>HG991992.1:5000-10005000 GCA_905220435.1 Amphipyra tragopoginis | reverse complement strand
AGTATCGTTAGGGGTGCAAACAACATAATTATGACGTAAACAGACCTGCAATTAGCAAAAAACTAAAGAAAATTTGAATTTCACGGCTATATCGGATGTTCCCCTTAATTTGACATTATTATTTATATGTGTTGAGGAAGTTCACACTATTCGTACCCCGTTCGAGGGTCTCAAAATTAGAGCGAAAAATTGCAAAACTTAGGGCCGATTTTTCAATCCTCAGATAAACAGACAAATAGCATTTATTCAACAGATAGCAAAAAAAATATTTTTTTAATAATTTGACTACCTGAGGAATAACTTTATTTTTCCCTTTGACGGCCAGATAACCGCTTATTCAGTACCTAGATAGTTTTATTCGATGACTGATGATGTAAACAAAAAATATAATTTTACTAGACAATTCTTGGGTTTGCGTTTTCATCAAAGTAAAATGGATGTATATTATTTGATAGCACTGATGATCTGGCAATAATTGAGCAAGAAGCTCTGATAAATGAATTCATAAATCCAGGAAGGAAAGTAAGAATTGTCACATCCAGGCCCAATCATTTTCCGCCGGAGAGCGCGCGACGTTTTCCGGCCACCCTAGTGTGTGGCCTGCGGGTGGCGGGTTATTGGACCTGACGCCCGACCAGTAACAGGCCCGAGAAGGCGGCGCGCAGTATTCCGTGCGCGCCTCTCAGAAGGACGTGAAACGAAGCCCCACAGAAGGAGAGGTCCGACAGGGGCTGGCGGACCGAGGCCTGCCGGGGATGCAGTGCATGCAGCTGCGAATCCCACGACCCCGGTCATAGGTCAGGAGAAGGCACACCGTGGGTTTTTAGCTAGTGAGAGTCCGGCATACATAACCCTTCGCCTTTCCCGGGCGGAGGGAATCAATGAGGATAAAGGCATGATAAAAAAAAACATGCCCAATCATTTTACAGTGTGGGATTCAAAAGAATTCCATCGCCAATTCAGACTTTTAGAGTGTGTGCAATATTTACTTATAAATAATGGTAGAGGATAAAATCAAGCATCAAACAAAGGTTAAGTTTTCAATCGTTTATTATACAAAAAATTACTGCGAAATGGGTTCATGGCTACATAACAGAGCTGTAGTAATTGATAGTGTAAATCTTCCTAGCGAACTATGTTGGGAATTTGGGATCGTCTGCCAGTCTGACCGGATGCAGTCGAATACCAGTATTTTATATGAAGCGACTGCCTATCTGACCTCCATCACCCAGTTAGTAGATAACACGATAGCTCTCGGTGGAACTGGTAGTCAGACTTTCGGGCTTCGGTTCTGTACATTTCCTGTCTACATAGAGGACTTTTTTTGGTACTTTTTTTAATTCCCTCATACTTAAGTTTCAATGAATTCCATGAAAGGATACTGGTTGCGATTCCACCTGAATTTAATGAGCTCTCAGTTTTTCTCCATGCAGATCCTTTTCTTTGTCTTTATTCGTCACCGCATCGGTCTTCTTATTTCTATAACGCGTTTGTATTTTTCGATTAAACTTATGAGGAATTGAATTACAGCACTATTAAAATTCGCCGAACGCTCTCTATTTTTTTTATTCCATTGTAATAAACATATAAATATATTATAATATTGATTTACAATCAAAATATATGTATAACACGACATGACAGGAATATAGTCTGACAGTGTCATTTTTGCCATACAGGTAATTAATGTACTCTAGACTCTGTGCAGGTAATTGAAATAGTCTGGCCTGCTCTAACGTTCGTTTATGCCATATATTTATCTCACCTCCCTGAAGTTAGCGTTGCTAAAGTCAATGAAATCGGTCAGATAATAATTCGTGAGATAAATGGCAATTGAAAAATTGACAAACAATTATCAGGCAGTTAAACAGCCAAATAACTTTATTCGTCAGGTAGTTATCAGGCATTTTATCTGAGGATTGAAAAATCGGCCCTTAATGTAACAAAATTACAGTAATTTTATCGATATAAGTAATCGACCTTTTGGTCGCCGTAACATGTATGAGAAATAAATTTGAATTTGCGCGTGTGTGAGTGTACGTCGAACGCAGTATTTGCGTTAGTGTGACAACTAATAGCAAACTTGAAATCTATGTGCGTGTGGTTTATTTGTGTGCGTAATGCGCGTACGTATTGGGCTCTTGCTTGTAGTAGAGTTAAAGAGTGGGAGAAAAGCGGCGACACGCGTTCTAATACAAATCAGGAACTATTTCCTTTCTAACCTCTTTATCTGTTCTGTGCGACATACCCTTTAAACCGGAACACAGCAATGCTGCTTAGTGGCCGAAATAGGTATGGAGATAGTACTTTCCCGGACGAACTATTTCACAAGGAGCTCTACTACTCTTAAAAGCTGATAAGTAAACACAGATGCATGCTGAAAAAGCCGTTTATTCAGTACTTACTTCGCTAGAAATCAAAATGATAAAATGACTTGACTGGGATCACTATAGTGTGTTAAAAAAGATTTTACACCACTTTAATATCAAAATCATCATCATCTTTCTGCTCTTATCCCATGTTACTTGGGGTCGGCGCAACACGTTTTCTTCTTCCATTCCATCCTGTCAACCGTCATGATATCACTGACTCCCTTCTCTTTAATATCATTCTTCACACAATCCATCCATCTTTTCTTTGGCCTCCCTCTTCCTCTCCATTCATTTATATTCATAACTCTTTTCGACACATGCGTTTCATCCCTCCTCTTCACATGCCCATACCAAGACAAACGGTTCCCTTTCAACTTTTCTGTCACTAGCGCTACTTTCAAACTTCCTCTAATATACTCATTCCTGACCTTATCCATTCTGGTCGCTCCACACATCCATCTCAACATTCTCATCTCCGCTACATGCAATTTTTTTTCATCCGTCTTCTTCACGGCCCAACATTCCGATCCATACAGTACGACAGGTCTTATCACGGACTTTAATATCAAATTGAATGTTGTTAAAATGAACACGTGTCACGTGTATGACAATTACTATATTAAAATCCTCGTTATGTGTTCTATGAAACTCAGAACAGGAACAGAAAAGTCTCAGTAAGCAGCGAGCGAGCTAAGAGCTATAACAAATTGCATGTGGACCCTATATTGATCTCACTTATAAAGTATGAGTAGATGTTTTAACATAAACGTTAGTTTTCTCGTAGCAAAAAAAATAAACTGCCAACAAGCTCTACATTTATTGACAGTCATGCAATGTACTCTGTACATCTTTCCAGCTAAGCTCTAAATAAGAAGTATATAAATATAGACGACCTATTAGGACTGATATCATCCGGTCTCTCGCCAGACAAGACCGAAGCTTTTGGGCTACCTATTGAAGATTCTTCTTTAGGCTGAAGAGCGAAGCTCTTCTCTGGACTCTTCAAGGTATCTGTCGTTATCTCGTTATTTCTTTGTATTTTACCTACAACATGCCTCTCCTACTTCTGATAATCTTCGCCTTTCGTAAACAGCCTAATTCGCCTTTTTCTTTTTTCGGCTATTATTATTCTATTGTTTGGAAAGGCGAAAAGAATAGCTTCGTCCAATAATAACAGGAAAAATATAAATAAAACATCCTTTGTGTTCCGTATCAGGCATCACGCTTTCCTTGATTTGTGACTTTCCTTGCCAAACAGGATTCTAGGTCAACGAGCGTTTTCTTTTAGTTTTGATGAATAAATTAGTGGAAACCATATTTTTGGGGAAATAAACCGTATTATTAGGTATTCATTAAAATTTCCCTAAAAAAAGTATCTAACAAATTGGTCTTTATCATACGGACAGTACGATAGGTACGGAACCTTAAAACACGTAATTATCCAGGCTATCGTAAAACCAGAAATAAGACTGCAGATAAACTGCTTATTACGGTTGAGATAGCTCGTTAAGAATACCAATTACATACTATTAATTGTAAATGTTTGTTTGTTAAGTTCTCACACAGAACTACTCATCTCATTGGTATGAAATAAAAACACTAAACAACTATTCATGCTGTCGAGGTTCTCTTTTTATAGGTATGTGAGTGTGACGGCTATGGAGACGTGGTTTTTGGCATACCTATAAATACTAGGTTAGTTCGAATTAACTGGCGAAACTTTACAGAGTTAGTTGGTATGATTAATAGAACACATTTAAAAAAACTGGCCTAGTGCGTGTCGGGCCACGGGCAGTAAGGTTCCGTAGTTGCACAATAATAATACGGACTATTAAGAAGAGGGCTTAGTAATTTTTCAATGGCATTTGTACGAAATTTTTACTTTTCCGGTTGGTCGACTATTATTCGTAAACTTGTAAAGCCTACTTAGCTGTGATAGTTTTCCTTTTAACTTCGTTGTGTATTCTACCGTGAATTTTTTAACATATCCAAAACTAGCCGTTTAGCTGGCAGGGGGTGTTACAGGCGTACTGATTCGGGGCTTGTGGAACACAAGTGAAACACACGGAGTCTGATGTAATAACTCATTTAATTAAAATTTGGTAAAGCTTTTATACAACTTAGAATACAATAAAGTGGTTATTTAACGTAACGTCTGTGTTTTAATAATGAATCAACTGTTGCCAAGAACAGAGCGCGGTCAAAGGTTTTCTAAATCAATGATTTCATTCATTCAAAATCTAGCACTTAAAATATAGTACAGTGGTAGGTTATTTAAAATATTTTTGTTTTAATAATACATCAAACTGTTACCAAAAGTAAAGAGCGATCAAGGGTTTTTCTAATCAATGATTCTATTCATTAACAATGCAGTACAATGGTATATTATTTTAGAATATTTGTGTTTTAATAATAAATCAAACTATTACAAAAAGTAGAGAGCGGTCAAGGGGTTTTCTAGTCAATGATTCTATTCATTCACAATATAGTACAATGGATTTATTGTATTTAGAGTGTTAGCCATAATCATCTCTTGTTGATTTACTATGTGTGAAAAAAAAGGGTAATTAGAGTAAGGGTTGGTTACACCTCCCCCCTTAGATTGGAAATTATACTCTAAAAGGACATGAGTATTTTCCAACAAATAATGTAAAAAAGTATAATTATTATATAAATCAATTAATAAAATATTATAGGTGTGACGTAGTGTCAATAAAAATGTAGGTGGGTACGCACGATCGTAGTGGGGGGCAGTTGTCATGCGACTGTCGAACCAAGCGGACGTGCGTACACGGCTATTGAAATATAGTTATAGTTTTATTTACTTACCCCTGTGACAAGTGGACGTCACAAGTGGCGACGAGTCTGTGGGTAAATACTTGATCTAATTTTAATTAAGGGAAGGAAAGGAAAGGATGTGGCTTAAAATACAATATTTTGTGCACAGGTACATTCAAATATTTTACTGTTAAGAAATGATAAATACTTAATTGAAACTTTAAAAGTCTTGCATCTGTATACACCTCACCATTGGTTATGATATCGTATTAATAATTAAGCTATGCAATAATCTTAGATAATGCAAGTAAATTATTAACAATGTACCTGGGGCAGGGCGACACCATTGTTGTGGTGTGCATTCCAAATGAATTAATCACTCCTATCCTATTCCGGACAAATTGTCAATAAGAGTAGTAGGTTGATTGATAACCGGTACTAAGAAGCTGATACTTTTTTACATTAATATGAAGATACAGAATATTAGTTTTCCAAGAAAAGTATTGATCCGTTAAATAAATATCGGATGGCAATAACAATAAGATACGAGATCTATTATTGCAGGTTAAGAATAATATAATTATAAAATGACTATTTACTGGTACCTACGTAAACAAATTTTTTTAATACGTCATATTAATTAAGTACTTTGTCAATTATATCATTATAATTGAATACCTACAGATAAAATTAGTACTTTAAAATGTAATGATGATTTTTAAAAGTATTGTTTTGAAGCTTACAAAAATATACTTAACTTATGATATAAATTGAATTTCTTTGTTATTATTGTAACGAATGATTTTTTAGGTAACTAACAAAATAGTTATTATGTACCTACCTACATTTACTAAACTCATTCAATCGTTTATTCATTTAAATACATACAAAATTACATTTCTAAATACATTACAAAAAAAAAAAAAAAAAAGAACTTATTATTATTATTCTAATTTATTAGTCGTTAAATAACAACAATTCGGAATGCAGGTTTAGACTTGATTAATATGTATGTACCTGCACTATAAGGACTCGTATGTTTAGCAGTCAACTGACGCTGTTAGTTGGTACTGATAAGAAGCTATTGCAATCAGAAGAATTTGACGCATATACCTACATAATTATGGTATTATTTTATTATGAAAAGCAACGAAGTTTTACGTAACAAGTAGAAAACTGTACTAAATCAGTTGGTTCTAATTTAAATGGAATAATGCATAGCATATGATTATATTAATTTGATTCACATGGCTGAGTAGTAAACAGACATGTCATTGTCTTGTCGGTTGGTACTAACAAGAAGTAATTGTTGTAGGTCGCCCCAAAATGTCTCAAATACCACCTCTTGAAGCATTTGACTGCGAAGGCGATGTCGCTTCCGTAGGCCTGCGCTGGGAAAAATGGAAGCGGGGGTTTGAACTATTCATAATTGCGTTAAATGTAACCGAGCCAGAAAAGAAAAAGGCACTACTTCTACACGTAGGCGGATTGACGCTCCAAGAAATTTACTATAATATCCCGGACGATGACGGCAATGATGACGAACAAAGTGACGTATACAAGGCAGCGGTTAAGAAGCTTAACGATTACTTTTCACCAAAACAGTGTAAAATTTATGAAAGACACCTATTTAGACTTTTAAAACAGGAGCCTGGTGAAAAGTTTGAAAAGTTTCTTGTTCGATTGCGTCATCAGAGCAGTAAATGCAAATTTGCATGCGAAGATGACAATCTTATCGATCAGATTGTCGAAAAATGTAACTCAAAAGATCTCAGGAAAAAGATACTCACCTTGGGTGATGATGCCAATCTGGATAAGATTATCACACTAGCAAATGCTCTTGAGGCAGTGGATAGACAGCTTACTGGTTTTAATCTCGAGCCACAAAACATCAACAAGATCGACATAAAAACTAACAATCACAATAATCAAGCTTCATCATCCGGTTGTTCGCGTTGTGGTAGTATGCATCACAACGCAGATAGTAATACCTGTCCTGCCAGAAACAAACAGTGCTTAAAATGTGGATACGTTGGGCATTTCAGGAACCAATGTAAAACCCGGACCAGTAAAAGAAAATTAAATTCTACTTATAATAAACACCCAAATAAAAAACCAAAATTTGTTAAAACAAATAGCGAAACATTTAACAATAATAATTCAAATACTAAACCAGCACCTACAAATATAGATTATATTTTTCACATAGACGACGACGACGCCATTAAATGTAACATAGGAGGCGTAGGTGTGGACATGATTATAGATTCCGGCAGTAAAAGCAATATCTTGAGTGATAAGACCTGGAACTACTTAAAGGAATGTAAAGTAGGTGTATCAAATCAAATCGCCAATCCAGACAAAAAGTTTATTGCTTATGGCAGTGATATACCTCTAACTGTTATTGGATCATTTGATGCGGATATTCGAGTAGGAGATCACACACAAACAGGAACCTTCTATGTCATCAAGGGAGGCACGCGAGACTTATTAGGAAAAGATACTGCGATGGCTTTAAAAATACTCAAGCTCGGGATAGAAGTAAATTCGGTAAGCGTAAAAAGTTTTCCTAAAATAAAAGATATTACTCTCGATATATCCATAGATAAGACTAAAAAACCTGTTGCACAGCCTTGCCGGCGAGTACCTATTCCTCTAGAGGAAAAAATTAATAAAAAAATTAATGAGCTTGTTGAATTAGATATTATTGAACCAGTTAATAATCCCTCGGGTTGGGTCTCACCTATAGTACCGGTACTTAAACCCGATGGTGACATAAGAGTATGCGTGGATATGCGGTGTGCAAATAAAGCCATTGTTAGGGAAAATCATCCATTGCCAACAATGGATCAGTTGCTTCCTAAATTCAAGAAGGCAAAGGTATTTTCTAAACTTGACATAAAGGACGCATTTCACCAGGTTGAGATCAGTAAAGATTCTAGAGACATCACCACTTTCATTACCGGCCAGGGACTTTATCGATACAAAAGATTGATGTTTGGTATATCTTGTGCGCCGGAACATTTTCAAAAAATATTAGAAAGAATTCTGCTTCCGTGCGAAGGTGTTGTCAATTTTATTGATGACATCGTCGTGTATGGCAAGGATGACGCTGAACACAATGCTAGACTTAAACATGTACTTGATATTTTCAAGGACCGCAATATTCTGTTGAATATGAAAAAATGCGTATTTAATGTCAAGACTATAAAGTTTTTAGGACATCAATTGTCTACGGATGGTGTTAAGCCCCTAGACAAATATATAAAAGTTGTTGATAGTTTTCGAGAACCTTCAACCGTTGACGAGGTACAAAGTTTCCTTGGACTAATAAATTACGTTAACAAGTGGATCCCTGATATGGCAACTAAATCAGAACCTCTCAGAAGACTATTAACACTTAAATTAGGAAAGACTGCTACCATAGACCAGTATTGGGGGCCAGAACAAGTTAAATCGTTTTTAGAATTAAAAAAGTCCTTGAGTAATGTTCGTACACTTGGCTATTATGATCCTAACGATAAAACTACGGTAATGGCAGACGCCAGCCCAGTAGGACTCGGAGCGGTGCTTATTCAGTCTGATAGTAGCGGTTCTCGTGTAATTGCTTATGGCAATAAGAGTTTAACAGATGTAGAAAGGCGCTATTGTCAGACTGAAAAGGAAGCACTCGCTCTTGTCTGGGCTGTAGAACATTTCAAAATGTATTTGTACGGTAAAGACTCTTTTGATTTAATTACAGATCACAAACCGTTGGAGGTTATTTTTGGTAGTAGATCAAAACCATGTGCGAGAATCGAACGTTGGGTATTACGCCTTCAAGCGTATAATTTCAGAGTAATATATAAACCCGGAAAAAATAATATTGCGGATTGCTTATCTAGATTATGTCCTACGGATAACTCCCAACAGTTTGAAGAGGAACATCACATAAATCAAATTGTTCAGTTTGCGAGGCCTAATGCAGTAGGAATGGACGAAATTACTGAAGAGTCCATACAAGATAATGAAATACAACTTGTTAAAAATGCTTTGTCATCTAATATCTGGGATCCAGCCATTAATACTTACAGAGTATTCCAGACTGAGCTCTGGATGTACAACGGTCTTTTGTTAAGAGGGACTAAAATTATTATTCCTCTTAAATTACGTCAGCGGGTGTTAGAAGCAGCTCACGAAGGGCATCCCGGTATTGTAGCAATGAAATCACGGTTACGTACCAAAGTATGGTGGCCTAAAATTGACACCGATGCTGAAAAGATTGTTAAATGTTGCAAAGGATGTACGTTGGTATCCGCACCAAATCATCCAAGACCGATGATGCGTCGTGAACTGCCTCCACAGGCTTGGGTAGATGTTGCAATCGATTTTTTGGGACCGTTACCGAGTGGTCACTATCTCTTTGTTCTAGTAGATTACTTTAGTCGTTATAAGGAAATAAAAGCCATGAAAACCATTACATCTACTGAAACAATCAAAGTGTTAAAAGAGATTTTCTCTAGACTCGGTACACCGGTTAGTATGACCGCTGATAACGGGAGACAGTTTACCAGCGAAGAGTTTAAAACATTTTGCAAAGAACTAGGAATCAAAATTATCTTCACAACGCCGTATTTCCCTCAACAAAATGGTGAAGTCGAACGGCAAAATCGCGATATACTTAAAAGACTTCGTATAAGTCAAAGCCAAAAATCAAACTGGTATGATGATTTATTATTATATCTCACTATGTATAACAGTACACCGCATACCACCACCGGAAAAACGCCATCTGAGTTATTTTTCGGTAGAATTTTTAGGGATAAAATACCAACTGTTACAGATTTAGATGCTAATCCAATCATTTCAGACTTCAGGGACAAGGATAAATTAATGAAAGAAAAGGGAAAGGTATATGAGGACAGGAAAAGGAAGGCTGAAGAAATTGACATTGGGGTGGGTGAGAAAGTATATGTTAAGAATATGATGAAGGAAAACAAACTTACCACGAATTTCAATCCAACTCCTCATACTGTTGTAAATTGTAAAGGGTCTGATTATAGCATAAGGAATGACGAAACAGGACAAGAGCTAAGGAGGAATATAATCCATCTCAAACGAGTGGAAGGACAGTGGAAAGTATGTGACAATAAGTCTGATTCTGAGGAGACAAGCCCATGTGATTCAAGTAGTGATTAAGTAGACACTCTAATATTACTGTTTATAACTTTATATTAAAATTGTTTAGATTTCTTTAATCAGTAGGTACTCATTTTGTAAGAATCTGAAAATTTGTATGTTAACACAATAATACTAAAATAAAAAAATATATTTATACCTATATATATTCAAATAACCTGTCGTTAATAATGATTAAAATATATTTAGACAAGATCTGATTTTGTTAAAAGGGGAAAGATGTGACGTAGTGTCAATAAAAATGTAGGTGGGTACGCACGATCGTAGTGGGGGGCAGTTGTCATGCGACTGTCGAACCAAGCGGACGTGCGTACACGGCTATTGAAATATAGTTATAGTTTTATTTACTTACCCCTGTGACAAGTGGACGTCACAATAGGTAAAAAGTTAAACAAGTAAAAAGAAATTACAAGGATAAAGCTTATTCTAATGTTGCTTAAAATTAACACTATTTCACTGATTACAAATTGCTTTCGTCACTATGCACTTGCACTGTGTCTCGATTTGCGGGATAGTTAGTTATGCTGGTATACGAAACGTTTTCGCATTGCTCAGGTGTTGTAGTGTTGTGATGTGGGCTGTGATGCTGATGGTGCATTTTCAATTCTTCAATAATATCAATGTTAATAACAGGTGAGTGTATTGATGTTTGTATTTCACCTTCGCCTTTGATTTTAGTGGCATGTTGACTGTTGCAGAACAATATTCGTTTAATGAAATTATTCCAGCTCCTTCAAATTTGTAAGTGCTGAAGTTCTTGTTGCATCCTTCTACTATGTTCATGGGTTCAGAGAACAACAATAGCCAATTGTTTTTTCTGAGTAGGTGAATTATATTGAAAGGTTTTACCCGTGCTCATTATAGCACATTGTTGTAGTTGTCCAAGTTTTGATGGAGTATACTTGTTTCACAGGTGGGCTCTGCATTCTCTTCGTGAACGATAAGTGACTGGCAGATAGTTTTCTGTTCGTCAAAACTCTTACAAGAACTGAGGTCGTCCAAGGTGATGTAAGACCGTTAATCTCTGGTCAATCTTACATATCTATTTCTTACCAAAAGGGTATGGTATAGGTGGGAAATATTGTCTTTCTTTGGAAAGGAAATGACTTTATAAGTAAGGAACGCATCTTCATCAATCAAGGATACTTCTATTATTTAAATAAATGTAAGGTTCATGAAAGCATAAAAAAATACTAATTTTAACAAAATTATGTAAACATATTGGTGTTTGAAGGTCTTTCGATAAACTTTCCAACTTTTGGGCTAATGTTCAATTATTTTACAAGTTTATGATTATTTATTACATTTGCAGGTAACAAGTCCGAGAAAGTGGAATCAATGGCATTCATAAGCTCATCTAGTTTATTATTAATTATCATTAAATTGGTAATTACAAATTCATAGAACTCCAAGATTGTTTGTTTATTTTCCAGGTTATTAAGAAAACGGGTGTTATTTTTTGCTGCATTACGAATTTGATACGTATTCCAATTAATTATACTTTGATTACTAACTACTTGTCTCATTGTTCTATTGTAATATTCAATTACAGACTTTGTGAAGTGGATTTTGTCATTAAATAATTGTGTTACTTTTGTTTGATTATCCTGAACTCTTTTAAAGATTTGAGTGAACTTATAGCGATCTTTGTTGTCCATAGTTCCTAATAAACTTCTAAAGATTGAACCGATGGGGTTAATAAAGCCGCTTTTAGCTCTATTTCTAACATTTCTCAAACTATCTAACTTAGTTTCTATATCTAAACATAGTGATAACAACTAAAGGTCTTAAATGAATCGCAATGTTACGATTTTTAAATTGGTGTTGAAACTTTTCAACTTCTTCAATGACAGGTATTAGTTTGTGGTATGCTTCTATTACATCTGTGTAATCTCTTTATGTTACGAGTTTCTATACATTGTTCGAATTATAAAATTCGCCTATAGGGTTTATGAAGAGTTTAGGGCTTTTGGTAATCTCTCTTACCGATGAGTGGACGAAGTTGATGGTAACGCATCTGAAACGAAACGTTGGAAGTAAGGTTTTATGTCATCCACGGATACAGTTACATATTTATTTTTTTGAATTTGCAATGTAACTGACCTAACGGTAGTTTTAATTACTTTAAACGGTCCTGTCCACTTGATTCTAGTACCTACTTTCTTTTTATCGTTATATAGAACGTAATCATTTACTTTATAAGTATGACATTTTCTTTTACTATTAACACGTGCAAAGCTTCTTTCTTTGCTTTTTATATTAGTTTTTATAGCTAAATCATGGAACTTACTTAATTTATTAGATAAAGTTTTAAAATAAAAGTTTGTAGTTCTATCTGTGTTTACAGATCTTAAGTGATCTCTAGTATCTCCAAACATCAATTCCATCGGAGTATAACCAGTAGATGTATGTTTTGAATTATTATAAGTCATGATTGAGATACTGAGGGCTATTTCCCAGGGCGTATTATTTGCTACTAGACATCTCATGGTATCTTTTATAGTCGCGTGTACTCGTTCCACACTTCCATTGGATTGTGGGAATTGACTAAGTGCTTCTGTTTTTTCTATTTGTAAGACTTCGCAAATCTTTTTCATAGCTTTGGAAATAAATTCTGCTCCTAAGTCAGAATGAAATCTTAATGGAATACCAAAGTGTTGGCAGTAGTTTAATAACATTTTAGAAACTTCAGTAGTAGATTTAGCTTTTAGAATATAGGCTGCTAAGTATTTTGTAAGTTCATCAATAATTGTAACTATATAAATTTTCTTATTGGTTTCGCCTACTTCAATAATATCTACATTAATTCTTTCTAATGGTTTCTTCGCTGATGTTAAGATTAAATATGGCTGTGACCAATTCCTCCGATCTATTTTATTTAATTGGCATGTATCACAGGTTTTTATATAATTTTTTACGTCTTGATTTAAGTTCGGCCATAAATATTTTAATTTGATACGCCTAACTGTTTCGTCGATGCCTTTATGTGCTACGAAACGAGAATCGTGGTAGTAAGAAATAATTTTCTGTCGTTGATCTTCAGGTGGGGTGATTATTTGATTGTACAGTTCACAAAATTCAAATGCATTAGTATTTTCATAAAATATATAGGATAAAATTTGTTTAGCGATATCCCTATCATATTCGCGTTCATGCGATGTAACTATAGGTATGTAGGTGTGAAATAAATTTACATGAATTTGTTTATCGATCAATGTGGCTTTAAAATTGATTAAACTTTCATAGAAGTTTATTATTAATTCTGAATCTGAGTTCGTTAATCTATTGAAGCATAAGTAAAATGTTCTATCTTTTGTATAAGGATCTTCAAAGATTTTAATATAATTTAGTTCATTTTCCATGTTTTCAATTTCTGATGGAAAATATCGTAAGAGTTTTTCATAAATTTCATTGTCTTTATTTATTTTACTTGGCAAGAATAGTAGTATATTTTTATGTTTACTATCAAAAACTGATTTATTAGATTCGGTTATATTGATTGGATTTATTAAACCTCTTTGTAGATCTTTTCTAAAATCTGACAGGATGTCGTTATTGTCGATAACGTTAATAGAAGGTCGCGAAAGTGCATCTGCGTTTTGGTTCTTATTACCTGGGCGATAAACAATTTTATAATCATATTGCTCTAGTTCAAGCCTCCAACGAACGAGACGTGATCCAGGATCTTTTACCGAAAATAACCATGTGAGAGGCTGATGATCTGTTACAATGGTAAACAGTCTTCCGAATAGATACGGTCTAAAGTGCTTGATACACCATTTAATCGCTAGTAATTCCCTTTCAATGGTGGAGTACCTTTGTTCAGTTTCGTTGAGCGTTCGTGAAGCATAAGCTATAGGTTTATCTTCACCGAGTTTGCCTTGTGATAATATACCACCTATTGCATAGTTAGATGCATCAGTGCTTAATATAAATTCTTTTTCAAAATCAGGGTATTGCAATATTGGAGCTGAAGTTAATAATTGTTTGCACGTGTCCATTGCTTTAGTGCATTCTTCAGTCCAGATAAATCGGGCATTTTTCTTTAAAAGCTTTGTTAAAGGTTTAGTTATATCTGAAAAATTGGCTATAAATCTACGGTAATAGCCTGCAAGACCTAAGAAAGCTTTAATTGCTTTTGTGTTCTTTGGTTGCGGGAATTTATTAACTGCAATTACCTTGTCTGGATTTGGTTTAATCCCTTCGTCAGATATTATGTGACCTAGATAAGCGACTTCTTTTCTTAAGAATTCACACTTATCTGGCTGTAACTTAAGGTTATATTTTCTTAAACGGTTTAATGTATTTCTTAGTTTTAATGCGTGTTCTTCTAGTGAAGAAGCATGAATTATTATGTCATCAAGGTAAATTAAGCAATGGTCTTCGGTAAGACCTGTTAAAACATTATCCATGACTCTTTGGAATGTAGCAGGAGCATTTTTCAAACCAAAGGGCATTCTGTTGTATTCAAAATGACCTTCTTCTGTTGAAAAAGCTGTTTTTTCTATATCTTTTGAATCATTTTGAATTTGATGAAATCCGCTGGCTAAATCAAGGGTTGAAAAATATTTACTTTTACCTAGCTTGTCTAATATGTCTACAATATTAGGTATAGGGTATTTGTCAGCTTTTGTAACTTCATTGAGTTTTCTGTAGTCAATTACCATACGCCATTTAATTTTTCCGCTTGCGTCCGATTTCTTTGGAACGATCCAAATTGGAGAATTATATGGACTGTGACTGGGTTGGATAATTTTTTGTGCTAATAGATTTTTAATCTGAGTTTTCACTTCTTCTTTATGAATCTGAGGATATCTATAATTTTTTGTATAGATAGGGGGCGAATTGCCCGTGTCTATTTTGTGTTTAATGACGTTGGAGAATGTTAAAGTATCCCCTTCAATAAAGAAAACGTCGTTATATTCTTTGCAAATATTTAAAATATTGTTTTTCTCATCAGAATTCATATGATTGGTTCTAATCAATTCTGTGATTTTTTTATGCCTATGAAGATTTGTATTACTTATTTGATTTATTTGTATTTCCTCTATGTTAAACTGACATGCATCTAAAGTTGGGATAGGTATTTTCAACGTATAACAAGAAGAGTTAACACAAGAGACATGTCCTATATTATCTTTAACGTGAATGAAAGCATTAGGAATGAATAATTTATTCGTCAATTGTTTTGATTCAATTAGACAATCACCATTTATTATATTTTCTATTCGTACAGGTATTATTTGTTCGCTTCTTGGAGCAATCGAAATAATTTGCAAGGGTTTTTCTTCATTTTCCTTACGTTCAGGATTATTTAAATAAATCTCGCGATCTTCAATATTTATAGTAGCTTTAAATTTCTTTAGAAAATCTAGGCCTAATATGCCATCATATGAAATATTTATATTAAGAATATAGAATCGATGAACTAAATTATTTAAGACAGGAAACTCGACATACTCTGAAATTTTGAATGTTTCGTTGCCTATTCCTTTTACTTTTATGTCTTCATTATTTTGTTTTTGAATTTGGACCTTTTTCAGTCGTTCTAAAACTGAAGGCTGTATCAATGATATGGAAGCTCCAGTGTCGACTAACAGTTTAATAGAGACGTCGTTTATATGGCACATTACGAATAACAAATTTTTATCAAAGCAGGAAACGTTATTAACATTACTTTTTATTGGATTTCGAGCAGATTCAAGTATGTTTCCATCGCTTGTTCGGAATCGGAAGTCAACTGCTCGTTTATAACTTCCGTTGCATCGTTTAAAGTATTTACTGGTTTATTCTTTAGGTTATCATAATATTTTTTCTTCCTGCAAAATTCTATGGTATGCCCAGGAATTTTACAGTAAGAGCAGAATCTTTCTAACGTCTGATTATTACTGTTATTATTTCTAGTAGAAGTACTCGCTCTAGAACTGTCACTGAAATTAGGTTTACGATCTCGATTACTTCTAAAATTTCGATTATTATAAAAAGAAAGAGCTCGATCTTCTTCAAGGGCTGTTTGAAAAGCCTCTTCCGAATTTTTAGGTTTAGAACTCCGTACCTTATTATAGAAATCTGTTTCTAAACTTACAATAAAATCGTTCATAATTAAATTATCATATTCTTCTTTTAATTGCTCTGAATTATCTTTGGCCATTAGTTTGTCATTACCGAATAATTCATCTCTTAATTTCTTGAAATATTCAACGTAGCTTGTCATTGATCCCCTTTGTCTAGCTTGTCTAATCTCTAAGAGAATTTCACAAATAGGGCGGTTTTTACCAAAATGTTTTTTCAATTCTTCTAACAAGTGTGAAAGAGAATTAAAATTACGAGCATTAGCAAATGCTGCTGCTTTACCTTCCAGTTGAGAAATCGCATAGGGTAATATAATTTGTCTCTGTACTGGAGTTGCAAGATTAAATGCTGTGTTGCAATTATTTATGTAAATATTAATATTTTTGTGCTTTCGCTATATTTTGGTATAATGCTTAAAATTTGAGGTGTTGGAATAATTGGTTCCATTCGTACCTCTGCTTTCCTTGTTGAATCAGTAGCCATTGTTTATTATTCTGGATGAAAGTGAGGACAAAAACAATTTACTAGGAAATTGGACAAAATAAGGAAAATAGAATAAAATGTGAAAAACCGATACCCAATTGGATAAGAGCAAAATATGAAAGACTTACAGCGATATGGCCACCAGCACGATCGTTAGCTTCATAGCTCCGTCCCTCGTTGTATGCAGCAACGTACGGGTCGTCCTCTCAGGTGCAGCTCCGGAACACACGATATGCACTCGTAATTGTTCTCGAAAACTTGCAGGTTTTTCAGCGCGATAATGTCCTTCACTCCAAGAATATCCTACCGACTGCGCCAATGTTACAGGCGTACTGATTCGGGGCTTGTGGAACACAAGTGAAACACACGGAGTCTGATGTAATAACTCATTTAATTAAAATTTGGTAAAGCTTTTATACAACTTAGAATACAATAAAGTGGTTATTTAACGTAACGTCTGTGTTTTAATAATGAATCAACTGTTGCCAAGAACAGAGCGCGGTCAAAGGTTTTCTAAATCAATGATTTCATTCATTCAAAATCTAGCACTTAAAATATAGTACAGTGGTAGGTTATTTAAAATATTTTTGTTTTAATAATACATCAAACTGTTACCAAAAGTAAAGAGCGATCAAGGGTTTTTCTAATCAATGATTCTATTCATTAACAATGCAGTACAATGGTATATTATTTTAGAATATTTGTGTTTTAATAATAAATCAAACTATTACAAAAAGTAGAGAGCGGTCAAGGGGTTTTCTAGTCAATGATTCTATTCATTCACAATATAGTACAATGGATTTATTGTATTTAGAGTGTTAGCCATAATCATCTCTTGTTGATTTACTATGTGTGAAAAAAAAGGGTAATTAGAGTAAGGGTTGGTTACAGGGGGGGCACTTGACCCTAACAAAAATTAGCACTTTAAAGTCTAATATTTCTGAAACGGATCCCTTAATCAAAAAATTTAAATCACAAACTCACAATATTTTTGAAAGACCTATCCAACAACACCCCACACGATGGGGTAGACGGGAAAAAAAAACATCCCCACTTTAGCAGTAACAGGAGGCAACCTTTAAAAAAATATTTTTCATTATTTTATTTTACCACTTTGTCGGTGTGATTTATAAGTATATCCGTGCCAAATTATAGGTTTCTAGTACTACGAGTCTCTGAGCTAAGCTGCGGACGGACGGACGGACATGGCGAAACTATAAGGGTTCCTTGTTGACTACGGAACCCTAAAAACCTAAACTTTAGTTAATTAGATAACACGATACCTGATACAGTAACGAAGTATTTAAATGTGTCTCTCTATACCTGGGTAACGTTATACAACGAGTACCAGGGGCCCAATTCTCCTAAAATAAATTGTTGCTAAACGCAATCGAACCACAACTGTCAGCCAGTTTTTGTTTTCGAAAACTTTCAAAATGATTGATTTTGTTTTTTGTGTCAAACAATTCGACAGCTTTTGAAATTAAGTACTGTCTGAATGAACGGTTTGGCCTTGGTTCGGTTGTGATTTATCAAGATTTATTTTAGGAGAATTAGGCCCCAGAAGTCTCGTGTAGTGCCGGACTTAAAGAATAGCACTACCCCATGGCGCTTCCCGTGGGTGTCGTATAAGGCGACTAAGGGATTCCCTAGAGGATGGGCAGTAGCGTTCTCTGAGTACTTTAACAACCATACAGCGATCGCCAACTCGCCTGCCAAGCGTGGCGATTACGGCAAACCCCTGAATGATGATGATGATGGGCCTCAGAAATGCGTGGTCATATTTAGCCCGACTGTACCTACATTATCAGAAAATTTCGGACGCTTGCGTGCGTGTAAAGAATCTTATCGCATGCATTTTGTATTAGAGCCAGTAGGCTGCCGTATCCGGCAAATTATGTTAGTTTGTGGGGTCTAGTACAAAATGTATGAGCAGAATTGTGCGTCAGAAATTTTCTAACAGGAATTTCTGATAATTTGCGACCGTTAAGGAGGTTGTTTGGACTCTTATTCAGAGTAACATTTAATAGGTCAAACAAAAATGTTCGGCCATTGTCTTTTCAACTCTCCGTACCAATTACATCAGTTGATCGGATCAAATTGTACCTATAGAGCCGAAAAATTTTATGGTAATAATTTTATTTTTTTGGCCTTTTATTTGATAATTTTGCTCCGAATAAGAATCCAAACAACCCCCCATAATATGACCACACATTTCTGTTACATTTGTATAATAGATCTTGCAAATATTGTAGTATTCAGCTTATTATATTGTAGATCCTCAAAATATTATACCTACCATACTCGGCTATCTATTGCTAGCCATATGCCTTTCCCAATTCCAAAAAGAAGGTTTCTACCTAATGTCCATCACGCTGCCATGTAAGCGGATATGTGACTGCAGCAGTGCAGAACCATTTCTTTCGCAATAGTGATTTCCTGATCGCCACCGTTGCGAATACCTGCGGAACATATAACTAGGCAGTTATAGGATAGTTATCCCGTTCAACAATCGTCTGTAAAATATATTTTTAAATACTTTATAGCCTTACCGATTCTTACATTCCTCCGTAGAATTATGAACAAAGGTTCCCTCGCCATGAATGATAAAGCACGACTTAGGCCGTTTCTACACGGCTCTCGACACAAACGGTTCATATAATTATAATAATACTAGCTTTTGCCCGCAGCTTCGCTTGTGTGAAATTTTGAACCTGTTAAGTGACGATTTTCCATACAAACTTTCATCCCCTATTTAACTATCTTAAGAGTTGAATTTCGAAAAATCCTTCCTTATTCCTTGTCTACATTATAACGGTAACCTCTGTGCAAAATTTCAGCTTTCTAGGTCCAAGGGTTTGGGTTGGGCGTTGATGAGTCAGTCAATCAGTCAGTCAGTCAGGACTTTTCTTTTTATTTATATAGATATAATTATATCTATTAATTATCTAGACTCGAGGTCGTCATAACATTTTGTCGTGTCGTGTCATGAACCGTGGAAATACTACCAAAGTACCTACGATTTTTTTATCAACAACGTACATATTAATTTTACATCGAAGGTGCATAATCATTTTTGTTGAACGACGTTGTTATGAAGATTTTTAGTTGCTCGAAAAATTATATTTTACTTGGCAAACAGGAAAAAACTACTGTATATTTTACCCATATGTTGGTGTAAGGATACGCGCTCGGATTAATGCTCATTTTTGCTTGTTTAAAAACAAAGAGATTAAATATGTATAATGAATGTCTTTGTTTAAAAATAAACCGTTCCTCTTTGTACAACAAAAGTATAATAATATGTGCTACAAATAGCGCATAATAATTCTGCATTCCTAATATCATGATAGTTTCGGTTCAATAATTCAAAGAATACAAAAATGCGTCCTTTTACCCCGAATAACTTCTACACAGTTATGTTGCAATCGCATGCAGAATCACTAAGCTACGATAAACTAATGTAAGTTTTTTTTAAATACCTATTCTGCTAACGCTCCTGCAGATATGATGGAAATTCCATGTTCACTGCAACCTCATTAGATCTAGTAGGTACTTGTTATAAAAACGCCTTTTACAGCTTATAAGGCTTCCCTAATGCATTATGTTCCTATTAGGGTTGCCAACTTTTTTTGACAAAAAAAAACGTATGAAATTGTTTGAATAGGCAAAAATAAAGTATTTGATAGAAAAATAAAGTATTTTTTAAAGAATATGACCAGTGCCTGCCTTCCTGTTCGGAGGAATGTGCGGGATTCCAGGTTTTACACTAAGATTTAAAAATTAAGATCTAAAATTATTATGGTTACCTATATGTATTATTCCGACTAAAGCCAAGGTAAAAATATCTGAAAAAATCAGTAAGTGTGTGATATTGCTACCGTTTTGCCTTTTGAAACACTTATTCTTATTCTTTATTGTACACAAGAAAATTACATTAACAAAATTACAATTTAGTGAAGTCATGTACAAAGGCGAGCTTAACTCAAAAATGAATTTTCTACCAGCAAACCTTTGAGTGATAGAGAGAGATTGATAGTGTGGCTGAGGGCAAACTCCAGTGTACAACTGTCTATTTAAATCTACTTATTTATGCTATAAAATAAAATGTAATACTTATACCTAAATAAATATATAACAAGAATAAATATATATTTACATATATATATAAACTATATAATATACCTACATAAATATATAGTTATCGATCATTCAGAGAGGAAATGCTCCCTAATTCTACTCTTGAAAACGTTAAGAGAAGGGCTGTCGCGTATTGAGTGTGGGAGAGAGTTCCAAAGACGGACTGCACGAATAGTGAAAGAACCACTTCTTGTTTATTTTTTTTTTTTTCATCATATTATGTAGGTACGTTCTGTTTTAACTTAGGCATTTTACGCATATCAGTAAAGATTGCAAATAAAGTAACTATTTTCGCATACTTTATTTTTATGCCAAAGTATAAAGTATATTTATCGAAAATAAAGTAGGCTACGTTATAAGGTTGGCAACCCTAGTTCCTATGGCCAAAAATCAATCGTTTTGCGTACTAATAGTAGCATTATTCATTGCCAAAGTTGGCTTAAGAATTACCCTCGTAAGCTAATTTCACCTGTGATATATACTAACGTATAGACGTATAGAGGGTCTATTATGCAAGGCTATTCAGGCTGGTCATTGCACGGTTCCTGTGGGCTTTCACGCGGAAAAAGTCGCGGGCAAAAGCTAGTCAATTATATTTATTACGAATATTATATACCCAATAAAGGCTAGTTTCAGTGCCTACAAACTAATTTCACATAGAGCGGCTCTTTTATAAGATATACTCCCTATAATTCGTGATAAAATAAAAATGACCAAATTGCATTCCCGAGGTTTTCACTCCCGAGCGACGTTATTCTTAATAGACCCTAGGTCTTTGCTGTCTTTGCTTCATTATTGGTAAAGATAGAAGAAGTCTTAATTTTAACCAATAACGCTCGGTAAATCATAGGAATCGGCCATAAGTCCTGAACCAATTATAAAATTGACATTAGTAGTCTTCCAGAGGAAATCTGTGTTCAGTCGCATTCGATATCCTTTATCAGAATGCTCTATGTGGAAAAACCTTCAGAAATCGATTAACTGTTTTTAAGATTTTGCCGATCATGCGTGCAGATTCATAATTAATAACTGTTTTTTATAGTACCTACGAAGTCGGCTAGTGGAATGTAGGTAGAGATGCCAAGGACCATTGCAAACGCTTTTTATGATAACTACGTCGTAGGATATTTTAATACATAAATATGTTACAAAACTATAATTAAGTACAATTAATGATGTTATTAAGTTTATACCAATACATTTTTTAATCAGAAACACACATAATATGCGCTCCAGTACCTGTACGCTCACAATTCACCCGTGACGCCATAATTATAAGATCCCACATGATGGAGGGCGAGCCTCTTGCCACAGAAAATAACGCTTGTCCGACCTCAGAACCGAAAGCAGTACTTACCTCAAGCTCGAAAGCCGCATTTCCGATACAGCTTTCATATTTCCATTCTAGCTATGCCCGTGACTCCATCCGCATGAAAGTCGGAAATCAATATTGTTTCGCTATAACTAAACAAACTTCTTGATAACTTTAAATTCTAATATCTTTTGATTGAGCGAACCCATTACGATCAAAATAAAATAAATGTTACTCGGAGATACGCAGAATATTTATCTATAAAAGACACAAACGACAAACAGATAAACAGACAAATAATCCAAAAATGATTGAAATGGGTTCTATTGGTTATCCTTTAGCCCCCCGCATTTTTTTTAATATTTCTAATATACAGACATGCCAAGTCTACAGATTTATTATATGTCAAATATAACTATAGGTAAGTACATCAATTAATGAATGCGGAACAAGCACTCACGGCCAAAAAATAGCCTGCAAACAAGGCCAAGGTGTCAGAATAGGTATTGGTTCCGAAGTCCTTTAGTCCGTCGAAGAAGATTTATGTTCGCACAACTCGTCAAAATGTAGGAAACACCTGATTTTTTTTTCGCGATTTCTGGTTTGGTCCCATAGTAAAAGTTATTCATAATGATGAGTACAATGACCCCTTAATAAGGTTGTTGGTGTTTTACAAATAAGCCTGTATACGAAACTCTACATGATTTGCTTTTGTTTTAGAAAAGGTAACGCATACATCTACCCCGTGGTGAACTGGTCGGAGCCGAGCACCACGATGTTGGTAGTGCTGATCACCGGGCTGCTACTGGTGGCGCTGCACCTCGTGACCCTGGGACTAGCGGCCGCGCGCGACGCTGTGGCTGCGCGGTACGTGCATCAATCCGTCACCGTGCACGTCGACGAAGACGTGCCGCTACGACAACGAAGAATGAATGCGTAAATGAGTATAAGGCTACGTTTACAGGGCAGCGGCGCGGTGTTGAATAAAACCTTAAATCAGTTGGTGAAGCTTCTAAGGCCCGGACTCCACCAAAGCGGAGACGAGACGAGAAAGCGGAGATGTGTTTTAAAAAATCAATAGAATTTCGTTATTCACACATCTCGTCTCCACTCAGCTTAAGTGGATACCACTAAGGCCCGGACTCCACCAAAGCGGAGATGTGCGGAGATGTCTCGATCAACCAATAGGATTGCGTTATTTTCAAATCTCTCCGCTTAGCTTCAACTCAAAACGAATTCCTATTGGTTATTTACGAGACATCTCCGCACATCTCCGCTTTGGTGGAGTCTGGGCCTAAGTGGAGATATTTGTATGGCGCGATGGAAGCGGAGATGTGAGCTGGGCCGCGGTACAAGGCGGAGATGTGAGCTTTGCCTCGCAAGCTGACGACTGCGCGCAGCGGAGACGAGATTTTTGCGGCGTGCAGTGTCAGATCGCATTAAACTGTGTGTTCACATCCAACGCTCGCCGCACGCAGCTCAATTCCGCTCTAGTCAGCGCACATCTCCACCCTAGCCAGCACACATCTCCGCTACAGTCTAGCCAGTACGCATCTCCGCACAGTTTCGGTGTATAGGTACACCTTAGCTGAAAAACATCTCCGTACATCTCCGCTTTGGTGGAATCCGGGCCTGAGGGTCCAATCATATGAGAGTTGTACCGCAGGCAGCATGGCGCTTTACATAAAACGTGGTGAACCTATTGGCTCAAAACCTGTGCGCCGCTGTCGCATACACGTATCTTAACTCATAAATATGTAACATAGCTTCTTCTTCAGCCCCCGCCGGATTCAGGGGGCCTAATCCCTAAGTCCGTCAACGAAGTCAGTCGCCCGTCCGAAAGTAGGCCGAAACGTAGGAGTGAACAAAACAAGTGTCAAGTTCAACTTTTCGGACGGGCAAAAACACATCGGTAGTAGGGACAACTGTCAAATCGTGTTGTCATTCATTCTTAGTTCGGGCCCTGAAATAATCGTATGTCCGTAGGTGATAGGGAGTAGGAAACGCTCGTAACTAAGGCCGAAACTACGGACTTCGTGCTTAGGGAGTAGACCCCCAGAACCTTTTCGATAAGCACTTGTCGATCGATTCGGTTTGTTATCTCATTCCGTCTATGATTCTCGTAACGAGAGAAAAAGAGATAGAATTTCTGAATCAAGAGGCTGCTATCGAAGAAGCGATGTTTTACGATTAGGTTTAGTATCTACATAAAATCTTGCCAAGTTTTGAACAAAAACGGCCTACTAATACTTCTGTGAAGTTATGTGTATAGCTAGTTTAACAAGAATCCTGACGTTTAAAATGCAGGCTATTTATGGTATGTATGGCATTTAAGCTATTTAAGAGACCTTCGCTCTTTAAGCTACGAATATGTATATTATATAAACATATTATTATTTCAAAATATTTTACCATCGAAGACTTCTAGTGTGTGACGTGAGTGGGTATTCCCTAGCTCGAGTTCTTTTTTCCGCGTAGTTTGATTTTGAAATAAATAAATGTCATACCTACCTTATTGTAAGCGTATTTAGTATGCAGTAAAAGTACTATTGTATTATACAAGGCATTACATACATATCTATCTCTCAATAAATTATTTGACCCATTCGATTTCGTTTTATTTTAATAGATAGGGATCATTCAATTTCCACATTCTTCTTTTTTCTTTTTAAAAAAACGTTGCCCCACACTAAGATTTCTCTTGTATCGTGGGTGCGTTTACAGACACAAATCACACAAACACAAACGCCCAGACCCGAAACAACCATCTGTAGGCCATACAAATTTTTGTTCCGTGTGGGACTCGAACCCGTAGCACAGAAGCCAATCGCTTAGCCACTCTCACACTTCTCCATCTTGCCAATAAATTCTTCAGTATCGATCTCCTTTTTTATTTATTTAATCATTTATGTACACACAATCACACAACACTTAATAAACGGTAAGTTAATCAGGACCATAGCGTACAAAGGCACTGCTTATTTCTTAAAGAAATCTCTTCTAGCAGACCTGTGAGAGGAAATTTTAGAACAAGACATGTAGACAATAGTGAGTAAAAACAAAAGAAACAGATAAATATACAGACACAAAGAACCACATAAGTAAATACAAAAAGAATTATATAATATAGTACAATCCGCTGAACCGATTTTGATGAAACTTGGTACAGAGATAATCTGGAACCCGGAGAAGGCTACTTTTACCTCGAAAAACGCGGAATACGCAATAAACGACATCCACGCGAGCGAAACCGCGAGCGACCCCCCAGTATACAATAAACTTGCACAAAATACAATAAACATACTACACACATCAAAAAAAGTTTGCGATCACTTTGAAAAATCGAAATCTTTTTTGTTACGGTAGATTATATTATGATTTCTTCTTCTTTTTAGATTCTTTATTTAAAAATATAGATTTACAATATAAAACAATAAAACAGTTCAATTGTTGACATAGTTTAATTTAAAAAATTATATCAGCTTATGCTAGTGATCGCAAACTTTTTTTGATGTGTGTAAATTAATGCCTATATAAATAATATATTACAAGTGTATATCTTTCTCCATTTCAAAACGACAAATCCGTCGGTCGACACCGATTGAACCGTAATGTTAACGCAAGCGGAAGGCGCAGCTGGCGACCGCACCACGTTTGGTGTGTGGAGAGCTCCTTAGTTTGATTACATTTTTTTATCTCATTGTTTCAAAGAGTTTTTATTGCGAACTCAATGTCATTCTATAGTCACACGCTACGTCAACTTGATGATTCTAAAGTTCATAATAAATAACAAACTATATTAACAAATAGTGATATACTTAACTAACTTAAGGGAAACTTGTACTGTATACATAAACGTACTTTAATTATTAATTAGTATACAATGAGTTACCAACTCTTGGATATTTCGTAAGTACCTGTTTATCATACCTACTCATTTAAGAAATATAATAAAGAAAAATACTGTAAATGGTTAGATAAAGAAAAAGACCCGGGGAGGGCATTTGATGACACTACTCTGCAAGTCTGCACTCCATATTTTAGAAATATTCAGCTGAATTTATGTACCAAAGTATGCAGCGCAGACTTGCAGAGTAGTTTCATCAACAACAACAATAAAAATTTATCGTTTTCCTATCTGGGTTTCCTACTTCTATCTTTTACTGTAAAAATAGTCCGTTTTCCGCCTCTTATCCTTAATGGGTTTTTACAGTCCCCGTATCGAATCCTACTTTTAATTTTTATACAGGAAATTATTAATCAGCTAGTCCTTTACCTTATACGTCCAATAATGTATTCTATCGTGAATATAATATACCTATTTCGTGATAATTCACGAAAATATTAGTAAAAATACTTATGAGATTTTTGAAGCGAATTTCGTAATGAAGAAAGAACCTATACCAGTTTATTATTACATCAATAGTACACATTTCCATGCTCTGATTACAGTGACTTTATTTTCCTATTATTTGCTCTGCACAGATTATTTATTTGTATTAAAAACGATTTCATTTCCCAAAATGTATGCATTTATTCTGCAAATAGGTACATAGTAAGAAATACATGTACTAAGAAGACCAAGTCTTGTAAATAATACATAGGTACTTAGGATTTAATATATTATGATTAGATAAAAAAAATCGGTAAAGTGGAATCTAAACAATTGAATGTGTGCAGTTAAAAAAATTCACCTTGTCTCATGCTTCAATCTCACGCAATCAAGAAAATCATCATCATGACTTGAGTTTTTTTTTCAATAGAGTAACTACCAGTTGTCGGCCATTTACTATATAATTTATTTATAGGTGATGTAGGAATCAAATAAAAAGCATTAATAAACCACCGAAATAAATTCCAATATTCCGAATTACATCATTTATCTAACTTCTAATCCGGATACAGACTCTACTATACAGACTAAGTAGATCAAATGCATGAATCATTATATTCTCGGTATTTCAAAAACAACCGAATTATCTAAGGATTTACCTTGATGCAGATGTAAGTCAAAACTGAATATTAATTCAGTTATAATGGTGCAACAAGATCTTGTATATTTTACAGTTTTTTTTATCATTGACGTTGATATGAAGATTATGTTGGCATGTATGTATTTATCGCAGACGACGCAGTAGCGTTTCATTAGCATATTTTATTCTTTTAATATGTATTAATTGCAAACATGTTGTTTATAGGTGTTTCGTTAAAATCTTATTACCTTACTTAATCCCAAAACGTTTTCTAAAACAATGCTTACAAATCGACCATGTGATCATATTACTAGTGTTGTGATCATATTCCTAGGGAGATGCCTATGAAACGTTTTCTTATTAGCACGTTTTTTATTATAGCAGCATCTTCCGGTATCTAATCATCATCATCATCTGCCTAGCCTTTTCCCAACTATGTTGGGGTCGGCTTCCAGTCGAACCGGGTGCAGCTGAATATCAGTATTTTACATGGAGCGACTGCCTATCAGACCTCCACAACCCAGTAACTGGGTAATACGATACTCTTGGTAAGACTGGTTGTCAGACTTTCTGGCTTCCGACCAACAGTAACGACTGTCAAATATCTACAAATGACAGCCGGGACCAACGGCTTTACGTGCTTTCCGAGGCACGGAGGAAACTCGCTATGGTAAATGGTCACCCATCTACAGACCAACCTCGGCAAGCGTGGCTTAACCCGGAAGATCGGTCTATGCGGCTGTAATTATTTAGCCACGAGCTCTTCCGGTATCTAATCATATCGCTAGAAATATTCCTACAATATGGTTGACCTGAGCGATGCGGATGTGTACGTCATTCTCGTAAACGGGTGCCGTCTGTTGGAACCGGTACTGGTCAGCTCTTAACTGCTCGGGCAATACTAAAGGCGATTTTTTTTTAATTTTTTTCGCTTACACACATCAAAAAAAGTTTGCGATCACTTTGAAAAATTATGTAGCCTTTTTGAAGCCGAATTTTCTAATCGGGATTCAAAGCGATAATTGTCATGATAAATATAGATTGATAGTTATCTAGATAAATATAAATCAGATTTCAGTTGGACTTTGAATTCGGAATCTTCACATACATAATTATGCTAGTGATCGCAAACTTTTTTTGATGTGTGTATGTTAGTAGTTTATTTCTTACATTAACCTGCATTATTCTCATACTATTACTCACACTACTGTAGTGAAATTGTCATGATCTATTATTTTAGAAAGAGTATCCATGGAGTTTCCTGCCGGTTCTTCTCCATAAGACTTTTGGAACTGAGCATCTAGTTTTGTCGTTTTAAAATCACCTGTAATCTGGTCTATTTGAAAATAATAAAAAAAATATTGACTTAATGATTATAGAACGGCTTTAACTATGTGTAAATAATTCTTAAACTCGTAGATTAAAAATTACACACGTTGTTACGATAAGTATAAACCTACAATTACAGTTACTTTAATAATTTACTGATCAAATGAAAGATTCATGAGTCAACTGTCTAACGAGATATCGTCTCTGTAATCTTGTAGGTAAATATTATCTAGATCATATAGGAAACGCGGGTAAGTAGGCCAATAGCTAGCGATAAATATTATATTTAATATTGATTTATAATTAATTACTAAGGAGTTAATAATTAACTAGTACCTACTGACCAATTTGAAATGAAATTGAAAAAAATTATTGAAATCGACAAAATATTTAAAAATTGCTACTTTGAACTCTTATTTTCCTGGTCGCTTTAGCTTATTTGAATAATCCTACTTTTTTTTATTGTGTCTGCCTTTGCCTTCTTCCTTGCTGAAAAAAAACTATCAATCTGAATATGGAACAATCAATAATACAATAAATATACCTAAATACTAATTAAAATAAAACAATAAAAAAGCATTGATCGATTCGCGAACAAAATACCCAAGTAGGTTTATTAATCGTACAGCGTTGACACAACACAACCCAGTTTGGGTTTAGAAAACAAGTAATTACATAAGTAAGGTTATAGTTTACGCAAGTCTAGCGGCGGTATTGCAGGCGCGCCTCGCGCTCCGGCTGTCTTCGTAGCCGCACCAGTCTGCATCTGCGTCTGCGAGTCTGCGCGCCTGCGCTGCGCCTGCGCAACCGCATAGACCCCCCGCGCGAATATTTATTACACTCGTATTAAGTTCTTTATTTTAACTTGAATTATGAGGCAATTCACTAAAAAAAGATTATTTTCGCTTCATTAAATAAATATCTTCTCTATCTAATCGATTTAGCTTAGGATTATCTCGGATAATCCCTTTTTATTTGCACTGTCACAGTACAAAAAATAGGATTAGATTAGTGATAAAGATAACTGTCCATCGATAACGGCTCTGCTCACTCTCTTGTGACGACGTACGGTTGTGATGCGCGTTACAACATAGATATCATCGCAAGTGATTGAACTTATCTCATAGTCTCCGACACACTAGCCGAACAACCCGGTTAAATGCTGCGAAATGTGTAACATTGTGTTCTAAAAGTGACTGTGCCTTATATTATATCTGTAAGTGATCAAAATGGTGAAATTTTATAGGAAAAGTGTGTCCCTTTCTGCCTTATGGGTGTCGACGCACGAAAAGTTAAGCGATTTTTACGCATCATCATGGTGCCGCGGAGAGTCTGCGATACCGCTGCTGATCCTGCGGATGATTTTGGCAGGAGTGGCCTTAGCCATCCTCATATGGTCCCTTGTTGAAGCTCCCACCGCATACTGGCTGATTTATCTCACAAACTGGGGACTCATGCTGATCGCGGGCTTGGTACTATGTGGACTTATTGTCTCATTTTCAGCCCTTTACAACAAGCCAAACGGTAAGTTATATACTTAACTGAATTTCTCATCATTAATACCATGATTAATACCATGACTCAATTCACTGCTGATACGCCTGTTTGACATAAGTATTTTACTTAGAACCAACTAAGGTGGCTGATTGAAGGATAGGCAGCAGCATCCAACAGTGTAACGAGACTTGTCATGACTTTAGCAACAATCCTCTTACATCTTGTGATGTAGCAGCATTTGGCAGCAGATATGACAATATCGTAATTTCATTTTAGTGACGTATGGCTGCTTCTAGGCTGCTGTTGACTTAAGAGATACTTTATTATCATATATCTTAGACCAACACAAACATTTTAATTACCTTATCTGCATGTAGATCTCAAAGACAAGAAGCGATTAAAAAGTTTATCAAATTAATTGAATGGGAATTAAAGGATAAAATATATCAATTAACCACATCTTCAATCATTGCCAAAGCAGGTCATTTATCATATTTATATTCCTATAATATTGTGACTTTAAAGTGCTTTTGGGTTTTCCAGAAATTCGGTCACAGCCAAAATTTCAGAATCGTGCCCAAAAAACCGGTAGTTGCCTTTCCCCCTTTCACATAGGACTTAATATGGTCAACTCGAAATGTGGGTTTTCCGTAACACAACAGTTATTCCTTTCGTAGGGAAGGCTGTGAAGTTGAAACGAGAAAAATAAATATTTGTAACACAATAAATTAAGTTTCGTGCATTTTTCTCAGTACCTTTATTAATATAGGCAGGTGCGCCAATCGATTCCGTAATTGCAAATATTGAATAAATCAATTTTAATATTAATTTGCCTAGTCACGTTCTTTTTCTTAGCTCGGTAGACCTTACACATTTACCTACCCTTGGTAGCAAAGTACAGACTTAATAGCATATCTAAAATTATCTACTTTTATCGTTAATGTACGTTCCTTAGGAATAATAAATACATTAAATACGCATCATAAAAATATTTTATGAAGCTTAGGTAACTATTAGGTATTTATCACATCATAAAATATGATAAATACGAGTACCTAATAACAGTTATCACATTTTGATAAATGTGATATAATGTATTTTAACCTTTTTCATTTAAGTACATAATTTTATATTCTTTTATATAACTAGGTAATTTATAAAATAATAAGTATAAATATTTATACAAAATAATAATTATAACATAATTTATAAAACAATTATTCCAATACTGTTGAAATACGTTCTGTATCGGGTCGAAAAAAAGCACGTACACATGCAATCATTTAATATTTATAAACAACAACTGGAGCAATTTGTAGTAGGTAGTATATGTATACAAGGTATTAAGAAATCAACTCTAACAATTTTATGGGGTTAGGTACTCGGTATCGGAAATTGAAAAACTATTGTTCTACAACTGTTCGAAATTCGCGTTTTTTTTTTATAACTTTCCATACAAATAAAAAAAAACATTTTAATTGATATCACGCAAACAACGGACACGCAAAAAAAAAATTGGCGAATTTCAAAAAGTTGTAGAACGAAAGTTGTTAAATTTTCGATGCCGAGTAACCCCACAAAATTCTTAAGTTGATTTTTTAACACCTTATATAATTTTAAAACTGACAATATTTTAACTCGCACGCTCTCATTGATAAACGAAGTAAACAAAATGAAGTAGGTACATAATGAACCTCCAAGTTCACTTCCTGTTGCCCTTTTACTGCTCAATAGTGAAACACGTTTCATAATTATCTTAACCCTTATTTGCCCGTACACGGTTGCCGAGGTGATGCATGTTTTGACGGACACCAGTTGCAATTACAAATATAGGATAGTTTACATCCTCATGCTATTTAATCGTTAGTAACTCGATAAGTCCTTTGTAAAACAAATCCACGCATTGTTCGTGCAAAATACAGGCGAACCTGTTCATTGTTATCGAACTTCAAAATCAACATTCAATAAAGTTAATTTATAATAACGGTAACCTATTGTCACATGAGGACAGTCGTGAGATTATAAATATTGACGCTGATACACCTATGTGTGTGCTACGGAGATAGTTTGTGTATGCTCTAATTGTTTTTGGGCCAGAACAGAAGGGTTGATAACGCTGCCTTTGGTGAAACATATTTCGTTTCATTTTCGTAATCATCACTGCAAATAGATTGCATATCCAATCGCAACTGTAGACTATGCAACTGCCAAAATGCAGCTTGGAGGCAATTAGGATGTAGTAAGTGCAACTGCGTGACAACTGCCGACTGCATGTGCAGCCCACTTGCAGTTATGATTTCGAAAATGAAACGAGATAATTATGTTTCACCAAACGCGGCGTTATTAACCCCAGGTCTTAGAGCCGCACAGAACGATCCAAAATGAGCCTCCTCGAGCCCCATGGTTTTGTAATATTAAAGTTAATAGAAATATATTAGTAACTGCTCTCAGAATTCGCTCCGGACACATGCCACTAGGAGCCTTTGCTTTCCTGATGAAAAAGGTGGATTCGCCGAATTGTTCAGTCTGCAATAATAAAGTAGAAGATGACTATCATCGTCTGGTGGAGTGTGTCAGGAATGAGCCTGAGAGAAATATTTTAGTTAATAAATTGAATATTAATAAGTTAGATATAAATGTATACTAGCTGTTCCCGGCATGCGTTGCAATGCCCTTTTTCCTACTTATTACCTACCTACTACCTACCTACTACCTACCTACTACCTACCTACTACCTACCTACTACCTACCTACTACCTACCTACTACCTACCTACTACCTACCTACTACCTACCTACTACCTACCTACTACCTACCTACTACCTACCTACTACCTACCTACTACCTACCTACTACCTACCTACTACCTACCTACTACCTACCTACTACCTACCTACTACCTACCTACTACCTACCTACTACCTACCTACTACCTACCTACTACCTACCTACTACCTACCTACTACCTACCTACTACCTACCTACTACCTACCTACTACCTACCTACTACCTACCTACTACCTACCTACTACCTACCTACTACCTACCTACTACCTACCTACTACCTACCTACTACCTACCTACTACCTACCTACTACCTAAACAGATTAAGAATATGGATATACTGATATAATTTTTTTTTTTTTAAATATCAAAATGTCGAACGGGATAAAAAGTATCCTATGTCCTTCTCCTGGCTCTAAACTACCTCCCTGCCAATTTTCAGCTAAATCGGTTCAGCCGTTCTTGAGTTATAAGTGAAGTAACTAACACGACTTTCTTTTATATATATAGATTTAATAGTATTTTAGCCAAACCAATGTCCGAGAGGCTGCATTAGTTTATTCATTAGTTACCTTATAATGTCTTATGCTTTGATCAGGTTACGCTGGAACTGGCGTAACATATTGTTAAAAGACCCAAATTAAAAAAGATTAAAAAAAAAGCACTTCGTCACCGGTCGCCGGGCGACTATGCTTACGACGACAATTAGAACGACATTCAGAAGGCCAATACTCGTAATTAAAAAATTTCAATATACAAGGTTAGTCGGAAAGTGGGTACTAATCCGAAAGGGTGTTAAAGTACCCATGATAATGAACAACTTTTGTTCTACAACTTTTTCCAAAAGTCAATAGTTTAAGAGAAATAGTTGACCAAACATCTCGAAAAAAAAAACCTAAAATCTATCTACCCCAAGTTATGATCAGCTGTGTTTACATTTTAGGTCATATTTGGGGTCTTAAATTAAAAGCACCATTTTCTGAATTTGTAACTAAAGCAGGATGAAGAATTTTTTAAAAAACTAAAATAAAAATCATTTTATATGGAAAAAAAATTTAGCGAATTTTGAAATTTTAACACTTGCTTTAAGATCGTCATCAGTGATACTTTAAGTGGTTTGCGGATTAGTACCCCCTTTCTGACTAACCTTGTATTGTTTCTATCTAGTCTCAGTCTAGTCTCAATCTCATAAATATGACAAATGATATTCTTGTTCGTTAACAAACAACATCAAACGTGAGATTATATTGAAATGAGATTGGAAGTTGACTGAAGCCAAAAGGGTATTCTGGTTACATTATGTACTGAGCCATTTTGACAAGTTGGAAAGCTCGTTTATTTCTAGAATTTTAGTCTATGACTGTTGATATTGCTACGCTATGTAATAAATTTTATGTTGACTGAATTGACATTATATCGAGATATACTTAGATGATACAGAAACCGGACCGAACTTTAAGTGTACCAGAATACCATTTTTTATTCAATTCATAATTTAACCTCAGTTTGTTCAACCTTCAGTCTTACTTCAAATTAATTACAAGAATTGTGCTTCAGATCGGTGGGAACTGGCTGTCAGCAAAAATTAGATTAGCTAGACTCTGTGAGCGTCTTCGTGCGAACGTCTGTTTATTTATGGCACGCTAACCTTTTCCCAGCGTCTGTATGCGATAGTCAGATAAAAGTACATAACCACTTAGATCAAAGTTTCGAGTTACATTACACCTAATACCACCGTGTTGACTGAAAGGGTAGGCAGAGGCGTACAGTTATAATTCGCCGATGATGGTTTTATGTCACATCACATTTATGAGTGGAAATTTCTTAGTACTAGTGCTAATACTAACATCCGGCAGCGTGCTTGCAATAGCTAGACCATTAATAGATTATCGATGTATTTTGTTGTAATCTGTAAACAAACGATAGGTACTGTTCCGTATCAAGCGGGATAATGCCGTAATAAAGAACATTTTTTATTGTATTATCGCACCTGAAATAGAAAAATACGTCAATCATAAAAACTTCACAATATTTTAGTTTCAACAACACATACATAATTATACCTATTTGAGTTCATCATTGAAGACAAGGAAAATTTGAAATTTATCTAGATGAAAAGCTGATATCTAAGCGTCTTTCTAAAATAAAAGGTAGCTCTCTCCACTTAACTAGTATTACCTACATCAAGTACTTTATTTTCTTCACCATAATAACTACCACAGTAAAAAACTAACTAAACTACTAAGCAAGCAGACATAGAGACACAGTTCACTCGTGTCGTAATTTCCACGATGTCGACTTCGCATGGGACGACCCCATACGCAACGGAGCATTGTGAGTTGTGACGCAACTATCACTAACCATTAACATTCACTACCTCATGTCTGTAATGCTACGCCCTTATAAATTACCATTCAGAATTTGACCTTGTTCCTCCAAAACCTTTTCTAGTATGTTGACACACTTTAAAACAAATTTAATATCGTCGGCCACCAGAAACCTCGATGATGCCAAAAGCAACATTTTATAGGAGACGGAAAATAACGTTTCCTTATAAATTTTGTAAGGAACTTCACTGTTTTTTTTTATAAGTTAACCCTTATATATGTAGGTACTAAATTATGTAATGAATTCTCGAAAGATGTCAAATGCGCATTACGAGGTTTTCGTTGTCGTTAAATACGACGAGTTTGAGGACTCGTTTGGTGCAGTGGCTAAGCGATTGACTTCTGCGCTACGCAGATCGTGGGTTCGATTCCCACACGGAACAAAAATTTGCATGGCCTACAGATGGTTGTTTCGGGTCTGGGCGTTTGTGTATGTGAGATTTGTGTCTGTAAATGCACCCACTATACCGGAGAAATCTTAGTGTGGGGACACGTTTCATTAAAAAAAAAAACAAATTTAAGTCGGGCCGGTCTAAAATATGGGTTTAGAGGTTTTCTTGCTAAATATGACATGAAACCTGTGTGACCAAAATTACTATTTACCTACGTGGTTTTCAGTTTTCACTGGTCGCCGACGATATGCAATAAAATGTCATGCGTTATTTAAGATACCAGCACTATCACATCAGCCCGCAAAATCCACTGCTGAACATGTATGCTTACTAATCGGCCGCTGCTCACCGCTGCAATGTCTTCACGGCATAATACGGTCACTGCGCTTGGCAAAGGACTTGATGACCGCTTATGTTGTATTAGTGCACAACATAATGCGATCAACGCACAACAAATGGTGCTGCTACCTTTTTAACACGTTCTGTGCCGGGTGCCCTCTGAGGGCACCCTCTAGTCGCATTCGCGATGCTGGGTGCCCTCATGAAGGGCTCATTTTAAATGTAGGTTTATCTTAAAATTTACACCATTATAAAACAAGCAACAAGACCCCCTGAAAACACTATTTTACTTGGTAGTAGTGTGTTTTATGACACGGTTTCTAACCTAATCCCAAAAACCCTCCTTGATGGTTCAGTCTTAGCGCAAACGTAATGCCGAGGACCCTTCTGGAAGGTCCACTAGCAATGGCGGCATGGCGTATGAGCTCTATGAAAAAATTGGTGGGCTCAAATGTGTTTATCAACGGCGGACATGAGTTGTCTTCCTTCCACTTCTATGGCAATTGCACCGTTCTGACTAGAGACCAAGTTCCTAGTAATTAGCAGCAATAAACACTTCGTTGTATGTACCTGTTTTCAAGTCCGTGTTAACTTTCGCGCTAATTTAACAATGAATGATCACGAATGTCAATATTAACATATTTATTTATTTACTTTAATTAAAACGGTCTTAGACCAATTACAATAATTAAAGATAGTAATAAAAAAACAAAACCCTACATACATAAAAGGATAAGAAAAAATAATTCTAATAAACTCTTTCATAAATCCCTTACAGTGCTTCTGACAGTATATTCTTTCACTCGTTCATGATGCATTCCTCTCGCAGTACTCCAGACATTCCGACAAAATCACCTTCCATTCATCCGCAAACATATCAAAATTCGGTCTGGCGTCCAGGAGGGCATTGAGCGCAGTGAGACTTCGCGGTATAGGTGATCTTGAACGAGCCACAGTACGACTTGTCGGAACAGCAAACAGTTTATGTTTTCTGCTCCGGCGGTAATTGTTTGGAACAAATAATCGGCACAACTCGCAATTAAGATCCGGGGCATCTACTTTCCCTCGGAGGATCTTGCACATAATTATTAGTTGGTCACTAGATCTTCTGACCTCTAATGAGTTGTACCCCAGGCAACCTAAAAGGAATTTGGTTGGATACATAAAAGGGTAGTAACCATATATTTTATCTCTATTCTCTCGATCCATTTAAGCCTGCCGTCTAAACAAATTCGCGTGGTGATGATATTGTTATGTGATGGTCCAACCACAGTACGTGCACAATCACAATGTTTTAACCTCGCCAACAATAATAGTTAGGTATCTACTCATAGATGCAACTCTGTATTCAACAATAATTGTTATTTTTTAGAGGTATGTGAAACATTTTCCTAAACAGCAAATCACTGTTCAGCTTTGTATAATTTCTTATCAAAGAGGTTAGTTCCACCATTTAGTTTGGTTTTCATTGAAATTGTTAAGAGAAAAGGCCGTTTATAACGATCAGACGACTCCGTATACAGCGACTAAACGCTTTTGGCGACGTAATTTCAAGGGAAAATAAGGATTTTCCTCTGATTATTACGACGCGACCTTTATTTTGTTAGAAAATTAACATCACTTCAATTCAATGCTTAAAATGTTTAAATCGGTGTTATAAATGGCGATTGTCATTCCATTTGTAGAGATATAATGGACAATTTTACTTTATTAGTTACACGATATTTGAACGTCTACTGATGCTTATAACGACGACCGCTTAGTACGACCAAATTTCGCATGTCCTTTCATCGTCGTTATAAGCAGACTTCAACGTATTTGTTACCGCTTCCTATTAGGTAGGTACCTATTTCGTACAAAAATATAATATGTTCAGCTTTGTCCCACCGTACAATCTCGCCTGATAATCTCATTTCAAGGAAATTGTATCATTAAATCTTTTCACATTAAGATCAATATCCCATATATTTTCAGAGTCGAAGGAGCTGCCATGGTACGTGTGCTTGTACTGGGCCGTGTTCAACATTTCTGTCACCCTCTCCATCATGATCACTATGCTCTACTGGGTGCTACTGTATAATCCCGGTATGTTAATTTTGTTTATAAAACTAAAAGAATTGTAGCTGGTTTACGTTCGACCCTATTCACACCTGGGGCCCAATTCTCCTAAAATAAATTGTTGCCAAACGCAATCGAACCACAACCGTCAGTCAGTTTTTGTTTTCGAAAACTTTCAAAATGATTGAATTTGTTTTTTGTGTCAAACAATTTGATAGCTTTTGAAATTGAGAACTGTCTGAATGAACGGTTCGGCCTTGGTTCAGTTGTGATTTAACAAGATTTATTTTAGGAGAATTAGGCCCCTGATGGCGAGCATAGACAGGTTTTAAGACGGAGCACACGAATCCAAGTAACAGTAATATAGAGGGATTCCCATATACTTCTAGCTCTCACATATACCTACACGACGAAACACAGTAAACTACTTGGCGCCGGACTATAATGTAAAGGTGGTAGCTAGCCAGGCGGACCTTATAGATCTGACTGACTAAGCGTACTGGGTTTTTTGAATCTTACGACACGCGTCTATTCCCAGCGTGCGGCGAGGAAGTTTTATATTCTAGCCCGTACACAGTGTTTCGGTGTGTTTATAACCGAGTATCAATCATCATCATTATATAATAATGTTAATAAGTTTCCTGCCATTAAAAGCGCAATTAGAGCCATCGGCATTAGGAAGTTGAGGAGCTGGCCTGTGAAATATAAAAAAAAACAGCAGAAATTGGTAAATAATAATGATTACTAACGAACGTGTTTCAGATTTACAAGACCAGATGGGTGCGCGCGCTTTCTGGCTGGACGTTTGTACGCACGGCATCACGTCGTGCGTGGTGATGGCGGAGCTGCTGATGTCGCGCACGCCCGTGCGCTTCCTGCACGTATACCAACCGCTGGGCATGGGGCTCTGGTACGCCGCTTTTTCCGCCATCTTCTACGCAGCCGGCGGTGAAGATATGTGAGTAACGCGTTTAGAAACATTATGTTCATCCGTAAATCCTTAGACGGCAACGTCAGAACACGCGATGCCGCTCACGCCGCACTGTTCCATTAACACCAGGAGGGCTATGGTGGCGTTCATTTCGGGAACCACGCGCAGTGAAAGAGGCTCAATATTAATAATTTAACCGCAAACAAATCTGAAAGAGATTGGCCTCCAGTAACTCACACACAAAGCTCACACACAATAATGGCCGACAGTATAATGACAGGTGGAAAACCAACCTAATTTCACGCCGTTAAGATTAATCTAAATACTTATTTGAATAAAAATATAAAACATTTTTTCTTTTCCTGTGCATATTCCAAGCTTTTTTTTGTCCATCTTTTAACGTACATATATGTCTGCTAACTAATAGTATTGTATACATATATTGATTAAAAACCTTGAATTCTTCAGGAATATGTACCAAAACTCACCCCATTTTCAGTATTTTCGTGGGAGGAGACTACGGAAAATAAATTCCTATTCTACTACTCCTACTCATTTATAAATTACAAAATTAAAAAAATGTTTTCTCCACGTTTTTTAGACAAAGTAGTACTTAGTTAGTACTACTTAGCCACTGATAGCAGTGGCTTACCATAACATCTAGCTAAGTTTCACGGATTGATCGGAAAATGTACCGAAAAAGAGCTTATTTAGGTATAACAAATTTGTAAATAGGGTCCACAACGCTGGCTGATACGGGTTGGCGGACGTCATGGCCACCAATATGAAATTAAGTCGGAGTACTAAAAATATCTGAGACAGCAACTTGATTATTTTATCGAACCTGAATACGTGTTATATTGTTATCTGTTTCTTTTTCAGAAATGGTAACCGGTTTATTTACGAAGTTCTGGACTGGTCGCAAGGTAAACGGGCGGGGATCGTCGTCGCAGCGTCTATGGCAGGTCTTATAGTTGTGTATGCATTCATATGGGGAATCGCACTGTGCAGAGACAAGGTGTCATCGCTCCTCATACGTACTACCGGTCACGACCTACCCGCTGCGCCACCCGACAGACATATGCGAATCGTATGACTGAACTACTGATAAAGTTATAAGAAATAAAATCCGAAACTTCATTGGGCGCAAAAACCGACCACAGCGCGTTATAGCATTTATAAATTTATCTATCATAAACATTTTGTGAAGTTTTCTCACGACCCATGACACGAATCGTCCACAACACCTTGTGGTTGTTTTTATAGTCCTAAGACACGAGCCGGCGACATCGCGTTGTGGTCGTTTTTTATGGTGCCACGGCCCAGACGGGCCTAACGACTAGGGCACGAGCCGGCAACTTCGCGTTGTGGTCGTTTTTTATAGTGCCACAGCCCACACGGCCCTAACGGCTAGGGCACGAGCCGGCGTTTTTCGTAGTGCCGCGGCCCACAGCCCGCCAGATACGAGCCGCCTTTTTCGCTCGGTGAGTTTTATCCGATGTCTTGTTATATGTAGGTTTAGCATTAATATTATTGTGTTCAAGGTTCAGCAAAGGCTCAACTAATAGTTCTTAAGTAGGTTAAAGTAGCTACTAATGTAGTACAAAATGTATTGATTTCTTAATAATCATTTTATACAAAGAAATCCTCGATCGCATCTACTGGTTATCTTAATGTTATTATAATTACCTATAATGAGAAAGTTTCAGACAATTTTTGAGAAAAATTGTAAGAACTGAAAGGTTTTGTGTTTAAACTTGTTACGAAACATTATGTATATTTTTCGTAGGAAACATTAAAGTTTCAACGTATTTAATACTTATGTAAATATAAATTTAAGAATTGTACATAAATAAACTCTAGTTTGTGTGTGAAATGTGTTCCTCTTTTCAGCTTATGTTTCGATGTAGGTAAGTACAACTACTACATACTCGGTATGGGTATATTCATATATTGATAGGATCCTACGTCTATCATATAAAAATGTATGTTTGTTTGTTTGTGTGTTCGTCTTCTATGCGTTCGTGCATCGTTCATCAGATTGAGTTGAAACTTTGTACAGTTGTTGTTGGTCCTTGCGCGAAGGTTTCTGACATAGTACCATCAACGTACAATAGGTGGTCGCATCGGATAATATTATGCAGGGGGGAGTAAAACTTATATGGAAAAAAACTTCTTACGCGGGCAGATCCGCAAGGGCACAGTTATAAATATGCTGAACAAAGAAAAGGTGATAAATACAGTTTAATTTTTGAATATTTAAACACGTCTGATGAAGGATTAAAATAAAAGTATTAAATGTATTACAAAAAAAAACATTTATTAGGTACTAATATAGCAAAATCTACAATTAAACACAAAGCAACCAATTAAAACTATGATTAATATAACAAACTAAATAATTGATATGTGATTAGTTTAAATTTGACTTAGTACATCTATACTGTGCGGACTGTGATAGCGAATATTACATTTATTCGTGACATATTTTATTAATTAAACAAAACAAATATTAACAACCAAAATAAAACTCGTTTATAAAAATAATTTTGAATTACATCTACATCCAAGTATACAATTTCAACAAAACAATATCATGATCATAATTTGGACAACAGTCTCAAAAAATAAGCAATCTCACATTTACCTTGTATATCCAAAAATATAACTTCTTTTATACAATCAATAGGTACGATGTTACACTAAATCGACGGGTCCTACGTATACTAGTATAAGTGCAAAAATCAAACTTTACAGAAGAGCAGTTTAAAAGTTCGAAAGCTTTTAAATTTGACACAAATCAGTAGAAGTATTTGAAATTTTGGAATGGACCATCCCACACCATTTGAAAATTTCAAATATTTCTTTTGATTTACGTCAAATTTAAAATCTGTAGAATCTTTATACCGCTCTCCTAAAAAGTTGGGTTTTTGCACTTGTACTAGTATACGTAGGACCCGTCGAAATATTGATGAACTAATCGCATGCAAGTGTGGTTTGACCTAGACGACTGTGGAAAACAGACCTACAGCTAAATATTATTGTCAGTCGTCTAGAGACCCTCGCGCGCAGGACACTGCAGGATTCACATAGCGCCTGGACACAGTAGATATACTATAAGCTAAAGCAGTACCTCAACTACCTACAGTCGCCTGAATGGACACACTCTGACAGACACGCACTGTATACTGAGTATAATATACTATTTGTAATGTACTCTATGACAGCCGTGACTGACTGCATTGTGAAGCTCACTTAGAGGTCTTGTTGCAGTGCGTGTCTTTGTGAGTGTGTCAATTCAGGGGATTATACGTAGTTGAGGTACTAGTCTTACCAAGAGTATCGTATTACCCAGTTACTGGGTTGTGGAGGTCTGATAGGCAGTCGCTCCATGTAAAATACTGATATTCAGCTGCATCCGGTTCGACTGGAAGCCGACCCCAACATAGTTGGGAAAAGGCTAGGCAGATGATACGTAGTTGAGGTACTCATTAAAGAGCCTCCACGAGTGACGATACTTAAGTACGTCTGGCGCACCCTGGGCAGTCAGCCCCGCTACCAACCTTGCTGACTGGCTAATCTTTTCACCACAGTATGAGCTATTTTCGTATAGCTCGTGCTGACACGAGAGAGAGAGAGGTACTCATTTAGCTTATACACCGTGGACCAGAGGTACCTGAAAGATTTTAACCACGCCTTTCTGATTGTATGAGTCAAATGTTATATCAACAAACGTCCAAAAGACATTTTTTTTTCCTTTTTTCTTTTTACCCGACTACGGCGAAGGCAAAAGGAAGGGTAATGATTTTGGCAGTCTCTGTATGTTTGTATGTATGTATATTTGTATGTTCCACCGTAGCGCCTAAACTACTGAACCGATTTTAATGGATGAGGTGTCAATAGATTCGTAATAATGGCACGGGTAACATAGGCTATATAAATTTTATCAAAATTGTTTAGGACGCAATTTATTTACGTAGTTGGGTTATAGTTTTTAACTTAATTTTTATTTGCCCATAGTTTTAAATCAATTAACTTAAGTACTTCCTTGTAAACAATACCTTAGGTTGAAATGGCAATATTTATACATTATCGTGTGAGTGCATAAGAAACTTCTCAGTTCACAACCCTCCCCGACAAATAAGACATACGGCGAGTGGGCTATGGTATGAGTCGCAACGCAGCGTTCCTATAGGACTTGTTACCATAGAGATTTTTCGAGTCGTGAATTTCCTTAAATAATGAATATCTCGAAAATTAAGCTTAAAGCGGGGCATTCACTTCTCGGACATGCCCGCGGCCAAGTCTGCAGACATGCCCGCCGGACTTCGCTACTATAGGTCTGTGCAATGTTTGCTAGTGCAGGACCGTCGCAGTCAGTCTGGCAGACTTGCCCGTTGCTCGACCGCGCGATCTCATTTTGTCTGCGCGGGCACATGCCCGTACGTGAATGTTCATCGCGGGCCGCCTGCTCTCAGATCTGAGAGCGACAGCAATCAGTACAGACGTTTTTTATGATTTAAGTATCGAACTGTGGCGTAGGTATTAAAATTAAATGTGTTTTAATGAAAATATATAATTCTGGGAAAATTTTTTAGCTGAGTATAAAAAATATCAATGTTTATGGAAGATAAAAAGCATTTACTTTTCATGTAAGAGTATTTCGCGGCACCAGCAGTTATTCACACCGATAATTCAGCCCTCATCAAGCTGTCTCCCCCCCCCCCCCCCCCCCCATGTCCACGCCAGCAACGCCCTAAGCCGAGGTCCGAGTCCCACTAGGGGTCGCCCTTAGTGCTGTTGTTGCAGGTAGTCATGATGTTAGTGTAGTACAAGTAGTTAGCTTAGGTTGAGTATTTTACTTCCCCCCCCCCCCCTCCCACCCCCATTGGCTGGAGACCCTTCAGGTCTCGCCAATAACTGCCCGGTTACGTAGAAACCGTCCCCTAGGACGACCAACAGCAGTCCAACAGAAAAAAAAAAACCAGCAGTTATGATTTTTCTTCGTCTTGTTGACATCGTAACAACTAAACCGTGTAGCCGGTTGAGACAGAGACAACAAACTGACAAGTCTGTGTAGTGTATTGTGGCGACAGACATCCCGCAGGCATGTTCATCTAGTGTATTCCCCGCTTTATTCAACAAACTATAGCCCGCACAGACTACCCGCAGGCATGTTCATCTAGTGTATTCCCCGCTTTATTCAACAAACTATAGCCCGCACAGACTACCCGCAGGCATGTTCATCTAGTGTATTCCCCGCTTTATTCAACAAACTATAGCCCGCACAGACTACCCGCAGGCATGTTCATCTAGTGTATTCCCCGCTTTATTCAACAAACTATAGCCCGCACAGACTACCCGCAGGCATGTTCATCTAGTGTATTCCCCGCTTTATTCAACAAACTATAGCCCGCACAGACTACCCGCAGGCATGTTCATCTAGTGTATTCCCCGCTTTATTCAACAAACTATAGCCCGCACAGACTACCCGCAGGCATGTTCATCTAGTGTATTCCCCGCTTTATTCAACAAACTATAGCCCGCACAGACTACCCGCAGGCATGTTCATCTAGTGTATTCCCCGCTTTATTCAACAAACTATAGCCCGCACAGACTACCCGCAGGCATGTTCATCTAGTGTATTCCCCGCTTTATTCAACAAACTATAGCCCGCACAGACTACCCGCAGGCATGTTCATCTAGTGTATTCCCCGCTTTATTCAACAAACTATAGCCCGCACAGACTACCCGCAGGCATGTTCATCTAGTGTATTCCCCGCTTTATTCAACAAACTATAGCCCGCACAGACTACCCGCAGGCATGTTCATCTAGTGTATTCCCCGCTTTATTCAACAAACTATAGCCCGCACAGACTACCCGCAGGCATGTTCATCTAGTGTATTCCCCGCTTTATTCAACAAACTATAGCCCGCACAGACTACCCGCAGGCATGTTCATCTAGTGTATTCCCCGCTTTATTCAACAAACTATAGCCCGCACAGACTACCCGCAGGCATGTTCATCTAGTGTATTCCCCGCTTTATTCAACAAACTATAGCCCGCACAGACTACCCGCAGGCATGTTCATCTAGTGTATTCCCCGCTTTATTCAACAAACTATATCCTAGCTTTTTTTCTCATATTAGGCATCGGAATCGAAGGTTAAAATCTTTCGGGATCCTCGGGCCCACGGTGTATATCTACTATGGCCTGGAGCTGTATGTTATATTTATTGAAAAAGTACTTGCCTATTAGGATCAATTACTTTTTATATGTATGAAGTTTTTATTATTGTGTAAGTAACATGCTCCGGTAAACACAACCGCGAGTAACTTCTAGCGATTAATTATATCCAACTTTTAACTGTCTCTCCGTACAGTTCCTTCATAACCATATTGTGCAATGGTTCCTTCGTTAACATTAACTTTCACAAACATTCTGTATTATACTAATTCTCTACTCAACTCTTAAATCTAAAAGGCATTTTCAGAGATCATCACTTACTTTAGAAATTTAGAGTGAGCAAAGTTTACCCAAATAGTGGTTATAAAAGTAGCATCACATTTTAAAAAAGGTGAATACATTCTGTATCTGAATTATGAAAAGGGATCTTATCTATGTAATTAATTATTTAACTTTGTCACACTCTCAACATAATGTACTCTTATTACAAATAATTACTAAATATATGGATTAACGCCCCACAAAAGTTACTGTTTTCGTTAGATATTTATTTACTAGCGTGCGAGTTACATCTTTCCCATCCATATATTTAGCAAACATCTACCTAGCATACGAACAATAATATTGTACATTTGATCCGTGTATTACACAACTACATGCATTCAGGAAGCCAATTAGAATAATTATCAAAGCCCAAAATTAGCGACCGATTTTCAACAAATACAAAACTAAAAGTATTAGTAGGTAGTTATAAAATTTTAGTATTGCACCCGTAAGACTAAAAATTCATGTCTTTCGTATATACCGTATTATTAACACACTTCCGGCATATTTTAACATGTTTGAGATCATCGAGTTGTTGACAAATACATTCAGTCTTTGCATCACAATATAAAAAGAAACATTTGCATCTTGACTGCCATCATTACTGTAGGTACATATAAGTAATATGGCAAAAACATATTTTCAGATACAAACGTTATTGTGTAATTAATATATAAATAGTTAGAAATTGTGATAACAAAGAACTGACTCAGTACAATAACTCCGATGAAACACTTACTTACTGAAATGTACCTGACAACATTATCACTCGCAGTGATATAATAGATTAACATAGGAATAACAATGACTCGCTTGTAGCAGCCTTTATAGTCGACTTACATAACGTTAGGGCCACTTAAGTAAGCTCCTCACCGTTCATGAGGAACACCCTGAATGAGGACTCGTCCACGGCAGCGTCTTCGTACATTAACTCCTCCTAAAGAATGAACACCATGAGAAAAGATGTTAAGTTTTAGATTGAAATACTATACAAGGTTAGTCAGAAAGGGGGTACTAATCCGAAAGGGTGTTAAAGTACACATAATAATGAGTAACTTTTGTTCTACAACTTTCCCCAAAAGTCAATAGTTTAAGAGAAATAGCTGTTCAAAAATTACAAAAAAAATTCTCTAAAATCTATCTATCCCCAGTTATGATCAGCTGTGTTTGCATTTTAGGTCATATTTGGGGTCATGAATTAGAAGCACCATTTTTGAATTTGTAACTAAAGCAGGGATGAAGAATTTTTGAAAAAACTAAAATAAAAATCATTTTATTTGGAAAAAAAAAATATCGAATTTTGAAATTTTAACACTTGCTTTCAAACAGTCATCAGCGATACTATAAGTGGGCTTCGGATTAGTACCCCCTTTCTGACTAACCTTGTATAAGGCATTACAGTGCACTTCGTTCCTCAAATAAAAGTATTCAGGGACGCCACAGTAAGTAAAGACCATAGATTTAAATGATACGGAAAGGTTTTTGTACGAAAATCAGTGCAGCCATTTAGTGCAGATCATAAGAAGTTAATTAAAACATGGCGTTAACTATAATTCTCAGTCGGAATTCAACCTTATGATGATTGAAATAGAGTGTATATTGTGTTGTCGTACCTGCATGAGATCAATGGTGGGGTGTGCGTCGATGAGACATAGGTCTGCGTCCAAAGTTTCACCCGGCTCGCCCGCCAACTGCGTCGCTCCTACAATTTGTCTGCAGCACAACACAACATCATAAATAAATTTTAACCATAATGATAACGACTACAGCAGCTATGTAAGACCAAAGAAGTGCGAAATTTTCAATGAGAATTATCATTCTTCCATTATAGTCTATCTATAAACTAAAGCTAAAATGAAAAAAGAAATACGTTTTTGTTGTAATTCATACAAATATCAACTTTAGAAACATGTGAACTAAAGTCTAAAATCAATCTAAGTTGCAATGGAAGTTGATTTTTGTGGAATAGAGATATATAGATAGATTCTATTCCCACAGCATGTTAATTAAAAAAAAGTTCATTCCAAAATATATTCTAAGTCGATGCAGTCAGTAAGTGCAAGAATTTTTGCAGAACAATCTTGCGAGAGTTGAGGGAGGGAATGATCTGTTTATTATAAATCTAGAAGCACATAATATACTCACTGACTATCCTCGTCGATGGGCACGTTACCGTGAAGGAAGAGATCGCTACGGACCGTGTACACATCGCTACCGGAACCCTCTGCCCGCTCCACCTAAAATTAAGCCCGTTTTATGTTAAGTGAAACCGTTTGACAGTGAATACCTGAAGGAGGCGAGCGTTACATGACGATTCCGTCGTTTATCGTCGAGTAATATGCACGACTCGCTACTAGTTCATTTCGAATCGTTCATTATCATGATCTCCCTGATTGGGGATACCATGGAGCAATAAGTGCTTACGTTCGGGTATGCTTGGAATTTCGTATAAATCGCCAATCCAAACAATGACTCATAACGCAACATTAGCGATTATCCTGTGACTGATGAGTCTATCCCGCGATGCACATACAATTACTACTGTGTAAGAGGTAAATTATTTATGATGTATGGATGGAATATGACGTGGTGAAGACATGATACGAGTAGTGTCGTACCTGCACGTCGTCGTCCAACACGTAATGCGCGTGCGAGTGTCGCGGCAGCGGCCACGTGCAGTGCGTGCGCGCCGCGTGCCACTCCGCACCGCCCGCACCGCCCGCACTGGCCACACTGACCGCACTACCCACACTGCCCGCAATCCCCGCGCACTCAGACAGATCTCCTTCGAGCTCGGGACTCGCTAAAGAATCAACTTTAGTAGACGCGTCCTCCTCCGTCACGGAAGCTTCAGGCGCTAAACTGACCTGCGATGAGTAAAACAAATTGTCATGAATGAGACATAGATGAGCTTGATCCCACTATGGGTTAGCGCACACCGACGGAGTGGCAGCGAAGAACCGTTCACTGGCCGCAAGGCACACCGAGTACCAAGTAGGCTTGCACCGGCTCTTTTGACGCTTGTGGCCGCTCTTCGTGGTGCTTTGAACCTCCCAGTTTAATTTTAATTCGTTATTCCAATTCCAGTTGTATGTAGAAACAAATGAACTTGAATTTCAATTGTTACTAAATTAGTCGATTCACCGCGACTCCGTCAGTGTGGGCTTACCCTTAGTCGGCTATAGCTCCGACATTGTCTTTTATTAAATCTACACACAGTAGAGTTAATAAAACACAATAAACTCTGCTCTTAAATTAATTCTGCCAAAAGGCAATTATTTGTCGACCTAACAAACGGCATAATGCCAATATTGCGTCTAACTCACCACATATAGACTTGCTCCACCTGGAAGCACAGTCGACGACTGATTCGCTTCGGCAGATGCGACGCTAGCTTTTTCAACTTTCCTGTGAACCTTCTTCATGTGCAGGTAGAGGGTGCTCATGTTCGTAAAGGTTTGCTCACAACCTGACAAATGAATAAAATGTATAATGAAGTATGTTATTCTAGAGAAATATAAAATCTTTAAATAATAGCAGCTCTTCGATCGACAACACGTTTGATATTATATACCTGGATGAGTACAGAGATGAGTTGCGCGCGCGGTTGGCTGATGGTGCCGTGCGTTGTGATCGCGCAAGTGTTCGCGCCGCATGAACGCGCGGCCGCACGTGGTACACGCGTGCTTGCGCTCGTCCGTGTGGCGCCGCGCGTGTCGCACCAGCTTACTCGCCGAACGGAACGCCCAACCGCAATCCTGCATGAGGTCATGAGCAGTTATAAGCGGACATGCAGAGATATTTATGAACGTTAACTAAAACATGGGCGCCGGGAGGAGGGTGCAATAGACAAGTATAAAGAAAAAAAAATGTTTGTGAGGACACCTGCACCTAATGTTCTGAAATCGCCAAGGCGCAGTGAGCAAACGTAGGGATTAATGTTCGTTCCTTCTTTATATAAAAAGAGGCCTTTGCCCTGCAGTGGGTCAGTGAAAGGCTTTTTTTTTTATTTACATATTTGACATTAATTTACTTGACATGACGTAAATGCTTAATTTTATATACGTACCTATAATTTGGATGCATTTATTATTTAACTCTTTTCTTCATAGTGGTCAGTAGAGCTAACCACCTATTTATTCGCTTGTTTTACGAAATTGCGACAACTATTGGTTACAATTTATATTAATAAGTACGACATTATCGTGTAACATTTGAACAGCGCCAATTGTCCGTGCTTTGACGGTCAGAAGGAGAACTAAACTTTCAAACGAAAGTTGGTGAAATTTGAATTCGTTGTTTTGCAAGTGTTATATTTCATTGGTAAGTTATTATTTACAAACATGAATTATTTATATGCTCAAATTGTTGAAATATGATTAATTACGTATAATAAATATAAATATTACAAATAAACATATGAGGTTCTTGACAATGATACCTTATTTAAAGTGGTTAGCAGCGGTAACCACCGTACTGTAAAGGCATAATTTTTCAATAACAAGTAGTACATTTTATATTGGTTTTATTTTTGCAGATAATGAAAAGAAGAGGTTTATCAACCTGGGACATAGAGAATGCCATATCGGAATATATCGATATACCTTCTGATGATGACAGTTATGCGGGTGGCGATGGTTCGGATATCGAAGATGAGCTCATCGTTGAAGGTCGAAGTACGACAACTGGAGAAATTTTCCTCGGAGAAGACTTCCAAGGTCCAAATCCTAATCTACCTAACTCTGAATTTGAATCCGAAGATGACACACCTCTAGCTAGATTATCTTCTTCTCAGCCGTTACCTCCATCATCAGCACTAGCACCACAACCCGGACCATCTACTACGCGGGCTGAAACACAGGTTCCAAAATGGAAAAAATCGTACTCAATTTTACCTCCTGACGATTATGACCCCTCCACACATCACATACCTACTGACTTGTGATCTCTGGCTGCTCGCAAAGAACTATCTGCACTTAGCATTTTTGAGTTATTCTGGACAAAAGAGCTTGTTCAATTTATCACATTTCAGACTAACTTATATGCTGAACAAAAAGGAGGATCTTATAAGCCTGTCACAGAAGAAGAAATGGATGTATTCATTGGTCTCAATTTGGTGATGGGAATAAAAAAGAGCCCAAGTTATCGAGATTACTGGTCTTCTTCATCCGATTTACGAGACGAGTACATATCGTCATTCATGCCTTTGACGAGATTTTCTTGGATTCTAGGAAACCTTCATTTGAATGACAACAACTTGATTCCAAGTAGGACAGATCCTAACTATGACAAGCTGTACAAAATCAGGCCATTTATTGATAAAATTAGAGACTCGTTCATAAACACTGCTACCCTACAAAGAATATTGCTATAGATGAATCAATGGTAAAATTCAAAGGAAGAAGTTCTCTCAAGCAGTACATGCCCAAAAAACCAACTAAACGCGGGTACAAGGTTTGTTGTTACTAGATTTGTCAAAAACGTGTAAAACTGTATTAAATAATAATAAAAAAAAACTGACTATATTTACCTATTTTCTTCACAGTGGTCACCCACAGTAACCACCCCATATCTGACCCCCCCATCAACCCACATATGAAAAACCGTCAAATCTACTTATAACTAACCCTAAGTTATTAAGAATACACAAAAATATTAGTTTTACTCTAAAAATAAAAATCTGTGCCGCAAAGAGTTAATAATAATTCTGACGGCGCTCATGAACTAAACAGACAACATTTATAGAAAATTGATACTTCTGGGATATATGTGGTGTGTCAAGCATTCTGACTAATAATATTAATCTTGATAAGAAGGCTCACGATTCTCATCAGGAGGCACACGCCGCGGAGCAATCGCCTGTTTTCGTCGACGACAATTACGCTGGATCATCATCTTCATCATCCTTCTGCCCTTATCCCTACTATCAAGAACGTATTCTATAAAAATGAGCATAATAAAGTGAAGGTATACGTACGGGATAGCGGCAGAGGTAGGGTCGGTCGCCGGTGTGCGCGCGCGCGTGCTCGCGCAGGCGGCACGGCAGGCGGAACACGCGGCCGCAGCCCGGCCAGCCGCACGCCAGACCGCCGCGCGCGCACAGCGACGCGCCGTGCGCACGCAGCCCCATGGCCCAGAAGAAGCGACGCCCGCACACCACGCACCTGCACGCACCACGGACACATGCACCACATCAACAACCTCATAGCCTACAACTACCTACAACTGTGGGTGTGCGAATGCATACGATTCTATAATGTATATTTTCGCGGACATCAAAGTCCGCCGCAGACTAGGAATCGTCAACAGACCTTGGTATGTGTATGTGGTTCTGATCTCAATGTGACTCTGTGTATAACTCGTGATATATAGGGTGACTGGTAATTAGTGACCGATACTTTAAACACATGATTGTACTCATGATAACAAACAACTTTCCCAAAGAAACATTATTTATAAAAAATAAAACTTTTGACTGACTCGTTGGTCTAGTGGTCGCAAGCGCGACTGCTGAGCGTGAGGTCTTGGGTTCGATCCCCAGGTCGGGCAAAGTGTTATTGGGTTTTTCCGTGTGGAATTTCTCAGTAGCAGCTCGGAGCCTAGATTTGTGCCCGGTTGATGGCAATAGGCTCGCCCCCTATTACATGGGACTTAAACATAACGGCGAAACGTGGGTGTTATACTATACACCTCTGCCAACACTTCGGGGAATAAGGCGTGAAGTTATGTGTTAAAAAAAAAAAACCTTAATACGAGCCGCGTCCATTCTGTAACGGTTTACTAATAAATTTTAAATGAAAAAATAAAATAAAAATAATGTTTCTTTGGAAAAGTTGTTTGATAAAATGAGTACAATCATGTTTTAAAGTATCGGTCACTAATTACACGTCACCATACTGTAATAAAGTTACATGCATTAGGCTCAAATACTATTTTCTTTCAACTATGTAGTAATGTTATCATTAATCGCTACAAAACCGAGCACAAAATACGTATTTTCTGCTTAGAAGCAAAACAGTGCAGAAATGTTGTATGAAATCTCATTACTGCACTGCAAACAGTGCAGAAATGTTGTATGAAATTTCATTACTGCACGGTTTTTTATTAATGAAGTTTTTTATTTTTTATTTAGATATAAATTTACCACAGAGGTATAACGTCTCCCGTTAAGTTTAATATTAAATGTATATGCATTCTTATGCATTAGATCAAAAAGATACCTACTGGCTGAAAATAAAAATCGGCTGAATAAAACCGAATTGGTGAAAAAAAAAAAAACAATAGCGCGCATTTTGTACCATTGTAAAACTTTGATAATTCTTATTTAGCAAGAAAAGTTTTAAAAAATGGAAATAGATAGCGATATGAATTCAAGTCCAGAAACTATAAAAACAGCAGCAAATGAAATTGTTAAGAACCTTTTGCCGCAAGAGTCGCAGGATAACCTTGTTTTCATCAACTTGAGTTTTCATTTTGAGTAGGTTTATTTTAACACGGTAGGTAAATTGGTAGTTGAAAGAAAAGTAGATTACGCACCTTGCTGAATTGAGTGATTAATGCACTCGTGCTAATTTAGTGCCCTCGCTTGCGCTCGGGCACCAACATAACACTCGTGCATTAATGACTCACTTTGCGCTCGGTGCAACAATCTACTATTATTTGGTAATACGATTAGCACGACAAAAAAACACGACCTCAAAATCAGACCACAATTCAATACGTTTTTTCCGATTAATTCACAATAGAGGTGCGACGTGCGTGCCTACCTGTGCTGTGCGTCCTCTGGTGTATGGTCCTCATCCAGATGTTTGAGCAGCTCACTCCTCACTTCAAAGGTGCGCGGACACCTCTCCTCAGAGCCGTCGTCAAGAACTTTCTTCACAGGGCATTCGATCGACGTCTGAGTCGTCGGAGTTCGATATATTTGTCTATTGTGTGAATTAATATGCTTCTTCAGCTTCTCTTCACTCCAAAAACCTTTATTACAATTAGGTTGAGTACACTGAAACGGATTAAAATTTAGTTCCTTAATTTTACTTTTTGTAAACACACACATTGGTGCCGATTCTCTTGTTCACCAACTAAACTAAAATTAGAGAATTGCTATCTTTTACTAACAGATAGCGCGAGAAAAGGACGGTGATAGATAACAACTAAGTTAGAGATGTCATATTAGTTTACACCTTGAACTTCAACATGTTTTTAGTCGACACGTTTTAAATGTCGTCGAAAATTGTATGGAAATTTTAGTACAACTAAATTTGACAGCTCTTATTGTCGTATGTCTCTTTCTTATTGTATCATGGTGAAAAAGATGGCAATAGCCTAAATTAAGTTCAGTTTGTCCATAACAGAATCGGCACCATTATTATCATTAAATAATCTAACTCGATCTAGTTACCTTAAACTTAACAGCTCTGTTCGAGTAACAGTCCACAGTGTTTTGTGTTGGTGTTGTTACACTTGAGACTTGATCATGTACTTGCTTAGGTGGTTGATCAGATGTCGGGACTGAAGGCACTACAATGATTGAATCTAACTTTTCTTCTATCTCTTCCAATGGTTCCTCCCTATCTGTAAATGTATTATTTATAACTTCCATATTATTTTCCTAGCCTTTTCCCAATTATGTTGTGATGGGCTACTGAGTAATGAATAACATGCTTGGATCGACTGTGGTCTAACCTCTGCATACCAATATCCTAGGTTTATACTGGTTGCCAGACTTTTGTGCTTCTGACTTCCTTGAATGACTGTTATGTTTATTTGTGTGATAACTGAGACTGAATGATGAGTCTGAATGTCTAAACAATAGGGTATTTGACTGAAAAAATCTAATTAGTCCATCAGTTAGATTATCCAAAAATATTTGACCCATATTTTTTCTTTTGTTACGTAAACCAAAATTGACAAAGATACAACACTTAAAATTTCCCAAAACGTCACAAGCTAGTACAATTTTTACTTGCTTCTGACGTCATAAGCCCCCACTCTCGAGTTTTGATGCGTTTTATCTTTCCATATATTGATAGATTTACATAACAAAAGAAAAAATACGTGTCCATTATTTTTCAAAACTTTAACTGGCGGACTAATTAGATTTGCAATTTATTGATGCTGTCAACATGCCTATTGTCACTGATCCAAACCGGTATGGTACTTTCTTTTAAGTCACAATATCAAAATAAAATCCTCATTAAAACAATGCTCAGTTGTATACTTACAATTATTTATTATAATATCCATAGAATTTTTAGTTATATCAAAGCACCATTTTGTTTTAGCCTGTGTAATTTTATTTTCCGTTGAAACAGTACCATCATAAGACAAAGGCATATCCTGTAAAAATTATGCATTAAATAAAAAGTAAAGAGAAACTAATTTTGATAATATTTTTGTTCATGCTTCATACCTGTTCACCGCCTTCACCATTTATGAAGGATTCAATATTGAGTGAACTCTGCTCTAAACTTTTGCCTACACCTGAAAATATTATAGAAAGCATTATAATCACTGTTAAAACTACAATGTTTCCAGTATTCCATATTGTTGCTACCATTACATATTTTGGTACTAAAATAATTCTAGCCTACGTAGGCAAATAAAACTAATAAAATTCTGTATCTAAGCAGTTTTAATTTGTGCTGAAATACTTCTTGATACCATGATAAATGTGGTGGGATAACATATTAAATGTAAATAATTGTCATTGTATTGCCACAAAATTAATTATTTTAACCTGAATTGACCCAGAGCTGAGCAATGGTGACCCCTCCCCTCCTCCCCTTCAAAACCTGACTTTCTATTATCTAAGGTTACTGGTCCACCAGTATATTATACATATAACAATAATAGTGTACATCTTACTTTCAATTTGTGTAATGTTGCTACAAATAGAAGCATTGCTATCTATATTGGCATCTATATCAGTCTCCTCAGATTTGTTATTATCCTTTTCTTCACAATTATTTTCTAATTTCAATTTCCATACTGCTTTTGTTACATTAGTTGACTTATTGCTTCCTTCAAGATTTGTAATAGTCTCTAAATGATCAGATATGTTTGCCTGTTCCACACAAGTGGTGGTGACTAGAGTTCTTGCTTCAGGAGATTCATTAACATTGGAGATGTTTGGTTTTGGAATGGACACTTTAGATTTTCTTCTAAGAATATTTGGTTTCTGAAATGTTTTTTTGCCAACATTTTTTTTGTGTGATGTAAACATAGTTCTTATGTTTATTTCTTCATTGGATGACAAGAGCTAAAAAATAATGTTAATGTTAGTGAAAGATTTTAAAATGACTGAAGTGTCCGATGTAAGGAAGTAGCAAAAAATAATCATAACAGCTATTAGACAAACACTCTGGTACAATGATCTTCCCATTGATTACCATTATTAATGAAAGTGGGCTGAATATTCTAATAGATTTAGACAATATCAAATTATTATGGAGTTGTATAGCATTATCTGATCTCTATTACCCGATCTCTTAATATTTTTATCAGAGTATATTCCCCTACAACAAGTCAGTTATCAAATTAAGTACATTAAAATTTAAATATTAAATATTTATGGGACAATTTGCAAGTGAAAGTTTGCATTATAGTCAATACATTACAAAGTATCAATAAATTATGGCACAATTACAATTGGTTGCTTATCCAAATCCAAATGCCTATTCGGATGCAAATTCGGTATTGCCCGAATTTGGATAAATTCAAAGTAATTTGGATGCACCAAGCAAACGACCAAGTGTAATTGCGCCATTACAAAGTGAGGTTGTCATGTAATTAGATTCGTGCAACAACACTGATTTTAAAAAGTCCTTAATTAAATTTATTCCGTCAATTTTATTATTAATATAAAATATAACCAAATAACGATAACAGATTGACAATTCTTATACCTTTCTTTGGATTATCACCTGCTGCACGGATAAATAATTTGTAAACACAGTGTTCCTAAAACCCGTATATTTTATAGTATAATGAGACACTATAATCAGAATTCATGGAGGGCTAGGAATATCTTACGAAAAACAATATTTTATTTTATTTCAATACATTCCGTCAGATTTTATCGCAAAGAAACATTTTACCAAATGTTCCAACTTCCACAGGTCCAATGAAGCCAATACTCAGAAGGGAAACTAACAAAACAGGTATGGCTGCATTTATATGGTATGAAAACAAATCTACAGCTATAATCACTCACAATTGCATCGGATTTCTTAAAAAGACGCGTTTAAACACGAAAATTTAACTTTTCTATTTACTTCACATCACCACCGTCCGACCGCCGTACAAAGTTTTTTTTATTTATAGTTTTTTTTTTTTTTTTTTTTTTAATTTTTGGCTTCGCGCTATTTGTGCATCTCGCCAGACGTCAAGTATGGTAGAAATTTAAAACGAGGAATGACTATTTTTTTAAGGTAGGGAAACTGGATTATTCTTAAGAAGACAATTCGGATAGATTTGGATAGGATCAGAAGAGATGAGTATGGATGAGATGTATTTGAAAAACTGCTAAAAAGAAACTAAAGGTCAAGGATATGAATGAGGATGAACTATCTACACAATTTAAATTTTAATATTATTTACAGAAATATAAGAGGCAATACATTTATAAACTAGGAAGTTATTTGTACAAAGCAATGAAAGTATAGAAGTAGGAAAAGGAGTACGGAGGGATACAAGATTACTTAGGAAGGAACAACGATCATAGAGCGGGCAGTTGAAAAAAATATGATTTAGGTCCCCAACATCCGTTCCACATGTACAAATAGGGCTGTCAATAATATGAAGTCTGGCAAGGTGGGCTGGACAACAAACATGACCAAGTCTAATCCGGATAAGGATGGAGGTCTCCGCCTTGCCAAACTTTGCCCTAAAGAACCACGGCTTCACAGGAATTTCGGGCTGAATCAAAGAATAATAACGGCCCTTCAATCTACTACTTAAATCCCAAGCTACCTTCCAAGTATCTCGGAGGAAGGTCTTCGGTAAAGCCATAAGATCACAACAGAAATTTTTATAAGGATACAAATCCCCACACTGCACAGCGTCACTAGCAAGATTATCGGCAATTTCATTACCATGGATTCCGACATGAGCAGGAATCCACGCAAATTGTACAGCATAACCCTCAGAAGTGGCTCTAAACGCGAATTCTCTTATTTCAAATATAACCGGTAGCTGTGATTTGTACTTAAATGGAAATTTATCTAAGGCTTGAAGTGCGCTTAAAGAATCCGTAAATATAATAGTTTTTTTGAGTTTCAATAAATTAACATATTCAACTGCTTTGAGTAAGCCGAAACATTCACCTGTAAATACAGATGTCTCCGGAGGGAGTTTAATTTTTTGAACAATATTATATTGAGAATGGTAGACACCTATTCCAACACATCCAGATGGAGACTGCTTAGAAGCGTCTGTAAAGATATGATGGAAACCTTCACAATTCTCAGCAAGAAATGTTTTAAAATTGAAATTAATATTGGGGTCAGATTTATCCATGCAGCTGTATCTAATATTAGGAGAAAATTGTAGACTGTCATAACTGCTGCTGAATAAAGGAAGTTTATTGGAACGGTGAGTAGGAGAAGATAGGGAAAGAAATTTTTGGTAACTCACAACTAAACATGGGACAGTTTTATGAGTCCAGTAGATAGAAGAGTTAATGTGTGTTACTAAGGATGCCAATTTTGAGATAAGAGGGTGATCTGAAAACTGAAGAATTCGGAAGAAAAACTTATCAGAAAGAAATTGCCTTCTAAGATGCAAAGGGGCATCACAGCATTCAACTTGAAGTGCGTTAATGGGACTGGATTTCATCGCGCCTGAAATAATCCGAAGTGCTTTAGCCTGTATGCTATCTAGTTTTTTAAAAGCCATAACACTTCCGGGTTCTAAAATAAACATACCATAATCTAATATGCTTCTAATGATAGCGTTATAAATAAGCTTTAAAGAGAAAGGGTGTGCACCCCACCACACCCCAGAAAGGCATCTAAGAATATTTAAGTGGTGTTCACATTTATTAATAACATAATCACAGTGTGGAACACTGCTAAGTTTAGAGTCCAAGATTACTCCTAGATACTTGAATTTGTCTTTAACTGGAATAGGAATGTCATTATATAAAATATTTACTTGAGGAACTAATCTCTTCCGGGTGAATAACACAGCTGCGCATTTAGACGTGGATAGCTCTAAACCATTTAAATGTAACCATGAAGCTAGATTAGTCAAAGCAGAAGAGAGAACAGAGCAGGCATGTTCAACAGAATGACTAGAAAAATATAACAATAAGTCATCAGCATATTGTAGCACGTTAACTTTATAGTTGTTATCTAGATCAAAAGTGTATATATTGTATAACAGAGGACTCAGCACTGAACCCTGTGGAAGCCCTCTCCATATAAGACGAGATAACTGATGATCTGCACATGAAAAAATTACAGAACGTTCGGTTAGAATATTTATAATGAAATTAGATAAATTAATTGGCACTTGTAGAACATGCAATTTTTTTTGTAAAACTGATAACAAAACATTGTCATATGCAGCATTAATATCTAAGAATACAGCTACGGTGGACTCATTATTGGAAAAAGATAACCTAATATCGGAAGTGAAAATACTTAGACAGTCAATGGTACTTTTGCCCTTTCTAAAACCATATTGAGAAGCTGCCAATAAACCTTTACTTTCAACATACCACTCAAGACGATTTTTTATTAAGTGTTCCGCTAATTTCATCAAAATTGATGATAAAACAATGGGACGGTAGGAAGAAACATCAGATGGTAATTTATGAGGTTTCAGAAATGGCAATACCATTTGACGTAGGGATGGGATATACTTGCAAAATTCAATACCAGGGCTTCCAAGTACGAGTATGTAAAAATACCAGGGTCGAAAACCAGGGTTCAAAATACTTGAAAGTATTTGGCAGTATTAGATCTAGTCGTACCGTGCTGCAATATTGTACAGGTTTTTTTAGATGAAATTAAATCTTTCCTTCCTACTTTTTAATCACACTTTTCTTAGGAGCCATATTTATAGATTTCTTTATTATTATTTACAACTAATACCTAACTATTACATATACAAAAATCACAGTCTTATTTACAATCAACGGTGACGGTCAGTTGGTGACGTAACAAGTTCGCATCACAACAACAACGACACGTTTGGTGCAGTGGCTAAGCGATTGGCTGCTGCGCCACGGGTCGTGGGTTCGATTCCCACACGGAACAAAAATTTGTATGGCCTACAGATGGTTGTTTCGGGTCTGGGCGTTTGTTTGTGAAATTTGTGTCTGTAAACGCACCCACGATACAAGAGAAATCTTAGTGTGGGGCAACGTTTTTTTAAAAAAAAAAAAAAAAAAAAAAAAAAAAAAAAAAAAAAAAAAAAAAAAAAAAAAGCGTACTGACAAAAAAACGAAAACAAAAAATGTATTTGAATGTAAACATAACAATTATTATAATTACTTATAGGTACTTAAAATACTTTCGTACTCGCTATAATGTGTCTTATTCGTATAGCAGTAAGGAAGAAAGGCGCGAACTAGTCTAAAAAAATGGAGCCGAAAATGTTTACGCAATTATGTTCCTTATTTTACTCGGGCACCTTCGGAATAGTTCGGGCACAGCCATCGAGCCCCGAACTTGCAACCGCGAGCGCGAGCCTTGTGCCCTTGGCTTCCAGAGTCATCCTAACGAGCAAAATCGTATTTGTGGGAAAGAAAATACTTTTATCTTGCAAGTATTTTTTTTTGCAAATACGATTATGCGCCTTATGCTTATGAAAATATGGATCGATTTCCCATGCAAGTATTTCCAACTCGGCGGCAGCAGTGCAAAAATACTTTAAACTTGCAAGTATTTTTTTGGCAAATACGATTGTGCTCCTTATTTATATGACAACATGGACCGATTTCCTATGCAAGTATTTCCAACTCGGCGGCGGCGGGGCTGAAAATACTTTATACTTGAAAGTATTTTTTTCTCAAATACGATTGTGCTCCTTATTTATATGACAACATGGACCGATTTCCTATGCAAGTATTTCCAACTCGGCGGCGGCGGGGCTAAAAATACTTTGTACTTGAAAGTATTTTTTTCGCAAATACGATTGTGCTCTTTATTTAAATGACAACATGGATCGATTTCCTATGCAAGTATTTCCAGCTCGGCGGCGGCGGGGCTGAAAATACTTTATACTTGAAAGTATTTTTTGGCAAATACGATTGTGCTCCTTATTTATATGACAACATGGACCGATTTCCTATGCAAGTATTTCCAACTCGGCGGCGGCGGGGCTAAAAATACTTTGTACTTGAAAGTATTTTTTTCGCAAATACGATTGTGCTCTTTATTTAAATGACAACATGGATCGATTTCCTATGCAAGTATTTCCAGCTCGGCGGCGGCGGGGCTGAAAATACTTTATACTTGAAAGTATTTTTTTCGCAAATACGATTGAGCTCCTTATTTAATAATAATAATAATAATAATAAAATTTATTGAACCATTGTTACAATTTTTACCTTAGAAATAATTTTACATAATATCAGTCAGTAACTAGTAGGAATCTACATTTTGTTATTTACGGTGGTCCCCAAACTAGGCAGTGCCTGTATCTTGGGGGCCAGAGTTGTGACGATATACACGTAGTATTATTTACCACTGGAGTTAATATTTGAATTGGTAATTAATTGTAGACAAAGTTATAAAATCTAAGTTCAATCTATAATCAGAGTAAAACTAAAACAAAAATACTTAAAATTGTGCTAAACGGGGACTCCGTTTAACACTAAAAATTAAACAAACAAAGATAACCTGTGAGTTTCTGTGTGCGTGCGTGTAGTGTGTTTGAATGGTCAGTGAGTGTGGTGAGTGTAAGTGTGAGTGTGAGTGTGAGTGAGTGTAGTAGTTGTGTGGGGTTCCGAGTGTAAGTTATAACGTGATAATTTTTTCGGATTCATCGTATGAAAGGCTTAGTAGCCATTTTTTTACAACTTTTTTACATGAAGAGAGGGAGAGATCTTTTGAGTCATAAAGCATACTGCTGGAAACCTTGTTATACACATAAGTGTGCAGGTAGGCGGGACAACGTCTGGCTAGGAGAGAGGTGGTTCTTTGTAGCGGGATGTAGAAGACACGTTTGGTGGTTATTGAGTGATAGTCTGGCCTGTTTTTAAGAGTTTTGTGTGTGCTTAGGTATGCATTAAGAATAAACAATTGACGGACACGTAGAACTGGAAACTCTCTGTACAAAGTATCAGTGGGGTAGAAGAAAGGTTTTTTCAAAAGGACTTTTATAACAGCTCTTTGGGCTCTTTCGAGCTCAATCATTGTCGTTTTTCCAGCTCCGCCCCAAATTGATACGCCATATTGTATAATGGACTGGCAAATTGCAAAATAAACAGTTCGGAGAATGTCTTTTGGAGTACGGTCTCTTAGTTTTTTTATTATATGTATAAGTTTCCTTACTCGGCCAGATAGAAATTGTATGTGCGCTTTAAATGAAAGATTTTGATCAATGAGTAGACCTAAATAACGGATAGACTGTGTACGGTTAATACATTCACATGAGCAGTCTTCACGTGAAGTATGCAGATGGTTCTGACATGTATGGAATTTTAATGTTAGGTTGCGGGGAGGACTAGATTTATTTGTTTTAAAAAATGTGATAAGTTTGGTTTTCTTTATATTTAGTGTTAGTAAGTTGTTGTCGAGTGCTTGCGCTACTGTTGCTAATCCTTCTTCCGCAAGGCAGTAAACTTGTTCCCAGCTATCGGCATGAAAAGTGATGACCGTGTCGTCTGCGTAAGATATTAGCTCCGCGTTTGGTAGAGTAAGGTTCAGTATGTCGTTCATGTAAATTATAAATAGTGTTGGGCCTAGTAAGCTGCCCTGTGGAACTCCAAAACTGATAGGGAGTTGACCACTAGAGTATTCGCCCGTTTTCACGTATTGTCGGCGATTCGTGAGATAGCTATGAAACCATTCAAGTGGTTTACCCTTAATCCCTGCTGCATCTAGTTTTTTGAGAAGAAGATCTGTTGAAATTGTGTCGAACGCTTTGGCTAGGTCTAAGAAGACCGCCATGCATCGTTCACCTTTTTCTATAATTGCAGATATTGAGTTTGTGAGCAGCGAAGCCGCATCTTCGGTTGATTTACCCTTTCTAAAACCAAATTGTTTTTCTGAGATAAAATTATGTTTTTCAAGGAAATTGACTAGACGGGTGTTTACTACTTTTTCTAGGATTTTAGATAGAATACTGAGAAGTGCTATTGGTCTGTAATTGTCAGGTTTGTCCTTAGGACCACTTTTGTGTATGGGGCTTACAGCTGCAACCTTCCATTGTTCAGGGAATACTCCTGTTTCCAGACTGAGGTTAATCAGGTGGGTTAAAGGTGCTATGATCAAGTTTTGTATTTTCTTTATGAGTCTTACACTGATTTTGTCAGGACCTGGGGAGCTGTCATTTTTTAGTTGGTTGATGAAATGTGTGATTTCTATTTCGTCAGTGGGGTGTAGAAAGAAGGAGAAGGGTGAAGTTTTTAGTGGTGTGTACTTGCTAGTAAGGGATGTTTGGGTTTCTGATAGTCTTGTCAGTATGGTATCGGCCAGGTTCTTGCCTACGGATGTGAAGTAGGAATTGCATTTGTCGAGAGACTCAACTGGGTCGGGTGAGCTTGTTACTAAGTTGGATGTATTGTACCTTTGGCCGCTAGGATCATATATTGATTTTAGAACTTTCCATAACTTCTGGGAGTTTTTGTTATTTTCCTGGATCTGCCGGCTGTCGTACTCGATTTTAAGTTTCCGAAGAAGATTGTTGCAGAAGTTTCTATAGCGGTGAAAGATAAGTTCTTTTGTCTCGTTTTTGGGATCAGATCTTAATGACAAATGTAGACGGTCGCGGTGACGTATACATCTCATGAGACCGGGTGTGATCCATGGCTGAATGTTATGTTTGCTTCGGGGAATTTTTACTTTGTGTGTGTGTATATCTATTAATTTTGAAAGGATTCCCGTGAAGGAGGCTGCGGCAGAGTCCACAGTATGCTGGTTAAGGGTTTCTGTCCAATCAACGTTGGTTAAGTCTGTAGCTAAATTGTCTTCATTTAATTTAAGTTTCCAGCGATGATTAATGGACCTAGTAAAAATATTTTTGTGAGGAATGTGAGCCATTGCTATGTCGTGATCTGTGATGGAGCTTTTGCAAACTATGCCTTTGGGTTTGGTGTTGCTTTTGACAAATATATGATCAAGACATGCATTATGCCTAGTCGGTTTAGTTATGACAGGAAGTAGACCGTACGAGGCCAAAAGGCACATATAATCGTGGTGATTACTATTTGTGGTGCTACATATGTCTATGTTTATGTCTCCGCTTATAATTAGAGTTGGATATTTATTTATTGAATTAAGAAATGCATCTAACGAAGAGATGAAGTTTGAGAGATTGGTAAATGATGGAGATCGATATAGCCCCAATATAGCTACTTTATTGTTTAAAATTAAGAGAAGGCTGTCTGTATCCAGTATTTTACATTCGAGCAAAGTTACGTCATGGTTAATTTTTACGTATATGACTATACCGCCATTTTTGTTGTTTTGTGAGTTCGTTCGAAATACATTATAACCCGGAAGATTGTCCAATATTGAGCCTTCGCTTAGCCAACATTCCGTTAGTATGATGGCGTCTATGTCCACATCAAGGCGGTGTAATGCTACTGAGAAGTCGTCGAAATTATGTTGATAGCTTCTAATATTAAAAGTAAGTAATTTAAAACTAGACTCGGAATTATTTATGTGTTTCCTGCATTCTTCCAAGTTTTCAAAGTCGTGACAGTCTAATGTAGTGATTTCCTCAATATTTTGGATTATATCAAATAACGCCATAGGAATAGAAACAGAGAAATGCTAAATTAGTACTGGTCATAAGAGGTTTAGTCACGACGACGTAAGGCAGTGCGAATGTATGCAGGCATATAGGTGAATTTTTGTAAGTATGAGTGTGATAATTATGTGTTTGGTACATGAATGTAAATATGTGTAAGTTATGTGGGAGAGTTTGTACAAGCGATGAGTAGTGAGTTGAGATAGATCTTAGTTTGTTTGTGTTTCGTTGTGTGTGCATTTTTATCGTGAGATTGTGTTGTAGAAAGACTAAGTGTTTCATCGGGTAATTATAAGGACTATCAGTTAACGGCAAGGATATCGTATGTGTAAGTACTATGTTTATTTTGTGTTTGTTTAAGCTGTTAGTATGATTGTTTATTGTTTGTGTGTTCAGAGTGGATGTGCGTGTACATGATGAATTATTTGCACGGGTTGAGACATCAAATGGATAAGTAAAAAATAAAACTAAAAGTAAAGTAACAAGATAAAAAAGTGTGGCAAAAAAATTACTATGAATAACAATTAAAATGTGATATTTGTTGGCCAGGAGACTTTCAGTTAAATTGTTGTACTGATGGAGTGGCCTGACGAGGCATCGATGTCGAGGGGCCCAGGTGACGTTCCAGATCTTCGCTGTTGCGTATAAGGATAGAGGGGTTACCTTCTTGTTTCCGTATGAGTATTGCGCCGTTTTTATGCCAGCAGAACTTGTAGCCCTTTTCTTTTGCAGAAAGTTTAGTGGCGCGAAATAACTGCCGGTTTCCGTGAGTTAGGCGTTCGTTAAAGTATAGGTTTCTCGAAGGCCCAGCTATTTCCATATCTGAGGATGTCATGGTCTTTCTTGTTTTGGCGGCCTTAAGGAACTCGTCACGCTTGTAGCGCCGCACAAATCTAACTACTAGAGGGCGCGTGGGAGTTTCAGCGGTATCTTTATTTTCCTGACGACGGGGACCCACTCTTGTAGCGAAGTCAATGTCCTGCTCCTCCAAGGTCACTCCAATTTTGTGGGCCATAACTTTAACAATGTGTAGCGGGTTCTCGTTTTTAAATTCATTCACACCAGAGATTTCCAACTCGTTCCGTATTGATAATTGAGCTTATATTTATATGACAACATGGATCGATTTCCTATGCAAGTATTTCCAACTGTGGAAACCAAGGGCGCGGGGCTCGTGGCAGCGCAAGCGTGCGCCCCGCCGCCGCTGAGTTGAAAATACTTGCATACGAAATTGATCCGTATTTTCATGGTCATAAGGAGCATAATCCTATTTGCGAAAAAAATACTTGGAAGTTCTAAGTATTTTTTTCGGAAATACGATTTTGCTCCTTATTTATAGGGTGACATGGGTCGATTTCCTATGCAAGTGTTTTCAACTCTGGTGTGTTTCACCTCTGCCGCGTCTGACTAGCAAATACTTTCATACTTGCAAGTATTTCCCGTCCGCACCAGGGCGCCCTTCTTCGAAGTGAAGCCCTGGTTTTAAAACGTGGTAGCGTAAATACGTCTCATCCACGAAGCAAATACAAAGAGGAGATGGTGTAATTCGATTTTCCTATCATACGACGCGTGATACTTTGCGGGGTGAAGGGAACGTTACACCCCGCCTACTTACGCCTACTTTCACGTTTTCCATCTAGTAGTGAATAGGAAAAACTAAACGCTTCGGGTACATCGGTAACTAATACGTGTTTCAGCTATTTCACGCTAGATGTCCTCGTAGTTGTAGTAGTATGTTACGACAGGGACGTACTTAGAATTTTTGTACCAGCCTACGGCAGAGCTGGTTTAAAAATTACAAAAATATTGTGAACAAAAATGTAATACTTAAATAAGAAAAATCTTCACACAGTAATAAGTAACCACCCCGCTAAATAATTGTATTCAAGTCGATTTTTTGTTTAACTGTAGATTTTAGTGAAATTTTAGTGAAAATAATTAAGAAATCATGCCTATAATGTATATACAGTACACAATTTACTACAGAAATTTATTACAGAATTATTTTTATGTACTTTTAATTTAAAATTGAAATTCTCGAAAAACAAATCGAGTTCCTACATTCAATGGATACGGCGCGATGGGCGATGGTCAATTTTTTTCGTACTCATAGTTTCTTGGACTGAATTACTGCTTACTGCAGTGAATAAAAAGAAACTCTGTACAAATTCCCCCTTATTAGTATAAAAGGCGGTTTAAGCCAAAACTCAGGTAAACCCAGATGTAAAATATACTCAATGTCATTTAATAAAAACAGCTATACCGGCTATTTAAAAACCTGGCAAGAACAAATTTTTGTATATTTCGTTGGAGTCCAATCTGGTCTATTAATTTTTTGTATCCATTTCTGTTTGAGATTATCTTCGGGTGGAAATCTGAAATACGAGTATAATCTAAATTTAATTAAATATCAAGGAACTATGCAGGCCTCGTTCACCATTATTGAATAAAAATTAAAACGTCACGTATCACCACACATCGTAATTAAATAATTGAATTCTAAGTACGGACCTGTCTATTCATATTGTTTACACTATTCCACGATACATGGCGACCGAAATATCACGGTTTAAAATAGTGATAAAAAACAATAATACGATATTTTTGTCAACAAAAAGGCTTTAAAAAAATCTTAAATCTGTTTTAATACATTATAATTATAAAGATAATGAATATTTCTTACGTAGTTGTTAGTTATTCATGTTATAATAGGGTGCGCCATCTTTTGTCGAGCAGTAAAACTATTGTACGAGACGTGATAACAATAGATTTTTCTAGAACGAATCTAATAAATATCGCAAAAAAATAGTTACGAGTGAAATGTGATGCCATCCATGGTACCAAAACGTTTATCTGAGTAGTTTTTACAAGATAACACACAACACTTCATCTTTTTCTTTTAAATGACAACGAAAATAATAAATAATGATAAAATGGAGTGGGAGCGGGAACGTAATGTTTACAAGACGAGTGCCGACAGACTGATAGGCCACGCCCACCGTGAGGACGGAATGGTTCTACATTGGTATCACGGTTCACAGTTGCTTATGCCATCTCCTCTTTGTATTTGCTTCGTGGTCTCATCCCTAATTTGACGTTTCCATTCAACAGGAATGTTTCCAGTTTTCATAATGGAATTTATTAGACTAAAAAGCTTATTACATTTGGCTGAAATAAGACGTCTTATTTCAGAAGGGCAAATTAGAAGCTTCTGATCACACTGTCCTAAATTTAGTCAGTGTGACCATTTGTGGCAGATTTCTGCCATTTTGGCAGATTTCGCTCCAAAATTTTATCTGTGGCAGATCCTGCTGACGATTCACAAAAGTGGCAGATTTCGGCAGATTTAAATGATTTCATGACAATTCACATTACATAGTTTGAATTATCTTTTTTAAAAGTATACAGTACATCAGGTTTTATATATGTATAATGAGATTACAAATGATTTTTTCGAACTGGCAACTTCTGTTTCATGGCCAAATTATACGGGGATTTCCCGCTTATTTAAACAAGTGCTTCAGATGATTATGTACTGTAATCAAACTGGAATACTTCTTTATTGATTTGGTTTCCAAGAGACTTGTTAGAATCAGGTGGAAGTAGCGCCACCAGCACAATTTTGAGTGTAGACAAATTTTGGGGAGCGATTGGAAAAATCCTGGACGCGAATGGGCCAACAAAATATCCAAAACCAAATATTACAAATTTCGCGAAAGCATTATTATGTTTGCCGATGTCCAACGCTTTGTGCGAAAGAATCTTGTCTGGTGAATTTAAACAAAACAAAAATAAAGAATAGGTTCCTAAATCAACATGTGTCAGCTTTAATTACAACAAAAGACACGGCGACTGTGTCTCCTACATAACCAACTAAAAACATGATCAAAAAGATGTCGTCAAAATCTATGTTTACCGAAAATTTGAAGGCAAATGCGGATGATACGTAGAGTAAGTAGTGTTTAAGTATAATAACGCATAAGAAAACTTAAATATTTTTATTGATTAAAGAAATTTCATTGAATTCATTGTGTATTTTTTTCAGTTTCCTTAAAGACATATTTTTGGCATTTTTGGCGCAAAGTGTGGCAGATTTTGGCAGATTTTTTGCCACACTTTAGTTACTGAATCAGTTGCCAGCACAGACTAGATAGGGATACAATCAGACGGCGCACTCCCTAACAAAAAAATGGACATTTTGCTTATCTGTGGACCTCACATTTTCACTCGCAAATTTTTTACCTTTTAATTGTGGGCGTGTCAGTATTCGTCAAACTAACACGAACACAAGTCTTTTAAGCTGAATTTCGTGTATTTTAGATTCGAATACTGGTCTTTTGAGCTCTATATTTTTGCTATACGTAGCTCCTTACTAATTTACTGGTTCTTGTTGTATTTTAGAAACAGGAATATTATATAAAAAAGAAAAGAATACATTTTGTTACTGTAAAATATATTTATTTTTTTAATTTTACAACTTACTAAACCAAGCCGCGTAGGATAAAGTGGCTGGCACCGTTTTACTGTATACTCCAATGCAGTTCTTTACCTAAAACAAAGTAAATCACTGTTATTAAATTATTAATACCTTTAAGATTTTTATTTTAAAGATAGACGAGTGGAAAGAAGTGCAAATACCAGTTAAAAAAATACATAATATTATTTAAACAACCATGACTTATATGTCATGGTTGTTAGATGATTTATTTGTATTGCTATTGGACACCTAATGCAAATATTTACATGAACTTCAGCGCGAGCACGGTTCTTTTTATCGAGTCGATTCGAGAAATTTATCTATTCTAAACGTCAAATTTGACATAAGATATTGATAAAACGACAAAGGTAGCTCGGAACGTATTTTATCGAGGCCTCGATATAATCGACAAATCTTATCGATTATGTCGAGTTTTGACAGTTCTTATTGGTAAATTTCTCGAATTATCACGAATTGTTGTCGTCAGTTAAAAGTTGGTAGATAAAGATTCTTTGAAACTATTTTAGCAAAACAAATGGAATTTGGAGAAAGACGTGAATTTAAGTTTAATTCAGTAATGTATGACTGGTGGTGCCCCCAATTTTTCTACTCTTTTTTGACAGACTGTATGCCACTAAAATTATATTTTAAATATTTTTTACAATCTTACAAAGATTATAAAAAATGTTTACAATATTTCTAACAAAATAATATAACGAAATAGTTTTCAGTCGCGAGAAATAACCAGGAAAAGATTATTTCGTAAATAAAATAAAGTCTACATGAGTGAATCATATTTTTAAATATGGTGTTGCCATTTTGAAAAGTCGATAAGCTATCGAGAAGACAGCCGTCGACAAGGCTCGATAAAGATACCGAGGCAAGTTCCGTGCTACCGACTCTCGATAAAATTCGGTATGTTTAAACTTTTATCGAGTCGAGAAGTTTATCGATCAAAGAACCGTGCTCGCACTGCTTGCCAGGAAAAGTAATGCTGTTATGCATTGAATGTTGAAAGTTTTATAATAATATCATCATTGCAACTGACTACAACTATTGGTTCTCGTGACTCGACCTATTTGTTTTAGTCTGCAGTAATTAAATACATACATACCTTCATCTATTTGATTTTTTTCAGGAACCAAGTATTGATCATTTAATTTATGAAGCAATCTCACATTATTGTGACTGCAGTCCTTTGTATACATCCACTATGTTACTCCATTTGGAAATTTGATTATTATGTTTTATATTCTTTGTGAGGAAATTATTTCTAATTCCTTTTATCCGGTAAGGTGGGGCGTAGGTTATATTTAATGAATCACCATTCATTACAATGACATCATCTGGAAGAGGAAAAAAGATTAATCAATTATGTTTATTCCATTATGTACAGTATTTTACATAATCATGTTCCTGCACATGCTTCTTATTCACATATAATTGCATCTTGAACTTTATTTAAATATAAGTTCAATTATTAAGACATTTTAGTCAAAAATACAAATAATGGTTGGTTGTAGTTTATTATTCACTCTTACACACATTAGTCGGTAGCACTCACCACCAATTATTTCACTAGCATCAGTTTAGTCACTCCGTCTTCCAGCAAACTTTTCATTGATGATTGAAAGACAGAGCTTTGATCACCGAGCTATTGGTAGTCCTTCCTGCATTGGAAACTTTTGAGTTCTGCATTAAAAATTAAGTTCTTGCAGTTATTGAAAAGTCAAGCCCTGTGAATGTTCCAACTTGATGCACTTTAAGCACAAGAGTCCTTTGTTTCAAAAAACATGACGGCCTTTCCATTTCTCTGACAACCCACAGCACATCACTTATTGCACACAATTGCAGCTTTTCAAAGTATATTACAGTAAGAATATTTAGAGGATACGCTAAATACGTAAATAAATAAATTTTATTGATAATTTGATAATGTTAGTTTGACAGATGAGTCCATAGACTTCATAGAATAGGAGATAAAAGTGACGTCATAGCATCAAGATGGCGTCACAGGGCGTCAAAGGGGCGAAGTATGAGTCAGAGGGGATGAGGTAGTTGTCAGAGTGATTATATGAGCCATAGAGACGACGGTCGAAAAATTTTCTTCGCAGTGAACCCCCCGTTAAAGCGCGACAGAGTCGGACGTGTCGTGTGCGAGGATGGCTCCAGTATTATCCAGACCAAAAAATTGGCCTTTGCCCAGCCCTGGCCTTTATTGTAGCCGATTCGTCTATATTTTATATAAACTCAGTAGCACTTGGAAGCCCTCATTTCGTACATTTTTGTTCAGGAAATTTTTGTCATTTTTGTCCCAAAGATAGGGCATATCTTTATACAGCTCTAAAATATTGAGCATAACTTCTATTTCTTTCGTCATTTCGTAGGTACCCACGCTGCGCACCGCACTCGCACTACACTTTTTTATTTGGGAATACAAAATAAAACTATACGTCCTCACGCATCGACAGAAACTCAAAGGGGGGGGGGGGGGGTGACGTACTTGACGTAGGCGATCATTTTTCGCAAATACAAAAATCACATATTAATACCACAGTGTACCTACTTACTACATACAGTGGGTCAACGCCCATACATTTGGCAGGTCCTATGAAATGTCAAAATTGGTAACACTTGTCATAGGGTTGTCACATAAAACAAATTACACAAACTTTGTCAAACAAACGTCCAAATTAATTAACGTTTTATAGAAACAGTGACACGCAAAAAGAAAACCACGCATGCGTAATTTTGACGATTGACAAAATAATGCAAAGGTATGTAGCAGCAATTTCGCCATCTTATCCTGGAATTTTCTAACAATATTTAAAACTACAAATTTTGTCGAGGTTACAGTCGCAGTGACTAACGCTTGCGGGGGTAGGTAAGAGTCATAAAATATTCCCAAATCCAAGAAGGAGCCATAGAAAATTACTTATTATTCATGGTTATTACTTCTATGGTTTTCGTGGATGCTGATGCTGGAAATAAAGTCTAAGTATTCCTCGATCATATACGGCGGTCAAAAAAAATTATCTGTTAAATGTAATTTGCCAGGTAAAACGTGGTCCCTATCTTGGTGTTTGAGAATGGATCTTGTTTTCGTCATCAGCATCCACGAAAACCATGGAAATGACACCCATGGTGGTTAAATTGAAATTTTAAAAGCCGCCATCTTGGAAATGGATTTTGACCTCATTTTCAACATCAGTACCCCCGAAAACCATGGAAATGACACCCATGTCGACTAATTTGACATTTTTACTGCCACCATCTTGGATTTCGATTTTGACTTCATTTTCGGCATCCGCACCCCAGGAAACAATGGATTTGACACCCATGTCCACTAATTTACTAATTTTCATGGCTGCTATCTTGGATTTGGATTTTGACGTTATTTTGGCATCAGTGACCCCGAAAACCATGAAATTAACACCCATGATGATTAGATGAAAATTGTTATGGCCGCCATCTTGGATTTGGATTTTGACGTTATTTTCGGCATCAGTGACCCCGAAAACCGTGGAAATGACTTCCCACGAACAATCATTTGAAAATGTATGTATGCCGCCATCTTGGATTAGTAAACAGACTGTAATAAAATTATCGTAATAGGTACAACATACATACAATTAATATAATTTCTATGAACGATGTCAATCAAATTCGAAATCAAAAAGTGCGAGCCCTGGAATTTATGTCCCGAGTAGGTATGCAGTATGGCTACTCAGGACATAACCTTCGCTCCTTTACCCCGCAACCCCCCGCACGATTGCTCTGCGACAATGTTCTACGTTGACCGACTTTAAGGAGTTAGATTTAAGTAGACTGTGTTAATACCATGCAAAAATCTACAAAGAATCTCGCGAGAGGGCTCTCTATTCCCATATATTACTATACTCTTTGGTCAAAATAAAAATAAAATAACTATACATCCTCACGCAGCGACGGTCTATGGACGGAAGTTAGTAACTAAATGCGTTTACACCTTCCTAAATGCGTTTCTAAATAAGCTTCTAAATGATTTAGTCAGTCAGAAACCATCCTTGCTACTGAATTTAGGATCCTAGGTTGCTTATTGCGATTACACTTGACTTAATTCAGTAACGACTGAATTAAGACGACTTAATTCAGCCAAATGTAATAAGCACTTTAGATAATAATTAAGAACACTATCGCTTAAATTGCCAAAAAAGGAATACGGAATGCCATCAATACCTGGTGCAGAATCCACAGTATTAAGAATAACACCCTTCAACTCATTAAACGTGAACGGAAGGTCTAACACGGTGTTAGTGCTTTTATTACTGGACTCATTCTCATTGGGCACGGGCAGTAATACGTTAATAGCTTGAGGAACCCATGGTGGTGCTAATTTATCTGCGAAGTCATGAACTAAAGTATCAGAAATAAGGGAAGAGGGGTTGTTAAACACGGACCTAAATCTGCGAATATTACGCCAAACTATTGTGGGATGTGTATTCGGTGAAATTGACAAACAGAAGTTTCGCCAACTTTCGAATTTCTTTTTCTTAAATAATTTACGGGTTTCTGCAATTATATTAGAAAGAATATCAAAGTTACTATGAGACATATTTAGGTTATAATTTAGCTCCGCTTGTTTGCGTTTATGAACTGCATCTGTGCACTCAGAGTCCCACCAAGGAGGCTTCGGAATAGTTCTAGTATTATTATTTTTAGCAGGAAAAACTTCGTCAGCTGCTGCAATCAAAATTTTCGCTAAAGATTCAGCACATGAGTTTTCATCACCATCCGAGATAGCAGGAAGGGAAGAAAACATACTGTCAACACTATTTTTATATTTATCCCAGTCACTATGACTTTTGTTAGGGAGCTTATATTTTAAAGTTGATCTCTTAATTGGAATAGAAGGTTTAGAGAAAGGGAAAGAAATTAAAATTGGAAAATGATCACTACCAAATGTAAAGGGGAGAGTATGCCATGTTAATTTAGAAGCTAAGTTTGGAGAACAGATAGAGAGGTCAATTGCACTTTGTCTTTGGCTGGGATCAGAACGTCGTGTGGGAGATCCTGTATTTAAAATGCACAGGTTGTGCAAGTCTACTATGTCCAGTAGCTCTTCACCATAACAATTAGAAATAGAACTGCCCCAAGATTGGTGATGACAATTGAAATCCCCCAATACTAGGAAAGGCCTAGGAAGAAAAGAAAAGAGATGATTAACCTCTTGAAGTAAAGAAGATGAAGGGTGAGGAATATAAATAGAAACAAAACAAATATTATACATTTTAATTGCTACAATTGATAAGTCATCACTGTGAGGAGGTAACGAAATGACAGAGAAAGGGATAGAGTCTTTAATAAGTATGGCTACACCACCATACCCATCAGATCTATCATCCCTAATAGTCAAATAATTATGAATTTTAAAAACATAATTAGGTTTGAGCCATGTCTCTGCCAAAGCAAAGACAAAAGGCTCATGTTTATTAATAAGATATATTAAATCACTTTTTTTATTGATTAGACTGCGGCAGTTCCATTGAACGAGTTTTGCTTGATGGTCCATTTAGGGTGGACTGGGAGAGTTTTTCAAAAATAGGGGCAACGTTGGACGGTGAAAAGTTGAACTGTGTAAGTAGATTAAAGAAGGCGGTTATAAAATCATTTAAGGGGAATTGAGTATCTGATTCATCTTTATTCTGATTAATAAGAGCACAACCATTAGAAGGTTCTGGAATGGCAAAATCTTTGATAATTGCATTGTGGGCATCTTTATTGTAACCTGGAATGGGAATTGGAGGAGAACGAGGTTTAAGAAAAACAGTTTTTTTATAACCAGAAGGAGAGCTTTTATTTTGAAAAGATGCAAAAGATTTATCAGGGGAGTTTCTAGAGCGAGAAAGTAGAGCATCTGCGAAAGACTTAGAGACAGGGGGATGTAACTTTGAGGCTTCAGAGTAAGATAATGAATTTTGAGCCATATAGGTTTTAATCTGTTTTTGCCTTATAAATTCTGGGCATGTTTTATTAGTTGCAAAATGGTAACCAGAGCATAAGCAACAAGATGCATTTTCTAATTCTCTATCACAACTATCACCTGTGTGGCTTTGACCACATTTATAACAGCGAGGTTTAGACCTGCACTGTAGCTTTGTGTGACCAAACCGACAGCAGTTAAAACATTGTATAGTAGGGTAAATATACAGATCTACAGGCAGAGCATTGTAGCACATGAATATGCGTTTAGGTAAGATCTGACCGTCAAAAGTAACAACTATTGTTTGTGAAGGTTTCCAAACAGCTGACCCATCAACAAGTGTTTTAAAATTAAGACGTCTGATTTTTAAAATAGGACCACAACCTATTGGAACAGAAATATTATCTATGACCTCCTCTGGAGACCATTCAGCTGGAACCCCACGAACCAGTCCCATTCTGGTAACATTGAAAGTTGGAATAAAAGCCTTCATGTTCTGGGCCTCTAGGCTATTATTTTGGATAAAAGAATTCGCGTCAGTATATGTGGAAAAAGCGATGGATATTTTATTGCGTCCAATCTTTTTAACGCTACCATTAACGATGTTATTAACATTATTTCTTTTTAAGAACTTTCCGAATGCAACGGGGTGCAGTGTAGTGCCATCATTAGGAGATACTTGATTTTTTAAAATATGAATGATGTAAGGAGAATTATCAGTCTTATCGTAAAACTTCCGCCCCACTGGAGAGGAAGTAGATTGAATTGATGCAGATTGAGTTGAAGAAGGAATAATAATAGATTTCTGGGCTCTTGGTACATCCTCAGTTTCTGAATGTAATTGTTCTATTGTGTGAGTTGAATCGGAACAATTACAGCCCGACAACTCCGAGCCGTGGTGCTTTCTCCTCCGTTTATTGCAGTGCTTGCAAACGTGAATCCGACTTCTTTTTAGGGAACGGGCTGAAGTGGACCCATCGGTGTCCATGCCCGACTCATTCGAGTTAATTGTTACAAAACAACCTGCCGGGGGTACAAAGCCCCCCGGGTCAGGCGGTTCGTTCATGACGACTGCACCCACAGGAAAATGTATAAAAACTTACCACTACAGAAGAAATATGTACACAAAATTAAAAAAGAATATACAAACTACAAAAATATACAACAGAACACTTCTCAACTGATCTTATATAGTTAGAATTAAATAATTTTAAACAATAGCCCAAAAAAACGCGCCCGCCAAATTGAAAGTTTCCCGCGCTTTTTTTTTATTTATAGTTGAATAGTTGTTTATTGTGATTTGGGTACTTGGATATTCGCTTCTGCCTTTTGACTTTTCAATTTCTTAAGGAGCATTTACACGCTCGGAAGTGTCGTTTTTCCGTCTGACCCCCACGATCTTCTTTATTTTTGTAAACATCGGACGACCATAACAACAGCTATTATACTGGTACCTACTATATCTTACCAGTTCTCAAATAATATTAAAATTAGCGGGGTTGCTTGAAATTAATTAATAATGTCAAATGTCAATTCCATGTACCATGTGTAAGCAATGCTTAATCGCTTAGTTTCTCACATAATCATCCATCACACGCTTATTCTTTAGATTGTTTTTGTCCCTCACTCAAACTTCGACTCAACATCAAAGAGCAAAACACACTACGTTTAAGCGCCACTTCAGGGGGCTTACCTTGACCTCTTAAAGCAGGGCAGAAGTTGCCTGGAAGTTGAACTGCCCTGCTTTTTTGTACTATGACATCGTTAGAGCAGGGGGCTTACCATGACCTCTTAAAGCAGGGCAGAAGTTGCCTGGGGGCTTACTATGTCCTCTTAAAGCAGGGCAGAAGTTGCCTGGAAGTTGAACTGCCCTGCGTTTTTGTACTATGACATCCTTAAAGCAGGCCAGTAGCAGGCCTGCTAAGTTGACGTTTACGAAATCCGTTCACCTTTTTTTTTGTATAGAGTTTTCATACCATGACGTGTTATTTAATAGCAGCTGAGCGTATATTGAGCGGCTGTAATGTCAAAATAAGCGATCTTGTAAAAGTTAATATTTACGAGCTTATTCAACATTGTTTTTGTTATTAGAGGTAAACTGTTGTGAGGACCCACTTAAAATTTGGTCAATAAGACTTTCTAAAGTCGATACTTTGTATAAAAATTACAAGTGTTTAATAGATCACACTTTCTTCTGTTTTTGTAAATGTGTGACGAGTACGAGATATTTGATTATTTAGAGAGTAAATATCGAATGGAGAAAAAGCGACGGCGTCGCATTAGGGAAATAAATAACCCATTCGAAATTGATGAAAGGAAATTTATGAACGGATATAGGTACCTATTTCAATATTATATGCAATTTATTTAAGGTTATTAAAAATTCCCACAGGTGAAGCAGTTGGGTCATACTAACACGACGGCGACGTCTTGTTTGTGTTTCATTAAAAATAAAAGCAACACATTTTATATGCGACATTTTAATTAAAAAATCTGAGACCATGTGCCTAGTTTTATTTCGATATTTTGATAAAGGTAAGTAAACAAACGTACGACATTGTTGAAAGAGGATTCACAATAAAGTATGAAATCACAACGAAATGCAATTTTACAATTTTTATTGACAACTTCGATCGACTAACTGTGATACAGATATCAGAATGATGACAGAATATCACGCTGCGGAAACAAACCTAAAAAAACACTTAAAACTGCATTATCCAAAGTATTTAATCATTACATCGATGTCAAGTGGGGAACAAAACAACTCAAGATGTTTTTTAAATTTACGCGCTAAAAAAGTTGACAAAACGAATCCACGTAGGTACGTTCGTAACCACGTTGTTTCTTTTATTATTAGAGTCACAAAGGTGTTTTGAACGTGAAACTTTTGCTTTTTAGAGCTATTAAATAATGTATCATAGTCAGTGGTTATACATAATCTTAGATACAACGTGTACTTACCCAAAAAAATCATGTTTTTATCATTTTCAAAAAACCGGTAAATTGCTAATGAATTTTATTTAGATTTTTGAACGTTCTCTATTACAAAGACATAGACATCACAGCAGGCCACAGACAAGCATTACCGTTCAATAGTCGTTCACCTTTAATAGTGTCATGGTACGATTTTTTGCGATTCAGAAGCAGGGGGCTTACCATGACGTCTTAAGAAAACGTTCAAATGCCAGCCAGTCAATATCCGTTCAAAAGCAGGCCTGCTTCTGAATCGCTAAAAATCGTACCATGACAGTACAAAAGGTGAACGACTATTCAACCAAGTTGAACGGATAAGCTTGTTCATGGTACGAAAAGTCTATACAAAAAAAACAGGTGAACGGATTTCGTAAACGTCAACGTAGCAGGCCTGCCGCAGGCCTGCTCTAACGATGTCATAGTACAAAAAAGCAGGGCAGTTCAACTTCCAGGTAACTTCTGCCCTGCTATAAGAGGTCATGGTAAGCCCCCAGGCCTGCTTTTGAACGGATATAGTCTGGCTGGCATTTGAACGTTTTCTTAAGACGTCATGGTAAGCCCCCTCCCCTGCTTTAAGGTGCATGTACCGATGGACCGTCCATACAATGTTTGTAGGGATTATACGCTAAAAATAGACACTCTTTGTTTAAAACGAATCATTTTATCACTTTTCTACAATCAAATGTGCTCGCGAATTCACTCTTTAGGAAATAACTTACACTAATTACTGAGAAAAACAATCATGAAATTCAGACAAAATTTGACACTTCTTTACATGTGTGGGTTTGTTTTGACAAGCAAACTAAGCGCCATGTTTGTTATAGTTTAAAATTGTAAGCGATAGATGGCGTGCAGGCGATATTGTAAATAGATATTAAAATATGCAGCGTTGCCGGTCTTCTGTAACCTTGACGGCGGCTGCGTTGCCAGCTAATTTGACTATGATTCGAATGCATGTACATTTTCAATTTGTTGAACGTAATGTTGATGCACTAGGATTTGCGCGCGGAATTTGTTGCGTGTTATATTTTGTATGCTATTTTAATTTATTCAAATTGCAATATGTCTAGTAGGTACTTATGTAATTGATTTCAATTGAATATAATTATTGCAATTTATTATTGGTAGGTAAATAATTTTATTAATTATTCAAAATACGCAATTTTATTGTAAAATAAAATTACCTAGGTATATTTCGACGGTAAGTATTAGAAACAGCAAGTTGGCCCGTGAGTTGGGTTTTAGACGCTGCAATCTCGTTACAATACTAATTACGTACCTACGAGTCGATGTTGTCATTATGTATATTTTATGGTCAACCATGAATTAAATTATTCAGTAAGTCACCAAAGTAACCACAACATTAAATTTCGTGAAAAAGCAATCTTGGGGTATGTTTTTACCAGGTAAAGAATACTTTGTATGCATATAGCCCCCCGCCGAGACGCCGTCGCGAGCAGACGTATTTTTGAACGTTCCGTGTTTTAAATTCAAAAAAAATTGTTTAAACTGCAAAATATTGTGTAAACTATCAGTGAAACGATCAATTAATTAGTGATTACCATCTCAGTGATAAAATATTGAAACAATTACAACACACAATTAACAATATTATCAAAATTATCAACAGCAAATCAAGACAAGTTGTTATAAAAAATCGTGTTAGCGTGCGCCGGGCCAAGTGTCCTTGAAAGTGAATGCAAGGACAAGCTTTGCACCTGCAGCTACAGTACCTATTTTTATTAAATAGAACGCTATTTTCAACTCCCTTAGTAACGACGACTTGGTCCGATGGCACATTGGCCGGACTGTAAGTGAACGTGATCGTGTGAGTATCAAGTTCAAACCTTCGCAAAACACAGTACTTTTTGGAATGTTTTTTATTATGCTGCTAAAATACCAGAAAAATCTGAGATTTTTTTACGAAAAAATTGGAAAAATTTCTGAAATATTATCTATACTAATATTATAAAGAGGTAGAATTTGTTTGTTTGTTTGTTTGTTTGTATGTAGGAGGTAATCTCCGAAACTACTCATCCGATTTCAAAAATTCTTTCACCAATAGGAAGCTACGTTATCCCTGAGTGCTATAGGCTATATTTTAGTGTTAAAAAAATATATTTTTATTATAAATTAACGCGAGCGAAGCCGCAGGCAAAAGCTAGTAATTAATACTTGCACAAATTGCTGCCTGCAACATTGCTTAATTAAAGAAAAATCCGCATTCATTGTTGCTTTATTTTGCTTTTGGTGCATTTGAACGCCCAATATGCCGCTAAATCGAACACCGCCAACCTCACCGAAATCTAACTTCAAAATCAATGATGGTGACGCTGGTACTAATATACTAAGTAAAGTTATTTTTTACAAATATACTAAGTAAAGTTATTTTTCTTTGTAGCACCTGTGAGGCAGTGGTTTCAAGACAAGAAGAAATAATTTTTGTTCAATTGAAAAATTTTTGTAGTAGTTTGTTTAGAATCTACATAATCATTGTATAAAGCTTTTAATTTGTATTTACTATAAAAGGTGAAATAATACCTTATTGAACTCAATAAAGATTTAGATTTTTGTTTTACTAAAAACTTAGGTAATAAAATAAAACTATATTTTACTGTGTATATTTGACATTATTTATTTCCTTTTTTTATTAATCAATTAAATGTTTTACGCCTTAAAATATAACTTTTATTTTCCTAAAATAGTACTAGTTTTAATTTATCGTAGGTGTCGTTCTGCCTACCCCTATTGAGAGTATTTCTACAAAATATTTTAGCCCTTTTTTAAATGCACGCCATCTAGTGGTAAACTTTGTAAACGTAGGGAATACGTCTATGTGTGTGTAAAAGTGTGTAAATTCAATGACAGATGTTATTATGGGATTCTGTGTCAAATTGGGTGGATTTTGAGGCATTGTTATGATCAAGTTCATTAAAAGGTAATGACCAGGTGTCGCGAACACTACTTCTACAACTTAGTAATGCTCAGATTTCACATAAAACGAAATAAACTCAAAATAATGATTTCAGCGCCATCTAGCGGGAAAAGTGCTGGGAACAGCCCGTATCTTTCACCTTAAGAGGACATGGTAAGCCCCCTGGTAATTCTATCAAAATTAATAAAACGGCACACACTTTGGTGGACCATGATTAGTTCCGATTTCGGCCGCGCGCAGACTTATCTTGCGCGCACTCTACTGCTTCATCCAAGGCACAGAAGTGTTTGACATTTGATTTGTTATTGACATTTGACATTGATAAAAATATATGATGACAACTGACGTGACGAGCGATAACCTCAAATTTCAAAAAACTTAGAAAACACGTCGTTATATGCGTGGTATATCCGTGGACTTAAAATTTTAATAGGTACTAATAATTAGTAAGTAACACAGAACTTTTAAATGAATAAGTTGAACTGTAAAAAATATATACCTAAGAACGTAAAAACCGATTTAAAAAAATGGAATCTGGAGATGAGGAATTGCCAGTCAGAAAGAGACAAAGAGAGATGGAGTTAGATGAAGAAACACCGGTCAATAAGAGAAATAGAAATAAGGAAAGTATGGAATTGGAAGATAACGAATTTACAGTTAAGACAGGAGAGGGAGAGATGGTATTATCGAATGGAGGGGTACCAGCTAAACAAGCAGAAAGACAAATGGAATTGGGAGATATATTAAAGGACATTCATGATATAAGTGAACCATCATGTATGGATAAAATACTCATGTATTTAGAAGAAATCAAAGACGAAGATTACTATTTCATGGAGGTAACTGTTATCTGAAAATAATACTGATGTTAAATTTGAGTTAATCCAGTAAAATAATAAAATAAAGTAGTCTGTTTGCGTTGCTTACAAGTTTCAAACAATTAATATGATGATTCAGTCTGCCAAGCTGACGATTATCGCTAGAATGACATTACCAATATTTTGCAGTGATCATTGGGAGGATTGTGTTCAGCAGTGGATGTATTTTTTTTTCAGTTATTAGTTGATAAATTGCATGGTGAACAAATATTGTGGGATCAACCTTGGTATCAGCAATCAAATTCTCTTTCAAGGCCACTTAAACATGTGGACAATGAAAAGCACCTTGAACCTTATCGTACAGATACCATATGCAAGGCTGAATGTGATAAAATACAAGAGAATTGGAATGAATTCATGAAGGTAATGTAATTTTTGTTCTATAAATATATTAGTAACATAAATGATCAGTCGTGATTGTACTTATGAAAAACAATGTGTGCAATGTATAGTCATTTACATGGAAAAATGGCATGGACGTTGAAATCCATATCCACACCAAGCAAATAATATTACAATACATTCAAATACAAAGTTCGTATTTTTAATCCAGGAGACTGAATTGACAGGCACGAAACATCAAATTTGAAAATAATGTTCCTAAAATTGGCAAGTTTGACGTTTGTGCCTGTCAATTTAGTCTCCAAGATTAAAAAACGGACTATAGTTGTTTCAAATGACTAGGTAAAACTATCACAACTATCAAAGTATTAATATGCCCCTTTCGGGTCGGACAGGGCTTTTGTCACATATTGTACTAAATTAATTCTTTTATCTATCTTTATTGAAATATAACACATTACAAACATTATTCTTTTTACACAACAGTTATTTAATTTTGACAACCAACCGTGTTGCCAGATCATGATTTCCAACTTTTCCTATACAACCTTCATGTAAACACATTTATCTGACTGACTATATTTAATGGTAAGAAAAAGTATTTTAAAATGAAAAACTACCTGTATTATGAAAGAGAAAACATACTGACTATTTATAGGATTTTTAACTATCCAAGAATAAGATTATTTCCTTTAACTAATTTTAAGACTATGTTGAAAATCATTTACACAGTCTATCAATACCCACAAAATTTACAGACTTTACAAACCATAACATAAACACTATGTACATTATGTTTTTTTTAACTATAGTTTATTTTCTTGACCAGCTATATGAAGTTCCTGATAAATTAATATGTTTGGCTAGGTGGAAAAATAAAGATAAAAGTAGATTACCAACTACACCTGAAGAACAAGCCAAACGTTTTGTTGTTGCTTATTTGGCTCGTGGACTACAAAGGACAATTTATCAAGTGTTTAGGCATATTATGACCTATTATGGAGGCACTGTCAAAGGTGCCTACTCCCCAGATGAAGAAAAAATTATGAAAGTATGTTTCATACACCATCCCAACCATTCGGTTACATTGTTATCAATGGTATTGAGTAGAGAACCTAGAGGAATATACAAAAGATTGCAACAGCTATATAATGGTATGTTTTCTAGAATCATTTCATCCTTATAAACACTTAATAAATATAGCTGTAGTAAATATTTACTAATTCTAATTACATTTTCAGGAAAACCAGAAAAAAAGAAGATAAAATGGACTTTACCATTAGCAACTCGATTTTTGACACTACTGCTAAAGTATACAAAATTACCTCTGGAAGAATTAAAGTATAGGAAAATAGATAAATCTATCTGGTTAAAGCTGGAAAAAAAATTTGAGCATCTTTATGTTTATCTACAAAACTTTTGGTATGCAAGTCTGCATGTCCAAGTTTTTGTAAAACATAATTTGAAAATCAACAAATTGAGAAAAGAAGTGTTTAAGAAGTTAGTAGTTTCTATATTATTTTACAAACCAAAATAAATTATGTGAAAAACGACCTATTTATAAGTTTTTAAAATTATTACCTTCTCCGGATCTCCGGCTACCGTAGTGTGTGACCTGCGGGCGGCGGGTTAGGGGACCAGTCGCCCGACCAGTGACAGGCCCGAGAAGGCGGCGCGCAGTGTTCCGTGCGCGCCTCTCAGGAGGACGTGGGGCTAGGCCCCACAGTAGAAGAGGTCCGCCAGCCCGAGGCCTGCCGGGGTTACGGTGCATGCAGCTGCGAATCCCGCGACCCCGGCCAAGGGTCAGGAGAAGGAACACCGTGGGTTTTTACCCGATAAGAGTCCGGCATACTCCTTCGCCCTCCCGGGGCGAAGGGCATCCATGAGGAATTTCCGAAGGAAAAAAAAATGTTTACCAAAGTTCAGGCTTGCTTTTGCATGGCTCCAAAAATGTATAATAAACTGCCTTAAAGTTGGAAGCAGTTAAGTGATGTAGCGTTCAAAAAGAAAGTAAAAAGTTTTTTAGCAGATAAAGCGTATTATAATTTAAATGAGTTTTTGGCTGACAGATTTTGATTTTTTAATCAAGTATTTTATTATCATGTTCTTATCATTTAGTGTTTTCGATAGCCTATTTTATTAAGAATGACATTCGAGTCAATTTAATTTAATTTATGGGATATTTGTATGCCATTGATCAAGGCAAACATGATGAACGGTATTTTAACTTATAACATCTTGCATGCTGACAATTGTTTTGTATGTATGTACTCATGTTTGGACAAATAAATGATCTTATCTTATCAGGTTTTGGTAAGATAAATCCTGAATTAAAAAGCCTGAAAATCTATCAGGACTTATCAGGATTTTCCGGCTCTTGTCAGGATTTCGGCCCGACTTTGGAACTATAAGAATTTCTCGATTATTTAATAAAATACTTAGGTATGCATCGTAAATATTAATTTCGTAAGTTAAATAATTATTCAAAACCCGATTCCATAATTGCTTCACGTGCGTTCGCCACAAAATGTCAGGATCAGGATTTTTCCCTATTTGCAACCCAATTACTGAGGAATACCTACTTATATCCAAAGGTTACACCAGCTATCAGACTTTCGAACTTCTAACCATCTGTAACAACTGTCATAGGTATTCTTAAGATACCGAGAATGATGGCTATTGAGGCACGGACAAGTCTGGATATGCCAAAACAATCCATCCAAAGAATGACCGCAGCAAAATTAGTTAATCTGCCTAAGCCATTTTGTCACGAAACATTTCTTGCTGAGGTAGGCAGAGACAATGGAACGCCACCTACTACGATCCTAATATATACATTCCTCGCTTCTTCTACATCCTTTTCATAAACTGTATTTAACATTTTGTATCTTATTCAAAATTGTGAATCTTTTATTGTTTCAGACTTAAGTCATCATCTTATCAAGTCTGGACTGACATTCGATGGAAAGATTTAGTGAAACAGTTCCCAGACGGATTAACGCACAGATTTTTATATTCAGTCACTCGAGGAGTGGTACACAAAATTCCAAACTATTTAAAAAAACCTCTATCGGAAATTGCAGACTACGCGTTAATTAAGCTCCGCAATCACCAATTTCGTAAACGGCGTTTGAAAACGTTACAATTTAATGAAAATGGAGAGTTAGAATTAGTTAAACACAATTCCTCAGACTAGTGTGTTATCTAATAAATGTTGGTTTTCTTATTTTTTTGTTTATTTTAAGTACCCTCCATCATCGAATGAACGCTTCACAAACCAAGCAATACTCTTATCTATAAAAGCGTCTCTGATCGTAAACCTCCCATAAAAGTAATATGTTTGTACCTACCTACAACCTTTATACCGTACCTAAATCTAAAAAAAGCTATCTACATCTATGTAATATAATAGAATAGCTAAAGAAAAAGAAGGTTACTCTATTGTACGTTTTTGCTAAACACGTTTATCATTAAGAGGAGAGTCCTTAAGAAACACCTAAAAGAGCACTTACTGTTTTCGAAATTTCTATAAACTCTCCGCATGGCATTACGTAAAAAAAATAATGAAGAACCTTAATAGATGTGCCAACAGTTTCACCGCGAGATATTTGCGAAATCATCATTAATTTCGAGAAAAAAAAATGTTAAATTCCCTCAAAAACGTCTAAATAGACCTTTTCTATTTGCAGAATTTACTTAATATTAAAGGAATATATAAAAATCTATTTAGTTTAATCGTGACACGAAAGTATGAATAACACGTCTACCGTTTTATTATTTTAATAAATCAAACCAAATGAGATTAATCTACGTCTCAACATTGTAAATTTTTTACGGAAATTGTTTTCCGTTCCCCATACATTTTAGTATGGAGCAATACTCTCCCGTAATTTGTTTTATAAAAGAGTACGCACGCGAAAAATTTTCAGTACCATCCTAGAATCCAAGGTGACAGCACGTCCGTTTGTAATTCGAGCCGAGCTCTCAAAAATATCTACGCACAAGGCATTAGGGTGGGTTGCGAGTGTCGTGACATGACTGCATTTTTTCACTCGTCGAACAATAAGACAGACGACTCGGACAGTGACCGAATTGACATATTTTAATTTCAATATTTTTTTCACTGAATATTCGGACACCATCAAATTATTGAAGCTTTTTAGTACAATCAGATAAAAAAGTTTAATCTGTGGCAAAAAAAGCGTTACCAAAAAAACTATTTGTGGCTTTAAGGTGGCATCTTTCAGTAATAAATAGCTTTGTGGACTCACCACTTTGAACTGCACCAAAAGTATTCCTCAAAACGCACCAACGATGAAACATAGAGAAGAGCATGAAGGATTCGTAGTGAATTATATCGTTAGACGTTTTAAAATTCAGCTGCCCTTATTGTTTATTTATTAAAACTACTAGGAAAGCAGAAATGAACTGCAACTAGGTGCTTAAGCGACTTACCTCCGGTTTCTGAATTGAGAATTCTAGGATAAGCAGTACTTAAGTAACATTTGAGTACAGAGTTGTCAAAAAAAATGATGGATTTTAAAGCATTTTTTTGACAACTCCGTACTCAAATACTTGCTTACTTGAACTCTCAATTCAGAAATCGGAGGTTACTACTTAGCCCAATAATGGTAAAAAATAGGCTTTGAAATTGAATCAATTGTCGTTTTCAAAAGTACCAGGGTGATAGAAATGAACAGAAAATGGGCGCCTAAACGATGTCACTAAGTTGTGCACCAACGATTAAACACAAAGAGGAATGTAAAGTATTCGTTATTATTCTTTTATAAATAAGATAGAAAACTTAAAACTGTCCTATATATCTTACCATATAGGTCACTGTCACTTAGTCAGATCGTCTAAGCGCCTATTTTCTGTTAATTTCTGTCACCCTGGTACTTTTCAAAACAACAATTGATTCAATTTCAAAACCTGTTTTTACCATTATTGAGCTAAGTAGTAACCTCCGGTTTCTGAATTGAGAATTCTAGGATAAGCAAGCAGTACTTAAGTAACATTTGAATACGGAGTTGTCAAAAATATGACGTATTTTAAAGCATCTTTTTGACAACCCAGTACTCAAATACTACTTAAGTATTGCTTATCCCGAATTTAATTCAGAAACTGGAGGTAAGTCGCTTAAGCACCTAGTTCCAGTTCATTTCTGCTTTCCTGGTAGTTTTAATAAATAAACAACAGATTAATTTTAAAACGTCTATCGATATAATTTATCACGAATCCTTCGTGCTCTTCTCTATGTTTCATCGTTGGTGGGTTTCAAGGAATACTTTTGGTGCGGTTCAAAGTGGTTGCGCTTTGAGGAATACCCCATCTTTATTTACCCGACTGCCAAGGCGCGTATCTATCTATGTATGTGGGTTTATACTTAATATTATTTATTAAAAACGGCTGCTTTAGTTATAATCCGGTTAAAAACTGTTTTTTATAACTATAGGCTGGGCGGAGGACGAATTTCCACAATTATTAAGGTATCGTTGAAAGTTTTTTATCTGACTGTACAAAACAGCTTTTATTGTTGGTGTCCGAATCATCAGTGAAAAAATATTGAAATTAAAATATGTCAATTCGGACACTGTGTCCGAATATAAATGGTGAGTTTTATATATTTATATATATTTTTCACTCTTTAAATCACGGTTCATCTTCCGTGCGGAAGATGTCCGGTCCTTTGGAAGGCATACACGGGGACACAGGTCCAACGCGCAGAGGCCCCAGTGAGAACTTTTTCACTTATTATCATTGACTTAGAATAAGTATGGACCTCGGGTCATCGCTCAAAAATGTCCGAACCGAAAGTGAGTTAAAACACGATGAATTTGAAAAGAGCTACACTTGCGCGCGTCATTCTTCTTTTGGGCGAACAAGCAGCTACACCTCAATGTCACATGTCAACAATGCCGTTCTGTGTAGTGAGATCGTGTAAAAACTACTCAAAAAAGTGAAAAAAGTTGATGGTGTATCACATTTTCAGTAGGTATATTATTGTTTTACAATTTTAAAGTATTATTTTGTTAAGGAACATTGTATTTTGCTTAAAATTGAATTAATTGCAAGAGCAAAACACACAATAATCCAACTAAACAAAAAGTATCTTATTTTCCTTCCTTTGTTTGACCAATTATGTCAACTTCATTTGGTTGGATTACCATAAGAAACTTGACATATTTGTCAGACATTAGAACAAAGATTCCAAAGAGTCGTTATTTTTACGCGATGTTTTTTGTATTGCGATTTTGAACCAATTGCAATTTGTTTTGTTCTATTCATTTCAACAAGTTAATTTTAAACTTGCATTGTATGCAAACATATTATGTACGAAAATATGTATGTTGTACTTCCGTTTCAAAATTGTATTGGTTTTTCGGTCACTACCAAGTTTCCGATCGAGTTGAAATTTTGCAGGTAGGTATGTGCATCTTAGATCATTAAAATGTCATTGAACTAATTTGATGATGGAGCCGAAGATTAGGCAGGCACAGGAACAAATGGTAGGCTTGTCGAGTTTCAGCTCATGTATTTTGTCATTATAAACACTTTTCATTACATAAATAATGACGTAGGTCCGATAGTAGAGCCGGAAAACGGGCTCTGGAACTCCCTAATGGCAAATAGTGAACACGTGACGTTTGGGCTCGTTTGTTTAGTTATCATAAACTCTTTTAAATACACATGACAAAAGATAGTTTCATTCAAAAAAAAAAAAAATGTGCCTCTGATTTAATTTCAGTTTTCTTTGAGATCAATTAGATGAAGATGATGATGATGATGCTGATGCTGATGGTGATACTTCAGCAAAGGAAGCGAAATCGCGTTTTTGAAAATGACGATGTTGTAATTTTGCAAGAAATGTTCTATGCTCTTTCAGTTGGTTTAAATATTTAGCGATCGCAATAAAATAATATAACAAATAATACAATCTTTTAAAAATTAAGTTGCTCTATTACTCCTATGTTCTCCAAATTTTCGTTTAATATTAAATGAAGTTTCGAAATTTGAAAAATTGAGCAGTGCTGTCATGTTTTCGTATGGTAAAAATTGTTGCAAGCAAAATTAGGCATTATGATAACGACATAGGAATTCGTACATCGTAAATGAGCTTGTTGGTATTTCTAATTTTATAATATTACTAGCTGTTCCCGGCATGCGTTGCAATGCCCTTTTTCCTACTTATTACCTACCTACTACCTACCTACTACCTACCTACTACCTACCTACTACCTACCTACTACCTACCTACTACCTACCTACTACCTACCTACTACCTACCTACTACCTACCTACTACCTACCTACTACCTACCTACTACCTACCTACTACCTACCTACTACCTACCTACTACCTACCTACTACCTACCTACTACCTACCTACTACCTACCTACTACCTACCTACTACCTACCTACTACCTACCTACTACCTACCTACTACCTACCTACTACCTACCTACTACCTACCTACTACCTACCTACTACCTACCTACTACCTACCTACTACCTACCTACTACCTACCTACTACCTACCTACTACCTACCTACTACCTACCTACTACCTACCTACTACCTACCTACTACCTACCTACTACCTACCTACTACCTAAACAGATTAAGAATATGGATATACTGATATAATTTTTTTTTTTTTAAATATCAAAATGTCGAACGGGATAAAAAGTATCCTATGTCCTTCTCCTGGCTCTAAACTACCTCCCTGCCAATTTTCAGCTAAATCGGTTCAGCCGTTCTTGAGTTATAAGTGAAGTAACTAACACGACTTTCTTTTATATATATAGATGTCAATTCAGGACACTTTTATCGTGAATTTTGTACTACACTCGTTGTCCATACTTATTCTAAGTCAATGCTTATTATTAGTATAATGATTTCCTATTTATTCATATTTTACCACGTTTCATAGCTACGTCAAGGCCGTGGGCAGACTTGTCAATTTTGACGTTTGATAGCTTGTCAGCTGAAGGGTTCTCTATTTCTTGTTAATATATTTTTCTGCTTATTATTACTATTTCAGATAGAAATGGGAAAACGTAAAGAAAATTACAAAAGTTTCATTTTGATTGTATGCTTTCGGAAATAACAGATTCAAGATTAGACAGAAAAATGGAAATAAATGAGCCCAATTATTTGATTGAGGCAATTAAAAAACGAGAATCTGAAAGAAAATGAAAGAAACGGAACAGCGAAAATGTTTTATCTGATGTCAGCATCAGCAGCCCCAAGCAATAAATAAATAAATTAAAGAAAATAATTTTATCAAGCATAATTTTTGTATACGTACCGTACTAAGATGTACCTATAAATTTTTTATAATATAATTTTAAAATATCAAACTGAGAAAAAAATGTTACTATACCCAGTAATTGAGTTATGTACATTAATTGTTTTTCATTACAAATCAATCACACATTATCTCGTTTTCATTTTTATGTTGGCTCTTATCTTCCCTCGCAACATTTACATACCCTAAAATATTCCCAAACAAAAATTATGTGTCATTCGAAAATAGAAACACAGAAAATCAACAAAAATATATTACAGTAATTATTCTAAGTTTAAATCTGTCAATACCGATTACACTGTGACCCCACCCTTTGTTCACGACACCAATACCACAGTCTACCTATATCTTACTCCTTACAGTCGGTCAACGTAGAACATTGTCACAGAGCAATCGTGCGGGGGGTTGCGGGGTGAAGGGGCGGAGGTTATGTCCCGAGTAGCCATACTGCTACTCGGGACATAAATTCCAGGGCTCGCACTTTTTGATTTCAAATTTGATTGATTATCGTTCATAGAAATTATATTAATTTATTATTGATATGTATGTGTACCTATTACGAGAATATTATTATAAAGTCTGTTTACTAATCCAAGATGGCGGCATACATACATTTTCAAATGATTGTTCGTGGGAAGTCATTTCCACGGTTTTCGGGGTCACTGATGCCGAAAAAGACGTCAAAATCCAAATCCAAGATGGCGGCCATGAAAATTTTCATGTAATCATCCTGGGTTCAATTTCATGGTTTTCGGGGTCACTGATGCCGAAACTAACGTCAAAATCCAAATCCAAGATGGCGGCCATGAAAATTAGTAAATTAGTCGTCATGGATGTCAAATCCAAGGTTTTCCGGGGTGCGGATGCCGAAAATGAGGTCAAAATCGAAATCCAATATGGCGGCTACAAAAATGTCAAATTCGTCGTCACGGGTGTCATTTTTATGGTTTTCGGGGGTACTGATGCCGAAATTGAGGTCAAAATCCATTTCCAATATGGCGGCCATTAAAATTTCAATTTAACCATCATGGGTGTCATTTCCATGGTTTTCGGGGATGCTGATGCCGAAAATGAGGTCAAAATCCATTTCCAAGATGGCGGCTATTAAAATTTCAATTTAACCATCATGGGTGTCATTTCCATGGTTTTCGGGGATGCTGATGCCGAAAATGAGGTCAAAATCTATATACAAGATGGCGGCCATAAAAAAATTCAAATTAGCCGTCATGGGTGTCAAATCCATGATTTTCAGGGACGCTGATTACAAAAACAAGATCAATTCTCAAACACCAAGATAGGGACCACGTTTTACCTGGCAAATCTCATTTAACTGGTAAATTTTTTTGACCGCCTTGTATTATCGAGGAATACTTAGGCTTTATTTTCGGCATCAGCACTCACGAAAACCATAGAAGTAATAACCATGAATAATAAGTAATTTTCTATGACTCCATCGTAGACTTGCGAATAATTTATGACTCTTACCTACCCCCGCAAGCGTTAGCCACTGCGACTGTAACCTCGACAAAATTTGTAGTTTTAATAATATTGTTAGAATATTCCAGGATAAGATGGCGAAACTGCTGCTACATACCTTTGCATTATTTTGGCAATCGTCAAAATTACGCATGCGTGGTTTTTTTATGCGTGTCACTGTTTCTATAAAACGTTAATTAAGTAATTTGGACGTTTGTTTGATAAAGTTTGTGTAATTTATTTTATGTGACAACCCTTTGACAAGTGTTACCAATTTTGACATTTCATAGGACCTGTCAAATGTTTGGGCGTTGACCCACTGTATGTAGTAAGTAGGTACACTGTGCCAATACTATGGGCACGCGTGCCTCGCGGTGCGGTGAATAAATAGCTAATACATTGCGCGTTTTTTGCAACATACTTAATAGTCCTTCAGAAGCGAACGCGCACTGAAGGTTTATTTAACCCGGCGCGCCACAATATAAACCTTCGGTGCGCTTTTGTTTTTTGGTATGTGTACACTACATTGTGTGATGCAGCTGTATTAGTATAAATGTCGAAGTGTGGGTTCGAAAATAAGTTCTCACGCTCGCAAACCTTCCTCTTAATTGCCGCCACGAAGCACTTGCCGCGCAATGAACAGACGAACGAAACTGCTTGGGAGTCGACACAGTCGAAGCAATTCTTCAATGCTAATGAGTTGCAAAGAATATTATAAATTCGTTATAGGAAATCTCAATTATTGCCCCAATTGAAATCATCTAAAAAGTATACCTACAAAATAACTGTACTAATGATATGTTTGTACTAGTTACCTTCGTTTATATTTTATAACTTTTAATGAAATTATCCACAAGTTTTTGGTTGTCTTTTTTTTCCTCACCAAATCACCTTTTGTCGAAGTATCCGGACGCGACATGGTCTCGGGAAAATATCGCAACCACTACACGTTTATTTATTAGACCCTTGACGAAACTGCGACGTGACTTATGAGTCGTCGAAGCCGTCTCTAGGTTATCTGGCGCCGGGGTGCGAACCCAGCTCCGGCGCCCCTTAACCATTTCAATATCCTCCCCCCCTCCCCCGTTAGTGCTCACGTTCTCGGGCCTCGGCGCACTCAAAGCCTCAGCACCTGCCTGCTTGACTGGCTGCCGAGACGCCCCTTACTTCGGCGCCCAGATGCCCTGCACCTCTTGCACCCCAGGTTAACACGGCCCTGTATCACCTGATGCGTCGTTAGTTAAGGACGTCAATAACAAATCATGTATTTGGAACGTCAATGAAATACGTGGGTCAACGACAGACTGATTTAGGTTTGTATAATCTCAAACTAAGTTAACCACCATCATGGCAATATAACATATTATGTTTATCGACAGATCGTCACACTTCTCCTCAGCAAGGCAACAGCCACATTTCACAAACGAACATAATCAAATTAATGTAAGAAATTCATGCAAGTTTGTTTAGCACGATTGAACGCACGTAATGCTCGAGCCAAAGAGAATAAAACCACTCGAGCGGACGCACCCAGGGGTGGTGGCGATCGCGACGGCGACAGCTCGTGCCCGTGTTTGGGCAACGACCGTTCGGGTTGAACTAGCGGCGATTGAAGCGCTTCCGGTGTCTTAGTTTCACTACCACCGTTAGATGCGTCCTCAAACAGGTCACCATCGGCTCCACTATCAACGCTCGGTTTGGCTGTCTTATTAGGACTCGTCTCGTCGGCCACAGCCACGCCACTCATTCGCGATAATGAGAACCTATTTTTACTGCTGGTTGAAATGATTTGGTCCGCATGTCTACGCCACTCCACACCGTTACCTGTACCGACTTTATAAGAGACAGGCCCAGTGTTTTTAATAATGGTGGCTTCGGGCCACTTTTCCCCCTTTGAGGTAGTCGCGAGCCATCACCTCGTCTCCCGCCTGGAATTCCTTGTCAGACCCTGGGGTGCGGGCGACCTGCCGCTCTCGTTTGGCTCGTACTACGGCCGCCACGTCTGGCCGCAGTGCATCCAGTCGACTGCGCAGGCGCCGCCCCAGGAGCGCCACTGCCGGGGACACTCCTGTCGTCGCGTGATCACAGTTACAGTATTGGAAACTAAATTTGCTTAGAGCGGCATTTACATCCTTGCCTTCGTACCTATGAGTATCGCTCTCTTAATTGCTTTCTTTACAGTTTTAACCGCATTTTCAGCCGCGCCATTACCCTGAGGCCGATAAGGAGCCGAAGTGCGAATCTGTATATATTTACTCAAGTACTGTAATTATAGACAAAATAGATAAACAATGGCAGGTGTCGTCCTGGGACGACGGCGCGGCGGCGCCGGCGGGGTGTTACTTTTTTTTTATATATAAAAATGAATCCCTATTTCCCTTGGTCACGGCATCACGCGTGAGCGGCTGGACCGATTTCGCAATTTTTTTTTTTTTTTGTTGTGTTCATTATTGTCTGGAGAAGGTTCTTAAGAAAGAAAATTTTGATATTTAAAAAAAAAACGAAATTATCTCAATAGGTCCTACTTATTCTATGTTTGTTTACCGCATGCATGAACATGGTTTTAACTTTTTGTTACTATTTTGATTTTGTTTCTGAAGGTAGGTAGTAAGTAGGAAAAAGTGCATTGCAACGCTTGCCGGGTACAGCTAGTCATTCGATACAAGGCACTGTTCATAATCTAATTTGGTATATTTATCGCCTCCGTTATGATTTGCAAACAACTCCTCGATACGCGGCAATGGTTAATAATCTCTTTTTAACTATGGGTTGATGGTTATCTTATAATCCCCACAAATGCGTATGTCCCCGTTTTGTTTAATCACTGGGACTATTGGAGTTCCATAATCCGAGTAAACGACGCGGTAGATGGAACCATCAGCCACAAGGCGCTCCAGCTCCCGTTCAACACGTCGCAGTGCCACCTAAACCGGTTCCATAGCTGAGAGCTGTAGTCGTATGGGCTGTTTGCAAGTACATAGCTTATCGGTAAATACTTCTGGGAATTCCTTACATAGTTTGTTTATGAATTCATCATCTATGATTTCATTGAGGTTTATTTGCGTAATCTTTAAAACGCGTATCCATTCTCGCCCTAGCAAAGGCCGCGCTCCACCGTTGATAACATAAAGTCTTATGGGCTTTCCTTCAAATGCACCTAGACACACGTCCACCTCAATGTAACCGAGTGATTCGATTCGTGAACCTGAGTAAGGGTGCCTTTCCATCAGAGATGTGCTATGCAGCTATGCTGCGAGAATATAAAAGCGAAACTATGTGACCGTTTCCACTGATGCTAAGCTATGTAGCGGAGCCAGTAAGATGTGCTATGAAAATGCGCCGCCGCAAGGTAGCTGTGCGAGGAAGATGCGCAACTGGGGCTATGCGACGTATCGACAATAGGGAAAGCATCTGCACATAGCTACACCACTCGCGACCATTAACGCGCATCCAAAGCTCGCATCCATAGCATGCATCCACAGCACGCATCCTTCCATATAAAAAACGTAGCTTAGTTGAATCAGTTTCCACCAGTGCTATGCTATGTGGACCAATGAATATGATTGGTGGATATCAAACGGATCCATAGCAACGTTGCATAGCACATCTCTGGTGGAAAAGCAGCCTAACCCCGTAAAATTAAATTACTGGGTTAATCTTTTTATACGAGAAACAACGTTGGTACATAGGTACTGTCACATACCTATTGCTGAAATGCGACTACCCGTGTCCACTTCACATTCGATGTTGGTGTTGGTGCACGGATGAACTGTTCATCCGTGATCATGGCGCTTGTAACGGTGCCGAAATATCGGAAACTCACATCAAATAATAAACATGGTAAATATCCCGTTTTAAGTTCTAAAGATTGTGTTAGTGACCATGTCAGTTTAAGAACTTATACCTAATAAAGTATGGTTTGTTGCCTCGTGCTGCTACCTTTAAGTTGAAAATACCATCATCCGATTCGTCACTGACATAATTTTGCCGACCGCCCCTAATACCGCGCACTTGCTTACTTACCGCACTCATCACAACTGTAATTTTTAAACCGACACCTCTCTGCCATGTGCGTCTTACCACAGCGCCAGCATACCAGCGCGCGCCCGTCCGTGTAGCCCGCGCCACAGCCGCCTACTCCTGCACCTGCAGTCGCTTTACCGAATGCGCCGCCAGGCGTTCGTGTATAACCGGCCGCGCTGGCCCGTTCGCCAGCCGCGTGCGTTATGCAGGCCTTCGCCAGCCTCGCCGCTTGCCGGCCCTGATGTCTCCGCCACCGCCGTCGTTGTTCCACTTCGGCGTGTTTCTCCGCTGCCTCTAGGGCCAACGCAAGTTCCACTGCCTCTTTGTATTGTACTTATCTGCATTTCGGCGAAGATTCTGGATCGCATCACGTCGTTCGTCAGGCCTGACACGAACTGATCGCGTAAATTCTCCTCAAGCGTCGAACATGCCTTGCACTTTCCGAAATTGCACGTAGACGCGAGGTGTTTTAATGCCTGCAGGTACTCCGTGAGGGACTCGCCAACCCGCTATCTCGGCGCAACCTGAACACGTGGCGCTCGGCAATCTCCGACCGTTACGGTTCCAAATGTTCAGACACCAGTTTCACTAGTTCGTCGTATGTTTTGCTTTCCGGAAAGCTCGGTGAACACAAATCGCACATAGGTAAGTGCATAGGTACGTTTCTTCCCCTACAACCGTTATTAACAAAGACACCTTTAGTTCACCGTTAATTTCATTTAGTCATATTGTACTGATTCACTCGACGAATATACGCTGGCCATTGTTTTGAACTCAAATTAAACGATTCTATTTTTCCGATAGGCTTATAGTGAACGTATTGAAAATTTGAAACGCGAAACCCCGAATGGAATCGCCAATGGAATGGAACGTCAATGAAATACGTGGGTCAACGACAGACTGATTTATTGCAATCTAAAACTAAGCTAACCACCACCATGACAATATAACATAAGTGTATCGACAGATCGTCACAGTATTCATATTTAAGTATGTGTGTTCCTGGCTTAATCTTAAACTGTCAAGGAAACCCCCGAATAAATGTTAAATGTTGCCAACTTCTACAAATAAATAACAATAACTAAAGTTAAAAATATAATTTACCTTTGGTTGTTGTTAATTATTTGACGTGAAAAATGGTATATTTGCTTCTCTATATGAAAAAACCGGCCAAGTGCGAGTCGGACTCGCGCACGAAGGGTTCGGTACCATTTTCTATAAAAACGGCAAAAAAATCATGTCTGTTGTATGGGAGCCCCCCTTACATATTTGTTTTATTTTAACTATTTATTTTTAAAGTGAATATAAAACTAAATATTCTGTGAATATTTCAAGCATCTACCTGTTGCCGTTATTAATATCGAGAAAAAACGAGCAAAAAAATCACGTTTGTTGTATGGGAGCCCCCTTAATATTTATTTTATTCTGTTTTTTAGTATTTGTTGTTATAGCGGCAAGAGAAATACATCATCTGTGAAAATTTCAACTGTCTAACTATCATCACGGTTCATGAGATACAGCCTGGTGACAGACGGACAGCGGAGCCTCAGTAATAGGGTTCCGTTTTACCCTTTGGGTACGGAACCCTGAAAATACCAAGCATCTAAATCTATAAATAACAAGAATATTAAAAATACGATAGTATTTCATGTCTTTATCATCGTAATTCTCAGCACTTATGATGACCACGGGCAATTTTTTCAGGTTAAGGCTTAGAATACTTGAAATCAAAACCTGCATTTTTTTTCTGAATGAATGATGACATGAATGAAATTAAATTCGCAATTATTAACATTGTTTGGCTGAATCTATATTATTTGCTGGCAACTTTAAGTGACGATTGTCATTGTCATCACTGTCAAAGTGTCAATCACTCTTGTCATCACTTGTCATTGTGTTTGTGTTGTGTTGTTTTTGGTTGGTTGTTTTGTATTGTAACTTAAACTTACTCTTTGGTGCGCAAGCGCAGAATTGTTACTTATTTCACAAACAAACATTACAGCGTCCTCATTTTAATTAGTAATCTTATTCCAAATAGTATTTATAATTTTTGGGTACCTACTAAAGTTTTGATTACAATGAAGAAAAAAGCAAAAAAGTCTTACAATTTGAAAGAGATACTCGACAGTGACGACGAGTTACCAAGTAAGATGTGTTATTTTAAAGTTATGAATCTATCTACGTAAATGTATATTTCTAACTTTAAACTATTTCCCCATTCAAGTCTTATTCCCAATAATATAAAATCTAATTTTGGTAATTCCTCTTTCAGCTGAATACACAGAAATACCGTTCGTTCCCGCCTACCAAAATGATAATCGTTTTGAATATATTGAAGAACAGAAGAAAAAACAGAAAGAATTATTAAACAGTGGAGAAGTAAAACATTTGGGATATCAACAACGTAAAGACGGTGAAACCATCATAGTATTTGGATATTTGAACAAGAAAGATACATTTTGTTTCCAGTGTCTTGAACCCACAACCAGTGAAAAAACACTACTATGGTTTTTTAATTTTCTCATGTTGAAGGATCTACAATCTAGTTACAAATTCCTAAGAACCTGTTTAGTACCTGATTATAATAATGATTACTCTAAAGCAGATGGTGTATTGTTAAAAGATGGTAACGAAAAAACCCATCAATTAAAAGTAGTTGTACCTAACAGTATTAATATGAAATGAGAATAATATGTTTAATTATCAAAGATTTTTATTTTACCTCTATTTATTCAATAATGCACATTTAATAAGTATTTTACAAATCTATGTATAATACACCACAATAGTTTTCATGCATTGGCAATAATTAATAACAAATTTATGATGTACTATATTGAATCTAGCTTATAAATGACATTAAAAATTAAATGCTGTATGATTTCCAAAATATTTGAAGATCTTCATTGCTTTCGCAAACTCTCTAAAAATCCTTTAGAGCACCTTACTGACTGCTGGTAACACTTTTCAAATCCTACTGAGTCGCTATCCTAAAAAAAAGACAATAATCATAAGCAGAATAATTAAAGAAATTAAGGTTATGATGTGAACAGAAGTAAATTTAACATACATAATAAGGGTCCCTTATAATTCTTTCACCCTGGGGATCAAAGTCTCCAAATAAAAGGAGTTTTGCTTTACTTCCTTTTGGTGCTCTTTTATTAAGATCCCTCATGTTTGCTTCATCCATCCCAAATATATAATCATAATGGTTGAAATCCTCCGAAGTGATCTGAAATAATAATAGTGAAATTGCTAGTTTTTTTATTCCAATATATTCCAAAAAAAACACCATCAAAACCAAGTATTACCTATATAAACAATTTATTAGTAGCAGATAGGTTGGTACTTTTACTTAACACATTCACTGTGGGGAAAACAAACCATGAGTTAGCACAATGTTATGCTTAGTCGACAGGTTCACAAACCGTGTGTTTGTATACTTTTTGTATGAAAATGCACATACATAAACGGCGCATGCGCAAAGCTGCACTACTGCCTAGTAAAAAAAAATATGTGGAACAGTCAGTGTTAACAGGGTAGAAGCACTTTAGTTTTTTATTTTTAGCTAATTGAAATATAATATGAATATCTAACTATTTTTCTTATTTAAAAACAATCATAACTCTATGAGCAGTACCTTACATTTACAATAAATAATCATATTTATTCACACATACCTGTCTTGCTTGATTGTTATATGGAACATTATGCTTTTTCATAGTGTCCAAGGCTCTCCAGTCTGGTGGATTTCCCACATGCCAGCCTCCTATAGCTGCACTGTCGATTTCCCATTGATCAGACAAGTTCAAATCATTGACAGTTTTTTGAAAGACTCCTTCTGCTATTGGTGATCGACAAATATTACCTGCAGCATAAACACATTTAAACATTTCAGAGTAATTGATTAAACCAAGGTCAAAAAGTTAAACGTTAATCGGCCGGCAATTTATTTTTTCCATGAAAATTATTCTCAATTACCGAGGCAGATGAACAGTGCTTTTTTCGTTTCTTCTGTCATTTTGCAACTCAAAATATGTAATTTTCTTCAACAATAAAAACTAAGTTCCTAATGGTATTGTAGTTTGGTTTGGAATCACAATTCACAATAAATTTCTATAACTTGGAATGATTATAATAAAGTATGGAGTGAATGGATCGAGATAATTGTGAGTTGTTGCATTGATAAAAGGTTTTTTTATTTTATCAAATATAATAATCAATACGTTTTGTGAATAATAATTTTGACGTTTTCAGTAATTTCAGTTGACAATTGATGAATTGACATTGACAGTTTACTGGACTTTTTAAACTTTCTAACTTCATTCGCGAAAAATTAATGTTCGCTCGGGGACTTTCGTTGGTAGTGGTGAAGGCTTAACACGTGCTTTTGTGTATACTACGAATTTTTTCGATTTTAGTGATCTAATTAGTGTGAACTTCAATCGAATCTTTTCCTAGTGTGTGTGGTTAGTTTTATTGTTTTTTACCTTTTTAAAGATTTTATTGTGTATCCACCATGGATACAAAAAAGCCTCCTGATCCTGATCCCGATCCCTTTGTTTTTACTCCGATTTTAACTGTTTCTCTTCCCGATGTTAATGAGGTCCACGAAAACGACATGGATACTGAATCCGTAAGTAGAAAGAGACCTGCTGCTTCCCCCCCGACTTCTGTAATCAATCCTCCTAAACTGGCTAAAAATGTTATCGGTAGGCAGTCATATACGGCCAGGGATAATCCACCCTATATTGTCCACGTCTCTCAAAAAGATGATCAGACTCGAGGCACTGTACTGCACCAGGTAAAGTTTGGTATGTTTTTGATGAAAAACAACATCAACAATATACGCGCCGATGGTGTCAAACGTTTAGGTCGAAATCGTATATCTGTGGAGTTTAAGTCATACCAAGATGCCAACAGTTTTTTGATAAACCCAATTCTTGCTCTGCATAATTACTCAGCCTCAATACCCCAATTCAATATAACCCGCTTGGGTATTGTTAGAGATGTTCCGACAGAGTGGTCAGAGGAGGAAGTAATTGAGAATATCAAGGTTCCCCCTGGATGCGGTCCGGTTATCAAGGCAAGGAGAATGAACCGGAAGGTGACTTCTCTTGGTGTTACCGAGTGGAAAGCAACTCAAACTGTGGTTCTGACTTTTGATGGGCAAATTTTACCGAAGAGGGTGTATTGTTTCTACTCGGCTCTTGCAGTTGAGAGATACATGTACCCCACCATTCAGTGCTTTAATTGTTGTCGTTTCGGTCACACTCGCACCGTATGCCGCTCAAAACCCCGCTGTTTTAAATGTGGTCAAGACCATCCTGGTGATGGATGCCAAGTTTCTGCCAATAGTGCTTTCTGCGTTTCATGTACTGGCAACCATTTTGCAAACGATAGTGCCTGTCCTGAATTAGGTCGCCAGAAGGGCATAAAGGCTCTGATGGCTGAAAAATCTGTCTCCTATGCAGAGGCAAGTCAGGTTTTCCCTCCGGTTTCAAAATCGTATGCTGAAGTGTCTAAATCCCAGATCTCTAAAGCCAACCCAAGTCCATCCCAGTATCCAAGACTGGCTTCTCAGTCACCTCCTAAATCATACCGTAAAACGGTTTTTCTCAAACCCAAGTCTCACGCCCCCCTTTCGCCCAGCTATGATAAGCAGGCCCATCAAGCCCTCATTCAAAACTACTCCTTCTCGCCTTCTCAAAACGGTTGCGCTTTCCCTACGGAAGCTGCAAACAATTCAGATAATCCTGCAAATATCTTGAACATAATTACTAGTATGCTGATGTCTGTATTAGCAAGTAACACACAATCTGTTGTACCTGACCACGTTGCCAATAAACTGACATATATTCTTAATTATATTAATAACATTCCATCCCCTGACATTCCTTCAATGGAACGTGAGGAGTATTTCTCCTAGAAAACCTGACCTTCTCTTTTTAATAAATAAACATAAACCATTGGTCTGTGACATTGCTGAGACCTGGCTTCGCTCTGACAGTGTTTTTGGGATCCCGGGTTTCAGCAGTGTTCGCCAAGACAGATCTGATGGATATGGGGGATGTGCTTTGTTCATTAATAACAAAGTAACATTTACCCCAATTCCTCTACCCTTTGTTGGTGACAACATAAATGTTGTTGCTGTTAAGGTTGAGGGTATAAATGTTTTTTCTTTTTATATTGCACACCCACTTATTGAAAATCTTGTAATAATTAAAAACTTATTAAATAATGTAAATGGCCCCTTACTTGTTATGGGTGATTTTAATTGTCATCATTATCGTTGGGGATCAGAAACATGCGATAACGTTGGCATAGGGCTAGTGGATACATTGGACGATCTTAACCTATGTATAATTAATGATGGCAGTGCCACACGTAGGTCTTCATTAGGGCAGAGTAATAGTTGTGTCGACCTGACATTCTGCTCATCTAATGTTGCTAGCCTTTTTATTTGGAGTCGTTTGAATATGACTTATGGGAGTGACCACTTTCCCATCATGGTTAAAATCCCTTCTAAAACCCTTCCTGATAAGACCTCCCCTCCCTTATTAAAATACCAATTAAACTCGGCAGATTGGGATCTTTATTCCAAAATTTTAGACTTACGTATATCGTCTCTTCCATCTATAAATTCTGTGAATGCTGTGGAATGTTTCGCGTCCTTTTCTAACACCATATCCTCTACAGCTGATGATTGCTTCCCCTCCAAAAAATCGCCAACAGGTAAGATTCCTTCTCCACCATGGTGGGATAGGGAATGCACTACCATGATCAAGGTCAGGAATGAGGCTGAAGAGACCTTTAACCTTGACATGAACCTGGACAACCTGATTGCTCTCAAGCAGGTATTGGCTAAGTCCAGAAAATTATTCAGAAAAAAGAAAAGAGAGGGCTGGCGTGCATTCTGTAGTTCGTTGAGTCCATCCACTCCAACGTCGGTAGTGTGGGGTAGGGTGAAGAGCTTTAGGTGTAGCTTGAAACCATCCTCCCCGAACTTTTTGCCGGAGGATTTAGCTTATAATTTTTTTACAAAAGTTGCCCCGGTGTATGTTCCTGGTATGGAGGAGGATCTAGGTGTCAGCTCTCATATAGCATCTGACGATCCTTTAGATATGCCATTTACCCTAGAGGAACTCAAAGCGGTCCTTACCTATGTAAGGGATTCTGCACCTGGTGTGGATGGATTCCCCTACTCTTTTATTGCTAAAGCGGGTGGAAAATGTCACCAATATTACCTGGACTTGGTCAATTTCTGTTTCACTTCTGGTTACATTCCTCCATCATGGAAGGTTCAAGTGGTTATCCCTTTGTTAAAACCGGGAAAAGACCCTGGTGATCATTGTTCTTATAGGCCAATTGCTCTATCGTCCATACTTATTAAACTTTTAGAACATCTTATTAAAAATCGCCTAGAATGGTTCGTTGAAAACAGGAAACTGCTTCCAATGACTCAATTCGGCTTTAGAAAAGGTCTGGGTACAACTGATAGTGTGGGTATCCTCACATCAGATATCCGGCTGGCCCTTAGTAGGAATGAGTCAGTGGTTGCCGTTTTCCTGGACATATCAGCTGCTTATGATTCTGTCCTCCTACCAGTTCTCAGGCAGAAGCTGCACAAGCTGAGAATCCCGGTAAGGATTATTCAAATCATTTGCAGTATTCTTTCAAGCCGCACTCTGCAGCTAAGAGTTCCAGGGGAAGTCCCTGAACAGAGGATGGCTTGGAAGGGACTACCTCAGGGATCTGTGATTAGTCCCCTTTTATATAACATTTACACTTTTGACCTTTCTTCTTGCCTAAATTATAATTGTAAAATACTTCAGTATGCTGACGATATTGCATTATTGGTCTCTGGCAGTTCTATCCAGGATGCCGCTCTCTCTATGAATGTCTCTTTGTCCTCATTAAACCATTGGCTTCTTGATCACGGGTTAGCTTTGAGCGCTCCAAAAAGTACTGCAGTTATTTTTACCCGCAGACGTTGTATCCCCCAAGTTGACATAAATATCGATGGTCAAACTATTCCAATTAAAGAAAAGGCTAGGTTTCTGGGCGTTATACTAGATGCTAAATTATCGGGAGTTGATCACATCAATAACACGGTTAAAAAATGTGAGCGCTCAGTGTCAGTCCTTAAGGCTTTGTCTGGTGTCTGGTGGGGTGCCCATCCATACACTTTGAAATTAGTCTACAATGCATTGGTCAGAAGTGTAATGGACTATTGCTGCTTTTTAATGGAACCTTGCAATAAAGAAGCGCTTCGTAAATTAGACTCCATTCAGGCCAAATGCCTTAGGATTATAATTGGTGCGATGAAATCCTCTCCCATAAATGCCCTTCAAGTTGAATGTGCAGAACCTCCCCTTAGCCTTCGAAGACAATATTTAGCTGATCGTTTCTTGTCAAAAGTTTTCTCCCTTTCGTCCCATCCTTTACTTCCCATTTTAGAAGAAATTCATATTTCTTTCAACGCCTCTACCTATTGGAATAATAAATCTGTTCCCCCATTGATGAATAGGTACAGGGAGCTTAAAAACCTCTCCTCACCTGTTTGTCAATATCCCATTTTACCTGTATTTTCCTCTGCATATGAGGTGGTCCTTTTTAAGCCAAAAGTCGTTTTGGGACTTGGTATTGCCAGTACATCCCGGGACGTAAAAGGCGATTTTGATCGGGCCATTGAGAAATACTGGAGGGGCTGGAATTTATTTTTCACAGACGCATCTAAATTGTCACCAACGGGATGCACGGGAGTTGCAACATACTTCCAGAATTCCAGAATCGCCCTATTATTTCAATGTCCACCCGAGGTTTCTGTTTTTACTGGTGAATGTATTGGCATTTTAGAAGCTATTAATTACATTAAAACACATAATATTAAAAATTCTGTTATTTTTTCGGATTCACGGAGTACAGGCATTATGTCAAAATCAATTGAAATCTAAAATCCATAGCAAAATTATCATCGATATTAAAAATTTACTGTTCACTTGTTTTAAAAATGACTGCAATATTGAAATAGCATGGGTTCCCGGTCACTCGGGTATAGGTGGCAATGAGTGTGCCGATTCACTGGCTAAGTTTGCTACCACTAACCTTGCTGATCGGAAACACTATGTTGTACATGGTTACGACTTACGGGCTGACACCAAACTTAAGTTATATAACTCGTGGTCAGCAGCGTGGCAGGTAAGTTCGAAACTTAAGGGTGCCTATTACGCCAGTATACAAATTGACATCCAGCGGAAACCTTGGTTTTTTAAATGTCCTAAATTGGCTAAAAAAACGGTTTCATCTCTGTGTAGACTTAGACTCGGTCACTGTTGCAGTCCAGTGTTTTTGAGTAAGATCCACGTTCGCGACAATTCTTTGTGCGAATGTGGTCTCGATGAGGGCACTCTGGACCATATATTTTTTTCATGTCCCGTTAATTCCCAGTCCTTTGACTTGTATCGTATGCTTCCCAAAATTAAAATCCCCCTTCCTACTAATTTCCATTCCCTTCCGACCCACTTTTCCCCTAACCTAATTAGAATTTTATCAAAATTTTTAAATGATAATAATAATTTTTTTTTTTTTTTTTTAAAAAAAACTTTGCCCCACACTAAGATTTCTCTTGTATCGTGATATTAAGATGTAGTGGTGTGTAATAATAGGTCTATTTCAGTTTTTATATATATTTGTGTTGTCTGTATCTGTTGTATAAAGTAGGACTAGATAAAGTAGAAAAAAAAATAAAAATACTAACAACAATGTGATTTGTCTTTCAGCCACTAGAGTGCGCGCAAGATAACTCTGCGCGCGACTGAGGGCGCGCTAAACGTTGCCGTGATCGCAAAAGTTCAAATTACCGCTTTTTAAGCTTAACTTTCTTATCGCTTAACATAATTTTCCCGTTAAATATTCCTACAATCAGGTAGTTCTACTATCAAAATTGATAAAACGGCACACACTTTGGTGGACCATGATTAGTTCCGATTTCGGCCGCGCGCAGACTTATCTTGCGCGCACTCTAACATAATTCTACCACAAACATTGACTTAGAATAAGTATGGACAACGAGTGTAGTACAAAATTCACGATAAAAGTGTCCTGAATTGACATAATATAAACTTAGAAATACCAACAAGCTCATTTACGATGGACGAAATCTTATGTCGTTATCATAATGCCTAATTTTGCTTGCAACAATTTTTACCATACGAAAACATGACAGCACTGCTCAATTTTTCAAATTTCGAAACTTCATCTAATGTTAAACGAAAATTTGGAGAACATAGGAGTAATAGAGCAACCTTAATTTTTAAAAGATTTTATTATTAGTTAGTATTTAAGTATTGTGATCGCTAAATATTTAATCCAACTGAAAGAGCATAGAACATTTCTTGCAAAATTACAACATCGTCATTTTCAAAAACGCGATTTCGCTTCCTTTGCTGAAGTATCATCATCATCTAATTGATCTCGAGGAAAACTGAAATTAAATCAGAGGCATATTTTTTTTTTGAAAGAAACAATCTTTTGGTATGTGTATTTGCTTCCTTTGCTGAAGTATCACCATCAGCGTCAGCATCATCATCATCTAAATGGATCTCGAGGAAAACTGAAATTGAATCAGACGCATTTTTTTTTTTTTGAATGAAACAATCTTTTGCTATCTGTATTTAAAAGAGTTCACTGTTCACACACTAAACAAACGAGGCCAAAGGTCATGTGTCCACTATTTGCCATTAGGAAGTTCCAGAGCCCGTTTTTCGGCTATACCATCGGACCTACGTCATTATTTATGTAATGAAAAGTGCTTATAATGACAAAATACATGAGCTGAAACTCGAAGAGCCTACCATTTGTTCCTGTGCCTGCCTAATCTTCGGCTCCATCATCAAATTAGTTCAATGACATTTTAATGATCTAATACGCACATATCTACCTGCAAAATTTCAGCTCGATCAGAAACTTGGTAGTGACCGAAAAACCAAAACAATTTTGAAACGGAAGGACAACATACATATTTTCGTACATAATATTTTATTATATATTGCATACAATACAAGTTTAAAAATAACTTGTTTAAATGAATAGAACAAAACAAATTGCAATTGGTTCAAAATCACATTACAAAAAAAACATCGCGTAAAAATAACGACTCTTTGGAATCTATGTTCTAAATTCCGTCAATATGTCAAGTTTCTTATGGTAATCCAACCAAATGAAGTTGACATAATTGGTCAAACAAAGGAAGGAAAATAAGATACTTTTTGTTTAGTTGGATTATTGTGTGTTTTGCTCTTGCAATTAATTCAATTTTATGTAAAATACAATGTTCCATAACAAAATAATACTTTAAAATTGTAAAAGAATAATATAACTACTGAAAATATTATACACCATCAACTTTTTTCACTTTTTTGAGTAGTTTTTACACGATCTCACTACACAGAACGGCATTGTTGACATGTGACATTGAGGTGTAGCTGCTTGTTCGCCCAAATGAAGAATGACGCGCGCAATTGTAGCTCTTTTCAAATCTATCGTGTTTTAACTCACTTTCGGTTCGGACATTTTTGAGCGATGACCCGAGGTCCATACTTATTCTAAGTCAATGACCACAAAGCGTAAGTTCGACGGTCGCCGTCACAACATGACGCTGGCAGAATAGTCGTGAAGTCAACGGCTCAGTTGCCAAAACACAAAAAAAAAAAAAAAAAATGTTCGCTCGTCAAAATGTAGGGAACAGCTGTTTTTATTTTCGCGATTTCAGGTTTGGTCTCAGTTGTTTATGATGATGAGTACAATGACCCCTTATGAGGTTGTTAATGTTTTTCCATTATCCCTTTTTAAACACTGTCTAATAAAGATACCACCTTTAAAACCCCGTACCAAATATGGCAGCTACCTTCCCTATTATGATTGATTTCATAATTCATCGATATTGCTATAGCAACCGATGAGTGTTCTTAGGGCATGGATGTCAGTGAGGTTTTGTTTTATTTTAAATATATTAATGCTTAGAGCATTATATACCTAGACGTAGCTAGTTTAAAATGCGTGAGATTTTCCCCCGCAAAAAATTAAAGACTTTTCTATTGAAAGAGAACGCTGTGACCACTCCCGAGTTCCCAACTCCGACGAGTCTTCGACTGCCTTAAACCCTAAATTCCTAACTCAGATAATTTATGTAAACAAAGGGGATAACAGATCAAAAAAATATTTTATTAATGGTAATTCACTGAAAATGCCGGAAAAAGGGTTAGATTCTCTTTTATGTACAGATTTTAGAAATAATAATTACAAAAATATCATACCGTAATTACTTTTATAAATTTTCAGTTTTCAACAAAGTTATTAAAAAAAGGAGATTTTCTGGTATAAAGTATTTTATGATACTGGTAACACTGTAGGAGTACAAAACATTTTCAAATTTCGTTTGACAAAATGTCAAAGTTGTTTATTGTTTGTCTTAGCGTCATAACAATACATTCGTTTTCTTTTCCCGTTTTCGCTGCGTGTTTGTTAATTTTGTTATTGTGCATCATCGTGTTAAGTTTTTCATCTTGTTGATGTTTGTTATATTTCCTTGTTTTTGTTGAGTTGTTTGTTAAGTTTTATTTGTTATTTGACAAATGGAGCCTCAGCCGGGGCGGGGCCCTCTAAGGCAGCCGCCCCCGACTTTTTGTCGTCTGTTAAAAAGCGGCCTTGAACATCTATGAGTGCCACAGAAAAACTTATGGTGATGAATGCGTTTAAGGACTGATTAAAGTGATTATAAGGCGCGTCTCCGACACACTATACAAGACATTGTTTGGCTACGGTATTTTGTTTGCATTGTTCTTAAAATTAACTTGATTTTAAATGATTACTTAGTAAACATTTAATGATAAAATGTTTTGTACCACTAACCTGTCACTTTGACAATGACATTTCTTTGTTTACATAAATTATCTGAATTATGGAATTATGGTATAGAGGGTTCGGCAGAGTAGGATCTCTAATTTACAGTTCAATTCAAATTTAATTTTATGGCTCCATCGTTATTCGATGATTCCGCCAACGTCAAGGTTGAAAAAGACACTGTGATAAGTACGTAATGTATTACACTAAACAAAGACTATTGACCGGTGTTTGTAGCGTGGAAATCAGATGATCATACTGAAAAGGGACAATACATTATGTTAATAAACAAACACAAGACGTAACAAATAACATGCAGATTTAAAAGGAGGAAAAGTGAAAATTAATTTACAGTTGGTCACACTGCTGACTCTAGTATCTGTCAGCTGTCATTGTCATGAGTTCTATTTTGAATTTGAAGATTTGAATCGACCTGTCTGTCAAATTTTGATTTGATGACAATAAACGTAAATCACAAAACATGCCCGGTTTCTGTAATTTTAAACATGAAAATAATTATAGCTCATTCACTGTATTATCTCAAGTCATAAATCTTGGTACAGAAAAATAAATAATTAAAGATGATCGAATGGCTATAACTATAATTTACAAGACGTCCAGTTTAGCACACCAATACGTGGGTCTCGATCGATTAGAATTATGAAAAGATTCTTATTGGAAGATTGATTCTGACTCGGAGTTTCTGAGCCTTGAAAAGATAACTGAACTAGTCATTTAGTCTAATCATTGGCTCATTACTTAAATCAACAAGATATCCGCGTAAGTTGAGGAAACGTGTTCAGTGAAAAACGTATACCTATTAAACGTCTTGCATAAAATACTTGACCACGAAAATGAAGAATGAATACGTAACACTTAACCATGTGCAAACTCATTTAATAACATACGGTGATCCTTTTCATTGTGATGGAAAAGATGTTATCATTTGCATTACCGGAAATCCAGGTATTACCGATTTCTACATAGAATTTGCTGCTGAATTACATAAATCTACTGGACTGCCTTTGTGCGTTATAGGTAAGTTAAATAAATAAATTTATATCTATAGTATAAAAAGATTTTTTGTGTTAAAGGTAAACAAATCTTAGATTATTAAATATTAAATTTTACTTAACATATATAAAAATTCGCATTAAATAGTTGAAAAATAACTGTTATGTTGTCTAAAGATGTGTGTTTAATGGATTTTTAAAGCAAAATTAATAATGTTACACAGACAATGCTTAGTTTGAACTTAAATGGTGAAACTAAACAATAATATTTATGTAGCATAGTTCTATAATCCATTTCATAACATTAGACAAAAGGTGGCCCACCAAGCCACAAATATATTTCAATTTCAGATCATTTTGTTAAGTTCATAAAAGTACTATAGGTACTGTGTTGAACATCTGCTAGAAGCAAACATGTTGTTTATTTTGATAAATTTTCATGCTGAAATAGATCTTATTTGTCTAATGTAATATGACATAGAGTGTAAGCGCCATAATGGTTTGGCTTGCCATTTGGAGGGTTTGCCCATAATCACCATACTGGGCATGCAGGTTTCCGATCTAGGAGGGCTGATGACCTAGGCCCACTTAAAGAAGAAACTTGACTGGTTTCTTAATACTGACCTGGCTCCCAGATTTGTAATAGTTATCCTAGTGCCTTTGGCACTAAGAAAACAAAACAATGTAATATTGTTTATTATAGTTGCACTCTTTTGTTGACTATACAGCTAATCAGTCATCATAATAAAACCTGGTTTTTATTAAGTAGCATTATAAATATTTGAATTCATTTGTTCACAGGACATGCCGGTCACGAAGTTGTTCCAGATAAACTGTCTAATGTTCTGAAAGGCCAAGAGCATTTGTTTCGTCTTGATGGTCAAATTAAGCACAAACTAGAATTAATCAATAATTATATTGATAAGCAAAGCAAATTACATTTAATTGGTCATTCCATTGGAGCTTGGTTAATTTTAGAACTACTGAGAGATAATGAAAATTTAGCTATGAGACTTAAGTCGGTAAATCTATTATTCCCAACATTGCAAAGAATGGCAGAAACCAGGAATGGAAAATTTTTAAATCACTTTCTTAGAAGGTTCCATTATTTCATTATATCTCTATATCTTTTTGTAAATTTATTACCAACTGCTATAGTAGCGTTCTTAGTAGAAGTATATTTAAAAGTACACTCATTGCCTTTACATTATTCAAAATGTGTTTATAAGTTTTTGAATCCAAAAGTTGGGGAAAAGGTTTTATTTCTAGCTTATGATGAAATGGATAATGTCAGAGAATTTAATATTGAAGTAATAATCAACATTAAGCATTTGATTAATATTATATACAGCAATAGGGATAACTGGGTCCCAGTCTCATATATGGAGGATCTGCATAAATTACAACCAGAAATCCCAATGAAAGAGGTAGATATTGACCATGCATTTGTGTTAAAATCGTCAGAAAGAGTAGCAGAAATGGTGACACAGTTTATAAATACGAAATTATAGTTATTATATTATTAATAACTAATATTTATTTAATAAGGAATAATGTTTTTTGAAGTAAGGAACAGGATTTTTTACGTACCTTAGAATACAATATTATATTTTTGTAGTTCTTACTTTACTAAATATAATTTGAGGTGACACAATATTAAAGGTATATAAATCGTAATATTAAAACGTATTAGCTTCTTTTTCCTACCCCACAAGTATCGTCAGACGGGAGACCGCGCTTCTTTATTGTCGAGGTGAATAAAAAAAGGAACCTTTAATTATGGTTCTCTTGGGAAGACACTTACTTTTTAGTTGTGGTGTCTGGTGTCTCTTTAGATCAATAGTTTTTATTTTAAAAAACGTTGCCCCACACTAAGATTTCTCCTGTATCGTGGGTGCGTTTACAGACACAAATCTCACATACACAAACAGCCAGACCCGAAATATTTGTAGGCCATAAACATTTTTGTTCCGTGTGGGAATCGAACCCACGACCCGTAGCGCAGAAGCCAATCGCTCAGCCACTGCACCAAACGTGTCGTCCCTATGTTTTAGGAAGGTATATTTTCGTTTAGTAGGTACGTATTGATTAAAAACTTAATAATCAATACTGCCTACCTCGTAAGGTTTCATGACGTAAATTAATCTACCTAGATTTTGTTCTGTATCACCAGATACAGAACAAAATCTAGGTAGATTAATTTTGACTGTTCGTGTTACTTATTTACGCAGGTACTAATCCTATTTAAATTCTATTCATTCATTTCTAGCACAAGTTGCGATGCGAAAGATAATGAAAATATGATCCAGAAAATAATGCATACCTATTTTACATTTTAACTGCAACAATGTAAGTATTTAGGTACATACTTACAGTACCTACAACAAAATGTTCCTGCTATCCGTAATAATAATATTCTACCCCCTCTGGGAAAGGAAAGAAAGGGAAAGGTGTTACCTCATCATGAGATTAACGTAAAACCGGAGGGAACATTAGACTAGCTTTCTACAACCCCATCATATAATAAAAAATGTATCATGAGGTCTACTGAAAAGCTTACAAACCGCAGGGCAGCTTGTGGCGAGCTGTTGGTGAGTGGCGACACTGCGTACCTTATTGCCTCAGAGAGTCGGTCAGGGCCTCGTCTCCAGTTTGCCTTTATTGGCTGGCTGGAGTGGAACCCCAAGAGTGCCCGCAGGACTCTCAACTCTGTCTTGCCTTTATCGGCCGGACAGAGGGGGGCCGCCAGAGCTATATGCTCGGGGGTGGAAGTGTCTAAAGGCGTAATAGCGGGGAAACCCACTCCGGGTCTTTTAGACCCGCGACGGCGAAACCGGGGCCACACCTCTCTACACCTCTAGCCGCTCACACGTCTGTTGCCCCTTTCGCCTATGTACTGGCGGCTTTTTGGGGGGGTCCAGCTAGTGAGCTGGCGAGTCACCGTCTGCCAACAGGTTTCAATTTTAAATGTTGAAAGGCAGGCGCCGTTTTCTTCCGGCAATAGAAGTTAAATAGTCCATTTAACACCCCATCCCATAGACCAGTTTTATTTTTACCATATTTCACAATAGTTTTGCACCCACCTGGGACGGTCCATGACTGTACTCCAATAGTGCAGCCGTGGATGGTCCCCGGTTGATGCCCCACCTCATTTTAGATTAAAGTTCTCAAAAGGGCCTCTGCGCGTTGGACCTGTGTCCCCGTGTATGCCTTCCAAAGGACCGGACGTCTTCCGCATGGAAGATGAGCCGTGATGTCCAAAGAGATATCAGTTTGTAACTTGAAAGGCAGATGCCGTTTTCTTCCGGCAATAGAAGTTAACCAGTCCACTAAACACCCCTTCCCATAAACCCGATAATTTTTTACCATATTTTACAATAGTTTTGCACCCACCTGGGACGGTTCATGACTGTACTCCAATAGTGCAGCCGTGGATAGTCCACGGTTGGTACCCCATCCCATTTTTGATTAAAATTCTCAAAGGGGCCTCTGCGCGTTGGACCTGTGTCCCCCGTATGCCTTCCAAAGGACCGGACATGTTCCGCACGGAAGATGAGCCGTGAACAGAGATATATTTCAGTAGGTAGGTAGTAGGTACTAATAAACCTTCCAATTATACATACCTACGTTATTATTAATTCTATGTATGTGTGTGGTATTAGTATTTTATTTTATGCAGTTTTGTAGGTATGTATGCAGAGTTCTGATTAGAAAGGTCAACCAAGAGCATATCAAGTCATGTAGATAACTCTTGTTTGTGTTACCTATGTATAAAATGTAAGTATGTACCTATATCTCCTTTGGAATTAAATCCCAATAAAGAGATTAAAATTAAACTACGTTTTATATGATTCCATTTCTATGAAATCCAATGTAGTATAACTTAGAAATCAAAACAAAAAACAATTGTTAATCAATAAAAATCTTATAATATGAGGAGACAGGCTTTTTTTAGACCGTCAGTATGCCGCAGCATGCCGTGACGGTATAATACTTTGATTAAGCACCTGACCTTTGAGTACCTACATACGTATGTAGTTACACGTGTTAGATACAGCTGAATGATAGTTGATGTAATATTGATCTTGTCTCCAGAGGAACAGTAGGCTAATTCACGTAATACATGACGCGCCAATCAAGTTGCAGTGACGTTGCAGTGGAGTTCACACGAGCGTATCTAACAGCGATAACAGCTTATTAAGAGAATACGAAAAGCGTTGTTTTGATCGAAACTTAACTGCAACTACACTACAACCGAACTTCTTTAGTTAGGTGAATCAGGCCCCAGGACTGCTTGACACGATGTTACCAAGAGACCAATCGGATTATGAATAGTCGAATCCGAATCACGGTTTTTATAATTTATCCTAAATAATAGACGAAATATTTTAGATATGTGCAATTTAATTAGTTTATTAAAAAGTAATTTACCTCTTATTTTACAATTTAGAGATAACATTCATATATAATCATAAAATAGCTGTCGAGACCAAATAAAGAACTCCATTTCCTGTAAATGATTAAAATAAGTACATATTTCTTGTTGATTGAATAGCACATAACGAGTAAATCATCGTTACCCACGCTAGCTCAGTCTAGGACTGCCATTTTCTAATGATAACTAAACAAGTATGCTGCTAGTTAAATACGGCCGACGTATCTTAGCGAGTCAGAAGTCAGTTATTTGGCTGCGCAATGAATCTTTTAGAAACGAAATTGTCTACTGCGCAGCTAATCAGCTAACTTCAGACTCTGCAAGATACGTCGGCCGTATTGTAGGTACGAAATATTATATTTATTCAGAAGAAATATTAGTTAATTACACATTATTACTATCCCTTGGTGATTTATACCAGGTGTCCCAAAAAATAGTATCAAGCGGAAGTCCAGAGATAGAGTATCCTTAGAGGTACCCGAATCACCCCCGTGTATGTTCCGCGATTTTTATAGTTTTCGAGTTATATTTTATTCATGACATGATATTTTTGATCATTGTATCATGAACAGCGGAGACAAATGCGTGTTTTTTTTTTAAATTAGTTTCTCTATTCGTCTAATTTAGAAAAAAAAACAGTCAGAGTTTGGTTAAATCATGAAAACAAAACATAACTTGAAAACTAAAAAATCGCGGAACATACATGCGGGTGAATTCGGGTACCTACCTCTAAGCGTTAAAACGCACTAGCGGTCAGCCGCAATACGGCGTGCCGCATGCGGGTGGCCGCATATCGATTTTTATATGAAACCGCATGATCTCAACGCACTTATTTCCGGTCAGCCGTTGTGCGCCAGTGCGTTGAGATCATGCGGTTTCATATAAAAATCGATATGCGGCCAGCCGCATGCGGCACGCCGTATTGCGGCTGACCGCTAGTGCGTTTGAGCCTAAGGGTGCTCTCCTCTGGATTTCCGCATGACATTACTTTTTGGGATATCTTGTTTATCCGTTACCCGAAGGGATCACATAATCATTACAACATGGCAGATCTACCTTGATCAAGCGTGTGTACACATTTTAGACATTTGATTTTTTAACTTGAAGTATCTAATGGCACTGAAATATGAACATAATCTTGGGCCTTTCATGTAGGTGTGTAATATTGTCTTATTAGAATGATACAAGCCATTCTTTAGTACATACATATTTCATATATCTAGAGATCATTTAAATCATACAAATGTACACCAGAGTCGCATGATTTCATTAGTTTCTTGTTATATTCAGTTTAGTGAGCCCATTTCCATCAAATCCGAGTTTTCGAGTTGGTTCAAATTGGTATCTCTTCAAAATACATCTTATGTTGATTCAATACCGATTTCTAAGAAAAGGATACACTTTAAAGGCGATTTCTAAAATAATAAAACAGTCATACGCCATTCGCTAAAAATGACAATCTATTTTGTAGGTGTAGGTATTATCGGTAATCAAAATTTTACTTGAAGTTTATGATATTCGTATTTCTATTACGTTTGGCATTGTAACATTAAAAACAAATATTAAAATAATAGGTATCAGATCAAAATAGCCACTTTTAATGGCGTGTTGAAATTTGCGTGCAGCGTGCAATAAATTCGCAGCGAACCACTGTAGACGCATCACTTTCCATTAGCGCACGAGCACAAGGCAAACATACCGCGAACTGTTCGCGAGCTCACAACAAACACTGTTGACGCATTTCCGAGAAGTTCGCGAACTGTTTACGAACAGTTCGCGATCGCGTCATTGATAACTCAACAAAACACTGGGTACTTATTTGCAGCATGCTTGCAAACAGTCCGAAACCGCGTCCTCGCTTGCGCGTAGAATGCGCCTGCGCAATTATGGACACAACTTTAGTATTCTCTTCAACCCAGTTGGAAGTGTGAGTGGAACTGGAGAGATTGCAGTTTACATTGAGTTTCAACATCGTCTTATAGCCTCGATCTATGTTACAGAATTATGCAGATATATACATTCCAGCAAAAACTATAATTTAAAAAAATTAAGTACTGGTTGTTTAAACATTTTAAAAATAGTTACAGATGTAAATGAATACAAATTAATTTAAGTAAACTTACAAATTTTAATAATAATGTAATAAAAGATATGATGACATAAAAAGAAAAACTGCAAAATGTTGTTCGGTACCATCACTGGCATTGTCGTCACCAAACACGGATAGTAAGCCTATAATTGTATTGTGATCATAACATGCTCATAAAAATTTAAATTGTTAATAGGTAGTATTACTTACAGCCAAGGTAATGTATAAAGCACTGCAGTTTGTTGACTATTTGAGATTGCTTTCTCCTTTGTACGAAGACTTAAGTACCTAAAATTTTCATCAGATTGATATTGGAAGGACTCGGCTTAGACAATGGGCCCAGCAAGGTAACTCTTGAAAATATTCACGTCCTTCATCATTCGACATACGTCCTTTCTTACCTACTTTTGAACGCAATGTGTTTATTGAATGAATTAATCGAAATAAGGATTGATATTGTGTACTTCCATTTAATCAAAGGCATTTAAAAAAACGACATTGGATTCAGATTGGAATTATTTTCAAGAGTAATCCTACAGGTCTACAATAGGAGGTACTTGTGTATTAAATAATAATCGTGAATGGCGCTTTTTAAATAGTTTATCAGAACCTAAAACATAATTGCTGTTTACAATTAATTATGTTGCGCCTTCGCTTTAATTAGACGAGACTCACAAGTCCATGGTATACGCCTATTTTAAATTCAGCTTCGAATGGAGACTTATATGACTCGCATAAGAAAGCAATTCGGTTCGCCAATTAAAAACAAGATTTTTGTAACTTCCTGTCACACCTACTTATCCCTAATTACGGATTTCATAAAATGGAAAATGAATTTACGCCATTACTGCCATTTAAATTATGTCACTATATTTAATTAGTTATGTGTGTATTGTTCTACGACTTTATTCATTACATATTGATCCATTGACGTCAGTACATTTGAATCATTATTAGCTACCAATGAGTTGCGGCAGACGCTATCAATTGATGTAGAATGATTGTACTTATGTATTGATCGATGTCAACAAACGACTGCAGTGTATCATTTTAAATTAAAATCGGTATTCATTAAATGGATCTAGTTTATAAAGCGTCCTTCCTAGAAGCAGTAGCTTATTGCTGATCCCTATGATATACCGAGCGTTCTTGTTTAAAATTAAGACTCTTGTAACTTTAGCAATAGTGAAGCAAAGACCCAATAGCTTTGCATAACAGACCCTCCTTTACGTAAGTAGCTATCAAAAGTAAAACTAGGTTACGAGTCCATTTCTATGCCAAGTTTGGCAATAGGAAATGCTGCCATTGATAAGCAAAACGATTCGTTTTTGGCCATAGGAACCGGGCATAAAGTTTTGAATAGAAATGTAACGTAGGGAGAGCAGTAATGGCATAAAAAAATATTAAACCATATTTAAACGTAATTGTAGTTCCGCACAACACACACACTAACCCTTGCGAGATGCTTCAGGTATTTCAATTCTGCCTGCAAACTCTTGTGGGCTAGCATTAGCGTTATTTGCACGACGTCTAAATATGAGAAAGATGACAGTTTTACTAAATATGACGAAGATAACAGCTTTAAAATAACGCTTGAAAGCTAAAAGAATTCACTTCTTGCATCTCGATAGTGTTTTATCGTTTATGTTCTATTTTGACACATTTTTGAATTGTATTATAGGAGCATTACTGATAAATCTGCTACAAATAATATAATTATTTACTTGTGGAATGTATTGATAGAAACTGAACAATGCCTAATAAATTGATTTTATTTTTCAATATGGTATAAGTATTCTGTATTACAATCAGATTGTGATATAACAACTATAAATATGTTTACTTCATATCTAAAAGTATTTACAGTTTATGGAAGATGCATGGATAGGTGATAATATGCAAGATAACAGAATATGAAACTACACGGCTACTTATGGTATTGTGCGTTAAGTTTTCGGTGTTTAATAAAAAATAATGTTATAGGAACTAGAAGAACTAAGTTTTACGGATGCTACAACGGTTTTAGAATGTTACTACAAATTAAACTATTTCTTTTAAGATACCTTCAAATGATGCAGAATTTCTAATTACGCACAACCTCCCGAAGTAAAAGATAATTATACTATATTCATGAAAAACATCCATATTTATCATATATCATAACACGAGCATACTTTTTATATTTATCAAATATTATGATACAGTACAATAATAAATTTTGAAATCTTAATCACTAAAGGGATACAAAATTCGCACTAATAATACTCATACATCAAAAAGGGACAACACACACCGTACACAAAACGATACCTCCCCATTGCCAGACGCGATACGACGGCGCGGGCGGGATCCTTGTGTCACACTACCGTCGTCCGCCACCTCAGCAGGTGGTCTCCAAAAGAGGATCGGCGAGCTTTTTCACTCGGTCACCATCGATCGAAGAACATATAATCTTCTGCGAGGCAGACTTGTAAAGGCGTCTAGGTCGTTCTTCGTCGTCAGAGAGAGCGCGCGGAGGGGCACGCGGTCGCAGGCGAGCCGGCGACGGACGCGGCGAGCGCGCGTCGCAAGTGCACTGCGCGCCTAGCGAGCGCGCGGCACGCGCCTGCCGAGCCCATCCGGTTCGCCAGCATTCGCAACTTTCGTTACCGCACGTCTCGCATACCACTGGCGATCGTCGCTCCAGCTTACCTCGTTTGAAAGTAGGCGCCTCCCGTTTTTGCTCAGTGTCAGACGCCGCGCGAGGCACGTCTTCTCGGGATGCAGGTCGGTCGCAGGATTTTTCGGGACGCAGAGTAGGGTTCCTCACCCACGGGTCGAGCGCTCCGCGGCCGGCGGCACGACTACGGCTACCAGCGGCATTCAAATCGACTTCGCTCATTTTGCGCCACGGATTTCCCAATACGGAAACGGCGTCACTACCGCAGCGATCGCGGCTTCGTAAACGGGGTTCGGCGCCATCGTCGAGTGCAAGCGACGAAGCATCGGGCGATGATCGCTCGCTTCGCACGATGCGCGGCAGCAACACAGCGGGCGTAGCCGTGGGCGCTGGCGCTGGCAGTATGATCGCGGGCGACTGCGGCGCTGCGTGCGACGGAGACGGCGCAGGGGACGCTCGCGGCCGTTCCGAGTGCGAGCGAGCACGCGGAGTATGTGTGCGACTAGCCGGAGTCACATCGCTAAGAGATCGCAAATGTATACGCCTTCGCACGCATTGTGGCGAGTCTGTATCGGTCACGTTTATACTGATGTTATGCACGACGGAGGGTTTCAGGTCGGCAGAGCCTGTTTCGTTATTGTCTGTTTTATTGTTTTCTTTATAATTGTGTGGACTCACAGAGCCGTTAGCGTTCGTTGAGTTTTTGATGGGGCCGGCCCGGCTGGGCCCGGCCCCCGCTAGCTAGAGGAGTCTCTCTGTCGCTGAACTAGAGGTGCCGGAGCTCAGTGTTGATGCGGGATTTTGGTCGTCACCTAGAATGCACAAAATTGATAAAATTAATGTTTAATTATACATAAGTACTTCTTGTTCTGTTATTAAAAGCACGTTTATTTACCTTGAATTGTCTGGCCTGTGGCCGGCAGTCTTTGTCAGTTGAGCAATTCTACTGAAACAAAGCGTTTCAGTCTCTCTAAATATTGGTTGAACAGTTCAACATCATTATGGCCTGCACCCTGTAATTTTAGAGATTAAGATAAAAACATATTATGCTACTTCGAATCACAATTTCAAAACAATATTACGAAGTACATTTTTCTTTTTATTACCTCAACCCATAACGGCTCGACAGCACGGGGACAGCGTTCATATATTGCTAATCCGTGAGAGAAATCTATCACCTCATCTTCAGTTCCATGAATAACAAGAACTGGAGAGGTCACCTTGGGAATTTTGTCGATACTGTAACAAAAAATACATTTAATTTAGTAACTCTCATTTTATGTCTGAACTGCTACATTAAAAGTTTTGCTCACCAGTTGCGAATGTGATAACTCTCCCCAAACAAAATTAAACTCACACCTAATTGCTTACTCAGGTGCCTAACCATTTTTTTTCCCCGTAGGGATATCCACATTGCTTACCTCCGCCCTTGGGAAGGCGGAGGGTTACGCCGGACCCTTTCCGGCTTAGAACCCAGGTGTTCCTCTGAGAAACTATAGCCGGGGTTCTAGGATTTACTATTGAATGCAACGCGACCCCGGCAGGTTTTGGACAGCAACTACTGGCGGACCTCTTCTAATTCTGAGGCTTTGCCCAACGTCCTCCTGTTTTCTTTCCACTCAAAATATACCTAGATGCAATGTGAATTAGTTAAAATACGGAAAATAAGTATATTCATAATATTTTTTATGAATTCTACTACCAAACGGACGTATTATAAAAAGATGTTATGTCTTAAAAGTACCTACTACAGATGCACTGACACTGTGCATGGAACCGTAAGACTTAATAACGCTTCTTTTTTTGGGCAGCCTTGTAAAAAGTTCTACGGATTCAGCGACAGCGCTATTCGCATCTACAGCAGTTCTTTTCTAAACTTATGCGATGCTAAAACGTATAGTAGAAAATTATTATTGCAAATAAAGCTACAATAAAGTTGAAAATTATTTGCCATATGTCTCGAAGGTCATTGAAGTACATTTGATTTGCTTTTAATATTAACACGTTCAATCCAGAAGAGCATTCATTAGTCGCATTCGCGATGGCGGGTGCCCACGTGGAGGGCATATTTTAAATGTAGGTTTTTTTTTTTAAATACGCCTTCTTGAAACAATCAAACACCTATTTTACTACGTAGTACTAGTAACGTACTTTTCACGGTTTTTAACCTAATGCCAGGAACCCTCCCCGAGTGTTCACTCTTAGCGCAAACGTAATGCCGAGGACCCTCCTGGAAGGTCCACTAACAATATGTATGGTGGCATGGCGTATGAGCTCTATGAAAAGTGTGGTGGACTCGAATATTGAATGCACAAGAGTATCGTTGGTACATAGTAGTAATCTTTGCATACCAACATCTTCTTGTAAGACGAGAGGCCTTGGTGGAAAGGTATACGTACACTGGACTTGCATACACCGCTTTTTAGAATTCTGTATCAATAAAATAGGGACCCTTATAGGACTCGCGTATCTGTCCGTCTGTCACAGACTATTTACTCAGGAGCCATGCGACGTAGAAAATTTGTTCGACGTAGTAATACATCTTAATAACCCACATATTCTGCACAAGTTAACACTGTAAAATACCTAACTACCAACTCGATATTATAGTACCTATGTCAGGCGGGTTACCATGATCTCTTAGAGCAGGAAGTGGGAAAGTGACAGCGCTAGACAGCTCCCTAGCGCCATCTCTTACCCACTCTCCTAATAATATTAAAACATTCCTGCTCTAAGAGATCATGGTAACCACCCTGTACCTCAGAGATTTGACCACTGACATTACCTACAATTTTATTATTGCACGTTAAAGCTAATTAATTGGTAAATAGATTTCGTTCAGTCTGATCGATGCTGAATTTTTAGTCTTCACATTTTGATCATTGTCATTTACATTCCATTGCCAACAAACTTAATTTTGAGGTCAGTGAATCTTGTTACTTTTTTAAGGTACTTTTATATTTGATAAAATTGATTATTTTGGAAATTGTGATGCGGCTCCCTCTGTGCGCGAATTAAACTCTCACTTAACTACTTACTTTTTATGTTTAACATATCTAGTAGATACTAGACGTTCTATAATACTATTCTTCATCGTATATCCAATAGGAATTCTTTCACAAAATGTTTCTTTATACAATTATGGTTAATATAATACTCATAATAGGATTTATTGACACGTGATAAAATCAAGTTATTGATGTAACAGCTACATATTACGTAGAAGAATCAAGTATTTCAACGCTCATTGGTTATTGGGGGCTGACGGCTCAATATGTAAGCGGTGTAGTGAAAGCAAGTAGTCAATTTGAACAATGAATATTCTTTTGTACACATTACACGTACAACTTTGCATTCGACCAACTACATAAGTTTACTTACTGAAATGTACTTATACAGTGTACCTATGTATGTCATACGTCATGATTTTATAATTTACTAGCGACCCGCCCCAGCTTCGCACGTGTACGTTTTATAGCTTAAAATCTTCCTCTTGAATCACTCTATCTATTAAGAAAACCGCAACAAAATCCGTTGCGTAGTTTTAAAGATCTAAGCATACATAGGGACACAGCGGGAAGCTACTTTGTTTTATACTGTGTAGTGATTAGCCACTGCTGCTGTCTTATTGTTAAGTCTCTTATCGGAACTTCCACCAGTTCTTGTAGTCTTCCGAGTTCACCCTATCTTCTGAGCGTATTAGGTCAAAGCCATATTTTCGATTGCTAGGCCAATTCTCAGATCCTTGGAATAATTACACCATGGACACAGCACCGCGCCTTAGTGGTCTTAAGAGGCCTTAGTGCCTCGCATAAACTATATTCACGCACAGGACACAGGGCGCTTTTTATTGAGAGCGTGTTAGCAATCGCAACAGCAGCACGCACGCACGCTTCAGCCTTTTTTTGTATCCGAATCCAATAGGTTGCGGATCTTTGATTAACCTTAAATCAGGCCTGATTTAGGGTTTGAGCCGCCTTTAAGCAAATACAAGCTTGACGCCCGCCCGGAAGGATGTTTAGTAGGTAAAAACCTCAAATTCCCATTCTGCTTTTGAAATAGGTACTTTTGTCATCGTGGCATTGCATCGCCAAGATAAACAGATATGTGTAATGTATAAACAGACTATGGGACTAGCAAATCAAAGGTATGACCTGCCTAGCCTTAAGCGATGTCGTCTCCGGGTTATCAGGTATTGCGGCACTATTTTTACGCATAGTTTGCAATTCAGAACCCAGTTAAGTATAGTTTTTTACCAACCAAGCTTGGTGTTTCTATTCCGCTTGGTTGGTATTTAAATAACATAAAATATGAATTGTATTGTAAAGTCCTAGTTAGGTGTATCGTTCAATATATCGATAAATTGCCTCTAATTTTATCAAGGTCATTGAGCAATAATATCACTTATGACGTTATGTGGGTGTGGCTCAAAAAAATTGTACTTTTTGAAAAAATATTTCGGTCGCCTATTTACCGCACATATTTAGTATTATTTACATATTGAATACCTTAGAATTTAATTTATTATTATAATATGAAAACGTCAAAAATACATGGTTGCAAATAAAAATAAAAAATATTGATTTTAATAATTAATTTGATTTACGAAACTTTTATATATTTTTTTGCTCCATACAAAACTAAAATGTCCCAGTGCAGTCTTTCGACAATTATATTATCATAACAAAATATTTATTCGGTTTATGTAATTTCTGATTGCCGTCGTAGTTAATACGGGAGTTCATGTAATGCATTTTGTCTAAAAATCCCTCGCAATTATATATTTTCTTATAAAACTATTAATTTTAAAATTTGTCCCAATTAATCTTCCAGTGTGTTATAATAGATGTGTTACGTGGTAACTTTTTTATTTTAGTGACAACCACACTAGAACCACTTTTAATGGGTGGCAACACTCTAGGGCAACGCCAATGATGTGTCAATTTTATGTCAGCAATTTTAGTTTCGTAACAGAAGTGAAGTGATTTGTGGTGTTCGTTTTGGTCGTTAAAAATATTGGATTTTAAATGCAGAATTTTCAAGGTAAGTGTTTATAATTCGTTATTATATTAGTTAATATGTTAAATAATAGTTTTTACCTAGTACATTTAGGGTTTATTTCTGAAATATCTTTGAAGTTGTAGCTGCTATGTTCAAGTGAACACAAGAATCTTCTGGTGTGTTTGGTCTAGTGTGTTATGGTGTGTTACATGTTGTGTTACGTAACACACTGGATACTATTAAGCTTGGTTCACAACATACTGTTACCCGAAAGTAAACATTAGGCATTAATTTTTTTTCAACAATTTCATAATTATTTTTCAGTAATAAACAGTAGTTCCAAAAGCTTCGACGACCATCTGTCGAAGCTGTCGTTGCGCGGTTGGATCAAGGGCCAGATACAGAAGGCAGCACTCCTCGATACGGCCCGCATTGTGAGGAAGTTCCTGTCTCTGGAGCCCTAACCACCGGTAGCTTGGACCCTGCTCCCGACATCGGTGGACTACTGTTTTTATATTTTTAAATGTTTTTTTTATATATATATTTGTTATGAAAAATATTTAAAAACATCAAAAATATGTATTATAAGAAAAATAAAGGAGATAATAATAAAACTATAGTTTTATATTTTTGTGTTTTTTTTTATAATTTAGTTGAAACAAATTTAAAAATGTAATTTTTATATTGTGTAAAATATGAATAAAGAGAATAATAATAATTCCTTTATTTCAGGCAACTAAGGCCCATAAAAAACAATACACATATATAAGGGGACATTGTACTCCTCATTATGAACAACTTTTACTATGGGACCAACCCTGAAATCATGAAAAAAAAATCAGCTGTTCCATACATTATGATCGTGTTGTAAAGCATTTTTGTATGGGACAGCTGATTTTTTTTTCATGATTTCAGTGTTGGTCCCATAGTAAAAGTTGTTCATAATGAGGAGTACAATGAGGAGTCAAATGTTTAAATAGATTACGTGTCTTAATAGAAGTCACATACGTACCTATTCATTTAATTTACTAACCTAATAATAATATTTTTTGTACAATGTAGACCTGCCTTTACAAAGTTCTAGTGTGTTACAATATTTTCCAGTATGTTGCATGTCACATTGTGTGTTATTCTCTCCAGTGTGTTATGGTACAAACTTTGTGAGCCGCACCCATGTAGAAATTGATTTTATAAAACACACTTAAAAATCGGTACCTATAGAAATCTTTAGCCTTATGGTGTGGTTCCTGGTAAAGAAAAGGCCATCCTCTAATCCCGTGGGTGTTGTCAAAGGCGACGACTAAGTGATTATGTCAGGAGAATGTTTTTAAAGTTAAAAAAAAATTATAAGTACGACTAGTGGCAACCCTATTTTTCGTACTCTTTTCTGCAAACCTGTACAAGTCTTATTAAAACAATGGAAAGGCATTATACTATATGACATCTAGGAAGAAATACAAAGTGATGTTGTTGGCACTTAATGTGCAATGTGTAACTAACACCAATTTGTTATTAACAACTGCAGAGTTCTGTTTGTGTCATAAAAACATGACATGAAACTAAACAAAGAGCAAATATCCTAATTGCTATGCTAATGATGTTATCTCTGATATGAAGATATCAACAAAAGTAGGTACCTATTCTAAATGATGTTATCAGGCTAAAATCATGACCAACCACTGATAAGTTCCTAGGTGTTTACAAATTTGAATCATGCGTTTTATTTTTATTTTCTGATTATTAATTAAGAAGTAGAATGTTATAGATAAAATAAAAATGTTTATTTCAGTAATTTTTAAGCCTAACATTAGGTACAGGGATATGAGTCTTTTGCTTATGTTAGAAGATACCAATCTTCCTTTGAACAAAACTTGTAAAGGGACTGAAACAGCCTTTGACAGTAGACAGTCTTTGAAGAAAACTGTCTTATAATCTAGTAAGATATTTTAAAGATATAAAGAAAAACAAGATAAATTAAGATCAAGCAAACAATGTATTTGTATGTGTGCATGTTTGATATGCATTTGAGTTTTGGCCTGCAAGTATTGGTTAGCCCTACGACTTTGTCTTGGAATCGGATAGCGCTGTACACAGAGTTTAATCAGATAATTCTGTACACAAAGTCTCAAACTTACACTAAATTATGTTAGATATACTTGTAAATGATTTTATATTTTAGGGATTTCAATTATTTTCGAACCCTGCACCTCATTCCTATCATGTCAGGAGTACATGTATCAAAACAAATAACACATTCACAAATACCCAGACACAGAACAAGTACTTAGAGGCCATACAAATATGAATTCTGAGGAGAAATCAAACTTTGTACACAACCCTGCCTTTTTTAACCTAGGTAAATTTAAGAAAATTATTGTATAAGTATTACATGGTCGAATTTTAATTAAGGTCAACCAAGATCTATGTATTTTATATAAACAAAAACATTAAGCACTGATAATAAGAAGATAAAAGGAGAAAAATATAAAAGCAATATTGATTAGTGAGTCACAACAAGGTCAAACAAACTGTAGTTTAAAAATTTAAGATAATTATGTTATAACCTGTTGACTTCATTGAAGACAAACAGGTAAATATAAATCAATATACTTACATCAATTAAATAGCAACAATTCCTTATTCAAAATAGTAGGCTATTAAATTTAAAAGCCGGTCAAGTGAGTCATACCCATAGTTTCTAATTAGCTGATCAATTTAAACCGTTGTCAAATCTCATGTCACAGAATTTGATTGGTCTATCAAAATATTAACAACCAATCACATTACAAGACAGGTTTATAGTCTATTATTTAATTTATGCATTGATCAACTTTTCAAATCACATGAATTGCCAACAATTTTTTTGTAAACATAACCATCTTTTAGATCACTTTTCGAATGGGGGTTCTCTTGGGATTTGATTTTTTGTATTTTTTATTATTTATCAAGATTCATGCCACAATAATTAGAAATTTTTGGGTACCTCTTATGTGTGCATAAATACACCCTTGGGACAGACAGCATAGGAACATTATAAGGTCCCATTGGCACCCCTTGGGTACAGAACCCTAATAAAAATCAATACCATTATACTGATTGACTATAAATTAATCGTGAAGGCATACATTCATCATATAAAAAGAATAATTGTTGTTTTAAATGAGGTTTAGAGCAAATTGAAAACAATAATATTATTATCAGTTTAGAAAATAATACAATAATGCAAAAATATTTTTGTTCTACCCACACATTTGTGCATTATGGTGTTGTATATTTTATGTAACTTGTCTAGGGACAATTTATATGAGCTAATTTACTTAAATCTAAATGGTGTAATTGTTCATCCAATCCAATTAACATGCAAATCAATATGGCAACTAATACTATAACTCACAGATGAGTCACCATAACAACTATACATGGACAAATCATATTGTGAACAATGTTATGACATAACTAACACTTACCTCGGGAAAGCATCAAAGAACCATGTTCTTTTAGTGTTGGGGAAGGCGACTCGCATACCAGACATGAGAGGTGAATGTAACACAACGGCTCCAACCTCATAGCGAGCGGCCAGGTCCACTGTTGGTACTGTACCAATGCTTTGTCCATACAATATTATATTTTCTGGGCTGATACCATACCGAGTTCGCAGTGCCTGCCATGCAGCATCAATGTCCGCATATAAATTTTTCTCTGATGGTTTTCCACCACTTACACCATAACCAGAATAATCATAGCTGAATATATTACAGTTTATTCTAGTACCTAATCCTAAGTAAAAACTGCTCATTTGACCGAGATCTACGGCGTTTCCATGTGAAAATAATATCGTAAAACGGGCATTGGGACTACATCGAACAAAGAGGCAAGCTATTCTGTTGCCTCTCGTGGTTCTCGAGTAGAAGCCTTCGATATTCTCTTTTTCTCGTTCTGAATATTGCCATTCTGCTCTTTCGGTCAGTGTCAATGAGAATTTTGATCCTGTTTCGTCAGGTGTGAATGCATACGTAGGTTCTGGTGGCAGAAACGCAAGCTTAGCCGCGATTTTCCCCGGGCATGGTGGACAACAAAACAGGCAACAGAGTTCACTGAAACTTAACCCGTTCATGATGAATTTTTGCTAATACTCATGAGAAAATTATTGAACACTATCCATTACAAAACCACAACTCACAAATTCCTATTCTTGATCATGGCGAAAATAAAAGATTTCACAAAATTGACAGATAGTCAACAGTTTCGTTCAGCCATGACGGCAATGTTGCCAACGTCAATGTCATTAGTTAATTTTTTTATTTATTTTGAGATTATCACAACGCAAATGAAAAGTTTTAATCCGTCAGTACCTATGCAACCTAATTTAAAAAGCCAATTTATAATAACGTGCAATATTTGTTATCAAACTTGAAAACAAAATATGATATTAGTAAAATAATCATAGGAAACCTTGTAGGACCCAATATTGCTGTATTTCAGCAACCGATTGGCGTTGGACTAATAGTACTCAAATCCAAAGTTTTTTTATTTTGTGCATGCACTTAGGAAACGTCTCGACAATTTAGTTGCACGGTTTCAAAAAGTAGGTCCTATGGAGAAGAGCCGGCAAGAAACTCCATCAATAAAGCACTGGGGGCTTACTATGACCTCTCATGAAAACGTTCAAATGCCACTTGCCAGCCAGTCAACTTCCGTTAAAAAGCAGGCCTGCTTCTGAATCGCTAAAAATCGTACCATGACAGTACTAAAGGTGAACGACTATTGAACCAAGTTGAACGGTAATGCTTGTTCATGGTACGAAAAGCCTGCAGTGTAAACACATTTCAATCCAGTCCAGCATCCAGTTTTCAGGGGGCTTATTATGACCTCATAAATCAGGACAGAAGTTGCTTGGAAGTTGAACTGCCCTGCTTTTTTGTACTATGACATCGTTAGAGCAGGCCTGCTACGTTGACGTTTACGATATCCGTTCACCTGTTTTTTTTGTATAGACTTTTCGTACCATGAACAAGCATTACCGTTCAACTTGGTTCAATAGTCGTTCACCTTTTAGTGCTGTCATGGTACGATTTTTAGCGATTCAGAAGCAGGCCTGCTTTTGAACGGAAGTTGACTGGCTGGCATTTGAACGTTTTCGTAAGAGGTAATGGTAAGCCCCCAGTTCTAATAAATCCGGAATATTAACCATCAATAAAATTTTCCTACAAAGGGATTCGACACTAACTGGTAACATTTAGGCGACAGTGGCGTATCCACTCATTTCTACGCATTTCACTGATTAATCCACTAAACAATACAATGACGAATTTGATCATTGGGTCATTGACACATTATGATAGAATAACTATGGATTTGGTTGTGGGGACTCGTATAGTGTTACCAGTGTAAAGAGTAGCCAAATGAAACTACAATAAACACAGTTCAACAAAATACATTTAATTTTATTGAACCGAATATTATCCTCTAGTTCTGGGGGCTTACTATGACCTTTTAAAGTAGGAAAGAAGTTGCCTGGAAGTTGAACTGCCCTGCTTTTTTGTACTATGACATGACATCGTTAGAGCAGGCCTGCTACGTTGACGTTTACGAAATCCGTTCACCTTCTTTTTTTATAAACATTGACTTTTCGTACCATGAACAAGCATTACCGTTCAACTTGGTTCAATAGTCGTTCACCTTTAGTACTGTCATTGTACGATTTTTAACGATTCAGAAGCAGGCCTGCTTTTGAACGGAAGTTGACTGGCTGGCACTTGAACGTATTCAGAGGTCATAGTAAGCCCCCAGACAGCGGGAAGCGACTTTGTTTTATACTATCTAGTGATAATTCTTTGGTGGGGCTGTACTTACAACTTAGGTACAGATGTCACTTGTCCTTATGACCAGATTTTTTGCATTGGCCTCTACTTCCGTTCGTGATGAGATGCTCGCTGTTCGTGAAGGTGTTAAAGCAGACGGCCGCTGATGCCTAAGCCACGGCTACAAGTATAACGTTACACGTTATGCTCAGTCACAACTTCACAAGTCGACTGGCTATACGCGGGCCATAAAAAAATGAATTTAGAAACGCAGCTGCGGCCGGCTGGTCACTGCGACCGCTAATTTCTGCATACGGGTCGGAACCGTTGCGGGCCGTATATCTATGTATTTATACCTATACGAAGCTGGCTCGTTGGACTAGTACTGCCTTGTTCACCGCATGTCGTGCGGTGTTCCGCAGGGCTCGGTCGTAGGCCCGCCCCTGTGGAACATCGGGTACGACTGGGTGCTGAGGGGGGAACTCCCACCGGGCGTAGACCTGACGTGTTACGCGGACGACACGCTGGTCACCGCTCGGGGGAGTTCGTATAGGGAGGCAGCGTTGCTGGTGACGGCTGCGGTCTCACAGGTGGTGAGCCGCATACGGCTCCTTGGCCTGGAGGTGGCCCTCAGCAAGTCGGAGGCCATGGTCTTTCATGGCCCTCGGCGGGCGCCGCCGTCCGGATCCCACATCATTGTGGGGGGGGGGGGGGGGGGTCCGAATAGCTGTCGAGTCCACCATGAAGTACCTGGGATTGGTGCTCGACAGCCGGTGGGACTTCGGACCCCACTTCCAGCGGCTGGCGCCCAAGCTGTTGGGCGCGGCTGGGGCGCTGTCAACGCTGCTTCCCAATCTGGGGGGCCCGAGCCTCGCCTGCAGGCGGCTCTACGTGGGGATCGTGCGATCGATGGCCCTGTACGGGGCCTCGATCTGGGCACCTGACCTGACGGCCGGCAGCATCGCTGTTCTGCGAAAGCCGCAGAGAGCGCTGGCCGTCAGAGTCATCAGGGGGTATCGCACGATCTCCTACGAGGCGGCTTGCGTACTGGCCGGATCTCCGCCTTGGGACCTCGAGGCGTTAGTACTCGCGTCACTATATCGGTGGCGCGAGGAAGCGAGAACGCGGGGCGAGCGGCCGATGCAGCGACAGTTGGAGCTGCGTCGGTCGCAGCTGCACGAGGCCCTGGTGGCGGAGTGGCGGGACATGCTTTCACGCCCTACCGCCGGCCTCGCCACCGTCGGGGCGGTCCGGCCGGTGCTCGAGCGCTGGCTCGGGAGGAGGCACGGCTCCCTGTCGTTTCGGGCGACGCAGGTGCTCTCGGGGCACGGTTGCTTCGGGAAGTACCTGTGTCGCATAAACAGGGAGCCAGACGCCCGGTGTCACCACTGCGGCGATTGCCGGGAGGACACGGCGTGGCAAACGCTGGCAGAGTGTGCCGCTTGGGAGGAGCCGCGCCGTGCCCTCATCTCGGGAGTAGGCGGTGACCTGTCGCTGTCGGCCGTGGTCGACAGCGAGGAGTCCTGGGGCGCGGTGGTGTCCTTCTGCGACACGGTCATGTCGCAGAAGGAGGATGCGGAAAGGGTGAGGGAGATCACCTCCACTCACCCGGCCCGCAGCAGACGCACCGGGCGTCGGCGGAGGGCGGACAACGCCCTCTTCCAGCCCCCCTAAATGGGTCCAGGGGCGACGGACTTGGGGAAGTCTGTCGCCCCCCACACATCAGGACCCGAGGCGGCGGCGCGAAGTGTTCCAAGCGCGCCCCTCTTAGACGGCGCGGGGGGAGTCTAACACCTCACTCCCCCCGCTAACCCGAGGAGGCCCGCTGCGGCGGGCCGGCACCAGCCGGGGGTTGCGGAAGTGTCGTAAGTTCCCGCGACCCTCGGCGCAGGTGTGAGATGGAACACCGGGGTGGTTTTAGTCAGTAAGAGTCTGACAGACTCCTCCACCCACCCCAGGGCGGAGGACATCCATGAGGATTTCCAACCCGAAAAAAAAAAAAAAAAGTACTGCCTTGTTGAACTAGTGGTCGTAAGGGCGACTGCTGAGCGTGAGATCTTGGGTTCGATCCCCAGAGTGTTATTGGGTTTTTCCGTGTGGAATTTCTTAGTAGCAGCCCGGAGTTTGGATTTGTTTCCGGATAATGGCAGTAGGCTCGCCCCCTATTACATGGGACTTAAACATAACGGCGAAATGAGGGTGTACTATACACCTCAGCCCAACCCTTCGGGGAATACAAGCGTGATGTTATGTTATGTTTATACAAGGTGTAACTTAAATAACGCACATCCTCTTAAGGGGTCACTGTACTCATCATTATGAACAACTTTTAGTATGGGAACAGACATGAAATCGCGAAAAAAAAACAACTGAACATAAATGTAGGGAACAGGGAACAGTTGATTTTTTTACGCGATTTCAGATTTGGTTCCATGTGTGGCTAGCTGACGACCTCTGCTTGACGACCCTTCCAGTGGCGGGCGGCTGTGGCCGTAGTCGCATCAGTTCGCGTTTGCGTTTGTAAGGTGAAGCAAGTACTGAGTAGGTACCTATACATTGTTCCTCTTTGTTCCGTTGAGCGCTGGGTCCACAGCGTACCAGTTACAACTTCTTTTCTTGGTTATGGGACGTGATAGAAATATTATAAAGAAAAAGCGTCAATGTTTTAAAAAAACTTTATTATAAAGAAGTTAGAAGTTCAATTTATATTATGTAGGTATGGTATTTTTTTAGTAAAAATCAAAGACAGTGGAATAAAAGTAAAGTTAGAACACAAATAATGTACTTGCATTTTTATACGAGTAACACAAATAAACAGAAGCCTGATAGGTAACTTTAATGAAAAACGCTTTATTTTAAAAATTTGAACTGGTCACGCATTGCTCTTTGAATTGTATTGCCTTGACATAAGTCTCAATTTTCTTTATCTCAAACTGACTAAATGATTTGCAATAAGCATTATTTTTGTTAAACACATCACATAAATTGCTGAAAATAAATTCCAAACAGACTACTTCAGGTTTCTGGTTAATTATGTTACACGTTGTGTAGGTAATGTGTAACTGTATTAATAATTAATTAATATGGAGTTTCTATGAGAATTAGTCATTATTTAATAAAACATTTAAATAAACCATTATCTTAAAAAAAATGGTTTGGAAAAACTGTATAACTCTGCACGAGCTTATTTTGTTCTAGTAGGTATATACAGTGAGAGACCAAAGTCGGATACTTCTGTTTTTTAAATCACTGGTAAAATAAGTCGCAAAAAACAGATTTCACATTAAAATAACTCTTAACTATTACATCAAAAGCTGAAAAACGGTGTGTCAAATAATTTTATGTCAATTTAGATGTCATGTAAAAATATCACAGAGTTTCGTCGCTGACTGTACATACCTACCACCGTAGCGGTAATTCTTTAAGTTATGGAAGTGTCTTTTAAACTGTTTGATTAAATATTGCCTTAAACACGTACTACCGTAATATCAACAAATATTTGCAATCACGGAATAGTAAGTAAACGGAATGGTGATAGGTAGGAATGCCCTGGTGGTAAGGATAGCTCGTACCGGATTTAATAGGCTAATATTGTTATCCTAGGACCAATTTGACGATAGAAGAACTTTCCATATGGGCGTTTTCCGTGCGGTGTCTGCAGGGACACAGGCATATGATAGAAAATTTATACATTATAACTGTGTATTACTGCGACATTCGCCAATAGAAACCCCACGTCTGAGCTGAAGTATGGAGCACGTGACCGAGACGCTACAAGCCAGTGTACGGTCGCGGACTCGAAATGTTTATCAGATTTCAAATTCAACTCCTTATCACACTGTGCGCAATAAGGTTAAAGATGTCATATCGACCTTATGAAAAAGTAATGTGCAAGCAATTATAGACCTTAGGGTGGTAAACATTTCAAGTCCCCGACTGTACATCCAACATCAGACGTTTTCCCTCCTGCACACCTTATAAATTCATTATGTTAGATTCTAGGAATTATGCATTTAGCACTCTATTTTCTCAATTCTCTGTGCTCCGAATGGTCAACATAACAAAAAAAAACATTTTGGTTTTTGATCTTTTTTTACTAATAAAACAGCTGCCTTTCCTGATTGTGCACTTTAATAAGATAAATAGGTTGAGATCAGTAGAGTATGTTTTTGGGCGTGGACATAGTGAAATAGACGGGCAAATTCCCTGCAGGATATGTGCTCCATTTGCTTCACGCCGCAATCTACAGGTATACTTGCTAGCTACTGCTATTTGTCTGTATCACATGATAATCGCGATCAATTTCGATGAGAGTTTTACTGTTATTCAGATTATAGCTTTCTCTCTCACAGGCTTACTTGAAAACTATGGTAGGTATATTTCATATCAATCGATAAAGTCGATCTCGATCAGAGTTCATGATCGGTTGCTCCGAAATTGCATTTTTCTAACTTCCAAGTGAGCGAAGCCGGTAGCAAAAGCAAGTAAAATAATATTAAGCGATATTTCGCGTGGATCACAGTTAACTTTCAGAATACCGTTTATAGATATTACTTAAATCCAGACCCCGCAGAGATGCTATGATGCCGTGTGCTCTCCAGCTAAGAATAAGCTGCCCCATCCCTCGTCTTTACGTGGGTGCGCTTACGTACATGAATTTACAATAGGCATGTTGACAGCATCAATAAATTGCAAATCTAATTAGTCCGCCAGTTAGAGTATTGAAAAATAATGGACACATATTTTTTCTTTTGTTAAATCTATGAGTATTTGGAAAGATAAAACGCATCAAAACTCGAGAGTGGGGGCTTGTGACGTCAGAAGCAAGTACAAATTGTACTTGCTTGTGACGTTTTGCCAATTTTAAAAGTGTCGTATCTTCGTCAATTTTGGTTTACGTAAGAAAAGGAAAAATACTGGTCAATTTTTTTTTGATAATCTAACTGACGGACTAATTAGTGTTTTTCAGTCAAATACCCTATTAAAAGACACAATAAATAACTAAATAAAGTTATTGAAATGTCATATCACAGTAAGGATTATAAACTGAAACTAGAACAGAATCATAGCGCAAGCTCTAGTAGTTGTAGTACCAATTAACAATAAAATAGATATACTGTTTTAGTATTAACACAATTTGTCACGTTAATAATGTTACAAATAGTAGTAAAGTCATTAAATAAGTAGGCTTTGTCATTTCATTATCAGACTTCACATTAAACAAGGATGAATACCTCAACATTGTGAAATACCTTCCAATAGAAGTGCTCTCAGATCAATGCATGTACCTGTCTTTGGGTACCCAAAATTCCAACGCTGAGTCGCATGTGCCGACCACTAGAACACCGTTCAAGTATCGTAGCTGGAAATTAAATAAAGAAAAATCAGTCAGAAACTAGGTAAGGTTTTGTCGATACTAATGAGAAAGCTTTTTAACAGACTTTCAAGAAAAAATGAGGAGGTTCTCAATGCGACGTGTACTTCTTTTGTGTGTTTGTTCAGATTGTGAACCGTTTGATCTCAAAACTTTTCACTAGTCACGAGACGTGGCTACATATGTGTTTTTGTTTTTTTTTAGATATTATTTTTTTCATAGACATAATGACTTTTTTCAGTATTTCTCGTTATTAATAGAACGAACAATAGACGTACAATTGTTTACCAATGAGTTTGTACATTATTAGACTGTTTATTGCAGTGTACGTGGTGGCGCGGCTAGGAAGCATGCTTCCTGGCCGCGCCACCAATTTTGTTAAATTTCTCCCGAATCTTTATAGTACTTATTTTTTCTTCTAGTACAAAAAGGTACAATTTACGTAAATATTTTAAGCCCACCTTCATTCAAATTGAAGGCTGTGGCGCGGTCAGGAAGTACCACACGTTATTTTATATCATTTCAGTTTCTAGCTGGCATGGATTATTGTTTCCTTTACCACAAACACAACTTAGAGAAAAGTTATAAAAGATGTAAATTCTATTTACCTGAGTTACGTCAAATGTACTACTCTTCACGTTTGTATATTCTTGTGGGGGGTAGCAGTTATACATAAATTTAATTTCACCCCTGTCTGAACAGACAATCATGTTTCCTTGACTTTGGTAACAGCCTGTTATCTTACTGGATGGTTTTATTACAGGTGGCTCAGGCCATATTTCATGTGTTCTTATGTATGTGTGGTCTTCAGGGTTAAAGAGGTGCAGGCAACCTTTGGAGTCTCCAACATACAATGCTGATGGACTCCAACTAATACATACAGGATAAGCTTTATCAGTAGGTATCTTCACATCACTCAATAAGAGTTTTCCAGCTACTCTGTCCCACACAGCCATAGTTTTGTCCTCGCTTAATGATGCAACCAAATTATTAAATGTTTGAAGGGCTAACACAGGTCCTTTGTGCGGTTTGTAAGCGTAAGTCGGGCTAGGTCCAGCACGCAAGTCAAAAGACAGTATCTTTTTGGAATATAATCCAGTAATAACTTCATTACCAACGGTAACAACTGACAATGCTGACATTCCACATCTGTAACAAATATTTACGAATACTTTATTATTATAACTTTCGTGAGACACATTCATATTTATGATTAATTACGGTTTACTCACGTGCATTTTTCGGGATTGCCCGACTAGTTTCGGACCCAAACGGAGCCCTTAATCATGAGCTGATCACGCGGCGAGATCGCGAGTCGAACCGGGTTCGACTCGCGAGCTCGCCGCGTGATCAGCTCATGATTAAGGGCTCACCCCGAGTTCGACTCGCGACCTCGCCACGTGATCAGCTCAGGGCTCCGTTTGGGTCCGAATCTAGTCGGGCAATGTACGAATACAGCAAAATATCCAGAAATATACATCAAATAAATATAAAGGGTGATACATTGATCGAGATGGGTCAGTGGGGTTAAATCTTAGACTAAACAGTTTAAGATTTCATCTTTAGAGCCAAAGAAATTTGTTCTAATGGAACCATGTCGTCAATATTGTAGTAACGAAACACAGCGCGGGAATTGAACCTGGTGATGAATTACCTCTTAGTTGCATAAAAATTTGGACCAAAACTAACCTGAATGTCTGTTTACATTCAAATCCAGCTTCAAGATCCCATGCTTTCACAGTGTTATCCCATGAGGCAGAGTATATAGTGGTAGCAGAGTCTATACTATCAGCAGCCAGGTCCCACACCCAGCCGGCGTGGGCATCGTGTCTGATTTGCTTGGGCTTGGCGTCAGTAAATGTGGTGATGTTGTCACATTCATCGTGAGGATTAACATCTAGCACATTCCAGAGCGCCATCCCGCGGTCTCTACCGCCCGATATACAAATTTCGCCATTCTGAAAAATATTTGCAGATTTTAAGAAAATATTGCAGTAAAACTTATGAATTAATAGGCTTGCCCTTTATTACGTGGGACTTAAAAATAACGGCGAAATGATGACGTACTATACACCTCTGCCCAACCTTTCGGGAAATACAGGCGTGATGATATGTAAAAATTATGAAGATATTTTCATAGACATAATTTTTAACTTTAGATTAATTGCAACAAACAGTCCAGTAACTGTGAAACTAGGTATAGACACTAAAATTCAGTTAGCATAAACACAAACTTATATGAAACTTGTATGTAAACTTGTATGTGTAGTGTAAACTGTTAATATAAGTTGGTTATTGAATAAATAAATAAACAAAATAGGTTTTCAAAACTAAGAAAATGTTAGTATCAAACTACCCTCAATATTCTTATTTGGTCATGTTGATGATAAAATTCAGTACGATTTTTAAAAGATCCTGTAACATGTTAGTTTGTACCTACATAATAATATTATTAGCTATAGTTAATGAATGACCACTTACATTTACTAATAAAACAGTGTCCACTGAAGCAAAATGAACATCTTTAACAACAATATGTCTCATTGTATCTTTGACATTGGTCCATTTCTTCATTTCCACATTCATTTCTACACAAACCGCTTCCCAATCCATTTGTGTTTCCTCCCATATTTTCAGACGTGGCAATGTGGGAAAACAGCCATTGATTTTACTATGTACCCAATACTTCCATAGATGATCATCTGCTAATATGTCGTCGAATCGCTGACATACTTTACTTAATGTGTGTTTTAAAAAATGTGCATCCAAAAATGAGCATATTTTTAATAGTATCTGTAAATAATGGTGTTTTAAGTTTACAATAACATTTTTATTACTGGCAATTAATAAAGTGTTGAAGTTTAACAAAATCTTATTATAACTAATGTAGGGTAGGCTCACCATACTGCTGCTAGAAACTAACACATTGCCATTTTTTTTGACTAATGCACTGGTCTACCCATGTATTTTTATTATTAGCATTCTAATAAATACTGTTGTAAAGCATAACCAGGAGTGTGATGGATGGGATTTGCAGTTATAACATTAGAATTATCGGATATAGGATTTTTGCTACAATGCCTGCAAGAACGAATTTCACCTGTGCCCCTTTCTACCGACATCAAATCCTGGTTAAGCCCATGCAGAGTTATAAAATGAATTACCCACCTCAACAGGCATATCCAATAATGATGGTGTACTACTGTCGTACATGTCACAAGTCTCTGTATTTGTCTCAAGTTCATTTTCAATATCTGTCAACTGGTCTTTGACTGATTGAAGTATATCACACATATCAGCTGTGCCTGCACGCGTGACTGTGGACACCTAAGAAAGACAATATCGTTAGTCTTATATGTATAAATACGCTGGAAATAGGCCTCCTCCAAGCATCTAGCAAGTTCTGTGCTTCTTGCATCCAGCGGATTCCCACGACCTTTAGCAAGTCATCGGTCTGCCTTATTGAGAGCCTATCCACACTGCACCTTCTGCCTTAGTCTTTATAAGTTAAAATTATTATCACACAAACTTTTATCATGAAACAACTCAAAAGTGAAGAAAGACAGAATGTGGAATTGCATTTTGACTGCAAGCCAACTGCAGAAATGCAATTATTATGGTCTCAGATCATTTGCATTGTAGTTGCAAAAAAAGTTACAGTGAGTCAGTACAAGGCAGTAGTTACAATACCACTCAGTCACTGGACTGTATGATAACTGCATTTATGCAGTTAGGCTTTCTCTATGCTGTGGCTTCCCTACGCCCTACCCGCCTACCGGTTGCGTACCGCCCGTCCTCCCAGGACGACACTTAACTGTCTTATCTATTGTGTCTATAATTACCGTGCTTGAGGTTTTAAGCCTTAGGCGTTAAATAGCGATAAAATGACCGCGAGTACAAGTTTGCTAGTCAGTTCTGAACTGGAAGATATCTATAAATTGTGTCGTTGGATAATTATGTAATACTTATTTATTCAAGGTGTCCCGAAACTCAATGTCAAGCCGGGAACCAATGATAGTGCAATTTATGACTGTAGTGGTTTTTTTTAAGTTTAAACTCTCAATCACCGTAATTATAGACATAATAGATTAATCTTTTTTTCCTTACAAAGTTACCATGACTAAAATGTTACCTCATTAGTTATAAACTGTTTGTTCTAAGCTTGACATTGAGTTTCGACACAACCTATATGTGCATTATTTAAAATAACTTTTCTATGATCTGTGTTGACCCTGTATGAAGATACAAGAAGTTTTTACTAAACCAGTTCTGTACCTAAAGGAGTAGTCTATATTTCTTGAATAAAAACCTAAGAACTTATATATTGATGCGTCATAACTATTTTAAACAAAAACTAATTCAATAATATAAATTATCCTTTGCCTCCCACCACGAAAATAAGGGAAATGTGGTGAGTTTCAATACATGTTTCCCAAACAATATAGGGTATTAATAAATAAAAACAACACCATTAATTAGCAGTCATATTTACCTTTATAAGGTGGAGGAAAAAAATGCAAACATTTGGAATATATCCAAGAAAAGAAATAAGGTGTTTTTAAATTTATCACGTTTAGGTATTTTTTTACTGATTAATCTTAATTGTGTGAAAATAATATTGATTTTCCATTTTTAACTGTGTGAAAATAAGATTGGTTTTCCATGTTTAAGTTTGCTGTTGGCCACTATTGTGGATGGACTCAAGTCACTTGACAGCAGCAATATGCAGTCAAATAGATTTCTCCATGGTCATAAACGTTCATCATTCAGCCATAGTCATCAGCACAAATGTTTGGATTGTAATAGCTTGAAGATAAAGGTATGCAGTGTGTGGGGGCTGTCCGAATATAGTAATATGACTTTTCCTGTGACCCTATTTAAATACTTGTAAAAAACAAACTAAAACAGTTATGTTTATGTGTATTCTAACTTAGTTGTATTATATAAGTTTTGACTCTCTAAATCTATGTTTGTTTAAAAGACTATATTTTATTGAAATGTGTACGTATTGAGAATAATTACAGAAAACAAAGACCTTTATAACATTCACGTCATTCATACGAGAATGCCTATTTATGGCAAGGTAATACGAGTATAAACTTAAATCCAGAGGTGCGCGACATATAAAATTTCTATTCGTAACAACAAAACCATATGTTTACCTTTAGTGAATGTAAATTAAAAGGAAACAAAGATTTATTAGAACTTAATTTATAAATTAAAGTAAAAATGTATCTTAATATTACCGTTTAGTACTTGGATACAGTATACTGTAACAAATTGTTTGGCTGCTTCAAATTTTTACTATAACATACGTATCACTGTGTACTATTTTGATAAAATTTAAAACAAAACAGAAAAATACAAGTCACACACAAAGCTGAAGAAGTGTCAAATTGTTTTTTTATTTGTTCAAGCCTTTGAAAACGGGATAACAGCGTTTTTATCCACGGATTATTTTTATTTGTTACTCAACTGATGGAAAGGACAGTACCTTTCCAGTTCGTAGCATTGACCCCAACCCTACCCAACTAAAAATCCCTATTAGTCGAGTCGTGGATAAGACACATATCCAACTTTCCTTTCTTCATTTTGTTACATTACAAGCTGTGCAGCGCTTAATAAAGAAAGTTAGTTGTTTTGTTTTTAATTAATGTATGACTGGTGGATGGTGGTTGGTGGTGCTCTTATTTTTCATGCTCTTTCGTGCACAACTGTATCAAGCATGTCAAGAAGCGTCAACTATACACCACTAAATTAAATTCACCAGAAAAAATTTAAGGGTACATACGGAAGCGGTATACTTATTGAAATGTAAAATCATTAATATAATTTATTTAAATCTAACAAAGTTATTTACTTTTGTTTGATCCTGAAAATATGAATAATTTTATGCACATAATACTCTAATACTAGAAATACTACGTCAACGACACGGACTATCAATGAAATTCATCCCACCGCGCGTAAGCTACACACATCATGCACCATTATACGCTTGTGTGAGTCATGCGTCAGTCAGCTATACCGGTATGTAATGCGTGCGAGCGAGTCGATAGCGCGAAATCCGTGCAACACACACACACAGTCGTGCTTTCTCCTACACTCCACTCCACGTATTTAAAAAGTTAGAATTTGTTCTGCGATAATGGGGATTTGAATTTGAAGGGATTAGCTAACAGTGATTAGGATCAGCTGATAAGGATTGAAATCAGCTGATAAGGGTGGTAATTTACAGTCTTATTAAAAACTTACAGTTCAGCAATTTTTCAAAATGGCCACCGCCCTTTGTTGTCAACACACAAGCGAGCACTTTGTACAAGATAGTTATTTAATGATATTAGAACATCACTTTGCCCTTTTACTTCGAGTTGTTTTAAAAGTTTGCGACTATCGGGCTCACTCACGTACACTCTCAGTTTGATTTCACTTCACATGTAAAAATCCATGGGTGTGAGGTCAGGCGGCACGCGGGCCAGGCAATTAGGCCGCCGCAGCCTGTCCACCGACTCCCTAACTCCTCGGTTAGATACTTTCGCTCCGATCTGTCTAGATAAGATTCACCTACGTGCCGGCCTTCTATGAAGTATTAACACAAAGGGTACTCTCGAGACGTGAACTGATAAGCCATCGTAGTTATCAATTTAACAACAGATGTTAACACGTAATACGTATTGCGCACTCGCGTAAACTTAATAACCTCTCTGTTGCGTTCTGAGAAGTCGGGTTCGGTGGAGAGGGCGCGATGCAGTCTGCTTTGACCTTAGTTTACCGAATATTAAGCTTATTATTATTAGTATTTATCAACACAACACATGTACTCGTAATTACGTATAACAAAAAGAGGTACGCACTCGGCAACGAGAGGATGCGCTTGCACCGCGCGACACGCAACCTGATCTAATTACTGCGGGCGGCAGACTGATGTCGCAGGCGCAAGGGTGAGTCGGGGCGGTGTGGGGCGGTGTGGCGCGGGGGTGTACTTTGGCGGCCGCTACTGTGCCGCGCGGGATTTTTTATGAACGAATAGATAAAGTGTTAGCGTGTGTGCGTGCGCGTACGAATATCATTGTCAATGTGATTGAACTTTCTTACCAATTATTGATGTTTTTGGAGTACAATCTTGGAAAAAAAAAATTTTTTTTTTTTTTTGCTTTTTTTATTTTTTTACAGTAACTGATCATGCCCTTAAATTTTTTCTGGTGAATTAAAAATATTCCTGTATAAAATGTACTCTGTGATTCAAAGAATAAAGGTCAAACTTTAGTAATTATGTTCTTAGTTATGTTATTATTGTAAAGGTCAAAAGGTAAAATTCTACATCTGTTCACACATCATACGCGTGTACGGTCAGCAACAAAAGTAGCTGAACATTTAAGTTTTTAAACTTGGCATTAATTAGAAAACTAATTGTTTTAAAACAAAAAGCACACACACAGCTCTAAGTATGTCTTAAAGTTTTTGTTTCCTATCAATTAGTTTTATTTCATTAAAGCAAAGATTAAAAACTCAAATGATCAGCTACTTCTGAATCTGACTGTACCAGCACCAGCCAAATTAAGTTATTTCCGAGCGAGTCATATTTAATTTTTTATCTCCAACAACGTCAAGCAATACACCAAGTTTTAGGCTTTTATTACTGTGCAGGTCTGATACTGTACCAACTTTAAAAAGTAGACACACCCGCAGCAAGTCGACTTCTATAAGTCAAACTAAGCGAACAACGGCGTGCAATAACCTGCGCAGCGCAATAGAACGTGCTTGCTGGAGTTGCTGCACAGACTAGATAGGGATACAAAGTTGCTGGTAGATTTGGCGCATATGACTTTTTGTACAAATAAAATAAAAGTGCAAATCGACCCGATAGCACTCGTTATTATTGAATGCTTTTGAAATAATTACTTGCATCCCTAGATGAATGTTGACATTTGACAGTTCATTGAATTGTCAAATTAATGACACTCTGATCTTGTCCCGACGAAATTCTCGGCCTCGTTTATTTTCTTTAATTCATTCGTATTCATTGCAATAAACTTCATTAAAGTATTAAAACAACTTACAAGATGTCTTTAATTGGATGAGTTATGGCGTACCGTATTGAGAAATAAATGTGGTAATATAATAAGCACAATAGAAACTATCCTTAATTTAACCAAGTAAGTAAAATTACGTTGTATTCAAGACAATTTATTTACTTTATTCGAATATTTAATTGTGCGAAGAATTCAATCTACTTCGTTTTAAGAACATTACTTAAATCTCAATAATAACGCAAAGATGGATTTAGAAAAAGATCTAACTAGTAAGTTTTTGAGCGGCGAAATGTCCTTCGCTGAATACTCCAGTGAATGGTATAATTTCGAAGATGAAGAGGATATAGATGATACAAGTAAAAGAAACGAAGATGAGCCATTTATATCCACTGAAAAGGGAATGCACAGACGGCGTAAGTATGGACGGCTTCCGCCTGGCCTCTTGGGTTTGATGGGTGAAGCAAATTTACGCTTTGTCAGAGGAGATAGAGACACAGCTGAAAAGATGTGTCACGAAATTATAAAGCAATATCCAACGGCCCCAGAACCATACCAAACTCTGGCACAATTGTATGAACATGACACTGAAAAGTCATTACAGTTTTCCTTGCTAGGGGCTCATCTAAGCCCACCAGATGCTGAAGAGTGGTTGAGACTTGCTGCTATATCTAAAGAAAGAGCTGATTACAGACAAGAAATGATTTGTTATACACAAGCCATAGGAGATGATCCACACAATTTCAACAGTCATATGAAAAGACTGGAACTTCTTGATAAATTAGAAAACATGAAATATCCAATTCAAACTTTACACATCACAAAACTTAAGTGTTATCATAAGATAGTAACCTCTTTGCCATCATCTGAAGGAGAAACTATTATGAAATATGCTAAAATGGCAGTAACACAATATCACAATAATAATGAAATGGAACGTGCACTCGCTGTGATGTCTTCAGCGTATAAAAAATGCCCATCACTATTTAATTTAGAAGATTTAAATATATTTCTGGAGCTGCTAATTGGTCAGAAACAATTTCACACATGTATTGAAATATTTGTTGCAAATGCTGGAGTTGAAATTGAAGCTGAAATACAAACAGTTAAAAATTCTGAAGGTGACATAGAAGAGCAAACTAATTATTTGAAATGCACTCTCCCCAATTCCTTACCTATAGATTTGAAAAGCAAGTTATTAGTGTGTTTCATACATCTAGGTGCTATTAATTTAGTTCAAACATTGTTAAAAGATTTTTTGGCTAATGATGTTGAAAAGGCTGGTGATTTATATATGGATATAGAAGAAGCACTCTCTTCAACTGGACATCATGAGTTGGCAATACAGCTTTTAGAGCCTCTAGTGAGAAATAATAGCTTTGATCTTGGAGCAGTATGGCTGAAACATGCAGAATGTTTATACATGTTAGGCAGAGAAAGTGATGCTATTAGCTCCTTTTATAGGGTATTAAAACATGTACCACAACATCCTGATGCTAGGAGAAAGTTGTACTCCATACTTGAGAAAAAAGGCCGAATTGATGAAGCTTTACAGATGTTAGAACAAGATTTTAGATATGTAGTCAGTGCAAATCTACTTTATGAGCAATGTTTAGCTTTAAAGAAATACAATAAATGGCAGAAATATTTAGAAATAGGTGAAGCCCTGCTCTCTAAATCATTTGTAAGATTTAGACATCAAGAAGAATTAAATATGGCATGTAAAGCAAGATGTGGAATTGATCTTATCCACAATTTCCGGATGATGCGTGGAGAAAACCAATATCATGAAAATGATATTCACTTTGATGAAGATGAAGTATTTAAATTCACTCCACAACAAGAATGGGAATTTTTTCTTGAAATGCTAAGTACTGCATGTAAATTTAAAAAGTATTTTACAATGCAACGATTAACCTTTGGTGCAATGATGTCCAAGAGTTTATCACCCCATCGTGTTGATATTGAATTCTATTGTTTACAAGCCTGCCTTTTAAGCAATGATAACCATAATGCATTTCGTTTCATAAGAGAGTTTGCTCAGAAGCATCCAAGCACTCGCTCTTGGAACTTGTTAAATCTCGTTATTAATTACATTGATAGAAATACACATTCAAAATTCTTGTTAAGGCTATTCCAAAGGGATAGTAATAATGTTGTAAAGAATCTATTTCTAGGTAATAATTTTCTTATATCGGGAAGATATCTAGTGGCATTGAAATACTATTTAGAGTATCATGAAAAATGTAGGGATCCTTTGTCTGCATTTTTAATTGCTATAACTATACTAGTCATGGCTGCACAAAGAACTGTGGACAAGCATCACAATCTTATTCTGCAAGGGATGGCTTACATGCAAACTTACCGGAGTTTAAGAAAGTGTGATCAAGAAACAAATTATAATATGGGAAGAGTGTATCAAATGTTAAATATTAATAATCTTGCTATTGAATACTACGAGAGAGCACTTGCCTGTGAATATGTCACAAAATGTGAACAACATGGAGTCATGGATCTAACAAAGGAAACTGCTTACAATCTATATTTGCTTTATAAAGATCATTCACCTGTTATGGCTAGGAAATATTTGTTAAACTACCTGGTTATCTAATAAATAAATTTGATTAAACAGTAAACCAGCAGTTTCAATTTCAGTAATATAACTACCTCGTTAAGAATGCCCTTTCCATGTTCAACTTTCCAAAATAGTTAAACAGAGTCAAACCAACCAACCAAAATAAACAACGCAACTTTCTGTGGTTCATAAATACCTACCAACCTAAAGTTGTTGGTCGATTTAAAAGTATCACATCACTCACAAGTGCCGTTTTGATTAATTTTGTTTGTTTTAGGAGCACATAAGTTAATTTATTTCGCTTATTATCATGGCCAATGAAGTTACACCAGCAAATGAAATTAAGTATGAAAAACTGTGTAATCTCTTAGAACAATTGCACAAGAAGAAAAAGCAAAGACAAGAACAAGATAAAATATTGGGAAATTTTATAAATGAATTTAAATTGAATGCATCGCAAGTTGTAGGCCAGAAGGTAATGACAATTTGAATTATGGACTATACTTTACCTATTTACCTAAAGGCTTTACAAAAATGAACAATGCATGCCTGTTTTCCTGTATGTAGTCGGCAGATTTATAAATTGTAGGATTTACTAGCGTTAGGTAAAAGTGCAGGGCCCCACCCAGCCCAGGGTGAGTGAGGGACTGCCGGGGTTGCGGTGCATGCAGCTGCGAACCCCGGCCATAGGTCAGGGAAGGAACACCGTAGGTTTTAAGCCGGTAAGATTCCAGCATAACCAACCCTTCGCCTTCCCTGGAAAGACCCATCAGAAATATTATCCCAAGAAAAAAAAAACAAATTATTGAATGAGGAATGATTCACTTGCTCCCGCAGTACCTATTCATACAAAATACCCGGTGGGATCTCGCCTTGATATCTTCAACGCTGGTGTATATCGCTAATTATTTTTACAGAGCCAAACTTAGTTTCAGGCTATTTGGCATCCCTTCATAGAAATAATCATCGCAGCCCATCACAATCCTTAGTAGGTAACTGAAATTTTTCATGAAATTAAATGTATTCTGTATTTCCAGAATCCCACTATTTTTCCCATCCTAAGGCTGCTGTTACCAAAACTAGATAGAGAAAGGAATGCATACAACTTAAAGGAAAGCAAATTGGGGTTTTTGTTAGTAAAAGTTCTATCGCTTTGCAAACAATCGCGCGATGCACAGAAGTTGCTAAACTATAGGTCAGTCAGTAATTCACACGACAGTGACTTCGCTGGTGTAGCGTACTTTGTTTTCAAAACAAGACTTAGCCCTAAATCCGATAAATTCACTGTTGGTGACATCAATGACATCCTTGATAAGATCGCATCTGCTGAAGTCGGAAAAAAAGCATGTAAGTAAACTGATTTTCTTAAATAAGTACCTACATAACATAACATCACGCCTGTATTCCCTGAAGGGTTGGGCAGAGGTGTATAGTACACTCTCATTTCGCCGTTATCTCCCATGTAATAGGGGGCGAGCCTATTACCACCAACCGGGCACAAATACAGAATCCAGGCTGCTACTGATGAATTCCACACGGAAAAACACAATAACACTGCCTGACCTGGGGATCGAACCCAGGATCTCACGCTCAGCAGTCGCCCTTGCGATAACTAGACCAACGAGGCAGTCAATAAAACCTATTAACTATTTAAGAGTTTTTTATATCATCATCAGTGCCTATCGCAGTCCACAACTGGGCTTGCTCTAAAAGATGTAAGTAGGTACCTAGGTACCTATTCATTTATTTAACGGGTTGGTGAGTGCAGTTACAGCTTGCTAGCACTTTTGCAGGCGTTAAATTTTGTCGTAGCATTATTTCGTGCGTAGACGGAATATAGTATGGCGTTATGGTTGGCCCTATGCCCTACTGTCCGTCCCTCTCGTTACGCTACCACTGGTCACTAGCATTGGACATTGGCTGTAGAGACGACGCGCCATCTGTTGGCTGTCAGTGCCTGGTTAGTTTTCGATATAGTAACTACGATGACGATTGAGTATTGTCTAACGTATTTTCAAAATATGTATAGGTACTATCGCAAGTACCTAACTACTTACTTAGTACCTATTTGACTTGACCATTTCTAGATATAGGTAATCAGGGCAGGCTATCGGGGGTATCCCCGAACAAGTAGATATGTACATTGATCACTAACTGCTCCAGAGCCCGAACCCTGGATAGAACATATCAACATGTACCTACCTAATACCAATGTAGATTCCTATTTACTAGTACCTACTAGGGTTTTCGCGTTCCCGGCCTATTTGAGTTCCCGGGAATCGGGAATTTTTTCTCTTAATTCCCGGGAATTTTCATGTATTTTGTATAAATATAGTTTTTCTCGTCTATTTCAACATTAAACTTGTGTAAGGTCAACCGGGGCATTTGCGTCTTCGGGGCAATTGCGTTTATTTGAAATAATTTTAAATCTGTTTGAAAATCAACCTCTCCTGCCATCTAGTTTTGTTTATTTTGAATAAATTCACAACGTATAATTTAAATAGATGGCGTTGAAACGCATAAATTCAAAATATCGGCCATATTTAAAATCACTTGTTTTTTGTAAAGTGGTGCTGCACGAGATGAGTGATCAAAATCCTTAAGAATCCATATTTTTTCTCGGTTTTCCGTTTTTGTTATAAAATATATATAAATAATATAATATAGCCTGTCTATACCAATAGTTATTTTTATTGAAATCGTTTTACTTGTGGAGAAATGATGATTAAACTTTTTTCGGTTAGGTCTGGATGTTTGGGGTAAATGCATCTGCTGTTTAGGGGCTATTGCGTCTCTATGACGCATTTGCCCCAAAACCAGTGATCTTAAACCTTTTGTTTTGTGTTTTTTTTTGTATTTTGTAGTTAATTTTATTTCGTAATTATGTGTTTCTTAAAGCTTTGTTTAGCGATAAATTTAAATTTGCCTTTCTTTTTTTTATGAAAAATGAAGCGTTTTTTTTTGTTATAGTGAAGTTATCAATTTGTGTTGCCGGTAAGTAAATTAGAATACGATCACAATGGTTATATTGATATACATTGATATCGATAAATATTAAGAAAGAAATGACTTTCAATATTACTTAAAGCAGAAACTTATCTGGCCATGGCATAAAACACATTTTATCTGGTCACATGAATGTTTCGGATGTAGACAGCCCCATGCGACACTGACAAGTCAAGATTGTTTTAGAAAATTACCGTATTCGACAGATTTTATAGACATCCATTGGTAGTAAAACGTTTTTATTACAATTTAAATTTTGTAATATTCGTCTAATGTAACTTGATTTTGATTAAACTTCAAAAATGTACTGTTACTTTTATTTAGCACCCATTTAAAGGTTTTTCTAGGATAGAGTTTATTCTAATTTTGCTTTCACAAATAAAATGTTCTTAACGTCTGGATTTGACAGGGGGTAAATGCGTCTAAGAAAAAATAGTCGCATTTTCCCAGTTTTTATGATATAGCTTCTGATGTAATGATTGTTTAATATTTTTATAATTTACTGAAAGATTCGTATACAAAACTTTAATCGAAAGAAAAAATATTTATTTCAGCCTTCAAACGTCACAGGTTTAAAACTTATTTAACCCTTCATCTGTCAAACTTCCCCAACGGGGATTTTGAAATATTGCTCGAATCTGTCAAACGTCCCCGTTGGGGATTCCGTCATCGTCGTTTCCCGCTCGCCATATAACGCAAAGTTTAGCATAGTAAACTTTTGTGTATCTCGCTCATATTTGGCCAGATTAAACTAGAGGAAAAAAGAAAGAAATAAAGTCCAGAGGCTTAACATTGTAAAATGGACGGTTTTCGAGTATTAAAATGTTCACAAAAAAGTTGCGGCGTAAGAAAAAGTAAAGACGCGTTTGCCCCAATACGGGAAAATGCGTCTAAAATGCGTCTTTACAAAAAAATGTTTATTTACTCGTATTTACTGTAACTAATGGTAGAAACAATTAATTAAGGTTGAAGACAGATAATTTCTATATACATTTGTATTAATGATTTTTCTCATAAGTTTATAATTAGTGTGATATGAATTTTTAAAAGCGTGTATGGGATTTATATGACGCAATTGCCCCGGTTGACCTTAAGTACCTTAAACATGATAAATTGATAAATTGTCTAACATACCAACCGACTTTTCTTATTAAAATAAAAAATCTTACACCTAAAAAAAAAATGAACTAGGAACAGTTACAGTCATAAATGACTGTAACTGTTCCTAGTTCATTTTTTTCTTCACATTTTTTTTTTTTTTTTCACACAATAAATTGTGTGAAGTCGCGAGTTTTTTTAATGAAAAAAAAGTCTTCTTTTCATAATATGAAAAGAAGACTTTTTATAATATGGCAAAATATTACGGAATAACAGTAGGGTGAATGAATATAAAGGGTGTTACCAAATTCGTGTAATACCTTAAAACCACATGATCTACTACTCGTGTAGAATGACCAAGCACGGGATTCAGCTAGATTAAAAATAAAAATTAAGTTTTTTTTTCTTGCGGTAGTGATATGTGATCGAAACACAAAACACAACCAGCTAATAAAGTAAATTTTTTTTTTTTTTCGTTGGAACATTTCGACGCTACTCATCAATGAATGAAAGCACGGTGATACAACAGCTGGCTAGCACGAAATCGTCTTTGCAAAAAGGGCTCGAAAACAGAACTTTTTTTTAAAATAAGCTGTTTTTTATTTAAAATAAAAACCATTTAAGGTTAATCTGTGACCAGTAGGTCACGCTTTTTGAAGGAATTACACGAATTCGTTTACACCCTGTATATTTTCGTTATAAATCTCGAAATTACACAAAAGATAAAGATTTGTGAATAGTTTCTAAAAATGAAACATTTACAAAAAAAAAATCAAGCGTTTAGAATTTGTTTACTAGACAGAGACAACAGTACTGTGTGCTGACATCTCGATACATTTACCTCATTCACACCACGCAGTACAATGCCTGTTTGACTCGAGAGAGACGGAAAATGCTCTAAAATCTTCGGAAGCGTGCAGACCCTTCATTTTTCATCATCATTTCTTCATTTCAAAAAATTCCCGGGTACCCGGGAATCCCGCCAAATAATTCCCGGGTCCTAAAATCCCCAAATTCCCGGGAATTCCCGGTTCCGGGTACCCGGGGCGAAAACCCTAGTACCTACCTACATTCCGTTATAGTATCTATCAGCTCATCATCGAACCTATCAGTAAGTAGGTATCTACCTAGTCTGACGACCAAATTCTTGTCTACTGTGCTACTTTTTTTAAATAAATACGGAACTCAGCTTGATATTAGGCCTATAAATGAACGACATTTTTGGCACAATACACTTTATTGTAGATATATGTATTACTAGCTGTGCCCGCGACTCCGTCCGCGTGGAACTCGGAAAACAACATTGTGTCGCAGCAACTAAATAGTGTATATGTATGTATTCCATTTATTATAATTATAGACAAAGGTGTCCCACCAAGGCACTTAGGTATATCTTTTAAACCATTTCTTTAGGTAGAGTTTCAGCTCTTATTGATTGACCGAAGGTTCATATAACCATAATACTAAAAACGCGGTGCTTATTTCCATACATTTCCTTGCTATAATGGATTATAATTGAATATTGATATTTATTGTGATAATGTAACGAAACCTTATCGCGATACAAAAATGGCTACAACGCCATCTAATTACAATCGGCGAACTAAATCAAAATATTTTACGCAGTGCAGTCTATAAAATGATTTCATTCGAGGTGTGGAATAGGAAAGTACTTACTTTAAATATATAAAAATTTCACGTATAGAAGACTTCATTTTATTTTATAAGTTAGAAATAGGTACTGTTTTCAAAGATTTCAAAAAGTTTGATCTGGAAATCGAACCAACCCAAATGCGAAAAAATATCATCTGTATTTTTATTTCACCAATCGATAGGATCAATAATACGGATCAAATCGCTCCAATAAACAATGTGTCTGAAATTGATGGAAGACCATAAAACGAAAATTGACTAACTTTTGTACAGTCAACATCAGATACATAGAAGCAATTCAGGTACTCAGATAATTCTACACTCTCAAAAACACATTAACATCTGCACAACAATAGCGTTCCAATTATTGTTAGCATCCAATGTATCAAAATCATCTGAACACTCGCAATTCAAATATTTCTATGCAAACAAATCATCTTGTCAACTGAGGTAGTCAAATGTAACTAAGCAACCAAAGTGTTCAAAAATATGTAAACAATAACCATTTCTCAATATATTGCTCAGTGATACTAAGGCCTGTTACAAACCTAGACGTTTTAGGGCGGTTACAGACCTTGGTTTAGGCTCGTTTATAACCGACTTCAAAAAGGAGGAGGTTCTCAATTCGGTTGTATTTTTTTATGTTTGTTACCTCATAACTCCGTCATTTATTAACCGATTTGAAAAATTCTTTTTTTCTTGGAGAGGGTATAGGTATAGGTACTTTTCGTTTAGTCCCCTAAAAATGTTGTTATGATTAGACCATGAACTTCAGAGATATGGAACGGAACTCCTCATCGGCTCAAAGCAAAATTTTCAAATAACTAATATTGCTTTGTTTATACGTGTTGTTGGTAACTGACTACTGGAAAAAATGAGGGGGTATGTAACCCCCCCCCCCCCCCGCATTTTCCGGAATGTTTGAATTATATCGTCAAAGTCAAAGTTTTTTATTTCAAATAGACCACATTACAGGCACTTTTAAAACGTCAAAACTAGGTGCACGGTTCCAAAGGTAGGTTCTATGGAGAAGAGCCGGCAAGAAACTCCATGAATACTCTTTTTAAAATAGTAGATCATGAATATTCATGACAATTCCATTACAGTAGTGTGCGACATAGAATGAGAAATAGAAATTGACATAATCAAATCTCATCATCATCATCAATCTTGAGAAATAGACATAAAAATCGTGTAAGGTATAGCATGAAAGGGCTTATTATACCCGACTACGGTAAAGTCAAAAATAAGGGTTATGAAGAGAGAGGGAGAGAGAGTATGGAGGAGAGAGGGTTTAATTTATGGCACTAAAACGTATTCAATAAAAAATAAACTTATAAAAAAGTAAAAACCGACTACAAAAAAAAACTAAAAGGAGTAAAATAATTGCCATAACATAAAATTAACAGTTTCAGAAGACGGTGCAATTCTACACTGAAAAAAAATTGTAGCCACTGACTTTTGAAACTGTTAATTTTATGTTTTTTTAGTCGGTTATTACTTTTTTTTACAGTTTTTGCATGCGCGCATTCAAGCGCATTACATTTCGCGCTTCAAAAAAACCGAACGCACGTATATGCTACTGTTCGCACTGCCAGTGGGTCTCTCTGTAGCAAAATGAATTCGACAGCCATGCCAGTGTGTTATCGCTGTAAGGTGTACAGTGTCCTGTGACGTTATTAAGATTAAAATGTAGGCAGGCATTGCAATTAAAGGCAGGCGGTGAGCCACTAAATGTAACGCGTATGGCTTTCTATACCAGCGCACGCACTAGCGGTTCTTTTTAAAGTGACTGTTTTAAAACGTATCGTGCTAGATTTTGGCTAAAGGTATATTCGATGCGATTCGATGATAACTGACTACTAAAGTCAGGCTACAGTGCATGTTCATAGATAAGCCGCTTTTAGCATTTGAAAAAAAGGGGTGCATGAAAAGAGCCTCCACGAGTGATTCTATTCGATACTTCGGTACGTCCGGCGCACCCTGGGCAGTCAGCCTCGCTACCATCCTTGCTGACTGGCTAATCTTTTCACCACGGCATGAGCTATTCTTGTATACCTCGTGCCGACACGATAAAAAAGAAGCATTTGAAAACCACTAGCGTAAAATCATATTATCACTCAGTGCGTGCTTAGTCGGGCTGATTTTACATCGTTAGATATCTTTTAACCGAGTAATTAAATTGACGTTTAACAGATTTTGTACTTTTTTGGACACGGTTATCAACCCGAAACATAGTTAAAATGAACCGAGGTATTTTGTAGGTACCTATTTAATACGAATTCAATTCCTGAAGATATACTAGAAAATGTAGCAAATAAAAATTTCAGTTTCATTCAAATTGATTGTTGCGAATTTAATGGCTTTCGCGTGGAATAAATACTCGTTTCAATTTCCTTACGATGTTTTCCTATAACTTGACTATCAGATTATATTATAAACAAAAGACACGTCAATGACGTCACGCACGAAATGAAAGGGATATAGCTATATGAAGAAAAAGAAAAAAATGCTGTATTGACACAATAGTACACATTGTATCTATTTTTGAACTTTTAATTTACGACTCTAAGCACAATCAAATACAATTCATTTTACGTTGCTATCCTGACTTTCTGAATAACATGTTGCTTAGTTACCTTTGAATGTGTAGCTTGTTTACTTACCATAGACTTTTAGTTTGTAAATAAATATTTGACATTGTGACTGCTCAGATATATTTGGAGTTTATGATGCTCAAAACAATTTGAACAGTTTTGTTGCATAGATGTTTTTGGTATCTTGAATGTGTTTAATTATTTGGACACCTGAGTTGCTCATCGACTTCTGATGCTGACTGTACATTTAAATTCAAGCACTTATTAATTGTTGTTAAGTAGTTCTTATTTTTTCCACTTCGTTCAATTTAAGACAGTGTGTTTGTTGGAGAGTTTTGATCCTGATTATTGACCATAAAGATATTTTCAACAGGTGCCTTTGCAGATGGTATAGCTTTGTCAGTTTGATTCCCGGTTCAGGCAAAAAAATCAGTAAAGGCAATATTTCTTACTTTTAAAAATAAAATGAAGTCACCTTTGAGTGAAATTTGCAATTTTTAATATTTAAAGTACTTTCCCTTCATCGTAATGTGTTTTGGGACATTACCTAAGGCTTAAATAAACTTAATAAAACGGCGACGACAGGCTTTGAATAGTTCTGACAACAATGAACAAAATAAAATACATAAAAACATTAAAAAAAAAATACAAAAAGTGTATTTTTTTAAAGTGAGGTTTTAACGCAGGACACTGAGCCAGCGACCGTTCACTGCAGCACTTACTTCAGTCTACAGCTTATACTACGCAGTATATGGAAATAATGTTCCGTTGCTCGGCATCTATGAGCAATAGCGTGATAGTTTATATACCAGCATAAGCGCAGGCCCATCAAAATCGATTCACGCGATTTTACGATCCGAATATTAAGCTTATACTCCGCAGTATGTGGAAATAATGTTCCGCTGCTCGGCTCCTATGAACAATAGCGTGATGATATATGTACCAGCAAAATTGTCGCTCTTTACGCAACACATCAGCGAAAGTCCCATCAAAATCCATCCACGGGATTTTACGTGATTTGATACACGTAACGCCATCTATTGAAAAGAAATGGTAAGTATACACAAATACATGCTAAGTTCTTTTAGAAAACTTAAAATTCGCATAACTTTTGATTGCGTGAACCGATTGCGATGAAACAAAAAACATATGTTACTTGGAGATAAGCACAATATTTATTTATAAAAGTCAACAACACTGGATCAGTTGTTTTTATGTGATGCTTGAACAAACAAACAGATAAACAGATAAACAGACAAACAGACAAACAGATAAACAGACAAAAAATTCAAAAATGTTAAAAATGGGTTCTATTGGTTATAGTTTAACACCCCAACCAGGTTTTTTCAAAATATTTGCTATGTACAGACACGCCATGTCTACAGATTTATTATATGTATAGATAAGTAGATAAGAGTGTCCGATAAATGATTAACCCCCCCAATAACTGTCTAATGGAGCCGTATAGCGTGTTAGGCGAACTGCGGTGTCCTTAATACCTACCTACCTACCTAAATATCTGACTTCCCCTTTAGGGACTCCCTAAGTGCGAAGATATCTACATTAATATTTTATGATTTACTTTGCACATATTTTCAGCTGTTCTTGATGATATGTTTAGTCATGTTATAAATACAGTTACTGCAGACCAACTGAAATGGTTTCTAAGACTAATTCTAAAAGACCTAAAACTTGAGATGGGAAGCAATCGCATATTGGCGTTGTTTCATCCTGATGCTCCCGAATATTTCGAAACATGCGGCCTTTTATCCAAGGTAAGCACTAACGTCTCAATGGTATTATAGACTACCTACTTGTTTTTGCACATAGGTACTACCGTAAGGCTGACCCCACATTAGGCGTGCGCGATCCTCAGGCGTGTGAATAGAGCGCGCGCCGCGAGCGCGCTGCGTGAGCGTCGCGTTTTGCTGCCCTGCGGCATGTGTGGAGAGTGCACGCGGCGCCCGCGTCGCTCACACGCCCGAGGAACGCGCGCGCCTAATGTGGGGGAGGCCTAAAGAGCTAAAAAAGCATGGAAAAAAAAGTGAAGTATTTGAACATAGAATAATGAAGTTATTGGTTTATACGCTAACGCAAAGGCATTATTGCGTATAAACCAATAACTAAGTTTCAATATTCTATATTCAAAAATTGCATTTAGGCTATGTACCTACGAAAGCATAGGTCTTTGACAAAAGGGGAGTAACTAACATATTTAGGCTAGCCTATGCTGGCTTACCTATGCCTTAACATCCAGTTTTCGAACACGAATACCTAGCAGTAGCTTGCAATCTCCAGACATAATTCATTTGTTTTTAAATCAACGTCATATTTTAAAGCGAGATCTGCTGCGGATTTTTTTTCAGTTTTATATGTAGGTATTGAGCGGCCCTAGCAACCGCCACTATGTGGTCATAGTGGCGGTTGCTAGGGCCGCTCAATCTCTCTGACTTGAATCGTATCTAGGAGCTGGTGCTCCTAGATACGATTCAGGTCAGAGCTTAAAGCCGGATTATTACTTAAAGAATGGGGTTGAAAATGGCGGATTTACTATTTGCCTTTCGCATATAGAGAACGTGCGTGAGCGAGATGCAAATAACTACAAGAATAGAAGCGCCGCCATTTTCAGTCCTACTCTAATAATTGAGTTGTACTTAGTCAAATGCAAACTGCAGGGTCACCTGTCTTTGTGTTTTGAAAAGCTGAATATTTTTGACGTCCCTCAATAACAATCCTCTGTTCAGAATTGCACAGATCTAATAATTTCCTACCCGCAATTTAAGAACGTATAAGTCGCGCGGAGAAGGTTTGCCGATGGCCTCATGACGTCACGCGTCGATGGTCGGTACGATTCAGACGAGCGCGGGTAGCGGTCTGTGAAGTGGGAGGCGCAGTCATCGGCAAACCTTCTGCGCGCGACTAGTAACTAAGAATTTCATATACTCGTAGGTATGTGAAGAGCTAGGTGACGGCGACGCTCGACCCTTGGAGCTTGGAATCCAGATGTTCCTCGCAATAAGTCCGATGCTCTCCGAAAGACTTGATGTCAAATATATAACCCGCCATCTTTCTCTCGATAAAACTTATCAGATAGAAAATAAGTTTGATGGTGAGAGATTCCAGGTAAGTTGAAACATCTGTATTTATAATTATGAGCGTTCGTCGTTGTAGCGAGATCAATAAATATGTAAGTTCGGAGAGTTTTCCTAATACCATAACGGAAATTTCTATTTTAAACCTAATTAATTATCCGTCAAATCAGAAAATATAGCTATCCCGTGTCGGACGGCTATAATATAAAACTTATAATAGTATATATAGGAAGTCGTGGTGGCCTGGAGTTTACAGACCCGCTTCTTAAGCACCGGGTTGTGGGTTCAAACCCAGGCAGTACCAATGTGACTTTTTCAATGTCATATGTACTTTCTTAGTTAATCTAAGACGCCACTGACATACGGTGAAGGAAAACATCGTGAGGAAACCTAGACTTTAATGGTCTGAAATCGCCAACCCGCAATGAGCAAGCGTGGTGATCAATGCTCGTTCCTTCTCTGTATGAGAAGAGGCTTTGCCCTGCAGTGGGACAGCTACAGGCTAATATTTATATTTAATAGTATAATAAATAATATCTATCTATAATATAAAACTTCTACACCGCACGCTGGGAATAGACGCGTGTTGTAAGATTCAACTAAAGTCAGCACTTCGTGGTCGGATCTATACGGTTCGCCTGGCTAGCTACCACCTGAACGTTAAAGTCCGGCGTCAAACAGTTTACCTACTGTGTTCCGTCGTGTATGTGAGAGGTAGAGGGGTGTATGGGAATCCCTCTATATCTTCGTTATTTGGATTCGCGTGCTCCATCTTAGACCTTGTTTGCGCTTATCATCAGGTAGCGATAAGGGTCAAAAGCGACCAAGTCAAATAATAAAAAAAAAATGTTACGAGAACTTGGATGTTCTCTTAACACTTTAGGGTGGTTTTATAATGACAATTCTCATTATAACATAGGTTTTAAGAATATTTGCATTAAGGCGCTCCCTCACCGGGAGCATTCGCGTGTAATGTCATCATTATCATCATCATTCAGCCGAAAGACGTCTACTGCTGGACATAGGCCTCCCCCAAGCATCGCCACTATCCATGTTGGAGGGGTTTGCCATAATCGCCACGCATGGCAGGTGGGTTGGCGATCACAGTATGGTTGTTAAATGACTCAGAGAACGCTGCTGCCCATCCTCTAGTGAATCCGTTAGTCGCCTTTTACGACACCCTTGGGAAGAGATGAGGTAATGACGCGTGTAATGTAACAATGGAAGATTCGATTTTGAGCATTATCGCCAAGGAGTTAATGCTAAATTTAACGTTGCATGAGATTATAGGGTTAACAGGGCAAAACAAAACTGATAGCATAAGGTGTTTAAAAGAAAATTATCCAATAGATGCACATGGAAAACGGACGATTTGAATATTTTTCACGAAGAGGATTTTCGTTTACCAAGAATTATGGAAGTACTTATGACTCTGGATTATTGACGCCTTTTCTGAAGGACTGCTTCAAATCGAATGTTACCAGCTTAATTCTAGACGGCGAGATGATGGGCTGGCACAAAGCAAACCAGTGTTTTGGATGCAAAGGTAAAAGCTTCACACTTTGTTATTAACTTTACAATGTTTGATATATGATTGTAGCTTGAATTAATGTTTTAGGGGTTCAAGAATAACAAAAAGTACCTACCTACTATAAAAAAAACCGACATCAAGAAAAGCGTGAAATACCATATCATAAAATTAAAAGTTTCAGAAGTCGGTGATAATGTGATAATCTACACTGAAACAAATTGTAGGCACCGACTTCGGCAACTGTTAATCTTATTTTATGGTACCTAATTATTTTACGTTTTTCAGTTCTATTCTATGGAGTCGGTTTTCCTTTTTTTCTTTAAGTAATTTTGTTTTTCTATTTTGTGTGGCATAAACTATAAAACTTGTACACACTAAAGCTGCCGCACGCACGCGCCGGCTTTACCCAGCGGCTTATTGCCAGCGGGTTATTGCGACCAACTAAGCGAGCGAACATGACGCAAAACAATTAGTGAGGTCCGCCAGGCTTGTTTTCCGTCATGTTCGCTCGCTTAGTTGGCCGCAATAATCCGCGGGTGAAGCCGCCGGCTGGCGACTTTGGTGTGTAGAGGCCTATACATAAGCATGCGGTTACAGCAATCGCAAGCAAATTGCTGTTATCCATTGAAGAGTTCCACTGTCTATCTCCGAAGGTCTTCATCAGATCTTCACCATGAATTCAAAAGATCTGACTGAGTTTCCTATATCGTTCAACGTGTCTCATTACAGGAATGGCTTTTGATGTTAAAAAGATAACAGAGAATTCAAAGTTCCGACCTTGTTTTTGCGCTTTTGATATTCTCTACTTCAACGGAAGAACACTTGTGGGGCCTCCTGAGAAGGGTGGTTTGCCTCTTAGCGAAAGACTTCGTATCTTAGATGAAATATTTGCGAACGTGCCAGGAGTTATACAGCACAGTGAAAGACAGATAGTTACACAGAGGTAAATATTTACACTAAATTATGCTAACGTTCCTTAGATACTATCACTGTGGCGTTTTACGGGTGTTTGTGGCTGTCGAGTCTACCTTAAGAGCGTGTACGCCGTTCGGCATTTCATACAAATTTTCAAGTCCTTATTTTTAGATATGACTGAACCGATTCTAATGAAACTTCATACCCATCAGCAGGATACAAAGAGCTAAAAAGTTAGTAGAAAACATTTTCGAAAAATAGTGTTACAGTTAAATTAGACCGATTTTAAATTTTCCATACAAACAGAAATTTCCAATTATCTTTTTTTAAGTAAGACATTTCGAAAATGTTTTCTGCTAACTTTTTAGACCTAAGTATCCTGCTTATGTTTGTGAAGTTTCATCAAAATCGGTTCAGTCATTACGAAAAACAAAGACTTGAAAATTAGTATGAAATGCTGTACGGCGTACACGCTCTTAACGCCACGTGACGGTGGTACGCTACAATAAAAGAAAAGCTGATACTAAATACATAATGAATAAAGTTCCTGCGCTCACGCCTGCAATCGCTAGTATCGTAGCCAGAAGTCAATATATCTGCTTACTTAGGAAAATGCATGATGTATCCAGTGTCGGACTGGCCATAGAGTCAGGGTGGCGTTTGCCCTCAGAGCCCTAGCCTACGCGGCCCCCTCCAAGCTTATTACCTAGAAAGCCAAAAACTGAAACTTTAAAAAACCCTTTTACCTACAAAAGTTGATTGGCTACCATTAGCTAGAACTTTTTACATTAAAATCTATGTCTTTGATAATAAAAACTTCCAAAAACTGTTGGCTATTTATCTAATTATTATTATCATTTGGTTGACATGATGGTATCATCTGCGCTGACCATAGGCGGGCGGTGGACCCTTAATGTCATAATGCCCTCGAGACCCTTTAGGCCCAGTCCAACGCTGGATGTATTTACGTTTTATATTTTTTATCAGAAAGATTACATCTGATGTACTGGATGCATTGAACAAGGCCATCGAGAACCAAGATGAAGGTATAGTGGTCAAAGATGTGGAATCCTACTACATTCCCAATCGACGCAACGCTGGATGGTACAAAATTAAACCTGAGGTAACGAAGCACTGTTTTGTTTTTAATGGTTTAGATTATCATCACTGACAAGCGTATGTCTTCATATTAGTAGACTCAAAAACCCGAATTTCTTCGTTATGTAATTTACTCTACCTGTTGTATAATAGTCCAATGTATGTATATAGCCTTCTTCCTAAGTTATGTTTGTGTTCGCTGCGCTAACAAGACTATAGAACCAGGCATCAATCCTTTTGCGCCGTTGGAGGTGCAAACATACCTGTCGTAGCACTTAGCACTTAACCTAAACCCAAGTCTTATAGTTTTCTGTTTGATTAAAGCGTGTATAACAATGAGCAATTGTCACAACACATTCTGTACAGCTGCGAAAACTCGTGGTTTCCGTCGAAAATAACTTCGTCGATCTTTTCGTTCTTTGGGTACCTACCTATGTCTTGAAGCTAACTTTATCTACACAAGGTTAGTCGGAAAGGGGGTACTAATCCGGAGGCCACATAAAGAATCACTGGTGACGGTTTTCAAAGCAAGTGTTAAAATTTCAAAATTCGATGATTTTTATTTTAGTTTTTTCAAACATTATTCGTACCTTCTTTAGTAAACACAGCAGATCAGAGCTGAGGATGGATAGATATAAGCATTTTTTTTTTTGTAAATTTAGAACATCTATTCCTCTTATTATTGAGTTTTGGGGAAAGTGGTAGAACAAAAGTTACCCATTTGTACGGTTCGTACACTTGCTTGTTGTTGTTGTTGAGGTTGTGGTTCAGGTTGAAGCGCGTAGAGAAAAGATCACTTAGTTCCCGTTAGGTTTATTTTATTAAGGGTACTTTAACACCATTTCGGATTAGTACCCCCTTTCTGACTAACCTTGTTTAAACCATTTTAGTATACAGACGGTACTATGAGCGATCTTGACCTTGTGATCATCGGAGCTGACGAAGCCGAGAACAAGAGACAGGGACGTGCCAAGAGTTTCCTTGTAGCGTGTTCCGACGGCGGAGCTCCCGGTGAGTAAGGACTGTAAGGACTTTTTTGAACACACCTAAATATGAATTTCATTTAAAATTCACACACTATGGCCCAGAAGATGATCAAGAGTTTGGCCCGAACAATTGCTAGTAAAAAAACTCGTACTGCCTTACCACAAAATCGCGTTTAGCATTTGTTTAGAACTAAGCATGGCTTAGAGCCAAGCCGCACGATGCTTTGCGGCAGCGGCGCGGCGCCTGAATGGTGTTGCTGCTGTGTCCTACATAGAAATATCCATGGTAATTTGAATATAGGACACACAGTGCGCTTCGTCGCCGCATCGGATTTGCAACCAGCGAGATGATGTTGGGACGGGTGTACGCGATGCATTGTTGCGCAGGTGTTTAAAGTATCAACATCGAATTGTTCAACGATTTTGGCTGGAGACCCTTCAGGTCTCGCCAATAACTGCCCGGTTACGTAGAAACCGTCCCCTAGGATGACCTACAGAAGTCCAACAGAAAAAAAAAAATGTTCAACGATTGTTTATATGGCAGGTAAAATGCCGGAGCGTTGGATATCGGTGGGACGCGTGTCTACCGGGCTCTCGTTTGACGAGCGCGAGAGTTTATGCGCTGCCTTCGAGCGCTACTGGACGCCCTACAAACACACGCCTGCTCCTTCAAACTTGTGTTTCAATAAAGAGATACCAGATTTCTGGATCCCGCCTGAACATTCCGTCGTTTTAACGGTAAAGTACCTAATATTAAGTTTTCCAAACATTTTGCTTCTCTTGTTGAAATAGCTAATTTTAATATAGTGTGTTGGGGCTAATCCGGACATGGCGTAAATTTATCGGAGAGTAGAGTGAGACGCCATTTTTCTGCTCCTCATTTTAACTAATTTAACCTACCTATATCCGGAATTGCCCCAACAAACCTTCCCTTACTGTGGTTAATATTTGCTTGTTTAGTAAAAGCGAATATTCCAAATGATGAATTGACAAAATTACACTTTTGTTTCAAACAAATTTATATCGTTTAGGTCCGTGCGTCGGAGTTGATCCGTAGTCAGGCTTTCGGTGCTGGCTACACACTTCGGTTTCCGCGCGTCATGCGGGTACGAGACGACAAGCCCGTTCAAGACGTCATGACACTGAACGAGTTTCAACAACTTTGCGCTGTAAGTACATCTCTGAAAGTTTCTTATTAGCCTCATCACTTTGATACTCGCATTCCACTGCAGCCCAAAGAGCTCCTAGATTTCTAACGTTTGCAAAATGTCCCTGTCTATATCTGCTATTCTTGAGTCTTGACACACGAATCATACGATACGAGTACGAAGATATATGCTAAGGGTATATATCTTCGTACTCGTATAGTATGTAATATCGTACGTAATCAAAGTTTTTTTTAAATTATTTTATTATCAGTTTTTCAATTTAATAATATTGTATGATTATCTTCTACCAGAACAAAGGGCCAGTGGTAAAGTTAAGTACCAATCAAATAAATGGGGATCAAATAACTGAAGTGAAACCACGAGCGAAGCGAAAGACGCAAGCGCCGCAGGTCGCAGAACAGTTCCAGATCAGTCCGCGCGGAGAAGTCGAGGTGACTTCGAAAGCTCTGTTCGGACGTAAACTGTTCATACTGTCCGAAGATGAAGACTGCAAGCGACCGGAACTTAGCAAGATTATCGAGTCACACGGCGGGAAGGTAGTCGCTAATACTGGTAAGATATAGGTACTACATTTAAACTCGTGCTGTGTGGTTACCGAAAAAGAAAATGCCGCAGCCACTGGAACCATGTTCAACAGCGTTTTAAGGGCTAAGTTCTAACAATATTGATACAGAATTTTATGAAGTCATCATCAATTCGTAAGCTTGTGATCTGCAAGGAATGTTGTCACCCAGAAATCGTTCTGGTATATCCACATAGGAGTAGAACGTGGAAGTTAGATGTATGGCAAAGTCCGCAGGGTGTTTGAGACTTTGTTGTATCGAGCACAGTGGTTTATATGTGCGTGCTTCGATGAATTCAGGACCTCTAGAATTCAAATTAATGTTCTGTGTATTAAAGGTTCGGACACATGGTGCTGTGTGGCGGGGCGACTGACGAGCCGTGTGCGGGCCGTGGTTGCGTCGCGGAGTGCTGACGTCATCAGCACGGCGTGGCTGCGCGCCCTGCCCCCTGCGCCCTCGCCCTCCCCCCTCAGCCCCCTGCACATGCTGGCTATGAAGCCCGCCACACGACTCGCACTCTCCAGGGACTACGATATGTTTGGGGACAGCTACACTGAACCCACTGATGTGGATACCTTGAGAAGGTGTTTCGAGAAAATGGATAGCGATGTAAGTAATTACTTCTTTATAAACCTTGAAGGATGATAAACAGGGTGGGACCGACGGATGTAGCGGTCTGTGAAATCTTCTTCCTGTTTATTTGAAAATCATTTTGAACTGTCCTTGACCGGAAATGGTCGCAACTCGCAAAGTGACGTTCCAAGAATAATCTAAAGATATTTCACGATTTAAATAAGGCTCTTTGGCCCGTTAACGTCTTTGTTGTGTTTGTCAGTTGTAGTACAAAAAACCAAAACAGTCTCAAACTCCAAAATTTAAAACCTCAGAACAAATCGTATATGATCGGTAGACAAGCTTTTACATTTTGCGACCGTGGCCTGGCCCGTGTAATAAAGCATACTTAATTTTAGCTTGTTCGAGACTAATCTGAAAATTAAATCAAGTGGAAATCACGATGGATTCTGTGGCTCTTCCGAAAAATGTTGAAGTCGGTTTTCAGTTCAACAAGACATGACCACTACAACTGGGTGATACCGCCACTTGTTTAGACATTTTTCAGGATTCTTCAAACTTCAAACTTCATTTAGGGCCGATTTTTCAATCGTCAGATAAATTTTATTCAAGGAATAAATATGACGGTTTGAAATATTTTCTATACAAAAGCTGTCAAAACGTCAAACTTATTCCCCAGATAAAAGTTATCTGACAATTGAAAAATCAGCCCTTATTTAAAATAGACTAGAATTATTTCGTTATTTTTGAACGTCAATGTTACAATAGACAGCCCCCAAAAACGCCCGCCCTTCAGTGGGCCTAGTGTTTATACTGTGAAGAAGAAACAGTTAAATTCTCAGTGCCTATGAAGACTAACATTGTTACATTCGAATGGCAGTCGGGATCGCCACCTAGAGTTAAGACACGAAATCTCGATAAACTCGTAGAACAAACAATCTGCACGGTAATCACAAACAAGTCCCTCAAACCTAATATAAAGTAAATATAAAAAATACATGTTATTCACAACAGATCCCAATTTACCTCACAACTCAAGAAATGCTGACCTTAGACAAGGAGATCTTTGGCGAAAACAACCCACACTCGTTCTTGCGACCGTGCACCATACACATAACGGACAAGGAAAGTACTACAGCGATAATAGCTAAGATGTACGGAGCCAGTCTACAAGACATCCCCAACAGTAACTGCACTCACATCGTGGTGGCCAATACTACTGAAAAGACTGAGGTTGATAATCTTAGGAATCAATCCAATGCATTGATAGTGCGAGAAGACTGGCTAGAAGCTTGTTTTTCGAAAAAAGAAATAGTTCCGGAAACATCGTTTCTTATTGTGTAACACGACTTATGGCCGGTTCCTACGGCCAAAAACGAATCCTTTTGCTTACCAATGGTAGTATCTTTTATTGCCAAACCGGGCATATAATAGGACTAGTGAGCAAATTTTACCTGTGATAGCCACTTACATAGGGTGGGTCTTCTATGCAACGCTCTTTGCTTTATTATTGGTAAAGATACAAGAGTCATAATTTTAACCAATAACGCTCGGTAAATCATAGGAATCGGCCATTAGTCTAAATTATGTTAGGGGATCTAAAATACCCCCAAATGGTTCCGTTGTAGGCAGATATCACTTTGATATGTCACAGTAAGATATGCAAAATAGAAGTTTTAGTAATTGCCTTGTCCTTTAGCTAACTTACGGCCGAAACCAATAACCTATCTACCGGTGGTTTTCCCTACTAGAAATAAAAAATGGACTTAAGCTCTACAGAAGTAGGTAATGTCAAACCCAAGTAACAAAATTTGGTACTATAAAAGTCCTGAGAACGTTTTGGAGCGTGCTATTTAGTGTTTATGATTAGTACTATAATGGTGTTGTAAACGTTTACAGAACCCCAAATAGGCCCTAGTTTTATCACTGATTTATTCTATAAGCATTACATACAGGCTCTCACGGTGATAAATCAGCTCTATAGTTGAAAAGTAAAAGTGTCGAAAAACGCTTTTTAGTACTAAAATAGTGTTTCTGCATCGTTTATGTCACAAATTTGCACTATAAAAGTAACCAAAACATCTTTATAGTGCTATTTTGCACCGTAAACGATTCCAGTGATCTTTTTTATCACACATTTTGTTCGTGTTGTGAAAATATATCGGTAATTGTTGCTTAACGTAACATGTAATAAAAAGGACAACTTCAAAACATTCATGGATCGTAATTCTGCCGTAACTTGCACTTGCGAAAATAATTGTATCGATAAAATAATTATGCTGATTTCAAATTTGACAATGCGCCCTCATAATTTTCGTGTTTTAATTAAATTTTAATTAATAAAATAAGGACTTGTCCCAACTATGGCTGCTATAGTACACATTGGCTCCAGCCGTGCTGCTAATGTGCTATCATGGCGTAAAAACAGCAGCCATTTTCACCGAAAACGAATTAGTCCATTAATTATTAATTTTAGTGCTTTTATGTCACGATTTAGTACCTTAGTAGTGCATTAGGAGTCGCTATGGTACTATTTAGTACTATAGAAGAGTTTTCATGACTTTTACAGAATTAGCGCCATAGCGATGTTGAGGGAGCTTTTAAGGAGCTAAAAGGTTACGTAATGGTTGTGCAAGGTACTTTTATAGTGCAGATTGATACTGTAATAATGTTTTCGATACTTCTACAATACTAGTACTGTAAAAGTTATTTTTACGCATTATTAGTGCAAAATAGATACATAAAAGTGTCAGAAAGGTCGTCTATAGTACTAAATAGTACCATAATCGCTTTTTTCATATCTATTACAGTGCAACACTTTAAAGATTCTTTTGTATGGTCCTGTAAACGTTCTAAGAGCTAAATTATAGAACTTAAATGCTCTTTAATCTTATAGAACCAAAACGCTCTTTTAAAAACCTTTATAGTACAAGCAGGCACAATGGTTACCACTATAGGCCTACTATATCACTATTTGGTGTTATAACACCCTGGTTATAGAAGCTTTTGTTACTTGGGAATTATTATCTCTTGTACGGCAAACCTTCGATTGATAGGTTATTGGTAGGATATCTTACTGCGACCACAAATCTCCCCAAAATATGCCTTCTGACAATAAGTGCCCTTAAGAATAGATAAAATTGGATAATTGTAATACCTAATATACTCCGTCCCTTTGCATTATTTGTATAGGTACATACTTTATTTACAGCGTATTCTTTTAAAATAATGTACTTATTACTAAAGTATTGCTTTATATTTTTTCTCTTTGTTAATGATTTCTGTTTTCCTCTGCATCATAGTTATTTAGTAATTATCAATATGAATTGTACCTTTTTCAGTGTATTTTGTTTCTTATGAAATATAATATGAAATATATTTTTTATATTTGAATAGAATCGAAATGGTTTTTATTCTCTTGGTATAGTTATATCCTCATTCTCATAGACTTATTATGTAGATACCTCGCTATTGTGTTCCAACAAGCGATAAGGCGCGCCGTAGCATTACTGTACCGCGCATGCCAAAACCAGTCATACCACCTATACCAAACTCCATAGACTCGAGATGGAAATAGAAAATGCTTTCGTCCAAAGCCGCCTTCTTGCAACATCGATACACTCTGGCTAGCAGTAGGCCCGTGTCACTCCACGGTTTAAATAAGAAAACATGCTTACGCACTGCTGCAACTCCGGGGTGAAACACAAAAGAAAACCGAACCGAAATGTAACAAGAGCGCGAAAGCATAGAAGAATGGGAACTGTCTCGCCAAGGCTCAATTTTGCATACGCGGAGAAGTCTTTTCTGTGTAGGTATTTGACGCATTACATAGGGAGTGAGGTTTCTGTAGGTACGTAGTAGAGTAGTCAAAGTTCTGCATAGAACTTTAAATATTCAGATCATAACTCAATCAACGTGAAATGGTAGATAACATACACGGGCCCTAAGACGGCTAAAGTTAATTATAACAAAAAGACGCGCTGGTTTGTTAACACTGTATATTGTACAATCAAACCCACTGAGCCGCAAAATGAATCGAATGCACGCGTGTCAGTAGCTGGTACAAATCCGACACAGAGTGCGTTTGTTTCGCCTCTGCGCGCACCGCCACCAAAGACCGCTTTATGCTCTGAACTAACCCACGATTATGGCCAACAACGATACTTTGTCCGCCACTATTATTAACTTAATACTTCATTAATTAACGTTATTGCGGAGATAATTGTTATTGTGTTTATCAAAGCTTACGGATGGATACGCATTTTAAGGCAAATTACATTGCTGATACCTTGGCCCTAATAACGTCATGTCACGTTTCAAATAAGTAATCAAAACTGCAAGTGGATTGCACATTCAGTCGCAATTGCAAACTATGCAACTGCCAAATGCAGCTAAGTTGCAGTCAAGTGCAACTGCGTGACCACTTCTTCTCTCGTGTCAGTAAAAGCTACGAAAACAGTTCATGCTGTGGTGAAAAGATTAGCCAGTCAGCAAGGTTGGTAGCGGGGCTGACTGCCCAGGGTGCGCCGGACATACTTAAGTGTCGTCACTCGTGGAGACTCTTTTCATGCACCCCCAATGCATGACCACTGCCAACTGGATATGCAGTCCACTTGCAGTTATGGAATATGAAAAGTAATATAATTCACCGATTGGACGATATTAGCCCCCCTGTTGGACTAGGATCGGTGAAGCAAGTATTTCTTGAAAATGATATTCACGAAATAAAACACTACATCACAATTATTTCAATGTATTCTACCAAACTCCTTCCGTATCTATCGGGCAAAAATAACCACTTTTAGGTATATCGTATAGGTAATAGAGCCCCTAATCCTAAAAGCTCGCTAACAGAATAGTGGAAGAACGAGGTATGGTATTCCTCCAACGAAAAAGTCCTCCGACCAGGCGGATGTTATGCCTGGCAGGCTATCGTCTGGCCTGGTCGGAGGATCCTCCTTTTTCGTTTCGCAACAGTGGCGATCCCGACGAGAAAATCGCAAGGAAAATTCATAACTTCAAACGTATTGGTGATCCAATGATCGCAGAGTACCTATGGTTATTTTATTAGGGCATTGACTGGAGAAGGCTGCCCCCTCGCCATCCGGTAGTAAGAGTGCTTTTCTACTTACAGCTTTAATTTGCTGGGCGGCGTTATGTTGCACGGTAAATACTTTTACAAAATGAAACAAAGTCTCTATTTTGTTTTAACAAGTAACTAATAATTTAAGCAAAATCAATAAATAGGTAGAAACATTATAAGAGTCAAAGTAACCGAAGAAGCAGCGTGGACACGAACAATTGAAATATGAGAACTAATTGGCAATCGCCGCTCGAGATTGAATATCATTTTCACGTTACTATTGTCAATTAAACTGTTACGTGTTTAGGATGTATTGTTTACTTATTTCATTGTTTGTTAGAAGAAAAGATTCAAATATCTTTTATAACAAAATCTAATAAATTCTTTCGTGACAAAAATAGACGTTAATCCATATTTGTAAAAGTTGCTATTTGTAATTTATTGATTTATAATGATATTATAATGAATTCCTAACAGAAAAACTCTTTAAAATAGTAGATAAATTTATCCGCATACTGAAATTCAGCTGATTAATGGTTAAACTGTAAGTTAACTGTGCTGTAACTTTTGCAACACAGTAGAAGATCTACCTATGTCAAAACGAGACCAGTTATTTTTTTATACAATAACTGTATTACATATAACTGACGCATTAAAATGAAATTATTAAAAGCTTGGTCGTTCTCAATAATTGCTAATAGGTAAGCAATTATTGAGAACGACAAACTTTATAGCTTTTTTACATTTTTCGTTATGATAATGTGTCTTTGAAAACGTTAAAAATACGCACTACAAACACTTAAATATGACCCAACAAACGATTAATGTATCATTTTGCTACGAAAAATAAAACTTTTTTCTAAATACAAAAGCGTTTGGTGCCGCGCCGCCCGCCCACATCGCGTTCTGCGCCAATAGTGAAGCGGTCTGGGCGGAGCGACGGCTGCCACCGAACTTTTAAAACTTGAAGCCCACTTTACAGCCGTCAATCTCTGAAACGATATTTCAGCGTCAACATGACTCGCTGTCGCGCCTCATTAATAATTCTGTAATCCCTGGGCTCGCTTCGTGTAACATGAATTAGGTGGTAGATGATTTGTTTGTGATTCACTTTTAAATTATTTGGGGTGAGCGTATAATGCAAAACGAAGGTGTTGGTGAGAGTGAAGGCACTGGCACCAGCCGGAAGGCGCTGCGGACACCGAAGTGCGCTCGTTGTCGCAACCATGGAGTGATCTCGTGCCTGAAGGGACACAAGAGGCTATGTCGCTGGCGGGACTGTCGCTGCCCTGGTTGTCTGCTGGTCCTCGAGCGTCAGCGCGTTATGGCTGCACAGGTATCGTACCTACTCTAATAACTTTGTTTGTTGTTGTTAGGATGTAAGAAAATTCTTCGTATCACAAAGTTTCAAGGCTGTAATCTATGTTGCAAACGCTGCCTACTGCAGTCTACATCAATTTTAGTGTTGTAAATCACGAAAACCTAAACATTAGCTGCCTTATCATATACCTAATCGTGTTTAACAGTGTTTTTGACTAAACATGGCTTAAATACCTTTTTTTAAGTAGGTATGACCTTATTAGACACGATTTTAACAAGTATCGCTTAAACTTTTGTAGTGTTGTACCGTAGGGGAACTTTTGTACCATAAAAGTTTAGGCCTGTTTGGTCCAAATTCCTGTTAAACACAATTTTGTGGTTAGATAGTAGATTTGTGCAGTTGGAAGAATACTTAGCTAAGATAAGTAACGCTATGTATTTTCGTAGTGTTCTCTGAACTCTGTAAGCTAAAAGAGAGGCTAAACACGAATCACCTGGCAATTGACTTCCACCAAACATACTTTTACATACTACCTATGATTAGACGGCTTATCAGACACGTTAGTCTGTTAACTATCTGTGACGAACCGACGACGTCCTCTCCAAGATACAGAGGAATTTCGATGCGCAAAAGAATTATCACCAAAACGGCTCGGAATACTCAGTTGACGAAGAACCTATCTTATAAAGTGACACCTTATTTTATATCCTATGCGTTATAAACGATTAATGTATTCTCAAAAGGTGGCACTGCGCAGGCAGCAGGGCGCGGGCAACTCAGACGCACGAGACGGTGAAGCGGCGGCGCTGGCGGCTCGCAAACGCGCCTACCGCGCCCGGCTGCGCTGCATGCAGATGTCCAGGACATTCCCAGTACAACCACCTATCTATGGTAAGTCATCATCATCCTAGATTTTTTCAAGAATGTTGGGGTCTATGTCCAGCCCAACCAGTTACGACTGGATATCACAGATACCAGTATTTTATACAGAACAACGATATAATTCATAATCTAGAGTCAACTGTTGGCAAAATAACAACGTAGGTATCGATTATCACTCCATTTGTCATGCGTGTTAGTTTCTACGTGTTTGATTGCTCCCGGGTCAACATGAAAGGATTTAGCTTAGTTATTAAAAATATTTAAAGTAAGTTGGTGCCTAATACCTACTTAAGTTCAACCAATACAGAGGCTGCGTGGTAGTATAACCCGAGCAGGCGTAGCATGACCGCCGTAGACAAAGGTTTTGTCGAAATAAGATTAAACAAAACGACAATGTCCTTTGCGTATATGTTATTTTGTCTATTCTTTCGTCGACCAAAGCCTTGTCTACGATAGGCATGCTACGCCTGCTGGAAAGGAAAGCTTGTGCTTAGCATTAGCAATAATTATAGCGTTTTGAGTACATTTTAACTAACAAACCGCTCGGCAGAAACATCAGTGCGGGATAGAGACCCAGAAAAAAACAGTTCGAGTAAGGAAAGGAATGCACAGTACCTTGATGATGTTCAGCATCAGCTATATATATATTACTGCTGCGTCCAAAACCTTCTCCAGGCGATACGTGCGTCAGACCGAAAGATAGCAAGGGTGCGGGATCACTAGGATCGACCGCGTGCGGAGAGAAGTAGGTTTAAGTGAAGGAAAATTGGTAAAAACACGTTATAATTTGATGCATGAATGGAGACCGAGCGATGCGTGTCGAATAAGTAAGGGCGCGCGCGTTGAAACAGCAAGAGGGCTGTTGGCAACAGCTGACGACTTTAGTATGTCCGGAGTAGGGAAGAAGAAAATAATGACCGGATATGTGAGTTTGGAAGGTAGGTTGATAGATAAGTTATTGGTTATTAGGAATGTAAGGGATTATGTTACTAACCAAAATTACAGCGCAAAACACGTGTATTGTATTCAAATTAAATTGAAAATAAGAGTTTGTTAGAACGCCAGCAGGCGTAGAATAACCATGGTAGGCAAGGATTTTGTCGACGGAAGAATAAACGAAATGACATAAACACAATGGCAATATGTCATTTTGTCTTCTTAAGTCGACAAAACCCTCGTCTACGGTGGTTATAATGCTACGCCTGCAGAACAGGGCAGGTAGAGCTCAACTGCCTACAGCTTGCGTTGGTACTTACTTAATGTACTTGGGTACCTCCTACTATTGCACAACTCTATTTCGCCTATATTCATTATTCTGTAGGTACCATGTAGGTAGATCTAGATAGTAATAAAGGGCAAGCCTATTACTGGGCACAATCTCAAATCCTCGACGCCGACCTCTACTAAGTATTCCCTAAACAACATTTTGAGTGGCCTAGGAATCGAACCCAGGATGTCTAGTTTGTGTGTTTGCAAACCACTATTGTATTGGGGTCATCCTGTAAAGATGTGTGAAAAAAGTGTGTGTAAGTTTAATAAATAAATTACGCCGCCATTCCATAGTATCTTTGGGTATTTATTTCTTTTTTCTTTTTTATAAAACGTTGCCCCACACTAAGATTTATCTTGTATCGTGGTTGCGTTTACAGAAACAAATCTCACATACACAAACGCCCAGACCCGAACAACCATCTCTAGGCCTTACAAATTTTTGTTCCGTGTGGGAATCGAACCCTCGACCCGTAGCGCAGAAGCCAATCGCTTAGCCACTGCACCAAACGTGTCGTCTTACTAGACTCTTGATCTTTCTTTTTCAGGATGGAAGGTAACTAGTAGATACCTTAACTTTATAAAAATTAGAATACGTAGGTATAATTTTATCTGGTATATTAGATTACATTACAATACACATTATAATAATGTTATTTAGGTGTCACACAATACACATTAAAATAGTGTGTATTGTATAATAGAGTCGTTTTTACCCGACTGCGCGACAGCAAAGACAGGGTTTATATCTCACGAAGTCCGATGTTGTGACTTTTAAGTCTCTGACATAGGGTTCAATTTCGAATAATTAACAGGACTTCGTGAGATAGAATACCTATACCTAAATGGTTATTTTAAAATGTAATGTACACTGTGACAGAGAGCAGGGTGTCGTCCGCACCACTCCGCTGGTTGTTATTGTAGTAACTAGTAACCGAGCTGACACTGTCGAGTGTTTCGTTTCTCGTCCGTGAAATGCTAAATGCGAATTAGCTGGATAAATATTTATTTTGGAACAACGGGAGAGAGTTAAAATTGAATATTTTGGAAAGGAGTTTTAAAATACTCATCGGAAATGGGTATTAATTATATCGTTTCAAAGAATTTACAAAGCAACCCGAAGTTACTAAATCTCGTGATTATGAAAATCCGGACAAGTAATGGCTTTAATAAAAGTATAAATTAAAAACACCCGACGCGCACACTGACTATCTCGTTGGTCTAGTGGTTCGCGAGCGCAACTGCTGAGCGTGAGGTCCTGGGTTCGATCTCCAGATCTTCGGTAGGGCAAAGTGTTGTTAGGTTTTTCCCTGTAGAATTTCTCAGTAGCAGCCTAGTTTGGATTTGTGCCCGATTGATGGCAATAGGCTTACTTTATTGCATGTCACTTAAACATAACGGTGAAATAAAGGTGTAATGTACACCTCTCTGCCCAACCCTTCGGGGAATACAGGCGTGATGATGATGATTGTGTTATGTAAATTAAAAACTACGAGATTAGCTAACAATATATTTTTTAGAATCGCGCATTCTAGTAAACTGGCCTTTGCCTCAATAATTTAATTAAATAGGTAGGTAGGTACTTATTCCGCTATTTTTATTTTATGTGTTTGTAGGCTGTAGGTAGGTATCTAAGTACATATTTCATATTAATTTATACTTAGCGGTAGTCAAATAACCTAATCATTGCCATGTGTTACAATAAATTTTGTTTGAACTAATTACGTCGTAGTCAACGTACGTCTTTCGATGTTGCACAAAACGCCTTCAAAATATAAAAATAGAGCACCACAGCAGTAATAAAAAATTTCAACGACTCTTGAAAATGTCCCCGCTTCATTACAGAACAAAAGCTGTCATCCAACACTCGGCAACATTTCACTGTCTATTAAAACAAAAACTAAAATTTCTTTTAACTATTTTTATGGGCTCTAAAAAAGTGTGAAGATTGTTTTACAAGAGAAGGCGGAGGCGGCTCTTTGTCGGGGTGTTGGATTACAGCAATACTGTTGACTGTAAACATGTCTTTCCGTTCTGTTGAATGATAGCTCCGCGGGTGCCAAAACGATCTTTACACATATGACATCTCAATAATATTCGTTTTAATGTGTATCTTTATGAGTAGTTTTAATAAAAGTAACAGGTTGTACCGAATTTATGTTAATATTCAAAGAACAGTAAAATTATACTTTTCTTTGATTAAAAATTTTACTAGTTACTTGGGTGGACCCAAGTGATGATGATATTAATTTAACATCATTGATTAAATCAGTCAATCAATTATTAAATACTTATCTGCTGCGATAGGTAGGTAGGTAAGTAGTTAGGTTTATGAGTTGAGTTTTGTTATGTAGTACTGGGGTGATTACCATCTCGCGGGAAAAGTATGAGTTGAAAATAAAGAGAGGCGATAAAATAAAAAAAAATCTTCAAAAAAACGGTCTTCATTTGTTAGCATGAACAGCCTAGGCCTCTTTAAACTGCAATGGGCTAGGCCCTAGTCCATTGCAGTTTAAAGAAACTACCTCTTGTCACTAAGCTGCTTTGGGTCTACGCTGGTCAGAATCTCACTTAGGCAGGGCCATCATCCGCCCTCTCATTCCAGCGACTCTGCTTCCCATCACCGATCCGCATTGGTATATAACAGGTATCCCACGATCTTTGGCCGCAATTCTAAGGGCCTCCTCTATCATTGGTCGGTGGCAGGACTGGCAGGTTACGTCGGTTGACGTTGACTTCTCGTAAAATTATGTGTAGCCACAGATACCTACAAAGCGATATGTGTTTGTAGGCTATTACAGTACGGTCTGTAAGGCCATACGCAGAGAATGGAGGAAGATAGTTTGGTGATCACAGTATGTTGTTACCTATAGTTGGTTACATACACAATTACATACGACGGCAACAGGTCGCTGCTGCTCATGCTCTAGCCATCATTTTAGTCGTCTGTTACGAGATCCGCGGATGAAGAGAAGATGGCCTATTCTTTCCCGGGATCCACACGAAATCCTTGAGATTTAATGCCACTCTGAAATATACCAAATAAATGTCTTAATTTGCGTACAGGTAATGAACGGCTATTTTCAAGTGATCCAGCGTGGAACGAGCGTGTGCGCCGGCGTCGAGCTTTTGCAGACGTGGAGTTAGAGCGCGGCCCGGCGCCACTGCCAGCGCCGCCGGCTGCACCACCCGCTGCGCTTCTTTGCAGGAACCTTCTCGCAGCATTACTCACTACTTACGCGCCCATGCCCCAACACAATCAGCCACAACGACAAAAACTGTCATTTTCCATTGAATCCATTATAGGAGTCCAGTAGTAGACCTTTTCTGATTATGTACGACATGGATTCATTTTCAAATTGAAAATTTTGGAACTATACTCAATCAACTCGGCCTATCGTAGTCCACTGCTGGACTGGCCTTGCCCAAGTTGAGCCACAACGTGAAACTTGCCAGGAAATAAACTTAAAATTAATTCAAAACTGTCGCAGCGGTCCAAAGTGAGAGAATTTTGTCATAATCTTTCTCTGCTGGTGCCAAATATTCGTGATATCATGATTGCCCGAATACTATAAATGCGATACCTATTTTACGAATTTACTTTAAGTCATACACATGTGAGTTAGTTATGGGCCAATGATACGTTCGTTAAGCTTTACTTTCGGCTGACTCTATGTAGGTGATCTGGATTTGTAATTGATATTAAAATAAAATAAAAACATCTTCGAACAATGAGTGCTTTATTAACGAAATGTATGGTAAAAGAATGTCTTGTGAGGTCACCTTATTACAACCAGAACTTAGACTTAAACAATTGATTAGTATCTGGATATAGATAACTTTTACAATTGAATTTGTATATTTTTTTATAGATAATTATATAAAATGAGTACAGAATTTACATTTCAAAAGTGTGTTACAAATATATTTTTCCAAAATTATAATTTTATTTTGTTAATTTTGAACAAGTCGCCTAGGGTTAGGCCTTAAAATAGAGGTAGGTAGTGTCTATTACAAGATTCATTCGTCTGTACTCACTTTATGTAAACAAACAACATAATAATTAAGTATGGTATGTAATTTTGTACCGGTTGTCTTATAGCTGAAATTATGTATTACAATACAAACATTACAGTTGCAACAATTTCATGTTAATTTTGTTATGTAAATAACTTATACATTTTGACAAGAATTTACATTTAAGTAGTTAAAATATATTCATTTTCATACACAATACAGTTTGCACGGATAGATTTCCTATCGCCATTTGCAAGAGGAGTAATTAATGGTAGTGATTTGTAAATAAAGCTAGTGAAATAATATAATAAAATATTAGTACATATTTAATATAGATTTATAATGTGTTTTAAAATAATATTAAAATATATAACTAATATCGAAAAATGGCAGAACTAAGAATGTGTTTCTTTTTGCGAAAGAATAAATAGATACAATATAAAAATATCACATTGTCTACATGTGTTAAGAATTCAAATGTACTAAATTTTGGTTAGCAGAAAGGGAATGGATTAAGTAGAAGAAAATATCAAACAAGAACGTTTAGTTATTAAGGTTTTACTTCTTATATCCCTAGGATTTACATAAGAAGGTTATGAACAAATAGGCATGATTTACGAAATGTATTTATGCTATTCTGAAATCTTGGTAAAATTACACACATTTACATCAATTGTCCTATTTAGTGTGAATGTCGCAGAGTAACTCTGCAGGCTTATTACGAAAAACTGCGAATATCGCGCAGTGATCGCGTTGAAAACGCAAACTTTGTCTTAAAAAAAATTTAAGCTAAGTGTTTGTTGCTGCGATAAGGAAATATATCAAAACATCAATAAAAAGGTTATCGCAATCGGCGCAGATTGCTTCGCTTTGCGGTCAAAAGTGATACCTACGTACCTATGTCTATAGCATCGACCTGATATCCGATGTTCGATGGTCTAGTCTATAGACAACAATGCAATTTTATCTCACCGATTGTTCAACAGTGGCACCACTTGCCAGTTAGAGTTCCGTACCAAAATGGTAAAAAAGAAACCTTTATTCGTCCGTCCGTCAGTCTGTCTGTCTGTCACAGCTACTTATTTCAGGAACTACTAATGCATAAAGACTTGAAATTTGGAATAGTTTTAAATAATGTTGCATGTGAAAAAATTTAAAATTTATTTTCATTGCAATAGGGACCTAAGTGTGGGGTTCAAATTTTAAACTGGAGTGACTAGGTCAAGTTTAGTGTGCTATTGAGATGAAAGGGTTTCATTTGCACATTATAAAATATATATATTTATTTTCACGCAGTTTTTGACTGATATTGAAAAAAATACTGTAAAAATACCGTTCCTGCCTTATCTACGAAGTTTACAAAGTAAAAAATCAGAAATAAATAGAGTTGATAGAGGTTTATGTAAATATTGCAGGAAAAATAAAACGATGCTTGTAACTAGCGCTTTTTTTTAAATTAGACTAAAGTGGTACGGAACCCTTCAGTGTGCGACTCCGACTCGTATTTGGCCGTTTTTTTTTGTAATGGCTTGGTTATCGCTGGTACGTATTTTCCCAATTTTTGATATCGCTTTGCTTCTGTAAGATACGTAATAAGCCTGCGGATGATGATATTTTTTTTTTGGAATTTAATGGTATTTTGCGAAACTCCTGAGCTCGTTTATCTTTCCCGACAATGTGTTAGAGCTTTGCAAAATCTATGCATTATGTGGGCAAAAATGGTTTTTCTCGCATTTCTATCAAGCTCGGATTTCTTCTCAAAATACCTATGAATTCTCTGGAATATTAAAAAGATTTATTACGGTCCTTCAGAAAAACTGAAGCGTGGGCGCTTTTGGAGACTGCCTTATAATAATAATATGCTACCATATAAAAATATATTCTGCAGTGAGCTCAATACTGTTTTTGTTTCTAAATGGTAGTAAAATCTATTGCGTTATACAACATAATTTAAGTGTTTAACGTATGTCGACAATGTGATTATTACATTCACAATTTCACATGCAAATATATAAACAATGTATTACAAGTACAAAATATGTACGTTTTGACAATAATGCACAACACAATAAGACAATTTAACGCGACACAAACAACCTACATTTATATCGACAATGCATCACAATTAATGTTCGTCCAAACGATACAACTATAATATTTTTCATAAAATACTAACTATGCCTCAAGGAAGGGAGTGCCTTACGAATGCCGCCTCACTCACACATACACGCATGCGATCACTTATCCAACTATTATCACGGTTTTTTTAGGAAAAACAAAAATCTACATAAAAAAAACTACTAACCTTAAAAATAAATTACGAGGCCACCCGTAACATCGATATAAAATGTGGATTTCTACTTAAAAAATAAACAATGTGTCTCAAATTTATCCGAAAGGTAGCTACAGTAATTTAATGTTCTTACGGGTACCGAGACGTGAAACAGCTACCGTATCGAAAAGACGGCTCAGCGCGAGCTGCACCGCGCGGTCACATCCGTCTGCAAGTCGTCCGGGCTTCGTTGGCACAAGACACGGGATGGGACTAGACAGGACTCAGGATAGGAACTGATTGGGTCTCAGGGATCGGGGATTTCACCTACTCGATAAAATCACAATGTATATATATGTATCTAAATAGTAAATTTAGCGAGACGCAACAAATAAATATATATAGTAACACTCTAAAGTGAAATTTGAGTTGTGACTGAGCCAAAAGACAGAATTTAGATCACGGAATGTTTAAAATTTTCTTATATCCCCGAAATACCGTATTATATCGACGCTGTACCCTACGCTACGATTGCAATTTGTAAAATATACTAATGTTCATTTGAACTACATAATTTCAGATCCCCGTATCTGAAAAAACTAAATGATATATAACAAGTGTTTAAAGTCAGACTTTTAGCTTTTATAAAACAAAAAATAACAATTTTACTTGAATATAATAATAATATACATCGCAATATGTATTTACATATACATAATATTACTTTAATTAAATATACACGTAAATAGTACTTTATATCGATCATACAAGTTGACCAGGACAGGTCGGCAGTCACGGTAACGACATGTACGAGTACAAAATGTGTAAATATAACTTTGCAAGATGTTGCATGAACCGCAGTGGTACACGTCGGCTCGCAAGCGTCGTCCGCCCTGGCCAACTCAAACATACAATTCCATTAAACAATATACAACGTAAAAATACTATTTGGTATATTATATAGCAGAAATCTAGCCGTCATAAAATCTATCAAAGCAGTATATCATAATATCTACACTGACACAGACATATAATCATCATACACATATATTTGTCAAAAAAAACCAGTCACAAATCACAGTTGACATAAATTCTCGATTTTACTAAGTCTTGTAATTTATATAAAATAATAGTTAACACATCAATTTTAAATATCTACTAAAAATATAATATTTGCAAAGCTCCAGTGGGTGTAGATAAATGCTTTGGACAAAATCAATTACCAAATGACTCTGTTATTTGATATCCTCTAAATCAAACTGCAACAATGTTGTATGTATGTTAGTGAATTACAAAATAAACACGTGCTATGTTTGTGTTGAGCAGTGAATGGCATCAGTCAACCTAAGCTAATACATTACGAGCAATAAGGCGAACGATGTGACTGGCGATCGAGTGCTCGCGTTTAAAATATCGCGTCTTCTAAGGACTTCTGCAAGCGGCTCGCGACATGAACTGTTTACATTATATTTTTACCAGTATCTGCTTCGACGTTATCTCAACGATATCATTTCGAAACTAAACCGTAGCTTACTATACTATCGTTTCTTTAGATAATTTCTGTGATGAGACTCTGATGATTCGATGTGTCGTTAAAATCTTATTATTAAAGATTGAAACTAAATAACACAAATTTTGCATGGACAAAAATAAGAATCAATCATAATTTTTTGAATAATTACATTCCAATTTAAAAACGGCATATCAAACGGAAAACATAAATCGTCTCATCTTTCAAGTTATAAACTAGAAACTATCTCTAAGGTTCATGCAATTACAGTAGATATTCCACATCTAACTCGGTAAAAATCACCGCGTTACAAAATTTTGTGAGTAAAACTACAATTAGAAAGGGCCAATGAATGTACACTCGTTACGATGGTTATATAAATGGGCACGTAAGCATGCAACGTGCGCCATGAATGTAACAAGATACGAATAGAAAGCCTAGCACCCCACGTATACGTGTGTACGCGACCCCCTGCCCTGTGCGTTGTGCGTCTGATAGTCTAAGCCGAGCGGAGCGGTTCATAACCTGCACGACCCCAACCAAGCTACATTCTATACACTCGGTGCACAATACACTCATTACTATTAAGTGATTACGCCGCTTCTACATGTACGTCTCGTCGAACGAAAAAGATATAATTTTCAGGTACAAACAGAAGAATGAAGTGTAACAATTTACAATCTAGATTATATTCTCTGTCGATAGGTACAAATGTGTAAATATCCCTCGCTAGTGTAGTGAGGTCAGTGTGTTGGCACATAACGCGGCGGCAGAAGCAGCGGCCGGCCCCGTCCGGCGTGACGTGTTCCCTACGCTCTCGGGTGATGCAGAGCCCGCGCGGCTGCCGTCACCCTCAATGTCTTCCCGACCCGTGCTGACATTGGTTCCCCTGCGGACACAAACAAACATTGCATTATTGTTGTACAACAGTCAAGTATCGAAGCCTGTAGAGGCAGCGAGGCAGTACGGCGACGTACCATAACGCAGTAATGACTTCTATATCCCGCACATGGCGGAGAGGCGCACGCTGAGCTGCACGGGGAACTGGTCGGTGAAGTGGCGCCAGTTCTCCTCGCCGACCTGGTTCTTAAAGCCGTGCAGGATTTTGGTGAACATCTCCTTTAGGTCGTCCTTGGGATGCGACCACGACGCCACGGCATCGCAGAAGAACATGAAGTCCTGTACCACGCCTCCCGGGTTCACCTGGATCATCTGACAGATGCCGCGGAACGCTGAGTCCTTCTCATCGTTGTCGCGAATGTTCCGCAGCGATGTACACCTGATACCAAATGATGTCGCGTGAGAGAGTGTTATTCAATCATAACACCATGATCATTATTTAGATGATGTTTCAAATGTAATTTTTACTTTATCATAAAAACGTTTACTACTAAAATTGGTGTCAGTATTTATTATATTTATTAATCACTTGAAATATCATCTAAAATTACTGTTCTAAAATAATTTGAGTAAAATTAATCAAGCGTAAAATATATTGTATACTGTTTTAAGGAGAATTTGTGGAAAACAAAGGTAAGGTTATGTTTGTGAATAGCAAATATTGAAACTGGCACACAAAAATATTTGTATGGATATTGGAACTTAGAAAATTCCAAACTGTAAGCAAATTACATTAAATATATAATATTAAATAAAATTATTTATTAGTAAATAAAATTATTGGATAAAATTAGCATATGTTTGCAAATTATCTTAGGAGTTAGTCAAAACGATTTGTCTTGCAGTTTGGTGTAAATAATAGTTTATATTGTTTAGAAAGCGGATGGTGTTCAACACATATAAAGTACAGCACTGAAAATAAGATGATCAAATAGGTAAAATACCACCCAACAAATCAGTGAGTCCCTCAAACTGTGGCCGAACAATTAATACATAGAATTAATATTCTCATGCTTGGTTTAACTTAAATCAGGAACAACATATCATATAAAACAATAATATTAACAAGCCATGGACAAACACCATCCACAATCGAAATAATACCGGTTAATAACTTATTCAATATTAAACGTAATAGTAATAATATAAAGTAATAATAAAAAAAATGACTACAGACCACTGGCGTACAAATTGATGTAAAACGGGTGCGACGTCGTGGGGGCACACATAACCTAGCCGACCGATAGTAATCGCTACACGCCACGACATACCGAGAACAAAACCAAGAAAACAAATCAACAAACCATTCAAAACATAGTTAAATTACATAATTCAACAGCAACAAATTAGTGTTACAAATGGAAAAAACGTGAAACAATTGTATATGCTAAGTAATCCATCAAATTATATAGGTATTGTATGTTTGACAAAAGATGGCCTAGAACTTGTACCGTTTTAAATATTTAAGAAGTGCTACGATGTTAATGAACAAGTACACAATGAACTCATGCAAGCTGATGCTATAATACTGCGATATCTACGCCATCTTTTAACTCGGGCACACTCTTCAGTTTTCGGCTCTACTTTGTATTAATATATTTACATTATAAGTACCCCAGAACCAAAATAAACATTGATGTAAGGTAAATAAGCTATGGCGTTAAGATTTTCTACTGTTTATATTAAGTGAAAATATATTTGTATGCAATAAAATACATGTTTTAAAAATATTATGTTCTGTGGTAGAAGTGGGAATTTGATAAATGATATAAGTTTTGTTTAGTATTGAGTTAGAACACATCAAGTAGGGATCCTGACACATAGAGTTCTGCCAGGTACAGATAGGCAGGGGCTACTACAGCGAACATAAATGGGGTATACAAGTAAACATGAACATCACAACAACTCAATATAAAACATTGAATAGTAACATATACATAATAAGTATACATAACATGACTGCCACCAAGAAAAGTCACTTATTGGATATTGTTCTAGCAAATAATAAAACATTACTGATTAGTTAATCTCACTTTTTTTTCAAAAATAATAATAGTGTTCGTTTGATTATGTTAATAATCAACACAATCACTTACCTGTATTCTCGAGAAGAGTCTTAGGTGTATTAGGCCTGTTGATAATTTCAACTAAATGATTCAATACTAGAGGGATATACTTTGATGTTTCGGGCCCTGAAATAATTATTTATAGATATAGGTTGCACACAAGTCTTTATTTTGATAGCAAAAGGAAATTGCTGCTTTTAATTTTAACACAATATCTGTATTGTGTCATCACTTACCTAATTTGATGCTTATTTCGCCGATTGCCCAGGTGGCATTATTGCAAACGGAAATGAGTTCAGGATTGAGGTTCATGCCGAGTATCGGCAGGAACTCGGGTATGTATGGCAGTACATGTTGGAAACATGCCTTTGTCAGGTCGCCCAGCAACGCAAACGACGACTGACGAACCTGACGATAAGAAACATAACTTAAAATATTAATTCTGTCTTGGAACCAAAAAATCCCATCGCCCAATACGTGTTAGTTACTGTTATAAAGTTTGTTACAAGATCTAAAATGAGAATTAACGGTTTTGTGGGTGAATTAAATGCAATATACCTTAGAACCAAGATGAGAAATGCGATGACAAGTTGCGCGACCCAAAGAGAAGTACAGGACGAGACAAGCAACAAAAATAAGCGGGATTAACAAATTATAATTTATATCAATCAGTCAATATGATTTTACATGTGCCTAGGAATGTGCCATATATTTTAGGGATATTCCCGAAAGCAATATTTACAAAATTGTAAATTGACTTTATTCTTTCTATCCAGAAATATTCCTGGTTCCAATGATCATTGGGGATATTCTAAAATTAAATATTGGGAATGTGATAACTCCCACGGCACATAACTTGATGCACAATATTTGTACTGATTTAATATTATTGAGTAGTTAGGAAACATCAAACGACTGAATACTAGTAGCATTCAGTGATTTGTCGTGTTTTAATAATTATACGTCATCTAAAAATGAAATAATTCTTACACCACTATGCAAGCAAACAACATTTTGGATAACGCAACCAGTAATAATATTCAACCATATTAAATAAAGCTTAAATGGTAAATTAAATGGAAATTAAATACATTAAAACTCCACAATACCTTGACATAATAAAAAAAAGCCCTATGCGCCCTTGTCCCTTTGATTAGATAAGCATGAGTCACATACAAGATATACCTCAGGCATCGGATCCTGCATGCACTGGTAGAGCAGTTGCATGAGGTTAGAGTTGAACACGAGGTGGTCTATGTGTCCGTCCAGCCCTTCTGCCAGCCCGCTCAGTAAGTCCAGAGCGACGATCATAAAGTCTTTGTCGGGCGCTTCGAATTGCTCCGGACTTTGACTGTTTGCCTGGAAAAATAATTGTGTTGGTATGCCTATGTTTTAACTTACCTACGGCCTGAACTTGCTCGCCGATATCCATGCATATGACCAAACTCAAGGTCTGCAGGAAGCTATGGAGCGCTGTTAGGTTTAAATCTAATCAATTTATTAAGAAACAGTACACTGCATCAGAATCCGTAAATTTTTATTATTCAGTAAATTTCTTAACACGGCCCTACTTAAAGTGCGATCGTTAGTGAATTTCGCCATAGTCCTCAACTGTGGTTAACTGATTGGTGATCGCATTAAGTTGGTATAATCAGGGGGATGCAGCTACCCTCTTGATAAATAGTCTCTTAGCAGCTTTTTCCGCGCAAGTAAAGGGAAAACGACATGGCAGATAGTTACCAAACTAAACTGGAACTGGGTCAGCCATGTTTTATCTAATTGATAAAACTCTCACACAGTCAGCGTGACAGACAGATAATAATGGACGGTTTAAACCAGTGGATAGAAGCTAGAAGCATGAAACTTTGCACAGGAGTTTCTTGTATAACGTCGGTTAGTAATAGGAAAGAATGATTGAAAATTCATCTCCTAAGGGGGTTAAATAGGGGATGAAAGTTTGTCGTTTTTGAAGTATGGGAAATCCCATTGGGTACACGGCTAGTACGATATAAAGCCATAGTTCGAAATAGCGATAGAGAGTTCCCAAAACTAGAGAACAGCTGCAGAAGACTGCTAAAGTGGGGACTAAATCAAGTAGACTGGTGGATTAGCTAACCCTGATGAACTTTAGAAATAGCTAACTATCAGTAAAGTATAATTAATTACCCACGTGCGTTTCTATCAGGAAAAGCACGACACATTCTTGAAATATGTAAATGTAGGAAAATTATCAAAAAAAAATTAAAACAATAGCACTATAAATAGTAAGGTGATTGATAACTCCACTCGTAATTTGTGTTCACAGTGACGACACGACGTCGCCCGTCGCTAAATTAGCAACGCTGATAATAAAATATAATGTTAATACTTGATATTTAAAAACAAAATTCTTGATTGCTTCTCTGCATGTTCAGGTTAATCGGAAAATAATAGGTAAATCTTTACTACTTTACGTTAATGTTTCTTTCCACATACATTATATTTTATTCGTACGCTTGTGAAGCCTCTTCTTACCCAGAAATAAAATGAATAGACCTTTCATATTACATACATAAACTAACGCCTTTTCCCCACGGGATAGGCAGAAACTACAGTTCACTACATGCTACGATCCTTACATACTCCTTTCGCTTCGTTCACCATCATACATCTCGTCACACACGCGCGCCGGTTGTAAGTACTTTGCCCCTGTCCTTTTTGAAGAACATCACCAATAGTATTGATGTATGTCCACCTGTGGCGTTCCCTACATGCGTTTCTACTGACATTCGCCTTATAAATTCCGCTTTTCAAATTACAATGGTTCAAATCTTTAGTGATTTCTGACTACATTCAAATATATCCTATATGCATCTTGATTTTCAAGTTACATTACCATTACATTGTTTAAAATAAACGACATTCAATATGTTACATGTCATATTTGCAAGCGTTATAATATTCTTCAATGTACTTACAATATTCTGATTTAAAGTCTGTTCTATTAACGATACGCATCTTCTGAAGACTGGTTCACAATACGGCAAGAATCCTGATTGTAGTGCTGTTGCTACAGACGATAGACACTGTAACCAATACTTTTATTAATATCAACTCAAGGTTTGTATCATGTTGTAATGTTTATATTAATAATACCTCTAGAAGTGGGAAAAGATCTTTATCTTCGTCCTTCAAAACGTTCCACTTATTAATAAGTGGTGGCATTAACATGTTGATATATTCAGGTTTGTTGAGGTGATGTCCAACAGAATCTGCTAGTGTACCGATAGCGTCATACAATATGAGTAAGTTCTTATGTTGATATTTGCTGAAGGCGTACACGAGAGTTTGTAAGATGAAGCCCAAGTAGGGAACAAGTTCTGTGCACGCTTCTTCCTCCAGGGTGGCGAATGCTGAGCACGCCGCTTCTTGTACGCGCTTGTTGTTGTCGAGAACGCGTTTCAGCAACTGAAAAACAAAATTGATATTTAAGTAAGATATGGGAATGGCACAAAGACCTGTAACAAAATGCCCATTTGAATTTTCAATGGATTTCAAACTAAGGCTTACAATTAATTACCTTAAAAAACGCAACAGTCGCCATTATTATTAAATATTACTTCCACCGATTTATAAAAGCCTTATCAACTTATGCCTGTTACCTATGGCCAAAAATGAAGTTTTTGGGCAAATTGGGCATATAATAAAACTCGTAAACTAATTTTACTTGTGCTGGCTAATAACGTATGAAAGTGTCTACTATGCAAAGCTCTTTGCTTCTTTATTGGTAAAGACACAGGAGTATTCATTTTAACGAATAAGGCTCAGTCAATCATAGGAATCGCCCATAATTCTGTTGTCAAATCTCATGTCAGGTGATATGATTCATTAACCAAAATATTAAGAGATCTGATAACCAGTGATCGGAAAAGGGTGAGCTAATTTACCTAAACTTCAAAGAACAGAGACAAAAACTGGAGACTTCCTTACGACAACCTTTTTTTTTCGGGAGAATTTTCTCGGAGATTGTCTTTCATTTGTTTTCAAAAAATAAAACACAATCTCCTTTCTTGAAAACAATAAACAATCTCTTTTTTAAAAACAATGAAAAACGTGTCATCTGGTTTTGTGACAATTTTGGGAAACAGAAATAGGAACCGAATTTAATTATTTTCTGTACTATTAACATTAATATTAAATGTAGTTTAGTGATGTCCCGAAACCCAGAATAATTTTCACGAAAAAAAATGTTGTCGTAAGGAAGTCTCCAGTTTTTGTCTCTGTTCTTTGAAGTTTAGGTAAGTTAGCTCAATTCATTGATTACAGATTTGATTAGGTTTACTAAAATAAGGGGTTTGATAGCGATACATGTTCAAGTGAGGTATTCTATGATGTACCTCAGTCATGACGGGCTTCAGGTAGAGGTCGTGCGACTGGCTCACGATCCAGTGCGAGTAGCGCGACAGCGTCCAGCACGTGATGGCGCGCACCAGCGCCTTGCGCTCGCCCAGGCAGCACACCAGGTACGGCACCAGGTCCGGCAGGTGCGGCACCATGCCGCCCATGCACCCGTCCGCCACCGCGCCCAGGGCCAGGATGCCGCTCTCCTGCACAATGAACACTCATTACAATTACCATTATTAATGGGAAAGACCTATCCTGACAAATCTCACTTCACACTAATCAGGATTAACTGATGAGCTCCTTTAGCACAAACCTTTATGACCCAATCCTCATGGAACAGCGTCTCCTTGAGTATCGGGAACAGCACGGGCAGCAGGTCAGCTCCGAACACGTTGGCGAGCACGTCGAGTGCGGCGGCGCTACACTTGCGCAAGTTCCAGTCGGACAGTGAGCCGTCGTCGGCGTCGGCGCCGCCGTCGTCGTCGTCGTCAGACTCGCCGCCGCCAGACATGTTGCTGTCGCCCGCACCCGCTATATCACACCACAACTTGTTGTATTAATGTATAGTTTTTTTTTAACCTTTCAGTTTCGATGGGGTCTACCTCAACTATAAACAGTTTTATTTAAAATTACATTTTGGAATTGTCATCAGATATTAACTTCAATACACAGGTAAAGCATTTATTTTTGATGTAAAAATATTATTTAATTACTTAATTCAATGTGAAATTTTCTAACAAAACCCCTTGAAAAAGGCGTAACAAAAGGATAATAATAGTAAAGTTAAAAGTAAAGATAAGTTTATGAAATACTTTCCGGAAGATCGTCAGCAACATTAAAACTCAGTTGCACCAACTAAATATAACCATAACCTTCCTATATTTCTATGAAATCTATGCAAATTTGACATTAATATGACAAGTTTATGATTATAGCTGGTGCAACTAAGTCTTAAAGTTTGTTGACCTCTCTCATGGAGTTAGGTTGAATCCAATAATAATTTATACCCGCGCAAAATACGCGTTTTGACGTGGATTTGGGAAAACTTACCTGTTTAGCTAAAACTATAAGATAAGCATTTACACTGTAAATTCTCAGCTTGACTGATAAGCTGAATAGATGATAGATAGATTATTAAAGTATAAGTCGTCGTACCATTGTGTTTGACAGTGTGTGAGCGCGGCTTATGGAACCGCGGTCGGATGTCTGACTCGCGGTCGGGTTCTGCGTCGTCCGCGTCATCGTCGCGGTCCCCACGCAGCAGAATCACGTCCATTTCTGAGTAACGCATGCCGCGGACCAGGATCGGCAGCAGGGCTGGTAGTCTGGGCCCTAGCACCTATGTATTACATGCTCTATTAAAATATATTTTAGGACATACACAATTTAAGCCGAAAACTTTCCTATAGGTTGGAAAAAATACGTAACTATGACTGACGCCTAATCCTGATTTAGGATAGAAAAAAATCTGAAAATCATATTGTATAATATTTTACATCCCCAATGCAATCTAGATTACAAGGAATTTGATTGTAAGACTTTTGATAAACGAAAACTACTTTAAACCAACTTCAATGAAGAGGTTGATTAATCATCATTCCCGATTGCAACACAATTAAAAACTGAGCAGCCTCAAACAAATTTTATAACAAATAATGTTACTTACCTCACGGCAAACATTTTGTTCTGCAAGTGAGAGCCAGAACTCACAGGCCTCTAATGCAACACCCTCCTCGGGGTCTTGTGTTCTCACCAGCATGTACTATAGAATAAAACAAATAATTAATGTTGAAACACCTTTTAAATTGAAAATAGTACATTCATTGTGTATATTGAGACAAAATAAAATTTATTTATTTATTTAGGGAAAACAAACAATTGTACAATGTGAATATAGTAGATACAGAACATTATCTTAAAAATTAGGCAAATGCACAATCCACGACGTTTCCACAGATTACTAAGGTACAGTGTAGACACAATATTTTAAATTACAACAAAACAAATAAGGAGAAAAGAGACAATAAAACAACAACAGGAAGAAGCAAGAAGCAAACCATTGTAGGCTACCTGGTGCCTGCTCAGAAACATATAAAAATACAATTACAAGAGGTACTTAACACAAACATTACTAGTTACACCGATGCAGACCAAAATGATAAAGACAATAATATATTGACAGAAGAAATAATATAAAATCTTCTTTAGATAAACAAGACAGGGCAGTTTACTTCACCAATATTACTGAAAATTAAAAGCTGAGTAATTTAATGATGTTTACCTCAATGATGTTAGGCAGATGAGGGATGAGCCTGTCCAGTCTAACCTCCAGCAGCAGCACTAAAGCATGACAGACATTTTTCCTGACATCTGAGTCTTCATCGGCTGCTAAGTGGAACAAGTTCTGTAAACAAATTAATTTTATTAATTAATGCTAACACTGAGAAGGGTAATAAATAGATAACTGTGAATGTAATTTTTTATAATTTCTGTCTTGTAGTTTTAGAAATTAAAAAAAACTCTTACCTCAATAAATGCATCAATGTGCAACATGAGGGCTTGAGTTCGGCCCATGATGAAATAGTTGACACAAGCAATAGCATGACATCTGATTTTAGGTGATGAGTGCCGGAAGAACTGCAGGAATTTGGGTATCAACACATTCAGAGGCCTGTTCAGTGCATCACTGTCCAAGATTTCTGCCGTGTCTTCACATATCTTCTGCAGTGCCCCAAATGCACCCTAAAATTATAACAGTGTTAATGCAGAACATAAAACATTTTTTTTTTATTTTGTATACCTATTTTATTATTTATATATTTTTATTGTTGATAAATTTTAATTATAAATTCGTAATTTTTGAGTAAATATCTATTGTTTTGTCTGTGAAAACATCTATAACAAATATTTCATAAGAAAATTTACAAATTAGGCCTATACTACCTGTACCTATCTACTTACTACCAATAAGTTTGTAAATACTCAAATTGCTTCCAAATCCAGTGACTGTTCAAGACTTTGAGGACATATTGCCAGACCAGATATACATATTTAAATTGATATTTATATTTTTGTATTGTTGTATTCCTATTGTTTTTTTTTTCAATAAATTTACTTCTTATTTTATGTAGACACTACAGACAATTATTTATTATACACTATCATTTTCATTTATTAAATGTTTTCAATTTAGAAAATATAGGAAACTAAGAAATACTGTAGTATCAGGGTCATTTCAAAGTTATCAATTTTACAAACATCTACTAAATTGAATGAAAGATTATCTACTAAAGATGCTTTACAAGTTATAAATCATTAATATTTAGATGAATACCTAGGACTGAGCTGATTAGGCAGAAATAATACATACCTCACAAACATTGTAATCTTGTGAGTCAAGCATCTGACACAAGGCTGGCAGCAGCTCGGGCCATGATGTTAGTTCACCCTTGCTAGCTATGGTAGTGATGATAATACCCACAGTTGCCCGAATCAAGGGAGAAGGGTCCCCAACGGCTGATAGACATTCGCGCTTAATAAATTCAGCCACTTCAGGCAAGAAGCTGTTGTAGTGAGCTTTGACATTATTTTTCAAAATCAAACCACTCAGAGATCTTGTAGGTTCTTCTTCAGTGACGAGTTTAGTCAAAACGAAGATCAAATAGTTATTGAAGTCTGGATACTTATTCAATTCTTCCAATTTCTGAGATTACATTGTTAGGAAAATAAAGGCTGTCAATGGCTGTCATGTCGGAAAAATCGATTTTATCGCAAGCGTCGAGATGAAACAAATAATAGTTAAAAAGGCATTAAGACCTACTTTTTTGATAAATTGCATTGAAATATGAAAACATTGATAACGATTAGTACGTAAATAAAAAATAAAGCGGTTATAGTTACAAAAAATATCCACGCCGATAGCTGTAAAGATATGGAAATTATGAAAAGGATACTTGTTGAACGGCCCTTTGTGTTGCTGTATCTGGTGATTGAGACTCTTTGAGAAGTGTTAGTATTTGTCTTAGTCCTTCTTGTTCTGGTTTCCACTCCATTTTCATAATAATTCTACGAAACGGTTTTATTTCACTCGGTCCCGTAAAGATCAACCATGCCAAAATTTGACGAGTTGCCAGAATCAATAATTGGAATGGGAAAGTAAAATGTGGATGCGTCAGCCGCAATACCGAGAATATGTGTTATATTTAAAACTTTAGGCGATTAATCGATTGAGTCCCACAGACTAATCTCAAAAGGCTTGACATCGAACGAAACAAAAATTTAATTAAGAAAACATAAATAAAAAGAATAACACGCCAAAGCGCATGTTTTTATTATTGAAAAATATTTTTCTAAAATATTTAACTTAACTTAGACATTGTTGTAAAAGAGACGTTACCAAAATGCCTAAAATTAAAGCTGAAAAGAAGTCTCGGGTACATAATGAAATTGCTAAGCAAGGTATTTGATTGGCATAGGTTATATTTTATTACGAATATTTTAATATATTTGTATCTAACCAATTTTATTATTACTTTTTAATATCATTGTGTATCATGAATCCTAAATATATGTTTTTGCTTTACTTTAGGTATCCAATTTAACAAGGATTTCGGCCAACATATATTAAAAAATCCGCTCATTATAACTTCAATGTTAGACAAAGCTGGCCTAAGGCCTACAGATGTGGCTCTTGAGATTGGTCCTGGTACTGGTAACATGACCGTCAAGTTACTTGACAGAGTCAAGAGAGTTGTAGCCTGTGAAATAGATACAAGGTAAATAATATAAGTATAAAAATATTTTTAATTTTAATTTTTTACTATTATTGTATTCTATTCTCTACCCTTGTTTAAATAAGTTTGAAATTGTTGTGCCAGACGGCACCAGAGCCGTTGTAATGTAAGCATTTATAATATTTTATTATTACAGATTAGTTGCTGAACTTCAGAAGCGTGTTCAAGGAACTCCTTACCAAGCTAAACTTCAAATACTTGTGGGAGATGTTCTTAAAACAGAATTACCATTCTTTGACATCTGTGTTGCCAATGTTCCATACCAAATCAGTTCCCCTCTAGTCTTTAAATTGTTGCTGCACAGACCATACTTCAGATGCGCAGTGCTCATGTTTCAAAAGGAGTTTGCACAGAGATTGGTAGCGAAACCTGGTGATAAGTTATATTGTAGGCTGTCTATAAATACACAGCTGCTAGCTCGAGTTGATATGTTGATGAAGGTTAGTTGTAGTACAACATTTGGTCTATGCTAGCCTACTTACTACTTTTAAGAATTCAAGATAAAATCAACTTTTTTGTATTTATTTCAACAGGTGGGCAAAAATAACTTTAGACCACCTCCTAAAGTGGAATCAAGTGTTGTGCGGATAGAGCCAAGGAACCCACCTCCACCTATAAATTTTGTGGAATGGGATGGTTTGACAAGGATAGCATTTGTAAGAAAAAATAAAACATTAGCTGCCGTTTTTAAACATGCTACAACTATGGCTGTATTAGAAAAAAATTACAGGATGCACTGTTCTCTTCATAATAAGGTATGCATTGTAAAAAGCTGTGTACGCACTTCCAAACACGAAAGTCGCGAATATGAATATCAAACATGTTGTCTGTATGTGTACCATTAGCAAAAAGTTTGTTCGGCAAATACATTCATAGTGATTTGTTTTCAATTATATTCATTCATGCAAACCTAGCTTTATGATCATAATAAAATGTTTACTATTCCTGCACTTCCATATTTTGAGAATAATTACAAATTCTTTGTGATGTTTTTTACAGGAAATACCCGAAGACTTTGATATAAAACAAAAAGTACAAGAAATATTAACAAATTCAGAAACAGATCAGATGAGAGCTAGAATGATGGACATAGATGACTTCATGAAATTATTACATGCCTTCAATTCTGAAGGCATACACTTTGCATAGTACATTTATTTATAAATATAAGAATAAAACAAATATATATTTATTGTTTTTTTAATAACTCTTGTAGTTTACATTGATAAAACAAATAACATTTCCTATCCAATGCCACCTGTTTTCAGCATTGTTAAAATTTTTGCACTATAAGTAGTTAGTATTTATATGGGGGCATCCTTGAAACCTCTGGTAGCATAGTCGGCACCTGTATGACGGTCCGATTTGAATGGGAATCCGGGTTGCCCTGGCAACACCATTGGTTTCGAAATATGTACTCTCCAGCCTCCTTTTCTAGTCCAGTCCTAGAATAATAATAACAAGTTACATGGAGACTTGCAAAACCCAGCACATTATCGTAGTAGGCTCTGCAAAATTCGATCTTTGAACGATTGCAAGAATATTTTCAATCAAGCCAAAAACCAATGTATTTCCCTTCCCACAAGCTGTACACAATACCTTTACCCCCATGGGCAAGAATTGCAGAACATCTTGCTGTGAACAATTTTTCTGGTTCAAAGATGAATATATATAACTTACATTTTGATTGTATTTGAAGTAGTAGTGTGCTCCAAGAATTCCAAAACCAATTAATATGAATTTTCCAGTGAGATATCTATAATCAGCGGCACGCTCTTTTCCCTGTAACAATAGTGAGTATATAACATTATATCAAATAACACGACTATAATTATATTGTTTACACCATTCAGGTTTCGGTTATGTAACCTCACCAGTACAGGAGCGAGAGCACCATAAATCTTGTCCAAAGGCATGCGATAGATACGGCGGAATATATTAGTGCGCTCTTTCCAGTACTCTTCTACATGTACTGGTTCATTGGGAGCCAGGACTTGGTCTTTCAACCACTGCTTGCGCCAAGCTCTTTCGACATCGGTCATCCCCAAACATCTTTCACGTTCAGATGCCACACGACCAGCAATGGCCATGGGCTTAACACCCGCTGTTTGAGCCATGGTCACCCAATATTTTCTTTACTTATTGTGCCAACCGTTTCGTTCTATGACGAACTTTATATTTTGATTTCATGCAATGCCAAGGAATTTAGGCAGTTTTGACAGCTGAGCTGAGTGTCCTCCTGTCAGTCCACAGACTAGATAACTAGATATGTGTCAGTCAGACAAGAAAAGTGTTGCCAGTTGCCGGGGCTTCTAAGTGGAAATGAAAACTTACAGTTTTACTGCAAAGGAACGTTTTTTTGAATTTCATGGGCTATATTAATATGCTTATATGCTCCAAAGGCTGTGGCCGGCTGACACCTTAAAAAACAAATAGGATGTCCACATGCATGACACGATTGAATTGTCAATTCGAACAATTTGTCAATCAGGGAGCTTACCATGACGTCATAAGAAAACGATCAAATGCCAGCCAGTCAATATCCGTTCAAAAGCAGGCCTGCTTCTGAATCGCTAAAAATCGTACCATGACGTCCATGACAGTACAAAAGGTGAACGACTATTCAACCAAGTTGAGCGGATAAGCTGTTAATGGTACGAAAAGTCTATAAAAAAAAACAGGTGAACGGATTTCGTAAACGTCAACGTAGCAGGCCTGCCGCAGGCCTGCTCTAACGATGTCATAGTACAAAAAAGCAGGGTAGTTCAACTTCCAGGCAACTTCTGCCCTGCTTACTATGTAGTATGACATCGTTAGAGCAGGGGGCTTACCATGACCTCTTATGAAAACGCTCAAATGTCAGCCAGTCAACTTACGTTCAAAAGCAGGCCTGCTTCTGAATCGCTAAAAATCGTACCATGACAGTACTAAAGGTGAACGACTATTGAACCAAGTTTAACGGTTATGCTTGTTCATGGAACAAAAAGTCTACACAAAAAAATAGGTGAACGCATTTCGTAAACGTCAACGTAGCAGGCCTGCCGCAGGCCTGCTACGTTGACGTTTACGAAATCCGTTCACCTGTTTTTTTTCCTGGTTAAAACCAATCTTAAAATTATTCTACTAAAAGGTGGAAGAGATATAATCAGAATGTATGGTGGTAACTCGAAATGCTCGAAACAGTCCTGAATTTGACATTCTCGATTTGTTTTCGACAATTGCCTATAATACTCGAAATCGGGAGAATTCTCGCAAGTAGACAAAGCTACCTAGCGTACTATTATTATCTGAAAAAGTAAGATAGATAGAGATACGCGTGAGCGAGCGAGTGGCATGCATTATGCAAGTATCTAGTTTGCTTCTGTGCTGGCATGCCGCATGCATGGCATGCAAATGTGTATTATAGGCTTATTATCACTCGCTGGCAAAGGTTTCCATTTCAATAACTGGTAACATTCATCAGATAAAAAAAAACTACAAATCCTCGGTCGGTGTCAGAGACAGTGTCTGATAATAGAAATTCCATTTTATCTCATTACATTTTTATTTTAGTTAATAGTGGATAAAAATATTCTGAACAAGTTAACAAGATGCCTCGGTATCACAAGGTGGAAATAAATAAAACAGAATGGATTGTTCCGGAAAGATACCAAATGCTTACACCTGTGGGCTCAGGTGCTTACGGACAAGTTTGGTATGTATTTATGATTATATTCGGCAATATGCCAGTATTTATATGTAATGAAACTACTGTATTTATTTATATCAATTATTTCAATAGCAAGCTATCTATGCTCGGCAACAGAATGTAAAATGAGTAAGTACATTGCCCTTACGTGGGCGGGCTGATTATGCTGTTTGTCTATTCTTGAAATGAACAACAATTTGTTTACAGTTCCGCAATCGACACCCTGCATAATATGAAAGTGGCGATAAAGAAATTGGCGAGACCATTCCAGTCCGCCGTGCATGCCAAGCGGACTTATCGCGAGCTTAGGATGTTGAAGCATATGAACCATGAGAATGTTATTGGTAATTATATCATAATGTTTACATTTTAAATTGAATGTAGGTTCAGCATCAGCTCTAGAACCGTCCCACGTGATTCTATGCTAATAAAATCAAACATTTTGATATATGAATAGGAATCTAATGCTTTTCTAGTAAATTTATAAGTTTAATCTTGTTGTTTGTATAGTAGCGGTACTATAATTAGGGAATACCAGTACTGCATGCAATGTTGTGATAAAAACTTAAATTTAATCCAAATTCAAACAGCAGTGAAAATAATCTTTATGCAAAATTTGTTGTTGTACCTATTTGTTCTCGTATATGTATTATACATTAATTATGGACCTACATAATCATATTGATCTACATAAAAAATAATTAAAAGTTATCACTGATGGAATGATTATTTATAGTTAGTTTTTATAACAATGTTGTATGCAGTTCATTGATATGGTCTAGCATGCATTTTTCCGCAACTCCATGACAAAGCGCGTATTTTGCTTGGGGTGGGGATCAATTTAATTTGATCCACCCCAACTCCTCGAAAAAGGCTAGCAAACTTATTGTTGCTGATGATCAGTTCCGTGTTTACCATAAGGGCATGGGCCCAGGGCCCTGACCTAATGTGGACCCTGAAACGCCAAAGCCTTTGTATTTTTCATCTGACAAATCAATTTAAAATAACACATTGGTTTCTTAGTTCAACGCATCATAAACAAAGCAGCGAGATAGCCAGTGTTGCTTGACAAAAGTTTGCTTAGCAGAAGTTTCCTTTAATTTGGAACAAAGTGCTACCAACTTCAGACTTAAATTTTTTTCACAAGTTGGCACCAATCTAATAACCAATAAAGTCACTCAACAAAAAGCACATTCTAAAGTTTTCATTCATGTTTGTTTGGCATTCTAAAGGGGCCCCTAAACTGTACCCAAGGGTGTGTACATTGCCTAAGATAACCCTGCCGATGATCTCGGAGAGTACTAAGATTGTCGTAGTATTTAATCCTGTATATGGGGACTCCAGGGCAGTTCAGTAGTATGTGGGCCCCTATTTCATCCTCCTCCATGTAGGGTCTGCACATGCAGACTGTCTGTGTTGGTGTTCCTAATTATATGACCACTACTGTATGTGTGTGTATATTATTATCATTAACCCTACACAGGTCTGCTGGATGTGTTCAGTCCTGAAAAAACTCTGGAGGAATTCCAGCAAGTATATCTTGTGACACACTTGATGGGAGCAGACTTAAACAATATTGTTCGTACCCAGAAACTTTCTGATGACCATGTCCAATTCCTGGTTTATCAAATTCTCCGTGGTCTTAAATATATTCACTCAGCAGGAATTATTCACAGGGTATGCTCTTTTATAGTGAAGTTAATAATTTAATCAAAACATCTTGAATCATTTGTCTCTTGCTAATATCACAAAAGAATATAGATCACTATACCTTTTTCAACGTAAGGTGAGCCTTGACATTTCTCTACAAAACATAACCATACAAAGAATATCAAATGTTTTAAAAAACAAAACATGGATCATATACAGTACCCGGCAATAAATATTGCACATCGACCTTTAGAAAGAGACAATCGGCTAATTTCATCTTCGTAGAGCGTTATCTCTGTCGCACGAAATAGTAACAGTCCGGTATCTATCAGGAGCTGTTAAAACAATTATGATTTGACTTCAAAAAGAAGGAGGTTCTCAATATATTTATTTTGGAAAGTTATAGCTGTCGTATACATAATAAACACCATTATACCTATTGTTAAAATGAGACATTCTAATAAAACAATAATAATTCTAATTCTCAATTCCTTCCATTTCACTATCAATTCAATTCAAATTTATTTCTTATGGCTCCATCCTTATTGATGATTCTGCCAAAGTCAAGATTGAAAAAGACACTGATAAGTATGTATTGTATTACACTAAACAAAAACTATTGACTGGTGTTTGTAGCTAGCATTGAAATCAGATGAGCATGCTGAAAAAGGACAATACATTATGTTAATAAACAAACACAAGACGAAACAAAGTACATGCAGATTTATAAGTAGGAAAAGCGAATATAAATGGATGGGTTGTAAGAAAAGGAATAAAAATAAATAAACCAGCCAAGTGCGAGTCGGACTCTCGCACGAAGGGTTCTGTACCATTATCTATAAAAACGGCAAAAAATCACGTTTGTTGTATGGGAGCCCCCTTAAATATTTATTTTATTATGTTTTTTAGTATTTGTTGTTATAGCGGTAACAGAAATACATTTCAACTGTCTAACTATCATGGTTCATGAGATACAGCCTGGTGACAGATGGACGGACGGACAGCGGAGTCTTAGTAATAGGGTCCCGTTTTACCCTTTGGGTACGGAAACCTAAAAAGGAGTCATACTACAATCGGATATTATTAGCCCTGATAAATTTAAATAGAATTTTAATTAAGGGGGAATGAGCCAAGGTTAACAAAAACGAAATATTAATAGGACGGGGAATATCATCAGACAGTAAATTATAAAGGGGAACTAATATTCTAGGACAATAGAAAAACAAGTGCTCCAGAGTACCCTCCTCTATTTAGACCACATGCACATGAAGAATGATCTTTTGTTCGGATTTTGGCTAAAAAAACCGGAGTACACACAAAACAGAGGTGGCCCATTTGTTAAAAATATTTATGGGTACTAAACCAAAGGAGATGTTTGATTTTGGGCCACCACTATGTACAGTATATAGAAAAATAGAAAAAAAATAGGGGATTACCATAAAAATACAAATAAATTAATTTGAAGAAGAGTACAATTGTACTGGAATTATTATTTGGGGACGTTTTTTAATATGTTAACCCTTTTTTCTGGTAGCCATGACAGTTGTGTTTGACATTAACATGAGTTTGACAACTTTGACAGTCCTAGGTTTCTTGATGTGTGTGTGACGCAATCGAGTACAACACCTATATTTCTATTTCATTATAATTAAAACGAAATCCAAGTATTTTCGTCTATAAATAACGTAGAAAGGTTATGTAAGTACACAAGAAATAAACAATATGGGGTCAATGACATGTCAACAGTTGTCAAAATGACATTTCACATAATTTCGATCCACCATATTTTTATGTGTTGTGTTGCTCTCCTTGACCAAGTTAACTTGAATGTACAATTAAACAAAGTAAAATTATAGAAAACTAACATAATACAACGGTTACTTTATTGTATAGCTATATTTCCATATTGTGTACAGGGTGCTAGCCCAGGCTCCATACATTTCTGAAACATCTCCTTTTAGACGGAATTGAAGGCTGAATTAAACCTTAACTGAAAACTAAACCTCACGCGATGCAACTTGATGCATAATCAGACAAGAAAATAAAATTATTATGTGTGGCTGGACTGTGTATTCGTGGTCCACAATTTCATTTAAGATGTTGTAATAACCCACCAGGGTGGGTCAACGTGGACCCTGAACATGAGTCCAATAGAATATGACTTGGCCTTGACGGGAAATAGGGTTAGAGAAAAAAATCCAGCCACCCAGAAACATTAGAGGATTAAAAAGTGTTTCATGCGAGTATGGGAACAATTTACTTTAAGAAAAGATAATGGATTAATAAATTGTATGGAAAAACATGTCATAATACTGATAAGGACCCTAGCAGTATAGAAACGGTGATAAATCAAACAAAAAAGTAAAATAAATAGCAAATTAATTATTCCAAAAAATACGCGCCGAAAGTTACAAAATGGATATTTTTGAAAATTAACGATTTAAGTTGCCAAATTCATTTAAATGATTATTGATTATTTGTCCTTTTAATGCATTTAACACTAATTATAAAATATTTAAACAAAAATATTAATAAACAATACAAAATTATGGAAAAAAACACGGTTTTTTGTTGCGCTCCGCTAATTATGCCGGTGAGTGTATTTGAACTGGACGCGACCGCACTCTATCGCACTTGAACAACGACTGACATGACAAAACGTCACACACATAGGTAGTGTGCGACAGAGATAACGCTCTACGAAGCCGAAATTAGCCGATTGTCTCTTTCCAAAGGTCGATGTGCAATATTTATCTCCAGGCACTGTAGTTATTTTACGGTGTTTAATAATGTTGTTTACCTTTTTTTCGATAGCGGTCTCCTTTTACGGAATGTCCACTATGTCAGGACTCATTTTTCGTTGAACAGAGTATAAACTAATTTGCTAATAATAAGAATTGTTGATCAATCCAAAAAATATTTTAAATATGATACTTGCATGTTTTAACGCCACATTCATGCCATTTTTTATGGCAGTATCATTTGTTTAACACAAGTATTAATATTGTAGGATCTAAAACCTTCTAACATTGCTGTCAATGAGGACTGTGAGTTGAAAATCTTAGATTTTGGTCTAGCCAGGCCGACTGAGACAGAGATGACTGGCTATGTAGCTACAAGGTAAGACCATATTTACTTTTTAAATTAGACCTATTACAGGTTCAGTCAGGCTTAAGTACTAAAATGAATGTAGATAACGTATGGCCTTTATTATTACACCAGATTGTATATTATAATTTGTGCTTTGTCAAGGCAATCAGAAAACCAATTACATTGTGGTGAATTTAATATTCACTTGGTGTTTTAAGTCTTATAGCTTTATGTGCATGTATATATTCAACTAAAAACCTTGCAGGTGGTACCGAGCCCCAGAGATTATGCTGAACTGGATGCATTACAATCAGACAGTTGACATTTGGTCTGTTGGTTGCATCATGGCTGAATTATTGACTGGTCGAACTTTGTTCCCAGGTTCAGACCGTATCCTTTTAATTTCAACTTTTTTTCTTATCTCTGTATGTTTAGAATATATGTTTATGCATGCAGTCTACATTTTTCGAAACATTATTTAGAATGTGTTAGAATATTTTGGGACTCCTGTTTCATCTTACCTAGGGCATGAATCTCGGAATCTCGGAATATCGCAATATCGGAATCTCGGAACGCAAGTTCCGATATTACAATTCCGATACTGAGTGATCCAATATCGGATATTTTGATCTCGAAATCAGACATTTTTTTCTATTTGAATTTTAAACTAAACCCATATTTTAGCTCCTTGTGTAGCGCCGAGCGCGATAGCGCACTTAACCGTATTCCTGTTGTCAGCTCACGAAGCATTTTTAAAAAAATTGCTCCTAAAAGTTATTATTTGGCGTGCGCTGCGAAAACTATTGATGATACATAAAAATAATGTACAGACGCCAGCACATAAAGCTACTACAATCTGTCAAATTTAATAGATTTTCATCTTTATCGCGAAATCATTAGGTTCAAGGTTGATTGGGAAAATTTGACGTTTCGGGTAGCTTGATGTGCTGGCGTATGTAGTATGTACCTACTACATGTTTATAGTACTCTTCATTTTCCACAAAAAAGTCCGTGATATGTCTAAGTATTATAGTTAAATCACATCAACCGTTTTTTGTTTAAATTAGTCGATCAAAGCACGGGTAGAATCGAAAGATGAAGACATTCCTATCATGATATTAAACCTTATCCAAGTAAATAGCTTCATAATCAAGGTTGATTATGTAGTAAGCACGGCTACAGATCAAGCTATAAATTTCCAGTATAAGCTGATCTCGTATTGTATAGGATTTCCTTACAATGAGAGGTCAGTGTAAACTGGAAATGTATAGCTTGATGTGTAGCCGTGTGTACATGTAAAATATTTCTTAAGTATATTATTCGAATCGGACATTTTGTTTAGAATTGCTAAAAGTAAGAAAAATGCTGCGGTGTGAGCGAACAGCCCAAAACGTTCAGTCTATTGGTTAACTCTACACATTTATTAATCCGCGACTTCGTCTGCATCAGCGATCACCGACATTCACGCGGACGAAGTTGCGGGCAAAAGCTAGTTAGTAATAATAAGTATAGGAAAATAATGAGAAATATGTGATTTAATAAATACAGATAGTAAAAATTTGATTAAAGTTCTCAAAGGGGCCTCTGCGCGTTGGACCTGTGTCCTCCGTATGCCTTCCAAAGGACCGGACCTCTTCCGCACGGAAGATGGGCCAATCTCAATCCAACCTCATACCGAATTTGAGCAATTTATAAATAAAATGTGCAATTTCTAACGAAATAACGAAATTCCGATATTAATATCGGAATTCCGATATTGAGATCTAATATCGGAAATCAGTATCGGAATTGAAAACCTTCCGATATTACATGCCCTAATCTTACCCAATGTAGGGTAGGTATTTTGGATTTTTGCCAACCTGTTGATACATGTTATGTTTTTAACTGAAGTTGATTTAGTGTTTCATGTACATAATACGAGTAAGGTTTACATAAATATTCCAAAACCCATTTTGCTAACAGGGGAAAGTAAGTGTTCTTGTTGCATAACTTTGCTAAATATTTTTCATTTTATACACATTCACAGTTTATGTTTAACTTTCAGTCACCTGCAATTTTTCTAGATCCAATAGAATCTGTTTCATCAGTTTTTCTTCCGGAAAACAAATTTATTCAGTTATTTTTTTATATCAATACTTTTATTTATCATTCAACTGATTCAATTTAATGTCCGTTAGATTTACAGCTTAGCTTTAATTTTTATTTAAATCTCAATGGCTTTTAACCTTAATGGATGAGACAGATATCCATCAATTGAATTTGATCATGGAAGTACTTGGGACACCTGCTCAGGAGTTTATGACGAAAATATCTTCAGAGTCTGTAAGTAGCTTCCATTCATTGTTTCAGCGGTGATATGGTGTAACATTAAATTGTACATATTATCAGCATTAGCAAATACAGCTTGCCATTAACTCGCTTAAATTGATGTTGTTATGTCGTGTCAATAAGTGGCTTGTGTAAGTTTGGTGCTTGTGTAACCTTAACATGCGTGTATTCAGATATTGATCACCTCACAAGAATATTGTTTTTGTGCGGAAAACCAGATCAGGAATCTATTGACAAACTAATTAGTGAAGAGGTGAGTAAGGCAACTAATAATTTTATACCCAGAATAGATAAAAAATAAATGCAGGCTTTAACGCTTGATATGAGAAACAGCACAATATCTAACTGTACCTATTCGCAAAATAAATATTAACAATAACAATAATCGTCAGTTATGCGTGACATTTGTGTCACGCCAACTTAGCAATTAATACAGATTGTTTGAATGGATGTAATTATAAATGTGTTGTTCTAATGAGCGTTATTCAGAATTGAAATCATAGTGTATGTTGTATATTGTTCATTTTGTGACGTGCCTATATCATGTTGTGTTCGTCAAATAGTGGTAATGGCGGTTAAGTAGAATAGTGTACCATAATTAAAATTATTTCATAATAAGTACTTATACCTAAATAAGTATAATTTTATTGGTTTTGTTTTTGTAAATATCGGGTCCAAGTAAAAATATGAAGCTGTGTATCTCCCATGTTAGTGAACGAGTGGCGCTGATGCTACACGATCGTAGAGCGAAACTTCACTCGCTTTCACTATTTACTTGAGCCAAGACTGAAATGAGATATGAAACCAGATAGTTAACTTTTGCGTTGATCAGCCTTGCAGAAACCGGGGGTTGACTCAACCCCCTTATTAGGATATATGGTTTAAACCAAGACTAAGTAAACCCAGATTTAAATATACCCCAACGTCATGTAACAATAAGAAACTGGGCTATTTTATAACCTGGGTTTTACTTGGACCATCTCGTGTAATATGAGGAAAAGACATCTCGAAAGCTTTAAGTTTAATGCTTTAGTTTCATCGTTGTTTCAGTTTTTATTTGGGGAATTTCCCTCCTAACTTTAACACAGTAAAAGTCACACTAGGGATTTGATAAAATTAGCCGGATCCAATAGGTACTTATAGATTTAGCGCACCAACTTGAAGAGCACCAATTCGAATAGCACTAATAATATTACTATTGGTGTAAGTAATTCGAATTGGTGCTCTTCAAATTTATGCGCTAAGTGAAATGGTTCGACAATAACATAACAATACCTAATACAGCTAATTAATTATCTTACAAAAGTTACAACATAATAACCGTATTAACTTGTTATGCGATTTCTAAGTGATCGAAAACAAAAACGTTAGACTGATGACGAAGTTCATAGGTACTTACCTATTTTTCTAATGACCTTGACTTTTCAACAACCATGTACCTAAACCTAACTCAAGGCGGTTTATTGTCATGGCCAAACTTGTTACTCATGGAAAACTGACGCTTACTTCCACGTCTATTTACGAGTAAAAGGTAGAAGGAATTATAGGCTGGTAGAAGGAATGAGACTTCACAAATCTCTCGATTGAGAAGAGATGACATGTTTTGTGTAGTGAGAGTTATTAGTCGTAATAAATGTTTCGGATTTTTGTAACGAATTTACCTAGGTATCATAGGAACTGACAGGCTCCGGAACTGATTGCGTGAATAGTTGTTAGATTTTCGTGATACGAAGTTCTGATAAATGATATCCTAATCAGGGTACATTATTTCCCTGGAAATGTTAATCGAAATCCCTTCCGCCGTTACGGAGAATTTACAAAAGACATCCGAACTTACGCCTTTATAACATTAGTGAGATTAGCTAAACGAAGGGATAACATACTTGTTTTTAGGTGTAAAATAACATACGTGGTGATGTTGCCATCTTCCAGGCTAGGAACTACATCCAATCGCTGCCGGCGCTGAAGAGGCGTGACTTCCGTGAGGTGTTCCGCGGCGCCAACCCGCTGGCCGTCAACCTGCTCGAACTCATGTTGGAGTTGGATGCTGATAAGTTAGTAATTTACCATTTTGTTGAATTCGTTCGCAAAAAGCGGACCCGAATTTCTTAAGTTGTTTCGTGTTTATGTAATAAGGACCGCCCGAACGTTGAAGCATACTTTACCTTACCCTTTTTATGTCTCCTATCGACCTATCGACATTCACTTTTTTTTTAACCACAGTTTCAATCGTAGGTATGTTCGTAATATCAAAGGCGATGAGCTTGTGTTTATTTTATACCTTACTTCGTTTGGATATCGGACTCAGCCTCTCAGAACCTCCTGGCCTCACACGTAGGAAGCAGTTCCGAGAGATGTTTCTCAACTCTGCTATGCCGATTAAAAATTTGTCATTTTCTACGTCGATGCATATTGCTATTAAATAACATTCTTCTTCTATCGTGTCGGCACGAGCTATACGAGAATAGGCCATGCCGTGGTGAAAAGATTAGCCGGTCAGCAAGGTTGGTGGCGGGGCTGACTGCCCAGGGTGCGCCGGACGTACTGAAGTATTGTCACTTGTGGAAGCTCTTTTCATGAACCACATTAAAAAATTAAATAACATTAAAAGTAACTAAGTACCTACATTTCATATCAATTTCGAAGTAATTTATTTTCTACTTGTTTTTATTATAATAGGCTACATTAAAGCGGCAATTCATTAATTGCTGAAGTTTCCATTTAAAAAGAAAGTCTCTGTATTAAAATTGGAAGATAAGATACATAGTCGACGTCTTTGTATTAAGATATTTTGTTTGGAGCGGTGACGAAATTCCTTTAATACAAAACATAGCCGCGGGGTATTCATGAATGTGATGACTAATACATGTAGGAAGTGGTTCACGAGTATAACCTGTTCTCCGTCCTTTACCTTATAGAGTCTATTAAAAAAGAATACGATTTAAATAATATTGACAGTAGGCACATTATTAAAGGCAAATTGCTAAGATTTGAATAACAAATAAATAGCCCCCAAATACTTGTAAATCTCTTTCCAAGAATTCCAGATTGCATTTCACAGTTTCCGTTAAGGCCAAAGGTTTCAAAGCCATTCTAACCAAGTGAGCTGTTCCAGGCGTATAACAGCGGAGCTGGCGCTGGCGCATGAGTACTTGGCACAGTATGCCGACCCGGACGACGAGCCAGTGTCTGCGCAGTACGACCAGAGCTTTGAGGATATGGAGCTGCCCGTCGACAAGTGGAAAGGTAACACAGTTTTTTTTTTAAACGCCCCACTCTACCCTTGTACACTGTGTGGTGAGTTCATTGCACCCTTTAGTTGTCAAATCCGAACTCTTTGCGGAAGGTAGCGGCTCTGTCACTTACGCGAACTGGTTATACTGCTATTTGGGGTGGCATGTTTGGGATGGTAAGATGCACATTTAAATTTCCTTAAAAAATCTTAGACTGTCATCAGAACCTAGCTGGGTTTATAGCATGATATTGCCGTTACCATATTAATTGCTTAAGCTGTATTCTGAGCTGAACTTCTACAACATGCGCTCTTATCACACTAATATAACAGAGAGTACCCAAAGTTGTGTTTGTTGGGGGAGCTTATCTGATTGATAGGAATTTTATACGATAATTATGAGCCTATTAGATAACTAGTATTATCCATATGGATATTGTAATTAAGGCGAAGTGGTTTGGTAATTATTTATTTCCAAAAAGGTACCCATGTAGAATTCGCAATGAGGCACAAAAGTATTTTAACGTTTCGGTTTTAAGTCACAAAAAGCGTAATTAATGTTTTGTTCTGTTTATGTTTTAAGACTACTAAACTTGCAAGTACCATATTAAGTTTGGTTATAGTTTATTTTTACTGTAGGAAAGTAAAAAAAATGGTACCATAGGTACCCTCGATTTTCACTATTGCAATGTAACAATAAGAATATTGTTTATTCAAATTAGACTAGAAATCAAAGTGCATTTTCAAAGCCCATCCATAAAATAGTATTAGCGACAATCAGATTACAATTTATTTATGTTATTGTGATATATTTTTACAGAGTTGGTGTGGAAAGAAGTTGTGGAGTTCAAGCCCCATCCTCAACACATGAACACAGTGGTAGAAGTGACCCCGTCTTAATGTCAAAATGTTTAATATAAAACTATCATTGATTTACTTGAACATTGCTGTTAAAACGCCGCATTTTGATCTATGGTTTAGTAAATCGAGGGTAAATATTTAGAATTTAGTACATTTAAAATAATTGTATCTTGTATAAATTAACAAGAAATCGCATCATAGTAGACAGATACAAACTGTTATAAAACATGCAAGCTTTCATAATATTGTAAAACATACTAGTGAGTGTTGTTGAAGGCTTGTAGTAATTGTTCTACAATCTAATTAGCAACACTAATTAAGTATCTCTTCAGGTTTGCTGAGGTACTGTTATCTGTCTACTGTTTTGATGCAGGCCATTGTTTACCATTTGACAGCTGCGTTGACGTAAATAATGTAAGTTGAGTATTTTATTTTACAAATGGATAAGAAAATCTAATTTTGATAAGATTTTGAAAATATATATTATTATACCATTGGGTCGTGTATAGCACTTTGGCACTAACAATGAATATCGGCAATTTTAATATAAAGATATTCATATAAGTCGATTTAAGTACATTGAAGAATTTGTGAGAAGGAAATTAAGCACAAACTTGTATTATTTCGAAGATATATATGAAAGCAGATGTATTGCATATATGTAGACACATTCAGACCTAGTATAGAGTTAAATCGAGTTATCGCAGAAACGAGGCTCTGTCAGGCATTTAATGCTTCACTGTGATGTAAGTTACTTTTGGAGAGTGTACCATCAATGTTACTGGTAAAGAAAATATAAAATATAAAAGAAAATAGATAATATTTTTTTTTAAATAAACTGTTATTAATAGTCACCCATTCAAATTAATTTAGGCAGGCCTTAATGAAATTTTATAGTGATAGTGAGAGCAATATACTTCCTGCATAAATATAATAATATAAAATTAGATGTGCATACCATTTGTAAGTTAATGCTTTTGCAATTGATACCTTCAAAGCTGTTAGTGTTGTACAGACACGGCATCGTCGGTAGTCGATGCACTGTGCCCCTTACTAATTGGCTTTATACGCTGGTGCTAACTAATTTGCTGCTAATAATGATTGATTAGTTAGAAAGTAATATTTTATGTATAGCAGATCATGGTTACTAGCTTGTGAACGAAAATTTTACTCAAATGCTTCCTAGTAGAATCATCTGATGTGGTTATATTTATTACTGTGGATGTTCAAGTTGGGTGACAGTTAAAATTGACCAGCCGTCCATTGAGGTGTGACTTTATTTTGCTCAGTTTACACAACATAAGTAGAAACGATTACTTTATAAAAGTATATAATGTATGTAGGAAATGGAGAAGGGTTTTAGGCAGGGATGTGTATTTTTAGATTATGATGTAATACCACTATCATTTGCCATTTGTTACTGAAGTTGCGACTAATACGCGAAAACAGTTATTATGTACTACACCATTACTATTAAATTGGAAACAAAAAATATCTACTTTTATGAGACCGAACTCGGGCGTCACTTGCGCGAGTCTGTCGCACCGCAAGTCCGCGACCACGGCCAACATTTACGTCGCGACGTGAATAACGACCGCGGCATGCTCACGCTTCTGCTGATTTGGTCGGTCGTCCTGCGGCCTCGTGAGTTTAGCGTGCGAACGCTAACTTGTCTTCTTACTTGTCTCGAAACGATTAAATTTATGAATTTTATGGGACTTTTTACGCGTATTAGGCATAACAAACTGTAGGTATATAAATATTTTTAAGTTATAATCTTAAATTTTAATACAGACTACGTCAACAATTTGTAAGTATTACAGTACGTAGAATATGTATTATTGTTGATTTGTAAGAGTAAACATGAAATAATTTCAATTTGCTTTTTTATTTACTACATTATCCGATCTAATATTTTGAATTTTGTTCTTGCGAGACTGCAACGACCCGTAATGACCATTAAGCAGCAACTTAGCCCATTGTTGGCTGCTACTGCGTACTACTGCGTTAGTGTAAACACTGGTTTTTACTTCAACCCAGCACTGACAGTGGTAGGTAACTAAGCTAAATATGCTTTCGCGTGTGCAGCAAACAAGTACAGTCCGTTTGCTGTAGGATGCTTGCTTGCACATTGCAGCGTATATTTCGGTCGAAATACTACTGAAATGTGAATTTAATAACATTCAAGTCCACCACACTTTTCATAGAGCTCATACGCCATGCCGCCATACATATGGTTAGTGCATCTTCCAGGGGGCTTCCCGGCATTACGTTTGCGCCAAAGGTAGGACCGCACTAGGTGGAACTGCACCGCAGCGGAACTGAGCGACACGACGCGCCAAAATATTCTTTATATGAAATTATATGAGACAACACGCACTAAGCGACAACGGAACTGCACTGCAACTGAACTGCGCGGCAAAGTTGAGCAACTGACCAAAAGTTTCGCGACGTGTATCTCCGCTGCCGCGGAGTGCGGTTCGACAAACTTCATTTCCACTCCTATCGCTTTTCGGAACAGTGTGTTCATCCTTTGTATATGCGGCTGCATAATTAACTCATTGAATTTGTATTGAGACATTCTAAAACAAGTATGGAATCTTATTGGATCCTTCTTAAGTCGTGGCAAAAGCGTAAAATGCTCGCCTTCTTCATACGCGAGTTTGATATGTCATATAGCCACATTCTTTGCTTTTTTCTTGCCTGTTCTTGCTCGATTCTTTCCTCTTCCTCGCACAACAAGGAAATAATAATCATACTATTATCCATTTCGTCGTTCATCTTGCTCAGAGGTTGCCTAGCTACTGAATATACAGGGTGTTTGGCAGAATGTTGAACATACTAAAATGGTGGATAGGTGGGGTCATCTGCTACTTACTCAGCCCTAATTTATGTGGCCCTGGACACCTTGATATTTAAAAAAAATTTTTTTTGCTTTCTTCTAGTTTCACCACTTTCTTAACTTTTTAATCTTTAATGTTGGCAGAATCTTATAAAATTATTGCTTTATTCAGATGTTAGCTAGAAAAAAAGTTATGAGTCCTCAAACTTACAGAAAGATGTAAAAAATACTTAAATCTTAATTTCAACTTGCATTAAAAAAAAAGACCAGGGGGCCAGGGCCAAATAAATTAGGGCTGAGTAAGTAGCAGATGACCCCACCTATCCACCATTTTCGTATGTTCAACGTTCTGCCAAACACCCTGTATTTTTGTAGCGCCGCTGCAGTTCAAGTGCGGCTTACCAAAAAATTACGCGTCGTGACGCTCAGTTCCGCTGCGGTGCAGTTCCGCCTAGTGCGGTCTTACCTTAAGAGTGAACCCTCGAGGAGGGTTCTTGGCATGAGGTACAAAACCGAGTAATAAAATACGCTACTACGTAGTGAAATAGTGTTTTCAGGGGGTCTAATAGTTGCTCGTTTTATGACGGTGTATTTTCTAAGAAAAACCACCTACATTTAAAATGAGCCCTCTTCGAGGGCACCGGGCGTCGCGAATGCGACTAGAGGGTGCCCTCCGACAAGGCATTGAACGTGTTGATCTGAAAATTAGTATTCTTTTTTATATGTATACTACGAGCAACTGCAAGTTGCGTGAAAGTTACACAAGAAGCTGGAATTTTGAAGGCTATATAATTTTAGGTGACGTGAATAAATTCTCCACCCCAAGGCTATAGTCAATCTTATAATGAGCCTGAGTTTTGTAGAGATCCTGTAATACTGCTAGAGACGTCACAATATATTTTTGCAGGTCGCAGTAACCAAGGGATTTCCGAGAGAACCTGCCTCTTAACTCCAAATACAAAATCTTCAAATTATAGCAAATGTTCATTCTAAGAATTCCTTATGTAATAAGTTGTCGTCTTGTAAATGCCGGAGTTGGACAGCATGATGCACTAGTACAGATAAGATACCCTTTTGTTTAGACAAAAACAATGTGATCATTGCGTCAATTTACTGCTTAGTGGTTACAAGGGCTTTATCATTTTAGAATGCTTGTTGTAATGGCAAGAGACGTAAGATGTCCATGTGTCATTGTCCGTAGGGCAGAATGCAGAGACACTAAAAACTGACGACTGCAGAGAATTCGCTAAAATCGTTAAATAAAATTACATAAAAACTATCCATTTATACATCACTTTATTTTCTGGCCTTATTATTATGATACAGTACCGTTGTAAAAACTTTAAGATGACACAAAATGCCCACTTCTAACGGCCACATACTCCACCACATAATAATGAGTCCTGGCCGCGTCTTGGCTAATCCGAAAATCAATTCGAGACAATTCTTTTTTTTCACTATTACTGTTTAATAGCAACGCTACAATCAATGCGTTTCTTATCCACCTCACATTCTATCAACGCATGCACTCGATTGTATGTCATAGGTTCGACAAATAAGTGCGCGACATGTCATTAGACCGACAGGTCAAATGTTTGATAGATTGTTGGAGCGACAGGCCAGAGGTTCGACAGGTCGTCGGAGCGACAGTAAAGATACGATTATCAAGCCGGTTATTTTGACTAAGTCTACGGAGCCTATTTCTGAGTAGTATGGTCACAAGGTGGATGACGGGGGCTTAGTTCGCTGCTTAGCTCGCTCACCAGCCACCGTCGTCTCTTCGAACCTAATCCAACCAAATCGGGGTGCTCCAAGTCCAGAGCTCGCCTCGCTCGCTCTCGGTTTGGCTGCTTAGTCAATGGGTGAGTATACCCCAGTAACTGTCGCGTCGCTCCAACCTCCAATGAACTGTAGAACCTCTGACATGTCGCTCCAACATGTCGAACATTTGACCAATTGAGCTAATGACTTATCGCCCACTTGTTTGTCGAACCTTTGACATGCAGCCCATGCATTGTCGTCGTGGATTTCTCACGTGACAGAAAATTAAGATGCAAATAAATTTTGTATTAAAAACATTTCACTGTATACACTGCATTCATTATTTCACAACTTATTTATTGATCATAACTATGTATGAAAGATCTTAAATTAAAACGAATCATCCATAATCTACTTATATACCCGTATTTCAAATAAAAAATTATGAAGTCATAAGTGAACATCGTGAAAATTTGTTGACTTGTTGTAGATATAATAACTTAATTTCGGGTTTTAATGAAAATATACATTATTTTTAATTTACAATTTTGCATGGTCATAAAATTAGGATGAATAATGCAAATACGCACACATTTGATTGAAAAAAATCACAAGTGCTTGAAGCAGTCCTATTACAAATATTTGCAATCTTGGAGTATTTTGCTGAAGCAACTTGTATCTTATTGACGGATCACTCATAATATAGGCAATTATATCTAACATACTTTTTCAGATAACCGCTACGTAAAGTCAGAAGATTTATCTCCTACCGACAGTATTAAAACCGCCATTAATAGATAGCTATCTGACCCAACCCAAAATAATAAATATGCGACTATGGATAGTACGGTCAACCGTTCTACACAGACACATCTATCCGTTCTATCCATCGGTATCGTTACATTGGGCGATTTTAAAACTTCGGTAGGCAGATATTATTGTTTGTAACTGTACATGTTAATGAACTCTAGAAATCATACGAACTCATTGTACAAATAGTAACATATATAATTTGCAGTCACAATAGCTTTGGTTTATTATTTCCCATTGACATTAATAGTACCAGTACATATTTGTTGAAAGTAAAATGCGACTGAATCAATATTTAAGTGTAATGCTACTGTAATAGTTTTATTTTAAATAATTATCACAATTATAATTTTTACACGACACTTCATGATGAAGAAAACGGACCTAGTTTTTGTAATGTAAGATTCAATGGTATATTGTCTTCAGAATCTGATGAAGTTTCCTGTCGTACAATAGCCGTCGTAGACAACCCGCTGAAACTATCAGGTGAATCGGCTCGGTCAGCCCGATAATCAAAAGTAGCTGGAGGCGATTCGACGTCAGTCCTGATATTAGTAGCGGGATTTGACAAATTACTGTAATTTGCACTCGAATTTGATTCATCAGTATTTTTATGACTATTATACATAACATTTACAACACTTCTCAGTCTTCTGTTCTCGCGACTGTCGCGCCGCTGCCGTTTTCGTTCCTTGTTCGCTTTACGTCTATCCTTACTCGAAGTGCCGCTAGTGCCGGGCTGATCTAAAGCAGGTAAAGGCTGTTCGTGGGGGACCGAGTTCCACTCGTTACTACTCGTTTTATTCGACGACTTCACGCCTTTCCCCGAGTAAGACTTTCGCTTGCTCCGTTTATCCTTTTCCGAGGCTACATTTTTCTTTTCTTTGTGATGAGAATGTGAGGATCGTTTTTTGTTTTTCCTCCGATCCCTACTTGACGTCGCAGTCTCCTTACTAGATTTTTTCTTTGATTTCTTTTTAACTACAAATTTGGAGTGATCGGTATCCTCGTCGGTCACGGTGGTCGAAGTGCTGGAAGGGGAGGAGTTGAGCGGCGAGGTCGAGGAGGAGGAGGAGTCGGAGGTGCGCACGTCTGGCGGCCCACTGGCGGCGTACGGGGGAGTGCTGCTGCCAGTGTCGCTGGTGGAGCCGACGTGCGGCCGAGCGCGGCGGCGGCGGCGCGAGGTCGGCGGCCGGTAGGAGCTGTCGTCGCTGTCTGACTCGCTTGGCCCGTCTCCGCCGCTGTCGCGTGTCCTGTGACGCTTCAGTGTAAGCTTCACCGAGGGCACGGGTCTGTTCTCTGGAGCCTCCGCGGGTTGAATTGGCTCCGGCTGAGGATTGTCCTGGACGATAACGTCGCTGTCGGATCCGAGCAGGTCCACGATCTCGGGCGTTCTCTCCTGGGGAGGCTTAATATAACCCACGACCATTACTTCTGACGAGTCGTCGTCGGTGTCCGATTGAGATATAGTTTCGATAGGAATGACACTATTGTTAGAAGCGGGCTGCGAAATATAGCTCTGTGGGTAAACAGGCGCCGGGAATCTAGAGGGCCCCGGAGGCGGGTCGATCGGCTCCGAACTGGAAACCATGACGATGTCAGAGTCCACACTTGCTTCAGAATCGGAACTCGATATCACCTCATTGACCATTGTAGATATTCTGCTGTCTGTGGTATATTGTACATTGCGATCGTAGCCAGTCATATCGTACGGGGTAGAGGCGAAACAATACAACTCATGTAGGAAGTGTTCAGTCCTATCTCCGAAATACCGATGCATCGCTTCTCTAAATTCAGATGAATTGATATGGTGTTGCGGCAGCAAGTCTAGAATCCGTGACATGACATAATTTATATGGCCAATGTTTTCGTTCAACAAATAATGGAGTTCCCTGCTAAGCCACGGAACCAACCGGTGCATTTGTGTGTCGTTGTACCTTCAAAAACCAAATTATAATATTTGAATGTATAGTGAAAAACAAAGTTGTTTCGCCCAGACAAGAAAACAAGAAAGAACAAGCAGCGTGAATATTAAAATCTAAGCTTGTTATTAATCTTTCACAATGGGATTGTACCAGGAAAATTCTCAAATATTCACATTGGATATGGGAACATTTCTATGGCAGATCGCTATGTATACCTGTAAAATTCTGGCGTGCAGTCTCGGAACCGGCCGGTGAAGTCGGGCAGCGGGCGAGCCCACAGGTTGTGTCGGTACACTGTGCGGCGGAACGACGCGGGAGACCGGCGACGACGGGCGGGGGGGGCGCGCGCGGCCGGCGGGGGGAACACGTCCGCCATGAACGGGTAATGACGTAACAGCTGCTGGATCGCGATCGTCTCCTGCCGCGGCAGCGTCAACGTTGTCCTGAATATACAAATACACTGCATCGTCACACTTCTGTATATGACAAAAGCAGAGTCGCGGGTGGGACGTGTTTGGAGATCAAAACTCCCAAAACCAATTTATGAAATTGCTCCTATGAAATCAAAATGCCATTTGGATATCGACTCCTACCCAAAGGAGTCAATTGAGGTAAAACTGATATGGAGTAACAGACTGGGCTCAGCTTGAAATATGTTCCTTGATGATTTATGTGTGATTGCCATCAAGTACAAGTATCAATAAGGTATAATCACATGACTGGGTACATCATACCCAGAAAAGGTATTGACTACAATTGTTAATAAATTGAATATGGACATTACATCATGAGGAAGAGAACAGCGTCAATAATGGGTAGGTTGCGCAGGAGCTCCAACGGCATCCTAAAAACATTAATTTATAAGGTAGACAACCCTTTTATGAAACGTTGGGTAGGATTGCACATGCCAACATGTGTCAGGCAACGTGTATATTAGTTTTGTTTGTTTTTTTGTCTTGTAAACGTTTACTAACATAGTTTTTAAGTTGTTTTTTTAATAATACCTATAGATCGATTTGTAATGGTCTGAAATAAAGAATTTATTATTATTATTAGACCCTATCAAGCGTCAGTAGGTTGTGCTAGCATGACGCAGGTAGACATTACATTCTGTGTCATTTATTTTGATCTATTCATTTCATTTCCAGTACTGGACTGCAAGAGGAGTCTTGCTAAGAGTGCTTGATTGGGGGAGTTAATTGACTTACGGGCCAAACCAATAAACAATCTCAATCTAAAATCTCTGGATTGGTGTAGGTTTTTGACAAAAATTGAATAGAAGTAAAGTCAAAACCCTAATACATCCATCCAGAGACTTTGCACTCAGATTTGTAATTGCTTTCAGCCATTATTCATTTTGCCCTAGCATTGAGAAAACTTTGTCTATGCCTTCATCTATGTTACCTACATGAATGTTAATCAAAAACCACTATAATAATAACACTCCTGTAACATTTTTTTATTTTTCTAGATGAATTTTCTAGATTAAATTTTAGGCACATATTGCACAATATGAAAAAACATTGAGCAATTTTGTTTGTGGCCTTCAGGATAGTCATATCTAATCTGATTTCTGGGAGGGAAGAGGGAAAAGGTTCTGTGTAAATCTTTTTAGAAGTGAAGTGTGATGGTTATGTATTGTATGAGTTTATGTTATAAAGTATAACATTTGACATACAAGTACCAGGTCCACCACTGTACCTGTATCTGAACCTGTGTGTGGCTGCGGTGACTCTGTCAATGTCAATCCTGCTGCTCGACTCCTCATTCTGCCGCTGAACCACCAGGTACTCCTCATACTGATGGTTGGAGCGCACATTGTGAATGATTGACCTGAATGCTTGCTTGCAAAGTGGGCACTCCGCTTTCACCTGGAATATTTTTAAACTTTATTATTGCATGAGAAACATGACGCCTGTATTCAGCAAAAGCTTATGTAGAGGTGAACTGTTATCCAAAATGTTTGGCACATAAGCACTTCAAACTGAACTACTACTCACAAAGAGTATGAACATTTACCACATTCACAATAAATATTGTAGGGGTAATGGAAATTGCAGTTACTCAATGAAGATCACAATGGGATATATAACTTTACTGGTACCAGTCTCCAAACACATGATTAACTATAAGCTTCATCAGTATGTATGATATAGTTATCAACCTAACTGTATGACTGCGGGGAGACTGCTGCGCCGCGCTAATACGATGATGCACCTAAGCATACATAACTATGCAGTATTGCTATAAATATTTTAAAGTTTATAATTACCTATGTATTACTGACATGAGTCTGTTAGTCTATTTTAGAAAAGGTTGATATCAATTTGTTATGAATCAGCTAGCAGAATGCACTACCAGAATTTTGTTAATTATTAAATTTTCCAGAAACACCAATATTTCTATTATGAAAGGTAATATAGTATTTGAAAACTCACCTTACTCCAAGTTAGAAGGCATGTAAAGCAAAACTGATGTAAACAAGAATCAGTGAATGACTTGTTCTTGCATGTGCCAAGACATATGGCACAGTTAGGTGGAGGGGAGCCAGTGCCACTGTCAGGACGTGGACTGCTGTCATCACTCTTGATGCTGCTGGGGTTGGCTCCTGAGCTGTCATCTTGAGCAGCAGACAGTGCCTCCATGGCTAGTTATCTGTGGGTTTCAATTGTATTGATTTACTGTGACATTCCTTTTTAAGGCATATTTGGTCAGTGTTGAGTGTTCTAATGTTTTGTTCTTTCGACTGAAGTGTTTGCATGCAGTAATATAAAACAAAGGTTATAAAACATCTATAAAAATATTTCATATTACATTTAATGATACTGCAATGGGTGGATTAGAGCTAATGAAGATGATTTTATTTCAATTTTTATGACAAGTGAACTGTTTGATAAAATTTCCTTCCAACACACAATCAGAGGCAAGATCAGCTTAATTCTTTCAAGTAGGCACTTATCAAGAATAATGTTTGTATAATAATAATATTATATAAAACTTTATGATGTACTTCAAAATGGTAATGCTATGAAACATGGTTTTACAAAATGCATGGAAGTAAAGACGATTATTCGAAATTCGTATTCGATAGGTAAGTTTGATCACAGGTGTATTGCAGTATTACACAGAACGCCAGAAATGTCAGCTACATAAGTAATGAGCATGATGTATAACATATTTTCCTTAAAAAATGGAAGTTCACGAGATGATAATACTAACTCACGTACTGACAATTTGTCTGATGCCTTGGCTTGGCTATTCTTGACAGATTTCTGGTGAATTGTGACGTGACGAGGGACGAAGTACCCGAGTTCGATCACTGAGATTCGATTTGGCGAAATAAGGTAAAAGTTTGTAGTAAAACTAAGTTATAACACAAGAACATATCGATAGGATCATGATTTTAATAATTAGTTTTACTTCTGACATAAGCTATTTCCAAAAGCAAGAATAAAAACACAAATCAACTCTGCAATAGCGCATTATCGTAAACACGTTCGCACACATGGAAACTGGAAATAAAAGTAGCTATGTATGTATGTATAACGCAGGGTTGCCAACCGTAAACAAAATTCCCTCGTACAAATGCAGCAAAAAATCTCGTATTTTGACTTTCAAACCTCGTACATTTATGATGCATCGAAAACGTGCTAAAAACAAAATAAAGGTACATTGAACTACTGGATTTAGGACTTTTTACTCAAAGGAATAAACTATTGCAACTTTCCTACTAACTAAAACTTCAGTTTGTGTTGTATTTCATTTTTTTTTTATTGTTACTCAAGTAAAATCACAAAAAAAACAGTCATTGTTTTCGTCGTTATCACTTATAACGATACTTCTATTACACCACTAAACAATTGACGAAACAACGAAAAGACTAGGTATTTAACAATAAAAATCTTCTTTTTTACATTATCTTCATGTAGCTACACGTACTAACGTACCTAGTGCAAAAAACACGGCCAGCATGCAACGAATGGAACACCTAAGGAACAGAGAAAGAAGAAATGTCCGCTGTGTGACAGAGACGACTTGCGAAGAACGAAATGTTTTACTAGGCAGGGGATTTCCGGTTGACGGGATAGCTACCATAGATAATCATCGCGTAAATACGGCAATGAAATTTTTGGTGTAAGAAGTTCCTACAAGTTCTGATAGATAGCACTAGTTTTTACTATTTATCTAATGGTGATGCAAAATGTTCGTATGGCCGTATTATCAAAATCTCGTACATAATTGTACGAGGTTGATAGTGTCCTCGTACCTCGTACGGAAGACCACAAATCTCGTATTTGTACGAGGAACCTCGTACGGTTGGCAACCCTGGTATAACGTACGTACAAATTCGCTATTTCTTACAAACAGTGTTGCCAGGGACGGTGAGTCGAATCTTACGTTCCGTTTCCTAAAAGTCTCATTTTTACTGCAAAACTTATATTTTTACTTTTTTTACCGAATTGCCTTCATATTTATTAAAATAAGTATTTTAATTGTATACATACTGTTACTTTAGGGACGATGCATACCAAAATAAACAACTACCACATTTTTATTTGTTTCTCACTTTCATGTGTACACGTGAGTAGTACCGCTGCCCGGCCCGAGTCTAGTAGTGACATTCTGTGAGATCTATAAATGACGCTCCATATGTAGTGTGAAATCAAGCTAAATACTCATTGAATTCTTTCATTTTCTCTTTCTCAACTTGTAGGCTAATTCATGCAATAAAAGCAGCTGATTTACGAAAAAGTGAGTTATTAGATAATTTTAGGTTTATGAATTGGACAGAAGAGTTGCTTAAAATAGGTTAAAAAAACTGACTGACTACGATCGATGTTGCATCAGCTGGTCGGCGGCATCGGGATCGCCGGTCGGTGTGATTAAATATCTACACGCGCCAAAGCTGCCAAATTACCGGTAGTGATGATCGGCGCAAATCTGGCTGGGACGTATTATGTAAGGGGACAACCGAGCACAGCACTACGCTACTGAGTCGCGGCAAGTCACGACTTACTGACTTGCACTCCGTCAAAACAATCAAGATGTTTCTAGTGAACGGAGCATGCGATCTGTAGTCAAAGAAACCTACATGCGGCGATAGCTCTCGTTGGCCCGTGGCGTATTTCCCTTTCCGTGTCCAACTGGTGACACCGGTCTCGCGAAATCCGCACGCTTTTGTATTACTACGGAATTCTACTAGGCCATGTTCAATTCGCGCCAAACTGGGCACGCCTTTGTGATCAAGTGGCGCTGGGGGAGGTTTTACAAAATAGTGTGTAGTTGAACTGGGGGCTTACTATGACCTCTTAAAGCAGGGCAGAAGTTGCCTGGAAGTTGAACTGCCCTGCTTTTTTGTACTATGTCATCGTTAGAGCAGGCCTGCGGCAGGCCTGCTACGTTAACGTTTACGATATCCTTTCACCTGTTTTTTTTGTATAGACTTTTCGTACTATGAACAAGCTTATCCGTTCAACTTGCTTCAATAGTCGTTCACCTTTAGTACTGACATGGTATGATTTTTAGCGATTCAGAAGCAGGCCTGCTTTTGAACGGAAGTTGACTGGCTGGCATTTGAACGTTTTCGTAAGAGGTCATGGTAAGCCCCCTGAAAACTTTTTTACTTGATTCTTGACTGTTTGAGTCTTCAAAAGCGTGTTGAATTAGCGACGATATTAGTTGAGGTACTGCTTTCATTGCTTACACTTGTTTACCAACTGACTAATTTGAAGAGCGAGCGAAGCGAGCTCGGGAATTTGGGGCACCCCAACACGGATAGGTTAGGTTCAAAGGGGATGACGGGGCTAAAGTGAGCGAGCGAAGCGAGCGAACGAAACCCCCGTCATCCCCTTCGTGTTAGGTTACTTTAAACCCTGCAGACAGAAATAGGAGCCCGTCGACTCTTTCATTTCAAAATCGTTGGTAATTTCACTGAAAGTCCTTTTAAACCATGGGTCGGCAACCTTTTGTTACGAGGACCAAATATTTTACGTGGAGACTAGTGCGGGCCGCACTTGGGCTATATATCAGTAGTAGTTCTCGCTCCCTTTCACTTTGTTGTGTATGATATCGTCTGTCACGTGCGTTGAGGCGAGAATCATGCGGGCGCACCAAGACGCTTCGCGGGCCGCATGCAGCCTGCGGACCGCTAGTTGCCGACCGCTGGCTGGATGAAAGAGTTTAAAATTTAAACTCTTCCATTATCTCCACCCACGGGCGCCCCCGCGGCGGCTCCCGCCTGCTTTGGCCCGCACTATTTATTGCGAACACTTACTAATGCGCTAAATCAGCACGGATTAGTTTTGAACTTTGAACAGACCAATTAAATAACCGTGTCCAATCTGTTTTGTACAACCTCTTATAACGTTGCTTGATCGCAAAAACGTGCTCAGTTGACGCGAGCTGAGCACGGGTTTGTTGAATTGTGTAGTAATAGTGCGTGAATCAACGATTTATCTATTCGCGATTGCAGTCAGAATAATCGAGATAAATCATCAATCTTCATTCAATGAATCATTGCATAGCGCATTAAAAAAAAAGCTAGAAGTCATCCAGTCAGTGTTACCAGATACATCCGACGGTAATTTGTTTACCTTAAAAGCACGGTATTTTTGGCTAAAACACGGTCTACGGTAATGATTCACTACCATGTTATTTTCTAATGATAATGCAGCATATGAAAGAATATTTAGTCAAGTGAATGACATAAAAATCAAGAAAAGAAATAAATTAATCACAAAAACCTTATAGAGGAAATACACTTGCTTAACAATCTATTCACCGGAATAGAAATAGCTGTTTAGATTGTATACCATATATAGACATAATAATGTAAATGACTTCAAGTGAGCAAGAAGTGATAATTTTAGATTGAATATCTGATAAAGAATTGTTAAATTCAAATAAAATATCAAAAATTCATAATCGTTTTTTAGGGTTGCGTACCTACCCAAAGGGTAAAACGGGACTCTATTACTAAGACTCCGCTGTCCGTCCGTCCGTCCGTCTGTCACCAGGCTGTATCTCATGAACCGTGTTAGTTAGACAGTTGAAAATTTCACAGATGATGTATTTCTGTTGCCGCTTTAACAACAAATACAAAAAAAACAGAATAAAATAAGTATTTAAGGGGCTCCCATACAAAAACGTATTTTTTTTGTCGTTTTTATAGATGGTACGGAACCCTTCGTGCGCGAGTCCGACTTGCACTTCGCCGGTTTTCTGGAATTTTATACGGTAATATCACAGTATTTTTAACCTGTCAGAACGGTATTGATAATTTGAATCTGGTAACGTGGTAACACTGTATCCAGCTGTCATCTGCCTCTAAACTGTCAACTAAATTACTGGGACTACGAGCAGGTTGTTCTATTATCTAATCGTGGGAAATGGGGATTCTCAAAAAGGTACGTTATTTGAGGTCGCCAGCGGTCTCATTTATACCGATATTTTTGTTTTAAAAGGGTTTAGTTGCCCTAGATGTCGCCTATCAGATTCAGTGACGTCTGATATAAATTAATGACCAAAACATTTTGTATCATTTTAGAGTACTGGCCTTGTGGGCATGGCCGTAGCTCCAAATGCCCATCACACCCTTGGTTCTTTATACGGGAAAATTCTAAGAGTCTTGCAAAAGATGCCTGAAACTGCCGGGTACAGAAAATATACTGAACCAGTTATTCGTGAAAGAGCTGCTGTGTTAACTCAGGTAAAACAATACACTAAATGTGACTTGTTATTGAAAATAGTTCAATATTATTTTACCCTTAAATATTGCAGACTAAAGATGTGTACGAGATTGAATCAAAAATTAACTGTGGACAAGCTGAAGAACTGATTATTCAGGCTGAAAATGAATTAAATTTGGCTAGGAAAATGCTGAATTGGAAACCGTGGGAGCCACTCGTTGCAAAGCCACCGAAAGGCCAGTGGGACTGGCCGCCAACAAAGTCTTAATTTTCATTATAACTTTGATAGCACCATTTCTAGTGGATATAATAAATATTGTAAATAGCAATTTTGTTTCTTATTTTCCCTTGAAAATTGTCTACTCAAATAATAGGTATCCCGACTTGTTAATTGATGTTATACTAGAATTATAACATATAAAACACACGTCACAACTCACAACCTGGTCTAAATAAAAAATGCACATTTACATTGTTTTTTCATTTTATTATAACTAACATGTTTCAGTTCAATTAAATATAAAAAAATAATAGATGGAGCAGTGTTATTTGGCACAGTGCGTAAACCATTAAGTATTACAAATAATGTTTGTAACATTTTATTTATATCCTATTTACTATTCATGTTTATGTATTAACTGAGCCATAACAAGGTATGGTTTTAATAGACTGTCCTGCTTTACTCACAGACCCTTCTAGATGAAATAAAATGCAGGGAGGCAAAAAAAATAATGTTCAATTACCATCATTTGAATGCATTTTTATGTAATAAAAGTAGTAGATATAATTGATTTAAATGCAAAGTAAAATTTGAAAGTAAAGCAGGTAGTATGATTATAACCATTTCATAAATTTTATATATTCAAATTCAAATGTAACCACTAATAAATACTTAAGTAATTAATTTTTTTCCATGACAATTACTTGATTCCATTAATTTTGTAAAAAATTATAACTGCTTGCATAAATGGAATTGTTTTGTATAAAAATATGTCATTGGTAACTCATTAATATAAATACTTTGAAATGCCTCTTAGTAATTCGCTGTACTTTGTAGGACAGTTATACAAGTTGCACAATTAAACAGTAATACAAAATACTCTACTAACTAAAACTTACATAAAAAAATAAATAACATTATTATAATCACTTGTCATATAATACTAATTCAGTGCTCTTATCACCTTAACTCAAAATCTCAAACAATTTACCAATTTACTTATAAACTTTATGATTTGTTGAGGCTCCAGTATTAAGGATAAATTGATTATACATATATTTACATTTCTTAAATAATAAGAATTTATAAATACATAGAAAATAATCTAGTAAGTAAGATTAGCCATGATTTATGTTTCTATTGGTATTGGTGTTTCATTTTACTAAAATTAATTAATGATAAGCTCTTGTAAGAAAACATGTACCAAAGGCTGGTATTCCACTTATCAAATATCTTTGTCCAATGTTTGTTTGATCAAAGAAATTGGATGATTTGATTTATAACTATTGTTATAATATGGATATTTATAAATATTGGACAAAGTTATTTGTTAAGTGGAATACCAGCCGAAGTCCCACATAAGAGCACAAATCAAGTCTGGGCAATTTTGTACCAGAAAACCCCAATAACATTACCAAATAGGAGAAAATCACTTACCTACATACAAGCCCAATAAGGCCAACCTTAAATGGAGAATTTGGATGGAATCTAATAACCAAAATTCAGATAGGTAGATGGACTGAAATGTTATGTTGATAAGGTCATGCCAATGCAATATTGAAGTTATATAGCATTTTACCATAATTTATCAAGAAAAAATATGTTATAGTAACTTATCCACATCTATTTGCTGTGTTCAAAATCCGTTGTTTAGATACATTGTCCTTGCATGACCATTTCATAGAATGGTACTATTCCAACAACTGCTAATAACTTAATTTTACAGTAAGTTTCCAAAGCTGATCCCGTCAATCATGTCTTGATAGTAATGTAATGGAGTACCTTTTACACATGCCAGTAGCTAGTAGCATTGGGCAATGTTTAGAAGATGGGTAGTCGTTGTCATGAATCAACGCACTTGAATTTATAAAAGCTGTTGTCATTCAACGGAGCTTGCTTATTGTGTCAATCAGCTGAAGAAGTCTGACCTTTATTATCTGACAAGCTTGTCCTTATTATTTTTCTGTCCTTGTGTAAATTAATATATTATGCATTGTGACCTAGATCATGTTACTAACTATTAACCCAAATATAAGTACTCTCAGTGGTGGAGAGTCTATGTTGGTATTATTTTCTGTGTTTACCATGCTTGCAATATACCTGACAGAGATAATAGCTATAACAGTGATGATAAATTCACTCCTATAAGATTCTGTTAGCTCTCCCTGACATACAAATAACAAAACAAGGTAAGACGCCTTGGAAGTGACTCATATGCTGAATGGAATGTTAGTTTAGCTTGTTATAGCTTTTAACATTCTGTTTAATGTTTGTATGTGTCGAAGTACTTGAGAGACTAGTGACAGGCAGAGCCCTTGCACTAGTTCTTTGTAAATAATTTCTCATGGTTTTATCATCTTATCAGCCATTAAACCAGAACTGCTCCATAAACTGAGTCTAGCAAGGCAAGGGTCTTCAGGAGCTGTTAAATGTTAAGTGTAGTGTGTGTAGCTAAGAACAATTCATTATGGAAGTTTATGATGGAGTTCCACTTTTACATTATTTCATTTGTCCTAAAAATTACTTCAGAAATAGAAATAGAAATATTTATGAAAAAAAAAAAATCTGACTCATTAAAATACTATATGTAGTGTCCAGTATGTATGTTATTTACATTAAATACACATAATAAGTATCAAGGTTAATAGTAAAAATGTATTAAAAGGAAATACATACTTTATAAGTATCATTACACCTTATTTCCTTTGTTTTCAATGTTGTTTGTTTCAATTTAACTTATCTTGAAAGATAGTCAATTACATAAAATTATCAATATTAAGAGCTTAAACTTAGTCACAGTACTGTTATCTGTTCTATAAATATAATAAATAAATACATAGATAGACCTCAAAGTTTTTACAAAACTAAATAATGTTTATAAGTAAGATGGTCTGTAACAATTTGTTTTATGTAGATGTTACACCTTTCCTTGCTACTAACAAGTTTAAGATGGGGTGTTTCTTTATATAACTTACTGCCTTTTTATGGGTTACCATTGTGAAGTCGTAGCCATTGCACTGTAATATTTTGTCGTGCATCCTCAATCCAGATTTTGCTGCAGGACTCCCTTCATGCACTTCAGTCACATATATACCCTAAAAGAGAGCAATGGTATTAAAACAGAGCTGCTTAAAGTTCTTCTACTCATAGATATAAATAATGCCTTACATTGTCGGTGTATCCTTGAGGACTTTTGCGAAAATCCTGATCAATTCCGCCGCCAATTTTAAAACCACATTTCATAACTTCTCTTCCTTCTGAATCAACACCAGCTTCCTTTTGGAGTGTTATGGGTATCTACGAAAAGTTATCAATACATTGTTTATGATAAAAAGGATAAATAGAACAAATTGAACTGGGAGTGGTCTTCGGACTTACGCTGAGACACTCCATAGCTGTTCCAGCTTGGTGTTGAAATGCCATTTTCGCCATGGTGACTGGTTTATTATTGTCCTTCGGGTGTAGAGTAAATAATCTAATAGGAATCCGAAGACTACAAGCAACGATATTCTCACTCTAACACACTTTATTAAACTGCAAAACAACTTATCTAATTATATTACTTGTATAAACACAATAGTGTTGTGACTCAGCTGTGTGCTACGAAACATACAACTTCCTAATCTGTGATTGCGAAATTGCAAGTTATTGCCACCAACCACGCCAGCATCGATGATTTTCTTATAGTACGAGAAAAAGAGTTACGAGAAAGCACAAAATGACACAATGATGAATGATGTGATTATTATGAAATTAATAGAGATGTGCGTAATCGATTTTCAATAATTTATTATGAATGTAATGGACCGCAATTAATTGCGGTATACTTATTCGATTTTAATACAAATATGATTAATGTCAGTTTTTCTATCTTGGTAGTCGTCCAGCCAGGCTATTATGCGGCGCGCGACATAATTTTGTTGTCGTATTATCTTGTGCCAAAACGAGATACGAAATGTTTTTTTTCTTCTTTTGGACCGCTTTAGGTTGTCCTAGGGGACCATTTCTACGTTACCGGGCAGTTATTGGCGAGACTCAGGGTCTCCAGCCAAGGGGGGCGGGAAGTAAAATACTCAACTTATGTTAACTACTTGTACTACACTAACATCATGACTAGAACCTCTACCTGCAACAACAGCACTAAGGGCAACCCTAGTGGAACTCGGACCTCGGCTTAGGGCGTTGCTGGTGGGGGCTTGGGGTGGGGGGGACATTTTGGTGAGGGCTGTATTATCGGTGTGTTTGCGGAGTCTGAAGAGACGACCGGCTCTACGACGGGAGAGCTCGGTGGATCGTGACCAGCGGCGGCGGCGTTGGGACGTCGCGTCGCCGCGTCGAGGCGGCGAGGACGGTATGTCGGACGGCGGCGGACGCTGTGTGAGATACCTAATGTGTATAATTTACACCGCATTTATCGCTAGTGCACGAAACTTTTGATAATCGCTTAACTAATAAAAAGCCAGTACCTAATGTTAAAATCATATTGCAGGAGAAACGCACAACTCCCAGCTACTCCAAACGGCTACTTTACCTAAAGGAGGTGGACCCTTTTATCATTTCATGAGTCGCTTTTTTTCAAATTTTAACCTCAATACACTGCGTTTCACCACTATGCTTATGTTCCCAGACCGGTGCAAATTCCAATACGAGTCGTTTCTGTCGCTTCTGGGTTTTTAATGCGAAGATTTGAATTGATAATCGTCAGTAGTTGCGACCAAACGCGCTGCTATCATGCGATTACCCTTAGTACCAATCGTTTCTCAAAACTCGATTTTTGATTCGATACAAAATCGATGAATTGACTTCAGATATAATCGTATCCGCTCATCACTTTGGATGTCACAAAATCGTCACAGACTAAATAAATAAAATGATACCAGTTTTATTGGAATGAAAGGAAAAATAACATAAATGACCAAACCTCTATAATTTAAAATAAAAATAACTTTAACAAAATACAAATGTATACCGAATTTAACCGAATATAATGCAACTGTTAAAAGACAACCTATCCGCACCTAACACCGAGCCAAAAGTGAGCGGCCGACGCTCGTCTCTCTGAATCTGCTAAATGTTCTACGTGAAGTTGGCGTTCCGATGTCCATGTGACGGTGGCGCCACCCCGCAATCTTAGCTGTCTTCTAATACCAGCTTATATAATAATAAAGTAAAGTACAGCCGTGTAAAAAAAGGAGGCGCCCCTAGTTGTTCACTTGAAATATAAAGCCACGTATTCACTAGTAAACTTTTGTTGTTTCAGAAACAAGAATGTGGGTGTTTCTGAAACATTGATACATGTTGCGGTATACACTACTGACAGTTTTTGATAGCAAAAGCACCGAAAAATTGCTTCTACAAACATATACGTGATGTTTCTGAAACTTCTGGCAACTTGTATCTGAAACATTTGTTTACAGTAGGCATATTAGAACTGGATAATTTGCTTCATACACATTATTTGACAGATACAACCATGGAGGATAAAATGCGGACTGACTGATACAGCACGACTGTTAATCACTGCAGTTCCTCAGTAGTAGTTTAATTTGAAAGCACTCTTATCCTTACAGTAGGTACCGTAATTAGGTATATGTATGCATAATAGAGGTCATTTCAGAGTATCCAAAAAGATTAAAATTAGTTTCGTTCTACTTTTTTGTCAAGTTAGATATGATACGAAACATTAAGATCACAGACATAGGACTAGATACGATACACCAAATCACAATGAGGCGAACGAAATTCTTAACTGTCTTTTAAAAAAAAATGTTTTTATAAATATAACCTAACAGCTGTTGATTTATTAATGACATTCGGAAATATAATTTAATGCTTTTTGTTTATTACTTTCATGCATTTGCCTTTGCATTCATCTTTGTTGGCAGCGCTGCCATCAACTGCCAAGATAATTATATTGGGTACCGGATACTAATATACGAGTTACTGCCTTACTGCCACTGGCATGGCAGTTGCTACTTGCACTTACATGATTAGGTAGGAATGTAGGATACCTACTCACTGGTATAGTTAGTTACGTGCAAGTAAAAAGCAGAGCCTATTTTACGTACTTACAACCCTGCACATAGATTGTCAAAAACTCTCAAACTTCAACGTCAAAAGTCACAGACTAGATAGGGATACAATCAGACGGCGCACTCTCGAACAAAAAAATGGACATTTTGCTTATCTGTGGACCTCACATTTTCACTCGCAAATTTTTTACCTTTTAATTGTGGGCGTGTCAGTATTCGTCAAACTAACACGAACACAAGTCTTTTAAGCTGAATTTCGTGTATTTTAGATTCGAATACTGGTCTTTTGAGCTCTATATTTTTGCTATACGTAGCTCCTTACTAATTTACTGGTTTTTGTTGTATTTTAGAAACAGGAATATTATATAAAAAAAGAAAAGAATACATTTTGTTACTGTAAAATATATTTATTTTTTTAATTTTACAACTTACTAAACCATGCCGCGTAGGATAAAGTGGCTGGTACCGTTTTACTGTATACTCCAATGCAGTTCTTTACCTAAAACAAAGTAAATCACTGTTATTAAATTATTAATACCTTTAAAGATAGACGAGTGGAAAGAAGTGCAAATACCAGTTAAAAAAATACACAATATTATTTAAACAACTATGACTTATATTATATGTCATGGTTGTTAGATGATTTATTTGTATTGCTATTGGACACCTAATGCAAATATTTACATGAACTTGCCAGGAAAAGTAATGCTGTTATGCATTGAATGTTGAAAGTTTTATAATAATATCATCATTGCAACTGACTAAAACTATTGGTTCTCGTGACTCGACCTATTGGTTTTAGTCTGCAGTAATTAAATACTTAAATACCTTCATCTATTTGATTTTTTTCAGGAACCAAGTGTTGATCATTTAATTTATGAAGCAATCTCACATTATTGTGACTGCAGTCCTTTGTATACATCCACTATGTTACTCCATTTGGAAATTTGATTATTATGTTTTATATTCTTTGTGAGGAAATTATTTCTAATTCCTTTTATCCGGTAAGGTGAGGCGTAGGTTATATTTAATGAATCACCATTCATTACAATGACATCATCTGGAAGAGGAAAAAAGATTGATCAATTATGTTTATATGGAATAATTACCTATGTACAGTATTTTACATAATCATGTTCCTGCACATGCTTCATAATCACACATAATTGCATCTTGAACTTTATTTAAATATAAGTTCAATTATTAAGACATTTTAGTCAAAAATACAAATAATGGTTGGTTGTAGTTTATTATTCACTCATACACACATTAGTAGGTAGCACTCACCACCAATTATTTCACTAGCATCAGTTTAGTCACTCCGTCTTCCAGCAAATTTTTCATTGATGATTGAAAGATAGAGCTTTGATCACCGAGCTATTGGTAGTCCTTCCTGCATTGGAAACTTTTGAGTTCTGCGTTGAAAATTAAGTTCTTGCAGTTATTGAAAAGTCAAGCCCTGTGAATGTTCCAACTTGATGCACTTTAAGCACAAGAGTCCTATGTTTCAAGAAACATGACGGCCTTTCCACTTCTCTGACAACCCACAGCACATCACTTATTGCACATAATTGCGGCTTTTCAAAGTACCTATATTACAGTAAGAATATTTAGAGGATACGCTAATTATGTAAATAAATAAATTTTATTGATATTTTGTTGGTTAGTTTGACAGATCAGTCCATAGACTTCATAGAATAGAGATAAAAGTGACGTCATAGCATCAAGATGGCGTCACAGGGCGTCAAAGGGGCGAAGTATGAGTCAGAGGGGATGAGGTAGTTGTCAGAGTGATTAAATGAGCCATAGAGACGACGGTCGAAAAATTTTCTTCGCAGTGAACCCCCCGTGTCAAAAGTCAATCTAATCAACAATGGTCAGCTGTTCTGCTTCACAAAAACAGGCTTACAAAAGTAATTGAAGTACGTACTTATTAATATTATTCTAAATTATATTTTAAAGTTAGCTGTACATAAAATATAATTCTGACTGTAATATCTGAAAGCTACGGTATTTCTTGTAAATATTTGCATGACTTTGGCAAATTTCCAAATCCTGGATTTCTTACTAAGATTATAGGATTTACGTTTCACATTTTCAGATGTCCGGTCAATATCGGAATGTGTGGCAGATTGTATTCAGAAACTTCATCAACTCATTTAAACCCCGACAGATTAGGGGAAATCATATGGGTAAATTTATCTTTCCTTGTAAATTATATTTAAGTATAAGAAATTTTGGTAAGTGAAACTGACCCTCGTGCTTGCTATTCTGTAAAGATATTTGAAAAACATGAAATTGACCATTTTAGTTTATCTAGGTACTACAAAGGCCATTTTTACAACGAAAAACGTATGATAATTTATTAACTTGTATGGATACAACTACATAATTATATCCTTTTCACCATAGGTAAGGTGAAATGACCTGATGTTTCTCTGCAAAACATTACCATATAAGGAATACCAAATATTAAAAAAAAAACATGGATAATTTTCCTATTTTATGGTTTTTGATGATGTTGTTTATGTGTTTTCGATAGCAGTCTCCTTACGGTTACAAGTTATGAAATGAGCGCTATGTCAGGACTCATCTTACATTGAACAGAGTATCATCATTCAGCGGAAAGACATCCACTGCTGAACATAGATCTCCCCCAAAAGGGGGGGGGGGTTGCCTTAATCATCAAGCTTGGCAGGCGGGTTGGCGATCGCAGTATGGTTGTTAAAGTACTCAGAGATTGTTGCTGCCTATCCTCTACACAATTCCTTAGTCGCCTTTTACGACACCCACGGGAAGAGATGGGGTGGTGCTATTCTTTAAGTCTGGCACTACACGAGAACAGAGTATAGTTAATTAATAAATAAAAACATTTGTCAATTGCAGGTAATGACTACATAGGAAATTCTTACTTTGAAATTCCTGCTGATCCCAGCATTGGTAAAAGGAAACCATCAAGATGGTATGATCCACCAAAAGGACAAGACTTTCAAGATCCTATACCTGCTGAATGGGAGGCATGGTTGAGAATGAGAAGGTACATTTTGACGCTTGAAAGGCAAAAATTACCAAGCGACATGTTGACAACTTTACACTAGAGCATTTTAAAGTTTTATTTAAGTTCATAATCTTTAAATGCCAGTTCATTAAGCCTTTAAACTGCATTTAAAATTCGTTAGTCAAGTAGTTATGACAAATAATCGTTTTTTTTTCCAAAAAAAATAGTCTTTAATATGCTCTAGTGTAAAGTTGCCGACATCTTGCTTGGTAATTTTTGCCTTTCAAGCATTGATTTATATAAACAATAAGTTATTAAATCATCATCATCTCCCTGCCCTTATCCCACTCTAGGTGTGGTTGGCACAACATGTATTCCTCTTCCATTTTCCTCTATCAGCCGTCATCTCAGTACTCACTTCTTTCTTACCGTTATCATCTTTCACACGATCCATCCATCTTTTCTTTGGCCTACCTCTACCTGTATATCCACCCACATTTATATTTAACACTTTTCTGGTAAAATGACTTTCTTACCTCAGCATCACATGTTTAGTATAAAATACAGTATGTTTGTATATTTGTACAATTTAATTTGTATTTTAGACCAGAACCACCTACGGAAAAGGAAATTGCAAAAAATTTTGCCATTGCTCAAATGAAAAAGGTAAATGCAGCAAAAATTGAAGCACAAAGATTGGCTGATGGAGGAGCGCTGCCAACAGTAGCAGAAAGAGGCCCCCAGTCATTTCCTGCCTATCCTGAATTTTCACCAGGAGATCCTGATAATAAACCTAGCCAGAAATAGACAAAGCTCTAGTAATTAACACTATTTAATGAGTTTGTATAGGCAATCCCACAATTGTTTTTTTGCAGTTCATCTGTGTATGCACTAGATAGAAAACAGTGGTCATTTTCAAATGCTAAAGAAAAAACTGTTAGTAAGTTTTGCTAGCAGTATTTTATGAGTTGCTTCCATTTCCATGTGGAAATACAAGTTTTTTTTTGTTATCTTTGTCACATAGCTATGATTACTCAGTACTTATGTATTTCTTAGATAAGACACAAAGTGTCAATATAAGTTATTGAACATTTAGTAGATGGTTAAAAATAATAATTTGTATTTGTAATAGAAAACATTTCCACTTTGTTTAAACAGTTTGTTTTAATTGGAATAAAATTAATTTCATGTTAATCAAAAATCTGAGGGGCAGGAGAGTTCCATGATTCTAGGTGTAGTCTTAGTCCTTGATAGGCTAGCTTTATGGCGGTTTGCCGGGAAACTTTCTGGTGGATCACAGTAAAACCGCGGTAAAGAAAACCGACGAGCCAGGCTTAATAATATGCATTGTTTTATTAGTCAGATGGATGTACAAAATAGATGTGTGGATAAAATCCACTAAGGTTGAATAAAATAATAAATAGTAGCGTTTTTTTTTGTATTGTCTATAGATATAGTCATAAGCTGTGATCATTATCTAGTACCTAGGTAGTAAATTATGCCAGTGAATTGTATTTTATTTATTTACATATTAACTGCGACACCAGAATAGCCTAGCACTATGGAGCTCTTTTTGAAAAGACTCCGCACACAACATACCTACACATATAGCGGCGGCTCATGGAGATTCGATACGAAATAATTATGTAAAGTAGTAGCTTATATAGGTGCATCCGTACCTATGTGCATGTGTGAGTGCTCTTACCTGACTACGCACACTCAGTGGCTAAGATTACAAACAATACCTAGATGTACTCGGTAGTGTATGTATCCAAACCGTTGCAGACTTGCAGTAAGGAATTTGGTTGCGCGTGCACACCATCTTTTCAGTTTTGTGAGCGCAGCTATTCTGAGTGAAAGCCAAACATTTTAAAACTGATTTCCTTACCCGTTGTCTACGCTCATTGATTGTCGTGTGACGGGAAGAACCTCAACGTAACTATTAAGTAAGTATTATTTACTTTTAATTTAAAAAAGTTAAGTAGGTACTGATTGAATAGGTTATTTGATCGGTGTAATTAGAAGCTACAGGTAATTTAATTATAGATAGAGACTTTAAGTGTATCATTAATCTAGTGCTCACGAGTGCGGCTGCGAAGCATGACATGTCATGACATGAGGTCTCGGGATCGATTCCTCGGAAACGTAGATCGGATAAAGTCACAGTATTTCTTATAAGACATTCTCAGTAGGGTGCAACTGTGCAATAAGGTGGATGCCTCCTATGTGGACTATGATACCAATCTTTATCAATCGGTGAAATGTTGGAGTGCCTTTTTTTAAATTACCTTCTGCCTTCTCGGCGGTAGGAACTTTCTTTTTCCTACAGGGTAAGGGATAGTGCGTCCAGGCGATCGCTCAGAAAAGATCACTATATCAGCAGCCTTTCTGCACAGGTGAATTTTTAAGGGTCAGTTCACAACGATTCGCAACGATACTGGAAGAGGCCAGTGATATCGCGCTGAGCCGCGCGCCGCCGCGAGACGCATCGCAAAATTGTTGGCAGCACGACGCCTCGCTGCGCAGCGTGGCGCCGCGCTTCACAGCGGAACGGGTGCCCCTCCCCGCCGCGTCCTCCCGCAGTCTATCATTTGCAAGCGTATGAACGGCGACCTCAGGCTGCATCGCGAGGCATCTCGAGGCGCAGCGCTGCATGGTGCAACGTAGTTTTAATTCTCACAATGAAATGTGTATCTTTTCGTGTAGTAAATAAAGTTATATTTTGAGTCGCTCTATTAAAATGTGCGTGCAGCGTCGCGTCGCGTCGCGTCTCTGTGTGAATTGACCCTAAGGTGGGGATTTCACCCATCCAATGATGGGCTAAAACCGTAACTCACATAGTTACGGTTTCAGCCCATCATTGGATGATAATTGAGAAAAGTGGTCAGTACCTCTAGTACCTACGCAGGACCGGATTTAGGGAAGGGCAACATGGGCTTTAGTCCCAGGGCGTCCACCGGAGACTTAGAGCATATACCTATGGAGGGAGCAAGAATACGCTTACCCCTCTGACGTACCCCCGTGACGTATGGCCATAGACGATTATAAAAACTAGTTCTCTCGCGATATCTGGCCATTTCATATCGTACCGTGTCACGACACACACCTCGTAAAAATGGTTAATTCTTCGGTATTTTCGTGCAAAAAGCGGTCTGCTTCCTCAAACATGGAGTTTTCTGTCACTAATAAGCATTATTTCGGCAAACATGTATACATTTTGCATTATTTTCAAAAATATAATTCACGTCTTAGCTGTCATCTTTTGTGACAGAAATTGACAGAAATATTTTAAAACGAGAGGCAGTGACGGGACAATGTGAATATAATTGAATGAACGAAAATTACAAAGAGGTTTACCGCTTCTCATAATGTTCTCTGTTATTGATTTTATTTCATTTTGCCTTGTTGATACTATTTAACAAAAAATAAAAGGTTTTTTTGCCTCCAACAACAATGATAGAACTAAGTTTCAATCAAGAAATTTAACTTTAATTAATATTTAAACCCTATTACGTGTGCAGCGAACACAATCGACTGAATCGTGGTTAAAATGTTCTCTAATACATCTATACAAGATTAGTCGGAAAGGGGGTACTAATCTGAAGGGGTGTTATTGTTAAAGAACCCATGATAGTGAACTTTTGTTCTACAACTTTCCCGAAAAGTCAATATTTTATATAGAAATAGCTGTTCAAAGATTTCATGAAAAATACGCTAAAATCTATGTATCACCAGCTATGATCAGCTGTTTATCTTTTAGGTCATATTTTGGGGTCACTGTTTAAAAGCTCCATTTTCTGAACTCATAACTAAAGCAGAAATGAAGAATTAAAAAAAAACAAAATATTAATCGTTTTGCATGGAAATTAACTGATCGAATTTTGAAATTTTTCTCAATAACACTTTGCCCCAGGTCGGGCAAAGTGTTATTGGATTATTCCGTGTGGAATTTCTTAGTAGCAGCCCAGAGTCTGGATTTGTGCCTGGTTGATGGCAATAGACTCGCCCCCTATTACAAGGGAAAGGAACTAAACATAACGGCAAAACGAGGGTTTACTATACTCCTCTGCCCCACCCTTCAGGGAATACAGGTGTGATGACCATGTTAACGAGGCAGCCACGCACGGGTGTTCTTAACGTGAGGCATTTAAGCTCCTCGAATTGACAGACCACGCGTAGCGATACCGCGATAGTACTTAATATTTATTTTCACCCGGTACCTATTTAACTTTTTGTTTCTGCCGTAGTCTCTGTGACTATTCTTTATTTTATTAAAAAAAATATGAAAACACTGTAGTTCTTATCCACTTGTAAGTTAAATTGCGGAAGTTGATTGCCGTGATTTTAAAATATTTATTATTTAGTTATTATTTTAGTTGAGTGTTGTTTTTTTTTTAATATTTTTTAATGGTACCTAACTTTAGCGAAAATAATATAAGACTCATTTTTATTATTATATCCCTCTGTAGTCACGGATCATCTTCCGTGCGGAAGATGTCCGGTCCTTTGGAAGGCATACACGGGGACACAGGTCCAACGCGCAGAGGCCCCTTTGAGAACTTTAATCTAAAATGGGGTGGGGCACCAACCGGGGACTATCCACGGCTGCACTATTGGAGTACAGTCATGGACCGTCCCAGGTGGGTGCAAGACTATTGTAAAATATGGTGAAAAATATCTGGTCTATGGGAAGGGGTGTTAGGTGGACTAGATAACTTCTATTGCCGGAAGAAACGGCGTCTGCCTTTCAAGTTTAAATTTGAAATGCGTTGGCAGACGGTGACTCGCCAGCTCACTAGCTGGGCCCCCTGAAATGCCGCCAGTATATGTATAGGCGAAGGGGGCAACAAACGTGTGAGCGGCTAGAGGTGTAGAGAAGTGTGGCCCCGGTTTCGCCGTCGCGGGTCTAAAAGACCCGGAGTGGGTTTCCCCGCTATTACGCCATTAGACACTTCCACCTCCGAGCATATAGCTCTGGTGGCCCCCCTCTTGACGGCCGATAAAGGCAAGCCAGAGTTGAGAGTCCTGCGGGCACTCTTGGGGTTCCACTCCAGCCAGCCAATAAAGGCAAACTGAAAACGAGGCCCTGACCGACTGTCTGAGGCAATAAGGTACGCAGTGTCGCCACTCACCAACAGCTCGCCACAAGCTGCCCTGCGGTTTGTAAGCTTTTCAGTAGACCTCATGACACATGTTTTACTATATTATGGGGTTGTAGAAAGCTAGTCTAATGTTCCCTCCGGTTTTACGGTAATCTCATGGTGAGGTAACGCCTTTCCCAGAGGGTGTTTATTATTATTAGCCTGTACTGTCCCACTGCTGGGCAAAGGCCTCCCTCCATTTCTTCCACTTGTCGCGATTCTGTGCAGCTTCATGCCAAACCTCAAGAAAGGCATCCAACTCGTCCCGCCATCTTCTGCGCGGTCTGCCGCGACCCCGTCTCGCTGTCTCAGGGCTCCATTCTTGTGCTATACGGGCCCACAGCTCATTTGGCATACGGCAGACATGCCCTGCCCAGTCCCACTTCAGCTGGGCGGCCTTTTCAGCCACGTCGACAGTTTGAGTTTTGGAGCGCAGTATTGTGTTTCGAACTCGATCAGTTAATTTAACACCAAGTATACTGCGCTCCATAGCTCTTTTTTTAAATAAATTATTGTTATTCTGCTTACAATTGTTTTATTTTAATTTTAAGAACAATAATTACATACAAATTGTTTTCCACGAGATGAAATTATATATTTTATTTGTTCATTCCTTTATCATTCAGTTTATCGGTCTTTTATCATACCACATCACTATATTTTGCGTTTGTGTTAAACGTCAACATAAATAAATACGACGAAGTTATTGTTAGTGTGCGTGTTTTTTGTTTGTATTCCAGCTTTTATTTTAGTGTGAGTTCATAGCTACACGATATTTATATGTGTTAAGCTGTAAATGTGTGCTGTACGTGTTTACCGCGTCCCCCCCAAAATTTGGCAGAATAAAATTATTGGGAACTTGCGCATTGCTACCTCCATAGGTATATGCTCTAAGACCGGAGAGCTCCACAATATGAGATTTTGTTTTTTTAGAAAAAGGATTAGGTAGGTACACCCATTCTGACAAATAGAAAAAAGTTCACAACTAAGAGTTTTTTTTTAAATCAGCCTGCCTCGTCTTCATCGTTGCCTCAAGGCTTGCAAACCTTGGCCTTGCTAGTAGGAGTTCGCAAATTACAATTAAAACGGCAATAGTTATCGTGAGCTCGCTAAACTCTATCTCTCTTATACACCCGCAAGGAAACATACATAACACTTATTCAGCACATTACTGTCCCACTGCTGGGCACGGGGCTCTTCTCAGAATAAGAAGTGTTTAGGCCTTAGCCTACCACGCTGGCCTGGTGCGGGTTGGCGGACTACACACACCATCGAGAACTTTATGGAGCCCTCTCAGATGTGCAGGTTTCCTCACGATGTATTCCTTCACCGTTTACGCAAATGATAGTCAAATTATGATCCGCACATAAATTCGAAAAGTTAGAGGTGTAGGCCGGATTCGAACTCGGACCCTCCTGCATGGAGGGCAACTGTTCGACCGCTAGGCTATCACGGTTTCGCGAGAAAAACAGACAAATAATTTCGGCTGTCCCATTTCAAAACCTAGTAAGGGACACTTTTTACAAAAATCGTTTTATTGCCTAATCTGCTAATCTAGAAAGTAACCAAAAGTAAACCAAATACAAAACATCAGCGTTGAAAACTCACACAATAAGCAGATATATTTAAGCATCGATACCTAGTAAGTGCCATTCACTGCCTCTGATAATTTTAAAACCTAGGAAGTCGCTTTAACCTCATGGTTTTACCTAACATAAATACATATTTTTCAAAGGCTAACCGATGTAACGTTTATGGGCTCCCCTGTAAAATTTCGTTTTAAGCCCTTACTAGGTTTTGAAATGGGACAGCCGTTTTATTCATTTTAGCGAGCTTGTGAAAAGTATTGCCGTTATCATAATGTGCAAACACTTACTTACTAGGGTACTGAAGAGTAATGAGGTCGACTTTGAAGAAAACGAAAACTGTATGTTTTTAATTAAACAGCTGAATATGAGATTGCCGAGAATCGGAAACTATATTTAAAAAAATACCACCTGCTTGTATTATTGTACCAATCGACAATGCTGCTGATAGGCTCAAATCCTCTATAGGAATGTTATGTGAAAGGTACATAAATCTAAGAAATTGGCAATTCTTTTGCTGTAGGTACGGGAGTATGAACACAATTCTTAATCTTTGCAAACGCATAATAGGTAATCACGTGATGCAAATATTTAGACACTCACTTTATGCAACGCAGAATTTGGAGAAATGCGTTTCATTTAAAAAAATATGAAAGTCATTCTCTTTAAAGTGTTCTCCTGTAAAATTGCGATTTTGCGCAAACGGGTAAAAAACATAGGGAGTGTCGATTTGTTACGCGTGGGAATCGAACTGGCGACCCATAGCGAAGTAGGCAGTAGCGAATCAGTCAGCAATAGGTAGTCCTATGACAAGCATAATGTAGGTATTATGCCATAGTCCAAGTGGTTGCAAGTACAAACTATATCGAGCGCATATTCCTGGGTTCAATCAGAAGTCTTAATTATTTTGAGAGAAAACTCTCTAGATAGCAGCCCAGAGATTTTAAATGTAACCGGCAAATAAAATTATGCGCCTTTTAAATATCAGTACGTCATTTACCTGCTAATTAAATGTGGATGAACAGAGATACGATACCCCGCCTTTGGGGAATAAAGTCGTGTTGTGGGTACCTGTTAGGTTAGGTTACTGGGACCTGGGCACGACGCGTCAGCGGCGGTGAGACCCGTCATGGAGAAGTGGCTGGAGAGGCGTTATGGCACCCTCAGCTTCCGGCTGACGCAGGTACTCTCGGCATTGCCGGGAGGATACGGCGTGGCACACGCTGGCAGAGTGTGCCGCTTGGGAAGAGCCGCGCCGTGCCCTCATCTCAGGAGTAGGCGGTGACCTGTCGCTGTCGGCCGTGGTCGAGTCCATGGTCGACAGTGAGGAGTCCTGGGACGCGGTGGTGACATGACCGTGTCGCAAAAGGAGGATGCGAAAAGGGTGACGGAGATCACCCCCACTCACCCGGCCCGCAGCAGACGCACCGGGCGTCGACGGAGGGCGGACTACGCCCTCTTCCAGCCCCTCTAAATGGGTCCAGGGGCGACGGACTTGGGGAAGTTCATCGCCCCCCACACATCTGGACCCGAGGCGGCGGCGCGAAGTGTTTCAAGCGCGCCCCTCTTAGACGGCGCGGGGGGAGTCTAACACCTCACTCCCCCCGCTAACCCGAGTAGTCCCGCGGTGGCGGGAAGGCACCAGCCGGGGGTTGCGGAAGTATCGCTAGTTCCCGTGATCCCCGGCGCAGGTGTGAGATGGAACACCAGGGTGGTTTTAGTTAGTAAGAGTCTGACAGACTCCTCCGCCCACCCCAGGGCACTGTGCTTCGTGACTCACGATTGTCCATACCAATAATACCTAGTAGGTAATTTTCCTATCATAAAACTAGCGACAGCCTTTTTAAAAAAAATAGTTAAGCAATGCCAGGGGGTTTTTTTTTCTTTCGGAAATCCTCGTGGATGCCCTTGGCCCGGGGTAGGCGAAGGGTTTTAACGGACTGTTACCGGCTAAAAAACCACGGTGTTCCTTCTCCTGACCCTTGGCCGGGGTCGCGGGATTCGCAGCTGCATGCACCGCGACCCGGTCTCGGTCCACCAACCCCTGGCAGACCTCTCCTACTACGACTATGGACAGAACCACGGCCGGAAGCGAGAGGTCACCACCGACCACCGCGACTAGTTCGCGGCGCTGCGTCGCCCACGCAGGACACGCCTGTAGCGTGTGCAGCGCCGTGTTCCGGGGCAGTCGACGCAGTGGTGTCAACGGGTCTTACCGCCGCTGTCGCGGCGTGCCCTACGCTGGGTTGCGCAAGTCGCTCATTTCATTCGGCCATTTGGATCGGGCGGAGCTCGCTCCGCTCAGGTGCCTCTCCTCTGGAGGATCTGGATCTGGATCCCCGGGCACGGATTCGGCTAAGAGGCTCGCCGCCTCGCAGGAGATCGTACGGTACCCCCTAATCACCTTGACGGCCATCACACGCTGCGGTCACCGCAGGATTGTGACGTTGCGGGCCGTCAGGGTGTCCGCCCATATTGGGGCCCCGTAAAGGGCCATGGACCGTAGGACCCCCGCATAGAGCCTCCGGCAGGAAATGCCTTGAGGTGTTACTTAGTTCTTATTTTAGATGAAGACACTTCCATTTACCGTTATGGGAGACTGGTATTGTGCGTCTACGTTAGACGATTGATTGTTTCGTCGTTCACGGTTCTGATTGCCTGTTTCGACAGCCACAGATATTTATCCTCTTGCGATATTAGATACTTCCTTTTTACGGTTCCGTACACAAAGGGTAAAACGGGACCCTATTTCTAAGACTCCGCTGTTCGTCAGTCCGTCCGTCCGTCTGTCACCAAGCTGTACCTATCTCATGAACCGTGATAGTTAGACAGTTGAAATTTTCAACAACAAAAAATACTAAAAACAGAATAAAATATATATTTAAGGGGCTCCCATACAACAAACGTGATTTTTTTGCCGTTTTTATAGATAATGGTACGGAGCCCTTCGTGCGCGAGTCCGACTCACACTTGGCCGGTTTTTTGATAGATATTATTTTGAAACTTACAGCGATTGTTGTTAAAAGCTTGAAATTTACAGAAAATGTAATGAAAAGATCTACGTGAGACCTAAAAGACCAACGTATTTTTTATTACAAAAGTATAAATAAAATAAACCTGGGGAAACCAGATATAAAATCCGCTAGTTTTTTTTCGGAGTTCATATTCTACATAATATGGTACGCTGGGTGACAGCCAGATAAAACCGCTGTACATAGGTTCCTTATCCTGTTCTCGAGGCAAAGTTCGTATTATCAAAATAAAAATTGAAAGTCTAAACCGCAGAGAAGCGCTCTACATACCTACAGGTACAAAATTACGGTTGTATAATGGTTTATACCTTCAATTCTCAAATCCAGAGTAATAAACATTTTATTCCTATGTATTAAAATAAACTTACTAATTATGTAATGATTATGATTAATGAGTAAACTCAAGTTAATTGCCAGACATTTGTTTAACGAAACCACCGAAATCTGGTTTCGCTTTAACACTACTTGTGCACGTGGAATAGGCACCTACCTAATCACAGTCTGATCTTATAATCTCTTCTGAAATAACGACATGTTACAATATACTGTTGATGGCGATAAGATATGTGGAGATAATAATGAATTTTAACATTCATCTGCAGGTCATAATATAATTTCTGAGTAGAATGTGTTTGCGGAAAGGATTATAATAATTTTATTATAGTAGTAGGTAAAGCTAGGTTACTTGGGTTCACATTTCTAACAAACGTTTAATTTATGTTATAATGTAAGGAATTTACGAAAAGATCCTTGACGCGGTGAAATATTACAGCTGAATCCTGTAGAGATGGATACCTACTAATTCTGGTTTGTAAATATAAAACATGTCATAGTTTCCTCGGAAAAAAATACAATCTTTACTAATATAATCCAATCTTTATCTATAAACTTATACATATAAAAATGAATGATTGTTTGTATGTTTGTCCTCTATGCGCTAATGCGGTCCTAAACCATTCATCTGATTATGATGAAACTGGGAAGTTGTTTAGGGTAAGCAGGAAAAGGTTACTGGATCAAAAAAAAATGTCCGATAGTCGTTCCTAAACCATTCATCCGATTATGATGAAACTTTGGTGAGTTGTTCTGCGTAAGCCAACGGAGGTACCTATGGCCCAAAGAAAGAAAGATAGATAGACAGACAGATAGATAGATCTCATAAAATGAAAAGTGAGTGAATGAGACAGAAGACTGTGAGAGATCTTCAAATATTGACAAAACATTGACAGATTGACGTTCAGTTGTTCAGACAGCAGTTGATAACAAAAATATTTTATGGCGGTACGAAGTTCGCTGGGTCAGTTAGTTCAAAATAAAACCCAATTCTCTACCAAGGCCAAGCGGTTTGGTGGCCAGAGCTAATTCTTTCAATTGCAATAATCAAAGAAAATTATTACAAAACACAACGCTGGAAATTATGAAGGAATTATTCATGTAAGTAGGTATTATAGAACTTCAAGTATTTGATAACAGTTCCATAAGTTTCTTTGTTATGAAAATCGTGCCCAGAAACATTGGGAACAATGGGGTGGATACGCCTATGTTGTACAAACTAGCATCTTATAATAAATAGAGTGTTTGAAGAAGACAGTTGACCTTCTTGTTTGACTTTGAATAGCAATAATTGTTTTATTACTGTCATCTTATTTAGATATACATACGACTCACTCGTGGAACTATACTATGAAGCTCGTGTTCGAATCGTTTATACATTTAGTAGCTAGGTATAATTGAACTCATATGAGTTGTTATCAAAATCGGTCAATAGGTATGAATAACGTGACCAATATTTTTTCCCTTAGTGCGGGACGCTTGCAATAATGTTTTTTTATAAGAATAAAACACATTTAATAGGAAAATTTCCAAAAAAAAATAATGAAATTTTCTTGTGTAGTCGTGTGGGCTGGTCCAATATTTTACGGAAGAGCAATTTGCTTTAAAATAATTATCAGCTTTAGTATATACAATGAATGTATGTATGTGATAATGTTGGCATGACTCTTGTTGATGTTACTTACTTGGTTCGTAAAATGTTTTCCGATGCAATTGATAAATACGCGCCCGTTTTATATTGAATTCTTTTCCACGGATGAGGGACATTTGCGTGTTTTTGGGGACAGCGGGACACATAGGTCAAATGCGGGACTGTCCCGCTCAAAGCGGAACGTATGGTCACGTTAGGTATGAACAAAGTTATTTTGTGTATGATTATCATTAGTGATAACAGCGGTAAGTGTAATGGGGTTCGTAACTAAATGGCTACTGCGCACAATCGATCTGCGGAACAAGCCACGCCAGCCAGCGGCGATCATGCCTTGGATGGATACCAACTGTTCTCGTTCAGAGCAAGCGATCCCTCCTGTCTGGGGACAGCTTTGAGTAGTTACTCAAAACAGGACAGTGTGGTAGGGCAGTAAAAGACAATAGAATTCAAGATGAGTCTATCTAAAAGGAGTGCGACAGGCTTGTCACAGCGGTTAGCAGTCTCTAGGTCTACCTAAATCGAGAAAAAGGTACACTATCCATTAATACCTATTTAAAATATAAACAGAAACGAAAGGTAAGCGTTATCTGTATGTAGGTATGTGGTGTAAATTGTCAATTCTTGGCAAATAATTGTTATGATCAAGAATTTGTTTTGCGGGTTAAATGGCGCGCGTGATGTTTGTAGTCTGGCGATTAATCAGCCCGGGGGGGCATATGACGTAATATCTAGAGACAGTTAACAATCTAAAGATTGTGGTATTTTTCCAACGGCAGTAGTTTATTACTTTATTCAGTCGTTGGACACATTTGGACACAGACACACCTCTCCCGGGCTATTCACCCAAAAGTGTAGTAACTATTCACCGAGCGACATTTCAAAAGAAATGAAAGGTTAGATTTCATCAACATTAGTTTATTTCTTTCACCTTTTTTTCGTTATCCGCATTTATCCCGTATCAAAAGACTTCCACCAACTGTGAATCAGTTACAATGCAATATACTTAAAAATTATATAAATAAACGGCACTTACTTTAAGAGTTTATCTGCGCTCCTTGATTACTTAACTTATTTATTTATAAACTGTTTATTGGACACAACTTAATTAATTATTATCATAATAAATGTCTGGGAATGGGCCCAGACATTTATTATGAATGAAATATTGGTTTATAACTAAACCATACCGACGACGTTAAGTGAAAGATGAGTTTACTGACTCTTACATAAATAACTAACCTTTGTTTACTAGCTGTCGCACTGAATACCGGTCAGTGGAATTTCTGTGTTCTTTAATTAATAATATTATAACCATAAGTCAGTCGTGACCTTATCAACGGGCACAATGTGATTAATAATATTTATTTAATTAAGATCTCTATGTAGTCTGCAATCTACTCTTTATTGTCTCATCTCAGGAGTGGTAGTATATAAGAAACTTTATAATAAATTTTTGTCATTGTTGTACAGATATTCATCGAAGTAATAGCGACAGCTTCAGGCAAGATAAATACGAGATAATGTACGTATTTTATTAAAATTATTACAAGAAGTAGGCGTTGTGGTTTATTAAATGTACTTATATCATAATTCATAAACCACAACGCCTACTTTTGTAGTAGTTAGTTCGTTTTTGGAAAACTTCGTCGCTCATTTTCAAAGCTTTCCTCAAAAAGTAAACATTAATTTACTTTCATTATATTGGTGCAGCATGGTCGAGAAGAACGCACAGTTGTCATCGGAGGAGATCTTCGCGTTGGAGGACAAGTATGGGTGCCACAACTATGCCCCCGTGCCGGTCGCACTGTGCCGCGGTGAAGGTAAGTTCAAGTTCACTCTACTGTACTCAATAATCAAAATATTATTATATTTATTGCTCTGAATAATTGATCGAGGCCAGGATACTGGTGTCTCTACCTCAACGTCAAGCCGGGCACACAACATACAAATACAAGGTTAGTCGGAAAGGGGGTACTAATCCGCGGGTCACTTAAAGTGTCACTGATGACTGTTTTGACGCAAGGGTTAAAATTTCAAAATTCGATTTTTTTTCCATTCAAAATGATTATTATTTTAGTTTTTCAAATATTTTTCTTAAGTACCTAATTTAGATACGAATTCAGAAAATGGAGCTTCTAATTTGTGATCCCAAATATGGCCTAAAATGTAAACACGTATTTTTTATGAAATCTTTCAACAATCTTTCTCTTATACTATTGAGTTTTGGGAAAAGTTGTAGAACAAAAGTTATTCATTATTATGTGTACTTTAACTTAACACCCTTTCGGATTAGTACCCCCTTTCTGACTAACCTTGTATACTCTGAAAAAAAAACTTAGGTATAACTTTTTTTTAAACAAATTTTATTGTTAGATTTATTACCTATTCTAAAAACTTTCGAGTATTTTAGTAATTTCTTGTGGGTTTGTTTTATCATGGTTGTTTCCACTTAATAGCTAAATTGTATTGATAGTAATATAGTTTTTAATATTTGCGTGTAACTAATACCTACCTACTTAGTTTTCTTATTATTTTTAAAATGTGTACCTACAGTTTTTACGGAAACTTCAAAATAAAATAACAAGTTGGGAACAATACTTTAGTTCTCTTATTCGCAACTTGTATGTTACTATGTATGCTAATGTGCATAATTAGCGTCTCCACATAATATTTCCGAGTGGGAAAAGTATTATGACGCGAAATATGACTTGTTTGTTAGAGCATCTATTGTTATTAATCGTACCGCACCTATTTGGACGCAGATATCGCATCGGTTATGATAAGATAAATAATAATAATAATCTTTATTGAACAAATAACCTTAAAATTTACTTAATATCTGGCTCTCGTTACAATTTGTGAAAGGTGTCCTAATTTAATAAACCCTGCCTCCTAAACTAGGATACCCTGTGTCTTAGGAGTCAGTGTTCTACTGTCGCTTGGACTTTAGCTTAACCCTTATCAAGTAACAGTACAATAATTCAGTAGACTATACATAATAATATAAACAAGGAAAGAAAGAGAGTAAGGAGTACTGTGAGTGTGAGTGCGCGTGTGTGTGTATGTATATACATATATGCGTGTGTGTGTATATATGGGTGTGTGTGCGTATATGTGTTCGTAATAGTTATTGGTTTAATTCAGTTCAATTTCCATATAAAAGAACATCTACACTCAATAATTAGTAAATCGTTGGACAGAAAATTATTAACTAGCAACGAAGATTAAAATGGGGAAACTTTTAAAATATTCCTATTTTACATGTTAATGAATTAATTATGGCATCTATCAGACTGTGCACTCCATCGTTGACTGCAGGCACAAGGGTATGCAGAACCATAACGCAGTCAATGGGCATAGTTAAAGTCCTGCTAAAAAGCCAGGGGCCTAATTCTCCTAAAATAAATTGTTGCCAAACGCAATCGAACCACAACCGTCAGTCAGTTTTTGTTTTCGAAAACTTTCAAAATGATTGATTTTGTTTTTTGTGTCAAACAATTTGATAGCTTTTGAAATTGAGAACTGTCTGAATGAACGTTTCGGCCTTGGTTCGGTTGTGATTTATCAAGATTTATTTTAGGAGAATTGGGCCCCTGGTAACTTCTTTAAAACGCTGGGTTGATGCCCGAATAAATGTCTGTCTTTATAAGTGTATCAGATAAACAATTTTTTTTGTCTCTACCTAAATAACTGTATTTCGTAAGCATCCCCTCAGATCTGTTAAAAATAGGGTTTTTTAAAGAAGTTAGAATAATTTTAATTGAAATCTTCAAATAAAATTAAACTTAGATATTTGTTGCTACCTTGGACGTCGCAGGTTTTTCTTAGGCGTAGCGTTTTCATAAATGATATACCTAATAGGTAATTTATCCATCGCACTCTCACAGATATCAAAGTTTATAACGATTGTCATGTAATAGGGGTACCTTAGGTACAAGAAACCGGCCAAGTGCGTGTCAGCCACGCGCAGTAAGGGCCCAATTCTCCTAAAATCGATCTTGAAAAATCACAACCGAACCAAGGCCGAACCGTTCATTCAGACAGTTCTCAATTTCAAAAGCTGTCTTATTGTTTGACACAAAAAACAAAATCAATCATTTTGAAAGTTTTCGAAAACAAAAACTGACTGACGGTTGTGGTTCGATTGCGTTTGGCAACAATTTATTTTAGGAGAATTATGCCCCAGGGTTCCGTAGTTGCACAATAATGCGGACTAAGAAGAGGACTTAGTAATTTTTCAATGGAATTTGTACGAAATCTTTACTTTTCCGGTTGGTCGAGTATTACTCGTAAACTTGTAAAGCCTACTTAGCTGTGATAGTTTTCCTTTTAACTTCGTTGTATATAATACTACTACCGTGAATTTTTTCACGTACATATCCAAAACCAACCGTTTAGCTGGTCGGGGGGGGGGGGGGGGGGGGGGGGCACACTTGACTCTCACAAAAATTAGCACTTTAATGCTTAATATTTCAGAACCGGTTCCCTTAATCGAAAAATTTTCATCACAAACCCGTTATATTTTTGAAAGACCTATCCAACAACACCCCACACCATGGGGCAGACGAGAAAAACATCCTCACTTTAAGTGTAGAGGAGCAAACTTAAAAAATATTTTTTTTATGTTTTTATTTTACCACTTTGTCGGCGTGATTAATCCGTAATAATTAAGTATCCATGCCAAATTGTAGCTTTCTAGTATAAAGAGTCTCCAAGCTAAGCTGCGGACGGACGGACAGACAGACGGACATGGCGAAACTACATATAAGGGTTCCTTGTTGACTACGGAACCCTAAAAAAGAGTCAATTTGTGGCGTTCAATTTTATCTTTTAGCAGTTTGTTATGCAAATCGCGGTTTTTATTTGTAAGTAGATATAATTATGATGAAAATGTCCATTAATGTGTAACAAATAACCACCAACTTATTTTTGGATGACGCGTAGGTATTTTATAATAAAAAACATTAAATTTTTAGGAGTAAGTACTTAACAAGTTTTTCTGCAATTGCGTGATTAGGTTTAGTTCACTGGCTTTGCTTGCTCACCAGCCCCGATATCGTCTTCGAACCTGAAGTACCACCAAACCCGCGGCTTTATTGTCGGGCACAAGTCGCCGACATGATTCTCTTAAAAATAAAGCCGCCGGCTCTGTCGCGGGCGGGTTGGCCGTGTTTTGGTGTAGAATCCCTAACACTGAGTTGGGGTGCTCCAAATCCCTAGCTCTCTTCGCTAGTTTTTGACGATTTTTTTTTCAGTAAAACCTTTTTTGTCTTATAAAATATTAGTCTAAAGGACTTTTGCCTGATTTTTTTACTGTCAAAAGTAGTTTTGACCGAGGAAGACTCTTGACGGTAACATAATAATTATGTTATAAAGATCTAAGCCCGCGTTTACAAATTAAATTTGTCAGACAGGAGATCAAAAAGTATATGGTTTTATGATGCCATAAACAGCATAATTATAATAATTCATATACTTAGATAGAATTGACGTAACAGCTAGATTCCGAAACTGGGGCAATTATTCACAAAATAATTAAATAACTATTTACTTTTTTTTAACTTCAACAATCTTTAAATTGCTGCAGCTAAGTTAACGGTAATGGGAACACCCAAATATTCCGAAATATTTTATTCCGAATTTGTATATTCCGATGTTCAAAAATCAGAATTTGATAATTCCTTCAAAATAAAATTCCGATTATTAAAAAATACGAAAGTTATTTTACCTCGTGAGAGGAGCTCGTGGCTAAATAATTACAGCCGCATAGACCGATCTTCCGGGTTAAGCCACGCTTGCCGAGGTTGGTCTGTGGATGGGTGACCATTTACCATAGCGAGTTTCCTCCGTGCCTCGGAAAGCACGTAAAGCCGTTGGTCCCGGCTGTCATTTGTAGATCTTTGACAGTCGTTACTGTTGGTCAGAAGCCAGAAAGTCTGACAACCAGTCTTACCAAGAGTATCGTATTACCCAGTTACTGGGTTGTGGAGGTCTGATAGGCAGTCGCTCCATGTAAAATACTGATATTCAGCTGCGTCCGGTTCGACTGGAAGCCGACCCCAACATAGTTGGGAAAAGGCTAGGCAGATGATGATGACGAAAGTTATTTTACCGGATGTCATTAATACGATTTATTTGTTTTCCGACTTTCAAAAGTACGAAGAATTAAACATCCGATGTGTTCTTGGCCCGAAAAACAGAATTCCAATTTGCAATTTTCCGAAAACAATAAACATAATGTCAAGCAATAGAGTATTAAACATAGCACAGAAAGTTGAGCAGTTGGTTAGGTTAGGTTAGAACTGCGACCCCCTACGCACGAGCCGAGCGAGCGAAGCGAGCGAGCCGCGGCAGCGGCCGGCGAGTGCTAGAACCGATTGGTTACATGTACTTAAAAAAAACGCGTAATGCGTAATGGTGAGTTTAAAGAAAAAATATTTTAAATGAGAGAAAAATATTTTTCCCACAATTATGTTAATAACATAATTGTGGGAAAAATATTTTGAGTATTTTGAGTATATATTAAGAGTAAGTAGGGAAAGTGATTCTGTCATTAGTTTCTTTTTCTACCTTCCTATGAATAATTAACTTGCTCCCTTTGGATAAAGTTGAACTACGCACTGTGTGTTAATCTGTTTTGCTATTTAGGTTTACTAGGCATTTTAATTTCGGACTTTTAATTAATAGGTATTTTAATAATAGGAATTCGTCTTTTTGATGTTTCGGATTATTGTTGAATCTGACTTTTTATTGTTAGGTGTATTGAAACTCGGCATTTTGATATTCGTAATTGAAAACGTTAGGCGTTTTGTAATTTAGGATTTATAAAAGTAGGTTTTATGATTAATCGGAATTGTCATATTAGGAGTTTTAAACCATTCGGAGTTATGAAAATCGGTATTATAAAAATCGGGATTAAGAATATCGGAATTTAGTTTTTCGTATTATTGTAGTGTACCCAACGGTAATACCAAAATACAATAGAATAACATAATTAACTGATAAATGGAGAAAGTCCTTAACAATGAATTTGAAACATTAATATTGACATGCTGAGTGCAGGCATTCAGTATAAAGTACTAATTTAATTGAAGTTATGTACCTATTCAACAACACTCTTTCTAATGCTATAAAATCTAGCAACAACTATTTTTATATCAACTTATTATCTTACTTTGGGCCTTATCACAGTGACGATTTGCGAGCGAGTTCAAAGCGAGGCGAGAGCGCTGCGGTCTCGCCGCGAGCGCGCCACGAACTCACGAGGAGCCAATGCGCTCTCACTGCAAACTCGTGGCGAGCCCGCTGCGCTTTCGCCTCGCTTTGAATTCATTCACGAATCGCCATTAAGGTCTTGTCAAACATAACTGCGAACCGAACCGAAAACGTGGCGAATGTGAACCGAAGCGGAGACGTCAAACTAGGTGCAGCGCACCGAACTCTTGTAGAAAGCGAAGTGTCGTTCAGTTCGCGGTTATGTTTGACACTGGCTTGGCGTGAACCAAAGAACTCGTAAAGGACGTGTCAGGATAGTTTTGAATTTGTAAATAAACACAACCGTCGCGCGTCGCTCTCGCTTCGTCTCGCATTCGTTCTCTGTTTGACGTCGTGCATACAAAGCCAGTTATGCCAGCTAATACAACTATCTCGCTCACGCCTCGCTTCGCGCGCTCGCCTTTGTTTTGTCATGGCGTCATACGCCTTCGGTATCGGCACGTTTCGGTTCGCTTTCGCTTTTCTATGTGACGATTCAAACGATACCAAACATAACAAAATAAAAACGCTTCGCCACGCTATCGGTTCGCTGTCTATTTGACACGAGCTTTATGATAAAGCCCTCACGGCGCGTTCGCTGCGAATTTGCGGCGAGCCCGCTGCGCTCTCGCCTGGCTTTGAACTCGCTCGCAAATTGCCACTGTGATAAGGACCTTTATGGTATAAAGACAGACCGCGTAGTTCCCGCTAAATAAAGTATTCTAGGTTCTCTATAGGGTGAATAATAGATTGTTACGCTAGAAAATATGCAGTAGCATTCTTCTTTGGGCAAATAACAACATACCTTTACCCACTGATGACAACATGAATATTTCTTTAAGAGGGTGCACTGAAGCCATCTACTAGGACTACGTTCAGCAGTACACATTTGCGGGCACTTTTTTTTACATGACTACGCGCAGTTGTTTCAAGGGAACCCTATCTGCCCAACCGAGCAAGAGTTGGATGGGACCTGATGGGTTTCCAGCCGAGGGTAAAGCTATAAAATAAGTAACAGCTGCTAAGGGCGTCGCCTAGTGGGACTCGAACCTCGGTTTAGGTCGTTGCTGGAGGGACAGCTAGAGAGCGGGATCTAACTGACGGCATCGACTGTTGCTGCCTGGTACGGCACGGGCCAGCTTGAGCGAGACTTCGCGATGGACCAGCCCCCCTATTGAGAACCCTTTCGATAAGCATTTGTCGCCCAATTCGGTTTATGTCGTTCCGTCTCCGATTACGAACCGTTCGACTACTGACTAATCGAATCGTTCTGAATCAGGAGGCTGGCAAATAAATTAGATTAAATGATGTTGAATTTAAAGCACTAGTAAAAATTTCTACTGGACAAGACACCTATCAAGCGGGAAAGTTTACAAGTAGCTTATCCCAGTTGTAAACATCTTATCCCAGTTGTAAGCATTTACTTTTGAGCCTATGGCCTATTGCTTTTTGCTGACTCCCGCTTGATACCTACCCACAATTTTATTTTGTGCAGGTGGTTTCGCAATGGATGTTCTAGGTGCAAAATAGCATTTAATAACCATTCAATGAACACCGTCTTAGGATCAACCATTAGTTAAGTGAAGCTTATTTAATATTTTTTACAGGAACTGTTTCTTTTCTGACTATTACATCCGCGCAAGTTCGGACTTCGGAGAGCCTATGTTCAGGGCGGCTAAGTGGTGAGAGTCAAAATGGCGGGTGTACCTTAACTAATCGAATCAACCTATTTACCAAAAAAATGTACCTACAATGTACCATTTAGTACCTAAGTTTAAAAAAATTGTACCTCTATCAGAACTAAATTATTTCGAAATTAAGGTACACCCGCCATATTGACATCAAGATGGCGGGTGTTCTATAATATTTTATTATTTAACCATTACTCATAAAATATAATTACACAAAAAAATTGTACCTAAATAGTACCCCAAGTAAAAAAACACACTTGATATGTTGGATACTTCCTGAGAAATAAAACAACTATGTGTCGTTAACTTTTGTTTATTATTATGAATTATTGATCTCAGTACATATTTATACATATATATTTTAGGGATAATTGAGGAGGAGGAGGAGGGGAGGAGCTCGTGGCTAAATAATTACAGCTGCATAGACCGATCTTCTGGGTTAAGCCACGCTTGCCGAGGTTGGTCTGTGGATGGGTGACCATTTACCATAGCGAGTTTCCTCCGTGCCTCGGAAAGCACGTAAAGCCGTTGGTCCCAGCTGTCATTTGTAGATCTTTGACAGTCGTTACTGTTGGTCAGAAGCCAGAAAGTCTGACAACCAGTCTTACCAAGAGTATCGTATTACCCAGTTACTGGGTTGTGGAGGTCTGATAGGCAGTCGCTCCATGTAAAATACTGATATTCAGCTGCGTCCGGTTCGACTGGAAGCCGACCCCAACATAGTTGGGAAAAGGCTAGGCAGATGATGATGATTTTAGGGATAATTATTAAATTAATCATTAATGATTTATAATTTAATAATTATCCCTAAAATATATATAAATGTGTACTGAGATCAATAATTCATAATAATAAACAAAAGTTAACGAGACGTAGTTGTTTTATTTCTCAGGAAGTATATCCAACATATCAAGTGTGTTTTTTTTACTTGGGGTACTTTTTAGGTACAATTTTTTGGTGTAATTATATTTTATGAGTAATGGTTAAATAATAAAATATTATAGAACACCCGCCATATTGATGTCAATATGGCGGGTGTACCTTAATTTCGAAATAATTTAGTTCTGAAAGAGGTACAATTTTTTTAAACCTAGGTACTAAATGGTACATTTTAGGTACATTTTTTTGGTAAATAGGTTGATTCGATTAGTTAAGGTACACCCGCCATTTTGACTCTCACGGCTAAGTGTGGCGCCACACCATGCCGAAATTACGCGACCGAACTTCGGCGTCTATGTTTTTTATATGGGTAAAACGCGACGTAATTTTAGCCTGGTGTCTCGCGGGTAATTTAAAAAGTATTGCAGGCGTAATCATGCCGAACTTCGGTCGCGTATCTTCGGCATAGTGTGTTTAGACACTAAGATTAAATACGCGTATTTTACTCAGATTAAAAGTTAATTTTTATGTTGTCTTAATCCTAATAACATGTTTTACAGGAGTGTTCGTGTGGGATGTCGAAGGAAAGAAGTACTACGATTTTCTGAGCGCGTACTCCGCGGTCAACCAGGGTCACTGCCACCCGAGGATCATAGCTGCTCTCAAAGAGCAGGCCGATAAACTCACCCTTGTGTCCAGGTAAACACTCAACAATTGCCTATTTAAAAGTATATTATTGGAGTCTGTCCCTGCAACTAGGCCCGCGTGAAGTTATTAGTTTTCTTTGGCTTAATTTTAGTCGAAAGATGTATAGATTGATAATGAGGTAGGTCGGTGTATTAATTACGATCTCTATATTCGAATAATTTGGCATGTATTGTGTAACATGAGTCACGAGACGTTAAGTATGTTAGCGTGCCTAAGTACCTATCTACGTTGTTTTTTTTTTTCACTTTTTTGTAATTGGCTTTTACGCTGAGCGACTATATCGCCATGTAAGACAAAAAACAAAAATCAAGGACATAATAAATCTGGTAATTGCTTAGGCAGGCCTAGTTCTGCTAATTTAAGCATTTTGGCATGGTCTGATATGGGTTTTGCCAAGATACTATTATTGCAAAGACGTCCATCTCTCTTGCTAAGTTCAAATGCATAAATCTGTAAGCTATAGCGTATACACTAGGGTTTTCGCCCCGGGTACCCGGAACCGGGAATTCCCGGGAATTTGTGGATTTTAGGACCCGGGAATCATTTGGCGGGAATCCCGGGTACTCGGGAATTATTTAAAATGAAGAAATGATGATGAAAAATGAGGGATCTAGATGCTTCCGAAGATTTTAGAGCATTTTCTGTATCTCTCACGTGAAACGGATATTGTACTGCGTGGTGTGAACACTGTGAACTTAGAATGGTGTAAATGTATCGTGATGTCAGCACACAGTACTGTTGTCTCTGTTTAGTAAACCAATTCTAAACGCTTGATTTTTTTTGTAAATGTTTCATTTGTAGAAACTGTTCACAATGCTTATCATAATAGTTTCGAGATTAATAATGAAAATATACAGGCTGTAAACGAATTCGTGTAATTCCTTCAAACAGCGTGATCTACTGGTCACAGATTAACCCTAAATGGTTTTCATATTAAATACAAAATACCATATTTTCAAAAAAAAAGAAGTTCTGTTTTCGAGCCGCAAAGAGCGATTTCGTGTTAGTCGTGCTAGCCAGTTGTGTCACCGTACTTTCATTCATTGATGAGTGGCGTCTAGCAATTTTTTTATACCTAATAGCTGGTTAAGTTTCGATCACATCGCTACCACAAGAAAAAAAAAGGTTATTTTTTATTTTTAATCAAGCTAAATCCCGTGCTCGGTCATTCTACACCAGTATCACCAGATCATGTGGTTTTAAGGTATTAAGTACACGAATTTCAATTCATTTTTTTAAATAAGTGTAAGATTTTTTATTTTAATAAGAGAAGTCGATTGGTATGTTAGACAATTTATCAATATAACATGTTTAAAGTACTTACTTACACAAATTTAATGCTGAAATATACGAGAAGAACTATATTTATACAAAAAACATGAAAATTCCCGGGTACCCGGGAATTCCCGGGAATTAAGAGAAAAAATTCCCGATTCCCGGGAACTCAAAAAGGCCGGGAACGCGAAAACCCTAGTATACACTCCTATAGAACGTACAAAATATCCTCTACATGGCCACAGTCTTCGCAGTTACGAGACTCTACTTTTTGCATTAAATATGCGAATTTATTTGACGAATTGTTGTTACTTGTTTCGTTGAAGTTTGTGTTGAAGTTTTTTTAAATTTCTGACTATATTTTCCTTCACAGTATGTCAGCGGTGTCTTAGATTAACAAAGAAAGTACCTACATGACTGGTTTTGAACCCGCATCCTGGTGCTCGAGAAACAGGTCCCATATTTGAGGGCCAACACGACGGCAGGAGGCATGTCGATCTCGATCTCACATCTAGACTCTGTCACCGTGTATTGACATGTTAATTGACTGGTTTTTCAGAGCATTCTACTCGAATCTGTTGGGCAATTACGAGAAGTTCATGACAGACCTCTTGGGCTTCGATCGTCTGTTGCCGATGAACACCGGTGTGGAGGGCGGTGAGAGCGCATGTAAGATTGCAAGAAAGTGGGGCTATGACGTCAAGAAAATTCCCGAAGGACAAGCAAAGGTAAAATATGAAATCAACGTGCCTATTATAACATGTACCATGGAGTTTCTCGCAGGCTCTTCTCCATAGGAAACGACTAATTGGAGCCGTGCACCTAAATTTGACTTTTCATGAGCGCCTGTAATGGTTTATTTGTAATAAAAACTTTTGACTTTGTAGGCATCGAAAGAATGGAGAAAATATGCTCAATGACACAATTTCTATCTACTTATTTCTTATATTTATAGGTAGGCATATCAGTTGCATGTAACTTATGTTACGTCTCGCAGTACCTACAACATTGCCATTTTTTTCTTTACCTAGGTACGGTCAGCAACAAAAGTAGCTGAACATTTGAGTCTTCAAATTCTGCATTAATTAGATAACTAATTGATAGAAAACAAAAACTTTGAGACATACTTAGAGCTGTGTCTAGCAGCTCTAGGTATCTATTAAAGTTTTTGTTTTAAAACAATTAGTTTTCTAATTAATGCCAAGTTTAAAAACTCAAATGTTCAGCTACTTTTGTTGCTGACCGTACATCATGCTAGTGTGGATTCTAACCTTTAAACTCGAATGAGTTTTATTTAACACGTGGCTTTCCAACTATCTCGATAATTAGTAGGCACTTAACCAGTAATAATTCTCTTATCGCAGGTTGTCATTCTCTGTAACTAGACCAATCCGGTCCTTTGGAGATTGAGAATTTGCTTTTTTTAACAACTCTACTTAAAATACGATGCAAAGAAGGAGTACACCGATGTACCTGGTCGAACAACCAATGACAGTCGTTAATTTTTGCGTCACTTACTGTTTTATTGCGTCAGCGTAAAGATCACTTTTTACTGCAGTACTAATAAAAAATTGCGGTTTTGAAGTCGCACTCAGTTCGGAAGTAATCGGTTTTACGAAGTTTGCTGATGCATGTTCTTAGTTGTGTTCTACTGTACTTACGTATCCAGGTGTCCCCATAGTTCTCCCTTTATGGTATAAGAATGACACTCTTTCTTTCACGGGCAACTTTGTACAAGCGTAACGAGACACCCGATTTTAGACCGGCTTAGGCCATGGATCCAAGACGCAAAGGTTTAGAGAGCTAAAGTTCTTAAATTCAAGTTCTTGATTAAAATCAGAAAAGAAATAGGACATCAACCGGGGCCTCTATGGCTGCAACATCGAAATGAGACACAAATGATGATGCTTGCTGATAAATGGGCTCGTTTCTTTCTGCAGCTTCTACTTCTTAAATATATTTTTTTCCTAGATAATCTTCGCTGAGGGCAACTTTTGGGGTCGCACCCTATCTGCTGTATCATCGTCATCAGATCCAACCTGTTACAAAGGCTTCGGTCCCTACATGAGTGGCTTCCAATTAATTCCTTACAACGACGTTGCTGCTCTAGAGGTGGGTACATTCGAAATGCACACAGCAAAACTACTTTTGTATTTTTTTGTTTTAACTTCTACGAGTACCAAATAGAAATGCTTACTCCTACTGTTAAATTGGCTAGTCCTAATAATAGAGCAGGGTAAATTAATGCAGCTGCCCGTGACCGACTCGGCTATTCGTTGCTTAGGCTGCCATTGGTATGGATTCTCTTGTCCATTAACTGAACTAAAATTAGGGATTACCTATCTTTTACTAACAGACAGCGCGATAAACGGACGGTGTTTACGCCTCGAACTTCGCCGGTATACACGTTTTTGTGTCGTCTTTGTATGGAAATTTTAGTTTAACTAAATTAGACAGCTCTTGTTTACGTTCGTCTCTGTCTTATTTTGTCAGACTAAAAAAGATGCAATAGCCTCAATTAAGTTTAGTTTGTGCATAACAGAATCGGCATCATTGGATGGTCTAAAAAGCCTTGTTGGACAGTGGCAAAGTTCAACGCGTTCAAGCTTAATGTTGAGTGTTCCCCACTTAAACCCCTAGACCCTCTCTTCACATATTGAAAACTGGCTGGCTTTGTGTGCGGTCTTTAGCGGAACTTATATCCACAACCTTATATGTAATAATTTGATTCTGTATCCGTAGAAAGAATTACAAGATCCCAACGTAGCTGCCTTCATGGTAGAGCCTATCCAAGGCGAGGCCGGTACTGTGATCCCGGACGACGGTTACTTGACGAAAGTTAGAGAACTGTGCACCAAGTACAACGTGCTCTGGATCGCCGATGAAGTGCAAACCGGTTTGGGTGAGTACGTACTTAGGAAGGTCAGGTCAAAAGTTTATCGCGCTTAACGTGTAAACTAGATAGATGAATATGTTTACGCATTACTTTAGTTAAGGATATAAATAAAACATTTCCATTGTGATAGTCCGTTTATAGAATACAAGATAGGTAATATCGACTGTTTTTATTATTTGTATTTATTAAACGACGATGTCAACACTTTTCATCACGGCCTACGTTTGATGTTGGCTTATGCAAATAACTTCTCAAGCTACATTATACTGACCTTATTTTGACGTCATTATCGGAACTTTGCAATAATCATTAACGTATTAATATCTTCACATAATTATGTATAATGTTCATTCATTGTTACAAAACACATCTACTCTAGTTACTGTACCTACTCTTACATGACTTACATAGGGCCGAAACCAATCTCTATTATCGAAATGATTATACTTACATATAGATTGATGTAAGTTTTTGACATTATTTCTATGGAATTTCTGTCAAAAACCTACATCTATCTGATATTTGGATTATGATCGTTTATTGGTTTCGGTCGTTAGTAGACCGGAAGTGTGGGTGTTTTTAGGGACTGTTTTTGGTAATGAAGACGGTAAAAAAAAATTTTTTTTCTATTATTTCTTAATAAATCAATCTCACTTTGATCGCAGTAGGTACATCTTTGACTATACCTACTGTGGTCAATGTAAGATAATTATTGCGTCATTGTTGTAGGTCGCACCGGCAAACTGTTAGCAGTGGACCACGAGGGCGTGAAGCCCGACATCGTCATCCTGGGTAAGGCGCTCAGTGGCGGAGTGCTGCCCGTGTCTGCTGTGTTGGCCAACAATTCTGTTATGAACGTAAGTTTGATAGACACATGTACCTAGATTTGATAAACACATACATGACATGGTGAAGTCTGGCCAAAACGCCGTGGGTTTTTAGCCGGTAAGAGTCCGGCATAACCCATGAGGATTTTCACAAGAAAAAAAAGGCCTATTCGTAGATTATGGGATGCCCTGTGGTTCCCAGCAAAAAATGCCTTATTCTTCTTCATAAGGAATAGGCCCCAAGTAACAAAATTTGATACTATAAAAGTCCTGAGAACGTTTTAGAGCGTGCTACACATCCTTGCTATGGGTCTCATAGAGGCGAATAGATGATTATTCTTAGAAGATGGACAACATTTTCCGTCTATAGTCTAATAAATTATAAACAAGACTGAAGTTTCCGTAAGTCTGATGCGATGTTAATCAAATCCCAGTGTCTACGTTGGTAAAAAAGTTTACTTGTTTTGTTTTAGGTGATCACGCCTGGTACTCATGGATCTACTTATGGCGGCAATCCTCTAGCGTGCGCCGTTGCCACTGAAGCTATGAAGGTAATTGCTGAAGAGTTTTTAACGATTATTTTACTTCGAAAAGATCTAATAGAAATATATCTTGTAAAAGAAAATTCTGTTGGTTCTTTAGAGAATTTAATAACGCCGTGTGTTCAGCGTATGAATAATACCTAGGCTTTTACATTACCAGATTTTTAGGTTCCCTATAACAGTCTGATATTCGGTCGGGAGCCCTTTCTACCGGCCCTAAAAATCGGGTAATGTAATAAACACTTAAGGGTTCCGTTTGGGCCTGGAACTAACATTTCAGTAAATCATTAACAATCATAAAGATGAAATAAATGAAAATTATAATACAAAATTTTTTAATCCTACTTTACTCCTCGGGTACTTTACCCGATTACGGAAAATTGAAAACAAGGTAATGAGTTCATCAGTCTATTTGTGTATGTATGTGTCTATGTATTGATATTCGATCGTAGCTAAAAAACTACTGATCCGATTTTGACAAATGATTAGTTCAATCAACTGGGGGCAACCTTTAAACAATTTTTATATTGTGACCAGGTCCTACTGGAGGAGAAATTATGTGAAAACGCGGAGAGACTAGGAAAAGTACTGCTTGAGGAGCTGAATAAAATCCCCAAGAACAAGATCACCACTGTACGAGGCAGGGGACTCATGTGCGCCATCGTTATCCATGACAGTACGTATTCAATATTTACTAGGTATTATAGGTTTATTTAGGTAGGTTTTGGAGGAAAGTAATAGGCAATTATCGATCTGTACAGTGGAAATCCCTATCTGTATTGAAAAGCGACCATCTATTAGACGTAGCGATCCACACACTAAATTGGGAACTTAATTTTGTTTTGCATTTTTATTCGGGTTTGTCCACTGAGTACGAAACGGGATCACCTTACAAAAAAACCTACCTCCATGCCACCTGTTTCATTACTCATGGTCTAAATTGAATGATGTTCAGGTTCAAACGGCATTGTATTGGCAAAGTACTCATAACGTACCAACCTGCACGTCGAAAATATTTTCATTGGGCATCCGCCCAATCGAAGAAACAAACAAGGACGTACGGAAAAACCCGTGATGTTGCGTATGTTTGTCCAATCGAAACTGTGATGAGTGTTTGTTGTGCAGGCATCCCCGCGTATGACGTGTGCCTGCGACTGCGCGATGCGGGTCTGCTCGCTAAGACCACGCACGGACAGACCATCCGCCTCGCGCCGCCGCTCGTCATCACGGAGCAGCAGGTGCGCGATGGCGCCAACATCATCCGCAAAGTGTTAGAAAGCTTCGATAAGTAAATTAAACGCTACGTTAACTAAGTCACAACTTTATGGTGTGTCAACGCCTGAAAAGGCTGCGTTTACAATCTTATTTATTTTGGCATCCTTCATAAATAAGAGAAGAATTTTCTTCAGCGGTCTATCATTGTAAATTGTACAGGTATTAAACATTTAAGTATTGGATTTTAACCTATTGTTTTTAACGTGTTAAATAAAACAGAACTGGCAATAATTTTGTGCGGTATATATTTTTAATAGTAACATTTAACAACCATCTCACAACATACTAATAATCACAGTTAGTTGAGGTAAATACTGTACTTTAAGTAACTTTCATAAACGTGTATGAGCCGAATAAAGGTAAAATATCACAACGCGTAGCTCTTTTGTTCCACTGGCACTTAGCATTACAATATAATATAATTAAAGCAAATCTTTTTTACGTATATGTAAGTATTATGAAAAATTGGACTGGCTAGTAAGTATTTCTTATTGCTATAGGCGTTTATAATAATTTTGTTCCCTCAATTTAGTTCGGCTACTAAGACACCCACTTGGGCTCGCATAGTGTCAGTCAACTTTGATAGTAGAACAGTCTCATCCAAATTCATTTTGGGACTCTCCAGCAAGCCTGGAACGAAACAGCATAACATCTCACGTAAACAAGTGCGAACAAAGATGAAGCATTGAAAATTCATTGCACATAATCTTAAAATTAATTAAACAATGAAAACAAAAAATGAAATTAGCATTTTTCAGTCGTGACGTGACGAAGTTACACGTGAATTAAAGAAACAAAGAATTGCGTACTTATTTGCACATATATATGGAGTTAATGATTACTTACAAACAAAACAAAGTCTTTGGAAAAAACGTGCCTCTCATGTTCTAAGAGGGTAAACATGGAATTGTTATTTTAAATTATCACGATGATATTGTAAGATGTATTGTTTGTAAAATAAAGAAGTACGTAAAATTGTAGATGTTTTTAATTCCTTGACTGTGAACTGTGCTATCAGCTAGCAGTGATAGCCTAGCCCCTCGTTTACACATAAGGCAAATCTTTAAACACTTGTTTTTAATCTTGTATACATGCTCATTATGTGTTAAAAACAAGCAACTATTTTAAAAAGATCTTTAAACAATTTGTTTACTACTTGTATCACAATATGTTTTTAACTGTAAACGAGAGGTAGCGGTTGAAAGTTAACCTTTAAAGCAGGAGGCTCTGAGATCGATAAGGGTCCGCACCTGTGACTGTTCGAATTTATGTGCGGATCAGAATTTGATTATCACTTGTTTTAACGGTGAAGGAAAACATCGTGAGGAAACCAGCACACCTTAGGGGGCTCCAAAAAGTCCTTGATGGTGTGGGCCAATCCGCAGCAAGCCAGCGTAGCTAAGACTCCTATCATTTTGAAAGGAGGCTGATAAACGGTCGCAATAATATTTTTGTTACTAATGCTCTCGTATTTTATTATTTTGAGAAGGATGGTATTCTTACCTTTACTGATGCAGTCCCAACATTCTTGTATTTCGTAACTAAGGCCCGCACTGTTATGGAAGTGGAATTTGTATTTCCCTTTGGGTAGACTCCATTCTGTGTTATTAGCTGCTGATATTTGCAGTACCGTGGGACACCAGAAATAGTCCAACTGTAAATAAGAATGCATACAGACGTGAAAATACATCATTTAAAATGCTTGTCATTGGTTTTTGTTTATCAAATCCAGCGAGTGCATTAAATAAATCGTTATCTGATAAATCAATTAAGTATATTTTCGTAATACGTACTTAAGTGATAATTAAATAGGTTTTAACGTAAACGAAATTGTTACTCACGGCTATAGCTCCCTTGGTGCCAACGATTTCAGCTTTGTTAGTCATATTGGCGCGCGTGTGTGCGGATAGGGTGGCCGTCCGGCCCTCTTTGTACTTGAGCGCGCACGAGATGGACTCGTCCACGCCCGCCTTGCTCAGGTGCCCCGTGCACACGATGTCCGTGGGCGGCTCCTTGTATATGAACTGCACTAGTTGCAACATATATATACCCAAGTCTAGCACCGCACCACCGCCCAAGTCTTTCATTCTGAAATTGTCGGCCGATTATCATAAAGAATTAATGTTAATTAAATCAAGGTATGTATTCGGTTATAGTGATGTTCAATATAATTTTTAAATCATAAATAACGCGTTTGTACAATGAAGAGATGATGATGGGATAAAGCATTATTATAAAGCAGTGAACGATAAATATCTTACAAGTTCCTCTCAATGTCGTTAATTTCGACCCCAAACTGTATGCTGATGTGATAGATGTCCCCAAGCCCGCCCGAAGATATGTGCTGATCCAAAGCGTCGTAAGCAGGGAAGAACCTCGACCACATCCCTTCAAGGAGGAACAGTTTCTGTTCGCGAGCCAGGTCCACCAGTGATTTAGTTTGTTTGTAAGTCATGCCCATAGGTTTTTCGCATAGCACGTGTTTACCACTCTCTAACATTAATTTAGTTATTTCGTAATGCTGCAAATTGAGAACACTCACGAATACAATGTCTGGAAACAAGAAAAATATTTCCGATAAATCAGAGCTATTCTTTTGTGAACATGTTTTGCATGTCGTGTCATATCGTGTTAGTGACAGCCATGCCGTGCGGTGTTAGTGCCTTGAAGTACAACCTTGTATTAAATCTTACTCGACACGAGAATATTTCTACTATTATGCATACATATCCTAAGTTTGGAGGCAATTGGTGCAATGTCATAAGGAAGTGAAGTGCAAGGGCGTTTGTTAACTGCACCCGATACGAGTTCGAGAACACACGGTTCGAAGTACAGTACAATTTGTATGAACGTCATGCATTGCATTTGTGCCTAATTGAAGCGGCCATTAATTAATTAGGTATTCCTGCACAATTGTCTCTAACTAGGATAGGGTGCCGTGGACAAACGCACTACGACTAAGTTTATATAGCACGATTAAAGTTTGGGATGCTTATAATAATAATACCAGCCAGTAATTGACCCACTGTCGGGCAGAGGCCTCTTGTCATAAAAAAAAGGAAAGACTTAATTATTTTTTTTGTGAAATCTTTGCCCTTCTAGGATTTCTCCTGTATCGTGAGTGCGTTTACAGACACAAATCTCACACACAAACGCCCAGACCCGAAACAACTATCTGTAGGTCTTACAATTTTTTGTTCCGTGTGGGAATCGAAGATTTATAAGTTTTGTCTATATAAACTTGAAGAAATCAAAGATTCAGTGACAGGGGATGGCGGGATGCCAGTAATAAATGAAGGACAATCAGACATAACACGAGTATTGAGAGTAAAGACTACTAAGTACGTCTATACGGATAATAAAACGTAACGTCTGTCTCTACGCATTTACCAACTCGTAAGTAAAGCTTAATTATTGCTAAATTAATTTTAAAGCAAACGTCAGTTTGATCGTTTAAGGAAGATTAAGTGTCTATAAAAACATGAATGTATCTATTATAACTAGCAGACGAGCGCAAGAGATAGTAAAGTAATAAGTAGGTAGGTATAACTGTTCGTCACGATTTCGGAAGGCCCATTCGTAAGCCGAGTATGTGCAACCAGCGAGTTTCCACGTTTTTACGTATTTACTTACTAATAAATTCACGTATTTACATAACAACTTTTTGGAAATGATTTTACAACTGTAATATGGGTTTGGACTAAACATAGTCAGTTTTTATATCTAGATCCCTAGCTTTTCTGTTTCCGCATATTTTTTAAATTTGAATAGATATTTTTCTAGATACTATTTCTATAGGATTAAATAATAAATGAGTAATTTCTCAATGACTCAAAACCAATACATTTCAGATCACTTCATATTCCTTGTGATTACGGCAATAGTATCACGAGGACGATCGCTTAGGGCAGATAACGTTTATGGGACATTAAAGGCTTTTATATAAGTAGTAATGATAAGACTGGTTTCTTTTCCTGTAGAGAAATCGTTAGTTTCCTATGATTTGTATGACATTGTAAAATAAACTACTAACTTCAGTATTTACAGTCTAGTAATATTAGTTAGTCAGGTATTTTGAGTACCTAGTCAAGTAGGTATCAACTATCAAGTATTTGTTGAAACTTATTTCTAAAAAGATACAAAATTTCAAGTCAGGCATTAAGCATATCAGGCGGGTTAGTAGATAGGCTGAAGTCAAGTATCTCCATGATAGTTTAATGTTAAAGGAAGTGTCAGAGTCATTCAGCTGTAATGATTTAGGTCGTTATCTTTTGTTTGTTTACTGATCCTTGTCTAAACAATAGGACGTTTTGTTACCTATAGAGTCATCACGCGCTAGTGACTCGTAGCCTTCATAAGCTGTGTTGATTTTGTGAAGCGTGGCCAATCTGTGGACACGTTCTATATCTTTGCCGGCCACGGCGACGACCTTGTGTTGTTCAGCCGGTAGCGTCCCCAGCGCTGTCAAGAAGTCGTGAGCTATCATACCCACGCCAGCTACACCCCATTTTAGTTGCAAACCCATCTGGAAAAATACATGGACATCGTAGAGACGTTTGTAAACAACACGACAGCCGTTGACTGATGCGAGCTTTACTCTGAAGTGGCTTAAATCAGTAACGGATTTTCTTAAGATAAGATTTATCAGTGTTGAAATTGATTACGTCGTATGCAATTATGATTAAGGAATAGATCGAAACATTTTGAGCGTGTAATGGATTAGTATACACTTACACATTAATTACTTAATTCCTGTGATAGCGAATGAATTAGAAAAATCGGTAAAATAAAATTAGATAAATAAACACCTAAAGGACGAAGTCACTTACTTGCTGTGTTGGATGAGAAAGTATAGTTCAAATAATAATAGAAACACCGACGTTTTCTCGTACTACGATCTGAATTAATTGGATCACAGTCTCGCACGATAAAAAAATATGGGTATTTGCCTATTCCACACACATTGATATACTAGAAATTCAATATTAACGTACTTGAACGTCAATAAGAAACGCGACACTACCCAGTGCAGCGAAGTAACAAAAAATATTTTTATAGAGGTGGGCAAACATAACAGAGCATTAGGTTTTTCTTATCACTAAGATTATCACGTAAAAACGTACACAATGTAGCTATCTCTGACTTCACTGTACTGTGATTTGTCCTCACATGGACTGATACAACTACTTGCCTCTGCAGGCCTCTTAAATATGTGTTAATTGAACTGACTGTATGACAGACATGAAGGTATGTGTGTGGAATAATGTGTGTCCATTGGTCAACTGGGTTGATTGGTAGTTTGTTAGTGTTATATGAGACAGGAGTTCATAATAATGTTTATTTATGTTCATTAGCAAACACAGTGACAAGTGCTCCAATAGATTGATTGTTTAGATAGATTTGTTTGTTTCATATTAGTGATATTCATGTTTTTAAATAGATTTTACATTTTGAGTTATTTGCTTTAGATTTGCAGGAATCGACAATGTCATGGCCAATCCAGTCAAATGGATACCAATAGGTCATCCAATGTACTTGGATTAAATTATTACATACTAATACCTACTTTGCTGGGACTTAGTAATAATTTCAGGTTTTTTTATTCTCTGATTAAGCATTATCATTTTTATCCAAGAAAGCAGTGGCTGATGAGTTACTATTTAGGATAGTGGGTTTCATCATAATTGATCTTAAGAAATATTTTTGTTCCTGAGGTACTCATAACATACACCTACTTTTTGTAATATGTGGGCCTGCATTTGTATGGCCCTTAATGTGTTTTTTAGTTTAGTTTGCGGATCAAGAATAAACTACAAACACAACAAATATTACTATTCATCTCCTTTATACCTACTCCTAAAAAGAAGTATTCTCATGAAATGAAAATCAGTACCATACAACAAAAATATATGTACACATACAAAACTTTAATGAATGTGCAGGATACATAACAATGAACTATGTTAATAAATAGCTGCACAATAATTAATGTTAATGAAGTTGTTAGGTAGGTTCATGATTAATTATTATTGTGTTATCTTGTGTCTGTATCATTTGGTACTTACATTGGTTTGATCATGCATGGTGTGGAGACTCTTTTATATTTTGCAGCTGACCAATGTAAGCTTTATTTCATTTATTATTTAGGCAACCAGTCAACCTAGAAAAAAATATGAATCAATTACTTAATATAAAAAGTTTTGGTATTTCTTACATTATGGAATCAATGAGAAATCTCATATATTTTAATGTTAATCTCATGGAATTAGCAGTAATAGTTTATTATTATGTTTTATATGAAACTTAAATTAAAAAGATAGGTACTTAAATAAAAATGAAATGTTCAGAAATTCAAATATTATCGTTGTGTAAATTTATTTTTATTTCGGTAGTTAACCGTTTAAATTTTACTGTATGTGTTTGCATTTTACATGTCCTTACATTAAATAAAATAGTAATAAGAAAACAACTTACTGAAAAGGAAATCAGCTGACTTGAGCAGATGAAAATATCACCTCAGAATACTTCGCCGGTTTTATAACCAAAGTTTGCGGTATATGGCTATTCAATTTAAGTGCATTATTTTGAAAATAACTTTTAAGTTACATAATTATCGTCGTATCTTATCAAAAATAAATGAATAGACGAAAAAAGAAGAGGAGAAGCACAACAGACAAATACAGAAGACAAGCTTCGAACCAAAGAGATATAACTGATATAAGAATGAACTAGAATGAACGAATCAGTGTTGCCAACTTATTTGACAGGAATTATGCCATGGTCACGAAAAGATCTTATTTTGACTGGAATTCTAGAGAAACAATAAACACAATAAAATTTCAAAAAAATAATACTAATTGATTTAAAAATGCAATTTAAGCATAATATATACAGAATCAGCAATTATTATACCGTGAACACAATATGTCAAGCAGACAGCTTAATAATTAAAGGTACGAACTACGTTAATATTACGGTTAATGTTTGAACACGTTTGAGCAACAAGACTTTTTAAGAAAGCCTAGTTTTTTTTTGATACTATGCAGTGGCAGTAGACCATAGTCTGAACAACGTTATTTATTCAACAACCAAATAAAAGTCAGCGTGTATATAACTCAGAATACAGAAAGAACCAGAAGCCGTGATCGCACCCTCGCACCTAATACTGAAGCATCAAAAACTACTCTTAAACGGAGTAGTTTGACGCGCAGCCGATCAGTCACTCTATGAACGTCATACCGAGTACGTGTATTTACCGGTGTCAAATTAAATTAAATTATGTCACCTTATGTCATGCCTGCCTGTAAAAATGCAGCGGGGCTAAAAATAAAACAGCATGGGATCACATTTCACGTTTAAGTAGCACATTCAGATATCGTCTTATTTAATTACTCAATAAATTGTTCAGTTTGTAATTGTCATAGGGAATGATGCGTCCATATTGTTAGTGTTGTCAGTATAAGAGTTTTGATTTTCTCTTGTTTTCATTACCTACTGAGGACTTAAATTAAACGTTTTTTAAATCTAAACCGTGTTATTAGACCTTCTCTATTTCTTGAGATTATCAGGTACAGTCAGCGTCAAATATATCGCGACGAACAGACTGTTCATCATTACCTAAACAGCTAAAGAAATTAAACTTTATCTAAATGGGATTCTTGTTAGAATGCCAGTTGTCCTGTATTACGTTCATTCTGGAACACCCCTTGCTTCATTGAAGTATAGTTTTGTTCGGATCATTTTGAACAGTCTGTTCGTCCCAATATATTTGACGCTGACTGTACATAGATATAAAATATTGCAGGTATAGAAAAACACAATTTTGATTTTATTATTATCTTACCTCCAATACTCAACGTTTTCCCCAAAACGGGTAAACAATGTCTGAGCTAGCAACATTACGCGGCTGCGAAGTGAGACGGGTGCGGGATACTTATTTTGATTTTGGACACAGCGTACGGCTTGCAATTACTGTTGAACACGGATTCTGGTTCTTTCTGTATTCTGAGGTATATGTTACGGCTAATAACCGAAGTGCGGCTACACCTAGTTTTAGCCGGGTACAACTAGGTGCAGCCGGCCACATGCGGTTAAACTTAAATCTATCCTACTTATCTTCGGTTAGAACTAGGTTTAGCCTTCATCATAGCGGCTAGAACTAGGTGTAGCCGCACACCGATGGTTAAGGGTAACCCCGACACGGATAGGTTAGGTTCGAAGGGGATGACGGGGGCTAGAGTGAGCGAGCGAAGCGAGCGAACGAAGCCCCCGTCATCCCCTTCGTGTTAGGTTACTTTAAACCCTGCAGACAGAAATAGGAGCCCCGCGCAGCGGGGCTCCGTCGACTTAAGCTCCACCTAGTTCTAACCAACTGCTACTGGTTGCACCTAGTTGTACCCGGCTAAACCTAGGTGTAACCGCCATTCGGCTTTTAACCGTAACATATACATACGATTTAAATCGTACGATTGGTAACACTGGAACGAACGAATGAACTATTTATCATCCGTCTGTCATCTGCATTCTTCAGGAATGAAAAAAAGGACAAAACAGAATGAATGTTGATCAATGTTGTAGTATCAGTGTTGCCAGCGAAGAAGGAACGATCAGCTTCTAATAAAAAATTCAAATGTGGTCTGCAGCCTGACTAATTATGATCTTGATGAGCCTGTCAGTCATTCATTATGTGATTACTAAGGTGGTTACATCGTGCCTATAATAATATCTCGACAGACTGTGAAGTATGGAACGTTATGTATAATGTAAATGTACTGCATTTTTGTATTAGGTTATTGACGTTTGCCTGTGCAAGCAGAGCACTACTGATTATAGTAGAGCTTATCGACTGATTGACTGGCAAGTGGCACTCATTGATAAAATACTTTTTTTTATTAGTGGTGACACTGGGCGTTTTTTAGCAACATTCTTTCTTCTTGTGTGACGTTTGACATTTACGGTGTCACAAACGTCACGTTCAATGTTATAGTTGTCAAACATGTGATCGCAAAAGTTTTGCTTTGTTTTCATTTTTTTGCGTCTTATTTGTTTATTAAAACTTTGAATGTTTTTGAAATGTCATTAGTTTTGAGAAGAACGTATTTAACAGCTAAAAATAACATCTTGTCTTCCAGTAATGGAAACATTGCGTTATCTGGTCCATTACTTACATTTGCGCCTCGAACGTACAGTGACGACAAATCTGGCAATAATCCACATTTTAGCAGTAGTACAATATTAATAGAAAATGGATTTAATGTCCAGGAGCTTCCAGTTGTTATAAAGAGGTTGAGGAACCTCGCGGACATCGATGACAAGCCAATCGAAGAACAGGCAGCAAGTGCGCACGACTCTCTTAACTATCAGCTGATACAAGACGAGTTTAAACAATGCTTGGATCTTCGGGAAGTATTTTCTTTACTCTCAAAGTGTACAAAAATCACTCCAAACATTGCGTTAGGTGCTATTGAACGCATTTATGACATTGAAAAAAATCCAAGCTCATTAATTGTGGAATCCAAAAGCATGCACATCAATTTAGCAAAAGGAGCTATTTTAGATAAACTTCTAAGAGTTGTGATGAAAACTGAAGACACACACACAATATTGAATATATTGAACACAGTGTCTTCATTTATGGAACCTTTTAAATACAAATTTCATGATGAGCTACTCCTAAGGGTTATTGATAATAAGTTGACTATTGAACAATTATGTCAGTTTATAACTTTCCTCACTAAAAATAAAAATGATGGGAAATATTCCGAGACCATTGACAAACTATGGGTTGGATTTGCGGCTAGAGAAAATGAAATAGATGAAACAAATATTGTACAGGTGTTTGGTATTCTGCATGGGTTGAAAGCTAGTAAAAGAATAATTTTGACATTATTAGAACAAAAGTTATGTGATTTATGGTTCAAAATTAAAGTGCCTGTTATGCAAGACATATTGAGCTCTTTTGTACTAGAAAAATATATATCGGTACAATCATTTGGTGTTGTTGGCAGCTGGCTCTGTGCCAATATACATGCCTTAGATGAAGATTCATTATTAGATGTTATTTCTAAGCTAACTAGGCTTAAATATACAGATGACCAAATTGAGAAGGCTGTGGAAAAATATATGAAATTAAAAGGCTCAAGAATAGAGAGCCATGTTCTTATTGTAGGAATTTTAAACTTTTGTATGCAATTTCAAATTTACAATAAACAGATATTAAATTCATGCAGTGAATACTTTTTGAATAACTCGCACATGGTGCCACCTAGTTTCCTCAAATCATTTATATATCCATATGGATATTTGCATTATGATCCTGCAAACAGCGCAGCATTTTGGATTCTCACAGATAAAATATTAAATGAAAAATTTGATAAAATAGGAAGTAGCGATCTCAGTTCAATTATATTGTCATTAATTTATATGGGGAAATATCCTTCTAGTTTAGTCTGCAGAATGCTGAGCCCAGAGTACCTGACAAAAGTGAGCGACCCTGAAATATTGAACAGGTTCTATTTAATTGATACTGCAATGACCTTAGAATACAAGAAGTATTCAGGTCCTCTCTTGCCAAAAAACCAGTGGTCTAAACCTATCTCTCAAGACTTACGAGTTAAAAACATTTTAGAAAAAGTTATGGAGACTTTGGTGAATGTAGCTGGCGGTATTGAAAAATTATCCATGTCAGTCTCCATTCCATACCTGCCTTCTGATGAAACATACTTGTTGGATGTTATGTTACACCCAGCTGGATGTGGGAGCAAAACATTTAACTGGAAATCGAAAATTGTTCGAAATGAAAACATAGCCATCTTAATTCATTTGCCTGACCATTATTGTTCTGATAATGAACATTTGATTGGTCCCCAAATGATGAAGAAAACACATCTTAAAATTTTAGGAATGAAAGTTGTGAGCATCAAGTATTCACTACTTAGTAAATTTTACACATCATACAATAAAACTGGATTGAGAGAGTACCTGATTGAAAGTATTAATAATGCTGAACCATGTGTAGAGATAGAATGATATAGATTTGATTAATCTTTAGCATAATAATGTGTATAACTTTTCTATATTTATAGATTTTGTATAGTTACATATTTTTATAGTAAGGTTAAAACATTATTTTTCTAGTCTTAATGAGGCTTAAGATGGAAGCGATTGGTTATTCCGTAAAAATATTTTTTTTCTTCAAGTTGTGATGTAAAATATGAACAACATCTTTAAGATGTAATTTTATTAATTGTGTATACCAAATATTGTTGGTTTATATTTATTTATATTTTAAAACTACACATTTTACTGTGTCTTTCTAAAATTATACAAACAACTACTTTTGTTTGAAAAAAATATAATAAAATGTGTCAAATTTAAAAACTCTTACAACTAAATTGAATTTTGTGGGCAGGACGGTAGCAATCACTTTAACCAAACGCAATATTGTTTTCAGAATCTGTAAAGGTGTACCTACCATACCATTGACTTATTGATATCCTATAATATTATGTTCCTTGATATCCTATATATGCGAACTTTGTACTAAGTTTTAACAAAAAATGTTTTGCGATTTTAATAATATTATATTATTGAACAATTTTGGTGACAAGTTTTTGTAACTCACTCATTGATTTTGAGTCACCATTGTAATTGTTGAATATTAATGAATAAAATATTTTTATTTACATATCGCTCTTTCATTAATGATACTACCTTCTTAGTTTCTGCATTCGGTTTGACCTGCATCCCTGCTTTTCTCGTACTTCCAACACATTTGCGCACCGCAACGTCGCGGCGTCGCTGCGTCAGAGCGGGGGCACACGATGCGTTGCGGCGGCGGTGCTGCGCCGGAGCGGTGTCGCTGCGTCGTCTTACATAGAAATATCCATGGCGTGTCACACGATGCGCTCCGGCGCCGCACCGGACTTGCAACCACCGAGACGAGGCGGGGAGGGGTGAATGCGTTGCGACGTCGGAGCGGCACCGCTCAGTTGTTTATGCATCAAAAGGAAAGACACACGCTCGCTCGTTTCGATTTGCGAGATTGCGCCGTCGCGACATAACAACGTTGCGGCGCCGCACCGCTCGTGTGCCCACTGATACGGTGAAATGTTTGCGGTGCGGCGCGCAACGCATTGTGTGCTCCCGCTCTCAGGGAGAAGCCACACGATGCGGTGCGGCTCCGGCGCGGCGCCTGAGCGGTGTCGCTGCGGCGTAATATATACAATGGTATACCACACGGTGCGGTACGGCGCCGCGCCGCACACTCACCGGACCAAGACGGTGGGGGGAGGGTGTATGCGTCGTAGCGGCACCGCTCCGGCGGCGTCGCAGACCGCAGATGTGTTGACGGAGAGCACCGCGTGGCTCTTGCGACGCCGCGTACTACGTGTGCATGCTGATGCGGAAAATAGTCGCCGTGCGGTGGCGCACCGCACCGCACCGTGTGGCTTCTCCTTCAGGGATGGGTGCGGCTCCAGCGCGGCGCCTAAGGCCCGGACTCCACCAAAGCGGAGATGTGCGGAGATATGTCCCAAACAATCAATAGGAATTCGTTTTGAGTTGAAGCTAAGCGGAGAGATTTGAAAATAACGCAATCTTATTGGTTGATCGAGACATCTCCGCACATCTCCGCTTTGGTGGAGTCCGGGCCTAAGCGGTGCCGCTGCGGCGTAATACATACAAATTTCCATGGTACCTATACCACACATACTCGTACCTCACACGCGTATCTCACATGCACATACATCCAAATCTGTCTGAAGGCCGTACAAATATTATTTCCGTGCGGGAATCGTACCTGCCACCCTGTACCCTGTCTGTAAAACAGATGACAATCGCGCAGCGACTGAGTGAATCGAGCAGTCAATAAAGCCGCGTTTTGATTGTGCAAGTAGCGCGCTCGCAAGCTGCAAGTACTTGGCGTAATGAAAACATTACCGTGCATGTGAGTTGCCATTAGGTACTTTACATTGAATTTCGATTTGTATGCATAATGGAAACGCGGTGTGATAAATTTGTCTTAAATGATACACGTGTATGCCTTGCTTTTCGAACCCATTTAAATTAAGTACTAGGTATCCATTGAGTTGCTTACCCAATGTAGGACCTACATACGGCTAAATGTTGTGTAAAAAAGATCTGGGGCCCAATTCTTCTAAAATAAATTGTTGCCAAACGCAATCGAACCACAACCGTCAGTCAGTTTTTGTTTTCGAAAACTTTCAAAATGATTGAATTTGTTTTTTGTGTCAAACAATTCGACAGCTTTTGAAATTGAGAACTGGGGCCTAATTCTCCTAAAATAAATCTTGATAAATCACTTGACCGAACCAAGGCCGAAGCGTTCATTCAGACAGTTCTCAATTTCAAAAGCTATCAAATTGTTTGACACAAAAAACAAAATCAATCATTTTGAAAGTTTTTGAAAACAAAAACTGACTGACGGTTGTGGTTCGATTGCGTTTAGCAACAATTTATTTTAGGAGAATTGGGCCCATGTCTGAATGAACGGTTCGGCCTTGGTTCGGTTGTGATTTATCAAGATTTATTTTAGGAGAATTAGGCCTCTGTTGTTACCAACAATGTTGTGACATTATGTTCAGCTTTTAGCTACGATAGTTTGTTGTTTTTTTTTTGTTTTTTGGTAATTTGAACCATGCTACCCAGAGCAGCCGGTGATGTTCAAATAGAAGTATGTACCTGTACTCATCGTTCCATAGGTACATCTGTAGGCTAGTAGGTATATGTAGCACCTCTGAGCCATTACGCACTAAAACATAAGCATAGTCGCCCGGGCGACCGGCGACCAAGTGAGCAAACACTTATTTAAACTACAGAAAGTCACAGTCACCGTCGGCCAAGTCTCCGGAGACCAAATCATAGGCGACTAGGGCCACGAGACCAAGCCGAGCGTTTCTTGTTTCTTGTACATTCGTGCAGAATGGACGTCGAAGAAGCTGCAGTAGTATCGTTACTAATTACTAATTATAAAGAGAAAAAAAAAAGAAATGCAAGAGAGTATTGGGTATCCCGATTGGAATATTGGTCACTGGATAAATCTCAAATAGCTTTTCGGAATTTTATTTCCAATATTATTTTCTCTGTACCGAAAGCCTGAGCAATTTTTGTGCGCGACGTCCGGTCGTCTCGACAGTTGCTCGGAGTGTGATGTGAACGCTTCCGTTTTTTTTTCTATTGGCCTTCTGTAGGTGGTCCTATAGGACCCTTCCTACGTAACCGGGCAGTTATTGGCGAGACCTGAAGGGTCTCCAGCCAATGGTGGGAACGCTTCCATTTGAATCCGTGCTCCTAATCGTCACCGGCGACCAGCAGTCGCTTGCGCATTGCCACAGCGCGGCGAGTCGGCAAATCGCCCGGGCGACCGGCGACCAAGTGCGTAAGCACCTATTTAAACTATAGAAAGTCACAGTCACCGTTGACCAAGTCTCCGGCGACCAGTCGACAGTGCGTAATGGCTCTTAATGTATGCCGTGGTCTCAGTTATACTTACTAGTTTAATTAACTATGTTCAGTACCTATGTGGTCAAGTGTTTTTTTTCGTGGGGTATCATCACGGTTGCTTTCCGCCCTGGGGAAGGCGGTTATGCCGAACTTTTACCGGCTAAAACCCCACGGTGTACCTCCGAGGGCCTATTGCTGGGATTGCGGGATTTGCATTGCACGCACTGCAACTGGCAGTCTACTAGTGTAACAAATCGGCTCCGTCCGTGATCGGACGTTCAGCCAAAATGTTAAATTAACAAGCTGGACAAGGTTTTTTTAGCCACTAGAATTAAATAGATTAACGCTCGGTTTGTAAAAGCCTAATAAATTCTTTCATGTCAAATGATGCGATTGGTTGACCCAAGTAGATACCTACATATTATTTCTATGGGTTAACCAAAACAACATACTAAGAGTAAGTACAATACGGCCGACGTATCTTGGCGAGTCTGAAGTTAGCTGATTAGCTGAGCAGTAGACAATTTCGTTTCTAAAAGATTCATTGCGCAGCCAAACAACTAACTTCAGACTCGCCAAGATACGTCGGCCGTGTTGTACCTAACAACTGATCACATGACATGTGATTTCACAGCTGATTAGTTAATTTTTGTGTTTATTAGTTTTTCAAGTACCTACCGGTTTGTTAATCTAAGCTAGGGTGACGATGGGCCTGCAAAGGGCGCGGAGTTAAGTACCTATTTCAGTTTTCTCTGGAACTATTTACTGCTGGATATCTTTAAGGTCTGCGCAAAATAAATATACCACTTTGTGCCTACCAGAGATATGTATTTTCTGCGTACTCTACCCTTTTCAACTTAAGGTGAGTCCTGGCGTTTGTCTACATAACGTTACTACGAGTATTATATACTTAGAGTGGTTACGCACTGCATCCGATCCGATTTCGTGAAAATACGGATATAAAAAACTCGGACCGAATTCGGATATTACTTACGGGTGTCCTGCGTAAGCGACAAACGCGACGCGATGCGACGCCAGGCGACACGACACGATGAAAATTCATGTAACGTCGCGTCTCGTCGCAGATTGCTACATGGCCGCCAGCTGAGAATGCCTTTGTTTTGATCGCGTTTTTCGCGTTCTTTGCGTTCGCAGCATCGCGTCGCATCACGTGTGTCGCTTACGCAGGACACCCCGTTACGCACTAATCCGATCTCTGATCAAAATCCAAGCAATTCAGGGGCCATCTTTGGCATATATCCGATTTGAATCAGAGTTAATGCGAAAGCGTTCATACAAACAGTACTACGGTTGCTTAGGTCCGTCAATATTTCTTCCGAATTGGAGACTCACGGATGACGGAAGTCGGATCTAGTGCGTAAACTACCACACAAATAGTTCTATGACTACTTCGGAACGTATTTTCACGGATTCGGATCGGATGCAGTGCGTAGCCGCTCTAAGAGGGTATTTCACCAAACTATCGTCATCTATTTGTACCCTTCACTAAATTATGTTATATATAAGAGCTATGTTACAATTTTGGTGAACAATAAAGTATATTCTATTCTACTCTATCAATAATGTAACTATTTACCAGGCTAAGGCTTAAAACGCACTAGCGGCCAGCCACAATACGGCGTGCCGCTTGCGGTTGGCCGCACATAGATTTTTACATGAAACCGCATGATCTCAACGCACTGATTTCCGGCCAGCCGTTGTGCGCCAGTGCGTTGAGATCATGCGGTTTCATGTAAAAATCGATGTGCGGCCAACCGCAAGCGGCACGCCGTATTGTGGCTGGCCGCTAGTGCGTTTTAAGCCTAAATGTGACCAATAAATTTGACATTTATGTGTTCAATAATCTTGTCAATAACACGATTGATATGTGGTGAAATGCAAATAACGTTTAGAGACCGAATTAGTTTAATGAACCGTTTATGATAGGTTGGTGAAATACCCCCTAAGAATATTAATTTACAGAGTGTAGTGAACCTTAGGACAGGAATGGTTTTTGTGGCGTTATACTTAGGTTATTTATTTTAAAGGTACCTATTCTTAACACATTCGACTCCACCACACTTTTCATAGAGCTCATATGCCATCCCGCCATACATATTACTAGCGGACTTTCCAGGAGGGCATCCTCGAGGAGGGATCCTGGCATTAGGTTAAAAACCTTGAAAAATACGCTACTTCTCGTACGTCGTAAAATAGATGTTTGCTTGTTTCATGACGGTGAATTTTCCAAGAAAAAACTGCATTTAAAATGAGCCCTCCACGAGGGCACCCGGAATGGCGAATGCGACTACAGGGTGCCCTCCTGGATGGCTCCCGGCACTGAACGTGTTAAGCAATAAAATGAAAAAAAAAAACAGCGAGAAGGGGCCTCTGACATTTTATCAGTCTTGCCTGCCACACTATATTTAGGTGTCTACACCTAGCAGGTTATTTATTATTTGATAAACTTAGTTAAAATACGTTCATCTTAGATGTAGTTGGAATGGTATAATGCGGCAACTTTTCATTCCATTAAAGTGAAGTTAGGTACAGTCACTAGCACCAACATGTATACACGTAGTGAAATTATAAATTGCGTTAACGTAGGAGTTGTAATGGAAAGCTTGAAATATTGTTTGCATAGTATCTACGAATCCATACGAATTTATGGCATTTAAAATATTTCGGAAATTCAATCGGTATTTAGGGAAAAAATCACTTGAATTTCGCTACATGTATACATATTGGTGTTCGTGACTACCTACGTTACGGGACAGTAATAAACATTGTAATTAAAAAAAATATAATGAGTCGGGTCGGTAGGTAACAAAGAAAGTAAACATATTTTTTATTATTTTATTTTATTATACTCGTAACATCTTTTCTTATAATTACTCACTGACTAACTTTCTAGAATTATTATTTGAATATTTTAATAATTTCTTAAACAACTTTTACACTTCGAAATATTTTTCTATGAAAAACTCGTTCCAGATCAAAATACATAATATTTATAAGTTAAATAGCATACCTCCCAGCGATCACTATCTATACTTTTCGTTATTGCTCAATATCTTGAGATGTAGCGTGTTACAGTAGGCTATCTTTGTTCGCTTTATATTTCAAGACGAAGTTTTCAAATAGTTTTATTTCATTAATAGACAATCTAGTTACATTTCCGGCTGTTACACATAGGCTTTATAAAATACAATTTTCAAAATATTTTCAAAGTAGAGACAGCCTTGTTAGTTACATATTCATTTACTGTAGGTACTTTGTAATTTGCATTACTATAGTCACAGACTACATATGAGACAAAAAATTACGAGTCGTAGGTACTCAAGTCAGAAATGGTGGATGAGTTTTTAGGATTTTGTTAGGTTACGCGGATAAAGGTGCATCTACACATCAGTGAAATCACAGATAGAATATGGCGTTGTTAACGTATATCCACGTTATCCCCCATTGTTATTCATAGCCAGAAATTACTACACTATAATTTTATAGCCATAATGGTGTATCACAGCAACTCTAGCTTGAATATTAAATTGTAAAGAATGTGTTTACGCTGACTCACAGCCTAAAATCTAAAATAGGTAATTTAATAGTTTTACATCAATAATTACTTGATACTCGTCAAGTACAACCGCCAAGCGACTTCAAACTGCACAGCAACAGCGTATTCAATAATACCTGTGGCTGTAAAACGTTGGCGACTGTACATTTTATAATTTTTAATGACTTTATTAATTAATAAAGCTAAAATGTAACGACTGAAATTACGAACACGATTTTAAATCTATCCTGAGTAGGTTACTATGTATGTGCATGTTGTTGAATTATAACTATGTTAACGTGACATTTCTAACACATAATGTATCTCCGAAAGCTATTTTATTATTAGGTAAGTACACACATTACTGATAGTTCACTGAGAGATGATTTCGTAGTTAGTCTAATAAGGTATGTTAGTAGGATGACCTACACTATAGTATTGCCACCGTGTCATTTACTCACTGAAATAATGATGTTTGGCACATGTATGACGTTATCGTGGGCATCAAACATTAACTAGTGTCCTACTTAATAATTATTTGAACTATCTACAGTGTCTGTTGTCAAGTAAGTAATTAGTGTGGTGCGCGTTGTTACCGGCGTGGAAACATACATATTTATACGTCGGATATGATTATGACGATTTTTTTCGTACGTTCGGTGCTGTCACACGCCCCACATGCGCTCGCGTCGTCAATTATTTGGTATGGTTAACGGGCCGTTTATAATCCACATTTTTAAATATTAAAATAAAATCATATGTTCTTACAGAACACAAAATAGTTACAATGTTACCAATTTCATAATTTCGACTTAGATGTATTAAATACCTATTAGGTATATATTTTAATTTGAATAATTTATATAGTTCAATAAATTTCTTTTTAAATAAATTATCGTCCAATACCTATTAATAGGCATAAATAGCTTTATTTGTAGATATATTTTTTCTATGTGAAAGGAAGATATGTGATCACTATTTCAATACATCCGTGTATTTTATATCACTAAGTGATAAAGAACACATTCACAAAATTAAAACGAGCGATGTATAAATACGAAATAGTTGTTAAATGTTGATTTATAGATTAATATAATTTAGAATGATTTATACTTAATCTTATTAAGTGATTTAATTTTGTTTATATCGCTATGCTTCAATGTGGTAGACAGGGTTGTGGCCGTGGAGGCTTGGTGTCTGGTTGCTAGGCGACCAAGTGGTCAGTTACTGCACACTGGTACTTTCATAGACGGTTATTCGACAGTCGATTCATAGAATAACTAACATTACTTACTTAATTTATTATTATGGCATCTACAACCATGACAAAAAGGAATACTTAAATGCCTTCGAATTAATTCCTACTTTGTTCGTAACGCAGAGGTGCGCGAACATTAAATGACGTTACTTGTATATTTTGTGAGTACGAGTTATGAAAAGGTTAAACTATTTTTTATTTGAGGAAATCTTAAAAATATCAACTCTTGTACAAAATTCGAGTTGACGCTATCGTTAAACCTTAGGACATTATGTAGATAATTGATAATTTTAAAACATAACATTTGCAGTTAAGTTCATAATGAACGCCAAAGAAATACTGTCATCCAATGGTTAACTTCGTAATAAAATAATTTTGTGAAAAAAAAAGGAAATTTAGTTATCTAACTACTTCTCCTACCAAGTGTTGTTAGCTAAACGTGTATAACTGTAAAATGTTTCATCAATATTTCTAATTGTATTTTATGATTTTTCATAAACGAAGTTATTATTATTGAGTAGATGGTATCTCACTTATGGACTAGGATATTTTACAACACCGATTCTTATTTGGCAGTTATCTAACACTCTTTATACGAATAAGAATTAGTTCCTTAAACTAATGTGGTGAAACGGTAAATAAAAATTGACAAGTTTTCATCATACGTACATATGCATCAGTTGCATCTTTGTAACATTGTTAGCGCTACAGACGTCTTCATCCAAAACTAATTACAATACTAATTTTGATGCAAGACTTATGAAAGCAAAAACATTGAAAAAAAAATACGTCATACTGAAAACAGTTGATTCTTGATTTTTGTTTGAAAGCTAAAATCGAACGCACGAACGAACACGAATTTCTTTGAACGTTTTTGAACGTGAACGTTTTCGAACGTGTTTGCCGAACACTGTTTGGTAATGATACGCACATACGAACAACGTGTTTGATATTCGTGTTCGTTCTTGCGTACCTACACGGCATAACATGTATCTGTATAGCGCATAGATTTATTAATTTCGTTCGACGACAAGTGTTTACTTTGAAAGTATAAAGCTTTAGAGCTTTGGCTTTGTCACCAGTTCTTTGTAAGATATCGTGACTTATTTAGTAAAATACCGTTGATAACAACTTTAAGTGTTTCCACAGTATTAACATTTTATGTTCAATTGCGTCACGTAAGTCATAAGGCAGATAAGTTGAAGCTGAAAAAATAGCACGAGCAAGTCAAGGCAACTTGAGGAAAATAAAATGTATATTTTGTTGAACGCTGATTACTACTGAAGAGCATCTGATAATATTACCGCTACCACTTAAGTAAAACTAAAACAATAAAAACTTTATATAAACGATCACAGTAAGAAATCATCTACCTACGCGAATGTGCGCAATAAGTTTTCAAGTTAGTCACTAAGTTAATTGCGACGGGGGATCGCGTTTAACTATTAAATCTTCACGCTAATACTAATATACGAATAGTTAATAGTTATCTATGTATCCCTCACAGCGCGTTCTATATGCTGTTCAATCTACTCACCATAAAAACTCGAGGGTTCGTCTTATTGTGTCAGTAAATTACTGTTTTTTTAAGTATAACGAATTGTGTATGTATTAGATTAAACTAATATCAAAAAGTGACTAGAAATGATTCTTCAAAATGAAACGTTTTCGAAATCTATCCGGTTAGCGAAAGTTCAAATTGTTGATTATTTCCTGCGTCAGTCCCACGGTAAATTTTAAGTTGAGCAGATGTAAAAAATCTTAGAACAGAATAATATTTACAAAATACAATTTTTATATAGTTAAAAATATTTATGGTTTTTAATAAATGTATACTCTTATAAAGTATAGGTTCTACGTCGTTTTAACAATCATAGAAAATAAAATGATGTATAAAATGATACAAAGTAAGTTCCTCTAAGTGCTAACGCATTCACAGTAAAATAAAAACTATATGGCATGTCGGTAAACAAGAGACCACTTGGGTGCTTAAAGTAACTCTTAGCTAGTCTATGTAATAACAAAACAACGAACTTAGAGCTAACGTCCGACAGATAAGGCTTCTCATTAGATACATATATTATATCCATAAATATCTATACAACAGTGAATAAATTTCAAAACAACTTCACTCTAAACAGCAAATTCAACAAAACATATCGTAGAATTAAGCTAACATTTACAAGTAAAACGAACGCCGAATACAATCATCGTAAGAAAATACATACAATATTTATGAACGAACCGGAACGCGACGGTCGTGTCGGCAGTCTTAGAGATGCGCGGGTTAGGTCTAACGATCGACGAGACGCGAGCCCGACCGATCGGAACGTTCCAAACCATAGCACTAACAGTTAGGAGAGAATCACATAGCAGACGCGTTCACGAGTAGATGGTGATCACCTCGCGCCCGCCGCCGCGCACCATCAGCACCTTCTCCAGACCCTCCGTTAGCACCTCCAGGAACTCCATGTCTGCAAACCATACACAAGTCAGTTCAAGGTCAGCAAATCAGAGGCTTCATTTTATTTTATTTTATTTGTTTGGGACAAAAAACAGTTACACGTTACATAATTATAACAAAGGTGCTAAAAGATGAAAATTGCCAAACATGTAACCCACACTATTGTCCACGAGTTAAAGTTCATAGTTAGGTGTAAATTTTTCATGGTACGAGTATGGTACGAATTTTGCCTTATACTGAAATATGTCTTTGGAAGACTATTTCTTTAATACCCCGGATTATGACGAAGCAAATGCTACGTTGCATCTACATTATAAAATGCTATGCCAACCCTACCGCAGCTATACTCAGCCAGCGTAGTAAACGTTACGCTGCCTGGACAAAACGTAGCATATGCTACACTGGGCTTATGTAAGGCTGGTCCTTACGTAGCAAATGCTATGCTGGACCTACCTTAATACTATATTTTGCAATAAATATTATAAACTAGAACGAACGTAGCATTTGCTACGTTGGTCCAACCGTAGCCCATGCTACGCCATACCTGCAGTAGCAATTGCTACGCGCTGCACCCGTAGCAAATGCTACGCTTGTGTGACCAACCCTTTGGATGTTGAGTATGAAGAGCAAAGTGTCTTTCTATGAACACTTCGTTCAGCTTACAATGAGGAACAGTAATATACTATACTCACAGTTGGACTCCCGGTCGATGTTGGTGTCGCGCGGCGGGCCGGGCAGGTTGAGGATGACCAGCTGCGCGTCGTGTGACCGCGATACGATCACTTCATTCAATTTCACCGCCGTGTGCATGCGTCGCACCGTGCCCTCGTCACTGATACATACATTACATGAAATTTTACGGCTCTAGCATACAATAAGCACATTTGTTATGCCTAGTTTAATGTCACTTGCTCAGTTTATAATGGTGACATGAATAAAATTTGTTTATACACCTGCTGCTGTTAAAGCAATGTATCATTGTGTACAGAGGTGTAACCACGTGTGTTCTTTGGTCTTGAAACACCTCTTTGTAGAAGAGGGTAATTGCGACATATGCGGTAATCAAATCAGTGGTATCATATTACTGGTGAAGTTTGATTATTGGAGTACGCGAAACAAGAGGCCCTTCGGTTTTGTTTCAAACTAGGGTAACTAGTAATTATTGATATGAACACAATGTAATAATAAGGTAGAGGTACTCACGGCGTGATGTCGGACAGGTTGGGCTTGGGTTTGACAGCGTCGCCGTTGGCGCTGGCGTCCTTGTGCTTGTTGTCGTCGGGCGGCGGGCTGGCGTCCTCACACTGCGACCGTTCATCGGGCGAGTCCCACATTGAATCGATTATGTGCAACAAACTACTTCGAAAGTCGTCCTATTCACCCCAATTAGTAGAATTTCCATTTCCAAAATTGAATTTTGAATCGCGATTTGTTGTTTGTGTTGCACATGACGGATTCAAGACGAATAAAACACGGGATGTCATATATTATTTTAATTGTTAAACAATAACTCACTACTGACATTCAAACATCCAACCTCTTATCTAATGTGGACAACGAAACAAACTAAAGTGAACAAATTAACGTGAATGAACTCATCGCAAACATATGACCACCGTGTGTAAATTCGCTAGGACTCGTTGGTGACGTTATGATGAGGGTGGGGTACGAAGATGAGTAACTCAAAGAATTAAATAAAACATGTCAAAAAATGGCTTGCAGTGCATTGTGACACCGACATGTCTACCACACTATTGTCAATGGCAGTAGCCTAATCGTGTTAAACCTCTTGTAAATGATGAATCAATTTCATTTGGTCATCGAGTCAGTCAGATACACTAAGATATTCTTGTGAGTGAATCGGTTTCTTTTCAGGATGTCATGATTTGCAAATGAATCCAATTTCGACTATATTTGAAACACGATTAGGCCGCAAGTGAAACTCGTCCTGAATTTATCGGTCGGATTGTAAATCAAGACGAGTTTGAAGACATCGACATTACTGTACTTGTCTATAAATACTTTATAGATATTTAATGAGGGTTTAATGAAATGCAGAATGGAAATGAATCTGTTAGTAAATTATAATCAGCTCATGAATAGAGTGCTAGCTGAGAAAATAAGAAGCTTGTTCATGTTAATGTATCTTATTAGTTAATATATGTTTTAACATTAACTGAATCATTTTGTTCCTAAATATTATTATGCATACATATTGGGATCATATCATTCAGTTCTAAAACTGTAGTAGGGTATTATAATACATTCGATAGTAAAACTATTATCATCAAGTATCGATTAAGTGCAGTTTTTCAGTCTAATCACTGAGCCAAAATTATAATTTTGAACTCGCACTTTCAAATAAATCTTCATTTTAAAGAACCATGATTAAAGTTCGTAACTTTCAGTATTTCCAGTACAGACAATGGGGTATTAGTCGAGATCTAAGTGCAGGTAAATAGCTAGTACGTTCAGGAAGAGTATTCACCTTGTCGTCCTTGTCTTTGTCGTCGGTGTCAGCGAGGGGCGGCGAGGGTGCGTCGGTAGGCGCTTCCTCTCCCGGCTCAGCAAAGCGGACCTTGCTGGCGGTCTTCACGTCCGCGTGGTGGTGGTCCACAATCGCCTGAACCTGTACACGATGACTCATGGTTATGGTGCATTCGATTTAATATTCGTTTGTGATTATTGTAACGTGACGATCCATAAAGATTCGCAGATGCAAAATATTTCAGCGAGCTTGCAAGTCGCTTTACCGTCACGTAGCAACAATCGCTTAAACTGAAGACTATGAACACATGAAATAATGAAGATTAGACTTGTCTAATTGAATATCTATTGGCGGGTGGTCTTTACTAATTCATCAGGGGCCCAATTCTCCTAAAATAAATTGTTGCCAAACGCAATCGAACCACAACCGTCAGTCAGTTTTTGTTTTCGAAAACTTTCAAAATGAGTGATTTTGTTTTTTGTGTCAAACAATTTGATAGCTTTTGAAATTGAGAACTGTCTGAATGAACGGTTCGGCCTTGGTTCAGTTGTGATATATCAAGATTTATTTTAGGAGAATTAGGCCCCAGGTAGTGACGTGGATAGTTGTTGCAGCCGCAGATATTGAAGTGGCAGAAAATTTTGTTCAGAAGGTTTATATAAATAAGATCATGTCTATTTGTTTATAATGGTTTACATAGCTGATTTATAGATAAGCTCAATTTTATGCTCCGATAAGCTATACAATTTTAAATCTGATCTGATGCAGATACACTGTAATAGGTGCCAAATTATATTATATATGAATAAAGAAAGAGACTTAAACAACACCAATTATTTTTAAAGGAGTAAACGGAGTTGCATTCCATCTTATTAACGAGAATTCGATATATTGCTATTATATACATATTGCTATCGAAAGACATTGGAGTTTTAGTAAAAATATGGGAATATAGGTTAGTGGGATGATTTATTATAATAAATAAAAAATATGTGCACATAGTGATCATTAAAAGAGCATAGGTTTGTTTAGTGAGGAGTGAAAGACAGTGAATCAATTCTATCGAGTACAATATAAAATGAAGAGACAATCTAAAAACATCAAAAGCAAATAGGTATTGAGTAGCCAAATTCATGTATTACTGAATTGGTGGAAATGTGATGAAGACAGAAATGTATATAATGATGAAGTAGTGAACGTGGAAGATTTTAGCCACAAAGAGGACAACATTTAATCTAATAAACACCAAGAATTCATTAAAGCTAAAAAGAAAACTCATCTACACATTGCTTAGATCAAAATAACAGCAGTAATTAGTGTAGAATTCAAAATGCGGGAGGTATTTGTAAATCAACGAATAGCTAACAAAATGCTCTTAAAGAAAATAAGTGGATTCGAATCAGGGTTAAGGTATCCACTTTACCAAAGGCAACTTCTCCTCAGCGTTTTCACGATAATCCACGAAATTTTGCATCTGTATATAGCGACAGACAAACATGTTAGTTCTATGTCAGAGTAGAGTTATTAATATACAAAGCTTTGTACAGACAGATTGAACATTGATTTTGTGAACATTTTAATATATTTCATTAGTATCGTAAGTGCGTGTTTTGAACTCACCATGCCCATGGTTTCCTTCTTGTTCAGCCGGAGTTCGCGCAGCATCTGGTTGCGTTGTTCCATCATCAGGGTCCGTTCGTAAGTGTATGCAGATATGTCGCTGTCCGTCTGTAATAATTTTATTTTATTTTATTAAATTCTCTTTTTTACCTTTTTGAACAAAAGTAGTTCTATGACACGATGATTGAAGAATAACCATAGAAGTAATATGTACTACGTCTTGAGAGAGCTGAGAGAAAAAGAGCTGCATTTTATTCTATCGAAAAAATCCTTTAAAACGGGCACTAGCCCGTTCATTGATTTAATTACAGTAGGTACTTAAATTATTAATAATAAACAATTTCTGTTTTTTTTTTTGTTTTGAAACACTATCTAAGTAATAGTGATTATTCTGAAACTAAATCAGTATAGTCAAATTTTAATAAACCAATTCTCATACTGACCATTTCCACCACCTCAACCTCAGCTTCAAGTCGCAGTTGGTAGAGGAACATCTTGAGGTCCTTCTTCATCTGGATGGAGTTGTCCTCCATCTGTGCGACGGTGAAGATGCGCATCTTGCAGTTCTTCCAGGTGCGGTGTTGCTTCAGGAGGAACGGAAGTAACATCAGCATGCCGCCATCGTGAACGATCCACCAGATGTCTATGTTGCCGGATACCTGGACATGAAAATAATGTGACGTTGGAATGTTGAGATGTAATATTTTAGATTTAGTTATTATTGATTATGATGTTCGAACAGCTTATTGATGTAATTCCAACATACGGGCTCCGATCCGATACTTTAGATGAATTTGTAAAGATGAAGATGTCATGCACCTAAGCAAACGATGTTGTTGTTTTTTTAAACTTTTTATTTCAGATGGTGTGGGTTACCTTCTCAGTGGAGTCGGGGAAGAAGTTGATGCCCTTGGGCACAAGCATGGCCATGCGCGCGGCAGCTACAGCGCGCACTGTGTGCAGGAAGTGTTGCCAGCGCGGCGCCGAGCGCTCCGCCTGCCGCCAGCCGTACGGCCAGCCCACGATCACCGTGTTCGGCTTCAGACCGCCCAGACCCGATGTTTGGACACTATGAATAACAATTATATACATCAGGTATTAATAACGAAATGCAATCTTCACATGTTATAGGGCTCGTCATGATTGTCGTGGGTTGAAGTATGAGGCACATAAAGGGTGTCTGCCGGTTCCAGCTGTCTGAAATTGAATCCCAGTAAGACTCCTTGATATTGCACATTTTAGAAGTAAATGAAGCAAAGTAGATTTAATCGGATCTTTAAACGTAATTTCTCGCTTGTAAGCTACCACAAAATAACCGAGCCAGACTATTGTCGATAACAATCATTTTGAGGCTAATAACAGATAACTTACAAATGGCTAAGTCCGTCAGCGATCTCGGGCGAGACGAGCACGTCGACGAAGCCCTTGACCTTCTCTTCGTCCATGCACTTGCGTAGGTTTTGTCGCGCGGTCGAGGCGTCTCCGGAGCGTCGCGGGAAGTCGCCACCCAGCACCGACACGCATACCGTCAGACCCTTACCTATAAAATGGATATGGATGTATGGAAATTGTATGTTTTGAAGTGGGTTCCATAATTATATAAACCAATTTTGACCAGCTTAAGTTTCCAAAACCACAGTACGAGTGAGAGAAGTGACATGGAGTTTTCGTTGCATCATTTAGAATAGTATTTCATAAAGATCTTGGCCATCGCATTCAGAGTCTAGAAGACCGGTTGATAGTAAAAGAACGACAGTAGCCCAACGGGTAAGGCCTGGCGTTTTAGAGGAATTTGAAAAAGGTCGCTGGTCACTATATTGCTTTCACGATAAGTTGATTAATTTGGCAGATGTCAGTTCATGACATGAAAATAAATTGTAATGGCGCTTGTGTATGACAATTTAATTCAACAAGTATTAAATCAATTTAAAATATTAATAAAGCGTTACCCAAAAGGTTGTTTTAAAATCAGAAACATAGAAACAATATAGTTATATGTGTTTAACGCCATAATTATATATTACATAAATGATTTTGAAAAAACCCCGACGCGTTTTCAAACTTGCGTCAGATGGTACCAGTTGCCAGAGACGTGCGTATCGATAAAATAATTTCGATAAATTTATATTAACAGAATGAATATTTTGACTATCGTAATAATTATAGACGATAGGCTCAGTTGATTGAATAATAAATAAGGCTCATTATAGCCCAGTTGCCTTGCAAAAGGTCGGTCAGTCCTAAATTTTGTATACGTGTTCTGGATATGTGTTCTTATAAAAATTACAAATTTTGTACCTTGAGTGACCTCGGCGCGCTCTGCCATCTCGGGTTAAAGAATCCAAAAATTAGTTTTTATTAAATAACTCCTTATGGGTTTTATGCCAAAAATTATTCACATCAATTTTGTAGAAAATTAAATTCTTATTTTTCATTCCCGACTCAAAATCAGAGGTATTTTATAGGTTTGAAGCCCATGTCTGTCTTTCTGTTTGGCTGTCTTTTTCTCTCTCTGTCTATGTGTCTGTTTGTGGGCTTATCATAAAAACAGCTAACATAACACATCCAAAATTCAGGACCGACGAACCTACCGAACCCAACGAAAGATAAACCTCTTTTTCGCGACCCGGCTACTGGGCTTATTATTGGTGATAAATAAACATTTATGTTCACTCATCCCATACCTGCTGGATTCATTATCACATCAGCAAGTAATCGTCTATTGTTGAAGATATGCATGCTAATTGACTTAATCCTAATTACTTAGCAAAAACACTAGGAAGCGGTGAAGGGAGGGCTTTTTGTGGGATGTCTATTGTAAAACTAACGTTCAAAAAGAACTAAGTAATTCTAGTCTATTTTGAATAAATGAGTTTTGAGTTTGAGTTTGACTTAAATCACAAGTATTTGAAATGTACATAAAATCACATTACAATAATTTGTCAAATTCTCGCTGAAATTTTACAAATTTTATCGATAGTTGAATCGACTACAGTTACATGTCTAGCAACTCCTATTAACATGTGTCATTTTAATCTTCTTATCGTGAAAACAATATAAATTAGTCTGCTAAAAAAAACTTACCAGCTTTCAGTTGACTAGCAAAGGCAAGCATCTTCCGGTATGTGGGCATCAATTCATTGTTCAGTTTGGCGAGCACCAGTACTTGTGGGCGCCAGTTCTTGGTGTGAGGAGGCCCTTGTTCCAGCCGCAGTAGGGAGTAGCGCGCAGCTGATAGTGCGAGACCACGAAGGCCGTCACCCCATTCCTTCTCGGCTCTAGAAGATGCAAAATGGGTCAGATTTACTATGTGCTTCGAGCTGAGTATTATTTTATCTAGTGTTATCTTTGACTTTTGTGTACTAACAGTTGACCGAGCTTTTTATCTTGTGTCATGTTTGTGTGTAGGTCAAGAATCTATATATATAAAAGAAAGTCGTGTTAGTTACTTCACTTATAACTCAAGAACGGCTGAACCGATTTAGCTGAAAATTGGCAGGGAGGTAGTTTAGAGCCAGGAGAAGGACATAGGATACTTTTTATCCCGTTCGACATCATGTAGGTAGGTAGTAGGTAGGTAGTAGGTAGGTAGTAGGTAGGTAGTAGGTAGGTAGTAGGTAGGTAGTAGGTAGGTAGTAGGTAGGTAGTAGGTAGGTAGTAGGTAGGTAGTAGGTAGGTAGTAGGTAGGTAGTAGGTAGGTAGTAGGTAGGTAGTAGGTAGGTAGTAGGTAGGTAGTAGGTAGGTAGTAGGTAGGTAGTAGGTAGGTAGTAGGTAGGTAGTAGGTAGGTAGTAGGTAGGTAGTAGGTAGGTAGTAGGTAGGTAGTAGGTAGGTAGTAGGTAGGTAGTAGGTAGGTAGTAGGTAGGTAGTAGGTAGGTAGTAGGTAGGTAGTAGGTAGGTAGTAGGTAGGTAGTAGGTAGGTAGTAGGTAGGTAGTAGGTAGGTAGTAGGTAGGTAGTAGGTAGGTAGTAGGTAGGTAGTAGGTAGGTAGTAGGTAGGTAGTAGGTAGGTAGTAGGTAGGTAGTAGGTAGGTAGTAGGTAGGTAGTAGGTAGGTAGTAGGTAGGTAGTAGGTAGGTAGTAGGTAGGTAGTAGGTAGGTAGTAGGTAGGTAGTAGGTAGGTAGTAGGTAGGTAGTAGGTAGGTAGTAGGTAGGTAGTAGGTAGGTAGTAGGTAGGTAGTAGGTAGGTAGTAGGTAGGTAGTAGGTAGGTAGTAGGTAGGTAGTAGGTAGGTAGTAGGTAGGTAGTAGGTAGGTAGTAGGTAGGTAGTAGGTAGGTAGTAGGTAGGTAGTAGGTAGGTAGTAGGTAGGTAGTAAGTAGGAAAAAGTGCATTGCAACGCATGCGGGTACAGCTAGTATAATATAAAAAGCAGCACACAGCATCATGGCTTTAGCAAGGACACGTTTTGCAATGGAATTCGATAGAATACTCTTCGACTGGCTTAGTAGAGTGTCAGAGCCTACTTTATGAAATATTTATTTTAAAATGTTTACGGATTTTATTTCTCAAAGAGTCTTAAGCAATGTGGACTTACCCGCGATATTCAATGTACTTGTAGATGAGTCCGGCCATACCCATCGCAATGAGGGCGTAGAACCATGACGTCATGAACATGATGGAGATGCACAGCGTGAGCCCGGCTAAGGAGAGAGACCTGAAAACATGCGAGAATTAAGATTGTGTTTTAACTTTTACAGCAGAAGATGTCAGCATCTTAGAGGCATCCATCCTCTAATTCAATTATAATAATTGGTGTGAGACTAAACGTGATGACATACATAGTTAGAGACGTCACAGTAGATATTTATAAAAGCCAAGAAGATTCTCTAAACTCCACCTTTTTTTGCCAAGGAGCTTCTGAGTAAGGAAAAAACTAAGCCTCTTGATTACCGTAACTTCTTACTTCGTAAAGCAAATGGTTATCCTTACCAGTGGTAATATTTGAATCGGGGTCGCCAGTTGGGAGTCTTCAGGAGCGTCTGCAGTGCGCAGGCGAGGTTGACGAAGCCGTAGCACATGAGGAAGAACATGGATAGTAGAGGCGCCAGGATGTCTACGTTGCCCAGCAGGATACCGCACTGGCAGATCACCATCGTCAGGAGCAGGGCCCTGGGGACATCGATTTAGCTTTAGTTGCATTTGCATGTGTTTTAATTTAAAATTATCTCGTGTTTCTTTATCTCAGCGTCTCGAAATTGTGGACTTAGGATAATAAATCATAATTCAATAAACACAGGAGTATGTTATGTGAGTGTTTGAGTTGAATATACCTAATTGTGTAAATGGGTTTTGTGATTACGTGATGGCATCAGGGAAAAGTTCCTGTTTATGACTGCCATAAACATTTATTTAGGCAAAGCACTAGTTCTAAAATTTTCAACTCATTTGCCTATCATAATGACTGTAGGAATTAACACAGATTTTGGAAACGGTATATTTTATGTGGCTTATGCCCAACTGTTAGTTTTAAATCGGAATGGATGTTAAATTTTGTAGCTTACCTAGTTGGTTCACCCCTGCTGGACGAGACGGCGAAAGGTGCCAGGAACGGTATGATCTCATCTTTAGCGATAGCTTGCAGGAGTCGCGGGGCTCCGGTGAGGGACTGCAGTCCAGCTCCCAGGGTGGACAGGAACGAGCCGATCAAGATCACCCACTGGTTCGGCCACGCCATGTTTGCGACCACAAGTTTGCCACCGATAGATTGACCGAACCTAAAGAATAAAATATTAATAAAAAAATAAAGAAATTATGTATGGGTTTTAATGATTTTTGAGATGTTGTTTCTGATGTAGTCATTCGTAACTTAGTTCTGAGCATTTAGTCTCTTTAATAAGCTGTGATTGTTGTTGATAGGTAGTTCACACCGTCACAGTAGCTTTTCGTTTACATACCATTCTGCGGCTCTATCAGTATGTATCTGAAAATCTTCATAAACTGCACATGAATGTCCAGAATCAGAATATTGTAAAAAGTCCTCACTTGTCTCTGAGGAGCAGATTGTCGACGGTGCCTGCAAAGAGGAGCACGCAGGACAAGTACACTGTGGATGTCGTAAGGATGGCGCAGATGGTTCCGATGGGAATGCTCTTCTGGGCATCTGCGAGGTCGCCGGAACGGTTGGAACCAGCCATTATACCTGGGAGGAAAGTTATACAAAGTTGTAATGTCAGTCACATCAGTGTACTTTGTACTGGAATATTCAAAAAGAGCATTTTGTTCCCAGGAAGGCAGAGAATCGGCTGGTGTAGTGGAACTTGGGACAGTCCCATGTCCAGCAGTGAACTGCGATAGTCTGAGTTGATTGAACGCAGTCCAAATTGTAACAAATAACAGACTACTATTTGGAGAATGTTGTTAAACCAGCTTTGTAGGAGTTAGTGTTTTGAATGGGTGTCCAAAACAATTCCTATTAAAATGTTATGTAAATAATTACCAGTGACAGAGGGGAAGAATATTCCGATGAGGATGGTGAAGGTCGTGGAGAGATCGGCATAGACTTGATTGTAGGTAGGCCTCTCCATCTGTTCAATATCATCAGGCTCCTTGCCGTACGAGATGTACTGGCCCAGCTGCAGGAACGAGTCTTGCAAGTTGTCAAAGAACACTCCGCTTTTCAATCCCTAGAAAAAGTTATGAATAACATTAAGATTTAATAAATCTTAAGAAATTAAGGGACTATCGAATCTAAGTTGGCATAGTAGTGCAATTTTAGTGAAGAACGAGTTTGTCGTATATATTTTAGTGGTTTGTTAACCGTTATTAAGAGCAATTCAGGTATTCTCCTTACCTTGATGCCCTGAACGATGGATACGTTGTGCGCAAGATAGTACGGGTCGCAGGTGTTGTTGGGACAGAACAGTTGATGCAGCGGTGCGCCGACCTCCTTCGTACAGTTGTTGATGTTGATGTCCTTCAGCAGTCGCTTGCCAAGGACGCACATCCTGCAAATTTATTATCAGTAAAATATCGAAGTAACCTACCGAATTATTTGATGGATCGAAAATAGTAAAAATAGCTTTAAATATATGTTCAGACAGTACGAACTTGTAATCTTTATAATCGCGTAACAACACTATATGCAAGTACCTAAATACCTAACACGCATGAATGGCGATATCTGGACTTGGTTCTTTATTGTATAATATCACTGATATCAGGAATAGTCTGACATTGCCTATTTGTAAACGCATGTTAATAATAGTTCCGTTGGTTCGATTTATTATACTTGAAAAGCAATCATTGAAGTAGTTACATTTTGTACCTTTAATAAAGACTAAGCAATTCTGCTATGCTATATGCTAAGCTATGCTAAGCTGACAAGGACAAAGTAGAGTTAAAACAAGTCTTGTCCTAATGACGACCCTGCAAGATTGATGGTGTCAAGCTTATTCATACTTTATAAACTTTATCAGCTACAGGATGTTATAAAAGCAGGCTGATGTTATCTCTGAAATTCAGCATCTCGTGTGTGCCATTAGCGCGGCCTAATGACTCATGCGACTATCTCAGTCACGGGTTTACCCTTGCCTTGTATTAATGAGTGGGGACCGATGTTTCTGTGCTCAATTGCCAAATTTTACTCGTTATGGGCAAGCATTAATTTGGTTTCCAGTGGCAATTGTCATTGTATAGCATTTACATTTTTATTGCTCTTTAATTTTACGTGACACTAGAATTACAGATGTTCCTTTTGACAGGAAGCAATTCAAAAAGGACACGCGATTATTTTGGCAGGCTCTGTTTGTTTCTAATCTCGGAGCTCAGATATTTCGCAAATTTACAAAGGGGTCGTTGTTTGATTGCCCGGTCTGCCGACTGACTTGATCTTTCCTGACCCAGGAAATATAGGGTGACTGGTAATTAGTGACCGATACTTTAACACATGATTGTACTCATGATAACAAACAATTTTCCCAAAGAAACCTTATTTTAATTTTATTTTTTTCATTTAAAATTTATTAATAAACCGTTACGGAATGGACGCGGCTCGTAATATGTTTTTTTTTGTTTTATAAATAATGTTTCTTTGGAAAAGTTGTTTGTTATCATGAGTACAATCATGTGTTACAGTATCGGTCACTAATTATCAGTCACCCTGTATAATAAAATCTTTTAATTTTTTTCATTATAAATTCACAATAATTAGTACAACACTTATACTCACTGCAACTTGTCGTTTCCGTTAAAATTGACGAAGATTCCAACGTAGACGGCGGTGATAGACAGAAGGACGCAAGCGAGGGCGACAGTCGCGAACTTGTTGACGAACTTGACGCCCAAGAACACCACCATGCCCATGATGAGCAGCAGCCCGGTGCCGTACACGCGGAAATTGTTGTACATCGCCTCGGGGTCTTTGGTGAAGTCGCCGAAGATCGACATCCAAGGTGCCATGTACGTCTGTCAACGAAGGGGACACATAGTAAGTGTTGCGTGTCTATGCAGCTGTAGGCACTCATTAAAAATAGGTAGAAATATCGATCAGTCTTCAAAGCTGGTGCACACAAAAGGCAAACGCGTTTCGCTTGCGGTCTCGATCCGACTGACACACACAGGTTGCGTTTTTGGCGTATTATTTGACTTTCACATGCAGCCTGTGCGAGTTATGAAACGCAAGCAGTACGCAACCTGTGTACGCAAGCTATTAATCATTCAAAAGCTCAGAGCCACGCGGTCGACGACTCATCGGTGGCCGCGTTGCTCTGTTCAAAAGAGTAATTAGCAGACTGATGAATACTGAATTCAGCTTTAGCACCGGCTTATGGTTTATAATCCTACATTGTCTACCAACTATTATGTTATTAAACGCCTGTAATGAGTTTTATAAAATATCAGTGTTACAGTCCGGGTTCAAACCCAGGCATGTACCAGTGTGACTTTTGCAATGACATCGTCGCCTAGGAGTGAAAACCTCGGGAATGCAATTTGGTCATTTTATTTTATCACGACTTATAGGGACTATCTATACCTATAAAAGGAGAAGCTGACTGACTGACTGACTGATCTATCAACGCACAGCCTAAACCGCTGGGGTTAGAAAGTTGAAATTTTGACAGTAGGTTCCTTTCAGTAGGCATCCACTAAGAAGGGATTTTTCGAAATTCAACCCCTAAGGGATTTAAATAGGGGATGAAAGTTTGTATGGAAAATCGTCACTTAACGGGTTCAAAATTTCACGCAAGCGAAGCTGCGGGCGAAAGCTAGCATCTTATAAGAGAGCCGCTCTATTTGAAATTAGTTTGTAGGCACTGATACTAGCCTTTATTGGTTATATAAATATCGTAATAAATACAAGACTAGCTTTTGCCCGCGACTTATTCCGCGTGAAAGCCAACAGGAACCGTGCAATGATCAAATGCATTCCTGAGGTTTTCAATCCCGGGCGACGATATGTACTTTCTTAGTTAATCTAAAACGCCACAGACATAAGGTGAAGAGAAACATTGTGAGGACACCTGGACTTAATGGTCTCAAATCGTCAACACGCAGTGAACCAGCGTGGTGATCAATGATCGTTCCTTCTCTGTATGTAAAGAACCTTTTGAACCGTGCAGTGAGACAGTTACAGGCTAACATTAGTATTGAGTTTTTAGAAACATACAAGGAAGTAGAAAATTGCTTCCATTCATTAATTTTCCGTTTATTTTGTTGTTCATTATATTTAACAAACATCGTCATAACTATTCTCTACACTAGGACAGCAATTAATGTATGCAACATGAACACATTACGAATATTAAGAGGGACTAGATAATAAACACTAGTGTTGTATTATTCCGCACACGAATTTGCTTTGTATCCGTTCGCAAGCCAGTTAAGAATAAAAGTTTAATTAGCTTGTTTAAATCTCTCCAGTTTGCAGCAAACTAGAGAAGAATAATTATAATGTGTTTTTTTTTTCTATTAAAGAATAATAGCGAACTAGCATACAAATTTTAGTTAACACAATTTTTTGCCTCTGCTGTTGAAACATAATGTAAAAGTATAGAGTTTGAATTCCAACAGTTTTGTCTTAATGCTTACTGTTAAAGGGGTCACCGAGGCCCTCACAGACGACGTGGATGTGGAAAGGGAACGCAGGGCATTGTCAGTTAGAGCTAATATGCTGGCCCGTAGGTTTGCACGATGCACTGCACAGGTGAAAATAACTTTATTTAAGGCATTCTGTCAGTCATTTTATACGTGCAGCCTATGGGTGAAGCATACGCAGAAGACTTATAGTGCCCTGCGTGTCCAATACAATAACGCGTTCCGGATGTTGATGGGGTTGCCACGTTTTTGTAGCGCATCAGGTATGTTTGCAGATGCACAAGTAGATGGCTTTACAGCAATACATCGCAAAAGAACAGCGTCCCTGATGCGCCGCTTGCGGGGCAGCCCCAACAGTTTCCTGCAAGTCATAGCAGAAAGAATGGACACGGACTGCTCCTTCATGGAGCACTGGACAAAATTACATGTTCTACATGCTTGATATTCCATTATTGTTATTTATTATTTAAAAATTAATTAATGTATGGATGATTTATAATTATTGTAATTTATCTGAAATAAAATGATTGAATTGAATTGAATTGAAAAGGATGTCTCGAATTAAAGATATTTTAGTTTGAAGTTTTTCCCTACTAGAAATAGAAAGGACAATGGTGAACTTCCTTAAATGGCAACACACAAAGTGTTGCATAATTAAAGAAGCATGGACAACAAATAAAAATTATTGGAATTAACGTGAATATCAGTAAAATTTAGCTTTTTCAAGATTTTGTTCAGAAATTTAATGCTCCGTTAATATCTATTAAAATATTGGACTTTTTTTACTACCTACCTACCTACCATTAGACGCTCATTTTAAATGTTTCACTTAGAGCCGATTTTACAAACGTCGAATAATTTTGATCTGAGGAATAAGAGGTTTTGACAGCTTTTGTAAAGAAATTCTGCTAAAACGTCTTACTTGTTCCTCAAATAAATGTTATCCGACGTTGGTAAAATCGGATCTTAGCAATTAAAGTTAGGCTACACGAGTTATTTGGAAATGGTCTGTGATGGCATTAGTGTTGTCATTTTAAAGATATTGTTGAATTTATAGATCATCAATAATCAGTAAGTTTTAGTGAAATAACTAATAAACCATTCATAAGCAATTAGACATCTATATTACAAGTAACATTAATAGTATGTAGCTGTAACGCTCTCATGTCCAAATTATTAATGCTGGCAGTGTAAGCTCGGCGGTAAATGGCGGACCGACCGCATCCTGTCAGAATAGCTCCCGGAGACCGTCGTAAAGTACGGCCCGGCCCGCTCCGCCTCTACAGTGTTCGTTACGTCAACAGTTCTAAGGCTCAGTGCCAACAGGATACTTTTACCATCGACGACTATAGTTTTTGCGAATTTACTGTCGGAGTTGCGATTGGGTGAAACTTTACGTTCGCAACTGCGTGAATGGTGCCGAAAAAAAAGGCAATAGCTTAAACAAGAGCCCCCTTATTACAAACAATGGTTTAAACCAAGACAAATTTAAAATATACCCATTACTTTCTTATGTCATATAACAAAAAGAGACGGGGCTATTTTAAAGCCTAGGTTTTTCTTAGACCATCTTTTGTAATAAGGGGGGAGATGTTTAAGCTATTGCAATCTTTTTTACTCTGATAAAACAAGAAAGAGACGGACGTGAATAACAGCTGTGAAATTTAGTTGAACTAAAATTTCCATACAATTAGAATTAGAAGACACGTCAGAACGTGTCGACTAAAAACACGGTGGAGTTGGCGTAAACTAGTTTGACATCTCTAACTTAGTTGTTACCTATCACCGTCATTTTGTCGAGCTGTCTGTTATTAAAAGATAGCAATTCTCTCATTTTAGTTTAGTTTGTGAACAAGAGAGTGAGCACCATTGTCAATTTAAGGCAACGAATTTATGGCAATACTGAACCGTATAGTTGCGAACGCCCCGGTGTAAATTAATAAACTGATGCATGTGCTTTAGATAGCTCAGCGTTTTACGAGTAGCAATCCCACGATACAAAGTGACTGGGATTCAGCGCTCAATATCGTGTGTGCACCGGTCCTTTCCTACGTACATAGAGAACTGGCCTTCTGTACCGGGTGTACATAATACCCACTCCCGCACTGTATGTTGCCTATGCAATTGTAACAAAGATAATTCGGTCACGCGCCACGCCCCTGTCGGACTAACTTGTAGTGGTTTCGCGATTTTAATTGAGGTAACGTCGGACTTATCTGGCTGGCTTGTGGAGTTTAAAGTCATTACACACCTTTAGTTTTACTGTAGAATTACGTATAGGTGCTACAATTTATTTTGCATTTTTAAATGTGCAGTTACATTTTATATGCTGTTTACGCTTAAACCCAAAGAATAAAATATAAAGGTGTGTTTATTTGTACTTTCGTAATTCAGGAAAGAATTACGAAATATCATTCATGTCGTTGTCTACAAAAGAATAAATTCGAATCGCTGATATTATGTGATTCGTATGATATTTTCGACGACCGCAACTATAAAACTGCTCAGTCCTACTAGATAGTAGGAGCAGCTTTAGTTAAATACCAATTTTTTCGTCACTGTCGCATTTGTTGCTTGACCATGAGTAGGTACGGTCAGCATCAAAAGTAGCTGAACATTTGAGTTTTTAAACTTTGCATTAATTAAATAACTAATTGATAGGAAGCAAAAAATTTAAGGCATACTTAGAGTTATATCTAGCAGCTCCAGGTATCTATTAAACTTTTTGATTTAAAACAATTCGTTTTCTAATTAATGCCAAGTTTAAAAACTCAAATGTTCAGCTACTTTTGATGCTGACCGTACCAATAAACAGTCTATACATGATGACGCTTGTGTCACAAACTTACTAGAACAATTTCAACAGCTCCAACGATGTACATGGCAGCTGCGAGCGTGGTGCCTGTGTAGAATAACATGCCCACAGCGCCGCCGCACTCGGGGCCCAGCGCGCGCCCTATCATGAAGTAAGACCCGCCCGCCGGCACCACGCCGTTCGTCGCAATCGCAGACATCGATATGGCCGTCAGCATCGTCTGTGAATATAAGAACTTGCATAAATAATGCCCTCCTTTTGTAATGTAGGTAGTTTGTCAGACTAAAGACCCAAAAACCTGGCGCAAATTGAACGGTATAACTGTTGTAGTTCAGTTGTATAATGATCAGACGCTATTGGAAGCACCGTTATTCGCTCGCCCTCAAAAGGCTGAATGCCTACTCACACATTCTATTAGCGCGGCATACATACGAAACCCTGTTTGTGTAACACTTCAGAAAGAAAATGTCCCATGGCATATTATCAAATACATAGAATCAAGAGAAGAGGGTTGCCAAGGGACTGGACAACGACTCATAACATAAAAGTCACAATAAAGGTCAGACGTTCTATCCGATAAGTGAGGTTAGTTTAGATTTTATCACAGAAATGTAGTATTAGCAACAAATATAAAATCTAGTTAGACCGGGTAAATAATCTAGTTAGTGCCTCGAAGATTTAATAAGCCGTCAGCAAGTTAAATTAGATAAGTTGTAGGATCGAACAATATTAGACACGCCTTCAATGTAGCTTTAGAAATGAGGCTCGGACAGACCCTGGGGAAATTCTACGTAACAATAACGTAATCAGAAGGAAATATAGACTGCGGAGGGAATACAATGTGGACTATGAGCTATTTCAATCTTCACGTATTTTTATTCAGTGGCAGGTACAGCGATAAGTATGAACAGCAAATTGTATTTCTCGCATCCAGTTTATTTTCTCACAGTAAATATTGCGAGTTGTTATTCGTGCGTCATCGCCCCCCTGCTCCGAGGAATATGAATAGCTACATGCGTAAGTAATTTTATTCAAAATAGCTCGTGTCGGGGTAACACTGTTAATATACATTATTATTTAGTTAAAATATGTGTAACGTATAAATAGCTACCCCGCTCCAGAGGAAAATAGGTTGCAAAGGCGAGCGGCTACCTCGGAGTAGGTACGTGACTTTGCAACTGCAGGAGTTTCATCTAAGTTTCATCTGAATTTGAGATTGTCTCAAGTGAATGCCCCGGACAAGTGATATCTGGAACATGATCTGGGGTAATGTCTAAGAAACGCTAGCTGTATAATATGAAGTTTGAGATGGGTGGTCAACAATTTAACCACCGAGGATACCAAAAACCCAAAAAAAAACATTGTTTGCACAGCTAAGGAGTGCCGGAGTCTGTGTTTCCTGATAGCTACAACCTTGGGGTCTTTAAGTCAAGAGTGAATAGGTTACTTCTAGGCAAGCGTGCTTCACCGTCGACCACATCATCGCTTACCATCAGGCGAGATAGTGGTCAAACGCGATACAATCGCTAAATAAAAAAAAATGTGAAGAATATTCAGCCTAACCGTTTGGTAACTCTAGAAAAAGAGGAAGAACAGAGAGAAAGAGAAAGACGTATGAATAATGGTCACTTACCGTACAGCAGCAAACAAGCACAATCAAAAATCCTTGTATGGCGCCGGCAGTGCCGACAACCCAGGTGAGACGGATGAAGAGGATAACGCCGAAGATGTTCTGGATGCAAGGTAGGTAGACACCAATAAGGGTGCCCATGCGGGCGGGGGGTGCCGGCTTCACGTCAGGGTCCGCAGCCGACGCCGTCGGGATCGTGTTGGAATAGTTCGCCAGTGAGGTGAGGAACGTGGCCGCTCGAGGCCGGTCCTCCAGCTCTTCCTGTTAACAATAAATGAGGTTATAATACATTTCCAGTGTTACAGTGAGGTTCGTGGGTAATTAACGATTTGCCAGGTTAAGCTACGCTTGCCGCGGTCAGTCCACGGATGGGTGACCGATCATTACACATCGAGACCCGAGAGCACATTAAACTGTCGGTCCCGGGTGTCCTACGAATATCTATGACAGTCGTTACGGGTAGTCAGAAGACCGAAAGTCTGACAACCGCTTTAATCTTAGGATATCGGCATTGCCCAGTAACTGGGTTGCGGAGGTCTGATGGCAGTCGCTCCGTGTAAAAAATACTGGTATTCAGCCGCATGTGGTTCAAGCTGACCCTAATACAGGGTGTTAACGAATTCGTGTAATTCCTTCAAACCGCGTGATCTACTGGTGACATAGATTAACCCTAAATAGGTATTTCCGAAACCCAACTGAAAAAAAAAATCATAAAAAAAACTTGGTTTTCTATTTCTGATTTATTTTAGAGCCATGAGTTATTTGACTGTTAAGAGCGATATCGCGTTAGTCGTACCCGCCAGCCGTGTGGCCGTGCTTTCATTAATTTATGCGTGGCATCGAAATGTTCACTTTAGTAAAAAAATAGTTTTTGCAAAAAAAAGACTTTTTTTTACTGATTCCTTATTAGGTGGTTTACATATGACAAATTACCGCTACCGCATTAAAAAAAAGTTTTATTTTTTTTAATCAATCTATATCCCGTGCGGGGCCATTCTACGCTAATAGTAGATCATGTGGTTTTAAGTAATTACACGAATTTGTTAACACCCCGTATAGTTGAGAAAAGGCTTGGAGGAAGAATACATTTCATAAAAAAATAACTTATTTATGTTTTTTGCTTTTATAACCACGAAATGAGCGTATTGTACAGATTATAATCAATAGCAACTACAAGTAATAGAAACATATTTTTACTGCTATTATACTAACGTTGAAAGATATGAGACCTAACGTTGTTACTTTTATACTAACATATTGTACGTAATTAACTATGTTGCTTCGTGTATAATATCCCTCCGGAATAATATGGCCCGAAATGATGATAGCTTTTAAACATAGCCGTTCTTCGTGCTCCAACGGTAGCAAGTACATAACATAATGTATATCTGAAGTGTTCTATATGGTGTATGTAAGGTATACATTTTATGGCATAATGGCTGTTAGAACATTATGTAAAATACAGGTCCTGCCTCAGTTTGTCGTGTAATAATAGCGAGACATTCGATTTCGTTCGTTATTTCTTTAATGTAAGTTGGCTAGAGTGCAAAGGCACTGACATAATTATTCTCAGATTCAATTGCGCTTCTGAGGCAACGTTGGGTGTTGTTTGGTGGGCTCATAATTAGTAAATTATTATTTGCTGATTGTGATTCCTCATGGGCAGCATTTGATGCTCATCCGGAGACGTTTATCTTATAGTATAAATTACATTGTCAACTGTCTCTGCTATTATCCTTTGTTTTTGTACTGCATCCTGTGTTTGCTTTTAATTAGTTAAACATTGCTCTGCCTCTTTGGTCTAGTGGTCGCAAGCGCGACTGCTGAGCCTGCTGGTCTTGGGTTCGATACCCAGGTCAGACAAAGTGTTATTGGGTTTTTCCGTATGGAATTTCTCTGTAGCAGCCCGGAGTCTGGATTTGTGCCCGGTTGATGGCAATAGGCGCGCCCCCTATTACATGGACTTAAACATAACGGCGAAATGAGGGTGTACTATTATACACCTCTGCCAACCCTTCGGGGAATACAGGTGTGATTTTATGTAGTTTATACATATATAAAAGAAGAAGCTGACTGACTGACTGATCTATACAGCCTAAACCGCTGGAGTTAGAAAGTTGAAATTTTGACAGTAGGTTCCTTTTGTAACGTAGGCATCCCCTAAGAAGGGATTTTTCGAAATTCAACCCCTAAGGGAGTTAAATAGGGGATGAAAGTTTGTATGGAAAATCGTCACTTAACGGGTTCAAAATTTCACGCAAGCGAAGCTGCGGGCGAAAGCTAGTTAAACATAAAACTCAAAATGTTATGTGCATGTATTCTAGGTAATAAGTATAAATGTATTAACTGTAAGCGAACCTATATAAATAAATCTTATCGTGTAGGCAGGCGAGTAGCATCCCACCAAATATGTTTTCAAATCACGTAGCCGACTTGAAATACGTTTAAATCCATACGTAAAAATAAGTTGGAGGCAGATCCCAGCGGGTACGTTTCTACAAAGTCAGACTAGCTCAAGGTTGTGTAATCATTGTTTGACACCCGCCTGTTCTCCTATCGCAATCTTGAAAGCGGTTATGATAAAGTTAGAGAGACTGACGTCTTCATGATAACGTCCTTGTTGCTGAGATTGAGTTCTTTGTTACTTCCATTATGATTATCATCTTTATTCTAATGCCTTAGCTGGCATTTGTAGTGTACAACATTGTACTGTACAATTTTGTACATAGCTAGTCGTACAATTTGTTTAATGTTGTACGGAAAGGGTGTAGAAACCATGAAATGTGTGTTATTTATCGCCAAAAGCTTTTAGAGATTTTTTAATAAAACCAACACAAAGATCTTTCTACAACAATATCCTAACAATTTTATGGGACTTGTTATTTTTTCATTTTCAAGTGGATTGTTTTTGCACTTATTTATTGCACGAGTTAGAAATTCATTATGACTTCACATAAAATTAAATGTGCGCGCGATATTCATACGGGATTGGATTCAAATTGTGTGATTTATAGGCGTAGAGGTTTTTAATTTCGCGTATGTAATACGATATACGAGTGCCGAGTTCCGAGAATCTAGTTGGTGAAACGAGTCAGCGCGTTCGTCTCCGAATGCTCGTATTTTATTTACGCGCCATTTGCATCGCATCGGCGCGCTCCGCTCACCGCTCGCGTCGTTCCGAACATGCCTAGGGCGTTACCGTCACTTGCGGGAATGTGGCGCTTTCAGCGTTTCCTTTAGGGAATGTAGGTACGTGTAAATCAGGATTTACGCCGCATACCTATTGCAAAGGAACGAATTAGGTGATTCAATTTAAAATGGATATGTTCAGACGATGGGGAATTCCGATAATGTTTTCATTAAAATTCACATCCACACATTCGTGTATAATCGTATAAAATTTTCCCTCTCGATCACTGTAGAACACGACGGAATATCTTGATGTAGTCATATTCCGGTAGGATTGTATAATTAAATAACCAAGCTAACTCAAAATGATAACGCAAAGGAGGTGGCCAACTTTATAGACACGTTTGGGGAAACCCAGCGAAATAACATGTACACAAAAAAAATTACCTCGTGTCAAAACGTTTGACCTCGTTTGGCTTACGGTATGGAAACAAAAAGCGTTAGAACATCAGATTTTTTTTCTAACTTTCAGAATATATTCGTTTTATTCCTACTGGATGTAAACAAATTCGTTTAATTCTTACTATTGATGTAGATAGAACAAGCACGGGAAATGGTAAGATAAAAAAAAAAAAAACTTATTTTCTTGCTCTAGGGCTATGTGATCGTATCTACAAGGTTTGATTAAAATAAAAAAATGCGTAGTGAAAATTGTACGTGTTAGAAACCACTTATACGTTAATAAAAGCATAAACGCACGGCGACACAGCTGGCCAGCACGACTAGCACGAAATCGCTCTTTGCAATCGGTTAACTTAGGACGCTAAAATGACTCGAAAATAGAAGAAAAAAGTTTTTTTTTAAAATAATTATTGTGTATTTAAAATAAAAAACGATTTAGGGTTAAGCTGTATCACTAGTAGATCACGCGGTTTGAAGGAACTACACGAATTCGTTTACACACTGCAGTGTATAATGAATTACGCTCCAAAAGCTTAAAGTCAAAAGCAAATCTTTTAAACAGCAATGATGGCTCTGAAAGTCGTGTTGTAAGTTATGTTGAGCAATAAAATAAAGGCACACAACACAAGCAATTTATCACTGGAGCTCTTTTCCTATTTGTTTTCATTTGTTCCGTCGCCATTATTCGGCACTTAATTTGGTATCCGGATAGCTCTCCGTTGGAATCGCAAGCGTAATGAAGTTCTTTGTTCAGCCACAGTAGATTGTGAGGTTTTACGAAGTCAGCTCGAGAGCGGAGCCCTTGACATATTATTAACGTTCACCGATGATGACGCTGTTTCAGCGATTGCTATTGTGTATTTTGTAGCGTTATTTAGTTAATTATAGCGGCAACAGACGATCGCGGTGTTGACTGGTGACCGAAAGTTGGTTTTGTTTTTTAATAATTGTAAGAAACGATAAAAATGTAAATCAAAAATATTTATTTGGCAGAATATGGTACAATAGATGTTACAGTGATTTGGTTTTGGCATATCCTGTCGTATAATGGGTGTTTTTCTTTACCGTCTTGAAAAAATTTGGGTGTAATAGGTGAACGGAGTAGAACCCCATGGCATAGGTTTTTTTATTGGGTTTTTTGAAATTTTGTCTATCAATAAATACAACTAATTTGAAATAAATTTTCGTACAGTCACCATCAGATATATAGAAGCAGTTCAGCTACTCAGATAATTCTACACTCTCAAAAACACAATAACATCTGCACAACAATAGCGTTCTAATTATTGTTAGCATCCAATGTATCAATATCATCTGAACACTCGCAATTCAAATATTTCTATGCAAACAAATCATCTTGTCAACTGAGGTAGTCAAATGTAACTAAGCAACCAAAGTGTTCAAAAATATGTAAACAATAACCATTTCTCAATACATTGCTCAGTGATACTAAGGCCTGTTACAAACCTAGCCGTTTTAGGGCGGTTACAGACCTTGGTGTTTTATGCTCGTTTTTAACCGACTTCAAAAGGGAGGAGGTTCTCAACTCGGTTGTATTTTTTTTTTTTTATATTTGTTACCTCAGAACTCCGTCATTTATGAACCGATTTGAAAAATTCTTTTTTGTTTGAGAGGGTATAGCTACTTTCCGTATAAATGTTGTTATGATTAGACCATGAACTTCAGAGATATGGAACGGAACTCTTCCCCCGCCCCCCACTTTCCGGAATGTTTGAATTATGTCGTGTAAGGTATAGCATGAAAAGGCTTATATTACCCGACTATGGCAAAGTCAAAAATAAGGATTATGAAGAGAGAGGGAGAGAGTATGGAGGAGAGAGAGTTTAATTTATGGCACTAAAACGTATTTAATAAAAAATAAACTTATAAAAAGTAAAAACCGACCTCAAAAAAACTATATGGAGTAAAATAATTACCATAAGATAAAATTAACAGTTTCAGAAGACGGTGCAATTCTATACTGAAAAAAATTGTAGCCACCGACTTCTGAAACTGTTAATTTTATGTTTTTTGTAGTCGGTTTTTACTTTTTTTTTAAGTTTTTGCATGCGCGCATTCAAGCGCGTTACATTTCGCGCTTCAAAAAAACCGAAGGCACGTATATGCTACTGTTTGCACTGCCAGTGGGTCTTTCTGTTGCAATATGTACAGTGTCCTGCGATATTATTAAGATTAAAATGCAGGCATTGCAATTAAAGGTAGGCGGTGAGCCACTAAAAAATGTAACGCGTATGGCTTTCTATACCAGCGCACGCACTAGCGGTTCTTTTTAAAATGACTTTTAAAACGTATCGTGCTAGATTTTGGGTAAAGGTATATTCGATGCGATTCGATGATAACTGACTACTAAAATCAGGCTACAGTGCATGTTCATAGATAAGCTGTATGGCGCTTTTAGCATTTGAAAAAAAAGGGGTGCATGAAAAGAGTCTCCACGAGTGACGATACTTCAGTAAGTCCGGCACACCCTGGGCAGTCAGCCTCGCTACCATCCTTGCTGACTGGCTAATCTTTTCACCACGGCATGAGCTATTCTTGTATAGCTCGTGCCGACACGATAGAAAAAGAAGCATTTGAAAACCGCTTGTGTAAAATCATATAGAAACTCAGTGCGTGCTTAGTCGGGCTGATTTTACATCGTCAGATATCTTTTAACCGAGTAATTAAATTGACGTTTAACAGATTTTGTACTTTTTTGAGCATTGTTATCAATCCGAAACATGGTTAAAATGAACCGAGGTATTTGGTAGGTATTTTTATTACGAATTCAATCCCTGATGATGTACTAGAAAATACAGCAAATAAAAATGTCAGTTTCACTCAAATGTTTCGAATTTAATGGCTTTCGCGTGGAATAAATACTCGTTTCAATTTCTTTACGATGTTTTCCTATAACTTGACTATCAGATTATATTATAAACAAAAGACACGTCAATGACGTCACGCACGAAATGAAAGGGATATAGCTATATGAAGAAAAAGAAAAAATGCTGTATTGACACAATAGTACACATTGTATCTATTTTTGAACTTTTAATTTATGACTCTAAGTACAATCAAATACAATTCATTTTACGTTGCTATCCTGACTTTCTGAATAACGTGTTGCTTAGTTACCTTTGAATGTTTAGCTTGTTTACTTACCATAGACCTTTAGTTTGTAAATAAATATTTGACATTGTGACTGCTCAGATATATTTGGAGTTTAAGATGCTCAAAACAATTTGAACAGTTTTGTTGCATAGATGTTTTTGGTATCTTGAATGTGTTTAATTATTTGGACACCTGAGTTGTTCATCTACTTCTGATGCTGACTGTACTAAATCAATAAAAACAGAAATTTTGAAGTAAATAAATCGATTAAATTATTTCTAAATTCAAATCATACACACCCCGTATGATTTGAGTTTCTATAGTAGGTATCTATAGATATATCAATTTCGTCAAAATTTAAAGACAAAAATATGACAAAACTCTACCAAAGCCTTACTCCGTTCACGAGACGGTAAAAATGTCATCCGATATATGGCGTGCAAATACATTTATCAATATTATTAATATACATTTAATGTCAAAATGAGATTATTAAAAGTTCAAGTTATAGATAGGTACTATAGACTTATCTTTTAAATAATCCTGGAACATAATAAAAAAATCAATGCACAATCAACGTACAACAATATCTTAATACCAAACTTTAGGGACTTGTTATTTTTGTCTGGGATCCGTTCGACTTATTGATAAAATACCTACTCTCAAAATGAAAGGTAAACTTTTGCTTTCCAATAGTAAACAATAATAAAAAAATATTATACTGTTACGTATAACTTAGAAGTTAAGTCAGTAATGTTATAAAGTATTTAATTAATTTGTTTAAGTAGGTACTGTTGTCATTTCATATTTTATTATTGTCACCAAATGTATTTGCGCGTCATACATGACAGAATATGTTAGATCATTTAATTATTATTACATCCATTTTACAATATTGGATGAATTGATTAATTAATACCGAGATTAAAAAGTAAATTCCGGTCAATATAAAAACAAATAAAAACACTACTAGACCTACATTCTAATTGCGCAATACACTCGTAATCGCTATGGCTATGATTTTGACATGTCAACAATTTCCATAGCAACGTATGTATTAACAATCCGACTTCTCCACAACTATGTACCACGCAATGAATATTGTTTTATTGTCAAAATCAAAGCCATAGCGATGAGTGTTTTGCGCAATTAGGATGCTGATTAGTCGATAGTAGTTAGCATTGAAATGAAGGGACTACACCGCGAGATAAAAGCGCACATTTCATGCATGGTGTCTATATGCTTATTACCTGAAGGTATTTTCAGCTTACAGCGGTGTGAGCACAGATCTTTTTATCGAGTCGGTTCGAGAAATTTATCTATTCTAAACGTCAAATTTGACATAAGATATAGATAAAACGACAACTGTTGTCATTTTATCTATATTTTATGTAAAATTTGACGTTTAGAATAGATAAATTTCTCGAATCTACTCGATAAAAAGATCTGTGCTAGTACCGCAGTTGTTATAAAATCTACGTTCATACATAAACTGTCAAGTAAATTACGCTAATCCAGGTTAGGAACAGCTTGAAGTGACAATATCAGACTTAACAACCGTTAAACAGCGCTCAAGTTGTTATAGGTTTACAGTCCATTGCCTAGTACTTTATTAAGCCATTTAAGTCAAGATTTTATGCCTTGAACGAAACGAGTAAAACCTGAAAGGCATTAATTTTCTTTATTTCGAAAGTTGACTACTTAACTTCATTATTTATTATTTTTACCTATTACAAAAGAATTTATACGGTCGTTTTTTTTCGGGAGTTGCAACACTAAATCTTGTTAGAAACTTTATGATTACTTTTCAAGCATAAAAAATAGTAGATTTTTGCACCGAGCGCAAAGTGAGTTATTAATGCACGAGTGTTATGTTGGTGCCCGAGAGCACGCGAGGGCACTAAATTAACACGAGTGCATTAATTACTCACTTAAGCAAGGTGCGTAATCTACTTTTCTTTCAACTACCAATCTACCTACCGTGATAAAATATCCATAAAACATTTTTTTTAACTTTTCTTGCTAAATATGAAGTATCAAGGTTTTACAATGGTACAAAATGCGCGCCATTTGTTTTTTTTTTTCACCAAGTCTGTTTTATTTAGCTGATTTTTATTTTCAGCCAGTATCTTTTTGATCTAATGCATACATTTTATATTAAACATAATGGGATATATTAAACATCTGTGGTAAATTTATCTAAATAAAAGACAGTGTATTAAAGTAAAACAGTGCAATAATGAGCACATTTCTGCACTGTTTTGGTTCTAAGCAAAAAATACGTCCTTTTTGATCGGTTTTGTAGTGATTAATGATAACATTACTACGTAGTTGAAAGAAAAAGAATTAAAAAACAAAAATCGAACACAATTACGATGTCAGAAAATTGTGAAGCTGAGGCAGCCTCTTAACCTCCGTGGAGACGTTATTGAAGCTCTCACATTGATTTCGGTGGAGCATTCGGCGCCGGCCTTGTGCCGAGAGCGGCCTCGGCTGTAGGGTGCTTAGTGCCGCTTAGACAACGAGGCCGCGCGCCTCACCAATATCCGACGGATATAGGTGCGCGGCGTTTATTAACGCTGATTCCGACTGTATATGACATGCTGATTTACAAAATAAGAGCAGAGATACTTTACTAATGGAAGGTAGTTCCTGAAAAAAAAAAACCAACCAACAAATATCAAGTTGTAAGAAAATCAAGTTTGAACATTAAAATATTCGTGAATTCCATACAATTTCATACAGTAAGGACTACCTGACCCGGCGAACTTCGTACCGCCTAACAGTCAATGAATATCGTTTTAACTTTTAGTTAAATACAATTTAGGATTTTATTAGCGTAATAAAATTAATACAAAAAAAAATGAGACGGCGGTGTTCCAAACCTAATTTATTTAAAAAAATATTTTATGTTTTTTTTTTCCATTAATTTTTCCGATATTTTATTAGTTATTATCTGCTATTCGGGGCGGAGGTGAATCTAATTAATCTGAAATCATTAAAACAGGGGCCCAATTCTACTAACAGAAACTTTTATCAATTGTAACTGAATCGTTCATTCAGACAGTTTTCGTTTACGATAATTGTCAAAATGTTTGGTTTTGTTTTTGTTGTCAAACAATTTGATAGTTTTTGTAAACGAAAACTATCTGAATGAACGATTCAGTTGCAATTGATAAAAGTTTCTGTTAGTAGAATTGGGCTCCTGGTCCAGCCGTTTTTGAGTTACAAATAGTACACCATTTGTAACCCAAGAACGACTAACTCTACTTTGTTTTATATATTTAGATGTGGGTTGGTATACTGCCGCGATTTTCTGGCTGACAGTACACTCAACAGTTCTAACCTACTTAGTAAATTTGAATCACGTGACCATTTTCGTCAAATTAACATCATATTATCCTACTTGTGGATTGGAATGTTTTTCAAAAACTACGTCAAATTGTAAAAGTGTATTTGCAACCTAAAAACTCTGTTAGTTGATTAAAAAAACATGTAATGATTCATTTTGAAATAAACAAAGTTATTAATGAAAAGTAATAGTGACGATACTTAAGTACCCACGTCCGGCGCACCCTGGGCAGTCAGCTCCGCTACCAACCTTGCTGACTGGCTAATCTTTTCACCACAGCATGAGCTATATTCGTATACCTCATGCTGTAGTTTGCGAGAGAAGAAGAAGAAGAATGAAAAGTAATCAATAATTTGTTCTTAATCATTCTTACACTAACTACGAACTACGACACATCACAATAGCGCTGCGCCAGCATTTTTTGTTGAAAAGATTTACATGAATACGAGTAATATGCAAACCCACAGTAATAATTAACTTTTCAGAAAAAAGTACTGCAGCTATTAATTGCAGCGGCGGAAAATACAAATATTATGTTAATGATGAATAATTCACATACATTGGAGAATAAACGGGAACGTAATTAATTATACTGCAATTCAATATTCATAGTGATAATTGATATAATTATGCAGTTGATTGGAAATGCCAGTTATGTTTATTGATCTATCAATTGTAGTTGTTATGACGTAGGTAAATCGTAGATATCTTTAATGATATTTATTTAAAACATTGGAAATTCAACAAGGAATTTATAAATTTTAACAAGATATTATGTATCTCTGTAAAATCACGACTCATCTTCCGTGCGGAAGATGTCCGGTCCTTTGGAAGGCATACAGGGGACACAGGTCTAATGTGCAGAGGCTTTTTTGAGAACTTTAATCTAAAATGGGATGAAACACCAACTGGGGACTATCCACGGCTGCACTATGGACCGTACCAGGTGGGTGCAAGACATACAAGATATTTATTTTTATCATCAATATTTTATTTAACCGGTATTTAGCCGCGTCTATTGAGACTGAAAGCTTACCCTATCTAGTTGGGAAAAGGCTAGGCAGAAGACATTTTTTTCGGCAGTAATTATTAAGATTTTTGCTGCAAGAATTAATTAACTGGCAGCTCATTTTATGAAACATACGAAAATTAAAATAAGGTTTTATCAGAATGGCAGTGTCTCGTTAGGGTGTATAATTTGCATGAAAAACGTTTATATCTTCATGTTCAGTCGGAATCACAGACATTCAATTAAAAAACCGGCCAAGTGCGAGTCGGACTTGCGCACGAAGGGTTCCGTACTATTATCTATAAAAACGGCAAAAAAAACATGTCTGTTGTATGAGAGCCCCACTTAAATATTTGTTTTATTTTAATTGAATTAAAGTGAATATATAACTAAATATTCTGTCAATATTTCAAGCGTCTACCTGTTGCCGTTATCAATATCGAGCAAAAACGAGCAAAAAAATCACCTTTGTTGTATGGGAGCCCCCTTAAATATTTATTTGATTCTGTTTTTTATTATTTGTTGTTATAGCGGCAACAGAAATACATCATCTGTGAAAATTTCAACTGTCTAACTATCACGGTTCATGAGATACAGCCTGGTGACAGACGGACAGACGGACGGACAGCGGAGTCTTAGTAATAGGGTCCCGTTTTACCCTTTGGGTACGGAACCCTAAAAAGTGTGAATAAAAATACCTATTCCAATTGTAGTTTTCGAATTGATGGCTTATTACGAATTACAGAGTTAATATCAGAATTAGCGCTTCGTATAGCATCGCATATCTATTTCTAACGTGCGTATAAAAATTTTATTGCCATCTTTCCTTCGCCATCACTATACGTAATGGGGGTAGAAGTCACGAGGCTCGCAAATGGTGCGTGAATTATATACGAGATTGCGCTCCTGGATTATTCCAGCCTACCCGGCGTACCGCAGGTGTGGCCTCGCCTTTATACACTAAAGGTTTTTTTTTATTAAGGATTATTTTCATCACGCGAAGTTACCTGCGTACGCGGTTTATGTAAATAACCGTCTTTATTGTATTGCGGAATACAAATGTTTTTATTCCCGTTTCATTTTACAGGGATATGAATATTTTTTTAAGACCAACGCCGTATTAAAATAAGCCTTGCTACATGTGCAATTTTAAATTATTATGTTGGTTTATCTGACGGTGAGTTTTTTTTTTTTGAGTTAATTTATTTTAAGAGCTTAAACATCGCGTTTTATATATTTTCATGATAAACCGTGGCGTTTAAAGTTTATTCGCAAAATTCTGAAACTGCATCAAGTATCGTAACAAACGAAGCGAGAAACTCGAGCCAATAGCGTAAGAGATTGAAGTGCTACGACCGCTATGTAACGAGCTACGAACTTGCTACGAGCGCTACGAGGACGCTACGATCTATACGGGTCATCGAAAGCACACGTGTACGTGCGCGCACTTGTAGCAAGGGTAATACGTTCCTAACTCAATTTCAATAAGGTGCTCAATTTATTCCGTTTCCTCTTCGGATACTAAATAATCCGGGTTTGAAATTGGCCCACGTAATATTTCAAATAATTTATGCCTGGTATTAGGAATTTAGCTTCGAGTAGATATTTAATTAACACTATCTTAGAGCCTACATAAAACGTGTACAGGAGTAACTAAGGTCAAGGATAATTAGTGGAGAGACCCACCGAAACGAAACAACACGTAACACGATATGATTTTTTAATCTCGAGGTACCCGCTGGGATGGCGCTGGGTGGAGGAAGATTAAATGAATTAATTATTAGGTATTATCTTTCGTGATGAAAACTCTGAGATAAAGCGTAGTCTGAGGTAAAGGAACAGGTAAAACTCATTACCCGTTTATTACACAATGAAAACCATAAGGTATTCTTGGAAATTAAGGTAATTAATATTTGTTACCCTTTTCAGAGTAACAAATGTATGTCATTTCTGAAGAGAACTTATGTACAATATATAATAGCTTCGAACGCCTCGTTGGTCTAGTGGTTGCAAGAGCGACAGCTGAGAGTGAGGTCTTGGGTTCGATACCCAGGTCGGGCAAAGTGATATTGGGTTTTTCTGTGCGGAATTTCTCAGTAGCAGCCCGGAGTCTGGATTTGTGCCTATTTGACAGCAATACGCTCGCCCCCTTTATATGAGATCTAAAGTTGTACTATGCACTTCTAAATTATAATACAATACTTATTTATTTACGTTAATATATTATAATAAATTAGGTAAAACTATATAATTACATATAAATATGTATTTATACATATGTTTAAACTAACACACACACGCACACACACACAAACTGCATAATATACAACCCTAATAATTTGTAGTCTACAAAATGTCTACCAATCAGTAATTTTCTGTGCTACAGGTTAATACCTAACCTATCAAGGGTGACAGAACCTCATGCACTAGATTGTTGTCTATTAAAAATAATTGTATTACCTACCTACCATGTTATAACACCTGTAACTACAATCATTTCTTTTATGAAATAAATTATTATTATTATCACCTCTGCCTAACCCTTCAGGTAATGCAGGCGTGATGTTACGTTATTATGATATCTTCTAACCATGTATTTAACATATTAATCACCGCATATATTTTATACGAAGCCGTATCCCCAAAAAGATAAGAGCTCGGGTAACTACTAAACTGTGGCGAGTAGGCCGAAACATTCAAATTCAGTGGAGTTTGTAGTGTATAAAATAAATTCTCTCCTACAAACTGAGGCCATAACTTTCTCAAGACTTTTACGACAGTCTCCAAAGTGCTGTGTGACTTAACATTTAAATGAGTACACCTAAGTAAGAATACTGTATTTTTAGGTTGAGAGATCTCGTATATTTTAATGACATGGAACATTAGTTATTTGACGCAATTGGCGTGGCCATCTACTGGGCCAAAATAGTTTGACTACCGTACAATCAATACGATAAGTAGAAGTCATTCTACGTACTTCCCATCAAGACTTTTAATAATATATCTCATTGAAATTGATTGTCAAGGTGGTCAGTCCATCATAAACCGTGTTATATTTTTTCCTAATAATCAATTATTGTTCTGATCTCTCTATTATATTAATAAAATAATCCAAAGCGCGGATTTCCCTTCCTTTTTCTGAAAAGCTATATCTTCCATCATTATTATCATTTTGGCCTGTTGGGCCGCAGTCAGATGCGGAATAGGTAGTGCTATTTGAGGTCAACGTTTAGATAAAACTAAATCAAATACTTTTGAAGCTCAACTCCCTTGTAGTTGTCAAGGATGATCACTTGCCGCCATTAAAATGGAAGATGGGACGTATTGTGGCTCTCCATCCCGGTTCTGATGATATATGCAGGGTGGCCGATATCAAGACTACGACGGGCATTATTAGAAGAGCTTTTTCGAAGATTTGCCCCTTACTGGAAGATGCTGGTTGAAAGGCGAGCTTTCAACGGCTGGGGGCATGTTGAAGCGTATGCTTCATTATAGTTTATAAGTACACATTAATTAGCAACAAATTTAGGTTAGAACTAATTAGTATAAGAAATTCGTCAGGCGTTTCCCTCATTAGTTTTTAAGAGTTAAACGTCATTAATATGACTTGCAAATAAAGTTGCACTGAGTACTGTCGGTCATTGGATCTTTTAATTCCCTAAAATTCCTGGTGAAGTTCCCCTCAAATATATACATACAACATAATGAAATGTTAATATGGACTGCACACCGCGCTTATGAAATTATAAAGCACTTTATCATACTTAATCAAGAAAACATGTTAAAGTAATTATCCATACCTATTTTCTGTGTTAAATGAGACTTATTGCTTTAAAATAGCAAAAACTATAGAAAACTAGCATCGTTTTTAGAGTTCCGTACCCAAAGGGTAAAACGGGACCCTATTACTAAGACTCCGCTGTCCGTCTGTCCGTCTGTCACTAGGCTGTATCTCATGACCCATGATAGTTAGACAGTTGAAATTTTCACAGATGATGTATTTCTGTTGCCGCTGTAACAATAAATACTAAAAAACAAAATAAAATAAATATTTAAGGGGGCTCCCATACAACAAACGTGATTTTTTTGCCGTTTTTATAGATAACGGTACGGAACCCTTCGTGCGCGAGTCCGACTCGCACTTGGCTGGTTTTTATTATACGCTTATATTTGTCTTAAAAAAATGGAGGGGCTTGGGGCTATTTAACAATCGCGCGGATCATTATGATGTTGCCGCGGTCACCGTATGGGTAACCATTCGTTACACATCGAGACCCCTCCGTACCTCGGAGAAAGCACGTTAAAATGTCGGTCCTGGGTGTTATAAGAATACCTATGACAGTCGTTACAAGTAGTCAGAAGCCCGAAAGTCTGACAACCGGTTACCTTAGGATCAGCATTGCCCAGTAACTGGGTTGCGGAGGTCTGATAGCAGTCGCTTCGTGTAAAATACTAGTATTTAGCCAAATTTGGATATACTGGAAACTTACCCCAACACAGTCGGGAAAAGGCTGAACAGAACACATTTGTCTTACTAAAAGTTGTAATATCATAGGATCGCTTGACAATAGGGAAAGTACAAACTATTTACATAAAAATCTCTTAAAATAGCACTACCTACTCCGACTACTAGTCATAACAGACATATTTACGCTTGTCCTTGAACATAATACGTCCATCTTAATAGATTTACTCCAACTAAGAAGAGAAAGTGATCCACTGGATTATAGCTGTACGGAAACGCTATTGTTACGCAACGAAACTGTCCAACTCATCTCGTAAATAATGAACAGTTGTTTTAGCCCACCTTTGTGTTCCAATGTACCGAGGATAGACGGAGGAGACGGGCCTAATCTCCATTATTTGGGGTGAAACTGTACGTACTTGTGCATGTATTATGTATAATAATTTCAGCAGAATAGTGCTGTGCTCGCAAATAGAACAATAACCGTCCATTACCTGATTATTTAAACGTGTTCATTATTTTTTCTAGTGTTTCCGAATAGATTACATAACATAATAGTATCACGCTTGTATTCCCAGAACAGTTGGGCAGAGGTGTATACCAGGGTTGTTGCGAACATCAGCATCAGCATCAGCATCCGCTGATCTTCAGCATCTTTTTCAACATCAGCATCCGCATTGATCGATGCTGATGTTAATGCTGATGTTCGAGTCGTGACATGACCGCAGAGGGGGCGGGGCTTATATCCCGTGTAGTTTTTGCTTGCGAGTTTTGATCAATCCAAGGGCAGACCGGGATTGCGTTTGCAAACAAATACAAACTTGTCTCATTCATTACGTTATACTTAATACGTAACTGCGCGTGAATGTTTTTTTTTCGTAAACTTTTGAGTTTGATAAATAATGCCGACCCCGTTGAAAAGTGGATTATGTCCTTTGATTAAATTCCAATACCTATTAATTAAACGAAAGATTGGTAGCAGGTTATGCACTAGGTAGTCTAGGTACTTAATTACTAATCTAGTACTATACTAATTATTACTAAATTACTAAGTTTGATTATATATTTTATTAAAATCCCAAAATTTTTGAGACAATCGTTTATTTCAGTACCAAGGAAAACTGTGCAACTTTTAGTATTCAAAATGGTCACAACTTTTTCCCTGCTTTTTTAAGAAAATAATGAGAATCAGCATCAGCATCCGTTGATGTCAATGGTAAAACATCAGCATCAGCATCCGCTGATGTGAAAAAAATATGCATCAGCAACAACCCTGGTGTATACACCCTAATTATGCCGTTATGTTTAAAGCCTAGTTTTCACAGGCCCAGTAGCTGGCGGACAGTGAAGGACAGTTACTGTCTGGCAGCTACTGGGTCCGTGAAAACAAAATTGAGCCAGTGCTGACCGGTCAGTTGCTATTGGTCAGCTATTTCAAATTTTTTTGTTTCTACTTTCTACTGACCTTCCCCCACTCCCACAAGGACAGTTACTGGGTCGTCACTCGCTCCATACGAACGCAAGTAGATGGGTCATAACACCAGGCCAGAACTAGTAACACAGTAGCTGTGTACTGCTGTCTCCTATGCAGACCCAGTAGTGAGAACACGTCGGAAAAGTGACAGTACTGTATAGACAGCAGAATGTACAGTTGCTGACTACTGGGTGGTCAGAAACTGGTGCCTGTGAAAACCAGGCCTAAGTTTCATGTAATAGGTGGCGAGCCTATTGCCATAAATTAGGCTGCTACTGAGTAAATGCCCCACATGGAAATATACAATAACATTTTGCCCGACTTGGGGATTGATCCCAGGATCTATCATTCTACAGTCGTGCTTGCGACCGATAGATCAACGAGGCAGTTCAATGAGACTATTACTAGTTATTTCAAATTTGAAGGGAATATTGGATTTATTGATTGGTTTGCAACAGTCAAATGTAACCAGCTTTATTATCATGTTATAGGTATTCAGACACCTCTTACTTAACTCGATGGTATCCTAAGAGCGGTTACGTACTGCATCCGATCCGAATCCGAGAAAATCCGTTCCGAAGTAGTCATAGAACTATTTGTATGGTAGTTTACGCACTAGATCTGACTTCCGTCATCCGTGAGTTTCTAATTCGGAAGAAAAATTGACGGACCGAAGTAGCCGTAGTACTGTTTGTATGAACGCTTTCGTATTACCTCGGATTCAAATCGGACGCCAAATGGATATGCCAAAGATGGCCCCTGAATTGTTTGAATTTGGATCAGAGATCTGATAAGTGCGTAAGCGATATCCGAATTCGGTCCGAGTTTTTTAGACTCTGGATTCGTATTTTCACGTATTCGGATCAGATGCAGTGCGCAAAGCAATATCCGAATTCGGTCCGAGTTTTTTATATTCTTATTTTCACGGATCCGGATCGGATGCAGTGCGTAATCGCTGTAAATTAAGCCGGGACTATACTCTAAGACATTTTTAAATACAATTACACTTTAGAAACAGTTAACAGACTGAATAATGAACGCCCTTCAATGTTTAATGTCCAGCGAAGTTGGGATAAGCCTTACTAAGTTCCGCCCTACTATATACCGTAGCGTAGTCGTTAAAAAGGTTTTACATAACTTTACTAAAGTAAACAGGTGTTACAAAACAAACTTACATGGTACAGGTAGAGATTGGTGTCGCATCCTTTGTCCTTTTCTGTGGGGAGGCCATGTTCGTCGGTTTCACCTGAAAATAAAACAGAGCATGTTGAAACATTTATTTAGTGCTAGAGGCCGCTCGCGGTTTTGCCCGCGTGGATGTCGTTTATCGCGTTTTTTTTCGGGATATATATAGCCTATGTCCTTCTCCAGGTTCACGACTATCTCTGTACCAAGTTTCATCAAAATCGGTTCAGCGGTTTAGGCGTGAAAGCGTAACAGACAGACAGAGTTACTTTCGCATTTATAATATTAGTAAGGATTAAACCTACTACAGTTGCCGCAACGTAATAGGTTGGTTTTGACGTTTCCGTAAAACGACAACGTAAATAAGTACAGTATGATACTATTACGAAGTTACAACGGTGTACCTGATCGAACAACCAATGGCAGTCGATCATTTTCGCGCTACTCACAATCATTTTTTACTGCAGTACTAATAAACATTCGTGGTCTTAAGTCGCACTCAGTTCGGAAGTGACCGGTTTTACGAAGTTTGTCGATGCGGCTTCAGTTTTTTTTTTTTTTTGCTTTAGTTTGGGGTTTTTATCAATGTAGATACGTCAACCCCATCATGCCTTAAGCAATCTACAATATACAAATACTTAGATCTAATATTAAAAGGAAAATCTTAATCAATGAAGTATACAAACTTCTTGGTTGTGTCGTACATACAAAAGTTTGATCCTTTTATCTTAAAGAAAGCTGCCTTTTTATTTACCTATACATTGCGCAACCTTGCTAAAATGCAACTAAACGCCGCACTTTACCATTATTATTATGTACGATTTCCACCAACCGGGCCAGGCAGGACAGGACAGGCAGGCGGTTACTGGCGCGTGCTCGTAGCGGATGCGCGAGCACACGCCAGTAACCGACCGCGGCCGCTCGATGGCTACAATCTGCTGAAACCCGGGCGCTTGCGCGCGCACGCTCGCGTATCCGCTAGCATGCTCTCAGCGACTAGTGCACAACTGGTCGGCGACAATACAAAAGCGCGCGGCGGTGGCCGAGGGGAACCCACCGGACGCGATGATAGCCGAGCGCCGCCGTTCATGTACGCGAGGAGCCGACCGGCTGCCGCGGCGTCCGAGCGCAGCCGACTGGCTGACGCGGCATACGCGCGGATCTAACCGAGTTCTAAGCAGTGTAAATTCCATGCAAACATGAAACTTAACTATTGTATAGAAGCCTGAATTTATTTAGCACAGTGTGAAATGCGCTCCGGCGCGCTTCGGCGCGGCTCGGTTGGTGGAAATCGTACTTTACTGGTGTTAACACTACACAGAGTATTTTGACAGATGTCAAATCTAACCTATTAGATTGCGACTACTGTAGTCATGTCACGCCTCGGGTAATCCCCAAAGGGTAAGACAGAGCAGTACTACGATGAACCCGTATTTCGACGACGACGCTATTTGTTCACGAATGTGATAACGTGTGAGACTATCGTCATTTTCCAGGCTCAATTCCACCATTGAAACTGTAATCTAGATTTGACTAACAGATAAATCCAATTTTGCTCTGTCCTACCTGGAAATCTGGGGTCCTGTATTTGCCACGACCCTACACTTGGTCGTCGCATTTAGAACGTTAACGGTAGACTAGGCAATATGTAGCTATTAGGTAGGAAGGTAGATATGACGTGCAAAATTAACTTTCGAACGGTGGCATGACGTCGACCGCAAACGAAATTGGTTTCTAGAAAATGAAATTATACGTGCAATGTCCCGGCAGTGTTATGACGTCACTGCTCTCCCATAGTGGAGGTAGTTATTAGGTTTCAATGACATTTCATGCGATGTTGACGTTGTAGGCATTTTTACGGCAACCGGGAAACGGAAGAAGACTTAAAAGGGACGTATTAGCGAAGGACAATTGTGGAGTAACGAAGTCAAGTCCTCAGGAAGTTATTGTTGTTGTATCAACAATAAATTAAAGTGCTTTATGTTTATATTTTGCTTTAGTTTATCAATAGTTTCATGAAAATTTAGATCCCTCATCAACAAGTCCTGTACCCCAAGTGTGAGTTTTTTTCGTTAACTACTGTAGTTGCGTCACGCCAAAAATGTATGAAAATTTTGGCTGTGTCTGTAGGCGCACCGGTCGCTAACTACAATTCGCGCGTTAATTGAACGGTGCGCCTAGAGACACAGCCTAAATTTTCATACATTTTTGGCGTGACGCAACTACAGTAGTTAACGAAAAAAACTCACACTTGGGGTACTGGTCCTACACAAATATTTGGTACGAAATTCAAGCGACCTATAAAATTCCAAGCACACAAAGAAAACATCGTAACTTCTGCTGTTCAAAATATGTGGGCACTTTAAACGAGAAAAGTTGCGACACACACTCATTTTTTGTAATCCACGAGAATTTTCAAGAGTATGGAAGCAAGCAGTTCAAAATTTATGTAGATATTTGATTCTAAAAGCTTTCGGGATTACCCGTCTTACAAAACAGGCTCATATTTTAGGTACCGCATAATTCCCGCGCGAGTCGTAATGTATTCCCTTCAGTAAATATGTACAAGAAGGTGTGTAAACACATTGTTTGCGAGGCCCCCTACACGGGTGCGCGGCCCGTTTGTTCCGCACGCATAACTATACACACACTACGCTTAGTAATTACGTTAGTAATTGTGAAATAATGAGGTGTTAAAATCAAGGCACTTTAATTAATTCAATGTATTCCGCGGTAATGAATTTCGTAGCTTAGACTTAATGGTTGCGTTGGGCGAATGTTTCACTAAAATGAAATGTTTCAATTCTTATACGAATTTCTCACGAAAATACATAGAAATTTCATTCAGGGCAATATTTATTACACAAGTCAAGAGTGCCAAGTTTATGACGAAAAAACGACTTGGTGTTTATTGTTTTCGGTAGGATTTATTTTGATGGTCTTATTAAGTCCATTTTAGATATTCGATCTAACTATGCATCGTCGTTTCGGTTTTAGATTTATGAGATATGGAATTGTTAACACGTTATTTTCGTGTCCTGATCATTTTAGGAACAGTTAAAATATTTTTTTATTAAACTTTACTTGCTTAATAAAAATGTGAGTATAATAATATGAAAAGCTACATAAAAATTTGTATTTTTGACATAGAATATGCCAGTCAAAGACTAGAAAGAATGGTAAAAAGAATTGGTAAAACTGTTATTATTTAGGTGCAAGATAGTATCAAAATTATTTTTCCTACTAATCTTGGTGATGGGTTTTCGAATATTTCTTTAATTTATCGCGCATTTTCAAAGCTGTTTATGCTTTCGCGTGTTTATGCACGCGAAAGCACATAAACAAGCGAACACGTTTTTTTTAAAAAAAAAAAAAAAAAACTTATCCTACTATGATACATTTTATTAAAATTAAAGCTTAAACTATGATAGAATCATTGTTAAAATTAAAAACAATGATGAATAATGTATTAAAAACGGTAATTTTTTAATTTCCCTGTTTTGTAGTGTTCTCGTTTCAAAAGACCGTTGCTGTCAACATTGTTAACGCTGACGACAGAGGAGACAACGAGCACGTCGTCACGGTAAACAATTTCAGTATAGAGTGGGTAATTAATTCACTTGCGTCCCACTGTAGCATATATGCGCTTACTATTAGGCACCGTGTTTAATATATTAGTATACTTAGTAATGTGTAACATGTGTTCATTATCGTTCCAACTAATTTCAAGATTTGCTTTGCTACGTACGATTTTATTCAATAAATTCAAACTGTATGAAATTTTTATAGTTAAGTTTTGTATTTCAGTGCATGTAGTAGGTTTTTTTTTGGCAGGTATTATTTACGAGCTTATTATGGAAGACAAAATGAGGAATAGCTAGTAGTCATAGGTAGGTATTAGCGACTGCAGGGAAAGGGCCTCTTCTCATACAGAGATGGAACGAATATTGATCACCACGCTTGCTGACTGTGGGTTTCCTCATGATGTTTTCCTTCACCGTACGTCAGTGGTGACTTAGATTAACTAAGAAAACACATATGACGTTGAAAAAGTCACATTGGTACATGCCTAGGCAGGGCCCTCTTTCCCACTGGGCACTCTGGGCACGTGCCCAGGGCCCCGCGATAGATAAGGGCCCCCTAGTTCCTGCCAGATCACCAAACGAGAACCGATATTTATTACCGATAAACATATTTAGTTCGATAAAATCAAACGATAATGACTGACTACAATACCTACTTGCTTATTAGCTTTTTTGCGTCCGCGAAGCTAATCTACTCTCGCCCGAAAATCAGGCTTTCCGATTCATCATGTTTAGATAAATTGAAATATATAGAAATATATTTTAATGGTATACTAAGTAAGTACACTGTTTTAAAGAAAAATCATCAGTGAATTCGTTTTTCATATTTTTTTTTGTGTCTTTCAATGGTTTCTCTAATGCATACTTCATTATTTATGGTTATTTCTTTGTCTGTTGTAAAAATAGTGCCCTGTCAAGGCCACCAGGGCCCCCATCTCAATTATCCTAATATGCTTAGGGCCTCCACTAGGTTAAAGACGGCTCTGTGTTTGAATCCGCTATCCGGTGCGTCTGTAACCTTAAGGCCACCACGAGTTACAATCGCTTCTTATAAAACCTAATAAATAAAAATACGCGGCGAACGTCTAACGTAGTAAAAATATAATTGATTTATTTATAGCCTCTATACATTATACACGCCAACGGACAACTCGATTGGAAAGAATTTTTACACAAGACTGTGTACACGAATGTCAGAGGGTGACCTTTAGGTATCACGTTCCTGAATACGAATTTGTACGACGCGCCAGTACCTCGTAGATATGTACGCCTAATCATATTTTCTATTTCAAGAGATTTAAAGGTCAAAAGTAACTTCAAAGAGCACCACAATCTTGTAAATCTAACATTGGCGCTTATCGAGTTGTGGTTCAGCGGTTCTAAACTAACCGAATATTAGATCTTATGTTCGAAGTTGTCGGTATTAGCAGTTACTTGTGTAAGTATCTGTTTACTTAGCAGTTTGAAGACTTCTTATGCCATTTAATCGTGGTATTACTTACTGAGAATTTGCACAAGATTTTGGCTTCATCTCAGCTTTGTGAGCAAGGTTCTATAAAGTTGTTCTATAACTTGTTTATAGCACGAATAAGCATTGTAAGGATGATCAGGTCAATATGATTATATTTAGTAGATACACATATCAAAAAAAGTTTGCGATCACTTTGAAAAATTATGTAGCCTTTTTGAAGCCGAATTTTCTAATCGGGATTTAAAGCGATGATTATCATGATAAATATAGATTGATAGTTATCTAGATAAATATAAATCAGATTTCAATTGGACTTTGAATTCGGAATCTTCACATACATAATTATGCTAGTGATCGCAAACTTTTTTTGATGTGTGTACGCGTTTTTTCGATAGCAATCTCCTTACAGGTACAATTTACGAAATGACCGCTATGTCAGGTCAAATAAACAAATTTTTTACATTACATTACATTTAAACTTGACGACACGTTTAGTGCAGTGGCTAAGCGATTGGCTTCTGCGCTACGGGTCGTGGGTTCGATTCCCACACGGAACAAAAATTTGTATGGCCTACAGATGGTTGTTCCGGGTCTGGGCGTTTGTTTGTGAGATTTGTGTCTGTAAACGCACCCACGATACAAGAGAAATCTTAGTGTGGGGCAACGTTTTTTTTTAAACGAAAAAACGAAAAAAAACGAAACTAAAATAAATTTTAGTTTTTCTCTTCATCTATCTTTTATTTGCACGCCGAATGGTTAAATAAGTTGTTACAAAATTGTAAGTAATTATTTTACATCATATTTGCAAATAAATTAGTTGGTAATTCGATTCCTACGGGGAAATCGAAACTATAGATACATTATCGGGTACAACCACAGGTACAATAAAATTATACTTTATCGAAAAACCATTGAGGCGTGGACTGGGCGTATATGTATTTACCAACGCGGCTCATTTATGTACGGCGCGTTCATTTGTGCGCGCATGCAATCCGCGGGGAGGCCGCGCACGTTCCAATTCACACGGGATACGTGCCGCGCAATTATTGAAACTTTTTCAATAGCTACACCCTTTATATTCTACAATTGAGCCTGCCTTAATTGAAATCCTTTAATTGCTATTAAAGTGATCGGTACTGAATTTTGAGTAGATACTTCATTTCATCATAATTTAAAAATGTTATAAGCGAAATATTGAAAGCGTAAAAACAATAACAATGCTTTGCAAAACGCAAACAGTTTAAAATCAGAGCAGGCAACAGCAAAATGGTAGAAATTTTAATCTCGCCATTTAGAACAGAAATTATGTTCCTATAAATATAAAAGCCGATTAGCGAGTTCCACGCTTTTAAAATTAGTGAACATTGTTTGTAAATCCGAAATGACTTTGAAAGTAAGGGATTCTTGATTCAGAATTGAGTTTTAATGTTTGGAACAGTTCATACTTTCGCTTTTATGAAAATTCCTACATAACAGTTTATGTATATATCTATGCTAAGTAGTTAGTTAACTTCTGAGCGCAGAGCGTCCATTCCTTCATTATTAAATTACGCTAAACTTTGTCTTACGGCACCTTTACTTAATTAAAAATTCGAGGTGAAAGCTACCTTCTGCTTTTATGAGAAAACATGATAAAGTTTATTAGGTTTTATTATTTCCTTGTGGGATTCACTGCTTAACAAGTCAATCTAATAAAAAACGGCAAATAAAATGCTTTTTATTTTCCTGCTAATTAAGTAGGTACAATTTCAGTTAGTGAATGGGAATATTTTACAGATTATAATTTTTTGCTTCTACGCTATGCCATTAATTAACAGATTTTAGCTATAATTTCACAGTCAAAAAAGCTTTCTCATAAAAATAAATGAATAGAAATGTTAGGATTTTTAATTTTTACCGACTGAAACTATATGACAGTGGTCGTGGTAGACCTCGAGGGCTTCTAACGTCACATTTGGGGAATCATATTTCGTTTCATATTCATAAACATAACTACAAATGGACTGCACATCCAGTCGCAACTGTAAACTATGTAACTGCCAATTGCATCTTGAAGGTAATATGAATGCAGTCAGTGCAACTGCGTGACAACTGTCGACTGAATGTCCAGGTCACTTGCAGTTATGAATACAATTATTACGATACCCCCTAGATTAATGTGATTACTTAAGATTTTATTACAATGTCCATGTTAGCTTGTTTACGTACGTTTAGGTACTTATAAGCAGTTCTGTGTTTACAAATTACCTTAATAAAATAAACTACACAAAACTGAAAGTTGTAAAAATATATATATAATATTTTAATTAAAAAGTTAAGGTTCTTAATTTTCCTGACTTGAATGTATGTAATAATACCAGTACCTATCCTATTTTACACTAGAAGGAAAAAGTATATGAAATATGATACACTGGCATCAAGGATGCACAACATAAAGTTGATATAGTATGTGTGTAACTAAGCTGGCTGGCGATAATTACGTTATTGGCTCCGAGCCAGGGTAATAGCGCGGAAAAAGAAAAAAAAAAACTTGGTGACCCGTATTTCATAGAAACATTTTTTCTCTACTGAGGGCCGAGTTTTCCAACGCTGGATAACTTCTATCTGAGAAATAATTACACGTTTTGGCAGCTATTGTATAGAAATTCTGTCAAAACGTCTTACTTATTCCTCAGCTAAACGCTATCTGACGTTGGTAAAATCGGGCCTTAATCTTCCACGTTTATTTTGTAGCAGTCTGCTTTGAATTAATCAGTACAAATACTGAAGTAATCTTCGCTATAGTACAAGGGTTGAAAAGAGTCCCAGTTACGTAGAGTTGCATTATAGCTCCAAGTCATAAGAAATTAGATCATAATTATAATTAGCCCAATACTATCCCACTGCTGGGCACGGGTCTCTTCTCAGAATGAGAAGGGTTTAGCTTTTAGACGGATGAACATGCGCAACGCGACATCATTTTGTCGTCGCATTATTTCGTGCCGCTACGAAATAATGTATGGCTAATATCTTAAGCTATTATCTCGTGCGGATGGTAGTGCGGGTTGCTGGACAAAACACAAGAAATTAGATATATGATAAATGTCAAATACTCGTATACTGTTGGCTAATGTTATCCGCAAGGCAATTGCGTACGTTAACGTAACCAACATCAATCATGACCAGTTGATGTGTCAAAAACAATATTCGTTGCGTCGTACATAGTTGTGGTAAAGTCGGATTGTTAATACAAACATTGCTATGGAAATTGTTGACCTGTCAAAATCATAGCCACAGCAATTACAAGTGTGTTGCGCATTCTAATTTCAACAGCCATCACACATGTTCCACATGACAGATGGAATACAAAGTAGAAGACATCACTCATCCATCGACTCGAAACGTTTGTCCGAACTAATCTGCGAGCGATCCAATTAATATTTTAACACCGAACTAATCGCTCCGTGTGGTTCAATTAATTGAACAGACAGAATATCAGTGTCGGATTATTTTCGTATTCATTCGTTCAGGGAGGGCCGATACTGTTCTAATTAAGTTTTAATCAGGTTTCTCTACACAAAAGTTTGTTTAATGAATGCGCTGTGGCTTTGTATCGATACGAGGTTGTATAAAGTCCTTGGTTTTGCTAATTATATTAGTAGTAGGTATATTTAATGACGAGTAGATACAAAAATGATTGGCTGAGTTATTTCATTTCTAATAGTCTTGTGTAATGCCGGACTTAAAGAATAGCACTATCCCATCTCTTCCCGTGGGTGTCGTAAAAGGCGACTAAGGGATTCCCTAGAGGATGGGCAGCAGCGTTCTCTGAGTACTTTAACAACCATACTGCGATCGCCAACCCGCCTGCCAAGCGTGGCGATTACGGCAAACCCCCCCTTTTGGGGGAGGCCTATGTCCAGCAGTGGACGTGTTTCGGCTGAATGATGAGTGTGCGTTTTATTATGAAGTCGGTCACTTAAAACCTTCATCGCATATACGTAGGTACCATTTTATCTCATCTAAACCTATAAAATCCAGACTTTCTTTCATCAAGTTGCAAACTTTTTCCATCGAGCCAATTTTTATAAATGGTGGCACATTTGCCTCTGGAAGCGTGAGATCAGAAAATCGACGAGTCCGGACGCCTCGGGCGTCACGGCTTGCGTCGATTAAGGCTAGTTTGTGTGCGGTTACCTTTATATGTGGTAACACGGCCGGGAAAAAAGCACGGACGGCCATTTATACGCAATCAAGTGTGATTATGTCTTACGTGCTCTGCATTGTGTACATTTTATGATATTACTACATTCGTTACCTACATTACTCCAATGAAAATTGTCAAACCATTTTTGTTTTTGAAGTGTGCTCATTCATGGAGTTTCTTGCCGGCTCTTCTCCATAAGACCATACTTGGAACCGTGCACCTAGTGTTGACCTTTCGAAAGCAAGTGCAACATGTATCCCTAGTGTGAGTTTTTTTGCGTTACTACTGTAGTTGCGTCACGCCAAAAATGTGTGAAAATTTAGGCAGTGCCTCTAGCGGCGAATAGCATGACTAAAATTTTGTTTGACATTTTTAGCGTAACGCAACTACAGTAGTAACGTAAAAAACTTACACTTGGGGTACTGGTCTAATAAAAATAATAATAAAAATGACATTGACTTCGAAAAGCTTATTTATCTACCATAATTTTTGTATCTAGCCTTATTTGACATGAACTTTAACAGGAACAAACAGCCACATAAAACTGTGTCAACATGATAAAATGATACATACTCCTCATTACAGAGATCTAAGCTTTAAAATATAATACGACCCCTACGAAACGCGTCGTCAAATTTTAACGATGCCGCACCGCCCCTTTCATGCAACACTTTAATTTTAGCACATAGGTAGCATTGCGGCTCACATAAACCCGGTGATATCATAAATTGTGTGTCTGAATAAAAAAATAATTCAATTTGCAATATTCTCTTTATAGGCGCCTACGCGGCTAGGAGGCGCGTTGTGTACACGAGATGTCGCGACCAGACTAGCAACGATAAGCTTTATTGATGCCCGACCCACAAAATGAGGGGGTGGTTGGGGACTACTAAGTCTCCGAACAAACGGATGAGATAGTCGCCGAAGTCGTTTAGACTTGTCTATCAGTCCCATTGAAATACCAAGATTTCATTTAGTAGAACAGCCTTACTTTTCCAGATAGGGTTCCAATTTTTCTCAGAAAGCTTCTCTACTCGTGTTTTCAACGTAACTTTATCTCAGCGTTGGAACTCGTCAGAACAAAAATCGTGCGCTGCATAACTTTAAGATATTACCTACAGAAAATCAAATTTGAGCAAAAACTGCAACATTGTACTTTGAATTCTTGTTCTTGATAGCTCCAGCGAGAAAAAAGAAATGGGTGATCAAGTATGACTACGACGGAACTGCGTTTTTCTTTGAATTGTTCGAAGTGTATAGACGCTACATATATAAGCGATGTTTTTCCGGAGGGTAACGCATTGTCGCCGCGCCACGTTTCCTGCGCTAGCTTTTATCTGTTCTGTGGTGTATGACATATAATACATTTGTTGAACCAGTGGATGGTTCTTGCACGTCCTAAAGGGATGTTGTAAATGTGTGTATCTAATAAAAATGTTTTGCTACCAAATTTGTCAACGCTGAACAAAAGTTTGTAACACAGATGTGGGTTTTTTGGGGAATTCGATCGTGGCGGGTAGTATGATAAGTTTTATTGATGACAATTGGGCCGGGCTAACATTTGGCGGCTCGCCAGAAGGGATAGTTTTGTCTCACTAACGATACGGTTGTCGAGCGATTCATATTTTCACTATGTTATCCGATAAATCAAATTTATGACGGTGACGTCAATATAAACAATATCTAATGTCACATTTATATTAAGTTTGTATATGTCCAATATTTGGAAGAACTTGGATGTTTTATCATTTGAGTTATAAGAAAATAGTAAAGAAGTATTCAAAGATATTTTCTTTCTAGCCTTTTCCCATGTATGTTGGGGTCAGCTTCCAGTGTAATCGGATGCGGCTTTTTATACGGAGTGACTGCCATCAGACCTCCGCAACTCAGTTACAGGGCAGTGCCGATATCCAAAGCTCAGACCGGTTGTCAGACTTTCTGACTACCCGTGACGACTGTCATAGGGAGAAACCACACGGTGCGGTGCGGTGCGGTGCGCTGCCGCACGGCGACCATTTTGCCGCATCAACGTGCACATGTAGTACGCGGCGCCGCATCGCACCATGTAGAACGGCTCTCCGTCAACACATCTGCGGTCTGCGACGCCGGAGCGGTGTCGCTCTGGCGCATACACCCTCCCCCCTCGTCTTGGTCCAGCGCCGCACTGGAGCCGCACCGCATCGTGTGGCTTCTTCCATAGGTTACCGTGTCTCGGAGGTGTTATAAGAATATAACACCTCCGAGACACGGTAAATATTCAAAAGATATATTGACCTTTAATAGAGTCATTTGAGCTATTGAGCAAAATATGCAAGTGCAAATTGAATCTTATGGAGCAAACATATTGATTACCATATCATGAATATCAACTTGACCATTCAATTGGTCACGTAGCGAGGTTACTGACCAATAACTTGTCCTAGACTAATCAGCAGCTTGCTAAATGGTTTCATAGTTATATTTTCAGATATAAATCTGCTAAGTGCATGTTATTATTAGCGATGTATACTAGGTAATAATTTTCTGGTTTGTATAATATGATTTAATACCAATACATTATGTATTTACAACAGAGGAGGAGACTATTAGCTTCATAGCTTAGGAGCTCCGTAACAACATATATATATCATTTAACTTTCACAACTTGTAAGGAAACTACGATTAATCATATCCATTTAAATGGAATTGGTCAAAGCTGTAGAAACTAGTTTCCTCAGGGCACAGACGGCTTATTCCAAAAACGATTATTCAACAGTGTTCTGTTGAGCATATATTTTAGTAAAACATTTAACTCTACAGAAGGATTAAAACCTTCAAACTAAGGTTTACTATTTGTTTCATTTCGGTTAAAATCCCGCATCGTCGAGTTCATTTAAGTGTGTCGCACGAACTTGTTTGGATGATGTCTGTCCACACTCCGCACTCCTAAATCCCGAACATTTGAAATTTTCATTCTACCCGCGTGTGTTGCGAACTTTCGGCCGTCGCGTCGTTGTGACAGCAAAAGCCAGTGTGGCATGAGGGTAGCTGAGTTTTAAGTAGGCATCTTTATTTACATAGGAAAGTTTTGGGTCGTCTGTCCTCGCCGTATAGAGTAATTGCGTCAAATGAAAACGTTTCGCTTGAACAAAGTATCGGGGACTCTAAATAAATTTAGAGTACTTTAGGATTTGCGTAAAAACGTAGGTATTAATTTTGTTTTGGTTGACTCTTTTAGATCTGTTTATACATTTTTAAAAGTGATTCTGTCTACCGTTTTTCCAACTATGCCGGGGTCAGCTTCCAGTCTAAGCAGATGCGGCTGAGTACCAGTATTTTACTGGGAGCGACTGCCATCAGACCTCCGTAACGCAGTCACTGGGCAATGCCGATATCCTAAGGTTGGACCGGTTGTATCGGGTTTCTGACTACCCGTAACGACTGTCATTGGTATTATGTAGTATGACACCCGGAATCAACGTGTGGAGAAACTTGGTGTGGTGTTCCTCCAACCAAAGGGAGGATCTTCCAACCAGGCGGAGTCTTGTGCCTGGCGGGCTACTGCCCAACGGTTGATGTTGGGAGGTTGTATAATAATATATACTATCTGCGTGTTAAATCTTGATTGCGCGATGTAGGATAGTTCGCATGTGGCGAGATTGATGCCGCCACGAACGGTTTAACGTTCTCTCCGATGCATGGAGAGGTCTCGATATGTAACGAACGGTTACCCATCTGATCATGAATCTGATCATGAACTGACCGCGGCAAGCGCAGCAAGTAGTATGATCCGCCCGAAGAGACAGTCGTACACGTGCTCCTGGAATGCGCAGGGGTCACCCGAATACGAGAAACAACCCTTGGCGCACCAAAATCACTCGCAAATGTTCTGAGCGGACAGAGAGTCCTAATCTGCTTCTGGAAGGAGGTGGGCTGGTTGGAATGATGGCCGCCATGGCCCACGTACAATGGTCCACTTAAAGGACTAAGTGCGGAAACCACATCTCCTAACATAGAACATAGTATGATCCGTGCGGTTGATAATTGGCCATGAGCAGCTACACGTTACGTTACGTTACGTACGTTACGTTACATTTTAATGTAATACGTAATAATATAATTACATCGCCTCTTATCGAATAAATAAAACAATTTCGCGATAAACTCGGAGCACTTAAGCCTGTCGTAGTTCGTGGCAGCAAAAAAAACTTTCTCTCGACATTCGCTGGCTGTTTTAACGAGGCGCAAGTTTTAATTAGAACTGTCCTTGTTAGTTAGTGCGACGGGTATAAGGCGTGTGTTGTTAACAGATGACCACACGCTGACGTCTTCCCGAATAAACTGGCGAAGTTTGGGAACAGAACGACAGCTTGTCGCCAACCGCTTGGATACTTACACTGTTTGTCTACAGTTTTGTTGTGTGACAGTTGTCAGCGCTTTTGTAATTCGGCAAACAAAACGATGTTTTTTTTGTAGCAGTAGTCTATGGTCGACGGAGAAAGGTTGTGGCAGCAAAAAAAACTTTTGATCGACATTCGCTGGATGTTTTAACGAGGCGCAAGTTTTAATGAGAACTGTCCTTGTTAGTTAGTGCGACGGGTATAAGGCGTGTGTTGTTAGCAGATGACCACATGGTGATGTCTTCCCGAATAAACTGGCGAAGTTTGGGAACAGAACGACAGCTTGTCGCTAACCGCTTGGATGTACTGTTTGTTTACACTTTTGTTGTGTGTGTGACACTTGTCAAGGCTGTTGTAATTCGGCAATCAAAAAGATGTTTTATATTTTCTTTGTTACAAAATTCTATGGGCGGCGGAAATAGGTGTTTTGTATCGTACTAAGGTAAGCATATACATGTTGTCCCGAATCTCAACTTCAAACCGGGAACAAAAGATAGGGCAGTTTATGACGGTTCAGAAAAATAAATAAAATAAAAATTCTTTTCAGTAACCATGAATAAAATGTTACATCATAAATCTAACTATTAATGCCCCGTTCCTACGAACAAAAACGAATCGTTTTGTTTACCAATGGTAGCATTTTTTATTGCCAAACTGGGGATATAAGAGCCATTACGCACTGTCGACTAGTCGCTGGAGACTTGGTCTCTCGGCGACCAAAACATAGGCGACTAGGGCCAGAAGACCAAGCCGTGCGTAGTTTCTTGTACATTCGTGAAGAATGGATGTCGAAGAAGCTACTATTGCAATAGTAGCGTTACTAATTATAAAGAGAAAAAAAAAGAAAAAAAATGCAAGATAGTATTAGGTATCCCGATTGGAATATTGGTCACTGGATAAATCCCAAATAGCTTTTCGGAATTATATTTCCAATATTAATTTCTCTGTATCGAAAGCCTGAGCCATTTTTGTCTGCGACGTCCGGTCCTCTTGACAGTTGACCGCAGTGTGAACGCTTCCATTTGAACCCGTGCTTCTATTGGTCGCCGGCGACCAGCAGTCGCTTGTGCGTCGCCATTGCGTGGCCAGTCGCCGAGTCGCCCGGGCGACCGGCGACCAAGTGCGTAAACACCTATTTAAACTATAGAAAGTCACAAAGTCAAAGTGCGTAATGGCTCTAAATTGACTCGTAAGCTTTTTTACTTGTTGTAGCTAGGGTTACCAACTGTTTGTCGGTCAAAAATAGTAGTTCTAAAATTATTACCCACAAAATATAGTAGATAATGAAAGGATGCAAAAAAAAACAGTAGGTTTCAAAATAGGTACTTTATTTCTTAATTTTTTTTTTCTTAAACTAACTTCTAAAGTAGGTAGTTACCAAAACACAAACACGAGAGCGCGAAAATCGAAATTGCCATTCTGTCAAACTCAAAGTGAACGTAACTGTCAACTTGACATACCAGAATCGTTCAGAAATAGTTATTGATATTTCGTTTTACGCTTACACATTTTGAAACGTACATTATTGCTTTGATTTTGATGCCTTTAAAATATAGTAGTTTCGCCTACTATATATTTTTTTCAGAAATATAGTAGACGGGCCTCTAATACAGTAGGATACTATATTATATAGTAGGGTTGGTAACCCTAGTTGTAGCTACTAATAACCTATGGGAGGTTCTACTATGCAAAGGTATTTGCTTCATTATTGGTAAAGATACAAGAGTCTTAATTTTAACCAATAACGCTCAGTAAATTATAGGAACCGGCAATTAATGAGATTTTTAAAAGTCCTAAACTGCCCTATTGTTGTTCCCGGCTTGACGCTGAGTTTTGCGCCATCCTTTATATGTAAATTTATAAAGTTTGAAGACTGTAGACATAATACATATAACAATACAAAAGTACAGAGCTACGGAATGTAAAGGCTTCAATCATTGTTCAAAGTTGGGTCTCCTCACTGTATCTAACTAGTTGAGGTCCTATTCTGAATATTAATGAGAAATTATAATAAATTGTAATAATTTCCGAGCGTATAGACCCAATTTCAATTTTCATCGTCGGAAAACCTACGCTTCGGAGCTTGGGAGGGAGATGTTAATTAAGCTTATAAATGAATAAAGTTTGGGTTCTAACATGATATTCACAGATTAGTTGTCAAATAGGGCTACGGAGGAACGTCATAAAATCTATATGTAGATATTTATACACGGTGTAAACGAATTCGTGTAATTCCTTCAAACTGAAGGAATTACTGCATGAGCTACTGGTGATTGTCACTGCATAGGTTTAAAAATAAACCATGGTATTATGTGTCTGAGTTATTTTAGCGTCCCGGTCCCGAGTTAACCGACTGCGTGGAGCGATATCGTACTAGTCGTGCCGGTCAGCTGTGTTGCCGTGCCTTCATTCATTTATGCATGGCATCGAAATTTTCTCTCAATTTTTTTTTTTGGTTTATTTAAAGTTTTTTTAATTTTTAATCAATCTAAACGCTATGTGGGGTTATTAATAGATCATGTGGTTTGAAGGAATTACACGAATTCGTTTACACCCTGTATAGGTATCAGCGAATGTATACCATTCAGGAGTATAAATTGGCCAAAGGAAATATTTCGTCAAATGAATTTTCGTAATATAATTAGCTAGACGATTAGACGACATATTTATTTAAAGTTGAATATGCTCTTGAGAATACTTTTACTTATCGAGGGAACCCGTCCTATTAAGTTTTTTTTGTCAAAACTGCTACCATCTTTATATACGAGGCGTCTAGTGACTTCATTCGCATCAAAGTTTTCTATTGGTTTATTTTTCATGGAAATTATAATAACCTGGTGTTTTGTTTAGGTTATGGTCGGCGTTGATATGGGAGTCTTGGGACCTAATTCTCCTAAAAGAAATCTTAATAAATCACAACTGAACCAAGGCCGAAACGTTCATTCAGACAGTTCTCAATTTCAAAAGCTGTCTAATTGTTTGATTCAAAAAACAAAACCAATCAATTTGACTGGACTGTTTTCGTAAACAAAGACTGACTGACGGTTGTGGTTCGTTTGCGTTTGGCATCAATTTTGTTAGTTAAATTGACCCCCTGTTTTTTTTTCAATCTAGAAGTAATACCTATCTACAGTCGAATACAGGTTTATCTTTCTGATAAGTAATACGATTACCTAGCCACGTTTATGTCTATATCAGAACTCTTAGTAATAAAACAAGAGTTTATAATAACAAATGAAACTCCGTCGTCGCGTATAAAATACGTATAGAATTTTTCGCTCACACTGCAGACAATGACGCCTTTTATCGATATTATGTTTGCCAAGGCGCTCTCAAGATCTTGTAGTATTTGCTCACGCGCCTCCGCCGTTATCAACCTTATCCACCGTGGCAGCTGCTATCCATATAGATTTTATTTGATGCTGGGATCGCGACTTTTCCTTCTTTATTGCCATCTTATCCTTGTATTCTTGTTTAACATGTGATGCTCACACCTACTGCTTTTGTCGTACAAAGGATGAAGGTGCCTTTCACAAAATGGCTAATTTAAAATGACGAGAACGTTCCTTTGTGAATGGTGACACTGATGAACAAAAGTACATCAGTGCAGAAAAAGTATCAAGCGTAAAAGTACGTGGGACTTGAATGATATTTTAACTGAGAATTCCTACTTGACGTTGACGATTCGCTGGTAAAGGATGTTATTAGATTGTGTTACACTTGGAAGCAATGAATCCGGATCACCAACACAAACATTAATATCTTGGAAACTAAGAATGCTAGTTTATTCAAATAAATAAAAAATAAACTTTAAAAAAAAGTAAAAACCGACTTCAAAGAAATACTAAAAGGAGTAAAATAATTACCATAATATAAAATTAACAGTTTCAGAAGTCGGTGGCTTCTATTTGCTTCAGTGTAGAGTTGCACCGACTTCTGAAACTGTTAATTTTATATTATGGTAATTATTTTACTCCTTTTAGTATTTCTTTGAAGTCGGTTTTTACTTTTTTTTAAAGTTTATTTTTTATTAAATACGTTTTAGTGTCATAATTTTAACCCCCTCCTTCATAACCCTTCTTTTTGGCTTTGACGTAGTCGGGCATAAAAAGTCCTTTCCAATGATACCTTACACGATATTATGAAAACATTCCAAAGGGGGGGAGGGGAGGACACGCACCCCCTCCTCTTTTCAAGTAGTCAGTTCCCAACAACAAATATAAACAAAGCAATATTAGTAATTTGAGAATTTTGCTTTGATCCGATGAGGAGTTCCGTTCCATATCTCTGAAGTTCATGGTCTGATCATAACAAAATTTAAATGGGACCAATCGGGAAGTATACTCTTTCGAACAAAAAAAGAATTTTTCAAATCGGTTCATAAATGACGGAGATATGAGGTAACACACATAAAAAATAAAAAAAATAAAAATACAACCGAATTGAGAACCTCCTCCTTTTTGAAGTCGGTTAAAAATATTTTATAGACTTGGACGGGTGACAACACTATTCGTTTGATAGAGTAGTGTTGTTTCCGTATCTGCCTTCGTGGAAATTGAAATTTCTGTAATCAGCAGTACAACAATTAAGGGATAAATCTCTTTTGTAGTAAATAGCTGCAGCAGCAGCCCCCTGATAGCATCCCTGGGGGGCTCGTGGCTAATTAACAATCGCGCGGATCATACGATTTGGAAGGTTTAAACTGCGCTTGCTGAGGTCAGTCCGTGGATGGGTGACCGTTCGTTACAAATCGAGACCCCTTTTAAACCGTTGGTCCCGAGTGTCATACAAATATCTATGCCAGTCGTTACCGGTCGGTTAGTCAGAAGTACGAAAGTCTGACGATCGGTCTAGCCATAGGATATCGGCATTGCCCAGTTATTGGGTTGCGGAGGTCTGATGGCAGTTGCTCCGTTTAAAATACTAGTATTCAGTCGCATCTGGTTACACTGTAAGCTGACCCCAACTTAGTTGGGAAAAGGCCCGGCAGAACGGAACTATTTAAGAAGATTTATTCATTTTATTTAAGAAGTCTAGAATAGTCTATAGAATATTTTTTATTTGAATAAGCTATCATTCTTAGTTTCCGAGATATTAAGGTTTATGTTGGTGACCCGGATTTATTGCTTCCGAGTGTATTAGATTTCTACGCTTGTGGATTTGAGACTCGATCTGATTCAATAGATGATTAAATAAAACAGCTAAACATAATGAACCACTAAAACATTATTTGACAGTAGAACATTTAAAATTAAAATTAATTGTATAACTTGGGTATAACGTACGCCTTATTCCATAACAACTTAGTTAAGTTATTATTCAAAAACAGGTCTCATCTGCGTTACACAATAAGTACACGATACTTATGTATTCTAAGCCTCAACTTGGAGTGGAAGTGGGTGAAGTTTGAGCCAACTAATTGCCTACGTACCTCTAACAGAAATTCCTTCCATTAAGTCGGTCGTTGATTGTATTGTTTAGAACTAAGTTATCGTTCCACGTACCTACTTCCTTATGTAAGTGATGGTACTAAGTTTAAGGCGAGTGATTGCATAGTTTGCAGTAATCAAATATTATCAAGCATCAATCAATGCCTTCAGCGTATAAAACGATTAACAGGAAGGTTGAATTTCTATGACTCAATGTGCAGCTTATGATGTTTTTTTTTGTCAGATGTAAATCTGACGATGGGTCTTAATAAATTGAAAATTAATCTGTGGAGTCGTACAGGGAAACTTTTAATCTTTATATAGGTACACCATTTCTTGATACAAGACTGCAATAGTTTTAACTAACAGTACTCGTATCGCAGGGTCAACTTAATAAGACCGCCAAAGCACTCCTTTGAAACGTATGCACATCATGTACTACAAAAATATTGTTTGTAATCAGGTAGTCCATATAACTAAGTACCTATTTTTTTTAATAATGTCGACCAAGTAAACAGTGTATCATCAATTTGCCAACTGTAACTGTAATAGGCTCACATCAGGACAAGCTTACCTACTATGGGGCCGTAGGAAAGTCTATAATTTGTAATATTGTTTCTTGGAAAATAAATAAATTGTAACGCTAGATTATGTATGACGCTCCATTTGACAAAAAGCTTCTTTTTTTTATTAAGGGTGCAAAACAAACTTTGTTTTTTAAAATAATTTGAGCTTAACTACGCTTCATAAAATAAACGAGAGAGAGAATGAAACTTTGTGTATGAATTATGATAAAACTGTATTTATCTAGCACATACAAGAGGTAAGTGTGAGCAGGCGATTACGCGCCGACCATAAATTATATCAATTAATTAACGCCTCGTAGTTGTGATGGATACAGCGTAATGTACGGGTATATGAGATTGTAGCCAACATTCACTTGCTAGTTGAGTTAGGTACTTTTATTTTAATAATCATAAGTGTGGAAGTTTAGATGTTCGGATGTTTGTTACACAATTACGCCGTAATGGAAGAACAGATTTTAATAAATTGGCGTACTGAGGTAGAATGTATCTTGAATTACATAGTGTACTTTTCATACCGGAAAACTTAGAACGGTTAAGCAACAATGCGTAAAAATGCCGGATAGTTTTAGACATATATATTCGCATCACGTGTGAAATCGTGGGCAGCGAAAGCATTCTTTGGAATGCGTAACGCTTGTAAAAGTGCTGATGCATGCTAAATCGATGCTCAACGTTGAAAGAGTGCCTACGCATGTTCATAAAAATGACAATTTTATATGAGAGAAATGCGAATTGATGCTACAATATGTACAGTATCTATTTATCAAGAATTTCGTAATTTTGAGTTCCAAATTATTAGTTTTGTTTCATAAAGTTTATTAACGGTTATGAAAGTAATAGCTATGTCTAACTGAACTTAACTGAAGTATTATGTGGGGACTGGAACCATTAAACGATTACCCATCATGTTAACCACTAATTACCTCTTGGTACTGTGAAAATAAAGCCACAACCCCTCCATTAATATAGTTAGTCATCAATATTAACATCGTACTTTGAGTGTGAACATTATCTTAGCGTAAACGATCTTATATTGCATAAAGGCTATTAATTTATGCCAAAGCCAACAGCTAACAGGTAAACTTGTGAATTTCATGAATTAATAGTTTATACGAACTACAGGCAAGTTCGCCGCCTTTAGAGATTAAACCGAAAAGTGCTTAACGTCAGCAAAGTGAAAATACCAAAGTTATTAATTCTTTTGGAGTCACTATTACGTTAAGAGCAAAAGTTGTTCCAAAAGAACGCTTTCTAAGAGGCTAGTTAACTTGTCAGAGTTACGTCACTTTATCACATCATTAGGAATACATTAACTGATACACTAAGGGCCAAAACACACCTAGCGTATCTTGCGCCGCGTACAGCGCAAGATACACGACGCAAAATACGCTTAAGTGTAAATGATGGAATCAGGCGTTACTTTGCGGAAATCCATGACATGCAAATACAATATTTCGTTTTGATTCCGCCAAACTAGATTGCCAGTTTGGATGCAGTTTGCAGCGAAATTTCGCGTCCAAGCGGTCAACGAGTCAATATCCCCTGAGGATGCCTCGTGGAGGGGCGATACACGTGTCGTATCGGTTTGGTTTACATGTTGTATTTATTTACACCTTCTGCATGTGTACATATTTGTGGATGGGAGGGTGGTGCTGCATACTGCATCCAAACTAGCGATCTAGTTTCGCGGAATTAAAACGAAATATTGTATGTGCTTATTTATACGCTTACGTGTAGCCGGTGAAAACATGCCGAATATAGTTAACTTAACTTTGATGGAACGCAAGATGCGCGCGAAACTTCTAGACCCTATTACGCTCGGCGTAACGAAGAGGCTAAAATATTAAGTAGGTAGAGCTTAAAACCTGAGTTTTTAAATCTACCTTACCTACCTTTTGAGACATAATATTTTCTATACCGGTTCATATTCTCAATTAGATAAGTTTAACAACTTCTTGGAGGTACAAAACCATGGCGTCATGATTATGATACGAACTCTGAGTTATAATCGAAAAGAAATTAGAAAAGTTTTCGTAGTACGGGCTTACGTCCCTTTTTATTTTAAGTTTTACGATTAAGTCGTACCATCAGTTTTGAGAACATCTGACATAATTCCGAATTAATTTTACAACTTCAATGACTTTCTTTGCTAAACTATTTACAATTTAATAGGTGCCTACTGAATTTATATAAGATCTGAATTGATTTGAATGTCTTTATACCAAAGAAAAGAAGCCAAAACACACAGCGTATCTTGCGCAATAATTCGCGCGCACGAAACTTGTAGTCCCTATTACGCTCGGCGTAACGACGTAAAATACGCATGGCGAAGCCGCGCAGGAGTCTTTGTATGCAATGCATACGCGTGACGTGACGAACCATGAGCCACGCATTATACGCTCAATGAGTCTGCAGCTTGATTTTAATCAATTCACGGTGACACCATTTTGAATTGAGATACGTAGTTGTGTTAACTATTCATTAGATTTTGAGATAGCACAGTTACTTCTTTCTATTTCTCATTACTATTACAGCAGTGCAATTCTGTAAGAATCTCACCTCGATCGCGACTGTCAATTAGACACTTGTCGTGACACAGCGTGGATAACAAAACTACGCGTTATTGATTATACTGTCGATTATCTGTGTGTTATTTGCTTCTTTTATCCATACTGTGACATTATGGATATCGAGCTAACCGTCGAGATTGAGGTGGGTTTCTTACAGAATGATACTACTGAAGTAAATTGTATGAGGCTTTGGTTCATATTAAATTTCGTTTGTTTTAAAACAAAATTCTCGATTATATCTACTCTTTATTGTTCAAAGGTTCGACCTCTACGTGGTTGTCGCAGCCGGTCGGCCCTTAACCGCGAGCGTTAAAGTTTAAAGACAGTTGGCACTGACGCTAAGTGGAGCGATCCCACAAACTTGCGAGTGTGTTGTAGTACACAGCACAATGTCCCTGTCTGAGTACCTACTCGTAAAGTTGCTTTTGTTGTCACTGAGGTAACTGACAGCTAAGTACGTATCTATTGTTCATATTTGGGTATACGAATAATAATAAAACGATAATATAACAACACGCCTGTATTTCCTGCAGGGTTGGGCAGAGGCGTATAGTAAAACCCTCATTTCGCTGTTATGTTTAAGTCCCATGTAATGGGGGTCGAGCCTATTGCCATAAACCGGGCGCAAATCCTGGTTCCGGGCTGCTACTGAGAAATTTCGCACGAAAAAACCCTATAACACTTTGCCCGACTTGGTGATCGAACCGAGTACCTCACGCTCAGCAGTCGCACTTGTGATCACTAGACCAACAAGGCAGACTAAAACGTTAACTATGTTTTAATTTGATTCCTATAAAATAGCACAATAAACGTGTACGACGTAAAGTTAAGCTACATTTTTATTAATTCCAGATAAAAATTTTAGTATGTGATTTAAATTCTAAACGCAGCGGGACGGCAGTTAACGCCATAGTTTCATATTTCAAAAAGGTATTTTAACGGCCCCCGAGGCATGGGAATTTCAGTAATTTATTCAGCAAATAGGTCACAACGGACTACTTTGCACATCAAGTTAAGTTAAATGTCTCTACAAGTACATCGCAATATGGCCTGTGTACAAAAGAACTCGAACAAAGAGACTCTGTTCTATTTTTCTTTTGTTTCTTTTTTCTTCTACCAACTTTATTTAATAATGTAAAATGTTTAGGACAGATGTAAATTGTTCGCTTACAATAATTGATAGATGTAGGCTTCTTCTCCGCGTACTAAGCTACTGTAGGCCTTGAATTTGCATCATAAGGTCCGTGCGAGGCTTACATTTGAAATTGTAATTGTGTATCACTTTATTTTGTCTCACTGTTCTACAAATTGTTTGTAAGTCGACTGAAGCCATTTAAATATTTATCTCATACTTATGTGCATTCATTTGCAAATTTTTCATATTAGTAGTTTGTAAAACGCTTACAGACTTTAAAGATAGGCTGACGGTGAAAAGCTTTTTAAAGAAACCATTTAGTTTAACAAATGTCACTAAATCCTTTTGAATGAAAATGTCGTTTATCAGCGACCAGACAGAGCTAAGCAAATGCCATTCATACACTATCAATCATGAACCTACGTTTGGCTGAATAAACTCCATTCACTAGCTTTAGCTCATAAGACCGAATAAATACATAGCTTCGCTTCCAATTCAATATTCTTTCAAAGACTTTTCTGGTCGGATCTGGGACTCCATTTGAAATTATAATCAGAGCAACGCTTTTTTACTTGAATAAGTGTCCAGCAGCTTGAAAGTCAAATCGGTCAGATAAATTGGACACGTTACGACAAACCACACTCCGGTCCTGCGACTGATTAGTTTAAAGCCTATAAATCAGTTTCGAGCAACGTTCGGTGAACTTTTTATTCGGACGGATTAAGGTTTTGGTTTCCAGCGGATTTGTCCCCAAATCCGTTGTAGCAGGGCGGTTGGCTCTCATCCAAATGGCGTTCGACCATTAACCGTGCCCTAATTTTCTTTTCGACTGAAATTATATGGTCCATGATAGAATCGAGAAGTTTTACTGAAGTCATCTGTCGTACTCAGCCAGTGTACCTACTAATAAGAGTGCGTCCAAACGTTTAGTGATTTTCTGTAGAATCTGGTGTGTCGTGCCAAGAATGCTTGAACGTTATTATGTAGCATAATGTATCATTGGCGGATGAAGCGATACGTTATATAAATTGTATGAAAATGCCGGAAGAAGCTAAGGTGAGGAGATAGCGGCTTGTGAATTTTGTACAGGATTTAACGTGAACGTTAGGAGATAAAGTGTTGCTACTATTATTGATTTGTATCAGATCCTATCGCTTTCCAGAGCACTTTAAGGACGTATTTACAAAGCTGTTATTCGGCACATTTTCCAATTAATCCGTGAAACTTAAGCTAGATGTTATGGATAGCTACGGATAGACTACTCCTTTGTATAAAAAAGATGGAGAATATATTTTAAAATTTGACTATTTATAATTTAAAAATATTAATATTCCGTAACCTCCTCCCATGAAAATCATGAAAATTGGATGACTTTCGGTACATATTCCTAAAGAATTAGGTTTTAATAAATAAATACAAAATCATTAGTCAGTAGACATATTTACTTTAAAAAGATGGATGAAAAATAAGAAAATGTTTTGAATATGCAAGGGAGAAGTTTTTTTTAATTTTGTCATATATTTTGCTAGACAGATGAACCTTTATGGTGTAATAATAAGGTTGGTTTTCCATTTGTCATTTTATCGTCGGCCACCATCGTGATTTCGTGAGAGGACTTTAGTCGCTTGACAGCAGAAGTAAGCGGTCAAATTGATCTCTCTATGGTCACAAAGATTTTAATTGACCTAACATAAAGATAAAGGTACGCCGTGTGTGTGGGCTGTCCGCATATTGTAATAATATACTTTTTACCTACGCTTTCTGCAAATGCGTTCTACATTCAAAAATAAGTTTTCTCAGTAATTGAACTTGTTGTGCCATAGAAATAATATGTACTACGTTCTTGTGTTGTACACACAACTCCGATTTCTGATTTGAGAATTCGGGATAAGCAAATACTTAAGTAACATTTGAGTACAAAGTTGTCAAAAAAATGCTTTAAAATCCGTCATTTTTTCGACGAGTCTATTCTCAACTAACTGATATTTTTTCGGATATGCGTTGTACCCAAAACGAAATGATAAACCTATAGCTTGAACCTATAGATATTATGATATAATGAACCTATAGATTGTTCTTCGGATTCAATAAAAACAAAGGACAATTCGAATTTTAAGTTAAAAGTGGAGATTCTTTTAAAGAAACTTTGCGAGAGAGATCCACTTAATACATTTGCAGTTTTTTTTTTCTTTGACACTTTTCAGCTCTGTTCTTGATAAGTAAAACGACCGAACTTTTATCGAATAGAAACGACTACTACGAATTCTCATTTTGTTTTTACGATTGCTGATATAATTTGAATCTTATCAGCTCGTAAATAAATGTTATAGTGACATGATCACAAAGTCTGGTAGATGGATAAATGATCAGTGTCTTTTACGACATGGGAGAAGAAAAGGTGGCCTAGTCTTTGCTGGAAAGAAAACCATAATATTACGTAGATAGTAATTTTTTGTACCTTTTTCTATGTTTCTCTCTTTAATTAAAAGATTGATTGGTAGAGCCTCATGACGTTAAGTCCACCTTGTGTACCATGATTGTGTATAAAGTATAAATAAATAAATAAAAATAGGTTAATTCCTTAAATTTCTTATTTGATGGGTGAACTTTTATAATACTTGGGACAAGTATGAAATTATATTTTTCTTCCTAGTTATAACTGAGTTGTCAAATACAATAACCTAACTATAAATTATATTATGTGTGAGTAAACTAATGAATCCCATAGTTTAAATTGTTCAAGTTCTAATATAATTCTAATACACTCCTACGACGTTATTATAGTCAGCTAAATTATCTTTAACTGCGTATAGAATTCCAAAGTTTCTCGATAACTTTGATTCAAAGTAAAATGAATTCAGTTCATGGTAGGCGATACGATTAAATCATCATGACAACGTTTTCTAAGAAAAGATTTATTAACGAAGAAGCCTGAAAACGAGAACAAAGGAATTCTCGTAATATTAATTGTCGTTTGATAAAAGGACGTTACAAAAACTCCTTGTTTTATTTAAACTTGAAAGGGATCACTGTGAATAAAAATAAAAGTGTTTTGTGTTAAAGTTGAAATCGTTTAAGTTACTATTTATTATTCGTTTCTGTTTGCATAAATGGAATGGAGGGGCTCGTGGCTAATTAATAATCGCGCGGATCATATGATTATGTCGCGGTCGGTCCGTGGATGGGTAACCGTTTGTCACACATCGAGACCCTTCCGTGCCTCGAAGAGCACGTTAAATGGTATGTCTACACCTGTGCACTTTCATGATCATCTTGCGTCTTCGATCATAGCGCATGCAATAGCGCATGCCTTAATACTAGTTCGACAAAAGCGCATACCCCTAGCGCACGCTAAACCGTCTATTGTATGTCGACTGACTACTGACCGAGGCGCACCGGTGTATCAATCAATATTGCATACGCTTGACGCAAGAGGAATTGAAAGTTGAAAGCGCAAGATGACCATGAAAGCGCACAGGTGTAGACATACCAATACTGTCGGGTGTCGTACGAATACCTATGACAGTCGTTACGGGTAGTCAGAAGCCCGAAAGTCTGACAACCGCTCTAACCTTAGGATATTGGCATTGCCCAGTAACTGGGTTGGGGAAGTCTGATGGCAGTCGCTCCGTGTAAAATACTGATATTCAGCCGCATCTGGTTAGACTGGAAGCTGACCCCAACATTATTTTGAAAAGGCTAGGCAGTTTTTTTTTCTGTGTCCCTAAATAGATTCATGATGAAAGAAAAATACGGGGAAAGGTTCTATGAAACACGTCCTGTTTACAAGGTAAGGAAGTATTTCTTATTTTTTTAAAGTTTACCCGTCTTTTTTTATTTATTTATGTTATTTATTATGTATTACGTACCCAAACATTCGCGTGTTACTAATAAAACTGTTGGAATTGCTTAGATGTATTTTTATTTACCTGAAACCAAAATAAATATAAATTAGAAGTAGGTCAAAACTCTTATAACATTTTAGGAAATATAAGAATAAGAACGTTTATTTGCATGGAATGAGTTACAAAGCTGTTTCATGATAAAAAGTCCGTCATTTCGTCAAGATGGCATGTAAAATACTGATATATAAATTTACAGTAACCTATAATTTATCTAACACAATTATCCAGCAAATGTTTCATGTTTTATGCTAAATAATTTACATGAACCTGTTACTATACAATTTACATGCATAATTCTAAAACATAAAAGCACCAACAACATATTTTTTTTAGTTAGCATATTCACAGACTTGCCGGGGTGTTATTTTAACTTATGGCGTTGACATGAATTACTATCAAGTCGTCATTTATGATACGAAGATTTTTCTTGGAGAGATTGTTATCAGAGAATCAATTCGATTAACAAAATTGTTGCGAAACGCAAATGAACCGCAACCGTCAATTAGTTTTTGTTTACAAGAACTGTCAAAATGATTAGTTTTGTTTTTTGTGTCAAACTATTTGACAGCTTTTGAAAACGAAAACTGGCTGATTGTATGACTCGGCTTTGGTTCGGTTGCGATTGATCAATAATGCTGTTACTAGAATTGGTCCCCAGAACTCTCAACCATCAGATGAATTATCAGTGTAAAACTGAATTGCTGTTACGGCAATTCTAACATATAGGTTTCTTGGGCAATCCCGCATATGGGGTATATTGGTTCAAATGAATTTGCCACAGATTGTGTCGTCAAAATATTGCGACGCTAACTTAAATAAAGAGGAGGAAAACGGCATCGCATTCCATTCTTGTTAACAATTAAAAATACCATCACATTCTACGGTAAATCTATTTGACCGGATTTACCCCATATCCGGATATACCCCAATACACGATACATATGTACCTAAAATAATTCTATTTTCTTTCGACTCTAAGAAAAAAGATTATTAGAGACAATGTTTGAACTAAGTCCCGAAATACGCATCTGGTTCCTTGATATTAAGCAATAACTACAACCTATATGAACAAAGCAAAAAAGTCCAAACTAAAAGTCTGGAATATTTCCGATAGCAAGGATTGTGTGTGTTCATTTATTTTCGAAGCACAAGATATTATCTGGACGGGTTGTATCTAGGTTAGCTCTGCCTGAAGCAGATCTGTATCTCAAGACAAAATCAATAAGCAATGTCAAGATCTACCCTGAGGCTAAAGAAAATATTCCACAAATATTTTGGTGAGACTATTTTCCTTGTACATAATAGCAATTACCATTCATTACTAAGGAAATAAACGTGTCGTTTAATTGTTTTATGTTATAGAAAAGTATCTGTAACGTCTCTTAATCAGCAATTTGGCCTGGTGTTTTTTTTCCCTTGTGGACCGTTTCTATTTCTACGTAAGGCCCAGTGCACACGACGTGTTTTCTACGCGCCGGTGACGCGCGTTTCCGTCGATCTCCATACTGAAAAAACGTGATAGTGATTTTTTATGTATGGAGTTTGCCAGAAACGCGCGTCGACGGCGCGTAGAAAAGACGTCGTGTGCATAGGTCCTAACAGGTAGAGATGTGTAGCTATTCTAATAACTAGCCAAATAGCGGCTATTCAAAAAATAGCCGCGGCTATGATATCCGTCAACACGATAACTAGCTATTGACTACTGGCTAGCTAGAGTAGCTAGAACATCCGACAAGTTTACGGCACGGCGGGTAGCCACCACAGAGTATAATATTATACAACTATCGATAGTCAGAGAATTAGAGATGGCGCTGTTTATAGATTTTCAACATTTTTTATTAATACATTCATACGAATTAGGAGGGAAAGAAACTAATTACTTAAAAAAAGTGCAAATAAAAAACTAAATCATAACAAACTTATTACTATCATCTAAACTTATTGCCGCGGTGAAGATCGAACTCGAATCGCCTAGCTAGTTTAGCTACGCCACCGCTAGCGCTAGTCGGTTAGTGAGCCATTTATTCAATAGCCAAATAGCTGGCTAGCTAGCTGGTTATTTCACCACAAATAGCCGGTTAGCTAAGTTATTAAAATTTCGGCTAGTTACCCATCTCTAGTAATAGGGCAGTTAGTGGCGAGACCCGATGGGTCTCCAGCCAATGGGGGGGAAGAAAAGTTTTTTTTTTCTGTTTTCTCTTCTGTAGATTTTCCTTGTGGACCTTTTCGACGTAACCGTCTTCAGCCAATGGTGGGCAAGTAAAATAATTAACCTGAGCTCGGTACTTATATTACACTAGCATCATGCCTACTAGCAACATCAGCACTAAGGGCGACCCCTATTGGGACTCGGACCTCAGCTTAGGGCGTTGCTGGCGGGGGATTGGGGGGGAAACAGCTTGATGGGGGCTGAGTTATTTGTGTGATGGCTTGGCGTCTTTTTACCCCGCATTGTCTGTAAGGGAATTTTCGTGCGCGAGATTGTTACAGCAATCTCCTCAGCATTCATAATGGACCATATGATAGACTCTTTAGATAAAAAACTTCCTTATGCAGGGAGAATGGTGAGTTTTTTGAGCTACTTTGTAACGATCTCCTCTAAATAATATTTGGTCGTCAAAAGCTGAGTGCTTTCGTAACTGCTAAGTGTTTGGTTTACTTAATGTACAAAAGGACTTTATTTTGTTGTTCCTTGTAAGGAAATTACCAAAACACCCTGGTGAGGGTAAGGCAGCGATGTAATATGGAGACTTTTATCTTTTGTAAGGATTTTGAATGGAAATCGGGACACTGCCGTTTTACTCGTATCATTAGAAAAGGAGTTTTAGGTCTGCCTCGTTGGTCTAATGGTCGCAGGCGCGACTGCTGAGCACGAGGTCCTGATTTCGAGCCCCAGGTCAGGCAAAGTGTCATTGGGTTTTTCCGTGTGGAATTTTTCAGTAGCAACCCGGGGTCTCGATTTGTGCCTGGTCGATGGCAATAGGCTCGCCCCCTATTACATCTGACTTAAACTGTACTATGCACCTCTGCCCAACCCTTCGGGGAATACAGGCGTTATGTTTCGTAATGTAATTTTAGGTTGTTTTTCTAATGAGTATATCTTTCTTTCTAATAATATTATTCACATGACAAAATACTCAGTTTCATTTAATTATCTTATTTAATTGATCATAATTAATAACTGACTGGGGCCCAATTCTCCTAAAATAAATCTTGAAAAATCACAACCGAACCAAGACCGAACCGTTCATTCAGACAGTTCTCAATTTCAAAACCTGTCTGATTGTTTGACACAAAAAACAAAATCAATCATTTTGAAAGTTTTCGAAAACAAAAACTGACTGACGGTTGTGGTTCGATTGCGATTGGCAACAATTTATTTTAGGAGAATTAGGCCCCAGTTCTCAATTTCAAAAGCTATCAAATTGTTTGACACAAAAAACAAAATCAATCATTTTGAAAGTTTTTGAAAACAAAAACTGACTGACGGTTGTGGTTCGATTGCGTTTGGCAACAATTTATTTTAGGAGAATTAGGCCCCAGTTCTCAATTTCAAAAGCTATCAAATTGTTTGACACAAAAAACAAAATCAATCATTTTGAAAGTTTTTGAAAACAAAAACTGACTGACGGTTGTGGTTCGATTGCGATTGGCAACAATTTATTTTAGGAGAATTAGGCCCCAGTTCTCAATTTCAAAAGCTATCAAATTGTTTGACACAAAAAACAAAATCAATCATTTTGAAAGTTTTTGAAAACAAAAACTGACTGACGGTTGTGGTTCGATTGCGTTTGGAAGCAATTTATTTTAGGAGAATTAGATCCCTGGTCATTTTCATACGCCAGTCAGAATAACTGACAGTCATAAACTATGTCTGATACATTTAATGTCTGGGATTGCCATAATTATTATCAGTGTCGTAGCTAGGATCATGTGCGCCCAGGGATAGGATCTAGCCGGGGTTGCCGTGCATGCAGTTGCGAATCCCGCGACCCCGGCCAAGGGTCAGGAGAAGGAACATCGTTGGTTTTTAGCCGGTAAGAGTCCGGCATAAACCTTCGCCTTCCATGAGGATTAACCCACGATAAAAAAAGGGATAGCATCTAATTTCGACTCTTTCAAATAAAAGCATTTAATTAGAAAAATGGTTGAAAATTAACGCAGTAACTATTTTATCTGATATTTGTAGCTCTCAATACACAGACATAATTAATTTGCATTTAAATCAACATATTTTAACGCGAGATCTAATGCCTAATTTGCGCCCGCCTAGGTCCTGCGCCCTTGGCAGCTCCTAGATACGACACTCGTTATAATAATCTTGATACAAAGCCTTCCAAACTCAAAGGTCTATTCTCCTATACTGAGCCAAAGCTTTCAGCAGTTTAAACTGAAATTAATTTAGAGGTTGCCCTCAGAGGACCCACTAATCGTAGCGGGTAGATTTGCATAATTATGACCTTAACGGGCCATGCAAGACTACGCAATATTGCCTCTGCCATGTAAATTACGAATATTGTAAGGATTATTACAGCAGTTACCTCAAGTTGTATGTCTTTGTCTTAAATGTTATTACTTAAAACGCTTTTTGGAGCCACGTGCGACAAACTGATGGTTTAATTCTGGGTAAGTGGTTTTAACAAAAGTGTGCCAAATTGAGATTTTATTGATTTAACGATTTTGAAGCCGTTTTTAGGGTTCCGCGCCCAAAGGGTAAAACGAGACCCTATTACTAAGACTCCGCAGTCCGTCCGTCTGTCACCAGGCTGTATCTCATGACCCGTGATAGTTAAACAGTTGAAATTTTCACAGATCATGTATTTCTGTTGCCGCTATAACAACAAAAACTAAAACAGATTAAAATAAATATTTAAGGGGGCTCCCATAGAACAAACGTGTTTTTTTGCCCTTTACACACGACACGAAATGAGAGCGAGTTTCACTTTAAAAAAATCTTACTCCAAACCGTTTATTTTCTGCGAACGCAACCGGCATGGATCGACCGTAAGGCTGGCGAGACATCCTCACAATCAATCGATGCCGGTTGCGTTCGCAGAAAGTAAACGGTTTGGCGCCAGAATTTTTTTAAAGTGAAACCCACTCCTTTTAGTTCGGGTGTAAAGGGTTATACATAATGGTACGGAACCCTTCGTGCACGAGTCCGACTCAAACTTCGCCGGTTTTTCTTTAGTGATTAGACTAATGGTTAGAGGCATTGTTTTATGTAAGTTTTGTTTGACTCATAGAACTACCTAGTAAATGTAAGGCTGTGGTCTGTTGCAAACGTCGCTGGCGGCGTCTTGCGTGACGCTGTACGCTGCTGACAAATGCTTCTTATAGAAATGCACTATAGTGGTCTCCCTTAAACGTCTGAAGCGACTACACTTTAATGAAAATATTTCGTCGTCATTAATTATTGAAATCTTAAAGGACTCTTACTGAGAGAATAAATAAAAATTTGAGTCAGCTTTTCAAAATAGCATTGTATTATGTGCTATAGAAATTCTAAATAAGGGAACGAAACCACCTTTTCAAAAGCGAAGCACGTAAAATGGAAGGGAATATTCTATATTTTTCTCTGAATTTCCATATAAGATAGATGAATTTAAAACCAATTCGTACGTCCAACGAAAAGCTTTAGGATCTGCCTCGTGTTTGAGCGTAATCTTCTTTCATCGCTTCGGGCGTTTTACTCCGAAAACTCGACTCCCGAATATAATGCTAGTTGGAATAACTCGGCAAAATTTGTTTGTCAACTCATTTTGGTCAGCACAAACTACTGAACAAAGTGAAATGAAATGAAGTAGTTAGCGCTAGTGTTTCTGTGATAAATTGTATAAAGCACAGCCAAGAATATGTTGACGATTGCTTTTTGCTCGCTCAGTTTATTAAATGTGTCGCATTTCGCGATAGAGGACAGAGGTGTGTGTTTGTATTGATAAAAACATGGTTGAACTAGCTCTGTGTGGACATAGAGAATCGGAACCGCGGTGACGTCAGCACGTTCACGTGCTTGTTGTTTTAACACGTGTCGTTCACGGATATGTTTTTACAACATAACCAATAAGTACCAGGTTGTGTAGATAGGTGCGTACTACGAAATGTAAGTACTGAGATTGCGGTTTTTCCATTCATTCATTTATAAATGTATTACAAAAAGCAATCTCAGTAATACCGGTCACATACTACACAAACACAACTGCTAAATGGATCATAAGCTATGTCTACACCCGTGCGCTTTCATGTTCATCTTGCATCAGTGAAGCGCCATAGCGCATGCCTTAATACTAGTTCGACAAAAGCGCATGCCCCTAGCGCACGCTAATCCGTCTATTGTACATAATATGTCGACTGACGACTGACCGAGGCGCACCGGTGTAGACGATAAGCTGCATGCGTCTTATAGCAATCAATATTGCATGCGCTTGACGCAAGAAGAATTGAAAGTTGAAAGCGCAAGATGAACATGAAAGCGCACTGGTGTAGACGTACCAATAATTAAGACAGTTACAATTCATCAGTTCAGTTACAACACTTTGGTGTCAAGAAAATAACTCCTATCAATATCATCTCTAAGCGTGACTTGGATGCTTTTTATATGTTGCTTTCACATAAACAATCAACGAAAAAATTATCACCATCATCATCCTCCTGCCCTTATCCCAACTTATTTGGAGTAGCCGCAGCATGTATTTTTCTTCTATACATCTCTATTAGCCGTCATCTTAGTAGTCACCCTCTTTCTAGTCATATCATCTTTTACATTATCCATCCATCGTTTCTTTGATCTTCCTCTACTTTTATAACCATCCACCTTCATACTCAAAACTTTCCTCACGACATGTTCCTCATTACTCCTTGCAATAACGAAAACACGCTCAAGATTACGTCAATTATCACACATACATAAATAACTAGGTCAGCGTCCAAAAACTAAACTAATCTCATAAAAATTTGGTAATACCGAACTAACTGAGTGAGTAATAAAAGCGAGTTCTGTTGGTAATACCGCCAGGCGCCGGGATTAAATGTTCAGTGTGCGCTAATGCAGATCCGTGGAGAGCGGAGTGGAGCTGAGCACTTTTATAACATAACGAGCACGGCTTGCTCACGTCTAGCAATAAGAACAATGCTTTTCTAACTCTTTACCTGACTGACGGTGAGCTTAGCGCTGCGCCTTAATAATGCGTTCAAGATTAAGCTTTGATCTTTTTATGAAACGGAATTTTTAATTTTCAATGCGCATTGTGCTTTATGAAACTTCTTTTGTGTAAATTTCATATTTTAGTGAACTTGCCCGATTTTTTTTTCATTTTTGAAATCTAATTGTGTTACCAGAGCATGAGTTTTTGCTGAAGGGTGTAGTTCTTCTTCTCACGTGTCGACACGAATTATATGACAATAGCTCATGACATCGTGAAAAGATTATCCAGTCAGCAAGGTTGGTAGCGGGGCTGACTGCCCAGGGTCGTCGTGTAGTTAACATATTCGTTTCGCTATCGACAAATTTTGTATAGGAAATGTTTAGTTACAAATACGCACACGTGACGTTACTAAAATTCTCATTGCATTTGTCGATATCGAAACGAATACGTTAACTACACGAAGTCGCAAAAACTCCTACCATGGACTCAGTTTGATTTTAATTCACATGCCTTAATGTGACTGTTGTATTTGTTTAAGGAAATAAACATACTAAACAATTTAGAGAGAGAACCGTAAAATTTTAATGGTTTCCTCTACCCCAATTCAAGTAACAAATAACTCGAAAATAGATTTTGCCAAGTTTTGCTACATCGTATAATTTAACCCTTTAACTTTGGAATATAAGGCATAGGCAAAGGACGGGCCATTTATTATGTACACAAGTAACTAAGGACAGACCCGATGGAACGGAGATTCAGATTCAATTTAAAAAGTTTAGAGCGGGACTTGTAACTTGGCCGACCCATCCAAAACTGCGACGGTTCTACAACAGCAAACATTAAGAAAGCAAGAAGTATCTCCCAAAGTGCCGTCTTTAAGCTGTTCCGATACTTCTGAATTAGGAAGTTTTATCTTTATAGGAACTGCTCCAAGGATGAGGTGCAAGATATATGAAGCTCTGTTCCGGGAGGATAAAAAAGTTGCTTGGATTCTTTTTGGCCTTTTCAATATTAATGTGTCGGGCAGCATCGATACTCGAAGAAATAATAGATAAGAACACGGCACGCGGGCGGGTCTGAAAATTATATAGGTTTCTGAGCCGTATCCAAAAAAGAAACCCTTTTTCTTACTATATTGCTTTGTCTGGGAGTTTTTTGCCAAGTCCTATTATCTCGGAAAGGTCTGGCTATCGCAGAATAATCTAAAACGCAACGTAATCGAATTACTTCGAAAAAACTGGCGTTGACACGGAATACACGAAGAAAGATGCTGAATCACATTAGATCAGCATTCTAATTGCGCAACACACTCGTAATCGCTATGGCATTGATTTTGACAATACAACAATATTCATTGCGCGGTACATAGTTGTGGAGAAGTCGGAGTTTTAATACATACGTTGCAATGGAAATTGTTGATCTGTCAAAAGTGATTTGCGCAATGAGGGTGCAGATTCTTAATGCCATTCTAAGGGGATAAGCAAGATAATAAAGCTAAAATTATCCTTCTCACTTGAATAATATCCTTCGTTCAAGTATCTTTGTGTTTTCCTATATATACAACCAATTAGCGTCGAGAGGGAGATTTATAAACGCCTATTTTACGTTTTAAAGGCAAAACTTCTTAATTTATCGCTAAACGCTGATATTCATACAGCCTATTGAAAGAGCTTCGCAATTAAAAGGTAATTAAGGTAAGAATGAATGTATTTAAATGGTCGGGTTGGCGTTGTTTAATAAAAGTAATTTACTGCTGGAATTAGATAAAGTTGAGTGAGGATAAGAAAGAGAGAGAGGTTTATGTGTTTGTTGTTTCACAATTGGAATCAGTTATGTATTTTATTATTGTCAAAATATCTAGCGAAGGTCGTGACTGTTTGATTAAAGTAGTTGAATGAGTAATAACAAATAAAGGAAACGCTTTTATTTAAGAAATATTTAGGGGGTATTTCACAAACCTGTCATTAATGTAGTCCGTAACTATTTACCAAAATAAGCTAAATGTGACCTATAAATATGAAATTGATGTGTTCAATAATCTTGTAATTATCACTATTGATATGTCGGTGAAAGCAAATTTTTGCTATTGAAAAGTTTCGAGATCGAATTAGCTTAATGAACAATTAATGATAGGTTGGTGAAATACCCCCTTAGTCCTCTTATATGAAGAATGCTTCAAAAAAGCATAATTGGCTAGGGAACTGCTGACTGCACTATTATGTTATAGTGATACTGGTGGATAGTTCTACTGATCAATAATATTATTATGATGAACAATGAGCAAATGTTTGATAGCCGGTCTAACCTAAGGATATCGGCATTGCACAGTAACTGGGTTGCGGAGGTCTGATTGCAGTCGCTCCGTTTAAAATATTGGTATTCAGCCACATTAGGTCAGACTGGAAGCTGACCCCAAAAATAGTTGGGAAAAGGCTAGGCAGAATGGTAAGCGAACGTTTATCTTGTTAGAGAATTATAATGTGAAGGCAAGTACATGAAATTTAGATAGGAATAATTTTGTCCCACACACAAGCACCGCTTCATCAAATCTCGTAACTGTTGTTAGAAATAACAAGTGACTGTATATCGAACGACCGTCCAATCCTGTCATTCATCCATTGGAGGCTTTGTGTTGAAACAAAGGAACTTTAGCGTTAGCCGGACCGCCATCGAGCCGCGCCGGAACAATAAACGCGGGCTAGATAAAATAAACTTTGACAATTGCTCAACGACGTGAAAAATTAACAAGACCCTTACGTTAACGATAGCAGTTAAGTACTGAAACAATTTATGTGGAGGCCTACGTTATTGCCTGCCTCGTGCGGCGAGGAAAAATTGCTCGCGTATATTGCTTCATCATTGCCCTGTTTAATGAAAGAACGCCACCGAGGATCTCGTAACGGCTAAAGTCTTAATTATTGTATTTTGCACAACACTTTAAATTATTCATTACATCTATGGGAAGTTTGTACCCGCCAGAGTTCTTCTACAAGGCAACACCCAAAATGGAAATAACCTTAAAATGAAATTGAATGTTCTGCCTCGCCTTTTCTCTACTGTGTTGGGATTAGCCTCTAGTCTAACCAGCGGTGTGAGCACGCATCATTTTATCGAGTCGATTCGAGAAATTTATCTATTCTAAACGTCAAATTTGACGTCAAGATATAGATAAAACGACAGACTCGATAAAAGATCCGTGCTCGTACGGCAGATGCGGCTGAATACCAGTATTTTATATGGAGCGACTGCCATCAAACCTCCGCAACCCAGTTACTGGGCAATGCCGATATCCTAAGGTTAGACCGGTTGTCAGATTTTCGGGCTTCTGACTACCCGTGACGACTGTCAGAGATTTTGACGTCGTATGACACCCGGAATCGTCGGTTTAACGTGCCATCCGAGGCACGGAGGGATCTCGATGTGTAACGAACGGTCACCCATCCACGGACTGACCACCACACCTACCTGACTACAGCTTAACCTTGCAATCTTATGATCCGCGCGGTTGATAATTATCCACGAGCCTCTCCTAAAAATCATCACTACATAATATAAAACAAAGTCAATTCCCGCTGTCTGTCCCTTTGCATGCTTAGATCTTTAAAACTACGCAACGGATTTTGATGCGGTTTTTTTAAATAAATAGAGTGATTCAAGAGGAAGGTTTATATGTATAAAACATTGCACCCGTGCGAAGCCGGGGCGGGTCGCTAGTATTGTATAATTCTGTGACATCTCTTACAATTGTGATGGTTATAATAGCCCTCATATCTTGAAGATCTAAATATAGTTTCAGTAGATTGCTTTAGTGGCGCCTAGATGAGAAAGGTAAGGTTACGATTATACTACATTCTATACTAGATGGATAGCGGTGAGCCTTTGAATCCAAGCGTATTGTAGTAGATAATGTATCAAGCATTCGGATAAGCTTTGAACATCGTCTGGCTTCGGTACATATTATGGTGAACCAGTATTCAGCTTCCAGCATACATTTATGCTGAACATTCGAAAAACTAAGATGATTTGTCAGTCTATTTATACGCTCGGTAGTTGGTAGGTATACAATTTTCCGATTCGTACTAAGTTTCGCTAGGCTGGGTTAGAAACGGATCGATAGACCTCATTATATTTAGTAATTGGATAGGTGATTATAAAAAGAGCCCGACTATGATTTAGATTGCTCTCCTGTCGACGGCTTGTCAAGCCGACGGCTTTTAGTTTTGCCGAGAGTACGACATTTGGTTATAATTGAAAAATATAGACCAAAAGATATACTAAAGACCCAATTTATTTTGTACTAGCTGACCCGACAGAGGTTGTCCTATCATACAAAAATCCCATAGAAAAAAGAACTTTCAGTTTTTTGCGAATTCGCCCACTTTCCGTGTAACTTTTCCAATTTTTGTTTTCATAAAAATGTAATTCGGAACAACCCAAATATTAAAAAAAAATAGCCAAAGCGGACCAGCCGTTCTCAAATGACGCGCTTATTAACGAACAGTATTTAATTTTTATTTATATAGATTATCAGTAAGTATTACTTTCAATGATGCTTTGCATTTAGCGGAATTACTAGTTTTAAGTACGAGTATTTCAATTTATACTCAAAGGGCCATAAACTGTACATTTCGTAAAGAGCTCGTGTCCGAAATACGAAGTTCTACCGTACGACTAAAGTCCAAGATCAGGTCCCCTAGAGAAAATCATTCCGTCGAGCGCATGCAAATACGCTGGACCAAATGTCATTTCCATACAATTTGATCCTTAACGCAGGCGTTAACATTTAATGTAAAAGGATTTTCTCTAGGGGAACAGGAAGGACACACAAGACACTTGTCGTGGTGACCGTAGGTCGGGTATGGGCCTAGCAATATGATTGCCGAGACACAACCGAAGGGTTTATGGCATACCAAAGTGGCAAATTATATTGAAAACTAGCTTTTGACCGCAGCTACGCTTGCAATTGCAATTTGCAATTTTGAACCCGTTAAGTGACAATTTTCCATACAAACTTTCATCCCCTATTTAACTCCCTTAAAGGTTGAATTTCGAAAAATCCTTCCTTATTCCTTGTCTTTATTATAAAGGGAACCTCTGTGCAAAATTTCAGCTTTCTAGGCTCAAGGGTTTGGGCTGGGCGTTGATGAGTCAGTCAATCAGTCAGTCACGACTTTTCTTTTTATTTATATAGATAGATGTTTCTGGAAAGATCAGGATGCGATCGGGGAAAGGGAGTGGCCTAGTACCGAGCTTTAGGGACTATAACGCTGCAAATACGAGTCTTCTATTTCGTCATAGTTTACACGGGTTATCCGACACGATTAAACCGATTTTGCGCTAACAACTAACACGCATTTAAAATGAGTATTACATACAAGACATACTCGTTATTAAATCAAACGTCTACCCAACTAGATATAAGCTGATTAGACGTTATGATTGCATGTATATATAGTCAACTATTGAAGTTGCAATCACGTTGCCTTACACCGCGCTAAGCCGATCGGGCTTCGACACCAAGGCGCGAAGCCGGTCAACTGTACTCAGTACTTACGGGTTTATTTCCGTATTGTCTTTCCTTCGCCTTGCCAGAGACACCGACAGGTTAAGGTTGTCTATGAATTATTGATCTCAAGGGTGTCTTCGATTATAAATAGGCGCAGTTAAAGGTTGTACAATACGAAGAAGAGTTAATTGAATTTATTGTTTCTAGGGAAGTTGGTTCGGCTTTGTGTTTAAGCAAGTAAATAACTTACTAACTTATTAACGGACTGGTAAACGTAATTTTGATTTTTGGAAAACTGGGGATACACTGTACAACGTAAATGATAATGTAGAATTAATTGTGTTTGACTGACTTCCTAAAACCAACATGAGTTTTTTAGTCATGTCCGTGCTTAGGGTCCGAGAAAAAAAAGCAATGGGCACCGTCACCAGATTTGGCGGGAAGATCAACAGAGAAAATGGTATTCAATGTAAAATTAAGGATTATCACTGCTAAAATATATAAATATAAAATGTTAATGACGAAAATGATATTACTTTGCTAATCTTGTCCAAAATTAATGGTGTGATGATGGAAGAATGATGGAATATTCACCTTTCTTCCCTGGGGAGGTGCAGTTGCTCTTGTTAGAGGGAGACTTGGTCTCAGCAGCCGCCATCTTCTCTTTTTCGGAAGCCATGCTTAAGCGCAGTACACACTAGACGTCCGAATTTATAACACGGCCACTCCGCTGCTCATACCTGTCTTTACCGTAAAACGTATGATTTTAAAACGGGCTGCATACGACCGCACCCAAGGACCACAAAAAATGACTACTACCGATAATGAACGATGAGTGATTTCCGATGACTACAAATGGCAAACAGCCAACCGAATATTTACTTTAGTTCATAAAAATTAAAAAAATCGACCGCAAGTAAACTAATATGATTTGATTACTAATATTGACTTACAATGATAGACAAAATAGGACTGTCGTACTAGGAATTTTCTTAATATTTGTCGAGTGTTAGTCAAGTTTTACTTTTAAGTATTATCTTGTACGTGATGGTTTAATTGGTGAGTGATCACGCTGCGCCCGCGCCGTGACTAGTCTAGCCTGTTTATACTGAGCTTGTTACTGGAACTGTCAACGTTTATCACAATACTAGATTAGTTAAACCGCGCTAATCGCACATTAAATATGTTACAACTAATTAACAAGTTGGAAAAAGGTCAAAGTACTTACATACTTGCAAAGTATGTGTTGACAGAGGTACTTAATATATAACTCAGTCGTGTTTTAGATTAAGTATGTCAATATGTGACAACTAGATTTTTCAGGCATGTGACCAATTTTTCCATGGTCGTGTGCAGAACTTTTAAGTGTTTGTTGTAAACAGGAAAATAAGTTGCAGGTAAGGTTATCCGTTTTATAGAAGATTTGTTGCTTTTATAAATCCTAGAAGAAGCAACTTGTGCAGTTTAAACCATGTTACAATTCTCAAAGCACATTCCGTCGGCAATTGGGTGTAGCGAATTTATTTATTTTTATTAAAAATTATGTACCTATACGTTTAGGAGACCTGTATTTAATTATTTATGTATGTAACAATTTAAAATAAGGAAAAAAAAATAATAAAAAAAAAAAACAAAATGGGGTTTAAATAATTTTTGGTGTGTGTATCCTCGACTTTAGAATAATGAGAGTTAAAATGCGACCCTGTGGGCTTAAAGTGAAAATGGAATCCATCATAAATTGTCCTCTTAATAATTCTGTTATTAATCGATTTTAATATTTATTGTAACAATTATTAAGTTGTTTATTTAAAGCCTGTATTACCGTGCAGTTATGACGTGCCTGTTTGTATTAGTCGTGCAGTGCGGTATTTAATTAGAAATAATAGTAAATCGCTCCTACCCTGTATGATTGATATGAATTTTATTGAAAATAATTTGTAAATGACTGAAACTGTAAAATGAACTTTTTTTGTGAATTTGATGAATACGCAAAGTTATTTTTTTTATAACTTTTTTTTTACATAACTTTAAGTGCCATTTATTAATGGTAGTAATAAACGGCGGAGTATTTAAACGTTCTATTTGTAACCACATAATACGCCTGTTAGTGAAAGAGTATTTTATGTCATTCCTTTTTCGACTCTATCACTGCAGACTTTAAGTCGGAATTTTACTGAACTGGTACAAAAACTACGGCGCGACGGACAGCTTGGTCTCGTAGACTGCAGGCTATGTGTGTAGCGGCGTTCGTAGCTCACAATATTCATTCGCATAGAGGGATGTTAAGATAAAATGTATGTTATATTTTAATTTATACGCAACCTTTACATGTCAGCGACTTCGCAACACAATAAAACCAAGCGCTGTATCACATAAACAAGTGGAAACCTTCGGGAATGTCACGACATTTCTGACGAGGGCCACTGACACACATAACCTGTCAATACGCACGAAATCTCAACCGTTACGTAAGCCACGATTATAACCTGCAACACTGGCGATTACTGTTATTGTTGTGGGCGCGAGATGAGATGCGGGGGTATGTGGACCTTGGGGCGTGCGGCTGGCGAGCGCGGCGGGCGCGCGGCTTGCGGGCGTCGTGCGGAACGCGTGGAGGTCGCGTGCGGCGCGCGTTCGGGACGCGCGCGTCGGGTCCCGGCTCGCCGGAGGCTGCGGCCCGGGCGGGATCGATGCGGGCGGCGGGCGGCGGCGGAGTGCAGCAGCTGGGAGGCTGCGCCGCGCCCCGCCCCCCCCGCACCCCGCTCGCGCCGCGCACGCGCCTGCCAGCTCGCTCCGCCGCCGACCCGCCGCGCCGCCGACCCGACGCCGCACACCACGTTTCAATTCCCTCTTCATCCCCGACTGATTTACGATACGTTCCATCTTATAATGATATTTTTTCATATCAGTCTGCAAATTGTAGCCTACGATAAATTTTAACATTGAAAACGTTAGGCCCTGGAGCATTCGGATATGTACCTACTTACCTAATCAAAGTGCTTTGGTACTTCTTGTTAGGCACTTCTAGTAGAAGTGCCAACTTGAAAGGCCTGTGCAATAAAAACTTGTACGTATAAAGAACTCGATGTTTGACCGCATTTCGAGAGGATAAAAATCGATTCGTTTTTATTATTTAAGAGACTCCCATTACCTTCATTTCTTTATTAGCACGTATCAGAAAAGACAGGAAAAGTTTCCGGTCTGTGTATCTTCGATTGGTCCGATTTTCTAAGAACAAGAATGTTTAACGCCGTTTTTAAGATTGAAACGCAAAAAACAGGCAGATAATCTTGAAGCTTGATGATGTATTTTTTGCTGTCAACGGAAAGGGCTATTTTAGTAAAAATCCGAGATCAGTCTCTGCGATTAAGCTCGGCGCGCGCTGCCTTTCTGTCCGCCTACTGTCTTGTTTGTCAGACATAGAAATAAAACATTTTCATTACGGCTCGTAATTTGACGCTACGGCCGGTAGTACGTACTGGTGTATCATGGGCAAAGACGGCGGTGTGCTGACTTCTGATCTCGATAGCCGCGAGTCTTATCACTCTTAATGGAGGGTCCTTTACTCCCCTCGACGCCGGACGCCCGAAAGTGTCGGTCGGCAGGTTGTTTTGTTAAGGTAGGTTCAATTATTAACTTTACTTTTAGTATATACAAAAACCGAGACACTCCAACAAGATTTTCATCAGAACTGCCTGAATGTTTTTTTTTTAATAAATCTCCAAGTTACACCTTAGTTTATGTCGCGTTAAGTTCTCTAGTAAAGTGTGAAATGCCTGAGATGTGCTATGTAGGGGTTGTCTAATACATGGAAACTGACCGAACAGACCGTCTCAAGCCTCAAGGTGTCTATTCCCGTCCACTGTTATGCATAGAAACCTATTGAAACAAAATTGAAATTTATGAAAAACAATGCAAGATTTCCTGGTATAAAAACTATGCCAATCGATTCTCCTAGTGATTCTGAACAAACTAGTTTCAGGTTTAGTGTATACTAAAACTAAACTTGTATAACTTACATCAGGGGATCAATGTCAGACCCTCAGTTCGGACTAGTTACCTACGTAATTATTTTAATTAAGGCTCTCTGGGTACCTCTGTCATGCCTCGGTGTATTATCCGTATAAATAATCCGCTCGAATACAGTAACTCTCTTTGTTCTTCTTAGGGCCGATTTAACTAACGGCGGATAACTTTTATCTGAGGAATAAATTTGTCATTTTGACAGCTTTTGAATAGAGATTCTGTCAAAACGTCTAACTTATTCCTCATATAAACGCTATCCGACATTGGTAAAATCGGGCCTTAGTAATACACCCTTTATCGTTAAGGGCCAGTTGACCTTTGAGGGTCAATAGGTTTTCATATAGTTGCCTCTAACGATGATCATCACCAAGGGTTAAGAGACCAGTCCCGTGAATCTGAACTTTTGGATAAATAAGTTGTGATTTGATATGTTTGATTTGATTTGATGTGTTATCCCTTTTTCTCTTGTTACGAGAAACTTAGGCAAAAAGAGATAACAAACTGAATCGGTCGACAATGGGCATTATGCATTTTTTTTAAATCTGTTAAGATATGAAAACCATTTCGAGGAATAAGGTTACTGATCACATCTCACTATTTAGAAATGGAAAATAATCATGGATTATTAGTATTTCGGGTTATATGTGAATGACCTTAATTTATCCTCCAAATGACGTCATTGCTGGCAGTATGGCAGTAATGCCTTTGCCTACCCTACGATTGTAAATAAAAAAAATGATAGACGTGGTCACGTGACGTGAATGTCATAAATAATAAACAATAAACATAACCTCAATCCTCAACAGAAATTCAACTTTTACTATTATAGTGTTTTATTGAGACGGTCAAGCAATAACGATGGAATATAGGAAGTGCTTTGTTCCTACCTGCAAGAATGACACTAAAAATAGCCCAAACAAAATTTTTGTTCGTGTTATGGAACTCAACTTTCGGAAGGTTCCGCGAGTCAGCTTTGATAAAAGTATCACTCATGGCGATTGGTTGGTCGGTAAATAATATGAAGGGCGTACGATCGAGATTAATTGCAATAGCGGCATAACGTGGTATTTTGTTTGTTATGAATTAAAGGCAAGGAACATAATAATCTGAGGTTATTATTTCATTGATCTGACAGTTGACACTATTGACATTTGACATCACTATTACAGTTTTTAGAATATGGATTGAGGCAAAGGTCCAAAGATTTTATGCCACTGATGACGTCATAGATCAGAAATTATATTGAATTTTAAATAATTAATAAAAAAATAATTACAATGAAAATAACAAAAATATTTAAATTGGTTTCTTAGATTACTCTATATTTTCAAAATCTAAAATAAAAAATTGTGGTCAAGAATTTTGCTTCATCCCCATTGAGTTATCGGAAACATTCTGAATCAGGGAGCTGCTACTATCTATCTGCCTAGCCTTTTCCCAACTATGTTAGGGTCAGCCTCCAGTCTAACCAGGGGGCCTACTCCCTAAGTCCGTCAACGAAGTTAGTCGCCCGTCCGAAAGTAGCCCGAAACGTAAGAGTGAACAAAACAAGTGTCAAGTTCAACTTTTCGGACGGGCAAAAACAAATCAGTAGTAGGGACAACTATCAAATCGTGTTGTCATTCATTCTTAGTTCGGGCCCCGAAATAATCGTATGTCCGTAGGTGATAGGGAGTAGGAAACGCTCGTAACTAAGGCCGAAACCACGGACTTCGTGCTTAGGAAGTAGACCCCCAGATGCGGCTGAATACCAGTATTTTACACTGAGCGACTGCCATCAGACCTCCGCAACCCAGCTACAGGCTAATGCCGATATCCTAAGTTTTGACCGGTTGTCAGACTTTCGGGCTTCTGACTACCACCCGTAACGACTGTCATAGGTATTACAAGAGCAGCCTTGCAAATCGTATGATTCGCGTAGTTGTTAATTAGCCATGAGCCCCTCAGGGATGCTATCAGGGGGCTGCTATTCCAGCTATTTATTACAAAAGACTTTCTTCTTCTTTCCTTAATTGTTGTTCTGTTGATTACCGTAATTCCAAATTCCACGAAGGCAGATACGGAAACAACACTACTTTATCAAACGAATAGTATTGTCGCAATAACGGTAAGTATTAAATACTCTTAATGGGCATTTCAAGCCAATTTCCGATTCGTTTTCATGGCGTTTACTTAAAATATGTATTATATAGCAGTGAAATTACTGTTAAGAAATAAACAGGACGTCTGTAATGGGATCGCTTTTGCGACGAGTTTTCGATAATGTGTTTGATCATTTGCAACAATCCTTTGTTCGGAGCACAGTAAATTGTTTTATCTGCTGAAAATGTATTAATGCTTCGCGTTTATCCGTGATCTTTACTGTTTTAGCCTAGCCCTAGCATTTTCATAGCCACGTTGGGGTCAACTTCCAGTCTAACCAGATGCGGCTAAATACCAGTATTTTACACGGAACCACTGCCATCAGACCTCTGCAACCCAGTTACTGGGTAAATCTGATATCCTAAGGACCGGTTAGACCGGTTGTCAGACTTACGGGAAAATAAAAATCAGCTAAATAAAACCGACTTGGTGAAACAAAAAAAAAACAAATGGCGCGCATTTTGTACCATTGTAAAACTTTGATACTTCATATTTAGCAAGAAAATATTAAAAAAATGTTATGTGGATATTTTATAACGGTACCTAGGTAGATTGGTAGTTGAAAGAAAAGTAGATTACGCACCTTGCTTAAGTGAGTAATTAATGCACTCGTGTTAATTTAGTGCCCTCGCGTGCGCTCGGGCACCAACATAACGCTCGTGCATTAATAACTCACTTTGCGCTCGGTGCAACAATCTACTATGATACTAGTACTTATTTAATACAAAAGGTAGGTTACCCTTTTTCGTCCAACTAGTATAACTTCTTTGTATAGTTAAACAAAGTTTCTACCCCTGTTGAAAGCCAAACTTCTGGCTGCTATGATAAAGTACGTTTCAAGTAGCAATCTAATTATACTTAATCACGAACAGATCTGTCTCTGAAAGTTCGTTGCACGTTTTCAGTTAAACTTTTCAGTTTGATTTTAAGAAACAGTTCACAGTAACTAACGATACTCTTGAAAGTTATTTTATGAACTGTTTATTTTTTTAATGCAATCTATATTAGATAAATGATGGAATCAGGCGTTACTTTGCGGAAATCCATGACATACAAAAATGCAAATAGAATATCTAGCTTTAATTCCGCTGAACAAGATCGCTAGTTTGGATGCAGTATGCAGCACCACCCTCCCGCCCACAAGTATATGCACATGCAGAAAGAGTGAACAAAATAATGCAACATGCAACCAAACCAATACACTATACTACTACTATGATTCGCGTCCTAGCGGTCGAGGAGTCAACATATTCTAAGGATGCCCCGTGCAGGGGCGAAACACGTGTCGTGTATTGGTTTGGTTGCATGTTGCATTATTTTTTCACTCTTTCTGCATGTGCATATACTTGTGGGCGGGAGGGTGGTGCTGCATACTGCATTCAAACTAGCGATCTTGTTCAGCGGAATTAAAGCTAGATATTCTATTTGCATTTTTGTAAATCTATATTAAAACAAGCTATACATCATTATCATCATCATTCAGCCGAAAGACGTCCACTGCTGGACATAGGCCTCCACGGGCACGGGTGTATACTTACCAATACAGTTTGTTAAGCAACATTGATTATTTTGCCCCATAGTAAAAGTACTATAGAATGATAAGTAGACTTAATGGTTTTCGGATTTAAAGCGAGTAACCAGTCATGCTGTATAGCAATTATATTCGTGTTGACCCATCCTTTAATTTTGAATGTATTCTTCATTTCATATAACATTTGAAAAAACTGGCCCACAAAGGCAATAATATGTAGAACCATTTCTTCAAATAGAGTTTTAGCTCATCTTGGTTGACTGTTAAGGTTCATAAAAGCGTTATACTATGTTGAATCTCTGCTGGCAGCAAACACGTTGCTTATTTCTAATACATTTCCTTACTTAAATGGGTCCCATGTTTGTACTATGTGATATGAAATGGAGGACAGGATTTTGTTACTCGTATTTAATTAAAAATTAATTTCAGCTAAATGGCGCTAGTGGAAATTAATGAGAGATTTTCAGAATAGTTGTTCTGTCAAAGCCTGTTGTAAGCGTAGAGGCTGTAGCGTAGTTTCAGCAGCGTTGTTCTAATAAAGTGTAATAAAAATGAAATGTTCCTAAAAGCTGCGGGCAAAACTAAGCGATGTTATAAATAAGTCCGTTTCACTTCCTAGCTACCTGTTTACTTGTACGAAAATGTTTAGTAAAACAATGAAAATGAATGATTTCGTGCTAATTAAATCTTAAATATACATTTATAAATTGCTCCGGTAATGAAAATAAAATTATTACAATGAGTTAGAACAATTAATCGATCGTTGTACGCCAGGATTGAGTACTTTATAGGAATAGGCTCACTTAGCTCGCCATGTATTATAGAGAAACGTGCAAGACTACTACCTTTTCCCGTCGTCCAACTATACGTTAGTAAACCCCGGTTTTTATCCATTTCCAAGATAATTTCTCAAACGTTTTTCTGAAGTGGTATCTTATTCCATAAGTCAGACCATCGAAATAAAAGTCTAGACAAACAGCTTACTCTAGAGTCTATCATAAGTGGCTTGGTCTTGTCTTTGATGTGTCTGTTCGTCATTCAGTCAATCACTGGCCTTTTTCGCTTAGAAGATTTTTTATGCCTGAGGTTTATGCTAATTCTGTCCTCGGTGAGCTGTGGATGTACTCCTGTCTGACCCAGAGCCTCTGTCTGACATATTAAGGATCACCGGTTTCTAAAGAACCTAATATTCCCCAATACTTACCAGCCTTTTACGAAAACCAATAACAAGTCCACGTCAGTAGCAAAAAGAGTAACAAAGAAATTATTCGGAGCGCCCGTCATATTTTTTTCACATCACACACATCGGGCGTCACGTATTATTTCAGCAACAAAGCACAAAGCGAGAGGAATATTTTTACGCAACAAAAGCTGCATGTTTGTCCTGTAAGAAGTATTTGCAACGGCTCAAATCACGAAAGCTTCGGCCCTCACGTCCTCGGCTTTGAATGTAAAGGGTCTACGTTTTAATTTTTTTCGGCGTTCCGCAACACTTGGTGTGCAAACACTTCTTTATTGTACGAGCTTTATTAATGGAACGGTCGGCCGGCTATAGGGTGTTGACAGCCTGCGGCTATACTTCATCCCTGTAGCGTACGGATATTAGCGTGTTAATTTATCGTGGAGAGTTCGAATGTCAAGAATACTATATGTATAGTGTGACTTACCATAAAGTGTACTTATGAAATTGGGTGAAACTAGGCGTAATTTTATCGACGGGAAAATAATGAAAAAAACAACAGATTTTCCGTAAATTCTTCCTCATTTTTAAGTGATCGTAACTTTTTTTTGGGGTTAATTGTATTGCGTCTTTTTTTTTCACGGCTTATCTTCCGTGCGAAAGATGTCCAGTCCTTTGGAACCAACGCGTAGAGGCCCCCTTGAGAACTTTAATCTAAAATGGGACGCAGTAAAAGATGCAGTACAGTCATGGACCGTCTCAGGTGGGTGCAAAACTATTGTAAACTATGGTAAAAAAATATCTGGTCTATGGGAAGGGGTGTTTAGTGGATCGGTTAACCTCTATTGTCGGAAGAAAACGGCGTCTGCCTTTCAAGTTTAAATTTGGTATTTCGTCTATTATTACTGTTTTCGTTTTAACATTATAGCGAGATTTATGTCTATAAAACCAAGTTCTATTTTATTATTTCTCTCTTCGATAAAATTATGTCTAGTGTCACTCAACATGTGCACTATATAGAGACTCACACTGCATATTATGTCAGAATACTAAAACGCCTCATAGCACGAATATTCGTGTCGATGGACGTAGGTCAAAGATAAAGTTTTCAGTTTAACTCGTTGGCCAACCTCGCTTATTGGTTTTTAGATTTGACATCGAACTAAAAAGAAAAAGCGGACAGAGTTCAAAGAGGAATTACTTCGAAAGAGTTATGTAACATGCCTTGAAGGCAAGGAAATGTTGACTCGAATTTTTATCTTGGAACTTTTAACTTATCTTAACTGGAGTTACAGTTTTCCAGTTTTAGTTAAAGTGTTCTTCTACTTAATTTTTTATTTTTATACTGTACTTAACTTGGTTATTTTTACGTCAAGACTGACAGCAAGTGTAAATAGAAAGTTTTAAATGGTATAGACCTTTTCTCAAGAGTCGCTGTTCTTGACGAATAGATTGTTTTCGGTACTTAACAATTATTATTTATTGCGGTTAGTCCCTAGTAAGAGTTTGAGAATTACAAAAACGGCAATAGTTTTCATAAGCTCGCTAAGCTCTATCTCTCTTTCACATCCGCGAAAAAAAGAGACGAAAATATTACTCAGTTTCCGAACTCGCGAAAACTATTTCCGTTTTCGTATAAAAACTCATACTAGAGCACTGTAGACTCCTACAACATTTTAGACGTACCGTAGGTACTACTCACTGCATCCTATCTGAATCCTTGAAAATACGTTCCGAAGTAGTCATAGAACTATTTGTGTGGTAGTTTACGCACTAGATCCGACTTTCGTCATCCGATTTCTCTCCGTCATCCGTGAGGCTCCAATTCAGAAGAAGTATTGACGGACTGAAGTAGCCGTAGTACTGTTTGTAAGAACGCTTTCGCATTACCTCGGATTCAAATCGGACATATGCCAAAGATGGCCCCTGAATTGCTTGGATTTGAATCAGAGATCGGATTAGTGCGTGAGCAATATCCGAATTCGGTCCGAGATTTTTGGACTCTAGATCCGTATTTTCACGAATTCGGATCGGATGCAGTGCGAAAAGCAATATCCGAATTCGGTCTGAGTTTTTTATATCCATATTTTCACGGATCCGGATCGGATGCGGTGTAGGAATAGAAGTAAGTATCTTATTCTTAGTCAATCACAACGGATATTAATTAGAAGGATTTTATAAACATTAAAAAAAAATTGTCTTCATCAGACCCCAATGTATTCCGATTTTCAGGCACTCATTTAACTGAGACCTTTTGACGCGATGTCTCGAGGCAGGGTTTTAGTCGATGCCTTGGGAATACCGAGGGTCGAATCGAATCCGTCTCGTTACGTGACGTCACGGCTTCCGTGTTCCTCGTCGTGTCGCGAACAGGTATTGGTATTTTATTAGAGGCGATGAGACGATAGCGCGGGTCGATCCGATGTATCCTGAATTGGGGTTGGTGATTTGGGTACGGACATTTTATGTGTGTGTACTTATGTGTGTTTTAATGTTATTGGCTAGTATTATAATCTCTTTATTCATTCTCTGTACATATATTATGTCTGTTATTATTACGTCTATTTCGAAAGTCATAACAGCGTTAATGCTAACATTAATATCGTTTCTTTTTTGGATCTTTGTGTATTTAGATTTTTATAGGTCCATAACAATTTTATCTCTTAAAATCATTTAAAGAAATTGACAAAAAAAGGCTAGCTTTGTTGAAAGCCCTTATACTAAGTACTGTGAAATTCAATATTTCTATAGTAATGGTCTATAAGATTTGAAAAACAAATCTGGAGATTCAAATTAACATTTTTCCGGAGGTCGTGACCGGAATTTTTAATAGCCGAAAGGAAGTCGATTTAATTTTTGATTAAAATTTCGAGTTCTTCGCTGAATTGATAATGAAAGAATAACATTGAGACACCAGATGCTTTTTGATTCGACTTAATTCTTAAGGATAATTTAAGGAAAATTTTGATTCTTCATAATTTTAATAATTTCTTTAATAATTTTATTGATAAGCTTTATAATCTTTTTGACAGAAAGCCTTACTATAGCTATTCAGCAAGGATACAATTAAGGCGCAGTTGCAAAAAAGTGTTTGGTACAAAAATATTAAAACAACAAAAGCATATTTCAGTTTTAAGCAACTGTTTGCAATAACAAAAAATACATGCAAAAACAAAAATACTCAACACACATATCAATCCAACAACATCTAATGAAATGTAAGGGGAGGTAACCAAATATGGAATGTTATCCCTATGGAATAACAATGAATTATGATTGTTATTCCATATTAAGGATACTATTCCAAATTTGGTTACTTTCCATCTACATAAAATTACATCTGCAAATAAATTGCTCACATAAACAGACAGCATCGAGTCATTTATCAAAATGGAATAGGAAGACGATAAAAAATACTGTTCCGGAGGGGTTAAAGCCTCTTAGGGGTTAAAGAAACAGCGAGGTCCCACAATGGGTGGCATCGTTTACTTAGGCTCGGGGCAGCTATTCCTGAATTTTTAATAGACGTTTTGTTCCACATCGACGGGAAGACAAAGAAAGAATAATAGAGAAATAAACGAAGCGAATACGAATCATAAATATTAATGTTTACAATCGGATACCGACGGTGTTGGAGTTACGTAATCTGTTTTATTTTAATTTATTAATACGGATAAAATATGGTGTTTTATTTTGATATCATATTTATTTCGTGGCTTCTTTTCTTATTCCTTGTACTTTATCTTTTGAGTAACTTCGTTGCGAGTTCCAAGACTGTTAAACTAGTTACCTGGGAAAAATGTCGTTGCTTGTTTTTATGTTGGTGATAAATTTCTTGCAGATTCTGGCTTAGAAAAGCTTTTGTGGTGTAGTGAAAATATATTATGTTAGAATTATTCCTGTTATTCAGTTAGTCTGGCTGTGAAATCCTTTAAAAATACTTAAACAATTGGAAACAGCAATCATGTGATGTGTAAGGTGTTTATCATTAATTACGGTTTACTCACGTGCATTTTTCGGGATAGCCCGATTAGTTTCGGACCCAAACCGCGTAAGCGAAAGGTATTATTAGGGTCCAGTTCATCATCGTCCTGCCCTTATCCCTACTTATTTGGGATAGCCGCAGCATGTATTTTTCTTCCATACATCTCTATTAGCCGTCATCTCAGTAGTTATTCTATATAACATCTATATAGTCATTATCCATCCATCGTTTCTTTGGTTTTCCTTTACTCTTATCCATTAGGGTCCAGTTAAGATCCATATTCTTGGTAGGTATATAAATAACGTCGCCTCAAATCGTTTAGTGTAGTACTTATAAATATTTTCGTAGAAGAATGAATGAAAAAAAAACCGGCCAAGTGCAAGTCGGACTCGCGCACGAAGGGTTCCGTACCGTTATCTATGAAAACGGCAAAAAAAGTCACGTTTGTTGTATGGGAGCCCCCTTAAATATTTATTTTATTCTGTTTTTTAGTATTTGTTGTTATAGCGGCAACAGAAATACATCATCTGTGAAAATTTCAACTGTCTAACTATCACGGTTCATGAGATACAGCCTGGTGATAGACGGACGGACAGCGGAGTCTTAGTAATAGGGACCCGTTTTACCCTTTGGGTACGGAACCCTAAAAAAGATCGTATTAACCTAAAAGCATCACGTTTAAAAAACTGAATCAAAAGTCGAAACAACAAAACAATGACAATTCCATAATAAAAAAACTAACATTATGTATAACTATTATAGTTTTTCAAACAATATTGTCGGCAGAACTAGAATGGGGAAAACAAAACCCCGAATGTGATTTGCAGTGACCCATTTCGCAGTGTGGTCGGTCATAAAAAGGAAATAGGATTAAAATTGGTTTACTTTCCATCGCCACTCCACTAACTTTAACTGAGAAGAACGGTTGCTGACTCGTGAGAATATGATAAAATATGAAATTGCGATATTTTTTTATGGAAATATTTGTATTTGTACTTATACCCTTTTCAACGTTAGTGAGTTCCGAGGTTTTTCTACAAATCGTAACCATACAAAGAATGTCAAATATTTTTAAAAGAGTAAAAGTTTGCTAACTCATAGTATCTTATCTTAACCTCATAGTTGCTCTTGTTTGCAATTTATATAGGTATTTATTTGTATTTAAGTACGTTTATTGTATTTTATGCTTTTTGTATTTATGTAGTTATTTGCGTCTGTATATTTATCTGTTTCTTTTGTTTTGACACTATTGTCTACATTTCTTGTTATAAATTCTCCTCTCACAGGTCTGTTGGAAGAGATTTCTTTAAGAAATAAGCTGTGCCTTTGTACGTTATGCTCCTGATTAACTTATGTTTTATTAAGCGCCTGTTTCATCACCTCCAAGTAAATTCCCGTTATATTACTTGGCAGATAATTTCATACAAATTCTGTTCCATTTTTTAATTTGTTCGGTAAGTAGTGGCTACTCAGACATCGTGAAACAGGCCCTAAGTGTTGTGTGCACACATGGCTATACATCAAGCTATAGATTTCCAGTTTTCACTGACCTCTTATTGTAAGGAAATCCTATACAATGCGAGATCAGTCGTTTACGTTTTTTCGATAGCAGTCTCCTTACGGCTACAATTTACGAAATGACATGATATTTAATCTTAGTGTAGATAGCGGTAATTTCCCTGATCTGATGAAACACAGCAAAGTAATTCCAATTTTTAAATCAGGCTGCAAGCATAATCCCTCTAATTATAGACCCGTTTCAGTTCTTCCATCAATAAGTAAGATTTTTGAGAAAATTATGCTCGAACAGATGTTGTCACATTTTAATAAAAATAGGATTTTACACGATCGACAGTTTGGCTTCACGAAAGGTAGATCGACGACAGATGCAGGTGCGAAATTAGTCACTCATATCTTGGAGGCTTGGGAAGGGTCACAGGATGCTGTTGGCATCTTCTGTGATCTTTCCAAGGCTTTTGATTGCGTGGATCATAAAACGCTCATTTGTAAGTTGAATCTCTACGGTATTCGTGGACGTCCTCTGGAACTGGTCTTATCCTATCTTTCGAAAAGACACCAAAAAGTAGGCATATCTGGCATAACATCTTCAGGGTCTCTAGTAAAAATGGGCGTGCCACAGGGCTCAATTCTGGGCCCCTTTCTGTTTCTTTCTGTTTCTAGCTTATATTAATGATCTTCCTTACATGATGTCGGCATTATCTGATATAATTTTGTTCGCGGACGACACTTCCCTTATTTTTAAAATCAATAGGAAAGACATGGATCTTTTAAATGTAAATAATAGTTTATCCGCTCTTTCTAAATGGTTTGCTGCAAATAATCTTTTATTGAATGCTACTAAAACGAAATGTTTAAAGTTCTCGTTGCCAAACGTTCCCCATGTAGGAGTAAACATAACGCTTGACGGCAGTAAACTGGACATAGTAGAACAAACTGTATTTCTAGGCATAACAATAGATTCTAAATTACAGTGGGGAGCTCATATAACTGCCCTTTTTAGTAGGTTAAGTTCTGCTGCTTTTGCAGTCAGAAGAATTAGACAGCTAACTGACGTACCTACTGCCCGACTTGTTTATTTTGCATACTTCCACAGCATTATGTCATATGGTATTTTGCTGTGGGGGGCAGCGGCCGATCGCGACTCTATATTTATATTACAGAAAAGGGCAATCCGCGCGATCTATAATATGGGTCCTCGGGAGTCGCTTAGAGATTTCTTTAAAGAGATTAATATTCTGACGATGCCTTCCCTTTACATTTTTGAAAATATTATGTTTGTACGTAAAAATCTGCCAATGTATAATGTTAAAAGCGACGTTCATAATAGAAATACTAGGAACAAATATAAATTAGTAGTCCCTAAATTTAGATTATCCAAAACGAATAAGTCATTCCTAGGAAATTGTGTTAGATTTTATAACAAGCTTCCCAAAACAATTACGGATCTCACCGATGGCAAATTTAAATCATACGTTAAATCAGTTCTCATTAAAAAGGCATACTATAAGATAAACGACTATGTTGACGATAGGGACGTGTGGCGCTAGTTTTTTTCTGCACATGTGGCTTCCCTGGAAACCATTAGTTTTTATGTGTTTGTTTAGATAAGTTTCTATATTATTTAGATACGATTTTGATTTATCTCAATTCATACAGAATTGATTTATATACCTACTTATGTACTATTTTCATTTTTACTTTTCCTTTATGTGCATAATTTTATTATTGTAAAAAATATTATGATTTTCTTTGTATAGAGTCAATTAATTTATTCACTTGACAGACATATCTGTGTTGCTGGGGAGTTTGTTGCGCCGTTTCTTCTTCACAGCATAAACACTAGGAAGCGGTGAAGGGAGGGCTTTTTGGGGGATGTCTATATTGTAAAACCGACGTTCAAAAAGAACTAAGTAATTCTAGTCTATTTTGAATAAATGAGTTTTGAGTTTGAGTTTGACCGTTATGTCATGCCCCGTCTTTCGTAGAACAGTGTATAGTTACCACTTTTTATCTTGACTTTTTCACAGCCGGATAAACAGTCCAAATCGTAACAAGTTCCTATACCCCTAATAAAAGTATATTTCTTCAGCTTTCCCTATTTTAATGCTAGGCCGTACTAAAGATAACCGCGGGTGGTTCTTACCCGCATGATTTTGTGATTCGAAGGAATCAATACAAACGAGGGGAATGGAGACGGCTATGTTCAGAGTTTCCCTGCGTGATCATATGCGACGACGCTGCTGTACGTGTTCAGACTACATCACTCCACGAAGGTTGAGGAGATCGTGGAGTATGTTCGGGTGAAGACCAACTGGACTTTGAGGGTCGACAAGTTGGAGTCGCGCCACAACACAAATTTCAAGTCGTTTGTGGTGCGAGTTCCGACTCATCAAATTGAGACTTTCCTTATAGAAGAGTTTTGGCCGAAGGGTGTCATTTAGCGACGATTTCGCGGAAGGCTACGCGACACCACTCAGCGTACACGACGCCGTCACTTCGTGTACAGTAGTTTTACATAATAAGTATTAGTTTATAGTTATGTATTGTTTTAATTATTTATGTATTCGTTTTCTACGGGCCAAGTTGTCGGAAATAAAGGATATTATTATATCAGAAACTATGAGATCCGCAGGAGAACCAAGGTAACCGACATGGCTCGAAGAATTGCCAAACTTAAATGGCTGTGGGCGGGGCACATTGCTCGCAGATCGGATGGTCGATGGGGCCGAAAGGTTCTGGAGTGGCGACCGCGTACCGGAAGGCGCAGCGTGGGTAGGCCCCCCACAAGATGGACCGATGATCTGGTGAAGGTCGCGGGAAACCGCTGGATGCGAGAAGCACAGGACCGGTTGATGTGGCAATGCTTAAGGGAGGCCTATGTCCAGCAGTGGGCGTCGTTTGACTGAGTGATGATACAAACAAACACATGGCGGTTTTAAAACACACTAAATGGTGAAGAAAATTCAACTGCGGCTTACCGCCCTAGAGGTTAACCGCTAGTGCGGCGTAGTCCTTAAGTAATATTATTTTAGGTTTAGGTGCAGGTAGGGTTTATGGGATGTAATGTTAATTAGATTCGTGGTGTCCCGGAGGTTACGCACCCGCTTGTTAAGCATCAAGCTGCGGGGTCAAAACCCAGGCATGTACCTGTGTGACTTTTTCAATGTCATATGTACTTTCTTAGTTAATCTAAGACGCCACTGACATACGGAAAGCATAGTGAAGAAACCTGGACGTAATGGTTTGAAATCGCCAACCCGCTGTGAGTTAGCGTGGTAATCAATGCACCATTCCCTCTCTGTATGAGAACAGTACCCTAAGTGTGAGTTTTTTTCAATAGGTAGGTACTAAATATTCCCCATGGCAAAAAGGCGTGAGTTTATGTATGTATGTAATATTCCCGCGTAAATTGAACGCCACGCCTAGAGCCGCTGCCTAAATTTTCATACATTTTTGGCGTGACGCAACTACAGTAGTTAACGAAAATAACTCACACTTGGAGCACAGGCGCTTGCCCTGCAGTGGGACAGTTACGGGCTAATATTTATTTAATTTCACGGCTCATCTTCCGTGTGGAAGATGTCCGGTCCTTTGGAAGGCATACGGGGACACAGGTCCAACGCGCAGAGGCCCCTTTGAGAACTTTAATTTAAAATGGGGTGGGGCACGAACCGGGACTATCCACGGCCGGCTGCACTATTGGAGTACAGTTATGGGCCGTCTCAGGTGGGTGCAACACTATTGTAAAATATGGCGAAAAATATCTGGTCTACGGGAAGGGGTGTTAAGTGGACTGGATAACTTCTATTGCCGGAAGAAAACGGCGGCTGCCTTTCAAGTTTAAAATTGAAAAGTTTTGGCAGGCGGTGACTCGCCAGGTCACCAGCTGGGCCTCCTGAAAAGCCGCCAGTATATAGGCGAAGGGGGCGACAACGTGTGAGCGGACGGGCTAATATTATTATTATGTTAACTAAAGATTCCTCGTTATGCTATTCTCTTGATTATTCGAACGATGCTATTAATATCTTTAATTGTTCACACGAGTCATTTATTCAGATCTCTGTGATTAAAAAAACAATGTCGTCAATAATGAAAACGAATGTAGGTAATATAAATAAAGACAGAAAAGAATAACAGAAGGATAAAGTAGTCTGAATTACGGATGTTATTGACTTTTATGATTTCCTTGAGAGCCACGCGAATAAAAGTCACAGATTACATTATCTGTTGCGAATTATAGAAATAATGTAATATTACGCAACAGTTGAATGAGGAAAATGATTAGAAAACCCTCTGTTAGGGTCTTAATATCAGGAGAATGTTGGAAGAATTGATTGATTGAATGGTCATCGATTTTTTGTTATTGTTTACGGTATATCGTAAATGATTACTTGATCACAAACAAATCTTGTGGTTTTTGTCAAGAGGATTATTTTAATTTCAATGTCTTTCGGATGTACGCAGTAGGTATATGATATACTCTGCCAGGGTTGCGGAATTCGTTCGAAAGAGTTACCGCGGCCCTGGAACAAAAAGGGCATTAGGAGGAACGCGGATGGGTTTTAGTCAGTAAGAGTCTGATACTCCCTTCCGCTCCGCCTAGAGAGGAAGGAGTCATATGATGATTTCGAATCCATAAAAAAAAGTATATGATGTACCTACTCATTCAGCCAGTGGCAAAATAAAACAGTCTTTTTCTTCTTACTTGACTTGGCCTCGTTTGACAGTAGTCGCGGATGGTAAGCGTAGACAGGGTCTAAGATGGAGCACACGAATCCAAGTAAAGATAAAGATAGGTAAAGAGGGATTCACCGATAGGTCTGGCTCACACATACGACGGAACAAAGAAAATAGCAAGATAAAAAAACCCATTGCCGGCTTTGAGAAACACCCATGTGACAAAACATCAACTCAATGTTAAATTACACTATAGTTCCCTATGTATTTATAAGGATTTAGGAAAGTATGCAATTGGACCACCTGGGGCACTTTGCTATCTTAATTAAATGTTCCCACAGTTTAATTAAGGGAACGGATCAGATTGTGAGCCTGCAGGTTAATGGCTGGAGTCCATGAGTCTTCGTTAGTGGGCAGCAGAGTTCTAAGGGAAACAAACATAGAAATCCTGCAATTAATCGTAACGAACTAAAAAGTTTCCGATTAAATGTAGATTGGGTAATTTAATCTCTTTGCGTAGGCATCGTAAAAGGGAATGAGAGATTATATCAGTTGAAGAACTGTACATAGAAAGCATTATAGTCCAAAATTTTTATAGCTTTAAGGTCCTAAAGATTATGGTAAATTCCCAACTAAAAACACTTATCACATAGCAGCCCATGGAACGTGTACTTAACCGGGATTTGGCGCAGATACATCGCCATTTGGTGATGAAGTGTTTCTATAGCGGGACATTTTTGTTGTAAGCCTATAGCAAAACTATCCTGTCTAACGCGTTTATACAACAAGTGTTATCGGTAGCACTGGGCAATGTTGACAAAGGAAGGTAGTCGTCGATATGGATCAACGCACCCGATGTTAGGTATAAAGGCGGTGGTCATTCGACGAAGCGAGAGCATTCGGTGCTGAACAGCTGAAGAAGTCTGACCTTTTATATCTAACAAGCTTGTCCTTATTTTATGATCTTGTAATAATTGTGTAGAGTATTATATTGTGATCTAGTTCATGTTACTAACACTAACCCAAATACAAGTACTCTCAGTGGTGGAGAGTCTATGTTGGTTTTATTTACTACATTTACCTTGCTCGCAATCCTGACATACCGATATTATCTATAACTGTAATGATAAAATCACCCCTGAACGATTATGTGGTTGTGTCTTTTACACAAGTGGCTACCAATAACACTTTGATACAACTTTTACGGAAGTTTTTTGAGATATAAGCTTTTGTTATAGGATAATTTTGCTGGTTGGGTCAGACACCAAAAGATAGCTGATAAAATTAAAAACGCTTCGTATCTTCGTTGAAGTAACTGATAATGCGCCGACGCATGTAATCATCACTAATCAGCACAGATTATGCACTCATGTAGTTCAAGCCTGACGAGACAGATGGCGCTACTTGTCGCAATAAATCAATAAAGTAAAATGCAATTCATAATTATTTCCTGACAAGAGCTTATTATTCCTTCACTAGCGATGATATTCACGGTCACTAAGCAGATTACCGACGTAACCACCATCGTGTTGACCACGTGACTCTCAATAGAATTAACTTCGTCATTGACAGGTTAAGTCGCTTACCTTTACGCCCAATTTGTTTGTCGGCGTAGAGTTCATATCGAGGGTTGACTCGACGGAACTAATCCCTTGTTACCTAACGTAGTTCATCTATATACCTATAATGAGATTAGATATACTTACTCAGTCTTTTTGTCATTGTTAACGAATTATACAGGGTGTAAACGAATTCGTGTAATTCCTTCAAACCACATGATCTATTAATGGTATGGATTAACCCCGCACGGGATTTAGGTTAATTACAAATAAAAATAACCTGTTTTTTTCTAAATAAAATTTTTAGTGACAGAAAATTTCGATGCCATGTCTAAATGAATGAAGGCACGGCGACACAGCTGATGGGCACGACTAGCGCGATTTCGCTCCACGCAGTCAGTTAACTTGAGACGCTAAAATTACTCAGATGTAGAATAAAATGGTTCATTTTTAGGGTTCCGTACCCAAAGGGTAAAACGGGACCCTATTACTAAGGCTCCGCTGTCCGTCTGTCCGTCTGTCTGTCCATCTGTCACCAGGCTGTATCTTATAAACCGTGATAGTTAGACAGTTAAAATTTTCACAGATGATGTATTTCTGTTGCCGCTATAATAACAATACTAAAAAACAGAATTAAATAAATATTTAAGGGGGCTCCCATACAACAAACGTGATTTTTTTTTGCTCCTTTTTGCTTTATATTGATAACGGCAACAGATAGACGCTTGAAATATTCACAAAATATTTAGTTATATATTCACTTTAAAAATTAATAATTAAATTAAATTAGAACAAATATTTAAAGGGGGGCTCCCATACAACAGAGTATTATTTTTTTGCCGTTTTTTAATTTTATTTCCGTGTAAAATTATTTAAATTTTAGTTTTTTCAAAAATTCTCGATCCCTGCTTTGGATACGAATTCTGAAAATGGAGTTTCTAATTGGTGACCCCAAATATGACCTAACATGTAAACACAGCTGATCATAGCTGAGTATAGATAGATTTAAGCATTTTTTTTTTGTAATTTTTGATCAGCTATTTCTCTTAAACTATTGACTTTTGGGGAAAATTATAGATAGATAGATAGAATATACTTTATTGTACACCAAAATTATAATACAACTCTTATACAATAACATACATTGAAGGGTACAATGGCGGTCTTATCGCTGAGAGCGATATCTACCAGACAACCTTTGGATGAACAGGAAGACAATGAATAAGATAGGGGGGGTAGTCCGTGGTGTACTGCTGCAAAATATATACTACACACAATACATAGACATAATACTTACATTTAAAATTATATATACATAGATATTATATATATGTTTTATACTAATATGTGACAGGGAAAAACAAGGTAGATTGATGATGAGGTACAGGTATCATGAGGAATTAGAAACGTGTTGAGAGAAGAAATGGTCTTTAACTAATTTTTTAAAAGAATCCAATGACTGAGCTTGTCTTACTGGCATCGGCAACGCATTCCACAAACGTACAGCCTGGACTGTAAAGGATTTGTCATAGAATTTGGTAGAATGCGAGGGCATCGAAAGTCTCAAATTTTCCGATGATCTTAAGTCTCTAGTATGAGTGTCATGTAGGAACTTAAAACGTTCTTTGAGATAAGAGGGGGTTGCGGGATTGAACAAAACACTATAAAGCAATGATAAGATATGAGCATTCCGGCGAAGGCGGATTGGCAGCCACTTGAGCTTAATGCGAAATTCTGAAACATGATCATATTTGCGTAAACCAAATATGAATCTGATACAAAAATTTTGGAGTCGCTCAAGCTTATCTAGCTGCACTTCAGTAAGATTAGGATAGCTAGCATCGGCATAATCAAGGATTGGGAGAAGAAGGGATTGGGCGAGCGCAGTTTTAGTGGCAGTTGGCAGAAAATTGCGCAATCTCCGTAAAGACCCCGCTGACGCAAACAATTTGCGGCTTACTTCTTATAACTATATAATTATAGAACAAAAGTTACTCATTATTATAGGTACTTTAACACCCTTTCGGATTAGTACCTCCTTTCTGACTAACCCTGTACTTATTAATAGAACTAAACAAAATTACTTAATACAAGAACAAACAAACCGTTCGTGTATTACATTTACCTTTTACGAATGAGTTTACAACAATACTTATACGTCACCTTGACCTCACATACTTCATATAATTAACAAAATGAAACTGCGGTCATTACACGGAGTTTATAATAAACAAACACAGGTACGTACATTTGGGGAAATGGGACTTTTTTATCAAGCCCGAACTAATCTACTTTGCCGTTTGGCCCTCCGTAATCCGGCCGAGACTCTAAAAAGACCACTTAAGCTAATTTAAGACCCGCAAAAAACTTTTTTGGTGGATACATAAGTATCTTGTGTATTGAATTATTTATTTTACCTTCTCTCTGAATGCGAATCGATGGGAAATTGCTTTTTGTATCGAGTTAGATAGGAATCAGAACGTTGATTTTGGTAAATAAATCCAGAGCTGGATGCTGATAAAAGAAATATGAATAACTAACTGATGCTCGCGGTTTCACTCGTATTGTAGAAGAACTACTTCATGTACCTACCCGAATAAAAAGTATTTTACTTATTCGTTTTTATTTATTTATTGACCAACTTAAGCCGGGTCCGTTGCGACGTGTTTTAGTGTTTGCAAACAGGATAACATTGTTTGCTAACCGAATAGGGGCGTGGCCTAACAGTTTTGTTAGCAAAATTGGCGCTGTGGACCCGGCTTAACATTGCTAACCGAATAGGAGCGTGGCCTAACAATTTTGTTCGCAAAAACACAATAACATGTTAGAAAATTGGCGCTGCGGACCCGGCTTTATAGGTCTAATAAAACATACATTTAAACAAGATAACATTGTGCTCATAGTTTAAAAACAAGTCTTCTACAGGTCATGGTCTACCTGTGTGCCAAATTTCATCCAAGTCCGTTCAGCCGTTAAGGTATGATTGATAAACAAATATCCAAATTAACAAATTCACACAAATTTTTACATTTATTATATTTGTTGGAAGTTAGATATGAAATATTTATGAAACATATTTCATCGATAGCGTTGGGAAAAATATTGATTAACTGATCAAGTGCACGATCTAAAATTATTCTAACAACTCTCGCCGAGTTGTTGGAATATTTATCATTTCACATTCTCAGCTATTATTCATGCTGTATAACAAACATCCAAACTTTCACATTTATAATATAAGTTAGAAGTTAGATGTGAAATATTTATGAAACATTTTTCATCAAAAATAAACCAGTAAATCTGAGTAGTGCAACGTAATTTAAGTTGTATTCTGGCATCAGGATAGAATAGCGCTAAGAAAAATATTAATTAATTGATCAACGTGGAAGACCCAATAATTATTCTAATAATCCTCACCGGGTTGTTAGAATATTTATTGTTTCACATTATTAGCTATTATTCATGCTTTATAACAAACATCCAAACTTTCACATTTATAATATAAGTTAGATATGAAATATTTATGAAGAATTTTTCATCAAAAATAAAACAGTATGACGTATTATAAGTTGCATTCTGGCATCAGTATAGGTTAGCTCGAGAAAAAATATTAATTTACTGATCAACGTGCACGACCGAATAATAAAATTATTCCAACAACCCTCACCGGGTTGTTAGAATATTTATTGTTCACATACTCAGCTATTATTCATGCTGCATAAAAAGTAACGTACAATTTAACGTTGCATAATTAAACCGTTCGCGAAAGTCAATTAAAATGTGATATCTACTCGCATGGTCGGATAACTGGAAAACGTGGTTCGAAATATGCATTCCCAGTAAACGAATCAATACAGGCAGGGCGTAAATACAGCGATAATATCACAAGTTTTTATACCGATTCATCCCTAGATAACACTTGCGGATGAACAAAATTTTGCACAAGTAAAAACTTTGCCAATTTAAATTCAACACACGAACCCGTGGATCAACATCACGAGATTGGTGTGTCCATAAAAGAGCTGCATATCTAGCGTAGATTAAATTCTACATTTTAGTTGTTAGTACTCGGAAATAGAACGAAATCTTAATTAGAAGTACGCATACACTGCTTTTATATGAAAAGTGTGAATAAAACACATGAATACGAAATATCTTCGTCAAAAAAAATTAAAAATAGTGTGATTGTAGAAATGTTTTTGTGTCATTTTCAGGCTACGTTTTATTTTAAACTAGAGGTCGCCAGCGACTTCGCCCGCGTGGATGTCGTTTATCGCGTATTCTGCGTTTTTCTCTACTATATTATGCACGTATTATACACATAAACCTTCCTCTTGAATCACTCTATCTATTTAAAAAAAACCGCATCAAAATCCGTTGCGTAGTTTTAAAAATCTAAGCATACATAGGGACAGACAGCGGGAAGCGACTTTGTTTTATACTTTGTAGTGATGTGAATAAAAACACATGAACAAGAAATATCTTTGTCAAAATAAATTAAAAATACCGTAATTGTAGAAATATTTTTGTGTCGTTTTCGGGCTACGTTTTATTTTTCATTTTTGTATTTTCTACTCGAAAATTGTGATCGTGCGTCTTATAACGTATGCTTTATCCCGTGTGGGGCCGGCTAGAATATAAAACTTCCTCACCGCACGCTGGGAATAAACGCGTGTTGTAAGATTCAACAAAACCCATCCCACTTGGTGTTAGGATATACGGTCCGTCTGGCTAAGCTACGACCTGAACATAAAAGTCCGGCGCTAAAGCAGTTTACTGTGTTCCGTCGTGTGTATGTGAGAGCCAGAGGTATAGGGGAATTCCTCTTTATCTCTGCGCTTACCATCAGGTGTGCGTGTGACTAAGGTGGAACTGATCAAGACAGATAATAAAAATAAAAAACATGAGTGATCGCATGATATAAGTAGCTAATCAGCTATTCACCTTGTTTGTTGTACTTTTTAGGATTCCCCAAAGGGTAAAACGGGACCCTATTACTAAGACTCCGCTATTCGTCCGTCTGTCCGTCTGTCACCAGACTGTATCTCATGAACCGTGATAGTTAGACAGTGGAAATTTTCACAGATGATGTATTTCTGTTGCTGCTATAACAACAAATACTAAAAAACAAAATAAATAATGGTACGGAACCCTTCGTGCGCGAGTCCAACTCGCACTTGGCCGGTTTTTTTATCATTGCTCTACCATCTATCATGTACTATTTATCGTAGCTAATATTTACGGATTATCGATGTTTACAAATTTATGAACTACCTATATAAGGTATAAACAACAATTTTACCAATTTTATCAAAATTATTAATTTTTATCAATTTTATGTTTCATGCAATGTTACCAATGCAATTGTATTAATAATTAGCGCTTATTACTATGTAAGTTAGCTTAACCTTTGGATCTCTGAATTGTGAATGTAGTGTTTACCTATAAGTAATTGTTGCACTGTCAAATTATTCTAAGCATGTAATTTTTGTTATAATTATGTGTAAACAATTGTTGGTGAACCTAATAAAAATAAATAAAATAAAAAATAAATAAACCCAGATGTCAATCAACACACGTCTTAATTAGAGTTGACATAATTATAATATTAAGAGCCCAAATACACGTCCGATACTTGCCTCCGATTGTCGGTTCCGATAGTCTGATCAGACTATCTGAAGGCCTCCGCGTCATACATTTGTTTGAACATGAATTACACGTACGATCAGACTATCGAATCGGATGTCAGAATCGTAAGCAACGTCCGAGCATCGTCGTCGTCCAGAGAAAATCGGACACGAGAATCGTACGTGTATTTCATGAATCCGATCAGATAGTCGGATCCGGCTCCCGGAAGCATCTATCGGACGTGTATATTGACCCTAAAGAGGAAAGACTGAGCTTTTTTTTTGTAATTTAGAAAAAGGGTTCCGTGGTTTCTTCACCACTAAAAATATTGCTCGCATAAACTTAATGAACACATTATTTGTTCAAGAGATAACTAAACAAAATATACAGGGTGTTAACGAATTCGTGTAATTCCTTAAAACCACATGATCTACTACTGACGTAGACAGGCCCCGCACGGGATTTAACTTGATTAAAAATATAAATAAAAAAAACTTTTTTTTTCATGCGGCTTTGTTACCGATCGTATCTAAACCACCTCATAAGGATTCAGTAAAAAAAAAGTTTTTTTTTTTTTTTTTGCAAAAAAATAATTTTATTTGCGTGAACATTTCAATGCCACGCATAAATGAATGAAAGTACGGCGACACGGTTGACAGGAACGACTATCGCGATATCGCTCTTTGCAGTCCGATAACTCAAGGCTATAAAAAGACTCAAAAATAGAAAACCAAAATTTTTTTTTGAATATTTTTTTGGTTGGATTTCGAAAATTCCCATTTAGGGTTAATCTGTGTCACCAGTAGATCACGCGGTTTGAAGGAATTACACGATTTCGTTAACACCCTGTATATAGCGGCATTCCTTTTAGGGAAAGTACGCCATAATCTGGCGAGTCCACGCTACAACATGAGGGGGAAATATTACAGACATTAGTGTCGCGGGGAGATTTGTAGACACACGTGAGAGAACACTTGCGTGCAAATAAACGTAGCGATATTCCAGTGATTTTCCTTAGAAGTGTCGATTGAAATGGAACACGTTTTCATTGACACTCTCCACACTCTTATGAGTGTTTTTCACATTAAGTGCGATATTTCAATTTTTATATTCTTCTACATAAGAATAGATACTTTATGTGCTAAATCTTAAATTCTATTTCTGTATTAATATCTATTCTAAATCGTAACGGCTGAACAGCCGTGATTGACTCAATTAAAACAGAAAACATCCAAACATCGAAACATATACATATTATGATTAATACTTTTAGTACTTATCAAAATATGATTTCATTTTATTTTTTATTACATTTCTTCTTTGAATACCGTTTCGTATATACATTTTTTTGCACGCGACTGTACAGTCACTAGAGCAAACTGTAGGTATCTTGGGAAAAATATAGTGTCCAATCTTTGTTGCTCGGTGAAGTGTAGCCTTAATCTGTTTATTTTTGTACTAGATGATTATTTTACGACAGATACATAAATATGTGTCAGATTCTGCGGATCTTCATGTTATAAATTATGAAAAAGTAAATAAGGAATGTGAATTTTAGGAAATATTACAGTAAAATAGTTAGAACAGAGTAGAAATAACCAAAACATAGGAACGAAATCGACGACACGTTTGGTGCAGTGACTGGGCGATTGATTGGTTACTGCGCTATGGGTCGCGGGTTCGATTCTTGCACGAAAAAAATATTTGTATAGCCTGTAGATAGTTGTTCCGAATCTGGGTGTTCGTGCAAGTGTAAAGATTTTTGTCCGTAAACTGACCTACGATAGAGGAGAAAATCAAAAGAGAGAGAAAAGGTTTTTCTTAAAAAAAAAACAGGTAACAGAAAAATGATCTACCTATGTATAAAAATAATTTTCTATCTACATTCAAAACACAAAGACTCAACCAACCAGATTTTTCGGCTAAACCTCGTTCCGCAAATTGCTCAGGCAAGTGAGACAGCAACTGTCTCTACGGGCGTCAAACACGTCGCGGTAAATTGGAATATCATCTATGAACAGTGACGTCATCGGTCTGCTGTGTTGCCTCCAGAATTATGTCTGTAACAGCCCTCGTCGGCTCGTGATAATGATTCTGTCAGTCCGCGGTGAGCAAACATGTACGATGAGATCTTTATTCATGAGATGTTCCGATTTAATCTGAAGCAGATCGGTAGTGGCTTTCTGTGTAGTGGTAAGATATAAGTATTGCCATAGCTTTTGAAGACGGAATTTATTGTTTTGTTTCGACAAATATTCGATTAACGGGCGATTTTCAATCTTCCGATAGCTGTTCTCTGAGGAATAAATATGGCGGATTGACATATTTTTTAAACAGGAGCTGTCAAAACGTCAAACTTATTTCCCAGATAAAAGTTAAAAGACGATTGAAAAATCGGCCCTTTAGATTGCTTATTATTTTGAAATATATTTCAAGTACCTATCCATATCGAATAATACCTTTTTGCTATACTAGAATATTTACTTATTTAATTAAAACGGTTTAGACCAATTACAATAATTAAAGATAGTAATAGATACATACAATACAAGGGAAATAAAATAAAAATCACACATGTAAAAAGACATTCAAATTCGTAAATTTCATTTACTGATAATTCGTTTCTTCTATTAAACCAATGCAATAACTGTATTGTACTGACAAAAAAAAAAACAATAAGTATTAGAATTAATAAAGTTGTTTTTATGACAGCCATTGGGCGTTTTATTGGAACATAAAATAAACATTGGGTCGCGCTGCTGAATGAAATCACTGCCTATTTTTAATGCCCTATAAATGATTGAGCATTTCCTCAATTTTCAAAAGGCAACACCATAAGTGCTACTGAATTACAAAGACTTTTGCAAATTATGTAACAAGTTTATTAATACCCAAATAGATTGATTATTCCCTCAAGTTCGACAAAATGTTGGAAGTTTGCGTCAAATATTAGAGTCATGAAATTCTAGCTGTTCAAGTTCAAAATACAAAAGTAAACATTAAAACAAGCGTTAGAGGCAACAAGGCCCAGAGGCTGTAATTTTCTTTGAGTAAGACAACGAGTGTAATACGCGGCGAGATAAGTAAACTTTTGCGGTGAACACGCCAGGCGCGGTGCGGCGCTGCGACGCGGCTTGATATACGTAAAATTGCTTCATCTCGCTAAATTATTGCGTACAAGTTTTAGGTTCACAATTTGATATCTTGTTAGGTTAATATTTTTGAATGAAAACTTGCCAATTTTGATCTTAGCCAAGTAGGTATTTGGTATAATTTCTACATTTCAGCTTTTTTTTTCTATTAGCAAAACATCGCCGAGAAGTTGAGCTGTTTTTTATTTATTAGATGTACGTATATGTTTTTGGTTGGAATTTCATAAGTTTTTTTTGAAACAGTTGATTTTAGGACACTCGGATCCTGGAAGCTATTACATCTAGAAATATTAATTTGAAATAAGTACTGTATCTTTTTGGTAACATTTCACATCCTCTGAAAAAAAAAACAGGCCTGTAACGTAACTAGCCCCGGAAAAGAGGGGGTCATCGACATGGTTCATGTAAATATTACACAGTGTGCTCGCGGTCGGTTTTGTGAGAAATTGGCCTGGCGCACTCTGTGCGCTTAAATTAACTAAATGACGCTAGGAATTTGACTTATTTTTCTTTGTTAAGTTTCAAAGAGCAAGAAGAGAGACACGAATTTTAATCTAACCTCATATGAATTTCATGAATTTAGACAGCAACGTTATATAATATACTCGTAACTAAAATATTCACATTTAATGGTTCCTGCTATTACCAACGAGCTCTGTTTATACACCGCACTGAAAGCGTATTCTGAATTTCGAATAGCAAGCAATTTCATATCTATCTACTATAAGCCTTCGATGCTGTACGCCGATCGATCCGTTTGTGTAAACATAACTTCTATTGAATTACGTTTGCGACACGTGAGCGCAGCCTTCAAGAACATCATCTACGTTCATGAGCAATATAATAATCCGAGCAACACCGCGTCGACACAGAATTCCCCTTTAAATAAACGTATTCCCACAAGGTAACATCGTAGACCCCGATTTATTAAAGGAATTCCCCAAATGTCAACAGTAATAGCATATAAATACAATTTACTTTCCATTAAACATCTCCATCTTATATTAAGATGGAACTTCCAAAAATAACTCTCCAAAACGGGCAACCAATTAGATATAATTTTGCACATTTCGCGCTCGGTCATAATTTTACGGACTCTTGAGTATAATTTTCAATTTAATGTCTGACTTTCATAATCGTCTCAGTTATCGATTTGACATCGCGCTGCCAATCAGTTTGGCTTGCGAGTGGTTCGCTTTAATTAAAGGGCACAGACGGAGTAGGCGGCCACTGAGGTAAAGTTTTTGTAGCACTCTTCAAAGAGTTTCCGTTAATTAGAGTCCCATCTAAACGAAGGACGATGTGGCGAAGTAGATGGCACCGGCTTTGTAGCAATTTGTCTCAATGAACGAGCTGGGCGGTATAAACGAACAGCTCTAGTTAAGTACTACCATATATTCTTCTAAGCACCGAGTGTTCACTAAGCACTTCACTAAAGTTACGTTGAAAGTGTCCGAAATTGCATCTAAGTAAACTAAGCTAGTCTATCTAAGCTTAAGGGCAAGTTACTTATAATGTTGAGTCCTCTTTCAATTGTACGGAGTAAACAAAACTATCTGTTATGATTTAATATGTAGGTTTATCTGACCTTATTTCGGATTCACATAAAACAGTGCTGCCATCAAATATTCTGTGTAAATGAAGCGTTCATAAAATATGTACGGAGCTTGAAGCCCGCAAAGCGTCTAGTTTATGCATAAAATGTTATTCAGCGAGTGAGTACTGATAATGCGCTCAGATACCGTGAAACATGGCGAGGAGAGCCGACAGTTTTTAAAGTTTTATGGAACGAACACAGCAAAGAGAAAAATAAAATATCATATCTTAAGTAACAATTGCATAAATATTTTCAAAATCGAGGTAATGTGGCACATTGAAAATGGTAAAAATATTTACTTCAATGTTATTATTGTTAATTATCCATTTTGGGCCACATTGTAAAGCACGTAATTTGATGACTCGCCGACTGCGCTGTTCATTAACATTTTTGCTCGAAAAGCAATTAAACGTCAATATCAGAATGGAAATTATGAGAGCTTGAACAGAAGGCCAAATATACTGGCATTATAAAATAAGGCATCCAACTCCAAGTCAAGACAGCATTAAAGATATAAAAGCTAAAATCAATATCCTTCCATCTTGATGTTTGGAGCTTCTTTAAAATCCAATAAAATATGCGCTCGATATTGGCTTCCTGAACGCACAGCCAGCATCTCGTTCGATTCACGATTTTAATTTGATTTACTACTTACACAGAATTTATTTGAAGTTGTAAAATATTTTATCTTTTAATAAACTCACGCTACGCATCGCATAGAAATGTAGCTAAGAATTGTTATTTTAAAGGAAGGAGAATATTTGGCAAGTGATGTCTCCGTACTGTTTTTATTATTCACGTCTTTACCTTTTACTGAAAGTAGAGCTCAGCGCTGCCAACGCGAGATTTGTAGATACTTCCCGAGCTTCGTAGAACAGAGCTTTTCTTTTACACCTAGATCACGAGAGGCATACATGATTGAACTAGGCTCGCACGTAAGAATATACGATAAGCCTTTGTTTTGTTACACATTCGGGAATGATATGTAGCGAAGAAGTGGCCTTTGTATATGTATCAGTAAGAAATTTTTGGGAAAAATAATAGTGTGCCGGGTGCACACGGGCCAGTCGCCACAGGCTTCGGACTAACTTTACCATAGATTTTGGAGGCACTCGCCGTATACGTGTGGTCGGTGGTGGCCACCAAAATGTACCGACCGAAATGTATGGAGACAGCTTGTGGCCGGCCTCTTGTGGTTGTGGTCCGAGTAGTAGTAGTGTAGTGTGCGAGTGGCCTGAGTATTCGATGTTTTATACAAAGGCTTAACAATGGTCCAGCAAGGATTTAATGCTCACTGGCCACAATCACCTTAGCTGAGAGCTATTATTGATTCGTAGGTAAAGACGGTAAAGTAAAATTATTTTTGCGATTAGAATTTTCTAGTTGAAGGACAACTTTAATTGATTTAGGATCCATTTTTCAATCTCCAGATAACTTATATCAGAAAAATAAGTGTGACGTTTTGACAGCTTTTGTGTGAACAATATGTAAAAATGCAAAATTTATACCTGAAATAAAAGTTATTTGATGATTGAAAAATGGACTCTTAATAGAATTTTCAAAGATTTAACAATAATAATTTGACAGTTAATAAAATTACTTCATCATAAAATATTATTGATTTGATTGCTATTAATAATAGCTTGAGTAACGCGAACGTAACAAGATGGGACGTTAACGTAAACACAATACTCCTGTATGTAGTGTTTACGTCAAATCTCTTCATGTGTTGACATGTTAACGTGAAATAATAATGCCGAGGATGACAACGCTTTCAATTATTTCAGTGTCCTCCAAAGTTTGTGTATAGGGATAAAATTATATGTATACGTTAATGTATTATTTGTGTGTTGCGTAGCATGTGACGCGACATATGTTTTGTTTGCTTCCTCATAGGCGTCTAAACATGACATGTATTAAATATTACCTGTCTACTACCATGTGCATTACAACGGTAGAAGATTTATCTTTACAGAATTTCTTTTTGGAAATCACGGCTCATATTCCGTGCGGAAGATGTCCGGTCCTGTGGAAGGCATACACGGGGACACAGGTCCAACGCGCAGAGGCCCCTTTGAGAACTTTAATCTAAAATGGGATGGGGCACCAACCGAGGACTATCCACGGTTGCACTATTGAAGTACAGTCATGGACCGTCCCAGGTGGGTGCAAAACTATTGTAAAATATGATAAAAAAATATCTGGCCTATGGAAAGGGGTGTTTAGTGGACCGGTTAACTTCTATTGCCGGAAGAAAACGGCGTCTGCCTTTCAAGTTTAAATTTGAAATGTGTTGGCAGACGGTGACTCGCCAGCTCACTAGCTGGGCTCCCTGAAAGCCGCCAGTACATAGGCGAAGAGGGCAACAAACGTGTGAGCGGCTAGAGGTGTAGAGAGGTGTGGCCCCGGTTTCGCCGTGGCGGGTCTTAAAGACCCGGAGTGGGTTTCCCCGCTATTACGCCATTAGACACTTCCACCCCCGAGCATATAGCTCTGGCGAATTTTATTATTACCACTACTGTACTTATGTATCGTCACTCGTGGAGGCTTTTTTATGCTTCGAAAATATGATACCTATTCATCTATTTACAAATACAAAACCATATTGCAAGGCAATTGGAAAGATTTATTAATCAAAACCTCAACTGAAACGGAAACGAACGAGCCAGCTCAAAGGATTCATATTTAAGTGGATTCATACTCGGATGTACCCCAATGAAAATACTTTATTGACATTGTATGTGGTTTCATTAAAACTGAAAAATCACATTTGCACGAGCGATTCAACAAATATGTATTTTAGTGAAATGCAATAATTTTGAATCGCATGGCGCATTGCAAAAGTTTTGTTCTTTTGTAAAGTTGTTAGTAGTATGACCCTATGTTCTGTGTGGGGACTAATAAGAAAGAAATACGCTGCTGCATACTTGACCAGGTTTATTTTAGTGTTAAATTAGTTAAATAAATTGGGAAATATAATGCGCATGCCCAAAACACGATCAAGTGAGGATCCGATTTAAGGACTTATTACATGACTAGATTTTTGGAGTCCTGAAGTCATATTCAGTGTAGTTTTTTTAATGTAGATAATAATTTGGCAATCAACCCGACGGCCCACCTGATGGTAAGTGGTTACCGCTGCCTATACAGGGTGGTTAAAAATCGTGGATCAAACGAAACAGGGCGATAGTTGGGGTTATTTGCAGCATTTTATGGTAGAACATTTTTTTTTCAGTTACTTTAGAAAGTTACAAATATTTTTTCATGAGACTTAAAAGATATTGAAAAAAGTGCCAATACTCATAAATCATGGTACCCACTGTCATAAAAGCACTTTCAAGCAACTATTTGATATTTAAAAAAAAAACACTCTTAGTGTCATAACTTTTAAGGAGATCAAGTTAGGGCTCTGCCACACAGTTATTTTTTACTGCAAATAACCCCAACTATCGCCCTGTTTCGTTTGAGCCACGATTTTTGAACCACCCTGTATACACCTACAACCCGCAGAGGACTGCTGAAGCGTTGCCAATCTTAGAGACAAAGTTGGAAAATCAAATGTGCCTGTAATTTTACTAGCATACCCTTCAAACCAGAACACAGCAACGCTGCTTAGCGGCAGAAATAGGTGTAGATGTAGTACTTAGAATTATTTTACAAAGAGCTCTACTTCTCTTAAGGTGCTATTCCGATGGCCACTGCAAATGTAGACAGCAACCGCAAACCGCTAATCGTCGTCGGAATAGCACCTTTAAGCTGCATATCTTAAAGGTGGTATTCCGATGGCAACTGAAAACTGCAACTGCAAACCGCAGCAGCAGATCGCATTTATTTTCGTTGAATCCCAGTTTTGAATCCCAGTTTAATATTTTTGGCGTTGGATCCCACAAAAAATTATTATGTATGCACCGCAAGCGAAACTACGAGCGGGAGCACACGATGCGTTGCGGCGCCGCACCGCAAAGATTTCACCGTATCAGTGGGCACACGAGCGGTGCGGCGCCGCAACGTAGTTATCACGCAGCGGCACCGCAGCAAAAAAATCGTAGAGAAAAAAAATCGAAACGAGCGAGCGTGTGTCCTTCCTTGTGACGCATAAACAACTGAGTGGTGCCGCTCCGATGTCGCAACGCATTCACCCCTCTCCGCCTCGTCTCGGTGGTTGCAAGTCCGGTGCGGCGCCGGAGCGCATCGTGTGACATGCCACAGATATTTCTATGTAAGTCGACGCAGCGACACCGCTCCGGCGTCGCACCGCCGCCGCAACGCATCGTGTGCCCCTGCTCTACTGGTTCATAGATTCGCTTGCGGTGCGATCTATTGCTGCGGTCTGCAGTTGCAGTCTGCAGTTTGCAGTCGCCGGCGAAATAGCACCTTTAAAATAACAGCTAAGGAAGTCTCTTCGGTCTTCAGTCGGTACTCTTTCAACCGGGCCGCCCTAAGCATTTGGTAGTGTAATAAACGCTTTACAAAATGTCTTGTTGTGGTAACTAAAGCAGGCACGGGCACCGCTTCAGAGCATTGAATTCACTAGCTTAGGATTGCTCCATATCACTTGGATAGTGTCATCATTAACGAGATGTCCGTGTTTGCGGTCACGTAACCGCTTGCCGGGCATAGTGCCTACAGGCATTCGGTACGAGTGCGATACAATTATCCCTGGAAATAGCTTTCGTCCAAAAAATAACTGCGGTGGGCTGAGTTGATTGACTTTAACGAACTATAGATATACGAAAGTATATACAACGTGTTACAAAAATACCCCTAAAGCCGAAAGGGGATTAAAAGGTCCCTTGTAAAGAGTTTATTGGCAATATTTTAAAATAAAAGAAGGACCCAAAAAAAATTTGGGCAAGTCATAAAATAAAATCATCACTAAAAAGCAACCCTGAAAACATAAAAGTAAAGAGTAGACTACCCAGAAAGTTATTTACATTCTTACCTAATTTCCTCTGAGAGGTAAATGACAACAACCATAAAAGACTACTTGATTAACATTATCTTTTTTAAGGGAAATTATGTAACACGTTGTTTACAGGATAGTGGGCGGGACACATTGCTTACAGAACGGATAGCCGATGGGACCGAAAGGTTCTGGAGTGGCGACCGCGTATCGGAAGGCGCAGCGTGGTTAGTCCCCCGCAAGGTGGACCGATGACCTGAATGACCTGATGAAGATTGCGGGAATCTGCTGGATGGTCAATGTGGCGTTGCTAAGGGGGAGGCCTATGTCCAGCAGTGAACGTCTTTCGGCTGAATAATGATGATCATGATGACATACATTACAAAATATAGGCCAAAAATATGTAGTACCCTTTCCTAAAAATAAATATTCATTATAACAATATCAGACCTAGTACTGGTAGTAGAAGTAATATGTTCCTACGAACTAACTTATTAGGTCTCTCATATCTTGCGTTCCATCAGCAAATGGGGAACGTTTCTCATATAATACGTATAAAGCGACCGCGGCCCGAAGATGTTATCCCAAAAGTTTGCTACCCCTGGAAATTTATTCAGCTACCCTTTACAAGGTTAGCAGCCGAGCTGGGGCCACGGATGTGTATTACCACGTTAACATATCGTTAGATGGGTTTTCCGGCTTGCGATATAAGTAATATTAAATTCTAGATTATATGAAAAACCTAGCTGATCGCCCGCGGCTGTGTCCGCGTAAATAACTTGACTACAGCGCCACCTATAGGATCCTAGCATCTCAGTATATTCTCGTCAAAACAAATACAACGTGTTACATAATTCCCCTTAAAAAAGAAAATGTTAATCAAGTAGTCTTTTATGATTGTTGTCATTTACCTCTCAGAGGAAATTAGTTTAGAATATAAATAACTTTCTGGGTAGTCTATTCTTTACTTTTATGTTTTCAAGGTTGCTTTTCAGTGATATAATAATAATAATAATAATAATAAATTTATTTTCATATTATGTTTGGTTTACATTGCTTGTCGAGGAGTCTCCATTTAGGCATAGAAAATGCCTGTAGTTGAAGGCTCCGCACTTCCCTTACATTTTAAACGTATAATATAAAATTAAATAGGTACAAAAAACCAAGAAAAAGTTACGATCAATTGTATGTGTGAGTATGTGTGCGTCTCACTGTCAGCAGATTACATAATTCGTAAAGCTTGTCAGTGGAGAATGTCCTTTTTTTGAAGTACATCACCTTAAGTATCGCTCTTTGAGTGCGTTCTAACTCTAGAAAACTAGATTTCGCTGCTCCACCCCATGCAGTTATGCAATACGCTAGAACAGACTGAACCAAAGATATATAAACTTCATTTAATAATGATTTTATAGTATGATTTGTCCATTTTTTTGTGTCCTTCTTTTATTTTAGTATTTGACCATTAGATTCTTTACAAGGGACCTTTTAATCCCCTTTCGGCTTAAGGGGTATTTTTGTAACACGTTGTATATTGTGTGAATATCACCTCAATCGGTCAAGTCGTTTAGAAGTTACACGATTACTAACAGACGCTATAAAGACAAATTCATCAAATAATATTACATGTTGTGCATAATCAATTAGCAACTGAAAAATGTACACTGTGTACACTGTGAAAAATGGACAGGTGATGTAAAGCTAACGTGGCCATTATTTTTTTCACACAGAACGGACGTCTGCAATAATTATTTTCATAAGAATGAAACTCATATTATGGAAGATTAACGTTTATTTTGTGCAGTCTGGTGGGTTGGTTCTTTATTTATCAGATGAGCAATTTGCTTTAAAATAATTATCATGTTTGTTTTAGTTACCTTTGGTAATGAAAATTAATAAATGAATGCTGCTGATACAATTAATAAATACGCGCCCGTTTTATATTCAATTTGTCGCCACGGATTGCCTTTTTCAAACGGGGGAAACGGGAGTTTTGTGTTTTTGGGATCAGCAGGAAACAGCTCAAAAGTGGGAATGTCCCGCTCAAAACAGGACGAATGGTCGCGTAATATAGAGCACAATACATTTATTACAAACTAGCTGTACCCGGCTAGCGTTGCAATGCACTTTTTCCTACTACTACCTACCTACTACTTACCTACCTTCAGAAACAAAATCAAAATAGTAACAAAAAGTCAAAACCATTTTCATGCATGCGGTAAACATATGAAGAATATGGATATACAGGAGATAATTCGTTTTTTTAAATGTCAAAATTTTCTTTCATAAGAACCTTCTCCAGACAATTACGAACACAAACAAAAATGCGAAATCGGTCCAGCCGCTCACGTCTTATGCCGTGACCAAGAGAAATAGGGATTCATTTTTATCTCCATAGATATGCGTGGCTTAATGCGTGAATATCGGCATTGCCCAGTAACTGGGTGGCGGAGGTCTGATGGCAGTCGCTGTGTCAAATACTTGTATTCAGCCGCATCTGGTTAGACTGGAAGCTGACCCCAACATAATTGGGAAAAAGCTGGGCAGAACAAAAGGTACCCTTCACGTTGAAATCATTGTTCCTAAATCTTGAATACTTTGAAAATAAGCAGTTTCCGCTAGATAACGTTTACAACAGCTATAAACATCGTCACGAGATTTATTCTACGCTTTTCTTTTACTGCAGGGTTAGCATAGTCGTCTTATCCATAAAAGCTAAATTGCGTTAAAGTAGGAATAATGTTATCGCAGTAAATGGCTTAGAGCCGTCTCGAAGTGTTGCACGATGCATTTACATAGACGACGGAGCCGACAACACTTAGGTACACGTTTAATACTATGTGGATTTCCTATAAATGGAGAGAGTAAATAATGTTTTAACGTATCTTTTGGAGTTATAGAAATATACAGGGTTAATTGAAAAACACCAACAACCTCTTAAGGGGTCATTGTACTCATCATTATGTACAACTTTTACTATGGGAACAGATCAGAAATCGCGAAAAAAAAACAGCCATTCCCTACACTTTGACGAGCTAAGCGAACATAAATGTAGGGAACAGCTGTTTTCTTTTAGTCTTTTTGTGTGCCCAGTTTCGCAAAAATGCTACCATGTAAGCAAAACGATTCGTCTTTGGCCATACGAGCCGGGCAATAATTTCAGACTAAAACCACATGAATAAAAAACCGAGCAGAATGAAAGCTTCATACTAACGTCCGTGCGTAGGTACACTACAACACGCACAGCTTATGTGTGCGTGACTTGTCACAAGTGCACCGGCACCCGCTCGGGTACAAACCGGTTTGAGGCGGCTCAGTACGCGGACAAACTTAAGGGTTGCTAGCGGCAGCGGTACGACGCGGACGTTTTATTTTATATTGTTTTCAAAGATGCCAAACTGTTGTACTGTGTGTACAAATAATGGTAGGAAAAATAAGAAAACTTCTTTTTTTGTATATCCAAAGGATCTTTTCAGTTAAACACATGTTTAATGCTTATTACAGAAGTATTTAGTTAGGTCCGAGTAGGTATAAGTAATATCCAAAATAACTGAGATGGCGTTAGGGCTTTCCCATAAGAATCATTATTTGTTACTTAAATTGGCGTAAGTATTATTTATTCGTATTTTTGTTTTAGTAGGTTTGTAGAATAGTACCAAAGTATATTTGTAGACCGTCTTAGTAAGATTCCATTTGGACTTTTCTATTAGATAGGTACCTACTTAACTTACGTTCGTCAAATAGTAAAACAAGGAAGGAAACATTATAGTTTCGCCATGTCCGTCTGTCCGTCCGTCCCTAAGTCACAGTAATTTTATTAACCACCCACCTCTTGATGTGGAAACTAACGATTATAAATTCGATTTACCCAAAAAAAATGCCCTCGTTTATGTCGCAGGATATTTAAATAGAAAATGTCTCAATCGACACCAATGTGACAAAATAAAACTGTACGTCAAAAGATATGAAAATGCTATTAATATGAGCAGAGATTATATTTTCTGTAATTATAAAGATTTTAACGAAAGGAATGTACAGTCTGGATTTTTAATAATTCCTGCAGATCAGTTTGTACGATTTATTGAATTAATGGAAAAAAAGTTTCGATCATTTTTTAATATTCACCAGAAAATTACAAATGTTGGACAAGAAATTCTAAAGCATATAGATGATTGCACTTTTGAAATGCCGTGCCCCTGTTTTCCAATAGATTATTTAAAAGAATATATATATGTCGCAGAATCAACACAGAAGCACCACTATTAGAATGACTATTGATTATTGTTAATGTAGTAGGACGCCATCTATTGTCGGAAACGTCAAGCAGTGTGCTTGGGTGAGGTCGGTGCGGGGCGTGGTATGTCTTGTTTGACGGTTGTCAACAAACTGTCAGCTGTCATCCTTTTTGACATTGGATGCATTTGATTTGAGTGAAGTCACTTTGGTGTGAGACGCGAAGGCGAGAGGTCGTTTTGCCAGCCTGCACCGAACTTACCGCGTTTCTGTACTTTAATCTATTTCCATCGGTTTGATCATTAGAGATTTTATTATTTTGCTATCGAGAGTGAATAAATAGAGGACTATAATCAGTGTTGTGACTATTATTTCCTGCCTACACCAAGTCGAACTTGGACTCTGATGACGAGGTACCCCCAATGAGTGAACTGCCCTCGTTATCAGAAGTGGGATGCAACTCGAACGCCTCACGTCGTGTAAGTGATAGTGCTAGCCAAGAAAAGCGTAAAAACAATGCGTGCGTGTTTGAAAGTGACACTGAAACGGAACAATGGAGTTTTCTGCTAGAGCAGCAAAACAAAAAATTTATTGCCATCGTGCAAGCAATGAAAACACCTCCTGCGATTGTGGATGTTCGCCTTCCGGATTTTGACCCCGAAAAACGGACGCGTGCATGGCTGACAACAGCAGACATGTGTGTGATCGATCCGAATAGTCAAGGTGCATCGTTAATGATTGCTTTGAGCCGCGCACTCAAAGGAGAAGCTTCATCATGGCTGTCATCAAAACCCGCAACGATCTACACCGGGAACTGAAGGCTTTTCGTTTCTGAAGAGGAGCGCCCTGTCTGGTGGTGATGAACGTGAAGGTCCTGACGCGAAGAGGAACGCTAAGGAGACGTGCAGCAGCACGGCGGTTGATCCCGCCAGGGAAAAGCGAGTTGATGTGTACCTGGTAGACGCGCCTGCTGGATCCTTACAGCACTCTGGTGAGCAATTCGATTTTTATTATGACTGGTGCGAGATGTTCGCTTGTTATAGAATCTGTATCCTGTACTGTAAACGACTTTATGAAAATGTGACATTGACTGGTATTGGACAGACTTCTGTAAGGTCGACTGTACAAATTATGACTACTGTTGAGATCGATGGAATTACTTTTGAAATTCTTTTCCACGTTTTACCTGACTGTTTTCCATTACCGCTTATCTCTGACTCTGACTTTAACAAGACTGTTAATTGTTGGACCTTAAGTGTGAGACTAAAAGATGAAATGTAGTATGCAAGTCGCTCAGATCGCATGCATGTCCATGCCATTCGTAGGCGTAGGTGTAAAATCGGGCCTCATTTCCCGTCTCAGTGCGGCCACGATGGTGTGTGGCGTGCGTTTGGCTTGGATATGTAGGCGCTCGCTGATGATACCGCCGGATGGAGGCGATGTGTTGATGTTGGGTACCGGATGGAGGTCCCAAGGTTGCCGGATGGAGGCAATGTGATGTGTTGAGGTTGGGTACCGGATGGAGGTCCCAAGGTTGCCGGATAGAGGCAATGTGATGTGTTGATGTTGGGTACCGGATGGAGGTCCCAAGGTTGCCGGATGGAGGCAATGTGATGTGTTGAGGTTGGGTACCGGATGGAGGTCCCAATAGAGTTTTGCATACTAGATTTAGTCGTAAAGTTTCACGAACTGATTTGAAAATTAATGGTTATTGAAGAGATTTAAATGCTGAGATAAGATTTGATGGGAATAAGTGGTTCAAAATAAAATTGTTGTTTGAATTGTGTAACCTTATCTTCCGACATCTTGGTCAGGAAGGCCGAGCAAAGAACGTTTTACTTTCGATGGATTCTTGTTTCAGATGCTTCACACGAGGACGTGTGAATTGTCAAGATGGCCGTGTCGCAGAATCAACACAGAAGCACCACTATTAGAATGACTATTGATTATTGTTAATGTAGTAGGACGCCATCTATTGTCGGAAACGTCAAGCAGTGTGCTTGGGTGAGGTCGGTGCGGGGCGTGGTATGTCTTGTTTGACGGTTGTCAACAAACTGTCAGCTGTCATCCTTTTTGACATTGGATGCATTTGATTTGAGTGAAGTCACTTTGGTGTGAGACGCGAAGGCGAGAGGTCGTTTTGCCAGCCTGCACCGAACTTACCGCGTTTCTGTACTTTAATCTATTTCCATCGGTTTGATCATTAGAGATTTTATTATTTTGCTATCGAGAGTGAATAAATAGAGGACTATAATCAGTGTTGTGACTATTATTTCCTGCCTACACCAAGTCGAACTTGGACTCTGATGACGAGGTACCCCCAATGAGTGAACTACCCTCGTTATATATTACGTTTAGAATTCATCATACGATTAAACAAAATAATAAACTACTAAAATCCAAGCAAATAAGAACACAAAAATATTGAGAGTTGGAAATTTGTAGAAATATAATAATAATAGATACTTGCTTAACTGTTTGAACAAAACATTTCGATTTTATTTTTTTAATTTTAACAGTTAAATGTAGGTACCCCGATTATATATTTTCAATAACCGAGTGACAGCCCTATGAAAGTAGGTAAGAATTTTGAACTCTGTTAGGAAGCTTTCATTCTGCTCGGTTGTTTATTCATGTGCTAAAACTATGGATTGACTAAGATACTTATTAGAAGAAGTGGTTTAGCTCTTGGTCCATAACTCGCTTATTTGGGACAAGAACACCTTAAGTCAAAAAACCGGATTATTCAAAAAACGCCTTTATTCAAACCTCTCAAAGGCATTTTCTGAAAAGTCCAGTTTTCGGACTTAAGACGTTTTTGTCGCAAATGAGCGAACTGTCAGTCTATGGTACAAAAATTAAACCCGGATTTAACATTGGACTTCTTCAACATAAAAATTAACAGAAGAAATGAACAACCGGTAAATATCCTAATCCCTCCTTTATTAATTCAACGTAAAAATTAAACCCGTTCATAATTATGTATTTTCGTAAATATTTAAAGTGTGCCGGGACTCGTAAAGTCAAAATTAATATGTCAGCTTGTTCCATCCGCTGGTAGGCTTCGCGCCGGTTTATAGGGCGGCGATAAAGTTGCGCCCTTTTACGGTAATTAAACTTACTGCATTATAAACTGGTAAAAAGCCAATATAGCTCTCGTAGAAATTAGGTGAAAGTTTTTAGTGTAGAAGGACGTATGAAAAGTTATGTCATCCATGTTATATTCATTTCATCATCATCATCTTTAAGCTGGAAGACGCCTACTGCTAGACACAGGCCTCCCACAAGCATCGTCACATCAACCGGACCTGTGCTTTTCGCATCCACTGAGTTATACGGGGTGGATATGATAATACGACAATAAATTATACCACGTATTATTCTATGATGGGTTTTAAGACCGGACACAAATAATCAATCATATACCTACATTCAATAGTTTAGTCACAGGAATTTTCGTGCGATAATTTTACTAATATCAAGATTTCTACGCGAAGGTATGTAAATTTATATAAGATGTTATTTATTTACTGTTACTTTGTAATGTGATGATGAGATAAATAAACATTTTTATTATTTTTTAATCTATGACCAGTTTAACCGCTAGCGGCCCGACCGACGAACCGGTTCGTCAGTGCCATTGTTTATCTATTGTGTCTATAATTACAGTACTTGAGACTACCAAAATTATCTTTATTTACACGTGTAGAACAGTTAACATAAGTTTCCACTTCAACGTCCCTTCGTCTACATGAATGAGTGAAATTGAAAAATCATGCGAAAAAAAATGTGCTTGGAAGTAACTGATTTTTTGTGTACGGTACTAGAACACATCATAGAACGAGTGGTATCATTTATTGTTGTATTATCATATACACCTCGTAGAATATGTTCATTTATGTAATTGTAACCAGCACATGTTGAGATGGTGACCTTTTGTGCATGGGCATGCTCGACAGCATAAAATGTGTAAGTTTTATTATTTTTATGTTTTAATTGTTTACGCTGTCATTGTGTCCTTGGGTGAATAAAATTTGTTTTCTTTCTTATTTCTTTCTTTCATTGGAATACCCCCACCACCTGGCTGACAACCGTCCAGAAGGACCTGAAAGAGAGTGAAATAGACGCCGCAATCGCTCTGGATCGAAATAAATGGAGAAACCAGATAAGAAGAGACGATCCCAGATGGTGGAACAAGGCAAAGGAAGAAGAAGAATTCTTCACCACAGAACGAGATGAGAATGGAAAGCTAATGCATATTAAAGCGGACGATCGCTATCTTATCATTTAGTGTATGTAAGAGTCCAGTCAGGGTGTTAACGAATTCGTGTAATTCCTTCAGACCACAGCATGATCTATTAATGGTATAGATTAACCCCGCACGGGATTTAGATTGATTGAAAATAAAAATAAACTTTTTTTTCCCAAAAATATTTTTTATATCATAGAAAATTTCGATGCCATGCATAAATGAATGAAGGCACAGCGACACAGCTGACGGGCACGACTAGCGCGATATCGCTCTACGCAGCCAGTTAACTTGGGACGCTAAAATTACTCAAATACCATGCTTCATTTTTCGAAAAGTTTTTTTTTCTTTCTGAAAAAAACCTATTCAGGGTCCATCAGTGTCACCACTAGATCACGCGGTTTGAAGGAATTACACGAATTTGTTAACACCCTGATACTTACTCTTTATTGTACATAATACACGGATAACAAAAAAAGGAATACAAATATTTACACAATATGTGCAATGGGCGATCTTATCGCACAAGGCGATCTCTTCCAGACAACCTCAGGATGGACTAAAAGAAAGGAAAGAGATATCGGGCAGGCCTGGTGTACAAGTACGTATCGTATCATCGTACATAACATTACTTTTAGTAGATTTAAAGAAACTGCCAATAACACTATCTGAGTTCTAAACATAAGCGGAGCAGAAAAAGATATCCACGACAGGAAACGCAATAAAAAATAATATTACCGTAAAAATAAACCTGCATACTATAGAAATCGAACTGGAATCCATAAAAACGTAAAACCAATTACGACACAAAACGTTTACGTAGCGTATCGGGACAATAAAGACCGATGTAGTAGGTACTACAGTTGCTAGTACCACGACCTTTTAATTTAGAACAATTTTCGCTTTTGAAATATTCACAGGCTGCCTAATGACATTCTGTAACAATGGAAGGGTTACTGACGAAAGAACATTGCTTATGTTAGATAAATTTTCGTCAACGAACCGGCGAGAGCTGCTGTGAGGCAATGGACGGAAAAATGCGATTGTTCGGAGATGGTTACGTAATCAATGCTTTGGAAACGAATACTGTATTCAAATGTTAAGTTAAAACAGGGTTAAGTTTTTTTTAAATGTTTCTTTATCTACAAGGTGACTGAGTTAGTTACATATACACTTTTCTTGTACCATTTTAAAACTGCTAACAGATGATTGAATAAACTATTTAAAAAAGTCGTGAACGAACTGTTAATTACAAAAAATTGCAGTTCAGCTCTCAGATTAAGGGCTTAACTGAATCAATCATGTCCGCTCGTACGGAATACCTTTTATTTATCGATAAAATCGACCAAAAATGCTCCACTGTTTCACAGCACTGGCTTACACCATTTATATTGAAATTAAATCAGTAAAATAAATACAAGCTGGGATTCTAGTTTTCGATGCAAACTCCACTAGTTCCGTCAAAGAACTCAAGCAAAGTTGATGTAGTTAGTTCTCGTTACTAAGCAATTCGTATAAGACCTCAATAACGTTTGAATTTGAGTTGGAATCGTAAAGTGGGATTTGCGAACTCTGAGGTCAGATGTAAAATACTTCAACTGTAATTTCATTCCAGATACGAGGATATGGAATTTAATTTTCATGAAATGTTATAAAGCCTGTATTTATTAGATTTACTTACTAAGAGCTGGCTTTGATGCAATCAGACGATATTGACATACCTGAAAAAAAATACATTGGATTAGATATCTGCTAACTCATTCAGTATAATCACCTGATTAGCGTTAATTACATTCTCATTCAAAAAATTACAACACATGATGACTGAGATATTTCATTTATTTGTCAATTTTCATTTTACGTCTAGGCGTTAATTAGTATAATTTGTAAATCGTACAGAAGGCAAAGACTTCATTTTATGGACGTGAGGTTCCCTGGTTTAACGTAATAAACAGTATACAGGGTGGGTAAAAATAGTGGATCAAACGAAACAGGGCGATAGTTGGGGTTATTTGCAGCATTTTTTGGTACATTTTTTTACAGTAAGTTTTTAAGGTTATAAATATTTTTTCCTGAGACTTAAAAGATATTGAAAAAAGTGCCAATACTCATAAATCGTGGTACTCACTGTCATAAAAGCACTTTCAAGCAACTAAACACCATTGTTTTAAAATAGGTACTCATTTTACTCTAATTGCCTATCTATTACAAAATTTGATATATTCTTAAAAACACTCAAACCGTCATAACTTTTAAGGAGATAAAGTTAGGGCTCTGTCACAAAGATATTTTTTACTGCAAATAACCCCAACTATCGCCCTGTTTCGTTTGATCCACGATGTTTTACCCACTATAACAGACACATGAAGTCTACTTATTAATGTACTACTCATATACTTTGTGTACCTATGTTAATCATAAGATGGGTAACCGTTCGTTAAACATCGAGACCCCTCCGTGCTTCGGGAAGCACGTTAAACCGTTGGTTCTTGGTGACATACGAGAATACCTATGACAGTCAATACGGGTAGTCAGAAGCCCGAAAGTTTGACAACCGGTCTAACCTTAGGATATCGGCATTGCCCAGTAACTGGGTTGCGGCGCGGCGGCGGTTTAATAGCAATCGCTCCGTGTAAATACTGGTATTCAGCCGCATCTGGGGTTCTACTCCCTAAGCACGAAGTCCGTGGTTTCGGTCTTAGTTACGAGCGTTTTCTACTCGGCTATCACCTACGGACATACGATTATTTCGGGGCTCGAACTAAGAATGAATGACAACACGATTTGATAGTTGTCCCCACTACCGATGTGTTTTTGCCCGTCCGAAAAGTTGAACTTGACACTTGTTTTGTTCACTCCTACGTTTCGGGCTACTTTCGGACCGGCAACTATCTTCGTTGACGGACTTAGAGAGTAGGCCCCCCGGTTAGACTGGAAAATTACCCCAACGAAGTTAAGAAAAGGGTAAGCAGAACCTATCTATTCATTATCCAAGAAACAAAAAAAAAAAGAATCTCTGTTTTGGGATTCCATACAAACCGAGAATCTAAATATTATTTCTTGAAAAAGATGTTTAACCATAATGGACGGCCCTTTCGTTCCACTAATCTGAATTGGTACCCAATATTGGGTTTTATAGCCAAGTAATGCTAATGGACAATTTTCAATTAGAATTTAGGAAAACCTATTAATTCGTGGAGACCCTTCACTCGGTTTAATACCGAAGAATAACGATTCAGGGTCATTGAACTAATTCAATTTGCGCTCAGATAATGATAGGTACCTATATCCATTTAAAGTCCAACTCCTGTTGCTATGGATTGATTAAATCTTTTATGTAATAAGGTTTTATGGATACATTTCGTTTACAGCACGAGTACATTATGTAGGTCGGAAGTTTTTATTGCCTATACGATAGAATCTCCGAGGAACCAACGCTCCATCCGAAGCAACGGGTAACAATAATATACAGTATAAATGTTTAGACTAGCGTACTCAACAGTAGTTTGTAAGCCCGTAGCGATCCGACCCACTATGGGGTCCCAACCGTTTCAATTGCGAGCGAAGTCGATCAGCCATTTTATTTTTCTCTAATTCCCAGAATTAACATGGAAACTTTCACTGCAGATTCCATGAAAGTATTCTTATTTTTCAATTTATTTTTCCAAACTGTTTTCCGATCTTTTACATTCTGGAAAATACAGTCATAAATAAATCAGATTAAGAGCGTGTACGCCGTTCGGCATTTCATACAAATTTTCAAGTTTTTTCGATATGACTGAACCGATTTTAATGAAACTTCATACCCTGTCAGCACACAACATAGGACTAAAAAGTAAGTAGAAAACATTTTCGAAAAATAGTGTTACAGTTAAATTAGACCGATTTTAAATTTTCCATACAAACAGAAATTTCCAATTATCTTTTTTTAAGTAAGACATTCCGAAAATGTTTTCTACTAACTTTTTAGACCTAAGTATCCTGCTTATGTGTGTGAAGCTTTATCAAAATCGGTTCAGTCATTACGAAAAACAAATACTTGAAAATTTGTATGAAATGCTGTACGGCGTAAACGCTCTCAAGTATATTTAACATTTTATCCTTTTAGCTTTTGCTTATCGGGTCAGAATCAAAAGCGGGGTTTTAAACAGAAGTATAAACATCTTTTCGATTAAGTTGTACATGTATTGCATTTTAGCTGCAAGCCAATGGCAAAATGTAGCATTGAATGTTAATCGCATTGCTGCTTGCATTTGGTCTGGTTCCATCGTTACTGCACCGCCAGTGCCGTTCATTTAGCTGTCATAAAGCTGTCGTGTGTGTTCTCTAAATTAATTTAAGAGTTGTGTTTGTTTAGGTGTCCTACCATTTCCTGATAAATAGAATAATCACGACATCATACGACAGTATACAAGTTTAGTTTTAGTATACACTAAACCTGAAACTAGTTTGTACAGAATCACCAGGAGAATCGATTGACATAGTTTTTACACCACATCATATTTAACCTTTTTTTTTTTTCATTTTCAATTTCTCTTTCAATAGGTTTCTACGCATAACAGTGGACGGGAATAGACACCTTGAGGCTTGAGACGGTCCGCTCGGTCAGTTTCTGTGTATTAGACAACCCCTGCATAGCACATCTCAGGCATTTCACACTTTACTAGGGAACTTAACGCGACATAAACTAAGGTGTAACTTGGAGATTTATTAAAAAAAACACACATTCAGGCAGTTCTGATGAAAATCTTGTAGGGGTGTCTCGGTTTTTGTATATACTAAAAATAAAGTTGTATAAGACAACGAATACTCTGAATTACATCCATCACACCTATAATTCAGCCCTCATAGAGCTGCCTCCCCCTCCCCCCTAATTCACCGCCAGCAACGCCCTAAGCCGAGGTCCGAGTCTCACTAGGGGTCGCCCTTAGCACACCCTTAGTGCTGTTGTTGCTAGTAGTCACGATGTTAGTGTAGTATAAGTAGTTAGCTTAGGTTAAATATTTTACTTCCCCTCCATTGGAAAACCCTTTAGGTCTCGCCAATAACTGCTCGTTTACGCAGAACGCCCCACAAAGACCATCTACAAGCAGTTCAAAAGGAAAAAAAATGAATTGCTTGCAGCATAAAGTAAATAATTTCATCATTGCACCTCGAAGCAAACCGTTTACTTTTAAGCTATAAACTTATATATATATACTTTATACCAACCTATTACTTTTACGATAAAAGAGGAAATTCCGAAACGAATTCTGTCATCCTAATAAAATTATTGGCTGTAAAAAGGTAAAGTAATTCGTGTTACAGTTAGAGAAATACAACGTAGGTCCCCGAAGCCGCAGGGACACCGTATTTATCGTCCGAAGACCTTTGTGAGCGGGTGTTGTGGCGGCCATATTTTAATTGCGGTCACGCCTATTCACTAGCTCTCAACGGGCCCCATGCGGGATGTTGGCCTGACAGAGGCCGATAAATTGCTCACTTCGACTGCGACCTACTACGTATTGTACCGCTAGTAACAAAGCCCATTATCCTTCGCCATAAACTGAGAAATTCTTGTTCAAACACGAAAAACGTACACAGCGACAACGGTCGGGTGCGAAATGCCAATTTAGCTTTTCCGAGTCCAGAAAAACTTATTTAGGGAGTCAACTGTGCCGTACCTATCTGAAGTTTCGGGTTGGATAACTACTTTTATCTCAGGTAAGTGGGTAATCTGTTAGGACTTAGGGAAAACTCCGTTTAGATTATTGAGGAAAGGTACTGCCTACAGAGAACCTACCCATTACAAAAACTACAAAAAATATATTAAATTATCCATTTGACTGCGTGCCTTAACCAATTCATTAGTTAATAACAATACGTTATGCATGATTGGAGCAACATTAAATTAACTCTGAGTTATTGGATCGGAATTTATTATACAGCACACTGCAAATTATCAGCTGTATATTATGAACATGTTTTATATGGATGGTTATTATTTTATTCTGTCAATAAATGTGTCGAGACTTTTTATTAAATGAATCAGTGCGAGTAAGTTGTTGGCCGGAATTTAAAGCTTCTTGATAGTCTGTTCTGATGGTGTTCTTGTGATCAAATAAACACGTCAACCCATTGCTTAACGTGTACCCATTGTTTAACCTAGACAACAGTGTAGAGATGTAATACTGTAAGGGACGATCAGATATGCAAAATAAGAAGCTTTATACAGATTGATCGATGACTGCCTCGTCTGTCTAGTAGTCACAAGTGCGACTGCTCAGCGTGAGGTCCTGGATGTGATCCCCCAAGTTCGACAAAGTGTTATTGGGTTTTTCCGTGTAGAATTTTACAGTAGCAGCCTAGAGCCTGGATTTGTGCCCGCTTGATGGCAATAAGCTATGTCTACACCAGTGCGCGTTCATGTTCATCCTGCGTCTTCGTCTGAGGCATGCGTGAAGCGCCATAGCGCATGCAATAGCGCATGCCTTAATACTAGTTCGACAAAAGCGCATGTCCCTAGCGCACGCGAATCCGTCTATTGTATGTCGACTGACGACTGACCGAGGCGCACTGTTGTAGACGATAAGCTGCATGCGTCTTATGGCAATCAATATTGCATGCGCTTGACGCAAGAGGAATTGAAAGCGCAAGATGAACATGAAAGCGCACTGGTATAGACATACCAATAGGCTCGCCTCCTATTAAATGTGACTTAAACATGGCAGCAAAATGAGTGTGTACTATCTCTGCCGGGGAATATAGGCGTGATGTTATGTTATGTATTATTGTTTTTTTATGTGAGGTTACCTTCCACACAAACAGTAGAATATAAGTGTGTATTATACGGCCTTGAGCTCCACAAACTGTCGCTATCCAAATTATTAAGTACTAGGGAAGTTTACGTTCAGCAGTAGATGCTATGTTTTGTACTTACGTATATTTACGACACATATAAAAGCGCGACACACAAGGACTGGATTTTACTCCCACATGTAAATTAGTTTTATAGAAAGGAGAGAATAACATAAAAAGATGAAATCAGCCGCGTGGCCTCGTTGCTTTATTCGCGTGTCGTGGCCCCTTAGCCACATCACAATTAAGTACATGCAGTAGCTCTACTCCATACAACGACATGAAATAACTAACAAGGAAAGTTAATCTCATGCCGAGCCGAGATAAACCCAATACTATCTCGTCTCAGCACCAGATAATGCGACGGCAAAATGTGCATGATATCGGGAATTTACACTGGTCGATTTTAGCCGTGCGGCAAGTCACCAGTCGCATCGCTTGTAAAAATCGAATCGCCACACCATTTACACCGGTCGATTAAAATCGCATGCGACTTGTTCTTTTCTAGCGGAAAAACATAGCGCAAAACACACCACACGCGGCGGGCGTTCGCCTGCAACTGACCATTTACACGGTCGATTTTAGTCACCCGCCGCATGCGGCTTGTCGCCGCACTGCAAAAGTCGGATGGCACCCAACTTTGGGTTTGCGATTTTAGTCACTTGCGGCCTAGCCGAATGTCATTTAGACAGTCGATTTTCGCCGTGCGGCCTAGCCGTGCGCCGAAAATCGACCCGTGTAAATCCCCTATTAGGCTTGCTGGTGTCCGGCTCCGATTTGGTTAGTTTTAAGATAAATGTTGCAATGCAAGTAAGTGTTGGCAAGCTGTTGTCGTGTGTTCTTAGGAGTGGGCTTACTGTATTATTTTATTCTTGGACTGGACAGCGACCGCATTTGGTTAAGTCGATGGGGTCGGAAGCAAAAATGATCACACCCACCGAACATAATTTATGGATGATTTACGTTTATACGAACACAACATGATTTTATAAACATGCTGTTATGAAAACGGTAGTTTCCTTATATATTTTAACTAGTGATCCGTCCTGACATTGTACGGGTTACATTAAGTATTAGGTATTTGCTTGAGATTTTTTTTCATCAGTTTTCATCAAACATCGAGTTTTTCGACTGTCTTGACAAAATTTATGATTATTTACGGTTTACTCACGTGCATTTTTCGGGAATGCCCGACTAGTTTCGGACCCAAACGGAGCCCTTAACTAGCTCTTTCTTCACAAACTTCGCGATAGCTCAGCTAATATTTACGTTTATAAATTGTATTTATAAACTTTCCCCGAGAATCAATCTATTCAATCGTACAACAGAAACAAAATTTGTTCAGTAGTTTTGGAGAAAATCACGCACAGACAAACAGACAGACGTGGCGGGATGACTTTGTTTTATAAATGTATACCTGTAATCATTCAGCCGAATGACGTCCACTGCTGGGCATAGACCTCACCCAAACAATGTTGGGGGGATTTGTCATAATCGTCACGCTTGCTGGGCGGGTTGGCGATCGCAATATGGTTGTTAAAGTACTCAGAGAACGCTGCTGCCCATCCTCTAGTGAATCCCTTAGTCGCCTTTTACGATACCCACGGAAAGAGATGGAGTAGTGCTATTCTTTAAGTCCGGCACCACACAGACAATATATACGATGTATATGGACGAATGTATATAATGTAGTGTATATAATATAGTGACGGTGATTCAAATGCAAGCGATCATAATGGGTTTCACAAGCTTTTGTAATAAGTTTACACAATTCAAATCACATGAATTATACAAATCGCATATGCGCTTAGGAAAATATCAAACGCATATGTCATTGAACAGAGGAACTCTGTTTTTTCGACTATCTAATTTAATCATAATAATACGGATTTCCCAAAAGTTCTACGTTTGCAAAAAATTGCTGTTAAAATTAAATATCATTACAAATATTTATGTAAATGTTATGTGACAAACTATAAGTCAACACGTGATGATAAACGAGGTGTAATAATAATAATTAAGACCTGTGCTAACCAATGACACACGAGCTAAAACTGTTACAACAACGTTTGAATACGTTACTAAAAACGCAGAAACACGCTAACTAAACCGCTGAATAATAAAGGGTGTTCTAAAATAACCTTGGAACGTTTTGGCCGACACATCGCTGGGCACTCCAGGCCCTCGGGACCTCGACTAACATACTAGCACACTCGTAACGTAAACGTAACGTACTTGTAATGTCATAGCTTATTGCTGTAGATTACTTTAACGTTGGACGTGAGATCGAAATGGGCACACCGTTTGCTGTTTTGAGTTGGAAAAAATCGAGGCCGTGTCTGTTCTTTTTTGCCGGCCAGTTAAGAGAAAATTGTCTCCGTAAAAAATGGGTCGCAGAATAACTTAAAGAGCTGGTAAACGATCTACATTTTACGGCAATGTGTGGCCAGCAAATATGGCCGGCAATGTAACGGCAATTTGGTCGCGTTACTCGTCAATATTAGCGCAATATTGATAAGTTTCCCGGCAATTTTGCCTCAATATTGTTAGTATGGTCGTGTGTTGCCGAGTATGGCGATAGTAGACAGCAATTAATAATCGGTAATCATTGAGCCAAAATCTTTTGCTAGCAATACATAGATTAAGCATGTGATACTGTAGATACACCCGAGAGCAATGAATCCGGGTCACTAAACTAACGTAAACCTAGCCCGCCTGTACCTACACTCTCGCCGAGACAGCACGAGGCGCTACCTCTATCCTTAACTTTTACATCAAATAGCAAAGGACGGCATCTAAGTTTCGGGCTGTCTCGGCGAGAGTGTACAGCCGGCATTAGATAATATCTCGGAAACAAAGAGTATAAGCTTTATATATTCAATAATTCAAATAAAAAGTATTATAGAATACTTTTAATACTACTCAAATAAGATTAATAACACTTCTTAAATTGTCTTTAAAATAATTTTTATTTGAATGAGCAAGCATTCTTAGTTTAGAGATATTTAGGTTTATTTTGGTGACCCGGATTCATTGCTACCGCGTGTAGTTGCTGGACATAGCTGACTACATATTGCTGTAAAGTGCTGATCTCTTACCAGCCCCTTTATGATTGTAATTACTGACTAGAAGTATTATTTTAGTTTATTTTGAACTTATAAATGACCCAGAATAATTTGAACCTCGTTTGATGTTGGTATGATGGTAATAATTCATAATTTTCACATTTCCTTATACTGGCGATAGACGATATTACCTTTTCTCTGAATAAAGACACCGTTTAAATTGCTTCCACCTCTCCGCTTTTATCTAACTTTAAGGTAAGTAAGAATTTTTATGAACTTTGAAGAACCTTTGACACCGATTTTCTCGTTCAATAAATGGATTACTTTCAGCAACGATTTGGAATACTTCAACCTTCTTTAATCTTTTTTTTTCTTTTAAGATAAAACTTGAATTTCGAAGCCCGTCAATTCGCCGAAATAATCGGATCTAGATATTTACTGAAAGCATTTATGATCTAGGAACATTGTACAGGTTATGTTTATAAAAGTATAATACTATGTTGGATCCTTACTGGAAGCAAGCATGTTGCTTATTTTCACACATTTCCTTGCTAAAATGGGTCTTATTTGCCTGCAGTGCCACATTTAGGATCTCTAGACCTCTAGGCTAAGTTGTGGTGAGGGTACTACTTAGGGAGGGGTGGGCGTTGTTAAATGATCGTGGAGATTTCGTTTAATAGAGCAATTTTTTAATTCTAAGCCTGCCACATCCAGTTCACGTAGCTACCTTTATAATTTCAAACATTTTTTTTGGTGCCCTTTCTTATCCGGGCCCCTAGGTTACAGCCTTTGTAGTCTCTGCTTAAATACAGCCTTAAAATAGGGTATAGATCCACATAGAATTGAAGTAAAGTAGCCTGCTTTCCGCTTGCAAATGACAGTTGCACTGCTGCATTACCATATCGGAACAGTGGACTGTCAACTCCCTTCCTTTGGGAACTCGTGTACGTATGTTAAATGTCTAGGAGACGTCTAATGACTTTGGATTGCGGACAACGACATCTGTTTACTATTTACTCTTGGTTAATTGACGTAGTTCTTGTGAAATGTAGATTTAAACGACGGCGAGTGGAAATAATGGTTACGTGACGCTTGTGGGTAGTGAATTACTGTTTTTTTTGATCTTCGTCGCTTCATTTTCAGATGGAAAATCACCACCAGTACCTTCCATAGAGAAGCATGAAATTACTGTGCTCATCTGCGTAGTATTTATATATTTATGATTAATTACGGTTTACTCACGTGTATTTTTCGGGATTGCCTGACTAGTTTCGGACCCAAACGGAGCTCTTAATCGTGAGCTGATCACGCGGCGAGGTCGTCTCATGATTGAGGGCTCCATTTGGGTCCGAAACTAGTCGGGTAATCCCGAAAAATACACGTGAGTAAACCGTAATTAATCATAAATATGAATGTATCTCACGAAAGTTCTAACAATTAATACATTTAACCATCATCCTATTAGCCAGTTAACATTCACCGCTGAACTTCGACCTCTTTGAATATGCAGACTGCTACAATGCGCAGTCGCAGGGGTATATTGCCCTAATCACCATGGGTGATAGTGATTAATCGCAGAGAAGAATGTTTCATACATAACATATATAATGAGGCCATTATTGTCCCACGGCTAAGCACAGGCTTCTTCTGAAAATTAAAAGGTTTAGGCCGTAGTCTACTTCGCCTGACCTGGTGTAAGTTTGCAGACTACACACACCACCAAGAAGTTTTTTGAGTCCTTTCAACCGGGCTAACATGTGCAGCGAGATAATTTCGTCGATGCTTTATCTCGTGCCGAGACGAGATAAGCCATATTAATATAATCGTCTGAAGATAATTCAAAGACTAAATAATCTTTCGCTGTACATGTTAGGCTAGCAAGTGCGCAGGTGCGCAGGTGGTGATTTGAAAAGTCAGACGTGTGGGCCGAGATCGTATTCAGACCCTACTGCATGGAAGGCAAGCTTTAGGGTGCCTTTCCACCAGAGATGTGCTATGCAGCTATGCTGCGAGAATGTAAAAGCTAAGCTACTAAACTTCGTGACCGTTTCCACTGATGCTAAGCTATGTAGCGGAGCGAGTAAGATGTGCTATCAAAATACACCGCCGCAAGGTAGCTGTGCGAGGAAGATGCGCAGCTCGAGTTATGCGACGTACTTTCGGTAACAAACGCGCGCCTATTGTAGGTACACTGCTCTGCACATAGCTGCATCACTCGCGACCATCCATAGCACGCATCCACAGCACGCATCTTAGTTGAATCAGTTTCCACCAGTGCTATGCTATGTGGACCAGTGAATATGATTGGTGGATATCAAACGCATCCGTAGCAACGTTGCATAGCACATTTCTGGTGGAAAAGCAGCCTAAAACTTGCAGGTTATCACTGCAGGATGTTTCGACGACTGTATTTTATTGCAATTTTGTTTTTCGCTACTTGCGACACTGCACGCTACTCCGTAGTAGTGTAATTTAAAGTTCTACTCAGTAAATTAAAATAAACATATAAAAGAATCTATTAAATATAAATAATAACTCGTAGCCGCACCAACTTTTTCAGTTATCGTAGTAAAGAACAAAAGCTTAGAAAATCTCGTAAAACATTTAATAGCCGCTATATTTTTATGACCATTGTTATTATATTTGCCGCATTGACTTAAGAAGTGTTTACACAGCTGGAATGAAGCTATCAGGAACACATACGCTTATGTTTTAAAAACAAGGTATATAAGATATAAACAAAATACCTGGAAAAACTTCTACAGATCACAGTACTCATGAATATGAACAACTTTTACTAGGGGACCAAACACGAAATATAAAAAAAAGCTGTTCCATATATTTTGATCGTGTAAGTATTGCACTTTTGTACGGAATGGCTGTTTTTTTAGAGTTCCGTACCCAAAGGGTAAAACGGGACCCGATTACTAAGACTCCGTCGTCCGTCTGTCCGCCTGTCACCAGGCTGTATCTCATGAACCGTGATAGTTAGAAGGTTGAAATTTTTACAGATGATGTGTTTCTGTTGCCGCTATAACAACAAATACTAAAAACAGAATAAAATAAATATTTAAGGGGGCTCCCATACAAAAAAACGTGATTTTTTTTGCCGCTGTTCTTCCGTCCGTCTGTCACCAGGCTGTATCTCATGAACCGTGATAGTTAGATGTGCTGAAATTTTCACAGATGATGTATTTCTGTTGCCCCTATAACAAAAAATACTAAAAAACAGAATAAAATAAATATTTAAGGCGGTTCCCATACAAAAAACGTGATTTTTTTGCCGTTTTTGTAGATAATAGTACGGAAACCTTCGTGCGCAAGTCCGACTCGCACTTGGCCGATTTTTTAAAATATTTAAGTGATTTTCCCATACTAAAAGTTGTTCATATTCATAAGTACTGTGATCTATAAAGTTTGTCCAGGTAATATGTTTAAACCTTATATACTTAGATAGTTTTTAATAAAAGCTTAAACTTCATTTATAGTTTTGGCTATTACTTCACTATAAATGAAAAACAGAACTCAAATAACAATCTTGTAGAAAGCTGTTCTACTTTAGCTTCAAAACTTCATGAATAAAGTTGGCGAAGTGGAAATTTAAAATGAATTTTTTCGAGCAGTGCGGATGAATTTTTAAATTCAGTTTATATTTCAGGGAAAACTCGATGCTACACGCATGAAGGCCTTTGTTTGTATATTGATAGCCTCAACAGGATTTTTGCAGCGAGCTGTAAAATATCTAGAAATTTCTATTTTTAGATTTAGGGGTAACCTAGTTTTCATGCATATATCGTCAATTTGCGTCATCAGCGTATAAAAAATAGTGAATAGAATAATTTGAAGGCTATACACCGTTTGTGAGTGAGCGACCTTATTACAAGCTCCCTAGCTGCTATAGGTGGCTCGGCTCGCCACTGTATCAGCAGCAGAAGGTAGGTCGGTTCTTGGCCTATATTCCTTCTCGCTTACACTTGGGAAAAGTGATATGCGCTGTCTTGTTCCCCCGTGACGTCACAACGCAACCCCTCCGCGAGCGAGTGTGTGCGTGTGTTGATTATACGCAGTCTGTCTATGTGCGTCGTTCCGTTGATTATGATAGTTCAATTTATTTATTCATTTCATCTCGCAGACAATGGCATTGAAATAAGATATATTTATGGTTTTACGAAGAAGTTTTTATTATTTGATTTTTTATGATGGATTATTTAACTAGACTATAGTGGTAAATAAGATAGTAGTAAATCGTTTTATGGTTAAATAAATACATTTAGATTTGATTAAAATCCGATCGTGGTGGCCCAGACGTTACAGACCCGCTTGTTAAACACCAGGTTGCGGGTTCAAACCCTGGCAAATACCTATGTGACTTTTTCAATGTCATATATACTTTCTTGGTTAATCTAAGCCACCACTGATATGGTGAAGGAAAACATCGTTAGGGAACCTGGACTCAATGGTCTGAAATCGCCAACCCGCAGTGAGCAAGCGTGGTGATCAATGCTTGTTCCTTCTCTGTATGTCCTGTAGTGGGACAGTTACGGGCTGATTTATCATACATCATTGATCCGAAAGAATAGCACTACCTTATTTCTTCTCATGGGTGTCGTAAAAGGCGACTAAGGGATTCACTAGAGGATGGGCAGTAGCGTTCTCTGAGTACTTTAACAACCATACTGCGATCGCCAACCCGCCTGCCAAGCGTGGCGATTATTGCAAACCCCCCCAACATTGTTTGGGGGAGGCCTATGTCCAGCAGTGGACGTCATTCGGCTGAATGATGATTGATCCGAAAGTATACAGCATGTTAACTAACGAAATGCGTTCCTGTTAACTAGCAATACTATACTGCCGTACATACTAAAAAATACTCCCAACAAAAACAAAAATAAAAAAAAACCTTAATATAACAAAAAAAAAACCGTACCATTATCTATAAAAACGGCAAAAAAATCATGTCTGTTGTATGAGAGCCCCCTCAAATATTTATTTTATTCTGTTTTTTGGTATTTCTTGTTATAGCGGCAACAGAAATACATCATCTGTGAAAATTTCAACTGTCTAATTATCACGGTTCATGAGATACAGCCTGGTGACAGACGGACGGACAGCGGAGTCTTAGTAATAGGGTCCCGTTTTACCCTTTGGGTACGGACCTTAATAAAAATTGATACGTAAACACGGCAAAATCGCATTTAAACTATCTACGCTACTATTTTGGTTTTAAACAGGCCACTCCAAATGGTTTTTCATTTATTTTTATTTTTTCGCATATCTTTTTGCTTATTTTTGTATTTTTATTTTAATCTATTAATGACTAGCTTTTGCCTGCGGCTTCGCTCGCGTTAATTGAGAATTTGTCAATCATAATGTTTCTATAATAATATAAATCATGATTCGTACGACACGTGGCGCCATCTATTATTGTTGTTTTCCTCGGGAACAGTACTTTTTTTCGAGATGAAAGGTACCATGTCCGTTTCTGTACTCTTGACAACGTATATGCAAAATTTCAGGATGATTGGTTCAGTGGCTTAGGCGTCAAAAGGTAACAAACAAACAAACTTACTTTCGCATTTATAATATTAGTTAGGATGTAGATGTAACGGCTTTAAAAGAACGCCCTCTGTTATTTTACATACTGTATATTGTCAACATAGCGTCTCCCCAACAAGCAATTTTACAAGTTGTTAACATTATTTCATTTTATTTGAGGATTAATTACAGTGACAACAATCTTGCTAAGTAATACAAAGAGTGTCTCTGTAGATTAACATAAAGACAACTGCAATCGACGGGGGACTAGGAGAACATAATTACTCAACAGATGCCTCTCCAACTGTGTCAGATTAAACGATGAGACTCGTCGAAGCCTTTACAGATCTTAAGGTATCTGAATCTGATTCCAATTAATTTAAGCAGTCGTTGTCTTTTGGAACATTTTCTCATGAATACGTATCATTGAGGAGCTTTTTAATTGTTTTGAGTTTCCGAATAGTTTGGCACTGTTGCAAGCGCCATGAATAAGAATAAAAACGTTTATTTGCATGGAATGAGTTACATAGGTGTTATATGATAAAAAGTCCGTCATTACGCCTAGTTAGCATGCAAAATACAGATACATAAAACAGTAAGCTATAATTGTGTCTAAAGGCATCTACACACCAAAGCCGCCGGCCCGGCGGCTTCACCCGGCAGGTTATTGCCAGCGGGTTATTGCGGTCAACTAAGAGAGCGAACATGATGCAGAACAAGCCTGGCGGACCTCACTAATTGTTTTGCGTCATGTTCGCTCGCTTAGTTGGACGCAATAACCCGCTGGCAATAACCTGCCGGGTGAAGCCGCCGGGCCGGCGGCTTTGGTGTGTAGAGGCCTTAACGCGATTATTTAACAAATATTTAATATCTGGGGATCAAACCCGCTCGACCAACGAGGCCGTCAGTTTAAAATAAATATTATATTATATACTAGCTTTCGCCCGCAGCTCCGCTTGCGTAAAATTTTGAACCCGTTAAGTGACGATTTTCCGTACAAACTTACATCCCCTATTTAACTCCCTTAGGGGTTGAATTTCAAAAAAATCCCTTCTTAGTGGATGCCTACGTTACAAAAGGAACGTACTGTCAAAATTTCAACTTTATAACCCCAGCGGTTTAGGCTGTGCGTTGATAGATCAGTCAGTCAGTCAGTCAGCTTCTCCTTTTATAAGGATAGATTTAAATATGTTCTATTTCAATATTATCGTGATATTTATCATAGGTATTCGCTAAACTAAGCGAGCCACAGCTGTAAGTAGACCTCGCGCAAAAACTTTTAATAACTCGTAATTAATTTAACAAATCTAAAAGCCAAATGATTCTATGTAGTTCTCCCAAAATAGTTTTACGAATAGGATTATAACTCACAACCGTGATCAACATTCCAACGCTCTGACCATTGTTCCGAATTCAAATACGTCACACCCTATCCAATTTATAAATTCCAATCACATAGTTGTCCGATTTTGTGATAGCTTTTATTCGAGTAGGTACGTTGCAATTCTGATTAATTTCAGTCATTTGTAGGTTCGCCGAGTGGTTGATAGGTATTCGAATTTGATTTGTCGATACAATGGTTTCACTGATATTTGTATGCTCTGTGGTGTGGCCTATTTTTTTCATTTTCTGCTCTACAACGAATAAAAATATTGAAACACGGAGAACTTTTGTTCAATATTCTGTTTTGTTTTCGATTGTACAGTCAACCAAAGAGATAAGTATACACGTAACTTATTACATTCGTATTTTAATAGAGATATGCGTGTGTTGAGTGTCTAGAAAAGTCTTTGCCATCGCTTGTCTGACCGTGTCTTACGTATAAAAAGTTATAACTTCATTAAAACTCATACAAATTATAACTAGTACTCAAACGAGAACTCCTTGAAATGCTTACTTCATGGAAAAACGAGCAGGATGAAAAACAATCCACGTTTCAGACCGAACAGAGCTCATCCATAGCCAAATTAGTCAAAGAAATAGCTGCCCTTAAACTTCATTACCTCGAAATCCAAAAGACAAACGTAGAAATTGAGAAGAATGTCAACTTTATAAGTAAACAATATGATGAAATGCTTAAACAAATAGAATCATTACAAAAGGAGAAGCAAACTTACAGAGAAAGCATAAATCAACTTGAAATAAAAATTCAAGATCTACAACAATTGTCCCGGCCATCCAGCATTGAGATCCGTAACGTTCCGCATAAAGACAACGAGACTCCAGCGGATTTATCTATAATTGACTCTAACCTGGGGATAGCAGTCGATCTGAGTATTAGCGATTCCATTATACGTGACGTATATCGGCTCCCAGGCAAACCGGGCACAATTAGACCAATTGTCACAGAATTCACTAATGTACAAATAAAAAACCAACTTGTTACATCGGTGCGCAATTTCAATAATAAACAGCCTAAAGAAGAGCGCCTGAACAGTCGTACCATTGGGATGCCTGGTGACCGTCGACCAGTCTACATCGCAGAGTATCTCCCCGGCAGCTCAAGAAAGCTGCTGTATGCTGCAAAGGAATTTGCAAAGGCTAAGGAATATAAATTCTGCTGGACTACCAACGGCAACATCTTTCTTCGAAAAATAGAAGGAGCCAAGAGTATACTTATAAAGTCCGAAAAAACCCTCACGGATCTACAAGTAAATCAATGACTATACCTTATATTATGCTCTAAAATCGTACAACTATACTATATCATATACTTTATTTTAATAATGCTTAAGGAAACCTGTAAATTTGTATGTAAATCGTTCACATATTCAACTACTACACTACTGAATATCCCATTCATTTGCACAAATATTGTTGTTGCACCATCTCTAATAATAACGAGTTTATTTACACACAAACACAATAAAACAAATAGATCATACAATACTCACATATATCACAACATAATACACAAACTAACCACTCACCACAAATATATCACAATAAATTATGCGATAGCTGCCAGTATCCTTTTATCAAGATATTATAATGCTACGATGTCAATGGTGTCACTACAACGTATCCCCGGGCACTTGAGGTACGTGTTCCCAACGCATTATACACTAACTCTCCATGTCTTAGTTACTCATTATCAATGGCTGTGATAAATAATATAAATAATGACATAGACAACATACATGTGTCTACGTCGTTTACATGCCCACCGGAAGACTGCCCAAAATATGTGACATCCCCTAAAGCGTTAAATATCGTACATTTGAATATTAGGAGTATCAATAAAAATTTCAATGAATTTATATGTTTGCTGGTTGCTATTAAAATAGAATGTGACATCTTGATTCTAACTGAATGTTGGCTCAAAAAGACAACATCCATTCCCAATCTAAAGGGTTATACGTCGCATTAGACAAAGACCTTATTAAATCAAAATGACGGCATAGTAATTTACGTCAAAGAAAGTCTGTGCTATAACATCATCGAACCGGCCTGTGCCGACTCTAGCTGTCTTGTATGTACATTGGACAACAAGTTCGTAATCGTAGCGTTGTATAGAACACCATCACAAAAGAAAATTGACAACTTTTTAGACGGGTTAAATAATCTACTCTCCAATTATAACTCGTACAAAAATGCTACAGTAATCGGAGACATAAATATAAATATCAGCCCCGGTCATAATGATCAACGGTCCTATGAATACCTTACTCTAACAGCATCTCACGGATTTCTCCCCGCACATAATTACCCTACCCGTTTAAACAATTGTTTAGACCATATTCTGCTGAAATCCAACAGTAAAGCAATAGCGCTCGTACTGGAAGCCACAATTACCGACCATTCAGCAGTCGTACTAAGCATATTAACTAACAACCCCCCTAATGCTACACAAAAATCCATTACATATTATATGCCTTAATCTCCCGGATGCTATTAAGGATATCAAAGGCTATGATTTCTCCAACATAATCGAGCTGAATGACGCCAATGACGCAACTAATAAATTACTGGAAGTTATGTCATCAATCATTTATAGGAATACTATTCGCACATGTCTTCCATGTAAACTTAGAATCCTCAAACCGTGGATTACACCCGGTCTATTGAGATGCATACGCAACAGAGATAACATGCATAGAAAAACTAATAAAGAGCCCCATAATTCTATTTTAAAACTAACTTACCTGCGATACAGAAATTATTGCAACAACTTACTAAAAAAACTAAAAATCGAACACGACAAACAATTATTTCTAAAAGCTCAAAAAAACCCTAAAAAAATATGGGATGCTATCCGGACTGTCACCGACACCCACCGTCTCCCTTCTATTCCCACTGAACTGCTGAACATAGATCACTGCCCCCTGAAATCTGTCAACTCCGTCAACAACTTCTTTGCGAATGTAGGTAAAACTCTGGCCAATAAAATACACACTAAAGGTGCACTAAATGTGGAGTCTTCCCAACCAACCATAAATAATAGAATCCCCATGGTCAACTCAATGGGTCTCCTAACGACGGATGAGGAAGAAATTGAATGCATTATAAAGGATCTCCGTCTGGATAGTGCGCCTGGTTGGGACGGTATATCCCCTAAATTAGTCAAAGCCACCAGCCACGCTTTAGTTAAACCTATAGCGCATATTTGCAACCTCGCTCTGTCGACAGGAATCTTTCCTAAGGCGTTAAAAAAAGCCATTGTACACCCAATTTACAAGTCAGGAGACAGAGACGTTGTCAATAATTATCGCCCTATTTCAGTCTTGCCAGCCATATCTAAAATACTGGAAAAAGTTCTCTATAAGAATCTCAGTAGATACCTAACCAAATACCAAATAATTTCTAATAACCAGTTTGGCTTCAGAAAAGGTTTGTCTACGGAGGACGCAGTGACCGCGTTGTTGGATATTGTAGTGGACCAAATTGACAATAGACAGAAATGCCTAGGCATCTTCCTAGACCTCTCCAAGGCATTTGACACCGTCTCTGTTCCCATCCTACTCGCCAAGCTGGAGTCAATTGGGGTACGCGGTGATGCCCTTAAAATATTTAAAGACTTTTTATTGAACCGCACGCAATGTGTAAAGATAGGAGATAACATAAGTAGTGAAGAATCGTTAGAGTACGGTGTCCCACAAGGAAGTCTCCTTAGTCCTCTTCTCTTTCAAATATACATGAATGACCTCTGTACCCTCTCTCTGCCCTCCACCCACATTTTAGCATACGCAGATGACACGGTCATTCTGACTCATGGCAGCAACTGGGCCGCGACAAAAGAAACTGCTGAAAAAGCTCTACGCGAGACAATGTTCTGGTTGGCTAAAAGCAGTCTCACATTAAATGTCAATAAAACCAATTTTGTCACCTTTGGCCTCAGACCTTCTCTTTTATCACCAGAAAACGCAATTGTAATCAAAGCACATGAATGTGCGCTTAGCGACCCCCAATGTATGTGCCCCTCTGTGTCCCGAGCCCCGGTCGTAAAATATCTAGGCCTACAGGTTGACGCCTGCCTATCCTGGCACTTCCACCTAGAAACTCTGTCCGCACGTGTCAGAAAACTTATGTTCCTCTTCAAAAAATTAAGACTGTCCGCCCACAGGGAAATACTAAATATGACCTACTCTGCTCTATGTGAATCCATATTAACCTACTTCATCACAGCTTGGGGAGGCGCTGCGAAGACAGCGATATTACGGGTGGAACGTGCCCAAAGAGCAGTAATTAAAGTGCTTCTTAATAAGCCTTTTAGAACCCCCACGCAGCAAATATATATGGAACACAAGGTGTTAACAGTCCGACAACTATTTATCTACCGTGCATTAATCCGCAAACACTCAAACTTGCCACTTAAAGCCATTATGCCTTCAGCAGCAAAGAGAAGATCAGAACCCGCATGTCCCAAAAAAGGTACGCACACAACTTTTGCTAGACGACATTTCCCATTTCTAAGCGCCCTTACATATAATAAATTGAACCAGATTTTGAATATACATTCCCTTAATAAATTTCATTGTAAAAACAAAATTAAAGAATATCTACTAACCCTTGACTACAATAAAACAGAAGACTTACTAAAATCGCAATATTTATGACCATGTAACCACTATACACTTATAAATCACAAACTCACACACCCCCACACACACCTTCACACCCACACACCCCTTCCCCTACACACAATCACACACACCCTCTCACACCCACTCACTCTTCTACTCACCCCTGCATGTTATATTATTTTTTATTTTATTTTTTCCTTTAAAAATGAGTACTACCCACCTGTCTGTAATTTCATATGATGGATGGATGACCCCTGTAACACAGGATCCTCCTAGCATAGGGGTCATTGGTCAAATATTTTGCACTTATAAATACAGTAAATGTTACTCATACTTTGTACTTTACTTTGGAAAATAAATTATTATTATTATCTTTTTTCAGTCACGGCTCATCTTCCTTGCGGAAGATGTCCGGTCCTTTGGAAGGCATACACGGGGACACAGGTCCAACGCGCAGAGGCCCCTTTGAGAACTTTTATTATTATTATTATTATTACTACAAAATCTTCCAATCGCGAGAGCCCTGGTACCCAAAACACAAGTGAAAACCTACCTTGGGTACCAGTGTTCACTTTCGTATAATGTGTATTAGTGCAGTGTTTTTGTTTCTACAGTGTACTTTTATATGAACTATAAATATATTTATTCTATTCTAGTCTAATTACAATGATAATTGCCTGCGTAGTGCATTGATATTAGATGTTTGCGTGAATACATAACTCTTTTGTTGACTGTACATGTTAATGTAATAACCTAATGTATATAGCGAGCGCTCGCGATGTAATGTCGCAAACAAAGTTTTTTCTTTGCAGTGTGTTGTGTGTGTAGTTATGCCACTAGCTTTAGCATATTTTGCGAAACTTAGTTTAGAAGAAAATATTATGTAAGACTCTGGACTACTGTGAGACTAGGGTTGCCAACCCTACTATATAATATAGTATCCTACTATATTAGAGGCCCGACAACTATATTCCTGAAAAAAGTATATAGTAGGCGAAACTACTATATTTTAAAGGCATCAAACTCAAAGTAATAATATTCGTTTCAAAATGTGTAAGCGTAAAACGTAATTAACTATTTCTGAACGATTCTGGCATGTCAAGTTGACAGTTGCGTTCACTTTGAGTTTGACAGATTGGCAATTTCGATTTTCGCGCTCTCGAGTTTGTGTTTTGGTAACTACCTACTTTTGAAGTTAACTTAAAAAAAAAACTTTTAAGAAATAAAGTTTGGAACCTACAATTATTTTTTTCATCCTTTCTTTATCTACCTACTACATTTTAGTGGGTAATAATTTTAGAACTACTACTTTTGACCGACAAAGAGTTGGCAACCCTATGTGAGACTCTCATCGATTCTGGAGATACTTTAAGCTTCTCTAGAGTCTATGTTAATATTGTTTCAAATTAAAAGTAGCAAAAATATATATAGTTTTTCACTATTTTTATATTTGGAACAGATAATATACATAAAATTAGACACTATTACGTGAAAAACACAAAACTGCAATTTGTGGCTTACAACAACTTACGTGGGAGGTATCGATACATATGTTATAAAAATAAAAACAACACACATTTAAAAATGTAATAAAAATAGTCATATCTATTAAATTATATTAGTCTATTTAATACAGAATGAGTGAATTCGATTAACCAATATCGGATAAGATAAAATCTTCTTACCAAAATACGGTGCAATTGACAACTTGCTTTAGTAATACAGCTATAAATTAATTATCGATTTCTTTCTGTATTTAGATCGGTTTACCTATCTATGTCTAAGTCTCATGTAGTGCCGGACTTAAAGAATAGCACTACCCCATTTCTTCCCGTGAGTGTCGTACAAGGCGACTAAGAGATTCTCTAGAGGATGGGCAGCAGCGTTCTCTGAGTACTTTAACAACCATACTGCGATCGCCAACCCGCCTGCCAAGCGTGGCGATTGGCAAACGCCCCCTTTTGGGAGAGGCCTATGTCCAGCATTGGACGTCTTTCGGCTGAATGATGATGATGATGACCTATCATAACCATAATAACGAGTAAAAAGTTATTAGATATTCTACGTCATATTATTCGGCGAAATGTTACGAAATGCTTGCGACCCTTATTGAGAGTGTAATACAATATGATAATAATTTGTATCCGAGTCCGAGTGGGATTTCGCTCGAATTTGAATCAATCTATCTCATTTGAATTAAATTTTGCACGAGTAAACTGATCTTTAGCGGACGGATGAAATACTCGGCAATAATTAAAGATGGTCGTTATTTATATTTGCTTTGGCAAAGTAAATATTTCAATTAATTTGTAATGTACGTGATTGATGAAAGGTTGAAAGGTTTTATTTAAACTTTTCATTCGTTTATACATGATAATATGTATCTTAATTGTATGTAGTACCTAATAAGTAAGGTACCTATATGAGAATAAGCCAATGGAGCTTCCACAATTGAACCACAATATAACTACAGAACTGGCAGTAGTCTCAAGTGCGACATGTCAACGCGTTATTACCAACCTTCGTTCGAGATTAGAGGAGTGCCAGCAACGTGAGGGTCAGCATCTGGACAACATTATCTTTTCTTAATGATTTTGAGTGTCTTAAACAAGGAATGAACAACCAGTTTGATTATACGAGGTGTAATATAAATAACGCACAACCTCTTCAGCTGTTCCCTACATATTTTATGTTCGCATAACTCGTCAAAATGTAGCGAGCATCCGTTTTTTTTCGCGATTTCAGGTTTGGTCCCATAGTAAAAGTTGTATATAATGATGAGTACAGTAACCCCTTAAGAGGTTGTGCGTTATTTATGTTAAACCTTGTATACAGGTTGAAATTGTAAACACTCGACAAACTGAAATGGGAGATTGTACTCATCACTACGAACAACTTTTACTACGGGACAAACCGGAAATCGCGAAAAAAAAAAACAGATGTTCCCTACATTTTATGTTCGCATAACTCGTCAAAATGTAGGGAACAGCAGATTATTTTTTTCGCGATTTCCGGTTTGTTCCTATAATAAAAGTTGTTCATAGTGATGAGTACAATCTTCCATTTCGGTTTGTCGAGTGTTTACAATTTCACCCTGTGTATTTATTGTGGTTGTGACCTTGTGACTGCCCTTGTGACTGCCTCGTTGGTCTAGTAATCGCAAGCGCGTTTACCGAGCGTGAGGTCTTGGGTTCGATCTCCTGGTTGGGAAAAGTGTAATAGGGTTTTTCCGTTTGGAATTTCTCAGTAGCTGCCCGGAGTATGGATTTGTGTCTGGTTAATGGTAATAGGCTCGCCCCCTATGACATGGGACTTAAAACGGCGAAATGAGGGTCTACACCTCTGCCCAACCCTTCGGACAATACAGGCGTGATGGTATATTTATTGTTTTATTTAACTACTAGCTTCTGCCCGCGACTTCGTACGCGGATCCTGTTGCTTATGCCAGCGACAACGGGGTTGTCAAAATCGAAGATCTGAAACGTCTGATGTTGAATTCTAAGAGCCCGCGAACGGGAAAACAACGGGATGCGCGAGACGATTCGAGACGTTCCAGATCTTTCATTTTTGTAAGTCAACAGGAAATGCCCATCAGACTAAACAACTTTTGCTAAGACGTCATTCCTATATATGATAAAGTGTCGCTGGGCTTTGGAGTTCCACAACAGGTGTTCCAGATCTTCAAATTTATTCTCACAGCAGAAAATGCTCTTCACGTGGAATAATTTTTGCTATGGCACCATTTTTATATCTCTTATACCTACTTTAGCTGGTCCACATCCGATTCTTCAGATGATATCGACATTCTGTTCAGAGAATGTCGAAGTCGATCAGAATTCAAACGTTCGTTGCGCTCTTCTTCTGTCTCTTCATGCCGTACTCCAGCAATTCTTTCTCTCTCGCTTTCTAACTGATTATGAATATTTTGTTGTGTGCGTGTTCGGGACAATTTATGATAACCTCGATCAGCAGTTAGTCGCGCATCCCGTTCATCACTCGTTTCAAAAGACCTGTTAGTAGATGTACGAATACGCTGAGAACTCAAGCGTGATTCTGTATCGGTAAACGTTTCCGATTCGCGAGACAATGCATGTCGCTCACGATCAGCGGACAGTCGCGCATCACGTTCCACACTTGTCTCTAGAGACCTGCTAGAAGTCAATGCGTAGAAACGCTGAGAACTCAAGCGCAATTCTCTATCCGTGAACGTCTCCGACTCGCGAGACAATGCGTAACGTTCACGATCAGCGGTCAGTCGCGTATTGAGTTCCCCACTTGTCTCTAGAGACCTAGAAGTCGATGCGTAGATACGCTTGGAACTCAAGCGCAATTCTCTGTCCGTGAACGTCTCCGACTCGCGAGACAATGCGTGACGTTCACGATCTGCGGTCAGTTGCGCATCACATTCCCCACTTGTATCTAGAGACCTAGCAGTCGATGCGTAGATACGCTTGGAACTCAAGCGTAATTCTCTATCCGTGAACATCTCCGATTCGCGAGACAATGCATGACTTCCACGATCAGCGGTCAGTCGCGCATCAAGTTCCGCACTTGTTTCTAGAGACCTCGAAGTCGATGTGTATATAAGCTGAGAACTCAAGCGTAATTCTCTTTCCGTGAACGTCTCCGACTCACGAGACAATGCATGACGTTCACGATCAGCGGTCAGTCGCGCATCATATTCTTCACTGGTCTCTAGAGACCTGGATGTAGATGCGTAAATACGCTGAGAACGCAGGCGTGCTTCGCGATCCGAAGAGGTTTCCACGGAGCGAATTGCAGCCTGATGTTTTCGAACAGCATCAAGTCTCTCCTGACGCTCTTCGGTAGATTTTTGGGATCTTATAATTCTCAATCTTTTAGCTCCTTTGGAACATTGGGAAAGATTTGACCTCTTTCTAGGCATGGTTATAGTTTTATTGTGAAGATAGCTGATCAATTAAAATCCAAGTGACTGCTCCCCTGCGTTACCGGGTAGGCTACCGTGTCACGCAGATAAATGGAAAAGGAAATTAAATACTCAAATAACATAAGCCGGAAGGCATATTTATTCGATAAAATAAAAAAATAAATGGGAGTTTTGGCCAGTAGAGTCAAATTTTCAATGATATACCATCGTCATCGAAAATCAGTCCTTAACTGTTACCGCCGTCACCGCATGGAGGTACTCCCAGCTTATGTTATTTTATAATTATACAGTGAAATTAGTGATAGCTTTTATTTCCACATCAGATGTTTCTGATCTTCGATTTTTATAATTCAACAGGAAATGCCAATCAGAACGAACAACTTTTGCTATAACGTCATTCCTATATGTGTTATAATGTAGCTGGGCTCTCGGAGTTCCACAACAGGTGTTCCAGATCTTCGATTTTTATAAGTCAACAGAGAGTGCTCATCAGATTGTACAACTTTTGATAAAACGTCATTCCTATATGTTATAGTGTAGCTGGGCGCTTGGAATTCCACAATAGGTGTTCCAGATCTTCAATTTTTATACGTCAACAGAGAGTGCTCATCGGATTGAACAACTTTTGCTGAAACGTCATTCCTATATATGTTATAGTGTAGCTGGGCTCTTGGAGTTCCACATCAGGTGTTCTAGATCTTCAAATTTATTCTCTCAACAGAAAATGCTCATCACGTGGAACAATTTTTGCTATAGTACCATTTTTGTATCTCTTATATTTTAGCTGGTCTGTTGCGGTTCTGCATCAGGCGTTCAAGTTTCCAAGATTAATTATAGCCTATATGTTGCCTAGACTTAATACCTATACAACAAAAAAAAATCATTCAAATCCGTTCAGTAGTTCCGAAGATTAGCGTGTACAAACAAACAGACAAACAGACAGATTTTTTTTTTAGATTCGTGCTCTATTACTGTTTCTAAACCCCCCTCAATCATTTTTTTTTTAAATATATTCAATGTACAGACACAGTTTTTTTACTGTTTTATTATATGTATAGATTAAATTCCCGTTACCTTTTCTGGACACCCTACATAGGCCTAATGCATTGTATATTCTTTTTGTAGCTAGAATCGTAAGTTGTGTGAGCCGTACCATTTTTTGCTTTCAATGAATAATTTTTGTGTTCCGAATTAAATATAAAAAATATTTAGGTCTGAACACAAAACGCGTAATGTTATAAAACCATTAAAATTATGTACTTTTATATCAAAAGAAGCCCGTATAGCTATCGTAAAGCTCGAAATCACTTTTATGTCATAAAAACGTTAAAAAAATGTATGGCGTGGGGTTTCAAAAGCGCTTCGACGTCACTCGTCTGTAAAGTGGGGAAATACATCACGGTGTATGGGGTGTATGTGACAATATCAAGATTGATTGAAACGACGTTTTAGAAACAGGTAATGGTTGCAAAAAAGTTAAAGCAGGGTAATATAGTAATTTATACAGGGTGTTAACAAATTCGTGTAATTCCTTCAAACCGCGTGATCTACTGGTGAAACTGATTGACGCTACACAGTTTTTTTTCAGAACTAACAAAAAAATGTTTTCAACAAATGAACCATGGTATTCTGTACCTGAGTAATTTTAGCCTCCCAAGTTAATTGATTGCGTGGAGCGATATCGCGCTAGTCGTGCCCGTCAGCTGCGTCGCCGTGCCTTCATTCATTTATGCATGACATCGAAATTTTCTACCACATAAAAAAATATTCGAGAAAAAAAAAACTTTATATAAATTTTTAATCAATCTGAATCGTGTGCGGGGTTAATCTATACTATTAATAGATCATGTGGCTGGAAGGAATTACACGAATTCGTTAACACCCTGTATACATAGTTATCTTTATAATTTTTCTGAAAAATGGCAATCCACCTATGACATGGGATATAACACGAGGGCTTAAACGTGGGTATAAAGACTTGCAATAAAAGAACAACTCTGCTTACTTCTTCAGAGATTACAAGCGTAATTATATGTCTTTATGTATGTTATACACATTTTGTTTTACTCCTGCCTCAGCGCAAAAATCTGTAGACGTGGCGTGGCTGAGCATAAAAAAAAAAAAAAACGTAATGTTATATCCGTATCCGTATGTTATATATATAGGATAACCAGTAGGATCCATTTCGATCATTTTTGTTTTTTTTTTATAATAGGAGAGCACCTCTGCTTGCCCCTTTGGTGATTATAGGCGTGAGTATAGTAGGTATAGTATAATGTAATGCAAGGCCTGAAAACATTTTAGAGACTGTACTGTAAAATGTATCGATTTCGTTCGCCTATTGTAACTAGATGGCGTTGTAGCCATTTTTGAATCGCGATATGGTTTCGTTAAATCTACATTGTATTTAGTTATTGCAACACAATATTGGTTTTCGACTTCCACGCGGACGTATTCGCGGGCACAGCTAGTTTATAATAAAAAATATGAAACGAGCTCATTTAACTCTACTAATAAAGTTGCAAAGTTTGTTGGTTTATTTCCCCCTAATATTCCTGATTAACTTTTAAGAAAATGAAGTAATTATTCGAGCAAAATGAAAATTTCTAATTTCAGCCATCACTATGTCAAAGTTACACCATTAATCACTTTACTGTCTTCGAATAACATTTATCAGAAAGTATTTGTCCAAGAAAGTTATTATAAAATTGACTCCTGCGCAAAATAGGCTATGTTGAACACTTCTCAAAGTTCATTGGCAATCTTGTATGTACATAGAAATGAAGCAATACGAATACGATACAAAGGTGAGCTGAAAGAGGTTCAGAATGTTCTTTACGGAAAAACCTTTAGCGAAAACCTGTTCATTCTTCAGATACGACATAGACTTAATAGACATAATATTTCTAACTAACTTTGATAAATACATTTGCATTAGAAAAATACGCATAAGGCTTTCAAGGCTCTATTAACTTGTTTCTTAGCGAAAATAATCAAATAAATTATGGCCTTGCGTTGTCCACTGCTGGGCATATATGTCTCTTTCAAGTTGCACCATGCACCAACTATGTTACAAAATCAGTAGCCATTTTGTCGATCACAGTCACTATTTAATACGAACAAGTTGTCTGGCAAATACTGGTAATTAACTCACAGCTGTTGTGAAACAGCCATTAGCGGTACGTTACTTAATTAAACTTTTTTTTTAATTGCAGACAGTGTGAACAGTTTAATTAGTGGCAACGCATTGCAGACGCTGCACGTTCGTGGTGGCGGAGCAAATACGTTCATTTGTTGGAGATCATTAAGGTTTTAGTGGTGATATTTGTATTATTGTTCTGCAATTGTGGCGATAATTGTAATAATAAATAATATATGTTTTCATAAAATATATTGATCTAGCACACGAGGTTGTGGGATGTGGACTCAGCAGTCATTGTCCCGATAATCGTTACGGCGAATGGCCTAATAGCCAAGAGCCTCGATCAAACATCTCATGAGGTTCTCGTTGGGCGGCTGGATCAAGGGCTTGATACAGAAAGCAGTACTCCTTGACACGGCACGCACAGTGAGGAGGTTCCTTTTTCTGGAGCCCTGACTGCCGGCAGCTTGGACACTGTTCCCGATGCCGGTGGGATACAATTTTTTTATATTTTCAATTTTTTTTTGTTTTATAGAAATATTTAAAAATGTAACTTTATATGATGTGTATTTAAATGAATAAACGGAATATATGTTTTATTGAAATGTACATTTGTTAGTAGTTCTACGTAGAAGAAATAAAATTAATAAAATGGTGAAACCAATGAATCTTCGTGGTTCCATGAAGGGAATTTAACATTTTTTTCTTAAAATGGTCAGCGACCATAGGGACTATGTTCAGAAGACAAGTATCCTTCTGTGCCCTTTGGGCATTTATGCGGGGTGATTATGGATATTTTTCCTAGCGATCGTTCGTAGTAGCTATAATCGAGGTTGCCTATGTTTAGTAGACTTTAACAGGCTGATACGATGATAATGATGAATATCAGGGATAGGATCGCTCGTGGCTAAATAATTACAGCCGCATAGACCAATCTTCCGGGTTAAGCCACGCTTGCCGAGGTTGGTCTGTGGATGGGTGACCATTTTACCATAGCGAGTTTCCTCCGTGCCTCGGAAAGCACGTAAAGCCGTTGGTCCCGGCTGTCATTTGTAGATCTTTGACAGTCGTTACTGTTGGTCAGAAGCCAGAAAGTCTGACAACCAGTCTTACCAAGAGTATCGTATTACCCAGTTACTAGGTTGTGGAGGTCTGATAGGCAGTCGCTCCATGTAAAATACTGATATTCAGCTGCATCCGGTTCGACTGGAAGCCGACCCCAACATAGTTGGGAAAAGGCTAGGCAGATGATGATCAGGGATAGGATAAGAAATGAGTATGTAATATGGTATGACTACACCAGTGCGCTTTCATGTTCATCTTGCGCTTTCAACTTTCAATCCCTCTTGCGTCAAGCGCATGCAATATTGATTGTTAGCATGCGCTAGAGGCATGCGCTTTTGTCGAACTAGTTTTAAGGCATGCGCTATGGCGCTTAACGCATGTCTCAGACGAAGACGCAAGATGAACATGAAAGCGCACTGGTGTAGACACAGCTATAGGGAGTTTGAAAATAGTGCCGGTGACAGAAAGACTCGTGATAGATTGTCATTGTATTATAAAAGACAAGCAACAGAATTGTAAGGGATGAATCTATCATTACAGTTATATTTAATATCGGTCTGTTAGGATTGTGAGCATGTTAAATATAGTAAATAAAACCAACAGACTCTCCAACACTGAGGGTACTTATAATGCCCCGCTACGTCGGATGACAACCGCTTTTATAACATCGGGTGCGTTGATCCATATCAACGACTACCTTCCTTTGTCAACAGTGCCCAGTGTTATCAGCTACCGACAACAGTATGGACATGTAATGCAAAGGAATGAGGATGATGCTACAAGACAAGTTTTAAGTATGAATGGGGATGGCTATGTTACCGGCCAAACCCGATTTCAGGACAAACTAGTTTTGCCTAGGCTAAACTAGTTCCTCCTATACGCGGTAGGAGTAACTAGTATAGCCTAGTCTAAACTAATTTGGCCCAAGCCCGATAGGATAAACTAGTTTAGGCTAGTCCAAACTAATTTGTCCTAAGCCCGATGGGATAGACCAGTTTAGGCTAGGCCAAACTAGTAGATCCTGATATAAATACGCACACTCTAGGATAAACTGGTATGGCCTAGTCTAAACATTATAGTATATCTAGAAAGTCAAAATAAATAGATAAACTGATTGAAATACTCCGTAATTGGAAAAATAATAATTTTTATTAAAACCATACTGATTCGTCATTAAAAGTTATGGATAATTGGTAATACAAACAATCATACCATAACAAATAATAAGTGTTTTTTTAATAGAAGCAATAATCATATCTCAATTATTAAAATTGTTTTTTATTTTTACAATTTTTACGGTTTTTTTGGTGGCACTTAGAATTGGCTAATTATTTTTCAGGTGACTAATAACTTAAAAGGCGACTAAGTGTTTGCAACTAATAAAATGAGGCGAGGAGCTATAAATAATGACTTGGCGACTAATAATGTTAGCAGGGTGGTTAAGGGGAATCCCGACATGGATAGGTTAGGTTCGAAGGGGATGACGGGGGCTAGAGTGAGCGAGCGAAGCGAGCGAACGAAGCCCCCGTCATCCCCTTCGTGTTAGGTTACTTTAAACCCTGCAGACAGAAATAGGAGCCCCGCACAGCGGGGCTCCGTCGACTTAAGCTCCACCTAGTTCGAGCGACTTAAGCTCCACCAATGATGTTTCTGAGATCACCTTTGCCTTCGTCAAATGACATGTTTGCTCAATTACTTTCGACTCTGCAAATTTTTTTTGTTTAGACTGTTTAGACTAGGCCATACCAGTGGCGTGCCTTCCATACAAGCCGAAAAGCCCGGCTTAATATCAGGAATGCGAGATTAATAAAAAAAAAACTCCTGTAAAGTAGTATTGAATCATCATGTCTCTTATCATAACAACTGATACCTACTGTAATAAATAAAATGTTTAAACTCCGCGCGCAATACAGCGAGCCTCCGTGACCTCCGTGTGTTGCTAAGTTGCCAGGTTTACATAAACAAGATTTTTCGCGTCGCGCCTCGGCCGGCCTACGTAACGTTGCCAAACCGCCTGCAAGATCTTGCATTACTGTCGCACGCGCTGGCTTCTTACGCGGCTTAAGTCTCCTGTCACTTTTCCTTCAATTTCATTCATAAATTGCATAGAGATATATAAGTAAATATACATAAGTGCACATAATTTGTTCGCAAAAATAAGCCGGGCTTATGACTCTGTTAGTTTAACGAAATTGAACGTTACGGTAGTGTGTTTAGAAGTGCAATTTGTGTGGCATGCGTGTTTAGGCACATAGATGCCGCGATGTTTGTATTTCGATAGAAATTATACAATTTCAAATTAGTTCACTTATTGTTTTGAGCGATACTGGACCACTTTTTTGACGCGATAAATACTTTTTCAGTTTCTGTGATTTAACGTATTGTGTAACTTTTATTAGTTTGTTTTAACGTTTGTGATTAAGTTTCTTTGTGATTTTCCTTTCTTATAAGATGAATTCGGAAATAATTGTTCCTTGTGATGGATTAAAGTGTGTGCAATCGTTACTCGGGAAGGTAAATACTTTGAATTTTACAGACAAATACCGTGTTATTACTTCACCTAAACCTACTCCTGATTTGACAATTTCTAGTAAATCAAAGTCACATAATAGGCATTTTCATAGATCGGCTTACAAAACTCCTTGGATTGTAGGTTGCTCTCATTTAAACAAATTATTCTGCTGGTGTTGCCTATTTTTCTCTAACGATACGAACGCCTGGAATACATCAGGTTACGATGGTTTGAATAACTTATCTGGTGCCAGGATTAATTGCTCTAAACAAATAGAACGAAACAACAAACGGCTTTTATCAACGCCACCGAAGGTATGTGATTGCTGATATGTCTGTAAATCTATCTAGTGATACCATGCCTTCAGTGAGCTTTGTTGTTTGTCGTCAGCAGTAATAAAGAAGCGAAGAATGAAGAGTTAACATGGCTGTTTACATCGAAAGTAATTATAAATTGTTTTTAAACTTTTGGGATTTGTACACATTATAAAAATATAGATCGGGTCTATTATAAATTAACAATATTTTTTTCAACAATAAACATTGCGTAATTATGCTCATCAATTATTTCTGAGCCATCTATTGGCGGCGACGGGTGATTGTGTCATTTTTCCCGTCGAACTCGAAGAGCGCAAAAAAGCACCTGTAATGCTCATAGATGGCTCTTAAACCAAGTTGTACTTGATTCTGCAAAATCACACAATTGTATTATTTGCACCCTATTTATTATTAGGGTGAAAATAATAGTTGTGTAATTTCGCAAAATAACGAATTTAGTCAAATTTTACAAGGTTTTTTTCCTAAAAATCTATCGGGCTTGCCCTAACTTTGAACCCTAGGCACGCCACTGGGCCATACCAGTTCATCCCAGAGTGTACGTATTTATATCAGGATCAACTGGTTTGGCCTAGGCTAAACTGGTCTATCCTATCGCGCTTAGGACAAATTAGTTTGGACTAGCCTAAACTAGTTTATCCTATCGGGCTTGGGCCAAATTAGTTTAGACTAGGCTATACTAGTTACTCCTATCACGTATAGGAAGAACTAGTTTAGCCTAGGCAAAACTAGTTTATCCTGAAATCGGGTTTGGCCGGTAACAGCTATAAGAAAAGAGGCAGACTAAAAAAAGAGTGATGGATTGTGTGAAAGATGATAAGTGAACACTAAGATGACAGTTGAAAGATATGTATGGAAAAAAATATATACTGCGCTGACCTGAAATAAATTGGAATAAGGGTAGGAAGAGTATAATGGCCATGATATTATGAACACTAAATTAATAAACCACACAGAGAACTTCCTCTTAGAAAATTTAGCAAACATTTACGTAATTGGCTCTTGGACTGGTGTTTTTACACAATTTACGAATTTTTAGATCATAAAAATAATAATAGCTACATTAAAGTTCTCAAAGGGGTCTCTGCGCGTTGGACCTGTGTCCCCGTGTATGCCTTCCAAAAGACCGGACATCTTCCGCACGGAAGATGAGCCGTGAATATAGATACATGATAATAGCTACAAAGTTGTGTCTTAGCATAATGTTTAAAACATTATAATTTAATTAATTCAGTCTTATATAATATTAAATCTAAAACTTCCTAGTCTATATTACGAGTATAAAGGTAATTAACAAAATTTTAATTATTTTATATATAATATAATTATAATATAATTTGCATGCCGCTGTGCCGGCGAAAAATGTTGATCTGTACCTGCATTATTTTAAGACCCATGTAGGTACCCATCGAGTTTCTCGCAAATAAATTTAAATTCTATTCTATTCTAAATGCCGGAGCTTTTCTCAATTTCCTTTTTGCGCAATGTTCAAAGTTTACGTAAACTACTTTTGGCAATAAAAGCCAACCAGCAATCCTATTTTTAGCAAAAAGAACAGCCGGCGAATTAAAAGTACTAGCGGTTAACTGCTGAATCGCGCGTCTACTAATTCTTGACTTCTCCGAACACAATATTGTTCCGGATCGAGCGAATTTGCGACGTTTACAACAAAAAAAGAGTGCCGTGTCGTGATTTCCAAAGAAATAGAAAAAGTTACTCCACCAGGCTAGTACTGTGACACAGTGAAACAACTTAAAAGTACGCGATATAAATAATAGGTTATTGCAGCATTGGTATCATTTCTTAGAATAACATGAAAACCAATTGAGATCGCTTTTATTTCTGGAATTCCGACGAATCTCCTAAATAAGCGCAGTTCAGATTACGCTATACTATTTCGCTATATAGTAACGCATATTGCGTCATAAGTTATAACTATATAGCATGACGTTCACACTATACGCTACCGCAAGTTATTTGACGGCGATCCATCGGGCGACGGACAGGGTAGAAGTGAGGCGGGGCAGGGACCGGAAAATCGTATGATATAGCTCTGAAAACCGCTTAAGTTTATCACGTACAGATAGCCAATACTTTATAGCATAGTGTTATACAACACTATGTTATAAAGCATACCTATGCATATAATTTTATATGGGTACGAATGTGCCCATAATTATAAAATGTATGTTGAGCGATATCGCTGTGTTATACAGTATTTGCGATAAGCTATACATATATTATACCGTAGTCTGAACTGCTTATAGTCAAACTTTATTTTGTATCATCGCTTTTGTTCTAGCTACTACTATAAGCAAATGCCAAATAAAAATCTAGGCTACATCCAAAAACAGCGTAGCAACATTATCCTACGCCTAATACCCATCGCAATCACTCTTACCTTCACATTTCGTTCCATTTCCCCCAAATCCCCACAGTAACACAATCTAGGAGCAAAGTACTCTATTGTCTATTTGTTTAGCAAGTTTCTATCTGGAATATTCTTTGTGGGTAAGCCTCAGATTACCGCTGTCGGTGGACGTAACGGAGGGTAGATATTTTTATTTTGACAGGCATCGAGATTGATTCCCACGTGGCTGAGTTCTGTTATAATGTTTTTGTGCGAGTATTCGGTTCGGTATAATAAAACTACAGGAACGGTTTTGTTGTGTCCATATATGTGAATTTGTATGAACTTATTTAGGAGTACGGTCAGCTACAAAAAGATGTATACACTTATCGAAATTAGAAATGTTTTTATTGCTAACTCTTTCTAAAAACTCTTTCTCAAAGTTTTTATATTTTGTGTATGTTTTCTGTACCTACTTAAACTTTGTGTGTCATTAACATAACATAGTGTACTTACTACTTACCTAATGATATAAGTTCTTCAATGTAAATACCTGTTTAACAAATAAATGATTCTATTCTTTTCTAATTAAAAAGCGATTTGTAATAGGAGTAGTTATTTGAATCTTTTTTTATTCATCTGCCAACACATATGAATACTTGTTTCGTGAAATTGAAAGAACCCTTTTACGAATTCTTCATAATTTCACTCCTTGATTTTGTTAAGTGTTTACCTATTTCTGTAGCTGACTATACGTATACATCCTTTTTGGATTTCTGTGTGTGAAAAAGCAATATTTCACCTACATGTACCTAAAATCTATATTACATACAATTTATACGACAGGTGTATGAAAACCGCTGAACGTACACAATTTATTAGCGTAATAATAACTTTGTTTGTCGTGAGTGTTTGTGAAACTAAAATATGGCCAGCACATTTCCCTTATGTGTAAGAACTCGGAAAATAAGAAAATGCGGGTAGTATAGTGACTGACTTAATGGCGCCCACCGTGGGACTAGTAATATTCAATCATAGTAAATACGGATACGCGGTAGATGTTGTGGCTAGCTTTGATATAGTAAGCTCTTTATATTGTTTGTGGTACATGTAAAATAATGTATAATTAATAAAACAGTAAAAACAAAAAAACATGAATATGTAAAATGTGAAGCCGATAATCTGATGCACTAAAATACATATATAATGACAGAGTCAGCCTAATTGCTGCGATTGAGTATTCGCACCATCGCATTAGGTCAGTGACATTATTCATGTATTTTTTCAGAAAAATCTAATTACTTGTTTAGTTCACGAATGCAATGCAGAACCACAGAACTGTTACCGGTTCGATGTTGTCTCCGTCACTACCGAAACCAATTAGCAATATTGATGAAGGAATTTAAAATACATTCAACTGTTCTAGTAGGAACAAATACAAAACAATCGCAACTGAAACAAAATTGCTGTAACCAAGAAACGAACAAAAATAACATAAAACAAGTGCACCACTTTACTTCGTTGCAAGTTACCTAGTTAACCCTCGTAAAGTCGGGCTATTTCTTACACTGCCGCGACTGTCAGCAGGCTAGACGTGCTTATTTACTGCGCGAAGGGTTAAGTTGATCATTAACCCTGCATTTGTTCGGAGTCGGAAGCCATTTTGTTTTGCAAGTGAGTACGCGACGTGGGTACTGAGACCAGGAATTCATGAGCCACGTTTAGCTTTTAAACTGGGTTGTTATAAGAGCGTACTAAGTGAGAGAAATAGTTTTCGATTGTGTTGATTTGAAGGAGAATAATTCAAAATGATAAGAAATCGGAAGAAGCTTTTTGTATTTGTCCAGCTGTGGACAAAATGGTTATAAAAGTTATCGATATCTAAAGAATTACACCTACTAGAGTTATCATTTCTTCTATTTAATAGTTTAGGAAGTAAGAAACGAATGTTATCAATTTTTACGCGTAATTTCGGGAAATGAAATTCAAAACAGAATCATTTTAACTGGCAATTGTCCAAGAGCGAGGATTGGATGTCACTTCATTGAAATCGCTTATATTAAACACAAGTTCGATAAAATGCTTTTGCCATGTGTTTTAGCAAAGAATAGATAACCCTCTATTCTGGCAGATGCCGCAAAAAGCGAGAAGTGAATGCGATGAGTCGGCTTCCGAAATTCTATTTATCATTTTTTTTGTTTTACGTATAATATGAACATCTTTATGACGTATTTATGATTAGTTACGGTTTACTCACGTGCATTTTTCGGGATTGCCCGACTAGTTTCGGACCCAAACGGAGTCCTTAATCATGAGCTGATCACGCTGCGAGTTCGACTCGCGACCTCGCCGCGTGATCAGCTCATGATTAAGGAGAGAATGAGTATGTCAGAGGAAGTTTGAAAGTAGCGCCAATGACTGAAAAGTTGAGGAGTAATAGGTTACAGTGGCGTAGCTACCGTATGGCTAGGCAGGGCAGTGCACCGGGGTCCTCAACCTCGAGCGGCCCCTCGGCCTCCATGAACGGCGTTCGAAAAACTTATTCATATCCTAGTTGAATAAAGAATTTTTGACTGTAACTTTTTGGCCCCTAACCAACGACTTTTACGTGAAATCGTGACAAACAAACTCCCACATTTATAATATTATTAGGAATTACAATTAAATAATTATCTGCTGCGTTATACATAAAGCTTACTAGTAAATAGCTTTGCTTTATTATGCCCTGCAGTGGGCGACAAGGAGTTGATGATGAAGCAGTTTTGCACCTTCAAAGTATTTAGTGTAGTTTAAATAGGGCCCCAATTTCATTTTTGTCCCGGGGCCCTTGGTTACATAGCTACGCCATTGATAGGTTAGCGTGGTATCGACATGTTATGTGGAGGGAAGAAAGTCATGTTACCAGAAGAGTGTTAAATATGAATGTGGATGGATGTTACAGGTAGAGGTAGGCCAAAGAAAAGATGGATGGATTGTGTGAAGGATGATATGGGTAAGAAAGGAGTGAGTACTGAGATGACGGCTGATAGAGGAAAAGGGAAGAGGAATACATGTTGTGCCGACCTCACCTAGTGTGGGATAAGGGTCGGGAGATGATGATTTATGTGTATATTTATTCAGTTTTAAAAATGTCTCAATTATTTGTATTTTTGTCGAACAATAGAAAAATTGTTTATTATCAAGATAAGAAGAAACTCTAGAGTTGTTGGGAAAAATCTACCGAAACTCATCCCATTTTCATAATTACTGTGGAAAATTAAGGTTGAATCAATAATTGTCAAATATAAAAATATTTCCTAACCTCCGGTTTCTGATTTGAGAATTCGGGATAAGCAAATACATTAGGTAACATTTGAGTATGGAGCTGTCAAAAAAATGACGGATTTTAAAGCATTTTTTTGACAACTTGTACTCAAATATTACTTAAGTATTTGCTTATCCCGAATTCTCAAATGAGAAACCGGAGGTTACCTATGTAATATTTGAGTACGGAGTTGTCAAAAACATGCTTTAAAATCTGTAATTTTTTTGACAACTCCATACTCAAATGTTACTTAACTACTGCTCATCCTAGAACTCTCAATTCAGAAACCCGAGGTAAACCTTTTACAGAAAAAGGGGTATCTATCTGTAGCTAACCATAACATCTGGCTAATATTCACGGATTGATCGAAAAATTTACCAAAAAACAGCTCATTTACTACACATATTTAAATACGTCCTTAAGTTCGGAAGCAGAGATAAGTTAATTAAGTTGTATACTATCTGGTATTACATAAGTTTAACCCAAAGATGAAATGTTTCAATAACCTTGTTCTGTGAAACTATGCTATGCTAATATTTCCGACACGCGTAGGCACTGTTCCGACCAAGTTTGTTCTGCTGTTTATTTAATTCTCGTCTTGGGACTTGCGTGTAAAGTAAACAGCGAGTGTTCTTTTGTTGGAGCTGTAACATTCTTAGTTAAGTGTCGAAATAGGCCTTGTTTTTCTTTGTAGGTTTTATTTTGAATGATAAAGAAATTAGTGAACCTAGATTTTATATTCGATTTACATTTTATTTTTTAATTGTAGGTTTTTTGTAGTTCTTGTTACTGCTATACACCATGCAATTTTGGTCAGTGAGGTCGTAGCAACGTACAACTTGTTGTCTAATAATATAAAACTGTGCATATTAATACTAATAGATACATTGTATTCCATTGTAACTTGCTCTCTACTTTCAATTGCATATTTTTGAATAACGATATGTGGAAGAACGGAGTCTCCTATCACAAGAAATTCCTTGCTTAAAAGGCGACTTCAAATCATCTAGTGTAACACACTATGTTAATTGAAATAAACATCTTTATTTGATTTTAACTTTAAATTATGTAAAAATAACATTGTCAAATTATATTTTATATTATATATTTGCATTATAAAAAAGTATGCCAGTACATGGCGGTATATGGCGGTGATAACACCTTAATGTACCATGTTCTATGCAAATAAATACTATTCTATAATACGAATTATTGAAAAAGCATACCTAATCTTTCTATAAACATAGCCACTATAACGACACGTTGTAGAACCAAATATTTATTTAAAATAACGAAACATTCCATCAATAAGCCTACCATTTATCGTTGCTTTTTGTGACAGCACTTTAGCTTCGAGCATTTAAAATAGTCCCGCAAAATTGCTTTTATTCCCATCGGGTTTTACTATCGACGGGATTAATAGAATCACCGATTTTGCTTCAAACGGAATAACAATTGAGTCAGAGGTGGGTCAGCTTAATTTGACAGGCGAGGATCCCTTTGTCGCTCGCTCATTAGGCTACAGCCATTGTAGCGCTTTATGTGCCGCTGGGCAAAGCGCTGGTATCACTAGCGGACCAATAGAGATGGATAGCTACTGTCTATGTAGATTTTAGGAAATGAAATATTCTGCTGCGTTTTAGGTAGTGTAAGGCTTAGCACACACTACGATTAAACGCACGCGGTTTTGGAATAGTTGAAAACGCCAAAACGCGTAGGAGCACCGCGGCGGGATTTTATTTCAGTACCATTATAGTAGATTTCTGGCGAGAAGCGGTGGTTTGCATTTGGTTTCGAAAAATAGAAAACGTAAATAACGCCGCCACTATAGGCACTGGGTACATCCACTAACTGATCAAAGACATTTGTAAGGATACTTTTGCAATGTATACGTGCGAGATCATCCCGATAAGTTTCTTAACTACTACAGAATGTCGATCGGTACTTTTTATAACAAGCTGTGGGCCAGTATCGAAAACCGAGTGCCGCTAATCGCTGTGCATGCACCACCGTACTATTACTGTGGGATACAAAAAGATCGCGCGTTTTCGAATCGCTAGCCAAATGAAGCAAGCGTTTAAAAATCAGTCACTAAAAAAATCGCTAGTGCGACTATTTGTATAAAAAGCAATGCGTTACATTTTTTGGCGGTTTTAAACCGCTTGCGTTTAATCGCAGGGCGTGCTAAGCCTAAGGCGAAATACACACTGCCCGCGCTACGCTGCGCGGTGCGTGGCGACGGAGCCAGGCGTGCAGGTGCGGGAGTGCAGATCTGCATTATCATGCAGATTTCTCCGCACAAACGCGCGAAGCTGCAGTGTAGTCATGCGGTGACCTAGAGGCCCCATTTCACAGCAGCTTGGTGATAGTAAATTGCATAGCACTGTTTTTCATACTAAAAATGGTTATTCATTCAGAACTCATTCAGGATGCTGCAGTTACATGTATTTATTATTTCCTCCCATTGCTTCACTCTCTGTACTCTATCACTACATTATTTACATTTCATATTCCAAATTGCTTCACGACTTTCGATTTTGAATATAAATCGGTCGATATCAAAATCCATTTCGAAATAGTACGTCTAGCTCTGTCAAAATCACGCACGATACTGCAGAACGCGGTGTGTCATACCTTGCGTCTTGCCCCGCACCCACGCGCGGTCGTGCGTGTTTCTCCGCATGTAGGCGCGTGATCTGCAACACTGCGCGTGAATGCGTTTTCTGTGTGTTGCACTACGTGTGTTTTCTATACAAACACAGATACTTGCATACTTACAAACAACGTAAGAACACGCACTCCTGCGCTACGCTGCGTGATGCAGTGTGCGAATCGCTTGAGTTAGTTGATTGGTTGAAGTATAGTTGTCTGATTGTGTTGTATATTGCACTGTGCAAATAAAACATAAATATTATCTGCATAAGTAACATGCGAACCAAAGACCCATTCCGTGGTACAAACTTCGGAACTTTGGAAGTCCCTGTACAATAAGTTGTACTTGCATGTTAAGTAAATCAAAGTGTATTGTGTAGGTAATGCGATTGTAAAACTATAGGGTAGTCGGTAACTTACTGAAACCAGAACAAAGGAACAAAGGATACTATATTGTTTTATATTTGAAGCATTTTTCATTCTGAAATACTGTGTTAAAAGCAAAGAGTGGTTCCACGTAAATTTTATGAGAAACTGAGAATCACTGATTTTAAGCGGAACTGAAAGTTATTTGACCTCTGGAATCGTCGGGAAGTAATTTTCTCGGTATTAAACAAGTTCCTTTTTGACAAAAACTAGACCTTCAATTGGACGTAGTTAGTTTCTGAAAAACGTTCTAATCTACAACTATGTTAGTATAGAGTTGATATGACGAAAATGATCACGTGATTCTACTATTTAGGCTAGAACTGGTGAGTGTGCCGTCACCGTGGCCGTCACTGTCACCCAGAAAATCGTGGCAGTATACCCACATGTATTAAATTGTAAGGAATTCACGAATATTTTAATTTATAAACTCTTAATTTCCTAAAGCTAAAGCTACGTCTTAAATTAAAGTAAAAAAAGTATCACTATTTCTTAACGAACTCAAATTAAACTCTGGTATACATAATATGATTTTATTCTTATTCTCACAAACTGGGAATCATACAATCTTTATTATTCGTAAAATGACAATTCCGACAAACCACACGGCTCGATGGTCTAACTGTGAGTGAGCAGCCCGGTGACTTTGCCGATAATATGGTGTCTTAACAACCGGAAGTCAATGTAATGTCCAATAAAGATATTCTCCGGAAGCGCACTCTAAAGCCTGGCGTCGATTACAGCCGAAACGCGTCGAATCGAGTCGAGTCGCATTTGTTCTGTGTGAAGATGAATTGAGGCGAAATGGTCAGTAATCGCAAGTCGTTAAAACAGAAATTTGCGTGACAAGCGATGCGCGCGAGTTATAGGTACGACTCGGCACGTCTCGGCTCGTCGTTGATCATCGCAGTTTTATAGTAAATGTATAGGAGGCGAATTATTGCGATTCTATTCGACTCGACTCGGCGAGCGTACTGGACGCTAGCCTTTACACTACGACCACTTTATGTCATACCTTCAAGAATGAAATACATCAATTTCGAATTCAATGTGAACGATTAAAATAATAGCCTTATTATATAAAACCGTACTTTGTAACAAAAACCGCGTAAAAGCAAACCTCGCAGAGGGTGAAATTACGAGACATTAAAGCCTGGAATTCAGTCAAGTGGCGCCACAGACATTAGACGACAGATTGCCGAACCACAACGTCTTTACGACTTTGATCTAAGCAAGTGAGCCGTGATTACATAAAAGTACCTATATCTTGAATGGGTTTCGTACATGCCTTTGACGAACCGAGAAGAGTTACCGTAAGAGTAAAGAGTCAGCTATAAAAAGATGTACACTTAGCAAAATGAAACAGTGCAATTAAGAAAAAAATATTGAACGGATTCTAAACAAGTATTTGTTTGTGTTGGCAGATAATATATTAAAGATTTAAATAACTACTCCTTCTACAAATCGCAATTTAATTGCACTTAGTGTATATGTTACGGCTAATAGCCGAAGTGCGGCTACACCTAGTTTTAGCCGGGTACAACTAGGTGCAACCAGTAGCAGTTGGTTAGAACTAGGTGGAGCTTAAGTCGACGGAGCCCCGCTGTGCGGGGCTCCTATTTCTGTCTGCAGGGTTTAAAGTAACCTAACACGAAGGGGATGACGGGGGCTTCGTTCGCTCGCTTCGCTCGCTCACTCTAGCCCCCGTCATCCCCGTCATCAACCTATCCGTGTCGGGGTTACCCTTAACCATCGGTGTGCGGCTACACCTAGTTCTAGCCGCTATGATGAAGGCTAAACCTAGTTCTAACCGAAGATAAGTAGGATAGATTTAAGTTTGACCGCATGTGGCCGGCTGCACCTAGTTGTACCCGGCTAAAACTAGGAGTAGCCGCACTTCGGCTATTAGCCGTAACATATACATCTTTTGTAGCTGACATGGGGATTCTTGCCTTCCACTTTTCGTAACCGCCTGTAATGGATAGTGAGATAATAATAGATAGTTATCATAGGGGGGAGTCAATAATAGCATTTTCTCTTGCTAAACTGGGCATGTAAATGGACTGGTAAGCGAGTTTTAGCTGTAATAGCTACTAACGTATGAGAGGGGCTACTATGCAAAGGTCTTAGCTTTATTATTGGTGCAGTGGCTGAGCGATTGGCTTCTGCGCTACGGGTTGTGGGTTCGATTCCCGCACGGAACAAAAAGGAGGATGGGCACAAATGTATGGAGTCTGGTACTGGCACCAATCGGAGTGAATGATACACTGTTGGAAAGGTATTTTTGTGTAGATTATGAATAACCATGGCGCTAGTCCCGATTCACTGTGTAAATGACACAACAATATAATCGTTCAGGGGTGATTCTATCATTACAGTTTTAGCTAATATCGGTATGTCAGGATTGCGAGCAAGGTAAACACAGTAAATAAAACCAACATAGACTCTCCACCACTGAGAGTACTTATAATTGGGTTAGTATTAGTAACATAACTAGATCACAATATATTACTTTACACAATTATTACAAGATCATAAAATAAGGACAAGCTAATCAGATATAAAAGGTCAGACTTCTTCAGCTGATCAACACGGAATGCTCCCGCTTCGTCGAATGACCGCCGCCTTTATAACCTCGGGTGGGCCGATCCATATCGACGACTACCTTCTCTTGTCAACATTGCCCAGTGTTACCCACTAGCGATAACACGGCCCTCCTGCAAAACACACGTCCTCGTGTGTTGGTGGTTGGTGGTCGACGCACCATCAACCCCATCGTCAAGATTGTACATCAAGGCCTAACTTCAGTGACACCTCTGGACCTTAAACAGAAACAAATAATACAGTACACATCTCGGCCACACCTGATCTTTGACCTCGTCATTTTACTCATGTTCATGTCTATGACCAAAGTAAAATGAAGAGCATCCAAAGAATGTTTGAATCGATTAAAGCTTGTTATCCCATCGACGGCCAACAAGCTCATCACCCATGACTTAAACTAGTTGATATTCATTCAGTATCAACCTAGTTCTATATTCGTTTATAACTTCTCGTATCAAACTTACTTATTTACCAACATCTACACATTAGATTTCAACATTTTCACAATAAAATACTATCTCAGATGCCTAATAGATAGTTCTACTTTGGTTAAACATCAAATCATAGTTATTCAATAAATCATAATAGGTACATAAACACACAATCTCATCATACACAAATTCATAAAATCATTTAAATACATTTACAATATTTTTCAGGGCTAAATAATCCATTATAGTTTTTCACAAATTCATAATACACACTTAAAATATTTCTTAGTTAATTATTTCAACGATTCACAAAGCCATAATACATAAACACTTAAAATATTTCATTCGTAAAAATCTCATAATTATTCACAAAATCATAACATAATATTATCTCAATAATTTACAAACTCATAGTACATTTAACACTTAAAATGTTCCATGATTAAATATCTCAATTATTCACAATTCATCGTACCAGCATATAAACACTTCAAACTCATAGTACGTTAAACACTTAAAATATTTCATGATTAAATATCTCATTATTCACAAACTCATAGTACATAACAACGATTAAAATAATTCACGATTCATTATCTCATTATTATTCACAAAATCCTACATTCTTAAATATCTCAATTCTTCACAAAATCAGAAAACAAACATCCTAAATGTTTCATGGTTAAATATCTTATAATCATTATTCACAGTATCATAGTACATAATTATAAACACTTAAAATATTATCTCAATTATTCCAAAATCACAATACTTAAGTATCATTTTTCATGATCAAATAGGTATCTCAATTATATTTCCTTCATCAAAATTCCTTCACACATAATAAAATGGTTGTGACTCACCGGATTTATCACATTTTCTCATTCTCACACTTCTCACCATTGTAATATCAAGTTTTTGTCAGTCCGTCTATAGGGGATTTAACTTTTCAAAAATATTTACATGTGGGTATACAATCATAATGTGGACTGGTTTTTTCTTGTTCCACTTCTGATGTAAATGACACAACAATATAATCGTTCAGGGGTGATTCTATCATTACAGTTTTAGCTAATATCGGTATGTCAGGATTGCGAGCAAGGTAAACACAGTAAATAAAACCAACATAGACTCTCCACCACTGAGAGTACTTATAATTGGGTTAGTATTAGTAACATAACTAGATCACAATATATTACTTTACACAATTATTACAAGATCATAAAATAAGGACAAGCTAATCAGATATAAAAGGTCAGACTTCTTCAGCTGATCAACACGGAATGCTCCCGCTTCGTCGAATGACCGCCGCCTTTATAACCTCGGGTGGGCCGATCCATATCGACGACTACCTTCTTTTGTCAACATTGCCCAGTGTTACCCACTAGCGATAACACTGTCCGATCGAAGTAATCCTGCTTGAAAGTTATTTATTTTTGTTACATCCTATTAAGTACACATACTTTTATTGACATTTTTCTCCATTTTGGCATGGTATTGTTATAATAATAATTATTATTTTTCATTATCTAGGTAAATAAAACAAGTTCGAAGTAGTTTTATCATTTATTGTATGTAAGTATAGAGGTTGTCAAAAGACCCATTACATAGCCGAAATCTACGCACTTTGTACATGAAACTAGATTAAATTGACCAAAAATAATTGCTGGGAAACGACTTTTATTTTTAGGCATAAAAAACACGTCCGATTTGTTTAATATATAGATCAACCCTTAACTGAAAAAATACTAAACCGAGTTTGTTGTGATTTTCATCCGTTAATTGAATTTTATTTAGCTCAAAATCTGTGCAAATATCATCAAAATCGGCCATGCTAAACAGGCGATATCTTTTTTTATAATTCTATTTCGAAGTAAGTAAATATCCAGTATCTTTTGAATACTACCTATATTTTAAAACAGACAATTTACACGGGTTTGTTGATGTAATAGTTTTTTAGACTCTTGAAAAGAGCTATCCAACGACGGTAAATTCATTTTGATTGGACACGAGTACCAACACGCCCATCATCCTTTGTATGGCATGGCCTACAGATAGTTGTTTCGGGTCTGGGCGTTTGTATATGTGAGATGTGTGTATGTAAACGCACCCACGATATAGGAGAAAACAGAGAGGGGCAAAGACTAAAAAAAAAGTCTTAATTTTAACCAATAACATTCGGTAAAGTGTAGAAATCGGCTACAAAGATAGTAACAATTTTCCACCCATTTATTTCTGTTTATACCTGTATCATTAGTAGTCTTAACATTTTTAAACTTACTGCTGGTGGCCTGTATAAAGTTGTAGTACATGTTGTTTAAAAATATTCCACCTGAGGGCCTTGGGAACATTCCAAACACTCTAGGTGTGCTTTTAATTATAAAACTGGGTTTATTTCTTTCTTAATTAAGGTGTAGACTTGTGTATGCCATTAAAAGCACATAATCTACTTTCTGCTGCAATGTAGGTATACCAACTTGATCCTATTAAAGTAAGTACTTTGAATATCGGAGTAAAAATATCGAGGCAGTAATTGTATTACTCCTACGGGGCTATGAGCTAGCAAGCTCATGCTGTAACCTACATAGTTTAAAAATATCGAATATTTAATATCGATTGCTTTTTTCCGCAGAAGTGGCTTAATAATATAATTTGTTCAATTTATATTCAGGCGTTACTATCGAACCTTGATTTAACTTGTGATTTTAGACATAACTACGACGTGGGATGGCAAGTTCGATTACGATCCTGATGAGATAAATTGGGTGATTATTCGAAAAATGTTTGTGAAAAATAAGAACGTCATTATCATCATCCCAAAGTTCTGAATGCAGATGTTTAAAACTTCAATTATAATAATGAAAAATCAAACTATACCACTGCCGTCAAGCAATAAGACAAGAATAAAAACAATCTGAAACTAATATTAATGTTAACAACGAAGGAGAACAATGATTTGTAAATTTTTTTAAGGAAGTTTCTAATATTCACCTTATTACTTCGTTTGGCAACTGGATCATGATCGTACGTTTCATGGTACAAGCCTGTAAACGTTCATTAGAAGGAAAATGGGTAATATTGCCGTAATTCCCACGCTCGGCAGATGTATTTGTGATCGAAATAGACACTGTTATTTAATCAATCTAACCACGGACACTTTTGACTGTGGTCTGAGTCAGATTAATCCAACAATCCGGTCTGACCACAGATACCCAACGGTTTTTTTGTAGCATAAGAAGTGCTAGAACACATCCTAACTTCCTAACTAATATGATAAATGCGAAAGTAAGTTTGTTTGTTTGTTACCTTTTCACGCCTAAACCACTGAACCGATCATTGTGATGCATATACGTTGTCAGGTGTACAGAAACGGACATAGGATACCTTTCATCCCGAAAAAAAGTACTGTTCCCGAGGAAAACAACAATAACGTTCATAGATGGCGCCACGTGTCTTTCGGGTCATGATTAAATTATATTATTATAGAAACTTTAGTAGTGTGATAAGAGTTTTTTTAAAATCTAAATTAACGCAAGCGAAGCCACGGGCAAAAGCTAGTTTCTTATATTTCTACTCTCATGTAGTTTTAAATTAAGTAGCACCATGCGTAAGAGGAAATCTCCCCGGGTACTATCAGACAGGTTAGTAATGCTGCAGGTAAAAGAAATACTCTCCATCCACCGTCGGTAGTACCATGGTTAAGCATCGGCTTCTAGAGCCTGCTTATTCCATCAGTAGCAAAAATCCCAATTCTTTGGATAAAAACCACATGGAAATGACATGACACAGATCAGAAGACTAAGAAAAAACTTTTTTCTTAGTCTGAGTTCATAAATTGTCTTAAATGAAATAAATCTTATTTTATTCTCCCGTTTTCAGAAAATTTCTTCCGGAATCAACGTCACAAAAATGCCTAGTAATGCCAATCTCGATCATATTTTTATATGACGTAACGAACTTCCTTAGGGCCCCGTCCCAAAGAACCTTTATAATTTTGTAATTTCCGCTTGTGTAGACCTTTCGTAATTTCTCCCATTTATAAAACCGATTTCATTAACTTACAGGGAAGTGTGTTAAAGAAAAATAGACGCAAAAATATTTATTTTTTGAATAAGCACTTCCTAGTGTTTTTTTTAATAATTGACATGGAGCCATGACACCGTGAAACAGCGTAGAGGTAGAGAGAGGTAGAGGTGGACAAAAATATTTCAGACTACTGATATCGACTGGTCAAAATTGACAATATTTGTGCGGTTTGGAAATCAAAGGGCCTAAGAGAAGCCTAATAAATTGGCACGTGGCAACGTCATTAAAACGTTTTCTTTTCTATTTTTTCCTTAAAATTGTCCGTAGCGGCGATAATATACAAGGCTACTTTAAGTTTACACTAAACATAAAACTAGTTTGTTCAGAATCACCAGGAGAATCTATTGATATAGTTTCTATACCTTGTTATATTTTTTTGTTTTTCAAAAATAATTTCATATGACGGCGCGTCGAGAGAATTGGCTTGACGACGCCAAACTTAATTGATTCCTGGACGAATGACATCTACCAGATGACAGCGGTCAATGTCGATTTGACGTAACACCGAGGACTGGGGAGGCGGCCCGCAAAAAGCTAGACAGATAACGTCAGAGCTATCGAGCAAAACCCCGGTGTTGATTATTAATGGTGATCATTATGAAGATAACAAAAGTGATTGGGATTGGATGCATGTGCGTTCGCGCCCCACGTACTCGGTGGAACGTCGTCTATCTTTGTGCATCATTTTATTTGTGTTTGTCAAAGTACGACTTGTAATTGATATCAAAGACTTTAATTTTGCTTCTCCTCGCCCGCAAACCCACGCATAGTACGGTGGCTGCTTTTGATAAGGATAACCAAATGCCTTTACATATTTCAACTTGGATTCTACGCATTTCTAGGCATATAATAATAATAATGTTTATTTCCAATAATTTGTTAACATTGGTTACAAGTACAAATAATATGATACAACATAATGTGCCAATAGTATTATCTCCTGGCTCCCAAACTAGGTTTATAGCCTGTGACTTGGGGACCAGTGATTCCAGGGTAGATCAAAAATCTGTTTTAAATATACCGTGTGGTCTGCGAATAGATACCTTAAGGCTTGAGACGGTCGTCTCGGTAAGTTTTACGTGTTCTAGGCAACCCCTGCGTAGCACATCTCACACATTTCGTACTCTACTGGGGAACTTAATACAACTTAACTAACATTATAACTTTGAGTTTTTTTTTTTAAATCATTTAGGTATTCAGGAATTTCTGATCAAAATCTTGTAGAGATGTCTCGGTTTTCGTGATACAAAAAAAGCGTTGTATTATGCGGGAATGTGAAGGAGTCCATTTACAGGCTAAATTAAATCATTAACAAACTAGCCTTTCCTTTGGTTCCAGATGTAGAAAAATACTAGTAATAATACAAGGATTTTGCATAATTTCATTATTGTAATTGATATTACCTTTTGCTATGTATAGACTCAATTAATTTATTCACTTGACAGACAGATATGTGTTGCTGGGGAGTTTGTTGCGCCGTTTTTTCTTCAGTGAAGGGAGGGCGGTTTTGGGAGCTATCTAATATGTAACATTGACGTTTAAAGGTACGCGTATATTGGCCCGCGCCGGACGCACCGCACGCACGGCACGCATTTTGTGAACGCAAATCGCAAATGTGAAATCATACAAAGCAAACTAAAATCAGTTGCGTGCCGTGCATGCGGTGCGTCCGGCGCGGGCCAATGGACGCGTACCTTAAAAAGAACTAAATATTTCTAGTCTGTTTTGAATAAATGAGTTTTGAAGTTTGAAGGATCAACTGCCATCTAACCTCTCCAACTCAATTACGTGTTGATATGTTAGAATAACTAGTTCGACTGAAAGTGATGGGTCAATTAGTTTTCAAAGCCATTTGCGCAGTTAAACGTCGCATCTAATAACCGGATGCATTAGGCCATATTAATTGGACGAGCTGAACTAACACGAAGTCTGTTAGACTGTGTGTTGTGTATAATTAGTTACAGTGCCGTGCATCGTACATTGAATAAGCTATACCTAATGTGTTGGTATTTAATCAAATTAAGGGTTTATCTACGTGGTTTTCTTGTAAAAGTGGTAAGAAAGTTTTATAATAATAACAAAATTGGAACTATACAAAGTTTTGAGACTGAAAAGAGGTTGCAAAAACTACAGTTGTCGGAACGTAATAGGTCGTACCCATAAAGGCTTCGCCAAATCAAACGCGGTTGTCTCCGTCTCTTCAGACTCTGTGGTCATTCCTCCGATAATTTAGCCGTCATCAAGCTGTCTCCCTGCCAATCTCCCGTCAGCAAAACGCCCTTACCCGAGGTACGAGTATATATATTTTTTTCAACCTCTCTCCTCACTAGGATCTCTCCTGTGTCGTGGATGCGTTTACAGACACAAATCTCACATCCACAAACGCCCAGACTCGAAACAACTATCTGTAGGCCATACAAATTTTTGTTCCGTGCGGGAATCGAAACCACGACCCGTAGTGCAGAAGCCCATCGCTTAGCCACTGCACCAAACGTGTCGTCAATCTATTAGGGGTCGCCTTTAGTGCTGTTGTTGCTAGTAGTCATGATGCTTGTTATAGTAATTAGTTTATCCTCATTGGCTAGAGACCTTTCAGGTCTCGCCTATAAGTACCCGGTTACGTAGAAGTATATCTATAACAGTCCATTAGAATAATAATAATAATTTACCCAAACATCAAGCAGCCCTGCTAAAATGCAATTGACACGACGGAATTCCAATTAGATTTCGACAACTATAGTATGTAAAACAGGACAAGTTGAGTATTCCTTGACAATTTTTTTATTATTTCTCATTAATCTAATATTTAGGTATTATAAATAAACAATTTATAGATCTTTTGGTAAGGAAATATCAGTGTACCGGTATGAAAAAAAACACGATAGATTTTCACACCACAAACAGCGTGTGTAATAAAAACGCGTAAAAATTTTAAGCAGCAAACTGTATAATTAATTTTACAATTACAAGATCCCACACCGCTGACATAGAAAAATGTAGAAGAGGTAGCGAGCAACCTAATGTTTTTTTTTTTTTTTTTTTAATTTTTGGCTTCGCGCTATTTGTGCATCTCGCCAGACGTCAAGTATGGTAGAAATTTAAAACGAAGAATGACTAATTTTTTAAGGTAGGGAAACTGGATTATTCTTAAGAAGACAATTCGGATAGATTTGGATAGGATCAGAAGAGATGAGTATGGATGAGATGTATTTGAAAAACTGCTAAAAAGAAACTAAAGGTCAAGGATATGAATGAGGATGAGCTATCTACACAATTTAAATTTTAATATTATTTACAGAAATATAAGAGGCAATACACTTATAAACTAGGAAGTTATTTGTACAAAGCAATGAAAGTATAGAAGTAGGAAAAGGAGTACGGAGGGATACAAGATTACTTAGGAAGGAACAACGATCATAGAGCGGGCAGTTGAAAAAAATATGATTTAAGTCCCCAACATCCGTTCCACATGTACAAATAGGGCTGTCAATAATATGAAGTCTGGCAAGGTGGGCTGGACAACAAACATGACCAAGTCTAATCCGGATATATAATAATAAAGGATACAATGTCTAACATAGTCCTATTTGCTGACGATACGTCACTTATATTTAAAGTAGATAGGAAGGACAGGGATCTTGTAGAACCTAATAATACACTTAATGTTATCTCAAATTGGTTTTCTGCTAATAATCTTCTCCTAAACGCAGGAAAAACCAAATGTATTAAATTCTCCACCCCAAATGTACCCCACATTAGTTCAAATGTGAAACTTGACGGGAAAGCGTTAGATCCGGTTCCCTCGACTGTCTTCCTGGGCATCACAGTAGACTCTAAATTGCAATGGGGACCTCATTTAGAGGCACTTGCAGGCAAACTGAGTTCTGCTGCATTTGCCGTTAGGAAAATTAGGCAGTTGACTGATGTAGCTACGGCTAGGTTGGTGTACTTTGCATACTTTCACAGTATTATGTCTTATGGCATATTACTGTGGGGTTCGGCTGCTGATGTAGGTACTATTTTCATATTACAGAAAAGAGCAGTCCGAGCTATTTATAATCTAGGCTGCCGTGAATCGCTTCGTGAATTATTTAAGAAAATAAATATACTAACCCTACCATCTCTGTATATACTTAGTAACATTATGTACATTCGAAAGAACATTGCCCAGTATAACAAGAAAAGTGACGTCCACAACATAAATACTCGCAATAAACACAAGCTAACAGTACCTGGTTTTAGACTAAGAAAAACCAGCAAGTCGTTTATGGGGAACAGTGTTAGGTTCTACAATAAAATACCATCTAGTATTACTGATTTACCGGATATAAAGTTTAAATCATTTATTAAGAGCATTTTGATATCTAAAGCTTATTATAGCATAAATCAGTATATCGAAGATAAAGATGCCTGGCATACAACTCCGTCCTGCACATTGCGACCCTCTGGCCCTGTCTAACTGGTTGGTTGTATGACCTAACATTATTTTTAATGTTTACCTACTTTTATTATTCTTCTTTTTTTTTATTGACTTAAAATAACCTGTACATTATTTTATCAATTTTCATTATTATTTTTTACATTCAAATATTGAAATTTTTATATCCCACTACAATTTTATTTGTATAATACTCTGCCTTAATAGTCTGATATTGTTTTACATGTATAATTTCGATAATATCATTTTCTAAACTGTAAAGTTTGAGCATCATGCAGCAATTAGTGATACACCTTTAATCATATCATATTACTGCCCATTGTCTGGTAGTATGAGTCTGTCATGCTCACTTAAATGTCCTGCTGATGGTGGCGTTGTATATCCGGTCGTTGGGTTCCCTATAATATGGTTGAGCTAAGCGATGCGGATGTGCACGTCATGCTCGTGAACGGGTGCTGTCTGTCGGGACTGGTCAGCCCATAACTACTAGGGCAATTCTAGAAGGCATATTTTCTTTTCCTATTTTCTACTCTTATGTGAATTTATTTGTTACATTAACCTGCATTATTCTCATTCTATGTCGCACGCAACTGTAATGGAATTGTCATGAATAGTCATGATCTACTATTTTAAAAAGAGTATTCATGGAGTTTCTTGCCGGCTCTTCTCCATAGAACCTACCTTTTGGAACCGTGCACCTAGTTTTGACGTTTTAAAAGTGCCTGTAATCTGGTCTATTTGAAATAAAAAACTTTGACTTTGACTTTGACTTTGATAAGGATGGAGGTCTCCGCCTTGCCAAACTTTGCCCTAAAGAACCACGGCTTCACAGGAATTTCGGGCTGAATCAAAGAATAATAACGGCCCTTCAATCTACTACTTAAATCCCAAGCTACCTTCCAAGTATCTCGGAGGAAGGTCTTCGGTAAAGCCATAAGATCACAACAGAAATTTTTATAAGGATACAAATCCCCACACTGCACAGCGTCACTAGCAAGATTATCAGCAATTTCATTACCATGGATTCCGACATGAGCAGGAATCCACGCAAATTGTACAGCATAACCCTCAGAAGTGGCTCTAAACGCGAATTCTCTTATTTCAAATATAACCGGTAGCTGTGATTTGTACTTAAATGGAAATTTATCTAAGGCTTGAAGTGCGCTTAAAGAATCCGTAAATATAATAGTTTTTTTGAGTTTCAATAAATTAACATATTCAACTGCTTTGAGTAAGCCGAAACATTCACCTGTAAATACAGATGTCTCCGGAGGGAGTTTAATTTTTTGAACAATATTATATTGAGAATGGTAGACACCTATTCCAACACATCCAGATGGAGACTGCTTAGAAGCGTCTGTAAAGATATGATGGAAACCTTCACAATTCTCAGCAAGAAATGTTTTAAAATTGAAATTAATATTGGGGTCAGATTTATCCATGCAGCTGTATCTAATATTAGGAGAAAATTGTAGACTGTCATAACTGCTGCTGAATAAAGGAAGTTTATTGGAACGGTGAGTAGGAGAAGATAGGGAAAGAAATTTTTGGTAACTCACAACTAAACATGGGACAGTTTTATGAGTCCAGTAGATAGAAGAGTTAATGTGTGTTACTAAGGATGCCAATTTTGAGATAAGAGGGTGATCTGAAAACTGAAGAATTCTGAAGAAAAACTTATCAGAAAGAAATTGACTTCTAAGATGCAAAGGGGCATCACAGCATTCAACTTGAAGTGCGTTAATGGGACTGGATTTCATCGCGCCTGAAATAATCCGAAGTGCTTTAGCCTGTATGCGATCTAGTTTTTTAAAAGCCATAACACTTCCGGGTTCTAAAATAAACATACCATAATCTAATATGCTTCTAATGATAGCGTTATAAATAAGCTTTAAAGAGAAAGGGTGTGCACCCCACCACACCCCAGAAAGGCATCTAAGAATATTTAAGTGGTGTTCACATTTATTAATAACATAATCACAGTGTGGAACACTGCTAAGTTTAGAGTCCAAGATTACTCCTAGATACTTGAATTTGTCTTTAACTGGAATAGGAATGTCATTATATAAAATATTTACTTGAGGAACTATTCTCTTCCGGGTGAATAACACAGCTGCGCATTTAGACGTGGATAGCTCTAAACCATTTAAATGTAACCATGAAGCTAGATTAGTCAAAGCAGAAGAGAGAACAGAGCAGGCATGTTCAACAGAATGACTAGAAAAATATAACAATAAGTCATCAGCATATTGTAGCACGTTAACTTTATAGTTGTTATCTAGATCAAAAGTGTATATATTGTATAACAGAGGACTCAGCACTGAACCCTGTGGAAGCCCTCTTCATATAAGACGAGATAATTGATGATCTGCACATGAAAAAATTACAGAACGTTCGGTTAGAATATTTATAATGAAATTAGATAAATTAATTGGCACTTGTAGAACATGCAATTTTTTTTGTAAAACTGATAACAAAACATTGTCATATGCAGCATTAATATCTAAGAATACAGCTACGGTGGACTCATTATTGGAAAAAGATAACCTAATATCGGAAGTGAAAATACTTAGACAGTCAATGGTGCTTTTGCCCTTTCTAAAACCATATTGAGAAGCTGCCAATAAACCTTTACTTTCAACATACCACTCAAGACGATTTTTTATTAAGTGTTCCGCTAATTTCATCAAAATTGATGATAAAACAATGGGACGGTACGAAGAAACATCAGATGGTAATTTATGAGGTTTCAGAAATGGCAATACCATTTGACGTTTCCATTCAACAGGAATGTTTCCAGTTTTCATAATCGAATTTATTAGACTTAGATAATAATTAAGAACACTATCGCTTAAATTGCCAAAAAAGGAATACGGAATGCCATCAATACCTGGTGCAGAATCCACAGTATTAAGAATAACACCCTTCAACTCATTAAACGTGAACGGAAGGTCTAACACGGTGTTAATGCTTTTATTACTGGACTCATTCTCATTAGGCACGGGCAGTAATACGTTAATAGCTTGAGGAACCCATGGTGGTGCTAATTTATCTGCGAAGTCATGAACTAAAGTATCAGAAATAAGGGAAGAGGGGTTGTTAAACACGGACCTAAATCTGCGAATATTACGCCAAACTATTGTGGGATGTGTATTCGGTGAAATTGACAAACAGAAGTTTCGCCAACTTTCGAATTTCTTTTTCTTAAATAATTTGCGCGTTTCTGCAATTATATTAGAAAGAATATCAAAGTTACTATGAGACATATTTAGGTTATAATTTAGCTCCGCTTGTTTGCGTTTATGAACAGCATCTGTGCACTCAGAGTCCCACCAAGGAGGCTTCGGAATAGTTCTAGTATTATTATTTTTAGCAGGAAAAACTTCGTCAGCTGCTGCAATCAAAATTTTCGCTAAAGATTCAGCACATGAGTTTTCATCACCATCCGAGATAGCAGGAAGGGAAGAAAACATACTGTCAACACTATTTTTATATTTATCCCAGTCACTATGACTTTTGTTAGGGAGCTTATATTTTAAAGTTGATCTCTTATTTGGAATAGAAGGTTTGGAGAAAGGGAAAGAAATTAAAATTGGAAAATGATCACTACCAAATGTAAAGGGGAGAGTATGCCATGTTAATTTAGAAGCTAAGTTTGGAGAACAGATAGAGAGGTCAATTGCACTTTGTCTCTGGCTGGGATCAGAACGTCGTGTGGGAGATCCTGTATTTAAAATGCACAGGTTGTGCAAGTCTACTATGTCCAGTAGCTCTTCACCATAACAATTAGAAATAGAACTGCCCCAAGATTGGTGATGACAATTGAAATCCCCCAATACTAGGAAAGGCCTAGGAAGAAAAGAAAAGAGATGATTAACCTCTTGAAGTAAAGAAGATGAAGGGTGAGGAATATAAATAGAAACAAAACAAATATTATACATTTTAATTGCTACAATTGATAAGTCATCACTGTGAGGAGGTAACGAAATGATAGAGAAAGGGATAGAGTCTTTAATAAGTATGGCTACACCACCATACCCATCAGATCTATCATCCCTAATAGTCAAATAATTATGAATTTTAAAAACATAATTAGGTTTGAGCCATGTCTCTGCCAAAGCAAAGACAAAAGGCTCATGTTTATTAATAAGATATATTAAATCACTTTTTTTATTGATTAGACTGCGGCAGTTCCATTGAACGAGTTTTGCTTGATGGTCCATTTAGGGTGGACTGGGAGAGTTTTTCAAAAATAGGGGCAACGTTGGACGGTGAAAAGTTGAACTGTGTAAGTAGATTAAAGAAGGCGGTTATAAAATCATCAGTATCTGATTCATCTTTATTCTGATTAATAAGAGCACAACCATTAGAAGGTTCTGGAATGGCAAAATCTATGATAATTGCATTGTGGGCATCTTTATTGTAACCTGGAATGGGAATTGGAGGAGAACGAGGTTTAAGAAAAACAGTTTTTTTATAACCAGAAGGAGAGGTTTTATTTTGAAAAGATGCAAAAGATTTATCAGGGGAGTTTCTAGAGCGAGAAAGTAGAGCATCTGCGAAAGACTTAGAGACAGGGGGATGTAACTTTGAGGCTTCAGAGTAAGATAATGAATTTTGAGCCATATAGGTTTTAATCTGTTTTTGCCTTATAAATTCTGGGCATGTTTTATTAGTTGCAAAATGGTAACCAGAGCATAAGCAACAAGATGCATTTTCTAATTCTCTATCACAACTATCACCTGTGTGGCTTTGACCACATTTATAACAGCGAGGTTTAGACCTGCACTGTAGCTTTGTGTGACCAAACCGACAGCAGTTAAAACATTGTATAGTAGGGTAAATATACAGATCTACAGGCAGAGCATTGTAGCACATGAATATGCGTTTAGGTAAGATCTGACCGTCAAAAGTAACAACTATTGTTTGTGAAGGTTTCCAAACAGCTGACCCATCAACAAGTGTTTTAAAATTAAGACGTCTGATTTTTAAAATAGGACCACAACCTATTGGAACAGAAATGTTATCTATGACCTCCTCTGGAGACCATTCAGCTGGAACCCCACGAACCAGTCCCATTCTGGTAACATTGAAAGTTGGAATAAAAGCCTTCATGTTCTGGGCCTCTAGGCTATTATTTTGGATAAAAGAATTCGCGTCAGTATATGTGGAAAAAGCGATGGATATTTTATTGCGTCCAATCTTTTTAACGCTACCATTAACGATGTTATTAACATTATTTCTTTTTAAGAACTTTCCGAATGCAACGGGGTGCAGTGTAGTGCCATCATTAGGAGATACTTGATTTTTTAAAATATGAATGATGTAAGGAGAATTATCAGTCTTATCATAAAACTTCCGCCCCACTGGAGAGGAAGTAGATTGAATTGATACAGATTGAGTTGAAGAAGGAACAATAATAGATTTCTGGGCTCTTGGTACATCCTCAGTTTCTGAATGTAATTGTTCTATTGTGTGAGTTGAATCGGAACAATTACAGCCCGACAACTCCGAGCCGTGGTGCTTTCTCCTCCGTTTATTGCAGTGCTTGCAAACGTGAATCCGACTTCTTTTTAGGGAACGGGCTGAAGTGGGCCCATCGGTGTCCATGCCCGACTCATTCGAATTAATTGTTACAAAACAACCTGCCGGGGGTACAAAGCCCCCCGGGTCAGGCGGTTCGTTCATGACGACTGCACCCACAGGAAAATGTATAAAAACTTACCACTACAGAAGAAATATGTACACAAAATTAAAAAAGAATATACAAACTACAAATATAGGTACAACAGAACACTTCTCAACTGATCGTAAATAGTTAGAATTAAATAATTCTAAACAATAGCCCAAAAAAAACGCGCCCGCCAAATTGAAAGTTTCCCGCGCTTTTCAACCTAATGTTGTCATTACATAAAAACAGTGGGGAAAAAAATTGTTGCTATAGTTGTGACAATCTAATAGGTCCGATTTGACATCTGTCAAAATACTAGGAGTAATGTCAACACTAGTCATAATTACTCCAATGCGTGGCGTTTAGTTTCATTTTGTCGATGGTGAGCTATGCTCTGGGAGCTTATGAGGTCATATCTTACGAAAACGTTCAAATGCCAGCCAGTCAACATCCGTTCAAAAGCAGGCCTGCTTCTGAATCGCTAAAAATCGTACCGTGACCTTTAGTACTGGTGAACGACTATTGAATAAAGTAAACAATGTTGATTAAGCTCGTAAATAGTAACTTTTTCAAGATCGCTTATTTTGACATTACAGCCACTCAATAGACGCTCTACTACTGTCAAATAACACGTCATGGCACGAAAACTCTGTACAAAAAAAAAAAGGTGAACGGATTTCGTAAACGTCAACGTGACAGGCCTGCTACAGGCCTGCTATAACGATGTCATAGTACAAAAAAGCAGGGCAGTTTAACTTCCAGGCAACTTCTGTCCTGCTTTAAGAAATCATAGTAAGCTTCTTGATGAATAAAAAGGCGATTGTCTTTAAGATCGAAGCCATGCAACTTCTGTAAGTACATATTTATTTTGTCCTTTTATTCAAACGTCAAATTGGATGTTGTTTGAACTGTAGTGCAACAAATGATGTATGTTTTAATTTATTTTAAACATAGTTGGGCCGGAACCATTTTCCAGACATTTATTTTTAAATTGCTTTTTTTTTTTGCTACCTGAAAACTCATCTTATTAATACCGACAACAAACTTAGTTGTCCGATAGTCAAATGAGCTCAACAAACAAGTAGAAGTCATTACATTCGATGTCGCAATCAGTCAGATGCGAAATGAATGCAACCAGTAGACCGGTGCAGTAATTAATCATGGCTGACACGAGCTAGAGTGGTTCAGTAATTAGTTCAACGATGTCACCTATTTATGTGTTTGTGTATGGTAATAAAGTATAATGTTTTACATACTGTTCTGCCTAGCTTTATGACTGCCTCGTTGGTCTAGCGGTCGTAAGCACGACTGCTGAGCGTGAGGTCTTGGATTCGATCCCCAGGTCGGGCAAAGTGTTATTCGGTTTTTCCGTGTGAAATTTCTCAGTAGCAGCCCGGAGTCTGGATTTGTGCCCGGTCGATGGCAACAGGCTCGCCCCCTATTACATGGGACGTAAACATAAACGGCCAAATGTGGGTGTATTATATGTATACACCTCTGCCAACCCTTCGAGGAATACAGGCGTGAGTAATTGCGCAACACACTCGTCATCGCAATGGCTTTAATTTTGACAACGCAACAATATTCATAGCGTGTTACATAGTTGTGGAGAAGTCGGATTGTTAATACATACGTTGCTGTAGAAGTTGTTGACCTGTTAAAATCAAAGCCATAGCGATTACGAGTGCATTGCACAACTAAAATGCAGATGCATGTGGCTGAAGACCAGTATTTAACACGCAGCGACTGCCATCAGACTTCCGCATCCCAGTTACTGGGCAATGTCGATATCCTAAGATTAGAATGGCTGTCAGATTTCCAGGCTTCTGACTACTCGTAACGATTCCCATATGTATTCGTATAACACCCGGGACAAACGGTTTAACGTGCTCTCCGAGGCATGGATAATATTTCACACGTTCATTTTTAATTAGAGGAAAAATAATATATTTTGCTCATGAGTGGTATGGAGAAAATGGTGATTGACAAAAAAGATAATAGATAATGGATCCTTTTAAAACAAAGAGTCTTTATATTTCACGATGACGCGTGAATCATTGCAATATCAACCTTATGTCTTTGTAATAAAAATCACACGACGCGTCTTCGTGACATAAAAAGACTATACAATTTTAATAATTTTGTAGTTCATGTTGGCGCTGCTTGCAAAGGTCTTTTGATAATAATATTATGTCAAAGTTAATACCTTATTTTACCGACTGTACAGACGCCAGTACGTAAAGCTACTACGATCTGTCAAATTTCATTAACAGATATTCATCTTTATCGCAAGACCGTTAGGTTTAAAGTTGATTGGGTAAATTTGACAGTTTCGGGTAACTTGATGTGCTGGCATCTGTACATTCGGTCGCGGCCGTGTTATTTGCGTGTTACGTTTTGATGTGTGGTGAATAAAGCCCCAAATATTGTTGGTTCAAAACTATAAATTGTTTATAGCATGATTGTTTTGTATGATTCGTATACCAACAATGACACCGCTAAGCCCACTCAAAGCCATTTTAATATAAGCGTCACTGACGTCAGAAATGACAGTGTTGTTTCAAATGTCACAACATCGCGTACTCTGTGACAGCTTGCAAGCCAAACGCATATTATTACAAAACAGAATAACCCGGAATTAGTGTATGACCTATTTTCTCGCGATTCGCGTCTGTTTTAACGAAAAACTAACATTAAGTAATATTTTATGACCTTTTGAAACGTTCTCTATAAAAGAGTTAGAGAATAGAATAGAGTTAATTAGAAAATTATTGATAATATTACATTATTTATGTATATTTAATATTATAGTTAAAACATTTACATGTAGGTATACAAGGTTAGTCAGAAAGGGGGTACTAATCCGAAGGCCACTTAAAGTATCACTGATGACTGTCTTAAAGCAAGTGTTAGGTAAAATTTCAAAATTCGGTAAATTTTTTTTCAATGCAACATGATTTTTATTTTAATTTTTTCAAAAGTTCTTCATCCCTGCTTTAGTTACAAATTCAGAAAATGGTGCTTCTAATTCATGACCCCAAATATAATCTAAAATGTAAACACAGCTGATCATAACTGGGTATAGATAGATTTTAGAGCTTTTTTTTTAGATCTGTGATCACATATTTCTCTTAAACTATTGACTTTTGGAAAAAGTTGTAGAACAAAAGTTATTATTATTTATATTTTAGTTATTATTATGGGTACTTTAACCCCCAACCGGATTAGTACCCCCTTTCTGACTAACCTTGTATATTATATTTTCTTGTTTTTAATTTACTTCGATTACTATTACTTACTATACGTCTTACTGACAACTGCACACTTAGTAATCCCCCCCCCCCCCCCCCCGTTACACACACGTACACACACACACACTCATACTCACACTCACTCAAACACACTTTAATTTAATTTTTTAAATTTATTTTAATTTTTAGCACTCTTTAAATAAATTGGTATTTTTCCTGATGAACTGTACAATCTTCAAAATTACAATGTGAAGCGGTCTTTGGTGCCCATAACACAAGTTTAATCTTACCATGGGTACCTGAGTTCCGCTATTCTATAATCTGTTATATAGTGATGTCTAAGTTGTCCATTATTTACTTAAATAAATAAATTATTATTATATTATGAAATAAATAAATTATATTATTATAATTTATTAAAACCTCAAGCACTGTCATTATAGACACAATAGATAACCGGTAGGTATATTTTATTATATTTTTAGCATAAATAACTAGATATAAAAAAGACAGTTGTACACTGCAGTTTGTCCTCAACTACACTATCAAACTCTCTCTATCACTCAAAGGTTTGCTGGTAGAAAACCTTTGTACATGACTTCACAATTGTATTTTTTTATTGTAATTTTCTTGTGTACCATAGAGAATAAGAAAAAAGAGTTATAAATGACGATTAGAATATCGGTTCTCCTATTATATCGGTGCAGTAATCATTTATTTAATAATTTATGTACACACAACACTTAAAGATAAGTTAATCAGGACTACAGCGTACACTACATTAAAGAAATCTCTTCCAGCAGATCTGTGACAGGATAATTTACAACAAGAAATGTAGACAATAGTGTGTAAAACAAAAGAAACGGATAAATATACAGACACAAAGAACCACATAAATACAAAAAGCACATTATCAGATAATTATTTTGGTTGATTCGGAACCGATTTGGTATAGACCGAATACATGAAATTTTAATGATTCGTACCTTTTTTTAAATTATTTGACTTATTCGCGCTTGACCCTTGTCGCACCTGTACCCCAAGTGTGAGTTTTTTACGTTACTACTGTAGTTGCGTCACACCAAAAATATCAAACAAATTTTTAGTCACGCTATTCACCGCTAGAGGCTCTGCCAAAATTTTCATACATTTTTGGCGTAACGCAACTGCAGTAGTAACGTAAAAAAACTCACACTTGGGGTACTGATGGTAAGCGAAGACAGGGTCTAAGATGGAGCACACGAATCCAAGTAACAGAGATATATAGAGATTTCCCTATACCCCTCTGGCTCTCACATACATACGACGGAACACAGTAAACTGGCGGACCGTATGGATCCTACCACCAAGCAAAACAGCTAATCCTAATACCGCAATAAAACCTATATCGCATCGAATGCGATACAAATGAGGGAGCGGCCTCATATCACAACAACCCACGCGAAAAATGCGATATCTTTGTTATATCGCAAATAATATCATAATAAGAAACGTCGGCAGCATGTAATTAGGGATTAATTGTCCGATGCACCGATAAGCGTTCTACATAGATATAAGTACATCTGAGATAAAGCTCACAAAATAACTCTTAGGCCTCTTGTTCACACACGTTTTTTCGCCGTAAAAACCTACGGTTAGTTAGCCGTGTTTAGGCACGGTCATCAATGTTGTATGGACTACTATAGAAGTTTGTTGACGGACACGGCGCGGGCGGCCCCACGGCACGCCTGCGCCGCCATACGCACCGTGGCTACTTCTCTTTTGCGCACAGTTTGATTTACATTACTGTTGTATGACAGTCTATGAGAGTTTGTTAACAGCACCGGACGTTTTCGCGACGGGCAATTATTGCATGACAGCTTTCCAACGCTGATTTTGTGTTCCAAGATGAATATAAATCAGTTTCGGGTGGTGGTTTGCCGTGTCGCGTACAAGCTCACACGATTTTTCTACGGCGCGGATAATACGCCGTACGGTTAAGAAATCGTGCCGTGAACAAGAGGCCGTGAGACACATACACCCAGTTTCCCAAACAGTGGCTTTTACCTGTGGCTCCGGAAGACACTGATGGTCCCAGGGCTGATACCCCTGGAATCTCTTCTTCAGCACATGAGAGAAGAAAGATAAAATATATAGAACAATAACAGAGGTCATAAAGTCGATGAACGAATGAATAATATGACTTTGAATATATCGTTCACGATTATGCGCAAACAATGTTATCTTCGATCGTTAAAGCAATAAAATAACAAGATAACTGAAAAATAGCTTGGTGTGTTTGGAGACCAGACAGTGGAAAGAATCCTTCTCGTTATTGAAAAAACATTCGTCATAAAATAATTCTTTCGGAAAATTGCTTCTGCGTACACATATACAGGTTGGTAATTTGAGATGGGGCATGGTCCCGAAGAGTTTTTTGATTATAATGGGAAATAGGATCGATTGGCATCATGTAAATGTTTTGTGAAAATTGTCCTTTTTTCGTTGACTGTTTTTTTTTTTTAAATCTGTGGTTGTAGATAGAAATTATTCCAAAAGTTAACATTGGTCTACTAAGAACGTTTTCCTGTATCTACAATAGTTAAGGTAGCTGCCCTTCATGCCCCATCTCAAATTATCACCCTGGTATTTGTGAATTCTTGAAGAAATATTCAATGGTTATTTCGACAGTATTAGTTGAATTTTACCATAAGCAAATGTACAAATCTGGTCTGCCATACATACTCAAGTTGAAAAGCCAATTTTTTCTCGAAATGTACCTCCGGTTTCTGAATTGAGAATTCGGGATAAGTAATACTTATGTAGTACTAGCTATAGCCCGCGGCTTCGCTCGCGTTAAAAAAACTCTTAACACACTACTAAAGTGTCTATAATAATATTATTCATTCATGATTCTAAAGACACGTAGCGCCATCTATTATCGTTATTGTTATTTTCCTCGGGAACAGTAATTTTTTTCGGGATGAAAGGTACCCTATGTCCGTTTCTGTACACTTGACAGTGGATATGCAAAATTTCAGGATGATCGGTTCAGTGGTTTAGGCGTGAAAAGGTAACAAACAAACAAACTTACTTTCGCATTTATAATATTAGTTAGGATTGGGAAGTTAGGATTTCAGTACGGAATCCGTAATTTTTTTGACAACTCCGTACTCAAATGTAACTTAAGTATTGCTTATCCTAGAATTCTCAATTCAGAAACCGGAGGATAGTCAGCTAAAATACATTAACATTTCATTGTATTTGGGGCTCGCATATTTCAGGATTTGGATTAACTTGGCCGTTTATATGTATTATATATTGTTCAAATATTGTACAGAGCTAACATAACAATAAATGTTAGTCGTTAACTATTATATATATACGAAGAGATCACTGACCTCTCAAAAGGCCCTGCTCTGCTGCCCCTCCATCCTGATCCTGTCCAGATAACAATTTCATTTGACACACACAACCAAGATACTCGTATTATATCAATTAATGCAAATAAAAGAAAACTGTCGGGTTTCGTGTTAAGTAATCTTATATATACAGGTTAAAGTAGGTTATCCTTTATCATTATAGATGCTCATGTGACTGATAATGAGTTGGTAAACAAAAGAGCAGTAAAATTGTAGTTAAATATGATTTGAAGTGTTTTGAACTCTGAGCAATCGATGATTGCACCTGATAGGTGGAATCTTGGCGATAATTTTGAGTCATTGAATTTATGGTACAGCAATAAAAATGGTCTTGTGGTTATTATATTAGTAAACAAAAGATAAGAAAGTTGTAAATTATTTGCGCAGACTACGTACAGTCAACATCAAATGCAGATAAGTAGTTATTGTTCAAAGTTTCAAAACTGTTTGATGAATGACCTAAATGAACTTTACTATATCATTATTAGATAAATAATCTGGAGTGCCCAAAGTGTTCGTACACGTGCGTAGCCGCCTACTGGGCCCAAGTATTATAAGTAAAAAGTAAATAACATCGATTCAAAAAGAAGAAGAAGAAGAACAGTAAATAATACTGTTATGACTTGTATTATTATGAACTAGCTGTGCCCGCGACTTCGTCCGCGTGGAAGTCGGAAAACAACATTGTGTTGCAACAACTAAACAATGTTTACGTATTCAATTTTTTAAATCTAATCACTTTTATTTTCAATAAGGTTACGGCCCATAACCTGCACGCAATAGCGTGATAACCAGTAACAATAGTGTGAAGCTCAAACATACCAACGAACAAACAGACAAAAAATCTAAAAACTTAATTTTGCCGTCAGTATCGTTCCTAGGATGTGTTGCACTCACTTTTCTCCCAAAATTATTTAATGTTCCCACAATTTTAGCATCGTTACGATTTTATTGTACGTATAGATTAATTAATTCCAATGACTTGTTTCTGTGATAATTAAGTTCAAGATATCAAAATATTTATTGAATTTTGCTAATGTCTGTACTTGTGAAGATAGCGTCTATATCAGAACGTAATCATACTAGCATTTTCACGTAATAATGCGCTGCGTTCATCATTAATTTCTGCTAAAAGGGGTTGGTGCTAATAATTTATCAAAATAATTGACCTACTTAATACATCGACCGCAATAATTCCAATATAAGCCACCATAATTAAATTTGAAAGCGTTGAGTATTGAATTATGGCCGGTCTAAGCGTTCGATATCGAATAAATCTTTTGAAGATTGTTGTGTTCCATTGTATTTTTCTAGTACTGTTGTGTACAAAACTATTTAAGAGGCATGTACAGTATAACAAAAAAGTGCTGTGCTGTGTCAGTCGTTTTTTTATCAAGCTATTTATGTGTCTTAAAACGCCCAAAATAATTTTAAACGAATAAGACCATTTTTTAAGTTAAAAATTCTTATCATGACTTATGGCGACGTTATTTTTTATTTTTTTCGACTCCTTATTCCACTTTTTGTGACCATGAAAGCCTCATAGGTTCCTCATACGTAGTCTTTTTTGCAGAGCAGTACTTGTAGGTACTTTCTTGGGATTTTTATCATACCTATAAAAGATATAGCCACCCTAAAAGATCACTGCAAGTTAGCAGTCTTTGTTTGCCAAACAGATTGGAAACCACAGTCTTTTGTTATTTATTAGCATTAATGAAGTTGCTGCGTCTAAAGATAAAAAGGGAAAGAGAAAGATAAAGTGTGGTCTCTTCTTCGCTATATACGACAGTTTTAATTTTTCTGAATGTTCTATCGTTCTTCTTTTTGCATTTAATATAATTCGCAGTAGCTATAATTCTAATCTTACCTTTAAACCTAAAGATTAGCGGCACGTATCCATCGTTTCTTTTATCACAGTCATCACCCATTTGTTAACCAGTCAACACCTTTTAGTTCGTAATAATTAGGTAATAAGTACTAAGGCCAATAGATACTAGAACAAAACTGATAAATAATATAGATAAACACTCAAAAACGATAATGATCTCTATATAATAACATTAATACCACAATTTTAATACTTTTTGTTGGTTTAACACGGTTACAGTACACAACAGATAGCAAACTGCTAAGAAAGTGAAGGATTTATGTAATCCCTGCATCGTATCTGAGCTAATATTTATTTACGACAATTGCATGTACTTCACATCTTGATTATCATGTCTTGTAAACATTTTGCTGTAATTGATAGAACATAATTGCTTATTAAGTATCAAACTTCAATAACGTTTCTGAATTGTATTTTTATTCTTATTCTTTACTAGAGGTCGGTCGCGGCTTCGCCCGCGTGTATGTCGTTTATCGCGTATTCCGTACTTTTCGGGATAAAAGTAGCCTATGTCCTTCTCCAGGTTCCAGACTATCTCTGTACCAAGTTTCATCAAGCATTCGATGCATCAAGCAATGCATTCAGCATTTATAATATGTATTAGTAAGGATTGTACACAAGCAAATTACAATACAAAAATTACAATGTAGTGAAGTCATGTACAAAGGCGAGCTTAACTCAAAAATGTGTTTTCTACCAGCAAACCTTTCGAGTGATAGAGAGAGATTGATACTGTGGTTGAGGGCAAACTCCAGTGTACAACTGTCTTATTTATATCTAGTTTTTGTAATTTGTTTCTTGGGTTTAAAATTATAAAGAACTTAGCTATTGCTCGCAAGTTCACTCGCATATTAAGGGAACTACTTGAAAGAAAGAAAAGAACGAAAGAAAGAAAGAAACATTATTTATTTGCGCCAACATGACGCACAAAAATTAAAAAAAACTATACACAAAACCACAAAGAAACTATTGGGAAAAATATGCGTCACATTTACGCAAAACGGCCATCGCTAAGCATAATGCTACTTCATGTGCCTGAATAAAAAGTATCCTATGTGTAAATTGGTCCTGTGCTTCTCACATTCAGCGGATTTCCGCGATCTTCACCAGGTCATCGGTCCATCTTGTGGCCCTACATACATGTGGCCTCCAGCATAAGGATATACTAGACTCTATGTTTACCGTGGTATAGATTTGTTTAAAAATTTAACAAGGTAACTTGCATCACATCAGTCCCGAATTGATCGGGAGAATGAACTGATAAAATCTTAGTTCAATTAATTATCGATTTAAAAGAATATTTAAAGGTGGATACTCAAACCTTTTTACCTCCACCAATTATTTCTTTAGTATGTCGGCTACATGGCCATATTGTAATCTGACTTGAGGTTAAGGATATTATTGGTGAACTGAGCGATGGCAATAATTTCTATACCCTCTAAATAAGATTCGTGAAGGTCTAACGGTTTTTATTTCTTCATGAAATTCCATAGTTTTATTGAACAGATGTGTTACCAAATAATGAAAGATTAAAATTTGGGATTGCCTCGTTGGTCTTGTGGTGCTGACTGCTGAGCGTGAGGTTCTGGGCTCGATCCCCAGGTCGGGCAAAGTGTTATTGAGTTTTTCCGTGCAGCATTTCTCAGTAGCAGACCGGAGTCTGGATTTGTACCAGGTTGGTGGCAGTAGAACTGCCTCCTGTTACATGGGACTTAAAAATAACGGCAAAATGAGGGTGTTCTACTATACACCTCTGCCCAACCTTTCGGGAAATACAGGCTAGATGTTATGTTTATGTGTTAAAATGTGAGTTTATCTATGCAAACAAAAACCTATTTGGAAGGAAGCAATGGAAGCAATTTCTGGTAATAATTCAAGTTTAAATTTTCCAGTTTACATTCCGTAGCCTCGCTGGTGCTAGTCTCTAGCTAGCTATTACGCGAGGTAGCGAAGCCAAAGTGTTTTATTGGCCATATATATTTGTCAGAATTCTAGCGTTATGTCTCTCCAACTTTTTATTAATAAATTATAATCTTCGTCTTTAGTAGTGATTCCCTGACCTACGGCTACCTATACATGCCTTAGTTATTTAGACTGGGAAGTTAGATTCTAAGTGATTATTTTGATAGAGACAGAGAGCTCCGCGTGCAGTCAGGTTGTCAATTAAAGGAGCTGGATGTCGTGTTTCCTAAGGCCTTGACGCAGACGACGGACTTTTTGTCCGGCGGACTCCTGCGGACAAAAATAAACGTAGTCGGTAGTTGTTGCCAGTGAAGACACTAGAGTTCTAGCGACAACTGCGGACAAAATGACCGTAGTGCGCGTTGAGTTCGTGCGCAATTTCGCAACGGGCTACAATTACCAATCACGTTCATTTATTGTCTGCGGCAGTCCGCAGGACAAAATGCCCGTCTTTTGCTTCGGGCTTAAAACATCATGACAATCTGGTTTATGTCCCTTAAGCCACCAAAGCATACAATTACATTAGTAAGTACAACAAAACACTATGTCTAAATTAACACATTCGAGTTCACCACACTTTTCATAGAGCTCATGCGCCATGCCGCACTACATAATTATTGCTAGTGGACCTTCCAGGAGGGTTTGCGCTAAGACTGAACCCTCGAGGAGGGTTCTTGGCATACTGTCAAAGTTTTTACACGAGTGGTCTATGGGTCAGTTTCACGCAAAAGGCCTACAGTGCCCTCAGAGTTCAGTACAACAACATCTTCAGGGCTCTGTTGCGGCTCCCTCGTTATTGTAGTGCTTCAGGCATGTTTGCAGATGCGCATGTAGAAGATTTTTATGCGATCATGCGCAAGAAAACCGCGTCTGTCATGCAAGGTGTGCGGAGGAGCGGCAACGGAATCTTGAAGATGATAGCAGATAGACTGGACTCAGCCGTCTTTAGTCGATTCATTGATTTGCATGTGAGAGGTGTGAACTAGTGAATCGACACTAATATTAAGTAGTTTCTGTTTTAATATTTTGTTTTTCGTGTAGCCCACTAACATAGGTTGTAAGTTTTTCTGTTACTAACATACTCAGTGGTCTGAAATAAATAATTTTTATTTTATTTTATTTTTATTTATTTATAAGGATAAAAACCGTGTCTATTATAACACGCTACTACGTAGTGATTTTGTGTTTTCAGGGGGTCTTGTTGCTTGTTATTAGACGGTGTATTTTGTAAGAAAACCCTGCATTTAAAATGAGCCCTCCACGAGGGCACCCGGCATCGCGAATGCGACTAGAGGGTGCCCTCCCGGATGGCACCTGGCACTGAGCATGTTAAAATGCGCAGGCGGATTCGTGTAGTTGTTTTATAATAGAACATCATTAATATAAACTCAGGTGGCGTATGAATTGTACGATAAGCTCATTGTCATGTGACTTACAGTCATTGACCGAGTTTGATGTGTACTATGTGTAGATTATTATCAGCGATGATTGTTATCTAAATCGGTACTTACTGACAGGTGGCGGGCGTTACAGAGAATTTGCAGTTTTTATGATTATCTGACATGTCAACGTTTTGTATTATAGTGTTTGTATTTCTGTTGTATTGAGCGGAATATAACTTCACGCTTGTATTTCCGAAGAGATGGGCAGATGTGTATGATGCATCCTGATTTTGTCGCTATGTTTAAGTCCCGTGCCGTGAGCCTATTGCCGTCAACCTGGCACAAATCCAGTCTCCGGGCTGCTACTGAGAAATTCCATACGGATAAATCCAATATCACTTTGCCTGACCTGGGATTCGAACCCAGGACCTCACGGTCAGCACTAGAATTAGACCAACGGGGCAGTTCATTGAGCTGAACTTTTAGTGATATTGATAAAGAGTCTTCTATCGAGGGTCGTAGAAGGCAACTATTCTACGATTGCCCGCCATTAAACGGTTGTTTAACCAGAGAATTAATGTTGGTGTATACCAGCTCTAGTCTATTTTAATTATTTGTTTCTTTTCTATCGGATGCCTTCATATGGCGCAGGCGTTTGGTGATAAGACCGGAAAACGTGAGATTCTTACCTCACTAAAACCTCCGCAGTGGTCATCACTAGCACACGGTGGGGACACGGTCGTGTCCACTTAAAAGACCACCCCAGAACCCTCCTGTGCAACATTTGTTAAGGCAAATCCCCCTTTTTTTTCCATCAAAATATCCCCATGTATGCCCTTCGCCCAGGGAAAGCGAAGGGTTATGCCGGACTCTTACTGGCTAAAAACCTACGGTGTCCCTTCTCCTGGCCCTTGGCCCGGGCCGCGTGATTCGTAGATTCATGCACCGTGACTCCGGCAGGCTTTGGTCCGCCAGCTCCTAGCGGACCTCACCTACTGTGGGGCCTTGACCCACGTCCTCCTGAGTAGGGCACATCTCTCGGGAGACTATAAAGGGGTCTCCCCTGAACCTTGTTGAGCACGGCAGCACGTGACCTAGTGGTCACGTAGTAGTAGTAGTAGCACGGTGTAGTTGGCATAGTTGCCAACGTTATGGACATGTGTCAGATATACCAAAACGAATTCAAAAACCGATTTCAAACACAAATCGATTAGTATCGATTTCTCAAACTAGAAAATTCGATTTCAAAAATCAACTTTGCTAATCCAAACGCTAGCGATCTCTATCACTGAACGAACGAATCCGAATCGACAAATAAAATCAATGGATATCACCAAACGAATCGTGTGTGAATCCAAAATCCAAACGCAAACTTATGCCTAGAAATTATGCCTTCTCTCTTTCTAACATAACGGAACTTAGCGGAATAAAAAGGATATCATGAATTTTGTGATTTAGATTTCGGTTTTTCGGTAACGGAAATGATGAAATGCGATCAATATCATCTTTACTGCTAAGTTTTTAAAGACTATAATTGCGAGGTAATACGTTGATGTATTTTGGTTTATGGATTCGTGTTTTTAGCTAGAAATAATGTACCTATTGTTTTCGTTTAGATGAAAATCGCACAAATCGTTAGTACCTACTCCTTAGCTAATAAAACGAAATCTAAGTACGCAACCGAATTGGCGAGGGTTAGGCGCTACTGAAATCGGATTTCTAAAAACGGATTTTGAAATCGATTTTGATATCTGAAATCTGATAAATATCAGTTTGCATTCAAAACCAAAAACGCCCATGTCTACAACGTTATGACAGTCTATATTACCATGGAGCCACATCGAAAGATTAGCTATTTTGATTGCAAAAACGAATCCACAATAGCAATTTCTAAAATCCACCTATCGTAATTCAGAAGTGGCGCGTGCTTATCAATAGGAATCAGCTTCAAATGAATATTACAAGCGTGTTGCCAACAGCGCTGAGAACATTAGGCACGCCGCCACTGCCATGTCGCTGATAATAGCCGTTCATTTTATTAGCAGCTTTCATTTAAACTGGGCGCTATTAGGTTTATGTTCTTTCTTAGGGTGCCTTCAAACTAGACGCTTGGGGAAGCGCTGCTGTGGTGCTACTGTGGCGTACCTGTGGTGCCACTACAAAATTTGATAACATTTTTAGAAACGCAGTTGCTTCTCCACATTCTTTTGATTGAGGCACGACTAGTAATGGGTAAGGATGAGGGAGGATCTCCCTTTACCTTGTGTGGTACTCATGTGGCACCCCTCATTCGAGGTGAGGACAGGTGAGCGGCGCCGTGGCGGGCTCGCTTGTGCGCTACCGCATACCGCTGCGCTGGGGGAGGGAAGGAGAGAGAAAGAGCGTAAAGCGCGCGAACGAACAAACATTTCTCATTCAATATTTGGGTTCCTATCACTTACACACTCGCTTGCTTATCAGTTAGATACTTAGAGGATTTAGATGTAACTTGCTCCTTTTTCATTTTGAGGAACTCAAACGTGGTAACTCACGAGTGAGGAGCGCGTCACTAACGTGACTATGACGTTTCTAGAAATTGTATGAAAATTTGTAGTGGCGCCACTGGTGCGCCACAGCGGCACCGCTGCAGCGCTTCCTTAAGCGTCTAATTAAAGGCACCCCTATGGATAGATACCATGAAGTTCTAAGTGCTGGTGTGCCAATGTCTCCTGCAAATTCGATAGTGCAGTAAGAAATTAGGGTCTCGATTCAAAGCATTATTCACAACCTTCGTTTTGCTTGAAAAACTGCAAGCTGAAGCTGCAACCTAGTAACGCTACGATTCCTTACTGCGTAACTGTGTACGAAGAAATATAATGTAAAGTAAACTAGGGAATTTCTAAAGCAAACGTTCGTTAGCGTTCATTTCTTTAGATCTAATCCTCAAGAGACGCGACTCAAATTAAATAAAAGTTCGTATCAAAAGACGAATCTAAAAATACATGCTGTTTCTTTATACGTATATTTAAATCATTTCCCGGGGGTGTTGTAAGCGACTTCGGAGTAATATGAGGTGGGTAGGTAGCGATACTCTATGATGTTAGTTACACTAAGAAAGTATTGAGAAAATCTAGCTACCGCATGGGATACTGCAGACGAAACAGCGGTTGCTATATTATGCATGAAGAAACTAGACGGACTTTACTAATGACTGACTGACTAGCAGTTTCTTTAACATATTCGCTGTGGAAAACCAAAGCAAAACATGTTGAAAAAAAATCTTGCGAGCGGCCGGCACTCGAACGTGATTGGTTGCTTTAAGACTTGAAATTCCGCATCGCATGTGTTTAATTAAGCAGAGCTGAATGGCAATCCTGTTTAATCAATGAAGAAAAATCGATAAGACATAAAACAAAAATACAGGGTGGAAACGAATTCCTTCAAACTGCGTGATCTACTAGTGACACACATTAACCCTAAGGCGATTAACACACGGCACCGCGCACCACCGCGGTCTGGCTGTGTACGTGCGTTTGGCGTCAACGGATTTCTTATTCCTGAATTACACAGAAATGGAATAAGGCGCAGGCACGGCGCAGGCGCGTCACTTTCATACATTTTTCGTGCCGCTTCAAATTTTTTTCGCACAAAATCGACGTGCCTGCGCCGTATCTGCTTAGAGACCAATGCGACTAGAGATCCGCTTCACCGCCTACCGCGGCTGTGTGTTAATCGCCTAAATGACTATACAATGGAATCAACAAAAAAAAAAACTATAAAAATTACTTTGTTTTCTGTTTCTGCGTCATTTTAGTGCCTTGAGTTAACTGACTGCAAAGAGCGATGTTGCGCTAGTGGTGCCCGCCAGCTGTGTCGCCGTGCTTTCATTGATTTATGCGTGGCATCGAAATGTCACATACTTGTTTTTGTTGAAATCTTATAGGTGGTTTAGATACGATCACCTACCACTACCGCAAGAAAAACAAAAGATCTTTATTTTTACATTTTTAATCAATCTCTATCCCGTGCGGCTTCATCTACACCAGTTTTAAGGAATTACACGAATTCGATTACAAAATGTAACTTAATTAAACAACACAATTATCAAACCAACCCGTGTTAATACGCTTATAGCTTCACTTGTCAGCAAAAAGTCATGGCCGATACCCAAACACGGGCCCAATAGCGTTAGTTAGTGGGCCACAGTAATCCTACCCAATAATAGGTAAGGTCAGTGAAATTTCAGATAAGAGCGAAGTTCCGCGCACTGAATACTAATGTTATCCTCTGCCAAATTGATTTATATCTGCACGAAGTCGCTCTGTGTATTTTCACAATATTCTGTGCGGATGTAAGATGTGAGGGAAATAAAATGGACCAGGCGTGGTGGAAGGGCTATTGTACGTTTTATAGGTATGCGCCGTGAGCATTTTTCAAAGGAAACGCATTTTGAAACTATACTTCTGAGCAAATAAATCGAGCCACTTCTATTTTACACGAATAATTGTTATTATTTTTGGTACCTCTTATGGAACAGATCAATTCGAAACATATATCGCCTAAGAGGTTATTTGATAACCTTTACAATGAGGGTAGTTTTTTTGTCAACTTAGTATACAGGGTGTAAAAAGACCCATCACATAGCCGAAATCTACGCACTCTGTACATCAAACTAAACTACATTGACCAAAAATAGTTGCTGGGAAACGACTTTTATTTCTTGGCCTAAAAAAAACGCTTTTTTTTGTAGCGCGCAATGTTTGGTTGTCGCGATGCCGCGCGTTTGCATGCGTGCAGCGGCCAGACAGCTGAGCCAAGGCGGTCGTGTGCGTTTGATATTCGTTGCGTTTTAGTAACTTCAAATGCGTAATTTGTGAGGAAAAATTGAAAATTTTGATAAGGTTGTTTGGAAGAAAGTTTAGTATTATCACTTGGAATACGTTTTAGGAAAAAACTAAAAAAAATGTATACTTTGTGACCTTCAATATCTCCGAAACCAATGGTTTCCCAGGTATGGTCTAGTAGAAAAAAATGATCCCAATGATGGGCAGAATATGTGGTTTTCGTTATCGTTAAGGGTCTTTTTACACCCGATATATTCCATGAAAACAAAACTAATAACCAGGACACGTGAAAAAAGGAGTGGCTCGATTTATTTGCCCCCGAGTGTAGATACCACCTTTTGTAAACCAAAACACACTCGAAAACTATTATGAAACAGGAAATTTTGCAGATTTGACACTCCGTAGGTCATACGGCGATACCAATAAGTTTATTGATGAAAAACAGATTGAAATAGCTGAACAAGAAACGTTCAAAGACGTCTTGAATGCCGATATTAATATCCATTCTTTTATAGACTTTAATATAAAAGTGCCAGATTTACAAAAGAAAGCTCAAGTTGGCGGATAAAATTTATTGCAAAATTAAATCACGTAACGCTAATATATCCAAACGTATGAGAGCGACGAACACACATACAGCTTCTTATAGCACACATAAATATAAGTAGTAAGGTAAACGTTATTTGTTCTGTACCCTTTGGAACTGTGGGAGTAGGACAAAGGTTATATTGTATCTTGAAAATATGATTGGGATGTACTTTTTGTTTGAAAATATTTTCGCTTTTGTAATATAGACGACAAGCAACTACAAGAGTAGTTGGTAACAAAAAATGTTAATTGTTTCTTTGTCAAAACGCTTGTTCTATAGAACTGACACAATATCATGAAAAGCGGGACAGATATATTGTTTTTGATGTATCTATGCATACATTTGTTCAGTTTTTTGGGTTTGCTTATTTAATTATCAGTTTCTCTACAAAACGTTACCATACAAAGAATATCAAACCGCTAGCGGTCCGACGAACCGGTTCGTCAGTGCCATTGTTTATCTATTGTGTCTATAATTACAGTACTTGAGACTTAAAAAAAAAAACATGGATAATACACCTATTTTATGGGTTTTTATGATGTCGTTTACGTTTTTTCGATAGCAATCTCCTTTTACGATTACAATTTACGAAATGAGCGCTATGTCAGGACTCATCTTCTTTTGAACAGAGTATAATGGTATCTACGATACAGGTGATCCTAGTGAGCAGCCTGGGCCAATTCTACTAACAGACGCTTTTATCAATTGCAACTGAATCGTTCATTCAGACAGTTTTCATTTACGAACACTGTCAAAATATTTTGGTTTTGTTGTCATACAATTTGATAGTTTTTGTAAAGGTGCGTACATATTATATAACATAACATGTTATAAAACGTTGTTATCTAACATGTTTCAGTAATGTTGAGACTGAATGTTATAAAACATGTTATAATAACAAACGTGTTATTTAACACGTTAATATTTACAACAATGTCAATAAACTAGAGCGAACCCAGCATCTACGTTTTTTTCTTTTGTTATTTAACAGTACAACAAGCGCTGCAGCGGCTAACAAAACCTCCTCTCGTGTCGACATTGTGAACAGCGCTGCCGAACGACAGACGACAATGTTATATAATATGGTAATATTACATTGTTATTCTAATGTGTACAGTATTGTTACATGTTGCAATGTTAAAAAACAATGTTAAATATTGTGGACGTGTTATAAAACACAAGTTATACAACATAAACTATTCAGTTGCAATTGATAAAAGTTTCTGTTAGTAAAATTGGGCTCCTGTATAGTACAGTTTTCGTTTACAAAAACTGTCAAATTGTTTGAAAACAAAAAAGAAATCAAACATTTGACAGTTCTCGTAAATGAAAACTGTACAATGAAAGAAACCTGCAAGTATCCCGAACGTTTTCTGCTTAAATAAATAAAAATAAAATAATGTTTATTTCAGATAAGTATCATCCATATGTGTTAGTAAACAAGAAACTTACACCTATGTTAGTAAACTTAATATAATAAATATCTATTTCATAACAAGGTTGTTGTTCTTGATGCATCTTTGAACAACATCACCTAACAGAGGCGAGTCGTACCTCCCCGCTATAGTCTTCAGGATGGAGTTGGAGCTGGCCCGTAAAATGCCGTAAAATGGCCGTGGCTTAAAATAACCTGAATTACCCTACTGTATTAATTATTCAGTTGTGTTTATTACATTTCTCTCTAGAGAGTCTACGTTTTGGACGTCATCTGGCTAATATTCATGACATACATACACACTTGCGTAAGTTACAAGGTAAATGAACCAATTAAAAATAAATCAGCACTTGAAATATTAGTGTGATGACAGTCAAGATAATCTATTAAGGTAAGTACACTTTTGGTGTACTTGGAACCATTTATTTAAATAGATAAGGGCTTATCTATGACAAGCCATCTATGAACACAATATGTACTTGATCGGAACTGAATTAAATTAGGGTAGCAATGTTTAAGTATGAATGATTATTATTGTTTATTCATCATTTAGTTTTTATATTTTTCGTGGTGGCCCGAACGTTACAGATCCGTTTGTTAAACCCAGGCAGGAATGTACTAATGTAACATTTTTAATGTCATATGTACTTTCTTAATCTAACACGCCACTGACATACGGTGAAGGAAAACATCGTGAGGAAACCAGTGCCTGTAGACAAGTGGCAATCGATGATCGCTAGAGAATAGAAAGATGTACTGGATTGACATAAGCTTTCGACCGGTCAAGCGATCTGTTATGTCATTTTCATACATTTAATTGGCTTTTCTATTCTCTAACGATCATCGATTGCCATTTGTCTACAGGCACTGGTCTCAAATCACCAACCCGCAGTGAGCAAGCGTTGTGGTTAATATGCTCGTTCCTTCTCTATATAAAAAGAGGCCTTTGCCCTGCAGTGGGAGAGTTACAGGCTAATATTTATATATCCTTTAGTTTAGGAATACAATACAGAAAAAAAACTGTCGAGTGCGAATGAAATGCAAGCACTGAGGATTCCATACCTTTTGTAGACCGTAGGCGCTGGCCTGCGGATGGCGAGCGTTGGGTGGCTCAACGTCCGATCAGAACCAGGCCCGGGTCGACGGCGCATTGTATTCCACGCGCGCCTCAAAGAGATGTCAGCTTAGTAGATGGGGCCCGCTAGGGCCAGTGCCTGCCAAAGAGTGCCCCTGGAACGCAAAGGGCATTAGGAGGAACACGGATGGGTTTTAGTCAGTAAGAGTCTGGCACTCCCTTCCTTTCCGCCCAGAGCGTCATAGTGATATGATGATTTTCCCATCCATAAAAAAAACCTTTTGTAGACTTTACTTAAATATTATTCCATTACCGTGTATTGATTTCGGTGTTTAAGTAAGCCGAAGCATAAGGTAGTTGCTACTATAAACTCAAAGATGAGGTTTACATTTTCGATACAACCTACATTGCCTACAATGTCTATCTGCCTAGCCTTTTCCCAATTAAGTTGGGGTCAGCTTCCAGTCTAACCTCACGTGCGAGTACGGATCTATCGTTTTATCTTTCGTATAGATAAAACGACAACTGCTGTTGTTTTATCTATATCTTATGCCAAATTTGACGTTTAGAATAGATACATTTCTCGAGTCGACTCGATAAAAGATCCGTGCTCGCTGGGCAGATGCGGCTGAATACCAGTATTTTACACGGAGCGACTGCCATCAGACCTCCGCAACCCAGTTACTGGGCATTGCCGATATCCTAAGGTTGGACCGGTTGTCAGACTTTCGGGCTTCTGACTACCCGTAACGACTGTCATAGGTATTCGTACAACACCCATTGGCTACAATCTAACGTTCATATTAAACAAGAAATCAAAGTTTGTAGTGGGTTGTTGGTAATCCATCGATGAACATTAAAGTGCGGCCGATATCGAGCATTGTATTGTTAGAACCCATTAGAAAACGGACGGCAGAGAAATGAGAAATACTTGTATTTATGTTCAAACGTATCTATTGTTGTCCGTCCGTCCGTCCGGCTTTACGTCAGGCGTGTTCCTTATTCAATTCTTTTCTAAAATCCTTCCTTCGTACAGTCTCTAAAGTGGTTTTTCAAACAAAAGAGAACCTAAAACTCGTGGAGATTGCTTGGAAATAGGTGAAATAGGTACATACTAGTGATAAAGTGTTGTAATTACTAATGGTGCTCCCACACCGCTGTTAAAAATTAAGTTAAATGTTTACAAACATTAGTAAACATTTTCTAATTTAAAAATAATAATAAAAACTGCAAAAAATTTATTAAAATATTATCTAATAATCTATATTAGATAGATTACATTTATTACTATATGATATTTTATCTTTTCCTAACATTTGTTAGTAAATGTATTAGTGTTAGAAAATGTTTGTAAACATTTTTAACAGCAGTGTGGGAGCACTATTATGAATAAAAAACAAATTGGAAGTAGTCTGTCGATCAGTAGAATGCTATCCTAATCCTAACTATCCTAACTTAATATTATAAATGCGAAAGGAGGTTTGTTTGTTTGTTACCTTTTCACGCCTAAACCACTGAACCGATTATCCTAAAATTTTGCATATACGTTGTCAGGTGTACAGAAACGGACATAGGGTACCTTTCATCCCGAAAAAAAGTACTGTTCCCGAGAAAAACAATAATAACGTTAATAAATGGCGCCACGTGTCTTTCGAATCATGATTGAATAATATTATTAAAGAAACTTTAGTAGTGTGTTAAGAGTTTTGTTTTATTATAAATTAACGCGAGCGAAGCTTCAGGCAAAAGACGTATTCCACATTGGGCATCCGCTTTTACGGCACCCAAGTTAATGGCACCTGAGGTATTCCATATTCGGCACCTATCGGTATTTTTCGCAGGTTCCATTAGTGGAACAGTTTATTATTTAAAATTTTATTCCACTTTCGGCACCTACAAACCAGTAGGTACTAGTGATGGGACGTTTACTTTTTATAGGACGTTAAAATTAAAAATTCGATTAAAATCAGTACAGTTTAATAACATGATAAAAATATAACTTCTTTATGTATTTTAATATCACAATCGGTTTCCTTAATCACATATATTGCAAAATCAGCCTTGAGTTACAATAGTTTTTTTTTTAATGTTTTGAGGCTTTTTATCAAACATGATCATGCCAGCCTCATCGTACATAATAGAATTTAAAAACAAATACTTTTTAGGTTTACATACAATTATTTCTCTTCTTGATTAACTTTGTAATTAAAATTCAACTGTCTTTATTTATTAAAACTACCAGGAAAACAGAAATGATCTGGAACTAAGTGCTTAAGCGACTTTACTACTTAGCTTAATAATGCTAAAATTATAAGTTTTGAAATTGAATCAATTGTTGTTTTGAAAAGTACCTAGTATGTTAAGGAAACCGATTGTGATATTAAAATACATAAAGAAGTTATTTATTTATTTTATTTATTTATTTATTTATTTATAGTTAATTAAAACGGTATAATACCAATTACAATAATTAACATAGAGACAAAGTGTTGGTTATACATAATAATGTAAATTACATGGTAAAATTAAATTAAAAACTAACATGGAACAGTGGACACCCTCGCATACTTTCTCTCACAGAATGCCAGACATACACGCATAATTTTATTCCATTCATCCGCAAACACATCAAATTCAGGATTGTCAGTCAGGAGGGCGTTGAGTATCTTTAGAGTACGACACACTGGGGACTCGGCTCTGGCAACAGTTTTGGATGACAGCTGTGCGAACAGATTGTGGCGGCGGCACTGACGGTGTCCGATGTATTTGTCGGGCACAAATAGTCGACAGAAAAGGCCAAGGAGCTCGGGACAGTCGATACGTCCGCTGAGGGTTTTACAGGCTACCGTGAGCTGATCAAGGCCTCTTCTCACCTCTAATGAGTTAAAACCCAACATTCCTAAAAGATAGTTAGTAGGGTACATATAGGGAAAAAATTGGTATAACCTTTTAAATAAAAACCTGAGGAAAGTTTTTTGTACCTTTTCGAGCATTAATGTTTGGGTCGCTGTATAAGGGTGCCAGACACAAGCACTGGACTCGAGTTTACTTCGAACCAAAGTGGTGTACAGAAGCCTGATAACATTTGAGTTGCGAAAATCACGAGCATTTCGCAAAACAAACCCTAAGCGCCTGTAAGATTCCTTAGCAAGAGTGGAAATATGATCTCTAAATGTCAGACCACGGTCGAAGGTCACTCCCAAGTCCTTTATGTTGGTGACACGAGTAATTGCTTCACCACCCAATCTGTAGTTAAAGTGGATTGGTCGCGATCCCCGACCGTAAGTCATGACGCAACACTTGCTTTTATTGAAAAGCAGCTTGTTCACAGTACTCCACTCATAAATAGCGTCAATATCCCCTTGTAGGAGTTTGCATTCCTCATCCGTTTTTATTTGCGCAACTAGTTTTAGGTCGTCGGCATATAGTAGACATTTTGCAAATGTGACCTTTTTTATAAGATCATTGATCATGATCAGGAACAAAAGCGGACCCAACACGGATCCCTGACTCACGCCCGAGCGAGTATTATAAGGCTTGGACTCGAAATAGCCATGTCTGACAAACTGCTTTCGATCTCGCAGGTAGTCAGCGAAGAACTTGAGAAATCCAGACGTGAAACCAATGCCTGCCAACTTGGTCAAGAGGACATCGTTGTCGACTCTGTCGAAAGCTTTGCGGAAATCAAAATAAAGGGCGTCAACTTGCCTCCCAGTGTCCAGGCCTTTAGATATATAGTCCACGTGAATCAATAAATTCGAATCGACGGAGCGACCCGATCGAAAGCCGTGCTGGGCGTCTGATAGAAACATATTTATACGCTTGTAGATGAAAGTATGGAGTATATTCTCGAAAACCTTCGCAATGGTTGGTAGAATAGCGATAGGTCTGTGATCCTCTACAGATGATTTGTCGCTGGTTTTGGGGATGGGGGTGACCCGCGAAATTTTCCACTGCTCCGGGTACAGGCCGGACTGAAGGGCTTGGTTAAAAACATGACAGAGAGGAGCTGCTAAGGTATCGTGGCATCCCTTAAGGATAAAAGCAGGGATGTTGTCAGGACCAATCGAGCTACATGGTTTGAGTTTGGCAATTCCCTTAACTACATCCTGTGGGGTCAAAAGGGGAAGAGGAATATTATCTCCTTCACTACTCAAATTCAAGTTACCTGCGTCTGGGTCTAATTTTGGTATATCGGGCAAGAACACGCTCGCGAAATACTGAGCAAATGCTTCAGCCGCTTTAACACCCGAATTAGTCTCACCATTATATAAAACGTTTGGCTCGAAACCACCCTTTGATCGCAGACTAGATACGTGTTGCCAGAACTGTCGTGGATTGTTTCCTATGCTATTCTCTACAGTATGACAGTATGATTCGTAGGCTTCCTGGGTTCTTAATTTTAAATCCGATCGCAGAGCACTAAACTCAGTATATGTTAGATCACAGCGTGATAGTTTCCATTTCTTATGGAGTTTGGTTTTACGCCGGGTGTCATTGACAATATCCCTAGTGAACCATACTGGATACCGCCTATTACCAGAAATCATTCTCTTTTTCTTTGGAATAGAATAATCGAATAGATTATATATTATTGCGTAGAGCTTATCAGTAGCGGAGCGTGCATCATTGCAGCGAAGAACGTCTTGCCATGGGGCTGAGCAAATCTGATCGTTTAAAAGTGTGTAGTCTCCTTTGCTAAAATTCCAATCCCTACTTCTATCAATGTTACTAGGATCTAATTTTTCGCAAACCTTAAGTGCTGTGATAGTTACCGCAATGTCTAACGGAGGATGATAAGGATCGATGGGAACCAGCTCTGTACCCATAACATGCTCGCAATTAACCTCTGTACCCTCCCGAGTCAACACTACGTCTAATTTACTTCCACGCATATTTATGACTTCATTCATCTCGGCCAGATTACAAAAGCTTAAGAAATAACAATAATAATTGTTGACATTTAGAGATGCACTTTTTAAATTAAGATCGCCTAAAATAATTACAGTTCCATTCAATTTGGAGATGACGCTCTCAACCTTACAAAACCACGACATGTAATCATCGTCAGTTGCAGTCGGCTTTACGTAAACCACACACACAGATACATTTAGGCCAGGCATTGTGATAGTAGCCCACATATCTTCGCCATAGTCCGTCTCGAGTTCATGTCGCCTACTCATAGTGATGCCAGGACGCGCAGCTAGTAACACGCCACCGCCCGGAGTCACTCGGTCCCTGCGTAAAATGCGCCAATCTCCGCCCGACATCTCAGAGTCCTCCACTGAGCTATCCAGATTCGTCTCTGTGACGGCTACTAAGTCATGTTCGGAGAGTAGCAAGCTTGATCTCCATGTAGGTAATTTGGTTTTGAGCCCGCGAACATTCTGGTACAGTAAACGTAGATACACATTGCAATCAGTAGTAGATGGTGTGGCAAGAAGGTTACTGAGTTTCACCACTTCGGGCACGAAAGTTACGGCGCCATGGTTTCACACATGTTATATTTTATCATGTTATTAAACTCTACTGATTTTAATCGAATTTTTAATTTTAACGTCCTATAAAAAGTAAACGTCCCATCACTAGTACCTACTGGTTTGTAGGTGCCGAAAGTGGAATAAAATTTTAAATAATAAACTGTTCCACTAATGGCACCTGCGAAAAATACCGATAGGTGCCGAATATGGAATACCTCAGGTGCCATTAACTTGGGTGCCGTAAAAGCGGGTGCCCAATGTGGAATACGTCAGGCAAAAGTTAGTTTGCTTATAAGATGCATTCTGGTAAATTAGAAACAAAAATGTCCCATTTCCACGTCAAGTCTGGTCCTAAGGTACTTAACATGCATGTTAAGGTACTTAACATCACGCCTGTATTTTCCGAAAGGTAAGGCAGAGGTCTATAGTACACACTAATTTCGCCGTTAATTCCCATGTAATAGGGGGCGAGCCTATTGCCATTAACTAGGCATAAATCCAGACTCCGGGCTGCTACTGAGAAATTCTACACGGAAAAACCTAATTAAACTTTGCCCGACCTGGGGATTGAATCCAGGACCTCACGCTCAGCAGTCCACCAGACTGCTAGACCAACGAAGCAGACTTGTACTCTATCATGAGCCTTCTGCGAATTCCTAATTTCGTATTTTTGGGAAACTCCAAGCTTAGGTTGGAGTTGCCAACCCATGGCTCAATGACTGAATACATTGGATTTATTTATTATTTTGTCTAACACGTTTAGCGCCGAGTGCCTCCAGGAGGGCTTATTTTAAATGTCGGAGGATTTTCTTAGAAAATATACCGTCGTAAAAAAAACAATAAGACCCCCGGAAAACACTATTTCACTACGTACTACGTAGTAGCGTGTTTTATGACACGGTTTTAAACTTAATGCCAAGAACTATCTTCGAGGGTTCACTCTTAGCGCAAACTTAAAGCCGAGGGCCTCGTGGAAGGTGCGCTAACCACATGTATGGCGGCATGGCGCTCTATGAAAAGTGTGGTGGAATTGAATATGGAACGGCTTAAACCATTTATACCAATGGATGTAATATGATGTGGAGGCATGAAAAGAGCCTCCACGAGTGACGATACTTAAGTACGTCCGGCGCACCCTGGGCAGTCAGTCCCGCTACCAACCTTGCTGACTGGCTAATTTTTTCATCACGGCATGACCTATTCTCGTATAGCTCGTGCCGACACGATAGAAGAGCAATGGATGGATGTACTTGACTGAAGTCTTTAGACACCGATATGTATATGCACAAACATGTTATTATTGTTTTGATACAAGGAAAGTCAAAGATACAAGTATTAATTGTTTTGTGTTAATTATTGAAGAGTTAGACAACTTTGAAGTTATTTGTCCTTTTGACTGATAGTAAATGGTACTAGCATTATCTTCAGTGAATCAATCATTCGAGGGTAATATAAATAATGGACCCGATGCAAGACAATTAAGTTAACAATTGAAAGTGCATCATGCGGGTTATTGCTGTATTGTCTCTGTGCCTGGTTGCTGTTGCAGGTAATTAAATGTATTTTTAATGTAATTCCTCTTTTTAAAAAAGATGGTCTAAGAAAAACCCAAGTTTTAAAATAGCCCCGTCTCTTTTAGATGGTCCAAGAAAAACGCAAGTTTTAAAATAGCACCGTCTCTTTGAGATGGTCTTAGTAAACCCCAAGTTTTAAAATAACCCTGTCTCTTTTAGATGGTTTTAGAAAAACCCAAGTTTTAAAATAGCCCCGTCTCTTTTAGATGGTCCAAGAAAAACACAAGTTTTAAAATAGCACCGTCTCTTTGAGATGGTCTTAGAAAACCCCAAGTTTTAAAATAACCCTGTCTCTTTTAGATGGTTTTAGAAAAACCCAAGTTTTAAAATAGCCCTTTCTCGTTTAGATGGTCATAGTAAAACTCAAGTTTTAAATTAGCCTTGTCTCTTTTAGATGGTCTAGGAAAAAACCCAAGTTTTAAAATAGCACCGTCTCTTTTAGATGGTGTAAGAAAAACCCAAGCTTTAAAATAGCCCTGTCTTTATGAGATGGTCCAAGCAAAACCCCAAGTTTTAAAATAGCCCCATCATTTTAGACGGTCTAAGAAAAACCCAAGTTTTAAAATAGCACCGTTTCTATTAGATGGTCTAAGAAAAACCCAAGTTTTCAAATGGCCCTGTTTTTTTTTGTGGCGTTAGAAAGTGATGGCGGTTAAATCTGGGCTTACCTTAGTTTTGGTTTCAACCATCTAGTATAATAAGGGGGAATAAGAATAAGATAGTTATACCCCTAAGACATGTGGACCTTAAAATTTAAGAGGCATTGCATCGTCGTTGATGTACAAATCCCAATTTACAATCAGGGAATATAGTACTCTGTTTTTTTTTGCGAATATTTTACACTTCCGTTAGTTCTTATTATTTTATTTGATTTGTGAATTTAATGAAGTACTGCAAGTTCGCAGTAGAAAATGAGAGCATTAAACAATGATGAGCCAATTTCTATAAGATTTGCAAAAAAGGAAAATGGCGGGTTTATGTAAACAAAAAGAAGGGGTCTAATGGAGTATTTTTCCGCTAAATTCTAAGGAGGCAATAAAGGAAAATGGAGAAAATGGGTTAATGTGCCGTTTGTAGACAACGAACCACTAACCTGTATTTTTTTCGTCTTGTTTTTTTACTCAAACCTTCACCAACATTTTGATCATCTATAAATATATCACGACCTCCGTGAACACGTTTTTAACTAGTTTTAATAATTGTTGTTGTAGAGCAAAGGTTAATACTTTTTTTTAGTACAACTTTCGTGAGACACATTCATATTTTGTGATTAGTTACGGTTTACTCACGTGCATTTTTCGGGAATGCCCGACTAGTTTCGGACCCAAAAGTTATATACAACGTATAACATAATAAACGCAAACCCTGAAAGTAATTTGTTAAGAATCGGCAACTGAATAGATTTCAGCCATTTTTAATATATGTTTTTTTTAAACGTGTTTTCGTAATCAGATATTATTGAGAAATTGAGCCTTATGGCAAAGTCATAAAACAGAATTTACAATGCAGTTAACAATGAAAACTGTAGGTAATAATTTTTTTCTTAAATAAACAATATTTAAGCATTTAAAAGTAAAAGAGTATACGTACTATATTAAATCTTAATGTTCTAATTGGGGTGTTTGAGACTTTGTATTATTCCTGTTACATGTAGTATACTGCCCATTGTTGTATTTATATAGGTCTGAATCTGCGGCATATAGTAGACTCCTGTATAGCATCAGAAGAATGTAGTGTGCTAACTTACTCACACTTGTGCCGTTTTATGGAGAGGTGTATTGCTCTGCTCATCTTCTTCTATAGGAAACACCAGGCAGGAGGAAACACCAGGCATGTTCAGGACGATTGAGCTTACCTGTAACAAAGAAAAATCAATTTTAAGGCAAGCTCGACTGCTGAGAATTTGATAAAATGGTTTTCTTTTTACAATAGACACAATCAAATTGAATTGTACGAGTATGAACCATAAACGATAATCTTCATTGCATTTCCCCTTTATTGTAAGCATAAATGTATTATAACAGCCATTTAAAAAAAAAAAGTGTAACGAGTATTCTTTTTCGAATGGGGCGGCCTATATCTATGTCCACACCAGTGCGCTTTCATGTTCAACTTGCGTCTTCGTTTGACGCATGCAATAGCGCATGCCTTAATTCTAGTTCGACAAAAGCGTATGCCCCTAGCGCACGCTAATCCATCTACGGCAATCAATATTGCATGCGCAAGAGGAATTGAAAGTTGAAAGTGCAAGATGAACGTGAAAGCGCACTGGTGTAGACATACTATATGTCCTGTTGATGATGTTGACTGCGGTAAGCAAACAGTAGGCGTAGAATGAATGTTTTGACGTATAGTATCGTAAATGTAACGTTAATGTGTGTGAATTTTGAATCGAAAATACACCTATCGTGTAGCATTTTGGTTTAAATTTATGCGCCAAGCACAATTTGTAACATACATGGATATGAATAAAGTTCTCAATTCAATTAAATATTATGTCCGAAACAAGTATTTCCAAAGTATTTTATAGACTATTTAATGGTATGTCTACACCCGTGCGCTTTCATGTTCATCTTGCGCTTTCAACTTTCAATTCCTCTTGCGTCAAGCTCATGCAATATTGATTGCCATAAGACTCGAACTAGTATTAAGGCATGCGCTATTACATGCGCTATGGTGCTTCAGGCATGCGTCAGATGAAAGAGCAAGATGAATATGAAAGCGCACTGGTGTTTACGAAGTGTTATTAGTTTTATTTGCGTAGTATATAAAATACTTTTTATTTGAACAAGCTAGCATTTTTAGTTTCCGGGATATTAAGGTTAATGGTTTATTTTAAGTACCATGCCCCACTTCAAGATTTAATTTCTCTTGTATCGTGGATGCGTTTGCAGACACAAGTCTCACAAACACAAACGTCCAGACCAAATTTTTGTTCCGTGTGAGAACCGAACCCACGACCCGTAGCGCAGAAGCCAATCGCTTAATCGCTTCCGAGTGTAGCAGCCGCTAGTTTGAATTTTATTTTCTCGGATTCAGATCGGGCACAGAGCACAGGAACTCAAATGATCTTCTCTATTTCCACAGCCGTCCCTGCGAACCCGCAGAGGATCGTGGGTGGTGTCGAGACGACTGTGGACAAGTATCCCACCATCGCCGCGCTGCTCTACTCGTTCTTCGGAGTTAACTTCAGCCAGTCTTGTGGAGGCACCATCCTTACCAGAACAACTATTCTCACCGCTGCTCATTGTCCATTGTGAGTATTACGTGTTGATCAGACAATATTTCTTTGTTACTCATTCCGGCTTCAAATGTCTAAACTCATAAAGCCGAATAAAATGCCATGTTTTTATTAGTTCAAGTATCTAGTTTTTGAAATTATAATAATTATTTACTTAGGTATAGAGATTCTATGAGATTACTGATATAAATATTTAATATTTATTTTATTGAGATTGGATTAGAGGAGACCTGCCTCGTTGGTCTAGTGTTCGCAAACGCTACTGATAGGTGTAAGGTCCTGGGTTCGATGCCCAGGTCGGGCAATGTGTTATTGGGTTTTTCCGTTTGGAATTTCTCAAAAGAAGCCCGGAGCCTGGTTTTGTGTCCCGTTGATGGCAATAAGCTCGCCCCCTATAACATGGGACTGGGTGTGTATACTATACGCCTCTACCCAACCCTTCGGAAAATACAGGTGTGATGTGATGTTATTTCTTTTATTACATTTACACAAAATATTTATTTTTCAGTGGTGACACAGCCATCAAATGGCGTGTTCGCGTGGGTTCCTCCAAAGCCAACAGTGGCGGTATTGTCCACATTCTATTGTCCATCGCTGTTCATCCCGAATACAACTCGCGCACCATGGACAATGACATCGCCATCTTTCGCACTGCTAGCCTCATTACATACAGCGAAGGAGTAAAACCTGCTGCGATTGCTGGCACCGGCTACAACCTTGCTGATAATCAAGTTGTGTGGGCAGCTGGATGGGGAGTTACCTCCGTAAGTGAATAACACAGTTGTAGACTGAAGTTTGCCCTCAGCTTTAGTATCAATCTCTATCTATCATTCAACGGTTTGCTGGTAGAAAACTTATTTTTGAGTTAAACTTGGTGGTAGGATCTTTACGGTCCGCCTGGCTAGCTCACATTAAAGTCAAGCCAAGCAGTTTACTGTGTTCCATCGTGTGTATGTGAGAGCCAGAGGGATATAGGGGAATCTCTCTATATCTGTTATTTGGATTCGTGTGCTCCATCTTAGGCCGGCCATACACGGGCAGCTCGAGCAGTTAGTCAGTGATAAACATACACGGACAGCTCGAGCAGTCAGTGTATGCCTGGCGACTGCTTGACTGCATGCTGTGCCGCCAACCGCCCGAAGCAGTTGCAACTGCTCGAGCTGTTTCGTGTATGTACGTACGTAGAAGGCTGTAGTTTACTATGCAGTTGCAGCTTAAAGCAGTCGATCCTGACTGCTTCAAGCTGCGCGTGTATGGCCGGCCTTGGACCTTGTCTGTGCTTACCATCAGGTGCGACGAGTAAAAAAAAAAGCTCCCCTTTGTAAATGACTTCACAAAATTGTACTTTTAAATGGTAATTTCATTGATTCTTATTAACGTGTCCTCAAAATACAGCAACGCGGCCACCGATGTCGTCAACTGCGTTGCTCTAATTGTCCTCAGGATAATGTTAAAGTTTTCTTTCTTTGTAGGTTGGTGGTTCATCTATGGAGCAACTACGTCACGTCCAAGTGTGGACTATCAACCAGGTTATTTGTAGGTCCCGGTATGCAGCCGCTGGTGCCACAATCACTGATAACATGTTGTGCTCCGGCTGGCTCGAGGTCGGCGGTCGTGACCAGTGCCAGGGTGACTCCGGCGGTCCTCTCTACCACAATGGAATTGTTGTTGGAGTCTGCTCTTGGGGTATCGGTTGCGCCAACCCTCAGTACCCCGGTGTCAACACTCGCGTCTCTCGATTCACTCCGTGGATCACCTCTAATGCTTATTAAACCTAACTTACAAAATGTACTGTTAAATAATATATGTGCATTAAAGTATAGTACAATAACAATATAGACTATGTATAGTATATTACAAAACTGTACATAGGGTAGTAATGTATAGTGTATAATAAGAACAATAAAGTATTTTAGGATTCTCTATTTTAAGGAAATAGGAAGAAGATTGGTCGGCACTTCACGTGACCAGAGGGCTGGGTGTTTTTCGGCCAAAGAATTAGTGTTGCCATACAACGTGGCTGCCAGCCTTCTGGGCACGCTTAAAGTCAACAGCGATGATGATGTGCGCGATTAGTTTGGATAGGCAGTTTTAGTCTAGGACATATTTTTTCTTTGTTTGTATATTATGTAAGTAGTATATAAAAGTCAGTATAAAATAAAGTATTCAATTAATTTAATCGGTTTCGCAGCGTTATTTCTTTTACCTACCACAAACAGTTTTAGTATTAGTAAGTAATAATTACTTTTTAGTTGTGCTAATTGTTTACAAAGTTAATTTTATTAACAGACGTCATTAGTTACACATTCTGAAAAACCCCTTATAGTTTAAGCAGGACGCGGATGTTACGTACACTATATACCCATTTTAAGCATTTTTATAAGGCAAAAAATGCCTTTTAAAAATGCAAGAGTTCAAAAAAGAAAGATCTTTTCTTTTGCATAATGGGCAGAGTTTCTCAATTGTGCGATATCTTTAAGTTCAAGGAGATTAATGTGGCAACGAAGGGCAAAGGGTCCGCTATTTTTAAAGTATATAAGTTATTCGGCCCGTATGAAGCCTGTTTTATTCGAAACCAACGCTTTAAATTGTCGTAGAAAACGTTACACATTGTATAAGCAACCTAAAATGTTACTGTGTAGGTACTTTTTATAATAATAAATGCCTATGGTTTAGAGGTTTACGTATATATATGGTTAATTGTTTTTCCTTTAGCTGTTCAGCTTTAAATTTATTATCATCATCAGCTCATACTGTTCGTCTTCTGGGCACGGGCCTCTTCTCAGAATGAGAAGGATTTAGAACTTAGGCCGGCCATACACGGGCAGCTTGAAGCAGTCAGGATCGACTGCTTTAAGCTGCAACTGCATAGTAAACTACAGCCTTCTACGTACGTACATACACGAAACAGCTCGAGCAGTTGCAACTGCTTCGGGCGGTTGGCGGCACGGCGTGCGGTCAAGCAGTCGCCAGGCATACACTGACTGCTCGAGCTGTCCGTGTATGTTTATCACCGGCTAACTGCTCGAGCTGCCCGTGTAGGGCCGGCCTTAGTCCTCTACTCTGGCCTGGTGCGGGTTGACGGACTACACACAAAATCGAGAACTGTTCGGAGCCCTCTCAGGCGTGCAGGTTTCCTCACGATGTTTTCCTTCGCAAGTGATAATCAAATTATGATCCGCATTTAAACTCGAAAAGTTAGAGGTGCGGGCCGGGATTGAACTCTGAGCGTCCTGCGTAGAAGGCAAGCTAGGTGATCACTGCTTTAAACACAGCTTTAAAGTAATTACACTTAATTGTAAATTTCCGTCAATCCGCACCAGTTTAGCGTGGTGGATTAGGGTCTGAAGCCGTGAGGAAGAGGTCCGCGCCTAGCTATGCACAGGAATGGGCTGATTATGAATGAATGTATGGGCGTATACATAAAGGAAGCAGATAACCAGTGCCGACCAACTAAAGCTTGTCGGTACTGGTCCGTGCAGGTAACCGCTACATAAAGGAAGCGGGTAGAAGCAGGGGCTGGCATTTTTAGCAAAAATACGCCTTATTCCCCTGCATATACAGCAACAAATGACGGCCTACCAGCGCTGATCGGAGCAAGTAGAACTTATCGGTACAGTTCGGAGTTTGTCGGCGCTGGGCCACCACACAGTATAAAGACTACCTGCGCTGACTAACTGCACGGACCAGCACCGATTAACTGCACGGACCAGCACCGACGTTCGCTGAAAGATCGGCGCCGGCAACCCACTTTCTACGGGTATACGCACTTATGTATAAAGTCAAAGTCAATGTGTTTTATTTCACATAGACCAGATTTCAGGCACCATTACAACGTCAAAACTAGGTGCACGGTTCCAAAAGGTAGGTTCTATGGAGAAGAGCCGGCGAGAAACTCCATGAGTGCTTTTTTTAAAATAGTAGATCATAAAAATTCCATTACAGTAGTGTGAGAAATAGTATGAGAATAATGCAGGTTATTAATGTGAGAAATAAACTCACAGAAGAATAATTAATACTTAGAAAAATCTGCCTTTTAGGATTGCCATAGTAGTTAAGAGCTGACCAGTCCCGACAGACAACACCCGTTCACGAGCATGACGTGCACGTCCGCATCGCTTAGCTCAACCTTATACTCGTATTATTGTACTACTGAATGGTATGTATGTAATAAATGTATGCACGTTTTATGTCAAGTGCCTATCTGTTTTTCCGCGATTTACATAATTGCGTTTGATAAAACAAATGTATTATTATAATCAGGCGCAATAAAATTTGGTATGTTATTTTAATTAGGCGCTAAGCTTAATCGCTGCAATAAAGATACGTTTAGTAGTTGGACTGCTTTTGGTGGTTTTGCTTGATGGTCTTTGAAGACCGTACCACGTAACTGGGCAGTTATTGGCGAGACCTGAAGGGTCTCAAGTAAAATACTAAACCTAAGTTAACTACTTATACCTGTGTAGTAGGTAACATCATGATGACTACTAGCAACAACAGCACTAAGGGCTACCTTAGGTGGGACTTGGACCTCTGAATTGGGAGTGATTCATAAGGGAAGTTCGTTATCCCACATCGGTGAGGCTGCCACCCTATATAGAATTATTGAGGTTTCAGCTGGAAAATTAAGCGTGAATTGCAAGGCGTAAGGTGCAGGCGCGGCGCAGGCGCGTCGTTTTCATACGTTTTGTCGTGCCGCTTGAAATCTTTTTCGCACAAAATGTATGAAAGCGACGCGCCTGCGCCGCTTCTGCACCTTACGCCGCGCCGCTTCTATGTAATTCACGCCTTAGACAGTAATAGTGATCGTTACATTCTATATGTTGTCAGAGCCTTGCTGGCAGGCGACAGGGTGCATCTTGTGCAAGTGAGAACCACCTCTGCAATTCTGTTTTGAATTTGTAATTTAATTTGGGTCGATCCTGGCCCGCACCTCTAACTTTTCAAATTCATGTACGAGTCAGGGGGCCTACTCCTAAGTCCGTCAACGAAGTTAGTCACCCGAAACGTAGGAGTGAACAAAACAAGTGTCAAGTTCAACTTTTCGGACGGGAAAAAACACATCGGTAGTAGGGACAACTGTCAAATCGTGTTGTCATTCATTCTTAGTTCGGGCCCCGAAATAATCGTATGTCCGTAGGTGATAGAGAGTAGGAAAAATAATAATAATAATAATATTACCTCTCTGGGAAAGGCGTTACCTCATCATGAGATTAACGTAAAACCGGAGGGAACATTAGACTAGCTTTCTACAACCCCATCATATAATAAAAAATGTATCATGAGGTCTACTGAAAAGCTTACAAACCGCAGGGCAGCTTGTGGCGAGCTGTTGGTGAGTGGCGACACTGCGTACCTTATTGCCTCAGAGAGTCGGTCAGGGCCTCGTCTCCAGTTTGCCTTTATTGGCTGGCTGGAGTGGAACCCCAAGAGTGCCCGCAGGATTCTCAACTCTGTCTTGCCTTTATCGGCCGGCCAGAGGGGGGCCGCCAGAGCTATATGCTCGGGGGTGGAAGTGTCTAAAGGCGTAATAGCGGGGAAACCCACTCCGGGTCTCTTAGACCCGCGACGGCGAAACCGGGGCCACACCTCTCTACACCTCTAGCCGCTCACACGTCTGTTGCCCCCTTCGCCTATGTACTGGCGGCTTTTCAGGGGGCCCAGCTAGTGAGCTGGCGAGTCACCGTCTGCCAACACTTCAATTTTAAATGTTGAAAGGCAGACGCCGTTTTCTTCCGGCAATAGAAGTTATCAGTCCACCTAACACCCCTTCCCATAGACCAGATATTTTTGACCACATTTTACAATAGTCTTGCACCCACCTGGGACGGTCCATGACTGTACTCCAATAGTGCAGCCGTGGATAGTCCCGGGTTGGTGCCCCACCCCATTTTAGATTAAAGCTCTCAAAGGGGCCTCTGCGCGTTGGACCTGTGTCCCCGTGTATGCCTTCCAAAGGACCGGACATCTTCCGCACGGAAGATGAGCCGTGATGTCCAAAGAGATACAAATAATAATATATTTATTTGCCAGAAACACGGTACAAAGTTGTTACATACATGTATAGATCATCATGTTTCGCTGACACAGCAGCATGCAAAATGAATCACATTTGAAGAAATATGGGTTTGTTACTATTAATTAAATTATTTATCACACTAGCACAGCAGAGTATTTAAATGTATTACTTTTCTACAACTTAATAACAAATAACATTGAAAACACCAAATATAACTTATTTTTGTATGTATCTTAATGCACGATCAAGTGTAAAGAATTTGCACGGATTTTTATTAATAAACTCATTAATTGAATAAAAACATTCCTGTAACAACCATTTTCTCAAAGCAGTGCAAAATTTTTTGAAAGGTAATTTTGTTAACGTCTGTGGCAAAGCATTATAAATTAAAGGAGCCATGTAAACGCAGCTATTCCGAAAAAGTTCTAACTTAGGAACTGGTATTTGAAATTCCAAATATGTAGCTTTCCTCTTATTTGTATTGTCATTTCTTTCAAATGACGTAGTATTAGATCTTAAAAACCTAGCAACTTCGTAGATATATATGCAAGGTACAGTTAAGAGGTTATGTGACCTAAATATAGGCCTACACGAATCGGACCACTCCATATTAAACATTGCACGGATGCACTTTTTTTGAGCAACGAAAATTCTCGCTATTTCGGAAGAGTTTCCCCACACGACTATACCGTAGCGGATTACAGAGCAGACATAGGCGTGATACACCATTAAAGAGGTATGTCTAGAAGTAACATCTTTAACCTTTCTTAAGGCAAAAACAAATTGGTTGATTTTTTTACAAATTATTTCTATGTGGTTCTCCCAAGTAAAATGCTCATCAAGTGTTACTCCTAGAAACCTTGTACTATGTACCTGTACAACATTAAAATGATTATACACAACATTAAGGTGTACAGGTTTACTTTTCCATGTTTTGAAATGAAGCAGATTCGTTTTTGAAATATTAATTTTTAATTTATTTATATCCAACCATTTTATAACGTCATTCAATGTTTGATTAATTTCGCTATCATAGTTTTGTTGATTTCTACATTTGATAATAATTGTGGTGTCATCAGCGAATAGGACACATTGATGCTTTATTGATTGTGGCAGGTCGTTTATATAAATAAGGAACAATAATGGCCCCAAAATGCTACCTTGAGGTACACCGCAACTATTAATTTTCGGTTCAGAATCAAAATTCTCTAAACGGTTTGCTAATTGATTGAATTTTGTTACCCTTGTTAACTGCTTCCTGTCACTTAAATACGACTGAAACCATTCTTTGGCTGGACCCCTAATGCCGTATCTTTCTATTTTTTCTACAAGCCTAACGTGATCCACGAGGTCGAACGCCTTACTTAGGTCTAAGAATAGTGCACAGGAAGATATTTTACTATTGATATTGTTAATAATTGCCTTAACCAATGTATAGATTGCCAAGGTAGTCGATTTATTTTGCCTAAAGCCATATTGTTGATTAACAAGAATGTTATATTTATCTAAGAACTTTAGAACCCGCTCGTACATGACTTTTTCAAATATTTTCGAAAACATTAGAGTCAGTGCTATAGGCCTGTAGTTGTCAACGTTGGATTTTGAACCCTTTTTATGCAATGGCTCAATCAAAGAAAATTTTAACCTATCAGGAAAACATTCATGTTCCAAGGATAAATTAACGATATGCGCTAAAGGCGACGAAATATATTTAGATATACTTTTAAGAAGCTCGGTTGTGATATTATCATAGCCAGACGATTTTGTGTTTTTTAAGGACATTATGATACGACAGACTTCTGTGGCATTCGTTGGCTCTATAAATATGCTATTATCATACGACTCTATATTATGTATGTCAATTTTATTATTAATGAAATTAGAGGAATTATTAGCAATATCAATGAAGTGATTATTAAATTTATTCGCAATGTCAGATCCAGAAGTTAGTGTTATATTATTGTCTACAATTTTACTGATGTATTCCCTACACGTCTCGTTGCCCATGTTGCGTTTTACAACATCCCACGTAGCTTTAACTTTATTTTGTGAGTAGGTAATGTGCCTTTGATTACACAAGGACTGTAGGTTATTCATACATTTTCTTAATAATTTTGAATAAGTTTTATATTTATTCTTATTTTCACTATTTCTAGTTAAGTAATATTTATGCCTTAATGATCGTTTAGTATTACAGCTATTCTTAATTCCTTTTGTTATCCATTTAGATCTATTATTATTATATTTTTTCTTAATTCTTACACATGGGAAACATAGTTTATAAAATAATATCAAAAGATCATGAAATCTATCAAAGGCTTCATTAGTACTTGATTTATCATAAATTTCATTAAAACTTAGACAGCTTATACACTTAACAAATTTACTGACATTATCTTTATTCAAATCATTAATTTCCATAAAATAGTAATCCATTCTGTTGTTAATTTGCTGTTCAATTGTGACAATTTGAGCTGTGTTATGATCAGACAGGTAGAAACTGTATGTTTCGCCTATTGCATTAGTTACATTGCCAATTATATTGTCTATACACTTGTTAAGTCTAGTGGGTTTATGTATATAGTATTGCATTCCATAATTGAGCATTAATTCTTTAAATTTTGTACTATTTTTATCAGATATTAGCAAATCTATATTAAAGTCGCCACAAATTATTATTTTGTGTTTTTTGTGCTGAAGTCTTAGTAATGTCTTAGAGAAATTTTCAAAAAATATACTGATATCAGAATTTGGCGTTCTGTATTATACATAGTACGATCAATTTCATTTGTTTTATTTCTACACCACATATTTCAAAGTGTTTTTCAATAGCAAGTTCCTTTATTATACCTAGTTCAGAACTTTTACAATCTTTTTTGCACAGTAAACATGTGCCTCCACGCCGTTGTTCTTGTCGTGAATAAAACGCTCGTATCTTAGGCCGAAACCACGGACTTCGTGCTTAGGGAGTAGACTCCCAGACTTTGATTATTATTTGCAATGAAGGCAAAACATTGTCCGGAAACCCGAGACCCAATTCTCTTAAAAGAAATCTTGATAAACCGCAACCGAACCAAGACCGAACCGTTCATTCAGACAGTTTTCGTTTTCAAAAGCTGTCAAATTGTTTGACACAAAAAACAAAACCAATCATTTTGACAGTTTTCGTAAACAAAAACTGACTGACGGTTGTGGTTCGTTTGCGTTTGCCAACAATTTTTAACCGACTTCAAAAAGAAGCAGGTTCTAAATACGTATGTTTTTTTTGTGCGTATTTATTACGCGATATCTCCGACAATTATGAATGGATTTTGATGATTCTTTTTTTGTTTGGTAAGCCATACTTTAGAGGTGGTCTTTTATAAATTGTATCGAAATTAATTTAGTGCTTTTTGAAAAAATCAACAAAAACAAAAAATATATCCTTGAATAACGTTTTGGTTCGTGGTTCCCTTCAGCAAAAGTTTTGATGAGGACTTTCAATCTCTGTTTTAACTGTCATCATAGAAACATTAGCCAAGAACAAAGAAGATTGTATGTATTTGTAAGTGGTATTCCGATGGCAACTGAAAACTGCAACTGCAAACCGCAGCAGCAGATCGCACCTCAAGCGAAACTACTGGTTCATTAGATTCGCTTGCGCTGCGATCTGCTTCTGCGGTCTGCAGTTGCAGTCTGCAGTTCGTAGTCGCCGGCGAAATAGCACCTTAATGGGATGATTATGTTATGTTGGAATTCAAAGCCGAAATGCAGCATCGTTACTCCAGGGTTTAACGAATAATTCCTGTCACAGCCTTCACTGGGCTGTCGCTTTGGCCCCGGGCCTAGTAACAATATAAGACAATATAAGAAGTAAAGTTATTACACTCGGGAGTAATGAATCTGGGTCACCAACATAAACTTTAATATCTTGGATCCTAAAAATGATAGCTTATTCAAATAAAAAGTATTTTAAAGACTATTTAATACTACTCAAATAAAATTAATGAAACTTTTTAAATAGTCTATAAAATTCTTTGACGATGAAATATTATTAACTAGCGACCCGCCCCGGCTTCGCCCAGGTGCAATGTATTATATCTACATATAAACCTTCCTGTTGAATCACTTTATCTATGAAAAAAAACCGTATCAAAATCCGTTGCGTAGTTTTAAAGATCTAAGCATACATAGGGACAGACAGCGGGAAGCAACTTTGTTTTATACTACGAGTATGTAGTGAAGATTTCACTAAATTGATCCTGTATTTACACATAATATTTCAAGGTAATAAAACACGGTTTATCAATTGAGAAACTATTCTACTATCAAAGCCATGGCTAGAATATTTTGAAATACCTGAATAAGGTTAGATATGGATGGTCAATTAACTAATACTTAATCTATCTCTGAGTTATCAATAAAATTGGTTAAAGTTAATATACGCATCAGATTTTTTATATAAATAGAGGTGGATTAAGGCTAACGTTAGAAGTTTGCTGTACGGGAGTCACAATGCGTGTCATCATTGCTATATTGGCCATAGCGTTTGCTGCTGTTGCAGGTATGTGTAAAACCTTCATACATTTAAGAGCGTGTACTCCGTACGGCATTTCATACAAATTTTTAAGTCTTTGTTTTTCGTAATGACGGAACCGATTTTGATGAAACTTCACACACATAAGCAAGATACTTAGGTCTAAAAAGTTAGTAGAAAACATTTTCGAAATGTCTTAATTAAAAAAAGATGATTAGAAATTTCTGTTTGTATGGAAAATTTAAAATCGGTCTAATTTAACTGTAACACTATTTTTCGAAAATGTTTTCTGCTAAGTTTTTAGTCCTATGTATCCTGCTGACGGGTATGAAGTTTAATTAAAATCGGTTCAGTCATATCGAAAAATAAGGACTTCAAAAATTGTATGAAATGCCGAACGGCATAAACGCTCTTAAGACTATAATTAATTTATTGACTGTCTCCTTAATTTAATGGTCGTAAGCGCAACTGCTGAGGGTGAGGTCCAGTTAGGGGGTTTTTCCGTGTGGAATTTCGCAGTAGCAGACCGGAGTCTGGATTTGTGCCCGGTTCATGGCAATACGCTCGCCCCCTATTACATGGGACTTAAACATTACGGCGAAATGAGGGTGTACTATATGTAACACCTCTGCCCAACCATTCGGGAAATACAGGCGTGATGTTATTTTACCATAATTGTTCCATTCTACACCGTGGGCTCGAGGTACCCGAAAGATTTTAACCATGTCTTTCTTATTCTTTTGATTCTTTCAATTGGTCAAGTTAGTTGGTTTTGAAGGGGTTCAATTTGAGTCAAGTTATATCAACGAAAGTCCAATTCATTCTATTTCTTTTTCCTTACTTAATAAATCAATTAACTGCAATACTTCCTTGTAAACAATACCTTAGGTTGAACTGGCAACATTTATAAATTATCGTGTGAGTGGATAAGAAACTTCTCACTTCGCGCCATAGGGCATACAATAGCGCATGCCTTAATACTAGTTCGACAAAAGCGCATGCTCCTAGCGCACGCTAATCCGTCTATTGTATGTCGACTGACGACGTCAAACCGAACTGTACCCCAAGTGTGAGTTTTTTCGTTAACTACTGTAGTTGCGTCACGACAAAAATGTTTGAAAATTTAGGGTGTGTCTCTAGGCGCACCGTTCAATTAACGCGCGAATAGTAGTTAGTGAACGGTGCGCCTAGAGACGCAGCCTAAATTTTCATACATTTATGGCGTGACGCAACTACAGTAGTTAACGAAAAAAACTCACACTTGGGGTACTGTTGAGACTTGTGTTCTGTAGTTCGGTTACGATTCCAGTATTCTCCGGTCAGTATTCTTATGAATGTGCATATTAATTAATAACTACTAAACTATGACTTCAGAGAACGTTTGATGCTTTTATTTATAATAGAAGCGTTTTATGTTTACATCCCTAACCGGACTACTGCTATCTTTTTTAGTATCAAAACTTCGGTTTGACGTCATAACCGAAATAATGAGACAAAATTAGTCTCAGTAGTCCGGTCCCGAAAAAAACAACCGAACTACTGAGACTAGAAGCATGAAACCAGAAATTAAAAAAACAAAAAAAAAAAACAGTATTAAGTTACAATCTTTAGTTTAAACTTTTTTCTTTCATCTGTCCTCTCACAAAATCTTAAATATTCAGGACACACATTCAACATCCACCCCATGGGTAACGAATCACACTTCAGTGCTGATATCAGAAGAGCAAGTATTATATGATTATCGCGAGTCATAGTAAAATTAATCAGACAAAAATCCCAATGTATTGCACATCATTAATTTTATGTTATGAAGGTTACAAGATAAGATTAATTCAGTAGCTAAGCCCCGATTAGATTAGTAATTATTGTTATTAGGGTTTTATGCAAAACCCTTATAAATATATGATCTATCATTTCCGAAGACAGGGTCATAGATATAATATTTTCATAATATTTAATTCCTTCCTATTTACTTTTGTGAAAAAGAAGAAGAAATTTACGTATTTATTAAACCCAAAAGATACCTACACATAAAATTCATATTAAAATAAAGCGAGAAACACTACTCACACAAAAAAAAGGAAATAATGAAAAAATGTGTACTGGTAACATCACCTCACATAATAGCATGATGTGGTACCAGTCAGTGCTCTCAGCAGCTCTGTCCAAACATTTGCCAACATTGTTATCGGTAGCGGGTAGAACTGGGCAATATTAACAAAGAAAGGTAGTCGTCAATATGGATCAACGCACCCGATGTTATAAAGGCGGTGGTCATTCGACGAAGCGAGAGCATTCGGTGCTGAACAGCTGAAGAAGTCTGACCTTTTATATCTGACTAGCTTGTCCTTATTTTATGATCTTGTAATAATTGTGTAAAGTATTATATTGTGATCTACACTCACCGGCATAATTAGCGGAACGTTTTTATTTTATGCTATTGCTATAACGATTTTTTTATTCAAAAAAGCCTTCATTTAGGACTTGCATGTTGAAGAAAAATTTGGTTTTCCTAAGCGATTAGAGGTAAATTAGGCCCAGTTTTAATTTTACAAAGATTTTGCCCTTTTGTGTTTTTGATCGGAACTTTGTTTTCTTTAAGTACTGGTGGTTTGGCCTTAGTGTATTCATTGCATTTGGAGAATAAACATTGCGTAGAGGCTGAAAGAAGTAATTTACCTGTGACAAAAGCTACGAGGGATGTTACAGTGATCGATGAAAGTCAAACCTATCGTGCCGTATGTTAAGCACTGGGTGTAGCGATATTAGTCATTCCTCGTAATGTCCATCGGTACAAGCAGACAGGATGTTTCGTTAGAAGATGAGGACAATGCAGAAATCAAGGAAAAAGCGCCGTTGATGATTGGTTTATGACAGTTCAAACCGGTTAAGGCTCTGAAAAATTAGCGCAATGCTGATATTCGGACCTGTAGCATCCTGAAGGTGGTCTGTATTTTGCTTGTGAGTATGCGGAAAGAAAGACGACGTCTTATTGAAGGTAATCTGATGTCTAACACGACTGCTGAATGTCCAAAACGTGCTGTAGGTCACCGCGTAGTGAAATTAAGTTTTGCTCAATAACACCGAGATCAGACTAAGGAGTTAGAAAGAGATTTTTTCTCAGGGGCAAGCTGTTTTTTGGTATAAATTTTTTGGATGGGAGGCATAGAATACGGATACGTCAAGGGAATCGCTTTGAACAGTCAAATGTTACAGGAATATGCCTTATACTGGAGGCTCCAATAATGGTTTGTGGTGTCATTGGTTTTGAAGCGCACACGGAGTTAGGCATTATTGAAGGAGGCTTACTGCCTGCTTATTTTTGCAGGATAGACATCCCAGAACCTCATGCGATGCCACTTGACAAATTAGCAGACAAGAAAAAAAAGTATGCATGATTATGTGTGGCCGAACTGTGTATTCGTGGTCCGCAATTTCATATAAGATGTTGTAATAACCCACCAGGGTGGGTCAACGTGGACCTCGGACATGAGTCCAATAGAATATGACTTGGCCTTGACGGGAAATAGGGTTAGAGAAAAAAATCCAGCCACCCAGAAACATTAGAGGATTAAAAAGTGTTTCATGGGAGTATGGGGACAATTTGCCTTAAGAAAAGATAATGGATAAAAAAATTGGATGGAAAATCATGTCATAATACTGATAAGGAACCTAGCAGTATAGAAACGGACGCAAAACAAACAAAAAAGCATAATAAATAGCAAATTAATTATTCCAAAAAATATGCACCGAAAGTTACAAAATGGATATTTTAGCAATTTAAAGATTTAAATTGCCAAATTCAATTAAATGATTATTTGTCATTATAATGCATTTAACCTTATTTATAAAATATTTAAACAAAAACATTAATGTACAATACAAAATTATGGAAAAAAACACGGTTTTTTGTTGCGTTCCGCTAATTATGCCGGTGAGTTACTAACACTAACCCAAATACAAGTACTCTCAGTGGTGGAGAGTCTATGTTGGTTTTATTTACTACATTTACCTTGCTCGCAATGCTTACATACCGATATTAGCTAGCTAACTAATACCGACATTAGCTAGCTAGCTAATATCGGTATAGTTATAACTTTTATAGTTATAGCTTTAACTGTAATGATAGAATCACTCCTGAACGATTATGTTGTTGTGTCTTTAACAACATTGAAAACGTAACTCTAAACTATTGTTATACTTACATATTCTAAAATGGTTCGTAAAAAGTTAGAAATAGAGTACAATGGGTGGCTTTATCCTTATCGCGAACCGTGATCCATTCCGGGCAACCATAGAATAGAGACGAGGAAATAGTACCAACCAGTTATGGAGCAGAGTGAGGTGTAAAAAAACGCATACAATACATAATACAACATGAAATAATAGTCACTCCCAATAGGTTCAGAAGTATGTATGTGTATTGTGTGTAGTATGTATTTTGCAGCAGTACACCACGGACTACCCCCTCTATCTTATTCATTGTCTCCTTGTTCATCCAAAGGTTGTCTGGTAGATATCGCTATCAGCAATAAGACCGCCATTGTACCCTTCAATATATGATATTGTATAAGAGCTGTGTTACAATTTTGGTGTACAATAAAGTATATTCTATTCTATTCTATTCTATTCTATGTACTTGAAAGAATGTTCTCTTGTTGTAATTTTGCTTTTCGTATTGAATGTTGTCACACTTAGCGGGTTAAGGGTGGCTTGAGGAGTCAACCCTACGAGCATATGCGTATAAAACAGAAAATCTACCAAGAAGCAGAAGCAGTTTAGCAGGTTACTTACGGACAAATAATGAAAACACTTTAAACCGTACAATATATATTTTACAAGTAACTACAGATAAGTTTACAGAGCGTGCTTCTAGAGGATACGATTTCAGGGGCCCAGTGTCTTCAGGTGTAGTAGTAGTACTTAACTAGCGGCTGCTGAGGCGCGAGAGAGGACGAAAATTCATTGTTGTTTTTTTCTTCGCAGCTGTACCTGCGTCCCCGCAGAGGATCGTGGGTGGCTCCGTCACCACTATCGACCAGTACCCTACCATTGTGGCTTTACTGTACTCATGGGGTGGTGGTTCGTTCGCACAGTCTTGTGGCGGCACCATCCTGAACACCAGAGCTATCCTGACTGCTGCTCACTGCCCATAGTACGTTTAACTTCAAGTATTTTTTTGGCCAAGAGGAGCAAAAACTAAAAATGTATTTTTTTTTCAGTGGTGACGCTGCCTCCAGATGGCGTGTCCGTGTTGGCTCTACTTGGGCTAGTAGCGGCGGTACGGTGTATGCCTTCGGTTCTATCAGAATCCACCCCAATTATAATACCCAGACCATGGACTCTGACGTCGCCATCATGCGTATTACCAGTACCATTGGCTACAGCAACGTTGCTCAGGCCGCTTCGATTGCTGGACCTAACTATAACATTGGTGACAACCAGGCCGTTTGGGCCGCTGGATGGGGTACCGTTTCTGTAAGTATCTTATTTGTACCAACCATCCCATTTAAAAAGTCTTACGTCAAATTAGAATTTCAAACCAGGAGCTACAAAGTAGTACCTTACTCTAGGGTAAGGGTAGAAGTTTTGAAAAGTAAGCAGACTTATGGCCGATTCTTATGATTTACCGAATTTTGTTGGTTAAAATTAAGAGTCTTGTATCTTTACCAATAATGAAGCAAAGCTTTGCATAGAAGAACTTCCCACACGTTAGTAGCTTACACACTTAAAATTAGCTTCAACTTTCTGGCTCCTGCGGTACAAATATCTTTTTACTTAGTTCAGGACATGATTTTGTCCACCACTTGTACAATCATGTTTAGTGTATGACTAATACTGTGTTTCTTTTGTACAATAAACTTTCTTATTTATTATAGCTGACGAGTCTATTTATATGGCAAGTTTGACAGTAAAAAATGCTGCCATTGGTAAACAAAACCACTCGTTTTTGGCTATAGGAACCAGATATTAATTGTGATTTTCTTCTACAGTCTGGTGGTCCTGCCTCCGAACAGCTTCGCCACGTCCAAATCTGGAGCGTGAACCAGTCCATCTGCGCGAGTCGCTATGCATCTGATGGTGGCACTATCACCGACAACATGTTGTGCTCTGGCTGGCTCGACGTCGGCGGTCGTGACCAGTGCCAGGGTGACTCCGGTGGTCCTCTCTACCACAATGGTGTCGTTGTTGGTGTCTGCTCGTGGGGCTTCGGCTGTGCTCAAGCTCGGTATCCTGGTGTCAATGCTCGTGTCTCTCGCTTTGCCTCCTGGATTCAGTCAAACGCTTAAAATGTGAATCTAAATAAGAATAAAAGCAGTACTTTTAGTAACTTTGTCGTTTTCTTAGACAAATATTTCAGTGATGAAAAGTCTGTCTATTGCAGGTTTTGGGCATAAAAATGTATGAAATAAAACCTTGTGAGGATTACTTTAATATATACGTATAATTATTGTCATTCAAACAATAATTTCAAGACAGACAACAGATAAATAGAAATCAGCATAATGATACATACATTATCTTTGAGGTTAAAGCAATTATCGTGACTGAAGAAGCTGGTTTCTGTCTTTTGAAACACAAAATTTATTTATAACATGTAGGGCTCGACTTATTCAAAACCGAAGTGTTCAATTTAGCTCACAATGTGGTAATTTGCAGCAAACAGCTGTTGCTATTAGTAAAGGTTTTAGTAACAATGTGAAGATTAATTACCTTGGATTAGGTGCTGGCTTTACATATAAAAGGAAATAAGGTGTACCTAACTAGGGATTACTACGGTTTTAAAAGGAAACATGAAAAATAATACTTTGATTTCAGTATTATTTGGGAAATTTGAAAATCATGCGATGTAGTATGTAGTTAATGGGGAAATCAAGTCAACAGCGGGCTTGGGATTTCATATTCGGGGTACTGAAATTATCTCATCAGTCAGAAAAACCGATATTCTTTGACCAAACTGGATGTCACTTTTGAAACACGCTCGTATGTAACAATTGTCAAAGAAATTCGATTGTAAACTTATGGTTCAACGTACTTCTCGAGACACAAAGTATTTTCATGGTACCCCATGTACGGCCTGACCGCAGCATGCCTCGTAAATCAATCAATGCGCGGTAACCATTCAACCATAAACCCCACTAAAATGATTCATTGTGATCTATTTAATTAATGTGTCACACACACGTATTGTGGTTTCAAGTGTTTGGCGTCCTGAGCGTCTGTGTTATTTTGATATCTTGCATGACATGTGGAAAAGAACCTGAAGATAACGGAATACTGTGTATGCTTACGTCATGATGGTAAGCGATCAACATACTGTGTCAACAGGCGAGCACAATTCCACATAGCGCTAGCGCCGCCGGTACGAAATAAAACAATGCTCGAAACTAACGCATTGTCCTATGTGAACGACGGAAAGCGACAAGTCGTGATGCGATGCGACGCGATTCTAAGAAAGAAAAAAAGCTAAATAAAAGAAAGGATAAAAATTTAGACTACCTGCACGAGGCCAAAAAGGGCTCTTATCTCAGAATAATGCTGCTAAGCAACTTGTTACGACACAAGCGATGTGTATCCTACCTGCATGACACAATGCCGGTAGTTAATCTCTATTTTAACAGGTTCTAGGAGAAGTTTCTGATGAATAATTTGTATAAGTAAAATCATATTAATTTTTGCAATAATTAATTGAGTTCTTTGCTCTATACTTCTAATGAACGTGTCTCCTTGCACGAGAAACACGTTCGCCTTGCGTCGCGTCTCGTCGCAAAATGATATACGCGACTTTTTTATTCTATTGGACTGCTGTAGATTGTCCTTGCGGATCCTTTCTACATGACCGGGTAGTTATTGGTGAGACCTGAAGGGTCTCCAGCCAATGGTGGGGAAGTAAAATACTCAACTTAAGCTAACTCCTTATACTACACTAACATCATGACTACCTGCAACAACAGCACCAAGGGCGACCCCTGAAAGAGTGAAACTACTCGGCTTAGGGCGTTGCTGGCGGGTGCTTGGGTGGGGGGGGGGGGGGGGGGGGGGGCTGAAGAGAGCTTGATGAGGGCTGAATTATCGGTGTGGTTGCGGAGGCTGAAGAGACAGTGCACGCGGTGGATCGTGACCGGCGAGGACGGTAAGCTGGACGGCGGACGCTGTGTAATGTGGTGGTCGATTTACTCGGGTCCTGGAGGAGGGAATTTCGTCATAGGGCTCTAAAAGTGTGTGCTTGGGACTGCGTACTTTACTGATGAGAGAAGGACTGTAGTCGGCCGCTGCGGCGATTAGGGGGTTCAGATGGCGCGGGGCAGTGTCGAAGTAACGCTTGAAAATGCCTGATGGTAGGCATTTTTAGATCGAGATGGAAGATCTACGCGACAAGACTAAATAACTTTTTATACGTTTTGCTCAGTTTTTATTATTAAGAAATGGGAAAGTATTTTGTTTTTACGAAATGTAACAAATCATAATTCTGACTACTTATTACCATCAGGTACTTTACACGGTGCGCAGAGTTTAAGGAAAACTTTTCGCTCAATAGATTAGGAAGGAAGATAGACTGGTGTAAGTGGTAAATACAGTAGCTGACATGTGACGAACAGTAATTGAAATTATCTATCATAGATAAAGACAAATCTATGAATCAGTGCACTTTATATAAATATTGGTTGACTGGACCAATACTGCAAGTTAGTGCATCGGTGGACATCATGCGAGCTGTCATCAGTCTACTGGCTTTAGGCCTCGCTGCCGTTGCGGGTAAGATATGTTCTATAACTTTAATGTTTTTGGTATTCTATCTTCGACGTCCTTGGAAGGTGATCAAAAAGATTTCTGCAGCGTACACATCTAGCTAATGAAGGCTAACGAATGTTCGTCATTACTTGATTTCGACCAAACTTTGTATACATCGCGTCCGGTTTCATTCGGTTTTTGGCGGTACCGACCCCGGTTTGTTGGCTAAATGTGTACGCTGCATTCTACGAATTAAGTTTACGCACATTAAAAGAAAGTTGATTCATCTCTTTGAACCTAATTTTCAATGAGTCAACTATAAGTTAGGTTGGATAGCCTTGTGCGCACAAATGTATTGACTTGAAACCAAAACAGTACCCCAAGTGTGAGTTTTTTACGTTATGTAGTTGCGTCACGCCAAAAACGTCAAATAAATTTTTAGTCACGCTATTCGCCGCTAGAGGCTCTGCCTAAATTTTCATACATTTTTGGCGTAGTAGTAACGTAAAAAACTCACACTTGGGGTACAGGTTACGTTAATTTTCAGAATTAGCTCGACTTAAAAACAGATAGAGGAATTGATAAACATAATTATATACAACGTTATTTTTACTTTATACGAAAACCGAGACACCCCAACAAGATTTTAATAAGAACTGCCTGAATATGTGTTTTTTTTTAGTAAATCTCCAAGTTACACCTTAGTTTATGACGCGTTAAGTTCGCTAAAAAAGTGTGAAATGCCTGAGATGTGCTATGAAGGGGTTGTCTAATACACGGAAACTGACCGAACGGACCATTTCAAGCCTCAAGGTGTCTATTCCCGGCAACTGTTATGGGTAGAAACCTACTGAAACAAAACCGAAATTTATGAAAAAAAAAAAAACAAAAAAAAAACGTGGTGTAAAAAATATGTCAATCGATTCTCCTAGTGATTCTGAACAAACTAGTTTCAGGTTTAGTATATACTAAAACTAACCTTGTATATATAAATAAATACGGGTAAGTAATCCAAATCATATTAGATAAACGTATCATGAGTAATAAGGCAAAATTAAATCCATGTAACGCATTAATTTTATAGTGTCGTCGCCCGATCGGAGAATCAGTCACATTATGATGTGTCTGGTCATTTTTTTAAATAGCGCCATTTAACCAAATAACCTACCGTCATATCGTTCAATGTAAAGCGTTTGACGATTTTCCAGGCCAGAATATTTACATTTTAATTAAAAAATAAACGCAAATGTATTTGTTATAAAAACGTTAATTATTCTCATTCTCTTAAAAGCCAACTAATGAAGTAAATTAATGGTTTTGTGCGCACGCCACTAGCGGCGTGAAATGAAACTATTATACGTTACGCCAAGCATCGTTCAGACATAATTATTAAGATGTGGCAAAGCGTTTAGCTAGGAATATTGACAAACGTTTGATCCTCATCGATCCGCTCAACTTTTAATTGGACACAACCACAACAGGATATGATGGATACGTATCAAAGTACCCTAATGTACTTCAAACATTTAGGTCAAAATACCTAAAATTCATATCCTTAACGTAAATTAAACATAATGTTCGAAATATCACAGGACAATATTATAGGACCATTGAATTTAGGTGTTTTAGGCGAAACGCAAACTGCGCCGCGCTACGCTGCGGGGTGCGTAGCGATGGAGCCACGCGTGCGGGTGCAGAAGTGCAGATCTGCATCATCATGCAGATTTCTCCGCACAAACGCGCGGAGCTGCTGTATAGTCATGCAGCCATGCAGCAGTCCTCCCATTGCTTCACTCTCTGTACTCTATCACTATATTCTTTACATTTCATATTCCAAATTGCTTCACGACTTTCGATTTCGAATATAAATCGATCGATATCGAGATCCATTTCGAAATAGTACGTCTAGCTCTGTCAAAATCACGCACTCTCTCGGTCGGCAACTCGGTGTGCCATACCTTGCGTCTTGCCCCGCACCCACGCGTGTGGTTGCGTGTTTCTCCGCATGTAGGCGCGTGATCTGCAACACTGCGCGTGAATGTGTTTTCTGTGTGTTGCACTACGTGTGTTTTCTACATATACAAACACAGATACTTGTGAACAACGTAAGAACACGCACTCCCGCGCTACGCTGCGTGATGCGGTGCAGTGTGCGAATCGCCATAATGACTAAATTCAATTTTCCTTATTTCACAATACCTAATAATGTGTTACGGCGTAAGATTATGAAAGCGAATCCTGGCTCAGGGTTATTATACTTATTATTAATAGTAAGCTATTCTAAGTTGTTGAAAAAAAGCCACGATTTTGAAAGTGATCACTAACCTAACCAAAACGCAGCGTGTCTGGATGCTCAGACTTCAGGGTATTCTTAAGTTCACATTTAGATACAGTGATGCAATTTATCTTTTTAATTATGTAGAATTTACGCCAGTTGACTGTTACATATGTCTCTTGAACGTTAGGCATTCCAACTTAAGGAATTTCGATCATCGGATCATGTCTTTTGAACTTAGAAAGGCCAGTTGACTATTATGACCCTTGAACGTTACGCATTTCAATCTTTAGGTATTTCAATTTCAAGAACTTATGCCAAACGGCTATATAGATTTTGATGCATTATGGATTTTTATTTTAGGTGTTTTGAACTTAAGCAAATTAAACATAGGCATTTTGTTTTTAGGTATTTTTAAACGTACCCGATAAGATAATTGCACATTATTCTATTAAATGGCGCTGTTTCATAAAATGCCTAGGCATATCAAGCTACGCCCAATTTACCATCGGACGACGACAAAGATAATACGCCATATTATTATAGATAGTTATTAATTTTATCATTAGTTCAGATAAGATTATTAGATTCTGAGAAAAAAGCATTATTACAATAATATGTTGTTTTTTTTATAAAACTATTCTAACTAGTTAACTTAAAGTACCAATATGCACCACTACATATATCCGGTCGTTGGGTTCCCTATAATATGGTTGAGCTAAGCGATGCGGATGTGCACGTCATGCTCGTGAACGGGTGCTGTCTGTCGGGACTGGTCAGCCCATAACTACTAGGGCAATTCTAGAAGGCATATTTTCTTTTCCTATTTTCTACTCTTATGTGAATTTATTTGTTACATTAACCTGCATTATTCTCATTCTATGTCGCACGCAACTGTAATGGAATTGTCATGAATAGTCATGATCTACTATTTTAAAAAGAGTATTCATGGAGTTTCTTGCCGGCTCTTCTCCATAGAACCTACCTTTTGGAACCGTGCACCTAGTTTTGACGTTTTAAAAGTGCCTGTAATCTGGTCTATTTGAAATAAAAAACTTTGACTTTGACTTTGACACTACGGGTGGTTTTAGAGTCGTGCCGATTAATGCGCGCGTATTGGACCTGCATGCATGGCGATTGCAATTCACCCTTTCGTGCGTGTATCACGCATCATAATAAACACATGTATGAAAAAGTGAAATTTGGGCGCCTTGCATGCTGGTCAAATCTGTGTGCATAACGAAAACCACATGACTGTAAAACACCCTACTAACCTCCCTACTTAAGGGCATGTTTCACATTCCTCGGTTACCTATTAACTGAGAGATAATATGGTGGTTTCATAGGTAGGACCTTAGCCTAGGTACGTTTAGTTTCCGAGGAGGCCCGCAGTGGCGGGTCGGCACCACCAGGGGGGGGGGGGGGAGGTTGCGGAAGTATCGTAAGTTCCCGTGACCCCCGGCGCAGGTGTGTGATGGAACACCGAGGTGGTTTTAGTCAGTAAGAGCCTGACAGACCCCTCCGCCCTGGAGTAGGCGGAGGGGTCTGTCATGACATCCATGAGGATTTCCACCACGAAAAAAAAGGTACGTTTAGTTTGGTTACAATTATAACCACGAAAATCAAATGTAAAAAAAACATTGTCAGCATGCGGGATCTAATGAATTATTTTAATCTGTTCACGCCTTTGAGGCTTCGAAAAAACTCAAAGAATTCTGACAAATCGGTTTTTCCTTCATTCTTCATTAATCAGTTAGAATATTTTAGGATTACAAGTGATCGGTTTTTAATTTTATTTATATCTTTAAAATCGAAGCTCACCTGCTTTTAAAATGGCCTTCATTTCACTATCAGTAAAGTTAATCATACGTAAATCTACCCACTTTCACAATTCTTTATCGATATAATTTTGCAAAATACAATAAAACTAAGTTAAAGTTAAGAACATCGTAGATTTTATAGTTTTATTCGACATTTACAAGGATTCTTCCAGAATTAAGACGATAACTATTCCAACTTAGTAAATTTTTAATGGACATCAATTGAAAATTAAACCAGATACGATAAATAATTTTCCTTTTTCATCGCGTTGAAATTCACAATGCTATGTGAATGTCAACTCGATGTCGGATTATTGTTTGTTATGCAACTGTGGATTCGATAATATTTTTATTGAATGCCTACCTTATTTCTGACAGCCTTCATCCAAGTGTTTTTTTGTTGCAGCCGTCCCTACAAGGCAATCAGTGATTGTGGGTGGTTCGCTGGCCGTGGTCAGCCAGTATCCCAGCGTCGTTGCTTTGTTGTACTCATCAAATGCTAGCAACTTCAAGCAAGCGTGTGTTGGTACCATCATCACTACCAGGGCCATACTTACTGCTGCTCATTGCGTATAGTGAGTCTATAAGTTTTGAATATTTTAAAGTATCCAGAAGTGTATTTTTGATTATTAAAGCTGAATTTGTTTTCGTAGCGGTAATGCAGCCTCCAAATGGCGTGCTCGAGTTGGTTCCAGTTGGGCCAACAGTGGTGGTACTGTGTACGCCCTAAGCTCCATCGTTGCCCACCCTAACTTCAACATTCGCACCTTGGACAATGACGTCGCAATCTTGCGCACCACTATCGCCATCGCCTACAGCAATATCGTCCAGCCCGCCTCTATTGCTGGTATCAACTACAACCTCGCCGACAATCAGGTCGTCTGGGCCGTTGGATGGGGTACTGCCTCTGTCAGTATTGGTTTTTCATATTTTAAAATATCTTTACTGTTTAGCTGTTTTAATTTTAATTACCTATTGTTTTGCAGGCCGGTGCTACCCCTTCTGAACAGCTTCGTCACGTCCAGTCCTGGACTATCAACCAAGCTACTTGTACTTCCCGCTATGCCACCTTTGGTGCTAATATCACCGCAAATATGTTGTGCTCCGGTTGGCTCAGCACCGGCGCCCGAGATCAGTGCCAGGGTGACTCCGGCGGTCCTCTCTACCACAATGGCATCTTGGTCGGTATCTTCTCATGGGGATACGGCTGCGCCAATGCGGCATACCCCGGTGTCACCGCTCGTGTGTCTCGCCTGGCAACTTGGATTCAGTCTAACGCTTAATAATATCTGACAAGCATCTGTTTATTTGTTGATTGTTGGTGATCTTTTTGGTTTTTTGTTATTAGTATTTATTCTCTACGTGCTACGATATTCTGTGAAAATTGTAATAAAAAATCTTTTGGAAAAATCATACTTATTTTTCAGACATGTTAATAAAAATCGTTGTCATTCTCCCTTCGCATTTCGTTTTCATTTTATTCTTTAATAATGTTAACATAATTATTTCGATTATCAAGTACATTAGCTGTAATTGTAAATTAATATAATTTCATTACAGACTGAAGTCATTATAAAAGGCTTGTTAATGAAAAAGAAATATTAAAAAAAACTCAAGTGTTTGCACGAGATATTATAAATAACACTTATATACTACCTATGTGTGAATCATTTTATTATTTACTGGTATTGGTATTAAGATTGGGTTTTTTATTGATCAAATAATTTATCAAGGTATTATTTATTTTAATTGGTTGATAATATTAGTTATTAAGGTTCGTTGCCCATCTAGCATCTTGCTTCGGTAGTATTTTATTGCTTCACCTCAAGGAGTTTGTATAGATCAAACTTTACTTCCTGCTGACATAACACTACTATAGCTGTCTGACTTTGACATATTAAGCTGTGACTAAATGCACAGTATTTCGTACGCTGTTATTGTTTTGATGTATTTGCAAGGAGTTCGCGTGCCATTCGCAAACTGTTCGCGAACATTTAGCAAAAGAGTCCACACTTGCTCGGAGGGAATACTTAAAAAGCGTGGTTCTCGCTTGTACGTTGGTGTGGACACAGATTTACAGAAACCTCCTGACTTGGAAATATAACTTAAGGCATACGAATAATGCTTGCCACAGCGGCCCACTGGATGGATGAGATGGTTTGTTTGAATGTTAGGTAAATTCACATTTTTATAATTTCTGAGACAACCATATGCATGTAATTCAAAACTCTTTCATTATTTCAATATGTATACATTGTACAGGAGTCAAGAAATAAATTGCATTGACTTTTAATGCTTTTCTTGGGCTTATATTACTCTTCTTTATTGATTAAGAGAAAAAAAATACATGCATACGAGTATCCCTAGTATTGAGGGAGTTCAATGTGGTTTAGATTTAATTTTGTGTTGAAGTAATAAGTTGCGAGTTCGCGACCGCGATACTGAGTGGGTGAATACCCTAATACGCCGATTTGAAAGATAATGATAATACCTACGCGCATGACTATTTAAATCGCTAATCTATATTGCTTCCTTACTTACTGAATCCTAATTATAAAGCATGTTATCTTCGGGTTTTTGGAATCTTTGTTTACGATAATAAGGAAATATCGGTAGTCACCATGCTGGGTAGATAGGTTTTGTGATAGCAGAGCCCATGGGTGGTAACAGTAGTAGATAATGTTGTATTGATGTAGTCGATAATTGGCTTGGCAGACAAAGAGACGAGTAAGTCTGAACGGGTAATAAGTTTTAGTTGCTATTTATTCTTGCTTAAGTTCAAATATTGGTTTTTAGTTATATAATTAATTGTTTTTATTGATTTAGTATGAAAATTGACTCCAAATTAATCTTACAATATACCTATACACAAAGAATATGTACATAATTACAAATAAAAGTGTATACAAATTTAGAAAAATATGTCCTAATAAAACTATAAACTAAAATAGGGCATCAAAATATTCCTCCGCATCGCTGTCGACTGGTAACGTGCCCAGAAGGCTGGCAGCATTGCCACGTTGTATGGCAATGCTAATCCTTTGACCAAAGTAGAGGCCAGCCTTCGGGTCACGGGAAGTGTCGACTAGCCGCTTTGCTATATCTCTGAACAGGAGTTGGGCACTCGGACCCCACGGCCCGAGTGTTTCGACCCCAAACGGCTCGAAAATGTAATTACTAATAAACTTATTATATTTTCGCCGTTTGCGGGCCTCCACAGCTGCAGCAGCAGCGCCAGCACAGCCTGCCGAGATAGGAAGATGGGATAGCGCAAGGGTATCGACGCACGTTGCGTCCCATACTAGAGCATCAATGACAGTTTTTAGTTAAATTTATCATTATCAACCTAAATTGTACAAATTATCGGCAGAGGATCTCGTAATCCGTCTTTCCGTGAAATCGTGTGTAGTTTTGCGAAAATTCGCATTAAGAGGTCCTTGAGTCCCAGAGTCTCATAAGCGATCTTACTAAATAGATATACACTATTTAATGTTACAGTAGACTAATAAGACCCATTTTAGCACGGAAATGTAAGGAAATAAGCAATAAATGTTTGTTTTCAGCAGAGATTCAACGCAGTATTATGCTTAGATGAACCTTAACGGTCAATCAAGATGAGCTGAAACACTACTTGAAGAGTTCAAGAGAAATTCGTGCTTCGGTGAGTCACTTTTGTCTAAAGTTATGTGAAACGAAGTATGTATAGTAATTTTGCGAAACGCCAAACTGAGTCTAGTGTTATTTTACAGACTTCTAGATTGCTAATTTGATATTCCTTGATTGAATTGCGTAACTGCTGTGTGTTATTTCTGGATTATGCTAGCCTTTCTTATGAAAGACCACCCTCTCTAAACCTCTGGGTGTATTAAGGAGGAGGATTGATTTAAGAGGATAATCTGTATAATCTTCCTGGAGATTTTGTCACAATCTTAATTAGTCTATGGACAGGTAAATATAAAGTCGTTGGGCTGATATCCTAATCTTAACTAATATTATTCAAGTTCTTTAACCAATTGCGTCTGGATAAAGTTAAGTTTATCCAGTAATAGCTGGATAATGTGCGAGCTGTGTAATTTAAAGTGAGAATTTCAAACTTTATCCAAAGATCTTGGTTAATAATAGCTTTATCTGGAAAAAATTGGCTTTATCCTTTCATCGATCAAAGATAAACATAATATTTACAAAATACGTCTTCGATTTTGCTGGGAAAACACCGATAAGTCTTTAATCGTCTAGGCATTGTACGAGTATTAATTATTGATAAGAAAAAACCCATCGAGTGCGAGTAGGACTTGTATTTTAAGTTGCGAAATTTTCGTAGTATAACTACTAGAAGATAGATTAAGAAGTGGCTGCAATACAAATAATGGAGAAAAACACGTTAAGGCGGGTTCAGACTCGTGTAATGTAATGTTACGTGTAATGTAATGTTACGTGTAATGTAACGCGAATCGTGTGGACGGCACACAAGCTCAACGCGAATCGTGTAGGTGTTTGAGTTGATCCACTCAGTTTTAACGAACATGCTGAATATAAAATTCTCGATTGCTGGTGCTGCTTTTACTTGTGTGTACTTAGTAATAGAAGCACAGCAAAAATCATTGGTGCATCGATGGTGGACAGCAAAGTTGTATAAGAAAAGAAGATGTTCATTACATGTGGAACTAAAGCTTATAAGTTCAAGCGATTGTTCTTCATTCCACATCATAAGCGTCAACACGACAACCGTTACGAACACCGTTTAAACGAGCACCGCAAGCGCCTTTGTGTTTGCGTAAAAAACCGATACTAGATGCATCAACATGAGCATCGGTACGAGCGTTACATGTTATGCTCGTACACACGAAGAATTTACGATACATCACACGATACGTTACATTACACGTGTCTGGACCAGCCATTAGTCTCACGGGGTTTCGTTTTTATATTTTTGTCGAGGAACCATTAATTATATTATCAAATTCAATCGCTATAAATACCATTATTCTATTCCTTAATTACATTAATCAACGGGAAGTAAAATGCGTGTGATCGCTTTGTTCGCCCTCTGCTTCGCGGCTGCTGCAGGTATCTACTTTTTTGGCATCTTTGTTATGAGTCTCTGAAGACTTGACCCAATATACATATTTCTAAACTGTAGATATACAGTAATTTCAGAACATGAATAATAGTGGTACTAAAATTTAATATAAGACATTGGTTCAGTAGCTTGATTGATCTTGCCCGTCTGAGTTTCGGTCGGTCGGTCACATCTGAATGGTATAAGTATTTTTATGCAAGATTGGGCCCATGGTTTTCCAATTGGATGTGGGTGTTCCAATTATATCGTATCATTCTTTAACTATAAAACCCTAAGTACCTACACATCCAATACCCACTTCAAACTATTATGTTATAATAAATAAGTAAATCTATACTTTTTATTCTCAGCTGTCCCCGGCAATCCCCAGAGGATTGTAGGGGGATCCGTTACTACTATTGAGCAGTACCCGCAAATGGCCGCTCTTCTATACTCCTCAAATTTGGTCAACTATGTGCAGTCTTGCGGAGGATCTATCCTCAACACTAGATCTATCCTCACTGCTGCTCACTGCGGGCAGTAAGTTTCCTTACTATTAATACAAAAGGTTTTTGCTTTTAATTTAGCATAAATTATAGTAACATATTATTTTAACTGTTGATTGATTGTTGATTTAAAACCACGTCTGTAAAATCACGTAAATCAGCGAAATCGGCAAAATTTCTTATTCGGCCTCTTAAGTTGCTGCATAATTAGTACATCATTGGTAAGTTATCAGCAAGCGTTACTGATATATGAAGATGGTGTTTTACGCAATTGTAGCTGCGTTTACAAACCAAACGTGAATACCTTAAAAGCCAACTGATCCAAGTAATATTTTCGGCCTTTTGAGATACAAATAAAAAATTTACCCCTTAAAATCAATTTAAATAAATACTTGGATCGGTTGGTTTCCAAGGTACACATGTGTGTAAACACCCACACTCAGAACTCTACAGGGTGTTAACGAATTCGTGTAATTCCTTCAGACCGCGTGATCTCCTGGTGACACTGACTGACCCTGCATAGGTTTTTTTCAGAATCAACAAAAAAAAGTTTTCAAAAAAAATTACCATGGTATTTCTGTATCTGAGTAATTTTAGCGTCCCAAGTTAACTAACTGCGTGGAGCGATATCGTGCTACTCGTGCTCATCAGCTGTATCGCCGTGCCTTCATTAATTTATGCAAGGCATCGAAATTTTCTATCAAATAAAAAAAAAACATCAGTGAAAAAAAAACAGTTTTTAATTTTAATCAATCTAAATCCCGTGCGGGGTTAATCTATACCATTAATAGATCATGTGGTTTGAAGGAATTACACGAATTCGTTTACACCCTGTATAGCCGTCACAAATAATTGTCCCGCGCATGGATGAAATTCAAGCAAAGATTGATAGCAACACAAATTGGCAATGTGGCTTAACTACTACACCAGTTAGTGTAAATAGATCATATTTTTTATTAATACCAATAGGCCAATATCAAGTGGTCTACCCTGTTCTTAATATTTTATTTGTTTTTGCAGCGGTATCCCCACCAACAGATGGCGTGCACGCGTCGGCTCCACCTGGGCTAATAGCGGTGGCGTTGTTCACACTGTATCCCTTATAATCAATCATCCCAACTACAACAGCTTTACTACGGATGCCGACATAGCTGTCATGCGCACTGCTTCTACAATATCTTACAACAACGCAGTCCGCCCCGCTTCTATCGCCGGTGCTAACTACAACCTCGCTGACAACCAGGTCGTCTGGGCCGCTGGATGGGGTTTGACTTCTGTAAGATTGTGTATCAACATGTTCATGCGCAAAGTGCTAGTCTTATCTCAGTGAGTCATTTCTTTTTTTTATTTGGCAGACTAACGGTTCACCTTCGGAGCAGCTCCGACACGTGCTGATCTGGACCGTCAATCAAGCAGTTTGCAGATCTCGCTATGGCACAATTAATAGGGCTATCACCGACAACATGTTGTGCTCTGGCTGGCTCGACGTCGGTGGCCGCGACCAGTGCACACAAGACTCCGGCGGTCCTCTCTACCACAATGGAGTCGTTGTTGGTGTCTGCTCCTTCGGTTATCAATGCGCGCTTCCTTTCTACCCCGGTGTCAACGCCCGCGTGTCTCGTTTCACTGCTTGGATCCAGTCAAATGCTTAAGATGTTGAATAAGGATTTCGTATTAAAGTACATAAATGACAAGCATACCAATCTGTGTTTTTGTTAACCCTGCATGAATGTGTGATCCTGAATCTAGGTACACTATTTTATACTCGTCTATCGAAATTATTACTTACATACAAACCAATTGTCCATATTTCTTTTTGGGAATCACGGCTCATCTTCCGTGCGGAAGATGTCCGGTCCTTTGGAAGGCATACACGGGGACACAGGTCCAACGCGCAGAGGCCCCTTTGAGAACTTTAATCTAAAATGCGGTGGGGCACCAACCGGGGACTATCCACGGCTGCACTATTGGAGTACAGTCATGGACCGTCCCAGGTGGGTGCAAGACTATTGTAAAATGTGGTGAAAATATTTTGTCTATGGGAAGAGGTGTTAGGTGGACTAGATAACTTCTATTGCCGGAAGAAAACGGCGTCTGCCTTTCAACATTTAAAATTGAAAAGTGTTGGCAGACGGTGACTCGCCAGCTCACTGGCTGGGCCCCCCGAAAAGCCGCCAGTACATAGGCGAAGAGGGCAACAAACGTGTGAGCGGATTTGTTCATATTGTTACCAACAGTACTGTATAAGGAACAGTAGTAACAATAATGTGCGGTACAGAGATAAATTATAATGAATTTACGATGAAAATAAATAACGACAAGAGGTAGGTACTACCATTCAACTCGTACCTTATCTTCAAACTTTACATAGTATTCATCGTAGAGTCCCCATACAAAGAAGTATAAAATGATTTCAATGTCATGCGTGTAATCTCAAACGACAATTTAACCAATCAAATTTTATCAGTTGCCTATCGCCACTAACCTATCAATAATCACGTTACAGCTATCACCAATCACTATCATGAAATTGAACAACCAATCAATCGTGACCTCTGCTATGTATGGGACAGTATACAATATAGAAGTCAAGCTATATGTCAGAACCTACTCCAGCATTTACAATGAAACGTAGGTACCTCAGCTTTCAAGTTAGACTAATAAAATATCAGTAGGTATACGTTTGATTGAAATCCGTATAGTTATTCTCACGTGATGACGTAACGAACAGACAAACAGATAGAATGTTCTAAAAATGTTACATTTGTGTTTCTATTGTTACGGGTGGACTTCTAGAGACGTTTTCCTGTAGCTACAATGGTTAAGGTAGGTGCTCTTCATGCCCCATCTCAAATTACCACCCTGCATATTCAGATAAAAATAGTTACATAAAATGTTTTACATTTTAATCTTCATCTTCATTCCTAGTGTGGGGACGATGCGAGAGAGTGAGAGATAGAGAAAGAGTAAAAGGAAAGAGGCGCGAAGTGGGGAATACATGCTTTACTGCAGCTGCACGCACTTAACTTTATTGACGATTTTTGTTACTTCGGCTTGTGAAAATCGGCAGATTAACTTTTTCCCGTTATCCTCGAACTTATTCCCTACATAATAAAAATAAAACCGACCACACTCGAGAATGTCGAGGTGACGTTTTTTTTGCAAGTTTGTAATCCTAACTCCCTTACGTCACGTTCAAATCGTCAGATTATTGAAATGCACACTTTTCAGCATGTAAAAAACCCACCTTACTCTGAAGCGCTCCAATAACTCCTAAAATTCCCTCTTGAGCTCGCCTATAATTTATTTTTAGTACTAGTAATGTAACATTGCGTCAATGGGTAGGCTATAGCGTCCTCCTATCTGGTAAAAACAACTGTTACAACAACAACGATAATGTATCCACTGGTACCTACATAGTATACTAGAAATCGCTCGCGGCTTCGCCCGCGTGGATGTAATTTATCGCGTATTCCGTATTTTTCGTGATAAAAGTAGCCTACGTCCTTCTGGTTCCAGACTATCTCTGTACCAAGTTCATCAAAATCGGTTCAGCGGTTTAGGCGTGAAAGCGTCACAGATAGACAGACTGAGTTACTTTTTGATAGAGTCACATTATTAGTACCTAGGGATATAGTAATCTATAAATAAAAAGTAAAGTCCTGACTGACTGATTGACTGACTCATCAACGCCCAGCCCAAACCCTTGGGCCTAGAAAGCTGAAATTTTGCACAGAGGTTTCCTTTATAATGTAGACAAGGATTACAGAAGGATTTTTCGAAATTCAACCCCTAAGGGATTTAAATAGGGGATTAAAGTTTGTATGGAAAATCGACACTTAACGGGTTCAAAATTTCACGCAAGTGAAGCTGCGGGCAAAAGCTAGTATGGTATAATTATGGTAATATCCCAGATGACCTTACAATGTAGCGTTTAGGATAGTAAATAATGTCCAACGGTGGACGTATTAAGATACTATATGATGTTATTAAAAACTGCTAAATAGTCCGGTCAAGTTAGCTCAAAACATAGGGGTAGGTTAACAGAAATTCGCATAGAGCTGAAAATTGGTACGAATGTTCGGAACACCATTATAAATCAAATGTAAAAAGTCCCCAGCGATCCCACACTTGCAAAAAAAAATATTCAAGGTCAAAGTTCGCAAATATGGGTTTTTTGCGTTTTTTAGCCAAACGGTAAGTTTTATGATGAAAATAGGTCAGACAAAAATTGTAGATTATGCAATTCTCTATAAGAATTTGTCGACAATTTTTCTCCTAAACGTCACCGTTTCTGAGATATAATGGTTGAAAAAGTTGTATTCTTTATAATATGCGTTTCCACGCCAGCTGGAAGGTAGTGTACTTGGCGCGTTTTTTTAACGCGGTTTCTCCAATAGGCCTATCCCACAATCTATTGTGATCCTGTTTAATTCAATACTAATTCAAAATATATAAAAACTGGTACTATTGGAAATGATGAAAGCCGTATGAATTCTAAAAAATTAGGTCAAATTATCCGTCTCATTCATAATCATCTGATAATTCTGCTTCCTCTTCTTCTTGTTCGTCTTCTTGTATTTCTTCTTCTGCTTGTTCTTCTTTTTCCTGCTGGGTGTAAGTAAATTGGTCTAACAGCGATGTATCAGATGTCTCCTCTCTGATATTGCACGAATCCTCTTCTGATGGTGATTCAACATTGGAGCACGACTGACCTTGACAATTGCTACATGTTAATCGCCATCAGAAGAGGATTCGTACGATATCAGTCATAAAGAATACAACTTTTTCAACCATTATATCTCAGAAACGGTGACGTTTAGGAGAAAAATTGTAGACAATTCTTATATAGAATTGCATAATCTACAATTTTTGTCTGACCTATTTTTATCATAAAACTTACCGTTTGGCTAAAAAACGCAAAAAACCCATATTGGCGAACTTTGACCTTGAATATTTTTTTTTGCAAGTGTGGGATCGCTGGGGACTTTTTACATTTGATTTATAATGGTGTTCCGAACATTCGTACCAATTTTCAGCTCTATGCGAATTATTGCACTTTGAAATGTCTAATTTGACCGGACTAAAAAGACGTCATCATAGTTTTAAAGACAGTTTCACAAACCCTTTAGCTGCTTGTAATTTTCACAGTACAATGTTCTGAGAAGCATTCCCTTTTTTTGTTATCTCGCTAAATACATCCCAATATTAGTCTGTCACTTACATTTTAGTTTTCAGATTAATCATGTATATACTATCTTAAACATGGGTGGCCAATCTCTTCAGTTGCCGGCCCAAATTTTGAAAGGCCGTCCGTGATTTTTGACTTTGTCAAACTTGAGAATAATTGGTATTTCACTGTTGAGACAGTCACTTCGTACAAAAATGCGAATTCGAGTCGGGAAATAAAAAAAAGGTTTAATTATCTTTATCACTAACTGTATTTAGTGATTCATCTTGCATGCCCTTAGAGGTTTTTTTTAATTCGTAAATGAAATGTAAAGATACTCTTTAATACTTGTTCAACAGTCTTAGCACACACAGAAGTTTCCTAAATCGAATTGCAAATACAGGAGCGTTGTCTTTCGGCTAATGATGCAAAACCGAGGCGAAGCTCACAGAATACTAATGGTGTAGATTATGGGCCTTCTAACAAATAAACGGATTTATATTCTGATGATTTTTAATTTGAAGAAATTTTGATTCTCTTATTGTACTAAAATCAGAATTCTTCTTTATAAAGTATATCTAAAACGTCTATTTACTGAATTGAGATCTCCTTGCAAATGCTAAAATAAATTTTTATTGTATTCATGTATCGTATGTATCACGTAGTGTTTGTACAGTATTGTATGTATCACCACAATTACTTAACTATTTGGGATTGTTGTGTTGTTCTAAGTAGACAGGAAATGCTGCTATCCAACGCCTTTCGAAAAACCTTAACAAAAATTAAGAACATCATTATCATCTTTGTATTATTATAACTTTCGATAGACACATTCATACTCGTATTTGTGACCCGCTACCTTGCCGCATTTTCAGCTCATGATTAAGGTTGTTTGGGTCCCGAACTAGTCGGGCAATCCCGAAAAATACACGCGAGTAAACAGTAACTAATTATAAATATCATTTTATGTATATTAAACGTGTTGTTACAAACTTACATAAAATCAGGATACTCTTTGAAATCTTAGTGTAGAATGTTACAATAGTATGTTTAATCTTACTTTAATCTTACTTACTTCCTCATCGATTTATAACTTATTCATTACTACATCACAAATATTAATAATTTCGGTTAGAACAGTTACAATAAAAAAAAATGTCCTAGGTATTAACAAGGATGTCAAAACTAAAGAAAAATAACGTATCGTGGGGAGATTGATTTAATAAAAAGAAAACAAACACTACGAATGTATTTCGATCAAGATTTACGCCATTCAATAATAATTTCATCAAACATGTTCAAATTATATTAAAAAAACTAAGCTGCATCTTAAGCGTTAGCTTGGATCCAAGAAGTGAAACGAGAAACCCGACTGTTTATGCCAGGGAAGTAAGGATCAGCGCATCTCATACTAAAGGAGCAGATACCGACAACGATTCCGTTGTGATGAAGAGGACCGCCGGAGTCTCCGTTACACTGGTCGCGACCGCCGACGTCGAGCCAGCCGATGCACAACATATTATTGGTGATGATCCAACGAGTATTAGCATAGCGGGTCTCGCAAGCAGCCTGGTTGATAGTCCAAGTCTGGACGTGACGAAGTTGCTCAGAGGATGGACCAACCACCTGCGAAATTTAAATGTTGAATTAGAAATCCAGTAAATACACATACAATTGAACAGGAATACAATAATAAATAAACTTACGGAAGTTCTACCCCATCCAACAGCCCAGACGGGCTGGTTGTCAGCGAGGTTGTAGTTGGAGCCAGCGATGGAAGCGGGGCGGACAGAGTTACTATAAATTATGGTGCCAGTAACCCTCATGATAGCAACATCACTATCTCCAGTTTGTTGATTAAAGTTGTTATATTTGATTCGGGAAAGGTTGTGAACAGCACCACCACTGTTGGCCCAAGTAGAGCCTACACGAATACGCCATCTGGTGACGGAACCACCGCTGCGAAAGAGAAGATAGTCAAATCACCTCGAAGGTCATGAAGCAATAAATTTTTTGAAAAGCATGCGCTTTTTTCTATTAGGCTATGTACCTACATACCTTGTACAAAAACTTATAATATTTTTGCTATTCTTTGTGTATTGAAATAATCTACTTACAAGGAGCAGTGAGCGGCTGTGAGGATGGATTTATGGTTAAGGATAGTACCAGCACAACTTTGCTGGTACACGGTTCCACAAGTGTTGTAAAGGAGCGCAACTATGTGTGGGTATGCTTCGATGGTGGTGACAGATCCACCTATGATCCTCTGGGGATTGGCGGGGATGGCTGAAAAGGGACATTACCAATTAGTTCACAAAGCTCTGTTTCATGGTAATATTAAAAGAGATTCAAACTCAAACTCAAAACTCATTTATTCAAAATAGACTAGAATTACTTAGTTCTTTTTGAACGTCAGTTTTACAATATTATAGACATCCCACAAAAAACCCTCCCTTCACCGCTTCCTAGTGTTTATGCTGTGAAGAAAAAACGGCGCAACAAACTCCCCAGCAACACAAATATGTCTGTCAAGTGAATAAATTAATTGACTCTATACAAAGAAAATCATTAAATTTTTTTAAATAATTAACTTATGCAATAAAAAAAAATAGTAAAAATTAAAAAAAGTAAGTAGGTATATAAATCAATTCTGTATGAATAAATCAAAATCGTATCTAAATAATTTAGATACTTATTTTTATCTACACATAAAAACTAATGGTTTCCAGGGAAGCCACATGTGCAGAAAAGAACTAGCGCCACACGTCCCTATCGTCAACATAGTCGTTTATCTTATAGTATGCCTTTTTAATGAGAACTGATTTAAGGTAAGATTTAAATTTGCCATCAGTGAGATCCGTAATTGTTTTGGGATTAATTTAAAAACTTTGAAAGTGAATTTTAAGATTGAAGTTGTTTAGCAGTATCAACAGCCCGTATACGCACATTATCTGCCCAACAAGGGCCTCCCACCTATTCCTTGAACGGTTGCGAGGGAATTTTGGCATAATCACTACGCTTGGGTATCGAATTGGTGACTGCACTATTGTTAGTTGACATTAGCACTGGCCTTACATATTCATTACAATTATCAATTAACGTACCTGAAACAGCCACCACGCAAAGAGCCAGGAACGCAATAGCACGCATTTTGTTAAATTCCTACTGCAGAGTGTCATGTCATGATGATGCGAATTGGTATTTATACAAATAATATTGATTACTTCCTTAACTTTATCATAAGAAAGTGGTACTTGAGATTAAATTGGTTTCTTCAGTTCCTTCACTTGGATAGTAGGTATCTAATGTAAGTATGTGTCACTACTTCTTGTGATATTGGTACTTCTTGCCTTAACAAATTGTTTAGTGACTATAGTAAACCATCTGGCAAGACAAGAAGTCGGATAAAAAAAGGAAATTAACGAAAAGCAAAGATTTTTTTAAATTTGGCATTTTTTATGGTTTAGTCAATAAATTAGATAATTTTTAGAGTTCCGTAGGCAATAAGGAACCCTTATAGTTTTGCCATGTCCGTCCGTCCGTCTGTCCATCCGTCCGCAGCTTAGCTTAGAGACTCTTAGTTCTCGAAAGCTATAATTTGGCATGGATATACATATTTATTACATTATATTAATAATCACGCCGACAAAGTGGTAAAATAAAATCATGAAAATAATTTTTTTTTACGGTACATGTACAGTGGTTAAGGGATCCGTTTGTGAAATATTAAGTTTTAAAGTGCTAATTTTTATTAGAGTCAAGTGTCCCCCCCTGCCAGCTTAAGTCTTAAAACGCACTAGCGGCCAGCCGCAATACGGCGTACCGCTTGCGGTTGGCCGCACATCGATTTTTACATGAAACCGCAGGATCTCAACGCACTGGCGCACTACGGCTGGCCGGAAATCAGTGCGTTGAGATCATGCGGTTTCATGTAAAAATCGATGTGCGGCCAACCGCAAGCGGCACGCCGTATTGCGGCTAGCCGCTAGTGCGTTTTAAGTCTAACGGTTAGTTTTGGATATGTGAAAAAATTCACGGTAGTGGTATATAGGGTGACTGGTAATTAGTGACCGATACTTTAACACATGATTGTACTTGTGGAGAAACTTGGTGTGGTGTTCCTCCAACCAAAGGGAGGATCCTCCAACCAGGCGGAGTCTTGTGCCTGGCGGGCTACTGCCCAACGGTTGATGTTGGGAGGTTGTATATATACTATCTGCGTGTTAAATCTTGATTGCGCGATGTAGGATAGTTCGCATGTGACGAGATAGATGCCGCCACATCACACCCCCCCTGAGACCGGAGGTCGATCGTCTTGATGAGTCAGCGGTCGTTGCGTCTTGGGAACTTGCCAGGGCCAGTGATTGGTTCCTTTTAAGTCGAAAGCGTATGCCGCGTAGTTTGCAGTGAGTCAGAACTGTGAGCGGTGAGTGGTGGCTGTGGACTGCGTCGACCAGGAGAGAAGTGCCTCTGCTAGTTGACCGGCCGAAGTGCAGTATGATGCGCCATGATGCTGGAGTGGGCTGAGGGTCGTGACCAGGCTTGCGCGTTCGCTGCAGGCTAGTGGTCACATCACCCGTTGAAGCCGAGGATGCTGGCTGGCTGTGGGGACTCGCTGCTTGCTACTCGATTGAATGCTGAGCTGCTGAGGGAGTGATGATGTGGCTGCCGAGGCTGCGAAGGTTGTGTGTGACGTCACCAGTGTGGAAACACTGTCTGTGACGATCACGTCGGGGTCACCAATGTGGAGAAACTTGGTGTGGTGTTCCTCCAACCAAAGGGAGGATCCTCCAACCAGGCGGAGTCTTGTGCCTGGCGGGCTACTGCCCAACGGTTGATGTTGGGAGGTTGTATATTACTATCTGCGTGTTAAATCTTGATTGCGCGATGTAGGATAGTTCGCATGTGACGAGATAGATGCCGCCACATACTCATGATAACAAACAACTTTCCCAAAGAAACATTTATTTTATTTTTTCATGTAAAATTTATTAATAAACCGTTACGGAATGGAAGCGGCTCGTAATATGGTTTTTTTTTTGTTTTATAAATAATGTTTCTGTGGGAAAGTTGTTTGTTATCATGAGTACAATCATAATATGTTAAGTTAAAGTGTCGGTCACTAATTACAAGTCACCCTATATGTATACAACGAAATTAAAAGGAAAACTATAACTTATAAAAGTAAAAATTTCGTAAAAATTCCATTGAACTTTGATTTTTACATAAAGTTGTTAGTTGTGTAAAACAGGTTAGTCCGCATTATTGTGCAACTACGGAACCCTATTATTGTGCGTGACCCGACACGCACTTGGCCGGTTTTTAAATGAAATAGTTGAGATTGTCACCTTGCAATTTTTTTTTTTAATTTTTATTCTCTTCGATTTTACTGCCAGCGTTCAGTCTTGAAAAATACATTTTTAATGAACACCTAAATACCTACTGTGTAGCTGAAAATCAAAATGGATGCCATTCGGAGTGGAGGGGGTTGGTATTACAAAAGTGGGTATTTTGACAGTAACATAGGGGGCCTTATTACAAAAGATGGTTTAAACCGACACGACGACACGTTTGGTGCAGCGGCTAAGCGATTGGCTTCTGCGCTACGGGTCGTGGGTTCGATTCCCACACGGAACAAAAATTTGTATGGCCTACAGATGGTTGTTTCGGGTCTGGGCGTTTGTTTGTGAGATTTGTGTCTGTAAACGCACCCACGATACAAGAGAAATCTTAGTGTGGGGCAACGTTTTTACAAAAAAAAAAAAAAAAAAAAAAAAAAAAAAAAAAAAAAAAAAAAAAAAAAAAAACCCAGACTAAGGTAAACCCAGGTTTAAAATATACCCATCACTTTCTTATGTCATATAGCAAAAAGAACAAAAAGAAACGGGGCTATTTTAAAACCTAGGTTTTTCTTAGACCATCTTTTGTAATAAGGGGGGAAGTGTTTAACATGTCGTTAAAGTTTCGAACAGAAAAAGACAATGACCAAATCACTATGGGAAGTGGTGCATTTTTTTTATACCGCGGCCATCGTTGAAACATTAGTCGGTATAAGACAAGCCTATCACAAAAATGAATTGATAAACGATTTTTCTACAAATGCAGTCCGAGATGATACATTTGAACTTGAATTTTTATGTAAGAAATAATGAAGTCATCTAGATAAACAGATGAAAGAGATAGCCACCATCCATGTTATTGTGTGTTATTCCTCTCCATCCACGGTTGTCTGGAAGAGATCGCTTGAAGCAATAAGCTCGCCCATTGTGACACTTGTAATTAAGTTTACTTTGTTTTTATTTCTCACTTTTTAGGGTTCCGTACCCAAAGGGTAAAACGGGACCCTATTACTAAGGCGCCGCTGTCCGTCTGGCCGTCTGTCCGTCTGTCTGTCACCAGGCTATATCTCATGAACCGTGATAGTTAGACAGTTGACATTTTCACAGATGATGTATTTCTGTTGCCGCTATAACAACAAATACTAAAAAACAGAATAAAATAAATATTTAAGGGGGCTCCCATACAACAAACGTGATTTTTTCGCTCGTTTTTGCTCGATATTGTTAACGACAACAAGTAGACTCTTGAAATATTCACAGAATATTTAATTATACATGGCTACTGGTAATTCGACGTATTCCCTGCACCACATTATAGGGGGGCACACTTAGGTCCTAACCTAACCTACCTAACCCTGACCAAACATAACCTAACGACCTGACCTACTCTAATCCTGACATTTAGAGGACAGTTGGTGCCCGACAGACTGCTGTTTAATCTCTACGCGAGGATTATGTGCAATGAATTGCACTTAACGGGCCACCTGCGTGCTTGTAGAGATTTTTCAGAAATCGCCTTTGTCAGTATTATTATAAGACATTTTTACATTAGTTTCTAAATATTTTTTGAACGTCTATACCTCGTTGGATAGCTGATTAAATAAGGATGTTTGTCTTGCATTTTGTACACTTAGTGTCATAGTAAATTTTTGAGATAATCATCATTCTTTTTCATGTACCTCGACGATTTTCTAAACTTATTAAATTTTAATGATTACTTTCAATTGGATGGTCATTAATAACAGTTAAATACGCAGAAAGCTTCGTAAAAGTATCAGCTACAAGCTAATATCATAATCAAAGCCGATCAATTTGATATTTTAGAGATAAATAGTGTTTAAGAAGGAATTCTGGGTATTATTCAAAATAATATAAAATTGCAATATCTCGAAATCCATTGAATTTCGTGGAACATATGTGGGGTTAAATTTGTTGCATATTAGCCCCCCTATAACGTGGTGCAAGGAATACGTCGAATTACCAGTAGCCCTGTATATTCACTTTAAAAGTAAATAATTAAAATAAAATAAAACATATATTTAAAGGGGGCCCATACAACAGACATGATTTTTAGCCGTTTTTATAGATAATGGTACGGAACCCTTCGTGCGCGAGTCCGACTCGCACTTGGCCGGTTTTTTTTTCTGTGTCCGTAAATAGATTCTTGATAAAAGAAAAATACTGGAAAATGTTTTATGAAAAACGTCCTGTTTACACGGTAGGAAGTATTTCTTATTTTTGTAATGTTTACACATCATTTTATTTACTTATGTTATTTATTATGTATTACGTACCCAAATATTCGCGTGTTACCAATAAAACTGTTGGAATTGCTTAGATGTATTTTTTGTTTACCTGAAACCAAAATAAATATAAATTAGAAGTAGGTCAAAACATCAACATTTTAGGAAATATAAGAATAAGAACGTTTATTTGCATGGAATGAGTTACAAAGCTGTTTTACGATAAAAAGTCCGTCATTTCGTCTAGTTGGCATGTAAAATTCTGATAAATAAATTTACAGTAACCTATAATTTGTCTAACACAATTATCCAGCAAATATTTCATGTTTTATGCTAAATAATTTACATGAACCTGTTACTATATAATTTACATGCATAATTCTAAAACATATAAAAGCACCAACAATTTTTTTTTTTTCAGTTAGCATAATCACAGACTTGGGTGTTATTTTAACTTGAGGCGTTGACATCCATTACTACCAAGTCGTCATTTATGATACGAATATTTTTCTTGGAGAGATTGTTATCACAGGGTCAATTCGACTAACAAAATTGTTGCAAAACGCAAACGAACCGCAATCGTCAATCAGTTTTTTATGTATTAAGCTGTGGCATTTCTCGAGGAGCTCGTGGCTAAATAATTACAGCCGCATAGACCGATGTTCCGGGTTAAGCCACGCTTGCCGAGGTTGGTCTGTGGATGGGTGACCATTTACCATAGCGAGTTTCCTCCGTGCCTCGGAAAGCACGTAAAGCCGTTGGTCCCGGCTGTCATTTGTAGATCTTTGACAGTCGTTACTGTTGGTCAGAAGCCAGAAAGTCTGACAACCAGTCTTACCAAGAGTATCGTATTATCCAGTTACTGGGTTGTGGAGGTCTGATAGGCAGTCGCTCCATGTAAAATACTGATATTCAGCTGCATCCGGTTCGACTGGAAGCCGACCCCAACATAGTTGGGAAAAGGCTAGGCAGATGATGATGAAGCTGTGGCATTTCTCTATATCTCAGTTCAGACTGATGTTAGGTTATGTTACCGCATGTTAACTTTTGTTTGTCAGATTATTTTCCATCTAATTAATAAAGAGGGAAGGAGGGCCGCGAAAAAAAAATGCACCACTTTTGGTCATTTGCTTTTAACTGTAAATAAAGATAATAATTAAGAAGATAGTGTTTATTTAAACATATTTTTACAACGCCCGACACAGGCAACTACACTTAAGATATCAATTTTATTTCGTAACACCATTGTATGTATAGTTGGTGTATATCTTTGAATCTTATTTCGTTTTTTAAACCAAGAATTCAGATGCAGTTTTCGTCACCAGCTCACTAAACATAATGACCGCTTCAATGAATCGCTGTTATTGCCACGCTTGGCAATTGGTGCTGCCAATCCTCTTGGCATGATCCTTCAGTTGCCTTTTACGGCACAAAATATGGTGCCTTACTATTTTCCGAAAACTAAACACTTTTAGTACCTTAGTGCGTTGACGTAACGTGCAAATTTACGTTACCGTATCGTAACACGTTCCGCCTCTAGCCGTAACACACGTATATGCCCTCCGCCCGCGCTCTCCACGCCCGCGAGTTAGTCGCCGTCTATGTGCTCTGATGCTTTAAACCCATACCTAACTGTTTCTCTTATTAAAATTCAGGATCTACATGGTCAACGATAAATCTAACAATGATCCTGACGTGCATTTTTACGATACGGTAACGTAAATTTGCACGTTACGTCAACGCACCGTGCCACGTTACCGCACCGTTCCACGTTGACGACGTTGTGACGTGGAGATGTGGACACGCTCTCATTCTGTAGTCCTTGCTGCGCGCGCCGTAAATCTTTTGCGCCGTGTGCCCTGGGGCTTGATTCACCTAACTCAAGATGTTCAATTGCAGTATAGTTGCAGATAAGTTTCGATCAAAACAACGCCTTTCGTATTCTCTTAATAGGCGATCGCTGGCAGATACGCTCGCGTGAACTTAACTACAGCGTCACTGCAACTTGATCGGCGCGTCATGAAATTACGTATAAGTACTGACTGTCGGTACGTGCAATACGTCCATAAGGCTAAGCGTATGCTGAGACGCAGGTGACGCAGCGCAGCACAGTACAGATTACGCCGCGCAGGGCAGGCGAGGCAGACATAGGCTACGACCGCATGCTGTGACCTCAGAATACAGAAAGTTTCTGTATTCTGAGGCTGCGACGCAGCTCAAAGACACATTCGAGTTTTAACTGGTACAAAGAATAGACGCGTTCGAGTTGACGAACGTTTTTTTTTAATAGTCTGGATGATTAGTATCACACAAACAAGGTTCACAACGCACTAATTCAATTAAATGTTCTGTCATTGCAATCGAATTGCATTAGCGGTAAAAAACACATGTCGACATGCACGCGTCGCGCAGAAATTCGTGCCGGCACTACAACGAGGCGCAGAGCAGGGCAGATGCATGTCTGCGTCGCACGCGTCTGCGCTGCAGCGTACGCAGCTCTTAGTACGTTCATACGTTACAAAATCTGCTCTGCGCTGCGTGCACCTGCGTCACCTGCGTCTCAGCATACGCTAAGCCTAATCGACGCGTATACAGTATGATCCAGAACCCGCCTATCGAGTCCATTTACTATAGGGATTTGGTTTCGGGCAGGGAAAGGGTCTGGGACTCTGTAGGGAAATACTTAACTAAAGGAGCTACAGGAAAATTTTCTGTGGAAATATTCGCAATTTTTTTTATGAAAATAATAAATTGCATTTTTTGGTCAAGCGTGAACTTTTTATAAGGAATAATGAAGTGAGCAATTTTTGTTTGTTACATTCAACTCAGTTTCTATTCGATGTATCGGAGAAAAAAAAAACTTTTTTTCTAGCAAAAACTGACACTGAGCTAGTTGTTTTTACCACTATGTCATATATAATTTTTTAATGTTAGTACTTATTATGATTTAGCTATGTATCCCTAGCATGCTTCCCATTTTGATAAGCTAATAATAATCTTTTTTTTTGTTATATGGAAATATTTAAAAATGTATTTAATAAGTAATGTAAATGAATAAACGGAATACAAATACTACAATACCTATTCATTATAATGCAATCACAACAATAAAAACAAATTGATGAAGGTTAGAACGATAGAATTTGTTGTTTGTAGATGGATAAGGGTACAAGTCCGAGACGAGCTGCAGACCGCAAACTGCAAAAGTATACGCTTGCGGTGCGATCTGCGGCTGCGATCTGCGGTTGCAGTTTTGCAGTTGCTGTCGGAATAGCACCTTAAAAGTGTACACCTTAAAGGCGCTATTCCGATGGCGACTTGCGTGCAGTTTGCAGCCCGTCTCGGACTTGTAACTTTAAGTCTACTGTATCCAGATAAAGCTTCGTAAAAAGGCCAGTTATCCAATTATCGAAGATAAACCGCAAGATATACACACATAATACGTCTACAGTTTGGGAAAACACCGATAATAGTCTTTAATCGTCTAAAGATTATAGGTACTAGTTATTGATAAGAAAAAAAACGATCGGGTGCGAGTAGGACATGCGGATCGACTGTTCCGTTCCAAATGAAAACATGTATTATTAGATGCGATATTTTCCAAGTATCATCATCATTCAGCAGAAAGACGTCCATTGCTGGACATAGGCCTCCCCCAAGCATCGCTACTATACATGTTGGGCCGGTTTACCATTATCGCCACGCTTGGCAGGCGGGTTGGCGATCGCAGTATTGTAGTTAAAATACTCAGAGAACGCTGCTGCCCATCCTCTAGTGAATCCCTTAGTCGCCTTTTACGACACCCACGGGAAAAGATGGGGTAGTGCTATTCTTCACGTCCGGCACCACACGGAAAAGTATAACTAGGCTTTATTCAAACTAGAAGATATATTAAGAAGTTGCTGAGATACAAATAATACAGAAAGATACTTTAGTCTCACGAGTCTGATAAGGGTTTGGTTTTTACATTTTTGTTGAGTAACCCTAATTATATTATCGAATCAAATCAATATAAATACCATTCTCGTATTCCATATTACATTAATTAGCGGGAGGTAAAATGCGTGTGATCGCTTTGTTGGCCCTTTGCTTCGCGGCTGTTGCCGGTATGTACTTCTTTGATACTTATGTTATGAGTCTCTGAAGACTTGACCCAATATAACTCTAAATCATAGATACACAGTGATTTTACAACATAATAGAATAACAATAGCAGAACTAAATTTCAAAGGACATGGAACAAAACGTACCCACCTTGTAGCAAATTGAGACTAGTACCATTAGAAAGGTCTTTAAAAATACATAATTATTTTGTATGGCGACAACTCCGTATCTCACGGGAGAAAAAAGTTATTCGACGTTGAAATATGCTGAATATCCTTTGTGAATTCACCGCGCGCGCCATTTAATCATATCCCTTGAACTAGCCCAATATTCTGCTATAGGTACCTACTTAAACGTAGGTGTATCTATACACCCTCGTATGCACCTAAACATCTATGCGTATATATTTTGCTAAACCTAGAGTAGGTTTTCTAATGGGAATTAGGAATGCATGCATGAATGAAGTTCCCGGATGGAAAACTAAACAGGAAGGCGGGAGGAGGAACACGCTCAACTCCACCGCACTTTCTGAAGCTTAAAGGTTCGCGCATATTATGTCGGGCCGCAGCGGGTCGGGTCGCAGCGCAAAAATCAGCTCGAATCGCTCGTATGTATTTTATATGAACTATCGCACACTATGCCGGGGCGCAGCGGGCCGCATATTCCGCCGCAGATTTAGGTTGAGTGTGATGCGGCCCGCCCCGCCCCGCTGCGCCCTAAATAAGCATTTTGCGCTGCGCTGCGGCCCACTCCGCCCCGCTGCGACCGGACATAATGTGCGCTAACCTTAACACAACCGAAAATCCACATTAAACACACAAAACGGAAGGGAACTACAAACATGTGCATACGCCGAATGTAGGAGCCATTTTAAATAAATATATTGATATTAAGTATTGCAAAACTTAAAATAATATATATTCTATGATTATCTAAATGAATATTTTATTAATAATTAGGCGGTGCATAATAATAAAAAAAAAAACACTTTTTACTTAGTTTTTAATAAAATTCGAAAAAATAAACTTCGTCGGTCCGGCAAATGCTTGGGGTGAAATAATCATTGAGAGCAACAATACCATTTAGTGATGATGTTTATTTTGTGTACCATAATAAATAAACAAACTGTACTTAATTGAATTCATGGCGTTTTAATTAATATTTTCCGTAGCAAAAAGTAAATCTTAGGAAGCTGGGTCAGTCTCTCTCTTTGAAACAGAACGACTGGTTATTCATTGGGCCTATAAAATAATAATTATAACACTACATAGATGATTGAAAATGCAAAATAGAAGTGATCATAACTTCGGTCTCCCATTCATTCATTCATTCGTTCATTAATTTTTGAGTTGTTCACTTATGCCTCTTCTAAATGACACCTAGTCTAAAATGCTACAAGGTGGGTACGGGTTCCAAACAAAATTACCCATTGTTCTTTAAGCTTGAAAGGCAGACGCTGTTTTCAACCGGCAATAGAAGTTATCCAGTCCACTTAACACCCCTTCCCATAGACCAGATATTTTTCACCACATTTTACAATAGTCTTGCACCCACCTGGGACGGTCCATGACTGTACTCCAATAGTGCAGCCGTGGATAGTCCCCGGTTGGTGCCCCACCCCATTTTAGATTCAAGTGTCAAAGGGGCCTCTGCGTGTTGGACCTAAGCTGTGTCCTCCGTATGCCTTCCAAAGGACCGGACATCTTCCACACGGAAGATGAGCTGTAAATTTAAAGGTAGTACTAAAGTTAAAAAAAAAGACACTGGTTCCGAAGCTTGTGATCTTGACCATCTGAGTTTGTGTCGGTCCGCGTGTAACACCAGCTAACGCTATCTTTTTCTGGAATTTCTAAAATATGAATAACATAAGTACTTTTTATGCAAGATTGGGCCCGTGGTTTTCCAGATATCGTATAATTCTTTAACTATAAAACCCTAAGTACCTACACATCCAACACCCACTTGAAACTATTAAGTTATTATAAATAAATAAATCTATATTTTTTATTCTCAGCTGTCCCCGCCAATCCCCAGAGGATTGTAGGGGGATCCGTTACTACTATTGAGCAGTACCCGCAAATGGCCGCTCTTCTATACTCCTCAAATTTGGTCAACTATGTGCAGACTTGCGGAGGATCTATCCTCAACAATAGATCTGTGCTCACTGCTGCTCATTGTACCTTGTAAGTATTCTTAACAGTAATAATAATTCTTCGAGTATATAGAAATAGACTGTCTCGTTAGTCTTGTGGTCGCAAGTGCGACTGCTAAGCGTGAGGTCCTGAGTTCGATCCTCAGGTCGAATAAAATGTTATTGGGTTTATCCGTGTGGCAGTGTCAATGGCAGTAGGCTCGCCCCCTATTTCTTGGAACTAAAACAACGGCGAAATGAGGGTACTATACACCTTTACCTCACTCTTCGGGGAATACAGGCGTGATGTTACACTTATACTATATTTTACTTATTTAATATCTCAAAACGCTTAATAGTAATTTTATCTTTCCAGCGGTTTTGCAGCCAACAGATGGCGTTTCCGTGTCGGCTCCACCTGGGCTAATAGCGGTGGCGTTGTTCACATTATTTCCCTTATTATCAATCATCCCAACTACAGCCCCTCTACTTTGGACAATGACATCGCTATCGTGCGCACTGCCTCCACCATCTCTTACAACAACGCCGTCCGCCCTGCTTCGATCGCCGGTGCTAACTACAACCTCGCTGACAACCAGGTCGTCTGGGCCGCTGGGTGGGGTTTAACTTCTGTAAGATTGTTTAACATCATGTTCATGCGCAAAGAGAGACTAGACTAGTGTTATCTCAATGACTCTTTCCATAATTTGTATTTTTATTTGACAGGCTTCAGGTTCGCCTTCGGAGCAGCTCCGACACGTTCAGATCTGGACCGTCAATCAAGCAGTTTGCAGATCTCGCTACGGTGGAACGACTATCACCGACAACATGTTGTGCTCCGGCTGGCTCGACGTCGGTGGTCGCGACCAGTGCTCACAGGACTCCGGCGGTCCTCTCTACCACAATGGAGTGGTTGTTGGTGTCTGCTCTTTCGGGACTGGATGCGGTCATCCTTTCTACCCTGGTGTCAACGCCCGCGTATCTCGTTTCACTTCTTGGATCCAGTCGAATGCTTAAGATGTTAAATAATTATTTTGTATTAACGTATATAAATGAGAAGCACACCGATCTATGTTTTTTTGTTTATTACTTTTCTTGGTCGTATTTGACCCTCGTCGCACCTGATGGTAAGCGCAGACAGGGTCAAAGATGGAGCACACGAATCCAAGTAACAGAGATATAGAGGGATTCCTCTATACCCCTCTAGCTCTCACATACACACGACGGAACACAGTAAACTGCTTGGCTTGACTTTAATCTGAGGGTGGTAGCTAACCAGGTGGACCGTAAAGATCCTACCAGCAAGCGTGCTTATTAACCCATGCGTGATCCTGAATCGAGATGGTGGCACACTATTTCATATTCGTCCATTGAAATTATTATGTACAAACTATTTGTCCATATTGTTATCAACAGTGCTGTTTTAGGAACAGTAATAACGATAATGTACGGTGCAGAGATAAATTATGAATGGATTTACGATTAACATAATAGCGATAAGAGGTATTTCCATTCAATTCATGCCTTATCTCCAAACTACAAAAAGTATTCATCGTTGAGTCCCCATACATTGAAGTGTTAAGTTTGCATCCACATGTAAAATGTAACTAGGCAAGAATTGAGGCGTTCCTCATGGAAGCATTTTGGGCCCTACACCTATTTTCATCTACATAAACGAGCTGTGTTTGCTGCCTCTACTAATGCACCGTGTTTACATACGCTGATGATACAGTTTTATTAATACGACAAGGATTTGACAGAAACAAAATACGCTCAGGTGGCATTGAATGTGGTCATGGATTGGCTTGTCAAAAACACACCCAGTATAAAATACCAACTTGTGACAACTTAGTGGCAAGAACACGAAAACAGATCGACTTTTTTTTAATTACGCTTTTCAGTTCTTTCGAATACTCTTATGCTTGATCAGAGGTTGCACGCACTTTCATATTTGTTTGAACTACTTATTGCAAAATATTTAAGTTGGAATTTTCATAATTTTGTGGAGAACAATGAAAATAGATGAATTACCCAGATTGCGAAAGAATGTTTGACTTCACTTCACTTCTCCTATTCTTAAAAAATAATGCTAAACAAAGTCGGGGTCAAGATTGATTTTGAAAAGCTTTTATTTTAATTAAAGACAATTTAATCATGGCTTTGATGGAAGCTATTTTAATCAGTAAGGGATAAGGAGGCCGGCTTCGTAAAAAATCGGATAAAAAATATCACAAATAACTAATTATCCGATATTTGATATACAAGGTTAGTTGGAAAGAGGGTATTATTCCGCGGGCCACTTGAAGTAAGTTTCACTTATGCGTGTTTAAAGCAAGTGTTAGAATTTCAAAATTTTATACTTTTGATTTCCATGCAAAATGACGACAATTTATTTTTTTCAAAAAATCTTCATCCTTGCTTTAGTTATGAATTCAGAAAATGGAGCTTCTAATCCGCGACCCCAAATATGACCTAAAATGTAAATATAGCTGAGGATAGATAGATTGTTTTTAATGAAATGATTCAATAGCTATTTATCTTAGACTGTTACTTTTTGTGGAAAGTTGTTGAACAAAAGTTATTAATTATTATGGGTACTTTAACACCCTTTCGAATTAGTATCCCCTTTTTGACTAACCTTGTGTATCCGATATATATCGGATATTTAATCATTATTCAAAATAATGCTAATTTTATTATATAAATGGTTTTAAAGTGACAAATATGATCAAATTTTTTAAATCAAACTCAATAACTTGATATCAGCCTTGTAGATATCCATATCGGAACATATCAAATTAAAATTGACGATTATTACAAGTCATGCCAGTGTATGTGTGGATTCTATCAAAGTTATGTAGAATTTACAATTAATAACAATTGATTTAAATCAACATATATATCAATTGATTTACATCGTGATATTTATCCCTGGTATATATTGCAACGAACTCATCTATTTAGGATTTAATCTTTGTAGTAATATGTTATGGTAAAACACACTAAATTAAAATTATTTGAATTAGACAACCTCTGCAAGTATGACAGACTTCATGCATTTCGCAACCTACTGGTGAGCTCCGAATGTAATCCCGAAATAATCTACACCGAAGGCACGCTACACTGTGTGCGACAGTGTAGCGTGCCTTTGTCCTTAGTCGGTTCTACAAAATAATAGTACACCGATGCACTCAACTGTTCGCCGATGATACCCTTACTCAATGGTGCGGAATGCATGAGGTGTGCCACACCTACGGAGTGTCTAATACATGTAAACTTATCGACTCGACCGCAGAATATTAGAAAGAGGTGTCTGCCGAACTGACGAATCCAAGTGAGTTACAAATTCAGAAAATGGAGCTACTAATCTGATACCTCAAATAGGAGCCTCGCGCATCTGTCTGAAGGGTTTAAAGTAACCTAACACGAACCTAACCCATCCGTGTTCTCCTTAACTACCGGTTTGGGGCTTCACCTAGTTCTAGCCGCTATGATGAAGGCTAAACCTAGTTCTAACCGAAGATAAGTAGGATACATCTAAGTTTGACCGCATATGGCCGGCTGCACCTAGTTGTACCCGGCTAAAACTAGGTGTAGCCACACTTCGGCTATTAGCCGTAACATATACATGACTATACATTGCCTAGGCATTGTATAGAATACCTGCATTATACACATTGCCGGTAACATAACAGCATGTTAACTAGCGAAAGGCGTTCTTGTTAACCAGCTATACTATAAGCGTCCGTACATATTATAAATATTCCCAATAAACAAAACATCAAATAAAAAAAATAAAAAAATTATATACGTAAAAGCAACGCTTACTGTACACGTGCACTTTTCTATCAATATGGAAAACACGACAACATCGCATTTGACCTATCTACGCTACTATTTTGGTTTTAGACAGGCCGTTCCGAATTGTTTTCCTTTTAATTTTCAATATTTTTTTTTGCTTGTTATTATTTTTTGTATTTTTATGTATTACTGATGTAGATTAATGGGTTTAAGGGTGAACCCTGTCTTATTTTACCTACTGTATAGTCTAAAAAAAGAGTAGTGAACAATTCCATTTGGATCACGTTGACAGCTGAACTACGAGTAGTATTAACTGTATTACAGCTGTCAACTCATTGCCCTCCATTTAATAGTTCTCTACAGAATATTAGATTCTGTATCTCGTGTAATTTACGTAAATTAATACTCAAAATCATCATTCTCATATACACTTTGAAGAGATACTTTCTATTAGTTCTGCTCTAAATGAGTTTCAATATTTAATTGCTTTAATTTTTGCAGCGGCGATCCTGCAAACAGATGGTGAGTCCGTGTAGGCTCCACATGGGCCAACAGCGGTGGCATTGTACACATCCTTGCCTCTATCATCAACCATCCCCACTACAACCCCGTCACAGATGACAATGACGTCGCCGTCCTGCGTACTTCCTCCGCAATTGCTCACAACAACGCTGCCCGCCCCGCTTCCATCGCTGGCTCCAACTACAACCTCGGTGACAACCAGGTCGTTTGGGCCGCTGGATGGGGAGACACTTCTGTAAGTTTATTTGTTTCGTGTCTTATCTGAATGTCAATACATAATTTTCCTATTTCATCATCATTATCATCATCATTCAGCCGAAAGACGTCCACTGCTGGACAGGCCTCCCCCAAGCATCGCCACATCCACCGGTCCTGTGCTCCATGTTGGGGGGGGGTTTGCCATAATCGCCACGCTTGGCAGGCGGGTTGGCGATCGCAGTATGGTTGTTAAAGTACTCAGAGAACGCTGCTGCCCATCCTCTAGTGAATCCCTTAGTCGCCTTTTACGACACCCACGGGAAGAGATGGGGTAGTGCTATTCTGTATGTCCGGCACCACACGGCAATTAACAAATTTTCTTACTTGTTATATTCAAAATGTAATTGTTTTTTCAGTCGGGTGGTTCTCCCTCTGAGCAGTTACGGCACGTCCAGGTTTGGACTATCAATCAGGCCACTTGCAGACAACGTTACGCTGGTAGGCGGCCTATCACTGACAACATGTTGTGCTCCGGCTGGCTGGACGTCGGTGGTCGTGACCAGTGCCAAGGTGACTCTGGTGGTCCTCTCTACCATAACGGAGTCGTTGTCGGTATCTGCTCCTTCGGTATTGGGTGCGCCCATCCTCTCTTCCCTGGTGTCAACGCCCGTGTTTCTCGCTACACTTCTTGGATCCAGTCAAATGCTTGAAGTCATGCATGGTTTGCTGTAATCGTTATTTAATGGATTTTATTAATTGATGATTGTTTTTATCTGATTATTTAATTTTACTAATGTTATTGTTTTGTTGGATATTTCTAAGTGTTAAGTTGTGTTTATGTATAGACTTTATGTTTTAATTAAATATTTTTGTAATTCTAAAGTTAAATCTCCTTATTTTGATGCATAAAATGCAAGCTTTATAGTTTTATATAACTAGTAAAGCTACGGGCGTAAGCTTGTTGTTAAGATGTTTTCAACATTTCATGATGATTGAAAAAAAACTTGAAGGATACAAGTAAAATATTAACCAAACTTTTTTTTTACTTTAAACCTGTATTACTGACCCAATAAAGTTGGAAGTAATATCCAAAAAAACTTAATCTATAATAATAAAACAGTAAAAAAACTGTGTCTGTACATTGAATATATTACAAAAGTAATAATTGAGGGGGGTTTAGAAACAGTAACAGAGCACGAATCCAAAAATCTATACATACAAGGTTAGTCAGAAAGGGGGTACTAATCCGAAAGGGTGTTAAAGTACACATAATAATGAATAACTTTTGTTCTACAACTTTTCCCAAAAGTCAATAGTTTATGAGAAACAGTTGTTCAAAAATCTCAAAAAAAAATCTCTAAAATCTATCTATCCCCAGTTATGATCAGCTGTGTTTACATTTTAGGTCATATTTGGGGTCATGAATTAGAAGCACCATTTTCTGAATTTGTAACTAAAGCAAGGATGAAGAATTTTTGAAAAAAACTAAAATAAAAATCATTTTATTTGGAAATAAAATTATCGAATTTTGAAATTTTAACACTTGCTTTCAAACAGTCATCAGCGATACTATAAGTGGGCTTCGGATTAGTACCCCCTTTCCGACTAACCTTGTTGTATAATAAAACAGTAAAAAAACTGTGTCTGTACATTGAATATATTACAAAAATAATAATTGAGGGGGGTTTAGAAACAGTAACCGAGCACGAATCCAAAAAAAAAAATCTGTCTGTTTGTCTGTGTGTCTGTTTGTTTGTACACGCTAATCTTCGGAACTACTGGACGGATTTGAATGATTATTTTTTTGTTGTATAGGTATTACGTCTGGGCAACATATAGGCTATAATTTATCATGGAAACTTGAACACCTGATGCAAAACCGCAACAGACCAGCTAAACTATAAGAGATACAAAAATAGTACCATAGCAAAAATTGATCCACGTGATGAGCATTTTCTGCTGAGAGAATAAATTTGAAGATCTGGAACACCTGATGTGAAACTCCAAGAGCCCAGCTACACTATAACGTATATAGGAATGACGTCTTAACAAGAGTTGTTCAGCCTGATGAGCACTCTCTGTTAACGTATAAAAATTGAAGATCTGGAACACCTGTTGTGGAATTCCAAGCGCCCAGCTACACTATAACTTATATAGGAATTACGTTTTAGCAAAAGTTATTCAATCTGATGAGCACTCTCTGCTGACTTAAAAAAATCTAAGATCTGGAGCACCTATTGTGGAACTCCAAGAGCCCAGCTACACTATAACATACCTATATAGGAATGACGTCTTAGAAAGAGTTGTTCAACCTGATGAGCATTCTCTGTTGACGTATAAAAACTGAAGATCTGGAACACCTGTTGTGGAATTCCCAGCACCCAGCTACACTATAACATATATAGGAATGACGTTTTAGCAAAAGTTGTTCAATCTGATGAGCACTCTCTGTTGACTAATAAAAATCGAAGATCTGGAACACCTGTTGTGGAACTCCAAGAGCCCAGCTACACCATAACACATATAGGAATGACGTCTTAGCAAAAGTTGTTCGGTCTGATGGCCATTTCCTGTTGACTTATACAAATCGAAGATCAGAAACATCTGATGTGGAAATCAAAGCTATCACTAATTTCACTGTATAATTATAAAATAACATAAGCTGGGAGTACCTCCACGCGGTGAAGGCGGTAACAGTTTAGGACTGATTTTCGATGACGATGGTATATCATTGAAAATTTGACTCTACTGGCCAAAACTCCCATTTATTTTTTTATTTTATCAAATAAATATGCCTTCGGGCTTATGTTATTTGAGTGTTTAATTTCCTTTTCCATTTATCTTCGTAACACGGTAGCCTACCCGGTAACGCAGGGGAGCAGTCACTTAGATTTTAATTGATCAGGCATCTTCACAATAAAACTATAACCGTGACAAGAAAGAGGTCAAATCTTTCCCAATGTTCCAAAGGAGCTAAAAGATTGAGGATCATAAGATCCCAAGAATGTACCAAAGAGCGACAGGAGAGACTTGATGCTGTACGAGAACATCAGGTTGCAACTTGCTCTGTGGAAACCTCTTCGGATCGCGAAGCACGCCTGCGTTCTCAGCGTATTTACGCATCTACATCCAGGTCTCTAGAAACCAGTGAAGAATATGATGCGCGACTGACCGCTCATCGTGAACGTCATGCATTGTCTCGCGAGTCGGAGACGTTCACGGAAAGAGAATTACGCTTGAGTTCTCAGCGTATATACACATCGACTTTAAGGTCTCTAGAGACAAGAGGGGAACGTGATGCGCGACTGACCGCTGATCGTGAACGTCACGCATTGTCTCGCGAGTCGGAGACGTTCACGAATAGAGAATTGCGCTTGATTTCCAAGCGTATCTACGCATCGACTTCTAGGTCTCTAGAGACAAATGGGGAACGTGATGCGCGACTGACCGCTGATCGTGAACGTCACGCATTGTCTCGCGAGTCGGAGACGTTCACGGATAGAGAATTGCGCTTGAGTTCCAAGCGTATCTACGCATCGACTTCTAGGTCTCTAGACACAAATGGGGAACGTGATGCGCGACTGACCGCTGATCGTGAACATCACGCATTGTCTCGCGAGTCGGAGACGTTCACGGATAGAGAATTGCGCTTGAGTTCCAAGCGTATCTACGCATCGACTTCTAGGTCTCTAGACACAAATGGGGAACGTGATGCGCGACTGACCGCTGATCGTGAACGTCACGCATTGTCTCGCGAGTCGGAGACGTTCACGGATAGAGAATTGCGCTTGAGTTCTCAGCGTATCTACCCATCTGCTTCTAGGTCTCTAGAGACAAGTGGAGAACGTAATGCGCGACTGTCCGCTGATTGTGAGCGATAATATGCATTGTCTCGCGAATCGGAAACGTTTACCGATACAGAATCACGCTGGAGTTCTCAGCGTATTCGCACATCTACTAACAGGTCTTTTGAAACGAGTGATAAGTTGTTTAGTCTGATGGGCATTTCCTGTTGACTTACAAAAATGAAAGATCTGGAATGTCTCGAATCGTCTCGCGCATCCCGTTGTTTTCCCGTCCCCGGGCTCTTAGAATTCGACATCAGAGGTTTCAGATCTTCGATTTTGACGACCCCGTTGTCGCTGGCATAAGCAACAGTATCCGCGTACAAAGTCGCGGGCAGAAGCTAGTACTAAGTAATATGACAAAAAACTTGCACAGTTTGGGGCCCAACAGACTACCAAAGCAACACCTAAGAACTTGGCAGTTTTCTTAAATCGAAGAGGCTATCGGGATGCCCGGTTGAGGCCCGTTATATAGGTATACTGTGGCTGGTGCTCGCAACCGTTTATAAAGCCTGGTGAGCATTTTTCTGCTGATAATGACTTTCCTGACCCATATGAAAGTCACTCATCCGATTCCTTGGGTCCCCATGGAAACGCAACATCCACAAAAAATGGGGACGTACAATCTTAAAACGAGCAAGTAGGGATATAACGGAGATGAGGTCCATTTGAGGAACTGACTTCAAACCGTATCTCACCTCCTGTCCTGCTGTGTATGCCCGAACAAACACCTGCACCGTAAGCGACCTCTGTGCTACCACTGATAACGCCATAGACGTGGCAAAGTTTTTGGTATACATGTTACGGCTAAAAGCCATGTTGCAATTACTTATACCTAGATTTAGCCGGCTACAACTAGGTGCGGCTGGTAAGTCGGTTAGAACTAGGTGTAGCCTATTTATTGAAAGAGGTTTAAAAGACGTTTTAACCATTCTGTCAGATTTTTGCCAAAAAGCTTTTGCTTTCTTTAAAAAAATAACCGCCACGTGGTTTGATCACTGCGTGATCGAACGCACCAGATATGCGCTGGCATACGATTGAGCTGTTTCAAAATGATCAGCTCTTTTCACAGTTGATGTAGGGATTTCAGCCAAACAATGGGTATTTATTTTACTTCCGCTCGTCTGATTGACTTGTAATTTCTAACATATATGCAAAACTAGTGACATTATAATATTAAGGTAACATAGAGCTGATTTTATTGAGGGTTTTTATCGGAAGGTTATTGACACAACTTCAGAAAAGCTAATAATCAGGCAGACCAATCGATTTTGCCTCGTGACTTATTTTGACAAGAAGGACTTTGAAGGTGTCTCACGGTGTTGATCAGCCCTCCGCAATACTAGTCAAGTTTGAGCTGGTACGAATCGTTATGGAAAGCACTTTCTCACTGCATTAATAATAATCTCTTATATGGATCACAGTGGACATAACAATGGACAATACATTTTAAATTTAATTACATCCGGGGAAACGCAGCGTACAACAACACGGTACAAACAAGCGGCGAATTATTGACGACAATTTATTTTTTTGACGTGGATAATTAGTGGCTACTTGAGATGAGACGGTTGTACACATCGGGTTCGAGAGCTCTGGTGGATTTGATCGTAAGGTGAGTAGGGGATTCGACAGAGTCTGTTGTCTGCCTCAGTCCACCCAGTGTGAAGGTCCGATGCAGTTAAGATGGACGACGCTTGGCTCTATTCGGAACATTACTTACAGTAAAGCTAAACAATAAATTGCTTGCTGGCGTTCCGCTAGGCGGTATTCTCTCTCTTTTGCTATTCTCCATCTTCAGTGTTCGTATACCTTAACATCTGTGGAAAGATTGTTGGACACCACTGACGAATTATGTGATGAACATAAGTGTTTGTGTTGGTCTGGGTGTTTCTTATGTATTATAAGTATGTATTTACAAAAAAAAAAAAAAAAGTACATAAGTATTGTATCCATTGTCTAGTACCCATAGTACAAGCTCTGCTTAGTTTGGGACTAGATGGTGCTGTGTAGAAAATGTCCCAAAAATATTATTATTATTAATTAAATTTGGAAACCATTAATAACTGGTCTGCTAGATTTAGAGTGTCCGTTAACCCCACAAAGTATCAGTAACTATAGAGATATCGGTAGCCCGTAAATGATGTGCAAAAAGATGTGTTGCTGGGCAGTTTGTTGCGCTGCTTCTTCTTCCCAGCGTGAACACTAGGAAGCGGTGAAATTAAGGTGAATTTGGGGGCTGTCTATTGTCATTTTGACGTTTAAAAAGTACTGATTGTCAGTCCACTTTAAATGAATGAATTTTGAGTATGGTATTGTTTTTGGAATACGAATGTTGTTTTATTAGGTACCTATTTTCAAATGTCATGAAATAAAGTTAATTCGTTTTCATGGTCATCGCACCCTAGAGTTTGCGTGTGTTTTCTCGATAACCCTGTAAACTTTCTAACTATCCGGAATCAATAAGGCGTAAACGTCTTCCCAAATTTATCGTTTTACTGTAGCGTCATAGCAAAGTCTTCAGTCATTATTAATATTTCTCTTTTTGCGTTAGTAGAAACAAAAAAATGTCACATCTTTGTTACAGAGATATGACGCAATTATTCTTGCTCTTTAAAATTAATGAAATTGTCTTATTCTTTATTGTACACAAGAAAATTACAGTAAAACATTACAATTGTCCCTAGTTAAACTTGCTGTTTTCAATATCTAACGTACTTTCTCCCTAGGTGGCATTCGTATTTTTCACCCCGTATATATTTAAATCCAAATATTATGAAATTTGATGAAAACAAACATACTCATTTTAATAGTTTATTTAAAAAATTGCTACTTAAGCGTTAGACTGAATCCAAGAAGTGTAGCGAGAGACGCGAGCGTTGACACCGGGGTAACGCGCGAGAGCGCAACTTTCACCCCACGAGCAGACACCGACAACAATTCCGTTGTGGTAGAGAGGACCGCCGGAGTCACCCTGGCACTGGTCACGACCGCCGACGTCGAGCCAGCCGGAGCACAACATGTTGTCGGTGACAGTTAGGCGAATTTCTGCGTAACGAGTTCTGCAAGTGTTTTGGTTGACTGTCCAAACCTGGACATGACGTAGCTGCTCAGAGGCAGGACCACCCGGCTGCGAAATAGAAACATTGAAATATGAATCCTCAAGTAAACACACATTATAATTGAACACGAATGCAATAATAATAAATAAACTTACGGATGTTCTACCCCATCCAGCAGCCCAGACGACCTGGTTGTCACCGAGGTTGTAGTTGGAGCCAGCGATGGAAGCAGCACGAACATTACCGCTCAAAGAAAAAGTTGAAGCAGAGCGCAAGAGTGCGATGTCATTGTCAGAGGTAAATCTGTTGTAGCTGGGGTGAATCCTGATACTAGCAGTGTTGTGAACAGCGCCACCGCTGTTAGCCCAAGTTGAGCCTACACGGATTCGCCATCTGTTGGCCGCATCACCGCTGTAAAAGGAATATGATTATTATACATTATTTAGCAAAATTACAGTAATTAACTGATATGATCAGTATATTCACATTTAGAAATTCATTCCTCTTCTTCTGTCCTGTCCGCACGAGTTATACTAAAATAACTCAATTTAATAGTCACGCGAGCAATAGCTCTTCTTATAATGCTGACTGGACAAAATTATTTTGAGACTTCCCTTATTATATCTTTCTAGGCTATCAATAAAACAATACTTACAATGGGCAGTGAGCAGCGGTGAGGATGGACCTATTGTTTATGATAATACCACCGCAAGACTGCCAGTAGGCGCTCAAGTTCGATGAGTAGAGAAGAGCGGCGATGGTTGGGTACTGGTTAATAGTGGTGACCGAACCACCCACAATCCTCTGGGGATTGGCGGGGACGGCTAAAAAGAAATTGAAAATATCAAAGCACAAGACATTTAGCATACTGATTACATATAACAAGAAGGTGTGAACAAAAAGTAAAGTAAGTAATTTATGTCACAAAACCATTTCAAGAGTGTTGTGTGTGTTTTAAAGAATTTGGGGGGTTATGCCAAACTGATAGCCAAAAATCGACAAGAATTTGTCGAATTAGTGATATGTTTCGTATGATGTTTCCTATCTTATTCATATTTAAGTTAAAACAAACTAAGTAGTTCTGGTGACGACTGTCTACAGAAATTTTGATTTATTTTTCTTGTATTCTTTGATTATTGAAGTCAGATTGACGAGTAGTTACACCTTCAATTTTATTTTTTATGAGAACTTCTATATTTTGGTCTTAACCGGTTGTCGTCCCAGGACGACACTTAATTGTCTTATCTAATGTGTCTATAATTACCGTGCCGTGGTTTATAAATAGGCAATATCTTATTGACTCGGAAACATGAACTGAATCTAATTTCAAATGGTAATATTTGTTTGTAGAGAATCATCAATAATAAATTAATGTTTGGATTATTAATTAAATGGCACATACCTGCGACAGCCGCGATGCAAAGGGCTAGCAAAGCGATAATACGCATGTTGTTCACTGACAATTAGTATGATGATTTGTAATTGCATTCTAGTATTTATATTACCGCGTATGAATCAATGTGCCAACTTTATCGAAAAAAAGATTAAGTGCTTAGTTATATTAATACGCGACCAGCTGCAAACATAAAGTCGTATTCAGACTGTCAATATTTGAGTCCCAATAATATTATTGTGATCCCGTAAGCGTATCGGGGGGCCTACTCCCTAAGTCCGTCAACGAAGTTAGTCGCCCGTCCGAAAGTAGCCCGAAACGTAGGAGTGAACAAAACAAGTGTCAAGTTCAACTTTTCGGACGGGCAAAAACACATCGGTAGTACGAGTAGGGACAACTGTCAAATCGTGTTGTCATTCATTCTTAGTTCGGGCCCCGAAATAATAGTATGTCCGTAGGTGATAGGGTGCAGGAAACGCTCGTAACTTAGGCCGAAACCACGGACTTCGTGCTTAGGAAGTAGACCCCTGACTGACTGACTCATCAACGCCCAGCCCAAACCCTTGGACCTAGAAAGCTGACATTTTGCACAGATGTTCCCTTTATAATGTAGACAAGGAATAAGGAAGGATTTTTCAAAATTCAACCCCTAAGGGAGTTAAATAGGGGATGAAAGTTTGTATGGAAAATCGTTACTTAACGGGTTCAAAATTTCACGCAAGCGAAGCTGCGGGCAAAAGCTAGTAATTAATAAAATTGTTTGTCTTCATAAATTATACCATAATGCAAAGCTAACTAGCACTAGTATGAAGACAGCTTTACAGAAATATAGGTAGAATAGATAAAGTATCACTAATCATTGTTACTTATTATTCGAGGGAAAACCATCAAAACATACTACATGACAATGCCAAAAATATACGGACGCCTTCTTATGTAGATAATGTCTACCAACAAGCGTATAAACCGGAACAAGTACGAATAGGACTTGCGTCCTAAAGCGTGAATTACACAGAAAAGGCATAAGGTGCAGATACGGTTTTTTTTTCTATTTGACTGCTGTAGGTCGTCCTAGGGGACGGTTTCTACATAACCGGGCAGTTATTGGCGAGACCTGAAGGGTCTCCAGCCAATGGGGGGGAAGTAAAATACTTAACCTAAGCTAACTACTTGTACTACACTAACATCATGACTACCTGCAACAACAGCACTAAGGGCGACCCCTAGTGGGACTCGGACCTCGGCTTAGGGCGTTGCTGGCGTGGACATAGGGGGGGGGAGACAGCTTGATGAGGGCTGAATTATCGGTGTGACTGCGGAGTCTGAAGAGACGACCGGCTCTACGACGGGAGAGCTCGGTGGATCGTGACCGGCGGCGGTGGGACGTCGCGATGGGCCTCGTCGGCGAGGACGGTATGCCGGACGGCGGCGGACGTTGTGTATTGTGCTGGTCGATTTACTCGCCTCCTGGAGGAGGGTTATTTCGTCATCGGGTTCTAAAAGTGAGTGCCTGGGACGGCGAACTTTACTTATGAGAGAGGGAATGTAGTCGGCCGCTGCGGCGACTAGGGGGTTCGGATGGAGGGGGGCAGTGTCGAAGTGCAGATACGGCGCAGGCGCGTCGCTCTAATACATTTTGTGCGAAAAAAAATTTAAGCGGCACGTAAAATGTATGAAAGTGACGCGCCTGCGTCGTGCCTGCGCCTGATGCCGTTTCTGTGTAATTTAGGCCTAAGAGGTCTGTTCCGTTATACCTATACGGTGTTAAAAAATTGTTGCTTTAACAACTTTTGGGGTTACTCGGTATTGGAAATTGAATGATAGAATTATGTTTATTTCATTTGAAGAGAGCTTTATCTCTTTAATTATTAATTCAACATGATAGTTTCTTAGAATATACGCCTGGAAAGTATAAGTTAGCATAGAGAACAAGCGCTTATTTCAAAACGACCTATTTTGTTTATTTGAGGCAGTATTAGGCTTAATTTCTTAAAAAAACCGGCAGCCGGGTTCTGTTTACGGCAATATTTTATAAGAAAAACATGATATTAAATAGATTTGGATACAAAGTTTTGTTGTAACACAAAACTAATATAGATAACAATAAATCCGGTAAGTGCGAGTCGGACTTGCGCACGACGGGTTCCGTACCATTATCTATAAAAACGGCAAAAAATCACGTTTTTTTTATGGGAGCCCCCTTAAACATTTATTTTATTCTGTTTTTTACTATTTGTGGCTATAGCGGCAACAGAAATACATTATGTGTGAAAATTTCAACTGTCTAACTATCACGGTTCATGAGATACAGCCTGATGACAGACGGACAGACGGACAGCGAAGTCTTAGTAATAGGGTCCCGTTTTACCCTTTGGGTACGAAACCCTAAAAAATAAACTAATATGGTTTGTACCTATATTTAGAATCACGAGAGCTGAGCGACAGTGACAGCACGAAACTTAAAGATAACTTAAAATTGAGCGTTTAAGATTTTCACACATCGAATATCAATTGATCGAACACTATAAATCGAATGTTCAAATAGTCGAACGTTCATTTCATCGAATGGTTAATAAATCGAACATTCAATAAATCGAACACTCAATACATCGAGTGTTCAAAATATCGAATGTTTGTTTGATCGAACGTTCAAAATATCGAATGTTTGTTTCATTGAACGTTCATCGTATCGCATATTCATTATATCGAAATATGAACATACTGATTACTTATTATATTGAATATTTAAAAACACTTGCATGGGTTTGAACCCTCAACCCGGTGCATATAACAAGTGGGTCTGTAACCTCAGGGCCAACACGACATTTAATTTAATTAATAACTAACAAACAAAAAAAAAAGATTAAGCTCTGTTTTTCTTCGACATAGCCGTAATTTTTGTATACTAATATTCAATATAATAAGTAGTCAGTATGTTAATATTTCGATATAATGAATATGCGATGCGTTGAACGTTCAATGAAACAAACATTCGATATTTTAAACGTTCGATCAAACAAATATTCGATAGGTATTTTGAACACTCGATGTATTGAGTGTTCGATTTATTAAATGTTCGATTTATTAACCATTCGATGAAATGAACGTTCGACTATTTGAACATTCGATTGATAGTGTTCGATCAATTGATATTCGATGTTTTGGCATTCGATATCGCGTAGTACACCCAAATAAACTGGGTGTAAAGGACAGGTTGTTTTCTTCATTATTTTGAATTGAAAATCAGTGGAAAATATCAACCAAATCTTTCGAATTTTCCAATTTATAAAAAATACTTTTTATTTTTGCAATGTCCTGTGTGTCCTTATAAGATTGTGAAAAGAAAAATCGGAAAAGTCAGGAAATTCCGAGCAAAATTTCCACTTATTTTCAATTCAGAATAATGTATGATAATAGGCTGAATTCACTATTTCAGTTTTTTGTACACCGTCCCTTACACCTGGTATAACGGAACAGACCCCTTACGGCGCAAGTCCTATTCGTACTTGTTCCGGTTTTTATGCTTGTTGGTAGAAATTATCAACATAGGAAGGCGTCCATATATTTTGAAGCATTATCCGTTATTGTAATCTTTTGATGGTTTTCCCATACATGATAAGTAACATGATTAGTGACGATAAATTTATAATTTATCTAGTCTATGTTTTTGTAAAGAAGTCTTCATACTGGTGCTAATTAGCTTTGCATTACGGTATTTGACAAACCAACATTTTTAGAAATAATTTGATGTATATGTTACGCTCAACGACTGAAAACGCTTCTTGAGCGAAAAAACTGCTCACAATGCGTTGTGGTCACTGTAAAACATCGCGAAATTCGCGTTATGGCTCTTATGAAAACGCTCACGACGCGTTGTAGCAATCACAGAAAGACCACATAGCGAAATTCATGTCGTGGCTATCATGCTATTCGACCACAACGCGCTGTGGTAATGAAGAAAAGCCATGACTCGTTCTGAGCACTAGTTGGTGTTATCTAATGATATTATATATGTTACGGCTAAAAGCCGAATGGCGGTTACACCTAGGTGCAACCAGTAGCAGTTGGTTAGAACTAGGTGTAGCTTAAGTCGACGGAGCCCCGCTGTGCGGGCCTCCTATTTCTGTCTGCAGAGTTTAAAGTAACCTAACACGAAGGGAATGACGGGGGCTTCGTTCGCTCGCTTCGCTCGCTCACTCTAGCCCCCGTCATCCCCTTCGAACCTAACCTATCCGTGTCGGGGTTCCTCTTAATCACCGGTGTGCGGCTGCACCTAGTTCTATCCGCTATGATGAAGGCTTAACCTAGTTCTAACCGAGGATAAATAGGATACATCTAAGTTTAACCGCATGTGGCCGGCTGTACCTAGTTGTACCCGGCTAAAACTAGGTGTAGCCACACTTCGGCTATTAGCCGTAACATATACAAAAAGAAGTAGATATGTTACGTTCATAGAACATGGCGCTTAAAATTCGACCCTGCGTTATTTTCACTAGTATCTCTAATGAGTAAGACGAAGATACTAAATAAATACTAGAGTGAAAGAGATAGCTATTTCCATTTACAACAATTGGTGTAATTTTGAATACTCATTTTTGGCGCGACATATCATATCTACTTCTTTCTGTATTAATATAATTGGTGTTATCCCAATACATAACGTCCTTTTATTTTAATGACACGATATCTTTATATTGTGTTTAATAATAACAAATACTTCATGCAGCGGTTTTCAATGTTTGTACGAAAGGCATGCTACGTTTTTGTGAAGGTACATCTTTCTTGAACCAATCCCACAATTTTTTCATAGAATTAAAAGATTTAATTTATGATATTGCTAAACATTATCCACATTTAAATGAAAAAATATATTAAAAGTGAAGACTACGTACATTAAAATCTTTTTTGGTCTCGCCTTCTCGTCACCGTTGCCGATCATATACATTCTTATAATATCTATGGTAGTTACCGCCTGAGGTTTTATCACCACTTATCCCTGTACTCTTTGCTAGTCTAATGTTCTTGGATTCTCTTGTCATCGTTAACACCGGTTATACTGGGTCTACAGTCAGCGCGGACACAGTAGCCAACAACAGTAGTTCAACAAGGAACAGTAGTTCAACAACCGAAAGACACTTAAGTACCTACCGCCAAGATCAGCAAATGATGACGATCGAACACGACTCGATTAACATCGTTACGACCGGCGATGCATCGCTCGATCGTCCAAAATAATCAAATGACATGCGGGTAGATTTCTTTAAAGTAAAAGGTTAAACATCAGTGGGTAAATGACAGTTGATAGCTTACACAGTTAGTATTGTTTTTAATTTTACGATGAATATTAAGACCTTTTCTACAAAAAGTAAAAATCACAGCAATATCAATATCACACCATGAAGTTGTAAGTTTTAATAATATTTTTATTCTAATTAGTTGTACACGTAATGAAATGGTTCACAAAATATTTATTTAAAAAAAAGTAGCTCGTTTGGTTGTTTACGGTTTTATACACGTGCGTAAATATTCCGAGGTTGCCCCACTAGATTCCGACGCAAACAATAATCGAGAATAAAATCGTAGGACATTCATAAACATGTATGGTGTCTCAAGAATATTATCATCACCATATCTGCTCTTAATCATCCACTGTTAAACCTGTACCCTCATAGACCGATAAATATTTCTCTAAGCATGGTGAATTTTATAATAAAATTATCCGCATACCTTCAAGGCCGTTTATTACACAAGTCTTTTGGAAATCCCACATCTAACAGTGCAGACACGCTTACGGGATTACAATAATATTATTGGGACTCAGATATTGACAGTATGAATACGACTTTATGTTTGCAGCGGGTCGCGTAATAATATAACTAAGCACTTAATCTTTTTTTCGATAAAGTTGGCACATTGATTCATACGCGGTAATATAAATACTAGAATGTAATTACGAATCATCACACTATAGTTGTCAGTGACAAGTGAACAATATGCGTATTATAGCTTTACTAGCCCTTTGCATCGCGGCTGTCGCAGGTAGGTGCCATTTTATTAATAGTCCAAACATTAATTTATTATTGATTATTCTCTACAAATTTCATTATTGCCATTTGAAATTAGATTGCACTTCATGTTTCCGAGTCAATAAAATATTGCCTATTTATTTAAGATCAAAATACAGAAGCTCTTACAAAAAATAAAATTGAAGGTGTAACTACTCGTCAATATGACTTCAATAATCACAGAATACAAGAAAATGAAATCAAAACTTCTGTAGACAGTCATCACCAGAACTAGTTTGTTATAACTTAAATATCAAAAAAAATAACATGACACAAAACATATATCTATTTCATCAAATTTTTGTCGGTTTTTGGTTGTCGGTTAGGCTTAACCCCCAAATTATTTAATACACACACACACACACTTCGAATAGTTTTCTAAATTACTTACTTTGCTTATTGTTCCCATTAAGTATGCTGTCTTATGCTTTGATATTTTTAATTTCTTTTTAGCCGTCCCCGCCAATCCCCAGAGGATTGTGGGTGGTTCGGTCACCACTATTAACCAGTACCCAACCATCGCCGCTCTTCTCTACTCATCGAACTTGAGCGCCTACTGGCAGTCTTGCGGTGGTATTATCATAAACAATAGGTCCATCCTCACCGCTGCTCACTGCCCATTGTAAGTATTGTTTTATTGATAGCCTAGAAAGATATAAGGGAAGTCTCAAAAATAATTTTGTCCAGTCAGCATTATTAGAAGAGCTATTGTTCCCGTGACTATTAATTTGAGTTATTTTCGTATAACTCGTGCATACAAAAGAGAAGAAGAGGAATTCATTTCTAAATGTGAATATACTTATGATGATTATGATCAGTTGATTACTGTAGTTTTGCTAAATATTGTATAATAATCATATTCCTTTTACAGCGGTGACGCGGCCAACAGATGGCGAATCCGTGTAGGCTCCAGTTGGGCTAACAGCGGTGGCGCTGTTCACAACACTGCTAGTATCAGGATTCACCCCAGCTACAACAGATTCACCGCTGACAATGACATCGCACTCTTGCGCTCTGCTTCAACTTTTTCTTTCAACAATGCTGTTCGTGCTGCTTCTATCGCTGGCGCTAACTACAACCTCGGTGACAACCAGGTCGTCTGGGCTGCTGGATGGGGTAGAACTTCCGTAAGTTTATTTATTATTATTGCATTCTTGTTCAATTATAATGTGTGTTTACTTGAGGATTAATGTTTCAATATTGCTATTTCGCAGCCGGGTGGTCCTGCCTCTGAGCAGCTACGTCATGTCCAGGTTTGGACGGTCAACCAAAACACTTGCAGAACTCGTTACGCAGAAATTCGCCGTACTGTCACCGACAACATGTTGTGCTCCGGCTGGCTCGACGTCGGTGGTCGTGATCAGTGCCAGGGTGACTCCGGCGGTCCTCTCTACCACAACGGAATTGTTGTCGGTGTCTGCTCGTGGGGTGAAAGTTGCGCTCTCGCGCGTTACCCCGGTGTCAACGCTCGCGTCTCTCGCTACACTTCTTGGATTCAGTCTAACGCTTAAGTATCGGATTTTAAATAAACTATTATAATAAGTATATTTTGTTTTTATTAAATTACACAATATTTGGATTTAACTATACACGGGGTGAAGAATACGAATGTCACCAAGGGAGAAAGTACCTTAGATATTGAAAACAGCAAACTCGCGAACTCGCCGCGTTCGCGGCTCATGATTAAGGGCTTCGTTTGGGTACGAAACTAGTCGAGTAATCCCGAATAATGCACGTGAGTAAACCGTAGCTAATAATAAATATGAATGTACTAACGCAAAACGAGAAATAATCCATTAACAGTTTCTATAAGTTAACCTGACATTTGAGATGCGAAAACAGTATTATACTTATTAGGTATTGATAAGAGAAGTTAAAATAAATACAGAATATAAAGTTCCCTAGTAAGTTTTTCTTAATTATGAGTATATCGACATGATCATGATATGATCTTTTGATGAACACATTCGTGACGTAGGAAAAAAGTATTAAAAAACAATATGGAAGACAGACTTTTTATGAGCGTGAACATCCAACACTTATCCTTGTTATTGCACAGTGAGTCAGTGAGCAGGACAGTAGATGAGACATCATCTGTGTGACTCCATAGTCACACTCACTGTCATTGGAGTATCCCCAATTGACCAAGTTGTACCTGCAGCGGCCCACCTGGGTTCGGAGTCAATTCAGGGATTTTCAGATGGGCCCTGGAAGTTGGTGGCCCATTGGAAGCTCTTCTGCAGGCTCAACGTAGTTATACTTTTCCTCCAGAAGTCACTGAAAATGTCATATCGTCATCCAAACATAAATGAGTCAGTCTCGCTTCTCCAAAGATACCCTCTTTCCCTCCATTCAGTTGGTAAGGTTCTGATGATTAATGATAGCGAGTACCTTCACTCGATTCTCTTCTCTTTTTTTTATGTCTATCCTTTCAATTCTCATGGCAGCTGTGCTATGAATTGTGTTGCTGTGTGAAAGATTAATAAATGTAACAGGATCGATGTTTTTATTGTTTAATTAGAGCCTCGTATGTATTAGGCAAGTAAACAAGACAATAGCCCAGTCGCCAGGTAGTTTTACCTTGCAAAAGGTCCGTCAGTCCTGAATTTTGGATACGGTTTAGGTGTTCTTATGAAAATATCAAATTTATGCCATTGCGTGACCTCGGCGCGCACCGCCATCTTGGATTTAAAGACCCCAAAATGAGATTTTATTAAATAACTCTTTATCCATGAGTTTTACGCCAAAAATAAATCAAACCAATTTTGTATTTTTTTATTAATTCCTGCTTTAAGCATTTTTTCTATAGCTAATAGATATACTGCGCTTTAAAGCAGGCAAAAAACACAATTTTTAAGTTTCTTTTTTTTTCCGTCGCGCTCTTGTCACCGCCGGCGTGCCAGCTGTATTGGAGCCTAATGGCTTGGTACGCGACGATGGCAAGAGACCTGACGGCATGACGTTGTTGCCATGGAAGATGGGTAGGCTTCTGGTGTGGGACGCGACTTGTGTCGACACCCTTGCTCCATCCCATCTTCCTAGCTCGGCGGGCTGTGCTGGCGCTGCCGCTGCGGCTGCGGAGACCCTCAAACGGCGCAAATATAGCAACATCGTAGGAAACAATGACTTTGAGCCGTTTGGGGTAGAAACGCTCGGGTCATGGGGTCCGAGTGCGCGTCTCCTTTTTAAGGAAATAGGAAAGAGACTGGTCGACATTTCACGTGACCAGAGGGCTGGCTTGTTTTTCGGCCAGAGAATTAGCGTTGCCATACAACGTGGTAACGCTGCCAGCCTTCTGGGCACGTTTCCAGTGGACGGCGATGCGGAGGAATATTTTGATGCGCTCCTTTAGTTTATATTCTTAGTTTAGTGTAGGATATAATTTTTCTTTGTTTTTACTTTAGATTTAGTTTATTTTTAAGCATTTGTTAGTTTTTATTCCCGACTCAAAAGAGAGGTGTTATACGTTTGAAGTATATTTTTAACACACGACGCAAAAAGAAGGATGTTTTATCCTACTATATCTGTATGTCTTTAAGTCTGGCCGTCTGTCCGTATGGCTGTCTGTTTGTCTGTATGTCGGTCTTTCTGTTTGTGGCAACGTAACTCCCAAACGGAGGACTCGATTTCGTTAAGATTTTTTATGATCGAAAGCTGGTTTAATCAGGATAAATATAAGCTACGTTTGATGGAAATCGGTTCAGCCGTTGCAAAATTATCAGCTGTTTTCTCAGTTAGGTTAGATAGATGTGCATTGCACGGCGTTGCAGCCGTTGCAAGATCATGGAAGTGAATTTGCTACTTAACTGAGAAAACAGCTGCTAATTTTGCAACGGCTGACTGCTGAGTAAAATGACACGAGCCTTTTTTATTATTATTATTTACTTGGTCACGCTTGACCCCAGTCGCACCTGATGGTAAGCACAGACAGGGTCTAAGATGGAGCACACGAATCCAAGTAACAGAGATATAAAGAGATTCCCCTATACCCCTCTGGCTCTCACATACACATGACGGAACACAGTAAACTGCTTGGCGCCGGACTTTAATGTGAGGGTGGTAGCTAGCCAGGCGGACCGTATAGATCCTACCACCAAGCGTGCTGGGTTTTGTTGAATCTTACAACACGCGTCTATTCCCAGCGGTGCGGAAGTTTTATATTCTAGACCGTCCCCACACGGGATACAAAGAGAAGGCGCGAGGCCTCTTATGCCTTGGCGCCCGGGTACCCTGTACCCCTGACACGCCCGGGTAGAGACGCGCAATCACTGCCAGTTTTTAAAAAGCTGGTGAAGGATTACTTGTATCTTTAATTTGCTATTCCTTGATTATTGCTCATATCTCTTCTTCTTTTTTCATTTATAATATTTATTTATTAGTTTGTTTTAAAGATGTATGTAACTTTTTATATACTATATTTGTGTAATTATTTGAAATGTATTTTATGATATTATACTGAAGTATTTTTTTTGTACGATGCGTACTTGTACACCAGAACTGCCCGTTATCTCTTTCCGTTCTTCCAGTCGATCCTAAGGTTGTCTGGAAGAGATCGCCTTGTGCGATAAGACCGCCCATTATACTATTTTGTGTAAATGTTTGTATTTATTGTTTGTTTTCCGGTGTATTATGTACAATAAAGAGTATAGTAAATAATAAATAAAATAGAGACATCCCTGGAAAGAATATCTTGGTACCGCAATCCATACCATAAAAGCTATCTTAAATTAAAATATCCTCCTCGTGAATCCTGTAAAGTGTTTTGGAACAGTACAAAGCTATACTGTCATATTTTTGTTTTTATTTTGCCTATACCAGATGACTTTTTTTACCGTCTGGAATTAAATTGAGTATAATAGGTGAACGGAGTAGAACCACACGGCATTTTTATTATTTGCCTGTAATGTAATTTATCCATCAGTCATCATCATCATCATCCAGCCGAAAGAGGTCCACTGCTGGACATAGGCCTCCCCAAAAAGGGACGGTTTGTCGTAATCGCCACCCTTGGCAGGCGGGTTGGCGATCGCAGTATGGTTGTTAAAGTACTCAGAGAACGCTGCTGCCCATCCTCTAGAGAATCCCTTACTAGCCTTTTTACGACACCCATGGGAAGAGATGGGGTAGTGCTATTCTTTAAGCCCTACACGAGACCTAATCTACAGGGTGTAATCGAATTCGTGTAATTCAAACCACGTGATCTATTAATGGTATAGATTAACCCCGCACGGGATTTAGATTGATTAAAAAATTTAAAAACTTTTTTTTCCCGAATAAAAATTTTATGTGCTAGAAAATTTTGATGCCATGCATAAATGATTGAAGGCACGGCGACACAGCTGACGGGCACGACTAGCGCGATATCGTTCCACGCAGTCAATTAACTTGGAACGGTAAAATTACTCAGATGCAGAATACCATGGTTCATTTTTTGAAAACTTTTTTTGTTGATTTCAAAAAAAAACTATGCAGGGTCAATCTGTGTCACCAGTAGATCACGCGGTTTGAAGGAATTACATGAATTCGTTAACACCCTGTATACATATAATAAATCTGTAGACATGGCGTGTCTGTACATAGCAAATATTTTGAAAAAACCTGGTTGGGATGTTAAACTATAACCAATAGAACCCATTTTTAACATTTTTGTAATTTGTGTCTGTTTGTCTGTTTATCTGTTTGTCTGTTTATCTGTTTGTTTGTTCAAGCATCACGTAAAAACAACTGGTCCAATGTTGTTGACTTTTATTAATAAATATTGTGCTTATCTCTAAGTAACATATGTTTTTTGTTTCATCGCAATCGGTTCTCGCAATCAAAAGTTATGCGAATTTTAAGTTTTCTAGGAGAAGAACTTAGCATGTATTTGTGTATACCATTTCTTTTCAATAGATGGCGTTACGTGTATCAAATCACGTTGTGAGGAAATATAATCAACGAATATATTACTATTCTCAGTCTACGGAAGGTCTATTGAAATGCTATCCGAAGAAGGTACTAACTAAGCTTTTATAAAAAAAACGAAGATAATGTTATTTAAAATTTATTAGGTACCTATCTATCTGAATGGCAGTGGAAGAGAAATACATTCAATTTCATAAGCGAGTGTAGGTATTCTAAATTTTTTATTGTGCAAGGCAATACGATAGATTAATTTGAAATACTCATATATTTTATTATGAATACTTAAATACGTATTTATAAATCTATTTACTATTAATAAAATTCAAAGTGCACTTTGTCTGTAATTAAATATTTTTCCAAAATTTCGATTCGGTGGTAGGTACTATACTATCGATAAAGAAAATATAACATTTTTTTTTTTTAGAATTATTGTGTCTGTTTGTCTTTCCGTCCGGACATCACGTAAAATCCCGTTGATGGATTTTGATGGGACTTTCGCTGATGTATTGCGTAAAGAGCGACTATTTTGCTGGTTATCATCACGGTATTGTTCATAGGAGCCGAACAGCGGAACATTATTTGCACATACTGCGAAGTATAAGCTTAATATTCGGATCGTAAAATCGCGTGAATCGATTTTGATGGACCTGCGCTTATGCTGGTATATAAACTATCACGCTATTGCTCATAGATGCCGAGCAACGGAACATTATTTCCATATACTGCGTAGTATAAGCTGTAGACAGAAGTAAGTGCTGCAGTGAACGGTGGCTGGCTCAGTGTCCTGCGTTAAAACCTCACTTTAAAAAAATACACTTTTTGTAATTTTTTTGGAATGTTTTTATGTATTTCATTTTGTTCATTGTTGTCAGAACTATTCAAAGCCTGTCATCGCCGTTTTATTAAGTTTATTTAAGCCTTAGGTAATGTCCCAAAACACATAGCCATGAAGGGAAAGTACTTTAAATATTAAAAATTGCAAATTTCACTCAAAGGTGACTTCATTTTATTTTTAAAAGTAAGAAATATTGCCTGTACTGATTTTTTTGCCTGAACCGGGAATCAAACTGACAAAGCTATACCATCCGGTGGCACCTGTTGATAATATCTTTATGGTCAATAATCAGGATCAAATCTCTTCAACAAACACACTGTCTTAAATTGAACGAAGTGGAAAAAATAAGAACTACATAACAACAATTAACAAGTGCTTGAATTGAAATGTACCGAAGTTAGTCAATTTTCGTTTTATGGTCTTCCATCAATTTCTGACACAATGCTAATTGGAGCGATTTGATCCGTATTATTGATCCTATCGATTGGTGAAATAAAAATACAGATGACATTTGTTCGCATTTGGGTTGGTTCGATTTCCAGATCAAACTTTTTGAAATCTTTGAAAGCAGTAGGTACCTATTTCTAACTTATAAAAATAAAATGAAGTCTTCTATAGGTGAAATTTTTATATATTTAAAGTACTTTCCCGTTCCACACCTCGAATGAAATCATTGTATAGACTGCACTGCGTAAAATGTTTCGATTTAGTTCGCCGATTGTGACTAGATGGCGTTGTAGCCATTTTTGTATCGCCGTAAGGTTTCGTTACATTATCACAATAAATATCAATATTCAATTATAATCCATTTTAGCAAGGAAATGTATGGAAATAAGCAACGCGTTTTTAGTATTATGGTTATATGAACCTTTACGGTCAATCAAGAAGAGCTGAAACTCTACCTAAAGAAATGGTTTAAAATATATAAGTGCCTTGGTGGGACACCTTTGTCTATTATTATAATAAATGGAATACATACATATATATACTATTTTTAGTTGCTGCGACACAATGTTGTTTTCCGAGTTCCAGGCGGACGGAGTCGCGGGCACAGCTAGTCTGTTAATAAATTTGAAGTAAATTTTCATACTAAATCAATAAAAACAGACATTTTGCAGTTTACTGCAAAATGTCTGTTATTTATAACTCGATTAAATAATATCTATAGTAGGTATCTATAGCCATATAAAATTCAGAAAAAAATTACAAAAAAAAAGGCTATGCCAAAGCCTTTCTACCCCGTTCACCTATTATACCCATTTTTTTCCAGACGGTAAAAAAAGTCATCCATTATATACGATTACAACTTATTTTGATTTTTTTATTTCCTGTTTTTTGGTTTTCCCTGACATGATAAGTGACGATAAATTGATACGTAATCGATCTATATATCTGTAAAGGTGCACGTGCAGGTGTATATTTGGCTAATGGTCACAATTCACGTCTGTATACGTAGGTCAGGTTTCTCTAGAAAAGGACAGAAAATTGATAATTCTATGAATATTGATATACTAATATGAGGGTAATGTAAGGGTGCACAAGTAGTTTGTTCTTGGACACGGCTTCACGCCCACCGCGTGGTGATCATATATGCAGGGTGGAATCGTTAAGTGTCAACAGGCGATTATTCCGTCAGTTTAGGAAATATTTCAGACTTATGGCTAAAATCAAAACTAGACTGCCTAGTAACTAAGATAACATAAATATTTTTTGGAAAAATAACCTCCATATATCGAAAATTTTGTTTTTTCCTACTTCCGTACATTTAGTATAACATTTTTGTTCATGAGATATTCAAGAAGCTTGTTTTTTTTTTTTCATTTTATTTTTGAGCTAAATTGTTTAGTGAATGACAGGATTAATAATAACTCAATAAAAAATGGATAATATTTCTTTCCGGTACCTATTGACAAAGTCAGCAATATTTTTTATTTAAACTTTTAATCAATTGAACTGGCTGAAAATGAAAAATGACAAGTTACTAATAAAAACTACAGAGTAAGCTTTGAATTCCAAATTCAAAATAGATGCTATTCTTACGATTTTTTTATTTAATTCATAAAAAATACACCTATGCCTATTCCCTTAAAGAGTAGGCAGAGGAGTTCTGTTATACAGCCACAAGTTCTACATGACGGTATTTAACGCCATGTACCTAATAAGGAGCATTTTCATTGAACTATTAGTATTTTTACAAACAAACTGGATGAAATATTATTATTATTTATTAGACATGAAAATAATATTTTATCGCATTACGTAGGCAATATGCAACTACAAAATCTGTCTCGTTTTCTTTTCAAAATCCTGTGTTAGATTTAGGTACTTAGTGCTCAGGAATCTGTTGATATGAAGTTTTATTACAGAGATGACTAAGATAGTCCGAAGTCGAGTAAGGGTAACTCCGCCGCCATATTAACAATAAGGAAGAGAGAGATTACGTAGGTATGATTGCTATGATAAGTTGAAAGGAATTCTCATACTAAATGTATGGAAGGAGCGAAAGACAAAATTTTCAATACTTGGCTTTTCTTTTTTCTGAAGTTATTCATACTATTTTACTCTCCATGTAGCCTAGTTTTGATAATAGCCTTAACTTTTTAAATATCTCTTAAATCGACGAAAAAATCGTCTGTTGACACTTAACGATTCCACCCTGTATATGTATTAATTTACTCTTAGTAATAATAAACCTGCAGGTGGTGACCAGGACCATTATTTTACTACAATACTTAAATTGGAACCATAAATAACAAGGAAGATAGGATTGACATGGTGTTAGAGCGAGATAGATTGACAGGACTAATCTGAAACACAATATCGATAAGATTTTAGAACCTCAGTTGGTCCCGAAAAGACTTTTGATCCTTATAAGAAATTGGATCGATTAGCATCATAAAAATGTTTTGTGAGAACTGCCTCTTTTCTCGATAACTGTAGCATATTTTCAAGATCCGTAAATGCAGTTCGAAATACTTTTTAAAAATATGGACAATCTCCTAAGAGACACATTCATATTTATGATTAGTTCCGGTTTACTCACGTGCATTTTTCGGGATTGCTCGAGTATCAGTACTTAGTCAGTATCTCAACAATACGGACACGACAAGTGACGAGGATGCACGAGCAATACCAACACACAGCGCGCCCCTCACGTCGCGGGCGCAACGCTACGCGGCGCGGTGCAACGCTAGTTCTACTCGCGACCTTGCTGCGTGATCAGCTCATGATTAAGGGCTCCGTTTGGGTCCGAAACTAGTCGGTCAATCCCGAAAAATGCACGTGACTAAACCGTAACTAATCATAAATCTCCTAAGAACGATTTCCTGTAGCTACAACAGTTAAAGTAGCTTCCCTTATTGCCCCATCTCTAATTTCTACCCAGTAAGTATATTATATACAGTATGTTAACTAACGAAAGACGTTCCCGTTAACCAGCAATACTATTGCGTCCGTACATATTATATTAAAAAAATATTTCAAACCAAAACAGAAAATAAAAAAATCACAAAAAATCAAAACTCGATTCGTAAAAGCAACGCTTACTGGACATGCGCACTTGTCATCATTGTATCAATTTGGTAAACATGGCAGCATCACACTTAACCTATCTACGCTACTATTTTGGTCTTAAACAGGACGTACCGAATTGTTTTTTTTTTTTTTCGTTTTTTTTTTTACTTTTGTTTTTATATATCGTCACCCTCCGCGCTAACTGTCGTAACTAGCAATTGATAATTTTTCAGAGAAATTCTCACAGAGTGACGTATCTGCTTCAAATGAATAGAAATAAATAAATAGATACCTTAGGGCTTTAGGGCAACTAGTAACCAAGCCAAGAGTAAGCCAAGAGCAATATCAAATAGTTATTTGTTATACAAGAGTGCAAAGTTGCTTTTTAACCGCGTTCTCAATTTTGATGACCGAGCAAGCGAAGGATTCTAAAATTTAGAAATTAGAATCCTGAGCGTCAGCGAGGGAATCAAAAGAGCACGAGGTGAAAAATCTTTGCACTCGAGTGCAACACGTAACTTTTCATCCCACCTCAGCGAGGAAATGACTTAATGTAAAAAAAAAAAACTTACTCGTCGCTAGAATCACTCATTTTGGGTTTTTCACTTGTTTTCAAGTTTCTTGTTTTTCACCTAAGGTTTTATCATCAAGACGTGAAAAGAAATAGGCGCGCGTAAACCAAATAAAAAAAAGAAATACACCAAGAAGGTTCCGAGTCTGAGTTTTAACAAATTAAAAAAGGTTGTAGGTATGATAAATTCGGCACCATGGAGGTAGAAGTAAATAAACACGTTGTTCACAAGGGACTTGTGGACGATAACCCGACACCACCCTAGGACTGTCTATCGCTCTCCCGGGAATAGAGCAAGTTACCTACTGGATTTGAGGATTCCTACGGACTTCGGATTCCTACTGGATTTGAGGATTCCTCTTCGGACTTCAGATAACCCTATAATATCCCACGTAACCTGCTCAACTCTTCTTCGAGTTCGGTAATCTGCTCGTCGGTCCGCAATAAACGCGTGTTGTACGTTGCCAGGTCCAGTCATCATTGTTTGTGATAGCCGGATTTCTGCCTGATGATAAGTATCTAAAAATAATTAGTAACGATAAATTTATACTTTATCTATCTAAACTATGTTACTGTAAAGGTGTCTTCATACTGGTGCGAGTTAGCTTTGCTATATGGTATGATTTATAAAGGTAAACAATTTTATTTATTTATGTCCACAGGATACCGTATAGTATCAACTGAGAGCGGTGGCCGGAACACACAAACCCTATAAATTCCACTTGTACTACGTAGGTACTTACCAAGTCGCATGCAGATGCAAATTTAGGCAACGGGTCATAAGTACGTATGGCTAGGTAGGTCAGGGATTAGGGTTACCCTAAAAGGTTATAAAATTATTATTTCCGTGAATATGCAGGCTGTTCCGAAACTCAACAAATGGGCAACGGCTCAATCATTAGGGCAGTTTATGAAAGTTCAGAAAATGTTGTATACTTTTTTTTTAATACATTTAATAGTTAGATTTATGAGGTAAATCTTACTGTGGTAAGTTTGAAACTCGAAAACTCAGCAAATGATGACGATCGATCGAATACGACTTGATTGCCAACATTACGACCAGCGATGCATCGCTCGGCCGTCCAAAATATTATTTGACTTTACTTTAACGAAATCTACCCGCATGTGATTTTATTATTTATAACCTCATTGTGGTTTATTCCGAACAGATACACTTTACAATCAATTATAACATAAGAAAGTTTAAAGTTAAACACCAGTGCAGTGGGTGAATTACTGTTAAAAGCTAACACAGTTAGTATTATTTATGATTAATTACGGTTTACTCACGTGCATTTTTCGGGATTGCCCGACTAGTTTCGGACCCAAACGGAGCCCTTAATCATGAGCTGATCACGCGGCGAGGCCGCCGGTTTGACTCGCGATCATTCGGCGAAATCAAGTTAGGGTAAAAATTGCTTCGGCAAAGATTACGTCGGCTAATCGTTGTCGGCGTAATGAAATTCGATATAAAATGCTTCGGCAAAAACACTGGCACCCAAATATATTACATTTTAAAAGAACAGTTAAATTACTGGGCAGGTAAAAATCAGCATTCGGAGAGGAAAGGGTTGGTATTACATCAGGGGGTATTTTTGACGGTAAAATTAAGTGTTTACCACATTGTAAAATTTTCGGTAGTGTAATATCAAACACTCCGTATAATTAAGCACTTAATCCGTTTTGAGATAAAGATGGTAGATAAACTAATACGCGGTAACTCCAAGTCATCGGTGGCAGCGTTGCTATATGCGCGGTGATATAAATACTATCATCTTTTAATTTATAATTACATCATATCTTGTCAGTGAGAAGTGAACAACATGCGCATTATTGCTTTGTTAGCCCTTTGCATCGCGGCTGTCTCAGGTATATGTCATTTTATTAATTGTCTAAACATTCATTTGTTATTGATGATTCTCCATAAACAATGTACACATAATAAACATGTCATGACACGAAACGTATCTGTAATTTGACAAATTCTTGTCGATTTTGGCTCTTTGTTATGGTTTGGCTTAACCTCCTAATTGTTCATTGGAACAGTTTTCTAAATTACTTACCGTTTTGACCGTACTTCATGTATTCATTAGGTTTATTAAATGTCTTGTGCTTTGATATTTTGAATTTCTTTTTAGCCGTCCCCGCCAATCCTCAGAGGATTGTGGGTGGTTCGGTCACCACTATTGACCAGTACCCTACCATGTCCTCGCTCCTCTACTCATGGGACTTCATCACGTACTGGCAGGTTTGCGGTGGGACTATCATAAACAATAGGTCCATACTCACTGCTGCTCACTGCATAGAGTAAGTGCAAATTGTTTTATTGATAAACAAGAAAAATATAACGGAAGTTTCAAAATGCTTTTGTACAGTCAGCATTATCACAGGAACTATTGCTCTCGTGATCATTAATTTGAGCTATTATTGCATAGCTCGTGCTGACACGTGAGAAGAATAAGAAATTAATCTCGATATGTTAACATAGGGTGTCCTCTGGTTAGCACATTTTTTTTAGTTTTAGCATTGAATGAAAGTCATAAAATGTTCGGCATAAAGTTATTTCGCATAATTGCTTATTGCTAGGACTTTTTATGTTTATTACGTTATGCTTAAATGTCGTTATCGGTACGTGCAGAAAATAGTAATCACTGTTTCTGTATTAACATTATGCGAAATGATGTTTAGGATAAGAACAGTTATGCAACTACAAATATGACTTAGGATTTTATATGCGAATCAATATAGACCCGGTATACACTAATGATGATAATAATGACATGATGACTCTACCCCTTTGAGGATTTACTTTACGTCTAGTCGTATGTATATTTAGTAAGAATTGTTTAATAATCATATTCCTTTTACAGAGATGATCCGGCCATCAGATTCCGTTTCCGTGTAGGTTCCACTTGGGCAAACAGCGGTGGCGTTGTTCACAACATTCCTAGTTACATTATTCACTCCAACTACATCATGGGTTATTTTGACAATGACATCGCAATTGTACGCTCTGCTTCCACCATTGCTTACAACAACAATGTTCGCCCCGCTCCTATCGCTGGCTCTCAGTACAACCTCGCTGACAACCAGGTCGTCTGGGCTGCTGGATGGGGTAGAATTTCCGTAAGTTTATTTAGTATCATTGGTATTCAATTGTATGTGTGTTTATTTGAGGATTTATATTTTATTATTTCTATTTCGCAGGAGGATGGCCCTGCCTCTGAGCAGCTACGTCATGTCCAGATTTGGTCAGTCAACCAAGACATTTGCAGAACTCGTTACGCAGAAATTGGCCATACTGTCACCGATAACATGTTGTGCGCCGGCTGGCTCGACGTCGGCGGTCGCGACCAGTGTTTGGGTGACTCTGGTAGTCCTGTCTACCACAACGGAGTGGTTGTCGGTGTCTGCTCGTGGAGTTATGGTTGCGCTACCAAACGTTTTCCACACGTCAACGTTCGCGTCTCTCGCTACACTGCTTGGATTCAATCAAACGCTTAGGCATCGTTTTTTTTAAATAAACTATTAGAATAAGTGTATTTTGTTTTCTTAAATTACACAAAATTACGATTCGCTGAACTATTGATTTTTAAATAAACTATTAAAAATTTGTATATTTTGGGTTTATTAAATTACGATATTGTGATCTAACACAATCCTATTTCATATACATACAGCATACAATTCAAATAGCTATAAAGTATCTTAGATATTGCAAGCAGAAAGTTTTACACAAAGGACACTTTAATTAAATTTCAAAAACAAGAAAAGCATTCTTTGTATATGTCGAATATCAGAGAGGTGGTTAATTTTTAAAAATGTGCAGAACCGCTAACCTTATTCAGGTCATCGGTTCTGCTATAGCTATAACTCATCTAACATTTAAACTACATAGGCAAATAGTTAATTCAATATTAAGATTTAGAAACACAAGCTAACAAACTATTTAAATCAAGGGAATTTAGTAATGAAAAATAAATAAAGCAGGTAATCCAATAATTTTTAATCAAACTGACATAGGTTCTACTTACAATGTTTTTATTCCAAAATTTCGGAGCAAAGTGAGCTCCCAACTCAATTCACTTGTCAGGCGCACCGTCATACGCCCCACCAGTCTGAACATTTAAAACACAGCATTGCAAACTGTTTTAGTTCTACTGCAAATTCGATAGATGGCGTTATAATAGCCTGATATTTAATAAATTTAGGAACTTACTGTTTACTACGCAATGCTTTAAATGTTCAGGTTTAATTCAAGCTATTTTACAAATAATCAAAACTAGAAAGATTTTTACATAAGCCAAAATATAGAAATCATATTTAGGTACTTACTTATGAACACAATCAAGTAGTCACAATTATTACTAATTAAATATGGAATTGTTTATTTACAAACGTAGAACTTCTCTAAATGTTGATATTGATTTAATAAATTTATAAATGAGAACTTAGATAATAATTTTGCAGTTAATCAACTTATAATTTTATAGCCAAATAATCTTCGCGGCGACATATACATTCTGAGATTTAAAAGTCGCTTATATAAGACGGGTATTGAACTGACATAACTACGATAAAGCACCATCCTGTTTTCACATGACTTGGTCCATGTGTTTCTACGTCAATGGGTAGTAAATAATGACTGAAAAAGCACTATCGTTTAGGTACGACATAATAAAACAAAAATTATGGGAAGACCTTTTGCTGTATTGATCCTGGAGAGTGAAGAAATTTAGAGTGTTACAGAGAAAACGCGCAATCTCTTGGCTGCTGTGACCATGAAAACTAACAAACTTGAAATAACTGTTTGTACGTTTCCTAACAGGGTACGGAACCCTCGGTGCGTGAGTCCAACTCGCACTTGCCCGACATTAATATTATAATTCTGATTTTTTTGTCGTTAATAGCTTCATAGCCGTTGTGCTATACGTCGGTAATAGATAGCTGCGTTTACTTTAACCCACCGGCATCGGGAATAAGGTCTAATTTACCGCTACCGTCAGAGACTAGCACCTACCTCCTCACATCACAATGCATGCTGCGTCAAGGAGATCATTTTTAGGCGCCTATTTTCTGTTCATTTCTGTCACCCTGGTACTTTTCAAAACAACACATGATTCAATTTCAAAACCGATATTTTTACCATTTGTGTGCTAAGTAGTAATTCGCTTAAGCACCTAGTTCCAGTTCATTTTGCTTTCCTGGTAGTTTTAATAAATAGAATTTTAAAACGTCTATCGATATCATTTAATTTTAGTATCGTACTCTTCTCTATGTTTCATCATTGGTGCGTATCGAGGAATACTTTTGGTGCGGCTCATTTAGTGCGTTTCAAAGTTGGTGCGCTTCGAGGAATACCCCGAAATTATCAACTTAGAAAGAAGCCGTCCATATATTTTTAAGCATTGTCCTTTATTATGTTTTGATGGTTTTCCCTCAGATGATAAGTAACAATGATTAGTGACGATAAATTTATACCTTATCTAGGTATCTGTTTCTGTAAAGGTGTATTCATACCGGTGCGAGTTAGCTTTGCATTATGGTATAATTTATGAAGACAAACAATTTTTATTAATTATGTCCATAGGATATTGTATCGTACCAACTGAGAGCGGTGGCTGGAAGACACATACCCTATAAATTGCACTTGCGGTACGTAGGTACTTACCAAGTCGCATGCAAATTTAGGCAACGGGTCACATGCACGTCGGTTTAGGTAGGTCAGGGATTAGGGTAACCCCAAAAAGGTTATAAAATTCTTCCTTCGTTATCCGGGATGTCGACGAATTCGGGGGAGAGTAAAACCGATAAGGATCGAGCGTGGTATATTCCAGGATGACAGTCTGAGTCCCTTGTGGTTCTGCTTAGCCTTAAATCCTCTGAGTGCATTACTGGAGGGAACAGGGTTAGGCTATCGGTTGAGGAGAGAAGGTCAAGTTATATTATACCCTAAGATTGCAGCGCACTTTGTGTCTGGTAAATATGGATAGAGAACACTCAAGCAAACAAAAATTATCCGGAGATATGGTGCCCTAAAGTGTCACGTTACCGAGATATTGTACCGAGATAATCTTGAAAAAAAAACTTTGAGTCCAAATATCTCGGCAACGTGACACTTTAGGGCACTATATCTCTGAATATTTTTTGTTTGTTTGAGTGTCCTCTACCCATATATGTTAGTATCATTGTGCGCCGCAACTTGGAAAAAAAATGAAAATGGCGGCATGGGGCCTATGCAAGCTTCCATAGAAAAATGTTTGAACCCCTTTGGTGTCGACAAATGTGCAGTCATGCATGTAAAGCGAGGGAGGATTATGGAATCCGTGGGAATCCAACTCTCGAATTCCATACAACTTAGATCTCTCTCCCCAACTGAGTCCTACAAATACTTGGGTATGTCGAGGCTTTAGGCTGATGCCTACATATGCGTACATGAGAAGCCGACATGAGGCAATCGCTGCGGGAACGCTTCTTTGGCCGCCTGAATAAAGTACTGAAATGTTTTTTATCAGGCGGCATTTCCTCCAAGCTGAAGGGAGATGCATCGAGATGTGGTCGCAGTGAACAAGGGCCTTACGCCGTTTTGAGCAGGTAAAAATCAGCATGGCTGACATTCGGAGAGGAAAGGGTTGGTATTACATTAGGGGGTATTTTGTCATCAAAATTGAGTGAATAAATTATCGTAAAATTTTCTGTAGTGTAATATCAAACACTCCGTATAGGGGAGAGTTGGCTATATCGTACTGCCATTTAAATCGTACCACTTCTAGATTTCCCACTAAATAATCTAATTTTTCTACACTGGCCACAGTAATCAATGTCTTAGTGGCACCCCCAACTGTCCACCATTTTGTAATGGTGTCTGTTGGAAATTGTACGTGTGAGTGTAAAAAATAGTTTTTAGTGGAATTTGATCAAAATTTTTGTGTTGTGTGGTAACTCGTGAATAAGGTAAGTTAAAATTACGTAATCTATGGTATTTCACTAGGAAACTATACTAGTTTATTGATCATTTTTGCAACGTGGCTAAGTTTTAATGGTATTTTTATTTCTGGATTTTAAGAAAAATCTATGTGCTTTTTTAAATCGTACCAGCTGCAGTTTTGTTAATTGTACCGGTACGATTTAAGCATCCGAAAAGTTCACGATTTGATTAATGTATTTTTTTAAAGTATTTTTTTTTATTTCAGCCATCCGACATGGACGGTAAAAATAAATACTTTCAGTGGAGTAAGTAAGACTTGGAAAGAGCGATTTTGGCTTACGAAAAAAAAAGAATTAAGTTTAAGAATTAAGTGTAAGACTGACGTGTTAGAGTTTGCACTGTTCGATCATACAGCACAGCTGCTTCAATGTCCAGTCCAAAAAATATGTTCTATTAACTATTGGTATACTGCTAGAAGGGATTATAACATGGAAAACATTGTGAAGTTTAAAAACTATATAAAAAATCTATCTTTTACAGAGATCTATGACACAGATGACCCGAATGTAGCCTATAGTGAATTTATTGATACATTTAAGTTGATATACGATCTGTGTTTTCCAATTAGATTTTTCAAAACAGATATAATAAAAAAACCTAAATGGTTATCTAAAGGAGTTAAATTATGTAGTCGAAAAAAAAGAAAACTTTTGTGGCAGTTTAGATTAAACCCTAACAGAATCAATAAAACTACTTTTTCTAACTATGCTCTACTACATAAAAAAATTATTCACTTGACACAAGAGGCACAAAATAATCACAAAATAAAAGCATAAAAAAATAAGTCTAAAACTACATGGCAAATCATTAATCGCGCTAAATATAACTTACCTAGACAGAATATTAATAAAATTAAAGTAAGTAATCACACCCTATCAAATCCCAGGAGCATTGCTGAAGCATTTAATAATTTTTTTATTGATAAGATTCAGGCGAAACTTGATCTCAACAGCAAACCTAAACCTTGTTTAATAAACACTAGCAATAAATCAATGTTCATGGCACCTAGTGTACCATACGATATACAAAAAATTATAATGTCATTAAATAATACAAATAGCGTGGGATACGATGGTATCACTACAAAAATACTAAAGCATGTATCAATGGAGATATGTGGCCATCTAAGTCACATAATTAACCTCAGTATTAGCGCCGGTGTCTATCCTGATGCTTTAAAAACATCCATTATAAAGCCACTATTTAAGAAAGAAAATAGAGAACTAATGGAATATTATCGGCCTATTTCATTAATTCCTGTAATATCAAAAATATTTGAGAAATACATTTATAAGGAACTATACGCATTTATTGAAAAAAACAATATTCTGTGTGAGGAACAGAAAGGATTTAGACTCCGTAGGACAATTAATGTGGCCATATATGACTTTTTATACAATGTTATTAATAATGTTGATAAACGAACACCTGTCTGTAGCATATATTGCGATATGACCCAGGCATTTGATTATGTACATTATGCTACTCTCTTAAATAAGCTTGAAGCCTACGGCATTAGAGGAAATGTTATCAACCTACTTGAATCTTATCTAAATAACAGAAAGCAAATAACTGAAATCAACCAAATTAATACAAAAAATAAGCATGAAGAGATATTTCGATCGTCAGAGCGTAAAGTTTCATTTGGTGTACCGCAAGGAAGCGTACTGGGTCCTCTTTTATTTATCTTATACATTAATGACATACCGAAATGCGTTGAACACCCATTAACACTATTTGCTGATGATAGCACCATGACCATATCTTGTAACAATGTAGAAACATATGAAAGTAATATTAATAATTCTTTAAATTTAGTTATAAAGTGGTTAGATGATAATAATCTAAAAATCAACTTAAATAAAACAAAAATAATGCATTTTAGTCAACGTGTCCCTGGTATGAGCCAGCTTAAGGTACACTACAATAATGAGGTCGTAGAAGAAGTAAAATGTACAAAATTTTTAGGGCTCGAAATAGATACAAAACTAAACTGGAAATCACAAATTGAAATTCTGTGTAAGAAACTTAGTAAATCTGCATACGCTTTACATACATTATCGTCAGTTATATATACGGATGCACTTCTTACTGCTTACTATGGTATAGTAGAATCCCACTTACGATATGGTGTTATATTTTGGGGGAACTCAACCGAAAAAGAAACAGCTTTTAAGGCTCAAAAAAGATGCATACGGTCGATGTTTAAGCTTAAAACTACAGATAGCTGCATGCCTTATTTTAGACAGCATAAGATATTAACATTGCCTTGTCTGTACATTCTAGAAGTAGCTGTGTTTGTAAAGTCTAATCCAAATCGGTTTAAACGTCTAGCCGATGTTGTTCCACGTAATAGACGGGATAATAGTAGACTGTGTCTTCACACAGCTAATACAACACTCATGCGCAAAAGTGTTTTCTGCATGGCTCCTTTTGTATATAATAAATTACCTAAGTGTTGGAAAGAATTGCCTCTATCTTTATTTAAAAAAAGACTTCGTAACTTTTTAGCAGACAAAGCATACTATAGCATAAGCGAGTTCTTATCTGAAAAAGAATTGATGATTTAATGTAAAGTTTCTGTTTTTTTTTGTTTTTATTATGTTAAATAGTTTTAATTAGAATCTTTTAGTGTAATTTTGCATGCCTACGGGTAAAATATGGCCGAACCTATTTTTTTTCTTTATGACCATTCACTGTACCCATATTTGCAAAATAAAATATCTTTTATCTTTATCTTTAAATAAAATCTCAGAGACCTATAAATTCGATCAACAATTCTGCGGCATGTTACGAAAAGAAACAAGATTGCGTTCGATGGCACTATTCATAAAGGAAGACCGTAGCTGTATTTTCTAAAGTTAAAGAAGATGAATTAGCTTCACACATCCTTGAATGTTGGTTGCATGAGACATGCTGTCTCAATTAATGCTATAATCTTTAATACTGAATTTATTATTATTTTTCTTATCTCATATTATTATTAATGTTTGGTATAGGTATATTGATTATATTGTTACTATTAGTACTTGTGCAATCACGCCAAAAATAAATAATTTCGTTAAAAGTTTGCTTGTTTTTAATCACTGGTACGATTAAAATACTTGTGGTACAATTTAAATACCTGTGGTACAATTTAAGCAACTTGACGGCTAAATCGTACCAATGGCAGACCTTCGGGAAAAGTATAATTTGGGTATGTAAATTAAATCCTATCAAACTGATTTCTCTGTTTATGATAGCCAAGATACTAAACTTTGATATGCATATGCACTTATATTTATAAGTCTCTTTACTAACTAAATATCCGAATGTACCTCAAAACTGGTACGATATAACCGACTCTCCCCTAATTAAGTACTTAATCTTTTTTGAGATAAAGATGGTATATTAACTAATAAGGGGTAACTCCAAGTCATCGGTGGCGGCGTTGTTGTATGCACGATGATATAAATACTATAATCTTTTAATTTATAATTACATCATATGTTGTCAGTGAGAAGTGAACAACATGCGTATTATTGCTTTGCTGGCTGTCTCAGGTATATGTCATTCTATTAATTGTCTAAACATTCATTTGTTATTGATGATTCTCCATAAATATGTACACATAATAAACATGTCATGACACGAAACGTATCTGTAATTTGACAAATTCTTGTCGATTTTGGCTCTTTGTTATGGTTTGGCTTAACCTCCTAATTGTTCATTAGAACAGTTTTCTAAATTACTTACTTAACTTTTTGTCCATACTTCCTTGTTATATGTATTCATTAGGTTTATTAAATGTCTTATGCTTTGATATTTTGAATTTCTTTTTAGCCGTCCCCGCCAATCCTCAGAGGATTGTGGGTGGTTCGGTCACCACTATTGACCAGTACCCTACCATGTCCTCGCTCCTCTACTCATGGGACTTCATCACGTACTGGCAGGTTTGCGGTGGGACTATCATAAACAATAGGTCCATACTCACTGCTGCTCACTGCATAGAGTAAGTACAAATTGTTTTATTGATAAACAAGAAAAATATAACGGAAGTTTCAAAATGCTTTTGTACAGTCAGCATTATCACAGGAAATATTGCTCTCGTGATCATTAATTTGAGCTATTATTGCATAGCTCGTGCTGACACGTGAGAAGAATAAGAAATTAATCTCGATATGTTAACATAGGGTGTCCTCTGGTTAGCACATTTTTTTTAGTTTTAGCATTGAATGAAAGATTACGTTATGCTTAAGCCGCGTTTCCACTTTGCTGCCGAGCAAACAATTTGATCAGAGTAAATGTTTGCTATTTTGCCAGTGTTCACTGAAAGACACATTCCCACCGCACTGGTTTCATATAATAGTTTCATATATATAACTCTTTCGCTGTCTCAGCAATCAAACTTTGGAACGTGCTCCCCCTTGATATTAAAAAAGCCCCGAGTACATTTTCGTTCAAACGCAAAGTTAAGGAATACTGCTTGAAGTTGCTGCACTCCTAATCATCTAATTTAGTCATCGTCATAATTGCATTTAGATTTCCATAATGTTTTGTATTTGATATATCGGGTGTTAAAAGACCCTTAACGATAACGAAAACCACGTGTTCTACCCATCATTGGGATCATTTTTTTCGAACAAACCATACCTGGGAAAGCATTGGTTTTGGAGATATTGAAGGTCAAAGTACACATTTTTTTTTGTTTTTTCCAGAAACGATTTCCAAGTCTTAATACTAAACTTTCTTCCATACAAACGTTATCAAAAATTTAAATTTTTCCTAACAATTACGCATTTGAAGTTACAAAAACGCAATGAATATCAAACGCACACGACCGCCTTGGCTCGGCTGTGTGGCCGCTGCACGCATGCAAACGCGCGGCATCGCCACAACCATAATTTGCTCGCTACAAATAAAAAGCGTTTTTTTTCATGCCAAAAAATAAAAGTCGTTTCCCAGCAATTATTTTTGGTCAATTTAATTTAGTTTGATGTACAGAGCGCGTAGATTTCGGCTATGTGATGGGTTTTTTTACAGCCTGTATATAATGTCTATATATTTTATTATTTATTTATATGTATTTTTTGTAAATTATATTTATCTTAGGAATTCGTGTTAAGTATGTTCAGTTCAAAATTGTCAACTCATTTTTGTTTATTTTTTGCTGTACCTACCTATTTTAATGCTTTTCTTTTTAACCCAAAGGTTGACTGGTAGAGAATGCCTTATGGTATTAAGTCCGCCATATGTACCAGTACCACCATGGTGCATAGAAGTATAAATAAATAAATATTGTTTAATAATCATATTCCTTTTACAGAGATGATCCGGCCATCAGATTCCGTTTCCGTGTAGGCTCTACTTGGGCTAACAGCGGTGGCGTTGTTCACAACATTCCTAGTTACATTATTCACTCCAACTACATCATGGGATATTTTGACAATGACATCGCAATCGTACGCTCTGCTTCCACCATTGTTTACAACAACAATGTTCGCCCCGCTCCCATCGCTGGCTCTCACTACAACCTCGCTGACAACCAGGTCGTCTGGGCTGCTGGATGGGGTAGAATTTCCGTAAGTTTATTTACTATCATTGTTATTCAATTATATGTGTGTTTATTTGAGGATTTATATTTTAATATTTCTATTTCGCAGGAAGATGATTTGGTCAGTCAACTAAGACATTTGCAGAACTCGTTACACAGAAATTGGCCATACTGTCACCGATAACATCTTGTGCGCCGGCTGGCTCGACGTCGGTGGTCGCGACCAGTGTTTGGGTGATTCTGGTAGTCCTCTCTACCACAACGGAGTCATTGTCGGTGTTTGCTCGTGGGGTGAAAGTTGCGCTCTTCCACGTTACCCTGGTGTCAACGTTCGCGTCTCTCGCTACACTGCTTGGATTCAGTCTAACGCATAACTATCGGTTTTTTAAATCAATTATTAAAATTAGTATATTTTGGTTTTATTAAGTTACGATATTGGGATCCAACACAATCCATTGTCATATACTTATTATTATACAGAATATATAGCATATAGCTATTAAGTATCTGCTATAGAGATATAAGATATAGGTAACACCAAGTCTTACTCAAAGGTAACTTTAATAATTTTTTTAACAAGAAATATTTTTCTTTCCTTTAATTTTGTTAATTAAAAAGTTGCTTACTTATGATGTGTATTAAACTGACATAACTACAATTAGTGTCCGACCGAAGGTTCGGTTTCAGTTTCGGTTTCGGCCAGTTTCGGCCAAAATTTCTTGTTTCGGCTACAGTTTCGGTTTCGGCCAAAAATCGGCCGAAAGTTCGGCCGCGCCGAAACTCAGTGTTCGTGAATTGTCGCGCGTCTTCCGACTAACTTCGGCTGAGTTCGGAACTCCTGTGTGGCTGCCAGCTGAGTTCGCCGGTCTCTGTTTGTGATTTTGTTTGTTGATTTTTGACAAAGTTTACCGAATTTAGTACAATTTATTGTAATTTTTGTTGATACTGATAATAATACCTTCCTTTTTACTACCAATTATCAAATACAAGATCTCAATGTCAATAAATAATAAATTAATCTTTACAACATTGAACAAAAATACTCAATTACGAAGTCTGTACTTTACGTTTATATGTTGATTTTTGACAAAAAGTCTATAATTTTTTTGATGTTATATTGTTAGTATACTATTTTCGTTAGATTTCCATTATTGTCTTTCATTTCATTTAACACGAAAAAACTGTCTGTATATGTGTAAAAAAGATACTAGATTTCACTATACAAGTTGGGGCAAAAGTAATCACCCGATGTTATTTTGCTGTAATTTTTTTTGGGAATGAAAATATTTGGTTCTTCTTGTGGATTATGTTTATTTAAAATTAATTAGATTTTTTTCCATCAAGTCGAGAAAGTGATATCGGTCAAGTGGCCGTCGTCAGAATTGATGACTGGCTCGACGGATACGGGCTCGTTTTATGGCATTTTCCATTTTTTTTCGAGAACCTCGCTGCCTCTACCGTTACTGTGGACGGCTAGCACTACAGAGCCATGATCAACGACTTTTTCCTTCCTCAGTTGGATGAATTGGGACTGGAGGACATGTGGTTCCAACAGGACGGAGCAACGGCGCACACTGCACGAGCCACAACCGATATTCCGAAAGAAGCATTTCCGCGGCGTCTAATCTCTCGCTTTGGCGATTTGCACTGACCGGCCAGATCACCCGATTTGACCGCTCCGGACTTTTTTTTTGTGGGGTTACTTGAATTCCCGGGTTTATGTAAACAAGGCTCTTGAAGTCCTTAAAGAAAATATCCAACGGGAATGCGAGAACCTATCGGTGGAAGTTCAGACGCAAGTGATGAAAACTGCCATAAAACGAGCCCGTATGGTATCAATTCTGATGGCGGCCACTTGATCGACATCATTTTCTCGACTTGATGGAAAAAAATCTAATACATTAAATAAACATAATCCACAAGTAGAACCTAACATTTTCATTCCTAAAAAAATTACAGCAAAACAGCATTGGGTGATTACTTTCGCCCCACCTTGTACAATAGAATAGATTTTTTTACATGTCTAAATAAGGTACGGTTTCGGTTTCGGTTTCGGCCGAAACTAAGACTGCCGCCGAAGATTCGGTTTCGGTTTCTGTTTCGGCTAAAAATCCTGTTTCGGTCGGACACTAACTACAATAAAGCACTATCCTGTATTAAATGGCAACTATCGGTGTGTATCTGGATGGCGCGGCGTGCATTTGTAATGCTACAAATAACATTTATTTTATTTATTTATAGTTAATTAAAACGGTACAATACCAATTACAATAACTAACATGGAGGCAAAATATAGGTAGGTTATAACATAATAATGTAAATTACATCGTAAAATTAAATTAAAAACTAACATGGAACAGTGGACACCCTCGCATACTTTCTCTCATAGAATGTCAGACATACATGCATAATTTTATTCCATTCATCCGCAAACACATCACATTCAGGATTGTCAGTCAGGAGGGCGTTGAGTATCTTTAGAGTACGACACACTGGGGACTCGGCTCTGGCAACAGTTTTGGATGACCCATGTAAACATGTAGGAAGTATGAAACCAATGTACTTAGAACATATTTTAATGTACCTTTATTAAATCGTAGTTATATTAAAAGTATGTGCACCGACATCCTGATGTCAGAATGGCGGGTTAAACTTAAATCTGAATAGGTAACTAGTTATCTATGCGTGAATTTTACTGTCATGGCAATAAAGTAACAATGTACCTTAACTTATTACACGCGACCAGATGAAAATGCAGATTCAGGAATAGTTTTATTAAAAAAGTTGGCGTGTAGCGCCTTTCAAATGTTAATAGCCAATAGTTTATTTTTCATTACTGTTTAGTATTCTTATTAAAAGTTGCTGTTTTGGTTATAGATTGTATTATGTTTTTTTTATTTACTCTAAAATAAGGGCTAGTCACATTGATGTAGAAACACACGGACCACGGGACAGCGCTCAAAAATGTCCAAACCGAATGTAGACTAATGGTGCTCCCACACTGCTGTTAAAAATGTTTACTAACATTAGTAAACATTTTATAAATAAACATAAATAAAAAAAATCTATTAAAATATTATCTAAAATCTATTAATAGATAGATTAAATTTATTATTATCCGATATTTTTATCTTTTTCTTACATTTTTAGTCAATGTATTAATGTTAGAAAATGTTTGTAAACATTTTAACACCAGTGTGGGAGCACCATAAAAAGCGAAAAAGAAGATTAATTTACGTCAATGGATGCAGTCGAATCTTCGTATGGTGAAAAGCTAAATTAGACATTTTGATGACGACATAGGATTCAAATTAGTTTGTTGGCATTTCTAAGTTTATTTATATGGCGGTGTGCTTAGACGCACGCTCTGGTCATGTATGTAAACTCAGGACATATTTTATTGTGAATTTTGTACTAGACCCTTAAATACATCTATTTCTACCTCAATGGGTAGTAATAATGACTGAAGACGCACTATCGTTCAGTTACAATGTAATATAATAAAAATCATGAGAAGACTTTCATGCTGTATTGATCCCGGAGAGTGAAGAAGTTAAGAAGGTTACAGAGAAAACACGCGCAATATCTTGGCTGCCATGACCATGAAAACTAGATTTGTTATAGGACTTTAAAAAAAGGCGTAAATACCTACTCTTGGAATGGCCATATCTTTAATTGAATTGAGTTAGAAACTTGAATTTATTACAGGACTATAGGGCATTTTCGCGCGCTTCGCCCACGCCAACGTCCTCTATTCGTGATACCTCGTAGTAGTAGTAGTAGCAGTCCATTGTACCTAGCCCTTACCCTCATTAATAACATTTTGTTATATGACGAATCATTAGAACTCTTTGCAAGTACTGAATTGAGACTCCTGAGTACTGCTAGTTGTTACTTGGAGTCCATTGCCACTCCCAGCACAATCTCTTCGACTTGAAAGGCACATACATTTTTTAGATTGCCTTATAAATGTGTTATAGTTATGTCTAGTTTTATAATTTATGGTTAATTTTGTATAATTTTATGTTTTACTGTTTTTTTAGTTTCTGATAACTGTTTGTTTTAACCAATAACTTATATGTGTGGTGTAGTCTGTAAATAGTAGTTGGTTGTTTATAAATAAATAAATTTTAGTATTTGGGATCAATTTCAACTAGATGGCTTTAGCAGTATCTGTGAAAAGAGATATTGACGAACAAATAGACATCTTCACTACGATAGGGTGGCGACATCCGAGCTTGATAATTTAATTATGGAAACGATTATCGGCACATTTACTGCTGAGTTCACGTCCCACATACCGATAACCTCGAGTGCAAATTTTTTTTTTGATTTGTTTATCTTTCTCAGCTTTCACGAGATTTTCGTCATGAGGGACAGTCATTTCAACATTCATTATGCGGCGCTCTGATCGATTTGACACCACTATATTAGGCGTATTGACAAAAAGGTGTCCTGTCAGTGATAATAAATCGATCCCAGTACAATATGGCATGACCATTCTCAAGAACTGGGTGGGTGAGGGGGTTGAGGGATGAGAGGGTAAACTGAGGGGGTGCATGAAAAGAGCCTCCACGAGTGACGATACTTAAGTACGTCCGGCGCACCCTGGGCAGTCAGTCTCGCTACCAACGTTGCTGACTGGCTAATCTTTTCACCACAGTATGAGCTATTTTCGTATAGCTCGTGCTGACGCGAGAGAAGAAGAACTGGGTCGGGCACATTTTGGTAATACATGCCCATTCACAAGGTTGTTTTTCAGAGCAATTTGCCGGTGAATAATCCTGGCCACTAGATTGTAGATACCTGTGCAAGTATTCACCGTTAGCGAAAGGAGAAAAACTACCTTTTGAGATTGAACGCGTCAATGTCCGAAGATTACTTCAGGTAATACCGATGGTCTATAACAGTATTTTGCAAACTTTTTGTGTTCAAGGCACACCTACAAAATCTGGAAATTTTAGAGGTACACCATAGGATCGCTATGTAGTGTAGGTTGGTAGGTATTATATCTTCATCACTTTTTGACAAAACTTGCAATTTTTCCGCGACACGCCAACAAGCGACTACGCTACACCAGTGCGGAACACTGGTCTAGAAGATAAACATTAGCACGTTTTTAAAATTGTACGATCTTTAGGTATTTTTAATATTCATGACATGGTTTTAATAATCAGTGATTTTGTTTCTATAGGTACCTACATATAATTATGATGGTTTATTGGAGTGTGCTAGCGGATATGTTACAAAGACATTGTATTATTGTAACTACCATGGTTTAAAAAAATAAGGTAGTTTTTTCCATTGACAGCTAGATCACGTGACTGTACCTATATACGTCATAGCTACTGATGAACCAATAAGCTTCGGCTTCTGTTGTCAAAATTTGTTATTTGTGGGAAAACATCATAAATGGTGTCGTAAAACGTAAAACTTCTGAAGAGTTTTATTTCCTTGTACTTGTGTTATTATGCCATGGTAATTACAATGATTAAATTTTTAGTTTTTTTTTACACCTAGTATTACAACATTAATCCGAGGGATGGAGATGTGTTGCTGGGGAGTCCGGTGCTCTGCTTTTCTTTCTCAGCACTAGGTATGTTGTTAGTTTTTCGTGGGATGTCGTTTCCATGGTTTTTGAGGACACTGATGCCGAAAATGACGTCATAATCCAAATACAAGATGGCAGCCAAGAAATTTTGTATGTATTTTTCATGGGTGTTAATTCCATGGTTATCGGATTAGAAGCTCCATTTTTTGAACTAGCAACGAAAGCAGGGGAGAAGAATTAAAAAAAAAAAAACAAAATTAAAATTATTTGCACAGAAACAAAAATTATCGAATTTTTAAAATTTTATCACTTGCTTTATTACAGTCACTGATACTGATAAGTGGCCAGCGGATTACGACGGCGACGTGCCCCCTTTACGACTAACTTTGTTAAACGCCAGGTGGCGTTCGTTTTTTCCTCTCTGTACGTTGCGTTAGATTCCAATATTGTCATTTTGTGACTAATATTTTGTGTTAATGAAAGACAAGATATACTCCATTCAATAGTTTTTATTTAAAAAGTCGATACCTAAGCGTTAGACTGAATCCAAGAAGTGTAGCGAGAGACGCGAGCGTTGACACCGGGGTAATACGCGAGAGCGCAACTTTCACCCCACGAGGTGATACCGACAACGACTCCATTGTGGTAGAGAGGACCGCCGGAGTCACCCTGGCACTGATCGCGACCGCCGACGTCGAGCCAGCCAGAGCACAACATGTTGTCGGTGACATTAAAGCCAAGTTCTGCATAACGAGTTCTGCAAGTGTTTTGGTTGACAGTCCAAACCTGGACATGACGCAGCTGCTCAGAGAAAGGACCATCCGCCTGCGAAATAGAAATATTGGAATATAAATCCTCAAGTAAAAGAACAAACAAACAATTGAACACGAATGCAATATAACTTACGGAAATTCTACCCCACCCAGCAGCCCAGACAACTTGGTTGTCAGCGAGATTGTAGTTGGAGCCAGCGATGGAAGCAGGACTAACAGCATTGTTGTAATTAAAAAAGGTAAAAGACCGCATGATTGCGACGTCATTGTCAAAGTTAAATCTGTTGTAGTTGGGGTGAATAAAGATACTAATAACGTTGTGAACAGCGCCATCACTGTTAGCCCAAGTAGAGCCAACTCGGATTCGCCATCTGTTGGCTATATCACCGCTGTAAAAGGAATATGATTATTATAACATACTTATTTAATACATGTATACTTTAAATTAGATGTACCTATAACAAATCTTCAAGTACCTGCTACCTACAGTGATCATCATAAGTATACTTATTAACATATCGAAATTAATTCTTCTTCTTCTCTATTTTCGACACTAATTACCTATACGAAAATAAATCAAATTGAGAATCACGGTAGCAATAGCTCCTCTGATAGTGCTGACTGGACGAAATCATTTTGAATTTTTGTTATATTTTTCTTGCCTAACAATAAAATAATATTTTCAAAGTGGAAATATAGCTTCTAGTAAACAACCTGGATATGCGGGTTTGTGACTGCAAAGCTATTCTTATATAAAGACCGTTTTCTCAATAAAAAGTAATAAACTTACTAGGGGCAGTGAGCAGCGGTGAGGATGGACCTATTGCTTAAGATAGTACCACCGCAAGACTGCCAGTAAGTGCTCCAGTTTGATGAGTAGAGAAGAGCGGCGATGGTAGGGTACTGGTCAATAGTGGTGACCGAACCACCCACAATCCTCTGGGGATTGGCGGGGACGGCTAAAACGAAATTCAAAATATCAAATCACAAGACATTGAGCATACCTACTAACAAGAAGGTATGAACAAAAAAGTAAGTAATACAAAAAAATGTTCCGATGAAGAATTAGGGGCTAAGCCTAACTGTAACCAACATCCCAAAATCGACAAGAATTTAGCGAATTAGAGATATATTTCGTGTAATTTTTCCTATGTTTATAAATTCATTATAATGATTTCGGTTAAACCAAACTGGTTCTGGTGACGACTGTCCACAGAAGATTTGATTTTTTTGTTGTAATCAGTGATTATTGAAGTCAGGCTACAGTTCTAAAATCAATAGGCAATATCTTATTGAATCTGAAACGTGAAGTGCAAATGGTAAAAATCATATTTACGGAGAATCATTATAATAAATTAATCATCATCATCTGCCTAGCCTTTTCCCAACTATGTTGGGGTAGGCTTCCAGTCGAACCGGATGCAGCTGAATATTAGTATTTTACATGGAGCGACTGCCTATCAGACCTCCACAACCCAGTAACTGGGTAATACTTTACTCTTGGTAAGACTGGTTGTCAGACTTTCTGGCTTCTGACCAACAGTAACGACTGTCAAAGATCTACAAATGACAGCCGGGACCAACGGCTTTACGTGCTTTCCGAGGCACGGAGGAAACTCGCTATGGTAAATGGTCACCCATCCACAGACCAACCTCGGCAAGCGTGGCTTAACCCGGAAGATCGGTCTATGCGGCTGTAATTATTTAGCCACGAGCTCCTCCTTAAAATAAATTAATGTTTGGACACTAAATGTTTTTGAACTTTCGCGATTTGTACACATCATAAAAATATAGAATCGGGTCTTCTCGCGTAACAAACTTTAAGAGGCACAAAATATCTTTTATCCCGACGTTTCGGCCGAAATTGCACTGGTCGTGGTCAGGGGTTCGACAATTCAGTTTCAATTCAAAGAACAATTCGGCCGAAACGTCGGGAAAATTATGTATATAGCAGTTATGAAAATTTTCATAACTGCTATCTTGGAAATATCATTTTCGGCATCATCAGCATGATGCCGTGAAAATCCATATCTTATAACTGCCCTATCTAGTAGGTAAGTTTTGCTGCTTTTGCAGTCGGAAAAATAAGTCAGTTATCTGACGTAACTATTGCCCGACTTGTTTATTTTGCGTACTTCCACGGCATTAAGTCATAGGTATGGTATTTTGCTGTGGAGAGCAGCGGCCGATCGCGACTCGATATTAATATTACAGAAGGGGACAATCCGCACGATCTACAATGTGGGTCCTCGGGAGTCCCTTAGATATTTCTATGCAGTATAACCAATTAAAAGTAACAACTTTAATGCTACGATTTTTAGAGGTACGAAAATTTTAGAAGCAATGGCGTACGTAATTACATAATCCATGTGTTTTTCGATGCTATAATTATTATTCTTAATCTACTAACTTGTTAGAGTACTTGTTTCAGTTTTACAATTTATATTTTTTCTTGACATTATTCTAATTGTATCTAAAAATTATTGTACGACCTTTACGTATTTTTAATATTTATGACATGATTTTAATAATCAGTGATTTTGTTTCTATACGTATATGATGGTATATATGTATGTGCTAGCGGATATGTTACAAAGACATTTTATAATTGAAGTAACTACCATGGTATCTAGCTAGATCAGTAAGTTTTGGCCTCAGTTATCAAAATTTGTTGTTATTTGTGGGAAAACATCACAAATGATGACGTAATAAATTTATCGTCTAAAAAGAATACCTTGTTTTATTATATCATAGTAATTACAACGATTTATTTTTCGTTTTGTGTGCTGAGTATTACAAAATTAATCTGAGGGACAGATATGTGTTGCTGGGGAGTCCGGTGCGCTACTTTTCTTTCTCAGCTCTATGTTGTTAGTTTTCAGCCTGGTCACGGCAGCCAAGAGGTTGCGCGTGTTTTCTCTATAAAACTGTAAATATTTTCACTCTTCGGGATCAATGAAATCATGAAAGACTTTCCAAAATTATTGTTTTATTAACGATCCGAGGCATCCGTGGCTGCATTGCTCCATGGTCGTCACAGAAAAGTACCTACTTCTTCATTCATTAGTTATTAATCTTCTTTTTACGTTAGTGAAAAAACAAAACACAATCTATTTATTAGGGGAGAGCGGGGCTGGAAGTTCCGATTTTCAAACAACATGAAATAATCTTATGAAAATTAAGAGTTAGATCTACGATTTTTGCATATATTGAAAGGATGTTTATTGTGTTTCATAATAATATCATCCTTTCTAATAAATTGTAAATAGTATTCCTTCCAGAAGCATTTTTCTAAAGAAAATCGGTGTGGAACATTCAACCCCGCTGTGGGGCGAGTTGTTTAGATATGAACACCCTTCAGTCAGAATAATGCAGGTTTTTTTTAATGAAACGACTTTTTAGTATCAAATGTTATGTTTATTGGTAAACAATAAAATGTAGAAAAAAATAAACAGTTTTACTTATTGAAATATAATTGAGATCGGTCTACAAACAAATCTAAATCTAACATGTTAAGCTTAATTCTTCATCTGATTTACAGTTCAGACACACATAATTGAAACTGTCACTTATATCTATACATTGTAAAATATATTTGGTCATTCATTAAGCCGAAAGATGTTCACTGCTGGACATAGGGCTCTCCCAAGCATCACCACATTGACCAGTCCTGTGCTTCTCGCATCTAGCGGATTAATTAGCGAAAAAAAACTAAAATTAAAATCTTTTTGCGTGGAATTAACAATGATTGAATTTTGAAATTTTAACGTTTGTTTTAGGGTATAATTTAAGCTGTCGTCAATTTAATTGGTTTTGAATTTCTAAAATAATAGGATTTGTCCGCAAAATATTTGATCTGTCCCCTAAATGTATTGCCAAACAACTATAAAAACCATTCTATAATAAATCACATATAATCATCGGGATTTACTATCAAGTATGAAATAAATAGGTTTGGATTTATTTTATTAGGTTTGGCCTGATAACTGTATAATCAAATTAATTGAAAACGATCATTAAAAAAAAATGCAGTTGAATGATTCATAAAGTTCCAAATGTAAATGAAAAAATGAAGGGGATATTTTTAAGGTTGATTGGGTTTTAAAGCAGAGTCGACGGAGCCCTGCTGCGCGGAGCTCATATTTCTGTCTGCAGTATTTAAAGTAACCTAAAACGAAGGGGATGACGGGCTTCGAACATATCTGGCGACACTTTTATTTATCTGAGAATGAAAATATTTCGTGGCGATAGATCTATTAATTAGATCACACAAGTTGATGACAACTTTGCTGACAAAAAATATAGTTTCCTTTGTTTTAATACAGTCACTGATGCATTAATGGTCCGCAGATTAGTACCCCCTTTACGACTATCATTGAGTAAGGTACTTTCCGCCAGGTGTCGTTCGTTTTTTCCATCCTGAACGTGGCATTGCGTAAGATTCCAATAAATTGTATTCCAATATATTGTGACCATTATTTTGCTATGTAATGAAAAACAAAATAAACTCAATTCAATAGTTTAATTTTAAAAAAAAAAACGAAACTTATGCGTTAGACTGAATCCAAGAAGTGTAGCGAGAGACGCGAGCGTTGACACCGGGGTAACGTGCGTGAGCGCAACTTATCCCCCACGAGCAGATACCGACAACGACTCCATTGTGGTAGAGAGGACCGCCGGAGTCACCATTGCACTGGTCACGACCACCGACGTCGAGCCAGCCAGAGCACAACATGTTGTCGGTGACAGTTTGGCGAACTTCTGCGTAACGAGTTCTGCAAGTGTTTTGGTTGATTGTCCAAACTTGGACATGACGTAGCTGCTCAGAGGCAGCACCACCCGCCTGCGAAATATAAATATTGAATTATAAATCCTCAAGCAAAAGAACAAATATACAATTGAATACGAATGAAATAATAAATAAACTTACGGAAATTCTACCCCAACCAGTAGCCCAGACAACTTGGTTATCACCGAGGTTGTAGTTGGAGCCAGCGATGGAAGCAGCACGAACAGCATTGTTGAAATTAAAATTGGTATGAGACCGCAAGATTGCGACGTCATTATCCTGGCTAAATCTGTTGTAGCTGGGATGAACAATGACACCAACAACGACGTGGACAGCGCCACCACTGTTAGCCGCAGTAGAGCCAACTCGGATACGCCATCTGTTGGCTAAATCACCGCTGTAAAAAGAATATGATAATTATAAAAACTTTATATACAGCGTGTCCCAGAAAGTAGTGTCAAGCGGAAGTCCAGAGGTAGAACATCCTTTGAGGTACCCAAATCACCCCTATGTATGTTCCGCGATTTTTTGTAGTTTTCGAGTTATGAATGTTTTTCATGTTTTTGAATCAAACTCCGACTATAACGACATTTTTGATCATAGTGACGTGAATAGATGAGATACATGAATATTTTTTTTTTCTAAATTTGCTGATTAGTGACCCTTTCGAATGCATAAACATTTGTAACCATAGATGTAACGAATGCGTTACAAAAAAATATTGAATTCTCATAAAGTTAAAATCCTGCATGTTTCCTACATCTTTGTGGGTGATTTAAAAATAAATCTCCCTAAACTTTTTTCGTCAGATGCATTTTAAAAACTTATCCATTTTATCAGCTATTTACCCTGTAAATTTCATCGAGCTATCTCTACGATATCACAATAAAAATTTCATTCAAAGCATACAATATCGAAAATTCCAGTTGTAAAAGGGTGAATGAAAAATTGATTAAAACTAACTAATAACTTCTTTTTTAGTAACCCTCGACGCAAAAAGAGGGGTGTTATAAGTTTAACGTGTGTGTCTGTGTGTCTGTCTGTGGCATCGTAGCTCCTAAACGGATTTTGATTTAGTTTTTTCCTTTGTTTGAAAGGTGACTTAATCGAGAGTGTTCTTGGCTATTTTTCAAGAAAATCTGTTCAGCTGTTTGAAGATCATCAGCTCTTTTCGGGTTGTCGAAGGGATATGAGCAACTTCTACTGGTCTGATCGTTTCGAAATTTACTATCCTGTGACTTCAATGATATTGATGACGTGTGACAAGAAGGAGGTCATTACAACTTATCATAAACTTAATGAATCAATAGGCACATAATACCTCTACTGTAAGTTGGGTATCATGCTGTTTCAGATGATGCTTGAGTATTAGGTCAAGGTTACTATGTTATTGTAATATCATTGAAGTCACAGGATAGTAAATTTCGAATCGATCAGACCAGTAGAAGTTGCTCATATCCCTTCATCAACCAGAAAAGAGATCTTCAAACGGCTGAACAAATTTTCTTGAATTATAGCTAAGAACACTCTCAATAAAGTCACCTTTCAAGCAAAGGAAAAAACTAAATCAAAATCCGTTTAGGAGCTACGATGCCACAGACAGACACACAGACACACACGTTAAACTTATAACACCCCTCTTTTTGCGTCGAGGGTTACTAAAAAAGAAGTTATTAGTTAGTTTTAATCAATTTTTCATTCACCCTTTTACAACTGGAATTTTCGATATTGTATGCTTTGAATGAAATTTTTATTGTGATTTCGTAGAGATAGCTCGATGAAATTTACAGGGTAAATAGCTGATAAAATGGATAAGTTTTTAAAATGCATCTGACGAAAAAAGTTTAGGGAGATTTATTTTTAAATCACCCACAAAGATGTAGGAAACATGCAGGATTTTAACTTTATGAGAATTCAATATTTTTTTGTAACGCATTCGTTACATCTATGGTTACAAATGTTTATGCATTCGAAAGGGTCACTAATCAGCAAATTTAGAAAAAAAAAATATTCATGTATCTCATCTATTCACGTCACTATGATCAAAAATGTCGTTATAGTCGGAGTTTGATTCAAAAACATGAAAAACATTCATAACTCGAAAACTACAAAAAATCGCGGAACATACATAGGGGTGATTTGGGTACCTCAAAGGATGTTCTACCTCTGGACTTCCGCTTGACACTACTTTCTGGGACACGCTGTATACTTTAAATTAGACGTACCTATAGCTAATATTCAAGTACCAGCTACCTACGGTAATCATATCATCAAGAGTATTTAACATTTCGGAAAGTAGGTCTGAAGTTGCCTGAGGAGCGGGTTGAAAGTAATACTTTTCAGCCCTAGGGAGAATCGTTTTCAACTGACAGCTGTCAAATTATTAAAAAAAAAACTAGTTCTATTTTCACATTTCTATTGAACCATGTTCCAACTTTCTGTACAGCCACTCATTTATAACGCTATGTAAAATTGTAATAACATAAAGTTACGTATTAACTAAAGAATATATATTTTTTAAATGACTTTATTATAATTTAGTTCAACTATTTCTTTAAAATAACATAGTTTTGAGCAAAATATTTACCATTTTTTCAATGATGAAAATGAAAAATAATGACTAAATAGATGGGCGGCCACAGAAAATAAAAAAAACAATATGGGCGGGAAACCGGCAATCCGATCACTCATTTCTTCCTTAGCTAATTTATGTTTTTATTTGTTTTCCTTGTATTCGTAAGAAAAGCACAGTGTTTACCTCAGGTTAAAGATTTATTTAGTCCCTCGAACTATTGGCGCTCTCGCTACGCTTGGGCGCCAAACCCCGTCTCAGGACTAAATAAGTTACTTTCACCCCTAGGGTAACAATGTACTATTTCTTCTTATCTATTGTCAACACGTGTTTTTAACTCAAATTATTATTAATAGTCACGAGAGCTCCTCTGATTGACAAAATAATTTTGAAACTTCAATTATGTCTTTCTTGTCTATCAACAAAACAATACTTACAATGGGCAGTGAGCAGCGGTGAGGATGGACCTATTGTTTAAGATAGTTCCACCGCAAGCCTGCCGGTAGTAGCTCATGCTCGATGAGTAGAGAAGAGCGGCCATGGTGGGGTACTGTTCAATAGTGGTGACCGAACCACCCACAATCCTCTGGGGATTGGCGGGGACGGCTAAAATGAAATTCAAAATGTCAAAGCACAAGACATTTATCATACCTATAAATACATATAACAAGAACGTATGGACAAAAAACTAATTAAGTAATTTAGAAAACTGGTCTGATGACGAATAAGGGGTTAAGCCTAACTGTAACCAACATCCCAAAATCGCTAAGAATTTGTCGAAACAGAGCTACGTTTCGTGTAGTTTCCAATTTTTTAAAATTTATTTTAATGATTTAACGTAAATCAGCCAAACTGGTTCTGGTGACGACTGTTTACAGAACTTTTTATTTTTTAGTTGTAATCAGTGGTGATTGAAGTTAGACTATAGTACTTAAATAAATAGGAAATACCTAGTTGAATCTGAAACATGAAGTGAAAATGGTAAGAATTATATTTACGGAGAATCATCATAATAAATTAATGTTTGGACAATTCATAAAATGGCACATACCTGAGACAGCCGCGACGCAAAGGGCTAGCAAAACGATGATACGCATGTTGTTCTAGTGTAAAAATTTGTAATTAGATTCTAGTATTTATATTACCGAGAATTAATTAATCTGCCACCTTAATCTGTTTTTTTTTTATCTTTTCTTGGATAATGTGCTTAATTATATTAATAAACATCCGCTGCCACCATAAAGTCGTGTTCAGACTGTCGATATCTGAGTTCGAATAATATTATTGTGATCCCGTAAGCGTGTCTGCACTGCTAGATGGGGGAATTTGAAAAATACTTCTGTAGTAAACGGCCTTGAAGGTATGTAGATTATCCACATTCGTGTATATAAAATTCAAAGTCCTGACTCACTGACTGAGATATCAACGCACAGCCTACACCGCTGGGGTTAGAAACCTGAAATTTTGACAGTATGTTTCTTTTGTGACGTAGGTATCCATTAAGAAGGGATTTTCGAAATTCAACCCCTAAGGGGGTGTAATAGGATATTTAAGTTTGTATGTAAGTCTGTCATTTTTGAAGTAAGAAGCATGAAATTAAATGTTAAGGTTTCTGGTTACAAATAAAATGTAAACGACTTGGAGCGTTTTTGGAAATTTAACACCTAAGTGGATGAAATAAGTGCTGAAATTTGGTATGAGAAATCTGGTACTTTTTTAAATCAGAAAGCGGAAGCCTTGGAATTTGTGTCCCGAACTGCCATACTGCAGCTCGGGACATACATTTTGCATATAAATAAGCTCAGCCTTCTTCTTCCGCAACCCCCCGCACGAGTGCTCTCCGACAATGCTCTACGTTGACCGACTGTAAGAAGTAAGGTAGACTGTATTATAAGTATTCAGATTAATAAGCATACGAACTAGTAAATAAGACTGTTGCTTAGAAACCAGTATGTAACTTTCCTTACACATAATTATGTTCATAGATACATTATCATTTTTATCATCATTACTGATTCTCTTAAGACAATTTTAGAACCATCGTATCTAACAGGTAAAACCGTAAAAATAAATAACTCATTCATAACAAGTGGATCTATCGTAGTATCATAAATTTTATCTACACTCATATCGTAAAGTTCCATTTATGAACTCAAAAATGGTACCATAATGATATGCTTTATGTACGTGCACATCTGATAAATTAATTTAAAAAGTTTAATAAAGTAGAGTTCTCTTAATAAAATAATGCTTTAATAGTAGATTGTTGCACCGAGCGCAAAGTTGCGAGTGTTGCGAGGGCACTAAATTAACACGAGTGCATTAATTACTCACTTAAGCAAGGTGCGTAATCTACTTTTCTTTCAACTACCAATCTACCTACCGTGACAAATTATCCATGTAACATTTTTAAACTTTTCTTGATAAATAAGAAGTATCAAAGTTCTACAATGGTACAAAATGCGCGCCATTTGTTTTTTTTCAACCGAGTTGGTTTTATTTAGCTGAGTTTTATTTTCAGCCAGTATTTTTTTAATCTAATGCATATATTTTACACTATTTTACATTAAACTTAATGGGAGACATTAAACCTCTGTGGTAAATTTATATCTAAATAAAATATAAAAAAAAACAGTGCATTAATGTAAAACAGTGCAGTAATGTAAAACAGTGCATTAATGAGCACATTTCTGCACTGTTTTGGTTCTAAGCAAAAAATACGTCCTTTGTGATCGGTTTTGTAGTGATTAATGATAACATTACTACGTAGTTGAAAGAAAAATATTTTTTTCTAATATAGTAGTACACTTCAGACCGACTAAGGAGTTTTCAAGTAAGTATTAATTTTTAGCGGCAGCACATTATCTGTCACGGCATGCGCTAGGGCGAAGGGCGCGGAGGAACGCTCATGCTCGTGAACTGCTGAGTTTAGGCGCTATTATTGTTTTTGTTTTAACTTTGGTAACAGAGTAATCAAACGTGGTGGGGGAATGTGGCGATGCTTGGGGGAGGCCTATGTCCAGCAGTGGACGTCTTTTGGCTGAACGATGACATCATGTCATCCTCAACCATAGGTTACTCACTGCTGCTCACTGCAAATAGTAAGTATATTTTATTGATAAACAAAAAAATATAAGGGAAGCTTTAAAATGCTTTTTTAAAGTCAGCATTATCACAGGAGCTATTGCTTTCGTGTACATTAATTTGTGCTATCCTCGTGTAACTCGTGCTAAAACGCGAGAAGAACAAGAATTACTTTCGATTTCTTAATCTACCTCTTTGGAGATTTGCTATACGTCTTATCTAAAGTATTGTGGCGGCATCTATCACGCCACATGCGAACTATTCAAGCCTGCATCGCGATATCAAGATTTAACACGCAGATAGTATATTTACAACCTCCCAACATCAACATTGGCTGGAGACCCTTCAGGTCTCGCCAATAACTGCCCGGTTACGTAGAAACCGTCCCCGAGGACGATCTAAAGCAGTGAAACAGAAAAAAAAAACAACTGTTGGGCAGTAGCCCGCCAGGCACAAGACTCCGCCTGGTTGGAGGATCCTCCCTTTGGTTGAAAAAGGAGAGATATTACCTGACCTCGTCTCCGCAGTGGGTAGCCTAGCCCTGGCCCCACCAGCAATTTGCTAAGAAAGTTCAAGATTGAACAAACCCACAGTGGACAGACTATTGCCCTGGAGGAATCAATGTCCTCCGCTACCCCGACTCTGCCGACACCCCTGGATAGCGAAGAACCATCCCCCATTGCCACATACATGACTGCTCCAGCATCCTCCTGAGCCTGAGCATGTCGCCAGATTCTCTTGAAACTGACGAACCTGTTGGCTACCAATGTCAATGTAGTAGGTAGCTCCTTAGTATCGCGGGTCCCATTCCTACATCCATTTTGAGAAGCAGGCATCAAATAATTATTTTCAACTAGCTTTTTCTCGCGGCTTCGCTCGCGTTAATTAAGCTCAAAAAAACTTTTAACACACTACTAAAGTTTCTATAATAATATAATTCAATCGTGATTCGAAAGACACGTGGCGCCATCTATGAAAGTTATTGTTGCTTTCCTCGGGATCAGTACGTTTTTTCGGGATGAAACGTACCCTATGTCCGTTTCTGTACACCTGACAATGTATATGCAAAATTTCAGGATGATCGGTTCAGTGGTTAAGGCGTGAAAAGGTAACAAACAAACAAACTTACTTTTGCATTTATAATATTATTTTCAATTTTCAATTTCAATAAGGAAATTAATTTTGGCTATCAAAACGGACGTATGAAGCTTAGAGACTTATTCTTAAGTGAAGTCTTTGATTCTTTGATGAAACTAAGTTATATTACAGACGAAAATTACGCAATAAGTAGGTATCTACACAAATCTCTGAAACTAAGAGAGTTATGGTAACTGATTTGGATCAAAAAATTCGCATTTTTTAAAATTATTATAGTTCAGTTAGGAACGCTGTAAGTCGAGATATATCGTTTAACACAGGAGCCACAGATAATATAATTATGTAACTTCATATTGATTATTCTTGAATAATTTTATAGGTACTTCAAAACTGTTTCAAAACCTTTGAATCACTTTATTAAATAAAAATATCATTTTTATAATAGGTACAGACGCCAGCACATAAAACTACTACAATCTGTCAAATTTCTTTAATAGATTTTCATCTTTATTTCAGAAGCATTAAGTTCAGGGTTGATTGGGATAATTTTATAGTTTTGGATACATGGCTTGATGTGTAAAACCTCAACTAAAACGTTCCACACATTTTGATCGTTTTGTATGTCGTATTTTAACGTTCCAAAACCCATGATACAGATTTGCAATTTACATTACATGTGAACATTTTCGTTAAAACGTTTCAAGGTTGTGTGAATCATTACAGCGAAATCTAAATATGTAAAAGCGAAAGGTCACTCACTCACTCACTCATCACGAAATGTCGAAAACCGCTAGACGTATGAAGATGAAATTTGGCAGGGAGGTAGTTTATAGTTAGTAGACGTCCGCTAAGAAAGGATTTTTGGAAATTCTACCCCTAAGGGGGTGAAATAGGGGATGAAAGTTTGTATGGAAAATCGTCACTTAACGGGTTCAAAATTTCACGCAAGCGAAGCTGCGGGCAAAAGCTAGTGATCCATAGTAATCAAAATTAAAATAAAAATGTTTCAGAGTGATCTTGATGCATTGATGTTTGTTTGTTAACCACAAATGCGTTATGCATTGAGGGTTGGAACTTTGGAAATCAAAGAATTAGTAACTTGAGGATTTAAATGTTTTTACTAAATGATAAAGGGTGTTTTAAAAAGTAGCCTAGTGCCACTTACTCAATTTTGATAGACTTGTGGGTTGAAACGATTATGCATAACTACGTTCTTAATATATAAAACAACGCAGTTTTTATTGCTCTTCAAATTTTATTTTTTTGCCCTTTACCTTTGTCCCCCTTTAGGATTTCTCCTGTATCGTGGGTGCGTTTACAGACACCATCTTCATATGCACAAACGCCTAAACCCGGAACAACTATCTGTAGGCCATACAAATATTTGTATGGCCTACGGATTAAAATGTCATATTGAGTAAAACTTGTCGTTTTTAATATACGTGGATAATAGGAAAAGTGGTTCTACTCCGAAGTGTTGTTAAAGTACCCATAATACTTTTTTACATACTTTTGTTCTTTGTGTTTTGAGAAAAGTTTAAGAGAGTATCATTCTATCCTCAGCTATGATCAACTGTGTTTGCATTTTGGGTCATATTTGGGATCAAGGATGTATAAAGCTCCATTTTCGAATTCGCAACTAAAGAAGGAGTGAAGAATAAAAAAAATAACTGGAATAAAAATCATTTTGCATGGAATTAAAAATGATCGAATTTTGAAATTTTAACACTTGCATTGAAACGGTCAGCAGGTCATTAGTACCCCTTTCCTCCAGGTGGCGTTCGTTTTTTCTAGCCTGTACGTGGCATTACGTTAGATTCCAATATCGTTATATTGTGACTATTATTTTGTGTTGTAAGAAAAACAAAATATACTCAATTCAATAGTTTATTTGAAAAATCGAAACTTATGCGTTAGACTGAATCCAAGAAGTGTAGCGAGAGACGCGAGCGTTGACACCGGGGAAACGTGCTTGAGCGCAACCTCTACCCCACGAGCAGACACCGACAACGACTCCATTGTGGTAGAGAGGACCGCCGGAGTCACCCTGGCACTGGTCACGACCACCGACGTCGAGCCAGCCGGAGCACAACATGTTGTCGGTGACTGTTTGGCGAACTTCTGCGTAACGAGTTCTGCAAGTGTTTTGGTTGATAGTCCAAATCTGGACATGACGTAGCTGCTCAGAGGCAGAACCACCCGCCTGCGGAATATAAATATTGAAATATAAATCCTCTCGCAAAAGGACAAATAAACAATTGAACATGGAAATAAACTTACGGAAGTTCTACCCCACCCAGCAGCCCAGACAACTTGGTTATCACCGAGGTTGTAGTTGGAGCCAGCGATGGAAGCAGCACGAACAGCATTGTTGAAATTAAAATTGGTCTGAGACCGCATGATTGCGACGTCATTGTCCATGTTATGTCTGTTGTAGTTGGGGTGTATCAAGAAACTAAGCACGTTGTGAACAGCGCCACCACTGTTAGCGGAAGTCGAGCCAATTCGGATACGCCATCTGATGGCTGGATCACCGCTGTAAAACAAATATTATTATTATAACATACTTAATTTTACTTTAGATTAGACGTACCTACCTACAGTAAATCTTCAAGTATCTGCTACCTACAGTGATCATTATCATCATAAGTACATAGCCGAAATCTACGCACTCTGTACATCAAACTAAATTACATTGACCAAAAATAATTGCTGGGAAACGACTTTTATTTTTTATTGGGGACAGTCCGGGACAGTAAAGAATTTGAATTCGAGAATAGCTCGAATTAATGGTTACGAGAACATAGCTCCTTTGATAATGCTGACTGTACAAAAGCATTTTGAAACTTCCCTTATATTTTTCTTGCACATCAGTAAAACAGTACTTACAATGGGCAGTGAGCAGCGGTAAGGATGGACCTATTGTTTAGGATAGTTCCACCGCAAGCCTGCCTGTAGTTGTTCAAGTTCGATGAGTAGAGAAGAGCGGCGATGGTAGGGTACTGTTGAATAGTGGTGACCGAACCACCCACAATTCTCTGGGGATTGGCGGGAACGGCTAAAACGAAATTCAAAATATCAAAGCACAAGACATTTAGCATACCTAATGAATACATATTTATGAAGGTATGGACAAAAAGGTGAGTAAGTTTATTTATAATTAGTTATGGTATAATCACGTGCATTTTTCGGGATTGCCCGAGTAGTTTTGGACCCAAACAGAGCCCTTAATCGCGGCGCACGAGTTGAACACGCGGCGAGGTCGCGAACCGAACGTTGGACATGCAACCTCGCCGCGTGTTCCGCGTAATCATAATATGACGTAACTAATCATAAATATGAATGTGTCTCACGAATTTTATAATTCAAAAAAAGGTAAGTGAGTAATTTAGGTAACTGTTCCAATGAAGAATTAGGGGTTAAAAGCCTAACTGTAAGTAATATCCCTATATCGACAAAGAATTTATCGAACTAGAGATATGTTTCGTGCCATAGTTAAGATAAACTGGTTCTAGTGACGACTGTGTAGGTACAGAAGATTTTAATAAAATTTTGTTGTATTCAGTGATGATTGAAGATAGACTATAGTACTAAAATAAATAGGCAATGGTGCCGATTTTGTTATGGACAAACTAAACTTAATTTACGCTATTGCCATCTTTTTCACTCTAATAAAATAAGAAAGAGACATACGTAAATAAGAGCTGTCAAATTTAGTTAAACTAAAAGTTCCATACAAATTTAGACGACATTTAAAACGTGTCGACTAAAAACACGGTGAAGTTCAAGGCGTAAACTAATTTGACATTTTTAACTTAGTTGTTGTCTATCACCGTCCTTTTCTCGCGCTATCTGTTATTAAAAGATAGCAAGTCTCTAATTTTCTCTTGTTCACCTACTAAAGTAGGTGAACAAGAGAATCGGCACCAATATCTTATTGAATCTAAAACATGCAGTGCAATCTGGTAAGAATCATATTTATCGAGAATCATCATAATAAAATTGCTGTTTGGACAATTAATAAAATAGTACATACCTGAAACAGCCGCGATGCAAAGGGCTAGCAAAGCGATAATACGCATGTTGTTCACTTCTCACTGACAAGTGCAATAATTTGTAATTGGATTTTAGTACATGGATAGGTATTTATATTACTGCGTTTTAATTAATCTGCAATCTTTATCTCAAAACAGTTAATCTTTTTTGAGATAATGTGCTTAATAAGCCTTATTAAGCGTTACGCTACTAAAATAAAGTCGTATTCATACTGTCGATATCTGATTCCCAATAATATTATTGTGATCCCGTAAGCGTGTCTGCACTGCTAGATGCGCTCCGGAGCAGTTTACCAGATTCTCAATTCACCAGATTCGCAACTCACCAGATTCTCAGCTCACCAGATTCGCAATCAACCAGATTTTGTACTATCAAACAGAGAATGCGTATCACTATGATAAACAACTTAATATGCACATTTTGCGTCTTTAACAGAGAATATAGGTCGGATAACATTAATAATTACACAAGTTTGCGGTGCGAAGGGTGGCACCGTCGCCTAAATACATTTTAATATTAAAAAAAGAAGCAGAAGTCCAGGACATAAAAATTCAAAAAGATACATTGCATTATAAAGAAAACAAAAGAAATGAAAGAAAAAAATGAAAAAATAAATAGCATTATTACCGATTGCTTACATGAAAATAATTGTGTAATTGATTGCATTAAGCATCTGGCTTCTATAAACTCTTAAATTTTTAACAGACGAGAAATGGAGTAAAATTTTTCTTTTTTTTCTTTTGGTTTACTATTTTTCTTTTGGTTTACTATTTAAATTCAATTTGTTTTTGATTATACTTCTGGTTCATTGCGAATCTGGTGAGTTGAGAATCTGGTGAGTTGCGAATCTGGTGAATTGAGAATCTGGTAAACTGCTCCGGAGCGGCTAGATGGGGGAATTTGAAAAATATTTCTGTAATAAACGGCCTTGAAGGTATGTAGATTATGTTATTATAAAATTCACGATTCACAAATACTTGGTGAATTATTTATTGGTCAATGAGAGCGTTCAAGTTTAGCAGTGGACGATTACGGGCAGATGTGATGATAATAATATTCGTGAGACACATCCATGTTTATGAATGTCTTATGGTTTTCCTCACGATGAAGTGCTTCATTGGCATCCAAATCTAATGGGGCAATTTCGAAATATGCACGTGTAAAACCGTAAATAGCGAAACTATTTTTATATTATTTTAATATAAAGATGTATTTTATCAAGACCTGAGGGCCTCGTGGCTAATTAGCAACCGAGACCTCTCCGTGCCTCGGCGAGCACGTTAAACCGTCGGTACCTGGTTTCATAAGAATACCTATGACAGTTGTTATGTAGTCAGAAGTTCGAAAGTCTAACCTTAGGATATTGGCATTGCCCAGTATCTGGGTTGAGGAGGTCTGATGGCAGTCGCTCCGTGTAAAATACTAGTATTCAGTCGCATCTGATTAGACTGGAAGCTGAGCCCAACACAGTTGGGTAGTTGACTAGGCAGCAATTTTTTAGGCTTTCATTACTTTACGCTTATTAACTAAAACAAAAGTGTTATTGAAATTTTAAGATATAGATTAAACATCAGTAAATGACATTTGACGGTACACACGGTTTTAACTTTACAATGAAAATAAAGAATTTTTGTGCAAGGAGTACAAACTATACAAAGAGTACAAATATTAAACTCTGTTGAGCAGTATGGGCAGTAAGAGACAGTCGTGATGCAAAGGGCTAAATTGTACGTATATTGTTCAGTTCTCTCTGACGAGTGTAGTAATAATAGGTACATAGCAAACAATGTATTAGTACAGTGTACCTTTAAATACAGTAGGTCAACGCCCATACATTGACAAGTCTCACGAAATGTCAAAATTGTTAGCACTTGTCAAAGGGTTGTCACATGAAACAAATTACCATAGAAGTAATAAGTACTACGTACAACTAAAGTCCTTGCAAATTACACACACTTTGTCAAACTAACGTTCAAATAAATTAAAGTTTTATGGGCGCCGAAAAGAAAAGCTACGTAATTTTGACGATTGAAAAAATAATGCAAAGTTATGTAACAGCAAATCAGCCATCTTATCCTGGAATTTTTCTAACAATGTTTAACCGTACTAATTTTGTCGAGGTGATAGTCGCAGTGGCTAAGGCTTGCGGCGGTAGGTAACAGTCATAAATTATTCCCAAATCCAAGATGGCGGCTATATAAACTCATTTATTATTCATGGATATTATTTCTATGGTTTTCGGAGGTGCTGATGCCTGAAATAAAGCCATTGTCTCCATCTTGGTGTTTGAGAATTGGTTTTATTTTCGTCATCAGCGCCGAAAATTATGTATTTGATTACAAGATAGCGGTTGTGAAAATTTGCACATTTTCACAACCGCTATCTTGGATATGGATTTTGACCTCATTTTCGGCATCAGAAGCCACGAAAACTACGAAAATAACACCGATGACAAATAATTAGTAATTTTTCGTAGCCGCCATCTTGGATTTCCAAATCGATCGTATTTTCGGCATTAGGTCACCGGAAAATCTTGGATGAAGAATATTTTGTACATTGTCATGGCCGCCATCTTTGTTTTGTAAACCAAGCTCGCGATATTATCTAATACATATTAATAAAACGCAATTATTGTGGGTACTTATATTCTCTTTTATGAACTGTTTAACTTGAATTCGAAATCAGAAAGCGGAAGCCCTGGAATTTGTATCCCGAGCTGCAGTATGGCAGCTATAAATGCAGCAGTATAAATTTCACGCATAAATAAGCTCGGCCTTCTTCCCCCGCAACCCCCCGCACGATTGCTCTACAACAATATTCTACGTTGACCGACTGTAAGAAGTAAGGTAGACTGTAGTATAAGTATTCAGATTAATAAGCATACGAACTCCTCACACCGATAATTCAGCCCTCATCAAGCTGTCTCGCCCCTAAGCCCCCGCCAGCAACGCCCTAAGTCGAGGTCCGAGTCCCACTAGGGGTCGCCCTTAGTGCTGTTGTTGCAGGTAGTCATGATGTTAGTGTAGTACAAGTAGTTAGCTTAGGTTAGGTATTTTTCCCCCCCCCCCCCCCCCATTGGCTGGAGACCCTTCAGGTCTCGCCAATAACTGACACGTAGAAATGGTCCCCTAGGACCACCTACAGCAGTCCAAAAGAAAAAAAAAAGCATACGAACTAGTAAATAAGACTGTTGGTTAGGAACCAGTATGTAACTTTCCTTACACATGTCATAATTATGTTCATAGATACATTATCATTATAATCATCATTACTGATTCTCTGATGACATTTTTTTGTACCATCGTATCTACCAGGAAAAACCATAAACATAAATTATTCGTTCTGAACAAGTGGATCTGTCGTAGTAGTCGTAAGACATGAGTGTAGATAAAAGGAGATGTTACATTTTCGGCTATCAGATGTACATTTATCGAAAAAGAGGCAAAATACCACGAATTGAGGAAAAATATTCTTTCGTGAATTTAAGCCTGATTTGTTGTGCACAAAAAGTAATAGTTTTTCAATAATTGCCATATCCTATTCAACATGGCGTCTCATAGTTTGCATAGCCTGCTTTCGTTCTGAAATCATGTCACGTTAAAACATAATATCATGTAGACGATAAACATAAAAGGTATGTATATATGCTTCATATAAAATATGTTTATTGTATATAGTATTTATTTATTTGTGTTTTTAGGTTTATTTAAAGTATTTAATTTGATGTCTCTTTATTTATTGTTACACGGAGAACTACCCCTCACTTTTATTTTTCTTGCAAATCATGTCCATCCAAAGGTTGTCTGGAAGAAATTGCCTAGTGCGATAAAACCGCCCATTGTGCATTTCTATTTTAAAATAATGTTTCTTGTTTATTTTGTGTAGGTACAATAAAGAGTATTGTATTGTATGTTTTCTTGTACTACATATTAACAATTATTATTATTCTCTTACACATCTTTTCGACTAATTATAAGCCAGTGTGACGATTTCATTGTTAAAATAACCGCCCAAGTGCGAGTCGGACTCGCGCACGAAGGGTTCCTTACCATTATCTATAAAAACGGCAAAAAAATCACGTTTGTTGTATCGGAGCCCCCTTAAACATTTATTTTATTCTGTTTTTTAGTATTTGTTGTTATAGCGGCAACAGAAATACATCATCTGTGAAAATTTCAACTGTCTAACTATCACGGTTCATGAGATACAGTCTGGTGACAGACGGACGGACAGCGGAGTCTTAGTAATACGGTCCCGTTTTACCCTTTGGGGATGGAACCCTAAAAATAGATAATCTACTTTTCTGAAGTGTACTTCTGAACGAAAAAATCAAAATGATCGTTTGTGTTGACATAAACACTGAGTCATCGTCAAACGTCATCTCTACAACCTCTCATCATGGCTCACTCATACCATATACCATACCCACTCCGTTTGTTGCCCCTTCCGAAGATCTCCCACCTGGGCACGAGTTGCCTTGGCTGACCTGGAAATTTCTAAATAGACTCGGAATCAGGTTGGTCGAAGCAAGGAAAACTTGCTCAGGTGGAGATTTGCGGATAACTCAAACCCGGAGTGTAAATGTGGTGCGTTCCGCAATCTATGGCGCATTTAACATCATGCCCCGTCTGCTCCGTTACCTGTACATCACAAGAACTAATGGACGCTATGGATAGTGCTAAACTCATTGCTGAGTTCTGGGCCGACACGGTGTAGATTGTCATCGACAGCTTAAGAAGAAGAAGAATTAGAGATATTTGATCCTTATCATAGAGTGTAGATTATTATTGACACATTCAATAAGTGCCATTAAATATAGGGTGGTGCTCATATTACACTTTAATTCCCGTCTCATGCAAACGACTTTTAAATATATCAACGCAGTTTTTATTGCGCTCCATTTTTTTTAACCTTTGCCTTAGTGTTTCCCCTCTAGAATTTCTCTCGTATCACGGGTGTGTTTACAGACGGTGACCAGTCAGTTCACTAAAAATCAATTCACAAATTTTTACTTGACAAGCAACGATTGGCAAAAACATTATTTGTCATTTCATCAATAAACAACAACAAGTTTATCAAATAATTCACTCAGCAAAATAATTATCCGATAAACTTTTATTTTATTATTATTGTTTATTGTAGGTATTACTTATATATATATATATATATATATATATATATTATTTTGTGTTATTTGACAAACAATTCATGATTTTTTCATTTTATCTCATAAAATATCGTTTGGAATAAAGACATTACATTATATTGACTTATTATAACGCAACTTTATAAAATTAAACTCACATTAACATTGTACAAAGCCAAACGCTATCGCTTGTCTTCCAACTGACTAATTTTGAGAGCGAGCGAAGCGAGCTCGGGAATTTGAGGCACGATACGGATAGGTTAGGTTCGAAGGGGATGACGGGGGCTAAAGTGAGCGAGCAAAGCGAGCGAACGAAGCCCCCGTCATCCAGGTTACTTTAAACCCTGCAGACAGAAATAGGAAACCCGCGTAGCGGGGCTCCGTCGACTCTGCTTTGGAAACCAAAATAACCTTACAAAGCTGAAATGTTTGTTCGAAATGTATTTGAATAAAATGATGTTTAGTAGAAACGTGATTTATGAAAATGTATCTAAATATGAAATGAAAAATGGTTAAATGATTAAAATATCATGTGATGCATTTGTTAAAAGACGTGTTTGCCAAATAAATGTTTGTAAAACGAGTGTTTTTAAAATAAAACATTTACGGAATAAATTGTTTGCAAAATAAATAGTATACGAAACGTAGGTTGTAAAATGAAAATTAGTCAATGGAGTTTTGGTGAAACTTTAGTGAACCGTTTACAGATACATATCTTCACACCCACAAACGATGTCAAGACCCAGAACAACTATCTGGGTGATGCCCGATCTCCCCAAGTTCCAAGTTCCCCAAAGCTTATATTATTAAATATTTTACGACTTTGTCTTGACTGAAATCTAGAATGGTACAGACGCCGAATCAATGCTGCGAAACTTTAGAGAATCAATGGGGTAAAAATGTAGTAGGTATGTATTTTCATTGCAATTTACGCTTAATTCATTAAACATTGTTAACATTATGCAATACTGATAAGTGATAGATAACAAACGACGTTGTTCTGTACTTCAATAACTAATAGACGCTCATCAATAGTGGTGTTAATGAGTGCGAATGAGAGGGAAAAATCAAATACTGTTTTTGCACTTGTGCGAATGAGAGGGAAGTATCAAAACTTGTTTCCCTTCCGCGTCCTCCATTCCTGTTTTTTATCTATCAGGCAGTTTGCATAGCGTTTGCATAGCATTTATAGTCTACATGATGTGTTTACTTACAATTTTCCTGAGTTAAAGAATTACTTGCTAGATGCCTCCAACACATCCTAAATTCTTCCCTCACACTACATTTCTCCCTAGAGCAACCTGGATGCATTCCTAATTCACCCCCTGGATACATCCCTAACACACCCTGGATATGTCAAATTATACATAGAGAAAATACACCATGGGCCCGTGGTACCTGAAAGATTTTAACCTTCGATTCTGATGCCTAATTGGAGAAGAAAAGCTAGGGTATAGTTTGTTGAATAAAGCTTAATTTTCGAAATATTCATTATCTACGGAAATTCACAAATCGAAAAATATCTAGGCAACAAGTCCTATGAACGCGGCGTTGCGACTTTTGTTATACCATACCCCTCTCTCGCCATATGTCTTATTTGTCGGGGATGGTTGTGAAGTGAAAAGTTTCTTATCCACTCACACGATAATTTAAAAATGTTGACAGTTTAACCTAAGGTATTGTTTACAAGGAAGTAATAAAGATAATTGATTTATTAAGAAACGAATAAAAAAAACTGAATTGGACTTTCGTTGATATAACATTTGAATCATAATACCATCAGAAAGGCGTGGTTAAAATCTTTCGGGTACCTCAGACCCACGGTGTATATCTTCCAAAATAAGGTTAATTTTAACTAGGTACTATTGCCTTATTCTAACACCTTTTAAGACGTCAGTACGAGGAATGGTCAAGTGTGAACTTTACAAATAAATTAATTTTACATTTTGGGGAAGTTGGGAATGAATGTATGAAAAATAATTTTGGGGAACTTGGAACTTGGGGAGATCGGGCATCACCCAACTACCTATCTGTAGGCCATACAAATATTTGTACCGTGCGGAAATCAAACCTACGACCCGTGGCGCATTAAAATTTCATTTCAGTAAAACTTGTTGTTATCAATACACTTACATGGTTAATAGGAAAAAGGGTTCTACTCCAAAAGGTTGTTAAAGTACCCATAGTACTTTTTTACATACTTTTATTCTATCACTTTACTCAAAAGTCAATAGTTTAAGAGAGTAAATGTTCAAAGATTTCACAAAAATACGCTACAATCCGTCTATCCTCAGCTATGTTCAGTTGTATTTATACAGCTGGCTTGTATTTTGGCTCTTATTTGAGATCAAGGATGTAAAGCTCCATTTTCTGATTCGTAACTAAAGAAGGGGCGAAGAATAATAAAAAAAAACTGGAATAAAAATTATTTTGTATGGAAATAAAAATTTTCGAATTATGAAATTTTAACGCTTGCATTCAAATGGTCATCACTGATGACTCATCAGTGATACTTTAAGTGACCCACGGGTTAGTACTTACCCTCTTTCCGACTGACATTGTCTAAGGTAGTTTCCCCCCAGGTGCCGTTAGTTTTTTCCAGCCTTCCATTGCGTTAGGTCCCAATATCGTCACATTGTGACTATTATTTTGTGTTGCAATTAAAAACAAAATATACTCAATTAAAGAGTTTATTTAAAAAAAAACGAAACTTATGCGTTAGACTGAATCCAAGAAGTGAAGCGAGAGACGCGAGCGTTGACACCGGGGTAACGTGCGTGAGCGCAACTTATCCCCCACGAGCAGATACCGACAACGACTCCATTGTGGTAGAGAGGACCGCCGGAGTCACCATTGCACTGGTCACGACCACCGACGTCGAGCCAGCCAGAGCACAACATGTTGTCGGTGACAGTTAGGCGAACTTCTGCGTAACGAGTTCTGCAAGTGTTTTGGTTGACTGTCCAAACCTGGACATGACGTAGCTGCTCAGAGGCAGCTCCACCCGCCTGCGAAATAGAAATATAAAAACCAATATAAATCCTCTCTCAAAATAAACAAACATACAATTCAACATGCAATAATAAATAAACTTACGGAAACTCTACCCCACCCAGCAGCCCAGACAACTTGGTTATCACCGAGGTTGTAGTTGGAGCCAGCGATGGAAGCAGCACGAACATTATTGTTGAAATTAATAGTGGTCTGAGCCCGCATGATTGCGACGTCATTGTCCGTGTTATGTCTGTTGTAGTTGGGGTGTATCAAGAAACTAAGCACGTTGTGAACAGCGCCACCACTGTTAGCGGAAGTGGAGCCAACTCGGATACGCCATCTGATGGCTAAATCACCGCTGTAAAAGAAATATGATTTTTATAAAAAACTTACTCAACAACATTAGACTAGACATACCTATAGTAAATCTTCAAGTACCAGCTACCCACAGTGATCATATCATCAAGAGTATTTAACATTTCGAAATTACTTTTTCTTCTTATCTATTGTGACACGTGTTTTAAGAAAATAACTCAAATTAATAGTCATGATGGCAATAACTTCTCTAACTGACTGACAAAATTATTTTGAAAGTTCCTTTATATCTTTCTTGCCTATCAACATTGACTTAGAATAAGTATGGACCTCGGGTCATCGCTCAAAAACGTCCGAACCGAAAGAGAGTTAAAACACGATAGATTTGAAAAGAGCTACAATTGCGCGCGTCATTCTTCATTTGGGCGAACAAGCAGCTACACCTCAATGTCACATGTCAACAATGTCGTTTTGTGTAGTAAGATCAGGTAAATACTACTCAAAAAAGTGAAAAAAGTTGATGGTGTATCATATTTTCAGTAGGTATATTATTGTTTTACAATTTTAAAGTATTATTTTGCTATGGAACATTGTATTTTACTCAAAATTGAATTAATTGCAAGAGCAAAACACACAATAATCCAACTAAACAAAAAGTATCTTATTTTCCCTCCTTTGTTTGACCAATTATGTCAACTTCATTTGGTTGGATTACCATAAGAAACTTGACATATTTATCAGAATTTAGAACAAAGATTCCAAAGAATCGTTATTTTTACGCGATGTTTTTTTGTATTGCGATTTTGAACCAATTGCAATTTGTTTTGTTCTATTCATATACGTAAACAAGTTATTTTTAAACTTGCATTGTATGCAAACATTATGTACGAAAATATGTATGTTGTCCTTCCGTTTCAAAATTGTATTGGTTTTTCGGTCACTACCAAGTTACCGATCGAGCTGAAATTTTGCAGGTAGATATGTGCATATTAGATCATTAAAATGTCATTGAACTAATTTGATGATGGAGCCGAATATTAGGCAGGCACAGGAACAAATGGTAGGCTTTTCGAGTTTCAGCTCATGTATTTTGTCATTATAAGCACTTTTCATTACATAAATAATGACGTAGGTCCGATGATAGAGCCGAAAAACGGGCTCTGGAACTTCCTAATGGCAAATAGTTGACACATGACCTTTGGGCTCGTTTGTTTAGTTATCGTGAACTCTTTTAAATACACATACCAAAGAAAGAAAGAAAGAAAGAAAAAATATTTATTTGTCACAGAGACACACACATAATTATTGTGAAAAAAAAAAGAATTAAAATAATAAAATAAAATGGTCAACTGCGACAAAAAGGTGACCACTCAGCATAAAGCTGTGCTATGGCGTGGACCACAAACACAGCGCTGATTTTCAGTGATCACCTATATGACGTGCGGATGTTAAGCCAGTTATAAGGCTTATATATATATAATACATAAGTAACTAAAATAAAATAAATTATAATTATACCCCTTCTAAAATAAAACAACAAATACTTAAAATTTAACATAAAACACCCTACACACACACCACCATCAGTTAACATATATTTTTATACGAAATGTTTATTATTTTAATTTTAAACACCTACCGGCAAAATCTAAAAAGTAGGTAAACAAAAGCCTCCTGACCTACTTTCTGCGCCCCGCTTTTGTCTCTTTTCCGCACCGACATAGCTATGGTGTTTGGTTGTGTGTCATTTCGCCGGCGCTGCGCGTGAGTCATGGTGGTGTGATCGTGTGACTGGAGCGTTGCATAATTTAGATTTGCTCGCGTGATTTCGCCGTGTAGGTGCTTTGTTAAGACTATGAATTGGTGGAATGTAAGTATGTACGGTGTCTATTTACAACTAAAAACGACATGAACTATCATTAGCACAACTTAACAACTTATTTATTGTTTTAGACAAAAAATATACAAATGAGAAACGTTATTGGCGATATGGTACTTAGTACTTATACAAAAATTTAACTAAACTACATACCTAACTATGCTATAAGCCGCGCCGCCTCAAGCCGCTTGGAGTACGATGTGCCTTGCCCATCGATCATAAACATAATATATCAAATACCAAAAGATTGTTTCCTTCAAAAAAAAAAAATTGCCTCTGATTTAATTTCAGTTTTCCTCGAGATCAATTAGATGATGATGATGCTGACGCTGATGGTGATACTTCAGCAAAAGAAGCGAAATCGCGTTTTTGAAAATGACGATTTTGTAATTTTGCAAGAAATGTTCCATGCTCTTTCAGTTGGATTAAATATTTAGCGATCGCAATAAATCTAACAAATAATAAAAAGTTTTAAAAATTAAAGTTGCTCTATTACTCCTATGTTCTCCAAATTTTCGTTTAACATTAGATGAAGTTTCGAAATTTGAAAAATTGAGCAGTGCTGTCATGTTTTCGTATGTTAAAATTGTTGCAAGCTAAATTACGCATTATGAAAACGACATAAGATTGCGTCTATCGTAAATGAGCTTGTTGGTATTTCTAAGTTTATTTATGTCAATTCAGGACACTTTTATCGTGAATTTTGTACTACACTCGTTGTCCATACTTATTCTAAGTCAATGCCTATCAATAAAACAATACTTACAATGGGCAGTGAGCAGCGGTGAGGATGGACCTATTGTTTAAGATAGTTCCACCGCAAGACTGCCGGTAGAAGGTCAAGTCCGATGAGTAGAGAAGAGCGGCGATGGTAGGGTACCGGTCAATAGTGGTGACCGAACCACCCACAATTCTCTGGGGATTGGCGGGAACGGCTAAAACGAAATTCAAAATATCAAAGCACAACACATTTAGCATACCTAATGAATAAATATTTATGAAGGTATGGACAAAAAGGTAAGTAAGTTTATTTATGATTAGTTACGGTATAATCACGCGCATTTTTCGGGATTGCCCGACTAGTTATGTACCCAAACATAGCCCTTAATTGCGGCGCATGAGTTGGACACGGGGCGAGGTCGCACTCGCGAGCCAAACGTTGGACATGCAACCTCGCCGCGTGTTCCGCGTAATCATAAATATGATGTAACTAATCATAAATATGACGTAACTAATCATAAATAAATAAAAACAATTATGAATGTGTCTCACGAAAGTTATAATTCAAAAAAGGTAAGTATGTAATTCAGGTAACTGTTCCAATGAAGAATTATGGGTTAAGCCTAACTGTAAGTAATATCCCAATGTCGACAACGAATTTGCCGAACTAGAGATATGTTTCGTGCTATGGTTAAGATAAACTGATTCTGGTGACGACTGTGTACAGAAAATTTTGATAAAATTTTCTTGTACGAGTATTCAGTGATGTTTGAGATTAGACTACATTATTAAAATAAACAGGCAATATCTTATTGAATCTAAAACATGAAGTGCAATCTGGTAAGAATCATATTTATTGAGAATCATCATAATAAAATTGCTGTTTGGACAATTAATAAAATAGTACATACCTGAAACAGCCGCGATGCAAAGGGCTAGCAAAGCGATAATACGCATGTTGTTCACTTCTCACTGACAAATGAAATAATTTGTAATTCGATTCTAATATATACATATTTATATTACTACGTATTAGTTAATCTGCAATCTTTATCTCAAAACAGTTTATCTTTTTTGAGATAATATGCTTCATTACATTATTTAGCGTTCCGATACTAACATAAAGTTGTATTCATACTGTCGATATCTGATTCCCAATAATATTAATGTGATCCCGTAAGCGTGTCTGCACTGCTAGATGGGGGAATTTGAAAAATATTTCTGTAATAAACGGACTTGAAGGTATGTAGATTATGTTATTTTAAATTCACGATTCACAAATACTTGGTGAATTATTTATCGGCTTATGAGGGGGCTCAAGTTTAGTAGTGGACGATTACGGGTAGATATGATGATAATATTCGTGAGACACATCCATGTTTATAAATGTCTTATGGTTTTCCTCACGATGAAGTGCTTCATTGGCATCCAAATCTAATGGGGCAATCTCGAAATATGCACGTGTAAAACCGTAAACAGCGAAACTATTTTTTATACTTATTATTTTAATTTAAAGACATATTTTATCAAGACCTGAGGGCCTCGTGGCTAATTAGTAATCGAGACCTCTCCGTGTCTCGGTGAGCACGTTAAACCGCCGGTACCTGTACCCCAAGTTTGAGTTTTTTAAGTTACTACTGTAGTTGCGTCACGCCAAAAATGTCAAACAAACTTTTAGTAATACTATTCTTAGTTATACGAAAGCGATTCATTACTATCTTACTAGGAATATAATTATAATACGGTTCAAGTATAGTAATAAAATTATATTACTAGATTAAGTTTAGTGAAATAATTGTAGGAGTGTAGTGCGGGGGTGCGGCGGAGACGGCGGCGGGGGCTTCGTTGTGTTTGTGAACCCCTAGCCGTTTTATGATCATATTCCTAGCGATAATTTGGGGCACCCCAACATCGTGTTAGGTTACTTTAAACACTGCAGACAGAAACAGGAGCCCCGTAGTAAGCGCGGTATGCACCGGCACTCAGTATCTCAACAACACGGACACGATAAGTGACCAAGATGCACGAGCAATACTGACACAGAGCGCGCCCCTCGCATCGCGGGCGCAACGCTACGCGGCGCTGTGCAACGCTAGTTCGACTCGCGACTTTGCCGCGTGATCAGCTTATGATTAAGGGCTCCGTTTGCATCCGAAACTAGTCGGGCAATCCTGAAAAATGCACGTGAGTAAACCGTAACTAATCATAAATATGAATGTCTCACGAAAGTTATAATAATAAAACAAAATAGATTTAGATAAAACATCAGTTAATTACATTTGACGGACACATTTAGTATTGTTTTAAATACACTGTTGCAATAAAAATTAAGGATTTTTCTGCAAAGAGTACAAATTATAAAAAGAGTACAAATTATAAAAAGAGTACAAATTATAAAAAGAGTACAAATTATACAAAGAGTACAAATATTAAACTCTGTTAAGCAGTAAGAGTAGTAAGAGATAGCCGCGATGCAAAGGGCTAGCAAAGCGATGGTACCTATTGTTATTGTTCAGTTCTCACTGACGAGTGTAATAATAATACCCACTCACACGTTTGTTGCCCCCTTCGCCTATGTTCTCGCGGCTTTTCAGGGGGCCCAGCTAGTGAGCTAGCGAGTCACCGTCTGCCAACACAATTCAATTTTAAATTTGAAAGGCAGACGCCGTTTTATTCCAGCAATAGATGCACAAACAGTCCATTTAACACCCCTCCCCATAGACCAGATATTTTTTACCATGTTTTACAATAATAGTCTGGCACCCACCTGAGACGGTCCATGACTGTACTCCAATAGTACAGCCGTATATAGTCCCCCGTTGATGCCCATCCCATTTTAGATTAAAGTTCTCAAGTATGCCTTCCAAAGGACCGGACATCTTCCATACGGAAGATGAGCCGTGGATAAAAAGAGATACAATAATAATACATAATAAAGAACATATAAGTATTCAGATTAGTAAAGCATACGAACTGGTAAATAAGACTGTTGCTTAGAAACCAGTATGTAACCTTCCTTACACATAATTAGTCATAGATACATTATCGTTTTTATCATCATTACTGATTCTCTTTAGTACAAAGGACAATTTCCACAAAAAACCAGAAACTTTTATCGATCGATCAAGATGAAACATATGCCAATTAATTAAGTATAATGAGTACTTAATTCTGTGTTTGAGGCATTAGCCAAATCGATGGAGTATTGGAGATACAGTTCAATTAGTGAATACGTAAAATATGATATTAAGGTTTTTTCATTATATTGTGGAGGAACTAGGTGTGGTGTATATCATCGTTTTGTATATCTGTGTGGTGCCGGACGTAAAGAATAGCACTACCCCATCTCTTCCAATGGGTGTCGTAAAAGGCTACTTAGAGATTCACTAGAGGATGGGCAGCAGCGTTCTCTGAGTACTTTAACAAACATACTACATTCGCCAACCCGCCTGCCAAACGTGGCGATTATGGTAAACCCCCCCAACATTGTTTGGGGGAGGCCTATGTCCAGCAGTGGACGTCATTCGGCTGAATGATGATGATGATTATCATTGTTTTTATTTTATTACATTATATATTATTAGGGTTGCGGAGGTCTGGCAGTCGCTCCGTGTGAAATACTGGTATTCAGTCGCATCGGGTTAGACTAGAAGATTACCCCAACGTAGTTGGAAAAAGGCTAGGCAGAACGAATAGTTTTTGTTTTTATCACAGTATCTCCTTCATGTGTAAGCTAGACAGAAAATATAATAAGAGATAGGCGAATTTAAAAGAGAAAAAAACAATGTCGTCGTACGTCAGATAGATGCGCGCATGTTATTGGGAATGGTATAAACTTAATGACAAGTGTCACAATCAAATCAAATCAAATGGTTTATTTGTGAAACATAGGTATACAACAGGTCATACATAATACAAAAATAGGACGCTATGTTTTGTCTTAAGACATACAAATATCATTACATGCAGAATAAATATGCTAAAGAAAAATTACATTAATAAAAGGAAACAATACAGAGATCATAATAAAAAAAAAAATATTAAAGATTACAGATATCAAAATTTTTAAGTGCAACATTAATAATTATAATTCTTTATCGTTTAAAAACTCGTCTATTGTGTAATAGCATTTGTCATGAAGAATTTTCTCCAGTGCTATTTTGAATTTTGACAATGGCATTATTTTTATGGAATTAGGAATTTTATTATATATTCTAGGAGCAATTCCAAACAATGGGTGGTCTTATTGCTTAAAGCGATCTCTTCAAGACAGCCGTGGATGGAGAGGAATACCTAATACACAATAACATGGATGGTGGCTAATCTCTTTCATCTGTTTATCTAGATGACTTCATTATTACCTACATAAAAAAATCAAGTTCAAATATGTCATCTTGAAAAATCGTTTATCAATTTCATTTTTGTGATAGGCTTGTTATAAACCGACTAACGTTTCAACGATGGCCGCGGTGTAAAACCAAATGCACTTCCCGTAGCTCTGACTACTTACTTAAGCATGGTCACTTTCCTGCTTTGGAGAACGATTGTTCATTGAGAACACTTGTAGCAGGTATAGATAAAATATATATAAAAGATACCTGTATAGCTATAGCCTCAAGGACCAAGAGCTTCATAGCCTTTATACACATTTCAGAGGGTTAAGCGTTACTGTTGTCAGATTAAAAAAGCTTAGGCCTTTGCATTTGCAAGACTTTGGACCTCCAACCACGAGTCTAGAATAGGCCTAGCGTAAAGGACTAAAAGTCTTTATAGGGTTTTAACATTTGCATTGAAACGGTCAGTAGTGATACTTTAAGTGACCTACAGATTAGTACCCCTTTTCCGACTGACCTTGTGTAAGGTACTTTCAACCTCAGGTGGCGTTAGTTTTTTCCAGTCTGTACGTGGCATTGCGTTAGATTCCAATATCGTCATATTGTGACTACTATTTTGTGTTGTAATGAAAAACAAAATAGGTATACTCAAATAGTTTATTTTAGTTTATTTAAAAATCGAAACTTATGCGTTAGACTGAATCCAAGAAGTGAAGCGAGAGACGCGAGCATTGACACCGGGGTAACGTGCGTGAGCGCAACTTATCCCCCACGAGCAGATACCGACAACGACTCCATTGTGGTAGAGAGGACCGCCGGAGTCACCATTGCACTGGTCACGACCACCGACGTCGAGCCAGCCAGAGCACAACATGTTGTTGGTGACAGTTAGGCGAACTTCTGCGTAACGATTTCTGCAAGTGTTTTGGTTGACTGTCCAAACTTGGACATGACGTAGCTGCTCAGAGGCAGCACCACCCGCCTGCGAAATAGAAATATAAAAACCAATATAAATCCTCTCTCAAAATAAACAAACATACAATTCAACACGAATGCAATAATAAATAAACTTACGGAAACTCTACCCCACCCAGCAGCCCAGACAACTTGGTTATCACCGAGATTGTAGTTGGAGCCAGCGATGGAAGCAGCACGAACATTATTGTTGAAATTAAAAGTGGTCTGAGCCCGCATGATTGCAACGTCATTGTCCGTGTTATGTCTGTTGTAGTTGGGGTGTATCAAGACACTAAGCACGTTGTGAACAGCGCCACCACTGTTAGCGGAAGTCGAGCCAATTCGGATACGCCATCTGATGGCTGAATCACCGCTGTAAAAGAAATATGATTATCATAAAATACTTGCTTAGATTAGACGTTTCTACAGTAAATTTTCAAGTACCTGCTACCTACAGTGATTATTATCATCACAAGTATAATAATATTCAGAAATTAATTCAACTTTTTCTAAATTGTGACATAACGTGTGTTACGAAAATAACTGAAATTAATAGTCACGGGAGCAATAGCTCCGCTATCTGACTGACAAAATCGTTTTTAAACTTCCTTTATATCTTTCTTGCCTATCAATAAAACAATACTTACAATGGGCAGTGAGCAGCGGTGAGGATGGCCCTATTGTTTAAGATAGTTCCACCGCAAGACTGCCGGTAGAAGTTCAAGTCCGATGAGTAGAGAAGAGCGGCGATGGTAGGGTACTGGCTAATGGTGGTGACCGAACCACCCACGATCCTCTGGGGATTGGCGGGGACGGCTAAAACGAAATTCAAAATATCAAAGCACAAGGATGATTACATATACAAGAAGGTATGGACAAAAAAGTAAGTAAGCATATTTATGATTAGTTACGGTATACTCACGTGCATTTTTCGGGATTGCCCGACTAGTTTTGGACCCAAACGGTGCCCTTAAACGCGGCGGAACACGCGGCGAGATCGCGAGTCTAACGTTCGACTCGCGACCTCGCCGCGTATTCTGCTCGTTATTGAGGGTTCCATTTGGGTCCGAAACAAATCGGGCAATCCCGAAAAATACACGTGAGTAAACCGTAACTAATCATAAAATGTGTCTCACGAAAGTTGTAATACTTATATTACAAAAAAGGTCGGTAAGTAATTTAGAAAACTGTTGCAATGAAGAATAAGGGGTTGAGCCTAACTGTAACCAATATCCCAATATCGACGAAGAATTTGCCGAAATAGAGATATGCTGCGTGCAAAGTTTACTATTTGAGGAAAAATGATGATTTAGGTTAATACAAACTGATTCTAATGACGAGTGTCTACTTATGTTTTTAATTAAATTTTGTTGTGTTCTGTGATGATTGAAGTTAGACTACAGTACTAATAAATAGGCAATATCTTATTGAATCTAAAACATGAAGTGCAAAATGTTAAGAATCATATTTATAGAGAATCATCATAATAAATTACTGTTTGGACAATTAATAAAATGGCACATACCTGCGACAGCCGCGATGCAAAGGGCTAACAAAGCGATAATACGCATGTTGTTCGCTTCTCACTGACAACTTTAGTAATTTGTAATTAGATTCAGGTACACATTTATAGTACTGCGTATTAATTAATCTGTAATCTTTATCTCAAAACTATTAATCTTTTTTGAGATTATGTGCTTTATTATATTATTAAGCGTGCCGGTATGAACATAAAGTCGTATTCAGACTGTCAATAACATTATTTAGTTGCTGTGACACAGTGTTGTTTTCCGACTTCCACGCGGACGGAGTCGCGGGCACTGCTAGTGTTATTATAAAATTCAGCATACTTGGTGAATTATTTATCGGTCTGTGAGGGGATTTAGCAGTGGACGAGTGGATGGGGTGCACGAAAAGAGTCTCCACGAGTGACAATACTTAAGTACGTCCGGCGCACCCTGGGCAGTCAGCCCCGCTACCGACCTTGCTGACTGGCTAATCTTTTCACCACAGAATGAGCTATTTTCGTATAGCTCGTGCTGACACGATAGAAGAAGTGGACGATTACGGGCAGATATGATGATGATAATATTCGTGAGACACATCCATGTTTATGAATGTCTTATGATTTTCCTCACGATGAAGTGCTTCATTGGCGTCCGAATCTAATGGGGCCATCTCGAAATATGCACGTGTAAAACAGTAAACAGCGAAACTATTTTTATATTATTTTAATTTAAAGACATATTTTATCAAAGCCTGAGGGCCTCGTGGCTAATTAGCAACCGAGACCTCTCCGTGCCTCGGAGAGCACGTTAAACCGTCGGTACCTGGTGTCATAAGAATACCTATGACAGTCATTATTATTAGTCAGAAGCCCGAAACTTTGACAACCAGTCTAACCTTAGGATATCGACATTGCCCAGTAACTGGGTTGCGGAGGTCTGATGACTGCCATCATCATCGCTCAGGTTACAATACTGGTAACCAGCCCCATCTAGTTAGACTGAAAGCTGATCCCAACATACATAGTTGGGAAAAGGCTAGGCAGCATTTTGTCAAGGCTTTCATTACTTCACATATACTTGGTTTTCACTGAAAATCCTTTAAAACTCTTCCATTATGTCCACTCACGGGGGCCCCCGCGGCGGCTCCCGCCTGCTTCGGCCCGCACGATTTATTCCGAACATTTACGATCGCGCTAAATCAGCAGGGATTTGTTTTGAACAGACCAAATAAAAAACCGTCTTCAATTCAATTGCACACGGTTTTGTAAAACCTCTTCTAATGTTGCTTGATCGCAAAAACGTGATCAGTTGACGCGAGCTGAGCACGGGTTGGTTGAATTAGGGATGTAGTAATACAAAGGCCTGCGGATTTCGCGAGACTGGTGTCGCCAGTTGGACACGGAAAGGGAAATACGCGTCCGCGACTGCACAGCTTGGGCCACAATTTGGCCATCTCTTCATCTCATGCATAACCAAAGTTATGCAGTGTTTTATTTAATTAGGACTCAGAAATAAGACTGTTGCTTAGAAACCAGTATGTAACTTTCCTTACACATAATTATGTTTATAGATACATTATCATTTTTATCATCATTACTGATTCTCTTAAGAAACTTTAAGAACCATCGTATCTGACAGGTAAAACTGTAAAAATTAATTATTCGTTCTAACAAGTGGATCTATCGTAGTATCATATCTACACTCATGTCGTAAAGTTCCAATTATGAGCTCAAAAATATTACCATAATGACATACTTTATTCACGTGCATCTCTAATATTTGTTTTTTTTTTTAAAGTAAGTACTGTACAGTTCTCTTAACAAAATAATGCTTTAAACTTCGGACAGACCAAGGAGTTTTCAATTTAATTTATTTAGCGGCCGTACATTTTGTATCATAGCCCTGCGCATGCATGCGCAAGCATGCACATGCGTGGTGGGCTGCAGGGTTTGAGCGCCATAGTAATTTGGTATTTTATTTAAAATGGGTATCTACTATTGTATGAGTTTAGATAAAGTAGTTTATGAAACTGCATGTAACTTGGTATTAAATCACTCGTGTGATACTATTAAAAAACTCACACTCGTGTTTTAGTAGCCCCTATTATGTAACAGTTTCATAAACTACTATAACGTTATGGTCAAGTGTGAATTTTCCATAAAATAGTAAAGTTGGTATTTTTTATTACTCTGTTCGACCCTGTATCACGTAGGGTTCAATTCGATGTAAAGGAGAAAAAAAATCTGACAGTCAGAAACTAAATAGCAATTACTTAGTTTAGACTATAAAACCCTAAAAACGAAAAAAATACACGAAACTTATCTCTAACTTGACAAATTCTCGTCGATTTCGGCTCTTGGTTACAAACTGTAACCAAGAGCCGAAATCGACGAGAATTTGTTGCTAATTCCTCCTAATTTAATTCCTCTTAATTAAACCTCCTAATTCTTCATTGGAACAGTTTTTTAATGTAACGCACATCACTAACTGTTATATTAAAATACTACAATACACATCACTACCTATTTTAAACATATTCATAATAACTATTCGATTATTAGACATTCAAACTTTCGATTCATTTATCGATATTTGATGGAGATCCGAGAGACGTCAATGAGACGTCACGGGAAAATATCAGTCAGTCGAGCATCCATCGTTAAGCGAGCAACCACGTAAGTAATTGATTTTGATTATTGTGAATTTGTGATATCTAGCCGTAATAAACTACTTGTAAAAGTGTTTCCTGTTTGATTTTTGCCCTTTTCGCTTCTGAGTGTTACAACTCAGAAGTGGGATCGGTGCGAAAACAATAGTAGATTGTATCACAAGGGAGCAAAATAATATTTTTACGGCGAGGGCGCTTTTTTGAATCCAGAGCGAAGTGAGGGATTCTAGAGTAGAATCCCGAGCGTAGCGAGGGATTCTTTAGTAGAATCCTGAACGTAGCGAGGGATTCAAAGTATATCGCCCGAGCCAAAAATAATTTTGCGCCCGAGTGATACACTCTACTTTTCATCACCCACTATGAGAAAATAAAAGGCGCCTCATATTTTGTTGTAATATTATTATTTAATAAAACAGAGTAACAACTAAATTGAAATTAAATAGTATCTAATAATAAAACAACTAAAAACTTATATTTACATTTGAGACGTTTTCGCAATTATGAAAATAATTTAACGCGCGCTAGCGCTACGTTCTCATTCTTTATTATTAATTTATTTTTATAATCAGCATTCAGCAGGCGCGCGGTGCCGGCGGCGCGACTATGTGCCGTCGTACCAGCCAGTCTTCAAACAATATTTGCGTTCGATTTCTTTGGCGCTGAACACTAAAATGTTCCAAATTCAAAAAGTGCGCGGCAAAGATAATTGCGGCGCACTTATTTAATAAAGAGGATTAAAAACTCATTCCTGCCCGCTAAAAGTGCGCGGCAAAGATATTTGCGGCGCACTTTTTGAATTGAATTTGAAAACAAAGAGGATTAAAAACTCATTTCTGCCCGCTAAAAGTTTCTTATAGAAAACACCACCTTTGGGCGCACTTAAAGGCGAACCAAGTCGTCCTTTTCGAATAGGTGGGATGAAAAGAGTTTTTGCATTACAAACCTACACGTCCCGAATTGTGTGAATAATATTCAAGATATAATTTTAATCTCTATTAAATAATAACAAAATGTAACAAAATACATGGTAACGTGCAGTTTGAGACATAATTTTATACATTTAAACCAAAGATTCGACGGATAGGACTGGATATATTATTCGAATTGTGGAGAAAATAGTTTATGGTTTTTGCTTAATAACATTGAAATACAATAGAATGCATGATAACGGAACCTTTGGGATATGATTTAATATATTTTAATGAAGGATTTACTGGATTATATTCGATTTAATCTCATTTTTATAAATTACTTTTTTTTTCTTTTCTTAAAACTACCTGCATTTTTTTCATATTTGTTCGTTATATTTTATTAAGTTCTAACCGATATCTATTAAACAAGCCATTGCTAACTGAGAAAAATAAATGTTAAGGATACATTTTTTTTACCTGCGTTCTGTCGCATTGTTTTACTGTAGAGTACAAAACTAATTATTTATTAAGCAGTTATGGTGATGATTGCAAGTTTCTATTACGAATTAAATCGAGACACCAGTTCAAGCGACAGTCATTTATTCTGATATTAAGATTTTCGCTGTTTTGTAGTTATGCGCAATCATAAACTTTTTACATAAAACCATCATTGTACGAAGGTTTATCATGTAACTTTGATGAGAGATAATATTGTTTTGTTTTATTGGTTCACATAGCTATAATAAACCTATCATTGCTTTTAGAAAGTATTACGTCTTTTCAACGTATTATCTCTGAGTTTCAGACAATGAGTGACAAAGACCGGGTTAATAAGCACAAGTCGAGGCAATTGACAACCTCGCCTCACGATCCGGATCGACAAAAACGGAACGAGAGATTGTCCCGTAGCCATACTAGACGCAGTCGCAGTCACAGCCGTAGCCATGACGACCACTACTACTCTCGACGTCGAGTGACGCGGAGCCGCAGTCGCAGCACTCCACGCGACCGTCGCCACCATAGATGTCATCGCAGCCCAAGTCGCAGACTACGTGACCAGGAACGGGAACTATCAGAAACGAGGAAGCGGCTGAGGACTTTAGAAGAAGAGGTACGTCACAGATGTACTACGAATGCGGGCCCGTCAGCAAAACAGCGAGGTACTTCAGATTCACACATTATTCTTGATACAATGCGTGCCAACTTGGACGATGAACCCAACTCTAAGTCCAAGATTGAAACTTCCGAGTTCTTAGAAGAGTTCTTAAATGTACTTAAAAAAAAGTCAGGGGATCGTGAATTTCTTCCAACTCTTAACAACGTCGTACCACAATACAACCCACTATCGAAGGAGCAAACAATTAACGTATGGCTCGACAAAGTTGATGAGTGTACTGAAATATATGGTTGGAACGAAAAACAAACAATTCACTATGCCCTGCCTAAACTCACTGGGCACGCCAAAACCTGGTACCAAGGGTTACCTTCTATTAAGCATTCGTGGAGTGAATGGAAGGCTATGCTCAGAGAAGCTTTTCCAGCAACAGAAAATTACGCAGAGCTTTTGACAGAAATGCTTAATAGAAGGGCGCGCTTGGGGGAGTCACTAGAAATTTATTACTTTGCTAAGATTAATCTTTTAAACCGTTGTAAAATTTTTGGAAAGCATGCAGTGGATTATATGGTTCACGGGATAGATGACAGGGGTGTTAGGGTGGGTGCTCAAGCGGAGAAGTTTGAGAAACCTGAGGATGTCCACCAATTTTTCAAAACTGTTAAAAGTTATTCCCGCGAACAGTTTGATCCTAAAAGGCGAAATAGTCGTAAATCGTGACAGACGCTTATCAAGTAACGCTTCAACCAATAATTTCTTTACCAAAAGTCATCCTAAAACAAACCAACTTACTTGCTTTAACTGTCACGAGACAGGCCACCCAAGCTTTAAATGCCCTAAGCCGTTAGTCAAATGCACTGTATGCAATCGTATGGGGCACGTGTCCACAGATTGCACTAAGACAAAAGATTTCTATGCGAATCAGAAAGATTAAGGCGTTCAAAGATCTATTTAGCTATTTTGGCAGCCCCACACGCCTAATAACTGACAGGGGAACTAGTTTTACAAGTAAAAAGTTCAAGTTATTTGTTAATTCAATAGGGACTAAGCACATTTTAAATTCTGTAGCCACTCCCCGTGCCAATGGCCAAGTCGAGCGATATAACCGCACGATATTGGCATCTCTTGGCTCTATGGTGCACGGAAAAGGTAATACACATGGGACGAACTGTTGCCTGATGTGCAACTAGGCATAAACACCACCGTACGTGAGGTCACAAAGAAAACTCCAACTGAGCTTCTTCTAGGCAGGAAAGTTAGTAATCCAGCACAGGGCATACTAAACGACCTAGTTGATGACGTAGGCGAAGAAGTGATAAATAGGACGTTAGATGATATGAGATCTGAAGCAAGTGAACTAATTAGAAAAAATCAAGAAATAAATAATGATAGGTACGATAGGCGTAGAAAGGAGAGTAAGAAATATAAGGAGGGCGATTTAGTGCGAATAGCGAGAGCGATAGTTACTGGCCCCGGTCAATCGAAAAAGCTTGAAGCCAAATGTCAAAGGCCCTATAGGATTAAAAATGTATTACCGAATGATCGCTATCTTATGGAAGACACCCCCTTAACCAGAAAGGGGCAACGCTATGAAAGCGTAATTTCAACCGACAAGATATTCCCATGGATGAGCTTCATTGCCCCTGCTTGCTCTTCAAACGAAAGTAGTGATATTAGCGACAGTGAAAATGATGAACCTCGTAACTATGAATAGTACGAGTATTTAAAATAATGCGGCACTAAATATTATGTAATGAATATTAATTTAATGATCATATAACGTTATTTTTAGTATATACTAAAACCGAGACACCCCAACAAGATTTTCATCAGAACTGCCTAAATATTTGTTTTTTTTTAATAAATCTTTAAGTCACACCTTAGTTTATGTCGCGTTAAGTTCCCTAGTAAAGTGTGAAATTCCTGAGGTGTGCTATGCAGGGGTTGTCTAATACACGGAAACTGACCGAGCGAACCATCTCAAGCCTCAAGGTGTCTATTCCCGTCAACTGATATGGGTAGAAACCTAATGAAAAATAATTTAAATATATGAAAAAAATTAAAATAAATATGTAAATCGATTCTCCTAGTGATTCTGAACAAACTAGTTTCAGGTTTGGTGTATACTGGAACTAAGCTTGTATATTAACATAATTGTTGTTCATAATATTTTTGGTTGTGTTATTATTATTATCATGCTAATGAGATTACTTGATCTTATAACATGAAAATGTGAGTAGATCGATCATCAAGGTAAATTGATAATTTAACTTGTAAACTGATAAAGGATGTAAGGTGAATAAGTTATGCGATTATGAGTTATGTTGACTAAACAATTGAGTATTATATTATATTGATTACTGGAGTGACCATATTAAGCGATTCCCTATGTTCTGAAACTGGTGCAAGACGTAGGAATTTTAAAAATTGTATGTAATTGAAATTATTATTTAGAAATAGTAATTAAAATTACTTAAGTGATTAGTAACCAGAGCGATAAAACATAAAATCCGATAATGTGTTGGGCATGAGTGGCATATGATTTTGTCGCCCAAATGGGAAAACACATTATCGTGAATGTGAGTCGAAGTGGTGTGTTGGGCATGAGTGGCATATGAACTTGCCGCCCAAAATGAGAAGCACACCATGGAGACAAGTGAGGGTGTTACATAGCGGGCATGATAGGCATAGGAACTTGCCGCCCAGTAACATCGCAGTCGGTAGTAGGGTTTCGGTGAAGGAAGTAGCCATCACCCTGCACCATTAAAGTTAAGCAAATATACAACCATAGGTCCGTATACATTTTACGAAAGTATACATTGTTATTTAATAGTACAACGAAATCGTGATTGTTTCAATTTTATCAAATTGTTAATAAAACGAGGGGACCCGTTTTGCGAAGGATGGCCGACTGTAACGCACATAACTAACTGTTATATTAAAATACTACAATACACATCACTACCTATTTTAAACATATTCATAATAACTATTCGATTATTAGACATTCAAACTTTCGATTCATTTATCGATATTTGATGGAGATCCGAGAGACGTCAATGAGACGTCATGGGAAAATATCAGTCAGTCGAGCATCCATCGTTAAGCGAGCAACCACGTAAGTAATTGATTTTGATTATTATGAATTTGTGATATCTAGTACGGCTAGTATAAACTACTTGTAAAAGTGTTTCCTGTTTGATTTTTGCCCTTTTCCCTTCTGAGTGTTACACTAAATTACTTACTTATCTTTTTTCATACCTTCTTGTTAATGTGATCATTAGGTAGCATACATGTCTTGTATCTAATTATGTAAATAACTACGCCATTGCAAAGTTTAATTTTCGTACGGGTTAAAATCTTAGAACTGAACTTGTTAGTTCTTGCAATAATTTGTTTTTGGGACCTGGCGGGTAGGTATATAACATTATATGGCAAACCCGCGCGGTAAAAGCCACAGGACGTTCCCGCGGCATGGTGTGTAGCAGCTGTGTGTCTCTTGTTACTACTACATACTTTAGAATGAGGAATAATAATATTATAAGTAGGTATACTTTTAAAAATAAACTCAAACTGTTTTTTAATAGTCATAAAGTCCATAGCTAGCAAGCACCAGATAATAATAAAAAGTATAAGTTTTACAGGGTGTTAACGAATTCGTGTAATTCCTTCAAACCGCGTGACCTACTGGTGACACAGATTAACCATAAAAGGAAATTTTTGAAAATCTACTGAAAAAAAATTGAAAATAAAATCTTAGTTTTCTCTTTCTGAGTCATTTTAGAGCCCCGAGTTAACTTACTGCAAAGAGCGATATCGCGTTAGTCGTGCCCGCCAGCCGCGTCGCCGTGCTTTCATTCATTTATGCGTGGCATCGAAATGCTCAAGGGCATGAAAAATTTTTTTTGCAAAAATAAGAACTTATTTTTTCACTGAATCCTTATTAGGTGGTTTAGATACGATTACTTACCCCTACCGCATGAAAAAAAAGAGGGGGGGGGGCAATGCTTTCTGCTGGAGGCTCTACGCAGGGGTCGTACGGTCCATGGCCCTTTACGGGGCCCCAATCTGGGCGGACACTCTGACGACCCACAACATCGCAATCCTGCGAAGACCGCATCGTGCGATGGCAATCAGGGTGATAAGAGGCAGCTGCCACTCTCCCTTCCCGCGCCGGACGCAGCGGGCGCCGGGGGGCGCGCGACGATCTCCGGCCACGGTAGTGTGTGGCCTGCGACCAGTAACAGGCCCGAGAAGGCGGCGCGCTGTGTTCCGTGCGCGCCTCTCAGGAGGACGTGGGGCAAGGCCCCACAGAAGAAGAGGTCTGCCGGGGGCTGGCGGACCGAGACCTGCCGGGGCCACGGTGCATGCAGTTGCGAATCCCGCGACCCCGGCCAAGGGTCAGGAGAAGGAACACCGTGGGTTTTTAGCCAGTAAGAGTCCGCCATACCCCTTCGCCTTCCCCGAGCGATGGGAATCAATGAGGATTTTCCCACGAAAAAAAAAGGATGTCGACGCATACGATCGGCTCTGTACCGTCGCTTGCGAACGTATCCGTTTCTGCGCCTAGTCAAATAGTTTCATTCCTACCGATCGGATACGACGACAGGCGAACGGAGTCGATCGCGCGTCGCAGCATAATTTCGGCTACGATCGAGTGTCGCGAAAGACGCCCGCGGTTAAACTGCTATGCGCGGCTTGGTAATACAGACTTGAAATATTGTGTACACGATATAATATCGATTAAAGATTGTAAAATCCTTTCCGATCCGATGTGATGCGAGCCGTTTGGTGGAAATCATCCTTTAAGAGACAGAGAAGTGATGTCACCGCTCTTATCTTATGGCTTCACATGGTTCTTGCGGACTTTTTCTACGTAACAGAGCAGTTATTGGCGAGTGTTGGGTGGTTTTATACAACGCTATTTTTAGTGTACACAAAAACCAAGACACGCCATCAAGATTTTCATCAGAACTTCCTGAAAATGTGTTTTTTTTAAATAAATCTCCAAGTTACATCTTAGTTTATGCTGCGTTAAGTTCCCCAGTATGGTGTGAAATTTGTGAGATGTGCTATGCAGGGGTTGTCTAATACACGGAAACTGAACGAGCGGACCGTCTCAAGCCTCAAGGTGTCTATTCCCGTCCACTGTTACGCGTAGAAACCTATTAAATCAAAATAGAAATTTATGAAAAAAAAAAGGAAAATATATTATAAAGTGGTACAAAAACTATGCCAATCGATTCTCCTAGTGATTCTGAACAGTTTCAGGGTTAATGTATACTAAAATTAACTTTGTATATGCTACCTGCGTGTCACATCTTGATATCGCGATGTAGGATAGTTTGCATATGGCTTGATAAATGTCGCCTCAATGTAATCCAGAGGACATTTCCTAATGAGGGTTTTCTGAAATGACGCCCACTAGGCGGCAGCACTGAGACGTCAGGTCCAGAACTGTCAAAAGTGTCAGAACGCTTATATTTTCGTTTCTGATTTTTTTGTATTTTTTAATACAATTAAATAAGTACAATAAATATTCTCTCAAAAACGAAATGCCACAGTGTTGTGCAGTTCCTATAAGCTCAAAAAAAAACGGAAGGTCATAAGTTTCCTGTAATGTAGGTACTTTGATAATTATGTTTCCGGTGGTGGGTAAATCTAAGTATTCCTGGCTATAGACGTATTCGCGGTGTCCGATTGGTTGTAACTGTGAGGCAGTCCGGAATAAACACTTGTGACGAAAGGTTGTTTTATTCAGCTTCCACGGAACCTTCGAGAATATCACATTGGCAAACGAGGATAGTTGTTTCGCGTGCGACAAGACAATATCTTACGGAAATATTTACGATGGCGATTGGGAAGGTGAAGGAATTTGATGTAGCCACGGGTGTGTGGTCATCGTACATCGAGAGATTGGACATGTATTTTACGGCAAACAGTGTTAGCGACAATCTCAAGCTACCTACGTTAATAGCCGTGATGGGGGACGCAGCATACGAGTTGTTGGTGAATTTGTCCAGTCCCAAGAAACCGTCGGAATTGAGCTATGACAACGCGGTGGGCATGATGCGAAACCACCTGCAACCGGCGCCGTCGGCCTTAGCGGAGCGGTTCCGATTCAGACAAAGGCGACAAGCGGCAGAGGAAAGCATCGCCAATTACGTAGCGGAATTGAAGAAGTTGACACGTCATTGCAAGCTGGGGGATAATCTCAGCGAGAATTTGCGGGATCAATTTGTTTGTGGACTGAAAAGCGACATGATCCGGCAGAGGTTGTTCGCGGAAGAGGATACATTGAGTTTCGCCAACGCTGTGAAATTGGCGATGTCATTAGAAGCTGCGGAGCGGGACGCGGCGGCCGTGGACGCGGTGCCGGTAACCAGCGGCGCAGGTGCAGCGGGGGTACACTCGCTAGCTGTGGCAAGCGACGACCGGCGGAGGACGAACGCGGGCCGGGGAGGCCGCGGAGCGCGCGTATATCGGCCGTTTCGGCGGGATGCGGAAATGCAGGGACGAAGCGCGGGGAGAAGCGCGGGGAGAAGCGCGGATAGCAACTGCAGCGGATGCGGTTCGGCCGACCATGGTTACGATGCCTGCCGGTTTCGTGATTATGTATGCAGCCGGTGTAAGAAAACGGGGCATTTACGACGTGTGTGCCCGGGGCCGGGCACAGGAGGTCAGCGAGGCAGGGATGCTGCTTTGTTTTATGGGACGGCGGACGACGAAGACGCGGAGGGGCGTGAGCGTTATCAAGAAAATTTTCATCACCTCTGCTTGAACGATTATAAGGCGGTGAGTTTGCTTGTGTCTATCGAAGGTAGAATTATTAATATGGAAGTCGATACCGGGACGGCAGTGTCGTGTATTAGTAATCAAACATATAGACAATATTTTAGTAAAATCAAGTTGGAGCCTACGGATGTGAGGCTGAATTTTTATGACGGGGCGGTGATAAAACCGTTGGGAATATTTAGGCCGAATGTTGGTTATGGCGTGACTAAGAAACGCCTTGAGTTATTTGTTATAGATGGGGGTACTACCTCGTTGCTAGGAAGACAGTGGTTAACGGAACTAGGAATAGAAATACCTAGATTTAGTCGTTGTAATAATATTAGAGGAGAAATGCAAATGAATAGTGACTTGGCGAAATTGTTCAACAGGTATAAGGAACTATTCAGTGGCGGTTTGGGGCGGTACACGGGTGGCAAGGCAACGCTGAGGATGCGTGATGGAGCTACGCCGGTGTTCTACCGGGCGAGGCCATTGCCATATGCGCTGCGCGAGCGCATCGATGCTGAGCTCGATGCAATGCTGCGCGATGGAGTGATCGAGCCCGTCGACTGCTCCGACTGGGCCTCACCATTAGTACCGGTAAACAAAGCAGACGGCTCTTTGAGAATTTGTGCTGATTATAAAGCCACGGTAAATCCTGTACTAGTAGTTGATCGCTACCCTTTACCTAGGATCGATGATTTAATGGTGCGGTTAGGTAATTCACGTTATTTTTCAAAAATCGATTTGTCCCAAGCCTATAACCAGGTTGTACTCGATAGTACCAAGAAATATACGGTAATTAACACCCATCGGGGCTTATATCAGTATAATAGGTTGGTCTATGGTTTAGCGTCTAGTGCGGGCATTTTTCAACGCATTATGTGTAATTTGTTGTGCAATATTCCTAATGTTGAAGTGTTCTTAGACGATATCGTTATAGGGGGCCAGTCGAAGGGTGAGCACCTACAAGCTGTAGAAGCTGTTTTCAGTAGGTTGCACAAGTACGGATTTAAGTTAAAGACTAGTAAGTGTGTGTTCCTAGTAGATGAAGTTCGTTACTTGGGTTATGTGTTAAGCAAGGACGGTATAAAGACTGATCCGAGTAAGATTGAAGCAATTATTAAAATCCCTAGACCGGTTAGTGTAGCGGAATTACGGTCGTTTTTAGGACTAATCAATTTTTACGCTAAATTTGTAAAGAATATGAGTTCCAGGTTAGTACCGTTATATGATTTGTTGAAACGAGATAGGAAGTGGTGTTGGTCGGAGGAATGTGAGGATGCGTTCAAAGAAGTTAAGCATTTGTTGACAAGTGCCGAAGTGTTAGCCCACTACGATCCGGAGCGGCAGCTCACAGTAACGTGCGACGCGAGCGCGCGTGGAGTAGGGTGCGTCCTCTCGCAGCTAAGTGACGATGGCAAGTATGAGCGGCCGATAGCTTACGCGTCGCGCACACTTAATGACGCGGAAAAGAATTATTCACAGATCCATCGCGAGGCACTAGCTATTATATTTTCTGTAAACAAGTTCCATCAGTATTTGTATGGACGGCATTTTATTTTACGCACAGACCATAAGCCTTTAGTATCTATCTTAGGGCCTCATACTGGTATACCTACGATGGTGGCTAGCCGAATGCAGAGGTGGGCAATAATATTGTCCGCCTATACATTTAATATTGAGTACGTTCGCACCGATAAGAACGGTGCAGACGGCTTGTCGCGTTTACCTGTGGCGGCGGATAAACAGATGACTCATACGGCACCCGAACAGACGTTTTTGCATTTCGTTCAACAGGCCTTGCTATTAGATTATAATGAGATTAAGAGTCAAACTACTCGCGACCCTATTTTATCCAAAGTATTGAGTTACGTACGGGACGGATGGCCCGTGGATTGTGAAATTGTTAATTTACGCCCGTATTTTAATCGAAGTAAGGAGTTATACGAGGAAATGGGTTGTGTAATGTGGGGTCATAGGCTGGTGGTTCCGGAAGCCTGTAAGGAAAAAGTATTAAGCATGATTCATGAACCTCACATGGGGATTGTTAAGTCTAAATCTTTAGCTCGTAGTTACGTATGGTGGGCAGGCATGGATGAAGCGATCGAGAGCGTGTGCCGGGGATGTGAGGTGTGTGCGGCGCATGCGGATGCCCCACCGCGGCAAACGCCTCGCATGTGGCCGTGGCCTAACCGTCCATGGACTAGGTTACATTTAGACTTTATGGGACCTATTTTTGGTAGGACTTACTTAGTAGTTGTCGATGCTATGTCTAAATGGATAGAAGTTTTCTATGTGGCGAGTACGGCAGCCACCGGAGTCATAGATAAAATAAGTGAATTATTTAGTAGGTGGGGCATTCCTAAGCAGGTCGTGACGGACAACGGGCCCCCCTTTTCAAGCACGGAGTTTAATAAATTCACTAGTAGTCTCGGAATCGAGCATATTTTCACAGCGCCGTATCATCCGGCATCCAACGGTCTGGCGGAGAATGCGGTGAAGTCTCTAAAGCGAGTTATAAAGAAAGCTGCTTTAGAGAAACAAAGTGTCGACAAAGCGCTTTGGACGTACCTATTACATTATAGAAATACCGAGCACTCGACCACCGGGGAAAGCCCGGCTATATTGTTAATGGGTAGGCGATTACGCACTAAATTAGATGTCCTAAAACCGGATAGGGAAGCTAAAGTGTATAGGGCTCAACAACATCAAAAGGAATCGGTTCAGGGGGCGAATAGGGAACTAGGGCCTTTAGACGAAGTATGGTATAGGCAGTATTTAAAAAGCGAAAAATGGATACCAGGACAGGTGGTAGATTGTACAGGACCAAGTAATTATAGGGTGAAAGGTAAGGAGGGGGAGATAATTCATAGGCACATAGACCAGTTGAAAAAGAGATCGTCAAGACTATCTCTCGCATGCTCTAGTCCCTCTTTATCGGAGTTGGGAGTTTCTAGCACAAATTCTCACACGGAGTCTGCTGCAGCGTCTGACTTATTACCGAGTGGGGTTCAGTCGGGATGTAAGCCAGTGGATGGTGTCGGTTCACCAAAGATTAGTTTGGAGGAGGTAGCGAGTAAGGAAGCGGATGCACTGGCCTCACCGGTGTTTCAGGATGCGCTGCCAAACGTGTCACCGTTACCTCGAACCCGCCCTATTAGGAAATGTAGAATTAAGGATAAAATTAAGACTTAGTATTGTGTACCTAGTAGTAAAGATACCTTCCAGAAACTTTATGATACACATTAATGTTATGTTGTGTTTGAATTTATTTATAAGCTTGTTTTTTTGTATAGACATATTGTGGCAGTGGCAATTGTGTTTGAATTAAGCAAGTATGGATTAAATTAGTGTGGAAGAGTGTAATGTAGGTACTTTGATAATTATGTTTCCGGTGGTGGGTAAATCTAAGTATTCCTGGCTATAGACGTATTCGCGGTGTCCGATTGGTTGTAACTGTGAGGCAGTCCGGAATAAACACTTGTGACGAAAGGTTGTTTTATTCAGCTTCCACGGAACCTTCGAGAATATCACATTTCCTAAGGATAAAATACGTTTAAAACAATGGCTTGTAGCCATGCGTAGACATCGGTTTACAGGCCTACAAATAATAGTCTTCATAGGCAAAGATCACAAGTTCAGTAAAAACTATTACGAGCTGCCGAAAGACTCAGTGTAAGAGAAACGTAAGTATTTTATAGTGTTCTACGATCAAAAAGTGCAAGTACACAGCACTAAACTTTTTTAGTATTTGTTACATTAAATTTGGTGTATTTAATTGTATAGTGTGTAAATGGAGACTAATGCCTTCATTTAATTTACTGAACTTCTTAATAAAACCATATTTTTCAGATGTTTCAGCCAGACAGCGCGCATTATTGGGATGGGAGACCTCTTGCCAATGTAGCGCCAACTAGTGGCGTAAATTTTCCTAAAACCCTCATTTCAACCGATGATTCAGTAAAGACGCAAGAATGGCCTGACGCTCTAACAAAATTAGTCCATCTCCTAATACAGCATGAAAGTTTTCTCACAATTATTGTTTCACTCTGTCGTGATAGAATGGTGCATCTTCAGTTATTACTAATTATCAGGGAGCGGAATCGTATGGCAAAACAATTGAAAGGTGGTAGAGACGGGTCATTATCGAGTATTCAAGCTATCAATACTTTTTAGTTATGAACTTTATTGTTAATTAACAAATACTTTTAATTTTTATTCTTTACACATTAATAATAGTTAATGACACATAAATAAAACTTTCTCTTATCTATCAAAAAATTCTGATAACTACCGCGACTCGGGAAGTTTACCCTATAGATACTATTAAGATATTTGATCTCTTTTGATTACGGTACGGTTATCAAAATGAAAAAATTATTTCGTCCTATCTATTTCAATTTGACATTTCTTGTTGATCTAATATTATATGTTTCTAAAAAATGGCTAATACGTCTGTCCGTCCGTCTGTATTCTCAGCTGTTAAAAAGTATCGACAGCTTGAATACTCGATAAAAAATAATGACCCGTCTCTATCACCTTTCAATTGTTTTGCCATAAGATTCCGCTCCCTGATAATTATTCAGCTTTTTGCGTGTAAAAAACAAACAAGACACAATTACAGCGATTTTTATCATTGACAGTTGTTTTGATCTGTGCCATTTAACGTAGTTATAACAATTTGATTCTCGTCTCACGCAATAAACTTATAAATCTTAGAATACATGTAATCCATGTGTACTATTAAAAGTTAATTTAAGTGTTGTTTGAGTAAAACTTGCTGTTTTCAATATCTAAGGTTACCTTACTTTATACCTATATGTATGCTGTATGTACCTATATGGGAATGGATTGTGACAGATCCCAATATCGTCATTTTGTGTTATTTAATGAATACAAAATATGTATGCTCATTCAAAATAGTTTATTTAAAAAATCGCTATTTAAGCGTTAGATTGAATCCAAGAGGTGTAGCGAGAGACGCGAGCGTTGACACCGGGGAAGTGTGCCTGAGCGCAACCTCTACCCCACGAGCAGACACCGACAACAACTCCGTTGTGGTAGAGAGGACCGCCGGAGTCACCCTGGCACTGGTCGCGACCGCCGACGTCAAGCCAGCCGGAGCACAACATGTTGGCAGTGATAGTGTCACCAACTGTTCTGTAACGTTGTGCGCAAGTGTTTTGGTTGATAGTCCAAATCTGGACATGACGTAGCTGCTCAGAGGCAGAACCACCCGCCTGTGAAAAAGAAATATTGAAATATAAATCCCAAAGTACATTATGTGTATGTTACTGTAAAAGCTCGAACTACGGTAAATCCTAAGATTTGCCAGTAAACCTAAAATTTACCAAATCTTAATGGTAAAAGTCCGAACTGTTCTGTGATAATCGTTAATTTCGGACTTTTACTAGCAGTCACTCGGTAAATCTTAGGTTTTACCTCAGAGACACGGTAAATGTTGAAAAATAGTCATGTCTAGAAAATTAGTAACACCAAATAATAAGAACAGGGTGTTACAGTTTATATGAGAAACTTGGCATAAATATGAACTTTATTTAATGATTTTCCAAAATTACTCCTTAAAATGAGGTAAAGTAGGTTGTTTACGTTTGTATGGAAGAATATTATTGTGTGGCTCGATTAACTAACACTGGCAACAATTAAGCTCTATAGCAGACAATAAAACAAAAATAAAGATTTTTCGAAATTAACTCCTGAGGCGATATACAGATGGGAAGTAAAGTTTAGGAGAAAATCTTTCTACACTGACGAAGCCGTGAGAGCAAAATTAGTAATAAATAAACTTACGGAAGTTGTACCCCATCCAGCGGCCCAGACGACCTGGTTGTCACCAAGGTTGTAGTTAGAGCCAGCGATGGAAGCAGGACGAACATTATTGTTCACAGCAAAAGTTGAAGCAGAGCGCAGGATTGCGATGTCATTGTCATAGGTTCTGGAGTTGTAGCTGGGGTGAATGACGACACCAGCAAGGGTGTGAACAACACCACCACTGCTGGCCCAAGTGGAGCCTACACGGATACGCCATCTGTTGGCTGCGTCACCGCTGGAAAAGGAATACGTTTATTATACAACACTTAATATTTATACTTATTTTGGACGCAAAGGCAAATTTTCAAAACGGTACCTACATACATTAACATTTGGAAATTAATTGTTCTTCTACTCGCATGTCGGAAAGAGCTTACGAGAATAGCTCAAACTAATGATTATGAGAGTATAGCTCCTGTGATAATTTTGACTGTACAAAAGCATTTTAAAACTTCCCTTATATTTTTCTTGCTTATCAATAAAACAGTACTTACAACGGGCAGTGAGCAGCGGTGAGGATGGCCCTAGTGTTTAAGATAGTACCACCGCAAGCCTGCCGGTAGGTGCTCAAGTTCCATGAGTAGAGAAGAGCGGCGATGGTAGGGTACCGGTCAATAGTGGTGACCGAACCACCCACAATTCTCTGGGGATTGGCGGGAACGGCTAAAACGAAATTCAAAATATCAAAGCACAAGATATTGAGCACACCTAATAACAAGAAGCCATGGACAAAATGGTAAGTAAGTAATTTGTTGATTGCAGTTGGCATATCGACAAAAATTGATAAATTATAGATATGTTTGTCGTATCATGTTTCCCGTTTTTTAGGATTCCGTCGTCAAAATAAGAAACCTTATTGTTTCGCCGTATCTGTCCGTCTGCATATCACAGTAATTTTACTCGTAGACTATTAGTGCTATAAAACTGAAATTTGGCATGACTAACATTTATAACGGCTACGAAGCTCTGCAATGAGATCGTTTGAAAAACGTTTGTTTAGGATGGCTCCACTATATGTATTGCGGGAATATGTTTTTTTATTCGCGTGCCCCTTTCTGTATTGCATCGTTGAACAGAGGGGCTAATAACGCCGCGTTTGGTTACTCATGATTTGGTACATATTTATTTTCATGTTCGTAATCATAATTGCAAGTAGACTGCACATCCAGTCGCAATTGTAAACTATGCAACTGCCAAATGCAGCTTGAAGGCAATTTGAATGAAGCTAGTGCAACTGCGTGACAACTGCCGACTAGCCGCTATTTCTGAATATCTAAAAAGTATCCACAATAGCAGTTAGTGTTAGGTGACAAAATTATAAGGAAAACGATCACAGTTTTACTAGTTTACGAGTATTAGACGACCAACTTATGAAATGCAGTTGGGTCTGCAAAAAGTTCATAAAAAGTCCATATTAAAAAAAAAACGCACCCAAATCGGTTCACCCGTTTAAGAGCTACGGTGCCACAGATAGACACACAGACAGACAGACACACACACACAGCGATCAAACTTATAACACTCCTTACCCCGTGGTTGGTGCGACAAGCACAAGGTTGATTTTTTTTTTAATTCATAATTATTATGATTTAGTTTCAACCACGTTTTGACTTGGCGAGGTGACGGCTGTCTACAAAAGTTTTGATTTAATGTTCTTGTATTCAGATGATATTGAAGTCAGATTAACGAGTTTAACTTGTTGTTTTATTTTTGTAAGATCTTTATGTTTTCTACCAAAATAAATACACAATATCGTATTGAATCGAACGAAGAACGTGAGAATCATGTTTGAAGAAAATCGTAAAAATAAATTAGTGTTTGCACAATTAATAAAATGGCACATACCTGCGACAGCCGCGATGCAAAGGGCTAACAAAGCTATAATACGCATGTTGTTCACTACTCACTGACGAGTGCAATATTTTGTAATTCGATTTTGGTATTTATATTACCGAGTATTAATTAATCTGCAATTTTTATCTCAAAAAAGATTAAGTGCATTTATATTATTACGCGTCCCGTTGCAAACATAAAGTCGTGTTCAGACTGTCGATATCTGAGTCCCAATAATATTGTTTATTTAAGTATAATATATACTCTTAATTGTACATACACCAGGTTAACACAACAAGGAAAAAGAATTTAGATACAAAAATGCACGATGGGCGGTCTTATCGCGCAAGGCGATCTCTTCCAGACAACCTTTGGATGGACTGGAAGAATGGTTACGTATGATAATACCTAAGTTTATTCTAACTATTTTCAAGATAACTACGGTCAAAAGACCTACCGTTTAAAATATCTAAAGATCGTTTCACCGAATTTTGTAATAACTAATGGACGAAATCCATAAAGGAGAATTCATCTACGGTTTATTCAACTACAATTAATTCACCTAAGGTTGATTAAACTAACGGACGATTCACCTACTGTTGATTTATCTGTGGTCTTGTGTTTGATTTACTGGTGATGTTGTATGTGTGAAAACATTTCTGCGAGCAACTTGGAAGTAGCGCTCGCCGGCCGCTGCCGCAGCACCGCTCGCTTCGCTCGCTCGGCTCGCGCGCAGTTGATCACAGTTCTAACCTAATCTAACCTATTTCACTCAGTTCAAAATGACGAATCATACAATCTGCCGCAGAAATATTTTTACCATTGTCTAATAATCTAGTCGCAGGCGCACCCCGACACGGATAGGTTAGGTTCTAAGAGGATGATGGGGGCTAGAGTGAGCGAGCGAAGCGAGCGAACGAAGCCCCCGTCGTCCCCTTCGTGTTAGGTTACTTCAAACCCTGCAGACAGAAATAGGAGTACTCAACCGTACAAACTTCCCCTCAAGTTTTTATTGTGAAAATGAAAGTAGGTGACGAATAATTGTCTCATGAAGAGGCCTTGAAGGTGTATGAAAACAGTGTATGCAGTCGGCGCGCCGCCGGCAGCCAGTTTGGTAACGGGCGCCGGCACTCGTAATGGCAACCGGCGCCGGCAGCGGAGGCACTCCCTAAGAAGACACAAAAATCGTTGAATCATTGTTTATTTACATATATCAGATCATTAACTTGAAGCGTCCATTAGGTATTTCATACATAGTTGAAATATCCAATATCTTAAAAAATCATTAGATTAATCGTTCGTTAGTGCAATTAATTTTAGTTTAATCAAGATTAGGTAAGTTAAACTGTAGTTGAGTCGACCAATATGCGTTATGAACATATGTGAATCAACCGTAGTTATCTTGAAAATAGTTAGAATAAACTTAGGTATTATAATACGTAACCGGAAGAATGGAAAGAGAAAAACGGGCAGTCTAGGTGTACATATACATTATGTACATACTATGTATTACTTGGATTTAATAATACAAAATAAATAGCAATAAAATAAAAAATATATAATTACGAAGAAAAAATATAATAATAAACTAATAAATACATGTATCTATATAAATAAACAGAAAAGTCCTGACTGACATCAACGCGCAGCCCAAACCCTTCGACCTAGAAAGCTGAAATTTTGCACAGAGGTTTCCTTTGTAATGTAGACAAGGAATAAGGAAGGATTTTTCGAAATTCAACCCCTAAGGGAGTTAAATAAGGGCTGAAAGTTTTTATGGAAAATCGTCACTTAACGGGTTCAAAATTTCACGCAAGCGAAGCTGCGGGCAAAAGCTAGTATTTTATAAGAATGAAGGAGAGATTATTGTGATCCCGTAAGCGTGTCTGCACTGCTAGATGGAAGATTTTCAGAAGACTTCTGTAATAAACGGCCTTAAAGGTATGTGGATAATGGTACTTATTGTAAAATTCACCATGCTTGGTGAATTTATTGGTCTACTAGCGACCCGCCCCGGCTTCGCCCGTGTGCAATGTCTTATACATTTAAACCTTCCTCTTGAATCACTCTATCTATTAAAAAAAACCGCATCAAAATTCGTTGCGTAGTTTTAAAGATCTAAGCATACATAGGGACAGACAGCGGGAAGCGACTTTGTTTTATATTATGTAGTGATGAGGGTGTTCAGGATTATATTCATGAGACACATCCATGTTTATGAATGTCTTATGATTTCATTCACGATTAAGGGCTTCGTTCGCATGCGTCGCTAAGAAGGCCTTTTCAAAAACGCACACCCCACAAACACATAAACAGCTGTCGCATCTCTCGAAAGAGGCCAACTGAGAACAACTAATTCCCCCATTATAAAAATACGCACCACTGAGCCCATATAACAAATCCCTAATATCGGCGATAAGTGCTGCACTCGACCAACTATCATCATCATCATTCAGCAGAAAGACGTCTACTGCTGGATATAGGCCTCCCCCAATGTTGGGAGGGGGGGGGGGGGGGGCGGAGTTGCCATAATCGCCACGCTTGGCAGGCGGGTTGGCAATCGCAGTATGGTTGTTAAAGTACTCAGAGAAAGCTGCTTCCCATCCTATAGTGAATCGCTTAGTCGCCTGTTATGACACGACACCCATGACAAGAGATGGGGTAGTGTTATTCTTTACGTCCTGCACCACACGGAACACTAGGAACTAGGAACTCGACCAATAGGGGATATGCACCGTGGACCCGAGGTACCCGAAAGATTTTAACCACACCTTTCTAATGCTCTTCAAATCACGGCTCATCTTCCGCGCGGAAGATGTCCGGTCCTTTGGAAGGCATACACGGGGACACATGTCCAGCGCGCAGAGGCCCCTTTGAGAACTTTAATCTAAAATGGGATGGGGCACCAACCGAGGACTATTCACGGTTGCACTATTGGAGTACAGTCTTGGACCGTCACAAGTGGGTGCAAGACTATTGTAAAATATAGTGAAAAATATCTGGTCTATGGGAAGGGGTGTTTAGTGGATCTGTTAACCTCTATTGCCGGAAGAAAACGGCGTCTGCCTTTCAAGTTTAAATTTGAAATGCCTTGGCAGACGGTGACTCGCCAGCTCACTAGCTGGGCCCCCTGAAATGCCGCCAGTATATAGGCGAAGGGGACAACAAACGTGTGAGCGGTAACCACGCCTTTCTGATGCTATTATTAAGAGTCAAATGTTATATCAATTAAAGCCGAAAAAAGAAAAAATAAATGTTTTTTAGTTTTTCTTTTCCGTGAATAAATTAGCTTTAGTGCTTCCTTGTAATTGAACTGGCAACATTTATAAATTATCGTGTGAGTGGATATAAGAATCTTCTCACTTCACAACCCTCCCCGTTAAATAAGACATATGGCGAGAGGGGTATGACAAAAGTTGCAACACCGCGTTCCTGGCACTTGTTACGATAGATATTTTTCGATTTGTGATATTAATTAAATCTATATCTATACTATCTATACTAATATTATAAAGAGGTAAAATTTGTTTGTTTGTTTGTTTGTATGTAGGAGGTAATCTCCGAAACTACTCATCCGATTTCAAAAATTCTTTCACCAATAGAAAGCTACGTTATCCCTGAGTGCTATAGGCTATATTTCATTATTAAAAAAATAGGGATCCGTAAGAAAAATACAATAATGTAACCCAAGGTATCAAAAATTTGCTTATAAAAGTTATTATTTGACGTGCGCTGCGAAAACTATTGATGATACATAAAAAGAATGTACTACATGTTTATAGTACTCTTCATTATCCACAAAAAGTTCGTCAGGGCATATGTCCAACTATTAAAGTTAAGTCACATCAACCGTTTTTTGTTCAAATTAGTCGATCAAAACACGGGTAGAATCGAAAGATGAAGACTATCCTATCATGATATTAATCCTTATCCAAGTAAATAGCTTCTTAATCAAGGCTGATTATGCACATGTAAAATGCTCTGTAAATTATTCGAATCGGATTTTTCGTTTAGACGTGCTAAAAGTAAGAAAAATCTAGAACATGCTTTGTGCTGACGTTTTATCCATTTACCCATAGATGGCGTTGTGCAAATACATCATTTTTCTGAATCACGGTGTTAAGATTCGCCGTGGATTGATGACCCGCTGGATTTATTGTTCTATTGTTTTGGTTGGATGTTTGTTGATATTTGTTGAAATTGGTTTCTGGTTAGAAATAAATGAAGAGGTGTTTCAGCGTTTTTGCAACTTTAACCCCTAAGAGCGATTACGTACTGCATCCGATCCGAATCCGCGAAAATACGGATATAAAAAACTCGGACCGAATTCGGATATTGCTTTACGCACTGCATCCGATCCGAATCCGAGAAAATGGCGATCTAGAGTAAAAATTTTGGACCGAATTCGGATGTTGCTTACGCACTATTCCGATCTCTGATTCAAATTCAAACAATTCGTCAATTGTTCTTCCGAATTAGAAACTCACGGATGACGGATAGAAATCGGATAACGGATGCCGGATGTAGTGCGTAAGCTACCATGCAAATGGTTCTATGGCTACTTCGGAACGTATTTTTACGGATTCGGATCGGATGCAGTGCGTAACCGCTGTTAAGGAGTGAAATAAGTGTTGAAAGTTTGTATGAGAAATCTGGTAGTTTTGAAGATAGAAGCATGGATTTAAAAATGTAGGCTTTTGGTGAGAAATAAATATATACGAGTACGTGTTTCAGGGTTTTTGGAAACTCTACCCCTAAGGGATGAAATAGGGATGAAAGATTTTTTAAACTTAAAAGCATGAAATCAAATGATATAGGTACTGGTTAGAAACAAAACTACACGTGTTTAAGCGTTTTTGGAAATTCAGCCCTTAAGGGGGTGAAATAAATGTTGAAAGTTTGTGTGAGAAAATTTGGTAGGTACTTTTGAAGTAAGTTTGAGTTGTTTGTGGGTTTTTGGAAATTCTACCCCTAGCGGGTGAAATAGGAGATGAAAGTTTTTTCGAAAATGCATGAAATCAAATAATAGGGTTTTTGGTTAGAAATATATGTACACGTGTTTGAACGGTTTTGTAAATTCAACCCATAAGGCGGTGAACAGTGCCGGATTAATCACGTAGCAAGAGTAGCAATTGCTGCGGGCCCTGCGCGAAAGGGGGCCCCGCATATTTAAAGCCACTCATCTCTGCCTGAGCGTAATTTTTTGAGTGAAACTTATCACGAGAGTCCAACGAAAATGACAGCACTAGACTTATCGGCAACTTAAAATTTGAGCATTTGTGAATTGAGCCAAAAGCCATAAATGCACTTAGAATGACATCATGCTTTCGCCAAAACGCGAAAAAAAATCGCGCTCGCTTCGCTCGCACTGCTGTTACGCTTTGTGCTACTCCACTCGATTATTTTCTTTTGTATATTCAAACAAACCATTTCATTACATTTATTTATTTAAGAAATTAAGCCTCAAAACTTAAATAGCAATGAAAAAGTAATGATTAAAAAAACACGCTTATAACGCTAATTTACACTTTTCAGGCGTGTATTACGGCCTTTTTATTTCGTGTTAGTTTCTTAGTTTTTACGTGCTTTTGTGTTGTTATTTATGTTTTGACGATCGCCCGATCGCTTTGAACTGGGTGCGTCTCATATCATATAAAGTTATTTGGTATATTTTCATTTCAATAACGTTCACAAGATTTATTAAACGTAAGTTATACCAACTGTTGATATAATTTCCTTAGATATAACATTTATATACTCGAATACTCATTTCGTCTAATATTATTAGATATAACGTTCATCTGATCGAAAATCATTTAATATAAAACTCTTTTGAACTAACGCTTACTCATTGCATGTTTACATCCAAGTAGGACGGAGTGACTAGATTAGGGTACCCCGACCAGATGGGTTAGGTTAGGTTAGAACTGTGACCACTAACGCGCGAGCCGAGCGAGCGAAGCGAGCGTGCCGCGGCAGCGGCCGGCGAGCGCTACATCCAAGTTGGTTCCAATTACTAGGTTAGGGCACCACGACGAAATGGATTAGCTCGGGTTAGGTTAGAAGGAACTGATTTTGTTGATTTTATGTATTTGCTCCTAATAGGATAAATAAGTTTTATGTCGTGTGGAAGTGAATGTTGGTCTTGGAAGAATAGTCATGAAAGTAGAATAAATGCCGTGGAAATGCGTTCCTTGCGAAGTATGTGCGGTGTAACTTTGAATGATAGATTGAGGAATGATGTGATAAGACAAAGTTGCGGTTTAAAAGATGATGTAGTGACTAAAATTGAAAGGGGTATGCTTCGGTGGTTTGGGCATGTTGAAAGATTGAGTGAACGGCGATTAACAAAAGGAATTTATAAGGCGAATGTCAGTGGAAACGCTAGTAGAGGACGCCCTAGAAGGACATACATTGATGTTATTGGTGATGTTCTTCAAAAAGGACAAGTGCGTAGTACTTTCAACCGGCGTGCGTGTATGACAAGATGTATGAACGTGGACGAAGCGAAAGGAGTATGTAAGGATCGTAGCATGTGGCGTTCTACAGTTTCTGCCTACCCCCATGGGAAAAAGGCGTGAGTTTATGTATGTATGTATGTAAGTTTTATGTCATTTGAGTGGTATACCGAACGATTTTATATTCAATGTATTTTATGCTTATAAAAATTAGTTATTTTAAAATTATATCTACAGTTTATTATATTTAGTGATCGTTATATCAAATAAAATTATTGATTCAGTTGTTATATCTTCTAAATATTAGAGATTTTGTAATTCATTCATTTCATTCATAGATTTTATAACTACACTAAAAAGAGGCTTAACGTTGGTTCAAAATTTCACGCAAGCGAAGCTGCGGGCAAAAGCTAGTAATGCATATTTCGAAAATTAAGCTGTTATCAACAAACTTTATATAAGGTCTATCTATTCATACACGAAATATCATAAGGGATACATCTATAGGTGATCAAGAAGCCAAAGACAAGTGAGTTTTTTTTTATAAGTAGGTATGTTGTTTTACCTAATTATTATAATTTTAATAATGTTTGAGACATATTGCATAAATTAAAAAAAAAAATGCCCCCTTCATTGACAATAAGTACTACGTAGAAACTAGCGTAATGAATGTTGAAAATAGTAATGAGCCAGTATTTGACACGTGTATCAAGTAAATTAAAATTATATAATAAAAAAAAAAAAAAGTTTTTCTTTTTTTTAATTTATATGGCTTCTTTACCACTTAAAGATGTATCCCTTAAAATATTTCGTGTATGAATAGATAGACCTTATATAGCTTTTCTTCTCCAATTAGGCCTCGGAATCGAAGGTTAAAATCTTTCGGGTACCTCGGGCCCACGGTGATATCTTCGACTTTGTTAAGGCAAGTAGTATGACGAAAGGTGATTGATATCTACCTACTAAGTGTGAAAAACTATTCGAGGGTATATGCCCAGATTTTATCATCAACGCTAGTTCTACCATTTCTCTGGAAAGACTAGCAGCATCGAACCATGGAACTCGCGGTAATTCCTAGTGAATAGTTCTGTACTACAGACTCTTCCTAGCAGTAATAATTTCAAAGTGGTTTTTCCAATATTTTAACATAAAATTCACGCCTGTATTCCCCGAAGGGTTGGCAGAGGTGTATAGTATACCCACATTTCGCCGTTTATGTTTACGTCCCATGTAATGGGGGCGAGCCTATTGCCATCGACCGGGCACAAATCCAGACTCCGGGCTGCTACTGAGAAATTTAACACGGAAAAACCCAGTGACACTTTGCCCGACCTGAGGGTCGAACCCAGGACCTCACGCTCAGCAGTCGCGCTTGCGACCGCTAGACCAACGAGGCAATCCTATACTAATAAATAAAATATGCAGATTTTATATTTTATTTGAGAAAATTCTATCCTCTGACCCAATGCCTTTTGCACGTGAATTGGTAAGTAAAGAAGAAAAGAAAGAAAGAAAATACGTTTATTTGCGGTAAACATGACGCAAAAAGAAAATAAACACAAAAAACAAAAAAAATAAGAAGGTTGAGAGAAACATGCGTCATATCCACGCAAAACGGCTATCGCTCAGCATTATGCTGCGACCCTATGCAAGACAGAGCCCCAGCGCTGGTTTTCAGCGACAGCCGGCGCCGACGTAATGACGTCGTTCTGTGCAGCAAACAATTTATTATTAAAAATAGATAAATGTTATGATTTAATTGTGATAGAATATACTAAACAGGAATATAAAAAAAAGAAAAGGAAACAGACGTCCGTACATGCCATGCGAATGTCTTCCTCATTATACATTTTACGGTTTATGCAGTGGCAACATTTCGAAGCGTTCTCTTCTCTTTTATATTTTAACGTGCACCCACAATCAGCCACAATGTACCAAAAAACGAAAGTACGAGTATGTAACACAAATAGGATTTATAGGGTTTGTGTCTTCGGGCCACTGATCCCAGTTCGTACGATACAGTATCATAAGTCCATAATTAATCGTTTGTCTTCATAAATTGTGCCATATCGTAAATGTAACTTGCACCAGTAGGTTTACACCTTAACGGAAATGTAGATCGATAAATATGGTATCAATTAATCGCAATTAAACTTATTAATCATTATTACTTATCATCTAAGTCATGAAAATATAATTTATCAACTCGAAATGGGAAAGTTTATAATATGCAAAAAAACCCAGAAATATGACAACATATATAAACAATTTACCTTTACATATCTTTACAAAAATATAGATTGATAAGGCATCGATTTGTCACCACCAAACTTAGTAATCATTATTATCAGAGAGCGGAATCACGGTAATGATAACTAACAGTATTGTGACTCGGCCCTATTTTTGAATTAAGAACCTACAGCCGCATGAAAACAAAACACGAGATAGGGCTGCCCGCCTACAGTATTTTAATTTCATCAACCTACATGAGATTGTTTCTAGTTTTGAGATTGTAAATATGATATAGTTTATTTAAAAAAAAACGTTGTGATTGAAATAGGAAGTGTTCATTAAAAATACATGGTGTTTTTTGATTTTATTGACGAACTAGCTTTTGCCCGCGACTTCGTCCGCGTGAATGTTGGTTATCGCGGATGCAGACGAAGTCGCGGGTTAAGAAGTAGCCTTTGTCCTTTCTCAGGGATCGAGCTATCTTCATGCCAAATTTAATCAAAATCGGTGCAGCCGTTGTGCAGTTAACTAATAGACTGAGCGTTGGGTTGTTCGCTCACACCACGGCATTTTTTTTACATCTAGCACTTCTAAACGATAGGTCCGATTCGAATAATTTAAAGAGCATTTTACATGTAAGTACATAAACAACCTTGATTATGAAGCTATTTACTTGGATAAGGATTAATGTCATGATAGGAATATCTTTATTTTTCGATTCTACTAGTGTTTTGATCAACCAATTTGAACAGAAAACGGTTGATGTGACTTAACTACTTATAATAGTTAAACATATTCGCGGACTTTTTTGTGGATAATGAAGAGTAGGTACTATAAACATGTTGTAGGTACATTATTTTTATGTATCATCAAAATATAACCTGCCACTGACCTGCAAATTGCAAAATTCGCAAGAATATTTGAATTTCGCGGGCTACCTTAGCGCATCCACCTTAAGAAATGTCTTACTGAGGAAGGAGAAATGAAAAGAAAAACTTTATTTTGTGAAATTTAAATTAACGTTTATTTTGTTGATTGATTTAGATTAATAAATATGAGCTGTGAATGCTGGATCGATATTTCAGGCATTTAATTTAATCCCTCAAAAAATAAGGAAAAATCGATATTTTTTTAAAAAATCGATTATATTTAAAAAACCGATTATTTTGTAATCGATTTTATGTTTAGGCAAAACAATCGGTTATTAAATAATCGATTTTTCATGTAGGTATAGGTACTAGGAACTGTGACAGCCCTAACTATTTTTGTACCAAGTGTAAACCGAACTCGAGGCGCGTAGGTATGACTCGGGTTCCGACCGTTTGTATGAAGATAGAATACTGTTAGTATAACATTACCGTGGCGGAATCTTACATCAAAACAATTAAAAGGTGATAGAGACGGGTCAGTATTTTTTATCGAGTATTCAAACTATCGATACTTTTTAGTTATGAACTTTATTGTTAATTATTTTAACAAATACTTTTAATTTTTATTTTTTACTTATAAATAATCTTAAATGACACAAATAAAACAATGTCTTATCTATGAATAAATTCTGATAACTACCGCGACTCGGGAAGTTTACCCTATAGACACTATTATCACAGTCTACCTATATCTTACTCCTTACAGTCGGTCAACGTAGAACATTGTCGCAGAGCAATCGTGCGGGGGGTTGCGGGGTGAAGGGTGCGGAGGTTATGACCCGAGTAGCCATACTGCATACTCGGGACATAAATTCCAGGGCTTGCACTTTTTGATTTCGAATTTGATTGATGTCGTTCATGGAAATGATATTAATTTATTAATAGTATGTAGGTATGTTAAATGATGGAATCAGGCATTACTTTGCGGAAATCCATGACATACAAAAATGCAAAGGGGGTAAAATAGCGGATGAAAGTTTGTATAAGAAGTCTGGTACTCTTGAAGTAAGAAGCATAAAACATACACGTGTTTCAGGGTTTTTGAAAAATCTGTCCTTAGAAGGTGAAATAGAGGATGAATGATGTTTTTCTATTGTTGACACTTGTGCGAGAGTTTCTGGCATAGTATGTACTTTCACCGTAATATAGGAGGTGGTGCGCGAGTCGCATCGGATGGTTTTAAATAAAAATTCACATCGTTCATCCGACTGAGTTGAAACTTCGTTCAGTTGATGTTGGCACTAGCGCCAGAGTTTGTGATATAGTACTATAACGTACAAGAGGTTGCGCGCGAGTCGTATCGGATACTTGTAAATAAAAATACGCATCGTTCATCCGATTGAGTTGAAACTTTGTATAGTTGTTGTTACTCACGCGAAAGTTTCTGACATAGTACCTTCAACGTACAATACGTGGCGCGCGAGTCGTATTGGATAATTGTTTGTCTTCTTCGAATATAAAGAGAAAGGTACTGACTGAAACATGATATTTGGACAGTCGATTCCTTTTGTAACGTAAGCATCCACTAAGAAGGGATTTCTCGAAATTCAACCAATAAGGGGGTGAAAAGGGTGATTAACGTTTGTATGCAAGTCCGTCATTATTGAAGTAAGAAGCATGAAATTAAATATTAAGGTTTCTGGTTAGATATAAATGTATGTGTTTGACCGTTTTAGTAAATTCAACTCCCAGGGGGGTGAAATAAGGTTTAAAAGTTAATACTCTGGTGAGAAATAAAAACCCACGTTTTTAAGGTGTTTTTTTGAAATTCTACCCCAAAGGGATGAATTGTGGGATGAAAGATTTTTTGTAGTTAAAAAAAGCATGTAATCAAATAGGGAGTGCCTCCACTGCCGGCGCCGGTTTCCAAACTGGCTACCGGCGTCAAGCCGACTACATACACTGTTTTTATACACCTTCAAAGTCTCTTCAAACTTTTCATGAGACGATTTATTCATGACACACTTTCGTTCTCACAATAAAAACAAATGAAAAACTTAGGGGGATGTTTGTAAGATTGTTTGGTTTTCCAAAGCGCAAGGGGATGAAGGGGGCTTTGTTCGCTCGCTTTGCTCGCTCACTCTACCCCCCGTCACCCCCTTCAAACCTAACCTATCCGTGTCGGGGTGCCCCAAATTACCGAGCTCGTTTCGCTCGCTCTTGAAATTAGTCAGTTGGAAGACAAGTTACACTGTTTGGCCCAAAATATAATCTACCTTTCATCTAACGTACCTACCAAACAACTTATTACCGCCGCTGGTATCCCTTTTTGGGTGCCGGCAACCGATGTTTTTAATCTCGGCTGCCGGCAGTAATGTACCGCCAGTTCCCGATGGCGTTATTTTCGGGTGCCGGCGCCGGCAGCGGAGGCACTCCCAATCAAATAATTGGGTTTCTGGTTAGAAATAAATGTACTTAAATGTTTGAGCGTTTTTACAAATTCAACCTTTAAGGAGGTGAAATAAGGGTTGCAAGTTTTTATGAAAAATCTGGTACTTTTGAAGCAATAAATACGGGGAGAAACTGACTGAATGGCTGACGGATCTATCAACGCAAAGCCTAAACCGCTGGGGTTACAAACATGAAATGTTTAAAGTAGGTACCTCCAATAATGTTGGCATCCACTGTGGAAAGGATTTTGGAAATTCCACCCTTTAAGTGGTGAAATGGGTTGTTAACGTTTGTATGAAAACCCTTATTCCATGGGGTTATTAACTTAAAATTTGGCACAAACACTGTTCAAAGTAAGTACCTAATAAAAGACGTTTTTTTTTATTTTATACCTACATTTAAAAAGGGCTTAAAAAGGGTTTAAAATGGGTTTAAAATTTTACGCAAGCGAAGCTGCGGGCAACAGCTAGTATATTATAAAGTGGTACAAAAACTATGCCAATCGATTCTCCTAGTGATTCTGAAGTTTCAGGTTTAGTGTATACTAAAATTAACCTTGTAGGTATATGCTATCTGCGTGTCACATCTTGATATCGCGATGTAGGATAGTTTGCATGTGGCTTGATAGATGTCGCCACAATGCAATCTAGAGGACATTTCCTAATTTCAACCGATGGTTCGGTAAAGACGTAAAAACGGCCTGACGCTCTAACAAAATTAGTCCATCTCCTAATACAGCATGAAAGTTTCCTCACAATTATTGTTTCACTCTGTCGTCATAGAATGGTGCATCTTCAGTTATTACTAATTATCAGAGAGCGGAATCGTACAATTGAAAGGTGATAGAGACGGGTCACTATCGAGTATTTAAGCTATCAATACTTTTTAGTTATGAACTTTATTGTTAACTAGCTGTAGGTACCCAGCACGCGTTGCAATGCACTTTTTCCTACTAACTACCTTCCTATAACTACCGATAATTTAGTTTTTTTTTTAAATCTCAAAATTTTCTTTCTTAGAACCTTCTCCTGACAATTACGAACACAACAAAATAAAAATATCGAAATCGGTCCAGCCGCTCACGCGTCATGCCGTGACCAAGGGAAATAGGGATTCATTTTTATAAATATAGATTAACTTAACAAATACTTTTAATTTTTATTCTTTACACATTAATAATCGTTAATGACACATAAATCAAACATTGTCTTATCTATCAAAAAATTCTGATAACTACCGCGACTCGGGAAGTTTACCCTATAGACACTATTATGATATTTGATCTCTTTTGATTACGGTACTATATATACTTAGTACGGTAATCAAAATGAAAAAATAATTACATCCTATCTATTTCAATTTGACATTTCTAGTTGATCTAATATTGTGTTTCTAAAAAATGGCTAATATGTCTGTGCGTCCGTCTGTATTCTCAGCTGTTAAAAAGTATCGACAGCTTGAATACTCGATAAAAATATTGACCCGTCTCTATCACCTTTCAATTGTTTTGCCATATAATATCCCGCTCCCTGATAATTATTCAGCTTTTTGCGTGTAAAAAATAAACAAGACACAATTACAGCGATTTTTATCATTGACAGTTGTTTTGATATGTGCCATTTATCGTAGTTATAACAATTTGATTCCCGTCTCACGCAAGAAACTTTTAAATCTTAGAATTCATGTAATCCATGTATTTTGTACTACTAAAAGTTAATTTAAGTGTTGTTTGAGTAAAACTTGCTGTTTTCAATATCTAAGGTAGGTACTTTATACCTATAATTATGTATGCTGAATGTATATGGGGATGGATTGTGACAGATCCCAATATCGTCATTTTGTGTTATTTAATGAATACAAAATATGCTCATTCAAAATAGTTTATTTAAAAAATCGCTACTTAAGCGTTAGATTGAATCCAAGAAGTGTAGCGAGAGACGCGAGCGTTGACACCGGGGAAGAATGCCTGAGCGCAACCTCTACCCCATGAGCAGACACCGACAACAATTCCGTTGTGGTAGAGAGGACCGCCGGAGTCACCCTGGCACTGGTCGCGACCGCCGACGTCGAGCCAGCCGGAGCACAACATGTTGGCAGTGATAGTGTCACCAACTGTTGCGTAACGTTGTGCGCAAGTGTTTTGGTTGACAACCCAAATCTGGACATGACGCAGCTGCTCAGAGGAAGAACCACCCGCCTGCGTAAAAGAAATATCAAAATATAAATCCCCAAGAACAATATGTATATGTTACGGGTAAAAGCCGAATGGCGGTTACACCTAGGTTTAGCCGGGTACAACTAGGTGCAACCAGTAGCAGTTGGTTAGAACTAGGTGTAGCTTAAGTCGACGGAGCCCCGCAGAGCGGGGCTCCTATTTCTGTCTGCAGGGTTTAAAGTAGCCTAACACGAAGGGGATGACGGGGGCTTCGTTCGCTCGCTTCGCTCGCTCATTCTAGCCCCCGTCATCCCCTTCGAACCTAACCTATCCGTGTCGGGGTTCCCCTTAACCACCGGTGTGCGGCTGCACCTAGTTCTACCCGCTATGATGAAGAGTAAACCTAGTTCTACCCGAGGATAAGTAGGATACATCTAAGTTTAACCGCATGTGGCCGGCTGCACCTAGTTGTACCCGGCTAGAACTAGATGTAGCCACACTTCGGCTATTAGCCGTAACATATACATACACTTGAACACGAGTGCAATCTATCTATTCCATAATAAAATCGTAAAAGCCTTAAATTCTGTACAAACGAAATACTTTTGCGAAAGCCGGTTAGGGGGACTAGAAACAACAGAACACGGATCAACCATTTTTAGAGTTTCTGTCTGTTTGAACTGGGGTAGTAGAAATAAGCAATAGAACACGAATATAATATTTTTAGAATTTAATGTCCGTCTGTTTGCTACCGCATCACGCCAGAACGGCTGTACGGATTCTAATAAAACTTTTGCTGTTGCTATATAATAGCCTAACTTAAAAACGGAGATAGATACCTTTCATCTTTTTGGTCGACTAGGTCCTGAGATACGGTTTGGGCTCTCTATTGTATGCAATCTCAGACAAAGCAGAAGTCATGAGGGATTTTATGAGGGATTGTAGCCAAAAAAAATAACAACGGTTGCTTAGCGGACATTATTAACAAATGTTGTTAAGCAACTGAGTTTATGATTGCGAACAGCTATTTTACTGTCCTTGGAATTGGTTCTGTGGCCTGGTTGCCTCAAGGGTAGACTGCCAAAAATTTATATTGTGATCAAATCCTGCGGACAAAGCTTTTAATTTTTGAATTTAATTTTGCTTGTCTTTTTTTTGTTACTGTCTATAACGAACGTTAGAATACAATAATATTAGCGTTAGCATTTTATACATTCAACGAACAATTATTAAAATAATATTTTTTTGACCAGTAATTTCACATTTTTAATTTATTTTGTTTATCATCTAGATTGCGTAATGGTTTTTCAATGCAAGCGTGACCATAGGGTCTTCACTGAAATAAAACTCAATGATCATATCAGTGGAAATTCCAGTCGTTGGCATTATTTGTTTGCTGTTACAATGCCGTAGTTGTCTACAAGTATAAGGTAGAAGATACGGTTTTGCGCAAAAGAAAAACTATCTAATGTTTGTTAATAAAAGAACATGTCCTAATGTAAGACTCGCTCAGCCTAAGCCGTTAGAGGGTTGAGAAGGGGTGGTACAGGAAACTTGGCACAAATATGAAGTATTTATTTAATGATTTTGAAAATTACTTCGTAAAATGAGGTAAAGTAGGCTGTTAACGTTTGTATGGAAGAATATTATTACATGGCTCGGTTAACTGTAACATTGGCATTAATTAACTCTAAAACAAACAATAAAACAAGAGTATAAAGATTTTTCGACATTAACTCCTGAGATACGGATGGGAAGTAAAGTTTATGTGGAGAAAATCTTTCTACACTGTCGAAGCCGCGAGAGCAAAATTAGTAATAAATAAACTTACGGAAGTTGTACCCCATCCAGCGGCCCAGACGACCTGGTTGTCACCAAGGTTGTAGTTAGAGCCAGCGATAGAAGCAGCACGAACATTATTGTTGAAAGAAAAAGTTGAAGCAGAGCGCATGATTGCGATGTCATTGTCCAAGGTTCTTTGGTTGTAGCTGGGGTGAATGATGAAATTAGCAAGGTTGTGAACAACGCCACCGCTGTTAGCATTAGTGGAGCCTACACGGATTCGCCATCTGCTGGCTGCATCACCGCTGGAAAAGGAATATGATTATTATACAACACTTTTCACACAAGGCAAATTTTCAAAGCGGTGCCTTAACATCTCCCACAGTCAAACCGATAACACGGTTTTGTGCGGCAAATGTACATATTCTGAACTAACTGAATAATAAATAAATAAAAAATAAAAAATTAATTGTTCTTCTACTCGCGTATCGGAACGAGCTATACGAGAATAACTCAAATTAATAATAACGAGAATAAAGCTCCTGTGATAATGCTGACTGTACAAAAGCATTTTGAAACTTCCTTTATATCTTTCTTGCCTATCAATAAAACAATACTTACAATGGGCAGTGAGCAGCGGTGAGGATGGACCTATTGTTTAAGATAGTTCCACCGCAAGCCTGCCAGTAGGTGCTCAAGTTCCATGAGTAGAGAAGAGCGGCGATGGTAGGGTACTGCTGAATAGTGGTGACCGAACCACCCACAATCCTTTGCGGATTGGCGGGGACGGCTAAAAAGAAATTCAAAACATCAAAGCATAAGACATTTACATAAATAAACATAAACTCACGCCTGTACAGATTAACTACGATATCATGGCACGCCCTTCCAACATATGTCTTCAATGTGTGTGTGTGCATAATTATGCCAACGATTCACTGTGTTTGAAATTATTTGACATGTTCGATATTTAGTAGATTTATTGCTCGACTAGTGCATAACCCTTGTGGTGTGGCGCGCCATATTTCGCGGTGAACTCGGTGCGTGACCCTTAATTCGCGGTTTGATTCGCGGATTATTGCGTCTAATTAAAACGTCGATATCTCTTAAGCTACGATAGCTAGCTCTCTACAAGTTACGTCGTTGGAATTGTTATTAAATTACCTATCCGATGATATATGGATTAGTATAATTAGACTTACAATGTATTAGTAATTGTCGTGTAGTTTTCCTTTTAGGGAAATTTTCCCATTTTCTTGTGAAAATTATATTTTTCATAATAAAACTAAACCATTATTTAATAAAACTATTGTTTTATATGTGTTACGGCTAATAGCCGAAGTGCGGCTACACCTAGTTTTAGCCGGGTACAACTAGGTGCAACCAGTAGCAGTTGGTTAGAACTAGGTGGAGCTTAAGTGGACGGAGCCCCGCTGTGCGGGGCTCCTATTTCTGTCTGCAGGGTTTAAAGTAACCTAACACGAAGGGGATGACGGGGGCTTCGTTCGCTCGCTTCGCTCGCTCACTCTAGCCCCCGTCATCCCCTTGGAACCTAACCTATCCGTGTCGGGGTTACCCTTAACCATCGGTGTGCGGCTGCACCTAGTTCTAGCCGCTATGATGAAGGCTAAACCTAGTTCTACCCGAGGATAAGTAGGATACATCTAAGTTTAACCGCATGTGGCCGGCTGCACCTAATTGTACCCGGCTAAAACTAGGTGTAGCCACACTTCGGCTATTAGCCGTAACATATGCATAAATACACCTTATTCCACACTAATAAAACAAAAGAACAGCACCCGTAATAAATATTTATGATACTACAAGCATAATTAAAGTGACTGCTCGACAAGGCGCACGTGTTATCCACACAAACCTCCAAGCGGTACCATAGTTACCATACTGTTAATTTAGCGACGTCAAATCTGTCGAGCGACCGATCCATGTTTTTGTTTAAAGGTACAAGTAAATCCGAGACGGGCTGCAAACTGCAGACTGCAACCGCAGACCGCAAGTCACCATCGGAATAGCGCCTTTAAGTTGTGCACTTTAAAGGTGCTATTCCAACAGCGACTGCAAAACTGCAACCGCAGACCGCAGCCGCAGATCGCACCGTAAGCGATACTACTTTTGCAGTTTGCGGTCTGCAGCCCGTCTCGGACTTGTACCTTAAGTTGCAGAATGCACACATGTGCATTGAACGAATGACACGAAAATAAAATTACAGTATTTTTGTTTTCACATTTAGCGGGTTCGATTCCCGGTTCAGACAGGTGATTATTTAAAATTCTTTGAATGCAGTTCGTATTGTTTTTAAAATAAAAATGAAGTCTTCATTCAGTAAATTTTTCTATCTATGGTATTTAAGGTACTTCCCCTCCATGTGGCAAAGTCGTGGGACGCCCTGTATATCGTAGTTTATCGTAGCTCCATATCATAATCGTAGTTTATCTCTATTCCCCGAAGGGTTGGCAGAGGTGTATAGTACACCCACTTTTGGCCGTTATGTTTACATCCCATGTAATAGGGGCTGAGCCTATTGCCATCGACCGGGCACAAATCCACTCTCCGGGCTGCTACTGAGAAATCCCACATGGAAAAACCCAATAACACTTTTCCCGACCTGGGGATCGAACCCGGGACCTCACACTCAGCAGTCGCGCTTGCGACCGCTAGACCAACGAGGCAGTCACATTTAGTATATCTAATGAATACAAAAACAAGAAGGTATGGACAAAAATGTAAGTAATTTAGAAAACTGTTCCAATGAAGAGTTAGGGGTTAGGCCCAACTGCAATCAACAGCCAATATCGACAAAAAATTGTTAATATATAGAATGTTTGTCGTGTCATATTTCCCGTTTTTTAGGATTCCGTAGTCAAAGTAAGAAACCTTAAATCTGTCCGTCTGTATACCACAGTCATTTGACTCGTAGACTATTAGTGCTATAAAATAAAGCTGCAATTCGGCATGAGTAATATTTATTACGGCTACGAAGTTCTGCAATTAAAACGTTTGTTTAGGATGGCTCCACTATATGTAATTCGGAAATATCTTTTTTTATTCGCGTGCCCCTTTCTGTATTGTGTTGTTGAACAGAGGGGGCTAATAAGGCCGCGTTTGGTTACGCGTAGTTTAATACAGACGCCAGCCCATCAAGCTACTACATTCTGTCATTTATATATTTTCATCTCCATCGTGAAAGCATTAGGTTCAAGGTTGATTGGGAAAATTTGACAGTTTCGGGTAGCTTGACCTGCTGGCGTCTGTACATATTTCTTTTCATTACTCATACTCGGAAAGTAGGTCTGAAGTTGCGTGAGAAGCGGGTTGAAAGTAATACTTTTCAGCCCTAGCAAGAATCGTTTTCAATTGACAGCTGTCAAATTATTAAAAAAAAACTAGTTCTATTTTCACATTTCTATTGAACCATGTTCAAACTTTCTTTACAGTCACTCAATTACAGCGCGATGTAAAATTGTAATAACATAAAGAATATATTTTTTAAATGACTTTAAATATAATTTAGGTTCAACTTTTTCTTTAAAATAACATAGATTTGGGCAAAATATTTACCATTTTTTCAATGATGAAAAAGTAAAGTAATGGCCGGACACAGAAAAAAAAAATAGGCGGGAAAGCGGCAATCCGATCACTCATTTTTTCTTTAGCAAATTCATATTTTTATTTTTTCTTTCCTTATATTCGTAATTAAAAGCACAGTGTTTACCTCGGGTTAAAGACTTATTTAGTCCCTCGAACTTTGGCGCCCTTGCTACGGTCGGGCGCCAAACCCCCTCTCGGGACTAAATAAGTTACTTTCACCCCTAAGCTAACAATGTACTATTTCATATTTCTTATCATATTTTTTTTTTTTTTAAAACTTTGCCCCACACTAAGATTTCTCTTGTATCGTGGGTGCCTTTACAGACACAAATCTCACAAACAAACGCCCAGACCCGAAACAACCATCTGTAGGCCATACAAATTTTTGTTCCGTGTGGGAATCGAACCCACGACCCGTGGCGCAGAAGCCAATCGCTTAGCCACTGCACCAAACGTGTCGTCATTGAAAGTAGTCTGCACACCCAGTCGCAACTGTGAACTATGCAACTGCCAAATGCAGCTTAAAGGCAATTTGAATGTTGCTAGTGCAACTGCCGACTAGCCGCTATTTCTGAATACCTAAAAAGTATCCACAATAGCACTCAGTATCTATTTTTCACGTATAATTGTTATTATTTTTGATATTATGGAACAAATCAATTCTAAACATATATCGTCTAAAAGGTTATTGATAACCTTTACCATGAGGGTAAACTTAGAATTATACAAGGTTAGTTTTAGTATATACCTACTAAACCTGAAACTAGTTTGTTCAGAATCACTAGGAGAATCGATCGATCGATCGACATATTTTTACAAAACTTTTTTTTTTCATATATTTCAGTTTTGTTTCAGTAGTTTTCTACCCATAACAGTTGACGGGAATAGACACCTTGAGGCTTGAGACGGTCCTCTCGGTCAGTTTCCGTGTATTAGACAACCCCTGCATAGCACATCTCAGGCATTTCACACTTTTTTAGGGAACTTAACGCGACATAAACTAAGGTGTAACTTGGATATTTACTAAAAAAAAACACATATTCAGGCAGTTCTGGTGAAAATCTTGTTGGGGTGTCTCGGTTTTCGTATAAAGTAAAAATACGGTTGTATAATTCATGAAACCAAAACTAATAATCAGGACACGTGAAAAAAGGAGTGGCTCGATTTATTTGCTCCCAAGTGTACGAGTATTAGACGACCAACTTATGAAATGCAGTTGGGTCCGTATAAAGTTCATAACAACTCCATATTAAATATATAAAATAAAAATAAAAACATCTAACTAACCGTTCTGACTACGGAACCCTTCACTGTGCTTAGTGCGACAAGCACAAAGTCGGTTTTTTAATTCATAATTATTATGATTTAGTTTCAACCGCGTTTTGACTTGGCGTGGTGACGACTGTCTACAAAAGTTTTAATTTAATGTTCTTGGATTCAGTTATTATTGAAGTCAGATTAACGAGTGTAACTTGTTATTTTAGTAAGATCTATATGTTCTCTACCAAAATAAATACACAATATCGTATTAAATCGAACGAAGAACGTGAGAATCATGTTTGAAGAGAATCGTAAAAATAAATTAATGTTTGGACAATTAATAAAATGGCACATACCTGCGACAGCCGCGATGCAAAGGGCTAACAAAGCTATAATACGCATGTTGTTCACTACTCACTGACAAGTGTAATAATTTGTAATTAGATTCTAGTATTTATATTACCGAGTATTAATTAATCTGCTAGTTTTATCTCAAAAAAGATTAAGTGCGTAATTATATTATTACGCGTACCGCTGAAAACATAAAGTAGTGTTCAGACTGTAGATATCTGAGTCCCAGTAATATTATTTACTTATATACCTACTCTTAATTGTACATACACCAGGTTAACACAACAAGGAAAAATAATTTAGATACAAAAATGCACAATGGGTGGTCTTATCGCGCAAGGCGATCTCTTCCAGACAACCTTTGGATGGACTGGAAGAATGGAAAGAGAAAAACGGGCAGTCTAGGTGTACTATATGTATACATTATGTACATACTATTACCACAGTCTACCTATATCTTACTCCTTACAGTCGGTCAACGTAGAACATTGTCACAGAGCAATCGTGCGGGGGGTTGCGGGGTGAAGGGGCGGAGGTTATGTCCCGAGTAGCCATACTGCTACTCGGGACATAAATTCCAGGGCTCGCACTTTTTGATTTCGAATTTGATTGATATCGTTCATAGAAATGATATTAATAATATTTAATATGTACCTACCTATTACGAGAATTTTATTATAACTATAGTCTGTTTATTAATCCAAGATGGCGGCATACATACATTTTCAAATGATTGTTCGTGGGAAGTCATTTTCACGGTTTTCGGGGTCAGTGATGCCGAAAGTGACGTCAAAATTCAAATCCAAGATGGCGGCCATGAAAATTTTCATGTAATCATCCTGGGTGTCAATTTCATGGTTTTCGGGGTCACTGATGCCGAAAATAACGTGAAAATCCAAATTCAATATGGCGGCCATCAACATTTTCATCTAATCATCATGGGTGTTAATTTCATGGTTTTCGGGGTCACTGATGCCGAAATTAACGTCAAAATCCAAATCCAAGATGGCGGCCATGAAAATTAGTAAATTAGTCGTCATGGATGTCAAATCCATGGTTTTCGGGGGTACTGATGCCGAAATTGAGGTCAAAATCCATTTCCAAGATGGCGGCAATAGAAATGTCAAATTAGTGGTCATGGGTGTCATTTCCATTGTTTTCGGGGATGCTGATGCCGAAAATGAGGTCAAAATCCATTTCCAAGATGGCGGCTATTAAAATTTCAATTTAACCATCATGGGTGTCATTTCCATGGTTTTCGGGGATGCTGATGCCGAAAATGAGGTCAAAATCCATTTCCAAGATGGCGGCTTTTAAAATTTCAATTTAACCATCATGGGTGTCATTTCCATGGTTTTCGGGGATGCTGATGCCGAAAATGAAGTCAAAATCTATATTCAAGATGGCGGCCATAAAAAAAATCAAATTAGCCGTCATGGGTTCATCCATGATTTTCAGGGACGCTGATTACAAAAACAAGATCAATTCTCAAACACCAAGATAGGGACCACGTTTTACCTGGCAAATCTCATTTAACTGGTAAATTTTTTTGACCGCCTTATATGATCGAGGAATACTTAGGCTTTATTTCCGGCATCAGCACCCACGAAAACCATAGAAGTAATAACCATGAATAATAAGTAATTTTCTATGACTCCATCGTAGACTTGCGAATAATTTATAACTCTAACCTACCCCCGCAAGCGTTAGCCACTGCGACTGTAACCTCGACAAAATTTGTAGTTTTAAATATTGTTAGAATATTCGAGGATAAGATGGTGAAACTGTTGCTACATACCTTTGCATTATTTTGTCAATCGTCAAAATTACGCATGCGTGGTTTTCTTTATGCGTGTCACTGTTTCTATAAAACGTTAATTAATTTGGACGTTTGTTTGATAAAGTTTGTGTAATTTATTTTATGTGACAACCCTTTGACAAGTGTTACCAATTTTGACATTTCATAGGACCTGTCAAATGTATGGGCGTTGACCCACTGTATGTAGTAAGTAGGTACACTGTGCTATTACTTGGATTTAATAATACAAAATACATAGCAATATTATTAAATATATATGAAGAAAAAAAACATAAATATAATAATAAACTAATAAATACATGTATCTATAAAAATAAAAATAAAAGTCATGACTGACTGACTCATCAACGCCCAGCACAAACCCTTGGACCTAGAAAGCTGAAATTTTGCACAGAGGTTTTCTTTATAATGTAGACAAGGAGTAAGGAAGGATTTTTCAAAATTCAACCCCTAAAGGAGTTAAATAGGGGATGAAAGTTTGTATGGAAAATCGTCACTTAACGGATTCAAAATTTCACGCAAGCGAAGCTGCGGGCAAAAGCTAGTATTTTATTAAAATGAAGGAGAGATTATTGTGATGCCGTAAGCGTGTCTGCACTGCTAGATGGAAGATTTTCAGAAGACTTCTGTAATAAACGGCCTTGAAGGTATGTGGATAATGGTATTGTAAAATTCACCGTGCTTGGTGAATTTATTGGTCTATGAGGGGGTTCAGGGTTTATATTCTTGAGACACATCCATGTTTATGAATGTCTTATGATTTCATTCACGATAAGGGCTTCGTTGCATGCGTCTCTAAGAAAGCCTTTTCAAAAACGTACACCCCACAAACTCATAAACAGCTGTCGCATCTCTCGAAAGAGGCCGACTGGGAACAACCAATGGGCATTGTGCATTTTTTTAAATCTGTTAAGATATGAAAATTATTTCGAGGAATAAGGTTACTGATCACATCTCACTATTTAGAAATGGAAAATAATCATGGATTATTGGTATTTCGGGTTATATGTGAATGACCTTAATTTATCCTCCAAATGACGTCATTGCTGGCAGTATGGCAGTAATGCCTGTGCCTACCCTACGATTGTAAATAAAAAAAATAATAGACGTGGTCACGTGACGTGAATGTCATCTATATCTATATACATATAATAAAACAGTAAAAAAACTGTGTCTGTACATTGAATATATTACAAAAATAATAATTGAGGGGGGTTTAGAAACAGTAACAGAGCACGAATCCAAAAAAAATATTCTGTCTGTTTGTCTGTGTGTCTGTTTGTTTGTACACGCTAATCTTCGGAACTACTGGACGGATTTGAATGATTATTTTTTTGTTGTATAGGTATTACGTCTGGGCAACATATAGGCTATAATTTATCATGAAAACTTGAACACCTGATGCAAAACCGCAACAGACCAGCTAAACTATAAGAGATACAAAAATAGTACCATAGCAAAAATTGATCCACGTGATGAGCATTTTCTGCTGAGAGAATAAAATTGAAGATCTGGAACACCTGTTGTGGAATTCCAAGCGCCCAGCTACACTATAACTTATATAGGAATTACGTTTTAGCAAAAGTTATTCAATCTGATGAGCACTCTCTGTTGACTTAAAAAAATCGAAGATCTGGAGCACCTATTGTGGAACTCCAAGAGCCCAGCTACACTATAACATACCTATATAGGAATGACGTCTTAGAAAGAGTTGTTCATCCTGATGAGCATTCTCTGTTGACGTATAAAAACTGAAGATCTGGAACACCTGTTGTGGAATTCCCAGCACCCAGCTACACTATAACATATATAGGAATGACGTTTTAGCAAAAGTTGTTCAGTCTGATGAGCACTCTCTGTTGACTAATAAAAATCGAAGATCTGGAACACCTGTTGTGGAACTCCAAGAGCCCAGCTACACCATAACACATATAGGAATGACGTCTTAGCAAAAGTTGTTCGGTCTGATGGGCATTTCCTGTTGACTTATATAAATCGAAGATCAGAAACATCTGATGTGGAAATCAAAGCTATCACTAATTTCACTGTATAATTATAAAATAACATAAGCTGGGAGTACCTCCACGCGGTGAAGGCGGTAACAGTTTAGGACTGATTTTCGATGACGATGGTATATCATTGAAAATTTGACTCTACTGGCCAAAACTCCCATTTATTTTTTTATTTTATCAAATAAATATGCCTTCGGGCTTATGTTATTTGAGTGTTTAATTTCCTTTTCCATTTATCTTCGTAACACGGTAGCCTACCCGGTAACGCAGGGGAGCAGTCACTTAGATTTTAATTGATCAGGCATCTTCACAATAAAACTATAACCGTGACTAGAAAGAGGTCAAATCTTTCCCAATGTTCCAAAGGAGCTAAAAGATTGAGGATCATAAGATCCCAAGAATGTACCAAAGAGCGACAGGAGAGACTTGATGCTGTACGAGAACATCAGGTTGCAACTTGCTCTGTGGAAACCTCTTCAGATCGCGAAGCACGCCTGCGCTCTCAGCGTATTTACGCATCTACATCCAGGTCTCTAGAAACCAGTGAAGAATATGATGCGCGACTGACCGCTCATCGTGAACGTCATGCATTGTCTCGCGAGTCGGAGACGTTCACGGAAAGAGAATTACGCTTGAGTTCTCAGCGTATATACACATCGACTTTAAGGTCTCTAGAGACAAGAGGGGAACGTGATGCGCGACTGACCGCTGATCGTGAACGTCACGCATTGTCTCGCGAGTCAGAGACGTTCACACGATAGAGAATTGCGCTTGAGTTCCAAACGTATCTACGCATCGACTTCTAGGTCTCTAGAGACAAATGAGGAACGTGATGCGCGACTGACCGCTGATCGTGAACGTCACGCATTGTCTCGCGAGTCGAAGACGTTCACGAATAGAGAATTGCGCTTGAGTTCCAAGCGTATCTACGCATCGACTTCTAGGTCTCTAGAGACAAATGGGGAACGTGATGCGCGACTGACCGCTGATCGTGAACGTCACGCATTGTCTCGCGAGTCGGAGACGTTCACGGATAGAGAATTGCGCTTGAGTTCCAAGCGTATCTACGCATCGACTTCTAGGTCTCTAGACACAAATGGGGAACGTGATGCGCGACTGACCGCTGATCGTGAACGTCACGCATTGTCTCGCGAGTCGGAGACGTTCACACGATAGAGAATTGCGCTTGAGTTCCAAACGTATCTACGCATCGACTTCTAGGTCTCTAGAGACAAATGAGGAACGTGATGCGCGACTGACCGCTGATCGTGAACGTCACGCATTGTCTCGCGAGTCGGAGACGTTCACGGATAGAGAATTGCGCTTGAGTTCCAAGCGTATCTACGCATCGACTTCTAGGTCTCTAGACACAAATGGGGAACGTGATGCGCGACTGACCGCTGATCGTGAACGTCACGCATTGTCTCGCGAGTCGGAGACGTTCACGGATAGAGAATTGCGCTTGAGTTCTTAGCGTATCTACCCATCTGCTTCTAGGTCTCTAGAGACAAGTGGAGAACGTAATGCGCGACTGTCCGCTGATTGTGAGCGATATGCATTGTCTCGCGAATCGGAAACGTTTACCGATACAGAATCACGCTGGAGTTCTCAGCGTATTCGCACATCTACTAACAGGTCTTTTGAAACGAGTGATAAGTTGTTTAGTCTGATGGGCATTTCCTGTTGACTTACAAAAATGAAAGATCTGGAATGTCTCGAATCGTCTCGCGCATCCCGTTGTTTTCCCGTCCCCGGGCTCTTAGAATTCGACATCAGAGGTTTCAGATCTTCGATTTTGACGACCCCGTTGTCGCTGGCATAAGCAACAGTATCCGCGTACAAAGTCGCGGGCAGAAGCTAGTAAATAATAAATAATAAACAATAAACATAACCTCAATCCTCAACAGAAATTCAACTTTTACTATTATAGTGTTTTATTGAGACGGTCAAGCAATAACGATGGAATATAGGAAATGCTTTGTTCCTACCTGCAAGAACGACACTAAAAATAGCCCAAACAAAATTTTTGTTCGTGTTCGGGAACTCAACTTTCGGAAGGTTCCGCGAGTCAGCTTTGATAAAAGTATCACTCATGGCGATTGGTTGATCGGTAAATAATATGAAGGGCGTACGATCGAGATTAATTCCAATAGCGGCGTAACGTGGTATTTTGTTTATTATGAATTAAAGGCAAGGAACATAATAATGTGAGGTTATTATTTCATTGATTTGACAGTTGACACTATTGACATTTGACATCACTGTTACAGTTTTTAGAATATGGATTGAGGCAAAGGCCCAAAGATTTTATGCTATTGATGACGTCATAGATCACAAATGATATTGAATTTTAAATAATTAATAAAAAAACAATTACAATGAAAATAACAAAAATATTTAAAACGGTTTCTTAGATTACTCTATATTTACAAAATCTAAAATAAAAAATTTTGGTCAAGAATTTTGCTTCATCCCCATTCCCCCATTATGAAAATCCGCACCAATTAGCCCATATAACAACTCCCTAATATCGGCGATATGTGCTGCACTCGACCAACTATCATCATCATCATTCAGCCGAAAGACGCCCACTGCTGGACATAAGCCTCCCCCAATGTGATGGGAGGGGAGAGTGTTTGAATACAGGATTGGGCTTTTTAGTAGTTATGACAGTTAGATTTCAGTCTCATGCAAGCGACTTCTTTTAGATATACGAACTCATTATTCAAGCTCTTAAAATTTAATTAAATCATTTTTTTTTAAACATGCTCTCCTCATTATTTAAGGTTATTTCAGGTGGCATTCGTTTTTCCACCCTGTATAATGGTAACAGGTTGTGTTAGGTAAAATATTGTTATTTTGCGTAGTTTAACAAAAACAAAAAGACTCATTTTAATAATTTAATTTAAAAATCGCTGTTTAAGCGTTAGATTGAATCCAAGAAGTATAGCGAGAGACGCGAGCGTTGACTCCAGGGAATTGTGCGAGACCGCATCCAATACCGAAGGAGCAGACACCGACAACAATTCCGTTGTGGTAGAGAGGACCGCCGGAGTCACCCTGGCACTGATCGCGACCGCCGACGTCGAGCCAGCCGGAGCACATCATGTTGTCAGTGATAGCGATGCCACGAGCAGCATAACGTTGTCTGCAAGTCGCCTGGTTGACAGTCCAAATTTGGACGTGACGTAACTGCTCAGAGGAAGAACCACCAGACTGCGAAATAGAAATATAAATCGTCAAAAGAAAATATTGACATTCAGTTACATATAAGTGCAATCATCATCAATAAACTTACGGAAGTTGTACCCCATCCAGCGGCCCACACGGCCTGGTTGTCACCGAGGTTGTAGTTAGAGCCAGCGATGGAAGCAGCACGAACATTATTGTTGAAAGAAAAAGTTGAAGCAGAGCGCAAGACTGCGATGTCATTGTTCATAGTATTTGAGCTGTAGCTGGGGTGAATGAAAACATTAGCAACGTTGTGAACAGCGCCACCGCTGTTAGCATTAGTGGAGCCTACACGGATACGCCATCTGCTGGCCGCGTCACCGCTGTAAAAGAATATTATTATTAAACAATAGATACAGCCGAAAGACATCTGTTGCTGGACATTGACCTCCTCCAAGCTATGTTGGATAGGGGGAGGGGGCAGTCGGGTTGGCGATCGCAGTACGGTTGTTAGAGTACTCAATGGACTGCTGCCCATCCTCTAGTCGTAGTATCTCGCTTAGTTGCCTTTTACGATACCCATGGGAAGAGGTAGAGGTATCTCATGATAGTGCTATTCTTAACTTCCGGCACCACACGGAAAAAAGTTACCACCTACAGTCATAACATCATCATAATCATCATAACTATATTAAAATGTCGATATTTTTTTCTCGTGTGTCTACACGAGCTATACGAGAATTGCTCAAATTAATAATCACGGAAGCAATGGCTGCTGTGATAATGCTGGCTGGACAAAAGCATTTCATACGTTCCTTATGTTTTTTTCCTTAACATTAGAACAACACTTACTTACTTTCAAAGCGGAAATACAGCTGCTAGTAAGCAACCTGGATTTGTGTTATGTTGTGACTGCAAAACTATTCTTTTATAAAGACCCTTTTCTCAATAAAAAGTAAGAAACTTACTGGGGACAGTGAGCAGCGGTGAGGATAGACCTATTGTTTAAGATAGTACCACCGCAAGCCTGCCAGTAGGCGCTCCAGTTCCATGTATAGAGAAGAGCGGCGATGGTAGGGTAGTTGCCAATAGTGGTGGTCGAACCACCCACAATCCTCTGAGGATTGGCGGGAACGGCTAAAAATAAATTCAAAATATCAAAGCACAAGACATTTCAAGAGGTGTGGATCTAAAGCTGCTATATCCACTTTTGATTATTTCATAGTGTTGTCACCATTTGGCAAAACGTTTTCGATCAAAACTGCTCATATCTCTAGGTAGAAAATAAAACAAAGCTTGCGTTCAAAACCAGACATATCCTACCACAAAATATTTTTTAATTTTTTTTCCATTGATGATCAATTGTTTTGAAATTGTTATAAACAGATGAGTACATACTAGTAACAAATTACTTGAAAACAGTTTTTACTAGCTTATTTTATTATCACTTATTAAGGCCCGCTTGTACAACAACTAGCTCGAAACATTTAGCGCTAAACTTATGTAAAATGTCATTCCGTCTCTATTAACTTCAAACAATTGACTAAAATACAGTGACATTTGACAAATGTTTAACACTAAATGTATTTAACAAGTCGTTCAACGCAAGCGCGCCTAAAAGTACCTACATACTTTAAAAAACTCACAAACATGAGTGCTAAGAAAATTTAGTTTTTATTGTTTCCTGTTAAATCACAGAATATGGGTATTGATCCTAATCTCCTTTATTAGAATATCTAATGACTATGTTACCGCTAATAGCCGAATTGCGGTTTCGCATAGGTTTAGGCGGCTACAACTAGATGCGCCCGGTTGCCGTTGATTAGAATTAAGTACCGTATAACCTATTTAAAGATGACTAAAACTAGGTTAAGACGGTTGCTTTCGGTTAAATCTAGGTCTCTTAAGATTAGCCTGAGTTCTGATCACCCGATTCGGTCAGGTTAGGTTACAAGTGATTCTGACTTTGAACTCCACGGAGTGGAAATATACCACGTTATTACCACGGTAATATTTTTAAAAACGCAGTAAAGTTTAGTGTCGAAAAACTGACACAATCGTTAAAACATAACTCTGAACCTTTTGACCCCATTTTTAATAAATAGATACCTAGTGCTCAATGAGAACTTCTCATCACCTGCAATGGAGCGCACCTAGTTGTGTAGCCCGCAAAATCTAGTTATATCCGCATTACGGCCGTAACAAATACATGTCATAACAAGAAGGTATGGACATACAGGTAGGTAAATAATTATAAACTATATTCCAATAAACAATTAGGGGGTTAAGCTAAACTGTTACCTACAGGCAAAACCGAAAACAATGTCGAATTACACATACGTTTTGTGTCATGTTTCCTATTGTTTAGTTTATGATGAAATAAAAATTATTATTATTATTGCTACTGTAAAAAGGTATGAATTGAAAATTATGTGAATAAAAAATAATTTGTGAAATGATATTCGTGGAATGGTTTTCGGAGACAAGAAATTCGATATAAAAACTTTCACTAACATAATAGGCACCATTTAGTTTACGCCAGTTTTTGCCTTACAGTGGTGACGACTGTCTACAGAAGTTTTTAATTTTCTTGTATTCTGTGATTATTGAAGTCAGATTAACGAGTAGGTACACCTTTAATTTTATTTTGTGTAAGAATGTTATATTTTCTACTTAAATACATAGGCAATATCCTATTGAATCATCACTATACAAGTACAATGTAATTTCAAATGGATTAATTTTTAAATATAAATTTTTAAAATTTCTATTTTTACATCACATTTGTAGAGAATAATCAATAATAAAATAATGGTTGGAAAATTAATAAAATGGCACATACCTGCGACAGCCGCGATGCAAAGGGCTAGCAAAGCTATTATACGCATGTTGATCACTTCTCACTGACAAGTGTTATAAAAATTTCTAATTAATGACACCTATTTATATTACCGTACCATCATTGAATGCAGCACTTTATCTTATATGAGATAAAAATGACAAGATATCTCAAAAAAAAACGTTAGATTATATTATTAAGCGTCTCGCTACAAACTTGAAGACGTATTCAGACTATCGATAAAAATATGAGTCTCAATAAACTTTATATATTTTATATATCTCGGGACCCTGAGGTCCCGGGCCTTTGTAAGACGTACGAGGGACCGAAGCCAACTCGCAGAGGCTCCTTAAGGTACTATTCCGAATCGAGTTGCCAACTGAAACTACCAACAGCACGTGCAGCGGCTAGAGGTGACGCTGGTGTGGCGAGTGTCGTGCGTGGTGCGACTTCATGCAGTCGCTGCACGTACTGTCGGCAGTTGCCGTTGGCAGCTCCGTTGGGAATAGTACCTTTAGGTAGCTGTAGATGAGATGAGACACCAACCGACGATTATACCTTTAAGCACTATGCAAGTACATCCAAGGACAACCCCTGGTTGCTGCAGGACTATTAAAGGATATGGAAACAAAGTATGGGACTATGGGTTTGGGTGACTAAAGTGGACTGGTTACCTGGGACTATTGAAGATGAGTCTCAATAATATTATTATGATCCCGTAAGCGTCTTGCACTGCTAGATGTGGGATTTCGGGATGATGGGGTTTAGGATTAGCAATGGTCGATTACGGTCAGATAATTATGATGATGATAATATTCATATCATGAGACACATCCATGTTTATGAATGTCTTATGGTTTTACTCACGATTAAGGGCTTCGTTCGTATTCGAATTTAATGGGTGGGGCAATCTCGAAATATGCACGTGTAAAACCGCAAACAATGAAACAGTTTTTTACTGTTTGCGACATTTTGATTGCTCTGCGACAAAATTTCTACGTTGACCGACTGTTGTAAGGAGTAAGATATAGGTAGACTGTGGTAATATCTTACGAGTGTTTATACCAAATTAATTAATGAAAGTAATTTGAAATAATCACGGTCACCATAGATAGGTACAGTCTGCGAGGCCTAAGCTGAGCTTTGCATTTGTGTGAGTGTACATAGATAGTGTAGGTGTGACGTCGGCTTAGAGCGCGACGTGTCCTTTGCTTGGTTTAAACCGGTTTAATACTGCTTTTTGGCACATTTTTGTGTGATCACTCACACAAATGCAAAGCTCTACTTAGGCCTCGCGGACTGTATATAAGTATTATTACTACAAGTAAAATAATAAACAAGTTCGGAAAAGGAGAAACTTCTTGAGGAACTCATCATTATCCTTATTTTGACTTATTTAACCGTTAACGTCCCGACCGACGACCCGGGTCGTCAGTGCCATTGTTCATCTATTGTGTCTATAATTACAGTATTTGAGTAATTAAACTGAACATACAAATATTCAGTTTTTTTTTTTTTACTACCTTTTTGAGAAAATTCAATTCTCTGATCCAATGCCTAAATTTGCACGTGAATTGGTAAGTACGTAGCACATGAAGGGTTTATAGGGTTTATGTCTTCGGGCCACTGATCCCAGTTGGTACGATACAGTATCATATATGTCCATGATTAGTTATTGTTTGTCTTCATTAATTTTAAAATAATGTAAAGTTAATTGGCACCAGTAGGTTTACACCTTTACAGAAATGTCAATCCATAAATATGGTATCAATTAATCGCAATTAAACTATTAATCATTATTAGATATCATCTAAGCCTTAGGCATGAAAATATAATTTATCAAATCGAAATTGAAAACGTATATATAGGGAAAAAAACAACAAAAATATGATAGTATAGCTGTGAAATGTTCAAGCAAAACACTTAACAGGACTCAGAAGGGTAGTTTTTTTTGCAGACCTATTCTGGTATTGCGTCTCATATTTTAGATAGGTCTTATGGTATGGAGTGCGTTAGCAAGTTATTCTTCTATATATCGGGTGTAAAAAGACCCTTAACGATAACGAAAACCACATATTCTACCCATCGTTGGGATCATTTTTTTCTACCAGACCATACCTGGGAAACCATTGGTTTTGGAGGTATTGAAGGTCAAAGTATACATATTTTTTTTAGTTTTTTCCAAAAACGTATTCGTAGTGATAATACTAAACTTTCTTCCAAACAACCTTTTCAAAATTTTCAATTTTTCCTCACAAATTACGCATTTAAAGTTACAAAAACGCAATGAATACCAAACGCACACGACCGCCCTGGCTCAGCTGTGTGGCCGCTGCACGCATGCAAACGCGCGGCATCGCCACAACAACAAATAGCGCGCTACAAAAAAAAAAACGTTTTTTGCATGCCAAAAAATAAAAGTCGTTTCCCAGCAATTATTTTTGGTCAATGTAGTTTAGTTTAATGTACAGAGTGCGTAGATTTCGGCTATATGATGGGTCTTTTTACACCCTGTATAGAGCTCTCTCATTCATTGATGGAGTAATAGTGCCCTAGGCTCTGCGCAATAACGGGTGTTGCGCAGGCTCTGCGCAATATCGGGGGTTGCGCTGCAAACATACTCATTTCATCATATATCATCCATTTGTGGTGGTTAATCCCAACTTCTATACACCTTCCCACGTCACTTTGAAGGGTGCTATTGATGCGAAATTTGTTGTAACTTTCGCTATACCGACAGATTCGATTTGCCCACACAAACACTTTTTTTCTAAAACATAATAATGAAAAAAAAAATGTACCACGCAATGGACATTGTTGTAGTGTCAAAATCAAAGCCAGCGATAACGCGTGTTCTACGCAATTAGGTTGCCGATTACGAACATTATCGTCAACGTATTGATTAAAAACCGCCAATAGTATTAAATTTCGCTATATCATGCCTTGCATAATTGCCTGCTATAGATGAGGCTCTAAACAATAAATACATTGATCCTACTACGTTTATTAATGTTACAAATAACAACACCATGCATAGCGTAACTATTTGCTTCTAGAAATAAAAAACACTCACCCAAAAGGTTTTAGGTAAATCAGGCATTTGACGGAACTGGGGTCCAATTTTCCTAAAATAAATTGTTGCCAAACGCAATCGAACCACAACCGTCAGTCAGTTTTTGTTTTCGAATACTTTCAAAACGATTGATTATGTTTTTTGTGTCAAACAATTCGACAGCTTTTGAAATTGAGAATTGTCTGAATGAACGGTTCGGCCTTGGTTCGGTTGTGATTGATCAAGATTTATTTTAGGAGAATTAGGCCCCTGATATATGCAAGGAATTACCCTGTATATGTATGTATGTTTATGTATCAGTACCGTCAAATGCCTGACTGCGTAACATAACCAATATCAATCATGACAGTTGATATGTCAAAAACAATATTCATTGCGTGGTACATAGTTGTGGAGAAGTCGGAATGTTAATAAAAAACGTTGCTATGGAAATTATTGACCTGTCAAAGGTTGAAGGTTTTTGTCAAAATGTGATGCTTTTTAGGGTTCCATACCCAAAGGATAAAACGGGACCCTATTATTAAGACTCCACTCCGTCTGTACGTCTGTCTGTCTGTCCGTCTGTCACTAGGCTGTATCTCATGAACCGTGATAGTTAGACAGTTGAAATTTTCACAGACGATGTATTTCTGTTGCCGCTATAACAAAAAATACTAAAATACAGAATAAAATAAATATTTAAGGGGGCTCCCATACAACAAACGTGATTTTTTTGCTCGTTTTTACTCGATATTGATAACGGCAACAGGTAGACGATAGAAATATTCACAGAATATTTAGTTATATATTCACTTTAAAAATAAATAATTAAATTAAAATAAAACAAACATTTAAGGGGGGCTCCCATATAACAGACATGATTTTTTTGCCGTTTTTATAGATAATGGTACGGAACCCCGGACGGACTCGCACTTGGCCGGTTTCCCGGTTTTTATTATATTACTATGATTTTGTATCTTATAAATCCTGAATTGCAACTTTTAAGTGCCAAATTCGTAAATTAAATACGTTTCCAGCCAGCGGGCCGACATTGACATACGTCATCGTTATGTATGACAGGTTATCTTGTAGGGGCCCGCTGGCTGGCAACGTCATTATATCAAAAACTGTTGAGGTACAAAATATTTACATTTAATATTATTTAGATACAAAATAAGGTCTTAATGATAAGCTATCGTCCATCGAAAAGTCTGATATGAGCCTACCAGATAGACACACACAGCGATAAGATTGGTGCTATAATTGTGCTAATTATTGGAACCAAACCTACCTTCAATTAAAGTAAGTGCGATTGATGGTTCTGCTGAAGGCCGAAAGTGAAGGCTCACTTATCTTCTTCGTAAATCTGAAAGTACCACGGATCCGCGAAACGATAGACCTATAACTTGTCTGTCTCCCGACCTTATACGAGTTAATGTTTACATATTTTTCTTAATTATATTTTACTAGCTGTACCCGGCAAGCGTTGCAATGCCACTTAGAGAAAATAAGTGTGACACTAATTTGCATTTTTAAAATCTAAATACGTGATAATCCGAATATTGTGGATATAGGTATGTTGTCGATTCGAAACCCATAATTAATACGTGCTTTAATTTGAGGGGACCCGAGTTTACCGTACTGACGGGACGAATATCAAATGTTTGACAGCTAGGAACAGTTTGTATGGGAAAATAAAATTGTTGTTGTTGTTTTTACTATTTTCCTCGCAACTTTTCCATATTTTCTCACCATTTTAACTTTCCCTGGACTTCCTGATATTTCAAAACCAAAATTAGCCAAATCGGTCCAGCCGTTCTCGAGTTTTATCGAGACTAACGAACAGCAATTTATTTTAATATAAATATAAATATTGTATTTTTTTTTTTAAATACATATGTAGCATGTAGGTATGGCAATAATTGGCAACCTTGATATATTATATGTAGTTACGAATTCAAAAAATGGAGCATAACATATCCGGAATACCAAATATGACTTAAAATGAAAATACAGTTGATGGTGTAGATTTTAGCGAATTTTTTACGAAATCGTTGAACATCTAGCTATTCCCAACCTATTAACTTAGGAGAAAGTTGTAGAAAAAATTTGGTCATTATTATGGGTACGTAAATACCCTTTCAATTTAGTTCTCCTTTCCGACTTACATTGTATGGGCTTTTTACTGGGAGTCCCACATCAATGGGTCACACTCTACAATGGGTCATACTTAAATCCAACGATCACACGAACACTCATACTCAAATAATAATCATTAACCTAAAAATAACATTCAAACACTCTACTCTAACATCATACACCGACCTACTGCTTTTATTGTATTTCTTCTTTATTATTTTTTTGTTTATTTTTTAATTCGTTGGTACAACTTGCATGTAACTACCACGATCCCATGAGGCCAAGTCTGTGTGCAGCCACTGAATGGGGCCTGGTGACCTGTAATACAGGTTTTTTTAAACCTACAACGGGCACCAGCTCTCACAATGTGAATTTGTATATTCCTGAACCTTTATATGTAAAGTGTACCAAATCTATTGTGAGAGAAATAAATATAAAAAATACTTTAAATATTGAAAATATTCAAGTTTACTTAAAATAAAATTGAGAATAATAACGGATGACTTTTTTTACCATTTGGAAAAAAAATGGGTATAATAAATAGGTGAACGTAGTAGAAGGCTTTGCTTTTTTTATATTTTTAATTACTTATGAAATTTATCTGTCAATAGATACGAGTACCTACTATCGAAATTCAAATTATACGCAGGGGTTTATGATTTGAATTTAGATTTAATCGATTTCTTTATTTCAAATTTTCTGTTTTCATAGTTTTATCATGAAAGTTTACCTACTTCACATTAGTAGTATTATTGATAGATTAATTTCATTAAAGGCTAATGAAAAAAAGAAAACTATGCTATAGGCTTCTATTCCGTTCACCTATTATACCCATTTTTTTCCAGACGGTAATAAATGACATCCGGTATATTGAAAAAAAGAAGGTTCATCGAAAAGTTATTCCACTTCTCGTACATTACAGAAGTGATGAGGTAAAAAAAAATACCTGAACCATATATCGAAATGTAGTATCAATGTGGGGAATTATTACGCGCTATTACTTAGGGCATACCTACTGAACGTTTCTGGATTCTGATAAAGTGAAATACTTATAATTTTTAGGTATTCTGTATTACTGTTTTTCAAAGTATTCCCCCTGACAATTTATACAGTTTTTCATTCTTTGAAATCATTGGGATTTTTTTCATCACATCACTCTACTCGCTGTCGTTTTTGAAATTCCGTTGACTCACGCGGTATGCATCTGAAACAAAGCTTCCGAACGTTCAGGTGTACGTGCAAAATATTTTGCACTTGGCTCATCCTAACGTTCAATGTTGTACGAATTTGCTGACTTGTATTTTTTATTCGATTGAATAAGTTGTCGTGCAGCATCAATGTTAGTTTCTGTTACCGCTGTCGCCAGCAGGCTTTGACGTGAATCGTTTTGGAGATGAATACGTCCACGTTTGAATTCATTACACCAAAAATTCACAAAGTTACGAGACGGGGCTTCATCACCAAATACTAATTTAAGTCTTTGGCAACTTTCTTGTTGACTTAAAACCATAGCGAAAATCATAATTAATCGTACATCGAAAATTTTCTCGACTTAAATCCATCTATAAGTAAACACGTAATTTTCAAACTGGCGTCATAAAAAAAAACAAATGATAGACGTGAAAGATAAAATGTATTCTACAGCCAAAAGTTTCTATTCTCAAAAATACTTTTTAATATTTTTAATGCAAGTGGCCAGTTCCAGAAACTTTCAGTGTGTGATGCAAATATCTTACAGCACTTGCTATCTACCTATTGTCCTGCGCCGCATGCCTTGTCACCTGCACGCGTGAGGACCTAATGACTGCGTCAGCAGATGGTGTTGTCGGGGCTGAATTATGGGCCAAACATTTTTTTTGCAAAATTATGTAACTTAGTATTTATATTTGCCATCGATACGCTAAGAAGAAGAAGACTTGGTATGATGGTATCCTTGGTGTGGGATGCGTCTTAGTTGAACCATTTCAAAACTACTCTTAGTGCACATAGCGCATTGTCCTCAGCATCCTTTAAATCTACAAACAATACATCTCTGGTTGATTAAATATTCTTACATTACCTACACTCTCCGACGCTATGATCGGACCTCGTCAAGATCATCGCATACTCCACCATGACCGAATGTTCTCGCAATGCCGTTAGTAGAGCCGAATGGAAACGCATCACAAGAGCCTTCAGAACCGAGACCCGACATAACCGCGACCACGCTGCCACGAGTGCACTAAGAAGAAAGGACATTACCTATACATAAAGGTACTGATAAACCTGAGTATTCTCTCGTAACAAAACATCCAGGGGCTCAATTCTCCTAAAATAAATCTTGAAAAATCACAACCGAACCAAGGCTGAACCGTTCATTCAGACAGTTCTCAATTTCAAAAGCTGTCTTATTGTTTGACACAAAAAACAAAATCAATCATTTTGAAAGTTTTCGAAAACAAAAACTGACTGACGCGGTTGTGGTTCGATTGCGTTTGGCAACAATTTATTTTAGGAGAATTAGGCCCCTAGCTGTTCTCAATTTCAAAAGCTGTCTTGTTGTTTGACACAAAAAACAAAATCAATCATTTTGAAAGTTTTCGAAAACAAAAACTGACTGACGGTTGTGGTTAGATTGCGTTTGGCAACAATTTATTTTAGGAAAATTAGGCCCCAGCACTCGCAGTTGTACCGAACTGGTAAAAAAGGAACCCTTAGAGCTCTATCTCACTAGGATACCATGGCCACCATGGTATCCTAGTGAGATAGAGCTCTAAGGGTCACGCCACCGGTCACGCCACCAACAAAAGGTATGAACCAGCGGGTGATTCGGTTGCAACAAAGTTGCGCAACCAACCTTTTTTTTTTTATTGTTCTGCTGTAGCTCGTCCTAGGGGACGGTTTCTACGTAACCAGGCAGTTATTGGCAAGACCTGAAGGGTCTCCAGCCAATGGGGGGGGGGGGGGGGAGTAAATACTTAACCTAAGCTAACTACTTGTACTACACTAACATCATGACTACCTGCAACAACAGCACTAAGGGCGACCCCTAGTGGGACTCGGACCTCGGCTTAGGGCGTTGCTGGCTGGGACTTAGGGGGGAGGGGGGGGGGGGGGAGACAGCTTGATGAGAGAGCTGGATTATCGGTGTGACTGCGGAGTCTGAAGAGACGACCGGCTCTACGACGGGAGAGCTCGGTGGATCGTGACCGGCGGCGGTGGGACGTCGCGACGGGCCTCGTCGGCGAGGACGGTATGCCGGACGGCGGCGGAACGCAACCAAGCTGATACCAGGTGACCCTTTATACAACTGCATACATTTTGTTGGTGGCGCGACCGGTGTCCGCCACCATGGTGTCCTAGTGAGATAGGGCCCTTATGGTGCGACTTCCTCTGTCCGTCTGCCCGTCCTCCATATGTCTGTCACAGCTGCTTTTTTCAGGAACCGCTAATGTTATCGACTTAAAAGGGATAGTTCTAAATAATGCTTGTCTATGTATATTGCAAGTGAAAGTTTTTTTTTTTTTATTTTCATTGTAATGGGGACCGAAGTGGGGGTTTAAAATTTTAAAATGGGGTCACTAGTTCTAATATGGTATCATATGAAAGGGCTCCATTTGCACATTATAAAAAATATATTTATTTTCATTAATAAAAATCTGGAAAATCGAGTTGATTTATTTATAACTAAACTAAACTAAATATAACTAGCACAGTTTTTAGAAATCAGCAAAAATATTTACAAACACACTTAGTTGTCCTAGGTCTTATTGTTTTTGAGGCGGTCAATGAATTTAATTAACTAACTTTTTATACGTTCCCTTCTAATGTACGGAACCCGGTGTAGAAGTCCGGCTCGCACTTGGCCGGTTGTTAGTTATTGTCGAACTAAACATTCAGACATTTTCTGTCCTTTGCAACATTCGTGAGAATGCTAATTAAAAGTGAATGCAGGTCAGCGTCTTTACAAGTGTATTACGATGATGTAAACAGTTTACTTGGCATGTGTGAAAAGGTAAATAATACGTTGAAAACTGCATGTTTTCAGTTGTTTAAATGGCTAATTAACATGGACTTATCTAAGGATTGTCCATTAGGAGAGCATTGCGCAAATAAAAACTTTGCATTTGGTTGGTATTACATAGTAAAATTAATGAGTTACATTTCACTACAGGAATAATTGGAAATAATAACCAAATTACAATGTTATTAACTGAGCAATTGCACCTGCCCCGAGAATCAGAATGATTCAATAAATCAATTATCGACTGATTCGATTTCTTATCTCGATTTGTCTACGATTTTCCTATGAACGGAAAAAGAGATAACAAACCGAAATCGTTCGACAGCTGATATCGAAATGTTCTGACTCAGCGGGCAGGGCCGTTGTCAGTAGATAAGTTATATAATATGCGTCAACATATTTTAAGCAACAAATGACATAATAATCAGAATAGGCGGACGCTACAGTAATTCCCCTTATTGTAATTATGACGTTAAGTATCTGATGCTGTTATGTCGTAAACATTATTTCACACTGTTACTATTTCAGCGACAACATAAACAGCTTCTTCTTGCAAACCCTTTATTTCTATTGGATACCACGCTTGAGGATTGCTGGCATTAGGAAGAAGAAACTGGTCAAAAGATTGTTTATCAACGCGTCTGCTGCACCGATGTGAATGGTAAAACCTTCGAGCCTGATTGGCTTTTATCTTTCACCTTTCATCCTTTCATGGGTAATGTTCTGTCTGGACGATTGGAACCGGACTATCTTTTCATTCAGCGTGGAGTGGACTATGTGTGAACCATACTTGTACTTAACCACAATGGTAGGGCAACTCAACTTAGTCACGATCCACCGAGCTGTCCCGTCGTAGAGCCGGTCGTGTCTTCAGACTCCGTAGCCACACCGATAATTCAGCCTTCATCAAGCTGTCTCCCGCCCAATACCCCGTCAGAAACGTCCAAAGCCAAGGTCCGAGTCTCACACCTAGGGGTCGCCCTTAGTTCTATTGTTGCTAGCAGTCATGATGTTAGTTTATAATAAGTTGTTAGCTTAGGTTAATTATTTTACTTCCCCCTGACCCTTCAGGTCTCGCCAATAACTGTTCTGTTACGTAGAAACGGTTGGCAAGGATCATCATCATCTGCCTAGCCTTTTCCCAACTATGTTGGGGTCGGCTTCCAGTCGTACCGGATGCAGCTGAATATCAGTATTTTACATGGAGCGACTGTCTATCAGACCTCCACAACCCAGTAACTGGGTAATACGATACTCTTGGTAAGACTGGTTTTGTCAGACTTTCGGGCTTCTGACCAACAGTAACGACTGTCAAAGATCTACAAATGACAGCCGGGACCAACGGCTTTACGTGCTTTCCGAGGCACGGAGGAAACTCGCTATGGTAAATGGTCACCCATCCACAGACCAACCTCGGCAAGCGTGGCTTAACCCGGAAGATCGGTCTATGCGGCTGTAATTATTTAGCCACGAGCTCCTCCGGTTGGCAAGAATCATCTACAAGAAGTCCAATAGAAAAAAAAAAGTAAAGTTGGCACAGACATTGAAGATTTTTTTCAGGAACACGTACACCTTTTTCCTTCTTCTCTGGAAAAAAAAAACTATGGGACAGTACTCTCACAAATATTTTTAATTAATTATTAACTAAGTATTTAAGTGGGAAACTACAACTTAACTAGCCTACGACTCAGATTCAATTGAATACTTTTGGAAAGAAGATTAAACGATCCCGCCAACCATCACCAGCTGTCTTAGAGGATAAAATTGCTGCTAAAGAGGAATGGAAGAAAATTCCTCAAAATTACATCAAAACTTGTTTGAAAGTGTCCCCAGTAGAGCATTATTAAATTAGCAATACTGAGCCGGGGAGGCTGACTATACTGATTATCACTACATAATATAAAAAAAACAAAGTCGCTTCCCGCTGTCTGCGCCGGAGGTATACTCCCAACGGCCACCACTAAAACAGGCACCAGTGGTGGCCGTTAGATCAGTGCATTATTTTTTGTCCCAACGGCCATCAGTGGCGGACGTTGGGACATTAAAAATAATACTTATTTTCAGTGTTTTGTCAATGTAATCTAACTATAGCAAATGTACCTATAATTTAACTAAATTAAGTAGTAAAGCGAATAAAATGACCAGTCACAAATTGTTGAATTAACATTATCTAGAAATTCACCAGATATATGTATGTATATTTGTTAGCAATCTGATCATTTCATTCATTTTACTATTTATTCGTATTGGAGATCAACAACGGACAACAAACGTCGTCGAACGATGGCATCATTTGAATAGCGCTATGAGCCAAATCAATCCAACTTTCATCAAGGCTTTGCATGTTCTTCATGAAGATGCATCATTTTATGTAGTACGAAGATTGCAAGTAGAAGCAAACAAAGAAAATTCGAAAAAAAAAGACAAAAAAAAGCAGTCATAAATGACAAATTTATACAAGAAACTCAAATGGAACTGTTGCACAATGAAATTACTACGGGTCATTTTTTGAAATTGATGCGACATTACACTGACGTGCTTTTGGTTACGAAATAATACTATTAATGTTTACGTGATAATCTTTTTTTTCCTTTTGTTACTAGATTTTTTTAGACATAGTACCTATCGTTGTCATTGTTATGTAATCGTAATTAGTTATTACAGTATCGTGATTTGAGCTGTGATTATACCTAATATTTAAATTATTGTACAAAAACCAGATGATTTTTTAGACGTAAAGTACTTACCTACCTATAGTTTTAATGTAAATCAATATTAGTTTTATAGTATCGTGATTTGAGCTGTGATTGTAATATTTAAATTATTGTACAAATACTAGATGATTTTTTGGGCAAAGAGTAGTAAAAGTAAAGTATAGTTTTAATGTTAATCAATATTAGTATCGTGATTTGAGCTGTGATCTTAATGAAAAGAGTTTTCATTATTGTAATTATTATTTACAAACAAGCTTGATAAAAATGCTTAAAGAGTTTAGTTTGTTATTTGATTAAAGCTATGATAATAAAGGAGATTTTAAAATATTTATTGTGGCATTTTGATTTGTAACACGTTCCACCTACAATTCGAGCTCGATTGGTCTGACTGTAACTGCCACCAATGGCAGGGGCAGTTGACACAATAAATAATATTAATCCTAACGACCCCCAGTGGTGGCAATTTAGTGGTGGCCGTTGAGACAAATATTATTTGGAATGTTACAACGTCCGCCACTGATGGCCGTTGGGACAAAAAATAATGCACTGATCTAACGGCCACCACTGGTGCCTGTTTTAGTGGTGGCCGTTGGAAGTATACCTCCCTATGTATGCTTAGATCTTTAAAACTACGCAAAGGATTTAGATGCGGTTTTTTAATAGTTAGTGATTCAAGAGGAAGGTTTTAAGCTATAAAACGTACACGTGCGAAGCCGGGGCGGGTCGCTAGTTGATTTAAATATGTTTAGCTCCTTTTTTGTTTCTTAATTTTTATAGCTTGTATTTGGTTAACCTCCGGTTTCTGAATTGAGAATTCGGGATAAGCAATACTTAAGTAGTATTTGAGTACGGAAGTTGTCAAAAAAATGCTTTGAAATCCGTCATTTTTTTGACAACTCCGTACTCAAATGTTACTTAAGTACTGCTTATCCTAGAATTTTCAATTCAGAAACCGGAGGTAAGTCTTCCGATGATAAAAACAGAATTGTTAGTTCTTGTTCCGATTTTTTTAAAATAATTATTTATTGTTTGTTTTCTTTTCAGAGATCTTTAATACTTTTTTTTTATTGTATGTCGTTTCTTTGGTCGGATCTCTGTGACCCTAATGGCTATATCAAGTAATCGTGACGACAGGCAAAAATAAATATCTTGAATTAAAAAAAAAAATACTTACGGGAAAATATTAAAAATAATTGGCACTCGAATTTCCAGAATCTACGTCTGAATACGTCTTTATGTTAGTACCTTACCTATAATTCTAATCTTTGTGATAAATATGGTCGAGTAAATAATCCTGTTTGCTATAAAAACTTACGTCTAGTTACAATTTATTACATTTTGAAGTAAACAATATGCATATCATTACTTTGCTAGCCTTTTGCGTCGCGGCTGTAACAGGTATGAACTGAGTTAAAATTTCAAAAACTAGATCGTATTTTAGGGCTGTCCAAACCACGGCTCACGGGCCACACGCGGTCCGTGATGATTTTTAATCTTTTGTGTTTTAGATTAAGAAATATGTATTAAGTATCTGAAGTTTATTTTTATTTGTCCATGATGACCGTATGTCGTAATTTGTTTTAAACGTCTCCGGCCCGTAGAGTAGTTGACAGCCCTGCACTAATACCTACTAATACTAATAATTCTTGGAAATGCGCAATCAAGTAATTAATTGGTGGTTGTTACTTTTAATGCGTTGTTTACAATTGAATGAGAAAATTTAGTTTTGAACCTTAGAAAAAAAGTTCTTGTGTCAAAAAACGAGTTTCTTGTGAACGACGGCGGCGTTTTTGTAAATATAACGCCGCCGTCGTTGACAAGAACTTCCGTAAAGAAGACGCCGCGTCGCGCCGCACTTATCGAAGCAGAATTTCACTAAGGTGGTCAGGTTTTTTTATCAACGGCTTATTACTACGTCTTTTGAACCGATATACGTAATAAATGTAGATATGTTGCGGGGAATACCTATGGCTAGAATTACGGTCACTAATCATAATTTTTTCATCACTAAATAACATATATTCAAAGCATCACTAGATATTTAATACGACAAGAGATAAGCCTTGTTCTGTTCATAATGTATTCCGATTTTCATTCTATAATGTTTTATTGAATTTTTTAACATAAATATTGTTAATTTCGTATTTCCGTCACTGGCACATCATTAAAATCATTAGGGAAGATAGTTTCAGAAGAGTCAGAAACTTGAATTTTAGGTGTAATGTCAATGTTGAGATTTTTTTGTTATTTTTGCATTTTGAATGATGAGACGAATAAAATTAATAATAAAAATCTTATTTTTAGCCGTTCCTGCTGTTGATTCCCAAAGAATTGCAGGCGGATCAGCCACCACTATTGAGGCCTACCCTACCCTCGCCAATCTCCTATACACATGGAACTGGAGCGCTTACTTACAGGCTTGCGGTGGTACCATCCTCAATAACAGGTCCATCCTCACCGGTGCTCACTGTCCCCGGTAAATACCTTTTTATTTAACGGCACTTTTAAACAAATGCTGTAATTCCATTAATAAAATAATATCATTATTTTTTCAGCAATGATCCGGCCAATAGGTGGCGTGTCCGTATAGGTTCCAGTTGGGCTAATCACGGTGGCATTGTTCACCTCGTGTCTACTATAATCATCCACCCAAACTTCGATTTAGATTCTCATAACAATGATATCGCCATCTTGCGCACTGCCACCGCCATTGTTCATAACAACGCTGCTCGCCCGGCTTCTATCGCTGGCTCCAACTACCACCTCGCTGATAACCAGAGTATCTGGGCTGCCGGATGGGGTGTAAACTTGGTAAGTTTGTAACAATGATACCTAATATGTACCTTGATATAAAATGGCCATGGAAACTTGGCTTTTTAGACAACTTAGCTTGATACCCAGAGAAGGACATAAAATACGTTTTATCGATTTACTACTAGACCTAATACAGCCCTCGTTTATTGGACAATATAATTTCTTTTTTGCAGTTTGGCGGTTCCTCTGATCAGCTTCGTCACGTCCAGATTTTCTCCATCAACCAGAACACTTGCGTATCTCGTTACGCTACTCGTGGCATCCCCATCAACGACAACATGTTTTGCTCCGGTTGGCTCGACGTCGGCGGTCGTGACCAGTGCGATGGTGACTCTGGCGGTCCTATATACCACAACGGTGTCGTTGTCGGTATCTACTCCTTCGCTGTGGGATGTGGTAACGCTTATTTCCCTAGTGTCAATACTCGCGTCTCCCGTTACACCTCTTGGATTCAATCTAACGCTTAAGTTGATGTTTACTTATAATACAATAAAATTAATGTAATATTTTTTTTTTTTGTTTTTTAGTGATATCACATGATATATTAGAAAACTTACATTGTTGACACAATCATTTTGTACCAAAAATATGGAATAAAAGATAGAGTATAATAAATAAAGAGAGTACCTATCTAATAACATCTTATTTTATCACAATTGTTTGTGTGTAGTAGACGTGCTCAGCCGAGCGATGACATATACCTACTTGACCCCAAGTCTATTTCTCGTTTGTGCATGTCTTGTCATTGTCCACTCACACAAAAGAGGTAGCATTTCGATAATGGTGACTGAGGCTGACGCTCTGGGAGCAGATTTTGACAACCCACTTTGAATGCATGCAAAATGGTCGTTGCTACTCACTGCACGCAGCGGATGCACGCCAAGCGTCGCCGTCGCTTAAATCCGATATTACCTATTAACGTCGTAAGGTGCCTGTCGTAAAAGATGAATTCTCTTATTGGAAGGTGACGAAAAAGCGAACTAAAAGACAATTGGCAAAACGTCCCCAAAGCAGGCAAGCTCTTAACAATCGTATTATTTTATTCTCTAGCAGCAAATATGTAGCGTTTGGAGAAAAAAGATAAAACCATTTGAAATGTACATACGCCAGCAAATAAAGCTACTACAATCCGTCAAATTTCTTTATTAAATTTTCATCTTTATCGCAAAAGCATTAGGTTCAAGGTTGATTGAGAAAATTTGACAGTTTCGGGTAGCTTGATGTGCTGGCGTCTGTACAAAAATAACCTATTTAAATGATAAATGAATGTTTAAATGAAAATGAATGAGACACGCACGCGCAGGCCTTTGTAAAAAACAAGTAACTGAGTGACACTGACTGAATGTCAGTGTGAAAAGTATATGTCGCAGAATCAACACAGAAACACAACTATTAGAATGACTATTGATTATTGTTAATGTAGTAGGACGCCATCTATTGTCGGAAACGTCAAGCAGTGTGCTTGGGTGAGGTCGGTGCGGGGCGTGGCATGTCTTGTTTGACGGTTGTCAGGTACTGTCAGCTGTCAGCTGTCGGCTGTCAGCTGTCATCTTTTTTGACATTGGATGCATTTGATTTGAGTGAAGTCACTTTGTAGTGAGACGCGAAGGCGAGAGGTCGTTTTGCCAGCCTGCACTGAACTTACCGCGTTTCCGTACTTTAATCTATTTCCATCGGTTTGATCATTAGAGATTTTATTATTTTGTTATCGAGAGTGAATAAATAGAGGACTATAATCAGTGTTGTGACTATTATTTCCTGCCTACACCAAGTCGAACTTGGACTCTGATGACGAGGTACCCCCAATGAGTGAACTACCCTCGTTATATATATAACTTTTTAAAGTTTTCATTTATATTCACTTATTCATTCACTCATTCGTACATAACTTATTCATGCATTTTGCTAATTCAGAGCAGACATAATGTGGGGTTGGGGTTACCGAGGTTTTGTAGTGCTTCAGCTATGTTTGCTGAAGCACAAACTGATGATTTTTTCGCCATAATTAGAAAGCGGAGCGTTTCACTTCTTGGTCGCCTGCGTGGTAGCACTAATGGCATGCTGAAGGTATTGTCCGAGCGATGGGATCTGCCCCTTTTAAAGACATGGATGAAGTTGCATGCTAGTGGATCCTCACGTTTTATTTAATGTTTTGTTATTGAAAAATTTTATATCACAATTTTATTTCATTTTAATTTTAAATCAATCTTTATTTTTAATTTATTAATTTATATTTTAATTTAATTTTAGTTTTATTTCAATTTCATATCAATTTTATATTATAATTGTAATTGATAATCAAATTTATATGTTTTACTAACACTAGTTGTATAAGAAAATTGTTACTAACCATTTATGAGCTCTCAGCTTGAATTAAAGATTTCTATTCTATTCTATTCTATAATACACAAAAGGAGAGAAATAAAAAAAAAATGCTTCATTCAGCCATTCATCCACTTGTTAATTAGTTATTTAGACATTTATACATTAATTTACTTATAATTTATGGTGCTACATCTCTGGGGATGGGGTCCATATTATTCTGTAGGATTTGATATATTGTTGACATCCGCCCGTAAGTTGCGCTGCCATGAACTGACAAGACAAACTGAACCTCCCAGTAATTCTATGGTTTTGTAGCGACTTTTGATGTGGATCCATGTCTTACTCATATGGTACAAGGTGGTATACAGGCTACGATACAGGTATACAGGCTACGTACAGATGTACTGGTATACAGGCTACGATACAGTCAACGACACGAAAACATGTTCCGTCAAAATTATACTACTCAGTTACTAGGCAAGGCTCATACAAAACACATCTATCATCAGCAATGTGAGGAAGGTGGCCCAAATACAACAATAATAAAACAGTTCATTATTATTGGCAGACACAGTGAGTCATCAACTCATTATAGTTAAGACGATTTTTTTCAACGTTTATTGTGACTTGTTCCGACCAAAGTTAAATAAAGGGTGTAAATGAATGCGTGTAATTCCTTAAAATCACTTGATCTATTACTAAAAGAAAAAACTTAAAAAATATATCGTGTTCTGTTTCCTTGTCATTTTAGCGCCCCGAATTACGACTGCACGAATGACTGCTGAGTTAGCTGATATTATGCTTGTTTCCCACGGTGCGTTATATCGCGCACCGCGACGCACGAGCTCGCACCGTCCGTGGCGTTACCACGGACGGGTCTCTTCCCATGGTGCGTCGGTGCGTGCGGAGCGGTGCGCCGTATACATATCACGCATCCTCATAATGTCGCTTCCCACGGTGCGCGATTTTACGGATGATACCACGTACAGCCGGTGCGCGCTACCACGCACCGTGGGAAGCCAGCTTTACACTACTCGTGCCTGCTAAATGTGTCGCCGTGATTTCATTCATTTATGCGTGGCATCGAAATGAATTAAAACAAAAAAAAAAAAAAGTTTTGCTTATTTTTTATTAAAATTAGATACGATCACTTACACCTACCACATCAAAAAAAAGCTTTTTATTTTTAATCTATCTAAATCCTGTACAATGTTAATGTATACCAGTAATAGATCATGTAGTTTTAAGGAATTACACGAATTCGTTTACAGCATGTATTTCTACACCTATAAAAGATATAATAATTATTATTTAATAAGCACTGTTTTATTCGGAATGAAATGGGCTATCTAGGGTTACAACTTGTGGAATATCAACTGTCATAAAAGTTAATTCACCGACATGCTGAGGAAAAATTCGAGAGATCCATCAGGAAACCCGTGCAGGAATCGACCAAACCTCTTAGTAATGTGGAGAGATGTCGTATTTATCGTTTAAAGAAGAAAACACATCAATTGGATAAGTCTGACGGAAACCAGCCTGGTCCAGTTCGACTGACCGTGGCTGAAACGGGAAATAGCGCTGCCATAATATTAAAGCAATGACCATTTTAACATTAAATAATTGCGATGATAGCGACGCTTGCATGATGACATTTCTACCACCGTGATTCCACGATTAAAAAATGGTTTACTAATGTTTCACCAAAACACCGTTGACAAATTTTTAGTTGATAACCAACGTTTCATATACATAACAATAAATTATATTTCACAAACAACTTATTCCGCAAATGTTTTATTTTATAAACACTCCCTTTACAAACATTCATTTCGAAAATGTTTCGCTTTACAAAATGTGTCGCATGATATTTAATTATTTATACATTTGTATTTAATATTATTTTGGCAAAATCACGTTTATTTATATTAAACATCATTTTATAATACATTTTCTAAACCAGTCACAATTTGATCATGACAGTATTGTTTTGCATAATTTTACTGAACTACCTACCAAAAACTTTTATTGTACTGATATTCAAAGTAGATGTGAATGCAAGTAAGCATGACAGTGTTTCTGAGCATGCTCCGACAGAAGACTCGCTTTGTCGCCTCTTCACTTCCCTCGCACACTCGACCAGCGCGGCGCTACGCTCGGGAGTTTGCCGACTCGCTTCGCTCGCCACTTCCTCCCGCTTACTACACACTCGTTCCACTCAGAACCTCCTTCGCGAGCTTCTGGCTCCACACTTTTACATAATACTCTAGGGGTAGGACAGAGTCTGACCTCGTGGAGTCGGGGTGCGCTGAGTCAGATTAACATTAAATTCGATTTATTTTAATTAATGCCTTGGCAAAAGAATGGTTTGGTAGCTCAATAATTTACATGTTTTGTTAAAGAAAGTGCCATGCGTTGTTTTACCAATTAATGTGAATAATGAATTAATTGTTTGGCAAATGATATTTTATTAAAAGAAAATTTGTTTGGTAATTATTGGTCAAATGAGTGGTTCATAGAACTAGTATCAAGTTAAGTCGGAAAGGGGGTACTAATCTGAAAGGGTGTTAAAGTACCCATAATAATGAATACATTTTGTTCTACAACTTTCCCCAAAAACAATAGTTTAACAGAAATAGCTGTTCCAAAATCTCAAAAAAAAAAGCTAAATTTATCTATCCTCAACTATGATTAGCTGCGTTTACATTTTAGGTCATATTTGGGGTCACGGATAAGAAGCTCCATTTTCTGAATTCGTAACTAAATTATAGATAAATAATTTTTAAAAACAAAAATTTCAGTTATTTTGAATGGAATTAAAAAAAAATACCCCTTGCGTCAAAACAGTCATCAGTGATACTTTAAGTGACCTGCGGATTAGTACCCCCTTTCCGACTAAACTTGTATAAGTACATGAAAATATGATTCATAATTTTGCCAAACGTAGTTTGTGTAATTTGTTTTTTATCAAATGACAGGACCCCTTAAAAAATACCGAGCGGCAGGAGTCCGAAGCGATACCGGATGGGAATCCCAAGTTTTAAGGGGCTTAATCTAGTTAAGCACTTTATCTTTAAGATATACTACTGGTGTAGTGAACTAATCATCTCGGTTGGTATAAATACTAACACCTAATTATAAATATTTACATTTGTCTATAGGAAGTGGACACTATGCGTATCATTGGTTTGTTAATCCTTTGCGTCGCGGCTATCTCAGGTAAAAAATATCGTTTATTTGATTAAATGCTATACCTACAAATTTGGGCACTCAAGGAGTCAAACGACGCGCAATGCGAGTACAGTACGACACAACTAAGAAGTCACATTGGCAAACTTTGTATAGTTGTGGCCCTGGGGATATAAATGTATTGCGGCTTTATCTATCATACTGCGACACATACATACATTGTAGTATAAAACGGATTTACATCCGTCACCTCACACTTCAGATCCAGTTGAAAACTAGCGTCAGGCACTAGTTGTCTGGCCTTTTTGCTGAACTGGGCCTTTTTGGCGCAGCCGTGAGGAGCACTTTCCTACTAATTTCTTCTTTTTTTTTCTGCTTTATGTTTTGTGTGCCTTGTAGTCTGTGCTAAATAAATGTATTTTCTTCCGAACTGAGCGCGACTGCAAAGACCATGAATGTTTATTGTTAATGTAGTAGAAATCTTTGCGCTGACGCAATAAGTGTGAGTGGCGCGGAAATGAGCGACTGTCATTGGTTGTTCGATCAGGTACATCGATGCAGCTTCTTAGTTGTGTCGTACCCTACTGTTGTTGGTCGCCGGCACGTACCGTGTTTTCATTGTACTTAACCAATATAATATAACGGCCTCTGCATTAGTACCTTGATAGGCAGCGAAATAAGTAACTAAATACTTGAACTAAGTTGGACATATTTATGTTATTTACCTTTAAATTAATTTGAAAGCAACGCCGTCGTAAATTCGTGAAATATGCTGGGTTTATGTAATCATAAGTTAATATCAGATATGCTCTTTTGATATTGAGGAGATTATTTATTATTATTTTCTATTTTAGCTGTTCCCACTAATCCCCAGAGGATTGTGGGTGGTACTCTCACTACAATTGAGGCGTACCCTACAATCGCTTCTCTTCTCTTCACATGGAACTGGAGCTCCTACAGTCAATCTTGCGGTGGTACTATCATCAACAACAGGTCCATCCTAACTGCTGCTCACTGCCCCCGGTAAGTAAATATTTATTGATGTAAGGTAATATTTAAGGAACACTAGAGATATCTGTTTGGGTACCAAACTGGCTGCCGGCGCGGCGCCGCGTCGTCTGCATACACTGTTTTAATACACCTTCAAGGCCTTTTCAAACTCTTCATCTTCATTCTTCAGACGATTATTCGTCACCCACTTTCATTTTCACAATAAAAACACATGAAAAACTTAAGGGGATGTTTGTAAGGTTGTTTGGGTTTCCACAGCTGAGTCGATTTCTGTCTGCAGGATTTAAAGTAACCTAACACAAAGGGGATGACGAGGGCTTCGTTCGGTCGAACCTAACCTATCCGTGTCGGGGTGCACCAAAAATACAGGGTTCGCTTCGCTCGCTCTTGAAATTAGTCAGTTGAACGACCAGATGTTTGGCCCAAAATCTAACTTACCTTTCAACTAATATACCTATCAAACAACTTATTACCGCCGCCTGAGTCCATTTTGGGTGCCGGCAGCCGATGTTTTTAATCTCGGCTGCCGGCAGTAATGTATTTATTAACGGTTCCCAATGGCGTTACTTTTGGGTGCCAGCGCTGGCAGCGCAGGCACTCTAATAAAATAAGTCTCATTATAAGGTATCTAATACTTGCATTCTTTTCACAGCGGTGATCCCGCAGACAGATGGCGTGTCCGTGTAGGCTCCGCTTGGGCAAATAACGGTGGCGTTGTACACAACCTTGCTAATATCATCATCCACCCCAACTTCAACTCCCATACTATGGACAATGATATCGCAATCATGCGGACTACTTCCACTATTACTTTTACCAATGCTGTTAGTGCTGCTTCTATCGCTGGCTCTAACTACAACCTCGGTGACAACCAGGTCGTCTGGGCCGCTGGATGGGGTGCAACTTTCGTAAGTTTGTTTACTATAATAGTAATATCTCTATTCAATAATTTAAAGCTTTTCTTAGTTTAACGCATTTCTTTTGCAGCAAGGTGGTGCCAATTCTCCACAGCTTCGTCACGTCCAGATTTGGAGTATCAATCAGGCAACTTGCAGAACTCGTTATGCTACTCGTGACATCGCTATCACTGACAACATGTTGTGCTCCGGCTGGCTCGACGTCGGTGGCCGCGACCAGTGCCAAGGAGACTCCGGCGGTCCTCTCTACCACAACGGAGTCCTTGTCGGTGTCTGCTCCTTCGGTCTTGGATGCGCTCTCGCTGAATTCCCTGGTGTCAACGTTCGCGTCTCTCGCTACACTTCTTGGATCCAATCAAATGCTTAAGATGGATGTTTAATATCACAAACAACAAGCAATAATTTTTTTTAAAATATACTCAATAGTTTTAGAGTACAATTTTATTGTTAAGTACCTTGATAGCTTTCCTATCACTCAAGATACGATGTCTTTTAGTTTGTAGGAACAGAATAATATAGAGAATTCATACGCATATGCAGTTCATTGGCTAAAAAACGAAATACCTATAAAAATTAAATTCAAGAATTAAAATTAAAATTGTCTTTTTTATCTGTGCTTTTATCTTAGAAAAAGCTGTTTGTGGTTTGAGTGACCCTAAAATTCACTGTTTTTAGACAGGCCTCGTTATTGTCATGTCATTATGTTTATCTTGATAACGCTAATACGTAATAAATTTACATGTAAGTAATTATGAAAAACAGACAGTATTTTATTAATTTAACTATTAGTCCTTTCATTCATTAGGCGACAGGACGCAAGAGACTCAACGGTTTAAGTATCTTTGCGGCTACCAAGCACACGTCGGTGACAAGACGTGAAGTGCGTTTGTGTATGAACCACCAATTTTTTTGTATGCATATCCTAATCCTAACTTTATATTTAATATTATAAATGCGAAAGTAAGTTTGTTTGTTTGTTACCTTTTCACGCCTAAACCACTATACCGATCATCCTGAAATTTTGCTTAAACGTTGTCAGGTGTACAGAAACGGACATAGGGTACATTTCATCCTGAAAAAAAGTACTGTTCCAGAGGAAAACAACAATAACGTTCATAGATGGCGCCACGTGTCTTTCGAATCACGATTGAATTTATTATTATTGAAACTTTAGTAGTGTGTTAAGAGTTTTTTTGAGCTTAATTAACGAGAGCGAAGTCGCGAGCAAAAGCTAGTGTATTAATACGGGCTTACGCACCACCGTGCATGATGGATGTCACAGATGCATGTCAGCCACTCAGTCATGCATGCACGGTGATGTTTAAGCTCCTTCAGAGTTAAGGACAAGACCTTCGTAAAAAATTGTAGTTTGAACCCTTTTTTTCCTAATTCATACATTCATAATACGTGTTTACGTACGAGTAATCCCCGAGGAGGTAGAATTTGTCTCCTATAACAATATTCTGTACAGCCACGTTTCGCCTTTTGCAGCTCTGGTATTAAGTCGCATGTAATAGGTGGCGAGCCTATTGCCAATTTTTTGGAGCAATTATGGTAAAAAAAAAGTTTATTCAGGTAAAAAGGTAAAACACTAAATACAAATTTGCTTAAATCTACGAAAAAATCACAATCAATATGTGCCTGAACTAGGTCATCCTGCGTTTCAGGCGTGGCAAGGTATAATATTTCTAAATAATCACATTACTTATAAAAATCTAGTCATCTAATAGGTATGTAAAAAGGTGTAAATAGTACAATAAATCCTACTTGCTAAAATCTTAGTAACTATCCTAACTTAGCTTAACTTAATTAGTACAAGTACACTTTTATTTAAGTACAACTAATAATTTCTCTGTATCTTCATAGGACATACTTTGAAGAGCTTCCTTGAGAGTTCTTTTACAATTTTTATAATTTAGAGAATAAATTTTGGCTCTCGTATTTAGCCTGTTATATAGGTCCTAGGAAGACAAAAAAATTTGCTGCGAAAGCATGTTTTGTACTTTTTGGTGATGGTGATGAGGAAAATCATATTATTTATCCCTAAGGACTAATGCATAAGAGTGATAATTCTTAAAAGAAATACTAGGTATTCCTTTATTTTTTGTCTAATGCATGTGTTGATCTTTTTTAATTTAAATCAATAAATGCTACTGTTAAAAATATTACAAGTACCTTTTATGAACTATTTAATTAAATTATCATAAGCTAATTTAATTCGATTTTTTTTTTATTAAAAATAGATTTGATTATACCGTGAATGTGTGTATATGGTTGTACAATAATACGTAAAATATTTGGCACCAAAAAATAAGATCGCAAAAAAGAAGCGTTGTCAGTTTGTCCGTAGCTGTACCCACTGCGTTTTTGACGTGGAATCTGTGTTGTTTTCTCCATCACCACTATTATATGTAAAACTAGCTTTTGCTCGCAGCTTCGCTTGCGTTAAATTTTGAACCCGTTATGTGACGATTCCATACAAACTTTCATACCCTATTTAACTCCCTTAGGGGTTGAATTTCGAAAAATCCTTCCTTTTTCCTTGTCTACATTATAAAGGGAACCTCTGTGCAAAATTTCAGCTTTCTAGGTCCAAGGGTTTGGGCTGGGCGTTGATGAGTCAGTCAATCAGTCAGTCAGTCAGTCAGCCAGGACTTTTCTTTTTATTGATATAGATATTTTTTTTAAATTAATAAGCGCCATTTACCGGACATACATACCTATTCTCGAGTTAAAAGCTGAATTAGGCACGTGATCTTATTTAAATTGATGAACATGTTTATGCCTAGATAATTACGGAAGTAGATGTGATTAAGCTTAGAAAAGGCATTATCACACATTATCGTGTGTGCGTTAATACTTTATCAATATTCGTCATAATTAGGATAGAGTTTTTGCTATTTATCTTTTGTGGTTATTAAACAAAGATACAGACGTTGTAATATTGACCGATGACATGGCAGAACAGTGCCTGTAGACAAATGGCAATCGATGATCGCTAGAGAATAGAAAGATATACTGGATTGACATAAGCTTCCGACCGGTCAAGCGATCTGTTATGTCATTTCCATGCATTTAATTGGCGTACCTATTCTCTGGCGATCCTCGTTTGCCATTTGCCTACAGGCACAGAAGAGTTGCTGATCCATTGTCGAACGTAAGACTATGTAAAATATAAAAAGACCAGGAGAAACACTTCCCTTGTCTTGGATCTCAGGCTGCTTACAAAAAGAAACAACATTGACACAAAAAGGCGATAAACCCAACACCACCCTGGTACAGATGATCCTTGGCAATAGAACAAGTTGCCAGATTGCATGATTACCGTCTTCTCCCCCTGGATTTCAGATAATTCTATAATATCCCAGTCTCCTTCTTCTCTCGTGTCAGCACGAGCTACACGAAAATAGCTCTTGCTGCGGTGAAAAGATTAGTCAGTCAGCAAGGTGGGTAGCGGGGCTGACTGCCCAGGGTGCGCTGGATGTACTGAAGTATTGTCATTCGAGGAGGCTCTTTCCATGCACCCTAAACCCAAAAATATCCCAGTGCAACTTGCCTATTTCTTCTACCAGTTCAACAATCTTCTCGTCCGTCTTCAGCGTAAGTACATGTTGCCAGGTCTAGTCAATGGTTTCGTAGCTGGATCTCTGCAGGAGGTTCTTCGCATCCCCTACCCCGACCGCTAACATAGCCAGGAATAGTATGGCCGCCGGGGACTGGTGGCCATTTTGTGGATTTCATGTCCATTTATGAGGGTGATTGCCCATAGTCACTATGCTGGGCAAGCGGGTTTGTGACTGGAGTAAGTTTTCATATACACATAGGAGTTTGCTGCTACCCTTCCACTTGGATGGTCTATTAGGTATTGCCGAGACCCACACGGCTGCCATTTTGTATTGTGTACAAGGTTGTATTAAATTAGTTTTTATGTTTTTGATTCAGTCCCAAAAATCACCTCAATCATTATTGCTCGGGTCTTTCCAGACTAAAAAAAATAGATTTGGCAACTAGTACTTTATAAATAAAAGTGAAAAATTGGGATTTTGTTTCTGAAAAATTACACCATCAAGCTGTTTTCCGTCTCGTTGTATACGATATTCAAAGCGGACGCGTATATTCGCAATCACGCGCTGCAATAAATCGTTTGAAATGGGGTTGACTGCTTTAGAATGCTACACCTCACCGCAAGCATCGCTGCCCGCGAATTTATCAATGTTCAAAATTTAAAAAGTTATCATCAATCTCCATCCAATCCAATCAAATCTTACTTAATCTGGGATATCTTAAGAAACTATTTCTTGTCTTAATAGTTTTGTTATATAGACGTTTTTTTCAGTAAAACTTTTAGCATCCCCCTGATGAATAACTGCCATAGAACATGTCAAAGCACCAGCTCGCAAACGTACCGATCTGTCCATTAGGTACCGAGAAAATTAATTAGAAAATGAAAAAAAAAAATGTCAGATCTTGTCGCACCATTCAGCATAAACGGTAAAAAAATAAAAAAAAAACGCTTATAATTTTATTGTAGTTATAGCCTTTTTTTTTGTTTTACAACTTTTTTGAGAAACATATATTGATGACTAGTTACGATTTACTCAAGTGTAGTTCGACTCGACCCTCGTCACGTGTTCAGCTCGTGATTTAGGGCTCCGTTTGGGTCAAAACTAGTCTATAATATAATAATATATTATATAAATAATAATAATTAAAAAACCGCGTGAGTAAACCGTGAGTGACTAATCATAAATATTTATGATAGTCAATAAACCATTTTAATCTTTTTACCATTATTTTTAGATAAAGTTGATGAAGTAAGTAATCAACATTATTTGTATAAATACTAATTCGCATCATCATGCTGTGACACTCGGCAGTAGGAATTTAAAAGAATGCGTGCTATCGCGTTCCTGGCTCTTTGCGTGGTGGCTGTTTCAGGTATTTTAATTGATAATTGTAATGATTATGTAAAGCTGGCTTCCCACGGTGCGTGGTAGCGCGCACCGGCTGTGCGTGGTATCATCCGTAAAATCACGCACCGTTGGAAGCCACATTATGAGGGTGCGTGATGTGGATACGGAACACCGCTCCGCATGGGTCCGCGTTACCACGAACGAGTCTCTTCCCATGGTGCGTCAATGCGAGCTCGTGCGTCGCGGTGCGCGGTATCACGCACCGTGGGAGACAAGCATTAGGCCAGTGCTGATGTCAACTAACACTACTGGGGTCTCCAATCCAATACCCCAGCCTGGTGATTGTAGCAAAATTCCCTCGCAACCTTATAAGGAAAAGGTAGGAACCCCATGATGGGCAGAGAATGTAATACGGGCTGTTGTTACTGCCAAACATGTTGAATTTTAAAATACCACTTTCAAACTTTTCAAAATCATTCAGAACTGAGTAAAAATATAGTAGACTAATTGGTAATGTCTTCTTTTCAGCCGTCCCCGCCCATCCCCAGAGGATCATAGGGGGATCTGTCACCACGATCGAGACATACCCACACATAGTTGCCCTCCTCTACAACATACGTGGAACCGTGTTCCAGCAAAGTTGTGCTGGTACTATCCTTAACAATAGATCCATCCTCACAGCCGCTCATTGCACCTTGTAAGTATATTATTTCAATATACGAATAAAAACAAAAATATCAAAAGTTTTTATACGAACTACATAATATGTAAGATTAGTCGGAAAGGGGATACTAATCCGCGAACCACTTAAAGTATCACTGATAACTGTTCTAAAGCAAGTCTCAAAATTTCAAAATTCAATAATTTTCATATCCTTTCAAAACTACTTTTATTTCAGTTTTTCTTATTAATTCTTCATCCCTGCTTTAGTTACGAGTTCAGAAAATGGAGCTTCTAATCCGTGACCCCAAATGTGACCTAAAATGTAAATACAGCTGATCATAGTTGAGGATAGATATTAGCATATTTTTATGAAATGTTTCAACAGCTAATTTGTCTTATTCTATTGTTTTTTGGGAAACTTAGTATATTAAAAGTTATTTATTATTACGGTTCTTTAACACCCTTTCGGATTAGTATCCTTTTTCTGACTAACCTTGTATGTATAGACTAGTAAAAATGCGCATGCTTTTCTGATTCTTGTTTTATGATCTCCTAATTATTTTCTTGTCTTTCGCAGCCGTTCCATTCCATCACCAGATGGCGTATTCGTATAGGCACTACTATGGCCAACAGCGGTGGTGCTGTTCACAACCTGTTCCGGATGAGCTACCACCCTAATTATAATCCACGAACTGCAGATAGTGATGTTGCTATCCTGCAGGTTACTGGCACCATCGTTCATAGCAACGCTGCCCGCCCCGCTTCCATCGCTGGCTCCAACTACAACCTCGCTGACAACCAGGCTGTTTGGGCTGTTGGATGGGGTGTTACTTCTGTAGGTGGTCCACCTTCTCAGCAACTTCGTCACGTCCAGGTTTGGACTATCAACCAGGAAACCTGCAGGACCCGCTATGCTAATGCTTATCGGACCATCACCGACAACATGTTGTGCTCCGGCTGGCTCGACGTCGGCGGCCGCGACCAGTGCCAAGGAGACTCCGGCGGTCCTCTCTACCACAACGGAGTCGTTGTCGGTGTCTGCTCCTTTGGTATTAGATGCGCTGATCCTTTCTACCCTGGTGTAAACAGTCGCGTTTCTCGTTTCACTTCTTGGATTCAGGCTACCGCTTAAAATGCAGCTTAGTTTGTTTTTTAAATAATTTGAAGCTGTTTTATCGAATTATAATTGAATGGCGTAACCTCTTGATCAAAATACATTTATTGATGTTTTTTATTAAATCAATCTCACCACGACACATTGTTTTTCTTTTCTTTTAACATCCTTGTTAACAGGATCCCACATTGTTTTTTTTTTTATTTTAGTTGTCCCTAACCTAATATTAACACTTGTGATTTAATACCGGCCTTCCACGGAGCGTGATAGCGCGAACCGAACCGCTCGAGCTCGCACCGACGCATTATGGGAAGAGACTCGTCCGTGGTAACGCGGACGCATGCGGAGCGATGCGCCGTATCCACATCACACATCCTCATAATGTGGCTTCCCACGTTGCGTGATTTTACGGATGATACCATGCACAGCCGGTGCGCGCTACCACGCACCGTGGGAAGCTAGCTTGAGAGTGATGTTTGATGTGCAGATGGTGTTTTAATTGAAGATGTTTTTGTGTTGAATGTTACACTAAAATTTCAAAGGGCATCTTGATTTTTGCAACACACACTTTTAAAATACACAAAAAGGTTTGTCAGAGAGACCAAAAAATCATTAATTGAGACCTGTGTCAAAATAAACATCCTCATACTCACAGTATGCCACGAAGTATAGCTACAATTATATTTTTATAGTATGTAGCTACATCATATTATTGCTTGTTAATTTTAGAGTGAATACAAGAGCGTCAATGAATGTTGCAGTAGTAGAGTATCCACGATTTACTGGAGTATAATGGTGAAAGCAAAATATGGTATTTTATGCCAACTCGATTGTGTACTGTTATTTTATCTTCATTCATGTCGTAAAGTTCAAATTTTGAACTCAAAAATAGCACCATAATAACATGCACAACTCGCGTGCATTTCATATAAATTAAAAAGTTTTATTAAAGTACAGTTTTATAGGAAAATAATGCTTTAAATAACTATTTTTCTATTAAATTATACTTCGGACCGACCAAGGAGTTTTAAATTTAATTTTATTAGCGGCTGCATATTAGCTGTCACGGCGCGCAATGCGCGGTGTGTTGTTGGGTTTGGGCGCGATAATATTGTTTTCGTTTTTAGATAAAATAGTGTGTAAAACCGCACACACCTCGCCTGCGGCTCGGTTTTTAAACTCACACTTGTGTTTTAATAACCTCTATTATGTTAGGCCTGGTTTTCACAGGCCCAGTTTCTGACCATCCAGTTCAGCAACTGTAAATTCGGAACTTAACGCGACATAAACTACGGTGTAACTTTGAGATTTATAAAAAAAAAAACACTTATTCAGGCAGTTCTGATGAAAATCTTGTTGGGGTGTCTCAGTTTTTGTATACACTAAAAATAACGTTGTATATGTATTAGAGGGGCTCGTGGCTAAATAACAACCGCAAGGATCATATTATTTGCAAGGTTAAGCTGCGCTTGGCGCGGTCAGTCTGTGGATAGGTGACTATTCGTTACACATCGAGACCCCTTTGTGCCTCGAAGAGTACGTTAAACACTCGGTTCCGGGTATCATACAAAAATACCTATGTCAATTGTTTCGAGTAGTCAGAAGCCCGAAAGTCTGACAACCGGTTTAACCTTAGGATATCGGTATTTCCCAGTACTGGCTTGCGGAGGTTTGGTGGTAGTCACTCCGTGTAATTGGTATTCAGCTGAATCTGGTTAGACTGGAAGCTGACCCAAACATGGTTGGGAAAAGGCTAAGCAGAAGAGTATAAACACGTATTACCGTTTAGTTCTTGGGGGTGCATGAAAAAAGCCTCCACGAGTGACGATACATAAGTATGTCCGGCGCACCCCGGGAAGGCAGCCTCGCTACCAACCTTGCTGACTGGCTAATCTTTTCACCACAGCATGAGCTATTCTCGTATAGTTTGTGCCGACACGATAGAAGAAGACCGTTTAGTTGACGACATGTTTGGTGCAGCGGCTGAGCGATTGGATACCCTACAGATAGTTGTTCCGGGTCTGAGCGTTTGTGCATGTGAAGATATGGGTCTGTAAACGCACCCACGATACCTACAGGAGATATACTTGAAAAAAAAGTACCTATGCGTGAATATTGTAAGACCTAATAAATTTTATTGATTAAATAAAAACAATACAACAAATAAAAATAAACGAATTCAGCAAACGTTAAAATCAATCGTCAAATTGTATCATTATCTGTGACAGCGGAATAATTTTAATGATAACAGCTCTTCTAGGGAAATTCTGTCAAAGCGGGTAAATTATACTTCAGATGAAACAAAATACCTAACTAGTACCGTTGTTAAGTAAGTATTGAGATTTACTTAACAGGATATGTTTTTAAGGGCTACAGGGCTAAATACGAAACTATTAGGCCTGCCCCCAAGACGACCCTCTGACCAGGAATTGAGAAAAGTCGTCAAAAGAGTCTCGAACTTGATTATAAAATTGCATATTAAAATTTTGAGAAAATAAAATTGCATTTTAACATTTTTGCTAAAGGATTTGGTTTTGCCGGGAATAAAACCCGATGTTTTTTCGCTAAAAAAAACACTCTGTATTATTGCATCGATCGATTATGTTATTGAAAAGGATCAAATCCATTCGATTACTTACATTCGATTTACCGTATAACATGCAAAAGTACAAAGGCACATGTTATGTGGTAAATCGAAGGAAATGTCAATTCTTATATTTTGTTGAATGATGTTTGTGATAAGTCGTGATTTAAATAAAATGGGTGCTAGTAACCAATTACAACGTAGAAATAATCGTAATACGTACTTACATAGTAAAAACACCAATTACATCCATCGTCTCTTCGATCTGTGTTCACATTGTAATATCACTAACACACAATGATTATCTTATTTATTCACACACAAATCAGAAAATAGGAACGCATAATTAAATAAACAATAACTTAAATAAGTAATAATTTAATTGTATCTGCAGACTTTTCAAAAGAAAAAAAAAACAAATAAAATATGATAATCGAAATTTAAATATAAACAGTTTTTTTTTAAAGGTTATCAATTAGTTAAGTAATTGTTATTGACGGCCAGTTACATATTGAAATAATATTTATACTGATTTCGTTTTTATAAAAAGTATTTATTATAAGTAGTATTATGTCAATTTTACGTTCTTTATTTAATCTCTGGTTTTACGAAAATGATATTTAGAAACTGTGGCAGTGCAGAGGCAAGGACATACCTAGTACATAATATTACTTCTATGTGTAGAGGTGAGAGCAGTGGCGTGCCAATGTACCTAATGTCGTTATTTTATGAGGGTGGGCGGGTGAATATTCGCAGTTTCAGATTGTTTTTTTCTTGTCTCATTGCTTGATATTAATGGTTTTCAGTATCTATCGAAATTTGAGATAGGATGATGATAGTGATGTTCTTAAATTTTGTTAAGGCTTTTCGGATATTCACCCGGGCAATAGGCAGCAGAACAGAAAAAAAAGTATTTATTCGGGATGCGCATAGAAATAACAAAACAATCATAAAAAAAGAACAATTAAAACTAACAAATGAAAAAGACTAGCTGCGTTCCCTGTCTGCTTAGAACAACACAACGATTCCAAATAGTTTAGTAATTGTAGCGATTTTAAACATTTCTCTTTCAAACGTTTATTGTAGCATTTACAAGAAGATCTATTTTCAGCAAATAGACATTTGAGATAGAATTTATACAGAAACACTGCGACTTAGGAGTAATAAGAGAATCAAACATATTTCTGACCTGAAATAAAAATGGTGACCATAAAATCTCTTAAAAAACATTATAACTTAATTGTCTTCGTTTTTCATACTGCAAATCATCAGAATATAAATCCGTTTATTTGTTAAAAGGCCCATAATCTACACCATTAGTATTCTGTGAGCTTCGCCTCGGTTTTGCATCATTAGCCGAAAGACAACGCTCCTGTATTTGCAATTCGATTTAGGAAACTTCTGGCTCGTTCCGAGTGTGCTAAGACTGTTGAACTGGGTATTAGCGAGTACCTTTACATTTCATTTACGAAGTAAGGAAACCTCTTAGGGTGGCATGCAAGACGAATCACTAAATACCTACAGTTAGTTCTTAATATAATTAAAGCATCTTTGTACATACTTCCCGAAGCGACTACGTATTTACAACTAGGCACTATTCCCTTTTCACCGTAAGGTGAGTCCTGCCGTTTCTCTACAAAACGTTACCATAAAAAGAATATCAAATGTTTAAATAAAAAAACCGGCAAAGTGCGAGTCGGACTCGCGCACGTTCCGTACCATTATCTATAAAAACGGCTAAAAATCTAAAAATCATGTCTGTTGTATGGGAGCCCCCTTTAAATATTGGTTTTATTTTAATTTAATTATTTATTTTTAAAGTGAATATATAACTAAATATTCTGTGAATATTTCAAGTGTCTACCTGTTGCCGTTATCAATATCGAGCAAAAACAAGCAAAAAAATCACGTTTGTTGTATGGGAACCCCTTTAAATATTTATTTTATTCTGTTTTTTAGTATTTGTTGTTATAGCGGCAACAGAAATACATCATCTATGAAAATTTCAATTGTCTAACTATGACGGTTCATGAGATACAGCCTGGTGACAGACGGACAGACAGACGGATAGACAGACAGCGGAGCCTTAGTAATAGGGTCCCGTTTTACCCTTTGGGTACGGAACCCTAAAAAGAACAAAACATGGATAATATAGCTATTTTACGGTTTTTGATGATGTCGTTTACGTTTATACGAAATGGCCACTAAGTCAGGACTCATCTTTTGTTGAACAGAGTATATTATGTTACTACTTTCAGGAAACAATTGACCAGTGCTGTCATCGAGGTTTATCAATTAAAGTATATCCACACAGCTTGATGATAAATTAATCACTTTTAATTATGTAAATACCCAAATCTGTTACAGACACTTTTACGTTTCAATTTTATCTAATCTATCTCGTAGCTCTGAGATGAAAAGACGAAACATACACAGAGGTCAAGGTCTCTTTTAAAGTCCAGACATTGATGTATAAAACTATGCGAGCGTTACAATGTAGGGCGACGTCTGTACTGGCCTTTTGAGGAAAAAGCCATAGCTGCTTTGAGTTGACCTGTCCCAACTGACGGTACGCATGTATCAGCCATCGTGTATCTCAACCTTATTTTAGGGAGCTCAACGACCCAACTCACGACGCCACCAATCAGCAGGCTATTTGCGTAGGTCACAAGATAATACTCAAAACCGCCAAACAGTTATGAAGTTCGAGTATGATACTAACTTATACGGTACTCAAATTCACAATAAAAAAAACAATATATTAATAATTTATATCTACAAAGTGGGGATGACGTTATAACATTAAATGATACTTACCACGTATTCGATGATGAGTTTTACGACCGAAAACAAATAATCAATCATGTACAAATGCCAGCACATCAAGGTACCCCAAACTGTCAATTATTCCCAATCCGAATGATATCTTATGCTTTTGCAATAATGTTGAAAATCTATTAAAGAAATTTGACAGACTGAGGTAGCTTGATGTGCTGGCGTCTGTACATTCAATAGTTTAGTTACAGGAATTTTCGTACGATTTAATAATTTTCCGAATATCAAGATCCCTACGCGAAGTTATGTAAATCTTTGAGCAGTTTAAAGCAAAATTATCTTTATTTACAAGTGTAGAACAGATATAGTTAACATAAGTTTCCAATTCAACGTCCCTTCATTTACATGAATGAATGAAATTAAAAATAACTATTTTTTTGTGTACGGTGCTAGAACACATCATAGAACACGTGGGATCATTTACTGTCAAAATGTTAATCCCACATTTTTTTTAAAATGTCAAAGTAAAACGAATACGAATTGTGAATGTGACGGAAATACGAATGGAGACATAAGTGTAGGTATTGGATTTTTCCCAAACTTGTGCCTGGTCCTAGTCAGACCTTTTCAAACCTCTAGAGAATTTCATAAGTATTTTGTAGGCAAATGGAATACCTATATTAGTTCAGACTACTTCTAGACTTTCTTGCAGGCACTGAGTGGAACGAATTCTGTATGTAAATGTTCAACAAACCATTTCTAATAGAAGCGCTACCGGCCTTATTTGATTTTAGATTATTCTAGACTGTTCCACGCTGAAAATAAGATGATCTTGAAACTATTTTTTCAAATGATGCTCTTGTAACTTTGTGGGTAACGGGGCTACTTTTACGTTTAGCCATGTGTCAATGCGGCTTGAATCAAATTTTGTGCCCAAACTTATTAGAATATTTTGAATGAAAACAAAATTATTATTATGTGTTGAAAGAAAAACACACAGCGTCGATATGAAGATGATTTTGTGAACGTACTTATTAATCCCTGCTCTATGGTATTATACCTGTTTGTCACCGGCGAGGGGCCAATATTTTTTCATATTTTTATGAGGTATGTATGGCAACCCTTTTGAACTGTCATAGTCTCTTCACCAGGAAGATATTCCTGCGACGCTGTGTGTTTTTCTTTCAACACATAATAATAATTTTGTTTTCATTCAAAATATTCTATTATGTGTTTACTTAAAAACACACAGCGTCGATATGAAGATTTGTTTGATATCTGCTGGTGACAAACACAAAACGCTATGTGATAGAATAATAAATGTTTAAAGAAGCACAAGAGAATTACTTATATTAAAGTAATCTCACTGTTGATGTTCAATCAGTCTTAGAGAGAATAAATCTCTACAATTTCTTAACAGAAATGTCTTGTAATAATTATATATCATAAATCAAACACAATTTAACTTCTTCATAATAAAATCAACACATGCCATTACATCAATTAATCCTTAATAATATGAGAAAGCTGAAGATTCTCAAAGAGCAATAAGGTTCCTTTGTAGTCATTCCTATTTCTTTACAATAGTATTTCCTGAAAATATGTTAACTTCCAGTTTCTCCTACACATAAGACATATAGACAGCATATCATGCATAGGACGGGTCTCTAGCCAGCCGGTTGAGGCTACTGTAGACCTGAATGATCCTAAGGTAGCTGCTACTCCTATATCACTCAAAACGGGTCTTTACCAATCCCTCGCAACAGTTTAAGAGGTAGAGACTAATTCGCCAATTATTGTAATATACAAGTCATACTGTAATCTTCTTGGCTTTTCATTTCTCCTGATAGGAAAATTAGATGCTTGATACATTTCAACTGGGTAAACCTGTTGTATTGGGTGTTAGCAATAGCCATCCTGATTGGCTATGCCAAACCAAGCTAGTCCTAGAAGCTAATACTAACTAGCCTTAGGATTATATTATTTGCTGAAAGAAATATATAGAATTCTCATGTTTTTCAAGTAAGGTGAGACCATACACTTGTCTTTTAAATACTAAAACAAGAAAAGCTACATTGAAGACAACTTGAGGATGCCACACTGGTGGCTTCAGGTCCAGTAGTTGTGCTGTGGCTATAGCCTTATTATTATATAGCACTACTTGCTTCAGAAGTGTATGATCTTCTGCTTGTTCTTGTTTCATCTGACAAAATGTAAAAAAATTACGATTTATGTGATGCCAACTGAATTATACATGTGTAGCTAACATTGTGCTGTAGGCAAGATCTGTACATGTAAATAGGCAAGAAATCTAGCTATCTGTTGTATCTGTGACTCTTTGAGTATTGACTTCATCATCAACACATCAAATCACCAACTTATAATGGCTGGATAGTAGGTGTCAATTATCCATGCCTCCATCTGGTATTTAACAGCTGTTTTTCTATCTCTGACCAACAGTGGTTTTATTCTCCCCACCTCCAACTAACCTAGCCTGAGGGGTCAGTTGGTGTACATAAGCTATGAGCTGGAGGTAAGCCTGATGCTGGATCTATTGGACTCACCGAAAGTCTTTCTATGGTCACTGGCGGCTCTAGGGCTAGGCTTTCGTGACTTCATATCCGTTACGCTAACCAATAGGTTTTTTCCCACAGTGGTGTTATGGTAGTAATATATTGGTCTCTGGCATTGTTTAGTTGCGCTATAACTCGAGGAGTGAAATTGGGGGGAGGAAATATCCCCCCTAGGCGAAATTTCCAATTATGAATGACGAAATTCGCGAATTCAAAATTCATGTTAAGTGATGTCTGCAATCTAGCAAGACGTGTCTGTTGAACACGGTTGTTTCTGCAGACGAGAAGAGATCTGCGTCTGAAGTGCCCCAACGATGTAATAATCGGTTTGTTGCAGTGGGCAACAGACTCCACTTAAATAGCCGTTGTCTTGAGAGGCAATCGGCTGTGCAGTTGTACCCCTCCGAGAGGTAATGAGCTGATAGAAATCTGATTTCCTTGTCAACTTCAACAACTTGCGATTCATATTGAGAAAACTCAGTGATCGTATTCCACCTTCGATCCACACTGTCCGAATATCAGACTGGACTAAAAGGTTATAACAATCGAACAAAAGTTAAACATTACAGACCATGCGATCGATTCCGAATCGACACATACACTGCTAACAGCTCTTTCCAATTAAAGAGGCTATTTACCCTGTTCTCCCATTCAGATGCCTGACATCTGAGTATCGATCAACTGGGCATCCCAAACCCGCGTCCGCTGCGACGTTTGTCAAGAAGACGAAAAGATATGGTCGTTGGTGTAAAACCGTCGTGGTCTTGGCGGCCTAAAATTGTCTAACACCTTTGGTGGCAACATTCGACTCATTCTATGGTTGCGGAATAAGCATCTCACTTGAAGCATTCCAGGAAAATTTTAAGGTACTGACAGTGTAGTCAGCCCCTTGAGGACCAAAAACGGCGAAATTCAATTGAATTAGTAAATTTTTATTTACTTTAGCATAAATTCTCTTCAGAGTATCGCCTATTATGCCCTATCTTTCCATATTTTTTCTTCGGGCAATGCTATTTGGTTTATTCTGGTATTCCATTTGATCTACTAGTTTCAGTATCAATTTTGGGTACTTTAGTTGCCTTCCCAGTCATTCCAAGAGTCTGAAGACTTCCACAGTCTGACAGATCAACTTACACTGGTTCATTCCAAGAGTCTGAAGACTTCCACAATCTGACAGATCAACTTGCACTGGTTCATTCCAAGAGTCTGAAGACTTCCACAGTCTGACAGATCAACTTGCACTGGTCCATTCCAAGAGTCTGAAGACTTCCGCAGTCTGACATATCAATTTGGACTAGTCCTGGTGGACCAAGGAAAAATCTTTTAGATAGACTAAAGATTAATGGCAAATTGGCATGAATTTTCTTATGAGCAATACGTACCAAGTCATCGCCCAAAAGGGAGAGATGAAATTTGTAGTAACTCACCCTGGTAAAATAATACTATGTGTTAACAAGGGGATTTTGCTCTTGGCATGTAAATAATATGCATTGGAAATATCCAATTCCACTATGCAAACTTATGCCTGCCAAACCTCTGATATTACGGCATGAAAAATTAGTCAGAAATTCTTGGTCTGAATGAACATACATGTTCAGTACATGGAGGTCGAAAACAGGGCGGAGGCCACCGCTGCTCTATGGTACTAAAACATTTTCAACAGGAAGCGTAGGCTTGCCAGTTTTTTATTTTCTGATGCCTGTCTGTGTGGGTGTGCACCTGTTGCTCCTTCAAGTATTTTATTATCTGTGTCATTTCCGGTGTGACTTTGGTACTGTATCACCTTATTATACTTCTGGAAGGATATATTATTATCAGAGGGCTCATTCAAGAATTGAATGTAAGAACCAGGGAAAAATAATAATTATAAAGCAGTCCGTTACTAGAACTATACATGCTGTTTTTCTTCCCCTTAATATCTAAATACTGACAGTAATTTCTTATTGGAAGGAAAGGACTATTATTCTTATTATTAAGTCTGGTTTCCTTTAGGAATCTCCTATAGAGTCTTGTTTTATCAGTCTATAGGTTATCCTATCTGAATTGCATTGATGTGGGTGCATTGAAGTGGGCTTGTTCTCCGGTAAAGACTTTATATTGCTTACTTTCTTTCAGTAAGTAGTCATATTGAGTTAGGTACTTGTACCCCCAAGGATTGTATAACTGATGTTAGTGTACAAATTGAGCCAAATCACAATGCAATCAAAGATATGTTCTACAGTTATCAGAACTCTTCTCATACCTTGGAAGTTACCTATGCATTTGGTACATCCACAAACTACCTAATTGTAAAAGCTGATCAAAGCCAAACAAACTTATTATTTTTTTTTTTTTTTTTTTTTTTTTTTTAATTAATTTTCTTTACATTAATTTGCCAAGTGAGTTGTTGGCTCAATTTACCATTTTTAAATAGTCCTTTCCCCAATTGAGAAGACAAAACTCTTTGTTTAACTTCAGATCTTTGAAATCTGTCTATTAAGTCCACACTTTTGAACATTTTAATTCCATCCAATCATAAGCATTTAAAATGTTAAAATTAAGATTTCAACACTAGACCGCTGGTCCACTGACCGTTAACTAGAAAACTCAGAACTCTGCTACACTGACTTTCAGTGTAAAAAGTGTCTGAACAATGCTTGGAGTTAGACTTTTGATTATCTTTGCAGTATCGGTCACCATCTCGTGGTTTTCTTAGTCCAGTTGCCCCGAGCTAGTATTGACTAAAAACTCCGCCGTGGAGCATGACGGTACCGCCTTATAAGGAACGGTCAGAGTGGATGTCCACTCAGATATTAAGTGAGATTTAGTTTGCATAATTTTATGGGACAGAATATTGCAAATAATTTGAAATCTGACTTACTTGGTGGTTTGACTTACTGTACGTGAGTCAAATATGTCCTATAGTGGTTTTTTCTTGTCCTCTAGCTGGGCGGGAACGGCTTACTTACCACCTGAGGTCCTGACTGTAAAGTTTGCCTCTCCATTGTCCTGATCTAATGTATCGGGAATCGGGACTTTACTTCTCTCCGTGAGAATACGATTCGAAGTCACGAATCGTCGCATTTTCACTTATTTTACTAACATATCCGTAACTTTGCACTTCCGCACTCCAAAATTACGTCGATACGTACGGGAAAACTTAAGAAAATTCACTTTTGCCGAAGCGAAAAAAGTTTTCGACCGGTGAGCGGGAATTTCACAAAACGCTATGACAGTTCAAAAGGGTTGCCATACATACCTCATAAAAATATGAAAAAATATTGGCCCCTCGCCGGTGACAAACAGGTATAATACCATAGAGCAGGGATTAATAAGTACGTTCACAAAATCATCTTCATATCGACGCTGTGTGTTTTTAAGTAAACACATAATATAAGTAATATGATGTTTGTTATAAATATGGAGGGTAGCAGTTAAAATATATATTTAACATTACCTCCGTCCCTGTGTCACTGCAAAAAGGTACCAACTGAAAATCAGCGCTGGGTGTTTGACGCCCAGTATATGGTGAGTTGGTGAATCTTTCGGCATGGGGATGCTCGACAGCATAAAATGTGTACGTTTTTAATTCTTATTGTTTATTGTTAGCTTGTCTCTGGTAATACCATATTAGATTGTCTCTGGTAACTGTCATATTACTTACATTCACTCAATCGATCATTCATTCGTTCATGATTAAAAAGTTATTGGTAGTCATTCGGCAGTCTTGTCAGAGACGTCGAGGTGTGAACATCAAGTGATACTTACTGTGTAATTTTGGATTAAATGGTAACACTTCAGATACAAGTGTAAGTACAGATTAAATCATTATGAATTGAATAATTGGAATTGTACCCAGTGTATTTGTGGTTTATGTTGAAGGAAGTAATAAATATCTATGTTTATACTGAAATGTCTGGTTTTCTATTATGAATCCTTTATTCTGAACCGGTGGCCAACAGTTCAGAAGTGGGATAATAAGGGAATTCTCATAATTCCCTTTTTCACGTCCACATTTTAACGGATATTTGATGTAATTTATTTTTCCCACCCGGTAAATATATTTTTCTGGCTATTTAAGTAAAATAAATATCAAATATTTTTTATTTTTCTTTTCCATCTGTCATACGATATTTATTTCCTTACTCTTTACCGTAATAATATTAAAGAACCGTTATTAATAAATATCACATCATCCATATTTAGAAAACGAAGTATTAATTTCGACTATGAATTTATGGAAGTTTCTACTGTGGTAGATTTATAATTATTCAATTTGTTAAGCGACCAATCGATATGGTAGTCTGTGTTCTGTTACATACTTAGATATTATAACATTAATAGGATATTTATATAAAGATTTTAGTTTACTTTATTCAAAGTAGAATTGGTACGGTTATTTTATTCCTGTAATTATTATCATGATATGATGACGCACCAAATTAATTTAAATTATTTTTTTGTGTTTTTGCATAGTATGGCTTACAAGGATAGAGATGGAAAAGAAAACTGCTTTATTTCTGCCTTAATAGCTTCTTTAAAATAATGCAATTATAAATGGAACAATATTGGATCAATATTATGATAATAAAACAATGACTTTGACTTTTATTATAATCTTAAATATTGTTTCGTGTTTATGAACAAACACTAAGCTTTACAACTGTAAGTTTCAGATACACTCACAATGGACAAGGAAAGACACAGTCGAGGGGAAGGACTGATGTTCATGGATGGTTATAGATGACGATGGATCGCCCAGGTTAAAGGGCCAGGAAATGTTCAGGATTAGAGCATTTAGCATTTTGGCTAGGACAGACGGCCAGGATGTTCTCAGGTTAGAGAGCAGGGAGTTCTCAGGTTAGAGAGCAGGGAAAGTTAAGTCGTTGGATAGCGGAATGAATACTACTGGATGGACCAGAAATTTGAAAAAGCGAAATGTTATCATAAATGAACAGTTCAATGAACGAACAAAATTACAAGAAACGAAAAGCAGGAATACAGGAGAAAGATCAATGCGAAGGAGATATCGCAACGATAGCTCGAGTCCGGGTGAGTCTTTACCAATTAGTATTGTGTTGACTATGACAATGTTAAATAAAGCCGGGAGTTCAGATAAAAATAAGTTAAAATTTAACGCAAACATCGTAACGGATTTGAAGCCTATGAGTAAAGAACAGACTCTGTTAGTACGGATCACTAAAGTTGAAGAATGCGCGGAAATATGTGGATTATATGAAAAACAACATACATTACGTCCTTCCTAATCTTACTGGGGTTACGAAAACGTGATATCAAAGATGACCTTCTCTTTTGCATAAGTAGGGAGCATTGAAGAAAAAATAGTTATCTATTCCCTTGCCGTGAGAACTATGCTGAACTCCTTACTGAAATGCTAATTAACCGCTAACGTCCCGACCGACGAACCGGTTCGTCAGTGCCATTGTTTATCTATTGTGTCTATAATTACAGTACTTGAGATTTTAAACGTGTCGTGTATGGTTAATCATTGGAACAATAAATTATTATTGCATAAAACTGAATTGACTGAATAGGTGTAAAATTCATAGGAAACAGGCGGTGGATTGAATTTTAAATAGAGTAGATAATCAGGCCACAAAAGTGGGAGTTCAAGTAGCTTAATTTAGTGAGTCAGTATTTTAGAATAGTCAAAGTAGGGCAAACTAGAGAAGTTACAACATACAAGCAAAAGAAATGGGTATGATAACAGGTCTCTTATTAACGCAACACATCGACAACTTTAAATCCTGAACGATTAATTAAATTCAATTGCTTTTATTGTAATGAATCTGGCCATCCCAGCTTTAGAGTATACGTATTCAAAGAGCATAATTATACTCATAACGAATCGGCTAAAGTTATGCGTTACTGATGGTTACAGTGACGGATACGTTTTTCGATATTGGTATCAGTGGCTGCATGGGCTGTACATCCAGTCATTAGATTTGAGAAGTCGGTCTTCTCAAGTTATCCGTTACTGATGGTTACAGTGACGGATACGGTTTTCGATATTGGGATCAGTGGCTGGGCTGTATCCAGTCATTAGATTTGAGAAGTCTGTCTTCTCAAGTTATGCGTTACTGATGGTTACAGTGACGGATACGTTTTTTGATATTGGGATCAGTGGCTGGGCTGTATCCAGTCATTAGATTTGAGAAGTCAGTCTTCTCAAGTTATGCGTTACTGATGGTTACAGTGACGGATACTTTTTCGATATTGGGATCAGTGGCTGGGCTGTATCCAGTCATTAGATTTGAGAAGTCTGTCTTCTCAAGTTATCCGTTACTGATGGTTACAGTGACGGATACGTTTTTCGATATTGGGATCAGTGGCTGGGCTGTATCCAGTCATTAGATTTGAGAAGTCAGTCTTCTCAAGTTATGCGTTACTGATGGTTACAGTGACAGATACTTTTTCGATATTGGGATCAGTGGCTGGGCTGTATCCAGTCATTAGATTTGAGAAGTCAGTCTTCTCAAGTTATCCGTTACTGATGGTTACAGTGACAGATACGTTTTTCGATATTGGGATCAGTGACTGGGCTGTATCCAGTCATTAGATTTGAGAAGTCAGTCTTCTCAAGTTATGCGTTACTGATGGTTACAGTGACAGATACGTTTTTCGATATTGGGATCAGTGACTGGGCTGTATCAAGTCTATAGATTTGAGAAGTCGGTGTTCCCAAGTTATGCGCAGCTGATAGTTGCAGTGGCTACGTATACGTTTTTCGATATTAGGATCAGTAGTGGGGCTGTATCAAGTCATTAGATTTGAGAAGTCTGTGTTCATTTATTACAGTTAGTAGAGCTAGGGAACTTGGTCTCCATGTAAAGGTTTCTTCTAATATTCTACTGCTTGGAGGTATGGGTGTGAATTTTATTGTTGTATGTACACTAACAGCCAGTGTTGAGGTACAAGGTGTCAAGAAGGTTATAGATGTTCGAGTGGTTCACGATTGCGTTTTGGATTGTCCCGCGCTCCTAGGACGTTCTTATACTGAGGTGCCTAGTTTAATAACCATTCAAATTCCATACAGGGTGAATTTTTTGGAAAAAAAAGGGTGTACCCTGTATACTTATTGTCTAGTGGTGACATTGTTGTTTCGTGTCCATCGCATCTAATCTAGTATTTGATGGGAGCATTTACGTACGTGGTTCGCTTCGAGGTGAAGAAGGCATAGAATCTTTTATCTGGTAGATGCCGTATCGAAGACGGTCATGGTTCCCTACTTGCATATAATACGTCGTAAGGACGATGTAGCAATTTCTGGGAATTCTTTGCTAACGCGGTCTATCAACACTAAACATTTGCATTTACTACAAGTTTAAAAAAAATGTTCACAGAAGACTTTTGAGTCGTATAGCTCTGATGATTTGATAAATTGTGGCGAGGAACTTGTTGGCATTGGCTGAATGGGCTAGTAGCCATTGCTCAACATAATTGCAAAAAGAAAAACACCATTTTGGGTCTGGCACTTTCATACGAGACCGGGGAAGCCATGACGTCAGGTTACACTTTGTTATAATTATAAATAGGAAATAAAGCTTATTTACGAAAAAAAAGTAGTTTTAAAACAGAATTAAAAGACAATTAGCGTGTCTATTTTTAAACATAACTTAATAAACATCAGGATTGTTTTTAATGATCTGAAGGATTTACGATTTATGGGCGCTAACGAAATGCTTACGGAGTTTGATTTGTTGGGTTTTGAAGTGGACTCATGTATACGGTCACGTGGTGGGAGAGCAGATGGTGTCTCGAAGTTCCCGGCACTTAAAACCAGCGTGAAATTGGTAAATTTTTGGGGTTGTCTACGAATTTATATTAATTGATTGATGATTGATATTTAATGTTTTGTTTATTAATAGGTATTTGACATTACCATTGACTGGCACTCGAAAGGAGGTGGCATGGATATGGAGTGGTATTCAGGATTGATACTTTACTTACGTGGCGTCTATTGTTAGCTTTGTGTGATTTTAAAGCAACAACACAAGTTACACACCGATGCGTGCAAAGATGGACGGACTGACGGGTGTGCTTTTGCAAGACGATTTCGTAGGAGTGTTTCGATCTGTCTCATGTTTTGGGCCGTAGAACCTCTCCCTGACGAATATGAGATTCGCTCCTAGGAATCTTCTACCTTGGCGGTGCTAGCGTCTTTGAGTGGACTTATAGTGTGCTTGCTATCACAATTTGTACTGACTGGTGGATTCACATTTACTAAGCGCAATCTGATTTCGTGAGTTGCACACTGCTGGGTCCAGCTACAGGTGTTTGATTGTGTTATCGAGTCTCGACTTGGCTATCGAGTGGTGCATACTAACGCGTAATCGCGGCCTGGTTTCGGTCCCCGTACATGGGAACTTGTATTTTGAACATTCCTGAGTTGAGTACTCTTTGCCATTGCGCAGAATGGTGGATGAGGAAGTGCAGATGTTTGAAAATATACTCTGCAAAAGGCTTAGGGGGCTATTCGGACACAAAAAATCTCGGCTATGGCCGAGTTTCCTATTTTTAAATTTTGATGTCGGAAATTCGCCCGAATATTTTTGTGCATGTTGCCGAGTTTACACCTTTTATTAATCGTAGTAGTACATTCGGCCAAATAAGATTTCGCATTAATTCGTTATCCTAACGACGATATATTTATATCTGAGGTAGTAAATAAAATTGAGCGTAGTTATCAATAAATTATACAATATACGAAACTGTACAGAAATAATTATCATCTATGATATAAAGTATCAAAATATGGGGTATTCCTCGAAACGCACCAACGATGAAACAGAGAAGAGCATGAAAGAATACGAATTAAATTAATATCGATAGATGTTTTAATTCAGCTGTCCTCCTCTTTGTTTATTTATTAAAACTACCAGGAAAGCAGAAATGAACTGGAGCTAGGTGCTTAAGCAACTTACTACTTAGATCAATAATGTAAAATACAGGTTTTGAAATTGAATCGTTTGTTGTTTTGAAAAGTACCAGGGTGACAGAAAAGAACAAAAAATATGCGCCTAAACGATCTCACTAAGTTGTGCACCAACGATTAAACACAAAGATTAATATAAAGTATTCGTTATTTATTCACTATATCGATAGAAGTCTAAATTAAAACTGTCCTATAACTTTCATGTCCTACGAGTATAACTACCAGGAAAACAGAAATGAACTGGAAGTAGCTGCTTAAGCGATACTATACTACTTAGCTCACTAATGGTTGAAGTACACGCTTTAAAATTTTACCTTTATGTACTTCCTACTTTCCTTCCAGAAACAAAAAGTAAATGAAAAAATTCAAACAAGTATTTTTGTACTTTTAGTCCAACGTTACCAGCCCTGTTTACATTTTACTTAGATATACATTTCTTTCCAAAAAAATATAAAATACTAGCATACTTACTTACACAAATTCCAGTGCCAACCCTGCCCCACTAATTAAATTTGGTGGGGCAAATTTCACTCCAAAATTAGATTTTTTCCACTTTGCCCCACCAATGGGGCGGCTGGTGGGGCAAAGTGGAATAATTCGTTATTTCACTATCAATTAAAGAATCGTAAAAAAAAAGTTTCGTATATTATATAATTTATTGATAACTACGCTCAATTTTATTTACTACCTCAGATATAAATATATCGTCGTTAGGATAACGAATTAATGCGAAATCTTATTTGGCCGAATGTACTACTACGATTAATAAAAGGTGTAAACTCGGCAACATGCACAAAAATATTCGGGCGAATTTCCGACATCAAAATTTAAAAATAGGAAACTCGGCCATAGCCGAGATTTTTTGTGTCCGAATAGCCCCCTAAGCCAGTGTTAGTGGGTTTTTTCGTATGGAATTTCTCAGTAGCAGCCCGAAGTCTGGATTTGTGCCCGATTGATGGCAATAGGCTTACCCCCTATTACATAGGACTTAAATATAACGGCGAAATGAGGGTGTACTATACACCTTTGCCCAACCATTCGGAGAATCCATCATCGATCGATTGGCACGGTAGCACCCTAAGATTTACCATGTGAAATGGGTACTAGCGCTCTCACATTAATCTCTCAATCACCGTAATTATAGACACAATAGATAAGAGAAATAAGTGTCGTCCTGGGACGACGGGCGGTACGCAACCGTTAAGGTTGGACACAGAAGGTTACATTGCAGCGGGACGATCGCAGCTGTTGGTACAATGGGTTATTAGGTATATAAAGAAACATAAAATTAAAATAAAACATAAGGTTATTTCACCAACCTATCATCAAACTTTTCCATAGCCAACATTTGCATTTTACCACGCATCAATGATAATGACAAGATTATTGAACACATAAATTTCATATTTCGAGGTAACATTTAGCCTATCTGGTGAAAAGTTGCGGACTACATTATTGATATCTTGGTGAAATACCCCCAAGTCTCAAGTTTCAATTGCGTGCACTGTTTTGTAAACCTACCAGATAGCAAGCTTGTGTAATTTCTTATTTATCGTAGTAGGTAAGCTAGACTCCACATTGCAGACTCGACATTTTATTTTACACCCCTATCAGCATAGGAATAACTTGCTAACAATATATTTGGCCCGTAGGAACTCTGCTCCTAAGCTTACAGTAAATCGACTACAGGGTGCGGTACCCAGCAGCACTCTAGTGGTCTCGACGGCTCTCGAAAAGCAATAAATTTTCTCCTTTTAAAAGTCAGCCTGACCGGCCTTGCTTGCTGCAGCCATATGTTTTAGAAAAAAACCTATGAAGCAGAGATAAAGTACTGGTGATTTTTTACGTACATCGATATTTTTTTATCGTAATGTATTGTCAATCACTAGTGATGTTTATAATTATATATCTATAACTATATACATATATAAAAATGAATCCCTATTTCCCTTGGTCACGGCAACACGCGTGAGCGGCTGGACCGATTTCGCTATTTTTTTTTGTTGTTTTCGTAATTGTCAGGAGAAGTTTCTGATGAAAGAAAATTTTGATGTTTAAAAAAAACGAAATTTTCTCAGTATGTCCATATTCTTCATTTGTTTACCGCATGCGTGAAAATGGTTTGAACGTTACTATTTTGATTTTGTTCTGAAGCTTGGTAGTAGGTAAGTAGGAAAAAGTGCATTGCAACACATGCCGGGTACAGCTAGTTCTGTATATAATTTGGATTTGACTAATTCAAATGCATTTGAAAAAATCACAATAATGTGACTTTTCGACAAATAGACTGAGTTGACCCCGAAAATTAGTAACAATATCGATAAGGCTATCGATAGTAATCTAATTTAATAATACCATCGATACTATTGATCAAAAAAATTACGTAATGATGAAGAGCAAATAGTATTCATACTATTGTGTACTGATAGTATATATAATAGTATTGATTTTACTACAAGCACTGTCAATACTATCGAAAGTTTTGCCCTATCGATAGCTAAATAAAATTCGATAGTATAGTGCTGATGATGACTAAAATCCAGCAGCAACTGTTGAAATAGTATCGATACAATAAATTAGTCTTCATCAATAGTATTACTTTATTTTTCCGATCGACAGGTACTGTCGACGGTAGGTATCGATAGAATTGTTAAATTCCAATACTATCGATAGCCCTATCGATATTGTTACTAGTTTTTGAGCTCACAATATTATTAGGTAGTCAATACTTTCATGAGCTCAAAAACTAGTAACAATAACGAAAGACAATCGAAAGTTAGGCAACACTAGTAGTTTTAATCTAACGAATAATTAACCAGAGCTAATATTTACGAAATAATTATGTATTACGTACGTGACTAGTGACGCAACGTAGGTAGACTGAACACATAACACATAATTTATCCTAAGGTTTAAAATCTCCAAGGAGCCATAAGTAAGTAACTCGTTTCCCTGAGATGACGTTAACTTCGGTCTAAAATTTATTATTACTTAGCACTGGTGCCGATTCTCTTGTTCACCAACTAAACTTAAATTAGAGAATTGCTATCTTTTACTAACAGACAGCGTGAGAAAAAGACGGTGATAGTTAAGAACTCAGTTGGAGATGTGAAACTAGTTTAAGCCTTGAATTTCACCGTGCTTAATGTGCGATTTTCAACAAACGGGCCGCGCCGGAGCGCACCGGAGCGCATTTCACACTGTGCTAAAGGAAATTCCGGCTTCTATACAATAGTTAAGTTTCATGTTTGCATGGAAATTACACTGCTTGGAACTCGGTTAGACCCGCTCGTATGCCGCGGCAGCCGGTCGGCTGCGCTCGGATGCCGCGGCAGCCGGTTGGCTGTTCAAATACATGGACGGCGGCGCTCGGCTGTCGTCGCGTCCGGTCGGCTCTGCTCGGCCACACCGCAGGTAAAAACTGACTGCGATAGCGGATACACAAGCACACGCACGCATGCGCCCGGGTTCCAGCAGATTGTAGCCGTCGGGCGGACGCGGTCGGCTACGGGCGCGTGCTCGAGCATCCGCTGCGATGCGCTGCGCTGCGCTCCTGCGTGGCCCGGTTGGTAGAAATCGTACATTAGTCGACACGTTCTGACGTAGTGTAGAGTAGAGTATGAAAAGTTTGGTTAAAGAAAGAAAGAAACAAACAAAATAAATTTTATTCATCCAAGGCAGCATAATGTTGGCCACCGGTTCAGAATAAAGGATTCATAATAGAAAACCAGACATTTCAGTATAAACATAGATATTTATTACTTCCTTCAACATAAACCACAAATACACTCGGTACAATTCCAATTATTCAATTCATAATGATTTAATCTGTACTTACACTTGTATCTGAAGTGTTACCATTTAATCCAAAATTACACAGTAAGTATCACTTGATGTTCACACCTCGACGTCTCTGACAAGACTGCCGAATGACTACCAATAACTTTTTAATCATGAACGAATGAATGATCGATTGAGTGAATGTAAGTAATATGACAGTTACCAGAGACAATCTAATATGGTATTACCAGAGTCAAGCTAACAGTTCGGCCATCCTGTTCAAAGCGTGTCCTCACGCGTACAGTTTTATACACACTATAAAAACGAGTTTCACTATTTAAACACCAACGATAATATCGTTAAATTAATTTAATTATGTAAACTACAAAACAATCATAGTATTAATTAGGTATTATTTTTCCAGTAATCAAACAGTTGTATAACATTGGCAATCTAGCAACAAATTATAGTTATAAAGAATATAACACAACAGTATCTATACTTTCTAAAACATTGTTTTATGAAATAACAATTACAATCAACCTATTCCTTCTTCCTACGTCGCTCTCGGTTGTTATTTCCTGTGCTCATCCCGAATAAATACTTTTTCCTTCTTTCTTTTTCTCCTTAACCCTGAAGGCCGCGATCTCAATAAAACACCTTCATTTTTCTGTGAACTCATTAATATAACTCAACCAATTAATATTAATAATATAAAGCACATTTAATCCTGTAATAACTTAAAGTTTGTTATCTCTACCTTGTTTTCACTATTGCTACTACGTCTAACCTCTTCATTACTCTCCAAATCTCTACAAAACGCCAAGACTACATCCTACATCATACATACAAGACTACATCCTGTCGATAACGGCCACGTTTGCGGGACATGGAGGTGTCTTCAATCAGATACCTCTCATTAGAAAGCACCCTTACCACGCGATCATGGTCCTTGAAACTTAACCACTAGTATCCGACACGCACTATCGTGGTACACCCATCTCTCAACGCAAACCTAATCTCCATTCCACACTTTCTGATTTCCCACACCTATCAAATCCCTATGTTCTCTAGCCGTTGTTCCCCAATACCTTCGCTCGCTCTACCCCCAGCCTATCTAACTCCTTCAGATCAGCTACATCGGCGGCATTAGACACAGTAGAGTACAAAATTCCTTCCGTTCCGCTAGCAATGCCAAAACTAAATGACAATTCAGTGACCCTTTCCAGGTTATGTTATGGATCGTGGCACCGTTGCCTATCTGGACTTCATAAATACAATCATCCCAGGTTCCTTCATCTTGGCTACGGAAAAGTTGACAGAGCGTCCAAAATAAGTCCACCAAAACGTTCGACTCGCCCACTCGCTTTAGGCGACGGTATTGCCAATATTCTTCATTCCACATAAAGGAACAAACTCTCTAAATCTTTTACTGGTAAAGCTTCTTTCCTAGTCGGCTGTCAGGCGAGAAGGCATATCAGCCAATACGTTCTTCAAACACTCGTATACTCATCTATGATTTATTATTTTTGACAGCAGTTATACCAACATATACAATAAAACCATAAAACAATATTTGCAAATAACAGCCACCCCCCTCGCTCTTAATGAAAAGACCTAGGCAGTCCGCATCCACCGTATGGAGGTAACGCTGATTCCTTCGTTTAGATGAGAGTTACCCTCTCACTCACCAGCAGGCGCCTTGCACAGAGCCCATTCCAAACACCTTTCTCAAAACAACAAAGAGCCTCATCAAATCTGCAATGCCCAACTTTGTCGTGGTTTCCTCCGTACATCTCCTTCAGACCTCCTTAGAAACCAGCGAAATATTATATATCCTGCGTTATTCATGACCGTGCACCCCTTATCTTATTTGGCCGAATGTACTACTACGATTAATAAAAGGTGTAAACTCGGCAACATGCACAAAAATATTCGGGCGAATTTCCGACATCAAAATTTAAAAATAGGAAACTCGGCCATAGCCGAGATTTTTTGTGTCCGAATAGCCCCCTAAGCCCAATATCGATCACCGCAACTACACAGATAAGTTAGATCGGAACCAAACTTGTGTAGTTGGGAACAGACATCCGGTTGATTGCTAACTGTGTGAACTGCCGACGATAACAAGCCTTGTTTGTAACTGGATATTTCACGCTCCTTCCACTTGGTGTCGTCGGCAGAACTATCAGCATAATACGTTGAACTTCATAAGATTTTTTAAATCATTTCTTTATACTTGTGCTTTTGTAAAACGAACATTTTAAAGTAGTGTATTTATTGTTTCAAACGGAACGATCGTTATTCGGAGTCTGTTCGGACAAACGGAGTTTTTCAAATAGTTGTTGTCAGCATCAAATATAAGGTGTTAAGAAATCAACTCTAAGAATTTTATGGGGTTACTCGGTAACGAAAATTGAACAATTTTCCTTACCGAGTAACCCCAATTTCGAAAATCGCCAATATTTTTTTTATGACTGTCCGTACAAATCAATTAATTTTTTTTTGATTTGTATGGAAAGTTATAAAAAATTTACGCGTATTTCGAAAAGTTGTAGAACAAAGTTGTTCAATTTCCCATACCGAGTAACCCCATAAAATTCTTAGAGTTGATTTTTTAACATAACTAAACAACTGAAGAAATTAAACTTTATCTCAATGGAATAACATTCTTATCAGAATGACAGTTGTTGTGCACTATGTTCATTCTGAAACACTCCTTGTACAATTGAGATAAAGTTTAATTTTCTTAGTTGTTCAGATCATTTTGAACAGTCAGCTTAAGCGTATATAGGCGCAGGCCGCGCAGGCCACACAGACCAAATCTACTAACAGAAATGTTTATCAATTGCAACTGAATCGTTGATTCAGACTGTTTTCGTTTACAAAAACTATCAAATTGTTTGACAACAAAAACAAAACCAAACATGAACGATTCAGTTGCATTTGATAAAAGTTCTGTTAGTAGAATTGGCTCCCTAGTTCAGTCACAGTTTTACAACCCAGGCAACGCCTTTGAAATCGGGCGATTACACCGCCCATGCAGGCGTTGCCCAACTGTATGGATTGTAAAACTGTGACGGAACATTGTCGACACATGTTACAAAGTTGAATTCCATGCAAAACGTATGTGTAAAAGTGAAGTCGCAGTAATTTTCAAAATTTTCATAATCTCCCTACAGAAGGACTATTTGGATCGTTTTGAATCCCTAATAATATCCTAACTAATATTATAAATACGAAAGTATGTTTGTTTGTTATCTTTTCACGCCTACACCACAGAACCAATCATCCTGAAATTTTGCTTATACGTTGTCAGGTGTACAGAAACGGACACAGGGTACCTTCCATCCGGAAAAAAGTCCTGTTCCCGAAGAAAACAACAATAACGTTCATAAGATAATAGATGACGCCACGTGTCTTTCGAATCACGATTGAATTATATTATTATAGAAATAAGTAGTGTGTTAAGAGTTTTTTAGCTTAATTAACGTGAGCGAAGCCGCGGGCAAAAGCTAGTAATGTTATAAATGCGAAAGTAACTCTGTCTGTCTGTGACGCTTTCACGCCTAAACCGCTAAACCGATTTTGATGAAACTTGGTACAGAGATAGTATGGAATTTGGAGAAGGACATAGACTACTTTTATCCCTAAAAATATGGAATACGCGATAAACGACATCTACGCAAACGAGGCCGTGACCGACCTCTAGTTCCAAATAATTGTCATCGGCTAAATAATTCTTTGATAAACTGTTCTATTATTGTTCGTAGCAATCACGATTTGTAGCAATGCCCGTAGCGCTGTAGCAATATCGCTACGAATTTCTGTACTACGAAACGGTTTAATCCAATGAATAATTACGAGTTAATAGCAACAGTTAACTCGGTTTATTCAGAACAATAAATTAGGATAAACACCAAATAGCAACCGTTTGAATATTAGAATGCTTTGCCTAACCTTATTAATTAATGATTCAACAATGTTTCAGTCAGGATTGGAGTACTAGTTCATTATTCAAACATAATTAGACTTATGTATTGACTAAAAGCAAAAGCAAACGGTGAAGGGAAACATCGTGAGGAAACCTGCACACCTGTGAGACCTGTAGAAAGTTCTCGACGGCGTGTGTACTCTACCAACCTGCACTAGGCCAGCATGCTGGACTAGGATATAAACCCTTCTCATTCTGAGAAGAGGGCCGTGCCCAGTAGTGGTTTATTCGCTAACTATTTTAAGTATGTGTATGATTGGCATATATGAATAGTAGTTTATGGAACTGTTGCATAACACGAGTGTTTATTCTATTAATATTAGTTATTATTCTATTATCACCTACGCAAAATACTACGCTGTAAAATGTGAGGACCATGCAGCATATAGTGTTACACTTTCATTCTTAATATTTGACTGCCTATTGTCTATCGGTATGAGTCTGTCATACTCACTAAAATGTCTTGCTGATGGTGGCGTTGTGCATCGGGTCGTTGAGTTCCCTGCAACATGGTTGGGCTAAGCGACGCCGATGCATGCGTCATGCTCGTGAACGGGTGCTGTCTGTTGGGAATGGTCAGTTCGTAACTGCTATGGCAATAGTTTTAAAAGGCTAACTTTCTCACTGCTTTTCATGTTGTTAACTGCATGTACATTAATCTGCATTGTTCTTACATTACTACAATGAAAATTGTCAAACCATTTACTTTTTTTAAAAGAGTGTCTATGGAGTTTCTTGCCGGTTCTTCTCCAAAGGATCTACTACTTGGAATCGAGCACCTAGTGTTGACCTTTTGAAAGCACCAGGGATCTGGTCTACTTGAAATAAAAACTATTTGACTTTGACTTGACTTTGACTTTGAGTGTAAGTTTAAAAACCGAGCCGTATGCGGTTTTTAATAGTATCATACGAGTGTTTTAATACCTAGTCATGTGCATTTTCATACACTAATTTATCTAAACTCATGCAATTTAAGTAAAAAACCAAAGTTAAAACAAGAAAAATATTATGGCGCCTAAACCCAGCAGCCCACCGTGCCGTGACAGATAACGTGTCGCTAAAAAAATTGAATTGAAAACTCCTTGGTCGGTCCGAAATGAACGTACACTTAACACGTTAACTTTAATAGAAAAAAAGTAATTTTAAAGCACTACTTTGTTAAGAGAACTGTAGTTTAATAAAACTTTTTAAATTTACAATAGATTCACAATGCGCGTGAATGAAGCATATCATTATGGTACCATTTTTGAGTTCATAATAAATTGGAACTTTATGACATGAATGTAGATAAATAAAATAATAGTCCACCCCTCCCAGCCCGCGGTTGAAGGCTATTAAGGGATTATCTGCGCTATTATGAGCTAATAACAAAATACTGCGACCACCAATCCATTTTTCAAGCCTGGTGACCATGACTATATTTTCAAGTCTAGTGATTATGTCTTTGTTTGCGGTCTAAAGTATTGCTTTTTTAAGTGATATTGATTAATAATATTTTTTTTTCAAATTCAAGAAAGAATGGTCGTAAACTTTTTACAGATAGCATTGAATCCCACACTAGGATTCCCTGTGTTGTGAGGTTCAGCCTCTTTCGTCACAGCGTTGGCACAGCAGAGTATAGCCAACATTATGACGAGAGCATTGTGAGACGGAAACAAGCTGACGGGCCATCTGACGGTAAGTGGTTACCCAGGGCCGACCATATAGGCGAAGGAGGTGAGGGCCCAGGGTGATTGACTTAGAGGGGCGGCATGGCCACGGTCACGGGACGGGCGGGTCAGCGATAGCTGAGTATATACTCAATTCGCGTGATATCACGCGAATTTTTTGTTTCAAGGGGCGAGATTTCTTTTGTTCGCCTAGGGCGTCGAGTTTTCTCGCTTTGCTATATGCAACTACAATCCCAGGAGGATTGATGATGCGTTGCCAACCCTGAGAACAAGTTAGAAAGTCTCATATTATGCCTGCAATTTCACCGGCACCACATTCAAACAGGAACACAACAATACTTGGCGATAGAAATAGAAATGGTAGCTCCTTTCATGGACAAACTCATTCACAAGAATCTTTACTTCTACTGATAATAGTATGTCCAAATAATAGGTACGTTTCAAGTCAATCCCCGATATATTTCGATCAATAATAGTGTTAACACAATGACAGCTAATTGACTGGCAGACAAATTGCCGCATTATTACATAATTGCACGCGAAACTGACATCAATGACGTCATCATTACATCGAATTATTGTCAGCTAATAATTTGTAGGTAGCTGGCATGCCTGTTATCCACAAACATAATACACCCTGTCGTATATATTTTCAAACTAGCTTATACCCGCGAATTCGTTCGATAAAATAAAAATATAATTATATTTGATTTGTAACACTCGAGTGCCTCGGTGGTCTAGTGGTCATAAGCGCAATTACTAAGCGTGGGGTCCTTGCTTTGATCCCTATGTCGGGCAAAAATAAAGTAAAGTGTTATTGCGGTTTTCTGTGTGGAATTTTTCAGTAGAGCCCGGAGTCTGGATTTGTGCTGGGTTAATGGGGATTCAATAGGGTCACCGCCTATTACTTGGGACTTAACGTAACGGCAAATAGAGGGTGTACTATAGGTACATCTCTGCCCAACCCTGCGAAGAATATGATGTTATGTAAGATTAATAAGCCATATATCTTTGGCTGGTATTCCACTTATCAAATATCTTTGTCCAATGTACATTTGATAAAATAAATTGGACGTCTTCATCAAATGTACTAGCAACACCGATATTTGACCAAAGATTAATGACATTTAAATCAAAATGGCCGCAACTAAGATTTCGTGGACAATTTCAATGACGAAATTTTTGATAAATGCTTATGAAAGATATGAATGTCTTTATAATACGAGGCAACAAGATTACAAAAATAAAAAAAACGCTTTTATAAATGTTTGTCCTCGACTTGTAATTATTTTAGTAAATTAACTTGAATGCTTTTTTCTCTTCTCCTTTCGATCCATGGCTTCACCCAAAGCTTTTTTTGTTTTCTTATTAATAATAACCTAATGATAATAGCAGCACATACTTAAAGTCGTTCCACGTTCCTCCATCTTCCCAGACTACGAAAATCTTGGACAAGTGAAATGGGCATCCCTCAAAGTTTGATCAAATATTGGACATCGATATTGGACAAAGATATTTGATAAGTGGAATACCAGCCTTACTGAACGGCTTTAAAGTCACATTTTACACCGGGCGACTGCAATCTGACCTCTCCTACTCAAATTAATGGGAGACCACGATTTCCTATACTGGTGATCAGAGTTTCCAGCTGTCACTGATTTCTCCTAACGATTATAATTCCGGTTATAATTGACTGCAGGTCAAAGGCCTCTTTTCTCTTGTGCTTGTTTCCCACGGTGCGTAATATCGTGCACCGCGACGCACGAGCTTGCACCAACGCACCATGGGAAGAGACTCGTCCGTGGTAACGCGGACGAGTGCGGAGCGGTGCGCCGTATCCACATCCCGCACACTCATAATGTGGCTTCCTATGGTGTGTGATTTTACGGATGATACCACGCACAGCCGGTGCGCGCTACCACGCACCGTGGGAAGCCAACTCTGTACAAGCGTTGATTACTACTACTGTGTTACAACTATACTAGATAATATTTTTTAGGTTTCTACACGATGTTTTCCTTCACATTGATACGAGCTCGGTTTTAAACAAGCTACCAGGTGCTTAGGAAGCAACTCCGTAACCACGTACCGTTAACACGTATAGTATGACACAACGAAGAGCTCGTATCGGCAAAGTTCGTGAAATCGATCTATTCCGAAGTGATATAATTCAAGACCACGAATGCCATTGGTACATCGATGTAATTTCATAGTTGTGTCGTACCGTACCATCCTGTAAAGTTGTCATAGGTATTCGTATGACAATAAGACTCGAAATATTTAGAAAAAATGCATATTGTATGTCAATAAAAACCGACTTCAAAGAAATACTAAAAGGAGTAAAATAATTACCATAATATAAAATTAACAGTTTCAGAAGTCGGTGGCTTCTATTTGCTTCAGTGTAGAGTTGCACCGACTTCTGAAACTGTTAATTTTATATTATGGTAATTATTTTACTCCTTTTAGTATTTCTTTGAAGTCGGTTTTTACTTTTTTTAAAGTTTATTTTTTATTGAATAAGTTTTAGTATCATAATTTTAACCCCCTCCTTCATAACCCTTCTTTTTGGATTTGACGTAGTCGGGCATAAAAAGTCCTTTCAAATGATACCTTACACGATATAGTGAAAACATTCCAAAGGGGGGGGGGGACACGCACCCCCTCCTCTTTTCCAGTAGTCAGTTCCCAACAACAAATATAAACAAAGCAATTTTAGTAATTTGAGAATTTTACTTTGATCTGATGAGGAGTTCCGTTCCATAGCTCTGAAGTTCATGGTCTAATCATAACAAAATTTAAATGGGACCAATCGGGAAGTATACCCTTTCGAATAAAAAAAGAATTTTTCAAATCGGTTCATAAATGTCGGAGATATGAGGTAACAAACATAAAAAAATAAATAAAAAAAAAAAAAAATACAACCGAATTGAGAACCTCCTCCTTTTTGAAGTCGGTTAAAAAGATATAATCACCTCCCAAAAGCAATTAAAGAATTACTCTTTTCGTAATTTAAAAATAAATTATTAAAATTTTTGATTAATAAAAACTATTACAATGTTAAAGAATACTTAGAAGATAGGATATATAATACATAAATGTAAGTAGGTAGCTAATGTTTAAATATTACGAACATAAATCTGTAATTAGTTAGATTTTTTATTATTCTTTATTCCTATTATTATATAAATTCGATTTGCACGCCCCATGGGGCAGAATATGATGTACTTGAAAAAAGATCAACACCTGTATTTTACACCTACCATATTTGAGCAAATAAATACATTTGATTTGATTTGACAATCGAGAGCGATGGCCTTAACGTACTGTCTAGGAGATGGAGGAGTCTCGACCCTCAATGTGTAAAGCAATCTACTCAAGACATTACGGAAACACGGCTTTATCAGATCGAGCGTTAAGCGTATAATTCCTATGATTACTGTGCAATTTTAAATCTAGTGAGATTATGACATTTATGAAATAAGCAATGCTTCTCAATTTAATTACTTAAGCTCTTTCTTTTCTGAGGTAAAGATAGGGTAATCAGACTTAGTATAAATACGAAAACTTGGTACCAAATGATTACATTTGGCAAAAAGAAGTGAACAATATGCGTATCATCGCTTTACTAGCCCTTTGCGTAGCGGCTGTATCAGGTATGAATGAAATAACCTCTTAAAAGGATTTTTTTATTTATTGCGCTAATATATGGAAATTAATTCAGATTTTTGAAATTGTGACCTTGCTATATCTTTCCAGAATACAAAATTAAATAACGTTTTTTTTTTGTTTTATCTGTCCCCGCCAATCCCCAAAAGATTGTGGGTGGTTCGGTCACCACTATTAACCAGAACCTTAGATTTTTGAAATTGTGACCGTTCTATATCTTTCCAGAATTCAAAATTAAATAACGTTTTTTTTTTTATTTTAGCTGTCCCCGCCAATCCCCAGAGGATTGTGGGTGGTTCGGTCACCACTATTAACCAGTACCCTTCCATCGCCGCTCTTCTCTATACCAGGGACTGGAACACCTATTCGCAGTCTTGCGGTGGTACCATATTAAACAATAGGTCCATCCTCACTGCTGCTCACTGTCCCCAGTAAGTTTTTTTTTTATTGAGTTATGGTTGCGTAAAGGAACAGCTCTGTAGTCACAAACCTGCAATTCCAGACTGCTTACTAGCAGCTTTATTTACTCTTTGAAAGGAGATTATGACGTCTAGTTGTTGACTGCAGTTAGCTGAAGAGTTCACGGAAAAAATAAGAAAATAGCGTATGTGTGTCAAAAATATCGAAGTTGTTGCTCAGAATGGTTGATAATGCTCGTAGGAGAACCATATTTATCTATGTATATAAAATGAATCCCTATTTCCCTTGGTCACGGCATGACGCGTGAGCGGCTGGACCGATTTCGCTAATTTTTTTTGTTGTGCTCGTAGTTATCAGGAGTAGGTTAGAAAGGTAGGTAGAAGCAGGTTAGGTAAGAAAATTTAGATATTTAAAAAAAACGAAATTATCTCAGTACGTCCATATTCTTCATTTGTATATCGCATGCATGAAAATGGTTTTAACTTTTTGTTACTATTTTGATTTTGTTTCTGAAGGTAGGTAGGTAGTAGGTAAGTAGTAGGTAGGTAGTAAGTAGGAAAAAGTGCATTGCAACCATTGACTTAGAATAAGTATGGACAACGAGTGTAGTACAAAATTCACGATAAAAGTGTCCTGAATTGACATATTATAAACTTAGAAATACCAACAAGCTCATTTACGATGTACGAATTCCTATGTCGTTATCATAATGCCTAATTTTGCTTGCAACAATTTTTACCATACGAAAACATGACAGCACTGCTCAATTTTTCAAATTTCGAAACTTCATTTAATATTAAACGAAAATTTGGAGAACATAGGAGTAATAGAGCAACTTAATTTTTAAAAGATTTTATTATTTGTTATATTATTTTATTGCGATCGCTAAATATTTAAACCAACTGAAAGAGCATAAACATTTCTTGCAAAATTACAACATCGTCATTTTCAAAAACGCGATTTCGCTTCCTTTGCTGAAGTATCACCATCAGCATCAGCATCATCATCATCATCTTCATCTAATTGATCTCAAAGAAAACTGAAATTAAATCAGAGGCACATTTTTTTTTTTTTGAATGAAACTATCTTTTGTCATGTGTATTTAAAAGAGTTTATGATAACTAAACAAACGAGCCCAAACGTCACGTGTTCACTATTTGCCATTAGGGAGTTCCAGAGCCCGTTTTCCGGCTCTACTATCGGACCTACGTCATTATTTATGTAATGAAAAGTGTTTATAATGACAAAATACATGAGCTGAAACTCGACAAGCCTACCATTTGTTCCTGTGTCTGCCTAATCTTCGGCTCCATCATCAAATTAGTTCAATGACATTTTAATGATCTAAGATGCACATACCTACCTGCAAAATTTCAGCTCGATCGGAAACTTGGTAGTGACCGAAAAACCAATACAATTTTGAAACGGAAGGACAACATACATATTTTCGTACATAATATGTTTGCATACAATGCAAGTTTAAAATTAACTTGTTTAAATGAATAGAACAAAACAAATTGCAATTGGTTCAAAATCGCAATACAAAAAAACATCGCGTAAAAATAACGACTCTTTGGAATCTTTGTTCTAATGTCTGACAAATATGTCAAGTTTCTTATGGTAATCCAACCAAATGAAGTTGACATAATTGGTCAAACAAAGGAAGGAAAATAAGATACTTTTTGTTTAGTTGGATTATTGTGTGTTTTGCTCTTGCAATTAATTCAATTTTAAGCAAAATACAATGTTCCTTAACAAAATAATACTTTAAAATTGTAAAACAATAATATACCTACTGAAAATGTGATACACCATCAACTTTTTTCACTTTTTTGAGTAGTTTTTACACGATCTCACTACACAGAACGGCATTGTTGACATGTGACATTGAGGTGTAGCTGCTTGTTCGCCCAAAAGAAGAATGACGCGCGCAAGTGTAGCTCTTTTCAAATTCATCGTGTTTTAACTCACTTTCGGTTCGGACATTTTTGAGCGATGACCCGAGGTCCATACTTATTCTAAGTCAATGATTGCAACGCATGTTGCAATGCATGGTACAGCTAGTTAGTTATAAAAAGATAGTCCAGATGTATGACCGTGGACGAAGCGAAAAGAGTATGTAAGGATCGTAGCATGTGGCGTTCTACAGTTTCTGCCTGCCCCCATAGAAAAAAGGCGTGAGTTTATGTATGTATGTACTACATATATACATAAACTCACGCCTTTTTCCCTTTACATACTATGTAGTCCAGATTAAGGGTTTAGTTAACACAAATTTGTTATTTACAGCGGTGATGCGGCTAACAGATGGCGATTCCGTTTAGGCTCCACTAATGCTAACAGCGGTGGCATTGTTTACAACGTTAACAGTGTCATCATCCACCCCAGCTACAACTCACGTACTATGGACAGTGACGTCGCAATCTTGCGCACTTCCTCCACCATTCAGCAAAACGCTGGTGCTCGCCCTGCTTCTATCGCTGGCTCCAACTACAACCTCGGTGACAACCAGGTTGTCTGGGCTGCTGGATGGGGAACAACTTCCGTAAGTTTTAGTAACTTTTCGCAAATATTTTTACATTTTAGCTCTTCCTTGGTTGTTATCAGGATCTGATGGTGTGCACACTGAATGTAAACGAGTCTACATCACAGTTTACAAAGTTCAGCAAAAGAATGGGGTGCATCAAAAGAGTCTCCACGAGTGACGATACTTAAGTACGTCCGGCGCACCCTGGGCAATCAGCCCCGCTACCAACCTTGCCTTGCCTTGCGACTGGCTTATCTTTTCACCACAGTATGAGCTATTTTCGTATGGCTCGTGCTGACACGACAGAAGAAGAATCAGGATCTGATTAGTTTACAATGTTTGTCGGTCTCATCTAAGAACCTACATTTGCCTGACAATTGATTTTTTATTTTGCAGTCTGGTGGTTCTCTATCTGAACAACTTCGCCACGTTCAGATTTGGACTGTTAACCAGGCCACCTGTAGGTCGCGTTACAGCGTGGTTGGTCTCACTATCAACGAAAACATGTTGTGCTCCGGCTGGCTCGACGTTGGCGGTCGCGACCAGTGCCAGGGTGACTCCGGCGGTCCTCTCTACCACAACGGAGTAGTTGTTGGTGTCTGCTCCTTCGGTTTTGGATGCGCTCTTGCTAGATTCCCCGGTGTCAACGCTCGCGTTTCCCGTTTTTCTTCTTGGATTCAGTCTAACGCTTAAGGATTTCTCTAATATAATATAAATAAATTATAAACAATATTAACGTTTTTTCATTACATTTCTTTTAGTAATTAATATAGAACTTTCTAATTTCTATTCTAATTACTTCTATATATAGGTATATATGATTCTAATTACTGTAGATGTAAAAAAAGAAAAGAACAGTATTCAAATATACTTTGAGAATAGTGTAAGTGCAGGTAATACCAAAACACCCGTAAAACTTTGTTCAGGTGCGCTAATTAGCTTAGTTTAGAGTTGATGTTTTTCACCAAAATTTATAAGCAATCTACAAGTGACAGTCTAGCGATTAAACGCTTGACTTCCATGCAGTAGGGTCTGAGATCAAACCCGGCTTGCACCTCTGACTTTTCAAATTTATGTCCGGATCAGAATTTGCTTATCACTTGAGTGACAAAAGGAAAACATCGTGAGAAAACTTGTACATCAGACGGGCTAACAGTATACATTACAGACATACTAGCTAACATTATCACAAGCCGAAACGAGATAAGCCTACGATCTAGTCACGGCACGAGATAACGCGACGACATAATTATCTCGCGCTGCATATGTTACGCTTACTGAGAGGACTCTAGAAAGTTCTCGACGGTGTGTATAGACTACCAACCTGAACCAGGCCAGCGTGGTGGACTAAGATCGAAACCCATCTCATTCTGAGAAGAGGCTCGTGCCCAGCAGTGGGACAGTAATGACACAGTATATACAGGGTGTTAACGAATTCGTGTAATTCCTTAAAACCACATGATCTACTACTGGTGTAGACAGCCCCTGCACGGGATTTAGCCTGATTAAAAATAAAATTATTATTTTTTCATGCGGCTTTGTTACCGATCGTATCTAAACCACCATAAAAGGATTCAGTAAAAAAATAAGATTTTTTTTTTTTGCAAAAAAAATATTTTATTTGTGTGAACATTTCGATGCTACGCATAAATTAATGAAAGCACGGCGACACGGCTGGCAGGCACGACTAACGCGATATCGCTCTTTGCAGTCAGATAACTCAAGGCTCAAAAATGACTCGGAAATAGAAAACCAAAAAATTTTGGCAAAATTTTTTTTTTGTTGATTTTCAAAAATTCCCATTTAAGGTTAATCTGTGTCACCAGTAGATCACGTGGTTTGAAGGAATTACACGAATTCGTTAACACCCTGTATATCAGCTAAAGCAGTACTTCAACTACCTACAATCATCCGAAATGACACACTCACACATACACGCACTGCAACAAGACTTCTAATGCTTGTTTCCCACGGTGCGTGATATCGCGCACCGCGACGCACGAGCTCGCACCGACGCACCATAGGAAGAGACTCGTCCATGGTAACGCGGACGTGTGCGGAGCGGTGTACCATATCCACATAACGCACCCTCATAATGTAGCTTCCCACGGTGCGTGATTTTACGGATGATACCACGCACAGCCGGTGGGCGTTACCACGCACCGTGGGAAGCCAGCTTAAGGTAAATTCGGAATACAGTCACATACAAAAAGTGCGTTATACTCAGTATACAGTGCGTGTATATGCGAGTGTGTCAATTCAGGCGATTATAGTTAGTTGAGGTACTGCTTCAGCTTATATATCTACTGTGGTAATAAGCTGATTATGTATGTAATCCAAGTGTGGCAGTGCCAGTTTTACCATGGCAAATGTGGTTGTAACCGCTATTAGCAGCTTGAAAAACTGTTGTTTAGAATTAATAATGGGTTTCTATATCTTACCGACCGTTATTGGTTAAAAGTTTAACTTCTGCAAGTGTTACAAGTAACGAATTAAAGGTTCATCAGCGATTCGTAGCAGATCCTTTCAAATATAAAGAGCATTCGTAGGCAATGTGTTTTTATAGAAACAATATAAATACATAAAGTAATTGTAAATAAAAAGTGAACAATAACATATGAATGAATGATATATTTATTTGCAAGAATATTGTTAACATTAAGTTCGTTTTTAGGTTAAAATTGGGTTTCACTACATTCGACATTTCGGTCGTGCAAACAATATGAAATATTTTTTTAAAAACAAGTCATATTTAAAATTCTTAACATCTAAATAAAATCATTTTAATACATTTTATACGCTTATAAGTACTAGGTCTAATTTAAAAAGCTGGTTCAAAAATCTGTAGTCTTGTATTTCCACAAATTGTGAACGTGAATCGTCTGCCATTAAAATCTATTAACGCATAATTTTCCGTATCTAACGGTCTAAGCACACGACGCCTTTTTTACGCGCCGTCGACGCGTGTTAACGCTTAACTCCATACTTAAGAAACGTAACGTGAATTCACGTCAGGCTTTTGATAAAACTGTTGTCGATGTATTATAGAATTATAAAATAGGAAAATCACATAATATCGTACTTCCTGTCTTACTGCAGAAACAACCTTAGCTGACGCCGTCTCTGACATACCTGTAACAAAAAGAAAATAATATTTAGAAATCATAAATTAGGTACCTAGGTCTTATACGGAATGTATCTGAATTAGTGTAATTTCTTCAGACCTCGTGGCGTATTTTTTTTTATTTTTGGGTTCCTTCAGAAAGCGCCCGGTCCTTGGGAGTAAGACCAAAGATTGTGGGATTTTTACCTCACTAAAACCAACCCGGTGGTCACCATCTGCACATGGAGAGGGTTCCGTTTTACCGCACCAGAACCCTCTCTGTGCAGCGCCCGTTAGGTCACTTCCCTGGGAAGACTGTAAAGGGGTCTCCCCTAAGCCTCGCTGTTCACGGTAGCACGTGACCACTGTACTACCGCCTTCTCTAGGGTCACTTTGGTGGGCAGCCAGAGTCCCCGTTCCGGGCGCCCGTGACATCAAAGGCACACCATGTCATGCCATGCATGCCACATCAGGCCATGAAAGTGGAAGGTGGGTGAATATTCGAACTTCCTTAAAAAAATAAATAACAAATCATTGTTCTCCTTCATTGTTAACATTAATATTAGTTTCAGATTGTTTTTATTCTTGTCTTACTGCTTGACGGCAGCGGAATAGTTTGATTTTTTATTATTATAATTGACGTTTTATCCATCTGCATTTAGAACTTTGCGATGATGATAATGACGTTCTTATTTTTTTTTTACAAACATTTTTCGAATAATCACCCAGGTGGGGTTTAGGCGTTTTAGACGTTGAGGCGGTTGCCTTCCCGACGCCTTTTTCTTCGAGCGGGATCGGCTCTCTCGCGACCCCGCTCTGCGGCCCCCTCCAGTGTTCTGCGTCTGCCATAACCTCAAAAACGGCAAAAACCTCGTGGCCTACTGATGATACAGATTGATCTTACATACGATATTTTCTTCTATGGCGGATTCCTATGATTTACCGAGCGATACGTGTTTTTTAATTTTTTTATGTCTATTTGCCTGCTGTAAATGGTCTTTGCGGATCGTTTCTGCGTAACCGTGCAGTTAGTGGCGAGACCTGAAGTGTCTCCAGCCAATGGTTGGGAAGTAAAATACTTCGGTAATCTAAGCTAACTATTTAGGTATCTACCTATATAGGGTGACTGGTAATTAGTGACCGATCCTTTAACACATGATTGTACTCATGATAACAAACAACTTTCCCGAAGAAACATTATTTTATTTTATTTTTTTCATTTAAAGTTTGTTAATAAACCGTTACGGAATGGACGCGGCTCGTAATATAAAAATTTGATTTTTTTGTTTTATAAATAATGTTTCTTAGGGAAAGTTGTTTGTTATCATGAGTACAATCATGTGTTAAAGTATCGGTCACTAATTACCAGTCACACTATATACTACACTAACATCATACCTACTAGCAACAACAGCACTAAGGGCGGCCCCTAGTGGGACTTCAGCTTAGGGTGTTGCTGGCGGGGGGTTGGAGGGGAGACAACTTGATGAGGGCTGAATTATCGGTGTGACTGCGGAGTCTGAAGAGACGACCGGCTCTACGATGGAAGAGCTCGGTGGATCGTGACTGGTTGCGTTATTGGTTAAAATAAAGACTCTTATATCTTTACCAATTATGAAGCAAAGACCCATCAAAGACCTCGTAGTACCTACATACCTTTCATTGTAGACCTTCCCATTCGTTATTAGCACTTAAAGTTAGCTTACGAGTCATTTTTTATATGCCAATATTGGCAATGAAAAATGCTACTATTGGTAAGCAAAACGATTCGTTTTTGGCCATAGGAACAGGGCATCGGAAAACAGCACCAACAAAATAAAAAAAAGACATGCTGTTCTTGTCGTGATTTATTTTAGCGCCCCGAGTTAACTGACTGCGTGGAGCGGTACCGCACTTTTCGTGCCCGCCAGTTATCTCGCCAGTATTCACAATTACTAAATGTTTTCATTCATGTTTTCGCATTTTTGTTATTTAAACGTTATCAGGTGATTCAGATATGATCATTAACCATTATCGCATGACAAAAAAGATAATTATTATTTTGTTATTAATTAAGTAAAATCCCAGGCGGGTTTATACCAGTAATAGATCGTGTGGTTTTAAGGAATTACATGAATTCATTTACACCCTATAGATGGCTGAGGGAATCACCAAGTTCTAAGACACATTCATCATTATGTTAGGCAATAATTGGATATCTCAAACGAGTTTCTCAGTACTGACAACGGTCATTGCGTTTTTATCTTGACTTTCTAATAAGTAGAAGTAAAAACAAACAAGTGAGATTTGTCTTCAAAAATGCATCAATGATACACGAGAAATTTTAGTGTGGAGCTGAACTATATGAAGATTTCTATTTATTATCGTTACATAGGTAAAGCGAACCCATAAGGAAAATTGGTTTTATCATAAAAACAATCATAAACTCCTATCATAATTCACTGTACCATAGTGATGTGTGCCTCAGAAATATTTCCACTGGGAATATTTCCGGGAGCGGAAACATTACCAGTGGAATTATCCCTTAAAAAATCCAATTTGCTGGCAATGTATTATAACTTTCGTGAGACACATTCATATTTATGATTAATTACGGTTTACTCACGTGCATTTTTCGGGATTGCCCGACTAGTTTCGGACTCAAACGGAGCCCTTAATCATGAGCTGATCACGCGGTGAGGTCGTAATTAATCACAAATATGCTGGCAATGTTCCCCAAATTTTAAGTTTATTGGTATTAGTCAAATAGGTAATCATGTTTAGATTACGTTAAATGTTTGTAGCTACTATAACTGATTTTACATTTAAAATAATTGTGACAGTAAATCTCTACAAAATCCTCAGTTATAATCAATTTTCGCTTATCATTTATACGCACTGCCTGTTACCTATCTAACGAAACCATCTCCGTCCCATTCTGGATGAATATTATTACAGTGAGGTCAAAAAAACCATTAGGCAAGTTTCAAGAGTAGCTAAGGAAAATTGCCGGCAACAAACTGGAAATCTTCCCGGGAATATTCCCAATAGGCTGGAAATTGTCGTTACTATGGCTTTTTTATGGCTGTTCTTTATTTTAGATGCAAAGTAGACTACAAGTTTTTTACAATTGAATCGAAAAATATGTGGTTTTTTCAGTCGGGTAAAATCGCCGGCAACGTTGCCGTCAATATTTCCACCTCAGCAATGTTCTTGGGCATGGAACATCACTATCAAGGCCTTCTTAAGATAAGCCATAACACCATAGAAACATGACCGTCTAAAATCAAAAGCAAACAAAAATTAGCGGTCATCGCTTCCAAACTACGGCCAATAAGGATGATTATTGAATAACTTCCCACACTTCCACCAGTTTTAATCACTGCTTTGATGGTATAAGTGGTATTACGCGATGAATAGTTTAACTAGTTCCAGTCCAAGTTTCCATCTGTTGTGGCTGACGAATGCCAATGTCAGCGGCGGAGGCACCCGAGCGGCGGCGGAAAGAGTCGAACACCTGGATCGATTTTTCTACTTGAACTTACCACGGTTCATGTGTGCTGGCGTTCCATTTATAGTACGAGTTTAAGGCTATTATAAGGACGTGTTGTGACCTCTATTTATGTTGTACAATGCCAGGGTTTCATCGAGTTGGTGTTCAATCGAAAACATACGTTCTTTTATTAATCGAATCGTGTTTTGTTTCTTGTTTAATCTAGTCTGCAAATCAGATATCGTGTATTTATTTCCGTTCGTAGGTATATTATCGTACGCAAGGTATCTTAATACTGATACACATCTTATATTTTTCCTTAATGAATAAATACGTAATGATTGGCGAAGAGGTTGGCTGAGGTTTACTGTTTAATGCCTATCTATTTATATAGTGTGGCGGCATCTATCTCGCCACATGCGAACTAGCGAACTATCCTGCATCGCGCAATCAAGATTTAACACGCAAATAGTATATATACAACCTCCCAACATCAACTGGTGGGCAGTAGCCCGCCAGGCACAAGACTCCGCCTGGTTGGAGGATCCTCCCTTTGGTTGGAGGAACACCACACCTAATTACTCCACATTGGTGACCCCGACGTGATCGTCACAGACAGTGTTTCCACACTGGTGACGTCACACACAACCTTCGCAGCCTCGGCAGCCACATAATCACTCCCTCAGCAACTCAGCATTCAATCGAGCAGCAAGCAGCGAGTCCCACAGCCAGCCAGCATCCTCGGCTTCAAAGGGTGATGTGACCACTAGCCTGCAGCGAACGTGCAGGCCTGGTCACGACCCTCAGCCCACTCCAGCATCATGGCGCATCATACTGCACTTCGGCCGGTCAACTAGCAGAGGCAGTTCTCTCCTGGTCGACGCAGTCCACAGCCACCACTCACAGTTTCGACTCAAAGGAACCCTTCACTGGCCCTGGCAAGTTCTCAAGACTCAACGACCGCTGACTCATCAAGACGATCGACCTCCGGTCTCAGGGGGGGAGTGATGTGGCGGCATCTATCTCGCCACATGCGAACTAGCGAACTATCCTGCATCGCGCAATCAAGATTTAACACGCAAATAGTATATATACAACCTCCCAACATCAACTGGTGGGCAGTAGCCCGCCAGGCACAAGACTTCGCCTGGTTGGAGGATCCTCCCTTTGGTTGGAGGAACACCACACCTAGTTACTCCACAATAGTATTCTTATAATGGGGTTTTATTCGGTTTAGTGCAGGTGTGCGGACTTCACACATCGTCGAGAACTTTTTGCAGCTTTCTCTGATGTACAGGTTACCTCGCGATGTTTTCATTCACCGTTAAAGCAAATGACAATCTAATTCTGATCGGCACACGATTTCGAACAGTCAGTGATGCAGGCCGGGTACGAACTCCTATCTGCATGGAGGGAAGCGTTCAACAGCTTGGCTATCCCTGTTTAAAATCAAATAATTATGACAAAATACCTTTGGACCGTTTCCTGTAGAGTTATTTGTGGAGGCACAAGTCTACGCTTGATAAAATATGACGTGATCAGGTTATCAAAGATTAATTATGATAATGAGTACTTAGGATAATATATTATCATTTAATTATATTATGACACGTGAGAGATTAACGTCCTACCTGTCACCTGTACCTGTACCTGTGTGTAACGGTCCTAGGTGTCATACGAATACCTATGACAATCGTTACGGGTAGTCAGGAAGCCCGACAGTTTGACAACCGGTGTAACCTTAGGATATCGGCATTGCCCAGTAACTGGGTTGCGGAGGTAGTCAGCCGCATCTGGTTAGATTGTAAGCCGAGCCCAGCATAGTTGGGGAAAGGTTAGATAGAACAATAGCTTCACCTCCTTTTGCGATGTGGTGATGGCGACCAAGGAAAGAGCGGAGAGGAAAATAGAGGCGACAGCCACTCTCCCTTCCCGCGCCAGACTAGTGTGTGGCCTGCGGGCGACGGGTTAGGGGACCAGTCGCCCGACAAGTAGCAGGCCCGAGAAGGCGCGCGTATGTGTTTCGAGCACGCCTCTCAGGAGGACGTCGGGCAAGGCCCCACAGAAGGAGAGGTCCGCCAGGGGCCGACGGACCGAGGCCTACCGGGGTTGCGGTGCTTGCAGCTGCGAATCCCGCGACCCCGGCCAAGGGTCAGGAGAAGGAACACCGTGGGTTTTTAGCCAGTAAGAGTCCGGCATAACCCTTCGCCTTCCCCAGGCGAAGGGTAACCTTGAGGATTTTCCCACGATAAAAAAAAGGTGGAACATTAGGTAAAACATACATACATAATATAATAACAAGTAGGTATACTTATTATAGAATCGATAGACTCATAATTACCTGCAAAATTTGTTAATCTGTAAGCTCGTGTACAATGATGACGATAAGCAACCCAATTTACTAAGATAGCTTAACAACTAGCTTAGTAAATAAATTGCTTAGGCTAGTTTAATGGCTTCAAAATTATCATCTCAAATGAAGCCAGCGACTAATACCCGGTTCCTATTTAGAAAAACGGATCGTTTTGCTTACCGATGGTAGCATTTCTTATTGCCATAATGGGTATATAAATTGACTCGTAAGCTAATCATATGGGGTCTTTGCTTCATTATTGATAAAGATACAGGAGTTTTAATTTTATTCAATAATAACGCTCGTGATGACGTCATGACAATAGGCAGCGGCATCTTAATGTTTGTTCACGACAATCTGCGATTACCAATCTATGGTATGGTAATTTTCCATTTGATTGCTCATTATAGCAGTCATTAGGAGGACTTTAAATCAACTTACTTTGCTAGTTTTTGGAGTTAATATTTGTATGAGGTGATATTAGGGTTTCTGCTCGAGAATTCTCGAGTCGAGAAATGTCGAGAAATCATGCCAACTTCGAGACGAGAAATAATGCCTCGAGAATTCGAGAACTCGAGAAATTAAAGATTTTCTTTGATTACTATAAAATTGGCTTAAAAGTTACGTAATCTTTGCATTGTGGCTTCTGATCGTTCTCCTTACGAGGAACGAGTAAGCGAGGCAAGCCAACAGACGCATAATATACCTACAACTCCAAGTACTCTTATTATAGTGTGACTTAAAACATCAAAAAAAAATAACTGTAAGATAAACTGCGTTCATCTATTGTTGGGTTTGATGACTAGATAACTATCCAAACAATAAGTAAGTTTGTAAATTGACCACTAGATGGGGTCTGTTTTTAAAGCCCAGCTAAATATATTTTTCTCGCCTTAAACTTTACATCTTTTTGCAGTTATGCCCCAAGTTTAAAAGAAAATCTCCTGTGGCATATGCAATGATTTTAAAATGAACCATTTCATACTTATAAAATTTTAATCACAACTTTTATCATTGTTATTTTTAATCGTAGCAACAACACAATAAAACTACACAACAACAACAAAACAAGTAGGATAGTAGGTAGGTAGGAGAACAAAATAAGTAGGATTTTAATTGTAATTTTTGATATTGGACGGTAAAGTTTACTTTACATCTGAAAAAAATAATCTAGGCTAACGTACCTATTCGTAATGTAAATGAATGGGTTCTAGAGCAGTGTTGGTTATTTCACAAAGGTATATATCATAGTGCTCTTGTTAAAATGATATCTCATGTTAAACTCTTTATCTGTGAACATTTCGGATGGATTTCTTCGATGTCTTTTTATTGGTACTGATATATTTGAAATAGCCTCCAGCTCTTCCAAATCAGACTCCGATGAACTACTCGAGTCCATTTCGCTGGGAGTCCAAAACTCACTATCCAAAATAAAATACTAATAATAAAACTCTAAATACTCTTGTTATAGGTAATATGATATAAAACGACAAAATAAAATCCTGGAACTGATTAACGCCCCAAATTGGTCAGTCAAGTTAACTGAAGTTTGAACTAAGATCATCTTCTGTCTGGGGTGTCCAGAAACGCAATGTGTCAGTTTATCGAACCAACAGAGGTAGAATAGATAAACTACGGTTAGGAGTACCTCAGACACCGGAAAAATAAGTTACCTGAAGTTTAAACTAAGATTATTTTCTGACCGGGGTGTCCAGAAACGCAATGTGTCAGTTTATCGAACCAACAGAGGTACTTAGAATAGATAAACTACGGTTAGGAGTACCTCAGACACCGGAAAAATAAGTTATCCGAAGTTTGAACTAGGATTATCTTCTGACTGGGGTGTCCAGAATCGCAATGCGTCAGTTTATCGAAATAACAGCGCTTTCGAACAGATAAACTACGTTCAAGAGTACCCCAGAAAAAGGGCGGAAGCTGATTTTTTAAGGTTTTTAAAAATTTCTCGAAAGACCCGAGAAACCCGAGAAATCGGGCTCGAGAATTCTCGAGACCCGAGAAAAAAAATATGTCGAGAAAACAGAAACCCTAGGTGATATGCCTATAGGCACACTGTACTTTTTTACGATTTGCGTATCCTCGATGCATATAGTCGGTAAAGCGAGATAGCGGGAAGGCGTCGTAGAATGGGGGATTTCCTGGCTCTAAATAATTTCACATAGACAGGGTGGTAATTTGAAATGGGGCATGAAGGGCAACTACCTTAACCATTGTAGCTACAGGAAAACGTTCTTAGAAGACCACCCCTAATTTTTGGGATAATTTCAATCGGCATTCACAGATTTTGAAAAAAAAGTAGGTACAGTCAGCGAGAAAAAGGGCTGTTTTCACAAAACTTTTTTATGATGCCAATCGATCCCATTTCCCATAAGGATCATAAAACTTTTCCAGACCAACTGAGGTTTGAGTACTAGAAACGTCAGAAATAACAAAAAACTATTTGAGATGGGTTATTTATAAGGGCAGCTACCTTAATAAATAAAATAAAAAATAAAAATAAAAATCATTTATTTCGGGTTATTTACACCCATAGAATTAATACATTTTAAAAGATCACAGAATATAAATTAAATGATAAAAAATATTAAATTAGATTAAGAATAATGAATATAATAATGTAAAAATTTAATTAATTAATCGTTGTCGCTACAGGAAAATGTTGACAGCAAACTGGCCATAATTTTTGACATTATTTCAAACTGCATAAAAAATCAATTGAAAAAAAATTGGTACAGTCAGCAAAAAAATGGTCAGTTCTCACAAAACTTTTTTATGATGCCAATCGATCCTATTTCCCATAAGGATCAAAATACTCTTCCGGACCTACTGAGGTTAAAGTACGAGAAACGCCAGAAATCACGAAAAACACTATTTTGTGAAAAGAGACGATAAGGAAGAAAAAAAAATTTTTTCTTTTTTCAAAATCTGTTAATGCAGTTCCAAATATTTTCAAAAAATATGGACAGTCTCTTAAGAACATTTTCCTCTACCCAAAACGGTTATGGTAGCTGCCCTTATTACTACCCCATTTCAAATAAGTTTTTTGCGTTTTCTGACTTTTCTAGTACTCCAACCTCAGTTGGTCCGTAGAGTCTTTTGATCCTTATGGGATATGGGATCGATTGGCATCATAAAAAAGTTTTGTGAAAACAGCCCCTTTTCTCGCTGACTGTACTTTTTTTTCAAAATCTGTGAATGCCGATTTAAATTATCCCAAAAGTTAAGGGTGGTCTTCTAAGGACGTTTTCCTGTAGCTACAATGCTTCAGGTAGTTGCCCTTCATGCCTCATCTCAAATTACCACCCTGTATACCCTACACTTTCTTACGATCTGCGTATCCTCGATGCATACCTATAGTCGGTAGAGCGGGATAGCGGAAAAGCGTATAGAATAGGGGATTTGCTAGCTCAAAGGTTAGTCTATCAGCGCTCATCTTTTATTACTCATCTCATCTATAGCTTATCTCACTAAACTATCTTCAAAGCATATCTTACGTCATAAAACCGGTAACAAGCCAGTTCGTTCTCAATCCTGTACTAGCATGCCTACTAGCTTCGTGTTTGGCTGGCTTTTTTTCAATCACCTAGAATACGTAGCTATAAACAAATATATCAATGAAGCATAAAAACGTGACACCAAAGCCGGAAAAGCTGATAAATTATCAAGTCAGCTGAGCAATTATCATGAAGTATTAATGAATTAACACTTATCGAATTATAGTCGTTTTGGTCGCTTATCTCTGTCTTATTGAGTAGAAATTGTAGTCTGGCCGAATTTCAAAAAGTTGTGTAACATATCTTTTAATAAATTTATCATTACATAACATCACGCCTGTATTCACCGAAAGGTTAGGCAGAGGTGTATCGTAAAGTCCCATGTAATAGGGGGAGAGCCTATTGGCATCAACCAGGCACAAATCCAGACTCCGGGCTGCTACTGAGAAATTCCACACGGAAAAACACTTTGCCCGAGCTGAGGATCGAACCCAGGTCCTCGCACTCAGCAGTCGCTTGCGACCAATAGACGTACGAGGCAATTTTTAACCGATTTAAAAAAGGAGGAGGTTCTCAATTAGGTAGTATTTTTTTTTACCTCCGGTCTCCGTTATTGCTATACATATATACGTCATAACTATAGATATACTTCCCGTTTGGTCCTATACAAATGTTGTTATGATTAGACCATGAACTTCAGAGATATGGAACGGAACTCCTCATCGGATCGAAGCAAAATTCTCAAATAACTAATATTGCTTTGTTTACATGTGTTGTTGGTAACTGACTACTGGATAAGAGGTGCGTCAAACAAACACCCCCCACTCAGTTTTCGGAATGTTTGAATTATATCGTGTAAGGTATCGTATGAAAAGGCTTATTATACCCGACTACGGCAAAGCTAAAAAAAGGGTTATGAAGAGGAGGGGGTTTAATTTATGGCACTAAAACGTATTTAATAAAAAATAAACTTAAAAAAGTAAAAATCGACTTAAAAAAAAAACTAAAAGGAGTAAAATAATTACCATGATTTAAATTAACAGTTTCAGAAGTCGGTGCAATTCTACACTGAAACAAATAGAAGCCACCGACTAACGAAACTGTTAATTTTATATTATGGTTATTATTTTTACTCTAAAAGTACCAGGGTGCGTTAAAAGAGCAGAGGTATTATTTTACTCCTTTTAGTTTTTTTTTTGAAGTCGGTTTTTACATTTTTATAAAGTTTTTTTTTTCATTTTATTTATTACCATGATCGAATTGAAGCCACTTTGCAACGGTGGCTTTTTAGGACCCTGGTACCACTTGGTACGAGCTTGCAACTTGCAAACAACAAAAACGACAAAACTGAATAATATATTTGTCTCTTTTTCTTGTGTGTGTGTAAGAGAGATAGAGTTTAGCGAGCTTACGAAAATTACTGCCGTTTTTGTTGTTCTTTCGCGAAGTAGGAGTACTGAATTCGTAAAATTCAACAATATTGGATTAGGAACGTACTTCAGAAGGAGGAATCGGATAACAAAGGCCGGTGTTTTATCACAAATACCTTTCGAAATTAGAGAGGTCAGTAAGTAGATTGACGATGCGAAATCAAAGTCAAGACGGTCACATTATTTGAATAAGTATCTATTTAATGAAATCTGGAATAAAAGAAAATGATTAAATTCTTTTTTATACAGGCTGAAATTGTAAACAATCGTCAAACCGAAATGGGAGATTGTACTCATCACTATGAATAACTTTTGCTATGGGACAAAACCTGAAATCGCGAAAAAAAAACAGCTGTTCCCTACATTTATGTTCGCTTATCTCGTCAAAATTTAGGGAACAGCAGATTTTTTTTTCGCGATTTAATTTTTTTCTCATAGCAAAAGTTATTCATAGTGATGAGTACAATCTCCCATTTCGGTTTGTCGACTGTTTACAATTTCACCCTGTATACTTAACTTACTTTTATAGCTGCTGAATTGCAAGATTTGCAAGTTATCCAAATATAATGTTTTTTTTAACAAAGTACTTATATTGATTCTTAGAGTCATTGATTGGCTTCTTTATTATTAAATCCTTTAGAAGTAACAAATTTCAAATACCTTACATATTTTTTACGACAAATATTCAAAGAAAATTTAAACCCAACGATACGAGCGACATTGCTCGAACACATTTGTGACGTCACATGCCCTGATAAGTGGAGCGAAGAGATTGGTATCTAGAGATTGAGTTTGTGACGTCACATTACATATACTCGACAAAATGTCAACCGTTTAAATATCGTAAGTTGGCCAACAATTTTCAATAATATTTTTGTAGTAAAATAGTAATTTTTGTTTGTGAAACAAAAGACTTGTAGATACACATATCAAAAAAAGTATGCGATCACTTTGAAAAATTATGTAGCCTTTTTGAAGCCGAATTTTCTAATCGGGATTCAAAGCGATAATTATCATGATAAATATAGATAGATAGTTATCTAGATAAGTATAAATCAGATTTCAGTTGGACTTTGAATTCGGAATCTTCACATACATAATGATGCTAGTGATCGCAAACTTTTTTTGAAGTGTGTATGTAAGTTTGGACATAAGTTTGCGCAATCAGTACTGATGGTAATAACAGTACTGTGCCTGTAGACAAATGACAATCGATGATCGTTAGAGAATTGCAACGACACAGTGAGATGTACTGGATTGACATAAGCTTTCGACAGGTCAAGCGATCTGTTATGATATTTCCATACACTTAATTGGCGTATCTATTCTCTGGCGATCATCGATTGCCTTTGTCTACAGGCACTGAGCGGTACACCGTTTTGCCGTCTACGTACATGCTTACTTGAGCGAGTGGCCGGACCTTAAGGCTGTTTAACCCATAGGGAGCCATTAAAGAGATGTATTACCTATTCAAGATTCGAAACTACCAAGAGAACATAACATGACACGCCTGCATTTTCCGAAGGGTTAGGCAGAGGTGTACAGTACACTCTCATTTCCCCGTTTAGGCACTTGTCCCAGCGCCGACGATGAGCGAGAAGCGAGTAGAGCTAGAAACTAGAAACGAGTTGGCGATCAGTGAGAAGCGAGTGTGTAGTTCCGATAGTTTTGTCGCTGGGCTATAAGCGAGTGTGCGTGTGCAACGGGCGATTACTCGCACCACTCGCAAATGATCGCAGGTTGGTCTCTCGGCGTGAGTTCTGACCGCCAAGCGAGCATCGCTGAGCAAGTATCACTGAGCGACTATTATCTTTGATAGCTCTTGTCGCTCGGCGACAAACTAGTGGAGCGAGTCCTCGCCGGCAGTGTAAACAGTCAGCGATCAACTATTAACATATGTGTCTCTTTTATTTACACGGAATGTAAATCTATTGTACGTTTCTTGAGCGAGAAAATAGCCGATAGTTAGTAGCTTCCTCGCCGGCGCGAGTCTATTGCCTCGGAAACTAAGAATGCTAACTTATTCAAATAAAAAGTATTCTATTGACTATTTAAGAAGTTTTATAAAAAAAACAGGCGAACATTGGGAAAAAGCGTCCCCACCCTTGTAGCACTTTTTCTCATATATAAAATGAAAGAGCGTAAAAATATAAATAAAGTAAAAAAGTGAATAATAAGCGAAAAAGTTATTCATCCATAAAGATATACAATAAATAATTTTTATTAAGAAATATTTTTAATTGTCAGTGAGGTTCTTTATCTTATTTCTTCAACCTTCATGTTTATATTTGTTTATTCATATCCTCTATGATTATTTTGTATTTAAAATAGTATTAATATAAATAATAAATATCATTTTTAGACGCATTCATTTCTACAACCATACTAATTATTACTATACTGAACCATCCGTATATTTGTAATATCTTATGATTACTTTGTTGTTTTTAAAATCTAAGAACATGATAAAAAACATAAAATAGTAATCGTAAAGAGCAGTCTAATCACTACATAGTATAAAACAAAGTCACTTCCCGCTGTCTGTCTGTCCCTATTATGCTTAGATCTTTAAAACTACGCAACGGATTTTGATGCGGTTTTTTAGTAGATAGAGTGATTCAAGAGGAAGGTTTATATGTATAATACACCCGTGCGAAGCCGGGGCGGGTCGATAGCATAAAAATAATTTAGAAAAAAATGTTGTTTGCCCCATTCATACATTCATTCTTTCATACTTTCTTTCCGTAATTTGTTATTCAGAATAACATCTATTTTTTCACACATGACCTATAGTGCTACACTGCTGGGGACGGGGTCCAAACAAATTTTCCCATTGTTCTTTTATTTGAATAGGATTAAATAATCCATTTAAAAATAACTTTTTTTTTAATAAGCTAGATAGTTTCCGAGGTGTTAAGGTGTATGTTTTGTGACCCGAATTCATTGCCACCGAGTTTATTCAGGTATTGTCACTTATGGAGCCTCTTCTAATACACCCCTACATTATTATGAAAATGAATAATAATGATACTACACGAACGATACACACTGCGAGTGATACCCTTCATTACGTGAAGCCAGCCTTGAGACCAGAACTGACACTGTCGTGTTTGTGTCACATTGATTTGTGATATTATTATCGTACCGCCCTTGATATTCCCACTGAAGGCTTATACCACGACAGCTGACGACATAAATATACACCTTTACAATAATTTTCTTATAAAAATGGTATTTCTTATGTAAATGTTAGGTTGAGTAGGTTTTCTGTTCAACTTAAAAGGTTATGGTTTAGTTCATCGTTGTAGACGTGTTCATCGTCGAACTGTCCCTAAGGTCCCCCTCTACATGCCTTGGAATAGAATAGAATAGAATATTGTTTATCACTTACTTAAGAATTAAACATGTCACTAAGTGTCCAAACACACTATGCCGAATTTACGCGACCGAAGTTCGGCGGCTGATTTTACGTTCCGACGCATTCGGCTGATATGACACACCATAAGTGCCGAACTTACGCGGCAGAAATTCAGTTGCGCAAACTTGTGGGCGGACACGCGGGTCGCGGGCATGCCTGCCTCCCGCTGCTAACCGAACTTCGGTCGCGTATAATGTGTGTTCTACAGAATACGTTGCCGCCGAATTGCCGCTAAACTTACGCCCGACCGAAGTTCGGCTGTACGCTATAACGCAACGTAATTTCGGCATAACGTGTCGTCAGTATTTCAAATAGCATTGCAGGCGTAATCATGCCTAACTTCGGTCCCGTATCTTCGGCATATTGTATTTAGACACTTAGAGCTGATTTTTGAATCGTCAGATAACTTTTATCTGAAGAATAATTTTGACGTTTTAGTAGCAATTCACCAAAAACTTGAGTCGGATTGGTTAATGATAGAGAATGAGTTAAATAGGAAACTTAATATTTTTACCCAAATATAGGATAGATTCATACCTATAGGTACATCTTTTCTGTCTTCTTACCATCTTTTTACTGAACACGAACAGAAATTATATTATTATTAGTCATTTTTTCAAGAATAATGTATTTACCTACACGATCGACCTTCTACGTCAATATCAGCCTTGGGTCGCCATGAAGCCTTGACACAACACCAGGGTCAACCCACATTCAAACACCACCAATTACGAGCTCAATGACATGTCTATAATAATAGTGGGATAACAACGTAACTTTTTGGTATAATTATGAAAATCTTTTTGAGGTTTCTACTACCTGAATATTATTTTTATAAATGTCTTTTAAAACGTTTACATAATTATGGACCAATACAATAAAACTACTTACTTATTATACAATCAAAGAAGGAAGAAAGAAAAATTATATCCTAAACTGAAACTACATAATTATACTTATCACTACACTAGCAGTGCCCGCGACTCCGTCCGCGTGGAAGTCGGAAAACAACACTGTGTCGCAGCAACTAAATAATGTAGGTATATGTACTTACTCAATATATTACATTAATAGACAAAAGTGGCCCACCAGGGCAATTAATATCTTTTGAACCATTTCTTCAAGTAGAATTTCAGGTCATCTTGATTGACCATTAAGATTCATAAAACTTATTATTTCTATACATCTCCTTGTTAAAATGGATTATAATTGTACATTGATATTTATTGTGAATATATTACACGTTGATTACATATCCTCCTATGAACAATAGCGTAATAGTATATGTACCAGCAAAATTGTCGCTCTTTACGCAACACATCAGAAAAAGTCCCACCAAGATCCATCCACGGGATTTTAAGTGATGCCCGGACAGACAGACAGATAAAAATCATTTTGCATGAAAATAAAAATTATCGAATTTTGAAATTTTAACACTTGCTTTAAGACAGCTATCAGTGAAGTGGCCTCCGGATTAGTACCCCCTTTCTGACTAACCTTGTATCCCTCCGGCTCTCACATACACACGACGGAACACAGTAAACGGCTTGGCGCCGGATTTTAATGTGAGGGTTGTTATGTAGTTAGCCTGGTGGACCGTATAGATCCTACCATCAAGCATTATGCATTATATTGAGTTTATTTCCGTTGTTTGTACAATACACGGAAACTTACTCAGCCGACCGCCTTTGGCCTTAAAAATGATGAATGGCGAATAGATAGGTAATCTATTCGCGGTTTGCTGATATGGGTAGATTACCCCAGTTATTGAGAACTTGTTTTTGTAGCAAAACATAACGTGACATAAAAATTATAGGTACCAATCGATACGCAATCGATATAGTAAAAGTAACATTATTAAATGCTATACCTAATAATAATAAAATTTATTTTATCTTGATTTAGCTCACAAGGTTGTCAGCATGTGGGATGTGGACTCAGCAGTCGTTGTCCCGATAGTCGTTACGGCGAATGGCCTAATAGCCAAGAGCTTCGATCAACAACTTATGAGGCTCTCATTGGGCAGCTGGATCAAGGGCTTGATACAAAAAGCATTACCCCTTGACACGGCACGCCGAACGAGGAGGTTTCTTTCTCTGGGGCCCTGACTGCCAGCAGCTTGGACCCTGTTCCCGATGCCGGTGGGCTACTATTTCTTATATTTTTAAATGTATATTGTTTTTTTTAAGATTTGTATGTAAAAATATAATTTATATAATATTTACAATGAATAAACGAAAATGAAAATTATTTATTTAGTTCAGCCGTGGATAGTCCCCGGTTGGTGCCCCACCCCATTTTAGATTAAAATTCTCAAAGGGGCCTCTGCGCTTTGGACCTGTGTCCCACGTCCAAAGGACCGGACATCTTCCGCACGGCAGATTAGCCGTGAATAGATAATTAAATATAATGAACCATTATTAGTTATTACCTTAGAAATACTTTATCATAATCTCCCCGAACCAGGCAGAGCCTGTATCTTGGGGACCAGTTGTACAAGGTTAGGAAAGAGGGTACTAATCCGCGGGCTACTTAAAAAATAAAGTATCACAGTTGACTGTTTCAAGATTCGATAATTTTAATTTTAGTCTTTTCAAAAATTCTTCATCCCTGCTTTAGTTACGGATTCAGAAAATGGAGCTTTTAATCCGTGACCCCAAATATGATCTAAAATGTGTAGACAGCTGATAACAGTAGAGATTTAAGCGTATTTTTTATGAAATCATTGAACAGCTATTTCTCTTAAACTATTTATTTTTGGAGAAAATGGTTGAACATAAGTTATTAATTTTACGTTTATCGTTATATACCGAATTAAATAATTTACAAAATGTTAGCCTTTTGATTTGTGCCCCCTTTTCGACTAACCTTGTATATTTTGAGCCAACTGTTTCAAAATCTATCTGACTGTTCTCTTTACAATTATAAAATAACGAAAATATCAGCGAATCTTGATTCATCTCGCTTACCTCAATGGCGTCAAAATTGAGCGAAGATCAAATAATTTCCATTGATACTTAGGTACCTACTAATAGATATTATGTGTACTTTACCCGAGAAGGATATGAAATTAAGAACTTAATTATAATCAACTATCGAATAATGCCCTACGATTATCCAAAACCATTCCTTTGATTACAATAAAATTTATTTAAAATAATCTAAATCTATCATAATAAATTGTATGCTGCCACTCGAAACAAAACTGCAATCATTATTGTATTAATCTATTTGTTTTTACAAATAAGCCTTATTAGTAGTAATGTAGATAACGTTAATCAATTGATGGATCGGTTTTTGATACCAGTAATCTGCGACGGCTTAACACACGACACACGCCACTGATGGTATGTGCACCTAGTTGTCTGGCATTTTTGCTGAACTGGGCCTTTTTGGCGCAGCCGTGAGGCACACTCTCCTGCTAATTTCTTTTGTTTGTTTTTTTTTTCTGCTTTATTTTATACTAGCTTCTGCCCGCGACTTCGTACGCGGATCCTGTTGCTTATGCCAACGACAACGGGGTCATCAAAATCGAAGATCTGAAACGTCTGATGTCTCTAGAGACCTAGAAGCAGATGCGTAGATACGCTTGGAACTCAAGCGTAATTCTGTATCCGTGAACATCTCCGACTCGCGAGACAATGCGTGACGTTCACGATCAGCGGTCAGTCGCGCATCACGTTCCCCACTTGTCTCTAGAGACCTAGAAGTCGATGCGTAGATACGCTTGGAACTCAAGCGCAATTCTCTATCCGTGAACGTCTCCGACTCGCGAGACAATGTGTGACGTTCACGATCAACGGTCAGTCATGCATCACGTTCCCTACTTGTCTCTAGAGACCTAGAAGTCGATGCGTAGATACGCTTGTTTTATTTTGTGTGCCTTTTTAGTCTGCGCTAAATAAATGTATTTTCTTTCTTCTTTTTTCTTTCACCTGCTTTGCTCTGGGTTGCGAATTGGATTCGCGACAGAGAAAATGTTGCGATATTTTTTATACACCGTGGGCCCGACATACCTACCCGAAAGATTTTAACCACGCCTTTTTGATGCTATTAAGAGTCAAATGTTATATCAATAAAAGTAGAAAAAAGCAAAAAAAAAATTTTTTTTTTCTTTTCCTTATGAATTAAGTAACTTTAGTGCTTCCTTATAAACAATACCTTAGGTTGAACTGGCAACATTTATAAATTATCCTGTGAGTGGATAAGAAACTTCTCACTTCACAACCCTCCCCGTCAAATAAGACATACGGCGAGAGGGTATGGTATGACAAAAGTTGCAACACCGCGTTCCTGGGACTTGTTAACATAGATATTTTTCGATTTGTGAATTTCATTATATAATGAATATTTCGAAAATCAAGCTTTTTTCTACAAACTATATATAGCTTTTCTTCTCCAATTAGGCATCGGAATCGAAGGTTAAAATCTTTCGGGTACCTCGGACCCACGGTGTATTTCCAGTGCTAGGACGGACTGGATCAGCTAATCGGGTTGGATATAGAAAACCTTGCCTCGTTGGTCTAGCGGTCGTAACCGAGGCTCTTGAGCGTGAGATCCTGGGTTCCATCCCCAGGTCGGGCAAAGTGTTATTGGGTTTTTCCGTGTGGAATTTCTCAGTAGCTGCCCGGAGACGGGATTTGTGCCTGGTTGATGGCAATAGACTCCCCCCCTATGGGACTTAAACATAACAGCGAAATTAGGGTGTACTGTACACCTCTGCCCAACTATTCGGGGAACACAGGCTGTGATTTTATGTTATGTCAAAAAACTTAATAAAATGATCCTGTACCAATAAAATATACAAAATTTGCTAAAAGTGCCAATCCAGCGACATACCGGAAAACTGGAAAATCCAGAAGAAACTGATCGTCTAGTAAATGGGGAAAGCTTTAAGTATGGTTGGTATCTCTGACTTTTTGAATTCAAGTGCGAATCAAAATTTGATTATCACTTGCGTTAATGGTGAAGAAAAACATCGTGAGGAAACCTGGACAACTAAAAGGGTTCCAAGAAAAGTTCTCGATGGTGTGTGTGGTCCGTCAGCAAGCCACAAATAGTAGTTACCAAGCCAGTGTGATGGACTAGGGTTTAAACCCTTCACAATCTGAGAAGAGGCAACGGGCCCAGCAGTGTGACAGTACCTGATTATGCTTTTGCCTGCTTTGATCAACCAAAGCCACCTTCAAGCACACTATCCAAGTAAAATTACTTTCTTTTATTTTTTATTAGTTGACCTGGTCGTCTTTAACCCTCGTCGCACCTGATGGTAAGCGCAGACAAGGACTAAGATGAAGCACACGAATCCAAATAACAGAGATATAGAGGGATTCCCCTATATCCCTCTGGCTCTCACATACACACGACGGAACACAGTAAACTGCTTGGCGCTGGACTTTAATGTGAGAGTGGTAGCTAGCCAGGCGAACCGTAAAGATCCTACTACCAAGCGTGCTGGGTTTTGTTGAATCTTATAACACGCGTCTATTCCCAGCGTGCGGTAAGGAAGTTTTATATTCTAGCCCCTCCCCACACGGGAGAAACTTCTCATCATATTACTATTCCTCACAAGTAAAGACCTTTGCCCAGCTTTGGTAGGAAAAGTTATTAAATGAAATGGCCCAAACTAAGAACAGCTTAAATCCAAACAAATCATTTTCTGGAGTAATCAAAAACAAATAGGAAACAGTAGTATTTGAAGCGGTGCCATTAAGTTGAAGACTTTGCTCAACAATCGGGAGCGAGTTGGTCCCAGTTCGCAACTGCAATTTAGTTCGCTCTCGTTAAGGCGATAGTTTCATGGTGACGGGACGAGCCGTGTGCTAATGAGGGTGTACTACAATGGAAGTTGAATTCCGCTTGAAATACTTTATGGGAGAACACGTGCCACATTAAACGCAGCTTTGCATTAAACGCTGTGTTTTATTTTAAAGCCTTGGTTTCACTAGGAGACAAATGGAGCACGCTGGATTTAACGCGAGACATCTACGTGAAAGTCCCAGGAACAATGTCCCTGACCAATTCGCTCGCACACACCAAGTCAGTGTGGAAATGTCGCTCTACAATTTCCACACTGCTGGCATATTGAGCGGTACGTTGCGCGCTCGTCTACATTCGTCAAGGAGTAGTTCCCCTAGAATGCGAGTGAAATCTTGGGCTACGGTTGGTTAAGACATAAGCAAGCTTTACTAAAACAGTATTTTACTAGTTAATATTGAAGAACATCATGAAAAATCACCTTGCGATAAATACTAGATCACAACAAGTCCATCAATTCGGAATATTCCGATCTGTCTTCTTCGGGGGGCCAATCAGGAATAAAAAAATCGATCTGTTCCCCTGTCACCAAGACGAACGAACAGATCGAACGAATTATTTCTGGTCTGTCACCTGCTGTTCTTTAGGGCGACAAATATAAATAATTAGTTTTGATCTGTCCCCCTGTTACCGACGAGGGGACAGATCAGGGGCACAGATCGGAATAATCCATCAATTCTTAATGCAGCTCATGAATTGGTGGCTAGAACCTGATTCCTTGTTCCTGTGTCCATGGCATGATATATTGCTGATTTCAAGCCGACAAGAGGATTTTATCTTGGACCTTTCCTCAATTTGTGTGCCCTACCTAGTCAATGTTGGTGTCTATATTATATTCAAGAACATTAATGGGCGGCGCGGCGTCAAAATTATTTATGATTCTCGATCATAATTATGTAGGGACATGAAATAAGCATAGGTAACATGAAGCATTTATTATAATAGTTAAAGTTATATTAGATAATAATAGTTGCAAAAAATGCATAAAAAATATTTTCTATCCTAATCCTAACTGTCAGGTGTACAGAAACGGACATAGGGTACCTTTCATCCCGAAAAAAAGTACCGTTCCCGAGGAAAACAACAATAAGGATAATAGATGGCACCACGTGTCTTTCGAATAATGATTGAATTATCTTATTAAAGAAACTTTAGTAGTTTTAAGAGTTTTCTTTTAATTAGGTATAAATTAACGCGAGCGAAGCCGCAGGTAAAAGCTAGTAGGTATATACATTTTCCTCAATCAACGAAATTGCGATACAGATCAATAGTGTTTTGATATTTATTTGTAAACAGAACATTTTGGGTTTTTTTAATTACAGTTGAGATTACGATTAAAATTACGATTAGATAAATAAAATTGTAATTTGGTAAGTGGTTGTAAAGATAAAATAAAAATAAACAGTGCCGAATCATAGTTTTATTATTAAATGAATTATAAAAAAGATATCACTTTACCGCTACTGGGTATGTGAATGGTGGCTATTAAATTAATTGACGTACTTAAAGAAATCGTGAAAAAAATAGCAAAAAATAATGCGTTTACATTTTAAGCCATATGGAAATACACACATCAAAAATGTCTAGGGATCAACATATATTTTTGCAATAACTTTTCTCCTGATTGATATTAATTAAAATTTTCTTTAAGGATTCATCAAATAAAGTGTTTTCGTTTGTCACAGTAACGATAAACCAAGTCACCTTTGCATTAATAAAGAAATTTACCATTTTCCTAATAAAGGGATTTTTGACATTTGAACCACTAACACAAAAGTTCGAAAAAAAGACTGAAATAACAGTTTTCTTTAAAATTTTATTGGGTAACTTAAACAATTAATAATCCGTGTTTCTACCGCGAACACTAACAACACAAGAACATCGGTTTGGCATACTCAAAATGAGTTCATCCAAATCACGCTGTGGAATGGCCGCCCATGTTCGTTGCAACAACAAAAAAAGGTCTTCTTGCGACTGGATACCCTCCATATTCGGCAGAGCTCTTCTCTGTAGCATATCCCATGCATGCTCAATCGGGTTCAAGTCTGGCGACTGAGCAGGCCAGGGCAGGACATTGATGTTAGCTGCGGCGAGAGTCTGTCTTACAACTCTTGCGGTGTGCGGTCGTGCATTATCATGCATTAACTGAAATAAGGGACCGATTTGCGCTTGTAGAGGAACGATGACGTCTGATACAATCGTCTCAGCATAAATTTGAGCGTTGAGGTTGCCTCTGATCCAAATCAACTCAGTTCTTCCGCCGATCCAAATACCCGCCCATACCATGATGGTTCCACCACTATAAGGATGGACTTCCTGGCAGGATTTTAATCGCTGTTGGCGTCCAGGGGTTCTCCAGTGTCGTATACGTCTTGTATCCGGTCTCATACCAAAACGAGACTCATCAGAAAAGCACACGAAACGCCATTGTTCTTCTGCCCAATTTCTGTGTCCAAGAGCCCATTGATATCGAATCCTACGATTGTGCATTGCTATAGGTGGTACCCGTAGCGGTCTTCGGGAATAAAGGTTCACTTCATGCAAGCGGTTTCTGACTGTTTGGTCGCTAATTAAGTTCCCTGAAGAGTGATGAAGCCTCACGGCTAACATCATGGCGGTTATTGTTGGAGCTCTTCGAGTTAAGATTTGAATGTATCGGTCTTGTCTCCGTGTGGTGCAGCGATACCGTCCTCCATGGCGCTCAGCCACGGTACCAGTGCTTCGGTAACGTGTCCAAAGTCGACTGATAACACTCTGACTTGTATTCAGAGCTAAAGCCACAGTACGTTGCCGGGAACCAGCTTCTATCATTCCCACGGCTCTGAGCATTTCTTCCCTGCTTAAATGACGTCGCCGCTCCATAATAACGTTGGTTTTAATCAGTAGTAGGGAAACAGTAGCACTAATAATGTCTTCAATGCGTTGTATGTTTTTATAGGGAAAATATTGACAGCTGATTTTCATCTTTTACTCGAATTTGATTCACAGTTCCTGATTCAAATTATGAAATGCACCAAAAAGGATCCATATAAATTTATAAAATCATAAATTTATTACAAAGCCACATCTCAATCTCAAGAAATCCGCATAAAAATGCTTGATCCCTAGACACTTTTGATGTGTGTATTTAGTATTATAATATTAATCTTAGTTAAAGAAAGCAGATATAGCTAAGTATTGAAATAATTACAATTATAAAATAAAATAGAGTTTATTATCCGCCATCGGATTTGATAAATAAAACAGTAATAACGATGCTAAAACAGTAAAATGAGGGATTGATGCTGTAAGTGTTATAAGGACACATAAGAAAACTTTAAGGGTGTTAACCCCTTAAATAATTTAATAACTTAATAGTATATTTTAATTAATATATTCATATTAACTAAAGTATACTATCCAGGGTGTCAACGAATTCGTGTAATTCCTTAAAACCACATGATCTAGGTACTACTGGTGTAGATTGGCCCCGCACGGAATTTAGATCGACAAAAAAAATCTTTTTTCACCTAATAAGGAATCAGTAAAAAAAAAACAATTTTTTTTTTCGCAAATTTTTTTTTTCTTCTATTGAACATTTCGATTCCACGCATAAGTTTTAGAAAGCACAGCGACACGGCTGGCGAGTACGACTATTGCAATATCGCTCTTTGCAGTCAGTTAACTTGGGGCTCTAAAATAACTCAGTAATACCCATTTAGGGTTAATCTGTGTCACCAGTAGTTCACGCGGTTTGAAGGAATTACACGAATTCGTTTACACCCTGTATAGGAAACAAGACTAAACAATCATCTTCCCACACAAAATATTTGTCAGTTTTTGTTTACGACTTTTTCTAATAATGTTTAATTGTAAATGTTATATCTGCCGCTACTAAGGCAAAAACAATAAATACATTAAAAAACCTTTTTGTCCATTGCTAGATATCTGACATCTTTAAGCTAGGACCAAAAACATACAATAAATCAATCATGAACAACCCTAATAATACCTATAATAAATTATCTTGCATGAATGAATGAATGAATGAATGATTTATTTACTTAAAATTCCTTAACGCTAAGTACATTGCCCCACAAAACTGCTTACGCAGTTTAACTGTGAGATCGTTGAGTCTCTCTTACATTAAAACATAATATCAGGTAAGTACATCAATAACCTATAAATACTCAATACCTATACTAACATAGAATCTAATAAATATTTTTTGAGTTTATGTGCGAATTTAACTTTATTATCTTCTTGTCTGATGTCAGCAGGCAAGGTGTTTAATAAATAGGGAACGCGTTTTTTTAAAGTTCTGTCGCATGTCCAATGAAGAAATATTAGACCTACGCCCAAAGGATAGGTTTTAGAGGTATTCTATCTGATGAAGGCGGGTGAATTATTATAATTTGAATCTTATATCAAAGGTATAGAAGCTACAACACCCGCCTTCGTGAGATAGAAAGAGTATATGAGTTAAGTGTTCTCCATACTACACAAAACGTGGGACGCGAGCGACCCGTCATTTGGTGTGACATGCTTCATAGTAATCCCTTGAATACAAATCACGCGGGCCCGTTAACGACACAACCCGCTCGAGCCAGGCTTCGCCACTCCAAATGGGCGCACCAGCAGTTCGTGTCAATTTCGGGCCCGCGCTCGCATTTTCTGTGAAATGGTTCATAGTAATCCCTTGAATACAAATCACGCGGGCCCGTTGACGACACGACCCGGTCGGGCCAGGCTTCGCCACTCCAAATGCGGGGCGCGAGCGGGTCGTGTTGTAGGCGTCCTTGCGCTCGCATTTGTTGTGACAAGCTTCGTAGGAATTAATCTCTTGAATACAACTCACGCGGGCCGGTTGACGACACGACCCGCTCGCGCCAGGTTTCGAGAGGTTTAGCCGTGCCGTGAGAAGAGGATGGCCTATTCAAAGCCGGAAATCAACTATCATAACCATTATTTTAATAAAAATAAGCCAACACGTTAGTCAAAACCAAACAGTATTCGAATCACATATCTCTTCACGATATATTATTCGTGACGTGATTTGAATGTAGCGTAAGCAACGCCTTACATTTTACTCTTTACACACAAATGTGAAAAAATGTATTCATAAAAAAGTAGGAAAACTTACTTGTATAATTTTAATACGAACATCATGCGCGCGAATACAATGTTAGTTTACTTTAAAGTTTTAATATTATACTAAACTTTTATATTCGATATTATGATTATAACACTGATTTGTATCTCTCTGTATTCGCAGCTCATCTTCCGTGCGGAAGATGTCCGGTCCTTTGGAAGGCATACGGGGGACACAGGTTCAACGCGTAAAGGCCCCTTTGAGAACTTTAATCTAAAATGGGATGGGGCACCAACCGGGGACTATCCACGGCTACACTATTGGAGTACAGTCATTACACTGATTTCTTTTCAGTCACGGCTCATCTTCCTTGCGGAAGATGTCCGGTCCTTTGGAAGGCATACACGGGGACACAGGTCCAACGCGCAGAGGCCCCTTTGAGAACTTTAATCTAAAATGGTGTGGGGCACCAACCGGGGACTATCCACGGCTGCACTATTGGAGTACAGTCATGGACCGTCCCAGGTGGGTGCAAGACTATTGCAAAATGTCTGGTCTATGGGAAGGGGTGTTAGGTGGACTGGATAACTTCTATTGCCGGAAGAAAACGGCGTCTGCCTTTCAACATTTAAAATTGAAAAGTGTTGGCAGACGGTGACTCGCCAGCTCACTAGCTGGGCCCCCTGAAAAGCCGCCAGTACATAGGCGAAGGGGGCAACAGACGTACACTGATTTATTATTAGTTATTTGATATTAAGTACTTGAATGTAAGTAGCCGCTCTCTTGATGGAATATGCAATGGCTATCGTCCAGCTAGAAACTGCACAAAAGAGCATGCACGCGATACCCCTCTTCCGGGCAAATTGATAATGAATATACACATCTTCAATTTCATTATCGCTAATAAAGACAAGTTTCGGACAAGATATTCCGTGGAGGACAAGATAATCTATCTATACATAATTATAATAAATCGGTAGACTGTGTGTGTTTGTAAATTGGAAATATTTCGGAAAAAAATAGCGGGTGGTTAAAGTTCAAAAATTCTTCGTCCCTTCTTTAGTTACGAATTCAAAAAATGGAGCTTCTAATTCGTGACCCCAAATAGGACCTAAAATGTAAACACAGCTGATCATAGCTGAAGATAGATAGATTTAAGCGTATTTTTATGAAATTTTTGAACAGCTTTTTCTCTTAAACTATTGACTTTTGGGGAAAGTTGTAGAGCAAAAGTTACTCATTATTATGGGTACTTTAACACCCTTTCGGATTAGTACCCCATTTCTGACTAACCTTGGATAAATATAAAGTTCCGTTAATCCTATTTGTACAGAGTGACTCGGCGGATAGCAAAGCCATTTAAATACTGAATACTTATTCATTTGCCAAAGCCAGTTAATGAATTAGGGTCGTCCGAGACCTTAATGAGAGATTTTATTAATTAAATTCTTTTTTCCCTGCTTATGTAATTCAAAGGAACTTAATTGCGTTTATCAGATAAGCTGCTTTACTGAGAGATACGGAATATATTAGAAAGTCTTGTATAAAGGTTTTGTCATTGAATTTTTATTAATGGCCTCTTAAGAGTAAGTGATGACAAAAAATGTATTGTATGTATTGTATGTATTAAAATTAAAATAGGAACCTATACCTAAAATAAATATTTTGTATAAATAATTTAAGTTAACTGATGGTGGTGTGTGTAGGGTGTTTTATGATTAATTTTTTATTTTCTTGTTTTATATTGGAAGGGGTGTAATTATAATTTATTTTATTTTAATTACATAAGTATTGTATAAAAGTCATATTAACTCTGGCTTAATATCCGCACGTCATTCAGGTGATCACTGAAAATCAGCGCTGTGTTTGTGGTCCACGCCATTGCACAGCATTATGCTGAGTGGTCACCTTTTTGTCGCAGTTGACCATTTCATTTTATTATTATTATTATTTTAACAATAATTATGTGTGTGTCTCTGTAACAAATAAATATTTTTTCTTTCTTTCTTTCTTTCTATTGCTGTGACCACGAAATAAAAAAAATGTGGAAGTACTTTTATACTTTCTTAGTTTGGGAGCTTAGTTATATTGAAATAAATGAAAGTTTTATTCTTTACTAGCTTTTGCCCGCGGCTTCGCTCGCGTTAATTTTTAATTAAAAAAAAAAACTCTTAACACACTACTAAAGTTTCTTTGATAATATAATTCAATCATAATTCGAAAGACACGTGGCGCCATCTATTATCGTTTTTGTTGTTTTCCTCGAGAACAGTACTTTTTTACGGGATGAAAGTTACCCTATGTCCGTGTCTGTACCTACACCTGACAACGTATATGCAAAATTTCAGGATGATCGGTTCAGTGGTTTAGGCGTGAAAAGGTAACAAACAAACAAACTTACTTTCGTATTTATAATATTAAGTTAGGAAATTAGGATACGCCTCTGTGAGGTAAATTTTTCGTTCCACTATCATTTTTACACGTTAAAATTGTACAATAAGGCAATATTCTAATATTTTACGTGTGAGTTCGAGACGTCGTCGTTTCACAGAAATTAGCTAATCGCGGAAGCCGGTGCTGTGGACTTGTTTTTTCTATTCCTGGATGTGACACATTAAAATTTGTATGGTATTCTTTTATATTTCAGTGTATAGAACCAGCAGCATCGAATTCAAGGAACCAATACATCAAAGTAGGTCTTAAAAGTTTACAACACCTGTAAAGTTACAACGATAGCGTACCAACCCAAACAGGACGCAACCACGTATCGTATCGCAAACTTGGCGACCCCTTTCTTCATCGGTCTCGTATCCAAGCGAACGGCTAAGTTACAAAACTTGAACAAGTACTAAACTTCGCCCGGGAACTTTACTTGCATCACCCGGGATTATTTCACATATTTATGTCCATTTTCGCTTTTAGTGGGTCAGCGGGACAGTGAAGCAAAGCACATTGGCACTGCTCAAGACCTCTTAACCCAAATACTAACATAAAACTTCCTCACCGCACTCTGGGAATAGCCGTTTTGTAAGATTCAAGAAAACCCAGCACGCTTGTTGGTAGGATCTATAGGGTGCCTTTCCACCAGAGATGTGTTATGCAATGTTGCTATGGACGCGTTTGATATCCACCAATCATATTCATCGGTCCACATAGCATAGCACTGGTGGAAACTAATTCAACTAAGCTACGTTTTTTATATGGAAGGATGCGTGGATGCGTGCTGTGGATGCGTGCTATGGATGCGAGCTATAGATGCGTGCTATGGATGGTAGCGAGTGGTGTAGCTATGTGCAGAACACCGCGCTGCCGCTCCCCGTGCCTTCCCTACTATCGATACGTCGCATAGCTCGAGCTGAGGATCTTCCTCGCACAGCTACCTTGCGGCGCTGCACATCATACTCGCCCCGCTACATAGCTTAGCATTCGTAGCTTAGCTTTTGCATTCTCGCAGCATAGCTGCATAGCACATCTCTGGTGGAAAGGCACCCATACGGTCCGCCTAGCTAGCTACTACTCTCTCAATAAAGTCCGACACCAAGCAGTTTACTGTGTACCGTCGTGTTTTTGTGAGAGCCAGAGGGGTGTAGAGGAATCCCTTTATATCTCTCTTGTATTCGTGTGGTCTCAGACACTTTTTGCGCTTACCGTCAGGTGCGACCAGGGAAAAACGCGACCAAGAAAAAAAAAAGTATATGTTACAAGGTTAGTCGGAAAGGGGGTACTAATCCGTAAGGGTGTTAAAGTACCCATAATAATGAATAACTTTTGTTCTATAACTTTCCCTAAAAGTCAATAGTTTAAGAGAAATAGCTGTACAAAGATCTCAAAAAAAAATCGCTAAAGTCTATGTATCACCAGTTATGACCAGCTGTGTTTACATTTTAGGTCATATTTGGGGTCATGAATTAGAAGCTCCATTTTCTGAATTCGTAACTAAAGCAAAAATGAAGAAATAATGTTTTTGCATGGAAATTAAAATTATCGAATTTTGAAATTTTACCACTTGCAATAAATAGGACACATAAGTTATACTTTAAGTAGCCTGTGGATTAGTACGCCGTTTTCAACTAACCTTGTATAAAAGGTTGTTTGAAACCTAAACAAAATTAAAGACTGTAATGTAGGACGAGGTCGCACTCATTTCTCTAATTCTAAGCAAATAAATCATGAAATAAAATGCCAGCAATCAGTAGTCATCTAGTAACTAACTGTCTCTAAATAAAAAGAAACATACAAAATTGATACTCAAAACATTTCGGTGCTACGCGTAAATGAATTCAAGCACGGCGACACAGCTAACGGGCGGGACAAGAGCGATATCGCTCTGCATAGTCAGTTAACCCGGGGCGCTAAACTGGCTCACGTTAAGAAAAACTGCTAAAATCTCATGCTTGGTCATAATCTCTGTTACCAGTACACCACGAGGTTTAATGGAATTACGCGAAAGGACACACCATATATTAATAGTTTTTTCATTACTCATACTCGGAAAGTAGGGCTGAAGTTGCTTGAGGAGCGGGTTGAAAGTAATACTTTTCAGCCCTAGGGAGAATCGTTATCAACTGACAGCTGTCAAATTATTAAAAAAAAACTAGTTCTATTTTCACAGTTCCAACTTTCTATACAGCCACTCAATTTCAGCGCGATGTAAAATTGTAATAACACAAAGTTAAGTAGGTATTAATTAAATAATAATAAAATGAAATGACTTTATTATAATTTAGTTTCAACTATTTCTTCAAAATAACATAGATTTGGGCAAAATATTTACCACTTTTTCAATCATGAAAATGAAAAATAATGGCTTAGCGCCACAGAAAAAAAAAACAAAATAGGCGGGAAAGCGGCAATGCGATCACTAATTTTTTCTTCAGCTAATTCATGTTTTTATTATTTCTTTCCTTGTATTAGTAATTAAAAGCACAATGTTTACCTCGGGTTAAAGACCTATTTAGTCCCTCGAACTATTGGCGCCCTCGCTACGGCACTAAATAAGTTACTTTCACCCCTAGAGTAACAACGTACTATTGAATATAAATTTTACGAACACAAAACGATACCCTATAACGTAAATAATCCCCTATATTATATTTTCTGAATAATCTATTCAACTGTCCCTATAACCTGAGCAAGGCCGAGGCCAGTCACCAGTGACAATAATAATATAGTAGTTCCTTTATTTGATCTGAGACTCACCTTGACTGATACTGCTGTAGCCATCAGGTGTCATCAAAGGCGTGCCGCCTCCGTCATACATGTTTCAAGGTATATCACAAACAGGTACACAACAAAGGTATTCACATCACTAACTTCCCACAGGTAACTCAACACTGTTGTATACACTTTCAGTAGTTCATGTATTAAGCCATTTTATTAAATAACATGTTCATACGAGGCTGTGTTTAACGTGAGTATTTATAAATTTATTGATCATGTGTTTCAGGGACATTCGTGTTAAATGTACCTATATTTTATTATAACATTACTTGTTAACGTTAGAAGGGAGGAGGTTGAAAGGGAGAACGTTAGGACGGCCTCGTGGCTAATTTACAACCGCGTGAATATGACTTTCAAGATTAAGCTGCAAGACCATTCTTTACCTATAGACTCCCCTCCGATCCTCGGAGAGCACGTTAATCCGTCGGTCTCGGTTGTTATACGAATACCTTTGACAGTCGTTACGGGTAGTCAGAAGCCCGAAAGTCTGACAACCGGTGTACGAGTATCCTTGGGATATCGACAGTGCCCAGTAACTGGGTTGCGGAGGTCTGATGGCAGTCGCTCCGTGTAAGATACTGGTATTCAGCCGCATCTTGTTAGACGAAGCTGACCATAAAATAGTCGTAGTTTTGGAAAAGGTTAGGCAGAATTTGTTAACGTTAAAACAATATACACTTCTTCGTTTTCGTATTTGTTTAAAAAACGTTGCCCCACACTAAGATTTCTCTTGTATCGTGGGTGCGTTTACAGACACAAATCTCACAAACAAACGCCCAGACCCGGAACAACCATCTGTAGGCCATACAAATTTTTGTTCCGTGTGGGAATCGAACCCACAACCCGTAGCGCAGAATCCAATCGCTTAGCCACTGCACCAAACGTGTCGTCACTTGGGGGCAAATAAATCGACTCACTCCTTTTTTCACGTGTCCTGGTTATTAGTTTTGGTTTCATGGATTATATACTAAGTTGACAAAAAACGAACCTCATTGTAAAGGTTATCAAATAACCTTTTAGGCGATATATGTTTCGAATTGATCTGTTCCATAATAGGTACCAAAAACAATAACAATTATACGTGAAAAATAGAAGTGGCTCGATTTATTTGCTCCCAAGTATAAAAATATGTAATCTTAGAAAACCTACTTTGTTCTTGACCTTTTAATAAGCACCATTTTTCTTCCTTTGTAAGTAATAATTATAAAAGGGAACTTTCAAGTGCGAAACATCAAAGAGCTATCTCAAAGACAAGACTTAAATTTAACAGTCGAGGAACAAAATTAAAATGATTGTAGCCTTCAAAGAATATTTGAGAAGTTAACTTAGTTTATCAGCTGAGTCCAAGCTCCAAGTTTATCCATAGAATTGCTGGAACCCTCTTTACAATTTCATTACTTCGGAGCGAAAGCTCATCATAAATCATGACGAAATAGAGCCTCCGACAAACTTATTTACAGTAGTTGTTTAAACAATGGATTACTGGTTCAACAATATATTTACATTTTGCTTAAGCTTAGCTTTACATTTTGATAGTCGGCTATTAATATTATCTTTATAGGGCGTCTAAAAGTTTTAGAAGGAATGTCTGGCGAGGCATAAAATAATGGAATAAAAACGGGACATGCTGAATCCAGTGGATAATTTTATTTGCACACTAGCTGTACCTGGCATGCATTGCATTGCACTTTTTCCTAATTACTACCAACCTTCAGAAAAAAAACAAAATAGTAACAAAAAGTTAAAACCATTTTCATGCATGTGGTAAACAAATGAAGAATATGGACATAATGAGACCATTTGTTTTTTTTTTAAATAACAAAATTTTCTTTCGTAAGAACCTTCTCCTGACAAATAAGAACAAAACAAAAAAAAAAGCGAAATCGGTCCAGCCGCTCACGCGTAATGCCGTGACCAAAGGAAATTGTGATTCAACTTTTTTTTTAAATCAAAATTTTCTTTCTTATGAACCTTCTCCAGACAATTATTAAGGACACAACAAAAAAAAAATTGCGAAATCGGTTCAGTCGCTCACGCGTGATGCCGTGACCAAGGGAAATAGAGATTCATTTTTTATATAATATAGATTTTTTTAAACTGTTGTCCTGATGTTTTTAATTCACAAAATAATTGAATCCTCATTTTTTGCAATCCTTGCTAATGCTACTTAGTCAATGGAAAAAAGTATCCCGTATGCCTCACCACACTCTGGGAATAAACGCGTTTTGTAAGATTCAACAAAACCCAGAACGCTTGGTGGTCAAATTTATACGATTGGCCTAGCTAAAAGTCCAAGCAGTTTAATGTGTTCCGTCGTGTGTGTGTGCGTGGGTATATAGAAATCCGTCCATATCTCTGTTACTTGGATTAGTGTGTTCCATCTTGGGTTCTATTTGCACTTAATATCAAGTGCGATTAGGGTCAAATACGTCCAAGACAAATAATAAAACAAGTGCGAGTCGGACTCGTGCACGAAAAGTTCCGTACCACTATCTATAAAAACGGCAAAAAATAATCACGTTTTTTGTATGGGAGCCCCGTTAAATATTTATTTTATTCTGTTTTTAGTATTTGTTGTTATAGCGGCAACAGAAATACATCATCTGTGAAAATTTCAACTGTCTATCACGGTTCATGAGATACGGCCTGGTGACAGACGGACGGACAGCGGAGTCTTAGTAATAGGGTCCCGTTTTACTCTTTGGGTCCTAAAAAAAGAGAGGCATGTTAGATGTAAGACATTTTTTTTAAGTATGAATAAGGACGGCTTTAAGAGAAGAGGACGAGCAAAGAAAAGATGGATCAAGATGCAGCTTGTAGACGATGACATGTCTAGGAAGGAAGAGAACACGGCAAGAGGTGACGGCTGATAGAGATGAATTGAAGAAAAAGACACAGCCCTGACCCTAAGTAAAAGATAAGGACAGGAGCTGTTAGCGTCAGATATAATTGTCGGTTATGTAGAAATAGATAATGTTGCCTTTAGATACAGGACAATGTTTATCCCTAAAATAATATAATAGGCAGCACGATAATATTCTATAGAGATAGGCCTGTTGAAAATGTAAACATTGTTGATTAGTTTGCCCTCACTAATAGTGGTTACTGTGAAATTAATATTACTATTGTATACATGTCAATATCCACAGTATTTTATGCTAACTCAGGATCACAAACAAATAATAATTATTGATAAGTATTGCGTAAATATTTTCGCTTCATCAATAATTCAAACCTTTGAATGTTAAAGTGACAAATTAATGTTATTAGGTGTATAATATGTGCCCAAAATGGATGGATGTAATATGTACAGTATAATGTTGTAATTATTGTATTCAAGAATTCCCTGGTTTTCCCTGGAGGGTTGAATAATGCATTATGGCCGATTATGTACCGAGCGTTATTGTTATTATTAAAACTCCTGTATCTTTACCAATAAAATTAACCAAAGGTTTGCATAGGATACGTACATTAATAACTTTCACAGGTAAAATTAGCTTACAAGTATATTTGTATGCCCAGATTGGCAATAAAAAATGCTACCATTGGTAAGCAAAACGATCCGTTTTGGGCCGTAGGAACAGAACATAAATTAACAAATCCGCTGTCAAATTTAATGTCAAATGAAACGATTGGTTGTTAGTATTTTGTTCGACCAATCACATTCGCTGACATGTGATTTTTGTAAACAGATTAACCTTTCAGAAATTTTGTTAAATTCTGCTTTAGTCAGTCGATCTTTCCCAGTTCACTGTTGGATAGCATAGGCACAGGTGTCTCCCAAGTTTCGCTATAATTATCAGTTCTACCGTCTTCTGTTTATCCTCTTATAAATTCAAGGCGTGCATTTACTGTTACATAATCATAGTCAACTTTTGCTTACAGCGGAACTTTCGGTCTCAAGTATTTGATTTATACTGATTTTAGTCTGGTTCTTTAAAACTATGTAAGGGGTTGTGTGAACGAAATTTTTACAAAAGTTGTCATAGTTTCGGCAAAGAAAAATATTTTCACCACAATTCGTAGTAAATGTTAGACGGGTTCAATATTTATTTATTTTTACCACTTCCAAATCCACTGTAATTTAAACAACTCACAAATGCTAAAAAATACTCAATATGTTTTTTGTACTACGAAATTTTTTACGTTGTTTTCGCGGCGGCGAGGCACGTCGATACGAGCCTGGTGGTGGGACTCCACTACCACCCCCATGGCACCACCGTGCCCACCACATAGAACGTAGAATTGAATGGAGTCGGCATTGCGTTATCGACGCAAATTAGTCTGGGGAATATATTTCGCTTGGTCATTGTACTATGTTTCTGACGTGTTCATGTTGTACACATTGGTAGGTTATAAAATGTCCAACTAAATTAGAATTACATAATAATCTGTAGGAAAGTACAATACAACAAGTATTAAGTTACATCGATGTACCTGATCGAACAACCAATAGCAGTCGCTCATTTTCGCGCCACTCACTTATTACGTCAGCGGTAAAGATATTTTTTTACTGCGCTACTAATGAATATTCGTTGTCCTGAAGTCACACACAGTTTGGAACCGATCGGTTTTACGAAGTTTGCCGATGAGACTTCTTAGGCCTGAATTGCATAGAAACGGCATAAGGCGCAGGCACGGCGCAGGCGCGTCACTTTCATACATTTTTTGTGCCGCTTCAATTTTTTTTCGTACAAAATGTATGAAAGCGACGCGCTCGCACCGTGCCTGCGCCTTACTTATGCCGTTTCTATGTAATTCACGCCTTAGAATTGTCGTACTATGTGAGCAATCAGTGAGGTAGATGTTTAAATACTAATAGAACGATAGGTAGCTTAGTGACATGTTCATTATAAAAGCCATTTAAAATAAACCCCACATTTTAGAAATCCTAGCCTTGCATAGATCCGGAGCCTCAGAAATGGATAGCATAAGTTTTAAACGTTAAATCCGTTGCACTACTTTTAGTTTGACAAGAGTATTTGAAGAAACTCAGTCGGTACACTTGGTATGCGGAACGAAGCGGGGCGTATCGTCGATAGCACTTTGACAAATTAACGTTGCGGACTCCCGGACTCATTTTAGATTTCATTTGATTCATTTGAATTGAGCTGTACTAAGTATTGAGGAGTGTAATTAATCTACCTGTCACATTGTTCTTTATTTTGAATCTTTTTTATGTTTTGAGGAACGTACCTTCAGACGATTTATATGATTTTCTTCTATATTTGATACTAGCTGTAGTGGCTTTACCTACGGAAACATAAGGTTTACTGCTTATCACCCATATTCAATAGCGTGATAATTTGTACCCTATAACCTGACCCGTTCTTTAACGGACATTTTTGCCAAATTTCAACTAAATCTATTCAGTAGGTAGTATTGGCGTGAAGCTCAAACATATAAACAGACAAACAGACAGAAATTCTAAAAGCTTCTGTTTCGGTCTTCTCTTTCTATCGTGTCGGCACGAGCTATACGATAATAGCCCATGCCGTGGCGAAAGGATTAGCCAGTCAGCAAGATTCGTGGCGAGGCAAATTGCCCAAGGTGCGCCGGACGTACCTAAGTATCGTCACTCGCGGAGGCTCCTTTCATGCACCCCTCTGTTTCGGTGTCAATATGGATTCTAATACACGTATAAAGCAAATGTTTTTATGATTTACTAACTTTCGCCCGCAGCTTCGTTTGTGTGAAATTTTGAACCCGTTAAGTGAAGATTTTCCATACAAACTTTCATCCCCTATTTAACTCCCTTAGGGGTTGAATTTCGAAAAATCCCTTCTTAGTGGATGCCTATGTTACAAAAGGAACCTACTGTCAAAATGTCAAGTTTCTATCCCCAGCGGTTTAGGCTGTGCGTTGATAGATCAGTCAGTCAGTCAGTCAGCTTTTCCTTTTATAGGTATAGATTTTCTATGTACTTTTTTTCATCGTTACGATTTTATACATATTATAGATTATATGTATAAAAGTAGAGGTCACTTGCGGTTTCACCCGCGTAGATGTCGTTTATCGCGTATTCCGCGTTATTCGGGATAAAAATAGCCTATAACTTCTTCAAGTTTCAAAATCGGTTCAGTAGTTTAGTCGTGACGAGGTAACAGACAGACAGACAGAGTTACTTTCGCATTTATAATACCTATTAGAGGAAAAGGTTATACAATTGCGTACCACTAAAATGACGTCAATATTCAACTCAGGGTCATTCATTAGAGGTAGTAATCTACAGGTAAACTCCATGACCATCTGAAAATAATAAACTACTTACTACTACATAAAATATTACTAACTGAATGTCACAGTCCATGTAGACGTCGCAGCTAGAAATAGCCCACTGAATTTTTAATAAGACATTGAGAACTTAGTTTCATGGCTCCTAGTAATTTATGTACACTCACCGGCATAATTAGCGGAACGTTTTCATTTTTTACATTTTTTTATTATATGGTACTGCTATTGCTATGACGTTTTTTTTATTCAAAAGAACCTTCAATTAGGAATTGCACGTTGAAGAAAAAATTGGTTTTCCTAAGCGATTAGAGGTAAATTAGGCCCAGTTTTGATTTTACAGAGATTTTGCCCTTTTGTGTTTTTGATCGGAACTTTGTTTTATTTAAGTACTGGTGGTTTGGCGTTAGTGTATTCATTGCATTTGGAAAATAAACATTGCGTAGAGGCTGAAATAAGTAATTTACCTGTGACAAAAGTTACGAGGGATGTTACAGTGATCGATGAAAGTCAAACCTATCGTGCGGTAAGTTAAGCACTGGGTGTATCGAAATTAGTCATTCCTCGCAATGTCCATCGGTACAAGCAGACAGGATGTTTTGTTAGAAGATGAGAATAATGCAGAAATCAAGGAAAAAGCGCTTCTGATGATTGATTTATGACAGTTCAAACCGGTTAAGGCTCTGAAAAATTGGCGCAATGCTGCTATTCGGACCTGTAGCATCCTGAAGGTGGTCTGTATGTTGCTTGTGAGTATGCGGAAAGAAAGACGACGCCTCACTGAAGGTAATCTGATGTCTAACGCGACTGCTGAATGTCCAAAACGTGCTGTAGGTCATCGCGTAGTGAAATTCTGTTTTGCTCAATAACACCGAGATCGGACTAAGGAGTTAGAAAGAGATTTTTTTCTCAGAGGCAAGCTGTTTTTTGATATACATTTTTTGGATGGGAGGCATAGAATATGGATACGTCTAGAGAATCGCTTTGAACAGTCAAATTTTACAGGAATATGCCTTATACTGGAATTCTCCAGTACTGGTTTGGGATGTAATTTGTTTTGAATCGCACACGGAGTTAGGCATTATTGAAGGAGGCTTACTGGCTGCTTATTTTTGCAGGATAGACATCCCAGAATATCATGCAATGCCACTTGATGAATTATCAGACAAGAAAAAAAAAATATGCACGATTATGTGTGGCCGGACTGTGTATTCGTGGTCCGCAATTTCATATAAGATGTTGTAATAACCCACCAGTGTGGGTCAACGTGGACCCCGGACATGAGTCCAATAGAACATGACTTGGCCTTGACGTCAAATAGGGTTAGAGAAAAAAAACCAGCCACCCAGAAACATTAGAGGATTAAAAATTGTTTCATGGGAGTTTGGGGACAATTTGCCTTAAGAAAAGATAATGGATTAAAAAATTGGATGGAAAAACATGTCATAATACTGATAAGGACCCTAGCAGTATGGACAAGGTGATAAAACAAACAAAAAAGTAAAATAAATAGCAAATTCATTATTCCAAAAAATATGCGCCGAAAATTACAAAATGGATATTTTAACAAATTAAAGATTTAAGTTGCCAAATTCAATTAAATGATTACTAATTATTTGTCCTTTTAATGCATTTAACCCTAATTATAAAATATTTAAACAAAAACATTAATGTACAATACAAAATAATGGAAAAAACACGGTTTTTTGTTGCGTTCCGCTAATTATGCCGGTGAGTGTAGTTGTGGTACATGGCCGTGACCGCGTCAGTGAAACATTGCATGTCAATACAAATCAATATCGATTGCTTGCACATCACTCGTATTTTCGTATCTTCTTTAGAACTTCTGGACTAGTTAGCGATGCCCGATACGTATCGATATTTTGGTGTATCGATACAACGGAATGCGATTATCGATATTTTTTATCGATACATGTCAATGCGATATTTGGCTGTATCGCTTCGCTGGAATATCGCATCAAAAATATCGTATTGTAGTGAGTATCAAGAGTAATATTTGGTTTATGAAATATTAAGATAGGTAAAAGTAACAAAAATTACAAATGTAGACAATCTTATTCTATTGTAATGCCGCCACACTTGAGGCTTTAACTTTTGTGATACGATGCGGGTTGGTAAGGTAATGTAAATATTTCTTTTGACTTTGTTGATTTTATATTTTATAATAATGTAGGTAAGATACACTAACAATCTTATTGAACTGTGTTATTGTGTATTTAGTTAATCTCAAGAATTTGAGTCATTCCGCTGCCATGGTTCCGCCAGTGAAATCAAATGTGTGGTAATTTTTTATTAAGAATGATTTGGGTGCAAAATCTTGAAAACATCGGGTGAAAAAATTAACGACACGTTTGGTGCAGTGGCTAAGCGATTGGTTTCTGCGCTGCGCGGGTCGTGGGTTCGATTCCCACACGAAACAAAAATTTGTATGGCCTACAGATGGTTGTTTCGGGTCTGGGCGTTTGTTTGTGAAATTTGTGTCTGTAAACGCACCCACGATACAAGAGAAACCTTAGTGTGGGGGAAATGTTTAAAAAAAATGCAAGTTTACACTATCGATATAAAGGCATACGATATAATATTGTATATCGATATATTACGACACAATATATCGATACAAAGCGATATACGGGACATCGCTACTCCTGGTAGAATTAGCTTAATTGACTGAGTGGGGTATGTAATGCAATGCTCGTTTATTCTGGAGACACGCCCTGTTAGCGTGCATGCAATTCTTTTGTGCTTTATTCATTTTGTTCTGCGACACATTACCTTTGTTTTGTGTTTGTGTCGTAGGGAGGTACTGGGTAAACCCGGTGAGTCATGCTCGTAGCAAAGTTTTAAAATGTTGAAGCTCGCAAAGTTTATGAGAGCAGTGTACCGTGATTTAATAGTTGATAAACATTGTTTTAGTTTTAAAATAATAATATGTATTCTAGAAAATATTCTCCTAAAACTGGTATTTTGAAGCCAAGTAATATTTGACTAAAAATGAAATCAAGCGTACTACTTTTATTATAATAAGCAAAATTGAAACTATATACCTTTACGAATCGATTATTTGAGAAAACACGACATAACATAATATCTCGCACGTATTCCTCTAAGGGTTGGGCAGAGGTATAGGACACATTCATGTCGGTGTTATGTCTAAGTCCCGAGTAGTATTCTGTCTCTCCTAGTTTAAAAGGCAGGGTTATTTAAATTATTGTACGGATTTTGTAACTTTTGTAATGTATTGTATTGTGATGTGATGATAAATCTATAACCTTTGTTGGTCAAAAAACTATAATTAACTATTACTAATAAGGGGCGAGTCTATTGCAATCAACCTACCATTAAACTACTGAGAAATTCCACACGAAAAAACTCAATAACACTTAGCCCGACCTGGGGATCGAACCCAGAACTTCACGCTCAGCTGATACATAACTTACGTCCTAATCCCTACTAATATTATTCTTCTATCGTGTCGGCACGAGCTATACACGAATAGCTCATGCCGTGGTGAAAAGATTAGCCAGTCAGCAAGGATGGTAGCGAGGCTGACTGCCCAGGGTGCGCCGGAAGTACCTAAGTATCGTCACTCATGGAGGCTCTTTTCATGCACCCCTAATATTATAAATGTGAAAGTAACTCTGTCTGTCTGTGACGCTTTCACGCCTAAACCGCTGAACCGATTTTGATGAAACTTGGTACAGAGATAGTATGGAACCTGGTACATAGGGCTACGTTTATCCCGGAAAATACGGAATACGCGATAAACGACATCCACACAGGCGGGACCGCGAGCGTTCTCTAGTAATATTGTAAATGTGTGAAAGTTTGTATATTTATGAATTTGTGAATTTGGATGTTTGTTAATCAATCACGGCTTAACCGGTATCGTCCCGCGCGACGACCCTGATCGTCAGTGCCATTGTTTATCTATTGTGTCTATAATTACAGTACTTAACCGGTTAACGGCTGAAAGGATTTTAATGAAATTTGGCACACAAGTAGTCCATGACCTGGACTAGGACATAGGATACTTTTTATTAAGATAAAGATAAAGATAGTTTATTTGTCCAAAACATGAGTATGCAGTACAAACAGGTTTGCAAAGCAAGATGTTACAATAAAAAGACACGTCCTTACATGTTTTGCCCACAAGGGCGTACAAATTTCATTTTTTTTAAATTTATATTTATTACTACCTAACGTTATTTAAAATTAAGAGTTCACATGAAATGTATGAGTAGGTATTAATTATTTAAGAAATCATGTAGATTATAAAAACACTTTTCTATTAGATATTTTTTTAAATGAAGTTTGAATTTAGTAATAGTTAGTTGTTTAATAGATTTAGGTAGTTTGTTAAATATTATCGGTGCAAGACAGAAAACACTTTTGTGCATTAACGCAGTATTAGATTTTACAATACACAGTCTATCGTTGTCTCTACGATTGCGAACAACTATGTCTGAAAGACGGCTGAATAACTGAGGGTTTATTTTAACGAAAATAGCTACTTCATATATGAATAAAGCAGGTAGTGTTAATATCTTATATTTAATAAAATAAGGTTTACAACTATCCGTGGTATTAAGCCCAAACATAGCTCTGATACATTTTTTTTTTTTGTGCCTTGAAAATAATTTCCTTGCTGGTAGAGTTTCCCCAAAATATCACACCAAACCTCAGAATGGAACCAACAATGCCATGGTACGCGGTAACAAGAGCGTCCGAGTTTATTATGGCTGCTAATTTAAAAAGTGCGTATGCTGAGGAACTAATCCTCTTTGCTAGTCCATCTGCATGGGCTTTCCAATTCAGATTTTTGTCTACTGTGATGCCTAAGAATTTTGTTGTGTCAACTGTGCTTAGTGTAGTTCCCTGGTAATTGATCATAAAGTTAGGGGTAACCATCCGTTGGCTGAACCACATTATTTTAGTTTTTTCTATATTCATTTTCAAATTATTATTATTCGTCCACTGGATTAAAGACTGGATTGTATCATTGATTTCTTTCTCATGCGCATTTTTATTTTTGGAGTGAATTGTTACAGTACTGTCATCAGCAAAAAGTGTCACAGGGTAGTTTGTCACTTTCGGTAAATCATTAATGTAGATAATAAAAAGTAATGGTCCTAATACACTGCCCTGTGGAACTCCGAACATAGTTGTGCGTATACCAGACTTGTATACTTCCTCACATTTTTTAAAATAATTAATATTTGTAATCTCTGTGTATTGTTTTCTGTTTTTTAAGTAGGTTTCCATTAGTTGGAGTACATTTCCTCTAATGCCATATGCCTCTAATTTCCTTATTAGGATTTCATGACTGACATAGTCGAAAGCCTGAGTCATATCGCAATATATTGAGCAAATAGGCGTCTTTTTGTCTACATTTTTTATAACGTTGTTTAAAAAATCATAAAGGGCCATATTGATATTTTGGTTTTTTCGGAATCCCTTTTGTTCTTCTACTAATATGTTTTGTTTTTCTAAATAACCATATATTTGAATATAAAAATATTTTTCAAAAATTTTTGAAAAGATTGACAATAGTGCGATCGGCCTGTAACAATCCATCTGTAGTTTATCTTTTTTTTTAAATAGCGGTTTAATAATTGAAATTTTTAAGTTTTCTGGGAATGTTCCAGTAATGATGCACAAGTTTATGATATGGCTCAGATGTTCACAAATAGTGTGCGCTACATGTTTAATAATTTTGGTCGATACTTCGTCATGCCCTACACTGCCAGTGCTCTTCAGAGACTTGATAATTGTTATAATGTCATGAGAAGTACTAGGAGCCATAAACATAGATTTATTTGATTGATTAATCATAGAAGTAACTTGATTACCTGAGCCTGATATTGGTTTTATTTTATCAATAAAGAAATTATTAAACGCATTAGAAATTAATTGTGGAGACGTCACTATACGTTCTCCGATTTTTATTGATGATATTAATTCTTTCGGAACGTTTGTTTTTGATTTGTTTATAATTCCCCATGTAGTTTTAGATTTATTTCTTGACTTTTTAATGTTATAATCATTTTGTGCACGTTGTGTAAGTTTAATGATTTTTTTATATATTTTATTGTAATTCTTGAAATTAATTTTATTTATTTCATTAGGTTTTATTCTGTATGTCCAAAGTAATTCTCTCTTTTTTTTGCTACATGTTCTTATTCCACGTGATAGCCACTGTGGACGTCTTTTAATTTTAACAATATTTTTTTTAAACGGAAAACATAGATTATATAATAATTTAAAGGTATTTATGAATGAATTATAGGCCTGGTTTACATCATTAGTGTTGTAGATTTCAGAAAATGTCAGTTGTTGTAAATATTTATTAAATTTTTCTATATTTTCTTTACTGTAGTCGCGACGTTTTATTTGCCATTGATTAATAATATAAACTTTATTGACAGCGAATTTTAGTAGTTGTGAAGTGTGGTCAGATAACCCAAAATCTATCACATTTGACGTGCATTTTTTCCCCAAATTATGTGCGTAATTGTCAATGCAGGTTCCACTCGAGAGCCTCGTAGGCTGTTTTAATTCTAATTTAAGGTTGTTGTTTAATAGTAAACATTCAAATTCTAATAATGTATTAGAGCGTTTTAGACAATCAATGTTAAAATCACCTGCAATTATGACATTTCGTTTACATTTTTTAGTAATGAATTGCAACATTTTTTCGAGTTGTTCGAAGAACACATTAATATTATTATTCTTAGGGACTCTATACAAACATATGATTATAGTCTTATAGCTAACTAATTCTACGCCACAACATTCAAAGATACCACTTATAGAGTACTTAGCAACCTCTGGAATTTCTATACATTGGTGTTCGTTTTTCACAAGAATGCATGTTCCACCTCTTTTTGAGTTTATTCTACTATAAATTGCTGCCATCTTATAATTAGGTATAAATAATAGATTTTCATATCCTGCCATTATGAAGTGTTCTGATAAACAAATAACGTCAACTTCATTATCTTTTTCTCTCAACTCTTCCAAGCAGACTGTTAGCTCGTCAGATTTATTTAGTAAACCTGCTATGTTCTGATGTAATATTTTTAAGTACTCATTATAGAAAAAAATGGTTCTTCGCTTCTTTGTCCTCTTTGTGGTTATAACATTCTAAATCGGATATATACTGAGCTATGTCCTTAAATATTATTTCCATGCCGTAGTTGTTGATTGTTCCAGAGTTATACTTGAACATTACATAATCGCAAGTAAGATTCTTATTTGTATCGAGAAAGTAAGCATGCTGGTGTGATGTTATATCCAGATAAAGGAGATTATTAAATTGTTCCACGCGCCAGTTATATACCATAGAATAGTTTGAGTATTGGTACGTGGGCGAGCAAGGTACATAAAGTAGTTCCTCTAGGATGCAAGTGAAACTGCGGGCAACAGCTAGTTATGTATACCTACATTTGGTGAAACATTTTTCGTTACTGTAACAATCACCTGGTATATATTTCCATATCCATAAAGTTTGCAGTAATCGACACCCACACGATTATGTCCGATAAACTTCAATAGTTCCTAACATGCTATTACGTGTATGTTCAGCGTATGTACGTAATAATTACTAAATTACGTTTGAGCTCTACTAAGTAGACATTTTTATTTTGACATGCAATTTGAAAATGAACTGTAATAATTAGTAATCGAATACTCTAGGGTCTCTTGGATAATTAACAGCCGCGCGGATCATATTATGATTGCTACGCTTGCCGCAGCCAGTCCCCGGATGGGTGACCATTCCTTTCACATCGAGACCCTCTGTGTCCCGGAGAGTACGTTAAACCGTCTCGGTCCCGCGTGTCATACGAATACCTATGACAGTCGTGATGAATAGTCAGAAGCCCGAAAATCTGACAACCGATCTAATCTTAGGATATCGGCATTACCCTGTAGCTGGGTTGCGGAGGTCTAATGGCAGTCGCTCCTTGTAAAATACCGGTATTCAGCCACATGTGTGGCTGTAGACAAATTAATGGCAATCGACGATCGCTAGAGAATAGAAACAACAGTGAGATGTACTCGATTAACATAAGCTTTCGACCGGTCAAGCGATCTGTTATGTCATTTCCATACATTTAATTGGAGTATCTATTCTCTCGCGATCATCGATTGCCATTTGTCTACAGCCACTGGTTACACTGGAAGCTGACCCCAATATAGGTAGCAATAGGCTAGGCAGCCGGCAGCCGGGGGATGACGGGATAACCACAGAGCTGCTCAAAGCAGGAGGAACGCCTGTTTTGACTGAACTTGTAAAGGTATTCAATTCCGTCATCCACACAGGCATTACACCGGAGGCATGGAGCAGGAGCGTGGTGGTATTATTCTTCAAAAAAGGTGATAATACGCTCCTTAAAAACTACCGCCCCATTTCACTCCTGAGCCATGTTTATAAGCTGTTTTCGAGGGTTATCTCGAATCGTCTCGCACAAAAGTTTGATGACTTCCAGCCACCGGAGCAGGCCGGGTTTCGGAAAGGCTACAGCACCGTGGACCACATACACACCCTCAGGCAAATTATCCAAAAGACCGAGGAATACAATCAGCCTCTGTGCCTTGCGTATGTGGATTACGAGAAAGCCTTCGACACCGTCGAGACCTGGGCTGTGCTGGACTCCATGCAGAGATGCCTCGTTGACTGCCGATACGTCGAGGTGCTGAGGTGTTTGTATAAGGCCGCAACAATGACCGTCCAAGTACAAGAAAGGAGCACAAAACCAATCCAACTGCGCCGAGGAGTAAGACAGGGAGACGTTATCTCTCCGAAACTGTTTACAAGCGCGTTGGAGGACATTTTCAAGACGCTCAAATGGAAAGGACGGGGTATAAACATCAACGGTCAGTACATCTCGCACCTACGATTTGCGGATGACATTGTCATCATGGCAGAGTCTCTGCAGGATCTGGAGGTGATGCTAAACGGCCTAGGCGATTCTTCAAGACAGGTGGGCCTCGGGATGAACATGGATAAGACCAAAGTCATGTACAATGGTCATGTCTTCCCGAGACCCGTAGTCGTAAATGGCGCTATTCTCGAGGTTGTGCAAGAGTACATATACCTTGGCCAAACTATACAACTGGGGCGGCACAACTTCGAGAAAGAGGCGAGCAGAAGAATACGCTTGGGCTGGGCGGCATTCGGGAAGCTACGTAATATCTTTAAATCGTCGATCCCACAATCCCTTAAGACCAGGGTCTTTAACCAGTGCGTCCTACCCGTAATGACTTACGGAGCCGAAACGTGGACACTCACCGTGGGCCTGGTCCACAAATTTAAGGTTGCTCAGCGTGCTATGGAGAGAGCGATGCTCGGGGTTTCTCTGGTGGATAGAATTCGCAATGAAGTCATTCGCCAGAGAACTAAAGTCACCGACATTGCGCGTAGAATTAGCACGCTGAAGTGGAAGTGGGCCGGCCATGTCTGCAGACGAACAGATGGTAGATGGAGCAGACACGTGTTAGAGTGGAGACCGCGTTTGGGCAAACGTAGTGTGGGACGCCCTGCGGCACGATGGACCGACGATTTGAAAAAGGTGGCTGGCAGCGGATGGATGCGGGCTGCCCAAGACCGGGATGGTTAGCGATCTTTGGGGGAGGCCTACGTTCAGCAGTGGACGGCAATAGGCTGATATGATGATATGATGAGGCTAGGCAGAACATTTAATAATCGAATGCATATTTCGTTAAATAGTCATTATCGTAACTTAGTTACATACCGAAATCTTGATTTGCAAACGTTATTAGATTGGTACAACAGATTAGCAAAATCGATAATCAAGTACGTCCGGCGCACCCTGGGCAGTCAACCTCGCTACCAACCTTGCTGACTGGCTAATCTTTTCACCACCGCACGAGAAGAAGAAATAAAAGAAAAAGCAACGTTGGAGCGAATTCTTTTATAATTATTTTACGTACACTATACCAAACCAATTTGTTAAAAAGGTAAATAATCGTTTCGAGTCTTTTTGTCTGAAACTAGAAGATATTGTTTAAATTAAATCAAATACATTTTCCAAATACACTCGGGAACCATGAATCCGGGTGACCAACATAAATCTTACATACATACATAAACTCACGCCTTTTTCCCATGGGGGTTGGCAGAAACTGTAGAACGCCACAGGCTACGATCCTTAAATACTCCTTTCGCTTCGTCTACGGTCATACATAAATCTTAATATCTCGAAAACTAAGAATTATAGCTGATTCAAATAATTTTTATTTTATAGACTATTAATACGAAGTTTTATTAATTTTATTTGAGTAGTATTAAATAACCTGTTTGAAAATACCTATTTAGGGTTCCGTACCCAAAGGGACCCTATTACTAAGACTCCGATGTCCGTCTGTCCGTCTGTTACCAGGCTGTATCTCATGAACCGTGATAGTTAGACAGTTGAAATTTTCACAGATGATATATTTCTGTTGCCACTATAACAACAAATCCTAAAAAATTGGATAAAATAAATATTTATGGGGGCTCCCATACAACAAACGTGATTTTTTTGCCGTTTATAAAGACAATGGTACGGAACCCTTCGTGCGCGAGTCCGACTCGCACATGGCCGGTTTTTTTTATAAGCTATCATTCTAAGTTTCCTAGATATTGAAGTTTATGTGGGTGACCTGGATTCATTGCTCCCGAGTGTATATTATAGCTTTCTCGTGACGTAAAATTTCCTGCAAATAATATCTTACCCTCTCTTCAACACCTCTTTCAAATACCTATTTGAAATTCGATGTCTGTCAGTATTCAGTATCTATACAGGCTGTACACGAATTCATGTAATTCCTTTGATCTTGCACGGTTTTCAGATTCAACAAAAAAAAAAGTTCAAAAAGAAAACATGATGTTCTGTTTTTAAGACATTTTAGCGCCCCGAATTAACTGACTGCGCGGACCGATATTGCGCCAGTCATGCCCGCCAGCTGTGTCGCCGTGCTTTCATTTATTTATGTTTTGCATCGAAAGGCTCTAATACAAAAAAAAAAGTTTTTTTTTCCTTTGGTCATTTAGATACGAACATTGACACATATTTTTTTTCTATTGGACTGCTTTAGGTGGTCCTATTGGACGCTTCCTACGTTATCGGGCAGTTATTGGCTAGACCTGAAGGGTCTCCAGCTAATAGTGGGGAAGTAAAATACTTAACCTAAGCTAACTACTTGTACTACACTAACATCATGACTACCTGCAACAACAGCACTAAGGGCGACCCCTAGTGGGACTCGGACCTCGGCTTAGGGCGTTGCTGGCTGGGACTGGGGGGGGGGGGGGGGGACATTGACACATAAAGCAAGCTTATTTTTATATTTTCGCAATCTAAATACCGTGCGCAGTTAATCTATACCTGTAAAAGATCCCGTGGTTTAAGGAATTACACGAATTCGTTTACACCCTGTCTAATTCTCTAATAGAATCATTATCATTTCTAATTCCGGCTGACGTAGAGCTCCTAACATTATCTAACAGTGAACGTATCTATTTCCCTGAATATCCATTTACCGGACGTAACTGAATATCGGACTATAGTCTAGATATTATAGTGGTTGTGACAGATAGACTAGTATCTGTCTGCTTTAGTAACGACGCTGTTTGCACAGCTGATTAGGGTTGGCGTGTATTATTAATTAATAGTACGAGTGGTGGAATATATACGGAGAGCTGACCACTTGAGATTAGACGTAGGAAATTAAATATTGATTTAATATGTTCTATCATAACTAGATAAGGCGCCTGCTGCGCCTGGACAGGAGCAGCCTGCGAATGGTGACTGGAACGATAACCGGACACTGCTCACTAAACAAACACTTCCACACGATAGGCATAACGGACAGCCCTCTGTGCAGAGCATGTATGGGGGCCGAAGAGACGGTCGCACACGTGCTCCTGGAATGCACAGGGGTCACCCAAATACGAGGAACAACCCTTGGCGCACCGAAATCACTCGAAAATGTTCTGAGCGGACTGAGAGCCCTAATCTGCTTCTGGAAGGAGGTGGGCTGGCTGGAATGATGGCCGCCATGGCCCACGTACAATGGTCCACTTAAAGGACTAAGTGCGGAAACCACATCTCCTAACATAGAACATAGATGTTCTATCATATTAAAACGTGTCGCGTCACTGATGCGCAGAGTCCGTGGGAGCACCAACACCATTCTCAAGGTTATTGGTGATAAGCCAGACTGCCCAATTATGCGGCACTGAGTGCATACTCATGTGCATGTAAACGGTGCATCACAACGGTGAAGTAGTCCCGGCAAATATCTCAATTAATGTCTTCTTCTTCTTCTTCCTGCCCTTGTCCCATGTTACTTGGGGTCGGCGCAACACGTTTTCTTCTTCCATTCCGTCCTATCACCCGTCATGATATCACGGACACCCTTCTCTTTCATATAATTCTTCACACCATCCATCCATCTTTTCTTTGGCCTCCCTCTTCCTCTCCATCCATCCACATTTATACTCATAACTCTTTTTGTCACATGCGTTTCATCTCTCCTCTTCACATGCCTATACCAAGACAAACGGTTCCCTTTCAACTTTTCTGTCACTGGCGCTACTTTCAAACTTCCTCTATATATACTCATTCCTGACTTTAGCCATTCTGGTCACTCCACACATCCATCTCAACATTCTCATCTCCGCTACATGCAATCTTTCTTCATCCATCTTCTTCACGGCCCAACATTCCGATCCATACAGTGCGACAGGTCTTATCACGGACTTGTAGATTTTCCCCTTTAACTTGAGAGGCATCCGTGAGTCGCAAGTTATTCCAGTGACCTGTCGCCATTTCATCCATCCTGAGTTGATCCGGTGTGTAACGTCTCGGTCTACTCCGCCATCCCCTTGGACAAGCGACCCGAGGTACCGAAAGTCGGAGCAGGTCGGTATGGGCGTTCCGGCGAGAGATATTGGCACAGAACTAGAGAGACCGCCAAAATCGCAAAACAGGTACTCTGTTTTGGTTCTGCTCAATCTCAGACCAACACTCTCCAGTCTTTGCCACCACACCTCCAATCTGCTCTGGACCTCTAGGCCACTCTCGGCAACCAGCACAATGCAAACAGCATGCACCAGGGGGCCTCTTCTTGGATGTCCGCCGTCAAAGCGTCCATTATTACCAGGAAGAGGTAAGGGCTGAGGGCCGACCCCTGATGCAAGCCGACAGCCACATTGAAGCTGCCAGTAGTGCCCACTATAGACCGGACTTGGGTACTGCATCGACTGTACATTGCTCGGATCAACTGCACATACTTCCCAGGCACACCTTTCTCCTTAAGGGCCCACCACAAAACCTCACGAGGCACTCGGTCGTATGCCTTAATTAAATTAATGTATACTAACATAAATATAGTGGCCCATAAGTCTGCAAGACTGAAGTGGGATTGGACGGGCCATGTATGCAGAATGCATAAAGACAGATGGGACAGAGTCGTCACGTAGTGGGTGCCGGAAGACGGGTGTCGGCGCCGAGGGAGGCCTAGGAAACGCTGGCATGATGACTTAGAGTCGTTTATGCGAGATTGGCCAGAGAAGGCAATGCATAGAGATGAGTGGAAGGCTATGGGGGAGACCTTTGCCCAGCAGTGGGACAATAAAGGTTAAAAAAAAACATAAATATAGTCTTTACTAACGAAATATGGGTAATAATGCCTGAAATGAACATATTTTATCTAATTTTTATTAAATCAATATTTAATTTTCTACGTTTAATATGTCCTATCCAGCCTCTTTGGTTTAATGGTCGCAAGCGGGATTGCAGAGCGTGAGGTCCTGGATTCAATTCCTCGGTTGGGAAAAGTGTTATTGGGTTTTTCCGTGTGGAATTTCTCAGTAGCAGCCCGGAGTCTGGACTTGTGCCCGGTTGATGACAATAGGCTCGTCCCCTGTTACATGGGACTTAAACTGAACGGCGAAATGAGGGTGTACTGTATACCTCTGCTCAACTCTTCGGGAAATAGCAGGCGTGATGTTATGTCCTATCACTGTCAGTAGTTCCATTTTATCAGTGTATATTCAGGGTTGACACTTGTTTGCGGAACTATTACTTTTATTTCACCTACCCTAGATCGCCAAAAGGAAGTTTTTTGTCACTATTTTGCTGTTTTAAGGGTTCCGTAGTAACAAGGGACCCTTGTAGTTTTGCCATGTCCGTCCGTCTGTCCGTTCGCAGCTTAGCTCAGAGACTCTTAGTACTAGAAAGCTACAATTTGGCACGGATATATATTAATCAAGCCGACAAAGTGGTGAAATAAAATGAAGAAAAAAATTTTTTTTTAGTTTTCCTCCTTTTCACTTAAAGTGGGGATGTTTTTTTATTTTTCTTGAATACCCTATGGTGTCGCCATATTTTTGAAAGACCTATCTAACACCGTTAGATAGGTCTTTCAAAAATATTGCGGGTTATTGTCAATACACTTTTCGGTTAAGGGAATCGTTTCTGAAACATTAAGTTTTAAAGTACAAATTTTTGTTAGAGTCAAGTGTCCCCCCCCCCCCCTGCTAGCTAAACGGTTAGTTTTGGATATGTGAAAAAATTCACGGCAGTAGTATATACAACGAAGTTAAAAGGAAAACTATCACAGCTAAGCAGGCTTTACAAGTTTACGAGAAATAGTCGACCAACAGGAAAAGAAAAAAAATCGTACAAATTCTATTGAAAAATTACTAAGCCCTCTTCTTAGTCCGCATTATTGTGCAACTAGGGAACCCTATTACTGCGCGTGGCCCAACATGCAATTGGCCGGTTTTTAATTTGTCTTCTACGAGTTAATCAGTAGATTACCAACGTCTTCACCCATAGAAGTAACACACTGCAGCACTTCATTGGGTATAATAATAAAATAATACAAGGGCAATGACAAGCTCCATTGCTCGCGCGTAGAGAGCAATTTGTTCCCCTCAGTTGAGTCTTACAACACACGCGGGATGTTAAGCATCTGTTTCATTGTACTGAGTCCAAATAAAAAAGAATATTTCTTTCTTTCTTTCATTCTGTTTGACTTCAATTCCAGAAACAATGTAAAATATAAAGTTAATTGCACATAAGAATGATTTAGCGTGTGTTATTTTAAAAGCTTTTATTTAAATTGCTTTATTCTATGCTACATTACGTGTTACAAAAATACCCCAAAAGCCGAAAGGGGATTAAAGGTCCCTTGTAAAGAGTCAATTGGCAATACTTTAAAATAAAAGGAAGACCCAAAAAAAAAAAATTGGACAAATCATAAAATAAAATCATCACTGAAACGCAGCCCTGAAAACATTAAAATAAAGAGTAGACTACCTAGAAAGTCATTTATGTTCGTACTTAATTTCCTCTGAGAGGTAAATGACAACAACCATTAAAGACTACTTGATTAACATTTTCTTTATAAGGGGAATTATGTAACACGTTGTATATTGCAAGTAAATTTTAAACTACATAGTTCCTCATATACAAACAAGCAGAACTTTTCTGTGTTTCCTGAGCAATCTTCGTCTATCTTCAGAAATACGAATGCGCGGAGATGATAATCTAATATACATGATGTAAAGTAAACTCTAAATGAAATCCTTGCAGGGTCAATCTGTGTCAAAAGTAGATAAAAGGGTTTGAAAGACACGGATTCTGATACGCCTTGTCGAGCTGTTACAACATTTTTGATCTTTATTCGTAGCTTTAAATATTAAAATAGTTCAGAGAACTAAATAATAGTCTATTGCCATGTAACATAGCTGTGTTCCGGTTTGAAGGGGATAAAGGCTACTTGTCGTGGGTTCGATTCCCACACGGAACAAAAAAAATTGTATTGCCCACAGATGGTTGTTTCGGGTCTGGGCGTTTGTGTATGTGAGATTTGTGTCTGTAAACGCACATACAAGAGAAATCTTAGCGTGGGGAAAAGTTTTTACAAAAGAAAAAAAACCGGTAAAATTACAGGCACACATGAGAATCTCGACCTTTGGCTCAGCTTCGCAACGCACAGTGGTAACCACTTTCCATCAGGTGGGTTGCCCTTTTGGTGTAACCGATTACACCAAAAAGGCAGCCCACTGTCACTTTGGTTTGCTATTTCTGCAAGCTGTATCAGTGACTCCTACCCATACTTCTCTAAAAAACTATGTCCTCTTTCAAAAAAACACTGACGTCAGTTTGCCCCAGAATTGACCTAACTATTAACCGCCATCGTAAACAATATCAGTACGTCATTGTCTTTTATAAAAACAAAAAAAGTAAAGTCCCATTATCGGAACGTGGATTCTTGTTACAGCAATTATCTTTGGTAAATGAAAACATGATGTTAATCTGTGATAGATAGATACCTAAAATGAGTAGTTTTGTTTTGTGCTAAATACGGTATTAAATAAATACTAATGAAGCGACTAATTCACGATAGAAAATCGCTTAAAAGATTATTTTTATCTTCAGGAGGTACTTAGTACCGTCCGCGAGGCCTAAGCTGAGCTTTGCATTTGTGTGAGAATGAATGCAGATGCGTCCTTTGCTTGGTTTGAACCAGTTTATACTGCTTTTTGGCAATCGATTCTATGTGCACTCACACAAATGCAAAGCTTAGCTTACGCCTCACCAGTTGTACACAAATAAGCGAAAATATCTGTTTACTTCTTCGTAATAAATTGAAGGACTACATGATTCATGAAATTACTCATCCAAACGTCTAATTTATATTTAGTCCTATTTCGTCATCTGATTTGAGTTTTTAGATTGGTAGTGGTCGATAGATATCTGCACTCGGGAGCAATGAATCCGGGTCACCAATATAAACCTTAATATCTCGAAAACTACGAATGCTAGCTTTTTATTCAAATAAAAAGTGTTTTAAAAACTATTTATGAAGTTTTGTTAATTTCATTTGAATAGTGTAAAATACTGCCCAGGGGGCTTAGACAAAGTAATAATTTAAAAACGATAACGAAGTTCGAAAAGACTAAAATGTATGGGATTGACATAAGCCGCGTCATGTCACGTGGTCAATCGTCATCGTTATCGCAAGTTGGTAGACAATGTTATAATTCGAAACGAAACGATAAAGAAACGATTTGTTTATCGTGGTTATCCCATACAAATGCGTAGACAAGCAGCGCTTTTAGTGTTCGCCTTCGCTTCGATCGTGATCGCCAAAAAAGATAACGAAGCGAATGTTTAAACGTTGTAGTTATTGGTCGGATTTCGAATCGAACGAAAACGATCGCGACAATAGAGACGATGACGAATTTAGATATCGTTTCGCTACGAAGCGATGTTACTTTGTCTAAGGACCCTGTTAGTCTAGTTGTCGCAAACGCGACTGCTGACCGCGAGTTTTTGGGTTCGATACCTAGGTCGGCAGGCCGGATTCTGGATTTGTGCCCGGTTGATGGCAATAGGCTCGCCTTCTATTTCATGGGACTTAACACATAACGGCGAAATAAGTGTGTACAATATACACCTCTGCTCAGCCCTTCGCGAAATACAGGCGTGATGTGATGTTAGTATTAAGTAAATAGTCTATTTAAAAATATTTTTTATTTGAATAAACTATCATTCTTAGTTTACGAGATATTAAGGTTTATGTTGATGACCCGAATTCGTTGCTCCATAATGTATGTAAGCTAGCGTGACGTGTTTTTTTTGCTAATAAGATCCCACTCCTTCTCTTCACGTTTTACTATCCATATTTTTCGCAAGTTTCAGCGCAAGTAAAAATCTTCTATCATAAATAGCAAAATTATGGATGCCAGTAAAAAACACTACAAAACCTTCTTCGCCGTATTGGCGCCGAGCCCCAATGTTTCGCAACAATTCAGTGGCGAACTGACGAATGTAGGGCAAGCAGGGCTGGCCAACGGAGGGTCGCACGCGATCATCTGATAAACAAGAATCTGCACGGAACTGGCGACCCACTTGCGACCCTACGTTAAACTGGCAATTTTGTTCGCGATTATGGGAAAAGATGCCGTTTTAATAATCTGCTTAGCATATCTTTACGGTCGTTTTTCATTACGGAATTTGTAGGCAGAATATTTTATGATTCTGATTTTGATTTCTGGGTGTTCAAGGTAACTGCGGAATGGATTGGATATGCTGATGAGCTCAGCGTTGTTTTTTTTCGATCCTTTATCATCAAATTATTGGTAGAGTTTTTTTTTGTCCTTTTATGGCCGATTCCTGTAATTTACCGAGCTTTATTGGTTAACATTAACACTCTTGTTTCTTTACCAATAATGAAGCAATTTACTGTAGCTTTGAACAGAAGACCCTCCTATACGTTAGTAAGTTATCGCACTTAAAATTAGATTACGAGTCTATTTACCTATACAACGTGTACCAAAATTCAACGTTAAGCGGGCACCAGAGGGTGAACCTGCTCATGAAGATTCGAGAAAAAAAAAGAAAGAAAAATATCTCTTTTCTTTTTAATTACAAAATGGTGTTTGAAGTCCTTCGAAAATTGACGAAAATAAGTTTGATTGATTTTTGTGTAAAAACTACGGGCATTCTGGGATTTTTAAGGGTTGTGGTGGATAGCAGTGCTACTTAGGTTACCGATACAAAAAAAAAACTGAAATATTTGATAAATTATGGTCATGGTAGTAAAAAATATCGTAAGGGGTGTTAATTTTCGAAGGATTTCAATTTCGTTTAAGGAATATAAAAAAAAAAAACTTTTTTTTTTGCTTGAGATATCATGAGCAGGTCTACCATCTGATGCCCGCTTATCGTTGAATTTTGGGACACGTTGTATACCAAGTTTTGCAATTAAAAATGCCGATACCGGTAAGTAAAACGATTCGTTTTAGGTTATAGAACCCGGGCACTAATCTTTTTATAAGACGACACGTTTGGTGCATCGCTGAGGGCTTGATTGCTGCGCAACGAAAAGCATAAGTATGGCCTACAGATAAATGTTTCGTGACTGTGAAGATTTGTGTCTGTAAACGCATCAACAATACAGGAGTAACTAACTAGATTAACGCTTAAAAAAACAACAAGAATCCTGATAGCTTGCCATTATTAAAACTTAATACACATTTTAATAATGACAAGCAATTGGGATCTTTACCTAAGTGTAAGCCAGACAATATATTTTCCGGAAAGTGTCGGAATGGTGATTAAGCGATTATATCGCTTGAATGGATAGCCAGAATTTACCCGATAACAAACTGCAAATACCTTATTTTCTATATCTTTTAATCCAAAGACTAGATAGATAAGATAATGTAGTCGATTTACTTCCAAATTCAATGCCAATCGTCACTTATTGGTAAGTGGTGATTAATCCGATTAATAAGAAGTAGGAAAAATGCTACGATGCAGAAAATAATTGGCAGTCATACTCTTCATCTAGTGAATAGACGCGTGTTGTAAGATTCAACAAAACCCAGCGCGCTTGGTGGTAGGATCTATACGGTCCGCCTGGCTAGCTACCACCCTCACATCAAAGTCCGGCGCCAAGCAGTTTACTGTGTTTCGTCATGTGTATGTGAGAGCGAGAGGGGTATAGAGGAACCCTTCTATATCTCTGTTACTTGTATTCGTGTGCCCCATCTTAGACCCTGTCTGCGCTTACCATCAGGTAAGCTCAAACGCGACTAAGTCAAATAATAACATAAAACATAATCAACCCATTACTGTCCTACTGTTACTGTTGGGCACGGGCCTCTTCTCATGATGAGAAGGGCCTTATCCATTAATTACGTCACACGAATTTCATGATTTTTACCCCCCCCCCCTTTCTTGTCACAGCTGGTCACATTTGTCCGATTCCCTCCTCCCTAGTATGACGTCACATAATTATACATCTAGAAATTATTAAATGAAATCAGCAAATCCAAAATTAGTTTTATTTCCATTTAATACTTAGATATATTAGATTTTGACATGACCTGATGTCACGAAATTTAGGACCCCCTCAACCCCCCTAACGTGTGAAGTTATTTATGGATGGCCCCTTAGTCCACCATGCTGGCCTGGTGCGGGTTGGCGGACTTCACACCCCATCGAGAACTGTATGTAGCCCTCTTAGGTATACAGGTTTCCTCACGATATTTTCCCTCACCGTTAACGCAAGTGACAATCAAATTATGATCCACATATAAATTCGAAAAGTCAGAGTTACGGCCCGAATTTGTACTCGAACCTTCCTGCGTGGAAGGTAATAGGGGATTTACACGGGTCGATTTTCGACGCACAGCGAAAATCGACCGTCTAAACGATAATTCGACTAGGCTGCAAGTGACTAAAATCGCAAGCCCCAAAGTTGGGTGCCATCTGACTTTTGCCGTGCGGCGACAAGCCGCATGCGGTGGGTGGCTAAAATAGACCGTGTAAATGGTCAGTTGCAGGCGATCGCCCGCCGCATGATGTGTGTTTTGCGCTGTGTTGTTCCGCTAGAAATGAACAAGTCGCATGCGATTTTTGTCGGCCGGTGTAAATGGGGTGGCGATTCGATTTTTACAAGCGATGCGACTGGTGACTTGCCGCATGGCTAAAATCGATCCGTGTAAATCCCCCATAACCGTTCAGTCGCTAGGCTATCACTGCTTTTTCGAATAATAAAACCAACCAAGTCGAAAAACAAAAAATAAAAAAATTTACATTTGTGTCTAAATTTTTCCAAACAAGCTCAGTTCTTTTACGCGACTTTAAAAGAGGAGCGTCTAAATTTCTCAGTAACTGCCGTTCACGGTACCAAATTCACCGAGTTAAAACTGGTTGGGTTTTTGACACGTCAAAGAGAATTAGCCCGCCTGAACTTCAACCGCGTGATTGGATTTACGAGTCGCAATTCTCTCCGTACTTCCACGTATTTCAGACGTGTCCCAAATATATTGTGCAGGGGTTAATGCAATGGATTTACTGAAGTATGAAAAATCCCGAGAATCTGAAAATGCAATAAAATTTTCGTACTCTGCGTTTCGCTTCGTATATTTTATTGTCATGTCAGCGTTTGGGATTGTGAAGTTATACGTATCTATATATATAAAAATGAATCCCTATTTCCCTTGGTCACGGCATCACGCGTGAGCGGCTGGGCCGATTTCGCAATTTTTTTTTTGTTGTTTTCGTAATTGTCAGGAGAAGGTTCTTATGAAAGAAAATTTTGATATTTACAAAAAAAGAAACGAAATTATCTCAGTATGTCCATATTCTTCATTTGTTTACCGCGTGCATGAAAATGGTTTTAACTTTTTGTTACTATTTTCATTTTGTTTCTGAAGGTAGGTAGTAAGTAGGCAAAAGTGCATTGCAACGCCGGGTATAGCTAGTAAAAATATAATAGTAGACAAGTAAAATGTTTACATTATGGGTAGTAAGTTGGTTCGTTTTCATTGCAATTATTTACATTTTGTAATATTTTTGGATTGAAAATTACAAAAAACATTTTGAAATATAAAAAAACCGGAGTCTACTGCCTCAGGAACATAATTTTAATTATTATAAATATGATATCTTGCTAATAGTAGGCACTTCCTCTTACCATGCCGCAATAAGGGATGATTTACGGTAGATGAGCATCAACCCCTGAACTAGTAACATTATATGGAACTGACCTGACTGTCTTTAACACTCCGCGTAACATAGATTCAGTAATGACCGTGCAGTTTCATTATAAATAAGTTACTCGTAGGTTCCCTTAGAACACTCACTGTGATGCTAGAATGAATTGAAAAGAGAAATATAATTATGACTTTTTCGTAATTTAAACGACAACGAATTACATCACTAGAAAATTATTAATAGCAATTATTAATAATTATGATTACGTCACATCCACGGCAAACTTACGAATATGCAAAAGATGTATTTACAGGGGAATAATTGAAACAATTTTTCTAATTAAAAAATAAATAATTTGTAATTGAGATATCGGTAGTGTGGTACATTTGGTTTTAAAATGTAACCTTTTTAAGATACAATCAACAGATGTTCAATATTTTACAAGGATCAGAAATAAACGCACATCCGTAACTTTACCTCGTCCTAATGATTCGTAAGTTTGCCGTGGATGTGACGATTAGATAACTAAAATACAAAACTTACAATAGCAATCTGTACACTTAATTTAAATTGCTATAAGATTTAAAACGGCGCTAAACATTTACGTTCAATCCACACCTTCCTGTAAAGGGGTCCAATGACACAAACACACAATTCAACTAGTTTGCTATCAGTTCAAAAGGCTGATCCCAACCGTATCGTTTACTTGCAGTACTTACGTGAAATTGGCTTCCTCTTCACACGCCGTTTCCGTCCTTGCGATGTACAGTGGTCTAAGAAATAGGTTTACCAGTCTACGTTGAATTTCCTTTGCACCACCATAGAGAGATAGGCGCTTGGGGTTTGGGCTTGATAATTAGATACAATAGCCACATTTTTAGTTCCGTGTAATTTCCGACAAAGCATAGGCAACCCTCAACTGTGCGTATCGTAACAGGTGATTAAAGAATAACGTTAAAAGGATGAGTAGTGACAGCAGTTTGTTCTTTTTAGCATTTTTAAGTAAACGCAGGGTGCATTAAAACAACCTCCATGAGTGCCGATACTCAAGTACCTACGGCCGGCGCATCCTGGGCAGTTTAGCTTTGTTACCAAGCTTGCTGACTGGCTAATTTTTTCACCACGACATGGGCTACTCTCGTATAGGTTAATGAGATGAGAGAAGAAGTCAACGCAGGATATTGATAAGTGCTAAGAACAACAAACTATGATCACTGATCAGTCTACCAGGAGTGGTAGATTATGGCAATTTATCGTTTATTGCAGCGGTTATAGGGGGGCCTGTGATCTGCAGCGGACGTGAAGGCTGATAATAAGCTCATTATTACTAAATGAATATATTCTCAATATTAAGCTTTTCGGTAAAATTACTACACAGATTCTTTTTCTTTTTTGCGCACTGTACTAACTGAAGACGTTTGTCGATCACAAGATTGTGAATCGAGCTTACCTTGCAAGGTGACGGAAATGTGTACCTCATGAGTGCCTTCCTCAAATACTTTTAAGTTAAAGATAGGGAAGTACTTCTAGTTTGAAAATAAAAACGTCAGAGGGGATTTGAAATTTTTCTTGTTTACAAAGAGTGCCAGAGAAAATTATGTCCGTTCTGTAGGAATTTCGGAATTCGAGGCGACATTTTATTTTCCGTACAATACTTACTATCTTTGAAATGATTGCTTTGGAAATTATCTTAAATTGCAATCGTAATTATTTTTATATTAATACTTTTTTTGATTAGTTACGGTTTACTCACGTGCATTTTTCGGGATCGCCTGACTAGTTTCGGATCCAAACGGAGCCAGCCCTTAATCATGATCAATTCGACTCGTGACCTCATCGTGTGTTCAGGTCATAATTAAGGGCTCCGTTTGGGTCCGAAACTAGTCGGTCAATCCCGAAAAATGCACGTGAATAATCTGTAACTAATCATAAATATCTTAAATATTAATTTCAATCAAAGCAAAACTTGTATCAAGGGATTGCTATTTGTCATCGGCAGGTACAACTGGCGAGGCGTAAGCTGAGTTTTGCATTTGTGTGAGTGCACATAGAATCGATTGCCAAAAAGCAGTGTAAACCTGTTTAAACCAAGCAAAGGACGCATCTGCATTAATTCTCACACAAATGCAAAGCTCAGCTGAGGCCTCGCGGACGGTACTTATTATATAGTACTTGACATTCTTTTTTTCTTTTTGCATTTCATAATTAGGTTGAATCTTCCAAATTATGTTTTTTATTATTGTATTTAAGACTAAATTGTTCTCTCATATAACTCCACTTAATCGTTATTGTATCTATGGGAATAGTTAAATACCTACTGTCTGACATGAATCTAAAAGAACGTGGCGAAAAGAAGAACTACCTAACATGAAATGTACTGAATTTTACAAGTTTTTGACATCTTCTTTCATAAGCAGCGCTGCCATCTACGTTATTTTAGAACCATGTCAGACTGTATGATTTTAAAAGAGAAACCATGGAGTTTCTTACCGGGTCTTGTTCATAGGAAAATACCAATTGGAACCTATTAAAATGGTGCACCTAATTTCGACTTTTCGTAACCAAATGGTTTATTATCTTATGTATGAAAATGAATCCCTATTACCCTTGGTCACGGCATCACGCGTGAGCGGCTGGACTGAGTTCGCAAATTTTTTTTTTGTTGTGTTTGTAATTGTCCGGAGCAGGTTCTTATGAAAGAAAATTATGATATTTAAAAAAAAAAACGAAGTTGTCTCAGTATGTCCATATTCTTCATTTGTTTATGGTTTTAACTTTTTGTTACTATTTTGATTTTGTTTCTGAAGGTAGGTAGTAGGTAAGTAGTAGGTTGGTAGTAAGTAGGAAAAAGTGCATTGCAACGCAGCAGGTCAGCTAGTATGAAATAAAAAAGAACTATGTACTTTGAAAGGGCTACAACTCTGGTGGGATCTTCTATAAAAACTGCAAGTAGGTATACGAAAACAATTTCATAAAAGAAAAGAACATGAAAAACGCGATATTTATCAATGACACCACCCCCGTAAGTACATTTAAAACCACAGACGAGCAGCCCACAAAGTTCATTCCCCTCAAAGGTACACTCGAAGGCATTACAGCACGCGAAGTGTTTGTATTCGCAATGGTAATCATGTCACGCGCTCATGGTGTGCAACGTTCCCCTTATTGATCCATGGCACTTTTAGTAAATTGGATCTTTTAGTAATAAAAAAACATCGAGAACCTATTCTACGGTAAGTCTGATTCATGTATAAACAGCTGCATCATTTGAGTATCCGTAACTTGTGGAAGCTTTTTTAATACACCCTAGTACTTCTAGTAGATTCTATACTATTTTATGTAGGTATTTATTCATACGGTTTATTCCACTTTGTTCACCTGGGTAAACAAAGTGGAATTTTTAGTATCTTCATTTCACCTCGGATTTATTTCACCTGACAATATTAAGTTGGCATTGATTTGAATTTTTTTAGCATGTTGTATGTGGCTGAATAAAGCCCACAACATTAATAAAAACAGTCGCAACTCTTCACCTGGGTGATTTAATTCCAAGGTGAACAAAGGAGACCAAATATGTCGCATTAATTCACTTGGGTGATATTGTCAGGTGAAATAAATCCGAGGTGAAATGAAGACACTAATAATTCCACTTTGTTCACCCAGGTGATATCACCCAGGTGAACAAAGTGGAATAAACCATTCATACGGGCTGTATGGAGGGGCTCGTGGCTAATTAACAATCGATTTGCGCGGCTAAGCTGCGCTTGCCGCGGTCAGTCCGTAGATTGGTGACCGTTTGTTACACATCGAGAACCCTCCGTGCCTCGGAGAGCACGATAAGCCGTTGGTCCCGAATGTTATACGAATATCTATGACAGTCGTTACGGGTATTCAGAAGCTCGAAAGTCGGATAACCAGTCTAATTTTAGGATATCGGCATTGCCCAGTAAATGGGTTGCGGAGATCTGATGGTAGTCATCATCATTCAGCCGAAAGACGTCCACTGCTGGACATAGGCCTCCCCCAAGCATCGCCACATCGACCGGTCCTGTGCGTCTCGCATCCAGCCATTTCCCGCGACCTTCACCAGATCATCGGTCCACCTTGTGGGAGGCCTACCCACGCTGCGTCTTCCGGTACGCGGTCGCCAATCCAGAACATTTCGGCCCCATCGGCCATCCGTTCTGCGAGCAATGTGCCCCGCCCACTGTCACTTCAGTTTGGCACTTCTTCGAGCTATGTCGGTTACCTTAGTTCTCCTGCGGATCTCATCATTTCTGATATGATCACGCAGGGTAACTCCGAGCATAGCCCTCTCCATTACCCTTTGGGTGACCTTGAGCCTTCTTATGAGGCTCATTGTGAGCCACCACGTTCCAGTGCCGTATGTACTCACTGATGGTAGTCGTTCTGTGTAAAATACTGATATACAGCCGCATCTAATTAGACTGGAAGGTGATTCCAACATAGTTGGGAAAAAGCGATTCATACGGGCTGTGTGTGGATTCATGTATATCCTTCAAACCTCGTGATCCACTGGTGACACCAACTGAACTTGCACGGGATTCCTCGTAAAACAAGTTTTTTTTACGAAATGTAAAATTTGGTGTTCGTGATCCGAGTTAACTGACTGCATGTAGCGATATCTCGCTGCTAGTCGTGCCCGCCACCTGTGTCACCGTATTTACATTAATTTAGTGGCATCGAAATGTTCTATCCCAAAAATAAAAGAGAAAAAAGTTTTTGCTTCTATTTTTTAAATCTTACTTACCAGTATCGCAAGACAAAAAAGCAAATTTTATCTTTTATTGTTATCATAACATAATAACATCGGTCTGTAACTAATAGGAATCTGCATTTTGTTCTTTATGTTGTTCACAACACTAGGCGCCTATAACTTGGGGGCCAGAATTGTGACGACATAATGTAGTATTATTTAGAGGTAATATCAAGCAATGATAATTAAGCAAAATCCCGTTCATGTTTAAGCTATTCTTACCAGTAACAGATCACGTGGGTTTAAGGAATTACACGAATTCTATATTAATCCCAATTAATTATATTCATAAAACGACAAGTGTCAAGCTACAAAAGGCTCCAAAGTTACCAAGGTAGTACCCAATTAATGCAGCTGTCTGTACATCTCCATTTCCGAATAGGCTAGACTACCCTTGAGTCATTCTAGAAACAGTTAAATGAACACGGTAAGGAGCCAGCAGCGGCGGTAAGGCCCGCGATGGAGGAGTGGCTGGAGAGGCGTCACGGCGCCCTCAGCTTCCGGCTGACGCAGGTACTCTCGGTACATGGTTGTTTCGGGAAGTACTTGTGTCGCATAGGCCGGGAGCAGACGCCCGGTTGTCACCACTGCGTCGACTGCCCTGAGGACACGGCGCTGCACACGCTGCAAGCGTGTCCTGCGTGGGCAACGCAGCGCCGCGAACTAGTCGCGGAGGTCTGTGGTGACCTCTCGCTTCCGGCCGTGGTTCTATCCATGGTCGGGAGCGAGAGTGCGTGGGAAGCCATCGCCTCTTTCTGCGAGGAGGTGATGGTGACCAAAGAGGGAGCGGAGAGGGAGAGAGAGGCAGCTGCCACTCTCCCTTCCCGCGCCAGACGCACCGGGCGCCGGAGGGCGCGCGACGATCTCCGGCCACCGTAGTGTGTGGCCTGCGGGCGGCGGGTTAGGGGACCCGTCACCCGACCAGTAACAGGCCCGAGAAGGCGGCGCGCTGTGTTCCGTGCGCGCCTCTCAGGAGGACGTGGGGTAAGGCCCCACAGAAGAAGAGGTCTGCCAGGGGCTGGCGGACCGAGACCTGCCGGGGTCGCAGTGCATGCAGCTGCGAATCCCGCGACCCCGACTAAGGGTCAGGAGAAGGAACACCGTGGATTTTTAGCCGGTAAGAGTCCGGCATACCCCTTCGCCTTCCCAGGGCGATGGGGATCCATGAGGATTTTACCAAGAAAAAAATAAATAGATTATAGATATTAAATTTGGCATTCATCATAATACTTACAAACTTTTTGTAGGTGGCTGCAAATTCAATATGGCAAAATGAGGTATCATCAACCCAAATCAAGTAGACTGTGAATGTGGTGCTTCCGAGCAGACAGCCCCATCTGCTCCAGTATCCTTTGTGTCCTTCTGTCTGAGCCACAGAGGACCGTAATCAAGGCACCGATAACGCAATTGGGTGGCCACCCACTGGGCCAAACTAATTTGACCACTGTACTATCAATATGTAAAGAAGAACAAGAGTAAATATTCACTGTTGATCTCAGTCTCCCAATAGAAAAGCATTCATTTAAAGGTCTGCAATTGACATTTAATCAGAACTCTTGGAAAATAGATTGGAGATCACAGCATGTTGTTATGACTGCATATCATTTCGTCTCCGAATGTTACACATCACTGACACTTTACACAGCTATAATACCTTCACAAAATGATACAAACGTGGACTCAGCGTTACGTGTCTTTTACTATGTTTGACAGAACATAGGAATGCTTGTGAATGCATAATTTTTTCATAGAAAAGTTGGAGTGCATTCGTGATGGATGAACATGGAATATTTTAAAGTGAGTTTTATGAATGAACGGCCTGGCGCCGACGGCCATCTGTCTGATGGTTCGACAGACAGACGGATTGAAAACGTTTTTAACGACTACTTTCACAGTTTTAGATTTATTCTCTAAGTGGGTTTAAATATGTTTGTTTTTCAAAATAATATATTTGCAAAATTTGACCATAGTTGGTACTTTGAGACCTTTCTAACAGTATGAAATTAATATTAATGATTTGAAGACTTGTAAATTGTACAAATAAGCAGGCTATGTACTTAATCGTCCCATGTAATAGGTTCGCACCTATTATATGGTACTTACACAATACATAACGGCGAAATGAGGGTGTACTATACACCTTTTCCCAACTCTTTGGGGGATACAGGCATGATATTACGAGTATGTTATGTATTTCACCATTAAATTAAGATACAAATATATATAGTTGCTTAAACAATCGCATTTAGTTATCGTCGTTGTTTGCATTCAACGATAAGCATGAGTTCGATGCACCGGCAATTATCAAACTTGTCGAAATATGCACAAATGCATTGCTAATAAACGCATAGCTGTTCTGTCGCGATGCACCTCTCAATAAATTCACTATTTCATTTCGCACGCAAGTGTTCGCTTAGGGCGAGTTTCACAGACCAAACTTATTGCTTTGCTAAATAAATTAAGCGTTTCAAACAAATATGAACATTATTCCTATAATTTTAATCTTCATATTCGTTCGAAAAGGGTTCGAAAAGAGGAGCTCGTGGCTAAATAATTACAGCCGCATAGACCGATCTTCCGTGTTAAGCCACGCTTGCCGAGGTTGGTCTGTGGATGGGTGACCATTTACAATAGCGAGTTTCCTCCGTGCCTCGGAAAGCACGTAAAGCCGTTGGTCCCGGCTGTCATTTGTAGATCTTTGACAGTCGTTACTGTTGGTCAGAAGCCAGAAAGTCTGACAACCAGTCTTACCAAGAGTATCGTATTACCCAGTTACTGGGTTGTGGAGGTCTGATAGGCAGTCGCTCCATGTAAAATACTGATATTCAGCTGCATCCGGTTCGACTGGAAGCCGACCCCAACATAGTTGGGAAAAGGCTAGGCAGATGGCAGATGATGATTCGTTCGAAAATATTTTCAAAAATTATGCACAATCTCTTAAAAATATTTTCCTGTAGCCACAACGATTAAGACTTTAAGTCCGTGTGGTGCCGGATGTAAAGAATAGCACTATCCCATCTATTCCCGTAGGTGTCGTAAAAGGCGACTAAGGGATTCACTAGAGGATGGGCAGCAGCGTTTTCTGAGTACTTTAACAACCATACTGCGATCGCCAACCCGTCTGCCAAGCGTGGCGACTATGGCAAACCCCCCCAACATTGTTTGGGGGAGGCCTATGTCCAGCAGTGGACGTCATTCGGTTGAATGATGATGATGACAACGATTAAGGCAGCTGCCCTTATTACTCTCCCATTTCAAATAAGTTTTTTTTGCGATTTCTGATATTTCTAGTACTCCAGCCTGTGTTGGTCCGTAAAAGTCTTTTGATCGTTATGGAAAATAGGATCGATTGGTATCATAAAAATATAATAATGTTTTCTTGTAGCTGCAATAGTTAAGGTAGCTGTCCTTCATGCCCCATCTCAAATTACCAACCTGTATATGATTCAAATAAAAAAACCTTTTTTCTCTTCCTGTGTCAATTTCAAAACGTTTTCTTATATTTTTCTCCACCTTTTTAATGTAAATATGTCTGCTAACTATAATGATATTGTATTTATTTACTAAAACATTTAAATTATTCAGGAATATGTACCTAAACTCATCCCATTTTCAGTATTTTCGAAGGGGAAGCTTATGTAAGATTAATATTATTCAATATAAATTACCAAATTTCAAAATATTTTATCAACAACAACCCTTTTTAGACAAAGAAGTAATCTACCAATAGTTTACCATAACATCTAGCTAAGTTTCAGTAGCCATATGTAATTTAATGTGACGTCACATAGCCTATAACCAGCGGCCGATCAAGACGCCTCCAACGATACCTCATTTGTCAAATTATGAAAAGAGCCTCCACGAGTGACGATACTTGAGTATGTCCGGCGCCCCCTGGGCAGTCAGCCTCGCTACCAACCTTGCTGACTCGCTAATCTTTTCACCACAGCAGCTTTTTTCGTATAGCTCGTGCTGACCCGAGAGAAGAAGAAGAAGAAGCTAAGTTTCACGGATAGATCGGAAAATTTGCCAAAAAACAGCTAATTTCGTTAGCAGTAGCCCTAGCACGAATGTTTTGAAGTATAGTAACGTAAACGTAACGTTAATCTGAGTGAATTTTGAATCGAAAATACAACTATTCTATAGCATTTTAGTTTAAATTTATGGGACAACCACAATTTGTATCTTACATAGATATGAATAAAGTTTTCAATTCGATTAAATATTAAGTGCGAAACGAGTATTTCCAATTCAAAATTCACTCGCGTTAACGTTACGTTTACGTTACGATACGTCACAACATTCGTACTAGGCCTACTGTTGTGTAAACACACAGCTTATAGCTTAGAATTTCCGACTACTAGCCCTAAACACAATTTGTTTGCGTTGGACGGTAAACACGCTCAGTGCATCAGTAACCCTCGGTGATTGCGCCGCACCTATTGATCCAGTCAGCCGCGCCTTTTAACCCTTTACTCGCTGTTTAAACAACAGTTTACGAAGTACACACTGAATGTAAACGAGACTACATCACAGTTTACAAAGTTCAGCAAAAGAATCGTAAGTCAGAAACTTTGTTTTAGTTCTACATTGCAGATGTTTGTAGCGGGTTTTTTTAGGGTTCTTTATTTAAATGAAATGTCAAAAATAACGGGACTTTTATGGTGAGACTTCGGTGTCTGTCTGTCTATCCGCCTCTCTCTATACAGGTTATAAACAAATTCGGGTAATTCCTTCAAACCACATGATCTATTAATGGTATAGACTAACCCCGCACGGGACTTAAATTGATTAAAAATATACTTTTTTTTTCCAGTTAAATTTTTATATAATCGAAAATTTTGATGTCATGCATAAATGAATGAAGGCACGGCGCCACAGCTGACGGGCACGACTAGCGCGATATCCCTCTAAGCAGTAAGTTAACTCGGGACGCTAAAATCACTCAGACACAGATTATCATGATTCATTTTTTGAAAACTTGTTTTTGTTCATTCTGAAAAAAAACCTATGCAGAATTACACGAATTCGTTTAAAACCTGTATGTACCTATACCTAAGGCCTTTTTATAAGCTTTATTTTAACGTTCTCCGTTCGTACGTGTTTCCAGTTCAAAATTTAGTATCCATTTCTCAAGCACTTGCTGGCATCCGATTGAGCTGAATTTTGGCATACCTTTATAACTTTGGTGACAATGCAATAAGTGTCCATAGAGCTGGTTTAGCGAAGAGAGAAGGGTTTTATTATTTGTAAAATCAGCGGTGTTTTTTTTTCTCATATCAATGCTAAAAGAATTTCAGCAATTTATTGTAATTGAAAACCGTTTGACAGAAATACATTTCAATTTGGGATAGTTCTATGATGCGTTTTTAATTTTTAACAAGTGGTTGATGAAATATACCTATCTGATAAAGAAAGATTGTTCATTATTAGCTACCTACTATTGTTTTTTAGTGAAACAGGATAAAAGTTACCACTACCGTTAGGAATTATCGTTCACTAAGATTTCGTGTAGAATCACACACACGATTCCGTATGTGGGTCCGTGAGTGTAAAATATAAACACGCACGTACCGCTTCGCCAACGAAGTCGTTAAGCGGTTACATTTTTAAACTAAATACTAACCGCCATACCATAAATTTGTGTTTAATATTTAGTGTAAACAGGTCGTACTTTGCTCTCTCATAACTATTCTAAGTCATAACTGTACCCACTCAAATTGTTAAAGATATGGATTATAAAAGAGTAACCATGGAGTTTCTTGCCGGCTCTTCTCCATAGGAAACGATTAATTGGTACCGTGCACCTAAATTCGATTTTTCATAAGCGCCGTAATGGTATAATTATGTGAAATAAAACTTTTGATTTAGATTTTTTTAAATACAATATTTATGTAGGTGAGTCAGACATTAGACACAATTTTAATAAGAGTCTAAACTTTTGTAGTACGAGCCAACATGTATTAAAATTACGTTCACAATATACAAAACCCTTTGAAAAAGCGTATAAGTACTTACAACACACTTCTATAAAGTATCATAAACTAAATAGGCCATATTCCAATATAGACCCTATTCTTCCTCAAATAGGAAAGTCAATCTCGCTGAGTGGAAATTGCAACGCATAGGGCGGCTGGGCCGCTTCGACTGCCAATCAATGGCTGATGGAAGAAAAACTACGTCGACCGTGGCTACAGGGACGTACTCGACAAGTTGGTATAAATGCCGTGGGCCCGAGGTACCCGAAAGATTTTAACCTTCGATTCCGATGCCTAATTGGAGACGAAAAGCTAGGATATAGTTTGTTGTATAAAGCTTAATTTTCGAAATATTCATTATTTAAGGAAATTCACAACTCAAAAAATCTCCATGGTAACAAGTGCTAGGAACGCTGCGTTGCAATTTTGGTCATACCATACCCCACTCGCCGTATGTCTTATTTGTCGGGGAGCTTGTGAAGTGAGAAGTTTCTTTTCCACTCACACGATAAATTTTAAATGTTGCCGGTTCAACCTAAGGAATTTTTTACAAGGAAGTACTTAAGTTAATTGTATTATTACGGGAGGAAAAACAAAAAAAAAAAAGACTGAATTGGACCTTTGGTGATATAACATTTGACTCACAATACCATCAGAAAGGGTTAAAATCTTTCGGGTACCTTGAGCCCACGGTGTATACGAAACTAGCTGTGCCAGGTAGTTCCGACTGCGTGTAAAAATTTAATGTTTCAGGATAAAAAGTACTCCTTGTCTATCTCCAGGAACAGGTTACGTTTTTGTGAAAAAATATTAAAATCGGTTTGGTTGAATGTGAAGTCAATTGACGGTTTATGGTATAGAATGATGTGTTTTAAAAATAATAAGTAAAATTTTGAATGAATGAATTTATATATTATATCGGGTGTAAAAAGACCCTTAACGATAACGGAAACCACGTATTCTACCCATCATTGGGATCATTTTTTTCTTCGAGACCATAACTGGGAAATCATTGGTTTTGGAGATATTGAAGGTCAAAGTACACTTTTTTTTTTTAGTGTTTTCCAAATACGAATTCCAAGTCATAATACTAAACTTTCTTCCATACAAACATTATCAAAATTTTCAATTTTTCCTAACAAATTACGCATTTGAAGTTACAAAAACGCAATGAATATCAAACGCACACGACCGCCTTGGCTCGGCTGTGTGGCCGCTGCACGCATGCAAACGCGCGGCATCGCCACAACCATAATTTGTGCGCTACAAAAAAAATCGTTTTTTTCATACCAAAAAATAAAAGTCGTTTCCCAGCAATTATTTTTGGTCAATGTGATTTAGTTTGATGTACAGAGTGCGTAGACTTCGGCTATGTGATGGGTCTTTTTACAACCTGTATATTTTGCAAGAATATGGTAGAAAATTATTTCCATTTTTCTAATTAAGTAATATCATTTTTAGTATTGGTATAACAAGTCTGCCAGTTAGGCATGCAAAAGACATTAACATATATATCATGCTTACTGGAAAAACAGTCCCACAAATAAATTATTTTTCAGTGACTACCTTCAAATCGGAACTTGTGAGCGTCTATTGATGATGATCTGTTAAACAGACAACAGTTTTACATCAACTACGAAATAAAAATAAACGTGTACATCGAAAGCACAAACCTTACATGGTTTTTTTTTCCTTTGAGTACAGCCCTGCCCATCATCATTCATGGCTGGAGGATTGAAAGGTACCTAGGTGCACGTTGCGCAGTGTAGAGAAATCTCACTGAACATCATGAAATACCTTGGTGATTCCAGGCACCTATTTGCTTTTTTCTAGGAAAACTACGGCAGCATTTAGCACTTCTAGCTTTGACGCTTTTATTCTATATAGAACGTAGTCTTTCAGATGGAATACTTCATCAAAGTTTTCTTCATCGTCTAGTATGTTTCGTTTGAAAAGCTTTATGAGATTTTTAATTTAACTAGCTGTTCTCCCGCGGCTGTGAGCGTAAATAACTTGACTACACGGCCACCTATCGGATCCTAGCATAGCTATGGAGCATAGTCTCGACATGAAAAAATGGGTAAATATTATCTCCATCGGTCAAGTCGTTCAGAAGTTACACGATTACTAACAGACGCACCAACAATATGAGTACCTACAATATTGACTAAATAAAAAATTACCAAGAATTTATTATAATTTTAAAGAACGTAGACAGGACATAATTGTTAAAAATTTAAATAAAATCATTATACAAATGCAAGAGAAATGTGGTTTTTAAGTTTTAGGAAGAGTTTTTTCTTTCCTTATCGCGCAAAACGGACATTGGTACTGGGGCCTAATTCTCCTAAAATAAATTGTTGCCAAACGCAATCGAACCACAACCGTCAGTCAGTTTTTGTTTTCGAAAACTTTCAAATTGATTGATTTTGCTTTTTGTGTCAAACAATTTGATAACTTTTGAAATTGAGAACTGTCTGAATGAACGGTTCGGCCTTGGTTCGGTTGTGATTTATCAAGATTTATTTTAGGAGAATTAGGCCCCTGCTTCTGCTGCGTCATAACAAAAGTTAAAACGACAGCCCTTGTTAAAACTATATCTCATGTTTAACTCTTCATCCATATTGGAATGCCTAAACTCACCATCCAGAATAAAATACTAATGATACAACTGCAAAATAAATACTTTTGTGACAATGTGAAATGAGTGGTCAACAGAATCGGGGCAATTTTACGTTGAGAAATAAGTACTATAAGTTTTTGAGGTATGATGCCTTTGGGGAACATAAAAGTTGGATTTAGGTAGAATAAGTTGAAACAAGTAAATTGACCTTGGAAAAAAAAATAACGATTCACTATATTTTTATTGGAAAATTAATTACTTTTGTACATTTTATGAGACTATAGAAAAACAACCTTATAGCCAGTTGTTCCTAGACACGTGTATTTTATTACTTAATTAAATAGCTCTTTAGTGTTATAAGATTGATTCCGTTACATTAAAACAAATTTATGTGACCCGAAAATAAAATAAAATTACACAATTAAACATTTTTATCACTTTTGTAAGGTAAGAATTCGTTTAGTTGAAGCAATAAACTATTTTTACGAGATTCAATTAACATACTAGTTATTTTTGAAATTTTAATGACTGCCCAAAAAAGGTCAAATTATCTGGTTGTTCTTTTCTGTATGCGGTAATTAGCAAGGGTGTGTCAGCATATTCGGAGCCGTATGCTGCGACAGCTAGATGAGATGGGTGACCATTCATTACATATATGGAGACCCCTCTGTACCTCAGAGAGCAAGTAAAACCGTCATTCCCGAGCGTCATGTAATCTATACTAATATTATAAAGAGGTAGAATTTGTTTGTTTGTTTGTATGTAGGAGGTAATCTCCGAAACTACTCATCCGATTTCATAAATTCTTTCACCAATATGAAGCTAAGTTATCCCTGAGTGCTATAGGCTATATTTTAGTATCAAAAAATTAGGGATCCGTAAATAATTTAAAATAATGTAACCCAAGGTACCTATCAAAACATCAAATTAGGTAGAATTTGTTTGTTTGTATGTATGTAGGAGGTAAATTAACGCGAGCGAAGCCGCGAGCAAAAGCTAGTCGTCAATAAAGTCCTAACAGTGCGTAAGTAATTTTGTGACAAAAACAGACAACACTGGGAAAGCCACAATTTTACTTGAAATGAAAAAGTTTATTAGGATTTTCAAAGGCCTAAATCATCAAAGAGTTCATTTGTAATAATAATTAAAAACAATATTGCGTTCAGCGTCGTTACGCTCCTCGTTTTAAATAGTTTTTTCACTCTCTTGTAAAGTAGCCATTTTTGACTTCCGCACTGTTAGAACTTCACTGACGAAATGTGTGACAGTCATTACGGGTTGTCAGAAGCCCAAAAGTCTGACAATCGGATTGTCTGTTGCCAGTGGCTCCGTGTAAAATACTGGTATTTAACCACATCTGGTTAGACTAGAAGCTACAAAAAGGCTCGAAAAGGCGAGACAGAACATGCTGCAAGGAATAAGGCTACGGGCACTCCAATGGTGGCAGGATAAGTGCCTTGCTAAGATAGGTATGCTAGGATATACTAATGTCCTCACAGGAAACCTCCTCAGGAGTCCTCCAGGAAAGGAAGGTGACGACACGTTTGGTCCAGTGGCTAAGCGATTGGCTTCTGCGCTATGGGTCGTGGGTTCGATCCCCAAACGGAACAAAAATTTGTATAGCCTACAGATAGTTGTTTCGGGTCTGGGCGTCTGTGTATGTGAGATTTGTGTTTGTAAACGCACCCACGATACAAGAGAAATCCTAGTGTGGGGCAACGTTTTTATAAAATAAAAAAGTAAAATAAAAAAAAAAATAGCTGATTTGCTGGCATAATAGTAAAAGATGAAAAGTCGTTGTTGGATCAAATGGAACGATGTCACCCTGTTCGCTTCGATAACTATCTGGTGACTAGCGATGGCGAGGCACAGTCGCCTAGTCGGTTTTTCGTATGTTCATTCACTAGGATGACGCATCCTTTTGCTTGGTGGTAGGATCTTTACGATCTGCCTGGCTAGCTACCACCCTCACATTAAAGACCGGTGCCAAGCAGTTTACTGTGTTCCGTCGTGTGTATGTGAGAGCCAGAGGGGTATAGGGGAATTCCTCTATATCTCTGTTACTTGGATTCGTGTGCTCCATCTTAGACCCTGTCTGCACTTACCATCAGGTGCGACGAGGGACAAACGCGACCAAGTCAAGAACTCAAATAAAAAAAAAAAAAAAACAAATCAAAATCCATTTATTTCAGGTTCTCCCATATTAAATTACAAGTAAAGCAACACGAAATACTCGTAAATACTAATCACAATATAAAAATAAATACAATACCATCATATCAGAAATACAATGTCAAAAAATCTAATTAATGTCAATTTAAAATAAAAATAATTAGAAATTAATAAAATTCAATAGTAATAAAAATAAAAGTTAATTAGAGTTAAAAAATTAAAATCAAATTTTGGATGAAATACAGTAAAATAACAGCAAATATGAACTGGTCGTTAGCATGACCTGGCTATATGCCTACTGCAACACTTCCTAATACAATGGCAGTCCAGATGTCCAGCGATCATCGTCAAGACAGCATTGGAGCTGGCCCGCACCCTGCGCACCAAGGACGCGCAACGCATGCGCATGGTGGTGTGAAAATAGTCGGTGTGCGCTTCCGCAAACATGCCCGAGGCACTAATGAAATAAAAAAACCTAGCTTCTATCTGGCCACTAGGTGCTTACCTTCTCACCTGTGGTGTGTTGGTAGGCTAAGATTTATTATTGCACACTTGCGTCTGTATTTTAGATGCTCGTGTCATCGAACATCGCCTTTGCGACTGACACACTATCTGTTCTACCTAGCCTTTACTAACCATGTTGGGGTCAGCTTCTAGTACCAGATACGAGTGAATATCAGTATTTTACAGGGAGCGACTGCCATCAGACCTCCGCAACCCAGTTACTGGGCAATGCCGATATCCTAAAGTAAGACCAGTTGTCAGACTTTCCGGCTTCTGACTACCCGTAACGACTATCGTAGGTATTCGTATAACACCCAGGACTAACGGTTCAACGTGCTCTCCGAGGCTATGCTACGTTGTCTGCGAGTAACAATTTTCTTAGCGACTAAAAACTAAGTAACTAGTAACGTAAGTGATTACCATAATTAAAATCTAAAATCCCAAACAAGAAAAAAAGTACATATCGATTTTTTCCGAGAAATTCTAAAATCGACTACCAACACGATTCAATTATAAAAAAACAGCGATAGCTTGGTAATCCATCGCTCCTCGGTGTGGGATTACAAACAGCTGATTCCATTTTTCTTTTACACCAAGATTAGCATAGTAATACTTCAATAAAAATATCAAATTTCTTGCATAATTGGAAGGTTTAAAAACATCTGGTGGCTTCGAGATGTTGAGCAGCGAAATAGGCGTAATTTACGCGACCCAGGCCTGGATATATTTACGGCGTAAAGTCGGGTAGATTACTTTCTGTCTCACCTTGAATTATGGCCGCCTTATCTCTGACTTTTATAGTGTCGTACGTAATCAGGTAGACGGCTCTCGTATGTATTTGTAAGATATATTGCGTAGATATAATGGATGAAGAGAAATGCGTTTTAGATGTTTTAAATTTTATGTAATTCAGGAGCATAATTATGAGACTGTAGACGTCCACAGCCGAAGTCAGCCTCGTTATGGACCGTGAAGGTTTATCGCCACTGTTAGAGAATACTGAAATTATTACTATGTTGCAAATGGATTATTAGTGATTGCAGTATGTTAATAATGTGATCTATAGTGCACGGTAGAAAGATTCTGCTGTCGATTCCGCCGCTAATGGCCTGTTGTTTTAAGGAACCCACTCGGCATACAGTACATAATTATAAGTCGCGCGGAGAAGGTTTGCCGATAGTCTCATGTCGTCACCCGTCGATGGTCGGTACGATTAGTAGGTAGGCCAGACGAGCGCGGGTAGCGGTCGGTGAAGTGGGAGGGGCAGTCATCGGCAAACCTTCTGCGCGCGACAAGTACATATAAAATTGCATTTTTTTTAGAAAAAGTTACGTTTAAAAATATGAAAAATAGTAGCCCATCGGCATCGGGAAGGGCCCAAGCTACAGGTCAGGGCTCCGGAGAGAGAAACTTCCTAACAATACGCGTCGTGTCCAGAAGTGCCGTTTTCTGAATCGAACCCTTGATCCAGCTGCCTAACGAGAGCAGATGTTGGTCGAACCTCTTGGCTTAATTAGGTTATTATATTTTACGAACGTATACAAACAATGGTTTCGCCGGTATTGGTAATCCCGTGGAAGGCCCATCCCATAATGTCAGATTCTATAGTTGAATCTGTCAAATTATCTTAGTCAAAATCTCTTCTTGACTTCTACAAATACCGGGTGTAATAGAAAGTGTACTAAAAACTGAAACAGCGAATTCAGCTCATTACTCTGAATTAAAAATAAGTAGCATCTCGAATTTTTTTAACTGTTGTCTTTTTTTTCATTTTTTTTTTATGTAAGTAACTTATTACATTAGATAACTTCGCATTTTGCAAAATTAAAACGTCTTCTTTTATATCCAAAAAGACGAAAATGTACGGGAATATTTTCCACTGATTGTCAATTCAAAATAATGAACTCTGAATTCGCTGTTTCAATTTTCGCAAACCTAGGGCAGGTTTGCGAAAACGACATTAATTGAAATACAATAAAACATAGGCAACTTATATTAAAAGAATAAGTTCCACTTATTTTTAATTCAGATTAATGTGCAGAATTTTGTGTCACTTTTCGGTACACCATCTCTAACACCCAGCATAGTTTTATTTGCATCATGCTATCATCTTAGATCCAGCAATAAAATTAATTATGGAGACTGTTGACAGGAGATAAAAGATATAATTGTTAATGTAAATTGTTTTGTTCATTACGTGTAATTTGTTGCATATTGTGATCCATTTAAAATGAGTGGTAAAGACAGTTACAATAATGTGAAGAAAAATTATGAATCGGTGCCTCCTGATGGTGGTTGGGGTTATGTGATAGGAATAGCAGTGATTATAAATATTGTGAGTTTTTTGTTAAATAAATAATACACAGGGCCGGTTTATCCATAAGGCGGATTAGGAAACTGCCTAGGGGCCCCGCATCGACGAGGGACCCCGTGCACGCACCAAGAAAAAAAACATTTCATCGAACTTTTTTTTTTTGAAAATTTGTTTTCCTCCTCAATATTATTCCTTTTTTCGACGCATGTTTTCAGTTGATGAAATACTTCATATATAGTTAGTAGAACTAAAAATAGCTGTATTTGACGAAATAGGTAAGGTAAGCGTTAATTCAGAACGAAGCAGGCGCGCCGTCGGCTGATGAGTTAAACTTTGACTTTTAGAGATTGAAGTAACAGGATGATACCAAAGGAGTCGATCAGATCGACTCGACTTTTGTAGGTAATAGTTTTTTTTTTTTAAAAAGTAAGGAAAGGGGCCCGAGAATTGCATTGCCTAGGGGCCCTGACAGGGTTAATCCGACCCTGTTGATACAACATTATTGTTGACTGCCTCGTTGGTGTAGTGGTTGCAAGCGCGACTGCGGAGCGTGGGGCTTTGAGTTCGATCCTCAGGTTGGGCAAACGTGTAATTGGGTTTTTCCATGTGTAATTTCTCAGTAGCAGCCCGGAGTCTGGATTTGTGCCCGGTTGATGGCAATAGGCTCGCCCCCTATAAATGGGACTTAAACATAACGGCGAAATGAGGGTGTACTATACAGTTATACACTTTGGCACAACCCTTTGGGGAATACAGGCGTGATATTATGTTATGTATATTTTTGTATGACCTGTGATGATGTTCTCTAAAAGAACTAATACGTCGTTGCAATGAAAGCGCATCAATTCTTTGTTTAAAAACATGAAACCTGGAAGATGTGTTTCTTAAGAGAAAGGTAGATAGGTTTCTGGGTAGAGGTGCACTCAGAAAGCATGTTACGAAAATGAGAAAAGGGGGGAATTTGGGTGTAAACGTTTGTATGAAAAAAATTATTCCGGTAATGTAACTACTTGAAACTTGGTATAAGTATTCTACCTTACAAATAATAAAACAAGTAGGTATTTAGATTTTTTCATACTACCTCGATACGATGCGTCGAACCGTAGTCCTATAATCCCATCCCAAACGGTATAAAGTTTATGTGGAACAATCAGATTCCCTTCATTTATCGACTTGAAACGTGTTATACATACTCCTCAAATCAAACGATAATGTATGTGTTTAAAAACTTTTCAAAACTACTCACCTCGTGAAGTCAATCACAGTTTAGACAGAAGTCAATTATACAAAATCCACGCGAACGAAGTCGTGGGCAAAAGCTATTTTGTTGTAAATTGAAACTATTTTTATTTAGTTTCAAGTTCTCTGCATACGGAAACTTGTCGTATTAAGATATTTATTTATAACTAGCTGTACCCGGCATGCGTTGCAATGCACTTTTTCCTACTTACTACCTATCTACTACCTACCTACTACCTACCTACTACCTACCTACTACCTACCTACCTACTACCTACCTACTACCTACCTACTACCTACCTACCTACTACCTACCTACTACCTACCTACCTACTACCTACCTACTACCTACCTACTACCTACCTACTACCTACCTACTACCTACCTACTACCTACCTACTACCTACCTACTACCTACCTACTACCTACCTACTACCTACCTACTACCTACCTACTACCTACCTACTACCTACCTACTACCTACCTACTACCTACCTACTACCTACCTACTACCTACCTACTACCTACCTACTACCTACCTACTACCTACCTACTACCTACCTACTACCTACCTACTACCTACCTACTACCTACCTACTACCTACCTACTACCTACCTACTACCTACCTACTACCTACCTACTACCTACCTACTACCTACCTACTACCTACCTACTACCTACCTACTACCTACCTACTACCTACCTACTACCTACCTACTACCTACCTACTACCTACCTACTACCTACCTACTACCTACCTACTACCTACCTACTACCTACCTACTACCTACCTACTACCTACCTACTACCTACCTACTACCTACCTACTACCTACCTACTACCTACCTACTACCTACCTACTACCTACCTACTACCTACCTACCACCTACCTACTTTTTTTTTTAAATATCAACTTTTTCTTGTGTAAGAACCTTCTCCTGACAATTACGAACAAAACAAAAAATAAATTAGCGAAATCGGTCCAGCCGTTCACGCGTGATGCGATGACCAAGGGAAATAGCGATTCCTTTTTATACAAGGTTAGTCGGAAAGGGGGTACTAATCCGCAGGCCACTTAAAGTATCACTGATGACTGTTTTAAAACAAGTGTTAAAATTACAAAATTCGGTAATTTTTTTTTCAATGCAAAATGATTTTTGTTTTAGTTTTTTCAAAAATTCTTCTTCCCTGCTTTAGTTCCAAATTTAGAAAATGGTGCTTCTAATTCATGACCCTAAATATGACCTAAAGTGTAAACACAGCGGATCATATCTGGGTATAGATAGATTTTAGAGTTTTTTTTTTGAGATCTTTGATCACCTATTTCTCTTAAACTATTGACTTTTGGAAAAAGTTGTAGAACAAAAGTCATTCATTATCATGGGTTCTATAACCCTCATTCGGATTAGTACCCCCTTTCTGACTAACCTTGTATATATAGATTACTCTGTAATTAAAAAAAAATATCTTTATTTACTTTTAATTTGCTTTCGTTCATTTTTTTTTGACTATGGAAGCCTCATTGATACCACTGTCGACATCATATTTGTCAAATCAAACTCATTTTTAAACATTTTAATTAACACCTACATTGTGTTATTATCTTTCTTCGGCTATCATTGCAGCAGATTTTATATGAAACTCCTAGGTACATGCATTAATTTCCTGTCATTAAATGTTTCAGTCAACATCGACGGTATTCATATCGAGCTACGACCTATTGTTCAAAGAGTTCCTACAAGATATCGGGATGGGATCACCGCATGTGTCGCTTATGCGCGGTATAAGCGGAATCTGCACAGCAGTAGCAGGTTAATTTTTTTATCAATCATCCATTTCAAGTTTCAAAGAATGGAGTCTACGTGCTTTGCTTCGGCAAGTTTGACGGCACGGTTGGTGCAGTGGCTGAGTAAACTTCTACCCTACGGGTAGCGAGTTCGATTCCCGCACAGAACAAATATTTGTGTATCTACACTCGGGAGCAATCAATCTGGGACAACAACAATAAATCTTAAAATCTAATAAACTTAGAATGACAGACACTTTCTTTTTCTTTTTATAGATTATTTACTCAAATAAAATTAATAAAATTTATTGAACAGTGTAAGTATAAAATACTTTTTATTTGAATTAGCAGACATTCTTAGTTTCTGAGATATACAAATATATGTATCGTGAAACGCACACACGACATAGGAGAAAAAGCAAGGAGGCGCAAAGTACTTGAAAAAAAAATAGGAGAGTTTCCTATAGTTTCCTATTCTGTGGCAAATACCATACAGCTGAGAATTAGTCACTACGAGTATAATAACACACCATTATCATAATGTCTTTTTTAGGATGTTTTATGTTGTTTTTTTTTTTTAATTTCCAGGCTTCTTAACGAGTCCACTGCTATCGATAATGAGCCTACGCATGCTGACCCTTGCAGCTACGTTAATATTCAATACTGGAGTGATTTGCATCATGTTTGTAAAGTCAGTTTTCACTTTCCACATATGCCACGGAATATTACAGGTAAAAAGAGAAAATTATTTATAATTAGTTATTGCCTGCGGTTTTACGAGCATTCTGGGGGAACTGCTTTACTATGTTACCGAATAAAAAGAATGATATGTGTGGTTTATCCGTGTGCTAAAAATTCAAATCCGTTCAGCTGTATATGCGTGATTGAGTGAGATGTTTGACACATCCATTTTCCATTAAGTGAAGTGTGATTACTGACGGACTTCAAACTAAGTACACAATGCAGTGGGTGTACTACGCCATCGAATGCCAAAACATCGAATATCAAATGATCGAACACTATAAATCGAATGTTCAAATAGTCGAACGTTCATTTCATCGAATGGTTAATAAATCGAACATTCAATAAATCGAACACTCAATACATCGAGTGTTCAAAATATCGAATCTTTGTTTGATCGAACGTTCAAAATATCGAATGTTTGTTTCATTGAACGTTCATCGTATCGCATATTCATTATATGGAAATAATAACATACTAATTACTTATTACATTGAATATTTAAAAACACTTGCATGGGTTTGAACCCACAACCCGGTGCATATAACAAGTGGGTCTGTAACCTCAGGGCCAACACGACATTTAATTTAATTAATAACTAACAAACAAAAAAAAAGATTAAACTGTGTTTTTCTTCGACATAGCCGTAATTTTCGTAAACTAATATTCAATATAATAAGTAGTCAGAATGTTAATATTTCGATATAATGAATATGCGATGCGTTGAACGTTCAACGAAACAAACATTCGATATTTTAAACGTTCGATCAAACAAACATTCGATATTTTGAACACTATTGAGTGTTCGATTTATTGAATGTTCGATTTATAAACCATTCGATGAAATGAACGTTCGACTATTTGATCATTCGATTTATAGTGTTCGATCATTTGATATTCGATGTTTTGGCATTCGATATGGCGTAGTACACCCAATATGGATGCAGCAAGTGTAAAACTGCATAAAACTATAGGGGAAATGCACAGTATTTCAAGTCATATGCAATTACTATGAAGTCACCATGCACTGCTAATGCTGCTCTTTTGCTATATGCATGCTAATTTCGTGCATCCAAACTGTATGTTGCATTTGGCTTGCAGTTTGGAACGCAGTTCGTCTGAATTTAACATAACATAGCGCCTATATTCCCCGAACGGCTGGGCAGAGGTGTATAGTAGACCCTCATTTCACCGTTATGTTTTAGTCCCATGTAATAGAGAGCGAGCTTATTGCCATCAACCGGGCACAAATCCAGACTCCGGGTTGCTACTGAGAAATTCCACACGGTTAAACCCAATAACAGTTTGCCCGACCTGGGCATTCAATCCAGGACCTCACGCTGAGCAGTCACCATTCATTTATTTACCTGACAGACAGATCTGTGGTGCTAGGAAGTTTGTTGCGCCGTTTCTTCTTCACAGCATAAACACTAGGAAGCGGTGAAGAGAGGGCTTTTTTGTGGGCTGTCTACTATTAATCTGACGTTCAAAAAGGCAGTCTGTACTTATTTATTTATAATTGGTAGTACTACAGCAAGTTACAACTCACATAAGCAGTTGACTGCACTCTATGAGATATACAAATTTCAAGGTTCGATCAATTGCATATCCAATTCCTAAAGGAAAACCTTTTGCATATAGTCCCAAAGATGAGCAGGTGAATTAGTGACCCCGCTCATGGGTAGGCAGTGCGTCTACGTTGATGGTCAGTTGGTAGACTTTAAGCTTAGCCAAACAACAACTAACAAAGTTGGAAAGTGCTACAGCTCATATCGGGGCACGTACTTTCAGTTAATTTGCAGTCGATACGCTGCCTGTAGAGCTATGTCGACAGCCGACCGTTTTGCCTCTGCACGCATACTAATTATCGACTACGTATGGCGCAATCGACCAAGACATTAACAAAGACTTATTTTGTAATGCAGTCTGCCATTAATATGCCGTTCTATCCCATCCAGGGAATATTGTGGAAAGCCAAGTTAATCCTTCAGTTGAAGGATTCTTAATATGATTTTTATCCCGTGTGGGGGACGGGGACGGGCTAGAATATAATACTTCCTCACTCGCTGGGAGTAGACACGTGTTGTAAGATTTAATAAAACCTAGAATGCTTTGTTGTATGCTTTATATGTATGATCCACCCCTGCTACCACCCTCACATTAAAGTAAAGCGCGAAGCAGTCTTTCTGTGTTCTGTACCCCAAGTGTGAGTTTTTTACGTTACTACTGTACCTAGTTGCGTCACGCCAAAAATGTCAAACAAATTTTTAGTCACGCTATTCGCCGCTAGAGGCTCTGCCTAAATTTTCATACATTTTTGGCGTGACGCAACTACAGTACCTAGTGACGTAAAAAACTCACACTTGGGGTACTGTTGTGTGTATGTGAGAGCCAGATAGGGGTATAGGGGAATTTCTGCTATATCCTCTATTATTCTTAGGTACCATCAGCCAAAAAAGCAAAACAAATGTCAAGTTCAACTTTTCGGACGGGCAAAAACACATCAGTAGTAGGGACAACTGTGAAATCGTGTTGTCATTCATTTTTAGTTCGAGCTCCGAAATAATCGTATGTCCTTAGGTATATTAGGATAGGGAGTAGGAAAAATGCTCGTAACTAAGGCCGAAATCACGGACTTCACGGACACGTACTTAAGGAGTAGACCCCCAGAACCTTTTCGATAAGCAGTTGTCGACTGTCGATTCGGTTTTTTATCTCGTTCCTTCTACGATCCTTGTAAAGAGAGAAAAAGAGATAGCTCGCCAAATGGTTCAACAACTGACTAATCGAATAGTTCCGAATCAGGGGACTGGTACGACTAGGGACAAAGGCAATCAAGCCAGAGAATAAATCAATTCATACAGAATTGATTTATAGTATACTTTTTTAAATTTTTAATTACTTATTACTTTTCCTATATTTGAATAATTTTACTATTCTAAAAAATATTATTGTAAAAGATTTGCTTTGTATACAGGGTGTTAACGAATTCGTGTAATTCCTTAAAACCACATGATCTACTACTGGTATAGACAGGCCCCGCATGGGATATAGCTGGATTAAAAATAAAAAAATAAAACTTTTTTTTTTCATGCGTCTTTGTTACCGATCGTATCTAAACCACCTACCTAATAAGGATTCAGTAAAAAAATAAGATTTTTTTTTTTGCAAAGAATTTATTTTATTTGTGTGAACATTTCGATACCACGCATAAATTAATGAAAGTACGGCGACACGGCTGGCAGGAACGACTAACGCGATATCGTTCTTTGCAGTCAGATAACTCAAGGCTCTAAAAGACTGAGAAATGGAAAACCAAAAAAAAAATTAGAATTTCTTTTAGGTTGATGTTCGAAAATTCCCATTTAGGGTTAATCTGTGTCATCAGTAGATCACGTGGTTTGAAGGAATTACACGATTTCGTTAACACCCTGTAGAGTCAATTACTACTGACAGTGTTGCTGGGGAGTTTGTTGCGCCGTTTCTTCTTCACAGCATAAACACTAGGAAGCGGTGAAAAGAGGGCTTTTTTGTGGGCTGTCTATTGTTAATCTGACGTTCAAAAAGAACTAAGTAATTCTCGTAATTCTTTTTTATTTTGAATAAATGAGGTTTGAGTTTGAGAATAAAGACGATGAGTTGCGATATTAGCCTAATAATATTGTTTAAGTGCTGGTACTGTTATTCGGTTTTATTAAATAATTATTTATTGCTTTTTCCAGGGACTCGGCATAGGATTGATATACAATTTATCCTGCACTATTCTGAATGATTATTTTGTTAAGAGACGACTGATGGCGATTAGTTTAGTTCAAAGCGTTGTTGGTAAGTACTTATTATTTACAATAGCTGTGTAAAAAATTTTATCATCTTTGACCAACTCCTGTTACTATTTTTTTTTTGATGCATCGCATAAATTACTTTTGATAAAACTGAATCGATTAGAGTAATAAAAAAAATTGATTTTAGGGAAAGTTCACGTTTGACCGGAAAATTAAATAGCCAACCAATAATCTCTATAAATACAGTTCCAGTTAAACAAAACAGAATGTATTATAATACCATTTCCACGAACCCCAAACCACTACTGACCAGCCAGTTTTGGGAAATACATTTTCCTGCTAAACTTTATGTCAGCAATCTCAGTAAGCAATGCGGAAATCTGACGCTTATCGAACATGGACCACTTACCGCAGCCACATAAGCTGCGGAAGTGCAGTCTCTACTACTCGTACATCATGTAAGCACGGCTTATGGCCGCCACATGTGCGACAAGTCCCTACTGAATGCATTAATAATGAAGTCTGTATTTTGAAGCTTAGCTCCTGTGGTTGTGGAGCCTGTGTGCTGATAAAGTATGCAAAGACAGTCATCTTCTTATCTTTCTTAGGGTTCTGTACCCAAAGGGTAAGACAGGACCCTGTTACTAAGACTCCGCTGTCCCTCCGTCTGTCTCACGAACCGTGATAGACAGTTGAAATTTTCACAGATGATATATTTCAAAAAACAGAATAAAATAAATAATTAACGAGGCTCCCATACAACAAACGTAATTTTTTTGCTGTTATATAGATAATGGTACGGAATCCTTCGTGCGCGAGTCCGACTCACACTTGGCCGGTTTTTTTCTATTGAAAGAAAGAAAGAAAAATTATTTATTGGCGCCAACATGACGAATAAAAATAAAATATAAGTTTTGTGGAGGTACTAGGTGTGGTGTTCCTCCAACCAAAGGGAGGATCCTCCAACCAGGCGGAGTCTTTGTGCCTGGCGGGCTACTGCCCAACGGGAGGTTGTATATATACTATCTGCGTGTTAAATCTTGATTGCGCGATGTAGGATAGTTCGCTAGTTCGCATGTGGCGAGATAGATGCCGCCACAGTTTAACCAAAACCAAAAAGAAACTATTGGGAAAAATATGCGTCACATCCGCGCAAAACGGCCATCGCTCAGCATAATGGTGTAACTCGCATGCGAGACAGACCCACAGCTGGTTATCAGCCGACTGGATTGTATTGGACTGTTTGTAGTCCTTTCAGATCGTTTCTACGTAACCGGCCGCTTATTGCCGTGACCTGAATGGTCTCCAGCCGACAAGGGGCAAGTAAAATACTTGACCTAAGCTAACTACTTGTACTACACTCACATTATGACTATTAGCAACAACAGCAGTAAGGTCGAACCTTAGTGGGACTCGGACCTCAGTCTAGGGTGTTAGTGCCGGGAGATTGGGAGGGAGACAGCTTGATGAGGGCTGAATTAGGCTAAGCGTATGCTAGGATGCAGGTGACGCAGCACAGCACAGTACAGATTTTGCAAGGCAGGCGAAGCAGACATAGGCCATGACCGCATGCTGCGACGTAGCTCGAAGACACATTCGAGTTTTAACTAGTACAAAGAATAGACGTGTTCGAGTTGACAAGCAATTTTAATGTTTTTTTTTTTTAATAGTCTGGATGGTTAGTATCGTACAAACAAGGTTCACAACGCACTAATTCAGCTAAATGTTCTGTCATTGCAATAAAATTAGAATAAGCGGTAAGAAACACGTGTCGACGTGCACGCGTCGCGCAGAAATCTGTGCCGGTGCTACAACGAGGCGCAGGGCAGGACAGACGCACATCTGCGTCGCACGCGCCTGCGCCGCAGCGTACGCAGCTCTTACTACGTTCATGCATTACAAAATCTGCTCTGCGCTGCGCTGCGTGCACCTGCATCACCTGCGTCTCAGCATAAGCTTAGCCTTAACGGTGTGACTGCAGAGTCTACTACGGAAGATCTCGGTGGATCGTGAACGGCAGTGGGACGTCGCGACTGGCCTCGCCGGCGAGGACGGTTAGCCGGACGGCGACGGACGTTGGGTCGCGTACTGGTCGATTTACTCGCCATCTCTTCTTTTTATCGTGTTAATGGTTCATCAAATGCTTTGTGAACAGTTTTCTTTAATACTTTTTTGTGTATCCATTGATATGTTATTTTAATATTCGGTAACAGTGCTTTGTTGTTCGCATTTATTTTTCTTATAACATTTTTAACACGCTAACACTGAGTTGCAAGAAAGATACCATTAAGTGATCATTAAGTAATCCGTCATTAAGAATAATGTTTCCATTAAATGAATGGCTATTGCATGAACACTAATTAGGTCGTAGTTCGTTCTTCATTTACTAATTATCATACATTGAAATCATGGGGAGTTTGACACATCAAAAATTAATTTTAATGGATAGTTAATCATTCCATTAAATCTAGCTTCTTGCAATGGACAGAAGAGGTTAATGGAGCATTAACATTCTAATAAGAGCAATAAAATTTAATGGACCTTTCTTGCAACTGAGTGTAAGACTTTTAATTAGCTGTTAGTCTACCTGTTATCTTTTCTGTTCTGTTTAGCTGTAAGTCCTACATAGAAATAAATAAACGGCCTGTAGATATCTCTAACACAGTGTGCAAAGACTACTCATCAATAAACAAGCACAATAAGCTATTCAAAATTCAAAAAGTCCAATGTTTACGACAGGGGCCAACAAAGCACTTTGTTAGCCGACGTCACTGGCAAGCTTCATCCAAATTATTTGACGTGTCATTCATCAAATTCTGCTCTTTGTAGGCTTTATCTGTTTTGTATGCGGATTTTAAAAATGTTTTATATACCTTGCTTTTATCACGTTGTTGATGTTAAACGGGATCATTAGGTGATAAGCAAACACGAGTGGACGTTCAGCGGATGGGACGTGGACGTGACAAGAAAATGGAATGATATGTCGTCAGAAACGTTTGCATCCAATTTGCGTCGCGTCGTTTCTGAAATTGACGCGTACCGTATGTGCTATTTAAATGAAATGTCGTGAAAGAGGCCAGCAATGGACATGTCCGTTCCACGTCCATTCTCGTGGTCCTCCCGGGCTAAAGATTGCTGATGCGTTGCCAACATGAGAGAAAAGTTTGAAAGTTGGAATACAGCAATGTTTCTTTGCGGCAAAAATATGTACGGAGGTAGTGCTTCCCCAGACGATCTCTTTCACAAGGAGCTATCCTACTCTTAAATAATGTACCTACAACGTTAAGAGTGCGTGCGGGCAATTACTCCATACCTATTTATCTCGCCAAGCAGCATTGTTGTGTTCCGATTCGAAGCGTCAGGGTGCCGCCGGTGAAATAACGGGCACCTCTAAGGCTAAGAATGCACTAGCGGCCAGCCGCAATGCGGTGTGCCGCTTGCGGTTGGCCGCACATCGATTTTTACATGAAACCGCATGATCTCAACTTCTCAACGCACTGATTTCCGGCCAGCCATCGTGCGCCAGTGCGTTGAGATCACGCGGTTTCATGTAAAAATCGATGTGCGGCCAACCGCAAGCGGCGCGCCGTATTGCGGCGGGCCGCTAGTGCGTTCTTAGCCTAAGCGAGAAACCACACGATGCGGTGCGGCACCGACGCGGCGCCTTTGCGGTGCCGCTGCGGCGTAATACATACAAATTTCCATGGTATACCACACGGTGCGGTCCGGCGCCGCGCCGCACGCTCGCCGGGCCAAGACGTGGGGGGAGGGTGTATGCGCTGGAGCGGCACCGCTGCGGCGTCGCATACCGCAGTTGTGTAGACGGAAAGCCGTTACACACGGTGCGGTGCGGCGCCGCACCGCACCGCGTGGCTCTTGCGACGCTGCGTAATACGTGTGGACGCTGATGCGGCAAAATGGTCGCCGTGCGACGGCGCACCGCACCGCACCACACCGTGTGGCTTCTCCCTAAATTTGGCAACGCATCAGCAATCCTCTTGGTGTTGTAGAGGAGGCAGTTACCACTTTCCATCAGTTTACCTATTCGCCAACCTATTATATAAAATAAAACTCATTACATTCTCACCCTAAAATACTGAAAGACCGCCCTACATTAAGTTTTGATAACATTATTGGCACACTAAATCTATTTCAAATGCTAAATGTTTTCCTAAGCTTGAATTCAAAGGTTTATTACCTCAGGTGCAGAAAACTTTACGAACACTTTTAATCGAATGTCATTCAGTAGGTGTAGGTAGCGCTCGAAGTGTTCAGTGTTCACGTGTGTTAGTTCATGTTATACGTGACAGATGGCGCCACCTATAGAACAAGGAATCTTTCACAGTGCATTACACACGTTCGATATTATGAACGTGCGTGTTTTCTCACCATGTTTTCCTTCAACACTGATTCATTTATCTTTATAGTTCGGCTTTTCAGCAGAAATAAGGTAACTAAAGGGAGGTGTACTAATTAGAGGGTGTAAACTAATCCATTTATTCACGCTCGGGATTTAGATTGATTAAAAAAAACTTTTTTTCTTCCTGTAGCGGAAAGTGATCGTATCTAAACAAAAAATAAAGGTAAAAAAAAATGTGTTTGCCATTTTGGTGCCAAACATAAATGAATGAAAGCACGGCGAAACAGCTAGCGGATACGACTAACGCAACATCGTCCCGCGCAATCAGTTAACTCGGGGCACTAAATGACTCAAAAACAAAACATCATGAGTTCTTTTTGAAATTATTTTCAAAATTAGGTCAATCTGTATCACCAGTAGATCATGCATGTTTGTAGGAATTACACGATCCATGTGTATAGTCTACATAATTATATCGTAATTAAACTTTTACGCGCTACTTCTTGTACGATGATTGTATTCACTGGCAAATCCTATCCTATCTCGAAACTTTGATTACGCCACAAATCGCTCTTTTCTTTCTTTTTTAGTTTCATCTGATTGTATTGCTTTAAGCTATAATTTTACAAGTGCTGTGCACTCCTATAAGTGGCGAGTTCACCATAATCTAAAAACTCCATAAATGATTAATGTGTGTGTATTAATGAGTAAGTCGTTGGAGAGCCATAATAGTCTGCCAACACGTTTCGATTTTAAACTGGAAAGGCAGACGCCGTTTTCTTCCGGCAATAGAAGTTAATCAGTCCACTAAAGACCCCTTTCCATAGACCAGATAATTCTTACCATATTTTACTACAGTCTAGCACCCATTCAGGCCGCCGGGGTTGCGGAATCTGCCAGGGTTGCGGAATTTGTTCGAAAGAGTTACCGCGGTCTTGGAACGCTAACGTGGCAACTTCCGTGAGCGATCTAGTAGCGACGCGATGCGGCGCGGCGCGACGCGAAAACAACAAACAGTCGATACCTATCGAAGTGGCCTACGTGACCAAACGCTCGTGGACTGCGATGCGGCGCGGCGCAAAGCGAAGCGACGCGATCAGTTGGCTTGATATTTTCGCGCGAACTGGATGCGGTGCCATACAGTGCTACTGAATGACGGCGGCGCGCGGCGGGCGGTTCGCGAGCTCGTAGGACAAAGCCGCCGCTTCGCACCGCATCGCATTGAATTCGCGTGTCACCGCATCGGATCGCTTCGCAATTCGCGTCGCTTTGAACCGCCTACGTAAGACGCTGCGTAAGGGCATTAGGAGGAACACGGATGGGTTTTAGTCAGTAAGAGTTTGATACTCCCTTCGGCTCCGAGCGGAAGAAATCATTAGATGAATTCCCATCCTTAAAAAAAAACACCCATTCAGGACTGTACTTCAATAGTGCAGCCGTGGATAGTCCCCGGTTGGTGTCTTATCCCATTTTAGATTAAAGTTCTCAAAGCCTCTGCGCGTTTGACCTATGTCCCTTGCATGCGTTCCAAAGGACCGGACTTCTTCCGTACGGAAGACGAACCGTGAATCCCTAAATAAATAAATCCCTACTTAATATTATAAATGCGAAAGTAACTCTGTCTGTCTATGACGCTTTCACGCCTAAACCGCTAAACCGATTTTGGTAAAACTTGGTACAGAGATAGTCTGTAACCCGAAGAAGGACATAGGCTACTTTTATCCGGAAAACCGCTAAATATCTACGCGATAAACGACATCCACGCGGGCGAAGCCGCTGGCGACCTCTAGTACTTAAATAATACTTTTTTTTATTTTTTTTTTAAAAAACGTTGTCCCTCACTAAGATTTCTCTTGTATCGTGGGTGCGTTTACAGACACAAATCTCACATACACAAACAGCCAGACCCGGAACAACCATCTGTAGGCCATACAAATTTTTGTTCCGTGCGGGAATCGAACCCGCGACACGCAGTGCAGCAGTCAATCGCTTAGCCACTGGACCAAACTTGTCGTCAAATTCTTCACTGAGTAACTAAGAACTTACCTCCGGTTTCTGAATTGAGAATTCTAGGATAAGCAGTACTTAAGTAACGTTTGAGTACGGAGTTGTCAAAAAAATTACGGATTTTAAAGCATTTTTTGACAACTCCGTACTCAAATACTACATAAGTATTGCTTGTCTCGAATTCTCAATTCAGAAACTGGAGGTTAGTAGACTTATAGCCGATTCCTAAATAATTTAGCGAATTAGTGATTAGAATTAAAATTCTTGTATCTTTACCAATAATGAAGCAAAGAAACCAGAGTTTTGCACAGTACTTATACCCTTCCATACGTAACTATCACAGATAAAATTAGCTTACGAGTCTATTTACATGCCCAGTTTGGCAATAAAAATGCTATAAACCAAACGATTCGTTGGCCATAGGAATTGGGGATTAGGAGGCCTTTGTTAAGCAGTACGTGGATAATACGATTGGCTGGGTTGATTATTCAATTGATTCAAACGTATGGCCGCGTTCCTTTTCTAAATGTAGTATACACTAAAAAAAGGACAACTGAATTAGTTTAGTAATTTCATTTTTAGGCTGGTAATTTGAAAATGTTTTGTAAAAACTGCCCTTTTTCTCGCTGTCTGTATTTTTTTTTCAAAATCTGTGTATGCAGATAGAAATAAATCAAAAAGTTAAGGGTGGTTTCCTAAGAATGTTTTCCTGTAGCTACAATGGTTAACGTAACTGCCCTTCATGCCCCATCTCATATTACCACCCTGTATTGCCGAATTGTGCTAACTGGCAAATAAAGTTTGATAATAATTAGCAAACCGCTTCTTTAATGGTAGCTTATTGAGTTGGTTACTGTAGGTCTAGCGCTTAACTGAGGCAGTGCCTGAGGTATGGGAGCGGCACGGGAGGGGTGACATATGACGTGAAATGACGTGTCCGAACTATCTCGCTATACCCGTGATAAATATAATGAAGATATCTCTTACGATATTTTTACTACTACTAGATAATGAAAGTGTTTCGAGCCATTTATACAGGGTGTAAAAAGACCCATCACATAGCTGAAATCTACGCACTCTGTACATCAAACTAAATTACATTGACCAAAAATAATTGCTGGGAACCGACTTTTATTTTTTGGCTTGAAAAAAAAAACGCTTTTTTTTGTAGCGCGCAAATCATGGTTGTGGCGATGCCGCGCGTTTGCATGTGTGCAGCGGTCACACAGCCAAGCCAAGGCGGTCGTGTGCGTTTGATATTCATTGCGTTTTTGTAACTTCAAATGCGTAATTTGTCAGGAAAACTTGAAATTTTTGATATTGTTTGTATGGAAGAAAGTTTAGTATTACGAGTATGACTTGGAATTCGTTTTTGGAAAAAACTAAAAAAAAATATGTGTACTTTGACTTTCAATATCTCCAAAACCAATGATTTCCCAGGTATGGTCTAGAAGAAAAAAATGATCCCAATGATGAGTAAAATACGTGGTTTTCGTTATCGTCAAGGGTCTTTTTACACCCGATATAGTGACGGTACAGACAGCGATAAGGAATCAGATTAATTTTTGGGATTTCGGGATTTATTTGTTGTTTTTTGTTGTTTCAGTTAAAAATATTTAATTATTAAATAAAATAATATAATTATTGTAACTTATTTTTTTGTTTACATTGTCACGCGCTATTATGTTAATTAATTTAACTTAATTATACACACGTAAATGTCGTAAGAGATATCTTTATTATATTTATCACGTGTATAGCGAGATAGTTCGGACACGTCGTCATATATCACCCCTCTCGTGCCGCTCCCATACCCCAGGCACTGCCTCGGTTAAGCGCTAGACCTATAGTAGCACAAGTTATGTAGTCGCTTTTTTAAGTAACTTTAGTAGTGTAATGTTGTGTTACTTATAACAAAACAGTTTTATCAGATGCGCAAACATTATATTCAGCGCTGGTCCCATGCTTTCCAAGGTCTTTGAGGCATAAAATAATTAAAACTTACGTCTATGCAATTGGATTCATTGACTCATGAAGTCTTAAAATTCTTATGAAGTGAAATCCAAGTACCTGGATACTTTGCACAGACGAAAATGAAAACTAGGCCACAATTTATGGACAAAAAAATTATAAAATAAGTTAAAAAATAAATCGTTTATTAATTGCCTGTTTATCGTTTAAATAAAAACAATAATCATGGCTATGAATTGATGTTGCACAGCAAATATAAAACAACCCATAAACAGTCATCAATTTGAAAAACATGCTGCTTTGTGTTTTATTTTAAATAACTTTTTTAAAATCTTTTTACTATTTTTTGTCGATAAATTGTGTTCTAGTTCCACCCAGTTTTGTCTGTGCACATTATCCAAGGACACACTGTATGATTCCAAAACAAACAAAAACCCTGAATAATTCATTTCATTTTAGCCCATTCTTAAACCATTTCATTCCGCGCGAATGCTATTAATACTCCGCGCATTTCTTCCCTCTCCGCGCATCAGAGCGAAAACAATGATCTGTACATCATAAAATTACAATATTTCCGTCTTGTCTCTTACATTGTTATTTATTACGAATGGATGTGCGCAGCATCTTTTCAACCATGTTCCGGGTAAGGCAACATTATGTTCGCTCAAGTGCATCGTATCTTGAATTGATCCGATAACGACCTATTTTTTGAGCTATGTGTGTTTAGACTGTCTTATTTTATTCCTGTCGTGATGTCTTGGTAGCTCGGAGATTACAGACCCGCTTGTTAAGCATCGGGTTGCGGGTTCAAACCCAGACATGTATAGATCGGTTTACGAAAGATGACCACAAATGGCGACCGTCTGCGCATGTACACTCATGAAGAAATGACTTAAGAAAAAATAATACATGTGGCTCCGGCCGCTTGATGCATTCTGGCGGCGCCTCACCCCGCATTTCCAAATGGACCTAAAAAATGCTTCAGTGGTCATCTTTCGTGAACCGTATTATACCAATGTGACTTTTTCAATGTCATTATGTACTTTTTTAGTCAATTTAATAGGTACCGGCTTCCCACGGTGCGTGATAGCGCGCACCGCGACACACGAGCTCGCACCGACGCACCATGGGAAGAGACTCGTACGTGGTAACGCGGACGAGTGCGGAGCGGTGCGCCGTATCCACAGCACACATCCTCATAATGTGGCTTCCCACGGTGCGTGATTTTACGGATGATACCACGCACAGCCGGTGCGCGCTACCACGCACTGTGGGAAGCCAGCTTTAGACGCCACTGCCATATGGTGAAGGAAAACATCGTTAGGAAACCTGGAGTTAATGGTTTGAAATCGCCAACCCGCGGTGAGCAAGCGTGGCGATCAATACTCGTTTCTTCTCTGTAGTAGAAGAGGCCTTTGCCCTGCCAGTGGGACAGTTACAGACTAATATTTATTTATTATTTTATTCTGTGGTTTAGACTAACTACTAAATGCCATACAAGTGTGGAAAACTGTGGCGCTCAGTAACAGGACACCACGACAAAGGATTTTTAAGCTCTAATAATTTTTTGCGGGATGCCGCGGCACGACGATGCTACCCGTGGTATGCTCAAGCAAATACAAGTTCTAAAAATATTGCAACAAGGTTTAAAGTTATTTGAGCTTAGAAAATAGAAAATGTCAGTGAGAGCCGGCCATTATGTTGAAAAAAGAAAAGACGACGTAAATGTGATATGGAGATAGTGAGCCTCAGCATGTAGAAAAAGATCCATCATAGATACAAGGTTAGTCGGAAAGGGGGTACTAATCTGCAGGCCACTTAAAGTATCACTGATGAGATGACTGTCTTAAAGCAAGTGGTAAAATTTCAAAATTCGGAAAATGAAATTTCAATGCAAAATGATTTTTATTTTTGTTTTTTCAAAAATTCTTCATCCCTGTTTTAGTTACAAATTCAGAAAATGGTGTTTCTAATTAATGACTCCAAATATGACCTAAAATGTAAACACAGCTGATCATAATTGGGGATAGATAGATTATAGATAAATTTTTTTTGGGATCTTTGGTCACCTATTTCTCTTAAACTATTGACTTTTGGAAAACGTTGTAGAACAAAAGTTATTCATTATCATGGGTACTTTAACCCCCTTTCGGATTAGTACCCCCTTTCTGACTAACCTTGTATAGGCGATGTAAACTTTTGCACGACCTGGCCCTGTAGACAAATGGCAATCGACGATCGCCAGAGAACACGAGTAGATACGCCACTTAAATGTATGGAAATGACATAACATATCGCTTGACCGGTCGAAAGCTTGTCAATCCAGTACATCTCATTGTGGTTTCTATTCTCTAGCGATCATCGATTGCCATTTGTCTACAGACACTGCGGACTTTGCCTGAAACCTATTCAGTGCCTGATTTACCCTTTAGGCTAAATAGGCTGAAGCCTGGGGTCTCGAGGTTCTGGAGGGTGCGGGCGCGATGAGAAAGGAGACGGACGGACTATTGAACGGACGGACTATAGAATCGCATTATTTTAATCGTAACACACCGGAAGGGGCTTGAAGTTAATTATTTGCAAAGTTAAGCTGCGCTTGTCGCGGTCAGTCCATGGATGGGAGACCCCTCTCTGCCTCGGAGAGCACGTTAAACCGTCGGTCGCAGTTGTCATAGGAACACCTATGACAGTCGTTACGGGTAGTCGGAAGCCCGACAGGCTGTCAACCGGTCTAATCTTAGGATATCGGTACTACCCAATAAGTGGGTTGCAGGGTTCTGAAGACAGTTGCTCCGTGTAAAATGTTGGTATTCAACCGCGTCTTGTTAGACTGGAAGCTCTCCCCAACATAGTTGGGAAAAGGTTTAGATAGATAGACAGATAGATAAGGCATTTATTTGGCACACACAGAAAACACAATAAAAGCAACAATTATGTAAAATATACATAATGCTAGAACATAGAAATATTAAAATAAAAACACGTTAAAATTAAAAGACAGAAAAGGGTATCTGACTACTATTAAAAATGTACAACAATTTGGTATTATTTTAAAGAAAGTGTAAGAAGAACACGGTTTGTTTTTTTATACCAAAAAAACTAAAGTCCAACACCCTATTATGGCAATCTGTGGCAGTAGTGTCAAACTACCTACCGACATAAAAACCAATCGATATGAAAAAAAAGAAAAAATTCAAAGTGCGGTGTGTGTCTCCAAGTTGCACCAAATGGGAGTCCAACTCAGCATGTGCCAGGCAAATATACCTGGTTTAGCAGAATTAAGTAGGAACCACAACATAGCCCATAGTAGGTCATAATAGCCTAGGAGCAGAGCAAACCTTATATTATCAAGCCTGGCCTATTTAACAGACCGTCTGGTCTCTTCAAAAGCGTCTTAAACACCAAAATCGTTTGTCATTCTGTCCTCAAAGGCAATTTATCATTCAATGCACTTCTTCCAAGGATCCATCTGAATCGATTCTTCCTGTACCATTACCGTTTCAACGTCAGTGTAAATTGTTAGCGGTTACACAGTGATGAATTACGATGGAGCTACCGTGCTACCCACATTCTGCCTGTCACGTAATAAGTGAAGAAACCGAATAGAAATTGCTTAGGGCGTTTGCGCATTTATCCGTGTCCGGTTTGTATTCTATTCGTGTTCGATACGTGAAAAAGACGGACGGGAAATTCACGTGCTAGCGTCTGCGCTTTTATCCGTTTTTAATTCGTATTCGAGACGATTGTGCACCACCAGATTTAGTTGGTAGAGGCCGCATTTGCTTTCCCTTCCTTCTACTTCACTCTTCATCAGTGAAACCGAATACGAACACAAGCGTACGTACAATTTTTATGGCGGACACTCGACTCGGTTTTGATCCGTCAAAAAACGACTTGAAGTGAGGCCACGTCACACGGCGACCATTCGATTCGATATTTCACGTATACGGTTTTACCGTATACGATGCAATCGTTCACATGGCAACCATTCTATTCGATTTTTTCACGTATACGGTAATTCTCGAATGGTCGAGTCGTATGAACGAGACAACATGAACGCCACTGCGTGTCGTATTTGACAAAATCGTTTCGAGGCGCGGCATTCTCTATGGCAACTTCGTACGGTCGGTAAAAAATGTATCTCGAACACGACGTTTTTCCGTATGGACTCCATGTGAACAGTTTGACATATTGTCTACTGCCACTACTATGTTCGACAAAATGTAGTGTATAGTATACGGGAAAAGTATGGTCGTGTGGACGTGGCCTGAGAGTTTACAAATCGAACACGAACCGTACACGCATGAGTGCACAAACATCCATACAATTACTAGGATGGCCAAAACAGACCAGAGACGAACACGAATCGAATACGAACCGGATACGAATAAATGCGCAAACGCCCTTAATAAAATTCCTTGAGATGTGTTTACAGAAGTGGAATAACGTAGGAAATTGTACTGTTTCATTTATCTTGAGTCCGACCAGACGAAATGTTTGTGCTAAAGCCATATAGGTTTGTAAGACAGTTGCGCTAGACCATACGGTTTGGTTTTGATAAATGAATCGCTGTGTGAATGGAGCTGTGTAATTGGATGTGAGTGCAGAAAGTGTAGATATTTTTAGGGAATATTTTTCTCTGCATCGCCTTGAATATGTCATTCATCCAGTTGAAATTCGCGTAATAAGTATGTTTTCTAAAAATATCCTATCAAAACAAGAAATGTCAAGCATTCGCGGCCCGCGGCCATTTTGTCGGATAGGTGAAAATGTTTTAGTTATTTACGTATGAATAGAAATCCGTGTGGTGCCAGACGAAAAGAGTAGCACTACTCGATCTCTTCCCATGGGTGTCGTAAAAGGTGACTAAGGGATTCTCTAGAGGATGGGCAGCAGCGTTCTCTGAGTACTTTAACAACCATACTGCGATCGCCAACCCGCCTGCTAAGCGTGGCGATTATGACAAACCCTCCCAACATGGTTAGTAGTGATGCTTGGGGGAGGCTTAAGTCCAGCAGTGGACGTCTTTCGGTTGAATGATGATGATGAATAGAACTGCTGACTTTTTACGGACGATATTCAAAATCGATCCTTAAAAAAAACGGCGTGTGCTTACTCTAAACCTCGTAGGTCATACTTAGGTAGATTAAATAAATGGCAAAACTGTATCTTTTCTTAATAATTTGTATGAAATAGTATTTAGCACGGTTACATATCAAACTCATAAATTTCCAGTATAAGCTGACCGCTCGTTGTAAGAGAAGTCAATGCGAGATCAGCTCATATTAAAAATGTATAGCTTGATAAATAGTAACCGTGCGTATAAACCAGTTAAAAAGTGCAGCACTTCCTTTGTTATTTATTTTATTTATTTATTTACCTGTTGCAAACTACAAAAGGTTAAGTTACTAAAAATCATTTTTCTCGGAAACGGTAAGTTAGGTACCTACTTAGATCAGTATTTTTCATTTTGGTCAATTAACGGTGAGGTAAACCAATTTAAGGAACTTTGTAGGAATTTCATGTTTTAGCTTTATGAACTTCAGTAACATATCCATTTGAAATTTTAAACTTTCGGTATTTTGAATATAACTAAAACAATCATTAGGTATTTAGATTTTAGGGATTTTTAACGTAGGTTATTTTACGTTTATTTAGTACTTTTAATTTTAGATATTGCAATATGTACCCACAATACATTCATACATTCCTCTCACAACACTTCATTCATTCCGACAGAATCGTCATCCATGCATCCCCAAATAAATCAAGGTCTAGGTTTGAATCCAGGAGCGCATTAAGCGCAGTCAGTGTTCCGGGTATGGGTAGCTGAGAGGCAGTGCGCAACAGTTCGACTTATAGGGACTGCTAATAATTTATGTCTCCTGCTACGACAGTATTTATTAGGGATAAATAGTTTGCAGAATTGGTTATGAAGATCTGGCGCATCCATGATCCCTTTTAAAATTTTGCATGTGACGATCATCAGGTCAAATGCCCGTCTCACCTCTAAAGAATTATTTGTTGTCATCATTTGCATCTCGCTCATGCACATTCTCTATGAGCGAAAGGCAAACAGTTAATTCGCCACTTTTAATTCCATTCTATAAGCAATCGTGTTATTTTACTCTTTTATTAAACTCTAGCAGCGATTTTATAATTTTTTGTACCGCATAGTAATTAACCTTTCCTTTCCAGCTTTCGTATCAATGGCGGCACAGCTGTTCTTGAAGTGGTCCTTAGAAAAGTACGGGTTCCGTGACACAATCCTATTAATATCAGGGATAACTATGCACAATTTTATAGCAGTTGCTCTAATGCAACCGGTCAAATGGCACATGAAAAGAGTTGAAGTTGCTGAAGGAAACAGTGGTAAGATTATTTTGATAAACTCTTTAAAATCACTGAAACAAATTCGGTTTGAATGACATGGCTCGTTGCGGTCGCATCAAGCCATGTCATTCAAGCAAGACAGACAAGGCAAGGCAAGACAAGACAAGAGACCAAAACTCGAGACAGAGACACGAGACCGAGGCGTACTGCTTGCGCGTGAGGCCGCGCGACAGCCCACATACACACAGTTCACAGAAGGAGAGCCCGGGACCTGGCGGGGTTGAATCCCGCGACCCCTGTCATAGGTCAGGAGAAGGATCCCCGTGGGTTTTTAGCCGGTAAGAGTCCGGTATAACCCTTCGCTTTCCCCGGGCGAAGGGTATCCATCAGAATTTTCCCACGATAAAAAGGCGTACTGTGTTTAGTTTGCGAGGGAGATCGCTATACACTGAACACAGTACAAAAGCCTAAAATCAGGTGGTCTGCCCCAAGGTCTGCTAACAGCCTTTAATGCCTGCAAATACTCTGGAACTTTCCTACTCGTCCTGTCTCGACTATTGGTGAATCATTTAAACAATAATAAACTTTAAATGTCAATTGTTCAATGCATGAAATTGCTTTATGCGATAAGACCACCATTTCTAGTTTACTTCATCATCATCATTCAGCCGAAAGACGTCCACTGCTGGACATAAGCCTCCCCCAAAAGGGGGGGTTTGCTGTAATCACCACGCTTGGCAGGCGGGTTGGCGATCGCAGTATGGTTGTTAAAGTACTCAGAGAACGCTGCTGCCCATCCTCTAGAGAATCCCTTAGTCGCCTTTTACGATACCCACGGACAGAGATGGGGTAGTGCTATTCTTTAAGTCCGGCACTACACGAGAGTACTCTTAATTACGTGTATTCCTTCTGTTTTAGTGTACAATAAAGTATATCTATCTATCTAATATCGTGACATTTATGTTTTTCTATTTATGTTTACTAGTTTGTGTTCGTTTAAATAATTTTATTGCTTTATTACTGCAGAAAAGTTGTTGCATGATAAGAAATCAAATGAAGAAGCCGGCATCGTGCCAATAATTAATCTGACAAACACAGATATCAATCTTTCACATCCCAATGAAAAATTGATTTTATCGTCAGAGAAGGAACGGAATGACGGAATTAAGTAAGTCACCGTTTTTTATCGTTTTACTCACTTTTGATGACTTAGTAGTACATCAAATTATCCACTTCATTTATAATCTATACATATAAAAGGAGAAGCTGACTGACTGAATGACTGATCTATCAACGCACAGCCTAAACCGCTGGGGTTAGAAACTTGAAATTTTTACAGTAGGTTCCTTTTGTAACGTAGGCATCCACTAAGAAGGGATTTTTAGAAATTTAACCCCTAAAGGAGTTAAATAGGGGATGAAAGTTTGTATGGAAAATCGTCACTTAACGGGTTCAAAATTTCACGCAAGCGAAGCTGCGGGCGAAAGCTAGTAAAGTATAAGTCATTCGTTCATACTTCATTCATAACGTAATATTTACATACTATATTTACTACAATAATTATATCACAAAAAAAAACATCATTAATTATCTACTTGTGAGTTAACGACATCCAGAGTTTTGGTAACTAAAACGCACATTAGTTTTATTAGTTCCAAAATCGACTATATTTTTTAGGAACATACTCGTTTGTATTCGCGTGACAGTCAAAATCTAACCAGCCTAGCCCGTATAAAGGTCATGGCACAGTAGACTGGCACAGCAACTGCACAGCTGCAGCACGGCGTCGCCTCAAATTTAGGCTACGGCTAGCCGCCAGCGCGCTAACTACGCGTCGTCCGCGAGATGCAAGCTCGCAGTCCACGCGCCGGCCACGAGGTGCAAGCTCGCAGTCCGCTCGCCGGCCGCGAGGTGCAAGCTTGTTGTCACCGCGAACACAATTGTTATAAGGCATTTGTGATTGAACACGCCTAGGACTTGCATTCGCTAGGGACTCGGAGTTGTCGCACCGAAAGCACGCAGTCGGCGCGCTGTAAGCACGCGGTCTGCTCGCTTGCAGCGCGCTGTCTGCAAGTCGAGTTATATGGTAGCGGCAAGCGCGCTGACTGCCCGCCGTTGGCTTTTTCATACTGACATTATGAAATATTATTATACGACACACGATTTAATGCTCTAATTTGAATGACAAGTTAATTGCTGGGTTGGAGCGGTGCCGTTACGGTGCCGGTATAGTGTGCCATGAAATCTTAATTATAATAAATTCATAAAATCTGAGTAGATTAATAATAAGGATTTTTTTATGCTGTGATAGACTGCCTTGTTGGTCAAGTGGTCGCAAGCGCGACTACTGAGCGTGAGGTCCTGGGTTACGATCACCAGCTCTGGCAAAATTTTATTGGGTTTTTCCATGTGGAATTTATCAGTAGCAGCCCTGATACTAAATTTGTACCCTGTTGAAGGCAATAGTCTTGCCCACTATTACATGGGACTTAAACATAACGGCGAAATGAGGGTGTCCTATACACCTCTGCCCAACCATTCGGGGAATACATGATAATTATTATGTTATGTTATTATTTTTACGTCAAATATTGGACCTAGACCTTTGCAAATTAAAATATAATTATGACGACTGTCAGAATGGTTTATTGGTCGCAAGCACGTCTGTCAAACATGAGGCCCTGGATTCTTATACTAGACGAATTATTTTTAGGGTTCCGTACCCAAAGGGTAAAACGGGACCCTATTACTAAGACTCCGCTGTCCGTCCGTCTGTGCGTCTGTCACCAGGCTGTACCTCATGAAGCGTGATAGTAAGACAGTTAAAATTTTCTCAGATGATGTATTTCTGTTGCCGCTATAACAACAAATACTAAAAAACAGTATCAAATAAATATTTAAGGGGGGCTCCCAATGATGATTTTTTTGCCGTTTTTATAGCGGAACCCTTCGTGCGCGAGTCCGACTCGCACTTGACCAGTTTCGTTTTTACAAACATTTGGTATACTAACCCTGCAATAGGTGAAATTGATTGTTATGACATATTGTCTATCGGTATGAGTCTGTCATGCTCACTGAAATGTCCTGCTGATGGTGGCGTTGTGCATCGGGTCATTGAGTTCCCTGCAACATGGTTGAGCTGAGCGACGCCGATGTATGCGTCATGCTCGTGAACGGGTGCTGTCTGTTGGGACTGGTCAGCTCGTAACTGCTATGGCAATCGTTTTAAATGGCTAACTTTCTCATTACTTTTCATGTTGTTAACCACATGTACATTAATCGGCATTGTTCTTACATTACTATAATGAAAATTGACAAACCATTTACTTTTTTTAAAAAGAGTGTCTATGGAGTTTCTTGCCGGTTCTTCTCCAAAGGACCTACTACTTGGAACCGAGCCCCTAGTGTTGACCTTTTGAAAGCACCAGGGATCTGGTCTACTTGAAATAAAAACTATTTGACTTTGACTTTGAAAATGTTTTGACTTTGAACAATTTTTAATTAGTTACAGAAAGATGATCAATTCTTTAGTAGATAAATCACTATGTGAAACATTTCTGATGTCTTGCGTGTGCGCTGGTCCGGCACTTGCTATGTTTGCTGATACAACCTACGCGGCAATCCTGCCGAAAGCCTTATACACTGCTGGATGGGTACAAGTAAGCCACTTTACATTCCTCTACCAGTAGTGTCATTCTGCAAGAAACCCACCTCACATTCGACGGTTAGCTCGATATCCATATTGTCACAGTATGGATAATAGAAGCAAATAACACACAGATAATCAACAGTATAATCAATAACGCGTAGCTTTGTTATCCACACTGTGTCACGACAAGTGTCTAATTGACAGTCGCGATCGAGGTGAGATTCTTACGGAATGCACTGCAGGTGTTATCAATCTTGCCTCCCGATTCATAACCTTTTCGATTTGCAGTTGTCGATTCGGTTTTTTATCTCGATTACGATTCTCTTAACGAGAGAATTAAAGATAGATTACCTAATCGTTCTGAATTAAGGGGCAAGAAGTGTAGATACAGAATGTAATTTTTTTTCTAGTATATTGAAATTTTTCGATAAATTAGGTACGTTAAATGGTCATGTGGGGCTGTCCAATGTGAAGGAATAAACCTCTAAAGTTATGTTTACGCTGATGAAGGACAAAAATCAAAACTTATCAACTGATTAATTAATCCTCTATTAAGGTTTAGCTACACACTCAATCTTATTTTCTCTAACACTCAGTTGCAAGAAAGGTCCATTAAATTTTAATGCTCTCATTAGAATGTTCATTGCAAGAAGCTAGATTTAATGGAATGATTAACTATCCATTAAAATTAATTTTTGATGTGTCAAACTCCCCATGATTTCATTATATGATAATTAGTAAATGAAGAACGAACTACGACCTAATTAGTGTTCATGCAATAGCCATTAATTTAATGGAAACATTATTCATAATGACGGATTAGTTAATGATCACCTAATGGTATCTTTCTTGCAACTCAGTGTTATTCTAATCTCCGCCATTAAGCATTTACGTCAACGTCAGTACCGTTAGCGCAAACTTTTGAACAAGCTGTTTGCCCATGCAAGTCGCTACATGCGATCCTTTACTATGTCAGATAGGGTGTAAAGATTTATTCTGAGACTATTTAGTTAATCAATAGAACAAAAGGCCTACCATACGAATCATTATTCATACAGCCTTCAAACAAATTCAAGATCGCCTAATGTTTGTTTTAGTAACAAAACAAACATGCTTTTAATCAAAACATTCCAAAGTATTATTTAATAAATTCTAATAAGGTCGTTCCCACGCACAGAAATCAAAATACCCACGTAACCAGAGACCGGTAACTTCGATATTTACGATTTAAAAGTTTGTATTTTTCCACAGTTTTAAAATGTAATTTAAACCTTATCTATTCTTAGTCGTTATCTACAGTCAAATCGGGCTCCTAATCTTTTAAACTACTCAGATCAATATACAATCTCTAGATTGTCTGATCAACATAAAAACATAATCTAGTTATCAAACTAAAATATCTAAAGTAATATAACGCAGATTGTGGGAGTTTTTTTTAAATCTAATGGAAGATGAAACGTTCAAAATTACTGGATCTGTCGATTTATTTATGGCGGTGATGAATAAAAACCCTGTGAATCAGATTTTTGGTCAAAAACTTTTTGTTTTATCTTTGGTTTTTAGGGTTCCGTACCCAAAGGGTAAAGCAGGACCCTAATTGACCCTATTACTAAGACTCCGCTGTCCGTCTGTCCTTGTGTCCGTCTGTCACCAGGCTGTATCTCATGAACCGTGATAGTTAGACAGTTGAAATTTTCACAGATGATGTCTTTCTGTTGCCGCTACAACAACAAATACAAGAAAAACAGAATAAAAGAAATATTTAAGGGGGTTCCCGTACCATAAACGTGATTTTTTTGCTCGATATTGATAACGACAACAGCATACTCGATATTGATAGACGCTTGAAATATTCACAGAATATTTAGTTATACAAGGTTAGTTGGAAAGGGGGTACTAATCCGAAGCCCACTTATAGTATCGTTGATGACTGTTTGAAAGCAAGTGTTAAAATTTCAAAATTCGATAAAAAAAAATCCAAATAAAATGATTTTTATTTTAGTTTTTTCAAAAATTCTTCGTCCCTGCTTTAGTTACAAATTCAGAAAATGGTGCTTCTAATTCATGACCCCAAATATGACCTAAAATGTAAACACAGCTGGTCATAACCGGGGATAGATAGATTTTTGAGATTTTTGGGCAACTGTTTCTCTTAAACTATTGAGTTTTGGGAAAAGTTGTAGAACAAAAGTTATTCATTATTATGTGTACTTTAACCCCCTTTTGGATTAAAACCCCCTTTCTGACTAACCTTGTATATTCACTTTCAAAATAAATAATTAAATTATAATAAAACAAATATTTAAGGGGGGCTCCCATACAATAGACAATTAGACATGATTTTTTTGCCGTTTTTATAGATAAAATCTTTGTGCAATACACATTACAATTTTTTTGAAATTAATAACTTAGGTAACTATGGTGGATCGAACTGTCGGCTCTCGGAGCGCATGTTAAACCGTTTGTCCCGACCCCCGCACGAATACCTATAACAGTCGTTAGGGGTCGTCAGAAACCCGAAAGTCTGACAACCGATGACCGTAGGATAGCGGTATTGCTCAGTTTGCGGTGATGTTGGCAGTTGCTTCGTGTAAAATACTGGTATTCAGCCACATCTGGTTAGACTGGAAGCTGATCCCAACTAAGTTAGAAAAGGCTAGGCAAAGGGGGTGGATCGAACTCATCTTTGTATTTAAAAAAATAAATAAAATAAAAATATTTTATTTCAGACCTTGATCCATATAATGTTAGTAATACACAATAAACTATGTTAGTAAGTAACAAAAATAGGTAAAACATTTTTTTTTTCAATTAATTTATCTGTTGCGCTCACCTGTCGCACTGGGTACTTGCACATGTACAGATACCCAATGCGCCATAATGGCGCAACATGGCTTCTCACTGATGACCTTCAGAATGCCGTTGACGCTCCCACGCACTCTGCGCATCATGGACGCCATCCTTTTTCGCAGGATGTGCTTCGGCAAACATTCCTGATGCACTGCAATAACGTGGAAGCCCCAACAATTTAATGAAATTTTAATTTTAACAGTTTAGTTACGTGTCTTATATTAAGTGAACTGTGCAATGTTCCTTAAGAGCGTTTATCCACCGTCGCCGTCACCGATAAACGAGATTATTTCGGACCGAGTTCGGAACGACATGACGGCGATCGTGTGTCCACCGCGACCGATCTCGGTGGTTCCCAACATAAGACAAAAATCCGAGCACCGGCGCCGTCAATCTCGGATGTAGTGGACGAATTTTGTATTGCCTTCATTTCGGTCCGTCACGATCTCGGCGGAGTTCTAGCGGTAGCGCAGATTTACTGACAATCTCTTTGGTCAAGATGACGGCGCTCGGATGACGGTCGTGCGGTCGACACGCGGTCATAGTAATGTATGTATCGCTACTTCGGCAACATCATCTCGTTCTCGGTGACGACGGCAGTGGACAAAACCTTAGAAACAGAATTCTTAAAACCGAAACCGAAATTCACTCCCGTTCAATTCACACGCATATTACGCTATTGCTTTGAATCAGTAATAACATACAAAATCACAGGCAGGACTCATTTTTTTCGTGTTTATTTCCAGGGCAACGTCTCACTGGCTTTATCGCTCTATGGATTCGGAGACTTGGCTATGCGAGTACTGTTTGTACTGCTAAGTAATTGGTTGCACAAGTTGGGCAGCCAAGAGATTTACGTCCTTGGAGTTACTCTTGGCTTAGTGTCTAGGCTTGGTAAGTTATGGTAGTCACCCAAGTAACAAAAGCTTCTATAACCAGGGTGTTATAACACCAAATAGTGATATAGTAGGCCTATAGTGGTAACCATTGTGCCTGCTTGTACTATAAAGGTTTTTAAAAGAGCGTTTTGGTTCTATAAGATTAAAGAGCATTTAAGTTCTATAATTTAGCTCTTAGAACGTTTACAGGACCATACAAAAGAATCTTTAAAGTGTTGCACTGTAATAGATATGAAAAAAGCGATTATGGTACTATTTAGTACTATAGACGACCTTTCTGACACTTTTATGTATCTATTTTGCACTAATAATGCGTAAAAATAACTTTTACAGTACTAGTATTGTAGAAGTATCGAAAACATTATTACAGTATCAATCTGCACTATAAAAGTACCTTGCACAACCATTACGTAACCTTTTAGCTCCTTAAAAGCTCCCTCAACATCGCTATGGCGCTAATTCTGTAAAAGTCATGAAAACTCTTCTATAGTACTAAATAGTACCATAGCGACTCCTAATGCACTACTAAGGTACTAAATCGTGACATAAAAGCACTAAAATTAATAATTAATGGACTAATTCGTTTTCGGTGAAAATGGCTGCTGTTTTTACGCCATGATAGCACATTAGCAGCACGGCTGAAGCCAATGTGTACTATAGCAGCCATAGTTGGGACAAGTCCTTATTTTATTAATTAAAATTTAATTAAAACACGAAAATTATGAGGGCGCATTGTCAAATTTGAAATCAGCATAATTATTTTATCGATACAATTATTTTCGCAAGTGCAAGTTATGGCAGAATTACGATCCATGAATGTTTTGAAGTTGTCCTTTTTATTACATGTTACGTTAAGCAACAATTACCGATATATTTTCACAACACGAACAAAATGTGTGATAAAAAAGATCACTGGAATCGTTTACGGTGCAAAATAGCACTATAAAGATGTTTTGGTTACTTTTATAGTGCAAATTTGTGACATAAACGATGCAGAAACACTATTTTAGTACTAAAAAGCGTTTCTCGACACTTTTACTTTTCAACTATAGAGCTGATTTATCACCGTGAGAGCCTGTATGTAATGCTTATAGAATAAATCAGTGATAAAACTAGGGCCTATTTGGGGTTCTGTAAACGTTTACAACACCATTATAGTACTAATCATAAACACTAAATAGCACGCTCCAAAACGTTCTCAGGACTTTTATAGTACCAAATTTTGTTACTTGGGCACCTAGAGTGGTCTCATCTAGTTAATTATCTCATTGTGTGACGAAAACCAACGTCAACTCCATGTGGATCCCGGCATGGAATTCACTACCTCGTCGCCGCCCTTTTTTATTTTATTTTCGTGGGAAATTCTTCCTGGATGCCCTTTGCCCGGGGAAGACGAAGAGTTATGCCGGACTCTTACCGGCTAAAAACCCACGGTGTTCCTTCTCCTGACCCTTGGCTGGGGTCACAGGATACGCAGCTGCATGCATCGCGACCCCGGCAGGCCTCGGTCCGCCAGCCCCTGACGAACCTCTGCTTCTGTGGAGCCTAGCCCCACGTCCTTCTGAGAGGCGCGCACGGAACACAGCGCACCGCCTTCTCGGGCCTGTTACTGGTCGGGCGGCGGGTCAACCTCGTCCCCGCCCTAGGGCGAGTAAAAGGCGACTAAGGCATGACATCAGCAACATAGCCAGCGGCGTAATTCTACCTGCTAACCACATTACATTACTATATTATCTGGCTAGAATATAAAACTTTCTCACCGCCGCTGGGAATAGACGCGTATTGTAAGATTCAATAATACCCAGCACACTTAGTGGCAGCATCTATAAGGCCCGCCTGGTATCGGCTGGCTAGCTACTACGCTCACATTAAAGTCAAACCGAGCAGTTTACTGTGTTCCGTCGTGTGTACGTTAGAGCCGGAGCAGTAGGTATTGGGGAATATCTGTGATACTTGGATTCGTGTGCTCCATCTTGGATCCTGACTAGGCTTAGCATCAGGTGCGAATAAGACCAAATACAACCAAGTCAAAGAATTAAAAAAACGGGTTATGGGGAAACTGGCCTCTGGTCCGCGGCCCAAATTACACGGAGTAGGAACATTAGTGGAAAAGTTGGCCGAATGCGTGGGCCAGAATACCATGGGAAAAAAGTATCGTAGTTAAATCGACCCGTTGGGATTTAATTTCATTAAAATGAAAAAAGGTGCGAAATAAAAAGTAAGTACTTTTTAACTTTTTTCCCATGGTATTCTGGTCCACGGATTCGGCCAACTTTTCCACTACTGTTCCTACTCCATGTAATTTGGGCCGCGGATCAGAGGCCAGTTTCCCCCTAATCCAAAAAACGATCACCAAGCCGCTGGGCGTTGCAATAGGCATGTTGACAGCATCAATAAATTGCAAATCTAATTAGTCCGCCAGTTAGAGTTTTGAAAAATAATGGACACTTATTTTTTCTTTTGTTAAATCTATGAATATTTGGAAAGGTGAAACGCATCAAAACTCGAGAGTGGGGGCTTGTGACGTCACAAGCAAGTTAAAATGGTACTGGCTTGTGACGTTTTGCCAATTTTAAAAGTGTCGTATCTTCGTCAATTTTGGTTTACGTAACAAAAGAAAAAATACGGGTCAAATATTTTTTGATAATCTAAGTGACGGACTAAGTCGATTTTTTCAGTCAAATACCCTATTATGGCAATTTCCCCTTTAATCGTTCATTGTAGTGGTCATTGAGAGGACCATGTGCACCAGAAGACATTTACGGGTTGAAATGACCAACGAGGTAGACTGCCTTGTTGGTCTTGTGGTCGCAAGCGCGACTGCTGAGCGTAAAGTCTTTCCGTGTGGAATTTCTCAGTAGCAGCCTGGATTTGTGCCCGGTTGGTGGCAATAGGCTCGCCCTCTATTACATGGGACTTAAACATAACGGCAAAATGAGGGTGTACTATACACCTCTGCCCAACCCTTCGGAGAATACAGGCGTGAGTTTATGTTATGTTTAAAATACATAGATAAACGCACTACTTATACAAGTTAAGAAGAACATGTGAAATCTTAAAATAACTTGCATGATTTGATAAAAGTAATGGTAAACAGATGAATTATATTTATAAAGGTAGGTAATTATTATATACCATGAATTATCACACGTATTTTTATTATACACCTCTGCCCTACCCTTCGGGGAATACAGACGTGATGTTATGAAGATATGATGAGGATCACAACGCTTACGCTTATATGTGTTATCATTAACTGCAATCTCGATATAATCTGCGATATCTCTTCCATTATTTGATAGCCGTGTTTGAGATATGCAAATAAATTCTCCTACGTCATCGGCAACGTTCCAAAATTAACTGTCGTCGAATTCCGGCTCAAAAAATGCGAAAAAATATTTCTTTAAAACTGTAACACTGATGCACATTTTTTATTAAGGAATTAACATACATCGGTAAACAAAACTGAATTAAAAAAAAAACTGAAGGGAGTAAAATAATGGCCATTGTTGTAAAATTAACAGTTTCAGAAGTCGGTGCTAATCCACGCTGAACCAAATTGAAGGCACTTATGAAACTATTAATTTTATAATATGGTTTTTTTTTTCCTTTAAGTTTTTTTGGAAGTCGTTTTTTTCATTTATTTTTTTTCATTCTTAGAAGTGCCACAAATAACAATTGTGTACAAATTCGAAGACCACTAGTACAACTAGAATGTCGTCTAAATAGATGATTCATCTTCAAACTACTAATAATCACTTCATAGTATATAAAACAAAGTCGCTTCCCGCTGTCTGTCCCTATGTATGCTTAGATCTTTAAAATTGAGCAACGGATTTTGATGCGGTTTTTTGTAATAGATAGAGTGATTCAAGAGGAAGGTTTATATGTATTACATGCATATTATAGTACCCGTGCGAAGCTGGGGCGGGTCGCTAGTATTGTATAAAAAAACTATTCAACCAAACCTGTATGAAATTTGTGTTGGACTAAGCGTTAAAACGCACTAGCGGCCAGCCGCAATGCGGCGTGCCACTTGCGGTTGGCCGCACATCCATTTTTACATGAAACCGCATGATCTCAACGCACTGATTTCCGGCCAGCCGTCGTGCGCCTGTGCGCTTAGCTTAGATCATGCGGTTTCATGTAAAAATCGATGTGCGGCCAACCGCAAGCGGCACGCCGTATTGCGGCTGGCCGCTAGTGCGTTTTAAGACTTACTCGAGAGTAATCCGGACCAAATGAAAAAATAATTACTGAAATCAGTCGACAAATCTCGGAGAAATATGAGTACCTACAGACGCCAATACATCAAGCTACTACAATCTGTCAAATTTCTTTAATAGATTTCCATCTTTATCGCAAAAGCATTAGGTTCAAGGTTGATTGGGAAAATTTGACAGTTTCGGATAGCTTGATGTGCTGACGACTGTACATATAAAAAAACGCGTCGTCTTGGGAATCTCCTCCTTTTCGAAGTCGGTTAAAATATTTAAGAAGCTCTAAAATCTGTATGTTTCTCAGGTATGTTATGGTCAAAGAGCTTCATAGCTATGATGGTGTACATCACGCTGGTCGGAGCGTCGCACTGTGCCGTCAGCATCCTCATACCTCTGGTGGTAGCTGATGCGGTTGCCCCTGGCCAGTTTACAGCAGCTCTAGGCATCTTAATGATGCTGTCAGGGCTAGTTGACTTGGTGCTTGGACCTGCTTTTGGTAAGTTATGTCAATTGGTCCTATCTACAGGGTGTAAACGAATTCGTATAATTACTTAAAACCACATGACTGTACACACACACACACACACACACACACTGGTGTAGATTGGTCCCGCACAAAAATTTGCCTGATTAAAAATTAAAAATCTTTTTTTTTTTCATGCAGTCTGTGTAGGTCGTATCTAGACCGCCTAATAAGGATTCAGCAAATAAAACGTTTTTTTTTTTGGAAAGTACCTATTATTTTTTTGTGGGTGAACATTTCGATGCCACGCATAAATGAATGAAAGCACAGCGACGCGGCTAGCGGGCACGACTAACGCAATATCGCTCTGTGCAGTCAGTTAGCTCTGGCTCTAAAATGACTCATAAATAGAAAACAAAGATTTTATTTAAAAACATTTTTTAGTTGATTTTCATTAATTTAGGGTTAATCTTTGTTAACAGTAAGATCACGCGGTTTAAAGGAATTACACGAATTCATTTACACCCTGTAAATTATACCTACATCTATATAAATAAAAAGAAAAGTTCTGACTGACTGATTGACTGACTCATCAACGCCCAGCCCAAACCCTTGGACCTAGAAAGGTCCTGACTGACTGACTGATTGACTGACTCATCAACGCCCAGCCCAAACCCTTGGACCTAGAAAGGTCCTGACTGACTGACTGATTGACTGACTCATCAACGCCCAGCCCAAACCCTTGGACCTAGAAAGGTCCTGACTGACTGACTGATTGACTGACTCATCAACGCCAAGCCCAAACCCTTGGACCTAGAAAGGTCCTGACTGACTGACTGATTGACTGACTCATCAACGCCCAGCCCAAACCCTTGGACCTAGAAAGGTCCTGACTGACTGACTGATTGACTGACTCATCAACGCCCAGCCCAAACTCTTGGACCTAGAAAGCTGAAATTTTGCACAGAGATTCCCTTTATAATGTAGAAAAGGAATAAGGAAGAATTTTTCGAAATTCAACCCCTATGGGATTTAAATAGGGGATGAAAGTTTGTATGGAAAATCGTCACTTAACGGGTTCAAAATTTCACGCAAGCGAAGCTGCGGGCAAAAACTAGTAATATAATAAATCGGTAGACTTGAAGCGACAGTTCGTAGAATGTGTTAAAATAACGGCCCCTCCGTAAAGGATAACTAATAAAATCCATTTCGATAATTTTTGGAATGTTTGTCTGTCAATCTGTATATCTGTTTATTTGTGCACGCATCACGCAAAAACTACTGACTCAATGCGGTCGACTTTTAAAGACTAATATTGTGCGTATGTTGGAGTAACATTTAGTTTTTGTTTCGTCGTAATCGGTTTGCTCAATCATAAGATATTAGAATTCATCAATATCAAGATCATCAATCGATCGAATCGATCAATATCAATATCAGAATCAATATCAAGAAGAAAGTTTAGTTAGTGGTTAGACCCGATATTGCCGGTTGTCACCACTGCGCTAACTGCCCGGAAGACACGGCGCTGCACACGTTGTAGGAGTGCCGTGCTTGGGCGACGCAGCGCCTTGAACTAGTCGCGGCGGTCGGTAGTGACCTCTCGCTTCCGGCCGTGGTTCTGTCCATGATCGGGAGCGAGAGTGCGTGGGAAGCCATCACCTCCTTTTGCGAGGTGGTGATGGCGACCAAGGAGGGGGAGCGTAGAGGGAGAGAGAGGCGACGGCCACTCTCCATTCCCGCGCCAGACGCACCGGCCGCCGCCGGAGGGCGCGCGACCTTCTCCGGCCACCCTAGTGCGTGGCCTGCGTGCAACGGGTTAGGGGACCCGTCGCCCGACCAGTAACAGGCCCGAGAAGGCGGCGCGCATGTGATCCGTGCGCGCCTCTCAGGAGGACGTGGGGCAAGGACCCACAGAAGGAGAGGTCCGCCAGGGGCTGGCGGACGAGGCCTGCCGGGGTCGCAGTGCATGCAGCTGCGAATCCCGCGACCCCGACCAAGGGTCAGGAGAAGGAACACCGTGGGTTTTTAGCCGATAAGAGTCCGGCATAACCTTTCACCTTCCCCAGGCGAAGGGTATCCGTAAGGATTTTCGCAAGATAAAAAAAAGACCCGATATTGGTTTCAAAATTCCACGTTGACCGAGTTGCGAGCACACCTAGTTACAAATATAATGAGACTAGCGGCATTTGAAATACTTGCCATGTCTATCAAAATCCATGTTTTAAAGCGGTTATCTTGCCGGCTGTTATAGAAAAAAAGAAAATTAAATAAGATAGGTATTGCTTTCTAACAATGAAAGCATTTTTAGGATTATCATCATCATCATTCAGCCGAAAGACGTCCACTGCTGGACATAGGCCTCCCCCAAAAGGGGGATCGTAATCGCCACGTTTGGCAGGCGGATTGGCGATCGCATTATGGTTGTTAAAGTACACAGAGAATGCTGCTACATTTTTAGGATCAGTCCAGTAATTTCCGAGATTATTGGCCACTTGTTACTAAATAAACTCACTCCCGTTTTAAATATTGTAATATTAGTATCTATTATTAGATAATATAGAATAAACAGTTCTCACAATCATGATGTTTTGACTAGAAGACATCATATCTTAAATATCAAAGAAATATGGCAGTTGTTAGACGATGACTCGACTAAATGATGGGTTTTATCAGTGAGATCTAGAAACAGTATGTGAGATAAAAATTCAAATGTTAGATCAGAACATATATCAATGTTATTAGTAGAAGAGATAATATACTCGATACAAAGAAATATATATTATCTAAAACAATCTAAAATCTGCCGCATAAATATGCATATATTTAATGCAATAAGTATAATATATCAGATAAAAAATCAAAAAATCGCTAAGAAGCAGAATCTCAAAAGGTGTTTTTTTTTTGGAACTTTGTAACGACCGTTTTCACGATAATCCAGCGGATTTATCGTTCGCTGTTTAAAAAAGAAAGGAAAAAAATATTTGCTATTTAAAAATGACGCCAAAAAAATAACATATTGTGTTTTCGTAATGCCATATATTTTAACAGTCAATGATTATGATTTATTTTTATCTTTAATAGGGGCAAATTGGGTGCAGAAACTATTTTTATGTGGCGTATCGTTTGATTCGTCTTTTCTGTTTTTGATGCTTATGTAGAGTCATAACGAAAATTGTGAGGAAAAAATACCGTATCTCCATTGATCTTCTACGTTACTCAGTTCTTGTACAGGAAAATTGCCGCTTTTTTGTCAGACTAATAGTTACTGAAGGAATCAACTGTCCGTTACTTTGACGACACGTTTGGTGCAGTGGCTAAGCAATTAGCTTCTGCGCTACGGGTCGTGGGTACGATTCCCACACGGAACAAAAATTTGTATGGCCTACAGATGTTCAGGTCTGGGCTTTTGTGTTACGCACCCACGATACAAGAGAAATCTTAAAGAGAGGGCAACGTTTTAAAAAAAAACTGTTTCTGAACCCTGATTCCGCTAGCCCGACTCACTCTTCACCGGTTTTGTATGAAGAAAAACCGGCACAAATCTCCACGGTTACTTTTTTAAATAAATAGATATTACAATTGTGTTCAGTACAATAATTCATTATGATAAAAGTTATGCAAGAATTGTCCTATCTTATCTCATAAGCCTGTTGTTTCCCACTGCGGGGTAAAGGCCTCCCTTCCTTCTTTCCAATTTTCCCGATCTTTTGCAATCTGAGGCCAAAATAAAAAAATAAAATACCAAAATAAAAAGAGGCCAAAATAAAATCTTAGGCAGAAGTCTAGCTCATCCCGCCAACTCCTTCTGGGTATACCGCGTTTTCGTGAGATGTTTAGAATGATCATTTGGTGCATTTTTTTCCATAAATGTTTCCAGGTGCAGTCAGAGAGCTGACAGAGAGTTACGGGCCAGAGTTCTACCTCATTGCATCATGTTTTGCAATTATCGTCTTATTCTGGTCGATAGAATTGTGCTACAAGAAGAACAAACACAAAAGATTGCAGCGAAGAGAATATTTACGGCAGAAGAAGTTAAATAAATGATTAATAATATTTGTATTTGTTTTATTGTTATCTCCTGAATACATACCTGTGGGTGGGTAACATACGCAGCGTGAGATAATTTTGTCAACGCATTATCTCGTGTCGTAATGAAATAAGCCATACATTATCTTGTCTCGCTAGCAGATTTGAACCTCTATAGGGTGTATTTTTTGTTGTCAGTTAACTTTTAACACAGGTTCATTTAGACATTTTGATTGCCTTGTTGGTCTAGTGGTAGCAAGCGCGACTGCTGAGCGTGAGGTCCTGGGTTCGATCCCTAGGTCGGGCAAAGTGTTTTTGGGTTTTCCGTGTGGAATTTCTCAGTAGCAATCTGGTGTCTGGATTTGTGCCCGATTGATTGCAATAGGCTCGCCCCCTATTGGTATTTCTACACCCGTGCGCTTTCATGTTCATCTTGCGCTTTCAACTTTCAATTCCTCGTGCATCAAGCGCATGCAATAGTGATTACCATAAGACTCGAACTAGTATTAGAGCATGTGCTATTGCATGCGCTATGGCGCTACAGGCATGCGTCAGACGAAAGCGCAAGATGAACATGAAAGCGAACTGGTATAGACATTTCATATTATATGGGCCTTAAACACAACAGCGAAATGAGGGTGTACAATACACCTTTGCCCAACCCTTTGGGGAATGCAGGCATGATATGTAATGAATATTTTAGTCGTTATAATAATCGGCCCTTTGGCCGAGCAATTGGTATCTACTGGCCTACGAACTCCCCGGAACAAATATTTGTATGTCCTAGATTACGGGTGGGCAAAATATGGCCCACGGGCAAATTTCGGCACGCAAAGGATAAATCTGGGGTGCCAACCCTCTTTTTTTGAGCTAGTGTATGGCCATAACAAATAGCCATAATTATTTAAGCCAAAAATCTTCGTTTTGGCAGCACAAAGTGCTTTTTTTTTATTCTGGCTCCCTTCGAAATGTCTTGCGTTTTTCTGGCCCCTGATGAAAAAAGTTTGCCCACCCCGTCCTAGATTGTTCAGAGACTGTGCGTTTGTGCATGTAAAATGCATGTCTCTAAAACACGATACAGGAGAAGTTAATTATTGACGGATGAAACTTTTTTTTTTCTTGAAAAATTACTAAGTATATTGGACTCCTTTAGAACTATCCAGTTTCTTAAGGATGAATTTGGAGTACGCGTATAGTAAGTAGGTAATAAGTAAAATTACGATATGCAGACGACCCACACACAGCGTACCACCTTAGTGCGTATACACGTAGAAAGCGGATTGCCGGCGCCGATCTGCCAGCGCTTGTCGGTGCTGGTCCGCGGTGTTTGTATGCGCAGGTAGTCTCTATACTGTGTGGCGAACCAGCGCCGACAAGCTCCGAACTTTGCCGACAAGTTCCGACCTGCTCCGATCGCGCTGGTCAGCCGTCATGTGTTGCTGTATTTGCGCGAATTTGTATTTGGAACAAGGCGTATTTTTGTTAGAAATGCTTCTACCCGCTTCTTTATGTAGCGGTTACCTGCACGGACCAGTACCGATAAGCGCTGGTAGGTCGGCGCTGGTTACCTGCGTCCTTTATGTATGCGCCCTTATCTTCGAGTTAAGTCTAAATCTTCGTGACCGCGGAGGGATCTATTTGAACGTTTATTTCTACGGTCAAGCGACTCGAGTCCACTTATAATGATGGCCGACAGGAAAAAGACACAGATGAAAAACGAACCTCATTTTCACGAAGTTAAGGTTTATCTGTCTAGCAAAATTGTATTAAAAAATTAAAGTTTTTTTTTACTTTTCTTTTTCCAAACATTTTCTTATTTTTTTTCTCCGCCTTTTTAAGTTAAATATGTCTTCTAACTAATGGTATTGTATTTATTTGTTAAAACCTTTGAATTCTTCACGGATATGTACCGAAACTTATCCCATTTTCAATATTTTCGTAGGAGGAGGCTACGGAAAATTAATAATACAATTATTAAATTTGAAAATATTCCCTCCACATTTTTAAACAAAGTAGTAGCACAGTGTACCTACTTACTACATACAGTGGGTCAACGCCCATACATTTGACAGGTCCTATGAAATGTCAAAATTGATAACACTTGTCATAGGGTTGTCACATAAAAAAAATTACACAAACTTTGTCAAACAAACGTCCAAATTAAATAACGTTTTATAGAAACAGTGACACGCAAAAAGAAAACCACGCATGCGTAATTTTGACGATTGACAAAATAATGCAAAGGTATGTATGTAGCAGCAATTTCGCCATCTTATCCTGGAATTTTCTAACAATATTTAAAACTACAAATTTTGTCGAGATTACAGTTGCAGTGGCTAAAGCTTGCGGGGGTAGGTAAGAGTCATTATTCCCAAATCCAAGAAGGAGCCATAGAAAATTACTTATTATTCATGGTTATTACTTCTATGGTTTTCGTGGGTGCTGATGCTGGAAATAAAGCCTAAGTATATTCCTCGATCATATACGGCGGTCAAAAAAATTTACCAGTTAAATGTAATTTGCCAGGTAAAACGTGGTCCTATCGTGGTGTTTGAGAATGGATCTTGTTTTTGTAATCAACGTGCCCGAAAATCATGGATTTGACACCCATCACGGCTAATTTGAAAATTTTCATGGCCGCCATCTTGAATATAGATTTTGACCTCATTTTCGTCATCAGCATTCCCGAAAACCATGGGAATGACACCCATGATGGTTAAATTGAAATTTTAAAAGCCGCCATCTTGGAAATGGATTTTGACCTCATTTTCGGCATCAGTACCCCCAAAAACCACGGAAATGACACCCATGACGACTAATTTGACATTTTTATTGCCGCCATCTTGGATTTCGATTTTGACCTCATTTTCGTCATCAGCATCCCCAAAAACCATGGAAATGACACCCATGATGGTTAAATTGAAATTTTAAAAGTCGCCATCTTGGAAATGGATTTTGACCTCATTTTCGGCATCAGTACCCCCGAAAACCATGGAAATGACACCCATGACGACTAATTTGACATTTTTGTTGCCGCCATCTTGGATTTCGATTTTGACCTCATTTTCGGCATCCGCACCCCAGAAAACCATAGATTTGACACCCATGACGACTAATTTGCTAATTTTCATGGCTGCCATCTTGGATTTGGATTTTGACGTTATTTTCAGCATTAGTGACCCCGAAAACCATGAAATTAACACCCATGATGATTAGATGAAAATTTTCATGGCTGCCATCTTGGATTTGGATTTTGACGTTATTTTCGGCATCAGTGACCCCGAAAACTGTGGAAATGACTTCCCACGAACAATCATTTGAAAATGTATGTGTGCCGCCATCTTGGATTAGTAAACAGACTTTTACATACTATTAATAAATTAATATAATTTCTATGAACGATATCAATCAAATTAGAAATCAAAAAGTGCGAGCCCTGGAATTTATGTCCCGAGTACGCAGTATGGCTACTCGGGACATAACCTCCGCCCCTTCACCCCGCAACCCCTCGCACGATTGCTCTGCGACAATGTTCTACGTTGACCGACTGTAAGGAGTAAGATATAGGTAGACTGTGGTAGTAGTTTATCCGTAGCTTACAAACAGCTTACTTATAGCACATGTATTGTGTAAATACTACCTTTGGAATGAAACATTTAACATCATAATCAGTCTGCATTACCTACTAATAAAAAAAATGTCGTGTCATATGCTTGTCACTTAATCTGTATAATATTTAAAATGTCTAGCTAAACATTACATTTTAATTTAATTTACACAATGTTGTGTAATAGTTACGCATGTGAAGAGCTTACACAGATGATATATAAGATAAGTTAGAGATTACACATGAAGAAAACAACCATGACTTAAGATAAAAATTGCAGATCAGGCCAATTATTTACTTTAATTTTAAGTTTTTGAAGATAGCTGTGCACGCGGCTGTGACTGCGTGAAATTAACAATAAAAAACATTAGGTATTTTTAACCGACTTTTTCAAAATAGAGGAAGTTTTCGATTCATCTTCATGTTGTTTTTTTTAATGTATGTTCGGTCATAACTCCGTTATACATATATGGACCGATTTACTTGATTATTTTTATGTTTGAAAGAGTTTTTTTCCGAGATAGTCCCATTTTTTTTGGCGGAGATCTGATGAAGCCCTTCAGAGAAAAACAATGGAACTCCTAAATGACGAACAGTACACAGAATTTGATTGGACTACGAACAGCGACTTTAATAGGTCTAATAAAGAAGTAAATTAAAAAAAATGTATCAGGTAGTTATGTATCTTAATATGAAATTCAAAAAACAGTTTCAGCAGTCGGTGCTAATACACGCTGAACCAAATTGAGGGCACTGACTTCTGAAACTGTTAATTTTATGAAATGGTGATTATTTTTATTCGGAGACATTCAGCCAACATCAAAAAAACGTATAAAATATATTTTGATGTTATAAGTAAGGACAAGATGAATAAATATTTAAGAGTAATCACTACAATTGTCTAGCTTGGATATGTGTCTGTTTTTTAAAAGTTATCATTAGCTTGCTTTGTTGTCTGTGTGCAACGAATCTTTCAAGTAAAAAAAGCCAGGTTCTGTTTTCCTAACAGGCTGAAATGCATAGTATGTCGAAAATACGATAAATATGATATTTACTTTCTTGTTTTTTTACGGTTATGATTACTAAAAAGTATTGTTATTATAAAAATAGTATACAAAAAAGAGAAATAATAGGAAATCTGGAAATTAAAAACGTGGCGGTCAATTTATCAATAAAAAGCTTTTACTTTCCAGACTTATAGTTTGTTACTTTTTAACACATTTTATATTAACTTTTTTTAGTAAATTTTTTCAAACAACATTTTTTATGTAAGTAATTTTTATTATTTTTACACCTCAAAAATACACCGTATCATCCACGACTCCAACCATCATACATCTATTAGTTATTTCTATGATTGTCTGATGAGTTTGTTGTGAAAAATAAAGGGCTGTTGTCCCGTCCTTACTTATATTACCTATAATGAAGAAAGTAACTCTGTCTGTCTGTTTGTTAACTCATCACAACTAAAGTACTGAACCGATTTTGATGAAAGATAGGCAACTTCTATCTTGTCCAACGCAAAAAAATGACATTCACGCGGGCAGAGCCACGGGCGACTTTTAGTATTATACGGGGATATTGGTTATTGGTCACGTTATCCCCTATCTAACAAACCAGTAACGCTATATACAAAACTGAACCATTTTCCCTTTATATCTCGAAAATGGTTCACTTTTGCATAAAGCTTTATTGGGTTATTAGATAGAGGATAACATGTCCTGCAACGCCACGGGATCGTGATCAATAACCAGTAACTCTGTAAAATAATAATTCAGTCGCTTTTTTTAGACCCAATACAAAGGAGGTGTGTTGAGAGGTGTATAGCGACGTGTTCTACGTATATTAATGCAAGTACAAACACACAATTTCACTGGAGAGTAGGTACCTAGTTTAAACCCTTAAGTTTGTAGCTTTATTATAATCTATAATATAAAAACCGGCCAAGTGCGTGTCGGGCCACGCGCATAGGGTTCCGTAGTTGCACAATAATGTGGACTAAGAAGAGGGCATAGTAGTCATTTTTCAATGGAATTTGTACGAAATTTTTAGTTTTCCAAGTACATTTTATAAGTTATAAGACTATTACTCGTAAACTTGTACAGCCATCTTAGCTGTGATATTTTTCCCTTTAAATTCGTTGTATATAAGGTCTATCTATTCATACACGAAATATTTTAAGGGATACTCGATATCTTTAAGTGGTCAAGAAGCCAAATACAAGTGTTTTTTATTTTTTTATAAGTTTATTATTTTACGTATCTCGCTTTACTCACGGCTCATCTTCCGTGCGGAAGATGTCCGGTCCTTTGGAAGTCATACACGGGGACGCAGGTCCAACGCGCAGAGGCCCCTTTGAGAACTTTAATATAATCTAAAATGGGGTGGGGCACCAACCGGGGACTATACACAGCTGCACTATTGGAGTACAGTCATGGACCGTCCCAGGTGGGTGCAAGACTATTGTAAAATATGGTGAAAAATATCTGGTCTATGGGAAGGGGTGTTAGGTGGACTATACCTATGGTGAAAAATATCTGGTCTATAGGAAGGGGTGTTACGTGGACTAGATAACTTCCATTGCCGGAAGAAAACGGCGTCTGCCTTTCAAGCTTACATTTGAAATATATTGGCAGTCGGTGACTCGCCAGCTCACTAGCTGGGCCCCCTGAAAAGCCGTTATTTTACGTAATTATTATAATTGTAATAATGCTTGAGACATTTTGAGTAAATTTGAAAAAAAAACTGTCCTATTCATTGACAATAAATACTACGTAGAAACTATTGTAATGGGTGTAGAAAATAGTAACGAGCCAGTATTTGATACGTGTATCAAGTAAATTAAAATTACTTAATAAAAAAATATACATTAGTTTTTCTTTTTTTAAATTTATTTATTTATTTATATACTCTTTATTGTACATCACACCAGGTTAACACAACAAGGAAAACAATTTAAAATCAAAAATGCACAATGGGCGGTCTTATCGCGCAAGGCGATCTCTTCCAGACAACCTTTGGATGGACTGAAAGAATGGAAAGAGAAAAACGGGCAGTCTAGGTGTACTTGTACATTACGTACATATTATTTCTTAGATATAATAATATAAAATACATATTATTATAATTACATAAATATGAAAAAACCATAAATATAATAATAATAAACTAATAAATATATTATATACATTTATAAGATCGGAGGAGAGGAATTAAAGAAATAGCAGATTAGAGCGACAAGTAATGCTCCTTCACTGACTTTTTAAAAACTGGCAGCGATTGTGCACGTCTCACATTAAGGGGTAAAGCATTCCACAGGCGAGCAGCTTGAATTGTGAAGGACTTATCATAAAAAGAGGTGGAGTGCTGTTGTATTTTTAATTTAAGATTTTCTGATGATATCAAGAACCTAGAATGCGAGTCACAGAGGAACTCGAAGCGTTCTTTAAGGTAAAACGGGGTGGAAGGATTAAAGAGCACATTATAAAGTAGAGAAAGAATATGGGCATTCCGGCGAAGGCGAATAGGTAGCCATTTGAGCTTAGTACGAAATTCAGAAACATGATCATATTTGCGCAAACCAAATATGAATCTGATACAAAGATTTTGAAGTCGCTCAAGCTTTTCTAATTGATCCTCAGTTAGATCGAGATAGCTGGCATCAGCATAGTCGAGGATTGGGAGGAGAAGAGATTGTGCTAGCGCTATCTTAGTGGCAATTGGAAGGAAGTTTCGAAGGCGTCTCAAGGAGCCCGCTGAAGCGAACATCTTACGACTGACTTCCTGCAGTTGTTTGGTCCAAGAAAGTGTACTGTCGATGTAAATCCCCAAGTTCTTTACATTGTCGGCAATAGGAATCGTAACGTTATTAAAAGAAACTTGAGGAAGTATCGACCAGTCAATCCTAGAGACCAACCGGGAACTGCCAACAACAGTCACCTGCGTTTTTGTTGGATTTACTTTCAGACCAAACTTCATGCTCCAGTCACCTATTCGAGCTAAATCTAAATTAATTGTGTCAATGGCTTCTGACAAATTTCCGAGAGGGGCTTTGCTATAAATTTGAAGATCATCTGCATAAAGGTGGTAGGAGGAAGAAAGCCTTTATATGGCTTCTTTACCCCCTATAGATGTATCCCTTAAAATATTTCGTGTATGAATAAATAGACCTTATATACTACTACCGTGAATTTTTTCACGTATCCAAAACTAATCGTTTAGCTGGCAGGGCGGGGGGGGGGGGGGGGGCACTTTTGCACTTTGAAGCTTAACATTTTAGAAAAATTGGATTCATAAACCCGCAATATTTTTTAAATACCTATCCAACAACACCCCACACCATGGGGTAGGCGAGAAAAAAACATCCCCAAGTGTACAGGAGGAACCCTAATTTTTTTTTTTCTTTATTTTCTTTTATTTCTTTGTCTGCGTGATTAATATGTATATTCATGACAAATTGTAGCTTTCTTATACTAAGAGTCTCCGAGCTAAGCTGCGGACGGATAGACAGACAGACAGGCGGACAGACGGTAGGACATGGCGAAACTATCAGGGTTCGTTGTTGATTACGGAACCCTAAAAATATTATTTCCTTGTTTGTCCCGTATGCGTTTCTATATTATTCATCTGATTGCAATGAAACTTTCGTGAGCTATTTATTGTGCGCACACCCGAAAAGGACACTGTTATAGAAAAAAAAAACCGCTTCCATTTGAATTTATACACCGGACCCATTAATAGTCACTAATTTGCTGGATCTGGGTCCGAAGTCTACTCCCTAAGCACGAAGTCCGTGGTTTCGGCCCTAGTTACGAGCGTTTCCTACCCCCTATCACCTACGGACATACGATTATTTCGGGCCCCGAACTAAGAATGAATGACAACACGATTTGACAGTTGTCCCTACTACCGATGTGTTTTTTCCCGTCCGAAAAGACTTGACACTTGTTTTGTTCACTCCTACGTTTCGGGCTACTTTCAGACGGGTAACTAACTTCGTTGACGGACTTAGGGAGTTGGCCCCCTTGTGTGGGTCTATTAGTTCTAGCCGCCCTACACGTTTGACGACCTTGCTGGAGCCCAATTCTACTAACAGAAACTTTTATCAATTGCTACTTAATCGTTTATTCAGACAGTTTTCGTTTACAAAAACTATAAAATTGTTTGACAACAAAAACAAAAGCAAAAATTTTGACAGTTTTCGTAAACTAAAACTGTTACAATGAACGATTAAGTTGCAATTAATAAAAGTTTCTGTTAGTAGAATTGGCCCCCTGGTTTCATAATTGTAGATAATTCAGACAAGCATCAACAAAAATTACCTGATAGGCTATTTAAATATTTTTTGTTAATAGTTTTGAGTTCAGAAACCGATATGCATTCAGCCTCATTCAAGTTTCTCAATGTCCCATGAATTGACACAGCAGATTGCCATTGCAACATAATTATGTAGAAATGATATGAATGATAATACGTAGATTATACGTAGAATATTACATGACATAAGTATGATACCTTCTCATAGAGCTAATTCATCATTACCTGCTCTTATTTTGCTGTACAGTGAGCCAAGATATTGGTTTACCACCTTTGACAAACTGTTCTTTGCTATCAAATTATATAGCTAAGACTGACGACGCCATTTCAATAATAGTAATTTTCAAGCAGAAAGCCTCGTTAGTCTAGTGATCGCAAGCGCGACTGTTGAGCGTGAGGTCCTGGGTTCGATCCCTAGGTCGGGCTGTGTTATTGGGTTTTTTCGTGTGGAATTTCTCAGTAGCAGCCCGGAGTTTGGACTTGTGCGCGGTTGATGACAATAGGCTCGCCCATTACTTGGGATTTAAACATAACAGTAAAATGAGGGTGAACTCTGCCCAGCCCTTCCGGGAATACGCGCGTGATGTTATGTATTTTTCAAGCCAAAATAGCTCCTGTCGATCTACGACTTGCAAAAGATGTTCGTAAGCAGTCTTATAACCTTTTTTTTTGGGCGACTGTACCTAATATTTATACAGCATGATTATTTTTTACGAATTGTGAATTTTCGTTCAATTGTTTTATGTTCCAATTAGGTAAGGAACTAGGAACCTTATGGCGCCACCATCACTGGAACCAAAGCTATTTCATTGGTTAAAATATTTTTGACATCTATATACATATAATAAAACAGTAAAAAAACTGTGTCTGTACATTGAATATATTTAAAAAAAAATGATTGAGGGGGGTTTAGAAACAGTAATAGAGCACGAATCCAAAAAAAAAAGTCTGTCTGTTTGTCTGTTTGTTTGTACACGCTAATCTTCGGAACTACTGGACGGATTTGAATGTTTTTGTTTTTGTTGTATAGGTATTAAATCTGGGCAACACATAGGCTATAATTTATCTTGGAAACTTGAACACCTGATGCAGAACCGCAACAGACCAGCTAAACTATAAGAGATACAAAAATGGTACCATAGCAGAAATTGTTCCACGTGATGAGCATTTTCTGTTGAGAGAATAAATTTGAAGATCTAGAACACCTGATGTGGAACACCAAGAGCCCAGCTACACTATAACATATTTAGGAATGACGTCTTAGCAAGAATTGTTCAGCCTGATGAGCACTCTCTGTTGACGTATAAAAACTGAAGATCTGGAACACCTGTTGTGGAACTCCAAGAGCCCAGCTACACTATAACATATATAGGAATGACGTCTTAGCAAGAATTGTTCAGGCTGATGAGCACTCTCTGTTGACGTATAAAAACTGAAGATCTGGAACACCTGTTGTGGAATTCCAAGCGCCCAGCCACACTATAACATATTTAGGAATGACGTTTTAGCAAAAGTTGTTCAATCTGATGAGCACTCTCTGTTGACTTATAAAATCGAAGATCTGGAACACCTGTTGTGGAACTCCAAGAGCCCACCTACACTATAACACATATAGGAATGACGTCTTAGCAAAAGTTGTTCGGTCTGATGGGCATTTCCTTGACTTATAAAAATCGAAGATCAGAAACATCTGATATGGAAATAAAAGCTATCACTAATTTCACAGTATAATTATAAAACAACATAAGCTGGGAGTACCTCCACGCGGTGACGGCGGTAACAGTTAAGGACTAATTTTGGATGACGATGGTATATCATTGAAAATTTGACTCTACTGGCCAAAACTCCCATTTATTTTGTTATTTTATCGAATAAATATGCCTTCCGGCTTATGTTATTTGAGTGTTTAATTTCCTTTTCCATTTATCTTCGTGACACGGTAGTCTACCCGGTAACGCAGGGGAGCAGTCACTTAGATTTTAATTGATCAGGTATCTTCACAATAAAACTATAACCATGCCTAGAAAGAGGTCAAATCTTTTCCAATGTTCCAAAGGAGCTAAAAGATTGAGGATCAAGATCCCAAGAATCTACCGAAGAGCGTCAGGAGAGACTTGATGCTGTTCGGGAACATCAGGCTGCAACTCGCTCCGTGGAAACCTCTTCGGATCGCGAAGCACGCCTGCGTTCTCAGCGTATTTACGCATCTACATCCAGGTCTCTAGAGACCAGTGAAGAATATGATGCGCGACTGACCGCTGATCGTGAACATCATGCATTGTCTCGCGAGTTGGAGACGTTGACGGAAAGAGAATTACGCTTGAGTTCGAAGCGTATCTACGCATCGACTTCTAGGCCTCTAGATACAAGTGGGGAACGTGATGCGCGACTGACCGCTGATCGTGAATGTCACGCATCGTCTCGCGAGTCGGAGACGTTCACGGATAGAGAATTGCGCTGGAATTCCAAGCGTATCTACGCATTGACTTCTAGGTCTCTAGAGACAAGTGGGGAACGTGATGCGCGACTGACCGCTGAACGTGAACGTCACGCATTGTCTCGCGAGTCGGGGACGTTCACGGATAGAGAATTGCGCTTGAGTTCTCAGCGTATCTACGCATTGACTTCTAGCAGGTCTCTAGAGAGACAAGTGGGGAACGTGATGCGCGACTGTCCGCTGATTGTGAGCGACATGCATTGTCTCGCGAATCGGAGACGTTTACCGATACAGAATCACGCTTCAGTTCTCAGCGTATTCGTACATCTAAGTACTTACAGGTATTTTGAAACGAGTGATGAACGGGATGTGCGACTAACTTCTGATCGAGATTATCATACATTGTCCCGAACACGCACACAACAAAATATTCATAATCAGTTAGAAAATGAGAGAGAAAGAATTGCTGGAATACGGCATGAAGAGACAGAAGAAGAGCGCAACGAACGTTTGAATTCTGATCGACTTCGACATTATCTGATTCTCTCTCGACAGAATGTCGATATCATCTGAAGAATCGGATGTGGACCAGCTAAAGTAGGTATAAGAGATATAAAAATGGTGCCATAGCAAAAATTATTCCACGTGAAGAGCATTTTCTGCTGTGAGAATAAATTTGAACATTTGGAACACCTGTTGTGGAACTCCAAAGCCCAGCGACACTATAACATATATAGGAATGACGTCTTAGCAAAAGTTGTTTAGTCTTATGGGCATTTCCTGCTGACTTACAAAAATGAAAGATCTGGAACGTCTCGAATCGTTTCGCGCATCCCTTTGTTTTTTCTGTCCCCGGGCTCTTAGAATTCAACATCAGACGTTTCAGATCTTCGATTTTGACGACTCGGTTGTCGCTGGCATAAGCAACAGGATCCGCGTACCAAGTCGCGGGCAGAAGCTAGTTATTAATAATAATATCAATCTAAATCGTTCTGATTGGTTGTGATGTGTACTTACGGTGCTACTGCTAACTGCTTTCATTTTTCTTTCGGTTCCCCACTATGTAGAAAACATTGTATTATCACGCTTCCGGTTAATCAACGGAGTACCTACGCAGTACACTGCTGAACATAGGCCTATCCTAAGTTACAACCATCACCCATTCAATTGGCCTTCCGCATCAAGTATGACCGAGCTGCCGTCTTCTAGTCGTCCGTCTGTACAGCTAGGGAGCCAGTCCCTACCTTGTCCAGACACGGTCTCCACTCAAGACTGCGCCTCTCTTTTTTAAATAGCGAGCAAGCAGTCGAGAATACGGTGCACCGATGGTAAATCGAGCGATGACCACTGCCCAACAGCTTAACACCACAGGATCCGCCGATACGTTACCAGGTCGGTAACGTATCAGCGGAATAAAGAAGATAAACATTCTTTTCTCGAATGCCTTTTAATGGAATAAATGGAAAGTAGTTCCACAATTTGGACCTGAGTAGGTACTCAATTTTCATAACACACTTTATCTCGCAACGTAAAATGTATGACTGGCATTTTCGTAGTTAAATTATCTCATCATAGAACAAAAGCATTTATTGCAAGTTTAAATACAATGCTTGCATTAGATAAAGTATGTAAATACGAAGTTAAATAAAACCAGTAGCGTACAAATGTGGGGAGTTTGTTGTGTTGTGGTAACGAAATCAATATGGTGGTCGAGGAAAAGAAAGAAAGTTATGATTTGATAGATAAGAAGTCTAAACTAGTGCCGCCCGATGGAGGATGGGGTTATTGTGTTGCAATTGCTGTTATTATTATTTTTGTGAGTAATTTTAAATACTTAAAACATAATCAGCTCATTACACGGGTCTCTTCTCAGAATGAGAATCGGTTTAAATATTTTTTCCATTTTTTTTGTCAATAAATTATGGTTATTGGAAAAACGCTAACAAACTCTTAATGGGGTCATTGTACTCATCATTATGAACAACTTTTACCATGGGACCAAAACTAAAATCGCGAAGAAAAAATCAGCTGTTCCCTACATGTTGACGAGTTATGCGAACATAAATATGCCTTGCTTGGCAAGATAAAATTCTACCATTGGCAAGCAAAACGATTCGTTTTTGGCCATAGGAACCGGGCTTAAGGCCATCTTCACCATTACCTACCTACTTTTGATTTTAACTTTAACACTAGTACATTTGTGGGGGAATTTCTATAAAGAAATACATCTAAGATAATGGAAAAATAAATTTCAAAAATGTAGCAGCAATTTTTAAGTTAAAAATGTTGTTTTAATATAATTTTAGTTTATAGATAACGTATGTGTGTCGTGTCCTGTCATTTAACCGACAATTAATTAACAAATTTTCACTTGACAAGTAACTGTTGGCAAAAAATGGTATGTCATTTCATCATTATACAACAACAGGTTTGCCAAATAAAGAAAATAATTATCCGATGAACTTCTTTTTGATAACGTATTATTTGAAAAACAATTTATTTATTGTTCACGTTAATTGGCAAGACAACGCACGGCACAAATACGTTTGATAAAATGCATTGTTTGTATTTTCTTTAACAAAATATGTAAACGATTGAGCCACCAAACAGTTCTTTACCACGGCATTAATTAAAATAGGTCGAATTTAATGCTAATCTGACACAGCACACCCCGACTCCACGTGGTCAGACTCTGTCCTACCCCTAGAGTGTCATTTAAAAGCGTGGAGACATGCTTGCTTGCTTGCATAAAGCTGGCTCCCCACGGTGCGTGGTATCATCCGTTAAATCACGCACCGTGGGAAGCCACATTATGTGGATGCGTAATTCGAAGCTATATTTTCATTCCAAAATACCAAGTGAAAGAGAACTCGCACCGCACCTTTGCATTTACCGACTCGCGGCGGATACGGCGCGGCGCATCGCTCACGCGTCCACGTTGCCACAGACGATGACTCTTCCCATAGTGCGTCGGTGCGAGCTCGTGCGTCGCGGTGCGCGATATCACGCACCGCGCACCGTGGGAAACAAGCATTATATATGCTTGCTTGCTTGCTTGCCAGTGCGCTTTTAATTTGATTTTGTCAAACGAATATATAAGAGATTTAAAAAAAAAACTTAAACATTCAGCACATTAATTTGCAAAATAAAGCATTAGCGAATTGAGTATTTGTCAAATGAAATTATGTAAAACGATCTGTTGGGGAATAAGTTGTTTGTGAAATAAATAGTATATGAAACATTGGTTGTAAACAAAAAAAATATTGATAGATAGGGCCAAACTCACGTGTTTGCGATAATAGTAAGTGCAGTTCATGAAACTGTTATTTCGATTCATTACTAGTAGTATAGAACGAACTATGAAATATATGCAGTTGCATCATAATTATTGTGCCCAAAAATGGCAATAGACTCGACATCTCACCACATCGCTTTATGGGACTTTATATGTACATACAAGAGGGGAAATGTGGGTTTACAAAATCCTGTAATAGGCGAACACCTCTGATTAGGTGCCCTTTCAGGGATTCCAAGCGTGAGTATTTTTATGTATGACATATGTAAAACTAGACTAGGTACTACTATACCTACGTAGAAAATAAATAGGTATTAAAAAACATAATATGAAATTTATGAAAATATACATGTCATAACAAATCTGTAGATTTGGCAAGGAATTGGAAGTAAAAAAAAAATGCCCCCCTGCCTTTTTTTTATATTTCCAATTTCCAGGGTAAACTTGGGTTAACGTTCCGTTTGGATCATTTTTAGAGTTCCGTACCCAAAGGGTAAAACGGGACCCTATTACTAAGGCTCCGCTGTCCGTCTGTCCGTCGGTCCGTCTGTCCGTCTGTCACCAGGCTGTATCTCATGAACCGTGATAGTTAGACAGTTGAAATTTTCACAGATGATGTATTTCTGTTGCCGCTATAACAAAAAATACTAAAAAACAGAATAAAATAAATATTTAAGGGGGCTCCCATACAACAAACGTGATTTTTTTGCTCGTTTTTGCTCTTTTATTATATTCACAGAATATTTAGTTATATATTCACTTTAAAATATAGGTAATAATTAAATTAAAATAAAACAAATATTTAAGGAGGGCTCCCAACAGACATGAATTTTTTGCCGTTTTTACAGATAATGGTACGGAAACCTACGTGTGCGAGTCCGACTCGCACTTGGCCGGTTTTATTAATATTTCTAATTTCCAGGATAAACTTGGGTTAACGTTGGTTATCCAATAGAATCCCTTTGGATAATTTTTGGATTTTTTATCTATTTATCTGTGTGTCGATTTGTTTTAGCACACATCACTTAAAAAGTATTGGCTCAACGCGGTTGACTTTTATAGACAAATATTGTGCGTATCTTGGAGTAACATTTAGTTTTTGTTTCATCGTAATCGGTTGCCTTAATCATAAGATATTAGAATTTAAAGTTATCAAAAAGAAAATTTAGTTATAGCGACATAATATTGATACTGACGACACGTTTGGTGCAGTGGCTAAACGATTGGCTTCTACGCTACGGGTCGTGGGTTCGATTCCCACGCGGAACAAAAATTTGTATGGCCTACATATGGTTGTTTCGGGTCTGGGCGTTTGTGTATGTGAAATTTGTGTCCAAGAGTGTGAGAAATCCAAGTGGGGGCAATGTTTAAAAAATAAAATGGTTTCCGATTTCCACGCGGAGTCGGGGTCACAGCTACTAGAAAAATATAAAAGCACGCAAATACCTATTCCTCCATATCGCTGTGAAATTTAGATTAATTTCTGTTAAAAATGGTATTGGTCATTATCACTAAACTAGTTTCGCATATCTTCGTCGATCTTCATTGCTTTCTATTACGGATAAAAAAGATAAGGTTGTTATTAGTGGATTGTTATCTAAATCAAGATTAAAAATTGATTCTATTGGACTGCTTGTATATTATGTTCCTTGCGGAACCGGGCAGTTATTGGCGACGTGGAGAGCCTTCAGCCAAGGAAAAATAAGTGTTTTGCGGTTGTCATGTTAAAAACTTGATTTTATAAATTGAGAACTGGAAATTACAAAGGTGCTACTTAATTATGGCATAAAACAGAGATAATACGAGAAAACTATTGATTGAAAAAAATATCCATGAACACGATTTGTTGTACAGACGCGTACATAAAGCTACATATACAAGGTTAGTCAGAAAGGGGGTACTAATCCGAAAGGGTGTTAAAGTTCACATAATAATGAATAACTTTTGTTCTACAACTTTTCTCAAAACTCAATAGTTTAAGAGAAACAGTTGTTCAAAAATCTCAAAAAAAAACTCTAAAATCTATGTATTCCCAGTTATGATCAGCTGTGTTTACATTTTAGGTCATATTTGGGGTCATGAATTAAAAGCACCCTTTTCTGAATTTGTATCTAAAGCAGGGATGAAGAATTTTTGCAAAAACTAAAATAAAAATCATTTTATTTGGATTTTTTTTTATCAAATTTTGAAATTTTAACACTTGCTTTCAAACAGTCATCCGCGATACTGTAAGTGGGCTTCGGATTAGTACCCCCTTTCCGACTAACCTTGTATACTATAAAGCTACTACAATCCCTCAAATTTCTTTAACAGATTTTCATCTTTATCGTAAAAGCATTAAGTTCAAGGTTGATTGGGAAAATCTGACAGTTTCGGATAGCTTGATGTGCTGGCGCCTGTACTATGAATGTTACTATTTGAATCATACTAAAATAAGGGGAATTATTAAGAGGAACTATTAATCGGGCGAATAAATAATATATGGAAGACTGTTAATGAGATACTTTAATACTAAACCGAGCGGCATTATTTATTTATTTATTTATTTATTGGCTTACCAACTAAATACATACACAGCATTAACTACAATCATAATAGAATTTGAGATCTCGCATGCATCTAAATTATAGGATAGCACAACAGTGTTAAGTGTACGTACATTTTACATAAATTTGTTTTCATTTACTACTCAATGAAAGTTATATAATTTCAAATATTCTGACAACGAAATCCAGAAAACAAAAGTTATAATAATGATCTTAGAATATTACATACTAATTATTTATATTACTGTTATTTTAATTGCTTATACATTTATTTAGTTAATTTTAAGTTAATTTTAAATAAATTTTAAATTAATGTTGTAAATTTATATTGTTACATATTCTTATAAATAGCTTTCTTAGAAAAAAACAAGTTACCACTCAAAACATCAAGGTCACATTTGTAAAATAATTCATTGCATTTTCTGAGGATATATGACAAAGGCGTGTTGTGTCCGTACTTATTTCGGCTGGATTTGATCGAAAACGGTGTATAATTAAGAACTCTAGCAGATGGTCTAGGTACATTTATGCTCAACTGACCCAACAAATCTGGACAGTCTACGCTCTGATTTAATACTTTAATTAAAAAAACCAAACCTAGGAAGTCTCTGCGCCAGTGTAAAGATTTCATTTTAAAATGTCTAAGTCTTTCATCATAGTGTTTGATAGTGCGTTGGACACCAGTTATAGCTGAGAGCCTCCTAACGAACTTTTTTTGTATATTTTCAATGCGTTGGATATTGTTTTGATAGGTGGGATACCAAACGATTGAGCAGTATTCAATGTGACTACGCACAAATGCAAAATAAAGGCATTTTAATGCCGTTAGAGACCTAAACTGCTTTGTGTTGCGATTAATAAATGACAACCCTCGCAAACATACATTAACGGTGTTATCTATGTGTCTATTGAAGCGCATTTCAGAATCAATCAAAACACCCAAGTCTCTAATCTCAACTACGGTATTTAAAGTCTGACCACTCATCGTATAGGTTGTAAGGAATTTGAACTTTTTACGGGAGAACTTAATATGATGACACTTGCTAATATTAAGTTGCATGGCGTTACTATTACACCAATTACAAAGGCTATCAACATCGTCTTGCAAAAGCTGTTGATCCCCCACTGAATTCACTATCCTGGATAATTTCAAATCATCTGCATAAATTTCGAAATGAGAGTTATGTATCGAATATTTAATATCATCAATGAACATTATAAACAGCACTGGGCCGAGATGCGATCCCTGAGGCACGCCAGATGTGGGCGTAAAAATATCAGAGGAATATCCATTAACAACTACTCTAGCTTTTCGCTGGGTCAAATATGATTTAAACCACTCCAAAAGAGGTCCTTGGACACCGTATACAGCACTCAGCTTTTGTGTAAGAATATTGTGATCTACTTTATCAAATGCTTTGCTGAAGTCACTGTATACAGCGTCAACCTCGTTGCCTCTACTTATGTCGGTAACAGTTCTGTCAACAAAGTTGGTCAAATTGGTGACTGTGGATCTATTTTTAACGAAACCATGCTGATGACTTGTTATGATTTGTTTAATGTGCCAATTTATGAATGGACACAATAGTGATTCAAAAACCTTAGCTGCGACGGCCAGAACACTGATAGGCCTATAATTACAAACGTCAGACTTATCACCAGTTTTTGGATTAAAATATATTTGCGAAAAATTAACTTAACTGGCGAAAAATTATGAATGATTAAAATTTGTAAAATGAGCTACTAGCAGTGGGAAACAGTTAATCTAAGCTAGCAACTAAAATTCCAAGTGTCCGAATTGAATTAATTTGGGCGAAAAAAATACTGAGTGGGCGAAAATACATTTCCTTACCCCGACACGGATAGATTAGGTTCGAACATACAACAATAATGTGAGTGAAATTTGTTCGCTTAAGAATTATTATACTGAATAACTCGTACCTCAAATTCGTAATTTTAAGTCGCCGTTTTCAATATTTGCGTTCGCCCTCAGTCTTTTGCCCACTTTGTATTTCAGTACGCCATAATTAGTATTTTTGACACCCTTACTTTGAATTTATATTCGATCGTTTAAATAATAATATTGTTTACATATGATACACAGGTTTTAATTATTTTTTTATGTTTAGTTTTTGTTGTTATCAACTTTGTAATTTCCAGTCCTCAATTTTATGGCTCATTCATTGTTTTAAATTGTTTATTAAAATCGTTATCATGATTGTGACCATAATTACACGTAATCAGCTCATCATTGTCTTACTGTTCAGCACGGGTCTCTTCTTACAATCAGAAGGGTTTAGGTCTAAGGCCTTTCGGTCTAAGTGTCTAAACATACTATGCCGAAGATACGCGACCGAAGTTCGGCATGATTAGGTACGCCTGCAATGCTATTTGAATTACTGACGATACATTATGCCGAAATTACGTCGCGTTATAGTGTGCAGCCGAACTTCGGTCCGGCGTAAGTTCAGCGACAATTCGGCGGCAACGTATTCTGTAGAGCACACATCATACGCGACCGAAGTTCGGTTAGATTGCTGACGAAGATCCGGGGCGGGTAGCAGCGGGAGGCAGACATGCCCGCGCCCCGCGTGTCCGCTCACAAGTTTGCGCAATTGAATTTCTGCCGCGTAAGTTCGGCACTTATGGTGTGTCATATCAGCCGAATACGTCATAACATAAAATCAGCCGCGGAACTTCGGTCGCGTATCTTCGGCATAGTGTGTTTGGACACTAAGACCCTTCTGTTTCCTTTTCGATACGACAGTTGTAAGTTTAAGTTTACCACTATTGCATTTTTTTTTATCAAGGAACTAGCTTTTGCCCGGAGCTTCGCTTGTGTGAAATTTTGAACCCGTTAACGACGACGAATTTCCATACAAACTTTCATCCCCTATTTAACTCCCATAGAGGTTGAATTTCGAAAAATCCTTCCTTATTCCTTGTCTACATTATAAAGGGAACCTTTGTGCAAAATTGCAGCTTTCTAGGTCCAAGGGTTTGGGTTGGGTGTTGATGAGTCAGTCAATCAGTCAGTTAGTCAGGACGTTTCTTTTTATATATCGGGTGTAAAAAGACCCTTACCGATAGTGAAAACCACATATTCTACCCATCATTGGGATATTTTTTTTCTACCAGACCGTACCTGGGAAACCATTGGTTTTGGAGATATTGAAGGTCAAAATATACATATTTTTTTTTAGTTTTTTCCAAAAACGTATTCTAAGTGATATACTAAACTTTCTTCCAAACAACCTTATCAACATTTTAAATTTTTCCTCACATATTACGCATTTGCAGTTACAAAAACGCAACGAATATCATACGCCCCCGACCGCCTTGGCTCAGCTGTGTGGCCGCTGCACGCATGCAAACGCGCGGCATCGTCACAACTACACATTGAGCGCTACAAAAAAAGCGTTTTTTTATGCCAAAAAATAAAAGTCGTTTCCCAGCAATTATTTTTGGTCAATGTAGTTTCGTTTGATGTACAGAGTGCGTAGATTTCGGCTATGTGATGGGTCTTTTTACAATCTTTATATTTATCAAGGAATGTCCCTTGCTTATTTAATCTACACCAGTAATAAATCATGTGGTTTTAAGGGATTACGTGAATTCTTTTACACACTGTACGAATAATACTCGTATTTACTTTTATGATATTAGTGAGTGATGAGATGACGTTAGTTTAACGACTTGTCAAATAAAGTATGATGTAATTTAATTATTTATTTAACTTATTTCTGACGTCTTGTAATCTATTTTACGCAGAGTGTAGAACCGAGTTTGCGGAAATCATAAATTCACGGTGCAGACAGTTATTTTTAGTAGGTACTTAGTTTTACTTAGTTCAGCTGTGGGCAAACTTTCTTCATCTCGGGCCAGAAAACAGCAAGAAATTTTCAAAGAGGGCCAGAATAAAAAAATGCCTTTTGTTCCACCAAAACTAAGATTTTTGGCTGAAATAATTACTTACGGCTATTCAAATCAAATCAAAAGTTTTTATTTCACATAAACCACTACAGGCGCTTATGAAAAGTCGAATTTAGGTGCACGGTTCCAATTAGTCGTTTCCTATGGAGAAGAGCCGGCAAGAAACTCCATGGTTACTCTTTTAAAATCCATATCTTTAACAATTGGAGTGGGTACAGTTATGACTTAGAATAGTTATGAGAGAGCAAAGTAGACTTAAGAGCTCCTGCTCTTAAGTCTACTTTGCTCTCTTGTTTTGCTTTGTGGATCCTACCACACAAAAAAAAAAAAAAAAATATGGTCACAAATTAACTAGGTATCCAGGCACCTAGCAAGTCTACAAAGCTCTCACATTTACAAAAGGTAAAAGGACGCTAAACTATATAAAACAACTGACATGGTTAATTGTCATCAAAACACATTACAAAGAAAATCACTGTTTAATAAGATAAAGATATCTTGAGAGTAACGATAGTAATAAAAAAGAAAGCTAATCGTAATGAGGTTAGTTAATACACATACGACGTTAATGAGGTACCAGGGAAACTATTACTAGAACTATTTTTAGGGCATTTTATATTTAATGATGATTTTGTGACAAAAACTGAAAGGAGTATGCTTAGGTGGTTTGGTCATGTTAAAAAATGAGTTAACGGCGTTTAGCAAAAGTAATTTTAAGGCGGTGTCAGTGAAAACGCCAGTAGAAGACGCCCTAGAATGACAAACATCGATGTTATTGGTGATGTTCTTAGAAAAGGACAGGTGCATAGTACTCTCAACCGGAGTGCGTGTATGACAAATTAAATGAACGTGAATTAAGCGAAAGGAGTACCTATGTAAGGGTCGTAGCATGTGGCGTTCTACAGTTTCTGTCTACCCCCATGGGAAAAAGGCGTGAGTTTATACAGGCTGTTAACGAATTTGTGTAATTCCTTAAAACCACATCTAAAGATCTATTACTGGTGTAGATTAAACCCGCATGGGATTTAGCTAGATTAAAAAATAAAAAACATTTTTTCTTGCGGTAGGGATAAGTGGTCGTATCTAAAACATCTAAAAAGAATTCAATAAAAAATAAGATAAATTTTGTAATATAGCATTTCGATGCCGATAAACGAATCAAACAAAAAAAATGGGAAAAAACGAAATCATGGTGACACAGCTAGAATAGCGCGATAATATTGCTCCGCACAATCAGTAAACTCGGGACGTTAAAATGACGAGAAAACAGAAAATCATGAATTCTTGATGAAACATTTTTTTTGTTGAATCTGAAAAAATCCCATGCAGGGTCAATCTATGTCACTAGTAGTAGATCACGCGGCTTGAAGAAATTACACGAATTGGTTTACAGCCTGTATAAGTATGTATTACTGTGTATTTTATAATTATCTATGTATTTATTTCACACCTATTTGTGTAGATGAGCTCATAAATATATTTGGGAGCAAATAAATCGAGCCACATCGATTTTTCACGTTCCTAATTGTTATTATTTTTGCTACCTATTACGGAACAGATCAATTCGAAACAAATATCGCCTAAAAGGTTATTTCATAACCTTTACAATTAGGCGAGGGGGGGGGGGTGTTGGCGCGCCTGTTTAAATCCTTTCGCGGGCCGTAGATTGTAAAATTTTACTGATTTTTGGATACCGGTATATTCGATTAACCGTTTTTAATTCTTAAGACGTCATAATATCATTTTATAAAACTACCGTTATTTTTCGGTAATTCAGTCCCTATCTCTCTCATCATTCAGCCGAAAGACGTCACTGCAGGACATTAGGCCTCCCCCAATATTGGGGGGGTTTGCCATAATCCACGCTTTGCAGGCGGGTTGGTGTTCGCAGTATGGTTGTTACTACTCAATAACGCTGCTGCCCATCCTCTAGTGAATCCCTTAGTCGCCTTTTATGACACCCCATGAGAGGAGATGGGGTAGCGCTCTTTATTTCCGGCATCACAAGGACACTTATCTCTTTCACCTAATCCTATCTCTCTAATATAATAATTTTGTTCGTTTTCAGTCCACAACGACATCGTTTTTTGGATGCTTCGGGATGATGTTCAACGACTTTATAATCGAGATATCAATGAGTTCTGCTAGTGTCACACTGCTCATGGGAATCTTCGGCATATTTGCCGCACTATCTAGTAATTATACACATTAACTACTTGGACTACACGGATGTTATTAACAATGTAACCATAACAGCTGGGCTAGGGATTAATAAATAGAAAAAAATAAAATACAGGTTGAAATTGTAAACACTCGACAAATTGAAATCGGAGATTGTACTCATGACTATAAACAACTTTTACTGTGGGACCAAACAGGAAATCGCGAAAAAAAAACAGATGTGCCCTGCATTTTTGTTTGCATAACTCGTCAAAATGTAGGGAACAGCTGATTTTTTTTTCTTCCGGTTTGGTCCCATAGTAAAAGTTGTTCATAGTAATGAGTACAATCTCCCATTTCGGTTTGTCGAGTGTTTACAATTTCAACCTGTATATTACAAAACTTATCATGCATCATATAATAACAACAACAATATCGCTTAATATTGGTTATTAAAAAAAGATGCGCGCCACTGCTGCTAGTAGAAAATAGAGATGAATGTAAACACAAATTTTAAATTATGCAGTTCAATACAAATTATGCAGTTTAATATATGTATTATATTATTAGTAATCCTAATGGTACACGATAAATGACAGCGCCGCTCCTGCACAGTGCCTCCAGAATTGTTATCGGTCAAGTTCGAGTGCTATCAACTGCAGTACAATCTGGCCGACTTGTCTTGGCCACCCTCTATTTCGTGGAAGTGGATGCGCAATAAATTTTTCAGGAAGAAAATGCCTTTAAAATAATAGTTCCCACTTTAAAAAGGTTTAGCTTTAAAATTAATAGTCTGCACTTGAATTTGTATACATCTGGCTTTATCTTCTTTAAAAATAATAGTTTTCACTATAATTTTAATGTTTCTATCATAAAAGTCCCCCGCATAAGAAACAAAAGGACAAACACATGCTGTAAGGTAGGTTGAGTTATGTTGGAACTGTAACCACTCATAGGCCAAGCAAATTAGCTAAACCTGGACATAATTCGATAACTCGTTGTTTTTATTATTTTATTTTATATTGATATTAAGTATCAAATATTAATTAGATATATGATGTAAAAAACCCGCGGTGGTAACCGTTTATTTAAAAAAAAATGAGATTTCGTACACTACTTAGCTTTTTTCTAAAAGCAAAATAGGTAACCAAATACCTTGTTAGTATAATTTTGAGGGGCATTCAAATGCTATCACCTAATAGCAAAATTAAACTGAAACCAAATTCGTATGTATGTTTTTCTTCAAAGTATTCATCTGTTCTCAATATCTAGATAAGCAAAAATGGTAACTATGGTGGTTGTATCTGATTAAGCTTTATTGCGTCTTTTTAGACATTTATGACAAAAATTAAACATTTATTTCTTACGTTTTATTAATAATGTTTTTCTCAGTAGTTAAAAATCGAAACTGTGAAATTTTTGTTTAATAATAGGTTTTTGTGTAACACAATCATGTTTTCATCAAAATTAAACATGTTAATGTTACGCTTTTAAAATTGAAAATATTATTGATGATACGCGCGAAAAAGTATTGGAGCGGGATGCATGCGGTGGGTGGCGGCGGGGCGCGGCGTCAAGGGCAAGATGTCTTATCGAGTTAGTGAGGCCGCACACCAGAGATTCATTTGTATTACAATAATTGTAGCGCCACATTTGAACCGCGACACATTTATCGCCCCCGTATATTTGTATGTAAACCCGCACATCAAGGACACAGTTGTAGTAGGTGCAGTTTGTGGTGAGACGTTTGCCGCGCTTTACAAAAATGAAAGACAACATTGAATTTTACGTTGAGTTTATTGCAGAGGTTGAATAAAACTCTATTTTATATAATCACACGCTCACTGTGTATAGCAACAGATGGATTACAGAAATGATATGGACTAAAATCGGCGAAAAATCTAATCAAAGGAAGTACCTACCTATACCTAACCTATACAATTTTGATTAAACGGATGAACCCAATAACGTCTATTTTTTCTCATTAATCGCCACATCAAAAAATCGTCGTCGTCAGACGATGATGTCGACATTCTGTTGCTAGTGCCACGTTACAACTGTGTTTCCAATGTGCGCATACACGATACATTTGTCGCCGCGTAAATCGCAATAATTGTGGCGCCCTAAATGTATGTTGCGTGTAGCGTGTGATGCCGGTGTGCGGCCTCACTTAGGGATGCAGGAAGTCCCAAAAAGTATCGATATAAATCAAATTAATATTTAAAAAAATATATTAATTTCAAACCCGATACATCGAAAAGAACAATCGATACATCGCTGAAATTTTCAAAAAAATATGTGGTTATGAAATTCTATTGTGTTTGTTTTTACGAGTCTAGTTCAATAAATATTTCACTATTACTATTCGTATAAATACCTGACTAGGAAACTTGCTATTGAAAATAAATCGTATTTGATACATTTTCGATACTTGATATTTTATAGAACGTGGGCCCGGCTGTTTTCTCAGTTAAGTAGCAAATTTACTTCCATGATCTTACAATAGCTGCAACGCCGTACAATGCACACCTACCTAACCTAACTGAGAAAACAGCTGATAATTACGCAACGGCTGAACCGATTTCCATCAAACTTATAATGATGCTGATTAAAACCAGCTTGCTGAGCTGCTATAACTGAGTATAGATAGACTTTAGCGTATTTTTTAAGAAATCTTTGAAGAGCTATTCCTCTTAAACTATTGACTTTTGGGGAAAGTTGTAGAACAAAAGTTATTCATTATTATTGGTACTTTAATATTTTAGTGCCTACCCCCTTTACGACCAACCTTGTATAATGAGTTTTATTTGCTGTTATACATATACCGTACCATACTGCGATCGCCAACCCGCCTGCCAAGCGTGGCGATTATGGCAAACCCCCCCAACATGGATAGCACAAAGAAGAAACGGCCCCTAGTCCCCGGCGGCACTGCTAGCCCTGGTCAAGGTAGCGGCCTAGGTAACGGCAGGGCGTAGGGTGCTAAGAATCCCCGGCAGAGATCCGGTTACCACAAACAACGACGACTGGACCTGGCAACGTACAACACGCGTACACTACGGACCGACGAGAAGATTACCGAACTCGAGGAAGAATTGAGCAGGTTACGCTGGGATATCATAGGGTTATCTGAAATCCGAAGAGAGTCCCGGACTCGATAATCCTCAAATCCGGTAACTTGCTCTATTTCCGGGAGGGCAATAGACAGTCCCAGGGTGGTGTCGGGTTTATCGTCCACAAGTCCCTTGTGAACAACGTGGTGAAGATCGAGAGTGTGTCGACCAGAGTGGCGTACCTTATACTCAGAATATCCAAAGGGATTCGTTGAAGGTCGTACAGGTATACGCCCCGACCTCGGCACACTCCGACGATGAGGTGGAGACCATGTATGAGGATATCTCCAGAGCCATGCATGGCTCTAAAACTCACTTCACTTTTGTCACCAGCTTTGTGGAAAAGGAGGGGCTCTTTATGATGAACTCCTTCTTCAGAAAGCGTGAGCATAGGAAATGGACCTGGCTGAACCCTGATGGTGCAACTAAAAATGAGATTGACTTCATTATGTCGAAGAGGAAGCAAATATTCAAAGATGTCTCTGTGATCAACGCGGTAAAAACCGGAAGCGATCACCGCATGGTAAGAGGCACATTGAATCTAAATATCAAGCTGGAAAGATCTCGACTGATGAAGTCTACGCTCCGTCCTGCACCGATCCAGGTCCATAACCCCGAGAGCTTTCAGATTGAACTTCAGAATCGTTTCGAATGCCTAGGGAGCTCCGTGGACGATTACAACGATGGGTTTGGGGAAACTGTCCATACTGTCGGGTCTAAGATCTTCAAGACCCGTCGTAGAAATAGAACCGAAAAGCTCTCTGACCCTACTCTTAAGCTCATGGACGCAAGGCACGAGATGATTCTGCAGTCTCCAGATGACGCGCTTATGTACCGGCAGCTCAATAGACGGATCTCTAAGTCCTTGAAATGCGATCTACGCCGATTTAATACAGAGCGTTTTAAGGAGTCGATTGAGCGGAACAAGGGCTCCAAAGTTTTTGCAAGAGATTTGTCTATTGGGCAGAGTCAGCTTATGAAACTGAAGACCGATGACGGCAGAATCGTATCCGCCAAACCAGAGCTTTTGAGAGAGGTCGAGAAGTTCTATGGACAGTTGTACACTTCAACAAGCGAACCCGTTGCGAATCTGGCAAACGACCCAAGAGCTAGATTGATCCGACACTATACCGAAGACATCCCGGACGTCAGCCCGTACGAGATTAGGATGGCTCTGAAGTACCTTAAAAAGAACAAGGCGCCGGCGATGACGGAATTACGGCCGAACTTCTGAAGGCGGGTGGAAAACCGGTCCATAAGGCCCTTCAGAAGCTGTTTAATTCCGTCATACTCGAGGGGAAAACGCCACAGGCATGGAACAGAGGTGTGGTGATACTTTTCTTCAAAAAGGGTGATAATACCTTATTGAAGAACTACAGGCCCATCTCACTTCTGAGTCATGTCTACAAGCTGTTTTCAAGAGTCATCCCGAACCGTTTTGACGACTTCCAGCCTCCCGAACAAGCCGGATTCCGAAAAGGCTTTAGCACTGTAGATCACATACATACGCTGCGGCAGGTTATACAAAAGATCGAAGAATATAACCTGCCTCTTTGCTTAGCGTTTGTGGACTACGAGAAAGCTTTCGATTCGATCGAGACCTGGGCTGTAATGCAGTCTCTTCAATGGTGCCAGATTGACTATCGGTACATCGAAGTGCTGAAGTGTTTGTATGAAAACGCCACTATGTCAGTCCGATTACAGGATCAGACCTTGAAACCTATCCTTCTGCAGCGAGGTGTGAGGCAGGGAGACGTCATCTCTCCGAAACTGTTCGCCGCTGCACTGGAGGATGTCTTCAAGGTTCTGGATTGGAAAGGGCTAGGCATCAACATTAACGGCGCGTACATCACTCATCTTCGGTTATCATCATGTCTGAAACCATGGAGGACCTCAGTACAATGCTCGATGACCTTAGTAGAGCTTCCGAAAGAGTGGGTCTTAAAATGAACATGGATAAGACAAAGATCATGTCAAATATGCATGTAACACCCACTCCCATGAAGATTCTTATTCTTTATTGTACACAAGAAAATTACAGTAACAAAATTACAATTTAGTGAAGTCATGTACAAAGGCGAGCTTAACTCAAAAATGAGTTTTCTACCAGCAAACCTTTGAGTGATAGAGAGAGATTGATAGTGTGGCTGAGGGCAAACTCCAGTGTACAACTGTCTATTTAAATCTACTTATTTATGCTATAAAACAAAATATACCTAAATAAATATATAACAAGAATGAATATATGTACATATATATATATATTTATGTATAAACTATATAATATACCTACATAAATATAATATTATCGATCATTCAGAGAGGAAATGCTCCCTAATTCTACTCTTGAAAACGTTAAGAGAAGGGCTGTCGCGTATTGAGTGTGGGAGAGAGTTCCAAAGACGCACTGCACGAATAGTGAAAGAACCATCATAACGGCTGGAAGTGTGACGCGGAGTACGGAGCAGAAGAGAAGAAGCCGTGCGACAAGGTTTACCCCTGGGTATAAGGTACTCAAAGCGTTCTCGAAGATATACAGGAGAGTTAGAATTATGAAGAATAGAGAAAAGAAAAGTTAGAACATGAGTATCCCGACGCTGCCGAATTGGTAGCCACCTTAATCTGGTCCGAAATTCGGACACATGGTCATACTTTCGAAGACCAAAAATAAAGCGGATACACAAGTTCTGCAGTCGTTCAAGTTTATTTAGAAGTTCCTCCGTTGCGTCAAGAAAACAGACATCTGCATAGTCTATAAGTGGTAGAAGAAGAGATTATGCAAGAGTAACCTTAGTTTGAAATGGTAAGAATTTCTGGAGACGTTTGAGAGACTGGAACGAGTAGTACACCCTCCTACTTACCTCCGCAATGTGAACATCCCAGGAGAGGCTAGAATCTATAAAGACTCCTAGATTTTTAGCACTTTTGGAATAAGCGATAGGCACAGAGTTGTACACAACTGGAGGTAGAGACTGGTGATCTAAAAGGTTAAACATGTATCTGCCACCAACAATGAGAGCTTGAGATTTAGCTGGATTAACCAAGAGTCCGAAGGACTTAGCCCACTTGTTTATATTTTCAAGGTCACTATTAATGGCATCAACAGCTTCAGCGATGTCCCCTACTTGAAAGTGACGATATAGCTGCAAGTCGTCTGCATAGAGATGATAGCTAGAAGTCAGGACCTTAGTGATGGCGTTTATAAAAACGGAGAAGAGAAGAGGAGAGAGAACACCACCTTGAGGGACACCCGCAGCCAGATCACACCACTCAGAGGAGACCTCATCTGAGCGAACGGACTGCGAGCGACCGTGAAGATAAGAGTTTAACCACTCAATTACCTGCGTAGAGACATTAAGAGAGGATAGGATTCCTAAGAGGATGTCGAAATCAACTGAATTAAAAGCACTGCTAAAGTCCAATAAAACCAGTACCGTGAGAAGCTTATTTTCCATAGCCAGTCGTATGTCATCGGTTACTTTGACGAGAGTAGTTACAGTGCTATGACCAGGGCGGAAACCAGATTGGTAAGGACTTAGCAGGCTATTACAGGAGAGGTAACAAGACAGTTGTTTCTGGACAACACTCTCAAGGACTTTGGATAGGATTGGGAGGATGGATATTGGATGAAACTGGGATAGCAAGGATGGATTTGAAACTTTGGGTAGCGGCAAGACATGAACCTTCTTCCAGGCTGAAGGAAAGGAGCTTGAGTACAGTGAATAATTTACCAAATGTGTAATTACGGGAACAATTTCAGTAAGGATAGGTAGGAGGTGAAGATCGGAGACTCTACACTCGAAGTTGTCGACGATTATGTTTACCTAGGGCAAACTGTCCAGTTAGGTAGGTCCAACTTCGAGAAAGAGGTTAATCGTCGAATCCGACTCGGCTGGGCAGCGTTCGGGAAGCTGTGTAGAATCTTTTCGTCCCAACTACCGCGGAGTCTCAAGACGAAAGTCTTTGACCAGTGCGTGTTGCCAGTGATTACATACGGTACTGAAACGTGGTCGCTCACAATGGGCCTCATAAGAAGGCTCAAGGTCACCCAAAGGGCAATGAAGAGGGCTATGCTCGGAGTTACCCTGCGTGATCATATCAGAAATGATGAGATTCGCAGGAGAATCAAGGTAACCGACATAGCTCGAAGAATTGCCAAACTTAAGTGGCAGTGGGCGGGGCACATTGCTCGCAGAACGGATGGCCGATGGGGCCGAAAGGTTCTGGAGTGGCGACCGCGTACCGGAAGACGCAGCGTGGTTAGGCCTCCCACAAGGTGGACCGATGATCCGGTGAAGGTCGCGGGAAACCGCTGGATGCGAGAAACACAGGACCGGTCGATGTGGCGATGCTTGGGGGAGGCCTATGTCCAGCCGTGGACGTCTTCCGGCTGAATGATGATGATGATGATACATATACCTACCAAAATTTACAAAAAATTGGAAAATACCTCATAATACCTCATCCTGAACAATTTAGTTATTATCGATCTAATGAACACAATATATCAATAAATTTCGGCCCTAGTCGATCCGCGGTACCACGTGTTCATAAAAGTTTGACAATCATTGACTATATAGCCTATCGAATTCTTACTAGGTATATTTTCCCGATGAGCGACTTATCAGAGTCGTTATCCGCGGCATCCCCAAGGAGATTGACTCCGACGCTATCCTCAGCGACCTTAAGTCGCAAAACATCCCCGCCTTGGAAGTCCACCGCATGCACCGCGGCCGCGGTGGCACCCCCTACGACATGGTCCTCGCAGTATGCGAGCCTTCAGACGAGTCTAAGACCGTCTATAATATTAAGACCTTGTGCCACCTGTCTGGCATAAGCGTCGAGCGCCCCAATAAATCCGGTCCGCCTGGTCAATGTCACCGTTGCCAGCTTTATGGCCATTCACAGCGTAATTGTTACGCGAAACCCAGGTGCGTCAAGTGCCTGGGCGACCACGGCACTAGCGACTGTGAACGTCCTAAAGATAGGTCCCTATGTCTCGAGCCTCCCAGCTGCGTTTTATGCGGCGAGTCTGGTCACCCGGCGAATTATCGCGGGTGTGCCAAAGCGCCAAAACAGCGCAACCCCAAGCTGGCTAAACGTTCAGCCGCCCGTCACGAAAGAGAGAGTCCCTCCACGGCTCCCCCCCCTCTCTCATCCCAACCCCCCGCCCGACTCAGTCCCCAAAGGCCGTCCCCATGGAATGCGCTGAACCATCAGCAGGCGTTCCCCGCCTTAAGGCCCACTACCCAGTTGCCCCAGCAACAGCAACCAACCACAAGACCCCCAATCCCGGCTATCCCCGCCCTGATGAGCTCCACCATCCCCGCTCCCACTATAGTGCTAGCTGCTTCACAGCCTGCACGTAGTCCCACAACATCACAGGCTCCCCCCGCACCCACCCCCGCACCCGCCCCCGCACTCGCTCCCAGGCCAGCGCCGACAGCGGTTGCTCCCTCCACTTCCCTCTCGTCCACTAAAGTGCTCCTTAGGGACACGATCCCCAGCCTTATCCAAACCCTCTCCTCCTGCAATACGCAGTGGGCGATCAACATAGTCTCCGCTTGGAACGCCTCTCAAGGCGATCCAATCGCTCGCATCAATGTCCTCTGCGAACTAGATGACATAGTCATTTTCCTCATCCAATAAATTCCAATGGATACAGAAAGCTGTAGAATTAAGCCCCGATCCCTTAAATTAGGCTTCTTCAACGCTAACAGCGTTAACGGTCAACGAGATGAGATCGCAATCTTTTTGCGTGATCATCAAATTGACATCTTCTTAGTGCAGGAAACGTTTCTCAAGCCCCACAACAGGAACCCTGGAATTGCTAACTATAAATTAGTTCGCAACGACAGGACCCGTAGTAGGGGCGGTGGTACTCTCATCTACTACAAACGTTCCCTGTACTGCACTCCCTTAGACCCTCCTCCTGGTCTCCAATTCCTGGAAACTTCCATACGCAGACTAGGCATGACAGGACACCAGCCGATCACAATCGTCTCGGTGTATAATCCTCCCTCCAGTAATAAGATCCAACTCCGGAGCGATCTTAAAGCCCTCTTTGACCTCGGCGGAGGTTCCGTTATCATAGCGGGCGACCTCAATGCCAAACATCTCTCGTGGAGCTGCAACTCCAACAACCACGCGGGTCGTAACCTCGAAGAGTTGAGCCCGGAGCTCGAATTCGACGTTATCGCCCCGATGTGTCCCACTCACTACCCCCATAACCCTGACCATCAGCCCGATATCCTTGACATAGCGCTCCTAAAGAACGTAAACCTCGGTCTACGCTCTATAGAGACGCATGAAGAGCTAGACTCCGATCACCGCCCCGTAGTCCTTCACCTAGGTCCCCGGGGTGGTCCCCCGGATCCTGGTCAACCCGCCCCGACCAAAACTGTCACGGACTGGGGAAAACTAGAGGAGCGCCTCAAGTCTTCCTCATCCGTTCACTTAGATTCCATCCCCGACGATATCGTTACGATTGCCGACACGCTGGGCGCGATCGACTCCCTTACCAGTCACGTACAGTCCGTGGTGAACGAGTGTTCACGGCAAGTTCCAGCGGTGGACGAACACCGCTGGAAGCTGCCGGACGATGTGCGTGAACTGCTGACGGAGAAGAACGCATCCATCCGTGCCTATGACACTTTTCCCTGCGAAGCTAACCGCGCCCATATGCGTTCTCTACAGCGTGCTGTAAAGAAACGTGTACGGGAGGTTCGGGATGCCCGCTGGGACAAGATGTTGAGCGACTTAGAGCCATCCCATCTGGCCTTCTGGCAATTGCAACGTAATCTGAAATCCGATTGTGTAGCTTCAACTCCCCCTCTCAATCGTCCGAACCAAAGGCCGGCCTTTGAAGATGACGAAAAGTCCGAATGTCTAGCCGACAGTCTAGAAGCCCAATGTACTCCCAGCACCCAACCCGCAGACCCGGTCCATCTTTCCAAGGTGGATCGCGAGGTCGAACGTAGGGCCTCCCTCCCTCCCGATGAAGACCCCGACGATCCCTTACCCCCCATCACCGTAGACGAGGTCCACACGATAGTGAGGAATCTCAAACCTAGGAAAGCCCCCGGCTCAGACGGTATCACCAATAAGGTGATCAAACACTTTTCCGCCCCGCTCATAGTTCTCATGGCCGCCATCTTCAATGGCGCTCTGAGTAATAACATCTTTCCGCAAGCTTGGAAACAAGCCACCGTTATCGGTATCCCCAAACCCGGCAAACCCAAGAGTGAGCCCACTAGTTATCGCCCCATTAGTCTTCTCAATGTAATTGGGAAAATCTATGAGCGTCTCATTTATATCCGTTTAAAGGATTTTGCTGACTCCCGTAAACTCATCCCCGACGAACAGTTCGGTTTTCGAACCCAGCACTGTTGCATTCGACAATTGCACCGCATTGTCGAACACATTAGCTCCCGTTTTATGCGCTCGTACAAAACGGGCATGCTCTTCTTCGACGTAGCGAAAGCCTTCGACAAGGTCTGGCACAACGGTTTATTATACAAACTGTACCAATTCAACGTGCCGGACCGTCTCGTGCTCATCATTCGAGACTTTCTGTCGGATCGCTCCTTCCGCTATCGCCTAGAAGGCAACCTCTCGTCCCCTCACCCCATTCGCGCAGGAGTCCCGCAGGGCTCCGTGCTATCGCCCCTTCTGTTCACGCTGTACACCAGCGACATTCCCAAACGTGGCTTGGCCAAGTTGGCTCTCTTCGCCGACGACACGGCTATCTACTATTCCGGTAGGAGTCTCGATAGCATCTCTCGAACCCTTCAAACCGCAGCCGACGCCCTCGGGGTCTGGTTCCGGAAATGGAGAATAGAGGTGAATCCCGAAAAGAGCGCAGCCGTTCTTTTCGAGAGTCACGGTGATTCCCACACCCACATCCGTCCCGTCCTCATGTTCGGCAAACAGATCCCTTGGGAGATGAAAGCCAAATACCTGGGGGTTATCCTCGACCACCATCTGAGTTTCCGAGACCACATCAAAGCGGTGCGCGCTCGCGCCGCTTTCGCTGTCGGTCGCCTCCACCCCATCCTTAGAACGCGCAGTAAATTGTCACTTAGAAATAAGCTGAGAATCTACGTGACGTGCATCCGCCCCATCTTGACTTACGCTAGCGTCGTGTTCGCACACGTTAAGCCTTGTCGCTTTAAATCCTTCCAAACCCTCCAGAATCGAGTGTTGCGCAGAGCCGCGGCTGCCCCGTGGTTCATGCGTAACGTCCAACTCCATCTCGATCTAAAAATGCCAACCATCAGGCAATACCTCAAACGCATTTCCAAGCGTTACTTCGACTCTGCCCCCCGCCATCCGAACCCCCTAGTCGCCGCAGCGGCCGACTACAGTCCCTCTCTCATAAGTAAAGTTCGCCGTCCCAGGCACACACTTTTAGAACCCGATGACGAAATTACCCTCCTCCAGGAGGCGAGTAAATCGACCAGCACACTACACAATAAACGCCGCCGCCCGGCATACCGTCCTCGCCGACGAGGCCCGTCGCGACGCCCCACCGCCGCCGGTCACGATCCACCGAGCTCTCCCGTCGTAGAGCCGGTCGTCTCTTCAGACTCCGCAGTCACCCCGATAATTCAGCCCTCATCAAGCTGTCTCCCCCCCCCCCCTATGTCCACGCCAGCAACGCCCTAAGCCGAGGTCCGAGTCCCACTAGGGGTCGCCCTTAGTGCTGTTGTTGCAGGTAGTCATGATGTTAGTGTAGTACAAGTAGTTAGCTTAGGTTAAGTATTTTACTTCCCCCCATTGGCTGGAGACCCTTCAGGTCTCGCCAATAACTGCCCGGTTACGTAGAAACCGTCCCCTAGGACGACCTACAGCAGTCCAATAGAAAAAAAAAAAAAAAAAAAACTAGGTATATAATATTATAAAGAGGTAAAGTTTGTTTGTATATTGGAGGTAATCTCCGAAACTACTCATCCAATTTCAAAAATTCTTTCACCAATAGGCTATCTAAGCTACGTTATCAGTGAGTGCCGTAGGCTATATTTTATTATAAAAAAATTAGGGATCCGTAAGAAAATTACAATAATGTAACCCAAGGTATCAAAAATTTGCTTAAAAAAAATATTATTTGGCGTACGCTGCGAAAACCATTGACGATACATAAAAATAATGTACTACATGTTTATAGCACTCTTCATTATCCACAAAAAAGTCCATGAGGGATATACCCTCTAATTATTATAGTTAAGTCACATCAACCGTTTTTTTGTTCAAATGAGTCGATCAAAACACGAGTAGAATCGAAAGATGAAGACATTCCTATCATGATATTAATCCTTATCCAAGTAAATAGCTTCATAATCAAGGTTGATTATGTACATGTAAAATGCTCTTTAAATTATTCGAATCGGACCTTTCGTTTAGAAGTGCTAAAAATAAGAAAAATGCCGCGGTGTGAGCGAACTGCCCAACGTTTAGTCTAATATTTAACTACACATTTTATTTTTTGTAAAGTGGAAACAATTGAATAGTAGTTTATAATCTATACAGGTTGTCCCTGGAAGTATGGATCAAATCAAATAGAGGCGTGGGCAAGGTCATTTCAAAACTTGTGGGTAGTAGTAAAAACTTGAGTAAAATTGCCAGACCAAAACAGCCTTTGCAGTAAATGTTTTTTCTTATTTAACACATGTTTTCTAGCTGCGTAAAATTACTACAACAAGAAAGGCATACTGTTCGCCAAAGTCCTAAAAAAAATTACTTATAGCTCTGATAGTTTTTTTTATGATTTTTTCTATGCAAAGTGATTGAAAAAAAAAAAAAAACAATAATTGGTCATAACTTCTGAATCGTAAAAAATTGCACCGACATTCTCAGGGTTACAAAGTTTGGAAATGACATTGCCCACGCTCCTATTCGATTTGATCCATACTTCCAGGGACACCCTTTATATAATTAAGAAGAAGATAGCTCGACCCCTAGGGAAGGACAAAGGCTAATTTTTAATTCGTGACTTCGTCAGCATCCGTGATAATAACCGACATTCATGCGGTCGAAGTAGCGGGCAAAAACTAGTAATAAATAGTGAGATACAAAAATCGCTCGTTAGGGTCTGTTCACACAGACCGGCTCGGAGAGCATCGGCGCGCATTTTTCTTTTCACACAGACCGGATCGTATACGCTTGGAGTTGGTCGGAGCGGAGTCGTCAAATATTCCACATAGACCGGCTAGAATCGGCCTGAAAGCGGATGCGCTCGGAGCCGATCGGATGTGCTCGCAGCCGGTCGGATACGCTCGCAGCCGGTCGGATGCGCTCGCAGCCGGTCGGATGCGCTCGGAGCCGGTCGGATGCGCTCGGAGCCGGGTGGATACACTGCAAAGGCAGTACCAGTATTCCACGCAGTCCAAGTTTTGTTTTCGGTGTTAACGTGTGTTTTTCGGAACATGGATTTAGATAGCTCCGATGAAGAAATATATTTGCTAGCAAGATTGTTTGAAGCTGAACAAAACAAACGAAAGCGCAAGCGAAGACAAATATGGGCAAAAAATATTTGGAAGAATCGATTAATCCATGGGGAGTTTCACACCATTTTCGAGGAATTGAAGAATGACAGCCTTAAATTTTATGAGTATTATCGTATGGAATATTGGCAATTTTTAAAATTGACAGATTTGTTAAGAGTACATATAACAAAAAAGACTACAAATTATCGTTGCACCATTCCAGCCGAAGAAAGATTAACGGTAACTTTAAGGTAAGTAAATAAAAAACAATCATTTTATAATAATCATCTTATTCAGGTCACAAGATCACAGCCGAAGCTTTGTTAACGTATGTTGCCGTTATTGTCCTGATTGATTGAAATATCAAATATTAGACAGTAAAAGAAACAGTTATTAAACTAAACATTGCTTAAAATTAAATGGTTAAAGTTAAAGATTACACCTAATTGAATGGCTGAATGTAATTAAATAGTGCAGATTTGACTTTCATTATTTTGATTGTCTGTGTTTATTAATTATTTTGTATTTTGTGTGTTTGTACTGTACCCGTAAGTAGTCTGATCTGGATAGTTTTGACAAATATAGGTTTCGTTTGATAACTGATGGTAAGTAGATGGATTAGAGGATGGCGGAGAATTTATTGGCAAAGAATAATTCAAATCTGCACTATTTTCATACAGACTCAATTCAGCTTCGTTAACAATGTCAAAAACGCGCTTTTTAATTCGTGCTTGAACTTCTTTTGGAAACGTTTCCACTGTATCTGACATAGACAAAAAAAAATTGCGTAATGCCTTGTCAAAGGGTTTAGTATTTTTTTTTTCTTCAAGATATTCTTCGAAAACCGTAGCAACATCTTTGTTTAAGCGTGTTCTCTTTTTCGAGTCGGAAGTACTTGCAAGCGATTCAACTTCGGAATGGTCAGAACGTTTAGATGATGTCGATGCTGGTGGTAGTGGTGTGCCAGGTTCCGATTCATCCGATGATAATGTAACATTAGATATTTGGTTCCGATTACGAAAAAACGGTATTATAAAAGAAAGTTCTTTTTCAAATTTTATTAATTTGGATGATGTCGCACCATCGCCACTCTTCCCTTTTCGGTTATGATAAGCTTTTCTGAAGTTATCTCGCAGTTTCTTCCAACGATCCATGCACTGCCTAACTGGAAAGAATAGAAATAAATAAATTAAAAACATCACCCTCCTTTAGTTCATCGGGTAAATGAGCATGCAGTCAGTGGACTGTTTTCTTTAATTTATACTTCGTTTTGGCGCGGCAATGTTATATTTAGATTTTTTGTTTGTTTTTACAGATTCCTCATTACTGGTTGCAGTTTCAAAAACTTGTCATTTAATTTCCGAATGGGAATTTCTACAGTTCATTCAATAATTCATGAGACAATCAGAGCAATTTGTGATGTTTTGATGCCCTTAGTTATGCAGATACCAGATGAAGAAATGTGGGACAAGGTCTCTCGTGATTTCTTTAATATTTGGAATTTTCCTAACTGTTTGGGCGCTATAGACGGAAAGCACGTCAGTATACAGGCACCAGATAATAGTGGAAGCTTATACTATAATTATAAAAAAATTTTCAGTACAGTGTTACTAGCTGTGGTAGACGCGAAATACAACTTTTTAATTGTTGATGTCGGATCGTATGGTAAAAATAGCGACGGTGGAATTTTACAAAATTCAAAATTTGGAAAAAAACTGAACACTAATAAGTTAAAGCTGCCCCCAAATAAACCTCTACCGAATACCACTGAAAGCTTACCACATGTTTTCATAGGAGATGAAGCATTCCCTTTGAGCAATAACATATTGCGGCCGTATCCGAGAGAACAAACAAGAACAGACTTATCAAAAAAAGTATTTAATCTGCGTTTAAGCAGAGCAAGAAAAGTCGTAGAATGTGCATTTGGAATGCTAACTCAAAGATTTGAGATTTATCAAAAACGAATGAAAATCCAACCGAAGTACTGTGACTTAATTATATTAGCAACTACATGTTTACATAATTTTTTAATAGAAAATCGGACGCCATCACCAGGAAGAATGTTCTTCACAGCAATATGAATTTATTAACAGCGATAACAGACAATAATGATGAAAATAGTTCTAATATCGACGCAGGTATAACCATAAGGAATAAATTTAAGGATTATTTTTCAGCAAGTGGTGCTTTAGATTGGCAAGATCAAGTGGCCACTCGAGTTTCTTAAGTTATATTTAATAAAAATTGTTCGCTACTTCTTGAGTAGGTATATTGTAACGTTCAGATACTCAAACGATTTTTACGAGTAAAGTGAGGGTACATTTAAACTCATGTTATTCCTGTTTTGACTTTGAATTTAACAAGTCACGGCAAATTAAGAAGCCCTTACTTTAGAATTCGTTCGAATATCTGGAGATAGGTGTAAAACAATAAAATCTTAGTAGGTACTTACCACTTAACCCCACACATTTGCTTATTTCCTCCCACGCATTGTCTTTCATTACCCGATCGCTATACGATGGCTTGGTTATGTCAAATAAACACTCATATTTTGACACTAGTATTATTAATTTTTCGTCAGTCATGTTTTCCTACAAGTGCATACAACTGTTCCGTTTGAAAACTTCGAACACAAGTGATTCGAGACACGATAGAAATACAATAGGGGCGCGAAAGCCGGCTGTCGCTTGCTTGTTGAAAGCAAAATGGCGGTCGGCGTGGTGCGACGGGCACGCAATCGGAACCGATCGGCTGCGCGAGCGAGAAAGAGCACGCAATCGGAGCCGATCGGCTGCGCGAGCGAGAAAGAGCACGCGATCGGAACCGATCGGCTGCGCGAGCATTAAAGAGCATGCAATCGGAGCCAAACGGCTGCACGATCGAGAAAAAGTACGCGATCGGAGCCGGTCAGCTCCTCTTATTATTTCACACCAAGCGCCTTCAAGCATTCTTAATGACAAAAGCTGTGCACATAAAAAAATAAACCTTAATACACATACTAAAAACTCTGTTTTCATCGTGATAAGAATCTGCTCTCCTCTCCGAGCCGGTCTGTGTGAACGGACCCTTACTCGTGATAGCACGGTCGGGAAATGGGACACAAAGAAATTACGACCTTAAGCTACAAGGAATAACGTTTATATTGAAATGTAACAAAGAAAAAACATCAATAAATGAATAATCGTGAACATTTATTGTTTAATTTGTTTACTAAGGTACTAAACATATTTTGAAGGCATGAATTAAACACTTTTGAAGTAGTGTATTTTGGCATTCCAAAAATTACAAATATTTGAGACTTTATAATTCCGCAAAGAGAATCTGTTTAATTTTTAATAATTTATTAACACACATGTTAAACTATGCAGAATAAACTGTTGAATTATAGTTATCTATAATTTCTGGTAAGATAATCCACAAAATCTGTAACTTACTGAACCTTCTTCATTAATGATAGTCCCGAAAGATTAATTAGTTTAATTTAGACGTTTTTTACTGGAATACAAGCGTCATATCATAATAAAGGTACTTTTACAAAGTTATTTATTATGCTGTACTTACGAAATCAAAATGTGTTGATAATTTAGTTTTTAATTTTTTTTACACTGACGCGGAGCTTTAAAATGTTTAATTCTATTTATTTTAACTATAATTAACAATACTTAATGTCATAGAAAAAGAAAATTACAGTTATCGAATTATGTCCAGGTTTAGCTAATTTGCTTGGCCTATCAACGCACGAGCCGAGCGGTACCGCGGCGGCAGTGCCCGGCAAGTGCTAGGGGGCCTACTCTCTAAGTCCGTCAACGTTATGATCAGTGATCGGAAAAAGGTGAGCTAATTTACCTAAACTTCAAGGAACAGAGACAAAAAGTGGAGACTTCCTTACGACAACATTTTTTTCGGGAAAATTATTCCGGGTTTCGGGACATCACTAAAGTACATTTAAATATTAATGTTATTAATTCAGAAAACAATTGAAAACAATCGTTTCCTGTTTTTGTTTCCCAAAATTGACACAAAACCAGATGACACGTTTTTGATTGTTTTTAAAAAAGAGATTCCTTATTGTTTTCAAAAAAGGAGAATGTCTTTTATTTTTTGAAAACAAATGAAAGAAAATCTCCGAGAAAATTCTCCCGAAAAAAAATGTTGTCGTAAGGAAGTCTCCAGTTTTCGTCGGTGTTCTTTGAAGTTTAGGTAAATTAGCTCACCTTTTTCCGATCACTGGTTATGATTTATTTCAATTCATACTGAATTGATTTATATATTTTTTTTAAATTTGGATTACTAGGTACTTTTCCTTTATTTGCATAATTTTATTAAGGTATAAGGTATAACGGGCTGGTATCCGCAACTCCACGTCCAAGCGCGTATTTTGCGTGATAATTTTATTATCATAAATAATATTATGATATTCTTTGTATAGACTCAGTTGATTTATTCACCTGACAGACAGAACTGTGTTGCTGGGGAGTTTGTTGCGCCGTTTCATCTTCACAGCAAAAACACTAGGAAGCGGTGAAGGGCGGGCGCTTTTGGGGGCTGACTTTTATGTACCTAATGACGTTCAAAAAGAACTAAGTAATTCTAGTCTATTTTGAATAAATTAGTTTTGAGTTTAATTTTGAACGAAGTTAGTCACCCGTCCGAAAGTACCCCGAAACGTAGGAGTGAACAAAACAAGTGTCAAATTCAACTTTTCGGACGGGAAAAAACACATCGGTAGTAGTGACAACTGTCAAATCGTGTTGTCATTCATTTTTAGTTCGGGCCCCGAAATAATCGTATGTCCGTAGGTGATAAGGAGTGGGAAATGCTCGTAACCACGAGCCACGGACTTCGTGCTTAGGAGTAGACCCCCAGGAACGATTCGCTTCGCAGATAACTTTCCACCATTCGTTTAATGGGTGCGTTCAGAAATATATTTTTTTATTGATTATAGTGCAAACTATTAATTTTGTAGTGGAATGCATTATTTTTGAAGTCTGTCTTAAACATTTTTGTTGTTATTTTCATTAATTTAAAAGTGCTTTTAAATATATCCCGTTAATATATAAGGTTAGTCAGAAAGGGGGTCCTAATCCGAAAGGGTGTTAAAGTACACATAATAATGAGTAACTTTTGTTCTATAACTTTTCCCAAAAGTCAATAGTTTAAGAGAAACAGTTGTTGAAAAAATCTCTAAAATCAATCTATCCCCAGTTATGATGATCAGCTGTGTTTACATTTTAGGTCATATTTGGGGTCAGGAATTAGAAGCACCATTTTCTGAATTTGTAACTAAAGCAGGGTTGAAGAATTTTTGAATAAACCAAAATAAAAATCATTTTATTTGGAAAAAAAATATCGAATTTCGAAATTTTAACACTTGCTTTCAAACAGTCATCAGCGGTACTATAAGTGGGCTTCGGATTAGTACCCCCTTTCCGACCAACCTTGTAGATATTAAAAAGGAAAAATATACATTTTTAATGATTCCAGGTTTCTTAACTTCTCCTCTGCTAAGAATGATGTCGCTACGCAAGCTAGCTTTTGTCGCTGCAGTCATATTCAGTGGCGGGACCTTAGGTACGGTCATAATGACGTCAGCTCCTGTGTTCTTTTTATGCTTCGGAGTCCTGCAGGTAAGCCGTTCCTTAGTGTTTTCAATAAAATATGTAATAAGTTTTTTTTTTTTTTTACAAATATGCAATTACCATTTCTACTACTATCGATGGTACCGGTACAGGTTGCATGTTGCATTTTAATCACACTTTCTGCATGTGAATATATTTGCGGGCGGGAGGGCGGTGCTGCATACTGCATCCAAGCTAGCGAACTAGTTTGGCGGAATTAAAACTAGATATTGTAGTTGTTCTATGTTAGGAGATGTGGTTTCCGCACTTAGTCCTTTAAGTGGACCATTGTACTACGTGGGCCATGGCGGCCATCATTCCAACCAGTCCACCTCCTTCCAGAAGCAGATTAGGGCTCTCAGTCCGCTCAGAACATTTGCGAATGATTTCGGTGCACCAAGGGTTGTTTCTCGTATTCGGGTGACCCCTGTGCATAACAGGAGCACGTGTGCGACCGTATATTGTAGTTGTATATCATGCTTTTCTGCAAAGTAATGCCTGGATTCCATTATTTATCTTTTTTATTTGTTTATATTTCATATTTTTTTGTTTCTACCATTGTTTTCTGAAAAATTGCACTTCCGTTGATGAATAAGCTCCAACTAGCATTCTAATTGCGCAACACACTCGTAATCGCGTGCTTTGATTTTGACAATACAACAACATTCATTGTGTGGTACATAGTTGTGGAAAAGTCGGATTGTTAACCTGTCAAAATCAAAGCCAAAGCTATTACGAGTGTGTTGCGCAATTGAAGGGTTTTTTACAAAAACAGCGTAACTGGAATTTTCATCCTTTTTTTCCTAAGTGTTCTAAAAATTGTTTACAGTAATGTGAAGCATTTAAGATTAAAATAATACATAATTTAATTCATAACATATTCAACATTAACATTAATTAAATTCATTTTTTTATCTTTAACATTAACAATGCTATGAAGCTTTTTGTTTGTATTGAAAAATTTATCGAAAAAAAAGTTATGCTGTTTTTGTAAATAACCCTTCATTTAGAATGCTGTTTCAGCAATAACAATTAATATATTTTTTATGTTACGTTACAGGGTACAGGATTAGGCATACTATACAACTTATGCTGCACGTTAATTAACGACTACTTCATCGAGAAAAGAGTATTGATCATGAGCATCGTTCAAGCCGCGACAGGTGAGATATCGATGTCTTTTACAAAGAACATCGGGGGCATTAAAAGAACCTCCACGACTGAGATACTTAAGAGGACGTAGACAAAATTTTGGCGATTTCGCTGATTTACGTGATTTTGCAGACGACAGTTAAAATAAAATAATATATTTCTATAAGTTTTAATACACAACATGAAATATCTGTAGCTGTATTGAAGGACTGTTAGAACTGACTTTCCCTTTACTCACTGTTGCTGCGGCTGTTATTACCCCAAGAGCTTTAGTAAATATATAAATAATTTTATTTACAGGACTCAATGCAATGATTGCCCCAATGTTCGTTAAATGGTTGTTAGAAGGATTCGGATCAAGAGCGACCCTATTGATTGTAGCGGGGTTATCGTTGCAAAACTTAGCTGCTGTTTTGGTGATGCAACCAGCTCAATGGCATATGAAGAAAGTTGAAATTCCGGTGGAAACTGAATATAGTAATGTTGAATTTCATGTAGAAACTAGTAGATCTAATTGCTGATTTTAAAACTAATCAATTTAAGGCCTGTTTGCGTGATTACTTAAATCATAGTAGAACTTAGCATTATTAAAACATCATTCTGTCTCTATCAACTAGACAACAAGACAGCCCAAGGCGCTATATATCCTTAACGTTTGACACTAAATATCAAAAACGACATCATCTAAGACTTGGACTGTCTCGGCGAGAATGTATGGCCCACATGATATGCAAACAGACCTAAATTTTAAAAACCTCATGGACTTAATTTTAATTCTAATTCATTACTTTACAGAACTGCTTCTGGAAGTTGATAACGAAGTCAAGAAAGTGTCTACACCAGTTATTCAATTAACGGATTTGGAAGAAAACTCTCCAAAAGCAGCCTTAGAAAAAGGTTTTGATTTTCCTGAAATTGAAGAAAAGAAGAGCGGTATCAGGTATGTTCGTGGAAAATTATTCGAAATTGATTTTGCATTTCACCCCAAGTCTAGTTGAAGCGTAACTCCACGATTATATTGCGCATAAAGCATTATTCAAATAAAGTTTCATGCCTGTACTATATGCACTAAAAATAAACGGCGATGCGTTTGTTACAACCACAGATGTATAAAGATAAATAAGTAACGCAAGTCCACCTACTCTGCGTGCCATTAGGCAGGAGCAATCCTCCTACACGTGACGCTGCTAAGTCAGTATACTCTCGACCGTTTTCGCTGCTGCGGGTGCGAATGGTTGTAGGATTTGATTTATGTTATCTATTCAGAGCGGACACCACGTTATATTATAATTTACACTTACTTGTTTATTTTACAGAAAAATACTGGATCTTTTTATAGACAGGTCACTGCTCAAGACATTTCTGTTTTCATGCACATCGTTTGGACCTGCATTGTGTTCCTCTGGTGATGGTATATACATAGCTATGCTGCCACAATATTTTTACTCCATGGGATGGACTCAGGTCAGTTGATAGATCTACTTACAAGTATAATTAAGTGACGACGGATGAAAAGCACAGTGTGGGTAGGCCTCCCACAAGGTGGACCGATGATCTGGTGAAGTTCGCGGGAATCCGCTAGATGCGAGAAGCACAGGACCGGTCGATGTGGCGATGCTTGGAGGATTTGTCCAACATTGGACGTCTTTTGGCTGAATGATGATGATGATTAATGTGACCATTATGTCCTTTTAAATCTGATTTAACCGCTAGCGGCCCAACCGACGAACCGGTTCGTCAGTGCCATTGTTTATCTATTGTGGCTATAATTACAGTACTTGAAACTTTAAATACGATTATTTGCACTCCATCAATGCAATTGATGGTCTCTAAAGCACTAAATCCACTAGCAAGTTTTATTGCGCAATTTATTGCATGCAAGTGCTAGCCTAGTTCGTAAAACTTGCAGAAGTTGATTCATTCTCGTACTTTGCCATGTACTATGAACTGTATTCTACAGGGTGTAAACGAATTCGTGTAATTCCTTAAAACCACATGATCTACTACGGGTGTAGATTGGCCTCGCACGGGACTTAGAATGACTAAAATAAAAAAAAAAACAGCTCTTACAAGTTCTCGTATATAAACCACCTAATAATGATTGAGTAAAAAAATTATAAACATTTTTTTTTGCTATAACAAAATTTTATATTGCTGAACATTTCGATACCACGCATAAATTAATGAAAGCACAGCAACATGGCTGGCGGGCACGACTAATGCGATATCGCTCTTTGCAGTCAGTTAACTCGGGGCCCTAAAATTACTCAAAAATAGAGAACCAAGATTTTATTTTGTTTTTTAGTTGATTTTCAAAAATACCCATTTTGGGTTAACCTGTGTCACCAGTAGATCACGCGGTTTCAAGGAATTACACGAATTCGCTTACACCCTGTATAGTATAAAATTAAATTGTTTCAATCAATCATCATCTGCCTAGCCTTTTCCCAACTATGTTGGGGTCGGCTTCCAGTCGAACCGGATGCAGCTGAATATCAGTATTTTACATGAAGCGGCTGCCTATCAGACCTCCACAACCCAGTAACTGGGTAATATGATACTCTTGGTAAGACTGGTTGTCAGACTTTCTGGCTTCTGACCAACAGTAACGACTGTCAAAGATCTACAAATGACAGCCGGGACCAACGGCTTTACGTGCTTTCCCAGGCACGGAGGAAACTCGCTATGGTAAATGGTCACCAATCCACAGACCAACCTCGGCAAGCGTGGCTTAACCCGGAAGATCGGTCTATGCGGCTGTAATTATTTAGCCACGAAGCTCCTCCGAAATTGTTTCAATCAATATTACCTCTTTTTCAGGAAAATGTTGCGATGGCAATAGCTTTATATGGGTTCGGGGACCTAGCAACGAGAATCGTATTCATGTTCATTTCAAAGTGGATGTTCAAACTGGGAATCCAAGAGATCTACATCATCGGAGTTGCTATAGCGGTCCTGTCAAGAATTGGTAAGAATAATTTTGTAGTAGTCATGACTGTAAGGCCCGGACTCCGAAGCGGAGACGAGAAGAGATGTTTTTCAGCTAGGGTGTATAAACCGAAACTGTGCGGAGATGCGTACTGGCTAGACTGTATCGGAGATGTGTGCTGGCTCGGGTGGAGATGTGCGCTGACTAGAGCGGAATTGAGCTGCGTGCGGCGAGCGTTGGATGTGAACACACAGTTTAGTGCGATCTGACACGAAAGGTAGACGTCTGTCATGTCGCTATACAACGTTATTTTTACTTTATGCGAAAACCGAGACACCCCAACAAGATTTTTATCAGAACTGCCTGATTAAGTGTTTTTTTTTAGTAAATCTCCAAGTTACACCTTAGTTTATGTCGCGTTAAGTTCGCTAAACAAGTGTGAAATGCCTGAGTTATGCTATGCAGGAGTTGTCTAATACACGGAAACTGACCGAGCGGACCATTTCAAGCCTCAAGGTGTCTATTCCCGTCAACTGTTATGGGTAGAAACCTACTGAAACAAAACTGTTTATGAAAAAAAAAAATGTGGTGTAAAAGATATGTCAATCGATTCTCCTAGTGATTCTGAACAAACTAGCTTCAGGTTTAGTATATACTAAAACTAACCTTGTATAAGTTGACATGACAAGTGTGACACCGCTCACTGCACGCCCCACACATCTCGTCTTCGCTGCGCGCCGTCGTTAACTTGCAAGGCAAAGCTCACATCTCCGCCTTGTACCGCGGCCCAGCTCAATCTCAGCGAGGAACAGCTCACATCTCCGCTTCCATCGCGCCATACAAATATGATACATCTCTGCTCAGGGATATCCACTTAAGCTGAGTGGAGACGAGATGTGTGAATAACGAAATTCTATTGGTTTTTTAAAACACATCGCCGCTTCGCTCGTCTCGTCTCCGCTTTGGTGGAGTCCAGGCCTAAAGGTCATGGTACATTATACCGGCACCGCAATTGCACAGCTGCAGCACGGCGTCGCGTCGAATTTAGGGTATGGCTAGCCGCCAGCGTGCTATCTACGCGTCGTCCGTGTGGTGCAAGCTCGTAGTCCGCGCGCCAGCCTCGAGGTGCAAGCTTGCTGTCACCGCGAACACAATTGTTATATGGCATTTGTGAATTGATTGAACACGTCTAGGACTAGGAGTCGGCGCGCAGTAAGCATGCGGTCCGCTCGCTCACAGCGCGCGGACTCCGAGTTGAGTTGTATGGTAGCAGCAAGCCCGCTGACTGCTCGCCGTTGGCTTTTTCATATTGACATTATGACACACGATTTAATGCTCTAATTTGAATGACAAGTTAATTTCTGGGTTGGAGCGGTGCCGTTTCGGTGCCGGAATAGTGAACCTTAACAGTTTCACTCAGTGGTCACAGTTCTAACATAACCTAACCTACCTTTCAGCTGTCAGAGTGCCTACAGTTCGGACAACGTAATAGGTCCGATTTGACGTTTGCATAAAAGGACAAAATAAATGTGTACAGAAGTTGCACGCCTTTGATCTTAAAGAAATTCGCCTTTTTATTTATCTGAACATAGCCCACCATTGATAAAATGAAACTAAACGCCACGCATTGAAGTAAAAATTACTAGTGTTGACATTGCTCCTAGCATTTTGACAGATCAAATCGGACCTATTTGATTGTCACAACTATAGTGCGAGTTGCACAAAATTATTAAGCCTTGTACGGACTAAACGTTCCAATGTACGCGTAGTCGGTTACGCGTACACAGGAACGCTTAGTCCGTACCTGCAGCAACGCGTACACAAAGGGGACGTGAACGCTCAATTAGCCTGTACGCGCATTCAACATACCTAGATGACGCGTACATTGGAACGCTTAGTCCGTACAAGGCTTTAGAATGACTTCAGCATCGCTTTAATGGTATTAACGTTAAACGACTCGCGACCTCGCCGCGTGTTTAGCTCATAATTAAGGGCTCCTTTTGGGTCCGAAACTAGTCGGGCAATCTGGAAAAATGCACATGAGTAAACCGTAACTAATCATAAATATGACCGTTAAACGTATCGAAAATCCTAGACAAACGAGTATGAGTTACTGTCAAAATTGTAACTCACACTCGCGACATGCTTGACACAACCAATTACGTTCGTTAACGTTCTCACTTGCAAATGATAGTTGATGTTCGATGGTCATTGACTATGACGTGAAAAAATCGCACTCGCAAATTGTGTTTCATATTATTGTCACTAGTTGGCGCTGTTTCGATTCCATACAAATCGCAGTTAACGTTAACGTAATCGAATATTTAGAAAAACTCGCACTAGGAGTGCCAAACAGAGTGCTGTTTGTCATATTATTTGAAATACTCGTAATAAGAAATCAGAAAACAAAAGGCTTCAAAAATTGAAGCTTACAGAAAATTTTGTTAGCTTGTTTAGTAATTTTCGCTAACCTTCTTAACCTTTTTAGAGTTTTGACCGATAGTCTGAACTGGTTAAAACTACTTTTGAATGGTGGCTTTAGTCAAAACTACTTTTGATCGATATTTCTGTCAAAAGTATCTACTTTTCTACTTCCCTTTATTCTTTCATTGACATTAAGGTGTTAAAAAATCAACTCTTAGAATTTTGTGGGGTTACTCGGTATCGAAAATTGAACAACTTTTGTGCTACAACTTTTCGAAATTCGCCAATTTATTTTATGCCTGTCCTTATACTTCAATTAAAATTTTTTTTTGATTTGTATGGAAAGTTATTAAAAAAATACGCGAATTTCGAAAAGTTGTTCAATTTCCGATACCGAGTAACCCCATAAAATTCTTGAAGTTGATTTTTTAACACTTTGTATTATTATCGTTTTCTTTCTATACCTACTTTAAAATAATATTAAATCCTAATATGTTTTTAATATTACAGTATTCAAACACCCTATTGTAATATCCTGCCATCACCGTTCCGTTTGCCACGCCAAGACGGTGGAAGTATTCTCTTACGTCTGTTAATTTTACCTATCAGAGAAAGTAAAACAAAATCCTATTACTTTTCAGGCATGCTTTGTTCAAGTGGCGTGACAGCTGTGATGGTGTACTTCGCGTTGATGGGCGTGTCTCACTGCTGTGTTGCGGTGCTCATGCCACTGGTCATCTCCGACGCCGTGGCGCCTGAGAAGTTCACCTCGGCTTTGGGGTTGTGCCTTTTACTCTCTGGGATATTAGGCATAGGTCTTGGACCTGCTGTTGGTGTGTATTTCAACTTTTTTTCTTTAAACTGATTGTAAAAAACCCATTTTTTATTAAGACCGAAGACTAGAATACTACCCCAAGTGTGAGTTTTTTTACGACACTGTAGTTGCGTCACGCCAAAAATTTATGAAAATTTAGGCAGACTCTCTAGCGGCAAATAGCGTAACTAAAAATTTGTTTGACATTTTTGGCGTAACGCAACTACAGTAGTAACGTAAAAAACTCACACTTGGGGTACAGGAGCAAAAGTGGTACTGAGTAAGATATTGGTATCCTCCAATATTGGTACTTTTGGAATGTGAATGGATATACAAGTAGAGGTAAGCCAAAGAAAAGATCCTGCGTGACAATATCAGAAATGATGAGATCGGCAGGAGAACCGAGGTAACCGACATAGCTCGAAGAATTGCCAAACTTAAGTGGCAGTGGCCGGGGCACATTGCTCGCAGAACGAGTGGCCGATTGGGCCGAAAGGTTCTGGAGTGGCGACCGCGTACTGAAAGACGCAGCGTGCGTAGACCTCCCACAAGGTAAACCGATGACCCGGTGAAGTTCGCGGGAATCCACTGGATGCGAGAAGCACAGGACCGATCGCTTGGGGGAGGCCTATGTCCAGCAGTGGACGTCTTTCGGCTGAATGATGATGAAAGAAAAGATGGCTGGATTGTGTGAAGGATGCTTAATAAAGGAGTGAATGCTGAGATGACGGCTGATAGAGGAAAATGAAAGAGGAACACATAGTGTGCTGACCCCACCTAGTGCAGGATAAGGACAGGGAGATGATGATCCTCCGATATCGGTACTATAAAAGACAACCTGCGAAAGTGCTGGATGGAGTACTAGGTATTCAGATGGGAAAAGAGCATAACTATTAAACTAAGACCTTGAGCAAAAGACTTCAAATCCTAGGCTTTAGTTATAACCTCGTCGCTTCAACGCTTCTTATCTTGTTCCGTTTACCGGCCAGCAAAATAATGGCCCAGCGAGAGGCGCAACAGTAATGTCACCTTTTTGGAAAAAAGCCCATTGAGCAAAAGACCTCAAATCCTAGGCATTCGTTTTATCCTCGTTGCTTCAACGCTTCTTATCTTGTTCCGTTTACCGGCCAGCAAAATAATGGCCTAGCGAGACCAACAGAAATGTCACCTATTTGGAAAAAAACTGTCTCCAATGGTGGCCCCATACGTCGAAGTACCTAATGGACTAATTTTTGATTGATGACAGATTAAAATCCAAATATCTTATTAGGTTTTTAGGCGCTAATTAGGTTATTAGTTATTTGTAAACGTCCTGGGGGCTACTTCACGTAATTTGATGAAGCGCCAATTAAGTTGCAGTGACGCTGCAGTGCAGTGCACTCGCGTGAACTTTATTCACCGGAGCGTGTCTGACAGCGATCGCCGATAAGAGAATTCGAAAAGAGTTGTTTTGATCGAAACTTAACTGCAACTGAACGTCTTTAGTTGGGTGAATTACGCCCGATATTAATAACAAATCTCAACCCAGAGATTTTGGATACTGTCAAAAACCTAGATCATTCCAGAGATTTTGGATAATGTTAAAAACCTAGACCAATCCAGAGATTTTGGATAATGTCAAAAACCTAGACCAATCCAGAGATTTTGGATAATGTCAAAAACCTAGATCAATCCAGAGATTTTGGATTGAGATCGGTTATTAATATCGACTGTTCGCTTAACGGCCTACCGGATTTGAATGACGGTTAATCTAATGCTACAAGTATTGAATTTAGTTAACTGGCAGAAATAAATTAAATACAAATGTTTCTCAGAATTAAATTTAAAACTTTATAAATATTAAAATGAACCCATAAACTTAAATTACGTCGGTATTATCTGCTACTTAAGCGACAGCTATTAACATACATGTTTTAAACTTTATCACTTTATCTCCATATGTTGATCGGAACCGATTAGTAAATATCCTGATACTGATTTGTTTTTATTTAATGTTAATTTATGCATACTTCAGTGATATGCGACTGATTGATGTTACATTTGTTACAGGCGCTGTACGAGATTTAACGAACAGCTACTCGACTGCGTTCTACACTCTGACGTCATTCTACGCGATCATTGCTATCTTATGGCCGATAGAACTTTTTATAAAGAAACAAAGGAGAAAAAATGTGAAGGAAAATACAAAATCTAGTAAATAGAATAAAGTACCTGAATTAAGTTTTATGCGCTGTTTATTTATTTATTTAACTTAATTATGTCTTGGTGTTTTGTGTTGTCTCCTGTGGTGCCGGACTTAAAGAATAGTACCTACTACTCCATGTGGTCAATTAGACTGCACTAGCGGGTGTGGAGGCGGGCGCGGGCGCTCGGGTCTTAGCGTCTGCGTGTTCACAGTAGAATCACACGCGCAGTCACCTAACAGACGCTATATTACTGTGAATGATACGAGTGGACTGAGCCATTACAAACACCTGCGCAACCGCGCCCGCGCCCGCCTCATGCAGGCGCGCGACTCGCGGGCGCACTATGAATGCAACTGGCGTCTACATACTGGTGTTGAGTAGGACATACAAGAGGCGGTACATTTGTCCCGTACATGACGTCAAAATGTAAGAGCGGCTCGACATTTAAAAGTGTACTACTTCAACTTTTATGTCGCGGTAGTCGCATTACTCGTTACTCTCGATAAGTAAACTGTAGGGTGAGACAGAGAGGGAACGAGGCACATGCTACAATATCACGTCATTGTCAGTGTGTCAGTGTCAGTGGAGAATAGACGACCGCGACTCGACTCGCCGCAGTAACATCAAATGTCATGTTCGTAGTCGTTACCTCAATCGTCTCACCGAGCTTCAGTACGCCTCACCTCATTTGAAGTAGTACATTGTACTGGCTCAGAGCAAAAAAGAGGCTACTCTTACAAACTCTTTTTAAATCGTGTCCTACCCAACACTACTACATACATTTGATTTACACGCGCCCGCGCTAGCACTCGCGCCCGCCTCCTCTCTGAAATTTAATACGGCTATCTCTTCCCGTGGGTGTCATAAAAGGCGACTAAGGGATTCTCTAGAGGATGGGCAGCAGCGTTCTCTGAGTACTTTAACAACCATACTGCGATCGCCAACCCGCCTGCCAAGCGTGGCGATTATGGCAAACCCCCCTTTTGGAGGAGGCCTATGTCCAGCAGTAGACGTCTTTCGGCTGAATGATGATGATGATGATGTCTTGGTGGCCCGGAGGTACCAGACCCGCTTATTAAGCACCGGGTTATTCAGACATGTACCAATGTGACTTTTTCAGTTTCATATGTACTTTCTTAGTTAATCTAAGATGCCACTGATATGCGGTGAAGGAAATCATCGTGAGGAAACCTAGACTTAGAGAAATGCTAACCCGCAGTGAGCAAGCGTGGCGATCTATGCTCGTTCCTTCTCTGTATGAGAAGAGGCTTTTGCCCAGTAGTGGGCTAATGTTCTCTCATATACTCTTATTGATATCTTATTTATTTAGACTGCCTCGTTAGTCTAGCGGTCGCAAGCGTGACTGCTGAGCATGAAGTTCTGGGTTCGATCCCCAGGTCGGGCAAAGTGATATTGGGTTTTTCCGTGTGGAATTTCTCAGTAGCAGCTCGGAGTCTGGATTTATGCCCGGTCGATGGCAATAGGCTCGCCCCCTATTACATGGGACGTAAACATAAACGGCGAAATGTGGGTGTATACTAAACACCTTTGCCAACCTATGTTATACTTTTATTTATTAATTATGTTTACAAGTTGTTCATGTTTTTGAAGATTGAATAAAGTTTCCACAAAGTGCTCTAGGCTCTAGGCATTAGTTACACATTTTAGCGCATTAGTGCATGACGATACCGCGCTGTATTTTAATAGTAGTAGAGCTCCTTATGAAAGAGCTCGTCCAGGGAACTACTACCACCATACCTATGTTCTATGTTAGGAGATGTGGTTTCCGCACTTAGTCCCTTAAGTGGACCATTGTACGTGGGCCATGGCGGCCATCATTCCAGCCAGCCCACCTCCTTCCAGAAGCAGATTAGGGCTCTCAGTCCGCTCAGAACATTTGCGAGTGATTTCGGTGCACCAAGGGTTCCTTCACGTATTCGGGTGACCCCTGTGCATTCCAGGAGCACGTGTGTGACCGTTTCTTCGGCCCCCATACATGCTCTGCACAGAGGGCTGTCCGTTATGCCTATCGTGTGGAAGTGTTTGTTTAGTGAGCAGTGCCCGGTTATCGTTCCAGTCACCATTCGCAGGCTGCTCCTGTCCAGGCGCAGCAGGCGCCTTGTCAGTCTGCCATCCATGAGTGGCATGGCCTCCTTGGATTGCCTGCAGCCTAGGGCTGAAGCCCACCAGTTCTGTGCCTGTGTGTGTGTAAACTCCTGGAGCCACCTACGTAGTTGGTTGAAGGGGATGGGTACTAACCACCATACCTGCAATTCCTGCTACAAGCAACATTGCTGTGTTCCAGTTTGAAGGGTATGATTGCCAGTGAAATTACAGGCACATGAGATTTTTCAACTTTGTATCCAAATATTTAATCCTATTGGTGTTGAAAGCGGCGCGGCGGCGTTGAACACTTTCCATCAATTTGCCTGTTTGCCAAACTATTACGTAACATATAATAAAACTCATCACGTATTCAACCAGTTAATAAAGGCGGCGGTAACCACTGCCATCACGTGTCGTCGGCCTGACTGTCAAGAAAAAAAAAAAACATCGTAAAATCTTATATGGGATCTTTTTTACCCGCCGTAACACAGGAAGCTAACCGCTACAGCAATGCGCTAGTCAAAGGGGTTAATAAAATCAAATTTGAAGAATCCTATTCAATTTCATATTCATAACTGCAAGTTGACTGGGGCCCAATTCTCCTAAAATAAATTGTTGCCAAACGCAATCGAACCACAACCCACAACCGTCAGTCAGTTTTTGTTTTCGAAAGCTTTCAAAATGATTGATTTTATTTTTTGTGTCAAACAATTTGATAGCTTTTGAAATTGAGAACCATCTGAATGAACGGTTCGGCCTTGGTTCGGTTGTGATTTATCAAGATTTATTTTAGAAGAATTAGGCCCATGGACTGCACATCCAGTCGCAAATGAAGCTACGTAACTGTCAAATGCAGTATGAAGACAATTACGATGCAGTAAGTGCAACTGCGTGACAACTACATGCACATCCATTTGCATTTATGATTACGAATCTTTCTCCTAGCCTTTTTCCCAAATATTAACATATTCAGGATCAGCTTCTAGCCGAACTAGATGCGGATGAATTCCAGTATTTTACATGGAGCGACTGCCATCAGTACTCCACAACCCAGATACTGGGCAATACCGATATCCTAAGGTTCAAACTCAAACTCAAAACTCGTTTATTCAAAGTAGACTAGTATTACTTAGTTCTTTTTGAACGTCAAATTTAGGTAGTTACAATAGACTGCCCCCAAAAGCTCCCACCCTTCACCGCTTCCTAGTGTTTATGCTGTGAAGAAGGGACGGCGCAACAAACTCCCCAGCAACACAGTTCAGTCTGTCAAGTTAGGTTAGACTGGTTGTCAGACTTTCAGGCTTCTGACTACACGTAACGACTATTAATTTGTCACAGGTATTCTTATGACACACGGGACCGACGGTATAACGAGTTCTCGGAAGCATGGAGGTCATTTATGATTACAAATCCTAACTTTAATATTATAAATGCGAAAGTAAGTTTGCTTGTTTGTTACCTTTTCACGCCTAAATCACTGAACCAATCATCCTGAAATTTTGCATATGGGTCAGGTGTACAGAAACGGACATAAGGTACCTTTCATCCCGAAAAAAAGTACTGTTTCCGAGGAAAACAACAATAACGATAATAGATGGCACCACGTGTCTTTCGAATAATGATTGAATTATATTATTATAGAAACTTTAGTAGTGTGTTTATAGTTCTTTTAAGGCGAGCGAAGCCGCGGCCCGCTGCTATTAAATAAATAAAATAAATAAATATTAGCCTATAACTGTCCCACTGCTGGGCAAAGGCCTCTTCTCATACATAGAAGGAACGAGCATTGATCACCACGCTTGCTCACTGCGGGTTGGCAATTTCAGACTATTATTAAGTCCAGATTTCCTCACGATGTTTTCCTTCACCGTATGTCAGTGGCGTCTTAGATTAACTAAGAAAGTGCATACGACATTGAAAAAGGGTATTAAAAATATGAAACCAAAATTGATTCATCAAAAATGTGACGTCATTATCCAGCCCCCCAGATCAAAGGACCAACCCTCATCTCTCAAAACTCGACAACAAACAACCTGATACACTATTTTTTTCATTCCCCAATGGACGTGGACATTCGTTTCAAGCAGCACAAAGCTAGCCAACAAAGTTGGCGACCATTCTGAGAGCAAACCAAGTAAAACGTGGAAGTGGAGTCAGTTTATTTATCCGATGTGGCGACACTATTTACTGTGCAGTCACAAAGTAGAAACTTGGTAAATGAACTTGCCTTTTCATAAATGTAGCTAGAGCTATCTTTTTTATAAAATAAGGGGTTGGAGAAATTTGGTTTTTAACGAGAAGACTCTACACCCGTGCGTTTTCATGTTCATCTTGCGCTTTCAACTTTCAATTCCTCTTGCGTCAAGCGCATGGAATATTGATTGCCATAAAACTCGAACTAGTATTAAGGCATGCGCTATTGCATGCGCTATGGCGCTTCACGCATGCTTCAGACGAAGACGCAAGATGAACGTGAAAGCGCACTGGTGTAGACATAGCTTATCGTCTATACCGGTGCGCCTCGTTCAGTTGTCAGTCGACATACAATAGACGGATTAGCGTGCGCTAGGGGCATGCGCTTTTATCGAACTAGTATTGCATGCGCTATGGTGGTTCATGCATGCTTCAGACGAAGACGCAAGATGAACGGGAAAGCGCATTGGTGCAGACATGGCTTATCGTCTACACCGGTGCGCCTCGGTCAGTCGTCAGTCGACATACAATAGACGGATTAGCGTGCGCTGGGGGCATACGTTTTTGTCGAACTAATATTGAAGCATGCGCTATTGCATGCGCTATAGTGCTTCACGCATGCTTCAGACGAAGACGCAAGATGAACATGAAAGCTAACTGGTGTAGACATAGCTATGGAAACGATTACTTCAACCTGCTATCAATATTATGCATGCGCGTGTGAATTTCTCTCGGCCAATAACTGAATACACGCAGTGACAGCTAAGAACATTGCATTTTTTATCTTCTAGTTTAATTATATTTTGTTTTGCATGTTTTCGCATTTATTATTTATTGTAAGTATTAAAGACGACTATCGCCACTAAATGTGTTTCTTTACAAGTTTTTATTTTCTAGTGAAATACAATGTGTCCGGTCATGGACTAGCGATATTCTAGATACTTATGTAGCAACTATTCTAGTACACAAATACACTACACACTAGGGTCTAATCCTCTATCCTGCTATTTGGCAGCCATTTTGCTTTTTTGTTGAGATATTCTTTATCTTAAAGTTATGAAAATGAGAACCCATTGTATCGTAATATTGTAAACGATAGAAAATATTGTCGCCCTCCGAATAAGCCTGTTTTTATTGCAGTAGGACCAAAACTTTGAGAGATACGACTTTTTTTGTACACACGTACAGAATAGCTCAACACAAAAATGGAAGTGGATTGGACCCTAGTGTATAGTGTATTTGTGTACTAGAAAGTTGTTACATAAGTACCTAGAATATCGCTAGTCCATTATCGGACACACTGTATAGCAATAGTAACTACGTGGTGAGTTAAAACTTAGAGATAGTGTGTGATAGTCACAAATAATTATCATAAAGCAGTGATAGCCTAGCAGTTGAACGCTTGTTATCCACACTGGGTCCAAGTTTGAGCCAAGCCCGCACCTGCAACTTTTCGAATTTATATGTGGATCAGTGTTTGATTATCACTTGCATTAATGGTGAAAGAAAACATCGTAAGGAAACCTGCATACCTGAGAGAGCTCCAAAAAAGTTCTCGATTGGGTGTTGAATTCACCAACCCGCACCAGGGGGTCTACTCGAAGCACGAAGTCCGGGGTTTCGGCCTTAGTTACTAGCGTTTCCTACTCCCTATCACCTACGGACATACGATTATTTCGGGGCCCGAACTAAGAATGAATGACGACACGATTTGACAGTTGTCCCAACTACCAATGTGTTTTTGCCCGTCCGAAAAGTTGAACTTGACATTTGTTTTGTTCACTCCTACGTTTCGGGCTACTTTCGGACGGACGACTAACTTCGTTGACGGACTTAGGGAGTAAGCCCCCAGGTCAGCGTGATCGACTAAAGCTTAAATAAACCCTTCTTATTCTGAGAAGAGGCCTGTGCTCAGTAGACAGGAATGAGCTGATTATGCTAATCACAAAACTGAGAGTAAATAAAAATAAAAAACTTGTGTACAAGAAAAATTCGACGATCGAAAAGGTTACTTAAGAAATAATAAAGTTGCAAAGTTGTCTTTTTAATGGATTCTGGACATATTGTGTGTTCCGTAATATAATTATACCAAATTTATTTTCTATTTATGCCAATTCTGCATTAATGTTGTTGTAATTTGCTTAACCTGTTAGGTACGTCGCGCAGACACGATGCTATGTATTTGGCGACTACTTAAGTGGCTGTATGGAGCAGGATGCAGACAATGAACGTGAATTTTAAAATTTTCACATGCCACTTTGTGGCAAAATAGAAGAACTATTGAAACCACCCAACACCATAATGTACTCTATTTTAAGTGGAATTAATTTCATTTCATTTGATTTCAACATTGGACTCCTCACCTTTTGCACCACAGCCTTGCGAGTTCTAGTCTCGAGTTTCTGTTGTACCTATCGAAAGCTTGAAGGCACTTGAAAATTGGGGGAGTGATATGAAGATTCGAAAGACGTTATTGCGACGCACGCTATTTCGAAAAACTTTACGAGTGGTACGCCAGTTCGAAAACACATTGAGTCGAAAACCGCTATATCGAATGACGTTGTCGCGAACACGCTAATTCGAAAAACTGTTTGAATGGTGCGTTAGTATGAAAGTCTTGGTATCGAAATTCACTGTTGCGAATAGCATATTTCAATCTGAATTTGTCTGAGGATCGAACTCGCGACCCCGATAAAGCCTTATCTTTGTATTAAATTCTGGAAACACGAATGATACAAAGGAGCTAAGAAAATGAGCGATGTAGTAGCAAAAACGCTAGTCACCTATGTGATGCTAAAATTATTGCGTTTGCGCAGGGTTTTCCTAAGATGGCAATATAAATTATCAAAGCATTATCACTATTTAAATTAAATGTACTTTATCTTCACTAAAAGTCAAAGATTTTTATTTCCAACAGACCAGCAGCCTTATTACGCAAAACACTCGTATCGTACTTTGATTTTGACAGGTCAACAATTTACATAGCAACGTATGTATTAACTACCCGACTTCTCCACAACTACGTACCACACAGTGAATATTGTTGTATTGTCAAAATTAAAGCTGTTGAAAGAACGAATGTGATACGCAGTTCGGATGCAGATTTCAGGAACTTTTAAAGCGTCAAAAATAGGTCCGAGATTCCAAAAGGTAGTTTAGTTATTGCATTGTTTTTTAAAACAATTAGGCTGCGTTTCACACATGCGCGATTTTTTTTCGGCGTGAAAGCGCGCGCGCTTCTCTTACGAGTCACTCACTCCTCAGAAACTTTGGAATTTAATAGTTAGTCCATTGTCTTAACGTACATTTTTATCGATGTAAAGTACACGCGAATAGATTGCGTAGTACACGCGGCGCTATCGCGCAGCACCCGCGCCCTTAGGGCACTTACAGACGACACGCGCCTGCTAAGCGCACGCCACGCGCGTCAGCACCCGCGTCTAACTCGCTTTGAAATTTGAGTCTTATGATACATTAACCCTTTCCCTGTCCCGTAAATCACATACGAACAAACACATTGTTTAACTATTGTGTCTGCTGTCTGGACAGTGAACCTGTTAATAGATCTAAAATGGCATTTGCCAGGAGGGTGGAGGCGGCGCGGGCGCTGCGCGATTGCGTCGCATATACTACGCAATAGCTGTTTGGACGCTGAGCGCGCGCGTTAGGTACTTTACATCAATTAAAAATGTACGTTGAGATAAGGGACTAACTATTGTTTTCCAAAGTTTCTGAGGAGGGAGGGACCCGTAAGAGACGAGCGCGTGCTTTCGCGCCGAAAAAAATCGCGCATGTTTGAACGCAGCCTCACGTGTGTAGAATGTGATATCACAGAATGATACAACGACACATGGAGCACTAAATAAGACCTGATCATCACAAGGTCAGACGCATATACCAACTTAAATAGATTGTAATAAATCTGTCACGGCATTTATTGTCTTTTATAGCGTTTATCAATATCCTTTTTCAAATAAAATCTAAATTAGCAGCGAAAAGGTTTTTTTATGTTGATTTAATTTACTACTGTTTTAATGCCGACCACATCTCGTCTGAATACGAGCTATTTAATCATTGAGGTGTCAAATTACTGATTCTGTAACCTTGGTAAGTCAATACTGAGAATCAAAATATTTCGATCGTGGGTAGTTTTTAACTGAGATTACATGTCGCATACTTATCATGTTACTGTAGAGAGGGCCGAGTCTCTCCTCAACTCAAGCTTACCAGGGGCCCAATTCTCCTAAAATAAATTGTTGCCAAACGCAATCGAACCACAACCGTCAGTCAGTTTTTGTTTTCGAAAACTTTCAAAATGATTGATTTTGTTTTTTGTGTCAAACAATTTGATAGCTTTTGAAATTGAGAACTGTCTGAATGAACGGTTCGGCCTTGGTTCGGTTGTGATTTATCAAGATTTATTTTAGGAGAATTAGGCCCCTGGCTAGTCTACACGGGCAATAAGTAAATGGTTAGTAGTAACTAGTAGGCCTTTTTAGCCGACTTCTTTGAAAAGGAAGTGGTTCTTATTTCATATGTGTATATTTTTATTTTATATTCTGGCGTATGCGCCCATTTGAGTAATTATTTTTTTTGTTCGAAAGAGTTTTTTGTCGAGATGGTCCCATTTTTATATAATAGACTAGAGGACGCTCGCAGCGTCGCCCACGTAGATGTCGTTTTTTGCGTATTCTTTATTTTTTGGTTTAAATGTAGCCTCTATCTTTCTCCAGGTTCCAAACTATCTCTGTACTAAGTTTCATCAAAATCGGTTCAGCGGTTTAGGCGTAAAAGCGTCACAAAGAGACAGAGTTACTTTAGCATTTATAATTTTAATAGGGATTAGAAAACAAACCTCTTGATTTCGTTGCGGGTTACAAGACAGTTCAATAATTATTTCCGGCTTTTTTGGGTTTGTTGCCATTGTAGATCCTGTAGATCCTGGTTTACAAGAGTTGCAGAGCTCAGGAAAGAGAGGTGAAACAAAAAAAAAAATCTGCCGTCCCGAGTTATGTTTCGACGATCGGGAATTTAGTTAAAAAAAAGAAAAATTACAAATTAATTTAATTAAATAAAAACAGGATATTAAGTTGAAGGCTAAGGTTGAACTGAATTCACAAACAATATTAAATAACATGATATTGATCTAATGCTAAGTTGCATTTAAATACGTAAGCTGGCGGCGACTGCATACTCAGCGTAAACGGTTGTTACGATGAGTTAACTCCCGTCTGGTGGAAAGTTGTTACCGCTGTAAACACCTATACCACCAAGAGGATTGCTGATGTTTTCCCAACCCCCTAAGACGAAGTTGAAAAGTCTCAAGTGGGTGCAATTTCACCGGCACCCGTACCATTCAAATTGGAACATATGTAACGTGCAATAAAAAAAAACAAATTAAAAAAAATAGTATTTGTTTTAAAAGGTTAAATGTTGAATTTAACTTATGTTAATTTTACACGTTACAAATATTAATACAGTCGACCATCACGTCACGCGTCATTCGGTTCTGGGAACAGCGTGGCACGCGATGCGATGGTGACTGTAAAATAATAATTAATAAGTTGTAAAGTTGGGGGTAGACAGGAATGTTACCCACCAAATATAATAAAGAGGTTGCCGAATAGACTCTCGGAGAGGGATCGAACCTCTGGATCAAGGACCTCTTGGTGGTTGTTGTACTGCAGGTGCTGACATTCAATTAAAATACAGATTATCAGTAACACATGTATAATTTATAAAATCATAATTGATTATTCGCGAACATGGCGGTTACGGCCGCGGTATCTAGGTACCTTACAAGCTAAGCCGTACTTATTCTACCACTCGAGTTCGTTCGCGACGGACTGAGCATGCTCGCACTAACGTTTTGGGTTGGCCAACCTTATCGCACTTGTTTCTTCTGAGTGTGGCTCGAAGAAGCCTGCGCAATGCGCACAGGCAGGTCGGGTTGGTCCCCCAGCATACCACCTAGCAAGGCGGCGGCGTCGACGTCGTCGAGTGCCTGTGCAGCCGGCACGTGGTGGCAGCACTGACGGCGCACAGGCACCGGACGATGCGGCATGCGGCACGCGCACCCAGCGAGGTGGCGGCGGCGTCGTCAGCTGCGCCGACAATTGGCCAGCGGTGGCGTCACCTGCGGTCGCCCACGCAACTGCCGACCCCGGGTGTCCTTGGCATCGTCCCGCGCAATGAACCGCGGGACACACCGCTACGGCGTCCTACGGACCCGGGGGGTGGCGATCGGCGAATCGCAGGAGGAACCCACGCGTACAGCGTGGCGATATGAGTCCCCAGACTTAATGGATGAACCCCACTTACTTGCTAAGTATGCAACACCATGCAAGATGATATATCCAGCCTCAACCGTGAGTGGTTGAGGCTGGGGCAGGACGCGAGATCACGCCCTCGTGGCCAGCACACCGGTCCGTAATATCTTGGACTTCTTCACAATTAGGTTCGCCTCAGCAGCAAACCCAAAGTTGAATGTCATGGTCATGCGCAACCGGTCTAGTGATTGGAATGACTTGCCTGTTTTATAAAATAGTCGACTTGACGATTTAGTAAAAATTACTAATAAATTAAATGTAATAATTATATTTATACTAGGTCAAAGCCGCTATTATTTATCACCAGACAAGCCAATTCCAATCACAGGAAACCATCCTGGTATCGCATGACCATTAAATGTTTAAAGATATCGATTGATAGTCAATCGATACTTTCTGCAATTGTCAGTTTGTAACTAATTTGACGTCACTAATTTTGACAATTCACTTTATGGATTTAATTTTAAAATTCAATTAATATTGAAAACAAATGAAATAGATTTATAGAACTAATTTTGCTGATTCCATCAATACTAATATCACGGTATCTCGTACTGTATTAGCAGAGATACAGGCGCGAATATGTTTCACAATGAACGCCGGTATTGATGTTTCATTGCTTCAAAAATACAGATATTTACATTTATGTAATGCTTATAAGATGCTGACACGATGGTCCTAAATCACAGGATTATATGTAATTCACTTAATTATTAATAATTAGTGAAATACACATAACCTATATTGAGCTGTTTGAAAAAACAAGAAAAGTAAGTAGTATACACTACATTACCCCCCTTTCAGTAAAAGAGGTTAACTGAAAGTTAAGCGATACGGCCGGGTCAACCGTAAAAAAATATATTTATTTCAGCCACTAAAATAAACATTTTTCCTACTGCCCTGTTAAATGGATGGAAAATCCCTACGACTAGCAAGTAGACTATACTACTATTTACTTATAACTAACCTTAAGCTACTTATTTCGCACGTCTGCAGTCTATCTTATTCTATACCATGGATTTAAATACCAAAATCTTAAAGAGTTAAATGCTTAGCTGCTACTAACACCTAACTAAACCAAAATCTAAAATGAACACTAAGAACTATAAATACCTATTAGCCTTATAAGTGAACATTAAGAACTACCTATCTAAACTAGCATTAACAAGTGAATGCTAAGAACCTACTCCGAAGCACTTGCATTACTAGAGAACACCAAAGATACTTCGAAGATTTAAAACGTGAATTGAATGACCGGAGTCGATTCAAAAACGACCACCGGAGTGGATTTTAAATTTATTGAATGTACTGAGACCATTCAATAAAATACTATTATAGTTTTAGGCTATTTACACTACCTAACTAACTTATCTAAACTAGCATTAACAAGTGAATGCTAAGAACCTACTCCGAAGCACTTGCATTACTAGAGAACACCAAAGATACTCCGAAGATTTAAAACGTGAGTTGAATGACCGGAGTCGATTCAAAAACGACCACCGGAGTGGATTTTTTTAATTGATTGTACTAAGACAATACTAACGAGTATGATACTCAAACAACATGGACACATACGTCCATGGAAATAAAATGCTACTATAGTTAAGGCTAAATTACACTACCTTGAACTTAATAGATTTTAGTGGTTGGATAGGTATTTCACTATCAACCTAAGAAAGTGTGAAAACACAAAAGTAATAGGACTATCACTATTTTCTAAAAGAAGTACTAATGTAGTAGGAATATCACTACTATCAAAAAATACTAATGAAGTAGAAATATCACTACTGTAAAAAAAAAATAGAAACGGATTTTCCACCATATTAACATTTATTCTCAATTGATTTGAGAAAAATAGCAAGCGAATATTTGTCAAAAACATTTTAAAAGACTCGTGTTGACATGCAGAGGCATGAACATTTGAGTTTAAAGTCAAAATTGAAAATAAAATTGTTGACTAATAAAAAATATTTTGAAAAAAATATTAAGTTTAAATTGGTTGCAATTAAAGGATAGTTCACTAAATGAATATACTTAAAGCATAAACCATTTAAATTTAAAGTTAGAAATGCAAAAAAAAACATTTGACTACTAAAAAAAAACATGAGTGTGACTTGACCCTTATAAAATTTAATAAATAAAATACTACAATTAGCTTGAAGACTTACTAAAAGACTTTCAAAGTGTAATTGGCATGATATTTTCCTGTTTCTTTTTCAAGTTTCCCTAATTTGTAAACAACATCTAAGTAGTTTATCAATTAACTTTACATTAATAAACTTTAGTGCTAATCACGCAGAAAAGAACTTTACTTTTCTAGTTTGAACGTATCGGAAAATATCTGCTAATTCATCTAAAGAAGCTGTCTATTCATCCCTACTTGGCAGTTCGATAATGCCTAACGACATAGGTATGTCACCTATTATTAAATGTAACCTACCATGCGCTAAGACTTTTCTCCCTATAACCAAGATATAAGGTTTGAAACTTGTTGCTATTTGAACTGTAGTATTTAAATATAATGATTCTAAAATATTAGACTAGAAGCAATGATGGAATCAGGCATTATTGAAAATAAAAACTAGTCAGAATTAACCGGAACTTTAAAAGATATGAACCGTAAATTTGACGATATAAAAGTGAGTGTAGTGTGCTGATGAGACGGAACCGCAATAGCTCACTTACTAAACCATAGTTAGTACATGAAGCTGCAATAAATAACCGTTGATCCAGTGTGCTAGGCAACGATGGCAAAACCTCACCCTTACCAGTTACACAATCAACAGTATTCTCAAAATAAATATATTGTTGAGACATTTTAAAACAAAAATAAATATGTGACAATTAGTGTTTGTTTACAAAAAAAAAATTACACTAAAATTCAAGTTTACCTATTATAAGGATTTTAAATGGAATTACTCAACCGTATTTACAGTAATCCAAACAATAAAGCTCTTATTGAGACATTTCAAAACAAATGTAATTGTGACAATCAGTGTTTGTATGTATAAAGAAAAATTAAAAGTTTACCTATGAAAAGGATTTTAATTGGAATTACTCAACCGTACTTACAGTAATCCAAACAATAAAGGAAATTGAATTACTCAACCGTACTTACAGTAATTCAACTCCATAAATTGAGAAGCGGTATCACTTATCATTATATTGTAAGTGTACACAAAAAAACTAAGTATATAGGCTAAAAATGCAACTTTATACTGATATAAAAGTATTTTAACTAAATACTATTAAACACTGATTGTCCCAACACAATAATTGGGTACATAAGGTAATGTAACACCATAACAAAAGAATATGTTACTGATTATAACCACAAAATAAACAATGCTAAGTATGAGTCATTGTTTTTGTGTTTATAACCTGATATCAACATCTACAGTAACAAAACAACCATATAAGTTCGGGCGCCAATTGTAACGTGCAATAAAAAAAAAACAAATAAAAAAAATAGATTTGTTTTTGGGGATTAATATGTTGAATTTAACTTAAGTTAATTTTACACGCTACAAATATAATACAGTCGACCATCACGTCACGCGTCATTCGGTTCTGGGAACAGCGTGGCACGCGATGCGATGGTGACTGTAAAATAATAATTAATAAGTTGTAAAGTTGGGGTAGACAGGAATGTTACCCACCAAATATAATAAAGAGGTTGCCGAATAGACTCTCGGAGAGGGATCGAACCTCTGGATCAAGGACCTCTTGGTGGTTGTTGTACTGCAGGTGCTGACATTCAATTAAAATACAGATTATCAGTAACACATGTATAATTTATAAAATCATAATTGATTATTCGCGAACATGGCGGTTACGGCCGCGGTATCTAGGTACCTTACAAGCTAAGCCGTACTTATTCTACCACTCGAGTTCGTTCGCGACGGACTGAGCATGCTCGCACTAACGTTTTGGGTTGGCCAACCTTATCGCACTTGTTTCTTCTGAGTGTGGCTCGAAGAAGCCTGCGCAATGCGCACAGGCAGGTCGGGTTGGTCCCCCAGCATACCACCTAGCAAGGCGGCGGCGTCGACGTCGTCGAGTGCCTGTGCAGCCGGCACGTGGTGGCAGCACTGACGGCGCACAGGCACCGGACGATGCGGCATGCGGCACGCGCACCCAGCGAGGTGGCGGCGGCGTCGTCAGCTGCGCCGACAATTGGCCAGCGGTGGCGTCACCTGCGGTCGCCCACGCAACTGCCGACCCCGGGTGTCCTTGGCATCGTCCCGCGCAATGAACCGCGGGACACACCGCTACGGCGTCCTACGGACCCGGGGGGTGGCGATCGGCGAATCGCAGGAGGAACCCACGCGTACAGCGTGGCGATATGAGTCCCCAGACTTAATGGATGAACCCCACTTACTTGCTAAGTATGCAACACCATGCAAGATGATATATCCAGCCTCAACCGTGAGTGGTTGAGGCTGGGGCAGGACGCGAGATCACGCCCTCGTGGCCAGCACACCGGTCCGTAATATCTTGGACTTCTTCACAATTAGGTTCGCCTCAGCAGCAAACCCAAAGTTGAATGTCATGGTCATGCGCAACCGGTCTAGTGATTGGAATGACTTGCCTGTTTTATAAAATAGTCGACTTGACGATTTAGTAAAAATTACTAATAAATTAAATGTAATAATTATATTTATACTAGGTCAAAGCCGCTATTATTTATCACCAGACAAGCCAATTCCAATCACAGGAAACCATCCTGGTATCGCATGACCATTAAATGTTTAAAGATATCGATTGATAGTCAATCGATACTTTCTGCAATTGTCAGTTTGTAACTAATTTGACGTCACTAATTTTGACAATTCACTTTATGGATTTAATTTTAAAATTCAATTAATATTGAAAACAAATGAAATAGATTTATAGAACTAATTTTGCTGATTCCATCAATACTAATATCACGGTATCTCGTACTGTATTAGCAGAGATACAGGCGCGAATATGTTTCACAATGAACGCCGGTATTGATGTTTCATTGCTTCAAAAATACAGATATTTACATTTATGTAATGCTTATAAGATGCTGACACGATGGTCCTAAATCACAGGATTATATGTAATTCACTTAATTATTAATAATTAGTGAAATACACATAACCTATATTGAGCTGTTTGAAAAACAAGAAAAGTAAGTAGTATACACTACACATAGCAAAGCTTCTTGGCGGCAGAAATACTTAAGTATGGTAGTAGCACAGTCTACCTATATCTTACTCCTTACAGTCGGTCAACGTAGAACATTGTGGCAGAGCAATCATGCGGGGGGTTGCGGGGTGAAGGGGCGGAGGTTATGTTCCGAGTAGCCATACTGCATACTCGGGACATAACCTCCGCCCCTACATAATTTTGACATTTCATAGGACCTGTCAAATGTATGGGTGTTGACCCACTGTATGTAGTAAGTAGGTAGGTACACTGTGGTAATAGTATACTGAACGAAAAGTTTCGCATCCGTTTGAAATACTTTTTTAACCGAATTCAAAAAGGAGGAGGTTATCAATTCGGATGTTTATATGTATATTTTTTTTTGTATGTTCGTTCAGTCATAACTCCATCATAATTATATGGACGGATTTGCAAAATTCTTTTTTTGTTTGATAGGGTATCTTCCCAAGGTGGTCCCGTTTAAATTTGGTGAAAATCTGATGAAGACCCTCGGAGATTGACAATGGAACGCTTCAATGGATAACGGCAAATTACCCGGGATTGCTGTAATTGCATGCTTGTGTATTGTTTATGCCACTTAAAATAGAAATATAAAATAACTTTAAAAAAAGTAAAAACCGATTAAAAAAAAACTAAAAAAAGAGTAAAATAATTACCATGTCATAAAACTAACAGTTTCAGAAGTCGGTGCCTTCAATTTGGTTCAGTGTAAAATTGCATCGACTTCTGAAACTGTTAATTTTATATCATGCAAATTTTTGCACTCTTGTTTTAGTTTTTTTATGTCGGATTTTATTTTTATTTAATTATTCATTAGCTTGATCGCGTTTTACACTAGTCGTACGTGCTCCCCGATTCAGAACCTTTTCGATAAGCAGTTGTCGACAGATTTGGATTGTTAACTCGTTTCATTTCAGGGGGCTGATGGTATAAACGCAAACAGGGTCTAAGATAGAGGTCACGAATCTAAGTAGCAAAGATATAGAGGGCCTCTGGCTCTCACATACACACGATGGAACACAGTAAACAGCTCGGCGTCAGACTTTAAAGGCGCCATTCCATTAGGCAAGTTACTTGTATGCAAGTTACAAATTGCATACAACTTGAACAAACCTGCATACAAGCTACAACTTGTATGAGGTAGTTCGAACTTGTACATTTTTTATTCAAGTGACGTGCAAATTGAACGCGCAAACGTTAGTTGCTGTTTTCGAATTGCGAACGAGTGATTGACACCCATGATGTCCAACTCAATCGTTGAACATCTCCACTTGTATGCAAGTAAAACCTGCATGCTATTTGCACACTTGAAAACATGTTTCCAATGTAAGCAACTGGTACGCAAATGTGACGTCATTCTTGCACACAAGACTTGCCTAATGGAATCGCGCCCTAATGCTAATTTAAATAATATACTTTCTACGTCGTCATTCATTAAATGCAGGTGAAACATCCGATGTTTATCTCTAATCCTTGTTTTCGATACTAATGGAAATTGCCGATGTTTATTTGGTTCATGACTGTTTATATTAATTTCAAAAGTGTGGCGACCTTCGCAACTCATTGGTTGGGGCAAATCTACCACTTGCGTACCTTGAGCGTTTTAAAAGTGTAAAAAATGTTAACAAACATTCCACGGTTAGCGGAACCAGTACGTTATTCTTAAAGTGGTTATTAGCAGTGACGTCAAAATACCATAGAGGGAACCTGTTGTGGTTTAGTTAATTGTGATTTATTAATCATTTTATTTACTTAACCATAAAGGCACGTAGACACTAGTAAACATTTGTTTGTAAACATTGTTTCAAAAACAAGAATCTACGTACTTCTGAAACATTAAAATATGTTGCAGTCTTCTTATCGGAGTGCATTAAAAGCTCCTTTACTTTTTTATTGTTTTTTAGGGTTACGTACCCAAAGGGTAAAATGGGACCCTATTACTAAGGTTCCGCTGTCCGTCTGTCCGTCTGTCTGTCCGTCTATCACCAGGCTGTATCTCATGAACTGTGATAGTTAGACAGTTGAAATTTTCACAGATGATGTATTTCTGTTGCCGCTATAACAATAAATACTAAAAAAACAGAATAAAATTAATATTCAAGGTGGCCCCCATACAAAAAACGTGATTTTTTTGCTCGTTTTTGCTCGATATTGATAACGGCAACGGGTAGACGCTTGAAATATTCACAGAATATTTAGTTATATATTCACTTTAAAATTAAATAGTTAAATTAAAATAAAACAAATATTTAAGGGGGGCTCCCATACAACAGTCATGATTTTTTTGCCGTTTTTGTAGATAATGGTACGGAACTCTTCGTGCGCGAGTCCGACTCGCACTTGGCCGGTTTTTTTCTTTGACTATTTGTAAATGGTCCTTGCAGAATGTTTCAACGTAACTGAGCAGTTATCGGCGTGACCTGAAAAGTCTCCAGCTAAGAAAAAGAGCCTCTTCGTGTGACGATGCTAAAGTACACCCTGGGCTATCAGCTCCGCTACCAACCTTGCTGACTGGCTAATCTTCACTACATAGTATAAAACAAAGTCGCTTCCCGCTGTCTGTCTGTCCATATGTATGCTTAGATCTCTAAAACTACGCAACGGATTTTGATGCGGTTTTTTTAATAGTTTTTTTTTTTTAAGAATACTTTGCCCCACACTAAGATTTCTCTTGTATCGTGGGTGCGTTTACAGACACAAATGTCACAAACAAACGCCCAGACCCGAAACAACCATCTGTAGGCCATACAAATTTTTGTTCCGTGTGGGAATCGAACCCACGACCCGTAGCGCAGAAGTCAATCGCTTAGCCACTGCACCAAACGTGTCGTCAATTTTTAATAGATAGAATGATTCAAAAGGCAGGTTTAATATGTAAAAATTGCATCCGTGTAAAGCCGGGGCGGGTCGCTAGTCTTCTATAAGCTATACGCAAATAAATTGTGTCGACGCGCGATTGCGGTAAACACTACTGACAGTTTTTGATAGCATAAGGTCCGAAACATTGTTTGTTGCATGTTCAGAAAATGCTGCCAAATTGTATTAGAAACATTGTTCACAAGCGAATACCACGGCTTAACTACCGTGTCTGTGAGAGCACGTGACTTGTTTGTCTGCCGCGTTAATAAATCGATCTGCGAGGAACGTTTTTAAAGAACGCTAGTAACATTTAGGTTAACCCTAATGTTACTACTTCCTTTAAAAGGAAGGTCCTATAAATTTTCAAATTCATCGGAGAGAATGTTAATCTGTCGGTCTTCTTTTCATGCGAGACTTTTAATAGTTTCTAACGACTGCTATAGATTCGAGAGTTTGACAACCATGAAGGAAAAGGACTCGTTGAGCGGAGAAGTAATACGTTCTAGAGATAGTCATAGAACAACACACAACATCTAGCCTGTATTCCCTGAAGGGTTGGCCAGAAACGTATAGCACACCCTCATTTCGCCATTATTTTTAAATCCCATGTAATAGGAGGCGAGCCTACTGCCATCAACCGGGCACAAATCCAGACTCCGAGCTGCTACTGAGAAATTCCACTCGGAAAAACCCATTATCACACAGCGACAATACACAACACTGCGGATGAAAACTAAAATTCATTATATCAACCAACTTTCCCAAGGGAAATCATTCTATCCAATCATGCTCCTCAATCAGAGTTTGATTATCACTTGCGTCAGCGGTGAACGAAAACATCAAGAAGAAACAACTAAACATGACTGACGGACTGACTATGTTGTTGGAATTGGGTCCCTGAACATAGGCTGTGCGAACTTTCATGCATGCATACTCAGGAGTCTGGAAGGAAATGGTTAATTCAAGAACTATTTAATAAACTTTGCTTAAAAAATGGCCGATCCTAAGATTATGATAATTTAATAGTAATTAAAAGCCATTTTGTTCCAAAATATCTATTACGCACCCATCTGCATGAAGGGGGGCCAAGATATTTCAAGCAACAAGCACGCGTTTATGACCGTAAAGACTTGAGCATTAACTGTAATATTTCATAAAAATTTGATCCCTGAAAATCAGAACAACATAATCCCCACAATGATTTTTGAACCTGTAGGGTGCATTAACAAAGCCTCTATGAGTGACGATACTCAAGTACGTCCAGCGCACCCTGGGCAGTCAGCCCCGCTACCAACCTCGCTGGCTAGCTAATCTTTTCACCACGGCATGAGCTATTCTTGTATAGCTCGTGCTGACACGATGGAAGAAAATGAAATTCTTGGCAAAATTATGTCTTTCAATTAATAAACATATTTTAAAAAATCGTTAGTTTTTAGTGTTCCGTATCTAAAGCACAGAATAAATAGTACAAGTAAAACAAAGGGTAAAACGGGACCCTATTACTAAGACTCCGCTCTCCGTCCGTCCGTCTGTCACCAGGCTGTATCTCATGAACCGTGATAGTTAGACAGTTGAAATTTTCACAGATAATGTATTTCTGTTGCCGCTGTAACAACAAATACTAAAAAACAGAATAAAATAAATATTTAAGGGGGCTCCCATACAACAAACGTGATTTTTTTGCCGTTTTTTAGATAATGGTACGGAACCCTTCGTGCGCGAGTACGGCTCGCACTTGGCCGGTTTTTTTTCTATAATACCTACTGCTTGTAGATTTCACAAACAATCTCCTTTGAATAATATATATGACCTTACTATCACTAATTATGGTTTCCCCCAAGCCCCGTTGATTATGAACTCACGCGCAACCCATCTAAAAGCTTCATGCGCTAGCGCATTTCCGTAGCAACTGATTAGAATAATACTCATTCATCACAGGAAAAAGAGCATTATGATATCAAAATTTTCCCTTCAATTAGATAATACATTGCTCTATTAAAAATTGTAATGTACACACATAAAAACCACTAAGGTATTTATGTGTGTACATTAGAATTTTTAAATTACCCCACCTGTGAAAGTGTGTTTACACGTTTATTTGCGCCAGTTAAAGTAAATATTGATACTTGCTAAAGATACTATGTAATCCATCTTAATGGTATGAAATTGTATAAGGTTTCTCGTAACCTTGCATCAAGAACACTACAAAAACAACGGTAGTTCCTTATCTTTGCACGTAATCTTTATTTTTTATGCTATTTACTGTGAAAACGGTGTTCGTGTTTTTATTGGCGTATATCGCCACTAAATGCATGTTTCTAAGCGAGTGCTTAGACACGCATGATGAGATGGGTGTGGCTGTGACATGGTAGTACTAGTAGGTAGCTACACTAAAACAGAACGCATGATGCAGCATGTCAGTAAGAGTCAGTAAGAGTCTGACACTCACTTCCGCTCCCCCCAGAGCGGAAGGAGTCATACGACGACTACCGAGAAAAAAAAATGCAGCATTTCTCCAGCTGTGGAGGCTTGTAATTAGCAACTAGTTTATTTAATTTTTGGTAACTATTATTACATTCGTCTGTAAGAATTCGAAAAAGGTAAGAAAAAGATGATGATGCACACGTGTTTAGGGGAAATATCTAATTTGCCTATAGTTAATTGTATTTCAAGTAATGTTGTGTAAGGTAAATAAATTGCGTTTAAAGGACAGTTTAGCGAAATATTTTAAAAGTGAATTCAGGATAATTGTTAATTGTAACTCAATGGAAATTGTACCCTAAGGTTTATGACTTTTGCGACGAAAAATAAAGAATATTTTTACTAAATCCGGTACATACTAATAAAATTTGTTGTTTTACATCAGAGAAATGTACCTGTTATGATTACAAAAAAACCCATTGGTTAAGTCGGAAAATTACGAGACTTTCCACTTGTTTTAAATGCGGAACAATGGGATGAATTCGCTTTGGCAGGAGATGCTGCCCATCCTGTTGACGTCACATCAGTTTTCGGCACACAGTCGCTTACAACTGGTATTCGTAAGGTTTTTATCTACGATTTCCAATTCAAAGGATTGGTTTGACTTCCACTAATGATTTTAATATCTCCTCTAGACTATTATCACAGAAACAATCTTTGGGTATATGAAACGGCCATCACGTTTGAACATACAAGGTTAATCAAAAAGGGGGTACTAATCTAAAAGGGTGTTAAAAAACCTATGATATTGAATCACTTTTGTTCTACAACTTTCCCCAAAAGTCAATAGTTTAAGAGAAAAAGCTGTTCGAAGATTTCATAGAAAATACACTACACTTTAACTATCCTCAGCTATGATCGGCTGTGCTTACATTTTAGGTCATATTTGGGGTCACGTAGAGAGACACGAAGGATTTAAAAATGATTAAAATAAAATCAATTAGCATGAAAATAAAAATGAGCGAGTTTTGTTTTAACACTTGCTTTAAAACAGTCATCAGTGATACTTTAAGTGGACTGCGGATTAGTACCCACTTTCCGACTAACCTTGTAGATTGTTGATGAGAATTAAAAAATATTACGACATATTCGAACGGTCATAAAATTTCGTCTTTTAACCTACATCCGCCGGATTTTTCCACAAAAACAAATAAGCAGTAACTGCTCTGATGAAAGTCGTACATGTTAACGATGTTATCGTGTGGGTTGATAAATAGATTGGTAGAACGTGGTAAGAACAGAAAGCACATGGTTTCACAAAACAAGGTAGTCTCTTCCTGTGACAGCTTGATCACGTGACTGTACCTATGTACGTCATACCTACTGATGAAATACGCTTCGACATCTGGTGTCAAACTTTGTTGTTTTTTATTACCTAGCCTTTTTCCGACTATACAACGTGTTACAAAAATACCCATAAAGCCGAAAGAGGATTAAAAGGTCCCTTGTAAAGAGTCTATTGGCAAATATTTAAAAAAAAAAGTAAGAACCAAAAAAATATTAGACAAATCATAAAATAAAAATCATCACTGAAACGCAACCCTGAAAACATAAAAGTAAAGAGTAGACTACCCAGAAAGTTATTTACATTCTTACCTAATTTCCTCTGAGAGGTAAATGACAACAACCATAAAAGACTACTTGATTAACGCTTTCTTTTTTATGGGGAATTATGTAACACGTTGTATTAGGGTCAGCTTCCAGTATAACCAGATGCGACTAAATACCAGTATTTTACACGGAGCGATTGCTATCAGACCTACGTAACCCAGTTATTGGGCAATGCCGATATCTTATGGTTAGATAGGTTGTCAGATTTTCCGGCTTCTGACTACCCATAACGACTGTCATAGGTATTCTTATGGTACCCGGGACCAAAGGTTGTAACGTGATTTCCGAAGCACGAGAGGTCTCGACGTGTAACGAATGGTCACCTATCCACCTAATGGCCGCGGCAAGCGCAGCTTAACCTTATAAAACATATGATCTGGGAGCTTATTATGACCTCTTATGAAAACGTTCAAATGCCAGCCAATCAACTTCAGTTCAAAAGCAGGCCTGCTTCTGAATCGCTAAATATCGTACCATGTCAGTACTAAAGGTGAACGACTATTGAACCAAGTTGAATGGTAATGCTTGTTCATGGTCAAGTCTATACAAAAAAAAGGTGAACGGATTTCGTAAACGTCAACGTAGCAGGCCTGCCGCAGGCCTGCTCTAACGATGTCATAGTACAAAAAAGCAGGGCAGTTCAACTTCCAGGTAACTTCTGTCCTGTTTTAAGAGGTCATAGTAAGCCCGCTGTGCGGTTGTTAATCAGCTACGAGCCCCTCAATTCCCTTCGTGTTGTCAAACTTTGTTGTTATTGGTGGAAAAATATCACAAATGGTGACGTCATACGGGTCATCGTCGGAAGAGACTACTTTGTTTTATTACACCATGGGAAAGCTTAAGACGGCACTTGCGTTACATTTTTTGTTCAATTTGCTTCTCCTTTTAGAACAGGGTTAACAACTTTAGGTTTATAAACCGTTAATTAGTTTTTTTGTTAAAACTTGTTTTAAAATACATTGGACCTCACTCAATATTAAAAGCTGTATTCGTCTCGATATTGTTATCTTATCAATGTATCGGGTATCTAGTATTGTACGCACGGCAGAGATACGTGATGTTAGATATTTTCTTGAATAAAATATTCCTAATTTTGTTTTTTCTTTTGCTTGTCATCATCCTTGTTCATTTATTGAATTAATTCTTGTGTGTTTTGTTTTGTTATGTTGTTTATCCTATATAACGTTGTTTTCTGAAATATTGATATCAGCTTGGTTGGTCAAGATTACGATTGTGCTTTTAAAACTATAAGTTCAAAGTTTTTACAAGTACTTAAGAAACGTTTTGAAGCATTCCATTTGCCGCACCAATTTGAGTCACAAAAATAGTGTCCCTATCCCTATTAAGTACTTACTATTAGTGTGATTCGAAATGGTGCTTTTCAAATTGATGCCCTAAATGGAATGCCCCACGTTTTTGAATTTAATTACCCAGATCCAAAAAGTTGGTCCTATGAAGAAGGGCTTACAAGTAACTCCATGGATACCCTTTTCAAAGGGTGCCCCTGTTTTTGCCGAAGTATTTAATATCGAATTTCATTACGCCGACAACGATTCGCCGACGTAATCTTTGCCGAAGCAATTTTTACTCTAATTTCATTTCGCCGAATGATTATTAGCCACCGTAATTATTTGGCCAAAAAATTTTGTTTTAGTCGAATACTTATTTGGCTATTGTTTAATTTGCCAAATAAGTATTCGCACAACATTATTTTCACACAGCGGAATGTGATGTTAATCAGACTCAGCGCACCCCGAATACACGTGGTCAGACTCTGCCCTACCCCTAGAGTGTAATTTAAAAGCGTGGAGCCAAAAGCTCGCGAAGGAGGTCCTGAGTGGAACGAGTGCACGATGCCGAAGCGCAGCGAGTCGGCGACCTCCCGAGCGTAGCGCTGGTCGAGTGTGCGAGCGAAGCGAAGGGGTGACAAAGCGAGTCTTCTGGCTGAGCAAACCCAGAAACACTTGCATGCTTGCTTGCAGTGCTTTCTTGCTTGCATGTTGGGAAAATGAGCCATCTAACAAGTGTAAAGTGGCCAATAATACAGTTGACTAATGAAACAGTGGCCAGCAGACTAGTCGGCGTAACAAAAAATTACAAAACATAATTAGGGGCTTTAATCATTCGGCGTTTTAATTATTCAGCGAAATGAAAAGTGGTGACAGGTTGTCAGCCAGATAAGAATCGATAATATTTCGATATTCCAACAGAGAACCCTTTTCAAATCATCTATACATATAATAAAATCGTAACGATGCTAAAACTGTACATTCTATAATTAGGATAAATAATACAATCTTATTACAATATTGTGGTAAGATTTGTGTGAGAACAATGTAGGTTAATGTACAAATGAAATTTACTGAAGTAAAATAGTAATATTTTTTGATATACATGAAATTTTATTAGCAAAAGTAAGCTTGACCATAACAATAGGGAATCCAACGACCCGCCCGACACTCAACACCATCATCTAGAGTTTTTTAGACTAGCCGGTTTCTGAGTTGAGGATTCCAAGATAAGCAGAACTTAAGTAACATTTGAGTATGGATTTCTTCTATAATAATCTACGATCAAATGATACTTAATGTTTGCTTATCTTAGAATATTTAACTTCGAAACCGGCTGTACAAGGTTAGTCGGAAAGGGGGTACCTACTAATCCGATAGGGTGTTAAAGTACCCATAGTAATGAATAGGTTTTGGTTTTCAACTTTCCCCAAAAGTCAATAGTTTAAGAGAAATAGCTGTTCAAAGATTTCGTAAAAATATGCTAAAATCTATCTATCGTCAGCTATGATCAGCTGTGTTTACATTTTAGATCGTATTTGAAGTCACGGATTAGAAGCTCCGTTTTCTGAATTCGTAACAAATGCAGGGAAGAAGAATTTTTGAAAAAATTGTAATAAAAATGATTATCCATGGAAATAAAAAAAAAAAACGAATTTTGAAATTTTAAAACTTGCTTTAAAACAGTCATTAGTGATACTTTAAATGGCCTGCGGATTATTACCCCCTTTCCGACTAACCTTGTATAACTATCACGGGTATCATTTGCGAATTTCAAAGCTAATTTTTCATTCATATAAATAAATAAATAAAAAGTAAAGTTCCATGGTTCTGACTGACTGATTCATCAACGCCCAGCCCAAACCCTTGGACCTAGAAAGCTGAAATTTTGCACAGAGGTTCCCTTTATAATATAGACAAGGAATAAGGAAGGATTCTTCGAAATTCAACCCCTATGGGAGTTAAATAGGGGATGAAAGTTTGTGTGGAAAATCGTCACTTAACGGGTTCAAAATTTCACGCAAGCGAAGCTACGTGCAAAAGCTAGTAATCAATAAAATTAAGTACGTACCTTCAACTCAACTATTGATAGATCAATCTGGATGTATATCTAGGCTCTCTTTTTTATTAGGTACTAGCTGTACCCGGCATGCGTTGCAATGCCACTTAGAGAAAATAAGTGTGACACTAATATGCATTTTTAAAATCTAAATATGCGATAATCCGAATATTGTGGATATGTGTTGTCGATTAGAAACTCATAATTAATACACGCTTTAATTTGAGGGAACCCCAGTTTACCGTACTGACGGGACGAACATCAAATGTTTGACAGCTACAGTTTGTATGGGAAAATAAAATTGTTGTTTTTACTATTTTCCTCGCAACTTTTCCATATTTTCTCACCCCTTAAACCTTCCCTGGACTTCCACAAATATTTCAAAACCAAAATTAGCCAAATCGATCCAGCCGTTTTCGAGTTTTAGCGAGACTAACGAACAGCAATTCATTTTTATATATATATAAATAGACTATAATAGAAATATTAGGAACATCGTCACCATGCAGATAAAATGTTATTACTGGAAAAATATAACATCCTTATCATTAGTTATCATGTTTGTGAGAATGAATTAAAGAACACGTGTGATAATTTACGGTACATTATATTAATTACTTTTATAAATATAATTCATCTGTTGAATCATGCAAGTTATTTTAAGATTTCACATGTTCTTTTTGTCTTGTTTAAGTAGTGCTTTTATGTATGTATTTTATTTCAATAATGTCGTCGTTATGCAGATTTTGTTTCGATAAAACATATGTAGGTAATTTGCTTATCGCGTTCAATTATCAAGATGGTAATCAACCAAAGATCATCTCTATATAAATTGTGCTCTTCGAATTCAAAATGTTTTAGGCAATGTTTAGGTTTTTTATTGTTTTATCTTCCACGGGTTTCACGTTGCTAGGGATAAATTTGGTCTAACACTTCGTGGGTGAAATAAAAGAAGACTTAAAAGATAAGATCTCATTTGAAAATGTAATTTAGTTGATACTGTCGTGACTTTTTAAATTGAATGATGCAGGTGATGTAGGTACATCAGTTGCAATGGGGATCCGTTCGAAAAAATTAAATAAAATCATTTATTCTGCAAATTGGATATTTAAAATCACTTTTAAATGTCGGTTTGTTTTTTTTAAAGCTAGATATCGTAGGCGTTTCCTATGTGACTGCCTCTGAGAAGAAAGGCCGAAACAAACTCAGGGGTCAAAGTCTCTTTTAAAATCCAGATATACCTATTTTCTGTAGCAAATATTTGTGTTAGGACAATGCAATGCCTGGACTGGCCTTTTGAGGAAAGTTCCAGAGCAGTTTGAGAGGACCTGTCCCAACAGATGGCATGCATGCATCAGCCATCGTGTAGCTCAACCCTATCTTAGGGAGCTCAAAAAATACAGGGCGTAAAAAATTCGTTTAATTCCTGAAACCACATGAACTACTACTACTGGCGTAGATTGACCACGCACGGGATTTAGCTTGATTAAAAATACTAAATTCCTTTTTTCTTGCGGTATGAGTCAGTTATCTTAACCACCTAACAAGAATTCATTAAAAAAAAAACTAGCACAAAAAAATTGCTAATATAATTATTATGTGAACATTATGAAGAACGCATAAACGAATGAAAGCGCGGCGACACAGCTGGCGACACAGCTGGCGAGCACGACTAGCGCGATATCGCTCTTTTCAATCAGTTAACTCGGGACTCTAAAATGACTAACCTCCGGTTTCTGATTTGAGAATTCAGGATAGGCAAATACTTAACGCGACGTCTTACGTAGGCGGTTTAAAGCGACGCGAGCTGCGAAGCGATGCGATGCGGTGACACGCGATGCGGTGCGAAGCGGCGGCTTTGTACTACGAGCTCGCGGACCGCTCTCCGCGCGCCGCTGTCATTCAGTAGCACTGTATGTCACCGCATCCAGTAAAATCCAGTTCGCGCGAAAATATCAAGCCAACTGATCGCGTCGCTTCGCTTCGCGCCGGGCCGCACCGCACTCCACGTGCATTTGGTCACGTAGGACACTTCAATAGGTATCGACTGTTTGGTGTTTTCGAATCGCGCCGCGCCGCATCGCGTCGCTACTAGATCGCTCACGTAAGATGCAGCGTTAGCATTTGAGTACAAAGTTGTCAAAAAATGCTTTAAAATCCGTAATTTTTTTGACAACTCCATACTCAAATGTATTTGCGTATCCCGAATTCTCAAATCAGAAACCGGAGGTAAGAAACAGAAAACAAAGTGTAGTTTCATGAGTTTTTTTATTGATTTATAAAAAATACAATTATGGTTAATCTGTGTCACTAGTAGATCACGTGGTTTGAAGGAATTACACGAATTCGTTAACACCTTTTATTAAGGTAAAGTGAGACCCAAAGAAGTTTCTACCGCTCAAAAAATCTATTTTAAGACACGAAAACTATGAATCAAACTTTTTTTATTGGTAATGAAATTTAAGTATACCAGTTAGTGAATGATACCCGAAATACGATTAACTAAACTTGACTCTATAGAAAAAAAACACGAAGTTTGCTCGAAATTTCCATTTTTACATAAATCTAGGGAAAAACCAGTTTCATTTGTTTGTTAATAAAGATATTTCAATGAAATTTTCCTGCTCGTGTTCACTAATAGATACGTCAGTGAATTCAGGTTTCGTTTTACTGTAAATGAGTTAATTTAGTTTTTAAGAACATTGTACAATGTGCTATGAATGACCTTGAGCCATACAAACAGCTCTTTGGACAACACATCGCCTTAAGTAATTTTCATTGTTGTTCCTAGGAAACCCATAAGTAGGATTGGAATATGGGATCCATTCGGAATACATCTTTAACTATACATAATTATACAAGTTTAGTTTTAGTGTACACTTAACCTGAAACTAGTTTGTTCAGAATCACCAAGAGAATCGATTGACATAGTTTTATTTATTTATTTTGCACCACATTATATTTTTCCTTTTTTTTTCATAAATTTCAATTCTCCTTCAATAGGTTTCTACGCATGACAGTGGACGGGAATAGACATCTTGTGGCTTGAGACTGTCCGCTCGGTCAGTTTCCGCGTATTAGACAATCCTTGCATAGCACATCTCAGACATTTCACACTTTACTAGGCAACTTAACGCGACATAAACTAAGATGTAACGTGGAGATTTATTAAAAAAAAACACACATTCAGGCAGTTCTGTTGAAAATCCTGTTGGGGTGTCTCGATATTTGTATATACTAAAAATAAAGTTGTATATCCTGACCTAGAATTTTTTACCTAGCTCAATATTTACAGATGAACTTCAAACTCCTACAATACTAGATGTATGATTAGTTACGGTTTACTCACTTGCATTTTTCGGGATTGGCCGACTAGTTTCGGACCCAAACGGAGCCCTTAATCATGAGCTGATCACGCGGCGAGGTCGCGAGTCGAAGTGCTTTGTTTGGGTCCGAAACTAGTCGGGCAATCCCGAAAAATCCACGTGATTAAACCGTAACTAATCATAAATATGAATGTGTCTCATGAAAGTTATAATACAATACTAGATCTATTTTAAATACTTGTGTTTTAACATATTAAGTAAATTATAGAAATTATACCGGTAGAGGAGCTCGTGGCTAAATAATTACAGCCGCATAGACCGATCTTCCGGGTTAAGCCACGCTTGCCGAGGTTGGTCTGTGGATGGGTGACCATTTACCATAGCGAGTTTCCTCCGTGCCTCGGAAAGCACGTAAAGCCGTTGGTCCCGGCTGTCATTTGTAGATCTTTGACAGTCGTTACTGTTGGTCAGAAGCCAGAAAGTCTGACAACCAATCTTACCAAGAGTATCGTATTACCCAGTTACTGGGTTGTGGAGGTCTGATAGGCAGTCGCTCCATGTAAAATACTGATATTCAGCTGCATCCGGTTCGACTGGAAGCCGACCCCAACATAGTTGGGAAAAGGCAAGGCAGATGATGATAGAAATTATACCGGTTGGTTTTTTCTGCAAAAAAACTTTTAAATCTCTCATCACTAAAGTCACAATAATTTACGTCATAACTCAACGTGACGTACGAAAACCTTAAACAAATTCAAACAACTAATTAGTTACCTCACTTTATATGTGTATATTATTATAAATCGTACGTTAATCTCTTAAAGAATTTATCAACTGGTTATAACTGGTATAACTGACCATTACAAATATGTTTCGCTTACTTTTTTACATAGTAACATCATAAAGAAATATTAATAACTACTATAAAAAACCATCTTCGTTTTATTATAGGTCCGAGGTTATTGAATTCCTATGTTGAGTTTGTATTTCATAAGAATTAATTATTCAGTTAAAAGAGGACATTGTTCAATATGTGACGTCACATTGAGAATGTACAGTCAGAAGTTATAATATCTGTATACCGACGATTTTAAAATCGCAAATTCACGCTATCAGACTATGGATAGAATAGTATGTATGTAGGTATGTAGAAAGGATTAAAGGTTCACCCGCGTATATGTGTTTTATCGCGTATTCCGCATTTACGGGATACTAGTACCTACACTATGTTGTTCTCCGGGTTCCAGACTATCTCTGTACCAAGTTTCATCAAAATCAGTTTAGTGGTGATAAAATAAACAGAAAGCAGATAGACAGGTAGACAGACAGACAGGTAGACAGACAGGCAGACAGACCGACAGAGCTACTTTCGCATTTATAATATTATGGATGATCGTCCTATGCAAAGTCACATATTTATTCTTGTGGGGCTTGGATCTGTTAGTTATTATTGGTGCTATTAAATTTAAGTAGGCAGATGTTATTGCGTCTGATTGTACAAGTTGTGATACAGGTTGTAGTTTTGCTCATAAAAGTTGAGGGTCTATTAAATCGGTAAAGTCGTAAATCGTGAGACCCTGAGGTACTTTGAGAATGGTTTCTGATTACAATAAAGCAATGATCTGTATTTCCGCTGTCGCCCCCTTATAGACTGCTTCAAAGTTTGGTCGCAGGAACTTTGACTAACCGCCATTTTCAATATCCTATCTATCGGCGGTTTACCTTACCAAATGTCCGACACGTTTGAACTTGTCCGGAGTGCGAGCGGCACAGCACATTCTACTGGCGGATGCGCTCATCAATACGCGTATTTTGATTTTTACTCGTGGATAGAGAAGTGAAATGTCGCAAATTAATTTGAATGAAGACTTTCCTACTGAAGATTTTATCACAGCTTACAGATTGTAATTTGACATTACTTCTATGGAGCTTATGTCAAATTTCTATCTCTAGCAGGCGAAACCGCCGATAGATAGGGTATTGAAAACGGCCGTAAGCCAGTAAGCTTGGCAGACGGATTTGTTACTACTAGCAGGTACTTATTGCGGCACACGCTGGCAGAATGTGCTGCATGGGAGGAGCCGCACTGCGCCCTTGTTTCCGAGGTGTGGAGCCTGTCGCTGCCGGCCGTGGTTCGTTCTATGGTCGGCGGTGCAGAGTCCGGGACGCGGAAGGAGAATGCGGAAAGGGAGAGAGAGAGTGCAAGCACTCTTCCAGCCCGCAGAAGGCGCACCGGGCGTCGGCGGATGGCGGATAACGCCCTCTTCCAACCACCGTAAACGGGTCCAGGGACGGCGGACATGGGGACGTCCGCCTCCCTCATCTAAATGGACCAAAGCCGATGACACTTGAGGAGTCTCACTCCCCCCGTGATTGAGGTCTGCAAAGGCGGGCCGGCACTAGTTGAGGGCTGCGGACGAATATACTGCTCCCGCGGCCTCAGGCCTCAGTGTGCGAGGGTAACACCTGGGTGGTTTTAGTCATTAAGAGTCTGACAGACTCCCACCCCAGGGAGGAGGACAAGCATGGAAATTTCCACTACCCTTCTGCCATCCCCAGATGGAGCGTATCCAGGATTACTAATGGAGAAAATAAGCAGTAGGTACTAAGGCATAAGCCCTTCTCATTCTAAGAAAACACTGGTGTCCAGAAGAGAAACTGTGATGGGTTTATTAATGGTTATGAGGCAGTAGATACTTTCCAAGGTGAAAGCTGCTGATTAACTGTACTCTATTTCATATAACGTTGGATAATTACGACCGACATTTTATTTTCTCTTGCTATGCTTCTAGTCGGTCCGTGTGGGCCATTTCTACGTAACCGGGCAGTTATTGGCGAGACTTGAAGGGTCTCCAGCCAAAACAGGTTTTCGAAAGGAAATGTAGGTATAGAAATAAACAATGTGTGTTTGCTTCGAGCGGGAATTCAACACGGTATAAGGTACCCTAAGAGCCGTGTGGTCTTAACTGGTCTGGACGTAAGGAATAGCACTACCCCATCTCTTCCAGTGGGTGTCGTAAAAGGCGACTAAGGGATTCTCTAGAGGATGGGCAGCAGCGTTCTCTGAGTACTTTAACAACCACACTGCGATCGCCAACCCGCCTGCCAAGCGTGGCGATTATGGCAAACCCCCCCCAACATTGTTTGGGGGAGGCCTATGTCCAGCAGTGGACGTCATTCGGCTGAATGATGATGATGATGATGAAGAGCCTATTGGCCAAATACTCAGACGCTGCTCAATTTAAAATTGCCGTTAATTTCGTGCTGTCACTTCCTATAAAGTGACAGTGAAAGTACGAGACTTAACGGTTACATCAAAATTGTGTGGCGTTTGAGTATGTAGCCATAAGTGTGAAAGAAAGAAATGATCAAGCCTTTATTCGCTTTTTTTCTAGACATTTATCAATTACGGTTCTACATGGATTTCATTCATTTATTTATCTACACACATACGCTATTGATACATAAAACATATACCATTTAACTATAACAATCTTTAGAGCTTAAAACGGGATATTTACCATGTTTATTATTTGATGTTCATCCGTGATCATGGCGCTTGTAACGGTTCCGAAATATCGGAAACTCACATTAAATAATAAACATGGTAAATATCCCGTTTTAAGCTCTAAAGATTGTGTTAGTGACCATGTCAGTTTAAAAACTTACATCTAACTATAGGTAGGTACTATTACGATTAATTAATTAAATATACTAAACATTTATGTAAAAATAGGTACAAGGAAATCTTATATATGTACCTACCTGTCCAATTAATTTATTATTAAATTGAGCAAAGTAATAAAATTGTACGTAAATAGTTGGATCAAGTTATAACCGTTCAAGTAACTTTGCTTGCCAACCTGTTGGTTTATATGAGTAGGTAGATATTTAAAGAAGTTTTAAAGAAAAATATTTCGTATATATGTTACCGGCAATGTGTATAATGCATGTATTCTACACAATGCCTGGGCAATGTATAGAATGCCTGGGGCCTCCAGGCAATGTATGAAATATTATGAATATTATTGTTCATTACATACTTTGCCTAGGTCATCATCTGCCTAGCCTTTTCCCAACTATGTTGGGGTCGGCTTCCAGTCGAACCGGATGCAGCTGAATATCAGTATTTTACATGGAGCGACTGCCTATCAGACCTCCACAACCCAGTAACTGGGTAATACGATACTCTTGTTAAGACTGGTTGTCAGACTTTCTGGCATCTGACCAACAGTAACGACTGTCAAAGATCTACAAATGACAGCCGGGACCAACGGCTTTACGTGCTTTCCGAGGCACGGAGGAAACTCGCTATGGTAAATGGTCACCCATCCACAGACCAACCTCGGCAAGCGTGGCTTAACCCGGAAGATCGGTCTATGCGGCTGTCATTATTTAGCCACGAGCTCCTTTGCCTTTACATACTTTGCCTAGGTAATGTATACATTTCCTACGGATTGTATAGAATACCTGCTGGTCCACCGGCAATGTGTGAAGTAAATAGATTTGGTCATTCATTTGGGGCACCCCGACACGTGTTAGGTTACTTTAAACCCTGCAGACAGAAATAGGAGCCCCGCTCAGCGGGGCTCCTATTTCCACAAGTCACTCTCGAGTTTTGATGCGTTTTCTCTTTCCAAATATTCATAGATTTAACAAAAGGAAAAAATACGTGTCCATTATTTTTCAAAACTCTAACTGGCGAACTAATTAGATTTGCAATTTATTGATGCTGTCAACATGCCTATTATGATCCGCACATGAATTCTAAAATTCGTGTGTGGGCCGGATTTGAACTCGCACTCTACTTCATGGAAGGCAACCGTAAACGCTAGGCTATCACAGTTTTTTTATTCCTACATATCTATGACTAGCATATGCCCGCGGCTTCACTCGCGTGAATTAAGCTCAATAAAACTCTTAACACACTACTAAAGTTTCAATAATAATATAATTCAATCGTGATTCGAAAGACACGTGGCGCCATCTATGAACGTTATTGTTGTTTTCCTCGGGAACAGTACTTTTGTTCGGAATGAAAGATACCCTATGTCCATTTCTGTACACCTGACAACGTATATGCAAAAATTCAGGATGATCGGTTCAATGGTTTAGGCGTGAAAAGGTAACAAACAAACAAACTTACTTTCGCATTTATAATATTATAGTTAGGAAGTTAGGATTAGGAAGTTAGGAAGGAAGTTAGGATGTTTTAATAAAATTCTGTTATATCGGGGTAGTTGTTATTATACGAAGATTTACCGTCCGTACTTATTAAGAGTTGACCCGATTTACAAAGCGAAAAAAAAACTGGGTCATCCTGTAGGCACATAAGAGGTGTGGGGACATCATAAGTGCCTTTCACAACCGTGACTGACAACATTGAAGTACTAACAAACAAAAGGGGATCACAATACACCATATCTCTTTGTAGGGAAATTCAATCTTCATCCTTGTTGACGTTCTACCTAGCCTTTTGCCAACTATGTTGGGGTCTTCCAGTATAACCAGATGCAGCTAAATTCCATTATTTTACACGATGCAACTTCTATCAAACCTCCGCAATCCAGTTACTGGGCAATGCCGATATCGTAAGTCTAGAAATAAAGAATGAGAAATCATTTATTCAGCACAATTTTTTACCATAATTAAACACGACCCACTACCTATTTATAATATAAAATGCGCTGAAAAGGCGTTGGTTCAGCATATGCCAGACGGTATGCCTGGCGCTGGTTTTCAACCGGACCCTAGTGGCCCACGGATAGTAAGCCAGTCCAAAAAATATGATAATACTTAAATAAAAAAGTAAATAAAAACTTGGATACTTGTCTCCTTTAGGGTAGTTACAATTAAAGATTTGTTATCTTGTAGCACTATTTATTGAATACTGTATACATTCTCCAATAGAGTTATGGGAACGACTGAACAGTGGAGGTGCGCCGGCACAGTCGATCCATACAAAAAGCTTAATCAGCTATGTCGCTACACTTGTAAAAATAATACATTATAAATATAAATAAACTTGATATAATACAAAAAAATATACAAGGTTAGTCAGAAAGGGGGTACTAATCCGAAAGGGGGTTAAAGTACCCATGATAATGAATAACTTTTGTTCTACAACTTTTTCCAAAAGTCAATAGTTAAAGAGAAATAGGTGATCAAAGATCTCAAAAAAAAAGCTCTAAAATCTATCTATCCCCAGTTATGATCAGCTGTATTTACATTTTAGGTCATATTTGGGGTCATTAATTAGAGGCACCATATTCTGAATTTGTAACTAAAACAGGGATGAAGAATTTTTGAAAAAACTAAAATAAAAATAAGTTTGTATTGAAAAAAAAATTACCGAATTTTGAAATTTTAACACTTGCTATATGACAGTCACCAGTGTTACTTTAAGTGGCCCTTTCCGACTAACCTTGTATATAAAAATACATAATGTGTACGGTACTTAGTCATTTGGGCGCGATGTGATGTGGTGTGCGTAGCCGTGCGCTGGCTATCGTGTTGGTCTAGACCGGTTGTCAGACTTTCTGGCGTCTGAATACCCGTAACGATCGTCATAGGTATTCGTATGATACCTGGGACCGACGGTTTAACGCGCTCTCTGAGACACAGAGGGGTCAGTGTAACGAACGATCATACATCCACGGACTGTCCACGGCAAGCGTGACTTAAGAGCGTGCAGGTACGCGCTACGGCATTTCATAAAAAAATTCAAGTATTTGTTTTTCGTAATGACTGAACCGATATTGATGAAGCTTCACACACAAGCAGAAAGTAGAAACGGTCCCCTAGGACGATCTACAGCAGTCAAAAAGAAAAAAAATATAAGCAGGATACTTAGTTCTAAAAAGGAGCTCGTGGCTAAATAATTACAGCCGCATAGACCGATCTTCCGGGTTAAGCCACGCTTGCCGAGGTTGGTCTGTGGATGGGTGACCATTTAACATAGCGAGTTTCCTCCGTGCCTCGGAAAGCACGTAAAGCCGTTGGTCCCGGCTGTCATTTGTAGATCTTTGACAGTCGTTACTGTTGGTCAGAAGCCAGAAAGTCTGACAACCAGTCTTACCAAGAGTATCGTATTAGCCAGTTACTGGGTTGTGGAGGTCTGATAGGCAGTCGCTCCATGTAAAATACTGATATTCAGCTGAATCCGATTCGACTGGAAGCCGACCCCAACATAGTTGGGAAAAGGCTAGGCAGATGATGACTTAGTTCTAAAAACTCAGTAGAAAACGTTTTCGAAATGTCTTACTTAAAAAAAGATAATTGGAAATTTCTGTTTGTATGGAAAATTTAAAATCGGTCTAATTTAACTGTAACACTATTTTTCGAAAATGTTTTCTACTAAATTTTTAGTCCTATATATCCTGCTGATGGGCATGAAGTTTAATTAAAATCGGTTTAGTCATATCGAAAAATAAGGACTTGAAAAGTTGTATGAAATGCCGAACGGCGGAAATTGCTAATGGTATGTTCCACGCGGTTTTTAATTAGCTAAGAGCCCTTCCAAGTTTCTAAGTTATCCAAGTTTGTTGACACGTACCGGTTTTTAATAAGCACAAAATAACTGGTCTATTCAGAAGTGGATAACATGTTTTATTTAACTGAGTAGGTATCTAATTAATTTGAGATAAAGTTACGTAATATTTCGAAAGTACGCAGTAAGTACTTAGACGAGATTTTATATGAATCAGTTCATTCATTCGTGAGTAACGGTACCTTGTTCTATTTATCAAAGAATTCTTTATTTTGGATTGAATAAGGGACATATTGCGTAAAGGCGCAGCGTGGGTAGGCCTCCTACAAGGTGGACCGATGATCTGGTGAAGGTCGTGGGAATCCGCTGGATGCGAGATGCACAGGACCGGTCGATGTGGCGATGCTTGGGGAGGCCTATCTCCAGCTGTGGACATCTTTCGGCTGAATACTGATGATGAATGGACATACTATAAATTACACCTATAATACGTAAAATTATAAAACATGAATACTTAAATAAATAATTTATGTTATCAAAACAAAGATTTAAAATATTTATTGCGCAATCAACAAAATGAACTAAATCGTTTTTAATTTTCTACTTATCGAAGATAAAGCTAATTGGAATGCTCAGTTGTTAAGCTAATCTCTATATCGTTATAACTTAATTGATTGTTCAATAGCCTAGGTCAGTGAACGCAGCTGGCAGCATCATATGTGGGAAAAGGTTACGTCTGAGGTCAGCAACCCGTTTGTCCAGCGTGATGCCCTCGGGCTTACCGCTTACCACCTTGTAGAGGCACAAACAAAAAAGTTTATAAAAATAGTGATAGCCTAGATCAGTTAGAGCCCAGCCCGCACCTCTGACTTTTCGAATTCATGTGCGGATCAGAATGTCATTAACACATGCGTTAACGGTGAAAAAATCATCGTAATGAAATCTACACACCTTAGAGGGTTGCATTAAGTTCTTAATTATGTCATTGTATGTCGGTCAACCCACACCATGCCATAGTCACAGTATATATACAACGTGTTACATAATTCCCATTAAAAAGAAAATGTTAATCAAGTAGTATTTTATGATTGTTGTCATTTACCTCTCAGAGGAAATTAGGTAAGAATGTAAATAACTTTCTGGGTAGTCTACTCTTTAGGTTTATGTTTTCACGGTTGCGTTTCAATGATGATTTTATTCTATGATTTGTCCAAATTTTTTTTGTGTCTTATTGTTATTTTAAAATATTGCCAATAGACTATTTACAAGGGACCTTTCCCCTTTCGGCTTTAGGGGTATTTTTGTAACACGACGTTCACCATGCTGCATAATACAACTCTCTGAAGCATTCCACGAGTTATCGCTTGAGAGGAAATTGGTCCGTAAAACCTGTCGCTGGCTCACGGGCTATATAATCGTCCGAATTGACACACTCAACAGACACGCACTGCAACAAGACTTTTAAAATATATTCGGGATACAATCACGTACAAAAAATGCATTGTACTCAGTAAGCAGTGCCTGTCTATGTGTGTCAATTCAGGCAATTATAGTAAGTTGAGGTACTGCTTTAGCTTCATATATGTACTAACAGTACTACGGCTACTTCGGTCCGTCAATATTTCTTCCGAATTGGAGACTCACGGATGACGGAGAGAAATCGGATGACGGAAGTCGGATCTAGTGCGTAAACTACCATACAAATAGTTCTATGACTACTTCGGAACGTATTTTCACGGATTCGGTTCGGATGCAGTACGTAACCGCTCTTATTTTCTATTTATCTTTGAAATAGAACAACAACGTGAACGCAAATAAAGCCAGGCCCGAATTTGGTTTTAAAAAAGTAAATAATGTTTTTGAGTCCTTTGATCTAAAACTTTCATTAAAAATTTGGGTAAGTAGTTATTGCTCAAATCCATTTTCAATTGTATTCTAAGTTTGTAGTTTTTTCGTTAAAATACATGACTATTTTTAAATCGCAATCGTATTTCGTGGCAATAAGGCTCTCTCCCTATTACATGGGACTTTAAAAACATAACGGTGAAATGAATGTGTACTATACACATCTGTCTAAAGCCTCGTATCCACTAGGCAACAATTGACGCGCTACATGTTGCTCAACATATTTCTCAGCATGTAGCAACACGATGATCGACAACTTGCAACAAACTCATGCGTACTAATTCTTTCAGCGTCATGTTCCGCGTCATCTGGCAATGTTCCCGAACATGTTGAGCGTCACATGTTTCGCGTCAATTGTTGCCTAGTGGATACGAGGCTTTACCCTTCGGGGCGGACTTGAAATGTTTACCACCCTAAAGTCTATAATTGCTTGCACATTACTTTTTCATAAGGTCGATATGACATAAGTTGATATGACATCTTAAACCTTATTGCGCGCAGTGTGAGAAGGAATCGACTTTGAAATCTGATAAACATTTCGAGTCCGCGACCATATGTTATAATTATTTTTAAATACATTTTTTTTTAAATCACTAATAGTTTGTTTACCTTTTTTTAATAGGTTCGGCCTGACTTGTCGGATATCTATGATGCTAATTAATCAAATAGATCCATTAGTATAATCGTTATTCACAAAAAGACATTCCGTCTTCGGAATTTTAAAGTTAGGGCCTCAGGGCCTATCAAAGGTGGTCATTAAGTCTTACCGTTTTATCGTATACAGATAAGATAATTTATTAATCTCATGTGGTTTCTTGTGTATGTGATTTGTAGTTTGGTTACGAAAGGTGATTAAATGGTGATTAGAACTATCAATATGACAATTACTGTGATGCAGATACCCTGGTAATTTTATAAACAAATCTGTACCACAGTTAACCAGTAATTTATCTATCTACATATTATGGATTTAGTGTATATCCTTATGCTGCGTGATTGTCAAGTCCGAAAAATATCTTTACAAATGAAATGCCCGACTTGGCTCTACATTAGATCTCAGCACTTTTCATGGCAAGAGTCCCGAAGCATGGCTTTTTTCATATGATTTTTTGATGGGAGACTTTTTGTAGATGGAAATTAGAGATGGGACATAAAACATTGTATTTGGGATTAAAGAAAGAGATCATACAGCTTATGGCAAAAAGAAGAAACGGCACGTATCCACATGTCACGAGTTTTTTTTTTTTAATTTATTGTTTGACTTGCTCGCGCTTGACCCTAGTCGCATCTGATGGGTGCAGACAGGGTCTAAGATGGAGCCCACGAATCCAAGTTACAGAGATATAGAGAGATTTTCCTATACCCCTCTGGCTCTCACATACACACGACGGAACACAGTAAACTGTTTGGTACCGGACTTTAATGTGAGGGTGGTAGCTAGCCAGGTGGACCGTATAGATCCTACCACCAAGCGTGTTGGGTTTTGTTAAATCTTACAACACGCGTCTATTCCCAGCGTGCGGTGAGGAAGTTTTATATTCTAGCCCGTCCCCACACGGGATTAACTATTGCCATTACTAATCCACCTTTATCGACTACAATCAACTTTATTCCATCTAAATAAGTATCTACCATAACTATCCAGGCAAAATAAAGAAATCATGCATTAGAGATTAAAGGATGTACCTCGTCGTATGATGTTTAAGGATAAAAGTTGCTTTTAATGTATGTAAACCATCTTTCTCCAGAGCGCCACCGCGCCGGGTCGACCGGTTTAGTTACAAACCTGCCTAATGCTTTGTGTTGTTATATAAAAAAGGAATGAGTCAGGCTCTCATTGTAAACTAAATTTAGTACCTCAGGGAAGCCAAGATTTTTTATAGATCTATTCGGCTCATCGTCACATTCCTCATTCGTCTGCCTTTCGGATCTCATCAATACCAGCTACTATCAGGTAGTCGGTAGAGACGCCAGCACATCAAGCTACCCGAAACCGTCATATTTTCCCAATCAACTTTAAACCTAACGCTTTTGCGATAAAGACGATAATCTATTAAAGAAATTTGATAGATTGTAGTAGCTTCTTGTGCTGTCGTCTGTACATGCTGGGCGTCTGTACGGCTGGGAGGCGTTACAAGCTGCATTACTCTTATTATAAGCCACTCTCGTCTGTTCAGCTGTTCCTAGCCTAACTACATTGGGGCCATTCAGGCTACTCAGATACGGCTGATTAATGTAAACCAGTATTTTACAAGAAGCGACTGCCATCAGACCTCCGCAACCCAGTTAAGCAATGCTGATATCCTAAGATTAGAACGGTTGTCAGACTTTCGGACTTCAGACTAATGTACGATTTCCACAAAACGGGCCGCGTCGGAGCGCATTTTACACTGTGCTAAAGGAAATTCAGGCTTCTATACAATAGTTGAATTTCATGTTTGCATGGAATTTACGCTGCTTAGAACTCGGTTAGATCCGCGCTTATGCCGTGGCAGCCGGTCGGCTCCTCGAGTATGCCGCGGCAGCCGGTCGGCACCTCGCGTACGTGAACGGCGGCGCTCGGCTGTCTTCGCGTCCGGTCGGTTCCGCTCGGCCACACCGCAGGTAGAAATTGACTGCGATAGCGGATACGCGAACACGCGCGCGCATGCGCCCGGGTTCCAGCAGATTGTAGCTGTCGGGCGGACGCGGTCGGCTACGGCTCGAGCATCCGCTGCGATGCTCTGCGCTGCTGCGTGGCCCGGTTGGTGGAAATGGTGCATAACATGGTTAAAGACTGTCATAGGTATGGGTTTGTTTATACAAACGCATACATCCCGGGTGTCACCACCCGGGACTGACAGTTTAACGTGCTCTCGGAGGTATCTCGATGTGTTGCGAACAGACGTTGTAGGTCTTACGAGCCATAAGCCGATAACGACTATTTCCATTTATAGTACTTAACGATAATATTTGACTTTGAAGTACTCTCGAAATAAAAGAGGAAATGCTTATTTGCCGACTATATGTATAACCGTCAAGCTAGCTTCAACCTCTGGTGATTGTTGATAAAGTTGCTGCCGAGTCATGCGTAATCTTCTTAAAGGACTCGGGATAAGATAAGAGAAGGTCAATGCAATTATCATTGTTACATCATATACTGACATATTTATAAAGATGGGTTTTATGGTTTTATTACACCAAATGCCTCAAAAGAACGGGTTTATAATAGTCTATTAAAATACTGAATTTTGTGAATAATGTACTGGTTCTTCAAGTAGCCGTATCTATCAATAAAATAACAAAAAGTAAAAATCTAGAAGCTGCTTAATACCTATCTTTGCTGAACTGCTCAAACATCAAAAATGTTCTATTCATATTCCTTTTTAGATTGTACTCGGATGTTTGGGTTCCTCGATTTACCTGAAACAAAGAAAAATATATCATAAGGCATGAATAAAATAAAGAAGTTTTTTTCTTTTCTGTGTGGGATCTTTCAAATAGATGCAGGTGTCTTTAGGGGAGATCAGAGAGTGTACACGTGACCACTGCGTGCGGCTGTCAACCCAAAGGCTACTAAATGAGCGCCTAGAGCCCTGCGACATCAAAAACTGCATTTTTTATAATACAAACCAAACACACGCCTTAGCCACAGTTATTCGAGGGTGCAAAACACCTAGAGAGGCGTCACGGCGCCCTCAGCTTCCGGCTGACCAGGTACTCTCGGGACATGGTTGTTTCGGGAAGTACCTGTGTCGCATAGGCCGGGAGCAGACGCCCGGTTGTCACCACTGCGTCGACTGCCCCGAGGACACGGCGCTGCACACGCTGCAGGCATGTCCTGCGTGGGCGACGCAGCGCCGCGAACTAGTCGCGGCGGTCGGTGGTGACCTCTCGCTTCCGGCCGTGGTTCTGTCCATGGTCGGGAGCGAGAGTGCGTGGGAAGCCGTCGCCTCCTTCTGCGAGGAGGTGATGGCGACCAAGGAGGGAGCGGAGAGGGAGAGAGAGGCAGCTGCCACTCTCCCTTCCCGCGCTAGACGCACCGGGCGCCGGAGGGCGCGCGACGATCTCCGGCCACCGTAGTGTGTGGCCTGCGGGCGACGGGTTAGGGGACCCGTCGCCCGACCAATAACAGGCCCGAGAAGGCGGCGCGCTGTGTTCCGTGCGCGCCTCTCAAGAGGACGTGGGGCAATGCCCCACAGAAGAAGAGGTCCGCCAGGGGTTGGCGGACCGACATGCCCTGCGTGGGCGACGCAGCGCCGCGAACTGGTCGCGGCAGTCGGTGGTGACCTCTCGCTTCCGGCCGTGGTTCTGTCCATGGTCGGGAGCGAGAGTGCGTGGGAAGCCGTCGCCTCCTTTTGCGAGGAGGTGATGGCGACCAAGGAGGGAGCGGAGAGGGAGAGAGAGGCGGCAGCAACTCTCCCTTCCCGCGCCAGACGCACCGGGCGCCGCCGGAGGGCGCGCGACGATCTCCGGCCACCCTAGTGTGTGGCCTGCGGGCGACGGGTTAGGGGACCCGTCGCCCGACCAGTAACAGGCCCGAGAAGGTGGCGCGCATGTGTTCCGTGCGCGCCTCTCAGGAGGACGTGGGGCAAGGCCCCACAGAAGGAGAGGTCCGCCAGGGGCTGGCGGACCGAGGCCTGCCGGGGTTGCGGCGCATGCAGCTGCGAATCCCGCGACCCCGACCAAGGGTCAGGAGAAGGAACACCGTGGGTTTTTAGCCGGTAAGAGTCCGGCATAACCCTTCGCCTTCCCCAGGCGACGGGTATCCATGAGGATTTTCCCACGAAAAAAAAAAAAAAAAAAAAAAAAAAAAGGGGTTGGCGGACCGAGGCCTGCCGGGGTCGCGGTGCATGCAGCTGCGAATCCCGCGACCTCGGCTAAGGGTCAGGAGAAGGAACACCGTGGGTTTTTAGCCGGTAAGAGTCCGGCATACCCCTCCGCCTTCCTCGGGCGAAGGGCAACCATGAGGATTTTCCCACGAAAAAAAAAAAAAAAAAAAAAGGGTGCAAAACACATATCAACTCAAATCAACTGTATTCACGAGTAGGAAGACCGAAAAACGTTCGTCGGAAGTATCAAGTAGCGCCGGAGTGATTAACCTCCGATTTCTGAATTGAGAATTCGGGATAAGTAATACTTAAGTAGTCTTTGAGTATGGAGTTATCAAAAAAGTGCTTTAAAATCCGTCATTTTTTTGACAAGTCCGTACTCAAATGTTTGAAAATGTTTGAATTAAGTACTGCTTAGGTATCCTAGATTTCTCAATTCAGAAACCGGAGGTATGTCTAGAAAGATCTGACCCCTGCAAAGAGCTGGGTGGCTCATGTGACGCAAGCCATAGATGAGTAATAAATTTAAGTGTTGGAGACCAAGATTCGCGTTGGATTGTTGAGGTAACAAAGACGGTAAATCCGTTTGTACTAGGTACAATGCAGTAGCCAGTGATCCTGCTATACACACGATATCATTCAATACTTAATTTATGAGGTGACATCAATTAATGTATCGTGTAGAAGTGTAACCCTAGTTAACAGTGTGATTCCACACAGGTGCAACATGCAATGTAAAAAAATTCGTAAGTGTGGTGCGACACCGTGCCGAAATTACGCGACGGAGCATCAGCGGCTATGATTTTTAACCGACTTCAGAAAAGAGGAAGTTCTATATTCGACACGTTTGTTTTTTGATTTATGTTCACCGATTTTTTGAAGATTTGTGGACCGATTTGAGTAAAATTTTTTTTTAATTATGCGGAATACTCTTGATTTGATTCCATGTTAATTTCATTAGGTTTGGTTGGGTAGTTTTATACAATATTATTAGTATTTTGAAAATAAATTTTGCTGTATACAGGGTGTAAACGAAATCGTGTAATTCCTTCAAACCCTCGATCTACCGGTGACACAGATTGACCTAGCACTAGTTTTTTTTGAGATTCAGCATTTTTTTTTTCAAAGTTACCTTCTAGATTTCTGTTTCTGAGACATTTTAGCGCCCCAAGTTACCTGACTGCATGGAACGATATTGCCCTAGTCATAATCATAGCCCTAGCTAGCTGTGTCGCCGTGCTCATGTTTATTTAAGCATGGACAGAAATAAAAAATAAAAAAATACCACAAGTTTTTTAGCTCTTTTTTTTAAACCTTTTTAAGTGGTTTAGATATACAATCACTTATACACTTATAACAGCAAGAAAAAACAGTACCTATTTATTTTTTTCATTTTTAATCAGTCTGAATCCCTTGCAGGGTTACTCTATACTAGTAACAGATCATGTGGTTTTAAGGAATTACACGAATTCGTTTACATCCTGTAGGTGACTTTCTAGTTGTAGTAGTAGTTGTCCACGTTTGTACACTATTGCCATTGTAATTTGTGGCACTAAAAAGTATTAAGTAAAACCTCAGTTAAAAAATTCAAAAGAGTCAACTAATTATCGTAATAAAAAAATAACAGTTTCAGAAGTCGGTGCCTTCAATTTGGTTCAGCGTTTGTTAGCACAGACTTCTACAACTGTTAATTTTATAATATGGTAATTATATTACTCCTTAAAATTTTGTTAAGCCCGTTTAACTTTTTTTTAAGTTTTATTACATCGGCAGCATGCGACATAATTTCCGCTTGGTATGTCCGGGTAGTCTAAAAAACATTACAGGCGTAATTACGCCGTTAAAACGTCACGTATTTTCGGTATGGTATGGCACTACACTAATGCAACACGTGCAATGTGGCGAATTGAAAACTTTTCACTGTCTCTGCATATTATGTTCGCTCATACACAACGCTCATAGGTTGCATTCTCGAGGCAGCGATGTAGCAGATGAGCTCGCCAGAAGAAGATCGAGCATGGATGCGGTGGGTAATGAACCTATAGTACCACTCCCCTTCAGATACCTACGCATTCTGTTAAGAAAACGCACCAGAGACCAACACAACGAATCATGGTTAAACCATGGCGAGTGCAGGCATGCCAAGGAGGCGCTTCCTGTCATTGACGGTCGACTCACTAAACGAGCACCCCGACTATCAAAACAACAACTACGTACAGTCACAGCAGCCATCACTGGCCATGGTTCCTTCAACAAACACCTCTTTGTCATTGGAGTTACAGACAGCCCACTGTGCAGAGCATGCATAGAGGAGGATGAGACGGCAGCCCACGTGCTACTAAACTGCCCTGAGGTCGCCACATACAAGGCCAAGTACTTCGGAAACCCAGGTACTCTCCGAGAGACCGTCAGCAACATCAAGGGTGTTCTAGCCTTTTCCGAGGAGTTAGGGTGGATCGAGTGATTACACTTACCACCCGTCACGCAAAATACGCGCTCAGATGTGGAGTTGCGGACACCAGCTCGTTATACCTTATACCATGTTGCATTACACCAATAATTACATTACATGTTGATTTACATGAGTGTTGTTGTTGTTTTACATGAGTGAGTGTGCACTAAACTCATCACATTACCAAATTCTTAATGTGCCAGACGTCTAGCATTACGAATTTGGTAATGTGATTATTTTTTGTGTACGATGATATTATGAATTAATAATTATCCCTCTATGAATCAGCGCCGTAGAAATTCAGACGTACCTATGTTTTTTACTGAACGCAACCATTAATGGGTTGTAACAGATCGTCACGTTCACCTACACGTTCCTCAGCATCGTTTTTAGCAATGTTACCATTTTACCCCTAATTGATTTTATTGTTTGGTATTTTTAATTAATCTCTAGTATGAATGTAAAAAAATTAAACAGACCTAAGTATAATGAAATTTCAAGCCACTAATCATTCTGCTCTTGTCCCACAAGTATCCAGAATTAAGTTAAAAAATAAACTTTTTTTATTCTTTCTTATTTTTAGTTACAAAACTTGTGAAATTGAGTGTATAATTCTCCTTAACCGGTTACGATTCATAAGATAATAATAATCATTTTATGATGTAGGTATAAATATCACACTCACTCATACACACTCACACAATGTTCCATCAAACACATACACACATTTATACAAACATTTCCGAAGTCCAATGAATTTCATTTTCATTTTATTATAATAAAAAGGTAAAAAGGAAAATTCAATTACAAAATTGTTGCCGGAACAATTGTTTTACAAAACTGTAGATTTCGGCTACCTTTTGTTGTGAAACACAAAGAGAAACGGAACTTTTGTTTTGTGAAGCCGCAAAAAATTAAATCATCATTATAATAAACGTTCAAAGGCAAAGTGTACGTATATATTCTTTATTAAAGGACGAAACATTTTAGGAATTTGTTCTAACTTTTGTGAGAGACATTGATACCTATACAGCACGACTGGTTAGAGCGATTACGCACTGTATCCGATCCGAATCCGTGAAAATACGTTCCGAAGTAGCCATAGAACTATTTGTTTGGTAGTTTACGCACTACATCCGACATCCGTCATCCGATTTCTATCCGTCATCCGTGACATATTGACGGACCGAAGTAGCCGTAGTAATATTTGTATGAACACTTTCGCACTACCTCGGATTCAAGTCGGACGCCAAATTGATATGCCAAAGATGGCCCCTGAATTGTTTGAATTTGGATCAGAGATCGGAATAGTGCGTAAGCAACATCCGAATTCGGTCCGAGTTTTTTATATCCGTATTTTCACGGATTCGGATCGGATGCAGTACGTAATCGCTCTTAGTCGCTTTACATCCGAAAACCATGAAATCTGCTATGTACAACTTTTACAATGGAACAAACTATGAATTCGTGAAACAAAAATGTACTGTTCCATACAAAACAATCAATTTTGTATAGAACAGCAATTTTTTGTATGATTATCCAGAAAAAATGCACGTTAGTAAACAGTAAAATGACTATAAATATTAATGAATAGTAGAGTTCTTTATATCTATCGGAAACTTTAATAAAAGAGAGCCAGCCAGAAAGACGAACCCTGTCTCCTTTCGTGGGTGTCAAGATGACTAGAGGTTTATGCCAAGAGAATGGCTAGCAGCATAATCTACCAACAAAAGGCTTTTATTTAATAAGTGCAATGTACACAAATAGAATGAACAAAAAAGTTAAAAAAAATGTTTGTGACATCTGGAATCTTAAAGCTTCAGGGGCGTTCAATTGATCTAAGTAACAATTATTATTGGTCTGACACGAAAAGCTTTTGGTTTCCAGATGTACCTTCCAAATTATTATTAAAGTTTTAGTACAAATAAAAAAAAAGTAATCAACAAAAAAAACTTCAAAGTAAATATTACCGTATTGCCATCAGAACTACATATGTGCGGATAATTTCAGCCTGTTCATATAACAGAAACTGGCTCAAAATTGGCTTGCAAGATTCCTAAACATACATCCTAACACGGTGAGTTAATTAAAACACTTAAAAAAATGAAATGTGACTCACAATGACCAAATTTCATGTTCCTTAACTGTCAACTATTTGTTAAATCAAAATTAAAATTCTACTTTATTGTAATAACTTAATAATGTAAATTAATAACAATATTTATATCAAGCTGGCGATTAAAGCATCAAATAGGTTGATTCTTAAAAAAAAATATTATTCAGTAGCTGACGCCCCCGGCTTCGCTCGCTGCATAAGTCGATATAAAGTATCCTGTGTTTTTTTCCAGACTTTAGGCAATCTCTGTACCAAGTTTTATTCAGGGTACGAACGAATTCGTGTAATTCCTTAAAACCGCATGATCTATACTACTGGTGTAGATTGCACCCGCACGGGAATTAGCTTGAATAAAAGAAAAAAAAACTTTTTTTTTCATGCGGTACGTGTAAGTAATCGTATCTAAACCACCTAATAAGGATTCAGTAATTATGTGAGTAAAAATTTCGATGCCACGCATAAATGAATGAAAGCACGGCGTCTCGGCTGGCGGGCACGACTAACGCAATATCGCTCTTTGCAGTCAGTGCAGGCAGGGCTCTAAAATGACTCAGATATAGAAAGCGAAGATTTTATTTTGAAATTGTTTTTAGTTAATTTTCAAAGGTACCCATTTAGGATTAATCAGTGTCACCAGAAGATCACGTGGTTTGAAGGAATTACACGCATTCGGTAACACCCTGTGTAAAAAGTAATGAAAATTGCACAAACTATTATAGAAACTATGCCTTTCTCCTTGGTAATCAAAGTGAGTGACATTCAATAGTGTATATAGAATGGTTGACAGAAGTAAACTGAACGAAATGTATAATTTGCCACTCACACTCGCAAAATTTCGGTAAACTATACGTAAACTTCACCAATACTACAAAGGGGATAGTATAGTACTTTCAGCGTAATATGTCAGTGTATGTATAGTTTACTATGATACGTGTCAAACTACTCGAACTCGGGGTTTTTAGTCACTGTGCCCAAATGTTCATACATTTTTCGTGTGTCGCAACTACATTTCACTACGCAACGAAAAAAACTCACACTTGAGGTACAGTAGTGTAGTCGTGGATAAATAACAAGCAAGTAGATAGAGAAACTCACTTTCGAATAATATTTAAGTTCAAACATGGAGTACGTAAATATGCCATGCTAAAGGAACTTGTGCGATCAAAGGAGTATATTAAAGGTAAATATACTAAAAGGGGGATAAAAGTTACAGGAAAACTGCACGGATCTTTTTATAACAAATAAAAATAAATAGGGGTACAGTACGACACAATTAATAAGTTACATCGATGTACCTGATATGCTTGTTTCCCACGCGCACCACGACGCACGAGCTCGCACCAACGCACCATGGGAAGAGACTCGTTCGTGGTAACGTGGACGCATGCGAAACGGTGCGCCGTATCCACATCACGGACCCTCATAATGTGGCTTCCCACGGTGCGTGATTTTACGGATGATACCACGCACAGCCGGTGCGCGCTACCACGCACCGTGGGAAGCCAGTTATAGAACAACCACTTTGATGCCACTCATCGTTCTTATTACGTCAGCGGAACGCTGCGCGTCAGCGGTCGCACTCAGTTTGGAAGTGAGCGGTTTTACGAAGTCTGCCGATGCGACTTCTTAGTTGTGTCGTCCTGTACCAACATATTCCCCTATTTTAGACCCCCACTCGCTTCCCGTGTGTGCTGCTTTAGTGAAACGGAAATAATTTAAGGAAGATGCAAGATGCACAGCCTTTGACGATGCTTATAACATGGTACATACCACAGAATAGATAAATTATCTGTTCTGTGGTACATACTGCAGTGTGTCCAGCCAAGTTCGAAAAAGAAAAGGGCGACGCAATGGTTGTGTGCTGTTACATGAAGCATTTCGAACTACTTTCGACTCTAACTCAAAATCTATTTGACTTACACACTTGGAATTTTTTGTGTCTATTAAGGCACCCTCAATTACCTAGAATCCCGAATCATAAATTAACCTCTTTAAATTCTTGAAATATGTCTGAAAAACACAATTTTATAACTCATGCTTCTTGCTAATATTACGAAGCATAATGGCGATGAAATCCCTACTAATAGCCTATATATATAAATAAGAAAGTAACTCCGTCTGTCTGTTACGCTTTCACGCCTAAACCTCTGAACTGATTTTGATGAAACTTGGTACAGAAATACTCTCTGGAACCCGGAGAAGGATATAGGCTACTTTTACCCCGGAAAAAGCGGAATAAGCTATAAACGACATCTATGCGGGCGAAGCCGCGAGCGACCTCTCGTATTAATTATATTTGGGTGAATAAAAAGAGCCTCCATAAGTGACGATACTGACCCTTAATAGGACAAAGGGCATTTCGCCACCAACTTTTTTGAAAGATGTCTCGAACGCTTCCTTGTTATATTTTTATTTTTAAACCCGTTATTATTATTTTTACTATTTTTTTAACAGTAAAGAAAAAATTGAGTTGGAGAAAAGACAGCCAAGCTAAAGTGGGAGTGGGCGGGCCACGTCGCTCGAATGCACCCGGACAGATGGGCAAAGATAGCCACTCACTGGACGCCTGAAGGAGGACATTGTCGCCGAGGTCGACCGCGGCGTAGATGGCGTGACGATTTAGACGGGTTTGCGGGGTCAACATGTTCGGAAGCGGCACAAAATAGAGATGTTTGGAAGACAAAAGGGGAGGCCTTTGCTCAGCAGTGGGACAACAAATAGGCTAGGAAAAAAAAAAGAAGAAATGCCAGGAAGTACCTACGGCCGGTACAATTAAGGCAGTCAGCCCCACTACCAGACTAGCTGACTGGCTATCTTTTCACCACGGCATGGGCTATTCTCGTATAACACGTGCCAAAACGAAAGAAAAAGAAGATAGTATTAATTATTCCCACAATATATGGACAGAATAATTATAAATTCATGACCTATGAATATCCTATGATCCTAGGTGCAGGGAATAACAACTTCTCCTAAATAAATGTATTTTCTTTCTTTCTTTCTCCTCAGTCAACGCCACGTATCCCGATGAAGACAACACAATGCAACTGAATGTAAGACTTTTGAAATGGTAAACAGTCTATCGGCATGAATGCCGTAAGTATCAAACTAGGTATTCCCAGCATCTACAATAGGCATAGTAAACTACAATATTTTGTCAACATCATGTTATTATTTAATAGGATTTAGATAATGGTGTCATAGTTATTTGAAACAATACAACACATTTATAATAACTCCGAGGCTTTAGAACTAGGCATTTAGCACGTTTGAGGTAATAAATTCATTTTTCTGAAAGAAATCATTAAAAAAAAACCCGGTCAAGTGTGTGTTCATGAGGGGCTCCGTACCATTATCTATAAAAACGGCAAAAAAAATCACGTTTGTTGTATAGGAGCCCCCTTAAATACTTATTTTATTCTGTTTTTTAGTATTTGTTGATATAGCGGCAACAGAAATACATCATCTGTGAAAATTTCAACTGTCTAACTATCACGGTTCATGAGTCTTAGTAATAGGGTCCCGTTTTATCCTTTGGGTACGGAACCCTGAAAACACCCTTTAGAAAAACGAAGGACCAAAAAGGTCCAAAGGTCTTCGTGCAAATATTATCAAATCGCTAAAAGAATATAAATGATGACTTCCCACACTTAATGAATCCTGTAGTATTTACTTATAAAAATATTTAAACCTGAGATTATTATTACGACAAGCCAGTACTAGCCTTTATCTATTTATATGAAAAAGCATATTTATTTTATTTATCTCTTTGCTCTTTTATCTTTATCAAAACGGAAATCCTTTATCACGTCTATTTTATTAAGCACTAGCTTTCGCCCGCAGCTTCGCTTGCGTGAAATTTTGAACCCGTTAAGTGACGATTTTTCATACAAACTTTCATCCCCTATTTAACTCCCTTAGGGGTTGAATTTCGAAAAATCCCTTCTTAGTGGATGCCTACGTTACAAAAGAAACCTACTGTCAAAATTTCAACTTTCTAACCCCAGCGGTTTAGGCTGTGCGTTGATAGATCAGTCAGTCAGTCAGTCAGCTTCTCCTTTTATATGTATAGACTAGCGACCCGCCCCGGCTTCGCACGGGTGCAATATATTATACACATAAACCTTCCTATTGAATCACTCTATCTATTAAAAAAACCGCATCAAAATCCGTTGCGAAGTTTTAAAGATCTAAGCATCAAGCAGACATAGCTCGAAGAATTGCCAAACTTAAGTGGCAGTGGGCGGGGCACATTGCTCGCAGAACGGATGGTCGATGGGGCCGAAAGGTTCTGGAGTGGCGACCGCGTACCGGAAGACGCAGCGTGGGTAGGTCTCCCACAAGGTGGACCGATGATCTGGTGAAGGTCGCGGGAAACCGCTGGATGTGAGAAGCACAGGACCGGTCGATGTGGTGATGCTTGGGGGAGGCCTATGTCCAGCAGTGGACGTCTTTTGGCTGAATGATGAAGCATACATAGGGACAGACAGATAGCGGGAAGCGACTTTGTTTTATACTATGCAGGTAGTGATACACTCGAGGCGTAAACATGTTCAAAGACCAAAAATAATCTACTAGATTTATTTGTAGGTAATGCTTGATGAAACATAGACTAAATTCAGATGAATAATAGTTGAAGCGCATTTTTAAGGGTCTTCAAAAAAAGGAGGAGGTTCTCAATTCGTCGGAATCTTTTTTTTATGTATGTTCCCTGATCACTCAAAGACGCCTGGACCGATTTGGAAAATTCTTCTTTTGTTTGAAAGGGTATACTTTCCAAGTGGTCCCATGGTCATCAAGTCAGGATTTGATGATGGGATCCTGGAGAAATCGAGGGAACTCCACAAATTTAATAGGCAATCTTGAAGCGATTTTTGGTTTGAAAGAATATTCTCACGAGGTGGTCCCATTTAAATTTGGTGAATACCTGATGAAGACCTTTAGAGATTGAGAATGGCATTCTTCAATGGATAACAGCAAATTACCCACGATTGCTGTAATTCCATGCTTATGTATTGTTTATGCCACTTAAGTATATTAGAAAAATAAAACTACTTTAAAAATAAAAGAAAATTATATTACATAAATAAATTAACTGTTCAATTTTTGAAAATGAAAACTTTATCTCACCCCAAATCTAAATAGCGTCGCTTTGTGCATTCCTGGAAAATATTTATTACACCTGGTGTTAAAAAACTGGGAGGGTCTCGTGGCTAATTATCAACCGCGGTGTTAAAAAAACACAAATGATGATCGTATTTTAATCATGTTGACGTCCAATAAATAAGCAGATTTAAACCCGGCTGCACATCATAAGAAACTGTCAGAAAATTTCCGACGAGTACGCGAAGACCCTCTGCGTAACATTTCGTACTAGAGCCGCTGTGCCGCTTGAATCCGACTAATACCGACATTGTGCGGGGTCTAATACAAAATGTATAACCAGAGTCGTGCGTTACAAATTTTATAACCTTCTTCTTCAGCTATGTCTACACCAGTGCGCTTTCATGTTCATCTTGCGTCTTCGTCTGAAGCATGCGTGAAGCGCCATAGTGGATGCAATAGCGCATGCCTTAATACTAGTTCGACAAAAGCGCATGTCCCCAGCGCACGCTAATTCGTCTATTGTATGTCGACTAACGACTGACCGAGGCGCAGCGGTGTAGACGATAAGCTGCATGCGTCTTATGGCAATCAATATTGCATGCGCTTGACGCAAGAGGAATTGAAAATTGAAAGCGCAAGATGAACGTGAAAGCACACTGGTGTAGACATACCATTCTATCGTGTCGGCACGAGCTATACAAGAATAGCTCATGCCGTGGTGAAAAGATTAGCCAGTCAGCATGGTTGGTAGCGGGGCTGACTGTCCAGGGTGCGCCGGACGTACTTAAGTATCGTCACTCGTGGAGGCTCTTTCTATATTTATTACTAGCTTTTGCCCGCGGCTTCGCTCGCGTTAATTTACATTATGGTAGTTTATTTAAGGATCCCTAATTTATTGATACTAAAATATAGCCTATAGCACTCAGGGATAACGTAGCTTCCTATTGGTGAATGAGTAGTTTCAGAGATTACCTCCTACATACAAACAAACAAACAAATTCTACCTCTTTATAATATTAGTATAGAATTATAGATATAGATATAGACTAGCTTCTGCCCGCGACTTCGTACGCGGATCCTGTTGCTTATGCTAGCGACAACGGGGTCGTCAAAATCGAAGATCTGAAACGTCTGATGTCGAATTCTAAGAGCCCGGGTACGGGTAAACAACGGGATGCGCGAGGCGATTCGAGACGTTCCAGATTTTTCATTTTTGTATGTTAACAGGAAATGCCCATCAGACTAAACAACTTTTGCTAAGACGTCATTCCTATACATGTTATAGTGTCGATGGGCTTTGGAGTTCCACAACAGGTGTTCCAGATCTTCAAATTATTCTCACAGCAGAAAATGCTCTTCACGTGGAATAATTTTTGCAATGGCACCATTTTTATATCTCTTATACTTTAGCTGGTCTGTTGCGGTTCTGCATCAGGTGTTCCATTTTCCAAAATAAATTATAGCCTATATGTTGCCCAGACTTAATACCTATACCTACAACAAAAAAAACATTCAAATCCTTTCAGTAGTTCCGAAGATTAGCGTGTACAAACAAACAGACACACAGACAAACAGACAGATTTTTTTTTTGGATTTTTGCTCTATTACTGTTTCTAAACCCCCCTCAATTTTTTTTTTTTAATATATTCTATGTACAGACACAGTTTTTTTACTGTTTTATTATATGTATAGATATTTTCTAACCTAAATTTCTGATAATGTGTGGCCGGTTTAACGTACAAATGTAATTTAATAGGATTTTGTAACATTGTAAAATCACACGTAACGATTAGAAGGTCGTATCAAAAACTTAAACCGACGACAATCTAAAATTAGCCGTATTGCCACTTACTTAACCATTAATATCAAAACCAGTTGTGAGATAACCTTATAGAATTTACTATCAATACTTCCCGATTAACATTTAACTAGTTAGAAATTGTTATCAAATCATTAACACTACAGACGTTTTTTAGGGTTCCGTACCCAAAGGGTAAAACGGGACCCTATTATTAAGACTTCGCTGTCCGTCTATCTGTCCGTCTGTCACCAGGCTGTATCTCATGAACCGTGATAGTTAGACAGTTGAAATTTTGACAGATGATGTATTTCTGTTACCGCTATAGCAACAAATACTAAAAAGAAGATAATATAATAAAAAAAATTACGGGGGCTCCCATACAACAAACGTGATTTTTTTGCTCGATATTGATAACGGCAACAGGTAGACGCTTGAAATTTTCACAGGTCATGTATTTCTGTTGCCGCTATAACAAAAAATACAAAAAAAAACAGAATAAAATAAATATTTAAGGGGCTGCCATACAACAAACGTGAGTTTTTTGCCGTTTTTACAGATAATGGTACGGAACCCTTCGTGCGCGAGTCCGACTCGCACTTGGCCGGTTTTTTACGTACAGACGCAGCTACCCGAAACTGACAAATTTTCCCAATCAAACTTGAACCTAATACTTTTGCGATAAAGCTGAAAATCTATTAAAGACATTTGACAGATTCTAGTAGCTTTATGTGCTGACGTTTGTGCATATATTTTTATTATGACGATGTTTATAATCACCAGTAGGTACCATTAAATATATTGAAACATTATCACGCTTGCCCATGAACTAATTAATGTAATTACGATGTCGATATTTTTACGATGACTACACTTTAATGCTTATAATTAAAAAAGATATCTCATAAGCATAATACCCTAAAGGAACATTGAAATGTTTTGTACTTTGTAGTTTGAGGTTCAAATTACATATAGTATGCGTAAAATAACTTTGCTGCTCTGAAAACAGGCTTTGAGCGCTCCGTTCCTAACTTCAGAGGGGCAAAGTTATTTGGTACTCGTAAAATAACTTTGCTGCTCTGAAAACAGGCTTTGAGCGTTCCGTTCCTCACTTCAGAGGCGCAAAGTTATTTGGTACTCATAAAATAACTTTGTCACTCTGAAACCAGGTTTTGAGCGTTCCGTTCCTCACTTCATAGGGGCAAAGTTATTTGGTACTCGTAAAATAACTTTGCTCCTCTGGAAACAGGCTTGGACCGTTCTGTTCCTCACTTCATAGGGGCAAAGTTATTTGGTACTCGTAAAATGACTTTGTCGGTCTGAAACCAGGCTTTGAGCGTTCCGTTCCTCACTTCAGAGGGGAAAAGTTCTTTGGCACTCGTAAAATAACTGCTGCTCTGATAACAGTCTTTGAGCGTTCCGTTCCTCACTTCAGAGGGGCAAAGTTATTTGGTACTCGTAAAATAACTTTGCTGCTCTGAAAACAGGCTTTGAACGTTCCGTTCCTCACTTCATAGGGGCAAAATTATTTGCTACTCATAAAATAACTTTGCTGCTCTGAAAACCGGCTTTGAGCGCTCCGTTCCTAACTTCAGAGGGGCAAAGTTATTTGGTATTCGTAAAATAACTTTGCTGCTCTGAAAACAGGCTTTGAGCGTTCCGTTCCTCACTTCAGAGGGGAAAAGTTATTTGGTACTCGTAAAATAACTGCTGCTCTGAAAACAGTCTTTGAGCGTTCCGTTCCTCACTTCAGAGGGGCAAAGTTACTTGGTACTCGTAAAATAACTTTGCTGCTCTGGAAACAGGCTTTGACCGTTCCGTTTCTCACTTCATAGGGGCAAAGTTATTTGGTACTCGTAAAATAACTTTGCTGCTCTGAAAACAGGCTTTGAGCGCTCCGTTCTTCACTTCAGAGGGGCACAGTTATTTTACGCGTACTGTACCTACGGAACGAGTCATATATTTACTCCTAAATTATGATTGTATTTTCTTATCCAAGAGTTTACGACGTTGCCAAAATCTTGCCGATCTCACTGATATGAAATCAAGTTTAAACAAAATTTCTATTCTGAGGTACGAGCACGGATCTGCTGTCGTTTTATCGATATTTTATGTCAAATTTGACGTTTAGAATAGATATATTTCTCGAATCGACTCGATAAAAGATCCGTGCTCGCATCGCTGGAATAACACTAGTTTTCCTAACATGGAAATTTTGAAAAAAGTCCATCATTTGAAAGACAATCTATTAATAATTGCATAACATAATCCAAACATTACATAATCAATTAATCCAAACAGGTTTGTTGATTTAAAACTATGCCCAATAAATAAATAATTTACGCGTATATTTTTAAACAGTTTTATTATTTAATAAGCGTTTTATAACAGGGCAATTAAGACACGAAACATTCATTATTAATACAACTAACATAGCAGTTTAATTGAATACTCACTTAGCAAAACTTAAATATAACGTAACATCATCACGCCTGTATTCCCCACAGGGTTGGGCAGAGGTGTATAATACACTCTCATTTCGCCGTTAGGCTAAGTACCATGTAATAGGGGGCGAGCCTATTGTCATCGACCGGGCACACATCCAGATTTCGAGCTGCTACTGAGAAATTCCACACGGAAAAACCCAATAACACTATACCCGACCTGGGGATCGAAACCAGCGGGCCTGCTCCCTAAGTCCGTCAACGAAATTAGGCGCCCGTCCGAAAGTAGCCCGAAACGTAGGTGTGAACAAAACAAGTGTCAAGTTCAACTTTTCAGACGGACAAAAACACATCGATAGTAGGGACAACTGTCAAATCGTGTTGTCATTCATTCTTAGTTCGGGCCCCGAAATAATCGTATGTGATAAGGAGTAGGAAATGCTCGTAACTGAGGCCGTAACCATGGACTCGTGCTTAGAGAGTAGACCCCAGGACCGCACGCTCTGCAGTTGCGCTTGCGACCGCTAGACCAACGAGGCAATCAAAACTTAACTATAATTTACTTAATTCAAAACCAGCTAGTTTAACACGTTAACCGCCGCGCGCCGCGCCAGTGTCGACGAGTTTATACGTCAACACTCGGTGTAGTATACCCCGAGAAATTATCTCTAAGTCAACAATTACTTATTCAAATGGATTCCACAAAGCTAGACTGATTGACGAAAGCTTGTAATTTCGGTGAATGAACTTCATTAATAAATTATTCGGTTTTGAGAATGAAGGGCTTTTTCGTTATTCTGAATTGACGAAAGTCATTTCTATAGAATGTTCTAAATAATTTCGAAAAATCCGGTGAATTTGTTCATTGGCATATTTATTTGTCTAATAAACCTTAGTAACTAAGTATAGAATTTACTTTCATTTGACTTTTAGCACTATTTGGGTTCAAACGTGTTTTCGCATTTTAAATTTATTAAAATTCTACACGTGTGAGTGTATATCCTATGTAAATCGTATTTTTTCGTGTCCTTTTCCGTCGATCTTCTTGACAATTTTAGAGAACATACAAATATACGGCTCATACAATTGTAACACTTTTTTTCTGACTTGGTTCTTTTGATTTTCTTCTAAATTAACTTTATGAATCCTGAAAGTATACTAATCATAAAGAAATACCGTAGATTTCTTTCCTTCGAGTTATATGAAGGGAAGTGTTTAAGTGAACAAGTAACACAGTTAATAGCATTTGAAAGAGAAAATTATGCACAAGGTCGACACTTTCACCACAAAAAACCTGCAAAGACATAAAAAAATGTAATGATTTGTATCTCCGAAAAGAAGTTTAACACAAAAAAAAACCAGACCTATGTCGTTATCAACCAATTGTATAGACAAAATAAATCAGGTGATGATGACTTTAGCGTCACCTGATAGAAGCAAGTTTTAAATGTCATCAAAAGTAACTGTGTTCTTGGTAAAAACTGTATATACTACTAATATCGATGATTATTATGATATTTGCATCGCTTGCAAATATTATGTAGTCGCTCTACGCGTAGGCAATACGTGCATTTCGACGTCACGCATAAAATGCTGATATCAAAACCAGCCTACTGTTTTTATTTCACAATGTAGCCGATGGACTTTTTTGCTTTCAATTAATTAATTGAAGAGTCATAGTTTGCACGTATATTACATTTTCAAACGCTATTGTTGCTGACAAATAAAGCATTAAGTATTTAATACTTAAAAAAATGTAAAAACACTTAAACTAACATCGACAAAATATAAAAAAATATATAAAAAAATTCTACAAAAAAAAATGTAACAAAACAAAACCGCATCTCCAAATTCGCACATAGCAACGTGAACCCTAGGACCATTTCTGTGACCATTAAAAACCATAATTGAACTTATTGGGTTCAATGAGATGCCCGATAAAAAACAAAAACAATCCGTTTGTGTCATTGGACTATTTAAATGGAATGTGTAGCGTAATATTGAATTCGTATTGGAAGGCTCATTGAGACCAGCGGTCGGCACGTGGTTGTTAGCGTGTATAGTTTTACGCCCATACTTACCTCACCGACTCTGGAGAATTGGTTGTCTCATCTGTTTCCGAACAGTTGACCAATTATGTCGTCTTTATAATAAAGAAAATTAATTAATTTTGTGTAAAAGGGTCTTTTATGCAACGTGAACAGTGGCGTGTTATAAAATTATCACCTTGTTTGTCAATTGTGTTTGTGGGAAATCCGAATAATTTGTTTACATTTCATACCCTCAATAAAGGTGTTACGATTTAAGCTCAGAGTAAATAGCCTCCGTACAATTAACGATAACATAAGATTTATAAAACCGCTGCTAAGGTGATATACAACGAGAAACAAAAGGATATTGTGACCATGAATGTGAAGGAAAAAAATATTGAGTATGGAGATGTGGATAAATATGAGTATGTGCCCCCCGAGGGAGGATGGGGGTATGTCGTGTGCGTCGGACTATCTGTTATATTCGTAAGTAGAATTATATTTTATTTTTATTAAAAAAAAATTACCTCTGTAGGCAAAATTAATTTTTAATTTTAAGCGGAGAACCGAGAATTTGAATCCGGGTAAAAAAAAAACATTTTGAAATTCCTAAAAAATATTTTTTTTTTCTTCACAATATTAGTTTCAATATAAGATATTTTTTAAAAAATTCATAAAATTTTAAATTAAGACATTTGTAAAATAAAAATAAAAAATTTAACTATTAAACGCGTCTAAAAACGTAATAGTTCTTTCTCTATTCAAGTTAATTGCTAAAAATATTTTATACATCAGAATGTTAATTTCATTAAAAAAAACTCAAAAAATAAAAGGAAAAAAAAACACTCCTTTTATAAAAAAACTAAATTTCTAAGTACGTCAACCACCTCTTAGTGAAATCAATAAACCCTTTTGCCAAGGCTGGTTCAAAACCAGGAAAATCTCGTAAGTTAACCCTTGCCTGCTCAGGCGTTACCCATTTGTCAAAAACACTTTCGATAATATAATTATAACAAGGCAAAGAAATCCAAAAATATGTTTGCAAAAAGTAAAAATAATATCGAGCCCGGTCAGGCAAGTGTGAAAGTGTTTATTTTTAATTCTTAAAATAATCTTGGGATTATGTCGGATTACGTTTTTTTATTCAATGTGCATATAGAGCTATGTCATCATAAAATTGTACTTAAGTGTCATAAGGCTTTAATAACGAGGTCTTTAAGCTAATGCACGTAAATTGAAACGGATATAACACAAAAAAAAACTTTTATCTAAACGTATCCTTAAGTACTGTTTATACTGTCTTTCCAAAATCAAAATACAATAAAAAACAAAGTTCAAAAAAAATGAGTAAAAACTGCTACCTAGATATTAATGTACACGTTGTTTCAAATTACATGAAAACAAAAAAGACGGAAGTGACACAAATAGAATAATAACAAGACTCAAATGCGTGTTACATTAAATCATCTTTTAACATTAAAACTCTGAATAAACTAATAAATAATATAGGTATAATATACTTCTTATTGATGCTAAAAATAATATTCTACCAATAAAATAATATAAATAAAACTAAGAATAAAAATTTATTTTTACAAGTTTACAGATAGGTATCTATTTAACATAATAATAATGCAAATATTCACATCACACTTTTCATATCTGTAGTACTCAACTATTTATATTATGTTAATCTATGAAAATAAAACATAAATTTTGATCTAATAATCTGGTTAAATCTTAATTTACTAGCGAGCTTACTTCGCGTTCATTTATATATATTTATAAGAATCCTAAATTTTTTATAACATAGGTGTTAGCGACGCATTGTAATGTAATTAATCGATTATTATAGTTACAATAAAACCTAAAAATATTATTATGTTTGTCTACGGACAAAAAAAAAATTGTAATAGATATGTTTACAAAAATAATGGAGGTGTCTGCACATTTGTTAATAAAACTTGACACTTAGTGCAAATTTGTTCCACGGCAGTCCGCAGATACCTCTCAGAGCGAACGCACGCTACTTTATATAATTTTTGCAATTTTCGGCTACCTACTGTACTGTACAAGTCTTTGCAATATACGCCTATTAAAAAGTTGTTCGAGTATTATTCCTCTGGTGACCCCAGAACCACTACAATAGGTACATAACATGATAGTGTTAAACAGGAATTGAAATATAAAAAACAAATAATAATTAAGGAATAGTCATTCCCACGAAGAACTTGGGAGAAAAGCACATAATGTCAAGCAAAAAACTTCAACCCGAGATATACGCGGTACACTCTCCCGATCTACTTAATAAAACTATAACACTAAATGACTGACCGACAGACAACACACAGCTTATACCGATAGGTCTACAAGCATGAAATTTTGCACAGAAGTTCCTCATAAAACATAGGTGAGCACTAAGAAAGGATTTTTGAAAATTCATTCCCTAAGGAAGTTAAATTGGGGACGAAATTTTGTATGGAAGTTCGTTATTTTTGAAGAATGGGAAATCCTGTTGGAAACACGACTAGTAACTTAGAAAGCTCGCTAGTGACGGGCAGCGTGGCCGGTGCGAGAACACTGGCTCTACGGTCGCCAAATCACTTGTTAAGTGGGGAGACTAGTAATAGGTATATTTTTGCGAGAAGCCTTCCCCAGCAGTATACTGCGAAGAGTTGAGAAGAGATCACGTTTCAAACAAATATTCGTTTAGCTGTGGGAGAAATGTGAAAGTTAGTTGGGCAACACGTATCTAATAGAAAAATAAAAAATACAACTTACTTTTTGTTTAGTTTTTTATTTTATTGAATTCAATATCATTTATTTGCGAAATATGGGTTTAATTTATGACTTAAAACAAAATAGCTTAAAATTTATCATTATTTTACATCAATAAATAGTATAAAACAAAGTCGCTTCCCGCTGTCTGTCTGTCCCTATGTATGCTTAGATCTTTAAAACTACGCAACGGATTTTGATGCGGTTTTTTTTAATAGATAGAGTGATTCAAAAGGAAGGTTTATATGTATAATACATGCATAATATAGTAGAGAAAAACGCGGAATACGCGATAAACGACATCCACGCGGGCGAAGCAGCTGGCGACCTCTAGTTACTTATAAAAATGACACTTCAAAATTTTGCTAGGTAGGTGAGTAGGTAGGCATTCCACTTTTCCTCTCAATATTATTTAAATTTTTTATGTGCTTGAATATTTAAGCATGGTCAAGATTTATATTTTTAATATAAATATTTATGCATAATTGTAACGGTTTCGAGTTACATAAAAATGCAAATAAATATAAATCTAGATTCCTCTAGCTCCGCAAGTCCATTTAAAATAGTCTTTTTTTTCATACAATATTTGTTAAAATAAAATAAGTTTTTTACAAAGCAATAAATAAATAAATTTATCTCAACTATCGAAAGTTATAAAATAATGTTACAATTTTGCGTATCTTCTACGGAAATATCTAGCCTATACTTAGGTTAAACCATTAAAATTTACTATCCTACAATAAAATGACGAGAACATAATGACAACTTACCCCGATCCGACCACAATAGATGATTATTCATCCGTTTTTATATGCATCGCTCAAAACCACTCGAGGAATTTAATGAGACCACCGCACGCATGAAGACCCCACAATAAATATATTTCCGACATGCATAAATATAAGTTATATTTAGGCGAATATACATACATTTTTTGTTCAAATTCTTGGCGGTCAATGTCGTTAGCCCATAGTTATTTCAATTGGTGTGGAATTACAGTATGTTACACCATATTTTTCTATGTTGTGTTAACCTGTTATGATTTGAAGGTTAATATCGGACCGTTGGACCTTATTTCCGTCAATTGATATGGTGTTGACTACTCATTGAGAACGTGGGACGAAACAAGTTAGCTTCTTTCTTTTAAACTTGTCTATAAATATTTTTTTCCCGGTAAATGGCCACGCCAATGTTGGAGGAGGCCTGGTTGTGGTTTTGGGTGCGTAGACAGTGCAAACATTGGGGCTTTTGAAACATCCGAGCAAGCAAGCTAGGCAGCCTAAGCTAGCTAGCTAGGTAACCTAGGAAACCTGGGGTTACAGTGACTGCACTGGCAAATCCCGTGACCTTAGGTTCTCGGAGATACACCGTGGTAGTTTATGTAAGAGTCTTATATAACCCTCCCCCAGGATGAAGGATATTCAAGTTTAAGAAAAGGCATCTTAGGTTCACCAAACTCACACTAGGCGAGGAGCGGGTCGATATTACCCCATTTCTCTAAAATTTTACTAAGTTTATTCCGGATTACACTGCATTTCGAGGGCAAATCGCTGAGCTTCACCTTTGAGTGAAGATTAATTTTTATTTACGATTGTGTCAGCGTCAGCTAATTTACCGTAATTGAGACGATGTACGTTGTTTTACCTAAGACGTTGGTCTTAGGTAAAACAACTATAAAGTACGAGTATTACAAAAATCACTTCTGTTGAGAAGTGATTTTTGTAATACTCGTACTTTATATCCACTTCGCAACTTACACGTATCACACGTGTTGCACGTGTATCTCTTCGGATATTAAAGTGGTAGCAGCCATTAATAATCCTGTAAATTCCAGTTTTAGCCATTAAAATGAAATCTTTTATAAAAAAAAACCCCAGCAAATAAAATTCCACTTAATTTTTAATACTTCGAGCGATGACATGACTCTATGACCATATTACACTCTTGTTCGTAATTATTAATATGTGTATCTATATTTATTTAAAATAGAATACAAAAACTAGATTTAAATATAAATGCAGTTTCAAAACTTAAAAGACCTTTGTTACAATAGTGTGAATTTGCATGTCACGTCGTCAAAATTTATAAAGCTGCGAATAATTTAATTATATTAAAAAACTTGTTGGTGACATGCTATAAATTGAGTGATTTAATAATGCCTAAAATTGTGAGCTATTAAAATAAAATCGAGTTTGTGGTAGCTGGCTAAAATAAATATGTAAAGAAAGTGAAACTTTAGGTCACAAAGGAACCGTTGCTAAATCTTAATTTAACTCACAAGCGAGTTTCCTGTAGCGCAACGCCATACCGAAATTACGTGAACGAACTTTGGCGGATATATGTCTTTTATATCGTCAGAACGCGATTTCATTTCAGAATTGGTATCGCGAGTAATTTAAAAGGGTCTGACGCAGAATGTGCATTTCTCAAAATGAGCATTTTGCAATAAGTGAACTTGAATAACGGGCACTTCTCAAAATGAACATTTTGTAATTTGTGGTTAGGAATATGTAAAATGAACTCCAAATAAAAATCTTTTGCTTCTTGATAAGTATTTAACGTGATTAATTGATTATTGTTTAAAAAAAGCAAAAGTTTTTTTATTTAAAATTGCGTCGCGTATTTTCGACATGGTGTGGTTATTCGTCAATGATCTTAGTTTAGTGTTGTTAGTACCCAAGCGGATGTTGCTACCATCACATTTGTTTTTACTCAATTAGTACGAGAAAGGACAAATCATCATAAAAAATAAATGTTAAGTCAAGCAGTTCAATGATCTTCAATTGTTTTATTAAGCTTTATGATCGGATTGTATTGGCCGCGCGATGTCACGGTCACGATATTAAACGGTCCACATACTTGGTGAGCATGCATACCTATTATGTGTCTTCTCGCGCAACCAAGTTTGTTTACCATACACGCATATATCTGAACTAAGCCTAAAGGTTCGGCAACACGCTCAATCTTCTTTGCACAAATTATAATTTGCACAAGTAAAGACGGCAAAACGGTAGGTACCCACACCGCCTACCCGTACTGTCGTTATTACCTAATGGTACTACCATTAGGTAATACCGTGAGCATGAGCACCGTTTGCGCAAAGTTATGCACAAGTTGTTTGCGCAGACAAGTCGCTGCATGTAGCCGATTTTTTAAACTGCGAACAAAATATGTGACGCCATATTGATTTTTCAGATCGCCGGCACAGCGCACCAGCCAGTATTCGGCTTCATATATAACGACTTTTTGGATGAATTGGGAGTGGGCACAGCAGCAGTTACACTTGTGTTTGGAGTGTTCCAAGTCACATTAGCTATTGCTGGTAACTATAGCATATTCTGTTTAACTCTTTCTCTAACCCCTAGGTCAATTTCTTTCGTTATACAGCGATATTTTCATTTCTAATGGATTGCTTGAAGATTAGGGTTGCCATCCGTCTCGGTACACCGGAACATGTTACCAGTTTGGAAATTTTTGTCCCGGTCCAGGTTGATTTACCGAATGTCCCGGTGAATAAAAATATAATAAATTCAATTTCAAAATGACATGTTGGGAATTTAATAATTATGTTATGGGTAAACCAGACCTGTTCAAGTAGGTATATATTACTAGGTATAGTACTTTCAGTACGATAAATCTATTATGTAAAAATTAATGCTTGTTTGTGAGTTCGTCTTCTATTCATTCGCGTTCCGTTCATCCGATTGAGTTGAAACTTTGTACATTTGTTGTTAACACTTGTATGTAAGTTCCTGACATAGTAACATCAACGTACAGTTGGTGGCGTGCGAGTCGTATCGGATAATATACAGGGGGGAGTAATATTTTTATGAAAAAAAAACTTTATACGTGGACGGAGCCGCGAGGGCACTGCACCTGCATCCTGTACTAAAGTACAGGATGTCCCTGGAAGTATAGATCAAATCGAATAGGGGCGTGGGCAATGTCATTTCCAAACTATTTAAGCCTGAGAATGTCGGTGCAATTTTTTACGGTTCAAAAGTTATGACCTATTATTATTATTATTTCAATCACTTCGCATAGAAAAAAATCATAAAAAAAAAACTATCAGAGATATCATTTTTTTCAAGACTTTGGCGAACAGTGGGGCTTTCTTGTGGTAATGTGGTAATACTTTTACGCAGCTAGAAAACATGTGTTCAGTAAGAAAAAATATTTACTGCAAAGGCTTTTTTGGTCTGGCAAAAAATTTACTCAAGTTTTTACTACTACAAGTTTTGAAATGACCTTGCCTACGCCCCTATTCGATTTGATCCATACTTCCAGGGACATCCTGTATAAAAGAATTTGTTCTGCGTAAGACGGTTATAAAATTATTGTAAACATAGCCTTAGTAGTAAATTGACCTTTTTATGAATATGAAAAACAAATTGAAGGTTCTTATTTTAGAACTTAATCGAATATAGATATTTTCAATTATTTAACATACTTAAAACCAATTACATTGCATATTTATAACGAGAAGTTGAAATATAATTATGCTATTGGTACATTATTAGATTTAATTTAAAACCAACTAACTATAAAATAATTATATCTAATAGTTTAACAACTGTATAAATTCGGGACCAAAACAGAAAATGTAGAGTCATACTCTTTTGTTCTCAAAATATCTAACTAAACAATTCAAGAATAACCTAGCCAAACCTTGCGTCAACACAAAATGCAACATGTTTTTTTTTTTATTTGCATTTCTGTGTCAACCTAGAATTGCTAACAGAGTAAGAGCTCAAACACACCACGTTTTTTTCAGGCGCCGTCGACGCGCGTTTCGCTATCGCGCGTTGTCGGCGCTGCTAAACTTGAAATAGGCAGATTACGAGTACTTGCGATTGCATCGCTGCATACTCATGAAAAACGCGCTACAGACGCGCGTGAGCAACTCTCCTTGCAAAATAAAACGCGCATAGCACGCGCGCGATTGAGCGTGTATCGCGCTGGAAACGTGTGTGCGCTGTGTGACCGACCGACATCGAGGAAAGGGGCGGGGGAGAGGCCTACGGCGCACACTCCATCCGTACTTCATACAGAACGCTGTACGTATGTGTTTGCAGCTAAAGAGACGCGCTGTGCCAGCGCGTCTGTATCGATGTAACTCCGCGCTACTAGCGCGTCGACAGCTCGCGAAAATGTCGTCGTCTGCATACTAAAATTTTATGAACGTGTGAATAGGTAAATTGGTTGCGATAACATCGCGTTTGCAGCGCGTTATAGTTGCGTGCGACGCGCGTCGACAGCGCCGGAAAAAAACGTGGTGTGGAAGAGCCCTAAAGCGTACCTAAAGCCAGTGTTGAGCTCTACGATGCAATTTTTAAGGCGTCCGCGGTCTGCCTTAATTGTGTAACAACTTTTTCTCTCCTATTTTTTAACCAACTATAAAAAAAAACTTAATATGTTTTTTGCATTTTCAAATATAATTTTCGGTGCAGGACATAGATTTTTATATTCGTTTTATTCAATCGTAAGGCGCAAGCTACATGCTCAACATTTATCACGATATTTGGACCGCCATTCTGGAGGTTTATTCCACTTTGTTCACCTGGGTGATATCGCCTGGGTGAAGAAAGTGGAATTTTTAGTGTCCTCATATCACCTAGCACCTCGGAGTTTTTTTTTGTTTCTTTTTTCATTAAATTGATTTAAATATTAAGTTGGCTTTGATTTCAGTTTTTTTTGTATTTTTTATGTTATTGTATTTGTATGTTTATGTGGGTGAATAATGTCCACAACATTAATAAAAAAAGTCGCAACTTTTCACCTGGGTGATTTAATTACAAGGTGAATAAAGGAGACCAAATATATCGAACTAATTCACCTGGTTGATATTGTCAGGTGAAATAAATCCGAGGTAATAAATTATGTAGACACTAAAAATTTCACTTTGTTCACCCAAGTGATATCACCCAGGTGAACAAAGTAGAATAAACCATTGTAGATGGTAATATGATATTTATTAAGCGTTTAATTTGTAAATAAACTGATCTAAACGCTTAAGAAATATCACGATCTAAGATCGCGATTCAAATATCGCGATAAATATTTAATATGTAACATTCGCCTAATAAGAACAAGGCTACTAATAGAAACGTTGATCAATCGCAACCGAACCGAAGCCGATCCGTTCACTCAGACAGTTTTCGTTTACAAAAACATTTTTCATGAAGTTTTCATGAACGAAAACTGACTGAATCCGGGTCTCCAACATAAACCTTAATAACTCAGAAACTAATAATGAAAACAAATACAAGTAAAAAAATAATTATAGACTTTTGAATACTATTCTAAAATATTCTATGGACTATTTAATGCTATTTAAATAAAAAATATATTTTATTGACTATTCATTCTATTCAGATAAAAATATCTTGTAGACTATTTAATACTATTAAAAAAAACTTATTTAATTATATTCAAGTAAAACTTCATAAATAGTCTAGATAAAAATACTTTGTATTTAAATATGCTAGCATTCTTAATTTCCAAAATATTAAGGTTTATGTTGGAGACCCGGATTCATTGCTCCTGAGTGTATTTATTACCAAATTAATAGAATAAATTAATTGGACCCGTGGATCTTTTTTATCATTTCGTCAAAATCTGATGATGAAATTCGAAGGACACCCTCAGAAATACAGGGTCTCCTCAACATCTAGGCTCAAATGAATCACAATAATAGTGGTATACTTGATCGAGTTCATCGAGCAGTTTTAAGTAATTTCTTTGAAATCACGGCTCATCTTCCGTGCGGAAGATGTCCGGTCCTTTGGAAGGCATACGGGGGACACAGGTCCAACGCGCAGAGGCCCCTTTGAGAACTTTAATCTAAAATGGGGTGGGGCACCAACCGGGGACTATCCACGGCTGTACTATTGGAGTACAGTCATGGACCGTCCCAAAACCGTCGCAGGTGGGTGCAAGACTATTGTAAAATATGGTGAAAAATATTTGGTCTATGGGAAGGGGTGTTAGGTGGACTGGATAACTTCTACTGCCGGAAGAAAGCGGCGTCTACCTTTCAACATTTAAAATTGAAAAGTTTTGGCAGACGGTGACTCACCAGCTCACTAGCTGGGCCCCCTGAAAGGCCGCCAGAACATAGGCGAAGGGGGCAACAAACGTGTGAGCGGTAATTTTATTGTTAGGATTAAATTATTTAAGTTTGTTAATGATACATTAGATTATGAATCTAATTACCAATCAATCATCAGATGAGCATTCTATATAGAACGTTATTCTTATTTTATTTTAATGATTGAATATCTCTTCAATCATTAAAATAAAATAAAAATAAATCAAACTTCAAAAAAACTTTTGGTTTAATTTTACTTAAAAAAAACTTGTATAAAAACCATGCGATGCTAAGTTTCGTTGTTTGAAGATAAAAATTATTGCACGATTAGTTTTTTCTTCGAATAAATTTTGAAGATGACACGAAAGATAAGGTGAACGATCAATTAATTTCGCAGAACAAATAAAATGTCATTTATATTATATTTATCATACGCCACGTGGCGCTTACTACTTTGAAATCAATCTCTTTTGCTCTCGTGGCACGAGCTATAAGAAAATAGCATGCCGTGGTGAAAAGCCGGTCAGGAAGGATGTTTAGCAAGGCTGACTGCCCAGAGTACGCCGGACGTACTTAAGTATCGTCACTCGTGGAGGCTCTTTTTTACTTCGACTCTGCCCCCCGCCATCCGAACCCCCTAGTCGCCGCAGCGGCCGACTACAGTCCCTCTCTCATAAGTAAAGTTCGCCGTCCCAGGCACACACTTTTAGAACCCGATGACGAAATTACCCTCCTCCAGGAGGCGAGTAAATCGACCAGCACACTACACAACAAACGCCGCCGCCCGGCATACCGTCCTCGCCGACGAGGCCCGTCGCGACGCCCCACCGCCGCCGGTCACGATCCACCGAGCTCTCCCGTCGTAGAGCCGGTCGTCTCTTCAGACTCCGCAGTCACCCCGATAATTCAGCCCTCATCAAGCTGTCTCCCCCCCCCTATGTCCACGCCAGCAACGCCCTAAGCCGAGGTCCGAGTCCCACTAGGGGTTGCCCTTAGTGCTGTTGTTGCAGGTAGTCATGATGTTAGTGTAGTACAAGTAGTTAGCTTAGGTTAAGTATTTTACTTCCCCCCATTGGCTGGAGACCCTTCAGGTCTCGCCAATAACTGCCCGGTTACGTAGAAACCGTCCCCTAGGACGACCTACTGCAGTCCAATAGAAAAAAAAAAAAAAAAAAAAGGAGGCTCTTTTCATGCATTCATCTCCTAACCCATCTCTTTAAGAGTACATAACAAAATGTACTCGTATATCTTGTTTAGGAACTATTAGACTATGGTTCGAAAATAAAATAGAAATCGAACACTTGATCTGAATAATAATTTTGTACTTAGCTAATAATATACAACACCAAAAAAAACACAAATGTGTTTGTAATTCTGTTTGGTTCTGCAGCTCAACACAACATGAATGAATTCATAATATTTGTAGAAAGTTTTGAAAATAATCAGTTATTGCAGTCTGTAATCCGGTCGAGAGACTTTATGGTCCACAGCAAAGCGGGGCCAATTCTACTAATAGAAACTTTTACCAATTGCAACTGAATCGTTTATTCAGACAGTTTTCGTTTACAAAAACTATCAAATTGTTTGACAACGAAAACAAAACCAAACATTTTGACAGCTTTCGTAAACGAATACTGTCTGAATGAAAAATTCAATTGCAATTGATAAAAGCTTCTGCTAGTAAAATTAGCTCCCTGTTTAGTTGTAACGTAAGCTAAATATGTTCTGAAGCTTAGCACATTTATTACAATTTAGATTGTTCAAAGATAAGCAAATGAGAAATCTACATTTGTCACAATGTGTAAATTGATTTTATTGGACTATAATGCATGTTTTATAAGAACATTATTTTGAATTAGAACTAATAACTCTATTAGGTGCCTGATTAATGATTTAACTTCCGTAAAACGTAGACTGCGGTGTGATAATGTCTTAAAATTACTACAGGCGTTACTGGCATTACTATTTCTATAATTATGTACTTATTTAAAGTTCATTATTCAATACTTTTATAATTATTTGGAATGGATAATACAATGAAGCGTATACATAGTTATGTATTGTCTAAACGAAGAAAACCGGAATCATATTGAAAACCTGTACTAGCGAAACCTGCATTGACGAATTAAAATGTCGCACCTTTTAACAAATAATATATTGATCGCTTTTTATAGTCTATTATCTGACCCGGCGAACTTCGTACCGCCATTTTTTTTTGTAACTATTTTTTAATATTTTATTTCATACAAACCTTGTCCTGACAATAACGAACACACAAAAAAAGAATTATCCAATTTGGTGCAGTCGTTCGGAAGTTAGGCCCGGACTCCACCAAAGCGCAGATGTGCGGAGATGTCTCGATCAACCAATAGGATTGCGTTATTTTCAAATGTCTCCGCTTAGCTTCAATTCAAAACGAATTCCTATTGGTTGTTTACGAGACATCTCCGCACATCTCCGCTTGGTGGAGTCTGGGCCTTATACGCGTACATACATACATTTCGGCGATTCATTTTTATTTATATAGATTAGTATATATTTACACTATGAAGAGAAACGAAAAGATGAAATAGTACTTAGGCGGTGAAAAAAATCATAAATATGAACAATTTCTAACATGGGAGCAATCTGAATTTGTAAAAAAGAGAATGCTGTTCCATATCGTCGTACAAGCACCGGACACCGGGTAACTCAAAAAAAAAACAGTTTTGAGTTAGGCACTTCATTCGATAGGAAATTGAAAAACGCATCGTTTTGCCGATTACAATCAGTTGTTAGACCCAATTGCAACGCGATATTTCAAAAACAAAAATACAGCGTATTCCCCATAAAGCAAGATATCTTTTTTGCTCTTCTGAAAAGTTAACTGTTTTGAGTAACGCGGTGTTAGAAATTAAGCGAAAATATACATTACTATTAAAGTTGTAGAGAATAATCGATATTCCTATAGAACAGCTTATAATTACTTTTTTCTCATAGATACTAAAAATAGTTTATATTCATTGCTGTCATCCCCTAAAGTATTATCTTACCTTTCGGTTGCACCTCGTATAGTACAATTTATTTATAGGAAGTGAACTTTTGCTTTCTTAGTAGTGAAACCAACAGAAAAGCCTTGTAAATCCAGACGGCTTACACTTTACTCCACTCCGCTCTGCGGCGAAGTTTCTTAGAATTTTTATATAGTTTTGTCCTGTAAAATTATTAAATTCTCGTAGCAATAAAATGATAAGGATCTTCTGTGACGTAGAAGATGATATAGAATAGAATAGAATATACTTTATTGTACACCAAAATTGTAACACAGCTCTTATACAGGGTTAATTGAAAAACACCGACAACCTCTTATGGGGTCATTGCACTCATCATTATGAACAACTTTTACTATGGGACCAAATCTGAAATCGCAAAAAAAAACAGCTGTTCCCTACATTTTGACGAGCTAAGCGAACATAAAAGCTGTTTTTTTTCGCGATTTCAGATTTGGAATGTGTTACAAGGAATGTGTTGCTAGGAATGTGTGCGAGAATTTGAAAATATGCGCCTACCTCAGCTGTTCCCTACATTTTGACGAGCTAAGCGAACATAAATGTAGGGAACAGCTGTTTTTTTTTCGCGATTTCAGATTTGGAATATGTTACAAGGAATGTGTTGCTAGGAATGTGTGCGAGGATTTGAAAATATGCGCCTACCTCAGCTGTTCCCTACATTTTGACGAGCTAAGCGAACATAAATGTAGGGAACAGCTGTTTTTTTTTCGCGATTTCAGATTTGGAATGTGTTACAAGGAATGTGTTGCTAGGAATGTGTGCGAGGATTTGAAAATATGCGCCTACCAGTCAGTCAATAGATGGTGTTTGTAAGAGGTAGATGGTCAATTGTACACATTAACACATTTCGAATTACACATTTCTCGCACAGTCTGATGTATGTCCAGCCTTAAGCGTGCTGGGTTTTGTTGAATCTTACAATACACGTCTATTCCAAATGCGCGGTGAGGAAGCTTTATATTCTACCCCGTCCCCTCATTGATCTGCTTCGAGAACTGAACTTAAAGTTATCAATTACACTAACATTTTCTGTTGTTTCAGGATTCTCAGCAAACATAGCTTTAAAGAAACTATCTTTAAGACAAGTGGGCTTAATAGGAGCCTTCATATACACACTAGCGTCATTCCTAGCCATATTCGTAGTATCTACGACACAACTGATCATAACAAATGGCTTCCTGCACGGGTTGGGAATGGGGCTACTCATACCTGTCTCCTATACGAGTTTCAACAGTTATTTTACAAAGAAAAAAGTGCTTTATTTGAGTCTGTGTAAGGCTTCAATTGGTATGATAACGATGTTTTACCCGTTGTTTATCAAGTTTACGATAACGGAGTACGGGTTTAGAGGAACGCTAGCGATACTGTGTGCGATCTCATCGCATAGTATATTCGGGGCTCTGGTTATGCATCCAGTGAAATGGCACATGGTGAAGCAAGTGAAACCATGCGAGAAAATTGTTTGTAAGTTTATTTATACAATCAACATTATAAAGCTGGTGGTTTTGTAACGGTCGCTGTTCTTTGTGCAAATTATTTGGCTTTGCAAAATTTGTCCGTTCTGTATAAAGTTGAGCTTATATTAAAGCCAGGGAAATACGATTTAGCTTTGAGTTCTTGTGTTACTCGGTTTCATTTGTTGACTTGGTATTCAAAATTAACGTTAAATCAAAGACCGAGCTTATTTTATACTGGTATTGTAAAAACTGTATAATTTTTAAATCTATTTCATTGATTATACAAAAGTTTACGTACGTAATAGACTTAATAACCTTCCTTTTCTTTCTTACCTTTGTTATTTTCGTTAAAATCTGTTTTTTTTTTTTAATTTATTTCATTGATTATACACCGTTGGCGTAGGTACTATTATTTGATAGCTCTTTTTATAGCTTTCTTTCCTTTGTTATTTTCGTGCTTAAACAATAGTGTTGATAATGATATTAATTTTCCAGTAATACCACCCACACCTGCCAAAGAAGACAGCAAGGATAAATTCGATTTTACCAGAACACCCGGCATCGATACATCAGAAAACGCGAGATCTGCCGAGAATCTGTATCGAATCAATTGCTTGGAAAATCCAAAAAAAGGAGCAGAATTACTATTTGTGTCCAAATTAACCGATTCCAGACGATTGAGCATACCAGTGGTATTGATCCCAGCAGACGGGAAGATAGATAGTAAATTCGATTCTAGCGATCATGTGTATCGAGAGAATTTGTACAAGGCTGCTTCTGTATCGAGTTTGGGTAACTTTGGGAATATTGCCGCGGAACCAATGCCAATTATCAAGAACAAAGATGGAAAATGGTACGTTGTGTTTGATAATTATTTTATACTAGCTGTACCGCGTTGCAATACACTTTTTCCTACTTACTACCTACTACCTATCTTCAAAAACTAAATCAAAATAGTAACAACAAGTTAAAATAATTTTCATGCATGCGGTAAACAAATGAAAAATATGGACATACTGAGATAATTTTGTTTTTTTTAAATATTTAAATTTTCTTTCAAAAAAAAGTACAACAAAAAAACAAATTTTGCGAAATCGGTCCAGCCGCTCACGCATGATGCCGCAACGTACTAACTAACAATTCTCCTAAAATAAATCTTGATAAATCGCAACCGAACCAAGGCCGAACCGTTCATTCAGACAGTTTTTAATTTCAAAAGCTGTCAAATTGTTTGACAAAAAAAACAAATCCAATCATTTTGACAGTTTTCGTAAACAAAAACTGACTGACGGTTGTGGGTCGCTCCCTCCTCAGAAACTTTGGAATTTAATAGTTAGTCCCTTCTGATTAACGTACATTTTTTATCCATGTAAAGTACACGTGCACGCTTAGCACCCGAATAGCTATCGCGTAGTACACGCGTCGTAATCGCGCAGCACCCGCGCCGCCTCCACCCTCCCGGCTAGGATGGCAAACGCAATTTGAGATCTATTTAATTGATGTGTTATAAGACTCAAATTATCGGCAACTTTCAAAGCGAGTTAGACGCGGTTGCGTGTCATTTGAACGCGCTCTTACAGCTGACATACGAGTCGTTCATTCGATTTGCAAATTTATTCGAATTATTATACGAAATTAATTAATAGATTAACAAAAAAATAGTTGTGTTTGGTTCTTATTATTATCTGTCTAATTGTTATGCATTCCTTTACACTTCTACTTTACATAGTTGTTTAATAATATTTTAACAGAAGCTTTTTAATGATGTAGATTTTATGCTCCCAACATTATAATTTTCTTTTAAATTAATACAATACTTACTCATCCCATTCATTTTGGTTAATTTATAACTTCATAATCTACATAATGAGCTCGTGGGTAATTAACAACCGTGCGGTCAATCCATGGATGGGTGACCGTCGTTGACTACACAAAGAGAGCCATCCGTGCCTTGGATAGTACGTCGTCGGTCCCGGGTGTTACACGAATACATATAACAGTCATTACGGGTAGTCAGAAGCCCGAAAGTCCGACAACTAACATGTTATTCATGTAGCTTTAAAAGTACTAATATACAGTGTGTCCGGTCATGGACTAGCGATGTTTTAGGCATGTATAACAACTATTCTAGTACACAAATACACTATTCACTAGGGTCCAATCCACTTAAATTTTTTTGTTGAGATATTCTGTACGTGTGTACAAAAAAAGTCATAAGTCTCAAAGTTTTGGTCCTACTGAGATAAAAGTAGGCTTATTCGGAGGGCAACAATATTGTCTATCGTTTACATTACGATACAATGGGTTCACGTTTTCACAACTTTAAGATAGAGAATATCTCAACAAAAGAGCAAAATGGCTGCCAAATATCGGGGAAGTGGATTGGACCCTAGGGTGTAGTGTATTTGTGTACTAAAATAGTTGCTACATAAGTACCTAGAATATCGCTAGTTCATGACTGGACACATATGTATAATCGCGACTTCACTAGGTGACGTCAAATCCATGTACGTCACTTACGCCACAGAATAAAATAATAGTAGGTAGTTACTAGACGCTTGTAGTGGGTACAAGAATATCTAACTTAGGTGGGTGAACAAGAATACACCCGGTTTTTGAATGGCTGCAATTTAATCTGTTGTAAAATCTCATTAATCTGTTGTCAACGAATGCGATTGGTTGACAAAAATACTAACAAACCAATAACATCACTTGACATGAGATTTGAGAGATGATTGGTAAAATTTTTCATTGATCACCATTTCAGAAATCGGGATTATAGTATTATTTTATTATTCACCGCACTCTCTTATCATAATTTAATGTTAAGTATCAATTTATATAATTAAACTATATTTAAATTAATGTTATTCATTACTATAAATGTGTCATTATGCCTGATTTAAGATTACTCGAATGTCGTATAAGAAAATGGATAAAAATGTTATTTAAATCAACTTCATCGAAAGTTTTTTTTTTAAGAATGCATTAAAATGTGTGATTTAAAATTAAAGCAGCATTAACCTTGACTTAGGCTGTGGTAGGTGCTAGACAAGGCTACAAATAATACCGGACGAATTTGAATTCCCGTAATAGGAACCTATTATTCTAATATGAGTAACATCAAGAAATGTTGAGGTGTAAGGCTTGTGAGACATATTAGATGATACTACATATTTTATCTCCAATTTTATATGTACACAAATGTAAACGAATTCCTGCAATTTCTAAAAACCACATGATCTACTACTGGTGTAGATTGCCCCCGCACGGGAATTAGCTTGTATAAATATTTAAAAAAAAACGTTTTTTTTCGTGCTTTTGGGTTAAGTAATCGTGTCCAACCACCATATAAGGAATAAGAAAAAACAAACAAAAATCATTTAGCAAAAAAAATAAAAATTATCTGAGTCAACATTTCGATGCCACGTACAAATGAATGAAATCACGGCGACTCAGAGACGCGGCTGGCGATTAACGCGATAATTATCGGTCTTTGCAGTCAGATAACTCGGGGCTCTAAAATTACTCGGGAATAGAAAATCAAGATTTTTAAAAACATTTTTTACTTGATTTTTACAAATACCTGTTTAGGGTTAATCTGTGTAACCAGTAGATCACGCGATTTGAAGGAATTACACGAATTCGTTTACACCCTGTATACAACGTGTAACAGTTAAGCGTGCTCATATTTAAGAGGGATGTTTAGACTCTTGGTTAGAGCAATAAGTAAAAAATCATTTAAAAAAATCGGCATAAATTTTTCCCGATCAGGTGAAGTGAGTGTCGAAAAAAAATTACCGAATTTATTTGTTTGATCTGTAAAATTTTGTTCTCAATAAGAGTCCAAACAATCCCCTTAAATATGATCACGCATTTCTGATACACGTTGTATAAGAAATTAAAACCGGAAAACGTGGCTACACGACGGCAACGCATTGCTACAATAAATTATCTTGGAATGCAATAAGATGCATGATCTACATATTATCACGGATGCAGACAGTTTCTAGCTTATAATAATACGTTGACATAGCTTGGTTGATGGTATAACTAGCACAATGTTATTATTTAATAACATTTTTCTTAAAATTTTACTAGAATGATTTTCACGAAAAATGGCATGCAGTGTTTCTTAAGACCCGAAAATTGAACACTCTCCTTTTTATTCCATATTCCATACTAAGTAAGTAGGTAATAATATTATTCCAAATACACAATGAAGACACGCGTGATAATTTTAATTAGTGTCAGAGATATTCATTTTCGAAACAGTAGGTATGTTCGATTTTTGAGTGTAATGAAACATTATTATAGAAAGTTAGAACTTTGCATTAGTTAATTACTTATTAGTCATAATGACTTTCCTAGTTGCAGTTATATTCTGTACATAAATTGTCGAACTATTATTGACCTTAATAAATTAATAACTCCTAAATTAGATGTATTAATTTCTGAAAGAAAGCGTGATGACTATGACCGTAACAAGGAAGGCTTCTCTAATATCTCAAATTATGTTGATATTTACGAATCATAATCCGCTTTTTTTTAAATACCTTCGGCCAGCAACCTGCTGGGGAGTTTGTTGCGCCGTTTCTTCACAGCAAAAACACTAGGAACCGGTGAAGGGAGGGCTTTTTGTGGGATATCTATAATATTGTAAAACTGACGTTCATAAAGAACTAAGTAATTCTAGTCTATTTTGAATAAATGAGTTTTGAGTTTGAGTGTCTAAAGTTCAATAAAACATACGTGCACGGCACATAATTATAGACATTGCTCTATAAATAATTTTACAAGGTTAGTCGAAAAGGGGGCACTAATCCAAAAGGGTTTTATAGTACCCATAATAATATATGACTTTTGTTCTACAACATTCCCTAAAAGTCAATAATTCAGGAAAAATAACAGACTAAAGATCTCAAAAAAAAAAACGCTAATTACGATCTATTCACGGCTATGATCAGCTGTGTTTACATTTTAAGTCATATTTGGAGTCACAGATTGCATGTACTATTTTATGACTTCGTAACTAAAGCAGGGATAAAAAATTTAGAAAAAACTAAAAGTAAAAATCATTTTTCATGGAAAAAAAAATCTAGTTTTTAAATTTTAACCTTTGCTTTCAAACAGTCATCAGTGATACTTTAAGTGGTCCACGAATTAGTACCTTTCCGACTAACATTGTATAAAACGAAATATAGTTTCTGGTCGATATTACCTGCAATATTGCACGAATCGTATCCATCGATTTTAACAAATTAACGAATGATATCGCATTCCATTGCTTCATAATTATGCGATTGTGTATACAAGATGTAAACGAATTCGTCTAATTCCTTAAAACCACATGATCTAGGTACTATTAGTGTAGATTGGCCACGCACGGGATTTAGCTTGATAGAAAATAAAAAAATAAATTAAAATTCTTTTTTTTTCATGTGGTAGTGGTAAGTGATCGTATCTAAATGACCTAAGAAGGAATAAGAAAAAATTATTTTTTTTTGCAAAATCATTTAATTTTTCTTTTGTCAATGGACATTTTGTTGCCACGCATAAATGAATGAAAGCACGGCTACACGGCTGGTGGGCACGACTAACGCGATATCGCTCTTTCCAGTCAGTTAGCTCGGGGCTCTAAAATGATTCAGAAATAGACAATCAATTTTTTTTTTCCTTTTTTTTTTAAAAAAATACTCATTTTTGGTTAATCTGTGTCACCAGTACATCACGCCTTTTGAAGGAATTACACGAATTCGTTAACAGTCTGTATTTTAGACAAAAATATTTTATACTATCTTTTTTGTTCGTCCATGACTACAACATTACATTTTCTTTTTCAGGCAAACGATAGCAGAATTCTTCGATCTAACCCTCCTAAAAGACTTAGTTTACGTTAATATAATATTCGGACTGGCATTAACTTTCTTTTCCGACCTCACATTTTTCACCTTGGAGCCATTATTTTTGGACAAAAAACATCTAAGTAAGGTAAGGTTCTTTATTATTTTTGGCCTCAGAATGAATATTAAGCTGGAGGCTAGTTTTAATGTCTTTTACTTGGATTTTTACTAGAATATTTTGGTTATAAATGAAACCTGCTAATGTATATTTAGCATGTTAACCATGTTGCGGCATTTTATAAGAGCAATATAGAAGACTATTTCAAACATGAAAATATAGAATTTGTATCGAATCAAAAGAATTTGTATTCTATAGAAAGAGGAGGAACTAAGAATACAATTACCCTCGCAAGCGAATCGTAAGAGGTGATGGAACTGCGGTGCGAGCACGGATCTTTTATCGAGTCGATTCGAGGAATGTATCTGTTTTAAACGTCAAATTTGACATAAGATATAGATAAAACGACAACTGCTGTCGTTTTATCTATAAGTTACGTCAAATTTGACGTTTAGAATAGATACATTTCTCGAATTGCCTCGATAAAAGATCCGTGCACACGGGGCTGGGCTGGCACCATAATTGTACCCAAAAATGGTTATAGGGTCGCCAACTTCTGACATACACGGGACTTAAAACGAGTGGTGAAATGTGGGTGTCAGGATTCAGACTCCCGTAATAGGAAAACACCTCTGTGTACCCCTTAGGGGATTACAAGCGTGAGTGTTGTGTTAGAAACGCCTAGGCGCCTGGGAATCTTCGCAGCTGCTCTGCTCTCAATGCATATTTACTCAACAGTATGCATAATTCTGATCTTTACCCACATGCAATTCTGTTCTCGTATTCAAGCAGTGCACTGTGTTGCAGTTTCAATTAAAATGCTAAAAAAATAACGTTTCTGACAAGCAAAACGTGCAAGGAAGAAACAATAACAACATTTTCGTAGTGTTGTTCCGGCCTATAGCTGGTTTTCTGTAAATCTAACTCAATACGTTTTCACCATTTGCGTTGTTTTTGCCTGTGAAAAACACAACAGCGCAGCGTTCTGTCATGTTGGAAAAATGGTGTTTGACTACTTCTAAAAAAGCACGAGACTTTAAAATCATATTAAAGTAATAACGAATTTTAAAAACATGAAAAAAAATAAGAGCTACACAGATTTAATAGAGGGTACTTTCTGTCCTTGTCACTCGAAACGGACATTGTACTGTATGAAGTTACAATGTTGTGACGTCAGCGTACAGAAATGTTGTCTCTGTCTAGTATGGGCATTGATTTTAATATTTCTTTAGATTTTTCACTAATTGTAATGTTTTTGGTTTTCTTACAGTTTCGAAATTCATAATAAAAAATAGTTAAACACCCTATTTTGGAAGGGGTAGACTATCGTAAAGCTGCCATTTTGCTGAAAACAGTTTAGTTTCGTATTATAAACCGCCATTTACAATAGGCCACAGTCCAGCAAAAAACCTAAAAATATTTTAAATCTCAAATTAGAATCTATTCTAAAAAAAACTTTATTACTTTGCAGGCAGAGATAGCCAACATAATAGCGGTAGGCGGAGCCATGGATATGTCAGCACGACTGTTCTTGGGCGTGGCGGGACAATTCTTCAGGATGAACAGTCGATATATGTTCTTCAGCGGCGCCCTATTTACAGCACTATTTAGATTAGGTAAGTGATTTTAGATTAGGACTATTTGTTATGCGAGCGTGTCTGTACAAGGGGGACTTTTGGAGCAGGGAAATTTTAAGAACAGCCTGTTTTTTGTTCTGGCAATTACACTTGAAAAGTATAAGCATTTGCAGGTTAATTCAACAATTTTTCTGTGACATATCTCTTCTGTTCAAACATTTTGACAGTTTTGTATAAGGTGGCTATTACACTATCATTTATCTAGTATCATAGATCTATGAGTCATAGATATATGACAATGTAATATAGACAGATGAATCATTTCGTCTTTGATGACAGATCTTTGACATTTGTTGTTAGATAGGATCCTATAAGGTCAAAGAAACAGGTATTGCATTACAGGCCAGTTAACATGAGAAAAAAGAAACAAAAATTCTAACTTGGCTGTATGTAGTACATCTATGTCAAACCTTTGCCATTACCGCGGTAACTAAAAAAAAAATTAAGTATGCAAGCGGCGTTGCAAACTGGCTGTTCTGAATGTACAGACGCCAGCACATCAAGCTACTATAACCTGTCAAATTTCTTTAATAGATTTTCATCTTTATCGCAAAATTATTAGGCTCAAGGTTGATTGGGAAAATTCTACAGTTTCGGGTAGCTTGATGTGCAGTGCTGGCATCTGTACAAATAATGTGATTACGAAAAATAGGATCATAATGTAACTATGAATATGACTCTAGAGGTCATATACAAGGTTAGTCAGAAAGGGGGTACTAATCCGAAAGGGTGTTAAAGTACACATAATAATGAGCAACTTTTGTTCTACAACTTTTCCCAAAAGTCAATAGTTTAAGAGAAACAGCTGTTCAAAAATCTTAAAAAAAAATCTCTAAAATCTATCAATCCCCAGTTATGATCAGCTGTGTTTACATTTTAGGTCATATTTGGGGTCATGAATTAGAAACACCATTTTCTGAATTTGTAACTAAAGCAGGGATGAAGAATTTTTGAAAAATATAAAATAAAAATCATTTTATTTGGAAATTTTTTTTATCGAATTTTGAAATTTTAACACTTGCTTTCAAACAGTCATCAGCGATACTATAAGTGGGCTTCGGATTAGTACCCCCTTTCCGACTAACCTTGTATAAGGTCCAATCAAAATAGGTGGACAAAATTTTACAGATAACAGTACTCACGAATATGAACAACTTTTACTATAGGACCAAATCTGAAATATAAAAAAACAGCTGTTCCATACATTTTGATCGTGTAGGTATTGCACTTTTGTATGGAACAGCTGTTTTTTTATATATTTCAGTGTTGGTCCCATAGCAAAAGTTGTTCATACTTATGAGTACTGTGATCTGTAAAAGTTTGTCCACCTATTTTGATTGGACCAATATAGGATAAGAGCTATGACCTTATACAGGGTGTTAAAAGACCCATCACATAGCCGAAATCTACGCACTCTGTACATCAAACTAAATTACATTGACCAAAAATAATTGCTGGGAAACGACTTTTATTTTTTGGCATGAAAAAAAACGTTTTTTTTTTTGTAGCGCGCAAATTATGGTTGTGCCGATGCCGCGCGTTTGCATGCGTGTAGCGGCCACACAGCAGAGCCAAGGGGGTCGTGTGCGTTTGATATTCATTGCGTTTTTGTAACTTCAAATGCGTAATTTGTTAGGAAAAAATTATTTTTTTGATAATGTTTGTATGGAAGAAAGTTTATATTATGACTTGGAAATCTTTTTTGGAAAAAACTAAAAAAAAAAAGTGTATTTTGACCTTCAATATCTCCAAAACTAATGATTTCCCAGGTATGGTTTGTTCGAAAAAAATGATCCCAATGATGGGTAGAATACGTAGTTTTCGTTATCGTTATGGGTCTTTTTACACCCGATATATGATAGTGTAATAGCCCCCTGCGGACAAATCAAAATGTTGTCAAATTACGAAAGTAGAATCGGCCTCCTGGTTCATAAAGACGTAGGTATTAATTTAAAAATCTCAAAAAGATATCCGACGATTTAAAAATCTCAAAATAAATAGAATAAACGGGATGTATTTCATGTAAGTTCGGTGTGGTGCCGGACGTAAAGAATAGGACTACCCCATCTCTTCCCATGGGTGTCGTAAAAGGCGACTAAGGGATTCACTAGAGGATGGGCAGCAGCGTTCTCTGAGTACTTTAACAACCATACTGCGATCGCTAACCCGCCTGCCAAGCGTGGCGATTATGGCAACCCCCCCAACATGGCTTGGGGGGGCCTATCTCCAGCAGTGGACGTCTTTCGGCTGAATGATGATGATTATAATTATTATGTTATGTGATAGGCCAAATCACAGTTAACAAACTAAACCCAGAACAATATGATTTAAGTCAGGCTGTCCTACATGGATAAAAAAACTCAGGTCTTTAAAATCAACAGTTCTGCTTCAATGTTCAAAATACACGTCTGATAGTTGCTTCCGGGAGCCAGATCCGGCTATCTGATCGGATTCATGAAATACACGTACGATTCTCGTGTCCGATGTTTTCTGGACGACGACGACGCCCGGACGATGCTTACGATTCTGACATCCGATCCGATAGTCTGATCGTACGTGTAATTCATGTTCAAACAAATGTATGACGCGAAGGCCTTCAGATAGTCTGATCAGATTATCGGAACCGACTATCGGAGGCAAATATCGGACGTGTATTTGGGCTCTAAATAACTAAACCATTAAAGCGTGCCACTAAACATAAACAAATCGGTCGGTATTATTGCTTTAATTTGCATAAAACATGCAACATAAATGTGTTACATAATAATGATGAAGTGTAAATATGTAAATCTGTTTACTTAATTATTTATGTAACCTCATACGTACCTACATTAAAAAAGCGCATTTTATCTTGGTCGTCCTAGGACCTGATTCACCTACGAATTACCAACCTAGAAATTATGTGAATTAGCCCACTAAAGATCTCAGAACTTTCGCTCATACATATCTACTCAAAACGGAAACAGTTCCTGTAAAAAGTGTTAAATAAACTTCGCTTAAAACTAATGGTTGATGCTAAGGTGGTGTTAATTAAATGTTAATGAAAACCCATTTTGTATGTAAAAAATCTATTACGAAACCATAAAAAGCGCATATTGTACAGTCAGCATCAAATAATTATATTGAGACGAACAGATTATTCAAAATGATCTGAACAGCGAAGAAAATTAAACTATACCTCAATGATACAAGTGGTGTTTTAGAATTACAACAAGGGGCCAATTCGACTAACAAAATTGTTGCCAAACGCAAACAAACCACAACCGTCAGTCAGTTTTTGTTTAATAAAACTGTCAAAATGATTGGTTTGGCTTTTTGTATCAAATAATTTGACAGCTTTTGAAATTGACAACTGTTGAATAAACGGTTCCGTCTTGGTTCGGTTGCGATTTATCAAGATTTCTTTCAGTAGAATTGGGCCCCTATACACGACATCTGTCATTCCGACAAGAATTGTATCCCACTGAGATAAAGTTTAATTTCTTTAGGGCCGATTTTTCAATCGTCAGATAAATTTTATCCAAGGAATAAGTATGACGGTTTGACTTATTTTCTATAGAGAAGCTGTCAAAACGTCAAACTTATTCCCCAGATAAAAGTTATCTGACGATTGGAAAATCAGCCCTTAGTTAAATTAATAATTATTAACAGTCTGTTCGCCCCGATATATTTGACGCTGACTGTACTGACGTCATTCGATTTTACTCTCATTATTTTATCTACTTATTTTGCCTATTTATTTTACCTATTATATCTTTCGTGAGACACATTCATATTATAATTAGCTACGTTTTACTCACGTGCAACGTGCACGTGAGTAGACCGTAACTAATCATAAATATTTGGTTATATTTATGTTATGTTAATATTTGAATTGTAATTAATTTTGTGACATGTAATTATTACTATGACAAAAAAATATCTGAATATTATTGCACTATTTTAAAATGCTAAATATCAAAAGGTAACTTACTATCTTTACGAACTTTTATGACATGATTACCTGTTTCTAACTATCATTAACTGAATAATTTTAGAAATATCGTCATAGTATTATGAATGTCTATACCTAACTAAATAAAACACAAATATTATTATGTATTTTTTGGTGCTATTAAAATATTAATATCAGTAATCAGTATTAATTTATACATACATCTATGATTAATATTTCCATTAATGGCTAATGATGTTTGGTTTCCTAATTCAATATTATAAATTTCAATCAATAAATCCTTTTCAATCGTAACATAGATTTGTCAAATGAATTTACACTGCCACTAATTTGTCTGTCTTTGATTATCAAAAATGAAACTGCTTTAATTTCACTACAGAAAATATATAATTGTTTATTGCACTTCTTCTTTTTGAAGTTATACGTCTTTCGGAGCATTGAGAGTAGAATTTTTAGGGTGTGTTTAGTGTCATGCGGATTTCGTCACGCACGCGGGTTTGGCCCGCATACGTGGGGCCAAAATTTCACTTTTTCATACATGTATTGTGTTTATTATGACGCGTGATACACGCACGAAAAGGTGAATTGCAAGCGCCTCCTGCACATTTTTTTTTTATAAAGTCGCTGCCTCGCCTTTTTTTTTCTTCTGTATCCTGGGTTACAGACACAAATCTTCACATGCACAAACGCCCAGACCCGGAAGAACTATGCGTAGGCCATACAAATATTTATTCCGTACGGGAATCGAACCCGTGACCCGTAGCGCAGAAGCCAATCGCCCAACCACTACACCAAATCAATTTATTACTTTTCATACAAATCAAAAATATTGTTATTTTTAACCGACTTCAAAAAGGAGGAGGTTCTCAATTCGTCTGAATGTTTTTTTTTTTTAATAGAATAGAATAGAAATTTATTTGCGAGAAACACTGTCTGTTTGTTACGCGATATCTCCGCCAATTATGAATGGATTTTGATGATTCTTTTTTTGTTTAGTAAGCCATACTTCAAAGGTGGTCCTATATAAATTTTATTGAAATGGATTCAGCACTTTTTGAAAAAATCAACAAAAACAAAAAAAAAAAATGCAAATCTTATGTAGACGACGTTCTAGTTATCGTGCTGGTACGAGAATTTGTACACTATTGTAATTTTAATTTGTGGCACTAAAAAGTATAAAATAAAAAAACTTTAAAAAAGTAAAAACCGACTTCAAAAAAACCTAAACGGAGTAAAATAATTTATCATTTAATAAAACTACCAGTTTCAGAAGTCGGTGCATACAATTTGTTTCAGCGTAGAACACCGACTTCTGAAACTGGTAGTTTTATTAAATGATAAATTATTTTACTCCGTTTAGTTTTTTTTGAAGTCGGTTTTTACTTTTTTAAAGTTTTTTTATTTGTATGTAAAGCAATAAAAACACTCAAATTTAGAAAAGTTATTCTACGGAAGTTGTTCAATTTCCGATTCTCAGTAACCCCAAAAATTCTTACAGTACATTTTTAACATTCTGTATAAGGTATCTGCTAATAAGGTATCAAAAAATATTTGACCCGAATTTTTTCTTTTGTTACGTAAATCAAAATTGACGAAGATACGACACTTAAAATTGGTAAAACGTCACAAGCAAGTACAATTTTTACTTGCTTCTGACGTCACAAGCCCCCACTCTCGAGTTTTGATGCGTTTTATCTTTCCAAATATTCATAGACATAACAGAAGAAAAAATACGTGTCCATTATTTTTTAAAACTCTAACTGGCGGTCTAATTAGATTTGCAAATTATTGATGCTGTCAACATGAATATTCGTTATTTTTTAAATTAAATATCGGCGGCATAATTATGAATGAACTGTAGGCTAATTCACGTAATTTCATGATTGCCGATCAAGTTGCAATGACGCTGCAGTTAAGTTTACGCGAGCGTATGTGACAGCGATCGATTATTAAGAGAATACGAAAACCGTTGTTTTGATCGAAACATAACTGCAACTGAACTTCTTTAGCCAGGTGAATCAGGACCCTGTTTTAATCGAAATTTTATTTGTACTACTTCTACTATCTACTGACTTTGTTGGCTTTGTACGCTACTAGTCGTGGGTTAAATTCTCGCACGGAACAAATAATTGTATTGGTATGTACCAATGCGCTTTCATGTTCATCTTGCACTTTCAATTTTCAATTCCTCTTGCGTCAAGCGCATGCAATATTGGTTGCCATAAGACGCATGCAGCTTATCGTCTACACCGGTGCGCCTCGGTCAGTCGTCAGTCGACATACAATAGACGGATTAGCGTGCGCTAGGGGCATGCGCTTTTGTCGAACTAGTATTAAGGCATGCGCTATTGCATGCGCTATGGCGCTTCACACATGCCTCAGACGAAGACGCAAGATGAACATGAAAGCACACTGGTGTGGACATAGCTTATGATCTATAGGATCTACGGATAGTTGTCCCGGTTCTGGGAGTTTGATGTGAAATTTGTGAGGAATAACAGTAGAGATCTGGGCACTGTTTTTTAAATGAAAAAAAAGTTATTTCTTAATAAAATATTGTGGTAGGGTGTAAACGAATTCGTGTAATTTCTTAAAACCACATAATCTATTATTGGTATAGATTAATCCAGCACGGGATTTCGCGGGAGTAAAAAAAAAGCTCTAAACTGTAATAAATTATATGATAGGATATTTCAAGCTGTATAATTGTTGGGCTTCCATTCATTTATACGTAAAATGGGGTGCATGAAAAGAGCCTCCACGAGTGACGATACTTAAGTACGCCTGGCGCACCCTGGACAGTCAGCCTCGCTACCAACCTTGCTGACTGTCTAATCTTTTCACCACAGCATGAGCTATTTTCGTATAGCTCATGCTGACACGAGAGAAGAAGAATGCATAAAATGAATGGAAGTCCGACAATACAGCTGACAGGCACGATTAGCTCGATATCGCTCTGCACGGTCAGTTAACTCAAGGCGTAAACTGACTTAAATTAAGAAAAAAATGTATTTTTTCAGAAAAAATATTTTCATTAATACTGAACTTATCCCATGTAGGGTCAATCTGTGTTACCAGTAGACTACGAGGTTCGAAGGAATTGCACGAATTTGTTTACACCCTGTATATGAAACAGCACAGTACCCCAAGTTTGAGTTTTTTTCGTTAACTACTGTAGTTGCGTCACGACAAAAATGTATGAAAATTTAGGCTGCGCCTCTAGGCGCACCATTCACTAACTAATATTCGCGCGTTAATTGAACGGTGCGCCTAGAGACGCAGCCTAAATTTTCATACATTTATGGCGTGACGCAACTACAGTAGTTAACGAAAAAAACTCACACTTGGGGTACAGGTTACGGTTAAACACAATTTAGTAAGCTGACATTTCAACTGCGGTTAGCATATCAGCAGATCTTTGAGATATGGTCTCTTCATAATATTAACATAAAAATGATGATAGGAAAATGGGCGTGAAGCTTTTAACATTTAAGATATCAAAACATATCCGTCTCTAAAATTGACATTTATTATTATGAACTTGTATCTCTTTGGACATCACGGCTCATCTTCCGTGCGAAAGATGTCCGGTCCTTTGGAAGGCATACACGGGTTTATGGTTTATGAACTTGTTATTATTAACATATATAAGTTTTCCCATGCTTAATATTTTATCAAAAACATAACGGATGTCAAAACTTGTAATAGTAATTAAGACACAGCTTTTTATCAAATTTACGTGCATTTTCTGCAAAAAGTAGTACCTAGGTATTTAAAAAAACAAAATCACTTTACAATTTTTTTATTAATATTTTATCGAGCCGTTTGCATAATTGAGCTATAGGTTATTTATTTAAATCCAATTCCTAAATTCAATTTAATTATAATATGCGTTAAATTAATTTAGTTTTACAAAAAAAAACATTACTAAGTAAAACGGGATCTTGTTATCTGCTTAAAACGAATACAGTATAAGCAAAAAAATGTAGAAGTAGAAGCTAAAAGTGTTGATAATAAAAGACAACAAGAATTTTTACGTCTTTATTATGATTGATTTATGGACTAATATTATTTACATACGACATCATTTTAGTAGATTTTATATATTTAGTAAATATTTTAATGAAATGTTATATAAATATTTTATTAGTCTAATATTTTTCACTCCTGTTCGGTCGTAATTCACGGCAAACGAGCAGCGTCAATAATTGAATGTTGTCTAAAAATAAAGTGACGAAGCGTTAGGTATGGGTAAATCTTATTATTAGACACGTGCAATATTATTAGAAATATCGTTATGGTCAAACTGTATAAGCGCCAAATTGTATCTACAAGTATAATTAGATACCATAAAATAAAAAATAAAAACATTTAAGCAGTCTATTAATAGACGTCTTGTTCTTTATATTTCGATTACGACTGTCCTTATCAATTTTAAAATAATATTGTTTCTATTACAGTATTCATCCAGTTCACAACCTACACGCCGCTTCTCATCCTCACTGGTGTCCTGGGCTCCCTGAGGTCACTAGTCCATATCGCCCAGCCCATCGTGATAGCAGAACACGTGCCAATAGAGAGGTACCCGCCAGCGTACGGGCTATACATGCTGTTGGCTGGAGGAATCAGTCTGAGTGTTGGACCTATGATCGGTAAGTTTTATAACCTTGTTGTTTATTCGTTTTGTCGAAGATTTTTGTTCTCAATAAAAGTCATCTGACGATTTACGTATACTATGTATGTACTGGTACTAAAAATAATTACCAACACTACGCTAAACTACATAATAAAGACTTAACTGTATGGTTGCGGGATTCAACTGCTCTAGTGAAGAGCTAGCTTTAGCTTATTCTAAGTGGTACACATTACAATGGTATATTATTAATATTGAGTGTCCCTACATCCATAATAATTATATTATAATTGATGTAGACTTGATGGAGATATTGATGTAGATAAAGACTTGGCACACGAGGTTGTCGCCATGTATGTTGATTCAGCAGTCATTGTCGATAGCAGTTACGGCCAATGGCTTAATAGCCAAGAGCTTCGACCAACATCTGATGAGGCTCTCGTTAGGCAGCTGGATCAAGGATTTGATACAGAAAGCAAAACCTACTTCTATGCACAGTGTTGTTAGGAAATTTCTCTCTTCGAGGCCCCGGCCACCGGTAGGTAGCTTGGACCGTGTTCCCGATGCCGATGGGCTACTACTTTATACTTTTAAATATTTTTTGTTTAGAAATATCAAAAATGTATTTAATGAGTCATAACAATCGGGATTATAAAAGTTATAAAGTCGGCATAAAATGTATTTTGTGCCTCTTAAAGTTTTTTACGCGTGTAGACCCGATTCTATATTTTTATAATAATATACAAATCGCGAAAGTCTAAAAAGGTTAATGAGTTATGTTAAATGAATAAACGGAATTATAATTATTCGCCTCGAAGCTTCGAATTACAAGTCTCAGAACATTTGTATTCAAGTGGTCCATAATTGTGCACGAAAAATGACAATAGGCTCACCACCACACATAGGACTTAAAACAACAAGCCAAACGTAGGTGAACAGACTTCTGCAGGATAGGAGAACACCGCTGCTTACCGCTACGGGATTACAGGCATGAGTATATGTATGTAGTCCTTATCTGTTTTTAAAGTTGTCGTAAGAATAAGAATTTGTTTATTCATAGTTCTTAATATTTATAATTTATTAAACAGCAAAGAATGGGATAACCTATCGCCAGGTATGCGTGCCGTAAGCATCGCTTAGTGTTGTTGAAATTATAGACATACATAAAATTTCTGCGGTTTTCTTAGATCCGAACCTGTATACAGGATATGTCCAAATTCTTGTAATTCCCTCAAATCTCGAGATCTACTAAGTTGACCTTTTTCGTGATTAATTCAGATAGAATAGAGGTTCTCAAACTTATTTCGTCTACCGCCCACTTTAGACTCAATTATTTTCTAGCGCCCTCTAAATTGTTAACATTACCACATCTTAACAATCACCATCGCAATCATTACTTTTACCGCCCTTTACCGCCCCCCTGTTGGTCTCTAGCGCCCACAGGGGGCGTTATCGACCACTTTGAGAAACACTGAGATAGAACAAAAAAAAAAACAAATTGACTTCTTGGTATTCTTAACGTGAGTCATTTTTGAGCCCCGAGTTAACTTACTGCGTGGAATGATATCGTGCGATTCGTACCAGCTAGCTGTGTCGCCGTGCTTCCATTAATTTATGTGTGTCATCGAAATGTTCTACTTATCACATAAAGTATTTTGAATAGTTTTTTTTTAATCCCTGTCTTGTGATTTTGATACGACCACTATCGTGAGACAAAAAGTTTTTTTTTGTTTTTAATCAAACAAAACCCCGTGCATGGTTTATCTATACCAGTAGAAGATCACGTAGTTTTAAGGAATTACATGCTGTAGAGCCAAACATAGAACATAATTGAATTACGATGTAGGATATAGAATATATAGATATTAATTGAGATACCGATTTTTTAAACCATAATGCGCATGTCATTAAAGCTGGAATGGTATAAAAAAATGCATAGGAATCGAAAATAAGTAGGTATTTAATCAAAAAATCATTTTTTAAATTACCAATACAAAAAGTAACACACCGAGTTACTCGTACAAAAAAGTGAAATCATTGTTCGACAAAAAAGGCATGACCAAAAAATGTGATGGAATAATAGGTATCATAACAGTATATTTAAAATATTCAGATAAAACCGCGTCTCGATATACCTAGCCTTTTTGACACGGTATTATAAAAGGAAAAGTTTCTATAATAAAAAGTTAATAGACAGCACTTCATTATTTTTATAAAAAAATAAACTACATATACAGGCTGTAAACGTATTCGTGTAAATTCCTTCAAACTTCGTCGTCTACTGGCGACAAAGATTGACCCTGCATGGGTTTTTAGATGCAAAAATATGTATTTTTTAAACCCTTATTACAAAAGGTGGTTTAAATCGAGACTGAGATAAACCCAGATTTACCCATCTGACCTGAGATATACCCATCACTTTCTAACACAATATAGCAAAGAGAGACGGGGCTATTTTAAAACCAGGGTTTTTCTTAGACCATCGTTTGTAATAAGGGGGATCTTGATTTTCTTCACCTGCTTTATTTTAGCGCCCCGAGTTAACTGACTGTGCGGAGCGATATCGCGCTAATCGAGGCTGTCCTATGTATCGCCGTGCTTTCGTTCATCGAAATGTTTTATCACATTTTTATTTTTCAAAACATTGTTTTATTTAATCCTTATCAGGTGGTTATTAGAGAGACTACAATCGCAAGACAAAAAAGTTTTTTTATTTTTAATCAAGCTTAATCATCAATCACCGTAATTATAGACACAATAGATAAGACAATTAAGTGTCGTCCTGGGACGACGGGCGGTACGCAACCGGTTCATGCCGTGCGGAGTGAATTTATATCAATAACAGATCATGTTGGTTGAAGGAATAACTCGATATTTTTTACACCCTGTATACAAAGTGGGGATGACCTTACGACATTAAATGATACCAAGTATTTTATGATGAGTTTTACGACCGAACACAAATAATCAATCATGTACATTCAATAGTTTAGTCATAGGAATTTTCGTACGATTTAATAATTTTACAAATATCAAGATCTCCACGCGAAGTTATGTAAATCTGTGACTCGTTTAAATCAAAATTATCTATATTTACACGTGTAGAACAGATATAGTTAACATAAGTTTCCACTACAACGTCCCTTCATCTACATGAATGAGTGAAATTGAAAAATCATGCGAAAAAATGTGCTTGGATGTAATAGATTTTTTGTGTACGGTACTAGAACACATCATAGAACACGTGGTAACGTTTATTGTCATAATGTCAACCCCACTTTGTGTATTATTCAAACATCAAAAACAATTATTGCACTTCAAAACTGTATTAGCATAATGTATCATAGTATGTATGTCACTACCTACTCTACGGGAAACAGCGGTTCGTCACCTATGATGTCAACATTCCTAAGTCACTATCTATATAATACCTATTTAATTAAAAAAGACCGTAAATGTCAAAACGGAATCGGATAGATTGGCGTCAACTTTTTTATTTGTGAGAATTTCCATTTTTCTCGCCGACTTCAAAAATTGTTAATGCAGTTTGCTTTTTCTTAAAGTTATGGGCAATCTCCGAAGAACGTTTTCCTGGCCGCGACGGTTAAGGAAGCTGCCTTTAAATCTCCTTTTCAAATGCCATGTGCCATGCCGAACAAAGTTTACATCCTGTATAATAGTATACAGGGTTTACGTTTACACCCTGTATAGACACCGTAAACGAATGGGTGTAATTCCTTGAAACCACATGATTTGTATAGATGTACGTATTTTGCTCGATTAAAATTGTTTTCTTTTTTTTTCTTGCAGCTTTGGTAAGTGATCGCACCTTAACCACCAGATACGGTTGTTTTTTTTTCTATGTTTTTTCGGTTCCTCGCATAAATGAACGGAAGCACAGTTGGCGCGTGCGACTAGCGCGATATCGCACCGCGTAATCAGTTAACTGGGGGTTCTAAAATGTTTCACGTTAACAACACCATGTTTGTTTTTTTATTTATTTATTGAATCAGTTAGAATCCCATGCAGGGTGAATCTGTATCACCAGTAGATCACTAAGTTCGAAGTAAGTAATTACCTACACGAATATGGATACATTGTGTATACTACTCAGAACCATAGTTAAATAAGTAGGTACATAGATTACAAACTTTTTGAGTTTTAACCGAACTAAATATTTATCTGTTGTTTCGTTATTAGTTATAATTTGCCGGCGGCAATTCTTCAGGCAACTTTTACTTACGGCTTACTTACACGAAAAGTTAAGCCGCTTTCTCATGAAACGTTGTTTCACAGTTTGTCTGGTTGTCAAAAGCAGCACTTCGTAGAGTCTTATTTTTAATTCTGTCAGAAAATGTGTAGTTAAGTTTTTATGTGAGCAAATACTGTTCTTCTACTTATAGGCAAAATTCATACATTGTGCGAGCAAGCAGTGATTTTAATAAACTTTATAAGGAGCTCTCAGTTGACCCATTTGTCACTAATAGTGACACGGCAAGAAGGGCGCTTAACCTTAAGTTTTTCAATTAATTGTGAGGTGTATCTGGTTTTATTTTGAGACTATACAACGTGTAACAAAAAAAACCCCTTAAGCCGAAAAGGGATTAAAAGGTCCCTTGTAAAGAGTCTATCGACAATATTTTAAAATAAAAGTAAGACCCAAAAATATGTTTGGACAATTAATAAAATAAAATCATCACTGAAACGCAACCCTGAAAACATAAAAGTAAAGAGTAGACTACCCAGAAAGTTATTTATATTCTTACCTAATTTCCTCTGAGAGGTAAATGACAACAATCATAAGACTACTTGATTAACATTTTCTTTTTTAAGGGGAATTATGTAACACGTTGTATTATTGAATCGTAATTGTTCTGCTATCAAAGTGTTCCCTAAGTTTTTGTTTTAATGTCTGTTACTATTCGTGAAAACTTGTAATTGGCTTTATGTCACTAACTAGGTATAATTACTCATTCAATTTTTGTAGCTGTTGGTTTTCCTGCCATAAATAAATAAAATATCAGTTGCAACTTAGGGTTCTATACTGCGGATGAAAAAAAAATCGAATAATTCATAAAAATAACATAACATCACGCTTGTATTCCCGGAAGGGTAGGGCAGAGATGTATAGTACACCCTCAAATCACCGGTATACTTAAGTCCCATATTAATGGCGAGCCTATTGCCATCAACCAGGCACAAATCCATACTCCGGACTGCTTCTGAGAAACTTCACACGGAAAAACCCAATAACACTGCTCGAACTAGATATCGAACCTAGGACCTAAGACTCAGTAGTCGCGCTTGCGACCACTAGAGCAACGAGACAGTAATAATTAGACAGGCGAATAATTCAATATTATTTCAAAGAAGGTACTCGATATTACCCACGTGAACAAAGTAGAATAAAACATAGAAAGGACAGGATTATTGTTTATTAACAAAAAGTAAAAAAAAAATGGAGGAGATATAAACACGCTTTTAATGTTTTTGGAGGAGGTATTTTCTCTCCTTATTGCGCGAAACGATGTTAAGTTCTACTACTACTCTAAAAATTCACTTTAGGTTAACATGCATCCGAATACCCGATCCCTAGTTATGTTATTTCCATACATTTAATTGGCGTATCTATTCTCTGGCGATCATCGATTGCCATTTGTCTACTACATGTCATTGATGTTTCTATTGTCTAGCGATCATCGATTGCCATTTGTCTACAGACGCTGATTTGACATAAGCTTCCGACAGGTCAAGCGATCTGTAATGTCATTCCTTTGATGATCATCGATTGTCATGTTGCCTACAGGGCAAGATATGAGTCATCGCCTCGTGGTGCCTAGTGAACAATTTCAAATCAATTGTATATATTGTTTTTATTTTTAAATAATTCATTATTTTTTTCACTGTCGTCTCTGTTTTTTGTAAAAGACCTGAGATACCTATTAAAAAAAAACTTACTTAATGCCGTCATCAATCAGTAAGTTTACCTAGGCCTAACCCTCTGGTGAATATAGCCATGAATTAACAACGTTATACGTACCTAATCATTACCACCAAATCAGTGTGAAATTAATTCATCTTTATTACTCCAATTATAAAATCAAGATCATAAAACATGCACTTACAAAATATCAACATTTTGTGTTCCTCTAATAAATTAAATAATACAAGATAACAACAAATGTCAATGTATATTATTAGAATAATAGTCTTGTAGAAATGCAAAGTAATTCCGATCAGTTTTACATAAAAATGTCCATCAAAATGTATAAATGAATCGTTTATAATACCAATGCTTTTAACGTATAAATTGTTTTTTTTTTTTTATAAAGTACATAAAGGATGTTCCCGAAATAAAAGGAATGTGTACCGGCTGTGGCAAGGTCACGATGACATGTCTTCTTTGTCACAGTTTGATATATCGTGAAGTAATAGTCTTAATGTGTCGCTTTGTTGAGGGAACTAATGTTGCAAATTGATAAAGTATAGTGTATGGGATATTTTTGTTTCTTGAAGCCGTGGTCTGTTACAAACGCTATACACTGCGTCTGCCGACGTTTGAGAGAGACTACTATAGTGCATTTCCAGCGTCACGCCGGACGCGGCGTACGGCGTTTGTAAGAAAGAGTCCACGGCTTCAAGAAACATAGAACTGCATGAATCTTTGCAAACCTTAGAATACTGTCTGGTTGCTTAGTCGGAAAGGGGATAACTAATACGCAGGCCACTTATAGTATCACATGACGGTTTCAAAGCAAGTGTTAAAATTTCAAAATTCGATAATTTTTATTGGGTGCTAATTAAACAGACTTCTTTTTAATACCATTATTCGCTTCTAAAAATCTACATTGGCCTCTAAATTACTAAGTCAGCCACAATTAACGAGCGTCTGAATGATACTATCTTAGCCACTAGTTATCTTCTATTTATGCCACTGTTCGTCACCCACTTTCATTTTCACAATAAAAACAAATGAAAAACAAAAAGAGTCGACGGAGCCCCACTGTGCGGGGCTCCTATTTCTGTCTGCAGGGTTTAAAGTAACCTAACACGAAGGGGATGACGGGGGCTTCGTTCGCTCGCTTTGCTCGCTCACTCTACCCCCCGTCATCCCCTTCGAACCTAACCTATCCGTGTCGGGGTGCCCAAAAATTTAGTTGGCGATGTAAAAAAGTCGAATTAGTTTATTAGAGGTTATCTCATTTTCCCGTTGCTTAGTTATAAAATGAGAAGTTTGGTCACGTGGCCATTAAATAAATTTGTGGCTTGATTTATTATTTCTCATTTTTATTTCCAAGTAAAATAATTTCATTTCAGTTTTTTCATAAATTCTTCGTCCCTACTTTAGTTACAAATTCAGAAAATAGAGCTTCTAATTCGTGACCCCAAATATAACCTAAACTATAAACACAGCTGATCATGGCTGAGAGATAGATAGATTTTAGCATATTTTTATGTAATTTTTGAACAGCTATTTCTCTTATACTATTGGCTTTTGGGAAAAGTGGAAGAACAAAAGTTACTCATTATTATGGGTACTTTAATACTCTTTCGGATTAGAACCCCATTTCTGACTAACCTTGTAAATTGGCTCGATTATTTAATTGATTATGATGATCTATTTTCAAGGATTGCGCTACCATTGCGACCACGCTTATGTTTTCACAAACAGTCAGATATGAAACGCCCCATAGGCGCGGTGCGTTTCCTAAAAGTGAGGCATTGGGAATCACACCGATAGTAATCCTATTACTACTGGTGTGATTCAAATTGGTGCCTTATAAATTAGTGCACTAAATGCAATGCCTCAAAAAAGTGTATTTAAAAGATTTACTTAAATATAATAATCAGACGAGGACACGTAAACCTAAAGGTTTAGCCGGGTACAATTGTAATACGTAGCTAGAAATTGTTAGAAATAAGGATTGCATTAATAGAATAAAGAAACTGCTACAACTTTCAATTCAAAGTACCTGTTACTATATCCGCTGAACTGTCTTTATTCAGCCCTTCAACATATCAACCAACATAACAGACTTGTGTTAGTATTCAACACGATTCAGCTATCAAGTATATTCAATAACGTTCACATCCGCTGACGTGTACATCCTATTATGCTCGTCGTTTCAATTTGTGTCTATCTGACGTTTCAGTAATGTGTACTAACGTAAAGTGAATACTGGAAATACATTAATTTGATGTCGCACCGTATTACAACATTCCTATTGAAGTATCATTGGAATCAATTTGGTTGCTGAACAATGAGCTTCGATAATTCAATTTCATTGCACAAAAGTTTCAAAATAATTTAAAGTCGTGAGTGGATGAAATATATAAAAAAAAAACTCTGAAATTCTTGTTTTTGTTTCCAAATGAAGACGTGTTATGTCCATATGCACCCTTTAACATCGAGAAATTCTATATGTCACACGTAACATTTCCGCTTGTGGTTTTTTTGCCAAATGAAGGTGTAATATCCAAATGCACTCTAATATTGAGAAACTCTCTAAGCATTGTTTGGAAAATATTATTGCGTGTACATAACTTTCTTCCAGGACTTCAATTATCAAATCTTTTAAAGCTAATTTACTCGAATTCTGGAAAATGTAAATCCCTTCATCAACTCACGTCTTTAATATAAGAAATAAACTAAAGTTTTGGACTTAGCTTTGTTGAACGCAAAGGCAAAAGATGCCACTATTCCCTTGTAGGTACACTCAATATTAACAATAATATACCATTGTAATGTAAACAATTTGCGAGCTGGTGCGAGCTCTTCCGCCCACTTGCACACACAGTCGTCTCCTCGCTCCCCGCAGCCACATAGTTAGGTTATTTTATCATTATGTTGTTAGATTTGAATACAAGGTTAGTCGAAACGGGAGTAATAATCCGAAAAGATGTTAAAGTACCCATAATAATGAATAACTTTTGTTCTACCTCATTCCCCAGAACTCAATAGTTTAAGAGAAATAGCTGTTCAAAGATTTCATAAAAAATCGCTAAAATCCACCACATTTTAGATCATATTTGGGGTCACGGATTAGAATCTCCATTTTCTGAATTAGTAACTGAAGCAGGAACGAAGAATTTTTGAAATTTTTAAATAATTTTCCATGAAAATAAAACGATCGAATTTTGAAACTAGCAGTTGCTTTAAAACCGTCATGGCCCGCGGATTAGTATCCCCTTTCCGACTAACCTTATATAACGTGTCCCAAAATTCAACGATATGCGGACACCAGAGGGTGGACCTGCACATGAAATTTCATTTCATTTTTATGAAATTTCGAAGAAGAAATTGAAATCCTTCGAAAATTGACACCACTTATGATATTTTTAACTAACATAACCACCATTTTTCAAACATTTCTGTTTTTTTTTTTTTGTATCGGCAAACTAAGTAGCACTGCTATCCACCACAACCCTTAAAAATCCCAGAATGCCTGTAGTTTTTACACAAAAATCAATCAAACTCATTTTCGTCAATTTTCGAAGGACTTCAAATTTCATTTTGTAATTTTTAAAAAATGAGTTTTTTTTTCTCTTGTAGTCATGAGCTCCGCCCTCTGGTGCCCGCTTATCGTTAAATTTTGGGACATGTTGTTTATGTGTGTTCTAGTACCAGTAAATAAAAATCTTAAGATGACCTTTATTTAGAACAACCTCCTCCGCAGTGATTCTGATATCCCCATGATCCAGAAAGATCCCGAACATTTATCTAAAGCTTTAACTCTAAAAATGTTCTCTATTTTTTCTAGGTTTCGTCCGAGATTACACGGGCAGTTACGCTATCGCGTTTAACATGATGACAGCCTGCAACTTCTTCTGCGTCATGCCCTGGGCAGCTGAAGCTATAGCCAAATATATGAAGAATAAGAACTCAGCTAAAGCCCTCAAGACATGAATGCTAACTTTAGCTCATTATTATCACGAGTTCGTTCTTTTTATAAAAGAATTTGAAACTCCTACCGTGAATTAAAGATGTACCGATTCGAGGAATAAGGCTGAGAACGCATTGCAGGCGTCTAGCTTAGCGCCTAGTGTCTAGCGACTTCTATTTACGGCATGACGCGCGGCCGGTAGTATATTTACATACATTTATTTTCTTTAGGCGTCTCGCTAGACTTTAGGCGTTAGGCAAGGCATCCGCGTTTGTGGGCTCGCCCTAACTGATGGGACTTTTAAATTAGTCAAATAGTATTTTATTCCAAATTGATTGACTTGTCTTAGTTGGAGCATCTCTAATGAAGCATTATAGATGTAATTCTAAAGTATTTTTACGTTGTATATTTATCGCCAAATCAACTTGAAAGTTTTATTGCGCATTTATTGCACTACATTGCTCGCGTTGGTTGTAAAACTTGTACAAGTCAGTGCTGCTGGTGTGTCCACAGTTTTAAAATCGATTGCTCGATTTGCGCAATAAAACTCCCTACTTAGTTGATTTTGCGCTTCTAGTCTGTAGTTGATTGATCAAAGATTAGCTCATTTTGTTATCGCTAAAAGCGAATTTCAATTGAGATGTTGTAAATAATTTTATTGGCTATAGATACTCGTATGTTATTGTTAAAATAATGTTATTATAATAGAACAGCGTTTCTTATGATTTTGAATTTATACTGAGTCTTATGATAACGACTTTTAGAATATATTAATTCTAGTTTATAAGTTTAGTATTAAAATCCAAAACAAATACTTTTAAGTGGAAAATGTTGCCATATATTATGGTCTTCTGCAAAAAAATTGTATGCAATACAATATTAGGAATCCTGTGAATTATCGAAAGGAATGTTGTGATACTGCAATGAAAAGTGAGTGTTGAAAAATAAAATGTATTTTACAATCTTCATTATTTTTTTATTATTGTTCTTGTCGTTCAAGTATTTGAAACCCCAATTGCCATAAGAATTGATAGTGGCAATAAATTTCAAGTGTAAGAAACAAAACAAACATGTGCTACTTTAGATAACGTACACCCTTAAAACTGTAGATAAACTCTACTTACACGAAATTTTCTTTGCTTAGGCCCGCTTGCATAACGAATCCCTAAACACATTTCGTTAACACATTCAGTAGATGTGTGTATTTTTAGTAGATTTAAGAAGCCTAGGTAACCCGTGCACCAATTAATTATAAATAATATGTATTAAGTACTAGCTGTACCCGGCTGGCGTTGCAAAGCACTTTTTCCTACTTACTGCCTACCTACCTTCAGAAACAAAATCAAAATAGTAACAAAAAGTTAAAACCATTTTCATGCATGCGGTAAACAAATGAAGAATATGGACATACTCAGATAATTTCTTTTTTTTTTTAATGCTTTAATGCTTATACATGTACATTATGTTCGGGTCTCCTTGGTGGGTTAGAAAAACATGAATCTGATCACCACCCGGTACCACAAACTTTTCTTCTATAACGAAATTCACCAACCGCAAAATTAACTTTTTTGTCGATGGAATATTGTAAATTTCTCGAAAAATTTATGACCTGGAACTTTCCTTATAATTTTCCTGCAAACTTCTAAGAAGGCGTTTACATTTCCTGTTTTTTTTATTTTTAGTTTAGGTGATGTGGTTTTGGATATAGTTTGGTGAATGTTTCGTTTTCGCATATTATTTATTTTATGAATATCTTTTCATATTATGCTACCGACGTAAAATTATATAAAAATGCTATTCCACCTAACAAGTTTAGTCTTTTTGAATGATACTGCGGGGTATCAATTAAAAAGGACTTGATACTTATACAGGCTGGAAAAAACGAACGCTACCTGCAGGCGTAGCATGACCGGCATGACAGTAGACAAGGATTTTGTCGACTAAAGAATAGAAAAAATGACATTGCTAATTGTGTATATGTCGTTTTGTCTATTCTTCCGTCACAAACACCCTTGTCACCAGTGCAGACGTAACACGACTGCTGGAAGGAAAGTACCTTAAATATTAACTGCACTTACAGTTTTTTTAAGAAGTCGCTTTCTTGAGCTTGTATAGGAACACACATCATAACTTCACGCCTTATTCCCCGAAGGGTTGGCAGAGGTGTATTATTACACCCACGTTTTGCCGTTATGTTTAAGTCTCATGTAATAGGGGGCGAGCCTATTGCCATCAACCGGGCACAAATCCAGACTCCGAGCTGCTACTGAGAAATTCCACACGGAAAAACCCAATAACACTTTGCCCGACCTGGGGATCGAACCCAAGACCTCACGCTCAGCAGTCGCGCTTGCGACCGCTAGACCAACAAGGCAGTCTTGTATAGGAAATACCTATGATATGCATGCAATTAGGCTACCAGCTAGATACAAAGAGTTTGCTACTTCTAGTTCGGGGGCGTGGTCCTTTGTACAAAGAAATTGCTTTACACAAAACGCAAAACAGAATTTTATTTACTAAGCTCTTCAAGCATTTCCTGAATGTTGTAAGCGTCACTGAGGAAAATGCTTCGTTCTGCTGATTGGCTTATCTAAATATAATTCATACATAGTATCTATATATATTATGGCTGCATTGTGATATGATAACCCATGTCCCATGATGATTACCTATTACACAATTTGCGAAGTAAAATTATTATCTTAGATATCTAACTGAATTTATACCGGAGTCATAAATGGCTCAATATATGTATAATCGTGTGTATAGTGTACGTACATCATTATGTACGTACACTATACACACGGCTACATACCAAGCTATACATGTCCAGTATAAGCTGACCTCTTATGTACGGAAAACCTATACAATGCGAGATCAGCTCATACTGGAAATGTATTGTATATACAGGCTGTTAATGAATTCGTGTAATTCCTTCAAACCACATGATCTATTAATTGTATAGATTAACCCCGCACGGGATTCAGATTGATTAAAAATAAAAAAAAGGTTAATTTTTCCCAAATGTTTTTTTTATGTGATAGAAAATTTCGATGCCTTGCATAAATGAATGAAGGCACGGCGACACAGCTGACGGGCACGACTAGCGCGATATCGCTCCACGCAGTCAGTTATCTTGGGACGCTAAAATTACTCAGATACAGAATACCAAGGTTCATTTTTTGAAATTTTTTTTGTTGATTCTGAAAAAAACCTATGCAGGGTCAATCAGTATCACCAGTAGATTACGCGGTTTGAAGGAATTACACGAATTTGTTAACACCTTGTATATTGTGTAACTTAAATAACGCACAACCTCTTAAGGGGTCATTGTACTCATCATTATGAACAACCTTTACTATGGGACCAAATCTGAAATCGCCAAAAAAAAAAACAGCTGTTCCATTCCATTTTGACGAGCTAAGCGAACATAAATGTAGGGAACAGCTGTTTTTTTTTGGCGATTTCAGATTTGGTTCCATAGTAAAAGTTGTTCATAGTGATGAGTGTAATGACCCCTTAAGAGGTTGTTGGTGTTTTTGAATTAACCCTGTATACTTTACATACATTGGTGGTATGCCATGTTTCGAATTGTGTATTAATTCGGTGCCAGAGTAAAAAAAAAGTATATTTATTTGGCCACGCAACGCAATTACCTATTAATAAATATGTAGGTACAATAAAATAAAACGCACGACACTATAATAGTAGCGTAATAAACTTTATCATACGTATATGTATGACCGAATTCTATTGTGTATGAGCGAATAAACGAACAAAGAAAATTTATCTACGTAATAAACACATGTAAAGAGCGGTGTGCATTGTAGTCGAAGTATACACTCTGCGACCAAAAGTCGGGGAAAACTAAAAGTCGCAGTCGCAAATTCATAATTGCTTTAAACCGGAGTTTTTTTAGGAGAGATTGGCAAACCTAAAAATACACCGATTTCTTCGATCATATCATGCCATGATATCTCACTGTGTTAAAGCACTATTTCACTATCAAGAACTATATAAATCAATTCTTATACCATGAACATATATTTTTCGAATAGGAGAAACATAAATTTTTGTTTCTTCAATTATATCTCTTGAAAATCTACACCAAAGTAATCTTTATTTGTTTTTTTATTTAAAATCCGTTTCAATAATCTCGAGATTGTTATCTCTGTAATGAGAATTTAATCCAACGTTATCAATTTGTTTTTACAACACCAGATAATCAAAATACGAATCTATCAAATGTCAATAATTTTTCTGTTCGCAGATTGTTTGCATTGCGGGGCTCATTTATAAAAAAACAAATAGAGCAGATAGAACAAGTTAACACGTACTAAGTCTTTCCCCACTTCATCTGCCTCGCTTGTTGCTGTCGACTGGTAAACACATGCATTTCACAAGAAAAATAAAACAAACCTGGTAACTATCACTTTGGGTATCTACTTGTTCATAGCAAGTGTCAGCCAATGATGAAGTTTCTTCAGCTTGAAGCTTCAGCCTAGGGTATTTGGACTTCTGTCGTGGTTACAGTGTAGGGATTAGCGAATCACGTTACCCCTGCCATAGTTCCACGGAGGAACACCATGCACCGTGGTAGTTTTAGCCTGTAAGAGTCCGCTGACCATGGGGAAAGCATAACCCCTCAGCTTTCCCCATGGTCAGGGGATTCATGAGGATTTCCCCACGTATTTTCTTTTGACATAATTACACTTGGGAGCAAAGAAATCGAGCCACTTTTTTCACGTGTCCGGGTTATTAGTTTTAGTTTCATGAATGATATCATTCAAAACACAAAAAACTACCCTCATTGGAAAGGTTGTCAAATAACCTTTTATGCGATATATGTTTAGAATTGATCTGTTCCATAATACCAAAAATAATAACAATTATACCTACGTGAAAAATAGAAGTGGCTCGATTTATTTGCTCCCAAGTATATGTTATATTGTGAACACCTAAAGTCACTGGCTTCTCCTGACCCACAATATTTTAAATTTTTAACTCATCAAGAAAATCAGTCTAAGCCTCAACAGTTCATATCCCTTCACAATAAAATTACTACACCAATCGCAAAAACTAACGACTAAAACGTCGCACTCACGCATAATATGCGCTCCGCATTACAAACTGTTATATCAGCTGTCAATTGTCGAACAACAAAAAACAGAGCATGTGTTGTAGCCCTTAGACAGTACGACAGCATATGACAATTGTTTATCAGCCGCGTCCGGCCGACTCACAGTGTATTTGCGTCGCTTAGCCAAGACAGTGGTTCAGTGAAATGGATGAATCTAAGGAAATTAAGGATATGAAGGATGGAGTGGATGTAGTTGAGGAGGAGAAAGCTGATAGGAACAGTTGGGGTTACGTCGTTGGTTTCGGAACTGTGATTACCTTTGTGAGTATTGTTTTTTTTTATAATTATAGGCGTTTGAAATTGTTTGACGTTTCGTCTTCCCGCGAAAATAGTGTTTTGTCAAGGTCATTCTTCGAATGAATCACTCGTTTTGTTGTTAATGAACGTAATAATCGAAATCCTACTGTTGTTGTTTGTTTATCGTGGGATTCGATAGAGCTATATTTTCCAAGGCAAACTGTTTTTAGGGAGTGACAAAATCTAGGTCAAAGTCAGCAAATGCCAAATAGTAGAAAGATGTTAGATTTTTCCGTTTGAGAGCAGCTGTGATAGCAATTTTTTATTTCAGTCGGCCATTTAAATTGTATTTATGAGGTAAACAAACCTTCGAGCGCGCGTGAAACATTCATTTTGCTTTAAAAACACATAAGGATCTTAAAATAAATGAAGATTATAACAAAAGAATTTAAAAAAAAAACGTTTTCAGTATGTTTGTTGTGTTGTCATTTTTTGCAGTTTATTTACCAATTAACGGAAAAGGAATGTGAACAATAGTTGTTATCAATTAATCATTCATAGTTTCTCATTTATAAGAGCATATTAACAGTTATTTCTAATACAACTTTGCACTATCTGGCGCCAATTGCATCTATGACCTACGCTTACTGTCACCGACCTATCGCACTGCTGGATTTCCCGCATTACATAATATATTTGGGAGCAAATAAATCGAGCCACTTCTATTTTTCACGTAGGTATAAGTGTTATACATTTTTGGTATTATGAAACAGATCAATTCTAAACATATATCGCCTAAAAGGTTATTTGATAATCTTTACAACGATGGTAGTTTTTTGTATTTTGAATCATATAATTCATGAAACAAAAACTAATAACCAGGACACGTGAAAAAAGGAGAGGCTCGATTTCTTTGCTCCCAAGTGTAGGTAACATAATTATTATGCAGATGACGGAACTGTTTTATTTGTCACCTGCGGATGACATTGGAGGGTCAAATCTATTGTGATCTTTAAGTCCAAGCAGTAACTGAATATTTGGATTAGGGGATATCAAACTTACCAATCGCCCGACCAGTAACAGGGGGCCTACTCCCTAAGTCCGTCAACGAAGTTAGTCGCCCGTCCGAAAGTAGCCCGAAACGTAGGAGTGAACAAAACAAGTGTCAAGTTCAACTTTTTGGACGGGCAAAAACACATCGGTAGTAAGGACAACTGTCAAATCATGTTGTCATTCGTTCTTAGTTCTGGCTCCGAAATAATCGTATATCCGTAGGTGATAGGGAGTTGGAAACGCTCGTAACTAAGGCCGAAACCACGGACTTCGTGCTTAGGGAGTAGACCCCCAGGCCCGAGAAGACGGCGCGCATGTGTTCCGTGCGCGCCTCTCATGAGGATGTGGGGACAAGGACCCACAGAAGGAGAGGCATGAGGCCTGCCGGGGTTACGGTGCGTGCAGCTGCGAATCCCGCGACCCCGGCCAAGGGTCAGGAGAAGGAACACCGTGGGTTTGTAGCCGGTAAGAGTCCGGCATAACCCTTCGTCTTCCACAGGCAAAGGGTATCCATGAGGATTTTCCCACGATAGTAAAAAAAAGCTGATAACATTTGTTACCGATTTCAAAAAAAAAGTTGACCCATTTGCTAATTCTACGCTGAACTTAAATTAAAGGCGCCAACTTCTGAAATGTAATTTTATAAATGGTAATTATTTTACGCTTTTTGTATTTTTTTAGTGACTCGGCACTGAAAACTTCTTCCTAACTAGCCATAAACCGCTATTTGAGCCAGTTATCAAAAAGGCGACTTAAGGCAATAGTACTAATAGTAGTAATTAATTGACAACAAAAACACAACCAAATATTTTGATAGTTTTCGTAAAAGAAAACCGTACGATTAAAGAAACCTGCACGGGTGATACTCCTGCACGTATCCTGTTTCAAAAAATAACCTAAATTAGCCTACAGTAGGTGTTTGTTTACCTTTGAATATCATTCCGATCTCAAAAAAAACAAAAAAGAAAATAAAAACTTTTTTCTATACATACATAACTTCACGCCTTATTCCCCGAAGGGTTGGCAGAGGTGTATAGTATACACCCACGTTTCGCCGTTATGTTTAAGTCCCATGTAATAGGGGGCGAGCCTATTGCCATCAACCGGGCACAAATCCAGACTCCGAGCTGCTACTGAGAAATTCCACACGGAAAAACCCAATAACACTTTGCCCGACCTGGGGATCGAACCCAAGACCTCACGCTCAGCAGTCGCGCTTGCGACCACTAGACTAACGAGGCAGTTTCTATACATAAACATTCATTATTTCAACCAATTTGGCGCATTCAAAAGTACGAACGGACATTTATTAGTAGTTGTATTGAAATTTGAAATGGATCGATCGGAATTACTTTCAAGAGTAATTTTACAGGTTTTGTATAGATTAAGGTAACATATTTTGTATACACACTTCGCTTTCCTTATTGACATCAAAAACAAGCAACAAACGAATACACTCAGCTTTTTATTACTGCCAGATCTTCATGAAAACGTAATCATCATAATTAGGCTAGTACATAAACAATTAGTTTCCTTCTCCGACCCAATTTTTTCGGCACTAGACATAAGCACCAACATCGCTTACATAATTGTATATGTATTACTATGTAATATCACTACATACAGAATTGGAGATTTATCTTGATCGCCCTGAACATCGTGCAGTTGGGTGCGCAATATTTTTTTAGGAACAAAATGGTTTTTAATTAACATTTAATAAACACCATCTTAGGATGAACCATTAGTTAAGCAAAATTTATTTAATAGTTTTTACAGTGACTGTTTCCTTCGTGAGTATACAGGGTGTAAACGAATTTTGGTTATTCCTTTAAACCTCGTGATTTACTGGTGATACAGATTGATCCTGCACGGGATTATGTCATGACCAAAACATTTTTTTTATTATATTTATAAATTATTCTTCTTTTTTTTAACGCAAGCCATTTTAGCTCCCCGAGTTAACTGACTGCGTGGAGCAATAATAAAGGATTGCCCACCTGCTGTATCGCCATGCTTCCATTCATTATGCACTACCATCATCATTGAGATGTACTACCACTTTTTTTCTTTTTTTCATGTACATGTTTGCATTTTTTTTATACACAATGATGTGATTTAGAAACGCCACTTACGACTATCGCAATAAAAAATATTTTTTATTTTTAATCAATTAAAATACCGTGTAGTACCCTCCGTGATAGATCATGTAGCTTAAAGGAATTACACAAATTAGTTCACACCGTGTATATGCACGAAATTTCGGGGAGTCTATGTTCAGGGCGGCGAGAATACATCGGCCATATTGTATTTTCTGTAATTCCGACCCCTCGCATATAATGGCACTAGAGTCGTATAACATTAATGTTGATAACAGAAAACCGTTGCTAACCTTGACTGTGTGTATCGTGTTCCTATATCAATTCTTAGGTACCTAATGCATATGCAGTGTGTAATTATACTACAAGTAATAGGGTAAACATTGATTGCAGTTGTATTAATTACGACATGATAAATGTGATTGAGAAATACATTTATATTACATTTATTATGTTAATTATTTCATTATACTTAATAGGTACGAAATGGAGATGGTTAATGCTTGAAATATGATAGTTAATTTGTTTGTATGCTGTCTTAGAATTAGAAGACGAAATAGATATATAGCCCCATAGTCTCTAGAGTTTCCAAATCCCATTTAGAAAACAGCTTAGTTTTGTAAGGGATAGGTTAGTAATAAGTAGCTATAAACTATTTCTTTATAGTACGACATCATTAATGTAGGGACCCTTTTTTTTGTTTAACATGTTTTCTATTTTAATTTTGTACACAAATTATCACTTTTCATCAAAGCCAAAAAAGATCTAACTAGTATAAACTTAATTAAAACCATTTATACTGGACTACACAGAGTGTAAACGAATAAGTGTAATTCCTTCAAACCACATGATACTGGTGACACTAATTGACCCTACATAGGTTTTTCTCAGAATAAAAAAAAAAAGTTTTCAATAAATGAACTATGGTGTTCTGTATCTCGGTAATTTTAGCGTCCCAAGATAACTGACTGCATGGAGCGATTTCGCGCTAGTCGTGCCAGACAGCTGTGTCGCCGTGCCTTCATTCATTTACGCATGGCATCGACATTTTCTATCACATACTCGTAAAAAATACAAGGTTAGTCGGAAAGGGGGTACTAATCCGCAGGCCACTTATAGTATCACTGATGACTGTCTTATAGCAAGTGTTAAAATTTTAAAATTCGGCAATTTTTTTTTTCAATTCAAACTGATTATAATTTTAGTTTTTTCAAAAATTCTGCTTCTTGCTTCTTAAAATGGTGCTTCTAATTCATGACCCCAAATAGGACTTAAAATGTAAACACAGCTGATCATATCTGGGGATAGATAGATTTTAGAGATTTTTTTTTGATATCTTTGTTCACCTATTTCTCTTAAACTATTGACTTTTGGAAAAAGTTGTAGAACAAAAGTTATTCATTATTAAGGGTACTTTAAAACTCTTTCGGATTAGTACCCCCTTTCCGACTAACCTTGTATATTTGGGAAAAAAAAGTTTACTTTTATGTTTAATCAATCTAAATCCCGTGCGGGGTTATTTACAAGGTGTAACTTAAATAACGCACAACCTCTTCAGGAGTCACTATACTCATCATTATGAACAACTTTTACTATCGGGACCAAAAATGAAATCGCGAAAAAAAATATGCTGTTCCCTACATTTTGATGAGTTAACGAAAGTAAATTTACTGGTTTTTTTTTGCGACTTCAGATTTGGTCCTATAGTAAAAGTTGTTCCTAATGATGAGTACAGTGACCTCTTAAGAGGTTGTGCGTTATTTATGGTACACCTTGTATACCATTCTTAGATCATGCGGTTAGAAGGAATTACACGAATTAATTTACATCCTGTATGTATGTGTGTTTAATCACCAAATAACCTGGTACTTAAACAGTCATTAGTTGGTTACTCGTAAAGGGGGTACTAAACCGACGGTCACTTAAAGTATCACTGATGACTGTTTTAAATAAAGTTAATATTTCTATATAGGTAATTTTTATTACCATACAAAATGGAAAACACAAATGAAACTAGAGTTTTTTTTTTTAATTCTTCATACCTACTTTAGTTACGAATTCTGAAAATAGCTTCCAATCCGTGACCCCAATTAAGACCTAAAATGTAACACAGCTGATCATAGCTGATAAGAGATAGATTTTAGCGTATTTTTATGAAATTTTTGAACTGCGATTTCTCTTAAACTATTGACTTTAGGGGAAAGTGGTAGAACAAAAGTTATTCATTATTATGGACACCTACTTTAAAACCCTTTCGGATTAGCACCCCTTTTCTGACTAACCTTGTTTATTCGAAAAATACAGGTTAAATATTTTTTGAATACCTACAAACGAACAACGACCTCGTGACAAGTACACAAAGTAAACAAACGATATCATTAGACAAACGGTAAAAAGTCTTGAAAAGGAAAAAGAACGTCATTTACTCGCAATCTCAAAGTCAATTAAAGTATTAACTTATCTTTCCGCGCAATTTGCTTGACTCAGTGGGAGAAATGGGTCACAATGACGCTGTGAAGCGATAGGCCGGAAAATCACAACCTAGAACTTAAATGGGGATCATTTACGTGTCCTTAATTAGTCCCATGCAACCATTGAGCTAATTATGAACTACGAAGCTAATTGAGAACTATATGAGACTACTCATATAGAAAAGATATAATTTGTCTATGTAAGCATAAATTCATTCATCATTGTAACATAGTTTCTAATTCACTCCAATGTTAATAATTCAGATAATCGAATGGCAAATTTGTTTAAAAAAAACCTTATAAATGTTACGTTTCCATTCCTCTATCAGACCTTGCAAACTTTCAGAAATAAGGGATAGTGCCCGCGTTCCACCTACGTGGCCACCGGCAATTTTTTGGCTCTGGTCTACCTGTCCTGTCCACTTAATTGGACTACGGGATATTTTTTTAGCCATGGACCACCTGTTCTGTCCATTTATGTGGACTACGGGACAGTTTTTTGATCGTAGTTCATCTGTTATGTTCACTTATTTGAACCACGGGATACATTTTTTTAGCCATGGTCCACCTGTTCTATTCACTTACGTGAACCACGGGATGTTGTTTTTAGCCGTGGCCCTGCTTTCTGGACAGAACAGGTAGACCACGGAGAATATCCCAGAAATAACTGAAATGAAAACCATCAGGACGCTGTTTAATCTGTTATCGAATATTACAATCAGCCCATTAATGTCACATTGCTGTTCATGGGTCTTCTCACAGTAAGAAGGGTTTAGGCTACGCTGGTCTGATGCTAGTTGGCGGAACTACACACCGTCGAGAACTATATGGAGCCCTCTCAGGTGTACAGGTTTCCACACGATATTTTCCTACACTGTAAGAGCGTTTGTCCAACACCGCCGTCACCGAGAAACGAGATTATTTCGGACCGAGTTCGAAACGACGTGACGGCGATCGCGTGTCCACCGCAACCAATCTCGCCACAAAACAAAAGTCCGTGCACCGGCACCGTCAATCTCGGATGTAGTGGACAAGTGCACACGTGTTTTGTATTGCCAGCACTTTGGCCCGTCATAATCTCGGACCGAGTTCTAGCGGTAGCGCCGAACTACTCACAATCTCGGCGGCCGAGATGACGGCGCTCGGATGACGGACGTGTGGTGGACACGCAGCGATAGTAATGTATGTATGGCTACTTCGGTAACGTCATCTCGTTCTCGGTGACTGCAGCGGTGGACAAACGGTCTTATCGCAAGTGATTAAATTCGGATCCACTCATGAATTTGAAAAGTCAGAGGTGCAAGCCGGGTTCGGACTTCGACCCTGCTGCATGGAAGGGAACCGTTTAACCGCTACGCTTTCACTGCATTATGAAATATTATGTGCCCACATTCTTCACAAGAGTAATAAAATTTAATTCTGCCTAGCACTGTGCCGTACATAATTATTTAGGTTCGCGCTAGTGGAAAACCTTTGTGTGAATTTTGATGCAACGCTCCCGGTAATTTTGATGCTCAAATTCGCTTCGCTTCCAAAGCTGGTCCAATTATGAAACAGTATTTCATTAATCGAATTCCATTCTCTAAATACAACAATAGAACAAATAAAATCCTCGTTTAACAATATTGTAATTAAATTCTGAAACCGATTCTATCTAAATAATTTAATTGCTATTGACTTTAGCAGAATCGTTTTAATTAGTAACATTAAATAGTTATCGTCCTACTGACCTAGATGTGTTTAACTCTGCTTCGGACTGCTATAGTTCCGAAGTTCGCCAAAGTGTAGTTTGGATATTCCTCCATATATTCTTGTTGGTGTGTGTGCCAATCTTATAGAATTGGCACACACAACAACAATTTATTACGTGACTGAAAAAAAAAAACAAAATATACATGATGGACTCACTAAATTAAGGGCATATTCCACTTTGTTCACCTGGGTGAACAAAGTGGTAAATACCCAGTTGGCTATGATTTGAAAGTTTGTAACATGTATGTGGGTGAATAAAGTCCACAAAATTAATACAAAAAAGTGGCCATTGTTCACCTGGGTGATTTAATTTCAAGGTGAACAAATGACACCAAATATGTCGAAATGACTCACCCGGGTGATATTACCTAGGCAAAATGAATCCAAGGTGATTATGAAGACACCAAAAACTCCACTTTGTTCACCCAGGTGATAAAAGTGGAATATACCAGATTAAGATGCAGTTTTTAGGAATAACACCTGGGTATTTACTATAATTAATAAAGCCCAAAACATTGTCAACAATGAATAAATATTACCAGACGTATTCGTAGAATATCTAATCGTCTCATGCAGTCTTCATCATATTAAGATCATTTTCAAGAACTTTCCAACAGTAGGTATTAGAACGTTCTGTTTAGCCTTTACCCAAAAATGTTGGGGCACAGTCTGACCAGATGCGGCTGAATAACACTATTTTAAAAGGAGCGACTGCCATCAAAGCTCCGCAACGCAAGTACTGTGCAATGCAGATATCCTAAAGTAAAACCGGTTGTCATACTTTCGGGCTTCTGACTACCCGTAACGACTTTCATGGGTATGACACCCGGACACCGGTACTGAAGGTTTAACGCTCTCCGAGGCACAGAAGGGTTTCGATGTTTAACGAACATCCACCCATCCTTGCATTGACCACGGCAAGCGCAGCTTAGCCTCACAAATCGTATGATCCACACGGTTGTTAATTAGCCACGAGCCCCTGTCTCTTAAGCGACAGAATAAAAAAGTAAATACCTATTACATTTTCAGATTGCGGGCATTGGACACGTCAACTCGTTTGGACTAATTTACAATGATTTTATCAACGAAACACATTCTACTGCCAAATCGTTAACCTCTGCACATGGGGTATTCGCTATTATGTTGGCCATAGGAGGTGAGTTCTTAGAACGTGGCTAAGTAAATAGATCATTAGTCTACTCTTACGTTTATTCATTGTTACGGTTTACTCACCTGCATTTGTCTGCTCCGTTTGGGTCCGAAACTAGTCGGGCAATCCCGAAAAATGCAGGTGAGTTAACTGTAATTAATCATAATATCAATTAATGTAAATTAAATTCATATAATTGTATAGCATATTACTGTGGTCTATTTAATTGTTTCAACATTCTACCATACTATTGTGTCAAATTTATTCGAGAATTTAGTATTGTCAAATAAATGTTATCAATTAATAGAATTAGAAGACGAGAATTAGCTAAAATGTTAATAAAACTAAACTAATTATACTTCTATTTCCAGGTATAATACTCAACAGTATAACAAAAAGATTTTCATTAAGATTCGGAGGTTTTATTGGAGCGGCCCTCCTATCTACAGGATCTTTCAGTACTATATTGATCTCGAACACCAACCAACTTCCAATTACTTTTGGCATTTTCCAAGGGATTGGGTTTGGGATGGTGGTGCCAGTATGCTACTCGACATTGAATCATTATTTTGTAAGAAAAAGAACAACAGTGATGAGTATATGTAAGGCACTTCAAGGAATAATATTGATGTGGTATCCTCAATTACTGAAAAAGATAATGTCTGTGTACGGGTTTAGAGGAACCTTGCTCATTCTTGCTGGGATGTCTTTACACACATTCCCTGGAATGCTTTCAATGAAAATTGACAGGACAATCCCGAGAAAAATAAGAGCAGCAAGTATTTTTTCTTTTGAATTTTCATAATATTTTAAAGGAATTGTTTATGAAATTGAATTTGTTTAATACTTCACAGATGATTTAGAAAATGCAAAGCGTCACGAAAATGAGGATTTGTTGCTTTCTAAAGAGAATAATGAAGAAGCTCTGAAAACAGAGCCTACAACCAAAAACATTCTTGGGAAAATTAGGTAATATACAATGTTTAAAGCTGTGTTTATATTTTTAGCTGTGGATTATAGGAAATTATGTCGAAGTCATAAACGTTATACTGAAATATCAAATACTGTGCAATGCGTATGAAATGCTAATATTCGCAAATATAACCCATTTCTCTCATTTTATGATACTCTCAAATGAAGACAAAATTTTATGTTCGTCTTCATAGCACAATAACTTCTTCAAAATTCATTTTCATATAGGAGAGAGAGTTTGAATGCTTATGCCGGGCTGCACAATCTTACTGAAGCACGCCGAGAGAGGCTGAGTGCGAGAATGCTGAATTTATTAGAAATATATTAAATGCAACCTGATAATAACATACATACAGACAACATTACTGATGACAGCATTATACAGGGTTACAGGGAAAGTCGTACTGAATATTAAAGAACGTTATTTTTCAGGTCATTTCTGATGGATTTGATTCCGTAATATGGTGTCCGAAAATTAACCGTTATGGAGATATTGAATTTTAAAGATATTTGTTATGTTGTGTAGTACAACACTTGGACCAATTCAAATAACATTTTTTTAAGATTTTATGAATATACCTAGTAGATGTTATATCTTTTTGAATAGCTAAAGAGGTGTAAAAGTTTTTAAAATTATTTGCAGAATAAGTTGTACACTTTTTTTTTTTTAAAAGCGCATCTTTATTAAAAACACTTAGTGAAAATTCTTTTATTCAAACAGTTGTTGTCGTGCAGTCTTTTTAAGCTGTAAGTAGTAGGTTCAGTTTTTGTTAATCATTTTTATTAATTGACGTCTTTATCAAGATACATAAAAAAACGGACCCTCGGAGCTCAAAAAATAAATGATATTTTTAAAAATATCTTTAAAATTCAATATCTCCATAACGGTTAAGTTTCGGACACTATATTACGGAATCAAATTCGTCAGAAATGACCAGAATAATAACGTCCTTTAATATTCAGTACGACTTTCCCTGTAACCCTGTATAAAAAATACATTGAGTAACAGTAGCAGCAAGTTCAATGTCTCCGTCGATCTCCTCGGAGTTCACAACTGCAACTGAACTAGGCGAGAGTGTACATGGTCGCACTCGGGTATAAACCTCTCGCCCGAGGCTTCTTCACGAGACCAGACGAGAGCACTCGAACGGGAGTGTACAACCGCCATTATAATTTAAATATTTAACGGATTATTTTAAATCAAAGTTTTTTTTAAATATATTTATGCCCAAAATTGTACAGAGGCGGACTTGCCTTAGGCATTTCTACCAGTCGACCTAAGGCTGATTTTCTTTGATCAATCATGTTTTAAGTTAACATTTTCCTATTTCACAGACAGAAGTTGGCGGAAATACTGAACATTAAGATCTTGAAAGATGCTGTTTATTGCAACATTTGTTTTGGACAAAGTTTCGTCAACTTCTCCGATCTCACATTTTTCATCTTACAGCCGATGCTGTTATTTCAATATGGATATGATAAGGTCAGATTTATTAATGCTTAGCACTTTATTCGTAGAATCGTACAGTTTATAATTTTTAGATATTAAGAGTAAAAGTAAAATACGCACAATGTTGTACAATGGTTTGCCAGTGGTCACGCTATCTTGGGCTATTATTATACAAATATGCAAATACAATATTTAACTTTAATTACGCCAAACTAGATCGCTAGTTTGGATGCAGTATGCAGTACCACCCTCCCGCCAACAAATTTATGCACATGCAGAAGGAGTGAAAAAAATAATTCGACATGCAACCAAACCAACATGACACGTGTTTCGCCCCTCTACGGGGCATCCTAAGGCGTGAATTACATAGAAGCGGCGTAAGGCCTCATTTACGGAGACGCGGGGCGACGCGCGTCGCGTGCGGCGTGGCGTCTCGCGGTGCGTCTTACGATTTTTCTGTTTACGGAGCGGTGGCGCGTGCAGCGGCCCGCATCATTACACGCGCAAACACAAACATATGACAATGTACGATGTTGTTTATGAAGATGCGGCGCGTGCGACGCCGCGGGCCCCACAGCGGTTGACGCTACGTTTTACAGTGGACGGAGAATTGCAAGAATAGTTGGTCGCAACGCTGCGTGCGCCGTCACGATAAACGTCGCGTGCGACGCGGCGATGCCATCCGCGGGTTTCGCCTGCATTTCAAACAAACTCGTGTAAAATCGCTTCTCCGTAAACGCTCTCATACAACGCTATATGTTTGAATTCAGTGCGGGCCGCGCCGCAAAACGCGACGCGCGACGCCCCGCGTCTCCGTAAATGAGGCCTAAGGTGCAGACGCAGCGTAGGCGCGTTGCTTTCATACGTTTTTCGTGTCGCTTAAAATCTTTTTAGTACAAAATGTATGGAAGCGACGCACCTGCGCCGCAACTACACCTTCCGCCGCTCTAGTAGAAAATGTAAGCCAGGGGGCCTTCGTGAACGCGTCAGGAAATTTCTGACAGAAAGGAGGTCGATCAAAATGTCCCCACCCAGCAATAACAACAAGACATGTCGTTAGAAAGCTCTCTTCATGATATCATTTATTACTATGGGCATTTAGTCCAACACTGTGTGAAAAAAGTTACAGCTAAAAAAAAATGTATGATTTTATGTAAAAATACCTAAATAACTTCGATAAGAGGAGCTCGTGGCTAAATAATTACAGCCGCATAGACCGATCTTCCGGGCTAAGCCACGCTTGCCGAGGTTGGTCTGTGGATGGGTGACCATTTACCATAGCGAGTTTCCTCCGTGCCTCGAAAAGCACGTAAAGCCGTTGGTCCCGGCTGTCATATGTAGATCTTTGACAGTCGTTACTGTTGGTCAGAAGCCAGAAAGTCTGACAACCAGTCTTACCAAGAGTATCGTATTACCCAGTTACTGGGTTGTGGAGGTCTGATAGGCAGTCGCTCCATGTAAAATACTGATATTCAGCTGCATCCGGTTCGACTGGAAGCCGACTCCAACATAGTTGGGAAAAGGCTGGGCAGATGATGACCTAAATAACTTCGATAATATAGTACATAGGATACGCAAGGCATGTCACTTTCGTTGCTCCAGCAGCGTTTGAATGATGTCATTATTGATGACCCCTTATGTCTATGATTTATGTGCTATAGGTACAGCGTGTTTTATTAAAAGTCCTACTAAGTCCTACTAACCCATTTGCCCTAGAGTAGCATATTAGAAAGCCAATGTTATTTATTGATTTTTTCATTTGTCTTTTACTCTAATGTGATTTTTACGATTTTTGTATGGAAAACTTTTTTTTTCACACAATGTTTTGGACTAAATGCCATAGTGATAAATGATAGTCATGAAGAGAGCTTTCTAACGACATAAGTCTTGCCGTTATTGCTGGGTGGGGACACGCCCCATACATTTTTGATCGTTCTCCTTTCTTACAATGTGCGGCCGGGCTTAAACCGGAACACCGTTGCTAAGTTCCGGTTTTAAGGGTAATAGCAGGTATTTAGTAGGATTGTTGCAATGCTGCTTGGCGGCATTGCAGCAATCCCGGACGACTCCCGGACCCTCTAACACAGGGTTACTCAAAGTGGAACGCGAACCACTAGGGGTTCGCCATTCGACGGCAGGGGGTTCGCGACAAGATTTACGTAATGGTGGCAAACTCTCACGCAAAGCGGTGAATTTCCTCTTACCCTTTGCTACAACATACTTATGTGAGAATGGGTTTTCACACCTGGTCATGATAAAAACTAAATACAGAAATCGACTTGATACCGAGTCAGAATTAAGGTTAAAATTGTCTACAATTACTCCTAAAATTGACTCCATTTGTGACAAGAAACAAGCACACCCATCACATTAATATTAAAAAGATATTTCTTCTTTTGGCACTTTATTTATTACCTTTTATTGAAACAAAAACCTTATTTTCTTAGTATTTTCTTGGGGGGGGGGGGGGGGGGGGATTTAATTAGTTAGTTAAGGGGTTCGCTATCACCTGGAAACTTTAACAGGGGTTCGTGGAGCCGAAAGTTTGAGAAACCCTGCTCTAACACAAGGAATTCTATTTATGATTAGTTACGGTTTACTCACGTGCATTTTTCGGGATTGCCCGACTAGTTTCGGACCCAAACGGAGTCCTAAATCATGAGCTGATCACGTGGCGAGGTTGTGAGTCAAACTAGCCGAAACTAGTCGGATAATCCCGAAAAATGCACGTGAGTAAACCGTAACTAATCATAAATATGAATGTGTCTCACGAAAGTTATAATAATAAAAGGAATTCGAGAGTCGGTCAGGGCCTCGTCTCCAGTTTGCCTTTATTGGCTGGCTGGAGTGGAACCCCAAGAGTGCCCGCAGGACTCTCTACTCTGGCTTGCTTTTATCAGCCGGCCAGAGGGGGACCGCCAGAGCTATATGCTCGGGGGTGGAAGTGTCTAATGGCGTAATAACGGGGAAACCCACTCCGGGTCTTTTAGACCCGCGACGGCGGAACCGGGGCCACACCTCTTTACACCCCTAGCCGCTCACACGTTTGTTGCCCCCTTCGCCTATGTACTGGCGGCTTTCAGGGGGCTCAGCTAGTGAGCTGGCGAGTCACCGTCTACCAACGCATTTCAAATTTAAACTTGATAGGCAGACGCCGTTTTCTTCCGGCAATAGAGGTTAACCGATCCACTAAACACCCCCTCCCATAGACTAGATATTTTTTTACCATAGTTTACAATAGTTTTGCAGCCACTTGGGACGGTCCATGACTGTACTTCAATAGTGCAGCCGTGGATAGTCCCCGGTTGATGCCCCACCCCATTTTAGATTAAAGTTCTCAAAGGGGCCTCTGCGCGTTGGACCTGTGTCCCCGTGTATGCCTTCCAAAAGACCGGACATCTTCCGCACGGAAGATGAGCCGTGAATAGAGATACAAAGGAATTCTATGATTAAAATAATACTCATTAATGTTTCAGACTGAAGTGGCTTTGTGTATATCAATCTGTGCTGCAGCTGATGTCGGCGGTCGCTTTGCTCTTGCCCTAATTAGCAGTATTTTCCACATCAACACAAGAATACTGTTTTATTTGGCAACGTTTCTCACCTTCCTTATCAGATTAGGTATGGATTTCTGTCAATCATAATTTCCTATCTTATTTGCTTTTTCGTAATTGCAAATGTTATCGTAAGATAACTATCGGTGTTTATTTTAGAGCTTTAACACGTGGGTTTCTGCAAAATTTTCCAGACGTTCAAATTCTTAATTAAATGCTAAACGGTTCATGTTTATCTATTAACGTTTAAATGTTAGTTCAAGGATACTTTCGATTAAATTAAACTAGCCTCTGGAACAAAATGTCAAAAAACAACAGTTTTCAAAAATTTAAACATCATTATTAAAAATAAACTATTCTAATGTCGTGTATCTATTGTCGTGACGTCTATCATCGATATAATGTCATGTCATCATACAGGGTGTAACGAATTTGTGTAATTCCTTAAAACTACATGATCTACTATTACTGGTGGATATTGGCCCCGCACGGGATTTAGATGATTAAAAATAAAAATCTTTTTTTGTCATGCGGTAGCGGTAATTGATCATATCTAAACCACCTAATAAGGAATCAGTAAAAAAAAGGAAAAAAAAATGCAATTTAAAATTCGTCATGTCAGTGAACCTTTCGATGCCACGCATGAATGAAAGCACGGCGATAAGGCTGGTGGGCACGACTAACGCGATATCGCTCTTTGCAGTCAGTTAACTCGGGACTCTAAAATGATTCGGAAATAGAAAACTAAGTTTTTTTTTATCTTTATTTTAGTTGATTTTCAAGAATACCTATTTAGGGTTAATCTGTGTCACCAGTAGATCACGCCTTTTGAAGGAATTACACGAATTACTTTACACCCTGTAAAATGTTACATCATATACAAGCTTAGTTTTAGTATACAAGGTTAGTCGGAAAGGGGGTACTAATCCGAAGCCCACTTATAGTATCGCTGATGACTGTTTGAAAGCAAAGTTTTTTTGAGTTTTTTGAACAACTGTTTCTCTTAAATTATTGAGTTTTGGGAAAAGTTGTAGAACAAAATATTCATTATTATGTGTACTTTAACACCCTTTCAGATTAGTACCCCCTTTCTGACTATACTAAATCTGAAACTAGTTTGTTCAGAATCACTAAGAGAATGGATTGACATATTTTTTACACCACTATTTTTTATACTATATCCTATCATCAGCTATGTTTATATTTTAAGTCATATTAATTTGAGGTGACAAATTTTAAATTAAATTAAATTCCTCGATTCGTAAAAAAATCACGGTTGTTTATCTCTACACAGTTTAAAACAAAGTCACTTCCCGCCGTCTGTACGCTTAGGCCTGAATTACATAGAAACGGCATAAGGCGCAGGCGCGGTGCAGGCGCGTCGCTTTCATACATTTTGTACAAAAAAGATTTCACAGCGGGTAGAACTAGGTGTACCCGCACACCGGTGGTTAAGGGGAACCCCGACACAGATAGGTTAGGTTCGAAGGGAATGAAGGGGGCTAGAGTAAGCGAGCGAACAAAGCCCCCGTCATCCCCTTGGTGTTAGGTTACTTTAAATCCAGCAAACAGAAATAGGAGCCCCGCATAGCGGGGCTCCGTTGACTTAAGCTACACCTAGTTCTACCCAACTGCTATTGGTTGCACCTAGTTGAACCCGGGTAAACTTAAGTGTAACCGCCATTCGGCCTTTACCCGTAACATATACATGACTATATTGTTTCAGTAATGTTACAAATCACCCAGTTCGCGTGGATGGCGACTGTGACAGGTGTACTGGGGGTGCTCCGGGCTTGGCTCCATGTAACCAGTCCATTGCTGATCTCAAACCATGTGCCTCATGACGACTTTCCAGGAGCATACGCTCTCTCCATGTTAGCTGCTGGTACTGTTAACGTTACGTTCGCTCCACTTATAGGTAAGCGTAATTTGTTTTCCTTTCTAACAAAACACCAAACTGTTTAAGTAATAATGGGACGAATTACAAATTAAGAGTGTAGGACAACATTACGATCCCAAACACAGAATAATAAGTATCTAAACATAAAGTTTTTTTTAATAATTAATTACCCGTGACACTGAGGCCTCATTTACGGAGACGCGGGGCGTCGCGCGTCGCGTGCGGCGTGGCGTCTCGCGGCGCATCGTACGTTTTTTCTGTTTACGGAGCGGTGGCGCGTGCAGCGGCTCGCATTATCACATGCGCAAACACAAACATATGGCAATATACGATGTTGTTTCTGAAGCTGCGGCGCGTGCGACGCCGCGGGCCCGCCGTGGTTGACGCTATGTTTTACAGTGGACGGAGAATTGCAGGAATACCTGGTCGCAACGCTGCGTGCGCCGCCGCGATAAAAGTCGCATGCGACGCAGCGATGCCATCCGCGGGCTCCGCCTGCATTTCAAGCAAACGCTTGTAAAATCGCTTCTCCTTAAACGCTCTCATACAACGCCATATGTTTGAATTCAGTGCGGGCCGCGCCGCACAACGACACGCGCGACGCCCCGTGTCTCCGTAAATGAGGCCTTAGGACATAAAGCTGTGTGAGTGAACACTAGTAAATGACCCCCCCAATTCCCCAAAATATTGTGTCAGTCCATGCGCGAAACATCCTGTATACACCGTGGGTCCGAGGTATCCGAAAGATTTTAACCACGCCTTTCTGATGGTATTATGCGTCAAATGTTATATCAAAAGACCAACACAGAAAATATATAAAAAAAAACTTTTTTTTTTTGCTTTTCTGAACATAATAAATCAATTAACTTTAGTAATTCCTTATAAACAATACTTTAGGTTGAAATGGTAACATTTATAAATTATCATGTGAGTGGATAAGAAACTTCTCAGTTCACAACCCTCCCCGACGAATAAGACATACGGCGAGTGCGGTATGGGATGACAAAAGCCGCAACGCCGCGTTCATAGGACTTGTTACCATAGAAATTTTTCGAGTTGTCGTGCTTAATTTCCGTAAATAACGAATGTTTCGAAAATTAAGCTTTATTCAACAAACTATATCCCAGCTTTTCTTCTCCAATTAGGCATCGGAATCGATGGTTAAAATCTTTCGGGTACCTCGGGCCCATGGCGTATACATGCATGAAAACTGAATTACTGACTCGACATCGCTTCAGTATCGGTATGAACCACAGATATAGAAATACCTAGATAACGCAAGTATTACGATCTGTTTGAAAACCAAGCGTGCCATTTTTTGACTACCTACTATGACGTCGATTTGTAGTTTGTACAGTGTTTACAAATTCGTGTGTACATTTGTACAGTTTTTACAATATACATATAAGGTTCATCTATTCATACACGAAATATTTTAAGGGATACATCTATAGGTGGTATAGAAGCCAAAGAAAAGTGAAAAAAATATTTTTTTTGGAAATTTCTTTTTTTACCTAATTATTATAATTGTAATAATGCTTGATACATTCTGCATAAATTTGAAAAAAAAAATGCCCGGTTCTATGACAATAAATACTACTTAGAAACTAGCGTAATAGACACAATAGATGTTGAAAATAGTATTGAGCTAGTATTTGTTATGTGTATCAAGTAAATTTAAATTATTTAATTTAAAAAAACGTAGTTTTTCTTTTTTTTAATTTATGTGTCTTTTTTACCACCTATAGATGTATCCCTTAAAATATTTCGTGTATGAACAGATGGACCTTATATAACAACGCAATTAACCATTTTAAATGTTTTTACTGACGTGGCACACTGATACAGACTACGCGCGAAACTGGCGATTTACGATTTTTGTACGTAAGCTGGGCACGCGAAGTAGTTGCTCTTGCGTTATCTAGGTATATCTACAAGGTGTAAACGAATTCGTGTAATTCCTTCAAACCATCTATTACTGATCTAAGTAGATTAACACCGCACGGGATTTAGAAAAACATTTTTTTTCCCAAATATATTTTTTATGTGATAGAAAATTTCGATGCCGTGCACAAATGAATGAAGGCATGGCGACACAGCTGACGGACACGACTAGCGCGATATCGCTCCACGCAGTCAGTTAACACGGGACGCTAAAATTACTATACAGAATACCATGTTTCATTTTTAGAAAACTGTTTTTTGTTGGTTCTGAAAAAACATATGCAGGGTCAATTAGTGTCTCCAGGAGATCACGCGGTTTGAAGGAATTACATGAATTCGTTTACACCCTGTATATCTGTGATATGAACAGAGTCGATATCAAAATAGTGTCAATAGCATTAAAGCTATGATTAATCCTCTACTGAGAATTAATAACCAACGCACAAGCATATCGGTTTTGGACTGATATCGATACTGTTGTTTGAACGTAGAATAATTAAGGTAGCACTGCTCAAAGCTAGGTTTTGCAAAATGAATTTGGCTAGAGGACACCCACATTCTATTTAGTAACACGTTGTTAGGCATAATCATTCTAACTGGCAGGTGATCGCACGATCGTGCGGTGATCGCATCGCATTGATCGTAACATGCAATAAAATAAACATAAATTTTTGAGAGTCCCAATTGAAGGGTTTTTTACGAAACCGGACAACTTTTTTTCGTTAAATTTTTCAATAAAGACAAAAAACACTACATAGTACTTACATAGCATTGTCAATGTTAAAGATAAAAAATTTAATTTAATTTATGTTAATGTTGTATGAACCATGAATTTAATTATGTATTATTTTAATAATAAATGTTTCACGTTACTGCAAACTATTTTTATGAATACTTAGGATAAAAAGGATGAAAATGCGAGTTCTGCTGTTTTTTGTAAAAACCCTTCAATTGTTACCGCGCGATCAGTTCGTATGATCATAAATTCATTTAGGACACTCAACAATGATTAGTATGTTTGATTGCACATTACGATCAATGCGGTGCGATCATCGCATGATCGAGCGATCGCTTGCCAATTAGGACGACACATTAGCCCTTAATCCGTTTTGATTGCAGCAAAAGCTTCGCTTGTAGGGTCTTAGATTACTAAGGGCTACTTTTAACAAGGTCAGAAAACATTTATCTGAAGAAGAATAAAGTTGAAATTTTGACAGCTTATAATAGAAATTCTGTAAAACGTCAAATTTATTCCTCAAACAAAACTTATCCGACGTTGGTAACATCAGCCCTCAAAGATATTTGCAGTTAATGCATAACGAATTCCACGATACTGGCCATAGGTCATCGACCCATGGGAACGAATGAGGAAACTATGATGACACAAAAAAAGATGGCTCGCTGGTCGACTGGTCACAAGTGCGACTACAGAGCATGAGATCCTAGGTTCCCCAGGTCGGGAAAAGTGTTATTGGGTTTTTCCGTGTAGAATTTCTCTGTAGCAGCCCGGAGTCCAAATTTATGTCCGGTTGATGACCATAGGCTCACCCCCCATTACATGGCACTTAAAATGGAGAAATAAGGTTGCGCTATATACACCTCTGCTCAAACATTCGGGGAATACAGGGGGTAAATTCTACTAGCAGAAACTTTTATCAATTGCAACTGACTCGTTCATTCAGACAGTTTTTGTTTACGAGAACTGTCAAAATGTTTGGTTTTGTTTTGTTGTCAAACAATTTGATGGTTTTTGTAAACGAAAACTGTCTGAATAAACGATTCAGTTGCAATTGAAAAACGTTTCTGTTAGTAGAATTGGGCTCCAGGTTAGATGTTATGTATGTTTATGTAAATAGTTTTTTTAATCTTATCATCTTCGTTACTCATTGATATCTTTGGTTGCCAGCCAAAAGCAAAATGATGACATTGGGTTTGTGTTTTATTGCCGAAGTATTTTTATAATCGTCCGTGAGTCATAAGTTTCATGACAACCAATTTTCGTGTTTTGAATTTTCCATAGCAAGATAACTGATTATTTTATTACATGTATAATGAATAATGATATAATATCGTTTATCTGTTTATTGACTTTCATTGTTCATCAATTCGATATAGTTTTTACTTGAGTATGTAGGATTAATTAACAGTTGGGTTATTGTGAAAGATAACAAACACCGTGAGGAAACGTCCTGTACCTGGGATGATCTCTAAAATCAACGTGTTTGGTTGACCTCTCTGGTTCATTGTATATTGATATTAATTTTGTTCCGTATTTTTATTTCGAAAAGAAGATGTCTAAATAAGCGTATTTTTATATTGGGCTCGATTTTAACCAATCACTTTTGGAAATATTTAGGTTTGACCAGAGCGATCAATTTTTATTTTGAAGATTGAGCCACCTGCACTTAAGAGGTCTTCATAAAGTTATTAAAGGCCTCATTATGAGAAGATTCTGAGGAGAGGTTCATGCCCAGCAGTGGGACAGTTATGGGCTGATTTATGCTTAAGTAGGATTATTTGCCAACAGACAACATTGCACTCATCGCTTTAAAATCGAGTGCAAAATAAGTAATACACTTATTAAGATAGCAAAGAGATAAGCGTATCCTTTTATTAATACATTATTACAAACCTTAATACTTTTTGCTGATTAGATATTTGAAGAAAAAATAATATCTCATCGTTTTTACGTATTACATGACAAGTCGTCAGTTCACTCGAGATTTTAAAACTTAAAGGTTAATAACACCTAGGTATCGGGAAACACAGACTCTGGCAGGGAGTTCCACTCCTGAGTACGTACGCACAATGAACGTGTTGCCAAAACGTTTTGTGCGTATTTGTGAAATGTCCACCATAAAGCGCAGTTCAGACTACGTTATAACCAGTGATCAGAAAAGAGTGAGCTAATTTACCTAAACTTCAAAGAACAGAGACAAAAACTGGAGACTAGGAAGTCTCCAGTTCTTATGTTGTATGTTGTTGTAAGGATACGACAACATTTTTTTTCGGGAGAATTTTCTCGGAGATTATCTTTCATTTGTTTTCAAAAAATAAAAGATAATCTCCTTTTTTGAAAACAATAAACAATCTATTTTTTAAAAACAATGAAAAACGTATCATCTGGTTTTGTGTCAATTTTGGGAAACAAAAATTGGAAACGAATTTAATTGTTTTCTGTATTATTAACATTAATATAAATATACTTTAGTGATGTCCCGAAACCCGGAATAATTTTCACGAAAAAAAATGTTGTCGTAAGGAAGTATCCAGTTTTTGTCTCTGTTCTTTGAAGTTTAGGTAAATTAGCTCACCTTTTTCCGATCACTGGGTATAACATATAGCTTATAGCAAATACTGTATAGCACAGCGATATTGCTCATCATATACTTTATACGGACACGTTCACATAACGCTATGCTATAAATAAAGTATTGGCTTGCTGTACACGATATACTTGAGCGATTTCCAGAGCTATATGGTACGATTCTCCGGTCCCCGCCCGATGGATCGCCGTCAAATAACTTGCTACACATAGCAGACCGGCTCGCGATATTACGTATAGTGTGAACGTCATGTTAAATAGTTATAGCGCAATATGCTATATTGAACTGTGCTTGAAGCGGTGACGCATCGCTGTGATCGCATGGTATTGTTGTGATGTCTCTCTCTTTGCAAACAAATAAACATATTTATTTCTTTCTTTTTTTACAGGTTTGCTCAAAGATGTGTACCAGGACTACATACCAGCATTCTACGGTTTGACCTTATGCTGCATCCCCTGCCTGCTGTTCTGGCCCATAGAATATGTGATTAAAACGAAGTGAACTATTGTTTTTAAGTAATATTATTATGTATTTATTAGCTTTAACATAAATATTGCACAGCTTAATAAATGCTGTGAGAACAATGACTGTATTTTTAAATGCGTAATTATTTTCTTTGTACATTTAAACCTTATTCTGTAATAAATGCGCAAGTCTATAATTTCAGTTGTTTATTTTTAAAAGCTTACCTAATTAGCGTAGTTCTGTGTGACTAATAAATTCCATAAAATCCATTTTGTTTATCGGTAGTTTAGTTGCGTTCAATTTTGCTATTAATCCAAACTAGAATGCAGAACAAAATGGATTTAAATAACGCAGGAGTTTGATAGTATCCACAAGACACTGATTCAACCTACAGTGCTAAAAATTTTAAAATATCTTTAGGTTCAAACTAATTTTAATTGTAAAACATGTATATTGATCATTATAATTTTCGTGAGACACATTCATATTTATGATTAGTTACGGTTTACTCACGTGCATTTTTCGGGATTTTCCGACTAGTTTCGGACCCAAACGGAACCCTTAACCATCATCAATCCACATGAGCTTAGTTGGGCAATCCCGAAAAATGAACGTGAGTAAACCGTATCTAATCATTAAGATTGATTGTGGTTTTTATTAATCCTGTTATTTAGTCACGTATTGTAAATTCATTTAGGATTTTAGGCACAACTTAAACCACGGTTATGGCTATCGATGCATTGTTCGAATAGACAAATAACTTTTTTAAGTAATAGATCTGTATACAAGCGGACGGTCCACATAATGCTAAGTACTTGCCTATGTACGCCCAAACACCAAGGGGATTGACAAGTATCATGTGTCTGTAACTTCACCGACACCTATCGGGCGTAAAAAGACCCTTAACGACAACGAAACCACGTATTCTACCTATCATTGGGATCATTTTTTTCGAATAAACCATAACTGGGAAATCATTGGTGTTGGAGATATTGAAGGACAAAGTACACATTTTTTTTTTAGTTTTTTCCAAAAACGATTTCCAAGTCATAATACTAAACTTTCTTCCATACAAACATTAACAAATTACGAATTTGAAGTTACAAAAACGCAATGAATATCAAACGCACACGACCGCCTTGGCTCGGCTGTGTGGCCGCTGCACGCATGCAAACGCGCGGCATCGCCACAATCATAATTTGCGCGCTACAAAAAAAAAATTGTTTTTTTTCATGCCAAAAAATAAAAGTCGTTTCCCAGCAATTATTTTTGGTCAATGTAATTTAGTTTGATGTACAGAGTGCGTAGGTTTCAGCTATGTGATGGGTCTTTTTACACCCTGTATACCCTTTAAACCGGATATAATGCTGCTGGCGGCTGAAATAGGTATGGTAATTCGTCAAAATCATGCTAGAAGTTTGAAAAACAATATCATAGGTAATACCTACCACTATATTTTACATTACACAAACCGCAAAATCATGACCATCTTTATCTTCGTCACGTATAAGCAGGCTCCATCATTTCATTTACGCAGCTCTCACGAAAATAGTCTCAGGTAAAATATATCGGGTACTTTTTCAGTGTTACCCTAGTATTACGCAGAGCCCGTTCAACAGCCGTCATTATTAACCCTTAACGGGCGGGGTGCTTTAGAAAAACCTTTGGCCAACCTTCGGAGGCATCAATCTTTTTGACGCTTTCTTATATTACCTTTTTTGCGGCTAATCGGTTTTAAACGTGTGAGTGTTACTGAGATATGATGGGTTGCGTGTTCTATTTTTAGTTATTTATGAGTTTTATTGAATTTAAAAAACAAATGATAGATTGAAGAATGATGTGATAAGACAAAGTTGAGGTTTAAAAGATGATGTACTTAGTGACAAAAATTTAAAGGAGTATGCTTCAGTGGTTTGGGTATGTTGAAAGATTGAGTGAACGGCGATTAACAAAAGGAATTTATAAGGCGAATGCCAGTGGAAACGCCAGTAGAGGACGCCCTAGAAGGACATACATTGATGTTATTGGTGGTGTTCTTCAAAAAGGACAGGTGCGTAGTACTTTCAACCGGCGTGCGTGTATGACAAGATGTATGACCGTGGACGAAGCGAAGAGTATGTAAGGATCGTATCATGTGGCGTTCTACAGTTTCTTCCTACCCCCATGGGAAAAAGCCGTGAGTTTATGTATGTACTAGTCGCGCGCAGAAGGTTTGCCGATGACTGCCCCTCCCACTTCACCGACCGCTACCCGCGCTCGTCTAGCCTACCTACTAATCGTACCGACCATCGACGCGTGACGTCATGAGGCTATCGGCAAACCTTCTCCGCGCGACTTATGAGTTTTATTTCGATTTTTTTCTAGAATATTTTTTGAGGGTCTCGTGGTTAGTTGTCAACCGCGCAGATCATACGATTTGTGAGGTTAAGCTGCGCTTGCTGCGTTTAGTACGTGGATGGGTGACCATTCGTTACACGAGGGGCCCCTCCGTGTCTCGGAGAGAAAGTTAAGCAGTCGGTCTCGGGTGTCATACGAATACCCATTCCAGTCGTTACGAATTGTCCGAAGCCCGAAAGTCTGACAACCGGTCTAACCTTAGGATGTCGGCATGTGCCAGTAACTAGGTTGCGGAGGTCTGATGGCAGTCGCTCCGTGTAAAATACTGGGGCCTAATTCTGCTAAAATAAATCGTGATAAATCACAACCGAACCAAGGCCGAACCGTTCATTCAGACAGTTCTCAATTTCAAAAGCTATCAAATTGTTTGATACAAAAAACAAAATCAATCATTTTGAAAGTTTTCGAAAACAAAAACTGACTGACGGTTGTGGTTCGATTGCGTTTGGCAACAATTTATTTTAGGAGAATTGGGCCCCTGGTATTCCACCGCATCTGTTAAGACTTGAAGCTGACCCCAACATAGTTGGGAAAAGGTTAGGCAGAACGATTTGGTTTTTTTCTCTTCTTATGGCAGCTTTCAATGATGTACCGTGCTTTATTAGCTAAAATTACGTCTCTACCTTGACCAATAATGAAGTAAAGGCCCCATATCTTTGCACAGTACATCAATTTTACAAATCTATTACCTTAAAAAATCTCCCAGTCGACTTACTTTACCCTCGTGAAAAATATTCTATTGTTAGTCGTGAACTACACGCGTCCCGACATGGCGACGTGACGCCCTTGATATATGTAGAGTCCAGACGAGTGGCCCAATACCTGGCATATTATTTATCTATATATCATTTTAATAAACCTGTAGACTTGACGAGTCAGAATAAAGGATTTTTTATAAAAAAAATACCTCGTTTTTAAGGATAACAAACAATCAATTTCGACCATTTTTGGATTTTTTGCCTTTTTATCTGTTTGTTTGTGCACGTATCAGGTCTTGACTCCTGACACTAAGTGGTTGACTTTTATAGAAAAATATTGTGCGTTTCTCGAAATAACATTTAGTTGTGTTAAATCTTAAGAGCGATTACGCACTGCATCCGATCCGAATCCGTGCAAATACGTTCCGAAGTAGCCATAGAACTATTTGTATGGTAGTTTACGCACTACATCCGGCATCCGTCATCCGATTTCTATCCGTCATCCGTGAGTCTCCAATTCGGAAGAAATATTGACGGACCGAAGTAGCCGTAGTAATGTTTGTATGAACGCTTTCGCACTACCTCGGATTCAAATCGGACGCTAAATGCATATGCCAAAGATGGCCCCTGAATTGTTTGAATTTGAATCAGAGATCGGAATAGTTCGTAAGCAACATCCGAATTCGGTCCGAGATTATTACTCTAAATCGGTATTTTTACGGATTCGGATCGGATGCAGTGTGTAAAGCAATATCCGAATTCGGTCCGAGTTTTTTTATCCGTATTTTCACGGATTCGGATCGGATGCAGTGCGTAATCGCTCTAATCCGTTCGCTCAGTCAAAATATATTAGAATTTAAAGTTATCAAGAAGAATCTTTAGTTATTGCGACTTGCGACACAACATTGGTTCCGACTTCCACGCGGCTGGTGTCGCGGGCACAGTTAGTGTATTATAAATGGAAAAGTTTTTACATTCGTTACTCAATGCGCCATAATAATGAAATAAAGTTAAAAGAAAGTTCGTACTTTACTACAGGCTACAGGGGTAGAGAGGAGTATTGTTTTTTTTTTTAAATAAAAACTTTGCCCCACACTAAGATTTCTCTTGTATCGTGGGTGCGTTTACAGACACAAATCTCACAAACAAACGCCCAGACCCGAAACAACCATCTGTAGGCCATACAAATTTTTGTTCCGTGTGGGAATCGAACCCACGACCCGTAGTGCAGAAGCCAATCGCTTAGCCACTGCACCAAACGTGTCGTCATTGATTAGCACGCAGAGTACTTTTCCTCAGGAAAAAAATAGACAGGGGCGGGTTAAGTATACTTAGGTAGAGTACACAACTATTGAGTTACATCGATGTTCCTGAACGAACAAATTTATTTTTTTATCTTTTCAGCACGATCTTTACTACAATAGCTCATACTGTGGTGAAAAGATTAGCCAGTCAGCAAGGTTGGTAGCGGGGCTGACTGCCCAGGGTGCGCCGGACGTACCTACTGAAGTATCGTCACCCCATTGGCTGGACACCCTTCAGGTTTCGCCAATGACTGCCCGGTTACGTAGAAATGGTCCCCTAGGACCACCTACAGCAGTCCAATTAAAAAATTAAAAAAAAAAACTCGTGGAGGCTCTTTTCATGCACCCATTTTAAGGAACAACCAATGGTAGTCGTAGTTCTTTTTTTTTAGCGTTCCTTGCCCCGAGTTAGGATTTCTCCTGTATCATGGGTGCGTTTACAGACACAAATCTCACATACACAAACGCCCAGACCCGAAACAACTATCTGTAGGCCATAAAAATTTTTGTTCCGTGTGGGAATCGAACCCACGACCCGTAGCACAGAAGCCAATCCCTTAGCCACTGCACCAAACGTGTCGTCGTAATTGCGTCAGCGTAAAGTTTTTTTTTTCTGCAGTAACAATAGGTAATAAAATATCTTGACTTAGCACACGAGGTTCTCAACATGTGAGATTTGGATTCGGCAACCATTGAGCCGATAGTCGTAACAGCCAATGGCCTAATTTCCAAAAGCCTCGACCAACACCTCATGAGGCTCTCATTAGTTGGCTGGTTCAAGGGCCTGGGGTCCTACTCCCTAAATCCGTCAACAAAGTTAGTCGTCCGTCCGAAAGTAGCCCGAAACGTAGAAGTGAACAAAACAAGTGTCAAGTTCAACTTTTCGGACGGGCAAAAACACATCGTTGGGACAACTGTCAAATCGTATTGTCATTCATTATTAGTTCGGGCCTCGAAATAATCGTATGTCGGTAGGTGATAGGGAGTAGGAAACGCTCGTAACTAAGGCCGAAACCACGGACTTCGTGCTTAGGGAGTAGACCTCCTGACACAGAAAACCGTCCTCGTCGTCAGGGCGCGTGTTGTGAGGAGGTTTCTGTCTGTGGAGCCCTAACCACCGGTAGCTTGGACCCTGCTCCCAATGCCGGTGGATCCCTTTTTTCCCTTTATTAAATGCATATTTTTAATAGTAAGTATGTATTTAAAATGTACCTAATTGATAAGAAATAAAATTAATAAAGGAGATAATAAACATTCGTGGTGGCACTTCGGACGTGATCGGTTTTACGAAGTTTTCGATCCGACTTCTTAGTTGCGTCTTACTGAACATTGGAATAGATAGTTCAAGTTTGTTGGAATATCAAATTGAATCCAGCACTGCGTCATTATGCACCTTTTGCATAAAACAACTCAGCTGCGGACAGACTTGGGGTAGTAACCTAAGAGGATTATCGGAACATCTTGAAATGCATGGAGGAATCAGCTAAAAGGGGACCAGGAAAATTTATTCATAGGTTTCCGGCAACTTAGTTTGCGCTTTCCCATCAGATTGGAGGAAGCGCCCAAATTTTTTTTTCTGTTCTTTTTCTTTATGGGATGTAAACGAATTTGTGTAATTCCTACAAACCGCGTGATCTACTGGTGACACTGATTGACCCTGCATAGGATTTTTTTCAGAACAAACAAAAAAAGTTTTCAAAAAATTAAACAACGTATGCTGTCTCTAAGTAATTTTAGCGTCCCGAGTTAACTGACTGCGTGGAGCGATATCGCGCTAGTCGTTCCCGTCAGCTGTGTAGCCGTGCCTTCATTCACTTGTGCAAGGCATCGAAATTTTCTATGACATAAATATTTAAATGAGAAAAAAAAAATGTTAATCCCGAGCGGGGTTAATCTATACCATTAATGGATTATTTGGTTTGAAGGAATTACACGAATTCGTTTACAGCCTGTATATGGTCCTTGTGGACCCTTTCTAAGTAACCGGTCAGTTATTGGCGAGACCTGAAGGGTCTCCAGACAATGGTGGGGAAGTAAAATACTTAACCTAAGCTAACTACTTGTACTACACTAACATCATGACTACCTGCAACAACAGCACTAAGGGTGAACCCTAGCGGGACTTGGACCTCGGCTTAGGGCGTTGCTGGCCGGCTTGGGAGGGGGAGACAGCTTGATGAGGGCTGAATTATCGGGGTGGCTCAACTTTTATTTTAATCTCCCGTTTTATCGTAAAATTGTTGCAATGCAATTTTGCATAAACGTTTTAACTACGTAACGTTATTAATTAATTCCCGTCATAGTTTTTGCTGGAGTTTATTCTCGTATGAAGGGTGGAATAGAATATGCAAAATTTTGCATAATAATCAGGAATAGATGGGGAATATTCAAAGTTTCAATGTGTATCTTTTTATATATTTTTTAATGGATTTATGCAGGTCTAAGGCTTCGTCCTATTTGGGTAGCGCGATGCATTGTGTTACGTCGGGCTGTGCGGCGCGTGTTATAGCAGCACGTCACAATGGAGTTGTAATTTTTAATACAATCTTTAAGTATTTTATGAGTAAGGCTAAATTCTAATTTCTGCCGCAGTCAAACCGCTAAAAACAAGCTAAGTATACTCTTTTTTTTTTTTTCTGTTTGACTGCTGTAGGTCGTCCTAGGGGACGGTTTCTACGTAACCGGGCAGTTATTGGCGTGACCTGAAGGGTCTCCAGCCAATGGGGGGGAAGTAAAAAATACTTAACCTAAGCTAACTACTTGTACTACACTAACATCATGACTACCTGCAACAACAGCACTAAGGGCGACCCCTAGTGGGACTCGGACCTCGGCTTAGGGCGTTGCTGGCGTGGACATAGGGGGGGAGACAGCTTGATGAGGGCTGAATTATCGGTGTGACTGCGGAGTCTGAAGAGACGACCGGCTCTACGACGGGAGAGCTCGGTGAATCGTGACCGGCGGCGGTGGGACGTCGCGACGGGCCTCGTCGGCGAGGACGATATGCCGGACGGCGGCGGACGTTGTGTATTGTGCTGGTCGATTTACTCGCCTCCTGGAGGAGGGTTATTTCGTCATCGGATTCTAAAAGTGTGTGCCTGGGACGGCGAACTTTACTTATGAGAGAGGGACTGTAGTCGGCCGCTGCGGCAACCTAAGTATACTCTGTTAGATGCACTGCTTACATAGGCCACTAGTCTGCCGCGCTAACGATGAATACAATAACTCGATTTTGCCGCTTCCGAAAAAAACGCGCTCAATGTTTTGAACTGTTTTAGTTATTGCATTCTTGCTTACTGAAAAACCGAGTGCCTGAAAGATAATAAGTTACTTAGAGAGAGTTAATAGATCTCGATTCGCTGATTCCGAATATATTTGTAACTCAAAATCGTCCAAAATTGAGTTATTGTATTCTTCGTTAGCGCGGCAGTAGTGTAGAAGGCATCATCATCTGCCTAGCCTTTTCCCAACTATGTTGGGGTCGGCTTCCAGTCGAACCGGATGCAGCTGAATATCAGTATTTTACGTGGAGCGACTGCTTATCAGACCTCCACAACCCAGTAACTGGGTAATACGATACTCTTGGTAAGACTGGTTGTCAGACTTTCTGGCTTTTGACCAACAGTAACGACTGTCAAAGATCTACAAATGACAGCCGAGACCAACGGCTTTACGTGCTTTCCGAGGCACGGAGGAAACTCGCTATGGTAAATGGTCACCCATCCACAGACCAACCTCGGCAAGCGTGGCTTAACCCGGAAGATCGGTCTATGCGGCTGTAATTATTTAGCCACGAGCTCCTCAGTAGTGTAGAAGGCATATCGCTTATTATTTTCGCAGCGCAATGCAACGCACTACGCTGCCAGCTAAGACGAAGGGTAAGTTCTAAGTCTTTTTGTTGTATGTGGACGTTGCCTTTGTATGACCTAACCTTCATTTTGCGGACGTCCATAAATCATAGACGGCCTTACATAAAGGTCTTTCATTTTTAGGGTTCCGTACTCAAAGGGTAAAACGGGACCCTATTACTAAAGGTGCAATTCCGTGCATCGCGGCCGATCGCAGCCGCGCGCGATCTATCGCGTGTGACAGACGCACGCGGCTGATGCGTCAATAGTCAGAATATGAAAATGTACAGCACCGCTTCCGAAGTCTGCGACAGACGCGTGCGGCTAACGACAGATTAGTCAGTATATTATAGACACGACTATTGACGCATAAGCCGCGCGCGTCTGCGGCTGCGATCGGCCGCGATGCACGGAATTGTACCTTTAGACTCCGCTGTCCGTCTTTCACCAGGCTGTATCTCATTAACCGTGATAGACAGTTGAAATTTTCACAGATGATGTATTTCTGTTGCCGCTATAACAAAAAAATACTAAAAAACAGAATGAAATAGATATTTAAGAGGTCTCCCATACAACAAACGTGATTTTTTTGCTCGATATTGATAACGGCAACAGGTAGACGCTTGAAATATTCCTAGAATACTGCCTCGTTGGTCTGACTGCCACGTTGATCTAGCGGTCGCAAGCGCGACTGCTAAGCGTGAGGTCCTGGGTTCGATCTCCAGGTCGGGTTGGTCCAAATGTCACGGGGTTTTTCCGTATGGAATTTCTCAGTAGCAGCCCGGAGTCTGGATTTATGCCCGGTCGATGGCAATAGGCTCGCCCCCTATTACATGGGACGTAAACATAACGGCGAAATGTGGGTGTAGGTACTATATACAACTCTGCCAACCTTTCGGTGAACACAGGCGTGAGTTTATGTTATGTTATTTAAGGGGTGCTCCCATACAACAGACATGATTTTTTGCCGTTTTTATAGATAACTAGCTTTTGCCTGCGGCTTCGCTCGCGTTAATTTATGGATCCCTAATTTTTTGATCCCAAAATATAGCCTATAGCACCCAGGGATAACGTAGCTTCCTACTGGTGAAAGAATTTTTGAAATCGGATGTGTAGTTTCGGAGATTACCTCCTACATACAAACAAACAAACAAACAAATTCTACCTCTTTATAATATTAAGTATAGATGGTACGGAACCCTTCGTGCGCGAGTCCGACTCGCACTTGGCCGGTTTTTTGTAGGATGATTAGTAACATGCACGAAAATGTATGTGACTAAGTACCTAACATTGTTCATGCTACGTTCCACAATATTACGGCGCGTTAAAAGTTTAAACTAAGAGTCGTGTTTTTACCCTTTAATATCATTTATTTCATAATTTATGTACACAAAAATTAATTAATGAAAAGTTAATTAGCAATAAAGCGTACAAAAGCATTCCTTATTATTTACAGAAACCTCTCCCAGCAGGCCAACCATCTATTATTACTATCTCAGTTAGAACTATTGGTAAGCAAAACGTTTCTGTTTTTGATAAAGTAACCGGACAGCACCTCAGTGAAACCTCAAGTTCAATAATTTATGCATGTACACACGGGTACTTTAAATCGTCGATCCCACAATCCCTTAAGACCAGGGTCTTTAACCAGTGCGTCCTACCCGTAATGACTTACGGAGCCGAAACATGGACACTCATCGTGAGCCTGGTCCACAAATTTAAGGTTGCTCAGCGTGCTATGGAGAGAGCGATGCTCAGGGTTTCTCTGGTGGATAGAATTCGCAATGAAGTCATTCGCCAGAGAACTAAAGTCGCTGACATTGCGCGTAGAATTAGCACGCTGAAGTGGAAGTGGGCCGGCCATGTCTGCAGACGAACAGATGGTAGATGGAGCAGAGATGTTAGAGTGGAGACCGCGTTTGGGCAAACGTAGTGTGGGACGCCCTGCGGCACGATGGATCGACGATTTGAAAAAGGTGGCTGGCAGCGGATGGATGCGGGCTGCCCAAGACCGGGATGGTTGGCGATCTCTAGGGGAGGCCTACGTTCAGCAGTGGACGGCAATAGGCTGATATGATGACACGGCTACATATCAAGCTACACATGTCCAGTATAAGCTGACCTCTCGTGGTACGGAAAACCTATACAATGCGAGATCAGCAAATACTGGAAATGAATAGTTTTGTAGCCGTGTGTACTATAACAATAAGTCTTTAAAAATTAAAATGTACTTACATAAATTGCAGCTTCATGTAAATTGCATAATCCGCTTTTAACTTGTAATCACACTGGGAGTGCACTAATCAGATATTCGGGATAACGTATCCAGTGAGCCACGATGGCTAACGTGATTAACGCTTGAGTTCCGAACATTCTAGAATAGGAAAGTTCTAAATTCCCTGCTTAACGAGGTTATGGATACAGTTTAAGGACAGGTAAATATGCAAAGTCGACTACCCGATTAAGTACTTAAAGAACGGGATTAAAAATTAAACATCCAATTGGCTGGAGACCCTTCCGGTCAGGTCTCGCCAATAACTACCCAGTTACGTAGAAACAGTCCAGATGGTCCTTGTGGACATTTTTAAAACTAAACTAGCATTTTTATAAACTTTCGCGATTTGTAAACATTCTAAAAGTACTGATTCGGGTCTAATCGCGTAGACTATTTTAAAAGGCACAAAATAGTTTTATCATCTTTGAGTTAATAATAATATGGGGTGCATGAAAAGAGTCTCCACGAGTGACGTTACTTAAGTACGTTCGGCGCACCCTGGGCAGTCAGCCTCGCTACCAACCTTGCTGATTGGCTATTTTTTTCAGCATGGCATGAGCTATTGGTAAGTCTAGACCCAATATTAAGAGCTTCTAATACTCAGTAGCCCATTCTTACCGCACTACGTGGTCCATTGATTCAATGAAGACATGATTGGAGTCAACATACCGCAAAGACATTAAACCAATGGGTATACTGTACAGCCCATCCTCCTTCACGGAGTCGAAACATCAATAGCTTTGCTTACATAGAACATTTGCAGGACAAAAGCAGGTTAGGACGTGCTATTGTGGAGTTGAATAGTATGGGATCTACCTCAGATCACTGAACCTTGTTTCTGTGGTCTGAGGTACTACGGTTTATTGCTTCATGCTTATGGACCAAAAATTAAGGGAGATGCGAGTAAACAATTTTATCAATTCAGTAACATAAACGTTGATCAACCGTCTAACCGAAGCCAGACGGTTCATTCAAACTGTTTCCTTGGAAGATTTGTTAAATTATTTGACAACATTAAACAAAATCAAATGTGAAACTGACGGTTGTGGGTCGTTTTCGGTTAAGCCGAGTCCCCAGCGCCAAATTTCTAACATGTTATTGTGTTTTTGCGAACAAAACTGTTAGGCCACGCCCCTATTCGGTTAGCAAACAATGTTAAGCCGGGTCCGCAGCGCCAATTTTGCTAACCAAACTGTTAGGCCACGCCCCTATTCGGTTAGCAAACAATGTTATCCTGTTTGCAAACACGAAAACACGGCGCAACGGACCCGGCTTTAATTTCTTTGGTTGGCGCAGTGGCTGAGCAGTTCATAAACAGGGAGCCAGACGCCCGGTGTCACCACTGCGGCGATTGCCGGGAGGACACGGCGTGGCACACGCTGGCAGAGTGTGCCGCTTGGGAGGAGCCGCGCCGTGCCCTCATCTCAGGAGTAGGCGGTGACCTGTCGCTGTCGGCCGTAGTCGAGTCCATGGTCGACAGCGAGGAGTCCTGGGACGCGGTGGTGTCCTTAAGGAAGAAGGAAGGATGAAGGAGGATGCGGAAAGGGTGAGGGAGATCACCTCCACTCACCCGGCCCGCAGCAGACGCACCGGGCGTCGGCGGAGGGCGGACAACGCCCTCTTCCAGCCCCCCTAAATGGGTCCAGGGGCGACGGACTTGGGGAAGTCTGTCACCCCCCACACATCAGGACCCGAGGCGGCGGCGCGAAGTGTTCCAAGCGCGCCCCTCTTAGACGGCGCGGGGGGAGTCTAACACCTCACTCCCCCCGCTAACCCGAGGAGGCCCGCTGCGGCGGGCCGGCACCAGCCGGGGGTTGCGGAAGTGTCGTAAGTTCCCGCGACCCTCGGCGCAGGTGTGAGATGGAACACCGGGGTGGTTTTAGTCAGTAAGAGTCTGACAGACCCCTCCGCCCACCCCAGGGCGGAGGACATCCATGAAAAAAAAACCCGAAACCCGAGAAAAAAAAAAGAAAAAAAAAAAAAAAAAAGTGGCTGAGCAGTTGTCTTGAGCGCAACGGATCACGGGTTGTATTCCCGCACGGAAGAAATATTTGTATAGCTTGGAGACTATCTACAATACAGGATAAATTACATTAGTGTCGGAAAAGGCTAAAAAAAGAAAAAGAAAAAAAATGTTCCTCTATATCGATTTATCAATACCCACCATGCATGGGGGTGCATGAAAAGAGCCTTCACAAATGACGACACTTAAGTACGTCCGGCGCACCCTGGGCAGTCAGCCTCGCTACCAACCTTGCTGACTGGCTAATCTTTTTACCACATCAAGAGCTATTTTCGTTTAGCTCATGCTGTCACGAGAGAAGAAGAAGAACACCCACCTCAGGGATAATATTATTATAAAACAAACCACAAAGAAAACAGCAATAAATAGTACTTACAAAAATAGACCCTCGGATTTATGGCGAAAAACTTCTAACATAACTTATTAACCGGAAAGATACCGGCTATTTTTTATTTCCCGACAAATTAAAATTGACATAGGTTAGGAGCAAAATAAATATTATAACATTTTGTGTCAAAAGCGAAAAGATATTAGGACTGCACGCCCGTAAAAGGTAAAAGGAGTGTCCATCAGGGTTTTTATCAAATTATGTGTGACGGGCTCTTTAGCTTTTTGTAACCACAGAATTTGTTGACAAGAGGCTGTAATACGGGCAGGGCCGGCTGCCTTTAACCTATAGGAGGCCCTGGCCACATTAGAAGAAAGAAAGAAAGAAAAAATATTTATTTGTCACAGAGACACACATAATTATTGTAAAAAAAGAATTAAAATAATAAAATAAAATGGTCAAGGTGACCACTCAGCATAATGCTGTGCTATGGCGTGGACCACAAACACAGCGCTGATTTTCAGTGATCACCTATATGACGTGCGGATATTAAGCCAGTTATAAGACTTATATATATTACTTATGGAATTAAAATAAAATAAATTATAATTACACCCCTTCTAAAATAAAACAACAAATAAAAACATAAAACACCATACACACACACCACCATCATATTACATATTTATTTTAGGTACATTTATTTTAATTTTAAATACCTATCGGCAAATTCTAAAAAGTAAACAAAAGGCTGTGCGTCCTGACCTATTTATTACATTAGGATAATGGGGCCCCAATGACCTGGACAGATTCACTATGTTGTTACAATAGACAAAGAAATTTGAAGCAAAGTTCTATATTTATTTTTATTTCTTTAAAGTCAAATAAAATGCATAGAGAATAATAATATAATCCACAAAAGAGTGTAGAGTAGCTTCGCACATGCAAAAGTTAATAAGCAAGTAGGTGAGTACGGTAGTCAGTCATTATCGTTTGATTTCTTCGAAAGACTGCCTCGTTGGTCTTGTGGTCGCAAGTGCGACTGCTGAGCGTGAGGTCTTGGGTTCGATCCCCAGGTCGGGCAAAGTGTTATTGGGTTTTTCCGTGTGGAATTTCTCAGTAGCAGCTCGGAGTCTGGATTTGTGCCCGGTTGATGGCAATAGGCTCGCCCCCTATTACATGGGACTTAAACATAACGGCGAAACGTGGGTGTACTATACACCTCTGCCAACCCTTCGGGGAATAAGGCGTGAAGTTATGTTATGTTCTTCGAAATAAAATGTTTTGTCTATACTAATATTATAAAGAGGTAGAATTTGTTTGTTTGTTTGTTTGTATGTAGGAGGTAATCTCCGAAATTACTCATCCGATTTCAAAAATTCTTTCACCAATAGGAAGCTACAGGTGCTATAGGCTATATTTTGGGATCAAAAAAATTAGGGATCCGTAAATTAACGGGAGCGAAGCCGCGAGCAAAAGCTAGTCGGTAATAAATATCGGTTATCGTTGATGATCTGGCAGGAACTAGGGGGCCCTATCGATCTTGGGGCCCTGAGCACTTGCGTAAAGTGCCCAGTGGGAAAGAGGGGCCTGAATACAGGTATTTTATAGTTCTTTTTTAACCGACTTCAAAAAGGAGGAGGTTCTCAATTCGGTTGTATATTTTTTTTTATTTTTTTTTTTATTTTTATTTTTTATGTTTGTTACCTCATATCTCCGTCATTTATGAACCGATTTGAAAAATTCTTTTTTTGTTCGAAAGGGTATACTTTCCGATTGGTCCCATATAAATTTTGTTATGATTAGACCATGAACTTCAGAGATATGGAACGGAACTCTTCATCGGATCAAAGCAAAATTCTCAAATTACTAATATTGCTTTGTTTATATTTGTTGTTGGGAACTGACTACTGGAAAAGAGGAGGGGGTGCGTGTGTCTCCCTCCCCCCCTTTGGAATGTTTTCATTATATCGTGTAAGGTATCATTTGAAAGGACTTTTTATGCCCGACTACGTCAAAGCCAAAAAGAAGGGTTATGAAGGAGGGGGTTAAAATTATGACACTAAAACGTATTTAATAAAAAATAAACTTTAAAAAAAAGTAAAAACCGACTTCAAAGAAATACTAAAAGGAGTAAAATAATTACCATAATATAAAATTAACAGTTTCAGAAGTCGGTGCAACTCTACACTGAAGCAAATAGAAGCCACCGACTTCTGAAACTGTTAATTTTATATTATGGTAATTATTTTACTCCTTTTAGTATTTCTTTGAAGTCGGTTTTTACTTTTTTTTAAAGTTTATTTTTTATACTATTAAATAAGTAGGTACACTGGTACCTATTTACAACGTTATTTTTACTTTATGCGAAAACCGAGACACCCCAACAAGATTTTCATCAGAACTGCCTGAATATGTGTTTTTTTTTAGTAAATCTCCAAGTTACACCTTAGTTTATGTCGCGTTAAGTTCGGTAAAAAAGTGTGAAATGCCTGAGTTGTGCTATGCAGGGGTTGTCTAATACACGGAAACTGACCGAGCGGACCATTTCAAGCCTCAAGGTGTCTATTCCCGTCAACTGTTATGGGTAGAAACCTACTGAAACAAAACTGAAATTTATGAAAAAAAAAAAACAAAAAAAAAATGTGGTGTAAAAAATATGTCAATCGATTCTCCTAGTGATTCTGAACAAACTAGTTTCAGGTTTAGTACATACTAAAACTAACCTTGTATAGCCGATAGGAATCGTGTTGTATGGAGCCTTCGCCACTGGGCGAAGGCTCCATACAACACGATTCCTATCGGCTTCCCTTTCGAAACGAGTAGTTACTGGAATTCACGCATCACACTTGAGCAAGGTAAGCATTTTTTGATCCGGCTTCCCTTTTAAGAAAATTCACCCTTCGGCGCCACTGGTAGGTAATAGTACCTACCAGTGGCGAAGGGTGAATTTTCTTTATTGTATATGTATGTTTGAGATAACTAGGTATTCTATAAGTTCTCTGTAAACTACAATGTGCAATAAATAAATAAATATTATTTGACTTGGTCACGCTTGACCCTAGTCGCACCTGATGGTAAGCGCAGACAGGGTCTAAGATGGAGCACGCGAATCCAAGTAACAGAGATATAGAGAGATTCCCCTATACCCCTCTGGCTCTCACATACACACGACGGAACACAGTAAACTGCTTGGCGCCGGACTTTAATATGAGGATGGTAGCTAGCCAGGCGGACCGTATAGACAATACGACCAAGCGTGCTGGGTTTTGTTGAATCTTACAACACGCGTCTATTCTCAGCATTATTATTTCCTATTGGACTGCTGTAGATGGTTCTTGGGGACCCCTTCTACGTAACTAGGCAGTTATTGTGCAGACCTGAAGGGTCTTCAATGGCGGGGGAGTTAAATACTTAACCTAAGCTAACTACTTGTACACACGGCTACACTTCAAGCTACGCAAAACCAGTATAAGCTGACCGTTACTTGTGCGAAAAGATTATACAAAGCGACGCCAAGATAAACTGGTTTTGCATAGCTTGATGTGTAGCCGTGTGTACTACACTAACATCATGACTACCTGCAACAACAGCACGAGGAAGTTTTATATTAGTGATGTGTCGACTAGTCGGCTGACTATCCGCCCACTTTCGTAGTCGGTGATTATTCGGCAAAGAGTGCCGACTATCCGGCTTCTTACTTGACTTCACGGGAATCATTGCCCAATTGGTCAAAAAAAAACATACACGAGACTTTCTTTTTGACGTGATTAATTTGTAATTGAGCTCTTTCAGGCAGAAGATTTTAGGAAAAGTGAATAATAAAGGATTTGGCATTTTTTTATAAAACAAAAAAAGAAATAAAAAATAATTTTTAGGTGTCATTTTATTTTTATTAAAGAAAATAGGAAAAAATTATAATATTGCCAACTTTAATAATAAAAATATAATTTTTAAATGTTTTTTGTTTTATTTTTTAAATGTTTTTTGTTTTAAAGAAATATTTAAAAATGTAATTTGATATGTGTATTTAAATGAATAAAGGGAAAATAATATTTTCCCTTTATTCATATTCTTTATTTGTTATATTATAACAAGGAGGCTTTCGAGACATCTTTCAAAATAATTGGTGGCAGAAATATTGCCAGTGCCGTATAAAGGGTTAATGAACAATAACAGTATTGTTTTTTTTTTACAAAAACACCTCTCAGACTCGTGAAAAAGCAAAAATCGAGAAACAATGTGAACTAATCAAAACACGGTTGCGACTTTCGCGCGAATTTGCTGTAAACAAAACGTCACGGAAATTACCCCCGAAACCGTGATCGGCTTGGCCGACTAGTCGGCGCATCTCTATTTTATATTCTAACCCGCACCCACACGGGATAAAATTGTTGACAAGAGGCTATAATACAGGTATTTTACAGTTTATATTATAAGAGAGAGAGAGGTGCTCGTGGCTACCTCGCGGATCATACGATTTGCGAGGTTAAGCTACCCTTGCCACGGTCAATCCGTTGATGGGTGACCATTCGTTACACATCGAGACCCCTCCGTGCCTCGGAGAGCACGTTAAGCCGTCGGTCCCGAGTGTTATACGAATACCATTGACAGTTGTTACGGGTAATCAGAAGTACGAAAGCACAGTAGACATAAAGCTAAAGCAGTACTTCAACTACCTACAATCGTCCGATTTGACACACTCACGCACTGCAACAAGACAAATAAGGTATTTTCGGGATACAGTTCCATACAAAAACAAAAAACTACTCAGTATACAGAGCGTGTCTGTGTGAGGGTTTCAATTCTTGAGATTATAGTAAGTTGAGGTACTGCTTCAGCTTAAATGTCTACTGTGACGAAAGTCTGACAACCGGTATAACTTAATCTGTTCGGCATTGCCCAGTACCTAACTGGGTTGCGGAAGTCTGATAGCAGTCGCTCCGTATAAAATATTGGTATTCAGCTGCATCTGGTTTGACTGGAAGCTGACCCCAATTTAGTTGTTGAATGGCTAGGCAGATAATAAATGTTCATAGTTTTTATGATCAAAAATAACATCCAAACAGTAATAATTAATGTATCTACGCCAGAGTTTAGTTATAAAATATTCTTGTATCATACACAGTTCACGTGAACATGTACGCAAATGCGAGTGACTCAACAAAAACAAATCCTAATAGAGTACCTAAAATTTGTTATAAATTATACAAAAAGCAATAAAATTTTGTCAAATTTAGTATCAAAGAAATATTAAAATATCCGATTTAATAAAAAATAAACGTTCATTTTCTTTAAAAAGAATAGTTTAATTTTTTAATGTATCCAATTCTGTAGTTCTAGACAAATTTAATTGATTTTTGTGTAATAAATTCTAAATTATTGATCATTAGACTACATTACAATATTTTGACAGTAAATTATAAACCTAAAAATAAAATTGTTGTTAGTTTTACCGAACTTCTATCAAATTATGCGCCGACCTATTATAATTTGCCTAACTTGAATATTTTCATAATTTATTTAAACAGTAAAATAAATGTTATTTCAAAATTATATCGACAGTAACTCTGTTTTATGTAAGTAACAAAATGGTCTTAATTAGGTTGTAGAAATAATATTTTTATTTTTATGGGAATGTATAAAATTGCTGATGTTTAATATAAATTATTAATTTCCTATTTGTTATAAATTGTTATTTAGTCAAATTGTTGTGTTTCTAAAAGTAAATTTAAATTATGAATCATAATATCATAGCATTATTGTGCCAGAAGCAAATTAAATTTTTATCAAGAAATGTAATAACTTAATTCTTAATGTAAATGAACTGTATTATAAGAAATAAATTTATTTAAACCGAACTAACGACTAACAAAGTCACAATGTCTCCGAAATAATCTAGATAAAACATCTCCCGTACATGCAATCATAACTTCTGACAGTGTAAAGACCTACTTTGTATTGTGGCTGGCTATGGCGCTATCCGAACCCGGGCAAGCTGTATCGACCGCGCGGCCTCGCCATATCGAAGTCATCCGTCGGGACCAGCCAGTGGTATTGTCAGCTCAATTTGTCTTATAGCGGAACGTGACATCTAAATACATACATTACTGGCTTAAATATACGAGGGAGTATAATATAATGTGTCGTTGTTGTTTGGAAATGCAAAATTTCTGGCTACTTCGAGAGATACAATACAAGTTTACTTATACTAAAGGGGTTTTTCACCAACAAAACAATAATATAGTCCGTGACTATTCCTTCAATAAGCTAAATGTGACCTAGAAATATGAAATTGATGTGTTCAATAATCTTGTCATTATCACCATTGGTACATCCCAAGTAACAAAAGCTTCTATAACCAGGGTGTTATAACACCAAATAGTGATATAGTAGGCCTATAGTGGTTACCATTGTGCCTGCTTGTACTATAAAGGTTTTTAAAAGAGCGTTTTGGTTCTATAAGATTAAAGAGCATTTAAGTTCTATAATTTAGCTCTTAGAACGTTTACAGGACCATACAAAAGAATCTTTAAAGTGTTGCACTGTAATAGATATGAAAAAAGCGATTATGGTACTATTTAGTACTATAGACGACCTTTCTGACACTTTTATGTATCTATTTTGCACTAATAATGCGTAAAAATAACTTTTACAGTACTAGTATTGTAGAAGTATCGAAAACATTATTACAGTATCAATCTGCACTATAAAAGTACCTTGCACAACCATTACGTAACCTTTTAGCTCCTTAAAAGCTCCCTCAACATCGCTATGGCGCTAATTCTGTAAAAGTCATGAAAACTCTTCTATAGTACTAAATAGTACCATAGCGACTCCTAATGCACTACTAAGGTACTAAATCGTGACATAAAAGCACTAAAATTAATAATTAATGGACTAATTCGTTTTCGGTGAAAATGGCTGCTGTTTTTACGCCATGATAGCACATTAGCAGCACGGCTGGAGCCAATGTGTACTATAGCAGCCATAGTTGGGACAAGTCCTTATTTTATTAATTAAAATTTAATTAAAACACGAAAATTATGAGGGCGCATTGTCAAATTTGAAATCAGCATAATTATTTTATCGATACAATTATTTTCGCAAGTGCAAGTTATGGCAGAATTACGATCCATGAATGTTTTGAAGTTGTCCTTTTTATTACATGTTACGTTAAGCAACAATTACCGATATATTTTCACAACACGAACAAAATGTGTGATAAAAAAGATCACTGGAATCGTTTACGGTGCAAAATAGCACTATAAAGATGTTTTGGTTACTTTTATAGTGCAAATTTGTGACATAAACGATGCAGAAACACTATTTTAGTACTAAAAAGCGTTTCTCGACACTTTTACTTTTCAACTATAGAGCTGATTTATCACCGTGAGAGCCTGTATGTAATGCTTATAGAATAAATCAGTGATAAAACTAGGGCCTATTTGGGGTTCTGTAAACGTTTACAACACCATTATAGTACTAATCATAAACACTAAATAGCACGCTCCAAAACGTTCTCAGGACTTTTATAGTACCAAATTTTGTTACTTGGGATATATGTGGTGATAAGCAAATGTTAGCTATTGAAAAGTGTATAGAACGAATTAGCTTAATGAACAGTTAATGAAATGCCCACTAAAGAAATTAACGTAACATATCATCATGCTTGTATTCCCCAAAGGGTTGGGCAGAGATGTATACAGGGTGTTAACGAATTCATGTAATTCCTTCAAACCACGTGATCTACTGGTGACACAGATTAACCATACACGAGAATTTTTGAAAATTAACCACAAAAAAAAATCAATAAATGTTTTGGTTTTCCATTTATGAGTCATTTTAGAGGCTTGAGTTATCTGACTGTAAAGAGCGTAATCGCGTTAGTCGTACCTGCCAGCTGTGTCGCCGTACTTTCATTAGTTTATGCGTGGCATCGAAATGTTCAGACAAATAAAACATTTTTTTTGCAAAAAAATTAATTCTTATTTTTTTACTGAATCCTTATTAGGTGGTTTAGATACGATCGGTAACAAAGCCGCATGAAAAAATAATAATTTTATTTTTTTATTTTTAATCAAGCTAAATCCCATGCGGGGCCTGTCTACATCAGTAGTAGATCATGTGGTTTTAAGGAATTACACGAATTCGTTAACACCCTGTAGTACACCCTCATTTCTTTCATTAATTTCATCGCTGATAAGTTTAAGTCGCATGTAATAGGGGGCGAGCCTATTGCCATCAACCGGGCACAAATCTAGACTCCAGGCTGCCACTGAAAAATTTTACATGAAAAAACCCAATATCACTTAATTTTACAGAAATTAATAACAAATTATTGTGTTATTTTTGATTAAATATTAGGGAATGCAAAATTAAACGTAAAATACCGGTTTAATGTGTCTTGTTTAAAATATGTATCTTTGGCAATGCAAAATTACTTGCTAATATGAAAACTTGCCTCTTTCTCATGTCGTGTCACCTGCGTTTTAATTACTACTTGTGGATTATCATCATCATCAGCTCAAATTGTCTGGCATTTTGTTTGTTGTGGATATTTGCTTTCAGCCAAAGATAATTATTAAATCTGTTGCCTTAATTCTGTTTCCCAAAATAAAAGCGTCATAATTAAAACTCAACATTAACATTGTACGAGTATTTTAATATACATACGAGTATATCCCGGACAGATAGGCAGGTGTGTAACATGTGTGGGTGTAGTCTGTCTGTAGTCTGACCATTTAAATTTTGCATAAACGGTAAACAAACCTTTGATCGTAAAACATTCATTTAGCTTTAAGAATTGTTTAAACATACGCATATTTTTTTGGAAACCTTAGGAGCGGTTGGGTGATTATTCGCAAAATGTTTTAAAAACAATAAGAACGTCATTATCATCATCCCAAAGTTCTAAATGCAGATGTTTCAAAGTTCAATTATAATAATGAAAAATCAAACTATACCACTGCCGTCAAGCAATAAGACAAGAATAAAAACAATCTGAAATTAATATTAATGTTAACAACGAAGGAGAACAATGATTTGTTATTTTTTTTAAGGAAGTTCGAATATTCACCCGGTTTCCTACACACTGCATCCGATCCGGATCCATGAAAATATGGAATGTAAAAAACTTGGACTGAATCCGGATATTGCTTTTCCCACTGCATCCAATCCGAATTTGTGAAAATACTGATCTAGAGACTAAAAATCTCGGACAGAATTCGGATATTGCTTACGCAGCAATCCGATCTCTGATCCAAATCCAAGCAATTCAGGGGTCATCTTTGGCATAATATGTCCGATTTGAATCCGAGGTAATGCGAAAGCGTTCATACAAACAGTACCTACTGCGGCTGCTTCGGTCCGTCAATATTTCTTCCGAATTGGAGACTCATGGATAACGGAGAGAAATCGGATGACGGAAGTCGGATCTAGTGCGTAAACTACCATAGAAATAGTTCTGTGACTAGTTCGGAACGTATTTTCACGGATTCGTATCGGATGCAGTGCGTAACCACTCTAACACTTACACCCTTACTTATCAACGATGGTTAAAGGTTATTTATCTAAAATGAAAAGTCTATTTATTATTTTTCATTGGCAAACAAATGACAAGCATAGGTTAGCGTTTAAAAATTACACAATCGTTTACCAAACAAATGACAAGCATAGGTTAGCGTTTAAAAATTACACAATCGTTTACCAAACAAATGACAAGCATAGGTTAGCGTTTAAAAATTACACAATCGTTTACCAAACAAATGACAAGCATAGGTTAGCGTTTAAAAATTACACAATCGTTTACCAAACAAATGACAAGCATAGGTTAGCGTTTAAAAATTACACAATCGTTTACCAAACAAATGACAAGCATAGGTTAGCGTTTAAAAATTACACAATCGTTTACCAAACAAATGACAAGCATAGGTTAGCGTTTAAAAATTACACAATCGTTTACCAAACAAATGACAAGCATAGGTTAGCGTTTAAAAATTACACAATCGTTTATAAATAAGTAAGGGTGTAATTCTTCAATCGTTTATAAAAGTGTGTTACTAAACGGTTTATAAATCAAAATTAATGTTTCACTATCAAAGGCTTGTTTACCTTTAATACCACGATACAAGAGAAATCTTAGTGTGGGGCAACGTTTTTTAAAAAAAAATAAAAAAAATACAAAACTTTAATGGCTGGACTATCTATATAAATAAAAAGAAAGGTCCTGACTGACTGACTGATTGACTGACTCATCAACGCCCAGCCCAAACCCTTAGACCTAGAAAGCTGAAATTTTGCACAGAGGTTCCCTTTATAGACAAGGAATAAGGAAGGATTTCTCGAAAATCAACCCGGGAGTTAAATAGGGGATCAAAGTTTGTATATCAAATCGTCACTTAACGGGTTCAAAATTTCACGCAAGCGAAGCTGCTGGCAAAAGCTAGTTCTATATTAAATTTGAAATGGAAATGACTACATTGCTTTTATATCTACTAATTTTTTTAACCTTCTTTTGATAGGTTACTCTAATCATTATTCACATTGAAATTCATATTTCTAATTTATTGCTATCTTTTTATAATATTCCCTAATTTGCATTGAAATGATTTTCATAGACAATGTTTATTTCCTTGCGTTGATGCTTGTCAGCATGGTGCACAATAAAGTGATAAAATTCACATCTTCATAAATATCAGAGTCAAATAATTAATGTAGAGCATTATAAGTCACCACGGGGGTCGCAAACTATAGGTCAACCGTTTGTCGTAAATTATAAAAATAACTGGCTGAATGCTGGTTATGTTATGTTTTTTTTAAGGTTGCGTATCCAAAGGGTAAAACGGGACCCTATTACTAAGACTCCGCTGTCCGTCCGTCTGTCACCAGGCTGTATCTCATGAACCATGATAGTTAGACAGTTGAAATTTTCACAGATGTGTTTCTGTTGCCGCTATAACAACAAATGCTAAAAAACAGAATAAAATAAATATTTAAGGGGGCTCCCATACAACTAACGTAGTTTTTTGCTGTTTTTATAGATAATGGTACGGAATCCTTCGTGCGCGAGTACGAGTCGCATTTGGCCGGTTTTTATTTCCTTTTTATGGGCATCGTTTTTGACTTTGACGACTTTGAATGTGTATATATAGGTGTATATAGGTGTGTCCTAGGTGTTTCCGGATGTAACAATTAAATTTTTTTTTTCTTTAATTTTTTTTTTCTTTAATTAAATCGGCCTAACCTCCGGTTTCTGAATTGAGAATTCGGGATAAGCAATACTTAAGTAGTATTTGAGTACGCTGTTGTCAAAAAATGTTTTGAAATCCGTAATTTTTTTAACAACTTCGTACTTAAATGTTACTAAATTACTGCTTAGCCTAGAATTCTCAATTCAGAAACCGGAGGTTTGACAAATTACAATAATTAAGTATAGGAAGAAGAACAGAAGAAGATACAACAACAAAAAAAGAAACAGTTATAGACCCCACCAGCTGCAAAACATGATTTAAATATGGAATTCAAAAGTCCTTTTCTTTTTTAACTGAAGTTATTTACATTCTTAGCTAATTTCCTCATGAGAGGTAAATGACAACAACCATGAAAGACTATTTGATTAATATTTTCTTTTTAATTGGGAATTATGTAACGCGTTGTATAAATATCTACTGTGATATAGTCTCATAAAATTATATACTGTGGAAGGGAGATGCTCAATTGACACGCGTTTTTTATGTCAAGTTGATACCTACTTTCTTTGTTTGTTACCAACAAAATTCGCGTGGAAATGCGAAAAGGAACAAAACATGTCAATTTTGGTTCATGTTAGTCTACAATAACCCATATAAACGCGATAATATTGATCTATTTTATTGGAACAGTTGGGTATGTACCGCGCGTTTTACATATTGGCGAGAAATATTTCACCTACCAAGATAAATGGATTTGGCCCTACTTTTACGCAGCTACAAAAACAGCGGTATAATGTAGATAAATTAGATATGGCGGCTTTTAAGAGCAGATGAATACTTTAGCGATATTATTTACTTCTACAATGTGTGCGGTAATGGACTAGCGATATTCTAAGTACTCGTATAACAACTATTCAAGTACACAAATACACTATACACTAGGACTAATGCACTTCCCCGCTATTTGGCAGACATTTTGCTTTTTTTGTTGAGTTATTCTCGTGTGCACAAAAAAAGTCATATCTCTTAAAGTTTTGTTGAGATAAAAGTAGGCTTATTCGGAGGGCAATAATATTGTCTATCGTTTACATTACGATACAATGGGTTCACATTAAGACATACAGTTGTAGAGAATATCTCAACAAAAAAAGCAAAATGGCTGCCAAATAGCGTGGAAGTGGATTGGACCCTAGTGTGTAGTGTATTTGTGTACTAGAATAGTTGCTATACAATTTGTAACAAAAACCTTGTCCGATCCAATAAAGAACATATTGAATAAGAAAAAAATGTTATAAAAATTTAACTCATTAAAACCGAAAGTTATTATTTTTTAATTTTTATAATTCATGCGAAATTTAACACTGAATATGGAACATTTTCATAAGTTGACAAACACTCCCTGGGGAAAAATAATAATCTCAAATCCATTAAATGGTTACGTATATGTGTACGCAGTACGATGCCGAATAATACGCTTAAGGATCGGACAAGGTTTTTAACATACCCGTCCCCCGACCAGTGACAGGCCCGAGAAGGCGGCGCGCATGTGTTCCATGCGCGCCTCTCAGGAGGACGCGGGGCAAGGCCCCACAGAATCAGAGGTCCGCCAGGGGCTGGCGGATCGAGGCCTGCCGGGGTTGCGGTACATGCAGCTGCGAATCCCGCGACCCCGGCCAAGGGTCAGGAGACAGAACACCGTGGGTTTTTAGCCGGTAAGAGTCCGGCATAACCCTTCGCCTTCCCCAGGCGAAGGGTATCCATGAGGATTTTCCCACGATAAAAAAAGGGTTTTTATTACATGCTGTTTAAGTACCTAGAATATCGCTAGTCCATGACCGGACACATTGTCTAGTTATGTGTTGGTAATACCATTGGAAGTCACCCCGCAATGACAGAAAAGCAGGAAGTCTATTTTTAGATAATCAAACAGGACGACGCGATGGCCCACCAGATGAAACGTGACCGGGTGATTATTCGGAAAATGTTAGCAAAAAATAACAACGTCATTATCATCATCCCAAAGTTCTAAATGCAGATATTTCAAACTTCAATTATAATAATGAGAAATCAAACTATACCACTGCTGTCAAGCAATAAAACAAGAATAAAAACAATCTGAAACAAATCTAAATGTTAACAACGAGGGAGAAAACTGTTTTTTTTTTTTTAGGAAGTTCTAATATTCACCCGACCGAAGCCTATGTACACCAACAACACCAAAATGATTACTGGTGCATTGCCAACCTTATACAGCATGAGTGGTTAGTCGCTTTACATCAGAAAACCATGAACTCTGATAAATTCTTTTAAAAAAAAACAGCTATTCCAAACAAAATAATCATTAAATGATGGAATCAGGCGTTACTTTGCGGAAATCCATGACATACAAAAATACAAATAGAATATCTAGCTTTAATTCCGCTGAACAAGATCGCTTGTTTGGATGCAGTATGCAGCTACCCTCCCGCCCACAAATATATGCACATGCAGAAAGAGTGAAAAAATAATGCAACCAAACCAATACACGACACGTGTTTCGCCCCTGCACGGGGCATCCTCAGGATATGTTGACTCCTCGACCGCTAGGACGCGAATCGCGTCTTTGTATTTGCATTTTTGTATAAAATAATCATTGTTGCTTAACAAAATGGAACAGCTGATTTTTTTTACGGTTTTTTTTTTCCTTTGTAAATATTGTACTGAATGATGACAAGAGTTCAGGGTTTTCGGATGTAAAGCGACAACCAGTCATACTGTAGACAAAGATACAAAGTCTCATGTGCCTCCAACACCCATACCCTTCAAACTGGAATATGTACGACCAAACTGTTTGGCGGCAGAAAGGTACTTGTACTTCCCCGCATAAACTCCTTCACAAGGAGTTCTCCTCACTACTATTACTGCATTAAAAGAGCCTCATCAAGTGATAATGCTGAGGTCCGTCCGGCTCACAATCTCCGCTATACCAACCTTGCTGACTGGCTAGTCTTTTAACCACGGAATGAGCATTCTCATATAGCTCGTGCCGATACGAACGAAGAAGAAGACTTCTACTACTTTTTACTGCAGTATTTTTCTCATCCTATTTGACCTATACTTTGTACTTATTAAATTTATTTGAGGGTTTATCAAAAATGTTACCACTCATTACTTTCTCACACTTTATATTACTAGTATTTTCCCAAATATTTTTAAAATCAGCGTCCAGTCTAAGCAGATGCGGTTGAATACTAATATTTTACACGGAGCAACTGCCATCAGACCTCCGCAACCCAGCGATATCCTATCACTACGATAAACCATAAACCAATGTAATCATGTAATGTAATCAATTAATGTAAAAATTCAATGTAATCTAATGCTACAAATAAGTATGAAACTTTCGCATGCCTACTACAGGTGAGATGTCTGTGTACGTTCATAAATGTAACATCTTTGTAAAACCATGTCTCTTGCGAATAAATGATTCTATTCTAATATTCTATTCTAACGGCTCATTATTTCAATATTTTTGTCTTTTTATCGCGATTTTAGTAGCCAAAACTAAAATCATACGTCACAAGTTTTTTGCTCGTAAAACTATTGAAGTACTATTCTGCAAACAGAATCCAAATTGAGATATTCAGTGTTCTATATAGGCTCCCGAACATGTGAACGGAGGGTACGTAGGTACCTAATACAAGTTTGTTCCCTAACTTATATGTTATAACCAAGTTTATAATAAAATTCCACATGTTACAAGTTATAACAGAATTTACAACAGAAGAAGTTCGATAAGATAAGATGAAAGTGTTTATTGAGGTTGGGAAATGTTTGGGTCTGAATAATAATTGTGGGGGAATTGTCGCGTTCTGTGCTGGGAATAAAGGTTTAATAAATCGAGACAAATAGTAGTATTTGTTTCTAGATTATTTGTATCGATAACTAGGTTATAATATGTATATGGTACGGGTAAAGCCCGAATGGCGGTTATATTTAGGTTTACCCGGGTACAACTAGGTCACAATAGACATATAAGCTAAAGCAGTACCTCAACTTACTATAATCTCAAGAATTGAAACACTCACACAGACACGCTCTGTTTACTGAGTAGTTTTTTGTTTTTGTATGGAACTGCATCCCGAAAATACCTTATTTGTCTTGTGCAGTGCGTGTCTGTGTGAGTGTGTCAAATCGGACGATTGTAGGTAGTTGAAGTACTGCTGTAGCTTATATGTCTACTGTGACTAGGTGCAGCCGACCACTTGCGGTTAAACTTAGATGTATCCTACTTATCTTTGGTTAGAACTAGGTTTACCCTGCATCATAGCGAGTAGAACTAGGTGTGCCCGCACACCGGTGGTTCAGGATAACCCCGACACGGATAGGTTTGGTTCGAAGCCCTCGTCATCCCCTTCGTGTTAGGTTACTTTAACCCCTGCAAACAGAAATAGGAGCACCGCAGCGGGGCTCCGTCGAATTAAGCTACACCTAGTTCTACCCAACTGCTACTGGTTGCACCTAGTTGTACTCGTGTAAACCTAGGTGTAACCGCCATTCGGCCTTTACACGTAACATATACATCATTCTAAAAGTCATCATTTATACAAGGTTAGTCGGAAAGGGGGTATTAATCCGAAAAGGTGTTAGAGTCATTACGCACTGTCGACTGGTCGCCGGAGACTTGGTCTCTCGGCGACCAAAACGTAAGCATAGTCGGCCGGGCGACCGGCGACCATGTGCATAAATACCTACCTATTTAAACTATAGAAAGTCACAGTCGCCGTCGACTAAATCTTCGGCGACCAGTCAACAGTGCGTAATGGCTCTTAAAGTGCCTATAATAATGAATAACTCTTGTTCTACCTCTTGAAGAAATAGCGGCCCAAAGATTTCATAAAAAATAACCTCAAATCTATCTATCCTCAGCTATTTTCAGCTGTGTTATAATTGTAAGTCTTATTTGAGGTCATGGATTAGAGGCTTGTTCGAAATTCATAACTAAAGCAGAGGTGAAGAATTTTTGAAAAAAGTAAAATTTTAACCAATAAGCATGAAAATAAAAATTATCGAATGTTTAAAGTCTTCTTCTTTACTCGTGTCAGCAAGAGCTATACGAAAACAGCTTATGCCCTGTGGTGAAAAGATTAGCCAATCAGCAAGGTTGGTAACGGGGCTGACTGCCCAGGGTGCGCCGGACGTACTTAAGTATCATCACTCGTGGAGGCTCTTTTCACGCAAATCATTTTTTATTTTTTTTATTAAAACGTTTGCTTTAAAACAGTCATCTGTGATAATTTGAGTAATTCACGGATTAGTACCCCTTTACCCTTGTATGGTACAGATATTAAAATTTTGGATAAAAGGTAATCCAAGCCTTTGATCTTGAAACATACATGTTGCTTTGAGTCCACAAAAATAAAATAATTTTATTTAAAAAATTGAAGTAATGTGGTCTCGAAAAATGTGAATTTGTAATGCATGGATTCCTAAAGTAAAACATAATTAATTATTTACAATCAAATGTTTGTTTACGTTTTATATGTATACGCAATTTTAATAGTTGGTCTAATGTATTTACAGTGTCGTATCTAGCGGCATAATCGGACACTCAATCGCATGCGACTTGTTCATTTCTAGCGGAACAACACAGCGCAAAACACACATCATGCGGCGGGCGATTGCCTGCAACTGACCATTTACACGGTGGATTTTAGTCACCCGCCGCATGCGGCTTGTTGCCGCACGACATATAAGTCGGATGGCACACAAATTTGCGGCTTGCAATTTTAGTCACTTGCGGCCTCGTCGAATTGTCATTTAGACGGTTGATTTTCGCCGTGCGGCCTAGCCGTGCGCCTAAAATCGACCCGTGTAAATCCCCTATTAGTGACCAATGTCGATAGCCTAAGGTTAGACCGAGTATCTTTAGCTCAATATGAAAGCAAAAAAATTTCTCGCCACAGATTTTCATCAAGAGACGCAAAAACATTGTTATGCCTAAACACACTGACCCAGAAAACTTAAACAATGCCAACTTATACACGAAAAGAATATCCCTAATCATGTACTAGTATATAAAAGTAGTTTTTCTCACAGCCTTGTAGCCCGTGACAAAGATTTCTTTTGTTATTCGCGTTCGGTCCAGTAACCACATAGAAACTGCGAGGTAAATGGCTATTTTCTGCCAAGTTGAACAAAGCTCCGGGTGCAAAATGCTCGTATTCTCGGAATACTTGGCTCTATCGTGGATTATATCTTCTTTAGTGTTGTCATGTTTACCAGTAATACTGTTTCAGATATCAATGATGTTGTTAGACTAACATTTTTATTTATTATAGCTTTTGCCCGCAGCTTTGCTTGCATGAGATTTTGAACCCGATAAGTGTCGATTTTCCATACAAAATTTCATCCCCTCTTTAACTCCATTAGGGGTTGATTTTCGAAAAATCCTTCCTTACTCCTTGTCTACATTATAAAGGAAAATTCTGTGCAAAATTTCAGCTTTCTAGGTCTAAGGGTTTGGGCTGGGCGTTGATGAGTCAGTCAGTCAGGACCTTTCTTTTTGTTTATATTACATAAATAGATAGATCAGGTGCAGCAAAAATAATTTTCATATAAGGCAGATTTATTATTCATATCAATGGATCAATATTATCCTCATTAGTTATTATAAAACAACGGGGCCAATTGAGTTTAATTGGATACAGAATAATATGTGTTTAGATTAGGTATTAATTGCTATGTTCGTCTCTATGGTCAGCTTCCAGTCTAACCAGATGCGGTTGAATACCAGTATTTTACGCGGAGCGACTGCCATCAGAGCTCCGCAGTCCAGTTGCTGGGCAATGCCGATATCCTAAAGCTGGCGTCCCACGGTGCGTGATAGCGCGTACAGGCTGTGCGTGGTATCATCCGTAAAATCACGCACCGTGGGAAGCCACATTATTTGGGTGTGTGATATGTATACGGAGCACCGCTCCGCACGCGTCCGCGTTACCACGGACGAGTCTCTTCCCACGGTTCGTCGGTGCGAGCTTGTGCATCGCGGTGCGCGATATCACCCACCGTGGGAAACAAGCATAAGGTTAGACCGGTTGTCAGACATTCGGGCTTATGACTACCCATAACGGCTGTCATAGGTATTCGTATGAAACGCGGGACCGACAGTTTAACATGCTCCCCGAGGCATGGAGTAGTCTCGATGTGTAACGAATGGTCACCCATCCACTGAATGACCATGGCAAGCGCAGCTTAACCTTGTAAATCATTTAATCCACGAGGTTGTAAATTAGGAATAGGCTAGGAGGAAGAAGAAGCTATATCCGTCTCTAAAACCGCTACTGTTGCGGACGGCAAGCCTAAGTTAGCTATGAAGTAAACAAGGTCATAAAATACGTCACAATATATTAAATTATAACACAATATGACCACTAGCTAGACAGTTAGCCATACAGCTACACCTAGCTACAGTCGAGCGAACAGTATTAGAAAATATACTAGTAAATTGAACATTTCCTAGGGGGCATAACATACGCAACTTGTGCCCCCCTAAATGGTACCTAAGAAGGTGCATCCGCCGGCATTTTCGTCGGCACTAACTAACATGCAGCAACGAACATGAAGAACTGAAACCTGAAACCCTGAAGCTGAAAAATGAAGAACGTTTAGAACAGAATGAGTGCAAGTTTATAGCGTAAATTATTTTATGTTTTAATTGAATAAATACGGCAAGTGCCTTTCAACAAGTACATTGTTTCACTCGTTGTCCTCTACAACTACTATGATTAACTTTCCTACGTAGTCGACAATTGTCACTTGCACAAGCTGGTAATTCCAGATTAATGACAAAAAAAAAATATACGACTAAACCATGTTTCCAGAAATTAATGTTACTTATTCCAGAATTGGAATACTGGTAAGAAAAAATCTACAAAAGAAATCCGCTAATACAGACGATTCAAATACCAGTATAGCAGAAAATTAAACAGATCTCAAGCCCTCTTGATATCACGTCAAAAAGAAAGTGCTTCTCGCGTTTCGCGACAAAACGTTGAGTCGGCATAAATCATCGCTCCTATGTTATGTTTTCCTAGTACTTCTGAACTGAGTAGCTCGAACAATTTGATGATACAGTTTGGATTGTCGCCAAGTCTATTGTTCCTATGTGTTAAATTTTGTTTTCGAAGGAATTGATTGTATCTCGGGAGTTAGAAACTTCCTGTTTATTGTTTTGTTCACACGATGTTGTGTAATGCGATTCAGTTATGTTTTTTTCTTTTTCCTCGCTTCTTTTTGGCCTATTTTTAGAGTTCATCACCTTTAGCTGAATGTGTAGTTATTGTGCTCGATTAGAGCCTTCGTACTCGTACAATGATTTTTGCAAGTAAGACAATAAAAGAAGAGAAAATAGTCCAATCTATAAAATACCTTTAAATAATACCTAGATAAACTGCTACTTCCACGCGATACCTAGGTATTCACAAACCCGACATTCAAATCTTATTACTTAGCATTAAAATCAAAGAAAGTGATTAAAATAAAGGAGATCACTTAATTTCCACATTAATATTCTTGTTTTTTTTTCTGGTAACTAGCGACATTTAAGTCTTGGCAATAAAAAGATTTTTTAACTACCTTGGCACCGTAGCTACCTATCCATAGTAATCATTATGATAGTCGATGTTAGTACAATACCTCATGAGGTAATTGATTTTACACACCATATATCGAATTTGAATGTCACACAGAATGTAGGACATTTACTGCAATAAACCTAATCTCTTATCAAGTATAAATATTTATTAAGGTCTAATTTTTATTAAAATAGAAATTGTGGAAAACTCAACTCCACAACCTAGCAACGCCACCTACCCGAATTTTCCGAAACTAAACGAGTAGCGCCATCTAGTGTCCGTATCAAATACTACAAAGTAAAGAGGAAAAAGGAAACTGAAGAGGTTCTCTGTCAGTGCACGTTACTGTTATATTAGCAGTAACACATCCTTTTCATAGATGGCGCTATATACAATTGTAGCTACCGAATTAGCCATGAAATAAAAACAATCAACCTTCATGATGAGTGAGATGTATAAATAATTACTCGTATTTAACCTACACGTATCAACATGATTTTTTCACTTATCGATGGAAAGAAACTATAGTAGTTATACCACCGAATCAGACTCTGAAATACGTGTATTTCTACTTTTGAGGCTTTTACTAAAGAAAATGTATTTCTAGTTGAAGCCTCACAAGTTTGAAACTAAATATAGTTGATCGTGTGTAAGAACCAAGCAATAAAATAGTCTTCAAGATACATTTTGCTAAATTTTCCAAGCCCACGCGACTCAAACCACGCGAGTTTGATGTGTTTGGCCTGAAAATATTCTGAATAATTATTAGGTACCTACTGGTGCTACTGCCTGTCTATATTTATGTATTTAATTTTTAGAGACAACATAAAAATCGAGTCAGCTTATCAAAGCTTGATTAAGATTTGCCAATGAATGTGTTATTCTTCTTGCGTGTCAGCAAGAACTACCTATACGAAGCTCATGCCATGGTGAAAAAATTTGCCAGTCAGGTTGGTAGCGGGGCTGACTACCTTCATTTACCAGGGCCATTTTTAAAGGTTTGGAGACCCTGGGGCAACGAAGAAGTGGGGGCCCGTTGAAATGTTTTTAACCCTTTGACCGCCACGTCAAAAAAGCAAAAGCGTGCGTGCTCTCGGCGCCAAGCTACGATTTCTTCCTTTAAGTCTCTCATGAAAGTAGTTGTGACCATGGCGCGCTGGACACATTTTGTTTTGTCATGTATATGTCGTGGCCATATCGTAGAATTGATCACTTCATGATGTGGCCGGCCATTTCATGAAATGGTTGTATTTCATGAAATGGCCAACTAAAATTGGCCATATCGTTGAAACGTCAACGTTTAATGATATGGCCATCCACGTTTGGCCATATCATTAATGTAGGGTTTCCATGATATCAAAGGTTTAATAAAAAATCCAAATAAAGGAAGCACGTACCATGCAAGCAAAGGAGTAGACTACGGAATTTCGACCCACAAAATATCGATGCACGTTACCGCGAAAGTTTAATAGTATGATTCACCAACAATTAAGGGGATCTGGCGCTCGGCGGCCGCTACCGCGGCACGCTCGCTTCGCTCGCTCGCCTTCGCGCTTTATTGGTTCTAACCTAACCCAAATGATTCAATATACTAAATAGTAAATGTTTGCAGTAACGTGCATCGATATTTTGTGCTGTAGTTTCACAGGTTAACCAGATAAACAATCGAACAAATAAAATTCTATGAAAAGTTCACCCGCAGTTACCATGAAGTCATATTTTGAAATCCAATAATAGTCCATTAATTTTCGTTGCGTGGTCACCCTACTTTACTTATTATTATTAGCTTTTTTGTCAGAATAATTGTCCGCCGCCATGATGCATCACAAAAACAAAACGATATCAGCGCCTCTAACGGCGAATAAAGTAACTATTTTACGATATGATCACTAATGTTTGACCATAGCATGAAGTGGCCGTGCGTTTAGCTGATCATATCGTTAAACGCTGATTATTCATTGATCTGGCCAGGCCATTTCATGATGTGGGCAGCGGGTATTGGCCATTTCATGAAATGCAACCATTTCATGAAATGGCTGGCCACATCATGAAGTGATCAATTCTATGATCTGGCCACGACATATACATGACTATGGCGGTCAAAAGGTTAAAAAAGTACCTCGTGAATGTAAACTGTTTTGTCTTTGTCAAAACAGGTGTAATTTTTTCTTAAGTATTTAAAAAAAACAAAAACTCATATTGTGGAGGGCCGTTTCTTGTGGAGGGCCCTTTCTTATGGAGAGCCCTTTCATGTGGAGGCCCCGGGACTAAAGTCCCTGTTGCCTTTCCCCAAATCCGGTCCTGATCCTTACTTTTGGAAGCTCTTTTAATGCCTAACAATAGAACGTTTATTTTTTATTTTTTAAACAATAAAAATGCTGTATCAATATAAATAAGTGCTGTAAAAATTACCTTTAACTTGCATTTAACATATTGCATTTCCTGACATTTGTGGAGTTTTCAGTGCAAATATAATATAGTCATGGCAAACATAAAGCCGGGTCCGCAGCGCCGTGTTTTCTTGTTTGCAAACACGATAACATTGTTTGCTAATCGAATAGGGGCGTGGCCTAACAGTTTTGTTAGCAAAATTGGCGCTGCGGACCCAGCTTAACATTGTTTGGTAACCGAATAGGGGCGTGGCCTGACAGTTTTGTTCGCAAAAACATAATAACATGTTAGAAAATTGTCGCTGCGGACCCGGCTTTACAACATCACGCCTGTATTCCCCGAAGGGTTGGACAGAGGTCTATAGTACACTCTCATTTCGCCGTTATGTTTAAGTCCCATGGAATAGGGGGTGAGCCTATTGCCAATTGAGATCAACCGGGCACAAAGCCAGACTCCGGGCTGCTAAAAACCAAATCCGGGACCGCACACGCAGCACACGCGCTTGTAACCACTAGACCAATGAAGCAGTCATGAGAGTCGAAAGAGACATGGCAAAATCATTTGCATTTTAACAATCTCCGGGCAAAATCATTTGTATTTTAACAATCTCCAGGCAAAATCATTTGTATTTTAACAATCTCCAGGCAAAATCATTTGTATTTTAACAATCTCCAGGTAAACTCATTAGTATTTTAACCATCACCAGGCAAAATCATTTGTATTTTAACAATCTCCAGGCAAAATCATTTGTATTTTAGCAATCTCCAGGCAAAATCATTTGTATTTTAACCATCTCCAAGCAAAATCATTTGTATTTCAGCCGACTACAAAGAAGAAAGAGGATATCAATTCCACGTACATTTTTATATGGGTACTTACCTCATTTATTTGTTAAATAGATCGAATAATAAATCTACGTGTTTTTAGTATGTTACACACGCTAAACTCCGAAAACTTTATTTTCCCAGTTGTATACGTTTACGGCATATGTTCGGAATTACAATTTACTTATCGATAAATTATTGTCTATGTCAAAAGTTCGCGTTATTTATTGGTTGCTAGAATTATTACTGTGTAGATCTGGGAATGTTTAAGAATAGTTCCGATACGAATAATTTCAAATGAGTACTACTAAATTGCTTTCCGAGAAAAGTGGAAACGTTTTAGTTGGAAAACCAACTATACTTGGTTATTGCTGCAAACGGAGGTAATTAAAGTCTTCGGTCTGGAAAATCTAAGTAAGTACCTGCCGTTTGGTTTGCTCAGGGGACCTAATACTAATAATATCAGTTTAGCTAGGTACGAATAAAAAATGCATTTACCAGTTATACAAGCTTAGTTTTAGTATATACTAAACCTGAAACTAGTTTGTTCAGAATCACTAGGAGAATCGATTGACATATTTTTACAACACATTATTTTTTTTATTTTTATTTTTTCATAAATTTCAATTTTGTTTCAGTAGGTTTCTACCCATAACAGTTGACGGGAATAGACACCTTGAGGCTTGAGATGGTCCGCTCGGTCTGTTTCGTTGTATTTGATAACCCCTGCATAGCACATCTCAGGCATTTCACACTTTACTAGGGAACTTAACGCGACAAACGCTTTTAGGGTGCTGTTGGGGCTCCCGCGGTTCTGTAGCGCATCGGGCATGTTTGCTGAAGCGGACGTAGATAGCTTTCAAGCAATTATGAGAAAAAGAACAGCATCCCTGATGCGAAGAATTCGGGAGAGTACCAACAGCATTCTAAAGGTGATAGTGGATAAGCCTGATTGCCCGTTCCTGGGGCACTGGACCCGTATGCACTGCTGCAGGTCGGGTGCAGCGGGAAGCGGACATAGTTATAGGTTTTTAAATTAATAAGTTTTATTTTGATGAGACATTTCATTTAATTTTGGTTTGAATTTGAATTTTGATTCTAATTGTAATTTTGATTTTGAGTTTTAATTTTGATTTTAATTGTAATTTTGATTTTTAATTTTGATTTTAATTAATTTTAATTTTGATTGTGATCTGAATTTTGAGGTGATTTGATTTAGTCTGTTAATGAACAATGTTACTAACATTAGTTTCTAAGCGTTACTAACAACAATATGAATCATTTGTGTTCGATTTAAATAAATAATAATAATAAAAATAAACTACGGTGTAACTTGGAGATTTATTAAAAAAACACATTCAGGCATTTCTGATGAAAATCTTGTTGGGGTGTCTTGGTTTTTGTATATACTAAAAATAACGTTGTATACAGAATGTCTGGTGAGACACTAACGATCTCTTAAGGGGTCATTGTACTCATCATTAATGACCCCTTAAGATATCGTTAGTGTCTCACCAGTCATTCTGCATAGTCAGCTCAGTTAATGGCCGATTCCTATGATTAACCGAGTGTTATTGGTTAAAATTAAGACTCATATAGAAACACTAGCTTTTGCCCGCAGCTCCGCTTGCGTGAAATTTTGAGCCCTCGTTAAGCCCTTTGTTAGGTGCAGTTAAAAATCTAAAAAATCTTTCATCCCCTATTTCACCAGTTACGGGTAGAATTTCCAAAAACCCTCAAACACGTGTATATTTATATCTCACCAAGAGCCTACATTTTTAATTCCATGCTTCTTACTTCAAAAGTAACAGATTTCTCATACAAACTTTCAGCACTTATTTCACCCCGTAGGGGTTGAATTTTCAAAAACGCTGAAGCACGTAGCTTTATTTCTAACCAGAAACCTTAATATGTAATGTAATTATTGCCACACTATTGAATTAGGAAATTCCTGTAATGATAGTGATGATGAGTTAATAAATAAATTATTTAATTTCATGCGTCTTAGGTACTTCAAAAATGACGAACTTACATACAAACTTAAATCCCCTATTTCACTCCCCTTATGGGTTGAATTTCGAAAAATCGCTTAAGGTACAATTCCGTGAATCGCGGCCGATCGCAGCCGCGCGCGTTCTATCGCGTGTGGCAGACGCGCGCGGCTGATGCGTCAATAGTCAGAGTATGAAAATGTGTGGCGCCGCTTCCGAAGTCTGCGACAGACGCGTGCGGCTAACGACAGATTAGTCAGTATATTATAGACACGACTGTTATCATTATTGACGCATGAGCCGCGCGCGTCAGCCGCACGCGGGAGATCGCGCGCGGCTGCAATCGGCCGCGATGCACGGAATTGTACCTTTAGTGGATGCCTACGTTACAAAAGGAACCTACTGTCAAAATTTCAAGTTTCTAACCCCAGCGGTTTAGGCTGTGTGTTGATAGACCAGTCAGCCAGCTTCTCCTTTTATATATATAGATTAACATAACATCACGCCTGTATTCCGAAGGGTTAAGCAGAGCTGTAACTACCTACACTCACATTTCGCCGTAAGTTTAAATCCCATGTAATAGGGGGCGAGCCTATTGCTATCAACCGGGCAGAAATCCAGACTCCGGGCTGCTACTGAGAAATTCCACACGGAAAAACCCATTAACACTTTGCCCGACCTGGGAATCGAACCCAAGACCTCACGCTCAGCAGTCGCGCTTGCGACCGCTAGACCAACGAGGCAGTCAACTCTCTCTTTCTCGAGACTCTTATATCTTTACCAATAATGAAGCATGCCCATAGAAGTAATAAGTACTACCTACGTAGGTACAAGCAAGCATACTTTGCATAGTAGACTCTCCCATAGCTAGTAGCTATTACAGGTAAAATTAGCTTTCGAGCCCATTTACGTACCCAGTATGATGATAAAAAATGTTACCATTGGTAAGCATAAGTTTCGTTTTTGGCTATGAGAACTAGGCATTAAAAATAAAAAAAAACATTTCAGACTATGCTTTAATGACAACTCACGCAGAAATAATCTCTGGGTGCACAGATGGAGTTGAACTATATTCTACTCGTAATGTGATGATTATACTAGAATTTGTGGTTCTATTTCCCCTTGTGATGTATACGAAGAGCACTGATGAAGCGCACTCTGGGCAGTCGGCAACCTTGCTGACTGGCTAATCTTTTCATCACGACATGGACTGATCTCATGGAGTTCGGTGCGAGAGGTGCAGATGAAAAGATCTAGCCTTCTTAAAGAGAATAGCTAAAATAAGGATACAATGATATAATAGATAATACAATCGAACTTAAAACGAATGTTTTCAGTTTCTGCTCATTTAAAAGTTTATGAAGCTCCTCGATGTTTCTGTCTTTCTGCCTGTAGTATCTATCTAGGTCTACGTATGAATATGACTCTAGGGTTTATACTAAAATCTGTTTACTAATTGATTGCAAAGTGCCATATTAGCCAATGTTCTCAAGCCTGACTGCCTATCTACTTTCACGCTATATTTGCGTCATGGGTTGATCAGTATTAGATCAGGCACTAGGCAAATTGGTTCCAGCCTCGGATATGTCAACGTATAGATTCCAATCTAAAACGAGTTGCCACATAACATAGCTGGTTTATCATAATTATGTAGATGGACATACCTTATAACTCTTTGTTTTGGAACGTCAATAAATATAATGAATTAGTTTAATTAGGAAAAATTAAAAACAGAATTGATTATCATCAAAGATAGCTAAAAAGTACCCTGAGCCTACAAACAACAAATAAAAACCGCATTGAAATCGGTTCATCCATTTGGGAATTCAGTTCCACTGATTGACACACAGACAAAAAAGGGTTATAATCATTACATATTCTAAGTTAATGGTTCAAATAACAAAAAAAAGAGGGATCTTTTGATGTCGGGGGTTAAAAACAAACTTCCCAATTCAAAATCACTTGAAAACCGAACACCACATGAAACGGAAAGTATTCCAATTATAAAAATCTCTAACACAATTCGACAATGCAAACCATTCGGATACACGTAGCAGACAGTGAATCGACTGAACACGGAAATATACGACCTCCACACGGTCAGGAGGCGAGTTGGTCAAGGTCCAACTGGTGGAAATAGACCCACTAAGTTATGAAACAACTACTTCGGAAACGATGCAGTGCATCCACAGTAGACTGTTTTCAACGGCTTGAATTTAAATAAGTTCGGCCGGTATTCTTTTTTATTTCTTCTGATTTTGAATTAAACGGCAATGTGAAAAAGAAAAGTGTTTAAATCATTTTAAAATTGGAATTTATTCTTCTTTCAAGCGACTGTTTGGTCAGATTATGATTTGCTTTGCACTCGATCGGGCAAACGATAATAATATTAAGCCTGTGGCTAGATTTTTCTCTTCTCTATCGATTTTCTACTTTATATTGCGAGGTTATTTTGTTTACAGTGTTTCTCAGTATTCACCCAGACTAGCTAATTGGTGAGCTCGAAGCACACTATACTCTAATTAATATCATTGGACAAATAAGACCCATTTTAGCAAGGAAATGTTTACAGTATTATGCTTTTGTGAACCTTTACGGTCAATCCGGATGAGCAGAAACTCTATTTGAAGAAATGATTCAAAAGATATTTGTGCCTAGATGGCCACTTTTGTCTAATTTTATATGAAAAGGAGTAAGTTAGTCAAATGCAGGCCAATATACCACAATGTTTCCAAAAAAAAACAATGTGGCAGAATTAAGCACAGTTAAAACTACGCTATACTATTTCGCTGACATGATTAGTCCAAATTTTTTTTGGGTCCTACTTTTGTTTTAAAATATTGCCAATAGACTCTTTACAATGGACCTTTTAACCCCCTTTCGGCTTTACGGGTATTTTTGTAACACGTTGTATAGCTTATAGCACAACTATATCGCTCAGCATACATTTTATATGGACACGTTCACATAACGCTATGCTATAAAGTATTGGCTTGCTATACGTGATAAACTTGAGCGATTCTCAGAGCTATATTGTACGATTCTCCGGTTCCCGCCCCGCCTAACTTCTGCCCCGTCTGTCGCCCGTCGGATCGCCAGTAAATAACTTGCTCTACATTACTGTGTAATGTATAGCGTGTAGTGTGAACGCCATGCTATAAAGTTATTCCTTATGACGCAAAATTCTTTACTATACAAGGTGTAACATAAATAAGGGTACAACCTTTTAAGGGGTTACTGTACTCATCATTATGAACAACTTTTACTATGGGACCAAACCAGAAATTGCGAAAAAAAATCAGCTGTACCTACACTACATTTTGACGAGTTATGCGAACATTAATAACTTTATAGCATGGCGTTCACACTACACGCTATACATTACACAGTAATGTAGAGCAAGTTATTTACTGGCGATCCGACGGGCGACAGACGGGGCAGAAGTTAGGCGGGGCGGGGACCGGAGAATCGTACAATATAGCTCTGAGAATCGCTCAAGTTTATCGCGTATAGCAAGTCAATACTTTATAGCATAGCGTTATGTGAACGTGTCCATATAAAATGTATGCTGAGCGATGTAGTTGTGCTATAAGCTATACCTACAACGTATTACAAAAATACCCCTAGAGCCAAAAGGGGATTAAAAGGTCCCTTGTAAAGAGTCTATTGGCAATATTTTAAAATAAAAGTAGGACCCAAAAAAAATTTGGACTAATCATGTCATAAAATCATCACTGAAACGCAACCTTGAAAACATAAAAGTAAAGAGTAGACTACCAAGGAAGTTATTTACATTTTTACCTAGTTTCCTCTCAGAGGTAAATGACAACAACCATAAAATACTACTTGATTAACATTTTCTTTTTAAGGGGAATTATGTAACACGTTGTATATTATAGCGTAGACTGAACTGCGCTTTATTCTTTGATAAAAACAAACTTTCAAGTTTTGTTAGTTCTATCTCTAACAAGTCTTGAACTCCAATCATAACAGAGTATTCTTCAACGTCGCCGCGTCCTTGCACAATATAGAACAGAGCCGGGACATTGATAGCAGTGCATCGGGTTTGCTTCGATCCAACACTACTGAAGGTTGCGTCGCCTGACCTTCGATTCTTTAACAAGGCTTTCTTTGACTACCTAACGATCAGGTTTATCAGTCATTCATAATAGGGTTTTACATTAATGGTTAGTTCCTATGATGTACAGAGCATTATTGTTTGAAATTAAGACTCTTTACCATTAATAAAATTAAACAAAGACTCTAAGGTTACGAGTCCATTTTGTGAAGCAGTCTTTGGTGCACATAATACAAGTTTTATCTAGCCATGGGTACCGGAGTTTCGCTATTCATAATCTATTACAACTGGCAAGCAGGCCCGCCGCTAGCTGTTTAGTAGCCCGCGTGCAATACCGATTATGCCGCCCTACGACTACTTACGCTGAGTTTTGTCAAAAAAAGGCTATTTAATGTTTTCTCATTATGGTGGGAAAAAAGAAAATTCCATGCGATGACATTTCTTATTCTGTAGGTGGGGTGGGTATTGCCAGGGTTGCGGAATTTATTCGAAAGAGTTACCGCGGCCCTGGAACGCAAAGGGCATTAGAAGGAAGGATGGGTTTTAGTCAGTAAGAGTCTGACACTCCCTTCCGCTCCGCCCAGAGCGGAAGGAGTCATAATTATGATGACTTCCCAACCATAAAAAAAAAAAAAAAGGTGTGGTGGGTATTATGACAATGATATTAAACATTACGTGATGAGTCGCTCGATTTGCCGCCCCCCTGGACGAGCCGTCCGCGTGCGGTGCACGCCTTGCACGCCCGCTTACGACGGGCCTGCTGGCAAGGCGTAAGCTGAGCTTTGCATTTGTGTGAGTGCACAAAGAATCGATTGTCAAAAAGCAGTGTAAACAGATTTAAACCAAGCAAAGGACGCGTCTGCATTAATTCTCACACAAACGCAAAGCTCAGGGGGTCTACTCCCTAAGTACGAAGTCCGTGGTTTCGGCCTTAGTTACAAGCGTTTCCTACTCCCTATCTCCTACGGACATACGATTATTTCGGAGCCCGAACTAAGAATGAATCGAACACGATCTGACAGTTGTCCCTACTGCCGATATGTTTTTGTCCGTCCGAAAAGTTGAACTTGACACTTGTTTTGTTCACTCCTACGTTTCGGGCTACTTTCGGACGGGCGAAAACATTAACGGACTCCCCCAGCTTAGGTCTCGCGGACGTTACCTACTTACTTAAATAAATAATTCATTCATACAATTCTATATTGCAATAAAAAAATCTACTATTGGTAAGCAAAACGATTCGTTTTCTGGCCATAAACTAATACTTTGGTAAAACAAAACCATGAAATCGTTTTCTTTTAGGAAAGACGTTTTCTTTTCTTAAGGCTTTTGTTACAAATAAGTCAATTTGTCTTCTAATCGGGTCGTAAGAGGCAACCGATCATCATATATATGGGGCAAGTGTGACAATCTGCTGTTTGGTAGCTTAATACCAATCTTTCCATATTGCAATAATCCAAAGACAAAACAGACGGACTTAGAAAAAAAAACAACAACAAAAAAATAAGACTTTGATCCTGATTTTGATTCGGAATTTCTTCTTAAGTTGTCGGTTAGCTAGGAAATGACGGAGCCAGCTAGCATAGTGACTTGTCTAAGTGTTGTAAACAACCTATTTATAGAATACATAATTATTTTAACTTTGACAAAAACTAACTTTTGCTCAATTCCTCAGCAGAATGATGATGCCCGCACGACCGGCGACGGTTGCATGTCAACTGCATGCATTTTCTGCATGCATGTTAACTGATGTATGAAATCATGTGGAGAGGTATACGGAGCGCCGCACAGCGAGACCATCAACTGCACGCGTTTGGGCAAACACCGCTTGAGACGCAACCGTTCGCTGGTCGAGCTGTGCCTCAGGCCTAACATTAAATGAAAATAGTAAGTGAAAAGAGGACTGTTACTAACATTCCTCACTTAAAACTCGTTAACCCTCATCTTCCCCGAATCGCCTTAACTACCTCTTATACATAAATGTACACAAACCAAATCACACAACACAAAACCAATATTGGTTGTGGAACGACAAAACATCAAACTGGATTCGTTAATGCGTGTGATGCTAAACGCAAACAGTAGACGGAGTAAAATTAATTCTCCGAATTGGTATTACTAGGTGCGTGAAGTAACTATGTTAAATCGATTTATTTGGTAGATAAATCGAGTTGAATATCGAAGTGGATTTTATATTTTTATTTAGGTACTTGTACGAGTCATGTATCGCACATGGAACGCACGCATTACACGTTTGCAGAGATCAGCACTTTTCCGTCGCCTTACACGAATTATATTGTAACGCAACAGTACCTACTCAATCAGCGTTCATAGTCAGCTGTACTCATTACAGAGGAGCTCGTGGCTAAATAATTACAGCCGCATAGACCGATCTTCCGGGTTAAGCCACGCTTGCCGAGATTGGTCTGTGGATGGGTGACCATTTACCATAGCGAGTTTCCTCCGTGCCTCGGAAAGCACGTAAAGCCGTTGGTCCCGGCTGTCATTTGTAGATCTTTGACAGTCGTTACTGTTGGTCAGGAGCCAGAAAGTCTAACAACCAGTCTTACCAAGAGTATCGTATTACCCAGTTACTGGGTTGTGGAGGTCTGATAGGCAGTCGCTCCATGTAAAATACTGATATTCAGCTGCATCCGGTTCGACTGGAAGCCGACCCCAACATAGTTGGGAAAAGGCTAGGCAGATGATGAGTCAGCTGTACTCATTAGCGGTCATTCGCATTCATATAACATTATTACTTGGTAGTTAAGACTATTCAATAAATCAGATCTTATCATTTCGATCGATTCAATCGATCAGTGACTTATCATTTCAAACAACTTAATACACAGTGCGTGCGACCCACTTAGCAGCGCATACAGTACTAGTCTGTGGAAATTGATTATCCTGTCGGGTAAAGAACTAAACACACTTATTCGCATTACACGCATAGAAAAAGGGCATCTTGTATGCCGTTCGATAGAATGCTTTCTACTTTTAGCATCGATTTCAGCTTTCGCATGCTTCCGTACGCTTACACATTTTATAGAATGCTTTTGCAGAAAAGATTGGGGTGCATAAAAGGAGCCTCCCCGAGTGACGTTAAAAATCGGTACCCAATCCATCAAACGTTCGGCACACCCTGGACGCCTAGCACTCGGTAACGCAGAGTCTAAGTGACTAAACCTTTCACCACGATGACACGAAATGGTCTTTCCCAAGACTCATCCCAAACGGCTCTTCTAAGGGCCACACCCTGGAAATTTACAATATAATGATTGTCGTGCTAACGACACAAAGAAGAAGAAACGTTTTTACCGATATTGTGGATAAACATCCAAATGCGAATTGTGTCAATACACACCAAGTAAAAACTGGTGAGAAAGAATATTTACAACGCGTCATTCGTTTAACGCTGATATGTGCATTCTGCATCTGTAGTTATCTACTAAATACCAAATACAAACATGGTGACGTCGGCATATGCACACACACATTGAAGATAGATGTCGGAAGGGCGTGCCATTTTATCGTAGTTATTGATCTCTACCTGAAGCACAATTCTCGTAATTAATTTGAAGTAAGACTGAAGGTTGACCGAACTGAGATTAAATTATGAATTGAATAAAAAATGGTATTGTGGTACACTTAAAGTTCAGTCCGGTTTCAGTATCATCTCAGTCTATCTCGATATTATGTCAATTCAGCCAACTTAAAATTTATTACCGATAGTATACCGATATCAACAACCATAGACTAAAATTCTAGAAATAAATGAGAATTCCAACTCGTCAAAATGGTTTAGTACATAATAATCTCACGTTTGACGTTGTTTGTTAAAGAACAAGAATACCATTTGTCATATTTATGAGATTGAGACTAGACTGAGACTGGATTGAAACTATATTTTGAACATTTTTAATTACGAGAATTGGCCTTCAGATTTTAGATTAGAAATATTTCAATGCAAGGCAATTAACTTTTTGTGGGTACAGCTATTGATACAAAATCCTCAAATCTTTCCGTGCAATTCTTGCCTTTTGTAAACGAGATTTTAATTAAGGAGTACGAATACCTTTGTGTGCAAGAGAATGCGTTCCATTGAGGGTTTCTGTTACAACGTTTGTAAGGAATGTTTTTGGTAAATACATCTCATACCTAATTGTTTTGTTGCTGTGTTTTGTCAAAGGAAATAGTGAAAATTAATGATTTTAGTTACATAATATACAGAAAGATGTACCTAATACATCATTGACGAGTCAAAAATAATGATTCTCTGGTGTAATTGTAGATAGCTATCTCTTTCGGTCTCGTACTTTTTCCCTATCTTTGTCTTATTCATTGAAATTATTACTTAGTGAAAATAATGCAGGATTGATTTTTAAACGGCATGTTTTGTGAATGTAACATAACCTGTACAGGGTGTAAACGAATTCTTGTAATTCCTTCAGACCTAGTGGTCTACTGGAGACACTGATTGACCCTGCATGGGATTCCTTTAGTTTGCCCAAAAAATATACAGGGTGTAAAAAGACCCATCACATAGCCGAAATCTACGTACTCTGTACATCAAACTAAATCACATTGACCAAAAATAATTGCTGGGAAACGACTTTTATTTTTTGCCATTAAAAAAAAACACTTTTTTTGTAGCGCGCATTGTGTGGTTGTGGCGATGCCGCGCGTTTGCATACGTGCAGTGGCCACACAGTTGAGCCAAGGCGGTCGTGTGCGTTTGATATTCGTTGCGTTTTTGTAACTTCAAATGCGTAATTTGATAGGAAAAATTTAAAATTTTGATAATGTTTGTTTGGAAGAAAGTTTTGTATTATAACTTGGAATTCGTTTTTGGAAAAAACTAAAAAAAAATGTCCACTTTGACCTTCAATATCTCCAAAACCAATGATTTCCCAGGTATGGTCTAGTAGAAAAAAATGATCCCAATGATGGGTAGAATATGTGGTTTTCGTTATCGTTAAGGGACTTTTTACACCCTATATAAAACAAATATTACTTGAGTCAGTTTAGCACCCCGAGTTAGCTGACTGCACTGAGCGTTATACACTTCTGGACACATCTATTGGCCCACCTTAGAGTTTAGGTTTCGATGGCCCCTACCGAAATATGATTGCTAGATTGAACAAAAACTGTTGATGCAGTTTTAAACCTGATACATTTTGCCATCTTTTTCGATCGTATTGTTTTAAATTTGAATTCAGAATACCATACGACATGGAGCTACGCCTAACAAGTCGGATATGCGCCTTGTTAAAGGCAATTAATTTTTGAATAAAAAACATGTTTTATCAAATAAAGGTTTAATTTAATAACGCGTGTTGCCTCCATGGGCATCTACCACAGCTCTCATACGATCAGGCATAGAGTTTATCAACCGCTCTATGAAATTTTGAGGGATCATCTCCCATTCCTCTTCTACGGCAGTTTTCAACTCCTGCATCGTCTGGGCAACTGGCTGACGAGCCCTAACACGTCTTTTTAGCTCGTCCCACATGTGCTCAATGGGGTTCATGTCTGGGCTTCTGGCTGGCCAGTCCATAACTGTGATGTTCACATCCCGAAGATATTCCCTGGCTCTATCATTATCATGCATAAAAAGGAAATTTGGGCCCACATAGTCCGCGTATGGTATCACGTGAGGTTCTAAGCACTCACGAATGTACCTTTCAGCATTTAATGTTGGCAGCCGTGGTCCTGTAACAACCTCAAGTTGAGTTTTGCCGCTCGCGGATATACCGCCCCAGACAGTCCATGAGCCACCGCCATGAGCAACCCTCCCTTCAAAGCAGCATTGTGCGAAACGCTCTCCCTTACGTCGGTTGACCTTCTTCCTTCCATCATTGCCATGTGACACAATTTTAGACTCATCAGAAAAGAGTACACGGCTCCAATCTTGCTGTGTCCAATTTAAATGACTGCGTGCGAAATGAAGGCGCGCTGTTCGGTGGGCTCGCGTTAGTTTGGGCCCATTAGCTGGCTTGTGTGGTACCATATCGCGTTCTTTTAACCTTCTCCGAACAGTTCGAGCGCTCACAGATACTCCGTGGAAGTCGCGAAGTTGGTTTTGTATCTCAATGGAGGTAAGGTGACGATTTCTCAAGCTGGTCGTCACGATGAATCGATCCTGCCTTTCAGTTGTGACCCGAGATCGTGGCCTTCCTTGGCGACGAACAAAGCCGCCAGTCTCTAGGTACCTCCGATAAACATTTCGGACCGCAGATCGACTTAAATTAAGTTGAGCACTCACGTTTCTTTGGCTGTGTCCGGCCTGAATAAGTGCCACAGCTTGGGCGGCGACTTCAGGTGAAGTATCCATAGATTATTGATAGAACCTGACCTTAATGTTAAGAATAAGTAATGTTTGTTGCAAAACCAAAGATATCAATCACTTTTTCAAGAATTAAATCCAAGTAAACCAATAAAACCAAGTTTTCTTAGTATTCGATTGTTTGTTATCAACAAACAGGCTCCAAATTGTCTTTTGTTTCTTTAAATTCTGTGTTCGAAATTCAAAAAAAGACTATTGAATGAAATTGTGAATGTGCCAGGTTCAAAACTGCATAAAAACTTTTTGCTCGACCTAATATAAAATTTTAGTTAGGACCAAACGAAACTGAAAATACAAGGTGGGCCAATAGATGTGTCCAGAAGTGCACTCGTGCCTGCCAGCCGTCACTTCTTTGATGCGTAACATCGAAAATGAAATGTTCTAGGTACCACTTTTTTTTGGTTTTTGTTAATTTTTATTTAAGGCGCTTCCCCCACCGTAAGTGGCGCCACTTCAGAAAAAAAGCATTATTTCTGTCATCACACAACATATTGAAATTTCGTAACGTACAACATTTTAGTCAAGTGTTGTAGAAATTTTTGAACACCAAATACCTATCAACACAAGAGCTTCTGGATTCGAAGTTTTAGCGATAAGTACCAAAAACGGCTGTTTTTAGTCTCTTTTCTATGAAAAAAAGAAAGAGTGTTGATTTTGGTGGGGGAAGCGCCTTAGTAGGGATTAAAGCGCTTCCCCCACCGGTGCGGTTTCAGGTGGTTAGATCACTTACCACTATCGTGAGACAAAAAAGAAAGGAAAAATCTATTTTGTTTTAATGAAGCAAAGTAATAGATCGTGTTGTTTTAACTGAATAAGTACCTACATCAATTCGTATTATAAAATATCATTGGTGAAAATGTAAACAAATAATAACTTAATCGATACAAAAGTTACGCTTAAACTTTTGTTGGGTCCCAAAAGTTGAAATTTAAAGGACGCTTACGAAGTTTACGACTTAAATGTCACGAAAGGTAAACATGATAAATGAATAAACAACCTTCTAGTCTTTCTACATAATATTTGTACAGCGAATAATAAAAGACAATAACATTTATTAGAATACCAAACGTGTTCTTTGTTTTTTCGTTTTCAATAAAAGGAATGTCACCTTTTTGTGGGCGACGCGACGCTCGCAAACAATTTTCTAAAACAATGGACTGTTTTTCCTATACAGAGGGAAAAAAGAATAAATAAACGAATTAAAAGATATTACGGCTATAACTCTCGGTAATATCATCTTTTGCATATTTGCAGACTTCTGGTAATTTGATTTTGTTGCCACAGTTAAAAAAAACGTGAATAGGAAAATGAGTTACGCTTTCATTTCTCGATGACTCTTTGTTTTAATATGATTTTATTTTTGTAGCTTACGTTTAAATTCCTCGATCTTGCTTACAACATCACTCTTATTATTTGTATCACTCAATTTACTTTTTAGGGTTCCGGGGCCCAATTCTCCTAAAATAAATCTTGATAAATCACAACCGAATCAAGGCCGAACCGTTCATTCAGACAGTTCTCAATTTCAAAAGCTATCAAATTGTTTGACACAAAAAACAAAATCAATCATTTTGAAAGTTTTCGAAAACAAAAACTGACTGACGGTTGTGGTTCGATTGCGTTTGGCAACAATTTATTTTAGGAGAATTAGGCCCCCGTACCCAAAGGGTAAAACGGGACCCTATTACTAAGACTCCGCTGTCCGTCTGTCACCAGGCTGTTTCTCATGACCCGTGATACTTAGACAGTTGAAATTTTCACAGATGATGTATTTCTGTTGCCGCTATAACAACAAATACTAAAAAACAGAATAAAATAAATATTTAAGGGGGCTCTCATACAGCAAACGTGATTTTTTTGCCGTTTTTATAGATGGTACGGAACCCTTCGTGCGTGAGTCCGACTCGCACTTGGTAGGTTTTTTGATCTACTTATATCCGTTTCACCGTAAAGACCTCTACACACCAAAGGCTTTACCCGGCGGGATAGGTATGCCGGCGGGTTATTACCACCAGCTAACGCGAACTAAGCAAGCGAATAAGACGAAAAACAAGCCCGGCGGCATAACCCGTCGGGTAAAGCCGGCGGCTTTGGTGTGTAGAGACCTTAACACTCTCACCGCCACCCATATATAGAATTTTTCAGTGCAGCAGGCCGTGCGGTCTGCCGGCGGCCGCAACTTTGCCTACCCGTACAGGCCGCGGTGAAAATCTATAACGAGTGAAGCAGGCCGTACGGGCCGCTGGCGGGCTCACTGTTTGTTTTTAATTGATAGCTAGCCATGCGGTCCGCCACGACCTCGCAATTTCATATTCAATTTGTAGTGCGTGGCCTGCTGCTACAGAAAAGTGAATCGCTCAGTGCAACATGTAGGTGGCGTACCTTACTCGAAAAGATACGCCCCGCCGGCGGACCCTATGGCGGTGAGAGTGTTAAGGTACAATTCGGTGCATTGCGGCCGATCGCAGCCGCGCGCGATCTATCGCATGTGAACGACACGTGCGACTGATGCGTCAATAGTCAGTGTATGAAAATGTATGACACCGCTTCCGAAGTCTGCGACAGACGCGTGCGGCTAACGACAGATTAGTCAGTATATTATAGACACGACTATTGACGCAATAGCCGCGCGCGTCAGACGCACGCGATAGATCGCACGCGGCTGCGATCGGCCGCGATGCACGGAATTGTACCTTTAAGGTGAATTCTGTAAATTCTCTACAAAACGTAACTATACAAAGATAAAACATAAAAAAGCTACTTTAAGGTTTTTGATGATGTCGTTTACGTTTTTTCAATAGCATTCTCTTTACGGCAACTATTTACAAAACGTCTGCTATGTCAGGACGCATCTTATGTTGAACAGGGTACGTAGTGACTATTAATGTAGGCACACAGAAGCGTTAAAAGAAAAACTTTGAAGAATTCCAATTACCTGCTATTATTACATTACAAAATTCGAAGTTCCTACCTACAGACGCCAGCAGGTCAAGCTACACGAAACTGTCAAATTTTCCCAATCAACCTTGAACCTAATGCTTTCGCGATAAAGATGAAAATCTATTTCATCTTTATCGCGAATGTGTGGTTGATGTGCTGGCGTCTCTACCTACCTTACTACAAGGTTAGTCAGAAAGGGGTAGTAATCCAAAAGGGTGTTAAATGACACATAATAATGAACAACTTTTGTTCTGCAACTTTCCCCAAAAGTCAATAGTTTAAGAGAAATTGCTGTTTAAAAATTATATAAAAAATTCGCTAAATTCTATCTATCCTTAGCTATGATCAGCTGTGTTTACATTTTAGGTCATATTTAGGGTCACGAATTAAAAGCTTCATTTTCTGAATTCTTAACAAGGACGAAGAATTTAAAAAATAAATAAAATAAAAATAATTTTAGATGGAAATAAAAATGATCGAATTTTGAAATTTTAACACTTGTGTTTTTTTTTAAAGATACATTGCCCCACACTAAGATTTCTTTTGTATCGTGGGTGCGTTTACAGACACAAATCTCACAAACAAACGCCCAGACCCGAAACAACCACTTGTAGGCCATACAAATTTTTGTTCCGTGTGTGAATCGAACCCACGACCAGTAGCGCAGAAGCCAGTCGCTTAGCCATTGCACCAAACGTGTCGTATAAAGCTTTAAAACTGTCATCAGTGATACTTTATGTGGCCTCTGGATTAGTACCCCCTTTCCGACTAACCTTGTATAAAAAGTATAAAAATCTCGTGATTTGAATAAAATATATCATTTTGATAAAACAAAAGCATTGTATCTGATTTTAATTACCTATTATTTTATAGACTTCTCGGAATGTTTTCAACAGTCCATTAACCCTAAAATTTCAGGACTGTCACGTGTAATAGGTTCTGATAAAGACTTTTCCTTCGTCGTCTAGATCCATAAATCATCTTCTGTCAAAGTTTGTCGATATCAAAAGATATATTATGAAGGCTTTGCGAATGGCCGGATATCTCGAACAGATGTGGAGTTTTCTGGATTACCTGTAACAAAGAAATCATTATTAAAGAAATTATCAAGTAGAATTTTATACTTATTTTTGTGAAGTTTTTTTTTTTGGTTTGTTCGTATGTAACTATTTTTATTCGGAAGCCATCACATGATATTTTGATCGGAAGCTTAACTCATAGGCAGGCCTGTGGCACTCCAACTTTAAGGCATAAAAACATGCCTACACGCCGCTGCAGGTAATGTAGTCCAAATGTCCGTGTCATAAGTATCGGAGTATTTGGCTACTATGACTAGTCACAATAAAGTCGGCAATGTCGCGCGTACCGATGACGTCATTCGGATAACCGAATGGCAATGTCAAAAATCCGATTGCTCATGGAAGTCGCGTCGGCATCCCGAATGCTGCGAACGCAGTAGACGCAGTATACTTTACGGATGCTTTGATGCGCTACGTCCGATGTGGATTTGGGGACTCTTAAAGTACAATACAAGGAATAAGTTATATCGATGTACCTGATCGAACGACCAATGGAAGTCGCACATTTTCGCGCCACGCACACTTACTACGTCAGCGCAGCGTAGAGATATTTTTTTACTGCACTAATAACCATTGAACCAACTGAGTGGTATTGAAGTCGCACTTAGTTCGGAAGTGATCGGTTTTACGAAGTTTGCTAATGCGACTTCTTAGACTTCTCTACTGTACTACTGTACCTTTATTAAAAATACAAAAAACCAAATGCGAACCATGATCATACTGGTAACATCAACAGCTGTGAGGTGTTTGGATATTTTTTTCTTACATAAAAAGGCACTACAGAACACTCGTTGCACGAGTCACGACTCACACTTGGTCGATTTTTTCAATAGTACTACATCTGTATTCCCCTTCCGCCTTGCCTTATCCAATTTAACATGAAATTCTCAAGTGATTCTCGAAACAATTGAGTTACAATAACAGAGTCAGTCCAATTAAAATGTTCTGCATGGAAACGAACGAGACAAAGTCATACACAGTACTAGGACTTGATGCAATATTGAGGTACAATGCAGGCAATTTCCGTCCTTAGGAGGGCGGGAGTCAAGAGTCTGCAATCTTGCCTCCCAACTACTATAAACAGCGATTCCTTTGTCATTGCACAATCTCGGGTAATTAGGGCTTCTATTGTCCTGACACTGGTGTTTAGCAATTGCGAAGGTTGAGTACCTCTGCAAAGTAGTAGTCACATAATTTGATACGAATATTCAAATACAATATGTAGCTTTAATTCCGCCAAACAAACTAGATCGATAGTTCGGATGCAGTATGCAGCACCAGCCTCCCGGCCACATTTTTTTTTTCTACTAGCAGTGATAGCAAGTAGAAAAAAGAAATTGTGAACGTATTACATATAATAATAATAATTGTTTATTTTCAGGCATTAGCATATAAGGGCTCATTCACACGGGTTCCGTCATTGACGATTCGTCATAAAACACGATACGTCATGACGGATGGACGTTCAAATTGCATACGGAATCGTGTTTTATCACGATTCGGCAAAATATCCGAATTGATGTTCACATTCGTTTCGTGATTCTTAGTCTTGTATGAACTACCGAACACGATGGATCGTCACAAAAAAATCGCGATTCGTGTTTTTTGACGAACGTGTCTTTTTAAAAGACGATACGTGATTTAAGACGTGTCCGACATTTTTCACGTGTGAACACGGGCATTGAAAAAGAATAGTCGCCGTCAAAAAAAAAACCAATCGTGACAAAAGACGATTCGTCAAAAAAAACGAATCGTCTTCGTGTGAATGAGCACTAACATGTTGAGCAAAAGTATTGTTTTAAGTGTACATTATAACAATGTTATTGCTAGTATCTAAACTAGACCGAGCCTGTATCTTAGATACTAGTCTCTTCCAAAAAACTTACGGGGTACACACTTTGTTATTTTATTGATGTGTTTAGTTTAATGTTGATGATGAATAGGAGTACTGTTTTTTTTTTTTTAATGTTGTTATTAGTTTACCATTTATTTGTATTATTATTTTTTTTAATTTTAATTTTAGCTTATTTAATCACTGCTCATTTATTTATTATGAAAAGATTTTCAATATCCTAGTAACATTGCGTTTTGAGCTAGACTGTTAATTTTGCATTACAGTCATGTTTATTAAGAGGGTATATATTAAGCGTTTTATTTACTTTACTTTAAAGAAATGATTGGAATTTATTGACGAAAAATGTCCTGGTGGGATTTTTTTCTTCGGGTTTGTGGCGTATTAGGTTCACAATGCAGTCTCGCATGCTGAGCTAAAATAGTGTCAGTAAGAAATAGTTGTCTCACTGACAACAAATATATGCACATGCAGGAGAGAAAAACAATGCAACACGTGTCGGCAAAACACGTGTCGTATCGGTTTAATGCAAACACGACACGTGTTTCGCCGCTCCACGGGGCATCCTCAGGAGACGTTGACTCGTCGACCGCTTGGACGCGAATCCAATCGAATCGAATTTGGTTGCATGTATGTTGTATGTTTTCACACCTTCTCCATGTGCATTTAAGCTAGCATTCTTAGTTTCCGGGATGATAATGTTTATTTTGGTGACCCGGATTCATTTCTTCCGAGTATATGTGTAAGGCTATAAGGGCTGTCTCAAATCTGGAAGATTTTGCATGTAGATTAATCAGTGTTTTATAGACAATACAATTTTCCAAAACAGCGAAACAACAGGCTTATTAAAATTTCAAAACATTTTATTGCCGAAGAAGAATATTGAAGAACAACATCATTCTATTTTTGTACAAAAACCAGGTGAAATACATTTACGTGCCGAAGCGTCAACCGTCTATGACGGAGCAACGGGCTACAGATTATTAGAAGGAAATTGGATTTCAGAACATAGCCGAGTGTTAATTTCCAATTATTTTTAGCGAAGATTTCAAGGTGAATTTGTGAAAATCAATATTGATTGTGAAGGACATGAAGATCAGTTTGATAACTAATTCGTCGTGATGGGATTTCGTAGCAAGCTTATGTACCTAAGTAGCGATAGAACACACAAAAATCGCATTATCCATTCCTAATATTATAAATGCGGAAGTAACTCTGTCTGTCTGTCTGTTTCTTACCTAATTACGACTAAACTACTGAACTGATTGTGTTGAAATTTGGTACAGAGATAGTCTGGAACCCGGAGAAGGACATATGCTACTTTTATCTCGAAAAGAGCGTTTTCTTCGTTTAAACGACATCCACGCGAACAAACGGCGTATTCGGCGGAAAAACGGCGTATTCGACGGAAAAAAGGCGTATTCGGCGTTTAAACGTCATCCACGCGGACAAACGGCGTATTCGGCGGAAAAACGGCGTATTTGGCGTTTAAATTACATCCACGCGGACAAACAGCGTATTCGGCGGAAAAACGGCGTATTCGGCGGAAAAACGGCATAATCGGCGGAAAAACGGTGTGTTCGGCGTTTAAACGACATCCAAGCCGCTAGCGACCTTGAGTATCTTATAATTTATGTCATATCATATTGGCCTGACATCTGGAAACTGAGTAATTACTTAATGTCTGACACTTATACATTATACTTAATTAATTATCTAACATGTAACGATTATGTTTTGTAGAACAATAGAACAGTATTTTTAAGCAGAGGAACAGTGTCGTGAACTCATATTACCATTTATAAAGTGAAGTTATTGTTGTTGAAGTTATTATTTCTATTGGACTGGTTATAACCAGTAACGTAACCGGGTAGTTATAAGCGAGACATGAAGGGTCTCCAGGCAATGGGGGGGAAAGTAAAATATGAAGCCTAAGCTAACTACTTATAATACACCATAATTATGATTACTAGCAACAACAGCACTAAGGACGACCCCTAGTGGAGGACTCGGACCTCGACTTAGGGCGTTGCTGGTGGGAGATTGGGAGGGTCACAACTTGATGAAGGCTGCATTATTGGTGTGAATTTGTGAAGACTGCATCCCATCATTTATAACCATTTATGATATCAGTCGCGCGATATGTTTCTGGCAATATTCCAGTTTCTTTTACATAGAAGACTTCAAAGTCTTTTCCAAGTTATGTACACGTATTCTAATGTCATATTTAAAACAAACTTTTCTCGTGGCGTTACAAGCTATAGATACGAGAATGATTCACGCTGTGGTGAAAAGATTAGCCTGTCAGCAAGGATGGTAGCGGGGCTGACTGTCCAGAATGCGCCGGACGTACTCGAGTATGGTCACTCGTGCAAGCTCCATTATAGAAATCAAAAAAAAAAAACTTTGGTTTTCTTTTATTTTGTCCTTGCCGTTTATACTCAAATGGATAGTTATTGGCGAGACCTGCAGGCTTACTCCCGACTGCATCGAGTTTTGAATCGAGTCTACTTAGTGTCAATTGTTACTCTTGAAATCGACAAAACTGCATGACCGTGCTGAGGTTTGATTTAAAACTAACAAATATAAAAAACAGTCGTTAATTTTTATTCGAGCCGGTGCACAATTGTGCGCTTTTGTCGATTTCAAGAGTAAGAATTGACACTAAGTCGACTCGATTCAAAACTCGATCCTGTCGGGAGTAGGTAAGCCTGCTGAAGGATCTGCAGCTAATGGTGGGGAAGTAAAATATTTAAACTAAGCTAATTTACTAACATCATGACTACCAAAAAAATAACACATTCATTTACACATAGCACCACCCAAAACTACGCCGCCATTAATCTAAACAAAACTAATTTCTACTTCAAACTCCGAAAATCAATTCCCGGTTTCTGTAAAGCCTACGGTACCTATTACTTGAACTAATACTCCAATACCCCAGGGCCCGAAGCCTCAAACTTGGTACTCATCAATCATATCCGTCTAACCCCGTCCCGAGTTGATCCATCAGCTTTTAAGGGATCCTCTCAAGATGGCGTCTATTGTCTTACTTACAGGTGCATACGTGTTAATCTTGAAGCTATCCATCATACTTTATTCAGAGTTATTCGCGTTTTGAATTGAATTGTTTTTTGTGGTACGTATTTTAATAATGATGTATTGTTTCATTTTTTAACCGACTTCAAAAAGGAGGAGGTTCTCAATTCGGTTGTATTTTTTTATTTTTTTTTATTTTTTATGTTTGTTACCTCATATCTCCGTCATTTATGAACCGATTTGAAAAAATCTTTTTTTGTTCGAAAGTGTATACTTCCCGATTGGTCCCATTTAAATTTTGTTATGATCAGACCATGAACTTCAGAGATATGGAACGGAACTCCTCATCGGATCAAAGCAAAATTCTCAAATTACTAATATTGCTTTGTTTATATTTGTTGTTGGGAACTGACTACTGGAAAAGAGGAGGGGGTGCGTGTCCCCCCCTCCCCCACTTTGAAATGTTTTCATTATACCGTGTAAGGTATCATTTGAAAGGACTTTTTATGCCCGACTACGTCAAAGCCAAAAAGAAGGGTTATGCCTGGAGGGGGTTAAAATTATGAAACTAAAACGTATTTAATAAAAAATAAACTTTAAAAAAAAGTAAAAACCGACTTCAAAGAAATACTAAAAGGAGTAAAATAATTATCATAATATAAAATTAACAGTTTCAGAAGTCGGTGCAACTCTACACTGAAGCAAATAGAAGCCACCGACTTCTGAAACTGTTAATTTTATATTATGATAATTATTTTACTCCTTTTAGTATTTCTTTGAAGTCGGTTTTTACTTTTTTTTAAAGTTTATTTTTTATTACAGTGTGTAAACGAATTCGTGTAAAACTTTAAAACCACGTGATCTTTTAGGTACCTACTGGTATAGATTAAGAGATTAACAAAGCACGGGATTTTGCTTGATTGAAAATAAAAATATTCTGTTTGGTCTTATAATAGTGGTAAGTGGTTGTACCTAAATCAAATCTATACATATAAAAGGAGAAGCTGACTGACTGATCTATCAACGCACAGCCTAAACCAAAACCGCTGGGGTTAGAAAGTTGAAATTTTGACAGTAGGTTCCTTTTGTAACGTAGGAATCCACTAAGAAGGGATTTTTCGAAATTCAACCCCTAAGGGAGTTAAATAGGGGATGAAAGTTTGTATGGAAAATCGTCACATAACGGCTTCAAAATTTCACGCAAGCAAAGCTGTGGGCGAAAGCTAGTCAGACATACTAGGGTTTAAAAAAAATGCAAAAATTATGTGACAGCATAGGTCGATGCCACCCATAAATAAATGTAAGCACGGCGACTCAGCTGGCAGGCACGACTAGTGCAATATTGTTCGGCGCAGTCAGTTAAATGTATCGCACTAAATCGTCGCGCATTGTATCTTTATGTACCCCTTGCAGGGTCAATCTGTGTCCACAGTAGATCACGAGGTTTGAAGGAATTACACGATCTCGGATACATATATTAGCATTAAGGTGCTGTTTCCCATTGCTAACTAGCATCATCACTACTTCAAACGTTTGTATTGTTTTCAGACTATCGACGATTCCACTAATTTATGTGTGGGTTTTCACTAATTCATGTTTAAATACTTGGAAAACAGACCGAACCTATTTTCACTTTTAGACCCCACTCATCGAGCTAAAGTATGATTGCTTTGTTTGTTTGTATGTTTGTTCATAGTTCTGAATGAAAAGGGAGTAAATAATAACGGGACGGACGGCTAATAGGGAAGAATGGACGAAGAAAATATTTTGCGCCGACCCCAAGTAAGGGCATATACATAAAGGAAGCAGGTAATCAGCGCCGACCTACCAGCGCTTATCGGTACTGGTCCGTGCAGGTAACCACTACATAAAGGAAGCGGGTAGCAGCAGGAGCTGGCATTTTTTAACAAAAATACGCGTTGTTCCCTTGCAAATACAGCATCAAATGACGGCCTAACAGCCTTGATCGGAGCAGGTCGGAACTTGTCGGCGCAGTTCGAAGCTTGTCGGCGCTGGTTCGCCACATTGTATAGAGACTACCTGCATCGACTGACTGCGCGGACCAGCACAAGCGCTGTCAGATCGGCGCCGGCAACCCGCTTTCTACGTGTATACGTACTAACTTGGGATAAGGGCAGGTAGAAGAAGGAAGTTAGAACTTAAGTCTGGATAGCAACTCCCAGATCTGGAGAAAAGATAAAAGATATAGAGGCAATGCTGTACTGCACTGCACAGAATGTCATTATCATTCACGAGTTGTCACTACTACATGTGGGAGGAGTGAAGTAAACGGCTTGTTTACGTACTAGTGGCGCCATCTATTCGTGTTTGAGATACTCTAGTCGATTAATCAAATCGATCACAACTGTCATTGAGTCAGTAGTTCTAGCCAAGGTTGTCAAATGAACTGTCGCATGTGACGTTCGATATCTGTCAGATGCCGAGGTGAGACTAGTGTGTTAGTGACACGACACATTTGACATCCAGAGCTCGACCGCGCCAGGTGTGCGCACTGATTCTACTCAACCACGTGCAACATGGCGGACACCGATGATATTTCGGATAAAAATCCCACTGCATCTCGGACATACATGTCTATGACAGCATCGTTACGGATCAGTCAGAAGCCCGAATGTCTGACAACTGGACAACTTTAGGATGGCGGTATTGCTCAATACCTGGGTTGCGGGAGTCAGATGGCAATCGCTCCGTGTAAAACAGAGGTACTCAGACGCATCTGATTAGATTGCATGCCGCACCGCATGCGCAAAATAGTTGCTTAAAGACTATAAGTAAGATTCATCACATAGGTCAAGGAAAGAGCTCTTAGTCCTCAACCAAGCCTTCAGAAAAGCTTCCACTGAGCAACTAATCGAATAAAACTATAACATGCAAGGAAATCAGATTTCCTGTACGACGTCCATGTTAGCAACATTAAAACGTTGGCCACGCAGAAACTTGATTAATAACTTGAAACAAGCTAACACTTGTTTGTAACAGTACCCATATCATGGAGTGCTGCGGAAGTTTGATTACCGCTTGTGAAATTATACAGGCTTTATAAGTTAGCCCCTTCGTATACAGGGTGGGTAAAAAATCGTGGATCAAACGAAACAAGGCGATAGTTGGGTTTATATGCAGCATTTTTTTCTAGTACTTTTTTTTACAGTAAGTTTCTAAAGTTACAAATATTTTTTCGTGAGACTTAAAAGATATTGAAAAATGTGCTAATACTCTTATATCATGATACCCACTGTCATAAAAGCACTTTCAAGGAACTAAACACCATTTATTGTTTTAAAATAGGTACGTACCCATTTTACTCTAATTGCCTATTAATTACAAATTTTGGTATTTTTTTAAAAACACTCAGGTTGTCATAACTTTTAAGGAGATCAAGTTAGGGCTCAGCTACAACGATATTTTTGACTGCAAATAACCTCAACTATCGCCCTGTTTCGTTTGATCCACGTTTTTTGACCCACCCTGTAACTCCTCCACCTTGTGTTGTGGCTCCCCCTTAGAATCAGCTTTTCTCTGACCATACATGGTTACTAAAAAAAGGGCATATTATTCCGAAAGGATATTAAAGTACTCATAATAATAAATAACTTTTGTTCTACAACTTTCGCCAAAAGTCAATACTTTTACAGAAATTGCTGTTCAAACATTTCATAAAAATTACGCTAAAATCTATCAATCATCTCTAAAGCTATGATCAGCTGTGTTTACATTTTAGGTCATATTTAGGGTCGCGAATTATGATACTAACCGTACTACTAGTAAGTTTCTGTTGTCAAACAATGTCTAAATGAACGGTTCAGCTTCGGTTCAGTTGCGATTGGTCAACATTTTTGTTACCATAATTGGTCCTTTGGACCTTTCCGATATAATGAAGGTTTAACCCAAGTCAAAGCCGAATTCAAGTTTTCGTTCTACGTCAAAGTAACAAAATTGCACTCTTTTTGAACCCTCAAACTGAAAGTGAATTTCTCGAGCATAACTTTTGCTGCCCGAGGCCTCTTAACTTTGACCGCTACTCGACAAACCTGTGGGTTGGAGTTAGGAGAGCCAATTTAGTTATTTTCTTTTATACATTATATCCTACTAAATAAAATGATGTAGTGACAAAAATTGAAAGGAGTGTGCTTCGGTGGTTTGCGCATGTTGAAAGATTGAGTGAACGGCGATTAACAAAAGGAATTTGTAAGGCGAATGTCAGTGGAAACGCTAGTAGAGAACGCCTTAGAAGGACATACATTGATGTTATTGGTGATGTTCTTAACAGGACAGGTGCGTAGTACTCTCAACCGGCGTGCGTGTGACAAGATGTATAAACGTGGACGAAGCGAAAGGAGTATGAACTACAGAACGCCACATCCTACGATCCTTAGATCGTAGCATGTGGCGTTCTGTAGTTCCTGGCTATTCCCATAGGAAAAATATGTGCGTATGTGTACTATTAAAATAATTTAGTTTTCACTTTCCTAGCTTCAAATTCTGTCTTTACCACAAGAGCGCGAGAACAAGGATGAGGTAAGAAGCTTAGTATTAACATTTGTTAATAACACAGTACCCATATCATGTAGTCTTGAGGAACTTTGATTAAACCGTGTGAAATTATATTCAAACTCCTTAAAGTTTAAGGTATTGGGCAACTATGTAGGTATAGATTACCTACATAGTTTATTAGGCTAGCGCAAAATTAATATAACATCACGCCTGTTTTCCCCGAAGGGATGGGCAGAGGTGTAGAGTACACCCTCAATTCGCCGTTATGTTGTCCCATGTAATAGGGGGCGAACCTATTACCATCAATCGGGCACAAATCCAGACTCCGGGCTGCTACTTCTTCTTTTATAGTGTTGGTACGAGCTATACAGAATAGCTGATGCCGTGGTGAAAAGATTAGCCAGTCAGCAAGGTTGGTAGCGGGGCTGACTGCCCAGGGTGCACCGGACGTACATAAGTATCGTCACTCGTGCAGGCTCTTTTCATTTTCAGGACTGCTACTGAAAAATTCCACACGGAAAAACCAAAAACACTTTGCCCGACCTGGGGATCGAACCCAGGACCCCACGCTCAGCAGTCGCACTTACGACCACTAGACCAGCGAGACAGTCTTATAATAAAGTAAACTAACTAACAGTCTATCGTAGTCCTGTGCTCAGCATTGAAAGTACTTACCTCTACCCAAAAAAAAGCAGGCAGGGGCCTAATTCTCCTAAAATAAATCTTGATAAATCACAGCCGAACCAAGGCCGAACCGTTCATTCAGACAGTTCTCAATTTCAAAAGCTATCAAATTCTTTGACACAAAAAACAAAATCAATCATTTTGAAAGTTTTCGAAAACAAAAACTGACTGACGGTTGTGGTTCGATTGCGTTTGGCAACAATTTATTTTAGGAGAATTGGGCCCCAGGTGGTATGAAATTAGGAGCCTATTATTCAATCGTGTGATAACTTTATCTGAGGAATAAGTTTGACACGTTGACAGTCAAAAATGTTCAAAATAAACAGCTTGTTTGACATAATTATCATAACCAAATATGGCCATATTCTTTGCTATATCGACACAAAACCTCGATTTAGTTCCAAAGACGGTAATCTTCCATTAGGGCAGAGTTGTTCACTATTTTATTTTTTCGTTTTCTCAAAAGTTGCTGAAAGAGAGATTGCCACCTTTGATTTTATACGACTCAATTATCTAAAATTCACGTACATTTCTCGACTAAACGGTTTTTTAACCAGAGTGTTAATATTAGTGAACACCAGCCTATTAGGCAGAAAAACGAGTGCTCTATAAATAATATTATCCCAGAGATTTTCCGTGGGATTTACGGCTTAAGTTTGATTCTAGTTTCACGGCCCGAGACGAGGCTCAACCAAGGGCTCAGAGCAAGGCCTACGATATTTGCACGTTATTATTAAGATTGTCTTCATCTTACTTGTCTAGTGATTGTCTTCATGTCTTATGTCTTCTGTTTTTGGTTTCTACATGAGAACAAAGAACTTTAAAGCGCTTTGCGAATCTATACTAATATTATAAAGAGGTAGAATTTGTTTGTTTGTTTGTATGTAGGAGGTAATCTCCGAAACTACTCATCCGATTTCAAAAAATCTTTCACCAATAGGAAGCTACGTTATCCCTGAGTGCTATAGGCTATATTTTATAATCAATAAATTAGGGATCAATAACCGACATTCACGCGGACGAAGTCGCGGGCAAAGGCTAGTATAGTCATAAATCTAAAGGCATGTATTCACTAGTTAACAATGTTTCGAGTAATATAACATTATGTTGTCAGCAGCAATGCGATTCACTAACAGACTCATCATAGATGTAAACAACGACGAGTTCACTGATGTTTCATCGTAAATATCGCTTTTAAAAACAACGTTAATAAAAACCGTATTCGCTAAGCTACCTATGCTCGTCGACGATCTGCCGAACATGAACGGAACCATATTTTAGTTCTATGTCGCGCCGTCGACATCGTTGAGGCGCTACGATCGCGCAGTTTTAACTAAAGAATACCGAAATGTTTTCATTAGATGTTTCGACGACGATTTAAAGTTGTAAAGATGTTTTGCCTTAGTGAATCGCACTCCATTTTCTAAAACACCACGTTAATGTGTCTAGAAACGGTGTTTCGAAACTTTTGCCGTCGCCGTAAACACGTACCTAATAATTAATTAACCTCAACATGTATTAACGTTTCAGAAACATGTAACTTTCTAAACGGTGACGTGCTGTGTCTAATAGACTACTTAGAACACTCACATTCGGGATATTTACCTTTTTTTTATTATTCTGGTTTTCCGATATATCGGTACGATTCCAAGCGCCATATTTACGGCTGAATTTATTGCGTGTGTTTATGAGCAGATAAAACAATTAAAAAGCATGTTAAATATAAATAAATAAATACATTGGGGACATTTTCTACACAGCACCATCTAGTCCCAAACTAAGCAGAGCTTGTACTGTGGGTACTAGACAATGGATACAATACTTATATACTTTTTTTTTTGTAAATACATAATTATAATACATAAGAAACACACCCAGAACACTTATGTTCATCACATAAATATTTGTGTCCTGTGGGAATCGAACCCACGACCTCGTGATCAGCATTCCGACACTCGAACCACTGGACCACAGACGTCGTCATATATATAGTTTTAAGTTCTAAAGATAATGTAGACTCCTGTTTCTGAAACAGTGTTTATAAACAAATTTTTACTAGTGATCACAGTGTGTCTACTAATGGCTTTATTAGCATTTAGACGTCTACCGCGTCAACTAGGTCCTCACTACTTTTGCCTAAGGACTCGGTAATCGCAATGGTGTTATTAATAGGTTTTTCAAACTAAAATCATTAAAATTGGTTAAATGATTTTAGGTTGAAAATAGAACGACGTGTCGCATGATCGCATCTTTCTTCGGTACTAGGAATAGAGGAAAGATGAAGCTTGGCGAGAGATCTGTTACCTCCAAAACACCTCGTCGTTTCCTTTGACTAATGATTATCGATATTTAGATCGATTCTAATGTTCGATGACGATCGATTTTTAAATCTGATGCGATTCTCTGTTATTATTTTCAGAACAAAATCTGGTGCTCCCATTCTCTTCCATAATGCACATAAACATTTAGCTGCCAAAACAAAACGCACACACAAAGGTTAAGAAAAATCCACCTTCCAATTACTACCATCTATTGCCAATGATATCCATCAAGAGATGGATGGGAAATGTCTGACGTAAGTTATAGTAGGCATTTATAAAAACAATGGATAGCGAACGACCAATAGGATAGTCTTTGTAAAGCTTCCTCCAATTCCAATTCTCTAACAAAATATCTTCATTTATCAAGTAATTATAACGAGGACGAGAGAAAATGAACCTCTCAACAAGTTTATGAAGAACGAGGAAAGTTAAAAGGATTCTTTTGCTCACGATAATCAGTTCAGAGAGGGTGAAGTTCGTTAGCTTACAATTTTAGGTGAACGCTCGAGTTAGTGTTTGGTTAAGTCTTGTTAACCTCAAGACTTGATAAAGTTTGATTAGTGTACATAGCATCACGCCTTTTTCCCGAGGGGGTAAGTAGAAACTAGAGAACGTCACGTACTATGTCACTCACACAAAACTAAAGGTTTCGCCACACCATACACGGGGCGTGAGCGTGGCGTGTCGTGGGCGAACCTGCTTTAGTAGTAGGTATTCTATTACTGTGAAGCATCATGCTATACCTCATTTTTTATTTTTTTTATTTAAATAACGTTCCCCCGCACTAAGATTTCTCTTGTATCGTGGGTGCGTTTACAGACACAAATCTCACATAGGTACACAAACGCTCAGACCCGAAACAACCATCTGTAGGCCATACAAATTTTTGTTCCGTGTGAGAATCAAACCCTCGACCCGTAGCGCAGAAGCCAATCGCTTAGCCACTGCACCAAACGTGTCGTGTTAGTAGGGGGTCGTGGCTAATTATCAACCGCGCGGATGATATCTTTTGTAATGTTAAGCTGCGCTTGTTGCGGTCAGTCAGTGGATGAGTGACCATTTGTTACACATCGAGACCCCTCCGTGCCTCGAAAAACACGTTAAAAGAGTGCGAGTGCCATACAACTACCTGTGACAGCCGTTAAAGGTGGTCGCTGAGTAAAAAAATTGGTATTCCACCGCAACTGATCATGACTATAAAAATTGGGAAAAGTTTAGGCAGAACATCAAGCCATACCAAATGCGAGCGCGAAACGCGAGCAAAATGTTTATATTGTCAGTTGCCCAGATGTCATAATGCATCGCATACGTTGCATACGTGGGATCAGTTTGACTCTAACTTTCAGGGTCAAAATACACGTCCGATACTTGCTTCCGGGAGCCGCATCCGACTATCTGATCGGATTCCTGAAATACACGTACTTTCTGTCTGTCAAGCGAAACACTTCAATCAGCCACACGGCAGTGGGTCGAGCCAAGTTCGGATAAGAAAAGCGACACACCGGCCATGTTTTAGGTATATTAAGGATAAAATCAGAAAATAATTTTAAGCAAATTTTTTAACACCCTCATAAAGCTACGGAACCCTCAGGGCGCGAGTGCAACTCGCACTTGTCCGTTTTTTTTAACTTTTTTTTTTAATGATGGTAAGTATTGAAGTATAGCATTAGACGAAAAGTGTGTTTCTTAGCAACTGAATTTGTTAATTTTATATCACTTGTTACTCTTGTTTTACCATACTTCAATCAATGGCATTGCGCTTGTGATTAACAAACTCGCAATCTGATTAATAACCAAAACTAAAAACAGTACAACCCTTTTCGACACGAGGTCTGATAAATAAGCAAAACAGTACCATCCTTTTAACTCGCAGTCGGATAAATAACCGTAGTCATAGTCCATACTTGTCGATGCTCACCTTTGTAATGACAAATCGGAAAGAAAAATCGTACGTTGTGGAACACACTCACCATCACATAATATCAAAATTTAGTGCGTAGTTCGCAACATAACAATATTCATTGCATATTGAATAGTTGTCGAGAAGACAGATTGTTACAACATACAGTCTGACATAGATCTAAATGAACGTGGTGAGTGAACTAACATGAAATGTACTGGATTAGACAAGTTTTTGACATCTTCCTTCACAAGCAGCGCTGCCATCCACATTCATAGAGCCATGTCGGAATCTACGGTGCAATTGACACTGTTGAACTGTCAAAATCTAAGTTATTGCGATTGAGAGGGTGCCGGATATTGCAACGTTCAGGATATACGAAACTATAATAGATATGACCAATGACGATACATTCCTGTCTACTGGCATACTACTTAAGGCTGATTTTTTAATCGTCAATTTTTATCTTAGTAATTTTGTCATTTTGACATTTTGTCCATTTTTTAGGGTTCCGTACCCAAAGGGTAAAACGGGACACTATTACTAAGACTCCGCTGTCCGTCCGTTTGTCACCAGGCTGTATCTCATGAATCGTAATAGTTACACAGTTGAAATTTTCACAGATTGATGTATTTCTGTTGCCGCTATAACAAATACAAAAAAAAAAATAGAATAAAATAAATATTTAATGGGACTCCCATACAAAAAACGTGATTTTTTTGCTGTTTTTATAGATAATCGTCTGTCATCATGCTGTATCTCATGAACTGTGATAGTTCAACGGTTAAAATTTTTACAGATGATGTATTTCTGTTGCCGCTATAACAACAAATACTAAAAAATAAAATAAAATAAATATTTAAGGGGGCTCCCATTACAATAAACGTGATTTTTATGCCGTTTTTATAGATAATGGTACGGAACCCTTCGTGCGCGAGTCCGACTCAGACTCGGCTGGTTTTATTTTGTTGTTTTTCTTTAGGTACAAGTTATCTGATGATTGAAAAATCGGCCCTAAATACAATACTAAATTGGTCCTCAAATTGGGTGATAACTTATGACGTCTGCACACAAAAACAATAAACAAATGTTAAGACGAAAAAACGTGTCAAGTCCAATTTGTTCATTAATTATGTTATCTCCAACGATTCAAAAACCTGACTTCTCTAAAAATGCTCCTTACTTTCTTGCTCATCCAATTTGTGCCTACTTCAATTTGATATCGAAGCCTCGATTGCAAATGATAGCTATTGTACATCGATATTATCAATTTCGTTCCATGATATTCCGATATTACATAATCGAATTAACGTCAAATCCAATATCAAAACGGGCGAAAACCGAATCAGGGCGATTTCGGCGAATACAGTCAGCTCCCGTTAATTTTATAACGACTGGATTTTAAATTAAACTACAGTTGTCGCAATTTTAAATGTCAGATTTGACAGCTGTCAAAATGCTTCGTTAGTGTCAAAAATAGTAATAATTACTGGAATACACGGTGTTAAGTTACATTTTTGCATGGCATGCGTGCGCGAATAATAATAATTTAAGGTCAAAGTAGTGCAATTTCTGTACTTCTAGATTTAATTTAATTTAATGTAAACGACAAATGTGACCTATTACGTTATGGCTTACTTTTATTTCAGTTATGAAAGGTCAAGAATTAAACAACTGGTCCTCCAAGTGGTATTAATAATCATAATTTTGTCAGTAATTGTGTCGATAGTCGTAACAGCCAGTGGCTTAATAGTCAAGAGCCTCGACCAACGTCTGATGAGGCTCTCGTTAGGCAGCTGGATCAAGGGTTTGATTCAGAAAGCGATAGTTCTGGACACGGTGCGTATGGTTAGGAAGTTCCTCTCTCTGGAGCTCTGACCGCTAGTTTGGACTACTATTTATTATATTTTTAAATGTATCTACGTGATCTACTTACTGGTGACACAGATTAGCCATAAATTGGTAATTTAGAAAATCAAATAAAAAAATTCAAATAAAATTATGGTTTTCTATTCCTGAGTCATTTTAGAGCACCGAGTTAAGTGACTGTAAAGAGCGATACCGCGTTAGTCTTGCCCGCCAGCCGCGTCGCCGTGCTTTCATTCATTTATGCAAGGCATCGAATTGTTCACTCATACAAAATAATTTTTTTTTTCCTAAATCCTTATGTGTGGCAACGAAACGATCACTTACGCAGACCGCATGAAAAAAAAAAGATTTGTATTTTTTTATTCTTAATCAAGCTAATTCCCGCGCGGGGTTAATCTACACCAGTAGTAGATTATGTGGTTATAAGGAATTACATGAATTTGTTTACAGTCTGTATTGTTTTTTTTTTAATATAATTTATAAGTTTGTACAATGAATAAACGGATCATAATGTATATAAATAAAAAAAGGTCCTGACTGACTGATTGACTGACTCATCAACACCCAACCCAAGCCCTTGGACCTAGAAAGCTGAAATTCTGCAGAGAGGTTCCCTTTATAATGTAGACAAGGAATAAGGAAGGATTTTTCGAAATTCAACCCCTAAGGGAGTTAAATAGGAGATGAAAGTTTGTATAGAAAATCGTCACTCAACGGGTTCCAAATTTCACGCAAGCGAAGCTGCGGGCAAAAGCTAGTTTTAAATAAATCAGATAGCTAACAGTGGCTACAAGTTTATTTCGGTAGACTATATCCCTTAGAACTATCTTTTATCGAACAAAATAACTTTTACTGAGAGTAGTTTTTATTCAAACTTCATGTAACTCGGCGATACACGCTACTTCAGGCGGTCGTTAGGACACCAAAAAACCGATAGAGAGGGCGGCGAGTTTTGCAAATGACGTCAGACAGAGGTTATCATATGTCGTTCCGTAGTCCTTTACAAAAAGTCGAACGATGGTGACGAAAGCGTGGCAAGTTTTTTTTTTATACTGTTCTACCGTTGCGGATGTTTGGCCTTTGATGAACGTATGGTTATTTATAGGCTAATAGTGAATAAAAATAGATTATTGCCTTGTAGGCCTATAGGTCGCAAGCGTAGGTTATTCCGATATTTATATAAGTAGTAGTAGGTATTTCATTTCAGATAATTCGTTCGATCTGTCCGTTCGTCTTGGATACAGGGAAACCGATCGGTTTTTTATTCCTGATTGGCCCCCCAAAGGGGACAGATCAGGGCGACAGATCAGAATATTCCACAAGCGCGACTGCTGAGCGTGATGTCCTGGCCAGGTCGGGCAAAGTGTTATTTGGTTTTCCGTGTCGAATTTCTCAGTTGCATCCCGGAGTCTGGATTTGTGTTCTGTTGACGGCAATAGGCTCGCCCCCCATTACAAGGGACTAAAACATAACGGCGAAATGAGGGTGTACTAAACACGTCTCTCGAACACTTCGGGGGGTACAGATGTGATGTTATGTCATGTTATGTTATATTTAGATATTTGAATGGTCGGTAAAAGCAACAGCCAATAGGAAAATTAACTTTATTCTTAAGTTATCAAAGTCGTAATCCGATTATTTAATTGTTGTAATTTTCACGGAGCCACTGACGATCAGTGATATTGGCACTGATAAAATTGGAAAGCGTAAAGTAAATTTTTCACTGACACTGTTTTTTATGGAAGGCCCGGATGTGTGGTCAGCCCTTTAGTGGTGACAAATTACTAAATTGTTAAACTTTTGATTCAAACTATTTTTATAAATCATATGAACGCTACGTTGCATCTTGCAATGATATTGGAATATTTATTGATTTGGCTTTGAAATACATTTACATAGGTATCAACCTAGTTGCCTTGTAGCTTATTTATAAAGCCGAATATGATAGAAGAAGAAAAGCGGACAATGAAATATAACAAACTTCCTAAATTGCATGTCATTGCCTTAGTACAAAGAATATACAAGGTACTTGAAAGAGAAAGAACGAAAAAAACTTTATTTTAAAACCGCACAGCCAGTTACAGAAGTTAAACAATATGCACGAGGACATGCTTAAATGTTGCAATGCTGCAACATTTAAAAAACGTAGGTATCACCAGTATAAGGTCTATAACTTCATTTAGATAACTGTACAGTATGTAAAATAACAGAGGGCATTCCCCTAAACCCTCTACTCTACATCAAAAACAAATAAAAGTAATAAAAATACAAAAATAAGCAAAAAAAAAACAAAAAAAAACCGGAACGGCCTATCTAAAACCAAAACAGTGGCTTAAGATACGTTAAATGCAATGTTGCCGTGTTTTCCACATTGATAGACAAGTGCGCATGTACCGTAAGCGTTGCTTTTAAGTTTTTTTTTTTTTTTATTGTTACTTGCGGTCGCTATACTATTGCTGATTAACGGGAACTTCTTTCGTTAGTATATATACTGTATACATTTTCAATAAAAGTGTTAAATTACCGGTAGCGACTGTACTTTCATAAATCAATCCTTGACCACGTTACGAGCGCGGTCGTTCTGACGTAGCAAGTAATGTTGTAGTTTCATTCGTATAGTTTTTTTGTTACATATCCGACCTTTATGATCGTCAAGCAATTAAGCTTATTTCTTAAACATCAAGTGACGTTGTGGAATTGGCATTTTAGTGCTGTATTGCTTTCACGGTAACTTGATTAATTTGGCAGATGTCAGTTCATGACATGAAAATAAATTGTAATGGCGCTTGTGTGTGACAATTTAATTCAATAAGTATTAAATCAATTTAAAATATTAGTAAAGCGTTACCCAGAAGGTTGTTTTAAAATCAGAAACACAGAAACAATATAGTTTTATGTGTTTAACGCCATAATTATATATTACATAAATGATTTTGAAAACACCCCGACGCGTTTTCAAACTTGCGTCAGATGGTACCAGTTGCCAGAGACGTGCGTATCAATAAAATAATTTCGATAAATTTATATTTAACTGAATGAATATTTTGGCTACCGTAATAATTATAAACGATAGGCTCAGTTGATTGAATAATTAGAATAAGGCTCATTATGGCCCAGTCGCCTTACAAAAGGTCGGTCAGTCCTGAATTTTGGATATGTGTTATGGATATGGACCTTTCGCAAGGTAAACCCCTTCTTCGCGACCCGGCTACTGGGCTATTATTGGTGGTAAATAAACATTTATTATCACTCATCCCATACCTGCTGGATTCATTATCACATCAGCACGTAATCGTCTATTGTTGAAGATGTGCATGCTAATTGACTTAATCCATTAGTATTATGTGATTTAAGTAATTATACTTATATCACAAGTATTTGGAATCTACATACAATCCCGTTGCAATAATTTGTCAAATTCTCGCTGAAATTTTACAAATTTTATTGATAGTTGAATCGACTGTAGTCACATGTCTAGCAACTCTTATTGACATGTGTCATTTTAATCAAGTTACCGTGAAAACAATATAATACCGCACCACATTTTTATAACAGCTCTAACATTTTTCTGAGGAGTGTGTTGTTGAAGCAGTGAAGTGAGAAAGATTGGCGAGCACATAGTCTAGTACCCTCTCGAAGGTGCCACATAATAGCAACTTTTCTTTTAGACCAGAATCTATTTGAGTGAAAACTTATTGCCGTTATTTTTCTTTAAAATACTTTAGATTTAGCTCTTATTTATAAATAACACAAAATAGGGTTGGGCAGAGGTGTACAGTACATCATAATTTCGCCGTTAAATTTAAGTCCCATGTAGTGGCGAGCATATTGCGATCAACCTACACGAAATTCCACTCGGCAAAACCCAATATCACTTTGCCCGACCTGGGGATCGAACCCAGAACCTCACCCTTAACAGTGGCGCTTGCGACCGCTAGACCAACGAGGCAATCAAATTAATAAATAAATATTAGCCTGTAACTGTCCCACTGCTGGGCAAAGGTCTCGTCTCATACAGAGAAGGAACGAGCATTGATCGCCACGCTTGCTCACTGCGGGTTGGCGATTTCAGACCATAAGTCCAGGTTTCCTCACGATGTTTTCCTTCACCGTATGTCAATGGTGTTTTAGATTAACTAAGAATGTACATATGAAATTGAAAAAGTCACATTAGTACTTGCCTGGATTTGAACCCGCAACCCGGTGCTTAACAAGCGGGGCTGTAACCTTCGGGCCACCACGAAATGTTTTAATAATTAAATAGTTAATAGACACCAAATAGAATCAAGTTTCTATAGAACTCAATTTATTTCATTTAATTTTAGAACAAATTAAACGAACCGAAAAATCAACTGAAAACGAACAAATTCAAAATGGCACCACTAATTGATATTCAGTGTCGCGAAATAAGATCGAAAGCAATCACAATTTAAAACGCGGGATCGCAGATCACGAGGTGGAAGGACACGGTTCTATACATCACAAAATTAATAACGCCTACGGCAGAACCTACTTTAATTACTTCTATAAAACTGTTACTTACCTAAAATATCAATCATGTGCGAGCCGGACTCGCGAAACGAGTGTTCCGTACGCTAGAAAGTCCAATTTTAATTTTTTTGGAACTACACAACTACATTTGTTTTGCTGTGCTAGTTACGGGCATCGTTTTTTTTCTGTAATATTTACATAGAGCTCTATCAACACAATTTATTCCAGATTTTTCGCTATGTAAACTTCGGAGATAAGGGGTAGTATTTTTACAGACATTTTTCATCATAAATCATAAACGATACAGTATAAATGAAAATGACGAATTTTATAATGGGCAAATGAAGCCCTTTCATATGATAACACATGCCATATACTTCAATACTTACCATCATTAAAAAAAAAGTAAATCAACGGAAAAGTGCGAGTTGCACTCGCGCCCTGAGGGTTCCGTACCTTTATTAGGGTGCTTGTAAATTTGCTTAAAATGATTTTCTGATTTATTACTTAATATACCTACCTAACACATGGCCGGTGCGTCGTTTTTCTTATCCGAACTTGGCTCTACCCACTGCCGTGTGACTGATTGAAGTGTTTTGCGTGACAGACAGAAAACAAATGAAACCAGAAACAAGCAAGCATCGGACGTCTATTGTTGACCCTTAAGGCTCATTTACACGGAGAGAGTTTCTCGAAGCGAGTCTCATGCTATCTCTGTTTTCATCGTAGAGAAAGACAACGACAGAACGAGTCTCGCTTCGAGAAACTATCCTCGTGTAAATCGGCCTTCAGGGTTCCTTTTTACCATTTTCTTACGGAGCCCTGAAAATGAGTTTCTTACAAAAAGTTCTTTCACATTTTTCGTGTAAATTCTCGTGCTCCATTACGTTCGATACTTAAGCTTCGCTTATTGAATTAGAAAGAGCGAAAACTGAAAATTAATTAGATGAAAACCATTGGAAAAATGTGCAGGGTCACGTAGACCGCAAAATCAATTATCAGGGCTCGTGTATGCTTGATTGAAGGTCAATGTTGAAATGGGAAAGGGCATGATCTGATAATTCGAACGTGATCAAAAATTCGGTCATGTTTGTCGAATATTTTGAAGGTTGAATATAAGGTTAATGCGTTATCAAAGAGAGGCTAAGTAATCTTTTGATAGTAAGTAGTAGAATTAATATGGGTTAACGAAAAACAAAGCGTTTTTACTTTGACCTTTCAAGATTTATTTTCTCAGTCTATTATATCGTCCGTACGTATTTTGTAAGTATATACTGTGGCAGTACTTACAAAATAAATACATATGGTACACGTTTTAAGTTTTTACACAAAGAAATGGATTAAACAGTACCTATAATATAATATGGGTTGTATTTAAAAGCACTTTTTTTGTTATTATTTTAATTAATAATAAAAACAACAACTAAAAATGTTTAAGGCACACTTGAAAACTAATGCTTTCCGCTACAAAATTAATGGTTTGCAGTATAATCATTTGTTTCTGAACGCACCCATAAAACGAATGGTGGAAAGTGATCGGCGAAGCCATTCGTTTCTGGTCACAGTTCTAACATAACCTAAACTACCTTTCAGCGATATGTTTGTCTTTTTATTTCTTACTGCATGGGACTTTGAAACTATAAGCATAAAAATTATAGTGCAAACTATTACTTTTAGAGAAGACTTTTAAAGTTAGAAGTATTAAATGTAAAGTGCAAACTATTACCTTTAAAGCTAAGTAAGCCGTTTTGAAGTGCGAACCACTATTTTTAAAGTTTATTCATATAAGATATCCCACATACCTACTATCTGAGACGTATAGCTGTATCGTTTAGAGGTTTCCTGATGACGGTTTTAAGTCCCCTGTAACAGGCCGCGATTATACCGGAATTAAAACTGAAAATTTCCCAACCGAAATCCCAATAACAATTTTGACTTACCTACGATTCTATCCCAAGACTTCATAACTCAACATACGTTTAGCTTTTACAGGAATATTCCGATCTGTCCCCCTGATCTGTCCCCTAGTCGGTAACAGGGGGACAAATCGAAACTTTTTATTTCTATTTGTCCCCCTGAAGAATAGCAGGGGACAGACCAGAATTCGTTCGATCTGTCCGTTCGTCTTGGTGACAGGGGAATAGATCGATTTTTTTATTCCTGATTGTCCCTCGAAGGTGACACATCAGAAGGACAGACTAGAATATTCCCTTTTACACTCGTTTAGCTCAACGAGCGCATTCTCGATAGTTAGAAAAACGAGACTCTTTGAAAAAACAGTTATTCTAACAAAGATCAGCTCGAATTCACTTATGTTGTACAAATTGGAGGGTCGGAAGGATAATCAAGTTAATTGAAAAAGATATCAATTTCAAACAATAAAACTAATAAATAGATATCTATAATGAGTGTAATTAAACGAATTCGTGTAATTCCTGACCCCGCTCGAGATTTAGTTTGATTAAAAATAATAAAATAAAAATCTTTTTTTTCTTGCGGTCTTCTGCTATCGTGTCAGCACGAGCTATACGGAAATAGCTCATGCTGTGGTGAAAAGATTAACCAGTCAGCAAGGTTGGTAGCGAGGCTGACTGCCCAGGGTGCACCGGACATACTTAAGTATCGTCACTCGTGGAGGCTCTTCTCATGCATCCCCAATGTTTCGTGCGGTAACTTTATAAGGATTAAATTAAAAAATAGGAAAAAAGTTTTCACATTTTCTATTTTAAGTAATTGAATATTCATTTCGATGCCACGCATAAAACGAATGATAGTGTGGCGACACAGCTGGCGGGTGCGACTACCGCGATATCGCTCTTTGCAGTCGGTTAACTCGGGGCTCTAAGTTACTCAGAAATAGAAATCTAAGTTTTTTTTTTCGTTTATTTAAAAGAAATATATAAGTAGTGTTAATCTGTATCACCCGTAGGCCACGCGGTTTAAAGTTACGCGTTTACACTCTGTATTGTTTAGATTTCGCCGATTACGATTTTTGACGCTCGGCACACGCGCTTGCAACCAATTGACCAAAAAGAAAGCAGCACGAGATCTCTTTGAAAATACCGTTATTCTAAAAGAGATCAGCTCGAATTCACTTATGTTGTACACATTGGAAGGTCGAGAGGACAATCAAGTTAATTCAAACAGAGGTCGCAACCCTTTTTTGTCGTAATTTTTGTTTGATCATCGCGTTACGAGTTTCATTGTATGTCAAACGGATGGTACGGAATGACAAAAGAGCGGAGAAAGACCAATAAGGGTTCACGCCTTTCGTTGACATTTATTTGTACCTTTGATACTCGTATGTCAACTAGTTGGAAAGTGAAATTCAGACGGCAGGCTGCGTAAAATACTGATATCCCTTTCTTACGTAGGGAAATCATCATGGTAAGTCCCACCCTGAGGTACACCCTGACGGTAAATGCCGGACTTTTATTGTTATGTCTACACTAGTGCATGTTCATCTTGCGCTTTCGTCTGACGCATGCCAAAAGCGCCATAGCGCATGCCCTAATACTAGTTCGAGTCTTATGGAAATCAATATTACATGCGCTTGACGCAAGAGGAATTGAAAGTTGAAAGCGCAAGATGAACATGAAAGCGCACGGGTCTGGATTGCAGGTTCCACAGTAACCCCAGCAGGCAGACTGGAAGCCAACCCCTATTGAGGAAAAAGTTGGTGTTGATGACGGAATTTCCACCCAATGGTTGTCTGGAAGAAGTTGCTTTAAGCGATAAGACCGCCATTTGTACTGTAATTATGTGTATTCTTTCTGTTTTATTTCTTAATGTACAATAAAGTTTATCTATCTATCTAATTTCCTTTAAGTAATTGTTTTGAAAACGATTACCACCTATTATCTTTCAGTTTAAAGAAAATATTAGAACTGCGCCAGTATTTTACACGTGCTGACAGATTTGACTGATCTACCTAGATTCCGACCTTTTCCGAGCCAATTTATATGCAAATTTTGCTGAAACTGCATCGAACAAAAGATTATTCATTTTGAGACGACTCCTAAAGAGATCACAATTTATGAAACACTCATTAAAAGTATTTTGGCGAAACATTTAATTTATTTAAGGACATGTTTGCGTCAGACGCTTTTCGTAACAGAACTCGAACAATAACTCTTAGCGATTTACGTAAGAGAATTAACAAGATCTTCGAAGTTTTCACAATTCATTGAAATTCGTATATTCGGATAATAAAATCACTTGAGTGAAGTCACGGACAAGAGCTAGTATCAAATATATTGGAGATAATTGAGTCTAGATAAAGCCATTATCTTCCTCAGATCCCGCCGATGCTGTTGACATAATAATATTTATGGCCTCTACGACGGTAAAGGAAGAGCTATCAAACGAATATTGTTACTTTATTTATCAACAGTCGCTTCATCTAAGGCAGTGATGCTCAAAGTATTATAAGAGAATTGCCAATACCTCTGCATCCTAATTGAGTAACTCGCTCGAAATCACAATAGCTTTGATTTTGACGACAAGACAAAATTCATCAGAGTTGTCAATAAGACTGCCTCGTTGTCTAGTGCGGTCGCAAGCACGGCTGCTGAACTTGAGGTCCTGGAAGAATCCATACCTAAGTCGGGCAAAATGTTATTAGGTTTTACCGCGTGGAATTTCTCAGTAGCAGCACAGATTCTGAATTTGTGCCCGGTTGATGCCAATAGGCTGGCTCGCTATTACATGGGACTTTAAATATGACGGTGAAATTTAATGAGGGTGTACTTAAATTGCTGCGCAATCCTTCGGAGAATACAGGCGTGATGTTAACAATATTCATTGCGTGATGCATAGTTGTCAAGAAGACGGACTGTTAAAACATACGGTGCAATAAACTTTGTAAAACTTTCAAAATTAATTTGAACTTGATTTCTGCTCAGGTGGAATGCTCTTTCTATGCATACCCCAGCCCGACGTCACATAATAAACTGAAACTTCAACTTTCAAATTTTTTGAGGGACATTGCAGACACCAGACACCGACCGTTTTTAAGATGGAATAAGCTTCGTACTATCGTACTATGTTATATTCATAGAGCCGGTTTTAGCCATCCATATTTGAATATTAGTGTACCCTTGGAATTGGTAAGCATCATAAATGAGTAGGTGTATGGCAAAATATATCGAACTTCGTTTAAAAGCTGTACAAGCCGCAGATGAAGAGCGGCAACTTTGAGAATCTCTGTGCTAGTTATATAAGTTTATTGGTCGTAAATCTTTTACAGATTTAATTTGGGCACTCTTGTCTTTCGCTACTTGTTTATATTTATAGGTTCTCGTTTCCACTTGTTGACTAAACAGAACTGTAATAATTAGTTCTCGGCTTTTTCGCAAATTCTGCTGAATTTAATTTGATTTGAAACTCAAACAGGTTGAGGAGCCACGATTCTCAACAGGACAATGCAAGAATTTCCTTGAATTTGCTTACAGTAAATATGTTAGTACTGACTTCAGAAAATGTTAATGTTATTTAAATATATCTTCACTTCCACGGCAAACTTACGAATCTGCAAAAGATGCATTTTACAGGGGAGCTTTTTGAAGCGTATAAACATTCAAAATTATTCTTGTGATTGGGATATCGGTACATTTGGTTTTCAAAAAGTTACCTTTTTGAGATACAATCAACAGATGTTCAATATTTTACAAGGATCAGAAATAAACGCATATTCGTAATTAACTCATCTTAAGATTCGTAAGTTTGCCATGTATATGACGATATGACCATTATATTATTATGCTCTCCAGTATTTTAACGTCATTTTTTAGGGTTCCGTACCCAAAGGGCAAAACGGGACCCTATTACTAAGGCTCCGCTGTCCGTCTGTCCATCTGTCCGTCTGTCTGTCCGTCTGTCACCAGGCTGTATCTCATGAACCGTGATAGTTAGATAGTTGAAATTTTCACAGATGATGTATTTCTGTTGCCACTATAACAACAAATACTAAAAAACAGAATAAAATAAATATTTAAGGGGGCTCTCATACAACAAACGTAATTTTTTTGCTCGTTTTTGCTCGATATTGATAACGGCTACAGGTAGACGCTTGAAATATTCACTGAATATTTAGTTATATACTCACCTTAAATATAAATAATTTAAGAGGTGCTCCCATACAACAGACATGATTTTTTTGCCGTTTTTATAGATAATGGTACGGAGTCCGACTCGCACTTGGCTGGTTTTTTTTATACCTGATTTTGACTACACAACTTTCATAATCAGTCCATCAATGTCCCACTGCAGGGCACGGGCCACTTTTAGTCCACCACGAGTCTGGTGAGCGTATACGGAGTATACGAGGCGAGACCCTCGCTCACCCACCTTGTTTTAAAATATTTAGTTTAGTAATTTCATAAATAAACTAGACTCAGTCCTCTCTTCACGCTTCCTCACCCGAAACTCACCATCCACCCTAGACCCTCATCCCTCCTTTTTCCCAATTTTCCTCCCCCTCCCAACATCCTATCTCCACTTCTAACCGTGACCCTCTTGTGACTGGGTGGTTGCGGGCTCGATCACCACAATATGGATGGTGACGAGTAGAAGTAAACTGTCACCTGCGCTAGGACCTGCGCAGTTGAGCGCCGTGAGCGGGGATGAAGGAGTCCTGGGGGGTTGAGCCAATCGGCACTGGCGGTAATGTGTCCGAGAGGCAACACGCCCCCTTTGGTCTGGATTTCGAGCGAAAACGGTGGCCCTACTCATTAGCCAGATGTAGGGAAATGGTCATGGTGTCCCGTCAGAGGGCCACAGGCGAGGTGCGTGAGGTCCGCTGAGGTCGTTCTTGGACGACTGAAGCGGTGGGAAGCCAGCCTCGCGCCCCTATATCTCTCTGGTAGTCCTAACGTCCGAATCTTTAGTAAGACGTTCCCAGTTGCGGGCTCCATGGAGGGTGGGAGCCAGAGAGATGAATTTTTACTTTAAACTATTATGGATACAACAAGGCCTAATGAAAACACACAAACAGGAGTGGAGTCGGTGAAAACTGACGAAGCCCCCAAACAGAGCGCATTAAGCGTTCCTTCTTCCCAAACTGGTAGTTCAGTAGCTAACGCTGCGGGCACCAGTGCGGGTGCTGGTCCGGCTGTGGCGAAAACCGCAGCCACGACCAAATACAAGTCCCAACACAAACAAAGGACTACGGCGCTGACTGGGACCAGTACCGATCCTTATAAAAACATGGCAAAGACTGTGAGGCTGGGTAAAACTAGTACCGGTCCAAGCCCCCCAACACAGACCCCGGCGCTGGGTAAAACCAGCACCGATCCCGTCCCCAAACATCCTCCTCCGGCGGCTCCTCAAGCCACCTCCTCCCGGATGGCCGTCTCCGATCAAAAGGAAACGGACATCTGCACTGAGGACGCCTTCACGAGTGCATGGCAAGTCCACAAAGGCAAGGGCAAGGGTAAACGTACTCAACAAACCCTTCGCCCTTGCACAAACTACACAGGTTCACCTCCTCCAGGCAACCAGAACACCAGCAGGAGGAACCGGAAAACCAGGAGGGAGCGTCGCCTAGACCGCAAGCGGGCAGGCAACGCCACCACAATCATACAAACGACTGCTGCCGGACCGGCTAACCCGTCTGGCAACCTTCCTAGTTTCGCCGCTGGAAAGCGGTCGCAGGCCCAGATTGACGCAAGTCGATTAAAGCCTAGTGGACCGCCAACCAGTGTAACGGGGGAGCCGGCTCAGCAGCAGCAACCACATAGCAAACAGCGACCCGGCTGGAAGGGTCAGACTGCGGCCAAGCGGGCTCTCAACGAGACGTTGTCGCCTCGTGGGGAGCACAAGCGGCCGCGGCTTGATCAGTCCAAGCGGGCCGCCAACAGGAGCTACGCCCAAGCTGCCAGCACGCCCCTGTGGGTCGCGATCACCTGCGACCGCACGGGGCACATTAGCAAGGCGCTATCCGACCAGGTACTCGCTGCAGTTCAGAAGCAGATTATCAGCGAGGCCTGGTCCCCCAAACAGGACGGACCCGGGCCAGCGTTTGACGCCAAGCCGGTGTATGCTGAGGGCGTTCTCAAACTGTGGTGCAAAAGTGACCACACTTTAGCCTGGCTGAAGAAGACCATCTCTGGCCTGACTCTTCCGGCTAACGTCTCGTTAGTCGTCAAGAGCCAGTCGGAGATTTCTAAACGAGTACGCTGCGGGATCCTCATTCCGGACGAGCAGGGAGTGCTAGAGGAGCCGACCAATATTGGACGCTCTCTGGCCTACCAGAACCCCTGGCTCGACATCAAAAGGTGGGTGCTCACAAACGCAGAGAAGCAGACCGCGGCATGGTTTGTGGTGGTCGGTGTCCCTGAGGACCAAATTCCGACCCTGATGGAAGCCGGACGCCGTCTCTCAATTGGATTGGGGACGGTGTACGTAAAATTCCAGGGTCCGAACGGCAGATATGCCGACGTCCCTCAGGGATGGGACCCAGCCACGAAGACCATCCGCGAAGAGCTGAAGCAGCTGCCGCCGAAGCAGACCGGGGAGACCGCTCCCCCATCATCAGACATCCCGGAGATCGGCGAGGCGGCACCTGACGCGGCGGAGCCAGTTGCCGCTACCGCCGCCTCCTCGGACGCCGTCCTATCACCGGGTGGAGAGCCGGAGGACATTCTGTCCTCGGCTTCGGACCCGGAGGGGGACGGATTCGAGGCAGGCGACCTGTTCGCCGGGCTACAACTCGGGGGGGACGAGGAGGGTTCGACCAGCGATGGCGTCCTTTTCGTCGACCTGTAGGGTCGTACAGGCCAACCTCCACCACAGCCAGACCGCGACGGCTCAGTTGCGCAAGTGGTTGGAGGTACAACACACGGCCATTGCCCTGATTCAAGAGCCGTGGATCAGGGCGGGCCATGTACAAGGACTCTCCAATCTTGGCGGTAAGCTCCTAGTTACTACAGACCACGATCACCCCAGATCGTGCATCTATATTACTAACAACCTCAAAACACAGCTCTTAACAGAATTCTGTTGCAGAGACGTCTCTGCCGCAAGGCTGCACATACAGCAGGATGCCGTGAGCAAGGTGATCGTCTTCGCCTCGGTCTACATGCCCGAGGCGGAGGAGCCGCCTCCCCACGACCTCACCCGCCTGGTAAACCTCTGCGAGAGGACCGGGGTCGACGTCGTCATAGGGGCCGACGCCAACGCTCACCACCCCCTGTGGGGCATGGACACGCAGAATGACAGGGGTAAGGCCTTGGTCGAGTATTTATTTACAACTAACCTATCCCTACTAAACACGGGTTCTGAACCAACCTTCGTAACCAGACGCAGCCGCACAATTATAGACCTCACTCTGGCTTCGGAGGGGGCGACGGATATCATCTCTGGTTGGCAGGTCTCCAAAGAGGCCTCATGTTCCGACCACAGATGGATCCGTTTTGACCTCCAGGTCCATATATCGGCAACACCACCTAAGCGAAATCCACGCAAAACGAACAAGGACATGTATACACGCACCCTTGATTCCAAACTTACGCAACTAAACGACCCACAGACTACCTGGGACACCACAGTAATTGATGAACAGGTAAAACATTTAACCGCATCAATCATAGACAGCTATCATGCGGCTTGCCCAGAGACCATCTCGCCCTCAACACCAGGCAAACAGCCATGGTGGGGCCCGGAGCTGGAACGCAAGCGCAGTAAGGTAAGAACGGCTCTGAACAGAGCCATGAACACTTGTGCTGACGAAGATTGGGACGAGTACAAATCGGCCAAATCCAGCTACAAAAGATGCATCAGATTCAGAAGAACCATGGGATGGCGCAAATTCTGTGGAAACATTGAATCCTGCCAGCAAGCGAACAGGGTAAGGAAAATATTGGCGCAGCAGGGCACATCTGCACCTGTCAATCTCCGTAAACCTGACAACACACTTACATCATCGCCGGAAGAAGCCAGACGCGTCCTTATCGAAACTCACTTCCCAGGATGCGTCTTCACACAGGTAATAAATTGGCAAGATGTAACCCTATCACCATCAGAAAATGATTGGAACTATGCAAGCAAGATGGTCACTTTGGAGAAACTCCAAGGGGCCATCCGGAGCTTCCATCCTTTCAAGGCAGCCGGTCCGGACGGAGTGTTTCCTGCCCTATTGCAATGGGCATAAACGTCTGTTGCCAGGAGACTGCTACCTATAATGAGAGCGTGCCTGGCCTTTAGGTACGTTCCCCAAGGATGGAGGGAAGTGAAAGTAATATTCATCCCAAAGCCAGGTAAGGGTGACTACACAAACGCGAAATCTCACCGTCCAATCAGTCTGACCTCCTTCTTGCTAAAGACCTTGGAAAGGCTATGCGACAGGGAGCTGAGGGATGGCGCTCTAAAAACTATACCGCTACACGGTAACCAACACGCATACAGCTCAGGTAAGTCAACGGAATCCGCACTCCATCTGGTAGTCAGCCGGATAGAAGATGCGATCCATCAGAAAGGGACATGCCTGGGCACCTTTATAGACATTGAAGGGGCTTTTGATAAAACACATTTCTCCAGCATAAGCGCCGCCCTCTCCAAACATGGAGTGGAACAGGTACTAATTGACTGGATCACAAACATGCTTAGTAAACGCGTGGTTCGCCTTGAAGGCGAGAAGCAGATAGCCATGATAGCCAGGGGCTGCCCCCAGGGAGGGGTTCTTTCCCCCCTTCTATGGAACCTGGTAATAAATGACCTCATTTCGAAACTCAATGCCAACCACTATTACACAATAGGATACGCTGATGACCTGGCCATCCTGGTCTCGGGCAAGGTGACCGGGACCATCTGCAACCTCACTCAGCAAGCCCTGCGCATCGTTGAACGCTGGTGCGGGGACTATGATCTATCAGTGAATCCCGCCAAAACAGAGTTAGTCATGTTCACCCAAAAACGGGCACTAGGCCCTTTCCGACTGCCCAAACTGCTCAATACGGAACTCCAGCTGTCCAATGAAGTTAAGTATCTCGGGGTGATCCTGGACAGCAAACTAAAATGGAGCAACCACCTAGACAACAAACTAAACAAGGCCTGCATCACCTTCTGGCAGTGCAGAAGAATGATAGGTAAGAAATGGGGATTATCCCCCAAAATCACACTATGGCTGTACAGTGCGGTGATTCGCCCCATGCTCGCCTACGGGGCTGTGGTGTGGTGGCCCAGAACCAAGCTGAGCACAGCATCAAACAAACTACAGCGCATACAAAGACTTGCCTGCATGGCAACCACAGGCTGCATGAGGACTACACCGACTGCAGCACTAGAAGCCATGCTGGGATTGCCACCGCTGCACCTCTTTATACAACAGGAAGCAGCGGTGGCAGCAATACGCCTGAAAACACTGAACCTCTGGAGCAAAGGTAACACACAACACACCTCGTTGCTAGAGGAACTCGCTAGCGAGTTCCCTCTTATAAGAGCTATAAACGACCGGATACCCAAACAATTCATTTTTGACAAAAAATACAAAATCCAACTGTACGAAGATCACCGATGCGAAGGTTTATGTCCCGCGGAGCTGCGGATCTTCACGGATGGATCCAAAACAGGTACAGGCACAGGTGCCGGGGTCTTCTCAGAAGACCTCAACGTACACATAGCCACACCATTGGGGGCTCATAACACGGTCTTCCAGGCTGAGTGTTTGGGTATCTCCCTAGCTGCGTCAGCAATCATGGCCAGGAAGGTTGAGGACCACTCAATCCGAATACTCTCGGACAGCATGGCAGTCCTGCAAGCACTAAGCAGCCACATAGTTAATTCTGGGCTGGTACACGAGTGTCACCAAACTCTGAACCAGGTGGGTAACCTCAATAATATAACCATTCAATGGATCAAAGGACACAGCGGTTCCCGAGGCAATGATGCAGCAGATGAGCTCGCCAGAAGGGGATCGAGCATGGATGCGGTGGGTCCCGAACCCATAGTACCACTCCCCTTCGGATACCTACGCACCCTGGTAAGGAAACGCACCAGAGACCAACACAACGAGTTATGGATAAACCATGGCGAGTGCAGGCAAGCCAGGGAGGCGCTTCCCGCCATTGACGGTCGACTCACTAAAAAAGCCCTCCGGCTGTCAAAGCTACAACTGCGGACAGTCACAGCGGCCATCACTGGCCATGGTTCATTTAACAAACACCTCTTTGTCATTGGAGTTACAGACAGCCCACTGTGCAGAGCATGCATGGAGGAGGACGAGACGGCAGCCCACGTGCTACTAAACTGCCCTGAGGTCGCCACATACAGGGCCAAGTACTTCGGAAACCCAGGTACTCTCCGAGAGATCACCAGTAACATCAAGGGTGTGCTGGCCTTCTTCGAGGAGTTAGGGTGGATCGAGTAACTATACTTACCACCCATCACGCAAAATACGCGCTTAGACGTGGAGTTGCGGATACCAGCCCGTTATACCTTATACCTTAGACTCAGTTCGAAGTTTTGCGAAATTACTAGACTCGGTTCTAAGTTTCGCGAAATTATTTCCGCGATATACTTATTCAGTAAAAACGCGTAATACTACTTATAACTTATATTCAGAATTTTCGGAACTCCGCGTGGGTTCGCGTAAAGGTGTGTACGGACAGCGCGTACATTGGTACGCGTAGTCAGTTACGCGTACGCAGGAACGCTTAGTTTGTACAAGGCTTAAGACAGGCACCTCCATATTACTAAGCGTTATTGTGTACGCGTAACCGACTACGCATAAATTGGAACGCTTAGTCCGTACACACCTTAATATGGCTTACGCGTTCCTCCACCGAAATTTAGGTATATACGACACACACGACAACAACGACAGTGCTGAAGTGAAGTTTTACTAACATAGGCTTAAGTTTCTATAGTAATTCAAATGTATTATTATAATATAGGTATATATATATGTTAGTTTGTAAGGTCTATGGACCTAAGTAGCCTGATACTAAAGAATTTATTATTATATAAATTTCAAAAATCAAAGGCCGCAGTCGATCTTAGACCCTGCTCAAGAGAAGTTTTTACTTTTGACGAACCTAAACAAAATTATTATGCCTAACAAATAATGTTAAAGAATCCCAGAAACGGTTCACATCAATGAAATTCAAATGCCCACTGAATGTACCACAGCTAGTTGTAAGGAGCCAATTACTTCCAGCATTCGGTGCGTTAGGTCTGCCAATTATATGGCATCGTCCAGACGTATACCATACCACGAAACTATTCAACTATATATACTGGGTGTAAGGGACGATGTACCGTAAACCGAAACAGTGAATTTAGCCCATTATTTTGGAATTTAATATTTTCAGTGGATTGTTTTTGGGAATTTTCCGAATTTACTACCTGTGTAGTACTGTAATTATAGACACAACAGATAAACAATGGCGGCAGTACCATTTTCGGTACACGTGGGCGGTTGTGATTAATATTGTATTTCAATTAATGTTTTAAAAGGTAAATTAACTGCGTGCAGCGTTTTGAATTGTAAATCCGTGGAAAATATCATAGAAATCTTCCGAATTTTCCGAATAAAAAAAAGCTGGGTCCTAATAAAAAAAAAACGTATTTTATTTCTTTCTAATTGTAATAGAAACGAAGGCAGTTTTATGGTCTTCAGGTGAAAGTCAGTCCACAATTAGTTTATTTACGTAAAACTAAGAACACAACGAGTTTCTACTTCATTGAAAGTTTATTTAACAAAAAGAATAGGACCGTATTCGCCAACAATTGCTTAACGTTAAGGAATGGTAATAGAAGTTAGAAGCGGTGAAAGGCGAGCGTTTTTGGGGGATGTCTCCTGAAAAATAGACGTTCAAAAAAATGTTATCCTTTTCTATTTTGAATAAATAAGTTTTTAAGTTGAAGGTGAAGTTCGTAAAGTTTTCAACGTGTGTTGATTTGAAAAATAGTTTGTAAAGGAGTCTTGCCTTGAGCATTAAAACGTTTTAACTAATCTTAATTCTCATTAGCGTTGCGTATGTATTCAGATTCTCTTAACCTTAAGGGTTCGTTGTTGAATTGGAGTAGTTCAAAATAAGATACCTAATACCCAGACAGCGCTTGTTGCAACTATCAGACAAACTCTTTTGCAGTTATAATATCATCATCACGAGGTGTTGCCCGCGGTTTCACTCACATTCTAGGGGATCTACTTCATATACTGGTTAAAAAGCTTTTATATGTTAATCCAAGACAAGGTCTATCTGTGTGAAAAATTCGATCTAAATGTTTTTAAAATTTCGCGATTTGTACACATTATAAAAATATAGAATCGGGTCTTCTCGCGTAACAAACTTTAAGAGGCACAAAATACCTTTTATCCCGACGTTTCGGCCGAATTGCACTGGCCGTGGGGGTTTACAGGGGGATTACGATTCTATATTTTTATAAATTCGATCTAAATCCGTTCAGCTGTTTATGTGTAATTAAGTGACAAAGATCCGAATATCCAAACAACTTCACAAACTCACATTTGTAATATTAAAAGGATCAATGTCGTTTTTTTGACTTGTTCCCGTTTCACCCTAATCGCACCTGATGGTAAGGGCAGATAGGGTCTAAGATGGAGCACACAAATCCAAGTTAGTAGAGATATAAACCGATTCCCCTATACCCCTCTGGCTTTCACATACACATGACGGAACACAGTAAACTGCTTGGCGCCGGACTTTAATATGAGGGTGGTAGCTAGCCAGGCGGACCGTATAGATCCTACCACTAAGCGTGCTGAATTTTGGTTGAATCTTCAACACGCGTCTATTCCTAGCGTGCGGTGAGGAAGGGCCTTTTCATTGTCATGCGTGTTTGCGCCCGCGTGCAGGCCAGGGGGTCTACTCCCTAAGCACGAAGTCCGTGGTTTCGGCCTTAGTTACGAGCGTTTCCTACTCCCTATCACCTACGGACAAACGATTATTTCGGGGCCCGAACTAATAATGAATGACAACACGATTTGAAAGTTGTCCCTACTACCAATGTATTTTTACCCGTCCGAAAATTTGAACTTGACACTTGTTTTGTTCACTCCTACGTTTCGAGCTATTTTCGGACGGGCGACTAACTTCGTTGACGGACTTAGGGAGTAGGCCCCCAGGCACGCATGCTTGTTGCGGGCCGCACGCTGAGCAGATTATTTTCGACTCGCCGCCACAGTATCGTGCGTGTCGCCAGGATGAGAACTCGTGTCAAAATTAATGTAAAAAAAATCATATTGATCATACAACGTGCCTGCGACCCGCTTGACAGTAAAAACAACACTGACGCATACGGGCGGCACGCATCCGTGCGAGCCACCCGCGATCCACCCGTGTGCCGCGTGCGTGTGGCGCGCATGACAATAGAAACATGTATGATACGATAGTTTGCGGACAGCACGCATGCGTAGCTGGTCAGCACGCGTGCGCAAACACGCGTGACAATGAAAAGGTCCGAAGTTTTATATTCTAGCCCGTCCCCACATGGGATAAAAACGCGCTTAACTAAAAGACCAAAAAAGCCTACATACTTGTTCACGTTAACTCGCGGGCGCGGTGGCGGGCGCGGTCGCGAAATATCAAACGTATGGCATAATATGCAAGTGTTCACGTACAAAACGCAGGTGCGGGCTATGTAGCGGGCGAACTAGCGACGGGAGCGCGCGGCGCGCTCGCGATAATATCAAACGTATGAAGTTGTTTGCGAGTGTTCACGTCGAACTAGCGGCGGAGCGCGCGATTAACTCGCGTCGTCAGGTAAGATCAATCCGTTTGAACTTATCGCTGGAAATGATAGCACGTTTTTCATCATGTCGTTTAATACAGAAGAATTTATCAGTGCTATTCAGGCAAGAACTCCAATTTGGCAAAGCAAACATCATTACCATATGAACAGAAACGTTCTTAATAAGTTATGGAAAGAAATTGTTGAATTATTTCTTGATATGGAAGGTAAATAAAAAGTATTCATATTTATAGGTATTTTAAACTGCTTTATTTTTGTAACTATAGTATAAGGTATGAAATCTCATTTTAGGAATGAATTTTCGATTAAAATAAAAGATCGTCGTCCATGTTTACAACCTCTGATAACACGTCACACTCGCGCAAACGCCTGGCGGCCAATGTGAACACGAACTCGCCAAGTCCACCGCGCCCGCCACCGCGCTCGCACCCGCGAGCTGTACGTGAACAAGCACTACGTCATACTAATCGGCAAGGCCAATTACCATCTTGATGGTATGTATATATGGATACTGGTCTTGACCAGTATCGATGAAACGTTCGAAATACCTCTGAACACCGTTCAACATTTCGTTCTATTCACTAAACGTTTGGTTTCCGTCGATCCAGCAGCTCTATTCATCAAAACGTGTTCGGTTCTCAGTTGTCGGTAATTTGCGATAAAACGTTATCTCAGCTTAGCTAGCTTCTGATTTAGTTAGCTGGCTCATTCATTTGGATAGAATTGAATACTCGACAAGTTGTACCGAGAATTGCGTTTGATTATTGCTTTGATTTTGTATTTCATTGCTGGAAAAGTTTTTTTTGTTAGATAGATGAAAATCTTTATTTGGTGCAAAGAAGCACAATTAACAATAGCACTACAAAAAAAAATAAAGAAAAAAAAAACATAAAAGAGATAAACAAAAACCGGCTAAGTGCGAGTCGGACTCACGCACGAAGGGTTCCGTACCATTACTTATCTATAGAAACCACAAAAAAATCACGTTTGCTGTATGGGAGCCCACTTAAATATTTATTTTATTCTATTTTTTTGTATTTGTTGTTATAGCAGCAACAGAAATACCTACATCATCTGTGAAAATTTCAACTGTCTAACTATCACGATTCATGAGATACAGCCTGGTGACAGACGGACAGACAACGGACAGCGGAGTCTTAGTAATAGGGTCCCGTTTTACCCAACGGGTAAAACGGGACCCTATTACTAAGACTCCCTATTACTAAGACTAAGGACCCGGGGGAATTACTGTTAGTTTTATAATATGAAAATTATTTTACTCTTTTTAGTTTTTTTTGAAGTCGGTTTTTACTTTTTAGTTATTTTATTGAGTCTTTAATGAGAATTTCGTCTAAAGTATTGGCAGCTGCGACCTCTGGTCTACTTAACAATATACTGCAATCACTGATCCATCTGCCAAGCGTAGTGATTATAGAAACACCGCTCAGTATATGTAGCATGATATGATGAAAGAACATGGTCTAATTGGAGACTTTAAAACCCAGCATGCTTACTGGCATGATGGGTTTGCAGCAGATCTGCCTGGTTGGCTACCACCCTGACATTAAAGTCAAACCAAACAGTTTACTGTGTTCCACCGTGTGTATGTGAGAACCACAGGGGTAGATATAGGGGAATCCCTCTATATCTCTGTTACTTGGATTCGTGTGCTACATTTATACCTTGTCTGTACTTACAATTAGGTGCGAATGGGGTCAATTGTGACCAAGATAACTAATAAAATATAAGAAATACTATAATTTTCATGCATTAATAAAACAATGGATGCGATGGATACTAGGATACCTGTATCCAGCAAATGTGCTAACATAACCATAAGGTCTCCATTCAACGAAGATAACGAAGCAATATTGCTAGTGCAATTGCTCTCATTGTTTTCTTTTCAGAGCAAAGAAAAATCCAATATCATAACGATGGCTGTTGCACTCTAGTGTGTATCAATATTCGAAAGCTTTAAAATAGGAAAATCGATTTAAAAAAATCTGATAAAATCACTTCAGAAGTTTAGAATTCTTACGACTTCTCATTACAATTTTTTTACAAATTACAAATTTCTTCTTACTACAAATTAAATCTCGATTTAGCTCAATTCTAATGTTATAACAAGCGAAGATGGAGAAAAAAAAAATAGCCTGGAACTGTTCCCCTGCAGGGCCATAGGTAGGTCTCTTTTCATACAGAAAAGGAACGAGCATTGATCACTACGCTTGCTTACTGCGAGTTGGCGATTTGAGAAAGTCCACATTGGTATATGCCTAGGCTTAGGAAGAAGCCACACGGTGCGGTGCGGTGCGCCGCCGCACGGCGACTATTTTGCCACATCAGGGTGCACACGTAGTACGCGATGTCGCAAGAGCCACACGATGCGGTGCGGCGTCGCACTGCACCGTGTGGAACGGCTCTCTGTCAACACATCTGCCGTCTGCGGCGCCAGAGCGGTGCCGCTCCGGCGCATACACCCTCCCCCCTCGTCTTGGTCCGGCGAGCTTGCGGCGCGGCGGCGCACCGTACCGTGTGGTAGGCATGGAAATTTGTATGTATTATACGTCGCAGCGCCACCGCTCTGGCGCCGCGCCGGAGCCGCACCGCTTCTCCCTTAAACCCGCAACCCGGTGCTCTGAAACCTCCTGGCCACCACGACTTAGAGATTATAATATTATTTTGAGATAAAACTAAATTTTAATGGAGATTCAGTTTGCAACTTGGCCTTAAGCTCTTCAGATAAACCGCACCACAAGGGCAAAAGTGGGTGAATACAAGTATGTATGAAAAACAGGCGTTGACGTGGACTGCAAAATGTGGTCTGTGTGATTGGAGTATTGCATTTTCATACATATTCGTTCTCGCCCACATTTTTGCCGATGCAGTGTGTTGCATCTGAATAGAGCGGCCGTCCGGGCTGAGGCGAATGAAGTCGGTTACACCCTTTTTCCCGTAATCATAAAGCTTATTCCGACCAGCGTAAGCCGATTCCGCGTCGACAAGTGTCCCTTAAGCGTCAAATCCAGTACAGTACGCGAAGCCTAAGCTGAGCTTTGCATTTGTGTGAGAATGAATGCAGACGCGTCTTTTGTTTGGTTTAAACCGGTTTATACTGCTTCTTGGCAATCGATTCTATATGCACTCACACAACGCGGATTGTAGCCGTTTTATTGCGCAAGTTGCTTGTGCAACCGACTTGAAATATAGCCTGTGGACACGCCCGTAGCAAGTCGACTTTCACATCGATAATTCAGTCCTCATCAAGCTGTCTCCCTACCAATCTCCCGCCAGCAACGCCCTACGGCGAGGTCCGAGTCCCACTGCGGGTCACCCTTAGTGCTGTTGTTGCTAGTAGTCATAATGTTAGTGTAATACAAGTAGTTAGCTTAGGTTAAGTATTTTACTTCCCCACCATTGGCTGGAGACCCTGCAGGGGCCTAATTCTCCTAAAATAAATCTTGATAAATCACAACCGAACCAAGGCCGAATCGTTCATTCAGACAGTTCTCAATTTCAAAAGCTATTAAGCTACAAAGTTTTCGAAAACAAAAACTGACTGACGGTTGTGGTTCGATTACGTTTGGCAACAATTTATTTTAGGAGAATTACGCCCCAGGTCTCGTCAGTAACTGGCCGGTTACGTAGAAATGGTTCGCATCTGCACTGACCAAGAATATCTGGAAAGATAAAACGCATCACAACTCGAGGCTTGTGACGTCAGAAGCAAGTAAAAATTGTACTTGCTTGTGACGATTTGCCAATTTTAAAAGTATCGTATCTTCGTCAATTTTGGTTAACGTCACAAAAGAAAAAATATAGGTCAAATATTTTTTGATAATCTAACTGACGGACTAATTCGATTTTTTCAGTCAAATACGCTATTAATTAAACATACTACGAGTATAGTCAAATATGCAAATACAATAATTTACCTTTTTCCGCAGAACAAGTTAGCTAGTTTGGGTGCAGTATGCAGCACCATTGATATATCTGTTGACAATATATCCTGAGGATGCCCCGTGCAGGAGTGAAACACGTGTCGTGTATTGGTTTGGTTGCATGTTGCATTATTTTTTCACTCTTTCTGCATGTGCATATACTTGTTGGCGGGAGGATGGTACTGCATACTGCATCCAAACTAGCGATCTTATTCAGCGGAAATAAAGCTAGATATTGTATTTGCATATTTGTATGTTATGAATTTCCACAAAGTAACGCCTGATTCCATCATTTATCATACTATAGTCGTATGGTTCGTATCCCAAACCCTGCAGTATAATAGCAGGCCTATCAATACAATTGTTCTTATCCAACGAAGTGTATAATGTGACATCCACCTTGCATGCTCACGACAGTTTGGCATTGTGCCATTTACCCCGTTAGGGTCGCCAGACTGTGTAGATAAATTCTATGTTTGGAGATATCTAGGGTCTAACGTTGCCAGCTATACCAAACGACCTTCCAATATGGCATGTTTTTGGACGAAGACTCAAAATAGAACAAAAAATCGTATACATTTACACAATCCCTGAGGCAGAATTGTTACATTCCTACTGAAAATTATAACAACAGAATCTGTAAGTGTTTTGTGGAAATCTGCTAACGGCTGTCTATTAATTAATCTTATCTTATATATAAAGAGACTGGTACTGATTGACATTTGATTCATCAACGCAGAGCCTAAACCACTAAAGCTGGAAATATGAAATTTGGACAGTAGGTTTCTTACGTGACGAAAACATCCACTAAGAAGGGATTTCCCGAAATTCAAACCCTAAAGGGGTGAAAAGGGTGATTAACGTTTGTATGCAAGTCCGTCATTTTTGAAGTAAGAAGCATGAAATTAAGTATTAAGGTTTCTGGTTAAGAGTAAATATACACGTGTTTGAGCGTTTTTGGAAATTCAACCCCTAAGGGGGTAAAATAAGTGTTGTAAGTTTGTATGAGAAATCTAGTAATTTTGAAGTAAGAAGCATGGAATTCAATATTTAGGTTACTGGTCAGAAATAAACGTACACGTGTTTCAGGGTTTTTGGAAATTCAACATCTAAGGGGGTGAAATAAGTGTTGTAAGTTTGTGTGAGAAATCTGGTACTTTTGAAGTAAGAAACATGGAATTCAATATTTAGGTGATTGGTCAGAAATTCTATAATGTATGTATTCTTTAATGCAAAATTTCACGCAAGCGAAGCTGCGGGCAACAGCTAGTAGCCTATATTGGATATTAATAATCGATCCCAATCCAAAATGTATTGATATAGGTTTTTGACATTATTGAATTTACGTAAAAATATCCAGAGATTCCGGATTGGTACAATTAGATTTACCAAAGAGATTGAGATCGGTTATTAACCGGTTGCGTACCGCCCGTCGTTCCAGGACGACACTTAATTGTCTCATCTATTGTGTCTATAATTACCGTGCTCGAGGTTTTAATATCGACTGTTAACCTACAATTTTGTAATCGCAATTTCTTAACAGGAAAATAAAATTACATAATTATTTTTCAATTGTATCGCAGTGATAAGAGTACCAAATACGGTGTCTAAGGCTGTGATCTGGGGATCTCCTCACTAAGCACGAAGTCAGTGGTTTCGGGCTTAATTACGAGCGTTTCCTACTCCCTATCACCTAAGGACATACGATTATTTCGGGGCACGAACTAAGAATGAATGACAACACGATTTGACAGTTGTCTCTACTACCGATGTGTTTTTGCCCGTCCGAAAAATTGAACTTGACACTTGTTTTGTTCACTCCTACGTTTCGGGCTACTTTTGGACGGGCGAGTAACTTCGTTGACGGACTTAGGGAGTAGGCCTTCTGTTACAAACGCCGTAGGCTGCGTCCAGCGTGATGCTGTAGGTACGCTGCCGACGAAAGCTTATAATGGAAATACGCTAGTGGTATATTTTAAACGCCTGATGCGGCGTCATTGTCAAGCGTAAGGCGTTTGAGAGAGATCACTATACTCGTAGTGCATTTCCATAATACGCATTCATCAGCAGCGTATGTACAGCGTCACGCTGAACGCAGCCTGCGGCGTTTATAACAGACCACGGCTTAATAAAACTTTATAAAAATTACGAACACGTTGGTATGTACTGAAAGCTATCTCACAAAGGTGCACTTACACTGACTGGTAATGGCTCATACACACGGATTCGTCAAAAAACACGATACGTCATGACGGATGGACGTTCACATTGCATACGGAATCGTGTTTTATCACGATTCGGCAAAATATCCGAATTGATGTTCACATTCGTTTCGTGATTCTTAGTCTTGGATGAACTATCGAACTCGATGGATCCGTCACAAAAAAATCACGATTCGAGTTTTTAACGAACGTGTTTTTTAAAAGACGATACGTTATTTAAGACATGTCCGATATTTTTCACGATTCGTGATGCGTGTGAACACGGGCATTTAAAACGAATAGCCGACGTCAAAAAAAACGAATCGTGAAAAAAGACGATACTTCAAAAAAAACTAATCGTCTTCGTGTGATTGAGCTCTAAGATTATAAAACGACATACCTAATCTTATCTGAAAACCAGTGTTGCGACATTTTGTTTTTTTTTTAAACGTCGCAGCATTTTCCTGGGATAGGAGTTTTTTTTTTGGCATTTTTTTTTGTGTATTGTTTTTGTTTCTGTAACTGCCTATGTGAGTCCAGAATAAATATTTTTTCTTTATTTCTTTCTCTAAAAACATACACTCATATTGTTTTAAATACCAACAAACTCCTGAAATCCCAGTATACCAACCCTGCACTCACCTGTTTAGTTAAAATGTTTCATTACGGTAAGATGTCATTTAACTTTGGAGTTAAAGGAGACCCGGGACACAGCTTGTCTTGTCTTTAACGTTTTAAGTGGCCGTTCTAACTTTAACTGCATGAAGCCTGTAACAGTTCTTCTTGTAGTTACATTCAGTACATACTGTACGAAATAGAAACAGCAAAATGTTGTGCATGTGTATTTAACTCATCCTAACTAATATTATAAATGCGAAAGTAAGTTTGTTTGTATGTTACCTTTTCACGCCTAAACCACTGCACCGATCGTCTTGAAATTTTGCATATACGTTGTCAGGTGTGCAGAAACGGACATAGAGTACCTTTCATCCCAAAAAAAGTACTGTTCCCTACGAAAACAACAATAACGATAATAAATGGCGCCACGTGTCTTTCGAATCATGATTGAATTATATTAAGTATTATAGATACTTTAGTAGTGTGTTAGGAGTTTTTTTGAGCTTAATTAAAGCGAGCAAAGCCGCGGGCAAAAGCTAGTTATTGTATAATTGTAAGCAATTTTTTTTTTTTTCACTCCCTCGTTCATCTATTTGACACAAACGCGACTGCTGGGCATGAGGTGGATCCCCAGGTCAGATAAAGTGTTATTGGGTTTTTCCTTGTAGATTTTATCGATAGCAGCCCGGATACTGTCTTTGTGCCCGGTTGATGGCAATAGGCTAGCCCCCTATTTCATGAGACTTAAAATAACGGCAAAATGAGGGTGCATCTACAGGACTACACCTCAGCCACCTCTGCCCAACCTTCGGGAATACACGCGTGATGTTTTGTTATGTATTTTTTTTTTCATGTGAGAATCCTCTTGGACATCTTTCGCCCGGGGAAGGCGAAGGGTTATGCCGGACTCTTACCGGCTAAAAATCGACGGCGTTCCTCCTTCTGACCTTTGGCCGGGGTCGCGATTTGCAGCTGCATGCATCACGACCCCGGCAGACCTCGGTCTGCCAGTTCCTGGCAGACCTTCTGTGGGGCCTCGCTCCACATCCTCCTGAAAGGCGCGAACGGAACACTGCGCGCCGCCTTCTTGGGCCTGTTACTGGTCGGACGACGGGTCCCCTAACCCGCCGCCCGCAGGCCACACACTAGGGTGGCCGGAGATCGTCGCGCGCCCTCCGGCGGCGCCCGGTGCGTCTGGCACGGGAAGGGAGAGTGGCAGCCGCCTCTCTCTCTCTCCGCTCCCTCCTTGGTCGCCATCACCTCCTCGCAAAAGGAGGCGACGGCTTCCCACGCACTCTCGCTCCTGACCATGGACAGAACCACGGCCGGAAGCGAGAGGTTTGAGTTAAGCTGTCCCAACTGACGGGACGCATGCATCAGCCATCGTGTAGCTCAACCTTATTTTAGGGAGCTCAACGACACGACGCACGACGCCACCAATCAGCCAGACATTTGCGTAAGTCACAAAAAATACTAAAAAACGCCAAACAGTTTCATGAAATTCGTATACAAAGATAGCCTATATGGTTTTCATGATTTATTTTTATTTCTTCCTGTTGTAATTCAAAATACTTTCATTTAAATGTTAAGTAATGATTTTTTTTTTCAGTTCTATCTCAAACATTTTGTACGGCGATAAATAATTTGAATCTCAAAGGAAAGTAAAACTTTTTTAAACAAAATTAGCGCCTGACAAAGAGCCGGCAGATAAATAAGTTCATTTAGTAGGTACCTACAGGTGCCGTTTGCTGTTTTATTTTATTTTATTCCCTACGGCAGAATTCCTTACAATTTTTCATGTCGTCTGATCTGTCCCTTTACAGAAATCTACGAGTAAATAATGAGACAATATTTAGATTTTCGTGGTAATATTTTGTTTGCCTCGTTGGTCTCATGCTCGCAAGCGCGACTACTGAGCGTGAGGTCTTGGGTTCGATCCCCAAGTCAGGCAAAGTATTATTGGGTTTTTACATGTGGAATTTCTCAGTGATTTTAACATAACGGCGAAATTAGGGTTTTCTATACACCTCTGCCCAGTCCTTCTGAAAATACAGGCGTGATATTATGTTTATGTATTTAGATTTCTATCTGTGTCCCTTAAGGCTCCTACACACAATGCCGTCGGCTTTGCCGCCGGCATTGCCGCGCGGCTTGCCGGCGGGTGTTTAACCAGGCCGCCGGGTATAACGCCTATTGACTTACACACGCGCGGCAATAAGCCGGCGGCAAAGCCGGCGGCATGTGTGTAGAAGCCATTATTCTCTATGACATTTGGTTGAATTGCCCAAGCAAAAAAAATACACGGCAAACCTGAGAACGGTAGTGCAATGTGCTGATTTTTATTTTCTATATTTTTTCTCAACAACGTAAGTATTTCTCTACCTTGACAAAAAAAATAATTGATTTCTACTCTCCAAAAAACAAAAAAAAAATATATCAAAGTGTTATTTTATCATCACGGTGGCCTGTCCTGAACCCAATTCCGCTCATAAAATACCTTCCCCTGCCAATACATTCATAATATGGAATTAAATCGATTTTGTTATCATTAAATTATAATATATTCGATCAAATAAAACTATTTTTGTTTGTTTATCTTCTTTCTCATGGATTTGACAGGCAGTCAACTTTTGTCTGGAAAAAAGTTATCATTTCAGAGGACAGTAAGTTTTAGTAGAATAGCCATGTCAACATTGCGTGGTTACGCCCCTCTCACCTTTCCTCATTTCGGATCAGTCCGGCTCAAGGTCTCGGCGCGAACGCACCGGTCCCAACGTCCTGCGGTTTCCCGCCAAAAAAGTAAGTTTATCATTTCAGTAACATGGGGACAAAAATAGTTTCATTTCGGTGACTGTTATAACTTGTGCTAGATTCGTTTAATTTGTTTCAAAATTGTGTATTAAATTCGCCGTAAGTACTGTTTTGTTTGAGTAGTGTTCATATTTTTTTAATAATTTTATTTCGGAGTTAAATGTAGAACTAACCTCTATTTTATCATCTCAGTGTTATCATTTCAGTGGATTCGGTGGACTGTTATACCAATTACAGTCCACCGGAATGAAATGTATCTCCGAAATGATAAAACCATAAAGTTTTAGAGATCCTTGTGTCAAATACCTACAAAGTCATAGTTTTGTAATGTACTTTTACCTAGAGTGTAGATTAGATTATTCGGGTGTATTTGTTGTGTAATATGGCATATATGTACCCAGAAAGACTGTTTTATTGGAGTAACTATAATTCGCAATTATGTATAAGTAATTAGGTAGAACAAAACGCTGTTGGTTTTTGTTCTATTTAGATATGTAGGTACGTTTCTTTATTGTTGTAGTAATTTAAGAATAATGTGATCTCAATTTCAGGTTTATGTTATGTTTCATACGTTTATGTAAAAGGATTAAACTATTACTACTAAGATATTTTTATAATGTTTTTTATTCATTTATTGTGTTTTCAAAATATAAAAGTTGATTTAATTTTAGAAGTTTTACTTATATACCTGTAGAAACACTATTCTCGTCTCGTTACCAATTTAACTAAATTATACCTAGCATTTTTCTCTTAGTGCAACAGGTACACATGTCATTATGTATTACTATTAATTTCATAACTTACAAATGCAGCCATCATATTAATCAGAAACTAAAAGCTTTCTTATAATCGCGCTTCGTTCACTCTTTTGAAAATATATCAAGTAAATTAGTATTAGTTCATAAACAAACAAAAATATTTATTTATGGTTACCAGCATTTACGATAAAGTTTTCCAACATTTTCACACAACAACCACCAGAAAAATTACCAAAGGATAACCTTTGGTAATTTTTCTGGTTGTTGTTGTGAATTGTTTCTTTACTTATATAAATAAGTAAAGAAACAATTCATTCATATCATAATAAACATTACATTAATATCATTCTTTGAGGTTATTGTAACCTCAAAGAATGATATATGTAATACTAACTGTAATATCTATATATTAATGATGATATTAAAATAACTGTGTACTGTCCTGTCTCAGTGTTTATCTAAAATTTGTGGAAATCAAACATAACAAAGTACGGAACCCTGGCTGACCGGCACGGTTGTTCTTAGCTGTATCATTTCGGTGGATTTATTTCATTCCGGTGCACAGTCTATCATTTCGGTGGTCATTTTTATCATTTCGGTAGACACTTTTCATTTCAGTGGACTCTTAAAAATTCATCCTTAAATATTTATGTAAGTTTTGATGAAATTTGATGTCCACTCACGCACAATGTTATAAAATAGGCTAAAGTTTTATTTGTCACTAAAAATATGTAGATAGCATTGAAATAAAAAAATCCCACCGAAATGACATATAAAAATCTCTTGTTGAAATTCACCCATTTATGAAAAACCCAAAAGGAACCCGACCTTTAATTTCCAAAATTTTTGCAGTTCTTGTTAGCAAGCAGCTCCACCATGATTTTTTCCTCTTTATCTGTTCTGTGATTTTTTCTATCTAGCCTTTTACCAACTATGCTGGGGTCAGCTTTCAATCCAACCAGATGCGACTGAACACCAGTATTTTACACAGAGCGACTGCCATCAGACCTCCGCACCTCAGTTACTGGGCAATGCCGATATCCTAAGCTTAGACCAGTTGTCAGAGTTTCGAGGTTTTGATTACCCGTTACGACAGTCATAGGTATACGTATGACACCCGGAACTGACGGCTTAACACTTTTAGTGCCGGGTGCCCTCCAGGCGGGCTCCTTCTAGTCGCATTCGCCATGCCGGGTGCCCTCGTGGAGGGCTCATTTTAAATGCGGGTTTTTCTTGGAAAGTTCACCGTCATGAAACAAGCAAACACCTACGTAGTAGCGTATTTTTCAAGGTTTTTAACCTAATGCCAGGAACCCCCCTCGAAGGTTCACTCTTAGCACAAACGTAATGCCGAGGACCCTCCTGGAAGGTCCACTAGCAATATGTATGGTGGGAATGTGTATGAGCTCTATGAAAAGCGTAGTGGACTCGAATGTGTTAACATGCTCTCCAAGCCACGGGGAAGCCGTGGCAAGTGCAGCTTAACCTTGCAAATCGTATGACCTGCGCAGTTATTTAAGCCACGAGCCCCTCTCACCATGAACTGCAAAGGCTATTCGACAAAATAATGTCAAATTAAGTACATTTAAAATCAATACCCCGTTTTTCCGATTCCACGTCGAATGGCCGTATTAATTAAATTGCATGTCACGTTTTGACGTGTCACAGTGAATGAGGCTCCAGAGTTAAGTAATTATTTCCACCATTTTTGTTCCGAAGTTGCTACAGTAATTAAATCTGTCAGTGATCTGGGTGAATAAATTAATAAGCTGATCTGTTAGTTACGCTAAAAGCTTTCCCCTTTCTCCCCATTGAATGTGAGAGAATTCTGTGTTAAAATTGTCATGCAATTAGTTAATGAAAGCATAATTAGTTATACTCCATTTTATATAACACTAGTGACCCATCCCGGCTTCGCCCGGGTGCAATGTATTATACATATAAACCTTCCTCTTGAATCACTGTATCTATTTAAAAAAACCGCATCAGAATCCGTCGCGTAGTTTTAAAAACCTAAGCATACATAGGGACAGACAGCGGAAAGCGAATTTGTTTTATACTACTCGTATGTAGTGATTAGATAAAAAATTCCTACCAAACACGAATATCTTTTGAATCATTTTTTCAAGTAGTTTTAGCCAAGGAATGTATTCAAAATGGAACGCGCAGCGCACGGCTGTTTAAAATTTGGTCCGATGATCGGGGGCCCTCCAACTCTTTCTAATGCGCTGTGGCATGTATGCAGGAAAAGGACAGAGGTCTCCCAATAACGCTATCTATGCGACCGGATTCTTTCCGGTATTGCAGTAAACATTTTGAACCTTTTACGAAGGGGATACTATTCATTATTGAAGTTCCTTAATTTGTCTGCACTCATTCCATTTTTGAATATAAGTTTCTTGGTTTCAGCTCATCTTGATTGACCGTTAAGGTTCATAAAAGTATACAAGTATTTCATTCCTATTGGAAGCGAATATATTGCTCACTTACTATACAGGGTGTAAAAAGACCCATCACTTTAATTGCTGGGAAACGACTTTTATTTTTTGGCATAAAAAACGCATTTTTTGCGCGCAATGTGTGGTTGTGGCGATGCCGCGCTTTTGCATGCGTGCAGCGGCCACACAGCTGAGCCAAGGCGGTCGTGTGCGTTTGATATTCGTTGCGTTTTTGTAACTTCAAATGCGTAATTTGTGAGGAAAGATTGAACATTTTGATAAGGTCGTTTGGAAGAAAGTTTAGTATTATCACTTAGAATACGTTTTTGTAAAAAACTAAAAAAAAAATGTATACTTTGACCTTCAATATCTCCAAAACCAATGGTTTCCCAGGTCTGATCTGGCAGAAAAAAAATGATCCCAATAATGGGTAGAATATGTGGTTTTCGTTATCGTTAAGGGTCTTTTTACACCCGATATATTACCATATAGGCAATAATTATATGGTAATAAACAATGTCGCTCATTTGCGACAAGATTTCCTTGCTAAAATAGATTTTATTTGTCTAATGTTACATAGAGCATAGTTACACCGACACCATATATTTAAATTACCATAAACCCCTTATTGAATGTTGTTAGTATATTGTTAGTGCACATTTTGAGGACATAACTCTTCATACCTCTTGGTGATACTGCTACGATTTCTGCTCGTTCTGTAAATAAAAAGAGCTAAATTAAACGCGTGTCAACATTCTTTCCTCCTTCCTCACTCCTTTTCTCCTCCTTTTATTTAATTTTATAAGTCTCAAGAGTAGTGTGTTCTAGAAATCTTGAAATGAGACACCAGAACGTTAAAACAAAATAACACAAAAAAAATAACAGAAATAGACCTTAAATAAAACATTACAGTCGTAGTCTACTTTTCTTTGCTTACGTAGGTAATTATTAGAAGAACCTACGCTTTGCGTCGTATACAAATTGTAAAGAGGAAATCCGACCATAAAGCACAGAATAATAATACTACCTTCAGAAACTTCACTCTCTAACTAGTGCGGTACCTAGAAAACTGTGCTTCGCGTGTGTGAAATTGAGCTTTGGCGTTATGCGAGAGAGTTCCCATTCCGCTGTGCGTTCGCGCTCTTATTACATTTCGATTCAGTCACTTAAAACATTCGAGTCAACCACACTTTTCATAAAGCTCATACGCCGTGCCGCCATACATATTGCTAGTGGACCTTCTAGGACGGTCCTCGGAATGACATTTGCGCTAAGAGTGAACCTTTGGGGAGGGTTCCTGGCAGTAGGTTAAAAACCGTGAAAAATACGCTACTATGTCGTAAAATAGGTGTTTGCTTATTCCATGACGGTGAATTTTCTAAGAAAACCTACTTTTAAAATGAGCCTTCCAAGAGGACACCCAGCATGGTGAATGCGACTACAGGGACTGAATTGTGTTAATAACGTTCGGTTTGATTTAATTTGTGTTTCACTCCGGAGTTGCATCGTTGCGTAAGTATATTTCCATACCTAAATCGTGGAGTGTCACAGGTCTGCATTTAGCTATATCCAGCCAACAATGGTGCTTTGCAATTCTGTTGTGCAAAAACCAAACTTAATGAACCGGCAATTGCCATCCGTTTTACTCTGATAAAATAAGATGAAAGAGACGGACGTAAATTAAGAGCTGTCTTTAGTTGAACTATCCATACAAATTTAGATGACCCGTTAAAACGCGTCGACTACTCGTAAAAACACTGTGAAGTTCAAGGCGTTTGACATCTCTATAAACTTATAACTTAGGTATTTTATCTATCACCGTCCTTTTCTCGCGCTATCCGTTACTAAAAGATAGCATTCTCTTCCAATTAAAGTTTAGTTGGTAAACAAGAAAATCTGCTCCAATGTTAATGTCTTTAACACTATTAATATCTCACTAAATGTGAAGTGTGTGAACAACACCATGTCCACAACACTCCCTCACTTAACTATCCCATCGTGAACAAAAACGTTTACCGTAATTTAACACCATGGACACGGGAAACTGTCGGGTTCAACGCGAGGGTCCATCCATCTTGTGCGTGACACCTCTATGAGTTATGTTGCTCCGTGTTCTACGCAGAAATAGCTTTTTTAGGGTCCCGTAGTTAAGGGGACTACAGGAGCTAAAAGCATGTTTTATAATGCCTTAAAGTATATGATCCACTGCAGTAAAAAAAAAAGAGAAAAATATATGATATTCTACAGGATACATGCTAGTTCGATAGTGTATTGAAAACATAATGCTACAAATTTGATACGATAGAAAAAAATCACAAAGATACCTCTAAACATTTCTTTTAACGATTAAAAACCATGCTAATATACAGGCAATCATTTTGATTTTTTGTCAAATTATTCTTCAAGCAACCTAGTAACGTAATAGTGTTTTAATTTTTTAGTCCAATCAATAGATTTTTTGTAAATCGCGTATTCTTATTTCTGATCATAATACGTACGCGTGTGTGCGTAAACGCCTGTGTACCGACAGTGCCGGCCGAGACCTGTGACCTGATCCCTTTAGGGTATTTATGTTCTGTGGACCTGATGCTGTACATTATTGTGTAAATGTGTGCGTGCAGCACTCAAGGTCACTTAGCTCTTGTGGTCCTCTTAACAAGGAACCCTTATAGTTTCGCCATGTCCGTCCGTCCGTCCATCCGCAGCTTAGCTCAGAGACTCTTAGTACTAGAAAGCTATAATTTGGCACGGGTATACATATAAATCACGCCGACAAAGTGGTAAAATAAAATCATGAAAAATATTTTTTTTGAGGGTGCCTCCTGTACATCTAAAGTGGGGATGTTTTTTTTTTCTTGTCTACCCCATCGTGAGGGGTGTTGTTGGATAGGTCTTTTAAAAATATTGTGAGTTTATCACAACAATTTTTCGATTAAGGGATCCGTTTCTGAAATATTGAACTTTAAAAGTGCTAATTTTTGTTAGGGTCAAGTGTCCCCACCCCCCTGCCAGCTAAACGGTTAGTTTTGGATATGTGAAAAAATTCACGGTAGTAGTATACACAACGAAATTAAAAGAAAAACTATCACAGCTATGTAGGCTTTACAAGTTTACAAGTAATAGTCGATCAACCGGAAAAGTAAAAATTTCGTCCAAATTCCATTGAAAAATTACTAAGCCCTCTTCTTAGTCCGCATTATTGTGCAACTACGGAACCCTATTACTGCGCGTGGCCCGACACGCACTTGGCCGGTTTTATATTTCATTATTTCACTTGACGTGTTTGTGGAGGTTTTCATTAGAGTCGGTTTTTGTTATGTAATTAAAGATTATAGTCGTTAATTTAGTAATCAATTTGTGTGCTGAATACGTTATTAATCACTGTTTTCTGAAAGGTTGATCAACGCAAAAAAATATTACTGAATCAGCCGTCAAATGATGTGATTGATTGTAAATATTAGGTTGTTCAAAAAGTCATTTCGTTTTAATTGAATTTATGTAGAGCTTTGCCTTAACCTAGGCGTTTCAAATGATCAGGAACAGTCGAATTTGATAAAGGATATGTTTGATTTTGGGCCACCACTATGTACAGTATATAGAAAAATAGGAAAAAAATAGGGCAGTTCCATAAAAATACTAATAAATTAATTTGAAGAAGAGTACTCTTGTACTGGAATTATTATTTGTGACGTTTTTTAATATGTTAACCCATTCTTTCTGGTAGTCATGACAGTTGTGTTTGACATTGACATGAGTTTGACAACTTTGACAGTCCTAGGTTTCGTGTACAACACCTGTTAGTTCTATTTAGTTATAATTTTTAAAAAAGTCAAAAGTCAAAAATTGTAACGAAATCCAAGTATTTTCGTCTTTATACAACGTAGATAGGTTATGTATACACAAGAAATAAACACTGTGGGGCCATTGACATGTCAACAGTTGTCAAAATGACATTTCACATAATTTAGATCCGCCATATTTTAATGTATTGTGTTGCTCTCCTTGACCAAGATATCTTGAATGTGCAATTAAACGAAGTAAAATTATAGAAAATTAACATTAAAAAATGGTTACTTTATTGTATAGCTTAATTACATATAGTATACATGGTGTTAGCCCAAGCTCCATACATTTCTGAAACATCGCCTTTAATCTCTCAGCGACCTCACGAGTTGTTATTCGCTGGTTTGCATAAATTAATGCCTTTATTGTGTCTTCATCAGCTTCAAGTGGCCTTCCAGAACGTGCCGCATCTTTAACATCAAAATTTTCCAAACCAGTTCTGGCATTGGCGTTTGATTAATACATCTTCTCTTTCTCCATACACATCGGATATTTTTTTCTTGCTTGCCAAGCATTTTTACCTTTTCGATAGTAAAAAATGCCGGAAATGCTGCTTTTCACTTTCCATATTTGAAAGGGTACCAACCAAAAACTACTGCGAAGAATCAATCTAACTTTTTCACAAGCAAGCTTTGCTATATCCGCTGTCAAAATATATATCTAATCATTAACATACAAGCCCGAGACGGGCTGCAGACCGCAAACTGCAACAGTAGTATCGCTTGCCGTGCGATCTGCGGCTGCGGCCTGCGGTTGCAGTTTTGCAGTCGCTGTCGGAATAGCACGTTTAAAGTGCACACCTTAGGCGCTATTCCGATGGCGACTTGCAGTCTGCGGTTGCAGTCTGCAGTTTGCAGCCCGTCTCGGACTTGTACCTTTATGCAGCCTAAGTGTGAAGTTGGCTATGAAAAAAATCAATGAAGTCCTCTGTTGGGAAAAACGAAATGAGTTTCCGAACAACCTTATATCTTGTTCGACATTTCAACACTTGACATCACTTGTTACATTTGTTGAAAAGATGTTTGATAAACAAAATTGATTAACCTTCTACTGGTATTCTGAAATACCATTTCTGGGATTAGTAAATTACCCTGTAGTTGCACTATACCATCAATTTTAGTTTCCTACTACTACACTGCACTTTGATTGCTTCTAATCGATCATATTATAGATTTGAGATATTATTCCTTCAGATAACAAGATCCATTGGGTTAGTAACAACAGTCGACAACAATATTATAATAATTAATGCGGAACTAGAACAGGTTGATTGGACCTCAGAGCTGGATTCTTGCATGACTATAGATCAGACGGTAGATAAACTGTATAATATATTGAATGAGTTAATAGAGCGCCACGTTCCACAAGTTTCAATAAGGTATGCCAGATATCCGTATTGGTTCTCTAGACAGCTCATTAGAAGATTAAACGAAAAGAACCGCTTACGAATTAGAGTTAAAAAGTACAGTAATCCTTTAGACATTATAGCGTTGGATTTGCTTAAGAAAAGATGCGACCGAATGGCTACGTCTTGTTATAATGCTTACATTGCTGATTTAAAGGCTAAAATTACTTCGAACCCAAAGTATTTCTGGAGTTACTTAAAGATGAAGCGAGGTGGAGCCGGTAACTACCCAAGTGCTATGTCAGATGGTGTAAACAGCTCTGAAAATATTAACGAGATATGTAATTATTTTGCATCCCATTTCGCTAAGGTGTATCGCAGTGATGGGAATGATGTGCATATGGGCGCAGTTGATATGGATACCTGCATAAGCAATAGCAACTTAGGCCAAATAACAATATCACAAGATCAGATTCGCAGAGAACTAAAAAAAATAGACATTCACAAAGGCGCTGGCCCTGATAATATACCTGCCTTGTTTTTAAATAGGTTGGCGGATATTCTTTCATTGCCATTAAGTATTATATTTAATAATTCTTTACTTCAGGGAACTTTTCCGACCAAATGGAAGGAAACCAAAATTGTGCCTATTTTGAAGAGCGGCGATAAATCCGATGTGAGTAATTACCGGCCCATCGCTATTCTCTCCATTCTTGCAAAGGTGTTTGAAGCCCTTATATGCCCTGTACTAGCTAGACATTTATCGCAGCTCATAATAGAAAACCAATTTGGGTTTATGAGGGGGAAATCGACAGCTACCAATTTGGTAACTTATGTTGAAAGCATTGTTGAGGCGGTTGATGCGCGTATCCAGGTTGATGCAGTCTAGACCAACTTCAGCAAGGCTTTTGATACCGTGGATCATGGCATTCTTGTCAAGAAGCTCAAAATGTATGGTGTGACGGAGCCCCTCCTTAGTTGGTTCCAATCATATCTATCTGAGCGGATGCTCAAAGTTGTTGTAAATGGCTGCTCTTCTGATTGTTACATTGCTACGTCGGGGATCCCTCAGGGGTCTCATTTGGGCCCGCATGTGTTCATTCTATTTATTAATGACATATACAAATGCTTCCAGAACTCGAATATATTCTTATTCGCTGACGACTTAAAAGCCATAAAAAATATAATGAACCCTGCGGACTCTGTACTGTTCCAAAGCGACTTGGATCAGCTGACTAAGTGGTGTGAGCACAACAAAATGTCTCTGAATGTAAATAAATGCAAGCATATCAAATTTACGAAAAAAAAGAATATCGTGCGCTCAGTCTATACATTGAATGGTGAACAGCTTGAGGAAGTCGAAACCATACGTGATCTAGGAGTTCAGTTTGATAAAAAGCTCAGTTTTGTGGAACATATTGACAATATTATATTAAAAACATCAAAGATACTTGGCTTCGTTATGAGAGAGTGTAAAAATTTCAAAAATTCTAATGTTAAAAAAATTATGTACAACTCACTAGTTAGAAGCCATCTGGAGTATTGCAGTATGGTCTGGTCACCTGAGTATAATGTGCACATCAAGCGCATCGAACGATTGCAAAAACGCTTCTTATGGCATCTAGCCTATAGCAGTAACATGGCCAAAAAGCTCAACTCATACCAAGAAAGATTAAAGTATTTTAAAATGGTGTCGCTGGAGAAGCGTAGGGATATGTTGGATTTGGTCTTCCTTGGGAAATTAGTAACAGGCTCTCTGAATTGTCCCGATTTGCTCAGTAGGGTGTCATTCCATGTGCCACGTAGTCTGCCAAGGAGTTCTAATAGGAAGCTTTTCTGCATGCCAAGAAGTCATACCAATTTAAGGCAACACTGTCCGCTGTCAAGAATGTATGCTGCATACAAAGAACATGAAATGGACATCGACCTATTTCACTTATCAGTACCTGCCCTAAAAAAAGCCGTGCTGGCCATTTGATGGGTCTCACTAAAATAAATCAATGTTATCTGTTATTGTTATTATGTCATTATATTTATGTTATTAATATTTTGTTATTCTACTAACTTAAAAACTATAAACTTAACCAATGTAAAATCCAAAATTTAATTTATTCTAATTTAATGTAATCTTATCTAATTTAATCCACGAAGCATAGTGTATTATCTTCTAGTTTATAATATTTGCGCATATTATAGTGCATGTAGTGCTCTTCTTTAAGTAATGGGGCGCTTAGACTTAAGTTTATAATGTACTAATTGTTAAGTAATAGTGTACTCATTGTTGAAGAGCCAAATAAATAAATAAATATGATAATATTGTTTAGCCGCTTAGTTCTCAGAAATGGCTTATCCTTAGGTTTACAGCTCCAATGCCAGCAATTCAGTGATTGAGGTATTGTGGTAGACTCTGCTTCCTACTAGTTACTATCCATTTGATACTGTACTTACTCACAGCTTACACTTGAGCTTTACAGGTGTGTGGTGTAAAGGTCTGCATACAGCGACTTGCTTACGCAAACAGCATGTGCAGAAGTTTGCACAAATGGAACTGACGGTATTAATGGTACTGCGCGGTCTAGCGTTTTGCCATCATGCTTACTTGTGCAAATTAGAATTTGTGCAAATGAGATTGAGCGTGTGGTCAAACTTAAAGCCTAACTATAAAATTACAATTTGTGCAATTAAGATTGAACGTGTCGCTGGAACTTCAAGGCTATCGCTAAAGTTCTAGGACGCGCGGTGCTGCAAGCTTCAATATGATTGGCTAAAATCCTGTATCTACAAATGGTTTTAACCCTTTAAAGGGCATAAGGGTTTAGAATGAGTAAATAATACAATTTGGCATATTTTTTTATAAAAACCTAAATTTATATTTGGGTTAAATGGGTTAGTCATTTTTTTTTGTTACTGAAGAAAATAGTTTCAAAATAAAAATACATTAAGAAGGCAATAATTAGCGACAACTTGGAAAAAAAGTTTGTGATAAATACCTTTATTGCTTTTGCCATACATATACCTGTTTTTTTTTTAATTTATATCTACTGTTTAAACAGAGCGCACGGACGAGCGCCAAACTATTTGCGCTTCCTGCGACACCCATACAAATAAAAATATATCTCAAAATCAACACAATAATACTGCAAACAGTTCAAATAATATTAGTAGCTTCATGTGTACCCGCATCCGGTCACGACGGGCCGCCCAACAGAATTGAATGATTGATTACCCGAACTAGCCGTACATGTACCTACGTTTTTATTTATTTTACGAGATTTAACGGGTTTATCCTTGCCGATATAACAAAGTAACCCGTTTGATGTGGTATATACAACTTTATTTGCATAAGTAGGGTTTTTGTAGTTTGGTTTACTTGGTATTTTCAATTTAACGTTCCTTGTGAAATAGAAATAATTTCAGCTCTGGTAACTTTTTTAACGTATCATCTAATAGGAATGGGATATTATGCGAAACATACTACCATAGTCTGGCCTCGCTGATCTAGTGGTCGCAAGCGCGACTGCTGAGCGTAAGCTCTTGGGTTCAATCACCAGGTCGGGCAAAGTGTTATTGGGTTTTTCCATGTGATATTTCTCAGCAGCAGGAGTCTGGACTTGTGCCCGGTGCATGGCAATAGGCTCGCCCCTTATTATTTATTAAAGTCCCATACTTTAACATTACAGCGAATCGAGGGTGTACCTACTATACACCTCTGCCCAACCCTTTGGCGAATACTATTTGATAAAAATATTTGATGTTGTTATTTTTATGTTACTACCATAGTAAGATACATCAGGTGACAAGATTTGTCACATAATATGTCACTCAGTCGTTTCGTTTAAAATTCGTCAAAATCGGTGACAAATGAGTTGTCTATTAGCCGATTCCTACTAGGATTTCTATGGTTTACCGAGCATTATTGGTAATTGAGACACTTTTATGTTTGCTAAAAATTAAACTAAGACATGGGGCTTTGTTTCATTGTTAGTCAACTGGAGACCCTCCCATACGTTACTAGATATCACGGGTAAAATAGTTTTAAGAGTCTTTTTATATGGCCAGTTTGAAAATATACAATGCTATCATTGGTAAGCAAAACGAATCGTTTTTGGCCATACCGGGCATGCGTCATTTTTTGCCTACAGCGGAGAATTTATCTCCTGTTGTATTCTGTCAATTGGCTACACACCAATGTCCCTCGCTCCATTTGTACACAAAAGGTTCATTGCAGTCAGCATTGCAATGAGGCTAACATCGGTTCCTATTTACTGGGGTTGCTTCTCGCATGAACTGGCTAGCAGCTGATATATTCGCGCATTTTCTTTAAATTCAGACCAACATAGAAAGCAGTACGGTACAGTATTATCGTATTGAAATATATTGAGTCTATATTATGTTGAGTGTATATAAACAGAATGTCTGGTGAGACACGAACGATCTCTTAAGGGGTAATTGTACTCATCATTATGAACAACTTTTGCTATGGGACCAAATCTGAAATCGCGAAAAAAAAACAGCTGTCCCTATGTTCGCATTACTCGTAAAAATGTAGGGAACAGCTGATTTTTTTATATTAGTCGTGAAGAAATTTTGCTGTGAAGGAATTTAGCTTAATAACCGCGCTAGACCAATTGGTCGCTGAGTAGGTATGCTAACAGGTACAAAAAAAAACTGTAACTGCTCCTGCAAATCCTAATAAAATTATACCTGAGTTGCTTGTCTCATCATATGGCGACTTGACAGTTTCTCTATAGAAAATCTGTGAAACCGCTTTATTTATTTTCCAAAAATAAGAGTGGTCCAACGATTGTGAAAAGCCCTTAGGAGAGCCATTACTCACGGGAAGACAGGGGCTAGATTGAGACAATTTCGATAACAGGTCAAAAACCTCCTCATGTTCCAGCCGAAGAATTAGCCAAAACGTTTTGGACTAATTCCACGTTGAGGCAATTTGGACACGTTTTGTTATAGCTGTCGTTTCGTTCCTAAAATAACTTTGCGGGTGAACTGTCATTGAAGGTGTACAGGGTGTTAACGAATTCGTGTAATTCCTTAAAACCACATGATCTACTGCTGATTGGTGTGACCTAGTGGTCTTCACCACCAACAAAAGCATTCCCAAGGAGGGTTTACGCCACGCAGGCGGCCGGTGACAAACTTAGCCAAAACATTTGCAGCATTACAAGTGAAATAACAAGTAGGTTTTGGTACAGAACGAAGAAAAAAACATGCTGCGCCAACCCGAAATAAGTTGGGATAAGGGCAGAAGAGAAGGATGATCATGATGTGTTTAGTTTATTTAAGAAGATAGTACAGTTACTTTTCATTGTTAACTGCATTTAAAATTCAGTCTTATAGCCTTGTTAAATGGCAAAATTTTCTTTATCTCAATAAAAACACTGATATGTAACATCCACGTTTTAAACAAAATTTACACATTTAAAAATGTCTGAAATCGATTCAATAGCTGATTCTTAACAAAGTACTTTCAATGTTTGCATTTAATATGTATAAAAACAATTGTAGTAAGTTTGTGCACGAACAGTCCGCGAGGCCTAAGCTGAGCTTTGTATTTGTGCATATAGAATCGATTATCAAAAAGCAGTATAAACCGGTTTAAACCAAGCAAAGGACGCGTCTGCATTCTATGGTCTATGTTGGATGTGGTTTCCGCACTTAGTCCTTTAATTGGACCATTATACGTGGGCCATGGCGGCCATAATTCCAACCAGCCCACCTCCTTCCAGAAGCAGATTAGGGCTCTCAGTCCGCTCAGAACATTTGCGAGTGATTTCGGTGCACCAAGGGTTTTTTTCTCGTATTCGGGTGACCCCTGTGCATTCCAGGAGCACGTGTGCGACCGTTTCTTCGGCCCCATACATACTCTGCACAGAGGGCTGTCCGTTATGCCTATCGTATGGAAGTGTTTGTTTAGTGAGCAGCGTCTGCATTCATTCTCACACAAATGCAAAGCTTAGCTTAGGCCTCGCGGACTATAAGTACTTATTTCATACATAACAATGGTTCTCAAGATCGAAGGACTTAGCGGTATCTTGTCATTAGTTTCAAAGTGAAAGACTAGGCAGATCATATCGGTTTGAAGTTCAATCCATACAATTATAAAGTTAGATGGAATCCATCTTATCATATCGACAGGATAAGATTTTGCTATTTAGAAACTTTTATTAGAAGAACCTTTGTCATAAAATCAGGCAATGGTGCCGATTCTCTTGTTCACCAACTGAACTAAAATTAGAGAATTGCTATCTTTTACTAACAGATAGCGCGAGAAAAGGACGGTGATAGACAACAACTAAGTTAGAGATGTCAAATTAGTTTACGCCTTGAACTTCACCGTGTTTTTAGTCGACACGTTTTAAATGTCGTCTAAATTTGTATGGAACTTTTAGTTTAACTAAATTTGACAGCTCTCATTTACGTAATGTCTCTTTCTTATTTTATTAGAGTGAAAAAGATGACAATGGTCTAAATTAAGTTTAGTTTGTGCACAAGAGAATCGGCACCAATAGCTTTTTATCACAGTATTTTCTTGACCTTATGTTAAAGGTATATTTTTGTATTTCAATTAATTCAAACCGAAAAAAGGCAGTTTTGTTTTAAAAGTACCTCATCATTTGAACTTTTTTTCTCTTTGCCAGAACAGATGTCATATTTTTCATATCTATAAAAAAAAACAAAAACTCATACTTCGGAGGCCCCTCTCTTGTGGATATCCCGTGAATAAAGCCGTTGTTGCCCTCCCCTTAATCCGGTTCTGTCCGTAAGATGCTATTAAAACTGCGGACAATCGTTTTCTCGTTTTTTCCCATATCTTTTGAGATCAAGGCAATCTGATTAATACACTTAGCTTTGGCAAAACTCAGATACTTCAGAGTTTACAAACAGAGCGTTAAAAAAAACATACAAGCTAACATTTTCTGATCGAAAATTCTAGAACATGCATCGACTGTTGACGTAATGCAACGCAACTTTGCATCACAAAACTGAAGCTCGATAAACTGTGTACTTCGCCTTAGTCTAAAACAACCTTAGGGCGGGAACACACGCTCCTTTCATCCCCTGGCAAAGTTCATCCTTTAAATATAAATGGTAATATCCACAGTCTTGATAAAATCGCTGGACCGAGTTGCGGAAATCAACTCTTGGACTTTCAAACCGCATCGACCATCGACCCTTTTAGTACTTAGTCTTATCAAAGTAAAGTTGAATATCTACGCGTAAATGTCTTTTGATTCGACGGGTTTTAGGGCCTGTCCACATCTCTACGTCATGACGTCGTCAACGTGGAACGGTGCGGTAACGCGGCACGGTGCGTAAACATAACGTGCAAAATACGTTACCGTATCGTAAAAATGCACGTCAGGATCATTGTTAGATTTATTGTTGATCATGTAGATCCTGAATTTTAATAATAGAAATAGTAAGGTATGTAGCAGCAGGTAGGTATAGGCGGAGGCCGCTAGAGCCAGTGTCTGCCAGGGTTGCGGAATTTGTTCGAAAGAGTTACCGCGGCTCTGGAACGCAAAGGGCATTAGGAGGAACACGGATGGGTTTTAGTCAGTAAGAGTCTGACACTCCCTTCCCGCTCAGAGCGGAAGAAGTCATTTGATGATGAATTCCCAACATTAAAAAAAAAGTGTTCAGCCGCATCTGGTTAGACTGAAAGCTGATCCCAACATAGGTGAGAAAAGGCTAGACAAAACCATTACATGACTCGACGTGAGATTTGAAAAAAAAAAAAAACTAATGATCAATCAGCCTTTTATAAAATGGGAGTCAACATATTATCAGATCATCATTCATTTGGGGTGCATGAAAAGAGCCTCCACGAGTGACGATACTTCAGTACGTCCAGCGCACCCTGGGCAGTTAGCCCCACTACCAACCTTGCTGACTGGCTAATCTTTTCACCACGGCATGAGCTAGTCTTGTATAGCTCGTGCCGACACGATAGAAGAAGAAGATTATTCATACCAGTACTTCGCAGTTTTTTTTGCATGAAAGCTATCAAAATAATTTGTAAAATAGTTTATTAAAATTGGAAAAAATCTAGTGGTTGCAAGTGTGAATGCTGAGCGTTATGTTCTAGATCGAGCAAAATGTTATTGGGTTCTTCCGCGTGGAATTTCTCAGTAGCAGCCCGGAGTCTGGATTTGTGCTCGGTTGATGGCAATAGGCTCACCCCTATTACATGGGATTTAAACATAACGTGTATAAAATCCTTCAGGCAATACAGGCTGTTATGTAATTTTTATAAAAAAATTAGGACGCCTTTTATACATGTTGCGTGTTGATGATCATCTGTTACCTACAAATCGCTTTGTTGATTTGCAAGATTTATTTTGTATTTTATTTTATTGATTTACCAATAATTGTTGACACTGGTTATGGACATAAAAACAAGCAAAAACAGATGAACAATAGTGTAAAATCACTTACAGGTAAACTCAGCATGCAAAACGAAAGTCGTACGTACAATAGAAAAAAAACCGGCCAAGTGCGAGTCGGTATCGCGCACGAAGGGTTCCGTACCATTATCTATAAAACGGCAAAAAAATCATGTCTGTTGTATGGGAGCCCCCCTTAAATATTTGTTTTATTTTAATTTAATTATTTATTCTTAAAGTGAATGTACAACTTAATATTCTGTGAATATTTCAAGCGTCTGCCTGTTGCCGTTATCAAAATCGAGCAAAAACGAGCAAAAAAATCACGTTTGTTGTATGGGAGCCCCCTTAAATATTTATTTTATTCTGTTTTTTAGTATTTGTTGTTATAGCTGCAACAGAAATACATCATCTGTGAAAATTTCAACTTTCTAACTATCTCGGTTCATGAAATACAGCTTGGTGACAGACGGACAGCGTAGCCTTAGTAATAGGGTCCCGTTTTACCCTTTCGGTACGGAACCCTAAAAAAGAAAACTACCTAAAAATGTATCAACTAAGTACTACTATCTAAATGAATACATATTCTTAAATTTGGATCCAGACAAAGAGAAAAAAGACAAAAAAATAAAAAAAAATAAGTTAAGTGAATCCTTATCTAGATTTGCGCAATAAAACGTTATTAATGGGTACTTACAGCTGCTAATCTTATTATCAGTCCGTTCCTCACCTTCTCGCCTCTAACGACACGAAAGCTTTCATCTCAAACGTTTGCATTTTATTGGCTGCACCGATAGTTCTCATTGTAAGTGATAACGACACTCGTAGCTTGGTAATAAAAATACTATTACGGGGTTTATTGGTTCTTAGAAATTCTTTATTCACTTGCTCTAGCTCTTTATTAACTTGCTATACTTATTCTATTCTAAGGGCGAGTTTTATACACCGCATTTAGACTTTACTTTGCTAAGTAAAGTGAGCGTTTCATTATGAATATCGTCGGTGCGCTTGCCGTAACCCATAATGTGCACGGCCAAAAAATCTGACATGTGCACGAAAAATACAAAAAAAAAGTATATTTTGAGCTTATGAAGTAACACTAAAAAAATAATCTCAATAAGGTGTATTGCTAGCGTTTTGAATTTTTAGATTTTTCTTCAGCTTATTAGTTTATAGAAAAAACAGCTCGTTTCGTGAAAAGTTGATAAAATCCACGTATGCGTTTTGAAAAGCGCACCGACGGTATTAACCTTATTTTTGTACAAATGATGTTCATATTTGCATAAACCAATGTATATAAGCTTTACATACGAATATGAACATTAATTTCATACTATACACATAATATTAATAATGTTCATATTCGTATGAAACGCCTATTTGACAAAGTTTAAGGACGAGATCCATAGACCGCACTTAGACTTTACTTTGCTAAGTAAAGTAAGCATTTCAAACGAATGTGAACGTTATTGTGATACAAATAATTAAAGCGAATGTGAATAAACATTTCATGAACAGTAATTTTATAGGAATAATTTTCATATTCGTATGAGAAGCGTACACTTTACTTAGCAAAGTAAAGTCTAAGTTCGGTCTGTGAAGCACACCCTAAGACTAACGTAAACCTACACGTCGCTCGCAGGCAAAGTTGTATGTTTTGTCGTGTTAATTACATTTTCTCCAACATCAGGATAACATGCGATGTGTTTATCTTAGATGCAATAAAAATAAGTAGGTTACGGCACCTGAAGATAATAAAAGGCAGAATCTAATCGATTTTCATCAGGCAATATTATATGACCTCCCTTATAACCAATTTAAATATCTAACAAACATACTCTAACAAATGAGTATTATTATACAGGATTTAAACGAATTTGTGTAATTCCTTCAAACCGCGTGATCTACTGGTGACACTGGTTAACCCTAAAAAGGATTTTTTGAAAATTAACGGAAAAAAAAAATCAAAATTAAATCTTAGTTTTCTATTTCTGAGTCATTGTAGAGCGCCGAGTTAACTTTCTGCAAAGAACGATATCGCGTTAGTCGTGCCCGCCAGTCGCGTCGCCGTGCTTTCATTCATTTATGCGTGGCGTCGAAACGTTCAATCTCATAAAATATAATAGCGAGCAATAGCTAGTTAAAAATACAATGTTCTAATTTAAGGATAATTCCATTTAACGAGCCATTACTTGGCACTTGATCGCGGGTCCCAATGCGTAAACGTTTCCAAATATTAACCAAATCAAAGGACTTCACTTCAGTCCAAAAAACGATTACTTTCCAACTAAATACAAATTCTCTCTTCAAAGAATTTGAGGAGTGTCTGATCAAAAGTGGCTATTTATTTACGTCATAAACTATTGTACAGAATCAGTAGTACCTACCTATTGATTTTGCGGTTTGCTTCAAAATAAAGAATTCTAGGGACATTTTTCATAGAGAGAAGCATTTTTGGAGCATTTTGAGATCGGAAAACGATACGATTTAAAAAAATATAGCGATAGAATAAAATGAATATGGAAAATATAAATAACTACTTTTGATCAGACATTCCTCATTTATGATTGATTACAGTTTTACACGCGTGTATTTTTCGGTATTGACCTTCTTATTTCAGACCCAAGCCCTTAGCTGATTAAGCTCTAAACGAAGCCTCCAAGTTTGAACGGCTCTGTACTTCCGTTGCTAATAGGAAGGCCTATTAGCTTCGAGGTTATGATGCTAGCTGGCTGCTAAATTCGTTATACCCATCCATCTGTGTCATTGCGTTGATGTATTAGTTGCTATCTAGTTCAACTCTCATGTTGATAGATTTTGCGACCGGTATTTAATACATTTCCGAAGCCTGATATTGGTAAATTAATACTTAAAAGTTTTCTTTAACTAACCTCCGGTTTCTGGATTGAGAATTCGGGATAAGCAATACTTAAGTAGTATTTGAGTAAGGAATTGTCAAAAATGGTTTAAAATCCGTCATTTTTTTGACAACTCGTCACTCAAATGTTATAAGTAACATTGTGAATTCTAGGATGAGCAGTACTTAAGAGTACTGCTTATCCTAGAATTCACAATTCAGAAACCGGAGATAAGAATGGTAGCTTATTCAAATAAAAAGTACTTCATACCTCCGGGCAATACTTAAGTAGTTGAGTAAAGAGTTTTCAAATAAATGCTTTAAAATCCGTCATTTTTTTGACAACTCCGTACTTAAATGTTACTTAGTACTGCTTATCCTAGAATTCTCAATTCAGAAACCGGAGGATAGACTATTTAATACTAATCAAATAAAATTAATGAAACCTCTTAAATAGTCTCTAAAATACTTTTTATTTGAATAACCTAGCAATCTTAGTTTCCGATATACCTATCAGGTTCATGTTGGTGACCAGTATCCTAATTGTGCAAAACACTCGTTATCGGTATGACATTCATATTGACAGGTCAACAATTTCCATAGCAACGTACACACATCAAAAAAAGTTTGCGATCGCTTTGAAAAATTATGTAGCCTTTTTGAAGCCGATTTTTCTTCAATCTGGATTCAAAGCGATAATTATCATGATAAATATAGATTGATAGTTATCTAGATAAATATAAATCAGATTTCAGTTGGACTTTGAATTCGGAATCTTTACATACATAATTTTATGCTAGTGATCGCAAACTTTTTTTGATGTGTGTATGTATTAACCACGAAGCAAATACAAAGAGGAGATGGTGTAATTCGATTTTCCTATCATACGACGCGTGATACTTTGCGGGGTGAAGGGAACGTTACACCCCGCCTACTTACGCCTACTTTCACGTTTTCCATCTAGTAGTGAATAGGAAAAACTAAACGCTTCGGGTACATCGGTAACTAATACGTGTTTCAGCTATTTCACGCTAGATGTCCTCGTAGTTGTAGTAGTATGTTACGACAGGGACGTACTTAGAATTTTTGTACCAGCCTACGGCAGAGCTGGTTTAAAAATTACAAAAAGATTGTGAACAAAAATGTAATAAATAAGAAAAATCTTCACACAGTAATAAGTAACCACCCCGCTAAATAATTGTATTCAAGTCGATTTTTTGTTAACAGTAGATTTTAGTGGAATTTTAGTGAAAATAATTAAGAAATCATGCCTATAATGTACATAGTTACATACGGTACACAATTTACTACAGAAATTTATTACAGAATTATTTTTTTGTACTTTTAATTTAAAATTGAAATTCTCGAAAAACAAATCGAGTTCCTACATCAAATGGATACGGCGATGGGCGATGGTCAATTTTTTTCGTACTCATAGTTTCTTGGACTGAATTACTGCTTACTGCAGTGAATAAAAAGACACTCTGTACAAATTCCCCCATAATAGTATAAAAGGCGGTTTAAGCCATCGTTTTATCCATTTCTGTTTGAGATTATCTTCGGGTGGAAGTCTGAAATACGAGTATAATCTAAATTTAATTAAATATCAAGGAACTATGCAGGCCTCGTTCACCATTATTGAATAAAAATTAAAACGTCACGTATCACCACACATCGTAATTAAATAATTGAATTCTAAGTACGGACCTGTCTATTCATATTGTTTACACTATTCCACGATAGATGGCGACCGAAATATCACGGTTTAAAATAGTGATAAAAAACAATAATACAATATTTTTGTCAACAAAAAGGCTTTAAAAAAATCTTGAATCTGTTTTAATACATTATAATTATAAAGATATGAATATTTCTTACGTACTTGTTAGTTATTCATGATGCGCCATCTTTTGTCGAGCAGTAAAACTATTGTACGAGACGTGATAACAATAGATTTTTCTAGAACGAATCTAATAAATATCGAAAAAAAATTGTTACGAGTGAAATGTGATGCCATCCATGGTACCAAAACGTTTATCTGAGTAGTTTTTACAAGATAACACACAACACTTCATCTTTTTCTTTTAAATGACAACGAAAATAATAAATAATGATAAAATGGAATGGGAGCGGGAACGTAATGTTTACAAGACGAGTGCCGACAGACTGATAGGCCACGCCCACCGTGAGGACGGAATGGTTCTACATTGGTATCACGGTTCACAGTTGCTTATGCCATCTCCTCTTTGTATTTGCTTCGTGGTATTAACAATCCGACTACACAACTATATACCGCGCTATGAATATTACGAATGTGATAGGCAATTTCGAATGCCCGATTCATTGCTTCCGAATGTATATCAAATATAACATATGGCGCTTGGGTTGCACCTAGATTTGCTTGAATAAAAGTCGGGGCCCAGGATACTTCGTGTATTAGTTAAAAGTTTAAACACGTAGGTATACTGAGAGGAGATAATCAGAACTTATGATATGTCGGAATGAGTGCGTTTGAGCCGTGCGAGTTCAAACTTGCTCTAACCATAGCAAACATAAATTATCAAAGAGAATTACTACCGGCTAACAATTACTGTTGTCATATTAAAACGATTAGGGCGACCACAGGTAAAACATATACCTACAGGGTGTGTTGTAAATAGTGGTCCAACGTTAAGAGGTCAACACACCGTGTATTCAGCTATCACATACCACAATTTGAACCATTTTTTACCATAGAATAGAATAGAATATACTTTATTGTACACCAAAATTGTAACATAGCTCTAATACAATATAATAGGCCATAGGTCACAGAATTATTATTTTTTAATTTTTATTAAAATTTACTCTTCGTTTTACTAATTTAGCTGTAATTTCAACCCAATACGTTATTGTCCTATTTTGTTTTATGTGTATAACTGCTGAATACATGTGCTATCTATCATATGCAAGTAATTTTTAATTTAAAGTAATTTTTGGAAAAAAAAAACTTAAAAAAAAAATGATTGTGGTATGTGATAGCTGAATATATCGCGTATCGTAACGTTGCACCACTATTTACGATACACCCTGTTTAATAATTATAAAGGTGGTTCGCCACAAACATATCAAACTACACACTATCAATTTAACGTCATACTAAGATGAATAAATGTAAGTACTTATTATATTATAATAAGTACATTTATTCAACCCTAAAGCTGTAAACTTTTATGCATACAAGTGAGTTTTGACTTTGAGAGATTTGCAAAACTTGGTTGCATTCGTAAGTTTTAATGCTTTTATGTTCATGAGTAACAAGCTTCCTAAAAGCACGTTCCGTTCTTTTTTCAGAATTTCACTAACAAAATTCTGTCTCGAAGTTGGAAAAGAGTTCTTTTTTCAAATCGTCAATCATTCATTTCCATTCAGCCGTCGTTGAAACGATTCAACTGTAACCACGGGTATTGTTCGTGAATGCGATCCAGATACTGACCTAACGGGCCGCAGAGGCTTGGTTACCGCAAAGTTCCCTTGGTAGGCAAGTAACGCGGATTTTTATTTTTGCTGAACATACTATACCGATTCACTCGTGACTTGAAGACACCCAGATTGTAGCTGTCGGGGAACACCCACTCGGGCAGCGCATTCCACTGTTTGGCGGTTTTCACAATGAAAGTGGAATCAAAGCGCTTCGTTCGGGTTTTTGGTATATCAACCATTATTTAAACTTTTCTTACTATTCTTAAGTTAATTATTGTCAAAGCACTTAGAATTGACTATTTTAGCACTGTTATTTCATTGACACCGTTTGTAGTCAAGCGACTTCAACTAAATAAAATATAGTTCAATACTGCGATACCAAGAACTTTATTGACACAATTGAAACTCCTTGACCACTTCAAACCAAACACTTACCTACTACTTATTTGAAATCAAACTTTTGTCGTTCAAATAACAAATAATACAGTGAAGTAAACTTTATAAAACTGCTGGAAATCTTCTATCGTGTCAGCAAGAGCTATACGAAAACAGCTCATGCTGTGTTGAAAAGATTAGCCAGTCAGCAAGGTTGGTAGGAGTAGACTACGGAATTTCGACGCACAAAATATCGATGCACATTATCGCGAAAGTTTAATAGCTTGATTCACCAACAATTAAGGGGATTGGTTACTGTTCTAACCTAACCTAACCCAAATGATTCATTATACTAAATAGTAAACTTTCGCAGTAACGTGCATCGATATTTTGTGCGCCGAAATTCCGTATTCTACCCGGTTGGTAGCGGGGCTGACCGCCCAGGGTGCGCCGGACGTACTTAAGTATCGTCACTCATGGAGGCTCTTTTCATGCACCACTGCTGGAGATAAAACATAGTATTTAGTCTGAACAGTTGTGCAAATTGATTGAGTAAGGGGCTCAAACTCAAAACTCATTTATTCAAAATAGACTAGAATTACTTAGTTCTTTTTGAACGTCTGGCTTACAATATTATAGACATCCCACAAAAAAGCCCTCCCTTCACCGCTTCCCACTGTTTTGCTGTAAAGAAGAAATGGCGCAACAAACTCCCCAGCAACACAGATATGTCTGTCAAGTGAATAAATTAATTGACTCAATACAACGAAAATCATAATATTTTTTACAATAATAAAATTATGCAATTACAGGAAAAATAAAAATTAAAAATAAAGTAAGTATATAAATCAATTCTGTATGAATTGGGTTATATTATAATCGTATCTAACTAATATATATACATACATAAACCTACATCTTAAAACTATTGACTTGTGTATTGGCTCGTGGCTAAGTAGGTAACAAACGCCCGGATCATACGATTTGCAAGGTTAAGCTGCGCTTGTCGCAGTCAGCCCGTGGATAGGATAGTCATCGGAGAACACGTGACGCCGTCGGTTCCAGGTGTCAGATGAATACCTGCGACAGTCGTTACGGGTAGTCTGAAACCCGAATGTTTGACAACCGGTTTAACCTAAGGATATCGGCATTGCCCAGTAACTGGGTTGCGGAGGTGTGATGGCAGCCGCTCCGAGTAGAATACTGGTATTCAGCCGCACCTGGGGGCCTACTCCCTAAGTCCGTCAACGAAGTTAGTCGCCCGTCCGAAAGTAGCGAAACGTAGGAGTGAACAAAACAAGTGTCAAGTTCAACTTTGAGGCGGGCAAAAACACATCGGTAGTAGGGACAACTGTCAAATCGTGTTGTCATTCATTCTTAGTTCGGGCCCCGAAATAATCGTTTGTCCGTAGGTGATAGGGAGTAGGACACGCTCGTAACTAAGGCCGAAACCACGGACTTCGTGCTTAGGGAGTAGACCGCCTGGTTAGACTGGAAGCTGACCCTAACTTAGTTACGAAAAGGCTGTGCAGAATATGATGAATTCAGTACATTTTTTGTATTTCGCGAATTAACAGTATCATCTATAAGGGGAGTAAATAAACTTGCTCCAGAATGACGTTCACCCGAACGTCATTCTGGAGCAATGACTGCTGAGTCAACATCCCACATGTCGACAACCTCGTGTGCCAAATCAAGATATTTGATTTTTTTATCATTTTCGGCTTTCACGAGGTTCTCGTCATGCGGAACAGCGATGTCAACAATCACCGTGCGGCGTTCTAATCGATCTATCACCACGATGTCAGGCTTATTGGCATCAATACCCATTCATTGTCTCTAAAAAACTTATGAGTCTTGAAACCGTCAACACCTTGTGTAAACCGGAGTGAACTAGTAAAAGGTGAATGTGTTTCTATAAACAGCAAAGTAGTAGCGGAAATAGATTGGGTTGGAACAAAATTTAAAGAAATACTAGGATACATTGGTTTGCTATATAGCTTTAAAGAGAAAATAAGAAGACATTTTCATTAATGTGGAAGCGATCTGTCGATCCGCGAAATCAGTTTTTTTCGAGTTTTTTAATTAACAAAGATGTCTAAAGTTAAAAAATGTTGAAAGTTAACAGTAAATGATTTTAATTCCTGTAAATAAATCTGTTACAGACACTTTTACAAGTCAATGTAATTGTGCACAACAGTTTCAGAAGTCGGTGAAATTTTACACAGAACCAAATTGAAGGCACCGACTTCTGAAACTGTTAGTTTTATAATATGGTAATCATTTTACTCTTTATAGTTTTTTTTTAAGTCGGTTTTTACTTTTTTTTTAGTTATTTTATTTTTGTTTTTGAATTTATAGTGGCATAAACAATACACAAACATGCAATTACAGCAATCCCGGGTAATTTGCTGTTATCCATTGCAGAGTTCTATTGTCAATCTCCGAGGGTTTTCATCAAATCGTCACCAAATTTTCAAAAAGAATTTTGCAAATCCGTCTTTATACGACGGAGAAAAGACCGAAAAAAAAATATTTGAGAACCTCCACTTTTTTGAACTCGGAAGTAAACAAATACACATACATAGGTACAATAAAAAATTGCCGGGCAGGACGTATGTAAACTCACAATGGTAATTATAATGTTACCCGAGCTCCCATTTTGTATGCAAAATGATATTTACACTGGTTATTGACTTGCAATTAATGCTTACATGTATTACTAGAGGTCGCTCGAGGCCTCGCCCGCGTGGATGTCGTTTATCGCCCATTCCGTATTTTTCGGGATAAAATTGTAGCCTATATCCTTCTTCAGGTTCCATACTATCTCTGTACCTATTTTCATCAAAATCGGTTCAGCGGTTTAGGCGTGAAAGACAGACAGACAGACAGTTACTTTCGCATTTATACTATTAAGTAGGTAATCCCTACTAATATTATAAATGCGAAAATAATCCCCTTAATTGTTGGTCAATCAAGCTATTAAACTTTCGCAGTAACGTGCATCGATATTTTGTGCGTCGAAATTCCGTAGTGTACTCCTAAACTAAACCCCACATTTTATGTTTGATATTTTTATGTTCTCTTCAATTTAGAAATAATATTATGGCATTCATATTACTCTTTAGTCATTATTATAGGTGCCAGTTCGAAATCATAATTATTATTATGAAAAAACCGACCAAATGCGAGTCGGACTTAAGCACGAAGGCTTCCGTACCATTATCTATAAAAACGGCAAAAAAATCACGTTTGTTGTATGGGAGCCCGCTTAAATATTTATTTTATTCTGTTTTTTAGTATTACAGAAATAGACCATCTGTGAAAATTTCAACTGTCTAACTATCACGGTTCATGAGATACAGCCTGGTGACAGACGGACGGACAGCGGAGTCTTAGTAATAGGGTCCCGTTTTACCCTTTGAGTACGAAACCCTAAAAAAGCTACGGCAGATTCCAATAAAACAAATGCACATTTTCAATTCGTAATTCTTACATTTTAATCTTAATGAGGTAAATCTGCCTTTTAAAAGGATTACGAATCCATTAAACAATTAAACATTCCCTGGAATAAACACGTGAACAGCTTAAAATACTAAAAACGTTTATTTTACGAAACGGTGAAGTCGAGTAAATCAAACCGTATCGTTCGTACTGAATGTCGAAAAACGCTGCGTTGTTCGTTAGTGACTCTTCACACGAATACAATCGCAGTTGTCTGCTATGTTATAACTTATATGTACATACGTGTGACTGACACATTATCTATACATATAAAAGGAGAAGCTGACTGACTGACTGACTGATCTATCAACGCACAGCCTAAACCGCTGGGGTTAGAAAGTTGACATTTTGACAGTAGGTTCCTTTTGTAACGTAGGCATCCACTAAGAAGGGATTTTTCGAAATTCAACCCCTAAGGGAGTTAAATAGGGGATGAAAGTTTGTACGGAAAATCGTCACTTAACGGGGTCAAAATTTCACGCAAGCGAAGCTGCGGGCGAAAGCTAGTTCTACATAAAAGTGAGTATCAACTAGAGCCTTTACTTGTAACAAAACATCGAGCTGCTCTAATGTGCACCCTTTCACGAACCGAACAATACGCACGACACTCGACGCTTTGTTACAACTTATTTTTGCAAACAACCGAGCGAATTTATGTAACATTTTGTCGGACAAAGACACGAGCGCGAACGCAGCACACGCGACCTGCAGATCCGACATTTTAGCGAAGAGTAAACGCAAAATAGAAAGGAAGGTTACAGGTAAATGCTCACTCGCCATGAGCATTACTTCAAACACCGTGTCGAGCATTCGCAAGGAACGTTACATTACATGGAAATGCTTTTTTAATTTGAAATTTTGCTTGTATTGTACCATCCGTAAGAACGTTACATTACAAGGAAATGCTCGAGAAAATGCTCTAGTGTATACCCACCTTAAGGTTCTGCTTTATTATTATTCCGTTTATTCATTTACCATACCTACATATTACATACATTTCTAAATATTTCTACCTATAAAAAAACAAAAACATTTAAAATAGTAGCCCACCAGCATCGGGAACAGGGTCCAAGCTGCGGGCAGTCAGGGCTCCAGAAAAAGGAACCTCTTTTTTCTGGAGGTTTTCTTTCGCTGTCGGTCGCCTCCACCCCATCCTTAGAGCGCGCAGTAAATTGTCACTTAGAAATAAGCTGAGAATCTACGTGACGTGCATCCGCCCCATCTTGACTTACGCTAGCGTCGTGTTCGCACACGTTAAGCCTTGTCGCTTCAATTCCTTCCAAACCCTCCAGAATCGAGTGTTGCGCAGAGCCGCGGCTGCCCCGTGGTTCATGCGTAACGTCCAACTCCATCTCGATCTAAAAATGCCAACCATCAGGCAATACCTCAAACGCATTTCCAAGCGTTACTTCGACAATGCCCCCCGCCATCCGAACCCCCTAGTCGCCGCAGCGGCCGACTACAGTCCCTCTCTCATAAGTAAAGTTCGCCGTCCCAGGCACACACTTTTAGAACCCGACGACGAAATAACCCTCCTCCAGGAGGCGAGTAAATCGACCAGCACACTACACAACGTCCGCCGCCGTCCGGCATACCGTCCTCGCCGACGAGGCCCGTCGCGACGTCCCACCGCCGCCGGTCACGATCCACCGAGCTCTCCCGTCGTAGAGCCGGTCGTCTCTTCAGACTCCGCAGTCACACCGATAATTCAGCCCTCATCAAGCTGTCTCCCCCCCCTATGTCCACGCCAGCAACGCCCTAAGCCGAGGTCCGAGTCCCACTAGGGGTCGCCCTTAGTGCTGTTGTTGCAGGTAGTCATGATGTTAGTGTAGTACAAGTAGTTAGCTTAGGTTAAGTATTTTACTTCCCCCCCATTGGCTGGAGACCCTTCAGGTCTCGCCAATAACTGCCCGGTTACGTAGAAACCGTCCCCTAGGACGACCTACAGCAGTCCAATAGAAAAAAAAAAAAAAAAAAAATCTGGAGGTTTTACTTATTCTTAAGCTCCTTATAAGTGGTGATTGTGTAAGTCAAAAACAATCAAATAGAGCAATTTTGTTTTAATCTTCTCCTAAAATTATCTTAATTTAATTAAAGGTGCGCGCGCGCTGTATTCGATTTTAGACTGTTTCAACTCTAAGAATTTCCAAAAAAAATATTTAAAAGTCCCTATCTAGTCAGAAAGGGACTTCTAATGGACTGGCACTATTACAGGGTGTAAACAAATTCTTGTAATTCCTTTAAACCGCGTGATCTACTACTGATTGACCCTAAATAGGTTTTTAAAAAATAAGCTCAAAAAAAAAAAATCCAGAAAAAACTTCATTTTCTGTTTCTACGCCATTCATGAGCCCTGAGTTAACTGACTGCAAAGAGCAATATCGCGCTAATCATGGCCGCCAGCTGTGCCGCCGTGCTTTCATTCATTTATTCGTGACATCGAATTATTCCCACAAAAGAAAATATTTTTTTGCTAACATTTTTTTCTTATTTTTTTCTTTAATACTAATTAGGTGGTTTAAATACGATCAATTGCCGCAGTTACCGCAAGAAAAAAAGATTTTTTATTTTTAAACAAGCTAAATCCCGGTCTTAGTCAATCTAAACCAGAAGTAGATCATGTGATTTTAAGGAATTACACGAATTCGTTTACACCTTCTATAGTAATATGAGTAACTACAGCCTCCATGAGTGACTTACGTCCGGCGCAATCTGGGCAGTCAGCTCCGCTACAAACCTTGTTGATTGGCAATTTTTTCACTGATACATGAATTATTCTCATATAGCTAGTATGAGTAAATATAACGAATATCTAAAATTTACGTAAATTGAACAACGTATGTTTCGAATAGTGGAAACAAAAAGTTATCTAATTTTATGTAAACTATCATCCTTGCCTGAAAAGCTCTTTCCTTCACCATAATTGATTAGGGCCGATTTTTCAATCGTTAGATAAATTTTATCCAACGAATAAATGTGACGGTTTGATAGATTTTCTATACAAAAGCTGTCAAAACTTCAAACTTATTCCCCAGATAAAAGTTATCTGACGATTGAAAAATCAGCCCTTAGTCCAATAAAAAGGTTTAATTCTACATTTAATAAAATATCACAGTATTGATAAAAATACGTAGGTACCTACCTATTAATAATAACATTTGAGGACCAAAAGATTAAAAGTTCAAAGTCGTTCGCGTAATACGGGCACCGGAATCATCAGAAAACGTTTTTGTGAGATTATAGATCACAGATATAGAAAATGAGGGACCTTTTGAGAAGGCCTTTATTTTCTCCAACCAGTGTATTTTTTATCTGTAGTCTATAGAAATCCAAATACATTGTGATTATTTCTGAAAATGAGTTCTAAAGTACATCTACGTAATATTTTTTGAACTTATTAAATAAAAGCGTATTATATGCTATTAGCACAAATTACAAAATGCAGAGCAATTGCGTAACGTAACCAACATCAATCATGATCATGACAGTTGATGTGTCAAAAACAATATATATTTGCGTGGTACAGTCCGCGACGCCTAAGCTGAGCTTTGCATTTGTGTGAGAATGAATGCAGGCGCATCCTTTGCTTAGTTTAAACCGGTTTATACTGCTTTTTGGCAATCGATTCTATGTGCACTCACACAAATACAAAGTTCAGCTTAGGCCTCGCGGACTGTACATAGTTGTGAAGAATTCGGATTGTTAATACATACGTTGCTATGGAAATTGTTGACCTATCAAAATCAAAGCCATAGCCATTACGAGTGTGTTCCGCAATTAGAATGCTGATTTGCTTAAAGAATGGGATTAGAAATGGGGAATCCACTATTTGCCTTTTGCACATAGAAGACGTGCGAGAGCGAGAGGCAAATATAGTGCATTTAATCCACTCCTTTTTGTGAGAGGTAGCCGCGCGGTGCGTTTGCACATATCTCTTTAAATTCACGGCTCATCTTCCGTGCGAAAGATGTCCGGTCCTTTGGAAGGCATGCGGGGGACCCAGGTCCAACGCGCAGAGGCCACTTTGAGAACTTTAATCTAAAATGGGATGGGACACCAACCGGGGACTATCCACGGCTGCACTATTGGAGTACAGTCATGGACCGTCTCAGGTGGGTGCAAAACTATTGTGAAATAAGGTAAAAAAATATCTGGTCGATGGAAAGGGGTATTTAGTGGACCGGTTAACTTCTATTGCCGGAACAAAACGGCGTCTGCCTTTCAAGTTTAAATTTGAAACACACATCTCTTATTATTATTTTATATTAATGTGCGTATGCACACATCTTCTATTGTATGGCGATAGAACTAACACGATATTTATTTATAATGCACACTTTTGTATTGTAGCGATTTTGACTAAAAGTGGGGCGTGTCTTCGTGGATTGATCTGTCTGTAATGGTAACAATAGCAATAGTAGTTTAAGTAATCGTAATATTAAATCAATCGCCAGTTATTCCACTCTAGTTTTAACAATTACTAGTTAGAACTATACATATAAACTATACCGCCACTACAAAGGCAGGTTCCCATTGGCTGGAGATCCTTCAGGTCTCGCAAATAACTGCCCGACTACGTAGAAACGGTCCCCTAGGACAATCTAGAGCAGTCCAATAAAAAAAAAAAAAAACAGCCCGGCTGAGAAAGAGGTAGCGAGATGACCTGGACGCGTACTGCGAAGGCTGGTTTGAAAAGCAGGAGAAGAGTATATGTAAGAACTAGGAGGATGCTTTTGCCCAGCAGTGGGAAAGAAACAGTCACAAAAACTATCCAAGATGTTTAAACGATTGTTAGGTAGAACCAAAAATAAAGGGATCGTCATATTGACTGCACACGCTCTGCATTTCATGAAATGCAGCGTAGTAACTTAGCAATGTATGGATTTTCATATAACATGTCAGTCAAGCTAGTGCCACGTCGCCAGAGCCATCTAATCGAAATTCCAGGTTCGCTCCTCTACTGCCCTGCCTTTGTTAGTCGTCCGCTTTACATCAAAACTTTTACGAGGAATAGTTGTACTTTGCGTTTATACTGCTTCACAAAACCGTAGAAAAAGCTCGGAGAAGAGGAAACATACAAGAACCCGTTGGAAAGTATTAAAAATTGTTTTAAATTACATCAGCGCGGGTAGATAGACAGTCACTGTTGGCACTGTTGGTATATAGACAGGCATTGTTGATGACTTGTTCAGTACCTATATACATATAACCGAAAGATAATAGGTAGTTGCAGTATTTAGCAATATCGAACTGTTTATGTAAAAGCAATCATAAATACCACGATTATTTACCATGAAAATATCATGAAACCTGAAGACCATAGCAGGGAGGAGTGGCTGGAGAGGCGGCATGGCGCCCTCAGCTTCCGGCTGACGCAGGTGCTCTCGGGACATGGATGTTTCGGGAAGTACCTGTGTCGCATAGGCCGTGAGCAGACGCCCGGATGTCACCACTGCGTCGACTGCCCTGAGGACACGGCGCTGCACACGCTGCAGGCGTGCCCTGCGTGGGCGACGCAGCGCCGTGAACTGGTCGCGGCAGTCGGTGGTGACCTCTCGCTTCCGGCCGTGGTTCTGTCCATGGTCGGGAGCGAGAGTGCGTGGGAAGCCGTCGCCTCCTTTTGCGAGGTGGTGATGGCGACCAAGGAGGGAGCGGAGAGGGAGAGAGAGGCGGCAGCAACTCTCCCTTCCCGCGCCAGACGCACCGGGTGCCGCCGGAGGGCGCGCGACGATCTCCGGCCACCCTAGTGTGTGGCCTGCGGGCGACGGGTTAGGGGACCCGTCGCCCGTCCAGTAACAGGCCCGAGAAGGCGGCGCGCATGTGTTCCGTGCGCGCCTCTCAGGAGGACGTGGGGCAAGGTCCCACAGAAGGAGAGGTCCGCCAGGGACTGGCGGACCGAGGCCTGCCGGGGTTGCGGTGCATGCAGCTGCGAATCCCGCGACCCCGGCCAAGGGTCAGGAGAAGGAACACCGTGGGTTTTTAGCCGGTAAGAGTCCGGCATAACCCTTCGCCTTCCCCAGGCGATGGGTATCCACGAGGATTTTCCCACGAAAAAAAAAGAAAAAAAAAAGGGAGATACGAGTCTTCTTTCTTGAATGCCATTGTTCAAAGATGCATGACGAACAATGAACTGGTAACTAAATATTCTGTTTTTTACCAACATAGAACTTTCTTTTTCTCTTTTTTAATAACCAACTATGGATGTTACTTATCCGAAATAACGATTATTATAAATCCATTTTAACTGCGGATTCTAAGTAGTGACAAATAGGATACGCGGCATCTTACGTGAGCGATCTAGAAGCGACGCGAAGCTACGCGGCGCGACGCGGAAACAACAAACAGTCGATACCTATTGAAGTGGCCTACGTGACCAAACGCACATGGAGTGCGGTGCGGCGCGGCGCGGCGCGAATCGAACGCGATCAGTTGGCTTGATATTTTCGCGCGAACTGGATACGGTGCCGTACAGTGCTACTGAATAACGGCGGCGCGCGGCGGGCGTTTGGCGAGCTCGTAAGACAAAGCCGCCACTTCGCACCGCATCGCATTGAATTCGCGTGTCACCGCATCGGATCGCTTCGCAATTCGCGTCGCTTTGAACCACCTACGTAAGACGCCGCGTTAGCTGAGTCCGAAGGTAGAATAGTACGCCAAGCTTTGAAGACTATGCATTTTTAGGTACAAGATGTGCCCGCGTCTCTATCCGCGTGAAAGTTGGAAACCAATATTGTGTTGCAATAATTAAACCATATAGATGTAACGAAACCATATCACGATAAAAATGGCAAATTTTTTATTAAGTTAGCTTACCTGAAAAGGTACAAACGCCAGCACATCAAGCTACTACAATCTGTCGTCTTTAATAGATTTTCATCTTCATCGCGAAAGCATTAGGTTCAAGGTTAATTGGGAAAATTTGACAGTTTCGGGTAACTTGACCTGCTGGCGTCTGTACAATTGATTACGCGATTTAATATACACGTAACTCCATCTATTGAGTTAATATGGTAAAAATGACGCTAATGTCTTTTCGATAACTTTAAATTCTAATATATTTTATTTGAGCGAACCGATTACGATGAAACAAAAATCAAATGTTACTCCACAAGTTACGCACAATATTTGACTTTAAAAGCCAACTGCCAACAAAAGTTGAGCCAGTATTTTTTACGTGATGGGTTACAAACAAACCGACAAACAGATAAACGGACAAATCTTCCAAAAATGGTCTAAGTGGATTCTATTGGTTATTCTTTAAACCCTCCGCTTTTTTTAATATTTCCTTCTTACTAACACGATAAGTCTACAGATCTATCTATCTAATATATAAAATTCTCGTGTCACAGTTTTCGTTGCCATACTCCTCCGAAACGGCTTGACCGATTTTGATAAAAAAAATTGTGCTTATCCGGTATCTATGAGAATCGGCCAACATCTATTTTTCATCCCCTTAATGTTGCAAAAAAAAAAAAATTAAAAATTTTATATGGCAAAACAACGTTTGCCGGGTCAGCTAGTAATAAATAAAAAGAAAAGTCCTGACTGACTGACTGATTGACTGACTCATCAACGCCCAGCCCAAACCCTTGGACCTAGAAAGCTGAAATTTTGCACAAAGGTTCCTTTTATAATGTAGACAAAGAAGGAAGGAAGGAAGGATTTTTCGTAATTCAAACCCTTAGGAAGTAAAATAGGAGATGATAGTTTGTATCGAAAATAGTCACTGAACGGGTTCAAAATTTTACGCAAGTGAAGCTGCGGGCAAAAGCTAGTCTATAATAATTATAGATAATTATATTATAGATAAGGTAAGATACACAAGTCATTCTTTCTAACCAATAACGATTCAGTAATATAGGAAACGGGTATGAATTATTTATTACCAACCACGTATTTTATTCGAATAATACTTGCACTAATGATACTAAATACCACAAATCCCATTCATCATCCTTTCCGACACGATTGAAACGCCTGCACGTATGAAAAGGCATTAGAGGCGGCTTCGAGGCATTTAGTGACAGATTTATAACTCCCGAAAGCGGGACACATAGATATTAACACATACTTCAAGCAAGAACGCCCATAACAAAATACTTGGGGCAACTGTCAGTTTCGATTCACCCTGTGTTGTGAACGATAAAACTGTTGGGAAGTTTATTTATGATAAAGTTAAATACTTAAGTCTTTGCGGTTGGTTCTGCTTACTCAGTGTGGTAGCTTTAGAATATTATTTATAATATTAATATACTTTGTAAAATATAGCTTGATTCCTGTGACAGTTGTCAAAATGACATGCAATCTAAGGCATTACGCGTAATTAATGTGTAAATTATGTTATTTTTTATTTATAATGTGTGGCAACATTTTTCCGTTAAAAACGGAAATTATAATTGAGACGCTTATTCAAAATTATGTTGTTGGTTGAGATGACAGCTGTCACAGGTATCAAGCTATATTTTACAAAGTATAGAGGTCGCCAGCAACTTCGCCTGCATCCGTCGTTTATCGCGTATTCCGCGTTTTTTTCTACTATATTATGCATGTATTATACATGTAAACCTTCCTCTTGAATCACTCTATCTACTAAAAAAAACCGCATCAAAATCCGTTGCGTAGTTTTAAAGGTCTAAGCATACATAGGGACAGACAGACAGCGGGAAGCGACTTTGTTTTATAATATGTAGTGACAAACAAAAAGTTCCGTGTGGTGCCTGATGTATAGAATAGCACTACGCCATCTCTTCCCATGAATGTCGTAAAAGGCGACTAAGGGATTCACTAGAGGATGGGCAGCAGCGTTCTCTGAGTACTTTAACAACCATACTGCGATCGCCAACCTGCCTGCCAAGCGGGGTGATTATGGCAAACCCACTGCCACTCCAACCTCACCCCCCCAAGATGCCGGGGGAAGCCTATGTCCAGCAGTGGACGTCTTTCGGCTGAATGATGATGATGAAACAAAAATTAGAATAAATGTCATGGAAATGCATTATGTGTGGATATTAAATAATGGTGTGCCTACCTACGCTTATGTAAGGAAGTGAATGTTGGTCGTGGCAGAAGAGTCATGAAAGTAGAACAAATGCCGTAGAAATGCGTTCTTTGCGAAGTACACACATCAAAAAAAGTTTGCGATCACTAGCATAATTATGTATTTGAAGATTCCGAATTCAAAGTCCAACTGAAATCTGATTTATATTTATCTAGACAACTATCAATCTATATTTATCATGATAATTATCGCTTTGAATCCCGATTAGAAAATTCGGCTTCAAAAAGGCTACATAATTTTTCAAAGTGATCGCAAACTTTTTTTGATGTGTGTATGTGCGGTGTAACTTTGAATGATACATTGAGGAATGAGGTGATAAGACAAAGTTGGGGTTTAAAAGATGATGTAGGTACCTAGTGACAAAAATTTAAAAGAGTAGATATGCTTAGTTGGTTTGGTCGTGTTGAAAGAATGAGTGAACGGCGATTAACAAAAGGAATTTATAAGCCGGATGTCAGTCGAAACGTACCTATGCACAGGATCGTAGCATATGGCGTTCTGCAGTTTCTTCCTACCCTCATGGGAAAAAGGCGTGAATCTGTTCTGTTAAGTAAAGTTACAAACAAAAAAAAAACAGTATAAAAACATAATTTAGAAAAATAAGTTTGAAAACATTACCCTTTTTCTGGAGTAATCGGGTAAAAACAGTGCTCCACCCATTAAGACCTAAGCTACCGGTGGTTAGGTTTCCAGGGACAGGAACCTCTTCACAATACGTGCCGCGTCGAGAAGTAATGTATCAAGTTCTTGATACAGTCACCTAACTAGAGTCTCATGAGGTGTTGGTCGAGGCTCTTCGTCATTAGGCCATTGGTCGTTACTACTTTAGGCATAAGTACAATGGTTGCCCTATCCACATCCCACATGTTGAGAACCTCGTGTACTAAGTCAAGATATTTATTGAATTAAATTGTATCTCTCTGTAGTCACGGCTCATCTTCCGCGCGGAAGATGTCCGGTCCTTTGGAAGGCATACACGGGGACACAGGTCCAATGCGCAGAGGCCCCTTTGAGAACTTTAATCTAAAATGGGGTGGGGCACCAACCGGGGACTATCCACGGCTGCACTATTGGAGTACAGTCATGGACCGTTCCAGGTGGTTGCAAGACTATTGTAAAATATGGTGAAAAATATCTGATCTATGGGAAGGGGCGTTAGGTGGACTAGATATCTTCTATTGCCGGAAGAAAACGGCATCTGCCTTTCAACATAAATTAAATTGTTATTAATAGGAAGGAAAATCGCAAGAAATTTTACTGTTTAGACATTTTTGTAGCTCAACTCTGCGCCGCCCTGATGGCAGAAAAAACCGTGAATTGTTTAGATTCATTGTTGAAACCAAACATTTCCCGTTTCAACAGGCTCTAAAAATAAATCTTAATCGTTGTAAGTACTGATGAAAAGAGCCGACTCTTTTGACTAACGAGTTTTCAGACCACTTGGACACTAAGCGCTTTCAAAAGCAAAAATATTTTCAAAAAATTTAGTATAATACAGCGTAACACTTCGTTTAGATTTTTTTCTTTAATTTCTAAAGAGCCTCCCTTCTTTTCCGCTTCCAGCTCGTTTCCGCTTTAGATGGCAGTCAATTTGAGTGGTGGCTTCACGCTTTCGCCCTTGGGGCTTGAATTTTCTACTATAGAACAAAATGTTTCGTGAAATTCTCTCTTGTACTGACGTTTTTTACTAGATTTTATTTGTTCAATTTTTAAGGAACTGTAAGAAAGTTGATGTATTTTGGTTAAAAAAGTCAACCCAAAAGTGTGTAAAAGAATTAATGTTATTTTTTCAATATTAAATTATTATAAGGTTAGGACTGCCTCGTTGGTCTAGTGATCGCAATCGCAAGCGCAACTGCTGAGCGTGAGGTCCTGGGTTTGATACTGTTATTGGTAGCGGGTAGCACTAGGCAATGTTGACAAAGGAAGGTAGTCGTCGATATGGATCAACACACCCGATGTTATAAAGGCGGTGGTCACTCGACGAAGCGGGGGCATTCCGTGCTGAACAGCTGAAGAAGTCTGACCTTTTATATCCGAATAGCTTGTCCTTATTTTATGATCTTGTAATAATTGTGTAAAATAATACATTGTGATCTAGTTCATGTTACTAACACTAACCCAAATACAAGTACTCTCAGTTGTGGAGAGTCTATGTTGGTTTTATTTACTACATTTACCTTGCTCGCAATCCTAACATACCGATATTAGCTATATCTGTAATGATAGAATCACCCCTGAACGATTATGTTATTGTGTCTTTTATAATACCCAGGTCGGGCAAAGCTTTATTGAGTTTTTCTGTGTGGAATTTCTCAGTAGCAGCCCGGAGTCTGAATTTATATCCGGTTAATGGCTTGCCCCCTTTTACATGGGACTCAAAGATAACGGCAAAATGAGGGTGTACTATACACCTCTGCCCGACCCTTTGCGAAATACGGTCGTGATGTTATGTTACTTTAGCTGATAATACAATACAAATATTCTCTATCATACACAAAAACAAGCAAGATATATACCTAAGTTATATAAATAACATAGATGTAGTATGTTATGGGCGGTTGTATCGCTCCAGGCGATTTCTGCCAGACAACCTTTGTATGGACAATATTTACAAGTAAAATGAGAAAGCTATTATGCATAGGAAAAAATAACATTTACTTTTTTGTAACTTTACCCAGCTCTTGGGTTTTACCTGTATCGTGGATGCGCTTACCCATACCCGGAACAACTATTCATTTATTTATTCTTTATGCAGGTTTTCACGCAAAATACGCCTTTAGACGTGGAATTGCGGACACCAGCCCGTTAGGTATACCTTATTTTTTATGAAAAAAATTAGCACAGAGGCGGACTTCATACCTTAGGCATTTTCTACCAGTCGACTTTAGGGTGACGCAGAGACAAAACATACCTAGATGCACACATTGTTGTAATACGATTGCAAAAATAAGCAAAGGTAATAAAGTAATAATATTTAGAAAACACGCATAGTGCAACACACTGAAAACACTGCGCGAGAATGCGTTTTCAGTGTGTTGCTCTATACGTATTTTCTATACAAATACAGATACTTGCAAACAACATAAGAACACGCACTCCCGCGCTACGCTGCGTGATGCGGTGCAGTGTGCGAATCGCCTAAATGCTACAAGTAGAGGTAGACAAAATAAAATATGGATGGATTGTGTGAAAGATGATATGTGTTGTGAGTACTGATATGACGGCTGATAGAGAAGAATGGAAGTGGAATCATGTTGTACCTACCTGGAGTGGGATAAGGGTAGGATATCATCATCTATGATGATGAGTCTATTAAATGCTATTGAGACTAAGAAGCGGGCTGAAAACCAGCGTTGATTGGTGGTGTAGCTATGCTGCACGCGGATCCACATCTGGCTCCTTTTGCCACATTACACAACTCTGTAAATTTTTAAGTATACCTACATATTACCTATGTATTTTTTGTGTTGGCAAAAAATCCTTTTTTCTTTCTTTCATGAAAACTATTGCAGCTTTCGTAATTTGAAAACTCGTAGGTACTAGGAGTGCAGGTATATCTCGGTTGACCGAAACAGGTGACAAGCTCAGCACGAGCTCCGCGCTGACGGAACAAAATTTTACCTTTTAGTTCTTTGTAGTACACAGGCACGTCAATCATTGGCTTTGAGCACCGTCGTGTGAATTTTTTGTGTTAACCTTTTGATAACCGAGAATTTGCAAACTATGGGTCTTACTACGAAATTTGACACTTGTTTAAACCAGGGCTCGGATAACGGTATATTTTTCGAAACGGTTTCGTCTTAAATACCTAAGAAACAGTTTGTTTCGGTTACGTTCGAACGGAACGTTATAAAAAACGTTTTTGATAAAGAACAAAATTTGAATTGTTCTCGGTTAATAAAACGTTTTTAACCGCTTTTTTCCATTTTTTTGGGTTGTTCGTTCGAAACAACGAAACTTCGAAACAAAACTACGAATATTACGAATTTAATTCAGTTGGTATTTGACTGCCGTTCGTCGTTTCGTTAAAGCTTAAAGTAGACCCTATTATCACTGTGAATATTATTCTGTGAGTACGAGTATAGTGTGTGTTAAAACTTGTACAAAAAAATATCTTTGACATGCACAATGTATTATTAAAAAAAAAAAATTTAGGTTTTGAAACATTTTTTCCATCCCACTTGCGACACACCCGACTTGCGACCCACCAATGCCCCTCAAGTTAAAGGAGAAAATCTTCAAGTCCGTGATAAGACCTATCGTACTGTATGGAACGGAATGTTGGGCCGTAAAGAAGACGCATGAAACAAGATTGCATTTCGTGGAGATGAGAATGTTGAGATAGATGTGTGGAGTGACCAGAATGGATAAGGTCAGGAATGAGTATATTAGAGGAAGTTTGAAAGTGGCGCCAGTGACAGAAAAGTTGAAAGGGAATCGTTTGTCTTGGTATGGGCATGTGAAGAAGAGGGATGAAACGCAAGTGACTAAAAGAGTTATGATTATAAATGTGGATGGATGGAGCGGGAAAGAAATGTCAAAGGAAAGATGGATCTAATAGATTGTGTGAAGAATTATATGGAAGAGAAGGGGAGGCAGTGTTAGCATGACGGTTGATAGGACGGAATGGAAGAGGAAAACATCTTGCGCCGACCCCAAGTAACAAGGGCAAGGGCAGGAAGATGATGCAAGATTCTTTCTGTAAGTTGGCTGGAGTAGGTACAGTGGTGATTTGAAGTTGTATTTGGAAGGCACTGCGCTATCATCGGGTGCCTCTCTACCTCCGCCACGTCGTTGGGGCTTATCTGTCGGAGAGGTGTGACACCTACATGGGACGCGATGGCAGTTACCAGCACCAAGTGACGTGCGGTGTTCCACAGAGCTTGGTCCTGGGCCTCCTCCTGTGGAACGTCGGATACGACTGGGTGCTAAGGGGCGAGCTCAGATCGGGGGTAGACCGGACGTCTTATGCGGACGACACGCTGGTCACTGCCCGCGGCGGGAGCTCGCACAGGGAGGCAGCGTTGCCGGCGACAGCTGCGGTCTCTTAGGTGGTGGACAGCATACGTCGCCTAGGCCTGGAGGTGGCTCTCAGCAAGTCGGAGGTCATGATGTCTCACGGCCCCCGGTGGGCGCCGCCACCCGGCTCGCACATCGTGGTTGGGGGGGCTCGGATCGCTGTCGAGTCTACCATGAAGTACCTGGGATTGGTGCTCGACAGCCGGTGGGACTTCGGGCCCCACTTCCGACGTCTGGCGCCCAAGTTGCTGGATGAGGCTGGCGCGCTCACAACGCTGCTTCCCAATTTGAGGGGCCCGAGTACCGCCTGCAAGCGGCTGTGTGTGGGGATCGTGCGATCGCTGGCCCTGTATGGGGCCCCGATATGGGCGGCTGACCTGACGGCCAGCAGCATCAGCATTCTGCGGAAGCCGCAGTGGGCGATGGCTGTCAGAGTAATAAGGGGTTATCGCACGATCTACGAGGCGGCCTGCGTACTGGCTGGATCTCTGCCCTGGGACATGGAGGCGAAGATATTCGCGTCACTCTACCAGTGGCGCGATGAATCGCGGGCGCGAGGCGAGCGGCCGATGCAGCGCCAGTTTGAGCTGTGTCTGTGCTGTAGCTTCGCGAGGTCCAGGTGGTGAAATGGCGGGACAGGCTTTCACGCCCTACCGCCGACGTCATCACCAATCTACGCGATCCGGCCGGTACTGGCGGACTGGCTCTGGAGAAGGCACGGCTCCCTGACGTTTCACGCGACGCAGGTGCTCTCGGAGCATAGCTGCTTCTTTTTAAATTAGGTTTTTTAATTTTTTCTCTTGCGTCTCATTTTGTGATCAAAATAGGACCAATAACTAACCACTCGCAAGTCGCAACACAAACCGCAAAAAGGAGTCGTTTCGACCAAACTCCTAGTTTTCGGCATATGTCTGTTCCTATAACTGACCGGCCCGAGCTCCTCGGCATGGAGTTTACAGTCAGTCTCAACTTCGGCACCCCCATTGAGCACAAAGTCTAAACCAGCCAAAAAACTGGGCATCCTAAATAGAGTGAAGCGATACTTTTCGCCTGAACATTTGTTGACTTTTCTAAAGTGCAAGTCCGATTCTGCATGGAGTATTGCAGCCACCTTTGGGATGGCCCAGCAAAATACCAACTTGCCGCGCTTGACTCAGTGGAATGCAGAGTTAAGAGACTCATTGACGACGTAAAACTGGTGGATGCCAAGCTTCACAGCTTGGCTCATCGCCGCAAGGTTGCCTGCTTGTCGGTCTTCTATAGACTGTAATTCAGCGAGTGTGCTCAAGAACTCCACAACCTCATCCCACCGGCCCCCTTCTACCATCGAACATCCAGACGCACTGCAAGTTACCATCCATACCTAGTTGCTATTCCACCAATTCGCACTAAACACGACGCACGGCAAAAGAATGGAACTCACTGACTGCGTCTGTGTTCCACGCTTACGACCCGAATATCTTCAAAGTTACAATGAACAGGCTTCTTCTGGGTAAGCTCGTTCCATCGCAGACTTTGTCTTTATCACCTCTGACCTTGACAAAAGTCAAGAGAAAACCCATCTTCAGTTCAGTTGCACACATCAAATCAAACGAAGATTGTAAACTCCTCCAAGGGGATATTAATGCCATCTACGAGTGGAGCGTTGTGAACAAGCTGTTCTTCAACAAAAACAAATGCAATGCCATGACATACGGTCGAGGATTGCGACCAATCCATTTTGAATACAGTTTGGGTGGTGAAATAGTTACTCGAGTCACCAACGTTAAGGACTTGGGAGTGACCTTCGACCGCTGTCTGACGTTTAAAGATCACGTATCCACTCTGGCGAAGGAATCTTTCAGGCGCTTGGGATTTGTCTTGCGTAATGCTCGTGACTTTCGCAACCCAAATGTTATTAAGCTGTTATACACCACACTGGTTCGCAGTAAACTTGAGTCCAGTGCCTGTGTCTGGCACCCCCATACTGCGACCCAAACACTGATGCTGGAAAAGGTACAGAAAACTTTCTTGAGATATTTTTTCAATAGGTCGTACAATTTCTATTCCTACATGTACCCCACCAACTATCTCTTAGGAATGTTGGGCTTTAACTCGTTGGAAGTAAGAAGAGGCCATGATCAGCTGATAGTAGCCTATAAAACCCTTAGGGGTCGTATCGACTGCCCTGAGCTCCATGGCCTTTTCTGTCGACTATTTGTGCCCGACAAATACATCGGACACCGTCAAAGCCGTCGGCACAATCTATTCGCGCAACCTTCAGCCAGAACTGTCGCCAGAGCTGAATCCCCTGTGTGTCGTACTCTAAGGATACTCAATGCCCTCCTGGCTGCCAACCCTGAATGTGATGTGTTCGCGGATAAATGGAGTGAAATTGTGCGTGTATGTCTGATGTTCTGTGAGAGACAGTATGCGAGGGTGTCCACTATCCCATGTTAGTCTTAAGTATTTTGTGTATGACACAATTGTCGACATTACATACCTGTATTTTTCTACCTTCCATGTTACTTGTTTCTATGTTAATTATTGTAATTGGTGTTCACCGTTTTAATTAACTATAAATAAATAAATCTCAAATAAAGTAAAAACTATGCTCGACTATGCTCCGAACCAGGGTTGTTGCGAACATCAGCATCAGCATCCGCTGATCTTCAGCATCTTTTTCAACATCAGCATCAGCATCCGCATTGATCGATGCTGATATTAATGCTGATGTTGGAGTCGTGACATGACCGCAGAGGGGGCGGGGCTTATATCCCGTGAAGTTTTTGGTTGCGAGTTTTGATCAATCCAAGGGCAGACCGGGATTGCGTTTACAAACAAAACAAACTTGTCTCATTCATTACGTTATACTTAATACGTATCTGCGCGTGAAAGTTTTTTTTCGTAAACTTTTGAGTTTGATAAATAATGCCGACTCCATTGAAAAGTGGATTATGTACCTTTGATTAAATTCCAATACCTATTAATTAAACGAAAGATTGGTAGCAGGTTATGCACTAGGTAGTCTAGGTACTTAATTACTAATCTAGTACTATACTAATTATTACTAATCTACTAAGTTTGATTATATTTTTTACTAAAATCCCAAAATTTTTGAGACAATCGTTTATTTCAGTACCACGGAAAACTGTGCAACTTTTAGATATTATTCAAAATGGTCACTACTTTTTCCGTTTTTTTAAGAAAATCATGAGAATCAGCATCAGCATCCGCTGATGTCAATGGTAAAACATCAGCATCAGCATCCGCTGATTTGAAAAAAATATGCATCAGCAACAACCCTGCTCCGAACTATGCTCGGAATTAATGATGTATTGAAATGAAAACATATCCTACGGAACTTAACAAGTCCATGCTTGCAGGGCTCGGAAACGTTATTTAAAATAACGTTTTTAAAACGTTTCTAACAGTTCTTTGTACAACATTTTGTTCGGAACGAAAACGAAAAGAGAACAAAAAGCTAGTTTTCAAAAACCGGTTTATTCCGCAGGACGGAGCCGCACATAGTGTGCGGCAACAAGCATGGACTTGTTAAGTTCCGTAGGATATGTTTTCATTTCAATACATCATTCATTCCGAGCATAGTTCGGAGCAGGGTTGTTGCTGATGCATATTTTTTTCAAATCAGCGGATGCTGATATTTTACCATTGACATCAGCGGATGCTGATGCTGATTCTCATGATTTTCTTAAAAAAATGGAAAAAGTAGTGACCATTTTGAATAATATCTAAAAGTTGCACAGTTTTCCGTGGTACTGAAATAAACGATTGTCTCAAAAATTTTGGGATTTTAGTAAAAAATATAATCAAACTTAGTAGATTAGTAATAATTAGTATAGTACTAGATTAGTAATTAAGTACCTAGACTACCTAGTGCATAACCTGCTACCAATCTTTCGTTTAATTAATAGGTATTGGAATTTAATCAAAGGTACATAATCCACTTTTCAATGGAGTCGGCATTATTTATCAAACTCAAAAGTTTACGAAAAAAAACTTTCACGCGCAGATACGTATTAAGTATAACGTAATGAATGAGACAAGTTTGTTTTGTTTGTAAACGCAATCCCGGTCTGCCCTTGGATTGATCAAAACTCGCAACCAAAAACTTCACGGGATATAAGCCCCGCCCCCTCTGCGGTCATGTCACGACTCCAACATCAGCATTAATATCAGCATCGATCAATGCGGATGCTGATGCTGATGTTGAAAAAGATGCTGAAGATCAGCGGATGCTGATGCTGATGTTCGCAACAACCCTGGTTCGGAGCATAGTCGAGCATAGTTTTTACTTTATTTGAGATTTATTTATTTATAGTTAATTAAAACGGTGAACACCAATTACAATAATTAACATAGAAACAAGTAACATGGAAGGTAGAAAAATACAGGTATGTAATGTCGACAATTGTGTCATACACAAAATACTTAAGACTAACATGGGATAGTGGACACCCTCGCATACTGTCTCTCACAGAACATCAGACATACACGCACAATTTCACTCCATTTATCCGCGAACACATCACATTCAGGGTTGGCAGCCAGGAGGGCATTGAGTATCCTTAGAGTACGACACACAGGGGATTCAGCTCTGGCGACAGTTCTGGCTGAAGGTTGCGCGAATAGATTGTGCCGACGGCTTTGACGGTGTCCGATGTATTTGTCGGGCACAAATAGTCGACAGAAAAGGCCATGGAGCTCAGGGCAGTCGATACGACCCCTAAGGGTTTTATAGGCTACTATCAGCTGATCATGGCCTCTTCTTACTTCCAACGAGTTAAAGCCCAACATTCCTAAGAGATAGTTGGTGGGGTACATGTAGGAATAGAAATTGTACGACCTATTGAAAAAATATCTCAAGAAAGTTTTCTGTACCTTTTCCAGCATCAGTGTTTGGGTCGCAGTATGGGGGTGCCAGACACAGGCACTGGACTCAAGTTTACTGCGAACCAGTGTGGTGTATAACAGCTTAATAACATTTGGGTTGCGAAAGTCACGAGCATTACGCAAGACAAATCCCAAGCGCCTGAAAGATTCCTTCGCCAGAGTGGATACGTGATCTTTAAACGTCAGACAGCGGTCGAAGGTCACTCCCAAGTCCTTAACGTTGGTGACTCGAGTAACTATTTCACCACCCAAACTGTATTCAAAATGGATTGGTCGCAATCCTCGACCGTATGTCATGGCATTGCATTTGTTTTTGTTGAAGAACAGCTTGTTCACAACGCTCCACTCGTAGATGGCATTAATATCCCCTTGGAGGAGTTTACAATCTTCGTTTGATTTGATGTGTGCAACTGAACTGAAGATGGGTTTTCTCTTGACTTTTGTCAAGGTCAGAGGTGATAAAGACAAAGTCTGCGATGGAACGAGCTTACCCAGAAGAAGCCTGTTCATTGTAACTTTGAAGATATTCGGGTCGTAAGCGTGGAACACAGACGCAGTCAGTGAGTTCCATTCTTTTGCCGTGCGTCGTGTTTAGTGCGAATTGGTGGAATAGCAACTAGGTATGGATGGTAACTTGCAGTGCGTCTGGATGTTCGATGGTAGAAGGGGGCCGGTGGGATGAGGTTGTGGAGTTCTTGAGCACACTCGCTGAATTACAGTCTATAGAAGACCGACAAGCAGGCAACCTTGCGGCGATGAGCCAAGCTGTGAAGCTTGGCATCCACCAGTTTTACGTCGTCAATGAGTCTCTTAACTCTGCATTCCACTGAGTCAAGCGCGGCAAGTTGGTATTTTGCTGGGCCATCCCAAAGGTGGCTGCAATACTACATGCAGAATCGGACTTGCACTGTATAAAAGTCAACAAATGTTCAGGCGAAAAGTATCGCTTCACTCTATTTAGGATGCCCAGTTTTTTGGCTGGTTTAGACTTTGTGCTCAATGGGGGTGCCGAAGTTGAGACTGACTGTAAACACCATGCCGAGGAGCTCGAGCCGGTCAGTTATAGGAACAGACATATGCCGAAAACTAGGAGTTTGGTCGAAACGACTCCTTTTTGCGGTTTGTGTTGCGACTTGCGAGTGGTTAGTTATTGGTCCTATTTTGATCACAAAATGAGACGCAAGAGAAAAAATTAAAAAACCTAATTTAAAAAGAAGCAGCTATGCTCCGAGAGCACCTGCGTCGCGTGAAACGTCAGGGAGCCGTGCCTTCTCCAGAGCCAGTCCGCCAGTACCGGCCGGATCGCGTAGATTGGTGATGACGTCGGCGGTAGGGCGTGAAAGCCTGTCCCGCCATTTCACCACCTGGACCTCGCGAAGCTACAGCACAGACACAGCTCAAACTGGCGCTGCATCGGCCGCTCGCCTCGCGCCCGCGATTCATCGCGCCACTGGTAGAGTGACGCGAATATCTTCGCCTCCATGTCCCAGGGCAGAGATCCAGCCAGTACGCAGGCCGCCTCGTAGATCGTGCGATAACCCCTTATTACTCTGACAGCCATCGCCCACTGCGGCTTCCGCAGATTGCTGATAGTCGAAGACTATCGATATCGGGGCCCCATACAGGGCCAGCGATCGCACGATCCCCACACACAGCCGCTTGCAGGCGGTACTCGGGACCCTCAAATTGGGAAGCAGCGTTGTGAGCGCGCCAGCCTCATCCAGCAACTTGGGCGCCAGACGTCGGAAGTGGGGCCCGAAGTCCCACCGGCTGTCGAGCACCAATCCCAGGTACTTCATGGTAGACTCGACAGCGATCCGAGCCCCCCCAACCACGATGTGCGAGCCGGGTGGCGGCGCCCACCGGGGGCCGTGAGACATCATGACCTCCGACTTGCTGAGAGCCACCTCCAGGCCTAGGCGACGTATGCTGTCCACCACCTAAGAGACCGCAGCTGTCGCCGGCAACGCTGCCTCCCTGTGCGAGCTCCCGCGGGCAGTGACCAGCGTGTCGTCCGCATAAGACGTCAGGTCTACCCCCGATCTGAGCTCGCTCCTTAGCACCCAGTCGTATCCGATGTTCCACAGGAGGAGGCTCAGGACCAAGCTCTGTGGAACACCGCACGTCACTTGGTGCTGGTAACTGCCATCGCGTCCCATGTAGGTGTCACACCTCTCCGACAGATAAGCCCCAACGACGTGGCGGAGGTAGAGAGGCACCCGATGATAGCGCAGTGCCTTCCAAATACAACTTCAAATCACCACTGTACCTACTCCAGCCAACTTACAGAAAGAATCTTGCATCATCTTCCTGCCCTTGCCCTTGTTACTTGGGGTCGGCGCAAGATGTTTTCCTCTTCCATTCCGTCCTATCAACCGTCATGCTAACACTGCCTCCCCTTCTCTTCCATATAATTCTTCACACAATCTATTAGATCCATCTTTCCTTTGACATTTCTTTCCCGCTCCATCCATCCACATTTATAATCATAACTCTTTTAGTCAGTTGCGTTTCATCCCTCCTCTTCACATGCCCATACCAAGACCAACGATTCCCTTTCAACTTTTCTGTCACTGGCGCCACTTTCAAACTTCCTCTAATATACTCATTCCTGACCTTATCCATTCTGGTCACTCCACACATCTATCTCAACATTCTCATCTCCACGAAATGCAATCTTGTTTCATGCGTCTTCTTTACGGCCCAACATTCCGTTCCATACAGTACGATAGGTCTTATCACGGACTTGAAGATTTTCTCCTTTAACTTGAGGGGCATTGGTGGGTCGCAAGTCGGGTGTGTCGCAAGTGGGATGGAAAAAATGTTTCAAAACCTAAATTTTTTTTTTTTAATAATACATTGTGCATGTCAAAGATATTTTTTTGTACAAGTTTTAACACACACTATACTCGTACTCACAGAATAATATTCACAGTGATAATAGGGTCTACTTTAAGCTTTAACGAAACGACGAACGGCAGTCAAATACCAACTGAATTAAATTCGTAATATTCGTAGTTTTGTTTCGAAGTTTCGTTGTTTCGAACGAACAACCCAAAAAAATGGAAAAAAGCGGTTAAAAACGTTTTATTAACCGAGAACAATTCAAATTTTGTTCTTTATCAAAAACGTTTTTTATAACGTTCCGTTCGAACGTAACCGAAACAAACTGTTTCTTAGGTATTTAAGACGAAACCGTTTCGAAAAATATACCGGTATCCGAGCCCTGCATGCTTGTTGCCGCACACTATGTGCGGCTCCGTCCTGCGGAATAAACCGGTTTTTGAAAACTAGCTTTTTGTTCTCTTTTCGTTTTCGTTCCGAACAAAATGTTGTACAAAGAACTGTTAGAAACGTTTTAAAAACGTTATTTTAAATAACGTTTCCGAGCCCTGGTTTAAACCGTGTCTAACGTTAAATTCCATACAGCAGGTGTTATAGGCTGGTGTTTACTAACGTTAATTCTATGGTTTAACAACAGTTTACCTTAAATTGTAGTAATTTTTTTCAGTAAATGATTGTTTAAGGAGAGAATTAATGTTGGTGAAAACTAGCCAAACTCAAACTCAACTCAAAACTCATTTATTCAAAATAGACTAGAATTACTTAGTTCTTTTTGAACGTTAGTTTTACAATATTATAGACATCCCACAAAAAGCCCTCCCTTCACCGCTTCCTAGTGTTTTTGCTGTGAAGAAGAAACGGCGCAACAAACTCCCCAGCAACACAGATATGTCTGTCAAGTGAATAAATTGATTGACTCTATACAACAAAAATCATCATATTTTTTACAATAGTAAAATTATGCAAGTACAGGTAAAAACAAATTAAAAATAAAGTATATAAATCAATTCTGTATGAATTGTGTTAAATCATAATCGTATCTAACTAATATAGATACATCATAAACCTACATCTAAAAACTATTGGTTACCAGGGAAGCCACATGTGCAGAAAAGAACTAGCGCCACACGTCCCTATCGTCAACATAGTCGTTTATCTTATAGTATGCCTTTTTAATGAGAACTGATGTAACGTGAGATTTAAATTTGCCCTCAGTGAGATCCGTAATTGATTTGGGAAGCTTGTTATAAAATCGAACACAGTTTCCTAGGAATGACTTATTCGTTTTGGATAATCTAAATTTAGGGACTACTAATTTGTGTTTGTTCCTAGTATTTATATTATGAACGTCGCTTTTTACACTATACATTGGCAGATTTTTACGTACAAACATAATGTTTTCAAAAATGTAAAGGGAAGGCATCGTCAGAATATTAATCTCTTTAAAGAAATCTCTAAGGGACTCCCGAGGGCCCATATTATAGATCGCGCGGATTGCCCTCTTCTGTAATATAAATATCGAGTCGCGATCGGCCGCTGCCCCCCACAGCAGAATACCATAAGACATAATGCTGTGGAAGTACGCAAAATAAACAAGTCGGGCAGTAGGTATGTCAGTTAGCTGTCTAATTCTTCTGACTGCAAAAGCAGCAGAACTTAACCTACTAGAAAGGGCAGTTATATGAGCTCCCCACTGTAATTTGGAATCTATTGTTATGCCTAGAAATACAGTTTGATCTACTATATCCAGTTTACTGCCGTCAAGCGTTATGTTTACTCCTACATGGGGAACGTTTGGCAATGAGAACTTCAGACATTTCGTTTTAGTCGCATTTAATAAAAGATTATTTGCCGCAAACCATTTCGATAGAGCGGATAAACTACTATTTACATTTAAAAGATCTATGTCTTTCCTATTGATTTTAAAAATAAGGGAAGTGTCGTCCGCGAACAAAATTATGTCAGATAGTGCCGACATCATGTAAGGAAGATCATTAATATAAGCAAGGAATAGAAAGGGGCCCATTATCGAGCCCTGTGGCACGCCCATTTTTACTAGAGACCCTGAAGATGTTATGCCAGATATGCCTACTTTTTGCTGTCTTTTGGAAAGATAGGATAATACCAGTTCCAGAGGACGTCTAGCCATGTTTAGTCTAAATAATTGTTAGACACGAGTTTGTAGTGAGACAGAATGGTATCAAAAGGCACGGCAGTGCCTCGGCTAACGTCGAGCAAGCACGGCCGTACACCCTTTTCTTAAAGCAACTTAAAGCACTTCTAAGCCACCTATATCTTTTTAACGGTTCTCTGTTGGAATATCGAAATATTATTAGCCGATTCTTAGCTGGCCGAAAACCTTTCGCCACTTTTCATTTCGCTGAATAATTAAAACGCCGAATAATTAAAGTCCCTAATTATGTTTTGTAAGTTTTTATTACTCCGACTAGTCTGCTGGCCCCTATTTCATTAGTAAACCGTATTATTGGCCACTTTACACTTTTTAGATGGCTTGATGCAAGCAAGAAAGCATGCAAGTATTTCTGGGTTTGCTCTGCCAGAAGACTCGCTTTGTCGCCCCTTCGCTTCGCTCGCACACTCGACCAGCGCTACGCTCGGGAGCGTACCCCCACTCGCTGTGCTTCGACCTCGTGTACTCGTTCCACTCAGGATCTCCTTCGCGAGCTTCTGGCTCCACGATTTTAAATAACAGTCTAGGGGTATGACAGAGTCTGACCACGTGTAGTCGGGGTGCGCTGAGTCGGATTAACATTACAATATCCGTTGTGCGAAAATAATTTTGTGCGAATACTTATTTGGCAAATTAAACACTAGCCAAATATGTATTCGACTAAAACAAAATTTCTGAATGATTTTTTGGCCAAATAAGTATGGTGGCTAATCATTCGGCGAAATCAAATTAGGGTAAAAATTGCTTCGGCAAAGATTAAGTCGGCGAATCGTTGTCGGCGTAATGAAATTCGATATAAAATATTTCGGCAAAAACCCGGACACCCCTTTTTAACAAATGAGAGCGAAAGCCTGAAAACTATGTTACAGAGAGTATGTATTTAACTGAATTGCCAAATTACAAGTTTCTAACTAAAACAACTTACAAAATATCTGCATTATCTGCCATCAAAGTTTCATTATTTTGTCACACATTACTCACTGTCTGACTCACCGTCCATCAAAATTCTATGCTGCGTGATTGCCAAGTCCGAAATATATCTATATAATGAAATGCCAGACTTGGTTCTACATTAGAACTCAGAACTTTTCACGGAGAAAGAGTCGCGAGACTTGGCTTTTTTTTACATTAATATTTTGATAGGATTTTACTTTTTGTAAACAATGTAAGTTAGTATGAGGGAAGAACCAACAAAAATATTCTTACTATTCATAGTGATGCATCAACTATCGTTATCAAAGAGATCCAAGGGCCAATATCGTTACCATTATCTGATAAAAATATAGCTATGGATAACACAAAAACATTTTTCGCCGTATTTTTTCGAAGTTCAACAAATTGGTCTATTGAATAAGATACGAATTGCTTCACAGACAGAACTATTCTTCTCCAATGAACCGTCTCCCCCTTTCAAGCTTTTTGTATCTTTGAGCACAGCTGCGTTTAGTTGACGACACAAATTGCGACGAAAGTGTCAGACACTAATTGCTTCGCTGTTAACACTCGAATGAGTTTTGTGAGTGATTTGATGATGATGTCGCAGTAAATGGCACAATTTTCCATTTAATTGAAGAACAATTCTAGTTTTTACGGCCCGCCAGTCCATGAATTAATGTTTATTGGCTCGGTAAACGTTTCTGAATTAGTAAGCTTAATGTGCGGATCGCGAAATAATTTTGTCGTCGCATTATTTCGTGGCGAAACGCCATAATGTTTAGCTTATCTTGGCTCGGGGCGAGATAATGCGATGACAAAATTGGACAGGCCTGTGATAGAGTATACAGGGTGTTAACGAATTCGTGTAATTCCTTAAAACCACATGATCTACTATTGGTGTAGATTGGCCCCGCACGGGATTTAGCTAGACTAAAAATAAAAAAATAACACTTTTTTTTTCATGCAGCTTTGTTACCGATCGTATCTATACCACCTAATAAGGATTCAGTAAAAATAAGATTTTTTTTTGCAAAGTAATAATTTTATTTTTGTAAACATTTCGATGCCACGCATAAATTAATGAAAGTACGGCGACACGGCTGGCGCGACTAACGACTAAAGCGATATCGCTAGCGCATCGCTAAAAAAAAAAGAATAAAAAAATTGTCTTTTTGGTTTATTTTCAAAAATTCCCATTTAGTGTTTTCTGTGTCACCAGTAGATCTGTAGTTAAGGGACGATTTCCAGGAGGACCAACCTATCAATCAGTAGTCCGTAACTATTGACCAGATAAGCTAAATGTAACCTTCAAAGATGTCATTATGTGTCCATAAAACTGTCATCATCACTATTGATATGTTGGTGAAATGAAAATGTTAGCTATTAAAAAGCTTAGAGACCGAATTGGCTTAACAGTTAATGATAGGTTGGTGAAACTCAACCTAAGTAAAATACTTAGACCTATGGGCTAAAGTAATGAAAATGTCAACGTGGTGCCGATTCTGTTGCACACAACCTAAATTAATTTAGGCTCTTACTATATTTTGCACTCTGGTCAGATTAAAAAAGAGATGGACGTCAATAAGAGATGTAAAATACAGTTGAACTATCTATACAAAAGACACGTCGAAAATTCACGTATAAAAACACGGTGAAGTTCAAGGCGTAAACTAATTTGATATCTGTAACTTAGTTCTTATCTACCACCGTCCGTTTCTCGCGCTGGCTGTTAGCAAACGATAGCAATTCTCTAATTTTAGTTTAGTTGATGAACGAGAGAATCAGCCCAGCAACAGTTTTTTATTGACAATGGTGCCGATTTTGCTGTGCACAAACTTAACTTAATTTAGGCTCTTGCCATCTTTTTCACTCTGATAAAATAAGAAAAAGACGGAGACGTAAATAAGAGCTGTCAAATTGAGTTGAATTGAAAGGAGATAGAACCTTTGTGGCATAGCCCCCCCGCTGCCATTTTGATTTTTTTTCTAAGTTGCGGCGCACGATGAGACTAACATAAATGGGTAGAGGACACTCAAACAAACAAAAAATATTCAAATATATAGTGCCCTAAAGTGTCACGTTGCCGAGATATTTGGACTCAAAGATTTTTTTTCAAGATTATCTTGATACAATATCTCGGTAACGTGACACTTTAGGGCACCATATCTCTGAATATTTTTTATTTGTTTGATTGTCTTCTACCCATATTTACCAGTTACAGAGTGCGCTGCAATAAAAAAACTTTAAGTCAAAATATCTCGGCAACATGACACTTTAGGGCACCATATCTCTGAATATTTTTTGTTTGTTTGAGTGTTTTCTATCCATATTTACCAGCTACAAAGTGCGCTGCAATCTTGAAAAAAAATCTTTAAGTCCAAATATCTCGGCAACGTGACACTTTAGGGCACCATATCCCCGATATATTTTATTTGTCTAAGTATCCTCTACCCATATATGTTAGTGTAATCGTGCGCCGCAACTTGGAAAAAAAATGAAAATGGCAGCTGGGGGGCTATGCCACAAAGGTTCTATCCCCTTTCTATACAAAAGACACGTCGGAAAGTCACGTATAAAAACACGGTGAAGTTCAAGTTGTAAACTAATTTGACATCTGTAACTTAGTTCTTATCTACCACCGTCCATTTCTCGCGCTGGCTGTTAGCAAACGATAGCAATTCTCTAATTTTAGTTTAGTTGGTGAACAAGAGAATCGGCCCAGCAACAGATTTTTATTGACACTGGTGCCGATTCTGATTTGCACAAACTAAACTTAATTTAGGCTATAGCTATATTTTTCCCTCTGATAAAATAAGAAAGAGACGGAGACGTATATAAGAGCTGTCAAATTAAGTTGAACTAAAATTTCCATACAAATATAACACGACACATCTGAACACTTCGACTAAACACGGTGAAGTTCAAGGCGGGCGTAAACTAATTTGACATCTGTAACTTACGAGTAGTTCTTATCTACCACCGTCCGTTTCTCGCGCTGGCTGTTAGCAAACGATAGCAATTCTCTAATTTTAGTTTATTTGGTGAACAAGAGAATCGGCCCAGTAACAGAAGTGTAAATGTAAAAGACGCAACTACATAATCGTATATGGGTGTTTCTATCATTGCAGACTAATATCGGTAGGTATGTCAGGATTGCGAGCAAGGTAAATACAGGGTAACCCTGGAGATATGGATCAAAACTTGTAGTAGGTAGTAAAAACTAGAGTAAAATTTTTGCCAGACCAAAAAAGCCTTTACAGTAAATGTTTTTTTCTTATTGAACACATGTTTTCTGCCTACGTAAAAGTATTACCACAAGAAAGGCCTACTGTTCCCCAAAGTCCTAAAAAAAATGATAGCTCTGATCGTTTTTTTTTGTATGATTTATTCCTATGCGAAGTGATTGAAAAAAAAACATAATTGGTCACAACTTTTGAACCGTAAACAATTGCGCCGACATTCTCGGGGTTAAAAAGTTTGGAAATGACATTGCCCACGCCCCTATTCGATTTGATCCATACTTCCAGGGACACCCTGTATAGTAAATAAAACTAACATAGACGCTCGACCACTGAGAGTACTTATATTTGCGTTAGTGTTAGTACCAAGAGCTTGATCACAATATATTAATTTACACAAGTCTACAAGATCAGAAAATAAGGACAAGCAAGTCAGATATAAAAGGTCAGACTTCTTCAGCTGATGAACACAGAATGCTCCGTCTCATCGTTTTTTTTTTTTCTTGTTTTCTGCTGTGGTTGTTCCTAGGGGACCATTTCTACGTAACCGGGCAGTTATTGGCGAGACCTGAAGGGTCCCCAGCCAATGGGGGGGAAGTAAAATACTTAACCTAAGCTAAAGACTTGTACTGCACTAGCATCATGACTACCTGCAACAACAGCACTAAGGGCGACCCCTAGTGGGACTCGGACCTCGGCTTAGGGCGTTGCTGGCGGGGACTTAGGGGGGGGGGGGGAGAGCTTGATGAGGGCTGAATTATCGGTGTGACTGCGGAGTCTGAAGAGACGACCAGGCTCTACGACGGGAGAGCTCGGTGGATTGTGACCGGTCCGCTTCATCGAATGACCTCCGCCTTTATAACATTGGGTGCGTTCATCTACATCGACGACTACCTTCCTTTGTCAACATTGCCCAGTGTTACCCGCTAGCGATAACCCAAATAAGCGCGAAACATATTGCGTTGCTCTCATACTGCACTTAAAAGTACACAGCAGCAGCTGCGTTTACAGCACTAGTCCCTTGCTAACATGTCCACACGTGTCGCCGTGATGACATTATTTCCGTTCAGTAATTGCGTTCAATCGGATTGAGCAAACAAGCCGGCTCGATTAGTCAAATGCTTGTCTGTTTGTTTGTCTGTCTGTTAATAGTTCACCACGTGTGTTTGGGTTTCGTGTCATGTGTGGAACACTTAGTGAAACTAGTTCATTGCTTTGTGTTGATTGATTTTATCATGTTATTGTACAGTGGTTGATAGGTGACTGCGATAATAATACCAAAGAGTTTCTGATTTTTTTGCAATTTAGGTATTTCGATTTGATACTCGACTTCATGAGAAGTTTTCAGGATTGGTAATGGTTTACTTACGTGCATTTTTCGGGTTTTCTCGACTAGTTTCGGACCCAAACGGAGCCCTTAAGCTAGCCTTAGCGTTTGGGTCCGAAACTAGTCGGGCACCCGAAAAATGCACTTGAGTAAACCGTAAATAATCATAATTATGAATGTGTCTTACAAAAGTTATAATACAAAACTATTCAAGAGTCGTAATTGAGGAGTTCATAAAAAGAGCCTCCATGAGTGGCGATACTTAAGTGCGTCCGGCGCACCCTGGGCAGTCAGCCTCGTAACCAACCTTGCTGACTGGCTAATCGTTTCACCATGGCATGGGTTATTCTCGTAGAGCTCGAGCAGAAAATAGGTAAAAAAAAGTTTATGATTAATTACGGTTTACTCACGTGCATTTTTCGGGATTGCCCGACTAGTTGCAGAGAGGTCGCGAGTCGACCTCGCCGCGTGATCAGCTTATGATTAAGGGCTCCGTTTGGGTCCGAAACTAGTCGGGCAATCCCGAAAAATGCACGTGAGTAAACCGTAATTAATCATAAATATGAATGTGTCTCACGAAAGTTATAATACAAAAAAAAAAGTTGTTGAAAATTAGACCTTATCTGCAGACTTTTAAAACCGGTATTAAAACAACTGCAAGTATGCCTTAAAAAACGCTGATTGTACCAACATTAACCATTAAAAACCGGATTCATAGACACAATAGATACCGTCACTGATCTGCGGCGCTGGAACTTGAGCGATTTAACATACTGTTAGGGTGGAAATTATAATCACGAAACATACACTAGATGTACATAATTACAACTCTGATTACACAGTAATTAATAATTTAGCAAACATTTCGGCGGGAAGCGCCAACGTCAAGTCTTTAGTGCATCACTGCCGGTTGACAGCGACTAGTGTTGCCCCGTAGTCGCTAGGGACGGGACCGATAGGGGGAGTAGAAAGACCGCTCAACATACGCAAAGACATTCGAACAAGCAGACAATGGAATAATCATAAGTTAAAGTAATTTATTTAATAAAAAAATACATTCACGTTAAAAATAAAAGGTGTGAATGAAAAAGAAAACATAGTTGTTCACACATTGTAGTTTTCTATCACATTTTATTTAATATTGCTTTTTTTTAAATAAGCAACCTACATTTTCTTTTTTTGTTCACATAAACTTAAACGTGCGCTGATGAAAAGTCGAATTTATGTGCACGGTTCCAATTTGTGTTGAGAAGAGTCGGCAAGAAACTCCATGGTTACTATTTTAAATTTAATTATTTTAGTGAAGACAGTACTATGATTAAGGATAGTTATAAGGGAACAATGTAGTTTTCAGCTCAGACCAGTAAGTAAATAAGTACCAAGGACAATAATTAACAAAAATAGAATGACAAAACACTTTTCATCAATTACATTTCAATCCTCTATGCAGATCACAATAGATCCTTTGACACCTTTTTGCTGAGAATTCCTAAAAAATATATTTGGCTTTGGGTTTAATACGTTCTATGTTCTATGTTAGGAGATGTGGTTTCCGCACTTAGTCCTTTAAGTGGACCATTTACGTGGGCCATGGCGGCCATCATTCCAACCAGCCCACCTCCTTCCAGAAGCAGATTAGGGCTCTCAGTCCGCTCAGAACATTTGCGAGCGATTTCGGTGCGCCAGGGGTTGTTTCTCGTATTCGGGTGACCCCTGTGCATTCCAGGAGCACGTGTGCGACCGTCTTTTCGGCCCTCATACATGCTCTGCACAGAGGGCTGTCCGTTATGCCTATCTTGTGGAAGTGTTTGTTAAGTGAGCAGTGTCCGGGAGTATAATACGTTGCATCATAGTCACATAAAAAGTATAAAAATAAGGAAGTATTATAAGGATCATCAAATACTTCTAAAATGCAATGTTCGTGACCTTAGTCTGTTAGCCTCGTGTTTGAGTTTGACGTCATCAGTGTAAGTGCTGGTAACGTTTTTATGTTGATAAAGCATTTATTGATCTTCGTATTGCGCTGATGTGTTTTATATAGTACCTACACAGATTGCTTATCTGTATTAGCTTTACTAAGCAATGATAGCCTTTCATGTGGGAGGGTCAGAATTCGAACTCGGCACAGCCGCAGCAGGATAGCGTGGTGGACGAAGTCTTATACCCTTCTCATTCTGAGAAAAGACCTGTCTCCAGCAGTGGGACAGCAATGGGTTGATGGTCCTTTACATAGGGGACGTTCCCCTTTGATGACGTAGCCGTACTTCTATGTTATAGAGAGGTCTTTAGCTATGTCTACACCAATGCGCTTTCGTGTTCATCTTGCGTCTTCGTCTGAAGCATGCGTTGCGTGAAACGCCATAGCGAATGCCTTAGTACTAGTTCGACAAAAGCGCATGCCCCTAGTACACGCTAATCCGTCTATTAATGTCGACTGACGACTGACCGAGACACGCCGGTGTAGACGATAAGCTACATGCGTCTTATGGCAATCAATATTGCACGCGCTTGACGCAAGAGGAATTGAAAGTTGAAAGCGCAAGATGAACATGAAAGAGCACTGGTGTAGACATACCATTTATTCTCTACTAGCGACCCGCCCCGGCTATGCACGTGTACGTTTTATAGCTTAAAACCTTCCTCTTGAATCACTCTATCTATTAAAAAAACCGTATCAAAATCCGTTGCGTAGTTTCAAAGATCTAAGTATACATAGGGACAGACAGCGGGAAGCGACTTTGTCTTATACTATGTAGTGATGTGATTATTGGCAGCCAGCAGAGGTCCTTTTGCACCGATACCGCGATATTGATTACGCAAGTGCAGCTGCTAAGTGTTAGAGCCTTGGGCTCATTTTAAATTAGCCCAATAGCAGCCCGGGCATATGTTTATGTTTTGAAAGATTTACAACATAGCTTGTGCTTTGCACCGGAGAAGGTTAAATGACCAAATTTTTGCAGACGTTGCGCTCGTGAGTCTTAAATAAGTGCAGATTGCATGCTTACCAGACAAAGGGAAAGTTGGCAGCCTCTTGTGATGACATTTCTTAGGCTGTTTGGCAGGCTTCCAAGCTGTCATTATAATATCATAGAGATTATGATTATGATGTGGCGCTGGTGAGAATGTTTGGTCTATCGTAAGCCGAGTTTCGTACAAATGTTTCTTTACTCCAAGAACTCGGCATCAAGTAGCGTCTTTCAACATCAGTACAAACTCGCATACTCAAATTCTTCGGAAACGTCTCTAAGCGAGAAAATGACTCCATACAGCGTTTGGTTGTACAGGGCAAGGTAGAAGGCTTAAGACCGCGCGGAAGGTCACTCATGTGATGGACCGACCAAATAAAGACAGCCGTACCAGAATGGCGACCAATAGGAAACATCGCGAGATGGCGATGGTGAGACATCGCGAGACGAGCCACAATAACTCAAAGTGTTACAAGACGACCACGAGCGCTCTGATATCAGCGAAGCGAATAAGAGGAGAGATTTATGATGATCTCTAGTTTGAGACAAATAATTTATGATGCTTGGTGGTAGGATCTATACGGTCCGCCTGGCTAGCTACCACCCTCATTTTAAAGTCCAGCGCCAAGCAGTTTACTGTGTTCCGTCGTGTCTTGTGTATGTGAGAGCCAGAGGGTATAGGGAAATCTCTCTATATCTCTGTTACTTGGATTCGTGTGCTCCATCTTAGACCCTGTCTGCGCTTAACATCAGGTGCGACGGGGGTCAAGCGCGACCAAGTCCAATAATAAAAAAAAAAATAGTAAGTATTGTACTGAAAAGTACAAAATTATTTGCCTCAAACTAGAGATCATCGCAACCTCTCCTCTTATTCAGCCGAAAGGCAGGAAATGCAACCACATTATGTTGAGATATTTTCAAAGTAAACTTTATATTTTGTGTACTATTTTTATATAATGTGTCTGCCGAGTCTGTCTGTCTGTGCGTGATTTTCTCTGTAACTACTTAACGGAATTTATTTCGGCTTTCATTATTAGATCGATTGATTCGCGGAGAAGGGTCGTGTCTATAACTTATAAATTTGTTCTGAGTTATCATGGTTTTGTCAAGAAAGTAAAAAAAAACTTGGTAGCACGAACAATAGTATATCTCGTCTATCTCTAAAATGAATATTAATTAAGTATTATCTATTTTAGAGACAGAAATAGTAGTATACAACGGATTTAACATGACATTTTAATCTAATTTAACATATTATAAATTACACCAAATCTTTTGTCTACAAAGCTAAATCCAATTAAGTCTAAACATAGTTTAATGTAGACTATTTAAACAATATAACGCTCTTACGCAACAGTAAATGGTTTCTTTGTTATATAACCATTAGTTTGACTTCATTACGCACTTTACCGTCTCGTTGAATAATCAAGGTTTGTATTTATGGCATCTCAGCACTAAAATTCTTGTCTGAATATGCAGGAAATTCTAATTTATCTGAAGGGAAAGTAGATTTAGTCGACACGAAGATTCCTGAGAGAATATTGCGAAAATAATCCTAAAGGCGGGTTCAGATACTAGTAGATAATGCGTAATGTAATGTATCGTGTAATGTAATGTATCGTGTAATGTAATGTATCGTATAATGTAATGTAACGTGTAATGTCACGTAAATTGTGTGGACGGCTCGCGAGCTCAACGCAAATTGTGTGGGTTTTCGAGTTAATCTACTCAGATTTAACGAACATGCCGAATAGAAAGTTCGCAATTCCCGGTGCTGCTTTTATTTATTATGTACTTACTAATAGAAGCACGGAAACCATTACGAGCACCGTCCAAAAGAGCACTGCAAGCATCTTTGTGTTCGCTAAAAAAACCGACACCCAGCTGGATACGATAAGATAAGCGCCCCGGTACGAGCGTTACATGTTATGCTCGTAGTGCCGTCCATACGAAGAATTTACAATACATTACATTATACGTGTCTGGAGTGTCTAGAACCGCCATTAGACCTGGAAATATGTTTCGTTAAAAGAATGAATAGTTGACATTTGTAGGCAGAATTCAATAATACTTATGACGTGTGTGAAGAGGGCTTTTTTGTGGGCTGTCTATTGTAACATTGACGTTCAAAAAGAACTAAGTAATTCTAAGTCTATTTTGAATAAATGAGTTTTAAGTTTGTGTAACTGGCGAAACTTCACATGGTTTCTAGGTATCATTAATAGAAAACTTTCAAATAAAAAAATACCATAATTTTAGTACCTTAATTAGATATTAAAATAATCGTATAGCTATGTCTATACCAGTGCGCTTTCGTCTTCATCTTGTGTCTTCGTCTGAAGCATGCGTGAAGCGCCATAGCGCATGCAATAGCGCATGCCTTAATACTAGTTCGACAAAAGCGCATGCTCATAGCGCAAACCAATCCATCTATTGTATGTCGACTGACGACTGACCGAGGCGCACCGGTGTAGACGATAAGCTGCATGCGTCTTATGGCAATCAATATTGCATGCGCTTGACGCAAGATGAATTGAAAGTTGAAAGCGTAAGATGAACATGAAAACGCACTGGTGTAGATATACCATATTTTGATAACAAGACTTACTACGTGTGCGCGCTTTGCTGCTGCATTTGTTAGATATCTCGTTATCTAAGGTTTTTGTTTTAAGTGTCGTGGTGGCCCGGAAGTTACAGACCCGCTTGTTAAGCACCGGGTTGTGGGTTCAAACCCAGGCATGTACCAAACCAATGTGACTTTTTCAATTTCATGTGTACTTTCTTAGTTAATCTAAGACGCCACTGACATACGGTGAAGGAAAACATCGTGAGGAAACCTGGACATTAGAGGTCTGAAATCGCCAACCAGCAATGAGCAAGCGTGGCGATCAATGCTCGTTCCTTCTCTGTAAGAGAAGAGTCCTTTGCCCAGCAGTGGGACAGTTACAGGCTAATATTTATTTATATATTCTGTTATGTCCCTGTGAAATGTTGCCAGGTTATTCGAAGTAACCCTGTAGGGAAAATCTCTGATTACACTTATCACACTAAAGCGACAAAAATATGGATGTGTATGAAAACACAACATTCCATTAACACGGACCACATTTTCCAGTCCACATCAACGGCTGTTTTTCATACAATAAACTCAATGAAGTGTGAGAGAGCCATAAAGAACTTTACGAATAATTTGGCTATTGTTATCACGACAACACAAATCAAAGCTGAAGCCCAATAAGTGTGGCCTAGCATCAGAACCGAAATACGTAATGCTGTGACAACACACTTAGCAAAATTCTTTTGTTTATGATTTATGGCCAAATACCTATACTTACACCGGAGGCCCGAGGTACCCAAAAATGTTAACCACGTCTTTCTGATGATATTATGAATCAAATGTTATATCGACGAAAGTCCCATTCAGTAATTTTTGATAAGAAACTTCTCACTTCACAACCCTCCCCGACAAATAAGACATACGGCGAGAGGGGTATGGTATGCCAAAAGTCGCAACGCCACGTTCATAGGACTTGTTACCATACTTAGATATTTTTTGATTTGTGAATTTCCGTAAATAGGTAATGAATATTTCGAAAATTAAGCTTTATCCAACAAACTACATCCTAGCTTCTTGTCTCCAATTAGGCATCGGAATCTAAGGTTAAAATCTTTCGGGTACCTCGAGCCCACGGTGTATACTAGTTGCGCGATCTTTGCTAATGTATTAATTAGGTATATCCAATTGATTAAAATGTTGGGTTTATTTATGTATTTTTTTTATAATTCTTATCGGCATGTATTCAAACGCTACTCAATTTAAAATAAACCGTTAATTTCGTACATGAGACTTTACGGCAACTTGAGTAGCGTTTGTGTATTTGGAGTATTTGGCTAATTGACGAAAAGATTGGCAAACGGACTAATGGCCTACTTGATTGACGGTGGTTATCGCCACGTATGGACACCAGACGCCAATTCTACTAACATCATCATTGATCAATCACAACCGAACCGAAGTCGAACCGTTCATTTAGACAGTTTTCCTTTTCAAAAGCTATCAAATCGTTTGACACAAGAAATAGAACCAATCATTTTGACAGTTTTCGTAAACAATAACTGACTGACGGTTGTGGTTCGTTTGCGTTTGGCAACAATTTTGTTTGTTGAATTTGTTAATGTGTGGATTCCAATAATAGAACACATTAATGTGAAATGAACGTATATTGTTACATAAATTGTGTTACTTAATGTACGAGCAAACCCGTACATATCAGTTGTTTTATATTTATGCTGACATCAACGCGCAGCGAATGAATAAAATATGCATGTATTTGAGTAAGCAATCAGTAGTCGCTTAACATCGTTTGGGCTATCAGCAAAAGTACTCTTTCGCCGCGGGTTGATCATTTACCTATCAGTTTTTGGTGTTTGTCTTGTAACTATCAATATACAAGTTGAACTCATATATCAGTTTATCATTTAAATGTACCTTACCCGTACATTTTTGGTCCTTCGAGCCGGATGTCGTGTGTGTACATTACAGTGTATCAATCAAGTACTGTAAAGCATTTCACTAGTGACGTCAAGTGAACTAGCAGTGAAGGTGTTTGTACTGCCAGCAATAGTGCAGTACACAACAGCAGCAGCAATCAGCAGGGATCATCAAGGATCCGCATTTAGTGAGCAACAAAGCTCCCGCTTGGACAATCAAGTAAGATCGTTCCATTTATTATCATTTCTATCAACAACATGTCGTCAATGGAGGAAGTACTCGCCCAACAACAGCAACTACTCAATCAGATAGAGCAAATTTACACTAACTTCAAGAAGGATGGCTCCGATCGCAAAACCTCGGACTACATACGCCGAAGGTTAGAAAATTTGGATGCATGCTGGCAAGAGTATCAATCAAATCATTTAAAATTGTGTAGCATCGAATATGTCAGATCGCATACTTACTTCACTTCAAAGCAATTTGATACTGTGAAGGAGAGATATGAGAAAATCAGAGCAGTTATTCAGAGTCATCAGCCAACAGAGGAAAGACCATCAACACCGCTTTTAAAGCCGGCTACTCCTCTAGCAACCTCAAGCACCATACAGCAACCTTCAGGTCAATCTTTAAAGTCTCAGGGATCAAACAGCAAGACTGATGAGATGATGAGGAAACAGATGAGCAACTTCAAGGCCTTTGAACATACCGTTTCAAGTATCAACATGGATGCTGTAGTGGAGAAATGGGAATTCGATCATCTGTTGGGTACGGTTAGATCACGCTGGGCGAAGATTGACACTCAGCATTGGGACTTAGACAGTGAGTTGGGAGACCGAAATCAAGAGTATCATCGTATGTACCTTAAATACGAAAGCACGTACAATGATGCTATCAAAGCAATCAATAAGAAGATGTCGTCCATTTCTCATAGAGAACATACTACGCCAAAAATAGAAATACCTACATTCAGCGGTAGTTACCATCAGTGGACATCTTTTAAGGATCTCTTCACAGAAGCAGTTCATAGCAACCCGTCATTATCTGGGGCTCAAAAGATGCAGTTCCTCAAGTCGAAAGTGAAAGGTGAAGCAGAGCGTATCATACAGCATCTCCCGATCAGCTCAGACAACTATATCATTAGTTGGGACATCTTGAGCCATCGTTATGACAACAAGAGGATGATATTCACATCGCATATTAACAATTTATTAAATATGCCAATTTCACAGCAAGCATCAATCAATCATATCAAAAGAATCCATGATACTGCACTTGAAACGATGAACGCCATACAGAATCTCGGTGTAGACGTGACGTCGTGGGATCCGTTGATCGTGCACATCCTGTGTCAGAAATTGGATTCGGACACATTCAGCGAATATAACGCTGCTATCAAACAACCTCGAGAATTACTCGAGTTGAGTGAATTTCTAGCCTTTTTAGAGGGGAAGTTCACGAGCATGGAAGCAAGTAGAAGAAAACAGGAGACCAATAATCAAAAATCCTTTTCTTCAAACACCAATAAATCATTAGAATCCAAACAATATCATTACAAACAATCATATTCAAGCAATAAGGGTATTTTGCAATCAGCAAGTTACAGGAAATTGCAAAACGATCGGCCAAACTGTCCAGTCTGCAATGACGCACATGCTATATTTTTTTGCAAACAATTTGCTGACTTTACTCCGATGAAGAAAAAACAATGTGTTGCTAACTTAAATTATTGCCAAAACTGCTTACATGATCATAAAGGCAAAGAATGCTTATCAAAGAAGCGTTGTGTCAAATGCAACGAATTTCACAACACATTGCTACATGAATCGTATTCAAAGGAATTATCAAAACAAGGAGGTAATTCAACGCCTTCTACACAGCAAAACAACATCCGTTATAATCAAGAACGTGGAAATCAAGGCAACACGCACGTGACACAACAAAATATGATGCAAGAAACTTTGCTTTCAACTGCACTGGTAAAAGTTCAGAAAGCAGATGGGACATACCTGATCTTGCGGGCTCTTATTGATCAGGGCTCACAAATGTCTCTTATCACAGAGAACGCTGCTCAGCAATTAGGATTGCAGCGATCCAGGTGTGATGGCATAATCACGGGCATAGGGCAAACAGAAAACAGTTGCAAAGGTATGATGAACCTGAACTGTATGTCCAGCTCAAGAATCAAACTATATCAATTTAATATCGATGTTTTCATCATGAATAACCTAACAAAATATTTACCATCATACTCATTTCCTAAAATAGCATGCCCATTTTTAGAAAATTTAGAATTAGCAGATCCTGAATACAACATCAGCCGACCCATTGACATTTTGTTAGGTGCGGACGTATATTCGAATATTCTTTTAACAGGAATGTGCAGATTAAGCGAAACACTTCCGCTTGTTCAAGAGACTCGCCTGGGTTGGATACTGTGTGGAAACATGAATACTAAATTAATGTGCAACGTCGTACAATTTGATTTAGACAGATTTCAGCAATTCTGGGAGATGGAAGATGTTACCGAAGAAAAATCATTATCATCAGAAGATCAAGAGTGCATTCAATACTACAAAGCAACAACAAATCGTTTGGATGACGGAAAATACGAAGTGAGACTTCCACTCGTACCACAATTTGAGGAGAAATTGGGACAGTCCAAAACTAAGGCTGTTGCTCAATTCATTCATTTAGAAAAGAAATTACATAAAAATAATTCTTTATTCAATGCATACAAATCATTCATTACCGAATACAAATACTTAGGTCACATGAAACCTTCACCTTGCAATCAGACACCGGAATGTTTCCTACCGCATCACTGCGTATTGCGCGAGGAAAGTGCAACTACTGCATTGAGAGTTGTTTACAATGCTTCGGCAAAAACTTCCACGAATAAAAGTTTAAATGACCTAATGAACACGGGGCCCAATTTACAACAAGACCTTCAGTCTCTTATCATTAAATGGAGACAATATCAGTACGCATTCACGGCTGATATCGAAAAAATGTTTAGGCAGATTTGGGTACACCCAGAAGATCAACTTTTACAAAAAATTGTGTGGAGAGATAACCCATCTCAAAAAATACAAGAATATCAATTGACAACAGTAACATACGGCACAAAAGCAGCTCCATTTCTTGCAATGATGACATTGAGACAGTTAGCGACTGATGAACGGGATAAATTCCCAGAAGCCGCCAAGGTCGTCGAAGAATCGTTCTATATGGATGATTTGGTCCATGGAGCCTACTCCTTATCAACAGCACAACAGTTGCAGCAAGATTTGATGAATCTACTGAAATTAGGGGGCTTCAACTTGAGAAAGTGGACATCAAATGATAGTCGTCTGCTGCAAATAGAAGATCAAGACTATCATAAACAAGAAAGCAAGAGTTTTAATCAAGCAGGATTAACTAAGACATTGGGACTTCGTTGGAATCCTACACATGACAACTTCACATTTGTATCAAAAATAGAACCATCAAGCAAAAATATCAGTAAAAGAATCATACTATCAGACATGTCTAAAATATTCGACCCATTGGGATGGATCGTGCCTGTAACAACAAAATTGAAGATTTTATTTCAAGAAACGTGGATATCAAACCTTCAATGGGATGAGCAAGTACCAGATAAAATCAGCAAGGAATGGATCAAAATCAAAGAAGAATTAGAAAGTATTAATCAATTTAAAATACCAAGATGGTACGGTACGGAAAGAGCATGTAGTGTAGAATTACACGGTTTTTGTGACGCATCAACTAAAGCATATGCATGCGTCATTTACTGCAGAGTTATAAATAGCAATCAATCAACAATATTAGTAGCAGCTAAATCAAAATTAGTTCCTACGAAAAAACAAGTATCATTGCCACGATTAGAACTATGTGGAGCACTGTTGCTGGCCAAACTAATGATCAAAGTCAAGCAGTGTCTAGCAGGTCATGACCTACACATATTTGGTTGGAGTGACTCTACTGCCGTATTGGGATGGCTTCAAGGAAACCCAAGTCGATGGAAGACGTTCGTAGCAAATAGAACAATACAAATAATTGATATCATTCAACCACAATCTTGGCGATATGTAAAATCAAGTGAAAACCCCGCTGACTGTGGAAGCAGAGGACTCAGAGTGGCTCAATTGAATGATTATCGTTTGTGGTGGCAAGGACCATCATGGTTACAATCTTTTGAAGCAACTAAAGAAAATCAAGCAATCTATACTACAAACGAGGAAATAAAGAAGCAAGAAGACGTTCATGTTGTTACAAAACGTGAACCAAGCATCATTACAGACCTGTTAAGCAAGTATCAATCAATCAGTAAAATTTCACGAATTCTAGCATTAGTGATGAAGATTACGACCTACAAAAGAAAAGCAAAACAGCATTATTTATCATTATCAGAAATCAGTAAAGCAAAGCAAAAAATTATCAAGCAAGTGCAGCAAGAAGAGTTCGCGAAAGAAATAAGAGCTTTAAAGCAAGAAGGAAAGCTAAACTCAAAAAGCAAATTGTTAAAATTAAACCCTTACCTTGATGAAAATGATATCTTCAGAGTAGGAGGAAGACTAAAAAAGGCACATATCAGCAATGACATGCAGCACCCTATTATTCTGCCGCACAATGGACGTCTGACAGAATTAATAATAGAGGATGCACATCAAACCATGTTACATGCCGGAGCCCGGCTGACATTGAGTTTTATCAGACAAAAATATTGGATTCTAGGAGGAAACGTCGCTACGAAGAGGCAGCTTCGTCGTTGCGTAACATGTAAAAAACAAAATCCAGATTGTCAGCAGCAAATTATGGGGCATTTGCCGGAGGCCAGAAGTAATCCATCACGTCCATTTACACATACAGGCGTAGATTTTACTGGTCATATTTACGTGAAAGCAAGCAAAGGACGAGGTACTAGGAGCACAAAAGGATATGTGGCTGTCTTTGTGTGTATGGTCACGAAAGCAGTACACTTAGAACTAGTCGGTGATTTAAGCACAACTTCATTCATCGCAGCATTAAGAAGAATGGCAGCTCGCAGAGGGACGCCTAGTCACATTTATAGCGATAATGGTCGCAATTTTGTTGGTGCTAACAAGGTACTACAGCAGGAATATCAAGCATTAATGAATATCATGCAAGATAAAGATCTAAAAGCAGAAGTATTAGATATGGAAATCGAGTGGAGTTTTAATGCGCCTTTATGGCCATCCGCGGGAGGCCTCTGGGAGGCGGCTGTTCGAAGTTTCAAATATCATTTCAAGAGGGTTATTGGTGACCAGATTCTTACATTTGAGGAACTTTACACGGTGCTCACACAGATTGAGGCTTGTCTCAACACGAGACCATTATGTGCTATATCAGAAGATCCAGACGATGTGGATTTTTTAACGCCTGCTCACTTCCTAACAGGTGGATCAAAGGTTACCATACTCGAGACTGAAACGGATTTAAGAACCCGATGGCAATTGACACAAAAAATTGTACAAGACCTCTGGAAAAGATGGAGAAATGAGTACTTAGTACAAATAACAGAAAGAAGTAAGTGGCAACAAGCTAAAAGAAACCTCAATGTATATGATATTGTCATGATTCATGATGACAATCTTCCGCCGGGAAAATGGATGATGGGCAGAGTCATCGAACTACATCCCGGTTCCGATGGTCATGTTCGCGTGGTTACGGTAAAAACCAAAAACGGAACACTGAAACGTCCAATAACAAAATTATCAAAACTCCCAGTTAACAATGAATCCTCGCAAATCAAGCAAGCAAATACAGCGGGTTCGGGAGATTCTAACACAGATAAGCCGTCTGAAACAAAGAAAGTAGGCACTCGTTACAATATTGCGTCAGTGTTTACAGCAATCATGTTATTTTTTAGTATCATAACAACTTCCCAATGTGCACTTAACGTCACAGAATTCAGAAATAATCAACATATTTACTTCGACAAACTAACAAACATGCAGATCATAAGGGACGACTGGAAACTAATCATATACTATGATTTAGATCCTTATTGGGAAGGAATTACCGCACTTAATAAAAGTATAATGTCACTGCAACAAACATGCAGTACAATCAAAGAACAAACACATTGTGACATAATATTATTGCAGTTACGTCACGGGTACAATGAACTCGATTACAATAATCATATGTTACTCAGTCAGCATTTTGCAAAGCAAGCGAACAGGTGGCGCCGAGGCCTTATCGACGGTGTCGGATATATAGCAAACGGCCTGTTCGGCGTATTGGACGCTCGATTCGCGGAACAATACGAGAAAGATATCACTCTTCTTCGCAACAATCAAAAACATATTGTCTCATTTTGGCAAAATCAAACTTCGGTCATAGAAGCAGAATTCAGTCTCCTAAAGAGGACGGAGGCTACAATGCACAAACAACATAAAATGATTCATCAGCAGTTTGTAAACATCGAAAATACATTAGATGGATTAAAAGCTGAAACCCAAAACCTTTCGAGAGCAAATGAAGTTTCTATGGGAGCAATAGTCGCGAGCAATCTATTACGCGACTTGAAAGATTTACAGAACGCCTTAGTGGATACAATAACAGACATCTATCATGGTCGATTTAATCCACATTTAATAACAGCCGAACAACTACAGGATCAGCTGAGCACTATAGCTAGTCATTTGTCTAATGACGTCACCTTACCTGTAGAAAACATTCATACGGATCTTGCACAACTTTTTAAACTTCTACGAGTCAAAGCAAGAATGCTTAAGAATTACTCAATATTTGAAGTACAAATACCTTTGATAAGCAGGGACACCTATGAAATATTCAAGCTTATACCAATTCCTGTGGAGAAACCTAACAGCACAATGTTATCAGTTAAACCAGTATCAGATTTCATAGCTGTGAACCTGAAAAAGGATGCATACATTATCGTAACCGAAAATATCATAAATTCCTGCCTAGTGACAAATGTACACTTATGTTACATTCATTCTCCAATTTACAAATTAAGCAGAGATAAAGACTTCTGCCAATCAAGGGCATCAGCATGTGAAGTCAATGTCAATCGCTGTAAAAATCTTTGGATGGAAAGCCATTCTATCAACAATTATATTTATTTTTGCTGCGGTCAATGTAACTTACGAACAGTATGTGGAGATCAAGTTACCGCGCACCAGCTGACTCGCTCCGGACTCATAACTATAGATTATGGCTGCATAATCAAATCAGATAACTTTGAAGTAATTGCGCATCAACAAAGAACAAGCGATGTTAGTATTAGTGCTAACATATACTCACCAGTCATTGCATCCATAAACCACGTTATCAACGTGTCTATTCCTCAAGATGTATTGAACGATTCCAGCACAGAGAGCGATCGAGAGCTTAAAACGATTAAGGATAAAATCAAAATCATGAAAGAAAACGGATTGTTATTTGACAATCTGTCATCCCATGACATTCATCATTACACGGCGATCTACTGTATGATCGGCGTGGTAGCAGCATGTCTCGGAGTGTTCGCGTGGAGGCGCGCGCGCTGGCGCTGCGCCCCCGCGCCTGTGCCGGCAACGCCCGCAGCAGGCGGCGGCGCCTGCCCGGCCGAGCAACGTGCGTGTGTTGGGCAAAGTGTAGTGTATCAGTGTGACAGTGAAAGGGCGAAGGTGGTAACAAGTGCGCGAGTGTTAGATAAAGCCACCTCCCCTATGTTAGGTTCTTATACAAGCATATCTAATTTGTGAACAGTGTATTAACGATAGAGACACTAAGCAATTAGGTTATCATCAAATCATTTGTTATAAATTAATTTGTTTCTCATTTACTCAATTGTGTGTTTATATCTTTTTCCTCGGGGAGCATGTACGAGCAAACCCGTACATATCAGTTGTTTTATATTTATGCTGACATCAACGCGCAGCGAATGAATAAAATATGCATGTATTTGAGTAAGCAATCAGTAGTCGCTTAACATCGTTTGGGCTATCAGCAAAAGTACTCTTTCGCCGCGGGTTGATCATTTACCTATCAGTTTTTGGTGTTTGTCTTGTAACTATCAATATACAAGTTGAACTCATATATCAGTTTATCATTTAAATGTACCTTACCCGTACACTTAATTAGTTGACAAGTACAAAGTGAACACATGACATTTAAGATTCCCGCTAAAACTGACTAGAGTTTTAGCGGGAATCTTAAATGTCATGTGTCAGAGTGACAGGTGACAGTTCTGTTCGGAGGACTTGACAAAGCAGATACTACACTGAGTACTTATATATTTTCAATATCTTAACAGAATTGGCCCTCAGCAACACCAAGCGGATTGCCGGTGCGTTGCCAATGCGTTGTCGATGTTTGTGAAATTTGTTTACGCCGTTTTTTAGCATTTCATTTCCTAGTCTCTTTGTTCTTCTTTCTCTCACTTCTTAAATTCTTGTATTCTGTCTTAAACTCTCTATTACAAACAGTCCCACTAATTCTATTATATGAAATTCTTAGACAGTTACCTAAATAACGTCATTTACGATGAAACTTAGCTTAATGTGCTTCAATTTACTAAATGCGTTCACATCTCACAAATGGCGTTTCCTGCCAAGGATTCTCCTGTTTCTCTCACTGCTAAATATGTATGGGCTCATTACGTTTTCGAGATCACAACAAGTGGCGAAAAGAGGTCTTAGGCGGCGGAGTCTCGGCGAGAGGACTTAGGAGCTGAGAACTGAATTTCATGCGCATGCTTTAATTATGTCGCTGTATATTTATAGAGTACCGATCTACACAGTGATATAAGTGGCTAGGAACATTACTTTCAGAGATGAACTTGTTATAATAATTAACATTAATCATACGAATTGTGGAATAAGAATGACGATCTTGAATTTTATTTGACAATTAGGGTACGTTCACATGACAAGCGTTCAACGCGCGGTAAACGCGCGATGAATTTTTGTATAGTGTTCACATGGTGCGCGCTTGTCAGGCGTTGAACGCGCGTTGCCGTGGCGGCCGTGGTTCATTTTCTACAGAGTGAGTTCTACATTTGTCGAAGATGGACGTAGAAAAAATTTTAACGGTGATTTTATACCGACGGCAAAAACGACGCGACAGAAGACGGAGATATTGGGTCCACCCAATATCTCCGTCTTCTTATCGGAATAAACGCTACTTGTCATGTCACATATCGCAGGACGTTTCTCTATTTCATCTATAAATAATTCGGTATTAAAAGCTTCCGTTTCCATTTCGGACGATTTCTGGATGAACCGAGCGAACGCTAAAATACGTCTATACGCGTCAAAAGCGCGCGCTCATCTGAACGGAAACATAGAAAATCAATTATCTCAAAGCGCGCGTCGACGCGCGCTGACAACAGTCGAGCGTTGGCGCAGCGTTCAACGCGCGCTTTATTAAAACGCGCGTTAGCATGGGTACGGCCTGAATAAAATGTATGTAGTTGTAAACACGCGTTAGGAAAACGCGCGTTGAACGCTTGTCATGTGAACGTACCCTTAACAATAATACCTATGACATGTAACTTAATCTATTTGACATTTATTGAAATTGCTTGTATTTTTTTATTAAAGTATTCAGAGAACGCTACTGCCCATCCTCTAGTGAATCCCTTATTCGCCTTTTACGACACCCACGGGAAGAGATGGAGTAGTACTATTCTTTAAGTCCGACACCACACGGACGATATACAGGGTGGTAATTTGAAATGGGGCATGAAGGGCAGCTACCTTAACCATTGTAGCTACAGGAAAACGTTCTTAGAAGACTACCCCTAACTTTTGGGATATCTACAATCGGCATTCACAGATTTAAAAAAAAAAGTACAGTCAGCGAGAAAAAGGTCTGTTTTCACAAAACTTTTTTATGATGCCAATCGATCCCATTTCCCATAAGGATCAAAAGACTCTTCCGGACCAACTGAGGTTTGAGTACTAGAAACGTCAGAAATAACAAAAAACTATTTGAGATGGGTTAGTTATAAGGCAGGGACCTTCATCGTTGTCGCTACAAGAAAATGTTGATAGGAGACTGGCCATAATTTTTGAAATTATTTCGAAATTTACAAAAAAAAGAGAAAAAAAATTTGGTACAGTCAGCAAAAAAAATGGTCGGTTCTCACAAAACTTTTTTTATGATGCCAATCGATCCTTTTTCCCATAAGGATCAAAATAGCCTTCTGGACCTACTGAGGTTAGAGTACTAGAAACATCAGAAATCACGAAAAACAACATTTCGTTAAAAGTTACGACAAGGAATATTTTTTTTTTTTTTTTTTCTATATCTGTGAGTGCAGTTCGAAATATTTTCATAAATTATGGACAGTTTCTTAAGAACATTTTCCTGTAGCCACAACTATTAAGGTAGCTGCCCTTATTACTACCCCATCTCAAATAAGTTTTTTGTTGTTTCTGACGTTTCTAGTACTCAAACCTCAGTTGGTCCGGAAGAGTCTTTTGATCCTTACGGGAAATGGGATCGATTGGCATCATAAAAAAGTTTTGTGAAAACAGCCCTTTTTCTCGCTGACTGTACTTTTTTTTCAAAATCTGTGAATGCCGATTGTAGATATCCCAAAAGTTAGGGGTAGTCTTCTCAGCACGTTTTCCTGTAGTTACAATGGTTAAGGTAGTTGCCCTTCATGCCCCATCTCAAATTACCACCCTGTATACGGACGAGGTATAATATTTATAATTGAAAGAAATGTAAAAGTTAGAATAAAAGCCCGCATTCATAAAAATCCCCTAAAAAAACAATACAGGTGCATGCAGATCAACAGAACTGTTCGCAGCATCATTTCGCAAAACGAATTCGGTTCACTGATGGGCGAGCCCATTTTCAGGGAATCCGGAGCGATGCCAATCGCTCTTTGATCAGAAAGTATCGTTCAGATGCGTATCGCGTTTATTAACGCTCTCCGAAAAAAATGGATGCATTCTTTCACGGAAAACGATCTATTTTTTTATTGTAGTCTCGAAACTTTTTCTCCTGTGTAGGTATAGAAAATGTTGAACTGTCTTAATTGACTTCAAAAAGGAGGTACTCTGTTTGACCTGTATGTATATGTATGTAGATATATTCGCCATTATCTCGAGAACCGTTACTCATAATTCGATGCGGTTTTCACTAATCAAATAAGGTTTTTCCAAAGAAGATTCTTACTTATAAAATATTTAAACATATCACCGGCACTTCTGGACCGATTAAGATGATCATTTTGTTGTTTAATACAGAGGCTATGGTTCAGAATCGTCAACTCAATGCCATCGTTATACAAGTCATCCCTGTGGTCGTCTTTTTCTCGAAGTTACACTGATGATGTTTCAAGTATTACCTGTAACAAAAAAAAAAATGAATTTGAATATGAATTCATCCATATAGTTATGTCCATAGCTGAACTGAACATGGGGTAAAATTGCCATAATCACCACGATTGGTGAATAAATTAGTTTGCGGAGTTTTTTTTTTGTTTTTGTGTGGTAAATTATACAAATTCATTTAGACCGGCCGCAAATTTTGAGAATTTTCCGTCAGAAAATGTCTAACGCTTGCGCAAAGGCAGTCTGCGCACACATTTTGTACTAGAGCCAGCAGGCTGCCAGATTCAGCAAATTCTAACTGTATGCGGGGTCTAGTACAAAATGTATGAACAGGGTCGCGCGCCAGAAATATTCTGATAGAAATTTCTGACAATTTACGGCTGGGCTTAATATGTGATACCCAGAAATATCTTGCTGGGCAGTTTGTTGCGTCGCTTCTCTTTACAGCATAAAGATCACACAGCTCATTAGAACCACCCGGCACCCAACCCGCATCGCCTCGCCTCGTGCCGTTATTATTCTTTATATGAAATTGTATGGATGTGCACTCACTACATCAACTCCGTAGCGGCATCGGATCGCCTCGGGCGTATGCCGTTCACGCGCGGACGACGAGTTGACCACTCGGTGACAACTCGCTGCTCGCATGCTTGCCTTGAGTTGCTGCGCATTGCCAACGCACAAGTCCCGAGTGAGCCGCGCGGTGCCATCAAGTGGACCGCGCGCGCACCGTGACTGATTCACGCGAGGACAATGCGTCAGCGATGCGCCGCTCCCCACCCTCCCATCATTTACAGCCCTTCTTTCTAAAATGTCGGACGTATAGTTTTTGCTTCCAAAATGAATAAAGAAAGACTTATCGATTGCGATAAGACCACCCATTGTACATATTGTGTAAATATTTGTATTCCTTTTTTTGTTTCCGGTGTATTATGTACAATAAAGAGTATATCAATAAATAAATATCGGAGAAGTTCAAAAATATATGTCAAATTTTGGTAAAATTTGACATAACCAAACACATGTGTAGATCTTGTGCCAATTGCTGACAGACTAGGTACTCGGAAATTCGTGGACCCCGCGATTTCCACTCGTTAACTACTTGAGGTCCACTGGTTGACCACGCGATGTCCACTCGATGACCACGCGAGGTCCTCTGGTTGACCACGCGATGTTAACTGGTGATAACGCGGCGTCCACCCGTGAACCACCTGCTGACAACGAGTGGACGCTGAGCGACGAGAAGATGCGGGTCGGGGTGGATCTAATGAGCTGTGACCTTAAACGTGCTAACTTTAACCTTTTATTATGAGCCCATGTTGTCCCACTGCAGGGCAAAGGCCTCCCTTCCCTCCTTCTACCTTTCGCGATATAGTGCGGCAGTAGGCCAATCCTTTAAAAATGAGTCCAGCTCATCCCGCCATTTTCTTCTGGGCCTGCCGCGTGGTCGTTTTGTGCCAGTTGGGATCCACTTAGTGGTTATTTTAGCCCATTGCTCCTCCGACATGCGGCAGACATGACCATCCCAGTTCCAACTTTAACCTATTTTTAATAAATGCTATTTTGATATTCTTTTCATCACTGAGAAGCTGCTAGCCATATTCTGTTAATAAAACACTCTATTTATACAACATAGTAAAGTTAAACAGGAAATTCCACTTAAACATTTGCCTAATTTATTTTAGCGAGAGTTTTGTGCCGTACTGGTATTGTTTTCTACGACAGGATTAAAGGTCACCGGGAGCTGATTGTGTTTGTTTTCAATTAAATTAAACCCTGACCGAGTTTCAATTTGATATAAGCATATTTATGTTAGTCATTGAGGTCCTGGATTCGATCCTCAGGTCAGGCAAAGTGTTATTGGGTTTTTCCGTGAGAAATTTCTCAGCAGCAGCCCGTAGTCTGTATTTGTGGCCGGTTGATGGCAATAGGTTCGCTCTATTACATGGGACTTGAACAAAATGGCGAAATGAGAGTATGCTATACACCTCTGCCCTACCCTTCAGCGAATACAGGCGTGATGTTATGTTAGTCATCGCAACTACTTACTTTTCTCTCTTTAATGCACTAGCTATACCCTTTTCACTATAAGTTGATTAGTGACGTTTCTCTACAATACGTTACCACACAAAGAATATCAAATATGTTAAGAAAACAAAGCATGGATAATATAGCTATATTCCGGTTTTTGATGATGTCGTTTACGTTTTTTCGATAGCAGTCTCCTTACTGCTACAATTTGCGAAATGACCGAGCTGTCAGAACTCATCTTTGGGTGAACACAATATAGTTTAGCTAGTAACAATCATATACAAATTTATTTTTAGTAGGTATGTACAAAAACCGAGACACCCCAACAAGATTTTCATCAGAACTGCGTGAATGTGTGTGTTTTTTAATAAATCTCCAAGTTACACCTTAGTTTATATCGCGTTAAGTTCCCTAGTAAAGTGTGAAATGCCTGAGATGTGCTATGCCGGGGTTGTCTAATACACGGAAACTGACCGAGCGGACCGTTTCAAGCCTCAAGGTGTCTATTCCCGTCCACTGTTATGTGTAGAAACCTATTGAAAAAGAATTGAAATTCATGAAAAAAAAAGGAAAAATATAATGTGGTGTAAAAACTATGTCAATCGATTCTCCTGGTGACTCTGAACAAACTAGTTTCAGGTTTAGTGCATACTAAAACTAAACTTGTATAATAACAGAAAAAATCACATGATTGAATTTGTGGGCTTGGGGACACATTATTACCCCTAAATTATATTGTTTATGTGCCTGTAAAATTTAGTTACAATTGATGGAAAGACAGCTGTATTTGTAAGCCTGTGACATACGGACGGACAGACATGACATAATTCTAAGAGGTCCCTATTTTGCTATTTGGCTACGCTGCCGTGCAGGCCCTAAAACGCAGTAACAGGTTTTTTCACGTTTTTGAGTTGAATATTGAACCTTGACGGTCACGCTATAAGGAACACAGTGATATTGCCGATTTTTAGTTGGGATGTTCTAAACGGTTAAAAAGACGAATTAGTGAAAGCAGTAACTTAATTTTGCAGGTCTAAATATGTCATAAGACTAACTAAAATACAGTAATAGCTATTACGTCTACCACGACTCGTTACTTTACCTATTTAAATGCAGTAAATATCTATATTGCCACTAAAAATCTGTATTCTACACTCAAACAAATATTGACGCATATAAATTAAAACGCAGTAAGCAGTTTTTGTACCAACAGTATTAATACTGCGTGGTTGATCACTAATTTATTTCAGGCGAACACACAATAAACCATGTGCCATTTAAGTAAAAGATCTCATGTTTCTTGCGAAAGCAAAAAGTTTCTTACTATTTAATATTGTTTCTTAAGTATATTTATAGCCGCATGTGCTCGAAACGCCTAAAGATAAGTAACAATATTAGCAGAAATTGTTAAAAAATAAACGTTATTCTTATTACATACATAAAATTGTTTTATTCTGTAAATTCCTACCTAGGACATAATTCGTAAGTTGGAAAATTTGTTACATACTACACGTGCAGTTAGTTCAAGATACAAATTAAAATGCAGTTAAAAAAGGTATTATGCTGCAAATTACTCTGCAAAGTAGCAAATAAATCAAAGATTTTGCAGTATCAAGTATTTTTACCGCATTTTAATCTGCATACGTGTACCTTTTTGCGTGCAGTAACTGCCATGATTTTAGAAAAAATCATTTCATTTAGAACTTAATAAACTAAATTCATATTTCTATTCGTAGATATAATCTTTGTTCTCAGGTAATCCTCGTGGCAATAAAAATATCCACCATACAAATGAATAATATAAAAAAAAACAGCGTTAAAAAGTTTTTCGCGATTTACTCGAAACCGCTTTTTCTCTCATACTGCACTTTAGGGCCTGCACGGCAGTTAACGGTACCCCAAATAACCATTGAGAATGAACACTTTGTGAATAAAAGAATATGTCTCATTGTTTTTCCAAATGCTAAAATTATTTGCAGCTCAAATCGAATAGTTGAATATTTTAAAATGGTATTTTTGTACAATGCCCTTCACAAAGGCAATTTCAGACGCGTTCATTAAACTGCTTTGTTCTAATTTACAAGCGATTGCGATTTAAATAATTTATGAAGTTTTCGCACTGAATAATACTCTATACAATTCATTATAAAGCAGTGCATAGTAACATCATAATAAAATAATATTATGTGCTGCTTTTTACAATTGAAAACCTATTATAAATTGTATGCGAGACTAATCGCTTTATTATGTCGTTCAATCTTAAGTACCATTTCATCCTTATAAGTATTCATTAAATTTAGTTAAGACAAATGATTTTTTTGTCCCGCTTGCACAACGTCTCGCTCAATACATTTAGTGCTAAAGATATTTAAAATGTAATTGTATTTCAGTCAATTGTTTGAAGTTGGTAGAGACAGAATTATGTTTTAAATAATTATGTTTAACAATAAGGAGGAGTTTTACCGGTTGGTGAAACACCCCCTTAGTTTTTCACATGACAGGTTTATCATTAACTGTTCATTAAGGTAATTCGGTCTCTCTCTTTTCAATAGCTAAAATTTGCATTTTACCACCATATCAATAGTGATAATGATAGTGAAATGCAAATGAATAAACGAATAAAGTGATAATGACAAGAATATTGAATATAATTATAAATGTTATATATTTTGTTGGTCACATTTAGCTTATCTGGTCAATAGTTACGGACTACTTATTGATAGGTTGGGGAAATTACCCTTTAATGTATTTAACGAGTCGTTGTGTAATCGGGCCTTAGTGTTCAATTCATGGCCTAGCAAATACAGCAAAAACTTGTCTTGTTTCTTGTCACTTGGACCACACAGTACCCAAACATAAAAGGTGAGGTAATACTTTCCTTAAAGGCACCTTTAAGAAAATTGGAAAACCAAGTGTTGGTTTCATAAATCTCAAATCTTTCTTGATTTGTAAAAGTTATGTCTTTTTTCGAAACCGTAGGAGTGCATTGTTTACTTTAAAGAAAGAACGAAAATACTTATTTGCGTCACGGCGAGACGTACAATCAGCTTACAAAAAGATGTATACACTTACCGAAATTAAAAGCGATTTGTATAAGGAGTAGATATATCTTTTATTATTGTAGGTATATTATAATATGCAAAGAGTTCACCTTTGATCCATTTGTCATGAAAAGTTACACGGCAAGAAAGATGATCAACCTTAAGTTTTTTTGATAATATAATTTAATATATAATAATAACCTTTACTTAAAACATAACTTGTAGTTGTCCTGCTTAGGTGTCCTTTAATTTTTTTGATTTTAAAGTATATCGCTAATCGTGAAAACCTGTAATTGGCTTTATGATATGTCACATAGTATATCACATATTGTAATTTTTTTACTCCATTTTATAGCTGTTGGTTTACCAAAATAAATAAATAATTATATGATTGACATATGATTTTACTACAGTTTATTAGATACTAGGGACCCGCCCCGTGCTTCGCAAATGTACGTTTTATAGCTTAAAACCTTTCTCTTGAATCACTCTCTTAACTATTAAAAAAAACCGCATCAAAATCCGTTGCGTAGTTTTAAAGATCTCAGCGTACATAGGGACAGACAGACAGCTGGAAGCGACTTTGTTTTATAGTATGTAGTGATGATTTATATTCACATATTATCTGCCAACACATGCGAATACGTTTTCGTGAAGTTGAAAGAGTCCATTCACGAATTTTTCTTGGATTGACTGTTTAATTTTGCTACGTGTTTAAATTTTTTGTAGCTAACTGTGCAAAAAAGACTAAATGTTAAATAAAATTCGTTAAGAAACAAAATCAAAAAGTTTGGGGAAACATGCATCTCAACTGAGCAAATCAGACATCGCTCAGCAAATTGCCGTGGCATATGCATAGAGCAGAGCCACAGCGCTGATTTTCAGCGACAGCAGGCATCGACACAATGATGTCACCAATTCTTTAGCTTTTTCACTATCATTAGTTGTCAACCTATTTTTATTGCATTGACTCTAGTTCTAACGCAATATGCAACGATGAGGTCGATTCAAGCTAGACCAAGCACTCGGTTTTTAGTAAGACAGAATTGTCTCTAGTTTCTTATGCGTTATTTTTTTGGGAAACTATCATAAAGCAGCCATAGCCTAGCGGTTGAACGTTTGCATTCCATGCAGCAGGGTCTGAACTGAACCCGGCCCGCACGTCGGACGTTTCGAGTTCATTTGACGACACATTTGGTGCAGTGGCTAAGGGATTGGCTTCTGCGCTACGAGTCGTGGGTTCGATTCCCACACGGAACAAAAATTTGTATGGCCTACAGGTGGTTGTTTCGGGTGTGGGCGTTTGTTTGTAAGATTTGTGTCTGTAAACGCACCCACGATACAAGAGAAATCATAGTGTGGGGCAAAGTTTAAAAAAATAAATATACGGATCATAATTTAACTATCACTTGCGTTAACTGTGAAGGAAAACATTGAGAGTAAACTTGCACATCTGAGAGGGCTCCAAAAAGTATTCGATGGTGTGTGTAATCCGCTAACCTGCATCATGCCAGCGTGGAGGACTAAGGCCTGAATCCTTCTAATTCTGAGAAGCTCGTGCCTAGCATTGGAAAATTAATGGGCTGATGATGATAATATGAAACCAATTGTTGACGATGGTGAAACGTCCCGCTCGTCGCCTTAAAAAATCTATGCTATATGCTCACCTATCCGGCTCGAAGGACCAGCATTTTATAGCGGATAGGTGAGCATACGAGAAGCAAACACACTTGAGTAAGTGGGTAAGTAGGTACATTTAGGTGGAAGCCGATGCGTGCGTAGACGCGTATACGCGGTGAGCGCTGGATGTCAACTGGCCGCCCCGCACGGCTGCGCGGCTCGGGAATATAAACTAGTGATGCGACAACACAACTGGTGATGCGGCATACAGGTAAGTACACTTTTTATATTTTATCACAGATTACGTTAATATTTCTAATAACAATTTATTTTATTTTTCGGGTTTTTAAGGCGACGAACGGGACGTTTCACCATCGTCAACACCAATATTGAAAATCTTTACGGGAACTGCTGATTCGATTAGTTGAACAGGTATTGTCAAGACCACATAATGAGAAGTCATAGAACTCACAGATAACATTCTAATTCTAACTTATCTATTACATCAACTATTGTCAAGTAAAAGGTTAACCACCTCGTTAACGTGTTATAACGTTTTCGGTTAAGGACCGTCACCGATCATGAATTAAATAAGCTCATCGAGGGTAACCTTAACCTATCAATAACTCCTACTTGAAGTCAATGGCATTTACGTTAACTATCTTTGTATTCAGGTAGTTCAGCAAAATACCTATGTATTTATGTACATTATTTTAAACTAGCTGTATCCGCGGCTTTGTCTACGAAAACATAAGGTTATTCTCATCACCCACATTTAATGGCGTGATAATTTGTACCCTATAAACTGCCTCGTTCTTTAATGTACATTTTTGCCTTTCAAATAAATCTGTTCAATAGTATTGGCGAGAAGCTCAAACATACAAACTGTTTCGCCATCAGTATCATTTTTAGGACAACTAGCAATTTTTTTTTCTTTAAGTATTTGGTTATACAGAATTCTCAAATCAGAAACCGGAGGATAATCCACCATTTTTTTGACAACTCCGTACTCAAATGTACTTATGTACTGCTTATCCTAGAATTCTTAGCTCAGAAATCGGAGGAGAGTTACTTTCGCATTTATAGTAGGGATTTGACGATAAACGGCTAACGGCTTAGTGTCAGTACAATTCACTGATGCATTTACGGATCCAATATTCTATGGACTTACATTAGCAGAGTGTACGACGAAGCCAATCTTGAAACGTGACAAGAATGTAAACCCAAGGTTTTGTTGCGTTTCGTACGAATTTTGTTATGAATTTTACTTCTGTTTTCCATTGTTTATCTTAAATATATTTCTTGTTTATATTTAAAGAACTGTACCGTGTATTTTTTACTTAAATATAAGGCGTATTACTGCAATTTAAAAGAATTAGCATGTATTATCACGAGTCTATGAATAAATTGAATGAGATAAGTACGAGTACCTATTTTTGTCTACTATTTTATTCAGAAAGTAGCAATCGCCTGCGGCTTCGCTCGCATAGTATGTCGATAAAAAGTATACTATCTTCTTTGTCATGTTTCAGTCTACGGGTCTACCTTTTATAGCAGAACTTTTTACGTCATAATATTGTTTTGCATAACAACGGATAGCATAAACTTCATTTCGCAGAAAATCATTTCGCATACACTCAGTTGTCATACATTCAAAACTCATAATTTTGTTAGTCAGAATCATCTTTAGGCATAATGTTTATATCCATAATAATTAAAAAGCAGAAACATCATATCGCAGAAAATTCACAGTCAGAATCGTCTTTTGGCATACATTTTATATCGATAGTCATTAAAAGGCAGAACTGATTTTTTTCGCCACACACATGCGATGATAACGTTAATGCAGCATGCAGCATGCATGCAAGCAGGCATGCAACATGCAGCAGGCATGCAGCATGCAAGCAGGCATGCAACATGCAGCAAGCATTGTTTCTGTTACGGCTCGGCGCTCCGCGCCTACGCGGGTTTAAATTACACTCTAGGGGTAGGGCAGACAAGACTGCGTAAAGTCGGTTTCGCAGCGATTCGTTTCTGTCACAAAATTTTGCAGCACAACGTATTGACTTTTTATGACACAAATTTAATTTAATATTGAAAATGCTACCAATACATGCTATATTTAGAACATTCTATGTCACTTTTGCAGACCATTCGATTTTAAATACATTGCACGTAGTTAACCCTTCGGCGAATACAGGCGTGATGTTATGTTAGTCATCGCAACTAATTACTTTTCTCTCTGTAATGCACTAGATGGTTAGCTAGTATCCATAATAAAGTGAAAAATCACATGATTGAAAAATTTGTAGGCTTGGGGGACACATTACTACCCCTAGATTATATTTTTATGTGCCTGTACAATTACGTTACAATTGATGGAAAGACAGCTGTATTTATAGGGTTATTGGAAAAAACATTAAGGCGAGCTGAACCCTGGCGGGGTAGGTTTTGCTTGTTTTAGAACTCATTTTTGATAGGCAAATTAAAACATTTAGAACCCAAAATAAATTTATATTTTAGGATACATTCCTTCTCTATACCATGTACCCGTTCAATACACGATGCAATATAGTTTTCTCGATAGAAAAAAATACTGAAGTTACTTCGATTTGCAGTTTTTTACAAGCAAAATTTCATTTTAAACAAGTACTTACTATAATACATTTTTATAATTAATATTAATTTATAGGTAATTAATTTTGGAATCGATTCTACCCGATCGTTTTTTTTTATTACATTTATATATTTTTTTTCGATTTTTTAAAGTGATTTTCGGCCCGCGCGTCGTCGCTTACCCGATTGCCGTGTCGCTTACCCGATTACCGCGCCAGGGTTCAGCTCGCCTTAACAACCGCTTAAGGAGTCATTGTACTCATCATTATGAACAACTTTTACTATGGGACCAAAACTGTTCCCTAATTAAAAATCAGCTGTTCCCTACATTTTGACGAGTAATGCGAACATAAACGTAGGGAACGGCTGATTTTCTTTTCGCAATTTCAGGTTTGGTCCCATAGTAAAATTTGTTCATAATGATGAGTACAATGACCTATTAAGAGATCATTAGTGGGTGAATATTCGAACTTCCTTAAGAAATACAAATCATTGTTCTCCTTCGTTGTTAACATTAATATTAGTTGCAGATTGTTTTTATTCTTGTCTTATTGCTTGACGGCAGTGGTATTGTTTGATTTTTCATTATTATAATTGAAGTTTGAAACATCTGCATTTAGAACTTTGAGATGATGGTAATGAATGACGTTCTTATTTTTTGCTAACATTTTTCGAATAATCACCCTGGTGTCTCACCAGTCATTCTGTATAATAATAGAAAAAATCACATGACTATAAAATTTGTGGGCTTGGGGACACATTATTACCCCTAAATTATATTTTTTATATGCTTGTAAAATTACGTTAAAATTGATGGAAAGACAGCTGTATTTGTAAGCCTGTGACATACGGACGGACAGACATGACATAATTCTAAAGGTGTGTACGGACTGCACGTTCCTGTGTACGCGTAGTCGGTTACGCGTACACAGGAACGCATAGTAATAGTATGGAGGTGCCTGTCTTATGCCTTGTACGGACTAAGCGTTCCTGCGTACGCGTAACCGACAACGCGTACCAATGTACGCGCTGTCCGTACACACCTTAAGAGTTTCCTATTTTGCTATTTGGCTACGGTACCCCAAATAACCATTGCGAGTAAATACTTTGAGAATAAAAGAAAATGTCTCATTGTTTTTCTAAATGCTAAAATTATTTGCAGCTCAAATCGAATAGTTGAATATTTTAAAATGGTGTTTTTGTACAATGCCCTTCACAAAGGCAGTTTCAGACGCGTTCATTAAACTGCTTTGTTCTAATTTACAAGCGATTGCGATTTAAATAATTTATGAAGTTTTCGCACTGAATTTTGTTCAATACCATCCATTACAAAGCAGTGCATTATAAGATCAGACTAAAATAATATTTTGGATTGTTTTGCGTTTCCGTATTACAAATTGCATGCGAGACTAATCGCTTTCATACGTCGATTCAATTTAAATCCCATCAAAAATATTCGCGTAAAAAAAGACACGTCTCGCCGTGAAAATTTCTGAGATCGAATGTAGAGCCACATCGGGCATTTCATTAATAAAGATATTTTTTGGACTTTGCAATCAATTTTCAAGCTTTCGCTCTCATCTGTTACAAAGATAAAGGGGGCATAAGAGTGCCTTGAGTTGCTTCTAGAAAAAGGTGTACAGCCGTGCCCGCTCAACATTGGTAGGGGCACTACCGTGCCCCCTGATACCATTATTTCATCCTCATAAGTAGTAATTTATTTTAAATAGGATAAAGGATTTTATTTTTAGTCCCGCTTGTACAAAGACTTGCTAAATACATTTAGAGCTAAACTCATTGTATATTCAGTAAAATGTTTTAAGTTGGTTGACAGAATTATGTTTGAAGTATGTTAAACATTAACCCTTATTACAAAAGATGGTCTAAGAAAAACCTAGGTTTTAAAATAGGCCCGTCTCTTTTTGTTATATAACATAAGAAAGTGATGGGTATATTTTAAGCCAGGGTTTACCTTAGTCTTGGTTTAAACCATCTTTTGTAATAAGGCGGTAAATGTATTTAACGAGGCGTTGTGCAATCAGGCCTAATTGACTCGAAGTCATGGCATAACAGATACGGCATAACACAACTACAATAAAAACTTATCTTGTTTCTTGTCACTTGGACCACACAGTACCCAAACATAAAAGGTGAGGTAATACTTTCCTTAAAGGCACCTTTAAGAAAATTGGAAAACCAAGTGTTGGTTTCATAAATCTCAAATCTTTCTTGATTTGTACAAGTTATGTCTTTTTTCGAAACCGTAGGAGTGCATTGTTTACTTTAAAGAAAGAACGAAAATACTTATTTGCGTCACGGCGTGACGTACAGTCAGCTTACAAAAAGATGTATACACTTACCGAAATTAAAAGCGATTTGTATAAGGAGTAGATATATCTTTTATTATTGTAGGTATATTATAATATGCAAAGAGTTCACCTTTGATCCATTTGTCATGAAAAGTTACACGGCAAGAAAGATGATCAACCTTAAGTTTTTTTGATAATATAATTTATAACCTTTACTTAAAACATAACTTGTAGTTGTCCTGCTTAGGTGTCCTTTAAGTTTTTTGATTTTAAAGTAGGTATATCGCTAATCGTGAAAACCTGTAATTGGCTTTATGACACATATTGTAATTTTTTTACTCCATTTTATAGCTGTTGATTTTCCAAAATAAATAAATAATTAAATGATTGACATATGATTTTACTACAGTTTATTCCGCCCCGTGCTTCGCAAGTGTACGTTTTATAGCTAAAACCTTCCTCTTCAATCACTCTCATATCTATTAAAAAAAACCGCATCAAAATCCGTTGCGTAGTTTTTGTCTTATAGTATTTATGTAGTGATGATTTTAATATTATATTAAATTATTTATATTCACATATTATCTGCCAACACATGCGAATACGTTTTCGTGAAGTTGAAAGAGTCCGTTCACGAATTCTTCTTGGATTGACTGTTTAATTTTGCTACGTGTTTACATTTTTTGTAGCTGACTGTGCACTACCACAAAAAAGACCATGTGTTAAATAAAATTCGTTAAGAAACAAAATCAAAAAGTATGGGGAAACATGCGTCTCATCTGAACAAATCAGTCATCGCTCAGCAAATTGCTGTGGCACGTGCATAGAGCAAAGCCACAGCGCTAATGTTCAGCAACAGTCGGCATCGACACAATGATGTCACCAATTATTTAGCTTTTTCACCATCAACCTATTTTTAACCGACTTCAAAAAGGAGGAGGTTCTCAATTCGTCTGAATGTTTTTTAACCGACTTCAAAAAGGAGGAGGTTCTCAATTCGTCTGAATGTTTTTTTTTTTTGTTTTTTTTTTTTGGAAAACTATCATAAAGCAGCCATAACCTAGCGGTTGAACGTTTGCATTCCACGCAGCAGGGTCTGAACTGAACCCGGCCCGTACCTCGGACTTTTAGAGTCCATGTGCGGATCATAATTTAATTATCACTTGCGTTAACGGTGATGGAAAATATTGAGAGTAAACTTGCACATCTGAGAGGGTTCCAGAGAGTTCTCGATGGTGTATGTAGTCCGCCATCCCGCATCAGGCCACCGTGGAGGACTAAAGCCTGAATCCTTCTAATTCTGAGAAGAGGCCCGTGCCCAACATTGGGAAATTAATGGGCTGATGATGATAATATGAAACCAATTGTTGACGATGGTGAAACGTCCCGCTCGTCGCCTTAAAAAATCTATGCTATATGCTCACCTATGCGGCTCGAAGGACCAGCGTTTTGTAGCAGATAGGTGAGCATACGAGAAGCAAACACACTTGAGTAAGTGGGTAAGTAGGTACATTTAGGTGGAAGCCGATGCGTGCGTAGACGCGTATACGCGGTGAGCGCTGGATGTCAACTGGCCGCCCCGCACGGCTGCGCGGCTCGGGAATATAAACTAGTGATGCGATAACACAACTGGTGATGCGGCATACCAGTACCCCAAGTGTGAGTTTTTTTCGTTAACTACAGTAGTTGCGTCACGACAAAAATGTATGAAAATTTAAGCAGCACCTCTAGCGGCGAATAGCGAGACTAAAAAATGCGAGTGCGACTTTTTTGACACTTACTATAGTAATCTATTCGTAAACCTCGAAACTACAGTGGGTGTAGATTACTATCCGTCTTGTAGTTTTGCTGTAGTTTACTGACAGTTTACCAAAATTTTGCAAGTGTGAGCTGCAAATTTGACATTTCGTATAGTTACAGCTGTCAACGATACTATAAACACTGTAGTTTGTCAGTCACTTTGATTTCTAAGGTGAAAGGCTTGTTTACTATAATAGTTTTGCAATTTGCATTATTTATTCATAGTTAGTGTCATAAATTATGCCAATGTGTATTTTTTCCTGCTTGGAGCATGTTCGTGGCCTACCAGGCAAAAGAACAGAGTGTTCGGATTCGTGTCGGAGTTTTCGTGGAGAGTGTCTTGAAAACGTAATATAAAGTAGTCGGAGTAGATTTAACAAGTAAAGACGGATCAAGCTCATGATTTCTTCAAACGCTACTAGACAAGCCATTACAAGTAAGTTTTTACATGTTTCTCTATCAAATGCACATAGGTACCTACATGTAGTAAAAGTGCAATACAAGCCTACACTATGCGTCCATATCATTCAGGCTATTCATGATAATAAATACACGTTATCATGGTACCTGCTTTTCAACCACTTCAAATAGCGGTATTGAGAAGCCTGCCAAAATCATTACTCCCGACAAACGAATTAGTGATTGCAATTATAACCAGCGCTCAGGAGTAGGTATGCAGTGCGGCTGTGACCCATCTTTTTGATATTATAACCTAAGAGCAAACACCTACCTACCGCTATGACAGTCATATTAGTTCATTATTTTGGTTTTAATATACTTGGGTATAGTTAAAAAGAAAAAATCTTATTAACGTACATGTTTTTACTTTTAGATCACGGTGAATGTGAATAGCAGTCGACACTACCTATGATAAGAACTAGAAGATCGTCTTGGTTGCAGAGATTCAATCATTTCAAATCGAGAAAGATTCTACCGAGGTGTCTATCAATACAAACATAGCGGCGATATTTTTTTGTAATTTCTTTAATATCATATTTTAAAAAAAAACATGTCTTTATGATACAATCAAGTAAATTGTTATTCCCAAATTATTCTAGTTTTATTCCTATAGTTACATCGAAATGCTATAGGAAAGATAGGTACAAACAACAATATAAAATAAAAGCATTTCTAGGCAGGCTTCAAATGTAACTTATAGACTATTGAAGTCCACTGCAAGCTGGATCTAACAGGTTTCTTAAGTTACACCACTACACCTAATTCTGCACTCAACATCTCTGCGCTCGACTTTGTCACATCTTTACTAGGGACAAGGAGATTGTATGTTTCCAGTCCTCCTCGCCCACATTTAAATGCATATGGATCCATCTTCCATTCATCGTGATAGGGATATCAGTTTGATTTTACGCGCTTTTGCGGAAGAACACCAAAATTGTAAATCAGCCTTCTTCTAAACATTCACCGTTAAAATATACCTCAAGTATTAATGATAAGCTCCAGAAGATAATTTCTTAGTAATTTACCTAAGATTTCATAATTAATAGCATTCTGTGACAGCGAATGACATATTTGTTTGACAGTCGTCTAGAATATTTTTGGTTGAGATTTTTAGGGTTCAGTAGTTAAATATAGAAAAACATCAGATTTCGTCGTTTGTCACAGGCAGATTAGTTTGACTCTTGACTTCTATGTTTATAAGTTAGAAAATTATAAATGATTATAAAGGAAGACGCCATACTTCAAGCTACCTATTGTAATAAACCCAATAATGTTTTGAACATCTTTAATTTAGCATACCTAGAAACATGTATACAGGCTGGAAACGTTAAGTGTCAACAGGCAATTAATTAGTTATTTTTACAGATATTGCCATACTGTCAGCTAATATTAAAACTAGCTTGCCTACGAAATAAAATGACATAAATATCTTAACGAAATTAAATCTCTATTATGTTAAAAAAAATATTTACACTGCGCCCAAGACTTAAGTAAGAAAAGCAATCTGTTTGAACGATTATTCCATAATTATACGTAACATCTTTAAACTTTGAACTGATATTGGAACTTGGCAACCAAATGAATAAAACATCACCAATGCCTTTTTAAAACAAAAGAAAATAAAATACAAAAAAATGTGAGAGTGCGAAAAAATAACATTCATTTGGTGTAAGGTTTTATTTTGAAAAAATATTAGTGTCGCTTTATGCAGTAAGCAACTAAGTTTCGATACGACCTTTTTTTTAAATAACTTTATTTTGGCCGAATAATCCCATAAAAACCGTATTTTGCGCATAATGTATGGGAGAAGTAAAAATAAAATTTTGGTCATAAAGCGATTAAATTAAAAAAAGATTACAGTGTCATTTTGTTCCTTTGACAACTTAGATTTGATATTAACCTTACATTTTTCAATACTTAAATAATCGCCTGGTGTCACTTAACGTTTCCACCCTGTTCATAATTATAATTATTATTCTATTATGTATTGATAAAGTCAAAAGTCAAAAGTCAAAGTTTTTTATTTCAAATAGACCAGATTACAGGCACTTTTAAAACGTCAAAACTAGGTACTAATACTAAAAACTATAAAATAAAAAAAAAAAAAAACAAAAAAAAAATAGTAAAAACTAGATAGCCGGTACTTCTCATTTGTAACGAAAACTGTACACTGCACAATTATTATTAATAACGTGTAGTATATTATTTGGGTATCTAGGTTGCGAATTAATAAGTTACATAATTCTTGGAATTGCTATACGGAATTTCACTTTATGCATGGTCACACACTTAACGAAAGGATAAACTATAAACTCCATGGTCTTTCGTGGGAAGAGACAATTTGAATGATGAACTATAGTGTGGCTAAATTAAGTAGCATTCTTTTATGTTTAATATACTTTACCAAAGTTGTCTGTTTAAATAGGTCGTAGTATAAACTTACGAAAACAGGCCTAGTGATGTCCTTAACGATCGAGGCTGTAGAAAAGGCACAGTAAAGGCAGTGAGGAAACTACACAGTAAACTGTAAAAGTAATGATACTCGCACTCGCACGTTACGATTCGAAGGATAGTTTATAGTAACCTCGATTGACGGAATAGTTACGAAAACGTGTAGAAAACTACAGAACTCACACTTGGGGTACAGGTAAGTACACTTTTTATATTTTATCACAGATTACGTTAAGATTTCTAATAACAATTTATTTTATTTTTCAGGTTTTTAAGGCGACGAGCGGGACGTTTCACCATCGTCAACACCAATATTGCAAATTTTTACGGGAACTGCTTATTCGATTAGTTGAACAGGTATTGTCAAGACCACATAATGAGAAGTCATAGAACTCATAGATAACATTCTAATTCTAACTTATCTATTACATCAACTATTGTCAAGTAAAAGGTTAACCACCTCGTTAACGTGTTATAACGTTTTCGGTTAAGGACCGTCAATGATCATGAATTAAATAAGCTCATCGAGGGTAACCTTAACCTATCAATAACTCCTACTTGAAGTCAATGGCATTTACGTTAACTATCTTTGTATTCAGGTAGTTCAGCAAAATACCTATGTATTTATGTACATTATTTTAAACTAGCTGTATCCGCGGCTTTGTCTACGAAAACATAAGGTTATTCTCATCACCCACATTTAATGGCGTGATAATTTGTACCCTATAAACTGTCTCGTTCTTTAATGTACATTTTTGCCTTTCAACTAAATCTGTTCAGTAGTATTGGCGAGAAGCTCAAACATACAAACTGTTTCGCCATCAGTATCATTTTTAGGACAAGTAGCAATTTTTTTTCTTTAAGTATTTGGTTATACCGAATTCTCAAATCAGAAACCGGAGGATAATCCACCATTTTTTTGACAACTCCGTACTCAAATGTACTTATGTACTGCTTATCCTAGAATTCTTAGCTCAGAAATCGGAGGAGAGTTACTTTCGCATTTATAGTAGGGATTTGACGATAAACCGCTAACGGCTTAGTGTCAGTACAATTCACTGATGCATTTACGGATCCAATATTCTATGGACTTACATTAGCAGAGTGTACGACGAAGCCAATCTTGAAACGTGACAAGAATGTAAACCCGAGGTTTTGTTGCGTTTCGTACGAATTTTGTTATGAATTTTACTTCTGTTTTCCATTGTTTAACTTAAATATATTTCTTGTTTATATTTAAAGAACTGTACCGTGTATTTTTTACTTAAATATAAGGCGTATTACTGCAATTTAAAAGAATCAGCATGTATTATCACGAGTCTATGAATAAATTGAATGAGATAAGTACGAGTACCTATTTTTGTCTGCTATTTTATTCAGAAAGTAGTAATCGCCTGTGGCTTCGCTCGTATAGTATGTCGATAAAAAGTATACTATCTTCTTTGTCATGTTTCAATCTACCTCTGTACTAAGTTGTATCAACATTGGTTCAGCACTTTAGTCGTGAAGAAGTGACAAATAAATCGACACACAGATAGATAAATTCACTTTCTCATTTAGGTTACCTCTTATTCTTTGGGAATAACAGGCAGTACCAGTACTGGTACAACTAAATCTGTATTAAACGAAAACGCACAAGCACTTTTTTGCAAGGGGGTGCATGAAAATAGCCTCCACGAGTGACGATACATAAGTATGTCCGGTGCACCCTGGGCAGTCAGCCCCGCTACCAACATTGCTGACTGGCTAATCTTTTCACCACGGCATGAGCTATTCTCGTATAGCTCGTGCCGACACGATAGAAAAAGAAAGCACTTATTTGAATTTCAAGGAAGTTGTTACTTATTTTTTATTACTATTGCTATGAAGAGATTACCTACCTGTACATTTTACAGGTATTTTAGTTGCGTGATTTTTAATCCGCGATACACGCGGGTAGATGAAAATGCCCTTGCTTCACGAAGATGACAACTGCTCCGCCACTTCAGTCTACCCGTGACCACGGCCGGTGAAATTCGGCCGAAACGTCGGGATAAAAGGTATTTTGTGCCTTTTAAAGTTTGTTACGCGAGAAGACCCGATTCAATATTTTTATAATGTTCTTTAACATAAAACATTTTCTCTTACCCTGTATACAAAAACATACATGTCGTTCACATGTAAACATAGGCGAACAGGTTCAGACTTCTGAACTCAACTCTCGCTGAAATAACAGTTAAATCGCGTCAGTGAAGGTTTACTTAAAGTCCAGCCAGCCTTTGTCATGCAAATGTGATATGTAGCTTTTTCTGCTTAATGCAATTGTTTTGAAGCTTTTTTGGCGTAATTTACGAACTTTTCCTGCCAGTTTAGGGTTCACAGGCGAGAAGTTAATTATTTAAAAGGTACAATTAGCTGCCACAAGAATGTATACACTTTACATAGTTAAAATGTGAATTTAAGAAAGAATAGCGAATAATTGAAGAAGCATAATACTAAGCGTGCAGCATATAAGACGAAAGGGATGAAAATGAATGTAAGTAAGACAAAAGTAATGGTTTTTGAAAGAGATGCAGATGTATCTGGGTGTAAAGTAAAGATTGAAGATGGAAGTATTGAACAGGTGAATGAGTTTGTTTATTTGCGAAGTATGTTTACAAGACCTGGTAAGATTGACGAAGATGTCGAGAGGAGAGCAAATGTGGGAAATAAAGTTAACGGTGCTATGCATGCGGTTGTGGCTAACCAGTCGATGTCCAAAAAGGTACGGCTGGCTGTCCACATGAGTGTGCTGTTACCTACGCTTATATATGGAACTGAATGGCAGAAGAGTCATGGAAATAAAATAAATACCGTGGAAATGCGTTCCTTGCGAAGTAGGTATGTGAGGTGGAACTTTGAATGATAGATAGAGGAATGAGGTAACAAAAATTTAAAGTGAAAAGTGTTTCGAAAGAAGTGAAAGTGGACATGTTGAAAGAATGAGTGAACGGCGATTAACAAAAGGAATTTATAAGGAGGATGTCAGTGGAAACACCAGTAGAGGACGCCTTAGAAAGACATACATCGATGTTATGGGTGATGTTCTTAAAAAAAACAGGTGCGTAGTACTCTTAACAAGAAACTCTATGGTTACTCTTCCACTCTTCATCCATCTTTATTTACCTGAAAGGTAAGTGATATTCCAGTCATGCAAATTAAGTATTCCGATATAATATCGTTAAGCATACAATTTGGAAGCGAATCAAACTACCGGCCCAGACGGATTTGGTCGTTGTTACCAAAACGTGACCAAAATTAATTATTCGGTGTTTCAAGAGAGAGGCTCATTACAGTTTGCGCTGAAATTTAATTTGTATTCGTAATTGTTTATTCCCTGGAAAATATTTTGTTTTACTATTAAATTGAGCTAACAAAGAGGAAAATGCAAGGAAATTAGATTAGTGGATTCATGGAAATGTTTGAGTTGTGGGTAAACTCATGGTGCTTAAAGCATAGTTAAAATTCAGAATGAAGCTACTCAATATTTACGAAAGCGAAATCGTGGAGTTGTATTCACGGGCCCGCATGAGTTGTATTCAAGGGATTACTATGAAGCATGCCACACCATTCGCGAGAGGATGGGCAGCAGCGTTCTCTGAGTTCTTTAACAACCATACTATGATCGCAATCCGCCTGCCAAGCGTGGCGATTATGGCAAACCCTAACATGGACAGCACAAAGAAGAAACGGCTAGTCACTGGCGGGGCATGGGGTGTTAAGAAGCACAGGACCGGTCGATGTGGTGTTGCGTGGCCATAGGCCAGAAGTGGACGTCTTTCGGCTGAATGATGATGATGATCCCACACCAAATACACCGCTACTCAATTATGTACGATTTCCACCAAACGGGCCGCGCCGGAGCGCATTTCACACTGTGCTAAAGAAAATTCAGGCTTCAATACAATAGTTAAGTTTCATGTTTGCGTGGAATTTACACTGCTTGGAACCCGGTTAGATCCGCGCGTATGCCGCGGCAGCCGGTCTGCTGCGCTCGGATGCCGCGGCAGCCGGTCGGCTCCGCTCGGCCACACCGCAGGTAGAAACTGACTGCGATAGCGGATACACGAGCACGCGCCCGGGTTCCAGCAGAATGTAGCCATCGGGCGGACGTGGTCGGCTACTGGCGCGTACTCGAGCATCCGCTGCGACGCACTGCGCTGCGCTCCTGCTTGGCCCGGTTGGTGGAAATCGTACATTAGGTACAAAATCCTAACAGCCATATGAAAGAAAATAATTTTCAAAAATGTGAAGAGCAGTTCAGACTATGCGATACTATTTCGCTGTTGAGTAAAACATATTGCGTCATAAGCTATAAATATACAAGGTTAGTCAGTAGTGTGTTTTGTGTGTGGATGTGGTAGTATACAAGGTTAGTCGTAAAGGGGGTATTAATCCGAATGGATGTTAAAGTACCCATAATAATGAGTAACTTGTTCTACCACTTTCCCCAAAAGTCAATAGTTTAAGAGAAACCTGAGAATCTGAGAAACTGTTCAAAAATTACATAAATAAAAAAAGTAAAAACCGACTTCAAAGAAATACTAAAAGGAGTAAATAATTACCATAATATATAATTAACAGTTTCAGAAGTCGGTGCAACTCTACACTGAAGCAAATAGAAGCCACCGACTTCTGAAACTGTTAATTTTATATTATGGTAATTATTTACTCCTTTTAGTATTTCTTTGAAGTCGGTTTTTACTTTTTTTAAAGTTTATTTTTTATTGAATACGTTTTAGTGTCATAATTTTAACCCCCTCCTTCATAACCCTTCTTTTTGGCTTTGACGTAGTCGGGCATAAAAAGTCCTTTCAAATGATACCTTACACGATATAATGAAAACATTCCAAAGGAGGGGAGGGGGGGACACGCACCCCTTCCTCTTTTCAAGTAGTCAGTTCCCAACAACAAATATAAACAAAGCAATATTAGTAATTTGAGAATTTTGCTTTGATCCGATGAGGAGTTCCGTTCCATATCTCTGAAGTTCATGGTCTAATCATAACAAAATTTAAATGGGACCAATCGGGAAGTATACCCTTTCGAACAAAAAAAATATTTGTTCAAATCGGTTCATAAATGACGGAGATACGAGGTAACAAACATAAAAAATAAAAATAAAAAAAATCAAAAAAAAAATACAGCCGAATTGAGAACCTCCTCCTTTTTGAAGTCGGTTAAAAATATGCTGAAATCTATCTATCCTCAGCTATGATCAGCTGTGTTAACATATTAGGTCATATTTGGGGCCAGGAATTAAAAGCTCCATTTCCTGAATTCAATCAAAATTAGCGAATTTATAAATTTTGCCTGCTCCCTTTCCGACTTTCCCTTTTCGAACCTTGTATAGCATAACGTTCACACTATACACCATATCGCAAGCTGGCCTGCTATATATAGCAAGTTATTTGATGGGCGACAGACGAGGTAGAAGTAAGGAGGGGCAGGGACGGGAGATCGAGGGCACGCCGCGATAGCGGCGGTAAGGCCCGTAATGGAGGAGTGGCTGGAGAGGCGTCATGGCGCCCTCAGCTTCCGGCTGACGCAGGTACTCTCGGGACATGGTTGTTTCGGGAAGTACCTGTGTCGCATAGGCCGGGAGCAGACGCCCGGTTGTCACCACTGCGTCGACTGCCCGGAGGACACGGCGCTGCACACGCTGCAGGCGTGTCCTGCGTGGGCGACGCAGCGCCGCGAACTTGTCGCGGCAGTCGGTGGTGACCTCTCGCTCCCGGCCGTGGTTCTGTCCATGGTCGGGGGCGAGAGTGCGTGGGAAGCCGTCGCCTCCTTCTGCGAGGAGGTGATGGCAACCAAAGAGGGAGCGGAGAGGGAGAGAGAGGCAGCTGCCACTCTCCCTTCCCGCGCCAGACGCACCGGGCGCCGGAGGGCGCGCGACGATCTCCAGCCACCGTAGTGTGTGGCCTGCGGGCGGCGGGTTAGGGGACCCGTCGCCCGACCAGTAACAGGCCCGAGAAGGCGGCGCGCAGTGTTCCGTGCGCGCCTCTCAGGAGGACGTGGGGCAAGGCCCCACAGAAGCAGAGGTCCGCCAGGGGCTGGCGGACCGAGGCCTGCCGGGGTTGCGGTGCATGCAGCTGTGAATCCCGCGACCCCGGCCAAGGGTCAGAAGAAGGAACACCGTGGGTTTTTAGCCGGTAAGAGTCCGGCATACCCCTTCGTCTTCCCCGGGCGAAGGGCATCCATGAGGATTTTCCCACGAAAAAAAAAAAAAAAAAAAAAAAAAAAAAAAGAGACGGGAGATCGTACGATATAGCTCTGAAAATCGCTCAAGTTTATCGCGTACAGAAAGCCAATACTTTATAACATAGCGTTGTGTGAACGTGCCCATATAAAATGTATGCTGAGAGATATCGCTGTGCTATACAGTATTTGCTATAAGCTATATGTTATAGCGTAGTCTGAACAGCACTTTAGCCTCTCAGTACATATCGTGTAGTTCGTAGCCGACTGCAGACAGCAGCAGCAGACGACGTATCGCTGCGACACTACTGGTTTCTATGTATTTCTATGAAATACTTTCCGCAGCTAGCGACACGTCGCCCGACTGCCTGTCTCACGACCGCAGACGACGTGTCGTCCGACCACAGATCAGTAGTGCCACTGACGCTGGAGCGACAACACGTTGAATCTTTCTCAAAAAAATGAGTTTTTCCAATTCCGAGGAAGAAAAACTGATAAACCAGGGGGTCAAATATCCTACACTGTACGATGCATCTCACAAAAGCATTGGACGTGTAATTTGTCGTTTTTTCTCTCTATACTAGTATAATAAAATCAAGTCATCGTCGTCTTCTTCCTCTTCTAACAAAAGATACGATAGTAAATCGCGATCGCTAATCCCAAACAGGTCAGACATCTTGTCTCACGGAACATTCAGAACTAACTGGAATACGATGCTGCCGTCTGTTGCAGTCATCTGCAGTTGGGTTCGGAATTATGTCTGCAGCGACATGACGCTGTGACGTGTCGCGCGGCGACATGTCGTAATGTCACGTCGTCTGCTGCAGTCGGCTACGAACTCATACCTTTAGACATGTTTAGTTAGGTGTTAGGCCTCACTTACGGAGACGCGGGGCGTCGCGCGTCGCGTGCGGCGTGGCGTCTCGCGGCGCGTCGTACGATTTTTCTGTTTACGGAGCGAGGGCGCGTGCAGCGGCCCGCATTACCACACGCGCAAACACAAACATATGGCAATGTACGACGTTGTTTATGAAGATGCGGCGCGTGCGACGCCGCGGTTGACGCTACGTTTTACAGTGGACGGAGAATTGCACGAATAGCTGGTCGCAACGCTGCGTGCGCCGCCGCGATAAACGTCGCGTGCGACGCGGCGGTGCCATCCGCGGGCTCCGCCTGCATTTCAAGCAAACCCGTGTAAAATCGCTTCTCCGTAAACGCTCTCATACAACGCCATTTGTTTGAATTCAGTGCGGGCCGCGACGCGCGACGCCCCGCATCTCCGTAAATGAGGCCTTAGAACTCCTTTTAGTTAGGTGCATTTCAATCTGAATCCGTCTTCGTCTATCAGACCGAGACTATAGCTTCGGCGGCCGAACGGCTTTAACTATCATTCATTTTGGAACTGAAATTAAATTTTAGGTTCGACCCGGCCCCAACTGGCATTGTTTGCAAAGCAATGCGAGATCAGCTCATACTGTTGATACGTAGCGGTGTGTACATTCCCGGCATTACTAATGAGTACTAATGGTATTATCAGCGATGCGAAATACAGATTCCTGTCATTTCATAACCAACACGAACAGAATTTATATTAATATTCATGCAATTTTTTTCTTAGGACACCTACGGGTAAAATAAAGTCGTTTTAATTCAGTTTGCAGTTCCTCTATACAACGTGTAACACAAGAAAGGCAAACACTGGAATTAGTTTGTTAAGTATCTGCTACTGTGTCGATTTTTTATGTGAAAGTAAAACTTACTTTTAAAAAAACAATCTTTATTAAGAGATAAAGAAAATTGAGCCTTATTATTTCAACGCCATAGGAATTAATTTTGAATGTAGTTAACAATGAAAAAGTAATACTAACTTCAATGGAATTAAGAATGAAAAAGTAATACTATTTTCTTGAATAAACAATAATTATTTGAGCAAATAAAAGTAGAGATTCTGTGTATGTATTATGATTACACATGAGCGCGATGCACATGACGTTCAACCAATCAGCGCCCAAGGTGCGTTCCGTCGCATTCAAATATTTGTTGTTCACAATTTGACGGTTTGACATGGATAGATTATAAACTATTGAAAATGAATACGTTATACTGTAAGCAGTATGGTACAGGGGCCCAATTCTCCTAAAATAAATTATTGCCAAACGCAATCGAACCACAACCGTCAGTCAATTTTTGTTTTCGAAAACTTTCAAAATTATTGATTTTGTTTTGGAAGAATTAGGCCCCTGGGGCTTAATTCTCCTAAAATAAATCTTGATAAATCACAAGCGAACCAAGGCCGAACCGTTCATTCAGACAGTTCTCAATTTCAAAAGCTATCAAATTGTTTGACACAAAAAACAAAATCAATCATTTTGAAAGTTTTCGAAAACAAAAACTGACTTACGGTTGTGGTTCGATTGCGTTTGGCAACAATTTATTTTAGGAGAATTGGGCCCCTGTTCACAATTCATCGACAGTTTACAATCTTGCGAGATAGATTATAAACTAACGGTGTTCACAATCATACGGTGACATAAATATACAAAAATAGAAAACTGAAACATTTTTAACTACGTGTATGAAATATAATGAAATACTAGAACAATCTTCTATCACTACAATCCAGACGCTGATTAACTTTAAATTGAAAGCAAGACCAAGCAAACCTCACTTCCAACTAAAAATAAAACAACGTTATTTCAACAATGAACACTGGAGTATTTCGCTATAAAGCAAGCTATTGTGGCAATTATCTCGACGTTGCACAAGGACGCTGAAATACGGTCAACTTGATCCTATTAAGTGCATCCGTGGATTATAACTGCGTTAATATTCACTTACAAAGCACGAGACGGGTTTGTTGGTACTAGGAAAAGGAGTTTGGAGATGTGAGGGAACTTTACGAGCCTAAATTCGGTAGTCACAAAATCATCGTTTAATAAAAATCGGCCTTTGAAAATTCACAGATCATGTGGTTTTAAAGATTTACACCCTGAATGTCTGTCTCTTCACAAACAACCAATCAAATAGTCGTAAGAGGAAATATTTTCATGAACTCCACAGTTTGCGATCAATTTGCTTACAAGTTACTTTTTAAGTGTTTTGCCGAATCAAGAAAAAACAATTTACAGAGACCAAAACACTGAAAGACCGAAAGTGCTAATCATTTATTTCTTGGAAGTCAGCGCTTTGTAAAGGCTTTGTTACATCAAGTGCGGGCCGCTAGCTGGTCGTGACGACGGCACGCGCTCGCATTTGGTGTGACATGATTCATAGTGCGCTCTGATTCATAGTGCGCTAACGCGCTCTGAACCCGCTAAGTCGTGCCCATAGTAATTTTTATTCTTAAAATTAATTATCAGTTGTTAAAACTTCTATTTTACCGCAAAACTTAAACATGGTGTAGTGCAATTCGTCTCCTAAATTGTTTCGGTGCTCCATTTAGTGTAAATCAAATAATAACTCAGAACGAAATAATTGTTAAAAGTGCCGTATCATACTGACTATCCCGCGAGTGCACGGTATTCTCACGGTTTGTGCGCACTGAATAACGGTCAAAGTCCTGCGTGCGCGCAAATTATCGCTACACTATCAGTGCTACCAACTTTCCGAGGACGCAGTTGGCGTAAACGTTCCAGGGACAAAAGAAACAAGAAAAACAGTGCAACCAGTAATAAAATTGCTGCGTTGCGAGTGTTTTGAGACAAGTGGCGCCACCCTTACCATAGAAATATTTTATCGAAAGGTTATCGAAGTACCCATCCTTTAAATCGATTGTTGATCGGTGGTTGATATAGAAGCGAGCAAGAGGACATACATATTAAGATTAATAATGTCTACAACGGCTGACAAATTAATGATTTGGGGATGCTGCGATGGTGGATTGGATGAAGGAAATTATCGTAATTGCACGATTTGTGGAAAAGCATTTCACCTTGCCTGCTTAACAAATTACGACGAAGAGCTCCTTGCCTCCAAAGCTTGGAATTGCCCGTCCTGCTCTAGCAAAAATCCTAAAGTGCCTAGGGATGATAATACGCCTATTCGATTCAATGCTAATGTTACCGTGAGAGGCGCTAAAAGACAAGCACAGCACTCGCCCCCAAATTCCTGTAACACCTTGACAACTGATGACATCCGTAATGTTGTACAAGATGTACTGCAAGATCAGCTAAGCAGTATGCTTTTAAAAATCAATGATAGCATAAGCATACTAATGAGTGAGGAACTTCGATCAGTGAAACAGGAACTCAAAAGCGCAAAAGATTCTATAAATGCTGTAAAAACCCAAATTGGGAATATTGTCACTGAGCACGTAGAGGGTAAATTAGCTATGGAGAACCTGAAGACTCAAAACACTTCTATGCAGCACACCATCACGGAACTGAGCACTAGACTACATCGTCTGGAGCAAAACTTTCACAGTAAGCCGCAGGCATCAGCAAGCAGTACAAAGCAGGACATCTCAACTAAGCCCCTCTCTGAACCGGCTCCCCCTTGTGCCAGCTCAAGTGAACCTAATACCGATTCTGCGCCCGCTGAAATCGTGACGCAGATTGCTTCTTCTAATTCACAAGCATCAGACTCTCAGGAATGGACGCAAGTAACAAAGAAATCTAAAAATCGTCGCCCTGTCTCAATTCAAGGAGCTGCTGGCCCTAGTGTAACATCACTAAGGGCCGTAGAAGCACGAAAGTACTTACACCTATGGAATATGGAGTCAACAGCCGATGAAATTAGAGACTACCTTCGCACTTTATGTGGCACTGATACTTGTACTATTGATGAACTGATTCCTAAAGGAAACTACAAGTCATTCAAAATTGGAGTTCCCATTGCACGCTATGAGTGTTGCTATTCCGCAGATGTGTGGCCAGTAAATGCAAGAATCAAGGCTTGGATCAACTATAGGAAACCGTCCTCCGTCCAGTCTAACAGCCAGCGTGTAGTTGCCCCACAGCCCTTTCATGAACAGCTTACAAAGAGGGACAAGACAGCATAGTGCTAGTATTGTGACCGGCCCTGCAGCACCTTTCAGAGCAAGCACCAGAACTACAAACATTAATTGTATATACCAGAATGTTCGTGGAATTAAATCAAAGCTCCGGATGTGGCGCAACAATCTGCACATAGTCGAACAAAATTTAATAGCGGCCACAGAGACTTTTTTGGATACCTCGGTTGAAGATACAGAACTCGTCAATGGTGAGTGGAATGTGTTAAGGCGCGACAGAGGTACACCTTGTGGAGGCGTGTTGCTTATGGCACGCACCCCCATAGTCCTGCACCGTCGACGTGAACTTGAGACAGACTGTGGTGAGGATCTTTGGTCGAGTTTCACGTGGCATGGTCACCCGGTTTATGTGTGCGTTGTGTATATAAAACCAAGTGCCACTGACAGCGATTATATGACCTGGTTTACAAAAGTGGAAAGTTTTATAAATGACCTAAAAGGAACAGTTATCATTTTAGGTGATATAAACTTAAATAGTACTTCTTTAAATGTTCGCAATTATTATTGTTATTTTCTAACATTTTCTAATATGTGTGAAAGAAATATTGTTGAGAACATGCATGGGGGAATGTTGGATGTTGTTTTAGTTCAGGAAAGCGCAAGCCTACATGACGTTTCTGTAACAGCAGTTGCAGGTTTGGTACCCCTTGATGCGTACCATCCGCCGTTGGACATCCAGGTTAAGTTACAGTCATCTGATGAAAGTGAAAGACTCGAACCCAGTAATGTCGACCGAAGTAGGGACTGGAATTTCAAAAAATGTAATCGCAATCTGCTTTACGAACTTCTTTCTGAGGTATCTTGGGATGCAGTTATAACATCCAATGACGTTCGCACTAGCACTCAAGTTTTCTATGATGTTATTTACAGCTTATTTGATGCTTGTATCCCTAAAAAACGTCGAAACAGACAGGTAACTAGAAGATATCCTACCTGGTTTACGTCGGATATTATTCTGGATATCCAGAAAAAAATTAAATTACATTCCGCTTGGAAAAAGAGCAAATGTGAGCTAATATATAAGCAATTCTCTGACTATAGATCTAGCCTAAAGTCTCGTATATCGACTGCTTATGATACTTATATTAGGCGCATCGAAGGGAAAATTAAGAAAAACCCCAAAGAGTTCTGGCAGCATATTTCTAACCTTAGATCAAAAGGTGGGTTTGAGGCTAGCGTAACCCACAAAGGTAAACTTCACAGTGGTGTAGCAGCTGCTGAAGCGTTCGCAGAATATTTCGCGAGCGTCTTCCAAACTGAAGCACCAAAGTTAGACCTCGAGAATATAGCCAATTCAAGCAACTGTAATATTAGTAATTACATTAATATACTAAACTTCGCTGAAAGTGATATAAGCACCGGAATAAATAAAATAAAACTCAACAGTTCTATTGGTCCTGATAATATTCCTCCGTGGTTCTTAAAAGAGGGAAAGGAATTTCTTATTCGGCCCCTAAACCACATTTTTAATTTATCACTAAAATCTGGAGTCTATCCACCACCATGGAAGATATCACGTGTGACTCCCATACCGAAATCTTCAAATAAATCTTCAGTCGATGAATATCGTCCAATAGCAATACTATCTTCTCCCGCGAAAGTTTTCGAAAATGTCCTACATCAAGGAATTTACAAGCAAGTGAAACAGTACCTGTGCAGTGAGCAGCACGGCTTTCGCGAAAAAAGGTCTGTCAATACTAACTTACTTACACTAGTTAATTATATCTCTACTAGTCTTGATCGCAGACGCCAGGTAGACGTTCTTTACTTTGATTTCCAAAAGGCGTTCGACAGAGTCAACAATGACGTCTTGCTGTCAAAGCTCAGTGCGATAGGTGCTGCTCCAGGGCTTCTACGGCTTCTTGCAGATTATTTGCGGGACCGACAACAATTTGTTAGATTAGGTTTGTACGAGTCACTCCCATACCACACTCGCTCGGGTGTGAGTCAAGGTTCGGTAATCGGCCCTCTCCTTTTCATTTTGATGATTAATGACCTCCCTGATGTAGTTGCAAATGCCAGATCCCTTTTATATGCTGACGACTTAAAACTATTTTATGAAATAGAATCTGAACTCGATTGCCAAGCTCTGCAATCAGACATTGATTCAGTATATAAGTGGAGTTTAGAAAATAAAATGGAATTTAATAAATCAAAATGCTACGTAATGTCTTTCGGTCGAATGCGGCACCCAGTCAACTTTCTGTACAAACTGAATGGAGATACAATTACAAGAACTGATTCCATGAAAGACCTGGGAGTCATATTCGACCGTAAGCTCACTTTTCACGACCACATCACATCCACTGCTAAGGAGTCCTTCAGGCGCCTTGGCTTTGTTTTAAGGAACTGTCGTGACTTCCACAACCCCCACGTTATCAAGCTTGTTTTTGGGGCATTGGTCCGTAGCAAGCTTGAGTCTAATGCGTGCGTATGGAATCCATTTGAGAAGCAGTATGCGTTAGCTTTAGAAAAAGTTCAAAAAGCATTCCTTAGATACCTTTACAAGCACTTGTACGGGTATTATCCTTTCTTGTATCCCACTAAATTCCTGTTGGGTTGCTTAAGTTTCAATTCTCTAGAAGTAAGACGGTCACGCGATCAAATGACTGTAATATTTAAAATTCTTAGGGGGATTATTGATGTTCCTGATCTGCATAATGAAATCTGCAGTCTATTTGTCCCAGACAATTATTGTCGTAACAGAAAACACCGTTTACTGGCTGTTCCATCTTGCCGTACTGTTGCACACTCCAAGTCACCTATTCCTCGGACATTAGCCGCTATTAACGCTCTCCTGAACTCAAACACAGATCTTGATATGTTTGCGGATGAATGGAAGATGATACTGTCAGAATGTTTGAATTTTTGCGAGAAGAATGCATGACTGTGTTAAATAAATAAAATATGTAAATAAATAAAATGTTTAAATAGTGTAATTGGTTTCGGCCGTGCTATTTAGAATAAATAAATAAATAGTAATAATACCTAGAATACTACTCTAGAATATAAAACTTCCTGACCACACGCTGGGAATAGACGCGTGTTGTAAGATTCAACAAAACCCAGCACGCTTAGTGGTAGGATCTATATGGTCCGCCTGGATAGCTACCACCCTCACATTAACAGTTTACTGTGTTCCGTCGTGTGTATGTTGGTTATAGGGGAATCCCTCTATATCTCTGTTACTTGGATTCGTGTGCTCCATCTTAGACCCTGTCTGCGCTTACCATCAGATGCGATTAGGGTCGAAAGCAACCATCAGGTGGGACTAATAATAAAAAAAACCGGCCAAGTGTGAGTCGGACTCGCTATAAAAACGGCAAAAAAACACGTTATTTGTTGTATGGAGCCCCCCTTAAATATTTGTTTTATTTAAATTTACTTAATTATTTATTTTTAAACTGAATATATAACTAAATATTCTGTGAATATTTCATGCGTCAACGCGCGAACAGTCCTTGGCGCAAGTTCTATCATCCCCCGGCTCTGTAGACTATTGAATAGCTACAGTGATCTTGTAGATGTACATTCCGACACATTTGGCAAGTTCATTAGAATAACATCCAACTTTTCATAAAATTTTGTTAGTTAGTAGGTAGGTATATAATATAATGTAATAATAATAATTGATGTCAGATATTTTTTTTTTTGTTTTGTCACTATTGTTTTGGTATATTATATAATTTTTTAATAAATGTAGTGTTGGTATGTTGCTGCTCGTCGACACTGTAAACTGCTAATTTAGTGCATGCGGTGCTTACTTATAAGAGATTGTTACATTATAATTGTTATATTATCTTGTTTAAATTACTGTACTATTCAGTGTAAACAATTGTTAGTGAGCCAAATAAATAAAATAAAATGCGTCTACCTGTTGCCGTTATCAATATCGAGCAAGAAAATCACGTTTGTTGTATCGGAGCCCCCTTAAATATTTATTTTATTCTGTTTTTTAGTATTTGTTGTTATAGCGGCAACAGAAATACATAATCTGTGAAAATTTCAACTGTCTAACTATCACGGTTCATATGAGGTATAGCCTGGTGACAGACGGACGGACAGCGGAGTCTTAGTAATAGGGTCGTCCAAAGGGTAAACTTTGAGTACGGAACTCTAAAAAACTACACACAATTATGCAATTGTTTTAAATTAATTAATAAATAACGCGAGACCACAGATGACATGCCCCGTGCCCCGCGTTTGGTGTGTCGAAGTCTTAAGTGTAGGTAACTTGTATTATTACATTTATCCGCTCCCCACAGTCTACCTAGCTACGAAGGCCTAGTTGACTAACTTTGTGGGCCTTTTAGCGTAACTTGCCCATTTCAATTATAGTAGGTATTAAAGTTGGAAATGTGAGAAAATTGTTTAGAGAACAAAACAATAATTTGTTAAACAATATTTTGGCCGTTGTTAGTGAATTTCAAATACGTTATGTTTTACGAATGGTATCACATTTCGTATACTGGCCTGTAGCTGAATTTCCTCGTGTTCCTGTAAGTATGTACAATTCTTATTGGTTTATTTTCACCTGCTGCGTTTTATACACTTAATTAGGAGCAATGAATGTCGGATACTAAGAATGCTACCATAAGGTATTATTTCGAACCAAGCTGCCAACTGCAACTGCTGACAGCACGGGCAGCGACTGCATGAAGTCGGCCGCAGCTGCACTACTGGTTTGTATGTATTTACATGAAATGGCTCCCAAGCGCCGCGGCAGACGCACGGCGCCACCGATGGCAGACCAGTAATGCAGCAACCGCCAAACACACATACCACATACGGACATATAAATTACAAAAAAAATAGTTTCTCAGAAATTGAAGAGGACCTATTAATAAAATCAGTTGGTCTGCATTTTAATAAAGGACGCGTGGCTTGTCTTCTCTGCATAATGTGTAATAACATCAGGTCATCGTCATCTTCTTCCTCTCCTAATAACAGATGTAATAGCAAATTCTCTTCACCAATATTCCACACGTTTGACATCCTGAAAATATTCTAAATGACTGGCCGCCTCCTAGTTGTGCAGTCGATGCATGTGCCGCCACTCTCAGAATTATTCGGGCTGCACGCTGCAACTGCAAGTGCTGCAACTGCCGACAGCCGCTGCACGTGCTGTCGGAAGTTGCAGTTGGCAGCTCGGTTCGGAACAATACTTTTATGCAATAAAAAAGTACATTATAGACTATTTTATAAATTTTATTCGAGTAGTACCTAATACTACTGTAATTCTTAGTTTCCAAGATATTAAAGTTTATATTGGTAACCCGGATTCGTCGCTCTGGAGTGTAGTTTGATGAGGACAATAGACGATAAATTAGATTAAAGACCCGAAAGTTACATAATGGTTTCCCAGCCAGTTGTAGACGTCAAACAACAGTCGCTCCTCTGAAAACCAGAAACTTCATCGTGGATACAGGAACGATGACCGATTGCTATGATTAAACTGAAGGAAATCTACTCTTAGTTACATTGTAACTAAGAGTAGTGTATTTCATTCGGTTTTCAGAGTAAATAAGAATATTATTTTCAATCTGTGCTATTGTAGGATCACACCTTTTTCATCATCATTCACTTCACACATTTCACCTCCTTTTTAACCGACTTCAAAAAGGAGGAGGTTCTCAATTCGGTTGTATTTTTTTTAACCGACTTCAAAAAGGAGGAGGTTCTCAATTCGGTTGTATTTTTTTTTTTTTTTTTTTTTTTTTTTTTTTTATGTTTGTTACCTCATATCTCCGTCATTTATGAACCGATTTGAAAAAATCTTTTTTTGTTCGAAAGGGTATACTTCCCGATTGGTCCCATATAAATTTTGTTATGATTAGACCATGAACTTCAGAGATATGGAACGGAACTCCTCATCGGATCAAAGCAAAATTCTCAAATTACTAATATTGCTTTGTTTATATTTGTTGTTGGGAACTGACTACTGGAAAAGAGGAGGGGGTGCGTGTCCCCCCCTCCCCCCTTTGGAATGTTTTCATTATATCGTGTAAGGTATCATTTGAAAGGACTTTTTATGCCCGACTACGTCAAAGCCAAAATGAAGGGTTATGAAGGAGGGGGTTAAAATTATGACACTAAAACGTATGTAATAAAAAATTAACTTTAAAAAAAAGTAAAAACCGACTTCAAAATAAAAAATAAACTTTAAAAAAAAGTAAAAACCGACTTCAAAGAAATACTAAAAGGAGTAAAATAATTACCTTAATATAAAATTAACAGTTTCAGAAGTCGGTGGCTTCTATTTGCTTCAGTGTAGAGTTGCACCGACTTCTGAAACTGTTAATTTTATATTAAGGTAATTATTTTACTCCTTTTAGTATTTCTTTGAAGTCGGTTTTTACTTTTTTTTAAAGTTTATTTTTTATTAAATACGTTTTAGTGTCATAATTTTAACCCCCTCCTTCATAACCCTTCTTTTTGGCTTTGACGTAGTCGGGCATAAAAAGTCCTTTCCAATGATACCTTACACGATATAATGAAAACATTCCAAAGGGGGGGAGGGGAGGACACGCACCCCCTCCTCTTTTCAAGTAGTCAGTTCCCAACAGCAAATATAAACAAAGCAATATTAGTAATTTGGGAATTTTGCTTTGATCCGATGAGGAGTTCCGTTCCATATCTCTGAAGTTCATGGTCTGATCATAACAAAATTTAAATGGGACCAATGGGGAAGTATACCCTTTCGAACAAAAAAAGATTTTTTCAAATCGGTTCATAAATGACGGAGATATGAGGTAACACACATAAAAAAAAAAAAAAAAAAAAATACAACCGAATTGAGAACCTCCTCCTTTTTGAAGTCGGTTAAAAATACTAAAAGGAGTAAAATAATTACCATAATATAAAATTAACAGTTTCAGAAGTCGGTGCAACTCTACACTGAAGCAAATAGAAGCCACCGACTTCTGAAACTGTTAATTTTATATTATGGTATTTATTTTACTCCTTTTAGTATTTTTTTGAAGTCGGTTTTTACTTTTTTTTAAAGTTATTTTTTTATTACTTATTATAATGTACTATAAACCTCTGTCTCTATCACAGGCCACATATTTGGAACACACTCGATACTCAAATTCAAAGATTCGAAAAGTAAAATGCAAAGTGTTTTTGCGAGGATTCTGAAAGGAACGACGAAAGGGTGCGGACTGCTGCACGGCTGAACTACCAGCACTCCGCCGAGTGAACCATTACCGGGCCTCCGGCACTGCTACGCTGCTGAACTACCAGCACTCCACCGAGTTAACCATTGCTGGGCCTCCGGCACTGCTACGCTGCTGAACTACCAGCACTCCGTCTGATTGACGAGCTACTGAGTCACCGCATCGCTAACCTTCCAGCCTTCACCTCACTTCGTGCTCGCATTACCGAGTTTACGGGAGTTGTGTGTTCCATCAGTTACCATTTCATTTACGTGTGCCCTTCATCCAATTACTGTTTTACGTGTGACTTTCGGATTTATTGACTTAGTGTTTTTTTATTATCATATTATAAAGTTGTCGTGTTTTAAGTGTTTTCCTTGTTTGTCCGACTAGGGATAGATAGGTAGGATTCACTAATAACCTCACATTCTTTACAACTGGTGTAGCAGTCGTGCTCAGGAGATCCTAGGGCCGTCTGTTACATTACACTATTAGTATGTGCAGTAATAGCCCATCAATTGAACAGGTTGCCTTCCTTGCAGGAGGATGTTTCAAATTTAAGTGTGTATAGTTCGCCAACCCGCACCAAGGGCTCTACTCCCTAAGCACGAAGTTTGTGGTTTCGGCCTTAGTTACGAGCGTTTCCTACTCCCTATCACCTACGGACATAAGATTATTTTGGGGCCCGAACTAAGAATGAATGACAACACGATTTGGCAGTTGTCCCTACTACCGATGTGTTTTTGCCCGTCCGAAAAGTTGAACTTGACACTTGTTTTGTTCACTCCTACGTTTCGGGGTACTTTCGGACGGGCGACTAACTTCGTTGACGGACTTAGGGAGTAGGCCCACAGGCCAGGGTGGTAGACTAATGTCTGACGCTTCTCATTCTGAGAAGAGCCCCGTGCCCAGCAGTGGGACAGTAATGGGTTGATATATGACTTATACAAGGTTAGTCGGAAAGGGGGTACTAATCCGCAGGTCACTTAAAGTATCACTGATGACGGTTTTAAAGCAAGTGTTAAAATTTCAAAATTCGATAATTCTCATTTCCATGTAAAATAATTTTTATTTTAGTTTTTTCATAAATTCTTCGTCCCTACTTTAATTACGAATTCAGAAATTGGTGCTTCTAATTCGTTACCCCAAATATGACTTAAAATGTAAACACAGCTGATCATAACTGAGGATAGATAGATTTTAGCATATTTGTTATGTAATTTTTGAACAGCTATTTCTCTTAAACTATTGACTTTTGGGGAAAGTTGTAGAACAAAAGTTATTCATTATTATGTGCACTTTAACACCCTTTCGGATTAGTACCTTCTTTCTGACTAACCTTGTATAATGTGACAGTAACTAAAATTTTCCTCAAGTTAGGATACGATTATGTAATATCCATTACCTACGTTCTATAGAAAATTGTATATTTATGTAATTGTTTTATGAAACAACGAGGGACTAAGCCGGTTATTGTAATAAGAGGATTGTAAGTACCTAACAGAATATTTAAGCGCTTCTTATATCTTATAACTGGTTTTAACTAGTTTGCCATGTACTTTGTATGCCATGTCAATAAGTATGAATGTCATTGTAATAGGTATTCAAATCTTCTGATTTTATGGTTTGCTGTGACGTTGTGACGGACCACCTTTATATTAATGTATGTTTTATCTGTGGTCGTCCTAATAGTGTAAGGTTGACAACACTAACACCGGCGCCACACGTTGCCGCCAACGCTCGTACCAACGTTGGTCGGTTAATTTCGTGAGGCGTCCACACGTTGGCTATTATATCAGTCCTGTCCCGTCAGAGCCAACGTGAAGACGTCCGATACAGAAATCGAAATTGCTCTCTTGCGCTTTTACATTGCTGCGTGCCAATTATAATTTATATTTGTTACTGAAAAAAAAGAAAAAGTCACGTCAAAGAAGATGGTGGATGACGACACAATATACATATTATTGGCTGTGCCTGGTAAACTTCTAAAAATTCGATAACTTTTTCGTCCGTGCGGGTGGCGTTTTTGAGGGTGAGGATGGCATTCTCGCTCGTAGCGCGCTCTCGATGCGTGTTGCAACAGGACTGAGCAAAGAGCCAACATGTGTAGGTACGTATCGCGAACGTTGGCGCAGATTCCTTTGATAAAACCGACACGCCTCGGCCAACTCCCAACGCTTGTCCCAACGTTGGCACCAACACTATTTTCTAGATCCACACGTTGGACAAGTGGCGTTGGGACTAACGTTGGGGCCAACGTGTGGAGCCGGCCTAATTATAATTATTGGCCAATAATAACGCGACGTCTTAGATAGGCGGTTTAAAGCGACGCGAATTACGAAGCGATGCGATGCGGTAACACGCGATGCGGTGCGAAGCGGCGGCTTTGTCCTACGAGCTCGCGGACCGCTCGCCGCGCGCCGCCTTAATTCAGTAGCACTGTACGGCACCGCATCCAGTTCGCGTGAAAATATCAAGCCAACTGACAGCGTTCGCTTCGCGCCGCGCCGCACCGCACTCCACGTGCATTTGGTCACGTAGGCCACTTCAATAGGTATCGACTGTTTGTTGTTTTCGCGTAGCTTGTAGATCGCTCACGTAGGATGACGCGTAAGGGTCAAAATACACGTCTGATAGTTTCTTCCGGGAGCCGGATCCGACTGTCTGATCGGATTCATGAAATACACGTACGATTCTCGTGTCCGATTTTGTCCGTACGACGGCGACACCCGGACGATGCTTACGATTCTGACATCCGATCCAGTAGTCTGATCGTAAGTGTAATTCATATTCAAACAAATGTATGACGCGGAGGCCTTCAGATAGCCTGATCAGACTATCGGAACCGACTATCGGAGGCAAGTATCGGACGTGTATTTGGGTTCTAATGATGTAATTCCCTCTGACATACTCTATGTTTTTCTATGATTAGAGCAAGTTTGAACTCGCGCGGCATACACGCAATATAGGTACGCATTCAAGCACTCATTCCGTTACTGTTACTGTACCATACTCATATATCAAAAGTTTTATTCATCGCCTCGCAGTTTAATGTATCTACACGTTCATCTTTATAAATTATACGAAGTATCTTGGACCCCGTCTTTTATTGAAAGCAAATCTGGGCGCAACCCAAACGCCATACCGTTTATAAAGTACCAGCGCTTGCCCGCGGCTTTACTGGCATCCTAAGGAACTACTTGATTTACCTAGATAAAAAAATCCTATGTGTTAATGTAGGACATGGTCTGTGTGCCCAACTTTATCTAAATCCGTTCATGCGAGATTAAGTAACAAAACAGCATCCAAAAAGACATCCATCTTAAAAAAAAACACAAAATCACATTTATAATAACAGTACTGCAACAAAAGTTACGCGACTCGGGTATTTCCGAATCCAGTAGTTCGGTTGTTTTGTTCGGGACCGGACACTGAGACTTCGTCTCATTAGTTCGGTTATGTCGTCAAACCGAAAGATACCAGTAGTCCGGTTATGGATGTAAACGTAAAATGCTTCTATTATAAATAAAAGAATCAAACATGTTCTCTGAAATCATAGTTTGGTAGTTATTAATTAATAGGCACACTTTCATAAGAATACTGACCGGAGAATACTGAAATCATTAACCGAACTACAGAATACAAGTCTAAAAAAAAAACATAAACAGAATTAAATATACACATTTTATACTGCATGCCTTGCCATGCTAAGCATGTGCATGCCGAAAGGGTCACCAACTCAGCATAATTATGTTTCTTTTATCTTTTTTTTCTTTCCAAAATTTTATTTACATTCTTTTTTGCACCACTTCTGAAGTGTTTAATTTTTGACCCAAAAGTTGACTGGTAGAGAATGCCAATGGTATTAAGTCCGCCTTGTGTACCACCAATGTACATGAAGTTATTAGTTATCATTAAATAAATAAATATGCTGGGCGTCAAACATCCAGCGCTGGTTTTCAGTTGCCTGCCAGAGAAAACTTGTTCAAGCCGGAAATTGTTGCAGATTGTAAATAATAAAACATCTTCAGATTATTATGAGTTTCTGCATTGGAAAACTACATATCTAACGTTTTTTTTAATTGTAAGTACTAAGTCCAGATTTCCGGCCTCCACATCTGTAAAATAAGGACTCTAGTGCCTCGACTATTTGCAACGTACTGAGATAGCATTGCGTGGCAGCCCTAGCATCTCAAGCCGCTCATGCGTTTAGTGCTGCGAGCTTCAGTGTGTAGGCTCCATTATACTTGACCGACTAATGGACTGAAGTAGGAGGCTTTTATCAGCTGCCAGCATCTATTTCGCTGGTTTACTAAAAAATAATGTTGAAAGGTACTTCCAAATTGTATCTTCCACTAGCTTTTGCCCGCAGCTCCGCTTGCGTGAAATTTTGAGCCCTCGTTAAGCCCCTTGTTCGGTGCAGTTAAAAAATCTAAAAAATCTTTCATCCCCTATTTCACCACTTACGGGTAGAATTTCCAAAAACCCTCAAACACGTGTATATTTTATTTCTCACCAAGAGCCTACATTTTTAATTTCATGCTTCTTACTTCAAAAGTAACAGATTTCTCATACAAACTTTCAACACTTATTTCACCCCTTTAGAGGTTGAATTTTCAAAAACGCTCAAACACGTGTAGCCTTATTTATAACCAGAAACCTTAATATTTAATTTCATGCGTCTTACTTCAAAAATGACGAACTTACATACAAACTTAAACCCCCTATTTCACCCCATTAGGGGTTGAATTTCGAAAAATCCCTTCTTAGTGGATATCTAATTTACAAAAGGAACCTACTGTCAAAATTTCAAGTTTCTAACCCCAGCGGTTTAGGCTGTGCATTGATAGATCAGTTAGTCAGTCAGTCAGCTTCTCCTTAGATTACCATTCAATCAACTTGTCTGTATAATTATCTGTGTTTGTTAGATTTAATTTAAAGCGTACTAGCTAGGTACCCACAACTCTATATAGATGATATTTGCAAACCAGATTTCTGGTAGGATATGACGGAAAATATTTACTTAGTTATGTTATTATTTGTCAACTTAGGTACGTACTGTACTCATTACTCAACATTCTCGCAAATAAATTAATTCTTTTAAGAAAAGTTATATTTCGTAATTTCAACGGATTACCTACATACAGCACGTATGAAAAGTACAATTTTGTTTGCTCGGTTCCAGTTTGTCGTTACCTTTTCAAAGAATTGGCTAAAAACACCATTATTACTCTTTAATTATAACAATTTTAACCTTTTCACCACTTCCGCCCGGGTCGTATTTCTACGACAGAGAACATGCATGCAGGGGCATAGAAATATTACACAAGCGGTAAAAAGGTTTATTAATTTCACTAATAAACTCAATCACACATAAACCGCTCAACGATTTATATTAAATTTGGCACACAGATAGACCAGGTTCTGGATTAACACATACCTATTTGTCATCTGAGTACATGAAGTAGTTCCCCTAGGATATGAGTGAAACCGCAGGCAGCAACTGGTACAATATAAAATATTATACATGCCAACACTAGGAACTATTAGGCACATGCTACACGCTCAATATTTATCACGATATTTTGATCGCGATCCATGGTGATATTTGTTGCACGTTTAATGCATCAATACACTGATTTAACCGATCAATATACAAGGTTAGTCAGAAAGGGGGCACTAATCCAAAAGGGTGATAAACTACCCATGAATAACTTTTGTTGTACATCTTTCCCTAAAAGTCAATAGTTTAAGAGATATCGCTGCTTAAAGATCTCAAAAAAAAACCGCTAAAATCTATCTATCCTCAGCAATGATCTGCTGTGTATTTTTGGGATCACGAATTAGATCCTCCATTTTCTGAATTTGTATCTAAAGCAGGGATGAATATTTTTTGTAAAAAATAAAATAATAATAATTTTGTATAGAAATAAAAATGATCGAATTTTGAAATGTTAACCTTCTTATTGATACTTTAAGTAGCCCACGGATTAGTACCCCCTTTCCGACTATCCTTGTATATCACAATCCAGGATCGCGATACAAATATCATGATAAATATTGAGCATGTAGAATTCGCCTTAGATTTAGGTATATTTCACATCTCAGACAAAAACTCGGCACAGTTGACCGAGGTGCGTCACCCTCGACTCCACAACAATAAGGTCGGTTAAAGTGGACGCTAACTAACCGCGACACAATACAACGACTCCCTGCTCCCAGTTAAGCTTAATCCAGACTCTATTATTATTCAGGTCTGGGCGCGGGAGGGAGATAGAGATATATAACAGTTGGGCGCTTTTAATCTTTGTGGTTAATGAGATATTTGAAGTTCATGTTGTTATTTTAACGTGAAATGATGAGAACATACAATAGAGTATTTGACTATAATTTTTTTATTACGAATCTCGAAAGTATTACAAAATTATTAAGCAACAGTGAAAAAACCAATGAAATATTTAATTAAATGGCCAAGTTATAAACAATTTTAAATTGTTCACGATGTCTCGTCATTTTTAAGTAGTGTTGTCTCTGTCGAGACAACAGTACTTAAAAATGACTTCATACTTTAAAAACTTCATAGTGACTTGACATCACTCTTTACAATAATCCGTCTCGTGTGACAAGGACAGAAAATAGCCCCTCCACAAACTTCAAACGCGTGTATCTCCTCTAGTTATTCATCCTTTTTTACGTAAATCGTGTTCTTTCTATACTTTCTTTACAATAATATTAATAAATATAATAATAGAAATTGTTGTCAAATACCCTATTATAGGTGCTCTCGTTATATAAACCCAAATAAGTACAGATGCCAACACATAAAGCTACTACAATCTGTCAATTTTAATAGATTTTCATCTTTATCGCAAAAGCATTAGGTTCAAGGTTGATTGGGAAAATTTGACAGTTTCGGGTAGCTTGATGTGCTGCCGTCTGTACCTAAACATCCTCCCACAGATAATACCAAAGACAAATTGTCGCTGTCATTTACGTCTTTTCCCGCGTGAATTAGTTTATCAATATTTTATCTTGCCAAAGATCTATTTCACTAACTGGGATCAATAACCAACTTTTACTTAACTTTTTACTTAACCGATAATGACCCAGCGCCGCGGATCAATGGCGGCTTATATTGTTTATCTATTGTGTCTGTTCACGGTAATAGATCAGTTAGTCATTTAACTCATTCAAGTCATATACTTACTAGCATATTATCATTTTCCCTTTATTCGTTTATAAACATATTTCATTACATTTTTAAATATTCAAATAAAAACATTTAAAAATATAAAAAATAGTATCGCACCGGCATCGGGAACAGGGTCCAAGCTGCCGGCAGTCAGGGCTCCAGAGAAAGAAACCTCCTCACTATGCGTGCCGTGTCAAGTAGTACTGCTTTCTGTATCAAGCCCTTGATCCAGCCGTCCAACGAGAGCCTCTTAAGGTGTTGATCGAGGCTCTTGGCTATTAGGCCATTTTTATTTTTACTTTGCCCCGTTCTAGGATTTCTTCTGTCTCGTGGATGTGTTACAGACGCAAATGTTAACATGAACAATTTTTTTAAAACTAATTTTCAAAAACCAAAGTTGCTTTTGAAAAAAACAAAGAGAAAAAAAAACAATCAGTGTTACCAATAGGTGCCACCAATGCCATCACGCGGTTTGAAGGAATTACACGAATTCGGATACACCCACCCAGAAATAGCAGTAATTAAACAAATATCTAATAGACTATAATAATCGCTCAGTATATCATGCTTATTTTACCTTTAGCAAAACATGTAGTTGAATTAATCCGTTTTGATAGGTTAATTACGGGCCTAGTTAAGAGCAAAATAATTACTGTTATAGGTACCCTAGGTATTGAGTCGAGTGATACCATAATATTAGTATTTAATTACGGTTGGGGCAATAGAAGCAAACATTAATTCTGCACCTTAGAGCTCTTACACACGAGCGGCATGTTCCCAACGGCAGAGGTAACTGCAGCCGTCGACGGCAGCAGTCGACCTATAGCGACACTTGCAGTTGTAGTGTGCCGCGTCCGCTCTTCGAAGTTGAAATGTCGACGGCTGCAGTTACCTCTGCCGTTGGGAACATGCCGCTCGTGTGTAAGCGCTCTCAGTAATTGATCGAGCAGTGATAAATTAATGTTTGAAATTCGTGTGCGGAACACATGCGTGCCGTCTTCTCGGGCCTGGGGGTCTACTCCCTAAGCACGAAGTCCGTAGTTTCGGCCTTAGTTACGAGCGTTTCCTACTCCCAGATGTTGATAATAACGTGCGTTAACGGAAAAAAAATATTGTGACGAATCCTGCAGTTCGTGCACACTTGAGAGGGCTCCATAAAGTTCTCGAATATGTGTGTAGTCAGGCAACCCGCATCAGGGGGCCTACTCCCTAAGTCCGTCAACGAAGTTAGTCGCCCGTCCGAAAGTAGCCTGAAACGTAGGAGTAAACAAGTGTCAAGTTCAACTTTTCGGACGGGCGAAAACACATCGGTAGTAGGGATTGTATTATTTGTTAATGAAACAGCAGGATGGGGAACACACTTATTTATTACTTGTGAATAATAATTATATTAGAGCGTACATCATATAGTTAGCGTACCGCGTCCATCTTCCTTGCAAAGTGCGCTCAAGCCTCCGCGTTTCCGCTACGTCATTCTATACATTTTCCACTTCCGCTAAGCGCGTTCCGTTTCTCGCATAACACAATATGTTACAGGGACAACCGTCAAATCGTGTTGTCATTCATTCTTAGTTCGGGCCCCGAAATAATCGTATGTCCGTAGGTGATAGGGAGTAGGAAATGCGCGTAACTAAGGCCGAAACTACGGACTTCGTGCTTAGGGAGTAGACCCCCAGGGCGCAGCATGGTTTCCATAGGCCTAAAGCCTTCTTATTCTGAGAAGAGAACCGTGCCTAGCAGTGTGGCAGATAAGGGCTGATTAATACGTTACAGTCGATCGTCGACGACTGAAAAAGAGAGGTATGGTTTTTGAACCTTTTGTCTGCCTGTTCTGTGGCACCGTAGCTCCTAAACGGATGAATCACGAAGCAAATGATGAACCAATTTCAAAGAGGTTTTTTTGTTTGAATGTTGGTTTAATCGCAATGCTTTGTTTCGTTCGTTTGATGATAATCACTCCAGCCATTTCAATGTCCGGGTTTTTTTAATTGAACTTTTATTATTAAATTGGTTTTCAGCGACAGCTGATAAATATGTCTACACTAGTGCGCTTTACCATGTTCATCTTGCGTCTTCGTCTGAGGCACGCGTGAAGCGCCACAGCGCATGCAATAGCGCATGCCTTAATACTAGTTCGACAAAAGCGCATGCCCCCAGCGCACGCTAATCCGTCTATTGTATGTCGACTGACAACTGACCGAGGCGCACCGGTGTAGATGATAAGCTGCATGCGTCTTATGGCAATCAATATTGCATGCGCTTGACGCAAGAGGAATTGAAAGTTGAAAACGCAAGATGAACATGAAAGCGCATTGGTGTAGACATACCAATATGGTTTTCAATGCTGCGGAACTAATCTGTTACCAAGAAAGTAAAGTAGATTTCCTTGCTATTTATAGCTCAGCTAAGTACATAAACTTGCTTCCCTTTCATGAGGGTTTCTTGGAAACCGCCAAGAGACAGCGATCAAATTGTAATCACAAATCCATCTGCCAAGAGATTATGGCATTATTACCCGGATTTCGCTGTGGCAATAATGGGAGGAGGGGGCCATGTTTAATGTCAACGTTCACGGGCTGAAATGTACAGACTTTGAGTACCTAAAATAAAATACGCAACGTTTGAAAAAAGCTACTAAGTTCATCGCACTATTTAGAATTATAACATAACATCACGCTTGTATTCCCCGAAAGGTTGGGCAGAATTGTATAATACACCCTCATTTCGCCGTTATGATTAAGTCCCATGTAATGAGGGGCGAGTCTATTACCATCAACCGGGCACAAATCCTGACAAATACTGAAAAAATGAAGAAAACAAAAGCTTCTACTGCGGAATTCCATACGGGAAAACAAAATAACACTTTTCCCGACCTGGGAATCGAATCTAGGACATCACGCTCAGCAGTCGCGCTTGCGACAACGAGACCAACGACGCAGTTCGGTTAAAATTATTATATTACACCCAGTATAGAGTTAGTTTGCAATTAAATATGTATATTCCCCCTTATTACAAACGATGGTCTAAGAAATTCCCAGGTTTTAAAATAGCTCAGTCTCTTTTTGTTATATTATGTTAGAGAGTGATGGGTATATTTTAAATCTGGGTTTATCTTAGGGCACGTTCCCACTATGTCGTAACGATTAATTTATCGTTGGACGACTGTCTTTAGCTGTTCCCATTAATACGATTGTTTGTCGTCAATTTTTTTTATCGTTTAGCAACTATCGTATCTAGCTGTTCCCATTGGATCGCGACGACATTTTATCGTTTCACGGCAGTCGCTTTGTCGTTTAACTACACATCATTAGCAAGCTAGAAATCTACAGTCGCCTCTACGTTTTCTTGGAGATCAGTAGTGTGTTTAGGCTCCTGAGTTGAGGGGGAAGGGAAAACACGTGTAAACGATGAGACGATATTTTTATCGTGGCTACGATAGATTTGCGGTCACGATTTAGTCGTAATGATTTTTTATCGTTTTACGACTGTCGTGCTAGCCGTTACCACTGTCATGACAATCTGTTGTCACTGCAAAAAATGTTGTAGACGACAGTAAATCGTGTCGTTCTATATGTGAACACCTCCATTTAAATATATAAGCCACGACACTTAAAACTACACGATTATCTGTCGTCACGACAAAGTGGGAATGCGCTCTTAGTCTTGGTTTAAACCACCTTTTGTACCCCCTTAGGGTTAGAGTTTTAGTTTTTTATCGGAATGCATTGAAGGAGCCTTCACGATTGATGATACCTACTTAAGTAAGTCGAACGCACCCTGGGCAGTCAGCCCCACTACCAACCTTGCTGACTAGCTAATCTTTTCACCGCAGTTTGAGCTATTCTCGTATATCTCGAGCCGACACTAGAGAAGAAGTTTGACATACAGGGTGTTAAAAATGAACTCTGAAAACTCTGAAAATAATTTTGTGGCATAACTCGGTATCAGAAATTGAACAAATTTCGTAGAACATTTTTTTCGAAATTCGCGTATATTTTTATTACTTTCCATACAAATCAAAAAAATATTTTATTTGAACGAAAAGTTGTTCTACGAACGGTGTTCAATTTCCGATACCGAGTAGGTAACTCCACAAAATTGTAACAGTCAATTTTTTAAACCCTGTATTAACTGGCGAAACTTCACAGGGAGTCACAGGGTTATTATAGTCTGTTCAACGAAAGGTAAGTCCTGACATAGGGGTCATTTCGTAAATTGCAGTCGTAAGGAGACTACTATCGAAAAAACGTAAATGATATCATCTAAAACCGTAAAATAGCCATACCTATTATCCATATTTTTGTTGTAATATTTGGTATTGTTTGTATGTTAACGTTTTGTAGAAAAACTCCTGGACTTACGTTGAAATGGGTATAAGAAACTTTACATCAGCCACTTTAAAGTGATAATTAACGTGTTTTGGGATTATGAACCTTAATTCAATGGTTAATAGTTCAGTTTCCATCATATTCAAATTACTTTTAAGCCCTTTTCGGTAATTTTTGTCATTCTAAAATGAACTTAAACACATGCTGTCAAAGTTGATGATTGCGTAATTAGTAATAACGTTTAATTATCTTTCCATATTGGCTTTAGTATAGGCTATCATTTAAAAAAAACAAATAATAAAAAACCTAAACTTTAGCAATTTTGATAATTAATACATTAGCCAAGAGCGCACATGTAGCATCTTGTTGGCTAATATAATCTAATATTATGTTCTATTAATGAAATCTGGTAACTTTGAAGTGGAGTTTCGCCAGTTAATTTTAGGTATCGCAAGTTAACTATCTATTTCCAAAGAATAATAAATTAAAATCAGCCCGTTATTGTCCCACTGCAGTGTAAAGACCTCTTCTCATACAGAGAAAGAACGAGCATTGATCGCCACACTCGCTCACTGCGGTTTGGCGATTTCAAACATTAAGTCCAGGGGGGTTACCATGATCTGTTATAGCAGGAACGTTTTAATATTATTACGAGAGTGGGTAAGAGATGGCGCTAGAGAGCTGTCTAGCGCTGTTACTTTCCCACGCTCGTAATAATATTAAAACACTCTTGCTATAACAGATCATGGTAACCCCCCCAGGTTTTGTCACGATATTTTCTTTCGTAATGTCAGTGGTGCCTTAAGGCTGATTTACACGAGGAGAGTTTCTCGAAGCGAGTTTCATGTTGTCTCTGTTTTCACCGCTGAGAAAGACAAAGTAAGAACGAGTCTCGCTTCGAGAAAATATCCTCGTGTAAACGAGCCTTTAGGCGCCATCTCCACGAGCGAGTAAATCGCGGCGATATTCTCGCCGTGCCATCAAATTCAATACTAACTATTGCCGCGATAACATCGCCGTGTGTAGACACGTTCTAAGAGAGTGTAGAGAAATACGTGGCACGACGATAATATCGCCGCGATTCTCTCGCTCGTGGAGACGGCCTCTTAGATTAACCAAGAAAGTACATATGACTTTGAAAAAGACATATTGGTGCTTGTCTGGTTTTGAACCCTCAACTCAGAGAGTAACGAGCGGTTCCGTAACCTCCGGGCCACGACGACTTAAAGAAATTAATAGCTTATTTAAATATTGTAATAGATAAAAGAGGAAAATAGAACGTCACAGCCAGTAAGCCTCTAAAGAGTCTAAGGTGTTCCACAAAAGCATTCACTTGGAAAATTTATTGACTGTCGACCCATAGTTAATGGGAGCCTGCTATGAAAAGATTCCCTCCTGAAATTTATTTAAAAGATTAATGGTAAAGGAGCCAGTGTCATAAATTTATCTATGCCAGGTAAAATTTGGAGCCTAATTAATCAACAGAAGACAGAAACCTCGAGACTAGGAAAGCGTTAAGAAAATAGCAACAAGTAAGGCCCAATACACCGCCGAGGAAAAGTCGCGCGTCTTCCGGGGAATCCCGCAACCTTTGTTGCTCCTGTTTAGTTTTTACTTTATACAATTGACATAAAGGTCATTATACTATGTACAATTACGTCGCTTCCATTCCATTCCGCGGCAGTGTAAATCGAGCCTAGCAAGTGAGGAGAGTACCTTGCGCGGTAAGACTGCCAATTGTGCATTTATAAAATTTAAATTATCTTTTTTTTTGTAACCTAAAATAACAATAACAATAAATGTAAACAACTTACGCCCGACGATCCGAATCGTCAGTGCCATTGTTTATCTACTGTGTCTATAATTACAGTACTTGATGATGGGGATGAAAAAACATTAACCAGTTTTTCGATACTTCAGATGAAGGTTTTAAAATCAATCATGAAACATACCTTACTTAGTCTGTTCAGTTTTAAGAGTCCTCAAAGACTCTCTGTATGACTGATAACGGACACTCCATCAACAAGTGATGCACATCTTCCACTACACCGTACAACTCGCAATTTGGGGAGTTAAATTTCCTCATCATAAAAGCAAACTTGTTTAATGGTACGTGTCCGGATCTCAGACGCAATGCTGTTACAGTTAAACATCTACTTAACTTCATATCCATAAGCCAAGGTAGACGAAGAGGCTCATATTGCATCATCATCATTCAGCCGAAAGACGTCCACTGCTGGACATGGGCCTCCCCCAAGCATAGCCACATCGACCATGTTGGGGGGGATCTGCCATAATCGCCACGCTTGGCAGGCGGGTTGGCGATCGCAGTATGGTTGTTAAAGTACTCAGAGAACGCTGCTGCCCATCCTCTAGTGAATCCTTTAGTCGCCTTTTACGACACCCATGAGAAGAGATGGGGTAATGCTATTCTTTATGTCCGGCACCACACGGAACATATTGCATCGTTTTGCGTCAAATCCCTTTTTCTAAAGATCTCTCATCATAATAAATTGTTGCTTACTTGGTGTATGTATAATAAAGAGTATATATAAATAAAATAAGTAAGAAACTATTCACATGAGGACTTTCAAAGGAGGTTCCAGGAAAAAAGTTTTCATAAACTTTGCTGCTTAAGACCGGCTTGCTCAACTTGCTCTGTGGCAAACCAAATAAATCCCTGTCATACATATTTCACTGGGCTATCGCTTAAGTCCTGGGCTAAACGATGTTACGCCAATGGTGGATACACGTAGATATAATTGGTTAGTATGATCATGACAAAAACCATCTCGGAGGTGGTCGAGTTGGTTGACGATCGAAAAGTCGGCCAAATCCCTATTTTATCCAGTCTAAGTTTAGTTTTACAAAATTAAATTATTTATTGAAGGAAGTTTAACTTTAAAAAGCGCTGTGTAAAATGATTTTACTGTATAAAAAAATAAAGACGTGACTACTAGCTATCGCGTATGAGTTCAGCGCTTGGCGCGTATGTATTCAATAAATTTTCAAAAAAAGAAGAGAAAACTTGAATTTCGTCACTTAAATAATATTTTTTGTTATTCCATAATGCTTTTTAATTAATTTGTCCCGTAACTGTATTGGTAATATTTTGAAAGATCTCTTTACTGTGACTTCGGCCGGCAGTGACTATAACCTTATTGGAAGGCTGGATCCATGCCTGTGCTGCGCAAGTAGGCCTAACAATACGGGCCCATCACAGATTGTGCTATTGTTAAGAATGCTATAAATAGTATCATACCTATAATTGTTAAGATAGGAATGCCTCGATGCTTGTACCGGATAGAAGCTTCAGCGAAAGCCCAGTACACTTTTGTCATGGTCTAAACCATGGAATTAATCCTGCAGTTGTACGTGAGTTCAAAACCTGTTGAATGAAATGAATTCTGTTGAATATTCGCGCACAGGAAGATATCACCTCTTACTCTTAACATCCTCGTTACAAATTGACAGCACTACGGGTCTTGGTTTAATTCTCACACAGAGCAAATATGTGTATGTTGTAATTGCTCCGAGTCTGGCTGCGCCCGCAGCTCTGAAGAAATCCTAGTGAGGCAAAGCTTAAAAAAACAACCGCAGCGGCCTCACTTCAGCCAAAATGAAACTGAATTTTAACCAATTCAATAAATAATCGTCTTAAACGTTCACGATTTTGTTCGTTTCAAACTTAAATGTATCAACAAAAGTCGAACGAAAATATCGAGCGTGACATAAAAAGATTATGCAAATTGAATAGTTTCGGACGAGTAAAGTCTACCAACGACTTTCTTCGGTACAATGGCTGCCAGCTCAAAAGGTCTATTATGATAACACACAATTTTCTTTTATAAACTACGCAGGCAAGCAACAAGTTCATAAAATTAAGTAGGTACAGCTTTTTGTCATCCATTAGTTCTCATTATTGAATCTTTTGTCTGTCTCGGCTATAAAAGCCTAGCTTATTTACAGCACTTAACTAGGGAGCCTGCCGTTTTGCCAACATTATTTTGACAAAATTTCATTACCCAAACGCATTTTAGCAACCTTTTTTTATACCAATGCAGTGTTTGGAATGATTTTAGTACGCACATTTTCATTTGGTGAAATTTTTACTCGGCAGAATATTACCAAGGATAATATCATTAAGGCATTTGGTCTTTAATCAAATGATTTATTACAGCAAACAAGCTTTAGACAATAAACATTTAGTCAAATGATTGTAGCACGCTTATATCTTTTTAAATCGAAACAGCTAGGTTAGGTTAGGTTAGAACCCCAAACGTCCGCCTCCCCCATCCAAATGGACCAGAGGCGGTGGCGCGTAGTGTTCCACGCGCGCCTCCTAGATGACACAGGGGGAGTCTCACTCCCCCCCGCGATTGAGGTCTGCAAATGCGGGCCGGCACTAGTTGGGGGCTGCGGACGAATGTACTGCTCCCGCGGCCCCCGGCCTAAGTGTGAGATGGAACACCGGGGTGGTTTTAGTCAGTAAGAGTCTGACAGACCCCTCCGCCCACCCCAGGGCGGAGGACATCCATGAGGACTTCCACCCCGAAAAAAAAAAAAAAAAAAAAAGGTTAGAACCCCAAGTTAACTTACTGCAAAGAGCGATATCGCGTTAGTCTTGCCCGCCAGCCGCGTCGCCGTGCTTTCATTCATTTATGCGTGGCATCGAAATGTTCAAGAGCATGAAATTAATTGGTCAAAAAAAAAATTATGAATCCTTTTTAGGTGGTTTAAGTACGATCACTTAGTCCTACCGCTTGAAAAAAAAAGTTTTTTTTTTTATTTTTTGATTTTTAATCAGGCTAATTCCCGTGCGGGGCCAATCTATACCAGTAGTAGATCATGTGGTTTTAAGGAATTACACGAATCCTTAACACCCTGAATATAGGGGTGAAATTGTAAACACTCGACAAACCGAAATGGGAGATTGTACTCATCACTACGAAGGACTTTTACTATGGGAACAAACCTGAAATCGCGAAAAAAAAAACTGCTGTTCCCTACATTTATGTTCGCATAACTCGTCAAAATGTAGGGAACAGCTGTTTTTTTTTACGCGATTTCAGATTTGGTCCTGTAGTAAAATTTGTTCATAGTGGTGAGTACAATCTCCCATTTCAGTTTGTCGAGTGTTTACAATTACACCCTGTATTATGTATTTTCAAAATCTGTACATGTAATTTGCTATTTCTTCAAAGTTATGAACAGTATCTTAAGAATGTTTTCCTGTATCTACAACAGTTAAGGTAGCTGCCCTTACTGCTTCTCAATATTCCACCTTGTATAACCATTGCCATAATCAAAACACTTGACAAACGGATGATGTTTATGTTAGAATAACACAGTTATGTAAACATACATCTACACGATCTTTTCCCTAAGGACGCTCCTTTTTCCCTCCCAAAGTACATAGTGGGAATCCGCTTAAAATTAAGTAAATAGCTTCATATTTATGTGTTTATCTTTGACCCTAGGGTCACTGTTTGCGGCTTACACCCAGTTGTTTTGTCTAAACACAATCAGATTTCGACACAATTAAGTCTGAAAGTTGTACCAGATGTTACCAGTGCCACACTAACGTAACACTTGAGGCAAAAGACAATCGGGAAAATTGTATGGACCTCGTCCCAGAGACGTAGCATTATAAGTTATAAGTGAATGAATGTACAAATGTATGAATAACTAATAAGTGATCGAATGAGTAAATGGTTGAGTGAGGTAAAAGATTGTTTATTTTTTTTGATTTCGCTCTTCTGAACTCACTTACACTAATATTCAGTCAGTGACAGTCAGACATTAATTTTTTTACAAATATTTATTTGCAGTGTCTCATACATTCTCATTCAAACATTCATTTTCAAATCATCTAAATAGGTTATTTTATTTTTCCGCACGCTTCATATTTGCTGTGATAAAATAAAATAATACGATTGTTAAGACCTTTTGTTTAAGGTATATGAGAAGAAAAACGTCCACTGCTGGACAAGGTCTCCCCCAAGCATCGCCACATCGACCAGTCCTGTGCTTCTCGCATCCAGCGGATTCCCGCGACCTTTACCAGATCATCGGTCCACCTTGTGGGAGGCCTACCCACGCTGCGTCTTTCGGTACGCAGCGTGGGTATGTCCAGCAATGGACGACTTTCGGCTGAATGATGATGATGATGATGTGAGAAGATGCTACAGCTCTGGAGACGTTTTACCCATTGTCCGTTCTGAATATTTAGTTATTAATGTATAGGTTCCAGTGGCGAAGGCTCCATACAACTCGATTCCTATCGGCTTCCCTTTCGAAACGAGTAGTTACTGGAAATCACGCATCACACTTGAGCAAGGTAAGCATTTTTTGGTCCGGCTTCCCTTTTAAGAAACTTCACCCTACGCCACTGATAGGTTCCATTTTTATGTACGCTAAAACTAAAAAATAAAAATGAACTCAAAAACTTTAAAGAGATGTAGGATTCCGATGATAGCTAAACTCAAATTACATAGTACACGTCCAATGTTTCAAAAACTGGATTTCACGATCCTTGACTAAAAGTTTTCGACATTTAGACCTACCTCACGAACTTACTTTAATTTATAGTAGTGTCTTTACTAAAAGTATTTTATGGGTTTGCACCTTTCACAAGGTTGAACTCAAATGTACCTACCCTAATTTGAAGGTTAAAAAAGTACTTTGTCAGTCTCCTGCGTATATTTTAGGCGGTGTTTAGTTCTGAAATATGTTCGAGATTAGCAAAATATATTGCTTACATAAATACTAACGTTGAAACATATTTACAAAAAAAAAAACAAAGTGAACTAAAATTTTTAGTGAACAAGACATGAAAGCTTCTTTATTGTATTTTTTCGTGAAAAAGAAAAATCAAATTGAAATTCTTGTCACTCGACACTATCTCGGGGGAGCTAGTACTATGAACTGTCAGTACATTCCAGCCTATCTCTTCGGAGAATAGAAGCACGACAGTTTTTAGAGCTTTTGTAAAGGAAAAAAAAGGAAAATGTTTTTTTTTTTCATAGTTAGCAACTTTGTAATTTTAATATCTAACTAAGTAATAGTATTTGTAACTGTAGATATACTTTAATTACTATACAGGCTGTTAACGAATTCGTGTAATTCCTTCAAACCGCGTGATCTACTGGTGACACTGATTGAGCCTGCATAGGTTTTTTTCAGAATCAACAAAAAAAAGTTTTCAAAAAAGAACCATGGTATTCTGTATCTGAGTAATTTTAGCATCCCAAGTTAACTGACTCCGTGGAGCGATATCGCGCTAGTCGTGCCCGTCAGCTATGACACCGTGCCTTCATTAATTTAAGCATGGCATCGAAATTTTCTATCACATAAAAAATTTAATTGGGAAAAAAAATGTTTATTTTTATTTTTAATCAATCTAAATCCCGTACGGGGTTAATCTATACCATTAATAGATCATGTGGTTTGAAGGAATTACACGAATTCGTTAACACCCTGTATACTATCGTGTATTTCTCACTAACATTACCTACCTACTTACATCGTTCTCACATGAATAAATTCACAATACGAGACATTCATTTTAAAATAGTATCCGTTGAGTTTTTTGCCGGCTCTTCTAGAAACTGAAAACTGTTGTTAAATCTCGGTATTTAACCAGCAACCAGTATTTAAACTGCCGTACTTAAGTACGTCAGGCGCACCCTGGGCAGCCAGCCCCGCTACGAAACTTGCTAATCTTTTCACCATAGTATGATCTATTCTTGGGTTACCCTTGTTTCATCGAAAAACAATTACCAAATTATCACTTCCCAAACAAGTTTCCGCATAATTTCATTTGCCAAATTACTACTTAGCAAATAAACTCTTCACAAATAAATTGTAACGCAAACCTAATGTTTGGCAAGTGAACGTTTAAACAATAACTTGCTTATCAACTACTACTTTTACCAATTTTAATGTAGTCAAATATTTCAGTTGGTATAACATATTTTACGCAAAATAAAAAATATGTTTCTGGCACTCGTCGGCCGCTGCCGCGGCACGCTCGCTTCGCTCGCTCAGCTCGTGCATTGTGTGGTCACAGTTCTAATCTAACCTAACCTAGCTGTTTCGATTTAAAAAAGATATAAGCATGTTACAATAATTGACTAAATGTTTATTGTCTAAAGATTGTTTGCTGTAATAAATCATTTGATTAAAGACCAAATGCCTTAATGATATTATCCTTGGTAATATTCTGCCGAGTAAAAATTTAACCAAATGAAAATGTGCGTACCTACTAAAATCATTCCAAAATATTGCATTGGCATAAAAAAAGGTTGCTAAAATGCGTTTGGGTAATGAAATTTTGTCAAAATAGTTTTGGCAAAACGGCAGTCTCCCCCTATTCTTGTATATTTCGTACCAACACGATAGAAGAAGGAATTTTCGGTAAACCGTTTTAAATTTGGTATGACGTCATATTGTTAAATAAAAGTACCTACCGTAATTTTTCGGTAATTCAGTCGCTGCTCCATAAGACCCACTATTTAGAGTCATCCATCAAGTTTTAATGTTTCTTAAGTACCTGTAAAGAACACAAGGATAGAAATAAAAAAAACATGATTTATTGATATCCTAAAAGCTATACATAATCGCAACCTTCTTAGCAACAACAAATAATTACTTAAGTACCACTTCTATCAGAATACACGTATAGCTAAAATATCGCTAATGGATTATTAGTTGTATTACACGGTAATTTTGTGAGGAACGTGTGCCAAATTATGATGCTCATTCTGACGTGGAACAGCCTGATTAAGCGATAGGTATAGCCAGCGCTACTACTACCCTTAATGGAGACTCTTCACTGGTCTGACTAGCGAATAAAGAATAGAATAGAGTCGGAAAGATATCGATATGAGAAGACACATGTGTTTTCTTTCTCGCATCGATGAGAATATAGTATGTTTTTATTTTATTCACACTAAATACAGATGTCATACAGAGTTGTCTAACATATTCAGGTACCATAATAATTACAAGATAAAATACTCATAATAAATTCACTCGCATCCTACAGGATTTTTTTATGTACCGGGATAAAAAGTAACCTTTGTCCTAATTCAGGTTATGATTTATCTATGTGCCAAATTTCAGCCAAATATGTTCAGCCGTTAAGGCGTGATTGATGAACAAACATCCAAACTCACAAAAATCCAAACTTTCACATTTATGATTAGTAGGAAGTAGACAATCAGCCTCGCTACCAGCCTTGCTGACTGACTAATCTTTTTACCACGACATGAGCTATTCTCACATAGCTTGGCCAACAAGATAGAAGAAGATGACGGAATAAAAATAGTAATAGCAAGGATATATGGTATGTCTTTACCAGTGCGCTTTCATGTTCATCTTGCGCTTTCAATTCCTCTTGCGTCAAGCGCATGCAATATTGATTGCCATAAGACGCATGCAGCTTATCGTCTACACCGGTGCGCCTCGGTCAGTCGTCAGTCAACATACAATAGACGGATTAGCGTGCGCTAGGGGCATGCGCTTTTGTCGAACTAGTATTAATGCATGCGCTATGGCGCTTCATGCATGCCTCAGACAAAGACGCAAGATGAACATGAAAGCGCACTGGTGTAGACATAGCTTTTCGCATTTGAAGATTCTGACACTGCAAAAGAATAAAGGGTTGCTAAAGATTTATACGAAAAGATAAGGCAACATTATTTGAGTTTCAGGAAAATAACTATCAGTACGCAGTACCCTGACCTTCCCATTAGTTAGGTGGCAAAGGTCAAATGGCAGTAACATTGAAAGCTGGCCTTAATACACTTTGTAGAGGGCTCAATTGTGCTTGGACGGTAAATATACAGCATAACTGGTTACTCATTTTACATCCGAAAACCCTGAACTTTGCTCCTATGGGATAAACCAGAATTCGTAAAAAAAAGGGGTTGGCCTATAGTAAAAGTTGTACAAAATGAAAGAAGAAAGAAAGAAAACAAAGAAAATACGTTTATTGGCATTACAGCAAAAATACACCGTAAAACTAAAAAAAACAGATAACAATCATTGTAATGCCAAAAGGGCCTCAGCTCATCATAATGTCAGATGATAACACTAGGTGTACTACCTGACGCTGATTTTCAGCTGCAACCCACGAGTGCCATACGCTAGAATAATAAACACATAAGAAATTGTGTACCCGTTTTTAATATTAAGAGAATAACATAAGTGATAAGTGATAACTGAAAAAAGCTCCACAAAATAAAATAAAATATTGTGATGTAACTGTGTGTGTATGTTGTGTTGTGATTATTAAAATTCAAATAAAATACCCGATGTCGGAGGATTACCTACCAACATAAAAAAATCTAAAAATAGAAAGTACCTTCAATGCAAAATCCTGTTCTGCTTTGTTCTTCTAATCTACGAAACGGTTTTTTTTTAATGATGAGCAGTGTTTATTATTTTCGGATGTACAGTGACTAACCAGTATGCTATAGATAGATATGATGAACTATTTCATGTGTTTTTAAACCCGTTTACATTTCGCAAAAAACACGAAATAGTAATAATAAAAACGTTTGAATGAATACTATAAAATTCCGCACTCGACATTTAACAAATAAACAAGAGCTCTTCATTGTTACTTTCATTTTTACCTTTGCCAGCTTGTCGAAGTTTTAAAAAATCCCTGGACTTCTAACAACCTCGTTATATAACTAAACAATACCGATACTAATAAGATTCAGAGAGTTTTCATCGGAAATCGTAATTGTCCATCGATACTTCCAGTTTTACCGAGAACTGGAAGCGAAAATAATTCAGGTACCTACTACAACGTTTGTTCCTGATACGTTTGTTCTATTGAACACGTCAGAACTATTATTAATAAACGCTGGTAGTCTACGATTTTCAATAAACGATGTGCAAACTAAATATTATGTAAATGGACGAGATCGGAAGTGAATAGATATTGCATTCTAATTAAATGCATCTATTGTTTTAAAAACTATAGCAGGTTGTTATTATGCAATAAAAGAGTCTCCACGAGAGACAATATTCACGTACGTCCGGCGCAGTCAGTAAAAAGCTTAGCATGGACAATTATATGTCTAGGTCCAGTTGTTTTAATATGAGCTTGGTCTTTTTTCAAAGACCTACTTTGTTACCCTTTTAACACATTAAAAGAGCCACCACGAGTGATAATATTTCAGTACGTGAGCGCCCTGGGCATTAGCCCCGCTACCAACCTTGCTGACTGGCTAATGTTTTCACCACGTCATGAGCTATTCTTTTATAGCTCGTGTCGAAACGAGAGAATAAGATTATGGAAGAACTTCTGATAATGAAGATAGCCTTATTGAACTATATTTGAAAAATGTGATCATCCTAGACTAACATTTCTCTGGCCCCCTTCTAACATCATTAATTCCAACAATTTCCAGAGACTGGTTTCCTATTTAATGGTCTTTATTTTATCCTGTGTTCGACATCTTGGATGCTTGTTTTTCAGCTTTTATGTCATCCTTTACACATTTTATTTGATTTTTCATCATAATGTTTGAATCTGTCAATTTTGGTCTGTTTATTGATAATAATCGCAATTGCAAGGCAGATTGATTGTCAACTAAGCCCTTTGCAGCCTGCAGTTGAACTCCCTTGCAAAATGGGGAAAAACTGTCATAGCTAGAGATGGGTTCTTACTCGAATAAAATACTCGAGGTCGAATATATATACTCATCAACAAAATAAAGTCAAAACGAGTATTATTAACTATTTACACCCTTATTCATAAACGATCGTTAAACGTTGTTTAGCTAAAATGGTTCTTGAGTCTATTGCGATCTCTATTCATTGGCATAGAAATGACAAGGACAGGTATAATTTAATAAGTGTTTAAAAATGTCAATCGTTATGGGTTATTGTTTATCGAGTATTTACTATTTATCACTTGCCCATCCCTATTCACAACACATGTCAATCGAGCGGTGACGCTGATTGGACAGACACAGCCGAACCAAAATCAAGTTTACGTATTCGCATCACAACTTGTTACGCAATCGAGTACTCGCCTGTCCATTGAAGTAGCGGATGTGTAAGGGCCTTTACATGACGGGTCGAGCAATCCAATTACAGGATTAGCCATCACTAAAGTGGGGTGAAGTGAGCCGAGACAACAACGACGCCCGTGATGTCGCAGACGAACAAATGAACTTTGAAATTAACGCATAGTAATTGTTTAGCCTGACTGATGACGTAGGCAATAAGGTATTTAGGCTACTTTTAGAAATGTACAACAATTTGGTATTATTTTAAAGAAAGTATATAAAGAACAAGGTAAGAGAAACATGAAACGATGAAAAATTAGAAGAGTTTTTGGAGTGGGCATTTTCTGTCCTTGTCACACGAAACGGATATTGTAGATAAGTTTTTAAGGTATGACGTCAGTTTTAAGTAGTGTCGTCTCTGTCTCGTGAACAATTTAAAATTGTTTGTAACTTGGGCATTTTATTAAATATTTAATTGGTTTTTTCACAGCTGCTTAATATTTTTGTAATACTTTCGAGATTTGTAATAAAAAAATGATAGTCAAATACCATCTCATTAGTCTAGATTAACATGTTTGAGGTTACATCTGATTGATTAATTCAAGACGTAACACGACATAGCCTATATCTCTGATGCTTGAAAGCAATGATGTGGGTCTTGAAGGAGGTAAGAATAAAGTAGAAAATTCTGAATAAGCATCTTTTCTAGTAGTCTTTGGAGTAAGGCCGTTGAGTGGTACACTAGAGCGAGCAAACGTAGTGAGGGACGAACAGTAGCAGATGGCATTAGGTAAATGGGGGGGGGGGGGGGGATTGGATGAAAGCAACACGGGGCAGAAGCGGTTGCCGTCAACAAAGGAGGCTTATGCCTAACAGTGGGTAACTGCGAGCAGTGGATGATGATGATGGATATTTTCTTGTCGTTTATGATATTATTAAAACACTTGTTGTCAATTTAAGTTCCTTTAATTTTATGTCAATGAAAACACATTTAAAAAACATTTTTTTTACTGCATTACTAATAAACATTTGTGGTCCTGAAGTTGCACTCAGTTCGAAAGTGATCGGTTTTACGAAGTTTGCCGATGTAGTCGTATCGTACTCGATGGAACAAAACGAAATTAAATACTTTTCCGTGACATTATTTTGCTAAAAAATCTTTTCTCTCCCTGCACGTGTATTGTTTATAACTGTAGGTACCTACACAGCACAAAACCTGTTCGGCACGGATTTTAAACGTGTTTCCGCTGTTGTGATGGGATAGCGTTCCAGTAAAGCACTAGGGATTTTTATTAAGCTTTCGCCGAAACTCTTATGAAAAATCCTGGCTTTCCGTTGCTGACAAAATCTAGTATGAATATACCTTTATTATAATATTTTGCTGAATACTTACTTACACAGAGTGACTGGCAATTAGTGTCCAGTACTTAAACACGTGATTGTACTCATGATAGCAAACAACTTTCTCAAAGAAACGACTTTTTTACGTATTTTTTTTAATTAATAAAAGATTTGTATACCGCTACGATACATACGATTATAGGAGCAAACTGCGCGAGAAGGGGGGGGACAGTATTTTTGTATTTTTCCAGAAACACAACACGCGGTAATCATTTACATCGTAGTGCACCAGAATTACTATTAATAATTTGAAAAAAAAAATTTTTTTTTAAGAATAACGTTTTTTGGGAAAGTTGTTTGTTATCATGCGTTTAAGTATTTTACACTAATCACAAGTCACTCTAATACTTGTTTTCGCATACCACTGCTGTTCAACTTTTGTTGGGTCTTTAATAATTAGGGATTAAGCAAAGTCTGTCTCTAAACAAAACAAGAAACTGTATAATTCATCTCTTGAAGAAACTCTACAATGTTGGAACGGGGCTCAGAATAATGGTATGCATAATCGATTCGATCAATCATTACTCGCTCGATTATTTGCCACTTATCGAATGCTGTAGGGCTTCACGCTTGACTAGTTATAGTGTAAACATGGCTAACAATCTTTTGTTTATAATAAATAAATTATTGTATACGATGAATGGGTTATAGCGGCTGGGTGTCATTGATAGTGGCAACAGTTTTGTTTTGTTTAGATTATGGGTGTTAGACGGCCTAGAGCTATACTGCCTTGCCACAATTTTCGCTCGATTCGCCAATTCCGAATATACAACGTGTTACATAACTCCCCTTAAAAAAGAAAATATTAATCAAGTAGTCTTTTATGGTTGTTGTCATTTACCTCTCAGAGGAAATTAGGTAAGAATGTAAATAACTTTCTGGGTAGTCTACTCTTTAGTTTTATGTTTTCAGGATTGCTTTTCAGTGATGATTTTATTTTATTACATTTTCTTTTTTAAGGGGAATTATGTAACACGTTGTATATTACAAGGTTAGTCAGAAAGGGGGTACTAATCCGAAAGGGGGTTAAAGTACCCATAATAATGAATAACTTTTGTTCTACAACTTTTTCCAAAAGTCAATAGTTGAAGAGAAATAGGTGATCAAAGATCCCAAAAATAAATCTCTAAAATCTATCTATCCCCAGATATGATCAGCTGTGCTGAACATTTTAGGTCCGATTTGGGGTCATGAATTAGAAGCACCATTTTCTGAATTTGTAACTAAAACAGGGAAGAAGAATTTTTGAAAAAACTAAAATTAAAATCATATTGCATTGAAAAAAAATTGCCGAATTTTGAAATTTTAACACTTGCTTTAAGACATAAGACAAAAGTCATCAGTGATACTATAAGCGGCCTGTGGATTAGTACCCCCTTTCCGACTAACCTTGTATAACTCAAGATTGTCCAAAAATCAAGTTATTGTATTCTTTGTTAGCGTGGCAGTACAGCACAGTAGACATATAAACTAAAGCAGTACCTCAACTTACTATAATCACCTGAATTGACACACATTATACGGAGTAAAATGCACTCTTTGTATGTGACTGTATTCCGATAAATACCTTTGAAGTCTAGTTGCAGTGCGTGTCTGTGTGAGTGTGCCAAATCGGACGATTGTAGGTAGTTGAAGTATTGCTTTAACTTATACAGGCTGTAAACGAATTCGTGTAATACCTTCAAACCACATGATCCATTAATGGTATAGATTAATCTCGTATGGGATTTAGATTGATTGAAAATAAAAAATAAACTTTTTTTCCCAAATAAAACTTTATGTGATAGAAAATTTCGATGCCTAAATGAATGAAGGCACGGCGACACAGCTGATGGGCACGACTAGCGCGATATCGCTCCACGCAGTCAGTTAACTTGGGACGCTAAAATTACTCAGATACAGAATACCATGGTTCATGTTTTGAAAACTTTTTTTGTTCATTCTAAAAAAAAACGTATGCAGGGTCAATCAGTGTCACCAGTAGATCACGCGGTTTGACGGAATTACACGAATTCGTTAACAACCTGTATATACTGTGGCTATAGGTATAACATGGGTACGGTACAAATATTTTATTTAGGCTGTTTTAATTTCAATTCACTTAAAGCTAGGCGAGTAGTGGATCAAAATACAACCGCTTGTAAAATTATCCACGAACATAGTGACGCATCGGATTTGGATTAGTAGCTGTGTCAATTACATACATAATTACATTATACTCAAGCCTATTATCCCCGAAAGAGTAAACAGAGGTGTTCTCCTATTACGGGACTCTACGAGTATACACCCAGGTTTCGCCTCTTGTATTTAGGTACTGTTTTATTTTTCTGTGTCAATTACTCGTTTAAATAATTACCGTCGATCCAGGAAGCATAAATTGTTCAATGTTGTTATAAAGTTGCTCAAACCGCGTCTCCTATTGACGTTGCTCAACGCACTCGAAACCAAACCAGGATTGGATCTGTTTGATGATCAATGGAAGACGATGTTTGCGGTTCTGTGAGAGGACTTACACTGGTATTCAAGAACGCTACATACATAAGTATGGCAGCAACACTATGCTAAGTAAGGCATTTCTCACTGCGTTCGTCATGGCAGGCCATTCATTTCATAAACAATACTTAATGGACCCTTTGCTGTGCGGACCCATAGCATTGAATGGGGCGCTGTGATTGGTTAACGTTGTGACGCGACTTCACTCGGGTTGACTGACAGATTAAACGTCAACCGAGATATTCAAAACAAAAACATTTTAAAAGTTTTGTTGACTGTTTGAGGGATGGTGGTAAATAGGAGGCACTGGAAGGCCTCTACTGGTAACTTTCAAAAGATCTGCATTTATAAGAGGCAGAAGTATATATACAACGATATCTTTCGAAAATCTATAGCGTCTTTTAATTTCATCTGCACTGAAATAATCGAAAGGATTTTGAAAGTCACGTATCACTTTTCTTGTGCTGATTGTTCTTTGTATGTTTATTCTCTCAAGGATATAATCATCAAAATCATCTTCGCTGCTGTAATCCATCGCAATTATTAAAACAAAACAAATCAGCGTATCACAAATCACTACAAACATAACCTTATACTCGATACCAGTTTGACATGTGTTGATTTGTCGCACTATGCGTTGCGTAAAGTAGCTAGCGAGCTACTTTATCTGTGCGTTGATTATAATGAGCGCATAGTGTCTTTCGTCCCTCAAGTATTGTTTATGATTAGGTTTTTGGGTCCCTGTGCGTCCGCGCGCACTATGAGACCTCACAGTAACGTTCATGAATACCGGTGTTAGAGTTATGTACGATTTCCGACAAACAGGTCGCGTCGGAGCGCGCCGGAGCGCATTTCACATTGTGCTAAAGGAAATTTAGGCTTCTATACAATAGTTAAGTTTCATGTTTGCATGGAATTTACACTGCTTGGAACTCGGTTAGATCCGCGCGTATGCTGCGGCAGCAGGTCGGCTCCTCGAGTATGCCGCGGCAGCCGGTCGGTTGCTCGCGTACGTGGACGGTGGCGCTCGGCTGTCATCGCGTCCGGTCGGCTCCGTTCGGCCACACCGCAGGTAGAAATTGACTGCGATAGCGGATACGGGAACACGCGCGCCGTTGTAGCTATCGGGCAGTCGCGGTTGGCTACGGGCGCATGCTCGAGCCATGCATGGCCCGGTTGGTGGGAAACGTACATTACAGTTGGTTTAGTGTTACTTTATTGAGTGATAATGATTTATCGCTGTACTAAATTTATACTACTAATAAATGAATAGATCGAAATAGAGGAGCTCGTGGCTAAATAATTACAGCCGCATAGTCCGATCTTCCGGGTTAAGCCACGCTTGCCGAGGTTGGTCTGTGGATGGGTGACCATTTACCATAGCGAGTTTCCTCCGTGCCTCTGAAAGCACGTAAAGCCGTTGGTCCCGGCTGTCATTTGTAGATCTTTGACAGTCGTTACTGTTGGTCAGAAGCCAGAAAGTCTGACAACCAGTCTTACCAACAGTATCGTATTACCCAGTTACTGGGTTGTGGAGGTCTGATAGGCAGTCGCTCCATGTAAAATACTGATATTCAGCTGCATCCGGTTCGACTGGAAGCCGACCCCAACATAGTTGGGAAAAGGCTAGGCAGATGATGAAATGAATACTTAGATCGAAAAAACTGTACTTCCTATAAATTGATTGAGTAAAGCTAATATGGCATTGTCTGTAAAAATTAAAGAAAAAAACGTAACTAGCCAGTTGCACTTGTACCTATGTGGAAAATGGAACGATAGAGAAATGAAAGAGTTGTGGGCGAGCAAATGAGAATGACGAATGATGTGAGAAAAAAAAAGATGATCGGAATGCGAGGATGTAGTAGGTACAGTTAGCGAGGCCTAAGCTGAGCTTTGCATTTGTGTGAGAATGAATGTAGACGCGTCCTTTGCTCGATTTAAACCGGTTTATACTGCTTTTTGGCAATCGATTCTATGTGCACTGACACAAATGCGAAGCTCAGCTTAGGCCTCACGAACTGTACACGCAGTGGTTTTATAAAAATAAAGTTAATTAGTTATAAATGAAATTTCATGCTTTTATTTCTTACCTCATCCAACACGTATGTATAGATAGCACAGTTCCACTACAACATACTTAATTATAATTCATAGAAGAAAAACAACACCCTCTCGCCTTCAGTGGTCGGAGAAAAACTGTAGCGCGCCTGACAGATACTAATAAGCCTGCGACCCGGACCTAACTAATTAATGTTGTGCTATGACTGACGACGGCGAGCTGTTGCTTTTCTGTTAACTAGTATTAAAACTATAACTTGTACTGACTAGTTTTTACTAGCGTAAACTGTGCTGTGCTGTGTGTGTGTTTATATTCTGGTAAGTTAGCTTAGTTTTAGTATATGTCGTGGCCATATCGTAGAATTGATCACTTCATGATGTGGCCGGCCATTTCATGAAATGGTTGTATTTCATGAAATGGCCAACTAAAATTGGCCATATCGTTTAAAAGTCAACGTTTAATGATATGGCCATCCACGTTTGGCCATATCATTAATGTAGGGTTTCCATGATATCAAAGGTTTAATAAAAAATCTAAATAAAGGAAGCACGTACCATGCAAGCAAAGGAAGTAGACTACGGAATTTCGACCCACAAAATATCGATGCACGTTACCGCGAAAGTTTAATAGCTTGATTCACCAACAATTAAGGGGATCTGGTTTCATGAAATGCAACCATTTCATGAAATGGCTGGCCACATCATGAAATGGTCAATTCTATGATCTGGCCACGACATATATACTAAACCTGAAACTAGTTTGTTCAGAATCACTAGCAGAACCGATTGACATATTTTTACAACAATTTTTTTTCATAAATTTCAATTTTGTTTCAGTAGTTTTCTACCCATAACAGTTGGAATAGACACCTTGAGGCTTGAGACGGTCCTTTCGGTCAGTTTCCGTGTATTAGACAACACCTGCATAGCTCATCTCAGGCATTTCACACTTTTTTAGGGAACTTAACGCGACATAAACTAAGGTGTAACTTGGAGATTTACTAAAAAAACACATATTCAGGCAGTTTTGATGAAAATCTTGTTGGGGTGTCTCGGTTTTCGTTTAAAGTAAAAATAAGGTTGTATACAGGGTGTAAACGAATTCGTGTAATTCCTTCAAACTGCATGATCTACTGGTGACACAGATTGACTCTAAATGGGTATTTTTGAACATCAAGTAAAAAAATCAAAATAAAATCTTGGTTTTCTATTCCTGGGTCATTTTAGAGCCCCAAGTTAACTGACTGCAAAGAGCAATATCGCGTTAGTCGTGTCCGCCAGCTGTGTCACCATGCCTTCATTCATTTATGCATGGCAACGAAATTTTCTGTTACATAAATTTTATTTGGGAAAAAAAAGTTTACTTATTTTAATTTTTAATCAATCTAAATCCCGTGCGGGGTTAATTTATTCCATTAATAGATTATGTGGTTTGAAGGAACTACACGAATTCGTTTACACACTGTATAAGCTATCATTCTTAGTTTCTGAGATATTAAGGTAATATGTTAGTGACCCTGATTCATTTCTCCCGAGTGTATAAACGCTAAATACCCGTTTATACCATCCTTAGTAAGATATGGGGAGGAATTATAAGAAGGAGAGATTGCTGCAAATCAGGCCGCATAACCGGATACCAGACGGCACGTTTTCCCACATTTCCACATAAATATAGAAATTATTCCTATTTCCTTTTCCAATATTTTTCTCTTGGTACGGAAATGAAAGATCTGTAGTCTTATCTCAGTATATTCGGTAAATAATTCTGACCTAGTGATAAAGTTATCGTGGCATAAGTGGGAAATCAAATGTCGTGACGGTTACTGAGGGGCTTCGCGGCGCGTCGGTGCCAATTACAGCCTACGTATAGAGTGCCACTTAAGCTGGAGATTATAAACAATTGCATAATGAACACTTCTAGAAAAGTGTGAAAGAACCGACTTAGAAGAATAGCTCATGTCGTGTTGAAAAGATTAGACACAGCAAAGTTGGTAGCGAGGCTGACTGCCCAGGGTGCGCTGGACGTACTGAAGTATCGTCACGCTACGCTCACACGGAGTCACGTTTTGCCGAATCTTATTTTCATCGGATCTGGAAAAACCGAATGTTGTGTTCACACGGCACATCTTGCGTTGCCGTATACGACGGCCCCGAATTGGGATCCCGTGTGAACACACGTCCCATGTCCCTCCCCACCCACACCCCCGCTTGTGCGACCCGACATGTATTCGGTTTCAAGATCCGGCAAATAGTCGAATCTACACCTGCTTGTATCGTATGAACGCATGTAGGTATTGAATGCGCTATACCACCGCACCGGATCCTACATTTTGCAGTACGGCCGTATCGGTTTGTAGTCGCCAAATCGGATGTCAAATTCAGCAAGAATCGGGTTTTTTGCCGTGCCTTGAAACTAAATGCATGTGTGAAATATTACCACTAAACCGAATCCTGCAAAAAACCGATTCGGTAGAGAAACACGGCGCCGTGTGAACGTACCATCACTCGAGGAAAACATTTAGCCTGTAAGCAAGGATGATAGCGGGGCTGATTGCCCGAGTGCTCACGTACTGAAATATTATCACTCGTCGAGGCTCTATTAATGCGTTAAAAGGGTAAAAAAGTTGGTCTTTAAAAAAAGCAAAAACATGACTCCATAGTGCTCGAGCTCATATAAAAACAACTGAATCTAGGGATATAATTGTCCATTGTATCTGGCTAAGCTTCTTTACTGAAAAAGATGACTAACAAAAGCCAAAACCATTAATAAAATTAAAATTGAAAAGGATGATCCGTTTGAGGTAGAAAACTCATTCATAAACATATACGATAATACAGATCTAGGAATTTAAGAAAAATAGCCTGTAGGTATTTAAATGTCATACAGAAAAACTCTCGGCTAAACCAAATATAAATAATTTTCAGAAAGAACAGAGACAGTTTTAACGCACGTGAAGTGATTGAAATTAAGAAGTACAAGGATTTCAATCGGGAAGATGGATACAAACTATCAACATCATGAAATCCGGTCATCAGCAAGTGTTATCGTCGACGGGACGGTTTAGGCGAATGTAAAGACGTCGTTAGTATGGTGTGTCGAAGTACCGACGGTAATTTTATACAAAATCAAGATCGAGTGAGGGTAACTGAAAATATCCTTGCTTCACGAAGATGACAACTGCTCCGCCACTTCAGTCTACCCGTGACCACGGCCGGTGTAATTCGGCCGAAACGTCGGGATAAAAAGATATTTTGTGCCTGAAGTTTTTTACGCGAGTAGATCCGAATCTATATTTTTATAAAGTAGTTTTAACGCAATTAGATCAACTGAAAGAAGCATGATCAATCGAGTCTCCACGAGTGACGTACTTAAGAACGAACGACGCATCCTGGTCAGTCAGCCCCGCTACGAACCTTGCTGACTAGCTAACCTTTATACGAGAGAAGAAGATTGACAAAGACAAGCTAAAAAAATTCAGGGCAAGACAGTTTAGAGTAAGCAATATCGGCCTTTTGCCCTAGATGTAATGAAATTGTCAAGCAATTTTCTGTGCATAAACATATTAGTGACTTAACCCACGTGTGATGCTACTAAAGAACATGGCTTTGGGAACACCTAATACACTTATTGTTGAAACCTCTATGAGTCCTTATCTCGATAGGAAATCGATACTGAAGCTAAGTGTATCAATATCAGCTAGTGCTTACCTTACTATGCGTTGTAATATCGACGAAAGTGAGTTCTTCAGACACTTGTTGACGTTGTACTCTCACCCTTACTACGTGTGTTTTACTATCTTCGAGAACTTTCAAAATTACGAGGCTTCGTAAATTGTACCGTAGTTTGTTTTTGGCTCTTCCTGCAGAGCAATTGCGTAACCAACATCAGTCATGACAGTTGATATATCAAAAACAATATTCATTGCCTGGTACACTCAGGTGGTACATAATTGTGGAGATGTCGGATTCTTAATACATACGTTGCTATGGAAATTATTGACCTGTCAAAATCAGAGACATTGCGATTACGAGTGTGTTGCGCAATTAGAAGGCTGATTTTCATACGTTGAGTGTCATCACTCATCTCATGCCAAATGAGACCACTAAACTAGGCTTAAAGAAGCCTAAAATCCTTATATCGCCGTTTGTGTAAGCGATAAAAGTAGTAAATGTAAGCAAATGGACGAACAACAAAATATATTTATCATAAGTGGGATACTTCAAAACAGATTACCAGGACGACATCTTTGAATCCCACGCTATAATAAATAATTGGATGTTGTGTATTGTCCTGAGAACAACGGTAATTTCTCCTGTCAGTTTTGGTGTGGGTTGGAAGAACTTGGTAACTGAGAAACATAAAAATATCAAGCATTCAATAAGATAAGTGGCATTCGATTAGACAGTTATCACTAGAAACCGTAAAGAAGTAATGTGTAAAAGAAGAAATACAAGATAGCAAAAATACGTCACTGAAAATGGGAAATAAAAATCACATTTCTCCATTATTCAATTGCACTGGCGCTTTGAAGGCTATTTTGGCGCTTCTCGTTAGAATTGTCAGAATAAAGTATGAGATTCAATGAGATTGCGAATAAATAAAATACTACTTTGACGGTGTTGCAAACCCCGATGAAAATTATATGACGGCCAACTTGCAGACTTCAGATGCTTCACGCAAAGGCCCTGACAATATATCGGACGCAAAGATAAAGAAAGAAACAATTTCAAATCAAATAATTTCAAGACCCTTAACAAACCTCGATGGCAATCCAGCAGCATTTAATTTAATCGAGGTCGAAGCAAACGTTCCTCTAATTTGCCACTCTAACAGATTAGAACAGACATTTTCCTGTACACTGACACTCCAGAAAATGTCCGAACGACTCTTAAATCCGAAAACTTTTAATATGTTGACCGAATATTTCGAGTCCTGGAGCGAAGGTATGAAACAGGACGTGGATGTTACCAAATTAAATTACATAGAAAACCTTTTAGGAATCGACAACATTTTGATAGAAAAATCGGCTTTCAGACACAAAAAAGGTAGGAACGATACTAATATTCCCTTTTTGGTGAGTACGTTCTAAATTGGTCTCAGGGAGTGTATTCAAATAATATTGAATACTATTCAATATATATTACGTTAGCTGATAAGGCACTTTGTATCTGGAGTCGCATTAGGGAGATCGAATTAGGTTACGCTGATGGGTAGGCATTGACAATAAATAGGCGTATTATGTGTGAAGATATGGTATTGTGTGGATTGTATATTGCTTTTTTTTGTCACCGCGTAGAATATTTATGTTGGTATATTCTTCGGAAGTGATATATCGAGATTAAATTTATTTTATGCTCAACTCTTTGACACAGCATAAGCATACATTATCCATACACAATAACATTTATGCACTTCAATCAATGAATCTTAAGGTGCTATCTTAACGGTGTTCACAAACGTTTGTTAATATTTAAAAACATCCGGAGTGGGAGCAGTTGAAAGAAATGTATTGAAACGTTTCTAAACGTTACGATACACCTAAAAATATTTCAGATACAATCTCTAGCATTTTCCTAGCAGTTTCAAACAGTAACGTAAACAGTTTATAACTGTTAGCGAATGATTGTCAACATTTCTCAACAAAACATTAATAACCTTTTGCTACAAAACAAAACTGTTTGAAACTGATTCCAACATTCGTGAACACCGGTGTGGGAGCTTTGCAAATATTTTTTTGTGTGAAATGGACAGTCTAGCCCTGAGAGTAGATCTAAAACTGACAATAAATAAATCTAATAAGGTGATCTGTTCACCATTAGACTTTAATCATGATAAAGACTAATAATATTTGGAAATAGTTTTATGTAATGCAATTAATATCATAATTCCGTAGTAATAAAGACAAGCCACTTTCGCCAGATTACTTTAGTTTACAGTATGAATAGAACACCCAAAGATAGCTAAAGCTACCTACTTTATACGAGGTATCTACCTTGCAATCGCTTACAGTTCTTCATCATCCCAGTTCCTTTGTACCAAACACAAACAGAGCGAAATCCCTGGGACGCAATCCTAGCATACTTCCACAGTTTGCTCCACTAGAATAATTTGATAAAATGTTCGAGAATTACATGGGAATGTGGGAATATCTCGGATAATATGTCATGTTTGAGTTTCAAGTAAAGTGATAGCTTTTTGCAGACTGGTGGGAAAGGTGGCAGATATTTTAGTTTCTTGCAAATTTTATTTGAATTCGATGAATTGAATAAATGTAAATGCGCTTTGAACACTCTTTTTCCTATCAAAGAAAACTTTTCCATCTGCAATCGTTTTGATAGTTCAAAGCATCTTCAGATAGGGTATGAAATGGTTTATTTTCTATCACAAAATGTACCTATGTTAAATACTGAGTTTGATAATCAAATTTTTTACATGCTCACGAATGCCAGGTAAATGTAAATAAAAATTCAATGCATCAAAGAAGAAATGAGTGTTGCTTTTAACAATGACCTACCAATCAGTCAGTGATAGCTTAGAGGTTGAACGGTTGGCTTCTATGTAGGAGAATCCGAATTTGAACCCGGCTTACATCTCTTGACTTTTAGAATTCATGTGCGGATCAGAATTTTATTATCATTTGCGTTAACGATTAAGGAAAATATCGTGAGGAAACCATACACACCAGAAGGCTCCATAAAGTTCTCGATGGTGTGTGTAGTTCGCCAACACGCACCAGGCCAGCGTAGTGGAATAAAGCCTAAACATTTAGAGCTTCCCCTATCTGAGAAGAAGCCCATGCCCAGCAGTGGGACAGTAATGGGCTGATTATGTTATGTAACCAATCACTTAAACCCGTCTGTACCTAGCATGACCCTCAAAACACTACAACAAAGTTAAAGCCTAACAAAACAACTACGCAACCTACCGATCGAAAGAGCCCTGACCTTTATACCGGTATTCGGTACTGATGGTTACGTTAACAATCGTACTTCATTTTTATTACAGTTTACCGTACACCCTTGTTTAATATCCGTATTGGAACCAACATGAAACAACGGTGTTCCCGGATGAATCATTCACTGACCTTGGAACCTTGTATCGACTGACTTAACCTCTAAAGAAGGACCGGATAAAATGGTCCCTATGACCAATAACGACCACACAGGTCATTAGAAAGCATTAGCAATCAATATTTATTATGACGGCTCATATCAAATTGTGGTCAAAAAAAAGTTTTAGCGATGTTAAGTTCATCATCATCATCATTCAGCCGAAAGACGCCCACTGCTGGACATAGGTCTCCCCCAAGCATCGCCACATCGACCGGTCTTGTGCCTCGTGCATCCAACGGATTCCCGCGACCTTCAACAGATCATCGGTCCTCCTTGTGGGAGACCTACCCACGCTGCGTCTTCCGGTACGCGGTCGCCACTCCAGAACCTTTCGGCCCCACGGGCCATCCGTTCTGCGAGCAATGTTAAGTTATTCTTGTTGTATTATTGGTCGCGATCCCACGTGGTGGACCGATGACCTGGTGAAGCACAGGATCGATCAATGTGGCAATGCTAGGGAGAGGCTTATGTCTGGCAGTGGCCGTCTTTTGGCTGAACGATGATGATGGTTGCTCGCGGTAGGAATGCAGAATTTTGTAACATCATAACATGAATGCGATTTGAAATGAGCCACTATAGTGACTATTGTAGAATATTGAAATAGCTTTGTAATGATATGTGTGGCCGTTATTGGTCTTGAGGGCCACGTGCCATTCGATGATGCCTTTTCACTTTTGCATGAATAAGATTGAAGGCAAGGCAATGAATAGAAAATTATTTAGATTGATGGGTGCTCATTTTAAATGCAAGTTGACTGTAAACACAGACATGATGTACTATATTTACTGTTGCGAGTGACGTGATTATAGAAATACCAATTTATATTTATGATAATTTGAACTAAATATTTATTTTATTAATTTATTTCGTAACATTTATAATATGGACTGGATGCGGAAGGCATTGGGGCCTATCGTTGTGATGCATCTTTGATGAGGCCCATGACAGCAGTGGACTGCGATAAGCTTCTTCTCTCGGGCCATGAGCCATACAAGTTCTGCCACCATGCAGCATTGCTGTGTTCTGCTTTAAAGAGTATGGGCGCTGGTGAAATTACAGGCACTGAGACTTTCCAACTTTGTCTCAACGTTTTGGCAACGCCTCAGCAATCCTTTTGGTGTTGTAGGTGTACAGCTGGCGGTAACCCCACTTACCAACAGGTGCGATAACGGCTTGTATGCCAACCTATTATACCTAACTAATATATTATACCTAACACAAGCAAATATTTGCTTAAAAGGTGATTCCAAACCCAGCAATTGTACCACTTTTAAGTTGATGAAATAAACATTTTTATTATTTTTTATTTTTATTATATGAATATTTGATGGAAAAGAGTAACCATGGAGTTTATTGCTCGTTCTTCTCCATAAGAATCTACATTTTGGAACGCGGCAGTAACTTCTTTTTTATTTGTCTCGACAGTTCAAAAGTACCTGTAAATGGTATAATTTAAATAAATGCTTTGACTTTGGCTCTGAAAAAGTCACTAGAGACGTGCCATTTACCGGTTGCCTGACCAGCGTACCATTAACTCGCGCCACTGCGCCAATCAAATAGTCAGTTAGCAATATTCTCGCATTAACACTTCAATTATTACAAGATGGTATCTCAAACGAATTACAGCCTGACACAGTTGCAGCTACATTATAACGCAGTGGTACTAAAATACATGTGTTATAGTCCAAGGTATTCAGTATTATGGAATGACTAATTAAGTCGGTTTAGAGTCTTACGTAAGATATTTCTAGGTAATTAGGATTTTAGTACTGTCCTCACAATGTAGTAGTGGTTCAAGGTGGTTATTATTCAATTCTTGAATTAATTTAGTACATAATTTTGTAAATATACAGGTAACAAACTGTACAACTACACACCGTTAAGAACTTCATGGGCTGCATAAAGTTGTCAGGTGTGCAGGTTTTCTCACGATGTTTTCCTTCACGCGAGTCATAATTAAATTATATTCCACACATGAATTCAAAAATTCAGAGGTGCTAGCCGGGATCAAACTTCTTGCATACCTTCTACCTTCTACGATAATTGTCAAATATTCAAGAGAAAAAAACGTAAGAATGTAAGCTATATTTCCCGCTCGTTGTTAACGTGTCAACGTTTTTTCAATAGTCCCACCAGTTAGATTGACGCAACAACTATACTCTATTAAAATTAATATAACACTAACTGTGCCCGCGACTCCGTCCGCGTGGAAGTCGGAATCTAATATTGCGTCGCAATAACTAAAGAAACTTCTTGATAACTTTAAATTCTAATATATTTTGATGTTTACCCGATGGTCATTCGACGAAGCAAGAGCATTCGGTGCTGAACAGCTGAAGAAGTCTGACCTTTTGATACTAGCTTGTCCTTATTTTATGATCTTGTAATAATTGTGTAAAGTATTATTATTGTGATCTAGTTTATGTTACTAACACTAATCAAAATACAAGTACTCTCAGTGGTGGAGAGTCTATGTTGGTTTTATTAACTACATTTACCTTGCTCGCAATCCTAACATATTGATATTAGCTGTAACTTTAATGATAGAATCACCCCTGAACGATTATTTGTTGTGTGAATGTCCTTTTAGGGAGTCCTCTACTGACGTTTCCACTGGCATCCGCCTTATAAATTCCTCTTGTTAATCGCCGTTCACTCATTCTTTCAACATAACCAAACCACCTAATCATACTCCTTTCAATTGTATCTCTAAATCATCTTTTAAATCGCAAGTGTGTCTTATCATTCCTCAATCTATCATTCAAAGTTACACCGCACATAATTCGCAAGGAACGCATTTCCGCGGCATTTATTCTACTTTCATGGAAATGTAATGTCTTTATAAATATCCAAGGATTCACCCTACGTTTAAATAATTATATTAAACTATAGTAGAGTAGCGGGTAAAATCTATTTACGGAAATAAATCTCATTACTACAAGAGATGAAACGTAAAACGATTAGGACAACACTCAAAACTGCAGAGACCGCTGTAAGGGAATTAGTTGATTAATCCGAGGCCGGTAGTGTTACGGCTTCGTCGAAATAGGCCAAATTTATTAGTACCTCACATTCGTGTGGTTAATGTAGTTTATGTTTATTTTGTTGGGCTAAAAAGTATGTACTTTTTAGCGGTGAATGAAATGAAGAGGTTATGTAGAGAAATACTAGCTAAAATTTTAAATGCGAAAGTAAGTTTCTTTGTTACCTTTTCACGCGTAAACCACTGAACCGATCATGCTGAAATTTTGCATATACGTTGTCAGGTGTACAGAAACGGACATAGGGTACCTTTCATCCCGAAAAAAAGTACTGTTCCCGACGAAAACAACAATAACGTTCATAGATGGCGCCACGTGACTTTCGAATCATGATTGAATTATACCATCCCGAAAAATACGGAATACGCAATAAACGACATCCACGCGGGCGAAGCCGCGAGCAACCTCTACAGGGTGTTAACGAATTCGTGTAATTCCTTAAAACCACATGTTCTACTACTGGTATAGACAGGCCCGGCACGGGATTTAGCTTGATTAAAAATAAAAAGCTTAAATTCTTTTTTTTTGCAGGCGGCTTTGTTACCGATCGTATCTAAATCACCTACTTAATATGGATTCAATTAAAAAAAAGTTTTTTTTTTTGCAAAATAATAATTTTATTTGTGTGAACATTTCGATGCCGCGCATATATTAATGAAAGTACGGCGACACGGCTGGCAGGAACGCCTAACGCGATATCGCTCTTTGTAGTCAGATAACTCAAGGCTCAAAAAATACTCAGAAACAGAAAACCAAAAAAAAATAATTTTTGTTTTTTTTTTCAAAATTCCCATTTAGGGTTAATTTGTGTCACCAGGATCACGCGGTTTGAAGGAATTACACGATTTCGTTAACACGCTGTATATTTCATAAAAGGCCTCTTGTATGAGTCGCGAATTGAACTTTAACAAACAAAATGGCGAAACAGTAACAATTATATTATATCTTACGGCACCTGTTGATAGATACCGATAGGGTCAGTAATACGGATCAAATATCTCCAACAAACAAGGAAGTCCATGAAATAAGAACCAACAACAAATAAACTAAGGAGTTTTTTGCAGCTTTGGTATCATTTAATTGAAGATTTACCGACGTTAATGTTAGAGTTCATGGTCTTCGGCAGTAAGTATGTTTAGTAGAAAATTTTTATTGAAAAGATTTGATCGAATGGTGGCGCAAAAATACAGTGCGATATTTTTACTGTCTGTTGGGATTGGTCAGCTTGTACGAGTAACTGCTATGGCAATCGTTTTAAAAGGATAATTTACTCGTTACTTTTTACATAATTAACCATTTTTTAAGAGTGCAAAAAAGTTGTACACGTTTATGTTAGTTTGATTTGCGGCTCTGGGAAGCGACTTTTTCATATCGGAACATAAATTCCATATTTTCATGAAAAACGGCCAAAAACTACTGCAGGCCGCTACAAAACTGCATGTAACCGCATTTGAAAACACACGTTCGAATACGAAACCACGGAATCAAAATATCGTGTTTCTGTGCATACAACCAAGGCACAGTAGATATACAAGGTGAAATTGTAAACACTCGACAAACCGAAATGGGAGATTGTACTCATCAGTATGAACAACTTTTACTATGGGACCAAACCTGAAATCGCGAAAAAAAAACAGCTGTTCCCTACACTTATGTTCGCATAACTCGTCAAAATGTAGGGATCAGCAGATTTTTTTTCGCGATTTCAGGTTTGTTCTCATAGTCAAAGTTGTTCATAGTGATGAGTACAATCTCCCATTTCGGTTTGTTGACTGTTTACAATTTTACCTTGTATAAGCAAAAGCAGTACCTCAACTTCCTATAATCGCCTGAATTGACACACTTATACAGACACGCACTGTACACTGAGTATAATGTCACTCTTTGCCATATACTCTATGACAGCCGAGAATAACCCCAACTATGGCCCTGTTTCTTTTGATCCACGATTTTTTATCCACCATGTATACTGTGGCCGAGGTTACCGGTCATATGATTATACCTTCAAAAACATTATTGGGTATATTTCAACCTTAATAATATATTCCATTCGTGTTTGAAGAACGGCTGACACAATAAAGATATCAGATCTATCTGCATTATGTTCGAACATGTTTTGTGATGCTATGAAAAGCGCTCTGTATTGAAATACCTAATATCCTTATACCGGTATATACAGGGTTACAGGGAAAGTCGTACTGAATATTAAAGGCCGTTATTATTAACGTCATTTCTGATGGATTTGATTTTGTAATACGGTGTCCGAAACTTAACCGTTCGGAGATATTGAATTTTTAAGATATTTTTAAAAACTCCTTTATTTTTTGGCTTTTTTTGGGGATTAGAGCTCCTGGGGTCGGTTTTTTTGTATCTTGTTGGAGATGTCAATTATTAAAAATGATTAACAAAAACTAACACCTAAAAAACTGCTCGACAACGGTTAGAATTAAAGAATTTTCACTAAGTGTTTTTAACATACAAAAATGTGTGGAACATATTCTGCAAATAATTTTAAAAACTTCTAAGTCTCTTTAGCTATTCATAAATGTATAACATCTACTAGGTATGTTCATAATATCTTTAAAAAAATGTTATTTGAATAGGCCAAAGTGTTGTACTACACAACATAAAAAATATCTTCGAAATTCAATATCTCCATAACGGTTAAGTTTCAGATACCATATTACGGAATCAAATCCATCAGAAATTACCTGAAAAATAACGCCCTTTAATATTCAGTACGACTTTCCCTGTAACCCTGTATATACCCTAGTTCTTATATTAAATTAAACCCGTGTGAGTAGGTACGCGATAAATAGCTTTGTTTCGTGTATGACGTCATTGAATTTGGGATGACTATAGGCATTTTCAATTATACAGCGTGTAACAGAAGTCCGAAATAATACTTTAAGGGCGTATGAGGTGCCCTATAAACAATCATTGGGTATAGGTATTGGAAACGAACACCTAACAGTAGTTGAGTAAACCACAGCATTAGTTTTCACTGAATCATTCAAACGCAGCCATAAAAATCAGTTGGGAAGGTGAATAAAAGCGATTAAACAGCGAACAGGTAAGATATTTCATCGTAGGTGTGGATTGTGTTAGGGAGGATAATTATGAAGGAAAAGGGAGTAAATAATGAGGTGACGACTGACAGGGAAGAATGGGAGAGAAAAATATATTGCGCTGACCTCAAGTAACTTGGAAACAGGGCAGGAAGAAGGAGATAGGACATTTAATTTTTACCTTAGTAGGTAAAAATTAAATGTCCTAGTTTGAAATAATGATAGTGGTTATTCTTGTTATTTGATATCATTTTGAAAAGAAAATACGCTTCTTTGTATTCAGTATTTTTACATGTGATCATCTACTTGATATACAGGTCCTTTACTATAATTTGGAACTTTTGTTACACGTTGTATATTATTACGCCGCGCCGTAACAATCACGTCTGTATTCCCCGAAGGATTGGTTTCGCCGTTATGTATAAGTCCCATGTAATAGGGGGCGAGCCTATTGCCATCAACCGGGCGCAAATCCAGACTTTGGACTGCTACTGAGAAATTCCACACGGAAAACCCAATAACACTTTGCCCGACTTGGGGACCGAACCCAGGACCACACGCTCAGCAATCGCGCTTGCAACCACTAGATCAACGAGTCCAGTCAACAACAATTACAAGTTACTAAATCAAAGTGTATTTTCCAGATTGACAAAAACATGTCTAAACATTATACAAACATAAAACCAAACTCGAATTGAAACTTAAAGTGCCTCACCAATATTAAACTATACCTAGAACGAAAACTATGATGAAATAAAAACTAATTTACCCAAACTCCGTCAGGTAATTAACTGTAATGAAAAAAGTTTTGGAACCTGAGCAAGAACCTCGTAATGATATTTATATAAGTTTTGCAACTCTACATCTTTGTGTGTTTGCTTTGGTGCAAACAGCGTTTGCTGAAGTTTTACTTAACAGTTCTTTTGCCTTTCAGCTCCATGTTTTTCATACGCTAAATTTTTTTTCCAAGCGCTCATTAAATATTCATGAACAAGTTTCAACTTAGGGTCGAAGACATAAAGAATATTGAAGGGAGATAAAAAATGAGGATTAGCAGAGGTTAGATCCACATAGGCCACGTTAGAAGGTCCAGACACTAAACGTAGTCAGCACTACGGTACGCGACCGCCCCGCGCCGTATTTGGTATGCGTTGCCCAACTACAGCACAGGGCGGTAGCAGTCGCCGCTTTCAAAGCAAGTCATCATCACCTGCCTAGCCTTTTCCCAACTATGTTGGGGTCGGCTTCCAGTCGAACCGGATGCAGCTGAATATCAGTATTTTACATGGAGCGACTGCCTATCAGACCTCCACAACCCAGTAACTGGGTAATACGATACTCTTGGTAAGACTGGTTGTCAGACTTTCTGGCTTTTGACCAACAGTAACGACTGTCAAAGATCTACAAATGACAGCCGGGACCAACGGCTTTACGTGCTTTCCGAAGCACGGAGGAAACTCGCTATGGTAAATGGTCACCCATCCATAGACCAACCTCGGCAAGCGTGGCTTAACCCGGAAGATCGGTCTATGCGGCTGTAATTATTTAGCCACGAGCTCCTCCTGATTGTTTTCTCCATTTGAAAACAATAAATACGTGTACACCGATTGAAACCGTTTCAATAAATGAACTCAGCACAAGCGTGAGGTGCGGTGAAGCTGACGGCCGCTCCTCGCCCGCACAGCATTTTGTGTGAGGAGCTTCTTACTGTATTTTTCAACGTTTTGAACCGTGGCGCTCTTATTATGGAGGAATACTTTGAAATAATCCTGTCTTTGCCGTCGTGCAGTCGGGTAAAAGAAAGCCAAACAAAATTCCCCCTTCTAAATTAGGATTATTCCTAGCCCGTATAGCAAAATACAGTTACAAGAACAAAAGCAAATTGACCTCGATATAACAGCGTATTAGGTTCCAAAAAGCCTGTGTCTAGGCGTACACGACTAAGAATTTATATCAGAATTAGGGCAACAGCAACTTTAGTAATTCTTTTAAGTAATTTTAAATATGTTAATAGAATTCTAGACTGCAAATAATTAAATGCTCATTACAGCAAAGAACCTTACATTTAATATCTTCCTCACACTTTCATACTTCATCGAACGTACGAAAATTCACTCAGTACCTATATTTGTCTCGTAATTAAATTGGCGGAAAGTTGGAAGATAATTTAACTTTCTCCGGCAAGGAGCGACGCAGAATGTTCGTCACGGTGATCCTAGCTAACTCAGTTCGCTAACAGACAACTATTTATGATTAAATCCGTGACGTCATTAGTATTTTAGGGTAGTGTTTCATTAAACGTGTAAGCAGAAATTTTGGTATTGTTTTTCAGACTACAAAAACCCATGTGATGCATACGGAATCCTGCTGAAGTCAATTATTGTTTTTAATCATTCTTTTCTGCAATTTATTGTGTCTACAGTGTCTATTGTATCTATTGTGAACGGGTATCGTCAGTTGGTACTGATCATTTCTCATCTGCCATGGCAAAAGAAGGTATCTCTTATTAGCATTCATTTTTTTATAACGTAACCTTTTAAGTATATTAATAAAAAAGTTGCATGTAGCAGCGATGAGAATGTTTAAATGGATGTGTGGAGTGACTATAAAGGTGCTATTCCACGGCGACTGCAAACTGCAGACTGCAACCGCAGACCGCAAGTCGCCATCGGAATAGCGCCTTTAAAGTGTGCATTTTAGAAGTGCTATTCCGACAGCGACTGCAAAACTGCAACCGCAGACCGCCGACGCAGATCGCACCGCAAGCGATACTACTGTTGCAGTTTGCGGTCTGCAGCCCATCTCGGACTTGTAACTGAGTGGATAAAGTTAGAAATGAGGATAGTAGAGGACGTTTGAAAGTGGCGCCTGTGACAGAAAAGACTAAAGGGAACCGATTATCTTGGTATGGGCATGTGATGAGGAGGGACAACAAGCATGTGACTAAGAGAGTGACGAATATAAATGATGACGGATGGAGGGAAAGTGGGAGACCAAGGAGGTGAAGGGTTTCCGGAAGGATAAACCACGTTAAAAAAGAAAACCGTTTTTTTTTTTTCTATTTGACTGCTGTAGGTCATCCTAGGGGACGGTTTCTACGTAACCGGGCAGTTATTGGCGTGACCTGAACGGTCTCCAGCCAATGGGGGGGAAATAAAATACTTAACCTAAGCTAACTACTTGTACGACACTAACATCATGACCACCTGCAACAACAGCACTAAGGCTGAGATCTATAGATCCAACTTGGACTTAGCTTAGACTTTGCTCAGACTTTACTCACGCAATACTTTGCTAAGTGTATGCTTAGCATAATCTTAGATTTGGAATTTATAGACGTATCACGTTGAGACTATGCTGAGCTTATGCTAAGCATACGCTAAGACGGTCGATGTCTAAATACAAGTTATTGTTTCGTTTCAAGCATTACATTCTTGATTTTTCTTTATAAATGTTTAACAATAATAACATGTAAATAATCTGGAACTACGCTCATATTTCTTCTATGTATTATTATTATAAGAATAAGCAGAAATTGGCATGCTTATAAGTGTTTTTTTTTTTTATAAACGAACACAATATTATATTCATTGAAACCTTATTGAAACGGATCGCATCGTTTTGACATCTGCAATTTGTCGAAAAAAAGTAACTTTTAATTCATTTATACATTTTAAACTTAGAAAAACTTGTTTTATGTGATTTTATACTACCTAATTGTTTTTATCTTAACCAATTCAGAATAATAATTAGTTATCAACATCAAGGAAATCTTCCCTAATCTGGTATTACTGAGTTGAGTCTGGTCACTTTATAATACTAAAAAATTAAAAAGTTGTGTAAATATAATGATGGTAAAGTAAATTACGGACCATTATTTTTTGTTAGGATAATAGTAACCTAAGTATTTGCTAAGTCGTCGATTTTGTGAACTTAGACTTTGCTAAGCATTTGCTAAGCACGCACTCAGATGAATTCAAAGACGGCTCTATAAATACTGACTTTGTCATAAGTCTAAAGTAAAGTCTGAGCAAAGTCCAAGTTGGGTCTATAGATCTCAGCCTAAGAGCGACCCCTAGTGGGACTCGGACCTCGGCTTAGGGCGTTGCTGCGTGGACATAGGGGGGGGGGGGGGGAGACAGCTTGATGAGGGCTGAATTATCGGTGTGACTGCGGAGTCTGAAGAGACGACCGGCTCTACGACGGGAGAGCTCGGTGGATCGTGACCGGCGGCGGTGGGACGTCGCGAAAAAGAAAAGAAAACCGGCCGTTCCGTACCATTATCTATAAATACCGCAAAAAAATCACGATTGTTGTATGGGAGCCCCTTAAATATTTATTTTATTCTGTTTTTTAGTATTTGTTGACAATAGAAATACATCATCAGTGAAAATTTCTACTGTCTAACTATCACGGTTCATGAGATTCAGCCTGGTGACAAACGGACGGACGGATAGCGGAGCGGAGTCTTAGTAATAGGGTCCCGTTTTACCCATTTGGGTACAGAACCCTAAAAAGGCAATCTCATCCATGCAGGATAGGTACATACGTAGAATTGTCCGCATAACTATCAATAGATAGGTCAGGTGTCACAACAAATGACTCTGGATTAAACAGCTCCTGATAACGCTAACGCTATTGACAACTAGGATGCGAATTTAGGCACGTTAACTCGCTCGAAGGCTGCAGTCCGACCGGCTAATAAAGCCAATCCAACTCGTGAGCAGTACGTGACGGAATATCGTATTGGTTTTCCTATCCAAGTTGCCACGTCCTTTGCGGGCTACGTCGCTTGGACTTGGGCTAATAAGACATCTGTTTATTCATAAAGCTAGAATTCTCTGGACCAGATTATTTTCTCTGTTCAGTTATAATGGTAAGCGCATAATTAATGACCATTTGGCATAATCAACTACTGGTGCTAATAGGGTATTTGACTAAAAAATCTAATTAGTCCGTCAGTTAGATTATCAAAAAATATTTACCCGTATTTTTTCTTTTGTTACGTAAACCAAAATTGACGAAGATATGACACTTTTAAAATTGACAAAACGTCACAAGCAAGTACAATTTTTACTTGCTTCTGACGTCAACTCTCGAGTTTTGATGCGTTTTATCTTTCCAAATATTAATAGATTTAACAAAAGAAAAAATACGTGTCCATTATTTTTCAAAACTCTAACAGGCGGACTAATTAGATTTGCAGTTAATTGATGCTGTCAACATACCTATTAAGCTATTAACAGTTCGGAAGCATACGGAGCAACTTTTTTTTTCATATTTATAATCTACAAAAGAAAACACGTAATTTAAGCTATACAAAGTAATGAAGCTATAGAAAATTTCTACACAAGTAAAAGTAAAGACGAAAAGAATCAACAACTTTGTATGCTTGCAGGAAATTAAATTCCACGATTTCTTCGAAATCGGATCAATAAGCGCGTTTAAGGAAAAACTCTTAAGCTGTAAGTAAGGCAATGAGGGAACAGACGATATAACGAACGGTCGAGAATTCGAGATACCCACTCAGTATCCACAAATGAACGGCAACCTGTTGAGGGTAGATAATGGTACTTATAACAATGTTGGCGAACTGCCAAAGAAAAGATTAGAATCCAGATGGTTTGTATCTGTAGGTTGTCGGAATATTGCTGTTGGAATACTGCGACTCGGCTTCATGACTCTAATAAATTCTATAAGGAGGGTTTTGGTGGGTTAAGTGAGGCCTGACTAGATGAGGATTAGGACGCCATGGCGCCTTCACCTTCCGGATGACGCAGGTACTCTCGGGACGTGGTTGTTTCGGGAAGTACCTGTATCGCATAGGCCGGGAGCAGATGCCCGGTTATCACCACCGCGTCGACTGCCCCGAGGACACGGCGCTGCATACGCTGCAGTCGTGTCCTGCGTGGGCGACGCAGCGCCGTGAACTAGTCGCGGCAGTCGGTGATGACCTCTCGCTTCCGGCTTATGTCCATAGTGGGGAGCGAGAGTGCGTGGGAAGCGTCGCCTCCTTCTGCGAGGAGGTGATGGTGACCAAAGAGGAAGCGGAGAGGGAGAGAGAGGCAGCTGCCACTCTCACTTTCCGCGCTAGACGCACCGGGCGCCGGAGGGCGCGTGACGACCTCCGGCCACCCTAGTGTGTGGCCTACGGGCGGCGGGCTAGGGAACTCGTTGCCCAACCAGTAACAGGCCCGAGAAGGCGGCGCGCCGTGTTCCCGCGTGAGGTCCCACAGAAGGAGAGGTCCTCCAGGGGCTGGCGGACCGAGGCCTGCCTAGGTTACGGTGCATGCAGATCCGAATCCCACGAACCCGGCCATAGATCAGGAGAAGAAACACCGTGGGTGTTTAGCCGGTAAGAGTCCGGCATAACCGTTCGCCTTCCCAGGGCGAAGGGTATCCATGAGGCTAAAAAAAGGCTTGACTAGATGAGGATTGGGACAAGAAGCATGTGAATAAGAGAGTGATGAATATAAATGTTGATGGATCGAGGGGTAGAGGGAGAACAAAGAAAAGATAGATAGACTGTGTGAGAGGTGATATGAATGAAAAGGGAGTGAGCGATAGCGAGACGGCTAGAAGAAAAGAATGGAAGAAGAAAATATTTTGTTTCGACCCCAAGTAACTTGAGAGGGCAGGCAGAAGAAGAAGGTGAGGCTTAGTTAAGGAATATACCAGGTTAGGCAATAAACTTGTCAAGGACTTGTAACAATTTTGACGAACAGCCAAACAAAAGATACCGCAAGGTATCATATTGAAAACTGTAGGGAACTGGTCCTACAGTAAAAGGTCTGTAGGTACGTAGGTAGTTAAAGATTTACTAAGTCCCACTAACTATTTTAATCTGAATCAGTCTTGAATAAAAATCAAGGGAAAAGTAGCATTGGGATTCAAATTAATTATTAGTTGCGGGATTAAATGGGAGTGCGGGAGGGGTAGAACCACCGCCGTATCCGAGTTTATCGGGTAAAGTAAATATCTACTTTTTCAATAGGTACTAACCAGCTATCAGTGCTTATCTGAGACAAGCAGTGATTTAGGTTGCATTCTATGCAGGAGGATTCTAGCTCGAATGCGGCCTGCAGTTAAGAATTCTAGGGAAATTTTTCGTAGAGAAATAGACACTTTTGGTGCAGTCTGAGATCGAAAATGGATACGATTTAAAGAATTAAACAATGAAAGACTTTTTTTTCTTTTAATTTCTATGTCCGCTTGTGATTGGTAACCCTTTTTTTTTAAAACGTCAAATACTGTATTTTTTTTCAAACAAAAGATAAGTTGTTCATAATATTATGTAGTACATTATCATAATCATGGTCGACAAAAATAAAGCAAAATGCGTCGTTTTATTAGGTTACCTAAATACACACATAAATATAATACAATCTTAGGTAGACAATTTATAAAATAACGATGTTCATATTTTACTTAAAATAATAAAAACTAAAAAAGTAAATTCTCAAACCGACTGATTACGTCACCATAAGAAGCTTGAACTAAGAGCGCTCACCACAATAGTTTGTCAAAGTTTAGATTTCTACCCACATCTTGGGAATGGGAATTTCAATCTAAGACATTGTTGTCTTTTACTTATTCAACACATCCCTAAATTTTGAGATGTTTTGAATAAATAAAACCACAGCTGTTTTCTGTGGTTTTGTTTAAGTAACAATTCTCGTTGCCAAGCTTTGGATTGAAATATTCGTGGCCATATTGAAGTAGTTGAAAAAACTATTGTAAAAATACTGTTTTCTGGGAGGTTACTAACGCCGCGTTTGGTGAATCGTATTTCTTTATTATTAACTGCAAGTAGACTGCACATCTAATCGGCAGTTGCACTGACTGCATCTTAACTGCCTTCAAACTGCTTTTGGCAGTGTCAGTTGCGGTCGGAATGCAGTCCGTTTATCTGGGCTCTTATAAAATCCATTTTTAATATGAACGAAATGCGATTCACCTAGTTTAGCCCCCCTGATTCCGGTTCTGTCAACATACAATACAATGCTTAGACAATATCGTTTCTTATACAAGGTTAGTTGGAAAGGGGGTACTAATCCGCAGGCCACTTAACGTATCACTGATGACTGTTTTAAAGAAAGTGTTAAAATTTCAAAATTCGATAATTGTATTTTAGTTTTTTCAAAAATTATTTTTCTCTCCTTTAGTTACAAATTCAGAAAATAATGCTTCTGATTCATAACCCCAAATATGACCTAAAATTTAAACACAGCTGATCATAACTGGGTATAGATCAATATTTGCGGTTTTTTTTTGAGATCTTTCGGCATCTATTTCTCTTAAACTGTTGACTTTTGGGAAAAGTTGTAGAAGAAAAGTTATTCATTATTATGGATACTTTACCACCCTTTCGGATTAGTACCCCCTTTCCGATTAACCTTGTAGTTCCATGCTTTTTGGTCCATAACAAGATCGATCATTTTATTGTTCTAATCTGTCTGGTTTATTCCGACATTATGGTGGTCGTAAAAATAAATTAGCTCTTACATATTTCAATTTAACCATTTTTTTTTTCTAGTGGTCTTCTTGTAGATTCTATACTCCTTGCGGACCGTTTCTACGTCACCAGGCAGCTATTGGCGAGACCTGTGACTGTAGAGAAATGGCAATCGATGATCGCTAGAGAATAGAAACGACAATGAGATTGTACTGGATTAACATAAGCTTTCGACAGGTCAAGCGATTTGGTAAGTCATTTCCATACATTTAATTGGCGTATCTATTCTTTGGCGATCATCGATTGCTATTTTGTCTGCACGCATTTAAGGGTTTCCAGCAACACGTGAAGGGTCTCCAGCGAATTTAATCAATCTTGCATCAATCAACAAGCGAAAGAATTAAAAGAAAACTCCGTTTCTTCTTCATTTCTCTAGTATCATAAAACTTAAGAAACCTATTATTTTATCTTTATTTTATTCAATTACTCTTGAAAGTGTCGTAGCTTCATGTTTGTTTTCAACTTCTATACTTTTATTTAAAGCATCTGCAGTTACAGCCACGTGTAAGAACTAGGTTACAGGTACAACTTTGCATAAGTTAGTTATAGGCACGAGTAACTTCTTACCTATCCTCTCTCATGTCGGCACGCCGCACGAGCGATACCAGAATAGCTCAACCGTGTTAAAAAGATTAGTCATTCAGCAAGGTGCTGGGGTGACTGTCCATTGCTTATGTCAATTATTAGGTGATACTAAGCTGTAGCCAAATAAATACAAGTGTCAACAACCTGGAGGATACAGTGTCTTTTTTCTACATGGCTTCACGTTTGAACTGAATTTGATTAAATTTGGCTGAGAGGAAACAGTTTATCGCTATTTGTTTGTAGCTGCCAATTTGTGTATGGCCTGCACCTGAAAACAAATGGCGATCGAATGTATCTCAAGCAACTTAGTGGTCCATATGCGGAACTGGAAAGACATTACTTGAATTTGCATACCGGAAATTTTTAAACGCACTATTTATTTGTTTATTTAAATATATTCATGCACAATATTACAGTCTCAACTAAAGCATTGTACAGTTAAATTGTACGTAAGAAAAAAAAAAGTAACATCATAAACAAGCAATTAAAGAAAAAAAAAACATAATTATCAGTAAAGAAATTAATTTTACTCATCTTTCATCCATCCTCTCACAAAATCTCAAACATTCACGACACACATCTATCCATCTCGAGGCAAATAAATCATACTCTGGTGCTGATGCCAGAAGAGCATTTAGCACTGTAAGAGCACGAACGAGTGGTGAATTGGCAATGGGTTGGTTGGTGTCGCGGGGATCGCTAGTTTCGTTTTTTTTTACTGATTTACCATACATTTTGTGGACAAGATTACGTCACATTCACGACTTAAAATACCACTTGATCCTAAGACATGACGGACTATGTAAACTTGGATTAACTAGACTTATTATAGCGAGTCATAAAGACCTTGAACAATGTGTGTTAATCAACATTCAGTTATATGCGGCAGTAAATAGCTTCTTGTGAAGGAGCTCGCCCGGAGAAGTACTACCATACCATACCGATTCCGGCCGCCAAGAAGCATCGCTATGTTCCAGTTTGAAAGGTATGGGTGCCGGTGAAATTACAGGCACACGAGACATTCCAACTTTGTCTCTAAGGGTGGCATTACACCAGCAATCATTTTGGTGTTGTAGGTGTTTTTAGACGGAGGTTACCGCTTCTCATCGCCAGTGCAATTCTATAAGAATCAAAGTCAAAGTCAAATAGTTTTTATTTCAAGTAGACCAGATCACTGGTGCTTTCAAAAGGTCAACACTAGGTGCTCGGTTCCAAGTAGTAGGTCCTTTGGAGAAAAACCGGCAAGAAACTCCATAGACACTCTTTTAAAAAAAGTAAATGGTTTGACAATTTTCATTGTGGTAATGTAAGAACAATGCAGATTAATGTACATGCAGTTAACAACATGAAAAGCAATGAGAAAGTTAGTCTTTTAAAACGATTGCCATAGCAGTTACGAGCTGACCAGTCCCTACAGACAGCACCCGTTCACGACCATGACGCATGCATCGGCGTTGCTCAGCTCAACCATGTTGCAGGGAACTCAACGACCCGATGCACAACGCCACCATCAGCAGGACATTTTAGTGAGCATGACAGACTCATACCGACAGACAATCTCGACAAGAATCTCACCTCGATCGCGACTCTCAATTAGACACTTGTCGTGACACAGCGTGGATAACAAAACGACGCGTTATTGATTATACTGTCGATTATCTGTGTGTTATTTGCTTCTATTATCCATACTGTGACATTATGGATATCGAGCTAACCGTCGATATTGAGGTGGGTTTCTTACAGGAGGACACAGATGGGCTGTCAACCTATTTGCCAAAAATCTATGTACATAAAAATTAATCCCTATTTTTTCACTCGGTCACGGCATCACGCGTGAGCAGCTGGACCGATTTCGCAATTTTTTTTTGTTATTTTCCTTATTGTCAGGAGAAGGTTCTTATGAAAGAAAAAGTTGGTATTTAAAAATAAAAAAAATAGTAACAAAAAGAAATTATCTCAGTACATTCATATTCTTCATTTGTTTACCGCATGTATAAAAATGGTTTTAACTTTTTGTTACTATTTTGATTTTGTTTCTGAAGGTAGAGTAGGTAAGTAGTAGGTAGGTAGTAAGCAGGAAAAAGTGCATTGCAACGCATACCGGGTACAATACGGCCGACGTATCTTGGCGAGTCTGAAGTTAGTTGTTTGGCTGCGCAATGAATCTTTTAGAAACGAAATTGTCTACTGCGCAGCTAATCAGCTAACTTCAGACTCGCCAAGATACGTCGGCCGTATTGTACAGCTAGTTTACAATAAATGCATAATAATTTCGGTAGCTGGCAAGACTAGGCCACGTTTGGAAGATAAACAAAGGTAGTCGTCGTCATGGATCAACGCACCCAGCGTTATAAAAGCTGTTGTCATTGGGCGGAGCTGACTTTTTGTGACAATCAGCTGAAACAGTCCAATCTCTATTATCTAACTAGCTTGTCTTTATTATTTGTCTGTTCTTGTGTATTTAAATATTTTGTGACCTAACTCATGTTGCTAACCACTAACCCTAATATAAGTACTGCCAGTTGTGGAGAATCTATGCTGAATTTATTTTCATACTAGCTTTTGCCCGCAGCTCCGCTTGCGTGAAATTTTGAACCCGTTAAGTGACGATTTTCCATACAAACTTTCATCCCCAATTTAACTCCTTTAGGGGTTGAATTTCGAAAAATCCTTCCTTATTGCTTGTCTACATTATAAAGGAAACCTCTGTGCAAAATTTCAGCTTTCTAGGTCCAATGATTTGGGCTGAGCGTCGATGAGTCAGTCAGTCAGTCAGGACTTTTCTTTTTATTTATACAGGATGTAAAAAGACACATCACATAGCCGAAATCTACGCACTCTGTACATCAAATTAAATTACATGGACCAAAAATAATTGCTGGGAAACGACTTTTATTTTTTGGCATGAAAGAAAACGCTTTTTTTTGTAGCGTGCAAATTATGGTTGTGTGCAGCGGCCATACAGCCGAACCAAGGCGGTCGTGTGCGTTTGATATTCATTACGTTTTTGTAACTTCAAATGCGTAATTTGTTAGGAAAAATTGAAATTTTTGATAATGTTTGTATGGAAGAAAGTTTAGTATTATGACTTGGAAATCATTTCTGGAAAAAACTAAAAAAAAAATGTGTACTTTGACTTTCAATATCTCCAAAACCAATTATTTCCCAGGTATGGTTTAGTAGAAAAAAATGATCCCAATGATGGGTAGAATACGTGGTTTTCGTCATCGTTAAGGGTCTTTTTACACCCGATATATAGGTAGATTTACCATGCTCGCTTTACCTGACATACAGATATTAGCTATAACTGTTATGGTAGATTCTCTTTTACACGATTCTGATAGCTCTCTATGAAACAAAAATGTTCTTAAAATTATTTGTAACAATATAATCTGTAGAGAACGATGTTGAATGGACAGGGAGATTGACAAACTGTTGACAATTTGTTTCTTCTCATAGAAGCGCCACGTTACAACAATCGCTTAAAGAAATCATAGTGAATACATACAGCGTTTTTTTTGTTTTAAACAAAACTGATCTCTGAAATGTCATGTGTTATATTTTCAACCAGACAGACAGACATGAAGCGTTCCGTATTTGGAATTCGGTTTCGACATTTGTGCATACGTCATGTCATATCATTAAGTAGCACCAGTGACTGAAAAATTGAGAAGTAATAGCACGTAATAGGTTATGCGGAGGGAAACAAGTTACCAGAAGAGTGTTATACATGAATGTGGATGGATATACAAGTAGAGGTAGGCCAAAGAAAAGATGGATAGATTGCGTAAAAGATGATATGGGTAAAAAAGGAGTAAGGCCCGGTATCCACCAAAACGGAGAGGAGAGGAGACGAGAGGAGATGTGCTGCGAAGCTGGCAGGTTATTTCCACCAAAGCGGAGAGGAGATGCGTAGCGGAGAGGAGATGTGAGCTGTGCGTAGCGGAGGTGTGAGCTATGAGAGCTCGAAATCAGTCAGTTCGGGTGTGCGAGGCGCGGGGAGAAGGCATCGGGAAAAGGGCGCGTGAGCGCGGGCCCGCCCGGCCACCCGACTGCACACATCTCCGCTCTGCCACACTGCTTGCTCGCTCGCGGTACAACATTCTATGTATAGAAAAATGAGACATCACGCCGCTCTTTGAGTGTGTTGGTTTTAGTTTGCACCTGATTTTTTATAAAACAAAAAGAACTCTTCTGAGGTACCTTTTGTACATCATAATGTTCCTATTGCATAAATAAGAATTATAACCAATTTACCTACACCAGTTAACATTAAAATAAAATATGCACGTAACAATTTCATAATGAAGGTACTCTGAAATGTTTTTAGTTCATTCTTTTATTGCAAAGTATGCGCATCTAAATGCGAAAGATAGGGCTGCTATTTGCTAATTAGGGTGGGCGCTGATACCTATATTTACAAGATATTAAGTTATCTTAGCTTGGGTGTCAGCTGTAACTCTTAAAATTAACTATAACTACCTTTCGGCCTATTTTTATTGTAAACTATATTGTATGTAAACCTGAAGGTGCAAATAAACAATTATTTATTATTATCTCCTCTCCTCTACGCTTGACCCATTTCCACTCAAGCTAAGCGGAGTGGAGATGTGGAAATAACGAAATCTGATTGGTTATTCAAAACACATCTCCTCTCGTCTCCTCTCCTCTTCGCTTTGGTGGAAACCGGGCCTAAGTACTGAGATGACAGTTCATAAAGGAGATGAATAGAGGAAAAATAGAGGAATACATATTGTACCAATCCAACCTAGAGTGGGATAAGGGCAGGGAGATGAACATTTCCATATCTGCGGTCAAAATAAAAACACAGTTTGATTTAGCTGCGTCTCATGTAATATGAATTCGGTCTACTAACTGATTTTGAGGTTTACATACCGTCAGCTAACATTGCAGTATTTATTGAATAGCTGTTTCAATTTCAATGTTTGCACTATCTAGTTCAGTTTAGATTTCGGTATTGAAAATGGTTGTTGGTTTTGAATACCTGATAACGTGCAAATTGACTAATTTGCCAATATGTAGTTTGTTACCTAAATCGCCCTGTTTATCGTATTCTTTACATAATATATTAGATTGAACTCTCGTCGCGCAAAAACACGATGCATGTAAGTTGATTTGAATATCGTAAAAATATCGAAATACAAGCTGACTTTTAATTAGTGGTTTTACTAGAAAAACCTTGTTCAGACAAAGGTCTACTACCATTTCACAGCTTAAAACATTAAAAAAAAAAAACAATATAGTAGTAGTAATAGTCTTTCTTAAAAAGTCTTATGTTGCTCGAGGAGCTCGTGGCTAAATAATTACAGCCGCATAGACCGATCTTCCGGGTTAAGCCACGCTTGCCGAGGTTGGTCTGTGGATGGGTGACCATTTACCATAGCGAGTTTCCTCCGTGCCTCGGAAAGCACGTAAAGCCGTTGGTCCCGGCTGTCATTTGTAGATCTTTGACAGTCGTTACTGTTGGTCAGAAGCCAGAAAGTCTGACAACCAGTCTTACCAAGAGTATCGTATTACCCAGTTACTGGGTTGTGGAGGTCTGATAGGCAGTCGCTCCATGTAAAATACTGATATTCAGCTGCATCCGGTTCGACTGGAAGCCGACCCCAACATAGTTGGGAAAAGGCTAGGCAGATGATGATGAATAGTCAGTCTTTCTTAAAAAGTCTTATGTTGCTCAAACGTATTCAAACATTAACCGTAACATTAACCCTTTAATGGTTATAATGTTTTAAGAAAAAGTAAATAACAAATAATTTGGCAATTTTTTATAAATAATAAAAAAATGTTTTTTTTATATTTTTATTTATCAAAAAAATAGTAAAAAAATTGAAATAGTCAGGATTAAAAATAAAAATAGGTATAACAAGGAAGTTTTCGCGACATCTTCCAAAAAAGTTGGTGGGAAAAATATTCCCTCTAACTGTAAAAGGGTTAACCCTTTTACAGTTAGAGGGAATATTTTTCACACTTTTTTTTTTTTTTTTTTTTAGTACTCATCGCGGCAATCGCGGTAAAGTTCCCGGCATATAACTTGAATCATCATGGCGCCGACTGCGCAGGTCAAACCTGAAAGGGTGCAAAAAAAAACTTGATGGTAGGTCTAGTTCGTCAACCCGCGTCAGGCTCACGTGGTCGATCAGGTGGAATAAGGCCTAAACGCTTCTCATTTTGAGAAGAGGCTCATGCTCAACCTCAGGACAGTATGAACTGATTACAATAAACGTATTAATTATTGTTGCAGCAACTTCTGAGTTAATATTCTCAAACATACATCGTCCTAATTACATAAGTATTAAGTATACATTGATTCGATCCAACTATGCATGTTTCAGTAATACAATACTGCGTGTCTAATCTAGATATTTCGTGATAATTATACTCATTTTGCTTTTAAGCAATTAGTATTGCGATGAATAATAACGTAATGGTTTTGTGGAGAAACTTGGGTGTGGTGTTCCTCCAACCAAAGGGAGGATCCTCCAACCAGGCGGAGTCTTGTGCCTGGCGTGCTACTGCCCAACGGTTGATGTTGGGAGGTTGTATATATGCTATCTGCGTGTTAAATCTTGATTGCGCGATGTAGGATAGTTCGCATGTGGCGAGATAGATGCCGCCACAGTATCAACAAGTCTAGTAATTAAACCTTAGTTGAGTCATACCATATTTTGGTAAAGATTTAGATAAAAAAATGTGTCTGTGAACACACTCATAATACAAGAAAGAAATCAGATTAAGAAATAGTAGAATTTCTTGTGAAACAGTTCGTCCGGGAAAGTCTACCACCATACCTATTTCTGCCGCCAAACAGGATTGATGTGTTTCAGTTCAAAGGGAATGGGTAGGCTTGCCAACCGTCCCGCGAGAGCCGGGACGTCCCGTTTCTAGAGCTTTAGAGGATGCGTCCCGCGAAAGACGTGTTCGGGACGCCAATTGTCCCGTTTTATAAACCAACCTTTGGCTAAACCTTCGGCCAGAAGTCGGAATTTAGTGGACGCACGTTTTGTTTAACTAGAAGAGTGGAGATCGCGAGGGACCGCGAGTCCTCGCGTCAAACGAATACCGCTCGCACGGTTCGCTCAACGTCGTCTCGCTCCTTCCCTCCCACTACTTCCTCCTACTACTTCTCTGTTAAGTTTTATTATATTTCCTAATTTTGTCAACTTTTGCTATGTTGTAACTGGTTGTAAGTCCTGTACTTGTATGCCAAAGTAAAACATTAAATAATAAAACTATTTAAAATAATTTCTAATTATATTTTCGCCTCCTTATACTTTGACAGTCGGGTCCCGCTTTTTTTGCCACGTCCCGCATTTTGATTGCCAAAGTTCCGGTAAATTCATACATTAAGGTTGGCAAGCCTAGGAATGGGTGCCAGTGAAATTACAGGCACATGAGATTTTTCAACTTCGTCTCCAAGTTTGGTAACGTTAAAAGGCAGGACTGTTCAATTTTCTTTTCTCTTTTTTAACCGACTTCAAAAAGGAGGAGGTTCTCAACTCAGTTGTATTGTTTTTATGTTTTTTTCCTCAGAACTTCTTCATTTATGAGCCGATTCAAAAAATTCTTGCCGTTTGGTCCCATATCAATTTTATCGTTTTTTTTTTTAAATCAACAAAGACTAAATAAAGATGCACAAATCGCATATCGACGATATTCTAGTTGTAGGTAGTGGTCCGAAAATTTGTACGCTATTGTAATTGTAATTTATGGCACTAAAAAGTATTAAATAAATGAAAAAAATAATTATCATAAAATAAAATTATCACTTTCAGAAGTCGGTGTAATTCTACGCTGAAACAAATTGAATGCACCGACTTATGAAACTGATAATTTTATTATATGATAATTATTTTACTCCGTTTAGTTTTTTTAAGTCGTTTTTTACTTTTTTTAAAGTTTTTTATTTAAAAAAAAAACACTTAATTGTAAAATTTTGTTTTTTTCGAACTGTCAAAAACTACCATATCATTTGTTCCCGCGGCTTGTCATTGAGTTTTGTGACAGCCTGTATACTGGTGGTAACTAACAACAAATCACTTTCCTACCGGTGGGCCGTCGACCTTACAAAAATATTACATAAAAAAACCTCGCTTCGTAAGAGAGCAATGAACTGAAACATCAACATCCTCTATGATCTAATGATATCACGTTTCAATATCTGCTCCCTAGACTCGTTCGTTATCGCAGTCTCTTGAGGAACACTACCTACACTAAATCCTTAGCAGTATAAGGAACACTAGCTTTCTCTCGCGACTTTCTCCTCTTAATAAGTTCCAGTCACGTCACTCTTTCGCCTAACTAGGATGATTTTATAAAAAAAAACTTTATTTTTTGTGTGTTTAATAACATGTAGAAACGATTGGCAACGACAAAATAATCACGTTTGTTGTATGGGAGACCCCTTAAATATTTATTTTAATCTGTTTTTTAGTATTTGTTGTTATAGCGGCAACAGAAATACATCATCTGTGAAAATTTCAACTGTCTAACTATCACGGTTCATGAGATACAGCCTGGTGACAGACGGACAGACAGACAGACGGACAGCGGAGTCTTAGTAATAGGGTCCCGTTTTACCCTTTGGGTACGGAACCCTAAAAACTGACAACAAGTTTATCGAATCTTAACCAACCTCATTAACAAAAAAAAAGGTGTCTGACTGTGTTTGAATATTTGGTTAAGTAAATGAGAATGAGGGGTAAATAGAACACAAGAATAGTCGAATAGGGCAAAAGGAGATTGCCCAAATTTGGTCCAAATGCTAATGCTATGCAAATCTGTCCTGGAGTTCCTAATTTTTTTACCTATTTATTTTGATGATATTATTTTAATACATGGTTTTTTTTATGATGTACTTTTAAGTTTTTTTGCACTTTTTTTGAACCCTACTAAAAACCTTAAAAGTACGTCAAAAAAACGATGTATAAAAATAATATCATCAAAATGAATAGGTAAAAAATTTGGAACCCCAGGACAGATTCTAAAAATATTTACCTATAAAGATATAGATTAGTGCCAGGAACCCAGCGCAGGTACTCCCATTCCTGGGCAGCATTTGGACCAATTCTAATATGAAGATGAGCAATCTCCTTTGAATTTACAGGTCTTCACCCATTAAACCCTGAGCTACATATCGTGCTTCCAAATGAACAAATGACTCACTAACATAAAAATCTATTAGGTCAGTATTAGTAACAGCATATTTTTCTATACGTTTAAATATAACGTCATCATATGACTCCAACAGCTGTGTAAACATTATTCATGTAATGCAAATTCGGTACATTGCTCCGTAAAAACTGAATTATGATGACCTCTTTACGTACATGGAGTTCATTTCGTCCAAGGTCTTTAACGCTGGTCGGTAGGGTTTACCCAGGCTGTCACATGACTTGGATCAACTGGATTTAACCTCGAGATTATGACGAAACTTTGTTTGCAAGATTACCTGTAGCAGGTGGTATGCGTGTTTTATCGCCAAGCTAGAAGTAAGTATATCTAAAAGGCTCGATGACACTGGGCTAGTTTACGAACTGCTAGTCGGTGAGTTTAAAAGCTAGCGAGTGAGCGAGTAAGCGAGTGTCGATGACACAAAAACTTTCCACTCGCTCAGTAGCGAACTAGCTAGCGAGTAGAACTCAAAGATGCTCGCAACTAGTTCACTAGCAGCAATGATGACACACAGCTGGTTAACTAGCTTACAGGCCAACACGCCAGCGAATGTCGAGTAAATTAGCCCGGCTTTCTATTTTTCAAGCAGCTTTTTTACAATCGGATACTCAAAAGCAGATTGTTAAACCTCAATGACACGGAGCGAGTTTACAAGCTGCTCGCGAACTCGGTGGCTTGTAGCTTGTAAACTAGCCCAGTGTCATCGAGCCTTAAGGATCGTGTTGAAACAGTTTAACCTGTAGACGTTTCATCATCATCTGCCTAGCCTTTTCCCAACTATGTTGGGGTCGGCTTCCAGTCGAACCGGATGCAGCTGAATATCAGTATTTTACATGGAGCGACTGCCTATCAGACCTCCACAACCCAGTAACTGGGTAATACGATACTCTTGGTAAGACTGGTTGTCAGACTTTCTGGCTTCTGACCAACAGTAACGACTGTCAAAGATCTACAAATGACAGCCGGGACCAACGGCTTTACGTGCTTTCCGAGGCATGTAGGAAACTCGCTATGGTAAATGGTCACCCATCCACAGACCAACCTCGGCAAGCGTGGCTTAACCCGGAAGATCGGTCTATGCGGCTGTAATTATTTAGCCACGAGCTCCTCCTGGTCCTCCTCCTTCCTGTAGACGTTTGTTGGTGTATAATAATATGCAGTATGCTAAATATGAGCCTGTTTTAAAAGGAAAACAGCAGCCTAATCGATTAATTTAATCACACTTTTATTAGAATGGATAACTTTGCTAGCAATTAATATTAAAACGCATTTTTCCCGATACTTCCCTCTGAAATGTAGCAGTTTTCGGAGTTGTGACTGTAAAGGTTTAATTTAAGTTGTAATAAACACGGTGCTTGTTGAGATTTTTTATTTATCTTCACACACGTTATAAATTCCCAATTATGAACTCAAAAAACCATAATGACTTGCTTTACTCACGTGCATCTCTAATAAATTTAAAAAGTTTTGTTAAGTACAGTTCTCTTAAAAAATAAGGCTTTAAAATATATTTTTTTCTATTAAATTAAAGTACACTTCGGACCGACCGTGAAGTTTTCAATTAAATTTTGCAGATTATCTGTCACAGCGCGCGCTAAGGCGCATGCGCGCGGTAGCACACGCATTCGCTGTGGGCTGCTGGGTTTAGGCGCCATAATAATTATTGGTTTTGTTCTATGTTTTTTTTAAATGTAAATTGCATGAGTTTAGATGAAGTAGGTAGTGTATGAAACTACACATGACTAGGTAATAAAACCCGTATTACGTGACAGTTTCTTAAACTACTATTACGTAACTGTTCCACCTTTTGGCATTATGTTAAATGTAGTGTGTCGATTTGCATGTTGAATAAATTGATTTTCTTTCTTTATACTTGAAGTGCATTCGTTTATAGCGTCAATAAAAGTTAATAGATTTAGATAAACTGCGCTATTATTAGAATGGAATATACAGCTTTGATCGCAACTAACATTTAAACGCATTTTTAACCGACTTCAAAAAGGAGGAGGTTCTCAATTCAGTTGTATTTTTTTTTTTTTGTGTTTGTTACCTCATATCTCCGTCATTTATGAACCGATTTGAAAAATTCTTTTTTTGTTCGAAAGGGTATACTTCCCGATTGGTCTCAAATAAATTTTGTTATGATTAGACCATGAACTTCAGAGATATGGAACGGAACTCCTCATCGGATCAAAGCAAAATTCTCAAATTATTAATATTGCTTTGTTTATATTTGTTGTTGGGAACTGACCACTGGAAAAGAGGAGGGGGTACGTGTCCCCCCCTCCCCCTCTTTGGAATGTTTTCATTATATCGTGTAAGGTATCATTTGAAAGGAATTTTTATGCCCGACTACGTCAAAGCCAAAAAGAAGGGTTATGAAGGAGGGGGTTAAAGTTATGACACTAAAACTTAGATAACATTACCGTGCTAAAACGTATTTAATAAAAAATAAACTTAACAGTTTCAGAAGTCGTTGCAACTCTACACTAAAGCAAATAGAAGCCACCGACTTCTGAAACTGTTAATTTTATATTGTGGTAATTATTTTACTCCTTTTAGTATTTCTTTGAAGTCGGTTTTTACTTTTTTTTAAAGTTTTTTTTTTACGGTATAGGCATACCGTAAAAAAAACTCTGAAATGTTTCAAGATTTTTGGAGTTAAAGCGCTTATTACACTTGGCTGAATTTAGTCTTCTAAATTCATATGCAACATAAGCGAGTCAGGAAGGGAGGAACCATCCTGATTGGTTAATTAGGATCCGAAACGCCCTAACTCTTATCACACTTTCCTAAATCTTCTTCCCTCGTGTTAGCACGAGCTATACGAAAATAGCTCATACTGTAGTGAAAAGATTAGCCAGTCAGCAAGGTTGGTAGCGTGGCTGACTGCCCAGGGTGCACCGGACGTACTTAAGTATCGTCACTCGTGGAGGCTCTTTTCATGCACCCCTATTATTTATATCCTAAATAGGATTCCTAAATTCAGAGTAGTGAATATGACAGATATGTGCATTACTACAAACCATAATAATTTGTGTACCCATTGTATTTTTTCTGCTGTTTTAGAAGAAATAGGTTGGCAAACAAGCCGAAGACCTTTCAGATAGAAAGCGGTTACTCCCGCCCTATATATACGTACAACACCAAGAGGATTGCTGATGCCTTGCCAACTAGAGACGAAGTTGAAAAGTATCATGTGCCTGTAATTTTACCGGAACCTATATGGAAAAGTGGGGTAGAACCGGGACGCTAAAGCAAAAATTCAATAAAACACAAGTTTGAAGAAAATTCAATCAATTTAAATAGGCTATATTTAGTTTAGTTTAATCACATATTTAGCACTTAAAATCACTTTATTCTTAATTTTAAATAACAAAAAATAATCAAATTATGTATATTAAAAGTTATGTTTTTACGGTTTTGCCCCATCCTTTGTCCAAAACCGGGTATACCCAAATTTTACACCCGATTTTGGCCCTTAACAGTGGTAGAAATTAAACTCATTAAGATCTTCAGGTTCCCAACCCGTACAGCCTTCATGGGCCCAGTTCTTACATTTCAGACATTGCACCATGCATCGCTCCTTCGCGAGTATAAAGATACACTTGTTAATTCCAAAGAATATTAGATAAATTGACCATAAAAGCGTTTTTTCTTATTTATTGTTGTCGAGTACGCAACGACGCCATTGAAAGTTTGTTGACAAACTGATCAGGGTGGCCGAAAGCAGCTAGAGAACGCGCGCCTAAATTTGAAACGTGTAAGAAGCTATACTGCCTTGTCCCGGTTTTACCCCATACCCGGTTTTGGACTAATCTCCCCTACCCTTTAAACTTGAACACAGCAATGCTGTTTGGCGGCAGAAATAGATATGATGCTAATACTTCCACGGACGTACTTTTTCACAACGAGCTCAAATACTAAAATCTATCGATAGCAGTCATATAATTTGTTACTACCGCAACAAATACTTTAAAATGCATTTTATTTTCCACGTCATAGCCACAATTAGAAACGCGTGAACCTACGCAGTTGCAGTGTTTATCATTAAATATGGTATGAATTAGTCATAGACCGATAAAGGTAGCTAGCTAGCAAAATGTAGCGTTAAAGTAAAGTATGGACACATTTCAAAAACGGTTTTTTTTGTTCACCTTTTGCAGGTCAATGTACAACTAAGTAGATATATTATATATATCTACTTAGTTGTACTATACTTAGTTGTGAACTAAGTAGATATATTATATATATCTACTTAGTTGTACATTGATTAGTTTTACTTTTTTTTATTTTTATTACTTAGTTGTAGATTGACATATATAGATATAGATTCATGTTAATAATATCTACTTATTTTAATTTATACAATTATAAGAGTTCTTTTTGTGGTTTTTGCGGCGAATACTAGGTGTGATAGTTATAAATAGTGATAAATAATATTCAGCATCTGGTTACAATGAAGCCGACCCTGATGTGCTTAGGAAAACTAATACCATAGTTTTTAGATTTTTACAGTTGGGCAACGAATGTAATTGTGTAGAGCAACGGCGCAGTGGGAGCCTCGCGGGGGGGTGTACTACGCCATATCGAATACCAAAACATCGAATATCAATTGATCGAACACTATAAATCGAATGTTCAAATAGTCGAACGTTCATTTCATCGAACGGTTAATAAAACGAACATTCAATAAATCGAACACTCAATACATCGAGTGTTCAAAATATCGAATGTTTGTTGGATCGAACGTTCAAAATATCGAATGTTTATTTGATCGAACATTCAACAGCATCGCATATTCATTTTATCGAAATATTAATAAACTAACTACATGTTATATTGAATATTATATACAAAAATTACGGCTATGTCGAAGGAATATACAGAATTTACTGCTTCATAAAGAAGTAGTCAGTATATTAATATTTCGATAAAATGAATATGCGATGCGTTGAATGTTCGATCAAATAAACATTTGATATTTTGAACGTTAGATCTAACAAACATTCGATATTTTGAACACTCGATGTATTGAGTGTTCGATTTATTGAATGTTCGATTTATTAACCATTCGATGAAATGAACGTTCGACTATTTGAACATTCGATTTATAGAGTTCGATCAATTGATATTCGATGTTTTGGCATTCGATATGGCGTAGCACACCCCTCGCGGGGCGCGTACCGCAAACTCACTAAGTTTGCGGTATGGATCGACGCCGGTTAACGTGAGCATGTTTTGAAATGTTTTAAGTGCCGTTTAGTTAGTTCTATCGTGAAATACAATGGTGAACACAAACTATTCTATGTACGAAAGTAATTCGAAAGAATGGGAAAGACACTATACTTGCATAGAATAAGGATAGTTATCTCTTTATACTATGATACTGATGTACTTCCGCCAGCCCAGAGTACTAACTCGACTTGGAATTGTTAAAATTGCCTTAAAATGGAATTTTCAGTCCTGTACCGGGACCCTTGCAAGACATACGAGCACTAATCTTTTGGCTTGTTGGATACACATCATCACCTGACTGTACAATGTATCATTTACCTTTTATAATGTCGATATTGTTTAGAATTTTACTTTCCTAAAGCTGAGTGTCCACCAAAAGCTACGTCCACATTTGTAGCATTTTGGCGTATCGTATCTCCGTCGCGTGGCACCGACGTGTATCATGATCGCTGGTTAGGACAAACACACATACAAATGTGGACGTACCTTAACCAGCGATCATGATACACGTCAGTGCCACGCGGCGGAGATACGATACGCCGAAATGCTACAAATGTGGACGTACCTACAGAAAAAAAATCACTTTTGCCAATGTCAACACGTGTTTGAGAAAAAGTTTTTGTAATACCTTAAGTTGTCAACAATTTTTTTTAATAAAATTGGGAACTCTAGAACCGTGTTTCCGTTTTAAGCGGTAAATGTCAAAGGAATACGCTTGTTGCGGATATTTCATTGCTCTATGTATACGCTTGCTCAGTTGGGAAAAAAAGTAATATAATATCTTCGTCGTTCGACTACATTTTGTCAATTGAATAGTCTTGGGAGACAGCTAGTTCAACTGAAATGTTCTCACATTGTTGACAACTTATTTCAATTCGGTGTAGACGCAATGGAAACACCCAACAATTGAGACCCCTCCGTGCCTCGGAGAGCACGTTAAGCCGTCGCTTTCGGGTGCCATATGAACACCTATGACAGTCGTTACGGGTAGTTAAAAGCCCGAAAATCTGACAACCGGTCTAATCTTTGAATATCGGTATTGCCCAGTAACTGGGTTGCGGAGGTCTGATGGCAGTTGCTCCGTGTAAAATATTGGTGTTCAGCCGCATCTGGTTAGATTGAAAGCTGACCCCATTATAGTTAGGTAAAAGTTAGGAGAAAGATTCTTTACTAAAAATGACGAAATGGAAACAAACGTTGGTGACATTCTGAAGAATTGCAAACAGTTGCAAAACACAAATATTGCCAACAATTTCAGTGGAAACGCACCTTAATACTTATACTAAGGGCCTGTCTATATCTCCACGTCACGACGTCGTCAACGTGGAACGGTGCGGTAACGCGCCACGGTGCGTTGACTTAACGTGCAAACCTACGTTACCGTGTCGTAACACGTTCCGCCTCTAGCCGCAAGCGCACACGTATATGCGCTCCGCCCGTGCTCTCCACGCCCGCGAGTTAGTCGCCGTTTATGTGTCCTGATGCTTTATATCCATACCTTACTGTTTCTCTTATTAAAATTCAGGATCTACATGGTCAACGATAAATCTAACAATGATCCTGACGTAAATTTTTACGATACGGTAACGTAAATTTGCACGTTACGTCAACGCACCGTGCCGCGTTACCGCACCGTTCCACGTTGACGACGTGGAGATGTGGACAGGCCCTTACATGAACAAAATCAATACGTTATTTTACACATCAATTTTTATAGCCAATATTTTCATATCGAAACCAATTTTACTATAATGTAACAACGCCTAGCTGCCATATCTTGATAATGATATCAGGGAACTGTTGACGCATAATAATATTAATCACTGATACTAATACTTTGTGTTAGGGCTTTGAACTCTAATAAAAATAGGTACAAACGGCTACAAATCAAGTTACACAATTCAAGTATAAGCTGAGCTCTCATTGTATGAGAATCCTATATAATGCGAGATCACCTTATACTGGAATAGCTTGATATGTAGTCGAGCTTACGTAGTATACGGCCAATGTAATTTTCATTTAATAGACAAGAGCCTCAACCAACATCTTCTGATTGAAGAGGCTCTCGTTAGGCAGCTGGATCAAGGGCTTGATACAGAAGACGACACTCCTAGACGCGGTGCGTATTGTTAAGAGGTTCCTTTCTCTGAACCTTACACCGGTATCTTTGACCATGTTCCCGATGCCAGTGGGCTACTATTTTTTTTTTTTTTTTTTTTTGTATAGTAATATTTAAAAATATAAAAGGAATGTTTAGGTAGGTATTTATAACTTTAGAGTTAACAATAGGAGGCTCTATGTTTGTAATCAGTCAGCCGCCTCATTCAGTTGAAATGTCGTCGCGATAAAAACAACTTCGTTGATCGCATCTGCCAAGAAATTGAAGCACACGCGCTCAAAATTCAAAGTGCTGACCTTTTTAAGAAAGTGCGACTTCTAACCAACCAATTCAAACCCAAAACATGGGTAATCGAAGACGAAGATGGCACACCACTCCAAAATCTGAACGCAATTTCAGAAAGATGGCGGAAATACTGTGAAGATCTATACAGAAATCCTAATGCGGCAGGCGATGCACCAACCAACGAGTGGAATAGGACTTCAGAAGAACCTTCTATTTTGTATTCTGAAATTAAAGCTGCCATAGCCTCACTTAAGACAAAAAAAGCACCGGGGCCGGACCAGATCACGGCGGAGATATTAAAAGCTTCCGGACCGGCGGGCATAGATGCCCTACACAAAATTTGTAATGAGGTATGGCGTACTGGTGAGTGGCCAAGCGATTGGACTAAATCAATCATCCTGCCATTACATAAGAAAGGCTCCACTTCGAAATGTAATAACTATCGAACCCTGGCTTTAATATCTCATGCCAGCAAGGTACTGCTACATATTATAAACAACAGACTTCGTCACTTTCTAGATTGGCAGATCCCCCAAGAACAGGCTGGTTTTGTAAAAGGCAAGGGAACTCGCGAGCAGATCCTCAACGTTCGCCACCTGATAGAGAAGTCATATGAATTTAACACACCTCTCGTTATGTGCTTCATAGACTACAGTAAAGCTTTCGATTGCGTAGTCTGGCAAAGCCTGTGGAAAGTGCTTTTGGAGCTTGGAGTACCGCATCATCTGGTATCTCTAATTCAAGCCCTTTACTCACAAAATAAAGGCATAGTGAAGGTCGACCAAACCACTTCTAACCCCTTCAGTTTCGGAAAAGGCGTAAGGCAAGGCTGCATTTTATCTCCCATTCTTTTCAACGCATATGGAGAATATATCATCAGACGTACCTGTGAAAACTGGGAAGGTGGTGTGACGATAGGCGGAACCAAGCTAACAAATCTCCGCTACGCTGATGACACTACTCTCCTAGCAGCCTCAGAGTCTGAAATGGTAGAACTTCTTGGAAGGATGGGACGCATCAGCATGGAATTGGGCCTACAAATCAACCACGCAAAGACCAAACTAATGGTGGTGGACCGAGCACATAATTTAGAGTTTACTGGTGCTCTTAATCTCGAAACGGTCGATGACTTCATTTACTTGGGCTCCAACATATCTAACACAGGGTCTTGCGAAAAAGAAATCCGTAGACGCATCGGCATGGCCAAGAATGTTATGTCTCAGCTTGGAAAAATATGGAGAGATCGCAACATTTCGCGAAATACCAAAGTGAATTTGGTCAACACGCTGGTCTTCTCAATATTCGGATACGGAGCAGAAACTTGGACATTGAGAAAGGCCGACCGAGCTCGTATAGACGCCTTCGAGATGTGGTGTTGGAGGAAGATGCTTCGGATACCATGGACTGCATTCCGCACCAACGAGTCCATTCTACGCGAGCTCAATATAAAGACCAGACTCTCTACGACTTGTCTCCGCAGAGTTTTGGAATTTTTCGGCCATATAGCGAGAAAAGATGGCAATAACCTCGAACAACTGATGGTTACCGGCAAGGTGGACGGTAAACGACCAAGAGGTCGCAGCCCTTTGCGATGGTCTGACCAGATAAACTCTTCTCTTGACACGAAATTTCACGATGCGCTTCACTTGGCCAAGGATAGACAGCGATGGCGTAACATCATAAGAGCAAAAATGTTTTCAAGGGAGGATCACGACCCTCAGTAATGAGGAGTACGACTTGAGGAGGAGGATGTTTGTAATACTCATTGTTGAAATAAATAAGGGGTTATTTTATTGTGTTAAACCTGTTGCTTTTGTTGAACAAGATTGTGATAATTATACAATGCGAGATCAGCACATGTTGGGAATTTGTAGCCTGATATGTAGTCGTGCTTACTTAGTATACGGCCAGTGTTTTAATAGCCAGAAGCCTCTATGAACTTCTCAATAGGCTCTTGGTAGGCAGCTGAATTAAGGGCTTGATACAGAAGACGGTACTCCTAGATGTGGCGCGTCTTGTTAGGAGGTTTATCTCTCTAAATGCCTGACCACCGGTAGCTTAGACCATGTTCCCGATGCCGGTGAGCTACTATTTTTATATTTTTTAATGTTTTTTTTATTTGAAAATAAATATTTAAAAAAATGAATAGGTACGTATTTATAACTTTAGAGTTAAGAACAGGCGGCTCTATATTTGTATTATTCATTGTTAAAAATGAGGAAAGACTCGTTTTAATATGTTGAACCTGTTGATTTTGTTGAACAAGATTGTGATAATAATTATTCTTAGCGAAAGTTAATGTTTTGGCAACAAATTTTCGAGAGAGCTTGAACAAATATAATGGTCTACTTGTAATATAGAGAATAAGTTATAAGTGATGTAAGGAAGGTTAATCTATAATCTAATATGTTAAGGTTCATCTGTGTAGCAAAATATATGAAAAATTATAAAAATACAGATTCGGGTCTAATCGCGTAAAAACTTAAAAAGGCACTAAATACCTTTTTTATCCCGACGTTTCGGCCGAATTACACCGGCCGTGGTCACGGGTAGACTGAAGTTGCGGAGCAGTTGTCATCTTCGTGAAGCAAAAGTATTTTCATGTACCCTCACTCGATCTTGATTTTTATTTTATTTTATTAAGTTATCGTCGGTACTTCGACACACTACACTAACGACGTCTTTACACTCGCCTAAACCGTCCCGTCTACGGTAAAACTTGCTGATGACCGGATTCCACGATGTTGACAATTTATATCCATCTTCCCGATTGAAATTCTTGTACTTCTTAATTTCAATCGCTTCACGTACGATTCTGGGATAATAGTGACGATCGGTGGAGAGGATTTTTGGACAGTGTAGTTCTATCCAGTGATTGGAACCGGACTCCAGAAGGTGCTCGGCTATTGCGGACTTATTGATCTGGCGGTTTTTGACTGCGGCGATATGTTCCTTGACCCGTTCTGCTATTGTTCTTTTGGTCTGCCCGATGTAAGAACTACCGCAACTGCAGTCAATCTTGTAGACGCCAGGTGTCTGAAGAGGAATAACACGTATTTCTGTAGTACTGTACCAATTTTATCCGTCACTCCTTTTAAATATGGCATGAAAGCTGGCATTCTGCTTACCCCCGGTTTTTTATCTTTCCTCTTCGGACGTCGCAGGTACCCACTGTATCCGTTTGTCTTCAATACCTCCTGAACATGGGCGAGCTCCCTGTCTAAATGTTCAGCGTCGCACAGATCGTATGCTCTGTTCGTCAGTGAGGTAACAACGGATTGAAGGTGACGCGGATGGTGGTGTGAATGGGCATTAAGGTACCTGTCTGCCTGTCTGTGTGTCGGTTTTCGGTATGCAGTGTGTCCTAGGGTACCATCATGTTTCACCTTTACCTGTACATCGAGAAAAGCTAACGACCTGTCTGTTTCCATTTCAAAAGTAAAATCGATGTTCGGATGTATGGAATTCAAGCGGCTAGCTAGTTGTTCTGCTTCCTGACAACTACCCTTCATGATGCAAAAGACATCGTCGACATACCTTTTCCACAGCTTCACTCCTGCTGCCTGTAAGTCTAAGAGTGTCTCAAAATGTTCCATCCAGATATTGGCTATTACCGGCGCTACTGGGCTGCCCATAGCCACTCCGTCGATCTGGAGGTAGTGCTGTCCACGGTAGAGGAAGAAATTACCCTCTAGACATTTCTTCAACAGAACAATATACTGTAGAGGCAGGTCGTTGTCCCTTAGCTTCCGTTCGATGACATCAAGACTTTCTAAGATTGGAACGTTGGTGAATAAAGATGCCACGTCAAAACTCACCATAATCTCATCTGGTTCCAACTTCATGCTCTTGATGATGTCTACAAAATGGCGTGAGTCTTTCACGAACGATGAGGTCTTACCTACTAATGGCTGCAGTATAGTAGCTACGTGTTTCGCCAATTCGTAAGTGGGAGAATCAATTTGACTTACGATCGGGCGTAGTGGAACGCTATCTTTGTGAACCTTAGGCAAACCATATAGTTTAGGCGGCTGTACAATTTTTGGTCTATGTAACCGTTCGTACTCATCCTCAGTGAACACGTCTTTATGGTCCGCAATTAGTGCTCGTATACGTTTGGTGACTCTGGCTGTAGGGTTATATGACACCGACTTGTATATGGAGGTGTCACTCAACAGACTACGTATTTTGTCGTCATAGTCACTGGAATTCATCACTACGGTGGCGTTTCCCTTATCGGCCTTAAGCACTAAGATATCTTCGTTCTCACGAAGCGCTCTTAATGCTTGACGCTCTTCCGCCGTGACATTCGACTTTGGCAATGTTGACTTGCGTAAAATAACCGCAACATCCTGTCTAAGCGTGTCCGCATCTGTAGACGGTACCTTGTTCCGAATTATAACTTCCTCAACACTGCTTATGACGTTTTCATACGGAATCCGCTTTGGTGTTACTGCATAGTTTAGCCCCTTTGCCAGTACATTATGTGTCGTGTCATCCATGGTAATGTTGGACAGATTGATAACCGTATGTTTAGCTGGTAACTGGCTATCACAACTTTTGACAGTATTGGTACGTTCGTGGCGCGCAAGGAGCTTTGCAAACTTCTCGTCGTGTCGTTGACTACACAAGTCATAAATGCGACATGCTTGGTAATACGTCACTCGATCACACACTTCGAAATCACTTGCCGATAACACAACACTACATTCCATATGTAATTCGTATAGTTTACACTGCACACTGTCTACATCATACCGACAATTTCTAATTAATTGTCTCAGAAGACGAACACTCGCGTTTCTTAGAATACCCTCGGAGTGTGGAATGTCCTTTCGTGGCTTTATTTTAACCGCCGACGGTAATAAGTTCCTATCACGACATTTTATAAGAAATGTCAATGATGTTTCACAACGCACACGTTTTATCCGAAGGAATTCTAGCTGTTTTACTTTTTGAGCAATTTCCGGCCCGTAGCGGTTTGCAATAAATGTTTTTAAACTTTCGCGATTTGTACACATTATAAAAATACAGATTCGAGTCTAATCGCGTAAAAACTTAAAAAGGCACTAAATACCTTTTTTATCCCGACGTTTCGGCCGAATTACACCGGCCGTGGTCACGGGTAGACTGAAGTTGCGGAGCAGTTGTCATCTTCGTGAAGCAAAAGTATTTTCATGTACCCTCACTCGATCTTGATTTTTATTTTATTTTATTAAGTTATCGTCGGTACTTTTTACGCGATTAGACCCGAATCTGTATTTTTATAGGTAATGTGTACAAATCGCGAAAGTTTAAAAACATTTCTATGAAAAATTGTTTAAAAATACTGTACAGAATGTTAACGAATTCGTGTAGGTAATTCCTTTAAACTACATGATCTGTTAATGATATAGATTAACCCCACACGGGATTAATTTCGATTAAAAATAAAAATCATTTTTTTTCTTGCGGAGGGGTAAGTCATCGTAGGTATCTAAACTACAAAATAAAGTTTCGATAAAAATTTTTTTTTACAAAAACATTACGTGATAGAACACTTCGATGCCACGCATAATCGAATGAAAGCACGGCGACATAGGTGGCAGGCACAACTAGCGCGATATCACTCCGTGCAGTTAACTCGGGGCGCTAAAATGACTCAGAAACAGAAAATCAAGTTATTTTTATGAAAAAATATTTTTGCTGAACCAGAAAAAAAAACAGTGCTTGGTCAATCTGTGTCACTAGTACATCACGTAGTTTGAAGGAATTACACGAATTAGTTTACACCCTGTATATTATTCTTCTTCTATCGTGTCGGCACGAGCTATACAAGAATAGCTCATGCCGTGGTGAAAAGATTAGCCAGTCAGCAAGGATGGTAGCGAGGCTGACTGCCCAGGGTGCGCCGGACTTACTGAAGTATCGTCACTTATATCGTATATTATAGGTATTTCAATTATATCATAATCTATCCGTAGTTTACCAAAACATCTCGCTAAGTTTCACGGATTGATCGGAAATTGTACCAAAAAACAGGTAATATAAAGCAGCTTTTTAAATACGTCCTTAATAATTGAAGTGTTTTAATAAACAATTAAGCATGAAGCTAATCTGATTTCTGCTTGTGCTTTTAGAACAAGAGTAGGATCTTACGTAAAAACTCAAATAAATAACGTAACAGAAGAATGGAAATACTTAAACCGCTTTTGTTAATTCTTCTCTCTCAATAAATAATCTCTCTAATGAATAAAATTTAATTAAAATAATATCGTTTTAAACAAAGATTCTTTTCCTTGGCTTAACCAGGGGAATTAGGTCGGCGATACTAACTACAAAAGAATAGTTCTCATTCCGACGAAGAAAAAATCCTGTAAGCCCTTTCATAAAGATTAGTAATACCTCCATTCTGCTGATAAATCTTATCTAGCTTTTGTAAGAAAATCCCAATTTTTCCTTGTAACAACGGTTTGTTTGTAAAAATAATATTATTGGAACTACAGCTGATGTTCCAAGTTTTACACGGTTTAAATCCAGGGTTGCCTGCTTGGTGACCGACGAGAATCTAAACCTCTTGCTAGTTAATCAGGGAAGCTAATAGGTAATGTTCGGTGAAACGGGTCATTCCCAATTGCCCCGCCACCACTGGTGGCAAATGGGATATTTGTATACATTTTAATATAAAAATCCCATTTGCCACCAGAGGTGGCGGGGCAACTGGGAATGACCCGGTGAAACATATTGTTTCATATTCATAATAATAACTGCAAGTACACACGATGCCCCAAGAAAAGTATCCACCTAAATGACCTTTCGGTTCTGGGGGTCTCTGCGGGTACTCCCTAAGCACGAAGTCCGTAGTTTCGGCCTTAGTTACGAGCGTTTCCTACTCCCTATCATCTACGGACATACGATTATTTCGGGGCCCGAACTAAGAATGAATGACAATACGATTTAACAGTTGTCCCTACTACAATACGGCCGACGTATCTTGGCGAGCTTGAAGTTAGCTGATTAGCTGCGCAGTAGACAATTTCGTTTCTAAAAGATTCATTGCGCAGCCAAACAACTAACTTCAGACTCGCCAAGATACCTCGGCAGTATTCTACCGATGTGTTTTTGCCCGCCGGAAAAGTTGAACTTGACACTTGTTTTGTTCACTTCTACGTTTTGGGCTACTTTCGGACGGGCGACTAACTTCGCTGACGGACTTAGGGAGTAGGTCCCCTGAGCACAACGTGGTACATTCGTTTTTTTTTCTCCTTTTTTTTGTAAAAAAACGTTGCCCCACACTAGGATTTCTTCTCTATCGTGGGTGCGTTTACAGACACAAATCTCACATACACAAACGCCCAGACCCGAAACAACTATCTGTAGGTCATACAAATTTTTGTACCGTGTGGGAATCGAACCCACGACGCCGTAGCGCAGAAGCCAATTGCTCAGCCACTGCACCAAACGCGTCATAATTCAATAATATGTTCGTTGTACTCAAAACCAAAACGTCAGTTAGGTGGATACTTATCTTGAGGCACCGTGTGTACATCCAGTCGCAACTGTAAACTATGCAGCTGACAATTGCAGCTTGAAGGCGATTAGAATTTAATCAGTGCAACTGCGTGACAATTGCCCACTGAATGTGCAGCCTGTTATGATTTCGTATATTAAGTTCGAATATCATAATGGATATTCCAGTTATGAAACGAAATATGTTTCAACGAACGCGGCGTTATTAACCCCTAGATTATGTATCTGTGTGACCACGCATTTGATACAGTAGTAAGGCCTCATTTACGGAGACGCGGGGCATCGCGCGTTGCGTGCGGCGTGGCGTCTCGCGGCGCGTCGTACAATTTTTCTGTTTACGGAGAGGCGGCACGTGCAGCGGCCCGCATCATCACACGCGCAAACACAAACATATGGCAATATACGATGTTGTTTATGAAGACGCGGCGCGTGCGAAGCCGCGGTCCCCGCCGCGGTTGACGCTATGTTTTACAGTGGACGGAGAATTGCAGGAATAGCTGGTCGCAACGCTGCGTGCACCGCCGCGATAAACGTCGCGTGCGACGCGGTGATGCCATTCGCGGGCTCTGCCTGCATTTCAAGCAAACGCGTGTAAAATCACTTCTCTGTAAACGCTCTCATACAACGCCAATGTTTGAATTCAGTGCGGGCAGCGCCGCACAACGCGACGCGCGACGCCCCGCGTCTCCGTAAATGAGGCCTTAGAGAATCTAATAATATTGTGAAGTTTGGTTTGGTTTGGATTAGTGTCCAGGACCGGTTCTTTTGATGAAAAGTTACTTTCCGGAAAATCGGAAGCCCTCAGGTAAAATAAGTGAGACTTTGGCAAAGTTTTCCACAAATCAACACATCGGCAGTGGCAGATATGGTCAGTATGGTCATGACCGTTACCTTCTCGGAGGTGGTCGCGTTGCTCAACGTTCGAAAAATCAAGCAAATCCCTATTTTATCAAGTCCAAGTTTAGTTTATGACAGTTAAATTATTTAATGAAGGACGTTTCTCGCTTTAAACAGCGCTGCGAAAAACGAATTCTATGAATGAAATGCAACCTAACTTTACATTTACTATACCGAAGAAAAGACATGACCACCAGCTACATTTGTCACGTATGGTCACGTATGCTATATTTGGTGCGTATGTATTCAAATCTGAAAGAAGAAAAAACTTGAATTCGTCATTCAAATTATATTTTTTTGTTATGCCATGACGTTTTTAATTAATTTGCCTCTTAACTGTATTGATAAAAATTTCAAAGATCTCTTGACTGTGACTCCGACCATCCATGACCATAACCTAATTTTCCGGCTGCATCTGCGCCTGCACATCGCTTCAAGGTTTTGCTTTGATTCACAATACACATAACCAGCAAATCACAGCTACTCTCCTCTAAGCTCATGACCTCATTCCATATCCTCCTTCCCTACAAACACGTGTAAATTCACTAGAGTTTTAAGTATATACAGACCGGTTTATAACCGGTGTGAGACTTGGTACTCTTTTATTTAGAAAATCAGAGGGGCTGCTATAAGCTAGGGGAGCACCCGTCTGGCAGGGGATTATAACACAAACGTGGGATCGTTTTGTATAGTGGCATGATTTTGTGTTATCCTGGATGTTGGAAATATTTTTATGTACCTTTGATAATATTTTTGTAGTTAAAATGAAAGGTTTGGGCGGCGGAGTGTTGATCTTAAGCTTGAATGGATTTGAAAAGGGATTGTTGAAATGTTGATTTGTTAAAGAAAATGTTACACGTGTTTAGTGCTGTTTTAAGATGCGAGTCTGAAAAGGAGAAAGGAGGGTGCATGCAGCGGAGATGCGAATGTTGAGATGGAAGTATGGAGTGACAAGAATGGATAAGATAAGGAATGAGTATGTCAGAGGAAGTTTGAAAGTAGCGCTAGTGACTGAATAGTTGAGGAGTAATATGTTAGCGTGGTATGGACATATGTGGAGGGAAGAAAGTCATGTTACCAGAAGAGTGTTAAATATGAATGTGGATGGATATAATACTCTGTCAAGAAAGTACCGGGATAATATCAATAATCGCATTCAAAGTATCATCATCTGCCTAGCCTTTTCCCAACTATGTTGGGGTCGGCTTCCAGTCGAACCGGATGCAGCTGAATATCAGTATTTTACATGGAGCGACTGCCTATCAGACCTCCACAACCCAGTAACTGGGTAATACGATACTCTTGGTAAGACTGGTTGTCAGACTTTCTGGCTTCTGACCAACAGTAACGACTGTCAAAGATCTACAAATGACAGCCGGGACCAACGGCTTTACGTGTTTTCTGAGGCACGGAGGAGACTCGCTATGGTAAATGGTCACCCATCCACAGACCAACCTCGGCAAGCGTGGCTTAACCCGGAAGATCGGTCTATGCGGCTGTAATTATTTAGCCACGAGCTCCTCCCTGATAAGAAACTATACACTTACATCAACGAATAATACAATAATCAAAATATTTTTAAACGCTTTTTCCGGAATTGAGTTCAGTTCTCGCTGCGAGTTCTCCTTTATGTCTTTTACCGAATGAAAATGGGTGCCACGAAGTAGTAATTTGACTAGTTTGCATGTCAAACTCGTAAACCCACGTCTCGTCACCAGTAACAATGTGTTTCATGAATGTTGACTCAGCGACTCTTATATGCGATTGAGATTTTGGAGAAAATTCAGGTCTTTTGGGACTAGCTGAGCGGCAACATGTTTCATACCCAAGTAATTATTTAAAATGGTACGGGTCGACTCGTGAGACACAGAAAGTTCAGCGGCTATCTCTCTCAAACTTGAATGAGGATTTTCAGTCACTATTTCCTTCACTTTTGCGATGTTAACTTTAGTTGAAGACGTTGATGGCCTACCAGAGCGAGGCAAATCTTCCATCACATCTCGACCGCTTTTGAACGCTTTATACCACTCATAAGTACGTGTTTTTGGTAAATTCGATTCACCGTAAGCCTTCTGTAACATTTTCAGTGACTCCGAACACGAAATTCCATTGGCGATGTTTTGTCCATTATGAAATTCGCAATACACACTAGTTAAGATCTAACTAAAAACAGCACGGTAACAACAGTCACGGTAATGTTATAACATTACCGTAATCTAAATAACAGATGCAACTCAAACTCCGCGCCAAAATGGAAAAAAAGTTGTGCCAATCTAACAAAAAAAATATTCAAAAATTGAATTTGGAACCATATACAAATCATCCATTCCCGATACTTTTTTGACAGAATGTGCAAGTAGAGGTAGGCCAAAGAAAAGATGGATGGATTGTGTAACGGATGGTATGGGTAAAAAAGGAGAACTAACTACTGAGAAGGTCTGAGACGATGGCTGACAGAGGAGAACGGGAGAGGAGTACAATTTGTTGTGCCGACCTCACTTAGAGTGGAATAAGGGTTAGGAGATCATAGTAGGATGCGTAAAACAACAGCCTGGCAGATAAAAGTACATGTTGCATATGCGCATAGATAACTTTATCCTGGTTTTAAAAGGGTTACTAATTATTACCCTTGAGGACATCCACCGAAAAATTCGTGAATTAAGTAGTTTTGTTCTAAGGTCGGCGTCCTTTGTGGCATTTCGGAAGTGATCGGTTTTACGAAGTTTACCGATACGGCTTCTTTGTTAATTTATACTATATGTATAATGTTTTTACGACGAAGAATAAAACAATTAGAAAAAAAACCTAAAAAGCTATCGTAGAAGTTTCTATTAGAAAATATAACGAATATTAATGTTTCGCATTCGCATGATCGTATCGCATAGTCGTGCGACAGCTTGCCACTTAGGACGACGCCTTAGGCTGGTTACCAAAATTTATTCTCAGTTAAACAATCTATTAGCTAAAATTGTGGTACATTTTTCGAGTAAACGGTGTTGGTGCACACCAGCCTTAGGCCAACAACCTAAGCAGCTGCTTTATTATTATTCCCTACACGTAAGGTACCTACTTAACTCAAGTACAAAGGATTTCAGTGTTCTTCGTCTAGTTTTAAAAGATACTCACACTGTCTAGACATAGATATTGCTACTGTGAAGGAATTTCACATTTAAAGATTGATATATTATTTATTGACAATATAATTTAATTAAATCATATCGTTCTGAAAAAAATTAATAGTATTTTACCAGTTATGACAGACCAAAAAGTTTTTTTTTTTTTAGTTATTCTCTACTTATATTTAGTGTAGACAACCTTATTTTTACTTTATACGAAAACCGAGTCACCCCAACAAGATTTCAAAATCAAAATCAAAAGTTTTTATTTCACATACTTAAACCATTACAGGCGCTTATGAAAAGTCGAATTTAGGTGCACGGTTCCAATTAGTCGTTTCCTATGGAGAAGAGCCGGCAAGAAACTCCATGGTTACTCTTTTAAAATCCATATCTTTAACAATTTGAGTGGGTACAGTTATGACTTAGATATGAGAGAACAAAGTAGACTTAAGAGCAGGAACCACACAAAAAAACAAAATGAAAAATATGGTCACAAATTAACTAGGTATCCAGGCATCTAGCAAGTCTACAAAGCTCTCACATTTACAAAAGGTAAAAGGACGCTAAACTATATAAAACAACTGACATGGTTAATTGTCATCAAAACACATTACAAAGAAAATCACTATATAGTAAGATAAAGATATCTTGAGAGTAACGATAGTAATAAAAAAAAGCTAATCGTAATGAGGTTAGTTAATAGACATACACATACGACGTTAATGAGGTACCAGGGAAGCCACATGTGCAGAAGGAGTTACTTCCAAACACCTTTGTCGTCAACGTAGTCCTTAGTCTTGTAATATGCTTTTTGAATAAGGACACGTTTAATATGGGCTTTAAACTTTCCCTCGGTAAGATCAGTTACAGATTTCGGTAGCTTATTATAAAAACGCACGCCATTTCCTAAAAATGACTTAGTAGTTTTACTCAATCTAAATTTTGGAATCACAATTTTATGTTTATTACGTGTATTTTTATCATGAAAATCGCTTCTAACATTAAACGTATGCAAATTTTTCCGAACATACATAATATTTTCAAAGATATAGTGTGACGACAAGGTAAGTATATTAATATCTTTGAACACGTTTCTAAGGGATTCGCGGGAACCCATATTGTAGATTGCACGGATTGCTCTCTTTTGTAAAATAAAAACAGAATCTACGTCAGCTGCTGAGCCCCACAACAGAATGCCGTAGGACATAACGCTGTGGAAATATGCGAAGTATACTAACCTAGCTGTAGCTACATCAGTCAGCAGCCTAATTTTCCTAACTGCGTATGCAGCAGAACTTAACCTAGCCGACAGGGCAGTAATATGCGCACCCCACTGCAATTTTGAATCGAGAGTTATACCTAAAAATACGGTGTCATTAATTGTATTAAGATTATTGCCTTCAAGCATTAAATTTAAACCTACTTGGGGAACATTTGGTAGTGAAAACTTAAGGCATTTAGTTTTATTTGCATTTAGTAATAGATTATTGGCTGCAAACCATTTAGAAAGAACAGTAAGGCTCTCGTTAACATGTAAAACGTCCCTATCTTTTCTATCTATTTAAAAACAAGGGAAGTGTCATCGGCAAATAAAATTATGTCTGATAAGTCGGTCATCATATAGGGTAGATCATTTATATAGGTTAGAAACAGAAAAGGTCCAAGAATTGAGCCTTGAGGCACGCCCATCTTAACTAGAGACCCCGAAGATATCGCACCGTTAGCACCAACTTTTTGCTGATTGATGATTTTCATCAGAACTGCCTGAATAGGTGTTTTTTTTTTAGTAAATCTCCAAGTTACACCTTAGTTTATGTCGCGTTAAGTTCGCTAAAAAAGTGTGAAATGCCTGAGATGTGCTATGCAGGGGTTGTCTAATACACGGAAACTGACCGAGACCGTCTCAACCGTCTCAAGCCTCAAGGTGTCTATACCCGTCAACTGTTATGGGTAGAAAACTACTGAAACAAAATTGAAATTTATGAAAAAAAAAGTGCTGTAAGAAATATGTCAATCGATTCTCCTAGTGATTCTGAACAAACTAGTTTCAGGTTTAGTATATACTAAAACTAAGCTTGTATAATCATTCTTGTATGCCTTGAAATAAAGGTAAATTTTAAAAACATAGACACCGAATCACGATCAGTTATTAAGTTATCACAAGAAAAGGAAAAATATTCTTCAATGGCAGTTTTTTACTTACTCCCTTAGAGCGCATGCGCGTGCCGCTCTTTTTAACCTGTAGATGTGCGCTTTTGCCAATATCATATAATTAATCAATAAGTATACAAACAATAGGTTCCAGTACAATAAGCAGTGCTTGTCGAACGACAAGTCCTTCAGTAGAAAACTTAGACTCGAGTTAAAGGAATAACTTTTTTTATTACACTATAGCCCGTAGTCTCGTGTATTGCCGGACTTAAAGAATAGCACTACTCCACCTCTTCCCGTGGGTGTCGTAAAAGGCGACTAAGGGATTCTCTAGAGCAGTCTTTCTCAAAGTGGGCGTTATCGCCCCCTTGTGGGCGCTAGAGGCCTACAGGGGGGCGGTAAACGGCTGTAAAAGTAATGATTACGATTGTGATTTTTAAGATATGGTGGTTAAAGTTAAATTTAAGGGGCGCTAGAAAATAATTTGATTCTCAAACGGGGCGGTAGACGAAATAAGTTTGAGAACCTCTGCTCTAGAGGATAGGTAGCAGCGTTGTCTGAGTACTTTAACAATCAAACTGCGATCGCCAACCCGCCTGCCAAGCATGGCGATTACAGCAACCCCCCACCCCTCCTTTTGGGGGAAGCCTATGTCCAACAGTGGACGTATTTTTGGTCCAGCCGTGCGACACATATCCAAGACTTTTTTATTTACATTGTACTTTTTATCTGTTGTGTCTCTTTGTGCTGTGATCAAATCAATGTTTCTTTATCTTTATCGTTTATCTTCCGGCTGAATAATGATGATGATAGCCCGTGGGTAACTTCTTTGCTGACTTTTTACAGACACTAATACTGACATTAATCAGCATTAATTCGCAAGAAGCTGGATAGTTGGACATAGTTAAAACATTCAAGTCCACCACACTTCATAGAGCTCATACGCCATCCAGCCATACATATTGCTAGTGGACCTTCCACGAGGGTCCTCGGCATTACGTTTGCGCTAAGAGTGGACCCTCGAGGAGAGTTCCTGGCATTAGGTTAAAAACCTTGAGAAATACGCTACTACCTACGTCGTAAAATAGGTGTTTGCTTGAGTTATGACGGTGAATTTTCCAAGAAAAACCTGCATTTAAAATGAGCCCTTCACGAGAGCACCCGGCATGGCGAATGCGACTACAGGGTGCCTTTATGGAGGGCACCCGGCACTGAACGTGTTAACAGCATCGCCTGTGAAATCGTGTACTTTCCGCTCTGACAGCATTATTTAGCATGCCTAAGCGAGCTGGCTCATACAAAATCTGAATCGATGCGAAAAGGCGAAAGCATGCGTACAGATGTTCACGTGAAATGCCCACTATACCTAATCAATCAAAAATCATTTGGTTTAGATAAGATAAGATATATTTATTCGTCAAAAACACGTGCAGGTTCCAACCAGTTCCAACTGATTTAAATCAGTTGGAACTGGTTGGAACGATAACAAGAAAAAAAAAGTTTAACATGTTTTGCCTGGAAAGGCGTACAAATACAATAATAACAAAATTCAAAGTAAGTACAAAAATGTAAATCATAAAGTTACTTTAAATTATTAAAAATGATAAAAAAATACTAAAAGATTTAAAGAGACATTTAAATAGTCGGCAACATCACTTATTTATTCAAAGTTTCTTCATGATTTTAATAAACCTATTAATATTCAAATCTTTGTATGCCTTTGGTACCTTGTCGTATAATTTTGGGGCCATGCAGCACTCTTACTCATGAGAGCTGTTTTAGCACTATGTAAACAATGTCTCCAATTATCACGCTGACTTCTTTCGGAACCATCTGAAGACTTCGGAAACAGTTGGGGATTCTTTTTAACAAATAATGCCGTTTCTAATATGTACAAGGAAGGAAGTGAGAGAATTTGATGTTTAATAAAATATGGTTTGCAACTGTCTGTAATTTTAAGACCAAACATAGCTCTTGTGCATCGTTTTTGCATTCTAAATATAATATCTTTAAGTGTAGAGTTTCCCGAGAAACTTTTCTGGGCTGTTTCTGAATGCAACCACTCGCCGACCGCTGCCGCATCACCGCTTGCTTCGCTTGCTCGGCTTTTGCGTTGAGTGGTCACAGTTCTAACATAATCTAAACTAATCCTACATTTCAGCTATCTGTTCGTCATTTTATTCCTTGTTGCGAGGGACTTTGAAGCTAGCAGCATTAAAATTGAAATGCAAATTATTAATTTTAAAGCTAAGCCTTTTTAAAGTGGGAACTAGATATTATTTTTCAGTGTATTTAATATCTATTTTTCTAATACGAGCACGGAATACAGAATATTCTAATATTCCGTGTCTTCTAACGTGAATCTTTAATTAAAATCTTCATTTACCTGCTTAAGAATTTAAAATGTACATTTTCAAGAACTAATAATTTAGTCAGCGTACTATGGGAATATTGTAACATGTTACGACATTGATATACGCGATACGAGCTTTAAGTAGCTCCTAACAGATTCAAACGCTTTGTAAATATTCATTACGGGGAATGTTACGCTAAAATTGTCAATGAGATTATTTGAAATGCATTTTATTGGGTGTCGTGCATGTCGAATACATAATGGTGGGCCTTAGGTTACAGGGGGGAGGAGCTCGTGGCTAAATAATTACAGCCGCATAGACCGATCTTCCGGGTTAAGCCACGCTTGCCGAGGTTGGTCTGTGGATGGGTGACCATTTACCATAGCGAGTTTCCTCCGTGCCTTGGAAAGCACGTAAAGCCGTTGGTCCCGGCTGTCATTTGTAGATCTTTGACAGTCGTTACTGTTGGTCAGAAGCCAGAAAGTCTGACAACCGGTCTTACCTACCATGAGTATCGTATTACCCAGTTACTGGGTTGTGGAGGTCTGATAGGCAGTCGCTCCATGTAAAATACTGATATTCAGCTGCATCCGGTTCGACTGGAAGCCGACCCCAACATAGTTGGGAAAAGGCTAGGCAGATGATGAGGTTACAGGGGGCCTACTCCCTAAGTCCGTCAACGAAGTTAGTCGCCCGTCCGAAACTAGCACGAAACGTAGGAGTGAACAAAACAAGTATCAAGTTCAACTTTTCGGACGGGCAAAAACACATCGATAGTAGGGACAACTGACAAATCGTGTTGTCACTCATTTTTAGTTCGGGCCCCGAAATAATCGTATGTCCGTAGGTCTGTGATAGAGAGTAGGAAACGCTCGTAAGTAAGGCCGAAACCACGGATTTCGTGCTTAGGGAGTAGACCCCCAGATCCGCTTGTTAGGCACCGGGTTGCGCAAAAGCATTGGGTTCAAGGTTGATTGGGAAAATTTGATAGTTTCGGGTATCTTGATGCGCTGACGTTTGTACATGCGCAAATGTCTATCAATTTGGAAAAACGGCAATATCGCCATTTAACCTATCTACGCTACTATTTTGGTCTTAAACAGGCCGTACCGAATTGTTTTTCTTTATGTTTTAATGTTTTTTTTATAGTCTCTATTGGTAGAGCAGAGCCTGGTACTAAAAAGACAAAGTGTTTTGGCTTAATTTGGAAAAAGGGCATTTGCTATCAGTACCTTTGATAGGCCAAGATAAGTACCTAATTAACCAATAAACACTTGGGCCGTAGGGTCTGAGTGCCCAACTCCTATTCAGAGAGATTGCAAAGCGACTAGTCGACACTTCCCGTGACCCGAAGGCTGGCCTCTACCTTGGCCAAAGGATAAGCATTGCCATAATTATAATGTGGCAATGCTGCCAGCCTTTGGGCACGTTACCAATCGACAGCGATGCGGAGGAATATGTTGATGCCCTATTTTAGTTTATAATTTTATTAGGATATTCTTTATTCATGTAAACTTTTATTTATAATTATGTAAATATTGTTAGATTAATAAAGTTATTTAGCGCTTAATGCTAACTAAATCATTAACAGATAAATTTGTACAATCACGTGAACGCGTGCAGACCCAAAATATATATTCAGAAATACATCAAAACAATGATAAAACCGTAACAATGAGCTGACTAACGACAGTCATGTGATACTGATAGCTTATCTCTTCATGTCATGACCCGATGCAGAAGTTCTGACCTCTAAACAGACTTTCCATCATTTCACGATTGATAACGTTACAGATAACAGAACAATGAATAATAGCGCATTGTTTTGGTACAAAGGGTGCGATAAACATTGATTAGGATTGTTATTTTATCAATTATCTAAAGCTATTTCAGTCTGAGTTGACAGAGTTGTCAATGGAAGTATGTGAGAAGTAAGAACTGAATGAAGGTTCGACTCGTGACCTCACCGCGTGATCAGCTCATGAATATGGGCTCCATTTGGGTCCGAAACTAGTCGAACAATCTCAAAAAAATGCACGTGGTTAAACCGTAACTAATTATAAACGTGAATATGTCTCACGAAAGTTATAATACAAAGATGCAAGTATAGTTCCACTTTCTCACGATGTTTTTTATTGTAAAAATGAAATTCTACGCATCCCAGGAACGATAATGATGCCAAAAATTTTGTGTTTAGAATTCTTCTCTGTTTGTGTGTTTAAGCTTCACGCCCGTGCTACTGGACAGATTCAGATGATATTTGAGAAAAACATCCGTTAAAGAGCGGGTCAGTTTATAGGGTACAAATTATCACGCTATTAAGTGAGATGAGCAGTTTACCTTACGTTTCCGTTGGCAAAGCTGCGAGTATAGCTAGTCATGAATACTGCAACATACTTATGTAAAAAATGTTAAAATGCGTTTCATTGGCTAGAGCCAAAGTTAAATTAGTCCAAGTAATGATGACTTTGTATGAATATTTATTCTAACGTTACTGCTATTAAAACTGCTTACAAATTATAGAATTTTGAACTACTCCATATAAACATGACCGCATTACAAGCAGTGCCGCGGTATTTATAGAACTTACAACCCATTGCACTTGAACTACAACTGTTGGTTTATAAACCAGCGAGGTATACCGCAATGCCGATTTCTAGCCTTATTGTTTATTTCTAGAATAATCGTCAACGTAGGGCAATGTTCTAAGTTCAAGCACAAAATAGTGCAGAAGGTCCGTCGCTGACATCACTAGCGTGTCGGTTAAAGAGATGCGGGATCTATGATTATTTAAGTTATTTTTCCTTGAGAGTTTGTAAACATAGGTATTGAATTTTAGTCGAGTGATGTAAAAATGTAAGAACACCAAAAAACAACACTTGACATCCTAGGTTAGAAGTTCTAGTAATTAATGCTAAAACGGCCGTTTTTGGTACTTATCGCTAAAACTTCAAATACAGAAGCTCTAGTGTTGATATTTGGTGTTCGAAAATTTCTACAACACTTGACTAAAATGTTGTACGTACGAAATTTCAATAATCATTATTTGAATTGTCGGCTTGAAGGTTTTGCAACACGCTCCGCGCTAAGCTTCACACCTCTATAAACGGGGCTTTACAGAATAACAAAGCTGAAGTAGCAGTGGTCTGAATCTGTCGAATGGCTGATGGCCATGGCAAGAAACGATTCCATGAATCCAAAAAGCAAATCGGCAAATGGGGAGAAAAACGAACGGTGGTAATAGGGTATTTGACTGAAAAAAACTAATTAGTCCGTCAGTTAGATTATGAAAAATTATTTGACCGGTATTTTTTCTTTTGTTACGTAAGCCAAAATTGACGAAGTTACGACACTTTTAAAATTGGCAAAACGTCACAAGCAAGTACAATTTCTACTTGCTTCTGACATCAAAAGCCCACACTCTCGAATTTTGATGCGTTTTATTGTTCCAAATATTCTATGTTAGATTTTTATTTTTAACAAAAGAAAAAATACATGTCTATGATTTTTCAGAACTCTAACTGGCGAACTAATTAGATTTGCAATTTATTGATGTTGTCAACATGCCTACTGATGGACAACCCTACATTCTAGTAATAGATAAACAACGATAGTAGATATATTAATAGAATAGGCGTACTTTGTACAATGCACTGAAAAGCTCGCGCACGCATATTTGTTGATAGATGCGGCGCTCGAGAAGCACAAAACAAACCACAGCAGTCAAAACAGGCAGAATTTTTACGGTATGTATTGTTCCATGTAAATGTGTTCATAAGCTGATTATAGCGTATTGTATGCCTTTATCATTGGCACCAGCAGGCCGTGTTCTGGCGCTGTGCGGACAACGGGTCAAACATAGTGTGTCCACTTTTCAAAATATGCACGTTTGTAATTTGTGGTTAGAGTTGTAAAAATGGTCTCCAAATAAAAATCTTTTGCTTTTTAAACAATAAAAACGTAAAATACTTATCAAAAAGCATTGACGAATTCTACGTCAACGTCAAAAAGCAAAAAAAAATATATTTTCTTTGTAATAATGTTTTCTTAATAATTTTAATTAATCACTACAAAACCGATCACAAAGGACGTATTTTTGCTTAGAACCAAAACAGTGCAGAAATGTTATATGAAATCTCATGGTTGCACAGTTTTTCATTAATGCACAGTATTTTATTTTTTAATTAATGTCTGGTTTAATGTCTCCCATTAAGTTTAATATAAAATGTATGCATTAGATCAAAAAGATACTGGCTGAAAATAAAAATCAGCTGAATAAAACCGAATTGGTGAAAAATAATTATTATTATTCACAAATAAACCAAACAAATACTCGAATAAATGTTCCAAGTAAAAGTGCAAATTTCACTTTTAATAACTGCACATTTATTATTTGTATGTTTTAAATGTTTGAGGAGAATACGAATTAAACTTTGTTTTCATTAACTTGAGTTTTTATTTTGAGTAGGTATATTTTATCGCGGTAGGTAGATTGGTAGTTGAAAGAAAAGTAGATTACGCACCTTGCTAAAGTGAGTAATTAATGCACTCGTGTTAATTTAGTGTCCTCGCATGCGCTCGGGTACCTACCAACTTAACACTTGTGCATTAATAACTCACTTTGCGCTCGATGCAACAATCTACTATTGTAGACCATTTTGCACATGGCCTAACCATAAATTACAAAATATGCACATTTTGAGAAGTGCTCATTTGGAAAAGTGCTCATTTTGCGTCCAGTGTACATTCTACGTCAGATCCCGTACTACGTCAACGCAATGCGCATGTCCGACGAATGAGACGCAGAAAGTTGAACTTCTGTGACTCTTTTCTTAGTAATGTGTGTTCAGCCGCCATTTGCATAAATTAGCATAATTTGGGTATTATTCAAGTTTGTCAGTGTTCAAGTGACAGAGATACTGAAAAGCTGTGCGTAGTTAGTCACGTAGTCTTCCCAAGGGTAAATGTAAGTTTTAATAAGTTATCTACGTGTATTATTATAGGTACCTTTCTTTGAGTTAACTTATTAAAATCAGTCTAATAAAACGACATTTAACTTACGAGGAGCTCGTTGGTCAGAAGCCAGAAAGTCTGACAACCAGTCTTACCAAGAGTATCGTATTACCCAGTTACTGGGTTGTGGAGGTCTGATAGGCAGTCGCTCCATGTAAAATACTGATATTCAGCTGCATCCGGTTCGACTGGAAGCCGACCCCAACATAGTTGGGAAAAGGCTAGGCAGATGATGATGAAAACGACATTTAACTTAAAATAGTTTAGCATTTTGCCAAATCATCAGATTTTGGGAGTTAGCTAGGTTGGAATATGCGATATTATGCGAGATTTCATGATATCGCTAGGGATTTCTCGAAATCCCTGGGGGCCAATCCGACTAACAAAATTGTTGCCAGACGCAAACGAACCACAACCGTCAGTCAGTTTTTGTTTACAAAAACTGCCAAAATGATTGGTTTAGTTTTTTGAAAACGTTTGAAAACGAAAACTGTCGGAATGAACGGTAGGCCTAGCACGAATATTTTGACGTATAGTAACGTAAACGTAACGCTAATGTGAGTGAATTTTAAATCGAAAATAAAACTATTCTATAGCATTTTAGTTTAAATTTTTGCGACAGCCACAATTTGTACCATACATAGATATGAATAAGGTTTTCAATTCAATTAAATATTATGTGCGAAACGAGTATTTCCAATTCAAAATTCACTCGCGTTAACGTTACGTTTACGTTACCATACGTCACAACATTCGTGCTAGGCATAGGCACTTGTCCCACCGCGAACAATGAGCGAGCAGCGAGTAGAGCTAGAAGCTAGAAACGAGTTGGCGAGCAGCGAGAAGCGAGTGTGTAGTTCCGATAGTTTTGTCGCTGGGCTATAAGCGAGTGTGCGAGTGCGACAGGCGATTACTCGCACCATTCGCAAATGACCGCTGGGTGGTCTCTCGGCGTGAGTTCTGACCGCCAAGCGAGCATCGCTGAGCGAGTATTATCTTTGATAGCTCTTGTCGCTCAACGAGAAACTAGTGGAGCGAGTCCTCGCCGGCAGTATGAACAGTCAGCGATTAACGATATATGCATCTCTTTTGTTAACACGGAATGTATATCTATTGTACGTTTCTTGAGCGAGAAAATAGCCGATAGTTAGTCGCTTCCTCGACGGCGGTGGGACAAGTGCCTTAGGCATACTGTTCTGCCTTGGTTTGGTTGCGATTTATCAAAATTTCTTTTAGGAGAATTGGGCACCTAGTATCGTGATTTCCCTGCGACATATACACATACAGGATGTATCCGAAGTCGTGTAATTCCTTCAAACTTCGTAGTCTACACTTTTGGTGAGACAGATTGACCCTGCAGGATTCTTTTGGATTCAACAAAAAAACTAATTTCAAAAGAAAAATGATGTTCTTACGCTGAGCGGTACCGCGCTAGGCGTGCCAGCTAGCTGTCTCGCCGAGCTTCCATTCATTTATGCGAGACATCGAAATGTTTTATCACATTTTTAGCTTCTTGTGCATTTTTTTTTAGCTTTTCTTTGTTCTTTTCTTTGTCCTTATCAGATGCCAGACATGATCACTTACCGTCCGCAAGGCCTAAGGTGAGCTTTGCATTTGTGTAAGACTGAATGCAGACGCGTCCTCTGCTTGGTTTAAACTGGTTTGTACTGCGTTTTGGCAATCGATTCTATATGCACTCACACAAATGCAAAACTCAGCTTATGCCTCGCCAGTTGTACCACTATCGAAAAACAAAAAAGATAAAATTTATTTAAGTTTAATCAAGCTTAATCCCGTTCAGGGTTAATCTATCCATATACCAACAGTAGATCATCAGGTTTTAAAGAAAGAAAGAACGAAAATAAATTTTATTCAGCCAAGGATACAATGACAGCATATAAGATTAAAAAGAGAATTAAACATATACATTTTATGCTGTCGAGCATGTTCGTGCCAAAAGGGTCATCCGCATGTGCCATAAAGAATTACAAGAGTCATAGAAATACCTAAGGTGGAATTACATAAACGTTACTATTGAAATACCAGCGATGAAATACGGAAAATTGATTACCCAACAGACGGTACAAATACCCCGGTCGGACGAAAATACGGATAATATGATTCATACGCGTTCGGTCTTGACCTTGTCGCAGCTATGAACTGTTTAATTTGCGTGTCACGGCAATATTTACGCTCTTGTGTTTAATCTAAGTAAAAATATGTAGAACTAAAGTGGAACTATAGGTTTTCCTTTGTGGATTAATGGACCGTAATGCTTTAAATGGTTGTGACTTGTGGTATTAGAGAAATTGGATTGTACACATGGCAATATATCAAGCTATACATTACCAGTATAAGTTGACCTCTCATTCAGATCATGCAGATCGACTCATACTGAAAATTCACACTGATAATTCAGCCCTCATCAAGCTGTCTCCCCCCCAACCCAGCCAGCAACGCCTTAAGCCGATGTCCGAGTACCACTAGGGGTCGCCCTTAGTGCTATTGTTGCTAGTAGTCATGATTTTAGTGTTGTGCAAATACCGCAAGAACCAATGAGCTTATATAATACTAGAGGAGCAGCGTCCTTATACCAAATTCAGAAAAACGTAGCCACTTACGAGTTTAAAGTGGTAGCTTTGAAACGGATACATAAATTATGTCAATATGTCAAAATACTATATTTGTCTCATTTCTTCTTCCGTCAAACTAATCATGTTGGAATGAGACAAGACATTGCTATCGGAAAAACGGCCAGAGTTGCCTATGATCTACATAATTTCCCCAGAATGAATGAAGGTGTTAATTAAATCAATTACTATGAAAGGTCGAATTATGTACATTAAGGAAGAAAAAAAAAATGCGTCGTCATAAATATAATAATAATAATAAAACGTTTATTTAGGAAACTTGCTCCGTATTTTGTTAGCGATACAACTTACGTAACTATGTTAGTACTTACTTATAATTAAAAACAGACAAAATAAAACCTACAATACAATTTAATTCATGTATTTTCCTGCAGTATCAGACCCGTAGCTGTGCGTACGGGTCCAATACTCCAGGAAAACGCCGTCCAGCCTATCCCCGATCACCTTCAGTATGCCGTTGGCACTCCCACGAATCCTGCGTAACAATGATGCCGTTCTTTTCCTCATGATTGCTGAAAAACTATCTGTAGTAGATTCAGCAAACATGGCTGACGCGCTACAGAATCGCGGTAGCCCCAACAGCACCCGGAAGGCGTTGTTGTACTGGACCCGAAGAGCGTTGTAGGTCCTCTGCGTATGCTTGACCCACAGGCTGCATGTGTAAAAAGACTGACAATAAGCCTTGAAAAGGGTGATCTTGATAATATTTATTTTTTATTAATTATATTTCAATAATTTAGACTTAAAAGGAACATACATTGGTCATTTACTAAACTCCCAACAGTCTGGCAAAATCAAAATCGTTTTTACTGGTAACACTGACGGCAAAAACAATGTTTGATAAATTTATTTGGTCTCGTAATGTTTTTTTTTGGATATTCTAATGAAAAATTAGCACCAAGTGCTTTATTAATCTTTTCAGATCGTGACATGCAAATTTTAACTGCACATTTCACCATTTTAATATTTTTATCGCTAAGCAATCACTCACTTGACGTCAAGCTGACAACTGAAGTCAGATATGCCTGCGGACATATACGAAGTAGTAACGCGTTGGTGCTGTACACTGCTGATCTAGTCCTGTATAACATCATTGGCAAGAACCATCTACAAGCAGTCGAACAGAAAACAAAACCGACCAAGTGCGAGTCGGACTCATACATGAAGGATTCCGTACCATTATCGTCGTTGTCAATACCATTAACGGCAAAAAAATCACGTTTGTTGTATGGGAGCCCCCTTAAATATTTATTTTATTCTGTTTTTTAGTATTCATTGTTGTTATTGGCAACAGAAATACATCATCTGTGAAAATTTCAACTGCCTAACTATCACGGTTCATGAGATACAGCCTGGTGACAGACGGACAGTGGCAAAAAATCACGTTTGTTGTATGGGAGCCCGCTTAAATATTTATTAATTCTGTTTTTTAGTATTTGTTGTTATAGCGGCAACAGATACATCATCTGTGAAAATTTCAACTGTCTATCACGGTTCATGAGGTACAGCCTGGTGACAGACGAACAGTGGCAAAAAATCACGTTTGTTGTATGGGAGCCCTCAAAAATATTTATTAATTCTGTTTTTTAGTATTTGTTGTTATAGCTGCAACAGAAATACATCATCTGTGAAAATTTCAACTGTCTGACTATCACGGTTCATGAGATACAGCCTGGTGACAGACGGACAGCGGAGTCTTAGTAATAGGTCCCGTTTTACCCTTTGGAAACTGTTCAGGCCGGACTTGGACCCTCCGACATGAAAAGCAAGCGTTCAACTGCTAGGCTATCACTCCTAGGGTTTAACCTGCTTAGGACTTGCCTGGCTGTTATTCGGTCATCGACAGCGTACTGAAGGCTACTGCAGGAAAATACTTTTCTAAGAATGGAGGTATTACTTATAGCCACCACGCCATGGGTTAGGTTAGTCGTGCATTCTTTAGCGAGTGAACGACGAGCTTTATCCAAAGAGTTTTTAAGTTCAATAACCTTTTTTGTGGACAAGTTTGCGTAGCATTATATTACACGCTAATTACGATGCCCACGAGAAGCCGATACAATAACCTATTTATTATGGGACATACTAGTATATCTAATATGTCCTACATTTTTTAATGTTATAGGTTGGTACGTAGGCCGATGGAAAGTGGTTGCCGCCGCCTGTAACCCCAAGGGAATTGCTGATGCGTTGCCGATCTTGGAGACAAAGTTGAAGACTCTAATGTGACTGTAATTACCACGGGCCCTTCAAACCGGAACAGAGTTTAACACGCGTTTTTGTTAAATCGTGTAGTTGGCTCAATCTCCAAAATAAAAATTGATCGCTCTCGTCTCTTAAATTTCAAACCTAAATGTTTCCAAATGTACGTGAGCAACCAGGACTTGGGTAAAATAAAAGAGGAAAATATGCAATTACTGGATGACTGTGTAGAATTGATATAATGACACAAGTGCTAATTAATACTAATTACATTCAATACTTAAAACTAAAACAGGACGGATTGTCGCTCGCTGCTACGATGAATCCAACAGGCGCTCCAACATGCCCCCGGACGTTGAAAGATTCTCTTTCAACAAGAATCAGCAGAAACGGGTAATGGGCAAATCCTATTGAAGGCTCGCCTTATTACTCCAGCAGTAGTCCGGATGTCAGCCACACGAACAATAGCGTCTGATCCTGGATGGACGGCGACAATTCTACCTAACTTCCACTTAAGGGGGGGTAGGTTATCCTCCTTTATCACTACCAAGGAATCTAGCTGCAATGCATCTTTACAGGAACGCCACTTGGTTCTCTGCTGCAACTCGGAAACAAACTCCTTACTCCACCGAACCCAGAAATGTTGACGGAGTTGCTCGATCCTTTGAAAACGAGTTAAATGATGAATGGAGTGTTCCTGAAAATCTCGCTGTGGCAGTGAAGTAAGTGGTCGACCAACAAGGAAGTGTCCTGGAGTCAGAGGTGTCAGGTCAGCAGGATCAGCGGACAGCGGCGTCAGTGGACGAGAGTTTAAAATCGCCTCAATTTGGATAAGCGTGGTGTTAAGTTCTTCGAACGTGAGATTACAATTTCCCAAAACTCGCTTTAAATGGTATTTGGTCGACTTAACACCCGCTTCCCAGAGTCCGCCAAAATGAGGAGTATAAGCGGGAATAAAGTGCATCTTAACTCCATCATTAGCCAAACTTGCACCTAAGGAATCGCAATTTGACTTTGTGAACCTAACAGGTCCCAAAATAGATCAGCACCAATTAAAAGATCTACATCGGAGGGCTTGTAAAAAGTAGGATCTGCCAGACAAATATCAGTGGGAATATTCAGGTTAGACAAATCAATTTCACGACATGGCATTTGGCTAGTTATTAATGGCAAAACAAAACAAAACAACTTAGCACTATAACTGTTGTTGAGTGACGTCATTTTTACCTGACAAGTATTGCCTACGCGAGAGATCGCGTTATTTATGCCATAGATGGAGCCATCTATCGGACTAGTATTTAATTTAAGTTGTTTACATAGTCGCTCCGTCATGAAACATGATGTACTACCGCTGTCGAGTGTCGCTCGCACAATATGCTCACGATCATTATGATCAAATAATTTAATTAGAGCTGTTGACAATAACACGCCGCACTCCTTCCTACTGTCGCAATAAGAAGGTGAAATGTTCGCAGATAACGATACATTATTAGCGTCAGTGTTAGCTGAGTGCGCGGGCGACGCAGACGTTGACGGAGACGAAGCTGGTTTATCAGATGTGTTATCACTACGATTACCGTTAGTGTCTGAAATATGAATTAAAATGTTATGCCTGCGCTTGCATAACTTACAACCCGGTTTTTTACAGTTGTTGGAAAAGTGACCGGAACGAAAACAATTGTAACACAATTTAAAACTAGGCACTAATTTACGACGAGCCTCATTACTCAACGCAAGGAACTGTGAACAACTAGTTAAGCTATGGTCACCTTTACAATTGGGACATAGCTTCGTGACAGATTCAGTGCTTATATTATTAGAATTTTGTGTCGTCACCATAGATTTTATTTTACTCGTGGAACCTGATTTAGCGATACCTGACAAGTTGTGCCTTGATAGTTCTAATGTTTCAACTAAATCAGCGCGAGTGCGAATAAATTGTAGGAATGCATCAAATGTAATCTTGCTATCCTTTTCGGTATGACCTTTAAACTCCTCCCATTCGCGATAAGACTTAAGATCTAACTTACGAGTAACTAAATATATCAACAAAGTATCCCATTGCTTGACTGGTTCACCTAACGATTCTAACGCTCGCAAGTTTTTATTTAATAGGTCTATTAAACCTTTCAAAGCAGTTGAGGACTCCTTTGTGATAGGTTCTATATTAAATAATGCTGACACGTGATTCTGCACCAATAATCTTTTATTGTCAAAACGATCGCATATTAAATTCCAAGCCACATCATAATTACTCGCGGAAAACTCAACTGACTGAATAACCACAGCAGCAGATCCTTCTAGAGAAGCACGCAAATAATGAAATTTGTTGACTTCATCAATCTCGTCATTATGATGAATGAGGCTAGTAAAGGTGTCACGAAACTCCAACCAATTGCTATATAATCCGTTAAATTTTGGAAGTTGTATAGTAGGCAGCTTAATAGGTTTATGAATACTGCCACGACTACTTTTACCACAAATCGAATCATTATCTTTGCTACATTTATTCACTAACTGTTGAGCCCTTGCCAATGCTTTATAGTACAATGTCTCGAACTCGGAACGTTCTGACATCTGGGCCTTCGTATCATCAACCATGCATTCTAACCGCAACTGTACCTCATCGTATTGCTCATATAACGACTCAATTTTGCCCATGCGCAGCTGTAATTCCGTGACATCACAGCTGCTTAATTTCTTGTCATTCATTGCGTCCAGGTAATTGACGAATGTAGTTAAGCGGCCCTTAAAACTGCCTCGCTTCTTTACTAATTCCTTCTCCTCGGACATACTGGGACTCGAGTGTTGTCGACCTGAAATGTATACAGTAGCAAATACGTTTATATACTTAAACAAAAGTTATGTAGGTAGTAAGTTATATGGTTGATTTTAATGTGATGTAACAATGTAATTAGGTAATCTTTAATGTAAATATGTGTATATAATAATAAATCTGAATACTAATGTGAAGGTGTAAACTTTTATTTATAAATTCCTCAATAACTAATCTATGTTATTAATTAGGATATATTTAAGCAACAAATCTGAAGTACACTACGGTTTAATTAACTGACATTTATAGTCAATAGGTAGCTCGAAATAATATCTAACACCTAACTATAAACTTATGTGATGAATACCTACGCATCAAACTTACACTTAACTGAATGGTTATCGCTCTAATGCAACAATACAAATTATATAAATGTAGTGCTAATTCCTACTATACTCAAAGTACTATATAATATCAATTGTCGCTAATTGTACATGTAACATACAAAATAACGAAACCACTCAAAATGCGAAACGGTACTCAATGTAGGCACATAATTTATATTAATTACAGATAAAAATGCACTAACCTTTGGTAACTTATATGTAATTAAAGTTAGATACAACCTGTACGAGTTTGGGTGATATTATCCAATATAAACTTAACACCGTGAAAATAATGTGTACTCAATCCATATTCCACGCAGCCGGCGTATAACCTCTCAAGTCTAGGTTAATTATTTCCGTCGTTATTATCGCTGATTTAATTAATCTTCGAACTGACTTGATAAATACCACAATCCGGCTCTTAAGGACCATGTACGGGAGCAACCAGGACTTGGGTAAAATAAAAGAGGAAAATATGCAATTACTGGATGACTGTGTAGAATTGATATAATGACACAAGTGCTAATTAATACTAATTACATTCAATACTTAAAACTAAAACAGGACGGATTGTCGCTCGCTGCTACGATGAATCCAACAGGCGCTCCAACACCAAAACTGTTTGGTTAAAATCGAGGCTAATATAAAAATAGGCTTATTTAGACATTTTATTTCCGAAATTAAAATACGGAACACAATTAATATCAATATACAGGGTGTAAAAAGACCCATCACATAGCCGAAATCGATGCACTCTGTACATCAAACTAAATTACATTGACCAAAAATAATTGCTGGGAAACGACTTTTATTTTTTGGCATTAAAAAATCTTTTTTTTTGTAGCGCGTATCGTGTGGTTGTGGCGATACTGTGCGTTTGCATGCGTGCAGCGGCCACACAGCTGAGCCAAGGCGGTCGTGTGCGTTTGATATTCATTGCGTTTTTGTAACTTCAAATGCGTAATTTGTTAGGAAAAATTGAAATTTTTGATGTGTTTGTTTGGAAGAAAGTTTAGTATTATGAATTGAAATTCATATTTGGAAAAAACTAAAAAATGTACACTTTGACCTTCAATATCTCCAAAACCAATGATTTCCCAGGTATGGTCTAGTAGAAAAAAATGATTCCAATGATGGGTAGAATATGTGGTTTTCGGTTAACGTTAAGGGTCTTTTTACACCCGATATAAAATGCACCAGAGAGGTCAACCAAATACGCTGATTGTGGAGATCATCCCAGTTATTGTTTAGTTCCAAATACGCACACGTGGTGGTAATAAAATTCCCATGCAAAGTCGATAGGTAATGAAACGAATAGATAGGTATGTTAACTACATCGATTTCGTAAAAACTCGTGCTAGTGGGTCAGGAATATAATTTTCTTTTTTAAATTCACTTTTCGTACATATTTTGTTACAAATAAGATCTATTATTATAATTTAATAAACCTGGGACGGCGGCCGAGTACTTTGGCCCAAATCTTATACAAAATGGGGAAGGTACCCTTATTTTCTTGACTCGGCCCTTGCATTAATAAGTACAAGGATGTGCGTAAATAATTTTGTACGATACGGAATTGAATAGTCACTTCTAATTTCGCATACAGCAGTGTTATTTGCCTACCGCCACTTTTAAGATTTTTTTCCTATTCTATTCGCAGCGTGTATGGCTCTCAGGAATGTAAAGTATAATAAGGTATGGACAGATAGTATGCAGACTGATATAAATATGTATTAAACTATTAGCTGTACCCGGCGTTGCAATGCCACGTAAAGAAAAAAAAGTTTGGTTTTAAAATCTGTTTATTGAAGTGCTTTTGGATACACAATATTTTTGATTTGAGGGGACCCGAATTTACCATACCGACGGGACGAACATCGAATATTTGACAGGTAGGAACAGTTTGTATGGGAAAATAAAATTGTTTTTTTTACTATTTTCCTCGCAATTTTTCCCTATTTTCTCACCACTTAAACCTTCCCTGGATTTCCACAAATATTTCAAAACCAAAATTAGCCAAATCGGTCCAGCCGTTCTCGAGTTTTAGCGAGACTAACGAACAGCAATTCATTTTCATATAGATAGATGAAAATAACACTACAGTCAGTTAACTCAGAGCGTGGAAACTCCCGACACGGTACACTTTCCTATCAACACAATATCACGCAAATTTATTTAAATACGACCTTAGTTAGTATCATAATATTATAAGAAAGCTTAAGGCGAGCTGAACCCTGGCGCGGTAGGTTTTGCTTGTTTTAGAACTCATTTTTGATAGGCAAATTAAAACATTTAGAACCTAAAATAAATTTGTATTTTAGGATACATTCCTTCTCTATACCATGTACCCGTTCAATACACGATGCAATATAGTTTTCTCGATAGAAAAAAATACTGAAGTTACTTCGATTTGCAGTTTTTTTACAAGCAAAATTTCATTTTAAACAAGTACTTACTATATTACATTTTTATAATTAATATTAATTTATAGGTAATTAATTTTGGAATCGATTCTACCCGATTGTTTTTTTTATTACATTTATATATTTTTTATCGATTTTTTAAAGTGATTTTCGGCCCGCGCGTCGTCGCTTACCCGATTGCCGTCGCTTACCCGATTACCGCGCCAGGGTTCAGCTCGCCTTAAGAAAGTTTCTAAGAAAACAAACTGAGCTTAAAAAGTATAATATGCAAATTTCCGTTCGGATATCGAAAATACAAAGCATTAAAGTTTTTTTTTGTGAAAATACAAAGGAAAGTCCGTGAAAACTTTGAACAAAATATACGAAGACAGTATTGAAGACAAATGAGATTATTTTCATAATAATAAAAGCAGAACACGGACTGTTTACATCTCCACCACGTTTGCGTTAATGTTTCGTGAAACTAGTGTTGCATGTCAACGACCTTATGTAGTGTGAACTATGCTTAATGTGGTAATAGAACGGTATGTAGGTAATAGGCGTAGTCTAGACGTCATTATATAAAATTAACTTAATTTGTTGGAACTATTAAAACAAACAGAAAAACAAAAGTTTTGGAGAAAGGACTTGTCACACAGGGGCATAATTCTCCTAAAATAAATCTTGATAAATCACAACCGAACCAAGGCCGAACCGATCATTCAGACAGTTCTCAATTTCAAAAGCTATCGAATTGTTTGACACAAAAAACAAAATCAATCATTTTGAAAGTTTTCGAAAACAAAAACTGACTGACGGTTGTGGTTCGATTGCGTTTGGCAACAATTTATTTTAGGAGAATTGGGCCCCAGGATGCATTCTGCGTCCTACGGTCCGGTCAAATAAAACGCAGCCCGCATCCTATGTGAACATCATTTGCGTTTTATATATATTTTATGTAATTACGATCTGACTATGCGAGCACAAGCAAAGAACGTAGGGAACGCACCGGTCAGGCGGTCGGGGTGGGAAGGTAGCGGACGGGCTGCCCGGTTGCGAGCAGGCGGGCAGCGGGCGGCGGGCGACACGCAATCAAATATAAAATAGCCGCTGTTTGCCCTGCCTGTCAGATCGCTGACCGTGCCCGGATCGCTGATCGGATGCCCTGACCATGAAGTTCACATAGGATGCGGGCTGCGTTCGATTTGACCGGACCGGAGGACGCAGAACGGATCCAGTGTGACAAGTTCTGAAACCTTCATCTAGCTATCGAAGACTGCGCTGGTTCGAGTCGACTGACAAATGAAAAATATTGCTATTTTGTATACAACGCTATTTTTAGATATACACAAAGCCAAGACACGAGGCTAGCCTTTTCCCAACTGTGTTGGAATCAGCTTCCAGTCTGACCAGATGCGGCTGAAAATCACAACACACAAGTCACTGGGCAATGCCGATATCCTAAGGTTAGACCGGTTGTCAGACTTTCGGACTTCTGACAACCCGTAACGACTGTCATAGATCGATGCCTCCCACGTAAATTGTTGTAAGCCACAAATTGCATTTTTGTGTTTTTCACTTAAAAGTGTCTAATTTTATGTAGGTATATATTAACTGTTCCAAATATGAAAATACAGAAAAACTAGATATATTTTTGCTATTTTTATATTTGGAACAGATACTTATACATGAAATTAGATACTTTTACGTGAAAAACATAAAAATGCAATTTGTGGCTTACAACAACTTACGTGGGAGGCATCGAGATATTCGTATAACACTAGGGATCGACGGCTTAACATGCTCTCCAACGCAAGTTGAATAGTACGAGCCGTACTATTCAATACTATTCTAAAATAGAAACACCATTTTTATTTAATAAGCATGTTGACAGCATCAATAAATTGCAAATCTAATTTAGTCCTCTAGTTAGACTTTTGAAAAATAATGGACACGTATTTTTTCTTTTGTTACATCTATGAATATTTGGAAAGATAAAACGCATCAAAACTCGAGAGTGGGGGCTTGTGACGTCAGAAGAAAGTAAAAATTGTACTTGCTTGTGACGTTTTGCCAATTTTAAAAGTGTCGTATCTTCGTGAATTTTGGTTTACGTAACAAGAGAAAAAATACGGGTCAAATATTTTTTTGATAATGTAACTGACGGACTTATTCAATTTTTTCTGTCAAATACTCTATTGTTGAATTATAAATATTATAATAGCTACCAGACCGCAGTCAATTACTAACGGCAGAACTCATGAAGGATAAGTTTCCTGATACAATAAGTTATCATTAGAAACAACATTGAGAAAATTGCAGTAAAATCAAATAAATCTTTTGCAACAAATTGCTAAATATCGCTAACGAGTACATGACTCGCATTTTCAGCAACACGGACCCTTTCAGCACGAAAGCCGAGAAAATGCTGGGTAGTAAAAATAAATGAACTAGCTCCCACACTATATTGATTGTGTGGTGACTTCGAATCGTTCATAAACTTGTCCTCGATCCAATTGCGAATGGTTTTAAACTTGTACGAGATAAGTACCTAGTTCAGTAGCTGTTTCGAGTGAGTTCTAAAACTAAAATACTGGAAAAGTTATTGAACACTTAAAATGAATCGGTTCCTATTTCAGTCAAAGGTACACATACAACTCAATATTGAATAGTTTAAGAATATTTCTGTGCCCCTTGTAAAAAAGGGTAAGTCCTTACACCCTTTATGAGGACATTATACCCTTTACAAAGGGTATAAAGTCCTTATAATGGATTTGACAAGGACTTTATACCCTGTTTCACTAGGGGCAAAGGGTATAAAGTCCTTCTAAAGGGTATATGGACTTACACCCTTTTTCACTAGGAGCAAAAGGACATAAAGTCCCCTATAAAGGGTATAAAGACTTATAACCTTTTTCAATGGGGGCAAAGGGTATAAAATCCTTATAAAGGGAATAAGGACTTTTACCCTTTTTCATCAGGGGTACAGATTTATACTATTTATAATGTAAATATAATATAATTTATAGGTGAGTGAGTCCTGGGGTTTTTCTACAAAACGTTACCATACAAAGAATATCAAATATTTTATAAAAACAAAACATGGACAATATAGCTACTCTACGGTTTTTGATGATGTCATTTACGTTTTTTCGATAGCAGTCTCCTTATGGCTGCAATTTACGAAATGACCGCTATGTAGGACTCATCTTTCGTTGAACAGAGTATATTCTTTTCATTATTGAATAGAACCGCAAATTTTCCTAAAATTCCATCAGATTATTTTTAGGACTCATAGATCACGGTTTACAGAAGCAATATCATTAATAATGCTATTATCACCGGATTATAATAATGACATACTGCGGTCACTAATCCCTATGGCAAGTGTGGTATTGTTGCAATATTTACTCACGACTATTAACTATAAGGTATATTTTCCACGGCACACGACCCTTATAGAGGATTAACACGGGTCGATTTTCGCCGCACGACTAGGCCGCACGGCGAAAATCGATCGTCTAAATCAGAGGTTCCCAAAGTGGTCTAGGTGGACCCCCAGTGGTCCACGGGAGACTAGACGGGGGTCTACGTTGGCGTGACAAAAATATGTAATCTTTACATTTTATATGGTAATATGGTAGAAATGTAGCTGCAGGGAGTCCACCGGAAAAAGCTAAATTTTGAAAGTGGACTATGAAAAAAAAGTCTGGGAACCGCTGGTCTAAATGATAATTCGACTAGGCCGCAAGTGACTAAAATCGCAAGCCCCAAAGTTGGGTGCCATCCGACTTTTGCCGTGCGGCGATAAGCCGCATGCGGCGGGTGACTAAAATCGACCGTGTAAATGGTCAGTCGCAGGCGATCGCCCGCCGCAGTTGTTCCGCTAGAAATGAACAAGTCGCATCCGATTTTTGTCGACCAGTGTAAATGGGGTGGTGGCGATTCGATTTTTACAAGCGATGCGACTGGTGACTTGCCGCACGGCTAAAATCGACCCGTGTAAATCCCCCATTATAAGTGTCGACGACTCCGAACGCTGTGAGCTGTTTACTACCACACTAGGAGGCATATGTCCAGTAGTGGGATTGTGGGGGCTGAATATGACGATGATCATGAATGATAACTTTCGGGATTGCCCGACTGTTTCGGACCCAAACGGAGCCCTTTATCATAAAGCTGAACACGCGATGAAGTCGACTCGACTCGCGTCCTCGCCGCGTATTCAGCTCGTACCGAAAAATACACGTGAGTATAACGTAACTAATCATAAACATGATGACGAATGAGTTATGAAACTTTTGCAACATTTCTAATTTTCCAAACTGCCTCTTAATTGGTCTATTGTTCCGTATGGTTTCCGGCAAGGAATCGCCCACTCTTTCCCCACCCGTAGGTGTCGTAAAAAGCGACTAAACGATTATCTTCGTTTGTCTGCTAACAAAAACAATCTACGATCACCCATCTTTCTGCTAAACGTGCGGATTATGGCAATTTCCCCTTTGACTGTTCATTGTAGCAGTCATTACGTTTATGGGACGATATGATGATGGTGATGATGTTCTAGTGTCAGCAAGTGTAGCTATCGAGTCAGTAGCGTTGTGTCGATTCGTATAGACTCCGAAGTCTTCACCACATTTTGTCTTGCTGTGTCGTCAGCCGTGGAAAAACAGGATATTAAATGATGATATTGACCGATGACCTGGTGAAGGTTACGTGAATCCGCTGGATGCAAGAAGCTCTGGACCGATCGATGTGGCGATGCTTGGTGGAGGCCTATATGGACTTCTTTCAGCTGCATGATGATGACAATGAATGATCCTACCTGAAAACAAGTGCCGCGGCATTTTTTTGGCCTCGTGTAGGAAGTTGAAATTTTTGTCCTTTTTTTTTGTACCTCTATTTTTTTGTCCCTGTAACTCTTTGTGAGTCCAGAATAAATATTTTTTCTTTCTTCCTTTCTTTATGATGATGATGATGATTGATGCCAATTTAATCGAATACCGTTTAGTACGCAGCGCAGTCTAAAAGTAAACAAATAGTAACTACTAAACTGAAGTACTCAAACTGGCAGCTGTAACGCACATCACGAGCTTTAAAACTACATACTTTGAAAGTTATTGGATACTAAAATAACCCAGTTCCCACTTGTATACGGTGCAATATAACGCTGTACCTATAGAGTATCCTTTGAACGTTTGAAAACATTTACCTTCGAAGCGGCTCAACGATTTCTGTGACATTATAAAATCTATCTGTAAATACGCTGCGTTTTTATTTGAAATACGAGTAGTACTAGATTCCTTTTAAAGAAAACTTGCGTTTCCAAACACATCTCTATTGAATATGATCTGTACTCTGTACACATAATTAATAATAATTATTATTATATCGTTTATTCATTAAACATACATACTTATTTACATTTTTAAATATTTCTATACATATAAAAAAAAAACATTTAAAAATATAAAAAATAGTAGCCCACCGGCATCGGGAACAGGGTCCAAGCCGCCGGCGGTCAGGGCTCCAGAGAGAGGAACTTCCTAACGATACGCGCCGTGTCCAGAAGTACCGCTTTCTGAATCAAACCCTTGATCCAGCTGCCTAACGAGAGCCTCATCAGATGTTGGTCGAGGCTCTTGGCTATTAAGCCATTGGCTGTAACGACTATCGGCACAATGACTGCTGAGTCAATCTCCCACATGTCAACAACCTCGTGAGCCAAATCGAGATATTTGATTTTTTTATCATTTTCGGCTTTCACGAGATTCTCGTCATGCGGGACAGTGACATCAACAATCATTGCGCGGCGCTCTGATCGATCTATCACCACTATATCAGGCTTATTGGCTACAATAGTCCTGTCAGTGATGATCAGTGATCGGAGTAGGTAGATTGATTTTTGGTACTTGTATCATAAATGCACACAGAAAGAATAACATGGATAAGCCATTTTTCCGGAAAGTAATTCCGGTATTTCCGGATTCAATTAAATATTGTTAATGTTGGTAGTGATATTATTACTACTCAATTAATTTAAAGGAAGGTATCAAAACTAAATTAATTTAGTATTTATCTGTTGAATAATAAAAACAATCGAATTCCGATCGAAGCATTAATACATTTTTTATGCACTCTACGAACCGAAGTAAACGCGAGTGAGCTACTTGGCATGTCGTCGGCGAGCGTACACATTGTTTTGATAACCGGTTAGAGCACCACCCATGATCCTTTGTTCTGATTGGTCGATGGGTTGTGTCAAATAGCGACAGAGTGCCGTTAAAAAAAGTTTTGAAGAATATAATATTGCTCATTTTAATACAATTCCTGCAGAGTTCCGTTTTTTTTAATAATCAATGAGTTCCGAAATTTTCCGAAAATTACGAAATTCCGGAGGAATGTCCATATTAATATATACGTTTCGGATCAATGACCCCAATTCAATCTACCTACTCCGATCCCTGGTGATGATAGATCGGTCCCAGTACAATGTGACATGACCATTCTCGAGAACTGGGTCGGGCACATACCTGTAGTATGGTACTTCTGCGTCCACAAGGTTGTTATTATTATTAATAATAATAATAATTATTATTAATAATAATAATTATTAATAATAATTAATATTAATAAGCATGATGAAAACCTCGTGAAAGCTGAGAAAGATAAACAAATCAAATATCTTGACTTGGCACACGAGGTTGTCAGCATGTGGGATGTGGAGTCGGCAACCATTGTGCCAATAGTCGTAACGGCCAATGGCCTAATGGCCAAGAGCCTCGACCAACACCTCAAGAGGCTCTCGTTAGGTGGCTGGATCAAGGGCCTGATACAGAAAGCAGTCCTCCTCGATACGGCGCGTATTGTGAGGAGGTTCCTGTCTCTGGAGCCCTAACCACCGGTAGCTTGGACCCTGCTCCCGATGCCGGTGGATCCCTATTTTTATATTTTTAAATGTATTTTTTTATAGATTTATATTTAAAAATGTAAAATTATGAATGTTGATGAATAAAGTTAATAATAATAATAATTATTATTTTGACATAAAAAGTACACAGATACAGGTTGACACTTAATTTATGCTTGGGAACAGCAGGTACAATATAAATGATCAATGACCCCAATGCTAGGAAAAAACCTGTGTTACAGGGGTCACCCATCCGTCCAGTAAGGATGTTTTAATAGTTAATTACAAATTCGTAATGTAAGTGTACATTACATTGTAAAAATAAAATAAAATAATCACGGTTCCGCATGACGAGAACCTTGTGAAAGCCGAGAAAAATAAAGAAATTAAATATCAAGACTTGGCACACGAGGTTGTCGCCATGTGGGATGTTGATTCAGCAATCATTGTGCCGATAGTCGTTACGGCCAATGGCTTAATAGCCAAGAGCCTCGACCAACACCTAAAGAGGCTCTCGTTGGGCAGCTGGATCAAGGGCCTGGTGCAGAAAGCGGAACTTCTGGACACGGCGCGTATTGTTAGGAGGTGGTTCCTCTCTCTGAGGCCCTGACCACCGGTAGCTAGGACCCTGTTCCCGATGCCGGTGGGCTACTATTTTTTATATTTTGAAATGTTTTTTTTTATTTTTTTGTGAAATATTTAAAAATGTAAATAATATGTCTAAAGATGAATAAACGGAAAAATAAAATAAGAAATACACTAAACCAATACGACTAATGTTGAGGTTAAGAAACGGGGGAAGAAAGTAAAAGGGGTTTAAATTAATTAATAATTAAGAACAGGGAGTATCTTAGTAATTGTTCCGTGTAAGGTTCGAGCTGCATACAACTGATTTATCTTAAAAAACATATGTAGAGTAGAGAATGTGTGTATCATGTACTCATTGGTGCATGAAAAGAGCCTCCACGACTGACGATACTTGAGGCGAATTCATGCGATCAGTCGGCCCGCAAAATATTTTTTTTAAATTTGTATCTCTTACGTAGAATATGAACAATAGGTATTCTATGTAAGAGATTAACAACAAAAAACATTTAACTATCTTTTTGGTGACCATAATAAAAAGAACTAATCTTTTGTTCAACAACAATACATAGGTACAGTAACATTGTGTCGTTTTATAACCCACACATAATAGGTATTCCCAGTTAATAAAATTACGTCTTAAAGATGTTCATATTTTAAGTACAATATTAAAAACTCACTTCACTTCTGGCGCACCATGAGCAGTCAGCGCGGCGGACAAACTTTTTAACCGACTTCAAAAAGGAGGAGGTTCTCAATTCGGTTGTTTTTTTTTTTTTATGTTTCTTACCTCATATCTCCGTCATTTATGAACCAATTAGACAAATTCTTGTTTTGTTCGAAAGGGTATACTTCCCGATTGGTCCCATTTAAATTTTGTTGTGATTAGACCATGAACTTCAGAGATATGGAACGGAACTCCTCATCGGATCAAAGCAAAATTCTCAAATTACTAATATTGCTTTGTATATATTTGTTGTTGGGAACTGACTACTTGAAAAGAGGAGGGGGAGCTTGTTCCCCCCCTCCCCCCTTTGGAATGTTTTCATTATATCGTGTAAGGTATCATTTGAAAGGACTTTTTATGCCCGACTACGTCAAAGCCAAAAAGAAGGGTTATGAAGGAGGGGGTTAAAATTATGACACTAAAACGTATTCAATAAAAAAAAAAGTTTAAAAAAAAGTAAAAACCGACTTCAAAGAAAAACTAAAAGGAGTAAAATAAAATAATTACCATAATATAAAATTAACAGTTTCATAAGTCGGTGCAACTCTACACTGAAACAAATAGAAGCCACCGACTTCTGAAACTGTTAATTTTTTATTATGGTAATTATTTTACTCCTTTTAGTTTTTCTTTGAAGTCGGTTTTTACTTTTTTTCATCGGAAAATCGTAATGGATGCCCTTGACCCTGGGAAGGCTATTGCTGACTGGCTAATTTTTACAACACTGTGTGACCTATTCTCATACAGCTGGTACCGACACGACAGAAACAGAAGACACTCATAGGATATATCTAATAACAACCAAAAATAACTAGTTAAGCTTGTCCTTTTAAAAGATACACCAAAACTCTTTCATCGGGCACATTTTAACCCGCGACCAAATAACACAAAATAAACGATCACCAGTCGCAAACGAATAAATACCAAATCAAGAGAAGTTATACTAAATGTTATTTAAACAAAATAGAGAGTGGTAAAATCCGTGCCAGTGAACAGATAATTAAATAGAAGTACTGCAACCAACTTCTCTATACATTTTCGTTACGACGAACTGAAATTCAACAGAAAACTAAAATAATAATGGCGTGGCCGCAATCAAGTCACGCCAGGGTTGCTGCGGATATTTATAAATATTATAAAGAGAATATTTTTTTATGTATTTTATAGAGAGAAATATTTTTAGTGCTTTGATGTCTCTCGGCTACAAATAGAAAACAGTTAAAGAGGAACGTCAATAAATACAATTTATGGCCAAAATGAATAATTGATTTCAATCCAAAATATCTGGATTGATATAGGTTTTTCACAGAAATTCAATAGAAGTAATGATCACAACCTTTTATTTTTGTAAGAATACATCTTAACACTATTGTACCTTATGTAACCTTTGTTTAATATACAACTTTATTTTTAGTAACAAAAACCGAGACACCCCAACAAGATATTCATCAGAATTGCCTGAATGTGCGTGTTTTTTTAATAAATCTCCTAGTTATACCTTAGTTTATGTCACGTTAAGTTCCCTAGTTAAGTGTGAAATACCTGAGATGTGCTATACAGGGGTTGTCTAATACACGGAAACTGATCGAGCGGATCGTCTTAAGCCTCAAGGTGTCTATTCCCGTCCACTGTTATGCGTAGAAACCTATTGAAAGAGAAATGAAATTAATGAAAAAAAGGAAAGATATAGGTAACTAATTTGGTGTAAAAATTATGTCAATCGATTCTCGTGGTAATTCTGAACAAACTAGTTTCAAGTTTAGTTTATACTTACTAAAACTAAACTTGTATAAATCGGAAACACCAAAGTAACACCTATGGTGTGAATCATTATTGTGGTTCATTAGAAAACCATAACTGCCGTTAGCCGGAGGCACTGGGATTGGCGGAGGTACCTACCTAAATTGAGATAATATCCATCCTGGCGCCCTTATCTTTAGGTTTATGTAGTTAATAGTTATTTAGCAATAATACTCGTAAGCAGATATGCAATATTTTGTTCAAGTCATCTAGTTATTAGTTCTAATGTTATTGTTTATTAAGTATTGTTTCATTGTGGATACCATATAATGTTTACCATACAATTTAATCTACATCAAACCAGAGATTTTGGATTGAGATCGGTTATCAATATCGGCCTACAGTCTTCAGCTTGACATAGGGTAAAAATAAATTTAAAAAAAAGTTGTAAGCATCCACGTTGTGCAATGTGCAAGGCTGTTTGTACTGGACTAAGAATGGTTGAAAAATTGTAGGCTAAAAAAACTGGAACGTTAGACTTATTGACTTATTGTTGACTTTTTGAATATCTTAACAATGTTAATAAACAATTATTTACCGCTCATTGTTAATACATCATCGATAATTACTGAACCAATTCGTTTGACTTTGATAAAAAACACAATGAATTTACCCTATCAAGAACACGAACAACAAACCTTAAAAGTCGTCCTTTACACCGTCCACCTTAGTTAGGTGACCTAAATATTTAATTCGACACAATCCAATATTCCAACAACCCTAAGTCCATCCAACTTGTTGTCGGTATTCCTCGGATTCCGTGTCACTGCATAATTTCACTACGGTCGCAGCGCTCCTTTTTTTACTATTTTCACATAGGTGAAACTCCGCTTTTTAAGCTTAAAAGCGCAAAACGTACCTTTCACTGAAGCATTGCACTGAAAGCCTTGTAAAGAGTCCGACTTACGGAAAATGCGTTTTATATTTAGCTGGAGGTTGATGGTCGTATTATTTAAGTACTAAGTAGTAACTTTTGCCCATATGTTCACTCGCTAAGGGAACTATTTCATTTACCCGGATAAAAAGTATGCAATGTGTTCATTTATGTTATCGGTAGCGGGTAGCACTGGGCAATGTTGACAAAGAAAGGTAGTCGTCGATATGGATCAACCTACCCGATGTTATAAAGGCGGTGGCCATTCGATGAAGCGGAGCAATCTGTGTAGATCAGTTGAAGAAGTCTGACCTTTGTATATGTCTAGCTTGTCCTTATTTTATGATCTTGTAATAATTGTGTAAAGTATTATATTGTGATCTAGTTCATGTTACTTACACCAACCCAAATACAAGTACTCCTAGTGGTGGAGAGTATATGTTGGTTTTATTTACTACATTTACCTTGCTCGCAATCCTGACATACTGATATTAGCTATAACTGTAATGATAGAATCACCCCTGAACGATTATGTTGTTGTCTCTTTTACAATTTATATATTAAATACTGTAGTACCGAAAGATGTGTTCTGATATAGCGGTAATTTCGTAAATTGTAGCCATAAGGAGACTGCTGTCGAAAAAACGTTAACGATATCACCAAAAACAGTAAAATAGCCATATTATTCATGTTTTTTTTTTTAATATTTGATATTCTTTGTATGGTAACATTTTGTAGAGAAACGTCAGGCCTCACCTTACGGTGAAACGGGTATCGTTACAGTTTACTCACGTGCCTTTTTCGGCATAGCCCGACTATCTTCGGATCCAAGCAGAGCCGAGTCGAGCGTTCAGCTTATAATTAAGGGCTCCGTTTGAGTCCGAAACTAGTCGGGCAATCCCGAAAACTGCACTGTGAGTAAACCGTAACTAATCATAAATATGAATGGATCGCAAAATTTTTTTTTTCTTTAAATTAAACTTTGCCCCACACTAGGATTTCTCCTGTATCGTGGGTGTGTTTACAGACACAAATCTCACATACACAAACGCCTAGAGCAGAAACAACTATCTGTAGGCCATACAAATTTTTGTTCCGTGCGGGAATCGAACCCGCGACCCGTAGCGCAGAAGTCAATCGCTCAGCCACTGCACCAAACGTGTCGTCACGTTTGGTGCAGCCAAATCTGTGTGCCAATAAAAATAATGTATACTTTTAGTCATAGGTCGATGACCGTACTATGGACCTACCTATTTATTTACCCTAATAATGTAAAAAGCTATAATTATACGAAGGACATGGCAGTTCCTGTTATTATGTCACTCACATTATCACGTTGCGGTCAATGATGAATTAAACGTGATTTGCGCTAGTTCGAAGTGCTAAATTACATGTGTTGTTGCTGATTAGATATTAAGGTCTTATTTTAATAATCCACGATATTTTGCATACTGCCTTAGTAAATGCTAAAGTAGAAGTACCTACCACAAAAAAAACTGATGGTATAAATATATTTTCTGTGAAGAAATAATCTATTAAATCAATCAATTAATTAATTTACTGGTTATTTTAGGTGTAATAGCGTGCACGGTGCTAGCTATCAGCGCGGGGCTATTTTCTTGCATGGGTGTTATAACAACTTAGAGAACCAGTAATGAAATAAAAGACTCCTAAAAAGTGTTGACAAAAAAAATATACAACTGATTTCATTTTCAGTGATACCTATATTATCTTCAGCATTCACTAAGACGCTATGGAAAATATCGTGGATTATTAAAGAAAGACCATATACAAGGTTAGTCAGAAAGGGGGTAGGTACTAATCCGAAGAAGAAACGGCGCAACAAACTCCCCAGCAACATGGTTCTGTCTGTCAGGTGAATAAATTGAGTCTATACAAAGAAAAACATAATAATTATTATCTCTACTTATAAAACAAAATCGCTTCCCGCCGTCTGTACGCTTAGATCTTTTAAACTAAGCAAACGGATTTTCATGCGGTTTTCATCAATGGACAGAATGATTCAAGAGGAAGGTTAATATGTGTAATACATGCATGTTATAATAGAGAAAATCTGACACCACATTAGTATCTACATTGCACCCGTGCGAAGCCGGGGCGGGTCGCTAGTTTACAATAGTAACATTATGCAAATTAAGAAAAAGTAAATTAAAAAAAAAGTATAAAAATAATTCTGTATGAATTGAGACAAAATCGTAATCATATTCGTGTCTAAATACTTATCACAACAAAAGTCAATGACTGTATTATAATTAGGCATGTAGTGCGATATAATTATAGAACGGACAGTTCCTGTAATTCAGTGGCGGTTATTGATGAGTTAGATTGTCATTAATTGCGTTTCGCGTGAAGTGTTAAATTACTGTTTTCATCATGGATGAGTTTTGTTGTTTTGAACTGGGGAAAGTCTTTGTTCATCTGCGATGATGCTCGTGTATTGATGTTCATTACTACTAATGATTGAAAAGTGTTGATTATTAAGCTTCCTCCTATGTTAACAGCATACTGTGATCACCATTGGGGATGTCAACTGTGGAACTAATGTCGCTACTTTCGATTTTTCCAATGCGCAATAAAGGGAATCTTTTAATAGAAATTATAAAAAGGCATGTCAAAAGATTGAATGATGATTTCCAGACGTTACTTTTAGTTATCTTCTTCCACAATAAAATAACTTAAAAAAAAAAAAAAAAACCGAATTCAAAAAAAAAACTAAAAAGAGTAAAATAATTACCATATTATAAAACTAACAGTTTTAGAAGTCGGTGCAATTTTACACTATAATTGAAGGCACCGACTTCTGAAACTGTTAGTTTTATAATATGGTAATTATTTTACTCTTTTTAGTTTTTTTTTGAAGTCGGTTTTTACTTTTTTTTTTAAAGTTATTTTATTTTTCTATTTTTAGTGGTATTAAACAATACACAAACGTGCAATTACAGCAATCCCGGGTAATTTGCTGTTATCCACTGAAGAGTTCCATTGTCAATCTCCGAGGGTCTTCATCAGATCTTCACCAAATTAAAATGGGACCATTTCGGAAGAATACTCTTTCAAACAAAAAAAGAATTTTGCAAATCCGTCATTATATGACGGAATTATGCCCGAACATACATAAAAATAATTACATCATCCACATAGCAGTAATCAAAAAAATGCTCACAAAATAAAAAGTACAAAACCAAATTGGATGAAATTTGTATGGGACCAAATGGCAAGTATACTGCATCGAACAAAAAAAGAATCACACTAATCGGACTAGAAACCTCGGAGTAATCGTTGTACATACATGAATAAAAAAATACCGACCGAATTGAGAACCTCCTCCTTTTTGAAGTCGGTTAAAAAGTATATACGATCTGCGAAGTTAAACTACGTTTGCCACAACCAATAAGTTGGTGGGTAACCATTAATTACATATCGAGACTCCACCGTGGCTTGAAGAGCACGTTAAGCCGTCGGACCCAGATGTCATACGAATACGACAGTCATTACGAGTACTCAGAGGTCCGAAACTCTGACTAGTTTAACCTTAGGATGTCGAAGCCAACATAGTTAGGAAAAGGCAACGAAGAAGATGATTTCCGGATGTTATTTTCAACTATGGTTTTCCACAAAATAAATAAACATAAAAAAAAGTAAAAACCGACTTCAAAACAAAACTAAAAGGAGTAAAATAATTACCATAATCTAAAATTAACAGTTTCAGAAGTCGGTGCAACTCTACACTGAAGCAAATAGAAGCCACCGACTTCTGAAACTGTTAATTTTATATTATGGTAATTATTTTACTCCTTTTAGTTTTTTTGATGTCGGTTTTACTTTTTTAAAGTTTACATAATATACATACATACATACATACACTCACGCCTTTTTCCCATGGGGGTAGGCAGAAACTGTAGAACGCCACATGCTACGATCCTTACATACTCCTTTCGCTTCGTCCACGGTCATACATCTTGTCATACACGCACGCCGGTTGAAAGTACTACGCACCTGTCCTTTTTGAAGAACATCACCAATAACATCAATGTATGTCCTTCTAGGGCGTCCTCTACTGGCGTTTCCACTGACATTCGCCTTTTTTAAAGTTTTTTTTTTAAAGTTCATTTTCTATTAAATACGTTTTAGTGGCATAAATTTAACCCCCTCCTCTTCATAACCCTTCTTTTTGGCTTTGACGTAGTCGGGTATAAAAAGCCCTTTCAAATGATACCTTACACGATAAGTATAATGAAAACATTCCTAATGGGGGGTAGGACTCTCCTCTTTTCCAGTAGTCAGTTCCCAACAACACATACAAAAGGCAATATTAGTAATTTGAGAATTTTGCTTTGATCCGATGAGGAGTTCCGTTCTATATCTCTGAAGTTCATAGTCTAATCATAACAACATTTATATGGGACCAAATGAGAAGTATACCCTTTCGAACAAAAAAAGAATTTTTGAAATAGGTTCTTATATGACGGAGTACGGAGGTAATACAAATAAAAAAAACCGGCCAAGTGCGAGTCGGACTGTACAGTACCATTATCTATGAAAACGGCAAAAAAATCTCGTTTGTTGTATGGAAGCCCCCTTAAATATTTGTTTTATTTTATTTTAATTATTTATTTTTAAAGTGAATATTTATCTAAATATTCTGTGAATATTTCAAGCGTCTACCTGTTGCCGTTATCAATATCGAGCAAAAAAATCACGTTTGTTGTATGGGTGCCCCCTTAAATATTTATTTTATTCTGTTTTTTAGTATGTGTTGGTATAGCGGCAACAGAAATACATCATCTGTGAAAATTTCAACTGTCACTATCACGGTTCATGAGATACAGCCTGGTGACAGACGGACAGACAGACGGACAGACGGCTAGACGGACAGACGGACAGCGGAGCCTTAGTAATAGGGTCCCGTTTTATCCTTTGGGTACGGAACCCTAAAAAACACATACAACCTTTTTGAGAACCTCCTCCTTTTTGAAGTCTGTTATAAAGCAGTATAATCCGGTTTAAAGCAAGCAAAGGACGCGTCTGCATTCATTCTCACACAGACGCAAAGCTCAGCTTAGGCCTCGCGGACGGTAGCAGTAAACCAAACAAAACATCAATTTTCTATACAAACTGTTGCATAGACATTTCATACGACCAACTGAATGTAATAATACCTCACCGAGATGAATTTATTGGTAGCGAGCCTCCGTTATTGTTCTCATATTACATTCTCGTAACATTTTATTTGCATTATGCGGATACAGAAGTGCTTGAAATACCTGGTTTATATAGCGAAAGGTACTTATTGTTCTAAAATAGATGGTGCCTAGTGTTTATGGTTTTTAAACGTATAGGAAAACCAGGAAAATAGTTGTTTAAACAAATTAAAAAAAAAAACCGGCCAGTTGCGAGTCGGACTCGCGCACGAAGGGTTCCGTACCATTATCTATAAAAACGACAAAAAAAAAACACGTTTGTTGTATCGGAGCCCCCTTATATAAATATTTTATTCTGTTTTTTTAGTATTTGTTGTTATAGCGGCAACAGAAATACATCATCTGTGAAAATTTCAACGGTCTAACTATCATGGTTCATGAGATACAGCCTGGTGACAGACGGACAGCGGAGTCTTAGTAATAGGGTTCCGTTTTACCCTTCGAAACAGCGAATGTAGCCCTTTGTGTATAATATTTAAAAGCCGGTAAAAAGTTCCGTACCAACACTAGTTTCCCTTATTTTTATTGTTTTACTATAGAGTATATGCACTACAATCATACCAAGTTTCACGCTTGTATTATATTGTCATTTTTAAGATAGAGCAGGAACCAAAAACGTTTGGAGCAAGGCCCCACAGAAGGAGAGGTTCGCCAGGGGCTGGCGGATCGAGGCCTGCCGGGGTCGCGGTGCATGCAGCTGCGAATCCCGCGACCCCAGCGAAGGGTCAGGAGAAGGAACACCGTGGGTTTTTAGCCGGTAAGAGTCCGGCATAACCCTTCGCCTTCCCCGGGCGAAGGGTTATGAGGATTTTCCCACGATAAAAAAAAGGAACCAAAAACGTTGAAAATAATCATGTTTTATTTCTTTCCAGGTATCTTGTTTGCTTTAAGGGGGTTTAATTTTGTTATTATTTTTCATATTTGCCATAATAGAAACTACAGTAACACAATACATATTCTATGAAACATTTCAACTGACAACCTATTACGTTTATAAAGATACAGCTTTGTCGACAGACACACGGACGGACGGACAAACGGCATAGGCTTAGTATTAGGGCCCTGTTGGCACCCTAGGGTACTGAACCCTAAAAAACTAATCGTATTACTTAACAATGGTATGTAACTTGATAATTATGATTATTTACGGTTTACTCACGTGCATTTTTCGGGATTGCCCGACTAGTTTCGGACCCAAACGGAGCCCTTAATCATGAGCTGAACACGCGGCGAGGTTGCGAGACGAACTGGCGCTGCACCGCGCCGCGTAGCGTTGCGCCCGCGACGAGAGGGGCGCGCTCTGTGTCGGTATTGCTCGTGCGTCTTCGTCACTTGTCGTGTCCGGGTTGATAAATGAAATAGTACCGGTGCATGCCGCGCTAACTGTGTCGCACTCCAGACTTAACTCACTTTTATAGGAAGTAGACTTCAGAGCTGGTTTCCAGGCAGGCGGCAGTGTCCAACCACCGTCTCTATTGAAGTTCGGGTGACGGCTGATTTCGATGGCCTCACGTACTTTTCGCGGCACGAAATATTTCTCCTTCGCTAGTACGGAAGCCTTATCGAAACGTATAAAGTGAGCCGTGCCCGTGTTACAGACGTGTTCTGCAACTGCCGACCTCTTGCTGTCCATACTCTTCATACTACTTATGTGTTCGCTAAGTCTGGTTGCGATATTGCGGCGAGTTTCCCCTATATAACTCAGGCCACAGTCGCACGGTATCTTGTATACACCAGGAACGCCTAGCGGATCTTTGTCCTTTGATGAGCGTACCAACTGCCGCAGTTGTCAAGGCGGGCGATAGATCATCCTGATGCTATATCTTCGGCGTAACAGGTGACCTATTTTGTCGGTAACTCCTCGCACGAACGGCAAAAACGCAGGAGTACGTTCCGCTCCAGCCGGTCGTCTCCGAGCCGTGTCCACCGTACTCAGACTACGAGTAAACCGTAAATAATCATAAATATGAATGTGTCTCACGAAAGTTATAATTTGATAATGCCAAAATGTTAATGGTAAAACGAATAGAAGGTCTGTTACGCGTCGCGCGTAGAATTCGTTTCGTTATTAGTTACACGAGTTGTCATTTTAATAAATACCTGTAGAAACTTACCCGGATAGGAACTGGTTATCCTCGAAATTGAGCAAATTTGCAGACCCTTGATCATAATGAAGACACTAGAAAAGTTTCAAAATTACTATGAACTAAATTTAATCCTACAAGCACTATTCCAGCTTTAATACCACAAGTCTGAAACTAGTTTCCGTTAACTGGTATTGCGAACAGTAGGTATTTCTAGAGGCATGTCCAGATGTCTATTTATTTATTTATTTATTAATCAACTACTCACTACACTTACAGTTACCCAACACGTGCAGCGAGTCATTACAATTATGACAATTTGTTAACACAAAAGTTGTTTAGCTAAAAAAGATTTTACAGATATGTAAAAAGAAATTTAATTTATAAACTCAAACTCAAAACACATTTATTCAAAATAGACTAGAATTACTTAGATCTTTTTGAACGTCTGGTTTACAATATTATAGACATCTCACAAAAAAGCCCTCCCTTCACCGCTTCCTAGTGTTTTGGCTGTGAAGAAGAAACGGCGCAACAAACTCCCCAGCAACATAGATATGTCTGTCAAGTGAATAAATTTATTGACTCTATACAACGAAAATCGTAATATTTTTTAAAATAATAAAATTATACAAACACAGGAAAAATATAAATTAAAAATAAAGTAAGTAAATTAATCAATTCTGTATGAATTAGGTTAAATTATAATCGTATCTAACTAACATAGATACATACATAAACCTACATCTAAAAACTATTGGATATATAAAGTATATACCGTAAGGATACGGATTTTAGTATATTCATACAAGTGCGTTCACCTACCGACAACGGACGGAACGCACGCATCGGATCGTCAGCAAAGCCGTGCGTGCCGATGACGTCATACGGATTACCGAATAACAATGTCAGAAATCCGATTGCTCATCTCGCGCGGTCATCCTAAGTTGCCCCCACCGTCAACGCCACCACTGTAGGCCTAGCACGAATATTTTGACGTATAGTAACGTAAACGTAACGTTAATATGAGTGAATTTTGAATCGGAAATACAACTATCCCATAGCACTTGGGTTTAAATTTATACGGCAAGCACAATTGGTATCATACATAGATATGAATAAAGTTTTCAATTTAATTAAATGTTATGTGCGAAACGAGTATTTCCGATTCAAAATTCACTCATATTAACGTTACGTTTACGTACGTACGTTACGTTTACGTACGTTTACTATACGTCACACTATTCATGCTAGATCAAATCGTGGTGGCAAATGAGATTTTATCTTTCATTATGTCCCAATCGCCACCAGTGCTGGCAATTGGGAATGATCACTCTTTTTGTTCCCAGTTGGCTCCAGTGATGGCAGATGGGATAAATGAGTTCTTTTGCCCCCATTATTGAGCCTAGCTAATTGTGATTATAGGGCAATGTGGTATCAAATACTTATCAGGAGTGTCATTACAAATTGATAGTGGCACTATCAATTTGTAATGACACTCTGACACTCAACTGGGAATGACCGACCTCGCGCATGCTCGTGTCGGCATTCTGAATGCTACGAACGCAGTGTACTTTACAGATCCGTTTGATGCGATCCGTCCGATGCGTACGCTGCGTACAGGGGGCTTACTCCGAAAATCGAACTACGAAGTTTCGGCAGACAGATCGCACGTTTTCCAACCACGAAAGTGTTTCAGATCCGACGATCGATTCGATTTTCGTGATTTGACATTTTGTCTTTCGTTCACCCCACTCCCAAATGTTTATTGACATCTGGTAGTTCATTGTTTGACAACACTTTGACCGTATATTTATAATTTCGTTGTTTCGTTTCGATTCGAAACTTCAACGTTCGTTTTTCGGAATAGGCTCTGAAATGCCCAAATCGTTCTGCCGTCGTGTAACTATACAACTTTTCAAAGAGTAAATATAGGTTGCCAATAACTAAGTATCAAAATTAATTCCCTAGCTCAGAACATCTGTGCAACACTGCCACATAGGGACACATGAACAAACAAGGCAGCTTTATTGTCGACAAACATAGTGTTGACTCACGGTACGTTATTAGTCGGCTTCGGAAAAATCCGAATCCTCCCAAATAGAGTGCATGACCATCGATTTTGGTCAAAATAGTAGCATAGTTATTGAAGCGCAGTTCGAACTACGCTATACTATATCGCTATACAGTAAAGCATATTGCGTCAGAAGCTATATAACCATATGTATAGCATGACGTTCACACTATACGCTATATCGCAAACCTTTCTACTATGTATAGCAAGTTATTTGACGGCAATCCGTCAGGTGACGGACGGAGTAGAAGTGAGGCGGGACGGGGACCGGAGAATCGTGCGATATAGCTGTAAGAATCGCTAAATTTTATCGCGTGCAGCAAGCCAATACTTTATAGCATACCGCTGTGTGAACGTGTCCATATACAATGTATGCTGAGCGATATATATTTATAGCTTATGACGCAATATACTATATTATATATAGCGAAATAGTATATCGTAGTCTAAACTGCGCTTTAGTAGTAGCATTTAAAACCCATAGTGTCATCAAGCCGTCCAGCATTAGTAGGTACCTACAGAATCTATTATGAAGTAAAACAAGTAACTGATCTCTTCATTAAGCTTACAATTAATCCACTTTACGTTTATTTAATCAGCTGAGCTCATTTTCCGTTCTGTTTACATGAAATGCCTATTTTCATGAAATACCAATATTAGTGATAATGATTACTAGCTTTTGCGCGCAGCTGCGCTTGCGTAAAACTTTAATAAAATTATTGTGAAATGACTGTTCATAAACCAAAAATGAAGACCTTTGTTTTTAATTTGCCCTTAAAAGCTTTAACCCCCATTACGCCCATTTTGAGTGGAATTCCAAAAAAAATATTCCTAAGATGATGCCGCCTACATTGTAAAAGATACCTACTATCAAAATTTCAAGTTTGTAACACCAGCGGCTTAGGCTGTGGGTTGATAGATCAGTCAGTCAGTCAATTTCTCCTTTTATATGTATAAATAGAATTAGCACACTGAAGTGGAAGTGGGCCGGCCATGTCTGCAGATGGACAGATGGTAGATGGAGCAGACGCGTGTTAGAGTGGAGACCGCGTTTGGGCAAACGTAGTGTGGGACGCCCTGCGGCACGATGGACCGACGATTTGAAGAAGGTGGCTGGCAGCGGATGGATGCGGTCTGCCCAAGACCGGGATGGTTAGCGATCTCTGGGGGAGGCCTACGTTCAGCTTTGGACGGTAATAGGCTAATATGTATGTATAAAAAATATGTGAAAAAATATACGAATGCTCCATATTTTATACAAGGTTAGTCAGAAAGGGGATACTAATCCGAAAGGGTGTTAAAGTACACATAATAATGAGTAACTTTTGTTCTACAACTTTTCCCAAAAGTCAATAGTTTAAGAGAAACAGTTGTTCAAAAATCTAAAAAAAAAACTCTAAAATCTATCTATCCCTAGTTATGATCAGCTATGTTTACATTTTAGGTCATATTTGGGGTCATGAATTAGAAGCACCATTTTCTGAATTTGTAACTAAAGCAGGGATGAAGAATTTTTGAAAAAACTAAAATAAAAATCATTTTATTTGGAAAAAAAGAAATATCGAATTTTGAAATTTTAACACTTGCTTTCAAACAATCATCAGCGATACTATAAGTGGGCTTCGGATTAGTACCCCCTTTCCGACAAACCTTGTATACTTTCATAAAAATATAATCTCTTCTCGGTTCACAGCCAAAGCCCAGTTTCCATATAAAAATATAATAGCCCGTGAGCCAGCAACAGTTTTGCCGGACCAATTTCCTCTCAAGCGATAACTCGTGGAATGCTTCAGAGAGTTATATTATGCAGCATGGTGAACGTCAGCTGCCGCTCCGTGGGTGGGTTGGGCAAAGGCAGCCCATCAAACATGTAAAAAAAAAAAAAGTTTTCAGTCATTTCCTCCCGACTGAAAATTTGTTAAATGATAGTTAACACAATTATTCGAAGATAAAAAAAAGTCAGCTGGCCGTACCGTGGTGGATTATACGTCAGCTGGTCACATGAACATGCAAAAAAATTTTTTTCGTTCAGTGATTTCCTCTCACTTGAAAATTTGTCAGATGATAGTTTACATGCTATTTTGAATAAATAAAAACGTCAGCTGGCTCTATGTTGGTGGAAAGGTCGTCAGCTGATGCAGTGAAAGGTGGAGCATGGGAACCAGACGTGAGCGCTATCGCTTATTTAAATACGTCAGCTGACGGGTTTTCCACCAACATAGAGCCAGCTGACGTTTTTATTCATTCATAATAGCATTCAAACTATCATCTGACACATTTTCAAGTGAGAGGAAATGACATAACTACAGTTATTCGCAATAGCTTCATGCACGCGCCCTTATATGTACCAATCAAATCAATATTCTCTTTAATCAATCAATCAGCAATATTTAAATAGACACACTTTGGACAGAAATCAATCCCGTTAAAATTAATACGTAAAGAAAATCTACCGAACCACAAAAGAAAAAAAAAAGAAACTTTTGAGCCATTCGAAAATAAACTTGAATTTTAATGTATAAAAATGTCCAACGTAACTCCTTTTTGTGTTTTTTGCCAAAAAAACAACTTCAAAGTTGAAAGTATTCTGCGAAGAAAGTTTGAACAAGTGCAGTGAAGTTTTAAATATTCGAAAATGTAATAGTAGTAGTATAATGTCGTGGCCATATCTTAGAATTGATCATTTCATGATGTGGCCGGTCATTTCATGAAATGGTTGTATTTCATGATATGGCCAGCTAAAACTGACCATATCATTTAAACGTCAACGTTTAGTGATATGTCAATCCACGTTTGGCCATATCATTAATGTAGGGTTTCCATGATATCAAAGGTTTAATAAAAAAACAAATGAAGGATGCATGTACCATTCAAGCAAAAGCAAGCCAGCATGCAAGTGTTTCTGAGTTTGCTCCGCCAGAAGACTCGCTTTGTCGCCCCTTCGCTGCGCTCGCACATTCGACCAGCGCTGCGCTCAGGAGGTCGCCGACTCGCTTCGCTCGCCACCTCCCCCCACTCGCTAAGTTTTGGCCTCGTGCACTCGTTCCACTCAGGACCTCCTTCGCGAGCTTCTGGCTCCACGCTTTTAAATAACACTCTAGGGTTAGGACAGGGTCTGACCACGTGCAGTCGGGGTACGCTGAGTCGGATTTACATAAAATGGATCAATTTTATTAATTATAAATCTTTGGAATGAATGCGTCGACCGCGTAAGTTTCGATGATTATTTGTTGTGTAGTTTGACAGGTTAACCAGATAAGTAATCGAACAAATAAAATTCTATGAAAAGTTCACCCGCAATTACCATGATGTCATATTTTGAAATTTGAAATCCAGTAGTAATCCGTAGAGTCCATTAATTTTCGTTGCGTGGTCACCCTACTTTACTTAATATTATTACCTTTTTTGTCAGAATAATTGTCCGCCGCCACGATGCATCACAAAAACAAAACGATATCAGCGCCTCTAACAGTGGATAATGTAACTAATTTTATGATATGATCACTAATGTTTGACCACATCATGAAATAGCCGTGCGTTTAGCTGATCATATCGTCGAACGCTAATTTATTCATTGATCTGGCCAGGCCACATCATGATGTGGGCAGCGGGTATTGGCCATTTCATGAAATACAACCATTTCATGAAATGGCCGGCCAAATCATGAAATGATCAATTCTAAGATATGGCCACGACATTATACTACTACTATTACATTTTCGAATATTTAAAACTTCACTGCACTTGTTCAAACTTTCTTCGCAGAATACTTTCAACTTTGAAGTTGTTTTTTTGGCAAAAAACACAAAAAGGAGTTACGTTGGACATTTTTATACATTAAAATTCAAGTTTATTTTCGAATGGCTCAAAAGTTTCTTTTTTTTTTCTTTTGTGGTTCGGTAGATTTTCTTTACGTATTAATTTTAACGGGATTGATTTCTGTCCAAAGTGTGTCTATTTAAATATTGCTGATTGATTGATTAAAGAGAATATTGATTTGATTGGTACATATAAGGGCGCGTGCATGAAGCTATTGCGAATAACTGTAGTTATGTCATTTCCTCTCACTTGAAAATGTGTCAGATGATAGTTTGAATGCTATTATGAATGAATAAAAACGTCAGCTGGCTCTATGTTGGTGGAAAACCCGTCAGCTGACGTATTTAAATAAGCGATAGCGCTCACGTCTGGTTCCCATGCTCCACCTTTCACTGCATCAGCTGACGACCTTTCCACCAACATAGAGCCAGCTGACGTTTTTATTTATTCAAAATAGCATGTAAACTATCATCTGACAAATTTTCAAGTGAGAGGAAATCACTGAACGAAAAAAATTTTTTTGCATGTTCATGTGACCAGCTGACGTATAATCCACCACGGTACGGCCAGCTGACTTTTTTTTATCTTCGAATAATTGTGTTAACTATCATTTAACAAATTTTCAGTCGGGAGGAAATGACTGAAAACTTTTTTTTTTTTTACATGTTTGATGGGCTGCCTTTGCCCAACCCACCCACGGAGCGGCAGCTGACGTTCACCATGCTGCATAATATAACTCTCTGAAGCATTCCACGAGTTATCGCTTGAGAGGAAATGACTGACAAAATATACCCTCTGGCTCACGGGCTATAACATGTCCTTATAAGTAGCCGTTTAGTGTCGTGCTGTCACTCACTTTAAGAGCCCAAATACAAGTCCGATACTTGCCTCCGATAGTCGGTTCCGATAGTCTGATCAGACTATCTGAAGGCCCCCGCGTCATACATTTGTTTGAACATGAATTACATATACGATCAGACTATCGGATCGGATGTCGGAATCGTAAGCATCGTCCGGGCGTCGTCGTCGTACAGAAAAAATCGGACACGAGAATCGTACGTGTATTTCATGAATCCGATCAGATAGTCGGATCCGGCTCCCGGAAGCAAGTATCGGACGTGTATTTTGACCCTTAGGCGAAGTGACAGGGACGGTACGAGACATACCTCCGATTTCTGAATTGAGAATTCTAGGATAAGCAGTACTTAAGTAACATTTGAGTAGGTACGTAGTTGTCAAAAAAATGACGGATTATAAAGCATTTTTTTGACAACTCCGTACTCAAACGCTACTTATGTATTGCTTATCCCGAATTCTCAATTCAGAAACCAGAGGTTAGCGGCAACTTGACATTGAGTAGGTAACGTTTGAGTATTTGGCCATATGACATGTGTTATGTGCTGCTAGCCAAGACTCACTTGTTACCTACTTTGAAACTCTTTTCTAGTTTTTGCGGTTTTCATAGCCGTCTACGTATGTAGGTATACGAACCTACTCATATGTAGGTACCTATGGCAAAAAGCCACTTGACGTTCAAGACCCACTGTTTGTTTGCCAAACCATTAACGAAATTGATTTCTCTCGAATTTTAGTACTTCGTTCTATAACGTTGAAACATTTTTAAACTATAAAACCAACACACATCTACTGACTTAAAACAAGACATAATTTTTACTCATAATAAAACTCTTCTCTCGTGTCCACCGAGCTATTTGAGAGTAGCTCATGCCGTTGGTGAAAAGACTAGCCAGTCAGCAAGGTTGCTAGCGAGGCTGACTGCCCAGGGTACGCCGGACATACATAAGTATCGTCACTCGTTGAGGCTCTTTTAATGCACCCCACTCATAATTAAATATGTAGTAGCTGACTTTACAGATTCATTTATGCACATATGCATTTGTATACGTTTACTAAAACTTTGTGATTAGAATAGTGTAAACAACTACTCGACTAACAGCTTATTAGTAAACTTTCTGCGATCACCAGCGAAGGCGTACTCTGTGATGACTATGATGTGATGAATCTTGACTGTATCTGTTGGGGACAATTAAGATCTTTGCTTTACAGCTTTTATTGCCTGTCTTTATTTTATTCATCACTAGCTTTGCCCTCGGCTCTGCTCATGTAAAAAGTTGTTTTTTTACTATATCAGCGAACATCGCGCCAGTATCAAAAACAACTGTACAAAGTGTAAACTCAATCGGATGAACGATGCGCGAACGCACAGGAGATGAACATACAAACAAACTAACATTAATTTTTGTACAACGTGTAACATATTAAACGCAAACCCTGAAAGTGGTTTGTTAAGCATCTGCTACGGAATCGATTTCAGCCATATTTTAATAGGTGTTTTTTTTTTTTTGAGATAAAGAAAAATGAGACTTGTCAAGGCCATAAGACAGAATTTTAAATACAGTTAACAATGAAAAGTAATATTATGTACATTTTCTTAAATAAACAACATTTATTTGCACATGAAAGTAAAATTTTAGTGTGTGTATTATGATTTTAACTGAATACCTATTCTAATTGGGGTATCTGACCTCCGGTTTCTGAATTGAGAATTCTAGGATAAGCAATACTTAAGTAACATTTGAATACGGAGTTGTCAAAAAAAATGACGGATTGTAAAGCATTTTTTTTGACAACTCCGTACTCAAATACTACATAAGTATTGCTTACCCCGAATTCTCAATTCAGAAACCGGAGGTGAGTGGTTGCGTTGTTTGTTAAATAATTATTGTGTAATAAAAATCTGCTCATTCTATTTCATACCGTAAAGCTCTAATGCCTTATTTTGGAAGAGACTTTTGTCTCCCACACAAAGGACTTGGCTGAGAGAAAAAAACTGACCCACTTTTTTTCTCCCTTGTCACTATCTACCTGTACCATTCTTCGATAGGAAGTAAACAGGGAAAAGGAAATGCTATGTCCCGTTTAATGCTATTTCCTGCACTACCTCTCTAGTTTTGATGTCATATTTGAAGTCATATTTATTTGTGTGCACTCGCGTTATCATGTTTGAAGTAGAACGACTTTGTCCGTTCGATTTATTCTGCATCAACATTTGTGAAGTTTCTTTTTATGTACTGCTAGAGAAATGTTATATTATGTTATTTATACAAGATTAGTTGGAAATGCGGGTACTAAACCGCAGGCCACTTAAAGTATCACTGATGACGGTTTTAAAGCAAGTGTTAAAACTTCAAAATTCGATAATTTTTATTTACTTGCAAAATTATTTTTCTTTCAGTTTTTTCAAAAATGCTTCATCCCCGCTTTAGTTACGAATTCGGAAAATAGAGCTTCTAATTCGTGACCCCAAATATGATCTAAAATGTAAATACAGCTGATCATAGCTGAGGATTTGAGCGCATTTTTTTTGTAATTTTTGAACAGCTATTTCTCTAAAACTATTGATTTTTGGGGAAAGTGGTAGAACAAAAGTTACTCATTATTAATATGGGTACTTTAAGACCCTTTCGGATTAGTACCCCCTTTCTGACTAACCTTGTATAAACCCAATCATCATAGAAAATAAAATGTATTTTTATATGTTACGTAGTCGCCTTAGTAGCTGGGAAATGTTCACACAAATTCGTCGATTGGTAATGTTATGTGGGAGATTATAGGTATATTTCAAAAGTGTTAAAACAAAAGTTGTTTATTTGTTACTTATAACTAGTATACAGAGTGTCACGAAACTCAATGTCAAACCGGGAACAAATGATAGGGAAGTTTATGATTGATAAGAAAAAAAAAGCTTAATGGTTTTCGAGTGTTAGCATTAATAAAATGTTACCTCATAAATCTAACAATTAAATATTTTGTATCTTTAAGTGTAAATCTTAAAAAAAAACTGAACTGTCATAAACTGTCCTATCATTTGCTCCGGCTTAACGCTAAGTTTCGAGACAACTAGTCGCTCATTTGCGACAAGAACGTGTTAAGTCCGAAAACCGGATTTTTCAGAAAACGACTTTGTATCTTTGGAAAATTTTAAACATAACACGTTCTTGTCGCAAATGAGAGCTGTATGTACCGGTTTCCCACGGTGCGTGATAGCGCGCACCACGACACACGAGCTCGCACCGACGCACCATGGGAAGAGACTCGTCTGTGATAACGCGGACGCGTGCGGAGCGATGCACCGTATCCACATCACACACCCTCATAATGTGGCTTCACACGGTGCGTGATTTTACGGATGATACCACGCACAGCCGGTGTGCACTACCACGCCCCGTGGAAAGCCAGCTTTAGGCTCAAAGACAAAAAACAAATTAAACAGAACGCGTCGTGAACGCAAATCGTATACTGACACTTGAAAAAACAAACGGGCGCAATTCTCCTAAAAGAAATCTTGATAAATCGCAACCAAACCAAGGCCGAACCGTTCATTCAGACAGTTTTCAATTTCAAAAGCTGTCAAATGGTTTGACACAAAAAAGAAAACCAGTCATTTTGACAGTTTTCGTAAATAAAAACTGACTGACGGTTGTGGGTCGTTTGCGTTGGCAACAATTTTCATATTTATGATTGTTTACGGTTTACTCATGTGCAGTGCACGTGCGTGCCGCGTGTTCAGCTCATGATTAAGGGCTCCGTTTAGGTCCGAAACTAGTCGGGCAATCCCGAAAAAATGCACGTGAGTAAACCGTAAATAATCATAAATATGAATGTGTCTCACGAAAGTTATAATACAAAAAAGGCAACAGTTTTGTTACTCGAATCAGCCCCCAAGACGCGCTGTGGCTGACTCCAAAATGTACAAGTATAATTTCAATAATTTAATTTATTTATTTTAATTTTCTTATTTAGTTTATTTTGCCTTGTGGGTAAAGTTACCCTAACCACTTCAAGGACACGTTGTACCCTTGGTAGTCTCTAGAAATTTGGTTATTTGTTCTATGGCTATTACAACAAAGGTAACTACTATTGACTTACTGTTTTGTTACTAATCGATTTCTAGTAGAGTCAACATAAAGTCTATTTTGGAATGATTTAATATGACTACACAAGAAGCCAGTTTAAATTCTTCTGGTAACGTGTGATGGTAACTGTAAGTTCTAGCATTTGTTTCACCACAACTAACGCGGGACGCGAGCGGGACGTGCCCTCGGCTGGCCCGTATGAGTTGTATTCAAGGAGGAGAGATGGTGTTGGGTTCCCTACTATTGGTCGATGGTCGAGCCTCGCTTTGCTGATATATGCATCGTCCCTATCAAAATGCCAATCCCTACTAATATTATAAATGCGAAAGTAACTCTGCCTGTTTATCTGTTACGGTTTCACGCCATAACCACTGAGCCAATTTTGATGAAACATGGTACAGAGATAGTCTGGAACCCGAAGAAGGATATAGGCTACTTTTATTCCGAAAACTGCGAAATATCTACGCGATAAACGACATCCACGCGGGTGAAGATGCGGGCGACCCCCGTATTAGTATATTTCTGACACTAACCTGCATTATTCTCACATAATTTTAAGCACTACATTGTGACAATACCCGATTGTACTTGAAATTATTTTAAAAGAGTATCCATTGAATTTCTTGCCTGCTCTTCTCCATAGGACCGACTTTTTGGAACCGTGCAACTAAATTATCGAGACATTTCTTAGGTGCACGTAATATTCGAATTCGAAATAAAAAACTTTGAATTTTTTGATTACTATGAAGCATCATCCGCTGGCTTCCGAGCGTTTGGTGTGGTGAACGCTTTATTTGTGTAGTGCATAATGCACTGCTTTTAATCCTTTTTAGCCTGCCTTTGGTGTCGTTCTGTTTCATCTTTAATAAATCAATCCATTATTGACGAATGCAAAATCCATACATTAGTTTCAGACATTCGAAAAATGAGTTCGTTTAGTCTAGATTTGTATTTTCTGTTGCAACTGAAGCCATTATCATGTATATGGAATTGTAATATTTCAATAGGTAACCCTGCATCCCCCGAGGCGACCGTGATCCCAAAATAGCTTTGTGCCTACGCTTTGCTAACTCTATAAAATTGTTTTATCTTGTAAACAAATACTATTATTGCCTAGACAATAAAGTTTGGGCTTCTAGACAATTGTTTGAAGGGTTCGTAGGTACATAGTCCAGTTCCAATTTTGGAGTAAAATTGTCGAGAATTTCTAATTTAGGAAATACCTTGACTTAAGGGAGTTTGTTTCTTATAATTAAAACAAAATTCCTCTTAAATAAATGCAGGCAAACCAACCTGTCATTTAGATCTACAAATCATTTTCGATATACTTATAATTCTGCCTAGCCCTTTCCCAAATATTTTGAGGTAAGCTTTCAGTCTAACCAGATACAGCTGAATACCAGTATTTTACAAGGAGTAACTGCCATCAATCCTCCGCAACCCAGTTACTAGGCAATGCCGATATCCTAAGGTTAGACTTGTAGGGTGAAAAAATTAAGAGCTTTCTTCTTTATAGATTGTTACATCACTATCATAGTAATATTACAAAACGAACTTCACTAGTAACGCTACTATAAACTCTGTAGTCTGTGATAGTCTTTAAAATAAACGACGTTCCAATTTTTTTTCACTTTTATTTATTTAATAAATACCTACTTAAATCAACTATTTGTCAAACTTTTGGGCTTCTGTCTACCCGTAACGAATGTCATACTCGTAGGTATTCGTATGACACCCGAGAGCGATGGTTTAACGTGCACTCCGAGGCACGGAGAGGTCTCGATGTGTCACCCATCCACGGACTGACCGCAGTAAGCACAGCTTAACCTTACAAACCTTATGTTCATGTATCAGTTGCTAATTAGGCACGCGCTACTCGTTATAATAATGAACAGCTTTTAAAATTTCCACCCCGTATGCAATATTTTAAATTAAATAACCGTTACCACTGAAGCGAGAAATAATACATCTTGCACGATTTTCTTATGTTCTTTTTAAAACTTTCAAAGCTATGCAACGTGGCGAAACTGCCAGTCTCTCGGGTATTTTATCGGTTACAGTGAAGTGGAGGGTTATTTCGACGCTTAAGTAAAATTTTGTAATAAAATAAACTAGTTTTTGCCCGCTGCTTCGCTCGCGTTAATTTACAAATTGACAATCAACTCTTAACACACTACAGTTTCTTTATTAATATATTTCAATCATGATTCTAAAGACACGTGGCGCCATCTATGAACGATTGTTATTTTCCTCGAGATGAATAGTACCCTATGTCCGTTTCTGTACACCTGACAATGTATATGCAAAATTTCAGGATGATCGGTTCAGTGGTTTAGGCGTGAAAAGGTAACAAACAAACAAACTTACTTTCTCATTTATACTATTAGTTAGGTGGGATAGACACACCTTTTTTATTACCTAAATTATCAGCTCTTAACACAGTTGATATGCATTGCAGCCGCTGCATGATCACAGAAGTGAATTTAATACACATTGTGTGACAGAGATCTCTACAATAGCTGTGAAAAGAGCTGATAATTTTGCAACAGCTGAACCGATTTCCATCAAACATAGCTTATAATCATTCCGATTAAACTTGCTTTCACACAAAAGAAACTGCTTTGAAATCGGATCATCCGTTTCGGAGCTACGATGCCACAAACAGACCCACAGACATACAGACAGTCAGACGTAGTTATTTATTCAATAAAAACTAATTTTTGGAGTCTTTAATCCAAAATGGCGGAGCGCGCCGAGGTCAGTAAAGGTCGAAAATTTTAAATTTTCATAAAAACTCTTAACCATATACATAATCCAAAATTCAGGATTGACCGACCTTTTGCAAGCTAAACCCATTTTTCTCCTTTGTGACTGGGCTATATGATACTGTCGATTGTCTCGAAACCTATCACTCCTTGATAGAGATACTTCTTCATTCGCAAGTAACTCTAAACCATTTCTATCAAACGTGGTTTCGCAAATGGTTCGACATAAATAACACTTAGAATACAAAACATGATTTTATGTGTTTCTTCTTTTTTTCCTTCTAGGTATATAAAAATAGTCCAATACATGATACGCGTATAAATAATGCGTATCGTACATAATATATATAATTACATACACGCATCAACCCATAACTCTATCAATAAAACTTCCTTTCAACCATTTTATTACTTACATCATTTTACTAGTATGAAATGTATCGCGTAAAAATATTTTCGCAGTAAAGCTATATAATATAGACTCGCGTTCAGTCTACATAGGGTAATAATCCCGAGACACGCCAGTCGTGGGAAATACCGGTTACGTTGACAGCACGATTAAAATTCACAGGGACAAACTACGGGCTGTAATGGCGGGGCTACAGGCTTTAGGCGCCACCATTACAATTGTCAAATTGTAGCCTAACAGCTGTCAATTGGTGAACAGAATGTAGTTGTGTGTATTGTGAATATACAAATTGGGGTTGACATTATGACAATAAATGATACCACGTGTTCTATGATGTGTTCTAGTACCGTACACAAAAAATCTGTTACTTTCAAGCACATTTTTTGTCGCATGATTTTTCAATTTCACTCATTCATGTAGATGAAGGGCCGTTGAAGTGGAAACTTATGTTAACTATATCTGTTCTACACGTGTAAATAAAGATAATATTGGTTTAAAAGGGTCATAGATTTACATAACTTCGCGTAGAGATCTTGATATTGGTAAAATTATTAAATCGTACGAAAATTCCTGTGGCTAAACTATTGAATGTACATGATTGATTATTTTGTGTTCGGTCGGAAACTCATCATAGAATACGTGGTATCATTTAATGTCGTAAAGTCATCCCCATTTTGTATAATGAGTGTGACTTGTAACATACTTGTAATGGGTAACTCGTCTATTTTAAAACAGGATGAGAGAGGACCTCATTTTACCTCATGAGGTACTTACTCATGAGGCACTCCTCATTCGAGTAGAAGGTAGGTGAGAGAAGCTGGTGAGCAGCGCAACGGGCTCGCTTGTGCGCTACCGCATGTCGCTTAGCTGGGTGACAGAAGGAGAGAGAGAGCGCGCCGAGTGCGTGAACGAACGAACGAACCTCGTCAAATAATTGCATTCCTATAGCCCAGGCTCCACCTAAGCGAAGATGTGCGGAGATGTCCTAAGCGGAGACGAGAAGAGATGTTTTTCAGCTAGGGTGTATCCACCGAAACTGTGCGGAGATGCGTACTGGCTAGACTGTAGCGGAGATGTGTGCTGGCTAGGGTGGAGATGTGCGCTGTCTAGAGAGGAACTGAGCTGCGTGCGGCGAGCGTTGGATGTGAACGCAGGTTAGTGCGATCTGACACGAAATGTACACATCTCGTCTCCGCTGCGCGCCGTCTTCAGTTTGCGAGGCAAAGCTCACATTCCGCCTTGTACCGCGGCCCAGCTCAATCTCAGCGAGGAACAGCTCACATCTCCGCTTCCATCGCGCCATACAAATATGATACATCTCCGTTCAGTGGTATCTTCTTAAGCTGAGTGGAAACGAGATGTGTGAATAACGAAATTCTATTGGTTTTTTAAAACACATCTAGTCCGGCCCTATCACTTATACACTCACTCACTCATCAGTCAGATACACACTCGAGCTTATACAAATAATAAATTAAGGAATTAGACGAGGTAGTTCAAAGTTGAAATACGAATAACTCCCTCATTTTTCATTTTGAGGAACTCAAATGAGGTAGCTCGCGAGTGAAGGGCATATCACTATAATATACGGGGTTACAATTTGTAGCTGTAACCGTAAAAAGTGTAAGAGGATTTACGAAAGGATATATTAGCTTTAACCCTCAAAATCTCGAAAAGGATAGATTTCTCTTTTACGTGAGCTTTGGATTTCTTTTCCTAACAATATGTCAAAGAAAAGAGTTGTTATTTTAATGAAAGTTAAATCCAAAATAATGGACCCATTAAAAGTAGTTGTATGTATTTCCTCTCGCAAACTATTATTTATATCGTAAGGTTTGTTGGGGAAAATCCGGATGTAGGGTAAATTCGTTCAAATGAATTTGCCGCAGAATATGTCAACAAAATATTACGGCGCGGACTGTAGAAAAATGTCGTAGCACTCTATTCTTGTCAACAATTAAAAGTATCATCACATTCTACGGTAAAACCATTTGACCGATATTTCCCCCATATCGTCATCTTAGAGTGAAAACCTTTGGATTGCAATTTGGTAACTTTTATTGTATCACGACGTTTATGTACTGTAATTACAAGAGAGCCACTGTTTGACATTATTTTATAGGCACTAAAATTAAGCCTTTATTGAGTATGTAAAATCTATGTATATAAAAATAAATCCCTATTTCCCTTGGTCACGCATCACGCGTGAGCGGCTGGACCGATTTCGCAAAATTTTTTTTGTTGTGTTCATAATTGTCAGGAGAAGGTTCTTATGAAAGAAAGTTTTGATATTTAAAAAAAACGAAATTATCTCAGTATGCCCATAATCTTTATTTGTTTACCGCATGCATGAAAATGGTTTTAACTTTTTGTTACTATTTTGATTTTGTTTCTGAAGGTAGGCAGTAGGTAAGTAGTAGGTAGGTAGTAAGTAGGAAAAAGTGCATTCCAACGCATGCCGGGTACAGCTAATTCGTAATAAATGTAATTGACTAGCTTTAGCCCGCGACCCGCAACTTATTCCACTTGAAAGCACCCAGGAACCGTGAATGACCAAACGCATTTCCGAGGTTTTCACTCTAAAGTGACGATACCGATATCTATATTACACAATTACAGGGTGTTAACGAATTCGTGTAATTCCTTAAAACCACATGATCTACTACTGATGTAGACAGGCCCCGCACGGGATTTAGCTTGATTAAAAATAAAAAAATAAAATTATTATTTTTTCATGCGGCTTTGTTACCGATCGTATCTAAACCACCTAATAAGGATTCAGTAAAAAAATAAGATTTTTTTTTTGCATTAAAAATGTTTTATTTTTGTGAACATTTCGATGCCACGCATAAATTAATGAAAGCACGGCGACACGGCTGGCAGGCACGACTAACGCGATATCGCTCTTTGCAGTCAGATAACCCAAGACTCTAAAATGACTCAGAAATATAAAACAAAGATTTTATTTTGAAATTTTTTTTTAGTTGATTTTCAAAAATTGCCATTTAGGGTTAATCTGTGTCATCAGTAGATCACGTGGTTTGAAGGAATTACACGAATTCGTTAACACCCTGTATATACTATAAATATATACCTATAAATACCGATATTTGCCCCATCCCTCAAACTTACACCGTTTACTCCAAAGGCATCTAACATTTCAAAACAAAGTCGTGTCTTCCCAATTCAGCCGGTTAAACCTTCATGAAAACTTCCAATGTAGTTTGTTCGATCGAAGCTTCAATAAACTGTTATCTGTCTTTCTGGTACTAGACACACTCTATCAACAAACACTGTACGTTGCCTATCAACCTTCAATGATGTCACAGTTCGGAAACGTTTCTCTCGCAAGAATGCTGAAATTTTTATGAGATATGTGCCCAGAAACCTTCTTTCGGGCAACTTCAAAATCATGATGTGTAGTGTAGATCTGTGTTTTAAGTTTATATTTATACAGTCGGATGCATTTAGATTACGATGAAGGGTTGTATACAGGGTGTTCCAAAAAATAGTTCCAAGCGTAAGTCCAGAGGTACAGCACCCTTAGAGGTACTCGAATCACCATGTATGTTCCGTTATTTTTTGTAGTTTTGGAGTTTCTTTTCATGTTTTAACCAAACTGACTTTAATGATATTTTTGATCATATATTGACGTGAATAGTTTTTTTTTCTTCTAAATTAGACGAGCAGAGAATCTAAATTTAAAAAAAAACACGCGTTTGTCTTAACTGTTCATGACACTACTCGTACGATCAAAACTGAAAGGTCATGAAAAAAAAATTCGAGTTACGAAAACTATAAAAAATCTCGGAACATCAGGGGGTGACGAGCTGGTACATCTAAGAATGTTCAACCTCTGGACTTCCGCTTGACACTACTTTTTGGGACACCTTATACAAGGTTAGTCAGAAAGGGGGTACTAATCCGAAAGGGTGGTAAAGTACCCATAATGATGAGTAACTTTTGTTGTACCACTTTCTCCAAAAGTCAATAGTTTAAGAGAAATAGCTGTTCAAAAATTACATTAAAAACTTGCTTAAATCTATCTATCCTCAGCTATGATCTGCTGTGTTTACATTTTAGGTCATATTTTGGGTCACAAATTAGGAGCTCCATTTTTTGAATTCGCAACTAAAGTAGGGACGAAGAATTTTTGAGAAAAACTAGAATAAAAATAATTTTACATGGAAATAAAAATTATCGAATTTTGAAATTTTAACACTTGCTTTAAAACTGTCATCAGTGATACTTTATGTGGCCTGCGGATTAGTACCCCCTTTCTGATTAACCTTGTATAAGTTGGATCAACGCTGGGATCAACATTCAAAATATCTAAAAACTTAATTTTACCATACATTTTATACTTGAAAAACTATCAATTACTATAATAAAATGCAATTTTTAATGCATTAATTAATAAAATAACATGCAATTATTCAAACAAACTTCCCACGGTATTTTCTTTTAATCCTTGAATGTAGTTTTTCATTACTTTAAAACCGATGCCGAGGTCTAACTCTACCGGGGAAAGATTTCTCGGCCTGACCCAATTTAATATATCAACGTCGATAATCAACGTATAATAAGAAAGGAATACTGATTAAAAAAAAGTTAAGTATAAACGAATTCGTGTTGGTAATTCCTTGAAACCGCGTGATTAACTAGTGACACAGATTAATTAACACGAAATGGATTTATTAAAAAAACCAAACAAAAAAATTAAGACCAAACTTTTTGTTCTGTTTCTGAATAATTTTTGACCCCAAGTTAACTGATTGCAAAGAGCGACATCGCGCCAGTAGGTATTGCGGTGCTTTCATTATTTTATGCATGGCAAAAAAATGTTCTATCACACAATACCTACATAGATTTGCAAACAAAAAATTGTTTGTCACTTGCCCCTACCGCAAGAAAAGTTTTTTTTTTTTTTTATCGTTCTATCTCTTCTAAATAAAGCTGTGAGGGGTCAATCTACACCAGGGGGTTACCATGATCTGTTACAGCAGGATTGTTTTAATATTATTACGAGAGTGGGTAAGAGATGACGCTAGAGAGCTGTCTAGCGCTGTCACTTTCCCACTCCCGTAATAATATTAAAACAATACTGCTATAACAGATCATGGTAACCCCCCAGTAGTAGGTATATCATGTGATTTTTAGGAATTACACGAATTCGTTTTTACCCGGTTTATAGGATATAAACTAGTTCGTGTAATTCCTTAAAACCACATGACCTACTACTGGTGTAGGTTGACCCTGCACGGGATTTAGCATGATTACAAAAAAAATAACCTTTTTTTGTTTGCGGTTGGGGTAAGTAATCGAATCGAAACCACCTAATAACGATTCAATAAAAAAGGAGCCAAAATTTTTTTGCTAAAAAATCTAATTTTATGATATGGCATTTCGATGCCACGCATAAACGAATGAAAGCACGGCGACACAGCTGCCTGGCTAGACTAACGCGATATTGCTCCGCACAAGTCAGTTAACTCGGGGCGCTAAAATGACTCGAAAACAGAAAATCATGAATTGTTCATGAAACAATTTTTTTTTGAATCTGAAAAAATCCATGCAGGGCCAATTTGTATGACCAGTAGATCACGCGGCTTGAAGGAATTACACGAATTCGTTCACACCCTGTATATAAGCAAGTTCGAGTTTCAAAATCAACGCAAACCCCCCAAGACTATTGGATAATGTATTTTCCTATCGTTTTCTTGTCTTCTATAAATGTACCACTTATAGAAAGTACGAGTAGCTCCCGCGGGTGTCGTCAGAGGCAACTTAATAGATTAAATACTAAAGGAAAATTATCATCGTGTAGCTACAGACATTACTTACAACTCGAAACTGGGGTTATTTGTGTCCTTCCAAGTTTTATTGCGGTGTGGCTTCGTCAAAGAACAAGGCACGCTTTCCCTTTCAGTAAGGAGTTATGTTTTAAGGGTGTACTTTGATGAAAAATCAGTTTGCCAAGCATGGGTGCATTAAAAGAGCACGAGTGATGATACTTAAGTACATCCGGCGCACCCTGGGCAGTCAGCTTCGCTATCAATATTGCTGACTGGCTAATCTTTACACCAGGGCAGAAGCTATTCCCGTACAGCTAGTGCCGACTCGAGAGAAGAAGGGATGTGTGCCCAGGGTGCGCCGGACGTACTTAAGTATCGAGTAGAGTCGGCATTATCACTACGCAAGCGTGGTGTTATTGGTCATTGCCTATTATGGTGATATTGACCATTGTTGGACGGTATATTTAAAGACTCATATTGACTACTAGCTTTCGCCCGCAGCTTCGCTTACGTGAAATTTTGAACCCGTTAAGTGACGATTTTCCATACAAACTTTCATCCCCTATTTAACTCCCTTAGGGGTTGAATTTCGAAAATCAAACAGATCCCTTGGGAGATGAAAGCCAAATACCTGGGGGTTATCCTCGACCACCATCTGAGTTTCCGAGACCATATCAAAGCGGTGCGCGCTCGCGCCGCTTTCGCTGTCGGTCGCCTCCACCCCATCCTTAGAGCGCGCAGTAAATTGTCACTTAGAAATAAGCTGAGAATCTACGTGACGTGCATCCGCCCCATCTTGACTTACGCTAGCGTCGTGTTCGCACACGTTAAGCCTTGTCGCTTCAAATCCTTCCAAACCCTCCAGAATCGAGTGTTGCGCAGAGCCGCGGCTGCCCCGTGGTTCATGCGTAACGTCCAACTCCATCTCGATCTAAAAATGCCAACCATCAGGCAATACCTCAAACGCATTTCCAAGCGTTACTTCGACAATGCCCCCCGCCATCCGAACCCCCTAGTCGCCGCAGCGGCAGACTACAGTCCCTCTCTCATAAGTAAAGTTCGCCGTCCCAGGCACACACTTTTAGAACCCGACGACGAAATAACCCTCCTCCAGGAGGCGAGTAAATCGACCAGCACACTATACAACGTCCGCCGCCGTCCGGCATATCGTCCTCGCCGACGAGGCCCGTCGCGACGTCCCACCGCCGCCGGTCACGATCCACCGAGCTCTCCCGTCGTAGAGCCGGTCGTCTCTTCAGACTCCGCAGTCACACCGATAATTCAGCCCTCATCAAGCTGTCTCCCCCCCCTATGTCCACGCCAGCAACGCCCTAAGCCGAGGTCCGAGTCCCACTAGGGGTCGCCCTTAGTGCTGTTGTTGCAGGTAGTCATGATGTTAGTGTAGTACAAGTAGTTAGCTTAGGTTAAGTATTTTACTTCCCCCATTGGCTGGAGACCCTTCAGGTCTCGCCAATAACTGCCCGGTTACGTAGAAACCGTCCCCTAGGACGACCTACAGCAGTCCAATAGAAAAAAAAAAAAAAAAAAAAAAGAATTTCGAAAAATCCATTCTTAATGGATGTCTACGTTACAAAAGGAACCTACTGTCAAAATTTCAGCTTTCTAACTCCAGCGGTTTAGGTTGCGCGTTGATAGATCAGTCAGTCAGTCAGTCAGCTTCTCCTTTTATATGTATAGATTATGTGTTAGATTAAGGGCTGATATGATAATGAAGAGTTAGAACTCGGTGTATCCCGACTTATAGCCGAAATCAATAACCGATCTCAATCCAAAATCTCTGAATGAATGTAGAGGTCTAATCCACCTAACTAAAGAAGTTCAGTCGCAAAGTAGTTGCAGTTAAGTTTCGATCAAAACAACGCTTTTCGTATTCTTTTGATCGGCGATCGGTATCAGATACGCTCGCGTGAACTGCAGCGTCACTGGAACTTGATCGGCGCATCATGAAACTACGAGAATAACAGCGGTTATACGCACTGCATCCGATCCGAATCCGTGAAAATACGTTCGATAGAAATCGGATGACGGATGCCGGATGTAGTGCGTAAACTACCATACAAATAGTTCTATGGCTACTTCGGTCCGTCAATTGTTTCTCCGAATTAGAAACTCTCGGATGACGGATAGAAATCGGATGATGGATGCCGGATGTAGTGCGTAAACTACCATACAAATAGTTCTATGGCTACTTCGGTCTGTCAATTGTTCTTCCAAATTAGAAACTCACGGATGACGGATAGAAATCGGATGACGGATGCCGGATGTAGTGCGTAAACTACCATACAAATAGTTCTATGGCTACTTCGGTCCGTCAATTGTTTTTCCGAATTAGAAACTCACGGATGACGGATAGAAATCGGATGATGGATGCCGGATGTAGTGCGTAAACTACCATACAAATAGTTCTATGGCTACTTCGGAACGTATTTTCACGGATTCGGATCGGATGCAGTGCGTAACCGCTGTAATCCGTGAGTTTCTAATTCGGAAGAACAATTGACGGACGAATTGTTTGAATTTGAATCAGAGATCGGAATAGTGCGTAAGCAACATCCAAATTCGGTCCGAGATTTTTACTCTAGATCGGTATTTTCACGGATTCGGATCGGATGCAGTGCGTAATCGATGTTAGCCTACTGTACCTGATTATTTTGGATTGAAGACGGTTATTGGTTTCTAACGTTACACAGTAAAGAAAGTGCAACCACAGTCTACCTATATCTTACTCCTTACAGTCGGTCAACGTAGAACATTGTCGCAGAGCAATCGTGCGGGGGGTTGCGGGGTGAAGGAGCGGAGGTTATGTCCCGAGTAGCCATACTGCATACTCGGGACATAACCTCCGCCCCTACATAATTTTGACATTTCATAGGACCTGTCAAATGTATGGGCGTTGACCCACTGTATGTAGTAAGTAGGTACACTGTGGTACAACCTCAAAACACGAATCCATTTTGAATTCCACTACAAAATAGGCACGTCACATTTTATTCTTGTTACACCACATCACTTAAGTTACGCCTCAAAAACTGGATCCGCTTTCCAGATCCCGCACAAAGTTGACAAAGGCGTGCGAAGCGGGCTGGGGGTTCTCGGAAAACCTATGTGTACTGCTTACAAAACCTATGTGTGCATACAATGTTCTGTGTGTGGTGCGAGTTGCATAAGAAAATGAGGGGAACACAATGATGTGGTTTGTTTACGGAAAGCAAAATTAAATTGTGAGCTTAATTAAAATGGTTTCCAACGTGTTTGTTGAAGTTTTATTTAAAACTAGGTGTGCTCGAGACTTCGTCCGCATGGAAGTAGAAAAAAACATTGTGTCGAAAATTAAACAATGAATATGTAAATGATGGAATCAGGCGTTACTTTGCGGAAATTCATGACATACAAATATACAAATAGAATATCTAGCTTAAATTCCGCTGAACAAGATCGCTAGTTTCGCTAGTTTAGTTTCCTGAGGATGCCCCGTGCAGGGGCGAAACACGTGTCGTGTATTGGTTTGCTTGCATGTTGCATTATTTTATCACTCTTTCTGCATGTGCATATACTTGTCGGCGGGAGGGTGGTGCTGCATACTGCATCCAAACTAGCGATCTTGTTCAGCTGAATTATAGCTAGATATTCTATTTGCATATTTTTAAATGAATATGTACTCCATTTTTTAAATCTAATCACATTTGTTTCTAATAAGGTAACTGCTCATCACTCACACTTTATAGCGTGATAATTTGTATCCTATAACCTGACCCGCTTTTTAACGGATGCGACTGCCAAATTTCAACTGGATCTGTCCAGTAACACTGGCGTGAACCACAAACGGACAAACAGACAAAGATTCTAAAATCTACATTTTCGGCATCAGTATCGTTCCTAGAATGCGTAGCACTTGCTTTTTTCCGAAAATATTTAATGTATAGTTCTAGCATCGATACGATCCGGTCATGATCCATCGAGATCTCCCGTCGTAGAGCCGGTTGTCTCTTCAGACTCCGCAGTCACACCGATAATTCAGCCCTCATCAAGCTGTCCCCGCCAGCAACGCCCTAAGCCGAGGTCCACGTCCCACTAGGGGTCGCCCTTAGTGCTGTTGTTGCAGGTAGTCATGATCTTAGTGTAGTATAAGTAGTTAGCTTAGGTTGGGCAGTCAGCCTCGCTACCAACCTTGCTGACTGGCTAATCTTTTCACCACGGCATGAGCTATTCTTGTATAGCTCGTGCCGACACGATAGTAAAGTAAAAGTAGTTAACTTAGGTTGGGCAGTCAGCCTCGCTACCATCCTTGCTGACTGGCTAATCTTTTCACCACGGCATGAGCTATTCTTGTATAGCTCGTGCCGACACGATAGTAAAGTAAAAGTAGTTAGCTTAGGTTAAGTATTTTACTTCCCCACCATTGGCTAGAGACCCTTCAGGTCTCGCCAATAACTGCCTGGTTACGTAGAAGGAGTCCGTCCGCAAGGATGGTCTTATATCAATCCAATAAAAAAAGAAAAACTTTTCTATTTTATTAATGTATTCATTTCTTTATTTTCTTTCATGCCGTGGTTGAGGCTATATTGCAATATAAAAAGCAAAAGAAATAGCAATAAAGAAAAATGCCGTTCAGCCAGTCAGCGTTTGGTAGCGAGGCTGACTGCCCAGAAAGCATTTTAATGCACCCCGCTTTGATGATGATCTCATAATAGCGATTTTATGATAAGATACCTACGGTATACAGTGTGGTAATTTGAGATGCCGTTCGAAATATTTTCAAAAATGATTGACAGCCTTATAAGAACATATTCCTGTAGGCACAACGATTAAGGTAGCTGCACTGCACTTATTACTAACCCATCACAATTAAGTTTTTTGCGATTTCTGACGTTTCTAGTACTCCAGCTTCAGTTGTTCCGGAAAAGTCTTTTGATCCTTATGGGAAATAGGATTGATTGGCATCATAATAATGTTTAGTGAGAACTACCCTTTTCCTCGCTGTCTGTATATTTTTTTCAAAATCTGTGAGTGTTTTAAAAATTATTCCAAAAGTTAGGGGTGGTCTCTTCAGAAAGTTTTCTTATAGCTATAATGGTTAAGGTAGCTGCCCTTCATGCCCCATCTCAAATTACCTCCTGTATATCAGTACTGCATTAACTACTACTTAACATAAATCTAACTTTGCTAAACCTACCTATATTAATGCAAGTGTGACTACCGTTAAGTAACTTAATCACGTGTAAATGAAGTAACAGGTTGGCTTCTTGCATACTTGATCAAGTGATGTGAACGGTTAACCGCTTGAGGTGAGACGCCAAGCTTAGAGGATCTATGAATGAACTTGTGATACTGTAAACTGACGCGGGAATAAATACTGAAGCGCGATTATAACTATAAAATAAATTAACCGCAATCAATTTGTATAATTATCGTCCCCCTAATGAGTGAATAATCAGCCTATAACTGTCCCAATATTGAGCCCGGGCCTTAAGGCCTAAACCCACTACACTGGCCTGGGGGCCTATTCAGAAAACTGAACGTCGAAGTTTTCTATCGAAACGAACTACCAGGGGGCCAATTCTCAGGATCTCATGGCGGTACCAACCCAGCGCTGGGCACGTCACAATTGCGGCGATAAGTCCCCTCTTTGAGGAGTGGCTAGAGAGGCGCCACGGCGTCCTCACCTTCCGCCTGACGCAGGTACTCTCCGGACACGGTTGTTTCGGGAGCTACCTGTTTCGGATTCGGCGCGAGGACACGCCCGGGTTTATCACTGTGAGGATCGCCCGGAGGACACGGTGGAGCATACGGTGGAGGTCTGCCCTGCGCCGTGTCCTTGTTGAGGCGACCGGCGGCGGCGACCTCTCGTGTACGGCCCTAGTTCAATCCATGGTCCGGTGCGAGGGGGCATGGGAAGCAGCACCTCCTTCTGCGAAGCAGTAATGCTAGCGAAGGAGGAGGCAGAACGCGTGACGGAGAGGCAAACCTCACGCCCCAGCCGCCGCAACAGAAGGAGACGCCCCGGGCGTCGGGAGTTGCAGGGCGATTCCCGGCCACCGTAGGCGCGGGCCTGTGGACGGCGAGCATCGGGTGGTTCGCCGTCCGATCAGGACCAGGCCCCGGTCGATGGCGCGTTGTGTTCCACGCGTCAAATAGATGTCAGCTTAGTAGATGGGGCCCGCTAGGGCCAGTGCCCTTGCAAAAGAGTTACCGCGGCCTTGGAACGCAAAGGGCATTAGGAGGAACACGGATGGGTTTTAGTCAGTAAGAATCTGATACTCCCTTCCGCTCTGCCCAGAGCGGAAGGAGTCAGATAGTTTTCGTTTACAAAAATTATCAAATTGTTTGACAACAAAAACAAAACCAAACATTTTGACTTTTGAATGAACGATTCAGTTGCAATTGATAAGAGGGTGAATGAAAGATAAAACATCAAATCGCGAAAATCGAATCGATTATCGGATCCGAAATACTTTCGTGGTTGATTAACGTGCGATCCGTTAACTGAAACTACGTAGATCGATTTTCAGGGCACCCTAGACTATTTTTTTAGTTATAAAATTTAGGCACTTATTTTATAATAACTTTTTTCACGTTTTGAAGCCTTATAATTTCATCCCATTTACCCATTAACGCCATTTACAACTCAGCCCTTCAATTATTACGAGCCATTAAAATTGATAAGTTCTTAACGAGTTATTATTAGACTTACAAAGAGTTAATTTAGCGATAACTTTTTTGACCAGTTTTAAGTTTCGATCTAAATACTGATAGAAAAGTTTGCTCGGTGCCTGTGAAATTATTGGTACAATAGAAAAAGATATTTGTGAGAAAATTCACTTATAGAATTCTCTATACCGGATGACTTTTTAGGGTTTCGTACCCAAAGGGTAAAACGGGACCCTATTGCTAAGGCTCCGCTGGCCGTCTGTCCGTCTGTCTGTCCGTCTGTCACCAGGCTGTATCTCATGAACCGTGATAGTTAGACAGTTGAAATTTTCACAGATGATGTGTTTCTGTTGCCGCTATAACAACAAATACTTAAAAACAGAATAAAATAAATGTTTAAGGGGGCTCCACAACAAGGGGGGTACAACAAACGTGATTTTTTTTGCTCGTTTTTATAGATAATGGTACGGAACCCTTCGTGCGCGAGTCCGACTCGCACCCGGCCGGTTTTTTTTTTAATTTGTTTGAACACAACTATTTTCCTGGTTTTCCCATACGTTTAAAAACCATAAACACTAGGCACCACCTTTTTAGAGCAATAAGTACCTTGTTCTATATAAACCAGGGGCCTATTCTCCTAAAATAAATCTTGAAAAATCACAACCGAACCAAAGCCGAACCGTTCATTCAGACAGTTCTTAATTTCAAAAGCTATCAAATTGTTTGACACAAAAAACAAAGTCAATCATTTTGAAAGTTTTCGAAAACAAAAACTGACTGACGGTTGTGGTTCGATTGCGTTTCGCAACAATTTATTTTAGGAGAATTGGGCCCCAGGTATTTCAAGCACTTCTGTATCCGCATATCTAATGCAAATATCAAAGTTTTGTTTACTTTTATACCTATAACATTTAAATGGTCAGACTATACATAATACATTTATTGTTGATTCATTATAAAATATAAATATAAAACGTTATCATTCCTCATTTCATGCAAATCGTTCACAATTCACCCGTTCATTCCTTTAATAAAATGGAACTCATTAAATGTGTTTATTATTATTTTTATTACCCCCAATGAACGTGAAGTGAATACATTATGTATAATATTATTCATTTATTTAAAATATATTTAAATTGAGAATCTCACGCGGATGCCAATGCAAATAATTTAATGTATTTATTTTGATTGAACGTACATAGCCCTAGGTGCTTTATAGGGAGTAGGTAAACAAATTCGTGTAATTCATTAAAAACCCATCGGCTATTACTGGTAAAGATTAATTCTGCGGGATTTGGCTTGATTAAAAATAAAATTCTTTTTTTTCTTACTGTATAATGGTGGTATAACAATTAAGGTCTCAAAAAAAAAATTTGCATTATTTATTTTTATTTTATTGATAGAGCATTTCCTTGCCACTCGCATAAATTAATGAAAGCACGGCGACATAAAAGCGGGCACGTCTAGCGCGATATCGCTCCGCGCAGTTAGTTAACTCAGGGCGCTATGATGACTCAAAAATAGAACGAGATGTTTTTTTTTTTATCTTAAAAAAACCCATGCTATTTCAATAGCTATGTATCACCAGTAGATCACGCGGTTTGTAGGAATTACACGAATTCGGATACATTCTGTGTATTCCTAATCATTACAGTAGCTCATGGCTATGGCTCCAAATAAATGTAAGAAAATAATTAAAATAAATTCTTACCGCTTTTAAGACTCAAAGCCAAACAATATTGCCTGCATCATGATATTATTATGCACTTATGACATCTGTAACCCTGCCTATGCCCTGAGCAGATGACGGACTTTTTGTCCTGCTGACTGCTGTGGACAAGAATGAACGTGGTTGATAGTTGTTGCCCATCGTGACATTCGGCACAGAATCAACGCACACGACGGTCATTTTGTCCGTAGTTGTCGTTAGAACCCTAGGGTCTCACTGGCAACAACTGCCAAGTTCGGTAGTTTTTCGACTGTCCCTAGGTACACTATCGAAAGTGACAAGTGCTTACTTTATAGGAGAGCGCTTTGAAGTTTATTTTATGAATAACTTTGTCAATAATGGCTATATCTGTATTTATACAGTACTAGCTTTTGCAATCAACTCTTACACAACATACTACTACATACTACAGATTCTGGCAGTTAAAATATTTAATAAACTACCGAATGATCTTCAAAACGAAACAAAAGAAATAGTATTTAATAGAAAATTAAAAACATTTAATAGAAAAATGCTTCTACTCAATCAAAGAATATTTAGAAAATAAAAAAGTTTAAAACCCCTAATATACGCACAAATGAGATAAACCTAAATAATAACCATAAATAACATAATAAACCTAAATAAATAAAACATACAACTTATAATACACCTATACCAATACCTATATACTCGATAAACTATGTTATTTTAGTTCTAGTACCTATACATAATTAAAAAAGTTGTGTTTAAATATAACAATAGTCAAAAATTAGGAACTATGTACTAAGTAGACACATAAGTAAATTTATAAATATGTATACTTTAATTAGAGCCCTCAAATACTGCAACACCTGGAAAAGGTTGCTAAGCTGTACCTACTTTATATAATAAGACCTGTATTATAACCTTAGTGTGCAAATAAATAGTTTGAGTTTGAGTTTCTACAATAATTCAATCATAATTCGTAAGATACGTGGCGCCATCTGTGAACGTTATTGCTGTTTTCCTCGGGAACAATATTTCTTTTCGGGAAGAAAGGTACCCTATGTCCGTTTCTGTACACCTGACAATGTATATGAAAAATTGCAGGATGATCGGTTCAGTGGTTTAGGCGTGAAAAGGTAACAAACAAACAAACTTACTTTCGCTTATAATATTAGTTAGGAGTTAGGATTGTATTGTTTACCTAGGGACAGTCGTTTTATCCGCGACAGTCACCCTGACTGACAAGAAGTCCGTCGTCTGATCAGGGTATAAGGCTACACGCGTCGGCCGACGAGAAGGAACATCGTGGGTTTTTAGCCGGTAAGAGTCCAGCATAACCCTCCGTCTTCCCCAGGCGGGGAGTATCCATGAGGATGTTCCGACGATAATAACGTACGATTTCCACCAACTAGGCCACGCAGAAGCGCAGCGCAGCGCGTCGCAGCGGATGCTTGAGCACCCGCCTATAGCCGACGGCGTCTTCCCGACGGCTACAATCTGCTGGAATCAGGGAGCACGCACGCGCGTGCTCGTGTATCCGCTATCGTAATCAGTTTCTACCAGCGGTGTGGCCAAGCGGAGCCAACCGGATGCGACGACAGCCGAGCGCCGCCGTCCACGTACTTGAGCAGCCGACCAGCTGCCGCGGCGTTAACCGAATTCCAAGCAGAGTAATTTCCATGCAAACATGAAACTTAACTATTGTATACAAGGCTGAATTTCCTTTAGTACAGTGTGAAATGCGCTCCGGCGAACTCCGGCGCGGCCCGATATTGGAAATCGTACCTACATAAGGCTACAAGAAATGTTTTGGTGGTAGTCTGTTCAGGTTTAAGCGTTACTTAACCCATTATATTGCTTAATACCTACCTACTGCTACCACTATGGACGTGTCGGTCCACGGTTCCAGCAATAGGTATTAGCGTGTCCACAATATGGAGTTCCCTCACTTATGTACCTCATACAAAAAAACTTCCGCAGGCGAGAGGTAGTATCGCCTCTATCTGATTTTGCCTTAGAGGTTATCAATAGTTTTTGTACATACCTGAATCTGGAAGCAGCTTTCCTTTCAACTCCACGTCGCTCTCCGCCGACGTGGCTCCATAGTTTTTGTACGTTTTCCCCGAAGGCTCCTCAAACTTGGTTACCTTAAATCGTTCCGACATTTTCACTCACTTTTCTCACTTATTCTAACACTGATATTATACTTAAAGCACTGATATTATACTTATAACACTGATATGATACTTGTATCACTAATATTATACTTATAGCACTTATATTATACTTAGAACACTGATTATACTAGCACTTGATATGGTTAATACACTGTTTTGTTAACACTGATATGTATGTAGTTATTACTGATACGTTTCGTCACTGATTCATTGTTGATTTTTCAGTTTTGTTCAGTTCCGTGCGGGTACTATAAACAACAAACTTTGTTACAGAATGCAGGTATATTTAAAATATCTTTGACTGTTTAATCATTAACCTATATGTATACAAGGTGTATCATAAATAATGCACAACCTCTTTAGGGGTCACTGTACTCATCTTTATGAACAACTTTTACTATGGGAACAAACCTGAAATCGCGAAAAAAAATTAGCTGTTCCCTACATTTATGTTCGCATAACTCGTCAAAATGTAGGGAACAGCTGATTTTTTTTTCGCGAATTCTGGTTTTGTCCCATTGTAAAAGTTGTTCATAATTATGAGTACTGACCCCTTAATAGGTTGTGCGTTATTTATTTTACACCTTGTATATTAATATTTTCTATTGGACTGCTTGAAGATGTTCCTTGCATCTTGGAGACCTGAAGGTTCTCCAGCCAATGGGGCGTAAGTAAAATACTTAACCTAAGCTACCTACTTATACTACACTACCATCATGCATGACTACTAGCATCAACAGCACTGAGTGCGACTCCTAGTGGGACAAGGCCCCGGCCTAGGGCGTTGCTGGCGAGAGATTGGGAGGGAGACAGCTTGATAAGGGCTGAATTATCAGTGTGAGCCGGTATGTATAGTTAGTTATGACATATTTATATCGAACAACGGACTAATAAGATCCCTCAACATTTTTTACGCAACACTTTATTTGAACTAAGGTAGAGGTACCCCTAGTTTTTAAACGTCTAAATGGCTAGCTCATTTTCTACAATAATTACAAGCGACCGGCCCCGGCATCGCTCGGGTACATTTTATAGGTTAAAATGTGAAACAAGAAATAACCTAAATTGAAATGAAAACCGCATCAAAATCTGTTGAGTAGTTTATAAGATGTAAGCGAACAAACAGACAAAAGCGACTTCAATTTATACTATTTAGAGATTACTAATTAGAAATGGAAACATATCCACACATACACACACGCACACACAAACACACACACACAGAAAAATACCTAAATTATTATTTATCCCTCCATCACGCTATAACAGCTAAATAGATTTGCATAAAATTAAGTACAGAGACAGAATCTATACTGAATTAGCAAATAGCTAGATTTTTATACAGGTAAACAAAAATGTTACGTGAGCAAATAAAAGTGTAAAAGAAAAAAGTCACATTTCAGTACTAAGCGAAACATTTTTCTTTGCTTTTGTATAAAGTTCTCGACCTTTATAAAGTGGCCGCAAGAGGTTTACCGAGCTAGGTAATAAATGAGAACTAATGAGAAGTAATTACTTAAGTTGGTCTACTCCAATGAAGCGTGTACACGAAAACAATATGGGTAAAAACATTATGGTTGCTAGGCACTTATAACTTTTCTCACTGTTTATTTCGAGGTTTTAATTAACTAATATACAAGGTGTAACATACTCGTAAATAACGCATAATCTCTTAAGGGGTCACTGTACTCATCATTATGAACAAATTTTACTATGGGACAAAACCTGGAAATCGCGAAAAAAAAATCAGCTGTTCCCTACCTTTATGTTTGCATGACTCGTCAAAATGTAGGGAATAGCTGATTTTTTTTTTCGTGATTTTGGGTTTCGTCCCCTATTAAAAGTTGTTCATAATGATGAGTACAGTGACCCCTTAAGAGGTTGTGCGTTATTTATGTTACACCTTGTATAAATAAACACACTAAGAAAGTTCTTAGCAAAGCCATTTTTTGCACAAGAGGCCTGCACTTGAATCGTTTGTTGTCCGAATTGTTTGAGAAAATAACTAAATAGATAAGATGTAACTTTGGTAACAATTTTTGTATATATCTGTGGAGGCTTGTAATTAGCAATTTAGTTACATATTATTGTTATTATAATGTTATTAGTCTGTAAGCCTTCCAAAAATAAAGAAAATAAAAATAAAATAATAGTTTCCCTTTAGTTATGGTAGTCTAAGTTTCTCACTCAGTTTATTCCTATGGGCATCATACGGGCACCAATATCCGCCTGTGCATTTAAAGGGCAACAAAGACCCATATGTAATTATGTACCCAATCAAGGGGTGTATATGTTATACATATTTTTAATACATCTGTATTTTTTATGCAGGGTAAATAGAAATATAAGAGCAATCACTACATAGTATATAACAAAGTCGCTTCCCGCTGTCTATCTGTCCCTATGTATGCTTAGATCTTTAAAACTACGCAACGGATTTTGATGCGGTTTTTTTTAATAGATAGAGTGATTCAAGAGGAAGGTTTTAAGCTATAAAACGTACACGTGCGAAGTCGGCGGGTCGCTAGTTATAAAATAAGTGCAATTTTAATATAAGTGCAATTAAAATATAAATGATTGTGGAATAATAACATTATTTTTTATTTTTTATATATACATATTTATAAGTCTTACTAGAACAGAATATATTTTCCAGAATTGTAAGCGCTCGTGAAAACAGTTTATTGATCATGGCAATAGCGAGATCATGATTTAAGAAAAGGTAAGATAGTTACTCTCTTTCTTGCGGCCACATTGGCAAATGCGACGAATATGCGTGTAATGCCTTGAAGGCATACTAATGGCTTTTGCCGATGACACCGAACGCTTGGTCGCTTTCGCTGTTGTAGGTATACACACCCACTCATTCGCGTTCGTTCAATAGTGTTCGTTCGCCTTACCGCGTTGACACGCCACGAAAATTCGGTTCATGTCACAGTGAGGCCCCGGTGTTACTAAACAAAACTAAACTGATCCACTTTACTACAATTACTGTATAATATGTTCATGTACAATCCCTGAAACACGTAAGCTTTTCTTATAAGACCAATAGAAGAACATACACAATGGAAATGAATGACAATGGAAGACATAGAGAGGCATATTTTTGGCAACAAAAAGTTGTCTAACAACGAACTCACTACTCAGTACAACTAATCCATTTCTTTATACACGTAAATGTGTAGCTAATGAACAAATGCCGTGGTTTTATTCCGCAATACTTGTACAAAAACGCCGCGTAACATAACTGCAGTGGGTAAATTATACCGACTTAAACCGCTTTTGATTATAGATACGTTTATATTATAGTTGTTCAAGATTATTTGTAGTTTGAAGAAAAGTAACTAGCAGCACCAGTTTTGTTATCGTTTATTGTATACGGAATGGTTAATTGAAATTATTTATTTGAAACAATTTTGTAAATTCGTGTAATTCCTTAAAACCACATGATCTACAAGGTTAGTCGGAAAGGGGGTACTAATCCGAAACCCACTTATAGTATCGCTGATGACTATTTGAAAGCAAGTGTTAAAATTTCATAATTCGATATTTTTTTTCCAAATAGAATGATTTTTATTTTAGTTTTTTAAAAAATTCTTCATCCCTGCTTTAGTTACAAATTCAGAAAATTGTGCTTCTAATTCATGACCCCAAATATGACCTAAAATGTAAACAGCGGATCATAACTGGGGATAGATAGATTTTAGAGACTTTTTTTTGAGATTTTAGAACATCTATTTCTCTTAAACAAAAATAAAGTATTGACTTTTGGGAAAAGTTGTAGAACAAAAGTTACTCATTATGTGTATTTTAACACCTTTTCGGATTAGTACCCCCTTTCTAACTAACCTTGTATAACTGGTATACATAGATGAAACCTCAACGGTTTCTTTTCTTGATTGAAAATAAAACAAGTAAAAAAAACGATATGTGATACAACATTCTTGTGCCACGCATAAATGAATGGAAGTCCAGCAAGGCAGCTTCGCGGGCACGAATAGCGCGATATCGCTTCGCGCAGTCAGGCAGCCCGAAGTCTGGATTTGTGCCCGGTTGATGGAAATAGGCTCGCCCCCTATTACATGGGACTTAAACGTGATGACCAAATGATGGTGTACAGTCATGTGTAATAATATGTAAACACATAGCGAACTTTAAAAGCGGCTATCTTTTATTTAGTTAGTAATTAAGAAATATTCGAAACCATAATTCGTATTTATTTGTAGTGTGACGGTGGCAGTGGTGGCGACTAGCGAGGTGCGCCTATAAAAGGGCCGGCGCGCTGCACTTCGTCCTCTCGTAGGAAGGGTCCCCTAGGACCACCTACAGCAGTCCAATATAAAAAAAAACTTCGTCCTCTCTCGCGCCTCAGCAGCCGCTAGTTAAGTACTACACCTACACCTGAAGACCCTGGACTCCTCGTATCGTATTGTCTAAGAACCACGCCCTGTAAACTAGTCTAATTTTGTAACTATTATAAAATATATATTGTATGATTAAAAGTGTTTTCCTTAATATTCTTATGTAAGTACACTCCTGCTAAACTGCTTCTGCTTCTTGCTAGATTCTGATTTTATGTGCACATGATCGTTAAGGGTTGACTCCTCAAGCCACCCTTCACCCGCTAAGCGTGACAGTAGAAACTACGTGTGTTTCATAATACTAATAGATAGTTAAGAAGGAAATCGCATATGAATTTCTCTATGTGTATACATATTATTACACGTGATAGTACAGTCACCTCTCTCTGCTCAACCCTTCGAGGAATACAGGCAAGTCCAAGTTTTTGCGCGTATTACGTTTACGGATTCGTTATATTCCCTACCCCATTAATACCGGACCATTTACATGTAACTTTCAGTAATAATTAAAGATGCCTTCATGTACGACGACTGCAGTTCAGAATTTCCCGGAAAAATCCCGAGCAAGCGGGACTGTGACAGAAATCGAATTAAAAAGATTCCTCTTCTACCTGACGCGCTCGACGCTCGGAAATGCAAATGCAGCAATGTTTTTTGGAGGCAAAATGGTAAAACTATGCATAGGATATAATATTAGATTATACTAGTTGTTGTCCGCGGTTTTCACTCGCATCATGGGGAACTGCTTCATGTACCCGTATAAAAAGTATCCAAGATAGTGTTAATCCCGAACATGGTCTATCAGCCATTATTGCCTGATTGAGTAACAAACATTCAAACTCATAGGCTTCCTTATTTATGATATTAGTGTATTTTTTTAACAATGTGAGATATAAATCAACTAAACTTATCATGACTTACTCATCTACAGCACTAATAATATTTAAGACTGAGATGTATTTATTGTCTCTTTCTGTCAAATGTTGGTTTAAGTTATGCTGTAGCACACAAGATAATATAAAATCACGCCTGTATTCCCCGATAGGTTGGGCAGAGGTATACCTTCATTTCGCGCTGTTATGTTTAAGTCCCAAGTAATAGAGGACGAGCCTATTGCCGTCAACCGGGCACAAATCCAAACTCCGAGCCACTAGTTATAAAAACATGGAAAAACAGCATAATACATTGCCCGACCTGGGGATCGAACCCAGGACCTCACGCTCAGCAGTCGCGCTTGCGACCAATAACCAACGACGCTGTAAATATTAGCACTATTTCCATCTTAAACCATAAATAAGATGCCCACACCAGTGTGCACAAAAGTTGGAAACAGTTTCAAACAATTTTATTTTGTTTTTTAACAAAAGGTTACTAAATGATTTGTTGATAAATGTTCACAATCATTCGCAGTTATAAACTGTTTACTGCTTGGAAAATGGGGGATTGTATCTAATTTTTTTCTTATAATATACAAGGTGTAACATAAATAACGCACAACCTCTTAAGGGGTCACTGTACTCATCATTATGAACAACTTTTACTATGGGCACAAACATGAAATCGCGAAAAAAAAACAGCTGTTCCCTGCATTTATGTTCGCATAACTCGTCAAAATGTAGGGAACAGCTGATTTTTTTTCTCGATTTCATGTTTGGTCCCATAGTAAAAGTTGTTCATCAGTGACCCCTTACGAGGTTGTGCGTTATTTATGTTGCACCTTGTATGTATCGAAACGTTTAGGTATGTTTCAATACATTTCTTTCAACTCCCATACCGGATGTTTCTAAATGTTGACAAACTTTTGTGAACACCGGTGTGGGAGCACCTTTAGGAACGCTGAGTGCATTATGTAAGTACACTAATTACACCTAATTACCTACCTATTATTCAAGATTGACGGCATAAAGTATCCGCTTGTTCCTCCCCATTAAAGAAAATGACAGTCACACGACAACAAAAACCTACAACAAATTAAATAGATATCTATTTAAATGATTATTCAACATGTGTAGTCACTTCTATAAATCTATGTACCTACATGTCTATTTGCGTAAGCGCAGATATTAAAACTGCGAAATGAAACCTGTTTTTCCTCATTTATCGGTTTATTCATGTTGTTTTATTTGGTTTAGACGAGACTCTACCAAGCTTGTATAATTTATCTTTAGATCGCTAAAAGTTATCGAATTGCAAAATAATAGATGGATATGGAACAGGGAAAAGAACTTTATATTCGATCAACGTCTAGGTGTTCCAGATCCTCCAGGTCCTCCAGGTCTTTGGTTTCCAGGTCTGTCAAAAAGCGTAGATATCTTTGCCTATTCGATAGAAATCTTCTGCTGGGAAATTGTTATAAGCTACTATACCGCCACTGAGAAGGTGTATCTACTTTAGAGCCACACCTAGGGCCACAGATGTGATGGTGGTAATGTAATCAAAAACATGTTCTACTGTTTTGACCATATTGTAAGGCACTTGTCCCACCGCCGACGATTAGCGAGTAGCGAGTAGAGCTAGAAACTGGAAACGAGTTGGCGAGCAGCGAGAAGCGAGTGTGTAGTTCCGATAGTTTTGTCGCTGGGCTATAAGCGAGTGTGCGGGTGCGACGGGCGATTACTCGGACCACTCGCAAATGACCGCTGGTTGATTTCTCGGCGTGAGGTCTGTCGGCCAAGCGAGCATCGCTGAGCGAGTATTATCTTTGATAGCCCTTGTCGCTCAGCGACAAACTAGTGGAGCGAGTCCTCACCGGCAGTGTGAACAGTCAGCGATCGACTATTAATATATGTGTCGGCGCGTCGAGAGAATTGGCTTGACGACTCCAAACTTAATTGATTCCTGGACGAATGACATCTACCAGATGACAGCGGTCAATGTCAATTTGACGTAACACCGAGGACTGGGGAGGCGGCCCGCGAAAAGCTAGACAGATAACGTCAGAGCTATCGAGCAAAACCCCGGTGTTGATTATTAATGGTGATCATGATTAAGATAACAAAAGTGATTGGGATTGGATGCATGTGCGCTCGCGCCCCACGTACTCGGTGGAACGTCGTCTATCTTTGTGCATCATTTTATTTGTGTTTGTCAAAGTACGACTTGTAATTGATATCAAAGACTTTAATTTGCTTCTCCTCGCCCGCAAACCCACGCATAGTACGGTGGCTGCTTTTGATAAGGATAACCAAATGCCTTTATCAGAAGTGGGATAGGCTCCATCGCCTATCTTATTTTCTATGTTAATTTGTAGACAGTATACAAGTTGTTTCTTGATAAATCGCTATTGCTATTTTAAAAAAAAAATACGAGTACCTACCTACGCAGTACAAAAAAAAAAAAAAGAAAAAAAAATTGTGAATGTTCCTCCTGTTTACGAATCTGTCTAATCGTAATTGTTAGTTTAAATGGGTTGAAAGTTGATTCTACGACTCTCAACACGGGACAGAGGATCTGCCGACCTGTTGCAACACGTCAAACGTCGCATGGACTCTTCGGTGGTGCTGCCCAGTGAGACGTGATGTGCTACAAGTGTGATTGCGTCGTGCCACCATGTGTATTGCCGTCAGGTACTGAAGTGCGAGCGAGGTAACGGACAAGCTTATGATTGCAACCAATGTCATAACCCTGGTAAGATTGAACCATTTGTACCTAATTCTTCTGATCCCTAATAAAATGATTTTAACTTGTAGTGAGGTAGATCATGTGTGTAATTTTGAAGGATGCGGACGAGATATCCTCTAATCCGTAATATGTGTGTTCAATATGTGTTGGGCGCGTAAAGGCAATTATTTGAGAGGCTTGATTTCTTGCAAAAGAAATTGAATGTACTTGGAGCGCACGATCAGTCATGGTCAGGCGAAGCCGAGCGCGAATAAAATTGGAAGCATTTGTCTGTTCAACACTTTGGCCGCGTCGCCCACGGGTGACCGCAAATCAGAGCAGTTTATAGTTATCGATGAAATTTGGCAAAATCAATGTTTTTGTAGTGTCACCACCATTGTCCGTCAGTGTTGAACGTGTTAATGAGCTTACTGATGTTAATGAGCACTAACACATTGGTGCAGAATGACTGAAATAATTGTAAATAGTAGACCACAGGTGAGTTAAAAATTGATCTTATAGACCCATGTAAAACTGTTCAGAGGCGCCCTTATCGGTTATCGCCTGCTGAAAAAGAAATCGTCAGAGATAAAGTGCAGACTCTTTTAGATGCTGGCATCATTCGCGAAAGCTCTTCACCCATCGCCAGTCCCATTTTAAATAATTACTCATGATAATAGGAATTGCTAAGCGTTGGTCGAAGGGGCCCAGTGCGCCCGGTCCACACCGCATGGTGAGTTGGTGGTTGGTCGAAGGGGCCCAGTGCGCCCGGTCCACACCGCATGGTGAGTTGGTGGTTGGTCGAAGGGGCCCAGTGCGCCCGGTCCACACCGCATGGTGAGTTGGTGGTTGGTCGAAGGGGCCCAGTGCGCCCGGTCCACACCGCATGGTGAGTTGGTGGTTGGTCGAAGGGGGCCCAGTGCGCCCGGTCCACACCGCATAGTAAGTTGGATGAAGGGGCCCAGTACGCCCGGTCCACATCGTATGGTGATACGGTGGCTGGTCGAAGAGGCCCAGTACGCCCGGTCCACGCCGCATGTTGAGATGGTGGCTGGTCGGAAGGGCCCAGTACGCCCGGTCTAGGCCGCATGGTGAGTTAGTAATTGGTCGAAGAGGCCTAGGACGCACGGCCCACATCACACAGTAAGTGGTTGTGGTAATGTTATGAGTCGGTGGCTAGTCGTAGAGGCCTCGAATGCCCGGTCTACGCCGCGCAGTGACTTAGTGGCTGGGCAATGAAACCTAGTACGCCCAGCCCAAACGGAGCTACAATGTAGTGCATCGCGAGGGATCTCTAAATTTTAAACGTTACTCCTGCATGTCAGGAATGGACGAGCTGACTGTAATGAAATGTTGTTTCCTGTGGAACTTCAGATGGGCAATATCAGGACGACCAAGCGCACGAGGACGTGCGATAGTCAGGGTGGCCGTGTCGGCGCGTCGAGAGAATTGGCTTGACGACTCCAAACTTAATTGATTCCTGGACGAATGACATCTACCAGATGACAGCGGTCAATGTCAATTTGACGTAACACCGAGGACTGGGGAGGCGGCCCGCGAAAAGCTAGACAGATAACGTCAGAGCTATCGAGCAAAACCCCGGTGTTGATTATTAATGGTGATCATGATTAAGATAACAAAAGTGATTGGGATTGGATGCATGTGCGCTCGCGCCCCACGTACTCGGTGGAACGTCGTCTATCTTTGTGCATCATTTTATTTGTGTTTGTCAAAGTACGACTTGTAATTGATATCAAAGACTTTAATTTGCTTCTCCTCGCCCGCAAACCCACGCATAGTACGGTGGCTGCTTTTGATAAGCATAACCAAATGCCTTTATATGCATCTCTTTTGTTTACACGGAATGTATATTTATTTGTACGTTTCTTGAGCGAGAAAATAGTCGATAGTTAGTCGCTTTCTCGCCGGCGGTGCGACAACTGCCTATTGTTCTGCCTAGCCTTTTCCCAACTATGATACGATCAACTTCCAGTCTAACAAGATGCAGCTGTATACCAGTATTACACAGAGCGACTGCCATCAGACCTCCGCATACCAGTTACTGGGCATTGCCGATACCTTAAGGTTCAGACGTCTGACTACCCGTAACGATTGTCATAGGTATTCGTGTGACGCCTGAGAGCGACGGTTTAACGTGCTTTCCGAGGCACGGAGAGGTCTCGATTTATAATATTATTAGATAAGATAAGATAAGTATTTATTCGCCAAGGATATGGTACAAAAGTTGTTAGGTAGGTAGACAATTAGTTTTCCGACACATCCGCCTCTGCAAGAGGCATACGAATATCATTAATTACATAATAACATTAATTAAATTGTATCATTTTAGAATATATTATAATCACTTTATCACTTATCTATATATATGAAAATGACTCGCTATTTCCCTTGGTCATCGCATCACGCGTGAACGGCTGGACCGATTTCGCAATTTTTTTTTTGTTTTGTTCGTAATTCTCAGGAGAAGGTTCTTATGAAAGAAAATTTTGATATTAAAAAAAAACTAATTATATCAGGTAGGTAGTAAGTAGGTAGTAGGTGGTAGGTAGTAGGTAGGTAGTAGGTAGGTAGTAGGTAGGTAGTAGGTAGGTAGTAGGTAGGTAGTAGGTAGGTAGTAGGTAGGTAGTAGGTAGGTAGTAGGTAGGTAGTAGGTAGGTAGTAGGTAGGTAGTAGGTAGGTAGTAGGTAGGTAGTAGGTAGGTAGTAGGTAGGTAGTAGGTAGGTAGTAGGTAGGTAGTAGGTAGGTAGTAGGTAGGTAGTAGGTAGGTAGTAGGTAGGTAGTAGGTAGGTAGTAGGTAGGTAGTAGGTAGGTAGTAGGTAGGTAGTAGGTAGGTAGTAGGTAGGTAGTAGGTAGGTAGTAGGTAGGTAGTAGGTAGGTAGTAGGTAGGTAGTAGGTAGGTAGTAGGTAGGTAGTAGGTAGGTAGTAGGTAGGTAGTAGGTAGGTAGTAGGTAGGTAGTAGGTAGGTAGTAGGTAGGTAGTAGGTAGGTAGTAGGTAGGTAGTAGGTAGGTAGTAGGTAGGTAGTAGGTAGGTAGTAGGTAGGTAGTAGGTAGGTAGTAGGTAGGTAGTAGGTAGGTAGTAGGTAGGTAGTAGGTAGGTAGTAGGTAGGTAGTAGGTAGGTAGTAGGTAGGTAGTAGGTAGGTAGTAGGTAGGTAGTAGGTAGGTAGTAGGTAGGTAGTAGGTAGGTAGTAGGTAGGTAGTAGGTAGGTAGTAGGTAGGTAGTAGGTAGGTAGTAGGTAGGTAGTAGGTAGGTAGTAGGTAGGTAGTAGGTAGGTAGTAAGTAGGTAGTAGGTAGGTAGTAGGTAGGTAGTAGGTAGGTAGTATGTAGGTAGTAGGTAGGTAGTATGTAGGTAGTAGGTAGGTAGTATGTAGGTAGTAGGTAGGTAGTAGGTAGGTAGTAGGTAGGTAGTAGGTAGGTAGTAGGTAGGTAGTAGGTAGGTAGTAGGTAGGTAGTAGGTAGGTAGTAGGTAGGTAGTAGGTAGGTAGTAGGTAGGTAGTAGGTAGGTAGTAGGTAGGTAGTAGGTAGGTAGTAGGTAGGTAGTAGGTAGGTAGTAGGTAGGTAGTAGGTAGGTAGTAGGTAGGTAGTAGGTAGGTAGTAGGTAGGTAGTAGGTAGGTAGTAGGTAGGTAGTAGGTAGGTAGTAGGTAGGTAGTAGGTAGGTAGTAGGTAGGTAGAAGGTAGGTAGTAGGTAGGTAGTAGGTACGTAGTAGGTAGGTAGTAGGTAGGTAGTAGGTAGGTAGTAGGTAGGTAGTAGGTAGGTAGTAGGTAGGTAGAAGGTAGGTAGTAGGTACGTAGTAGGTAGGTAGTAAGTAGGAAAAAGTGCATTGCAACGCATGCCGGGTACAGCTAGTTACATTATATAAAATATTAAATTAATTGCGTAGGTACATTGTGAGATCAAGATTAAAAAAAATATAGATGTCATTTTTTACGGTTAAACTTAATATTTATAAACTCTTTCACTGTATAAAAATGGTTTTCAAGCAACCATTTACATAGGGCTTTTTTAAATAAACGTAAAGGTTGTTCTCTTATTATTTGTGGGATCTGGTTGTAGACTTTAATACACATTAAATAACTATTTCTATAATGGAGGGTCCTTCTACAAAGTTCATTTTTTAATTTTGTGGGATCTCTTTTCATGAACTTGCTGTTTTCACTAACTTTGGGAAAGAAATGTGCATTTTTCCTAACAAACATACCAATTTCTAAAATATATAAAGAAGCCAACGTTCAAACTTTTAACTTTTTAAAAAACGGTCTACAGCTTTCAAGCGGTTCGGCTCCAGTTTTGGCGCTCATGCATTTCTTTTGCACTATGAAAGCCCTTTGAATATGCACAGAGTTACCCCATAAAAGCAAGCCGTATCTCAAGACAGATCCTATATATATATAACGAACGGTCACCCATCCAAGGACTGACTGCAGCAAATCGTATGAACCGCTCGCTTTTAATCTTCTTCTATCGTGTCGGCACGAACTATACGAGAAAAGCTCATACCGTGGTGAAAAGATTAGCCAGTCAGCAAGGTTGGTACCGGGGCTGACTGCCCAGGGTGCTTTTAATTAGCCACGAGCTCCCTCACTCTCAATTATAATCATTATATTATAAAACGAGTAGTTGCTAAGTCATATACGAGTACTTACTACGTAACAATATTCCACGCAACATGGAAATGATCGAATCATGACGTCATCTAATCCAGGTACACACGGTTATCTGTTATCTAGCAAAGTATTAGGTCCTTGAACATTTGGGTCAGTATTAGGCGAGGTAGTTACATATGAAACAGGTTCTAAAATTATTCTTGTATCACACTTTTTAAGGCAAGATCAGGCTTATAGAATAATTATGCACCAGCAATCTGTATATTAAATGGTCTTTAGGTTATTGCAATTTAATTTCCATGAAAGTAAAACTTGTTATAGTACGACACAACTAAGAAGCTACATTGCTGTACTATGGTTTTCATTTTGACATATCAACAGTTTCTATAGCAATGTATGTATTAACAATTCGACTTCTCCACAAGTTTGTATCACGCAATGAATATTGTTGTATTGTCAAAATGCACATAAAGCTATTGAAATTACGAATGTGATACGCAATTGGGATGCTGATCGAACAATCAATAGTAGTCGCTCCTTTTCGCGCGACTGACACTTATTCCATCAGCGTAAAGATCATCTTTTACTGAAGTACTAACAAACCTTCGTGGTCGTGAGTCGCACTCAGTTCGAAAGTGATCGGTTTTACGAAATTTGCCGTTGCGACTTCTTGGTTGTGTCGCACTACTGTATTAAAAACATAAATATAATTATCTTTCCTTGTTTGCTAGTGTCTGATCAATCGCAACCGAATCGCAGCTGAACCGTTGATTCAGACAGTTTTCGTTCGACGAAAGCAGCAGGTAGTATTCAGGTTTCCTTCCTACACAAAGTTTATCAAATTCTGATCGGCACATGAATTCAAAAATTCAGAGGTGCAGGCGGGGATCGAACTCAGACTCTCCATTGTGGAGGCTAGCGTCCAGTCTATCACTACTATACTAACGATATACAATGGGAAATTTTAACAATGCCGAACAAAGATGTATATTATATTAGTATTTTATTTTTCTTGAAAGAAAACTTTGCCCCCACACTTGGATTTCTCCTGTATCGTGGGTGATTTACAGACACAAACGCCCAGACCCGAAACAACTAGGTATCTGTAGGCCATACAAATTTTTGTTCTGTGTGTGAATCGAACCCACGATCCGTAGCGCAGAAGCCAATCACTTAGCCACTGCACCAAACGTGTCGTCAATTGTGTGTCAAGTATGTATGTCCCAGGGACCTATCTTGGAACTAATAACGAAATGTAGCTCAGTTTCCTAGAAATAACGTACCTTGCATAGAGATAATTTAGAGAAATAATTGCTTATATGAGTAGCCCCTCACAGGCTAGGAGATAAGCAATTCAAAGAGTACATAACAGCTGCAACATCCACTTCATGGAAACATATAATACTGAGAATCTCTCTTAAGGCACTTGTCCCACCGCCGACGATGAGCGAGTAGCGAGTAGAGCTAGAAACTGGAAACGAGTTGGCGAGCAGCGAGAAGCGAGTGTGTAGTTCCGATAGTTTTGTCGCTGGGCTATAAGCGAGTGTGCGAGTGCGACGGGCGATTACTCCCACCACACGCAAATGACCGCTGGTTAATCTCTCGGCGTGAGGTCTGTCGGCCAAGCGAGCATCGCTGAGCGAGTATTATCTTTGATAGTCCTTGTCGCTCAGCGGCAAACTAGTGGAGCGAGTCCACGCCGGCAGTGTGAACAGTCAGCGATCGACTATTAATATATGCATCTCTTTTGTTTACACGGAATGTATATCTATTTGTACTTACTTGAGCGAGAAAATAGTTGATAGTTAGTCGCTTCCTCGCCGGCGGTGTTACAACTGCCTAACATTCTTAAACCGAAATAAACCAGTATGTATACGTACTTTCGCGTACAATCGGTCAAATGTATTTAAGTATCATTCTGTTTATTTGTGTAATTTACGAGTCACCTCAGCGAATGTTAAAATAATTCATCACGACCTACCTCAATGATTTTTAGCTTTAACAGGTCTGTGTCACTTGACGGGTTAGATACAAAATATGCCTAAACGCTGTTTACCTCCGGAGTGAAACACAAAAGCAAACGGAACAAAATGTTATTAACTGATCGCTAAAGCTCAATTTCGCAAGAGCAATGCACACTTTTCGATCTATACTTGGGAGCAAAGAAATCGAGCCACTTTTTTCCCGTGTCCTGGTTATTAGTTTTTGTTTCATGAATTATATCATTCAAAATACAAAAAACTACCCTCATTGTAAAGGTTATCAAATAACCTTTTAGGCGATATATGTTTAGAATTGACCTGTTCCATAATACCAAAAATAATAAAAAATATACCAACGTGAAAAATAGAAGTGGCTCGATTTATTTGCTCTCAAGTAGGTATATTTAACAATTTAGTCCGGGAGTGAGATGTTTGTGCGCCCGGCCTTCGGGGATAAGACCAGGGAGGGTGGGATTCTTAGCTCATTAAAACCACCCTGGTGGTCAATATCAGCACATGGACGAGGCACTGTGTCCTCTTAAAAACCACCACAGAACCACCCGTGCACCACCTGTTAGTGAGACTGTAAAGGGGTCCTGAACTTCGTACGCATGTAGAACGTACTTATTCATTATTCGGTGCCATTTAGCGATTTTAAACCCTGTATACATTACAGGGTGTTAACGAATTCGTGTAATTCCTTAAAACCACATGATCTACTACTGGTGTAGAATGGCCCCGCACGGGATTTAGATTGATTAAAAATAAAAAAAATAAAAGTATTTTTTTTTCATGCGGTAGCGGTATTCGGTCATATCTAAACCACCTCATAAGGAATCAGTAAAAAAAAGAAACTTTTTTTTGCAAAAAATATTTTTTATTTGAGTGAACATTTCGATGCCACGCATAAATTAATGAAAGCATGGCGACACAGCTGGCGGGTACGACTAACGCGATATCGCTCTTTGCAGTCAAATAACTCAAGGCTCTAAAATGACTCAGAAATAGAAAATCAAGTTTTTTTTAATATTTTATTCAGTTGGATTTCAGAAATACCTATTTAGGGTTAATCTATGTCACCGGTAGATCACGCGGTTTAAAGGAATTACACGAATTCGTTAACACCCTGTATAAACAACATTGGGTAGTTTAGTCTAGGATATAATTTTTCTTTGTTTTTACTTTAGATTAAGTTTAGATTTATATTTTATTAATTTAGGTTAATAACATGTGATGTATACAGGTTTAGTCGACCGTCTACACAAAACCTCTTTGCAATATTGTGTACCATTAAAACAGCGCTGTTCCCAAATCTGTGTAATGTTGTGTAATGTGTACCAACGACAAAGTGTACTGGGAGCCTGCATGAGTGGATCCAATGAATTTATTCCAAGCCGGAGAGGTTGCAAATTGAGAGACAAATGGTGTCCTTATTCTCTGCACTGGTGAACATATAGACTGAATATTTTTAAGGAATTCTTTGACCTTTGCCTGTGGACTTTAGTAGGACAATATATATTATATACCTCGTATTCGGTACACGGAAGGGAAAGTATTTTAAATATTTAAAATAGCAAATTTTAAATCTTCTATTTTATTTTAAACTAGAGACCCGCTCCGGCTTCGCACGTACCTATACGTTTTATAGCTTAATCTTCCTCTTGAATCACTCTATCTATTAAAAAAAACCGCATCAAAATCCGTTGCGTAGTTTTAAAGATCTAAGCATACATAGGGACAGACAGACAGCGGGAAGCGACTTTGTTTTATACTATGTAGTGATGAAGTAAAAAATACAGCATTCAATTTTTAATTTTTATTCTCTTACGTATACAATAATATCACAGTTTTCAAATAAAAGCCGCCTCAAAACAAACAATTGTTTTTCAGTTGATCCATATAAAAACATGAAAGTTCAAATTCGTATATTCAAAATTCGTTGAACAAAAATTGTTAGTTTTATTGATAAAAATCTCGTTAGGAGTTTCGGGTATTTTTCAATTTACCCTGTACAGACTCAGTGATTTGTGGCACTACTGCGTACACAATGGTCTCCACTAAGCTGTCACTTGGCATCTAAACGACAATGTTGCACCATTGATAGATGCATCTGTGTGAGCTCTTGTTTATTGTGAACAACTGAATACATTGACCTGCTAAATAGAGTGCCATTGACTGGTTTACGTTAATTGATTTTACTGCTATACATCTTGTATTTTTACTACTTAGAAATTTTATAGGAGTGTGTCGCTCGTAAAACAATCGTAACATAACATCATATCTGTTATTCCCCGAATGGTTGGAAAGAGCTGAATAGTACACCCTCATTTCGCCGTTATGTTTAAGTCCCATGTAATAGGGGGTGAGCCCATTGCTATCAACCCACGCACGAAACCAGACTCCGGGCTGCTACTGACAAATTTCACACAGAAACTCGATAACAATACAAAGCCAACGACAATGATAAAAAAAAACTTTCTGCAAATTAACATCTGCTAGATCAGTCTCTCCCAAAGTGGGCGATGACGCCCCCTTGTGGGCGCTACAGGCCTACATGGGGGCGGTAAAAGTAATGATTACGATTGTGATTCTTAAGAAGTGGTAAAGTTAAAAAAAATAGGGGGCGCCAGAGAATAATTGATTCTCGAAGTGGGCGGTAGACGAAATAAGTTTGAGAATCACTATGCTAGACTGTATGAGAAGACAAATACAAAAGTGTTCAACAAATATGATCACTTTGTACCCACTAAAACCACAAAGTGAGCAGAGAGAGGAATTTAGTTAAATAATTCAATTTTACAAATAGATACAATCCACGTAACACAGAATGTGTTTCTAATATTCCGAAAAACAACAACACGGAATACAGATATCCTTCTAATATTCTGTGGTACAATGCAATAGATAACAACCGATGGTAGCAACGTACAATGGTTTAAATTTTAATAAAGAAATCCGTTTATGCGGGCGGCGGAGTTACGAACAAAAGCTAGACCATATCGGGAGAGTACCTAAATAGGTATTATGTATACATATACAAGGTTAGTTGGAAAGGTGGTACTAATAATAATGGGTAACTTTTGTTCTGCAACTTTCCCCAAAAGTCAATAATTCAGGAGAAATAGAATATCAAAGATCTCAAAAAAAAAAAACACTAAAAACTATCTACCCTCACTATGATCAGCTGTTTACATTTTTGGGTCATATTTGGAGTCACGGATTGAATGCTCTATTTTATGAATTCGTAACTAAAGAAAGGATGAAGAATTTTTGAAAAAACTAAAATAATTATCATTTTTCATGGAAAGAAAAATGATCGAATTTTAAAATTTTAACCTTTGCTTTAAAACAGTTATCAGTGATTCTTTAACTAGCCCGCGGGTTGGTACCCTCTTTCCGAATAACCTTGTATAGTACACCCTCATGTGGCCGGTAATAGGGCGCGAGCCTATTGCCATTTACCGGTCACAAATCCAGACTCCGGGCTACTACTGAGAAATTCCACACAGAAAAACCCGATAACACATTGCTCGACCTGGGATCAAACTCAAGAACTCACGCTCACGATCGATTATCATAAGTACTTACAAGAGTATACCTTGGAAAGATAAGTTAATTTTTAGTACTCCTGGTATCTTTAGGAAACTTACCTCGAATATTTAGTTTTCTTTATTTGATTATGTATGAAATGACCGAATGAAACCTTATCTTTTTTGAACCTTTTTTATTTGTCAGATTTTATACATTTTCTAAATTGTAGTGACATTTCTTTAATATCAATTCCAGACATTCCAAATTGCTTCACAATGAATAGGTCTATCAAAAACTTACGTTTATAAACTTGAAGGCTTTCATTGAAGACTTTGTAGGTGGAAAATTCCAAAGGTAAAAAGGTGACTACAAAGGTACAGTTTGAAAACACTGAAGAAGTATTAAGGAATCGAGAAAGACAAATGACAGCAAAAACTTTGCTAGGACAAAATTTTGCGATCAAACGACTTCGGTCATAAGTAGAGTTCAAAGGGAATAAAGTTGTCACAACTGTTTAGAAATATGAGAAAAAATATAACGTTAAGTATTAAATGTGAAGGATGAAGACCTAAAAGTCTGGAAATCATGGGAGAAGAAGGTCTTTGCTCAGCAGTGGGATAATGCTAACAGTAATAGTCAAACACCAAAATTAGACACCAAAATTAACCCACAAAGTGTGTTGATATTTGACAGAAGACAAGTACCGCAGAACGGGGTTACTTTGATCAATTTCTTGAGCTTCATGTGTTTGTATCTTATTTATTTTCGCTTTTAGCTGCTACATCAAAAATATTTTTTATAGACTGAATTAACTGAGATATATAAAATCACATAAACTAGGTAGATAAAAACTACAGATCATAGTTTTCGATAAAAAAGAGAAATTTCCATATCAAAGTCGGACCATAGGCTTTTACTTTGATAATGCCTGTTTTACCATTCAGTGTCAAAGTAGCCCCAATGAGGACTCGAATTTTGTACATAATCAGGGGTGTGATTGAGTATTTTTTATCTTCGCCATCTAACTTTGCAGACATCTCTATGCCGTATGGTAAAATAGGAAAACTGTCAATGTTGCCTATACAGATAAGTTAAAATGCATAAGTTCCATTTTTACAGAGATGAATGACCAAATGCAATATTTTTAGTAACTATCAATGTCGCCCCTTGATATCGAAGTAACGCCAATCTCTGGTACCTTGAGGGCATCAAGTACCAAGATAAAAGGTACTTTTTGTACCAGAAAATTCAAAACTTTATACGCGAGCGGAACCACGGGCTCACCTAGTGCTTCATATTTCACATGTCTCGGTAGTTACGCATTTTTTTCATCGTCGTTTGCTCTTTTAAGTAAATACGCGTCATTTTGTTCACATATTTACTTAATGAGTACATAGTTTAACGAAACAACTTTTAAAACGCTTTTGTTAATTAGCAGAGGTAAAGAGAATTCAATGACAGATTCGTTGCAAAAAAAAAAGAAAAAGTGGGAAAAAATTGTTTAAAAACTTCCTGGAAGTTTAATCTCAGTTTCCACGTGCTTGGAATTGGTATAATAATTGTTTTTTGTTCATACAGATGCGAACGAGTTAATGCAGTATTATACTACTGTATGCATGCTGTAACTGTATGCATTTTTACTTTTTTTGTATTTTAATACGAGGTTTCTTCGCGAAGCAGGCGCCGCCAACGAGCAGGGATTTTTTTATTTGATGTCACCAAACCATAAAAGGAAGACTTTTATACCTAACTGTGGGATGACCACTGTCTCCGTGTGGAGAAGGGCTAGAATATAAAACTTCCTCAGCGCACGCTGGGAATAGACGCATGTTGTAAGATTCAACAAAACCCAGCACCCTTGGTGGTAGGATCTATACAGTCCGCCTGGCTAGCTACCACCCTCACATTAAAGTCCGGCGCCAAGCAGTTTACTGTGTTCCGTCGTGTGTATGTGAGAGCCAGAGGGGTATAGGGGAATCTCGCTATATGTCTGTTACTTGGATTCGTGTGCTCCATCTTAGACCCTGAATACGCTTACCATCAGGTGCGACTAGGGCCAAACGTGAAGAAGTTACTAAATAAATGAAAGAACCTTAAACAATGCATTCAACGTCGTGATTGACAATACATAGGTACGTCCGTTGCGCCTGAGATTGTCAGTCCCGCTACCAACCTTGCTGACTGGCTAATCTTTTCACCACAGCATAAGCTATTCGCGTATTTCAAATGAGAAAAATAGGGTTTAGGCCTCAGTCCACCCTGCCAGGGTTGCGGAATTTGTTCGAAAGAGTTACCGCGGCCCTGGAACGCAAAGGGCACAAGGAGGAACAAGGATGGGTTTTAGTCAGTAAGAGTCTGACACTCTCTTCCACTCCGCCCAGAGCGGAAGATGGCATTTGATGATTTGCCATCCATAAAACAAAAAAGTACTCATTCCACCACGCTGGCCTGGTACCTAGTGCCTGGGTTTGCAGACAACACACACTTTTGAAAAGTTTTTTTTTATCCGTCTCAAGCGTGTAGATTTCCTCACGATATGTACCTTCACCGTTAACGTACTTTATAATCAAATTCTGATCCACACATGAATCGAAAAGTCAAGTGCAAGCTGGGATCGAACTCTAACCTCTTGCATGGAAGGCAACCATGCCCCACTAGTCTATCCATCACAACAACTTCAGAACCATACACCCTACAAATATACCATAAAAACACTGCACAAATATCGTCTAAGTACCCAAGAGCTTCAGCTGAAGTAATTCTATAAATATATCGGATGACCATCGGCCGATACCGATGAGATCCGGTGCAACAAACGATCGGTCAAATGACACCAATTGATATGTATTGAAAACAGAGAATTGAACGCCAGGGCCGGCGTCATCGGTGTTCATTAATGCAGCCGTCTACGTGTAAGTAAAAATTAAAGTTATTCGTTTTGACGGGCTAATGGAGCTAATCGAATTTGCATTTTGTAAAGTTGGGTAATAGTCATTGCAGTGATTGCAGCCAATCTAGTAGATGTTCTGATTAATATGTATTCGTTGTTTATCATGTATTCTTAACGTGACCATACGTCCCGTTTTGGGCGGGATAGTCCCGCTTTTGTGCTGTGTCCCGTTGTCCCCAAAAAAACAGAAATGTCCCGTTTTGAAGAACAGGCAATCCGTGGCAACAAATTCAATATAAAACGGGCGCTCATTTATTAATCACATCAGAAAACATTTTGATAATCAAGAATACCACCAACAAATCACGCCAATACATTTACATCGGAAAACCAATATAATTATTTTAAAGCAAATTAATTGCTCATCCGAAAACAATAGAACGAGCCCACCAGACTACACAAGATTAGTTCCTATTTTCGTTTTTTATAAACGACATTCTGATAAAAAATATTAAACTTTCCAGTCGTCCCGCTCTGAGGGAAAAAAATATGTTCACGTTATGTATTCCGCTTCTTTCGGGATAAAAGTAGCCGATGTCCTTCTCCAGGTTCCAGACAATCTCTGTACCAACTTTCATCAAAATCATTTCAGTAGTTAAGTCGTTATAAGGTAACAGACAGGCAGACAGAGTTACTTTCACATTTAGAATATTAGTAAGGATTATTTTTAACCCCCGACGCAAAAAGAGGGGTGTTATAAATTTGACCGCTATGTGTGTCTGTCTGTCTGTGTGTCTATCTGTGGCACCATAGCTCTTAAACTGGTGAACCGATTTAGGTGCGGTTTTTTTTATTTAAAAGCTGGTTTTCTAACAGTGGTTCTTAGACATGTTTTATCAAAATCGGTTCAGCCGTTTCAGGGTCATCAGCTGTTTTGACATTTGTGTTGGGGGTTTTTTAACTTTTTAATTTATATGTTAATTATTTTACTTAGTCAATTCAAAATATCTGAGAGAGGTCAGTACGAAGTAGAATTTCAGGTCATCTTGACTGACCGTTAAGATTCATAAAAGCATAATACTTTGTTGAATTCCTACTGGAAGCTAACAAATTGTTTACTTTTTACATTTCCTTACTAAAATAGATCTAATTTGTCTATTGTTATAGATTATAATATTATACAAACACAGAATTTCCATTCCTAAATAAAGTTAACCGAACAAAGGAATGAATAACATTTATACTAATACACAATGACCCTTAACATATATTGATACTTCAACTAGCTGGGAATTACTGTGTCCGGCCAATTGTCAGCCTATGGAGTAAACGGTTTGTTTTGTTCTTATTTTTAGCCTCAACTGCCGATAGCTCGCTTCGGAGTTAGTGATTGAGAGTAGTGGTGAATAACGGGGAGAAAATAGGCGACTAAGGTGTAGGTTAGATGTAGAGAATTCTCAGAAGCAAGGGAGTTTGGTGGAATCTGGTAAATGGCAATAGGCTCGCCTGCTTCTACATAGGATTTACCTGAACGGCGAATAGGTGTGCAATCACTGATGTAGAGTTAAATTAACAAAGCGAGTTGGCCTACTTTGCGTGCTCGTAGTTAGGAGCAATCCTCTTACACGCTACGCTGCTTAGTCAGTTCCGTCTCGACCGTTACCGTTAGTTGCAGGATGCCTATACGCGATCATTCACTGCGAAAACATGGATGCACGGGGGAGCATGAAAAGAGTCTCCATGAGTGACGATACTTAAGTACGTCCGGCGCACCCTGGGCAGTCAGCCCCGCTACTAACCTTGCCGACTGGCTAATCTTTTCACCACAGAATGAGCTATTTTCGTATAGTTCGTGCTGACACGAGAGAAGAAGAACTGCGAAAACAGACGTGAGGTGTGCGCAATGTTTTCTTCCCAACACTAAATTGTCCTTACATATATGGAACAAAAAATGTGACAAGTTTGTTGTCATACAATTTAGCAAACTTGAGGTAGGTATGTCTTTAACCCAACCCCTCGGATAACAGAGGTGTGACGTTTAAATATAGTTTCATCGATGAGACCGGATTTCGACACCCTGTTAATGACTCGATTCGTGACCCCCAAGTTAATGCTAATATTTAATTTAATGGTGGATATGGAGCTAGCGTTGAGAGGGATAAGTGAAGCGACGAGAATGTGTAAAGTGAGGATGAATATATTAGAGAGATTTTGAATGTAGCGCCAGTGACAGAAAACTTGAATTCTTTGAGAAATCGTTTGCCTTGGTATGGGCATGTGATGAGGAGGGATGAAACGCATATGACCAAAAGAGTGATTAACATGAATGTTGATGGATGGAGAGGGTGTGTTGGGGAGAATGTGAAGAAAAAGAGAGTAAATGATGAGGAGACGACTGACAGGGAAGAATGGAAGAGAAAAACATATTGCGTCGATCACTAGTAACTTAGAAACAAGGCAGGAAGATGATGATGATGGAGGCGGCTTAAAAGAGAATGAGTAGTGGCTAGATACGGCCTTAATTAAAGAGATTGAAGCCCAAAACAGTATTAGTACTGTACTTTACTAAGGTAAAGAAAAAATCGCATGAAAATCAGCTGTAATGTTAAAATACAGTCATGGATTGTTAAAATTAATAAAACACTGACAAGCAGTGCTGCTTTATAATGTGTTTCTGTTATATCAACAACGTCGTTATCGATAGTAAAAATAAATTACATAATTTTTAATATATCTAAGTGTTGTATCAACACCAGTGCAACATGCAATGTAATCAGTGGCATAATGTTAGAAATATTCCAAATTGAATGGCTTAGCAATCGCGGAGGTAACGTAATTATTGGTCTTCATGTGGTAATTATTGTAATGAAAAATAATTACCACCTACACAAGGAAATCGCTTGCCGCGTGCTATGGGGCTAAAAACGTCACATTTGATGAATCATATTTCATTTCATATTCATTGTCATAATTGCAGGTGAACTGCACATCCAGTCGCAACTGCAAACTGTAGGTATACAACTGCCAAATGCAGTTTGAAGACAATTAAGATGTAAATGATATTTATTTCTGTAGGTAAATAAAACAGACACTTTTACAAGTCAATGTAATGTTTTTTTCAAGACTAGATGGCGCCGGCATTTCCTATCTGACTAGCTCTGAAAAGAAAAGTCGAAACAAACTCAGAGGTCAAGGTCTCTTTTAAAGTCCAGACATTGTGGTATAAAAGGGCAACGTCTGGAATGGTCTTTTGAGGAAAGAGCCATAGCAGGTTTGAGTTGACCTGTCCCAACTGACGGCATGCATGCATCAGCTATCGTATAGCTCAACCTTATTTTAGGGAGCTCAACGACCCTGTAGTCAGTACAACTGCGTGGCAACTGCCGACTGGATTTGCAGCCCACTGGATGGGAAATCATCAAATGACTTCTTCCACTCTGGGCGGAGTGGAAGGGAGTGTCAGACTCTTACTGACTAAAACCTATCCGTGTTCCTCCTAGTGCTCTTTGCGTTTCTGGGGGCCTACTCCCTAAGCACGAAGTCCGTGGTTTCGGCCTTAGTTGCGAGCGTTTCCTACTCCCTATCACCTACGGACATACGATTACTTCGGGGCCCGAACTAAGAATGAATGACAACACGATTCAACAATTGTCCCTACTACCGATGTGTTTTTGCCCTTCCGAAATGTTGAACTTGACACTTGTTTTGTTCCCTCCTCAGGACCACAGTAACTCGAACAAAGTCCGCAACCCTGGCCGATGTGCAGCCCACTTGCAGTTATGATTATGAATATGAAATATGCTTCATCAAACGTGACGTCATTAGCCCCCCCCCCCCCCTTACCATCGCGCGCTTAATACGTTTCAGTGAAACTGAAACGCGCTAGTGATATATGAACAGTCTGTACAGTTGTCGCGTCAAGTGTTTGTTATCTGAACTCAGCTTTACTACTTTTGGGCTAGACGTCGATATATTGAACGTCTGGCATTCTCCGCCAAGATTAACGTTTGCCTGTCTCTCACTGTCTCTCCGTCGAGACACTTTGAGGAATGTTAATCATAGGTTTAACACCCTACGATGGAATATACGAAAGCCTGGAAATACTGACTTAGTTTTACTTTTCGTATTGTATCTTTTTTCTAAGAATTAGATAAAATGTTAATTGCCTAAGCTGCTAATCTTGTGGCACGATATTCAAAAGTTTAATCACGAGTAAATACAAAAAGTAAAATAGCTGTTGTTTAGAACGAACTAAACTTAATTTCCTAACCTTTTTCGTGAAACTAAAAACTTAAAGGGCTAGTAAAAGACCAATATTATACGGTAATGAGTAGCCATATTCATACCCGCTAACAATGTGTGTGTGAGTGTGTATGTGTGTGTGTGTACACATGTGTGCGTGTGTATGTGTGCGTGTGTGTATGGGTGTGTGAATATGAAAGGAAATAAGATTCACCAAATGTGGCGTTATTAGCCCCCCTGTAATTAATTGCTGTCTATTAGCTCAGCGGTAGCCATAATCAGCAACACACGATAATATCAGCAATATTGAGACAATGTTGCCCTAATATTGACCAGTAATACAACCATATTCCGGTAACATTGGCGGCAATACTACCATACCAGCCACACATTGCCATAAAATACCATACCATACCAGCCACACATTGCCATAAAATTTTGATCGGCAACATCGAGACAATATTACCGGGCAAATTGTCAATTTTTTCCTGATATTGGCGAATAATACGACCATATTGCCGTAACATTGCCGGCCATACTTTCCAGCCACACATTGCCGTAAAATGTTAATCGTTTACCGGCCCGTAAGTAGGTATGCTTTACTTATGCACTACAATTATTTTCAAACGTATATTTATTGTTGCTACGCGGCTGTAAATATTATACTTCGTTAATATACATTTCCACATAATTATTGCAATTAATTACTGTAGCAATAAAACTACCTGCCCTATTACAGTAAATTAAAATAATTTAACATTCAACAACAGATAAATTAATAACTTATTAATCAACCCGTGTTCACACGTCAACTATTAATTATGAATTATAGTAAACATAATTATAATGATCATGATCATAAATCAACATAATTGCAGAATGTGCATGAGTTAATTCTTTAATGATATTATCAAACACTATTATTAAAGGCTCAATAAACATTATTATTTTATCAGTAACTGATTCATTTTATTCTTTTGTTTATCATCAAGTGCAATATAATATAAACAATCTATTTTTGTATAATGATAAATATTAAGACTCTTCTTGAAATGGCATCAACGGATTGCAATATCTTATCGCAGTGTATTTGTAACATTACCGTTCAAAAAGAACTAAGGAATTAGAATAAATGAGTTTTGAAGTTTGAATAAAATTCTTATTCTTTATTGTACACAAGAAAATTACAATAGTAAAATTACAACTTAGTGAAGTCATGTACAAAGGCGAGCTTAACTCAAAAATGAGTTTTCTACCAACAAACCTTTAAGTGATAGAGAGAGATTGATATTGTGGTTGAGGGCAAACTCCAGTGTACAACTGTCCTATTTACATCTACAAATGTATACTATAAAATAGAATATACAACTAGAAAATATATATTTACATAAATATATATAAATATACCTACATAAATAATATAATATTATCAATCATTCAGAGAGGAAATGCTCCCTAATTCTACTCTTGAAAACGTTAACAGAAGGGCTGTTGCGTATTGAGTGTGGGAGAGAGTTCCAAAGACGCACTGCACGAATAGTGAAAGAACCATCATAACGGCTGGAAGTGTGGAAGTCACTTTCATTATGAAAACTGTTTCAACGTAATGAAACGCTACTAACTTTGGTTACTGCGAATTAACTGGCGAAATTTAGGGTATAGGGTTACTGTACTAGGTACCTATCATAGAACATATTCAATTAAAAGAATCAAATTGTTCAATTAAATATCTTGACTTAGCACACGAGATTGTCAACATGTGGGATGTGGATTCGGAAACCATTGTGCCGATAGTCATAACGACCAATGGAATTGTAACCAAGCACTTCGATCAACACCTGATGAGGCTCCCGTTAAGTGGTTGGATCAAGGGCTTGATACAGAAAGCAGTGCTCCTCGACACGACGCGAATTGCGAGGAGTTTCCTGTCTCTGAAGTCCTAACCACATGCTGGTAGGTAGTGGACCCCTATTTTTTGTATTTTTGAATGTTTTTTTATAGATCTATCTACAAAAATGTAAATAATAAGATTGAAAATGAATAAAGGTTATATTTGTTCATATCACTGATACTCGTAACGTCCCAGCGCTGCGGATCAGCGACGGCTTCCATTGTTTATATATTGTGTCTATGTTTCCGGTAATCGATCAGTTAATAATATCTAGTAACTCTGTGAAGTTTTGCCAGTTTATTTAAAGTAACCGATTCGTCGACGAGAAAAAACGAGATAAGAAACCGAATCGTTCAACAACTGAATTATCGAATAGTTCTGGGTTCTGGTTCCGAAAAACGAGCGTCTAAGTTTCGGATAGAAACGAAACAACGAACGTATATATACGGCCAAAGTATTGTCAAACAACGACCTACTACTATATGTGTCATTCATTGTAAAAGTGAATTATCTCCTAACATTTGGGAGTATGGTGAACGAAAGACAAAATATCAATTCGCGAAAATCAAATCGATCGTCGAATCCGAAATACTATCGTGGTTGGAAAACGTGCGATCTGTCAGCCGAAACTTCAGTTCGACTGTCGGAGTATTTAGACATAAGGTACAAGGTATTATGTCAGTACTAGCTTTTTCCCGCGGCGTCGCTCGCGTTAATTAAGATCAAAAAAACTCTTAACACACTACTAAAGTTTCTATAATAATAATTCAATCATGATTCGAAAGACACGTGGCGCCACCTATTATCATAATTGTTGTTTTCCTCGGGAACAGTACTTTTTTTCGGGATGAAAGGTACCCTATGTCCGTTTCTGTACACCTGACAACGTATAATGCAAAATTTCAGGATGATCGTTTCAGTGGTTTAGGCGTGAAAAGATAACAAACAAACAAACTTACTTTCACATTTACAATATTAGTTAGGATTAGGATATGATTAGGATGAGTAAAGTATAATTGTATATACATTCTACTGTGTTATACAATGAGAGGAAACAGAAAAATAAATATAAAAATTAGAAAACAAAACACTGTCGAAAGTGTTAATTAATGCTCCAGTTATTTTATCTTATAGTAAAACAGCGCTATTGTGTATTGTGCCATTATTACTCTTTAAAATAGGTAGGTATTATTACACAGCACGGCAGTGTGGTGTGAATTGAGTGTTAATACCAGATAATTAGTGTAATTTTAGTATTTACTTTTTACTGCATGCTTTTTTTGAATTGTTATTTTAGCGTTCTTAACTGCATGTAGATAAAACCAAATTATCACTGCATGTTTTTTTTTTGAATTGTTATTTTAGCATTCTTAACCGCATGTAGATAAAACCGATTATATGTTACTGTGTAATTAGTTTATTTTTATAATATGCGTTATTGTCATCTTATTAATACCTATTTAATGTTAGAGTAGACATACTATAATATTATAAATAAGTAAGTATCGATGTTTTTTCGGATTTTTTCCTTTTCATATCTATGTATAAATATAGCCACATATATTTGTTGCAATAATATAGAATTGTGACATTAGTTAATAAGTACCTGTAAAAACGTAAGTTTGAGATTTTAAAGCGAGATTAAGTTACTTAGGTAGAGCCACGCGTAATTTTCACAAAAAATATAGAAAAGTGTCATTAACAACTATTTTATAATAGACCACTATTATAGCGACTGTAAAAGGTAACTTTTAGATTTTAAAGCGAGATTAAAAAGTAAATGTGAACTTAAGAATTTCATATAATTAAACCCCTTTTAAAACAATAATGACATTCAATCGATAAAATACGTACGAACTGCTTTCTAACTATGCCAATGTTCCATAACAAATTCGCGCTAACTGAAAACATACTTCAATTTACTCATTAATACGTAAAACAAAACTAACTCAGTACCCTCCATCAGTCACTGTCAAATAAACAAAACAATAGACGATCGTTTATTTATTGAAAGTGTTTAAAAGTATTCAGAGTACTTCTAAAAACAATACTAAGGTACTTCCCTACGACATGCTGAAGTTACAGGAACAAAACGGAAAAGTTTTCTCCGAATATGAAAAAAGTTTTCACTGTCAAACGTTTTGAGAAAATCGTCTCCGATTGTGTTCAAATTTTAGTCACATTATTGTTGTTTATTCTCAAAACATTGAACCTATTCATAAAGTGTCTAGATATAGATTTATAGAATTTTTCATAACTTGCAATTATGTTTTTAATCACCTTACACCACAACTCTTTAACGGCAACAAAGTTATACATTTACAACATACATCACGACATCGAGCATACTGTTTAATAACACCGGAAAACACTGATAACATAACACGACTATTTTGTTACCACCGGCCAGACCTTGAACAACTGATCCAAGTATGAATGAAACTGTATTATGAAACAGTATTTGCATGTCCTCCAAGTCTGTCGCGAGCCTTACCTCAGTCCGTTTACATTACTGGCTTAGCGTATCTAATCTAGTTAGCGGTGCACTACATGATGACGTCATGAAGCCGGCTCGTGCCGCGAAATGTAAGTTCAACAAACTTAACCTTTATAATATACGTAAATCGCACGGCATTCGTAAACAAATGTTGTTTATAGTAAACGCACTGGATGCACCTACAAACATGAAACTTTGTCACAAAAACTGGGATTTTTTCTCCATTTAGATGGTAATGAACACTTAGTTTTGTTTTCAGAAGTTTGGTATTTTTATTGGATATACACGCACGACGGGTGGCGAGACTGGCGGGCCGTAGCGGCAAGTACGCGAGCGTCGCTCGGCGGCTAGGACACGTCTGAACGGCTGTGGGCAGTAGGCACACCGCGCCGCCACTCTGCGCAATTTTCACACACTGCTCCGCCTGCAATGTGCAACACAGTTTTACCGCGCGTTCTAATCGCCGATACGTTTACAGCGGTTTATTTACGAAATTCTGTAAGATGTATACATCAATGCGTTCCACGCTATATTTGGAGCATGTTCTTAAGTAGTATTACTGTTTTTTTTATTGTATTTACGATTCATGTCATGTTTTGGTTGCAATGGATGAAGTGCGTTACGTAACAATTGTAGTTGCGTTAATTTATTTTAATGTAAGTGTAACTAATTTGTGAAGTACCTGGCAGTCTGACAGTATAATTATTCATTTTCACTACAAAACTGTGAATAAATTTAAGAACACGGTTCTTAAATCGAAATTATTATGATATTATTGAGCTCTACTTAGCTACATACTATATAATTTATTACTCAATTTACTACTTTAAAGAATAGTTTATTATAATTAAACATAATTACTGTCCCACTGCTGGGCACGTGCCTCTTCTCAGAAAGGCATTTAAAGGTCCAGCTCATTAGAGCCACCCGGCACCCGACCCGCATCGCCTCGTCGCTCGGCGTCCACTAGCTGTCAGCTGGTGGTTCACGGGTGGACGCCGCGTTATCACCAGTAAACGTCGCGTGGTCAACCAAAGGAGTCGTCGGACTCTGAGGAGCCCACTCGATGGCAGCGCGCGGTTCACTCGGGACTTGTGCGTTGGCAATGTGCAGCAACGCAAGGTAAGCGTGCGAGCAGCGAGTTGTCACCGAGTGGTCAACTCGTCGTAGGCGCGCGGACGGCATACGCCCGAGGCGATCCGGTGATGCTACGGAGTTGATGTAGTGAGCGCACATCCATACAAGTTCACAGTAGGAGCAAGTGGGGTAAGACTTAGTCCACCTCGCTGTTCTGCAAGCCTAACATGCGCAGCGCGAGATAATTTTGTCGCTGCATTGTCTTAGATAAGCCATATATTATCTTGTCTCATTATTCAGCCAAAAGACGTCCACTGCTGGACACAGGCCTACCTCAAAAGGGGGTGTTGCCGTAATCGCCACGTTTGGCAGGCGGGTTGGCGATCGCAGTATGGTTGTTAAAGTACTCAGAGAACGCTGCTTCCCATCCTCTAGAGAATCCCTTAGTCGCCTTTTACGACATCCACGGGAAGAGATGGGGGTAGGTAGGTATAAGTCCGGCACTACACGAGACTCTCGTCTCGACACGAGATAATCCGATGATAAAATTATCTCGCGCTGAGCATGGTAAGTCTAGTTGGTGTGAGTTGACAGACTACGCACACCTATGTACAGTTTTTCTCATGATGTTTTCCTTGACCGTTAACGCAATTGATAATCAAATTCTGAGCTGGGGCCCAATTCTGCTAAATAAATTGTTGCCAAACGCAATCGAACCACAACCGTCAGTCAGTTTTTGTTTCCGAAAACTTTCAACATGATTGATTTTGTTTTTTGTGTCAAACAATTTGATAGCTTTTGAAATTGAGAACTGTCTGAATGAACGGTTCGGCCTTGGTTCGGTTGTGATTTATCAAGATTTATTTTAGGAGAATTAGGCCCCAGCTCATTAATAAGAAAAACAATGACAATTAATTATTTTGCTAATTATCTACCTAATACTTATACTTTGTTTATAATCCGCATTTTGCATAATTTCATTATTGTAATTAATAATACAATTGTATTACCTTTTGCTGTGTATAGACTCAATTAACTTATTCACTTGACATACAGATATGTGTTGCTGGGGAGTTTGTTGCGCCGTTTCTTCTTCACAGCAAAAACACTAGGAAGCGGTGAAGGGAGGGCGCTCTTGGGGGCTGTTTTATAAATACCTAATATTGACGTTCAAAAAGAACTAAGTAATTTTAGTCTATTTTGAATGAAAGAGTTTTGAAGTTTGAATAATGCCTCTCAACTTGATATCAGCAAGCGGAGCATGATCACCGTAGACATGGGTTTTGATAAATAGACAAAATGACATATTGCCATTATGTTTATGTCATTTTGTCTATTCTTTTGTCGACAAAACCCTTGTCTACGGTGGTTTTGTACAGAAACCAAGTCCCACTAAATTGACACTTTGGAACATTTGGCTCAGTACAAACCACCTGTAGGAATAAATGTATGTTCGTCGAGAGCCCACAAGATACCACGGTAACCCATTTACGTGGGGCGAGCTAAGAATAACCCACTTCATCCCTTCCCGTGGGCGTAAGATGGGACTTAAGGAATGATGTTAGGTCAATGGGCAAATGTGGGACGAATTAATCCTTAAATAAATGCGAAGTCTCTTTCGCTTCGAAAATTATTTTTGGTGAAGGACGAACTAGGCGTAGAAAAATAAAATAACAAAGAAATAAAATTGGAACATACAATAAATAAAATAAAAGTAAAAGCCGACTTCAAAAATAACTAAAAAGAGTAAAATAATTACCATAGTATAAAATTAACAGTATCAGAAGTCAGTGGCTTTTATTTGTTTCAGTGTAGAATTGCACCGACTTTTGAAACTGAAATGCCTTCCGCCATGACATACCTTCCGCAGCTAGCGACACGTCGCCCGAGTACACGTCGTACGACCGCAGACGACGTGTCGTCCGACCGCAGATCAGTAGTGCCATCGACGCTGGAGCGACGACACGTTGAATCTTTCTCAAAAAATGAGTTTAGTAGTAGAAGAAAAATTGATAAACCTGGTGGCCCAATATCCTGCACTGTACGATGCATCTAACAAAAACAAAAGATAGGTACAAAATTAATCGCGATCGCTAATCCCAAACAGGTCAGACATCTTGTCTCACGGAACATTCAGAACTAACTGGAATACGACGCTGTCATCTGATGCAGCCATCTGCAGTTGGGTTTGGAATTATGACTGCAGCGACATGACGCTGCAACGTGTCGCAAAGACACGTCGTCTGCTGCTGCTGTATGCAGTCGGCTACGAACTTGCACCTTAAGGGTTGGACCTCATCTGGCAGCACGGAATCGCCTTTTTCCGTCGCCCTTTCTCTTTCTGTCGCTTAGAACTGCCATTTGCTAGACCGAGGCAGAAAGCATAATGCGATAGCACGCGACGGAATCCTCGAGGCGATCGGCATCACGGACAAAATGCAATGGTCGGCAATGGCAGTTCTAAGCGACAGAAAGAGAAAGGGCGACGGAAAAAGGCGATTCCGTGCTGCCAGATGAGGTCCAACCCTAACTCGTCTCGCCATCTTCTTCTGGGCCTACCTACGACTATACTATGTAATAATATTATACCCGATATCTAAGGAGTTTTTTTGTTAATTAATACCATGTATAAAAAAGTCTAATCTAGATATTCAACGTTCAACAAACCTAATTAATTATTCAATAAAAATACACTACGAACTCTATATTAAATATTCACTAACAAAAAAATATCCTAAATAGGATTACAATAATACCAATTTGTCGGCAAAAGTAAAAGTCGGATATCTTTTCAAAGTGACATTGCAATGACAGAGAGAACACTTGGACACTAACAGGTGGAACCGGAATATATTCTACCTAATTAGTTATTATAATCAGTGATCGGATAATCGGGCGCTTCTGTACCTAAACTTCTTCCCACGAAAGAATAATTTGGACATTCCTTTCTGAATAAATAAGTAATCCCGGGTTCCCGGGATTGAACAATTTTGTAAAATACAACTGTAAAAAACTTAATGAAATTATAGCAGTGGTTGTTTTGATTTAGTGTCTTTATTTTAAACAAATGAAATATCAATAAAAATGATAATGTGCACAATTTGATTGTGAGATTGCTAAACATTTTTAGCAATCTTAGGAATTTCAAACGATTCCGGGATCCGGGATTTTGAAAGGCATGTCCGTATTATTCTTTCGTGGGAATAAAAGTGAAGTTTAGGTATATTAGCGCCCGATTATCCGATCACTGTTTATGGGTGAATATTCGAAATTCCATTTTTTTTTAATAAATTATTGTTCTCCTTTGTTGTTAACATTAATATTAGTTTCAGATTGTTTTTATTCTTATCTTATTGCTTGACGGCAGTGGTACAGTTTGATTTTTCATTATTATAATTGAAGATGAAACATCTGCATTTAGAACTTTGAGATGATGATAATGACGTTCTTATTTTTTACAAACATTTGCGAATAATCACCCTTATAATCTTACTAGCTGTTCCTCGCGGTTGTTCTCGCGTAATTAGTAATTTATTTTCAATTTAAACTTTACCACCCTTTTACTTTAACTTCTACATAAGACTTGATTTTCGAAAGACTCAAAAACCTGTTATTTGTTAAGTAATTGTTTTAAAGATTATTTAATACTAGAGGTTGTACGCGGTTTCGCCTGCGTTGGATGTCGTTTATTGCGTCCTCCACGTTTTTATAAAATTTTATAGATACAAGGTTAGTCAGTCAGAAAGGGGGTACTAATCCGAAAGGGTGTTAAAGTACCCATAATAATGAGTAACTTTTGTTCTACCACTTTCCCCAAAAGTCAATAGTTTCAGAGAAATTGCCGTTAAAAAATTACCTAAAAACATGCTAAAATCTGTCTATCCTCAGCTATGATCAGCTGCGTTTTAGGTCACGAATTAGAAGCTCCATTTTCTGAATTCGTAACTAAAGCAGGGACGAAGAATTTTTGGAAAAACCGAAATAAAAATAGTTTTACATGGATATCAAAATTATCGCATTTTAAAAATTTTAACACTTGCTTTAAAACCGTCAAGTGGCCCGCGGATTGGTACCCCCTTTCCGACTAACCTTGTATATTGTTTTTGTAAATTGGATAAAAGTAGTCTTTATCCTTCTCCGGATTCCAGAGTATCTCAATACCAAATTTCATCAAAATCGGTTCAGTAGTTTAGTTGTTTAGAAGTCACAGACAGACAGAGTTACTTTCGCATTTATAATATTGGTAAGGATTGAGGACACGTTTGGTGCAGTGGCTAAACGATTAGCTTCTGCGCTACTACTTAGTCGTGGGTTGGATCTCGCACGGAACAAATATTTGTATGGCCTACGTATACATGCTATATACGAATTCATGTAATTCCTTCAAACCGCGTGATCAACTGGTGACACAGATAAACCCTAAAAGGGTATTTTTGAAAATCAAGTAAAAATAAAATTCAAAATAAAATTTAAATTGTCACTTACGGGATATCTTCCGTGATTATTTATTTGTTTGAGTTCACGATATTTCGACGCTGTTGCAAGCGCCATGATCGCGGGTTGACTGGAGATTGCGGGTGGATGAAAATAAATTGTTAGGAGCAGACAAATCTGTCTACCCTCTTTCTTTGTCTCTTGCTACGCGCACTACTGGAACTCGACACTAAGTCACGGCAAAACACACTCACAGTATCAACACGTTTTTAGGAGTCTTTATAACGATGCCGGCTGCCATTTATGAGCATGTTCATAACTGGATTCCACGTACTTGACAATTTGAAGCCATCCTCTCGATTGAAATTCTTGTGTTTTCTTATTTCAATTGCTTCTCTTGTCAGCCTTGGTATGTAATGTTTGTCCGTGGACAAAATACTTGGCTTGTGAAATTCAATCCAGTGATTGGGCCCTGACTGCAGCAGATGTTCAGCTATGGCAGATTTTTGCTCATCATTGTAGTGCGCGTAGCAAGAGACAAAGAAAGAGGGTAGACAGATTTGTCTGCTCCTAACAATTTATTTTCATCCACCCGCAATCTCCAGTCAACCCGCGATCATGGCGCTTGCAACAGCGTCGAAATATCGGGAACTCAAACCAATAAATAATCACGGAAGATATCCCGTAAGTGACAATTTAAATTTAGAGACAAACCGTGAAAGCTTAAAACAGTGTTCAAAATAAAATGTTGGTTTTCTGTTCCCGAGTCATTTTAGAGCCCCGAGTTAACTAACAGCAAAGACCGGTATGGCGTTAGTCGTGCCATTGATCGTAATTAACAGCCCTCAATTTTAATTGTCATTCCATATTAGGTATGTACCGTACGATCCTGTGGGAGTGCGGTTGAGGTATGAGGCGAGAGGACCAACGGCACTTCTACTTCACCCTCTCCTGTATAATATATCAACCTATCCATCCTCTGTCTTATTCTTAGAAATTTCCTTGAATCCGCACTCCCACGCTGTCGCATACTGCCATTACGCTCAATCGGTAAAAGCTTGGGAAACCTAATCATTTGAGGAAAACTTTTGGTTAATAGATTATCCAAGAAGACGTTTTAAGGGCATGCTTAAATATTTAATCATTATGTCGATAGAATGTTGTTTGTTTCGTTGAAGGCATTATCAACTATAAACTATTAAGGTCACAGCTCATTAGAGCCACCCGGCATCCGACCCGCATCGCCTCGCCTCGTGCGGTTAGTATTCTTTATATTAACTTGCATGGATGTGCGCTCACTACACCAACTCCGTAGCGTCACCGGATCGCCTCGGGCGTATGCCGTCCACGCGCGGACGACAAGTTGTCCACGCTGTGACAACTCGCTGCTCGCATGCTTGCCTTGCGTTGCTGCGCATTGCCAACGCACGCTGCCATCGCTGCCACGCGCAGTCCCGAGTGAACCGCGCGCTGCCATCGAGTGGACTCCTCCGACGACTCTTCTGGTTGACCACGTGACGTTTACTGGTGATAACGCGGCGTCCACCCGTGAACCACCTGCTGACAACGAGTGGACGCCGAGCGACGAGGCGATGCGGGTCGGGTGCCGGGTGGCTCTAATGAGCTGTGACCTTCAACCTTCAATGTTGGAGGACTACCTCCAACTGTGTGGAGATTGATATATTTTTATGGATATCAAAACTGAAACAATAATGATTACGTCATTCTAGTTTTAGTTTTGATTTAAAAAGTCTAAGTTTAATCATAACCTTCCCAGCGGAATTGTATTCACGATTATTTTTTATGTTCACGTTTTATGTGTTCACGATTATTGCGATCAGATCGACAACCATACAATCTTTTATTTATTAAAAACTAGACGTCGTTTGCGGCCTCGCCCGCGTGGTTGTGGTTTATCGCGTATTCTGTATTTTTTGGGATAAAAGTAGCCTATGTCCTTCTCCAGGTTCCAGACTATATCTGTACCAAGTTTCATCAAAATCGGTTCAGCTGTTTAGGCGTGAAAGCGTCACAGACAGACAGACAGTTACTTTCGCATTTATAATATTCGTAGGGATAAGTTGATGACTGTTAAACCATAAAAAAATAACTGGGGGCTAATAATACGCTCCCGTGGCAATCATATTTATAACGTAAATTAATAAAACAATTAAAAATAAGGTAAATTTGCAATTCAATTAATATTGTCATGTTCATAATTTTAATTGCTTATGACATAATTGTACCTAACAGTATTTGCATACCGTAAATGTTTAAATGTCTGACTTTATCTAACAGATATTTGTAATAACTCTATGTACAGCCGCGGACTCGAACTGTTTATCAGATTTCAAACTCGATTGCTTCTCACACTGTGCGCAATAAGGTTCAAGATGTGATATCAACTGTCATAAGTATTAGTTTGTAAAGTTGTGAAGCGTCGATTCTAGCAAAAAGGTTATTAATCACTTTTTGATGTTACGAATTCCTTTTTAGGTATGTGTGTCTAGTCAAAATTTGTATAGAGCGTACTTGATTGAATTTACTAAATAAGTTGATTTCTTTTTCTATACTACCTAGTATAAATTAAGCCTCTTTAAATTAACCTTTTAATGTCAATTAAGAAAAAAATATCTTTTCCCTGTCAATTCTTTGCGAGCGACGGAGCGACCTTATGAAAAAGTAATATTCAAGCAATTATAGACCTTAGGGTGGTAAACATTTCAACTCCGCAAATGTACACACGACTACATAATATCAAGCTATACATTCCAGAATGAGCTGATCTCGCAATGTATAGGCTTTCCGTATAATGAGAGGTCAACTTATACTGGTAAATTATTCATGTTCTGCAAATAAATGAATCAATTAATAGTCACATCTGGTGAATCACATTCGTTTATTGATAAGTACCGTCTTGTAACTGCAAGTGGATCAGTCGGCAGATGACACGCAATTGCACTGACTGCATCTTAACTGCCTTCAAACTACGTTTGGCAGTTGCAGTTACGGTCAAGATGCAGTCCATCTGTCTTTGCCTATTGATATGAACGAAATGAGTTTCATCGAATGTGACGTTATTACCCCCACTGTTTACAGTCTTTTTATCCCACGAAGACGTGTCATGTGAGTTTTATGTCAAAGAACTAAGGTTCATATTGCAATGATTCACAAGTCATCGTGAGATAAACAGACTCGTAACATAATGGCTACTTTAATTTATCTACACACAATAAATGGCCATTACAGTCTGCCTAACGCTTATTTATTATGGACTAGCACAGCACATAACACTATTGTGTGCCCGAGCCGTTATACTAGTAATTATTAATCTCATTAATATGAGATTAACCGAGTCCAATTAAAATCTGGACCAAGTGTAGCCAGTTGCACAACAGAAGATAAACTGAATGATAACAGTTCGATAAAAACTCACATGGTAATACGAAACACATTTAGGTGTACACGGAAATGTTTTTTTTTGGGGGGAGACGAGGATCAGTTCTTTTAACCTGATTACAACTTACAGCTTAGCAAAGAAGTCAATTTGTGTCAGTCAGTGTTTTATCAGGTGAAAAAGAAACTATTAAGACGCTTAGGCCCTGAGAAGACGACGGTCTTTTTATCCGGCGGTTGTTGTTGCCCGTCGCGAAATTCGGCACGGACTCAACGCACACGACGTTCATTCTATCCGTAGTTGTCGTTAGAACTCTAGTGTATTTACTGGCAACAGCTACCAACCACGTTCATTCTTGTCCGCGGCAGTCCGCCGGACAAACGGCTTGGCCACATCTCCACGTCGTCAACGTGGAACGGTGCGGTGACGTGGCACGGTGCGTTGACGTAACGTGCGAATTGACGTTACTGTACCGTAAAAATACACGTCAGAATCATTGTTAGATTTACCGTTGACCATGTAGATCCTGAATTCTAATAAGAGAAACGGTAAGGTATGGTTTTAAAGCATCGGAGCACATAGACGGCGACTAACTCGCGGGCGTGGAGAGCGCGGGCGGAGCGCATATACGTGTGTGCTTGCGGCTAGAGGCGGAACGTGTTACGATACGGTAGCGTAAATTTGCACGTTACGTCAACGCACCGTGCCACGTTACCGCACCGTTTCACGTTGACGACGTCGTGACGTGGAGATGTGGACACGCTCAAAAAGTCCGTCGTCTGCTCACCGATACTCAAACGCTACAAAATTTTAAGTTGCCGTTAATTTCTTAGTGTCGCTGTCACTCCGCTTTAAAATGACAGTGACAGCACGAGACTTACAACTTAAAATTGAGTAGCGTTTGACCACATTATAAGATATAAGACACGTTGTTTTTTGAGTTAAAGTTATAATTTTTTTAAGTTTTATGCTCAATAAATGGCAACAATTTACATTGATCCACTCGCTAGATCCTGTGTCGCTGAATCCAGCGCCGCGGTGGAATTGGACCAACAGTTTTCCAATACAGCGTTGGAAATTGGACGCTGGACTGGGTTGAAACGTGTCTACACTGGTCCAATGCCAATCCAGCACTGTAACCCAGCGACACTGGATCCAGTTCTAGACCCGAAACAACTATCTTTATGCGATAAAAATATTTGTTCCGTGCGGGAATCGAGCCCGCAACACATAGCGTAAAATCGCTCAGCCAATGCGCCAAACATGTCGTCAAATTACCATAATTGGTCAAAATTGCATGGATTTAAATATCCAATAGGTAAAGGTAGGTTTTACCCAGTAACCCCACGTTACCCGCAATACGCCGCGTACTTTCCATGAATTTCAATTTCCTTTCACGGGATATTTAAAAGTAAGTTTATTGAGCTTTGATGTGATACGAGTATTATTTGTTTTCATATTTATTGTTTATTAATGAGGCTAAAAGCTGTGCACATGACAATAATAATTATAAAGGCAGGAGACAGGAGAATAGGGATTACTGTCAAACATGATCGGTTTTAAGATCCTAACTCCTAACAAATATTATAAATGCGAAAGTAAGTTTGTTTGTTTGTTACCTTTTCACGTCTAAACCACTGAACCGATCATCCTGAAATTATGATTATACGTTGTCAGGAGTACAGAAACGGACATAGGGTACCTCTCATCCCGAAAAACAGTACTGTTCCCGAGTTCGAATCCTGATTGAATTATATTATGTATCTCTCTCAGTTCACGGCTCATCTTCCATGCGGAAGACGTCCGGTCCTTTGGAAGACATACACGGGGACACAGGTCCAACGCGCAAAGGCCCCTTTGAGAACTTTAATCTAAAATGGGGTGGGGCATCAACCGGGGACTATCCACAGCTGCACTATTGGAGTACAGTCATGGACCGTCCCAGGTGGGTGCAAAACTATTGTGAAATATGGTAAAAATAAAACGGGGTCTGCCTTTCAACATTTAAAATTGAAAACTGTTGGCAGACGGTGACTCGCCAGCTCACTAGCTGGGCCCCCTGAAAAGCCGCCAGTACATAGGCGAAGGGGGCAACAGACGTGTGAGCGACTAGAGGTGTAGAGAGGTGTGGCCCCGGTTTCGCCGTCGCGGGTCTAAAAGACCCAGAGTGGGTTTCCCCGCTATTACGCCTTTAGACACTTCCACCCCCGAGCATATAGCTCTGGCGGCCCCCCTCTGGCCGGCCGATAAAGGCAAGACAGAGTTGAGAGTCCTGCAGGCACTCTTGGGGTTCCACTCCAGCCAGCCAATAAAGGCAAACTGGAGACGAGGCCCTGACCGACTCTCTGAGGCAATAAGGTACGCAGTGTCGCCACTCACCAACAGCTCGCCACAAGCTGCGCTGCGGTTTGTAAGCTTTTCAGTAGACCTCATGATATATTTTTTATTAAATGATGGGGTTGTAGGAAGCTAGTCTAATGTTCGGGATCCGGTTCTACGTTAATCTCATGGTGAGGTAACGCCTTTCCCAGAGGGGGTGAATTTTATTATTATATATACAGGGTGTTAACAAATTCGTGTAATTCCTTAAAACCCCATGATGTACTTGCTATTGATGTAGACAGGCCCCACATGGGATTTAGCTAGATTAAAAATAAAAAAATAAAATTATTAATTTTTCATGCGGCTTTGTTACCAATTGTATTTAAACCACCTAAAAGGATTCAGTAAAAAAATAAGAATTCATTTTTTTGCAAAAAAATATATTTATTTGTGTGAACATTTCGATACCACGCAGAAATTAATGAAAGCACGGCGACACGGCTGTCAGGCAAGACTAACGCGATATCGCTCTTTGCAGTCAGATTTTAACTCAAGGCTCTAAATGACTCAGAAATAGAAAATCAAGATTTTTTTTGGATTTTTTTTCCTGTTCATTTTCAAAAATTCTCATTTAGGGTTCATCTGTGTCACCAGTAGATCACATGGTTTGAAGGAATTATACGAATTCGTTAACACCCTGTATACAAGGTTAGTCAGAAAGGGGGTACTAATCCGCAGACCACTCAAAGTATCACTAATGACGGTTTAAGAGCAAGTGTTAAAATTTCAAAATTCGATCATTTTTATTCCCATGAAAAATTAATTTTATTTTAGTTTTTTCAAAAATTCTTCGTCCCTACTTCAGTTACGAATTCAGAAAATGGAGCTTCTTATTCGTGACCCCAAATATGACCTAAAATGTAAACACAGCTGATCATAGCTGAGGATAGATAGATTTTAGAGTATTTTTTTTTTTTAATTTTATAACAGCTATTTCTCATAAACTATTGACTTTTGGGGAAAGTTGTAGAACAAAAGTTACTCTCTATTATGGGTACTTTAACACCCTTTCGGATTAGTACCCCCTTTCTGACTAACCTTGTATATTATTTCTAAATTAACGCAAGCGAAGCCGCGGGCAAAAGCTAGTAACACATAAACTCACGCCTGTATTCCCCGAAGGGTTGGCAGAGGTGTATAGTACACCCACATTTCGCCGTTATGTTTACGTCCCATGTTATAGAGGGCGAGCCTATTGCCATAGACCGGGCACAAATCCAAACTCCGGGCTACTACTGAGAATTTCCCCACACGGTTTTAAGATAATAAATAAAAATCTTCCTTCCTTTATTTCCTACAGCCATAATAAAATGTGTGATTCATTGTGCATTGTCCTATTTTAGCATTTTCTGGTTTTGCACTTCTACAGCTTTAATAATTTTTTACTTGATGGTATTGTTAAGCAAATATTGAAAATAAATTAATGTAATTCTTCTCTTCATATGTCACTATTATTTATAGCTTACATTTTTACTTTGCTTTATTTCAGCATGCGTTAGCGTGTGTAAGCGAGCGTTGTTTGCGTAAGCATGTGTAAACGTGCATAAGCGTGCGTAAGCGTGCTGAAGCATGCTTAAGATAAATCTATGCTAAAAAGTCAAAAAATGCATACGCATGTTCATATGAAATGACCATTTTCTATTGCGTCGTCCTAATGGGGATGGCAACTATGGAACTAATGTCGCTACTGTCGTCGTTCGCGCGAACTCTTGATGCAATCAAACATATAATCATCGTTACGTGTCCAAATTGAAGTTCGCAAACAACTCGCACGATCATATTGTTTGGATGCTGCAATGCGATTCACTAACAGACTCATCACAGATGTAAACAACGACGAGTTCACTGATGTTTCATCGTCAATATCGCTTTAATAAAAACCGTATTCGCTAAGTTACCTATGCTCGTCGACGATCTGCCGAACATGAACGGAACCATATTTTAGTTCTATGTCGCGCCGCGCCGTCGACATCGTCGAGGCGCTACGATCGTGCAGTTTTAACTAAAGAATACCGAAATGTTTTCATCACATGTTTCAACGACGATTACTTGGTTGTAAAGATGTTTTGCCTTAGTGAATCGCAATCCTGATGTGTTTAGTCCCAAAGTAACAGATATTGTCAAGCAAAAGTTCGCCAAGAATACCAGTTTAATTTAAAAGATGGTACCAGCTGGCAGCGGTAATAAGTGTTTGGGTTGAAGGACGTAGGCGTCATACGTTGATCATTTGGCATCTCAGCCAATTGTTCAACTTGACTTCACAGCATGACTTGATGGCAGCTTAGTTCATTTACCTACTCTAAATGAGTATTACATTTTTGACTATAACAAAGAGAAATAGTTTATGCGGTATAGTCTGGGTGTTCAAATTTGGTATAGAGCATGACTGGCTAGTCGCTTTAGGGAATTGGACACTTCCCCCAGAAACTGCCAAGTCAGCTACGATGCGTCGAATACCACATGAAAGTACGCTAGCAGTGAAAAAAATGCATCAAAACATTGTGCATCGAAAAAGGATGTTTTGAAAAATACCACACGTACGCCCATTGGCCCCATTTGAGGACGGTGTTTTTTTTATATAGAAGGAAGATTTTTTATAAAGTTTTTTTTCACAATATATTTTAGTAGCCGCCAATAGCTACGTCAATAAAGTTTTTTTCAAAATATTACTACTAGTTTGTATTTGTGCGCAAATGGGATAATAACTTGTTATTTGTCTCATATCTCATCTCTCTTATTTGTATATCGAGAAATCCTTACTAATATTATAAATGCGAATGTAACTCTGTCTGTCTGTTACCTAATCACGCCTAAACTACTGAACCGATTTTGATATTATAATTGCGAAAGTAGCTCTGTCTGTCTGTTACCTAATCACGACTAAACTACTGAACCGATTTTGATAAAACTTGTTGTACCAAGTTTAGTCTATCTCTGTAGAGATAGCCTGAAACCCGGATAAGGACATAGGCCACTTTTATCCCGAAAAATGCGAAATACGCCATACACGACATTCACGCGGGCGAAGCCGCTAGCGACCTCTAGTCTTTAAATAAAAGCAACATGAATAAATAAAAACTTTTCCTTTTATAAGAACGTCAGAAAGCACAACACTGGCAGGTGAGAAAAATCAATTAAAAAACGATCAACAATACGTCACATTTGAAAATAGAGTATCAATAACTGTTTATTTTTTTGGTAGTCCCGCCGAACGGCCCTCCGTGGTTTTTTCTTAAATTATTTTTTATTTAATTTAAATATAAAAAACAATGTCTTCTGAGAAGGTAACAGAGCTAACGCTCGACGATCTCGATGATATCGATATCACGTTGATGACGCTCAGGAAGCCAACTGAGCTGAAGAAAGTGATTGATTCAGTGCCAAAACCAGTGAGGGCTGTGCCAAAAAATGGTCTGCCCCTGTGGTACAAACTTGGGCTGGAATGCAAATTGCCTGTGCCAAAAATGCCCGCTGGAAAAGTTATATTCTCGCGCGGGAGGATTGGCGAAGACGTAAGTCATACTGCTTATAAGCTTATCTTACCTAGACTTCATCTCAGACCAAATAAAAAATCAAGACAGAGCGCTGTCATCATTGGCGTGAGGCCGGTTTCGTAAACATGTGTGCACTTAATGAGGTGTAGTTTGATTGTAGGTTGATTGAAAAATGTTGTGAATGTGTGCGTGTTTGCGTGTATGCACAGAGCGGAGGTGTAGTTTTGGCATGCTTCACTGTATTGTTCGCAGCGTCCTGTATTGGTTTTTTATTTGGTCTGAGGACTTCATATTCTCTTTCCGCTATGGCCCAAGACTACGTCATGAATGACACGATCAGTGCTGCCATTGACTAATCTTCAATACAATTAAGGAGATTTTTAATTCATAATGAATATAAAATAAATTGCTAACTAGCCTAACTATTTACTATTTCGTGCTATTTATTCATCTATTTAATTAAAAAATTAAAGTGTATAAAATTACTAGTTCAAAACTGCTTCTTTATACAAGGTTAATCGTAAAGGGGGTATTAATCAGCAGGCCACTTAAAGTATAACTGATGACTGTTTTAAAGCAAGTGTTAAAAAATCAAAATTCGACCATTTTATTTCCATGTAAAATATTTTGATTTTAGTTTTTTCAACAATTCTTCGTCCCAACTTTAGTTACGAATTCAGAAAATGGAGCTTCTAATTCGTGACCCCAATGACGTAAAATGTAAACAGCTGATCATAGCTGAGGATAGATAGATTTTAGCATATTTTTTATGTAATTTTTGAATAGCTATTTCTCTTAAACTATTGACTTTTGGGGAAAGTGGCAAAACAAAAGTTACTCATTATTATGGGTACTTTAACACCCTTTCGGATTAGTACCCCCTTTCTGGCTAACCTTGTAGAAGCAGGAAGTGAAAAAATGTATTTTGCTTTTTTTTTTTTTTTTTTCTATTGGACTGCTGTAGGTGGTCCTAGGGGACGCTTCCTACGTAACCGGGCAGTTATTGGCGAGACCTGAAGGGTCTCCAACCAATGGGGGGGAAGTAAAATACTTAACCTAAGCTAACTACTTGTACTACACTAACATCATGACTACCTGCAACAACAGCACTAAGGGCGACCCCTAGTGGGTTTTTTTTTTTTTTTTTTTTTTTTTTCTATTGGACTGCAGTAGGTCGTCCTAGGGGACGGTTTCTACGTAACCGGGCAGTTATTGGCGAGACCTGAAGGGTCTCCAGCCAATGGGGGGAAGTAAAATACTTAACCTAAGCTAACTACTTGTACTACACTAACATCATGACTACCTGCAACAACAGCACTAAGGGCGACCCCTAGTGGGACTCGGACCTCGGCTTAGGGCGTTGCTGGCGTGGACATAGGGGGGGGGAGACAGCTTGATGAGGGCTGAATTATCGGGGTGACTGCGGAGTCTGAAGAGACGACCGGCTCTACGACGGGAGAGCTCGGTGGATCGTGACCGGCGGCGGTGGGGCGTCGCGACGGGCCTCGTCGGCGAGGACGGTATGCCGGGCGGCGGCGTTTATTGTGTAGTGTGCTGGTCGATTTACTCGCCTCCTGGAGGAGGGTAATTTCGTCATCGGGTTCTAAAAGTGTGTGCCTGGGACGGCGAACTTTACTTATGAGAGAGGGACTGTAGTCGGCCGCTGCGGCGACTAGGGGGTTCGGATGGCGGGGGGCAGAGTCGAAGTAACGCTTGGAAATGCGTTTGAGGTATTGCCTGATGGTTGGCATTTTTAGATCGAGATGGAGTTGGACGTTACGCATGAACCACGGGGCAGCCGCGGCTCTGCGCAACACTCGATTCTGGAGGGTTTGGAAGGATTTAAAGCGACAAGGCTTAACGTGTGCGAACACGACGCTAGCGTAAGTCAAGATGGGGCGGATGCACGTCACGTAGATTCTCAGCTTATTTCTAAGTGACAATTTACTGCGCGTTCTAAGGATGGGGTGGAGGCGACCGACAGCGAAAGCGGCGCGAGCGCGCACCGCTTTGATGTGGTCTCGGAAACTCAGATGGTGGTCGAGGATAACCCCCAGGTATTTGGCTTTCATCTCCCAAGGGATCTGTTTGCCGAACATGAGGACGGGACGGATGTGGGTGTGGGAGTCACCGTGTCTCTCGAAAAGAACGGCTGCGCTCTTTTCGGGATTCACCTCTATTCTCCATTTCCGGAACCAGACCCCGAGGGCGTCGGCTGCGGTTTGAAGGGTTCGAGAGATGCTATCGAGACTCCTACCGGAATAGTAGATAGCCGTGTCGTCGGCGAAGAGAGCCAACTTGGCCAAGCCACGTCTGGGAATGTCGCTGGTGTACAGCGTGAACAGAAGGGGCGATAGCACGGAGCCCTGAGGGACTCCTGCGCGAATGGGGTGAGGGGACGAGAGGGTGCCTTCTAGGCGATAGCGGAAGGAGCGATCCGACAGAAAGTCTCGAATGATGAGCACGAGACGGTCCGGCACGTTGAATTGGTACAGTTTGTATAATAAACCGTTGTGCCAGACCTTGTCGAAGGCTTTCGCTACGTCGAAGAAGAGCATGCCCGTTTTGTACGAGCGCATAAAACGGGAGCTAATGTGTTCGACAATGCGGTGCAATTGTCGAATGCAACAGTGCTGGGTTCGAAAACCGAACTGTTCGTCGGGGATGAGTTTACGGGAGTCAGCGAAATCCTTTAAACGGATATAAATGAGACGCTCATAGATTTTCCCAATTACATTGAGAAGACTAATGGGGCGATAACTAGTGGGCTCACTCTTGGGTTTGCCGGGTTTGGGGATACCGATAACGGTGGCTTGTTTCCAAGCTTGCGGAAAGATGTTATTACTCAGAGCGCCATTGAAGATGGCGGCCATGAGAACTATGAGCGGGGCGGAAAAGTGTTTGATCACCTTATTGGTGATACCGTCTGAGCCGGGGGCTTTCCTAGGTTTGAGATTCCTCACTATCGTGTGGACCTCGTCTACGGTGATGGGGGGTAAGGGATCGTCGGGGTCTTCATCGGGAGGGAGGGAGGCCCTACGTTCGACCTCGCGATCCACCTTGGAAAGATGGACCGGGTCTGCGGGTTGGGTGCTGGGAGTACATTGGGCTTCTAGACTGTCGGCTAGACATTCGGACTTTTCGTCATCTTCAAAGGCCGGCCTTTGGTTCGGACGATTGAGAGGGGGAGTTGAAGCTACACAATCGGATTTCAGATTACGTTGCAATTGCCAGAAGGCCAGATGGGATGGCTCTAAGTCGCTCAACATCTTGTCCCAGCGGGCATCCCGAACCTCCCGTACACGTTTCTTTACAGCACGCTGTAGAGAACGCATATGGGCGCGGTTAGCTTCGCAGGGAAAAGTGTCATAGGCACGGATGGATGCGTTCTTCTCCGTCAGCAGTTCACGCACATCGTCCGGCAGCTTCCAGCGGTGTTCGTCCACCGCTGGAACTTGCCGTGAACACTCGTTCACCACGGACTGTACGTGACTGGTAAGGGAGTCGATCGCGCCCAGCGTGTCGGCAATCGTAACGATATCGTCGGGGATGGAATCTAAGTGAACGGATGAGGAAGACTTGAGGCGCTCCTCTAGTTTTCCCCAGTCCGTGACAGTTTTGGTCGGGGCGGGTTGACCAGGATCCGGGGGACCACCCCGGGGACCTAGGTGAAGGACTACGGGGCGGTGATCGGAGTCTAGCTCTTCATGCGTCTCTATAGAGCGTAGACCGAGGTTTACGTTCTTTAGGAGCGCTATGTCAAGGACATCGGGCTGATGGTCAGGGTTATGGGGGTAGTGAGTGGGACACATCGGGGCGATAACGTCGAATTCGAGCTCCGGGCTCAACTCTTCGAGGTTACGACCCGCGTGGTTGTTGGAGTTGCAGCTCCACGAGAGATGTTTGGCATTGAGGTCGCCCGCTATGATAACGGAACCTCCGCCGAGGTCAAAGAGGGCTTTAAGATCGCTCCGGAGTTGGATCTTATTACTGGAGGGAGGATTATACACCGAGACGATTGTGATCGGCTGGTGTCCTGTCATGCCTAGTCTGCATATGGAAGTTTCCAGGAATTGGAGACCAGGAGGAGGGTCTAAGGGAGTGCAGTACAGGGAACGTTTGTAGTAGATGAGAGTACCACCGCCCCTACTACGGGTCCTGTCGTTGCGAACTAATTTATAGTTAGCAATTCCAGGGTTCCTGTTGTGGGGCTTGAGAAACGTTTCCTGCACTAAGAAGATGTCAGACCCCTAGTGGGACTCGGACCTCGGCTTAGGGCGTTGCTGGCGGGGACTTAGGGGGGGAGACAGCTTGATGATAGCTGAATTATCGGTGTGAGCATTTTGCTCTTGTAATTTACATATTTATACATAGTGGCAGCACCCACCGCCTATGACGTAGTCTTAGGCCAATCAAGTAACCTAGTTGTCACAGGAAGAGAATAGTTACCTAGCGTAGCTTTTATTATTATACCACGATCTAGACAACATGATAATCGATGATTGCTAGAGAACATTAACATCAATGAGATGTACAGCCGCGGACTAGAAATGTTTATCAGATTTCAAATTCGATTCCTTCTCACACTGTGCGCAATAATGTTCAAGATAACATATCAACTTACATAAGTATTAGTTTTTAGAATTGTGAAGCGTCGGTTATAGCAAAAAGGCTATTAACCACTTTTTGATGTTATGAACTCCTTTTCAGGTATGTGTGTCTAGTCAAAAGTTGTACAGAGCGAACTTGACTGAATTTACTGAATAGGTTGATTTCTTTTTCTATGCTACCTAGTATAAAGCCTCTTTAAATTAACCTTTTTATGTCAATTAAGAAAAAAAAACTTTGCTCTTTAATTCTTTGCGAGCGACCGAGCGACCTTATGGAAAAAGTAATGTGCAAGCAATTATAGACCTTAGTGTGGTAAACATTTCCCCCCTTATTACAAAAGGTGGTTTAAACCGAGACTAAGATCAACCCTAGATTTAAAATATACCCATCACTTTCTAACATAATATAACAAAAAGAGACGGGGCTATTTTAAAACCAGGGTTTTTCTTAGACCATCGTTTGTAATAAGGGGGTTCAAGTCCGCGACTGTACAGGATTGAAATAAGCTTCCGAACGGTCAAGCGATCTCTATTCTCTAGCGATCGATTGTCATGTTGTCTACCAGCCCAGGTTTTTAGTTGTTGGTAAAGTGACGTAACTCATAACTACTCTCAAGGCTGTTGCTCACGGCCTTCTGTTTTAACCGCAATGTTTTTCTTTACTTAATACAAACGTACAGGTACTTTTTGCTTTAAAACCTCTACGTGACCCACACCGAGGTTACTAATGAGCCTGATGTTTCATCTACTTTTTACGATAGACAAACATATAAAACATAAAGTAGATATCGTTGAATATAATCCAACAAACTTCAAAGCGTTTACACGTTATAAAATGATTTTAATTTGCACAGACTGAATTAAACCACGATTAGTTTCCCTTCACAAATTAAAAAAACGAATTCGTATAATTCCTTCAAACAGCGTGACCTACTAGAGACACAGATTGACCAAGAACTGGTATCACGAAGAGACAGCAAAATAAAACCGTATAAAACCTGGTTTTCTAGACATTTTGAGAGATATGTTGGGTGTGAACACAGCTTAAGGTTAGTATTTAAAACCAACCTTAAGCCGTGTTCACACCCAACATATCTCTCACCAATTCATATTCTAAAATGACTTAACAAAAGGATTTGCCTAAAACCTTATGAATTCAACAGAGACAACTTTGCCTTTGTAGACCTAGCTTAAGTCGCCGTAAACATCTTTAATATCTAAGGTTTAAACGCTCCGTTTTAAATGTTTGTCATGCAAATACCTACCATTGGTAGATGCGTGAACGGAGGAATGAATGGAGGCTCGAGAACTCATAAATCAACCGTTACTTTGCATTGAAATTGTTCCATCTCTTTATGAGCGTCTGGTAAATATTGTCTGCTTTGTTATAAAATATTTAAAGCACTTTAAATGTTTTTGACCCTGAGGATACAGATACTTAGGTGTTTTTCTTGCTTGATTACTTTGGGAAAATGTGGATTTGTATTCTGGTTTGGGAAAGAAAGAAAATCGTGGCAGGTATTTTACAACTTGGGAGAAGCTAACAGTGAGCTGAGAAAGGTCGAGTTAATGGATTATTGCAAAAAGTTGTACCTAATGATTTATTTACACTATACTCGTATATCTCGTGTCAGCAAGAGCTATACGAGGTGGAGTTGTTTGTCAGGCACGTCAACTATTGATAGGTAATTAAAGAAGGTGCATTAAAAGATTCTCCACGAGTGACGATACTTAAGTACATCCGGCGTATTCTAGGCAGTCAGCCTCACTACAAATTTTACTGACTCGCTAATGTTTTAAGCACGACTTGAACTATTCACCTATAGCTCGCGCCCGGTGCCGATACAAGAGAAGAAGATAGGTATCATAGCCTTTTTGTTTTTATTCAATAACTTGAATTTGTATGTAATTTGGGAACGGCGACAAGTCCATCTTTATCTTATTAGTTCATAGATTCATATTGCAAAGAAAAAAATACACTTGGCGGCAAATAAATCGAGCCACTCCTTTTTTCACGTGTCCCGGTGATTAGTTTTGGTTTCATGGATTATTATACCAAGTTGACAAAAAACTACCCTCATTGTAAAGGTTATCAAATAACCTTCTAAGCGATATTGTTTCGAATTGATCTGTTCCATAATACAAAAAAATAATAACAGTTATACGTAAAAATAAGTGGCTCGATTTATTTGCTCCCAAGTATACATTGGTACTTTACAAATAAACAGATTCCAAGAAATAATATATTGGAATGAAATATTCTCTTATAAATAATTAATTTGTTATATGGAAGATAGAATCATTTCATAGGATTTGTTATATCATTCGAATAAAAGCAATATAGCTTTCCCATCAATTATGTATTATGAAAAAGGTTCAGGTATTTGCCAGAGAGATAATTTTATTTTTATATGAGAATCTATAGGTTTATAGGTTTGGTAGGTGTAACACTAAAATTTCCTGACAAACAGCTTTTTTTCTTTAAAAATATCCTGACATTATTGCAAGTTAATTATACAACACAACAACAAAGACATTTGTTAATAAGTAATTACTACGTAAATAGTAGTCTTTTGAGTTTCTGATTGTATCGAATATTAATGTGCAAATTAAGTTGATTATTATCCAAAAAAGAGAGCAATGATTACTACAAATAAAAAACTTGCATATTCTTATTCAGTATTTCATGAAATAGTAAAAATTCCTGACTTTTCCAAAGGCCGGCCTGATCTCTTACCAGTGCCTAAAAATCCTGACACTTTGGAACAAATCCTGACGTTTGGTAACCCTACTTAGTACCGACGCATTTGTATAAAACTTTTTCAGTACCAAATACATTAAATTTTATTTATTTTTTAATTTATTTATTGGCCTATATATAATTGTTACACTGTTTATCGTAATAATACAAAAAATATGATACAAGTATAGTGTACAATATGACGTGATAGAAACAGCACGAAAAAAAAACAAAAAAGAAACAAAATTATAACAGCAATAAAATAACAATAATAGTGCAGAAATAACACTTTCAACAACTAGTGGGTAGTTTCAGAAACACAGTAAATAAAAGAAAATCAATTTCAGATGCTATTTATTCGCCCTCGCCTAAGTACTACTTTTAGGCTTAGGTACTGTTGGGTTATTTTATTAGATAAGGAGATAATATAAGTCGAGTGTGATACCAAGTCTAAAAAGTACTAGATTATGTAACAAAGGATAGAACATTTGGTACTTGCAATATATCACCTTGCTTTGAATATATCACCGATGCCCAGGTGACTTCTCGGCGCAAAGGTGAATTTATGGCTTATTCTTATTTCCATACTTGTATGAAAGGTAGGTACTAACTAAATAATAACATGCAAACAATACTTTAATAATACGGCCAATCGCCTAACAGCCAAGAAAGCCTTAATCATCACCTCAAAATGCTCAAAGAAAGCGGTACTCCTTGACACGCCAGGCATTGTGAGGAGGTTCCTTTTTCTAGAGCCCTAGCCACCTCACCAGTAGATTTTATATTTAAAAATCATTTTAATTTAATGCAGGAATATTAAACAAATGTATCTTATGAAAGAAAAATGGAAAAAAATATTTATTTTATACAGGCAGTTAAAGAAGTTGAACAATATACCTATACTTACAAAACAGTTAAGAAAAATTCAAACAACCTGCACATGACCAAAAAAGGTTCCAATGTCAGAAAAAGGAGCGATATTTAAAAAAAACCGGCCAAGTGCGAGTCGGACTTGCGCACGAAGGGTTCCGTACCATTATCTAAAAAACGGCAAAAAAAAAACTGTTTTTTAGTATTTGTTGTAAAAACGTCAACAGAAATACATCATCTGTGAAAATTTCAACTGTCTTAACTATCACGGTTCATGAGATATAGCCTGGTGACAGACGGACAGACGGACGGACAGCGGAGTCTTAGTAATAGGGTCCCGTTTTATTTACCCTTTGGGTACGGAACCCTAAAAAAATGCGACAGCGCTAGTTTTCAGATAAGACCGGGTGATGCGTATAGAAATTTTAACGGATTTATAATAATACTAGCTTTTGCCCGCAGCTTCGCTTGCGTGAAATTTTGAACCCGTTAAGTGACGATTTTCCATACAAACTTTCATCCCCTATTTCACCCCCTTAGGGGTAGAATTTCCAAAAATCCTTTCTTAGCGGACGTCTACTAACTATAAACTACCTCCCTGCCAAATTTCATCTTCATACGTCTAGCAGTTTTCGATATTTCGTGATGAGTGTGTGAGTGAGTGAGTGACCTTTCGCTTTTATATGGGTAGTTCTTCAAGGACCCTTAAAACGCGGTCACACGGTCTTAATTCCTAACCTATTAAACATTCAGTCTTAGGACCAAATACAGATTACTCTCTATTTATACAGCGTGTCCCAGAAAGTAGTGTCAAGCGGAAGTCCAGAGGTAGAACATCCTTTGAGGTACCCAAATCACCCCCATGTATGTTCCGCGATTTTTTGTAGTTTTCGAGTTATGAATGTGTTTCATGTTTTTTAATCAAACTCTGACTATAACAACATTTTTGATCATAGTGACGTGAATAGTTGAGATACATGAGTATTTTTTTTTTCTAAATTAGCTGATTAGTGGCCCTATCGAATGCATAAACATTTGTAACCATAGATGTAACGGATGCGTTACAAAAAAATATTTAATTGTCATAAAGTTAAAATCCTGCATGTTTCCTAAATCTTTGTGGGTGATTTAAAAATAAATCTCCCTAAACTTTTTTTGTCAAATGTATTCTAAAAACTTATCCATTTTATCAGCTATTTACCCTGTAAATTTCATCGAGCTATCTCTACGACATCACAATAAAAATTTCATTCAAAGCTTACAATATCGAAAATTCCAGTTGTAAAAGGGTGAATGAAAAATTGATTAAAACTGACTAATAACGTCTTTTTTAGTAACCCTCGACGCAAAAAGAGGGGTGTTATAAGTTTAACGTGTGTGTCTGTGTGTCTGTCTGTGGCATCGTAGCTCCTAAACGGATTTTGATTTAGTTTTTTCTTTTGTTTGAAAGGTGACTTTATCGAGAGTGTTCTTAGCTATGATTCAAGAAAATTTGTTCAGCTGTTTGAAGATCATGAGCTCTTTTCTGGTTGTCGAAGGGATATGAGCAACTTCTACTGATCTGATCGTTTCGAAATTTACTATCCTGTGACTTCAATGATATTGATAACATGTGACAAGAAGGAGGTCATTACAACTTATCATAAACTTAAAGAATCAATAGGCACACAATACCTCTACTGTAAGTTGGGTATCATGCTGTTTCAGATGATGCATGAGTATCAGGTCAAGGTTACCAAGTTATTGTAATATCTTTGAAGTCACAGGATAGTAAATTTCGAATCGATCACACCAGTAGAAGTTGCTCATATCCTTTCAACAACCAGAAAAGAGCTGATGATCTTCAAACGGCTGAACAGATTTTCTTGAATCATAGCTAAGAACACTCTCGATAAAGTCACCTTTCAAACAAAAGAAAAAACTAAATCAAAATCCGTTTAGGAGCTACGATGCCACAGACAGACACACAGACACACACGTTAAACTTATAACACCCCTCTTTTTGCGTCGAGGGTTACTAAAAAAGACGTTATTAGTCAGTTTTAATCAATTTTTCATTCACCCTTTTACAACTGGAATTTTCGATATTGTAAGCTTTGAATGAAATTTTTATTGTGATGTCGTAGAGATAGCTCGATGAAATTTACAGGGTAAATAGCTGATAAAATGGATAAGTTTTTAGAATACATCTGACAAAAAAAGTTTAGGGAGATTTATTTTTAAATCACCCACAAAGATTTAGGAAACATGCAGGATTTTAACTTTATGACAATTAAATATTTTTTTGTAACGCATCCGTTACATCTATGGTTACAAATGTTTATGCATTCGATAGAGCCACTAATCAGCTAATTTAGAAAAAAAAAATACTCATGTATCTCAACTATTCACGTCACTATGATCAAAAATGTTGTTATAGTCAGAGTTTGATTAAAAAACATGAAAAACATTCATAACTCGAAAACTACAAAAAATCGCGGAACATACATGGGGGTGATTTGGGTACCTCAAAGGATGTTCTACCTCTGGACTTCCGCTTGACACTACTTTCTGGGACACGCTGTATATGTGTATAATTTCAACATTAAACATTTAACATTATTTATAAGGTTTATATAAAAAAATATCTAATGTCGAAAACGGGAGCAAAATCGGTGTTCTTCGCGCGTCACACTCTGTTGGCGCTCACGGCAAACTTTGATAACTTTTGTATAAAAATTCATAAGCATATAATGTAATACATCAAATTAATCGTGTTTAACTATGCATCATAATTATCAATAAACATTAATTGTAACTCTTAAGTTACAATAGTTAATAGGCATTATGTCTCGGTCACACGATTTTGCTAGTTTCGCGAGCGCGCAACAAAACTTCACCTATCTGCCAAGAGAGCGTACTTATCGCTACAAGTTTTAGCTGCACGGTAGCTCCTTAGTGTCCCGGTGTCAGTAGGGGAGAAATGCATGGTCATCGCTTCTACACAAAAAAATACAGGTATGTTATTCTTCGAATATTTTCAAGTCAAGAAACTTTTATGCGCATATTTTCAAGGATAATGTTTATAATTTTCCAAATCATTTTGAATTAGGGAATAAGATAGATCGTCGAGATTATTCCCAAGTATTTTGTTCATTCATTTACCTATAACTTTAATCGTAATTCTCAAAAATCTGAAATTTTCATAACTTTCGTGGCATAACTTTCGTGGTCATTTGTCCACGAAAGTTATTTAGCGCACCATGAAACTTACGTATGTCCGTTTAATAATAACTTTAGATTTTTCATGACGCCGCAGAAGTATTTATTCGGTTGTCGCGAAGCTCAAAAGAAAGGTTATGTATTTTTATAAGTATTTATTCATGTATGTGTTTCAATTTATTTCTTGTAACCACTCGTATTAAGTGTGTTTCTGTTTGTATATTTTCCCAAATTTGAGAAAAAAATAGAGATTTTAAATCATATTTTGCTTGTAGAAAATACGTCTGTAACTTTCTTTGCATCTTTCGTAACTTTCGTGGGCACGGAAATTTCAAAATATAATATCTCTGTAGTTTATGCATCGATTTACATATAATAAAAATTGTACTTATTATTTTTGCAGCGTCTTAAATGTCTGCCATTGACAAAATGATTCCTCTAAAAAAAAAATTTCGCCCCGAATGTTACGCGGAGAATACTTTTTGAAGAACTACCCTATATATTTAGATATCAGTACAAAATCATAACAGCCAAGCTCTCTTTATACCGTAATGGATTTACGGGGAGGTCAACCACTAATTTTCCGTAGCTTTGTACCCATCTAGATTGTACCCTTTTAGTGGGATTAACCAGAATTAACTGGAATTATGCCTGTAGTAGAGATATATCATAATACGTTTCGTTTAATTTAGCTTTGCGTGGAGTGGCGGACGAAATTATGATGAGTTTGCAAATTTAAACCTGGGTATTACAGCATTCGATTATATTATTGAAACAAATTTTTAGACTAGTTTTCGTTAAAAGCAAAATATCTGCCGCAGGGAAAAGACGATACATAAATCAATAAATCCCGAATGATGACCAGTACCTAACTTACTAAACTTACCCATCTTACTTCTTCTTCTCCTGTCGTGTTAGCACGAGCTATACGAAAATAGCTCATGCTGTAATGAAAAGATTAGCCAGTCAGCAAGGTTGGTAGCGGGGCTGATTGCCCAGGGTGCGCTGGATGTACTTAAGAGGCGAGTCCTTAAGAAACACCTAAAAAGGCACTTACTGTTTTCGAAATTTCTATAAATTCTCCGCATGGAATTACGTAAAAAAAATAATGAAGAACCTTAATAGATGTACCAACAGTTTCACCGCGAGATATTTGCGAAATCATCATTAATTTCGAGAAAAAAAAATGTTAAATTCCCTCAAAAACATCTAAATCGACCTTTTCTATTTGCAGAATTTACTTAATTTTAAAGGAATATATAAAAATCTATTTAGTTTAATCGTGACACGAAAGTATGAACAACACGTCTACCGTTTTATTATTTTAATAAATCAAACCAAATGAGAGTAATCTACGTCTCAACATTGATAATTTTTTACGGAAATTGTTTTCCGTTCCCCATACATTTTAGTATGGAGCAATACTCTCCCGTAATTTGTTTTATAAAAGAGTACGCACGCGAAAAATTTTCAGTGCCATCCCAGAATCCAAGGTGACAGCACGTCCGTTTGTAATTCGAGCCGAGCTCTCAAAACATCTACGCACAAGGCATAAGGGTGGGTTGCCAGTGTCGTGACATGACTGCATTTTTTCATTCTTCGAACAATAAGACAGACGACTCGGACAGTGACCGAATTGACACATTTTAATTTCAATATTTTTTTTACTGAATATTCGGACACCATCAAATTATTGAAGCTTTTTAGTACAGTCAGATAAAAAAGTTTTAATATGTGGCAAAAAAAGCGTTACCAAAACTATTTGTGGCTTTAAGGTGGCATCTTTCGGTTATAAATAGCTTTGTGGACTCACCACTTTGAACTGCACCAAAAGTATTCTTCGAAACGCACCAACGGTGAAACATAGAGAAGAGCATGAAGGATTCGTAGTGAATTATATCGATAGACGTTTTAAAATTCAGCTGCCCTTATTGTTTATTTATTAAAACTACTAGGAAAGCAGAAATGAACTGCAACTAGGTGCTTAAGCGACTTACCTCCGGTTTCTGAATTCAGAATTCTAGGATAAGCAGTACTTAAATAACATTTGAAATCAGAGTTGTCAAAAAAATTACGTATTTTAAAGCATCTTTTTGACAACTCAGCACTCAAATACTACTTAAGTATTGCTTATCCCGAATTTAATTCAGAAACTGGAGGTAAGTCGCTTAAGCACCTAGTCCCAGTTCATTTCTGCTTTCCTGGTAATTTTAATAAATAAACAACAGTTGAATTTTAAAACGTCTATCGATATAATTTATCACGAATCCTTCGTTCTCTTCTCTATGTTTCATCGTTGGTGGGTTTCAAGGAATACTTTTGGTGCGGTTCAAAGTGGTTGCGCTTCGAGGAATACCCCATCTTTATTTACCCGACTGCCAAAGCACGTATCTATCTATGTATGTGGGTTTATAATATTATTTATTAAAAACGGCTGCTTTAGTTATAATCTGGTTAAAAACTGTTTTTTTATAACTATAGGCTGGGCGGAGAACGGATTTCCACAATTATTAAGATATCGTTGAAAGTTTTTTATCTGACTGTACAAAACAGCTTTTTTTATTGGTGTCCGAATCATCAGTGAAAACAATATTGAAATTAAAATATGTCAATTCGGACACTGTGTCCGAATATATAGTGAGTTTTATATAGGTATATATATTTTTCACTTTGAGATCACGGCTCATCTTCCGTGCGGAAGATGTCCGGTCCTTTGGAAGGCATACACGGGGACACAGGTCCAACGCGCAGAGGCCCCAGTGAGAACTTTTTCACTTATTATTAGTATAATGATTTCCTTATTTTACCACGTTTCATAGCTACGTCAAGGCCGTGGGCAGACTTGTCAATTTTGACGTTTGATAACTTGTCAGCTGAAGGGTTCTCTATTTCTTGTTAATATATTTTTCTGCATATTATTACTATTTCAGATAGAAATGGGAAAACGTAAAGAAAATTACAAAAGTTTCATCTTGATTGTATGCTTCCGGAATTAACAGATTCAAGGTTAGACAGAAAAATGGAAATAAATGAGCCCAATTATTTGATTGAGGCAATTAAAAAACGAGAATCTGAAAGAAAATCAAAGAAACGGAACAGCGAAAATGTTTTATCTGATGTCAGCAGCCCCAAGCAATAAATAAATAAATTAAAGAAAATAATTTTATCAAGCATTAATTTTTGTATGTACACACGGCTACACATCAAGCTATAAATTTCCAGTTTACACTGCCCTCTCATTGTAATGAAATCCTATACAATGCGAGATCAGCTTATACTGGAAATGTACAGCTTGATCTGTAGCCGTGTGTACTAAGATGTACCTATAAATTTTTTATAATAAAATATAATTTTAAAAAATCAAACTGAGAAAAAAAAATAACTATACCCAGTAATTGAGTTATGTACATTAATTGTTTTTAATTACAAATCAATCACACATTATCTCGTTTTCATTTTGATGTTGGCTCTTATCTTCCCTCGCAACATTTACATACCCTAAAATATTCCCAAACAAAAATTGTGTGTCATTATATTCGAAAATAGAAACACAGAAAATCAACAATAATATATTACAGTAATTATTCTAAGTTTAAATCTGTCAATACCGATTACACTGTGACCCCACCCTTTGTTCACGACACCAATACTATGGGCACGCGTGCCTCGCGGTGCGGTGAATAAATAGCTAATACATTGCGCGTTTTTTGCAACATACTTACTAGTGCTTCAGAAGCGAACGCGCACTGAAGGTTTATTTAACCCGGCGCGCCACAATATAAACCTTCGGTGCGCTTTTATTTTTTGGTATGTGTACACTACATTGTGTGATGCAGCTGTATTAGTAGAAATGTCGAAGTGTGGGTTCGAAAATAAGTTCTCACGCTCGCAAACCTTCCTCTTAAGTATCATCACTCGTGGAGGCTCTTTTCATGCACCCGTCTTACTAAAAACTTACTTAACTAAAAATCTTTTTATAAAAATACAGATTTGGGTCTAATCGCGTAAAAACTTTAAATGGCACAAAATACCTTTTTTATCCCGACATTTCGGCCGAATTACAACGGTCGTGGTCACGGGTAAATTGAGGGGTATTTTACGCCTTTTAAAGTTTCTACGCGATGGACTCGAATCTGTATTTTTATAATGTGTACAATTCGCGAAAGTTTAAAAATCTTTAAGTTTTAGTTAGTTGACAATGAGATTAACTGGAATACTTGCTTTGTACAAATGTGATCGACTTATTTCGACATCTTACCATCAGTCTAGTGAAACGACATTTCACTAAAAAAAATTTAGTATTTTGTTAAATCGTCGGATTTTTTCAGTAAAATAAGGTTGGTTTAGTTTAGTAAATTGGTTGAAATTTTCGACGTCATCCGAGATTTCGTGGTAAACCAAATTTCGCGTAATCCCTGGTATGACTGGTATCGTCATTTCCCTACAAAATATTCACTGTTTCAAAGTCAAAGTCGAAAGTTTTTTTTATTTGAAATAGATCCGATTTCAGGCACTTTTAAAACGTCAAAACTAGGTGCTTAGCCCTTAGAGCGATTACGCACTGCATCCAATCCGAATCCGTGAAAATAGCGATCTAGAGTAAAAATCTCGGACCAAATTCGGATGTTGCTTACGCACTATTCCGATCTCTGATTCAAATTCAAACAATTCAGGGGCCATCATCAGGATTTGAATCCGAGGTAATGCGAAAGCGTTCATACAAACAGTACTACGGCTACTTCGGTCCGTCAATTGTTCTTTCGAATTAGAAACTTACGGATGACGGATAGAAATCGGATGACGGATGCCGGATGTAGTGCGTAACCGTAAACTACCATACAAATAGTTCTATGGCTTCTTCCGAACGTATTTTCTCGGATTCGGATCGGATGCAGTGCGTAACCGCTGTTACTCTAAGAAATTCGAATTGATGCTAATCAAAATCAAAAGTTTTATTTCACAACCATTACAGGCGCTTATGAAAAGTCTAATTTACGTGCACGGTTCCAATTAGTCGTTTCCTATGGAGAAGAGCCGGCAAGAAACTCCATGGTTACTCTTTTAAAATCCATATCTTTAACAATTTGACTGGATACAGTTATGACTTAGAATAGTTATAAGAGAGCAATGTAGACTTAAGAGCAGGAAACACAAAAAAAATTAAAAATATGGTCACAAATTAAATAGGTATCCAAGCATCTAGCAAGTCTACAAAACTCTCAAATTTACAAAAGGTAAAAGGACGCTAAACTACGTATATAAAACAACTGATATGGTCAATTGTCCTCAAAAGACATTACAATTAATAAACGTGTATAGTCCCTAAGTTTATACGAAGTCAAGACTCGAGGCACTATAGTACGTTACACAATGCAATATTGACTTATTGATCTACATGCAGTTATGTAAATCAATCAGTCAATATGCAAGCAAAGCAATCTAGAACGGCAGATTAAATCAATTGGTTTCTAATCTGTTGCGCGAGTTACAATAGACATATATGGATTATCTAATGGTTTGAATATTATCGTATCAATCCGTAAATGGCCGTGAACATGGACTTCCGAATATACTGCTAATGCTTCGTCCATGACGTTCACACTAAGGTTGAGCATCTACCAGAGCTGTGCTAAGCTGCGTAGCGAGGAATTTGTTTTGTAAGCACCAATTGAATCACTTCATTTACCTATAGTTCGTTTCAAAATCCCTGAGACAAAATTAACAGGCGCAAATGTGAAACTTGTAAATTTTAGGAACATTTTTTCAAATTTGACGTTTCGCGCATGTCAATTCAGTCTCAGGGATTTTGAAACGACTTTAGCTTCGCTCTGCACAGCTCTGGTGGATATGGGCTTAGCGGAGCGAGGTTTTTGTTCATACAAAACAAGCGATAAATGCGAGCGCGGGATGTGTTGCGAGGAATGTGTTGCGAGGAATGTGTTACGAGGAATGTGTGCGAGGATTTGAAATAATGCGCCTACTAGTCAGTCAATAGATGGTGTTTGGAAGAGGTAGATGATCATTTGTACACATTAACACATTACGCATTACACATTCCTCGCACAGCTCTGGTGGATGTCCAGCCTAATTGTCGCGGCGCAGAATATCGCAACAGTGTTCCAACACAGGTCGCAGATAATTCTATGTGCCTAATACAAGTGCTGATACTTAGCCACTGCACATTTGTCGCGGCACACGGTATCACAAGAGTGTTCCAAAATAGTCATGTCGTAGAGAATGCTATGTGCCCGATACAATTGCTCGTGCAGATACTTAAGCCACCGCACATTTGTCACGGCACACGATATCGCAACAGTGTTTGTAAACGCAAAAATGTGCCGGGAAACAAATCGCGCGACATGTATCGCAACTTGTGCCCTAGTAGAAAGTTGCTGTATATGGTATGGCGACTTGTGTCCAGTGTGGCCTAGGCACAATCTCATTTGCTCATAAGTGCCATTGGAATAATTTATATGAACAAAAATTCGTCAGTCGAAACTTCGTAGTTAAATTTTCGGAGTTGGCCCCTCATAATCAACCTATGGTCAAATTTCTTTCAGGGCTAAAATAAATGTCCTGTGCCTAGAACAACAGCAGGCTCTAGTTTACAAACTCTCATATGACCAGGTTTTTAAAAATGCTGTAACGGTTTAAATTTATACTCCGTGGGCCCGAAGTACCCGAAAGATTTTAACCACGCCTTATGATGGTATTATGAGTCGATAATGTGATATCAACATAAGTCTCAATTAACTCTAGTACTTCCTTGTAAACAATACCTTAGGTCGAGGTGGCAACGTTTAAATTATCGTGTGAGTGGATGAGAAAACTTCTTACAACCTCTCTGACAAAATACGACATGCGGCGAGTGAGGTATGGTATGACCAAGGTGTAACAAAAGTCACAACGCCGAGTCCATAAGCATGTTACCCTAGAGATTTTTCGACTTGTGAATTTCCATGTAGTGAATATCTCGAAAATGAAGCTTTATTCGACAAACTATTTTCTAGCTTTCCGTCTCCAATTTGGCATTGGAGTCGATGGTTAAAATCTTTCGGGTACCTCGGACACACGGGATAGAAAATTAACTACTATCTGAAAAAATATTTTTCTCTTTACGTTATTAGCAACAACTTAATTGCGTCCCACATAAATAATATTGGCAGTATTATTGGTAAATGTCCGATGCTCTACATGAGCCGGTGCCAGGTAGCCGACAGTCTGCGAGCCTTGCGACAGGTGGCCGGATTCACCGTCAGGCAGACGCGGTCAGAATTTATTATTATAAAATTAATGTTCTGTGCTCCGCAGTATTTAGGTTCAAGGTTTAAACCTAGTATGGAAACTCCTTTGTTCTTTCATGAGTTTAAATCGATCGGATGTGTCGATCTACTTTTTTGCTGGTTGCTAGAGCGATTTCTGGGCGCGCTTAAGTGTGAACGAAATCGAGGGACTGAATAAGTCTTTAACCCGAGGTAAACACTGATTTTTATTACGAATACAAGGAAAGGAAAAATAAAAACAAGAATTAGCTAAAGAAAAAAATGAGTGATTTTTTTTCCCGCCTATTTTTTTTTTCTGTGGCCGGCCAGCTATTCAGCCATTATTTTTCATTTTCATCATTGAAAACATGGTAAATATTTTGCCCAAATCTATGTTATTTTAAAGAAATAGTTGAAACTAAATTATAATAAAGTCATTTAAAAAAATATATTCTTTAATTAATATTTAACTTTATGTTACTACAATTTTACATCGCGCTGTAATTTAGTGGCTGTATAGAAAGTTGGCACATGGTTCAATAAAAATGTGGAAATAGAACTAGTTTTTTTTTTTTATAATTTGACAGCTGCCGAAACAGACGGGAAAAAAATCACTATTTTTTTTTTTAGATATTTCTTGTTTTATTTTTACTTTCCTTGTATTCGTAATGAAAAGCACAGTGTTTACCTCGCTCCAAAAATTTATCGATGGTGTTTGTGGTCCATCAACCCTTCGCATTCTGAATCGAGGTCTAAGCCCAGCAGTGGGACAGTAATGAGCTGATTATGCTATATCTTCTACTTCCGTCGTAAATGTTTACATTTCGCGTTCGAAGTTACATAACCTAAGCACCATTTTTTTATTAGAAAGAGTTGCAAATAACGGCGTCTTTCTTGTGGTATACAACAAAAGTACATTTATTCTGACATTATTATTATTTTTCTTTCTGCTCATTTCCCATATGAGATGAGTAACACTGAGCGGTGATACGGTTTCAACTGTGTTGTTTATGTTACGGGAAATGTTAGAAGCTTGTGTAAACCTGGGCTTACATTGGATAATGTTAAAGCGTTAGACATTCTTGTTGGTCTCCTCGTAGCTACAAACAAAATATTCACACATTTAAATTATTTTATTACGTGTTGATTTCAGATAATTTTTATCGGAGGTATTAAATATGGTGTAGCAATCTTCATCTTTCTCTATCCAGAGCCAACCACTCACTATTGCAAATATTATGTGTTTTAAATTCCAACACTTCACGCACTTGACTCTACGGGTTAACAAAAGCTTAACCGTTTTTGAAACACTTTCCACGTAAATTCGCGAAAATGATGCATCTTTTGAGCGCGAACATAGGGACGCATTATTGACATTTGTAGGTACATAGCAGAAAAAAAAATGATTTCAATTGTTGTTTTATTCGCCAATGTGGCAGGCAAAGGTCTTAAAACCGTACAGCCTTGTCAATTTTACTTTCTTCGTTTTTGAATTATAATTAATGAAGGTTTTGACCTTCATAGTCTAGCCTAGTCTTCTTTAATTTTTCTTTACTTACGTCTTTTATTTATTTATCTCAAAGGCCGAAGCCAAATCGTGTTTAATTATTTCTTTAGGCATTTTTTATCTCAAACGCTGAAACCAAGGGATGCGAGCATGCGTTTCGTTGTACGTAATTATAAACATTAATTTGATATTAAATACGTTTGATAAAACTCAGTTATGTTGTCATGGCTAAATTATAGTGACAAATTACACCAAAAAGCAAAAAAGAACCCTAACAACCAGGACATTAATATCACATATAAAAGGTACAGGAATTTTTGTAACGAATTATTAAATAAACTTAAAAGACAGCATGAAAAAACAGAAATTAAGACTGCGTCTGCAATAAACAATAAACAATTATGGAAAGCTATACAAAACATCACACACATCACAAAATCAAAAAATGAAGCCTTGCAACTTATCAAAGATCAAGATCCCCCTTCTTCTACTAATATAATTAATACCTTCTTTGTGAATATTGGTAAAAACCTAGCTGATCAATGTTGCCCAAGTGTCGACTATACTTCCTCTATGTTACCATCAAATAAGACTCACCCCCACTCTTTGGTAATACTTCCGACAGATTCTGCAGAAATTGAGTCTCTCATTCTTAATCTAAAAAATAATTGCGCCATTGGTCGGGACAATATCTCAACCACCTTTATAAAGAGATATAGGCATATTTTAATTCCACCAATAACATTCATCTGTAACCTTGCTCTTGACACTGGAAAATTCCCGGATGATTGGAAATTGGCAGAAGTTCACCCCATTTATAAGAGTGGCGACGGAACCTGTGTCAACAACTATAGACCAATCTCGATATTACCAGCCCTTTCGAAGATTTTGGAGAGGATAATGAATAAGCGTTTAGTTCAGTATCTGGAAAAAAACTGTCTGCTTTCATCCTCCCAATTTGGTTTTCGGTCGGGTTTGTCAACCAGTGATGCTGTTCACGAATTGACCGACTTTGTCTCACGTAATCTAGACACAGGCAAAAAAGTAATTGTCATTTTCATGGACTTGGCTAAAGCTTTTGACACAGTTTCCGTCCCATTACTGTTGAAAAAGTTAGAAGACCTTGGTGTAAGGCATACTCAGCTTGAACTTTTTACTGATTACCTTACAAACCGTTTTCAAAGGGTTAGGGTGGGCGAATGGGTAAGTGGTGATCTTCCCATTGTGCATGGAGTTCCACAGGGCAGTATCCTTGGCCCCTCGCTATTCTTAACCTACATAAACGACCTTTGTGAACTTAAAATGCCTAATGGGAGGATCGTAACTTTTGCCGACGACACAGCACTCCTGTTTGAGGCTGACACATGGGAGCAAGTTTATGGTTTTGCGCAGTCGGGCTTCAGTTTAGTTCTGTCATGGCTAACATGCAATAAGCTCTCACTAAATGTAGGGAAGACAAAGTATATGGCTTTCTCTATGAAAAATGTCTCCCTTCCAAGTGATGAACTTTTTATATCTGCCCACTCTTATTCCTGTTCTTCCCATACTGCTGCGTGCTCATGTCCTACCCTAGACAAAACCAATACGATGAGATACCTGGGTGTGATTTTAGATAACACACTCAGCTTTCATCCTCACATAAACCTTCTCGTCTCGAGGACACGTAAATTAATTTACATTTTTAAAAATCTTCGCCATGTTGCAGACCCTCACGTTGTAAAAATGGTTTATCTTGCACTGTGTCAATCGCTCATCTCTTATTGCATTACTATTTGGGGAGGGGCAACCAAAACATCTATGCTGAAACTCGAGCGAGCCCAAAGAGCAGTTCTAAAAGTCAGTAATTTTCTACCTTTTCTACATCCAACTAAAGAACTTTATAATCTTACTGAAGTCCTAACCGTGCGTCAACTTTTTATTCATAATACAATCCTTCGTAAGCATTCACAACTATATTATGATCCGACTCTGTGCATAAATAAGCGACGTATTCATGCAGTTTGCCCTAAAAGATTATTTCACACAAGTTTTTCCCACCGACACTTCGAGTTCCTAGGTAGTTACTTGTACAATAAGTTGAACAAAATTTTGTCGATCTATGGACTTTCAAAGCAACTTTGTAAAGATAAGCTTTTTAAGTGGCTGCAAAAACTAGATTATGACGACACAGAAAAGCTACTACATATAATGCGTTAGTCTTGGTTTTAGCGTTGGAGTTACTCAACTATCCCGACACACTCAAACATACAATCACCCACGCAAACACACATACACACGCACCCACGCACACACACACATAGACACACACACACGCACACACACGCCCACACACACACACACACGCCCACACACACACACACACACACACTCACACACACACACACACACACACACGCCCACACACACTGACCCATATTATTTATACACTCACTCAATACATACATAGATAATCATATAGTTTATACACAGACTATACTACTCCATAGGTTATGTCATCCTGTCCAATCAATCACTAAACAGTGCATATGTTATTGTTGCAGTTCAATACTAAAATTTATATCACATGTACATAGGGCGAGGGCCTGGTGATCCGTAACACAGGGTTTCCCTAGTACGGACTCCAGTCTCTCGCAAAGGAGCTTTGTATGACCTGTGCATTTTTTTTTTTTGTTATTTTTTAAGTTTTGCATATGAAGATAACCTTTGTGGAGAGAGAAATAAAATTTATTATTTATTATTATTATTTATTTATTATTTATTATTTATAATCAACCTGTACCTACCTAATAAAAGCCATCAGATAATTTTTGTAACTTACTACCCATAATTTGCGAGAGGCACATTATCGAGAGGGCCATTAGTTACACTGAGTAACATAATCTAGACAACGCGACGCAACGACAATATACGATAGAGAATAAACGCCGAAACACATCTGGCATAAGATACGTTGCCGATTTTCCGTCGCATAATTTAGCTTTGCACCTGTAATATCGCATCTTTGGTGAAATGAGTAAGGTGTGAGATGTTTGTACGGAATTATGCGTACTCTGTGGACTGTCCACCTAGTTTCTGAAGGGCAGTTAAATATAATCTGTGGTCAAATCTCATATCCACTACTGTGATTGTTTGACCAAACTACTAACAACGGATCACAACACTAGACGTGAGATCAAATCTAAAATTAGTTAATAAGCTGTCTTTGACAGTTGATTAGTTCATTTTTGCGTTGATCAGCCTTGCAGAAACCTTTGTGACGAACAAATAAAACAAAATATGCATTGCGATTTGGTGGGTTGACTTGATTTTATTCATAACTGTTATCTAGTCATGCAAATATATTCCATCACACACCGGAAACAGAATCATCATCATCTGCCTAGCCTTTTCCCAACTATGTTGGAGTCGGCTTCCAGTCGAACCGGATGCAGCTGAATATCAGTATTTTACATGGAGCGACTGCCTATCAGACCTCCACAACCCAGTAACTGGGTAATACGATACTCTTGGTAAGACTGGTTGTCAGACTTTCTGGCTTCTCACCAACAGTAACGACTGTCAAAGATCTACAAATGACAGCCGGGACCAACGGCTTTACGTGCTTTTCGAGGCACGGAGGAAACTCGCTATGGTAAATGGTCACCCATCCACAGACCAACCTCGGCAAGCGTGGCTTAACCCGGAAGATCGGTCTATGCGGCTGTAATTATTTAGCCACGAGCTCCTCCACCGGAAACAGAATGTTCGTTATAATTATAATTGTCATTCATTCGCACATTCGCACGTCAGATGAAACGCATTGGAGATGAGAGATCGATAATGCCTTAAGGAACGCTTAGGTACGGTTAGCGACAAAAGTCGGTTGACACTGTTCAATTTAATTTATTTATTTTCTCAAACAAAAATGAGGTCCTTACTTTGTTTTGCCAGAAGGCATACTTACAAAATATTAAGGTAAAAGATAATATCACCTTAACATAAATAACAAAATAAAAACAATTTCACGGAGAACATAATTAGATGTCGACGAAAAATTAAATCTAAGAAAAACAGGCACCTAGTTCCAGTTTTCCTGTCACAAATTTGTGTAAACTTTTACTTTTACATAACATCTAAACAACATAAAATTATTATAGTTATACACAACTTTTCAGCATTTCATGTAATAGCCGAAAATTTGTGTTACTTCAAAATTAAATCAGTTGCGATTAAAAGAAAAAATGTGTTCAGTCTTCTTTTCGTGTCGATTGACTCATATTAAATTTTGTCTCACCAGCCGTCCGAGCACGGATCTTTTTATCGAGTCGATTCGAGACATTTATCTATTCTAAACGTCAAATTTGACATATCACATAGATAAAAAGACAACTGCTGTCGTTTTATCTATATCCTATGTCAAATTTGACGTTTAGATTAGATAAATTTCTCGAATTGACTCGATAAAAGATCCGTGCTCGCACCGTAGTATTCAGCAACCTGTACAGCTCTATCATTGGCCTCGTTTAGATCTTGAATGGTGTAGGTGGTTGTGCACGACGGGCAACTAAGGATGTGACGCCATGTCCTGTGGTCACTGGCACTGCGTTTGGGATGGGTGAAGAATGCCCCATTTAGCCAAGTTAGTTTTACAGCGGACCCACCGCAATCGGTTAAGAGATTTCCAGATTGGCCACTGCAGTTCACATCTAGGAGGTAGATGTTCTTCCGGGATGATGAAGTGTGTTCAGTTATCATTTAAAAAACAGATGTGTTAATCGACTTTCGTCTGTGATTACATGCTCCTAAAAGTTATATTTGGGATTTTAATTTGGGTGGCATCAACCCACCCTAAATCTGTCCTAGGTCTTCCTCAACTACGTATAAGCATCTAAATACTTGTACACATGCATAGCATTAACAACAGCTCTAACGTGCAAAGTTTTCCGTGTTGGGACGGGCGTCATGACAGCTTGTCATCTCCGGCCACGGCACGTCCCAAAAGTGGAACGTGTCAACTATAAGTTTGCAGGAAGGTAGCTTTACTATGGTGTAATTTTTCAAATAGGCAGGGGTCGTGACCCAAAAAGATAAGGGCTGCAAATATTTGTAGGTACAGGTAGTTCAATCCACGGAGACGCGCCCCACTCTTTGTCTAAATCGCTACAGTGCAAAAGGGAGAATTTTCGAAATTCCTTAAAAAAAAATAACAAATCATTGTTCTCCTTCGTTGTTAACATAAGTATTTGTTTCAGATTGTTTTTATTCTTGTCTTATTGCTTGACGGCAGTGGTATAGTTTAATTTTTCATTATTATAATTGAAGTTTGAAACATCTGCATTTAGAACTTTGGGATGATGATAATGACGTTCTTATTTTTACAATTTTTTTTCGAATAATCACCCAAAAGCGTGCATTATAAATTGCTATTGTGTTAATTCTATCGCCTCACAATAGTTAGATGTGTGTATTTGCACACTTTGATAATAAAAATAAGTGACTGCCTCGTTAATCTAGTGGTCGCAAACGCGTCTGCTGAGCATGAGGTCCTAGGTTCGATCCCCAGGTCGGGCAAAGGGTTATTGGGTTTTTTTGCGTGTGGTATTTCTCAGTATTAGCCCGGAGTCTGGATTTGTGCCCGGTTGATGGCAATCGGCGCAAAGTTGCTAGTCTATCGGTTTCTTATCGGATACATTTCGGAGAGTGTGTTTCAGATCTGCATGATCTAATTCCCCTCTGCCCTTTTTTCTACGGCCAGAGGCACGAAAAAGCGCCATCGGTTCATGGTTGATATACCAAAAACACGAACGAAGACAGTTTGATTCCATCGTGAAAACCGCCAAATAGTGGAATGCGCTGCCTGAGTGGGTGTTCCCCGACAGCTACAATCTGAGTGTCTTCAAGTCACGAGTGAATCGGTTTCTTCTTGGCAAGCGTGCTTCATCGTAGACCGCACCATCGTTTAACATCAGGCGAGATGGCGGACAAACGCAAGCCCATTATTAAAAATAAAAAAATAGGCTCGCCTTCTTAAGGGACTTAAACGTAACTGCGCGGCGCGGCGAAAGGAATACAGTGATGTTATGTATGTTTATTTTATCAAAGCTATCCAATGTCAGTAGCTACAGTTTATACCGAACCTAATTCTCATTTTGACACATTTCTCCTTGGCTTTAAACAGAGTATCTATATGCTATTTGTAAAACGACCGTCACTGTGACAGCCTGCAATTTCCCTGTCGAAGCCATCTCTAGGAAATAGGTAATGTAACTAGCATTATACGGGTATCTTGTTGTCAATCGATAAGGAACATATTTTGTGTTAGAGTAGTACCGGTAAACCGAGGTTACTTTAAAATACAGGGGCTACATTGATAGTTACTAAAAATATATCATTTGGTCAAATATCTCTGTGAAAATGGAACTTATGCATTTTAATTTAATATTGTAGGGAACATTGACAGTTTTCCTATTTTACCATTCGGTATAGAGGTGTCTGCGATGTTAGATGGCGAAGATAAAAATATAAAATTACACCCCTAATTATGTAAAATAAACGATTTTTAGATTTCTCGATTGGGGCTACTTTGAAACTCAATGATAGAACAGAGATCATCAAAGTAGAAGCTCTATGGTCCAAGTTTGATAAGAAACATTTCTCCTTTTTTTCTTGAAAACAATGCTCTGTTATTTTTTTAGCCAATTTGGTTTTATGTATTTATATCGGTTAATTCATTTTATAAAAAAAAAATTGTTGTAGCATCTAAAATCAAAAATAAATAAAATATGAAGCTCAAACTAATCAAAGTATCCTCGGTTTACGGTATGTGTTTAAGTTTTAAGTTATTCCGTATTTGAGAGTTTTTGCTGACTAGATGACAGCTAGAAATCTTCATAATGCTAAAACTATTCGAACTTTGCTTTGACATGTCCGGACAAATCTAGGCGTATGGTGACACTATCTCTGGGTTGATTTTAGGTTATTTAATAAAAACAATTATTCTAATTTCATTTTCTGTTTGAAGAATCTAGAAAAACAATATCTGTAGGTACCAAATGGGTACTAAATCATGCAATATGCAAAGACAATTGCATTTCAAGGACCGTAAGTACGGTAAACATAAATGTTAGTCATCCTGACATCAGAATGGCTGGCTACTTTCTTAGTTAAATTTCTTTGTTAATAATTAGGTACTAGAGTCATCGTCTGCCAACACTTTTCAATTTTAAATTTGAAAGGCAGACGCCGTTTTCTTCCGGCAATAGAATTTAACCAGTCCACTAAATGCCCTCCCCATAGACCAGATATTTTTTACCATATTTTACAATAGTCTTGCCTGGGACGGTCCATGACTATACTCCAATAGTGCAGCCGTGGATAGTTCCCGGTTGGTGCCCCATCTCATTTTAGATTAAAGTTCTCAAAGGGGCCTCTGCGCGTTGGACCTATATACCTTCTGTTGCCTTTGGAAGGCATACGGGGGACACCCGTGTATGCCTTCCAAAGGACCGGACATCTTCCACATGCAAGATGAGCCGTGAATCTGAAGAGGTACTAAATAATTAAACATAGGTACCGTCCGTGAGGCCAAAGCTGAGCTTTGCATACAAATGCACACACACAACCACACAAGTGAGAATGAATGCAGACGTGTCCTTTGCTTGGTTTAACTTATCGAGTACTGTAATTATAGACACAATAGATAAACAATGGCACTGACGAACCGGATCGTCAGTCGGACCGCTAGCGGTTAAACCAGATTATACTGCTTTATGGCAATCGATTCTATGTGCACTCACACAAATGCAAAGCTCAGCTTACGCCCCGCCAGTTGTACCAAATAGTTCCAAATAGGTACTAAACGTTGGTAAAAGTTTAACGTGATTCATCGCTTGATCCAGTCATTCTGGTGATCACGAAAATAGCATCACTTAGCATAATCAACCCGTTACTGCCCCACTGTTTGGCACGGGCCTCTTCTCAGAATGAGATAAAATAAAGAAAAATAAACATATTATACATAAGGCACTTACGTACTTTTAAATTACACCTATATGGCACAAAGACATCCCCACAGAATCGTCTTGAAACGGATTTACTTCCATATACGTACTTACGACGCCATTTTTCAACACAAGTCACAACACACCGCTTCTAAAGCTCTGATATACCGTGTACTTACTTACTTAGCTTTATAAAATGACCTTAATCGATCTCGTGACTTTATCGAGAGTCCCTTTGAAGAGTTTTTAAGGCCTAACAGCGATTACGCACTGCATCCGATCCGGATCCGTGAAAATAAGAATATAAAAAACTCGGACCGAATTCGGATATTGCTTTGCGCACTGCATCCGGTCCGAATACGTGAAAATAAGAATATAAAAAACTCGGACCGAATTCGGATATCGCTTACGCACTTATACGATCTCTGATCCAAATTCAAACAATTCAGGGGCCATCTTTGGCATATCCATTTGACGTCCGATTTGAATCCGAGGTAGTGCGAAAGCGTTCATACAAACATTACTACGGCTACTTCGGTCCGTCAAAATTTCTTCCGAATATGAAATTCACGGATCACGGAGAGAAATCGGATGACGGAAGTCGGATAGTTCTATGACTACTTCAGAACGTATTTTCTCGGATTCGGATCGGATGCAGTACGTAACCGCTCTTATAAGGAAGAAAAATTTAAATGTCATTGTTACCTGATTGAATTCGTTGTAATCTAAACCATCAGTCAGTAAGTTTGAAAACGGCTTTCCCTGTTCGAATAATACAATGTTTATAGCTTTTCTTTTTTTTCTTGGTCGCGTTTAACCCTAGTCGCACCTAATAAGCGCAAACAGGGTCTAAGATGAAGCACACAAATCCAAGTAACAGAGATAATTCTCCTATACCCCTCTGGCTCTCTCATAAACATAACGGAACACTGTAAACTGTTTGGCGCCGGACTTTAATGAGGGTGGTAGCTAGCCAAGCGGACCGTATAGATTCTACCACCAAGCGTGCTGGGTTTGAATCTTACAACACGCGTCTATTCCCAGCGTGTGATGAGGAAATTTTATATTCTAGCCCGTCTCCACACGGGACAAAACATAGTTACTTACACTACTACTAACTTAATTAACTACTTAAAAAATAAACTTACTATTATAGTTAACTAGCGACCCGCCCCGGCTTCGCACGGGTGCAATGTATTATACATATAAACCTTTCCCTTGAATCACTCTATCTATTAAAAAAAACTTCATCAAAATCCGTTGCGTAGTTTTAGGTCCGTATTACAGAACGCTACTCAAGTCCAGTTTGATCTTAAATCACTTGATCATAGTTTAAACATAGAATCTGTACTTGAGGATCGGTCTTATTCCAGAACAGTAATCAAATTACACTCAGCTGAACTGCTGAATCGAGATTCAAATCACGCCTCAAGCAGAGAATATGTCTTGTCTATGCATCAGGCTGTTTTCGTTTACGTTTTTTCGCCAATTCTGTTTCAATTTACACAAAATAAGATTTTAGTTTAAAACCAAATTATTAGTGAAAATAATAATTTTTAACAAAGCAGTTTCCATTTAGAAATTAGTGTTATTTAAAAAAGTATAATCAATTTCTTCAAAAATATCCATTTTGTTTATAAACTCCAATTCAACAGCACATTATTTGACAAACTGACAAGCAGATCTCTGCTCAAGCGCGGTGTCGACCACACTTGCGAGATCACAGATCAAATCTCTGCTTAAACCTTAATTTACATCTGAGTAATGATCTAGAATAAAGCAACACTCGGCTGAACTATGATCAATGAATCTATGCTTGAGGAACATTCTAAAATTAAAACTCGACTTAAAACTAGTTTTAAAGAGAGATCAGTGCTTGAGTTTCGTTCTGTAATATGGACCTTAAAGATCTAAGCATACATAGGGACAGACAGACAGCGGAAAGTGTCAAGTGACTTTGTTTTATACCATGTAGTGATAGTCAATTTTCAATGCACTTCAGCGCCATTTCTGTGAACCTTAGAAGGCATAAATACCTATAAAATAACGTATTTACAAACATGTTAGAAATAGATGCTGTGAAAGCAAACCCGCCCGCCTCCAACGTACGTCCTTGTCACATATTTGTCGTCCTTGTGCTAAGGATATCCAGTTCGATTACTGCTTCAAAACAAGAATACTTAAACCCAACTAGATAAGCTATTTGCCCACAGTGTGGGAGTGTACTATTTTTATAAGGTCTTGACAATATTGACTAACGGATGATAAAATAAATATTAATTCAGCTATTAATGCGTACAGGTTTTCGCAGTAGTTCCCAGTTGTTCTATGAAACATGACGTCATCGGAAAAAATGAGTCATTTTTTGTCTCGTATTAGTCCATAGAACATTTAATATTTTAATTGCTATTTGTTCTACGGAACGGGACATGACTATTTATTGTTTATTTAATCTAAATATTTAATTTGGCAACGTAGATGTCACTCACAAATTGTCGGATCTTTGTGCTAAAATTGTAAAACAGTTTCGAATAAATTACGATTCCCATTTTGTCCCATGACGTCACTGAAAAGTGGAGTCAGATGAAATGCTAGTATGCAATTCTATGGAACAAATAAGTAATAAAAAAAAATTTAATAAAAGGAAAAACCAACAAAAAAAAACAAAAAAAAAGTGAAATAATTAGCATGATATAATTAACAGTTTCAGAAGTCTGTGCAATTCTACACGGAAACAAATAAAAGCCACCAAGTTTTTTTTTGTTTTTTTTTAAATCGTTTTTTTTTTTTTTTCTAAATACGGTTTAGTGCCATACATTATACGGTTTGACTTCAAACTTAAATGACACGGTTGCGTAATCTTTCCAGCAACTAAATATGTAGTTTTCTTTAGGAATAGGTATTAATGTATAATTATCATGAGGGCTCCTTACCAAGACACAATCTTCTTTGTTCTTGACTAATGTTTCCGTGATGACAGTTAAAACAGAGATTGAAAGTCCTCATCAAAACTTTTGCTTAGATGACAAAACGTCATCTAATATATGTTTTTTTTGTTTTTGTTGATTTTTTTCAAAAAGCGCTGAACCAATTTCGATACAATTTATATGGGACCACCTCTAAAATATAGCCAACCAAACAAATCAGAATCATCAAAATCCATCCGTAAATGGTGGAGATATCGTGTAAAAAACATACAAAAAAAAACGTTCAGACGAATTGAGAACCTCCTTCTTTTTGAAGTCGGTTAAAAAATAGACTCATTTTGTCCGTTGACGTCATGTGCTATAGAACAAATGGGAACCACCCATTCTCGCTCCCTTTTTGAATATTTTTACCCTCTGCTCATGGTAAATACGTCATCGCTCGCTGACGCTTTAAATTGCGGGCGTCACCTTTTAGCGTCACTTAATTAGCTTCCGACGTATATTGACGATGACCTTTTATACGAACTGCACTTAATTACTTTGTGCTGACATGGATCACTCTGTTTATACCTACTATCTACCTATAAACGTATATGTATTTTTTAATAAAAGCCATTTTGTTTTAGGCGTTCAAATAGGCCGGGAGTCGGATGCGTAGTTCTTGCAATCGGCGTTATAAAAAGCGGTTTGAAAAAAGTGGAAAAAACAAAAGAAATTTTAGGATGGGGCGTCCCGATTGGCGCAGTAACTGAACTGGTAGTTTCTGCGCTACCTATTGCGAATTCTCTCTGGCGGGGCCACTCCAAATTACTGAAAATGTTGGTACTATTTTGTACTCTACTCAGAAAAATTAAACTTCTACCCCTTATTACAAAAGATGGTCTAAGAAAAACCTAGGTAGTCGGAGGCTACCTAAGACTAATGTAATTCACAAACTGAATGACCAAAAAAACATACGTAGCCTCCGACTGCATGTGACGATTTGATAGCATGATTTTTTGAAAACCTACGTAAGTCTGACGTTATGTGATGTATGTTATGATTAGAAGTACGTCTTGTTTACATCTTTTTAGTTCTCTTTTTATGCAGGCGGGTTTTTTTTGATTTTTTAATTAACTTTTTTTTTATATGACATAAGAAAGTGATAGGTATATTTTAAATCTGGGTTTATCTTAGTCTTAGTTTAAACCATCTTTTGTAATAAGGGGGCTATAGTTTCGTGGTAATCATCGATTTAAAGTGGTATTAGTTTTTATCATTTCCTGATATATTCAAGCGTATTCTATCTATTACGAAAAAGTTGAATGGAGTTGGTATGGAGTTTCATGTCTGCTCTTCTCCATAGGACCTACTTTTTGGAACCGTGCATCTAAATTGTCTAGAAGTTTCTTAAGTGCTGTATACTGTGATTCGAAATAAAAACTTGAATTTTGAATATTTTTAATGTGAATTATTAAATAAATATTGACCGCTGTTTAAATTATTTAACTGTACCAAATTGAGTGTAAACTGTTTTTCCAATTAACTAATTAGCTTAAATAATGATGATAATTACAGCTTCCATAAAATGATATATTTTATAGCAAGAAGCAATGAAACAAGAGTGTTTGCATGCAATAATTGGCTACAACATTCCAAAAAAATCATTGTTTACAGCATTTTTGATGTTTGATGAATTCTGGGTAACTGACTTTTTTTGTTTATAGAGTGTTTACTATTTGAGTATTTATACTCCTCAACATAAAAACCATTATCGATAAACGTAAAACAGTATTTTTTTTTTTCGAGTTGTTGACCTATCAAACTATACATTTCCAGTTTGAGCTGATCTCGCACCGTATAGGGTGGGATACTCAACTTCAAAAACCAAAACAGCAACAATCAAAATATCAACACCATATAAACAACAGTTTGATTGTTCAATGAATCAGAATAACATTAGCTTAAAACATAAACGGTTCAAAATGTCAACACTTCAGATGAGCAACGAATGTGAATGTCACTGATTTATAAAGTAAATTGTTCACTCAATCAACACTTTAGAAAATCGATGTTTAACTAAATATCGTGAAATATTCAGACATAACATAATATTCGTCGCGGACATTGTTAAACATATCATACTGAAATGTCTGGTTTTCTATTGTGAATCCTTTATTCTGAACCGGTGGCCAACATAATTTTGAAGGATCAGATCAAGTTATAATCGACGAATAATAAGTTATGACTGAATATTTCACGCTCAGAATACAGAAAGAAACAGAATCCGCCTTCAACAGTAATTGCAAGCCTTACGCTGTGTCCAAAATCAAAGCATGCGTCCCGCGCCCGTCTCACTTCCCACCCGCGTAATGTTGCTAGCTCAGACATTGTTTCCCCGTTTTTGGGGAAAACGTTGAGTATTGGAGGTAAGATAATAATAAAATCAAAATTGTGCTTTTCTATTTAGGCAATATTTTATATCTGAGTAGGTACAGTCAGCGTCAAATATATAGGGACGAACAGACTGTTCAAAATGATCCGAACAAAACTACAGGGTGTTAACGAATTCATGTAATTCCTTCAAACCGCGTGATCTACTGGTGACACTGATTGATACTGCATGGGATTTTTTCAGAATAAAAAAAAAAGTTTTCAAAAAATGAACCATGGTATTCTGTATCTGAGTAATTTTAGCGTCCCAAGTTAACTGACTGCGTGGAGCAATATCGGGCTAGTCGTGCCCGTCAGCTGTGTTGCCGTGCCTTCATTAATTTATGCATGGCATCTAAATTTTCAATGAAATAAAAAAAAATGGTTTTTTTTTAAAAGAGATGTTCCAAAAAAAACCAGACTCGATTGGAACTAAATGGGTACCAGTAGTTTCATTATAATGCACAATTAACCCCACCGAAAGAGCAATACCGAAATCGATGGGGTATATGAGCTATAGGCTGATAAAGTAATATATAAAAAAATCTTCACTAACAAGTGTTTTTTACCATTTTATACAATATCAATAATATATTAACGATAATAATGACGGGATTACTGTAGTATTGATTACTATCAACCATTTGGTATCCAATTACTATAAAAAACACAAAAAAAAAAACTTTTTTCAAGGATTCGTATAAATAATATAACTACAAAGTGTAACATAAATAAGTGTACAACTTCTTAAGGGGTCACTGTACTCATCATTATGAAAAACTTTTACTATGGGAGAAAAAGTGAAATCGCGAAAAAAAAAACAGCTGTTCCCCACATTTTGACGAGTTAAGCGAACGTAAATGTAGGGAACAGCTGTTCTTTTTTCGCGATTTCACTTTTTCTCCCATAGTAAAAGTTGTTCATAGTGATGGGTACAGTGACCCCTTAAGAGGTTATACGTTATTTATGTTACACCTTGTAGTTATATTATTTATACGAATCCAGAAAACTTTTTTTTTACTGAATCCTTATGAGGTGGTTTAGATACGATCGGTAACAAAGCCGCATGAAAAAAAAAGTTTTTTTTATTTATATTTTTAATCAAGTTAAATCCCGTGCGGGGCCTGTCTACATCAGTAGTAGATCATGTGGTTTTAAGGAATTACACGAATTCGTTAACACCCTGTATATACTTTGTCAGTCTATAGCTCCTATACCCCATCGATTTCGGCATTGCCCTTTCGTTGGGGTAAATTGTGCATTACAATGAAATTACTGGTACCCATTTAGTCCCAATCGAGTCTAGGTTTTTGGTCCATACATTATGGATCATCTCCTTTTTAGTCAATCTAAATCCCGTGCGGGGTTAATCTATAGATTAATGGTATACCATTAATAGATTTTGTGGTTTTAAGGAATTACGCGAATTCGTTTACACCCTGTATAATTATGTCAATGAAACAAGGGGCGTTTCAGAATGAACGTAGGACAGGTCAACTGGCATTCTGACAAGAATCCCATTTAGATAAAGTTTAATTTCTTTAGCTGTTTAGGTAATGATGAACAGTCTGTTCGTCGCGATATACCTATTTGACGCTGACTGTACCTGATAATCTCAAGAAATAGAGAAGGTCTGATAGGAATTTTAGATAAAAAACGTTTAATTTATTTAAGTAGGTAATAAAAAGAAGGGAAAATCAAAACTCTTATACTGACAACACTAACAATATGGATGCATCATTCCCTATGACAATTACAAACTGAACAATTTATTGATTAATTAAATAAGACGATATCTGAATGTGCTATACTTAAACGTGAAATGTGATCCCATCCTGTTTTGTTTTTAGGCCCGCTGCATTTTTATAGGTTCGAACGACACAAAACGACATAATTTAATTTAATTTGACACCGGTAAATACATGTAGTCGTTATGACGTCCCCATAGTAACTGATCGACTGCGCGTAAAACTACTCTGATTAAGAGTAGTTTTTGATGCTTCAGTATTAGGCGTGATCACAGCTTCTGGGTCTTTCTGTATTCTGAGATTTCACGATATTTAGTTAAACATCGATTTTCTAAAGTGTTGATTAAGTGAACAATTTACTTTCTAAATCAGTGACATTCACATTCGTTGCTCATCTGAAGTGTTGACATTTTGAACCGTTTATGTTTTAAGCTAATATTATTCTGATTCATTGAACAATTAAACTGTTGATTATATGGTGTTGATAATTTGATTGTTGCTGTTTTGGTTTTTGAAGTTGAGTATCCCACCCCACCGTATAGGCTTTCCGTAAGCTTGACATGTAGCCATGTCTACTTGTTGGACATTTGACATTCGTCGTGTAGCTACGTCCTATGGAATAGCATTTCTCCTTCGTGAGAAATAGTGAAAAAAATATACTACTAGTTTATTAGGTCATATAATCGGTGCGTGACATCGCGCACCACGACGCACGAGCTCGCACCGGCGCACCATGGAAAGAGACTCGTCCGTGGTAACACAGACGCGTGCGGAGCGGTGCACCGTATCCACCGCAAGTCTATAAATTCAAAAGTGCGGTGCGAGTTCTCTTTCACTTGGTATTTTGGAATGGTAAAATAGCTTCGAATCACGCACCCACATAAAGTGGCTTCCCACGGTGCGTAATTTTATGGATGACTAGCGTCCCGCCCCGGCTTCGCACTTGTACGTTTTATAGCTTAAAACCTTCCTCTTGAATCACTCTATCTATTAAAAAAAACCGCATCAAAATTCGTTGCGTAGTTTTAAAGATCTAAGCATACATAGGGACAGACAGCGGGAAGCGACTTTGTTTTATACTATGTAGTGATATAACGCACAGCCGGTGTGCGATATCATGCACCGCGGGAAGCCACCTTAAGCAATTTCATATTAATAACCTCGTACGCATTGTTTATGTGCTCATGGAACTATTTAATTTCTTAGCCCAGCGTGTATCGTGTAATATAATTATTGACGTGCAGCCAGGGTTGTCCGTAGAAGACAGGTGCAATTTATTGCTACACGCTTGATTTATTGTACCGGTTGAAATGTTTTCCAATAGAGGCGCTCGAATTTTGACAGTGTCTAGCGGCCATGTTGGTGAAGATACAGTTGTAAAATTTTGAGGTTATAGTCATTTATATTGAGAAAATCATCATGGAAAGTTAACGTTGAGCAACGCTTGCAAATCATTACAATTTTGTATCAACATGATTGCTCAATTCGAGCTGCGTTCCATGCTCAAATCATCTTCAGCGACGAGGCCCATTTTTAGAAGATACAAAATATATGGAAGCATAAGAAAAATATTCAAATATCCAACTTATCTTTCCAGGTTCGAAGACTCGGCCTCGGTGTCGGCCCACGTCCCACCTTTGACCTTAGTGATCCTTACTGCAACAATGTCACCTACGACTACGTGCCCATGCATGACCCCCACCTTGCCCACCATTTTGCCCAGAAGCCAGCGAGGACTAGAATGAAACAGCTTGGTTTCTGCACGGCCGATGGGAGAGCAGTGTGCTCTTTGAAGGAGTTCAATTTGTACAGAAAGTATTTGTACAACCAATTCATGGATAGGATTCACATGGAGATGAAGAAACTGGTACGTTTGAAGATGATAAATGTTACCGTCGAAACCCATTTTTAGTTAAAACGCATGTTTAGTAAAAACCCGTTTTTAGTTAAAACCCACTTTGAGTTAAAACCCGTTTTTAGTTTAAACTCGATTTTAGTTTAAACTCTTATTTAGTTAAAATGCTTTTTACTAGTTAAAACTAGTTGTAACAACAAATTTTTATTAAGACACTCCCTCACCGGGAGCGTTCGAATTTTGAGGATTAGAGTAAATTCAGACATGGCGGAATCCGCGCGTTCCAAACCGCGTGGTTCCAATCCGCGAGGATTGAAAGTGTTCAGACAGGAGCGATGTGTGTGCGGAGTGAGATAGTGACAGCCGCTTCATTCCAACAATGGAAGTCGAAGAAACAATATGTGTGCGATTTTATTAGAATACGACCGCTCTGCTGCATCGTTCAGTCAGAACTATTAGTTTAAACTGAACTGATTATTTATACAATCGTTAAATAACAGGATGAACGTGCAAGAGACGACTTAACTCTGAAAAGAGTGGAGACAGACGTGGGGAGAAGAGCCCAGGCTTTCATGAAAGTGGAAAAAGCGAGAGGACATCTAGAAAAAGTTGCGAAGGAGCATGCAGATGAGTGGGCGGAAAAGCTGAGAGCGTATGTTTTTATGTTCTATCATTTTATAACATAACATCAGACCCGTAGTCCCCGCAGGATTGGGTTATATTTAAATCCCATATAATTGGGGGCGAGCCTATTGCCATCAACCGCGCACAAATCCAGACTCCGGGCATAGGTCTAGCGCAATGATGTTATAAAGGACTAGATCAGCAGTGTACAGCACCAATGCGTTACTACTTCGTATATGTCCACAGGCATATCTGACTTCAGTTGTCAGCTTGACGTCAAGTGAGTGATTGCTTAGCGATAAAAATATCAAAATGGTGAAATGTGAAGTTAAAATTTGCATGTCACGATCTGAAAAGATTAATAAAGCACTTGGTGCTAATTTTCCATAAGATTATCCAAAAAAAACATTACGAAACCAAATTAATTTAACAAACATTGTTTTTGCCGTCAGTGTTACCAGTAAAAACGATTTTGATTTTGCCAGATTGTTGGGAGTTTAGTGAATGACCAATGTATGTTCCTTTAAGTCTAAATTATTGAAATATAATTTGTTCGGTTCGCGACCTAAGTGGTATTGACTATTGGATTGATTACTAAAACGCTGTATTTAACTTGCTAAAAACCATTTATTTTATAACGAATAAAAGGCTACGCTAAAATGATGGCTAATGAAAATGCTGGCGAATGCACCCGGTTGCTGTCCGAATATGCACTGACTTCGGCGCGCACTCAACGCGGCCTAAATCCTAATTGATTCGCTAGTTCAGCAAAAGGCTGTTCGAATAACATTGAACATAATTAATAAAAAATAAATATTATACTTACGCTGACGCATTTTTTTTTCTTCCTTAGGGCTGATTTATTATTATTATTATCTCTTAAGATATTTTTACTACTACTAGATAATGAAAGTGTTAATCATTCATACAATGATTCGGGTACAGACAGCGATAAAGAATCAGATTAATTAAATTTGGGATTTCGGGATTTGTTTGTTTTTCAGTTGAAAATATTAATACTTATTAAATAAAATAATATAAGTAATTATTTTAACTTATATTTTTGTTTATATTGTCACGCGCAATTATATTAATTAATTTAACTTAAGTATACACACGTAAATATCGTAAGAGATATCTTCATTATATTTATCACGTGTATAGAGAGATAGTTCGGACACGTCATCATGTCACCCCTCCCGTGCCGCTCCCATACCCCAGGCACTGCCTCAGTTTAAGCGCTAGACCTATAGTTGCTACTTAAAAATTCCACACTGAAAAACCCATGAATGTATTCTATCATTGTTTGAACGGATAATGAGTTTTCGAATAATATTTCCGATTGTCTAATTTACCTAACGCTGCATATCTAATGTACTAACATAATACAAATCCATGTCGAACCCTTGGAGAATCCCGCTTACAAAAACGTTTCCCGAATTCCTCGCGGACAATGCAGACAATAGCTATTCCATGAATAAGCCGGTTGTCGGCAGAGTGCCCTTTTCAATATTGTGTACATAGAATGTTGTTTGTCAATCAGTTTTTTGAATAACTGCTATAGCGCTGTTATTTGCGGGGTTTTGAAAATGGATGAATATGCATGTCATCGGCGTAGGCCTCATTTTAGTTTTTATTCTTTGCAAATTGGAGTTAGTGGGGTGCCCCTTACTCGTGAATTGCCTCATTTGAGTTCCTCAAAATGAAAAATTGAAAAGTTTGTCGTATTTCTGCTTTGAACCACCTCATCTAATTCCTCAATTTATTATGTATAGCTTTTGCCCGCGGCTTCGCTCGCTATAATTTAGAATTTAACAATCAACACACTACTAAAGTTTCTATAATAATATAATTCAATCATGATTCGAAAGACAAGTGGCGCCATATATTAACGTTATTGTTGTTTTCCTCGGGAACATTACTTTTTTTCGGGATGAAAGGTGGGCCTGTCCACATCTCTACGTCATGACGTCGTCAACGTGGAACGGTGCGGTGACGTGACACGATGCATTGACGTAACGTGCAAATTTACGTTACCGTACCGTAAAAATGCACGTCAGGATCATTGTTAGATTTATCGTTGACCATGTAGATTCTGAGTTTTAATAAGAGAAACAGTAAGGATGGTTTTAAAGCATCGGAGCACATAGACGGCGACTAACACGCGGGCGTGGAGAGCGCGGGCGTAGCGCATTTTAAATGTAAATTTGCACGTTACGTCAACGCACCGTGCCACGTCACCGCACCGGTCCACGTTGACGACGTCGTGACGTGGGAATGTGGGCAGGCCGTATGTCCGTTTCTGTACACCTAACAATGTATGTGCAAAATTACAGGATGATCGATTCAGTGGTTTAGGCGTGAAAAGGTAACAAACAAACAAAATTACTTTCGCATTTATAATATTAGTTAGGAAGTTAGGATTAAGATATTTCTTTTGTCGAGACGGTCGTTCATAGCTATGCTAAGATCCGATAAGTGGCGCTGTAGTCAAGTTATTATTATAGTGCGTCCAGACCTGGCGAATGCGCCGCGGATGCGCCGCTCTAGAGCAACTCCGGCAAGGCTCGAGAGGGGCGCGCGTGCAGCTCGCGCGCCGCTCGTGCGCACATAGCTTCTTTCGCGTTTGAACTATGAGCCTCAGTTGTGAATTTGCTTCCGAAGATATCGAACCATACGACTGCCGTTAGCATAATTACTACAGCATCGGCTATTTTATTACTGACTACGAGATTACTGACACGCGGGCGGGGCAAGGGAGGTGCACCGCGGGCGGCACGCGCGCACCTCCTCCATGCTACGCGCCGCTAGCGTGCGGCGCGTAGCATGCGCGCGAGCAGCGCGCGGACGAACATGAAATGCACGCGTGCAGTTTGCAAGCGGCTCGCGAGCGGCGCATTCGCTAGGTCTGGACACACCATTATACGCGTGCACAGCCGCGGGAGAGCAGCTAGAAAAATAATACAATTCCTCGACGAATCCTTAATATAATCACGTATCGTTAATTAAGTATTTCACACTGTTACATAACATAATTACGTAAAGCTGCATGGTAAAGGAGCTATTATAATTAATCTTATAAAGGAGCTAAGACTCTCATGCATTTATAATCTCGTTCAATATGATTATGTAAATCTCAGATTCAACTCTGTTTTCATATAACGTGTTTCACACTAAAACATTCAGAATTTGTCTTTCATTTTAAGTTTAGAATTGTATTCTTTTTTAAGTTTACTTAGGGTTTGCGCGTTCCCGGGAATTCCTGGATACCCGCGAATTTTCATGTTTCTAGTAAATGTTCAAAACACAAGTTTAATTTTGGAATACACGAGAAAAACTATATTTTTACAAGAAACATGAAAATTCCCAGCTACTCGGGAACTCCTGGGAACGCGAAAACGTTTAAAGCAAATATTTAGACTGTAGACTCCGTCATTACTATTTATGGTTAGTTACGGTTTACTTACGTGCATTTTTCGGGACTGCCCGACATTACTAATATAGATCAGCTAAGATAACCGAGACCGATGCAAAACTATATGAGCGGTTTCGCACTGTATCCGATCCGAATCCGTGAAAATACGTTCCGAAATAGTCATAGAAATATTTGTATGGTAGTTTACGCACTAGATCAGACTTCCGTCATCCGATTTCTCTCCGTCATCCGTGAATTTCCAATTCGGAAGAAATGTTGACGGACCGAAGTAGCCGTAGTACTGTTTGTATGAACGCTTTCTCATTACCTCGGATTCAAATCGGACATATGTCAAAGAAGAATTGCTTGGATTTAGATCAGAGATCGGATTAGTGCGTAAGCAATATCCGAATTCGGTCCGAGATTTTTAGACTATATCCGTATTTTCACGAATTCGGATCGGATGCAGTGCGAAAAGCAATATCCGAATTAGGTCCGAGTTTTTTATATCCATATTTTCACGGATCCAGATTGAAGGCAGTGCGTAACCGCTCAAAGCCTGACCCCACATGGGACACTTTGTTTGTCCGGGGACACAGTTTTGTGCCTTGAGACACGAAATTCGATCCGAGGAAACTCAATAAGATCACATCAATGGTACCCTAATATGTACCAATTAATAACGATACTTATTTTCATTTAGCCACTGTCACTAGGTTTGCATATTATGTTAGAAATGTCAAGTCAATCGGACGTGCCCCTAAATCCCTATTCCAACTGTAAAAAGAGCTGATCATTTTGAAACGGCTGAACTGATTTCCATTAAACATAACCTATAATCATCTCGATTCAGAAAGGTTTCAAACGAAAAAAGAAACGTATTGAATACTGATCATCAGTTTAGGAGCAATGCCACAGAGAGACAGACATAAGCTTCAAACTTATAACACCCCTCTTTTTTTGTCAGGTGTTAAAAACAATGAAAATAGATTGAGTATTTAGCTGTGCAAAGAACCAAAGATCCAATTTCGATAAAATACTCTTGCATTCTCCTTTGAATGAAATTGGATTTTTCTCCTTCACTTTAATGAGAGTCTATCAACACTGTAACTTATACTATCTCTTCTTAATACTGCCTACGAAGGTCGGTAGTTTAATAGAGAGCTAACAAAATTGTGTAGGAGTAAATTTATTAAATTTATCATTACAGTTAGGTAGGTAATATCTGTGTGTCAAGTATATTGCTGGTATGGTAAATATACACATACTACATGATGATGATGATTCAGCCGAAACACGTCCACTGCTGGACATAGGCCGCCCCCAATGGGGGGGGGGGGTTGCCATAATCGCCACGCTTGGCAGGCGGCGGGTTGGCGATCGCAGTATGGTTGTTAAAGTACTCAGAGAACGCCGCCGCCCATCCTCTAGTCCCTTAGTCGCCTTTTACGGCACCCATGGGAAGAGATGGGGTACTGCTATTCTTTACGTCCGGCACTACACAGAATATATACTACATAGTATAAAACAAAGTCGCGTCCCGCCTTCTATACGCTTAGATCTTCTAAACTACGCAACGGATTTTGATGTGGTTTTCATCAATAGACAAAATGATTCAAGAGGAAGGTTTACATGTATATACAAGGTTAGTCGGAAAGGGGGTACTAATCCGAAAGGGTGTTAAAGTAGCCATGATAATGAACAACTTTCGTTCTACAACTTTTTCCAAAAGTCGATAGTTTAGGAGAAATAGGTGATCAAAGATCTGAAAAAAAAGCGCTAAAATCTTTCTATCCCCAGTTATGATCAGCTGTGTTTACATTTTAGGTCACATTTGGGGTCATTAATTAGAAGCACCATTTTCTGAATTTGTAACTAAAGCAGGGATGAAGATTTTTTGAAAAAAACAAAAATAAAAATCAATATGCATGAAAAAAAAATTACGAATTTTGAAATTTTAACACTTGCTTTTAGACTGTCATCAGTGATACTTTAAGTGGCTTTCGGATTATGACCCCCTTTCCGACTAACCTTGTATACGTGCATTATTATAATAGCTAGGTCAGAATAATTTTAATAATTTACAAATACCTAGTTGTTACTTGTACGCCACAAGAACTAATGGACGCTAAGGATAGTGCTAAACTCATTGCTGAGTTCTGGGCCGACACGGTTTATATTGTCATCGACACGTAAAGAAGAAGAAGAATAGCTAGTTTAATAATAAAGGTCCAGAGATATAGAGAGATTCCCCTATGCTGGCTCTCACATACACACGACGGAACACAGTAAACTGCTTGGCTTTACTTGACTTTAATGTGAGAGTGGTAGCTAGCCAGGCGGACCGTATAGATCCTACCACCAAGCGTGCTGGGTTTTGTTGAATCTTACAACACGCGTCTATTCCCAGCGTGCGGTGAGGAAGTTTTATATTCTAGCCCCACTTGGGATAAATCCGCATCGGCATTTACCTACCTAAGTACCTTCGCGTCCATTAGACCGAGTACCTACATACAAGACCTTTTCCTATCCTAATTTCGCGTACTTTAATGTATTTCTCCTTGAATTTAATGAGAGAAGGTTGAATATTTAGCTGTGCTGGCTCAAAGGCGTCGCTGCGACGTGCGCCGAGGACCCGCTGATTAATGACGTCACTTATTTTCATTTAGCCGCTGTACTTATAGCTTTACATTTGTCAGGAAAACGTATTTCTTTATTTGCTGCGTTGTTTATGAGGTTATGGTTGGTCTTGGTTTTTTATTTGTGTCGTTTATGGTATTATGAAGCTTTGAGCTGAATGTTCTCTTAATGCTAGCGTCCACTAGGCTCGCGCAATCGAATCAAATAGAATCGCAATAATTCGCCTCCTATATATTTACTATAAAACTGCGTTGATCAGCGAAGAGCCGAGACGCGCCGAGACACTCGCGCGCATCACTTGTCACGCGAATTTCTGTTTTAACGACTTGCGATTACCGACTGTTTCGCCTCGATTCGTCTTCACACGGGACAAATGCGACTCGACTTGATTCGGCTGTAGTCAACGCCAGGCTTTACGTAACATAACATCACCCCCGTTTTCCCAGAAGGGTCGGGCAGAGATGTATAGTACACCCTAATTTTGCCGTTATGTTTAAGTCCTATGTTGGTAACAGGGGACGAACCTATTGCCATCAACCGGGCACAAATCCAGACTCCGAGCTGCTACTAAGAAATTCCACTCGGGGAAACCCAATATCACTTTCCCGACTTGGGGATCGAACGCAGTACCTCAAGCTCATCAGTCGCGCTTTCGACCACTTGACCAACGAGACAGTTCTTTTACGTCTGCTGGATTATAACAATAATACAAAAAAGGGTATTAGGGCATCAATTTTTGTCTCCTCGAAAATGCTCTACTTCACAACAAGCTTTAGTATGACATCTATAGATTGATTTATACAAAGTTAGTCGTAAAGGGGGTACTAATCCGCAGGCCACTTAAAGTATCACTGATGACGGTTTTAAAGCAAATGTTAAAATTTCAAAATTCGTTAATTTTTATTTCCATGTAAAATAATTTTGGTAAAAAAAGAGGAACTCGTGGCTAAATAATTACAGCCGCATAGACCGATCTTCCGGGTTAAGGCCCGGACTCCACCAAAGCGGAGATGTGCGGAGATGTCTCGATCAACCAATAGGATTGCGTTATTTTCAAATCTCTCCGCTTAGCTTCAACTCAAAACGAATTCCTATTGGTTGTTCATCATTGGGTTGGTGTTGCATCTCCGCTTTGGTGGAGTCCGGGCCTTAGCCACGCTTGCCGAGGTTGGTCTGTGGATGGGTGACCATTTACTATAGCGAGTTTCCTCCGTGCCTTGGAAAGCACGTAAAGCCGCTGGTCCCGGCTGTCATTTGTAGATCTTTGACAGTCGTTACTGTTGGTCAGAAGCCAGAAAGTCTGACAACCAGTCTTACCAAGAGTATCGTATTACCCAGTTACTGGGTTGTGGAGGTCTGATAGGCAGTCGCTCCATGTAAAATACTGATATTCAGCTGCATCCGGTTCAACTGGAAGCCGACCCCAACATAGTTGGGAAAAGGCTAGGCAGATGATGATGATGTAAAATAATTTTGGTTTTTTCAAAAATTCTTCGTCCCTACTTTAGTTACGAATTCAGAAAATGCAGCTTCTAATTCGTGACCTCAAATATGACCTAAAATGTAAACACAGCTGATCATAACTAGCATAATTTTTGAACAGCTATTTCTCTTAAACTATTGACTTTCGGGGAAAGTTGTAGAACAAAAGTTACTCATTAGTATGGGTACTATAACACCCTTTCGGATTAGTACCCCCTTTCTGACTAACCTTGTAGACAGTTTGGAAAGGATGAAAATTAAAAAAAAAAACATTTGGTGTACATTTCACTCAAACAATCAATCAAAATTTCCAGATAACAAGCGAAACCATAACCAAAATAAAACAAACACATAAGACCCTTTCAAAAATTCATCAATGTAATGAATAAACAGTACACTGAACATTTGATTTAACAGAAAGAACCCAGCGCCATATTGGCATTCGCATTTTCATTTGCTACAGCACTCTGCTAAAATGTAATTACACGGAGAACACAATATGCTGATATTGCACCGACGTAGCGAGGATACAGTGCTATCGAACACAAAGAGGAATAAGCGAATGGAGAGTTAACAAATATTTATTTCGTCGCCAACCAATTTTATAGATCGATAAATAATCGACTTGACTCTAGAATTGAACTCGCTCAATCCCTACTAATAATATTATAAATGCGAAAATAACTCTGTCTGTCTGTGACGCTTTCACACCTAAACCGCTGAACCGATTTTGATGAAATTTGGTACCGAGAAACTCTGGAACCCGGAGAAGGACATAGGCTACTTTTATCCCGAAAAATGTGGAGGATACGATAAACGACATCCACGCGGGCGAAGCCGCGAGCAACCTCTAGTGATTAATAAACTAGTATCGTCTCTAAATAAAAATACTGTAGAAATATTAGCGGCAGTAGCTGGTGCAATGCAACTTATCAAAGTGTGTTTGACATAATAGCGAATGTCAATTACAGTTATTCCGGCTATTTCAATTAGTTTTATACAGTGATATGACCAAATAATCAAACGTTATGTACGATTTACGCCAATCAGGCCACGCAGGAGCGCAGCGCAGCGCGTCGCAGCGGATGCTCGAGCACGCGGCCGTAGCCGACCGCGTCCGCCCGACGGTTACAATCTGCTGGAATCCGGGCGCATGCGCGCGCGTGCTCGGTTATCCGTTATCGCAGTCAGTTTCTACCTGCGGTGTGGCCGAGCGGAGCCGACCGGACGCGACGACAGTCGAGCGCCGCCGTCCACGTACTCGAGCAGCCGACCGGCTGCCGCGGCGTCCGAGCGCATACGCGCATACGCGCGGATCTAACCGAATTCCAAGCAGTGTAATTTCCATGCAAACATGAAATTTAACCATTTTATAGAAGCCTGAATTTCCTTTAGCACAGTGTGAAATGCGCTCCGGTGAGGCCCGTTTAGTGGAAATCGTACATTACTCAATTGCTACTCAATTTTAATTTGCCATTAATTTCGTGCTGTCACTGTCACTTTAAGGCGACGAACCTAAAATTGAGTAGCCTTTGAGTATTTGGCCATTACTTTTGTGTATTCTTGCGTTACTAAAATACCAGGAGCAAGAACCGTCATTAGAAAATCGCCGTACCGCGCTGGCCAGCGCAACCGTCACATATTTTAGATTGACGACTCTTCGGCAGATTATCTCAACGCTCGCTTGCCCTTTTATCACTTCATGGGTTAACTGCTCCGTCGATCGAACCACTACTATTGGCTACTGTTCAATCAAAGCCCGATAAACTTCGAAATTGAGAGACTTCCTTCATCGCTATGGTTTCTATTGCTTCACTTGAAAGTTATCGTACGCATAACTAACACAAAAGAGAATAATATGTTCTATGGGTATTAGGGATTTAGTGAGTTTATTTTGTTTCCTATTTAGCTGTTTAACGGCTTAAAGATTCCCTATAGAGGTTAGGTTGTTGAGCAAATTAATTTCACTCTTCTACTACTAGTACTCGCAGTGTTGCTTCCCATTTTTTTTTTCATTAAGTTTTTCAGGAGTGCTCTCGACGCACCTGATGGTAACCGCAGACAGGGTCTAATATGGAGCATACGAATCCAAGTAATAGAGATATAGAAGGATTTTCGCATGCCTCTCACATTCACACGACAGAACACAGTAAACTGCTTGGAGGGTGGTGGCACAGTAGACATATAAGCTAAAGCAGTACCTCAACTTACTATAATCTCATGAATTGAAACACTCACACAGACACTCTCTGTATACTGAGTAGTTTTTGGTTTTTGTATGGAACTGTATCCCGAAAATACTTTATTTGTCTTGTTGCAGTGTGTGTCTGTGTGAGTGTGTCAAATCGGACGATTGTAGGTAGTTGAAGTACTGCTTTAGCTTATAATAATATGTCTACTGTGATGGTAGCTAGCCAGCGGACCGTATAGATCCTACCGCCAAGCGTGGTGGGTTTTATTGAATCTTATAATACGCGTCTATTGCCAGCGTGCGGTAAAGAAGTTTTATATTAACGGGCTGTATACAGGGTGTGTCGTAAACAGTGGTTCAACGTTAAGGGGTCGACACACCGTGTATTCAGCTATCACATACCACAATTTGAACCATTTTTACCATAGGAATCAGTTTTTTTTTAAATTTACTTATCGAGTTCTGTAATTATAGACACAATAGATAAACAATGGCACTGACGATCCGGATCGTCTCGGTTGGGCCGCTAGCGGTTAAAATGTACTCTTCGTTTCACTAATTTAGCTGTAATTTCAACCTAATACATTATTTTTCTATTTTGTTTTTTGTTTATAACTGCTGAATACATGTGCTATCATAAGCAAGTAATTTTTAATTTATAGTTACTTTTTTTCGAAAAAACGTCTAATTCTAAAAAAAAACTAACTGTGGTATGTGATAGCTGAATATATCGCGTATCGACCCCTTAACGTTGGACCACTATTTACGACACACCCTGTATATATAGCCCGTTCCTACACGGCATACCGCCATTTTCAATATCCTATCTATCGGTGGTTTTCCTTACTACAGATAGAAATTTGACATTACTTCTATGGAGCTTATGTCAAATTTCTATCTCTAGTAGGCGAAACCGCCGATAGATAGGTTATTGAAAACGGCCGATAAAAGATCAAGATTGTATGATCCGGATTCACCACGCTTGTAAACAGGGTTCGTAAAAGCAGATCCAGCTCTCTTCAAACCGGTAGAGCTAGTTCTTGACCATCATCTTGTACTCCAGCTATCATTAAAATCTGTCTATTACCCTGACTACTTTACATTTTATCGCAAATCTACGTCTGTTGAGACTATAGAAGAATAAAAGGTTTTCAAGCATTAGGTTTGGTCGATTAACTTAATCGTAACAATACTTTTAGCTGTGTATCCTGTGAACCGTTTTATTCCCTAAGTATATTGTAATTCGTAAGCGTATTGTCAGTAGTTACGGCTTTCCTCAGAACATGAACCCTATTGTTTAGAATCGATTCATCTAAGTGTGAAGTTTTCTCATTTTCTTCGCCATTTCAGATTAATGATAAAATATTGACATTGTATAGTATTTCTAGGTACTGTTGGGATTAGTGAGCATTGATCCAAGAGTCTTGGACCTATGTTATGAAAAAGACAGCGTTTTAAGAGCATTGGAACTAAACACATTACATTTCAATGCTTGTGAAAACTTTAGGGAAGAATATATTTCTATAATTATTGTAATCCGTGGAAATTCAGTTAAAGATTTTGTGATTGTTGATCAGACTTTTGAATATTACAACTTTCCCTACAAACTTCTGATAAATCATTCAATATAGTGCGTTAGGGCAAATTTTGGGAGTAATCATGGGGGTATGAGGTACGGCCGAATGGATTTACCGTAGAATGTGATGATATAACAATAATAATATTATACAGGGCGTCCCACGACTTTGCCACATGGAGGGGAAGTACCTTAAATACTGTAGATAGAAAAATTTACTGAATGAAGACTTCATTTTTATTTTAAAAACAATACGAACTGCATTCAAAGAATTTTAAATAATCACCTGTCTGAACCGGGAATCGAACCCGCTAAATCTGAAATAAAAAAAAACTGTAATTTTATTGTACTAATCGAAAGGCTCGATCAGATACATTTATTTCTTCTAAATAACATAGGATCTAAAATAAAAGGAACACCATTAAATTTAACATTTAATTCAACATTTTCTTCAGAATAATGAATAGCATTTTCTCTATGTCGTGCTTATATCAACTGACTTTATGTACTAATTTCTGCTTGATTACTATTTCGAAGCATTATTTCAAATGTTAACCATGAAAAAATAAATAAATCAACGGTAAGTGAGATTATCAAAAGAGTTACAATTTGTACACGATAGGAAGAGACACATTTTGAGCATAATTTAATAAATTAAATTGTTTTGTTGCACAGTTAAACGTGTCTTATTGTTTCAAACAAATGTTAAATTTCATGGCGTTCCTTTTATTTTAGATGATATGTTATTTAGAAGAAAAAAATGTATATGATTGAGCCTTTTGATTAGTACAATAAAATTACAGTTTTTTTTGTTTTCACATTTAGCGGGTTCGATTCCCGATTCAGACAGGTGATTATTTAAAATTCTTTGAATGCAGTTCGTATTGTTTTTAAAATAAAAATGAAGTCTTCATTCAGTAATTTTTTCTATCTACAGTATTTAAGGTACTTCCCCTCCATGTGGCAAAGTCGTGGGACGCCCTGTATATCTTTATTTCTCCTCACAAAAACAACACTTGTGTAAATGACACAACAATTTAATCGTTCAGGGATGATTCTATCATTACAGTTATAGCTAATATCGGTATGTCAGGATTGCGAGCAAGGTAAACACAGTAAATAAAACCAACATAGACTCTCCACCACTGAGAGTACTTGTATTTGGGTTAATATTAGTAACATTAACTAGATCACAGTATATTACTTTACACAATTATTACAAGATCATAAAATAAGGACAAGCTAGTCAGATATAAAAGGTCAGACTTCGTCAGCTGATCAACACGGAATGCTCCCCCTTCGTCCAATGACCACCGCCTTTATAACCTCGGGTGGGCCGATCCATATCGACGACTACCCTCTCTTGTCAACATTGCCCAGTGCTACCCGCTACCGATAACACGGCCCTCCTGCAAAACACACGTCCTCGTGTGTTGGTGGTTGGTGGTTGACGCACCATCAACCCCATCGTCAAGATTGTACATCAAGGCCTGACTTCAGTGACACCTCTGGACCTTAAACAGAAACAAATAATACAGTACACATCTCGGCCACACCTGATCACTCATCTTTGACCTCGTCATGTTACTCATGTCTTTGACCAAAGTAAAATGAAGAGCATCCAAAGAATGTTTGAATCGATTAGAGCTTGTTATCCCATCGACGGCCAACAAGCTCATCACCCATGACTTAAACTAGTTGATATTCATTCAGTATCAACCTAGTTCTATATTCGTTCATAACTTCTCGTATCAACATCCTACAAACATCCACACATTAGATTTCCAACATTTTCACATTTTCATAAAATACTATCTCAGATGCCTATTAGACAGTTCTACTTTGGTTAAACATCAAATTTTAGTTATTTAATAAATCATAATAGGTACATAAACACACAATCTCATCATACACAAAATCAGAACATAATATCTCAATAATTTACAAACTCATAGTACATTAAACACTTAAAATATTTCAAGATTAAATATCTCATTATTCATAAACTCATATTACAAAACTGACATGATGTTTTAAACATAACATTTCTATATTGCGCTAATAATCCAACCTTTTTACAACAATACAATACATATTAAACACATCTTTAACGAAAATAAGTCAAATTATTTCTTATTTAAAAATGAATTTGACAAATTAATCTTTAACGGAAGCCGTCATAATAATTATCGTCAATAATAAATACAATTTCCTGTTTTCGTCTACAAAAATACATTTTAAACCATGTAATAATAACAAACTACTTTTTAATTTCAATAAACTATTTTGTACCATTCTACAACAAGAATTATAACAAAACGAATAAAAAACAAATATCAATATTTTCAAAACTTTTTCAAAACATTAATTCAAAACAGAATCTCATTTTCACTGCATTTTCATTTATCAATTAATAGCATCACCCGCCTTGGATTTAGCCAACTCATTTGGCATCACCCGCCTGGGATCCTGCTTTATCAACATGGCATCACCCGCCTTGGATCTAGCCATATCATGGCATATCCCGCCTTGGTTCCAGCCCTATAACAATTGCTTCGCCACGTTAGAGTTTCAGTTTTCCCCAGGCGAAGCCTTTGGCCAACCCCGGCTGGCCAAACCGGGCGGTGCCAAAGATCAACCCTGGTTGCATCTCACCACAAACTCTAATACGACTTGCAATGTATTTTCCTACACGAATAAATACAGATGCCGTATTTATTTTCCACGAATAAATACAGATACCATCATATTTATTTTATACTAATAAACACAGATATCATCTCATTTATTTTACACGGATAAATACAGATAACATCTCTTTTATTTTACATGAATAAGCAAAGATATCATTTAATATTTATTTTACACGAATAAATAACCTCTCATATTATATTTCCTTCATCAAAATTCCTTCACACATAATAAAATGGTTGTGACTCACCGGATTTATCACATTTTCTCATTCTCACACTTCTCACCATTGTAATGTAATCAAGTTTTTGTCAGTCCGTCTATAGGGGATTTAACTATTTTCCTAAATAAAATCCCACTTCTGATGTAAATGACACAACAATTTAATCGTTCAGGGATGATTCTATCATTACAGTTATAGCTAATATCGGTATGTCAGGATTGCGAGCAAGGTAAACACAGTAAATAAAACCAACATAGACTCTCCACCACTGAGAGTACTTGTATTTGGGTTAATATTAGTAACATTAACTAGATCACAGTATATTACTTTACACAATTATTACAAGATCATAAAATAAGGACAAGCTAGTCAGATATAAAAGGTCAGACTTCGTCAGCTGATCAACACGGAATGCTCCCCCTTCGTCCAATGACCACCGCCTTTATAACCTCGGGTGGGCCGATCCATATCGACGACTACCCTCTCTTGTCAACATTGCCCAGTGCTACCCGCTACCGATAACACTTGATGATACAAAATAAAAATCAATTAACTTAAGGAAACAATATACAGTCAAGAATATGTGAGGAGCTGGTGTCTATTATAGGTGTATTACAGATCACCAGGTCCTCACCCTACGGTCCCCTAGAATCACTTAAAAAAGTACTTAACGGATTATCTATTTGTTAAGGAGACAAGACATTACATTAATTTATGGAAATTTATAAAACGCCCTCTTTTTATTAGAGGATTGTGTTAGCATGAGAGGGTGTTCTGGGGAAGATGTACAAGTTTATTTGTGAGCGTAGTGTGTGTGAGTGTAGTGTGTATGTGTGTGTGTGTTTGTGTATATTTTTAACTGTCGGCAAGAATAGAGCACGACGCCATGTTTCTGCCCCTCATCTCAATCCAAGTCGTAATATTTTGACGACACATTATGCGGCAAATTCATTTGAATGATTTGACACCATATCCGAAATTGCCCCAACAAACCATAAAGGAATTTTCTTTTTTATTCCAAAGACAGTTCAATGGTCGCACGATTTAAAGTTTCATTAATCACTACTTCAATTTATCTCTTTCGTCTCGTCGCTTTAATAGTGCGCTTTGAAACTTCTCATCCAAGGTAACTATCGCTAGACTAATTACACGCACCTGTTAGATGTAGATAGAACAAGGAGAGCTTAATTACTGAGGATTTGGAAGACCGAAATCATTGCTATGTACTTTGAAGAGATGAATATTATGTTTTGGGAAAAACATATTTCTCCTGCGTGGGCACGGGCTAGTGTACACCGTGGGCCCGAGGTACCCCAAAGATTTTGTACACGCCTTTCTGATGATATTATGAGTCAAATGTTATATCAACGAAAGTCCAATTCAGTTTTTTGTTTTTTTTGTTTTTGGTTCTTAATAAATCAATTAACTTTAGTACTTCCTTGTGAACCATACCTTAAGTTGAACTGGCAACATTTATAAATTATCGTGTGAGTGGATAAGAAACTTCCCATACCAGCAAGAAAAATATTTGTCTGGTTTTAAATGCTTGTCTTTATTAACAAATACATAATTAAAGTGGCCTACATTCTAAAAGCCAATGGACAGTTTTCATAGAAACCAATAAGCCATCAGTTATCCAGTTTACTCAATCAAATATTTAGCAACAGCCTTTTTGTCTTGAGTCGGTGCGGGTTACATAATAATATTATTTGGTTTTGTCAGAGATTACAACACCCAAATAATCAGTACCACAGAGGCATCCGTCGTAAAGGTTTAAGCCTTGTCTCGAATCCGCAATACAATTACATACTGCTTAACTCTTCCCTACGACTTCGCTCGCGTGAAATAAGTTTTTTGTATGTAATAAGTTTTTTGTATGTATCCTATATTCATCTCTATGACCATTTATATCTACCAACTATACGCTGTACGATACACGCACACAATATTACCATCACATTAAAAAATATTAATTACTGTGTCACTCTTTTTATTTTATTGTTATTTTTCTGTGTATCTTCGTCATTAGCGTAATGTTTAGAATCAGATTTATGTTATAATTCTTACTGTTAGTTGTGTAGTTACCTTTTATTAATAAATAGAAAAAAAATAGTACCCCTTCACCCCTAGGCCACATTATGGACCGATAAGAGTCGATCCTACACGAAAAGTGTGAACATTTTCGTCAAATATTGCCAAAATTCCTCATAATTATGTAAATATTCAGACTATCGCAAAATCTAGTAAATACTCCGTGACTTTTAATCGTCTTACAGCCAAAAACCATGAACTCTGCTCATCATTCTGTGCAACTTTTACTATGGGACCAACACTGAAATCGTCAATAGAAATCTGCTGATCCATACAACATAATCAATATTGCTCAACAAAATGTATGCATTCGGGCCGTGGGGTCAGAGTGCCCAACTCCTATTCAGAGATATAGCAAAGCGGCTAGTCGACACTTCCCGTGACCCGAAGGCTGGCCTCTACTTGGGTCTAAGGATTAGCATTGCCGTACAACGTGGCAATGCTGCCAGCCTTCTGGGCACGTTACCAGTCGACAGCGATGCGGAGGAATATTTTGATGCCCTATTTTAGTTTATAGTTTTATTAGGATATATTTTTCTTTATTGTATATACCTTTATTTATAATTATGTAAATATTGTTGGTAAATTCAAATTTTTCAAAGCAAACTATGTATGATATGAAACGTGTTTTTTTTCACGATTTCAGTTATGGTCCCATAGTAAAAGTTGTGTAGAATGATGTGTTCACTTCATGAATTTCGGCTGTAAGACGACTAAAAAGTCCCGTTGTATAACACTAGCATCAAAACAGAATAAACAAACTCATTCACATTACAATATTAGTTAGTATAATATATACGGATATTTGTATGCAGTGTTTGTCCTTGTTACACAACTCGGTGCATCTTGCACTTGAGTCTCAACCGAAACTTGGCTTGGTTGCATTTACATAACCTATTTAATGGATATATTCGTCAAGTTCTACTAACTACTCGCTTGTAATGCGGAAATTTGTATTACATTGATATAATCGTATTTGGAGGAGGATTTTAAACAATTGAATGAATATCAAGCCGGAAACGTACCAAGGTAGGTATTTTAAAGATGGATTCACATAGTGAACATGTGGATGGGTGAATGATACGACTATACGTACGATATTTATCTGTCCAAACGATTCGATAGTCGGATCGGCAAAATTATACAAAATTCATGTTTAAATCTAAACGGGTACTAAATAAAATATTATTATTTTTAATTATTAATGCCATCTGTTACATTTGTCTTGAATTTAAAAAAAGACTTCACAGTTCTATTTCGACTAAATCTCGCTAACTAAATAGTGCAAGTTTAATTATGAAATTCCTAAGGGTGACGTGGTAAGATAAGACAATACTTTAAACATAATTTTCCAAAAAACGTTTTTCGTTTAGCCACGATTTACTTTCAAGCGTATGTGGACTTACGTTTAGGTATATGTCGCGACTTACTGACGTATTTTTTTATGTTTCGGGCTTATGATTTTAGTATTTGGAAAGGAAACCGTAATAATTGACGACTAACCTCCGGTTTCTGATTTGAGAATTCTGGATAAGCAAATACTTAAGTAATATTTGAGTACAAAGTTGTCAAAAAAATGCTTTAAAATCGTCATTTTTTTGACAACTCCATACTCAAATGTTACTTAAGTCGGCACCGGAGCCGGAGTCTTCTCGAACGACCTTAACATAAAAATATCAAAAACGCTAGGGGCACTCAACACGGTCTATCAGGCGGAATGTGTAGGCGTCATCCAAGCGGCATATGCCATAGAAGCCAGGAAAGTCACGGACACCCATATCCGTATACTCTCCGACAGCGCATCCGTCCTTCAATCCCTGAACAAGAACCATATTACTTCAAAACTTATACTAGAATGCCATAATGCACTGGAACGTGTATCGGTATTAAACCGCAACACAATAACACTGCAATGGATAAAAGGACACAGTGGATCACTAGGAAATGATGCAGCCGACGAACTGGCCAGGAGGGGATCTGGCACGGTGACCTATGGCCCTGAACCTATAGTACCCATCCCCTTCAACCAACTACGCAGGTGGCTCCAGGAGTTTACTCACATACAGGCACAGAGCTGGTGGACTTCAACCCCGGGCTGCAGGCAATCCAAGGAGGCCATGCCACTAATGGATAGCAAACTGACAAGGCGCCTGCTGCGCCTGGACAGGAGCAGCCTGCGAATGGTGACCGGAACGATAACCGGACACTGCTCACTAAATAAACACTTCCACACGATAGGCATAACGGACAGCCCTCTGTGCAGAGCATGTATGGGGGCCGAAGAGACGGTCGCACACGTGCTCCTGGAATGCACAGGGGTCACCCAAATACGAGAAGCAACCCTTGGCGCACCGAAATCACTCGCAAATGTTCTGAGCGGACTGAGAGCCCTAATCTGCTTCTGGAAGGAGGTGGGCTGGCTGGAATGATGGCCGCCATGGCCCACGTACAATGGTCCACTTAAAGGACTAAGTGCGGAAACCACATCTCCTAACATAGAACATCCCGAATTCTCAAATCAGAAACCGGAGGTAAGGAATTTAGCCAAAGAGTTTTGCCAAAAGATTGGCAGTAGAATCCTCTTAGGCGCTAATTACATTGTCGTTTGCCAAGCGATCATTCCCTCGTTTTCCCCTATTTCACCAGTGCTGACACGATAAAGTTATTCATGATAATTATTCATAGCTATCTTCTACTTTAACACTTCGTTACTATAAATTGATCTCTAGGGTGTTGAGATGGTGAAATGGATGAGTGAAGTGACAAGAATGGATAAAATAAAGAATGAGTATATCAGAGGAAGTTTGAAAGTAGCGCCAGTGACTAAAAAGTTAAGGAGTAATAGGCAGTGATCGGAAAAAGGTGAGCTAATTTACCTAAACTTCACAGAACAGAGACAAAAAGTGGAGACTTCAAGACGACAACATATTTTTTCTAATTTTTAAAATTTACACAAAATTAGTAGACACGTTTTTTATTGTTTTCAAAAAATAAAAGACAATCTCCTGTTTTGAAAACAATAAAAAACGTGTCAACAGGTTTTGTGTAAATTTTGGGAAAAAAAAACAGGAAACGAATTCAATTGTTTTCTGTATTAATAACATTAATGTTAAATGTACTTTAGTGATGTCCCGAAACCCGGGACAATTTTCCCGAAAAAAAATGTTGTCGTAGGGAAGTCCCCACTTTTTGTCTCTGTTCTTTGAAGTTTAGGTAAATTAGCTCACCTTTTTCCGATCACTGGTAATAGGTTAGCATGGTATGGACATTTTATGCGGAGGAAAGAAAGTCATGTCACCAGAAGAGTGTTAAATATGAATATGGATGGATATACAAGTATAGGTAGGCCAAAGAAAAGATTGATGGATTGTGCGAAGGATGATACTGGTAAGAAAGGAGTGAGTACTTAAATAACGGCTGATAGAGGAGAATGGAAAAGGAATAAATGTTGTGCCGACCCCACCTAGAGTGCGATAAAGCAGGGAGATGATGATAAATTGATCTCTAGGGTAAGAGCGTGTCCACATCTCCACGTCACAACGTCGTCAACGTGGAACGGTGCGGTAACGTGGCCCGGTACGTTGACGTAACGTACAAATTTACGTTACCGTAACGTAACACGTTCCGCCTCTAGCCGCAAGCGCACACGTATATGCGCTCCGCCCGCGCTCTCCACGCCCGCTTGTTAGTCGCCGTCTATGTGCTCCGATGCTTCAAAACCATACCTTACTGTTTCTCTTATTAAAATTCAGGATCTACATGGTCAACGATAAATCTAACACTGATCCTGACGTGCATTTTACGATACGGTAACGTAAATTTGCACGTTACGTCAACGCACCGTGCCACGTCACCGCACCGTTCCACGTTGACGACGTCGTGACGTGGAGATGTGGATAGGCCGTAACTCTGTACTTAACATTGTCAGCATGTTTCGCATGCATGGATTGGATCACAGTGAATGCTGCCAAGCGTCTTCCTGATACAATTCCTTAATTGCTTCCTATAGTAACCACAGGAGACGGAGCCGTACTTCCTGTGGCCTGGAAACACTAACTCATTAAGGCTCTGCCTGTAGGGACGGTAACAACATTTCTATATACTCTTACTCATATGCGAGTTATAATGTTTACGAATTTTGGCTGCATATTAAACAAATTTATTTAGCTCGACATTTAACATTAATTATGATTCGGAAAATGTTATACTTATGTTCGCGTGCACTTGCATGCACTGTTGGGATCTAGTTATCTTTTCGTTAATGATGCTAGTCATAGGAATGAGATCTGTCTAGGCTAGCTAGATAGAAAAAATATTTTCACGTATTACATGGTTACTAGCTTTATTATTTTTGTGGTAACAAACTGAAGAACTGCGTTCCGAGAGTGTCCGTGATTATAATGTATAAATAGATAGTCTGGTCAGATATAAATTTTAATTTGATTTTAATGTCCAGTCTAAAATATGCTTATGGGCGCGTTCTGTAGGTGTAGTTTGAATCTTTATTTAATTCTGAGATTATCAGCATACTAGTAGTAGTCTATTTAATTAATACCTGTGTAGATAGATTTAAAAAAAAAACATTTTTTTTCAATATTTAGGCATGTAAAGTTTGAAATATTGTCACGTCTATCAACATCTGATGGTTTTACTAACACCAATAAAAAGCGTACACGTCAAAATATAAATACATGCATATTAAAATAGCAAAACCTTAAGTTACCAGTTGCCACAATTAAAATTGAAAGCTCGTTACTCATTAGTCATTTCATTACTCGTAAATAAAAAACACCAAAGAGTTTTTTAACTCAAACGTACCTATAGCGACAAGTGTAAACGAGAAGTGTGGGTTTAATTAAAAGAGCACGGCTTGCTCAAACCGCAAAGACTCGACATTACGATTTGGTGAAAGATGAAGAAATTCTGGAACATTCTAAAGTCCTTGAGTGACGGTCTGATAGCGTTTTTAGTTTTAATGATGTTTGAGGGGAATACGAAAAAAAGTTCTCAATGGTGTTTGTAGTTCAGCGTGGTAGACTAAGGCTTTAACCCTTCTCATTCTGAGAAGATGCCCTAGCCCAGCAGTGGGACAGTGATGGGCTGGCTATAAGGAAAGGGGATAGAACCTTTTTGACATAGCCCCCAGGACGCCATTTTTTTTTATCTTTGTTATTTTTCTCATAAGACGATCTTACCTCCAAATATCTCGGCAACGTGACACTTTAGGGCACCGTATTGTCGACATTTTTTGTTTGTTTGAGTGCCCTCTACCCATATTTAAGAGTAAAAAGTGCGCCGCAATCTTGAAAAAAAATCTTTACGTCCAAATATCCTGGCAATGTGACACTTTAGGGCACCGTATTGCCGAAATTTTTTGTTTGAGTGTCCTTTACCCATATTTAAGAGCAAAAAATTGTGCCGCAATCTTGAAAAAAAATCTTCACGTCCAAATATCTCGGCAACTTTGACACTTTAAGGCACTGTTTTGCTGATATTTTTTGTTTGTTTGAGTGTCCTCTACCCATATTTACCAGATACAAAGTGCGCCGCAATCTTGAAAGAAAATGAAAATGGCGGCGGGGGGCTATACAAGCTTCCATAGAAAAATGTTCCGTTGTTGAGTTATTTTGATGTAAGTAGGTATCGTTTTGAAGGGGACTAGAATTAACAAGTGAAGCCGTAATCGGCAGGCTACAGTGCGCAGGACCGGCAACCGTTGGAACGGAAAAGCGACCACGAATTGGAAAGCAAAGCGTTAGACGGCGACCTACCAGATGGACAGACGATCTGGTAAAGGTCGCGTGTAGCCTGATTCAGAATGATTCGATTAGTTAGTTTTCGAACAAAACGTAAGCTATCTCTTTTTTTCTAGTTAGGAGAATCGTAGACGGATTGAGACAACAAACCGAATCGGTCGACAACTGTTTATTCATCATCATCTGCCTAGCCTTTTCCCGACTATGTTGGGGTCGGCTTCCAGTCGAACCGGATGCAGCTGAATATCAGTATTTTACATGGAGCGACTGCCTATCAGACCTCCACAACCCAGTAACTGGGTAATACGATACTCTTGGTAAGACTGGTTGTCAGACTTTCTGGCTTCTGACCAACAGTAACGACTGTCAAAGATCTACAAATGACAGCCGGGACCAACGGCTTTACGTGCTTTCCGAGACACGGAGGAAACTCGCTATGGTAAATGGTCACCCATCCACAGACCAACCTCGGCAAGCGTGGCTTAACCCGGAAGATCGGTCTATGCGGCTGTAATTATTTAGCCACGAGCTCCTCCGACAACTGTTTATTCAAAGAGTTCTGAATCGGAGGGCAGAACAGATAAAGCTTTGCACAGCTAAGGAGTGGAATTCCCTGCCGGAGTCTGTGTTTCCTGATAGCTACAACCTTGTGGTCTTAGTCAAGAGTGAATAGGTTACTTCTAGGCAAGCGTGCTTCACCGTCGACCACATCATCGCTTACCATCAGGCGAGATAGTGGTCAAACGCAAGACTATCGCTAAATAAAAAAATATAATATAAACTAGCTTTCGCCCGCAGCTTCGCTTGCGTGAAATTTTGAACCCGTAAGTGACGATTTTTCATACAAACTTTCATCCCCTATTTAACTCCCTTAGGGGTTGAATTTCTAAAAATCCCTTCTTAGTGGATGCCTACGTTACCAAAGGAACCTACTGTCAAAATTTCCTTTCTAACCCCAGCGGTTTAGGCTATGCGTTGATAGATCCGTCAGTCAGTTTCTCCTTTTATATGTATAGATGTATGTCTATAAGGGAGGCCTTTTTCCAATAGTGGGCGTTTCCCGGTTTATGATGATGGGGTTACGATGATGATGATTTTTGAGATGATCTTTGGATGTGACGTGTATTTCTATTATACACTACACACGTCACATCCAAATTCTCTGAAGGAGAAGTCAGAAATGTATTGTTCAACACGTCACATGTTGCAACTGACGACGTTCGGTGTGATTTATCCAATTAGTTTTGAAGTAGAACACTAGGAAATAGAGTAGGTACTGTTTAATATTAATACTATACGTTTTGTGTTATACATTTGTATTGAATGTGGAGTGTGTGTAACATATTTATTGTATAATTATCTGTATAACCTTGCTTCAGTGTAATTTTTATCGGTCCTTTGTTATGGAATTTTGCTAAGTTGTCAATCATTAGTCTTATTGAATAGAGGCAAGGTTTGTGATCAGGAGAAGTCTTAGTTTTGGCCATCAGCCGGGCTAACATGCGCAGCGTGACATAATTTTTTCGACGCATCATCTCATGCTGTGACGAGATAAGCTACACATATTTCGTCTCGGCACGAGATAATTCGACGGCAACATTATCTCGCGTCGCGCCTGTTAGGGTAGCTTAAGGCCAATTCTTTTAATCAATCAGTTTCCGTAAAGGAAAAAAATCTGTCAAAATGTTTGGTTAGGTTACGATTTGTCAAACATTTTGATCGTAGAATTGGCCCCCTTAATGTTGTTTGCTTCCTTTTACAGTCTTAACAAAATCAGAGAAGCCATAAAATACAAACTTAGCTAAAGTAAAACCCACAAAGTAACGTGGTTCTTAAAATAAAATACGAGGTTGAAGAATGTTGTATGTGTGGCCGGATCAATTGACTTACAAAGCTATTATATTGATTATGTATTGCACGCGCCTTACGGTTTGCAATAAATCAAGATGGAGTAGGTACGTTAATTAACAGCGCCAATATAAAGTATGAATAATGCAGACGGTTGTTCATAATACTTTGTAAGTTGGAGATTCATAAATAGATACATTAGATCTGTGAATGACAGAGCTGGGGGTCTACTCCCTAAGCACGAAGTTCATGGTTTCGGCCTTAGTTACGAGCGTTTCCTACTCCCTATCTCCTTCGGACATACAATTATATCGGGGCCCGAACTAAGAATGAATGACAACACGATTTGACAGTTGTCCCTACTACCGATGTATTTTTGCCCGTCCGAAAAGTTGAACTTGACACTTGTTTTGTTCACTCCTACGTTTCGGACTACTTTCGGACTGGCGACTAACTTCGTTGACGGACTTAGGGAGTAGGCCCCCCCTGGTTGGCAGAGAAGTCAGGAGGCTTCTAACTAATAATCAATTAGCTACTTATTAACGGGGACTGAAGATGATATTACTACATGTGTGGCGATATCTATCACGCCACACGTGGACTACGCAACAATACAGTGAGGTAGCAAACTACAGTGACAATAACGACAATTCCCAAAGTTGCCACCATGACAGTTCCTATACCGCGATATCAACATTTTAACACGCAGATAGTATATATAGTTCGAAAGAGTTACCGCGGCCCTGGAACGCAAAGGGCACTAAGAGGAACACGAATGGGTTTTAGTCAGTAAGAGACTCTCTTCCGCTCCGCCCAGAGCGGAAGAAGTCATTTGATGATTTAAGATAGTATATATACAACCGCCCAACATCAACCATTGGCTTAGCTGGCGAACCTTCAGGTTTTGACAATAATTGCCCGATTACATAAAAACGGTCCGTTTTTATGTAACCGGGCAGGACCATCTACAGCAGTCAAATAGAAAGAAAAAAAAAACATCCATTGGGGAGTATCCCACCAGGCATAAGACCCACCGGGTTCACGGATCCTCCCTTTCCGTTAGGGACACACCCCATACCTCGTTCCTCCACACATGTCACCAGGGCCGGATTTAAGGGACAGGGGGCTTTAGTCCCGGAACCTCCATAAGATAAGGGCCACAACAATATGAACCCACGATTTTTTTGATAATAAAAAAATACATCCTTTATGACAAAGACAAAAAGTTCAAAGTGCGCGAGACTTTTTTTTAAAACATTTTAAGGGCTTTCCACTACTTTGTTGCCCCACTGCTTCGTTGACCTTTAGATCCGGTCCTGAATATCACCAGATCATGCAAAAAAGCTTAAAATCTTAAGTGGTTTTGGCGCTCCATGTAGCCACCGCACTTAATCTTACAAGCTTTGCCCAAAATGGCTGTTCATTTATCCAATCCGGGTACAGCCAAGCTGTGTTCAGCGTACGTGTAGTTAGATGTGCTTACAATCCGTTAGTCACAAGTATTCCCCGTTCCCGTTCATCCCACCACCCTGTCGTCTCACTGGAAGGAAGAAAGGGAACAAAAAACCCGATCTTCCCACTCAACATTTTAGTAGGACGAATAGAAATATATTTTTAGTTTAGTGCCATTCATCCTAATGGTAGGATGAACGGTAAACACAAGGCAAATTAACCCTGCAGTGGTCGCGCGGATGACATTTGTCATCCATACCTCGAAATATAACGTTTTTGTTGTCGTTTTTACACTGACGGGTTAAGCAAGTTTAAATTATAAATCTCAAAAGGTTGCTGCGTCACCCCAGTGACGATCAGGCGCTGGTGTCAAGTGGTTGTACCAAGAGGAGTAAAACTTTGTTGCTGGATGACTCACGTCATCCGCGCGACCAATAAGGTTAGTATTGTTTCCTATATACTTATTGATGAAATAATTCATTATGCTTAATTTTTAGACATATAAGCTATGTTTTGGTATTTTAGTATTGTGTTTATTATAATAACTTAAGTTGTTTGGCCTTTTAGTTTTTTTAATGTTGTGAAATTACCATTACAGATAGAAAAAGGGAAACCCAAAAAAAATGCATATTGTGAGGTGAATATGAGAAGGAAAATGCAGATGATTAATCGAAAGATACTTGTTCTGATGACGAAGAGCTGGCCCAAGTTGAGGAACAGTCAGAAATGAAACTGAGACCTGTGATTATTTAGAAGATCAAAGAGAATCATCCAATATAACTTCAGATTTATATGCAGGCGATACAAGTGGCCATAACGAGAAGATTTCTGCATATATCTTCCCAAATACTCCAAAATTTTACTTGTCACAGTCAATACGGATGTAATACTAGTTTTAATAATCATGTGTAACAATAGCTTTAATTTGGTCAAAACTTGTTCGGAATTAAATAATGTGTTTTTTCAGACCAAATGACAATATTTATTTTGAAATTGGCAAATAATTAAAGAAACAGTTTATGATTCATGTATTTTATGTTATGGTCTGTAAGACATTTCAAAGATTATAATAATAAACGTTAAATACGATTTACGTGTTTCTTTAGTCCTTAATTCGTATTCAAAGATGGATGACTAGTGTCATCCGCGCGACCACTCATGTTCCGTTACAGAGCGCGACCACTGTAGGTTAATGGTATCACAGATATTGAGGGATATAGGTACCCCGGCACGTCACGTGTCGCCATGCATACGCTCAAATTGACCTTATGCTTACTTGTGTGTGTGACTATATCTCGAAACACCGCCTACTTTCTGCGCGTGTGCAATCAATGAGTATATAAGTGATACTGCTTTCTTTGTGGTGTGCGTGTAAATTAAATTACTGTTAGCAAATTAAGTGGGAGAAAAGTGGCGAACGCTCATTGAGAATGTATTGGATATAATATCTCTTGGATATCTTGAAAATGGCATCTTAGGTAGATTAGTGTAAGTTTAAGGGATATATATAAATACTTCAAAAATAATAGTTCCCACTTTAAAAAGGTTTAGCTTTAACTTGTCAAGGACTGTAATTATAGACACAATAGATAAACAATGGCACTGACGATCCGGATCGTCGGTCGGGCCGCTAGCGGTTAAAATTAATAGTTTACACTTTAATTTTAACTACTCATTTTAAAAATACAGATTCGGGTCTAGTCGCGTAAAAACTTAAAAAGGCACTAAATACCTTTTTTATCCCGACATTTCGGCCGAATTACACCGGCCGTGGTCACGGTTAGACTGAAGTTGCGGAGCAGTTGTCATCTTCGTGAAGCAAAAGTATTTTCATCTGCCCTCACTCGATCTTGATTTTTATTTTATTTTATGAAGTTATCGTCGGTACTTCGACACACTACACTAACGACGAGGTACTCGTATTTAGTGCCTTTTTAAGTTTTTACGCGACTGGACCCGAATCTGTATTTTTATAATGTGTACAAATCGCGAAAGTTTAAAAACATTTACTCATTTTAAGTCTTCTTTAAAGATAATATTTTTCACTATAACTTTAATGCTTCTAACTTCCAAGTCCCCCGCAATAAGAAATAAAATGACAAACAAGGTAGCTGAAAGGTAGGTTAGGTTATATCAGAACTGTGCCTGTGACCACTTAACGCAAGAGCCGAGCGAGCTAAGCGAGCGGAAATAATATTCCAAAATTTTACAATTGTGACATTTAATTTTGTACCGGTCAATTTGGTCTCCGAGATTAAAAAACAAACTGTAGTGTCTTATGTCTTAAGTATTATCCAAAGTCCAACTCCATGCACCAAGAATCTACGATGATAGGTATCTTGTTATTACATCATCTGAATAAATAAATACAGTCCACGGTACCACATTGTACAGTACCCACATTGCGTCACCTAATTTTACATTCAAATCTAATGATAATTCCATCTGTTTCATATGGGATACAATAATGAAATCGACAAAACGTAAAAAGCTTTTTGAACATCAATATTCATTGAGGGCTTGAAATTGGTTTACGAATTTCATTTGGATGTTCGCACATTATTCACGAATTATATTATCAACAGAAACCGTGTTTTCCAATGATAATTTAATTATATAATAAATGCCGTTATTCAATGTAAAATTATTTATACTGAAATGTAATTCACAGCAGAATGTAGGCAAAAAATTAGAATTAGATCCAGCAGGAGTACCTTAATGCATAGAAGTGTTCACTGCATGGCATCTAACATTTATAATAAATTGACACATGATATTCTTAAAATAGATAATTTGAACATAATTAAACGAAAGTTGAAGGAGTTTTTAGTAAAAAGGCATACTACAGTGTGAAGGAATACTAGAAGAAAAATCTTAGACTATCTAGAAGAAAAATCTTATAAATATATTATTCAATTGAAATAATCGTAATATTCTGCTGCATTTGGCTGTTATTTTATAATTCGACAATCTAGAAGAAAAATCTGATAAATATATTATTCAATTGAAATAATCGTAATATTCTGCTGCATTTGGCTGTTATTTTATAATTCATTTCATCTATACATATAATAAATCTGTAGACATGGCGTGTCTGTACATAGCAAATATTTTGAAAAAACCTGGTTGGGGTGTTAAACTATAACCAATAGAACCCATTTTTAACATTTTTGGATTTTTTGTCTGTTTGTCTGTTTATCTGTTTGTCTGTTTATCTGTTTGTCTGTTTATCTGTTTGTCTGTTTATCTGTTTGTTTGTTCAAGCATCACATAAAAACAACTGATCCAATGTTGTTGACATTTATAAATAAATATTGTGCTTATCTCCAAGTAACATATGTTTTTTGTTTCATCGCAATCGGTTCACGCAATCAAAAGTTATGCGAATTTTAAGTTTTCTAAAAGAACTTAGCATGTATTTGTGTATACTTACCATTTCTTTTCAATAGATGGCGTTACGTGTATCAAATCACGTTGTGAGGAAATATAATCAACGAATATATTACTATTCTCAGTCTACGGAAGGTCTATTGAAATGCTATTCGAAGAAGGTACTAACTAAGCTTTTATAAAAAAACGAGGATAATGTTATTTAAAATTTATAAGGTACCTATTTATTATCTGAATGGCAGTGGAAGAGAAATACATTCAATTTCATAAGCAAGTGTAGGTATTCTAAATTTATAATTATGCAAGGCAATACGATGGATTAATTTGAAATACTCATATATTTTATTATGAATACTTAAATATGTATTTATAAATCTATTTACTATTAATAAAATTCAAAGTGCACTTTGTCTGTAATTAAATATTTTTCCAAAATTTCGATTCGGTGGTATACTATCGATAAAGAAACCATAACATTTTTTTTTAGAATTATTGTGTCTGTTTGTCTTTCCGTCCGGACATCACGTAAAATCCCGTGGATGGATTTTGATGGGACTTTCGCTGATGTGTTGCGTAAGGAGCGACAATTTTGCTGCTACATATATCATCACGCTATTGTTCATAGGAGCCGAGCAGCGGAACATTATTTCCACATACTGCGAAGTATAAGCTTAATATTCGGATCGTAAAATCGCGTAAATCGATTTTGATGGGCCTGCGCTTATGCTGGTATATAAACTATCACGCTATTGCTCATAGATGCCGAGCAACGGAACATTATTTCCATATACTGCGTAGTATAAGCTGTAGACTGAAGTAAGTGCTGCAGTGAACGGTCGCTGGCTCAGTGTCCTGCGTTAAAACCTCACTTTAAAAAAATACACTTTTTGTAATTTTTTTGGAATGTTTTTATGTATTTTATTTTGTTCATTGTTATCAGAACTATTCAAAGCCTATCGTCGCCGTTTTATTAAGTTTATTTAAGCCTTAGGTAATGTCCCAAAACACATAACGATGAAGGGAAAGTACTTTAAATATTAAAAATTGCAAATTTCACTCAAAGGTGACTTCATTTTATTTTTAAAAGTAAGAAATATTGCCTTTACTGATTTTTTTGCCTGAACCGGGAATCAAACTGACAAAGCTATACCATCTGCAAAGGCACCTGTTGAAAATATCTTTATGGTCAATAATCAGGATCAAAACTCTCCAACAAACTAAAAAAATAAGAACTACCTACTTAACAACAATTAATAAGTGCTTGAATTTAAATGTACATAAGTTAGTCAATTTTGGTTTTATGGTCTTCCATCAATTTCAGACACAATGTTTATTGGAGCGATTTGATCCGTATTGATCCTATCGATTGGTGAAATAAAAATACAGATGACATTTTTTCGCATTTGGGTTGGTTCGATTTCCAGATCAAACTTATTAAAATCTTTGAAAGCAGTACCTATTTCTAACTTATAAAAATAAAATGAAGTCTTCTATACGTGAAATTTTTATATATTTAAAGTACTTTCCTATTCCACACCTCGAATGAAATCATTTTATAGACTGCACTGCGTAAAATATTTTGATTTAGTTCGCCGATTGTGACTGGATGGCGTTGTAGCCATTTTTGTATCGCCATAAGGTTTCGTTACATTATCACAATAAATATCAATATTCAATTATAATCCATTTTAGCAAGGAAATGTATGGAAATAAGCAACGCGTTTTTAGTATTATGGTTATATGAACCTTTACGGTCAATCAAGAAGAGCTGAAACTCTACCTAAAGAAATGTTTTAAAAGATATAAGTGTCTTGGTGGGACACCTTTGTCTATTATTATAATAAATGGAATACATATACACTATTTAGTTGCTGCGACACAATGTCGTTTTCCGAGTTCCACGCGGACGGAGTCGCGGGCACAGCTAGTAATTCATAAAGTAATAATGTAATTTGTTAAAATTGATCTTTATAATTATATTATAATGCAATACGTGCTTTAATTTTAAATTGTATAAGTGTAGATAGATTTACTTACAATAGTAAAATTTTGTAATATTTGCACTCCTTTGGGCAGAATATGGAGAACATACTTGTCACCTTTGCTACCCATGTTTGCGAAGAAATATATGATTTTGACTTTGTTATTTTAGTACCTTCTGCACCATAGTGCATTTTTAACCGACTTCAAAAAGGAGGTACGTTTTTTTGTATGTTTGTTACACGAGTATTTCGCCAAGTATGAATTGATTTTGATGATTCTTTGTTTGGTAGGTCATACGTCAGAGGTGGTCCCATATAAATTTTATCGAAATTGATTCAGAGGTTTTCGAAAAAATAAAAAAAAAACAAAAAAATACAGGTGACTATATCGACGACGTTCTAGTTGTAATAGTGGTTCACGAATTTGTACACTATTGTCATTTTAATTTGTGGCAATAAAAAAATTGAAAAAAATTAAAAAAACGACATCAAAAAAAACTAAAAGGACAAAATAATTACCATATTATAAAATGAACAATTTCAGAATTCGGTGTAATTCTACGCTGAAACAAATGTTATACAAGAGCTATTAACAGTACTCAAGGATTAGTTGGGCTTCAATGGTATAAAGCACACAAAGCTCTGCACCGTTTCAGGGGGCCTACTTAGGGATGAAAATTGCCGAATGTTTCCGAAACTTACTAGGAAAGTTTCCAATATTCCCGGCAATATTGGTCAATATTGCCGGAAAGTTGCCAAAATTGCCAGATTACATAGGTTTTTTCAAATGCCATTTTTAATGTTTATGCGCTCATGAGGTTTTATGTAATGGTGTAATCATACGTATTACTAGTAAGGCTGTATGGTATATTGTTAATTATACTTAATTTCTAATTATCAATGCAAATATGTGAAGATAAAGTTAAACTAGGACACTGGTAACTTCATGATAGCTGAACCCATAGTTTTTTGAGAATTTCACTTTTAAATTTTATAAACAAATACAGAGGACATTGATACCGAATGTTCCCCTTGTACCCTTATTTTGATTTACGATAACTTGAATGTTGAATACTACGTTGGTACGTTACCCCAGACTAGTCGCTTAGCCACTTGAAAAATCGTGTCTTTAAAAGAATTTTCTAAATCGGATCAGTAGGTTTTGAGAAAATCGCGGACATAAATACATACGGGTCAAATAAAGAACCTCCTCTTTTGAAGTCAGCTAAAAACATCAACTTGTTGTTGCTGATCAAATCGTCTTGAAAGGTTTGACCCTATTATACATACAGAGATGTATACATATAAATGTTATACTTTCTTACATACAAGTGTGGTTTCATATAGAAAGTAGAAAAAAAAAGATCATTTCTCCAAAATAGTTATGGTTTCATCACCAATGAAGTATCGTGGATAGCCTGTTTCTTTTCTTTAGTTTATCAGTAAGAAAATAAATGCAAAAACAAAAATTTTCGGTTGGATAATGTAGGCAAGTATAAAAACTAGCACCCTGCAAACCGCAATTTTATCCTACTATGCAATTATATAAAGTAAAATACGTTTTCTATTTACACGTTTCTTGCCAATGTTGCCGGCAGGATTGGAAACATTCGCGGCAGTTTTGGCAACTTTCGCAATATTGCCGGCAATTTTCATGCCTAGGCCTACTCCCCAAGTCCGTCAACCAAGTTAGTAGCCCGAAACGTAGGAGTGAACAAAACAAGTGTCAAGTTCAACTTTTCGGACGGACAAAAATACATCGGTAGTAGGGACAACTGTCAAATCGTGTTGTCATTCATTCTTAGTTCGGGCCCCGAAATAATCGTATGTTCGCAGGTGATAGGGAGCAGGAAAAGCTTGTAACTAAGGCCGAAACCACGGACTTCGTGAGCATGGGTTCAGGAGCCCAATTCTACTAACAGAATTTTTTATCAATTGCAACTGAATCGTTTATTCAGACAGTTTTCGTTTACAAAAACTATCAAATAATTTGACAACAAAAACAAAACCAAACATTTTGACAGAAACTGTCTGAATGAACGATTCAGTTGCAATTGATAAAAGTTTCTGTAAGTAGAATTGGCCCCCAGGTTAGAAGAATCTTCCTTTCGAATCTTCGGCCAGTTTTTATAATGAAGCTTTATACACAGAGCAACGCACACTCAACCACACCGTTCTGTTCTTAACTTTGTTGGGGCCAACTTCCAGTTTGATCAGAACGGCAGAATACCAGTATTTTACATAGAGCGACTGCCATCAGACCTTCGCAACCCAGTTACTGGGCAATGAGATATCCTAAGGTTAGACCGGTTGTCAGATTTTCGGGCTTCTGACTGCCCGTAACGACTGTCATAGGTATTTGTATCACACCCGGAACTGACGGCTTATCGTGTTCTCCGAGGCACGAATTGTAACGAACGGTCACCCATACAACAGACTAACCGCGGTAAGCGCAGCTTAACCTTGCAAATCGTATGATCCGCGCAGTTATTAACAAGCTTGGGGACGTCAAGATGATAAGATAGGCGATGATGGGGCCCTGCCTACTCCGAAAATCGATCTACGATGTTTTGCCTGACGGATCGCACATTTTCCAACCAAGAAAGTTTTTGGATCCAATGATCGATTCCTTTCTTGCGATTTGATCGTATATTTAAAAAGTTCGTTGTTTCGTCTCGACCCGAAACTACGACGTTCATTTTTCGGAGTAGACCCCCGGATATGGTGCCGGCTTATCTTACCTTACTACTCCTTAATAAAAACTCTTTTTCCAGTGCCAAAGCCCAAGAATTGAAAATCGAAGCTAGGATGAAATATTTAGCAGAATATAACGAAAAGCAGCGAAAAGAGCGAGCAGCGAGGGCTAATGAGAAGCAAAACAGGATAAAACAGAGGGTGCAAGCTGCAAATGAGATGGAACTCCGACGCAAGATCACGATGGTGCGACAGTGGCGGGCCAATGAGAAGAAACGGGTGAATAGGCTGAAACAAGAAAGACTGGCAAAGGCAAAGAGAATAGAAGATGAGGTATTTAAACATTTTTTTTACTTCTGTTGCAAGGTACTGTTAATTTCTTTTGTAAATATGGGGCTTTATAAGACGGAATCGTGGCACTTAAAACATCAGGTAGCTTCTTCCAGACACTTTTTGCATCATTTAAATATATTTTTCGTAAAATTTTGAACAACTATGTTGTTCACCATGGTCATCTTCAAGGCCATTCATATTTAACAAAATTAATAAACACAGAAGTAATTTTATTTTTATGTTGAGTCATTCTAGGCAAAAATTCTAAACTTGATAACCATTCGCGATCATTTAAATTTACTACAGAATTAAAAATATATTTAAATAGTAGAATCGCTTTATGTACTGCTACATTATATATTACAACTAACTCAATAAAAAAAACTTTTGGCTACTCTATAAAAAGAACTTCGGTTACTTGGGGTCGGCTCAAAATGATTTATTCTTCCATTCTTCTCTATTAGCCGTCCCTCTTTCATTTACTCCCTTTTCATTCATGTCATCTCTTAAACAATCCAAGCATCTTTTCCTTTGTCTCCCTCTTGTTGAGGGGTAATCCATCAACATTTATATTAATCACTCTCGTAGTCACATGCTTTTCGTCCCTCCTCATCGTTTCCTTTTCAATGTTCTCATCTCATTCTAACAAGAACTCTATTGAGAGCAAATTAAAAAAAGAAATTCAATCATTTTTAACCGACTTCAAAAAGGAGGAGGTTCTCAATTCGGTTGTATTTTTTTTTTTTTTTTTTTATGTTTGTTACCTCATATATCCGTCATTTATGAACCGATTTGAAAAAATATTTTTTTGTTCGAAAGGGTATACTTCCCGATTGGTCCCATATAAATTTTGTTATGATTAGACCATGAACTTCAGAGATATGGAACGGAACTCCTCATCGGATCAAAGCAAAATTCTCAAATTACTAATATTGCTTTGTTTATATTTGTTGTTGGGAACTGACTACTGGAAAAGAGGGGGTGCGTGTCCCCCCCTCCCCCCCCCTTTGGAATGTTTTCATTATATCGTGTAAGGTATCATTTGAAAGGACTTTTTATGCCCGACTACGTCAAAGCCAAAATAAGGGTTATGAAGGAAAGGGTTCAAATTATGACACTAAAACGTATTTAATAAAAAATAAACTTAAAAAAAAGTAAAAACCGACTTCAAAGAAATACTAAAAGGAGTAAAATAATTACCATAATATAAAATTAACAGTTTCAGAAGTCGGTGCAACTCTACACTGAAGTAAATAGAAGCCACCGACTTCTGAAACTGTTCAACAAATTCCCGTATGAAAACAAATGAAAGATAAATGGGGTTTTCCAGTTTGTCGGAACTCTGAGCATAGCAGTTTCGAAATACTGTTGAGATTTTTTTCATGCGTGCTCTGGCTGCCGAGAAAATCGATTACTGGTTGAATGTTGTCCCTATAGAGATGACACAATGAAATGCAATCTATTTTCGCTATGAGATTTTGGTAGAATATTTAATTTTTATGCGGGTTTCTGTAGGTTGAGTGGCTACCGCGATCAAACTTTGTTTGGATACCCACTATACTTATTAAACCCGAAAGAATCCATTCTCTCGTTACTGAATACACATACATACATATAAAATACTGGTACTAGAGTCGAAACCAAGGACTACATTGTATCGGAAAAATTGTTATGCCATGTGTATCCAGATATTTAATAAAATACCAGAACCAATTAAGGAACTTCCACTAGTACAGTTTAAAAAAAGCCTTAAAACTGCCTTCTAGACAAATCATATTATGCGGTAAATGAATTATTCTGACATTATTTGTGACATTTTTTTTTTCATTGTATTTGTAATTTACATTAATTGATACATTTTTAAATTTTCACATGCCATTTTGTGGCAAAATAGAAGAACTATTGAGACCACCCAACACCATAATGTACTTTATTTTAAGTGGAATAAATTTCATTTCATTTCGAATAGACTTCGCATCCGATTCTAATGCAGTTTTTAAATGATCAAATACTAAGCATAAATTAAACATAAGTTTTTAGAAAACGGGGTAAGTTGATGTTCTTTTAATAGGATGCTAGTAAAACAGGCTACTTCTGTAGTGTACCTGTAATATAAAAAAAATACGAAGTATATTTATAGCTCTTCATTTACATACAAATAGCAAAAGCTCCGAAACATTGTTTCTAAAAACGATTTACGCGATGTTTCGGAAACTATTTGCTACTGACTGTATTACTGAACTTCGAAGTTTAAAATACCGATGTACTGTATTCATAAAGTTTAAAAGTACGATATACGTGAGTTAGAATGTACGCTATTACGAATTACTTTATTCAGAATGTTCATCATTCCGATGTACGTTAATCCGAAAGTTCACTATTACGAATTACGTCATTGAGAATGTTCATCATTCCGATGTACGGGACTCCGAAAGTTTACTATTACGAATTACGTCATTAAGAATGTTCATCATCGCGATGTACGGAACTCCGAAAGCTTAGTATTACAAATTACTAAATTTCGAATGTTCATCATGGACATTCTGAGAATGTATTGGTACTTTGGCATATTTAAAATTTATTAAACTACTATTACCTATTTAGATTAAGATTTTTAATTTCTGTAGCCATACACTGTTATAGTTCATTTGTAATTATAAAATTGTATACTTATATAGCTTTACTTTTTTTAACGTTGTTAAATCATGAATTGACTTCTTATGGAAGGAGCGGAAGGGAGTGTCAGACTCTTACTGACTAAAACCCATCCGTGTTCCTCCTAATGCCCTTTACGTTCCAAGGCCGCGGTAACTTTAGTACAAAGTCCGCAACCCTACCCAGCAAGTTAGTACCGAGCTAGTTACACAAAATTAACATGAACTGAACTTAACATTTATAAATTTAAATTAAGTTATCCTTACCTATCTATCCTTATATATCTATATACATTGTAACGAAACGTTACATGACTAATCATGTTTTATTAATTGATGTAGTTCAAAAACCTTAAAACTATTAATTAATTAAAATCTATTCTTAAAACTAAATCTAAATAATAACAATTTTAACTAAACCAATATTTAAAAATAAAGGAACACATTTACAATAAATTAATGTTCGTTCTTTGAGTATAGTAGGTATGCATTTCCGAACGCGCGGCGCATCTAGTCGTGTGGGGAGTTTTTTCATAGCCTTATAAGGTGATGATACGTTTGCGCAGCTCGGCGCAGTCGCTACTAAGCTGAACCTGAGTGCACGTATCAATTATCACTAAATCGCGTCCCGTTGAAGCGCCCTAGCCGAGACGGACGTAATAAGTTAAATTAGTACATATTAAGTAGTACTTAATTAAAAGTGAAAGTTTTAAATTCCCGATTCTGGGTAAGTTTTGAATAGCACACAAATAATTACTAACATAATATCATCTCATGTTTACTAATTACTTTTCTGTGTTTTTTTATGTGTAATTCTATTTGTTCACATTGTGTTTTTTTAACAGCATTTAAATCATTCAGTTCAATATGGAACCGCTATTTAGATGCAATAATTTACGAAGTTGCTAATAATGCTTCATCATGCAATTCGGTTTTCTTCTACCTTCATATAAAAAAAATAATTAATATTGTAGTAATTTTTAAATTCTTAACGTTGCTTATGTTTAACGTATATTTCAAATTTAGTTTTTTTAACCGACTGCGGCAAACCCAAAGGAGGGTAATGTTTTGCGGCTTTCATTTCTTTTTTTCTCAAGCTTGCTTTTTCTCAAGCTTGCTTCGCTTTATTCTTGTAAACTCCGTTCTGTTAAGTACCACCGCGACAAAGCTACTACATTAAATTGGGTACTTTCCTGTTGTCGTCGGTGCTACCTACCCCAGAACGGAATATTAAAATAAAAGATTCTAATGAACTGGAACGGTGGTTTCCAGGAACTACGGCCAGGTTAATACTGCCCAATTAACCTTCATCGTACAAGATTACGGCATACGGCGAAGAAACAACATCCGTGGCGCGCTGAGCAAGTCGCCCGCTGCACCTTCCCGCCAATCTCGCCGCGCCATCGTGCATCATCGGCCACCCACCATCTCCGGCCTGGGAGGACTGCTGCCGAATTTCTGCAGGGAAGTCCCTTTCACTGCAGGTGTGACAACAGACGGCCGTAAACCCACGACCTTACAAATTTTGTGTGCCTTCGCATAGTCGCGTATATATTTTTTTTTTATTATACCTACGTTAATATTTTATTGGACACACTCGTTTTATTTTATTATAGACACCGTCCTAATTATTAGGTGGCAATAAAACGGGTGGAGGTTACAACATAAAAGCGAAATGCTATCTCAGAATCTCGATGTTGAACATTCGAAATTTAGTAATTTGTAATAGTAAGCTTTCGGAGTTCCGTACATCGCGATGATGAACATTCTGAATGACGTAATTCGTAATAGTAAACTTTCGGAGTCCCGTACATCGGAATGATGAACATTCTCAATGACGTAATTCGTAATAGTGAACTTTCGGAGTAACGTACATCGGAATGATGAACATTCTGAATAAAGTAATTCGTAATAGCGTACATTCTAACTCACGTAATTCGTACTTTTAAACTTTATGAATACAGTACATCGGTATTTTAAACTTCGAAGTTCAGTAATACAGTCTTTGCTACTTGTATCCGAAACATTGATAATGATAATGAGTGATGGATTATTTTATTATTCCCAACAACACACTGACGTCACTCATTCCCCTCAGTCCCAGAACCTTATTAGGAACACCTTGGTAGAGAATGCCTTATGGCATTAAGTCCACCTTATGTACCACTATAGTGCATAGAATTATAAATAAACACACACCTGAAACCTTGTTCTTCTCTCATTTTAAATACAATAACATTAATTCTGTCTGTGGTTTCAAGCTCGTCTCGTAACATGGAAAGTGGTCGCTGTGGTTCTTGTGAACGATAGGTTGGCAACGCACCCATTACTTAACTGAGCCGAATTGTCGATGTAATTGTTTTTTGTTACACCAAGGCTCAGGCTTTGGTGCCGATTCAAAACTCAAAACTCATTTATTCAAAATAGACTGGAATTACTTAATTCCTTTTGAACGTCAAATACAAATAGACAGCCCACAAAAAAACCCTCTCTTCACCGCTTCCTAGTGTTTATGCTGTGAAGAAGAAACGGCGCCAACAAACTCCCCAGCAACACAGTTCCGTCTGTCAGGTGAATAAATTAACTGAGTCTATACAAAGAAAATCGTAATATCTTTTACAATAATAAAATTTTGCAAATAACGGAAAAGTAGTCATTACAAATAAAAAAAAATATAATATGTATATCAATTCAGTATGAATTGAAATAAATCATAATCATATGTAACTAATATAGATAAATACATAAACCTACACATAAAAACTGTTGATTGCCAGGGAAGCCACATGTGCAGAAAAGAACTAGCGCCACACGTCCCTATCGCCAACATAGTCGTTTATCTTATAGTATGCCTTTTTCGATTCTTTTTCACGTGTAATACACATAGCAAAATTCAAAAGCGATATCCTTCTAAACTATCTATTAAAATTATGAAATACTAGAGGTCACCCGCAGCTTTGCCCGCGTGGATGTCGTTTATCGCGTAGACACTTCGCGGTTTTCGGAATAAAATTAGCCTATGTCCTTCTTCGGATTCCAGACTAAACTATACCAAGTTTCATTAAAATCGGTTCAGCGGTTTAGGCGCGAAATCGTAACAAACAGACAGAGTTACTTTCGCATTTATATTATTAGTAGGGATTACACAAAGTTTCTACTAAGGTTTTCCCCCCGAGTACCCGGGACCGGGAATTCTCGGGAAATTGGGGATATGCCTACTAGCGATGCTATAATTTCAGGCGAACAAAAAATGGACAGCGCGCATTGATGCTCAAAACATGAAATTACAAGAAACGTCTATTCTTCTGCGACTCTACACCGAAGACATGACAGCCGGTTCTAAGAGGAGAGCCAAGTAAGAGTCCCCTTATATAAGGTCCAATCAAAATAGGTGGACAAACTTTTACAGATCACAGTACTAAGGAATATGAACAACTTTTACTACGGGACAAACACTGAAATATAAAAAAAAAACCGGCCAAGAGCGAGTCGGACTCGCGCACTAAGAGTTCCGTACCATAATCTGTTTTGTTTTTTAGTATTTGTTGTTATAGCGGCAACAGAAATACAATACATCATCTGTGAAAATTTCAACGGTCTAACTATCACGGTTCATGAAATACAGCCTGGTGACAGACGGACAGACGTACAGACGTACAGACGGACAGCGGAGTCTTAGTAACAGGGTCCCGTTTTATGCTTTGGGTACGGAACCCTAAAAACGGCTGTTCCATACATTTTGATCGTGTAGGTAGGTAGGTGTTGCACTTTTGTATGGAACAGCTGCAATTTTTTTTTATATTTTAGAGTTGGTACCATACTAAAAGTTATTCATATTCATGAGTACTGTGATCTGTAAAAGTATGTCCACCTATTTTGATTGGACCTTAAACAGGTTGAAATTGTAAACACTCGACAAACCAAAATGGGAGATTGTACTCATCACTATGAACAACTTTTATATATGGGACAAAACCGGAAATCGCGAAAAAAAACAGATCTTCCCTACATTTATGTTCGCCTACCTCGTCAAAATGTAGGGAACAGCAGATTTTTTTTCGCGATTTCCTATTTACTCCCATAATAAAAGTTGTTCATAGTGATGATTACAATCTCCCATTTCGGTTTGTCGAGTGTTTAAAATTTCACCCTGTATATCTGTCTTCAGATTCTGAAAATAGACCGTGAGAAACTGTTTTTAGAGACCACCTTGACGAACGAAACCTAAATGAAGCTCCTTTTATCTTGCCTGTTATGTCATTTTAATAACAAAACGTAAAATTATTGTGTTGATATTCTGTAAATCGGTTTTTAATCAATTATTTCGCGTTTTCATCTCGTAAGCATTATGTGTTGACATAACGAATTTAAAACAACAATGTCGATAAAATCCAATGACGTATTATAAATAGACACGTCATGCATCAACATCACGGCACTCGAAATCAGCGTAAATACTATATCGGTAGCTGGATAGCTACATAAACGTACGAAGAAGGAAAGAAAATTAAATGTCATCTAAGGAATTCCTGTTGTTAGACAGAGATAAATATATATCTTAGGTTACGTTATTATTCTTTGGCGCGTGCTCATTGGTCGAGCGCGTACAAAAAGAGGCATGTGGGGAAAAATTTACACTCAATTTTCTCGTGTTGATATAGGTAGGTAGTAGGTAGTAGATTTTTGGGTAAAATAATATTATTCTCTATCCTTAAAATTATGAATGCAGTATTTCGCAACAGTAATTATAGTTATTTAAGTAATTAATAAAACATCATCATCTGCCTAGCCTTTTCCCAACTATGTTGGGGTCGGCTTCCAGTCGAACCGGATGCAGCTGAATATCAGTATTTTACATGGAGCGACTGCCTATCAGACCTCCACAACCCAGTAACTGGGTAATACGATACTCTTTGTAAGACTGGTTGTCAGACTTTCTGGCTTCTGACCAACAGTAACGACTGTCAAAGATTTACAAATGACAGCCGGGACCAACGGCTTTTACGTGCTTTCCGAGGCACGGAGGAAACTCGATATGGTAAATGGTCACCCATCCACAGACCAACCTCGGCAAGCGTGGCTTAACCCGGAAGATCGGTCTATGCGACTGTAATTATTTAGCCACGAGCTCCTCAATTAATAAAACAAAATGTAATAAAAACATAAAAATCTGTATTTATATAATCAAAGAAACCAAGTAAGAATCTCAGTAAATGTCTGTGATGGCCTCTTGATGAGATAGGTACGATTCGAGTATAATTCGAATACGATTCGAGTATTGGTCTATTAAATTGATCATTCATTATGTAAGTTTAATAAAACATATTTATAATAATCGAAATAAAAACAATGTAGGTTATATAAACACTGATGCAAAGTTGCCGATTTTCCTCGCCAGCCGCCATTATGCTGCATCGAAAAAAATTAAATTAAATAAATATTTTTTCTTCATACTTACGCATGAAATTACACTTTTTTATCTTTTACAGTTGCAGTATAATTATTATATTTTCTATACACACAGGACGGCATTTTTTTTCGCTAATAGAGAAAGTTATTACACACAAGTTATTTCAATTTCACGTACAGCCGCGACAACGGTTGCTACGCGACTAAATGGATGTCAGGCAATTACCTTGCATTCATCTAGCCACTACAGAGCGCGGGCAACGTATCTATAGTAGTTTATATTATCATTGATAAAATCCAATTAATATTTTAATAGTTCAAAAATATTCTTACTTCGGTAAAGTATTAATTGGAATTCACCGAAAAGTTAATGCCTCTTTATAAAATTCGATGTCGATCGAAAGTTCGATTCGAATGAGGCTTACCTACAATATGAAACTGCTGACACCGTCACTTATAATGATTCTAACAGAAAAATAAGAAGGTTATTGTCATAAGTGGAGGTGATCTATTTTTTGTCGATAATCACGCGACAAAATTCAACCTGTGATTAATTACAGTTTACTCACGTGCATTTTTCGGGATTGCCCGACTAGTTTCAGACCCAAACTGAGCCCTCAATCATGAGCTAAACACGCGGCGAAGTCGCGAGACGAACTCACGTGAACAATTCGACTCGCGACCTCGCCAAGTGTTCCCGAAAAATTCACGTGAGTAAGGCCCGGACTCCACCAAACCGGAGACGAGATGAGCGGAGCGGAGATGTGTTTTAAAAAACCAACACACATCTCGTCTCCACTCAGCTTAAGTGGATACCACTGAGCGGAGATGTATCATATTTGTATGGCGCTATGGAAGCGGAGATGTGAGCTGTTTCTCGCTGAGATTGAGCTGGGCCGCGGTACAAGGCGGAGATGTGAGCTTTGCCTCGCAAGCTGAGGACGGTGCGCAGCGGAGACGAGATGTGTGCGGCGCGCAGCGGAGACGAGATGTGTGCGGCGCGCAGCGGAGACGAGATGTGTGCGGCGTGCAGTGAGCGGTTTCGTGTCAGATCGCACTAAACTGTGCGTTCACATCCAACGCTCGCCGCACGCAGCTCAGTTACACTCTAGTCAGTACACATCTCCACCCTAGCCAGCACACATCTCCGCTACAGCTAGCCAGTACGCATCTCCGCACAGTTTCGGTGGATACACCCTAGCTGAAAAACATCTCTTCTCGTCTCCGCTTCGGACATCTCCGCACATCTTCGCTTTGTTGGAGTCCGGGCCTAAACCGTAACTAATCATAAATATGAACGTGTCTCACGAAAGTTATAAATGTTATAATACAAAAATGCAACCTTTAAACCAAAATCAAATCAAATCCTTGATTGAGGAGACAATAAGCAAGAAATCCTAATTTATGTTGATTAGGTTCCTTCTTTATGGGAACAGATTACAGAGCAATAAAGTCTTGATTGTATTCCGAACGACGTCTAAATTGCTTTTGTAGCAAGCAAGTGAGAGCTAATAAACTTTAGAAAAACTTGAAGAAAGTGGATGAAACAAATTACTTGATGAAAAAGTAGTGTTTAATGTCGTACCTAGGTAACTTCGCGTTGGTCTTAGCTACAAATTCAATTATAGTTCATTGGACCTTTGTTTGCAAGCAAAGGCGAAATTTGTGGGCCGAAATCGAGGTTTAATTTGGTTTTATAGGAACTATCGGATGACGCAGCAAGTCTATTAAAAGTATGTCTCACTGAGGAGGTTTAAAAAAAACTTAAATCGGAACAGCCTCAAATAAATAAAAAGTTACCACTAGACCAAAGAGTAAATACTTTGTGCTTGATAAACGAGTCTAAACGCAGGTACTCGTACAAGACTATCGAGATCTGTAATTTATCTAAAAAGCGACTACATAAATCAGAAGGAACGATTTCGGGTGACACTAGAATCCTTTGTCACTACTTTAGGAGAAGGTTGATTTGGAAGAGCGATGAGAGCGATATATATTGTTGTAAGTAGTATAGAACCTTGAACAAGTAGTTAAAATATATATTTCAACTTTCAATGTTACCATGTTACCAATTTTACCGCATAAATCTAACTATTAAATGTGCGTCATAAAATAGAAAAAAATAGGAAAAAAAATCATCAATTTACAATCTCTTTCTGCTTGACATTGAGTTTCGGGACACCCTATAAAGGATTTAAACGAATTCGTGTAATTCCTTAAAATCACATGATCTACTATTAGAGCCCAAATACACGTCCGATACTTGCCTCCGATAGTCTGATCAGACTATCTGAAGGGCTCCGCGTCATACATTTGTTTAAACATGAATTACACGTACGATCAGACTAACGGATCGGATGTCAGAATCGTAAGCATCGTCAGAGCGTCGTCGTCGTCCAGAAAAAATCGGACACGAGAATCGTACGTGTATTTCATGAATCCAATCAGATAGTCTGATCCGGCTCCCGGAAGCAACTATCGGACGTGTATTTTGACCATTAAAATAAGAAAAAAAAAATTGTAAATGTTTTTTTGAGTTGACATTTCGATGCCACGCATTAATTAATGAAAGCAGGGCGACACGCCTGGCAACAAGTTTTTTTTAAATTTATTTATTCAGTTGATTTTCAGGAATACCCATTGCATTTGGGGTTAATCTGAATTAACACGAATTCGTTAACACCCTGTATACTATGCTATCCAAAAAAAAAACCGCATCACGTCTCGCCACGCCTCCAATATGGGCTGAATCTTCGAAACATAAATAAAATCTTAAACCATTTAATTATTTACACAGGAAAGCAGAAATCTACGCGTACAACACGGATCTGGCGTTACAGCGCATCAGGCTGGCCAACTGGAAGAACATACACGGAGGAGAAGCCAAGGCCGTGAAGCTCGTCACGAAGATGGGCTTCGAATTCGAAAAGGTACGAATAAGTTAAGCAAAGCTGGCACGGGATATATGAAAATAGTTAATCTCGTGGTTAAAAGATGAGCCAGCCAGTAAGTTTGGTAACGGAGCCGATTGGCCAGAATGCGCTGGATATTGTCACTCATGTAGGCTATTTTAATGCACTTCTGGTGTTGTCCTGCATCAGGCTGATTAGCAGTCAGTCAACTGTGCACCCAAGTATGCCGCTGCAAACACAATTTAGCAAAACGGAGCATTATACACCCGTCCGACACCCAGTGAGATCGCGGTGCTCCCGACTAGACCATGTCCCTCTTGCTGGAGTGTCCAAAGTGTCCGTATACCCAGTGTGAGTGCGGTGCTCCCGACCAGACCGTGTCCGATTTGCTGAAGTGCCCAAAGTGTACCCTGCACATTTGAGGACTTATAAAGAATGCCACCGATGCCGCGATTGGCGTGGGTGCACCATCGGTTTGAGAAAAAGAAGAGGCTGGCTATCTGGATTCTTATTGCATACACGTCTGCTACACCTACAATGAACCTTTGACTATTCGTAGGCACGTTTAAAACCTCGACTTGACGTCCTGCCCAGAATGTCTCGTTTGCCTGTGTTGAACATCACTTCTCGCCAAAAGTTATTAGTAATAGATACCTCTACATCCATGGCAGTAATTTGGTTTCTTTTCACTTTCAAAGTAACTTTTTGCTATTTGAATAACAACCAATAGTCCTGTGGATAAGCCAATCTAGAAACGTGACAGTGTGTCTGAAAAAAAATGGAAAATCCTCGTTGTGCCGCACCTACTAATGATGCAACAGACCCAAATGCTTGCGATGTCTCTGTGTAAGCGGTCCATTCGTTCTGACAGGAAGCCACTAAAAATATTACCACCATATTGACTCATAATAAAATTGTCCCATTTTCAGTCAAAACGCGGCGCCAAGGGTATGAGTACCGAACTGGCTCAGCGGATGGCGATCGAGCACATGGCGAACGCGATGTCGACGCAGGGCGACACGCTCATGACCCTGGGGCAGGCGCGCGCATTGATGGACCAGGAGATTCTTCTGCCATCGGCACCTGTCAAACTACTTGATGAGGTAAGCTTTTAAGACCTGATTTCACCACCGTCGAATAGCGTTTATCTGAGGAATAAGTTTTGACAGAATTCCTATGCAAAAACTGTCAAAATGTCAATTTTATTCTTCAATTAAAAGTTATCCGACGTTGCCCATTCATCATAATGTTATAATAAGAGTTTAATTGCTAGTTTAAAAGCCAAATTTCTCAATCGTTAGATAACTTTTACCTTTAAATAATAAATGACAAGGAGAGCCGACCCCAGATAATGGGACAAGGCAACGGAAGAAGATAAACAATAAAATTAAAAGACATTTTCACAGATTTTTACAAAAGTTCAATATTAACCTCTGCTCATATCTCAGTTTTTAGTTTTATGCGTTTCATGACAGCTAAATAACTATTCTTGGAAATAGTGGCCAATTATGGGACCTCATGGGGGCTAATAACAATAACCGTAAATAAATACCCACAAGTGATAAGGTATATTTTGTTTCATATTCGTAATCAAAACTGCAAGTGAGCCGTACAGCCAGTCGCCAATGCAAAGTATACAACTGCCAAATGCAGGTTGAAGGCAATTATGATGCAGTCAGTGCAACTGCGTGACGACTGCCTACTGGATGTGCAACCCACTTGCAGTTATGATTACGAATTCATTATTCTTTCAGCCGTGATCATTCCACTGCAGGTCAAAGGCATCCCTACTCTCCTTCCACTCCTCTCGGTTTAATGATTTCTGGGGGCAACCGTTCTAATAAGTGTTTAAGTAGTCCCGCCATCTCCTTTTGGTTTCTGGGGCCAACCGTTCTAATAAGTGTCTAATTAGTCCCGCCATTTCCTTCTGGGCCTGTCACGCCTTCGTCTAAAGCTGTATAGACTTCACTCAGTGGTGAGTTTTTTGCCTATAGCTCGTCCGACATGCTGCAGACGTGACCAGCCCATGATTACGAATATGAAACGAAGTACGTTTCACTAAATATGACGTTGTTAGCCCTCCTGGTCTTTGCACGTACGCTTCACGTTGACGTTTTCAAACGCGCTGTCAATTTACAAAGACACGATCATAATCCTGAAGCAGGCGTGTCAGAACTGATAGGCCAGCCTTGTCTTGCCTATCTGATGATCCAGATTATTGTTACGACGATCCTCTTTAGATTATTCGTCAATTTTCGGAAATAATAATTTCATTAAAGAGTGCCTAGACTTACTCGTACGCTGTCAAAGTACATAAGGTTTAATTAGATTATGATTCCTATATTAGACGAGGGGACCTCACGAATCATGGAACGAATCGATTACATATAATAAAATCGTAACGTTGCTAAAACTGTACATTAAATATTTTTAGATAAAGTGCAACGCATCCTAGGAACGATACTAATAGCAAAAATGACGTTTTTAGATTTTTTGTTTGTTGTCCTTGTATATGAGCTTCACGCCAGTGCTACTAGGCAGATCCAGTTGAAATATGACGTCCACATCCTTAAAAGAGCTGTAGGATACAAATTATCACGCTATTGAGTGTGCGTGATGAGCAGTAACGTTATTGGAAATAAATGTGACTAGATTTAAAAATCCGGCCAAGTCTGAGTGCGACTCGCAAACGAAGGGTTCCGTACCATTATCTATAAAAACGGCAAAAAAATCACGTTTGTTGTATGGGAGCCCCCTAAAATATTTATTTTATTGTTTTTTAGTATTTGTTGTTATAGCGGCAACAGAAATACAATGTATTTGATGATGATGTCATCATCTGTGAATCACGGTTCATGAGATACAGCCTGGTGACAGACGGACGGACGGATAGCGAAGTCTTAGTAATAGGGTCTAGTTTTACCCTTTGGGTACGGAATCCTAAAAATGAAGTACACGATGTTTAGTTGTTTCGACACAATGTTGTTTTCCGACTTCCTCGCGGACGAAGTCGAGGGCACAGCGAGTTAATAATATACCTATGTATGTCTAATGTCTAGATATTATAGCTAATAGCTTCATAACTGTATTAATGATGTTTTGATTCCCTAATGATGTTTTGATTGCTTGCGATTAAATAAGTTATGGCCGACATATTTCACATACCATAACCATAGCTACTGAAATGAGTCAGATTTCGGTCTTTTGAGGAAATGGGGACAAACACAACTTTTAGTAATAAATAAAACCATTGTTAACTTCCGACCGATATACTACCAATAAACCACAGAAAATACACTTTTACGGTGGATCTTGAAATAGTTTATTTTAACCATATTGCAGTTTTTTGTTTTTCGTTCTATTGGACTACTGTAGATGGTCCTTGCGGACTGGCCAGTTATTGGCGAAACCTGAAGGGTCTCCAGCCAATGGTGGGGAAGTAAAATACTTAACCTAAGCTAACTACTTATACTACATTAACATCATGACTACTAGCAACATCAGCACTAAGGGCGACCCCTAGTGGCACTCGGACCTCGGCTTAGGGCGTTGCTGGCGGGGGATTGAGAGGGAGACGGAGACAGCTTGATGAGGGCTGAATTATCGGTGTGACATCTTGTAGATGACACTTTCGAATTACAAATAATTATCATAAAATACGTTTGAACGTCACGTGCTATCATATAGACCTCCAGGGATGAATTTAAAGGTCCTACAAACCTGGGGCAATGAAGAAGTGGAGGACCGTTTCACATTGTGGAGGCCTCTCTTTTGTGGAGGTCTTCGAACTAAGTCCCTGTTGCCCTGTTGTCCCTGTTGTTGTTGTGGCTAAATCTAGCCCTGTAGACCTTTTTTCATCATTTAAAACCTGAATCACAAAGTAATAAAGAACACTACGTACAGAAATCTCACTCTCGAACTAATGCGTCAAACGTCTAGAAAAATTTGCTTCTCGTATTTGATATTGAGCTTTAGTGTGTAGCGAGAACGCTTCTTTTCCACTGCGCATTTACGCTCTTATTACATTTCGGTTCTGTCATTCACTTCGGTTTTCTTTTGTGTCTACTCCAGAGGTGATGCGGCGCGTAGATATATTTTTATACCTAATATGCTGCGCCTGAGTCTTTAATTACAAAACAAAATCCTTTTCTTGAATAGAACTCCAAAAAACCTTTGTATTCTTACACAAACGCTTCTTAAAATATTGTAATTTATGTAGGTTCACTTACTGCCAACATATGGGCCCTATTATTTTGACCTCTGTCAGCAATAAACCGTTGGGTAAATAACGAGAACCGTTGTTTAATACGGACCTTTAAGGAAATTGTTTACTTTGATTATTTGTTTATAAAATGTACTACTAGACTGCTGCTGATTAAATTTTAAATTCCCTTACCTACTCTTTCTTTGTTTCTCAAAATCTATATAGCGTTTTAATAACCGAGAAATAATTCTTATAGGTAAGATACTTCTTCAGATTCTTCAGATACTTTCGCAAAATAAATTAATTGTTCAGCCAATCGTGTTTGAATTGAACGCTGTGCAGCGTTTGTTATGAGCAGTGCGTCTTTGTACATACGTAGACTGGCCAAACAGTTAAACAATACCCCAATTGTGATTTTTACTTCATTAATATTAAAGTTACTAGCTTTCTCCCGCAGCTTCGCTTGCGTGAAATTTTGAACCCGTTAAGTGACGATTTTCCATACAAACTTTCATCCCCTATTTAACTCCGTTAGGGGTTGAATTTCTAAAAATCCCTTCTTAGTGGATGCTTACGTTACAAAAGGAACCTACTGTCAAAATTTCAACTTTCAAACCCCAGCGGTTTAGGCTGTGCGTTGATAGATCAGTCACTCAGTCAGCTTCTCCTTTTATATGTATAGATTATTCCGTCTATTTATTAAAAATACATATAAAATTACACTTTTAAATATTTCTATAGAAAAAATAAACATTTAAAAGTATAAAAATATAGTAGCCTCCCGATATCGGGAACAAGGTCCAAGCTACCGCCGGTTAGAGCCTCAGAGAGAGGAACTTCCTAAAGGCCTCTACACAAAAAAGCCGGTGAAGCATCGGCTTCACCCGGCGGGTTATTGCCAGCGGGTTATTGCGGCCAAATAAGCGAGCGAACATGACACAAAACAAGCCTGACGGACCTCACTAATAAGCGAGCGAACATGACACAAAACAAGCCTGACGGACCTCACTAATCACGGCTTTGGTGTGTATACGTGCCGGGTCGAAAAGTACGGCTTTCTGTATCAGGCTTTTGATCCAGCCGCCCAACGATAGCCTTAGCCGTTGGTCGAGACTCTTTAAACCATTGGCCTTATCTACTATCGGCAAAATAAACATCTCACATGGCGCAACCTCGTTTGGTCTTCGGAGCGAGGTCACGGAGTCTTGATATTTAATTTCAACGTTATTTATCTTCCCCCTCTGGGAAAGGCGTTACCTCATCATGAGATTAACATAAAACCGTAGGGAACATTAGACTAGCTTTCTACAACCCCATCATATAATAAAAAATGTATCATGAGGTCTACTGAAAAGCTTACAAACCGCAGGGCAGCTTGTGGCGAGCTGTTGGTGAGTGGCGACACTGCATACTTTATTGCCTCAGAGAGTCGCTCAGGGCCTCGTCTCCAGTTTGCCTTTATTGGCTGGCTAGAGTGGAACCCCAAGAGTGCCCGCAGGATTCTCAACTCTGTCTTGTCTTTATCGGCCGGCCAGAGGGGGGCCGCCAGAGCTATATGCTCGGGGGGGGGGGAGTGTCTAAAGGCGTAATAGCGGGGAAACCCACTCCGGGTCTCTTAGACCCGCGACGGCGAAACATCTCACATGGCGTCAACCTCGTTTGGTCTTCGGAGCGAGATCACGGAGTCTTGATATTTAATTTCAACGTTATTAATTATTATTTTATTTTCTAGATGCTGGAGGCTGCAATAATGCAGTTCGCTCGTGGTCGTGTTCATCTACTTTTGACTGACGTGGAGCGCGTGGTGCAGGCTCGAGCAGCCCTCGTGTTCTTCAGCTGTTATAGACCACCTACTACGAAGAAACGGTCTGTTAATTATATATACGGTTACACCATTAGCTGGTCAATCTTCGCAGGGTTTGTTGTTATCATTAGTAAATTAGATAACGAAATACCTACTAGGCGCGTCAAAGGGGAATATGCCATAACCACATTAACCACCATCCTTGGCAGACGGATTGCGGTCATCGCAGTTTATATTTCGTTTATATATCGAAGTATCGTCACTCGTGGAGTCTCTTCAAAAGTTCAAATGGCAAAAATGTTACCAGTTTTTAATTATACATTTCTTCTCATAAACAGTTCAAAAAGGCGTCGTTGGTCGGTACAAGAGGTCTCGGAGATAGCGCATGAGTTCGGGCGTGTGCGCAGTGGTTCCATCGGTTTTGGCGAAGTTATCAAAATACCCAACGAAGAAGAAACTGAATTAGAAATGAAGAGCACTAAGGACAGACCGCCCACGCCTGTGGTATGTGGCCTTCTTTGACTAATAGCAGACTTATATCATAGAGAGTTAACAAAATCATGTAAAGAAAGAAAGAAAGAAAATTATTTATTTTGGACTCACACAGGCAGTTACAGAAACAAAAACAAAATAAAAGAAAGGATAAAAATTTTGACTACCTGCACGAGGCCAAACAGGGCTCCTATCTCAGCATAATGCTGCGACATTTAAAAAAAATTCGCTGGTTTTCAGTTAGAACCATTGTGATGCCACGGGCATTAACGACACAAATAAATAGTTTATTATATGCTTATGTATTACGTGTGTGTGTGTGGAATAGCTAATAAAATTATAATAATTTAATTTAAATAATAATTTATCAATGTCAAAAGAATAGAATAAAAAAATAAAAAAAGTATAAGCATTTCCGGACGAGCCAGCCGCTCGACGCTTCCACATCATTTGTGTCAGGGTGGACTGTATTGAGTTGATATTCAAATGAAATTCTTCAGACTTCTTACGTTGTTTTATTTGCACTAACATTTATACATAACACTTTTCACTTACAACTTTCAAGAATTTTGCGTAAAACATTAATATCTTCAGGAATCAACTAACTAACAAAACTTGGTCTTATTTAAGTAGTTTTACATGTCGCACAACTAAGGTGCGGTACCGACACGGCGTAGGGCACGGTTGACCAATGGGAGCGCGAGTTTCACTGCGGCATCGCCTTTTGGCTCCGCCCCCCACCGACAGGTTTCGACTTGTTCGAACCTGTTGGAACCGTGCCCTTCGCTACATTACAATGCTTATTCTAAGGGAAAATAACTGGAGCCTAGTCTCAATTACCTATAAGTACTTAATTACTTCCCTACTATCAAATCAGTCTTTATTTACATTCCTTAAATCTAATTCTTAAATAACATAGTTTACATAATATAAATTCTTAAGCTACGACGTCCGTAACATCCTCCCCCCGGCGCAGGGCTACCGTAGCCTTATCTTCCACGCAGAGGACGGCGAGCTTCGTGACCGGTCGCCGCAGGATGCCCGCTGTGGTTCTGACGTCAGCTGACCGCACCTTGCCGTCTGGACCGTTGTAGACGGCTTCCACGACGCCTCGGGGCCATGTTCCTCTTGGTAGCGCGGAGTCGGTGACGACGACCAGGTCGCCAGTTTGAAGGGGTCGCCGTTGGTCGTCTGATGCCCCTCGAGGCACCGACGTCGGTAGATACTCGTCCACCCAGCGCCGCCAAAAGTGGTCGGCGAGCGCCTGGGCGGTTCTCCACTGCGTGCGGCTGGCCTCCTCACAAGGCCCAGTGCGGGGAAGACCTGAGGAGGTTCCAATGAGGAAATGGTTAGGTGTAAGGGCCTCCGGATCCTTAGGATCGACAGAGACGTGGGTCAGAGGCCGGGAGTTCACGGAGTGTTCGGCCTCTGTCAGCAGCGTCAGCAGCACTTCTTCTCTCAGCGCCCTCTGATGTAAGGTCGCCCCCAGTGCTGTCTTCACGGAGCGCACTAATCGCTCCCATGCTCCCCCCATATGCGGCGCCCCTGGCGGGATGAATTTCCACTTCATTCGGTGTTCAAGCCCAAAGTGGATGAATTCCTTTGCCCATTCTTTGTAGGCCACACGTAGTTCGGTGTCTGCCCCTCGGAAGTTGGTGCCGTTGTCTGAGTACATGATTCTGGGCCAACCTCGACGCGCCGCCATCCTTCGTATTGCCATTAGTGCCGAATCGGTGGACAGACTTGACACTAATTCCAGGTGGACCGCCCTCGTAGCCAGGCAGGTGAACAAGGCTCCCCAGCGTTTCTCATGTCTTCTCCCTATTACCACCGTCATCGGCCCGAAGTAATCGATCCCACAGTGGGTGAAGGGTCGTTGAGTCTTCACTAGCCTTTCCATGGGTAGATCTCCTGTGGTTGGTTTCACTGGCATAACTTTCCTGATACGGCAGAGCTGGCATTGTCGCGCGATGGTTCGTACCGTGGGGCGTAGGTTGACCACCCAGTACCGTTGTCTCAAGTCGTTGATCACGCGTTCATTATTGGCGTGGCCGGCTTTGTGGTGGGCGTCCTTGACAAGCAGTCGCGTGAACGGGTGCCTTCCATGTAGAATCAATGGTGTCTTCTTTGTTTCCGTGACTGCTGCGTGTCCGATCCTCCCTCGGACTCTAAGAACCTGGTCTTCTAGGTAAGGGTCCAGCTTGTACAGGCTGCTGGACTTGGGCACCGGCTTCCCTTTTTCGAGTAGTCGTATTTCCTCGGCGTAATCTTCAAGTTGTGCTTGCCTCAGCCATAGTTTCTCGGCCTTCTCTATCAGGTCGACGGTCATCTGGCTTGTTCTGTCCTTGCATTTCTCCTTGAAGAGGAAGGGTACAGCCGTTGCTCGTAGTAACTTTTCGTAGGAAGAAAATCTGCTTATGTCCGGCAGGTGAGAAGGGCGCTCTCTCGTTTCTTCCACTATCGTGTACGTTGCCTCGTCGTCGGTGGTATCGTCCTTGGGCTTCTCTTTCGGCCACGACTCCTCGTCGTGGTACAGGAACATGGGGCCGACGAACCATCTGTCTTCCGGTTTCATGTGGACGACATAGTTGGGGCGTGTGGCGTCATCCGCCACGTTGTGGGCGGTGGGTACCCATCTCCATTGGCTGGCGCTAGTCAGCTCCGCGATCTCACCTAGGCGATGCGCCACGAATGGTGTGTACTTCACGGCGTCCTTTTGGATCCATCGCAGGACGGTTTGTGAGTCCGTCCAGTAGGTCACGCTTCCGGGCTTGTCGCGGTGCTCCTTTATTATGGTCTCCGCCAGTCTTGTGCCGATCACTGCCGCCTGTAGCTCTAGACGTGGAATGGTGACCGGCTTCAGGGGGGCCACTCGCGCCTTTGCCGCGACCAGCCTCACGTCCACTCTTCCGTCCGGCTTCTGGATCCTCCAGTAGGCGGTTGCCGCGTACGCTTGCTCACTCGCGTCGCAGAAGACGTGGAGCTCCATGGAGTCGTCTGGTCCCTTGCCATAGCACCTTGGTATGCGTAGTTTCGTTACTTCATGCAGGCTTCGCATCCATTCTTCGAAGTGCTGCGCGTCTTCTTCGGGGATGGCGTCGTCCCACCCTATGCCGTGCCTCCACAGGTTCTGGAGCAAGATCTTGCCGGTGACTGTGAAGTGGCTGATGAGACCCAGGGGATCATAGACCGCCATCACCGCTCCGAGGGCTTCTCGTTTTGTCGGCGCTCTGTCGCTTGTCTTCACTTCGGGTGACAGCCGACTCAGTCCAGTGTTGAAGCCTAACTCGTCGGAGCCTGTTTGCCACAACAGGCCCAGTGTTTTGTCCGTATTCTCTTCTCTTTGACCAAGTCTTACTTCTGTGTCGTGTGCCTGCTCCTCCGGGGCTATGTTCTTCACCACGTCAGGTCTGTTCGAACACCAGCCCCTTAGGTTGAAATGTGCGTTCTGATGTACCTTCACGATTTCGCGCGCTGTCCTGATCGCCTCGTCTTCGGTCGCGAGGCTGTCCACGTAGTCATCCATGTAGTGGCTTGATATTATTGCTTGCGTAGCGTCGGGGTATTCCTTGGTGAACAGTCTCGCGTTGGCGTCCCGTACTGAGTGCGCGATGAAGGGCGAACACGAAGCCCCGAAGATCATTGAAGTCATTTTGTATTTCTTCGGTGGCCTAGTGCGTTCCGCGTCCCGCCAGAGAAACATTTGCGCAGCTTGGTCTTGCTCTCTTATTTTTATCTGGAGAAACATTTCTTGAACGTCTGCTGTGACCGCTACCGGACGCTCTCTGAATCTGAACAGGATCCCCGGCAGCGACTTCAAGAGATCGGGCCCGTCCAACAGGTGGTCATTTAGGCACACTCCACTGTATCGGTGCGCGGCGTCGAACACCATACGCATCTTCCCCGGCTTGTTTGGGTTCACGACCGGGAAGTGCGGTAGGTACCACACCTTCTTGTTCTTATCTTCTGTTCCATCGCACTCCTGGGCGTATCCTTTGTCGAGTAGGTTTTTCACCAGGTCGCCGTATTGTGTCGCGAAGTGTGAGGACGAATCCATCTTCTTTTCTATCGTCCGTAGTCTTCTGAGGGCACTGCTGTAGTTGTTGGGCATCGGGTCGTCTTCATCACGCCATGGCAGCCCTACCTCGAAGTGATCGCCGATCTTCTTCATGGTGCCTTGAACTACGTCGATCGCCTTCTGATCTTCTGGTCTGACTTTCTTCGCTAGTGAAACTCCTAAGGCGTCGATCTTGAAGTTCGACTTCACCAGTTCTTCTACACGACGTACATCTTCTGCCTGTTCTGCTGCGGGCGCGTTGTATAGGTGCAGCACAACTTGTCCCTCTTGTTTCTTTAGTGTTGCGCGCGGTGCAGTCCCGTGGATCACCCATCCCAACTGGGTGTACGAAGCCGCGGGTTCGTTCTTCTTGCCCATGCGCAGTTCGCGTGTGACTATCAGATGCCAATTGTCAGCACCTATCAGTACCTTCGGTGTGGCCCCTTCATAGAACGCATCCTTTCTTACGCCCTGTAGGTGTGGATAGTTCAGTAGCGTTGACCTGTCCACCGTCTGGCCGTGAAGTCGCAGGTTCTTCATTGTTCGCGCGCTCAGCTCTTGGAAGGCGCCGCTCTGACCGCGTATCCGTAGCTTGACCTCCTGGCTGCATTCCTCATGTTGCTGCGAGGTCACGCCTTGTATGCGTAAAGTGGAGACCGGCCCATCTACTTGTATACGCCGCGCCAGCTCTTCGTCGATGAGTGATGTCGTTGACCCTTCATCCATTAACGCGAACGTTGACACTTGTCCGCGGGGCCCCTTTAAGATCACGGGACATACCTTTAACAGCACACGCTGTGACGTATTGCTCGGCGCGGAGACGGCCATCACCGATTCCTTTGAGGGTTGCTTCTCTGCGTCAGTCGTTTTTTCAGATTTTTCATTCCGCGGCGCCTCTTGCTCCTTGTGCAACAGCGCGTGGTGCGGGCGGCTGCACGTGTCCTTGCCGCATCGCTTGGCTCGGCAATATTCGCGTCGATGGCGCCTAGTCACACATTTGAAACATACCTTTTCATTCCGCGCCCACTCCCATCTGTCGTCGATATTCATTTTCAGGAACTTCGCACATTTAGGTACCTCGTGGTCACCGCCGCAACACAAACACTCTTGTTTCCTTTCTTCTTCTTTTTCCGATGTCGCGTAGACTGCGTCTCGGTTCACCTTCTTCTTTGTGTTGACTTGCGGTGCGCTTCTTGTTTCCTTCTTGGGGAGGGGCGCGGGCGTCGTGGTCGTGAAGGCGTATTTCATAGCTCGATCAGCCTCCCGCATCAGGAACCTGGCCAGTAGTACCACTTCCGGTTCACGCGACGATTCCACTGCCTCCGAAGCGTAATCACACCACCTTGATTTTATGTGCGGGCTTAATTTTTCTACGACTTCGCGAACTAACATCGGGTTCCATATATAACCGCGGTTATCCATGTTAGATAACACACACACTATATTTTGTAGCTTCACTGCGAACGAATTTAATTCTCCGGCTGCGCTCGTGAGTCGAGGTAATTTCTTTAAGTCTTCCATCGCTCGATCCATGAGTATTTCCGGTCTCCCATAATATTGCTCTAACGTTTTCATAATCACCTGCGGGTCCGTGGCGGTGTACAGGAGCGCCGATACGGCTGCTCTCGCTTCGCCCTTAACGCAGTTACGTAGTCTTGCTAAATTTTCGATCGCACTGAACTTGTATACACTCGATGAATCGGTGTATGCCGCCTTAAACGGTAACCATTCGGTGGCCGCCCCCGTAAACGTAGGCAGCTCAGTCACTTGTCGCGGCGGCGGTCGTACGCGCATCATTTTTCCTAACGTGTCGGCCAGCTGTTCGATTCCTTTTCCGAATCGGCGCTCCCCCCTGGTGGGTGACCGCGAGGCCGATCGTTGTCTTCTTCGGTTATCCCTGGCGGGCGTGACAGCATCAACACACGTAGCGGGTTCGACGTAGGCGGCTGCTTCTTGAGGTGCGCACGTAGCTGCGGGGTGCGGGGGCGGCTCTTCCTGAGGCTGATCCGTGACTCGGGGGTGGCTTCGGTCAATACTTTGAAGCCACTCATCCACCCTGTCATCACTCCTGTGCACGGACCCCTCTTCGCGGGCCTCCGCCTCTGCTTCAATTGCCGACACCTCATATTCGAATCGCTTATTAACGAGCGCCTTTTCAATCTCTAATTGCTCGTTCCGTATCGCGGCGATCCTTTTTTGTGCCTCGTATTCCGCTTTTTTCACTCGTGTCACGTCACTATGGTATGATCTTCGGGAGCGTATCGTACTTGCCGTATCCCTCACAGAAACGTCGTGCGCGGCCGTCATGGTTCTCGCGGAGTCTTGGGTTCGTAGCGCCGAGGACGTCGTGGGGTAGAACGACGTGGATGGCGTGGCGAGCAGTTCCCCATAGTCGTACGCGGTCGCGGTGGCTCTACTTGCCGGTACGAGGCGAGGAGCCGGCGCGGCGGGCGCGCCATCGGACACGGTCGACGCAACCCTCCCAGCCGCGACGGTGGCTGGGGGTGCGATCGCGAGCGCGGGGGCGGCGGGATCGGTCCCGGCCGCGGGCGCACCGTACGGGGTGCGTGGTAACGCGGACGCGATGGTCGACGGTGACCTAGGCGGATCTACGAATGCGCGGGGGCGTCGACTATCATAGCCTGACTCCGATTCACTTTCCTTGGCCGCAACACTTCTAGTCTTCATGTTCGAGCTTGAAGTTAATCTTAATTCTAAACTTCAATCTGCAGTCTTCAATTCGCGATGTTTAACTCGCGATCTTCAATTTTCAGTCTTCAGATCCGGCTCGAAGGACCAGCTGTCAGGGTGGACTGTATTGAGTTGATATTCAAATGAAATTCTTCAGACTTCTTACGTTGTTTTATTTGCACTAACATTTATACATAACACTTTTCACTTACAACTTTCAAGAATTTTGCGTAAAACATTAATATCTTCAGGAATCAACTAACTAACAAAACTTGGTCTTATTTAAGTAGTTTTACATGTCGCACAACTAAGGTGCGGTACCGACACGGCGTAGGGCACGGTTGACCAATGGGAGCGCGAGTTTCACTGCGGCATCGCCTTTTGGCTCCGCCCCCCACCGACAGGTTTCGACTTGTTCGAACCTGTTGGAACCGTGCCCTTCGCTACATTACAATGCTTATTCTAAGGGAAAATAACTGGAGCCTAGTCTCAATTACCTATAAGTACTTAATTACTTCCCTACTATCAAATCAGTCTTTATTTACATTCCTTAAATCTAATTCTTAAATAACATAGTTTACATAATATAAATTCTTAAGCTACGACGTCCGTAACAATTTGTCTATGGTTTGTTGATGACCAATGACCAAACAAGGGATGCGGATCCGGCGCAGGCACCGACTGGTTGTATGTAGGAGTGAATCTATCATTACATCCATACATTAACTCACACCTTTTTCCCATGAGGGTAGGCATAAACTGCAGAACTCCACATGCTACGACCCTTACATACTTCTATCGCTTCGTCCACGTTCATACATCTTTTCATACACACTCCGGTTGAGAGTACTACGCACCTGTCCTTTTTGAAGAACATCATCAATAACATCGATGTATGTCCATGTAAGGCGTCCTCTCCCGGCGTTTCCACTGACGTCCGCCATATAAATTCGTTTTGTGAATCGTCGTTCACTCATTCTTTGAACAAACCAAACAACGTAAGCAATTTATAATTACAGTAGCTAATATCCGTACGTCAGGTACAAAGCGGGTATGGTAAATATAGAAAATGAAATCAACATAGAATCTCCACCACTGTGAGCACTTATAATTGTGTTAGTGGTTAGTTACATGAGCTAGGTCGCAATAAATATTCACACCAGATCAGAAAATAAGGAAAAGCTAGTCGGATAAAAAGGTCAGACTGCTTCTGCTGATCGATACCTACAGAAAGCGATCTCCGTCGAATGACAACAGCTTTATAAATTCGGGTGCGTTGATCCATGAAGACGACTACCCTTCTTTGTCTTCTATCGTTCCCCGTTTGTCAAACGTCTTACCAGCAACCATCATTCCCTTAGTGGTTTTTCTTGTGACATTGGAAATACAGGCTCCGCTCAGCGGTGCCTCCGCAGTCACTGAAACTGATTTGTTTTCAAACGGTTTTATTAGAAGTCGGAACATATTCTACTAGTTACAGTTATTGACGACACGTTTGGTGCAGTGGCCAAGCGATTGGCTTCTGCGGTACGGATCGTGGGTTCGATTCCCACACGGAACAAAAAATTTTATGGCCTACAGATAGTTGTTTCGGGTCTGGGCGTTTGTTTATGTCAGATTTGTGTCTGTAAACGCACCCACGATACTGGAGAAATCCAAGCGTGGGGCAAAGAATTAAAAAAAAAAAACATTAGGTCTGACTAGTCAAAGGCTTGATTTCATTTATTTGAGTTTCGACATCAGACTAACCAAATTAGTCAAATCTATGATTAACAAAAAAATTTTGTCAAAGACCAAAACACAATAGTTTGGACTTTAACAAAGACTTTTGATTAGTCAAACACCATAGGAGCTGGGCTTCGGGCTTTGACTATACCATACATAAAATCTCATGTGAAACCGTACATTAGTAAAGATTTTAGGTCTCTAATTTTATTTCCTTTGAAAGTAGCAGATATAACAAAACTCATTCTGTTACAGCCGTCTAAGACAAAGTTGGCAGAGGTGACGTTCGTAGACCGGGTGGAAGACCTCACCGAACCTGTGGCGTTGGGCGGCTACCTTCCGGAGAGAAGGAAATTATTGGATGTAAGATGCACACTTAAACTCACGAAGAGAGATCCGTCACAGGCTTCTACTCTTTAATTATAAGGCTGAGGCCAGGCGAGTGTAATTTCTGTTACATTGGAATCCATACAATATTACTACTTATTCGTACCACACGAGAAGCAAAATGAACACTTAAATCCGTACAGTAAATTACACAGACACATTTTACGCTCATCTGGACCCTTAGTGTAGCACCACACCAAGCCGAAAATGCGCGGCGTAAATTCGGCTCCATCTTAGACCCTGTCTGCGCCAGGTGCGGCTAGGGCAGGGGTGGGTAAATTTTTTTCATCAGGAGCCAGAAAATCGCAAGAAGGCTATTTGTTAGGGCTCTTTCAATTTAGACGTTTCGTGTCGGACCGCTGCCGCACGTTTACCGTGCCGCTGGTTATAACCCGCTGCCGGACCGCTGCAGTACGTTTGCAGTCCGACACGAAACGTCTAAATTGAAAGCGTATCTGACTGCCGTGCGTTTGTATGCTTGTGATGTTTTAAATATATTTGACAGCAGTTAAGCCATGGACTTTGACGAAGAAACATTACTGTTAGTGCTCTTGTTGAAAAACATCAAACAGAAACAAAAACGACGCCCCCGTAAAAGAGCATCACCGATGTTTTCGTTATCATGTAATTTTGGTGATTTCCATATGAAATGAAATGATGATGAAATGATATTTATTTCTGTAAATAAATCTGTTACAGACACTTTTACAAGTCGTTGTAATGTTTTTTTTTTTTTAAGACTAGATGGCACCGGCATTTCCTATCTGACTAGCTCTGAGAAGAAAAATATCTTTATCATAATCTTTATTACCTAGGAATGCTTATAGAATGTTTCCACGAATTACTTGAATTAGATAAAAGTAAAATTCAGCGGCAAAAAACTATTTTATTTCCGTGCGATTACTGTATTTGTCGCTTTTGGAGTTCCTTAAAGTAGGACGTATTTAAATTTCATTTATAAATTCTTCCACGTTTATAACATCCATTTTAAGCAAAAAAAATTAATGAAAATTCGATGAAATTAGCTCTCACGTCTATTCACCGCACTATTCAACAGCGGAAAGAACACGTGGAGTTTGCGATGTTGCCGTCCTGTTGTCGAGCGTTCGCGGTGCCGACGCCGCACTGTTGCCGTACCGCGCGCTTTGTATGAAAACAAGCGACCGTCCGTGCGCAATACGACAAACGCACCGCTTCGGCACCGCAGCGGTCCGACACGAAACGTCTAAATTAAAAGAGCCCTTATACAGCATTTTATTTTATACCTATTTGTAAAATATATTTCCGAGGGCCATACACTCTCTGCTCTAACCCTCCCTGGTTGGCGGGCCGAATTAAAACCTTTCGCGGGCTGGAGTTGGCCCGCGCGCCGTAGTTCGCCCACCTCCGGGCTAAAATCAAAAACGAACAAAGAATTTTAAAAATATTTAATTTCCTTTATTTATCCACTATACATTTTAAATTTACATTTAAAAATATTACTATAAAAAAATATATATAAAAAAATAGTAGCCCACATCGGGAACAGGGTCCAAGCTGCCGGCAGTCAGGGCTCCAGAGAAAGGAACCACCTCACTACACTATGCGTGCCGTATCAAGGAGTACTGCTTTTTGTATGAAGCCCTTCCCCTTGATCCAGCCGCTTAACGAGAGCTTCATAATGTGTTGATCGAGGCTCTTGGCTATTAAGACATTCGCCGTAACGACTATCGGAACGTAATTGGACTTCTGAGTCCACATCCCACATGCCGCGACAACCTCGTGTGCTGGATCAAGATATTTTATTTGTTTATCAAAAAGACATTATTATTACTTTGGAACATTAAGACAAGTGACGTTTCACCGTTTGAAAGTGGATTGACGCAACAACGCTGAAAACGTTGCTGCCGCGCACAGACTGCGAGCAAGCACTCTGCGTTCCATGTTTCTATTCCCTCACAATGCATGTGCAAGACAGAATGGACGCAGCCTGGCTTAAAAAAAAAACTTGTTACAGATGGTAAATGCCTCAGCGAGGCTCTTGTCGAGGTCTGTGAGCCAGAAGGTTCAGAATGGCATGGACATTACTGTGGGTAAGGTGACGCTGCCGAACATGAGACATCCAAGTGAGTAACTTATTACAATGCTAACCAATCATCATTTTGATAAAAGTACTTTTGAAGCCAAGCTTTATTAAGGGCTGCGCTTGAGTACCAATGGTGGATCGCCAGCTTTTAGTGTTGAATGATAACTCACGAATTATCCTTTTTAAACACCAACGGAAAAAGTGTGTTATGGTTGATTAATTTGAATATACTGATTCGTCATCTATATGAGTATATCTGCTGTAAACATTGTTTAGTTCAGATCCTCTTAGAGGACTTTTAAAGGGTGCATCTAAGGTTTACTAAAGTCAAATAGTCAAGGCGTTCAAAATATTTTAATAGTTTTTGTGTCGATTATATTTCTGCTTTTCTTTTCGCCACAAAATAATGATATGCTACATCCAAATAAATACAAGTAATAAGCAATCGATACAATATTGACTCCTGCGCAGTGGAATGGGGTGAAGCGGTGGAGGGTCTCGCGACAGCCGTGGTAGATAACCGCGTGAACGCAGACTGTGCGGACGTGCGCCGCACGAGTGAGTTCCTCACGCATCGCATCCTCAAGTCTCTGCGGAAGGAGATGAAGATGGAGAAGTTTGTAAGTACTGTTAATCTTACTGACATACTTTTAGTATTGAATGACCCGACTATAGTACTGAAAGAAACGAGAAGAAGTGTACCTTACACTCGCACTCATGAGTCACGTCGCGATCAAGTCGTCGATCAGTCACGTCAAAAAATATTATTCTGTAGAAGTTGTAAGACGTCGACACTACGGGATCCTGCCGTTTTGCCGAAAATTTTGTCAAATTTTCATTACCCAAATAAATTTTAGCAACCTTTTTTTATAAGTATATTTGACTAGAGAAAAAATGGTAAAAGTACTAGTTGGTAAACAAGTTATTGTTCAAACGTTCACTTGCCAAACATAGGTTTTCGTAACAATTATTTGTAAAGAGATTTTTTGGTAAGTAATAATTTGGCAAATGAAATTATGCGAAAATTTGTTTGGGAAGTGATAATTTGGCAATTTCTTTTCGGTAAAACAAGGGAGACCCCGACACTACACGTCAGACACCATAAAGAACGGCGCGTCTCGGTCAACGTCGCGTCACTGGTACGTTCCAATGCAACATAACGTGGGCATAGAACTTAGCTATAACCGTCCCCTATTCACGTACACCAAGTCACGTCTCTTATCGTGACGTGACTGATCGGCAACTTGAAGGTGACGTGACTGATGAGTGTGAGTGTCCCTTAGGCCCTGAGCAGACGACGGACTTTTTGTCCGGCGGACTACCACGGACAAGAATGAAAGTAGTTGGTAGTTGTTGCCATCGCAGACACTAGAGTTCTAACGACAACTACAGACAGAATTACCGTCGTATGCGTTGAGTCCGTGTTAAAGGGGTTCGAACATTTTTCTATGGAAGCTGGCATAGGCCCCTGCCGCCATTTTCATTTTTTTTCCAAGTTGCGGCGCACGATGAGACTAACATATGTAGAAAGAGGACACTCAAACAAACAAAAAATATTCAGAGATAGTGCCCTAAAGTGTCACGTTGCCGAGATATTTGGACTCAAAGATTTTTTTCCAAGATTATCTCGATACAATATCTCGGCAACGTGACACTTTAGGGCACCATATCTCTGAATATTTTCTGTTTGTTTGAGTGCTCTCTATCCATATTTAACAGTTACAAAGTGCGCAGCAATCTTGAAAAAAAATCTTTAAGTCCAAATATCTCGGCAACGTGACACTTTAGGGCACCATATCCCTCATATTTTTTGTTTGTCTAAGTGTCCTCTGCCCATAATGTTAGTGTAATCGTGCGCCGCAACTTGGAAAAAAAATCAAAATAGTAGCGGGGGGGCTATGCCACAAAGGTTCTATCCCCTTTCGCGACCGGTAAAGACTACCAACCACGTCAATTCCTGTCCGCGGCAGTCCGCCGGACAAAAAGTCCGTCGTCTGCTCCGGGCCCCTTATAGTGAATGTTGAGTGGTGACGTTAAGATAATTCTCAACTATTTTCTGGGATCTTTAAGCCAATTAAAATAAAACCGATATTGCATTATGCCCACCTGTGTACAATGATTGTGCATAAAATATTGCTTTTGGAGCGCTGTGGACGTGTGAACAAAGTTCATAATATCCAGCATTTCATACATGTTCCGTAACAGCCATTTTCAATAACGTATCTGTCGGCGGTTTGCCTTACTAGCGATAGAAATGTGACAATACTTGTATGGAACTTATGTCAAATTTCTATCTCTAGTAGGGTAAACCGTCGATAGATAGGTTATTGAAAATGACCGTTACTGCTAACTCCCCTGGGCTCACTTGCGCAACATCGATGTAATTGATAATCCGGCTACATCGCCGTATTGACCGACTACACGATTTATCTTATTTGCACAATTTTTTATTTGCACCAGTAAGAATGTACCATTAATTCCGGCACTATAATTTGCACAAACTTTTGCACAAGCTGTTTGTGTAAGTCGGTGCATGAAGCCGGGCCTTAAGCCCTTTTTTTATCGTGGCAAAATCCTCATGGTTACCTTTCGCCCGGGGAAGGTAAAGGGTTATAAAAACCAACGTCACGCGGTGATCCCAGGCGGTCACCCATCCAAGTACTGATCGCGCTCGGTGCTGCTTAACTTCAGTGATCGGAGGGTGAACTGGAGTACTCAACGTAGTATTGAGTTGTCGGACCTTAAGTCCTCCCCTGGACGAAACAATGTTGCGCAAGTCTGTATTACATAACTCATAGTCTTGTGGATGCAATTTCTGACAAGAATCACTATAAAACTTTCAACAAATTGAATGTTTGTTAGATGTATAAGATTTTTATCTTTATACAGGAACGGAAATGACAACCCTGAACTTAGAATACTAACATAGAATGCGGACATTCCGACGCTCTGATATATGGGTGCGTTTATTTATTTATGTTTTTGTTTTGTTTATTTTACCTTTTTTCAAGTGCATTTGTAGGATTATTTTCCTAATAAGAACCATAACACACTGAGCGTATCTTGCGTCGCGTATCTTGCGCAGTAATGCGCGCACACAAAACTTCTAGGCCTTCTTACGCTCGGCGTAATGACGTAAAATAAGCGTGGTGGGGCCGCGCAAGAGAAATTGTATGTAGCGCCGCGATACATACGCGTAACGCGACGAAACAAGAGCCACGCAAGAGACGCTCAATGTGTCTGCAGCTTATAAGATGCAAATAAGGTATTATTTAAATAATAGCATGATATCATGGTTTTACAATAACTACAGTTTTTTAATAGAAGGATTTCAATGGATTTGATACAGATGTGTACACGATTCTAGTTTCTGCCAATTAGGTATTATCTTGTTAAAGATCACTGGCAGGAACTGAAATAACTGAAATCATGTAATAAACAATGAAACAGCTTATTATGATCGCGATAAAGAAATAAAAAAAATTGCCTTGCCCATGCCATGCTTCGTTATCAGTAAATAAGCTATTGTTTTCTGTTTCTCCAAGAATTTTCTAATAGTCCTGTAGTATTTGCCAAACAACAGAGGAGTGCTTATATACTAAATGTCTCCTCTTTACGACCAGTGGTTGGGGCTGCATTAAATATTCCTCTATTATGTTCAAATTATAATTACACCGCCGTGTCCATATCCGTGGGGTAAGAATAAAATTCCCTTCCGTCGTCAGGTAATGGAGGATTTACACGGGTTGGTTTTAGCCGTGCGGTAAGTCACCAGTCGCATCGCGTGTAAGAATCGAATCGCCACCCCATTTACACCGGTCGACAAAAACTACAAAAACTAGCCGTGCGGCGAAAATCGACCCGTGTAAATCCCCTATAAGCGAGTCGTAAGAGGCGATGAACTTGCCAATATTATTGTGTCCGAAAAATGGCAATAGGTTCGCCACCTACACACAGATTTCACAGAGGCGAAAAATGGGTGTGCACAGATTCCAGTACTTGGAGAATACTTTTGCTTACCCCTTAGTGGATTACTGGCATGAGTATAAATGTTATTACAATATTATCATAACACAATTTCAGTTGCAAAGCACGGTTGCCGGGAATGAGAAGAAGGAGGACTTTTACGTGCCGGAAGAAGGACGAGATGAAGCCCAAGGACCCAATTCTGCTAACAGATATATTGATCTATCGTAACCGAACTGAAGCAGAACCGTTCATTCAAGCAGTTTTCGTTTGCAAAAACCTATCAAATTATTTGACAACAAAAACGAAACCAACAATTTTGATAAGATACGAAAACTGAATGAATGAATGGTTTCTTTGCGGTTTGGCAACACTTTTGTGAGTAAAATTGGGCTTACAAGGACTCCTTAGCCGGCGCCGATCTATCTATGGGGCCGTCTCCACGAGCGAGAGAATCGCGGCGATATTATCGTCGTGCCACGTATTTCTATACTCTCTCTTAAAACGTGTCTACACACGATGTTATCGCGGCGATAGTTAGTACTGAATTTGATGGCACGGCGAGACTATCGCCGCGATACACTCGCTCATGGAGACGGCGCCTATGACTAATGGAAAAATTATTGTTATGAACACAGACCTTATTTTGTTTAAAAAAATTGCATAAAAAAAACGAAAAAGGTTTTTTTGTAATTTTTTTATTATTATTTTTGTGCTCTGATATCGATGGCTCCTATTTATTAGGACTAAAGTGGCAATTTTTCCGTTTCCAATGTGAACCTACATACATATAAAAGGTTCAAATCGGAAATTATTAAAATGCCACTTTGGCCGTTACATATAGGAGCCATCGATATGCAATTTATATGCACTGTCTATAAACAAAAACTCAAATTTCACTTCTTTTTAATTATTAATACACAATATCATGTGTAAAATTAATAGAAGGAATCGCTTTTGAATTCGCTATGTGTAAATATACATATCTATGTATTATTAGAAATGACTGTATAAATAAGTTTTTTTTAATGCAGCTGGCTATAACTACGGAAAAATATGATGTATTCCATCTCAAAATACTTTTTTATGTAATCTGGTCTCCTATTTATAACTGAAATATTATGTTGTATATTGTAATATATTTATACTATTTGTCACGTAAAACCTTTTTTGGTGATGAAAAATTATGATAGTCATTGTTGTCTCAATTGTGGATTTTTACAATTATTTCATTTATATAATGTTCGCTTGTATTGTTTAATGGGTTTAATGGTATTTGTAGATTTTGTTTTTAATTTCGGTAATAAATACTAAATATCGTGTTTTTCCTGGTTTCATTTAATATCTAAATACAGGTCTGCTATTATGGCAACGGCAAACCTATGAAACAACAGGGAGGTATCGTCCGCGAGGCCTAAGCTGAGCTTTGAATTTGTGTGAGAATGAATGCAGACGCGTCCTTTGCTTATGGCCCTCAATCCTTACGCACATTATTTCAGACCGGTTTATACTGCTTTTTGACAATCGATTCTATTCTACAGGGTGTTAACGAATTCGTGTAATTCCTTAAAACCACATGATCTACTACTGGTGTAGACAGGCCCCGCACGGGATTTAGCTTGATTAAAAATAAAAAAATAAAAATCTTTTTTTTTTCATGCGGCTTTGTCAAGAATTCAGTAAAAAAAAATATTTTTTTTTTTGCAAAAAAAAAAAATATTTTTGTGAACATTTCGATGCCAGGCATAAATTAATGAAAGTACGGCGACACGGCTAGCAGGAACAACTAACTCGATATCGCTCTTTGCAGTCAGATAACTCAAGGTTCTAAAAAGACTTAGAAATTGAAAACCAATTTTTTTTTGCTTTGTTTTCCAAAATTCCCATTTAGGGTTAATCTGTATCACCAGTAGATCACGCGATTTGAAGGAATTACACGATTTCGTTAACACCCTGTATATGCACTCACACAAATGCAAAGCTCAGCTTAGGCCTCGCCAGTGGTCAATAGCGCAGAGTCGAAGCGCATCGAAGCGTTAATCTGGGCTAGTATGAATTGTGTGCATCTGGATTGAGGGCCCATTTTTTAAATCCTTGCGAAACGAAATAAGACTTATAGGAAAATTTGTTAAAAATAGTTAAAACTTAAAGCAATGGGCCGTGAATTTCTTAAACGTGAATTAAAACTGTTATGATTAAATTACTTGGGCCCTCAATCCAGACGCTTGCATAAAGTGGCATAGCCTAAATCTCAGAAACTACTATCTCTGGGTTAATCATTTTTTTTAAGAATTTAGTTAAGATTTTAACGGCCTTTATATTTGGGATTCATTCCACGAGTGACACTTTCTTAAGGACGTCCGACGCACCCTGGGCAGGCAGCCTAACTACCAACCTTGCTGACTGGCTAATCTTTTTACTGCGTTATGGGCTATTCTCATGTAGCTCTTGCCAAAACTGAAGCTCAACTCACATCGAGAACACAACGGCAGTTTTAGTGCCAAAAATTACGCAGCATTTCAAACTTTATAATTATTGATTACTAAATACATAGTTTCGCTTGGGGGGCGCGAGGGTCACGCGGCGGGGTGCTACTGGCGGGCGGCTACTACCATTTCGGTGTGAATTGAGCCTTAAGAAGAATATGGCCAATTTCCTACATTTGACTGACAACAAAAAGGACTCTTTCGAAATACACACATCAAAAGTGTCTAGGGATCAACATATATTTTTGCAATAACTTTTCTCCTGATTGATATTAATTAAAATTTTCTTTAAGGATTCATCAAATAAAGTGTTTTCGTTTGTCACAGTAACGATAAACCAAGTCACCTTTGCATTAATAAAGAAATTTGCCATTTTCCTAATAAAGGGATTTTTGACATTTGAACCACTAACACAAAAGTTCGAAAAAAAGACTGAAATAACAGTTTTCTTTAAAATTTTATTGGGTAACTTAAACAATTAATAATCCGTGTTTCTACCGCGAACACTAACAACACAAGAACATCGGTTTGGCATACTCAAAATGAGTTCATCCAAATCACGCTGTGGAATGGCCGCCCATGTTCGTTGCAACAACAAAAAAAGGTCTTCTTGCGACTGGATACCCTCCATATTCGGCAGAGCTCTTCTCTGTAGCATATCCCATGCATGCTCAATCGGGTTCAAGTCTGGCGACTGAGCAGGCCAGGGCATGACATTGATGTTAGCTGCGGCGAGAGTCTGTCTTACAACTCTTGCGGTGTGCGGTCGTGCATTATCATGCATTAACTGAAATAAGGGACCGATTTGCGCTTGTAGAGGAACGATGACGTCTGATACAATCGTCTCAGCATAAATTTGAGCGTTGAGGTTGCCTCTGATCCAAATCAACTCAGTTCTTCCGCCGATCCAAATACCCGCCCATACCATGATGGTTCCACCACTATAAGGATGGACTTCCTGGCAGGATTTTAATCGCTGTTGGCGTCCAGGGGTTCTCCAGTGTCGTATACGTCTTGTATCCGGTCTCATACCAAAACGAGACTCATCAGAAAAGCACACGAAACGCCATTGTTCTTCTGCCCAATTTCTGTGTCCAAGAGCCCATTGATATCGAATCCTACGATTGTGCATTGCTATAGGTGGTACCCGTAGCGGTCTTCGGGAATGAAGGTTCACTTCATGCAAGCGGTTTCTGACTGTTTGATCGCTAATTAAGTTCCCTGAAGAGTGATGAAGCCTCACGGCTAACATCATGGCGGTTATTGTTGGAGCTCTTCGAGTTAAGATTTGAATGTATCGGTCTTGTCTCCGTGTGGTGCAGCGATACCGTCCTCCATGGCGCTCAGCCACGGTACCAGTGCTTCGGTAACGTGTCCAAAGTCGACTGATAACACTCTGACTTGTATTCAGAGCTAAAGCCACAGTACGTTGCCGGGAACCAGCTTCTATCATTCCCACGGCTCTGAGCATTTCTTCCCTGCTTAAATGACGTCGCCGCTCCATAATAACGTTGGTTTTAATCAGTAGTAGGGAAACAGTAGCACTAATAATGTCTTCAATGCGTTGTATGTTTTTATAGGGAAAATATTGACAGCTGATTTTCATCTTTTACTCGAATTTGATTCACAGTTCCTGATTCAAATTATGAAATGCACCAAAAAGGATCCATATAAATTTATAAAATCATAAATTTATTACAAAGCCACATCTCAATCTCAAGAAATCCGCATAAAAATGCTTGATCCCTAGACACTTTTGATGTGTGTACTTTCGACCCGAACTTTTTCCTGGAGGGTGTAATTTTGGTCAAGTGTTGCTACGTGATCTGAGTGCGATACAGTACTCTTATCTTGCTTAAGAGCTGCCCGGCCTCTTTGAGATGTAGATTGAAGGAAAGAACAACATGCGGACTGAATGTAAAACATGCATGCCGACTTTGTAGACATTCTACCGTTCTATTAATACTTACTTAAGTTTATTGGTACCGAACAGACCTCTATCTATTAAACATTGGCTGTGGTTAAGAGCTCTAGTAATATTATAAAAAATCAATGGATTGGAGACCAGTCCAAGATTTAATCACTGAAACCCTAAAGTATCCTACTTTGTTGGTTAAAAGTTCGCCAAACTTGGTTCATTCAATATCTACAGATACTTATAGCCTGCAAAACAGTCACCGGTGACCATGGACCTCCGCATAGCTAGGATACTACAATGCCTAAGGGCCTGTCCACATCTCCACGTCATGACGTCGTCGAAGTGGAACGGTGCGGTAACGCGGCACGGCGCGGCGCGTTGACATAACGTGCAAATTTATGTTACCGTATCATAAAAATGCAAGTCAGGATCATTCTTAGATTTATAGTTGACCATGTAGATCCTGAATTTTAATAAGAGAAACAGTAAGGTATGGTTTTAAAGCATCGGAGCACATAAACTGCGACTAACTCGCGGGCGTGGAGAGCGCGGGCGGAGTGCATATACGTGTGCGCTTGCGGCTAGAGGCGGAACGTGTTACGATACGATAACTTTGCACGTTATGTCAACGCACCGTACCGCGTTACCGCACCGTTCCACGTTGACGACGTCGTGACGTGAAGATGTGGACAAGCCGTAAGCCACATACGGTAAAAGACTCTATCTGTTTACAAACTCCTATTTTCTGTGACATCATAAGATGCCTGTCTCGTTGGTGTAGCGATCGCAAGCGCGACTGCTGAGTATGAGGTCCGGGGTTCAATCCCCAAGTCGGGTAAAGGGTTATAGGGTTTTTCCGTGTGGAATTTCTTAATAGTTGCACGGAGTCTGGATTTGTGCACGGTTGATGTCAATAGGCTCGCCCCCTATCACAAATAAGCGAATATTGCGAAATGAGGGTGTACAATACACTTCTCCCTTCCGGGGATACAGGCGTCATGTTATGTTATCATTAGAAGCTTTTATACACCATATTTCTAATTTTCTACCCATTGTTTATTAGATATTCCTACCCTTTTTCACCAAATCCTCAACCAAAATACTGTCGTGAAAAAAGGGGGCGGAATAAAAAAAAACTGGCCAAGTGCTAGTCGGACTCGCACACTAAGGGTTCCGTACCACCAAACATATCTGTGAAATAACTGTTTTTATTTTGATCATAAAATTTTACAACCAACTTCACGCTTTTTCGTATTATCGTATTTATGATAGAGCAGGCAAAAAAATAAAATAACAAACGCATTTTTTTCAAGGTTTCGTGTAAAAGTACACTTTGGTTTTAGATTTTTTATTATTTATTTATAATTTTATTATAACATTTGCCATGATAGAGGCCGCATAGTAACACATATTCTGTAAAAATTTCAACTGGCTACCTATTACTGTTAAAAAGATACAGCCATCCCTTCTGTTTTATAATCTGAGCAGCCATCTATCTAGTGCTAGGTCCTGCGACAGACAGATAGACAGACGAACAGACGGAGGGCGCGGCTTGGGCTTAGTTATAAGGTCCCGTTGACACTCTTTGGGTATGGAACCCAAATATCAGGAAATCTGTATGTTTCTATGAGATAAACGTAATTTGTAGAATTTCCTCTTTAGCTCTGAATCAAAGACTATTTACATAAAACTCTTTTCTTCAAAACTTCTCAACAGATACCACAAAGTTTATATAAAAAAAACCACAAAAACTAAATCAAACGCAAAGCCAACACAAACACGACTCCCAAATTTAAAAATCGAAACGTCACACCATGTCTAAATTCCAATAAAAATGTGAACACAAAATCTAACACCACAAGCAAGACAAAAAAACAGCAGTGATGCGGTTACTACACGAGAACAAGGCTCTCACAATGACGGCGAAGGATAGGAGCATGGGCACCAATATGAGCATGAAGGACCTGTCGGACAACATGGAGGTGAAGGAGAAAACGTCATCGGACGCGTCGCTGCTTCTGATGAACCCAGTGGCAAGTGGTGATAACGTTGCCACTGGGCTTAACTCCGCTCATAAACTGAAGGAAGAACTGCCACCACTTGTGCCGTGCTGCGAGGGGAGAGAACTACAGGTGATGACTTTGCTTGATCATGCTTCGATAGAAATCTACTGTTTGTGATCGGCTGAAATCAGTAACCGATGTCAATCTAAAATCTAAATATATAAAAGCGAAAAGTCACTCACTCACTCACTCATCACGAAATATCAAAAACCGCTTGACGTATGAACATGAAATTAGGCAGGGAGGTAGTTTATAGTTAGTAGACGTCCGCTAAAAAAGGATTTTTGGAAATTCTACCCCTAAAGGGGTGAAATAGGGGATGAAAGTTTGTATGGAAAATCGTCACTTAACGGGTTCAAAATTTAACGCAAGCGAAACTGCGGGCAAAAGCTAGTCTCTGTATATAATACTTCTTTTAAATTTCTGTTAAAATCCTACATTAATCAGAGATTCTGGATTGGCCGTAAGTCGATCGTATGTGGAGTATAAGGCAATCGACCAAAATTGTGGGCCTGAGACTGTGGAGAGAATATCGCGAATAATAGATTCACCCGATATCACTACATAGTATAAAACAAAGTCGCTTCCCGCTGTCTGACTGTCCCTATGTATGCTTAGTAGTGGTGGTTAATAAAACGTATAGCGCCAAAATATAACAGACTATGTGTACATAGCATAGTATAGCGTTTGCTATGGCGGCTCTGACTTCGCGCTATATTATAACGCATCAACCTACTCAACGAATAAAAGTCTAAACGCGCACAGCGGGGCCAGAACGAGATAGCAAGATAGCGTAGCGACTAGCAACAGCGCGTAAGGGAATGAAGTATTATTATATTCTTTAGTGTACAGCGCGTTGCGAGATAACATTTACCGCGCATGATCAAGTCCGTTTAGCGTGTTGTTAAATAAAATTATAGCGTCTCCGCGTTCAGACTGCGCCTGAGTTTTGTAACACCGCGTTATAATGATAGCGTATAAAATAACAGACTATATGAATATATTTTATAGTTTATAACACGTCTACAGTTTATAGCGGATTTGAAGATCACTAATGCTTAGATCTTTAAAACTACGCAGCGGATTTTGATGCGTTTTTTTTAATTGATAGTGTAATTCAAGAGGAAGGTTTTAAGCTATAAAACGTACACGTGCGAAGCCGGGGCTGGTCGCTAGTATTTTAATAAAGTTGTGTTGTTTACTATACTTAGCTGACCACAAATTCTACGAGGTCCTAGGTCGAAACGATTTTTTTATAATTTCCATCTTGAGGCACTTAAATTATTATCTTAATCTGAGTCTAAACATGATATTTGACTGCTATTTATGTAATCCAAAATATCGAACATTAACTATATAAATAAATATAAAAGTCCTGACTGACTGACTGATTCATCAACGTCCAGCCTAAACTCTTAGACCTAGAAAGCTGAAATTTTGCACAGAGGTTCCCTTTGTTAATGTAGACAAGGAATAAGAATTTTTCGAAATTCAACCACAAAGGGAGTTAAATAGGGGATGATAGTTTGTATGGAAAATCGTCACTTAACGGGTTCAAAATTTCACGCAAGCGAAGCTGCGGGCAAAAGCTAGTTAGGAAATAAAAGTTTATGAAAAAAAACTACAGTTAGGTAACTATAATTATGATTTAAAAATCACTAAAATGTAAATTAAACTTAAAATAATCTGCTGTCATGTCTCTAACCACAGTTAGAATGCTATAAATACATTAAAAGCTACTTATAACGGCAATTCTGTTTAACAAAAACTGACAATATTTGGACTTACGACGATATTCATTTAGTGTCCAAAATGTTTTAACCATTCAAATCAAAAACATAATAAGTAAATAGTTCTAAGGAAGGCAAATTGCCCTCGAGGACTATGAAAGCAATTTTATCTCAACCCTCTTGGCACAACCCACCCTAATGGCGTTGATGACAGTCTTCACGGATTTCTTGTGTTTATATTAAATGTTATTACTGTGAATAAAAATGTTAGGAGCTTTTAGAATCAAATTTGTATATTTTTTCCTTTTAGTTTTCTTTCTGAGCTGTCGCCAAAATGTTTTGAAATAAGCATTTATTAGATCAACACACACACACACACACTTTTCTTATAGAAAGCAAATTGCCTATAAAACTAACACCATAATTTTTTATTTCTAAATATAAATAAGTTTCTTCAAGTTAGTTCAAATATATAATATCTTCAAAAACAAGTTCAATTGCTGAAATCGGATATAAATAAAGTCCCCGTCGCGAGAAGCTATAAATTTTGTAAACACACATTCAGGGGTTCGCAACCTTTGGAACAAATAAAAAAAAACAGTTTTGTAATGATTTTTATTTTTATATAATGGTTTTTATTTTATTTATATAATAATAAATAATAATCTACGAAAACAACACAAACAAACTGAAACGCATTCAAAACTCAAATGACAGCATTGACAGCGTCAGTGTGAACTTACTTCAAAATGGCGGGCCAAATGTTGACGCTCCATGAGTCAGACACGTTCCGGTACCACAAAACATTAGACGATAGCGCTTTATATCGCTAAAATATAACCCGACTAAGTGAAATTGCACGTTAGTTTCGTATTACACGTATGTAACTTTGAGTTGATTGAATTTGGGATTATTTGTTGTTGATTGAATTGTCGCTACATAACTTTGTAGAAGTTCTTTATTTACAAAATTTATAGCTTCTCGTGACGGGGACTTTAGTTCATGTAATATACCGAGAGTTTCAACTCAAGAAGCAATATGTGTGTTCAAACAAATAAATGGATAAATGTATCCCTGCTTAGCCCACAACAGAACAATCGCAAAGATACTTCTATCTAAAAGTAAACACAATTTAAAATTCTATCACAAATTCCATTATGATTCTTCAATCCCTTGTTGTTTCAAGTCGACAAAATCATTGTTTCGATTTCGATGAGCCAAATTTTAGAGTCCGGGTTGGAATTTGATTAATTTTATTCGATAATCGAATACCTGGCGGTAATTACTACTGTAATTAAGTAGTAATCAAATTGGTATCTGCAATTAACTGGTCCCGTATTTGCTAATGAGCGTTCAGCGTAAGATTAAGCGAAACCAACTCCGAAAATAGGTCGGGAACATTCTAGGAAAAATAATTAATAGTAAAATTACTGCTAAAAAAGAAAAACCGACTTAAAAAAAACTGAAAAGCGTTAAATAATGACCCTATTATAAAACTAACAGATTTTCAGAAGTCGGTGATAAATCATGTTTGCTTCGTGCGCTGAACCTAATTGAAGGCACCGACTTTTGAAACTGTTAATTTTATAATAATTATGGTAATTATAATACGCTTTAAAAAAAAATTAAATCGGTTTTCTTTTTTTATTAATTTTATTTTTCTATTTTGCCGGTTTTCTTCTTTTTATTAATATTACTTTTCTATTTTGTCGTTTTTCTTTTTTTATTAATTTAATTTTTCTATTTTGTGTGGCATAAAGAATACATTAACATGCAATTACAGCAATCGCGAGTGATTTGCTTTTATCCATCGAAGTTCCATTGTTTATCACCGAAGGTCTTCATCAGATCGTCACCAGATTGAAATGGGACCACGGCGGGAGTTTTTTTTTTTTGTACATACTCAGTTTACTAAATTTGTATTGCGTTGCTATGGAAGAGCGGGGCTTCCCAACACAGGCATTACTTGCTTAAAGGGAAGCTCCAAACACTAAACTTGTATGTAAACTTATGAAGCAATAAACTACACATGGGAGCTAAGAAATCGAGCCACTTTTTTCACGTGTCCTGGTTATTAGTTTTGGTTTCATCTATACTAATATTATAAAGAGGTAGAATTTGTTTGTTTGTTTGTTTGTATGTAGGAGGTAATCTCCGAAATTACTCATCCGATTACAAAAATTCTTTCACCAATAGGAAGCTACGTTATCCCTGAGTGCTATAGGCTATATTTTGGGATCAAAAAATTAGGGATCCGTAAATTAACGGGAGCGAAGCCGCGAGCAAAAGCTAGTGAATTATATAATTCAAAATACAAAAAACTACCCTCTTTGTAAAGGTTATCAAGTAACCTTTTAGGCGATATATGTTTAGAATGGATCTGTTCCATAACACCAAAAATAATAACAATTATACCTACGTTAAAAATAGAAGTGGCTCGATTTATTTGCTCCCACCCAAGTATATTTTGTATTTTGTTGTAATATTATTTAATGCAAAATCACGAAACACACAAAACCGAGAGAATCTCCTTCTTTTTTGGAAGACTGATAAAAGGTATTCATAAAAATGAAGAATGTTGTTATTTCTGTTTTAAGAAAAAAAAAGCGCCTTCTGCATCATATTCTTAAAAATTATCTTTTTACCAAAATCCGATTATATATAGCTATTGTCCGCCTTTTTTTTCAAATGCAGCACTTTCCTTTACCAGGTTTCACTTTTTGATTATGTCTTCTCCTCTTTGCTCTTCAGCATTTTTTGCCTTGACTTTCACGGCTGTAAAGCCACAAATTAAAAACTATGAATACACCACAATATTAAAGTCTGGTCCCTGTGAATGAATGAATACGGTCCTGTCTCCTTTGATTGATGCGGTCCAATATACAGGGGTCACGGATGAACAGCCGCGACGCGATTCCTGCCTGTATATTGGACACACCATAAGCAAACATTTATTAAATAACAAACAGATTGAATAAGCTAAATAATTCATGTATAAACAGTTTTTTTTAAATGTTTTTTTTTATTTTGTAGAAAACTGCAAGTTATTTATTTTATTTAGGAAGGTAACATTTTCCCTTTTTTCGGTGTTAACAGGTAACGGATTAACGGACAAAAAAAAAATAACAAACCGAACCTCCTGAATTTCTTAGTTTTTCCAGCAGTAATTGTTTAACCCTCAGAATAAATTAATTAGAGATCATCTTAAATCATCTTTAGAGCAAAAGAAAACAGATTTTGGGGAAAATGTTAGAATTAAAGGAAAATTGTTTATTTTTCCCCTGCTTATAGGTACCTATGTAGGTATAGGTAAGCGGTAGGTATGTACATACGTACTAATCCAATTATTAATAAACTACCTAGGTACTTATTTTGCTGTTATTTTCTTTACCCTATTTAAAAACTTAAACCATATCCAATTTGCTTTTGGGCAACAATTACAGTTTCAATTGGTGTGTGTAATATTTACGGATAATGAAATATGAAGGGAGTGCTTCCGCTGCCGGCGCCGGTTGCTATAGCGGGCGCCGGTTGCCATTGCGAGTGCCGGCGCTGGCTTCCAAACTGGCTGCCGGCGCCGCGCCGACTACATACACTGTTTTTTTTACACCTTCAATTCCTCTTCAAACTCTTCATGACACGATTAGGTATTCGTCACACACTTTAATTTTCACAATAAAAACAAATAAAAAACTTAAGGGGATGTTTACTTGTAATGTTGTTTGGGTTTTCAAAACAGAGTCGACGGAGCCCTGCTGTGCGGGGCTCCTATTTCTGTCTGCAAGGTTTAAAGTAACCTAACACGAAGGGGGTCATCCCCTTCAACCTAACCTATCCATGTCGGGGTGCCCCAAATTAACGAGCCCGCTTCGCTCGCTCTTGAAATTAGTTGGAAGACAAGTTACAATGCTTGGCCCTAAATCTAACCTACCTTTCAACTAACATACCTACCAAACAACTTATTACCGCCGTCGGTGTCCATTTCTACCGGCAGTAATGTACCGCCGGTTCCCAATGGCGTTATTTTTGGGTGCCGGCGCCGGCAGCGGAGGCACTCCGAAATATGAATCAGTATCTACCCCTAGTCCGAGTTGACAAATTACGAAAACTGCAATAGCTTTCGCAACCTCACTAAACTTTATCTCTTTAACGCACCCGTAAGAAAAAGAGACAAATATAGGCAGACCTACTAGACAGATTAGCGAGCTCGCGAAAACTAGGCAAAGTTAGGCACCATTTGTGATTACGACACAGAACTTCCCAAAATCCGTACAGTGGTCTACGTAATAAATTCGTGAACTTTGGGTTTCGAAGAAACAAGCGTTCTCTATATTTTACCCAAACATTAATGGTTAGGAAGTTAGTACTTAGGACAACTGGAAACTCATTTGTTGAAATGAAACTGAATGAGCAAATGACTTCAATGTTTCAGAAAATAATGGAAAACGCTGTTTTCCAAGAAAATGATCATTTTCCAGGACAATTTATTTCTAAGTCAGCGTTTTGGTGCTTTAAAATTGCGCTGAACAATTGCGATTTGTGTTGAACAAAACTGTAAGTATACCTATATAGTAGGTATACCCACTGATCATTACTACTTCTAAAACATTAGTCACCAGTCTCTCGATATTATTTCTACATCTTCATTGCAGAGCAGCTGACGGCTTGCGGTATCCCGCCATATTTCATAGTGACCTGTTGATCAGCTACATGTAGTGGGTAGGTGTAAACATGGGTGTATTGTGTGCGGTTTAGGTTAAACTATTACCAGGGGCCCAATTCTCCTAAAATAAATTGTTGCCAAACGCAATCGAACCACAACCGTCAGTCAGTTTTTGTTTTCGAAAACTTTCAAAATGATTGATTTTGTTTTTTATGTCAAACAATTTGATAGCTTTTGAAATTGAGAACTGTCTGAATGAACGGTTCGGCCTTGGTTCGGTTGTGATTTATCAAGATTTATTTTAGGAGAATTAGGCCCCTGGCTTGTGTCACTCTACGGCTTAGATATGAAAACATACCTACGCGCCGCTGCAACTCGGGAGTGAAAGGAAAAACCGAACCGAATGTAAGTGAGTGACCGAACTGAAATGTACAGCGTAATGGGAATGCTCTTGCCTAAGATTAAAGTTCAATTTCGCATACACGGAGCAGATTTTTTAGGTATTTGATGCATTAGTTAGGGAGTGAGCTTTCTGTGCGAAGTACGGACTATTTATTATTCTGTGCTTTGTGGAGATACAAAATATTGAAACAGTTTTATTGGCAACGCCTAGCTGCTGCTATTAATTGACTACAATTAGCGAATGACCGGAAGGTAGTAGGTACACAAGGTGCCCCAAGATAAGTATTTCACCTTACCGAGGATTTTGAGTACAACGAACACATTATCGAATGCCGCATGTTGTGCTCAGAACTAAAAGGCCAGTAAGGCGGTCCACCCACGGTGATGCATGACTGAGCGACAAAATCCGTGTGCATACCTAAAGTCCCCGTCACGAGAAGCTATAAATTTTGTAAATAAAGAACTTCTACAAAGTTACGTAGCGACAATTCAATCAACAACAAATAATCCCAAATTCAATCAACTCAAAGTTACATACGTGTAATACGAAACTAACGAGCAATTTCACTTAGTCGGGTTATTTTTTAGCGATATAAAGCGCTATCGTCTAATGTTTTGTGGTACCGGAACGTGTCTGACTCATGGAACGTCAACATTTGGCCCGCCATTTTGAAGTAAGTTCACACTGACGCTGTCAATGCTGTCATTTGAGTTTTGAATGCGTTTCAGTTTGTTTGTGTTGTTTTCGTAGATTATTATTTATTGTTATATAAATAAAATAAAAACCATTATATAAAAATAAAAATCATTACAAAACTGTTTTTTTTTATTTGTTCCAGAGGTTGCGAACCCCTGAATGTGTGTTTACAAAATTTATAGCTTCTCGCGACGGGGACTTTACTTTAGTGACGTGCGTCAATGCGTCAGACGCGAGCGCTGCGCCGCGCCGTCCGACTCTATACAATTTTAGTGTGATATTTAAATCGTTCAGACGCGTGTCGCTCCGACGTTCGTCACCGTGGGCGAACCGCCTTAGGTGGATATTTTTCTTGGAGCACCGTGCGCACCACGTTCTCACAAACTATCGATGTAATAGCGACTTCGTATAGTTACGTTTTCGTGTGGTAACTCTTTTAGACCTGAAGATGTTTATGGGTGGCGGTAGTCGATTAGGTACCATAAATGACTCGATTGTGCTTTTACCACTTCTAGGTACTTACTTTTGCATAACAAAACACACAGGGTAGTGTCATCGGATGTCTACTATTCCTTTTGTACATTAATGACCTACCAAAAAATATACACGGACCCTGCGTTTTATTCGCGGATGACATCTCCCTATTAATATCATGCCAGAACAATATAAATTTAAATATCCAACTTGAAACTCTCCTGAACAATATTAAATCCTGGATGAACCTACATAACTTAGAAATAAACTATTCCAAAACTAAACTTATAACTTTCCATCCGCCTCAAAAAGCGCCGCTAAATCTAAATTTTGCGTTTCAAGATAAAAAGTTAGAAGTAGTCAGCAGCTTTACTTTACTAGGCCTAAACATAGATACCCATATAAACTGGAAATCTCATATAAACAAAATTAAATCGAAATTAGCTAAGTTTTCATATGCTCTCCGCGAAGTAAAAAAATCCACAAACATACAAACCGCACTCGTCACCTACTACGCCTACGCTTACGCTTGGCTCAGCTATGGCATTACTCTATGGGGAAACAGCACTGATGCACCATCACTTTTTACTCTTCAAAAGAAACTTATACGAATACTTGTAAATATAGAAGATACTGATAGCTGTAAGCCCCACTTCATAGAACACAAAATATTAACGCTACGTAGTTTATACATTTTAGAAATATGTAAGTTTGTCAGAAATCATCAAAACTTCTACACAAAACGGGAAGACAAAAACCCGAGACTACGGCATAAAAACCGATTAAACTTACCAAGCTCCCGTCTTAAAATGCACTCATATAGTCCACATGTTATGTCGGTAAAAATATATAATAAGTTACCCCCGCGGATAAAAAATGAAAGCAAAGATAGTATATTTATAAAAAAATTAAAACAAATGCTATTAAATAAATGTTACTACCTTATAAATGAATATCTAAATGATAAATGTATGTAAAACGCAATAAATAGAAATCTAAATTAATAGTAATTTACTAATAACATAAATACAAGTAGGTGCATAATAATATACAAACATACATACATTTTATAATAAAAATATAATAATAATCTTATAATAACCAACATAATAAAATTTATAATTTTATATTCTTACAAACTCTAGTAAAAAATACCTGTAATAAAATTTAAAACACATTACAAATAATATTGCATAAATATAATTAAATCCAATATCCAACTCTAGTAGGTGCACAGTAATTAATTTATCATAAAATTCAAATAGGTATGGTTCTCAAAACCCAATTAAATTAGTGAAATTACATAAAATAATAATAAAACTAATATAAAGTATAAGTAATAATACGAAATTAAAAAGGGTTTAATACCCTTTTAAGAAGTTTAGGTTTTAGAGAAGTTTAATACTTCCTCCTCTCTCCTACATTTGCCGTGCCTGACAAGGCCCACACATGTTTCTTATGTTAATGTAACATCTATTTAACTTGTGGAGTGCAATAAATGTATTGAGTATTGAGTAACAACTTTTGAATAAAAATAAAGCTCTCTTAACATCACACAGATCAACGAGGACCTGGTACGCAGCGGACTCTCAGCAATTTCCGTGAAACACGACAGCGTGATACAATGTTTGAGCATGTCACGCGCCTGCGAGAAGATGCAAATACCGCCCGGCCTCGTCAAGGTAACGTGTTTGCTTATTTAGATAGGGACTGACCACCATAACATGTTCCCATCACTTTACTTCCTGTACAGTACAACAACACAACTAACAATTCACATCGGCAAACTTCGTAAAACCGATCACTTCCAAACTGAGTGTGACTTAAAGACTACGAATGTTTAATACTTACTTCTGCAGTAAAAAAAAATATTTACGCTGACGCATTTAGTGTGAATGGCGTGAGCGACTGCCATCGGTTCTTAGATCAGGTACTAACTTATAAGTTGTGTTGCACTGTAACTTACTAGTACTTACCTATCTAGAAATTCTAGAATAGTAGATAGGTAGTAATGAAAAATCAAGGTTAGGATTTGACATGGGCACTTACAATGCTACAGGCGCAAGATAGATACTTTTTTGTTACTAGTAGTTCAAATAATAACTTCAAAATGTATTTTCAACAGTTTAATAAAAATTGTTCTATCCTAGTATTTCTGAGCTAACGCTCAAATATCACAGAACTTATTAAACTTTCTTGTAATTCGTGACCCACGATAGGAAATTAAGTAACTTTGGTGAGCCATGCTCTGCGACAAGCTTGCTCCGTTTTTTTATTGCCACCTTGCCAGAGCGCTGTCTCACGTCATCTCACTTACATATTCGCATTAAATTACCTACCCCATAACGCTTTTAATAGCACCACTAAAATATCTTTGTCTATGGTCAGCATCGAAACTCTTTCCGGAGTCTTCACAGGCCCGACTTGAAGCGTGTTCCGTACTTGCGTCGTATGTCTCCTGATGAACTGGAAACACTGTTCCGTGGTTATGCAGACTTGAGAGGGATCCCCAAAAACGGTAAGTTTTTGAGATGTTTTGATTTAGTCCCGTCCTGAAAAGGCATTAGGGTACGTTAGCAACAAAATGACAAGCGCCAACAGTTACGTTTACTCACGTGCTTTTTTCGGAATTGCCCGATTGTTTTCAGACCCAAACGGAGTCCTTAATTAACCACCATTCATTAACTATCATACCTGAATGCTGGTATAATATCTGATCAGTCTGTGGCTATTGAGGAGGTAGATAATTTTTGAATTTGACATTAAACACCATGGGTTGATGGTACACAAAGAGAATGCGGTGGCCCGTCCTCTATTTCCTCAGTAGTTTTTAGGGTTCCGTAACCAAAGGGTAAAACGGGACCCTATTACTAAGACTCCGCTGTCCGTCCGTCCGTCTGTCACCAGGCTGTATCTCATGAACCGTGATAGTTAGACAATTGAAATGTTCACAGATGATCTATTTCGGTTGCCGCTATAACAACAAACACTAAAAAACAGAATAAAATAAATATTTAAGGGGGCTCCCATACCAACCATGTTTTTTTTTTACCGCTTTTATAGACTCGCTCTTGACCGCTTTTTTTTCTACATCCTCGCTTTATCTACAAGTTACTGCTCTCTATCATAGGTACCGCCATTTTTGATCGTCGACATCGTGATCTTTTCTCGTATCTAGCTCTTACCCACACGATAGAAAATGAGTGCGTGTTTAAACATTTAGAAATATTGTGTGCTCACCAACCTTTTAACCGTTACATATATAGGCGAGTAATCTTTTTGCGTTACTCATTATTATTCAGGATCTATTCTAGACGATCGAGATGAAGCACCGAAACTGTCACTGCCACCCGCTGAGAACGGTCAAGTAAAAGAAATTATCAAAGTCAACGAAATTTGCAGACCAGAAGAGGGTGACTATAAGCTTTTTGTGACTATGAGCTCATAAACCTGAACATTGACTTGTAATGAACAATCTAGCGAATGCTACAAAAAGAAAAATTTCAGTTCGACAATAGGTATATTTAAAAAGGGCGAATGCTCGATGTTCTGTTACAAGAGAATGCTCAGGTTTATTAGCACCTTTATAAAATCCTATGCCGCACAGTGGGCTGAAAATCGATCTTCATAGACATTGGGATCAACTTTGTAAAACTTTTATTTTTTTGGCAGAAATGGGTTTAGGTATCGTATATTGATCAATTTAATGCTATTTGAGTTTTTCAATAAACGTTTTTCTTTACTTTATAGCACTTGGTTGAAAAAAATGTATGGAAAAATACGTAAAAAAGGATATATTTCGACTTTCGTACAAGTGCCCCTAATTTCCTTTGGCACGATTATACCCCTTATTTTTCTGCATTTTTTGACATATCACAAAATGCGGGCACGCGTTAGATTTTGGGAGAAAAAAAATCAAATGTGTTTTTAGAATATAAAAAAGGTTTTAATCTGTTTATAATTGACATTAGGTACTTAATGGTTATAAATGAATTATATGAATAGAAATTTAATAGCTACCGGTTAAACATAACAAATTTTATGGAAATTAATTAATATTTTTTGTAATTTAATAACGAGGATGGTTAAATAATGAGATCATGATCCATTGGCCATTATCTATCATAATGAGATCTAATGTCCTATTACTGAGATAATTAGATATCATCAACTAACTACCCCCCTTCCTACGTAGTTTTTTCGAACCTTAAGTATACTTAAGGTTTATAAATCGTGTGCATTTAATTACCATTTTCAATTGACTTTGTTTTTTTCAAAGAGTAATAACCTATTTTTCTAAAATGGAATGAGTGAATTTAGTTCATAATCTTGACTTGTATGTTGTTTTGAAGCAGTCCGGCAAGCTGGGTAACTCAATGATATTATATCCAAATCATTGGGGTAACTACCTTGCATTGCTGGAAAGTGTTGTGTTTCAGTTCAATTTAAATCTTTCGGAAGAAGACAGCGATACTTTAAAAGGAATTTTGTCGAAGATTCAGCCAAGCTGTCATAAAAAGATGGAAGAATGCCAAGGGAAACTCTGAAACATTTAAGAAACAATATGGAGACTGGTTGGCGCTAACAGTGGATTGGCCATCTTGTGTTGTTTCGCAACAAGCTGCAGAGGATGCCATTACAGAGTATCAAACACCTTCAACCAGCCAATCTGTATCTGTTGGAACACTAACTAAGCGTTTAGGTCCTCGTAAACCATTTGTAGATTTGTGCACTAAACAGAAAAAACGCAGGATTGAAGAACAGAATCAACAAGACAGTGACGAACTAGCTTACGCCACAGTAAGCAAGTTAAAGAAAGACGGCAAAGAAAATTTGGCTGAAGTCATTGATTATTTAATGAAAAATCCTGAAGAGGTAACAACATTTTCTCAACTAATTAAAACTCAAAAGCACAAAAATGTGCTTTTACTCCAGAGAAAGCGCTTGGATTGCTGCTATCACTTAAACTGTCGAAGATTCACGGAGCTGATATCATCAAAAACTGTATTGTACCGATTGGAAATCTGTCTGAGGAAGCATCTGAAGCGCGTAACACAGACTTTCGCAGGTACAGAGAGCACCATTCGCGTAAAATAAATACGACGAGCACGAATGAGGATATAATGAAAATTATGCTTCTGACTTCAGATCCTTACGTTTCTGCAACACGGCCAATATTGCATCGTGCTCAATATAAAACAAAGATGAGGCAAGAAACCTTGGATCTTTTAATTGTTGAGCCGAAGCAACAGGATGATATTGAGTTCTGTGACATGGATGACATTAATTATGACACAGAGTCTGATGAATCTGGTGTATCTTGTTTAGGATGCTTGTAGCTTTAATGTTTTTTTTTTGTTTAAATATTTTTTATTTATTTAAGATTTTTTAATTGTTTAAGTTTCTTTATATTTTAATGCATGTTTTATAAAACAATGCCGGGAAGGGTATCAATATAGGGAGTAATATTAGATACTGAGGCCATTAGATCTCATTATCTAACTACTCTTACAAAATTACAAAAAACTTTAGATAATGACCATGAATTGAATAACAAGATAGTTATTAGATGTTATGTGGAATCGATTGCTATTCCATTTATGTTACTATAATTTTTTATAATCTTTTTATGATATATTAGTATCTAATGTCAGTTATAAACAGATTAAAACCTTTTTTATATTCTAAAAACACATTTGATTTTTTTTCTCCCAAAATCTAACGCGTGCCCGCATTATGTGATATGTCAAAAAATGCAGAAAAATAAGAGGTATAATCGTGCCAAAGGAAATTAGGGGCACTTGTACGAAAGTTGAAATATATCCTTTTTTACATATTTTTCCATACATTTTTTTCAACCAAGTGCTATAAAGTAAAGAAAAACGTTTATTGAAAAACTCAAATAGCATTAAATTGATCAATATACGATACCTAAACCCATTTCTGCCAAAAAAATAAAAGTTTTACAAAGTTGATCCCAATGTCTATGAAGATCGATTTTCAGCCCACTGTGTGCCGCTTGCAGATGCAAAGTAAAGTACCTAGTATCAAGTAGGTCACATACACATCGCGAATCTATTGTTCATTTATCGCTGGAAAATTGTGGACACTGCGGGTTACCTATACATAACTGAAACTTTGCGTGAGACAATTCTAGATACCTACTTACGCAGTCAGCGCAGGCATACGTACCTACCTAAAGCGATGACCGAATAACTAACAAGTATTCAGGTAGGTACAATACGTCTGTGTTACAATTTCTATGACCGGCAGTAATCCAATAAAAATAAATAGTGAGGGTAGATTCCATAAAATTCAACACATCCACCACAAGCACATTGCAATATTGCAATCTATTACAAACATTTTGTTTTATTTGATTAGCACTCTCCTGGAAGTAAAAGTAACGCTAAGGACTGCTTAGCTTAACCTAATCGCCAGACCGTTGGTAAGCAAACCAAATCGAAATATAATAATAAACTTCCCAGAAGTTGACTATTATTTCGATTAGACTGTTGAGTTGAGGATAGTCATCACTATGGCTTAATTTCAGTAAAGATTCCAATTTCAGGTAATGGCGCAATCGCATTACATCCTATTCTGGAAGCTCGATCAGGTGCAGAGGACGTGCCGGCCGGTATGCGCCTGCATGGCGCTCGCGCGCGGCTCTACACCTCCGTCCTAGCCGGCGCCAGGGCCGGCGATCAGCTGGAGTGAGCTTTACACATGTAGCATCATCAGACTAGTTTTTCTCAAGATTATTGAGGTCGTTTCTGTTCGTCATAGGTGTAGATTCGTCTAAGGTGAGCTAGAACGCGATGCGACGATAATCAGACGGTAGGGAGAAGGGGTGTCATGGAAAGAATCAATAAAAAAATAGTTTTTCTCATTTTTTTTTATTCAAGTATCTATACTATTTCAACATAATTTTCTTACATACTATGGTTAATGACCAATCAGTCTGAAACAGTTTTCTTAGTTTAGGAATCTTACTTAGGTTATAATAAAAATAATAGTTTGACCACTTACTTTGTCTTGTCATGTGGGCAATGAGAGTCAACCCGGAATCCACCCATCTTTAGCTATTGTCGCACACGTTACCTTGTGAAATTCCATTCGGAGCAGTCTGCATGTATCCAAAGTCTACACGTAGTGCTCTGGTCAAATTCGCAACAAAAATCAAGCAGCTATTAGGTACCTACAGCATGTTCTGCATCATCACCTTAATTGTTATAGTAGATACATGTCAGTGAGACTTATCTAGCTCTGAGGATGTTTTCATCTTGAAGAACACGTTTTTTGACCTTGTCTACAACGTTTTTGCGTAACTCCCAACAAAAGCCATAATAAATAGGTCACAAAACGACTTACTCCAAACGTTCCATAAAACGATTGTTTAGGGTTAAACCTAGGTTAAATTAATAAAATGCACTCAAATTACTTACCCACATTGTTTTGTGCACTCGCAAAATTACGTCAAAAGCGCCTGTTTGAGTTTTCGTGCCTCCTGCGAACGCGCTGGGCCAACAGAACGGCCGATTGCCTGGGAGCGTGGTTTGCCTGACTGTTTTCGCCGATATTCAATTTTCAGTCTTTTAGTTTTGTTGTAGACCTGACCACCATTGCCCGCTGACTACCATTACCCCCTTCTCCCCAACTCAGTACGCGATTAAAATGCGTAACTACTGTTGCACAGTTGTTACGATCCGCATGTGTCGCTCACTAAGGGTCAGCTCCCACCGAGACGCGACGCGACGCGACGCTGCGCGCATACTTTAAACGAGCGACTCAAAATATTACTTTATTTTCTACCCGAAAAGATACACATTTCATTGTGAGAATTCAGAATACGTTGCACCACGCAGCGCTGCGCCTCGTGACGCCTCGCGGCGTAGCGCGATGCATCGCGACGCAGCGGTATGCGCGGCGTGCAAGAGCAGCGCGGCGTGCAAGAGCGGCGCTGCGCCTCTCAAAGCCGCGCGACGCCGCGATGCGCCGCGAAGCGCCGCGTCGCGTCTCGGTGTGAGCTGACCCTAAGGTTGACGGTTGTGTCTCGAGCGGTGTTCGTCGAGACGAGTGCAGTTGACGCTCCGTTTAGCTCCACATGATTTCATACTTCTTAATGCAGTTGGCACGCAACCGTCGCCGGTTGAGGCTTTGCCCTTAGAACTATGGGTAACATGATGTGGACAGCGCTCGCTGTCTAATAAGTGCAACATAGTCATATAATCAGGACATTTCCTTATAAACTAGAAGTCGATTGAAATTGGTCTTCTAATCAACCATGACTGTTTCATAAAGAAAAAACAATTCCTTTAATTTCAGTGGCTTATCCGCTCACGAAGAATACGACACCCGCGTCCCCGACGACCCGGTCCCCGACGATGAAGTGCAGCTCAATGAGGAACTACAGATAATCCTCCCACCACGCTACGATGACGTGACCGCCGACTCGTCCATCACTACTACTACCACAGACCACAGCATCAGTTAGATCCTATACAAACCGTAGCACGATGTGTACAAATTAAAAGGGATTTAATTTGATTAATGAAGTTTAACGCAAGACGTAGTAGTCGCTTGAATAAGGCACGTAGAAAAATGATGAGATTGATACGATTTTCTAGAAAAAAATTAGGTAGACTCTTCATGTATATGGACTGGATGATTAGTGATTTTATTACGAAATTTTGATTTATAAGTTTCCTCAATAAGTCTGAATAAAATTTATAGTTTACAGAAAGGTTTTCTTATTGATTATACTCGTACTAAGTTCACGATAGGAAGGTTTGCACTTCACGCCAAATGTTGATTTTAGAGATGTGGTAAAGCATAAATCGTAGGTTGGTTATTCGATTACCAATTCTTTTCCAGAATGAATTATTGGCGATTCCATAAATATTTTTTATGTAAAAAGGCGTAAAATGTTAAGTTGTAGGTAGATAAGAAAGACTATTATCCGAATAACCTTTTCGGTAATCACGCGTTATAATAAATAATAGGTTGTAAGGTTGATTTCGTAATATAAGTGGTTTAAAAATTGGATTCGATTAATTTAATCACTTGGAAGTTTTTAGTCGATCATTTATTTGTACATTCCTTCTCCCTAGTTTCAGGGACCATAGATTAGAAACTCTGCACGTAGATGATTTACAATTAAAATTAACATTAATAAAAATGAAAAGTTTGTTTGAACGAAAACATTCTTTCAACTTTGGCTTTATTGTGAAAACTGGTTTTATAATGTTAATCAGTATTTTGTTTTCTTTATGATAACATTAGTAATCGAATTTCATGTTTTGAGTCTAATTAGGTACGTCGTGCAAAATGTCTAATTTTGAACGACGTAAAGGTTACTCTATCTGACGAAGGCGGTGAATTATTACAATTTGATCCTGATATCAAAGACACAAAGTTTACAGCACCCGCTTTCGTGAGATAGAACGTAATACGTTCTAAGGATGATGTGTCATGCAAACCTTCCTATCGTAAACAAAGTGTAGTTGGTCATTTTCTGCAGTCTACATACGAGTAATTTTTGTTGCAAATTTCAACATACATTATGCTCACAGGAATAAAACGAGATGTCAAGGGTGAATTTATATTGAATTTATCTTTCTACAATATTATACAATAGGTTTTAATTGTTATCAACGCTTTTCCGCGCGATGAACCCAGAGGTACATTTATAATATAAATTATAATTATTTTTACATCTCCGTGCAAAATAGTTGCTAGAAATTTTAATTGCACTTTAAGTTAAAATGAAAATTGATTATCCAAAGGTATATCAGTTCTAAATTTGACAAACATGACCTATTTTATATTGTCATGTAGAGTATTACCATCGAACTCATTCGAACATTCTAGAAAATAACCATACATTATTAGGTTCTATGAAATATATTTATATCACAAAGTATAGGTGAGTTTCAACAGAAAAAGATAACATAGCTTTCCTCGTAGTTTACTCGCAATAACACAATTCAATAGGACATCTAAATTTAGGCAAGACATCAGTACAAACAAATGTGAAGATTTCCGAAAAAGTAGGCTATGGACCTGGAAATAAGAGCTAATTTAGATCAACGAGTTTTCCTATAAGTTCACTCATTATAAGAACGTCCTAGGTCAAGTGCGAAAATAAGGCGCAAGACGATGTTTTTGTAGTAATTATTGTCTCACGTACTTTTTCATTCGAACACTAACCACTCCATTCCTACATCTGCACTGAACCTACGCCGTTCTCAGAAATGGCGCGTCAGACAGAGGGAGGGGCGATACGTCCGGGATTTTATACTTGAGCCATTACAACGTGCGAACTGAGTCATAATTCATTTTTATCGGACCTCTCGCTCGCACTTATAGGCCTTATGGAACTGCCCTTGGGCCTAATTTTCCTAAAATAAATCTTGATAAATCACAACCGAACCAAGGCCGAACCGCTCATTCAGACAGTTCTCAATTTCAAAAGCTATCAAATTGTTTGACACAAAAAACAAAATCAATCATTCTGAAAGTTTTCGAAAACAAAAACTGACTGACGGTTGTAGTTCGATTGCGTTTGGCAATAATTTATTTTAGGAGAATTAGGCCCCAGGGGCCTGGTGTTGTGTAACAGTAAAAAAAGACTTTGTCGATAAAAGGTACCTAATTAAGGAAAAAAAGGTGGTTAAGGAAATAGTGCAAAATATTGTTTATGATGTGTTTTTTTACTATCGATAAAGACTTGCGCAGTATTGTCACATTTCTTTAACGTAATGATTTATGACTCAGTTCTCAAGTTTGTAATGGCTCAAGTATAGTTCTGTTTGTCCCACAGATATAATAGGAATACAGAATTAATTTGAAATACGATATCGGCCTTTAGGTACCGCCCGGGCTTACGACGTGAACGAAACGATTTGCAATTATTTCAACAATTTTTTTTTTGTTGGTCTTCCTATCCTTTTGCTCCTTTTCTTCGTAACCAAGCTATTGTTGGGGAGATCTGAAGGGTCTCTGTCCAAGTATTTTTTTTGAAGTTCTTATATCTTTCGTATACAGCGTGTCCCAGAAAGTAGTGTCAAGCGGAAGTACAGAGGTAGAACATCCTTTGAGGTACCCAAATCACCCCCATGTATGTTCCGCGATTTTTTATAGTTTTCGAGTTATGAATGTTTTTCATGTTTTTTAATCAAACTCTGACTATAACGACATTTTTGATCATAGTGACGTGAATAGTTGAGATACATGAGTAATTTTTTTTTTCTAAATTATCTGATACGGACCCTTTCGAATGCATAAACATTTGTTACCATAGATGTAACGAATGCGTTACAAAAAAATATTGAATTCTCATAAAGTTAAAATCCTGCATGTTTCCTAAATCTTTGTGGGTGATTTAAAAATAAATCTCCCTAAACTTTTTTCGTCAGATGTATTTTAAAAACTTATTCATTTTATCAGCTATTTATCCTGTAAATTCCATCGAGCAATCTCTACGACATCACAATAAAAAAATCATTCAAAGCATACAATTTCAAAAATTCCAGTTGTAAAAGGGTGAATGAAAAATTGACTAAAACTAACTAATAACTTCTTTTTTAGTAACCCTCGACGCAAAAATAGGGGTGTTATAAGTTTAACGTGTGTGTCTGTGTGTCTGTCTGTGGCATCGTAGCTCCTAAACGGATTTTGATTTAGTTTTTTCTTTTGTTTGAAAGGTGACTTTATCGAGAGTGTTCTTAGCTATGATTCAAGAAAATCTGTTCAGCCGTTTGAAGATCATCAGCTCTTTTCTGGTTGTCGAAGGGATATGAGCAACTTCTACTGGTCTGATCGTTTCGAAATTTACTATCCTGTGACTTCAATGATATTGATGACATGTGACAAGAAGGAGGTTATTACAACTTATCATAAACTTAAAGAATCAATAGGCACACAATACATCTACTGTAAGTTGGGTATCATGCTGTTTCAGATGATGCTTGAGTATCAGGTCAAGGTTACCATGTTATTGTAATATCATTGAAGTCACAGGATAGTAAATTTCGAATCGATCAGACCAGTAGAAGTTGCTCATATCCCTTCGACAACCAGAAAAGAGCTGATGATCTTCAAACGGCTGAACAAATTTTATTGAATCATAGCTAAGAACACTCTCAATAAAGTCACCTTTCAAACAAAAGAAAAAACTAAATCAAAATCCGTTTAGGAGCTACGATGCCACAGACAGACACACAGACACATACGTTAAACTTATAACACCCCTCTTTTTACGTCGAGGGTTACTAAAAAAACGTTATTAGTTAGTTTTAATCAATTTTTCATTCACCCTTTTACAACTGGAATTTTCGATATTGTATGCTTTGAATGATTTTTTTATTGTGATGTCGTAGAGATTGCTCGATGGAATTTACAGGATAAATAGCTGATAAAATGAATAAGTTTTTAAAATACATCTGACGAAAAAAGTTTAGGGAGATTTATTTTTAAATCACCCACAAAGATTTAGGAAACATGCAGGATTTTAACTTTATGAGAATTCAATATTTTTTTGTAACGCATTCGTTACATCTATGGTAAAAAATGTTTATGTATTCGAAAGGGTCACTAATCAGCTAATTTAGAAAAAAAAAATTACTCATGTATCTCAACTATTCACGTCACTATGATCAAAAATGTCGTTATAGTCAGAGTTTGATTAAAAAACATGAAAAACATTCAAAACTCGAAAACTACAAAAAATCGCAGAACATACATGGGGGTGATTTGGGTACCTCAAAGGATGTTCTACCTCTGGACTTCCGCTTGACACTACTTTCTGGGACACGCTGTATAATGGTTACGTGTGCAGCCAAAAGGAACATCTCAAAACACCAAATTATTTGATCAATCGTTTTTAGTTTCGCCTTTTTGTCCACCATTATCGATCTATACGATCTATGATTTATCCACACTAATATTTAATGTAAATGCGAAAGTGAGTTCGTCAGCCTGTCTGTTTATTGCTTCTTCATGACTAAACTCCTTAACCAAATTTCATGAACCTGACACAGAGATAGCTTGTGAAACCCGGAGTATGAATAAGGCGCCTATTGAAGTAGGTACTACGCTGGCTGAAGGACAACATCAAAAGTATTTATTTCAAAAAATGACGCGGTACATATTTGAGATGAGATTCGATGGACCAAATCTAGAATCAATTCCCTGAACTACCCGAGCTTTTTGAGTCCCGTTAGGTGTATACGGACACTTATCGAAATAGGTATGCACAGCTACATATGAAGCGATACATTTCCAGTATTATGTGATCTCGCATTGTAGACTTTCCGTAAAATGAAGTCAGCTTTATACTGGAAATGCATTGATATGTAACCGTATGTACCACGCGCGCAAATCGAGGACCGGCTTTTTTTAAATAAAAACCATTGCAATTCATGCTTAGCCACTGTTATTTTGTGGACTAAAAGATCAACTGGAGTAAGCTTCGCAAAAGGATGCTGTAATTGATTTATGAAGATTTCCAATGCCTACCTGATGTGAAAGTTCCGAAAGAATACCAAGAGTTTAAAAAAAAGTTTTTAATATCTATGGCTCCGCCTTCTGTCTTATGCAGCGTACACAAACCAACGAAAGCCAACGAACGTTCGTAATCTGTTGAATTTGACCAAACTTGTTTATAACAAGTCCACTTTCATTCAGTTAACGGTATAGAGCTCCGTTGTTGTCATGTACGCTGCATTACGCGCGCTAAACGTTTACACAATCTAGCATTAACTACTGTCATTTAATAATATTTTAATCAACGACATCGATGTTTTAACTTGCGCATATTGCGAGTTCTAATTTCGTTGCGACTGTTTTTGATTTAATGTTATCTCTAAAACCAATTATTGCAAATCTATTTATTGCTATACTTCAATGTTCCACACGCTTGCAGCATACAGCATAATGCTCAAGCATATCAACCAATCATTGATTCAATACAGCCACAGAGTAGTCAAGAATGGAATGTTAATACGTCAATTGTGAATTGTATGGGGAAGCAGATACGTCTGTTATTGAGGGAAGGTACGCTTTAGTTGCGATCGTATATTCCCAGTAGTGCCGCTATGGTTGTTCCGTGATGGGATTACTGGGATTTCTCCGTGTATTCCCAGAAGTGAAAATACCAGTAGCCCCGTCACGAGACTGCTGGGAATACACGGGTCAATCTAGCGACTGTATTTCGAAAAATACAGTGTTTCTCCGTGCGTCTAGTACTTCTATCGGGTACATCAACACTCCATTTCTGACATACTCCGTAATAACAGGCGATCACGGGTATAGGTATAAGGAGTTTGCATCTAAAAATCAGCCTTGTATAAAAGCGAATCACCCTTTCGGCAAAAGCCCTCACAAAACGAAGCTATAAAAATTAAATAATTTGCTAGAAAAATCTCATTTCAAGGTCCATTCAAGAGCCGTATTTACAAAATCAGATGGTCCCTGAACTGACTACTGGCACGGACGATATACTTCGCTTTACTAAGACATGCTTGAAAGCAAATAATTTTAAATGTAGAAAGCAGTTAGCCTAGCAGTTGAGCACATGTCTTCCATGCAAGATGGTTTGAGTTCGATCGCGGCATGCAAGTTCATGAGCGGATCAAAATTTGAGTATCACTTGCGTTAACGGTGATGAAAAACATCGTGACTAAACCTACACACCTGAGGGCTCCAAAAAATTCTCGATGGTATGTAAAATCAACAAGCTCGTACCAGAGGGTCTACTCCCTAAGCACGAAGTCCGTGGTTTCGGCCTTAGCGTGCGTCCTGAGTGAGTGTGCGTCCTGAGTGACGGCGCACGGGCGTATTGCGGAGCGGCTTTACCGTCGATACCTATCCTTAGTGTACGCGGGAAAGTTGACGCGTACGCGCGTATGTTTATTTTACTTTGGTTTTAATAATGTCGATATCAAAATTCAGACATTTCGAACATTTATTTAATGCGCCGTTCATTCCGCCTGCGCAGTGCGCCGTCACTCAGGACACACACTGACGGCGCACGGCCGTATTGCGGATTGCGGAACGGCTTTACCGTGGCTTTACCGTCGATACTTGTCCTTAGTGCACGCGGGAAAGTTAACGCCTACGCGCGTGTTTAGTGTTTCGTTTATTTTACTTTGGTTTTAATAATGTCGATATCAAAATTCAAACGTTTCGAACATTTATACAGGGTGGTTCAAAAGTCGTGGATCAAACGAAACAGGGCGATAGTTGGGGTTATTTGCAGCATTTTATGGTAGAACATTTTTTTTTACAGTAAGGTTCTAAAGTTACAAATATTTTTTCATGAGACTTAAAAGATATTGAAAAAAGTGCCAATGCTCATAAATCATGGTACCCACTGTCATAAAAGCACTTTCAAGCAACTAAACACCATTTATTGTTTTAAAATAGGTACCCATTTCACTCTAATTGCCTATTTATTACAAATTTTGATATTTTTTAAAATTCACTCTTAGTGTCATAACTTTTAAGGTGATTAAGTTAGGGCTCTGCCACATAGATATTTTTTACTGCAAATAACCCCAACTAACGCCCTGTTTCGTTTGATCCACGACTTTTGAACCAACCTGTATAATGCGCCGTTCATTCCGCCTGCGCGGTGCGCCGTCACTCAGGACGCACACTTAGTTACGAGCGTTTCCTATTCCCTGTCACCTACGGTTATTTCGGGGGCGAACTAAGAATGAATGACGACACGATTTGGCAGTTGTCCCTACTACCGACGTGTTTTTGCCCGTCCGAAAAGTTGAACTGGCCACTTGTTTTGTTCACTCCTACGTTTCGGGCTACTTTCGGACGGGCTACTAACTTCGTTGACGGACTTAGGGAGTAGGCCCCTGGCCAGCGTGGTGGACTAAGACTTAAACCTTTCTCCCAGTGTGTTCCCAGCAGTGGGATAGTAGTGAGCTTTATACTATGCTAAATAATTCCATCTTGGACATCAATAAGCTTTAGTTATACGTCAAACGATGGACCGCGAGTTTAAATAAAGTATCGCATTAGGCATTAAAACGTTGGAAGAATTAATTATTTCTGAATTACATATTATTAAAGTTTTCTAAAAAATTGGACAACACCTATTTATTGCAATATTATTACGCCTATAAAGTTATTTAGGACGAGATACGCGAAGAAGCGCGCTTGCCTCGCGCGGCTCCCTCGGGCGATTGCCTCGCGCGGCAGTCTCGCTTCCATATAAATTGTCTGAACACGGCTACTTACTGACAACAAAACAGTCTCCTCGTCTAAAATATACCAACTTCTCATTAACATTACATTGCTCGTCACGTAGTCCACTAAAATAACGCTTAAAATAATAAGCGAGCAATGTATACCGATCTGCTTAAATATCTTAGTAAAGCGGCCATACACCCCCCGGCCAAAGAATCACATTGAAAGCGGAAAGCAATAATACATCGTACATACATAGTGGATTGTCTTAAAAAATTTCGCATACAAAAATCAACATTCAAACAGGCGACAGTAATAAAAATACTCTTCAATATGTACATACATTGCTTTAATATGTACATTATTGTATGAGAGTAACTTGACTGTTGTGTAAAAAAAAAAATAAGAGATTGTCAAACTTGGGAAAGGAAGAAGAAAAATAAGTATACATATTGTGAGCGTGTTTGAAAATAAATTAGTGCAAAACTTATCACCGTGGATACAATTATTTTATATGTCAATTTTACGATACAAGGATAATCAACACTTATCAATTGTCAATTGTTATTTCGATGTTTCTCGGTTACTTATGTTCCGTTAGTGTGCGGAATCATGTTTGAATAGAAGAACTTTAACAACAGTCAAGCTACATCATACGAATGACCTACGCAGCGTGCATAGCTATCACTTAAATATCCATAATAAACAACATTGTGACCATCCATACATAGTCCTCGATTACCCACAATAATGCATTAGAAACTTTATTCTACCTTACTATACAAAGGAGGTAAACATTAAACTAAATAAAAAAAATCATTTTACTTTATGTAATAATTGTTTAAATAACATAAAAAAAATAATCGAATATCGTTACAACAAAACTTTCTAAATTTGTATTCTTTTTTTTTAAATATGGAATAATTGATTTTGTGACAAGCGTTCGCTTGCTTGCTATCTAACGTTGTGTTCACACGGACAGTCTCTCGCACCTTCACTGGAGCGTTTGTCTGTATAACCATTATATAGAATCAACACTGGTATTCACAATGACGTTGCTTGTTCCGGCACACGGGCGCTTACTTAAATTAAATGGCATCGACATCCTCACCTGGAAATAGAGAAAAATTGTTTTGAATTACAACGTTTTGGATCAAGCAGTTTCAAAAGAAAGGAGTAAGGATAAAGAATTGATAACAACATCACGCCTGTATTCCCCAAAGGGTTTGGCAGAGGTGTATAGTACACCCTCATTTCGCCGTTATGTCTAAGCCCCATGTAATAGGGGGCGAGCCTATTGCCATCCACCGGGCACAAATCCAGACTCCGGGCTATAACTGCATAATTCCACACGGAAGAACCCAATGACACTTTGCCCGACCTTGTTAGTGGCTTGTGACACTACACCAACGAGGCAGTTGATGTTTTTACTAAAATATTAAGACCTAATTTCACCATACAATGTTAGTTGTTAACGGTCTGTTAAGCTGTCAATGGTGCCGATTCTCTTGTTCACCAACTAAACTTAAATTAGAGAATTGCTATCTTTTATTAACAGATAGCGCGAGAAAAGGACGGTGATAGACAACAACTAAGTTAGAGATGTCAAATTAGTTTACGCCTTGAACTTCGCCGTGTTTTTAATCGACACGTTTTAAATGTCGTCTAAATTTGTATGGAAATTTTAGTTCAACTAAATTTGACAGCTCTTATTTACGTCTGTCTCTTTCTTATTCTATCAAAGTGAAAAAGATGGCAATAGCCTAAATTAAGTTTAGTTTGTGCATAAGAGAATCGGCACCAATGTCAATTTCAATGTACTGCTAAACAGTCTGTTAAAATGTTTAACAGGACATTAATAACTAACAGAGTATGGTGAAATTGGGTCTTAAACTGCTAAAATAACGTCAAATCATGTTACAATAGTATGTGGTATTCTCTTCAGACGATGACCCGTATTACGTAACGATTTGTGATATTTTCCCACCAATAACAACAAAGTTTGACAATAGAAGCCGAAGCTTATTGGTTCATAAGCTAGGACGTAGTTTAGGTCAGCCACGAGATCAAACCGACACGGCGCGAGTGTTGCGGGGCTAATAACACCGCGTTTGGTGAAACATTTCGTTTAACTGCAAGTAAACTGCATAATCCAGTCGCAACTGTAAACTATGCAGCTGCGTGACGACTGCTGACTTGATGTGCAGCCCATTTGCAGTTATGATTACGAATATGAAACGAAATATGTTTCAACAATCGCGGTGTTATTAGCCTCCCTTGTATTTTTATACCATGCATCAATAATTTCCTCTGACGAGTCTTGTCATTAGGGTAATAATATTCTCAAGCTCCCATCACTCCTGCAGGCTTACTCCCGACAGCATCGAGTTTTGAATCGATTCGGCTTAGTGTCAATTCTTACTCTTGAAATCGACAAAAGCGCACAATTGCGCACCGGTTCGAATAAAATTTACTGACTGTTTTTGATATTTGTTAGTTTTAAATCAAACTTCAGCACGGTCGTGCAGTTTTGTCGATTTCAAGAGTAAGAATTGACACTAAGTCGACTCGATTCAAAACTCGATGCTGTCGGGAGTAAGCCTGCTGATGTGTCATAGCAGGTGACTGGGGACTGAGGCGTTATGAACAATGGCAAGAGCATCAAACAGCAAAAATCCAAGTGTTTTTAGAAGTACAATTAATTCAGAGAGCCGTCAGGTTAAATAGCTACTACACAGATTCATTCGCCTTTGTGACAATAACGATATTTTGTAGCGTGTCACAGGGCACTGACATAGGTCAGTGAACTGTCAGGCGCTAAGTAGATTAATTGACTGACCGTGACTAGGTGCTAGAATATTTATTATCAAACGCTATTCAGCGTAGTAACAGGACTCTAACCCCATTGTAATTGTCCATGAACTATGAAAGTCTAGTGGTTTACAGTATAAAATATGCTCAGCTCTATTTTTTTAGTCAAAAGATTTTATTTTGTGTATTAATATAAATAATTGACAAATTAAAACTGACAACAAACGTTCAATCAGAGCTTATTTTTGGACCCCGTGTACGTACGAATACGTGCAGAGTTGGGCGGGACGGCTCTTGGCCGCCTACTCTGCAGTTCACAAGCCATGGTTGCGGCACGTAAGCGCTAAGCGTAGTGACTGTAAGCACTAATTCCCTTGTTGAAATCATTCTACGACTAGCAATGAAGTTTTTTGAAGTCAGTACGGCCGGACATATACGTATCGTAGTAGGCGCGACGGCTCTGAGGTGTATATAGGCCACCTATATGTACCTCATAACTTGTAGTTGCTGGTGAGCCACGTAAGCCCTTCGTACAGGCGTATGCTGAGACGCAGGTGACGCAGGTGCACGCAGCGCAGCGCAGAGCAGATTTTGTAATGCATGAACGTACTAAGAGCTGCGTACGCTGCAGCGCAGACATGCGTTTGCCCTGCTCTGCGCCTCGTTGTAGTGCCAGCACAGATTTCTGCGCGACGCGTGCATGTCAACATGTGTTTTATACCGCTAATTCGAATTTTATTGCAATGACAGAACATTTAATTGAATTAGTGCGTTATGCTTATGAAGCTTGTTTGTATGATACTAATCATCCAGACTATTAAAAAAAATGTTCATCAACTCGAACGCGTTTATTCTTTGTACTAGTTAAAACTCGAATGTGTCTTCGAGCTGCGTCGCAGCATGCGGTCGTGGCCTATGTCTGCCTCGCCTGCCCTGCGCGGCAAAATCTGTACTGTGCTGCGCTGCGTCACCTGCGTCTCAGCATACGCTTAGGGTCAGCTCACACCGAGACGCGACGCGACGCGACGCTGCGCGCATACTTTAAAAGAGCGACTCAAAATACAACTTTATTTTCTACACGAAAAGATACACATTTCATTGTATGCGTATCGCGGCGGCGCGCGGCGCAGCGCGTAGTCACGGGCTTCTTCCAGTATCGTCGCGTCGCGTCTCGGTGTGAGCTGACCCTTAGCCTAATTATTTTACTAAAATCGTTATAAGTGTAGCAATGACGTTTTTGAAGTCAGTACGACCTGACGTACGTACCGTGGCGGGCGCGGCGGCTCTTGGCCGCCTACTCTGCAGCTCATAACTTGTGGTTGCTGGTGAGCCACGTGAGCCCCTCGTACAGCCCGTCGCCGGAGGTCGCGCACGACGGCTGCACGTACCAGTTGCGGTCCCGGATGCGCGTCAGGCCCAACTTCTCTTGTATCTCGTGGGGTTTCATTGCTGAAATGTGACGGAAATAAATATTAATAAGATTTTAAGAACCTCAATTCAATTTTACTATACCAAATATTTCGCGTCGGTTTTCATATAATTATATTCTGTTTATGTTTAGTTACGGTTTACTCACGTGCATTTTTCGGGATTGCCCGGGCGACAGTTCGATTAGCGACATCGCCGCGTGTTCAGCTCATGGTAAAGGGCTCCGTTTGGGTTCGAAACTAGTCGGGCAATCCCGAAAAATGCACGTGAGTAAACCGTAACTAATGATAAATATCAATGAGTCTCACGAAAGTTATAATACAAAAATTATGTTCTGTTGCATTTCTCAGCATTGGCCATGGTCTTTGAATCTAGACATGAAGTCATGACTTGGTACCATTAAATCATCTTGATAAATTAAGTATATATTAAATGAAATAAGTCTTAATTGTTGCCTCTCTATACCTAAGCGAAACTACGGTCCAGCTGTTTCTCAACTAGCGCAAAATTTTACGGCCAAACAGGGTCAAATAAGGGTCAAACTAGTTGTCGTATGCTCATTTGGGAGAGAGGCCTTAACCTGTCACTACTTACGCGTTATTGCGACCTTTGGCCCATCAATTAGTAAGAGCTGCTGGACATAGCCGAGACATGCGCCCTTGATTTCTTTACACTTATAAACGAAACTACTAGTGATGGGTAACTAGCCTATTTTAAACGAGTATGAGGGAGGACCTCATTTTACCTCGTGAGGTACTCATGAGGTACCCCTCATTCGAGGAGAGGATAGGTGAAAGAGGCTGGTGAGCGGCGGGCTCGCTAGTGCGCTACCGCGTGCCGCTTCGCTGGATGAGGGAAGGAGAGAGCAAGTGCGCCGAGTGCGCGAACGAACGTTCAACGCGGCCGAAGTATCTTGGCGAGTCTGAAGTTAGCTGATTAGCTGCGCACTAGACAATTTCGTTTCTAAAAGATTCATTGCGCAGCCAAACAACTAACTTCAGACTCGCCAAGATACGTCAGCCGTATTGTATAACACTCCTCATCACATATTTGCATCTCTATGGTGCAACGCAGACGACGCACTTTTTGTCCGGCGGACTGCCGCGCACAAGAATGAACGTGGCTGGTAGTGGTTGCCAGTGAAGACACTAGAGTCCTAACGACAACTATGGACAAAATGAGCGTCGTGTGCGTTGAGTCCGTGTCGAATTCCGCGACGGGCAACAACTACCAACCATGTTCATTCTTGTGCGCGGCAGCCCGCCGGACAAAAAGTGTGTCGTCTGCGCTGCGCCTATCACTTACACACTCACTCGCTCATCAGTAAGATACACACTCGCGCATATACAAATAATAAATTGAGGAATTGGTGCTCGTTCACACAGAACATCCGTACTTCCAGGATCGTTTTAACGGCTCCGTTGCTACTGGAGGTGATGTTCACACCGCATTTACTGTACCGTTCCCCCGTGTCACGCCCCGCGTGGCTTCGATCCGATAAAACGGATCAGTATTTAATACTCTTGTGTGTGTGAACTCGCTCATACAACTACATACGCCATTGCCGAATAAAAACGTATACGGTAAAACGGACTGCTGCATATTTTGTCGGATCGGTATTTTTTACTGGATCTGGAATACTGTCATGTGTGTGAACTCGCTCATACAACTACATACGTCATCGCCGAATAAAAACGTATACGATAAAGTAGACCTGTAAAACGGACCTCTATGTGAATGAGTACTTACATGAGGTAGTTCAAAGTTGATATAACTCCCTCATTGTTCATTTTGAGGAACTCAATCGAGGTACCTCACGAGTGAAGAGCACATCACTTGAAACTACTGTAACATACATACCGTCAGGCAAGTCCTGTTTGTTAGCGAAGATGAGGATGATTGCGTCACGCATCTCTCTGTCGTTGATGATCCGGTGGAGTTCTTGACGCGCCTCGTCAATGCGGTCTCTGTCCGCGCAATCCACCACGAATATTAGACCTTGAGTGCCTGGAACATTAAAATACCGATTAAAATGTTTGTGTCGGAAAAGTTCTATAAAAGGGGCAAGGTTTAGGGACATTTGTATATTTTTCTGGTAAGAATATTTCCAAATGTAACCCTAATAGGAGATTTACACGTACCCTACCGTCTAAATGACAATTCGACTAGGCCGCAAGTGACAAAAATCGCAAGCCCTAAAGTTGGGTGCCATCCGACTTTTGGCGTGCGGCGACAAGCCGCACGCGGCGGGTGACTAAAATCGACCGTGTAAATGGTCAGTTGCAGGCGATCGCCCGCCGCATGAGGTGTGTTTTGCGCTGTGTTGTTCCGCTAGAAATGAACAAGTCGCATGCGATTTTTGTCGACCGCTGTAAATGGGATGGCGATTCGATTTTTACAAGTGATGCGACTGGTGACTTGCCGCACGGCTAAAATCGACCCGTGTAAATCCCCCATTACCTAGTTCGGACGCGGTAAACCATGCCGCTGGCTAACGAAGTTCTGATGAACGACGGTTTGCATAATCATCCCAATCCAACTTGCTAGCATAACATTAGTATTCCAGGCGCGTGCGACAACAGTGTCACCGTTGCGGATAAGAATCTATAGACCAGCTATTTAAATTTTGTATAAAAGATAAACAAACCTTTGATGGCTAAACATTAATTTTGTTTTAAGAATCCATTAAACATACACATTTTTAGGAAACCAAACAATTGTTCTTCAATTATTTGAAAAATTGTTTTTATATTCTTAAAGAAAATTTAACGATTCCCGATTAAGTTTGTTTACCTGTTATACAACATTTTAACGGCCGAAGTATACCTAAAGAAGGGGTGTACTATGCCATATCGAATGCCAAATCATCGAATATCAATAGACCGAACACTATAAATCATCATCATCATCTGCCTAGCCTTTTCCCTACTATGTTGGGGTCGGCTTCCAGTCAAACCGGATGCAGCTGAATATCAGTATTTTACATGGAGCGACTGCCTATCAGACCTCCACAACCCAGTAACTGGGTAATACGATACTCTTGGTAAGACTGGTTGTCAGACTTTCTGGCTTCTGACCAACAGTAACGACTGTCAAAGATCTACAAATGACAGCCGGGACCAACGGCTTTACGTGCTTTCCGAGGCACGGAGGAAACTCGCTATGGTAAATGGTCACCCATCCACAGACCAACCTCGGCAAGCGTGGCTTAACCCGGAAGATCGGTCTATGCGGCTGTAATTATTTAGCCACGAGCTCCTTACCGAACACTATGTATAAATCGAATGTCCAAATAGTGGAACGTTAATTTCATCGCTAAACATATAACATAACATTCGATATTTTGAACACTCGATGTATTGAGTGTTCGATTTATTGAATGTTCGTTATAATGAATTCGATAAAATGAACGTTCCACTATTTGGACATTCGATTTATAGTGTTCGATCAATTGATATTCGATGATTTGGCATTCGATATGGCATAGTAAACTCCTAAAGAATGACTGTGATCCCTAACCAGTTTACCACTCTTATGACTTATGAGCAGTACCGTCTTTTAAAAGTAGGGGTGCATGAAAAGAGCATCTACGAGTGACAATACTTAAGTGCGTCTGGTGCACCCTGAGCGGTAAACACCGCTACTAACCTTGATGACTGGCTAATCTGTTTACCACAGCATGAGCTATTCTCTTATCGCTCGTGCTGACATGATATAAGATATACAAGGTGTAAATTAAATAACGCACAACCTTTTAAGGGGTCACTGTAGGTACTCATCATTATGAACAACTTTTATTATGGGACCAAAGCTGAAATTGCGAAAAAATAAATTTGCTGTTCTCTACATTTTGACGAGTTATGTGAACATAAATGTAGGGAATAGCTGTTTTTTTTCGCGATTTCATGTTTAGTCCCATAGTAAAAGTTGTTCCTAATGATGAATACAGTGACCCCTTAAGAGGTTGTGCGTTATTTAATTTACACCTTGTATTTTCCAGCAGAATATTATGATAGACTAATCCAAAAGATGACTTGGTACTTCTTATATATAAAATTAAAATAGTTAAACAATACACACCTGTATAATAATGCCTCCATAGTGGTCGTATTTTGTCCTGCCCCCCAACATCCCAAACATTGAATTTGACGTTTTTATACGTTACAGTTTCTACGTTGAAACCGACCGTAGGTATCGTTGTGACTGACTGACCTAATTTTAATTTATATAAAATAGCTGGAAGTTTATTTTAAGGAACTACTGTTCTTTCATCATGTTGACGTCACAATAAAGTTATTTATTTATTTATTTATTTATTTATACTTTCGCACAAAATCTGTACAGAGGCGGACTTAATGCCATAGGCATTTTCTACCAGTCGACCTTAGGGTGGAGCAGAGAAAACATGGTAGGTGCACTTAATAGTGTTAGAATGTGATGCGATAATAATGAATAATATTTCCACTTATAAATATAAAAATACAAATCAAATAAATACATACACATGCATACATAAATATATATCAATAATCATAAACTACATATATAATATATTAAGTAATACACATAATATATAATACCTACAAAAATATAGAAACAGATCTTTGCTGAGATGATTCTGCCAATCCTTTGTGTAAATGTTCACGTAATTTAATTTTGAAAGAATAGCGACTAGTGGCCATCCTGATTTCCAAGGGAAGCGCATTCCAAAGAAGAATAGACTGGACAAAGAAAGAAGAATGTATAAAGTCAGAGCGGTGAGAGGGACATTACAATGTCCCTCTTCTGAAAAGAAGTATATATGCTCTAATCATAATAGAAATCTTCGCTCCTCGCATAATCGTCTTTTACAAAAGACGATTATGCGAGGAGCGAAGATTTCTATTATGATTAGAGCATATATACTTAAAATGAGGGGTAAGATAAGTAGGAGAAGTGGGAGAGTCGAGAAAAGAGAACAAAGTAGTCAGTGCCCTCATCACTCTACGCTGACGAATAGGCATCCATTTTAGCAGGGATCGATACGCCGACACGTGATCATACTTACGAAGGTTAAAAACGAATCGAATGCAGTTATTAAGAAGGCGGTCGAGTTTGTTGAGGAGATCTGCATTCAGGTCATAGTAGCACACATCCCCATAGTCAATTATGGGAAGTATCAAGGTCTGCACTAGCATTGCTTTTGTATTAGATGGGAGAAAATTTTTCAAGCGATAGAGCGACCGCAACGTTCCTGTCACTTTCTGACTCACATTAGTAACTTGTGTTCGCCAACTAAGGGTGTTGTCGATGTGCAAGCCAAGATCTTTAACATCAGAGCTAAATGGAATGATCGTACCGTTGAATATGACTGGTGGTAAACTTAAAGTGTCTAACCTGCTTATATTTCGAGAGCTACCCAGAATGATAGCTTGACATTTAGTAGGGTTAACCGCCACACCAAACCTATCGGACCAACTCTTGATAGCTCTCAAATCCCGGTTTAAATTATTAATGGCAACAGATAAACCATCCATACTAGCTTGACAATACAATTGCAAGTCATCAGCATAAAGATGATACGCAGACAGAAGCTCAGGGGTAATGAGATTAATAAAAATAGAAAAAAGAAGAGGAGATAGAATACCGCCTTGTGGGACGCCAGTTTCCAGCTCACACCAACTCGATGAGGAGTCACCCGCGTGTACTGACTGCTGACGCTCCCGAAGGTAAGAGGAAAACCATTCCAGTGCCTCTTGAGAGACCATAAGATGGGAAAGAATTGATAACAGGATGTCGTGACTGACAGCATTAAAGGCATTGGAGAAATCAATCAACACTAGAACAGTAAGTTTGGTATCCTCCATACCTGCCCTAATGTCACCAGTCACTTTAAGGAGGGCAGAAACAGTGCTGTGCCCAGGCCTGAACCCGGATTGCAGAGGACTGATAAGGGTGTTATGGTGAATGAAGTGGGAAAATTGCTTGTGAACACAGGCCTCGAGCACTTTGGATAGGAAAGGAAGGATAGAAATTGGGCGGAAGTGGCTAGGAAGAGATGGATTAGAAATCTTAGGTAATGGACGGACATAGGCTTTACGCCATAAGGACGGGAAGACTCCGGAGTCTAGAGAGAAGTTAATGATATGGGAAATCGCAGGAAGGAGATGATCCAGAACTGTTATGATCATGCGGCGGCTAATGTTATCACAGCCCACCGCTTTAGATTTAATGGACAGGATGACCTTTTTGATCTCTCCGTGGTCGACTGGAACGAAAAGAAAGGGATTAATATTGGGACGCGTTAGACCAGCTAAATAATTGAGAGTAAGATTTTTGGTTAGACTATCTAGAGTAGAAATTGTGTTGAAATGGTTGTTGAGATCGTCTAACCTAATTGTGTGAGGAAGGTCCAAATGTCGCGACTTGCCAATGCCTAGAGTTCCAAGGAACTTCCAAACATCGGCAGAAGAACAACTAGTAATATTATCAAGAATGTGGCGGCGTTTAGCGTTGCGTATCATCTGATTACACCGATTCCTAGCAGTTTTAAATAAGGTCCAATTTTCTTCGATACGATCCTTCTTAAAGTTACGAAACGCGCGGTCCCTTCGCCTCATTGCCATCCGAATTCCGGTGGTCATCCATGGCGCAGGCTGACGCTTCAGCTTGACCTTCTTGAATGGAGCATGAACGTCGTAAAGTTTGACCAAGACATCGTTGAAAATACAGACTTTATCATCGACTGTGGTGGCTTCCGCCAAGGGTTGCCAATTTATTTCCGATGCGTCATGCCGAAGTTTCTCCTCATCCATACGTGCAAAACAACGCATGTGCAGCACCTTAGGAATTGGTTTAGGAGGTTTAAGGATATAGGAAAGGAAAACAAGGTCATGATGAGAAAAGCCAGGAGCAGCAAGTTGACCATGAGAGGAAACAAGGGAAGGATTGGAGGTGAGGATAAGGTCAAGCCAAGTGTCATCTACGACGATGTTATGGTGGGTAGCTTGTAGAGGCAGTACATGCAGACTGGCTGACTCGATGAGGTGCAGGAGTTTACGGGAACGAGGAGAGTTGTGAGCAAGAAGGTTTGTATTGAAATCTCCCATGATGATATGGTGTGCATACTCTGAACCCAATGATTCTAATACCGATTCGAATTCGGTGAAATAATCAACTGTAGGGGGACAATAAACGACACCAATGATGGTTTTGACGCCCTTGACACAGACTTCAAGAAACAGAAACTCTGCCGAGGCAGAATAGTTGGAAGAAGAAGTAGCTAAGACTTTGTAGGGAAAGTCACTACGAAGATATATTGCGACGCCACCACCACCCTTGCCAACCCGGTCATTTCGAATAAGAACAAAACCAGGGAGAGGGTAAGTGGTTGAGAGAAGATTAGGTTTGAGCCAGCTCTCGGATATCAGGATGGCATGAACGTTGCAATTAGTGAACGTGTCAAACAATTCGCTATGATGACTTGGGACACTCTGAGCGTTAATATGGCACACGTTCAACAGCCGGTTAGACTGCTGATCAAACTTGTGACGTAAGAAATCACCAAGAGTGTCGGTGACTGAACAAAAACTTTCATCGCCAGAAGAGGCAAGAGATTCATTGGCAGAATAAAAAGACTCATTATCTGATATTATAGGCATAAATATACAATACTATAAAATAAATAAGAAATATAATGCTAAAACAAAAATACTAAACTTAAACAAAAAAGAAGGTAACAAACGACAACAGCGGTTGCATCTTTGCACCACCCGCCAGCTAACATCATGACAAAAAAGAGTAAAAAAATATGAACACGAAACAAAAGTAAAGAAATAACAAAAAAAACACGATATAAATTGCAGAGATTACAGATTGCATAATTTCCAGTCAATGTGTGTACCGTTATCGGAACGCACGCTAATAAACGTACGGAGCATTACGGAACACATAAAATAATCACACTTTGAACGCATCCGATTATATTATTTTTAGTCTATGCTTTGTTTGAATTGACATATTTGACATTTAAGATATAACTTATCAAAACAAATTATTTTCGAGGGTGTATTAATTAAATGTGATACTGAATCGAACCAAACAAAACATTGCCCAGATGAGTAGAGAGGAGTTGCTGCAAAACACTACAACTGAAGAATGCAATCTTACGGTAAGATAACTATTGAGAGTTATAAGAAAATAAAACATAAATGTGTAAGTACGAACTTAAAATGAAATTAATAACCTCTAGCATTTCCGCGTCTTATTTTGCAGATTCTCCCCGGCGACTTCAACATCCCTCCCGCTCGCTGGTGCTGAAGATGCGTTCAGAGGCTTTGGATACTTCACCAATAGGGGACTCAGTTCGTCGATGGAAGTTATCTTATGCCGACTTCCATCAGTGACTTTCACGACGATAACACCGTCCTGAGTCCAACAAGACCGCATTCCAAAGTGTAAACGCGCCCTGCTGAAGACAGATTGCCTGGCCCTGGTCAAGAACTCTTTCACTGAGATAGTGGAACCTTTTAAACCTGTCTTCGCCCTCCATACTGTAGACTTAACATCCACACTAGCAAACCTCACAAGTATGGGCCTATGATGCTCTTTACTAGGTGCGCCAAGTCGGTGACAAACTTTAATAGAAGATGCTGTGAGTGTCTTGAGGTTCAGCCTGCTATTGAGAACGTCTAGGATGACTGTGCTACTATCCTCCTTGTCAGCCTCGGGAAGTCCTTGAAAAAGCAAAGCTTTCCGCCGGTGCCTGGTTTCAATGCTGTCCACTTGCCTGGCACACTCGCAGATTTGCTTCCGAAGCAGTCCCAGCATGCTGAACATTAGCTCCCTGAAGGTCCGGAACTCCTCAGCGATCCTAGCCACAGTGTCTTTCGCAGGCCCAGCACACTGAATTTGTGCTTCAAGATCACCCATCTTCCTTGTGAAGCTCTCCTCAAGGGTCTTCTGTGCAGTTAAGATTTCGGAGAGTTGGGACATTTTTAGTGCCAAGTGAATTTTAGTGAGTGCAGATGATGAGTTGGCAGGTGGTGTTTAATTAGGACTTATGTCACATAAATGTGTTGCAAACGTGAGTACCTGTTTCACTGATGTTTTAAACCAATAACTGATATAAATTTAATAAAATATTGGTTAATTTCTATTTTTAATAAAAGTTTAAAGTTGGAGATATGTCTACACTTTTTTAACACCTACCGCCAAAAAAGTTATGTGTGTAAAAGGTCCACTACATTCTTGTGTTTTGCGTGATGCACCATCATTTTTTTTTAAATAAACGTTGCCCCACACTAAGATTTCTCTTGTATCGTGGGTGCGTTTACAGACACAAATCTCACAAACAAACGCCCAGACCCGAAACAACCACCTGTAGGCCATACAAATTTTTGTTCCGTGTGGGATTCGAACTCACGACCCGTAGCGCAAAAGCCAATCGCTTAGCCACTGCACCAAACGTGTCGTCATTTCGCCGTTATGCTTATGTCCCATGTAATAAGGGGCGAGCCTATTGCCATCAACCGGCCATAAATCCAGACTCCAGGCCGCTACTGAGAAATTCTACATGGAAAAACCCAACAACATTGCCCGACTTGGGGATCGAACCCAGGACATCACGCTCAGTAGTCGTACTTGCGACCACTAGACCACCGAGGCAGTCAAAAATAATCTAGTAGAATTTTAGGTAAACGAATGGTTGTTTAACCTGAAAACAAATGTTGGTGAACCAGTGTTAAACTTCTATTCCGTTTAAGGCACTAATTACCTGATCACCCGTCTACTTAATTTGGCATGTAATTTTTTGCCGTATCCGGTAATTCTTGTCGTGTGACTAGGTAATCACTTAGCAATCCACTGCACTTATTTCAACCACCGTGCAGCTTGTCAGATCGCCATTACCACGGCTCGATTTTCCGTATAAATGACCCATGGGTATAGAAAAGGTGAATCGAAACGTTTGCAACTTTTTCCACAACGACTTTTAGCGCGGCCGGGCTGCACATTATAAGAAACTGTCACAAAATTTCTGACCCATGCGCTTAGAGCCTTAAGACCCTCTGCGCATAAATTTTGTACTAGAGCCAGCAGGCTGCCGGATCCGGCAAATTCTGACACGTGTGTCTAGTACAAAATGAGCAGAGTTGCGCGTCAGAAATTTTCTGACAGAAATTGCTGATAATGTGCGGCCGGGCTTGAGCACCAAATCCACTAGTAAGTTTTGTTGCGCAAGTGCTCACTAAGCTCGTAAAACTTGCAAAAGTCGATATGTTGTGGGTGTGTCCACAGTTTGACAGTCTATTGCACACATATAAAACTTGCTGGTGGATTTAGCACATTATGTATGAGTACCTAAAAATCAGTTTGCAATGGAGGTGTGCATCTTAAAGGTGCTATTTCGACGACGACTTGCGGTCTGCGTTTGCAATCTGCAGTTGAGCACATTTATGCTCCGTTGTTGTTTACCTTCTGTAGGTTATTTATATTGTGGCTATTTGCTAGAGCCACAGCTGATTTGTAACGCCGATTCCGTAATGTTCCTAGTTATATGAGGCGTGTTTATGGGCTTATAAATGGGGAATATCGATGGCGCCATAAAATAGAAACGTAGCCGTAAAACAGTTAAGTTTCCATCTAAATGTTTACTGTACGAGATGAGACTTTCATTTCCGTACTGTATTTATTTATGGCAGAGAAGGTACGTGAATTAAGCCGTATACTGAATCATAGGAAATCGAGAAATTAAAGGAATAACAATTTATAATTGATTCGGTGGTTTTGTAGCTTATTTTTATGAAGAGGTCGGCCCAGAAAGAAGTGGCGAGATAACCTAGACGCGCACCGCGAGGGGTGGTTTGAGGTGGCGTTGGAAAATAGTACATGGAAGAACATGAGGGAGGCGTTGGCCCAGCATTGGGATATTATAGGTTGAAAATAGTTTGGCAAGCAAACCGACGGCCCACCTAATGGAAAGAGGTTACCGCCGCCTATATTCACCTAAACACCAAGAGTATTGCTGAAGCGTTGTCAACCTTAGCGACAAAGTTGAAAAGCTTCATGTGCCTGTAAGGGGATAGAACCTTTGTGACATAGCCCCCCCGCTGCCATTTTGATTTTTTTTCCAGGTTGCGACGCACGATTACACTAACATATATGAGTAGAGGACACTTAGACAAACAAAAAATATCAGTGTCACGTTACCGAGATAATGTGTCGAGATAATCTTGAAAAAAGTCTTTGAGTCCAAATATCTCGGCAACGTGACACTTTAGGGCACTATATCTCTGAATATTTTTTGTTTGTTTGAGTTTCCTCTACCCATATACATTAGTCTCATCGTGCGCCGCAATTTGGAAAAAAAATGAAAATGGCGGCAGGGGCCTATGCCAGCTTCCATAGAAAAATGTTCGAACCCCTTTCACCGGCATGGCGGCACCCATATACCCTTCAAACCGGAACACAGCAGTGCTGTTTGACGGCAGAAATAGACTTAGTGGACTTTCAGAAAGAGCTCTTCTACTACTTATTACTTATTTTCCCGGTTATTTAGACATCGTCTCAGTAATAACCTCATAATAAATATGGGGTGCATGAAAAGAGCCTCCACGAGTGACGATACTTAAGTACGTCTGGCGCACCCTGGGCAGTCAGCCCCGCTACCAACCTTGCTGACTGGCTAATCTTTTCACCACAGCATGAGCTATTTTCGTATAGCTCGTGCTGACACGAGAGAAGAATAATAAATACACAGCATGACTGGTTACTCGCTTCGCATCCGAAAACTATGAACTCTGCTCAATATTCTGTACAAGTTTTACTATGGGATAAACTCGGAATCATCATCATGAACAAAAAACAGCTGTTTCATACAGTTTGTTAAGCAAATTGATACATTGTTTGAACATTTTTATAAAAATCTACTGGATTTTTAGGGTTCCGTACCCAAAGGGTAAAACGGGACCCTATTACTAAGACTCTGCTGTCCGTCTGGCCGTCTGTCCGTCTGTCACCAGGCTGTATCTCATGAACCGTGATAGTTAGACAGTTGAATTTTTCATAGATGATGTATTTCTGTTGCCGTTATAACAACAAATACTAAAAAACATAATAAATATTTAAGGGGCTCCCATACAACAAACGTGATTTTTTTGCCGTTTTTATAGATAATGGTACGGAACCCTTCGTGCGCAAGTCCGACTCGCATTTACCGGTTTTTTTTTCATTAATTTACAGTTTGCCCCATAGTAAAAATTATACGGAATGATTAGCAGAGTTTGTAGTTTTCGGATGTAAAGAGACTGACAAGACATGCTGTATAAGGTGACCTAAGGTGACATAGTTATTTAATTCCTGTTGAAAAAGTATTATTATTATTTTGTTAAAGGATACTAGTCTTTCCGGCAGCGTCGAGGCCCAACATCAATATCCTCATCTCCTTGTTACCGAAGATTTTTGACAACAGCTTCCCCATTGTGCTGAACTCGCCTCAACCGCACAACTGAAAATAAGGAAAATAGAAACATTAGATTATTTGAAACTAAATTATAAAATGATATTAAGTAACAGGTTTAACGTGACTTCAGAAATAATCCTGAAGTTTTGTTTGACCTACTTATTTTAGAACATAATAAGGATAACACGTACACAATCGCGAAATTTGGTACCAGAACATGTTCTATGTTCAAAATGAAATAAGAAAATTTGGTGTTGCACCAGATGCAGACAATACGCGACACAATTTCGGCGTAATTTCGCCTGCAATGCGTTTTAAATTACCCGCAACACCCAGGCTGAAATTAAATCGCGTCTTGCGGATATTAGCGTCTAAACACACTTAGCGTATCTTTTCCGCGTATCTTGCGCAGTAATGCGCGTGCACGAATCTTCTAGGCCCTATTACGCTCGGCGTAACGACGTAAAATACGCGTGGTGAGGCTGCGCAGGCGATTTTTATGTAGCGCGATAAATATGCGTAACGCGACAAAACATGAGCCGCGTAACATGCGCTCAATGTGTCTTCAGCCTAAAAAACAGCTGCTGAAGTTTGGTCGCGTAATTTCAAATGGGAATGGGTCCGATAACTTATTCCATAGAGTTTTATCTAAGTAGACAAGCTTTAACAACAGTTACTAAGTATATTTCGATATTCGAAGATCAGTATGGGAGAATTCACACGAATCACAGCACATCGAAGCGACGAAAAGTGGTCAAGCAGTGGTTACGCGTGAGTAGTGTCGCTGCAGTATTGGCGACAACGACAAAATGTGTGGTCCGTGTGAATAAAACTATTCATTTTCATACAAATTAGGGCCCGACCACGTGTTGTTGTTGTGCCTGGCGGCTACTGTCCAACGGTTAATTTTGGGCGATTGTATTTTATACTATCTGCGTGTTAAACTTTGATATCGCGATGTAGGATTGAATAGTTCGCATGTGGCGTGATAGATGCCGCCACAGTGTAGTTGTTGTTGTGGTGTATTTGTGGTACGTGTGAAACAAGCTTAAGAGGAGAGTCCTTAAGAAACACCTAAAAAGGCACTTACTGTTTTCGAAATTTCTATAAACTCACCGCATGGAAATACGTAAAAAAAATAATGAAGAACCTTAATAGATGTGCCAACAGTTTCACCGCGAGATATTTGCGAAATCATCATTAATTTCGAGAAAAAAAAATGTTAAATTCCCTCAAAAACATCTAAATCGACCTTTTCTATTTGCAGAATTTACTTCATTTTAAAGAAATATATAAAAATCTATTTAGTTCAATCGTGACACGAAAGTATGAATAACACGTCTACCGTTTTATTATTTTAATAAATCAAACCAAATGAGAGTAATCTACGTCTCAACATTGTTAATTTTTTACGGAAATTGTTTTCCGTTCCCCATACATTTTAGTATGGAGCAATACTCTCCCGTAATTTGTTTTATAAAAGAGTACGCACGCGAAAAATTTTCAGTGCCATCCTAGAATCCAAGGTGACAGCACGTCCGTTTGTAATTCGAGCCGAGCTCTCAAAACATCTACGCACAAGGCATAAGGGTGGGTTGCGAGTGTCGTGACATGACTGCATTTTTTCACTCTTCGAACAATAAGACAGACGACTCGGACAGTGACCGAGTTGACACATTTTAATTTCAATATTTTTTTCACTGAATATTCGGACACCATCAAATTATTGAAGCTTTTTAGTAGTCAGATAAAAAGTTTTAAAATGTGGCAAAAAAAGCGTTACCAAAACTATTTGTGGCTTTAAGGTGGCATCTTTCGGTAATAAATAACTTTGTGGACTCACCACTTTGAACTGCACCAAAAAAGTATTCTTCGAAACGCACGAACGATGAAATATAGAGAAGAGCATGAAGGATTCGTAGTGAATTTATATCGATAGACGTTTTAAAATTCAGCTGCCCTTATTGTTTATTTATTAAAACTACTAGGAAAGTAGAAATGAACTGCAACTAGGTACTTAAGCGACTTAGCTCCGGTTTCTGAATTGAGAATTCTAGGATAAGCAGTACTTAAGTAACATTTGAGTACAGAATTGTCAAAAAAATTACGGATTTTAAAGCATTTTTTGACAACTCCGTACTCAAATACTACTTAAGTATTGCTTATCTTGAATTTAATTCAGAAACCGGAGGTAAGTCGCTTAAGCACCTAGTTCCAATTCATTTCTGCTTTCCTGGTAGTTTTAATAAATAAACAACAGTTGAATTTTAAAACGTCTATCGATATAATTTATCACGAATCCTTCGTGCTCTTATGTTTCATCGTTGGTGGGTTTCAAGGAATACGACTGCCAAGGCGCGTATCATCTATGTATTAATCCGGTTAAAAACTGTTTTTTTATAACTATAGGCTGGGCGGAGGAGAGATTTCCACAATTATTAAGGTATCGTTGAAAGTTTTTTTATCTGACTGTACAAAACAGCTTTTTTTATTGGGGTCCGAATCATCAGTGAAAAAATATTAAAATCAAAATATGTCAATTTGGACACTGTGTCCGAATATATTGTGAATTTTATACAGGGTGGAATCGTTAAGTGTCAACTGGCGATTATTCCGTCAGTTTAGGAAATATTTCAGAACTTATGGCTAATATCAAAACTAGGACGTCTAGTCACTAAAATAACATTAATATTTTTTGATAAAATAACCGCCATGTATCGAGAATTTTGATTTTACCTACTTCCGTACATTTGGTATGACATTTTGTTCATGAGATATTCAAGAAGCTTATAATTTTTTTGCATTTTTCATTCGAGCTAAATTGTTTACTGAATGACAGGATTAATAATAACTCGATAAAAAAAATGGATCATATTTCTTTCTTGTAATTGACAAAGTCGGCAACATTTTTAATTAAACTTTTAATCAATTGAACTGGATGAAAACGAAAAATAATAAGTTACCAAGACTTGCCAATTTTGACGTTTGATAGCTTGTCAGCTAAAGGGTTCTCTATTTCTTGTTAATATATTTTTCTGCATATTATTACTATTTCAGATAGAAATGGGAAAACGTGAAGAAAATTATATGCATCATTATGCATTATATGCATTATTATATTATATTATTATATTATGCTTCCGGAAATAACAGATTCAAGATTAGACAGTAAAATAGAAATAAATGAGCCCAATTATTTGATTGGTGCAATTAAAAAACGAGAATCTGAAAGAAAATCAAAGAAACGGAACAGCGAAAATGTTTTATCTGATGTCAGCAGCCCCAAGCGCCAAGCAATAAATAAATGAATTAAAGAAAATAATTTTATCAAGCATTAATTTTTGTATGTAGGTACTAAGATGTACCTACCTATAATTTTTTTATAATAAAATATAATTTTAAAATATAAAACTGAGAAAAAAATGTTACTATACCCAGTAATTGAGTTATATACAGGGTGGAAAAAATCAATGGGCCCTGAAGGGAAACCACTTTAAATCCTTAAGATAGATTATTTTTCTTAAAGGAAACATTCCTTTATTTTTAAAAAGAAACAAAACTGCATTCACAGATTTCTCGACACGCTTACCTAAACCGGGAATCGAACCAGTTAAAAAAATCCAAAAATAAACACTCGCTATTTTATTTCAATAGTCGATACAGTCAATGTTAGAGATAAAATTTCTCCAATAAACATTAGGTCTTACACTCGTCTGTCGTACAAGATATCCATGAAATTTAATATTTAGGTAGTACACAAGGGCTTTAATCAACATTACCTAGACTAGAACTGTTCCCTTTTAACAAGTAGGTAAAAGACACGTTATAATTTTCCTAAAACTCAAACATCCAAAGACATTCTATGAAGTACAAGCTTGATAATTTATCTCTAAGTACCTCGTTGAAGACTTAGATAAGAAAATCATTTAATTAGTAATAATAATTCTATGCACATCTCCTTCTTAGACGGAGCGTCCTGACGAAAAGTTTAAAAATAGAACGTTCCGTTTGACAATAATCCTATCGATTAGTAAAATAAAATAGCGAGTGTTTATTTTTTTATTTTTAGCTGGTTCGTTTCCCGATTAAGATAAGCTTGTCGAGAAATCTGTGAATGCAGTTTTGTTTCTTTTTAAAAATAAAGGAATGTTTCCTTTAAGAAAAATAATCTATCTTAAGGATTTAAAGTGGTTTCCCTTCAGGGCCCATTGATTTTTTCCACCCTGTATATTAATTTAATTGTTTTTCATTACAAATCAATCACACATTATCTCGTTTTAATTTTTATGTTGGCTCTTATCTTCCCTCGCAATATTTACATACCCTAAAATATTCCCAAACAAAAATTATGTGTCATTATATTCGAAAATAGAAACACAGAAAATCAACAATAATATATTACAGTAATAATTATTCTAAGTTTAAATCTGTCAATACCGATTACACTGTGACCCCACCCTTTGTTCACGACACCAATACTATGGGCACGCGTGCCTCGCGGTGCGGTGAATAAATAGCTAATACATTGCGCGTTTTTTGCAACATACTTACTAGTCCTTCAGAAGCGGACGCGCACTGAAGGTTTATTTAACCCGGCGCGCCACAAAATAAACCTTCGGTGCGCTTTTGTTTTTCGGTATGTGTACACTACATTGTGTGATGCAGCTGTATTAGTAGAAAATGTCGAAGTGTGGGTTCAAAAATAAGTTCTCACGCTCGCAAACCTTCCTCTTAAACAATACCAAAATAAGAAATTTTCTACAGAATAGTCGTATCTGTTTTGCTGTAACAGGACTATAAAATAGATATCACTCAATTAATTGTTCCGAAATCAATTACGATAGGCTTAAGTTTTAATTTAACGACTGAACCACCGTTCGGGTAGTTCAGAACTGGTAAACCACTCCCGGAGTTAGGAACTATGGAGTTGAAGGGTACTTTCCAGTTAACGAATTCAACAAACTTCGTTGTTATTTCATAAAGATGTTTTGTTTTGTTTTCGATACTGTGAATCTATTTGAGGTAACTATGTTTTTTGGAGAATACGATACTATTTCGAATGTTTTTTTGATTTTACGGCATGACTGCTTTACTATAAGACAACGATGAATACATGAAAAAAAAGTCATCTGTTGCATACAGAATGATAAAAGTTGCTTAACAAAATAGCAGATTTTTTTTTTTCACGAATTCTGAGTTTGTCACACAGTAAACGTTTTACAAAGTGATGAGCAGAAATCATGGTTTTCGGATGTAAATAAACTAACCAGTCATACTTTAAATACCTAGTAGAAACATGGAAGAGAACCGCTAAAGATCGCGGTGGGTGACCCACCAAGCAGTGGGTCAACCCAGTTAAAAAGGAAAACAACTAATTAACAAGCCATCCAAAGTCTCAATTAGTCTTAATTCACACTACTACCAACACTGCTTCGTTTACGACATACTCTAGCTTCGAAAGACATTCATATTTTGGTATCGTTGCAATATCGATCTCAAGGTATGATATCGAAATGGTAAACCGTATGAAAGTGGAATCCAATTAGGAACACAACTTTTTATACATTCTTTTTTACGAGGAAAAAAATATTACGCCCCAAAGATTATAAGCAAAAACATCAAAGCCACAAAAAATATACCAGTGAAAGATGAGTATTTTACGAGTCACGAGTTATTGGAGAGCGAATCAAAAAGTTTGCAAGCAACTAAAAAATGTTTGCCGGGAGTCGATGTACCAATTTGGCAGTGTCCATCACGGTTCGCGGTAAGTTTAATGAAATAAGTCAGTACTGTTTCCGAAGTCCAATATATTGGGTTATTCTGTCATCGAAACTGATTCGCTATTGTGGGCGTGACGGATTTAATTTGAATAGGTACTACGAGAATTGTTTTGTGTAGTTTGAAGTGATAATTATCATCGATAATTACGGTTTGATCAATTTTATATACTTAAATCAGATTGAAGTGGGATTTTGATATCGGAATCTTCACATAAAGACAATCCTCATATATTAGGTTGGGGAAAAAGTCTTTTCGCATTTTAGTATGTATGAACTTGTAATAAAATTTCTTTGGCTATACTATTCGTATCTGTATGGTTTTGGTATCATTGAAAGTTTAAATTTTAAAGAACATAATTCCAAATTCAAATTAGGAAAATGTGTGATTTTCATTTGTTTTTCGTACCGTCAAGATTAGTGAATCTAATGAAGAAATTCATAAGGTAAAAGCACTAATGCCCGACAGTATAAGAGCAACACAAATTTAATTCTTCAATAACAAATGTAATTTAATCACAAAACACAGTTAAATCTTTTTATATGCTAAAGTAACATTTAGATATTTAGTTTTCAACATAAAAGCTTTATTTACTAACATATTTCATACTTTAATTTACATTCTTTTACACTTTGTCGTAGGAACTATTAAATGACATCACAAAAAAACAAAATCACTAATAGTAGACATCCCTTAGCGCTAATACTAGACGTGTCTAATATTAGTGCTAATAGATGTCTATTAATAGTGGTTTGATATTATTATTATCAAGTTAAAAAAAAACAATACTGAAATACTATAATATGAAGTTACCCGTGAACTTGTAACAGAAAAGGCAATTTAGACTTAATCCTATCACTTGTTATAATAATTTTTGACATGTCTTAAACTCGTACGGCGTCATAGTGCTCAAAAATAAATCTGAAATCAAAAGAACTAACAGTTGACACCTAGTATACCCCAATAGTTGACACCCTGTCTACTGTTGGATACGATCATTCGAAACGAACAAAAATTAAACAGCACTCTATTGACAGGATATAGAGACAATAATTGCATGAACATGTGCTGAGAAAATCTGTTTGGTGAGACACCAGTAGATGACACATGTGTCGGCTTTTAGGTTTTTACTAATTTCTGGTACTAATAGTAGACACCCTTTAATTTGTTAGTAAACCTAACCGAAATAAGAAGGCAATGGTCCTGGTATGTCAATAACTTAATAAATTTCTATAAACAACACAAAAAGCAGCAAAAATCGTAAAAATGTAGAACGAAATCATACCAACTATATGTCGGCGTCGTTAACATTTTCTTTTAGAATCACATTGCATTTGTTCTCTTTCTCACATTGTTTACTGCCAACTGACGTCATTTTTAAATTTGCTTAAATACGTGAATGAAAATTTTTGACCGCGTATCTTAGATATCTAGGTGTCTGTTACAGCAATCTTGAAGTAAATTCAATGATTATTATTCTTAGTAGAAAAGGTTTTATTCGAAAGTGTCATCCTTTAGTTCAGTGTCGGGCATTCTTATTCTTTATTGTACACAAGAAAATTACAATAAAAACATTACAATTTAGTGAAGTGATGTACAAAGGCGAGCTTAACTCAAAAATGAGTTTTCTACCAGCAAACCTTTGAGTGATAGAGAGAGATTGATAATATATATGGTTGAGGGCAAACTCCAGTGTACAACTGTCTTATTTATGCTATAAAATAAAATATACCTAAATAAATATACAACCTGAAAATATATTACATAAATATATATATATATATATATACACTATATAATAAACCTACATAAATAATAATAATAATCAATCATTCAGAGAGGAAATGCTTCCTAATTCTACTCTTGAAAACGGTAAGAGAAGGGCTATCACGTAGTGAGTGTGGGAGTGAGTTCCAAAGACGCACTGCACGAATGGTGAAGGAACCATCATAACGGCTGGAAGTGTGACGCGGAGTACGGAGCAGAAGAGAAGAAGCCGTGCGACAAGGTTTACCCCTGGGGACAAGGTACTCAAAGCGTTCTCGAAGATATACAGGAGAGTTATAGTGCATTTACCTTACTACTACTACTAAAAAAATACGATGTTTATAGACCTAGTGCAGTGTCTGTGAGAGTAGCACAAATTTGGTTTAAGCGTTTTCAATCCGGAAATTTTGATGTCAAAGATGCACGTCGCTCTGGTCGCCCTATTACGGATAAAATGGATGCCATTTTTAAAAAAGTGGAGCAAGATCGGCATATCAGTAGTTACGACGTAGCTGAAGAACTGGGAATTGACCACAAAACAGTTTTGACGCATTTGAAAAAAACTGGGTACACAAAAAAGCTCGATATTTGGGTACCTTACGAGCTCACTGAAAGAAACCTAATGAACCGTGTACTCATTTGTGATTCTTTATTACGACGTAATGAAACCGAACCATTTTTGAAGAAGCTGATAACTGGTGATGAAAAATGGATCACGTACGACAAGAACGTGCGAAAAAGGTCGTGGTCAAAGGCCGGTCAGGCTTCACAGACTGTGGCGAAACCCGGGTTAACACGCAACAAGGTGATGCTGTGTGTGTGGTGGGATTGGAAGGGCATTATTCATTATGAGCTGTTACCACCAGGCAGGACCATCGATTCTGAACTCTACTGCGAACAACTGATGAGATTAAAGCAAGAAGTTGAGAGAAAGCGGCCGGAATTAATCAACAGAAGGGGTGTGGTTTTTCATCATGATAACGCTAGACCTCACACATCTTTAGCCACTCAGCAAAAATTAAAAGAGTTTGGCTGGGAGGTGTTAATGCATCCGCCGTATAGTCCTGACCTTGCACCTTCAGATTTCCACCTGTTTCGGTGTCTTCAGAATGCTTTAGGCAGTGTCAGGTTAACATCACGAGAGGACTGCCAAAATCACTTGTCGCGGTATTTTGATCCGAAGTCCCAAAATTTCTATAGCAATGGGATCATGTCCCTACCTACAAGATGGCAAAAAGTTATCGAACAAAATGGTACCTACATACTTTAGTTAAATGTAAATAAACTCTATCAAAAATGTTTTGAATTTTCTTAAAAAATGCGAAAAAACTTTTTCCCCAACCTATTAGTTGAGGAGGACAAGGATGATATTTCAGTCATCGATTTAATTAATTAGTGCGTAGTTTTGTGACTATAAGTTTTACTTTTGTAAGCTTTAGTCAAGATCTCATCAAGTTTTTTTTTTGGGCAAAAATAAGTAAAAATAAAATTTATTATGAAAATATTATTATACTATGTCTTTCCAACATAAACCAAGGTGGTGCCAGTTCAATAAAGATCGGTTGTTTGATAATTATCACAAGACATATTATGTATCTTGACAATTTCGAACCCTGGTTTTTTCGACCCGTTTTTATCCATAAGGATTCTAGAATCTTCGAGTAAGATACAGACTTACATAGCTTTATCCAGCCTTCAAAGGTCGTAGTAGCACATGGAGATAATAAATTGTTAGCTTATACAAATGCCAGGGCACTAGGTACGCACGGCTACAAGCTAACATTTCCAGTGAGCTGATCTCGCGTTGTATAGGTTTTCTGTAGAATGAGAGGTTAGCTTATACTGGATAATGTAGCCGTGTGTACAAACTATGTTTTCTGTGAAGGACTACACTGCATACTTTACTAATGTCCGCGAGTTCAAGCGTATGATTTGTTGGGAAGATAATATAAATGATGGAATCAGGCGTTACTTTGCGGAAATCAAATATTACATACAAATATGCAAATACAATATAATGACCGCTAGGACGCGAAATAGCGGTCGAGGAGTCAACATATCCTGAGTATGCCCCGTGCAGGGGCGAAACACGTGTCGTGTATTGGTTTACTTAGTTGCATGTTACATTTTTTTTTCACTCTTTGTGCATGTGCATATACTTGTGGGCGGGAGGGTGTTGCTGCATACTGCATCCAAACCAGCGATCATGTTCAGCAGAATTAAAGCTAGATATTGTATCTATTTGCATATTTGGGAAAATAATATTTTTCGAATATTTTGAATTTCCGCGACTCTGTAATTAAAATTGTTGATCTATCGTTCGTTTCCTTAATAATGTCAAAGGTGCCAATTACCTGATATTATTGTTCAATCTACGCTTGTTACCTAGAGTTTTGCTATCGATCCAGATTTTGGAAATTTTCTAATTGGATCTCTTGGAACTGAAGGGTTGAAAATCATTACTGAATTACGAAGCCAATGTTGAATTAAGTAAAAGCCTCTTGACTGATGAATTGAGGAGATTAAATAATTTGTTTTCGTAATTCTAATGAAAAGCAAACGAAAGGTAGTTTATTTCGTAAAACTTAATAATATTACAATTCTTTCACTTGTAACTGAAATGTTTTTTTAGAGATATGCTCGAGAGCGTAAAGCACGCACCATTAAGTTTAAAATCGAATGATGGCTAAATGATTTTGTTTAATTTTTAGTTATCTATTAACGTCATCTGTTACATTTGTCTTGAATTCATTAAAAAATGCAATGACACCCACAGTTCTACTTCAATTAGATAGAGCAACTTTAGTTATGAATTTATTACGGCCAAGGTGTAAAAAAACTTTTACGCGATTCCCAAAAAAAAACAAGTTTTTCTTTTATTATCGATTTAGATTTATACGTAGAAAAAAGGCACATATTATGCAAATCCCAAGCGATTTGGTATTTTATTAAGAAAATAAATCAACATATGGGGATATGTCCCCTTTTATCATACTTTTATTTTACCTATAAATAACCATTATCGATGTTCCACAATAAATCCTTTTCTAATATAATCGGCTAATAAGGTTTAACATTATCATATCTTTATATCTCACATAATGTTTTACGCCGTCGTATCAATGATCCGAGTTCGTTAATGGTTTCAACGTTATCATCAATCAACATAGGAATCGGGGCGACGCTACACTATCGGAAACCGTCTATCATAGATACTGTTCAGTATGATAGACCCTCGTTTATTTAACTATATCTGTTTTGCCGAGTGGCACTGGTAAGCAGAGTGAACGCAATTTTGTTTTCAATGTCATTTTTATATACATACACTCACACAGACACACACACACACACATTCACACACTCATACACATTCACACACACACCCACTCATTGATACACACACGCACATATATTATGTCATACATACATATACTCATGCCTGTAATCCCCAAAGGGCTAAGCAGAGGTGTTCTCTATACAGGAGTCTATACAATCACGTTGCGCCTCTAGTATTAATAAGTAAGTGCCATGTTAGTCGTCATAGGTGGTGAGCCTATAGCCAATTTTCGGGCTCAACTATGTCATTTTTATTTAATGGAATGATTAAATGTTGGGTCTGTAGAATTTCAGACCAATTGCACAGGATTATAATGTTACTGGTGATCATGGAGTAGGATAGATAGAGGGATGTAGAGGACTAGAGATTGGGTGCTTCAACAGCCTCCACGAACGACATTACGGATATAAAATATATGTATATGAGGTAAATGCATAAAATAAATGAAATTAAAGCACGAAATAATTCGTTAAAATAGTCTCGTTTCATTGGCGTTAATGTCAAAGGTAATTAAAAATACAGCATAATACAATACACAATAAGTTAGTCGATCGAATGAAAACGGCTTCTAAAACTATTGTAGAATAATAAAGGTAAAGTTCGTGTTTCATTATGATGTAGGTACTAACTTAGGTATCATCTCCAAAGTCTGTATATTTTCATTAATTCACATCAAATATAAGAGATTATCTCACTTCCGTTGAATAACCTACTCATACAACGTTACCCTTCACTTATCTGTTTCCGAATAACTTACTTCATTTATCAAAAACAGGTCAACTTTAGCATAGAAATGATCGATCTTAACATCGATTTAATATTCAAATCGCGTAACAGCATTTACTCGAAACATTTAATAGGTACGGGCGATAATAACAATGTTCTAACAAGGAAACCAGCTATTACCTCTACATCCCACATGCTGCCTACCTGCGAGTCAGTCGATGCCCTAGATACGAAGCTAAGCTGTGCTAAATATAGACGAGGGCCCTAGCTGTGAAATCTTGCGCCTATCTTCTATCGACATTTAACAACTTTTACGAACAATAAATCAAGGTTTTAGTAAATGCTTTGTAAGCGTTTGACAAGTGGATTGGATGGATTTGGAAATTAGAACTTTACAAAGAGTTGTAAAGGTACTTACTCCTTACAGTCGGTCAACGTAGAACATTGTTAATTTGTTACAGAGCAATCGTGCGGGGGGTTGCGGGGTGAAGGGGGCGGAGGTTATGTCCCGAGTAGCCATACTGCATACTTGGGACATAACCTCCGCCCCTACATAATTTTGACATTTCATAGGACCTGTAAAATGTATGGGCGTTGACCCACTGTATGTAGTAAGTAGGTACACTATGGTACTAGGTACTGAGTATTTACCCGGTTGCGTATCTCTAGCCTCCACTGCTAGACATACTCCTTACAGGAAAGCACTTCCTCATAGACTTTGTGTCTGTGACCCTCTTGCATCCAATGGCTTCCCACGACCTCAACTAGGCTAGGTCTTGGCCAGGCAGTTTGTTAATCTTTTGGTAGGAGAACCAATCCTTTAAATTCTTATTCAAAACCAAACAAATTTTAGGGTTTATTTACATTTCTTGATTCTATTTCATTTGCCGATTGTAAACGACGTAAATTCAGATAGCTCTTTGCCTCCAAAAAGCTGGCAAGGATCTCTAAATTTCGGAAGACGATACGCGACCTAAGGTACAGAAATTGTATAATATAATAATCTAAATATATCCGCAACAAACCTAGTTATAGACAGTTTCACGACAATCGTTAAAGGGCAAAATAACAGATTCTAGCGAACTCGTTTCCAAAGGTTAGAATAATATTAAATAAAAGCTTTTAGTTTCCAGGCGTTCCAAATTATAAATTGTAATATACTTTTTAGCACTTACAATGTTTATTTTACATGTTTTTTTTTAATAAAAGTTTTTCGTTTTTATTTAGGTTATTTTCCTTTTTTTAATATAATCAATCTAAAATTAAACTTTATTGTAAGTATTATCATCAGATCGACAAAAACTGCAAAAAAAAAACATGCAACCAACAAATATCTGGAAGTGAAAAACTAAATTTTAGATATTGATTGAAATGTATAAAGTGTGTATAATGTATACAACAGTGGCCAATATTGTTTGTCCAGTTAAGTACTTACTTAAGCTCTTTTTAGAATTTTCGTCCTTCTTTTATTTACAATACGTACTTGAAATACGTAACAAATTGTCTATTGAGTCTCGAATTTGTGGAAAAGCTAGCCAGAATTTGCGAATAGAATTAACATGAAGAGAAAAATAACAATTGCCGGAGGAAAATGGGGATAAAACGCGTGAAATGAATTGCCAAGTCGTTTATTTGTCAGAGTTATGTTAGTCGTCTTTTAAGATATAAAATCACAAGCAAAATGCAAGCTTGTGAACGAATCTAGAATCGTTCATTAGGGTATTCAGTCTATAAAAGAGGCTTCAGTGGCTTATTTCCAATACTGGGCTGATTAGATGATAATTTTATTCATTTTGCATGTTTAAAGTATAACGGATGAGTATCGATCTATCTTAGCGCATATAGCCGATACTGTGCTCTGTTCCATGAAAGAAAAGTCCCGGCATATACTTGGGAGCAAATAAATCGAGCCACTTCTATTTTTCACGTAGGTATAATTGTTATTATTTTTGGTATTATGGAACAGATCAATTCTTCACATATATCGCCTAAAAGGTTATTTGATAACCTATGAAATGAGGGTAGTTTTTTGTATTTTGAATAATATAATTCATGAAACCAAAACTAATAATCAGGACACATGAAAAAAGGAGTGGCTCGATTTCTTTGCTCCCAAGTGTAGTAGTCATTTCGTATACTGTCTCGTGTAGTGCCGGACTTAAAGAATAGCACTACCCCCATCTCTTCTCGTGGGTGTCGTAAAAGGCGACTAAGGGGTTCTCTAGAGGATGGGCAGCAGCGTTCTCTTAGTACTTTAACAACCATACTGCGATCGCCAAACCGCCTGCCAGGCGTGGTGATTACGGCAACACCCCCCCCCTCCCTCCCTTATGGGGGCGGCCTATGTCCAGCAGGAGACGTCTTTCGGCTGAATGATGATGATGATATTGTAGCCGTAATAAGACTGCTATCGAAAAACGTAAACGATATCATCAATAACCTTAAACTACGTAGATTTTCAATGTTATTTTTTCTTCTTAAAATATTTGATATTCTTTCTTTGTTTTGTAGAAAAACGTCAGGACTCAACTTATGTTGAAAAAAGGTTATAAAACAGAATTGCAATCATGAAGTTTGCTTTATCTTTCTTAGCAACATCTGCACTCTCGTTCTTACTGAAGAACAATTTCAGAATATTCTTTGTACAATCACTGCAACTCGTGAGAAAGTTTTAAAAGTTCGCATAAGTATAACTTTTGTTTATAGATTGCTTCATTGATCTAAAGATAAGTACGGTAATCAATGGAAACTCTGAACTTACGCGTTGTACTATATTCATTGACCTTGACGTGACGTCATATTCGTGACGTGTTTGTGCGTATGCACATTATGTCGAACACGGCACACGAATTTCTACACACGGCTACATATCAAGATATACATTTCCAATATATTATAAGCTGACTAGCTTTTTTCGCTTGCGTGAAATTTTGAACCCGTTAAGTGACGATTTTCTATACAAACTTTCATCCCCTATTTAACTCTCTTAGGGGTAAAATTTCGAAAAATGCTTCCTTATTCCTTGTCTACATTATAAAGGATACCTTTGTGTAAAATTTCAGCTTTATAGGTCCAAGGGTTTGGGCTGGGTTGATGAGTCAGTCAGTCAGGACTTTTTATTTATTATTATATAGATTAGATCCCTCATACTGGAAATAAATAGCTTGATATGTGGCTGTACGTACTTTAGTTTAACCATTCCATTTGTCTTAAAAAAATATGGGAATGAGCTAGCACAACGTATGTGTGTAATGGAAAAAATAACTTTGTGAAAAAAAATGAAACCGTCATTAATTTTAATAAGTACGAGTATTACTTAGCACAATGATTAGTGAAAACACAAGTACTTACAGTAAAACATTACGATTTTGTTTAGAGAACAAACAAGAATATTTGGTTGGGACAATAAGCAATACTGAAGGGCGAAATACAACAAAAAAACATGTTTGAAAAAAAAAGAACGGTCTATAGAATATCTTCTGAGATTTTATTTATTTATCCTTTCGCACAAAATTTGTACAGAGTCGAACTTGATGCCTTAGGCATTCTCTACCAATCGACCTTAAGCGTGAATTACATAGAAACGACATAAGGCGCAGGCACGGCGGAGGCGTCGCTTTCATACATTTTGTGCGAAAAAAAATTGAAGCGGCACGAAAAATGCATGGAAGTGACGCACCTGCGCCTTATGCCGTTTCTATGTAATTCAGGCCTTAGGGTGAAGCAGGAAAAACATGGTAGGTGTACTAAAAAGAGTTATGTGACAGGCTATTAAAAATAAACACAAAGATAACTAATGTTCTCATTTCAGTGTCGCAGCAGTAAAGGGAAATCATTCTGAATCCATGCAGCGTAACATTTTACTGTCAGCCTAACCGAATACTGAATTTAGAGTAGGGATACACAGGAGGAACATAAAAGCAAATATATAAAGCTTCATTACAATATAGGAACGTATAAGGCATCGCACACACTATTTACTTACGCAAGCTAACGCTATAAAAGTTCTGAGGTTTTGTTGTTCTCGTACCTAAATATAATATTGTCGTACGAATGTGTGAATTTCCATTTGAATAACAGAAGACGTGACATACCTACAGTACTTATTTGTATATTGGAATGTCCACACCAAGCCAACGAACGTTCGTCATTTATTGAATTTGACTAAAGGAGATCACCCATTCTGGGATAAAATTTGCATTTTTGGCGGCCATCAATAACAGTTACACAATTTTAAAACACACGTGTAACGCATTATTTTTTACTATGGCGTCAAAGCTATTTGGGTTCGCAGATACATGTATACCAGGTAAAAATTAAAACGACTTGTATTAGGGGTTTTAAGAATTATTTTATTATTATTACAGCATTGTCGCCATACAAAGAAATTAATGTTTGTACTCCGGCCACCATTTAAATAAAATATAATTCATTCCTGGCCGCCGACTCTTTTTTTATCCCAAATCATCGAACAAAATTGGTGATCTCCTTTGTACAGAACGAATTCGGTTTCATTCGGATTCACCTCGGCCGCACATTTTAAGATTTTTTCTGTCTGAAACCTTCTGACGCTCGCCGGAAGGTACTCTGCTCATACAATTTGTGCTAGACCCCGCACACTGTCAGAATTAGCCGCATCCTGCAGCCTGCGGGCTCTAGTACTAAGGCCCCCCGCTGATTGTGATTTTTTGTCACGGTTACTTTTTGTTACCAAGTCTGTTATCGGTAGCGGGTAGCACTGGGCAATGTTGACAAAAGAAGGTAGTCGTCGATATGGATCAACGCACCCGAGGTTATAAAGGCGGTGGTCATTCGACGAAGCGAGAGCATTCTGTGTAGATCAGCTGAAGAAGTCTGACCTTTTATATCTGTCTAGCTTATCTTTATTTTGTGATCTTGTAATAATTGTGTAAAGTATTATATTGTGATATAGTTCATGTTACTAATACTAACCGAAATACAAGTATTCTCAGTGGTGGAGAGTCTATGTTGGTTTTATTTACTCATTTACCTTTCTCGCAATCCTGACATGCCGATATTAGCTATAACTGTAATGATAGAATCATCCCTGAACGATTACGTTGTTAAGTCGTTTATAAGACGAATGCTATGAAGATATAATGTATATTTGTCACCGTAATGTCACGTCTCCATAGTGAGCGCACTCCCATACCTACATCTTCATAGCATTCGACTTAGTAACAAGAAGTCACCGTGACATAAAATCACAATCAGCGGGGGGCCTAAATGTATGTGCAGAGGGCCACGCGCACGCGTCAGAAATCTCTGACAGAATATTATAAGCGATATCGAGCCCCGTTCGTTGGCTTGGTGTGTACGCACCATTAAAGGCATCCGAGAGGAATGAAGATATTGTGATGCGGTACAACAAGCTAGATTATGTCGTATTTCTAAATGCTACCTTCTCAATCTGAAGCCTGGATGTGGCGGCAGGATTTAATGTCATAACTGATGTTATAGGAATTGTCATTGTTAAGTTTTTATAAATCAAATAAGAATAATCGATAAAACTATGTAAAAACGGGTCACACACAAAATATTAAAGCGTTCACATTTATTCATTCAAATCAATAAAATCCATACAAAAACATAATTGATGATTGATCCTGTTATACAGAATAAAAAGATCCCACGCGACGCCAAAGCAATTACATTTACGTTAAAACGCCATCGCGTTATTTTTACATCCATTTATAATATTCATATAAATTCATGGAAAGAGACATCTTTTCATAACGTACCTTTTACATAACAGAAATATTTCAAACATTTCGAATATAAGAAATTCATGAGACGTGAATGATAAATAAATAAACATCAAGAAAATTAATGTACGCACGAAAAGAACTGCGGAAATGAAATGAGTAAACGGAGTATATGAAATGTATTGTTGTAACATCACTGAAGGAGTTTGATTCGCGTTTCTTATCACAAAGAAATCTTATGTGAGGACCTTCGGCTTCCTGCATAATCAGTACATTTCTGTTTCACTGTTGGGCACGGGCGGCTACTCAGATTGAGAAGGGTGTAAGGCTTTAGTCAACCACGGTGGCCTTGTGCGGATTGGCGGACTACAACCCCATCAAGGACTTGTTGGAGCTCTCGCAGGTGTGCAGGTTTCCTCACGATGTTTTCCTTCACCTTTAACGTACGTACGTAGTAACGTGATTATTTTGCTTCCTGACGTGCCCCTAAACTATTTCCAAAATTTTCTAGTCTACGCATCTGCACTTATTATTCGCAGCTTTTTGGCATCGACTCCCTCACAAAATCACTTTTCTCATGACACACAACTGATACATAATTATGTAAGGATATTAGTCGTATCTTCTTAAAAATTGAGTAATATATCCAAGGACCACACCCTACAAGGATACAACGAAAATGTTTGCTAATTTATTAATGTACTTACACCTCATTTCCCAATTAGTGAAAGCAGTATTCCAAGCAAAACCAATGCTAATTTAATTACACCGGAACTAGCTTTATGTGTGCTATTCACACAATAGGAGAACACATCGCCTACCGACATCACAAATAAGTGTATTTATGATTTAACAGATGAGAATTTTAATTCAGAACTATGCCGGCTACAAATTCTCGCTGAAACGGCCCGAGACGTTATCTCTATCCTTTACTTTTAACATCAAATAGCAAAGGACAGCATCTAAGTCTCGGACTGTGTCGGCGAGAATCTGGAGGGCTTTTAAGTGTTGTCAAATGAATTGAATTCAGATTATGTTTCATTTTTAACAGCTCTACTTGGCATGCTGCTCCCAGACCACCATGTTGATAGTGGTGTATTAATACAGGTCCTAGAAAGCGTAGTATAAGAAACAGGATTTTTTTATAAAGTTTATGTCACGACTAGTCATCTGTGTAGGAATAGGAAATGTGGCCAATGACATTAATTGATCGGGCCGGGCCGGGATGAAATCTGGATGGAACTAGACTAGAACAATGCCGTGTGTACGCGTTGTAACCGCCGACCTAATTCTATTGACAAAAAAATATTTGAACCACGCCCTAGAGGTTGAAATAAAAACGTACTTGAAATATGAGACATGGTTCATAGAGTTTAGCGACATTATCAATTCTGAATGCAAATGAATGTTCTAACCTTCTAGAAGGTCCTTACTTAAGGACTGCAAGATAAACATTAAACACCAACTGCTAATTTACTTTACAAATTGTTTAAGTCATCAAGGAGGGAGGTTCCTTAAGAGCCTGTTATGTTTGAGCTAAGAGCGTAGTCGCTATCTGGAAACTCGTTACGCGAAGTTCAAGCGCCATCAACGTACTTAATATTGATTCGGTTACTTTGACTTTAAAGTCACCCTTACGAGTGAAAGCAAAGTACAATAAGATAAGCATGGTTGATCCTAAAACCTTATCTCCGAAGGTCGGATCCTATCGAGTCAAAAGTTAGAAAGCTATAAAAAACAAAACTAATACGAAAAAAGAGTACACAGTGACAGTACGCTATTTGCCAAAATCAAACACGGAAAGCCGTTCGGATGCAAACCGGATTAATCATAACCAATAAAGGAAAAGAGCGGTCTATTGCCACGATACCCACTATAGGTATTTGATCGATAAACAGAATAAAGGTTTAACGGTGTGCTACGGCATCATAAAAGTGGATACGAGGGTTCGCCCGCGTTCTGAACACGGAACCCTGAATTGGGTCGCTCCGTGTATCTATAATGTCACTACGTTTGGGAGGTCGTGCTTAAATAATGATGCTTCAAGGCCTGTGAGAGGCAGGGCTGTTATATTTTTGCGAAAAAAGGGAGCATTTTTAGACCCTGCCATCTTTTCTCATATTCTAGATAAATAGTTACAGTCAAGTTGTTTTATTCGTGACTAGTGCAACGCTTAGTCGTTTGTCATATCTTTTGTATACTTAATCTTAGTGTCACAACTTCTAATACTTGGTTCGCAGTTTGAGATGAGATCTAAATAATAAAACTGTCTGAAGTACCTACGAACAACAATTTCACACAATTATTTTGGCACTGAATGCGTGGTTTAAGCTGAAAACTTTAACGACGCGTAAGTCGTAACTTATAGCAGTTGGAAAACACGTCAGGTGTTCTACAACTGTGCTTCAGCACACACGAAACCGTTATTTTTATTTGGAAAATGTTATTTTTCTGAAGCAAACACTTAAAAGTATAAGATTTCAAAGGGCACTTCAAATGTTTTCAAGATCAACTTGGCTGACGTCACTCGAGCAAAAGGTTGTCTCCATCGACGTTCACTGTCGGTCTGAAATTCGACAGGAGGCACTATATTTAGAACGGATCTTATTTCAAACGAAAAAACCTTTACAAGCAAATTGAAAGCAACAAACAGCTTGTTTGCGTTACTGCCAATAAAGCGAACTTCAAAAAGACTGAGAACATCTACAAAAAAAACTTCCGACAGATTTGAACTGTAGGTACCCTTTGTCTTTGCCAAAAACAACACTATGCGTACAAAGTACAAAACTACGTAATTCCGGATCAAATGTTGCCATCCGTGCCTTCGCGATGAAATATTACTTCAATTACGCAGGTACCAAAAAAAGGTACGCCTCTGAATTGTTGATGCATCGTTGAATAAACTATCCGGTGTACCTTCGAAACAATATAATAACGTAACGTTACATTTGTAACGCATAACTGACAAAGTGTAACATAGCAACGAATGATACGAACATTGGGTGACGTAATATCCAGTTGTGAGGAATGAGGAAGGTATGGACAATTAGAAGTGTTTGCAAGTTTGTCAGATACTGAACTAAGTTTAGCCGTGACTCGTTTGCAGATTAATAAGTTGTCTGCAGAGATTTTCTTATCTTAATTACTGGTATCATCAATTATACTTAGATGTGATTTCGGTAGTCGCAAATCGCTAATGTTTATTTGATGTTGTTTTCATATTATTATCGTTATTTAGACATTAGTTAAATTGTCTAGATATGGTGTTCTAAAGACGGTTTAGCAGCCTCTTGATATTTGGCGTGTAGCCACTATACCTTTTTCAACGTAAGGTGAGGTCTTGGGGTTTTTCTAGAAAACGTTACCAAACAAATTGTACCAAATATTTTAAAAAAACAAAACATCGATAGTATTTTACGGTTTTTGTTGATGTCCTTTACGTTTTTTCGATGGCAATCTCCTTACAATCCTTGCAATTTACGGTCGCTATGTCAGGACTCATTTTTTGTTGAATTGAGTATAACTTACTCACACAAGTCAACATTTTGTAAAAAATATTTTATTACCAAATTCAATAAAATCCCAGTCCCTTAGCCAAACCCAAGATCTTCATCAAAAATATTGCAATCAAACAACCCCTTCCGTGAAAAACCTAAAAATAAGGACAGCGCCACACCTCCACGGGGTCCAGAACCACCACGTAAGAACCGAGGTCACCCTTCTATTTCCGTCGGGTCAACGCCTAGGGCGTTAACCATTTCCACGTCATTTCCCTCGGAAAGCCAATTGAACGGTACAATAAACTGCGTGTACGGTTGACTCTTGTTTTGTAAACGTGATTAGACGATTTACGATGACGTGTTTATAGTTTAGGGGTTGGAAGTGCTCTGGTGTCGCACGTGGCAACAGTATAAATTGGTGCACTGTTTTAGCACAGTAGATATACTTACATATAAGCTAAATCAGTACTTTAACTACCTACTGTAAAACGACACAACAACATAATCGTTCAGGGGTGATTCTATCATTACAGTTATAGGTGTAATATCGGTATGTCAGGATTGCGAGCAAGGTAAACACAGTAAATAAAACCAACATAGACTCTCCACCACTGAGAGTACTTGTATTTGGGTTAGTATTAGTAACATAAACTAGATCACAATCTATTACTTTACACAATTATTACAAGATCATAAAATAACGACAAGCTAATCAGATATAAAAGGTCAGACTTCTTCAGCTGATCAACACGGAATGCTCCCGCTTCGTCGAATGACCACCGCCTTTATAACCTCGGGTGCGTTGATCCATATCGACGACTACCTTCTTTTGTCAACATTGCCCAGTGCTACCCGCTACCGATAACACTACAATCGTCCGATTTGGCATACTCACACAGACACGCACTGCAACGAGACTTCTAAGGTAATATCGAATACAGTCCCATTCCCATACCAAAGAGTGCATTATACTCAGTATACAGTGCGTGTATGTGTGAGTGTGTCAATTCAGGTGATTATAGTAAGTTTAGGTACTGCTTCAGCTTATATGTCTACTGTGCTTCCAGCCTCCAGACATGTCGCGGGTGCTTATAAACACAAACATCGAGATTCAAAACAAATATCTGTGGTCCATACAAATATTTGTCGCAAACCGAGAATTGAGCGCAAACTTTTAAAATACACACGAACTGAATTTTCGTTTTAGCGAAGCTTGTAAAGGCAAAAGCGACACGTTCAATATTTATCATGATATTTGAACCACGAAGTTTCGGCTCACGAATCGCAAGTTTTCTAACCACGAAACTGTTTCGGATCCGACAATCGATTCGATTTTCGCAATTTGCGATTTTTTCTTTCGTTTACCCTGTTCCTAAATGTTAATTGCAATCTAGTAGTTTGTTGTTTGACAATACTTTGATTGTATATTTATATGTTCGATGTTCGACGTTATTTCGTTTCGATCCGAAACTTTGACGTATGTTTTTCGGAAATATTCCGGTCTGTCCCCCTGATCTGTCACCTTTGGGGGACAGTCAGGAATAAAAAAAAACGATTTGTTCCCGTCACAAAGACGAACGGACAGATCGAACGAAATATTTCTGAGATGCTGTTCTTTAGGGGGACAAATGAAAATAAAAAGTTTAGATCTGTCCTCCTGTTACCGACAAGGGGAGGACAAATCAGGGGGACAGACCGGAATATTCCGTTTTTCGGAGTAGGCGTGATATTTATTGAACGTTTAACCCGATCCAAATACCGTGATAAATATTGACCGTGTAGCATGCGCCAAAAGCCTGTAGTTAGATCCAAGAAATGAGAAAAAATCTAACAGTAGTAAAAAAATAATGAAACCGAGTACTTATTAATAACTTCCCTGAAAACATGACTCAGCTGTTATCAAACGTTTTTTAATCTATTGTATATACCCAACGGTTCAAGTGGAATATCCTGTACAGAGAGTATAGTAACAACATTGTAATAATGGTTTTACATAAACAGCTGATAACACTGAAAATAATTTTATATCAAAGTAGGTTAACCTTTTTTTTCATTTTAATGCAAATGTGCTAAATCATATCTAAAGACATTTTTTTATCCCAGATAGTAATTTACTTAACATCAGTCCTGTATCCCCCGAAGGGTTCCCTCATTTCACCGTTATGTTGGGGTGCATGAAAAGAGCCTCCACGAGTGACGATACTTCAGTACGTCCGGCGCACCCTGGGCAGTCAGCCTCGCTACCATCCTTGCTGACTGGCTAATCTTTACGGCATGAGCTATTCTTGTATAGCTCGTGCCGACACGATAGAAGAAGAAGACCGTTATGTTTAAGTTCCATGTAATAATGGGCGAGCCAATCGCCATCCAGGCAAAAATTCAGGCTTCGGGCTGCCACAGAGAAATTCCATACGGAAAAACCCAATAATACTTTGCCCGACCCGGGGATCGAACCAAGACGTCACGTTCAGCAGACGCGCTTGCGACCACTAGACCAACGAAAGAATAAATGTCAAACTTGTCAAAAAAAAAATCAATTTTTTTCTAGTTTCACATTTGTCGGTCAATCAATGGTGCCAATTCTCGTAAGCACAAACTAAACTTAACTTAGGCTATTGCCATCTTTTTCATTCTGATAAAATAAGAAAGAGACAGACGTAAGTAAGAGCTGTCAAATTTAGTTGAACTAAAATTTCCATACAAATTTAGATGACATTTAAAACGTGTCGACTAAAAACACGGTGAAGTTCAAGGCGTAAACTAATTTGACATCTCTAACTTAGTTGTTATCTATCACCGTCCTTTTCTCGCGTTATCTGTTAGTAAAAGATAGCAATTCTCTAATTTTAGTTTAGTTGGTGAACAAGAGAATCGGCACCAATATCTGTAGATGAAGTCATTTTTTTTGTCCCAGATAGTGACTGGGAAAAAAAAATGAGTAGCTACAGATATTGCAACGCCATGTCGATTTATATTTGCAGGGTGATTGATGAAGAAGGGATCGTTAAATCGGAACCACCTTCCGGAGCATACGAAATCGTTTTTGCACATTGACATTTTGATATAGGGTAACCCTATTCACTGTAATGTAACATAAGACATCTATATGGACGGATAGATAAAATACTCTATCATTGTGACACGTTAAAGAAAAATGTTGGTGAAATCTAAATGCTATATATCCGAATGGCTTTAAAGTCCAATTTTAAATGTAATAATATCTTTCCTCCCAGTTAATAAAATTATAAAAACAACTAGCTTTTGCCCGCAGCTTCGCTTGCGGTGAAATTTTGAACCCGTTATGTGACGATTTTCCATACAAGCTTTCATCCCCTATTTAACTCTCTTAGGGGTTGAATTTCGAAAAATCCTTGTCTACATTATAAAGGGAACATCTGTGCAAAATTTCAGCTTTCTAGGTCGAAGGGTTTGGGCTGAGCGTTGATGAGCCAGTCAGTCAGGACTTTTCTTTTTATTTATACACTTAGATTAGATAGATTTGCAAAGATCTAATTGCTTGCCCCATCCTCGTTCGATGTTTCCCTAGTACATACGGCTACATATCAAGCTATAAATGTCCACTGTAAGGTGACCTGTCATTGTACGAAAAGCCTATACAATGCGAGATCAACTCAGACTGGAAATGTATAGCTTGATATGGAGCCGTGCGTACGCCATCGAATGTTGGATCTACGCCAATTACTTACGAGATCTCCTGAAACCAACTCATTCGTCTTTTAAATGTTACGTTCCATACTTAAAAACACCTTTTCGGTCGTATTTATCTCTAGTTGAGGTTACCATATAAAATTAAAGTTATAAATCCGTATCTGTCTCGAAAAAGTTTCTTTTGAGGTAAGTAAGACATTCCGTGTTTAATAATATCGATAATACTCGTAGTACTGTAAAAATAGGGTTCGGTGAACGATCGATTTGGTCGACTATTTAATCGATGTTAAAAATGTACGGGTTAATAGAGGTGGGACACACAAATGACTTAGCTAAATTGCCTGAACTATTATTTTATCATTTGCGCCGTCATGCACAACGGTCATGAGAACCGGGTGTTACATCCAACACTGGACTGCGGTAGACTGAAAATTATATTTCCTTAATTCATTGATAAGAAATATGAGTTGTGAACCATCCTGCCACTGAATTCATAATTATTAGGTACCTAGTAGTACGGAATATTCCGATCCGTCCCCCTGATCTGTCCACTTCGGGGGGCCAATCAGGAATAAAAAAATCGATCTGCTCCCCTATCACCAAGACGAACGGACAGATCGAACGAATTATTTCTGGTCTGTCCCCTGCTATTCTTTAGGGGAACAAATAGAAATAAAAAGTTTCTATCTGTTCCCCTGTTACCGATGAGGGGATAGATCGTAATATTCTAGTAGTACTTAGTAGTCATAGAGCAATGCGGCCGACGACATTTGTGGCCGTGTTGTTCTATGTTAGTAGTAGAGCTCCTTGTGAAAGAGCTCGTCCAGGGAAATTCTGCCACCACACATATTTCTGCCGCCAAGCAGCATTGCTAGCCCGTTTGGAGAGTATCGCTGTCAGTGAAATTACAGGCACATGAGATTTTCCCACTTTGTCTCTAAGGCTCAATTTACACCCCCGCGGAATGGAATGGAAGCAACGAAATTGTACATAGCATAATGAACTTTATGTCAATCGTTTAAAGTACAAACTATGTACAATTATGTCGCTTCCATTCCATTCCGCGGCGGTGTAAATTAAGCTTAAGGTTGGCCATATTCCTGGAGGTGTATGTGTAAACATTATAAGCCGCGGTAACCACTTTCCATCATGTGGGCCGTCGATTTGTTTGCCAAATTATTATATAAAAAAACCTATCGGATTTACTTATTTAACCAACCATAACTGGAATTACATTCAACCTCGCACATAAAAGAGTATTTAATAAAGACCCGTAGCGTAAAAGTTGATTTAGTACCACACATCTAAGAAGTCGCATCGGCAAACTTCGTAAAACCGATCACTTCGTGCGACTTCAAGAACACGAATGTTGGCATTGGTTGTTTGATCAGGTACATCGATGTAACTTCTTAGTTGAGTTGTATTGAACTTCACTACTTTAACTTATCGAGTACTGTAATTATAGACACAATAGATAAACAATGGCACTGACGAACCGGATCGTCGGTCGGGCCGCTAGCAGTTAAGTAGATGTACCATAAAAGTGTTTAAAGGCGGATACAGACTTTGCGAGGCATGCGCCGCGAACGGCGCACAACGAATGCCTCGCAAGGTGTGTACCTTCATATTCGTGGCGAGGCATGTGCTACGCACGTGCGAGGGCGAGCCCACGTATGTCGGCAAACGCCTCAAAGCGCCTCAGTGCGAGCATTACATTAGTTATGGAAGTAGTCGCGCATGCACGTTCGCGGTGTGCGCCGCGTACGATATCCACCCACGCCTCGACTGAGAAAATGAAAAGTTTCATGCGCGCAGGCAGGCACGCACGCGCGTTTCATGTGTGCAGGCATGTGCTACGCACAGGCGCAGTCATAAATATGAAGACAGACAAAGGAAGCATTTGCTTCGCACGCGATGGCTCGACCCGAGCATATGTTGGTATAGTTTTTCGACACGCACGCCTCGTGCTAAGGCATTCGTTGTGCGCCGTTCGCGGCGCATGCCTCGCAAAGTCTGTATCCACCTTTACGTGTAAGTATGTCTAAATTCAATAGTATGGAATAATTAACATTTACAAATAAGACTACGGAAAACAGATGAAGGTAACTAAAGGTTACAAACGCAAAGATGATGTCAACGTCTATGATACAACCGTATTGAATGATTCAGACCAATTACAATGCATTATAAACGAACGTGTAAAACTCAATTATTACTGTGTAAGGTCAACAGGTAATTGAGACTATTTGCGACTAAGTCAACTGTGAATCACGCTTTTGCATTATTTTATACCAAACTGATTTGGAATTACTTAGCTACAATTATGCAATTTTTACAAAGGAAAATGAGGTCACTAATGGGAAAGGTCATTTGAGTTACCATATTAACTTACTTTTAGGGAAGTAAGCATAAAAGCACAATCAAAAGTGCTGCCTCACTATATGTCTCTTCAGACTGAGAAAAGTTTAGGTCTTGGTTCACCAAGTGGCCTGCCGGGCTAACGTTCGCAGCGCGATAATTTTTTGTCTATTATCGCATTATCTCGTGCCGAGACGAGATGAGCCATACATTATCTCGTCTCAGTACGAGATAATTCGACGACAACATTTTCTCGCATTACGCATGTTAAGGTACTATTCCGAACCGAGCTGGCAACTGGCCAACTGCAGCAGCACGTGCAGTCGCCGTCGGCTGCTGCAGCGGCGCTTGGAAGCCATTTCATATAAATACATACAAACCAGTAGTGCAGCTGCAGCCGACTTCATGCAGTCGCTGCACGTGCTGCGGGCAGTTGGCCAGTTGCAGTTGGCTGCTCGGTTCGAAATAGTACCTTTAGGCTAGCAGCCCCCCCGATTTCGAATCTTTTCGAAAAGCAGTTGTCGACCGATTCGGTTTGTTATCTCATTCCGTCTACAATATGCGTAACGAGAAAAAAAAATTGCTTACCGAATACTTCGCCAACTGAGTAATCGAATGTTCTGAATCACTGCTGCCTAGCTGGTACGAACGGGCGAAATGCACACACCATTTAGAACTTTTTGGAGCCCTCTCAGGTATGTAGGTTTCCCCACGAGGTTTTTCCTTCACCATTAAAGCAAGTGATAATCGAATTCTGATCCTGACTGAACGTTAAACTGATCAATAGATATTAAAATTCAGCACATAAGCAGGATAACACTAAACAACCAGGGTTAGGCCGCGGCCAATTCGAAATACACACCGATTGGCTTAGTAAGTAATTGCCAGTGCCAATGTTGCTGCTATGTGCGTTATCTACTTTATTGGAATTAGATGCAAACAGAATCTACTATTGCAATTTGTATAAGGTAATTTGTTGAATCACACCTTGACACGAAAAGACAACCTGAAGATAACGTAGAATGACTAGAATGTCTTTAAGGTCCGGCTTCATGCAGCGACTTGCATGTGCAAACAGCCTGTGCAAAAGTTTGCGCAGATTGTAATATTAAGTAAATAGCGCAAACTTTTGCACAGGCTTGCTTTGCAGGCAGGCAGTAATACCGAATTCGTGTAATTCCTTCAAACCGCGTGATCTACTGGTGACACAGATTAACCCTAAATGGGTATTTTTGAAAATCAAATAAAACAAAAAAAAACACTTAATTTTCTATTCCTGGGTCATTTTAGAGCCCCGACTTAACTGACTGCAAAGACAGATATCGCGTTAGTCGTGCTCGCCAGCCGCATCGCCGTGCTTTCATTCATCTGTGCATCGAAATGTTGACTCAGAAAAAAAAACTGCAAAAAAAAAACTTTTTTTTTTCGGTACCGTATCCATAAACGGTGATTTAGATACGGTTACTTAATCCTACCGCACGAAAAAAACATTTATTTTTATACAAGCTAAATTCCCGTGCGGGGGCAATCTACACCAGTTAGGTTAGTCAGGAATTACACGAATACGTTTACACCTTGCCCTGTAGTAGCATACCTTTTGCCGTATTAATGTACATGCTTATTTGTCTTCCTCCTATCCTCTTCCGAACTATGTTAAGGTCTGCTTCTAGTCTATCCAAATGTGGCTGAATACTAGTATTTTACACGGAGCGACTGCCATCAAACCTCCGCAACCTAGTCACTCACAGGGCAATGCCGATATCCTAAGGTGAGACTGGTCGTCAGACTTTCGAGCTTCTGACAAACCATAACGACTGTCATAAGGTACAAACGCACATACAAATGTGGACATACCTCTAACCAGCGATCATGATACACGTCGGTGCCACGCGACGGAGATACGATACGCCAAAATGTTACAAATGTGGACGTACTTTTAGGTATTCATATGACACCCGGGACATGCTTACCTACTTATAATATTGAGCCTGTAGCCGGACCTTTTTTCCTGTTCTGTGCAACATAATCTTACAAAGAACAAGTGATCAAAAACATACTAGTCATCCAACTTAAAGACAATATAAGTACCATTACAAGCTAATATTTTATGTCCTGAAACTAAAATTGCTTTGAAATTAAAATGTTAAGATGGCGTAGTACTTACTGTCTACGTTTATTTTCTTTGAAAAATAATGGCGCATCGAGTTGAGTCAATTTTGAAAAACTTTTTACGTGTAAAGTACATTCAGGGGATTAAACTTTGGCCTGTGGCCAGACAACGGTTACGTGCTGTATACAAGTTTGATGAATTTACTGAGACATTTGTTCTACTATCTCAACTGTGCTTATGTATAATGGATGCATCGTTAGCTGATTTATTGTAAGAGGATGTATGGGTTATTAAGATGGAACCATCAATGTATTTGATACAGTAGAAGCCATACATCAGTATTAGATTTTAAAGCTTGGTTCATATTTCAACACTTCATCAAACTCGAAAGACTTACCCCGGGTTTCTGAAAAACTGTCAACTTAATCTGTTGTTAAATCACATGTCAACGAATGTGATTATTCAACTTCAAACTTCTAAACTTATTTATTGAAAATAGACTAGATTTACTTACTTAGTTCATTTTGAAAATCAAATTTACAAAAGACAGCCCTCAAAAACGGCCGCCCTTCACCGCTTCCTAGTGTTTACTCCCCAGTAACACAGTTTGGTCTGATGCGACCAAAATACTAAAACTAATTAGGTAATTTTTACGTTGATTAGTCTTTCAAATACCAGTGGTTACAGTCCCAAATTTTTTCATCTTTATCTTTCATTTCTTCTAAACCGCTAAGCCACAACGTAGGTAAATGGATATTTGGGCTATGTACATTAACGTAGTACATATCCCAAATGTGAGTTTATTAAAATACCTACCTGTATGAATATCATTTTCTAAGAGATAAGCATCAGCCACATACTTCATTTATCGGAATAAAGTTAGAAAACAAACAAAATTTTAATCAAAAAGATGTCCGATGCAGACGGTGACTTTTATTTGCCACGGAAACGAGATTCGCGGAGCGTTAACTGCACTATTCGGCGCCGAAACGGCTGCAAACTATGGATGTTACGCATAACTCTTTATAGTATCAGTTAGTGCGAAAACAACAAGCAAGCTGTGCCAACATCATTTTACACACGACTGTATTATTATTTGTCAAGCCACTTTAGTGATAAAGTGGCTTAAAATACAGTGTAATTTGTTATATTGCCATCAAGTCTTAATGAAATATAGAAGAAAATAATTTGCATACATTAGGACCAAAACTGAAGAGGTTTTAAATCATTCATACTTAAAGAAGAACCTTATACGACAGAGCAAAGAATGACAAAGCAACTAGAATTAATTTTAGTTTCTATGAAACTTTCTATTGAAGATATCGCTTGAAACCTTACTCCGCTACAAGGGAAAGGAGGGCCACAACACATAAATTCGAATTTCGAAATAAAACTCGACACCCTCGTAAGGACCTAAGCTCTTAAACTAATAGTAGCGTAACAGCACTAAGCAAGCGTCTTCACGAACTAGAAGAACCTGTCTGCTAACACGATTCCTTAGTAGGTTAGTGAGAAAAAAAAAATGCATTCAGAGAGGCCGTGACCGCCGCTGCGGCCAGTTCGCTAACGGTACACCATCCGACTAGTTGGTTAGACACGATAATCGCAATTCTTGATAATGTGGTTGAATGGAGACTCTTTGAATGAATATTCAAAATCTAATTTAACTTTGGCCTTTTCGTTTAGGCATTTGCAAAAGGGAAGTTTTAGTTCGTAGCCGTTGTGAATTTATCCCTGAAGTTCAGATTATAATAAAGGACTTCCTTAGTATTGTCTACGTATTTAAAAATGTTTGAAATTTTTTAAAGAATTTAAAATCGCTAATTTTGAATGAATTAAAAAAAAAACGAGTGTGTACTTGCATAAGAAAAAATCACATTCCAATAATTAAAAATTGGCAGTTCTTGGCAGAGAAAGCGCATCAAGAATTCAAAACCCTTTCGATATAGGTAAAGCCAACCCACATCCAAAATAGGATAGTACAATGCCGCCAAAAATAAACCATAGCTGGAATCACAGACAGATGTTTCGTTTCGCTTTTAAAATTCACGAGTCGGAACAGACTTTGGGCAAACAGTGCCCTTCCGCATTTATCGAATCGTGAAACTAGAACAATAGACGGCACATTCATAGCCCTAAAGGAGCACAAATCAAATATTTGATGATCAGGACAGAGGTTAAGCGGTTTCACACAGACGATGTAAGAATTCTATTGGTACAAAATTGATGAAAGTAATATTCTTCAGAAAATAATAGCACGATAAACTTCATCCATAAGAATAGAGCAGATATTTTAATAAAATTCGTTAATAAAGCAAAGACGCGTAAAAAATTCTAATAAAATCGTAACCTGAGCAGTTTCAATTACAGAGTTTCATCCGACGGATTTCTTGGGATTACTTCCAATTAAAATTGTCATAAGCCGCCGGATCCCTTACAAAGTAGCTTGAGCAGTATTTCTAACTGAGGATTATATTCACATGTCAGAGCTGTGCGGTATTCTCATAAGCAATAACAACGGGCCACGACAACTCATGTCTAAACCGCAGAGTTGCAATATCTATTCGAGTGAGGACGGAAACGGAACATGTGGCAACTATTTCATATCTAGAGTTACAGATCCATTTGTAACATTCGGTCTTCTTACTTCGACGTTTTTCTTAACATATATTTCAACAGATGGTTGTGATTTCAAAGTATCAGCGACCTAAATAGCACCAGAACGTGTCAAACAATACTCTTTAAAGCAGTACGTGTAAAACGATTACAGAGACCATCAATGCATCACTGGTCGGGAAACGTCGCCATAAAATATTTTATAGCTCTTGTATTTTATAACTTCTCAAGCGAAAAGCGGCCGCAGTTGTAACGTCTAGTTTGCCACATGACACAAATCGTGTACATTTGAAAAGTTAGCACTTTCGTCAAACTCTAACCAGTTCTTGAGCCTTGTGGACATAGCACACTCAGATACTCCACTTTGAACAGTGCTGGCAAAGTGGCGGCTCCTAATTAGGACAGTAATACTCGTTTCGCTGAAGTATAGAATAACTTTTCGAGCAAGCAAAAGCAAAAAGTTTAGGTACATCGGGACTTGGAAACAATTTGGCGTACCCCAAATATCACAATATTACATAATTATGTAAGTAAGAATGCTTCTTTCTTGCACGTAGATTTTCCAAACCTTATTTCTTTGCCCTTATCCAGCTTATAGTAACAACATTAACAACAAAGCCATGTCAGCCAGTTTAAGCCGATAGTTTATCCTATTTTACGTAGGCACGTTACGCGTCGGCGTAACATCAACCTGGGTTTTACAACCGCGTTCGATGCAAATTGGCTTCGTCAGCGGTTTCCATCAGACTTTCCGAACAATAACCCCAGACTATCTTTTTTTTATAACAAAATATATCCATTACTAACGAACAGTGCAATTCAGCATTTCGAGATTCGATATTTCGTTATTTTTATGGCAGCTCATTCAATGAACCTGCTCTTTGATATTGCAGTAGTAATTTATAAAGGAAATTTTCGTTTTAAAACCAGTTTTGAGTGTAATTTATGAAACGATGCTCAAGTAAATCGTTCATGTTGCATTCCTACAAAATACCCTTCGCATTTATGAAATTATTCTTGTTATTTCTACTGAAAATGATTCTTCGCAACGCTAATTTACGTACAGTGCACATAAACTCAACTAGGGCGACGAAAGCTAAAAGAGAGGGAACATCTGAGACGATGCTTTATGACGCGAACAACATCGTAACGACCGAGATTGCGGCTGGGGAAGCCACGGGGACTGTTAAAGACGTTATTTGGATGCGTACCATGTTACTTAGAGAGCATTGGAATGAAATGTTACTCGAACTTGAACGAATCGGTAGACTATTCGTGATTTGAAGAAAAGAAATGCCTTTGCCAATTCACTACGAGAATTTGATCACGGCATTTTTAAATTTTTGGCTATAAACAAAAAAACTGGAAACATGTTAAGTCTATAATCAGTTTCAGTTGACAGGCTTCTCAAATGTATCTCATACGAAATAAGAAACTTTTAAAACCAACAGTGACCCTTGAATAAAGCCCTGTCTTTTGACATGCTAAGCACGTTTAATCCATGTCTCAGGGAACGATGATATATAGTATGTTTCAAGCAGGTTCAGGTCTTATCGCTCGACCCAGACGACGGGTAATATGAAAAAGAATGACGATCATTAACCAGCTAGACTGGAACGAAGGAGAAATTGATATAAAACGTAACTTAAGTCTGAAGAAGTTTATAACAGTTTTACGTCTTTTATAGTGGATGCGATTAAGTGCTGTTAAGATAGCATAGATAAAATTCAAACGGATTTTTTTGCAATAAAGATGAACCTAAGATGTATATTACACTATTTGCATGTCGTAAAACTTTATGGTGGTTTGATTGATGTCTCTAACATTATCATACATGTATATGTATGTATAACAACTGAAAGTACTCAATCAGAAACAATGAAGTCTACTTTACTTTATAAGATTCTAGTCATCTACACTCAGGAGGTCAAATATTGAGGAGGAAATATTTCCATTTGAAGACTTCTATTTACTACAAAAATAAGGAAAAATCTCGACAAAGTGTGCCTAATATTTCTCAAAATTGTCGACATTCCTCAACACGCATTGGCACCCTTCAACAAATCAGTTATGGTTTACGGAACATAGGCAGTAATGCTATCATCGGACAACTGTCTTTTATGGCCTTGGACATTTCATGCCCCTTGAAACAACACCCCGACAGCAACATACGATTTATGGCAAGTAAGGGAGAACATATTGGGGTTGTACACACAACAAACTGATCGGTAAATCAGGAAACAATAGTTACGGATTTCGGTATCCTTGCTGAGATTTTGGTCTAAGGTGATCAGGCTCAAGATTGAATTTTACTGTGCAGTTGTCAAATGCAAATTTAAATTACTTAATCTTATAAAAAAACTCACGGTTCTTTCAATATAGCTGTTTTATTACTCGTTGGGAAGATATTTTAAACATATTTCATCATTCTAGACCCTTGTCTAGAATGATGAAATATGTTTAAAATATCTTCCCAAGGTGTTGTTAGGTCAAAATGAAAGTCTCGGTAAAATTAAATTCATTTTATGTACTACACCTTCAATAATATCTCTGTGAAGTCTGCGAGGTTTAATATGCCTTTCAGTATGCGAAGAAAGCGGTTGAAATATAGGTACAAATAGCTTTCGTTGCTCATATTCAGAATCTGAAGGGATTTTCACTCGTAGCAGAAAGTGCAAATCTCTCGACATGCAAATTGTTGTAGCAACATCTTCAAAGGTTTTGAAGGGTGAAATGTTTATTAAAAAATCAATACAAATAGCTGTGTAAATTATGAGATCGAGTTATGCAATAAGCAGTTGCAAACACGTATATTTTACATGGAGCTCAGAGTTTACCTAACTGCACCACAAATCAACGGACGTTTCATAAAACTTTGTTCGGTATTTTGTTCCAGCGATATTCGCAAAAATACCGACATAGTCGGATAAGCCACCGGCTTATGTGATTTAACTATTGGGGATACCGGAACAAATATAAATGGGGATGGAACCGTGCTTGTGGGGCAAAAACATGTGTGGAGACAAAATGAGCCAAGCAAAGTGATGGATATGACGAAAGTTAGGAGGCTAATAAAAAGCCAAACAAACCCAATAAATAAAGCCACAAAAAAGATAATGTTTAAAAAAGATATAGCGTTTCTTTACTCGTAAATCAAAAGTATACTTCAAAAACGTTATATATTACGTAGAAGATAAGATTCACCGTTCACATCAAGTGTTTCTAGGCGGAAGATTTAAACCCATTTCCTTGCGCTACTGCACTCTGTGATAACGTTCACGAAGCCTCCATTTATGTAAGACCGTACTTACAGTCTGTCTACATATAATACACAGGTTGTATAAGACAAAACCTACGTAATTGACGCCAGTCGAGATCCTCTTACTGATTTCGCTAATAAAGTCTGCGGGCGTAATGTTATTCTACAAATAATAGTTCACAGATTTTGTGTCATAGTTTGGATTTAGGCGAGCCACAATATCTATTTCATTCAATTCGTTATTGAAAGTGTACAAATTATTCTACTTCACTACTTACTACTTAACTTTTTTTGGGGTGCATGGAAAGACCCTCCACGAGTGACGATACTTCAGTACGTCCGGCGCACTCTGGGCAGTCAGCCTCGCTATCAACCTTGCTGACTGGCTAATCTTTTCTCGTATAGGTCGTGCTGACACGAGATAATAAAAAATCTACTTTAAAAAGGAATTTTAGGGCGTACGTGAAAGAGATAAAAAAGCCGACACTACAATCATTCCATAAAAATGTACGTTCATAAAACTATCATCAAAAAACTGGTTAGGTGAGAGCGATTAAATAAAAAATGAAGGTAATAAGATACTCGTAAGGCAACAGTCAATAACAATGAGGTAAACAAGAATATAAATATCTCCTTACGTCCGTCGATGGCTTAGAAGCGACATCCACAGCAGACCACGCAACAATTTATTGAATGTTCTTAATCTCTATCCCAAGTACAATGTTACGTATTTTATAAATTACGAGGTTTGAAGGCGTGACGACGGCTAATAAAGATGAATTTATTTGCGACTTTGTTAGTGGAAGCGTAACGAAATGTAGATTAATGTGTAGTGCTATGCTACATAACATTCTTTACTCAGAAATTCAGATTATTTTCTTCTAGATTGTAGTCTGATAGCGATTCCGTCTCGATGCAATGTGTTTGCATTAGCTACAAACGTTTCAAGTATTACTCAACAAAACATTGCTACAGAAAACAACGTAGCGCTCTCTCAAAGTAAAACATTCTTTCTTTGTATAAGCAACTGCTCCAGAATCGTTTTACAGCCATATTTATCCTGCTTGGTTCAACCAAAGAAATAAAAATCCTAGAATTTAGACATCGAAAAAATAATTTCTATGCCAAAATAGTGTATGTGCAATAAAACGGCTACTTGCAGCTATGATTGTAACGGAAGCCCAGATGTGGCTGATGACAAGCGCTTACGTAATCAGATTAAAGGAATTTGTGTCACGATGTTCGTAGACGCTGTCATAATAAACTTCCATCAGTATGTTGGTTTTTAATATTTATTACTGGAAAAGAGGCAGATGGTGGAGATTTAATATTGGAGGAGGATACGGCTTAGTAGCTTCTGGTGAGGGTATTAGCCAATGATTAAAGAACGCTGCGAAAGAGTACGGTCCAGCAATTACATCTATTGCTGATATGATGAAGACAGCTGAATCTAGCTCTCATGCAACATTTTACTTAGGTACTAATGCCAGATTCCTATGATTTACCGAACGTTATTTGTTTTAAATTGAGACTTTATTTATCTTTTTAATAATGAAGCAATGACCCCATTGTTTTGCATAGTAGACCCTCCCATACGTTAGTAGCTATCACAAGTAAAATTAGCTTACGAGTCTCCTTGTTTGGTAATAAAATTGGTAAGCAAAACAATTAGTTTTTTGCCAAAGGAATCGAACAAGAACGAGTCTTACTGCATCGGTATGGTTAGACGATTTCAATACTCTAAGCTCTGAAAGTAGAGACCACTTTTTTTTTCAAAATCTTTCTTCCGGCGAATTATTTTTACTCCAAACGCTCCGTGATAAATAAAAATATCTAAGTTGCGTGCTTCATAAAATTGGCACCCGCATTGATTTAAAACAAGGGAAAGGTCGATCGACTGACCTTGTGACCCGATAGCAATAAAACGTTTGCAGATTATGACAAAGATAGCGTTCAATTACATGGCACACTTGAATAACCGTTACATTCAAGTAAACCGGTATTATCGAAGATAAACTAAGTTATAACTAAGTTTTATTCTAGGCTTTTAGTGGTCTGTGGAAGTCATAAGAGGCGACTAGAGGTGAAATAACGTGTGAACACAAAATGAAACGAAAGTGAAATGAAAGAAAAATGAACATTCACTCAAATGAGTTCTCCCGAGTGAACGAAAGATGAACTGTCTAATTTCACCTTAATTAACTAAACAGGTACTTACTTGATTCTGCCGAACCACCTAATAGAATCCCCAAGCCGTCTTCAATGCCCACAGGAAGAGAATTATATCAGGCCACAATTTTAACAAGGGAACATAACAAAATTATTTGCGATAGCATATAATGAAACAATCCCAAAAACCGTTGGTTAGCTGAGTTTTATCACAATTTTTAATTTCAAGTACATCCGGACCGATAACCCCGGCCTTCGTCCGTCCTAACCGCCGCCAAATACGGCTTTATACGAGTCCTAGAATATATTTTGATTATTTTTAATTCTGCCCAAATCCCTGCCATACATTTTTCATTTGTTAAAAAGGGTTTATCCCTTAAAATATTCTATTTTAATTTCAAATACAGTGTCGCAAACATTTCAAACGGCAGCAAAAAGGTGTTCTCTAATTCTAATTTGTTTTTTTAGAACACATATATTCAAAATGTCGAGTCAGGGTCACGAAAAAGACGAAGAAATGATTTAACTATAATATTCTGTCATTATGGTAGATAAAACTTCAATTAATTTAAGTAATCGATAAAAATAATGACAAGTAACATACAAATCACGGAAACTGGGTCAGTGTTTTTATGACATGACTGCGTGCATAATACATATCTAACTTCTATCTAAATGTTCATTAAAAAGTATAATTCGTACTTTCTCTAAATGACCAACACACGGTTTGCTGAAACAACTAAATATCATTTCGACTAGTTTAGTTTCATTATCATTTTAAGACGAGATTTTTTCTCCGGTTGGTCCTGTAAGTCGTCGCATTTAATAGTTAATTCCAAGTTAGTTGAAGCCAATGGTTCATTAGGGTCTAAGACCCAATTTCAACAACTATTTAATGTTTTGTTAAATTAATTGATAGGCAACGGATTGTTTACTGTCAAGAGAGAAATAATTTTGTTAATAATTTGCATAAATAAACGATAAAAATATCTTTCGTTAACAGCTAGTGGCTAACGCTCTTCTAACTTTTTTTTTCATTATTTACGCAAATTAATAACAAAATAATGTTCTGTTATAACAGCAAACAATCCGTTGCCATGACAATTACAGCTCAGTGCCAATAATTACCAATGTTTGTTAAACTCGTTTGTTGATGAAATTGGGTGTAAGTGTTCTAACCCAAATTGTCCAATTTCCTAAAATTAGCTACTTTAAATCAGACCACTGAATTTCCATGCATACCGAATAAGCGATTAGTTCCATACCTACTTCTTTCTCTGTGGAACTTAGTCACAAATGTTATAATCTTGTACTTATTTAGGTTTTACATATACCTACACACTACACACCTAATATCGTATTTTAATATAAACCAGCGATCGAGGACTCGCACTTCAGTACAATACGCCCCGTTCAATCCATTTACATCGGTAATCTTTAGAAGCTTCGCGTCTCGTTGGTCAAAGGATATGAAAGCTTTTGTGATTTTTTCTTGAAAATTTGTAATATCGCACGTTGAGAGTGTTAAATTCTTTACATTTATCTTTTGTCTATTATTTTATCAATCTACTTAAACATTTGAATTTAATTTACCGTCAAATAGGTGGAAAGCGCGCTGATAAAATCCATATTCAGCTTCATGATATTTTTAGGGATGAAACGATACCACTGAGGTATCGATACTTTTACTCGATACTGTATCGGTCGTAAAGTATCGATACATACTCGGTATCGAATGAAAAGTATCGATACTTACTTGTATCGGTCAATTTATTCGTAGAATTATAAACAAATAAAAATAGCAGTAAGTACTGATATTATGTTAATTGATAAAACAAAAAAGACTCAGAAATAAATTCGGTTTTTAATGTGCTCTCCAAAAATAATATTTTTTCAAGATGTTTGCCTATTAAACGATTCTTTGATGCAATTACTGTCGCGCCAGCTTTGAAAAACAATCTCTCACAAGTACCTAAGTAATAAAATATAAATGTTCTTCCGACTAGACTAATAATCAGGACAAAATTACTCGTATCGCTATCGAGTACCGATACGAGTACTTTTGACCGATACCTACTTGGTACTCGGTTCCAAAGTATCGATACCAAAAGTACTTGGTATCGAAAGAAAAGTATCGAGTATGTACTCGTATTTACTCGTATCGTTTCATCCCTAGATATTTTATTGAAGTAGTTTATGAAAAGGCCCCTGCAGCATGCCTGTGTCTCTCTCTCTCTTCACGGTTTTGGTGTGAAAACATGCCCACGCGCTGCAACTCCAGAGTGAAACACAAAAAAAAAACCGAACTGAAATGTAAGAGCGCGAATGCACAGAGGAATGGGAGCTCTCTCGCCTAAAACTATAGCTCTATTTTGCATGCGCGGGGCACAATTTTCAAGGATTTGACGCTGACGTTAAGGAATGAGGTTTTTGTACGTAGTACTATTTATTATTTTGTACCTGCAGTTCAGCAGTAGAAGTTTATGGGTGGATATGATTGTACGTGGCTAATATCGTAAAGCTTGCTCTAACCGCTCACAAATCAACGCCAAAAAAAGAAGGTAACTTTTACCGTACATATATTAGATTTTAAAAAACAAACAGGTATTAAACCAACGTTTACGACCACAACATTATCGCGTACTTTTATTACCTAACTAATTCATACCACTTACGTGGGAAGACTAACACAATGCACTTTCCATTTCGTTCATTCAAAAACCAACATGAAATGTTTACGTACAAAAGTTTTATTATGGAATACACAATCAATCACTAGAGAAATATTACGGTAAATGTTTATTTGAAATGATCTTATCGTAAATGGTATCTTATGGTACTAAGTTCTAGATGGAATTTGTGTCACGGCCGCTAACGACGCTGGCGGACCGCAAAAATGGTATGCCAACACGAAAATACGGAATACATAATAGACAAAACTTGATGGAAACCTATTTTAAAACCACACAAACCGACAATTGCCTAAATTTCGCATTAGAAAGTTTATTGCTAGATAGACTTGAAATTAGCTGCGGTCTGGATTGAGCAAACGTTGGCCGAACGTTTATGTTTTGATGTTCTTTTAAGAAGCTGAGGTAATGATTTTATGATTATATGACCGCACTTCATTCTGTGTGGTTCCTGGTTAAGAATAGGCTAGCCCCCCGCCCGAGGGCGACCATCAGTGTCGTAACTAGTGTCATGAGCCCTCAGGGCAAGGACAAAATTTTGCGCACCCCAGAAAAACACGGTCAATAAAAAAGGCATTTACTTAATTAATAATTTTGCTAAAAAGAAAGGCAGTAACCATTTTATCTGATAATAATGTACCTCTCAATCTCCAGACAAAATTCATTTGCTTTAAAATCAACATCATATTTTAATGTGCGATCTGATGCGTATTTTTTGCACTTGTATTGTGCGGCCTTATTCGGGCTCCCCTGGGTTCTGCGCCCCTGACAGCTGCCCCTATGGCCAGCCCCTAGATACGACACTGGAGACGTATAAGACGTATGAGGGATTACGTCAACAGCCTAATGTATTTACAATAATCTGCCATCACCAATACGTCTGCCAAGCCAAGCATGGTGATTAAAGCAATTTTCCCGTTGACCGTACATCGAAGCGGTCATTGGAAAGCACATGTTCAATACTGGACGTTTACGGCCTGACATATTAAATAATTACAAATTATTATGACATTTCTCTATTTCAATATTAACAATTTCGTTGCATTGTGATACTAATCTTTATATTCATAATAATTAGGATTTAAATTCAATTAAGTACTATTGTTTGTTTTGTTGCTATTATAAGTGCGATGTTCTTGCGCTTAACACGTGCGTAAGTACAAATTTTGTACGGCATTAAAATGGCAAAACATGTAGCTCCTTCCTCAAATTTGCACCTGTATTATTTACTCATGTTTTTACAAAATAAATATCTTCATCTTTATCTATGATGACGATGATGTCTTTATTCATCTACCACTTTTAAGGAAAATACACGTGCGTCTTCAAGCACTGAGCGCTTTTATTTAGCCTGCAAAGTCTTCGCTTCAGCTGGCTAATTGAAGTAACAGAATTGTTGCCAAACCGAAAACGAACCACGTCCACAACTGTAAGTTTTTTTTTAAGAAAACTGTTTGGTTTTGTTGTCAAACATTTTGACAGTTATTGTAAATAAAAACTGACTGAATAAAACGTTTTAGGTTCGGTTCGGTTATGGTTGATCAGCGTTTCTATTACTGGAATTGGCCCCCTGTACCAATGTATTTTATCTTTACATTCAATCCAAACCGTATTCTCTAATATAAGATAAGTAAGTTCTCTTTACAATAAAATATTCCCAAGAAGAAACAATGAAAGTCATCCCGTTCAAATACAATTCAAATGCAGTTTGAATAAATGGTATCGAAGTCTGGAAGTTGGAAAACCAAAGACAATTGTAACGTGCAATAAAAAAAAAACAAATAAAAAAAAAATAGATTTGTTTTTAGGGTTAAATGTGAATTTAATTTAAACTAGCTTTTGCACGCTACTGAATATAATACAGTCGACCATCACATCACGAGTCATTCGGTTCTGGGAACAGCGTGGCACGCGATGCGATGGTGACTGTAAAATAAAAGTTAATTAAATGTTAAGTTGGGGGTAGACAGGAATGCTACCCACCAATATAATAAAGAGGTTGCCGAATAGACTCTCGGAGAGGGATCGAACCTCTGGATCAAGGACCTCTTGGTGGTTGTTGTATTGCAGGTGCTGATATTCAATTAAAATACAATTTATCAGTAACACTTGTATAATTCAACAAAATAAAAATATTATTCATTCGCGAACATGGCGGTTACGGCCGCGGTATCTGGGTACCTTAAAGCTAAGCCGTACTTAACCTACCACTCGAGTTCGTTCGCGACGGACTGAGCTTGCTCGCACTATAGTTTTGGGTTGGCCAACCTTACCGCACTTGTTTCTTCTGAGTGTGGCTCGAAGAAGCCTGCGCAATGCGCACAGGCAGGTCGGGTTGGTCCCCCAGCATACCACCTAGCAAGGCGGCGGCGTCGACGTCGTCGAGTGCCTGCGCAGCCGGCACGTGGTGGCAGCACTGACGGCGCACAGGCACCGGACGATGCGGCATGCGGCACGCGCACCCAGCGAGGTGGCGGCGGCGTCGTCAGCTGCGCCGACAATTGGGCAGCGGTGGCATCACCTGCGGTCGCCCACGCAACTGCCGACCCCGGGTGTCCTTGGCATCGTCCCGCGCAATCAACCGCGGGACACACCGCTACGGCGTCCTACGGACACGGGGGTGGCGATCGGCGAATCGCAGGCATGGAAACCACGCGTATAGCGTGGCGAGATGAGTCCCCATACAATGGATGAACCCCACTTACTTGGTATATAACTTGCATCATCTCGCACGATGATGAACCCAGCCTCAACCTTGAGTGGTTGAGGCTGGTGCAGGATGCGATCTCGCCTTCCTGACCAGCACACCGGTCCGTAATATCAGAACTTCTTCCAAATTAGGTTCGCCTCAGCAGCAAACCCAAAGTTCAATGTCATGGTCATGCGCAACCGGTCTAGTGATTGGAATGACTTGTCTGTTTTATAAAATAGTCGACTTGACGATTTAGTAAAATTTAAAATAAATTAAATATAATAATTATATTTATACTAGGTCAAAACCGCTATTATTAATCACAAAACAAGCCAATTCCAATCACAGGAAACCATCCTGGTATCGCATGACCATTAAATATTTAAAGATATCGATTGATAGTCAATCGATACTTTCTGCAATTGTCAGTTTGTAACTAATTTGACGTCACTAATTTTGACAATTGACTTTATGGATTTAATTTTAAAATTCAATTAATATTGAAAACAAATGAAATAGATTTATAGAACTAATTTTGCTGATTCCATCAATACTAATATCACGGTATCTCGTACTGTATTAGCAGAGATATAAGCGCAAATATGTTTCACAATGAACGCCGGTATTGATGTTTCATTGCTTCAAAATTACAGATATTTACATTTATGTAATGCATAAAAGATGCTGACACGGTGGTCTTAAATCACAGGATTATGTGTAATTCACTTAATTATTAATAATTAGTGAAATACACATAACCTATATTGAGCTGTTTGAAAAAACAAGAAAAGTAAGTAGTATACACTACACAATACAAACGCATATTGCTTGCAAGACGTGTAATTGTGTCTTCATTGAGGACACATGAGGATAATATAATGTTATTTCATTTGTGTCCATTTCTAGGGAAAATTACCTTATTACTTGTTCTGCATAGCCTTTTCTCAACTTAGTTGGGGTTAGTTTCCAGTCTAGCCTCCTTCTATGAGGAGGTGATGGCGACCAAGGAGAGAGCGGAGAGAGAGAGAGGCAGCTGCCACTCTCCCATCCCGCGCAAGACGCACCGGGCGCCGGAGGGCGCGCGACGATCTCCGGCTACCGTAGTGTGTGGCCTGCGGGCGGCGGGTTAGGGGACCCGTCGCCCGACCAGTAACAGGCCCGAGAAAGCGGCGCGCAGTGTTCCGTGCGCGCCTCTCAGGAGGACGTGGGGCAAGGCACCACAGAAGCAGAGGTCCGCCAGGGGTTGGCGGACCGAGGCCTGCGGGGTCGCGGTGCATGCAGTTGCGAATCCCGCGACCCCGGCCAAGGGTCAGGAGAAGGAACACCGTGGGTTTTTAGCCGGTAAGAGTCCCCCTTCGCTTTCCCCGGGCGAAGGGCATCAATGAGGACATTCCCAAGAAAAAAAAATGGGTCTTCTCCCTAAGCACGAAGTCCGTGGTTTCGGCCTTAGTTACGAGCGTTTCCTACTCCCTATCACCTACGGACATACGACTATTTCGGGGCCCGAACTAAGAATGAATGACAACACGATTTGACAGTTGTCCCTACTACCGATGTGTTTTTGCCCGTCCGAAAAGTTGAACTTGACACTTGTTTTGTTCACTCCTCCGTTTCGGGCTACTTTCGGACGGGCGACTAACTGCGTTAACGGACTTAGAGAGTAGGCCCCCAGATGCGGCTGAATACTAGTATTTTACAAGGAGCGACTGCCATTAGACCTCCGCAACTCAGTTATTTGGCAATGCCGATACTCTAAGGTTAGACCGGTTGTCAGACTTCCGGGCTTCTCGACTACCCGTAACGGCTGTCATAAGTATTCGTATGACAAAATTAGACACCCGGGATTGACGGTTTAATGTAACCTTATTACTTAATGCCATTTTATCATGATAATGTGGAAATTAAAGACTTGTTACCGATTGTTATACAAACGCAATTTTTTTGGCAACACTAGTCGTAACAATGTAGATAAAACTAATTGTATGTGTGTTGATTAAACAAATACATTGAATTAGACAATTAATTAGCTACTGACCTTGTTCTTAATACGATCTTGCAACAGATGATTGTTCTGTTTCATCTATTTAAATACCCACGAGGAAATCGTGTGGCGGACGTACGAGATAACATTGTAATGGGTTTGGTAACCGTTGCAATAAACATTTTACGATTACGTTTATCGTGCAATTTATTTTTGGCATCTCGAGTTTTAGATAGTGGCAAGAAGAAAAAAATAAGATATTTGATTGAACTTCATTTAAGTAATGTTTACCCATTCATAAATGCGATGGTAAGTTTGTTTGTTTGTTACCTTTTCACGCCTAAACCGCGAACCGATCATCCTGAAATTTTGCATATCAGTCAGATGTACAGAAACGGACTCAAGGTACCTATCATCCCGAAAAAAGAAAATACTGTTCCCGAGGAAAACAACAGTAATGATAATAGATGGCGCCACGTGTCTTTCGAATCATGATTTAATTATATTGTAATTGTATACTAGGTTAAGGTTTCTATGGGTCTATGCCACCCGAAATAAAGTTTATATTATTATTATTATAAACAAGGTGTAACATAAATAACGCACAACCTCTTAAGGGGTCACTGTACTCATCATTATGAACAACCTTTACTATGGGAACAAACCTAAAATCGCGAAAACAAATCAGAAAATCAAAATCCTACATTAATGTTCGCATAACTCGTCAAAATAGAATTGTGGCGGCATCTATCCACGCCACATGCGAACTATTCATGCCTACATCGCGATATCAAGATTTAACACGCAGATCGTATATATACAACCTCCCAACATCAACTGGTGGGCAGTAGCCCGCCAGGCACAAGACTCCGCCTGGTTGGAGGATCCTCCCTTTGGTTGGAGGAACACCACACCTTGGTTTCTCCACAGAATGAAAGACGATACGTGATTTAAGACGTGTCCGACATTTTTCACGATTCGTGATGCGTGTAAACACAGGCATTTAAAAGAACAGCAGCCGATAAAAAAAACGAATCGTGAAAAAAGACGGTTCTTCAAAAAGAACGAATCGTCTTCGTGTGAATGAGCAGTAGGTTTTGGAATGGAACAGCTGTCTTGATGATGATACGTTTTAAACCGTAATATTCGTATCGCGAAATTGCTGTTTTATTTGATGACACAGCAACAATTTCTCATTTTTCATTTTCATTAACCACTTTTGTTAATCATAATTAATTAGCGAACAAGGTCAAATACATGCTTAACGAAACTTTAACAATTTGCTGACCAAACACAGTAACTACACAAGTTACGTTAATTAATATTGTAAGCAACCTAACTTGGCAAGACTAACTTGTTCACTAAAGAACCATTTGATTACAACTTTATAATAAACCCCGCTAAAACTTTCAAAACTTTGAAGAAAATGTTTTCTGCATGACCTAACTTGGGCAATGACCAGCTCAAATAAAAACAGTTCCATTGAAATTGATTTACCAGAAATTCTCGGATGATTTAAGAATACAAATAAAGGATGTACACTAATTCCTTAAAACCACATGATCTATTACTGATTTAGATTAACCCTGCACGGGATTTAGCCTGACAAAATAAAAATTTCTTTTTTTTTTTCTTGCGAGCGTGGTAAGTAGGTGACCGCAACTAAAGCAACTGACAAGGTTTAAAAAAAATATGTCACCAGGTCACTTAGATCTCGATTCACGAGGTTTGAAGGAATTACACGAATTCGAATACACCTTGTATAATTATGACACCTACGAAATAGAATTTAGATGCAAAATCTCAGACAATCACCCCTATTAAAATATTATTCTTATATTATTACTAGCTTTAGCCCGCGGCTTCGCTCGCGCTCGATTCAATCATGATTCGAAAGACACGTGGCGCCATCTATTATCGTTATTGTTGTTTTCCTCGGGAACAGTACTTACTTTTTTTCGGGATGAAAGGTAGCCTATGTCCGTCTCTGTATACCGGGACACATATACGCAAAATTTCAGGATGATCGGTTCAGTAGTTTAGGCGTGAAAAGGTAACAAACAAACAAACTTACTTTCGCATTTATAATATTAGTTAGGATTGACTTATGAGTCCTTTTTGAAGTCAGTTAAAGCTTCAAAATAAAACAACACATTGCGTTTAACAATTACGTAGATAGCATGTCGCTTTAGCACATGTGTGGGGTGAATAAACTTTACTGTTAGCGTCCCCTGAAGCTCGTTCAGTTGATGTAAACATCACTTGTTTGAGCACAACTAGTCAGGGTTGACTCTTCCTTTGTCACCGCAACTATTTTTAGATTTAACACTTTCAACACTTAGTATAAACGACATACAATGTGTGTGAATATCCACTTTGAAATATGACCTAGGATTTAGCAACCCTGCATGACTAATGCGGCAAATCCTTTCGCTTTGATTTATGGGCCCAATTTGGCGCCACGTCCACTTTAGTATCGAGAACAGTAATCAGTCATAATCGTTTTATTATCATTGTTAAATTGTATGTCGATAACATAACATTGTTTTTAGATAGCTCGTCTTTTAGATAAAAATAAACTTCAAAGCTTCAACATATCTCGGTGAAAGCCGTCTTGTTAACCGAATTCGCACGGCTTTCTTAGCAAGTGTGAGCGTCGTACAATAAGTGTCTAAACACACTATGCGCAAGATACGCGACCGAAATTCGGCATGATTACGCCTGCAATGCTTTTTACATCACTCGCGACTCACCAGGCTGAAATTACGTCGCGTTTTACCTATATAAAAAACATAGTTCGAAGTTCGGTCGCGTAATTTCGGCATGATGTGGCGCCACACTAAGGAACGAATTTTCATAACAATTCTTTATTGGGCACTTGACTACCGTCCCGGAACCATATTTGACACCTGGGGGCAACAAATTAGCCAGTATTTATGTAACCCGCTCACCTAAAACAAAGCCTAAAAGAAAACTGTTACTCGAAGCTTTAAGTAGTACCGAAAAATATACTTGGTAGTTTCATTTAAAAGAAATAAAAACACCAAAAATATACTTTTTTGACATATATGTATAGGAAAATCTATTGTCTGTCAACCATATTGGCGTTAATCACGGCTTTACGGCTGAAAGAAAATGTAGTGCCGACGACAGGCCGGCGTCACACGATACCCGTGTCACTTCATTAACTGCAGTCTGCAGATGACCTGACGACGTGCGACGCGCCGAGAATGCCGGCTGATTGCCATAGACAACCCTTTGTATTGCAAACGAGATTCTAATCACCAATAGGCATGTTAGCAGCATCAATAAATTGCAAATCTAATTAGTCCGCCAGTTAGAGTTTTGAAAAATAATGGACACGTATTTTTTCTTTTGTTAAACTTATGAATATTTGGAACGATAAAACACATCATAACTCGAGAGTGGACTTGTGACGTCAGAAGCAAGTAAAAATTGTACTTGCTTGTGACGTTTTGCCAATTTTAAAAGTGTCGTATCGTCGTCAATTTTGGTTTACGCAACAAAAGAAAAAATACGGGTTAAATATTTTTTGACAATCTAACTGACGGACTAATTAGATTTTTTCAGTTAAATAGCCTATTGGGTGGCTATAGTAATTACAATGACGACGATCTGTCATTACAATTAATAGTGACAATGGTGAATGTGCGATAGGCTCGTGTGTAATTAATAAACGGAGAGATCATAAAATTTGCAAGGTTAAGCTGTACTTGAAGCGGTCAGTCCGTGGAGGGGTGACCATTCGTTACACATCGAGCGAGACTCCTCCATGCCTCGGAGAGCACGGTAATCCTTTGGTCCCAGCTGTCATAAGATTACCTATGACAGTCGTTACAGAATCTGTAGACAAATGGCAATCGATGATCGCCAGAGAATAGATACGCCAAATAAATGTATAGAAATGACGCAACAGATCGCTTGACCGGTCGAAAGCTTATGTCAATCCAGTAGGTACATCTCATTGTCGTTTCTATTCTCTAGCGATCATCGATTACCATTTGTCTACAGGCACTGGTAGTCAGAAGCCCGAAAGTATGGTCTAATCTTAGGATATCGGCATTACCGAGTAACTGGCAGTCGCTCCGTGTAAAATACTGGTATTCAGTCGCATCTGGTTAGATTGGAAGCTGACCCCAACATCGTTGGAAAAGGCTAAGCGGAACAACAATGGTGAAGTGTGTAAAATAGGGGTGGGATAAGGTAGTTTGTAAACTTCCTTCTTGTTATGTAGGATTCACATTTGTTCTAATATGAATGTTGCAAAAGAAACAATACTTGTAATACAATACTGAAATTGTCTAGTTATTTTATAACTCATGTGATGAGAAAAAATATAAATCATTACATATTTAAACGTCAGTCACATGACTGAATTGTTTATTTAAGTACTTAACTCATTTCCATATAGTTATTTATTTATTTCATTGTCATTTTTGACGCGATAACCATAAATAATTTTGTATTTATCCTCATATTCCGTAACACTGCTGAATAATATGAGTACAAGGTTGCAAATAATATTTAAGGAAGTGATATACCTAATCGTACAATAACAAAATACTGCGTAATTGTAAAAATTACAAATGCATAATTTATATCACTGTTCAACGCACTCTGTCTGAAGTACCGAGTTGTAGCCCAGCAAATCGGGACGTCTATAAAGTTGGAACTATGGAAAAAAAGAAGAAGAAAATGTGCGGGTTGAAGTTACACTTCAACTGAGTTAGAATAGTAGATTGTATCACAAGGGAGCAAAATAATATTTTTACGGCGAGGGCGCTTTTTTGAATCCAGAGCGAAGTGAGGGATTCTAGAGTAGAATCCCGAGCGTAGCGAGGGATTCTTTAGTAGAATCTGAACGTAGCGAGGGATTCAAAGTATATCGCCCGAGCCAAAAATAATTTTGCGCCCGAGTGATACACTCTACTTTTCATCACCCACTATGAGAAAATAAAAGGCGCCTCATATTTTATTGTAATATTATTATTTAATAAAACAGAGTAACAACTAAATTGAAATTAAATAGTATCTAATAATAAAACAACTAAAAACTTATATTTACATTTGAGACGTTTTCGCAATTATGAAATTAATTTAACGCGCGCTAGCGCTACGTTCTCGTTCTTTATTATTAATTTATTTTTTATAATCAAAAGGCGCGCGGCGCCGGCGGCGCGACTATGGGCCGTCATACCAGCCAGTCTTCAAACAATATTTGCGTTCGATTTCTTTGGCGCTGAACACTAAAATGTTCCAAATTCAAAAAGTGCGCGGCAAAGATAATTGCGGCGCACTTATTTAATAAAGAGGATTAAAAACTCATTCCTGCCCGCTAAAAGAATTCAAAAAGTGCGCGGCAAAGATAATTGCGGCGCACTTATTTAATAAAGAGGATTAAAAACTCATTCCTGCCCGCTAAAAGTTTCTTTATAGAAAACACCACCTTTGGGCGCACTTAAAGGCGAACCAAGTCGTCCTTTTCGAATAGGTGGGATGAAAAAGATGTTTATTTCAACAACTAAGTAAGTACTAACTTCATAGTGTGATACAGAAAATAAATGTATGACAACAACTAACTTCATGGTGTCGCATTTCTGCTACATGCGTGCGTAACTTCCGTATAAATGTTTTTTTTATCCTTGGGATAGGTCGCTTTAAAATATTTATAGGAACTCCAAATCCCAACTCCACTAAATCAGGAATTTGCAACTCATAAATAAAGACAGTCAAATAAGTACAAAACACCAGTAGCCTCAAGATACTGTTAGAAACGTTCAAGGAATACAAAATATTGATTTCTTCGTAAGGACAATTATGTACAGGCGACATCCGGGATGAGGGGGACCTTCGCTGTTCACATTCAAATGAACCTGGGCGATATGATTATGTAATATCGTTAGAGGTACAATTAAATACCTTATGTCAGGAATACATGAACGTGTTGTTACCTTAGAACACTAAAAGAAAAGCTTTACTTTTCTATTAACTTGAGAAAAAAGTTATACTAGTATTCCCATCCAACTTTCTCATTGAGAGCTTATTAAACTTTTTAAGCGTTTGCTCTGAAGTTCGCTTCATTGCGCAGAAGCAAATTTACTTCTATATTTTGCTATTGCACAACCACTCGCCGAATTTCAGAGCGATCTAGAAGAAGTTTGTATGTTCTTCCATTCACATCTTCCTATTCTATCGAACACTGCATTGCTTACACTTTATATTCCTCAGTAGGTACCAGTGGCGAAGGGTGATTTTTCTTAAAAGGGAAGCCGGACCAAAAAATGCTTACCTTGCTCAAGTGTGATGCGTGAATTCCAGTAACTACTCGTTTCGAAAGGGAAGCCGATAGGAATCGAGTTGTATGGAGCCTTCGCCACTGGTAGGTACTTTATTGAAACCTTCCACATTGCTTTACAAGACTTCCCTCAGTCTCATCTCATTCTCAGGAGAAATACGCAAATAAAATAGAAAAGCGTGATTGAATCTGTTGCCAGGAGCCAATGTTAATATTCTCAATACATTTATTCTGTGCATAGTACTCCTGGGTGGATACAAGTTAAGCGGTCATAGAACAACTGTCGTTGTACCCGCCACGAATACTAATTGGTTTAGCGTGAATATTTCAGCGTAAACACCTATAAACCATGGACCGATATGTTTAAGCACTTAATCGCCTTTTAGGGGATTTAATTCCTTATAAAAAATTTGGTGCTTTACAATTTTTACGAAATATTAATTGCTAGCTATTCATTCAAGTAAGATTTTACGGTTTACTTGATATCGAGGACCAAAAACAGTTATCTTTATTGTATGAGAATACCGGTATTACTACCGGTATTGCAGAATGGGTATTATGTAGAAAAAAAAACAAAAAAAAATACTGAAAAAAATTATGGTATTCTATTCCTGAGTCATTTTAGCGCCCCGGGTTAACTGACTACGCGGAGCGGTATCGCGCTAGTCGTGCCTGCTAGATGTGTCGCCGGGCTTTTATGCATATATGCGTGTCATCGAAATTTTCTATCACAAAAACCATTATTTTTTCTGCTTATTTTTGTTATTAAAAACTTATGAGGTGGCTTTGATACGATCACTTACGCCTAACGTAACAATTTTTTTTTTGTTTTTAATCATTCTGAATCCCGTGCAAAATTAATCTGTACCAGACAAATTCGTTTACTCCTTGTATACAGGGTGGTTCAAAAGTCGTGGATCAAACGAAACAGGGCGACAGTTGGGGTTATTTACAGCATTTTATGGAAGAACATTTTTTTTTACATTAAGGTTCTAAAGTTACAAATATTTTTTCATGAGACTTAAAAGATATTGAAAAAAGTGCCAATACTCATAAATCATGGTACCCACTGTCATAAAAGCACGTTCAAGCAACTAAACACCATTTATTGTTTTGAAATAGGTACCCATTTTACTCTAATAGCCTATTTATTACAAATTTTGATATTTTTTAAAAAACACTCTTATTGTCATAACTTTTAAGGAGATCAAGTTAGGGCTTTGCCACACAGATATTTTTGACTGCAAATAACCCCAACTATCGCCCTGTTTCGTTTGATCCACGACTTTTGAACCAGCCTGTAGAATAAAGGTTTGTTTTTGGTACCTGCTTGATATACCAATCAGTAGTAAAATGATTCGCAAATTCACCATATTCATTCAAATAGTTTGACATATCGATAATAACATCACAGAATAAATAATTGTACAGCAGTAATAAACACAAACGCTTTGCCGAGCCGATACCGTGTCAATATATTGGTAAGCCTACAATATTTCAGAATTGGTAGTTGTTCAGTGTTCGGCGGGCTAAGTCAACATAAGGGAATATTTTATTCCGGTAACTACTCGTAGGCGTACAAACAACGTGTCGTTATTTATGCAAGAGCATTGAATTCTAAATGTTACAGCTCCATTGGACATATAGAACAGTAACTGCTGTGGTGGTGTTAATAACTGAATAATACACGTTAAAGTGTACTCAATAGTAAACAATGTTTCGGATACAAGTTGCAGAGGACCAATTCTACTAACAAAGTTGTAACGCAAACGAACCACAACCGTCAGTCAGCTTTTGTGTGCCGAAAACTGTCAAAATGATTGGTTTTGTTTCTTGTATCAAGCAACTTGACAGATTTTAAAAACGAAAACTTTCAGGGGGTTTACTCCCTAAGTCCGTTAACGAAGTTACTCGCCCGTCCGAAAGTACCCCGAAACGTAGAAGTGAACAAAACAAGTGTCAAGTTCAACTTTTCGGATGGGCAAAAACACATTGGTAGTAGGGACAACTGTCAAATCGTGTTGTCATTCATTCTTAGTTCAGGCCCCGAAATAATCGTATGTCCGTAGGTGATAGGGAGTAGGAAACGCTCGTAACTAAGGCCGAAACCACGGACTTCGTGCTTAGGTAGTAGACTCCCAGCTTCGGCCTTGGTTCGGTTGCGATTTATCAAGATTTCTTTAAGGAGATTTGGTCCCCAGGTAGTTGAGACACCACGTAAAAGTTTTTAGAAACATTGTTTCGGAACTTTTGCAACCAAAAACTGTCAGTGGTTTTAACCGCAACACGGATCAATGTTTCAGAAACACTGCAATTTTTGTTTCTGACAATGTTTACAAACAAATACGTGGCTCAAGTCTGTCAAAAACTTATAAGGCACAGAACCTCTTTTTAAAATGTTAGGCATGTAAGTCAACGGGGTGGCAGTAACCCTATTACATCGCCCTTTTGGCAGCTAACGACCCCAACTTCTACAGAAACGGTTACAACGTGAACTTAAGTTCATTATGATTAAAATTGGGAAAATCCTGTGAGTTGGCACGTTAGTGGAACATGTGATGTTGCTACATATTTTACGAGGCCGGAATTTTAGGCAGGGCAGCGATGATTCATTTAAAATATAATATTTTACAAATTCCATACAGATAATTTGTCATTCATTAATGCCCGCTTCCTATGGCTAAAAACGAATCGTTTTGCTTATCAATAAGTACCTAGCTAATTTTGAGTGTGATAGCTTTTTTTTATGAATGGAATATCATCAAATGACTTCTTTCGCTCTGGAGGGAGCAGAAGGGAGTGTCACACTCTTACTGACTAAAACCCATCCGTGTTCCTCCTAATGCCCTTTGCGTTCCAGGGCCGCGGTAACTCTTTCGAAGAAAATCCGCAATCCTAGCAGAAGTGCGATATCTACACTAAAGAATGGAAGGGTTTTGTTTCATTATTGGTAAAGATATAAGAGTCTTACTTTTAACCAGTAACACTCGGTAAATCATAAGAATCGGCAATTAATCAGAATACTGCGGTTATAGATTGCGGTAACGAACAATAAAGACACATTATCTCACAGCTTAAGTAAGATTGTCATTACATAGTTCTATCTATAAGTTATGCGCAATCTCGAGTAGGCGTTCATAACCGCTTAGAATTTTCCAGTAAGCCCTTTAATTAATAATCATACGTTGCACTGTGAAATAAGAAGTACTAAGGGGGTACAGAAACCTATCTTTCAATAGCCAAAATTTGCATTTCTCCACATATCAATCGTGATAATGACAAGATTATTGTACACAAACATTTGATATTTATAGGTTACATTTAGCTTATCTGGTGAATAGTGCTCCTTCGCTGCCTCAGTAATCAAACTCTGGAACGTGCTCCCCTTGATATTAAAAAAGGTTCTAGTAAGTTCTCGTTCAAACGCAAAGTTTGGGAATACTACTTGAAGTCTAATCTAGAAGCTGCACTCCTAATCCTCTAATTTATTAGACTTTGTCATAATTGCAATTAGGTTTTCATAATGTTTTATACTCTACATAGATTAATATCTATACAAGGTGTAATTTAAATAACGCACAACCTCTTAAGGGGTCACTGTACTCATCATTATGAACAACTTTTACTATGGGGTGGGACCAAATAACAAACGCGAAAAAGAAATCTGCTGTTCCCTACATTTTGACGAATTATGCGAACATAAATGTAGAGAACAGCTGTTTTTTTTTTCGCGATTTCAGGTTTGTTCCCATAGTAAAAGTTGTTCATACTGATGAGTGCAGTGACCCCTTAAGAGGTTGTGCGTTATTTAAGTTACACCTTGTATATTGTATTATTACGTATATGTATTTTATTATAATTTGTATTTATCTTATGAATTTATAGTCTATTGAGAAAAAAAAATGTCAAATCATATTGTCTTTTATACCTATTTAGATGCTTTTCTCTTTAACCCAAAGTTCGACTAGTAGAGAATGCCTAATAGCATTAAGTCCACCTTACGTACCACCATAGTGCATAGAAGTATAAATAAAGTAGTTACAGACTACACTATGATATGGTGGTGAAATACCCCGTTTGTCTTTGATACTTGCATAACCAAATATACTATCACAACATCATGTAGGTTAGTATATAGTACGTTAAGCAAACAGGCGGCACTTCGCCCGATCGCATCCATCTAAGGTGAGTTACAATAGTTAACTAAGCAGGCGTGAATGTGTTACACGTATTGTACACAGACGTATCGATTAAACGCTCACCTCGTTGATATGACGTTGCGTAGTATTATGTTAAGCCTTTAGGATTGTGTGGTCTAGAATTATGTAAGCCTTTGATATCAATGTTTCATTTCATAACATTAATATCACGCATTCCCTGAAGGATTGGGGACAGGTGTATAGTACACCCTTAGTATGGCGCCACACCATGCCGAAATTACGCGGCCGAACTTCGGCGTCTATGTTTTTTATACATATAGGTAAAACGCGACGTAATTTCAGCCTGGTGTCGCGGGTAATTTAAAAAGCATTTGAGGCAGGCGTAGGTAATCATGCCGAACATCGGTCGCGTATCTTCGGCATAGTGTGTTTAGACACTTATTTCGCCGTTATGTTTAAGTCCCATGTAAGAGGAACGAACCTATTGCCATTATCCGGGCAAAAATCCAGACTCCGCGAGGCTACTGAGAAATTCCACATGGAAAAACCCCACAACACTTTGCCCGACCTGGAGATCGAATCCAGGACCTCACGGTCAGCAGGCGCGTTTGCGGCCACATTTGAGAAGACAATCATGTTTTATTTCAATATACGTAAAAAGCTTTTAAAATTTAGGTAGGTATTTTTTTCTGTTAGCCATTAAGGGGACATTTCTGAGAGCAAGCGCGGGCAAAGGGTTATGAGTTTTCTTGAAAAAGAAGGCAAATAAAGAAATTGTACTATGTGATCATTGACTTAGAATTACTTATTCTAAGTCAATGTATGTGATGTAAATCCTAAACTTACGTTTTTATTCAAAAACACTAGCAAAGTCCCGAAAATCCCTCGAGTATCTTCAGAAAAGGCATTATTGATCGGAGCTCTAAAATCCATATCTTCAAATATTCCCAATAGCCCATACAAGTACAGAAGTTGGGTAGAGAGCGAATTTAACAATTCATGTTAAGGACCCGTTCGATTCATGTGCCCAGACTTGAAAGTACTTAGTAAGACAGCCAGTACATCTCTGAAAGTGGCCCCTGAAGTTATCTATAGTAGCACTGAATAGTGAATCGAAGCAAATAGTTTCGTAAAGCATCGACAGTTCAACGTACACATTCGCGGCATCGATAAATTGAACTATTTGTAGTACTTTTATTTCGAACGTGATTGGACTAATCAATAGATTGTATTCTATTGAATTGTTCGTAAAGTAAACACCAATTGAAGCAGTGTAAATTCTTTTCGCTTTACGTCCAATTGAGAGTAATTAGATTGTGTTTGAGACCTAACAATCTGGCACATTGTCTGGAATCGATTCAAATCGTGCATAAAAATCGAATTGCAAAATCGTTAAAGCAGATTCTCAATTCTGCCGTAAGACCGTTAAGTAACATTTTGTCAATTTTGAGTTATAAATACTACGTTATAGCGCAGATTTTTCTCTATCGACCAGTCTGGTCCGCATTTTGCTATAATTTGTCAGTTACGAGATCCAGAGACTTTCACAGAGACATTAATGTTTTTGTTTTTTCGTCATGCTTTTCTGTACTGAAATGTGACCAATCTAGTCACATTTCAGTACAGAAAAGCATGACGAAAAAACAAAAACATTAATTTTAAAAACAACATTAGTCCTTTAACTCATTAAAAGTTGTACAATGAGCTTAAAAGTAGCCCAATAATTTGGTAGGTATAACAAAAACATCTGGGGCCCAATTCTCCTAAAATAAATCTAGATAAATCACAACCGAACCAAGGCCGAACCGTTCATTCAGACAGTTCTCAATTTCAAAAGCTGTCGAATAGTTTGACACAAAAAACAAAATCAATCATTTTGAAAGTTTTCGAAAACAAAAACTGACTGGCGGTTGTGGTTCGATTGCTTTTGGCAACAATTTATTTTAGGAGAATTAGGCCCCTGTACTTATGTCTTCAGAATTTCTAAGGACAACATTTTCCAAGTTTTTGCTCATAATTCAAAATTAGATTTACTCACTGATCTTTTAGAAATCGAACGGCAGTGTGGCACAATCGATTCCAATCGTACATAAAACTCGAATAACAAAATCGTCAAAGCAGATTCTCAATTCGAAACTATCCTTAGCTGTTTTAAGACTTCGAAAAGAAGGTATGGAGGTCAGTGAGCCTTGATCGCGGGACATCGGATTACTCGAATGTAGTATCGTCTTACGTCAGGCGAAAACCGATTCGGCTCAGGTTGGGTTACTTTCTTGAATTTGGGTTGCATATTTAACGCTCAGTTAGACGGGTAAAGGGTAAGGAAATTCCGGAAATGGAACGGCCGGGTAAAAGATGCCGTGTTATTGTGTTTTTTTTACTTTGAATTATTCAATTCTACGCCTTCCGGTACAAGACCGGTCGATATGGCGATGCTTGAGGGAGGCCTATGTCCAGCAGTGGACGTATTTCTGCTGAATGATGATGATGATTCAATTCTAAATCCAAATATCGACGTTGATTCAAATCTAATCTCGTGTCATGGCAAAATTGTCAACCTTGTAAAATATTAATGAGTCATCTCAGTTTCCGATAAAATGAAACCGGTTTGTATATCCTCTTATTGTAATGTCAATTTTTAGTACCTTATAAAATAAGGCAATGAACTTAGTTATTAAACTGTAAATACTTTTTACATTGACCTAAGAGGATCGGGTGAATATTCGAATTACCTTAACGTTTTTTTAACAAATCATTGTTCTTCTGGGATGTTAACATTATAGAAGTTTCTGATTGTTTTTATTATTGTCTTATTGCTTGACGGCAGTGGTATAGTTTGAGTTTTCATTATCATAATATTGGAGTTTAATCATCTGACAGAGTTAAAATTTTCATGATCATAATTCATGTTTTGATCATATAAAGGCATGATTGTACTGCCTCGAAACACTGGCCCAACAAAGCATACATACATTGAAATATTGAATATTGATAATCTGTGCTTACAATCTTTTCCTATAGATCGCCAACCCGAACAAAATATAGACAAGATACGTAGAACAAATACGTAAACAACTTACATCAACAAGACACCGCCAACACACAGGAACCATTCCACACTGTTGGATCACTTCAACAATCCTACCACACTGTTGCTTATCTAACGGCACGCACACATAACCTGAAACAATGGACGAATAGTGTTAAACAATTGAACAGCCAGCACGTGGTAAACACATTCCAAAGGGTCAATTCTAGTAACTGAACCGTCCATTCTGACAGTTTTCGTTTACTTTAACTGTCAAAATATTTGACAACAAAAACAAAACCAAACATTTTCCAAACATTTTGACAGTTTTCGTAAATGAGAACTGACAGTTGACATTCGTTTAAGGTTTGCCGGTTTGGTGCTAGTTATTGACGAAAATGCAATGCAATTATTTGTTAGAGATGGTATTGCTAATGTCATCAAAATGTAGACCGTAGAAACATTAATAATTAACGTAAAAGGTGTATTTCTAAATCCTACTTTTTACATTTCGCCGATGACAGAATAAACGGTAGAGACAAACTGATTCCACGTGGGTTTCTAATCATAATATACTTCCACAGAAAATGTTGGTATTGTTAATTGCCCAGATGTCGTACGTTATAGTGCATCGCATAGACCGTACGTTGAAAACTTGAACTCAGTTTGCCTCTATCTTAACTTATCAAGGACTGTAATTATGGACACAATAAATAAACAATGGCACTGACGATCCGGATCGTCGGTCGGGCCGCTAGCGGTTAAAAAAACATAATTTCGTGTGAAGAGGCAAAACTTGAACCTTCTGCTATGGCTGAGATATTTAACAAAAAATCCCAATTAGTATCGTTTAATATTAATATTATTTAGTAAGTAATTAATATTTTCTGAGCATAAAGCTGTCATAATATGAGGGTATACAAAGAAGTTACTGCCACATGCCATCATGCCGTCTGGCCTTCAAAACCGTAGTCACAAAACTAGTAACCACAATCTACTTGAATCTATAAGTACTATTTAGCAATAACAAAGACTTAATAAGTAATTAAAAGAATCAGATTATTATTAATAAACTACCACAATCTTCAAATAACAAGTACAATTCAAACAGTTAAACGGATTTAATAATAGAGAGGCATAAAATAGAAACTAATAAATTCAAATTAACAAGGTAAATCGGATAGAAATTCTGTATAAAGGATCAAAAACTTACTAAAAATATATTTAATAGCGATCAATATTAAGATGAAAAGCAAAAGCAATCACGACTTCGATCCGATTTATTAAACATCAAGGAATATTGCTTCGAAGAAAGATGGAACAAGAATGAGGAAAGGCAACGTATTTCTGAGAATTATTAAAAAGTATTCTTGCTTCTTAGTTTGAAATGAAAACATGCGGAACATAAATCAGCACCTTGTAAGTGGTTTCGTTTACTTTTTCGAAGTGCCTCAGACCGATGAAACTATTTGTGACAAAGATCTATCGCTTTATTAGCTAGTTCCAATTAAATCGGCTACGAATTAACAAACTATTTTTCGATTAGATTCATGGCCAAATACGCAAATGCTAATCATTTTTTTAAGTTACCGTTAAGTCTCGTGCTGTCACTTTAAGGCGAAATAACAGTGATAGCACGAAATCAACGGCAACAACGTTTGAGTAGGTACTTGTCCATCAAAGGAATAAAGACACAGATTTGGCAATAAAAATAAGAAGCCAAATGTGATGAAATTCAGAAGACCACAATTCAGGTCTTCTTAGTATGCTACTCCTGGGCCACCATGTTGAGAGAGGTTTATTAATAGAAGCCTTAGTGCATAAAAGACTCTAAAATAAAGTTGGCACGATCCTGCATAATGTATCTAGGAAGCAATCAGAAATTAAAAGCAGAACCTGCTTGGCACCTGACCAAATTGGATGGGATTAAAATTAAAATATACACTGAAGGTATTTTTTACCATTCAATTCAATTTCTTTTCATGCCTAATTCCATTTTTTGCAAAGGATATTCGCCTCTTTGGTAAATAGTATAAAATAAGGGTAAATCTGAGGATTCAACAGACGCTTTTGATCAAGTATGTTTCGATTATTTCAAGATAAATGTGGAAAATGGTAATTGTAACATATTTGCATGTCCCGTGGGTGTTGTAAAAGGCGATTATATCAGATTGGTGGGTAGCAGCTTCCTGCGCACTGTTTGATTGCATTCATTGAAATCAATAAATTAGTACCTACTTCGCAATTTCGTGAACGAAGGCGCCGACCATTCGCTTAGTAGTTTGGAACACTGAGTAGATACGCGGGATAGACTGAGTCCTGATTCCAGATTTAATTAAATTTCGTTTACAGTGTACATGATTAAGCAACTTTTCATTATTCTTTTAATCCGTTTAAAATGGATCCAGCGTAGAGTATCTCGTAAATCAAGCTAAAATTAATTTCGTATCTCAAGAATATCATTATGTAGGGAAAGAGCGAAGCCAAAGATGTGCCCATAATTATACAATATGTACTTTCATCAGTTGCAATTAAGTTTAGTTTACAGAAAGATAACCACTGGTTCTGTTCAACGTTTACTTTCACTTCTGCGTTCCCTGCGGCAGCCATATTTATCATTTTGATGTTTCCACGCGTTTAACGTCTTTCAAGAAACGTAGAGCTGCTTATGGTTCTTTTATGTATCACGGTACTTACACAATCACTACTACATACACGGATTACACGGCTGACTTCTTTTACCGTCTGGAAAAAAATGGGTATCAAAAAACGGAGTGAACGGAGTAGAAGCCCATGTCATAGTTTTTATTTTTTCATTTGCCTTTATTGAAATTGATCTATCAATAAATACTACTAGTTTGAAGAAAACTTTCATACTAATCCAATAAAAACAGTTGAAATAAATCGATTAAATAATATCTAAAATGAAATCATACGCAGGTGTGTATCACAATGACACCTGCGTATGATTTGGACTTTGATATTAGGCATTTATTGATGGATTAATTTCATTCTAGGCTAATGAAAAATAAAGAAAAACTATTCCAAAGCCTTCTACTCCGTTCACCCATGTTTTTTTCCAACCGGAAAGTCACTGAGTTTCTTTTTTTACTGTACGTCTAAAATCTTACTTTCAACTATAACCATTTATAACCAAGACAAACAAATGTACTTAATGTATTGGAGATTTCTTTAAAGACTTTGACACGATGATCTTTATCACTATTGCATAATTTTCTAGTCCTATCAACAAAATCCGAGCCATCGCCACCTGCCTTAATACCTACACGCAATGTAATAACTAACGGTCAGGTGATAATAAATAATCGTACACCTTGTCAAGGTCGCCTAAATACTAATTACTAATTATCTTCACACGTGTTTCGGCATTTGTCACCAAATTTAATAATTGAAACCATACATACACAAGACATATGACAGTACTTAAGTAGTTTGTTCAACTAGCATATTTATTATACATTTTTCAAGTACGATACAACTTGACAACAATGAAGTAAATTACAATAGAGACCTCGTTCAGTCTTTCCGCATACCAGGCTTAGAACAGATGACTATCGCCACATGTAATAACGTTGCTATGTGAAATAGAGATGCCGCAGTTAGTCGCTATTATTCGACAACGGCGAATAAATTGTCTCAGACATTTTCATAGAAAAAGCTACAGATTTAGAAAGAATCAAACTATAATTAAGTTATATTCTGTACGATTATCAACAAAGTATTATTATCATTTATTTAGAAATTATTAATAATATAAAAAATGGTCCTTTTCGTTGTTTTCTCAGAAATCATAGAAACATCGTGAGGTTTTGGTAGGACATAGGTATAGGTAGAAAGACCGAAAATTTGGAAGGTTTGAGGCCTCATGGATTTCAAATAATTTTGTAGAAAAATTCTAGTATTCGTCATAGGGAATACCGAATAAACGCTAACCGATTCGCCATAACAACTATTCGCGGCATCTCTAATGTGAACGCGACGACTGCGTTTGCGTTAGAAGAATCGCAAACAATAAAGAAGCGTTAGCCAGTTCTAAAACAAGTCTAGCACTTGTAGACTCATTCTTACATAGTGAATGATACTGTAGATACGGAAAACTGAGTATTTGAACTTTGCCTTTAATACGAAGGACGGAATGAATCAGTTGATGACAATGAAAACAGCATTAAGAGAACTACAGTAAATGCACAAGATACTATAATTACCTATTATAATGTTATAGACAAGAAAACAAATTCTCTTATAGCAAATAAAGCATAACTTGCTATGCATGACAAGAATGTCAGGTTACAGGTCCCAAGAAACCACGAAACTTTCCTAATAAAATAAATATAGAATGATAAAGTTAGCACTAAAAATACAGACAGAACGTCAAAAAATATACCACAGGTATGAAACAAATCAATATTTTCGTACAGAATATTCGTAGCGTGTATTCGGCCATTTAAGGGCAAAGCCGACACCCAGCCTAAATATAGAACTTTCCCACGTTTCGTGATACCGTGTCAACGGCCTTAAAAAAATATGATATAGTTAACTATTCGGTTATACTGAGGAAGGTAAAAAAGAATATAGGAATACTTTTCCTCCTTCATAAAAAGTTTAGAAGTATATTAAACGAAATAGATACGTTAGATAATGTTGTTTCAGTACAATATTTCGATAGCATAGATATTAAAGATATTTCTCTTCAACGTATTCGAATACCGATCTCTTTCGGTTTTAGTTTTTTTTTTAACAACTATTATTTACTGTTCAACATAAGATGAGTTCTGACATAGCGATCATTTCGTAATTGTAGCCGTGAGGAGACTGCTTTTGAAAAACATAATATAAAATCTTAAAATAGCTACATTATCCAAGTTTTTTAAATTTTATATTCTTGTATGGTAACGATTTGAAGATAAACGTCTGGACTCACATTACGTTGAAAACGGTGCACATGATAAAAAGCTGGGTAGAACTTAAAGAAAGGCCAATGATTACTTTTATATCCTCACAAAATCGAACAATAATTTCGTTCATTATTTGTTCATAGTCTAACAGGTATTATCAAAGCTTTCCGTGAGCTAGTATAAGTCCCTAAAATTTCGGTTGGATACACGCAACAAATGTTATCATAAATCACAGGGTTTAATAGTATTATTTCCAAGTCAGTGGACTGTAAAATTGAAGCCTTTTCAAGTATCTGGTCACGTAACAGAGGTTTATAACTTGGATTTTGACAGTCTTATATTTTTCGAACGTTGTCCTGCATAGCCAAGCTGGACAAGCTGTGCGACAGTGGAAATATTATTTTCATAAATGTAGAAGCATTTAATTAAAACTAAAATCTTTATGTTGCGTTCAAAAGCATGTGCTTTGGTGTAGTTTTTCTTTTCAATAAATAGTCCTATCCTTCCTACCCTAATATTATAAACGTAGTTTAGATGTTTGTCGCCTCAATAGCTGAACGGATTTGGATGAAATTCGGCACACAGGTAAACCATGACCTACTACTACTACTAGGGCATAGGATACTTTTTATCCAGGTTCATGAAGACATTTCGCTAGGATGCTAGTGAAATCGCAGACAACAGCTAGTATAAAACGAATCTTTCGCTTAAACTCATAAAAAAATCTATAGCATTGAAATGACACCATAAAAAAGCATTTTGAAAATAACCGCTTGTTACAGTAGGTACCAAATCGAATCAAAACACTAACTTACAGATGCAAATGTGACTTCAGAATGACAACATAGTTTGAGTAATACCTAATGAGGTGTGACCACCATGCTCATGGAATATTAAATAGCTTCCTGTACCTACTCATTGTCAAAGACCAAAATAAAAATCCTCGCAAGGATTTCACAGACCAGACAATCTAGCCACAGTAAAGACGCAAGTTTAAAAACTAAGCAAAAGATACACACCAGAGATAAATAATATAATTAGCGCCCATAAATATTCACAACCTTCACTTAATGCACAGCACAAAATTTCTAATTCACAAATCAAAACACAGAATCACTAAACACTACACAAATCTGACATTCCTCTGAGTATTCAGTATCCCCTCTCCGGACCGCACTGGTCTGTGAACGCGGTAATCTGCGCAAGAGCACGCAAGCTTCCGTCCGTAACGCACACCCACCACAAATGAACTGAGCAATGTATGAGCGTACGAGGTAGCGGGCGGCGATCGAAATGTTCCAGTCGGAATCTAGATGTAAATTATGCTGCGATTGGAGTTCTAGAGAATGTTCTGAACTAATCGATTGAATTGATAGCTATGGTATCTATTAGTTCCATCAAAGAATTTTGGGACATGGCTGCTAGTTTTCTAATCACAAGAGCCTGCAATCGGTCTCTTTCTAAGACGACTCTCTTAAGATAGAAAAAATAGGAAAATGAATTTTGGCTTTCTTTATCCAAATCATGGATTATCCTTCATCTTCATCATTGGGGTTTTCTGTCAAGTTTTTTTTTTCTTTGACTTGGTCACTTTAGACCAGTGATGGGCAAAATACGGCCCGCGGGCCAGCTCCGGCCCTCGAAACGCTTTGATCCAACCCGCCAACACCCGTAGTCGTAGAACCTTTCGAATAGTCTAGAATAAACAGTAGATACCTGCGTTGTGTTTGCGTCGACATAAATCAATGTATAGAAATTTTGAGCCCCATAAGATTGACTCGGTTTTTTTGGCGACGAACGATTATGGACAACTAAGTATTTCGCCCCCTTGGATTGCAGCCTACTGGAAATGACCACATTACGTAAAATACCACTGGCAGGGGTACGGTAATCGTAACGATTATTACATTTCCTGCGTAGTTATTGTATTTGTCATTGACTCCAATGATCTAAACGCTTGTTACTTGCAACGGATTCCACGTATCGGTTGCCATCCGCCGCAGTCATGCCGTCGCGCATGAGTAACGAGGTTCTGCCACTAAAAAAATAGTAATAGAAGACCCAGAGAGACGGTGGTTACTCGTTCCCGCCAGGCGAGACAACACCAGAATGAAAGTGTAGTTGCAAATGGACGTGTCAAGACCAGGCGATCATGCAATAGAAAGAGTTATCATGCCAACGCAACACGCAATAAGACACTAACAAATATAATATTCGCTACGTTATTGAGAAAACGGCCTTGAAGCAAATGCAGTCGCAGATTCGGTAGCGGTTATTAAACTACCTACCGTGCATTGTATGGAGTGGACCTCCTGCGCATATTTGTTTTGTGGTCCTGCGCACACGCACGCCAAAGAACTAACAATGATATGCTCATCGCGTCCAGATTTAGAAGATGGTTTCACGGATAAGCCTACGCTAGGCTTACGCTACCATTTAGATAATCTAAGTTTATAAGGTAAATAGAATAAGGTCTTCTCAATGAAACGGAGCTGTCTGTAGAATAATTTTCGACTCAGTAGAAATAACTTGGAACAAAATGTATGATGAATTGAATTAAGTCTGAAAAAAAATTGATTACCTCGTGGACACATCCCTCCAGGTTTAGTAGGAATTTCGCAACAACTGCTTTTGTCTTTTTAGGTAGATTTTCCAAGGATTAAACGCAAACTGGCGCGATGTGGCGTTAATAATCTAAGCACTCACTTTGCACTCTAGCTCTAAGATTTCCGAAGTTTAAAAATATCCTGTGTTTCTATTTATTTACTATTGTTACACATTTGTACACGCAGACAGATCAAGACCCTGAAAATTGGACCAAAGACAATTCCACCGCAATTATTCCGTCACGCGTGAGCAATATAATAAGCGCAGTTGTTCTATTCTATCTGGCAGCGAACATTCACGGTTTAACTAATAGGAGCACGTGGTAAACATGACTAATCAGCGTGCGCGCATCAAATTTAAATGCGGACTTCAACAATGAAGATTTACGTGCTACTGTCAAAAAACCTAGATTTTTGTTGTAAAATCTGGTCTAGATTTTTCTATTTTCAAAGCTCATATAAGTCATGCACTAACTGTAGTACGCAAAACGAATTATAGTCGTATAACGCGTTAGTTAGTTGGTTTGATCAGTATTGGAAGAAATCGTATGAACTATTCTCAACCGGTATCTACACGGCTGACTCGTGTGCCTGGAATGTTTTTTTTTTTTTTTTGTAGGTAATAGGTTGGCAAATATACCAACGGTCCACCTGATGGAAAGTGGTTACCGCTGCCTATACAGCATACTGGTAACGTAACTATAGGACAAACTGAATTTGTGAAAAAAAATCGCAGTTCCATACATTTTGTTAAGCAACATCAGATTTTGTTCCCGATATCTGGTTTTGTCCCAAAGTAAAAGCTGTACAGAATGATGCAGAGTTTCTGGTTTTCGGACGTAAAGTGTGTAAAAGACACAACAATATAATCGTTCAGGAGTGATTCTATCATTACAGTTATAGCTAATATCGGTATGTCAGGATTGCGAGCAAGGTAAACACAGTAAATAAAACCAGCATAGACTCTCCACCACTGAGAGTACTTGTAATTGAGTTAGTATTAGTAACATAAACTAGATCACAATATATTACTTTACACAATTATTACAAGATCATAAAATAAGGACAAGCTAATCAGATATAAAAGGTCAGACTTCTTCAGCTGTTCAACACGGAATGCTCTCGCTTCGTCGAATGACCACCGCCTTTATAACCTCGGGTGGGCCGATCCATATCGACGACTACCCTCTCTCGTCAACATTGCCCAGTGCTACCCGCTACCGATAACACGGCCCTCCTGCAAAACACACGTCCTCGTGTGTTGGTGGTTGGTGGTTGACGCACCATCAACCCCATCATCAAGATTGTGCATCAAGGCCCAACTTCAGTGACACCTTCGGACCTTAAACAGAAACAAATAATACAGTACACATCTCGGCCACACCTGATCACTCATCTTTGACCTCGTCATGTTACTCATGTCTTTGACCAAAGTAAAATGAAAAGCATCCAAAGAATGTTTGAATCGATTAGAGCTTGTTATCCCATCGACGGCCAACAAGCTCATCACCCATGACTTAAACTAGTTGATATTCATTCAGTATCAACCTAGTTCTATATTCGTTCATAACTTCTCGTATCAAACTTACTTACTTACAAACATCCACACATTAGATTTCAACATTTTCACAATAAAAATACTATCTCAGATGCCTATTAGACAGTTCTACTTTGGTTAAACATCAAATTTTAGTTATTCAATAAATCATAATAGGTACATAAACACACAATCTCATTATACACAAATTCATAAAATCATTTAAATACATTTACAATATTTTTCAGGGCTAAATATCTCATTATAGTTTTTCACAAATTCATAATACATAAACACTTAAAATATTTCTTGGTTAAATATTTCAACGATTCACAAAGCCATAATACATAAACACTTAAAATATTTCATTCGTAAAAATCTCATACCTAATTATTCACAAAATCACAACATAATATCTCAATAATTTACAAACTCATAGTACATTTAACACTTAAAATATTCCATGATTATAAATCTCAATTATTCACAATTCATTTTACCAACATATAAACACTTCAAACTCATAGCACGTTAAACACTTAAAATATTTCAAGATTAAATATCTCATTATTCATAAACTCATAGTACACCCTTAAAATAATTCACGATTATTATCTCATTATTATTCACAAAATCCTACATTCTTAAATATCTCAATTCTTCACGAAATCATAAAACAAACATCCTAAATGTTTCATGGTTAAATATCTTATAATCATTATTCACAGTATCATAGTACATAATTATAAACACTTAAAATATTATCTCAATTATTCCCAAAATCATAATACTTAAATTAATAACCTTTAAAACTTTTCATGATCAAAATAATATCTCAATTATTCACAAACTCATATTACAAAACTGACATGATGTTTTAAACATAACATTTCTATAGTGCGCTAATAATTCAACCTTTTTACAACAATACAATACATATTAAACACATCTTTAACGAAAATAAGTCAAATTATTTTTTATTTAAAATAAATTTGACAAATTAATCTTTAACGGAAGTCATCATAGTAATTATCATCAATAATAAATACAATTTCCTGTTTTCGTCTACAAAAAATACATTTTAAACCATAAGTAATAATAACAAACTACTTTTTAATTTCAATAAACTATTTTGTACCATTCTACAACAAGAATTATAACAAAACCAATCAAAACAAATATCAATATTTTCAAAACTTTTTCAAAACATTAATTCAAAACAGAATCTCATTTTCACTGCATTTTCATTTATCAATTAATAGCATCACCCGCCTTGGATTTAGCCAACTCATTTGGCATCACCCGCCTGGGATCCTGCTTTATCATCATGGCATCACCCGCCTTGGATCTAGCCATATCATGGCATATCCCGCCTTGGTTCCAGCCCTATAACAATTGCTTCGCCACGTTAGAGTTTCAGTTTTCCCCAGGCGAAGCCTTTGGCCAACCCCGGCTGGCCAAACCGGGCGGTGCCAAAGATCAACCCTGGTTGCATCTCACCACAAACTCTAATACGACTTGCAATGTATTTTCCTACACGAATAAATACAGATGCCGTATTTATTTTCCACGAATAAATACAGATACCATCATATTTATTTTATACTAATAAACACAGATATCATCTCATTTATTTTACACGGATAAATACAGATAACATCTCTTTTATTTTACATGAATAAGCAAAGATATCATTTAATATTTATTTTACACGAATAAATAACCTCTCATATTATATTTCCTTCATCAAAATTCCTTCACACATAATAAAATGGTTGTGACTCACCGGATTTATCACATTTTCTCATTCTCACACTTCTCACCATTGTAATATAAGTCGAATAGTCAAGTTTTTGTCAGTCCGTCTACAGGGGATTTGGATTTTTTTAAATTATTTACATGTGGGTATACAATCATAATGTGGACTGGTTTTTTCTTGTTCCACTTCTGATGTAAAAGACACAACAATATAATCGTTCAGGAGTGATTCTATCATTACAGTTATAGCTAATATCGGTATGTCAGGATTGCGAGCAAGGTAAACACAGTAAATAAAACCAACATAGACTCTCCACCACTGAGAGTACTTGTAATTGAGTTAGTATTAGTAACATAAACTAGATCACAATATATTACTTTACACAATTATTACAAGATCATAAAATAAGGACAAGCTAATCAGATATAAAAGGTCAGACTTCTTCAGCTGTTCAACACGGAATGCTCTCGCTTCGTCGAATGACCACCGCCTTTATAACCTCGGGTGGGCCGATCCATATCGACGACTACCCTCTCTCGTCAACATTGCCCAGTGCTACCCGCTACCGATAACAAGTGACTTACCAGTCATGCTGTATAGGTACACTTGCACCACCAGGAGTATTGCTGATGCATTTGGAACAAAATTGGAAAATATCATGTGCCTGTAATTTCACCGGCACCCCATACCTTCAAACCGGAACAAAGAGAAGCTGCTTGACGACAGCTGTTTTACAAGGAGTTCTACTTCTACTCATAAGGATCAAAACTTTCAGTCCTTGCAAATCGTGCATTACATCTTCCTTCATCATAAAGCCCTACTATCTAAAGTACCTCGTGCTTTAAATACAAATCAAAATCGATTTAATTTGATATCCTTCGCAAGTGTCACGCGAAACCGACTCCAAATTCCGTTAGAGGTTATTGATTAGGCTTTTAGCTAGATGAATTAATCCGACATTATAGCGATCCCAAACTAAGAAACTACGATAACAATGCTGACGTAACGTCAACTTTGATATTCAGAATTTAGAGAAACGGAATATCGAAAATAGATTTGAAACTTGTTCAATCTTTTTCAAACTCACCTGGGAATACCTACATAAGGAACGTAGAATTGGTTCGCTTATTCGGAGACGGACAAGTGCATAATTATTATAGTAGTTGGCAAGCTATCAAATCGTCATTATGATAGGTACGTCATCGCATAGGACTGCATTTGATTCTCTTGAATCATCATCACCGTCTTATCCCAGTATGTTATTGCCAAGGTTTGCCATTTTTTTTTCATTCATTCAGCGGAAAGGCGTCCACTGCTGGACATCGGCCTCCCCCAAGCATTGCCACATCGACCGGTCCTGTGCTTATCGCATCCAGCGGATTCCCGCGACCTTCACCAGGTCATCGGTCCACCTTGTAGGTTTGCCATTACTTACAACTAATCATAATTAAATCATACATTATCTCGTCTCAGCACGAGATAATGCGACGACAAAATCATGTCGTGCTGCGCATGTTAGGCTTACATGTAAGGCAGTCGCATGATTTCATGTCAAAATTCTTCAAGTTCTACCCAAAAAACCTCAACACTACCGAAGGTCAAATCCATCCGCATGAATTTGTCGTATAGCCAAAGGTCATGACAATGAATAGAATTAGACGACATTGACCCTGAAAGGTCACAGTCATGGCCGCTATTTCAATGTCCGAAGCTACACTGACGGTTTACAAGTTAATTACGGCAAGCAGTTTCATGTGAATATAGTAAAACATAACTGATGCTTGTAATTCTCCAAGGGTTAAGCAGTGAGGTAATGCCGTGGGCTTGTTTATGATGACGGCATTGGGTTCTTTGAGCCCAATGCCATTTACGAGACAATTGTTCAACGCTAGGCAACACCACATTAACCCAGCTGTGAAGCTATCTTAGAGCCTCTGCACACGACGTCTTATCTACGCATCGTCGACGCGCGCTACCGTCAAACTCCATGCATCAAAAACGTGATCCACACGTTTAGGAAGTCAAAACAACATTATTAGCGGCGATCGCGGACTTACAAGCTGTATCTGTCCAAGTAGATACGAGGTGATCCGAAAACTTACGCCCGCGGCCCGGTTTTTGATCAAAGTTTTATTTTCCGGTTTTTGGGGTAGGACCCCTTAGTCTGTGACCTTTATAAGTGGTGTAGCAGACGTATCCCTAGCTCAGGAGAACCTGGGTTGATGGTATGGGCGGTTGAAGGGCCGTCTGCTACATTACAGTTTAACTTGTTGTCAAATATCATGTCAAGGAATGTGATGGGTCGGCGAAGCAAACAATCACAGCACTTCACATGAAATTTGACAGCTGATTCGATTAGTTAGTTGTCGAACTATTCGGTAAGCTATCTCTTTTTCTCTCGTTAAGAGAACCGTAGACGGAAAGAGATAACGAACCAAAATGGTCGACAACTGCTTATCGAAATGACTCTGAATCGGGGGGATGATTAGTTAATTTTTGACATCAGCCTTCAAAAACAGGTGGTAAGGCGAACAAATACCAGTGTTATTCATAAGTCTTACAAGGTACAAGCTTAGGAAGCCACATACTGTAACAATGTTACGAGTTTAGTTAGCAATAATGCATAACAAATAGTACAATGCAGATGATAAGATTATTAACGTACAGTAACCTATTTACTGTGATTTACTATTATTCGAAACATGACATACTTCGTTATATCTAGAATAATAAATATGGGGCTCGCATACGATTTGCGAGGTTAAGCTGCGCTTTCCACGGTCAGTCCCTGGATGGGGTGACCATTTGTTACACATTGAGACTCCTCCGTGCCTTGAAGAGCACGTTAAACCGTCGTTCCCGGGTGTCGGGTCATACGAATACCTATGACAGTCGTTACGGCTAGTCGGAAGCCCGAAAAAGGTGACAACCGGTCTAACCTTACGATATCAGCACCCATATATTATATATTACCCAGTAACTGGGTTGCGAAGGTCTGATGGCAATCGCTCCGTGTAAAATAGTGGTATTCAGCCGCATCTGGGGGTCTACTCCCTAAGCACAAAGTCCGTGGTTTCGGCCTTAATTACGAGCGTTTCCTACTTCCTGTCACCTACGGACATACGTTTATTTAAGGGCCCGAACTAAGAATTAATGACAACACGATTTGACAGTTGTCCCTTGCCCTACTACCCATGTGTTTTTGCCCGTCCGAAAAGTTGAACTTGACACTTGATTTGTTCACTCTTACGTTTCGGGCTACTTTCGGACGGGCGACTAACTTCGTTAACGGACTTAGGGAGTAGGCCTCCTGGTTAGAGTGGAAGCCACGAGTCAACAAAACAAGTGTCAAGTTCAACTTTTCGGACGGACAAAAACACATCGGTAGTAGGGACAACTGTCAAATCGTGTTGTCATTCATTCTTAGTTCAGGCCTCGAAATAATCGTATGTCCGTAGGTGATAGGGAGTAGGAAACGCTCGTAACTAAGGCCGAAACCACGGACTTCGTGCTTAGGGAGTAGACCCCCAGATGCAGCTAAATACCACTATTATCACGGAGCGACTGCCATCAGCCCTCCGCAACCCAGTTACTGGGCAATGCCAATATCCTAAGATTAGATCGGTTGTCAGACTTTCGGGCTTCTAACTACCCGTAACGACTGACATAGGTATTCATATAACACGTGTTGGGTACAAGATACTTAGTACCTAGAACCCAAGTAATCTAGCTAATAGTACACAAATCATTTCACCAGTTCCTTGAGGCAAAGCACTCGAGTAATCAACCATAAAACTCTAAGACGAAGAAGCAACTTCCTTTACGAGATTATTAAAATGACGAGATTTAAGATGTTCTGACGTCAATACTCCGTATACATTATTAATGTACAAGGTTCAAAAAATAATGTTATCTAAACGCTAACAAGGAACTGATAAAATGGAGTGCCTACAAACTGTTTGAGGGTCGCCAGTTGTGATGTAAGTATTACGTTATCTATAACGGTCACCGTAATGAATTTTAATTACTTTTCGTGTTTAGGACATGACAATTATTATTATGTTAAACATGATAAATTGGTACTTTTTTTGGAGCTTTCGACTTTTTAATTCGATGTCTTTCTAATTACAAGTTTTTTTAACTAATAAGAATTGAGGCATTTCTAAATGGACGAATCGTTAACGTTTTGGGTTGTCTAATGGCTATTTTCAATAATCTATCATCGACAATTTATCCAACTAGAGATAGAAATATGACATAAGCTCCATTGAAGCAATGCCAAATTTCTATCTCTAGTAGGGTATACCAACGATAGATAGGTAATTGAAAACCGTATTAAAGGACTTGTACCCTCTGAACGTTCATCAGAAGAGCACGAAGGGGCAAAAAGAGTTTTCCTTTAGTAGAAATCAGCTGCGAACGTGAACTTTTAACAAGCGGAACAGCGCTTTTATGCTGACATTACAGCGCTGTTTCACTTATGCTGTCGCTAACCAGATTTTATGTAGCAACATCCTAGTATGATTCGATTCCTACCTTTGCTCCCTATAACAAGAAAAGTTTATGAGATGGTATACCAATAATCGCCAAATCCAACAACAGCCAAGAAAGAAAAGATAAGATTTAAGAGTTTTTATTGAATCAAAGTCCGAAGTACCAGTCTAATTGGAAGTTTTACAGGTAGTCAGGCCTATTACTTCAGATTCCAATAAAATTTAAAGAATTCTTGCCAAGAAGCAATCGAACACTTTTTGGGGAAGTTACGAGAGCTTTCATTAATTATTTTAACGACATCCGATTCAAATTACTTATTTGTTACGGAGGATGGCACATGTTTCGATCTATTTTTACTAAGGGACGTGACGGAAGAACGTTATGATTTGATGTCATCATCAAAGCGCTTAGAGACACGCCCAAAGACGGTTTTTATCATTCAATGAGACATTTTGAGGAAAAATATCTATTTACTTACTCATTTTCTTTTATTCTCTAATTAATTAATAGTGAACAAACACGAAAGGTGACTATCAAACGAAATATATTTTTATTACAACAAGTGCTTAAAAACGGTCATGTCATAACTAGAGGTCGCCAGCGGCTTCGCCCGCGTGGATGTGGCTTATCGCGTTTTCCGCATTTTTCTCTACTATAATAAGCATGTATTATACATATAACCCTTCCTTTTGAATCACTCTATCTATTAATAAAAACCGCATCAAAATCCGTTGCGTAGTTTTAAAGATCTAAGATCTAAGCATACATAGGGACGGACAGCGGCAAGCAACTTTGTTTTATACTATGTAGTGATAGGTACTTGGTCTAGTTCTGATATCCCTTCTCCCCCAGCTAGAACATTTTAACTAATTAGAATTTCGGATCTTTCTAACTACAAGGATGCTTTTAATCTTGATTTATTTCAATCATGACCGAGAACGATGAGTAATGAACTATCTAGCCTATCTAGGAGACTACAGGCACCGTCTCTTTTAGGAGAGAGAGCTATATGACCACCAGCAGGCTCAGCATGACAACTGTAGAAAAAGGTTTTGTCGAGGTACAAAATGGCAATATGTCATTTTGTCTGTTCTTCAGTCGACAAAATCCTTGTCTACGATGCTGCTACGAATGCTTCAAGCCTAACACGCGTAGCGCGAAATATTTTTGTCCTCGCATTAAGTATCTCGCATACTAGGTCGGCAAGAGTGACCATTGATTCGCTAAATTGATTAATAGTGACAACATGGACAGTACGTACAAGCAATTTCGACTCAGCTGAAGGATAAAACAAGAACGCTGATCAATCACCAGAAACAGACACAATAGATAAATAATGGAAGCAGCCGCAGATACACGGCATTGGTCATTAAGAGGTTAAAAATATGTAACAAATTTTGAGTATGACTCACAAAGTATGTTAATCTAATTATGCACTCACTTTCTCACTACCAAACCAAACGTGCAAATATTAATAAAATCCAAGTGAGCATCAAATTTTGGCGCTCCAAGCGAACACAAAAGCCGAAACGTGTTTAATGCCCCTTCTTAGCAACGCTATTCTTACGCAATAGGCACATCGGGCACATGTTTCTCAAGCAAATTGAACAGTTCGGCGGTCACATGTGAACGTGAGTATGGCTAATTGGCGTCAATTCTCACTTCGTTGACCTAGGGTGAGGGACGTATAGTATCAAATGTCGAACTATGTCGATTCGGTAGGCTGGCGATGATAAATGCCGCGGCGTCCGATGTTAGATGACATATTTTCATATCAAAATGTTGGGATATTTGATATCAGAATGCGTCTACAAAACGCCTATCGACGCTTATTATTACAACATCGCGAATGTGCACTTTAAACCGTTATTCGCTTTTTAAACTCATTGAATATTGAATCACGTTTTTTTTTTGCACCACTATAAAACTGGCCAATCAGAGGCTGTAATTCAAAAAGTAGCAGTTGCTCATTTTCGCGCCACTCACACTTATTGCGTCAGCGTAAACATCATTTTTTACTGCAGTACTAATAAACATTCGTGGTCATGAAGCCACACTCAATTCGGAAGTGATCGGTTTTACGAAGTTTGTCGATGCGACTTCTTAGTAGTGCCGTACATAGGTATCATTAGCATAATACATTCAAAAAGATAAATACTTAATATTAGTTAATTAAGTAGATAACTAAGAAAGTAGTATTTTCTTTATTGACTTATAAAAGTGAATTGAATTGTAAAAGTGTCTGTTACAGATTTATTTACAGAAATAAATATCATTTATCATTTAAGTAGTAAAGAGCGCGCACGTTGTACGTATTTTGTTTGTTAAAGTAACTAATTAACTAAAGTTTAGGTACCAATTTTTTTTTCTATTTCAATGTATTCTATTACTGATATCTAATAACGCTGCGAAGTAGCGCCAATTAATTAGAAGTAACCTACTAACAGTCCGATATACTCTCAATGAATGTGGATAGCGGCACTGCTTGTAAAGGATTACTTATGTCAAAATTTCGCCACGTTCATTCAGATCTCAGATCTATGTCAGACTGCAAGCAACGCCATGCTTCTCATTCTCCTTTAGTACTGGGATATTCGGTATCAAACTGGAACCACACAGAGCCCATTTCAATGTTGCCTTTATAACGTATACCTGTACACGATTATTCCTTCCACAATATTAGTCACAAGATCCCGCATTCATCCTTTGATAATGGAACTGCAGATTCACGTGCATTCAATGTCGAAATCAAGGTCCATTTTTGGCATGACGATCTGTGGCGACAATATTAAATCTGTCCCTTCATTTATATCAAACTAGCGACCCGCCCCAGCTTACGTGTACGTTTTATAGCTTAAAACCTTCCTCTTGAATCACTCTATCTACTAAAAAAACCGCATCAAATTCCGTTGCGTAGTTTTAAAGATCTAAGCTAAGATAGGAACAGACAGACAGCGGGAAGCGACTTTGTTTTATACTATGTAGTGTTGTTGGGCCTCCCTACCTTAAAATGCTTAGGGTTACAAGACTATTATTTTTATAACACAATAACTATTGACAGTTTTTTGACGGAGATATCGGTCCCGTATCGCTGTAGGTAACATTTTTTGCGCCCCTTTCATGGAATCTCATTCAACGTGCGAAAATTAATAACGATCACATTTTATTTAATTCTCAACATTGGTTTTACAGCTTGTGTAGGCTACACGAGCTAAAGTCGGGTGTCCTTAGTAAGAATAACATTTTTTTTGGGTTTTTTGTTACCGATTATCTATTATTTTGTTACCAATCATCAGAACAATACCTACTTGGAGTGTACAAGTGTTTTGTTTATGTCCTGGGAAGGTACTGTTTTTTAAATAGAAAATTTCAATGAAAAGGATAGTTGCTTATATGGTCAGGCTATGAATGAACAGCCTGTAATGGGAAACTATTGGATCTAGAATTGGATTTTCTCAAAACATGTGCTATTTAGTGAAAATGGAGAGAAAATAATATCTGGGTGATTCTACGATAAGAGGTAACTTGTGCGGCAATCAGTTTAAAATTGCTTTTTTATTCTAAATGTTGTTGTTTTTTGCAATGAATCATATCATCTTAATGTAATTTATAAATAACATCACAATTAAATGCCCCATTAATACACATATTTCTGAAATTTGAAGCTGAAGCTTAAAAAAGTATCTACCCTGGCCTGTCCTCTTGTCGGTTTTAGTTCAACTTGCAGACAGTACATAGGTTCTTTGTATCAGTTGCTAAACAAAGTATGTTTAACACGAAATTAAATAAATATACTTAAGTAGTATTAAATAAAAAGACAGCAAAAGTTGTTTATTTTCAATAATTTTAAACTTAATTTTTGTCCCGCTTTTTTTGTGTATCTACCCTGGCAAATTTCGTTCCGTTAATATAAACGTAAATATAAGACGGCCATATTCTGAACTGCGCTCAAGGACATCTATCGACGTGAAGTTATCAAAACAAAACACGCGAGGCGTCAGAGTGCCGCCATTTTTTATTTGTTGCGACATGACAGTGCGGAGTAGTGCTTTCGCTAGGTCATTGTATCTCTCCACTGGTCAGTTATAAAAGTTGTAACATTCATTGGATGTATTTGCATTTACTGCCCTAATTTAATAATACTGTATCAGTTAAAGTGTGATATATAATTAAGCTCAAAAAAAATTACGTCAATTAAAACAATTTAATTTTTCATTAAAACATCTCTCCCCTGTCGTATTTCCCCTGGAGAAAAAACTGCCAGGGGAGAGATTCACTGACCAGGGGAGATAATATGTATCATAATATGTTGTGCAAACTAACTCAGATGTAGCTAATTTCTATAAACGTGAAAAAATTTGAAGATTGTGGAAGTATATTAACGACCTGGGCTGCAGAAAGAAAAAAAAACTAGCAATTTGAAGTCCCAATGTTGTGGAGACAACCGTCAAATCACGCTACGGACTGTTACTTTTGCCTCACAAAAACTTTAGATTTTAACAACAAAAACAAGAAGCATATACAATACCCTGATATTGCGTCAGTCACATAACCTGTGTTGTATTCTAACGGACCACCCATCATTGGATTACCTATCGTTGCCCAGCAGTTCTAGTAGAGAAAATGAACTAGAGCACAAAAAAATATTTGAAAATGTTTTTTAAGAATTGATAGTTGCAAAAATGTGTAATAGAAATATAATAAATATTTTAAAAACTTGACGTCCTAATCTTTTTCCACTTCATTATCCAACTTAGGGTTAATTATTCTACCGATACACATTGGTTTCATCTATGGGCAAAAACCGTTGTAAAGTAGTGTAATTAATATGAAAGTCTGACAAAAATGATAGTCTGATTATAACTGTTAAGCACAATGTTTAATAAAAGTTGATCTAATTTACTTTATTATAATTTTATTGCATCAAATTCTCTCCCCTGCCCGATGTATTAACCCTGGCCTTCTAAAAAGTACCATAATATTTATAAATTGACTTGCCCTTACATGAAAAGGTACATAAACAGGACAAAAATCGTAATAAAAGTATTTAATGAAAAAAAAACCATTTTGCTCCTTGGCCGTATCCTCTATGGACTTAAAACCTCTTATCGTAGAATCACCCATCTATATTGCATTCTCCATTTTACTCATTAACCTATATTATGACAGAATATATTGCTGTAACAATAGGACATCATATGAATCTAATATGATTCATAGTGCTAGGTATCAGTTTATACTAGAAACAGTTATCTTATTGTTGACAATAACTGAATGAATTAATGAAGTAAGTTGAATTATAACTATTTTTATTTATTTTATAGTCTATGCATAGAATTATGACCTCTTTCATTCGGGTCAGCAGCCATTGACTACCAAATTTAATGAAGAGCATTATTATAAAATTAATATAAAATAAATTAACTATGCAGATTAGAGACAACATATTCTCAAGCAAAAAGAAAAAAGTAGTAGTGATCAACTAAACAGCAGAATTCGATTTTGTTCTTTTTTTAAATATTGCACTAGGGTTTCTCCTATTGTGGGTGCATTTACAGACAGCAAAATGTTTTATTTTATGACTCAAACTAGTTAATCTGTACAAAATTTCCTACTTTAGTGATAAGTTAGCAAAAAAACATGCTAGTCAGAATTTATTAGTTAGAAGTTATTGGTCATAATCCTGCGGTAGGGTTATAGGACATGTTATCCACTTTATAAAAACTCAGTAATGCTTTATGCAAAAGTGAACAATTTTAGAGTTGTTTTTTGTTGTTATTATTTTTGTACCTACTTAAAGGTTGTTAAGTAACTTTTTCTGGGAAATGGTTCACTTTTGCATAGAGCATTACTGCATTATTAGATAGTGGATAACATGTGCTACAATCATACCATGGGATTGTGACCAATAAATAGTAAGCCTGTAGGTATAATGGACTCCCAAAAAGTAAATAATAAAAAAATACTAGGGTGAATATTAGAAATTCCTTTAAAAAAAATTTTAACAATACATTGTTCTCCTTCGTTGTAATTAAGTTTGAAACATCTGCATTTAAGTAGAACTTTAGGATGATGATAATGACGTTCTTATTTTTTACAAAATTTTTTCAAATAATCACCCACTAGCAGAATGTTATATGTAACTTAGCATTTGAATATTTAATATGTCTATGCCCCTAAATAGACAGACTACTGTTTGTATTTAATGCTATTGATTGCGCTGCTTAAGCAGCACATTTAAGTTCAACAAGATGTAAACAGAATGTATAAAAGACATATTTAGAATATGTATGTATTAGCATAATTAAGTAGGTTCAATAATAATTAAGTAGGTATGATTTAATTTAAGTTTAAAAATATTTCCAAATTTTAAAAAACAGTTTTTTTAGCGACAGTGATTTAACCAAACAAAAGTAGGATAATTCAGTAGCAATAATTTGCTATGCATACAACTGCTTGAAATTGTACGGGTAATTTACATAAAAAAACTTAGTTACGTTTTCAAAATTTAAAGGTTATTAAAAAGTTTTTAAAATACTTTTAACTACATTCATAGATGATAATACTATAAATAAATTATTCATTTGAAACTTTCCCCCGTAAAATAACAACAGATATTGTAGTGATTCATCGGCGGGAAGTCGGCGTTATTAACTTCGCTTCTGGAAAACTGGTTACAAGCAATGAGAAGATACAAATTCTTGCAAGGTTAGATTATTGGAGTAAATTGAATTATAAGGCATACAGGTATGAATGTCCACGAGGACATGTAATTTCTCGTAATAATAAAAGTATTGTCGTAAATGTCACGTTTTACTGCAAAGGCGGAGCCGAACCGACCGTCGACAAGCTTGGGCGATGGCGGTCAAGTAACGGCGGCTTCAACTTCAAATCATCAAACTTTAAATCACATCTCACTCGCTCCAACGACCAGTGAGGATATAATTAAGTGAAAATTTAGATATTGATTAAAACTTACCACATGACAACGATAGATTACATCAATTTTCAACATTCACTCACAACACAAAACACTTGGCATCCACGAATCACGATTGAGTTTGACAATGACAGGCGGTCACTCATTTCGATACTAGCGCCACGTATTTGAAATGTTAGCCGACTCGAATGAAGTGAGGAACACACCACAGGGCTACCAACATTCGGTGAATTTAAGTGTTCGGATATTCCTTACAAGGACTTATTACTTCTATGATTCCTTATGATTTTTGCAATCCGGTTTTTACGGTCCGATGTGGCATGAAAAAAACGGATGATTGGCTTGTGCACTTTTCCGTCTTTACTCGGATCGGTGCGGCGCGGCGCAGCTTAGGGTAGCTCTCTTTGAAACTACAAGCCCCGCCCGCTCATGAATATTACTGATCGTGGACGCAGTGCACAAGCATAAACACGTTTTTCATTACTGTCATCTCGGACCGGAAAAACGTTCCGGAATGGAGAAAAGTAAAATGACGGACAGTAAAATTACTTATAGTGCACAAACTAGTATAAACCTTTATGGCGTGCCATATCGGACCGTAAAAAATCGGACTGCCCCGGACGGTAAAATTCCTTATAGTGCACAAATGCCCATATAGAATACCATTCTACATCTTTGAATATCTGCAGCTCGACAATCGACATAAGGGTCAAAATAGACGTCCGATACTTGCTTCCGGGAGCCGGATCCGACTATCTGATCGGATTCCTGAAATACACGTACGATTCTCGTGTCCGATTTTTTCTTGTTTCATTTGTTTTCTGTCTGTCACGCGAAACACTTCAATCAGTCACATCACACGGCAGTGGGTCGAGCCAAGTTCGACGAAGAAAAGCGACGCAATGGCCATGTGTGTTAGGTATATTAAGGAATAAATCAGACAATCATTTTAAGCAAATTTTTTAACACCCTGATAAAGGTACGGAACCCTCAGGGCACGAGTGCAACTGGCACTTTTCCGTTGTTTTACCTTTTTTTAAATGATGGTAAGTATTGAAGTATATGGCATTAGACGAAAGGGATGAAGTATATGGCATTAGGGTGTGTTTCTAAGCAACTGAATTTGTTAATTTTATAATATCACTTGTTACTCTGGTTTTTGATCGTACTTCAATCAATGATATTGCGCTTCTGATTAACCAACTCGCAATCTGATAAATAACCAAAACTAGAAACAGTACAACCCTTTTCGACTCGAGGTCTGATAAATAAGCAAAACAGTCCTTTTAACTCGCAGTCGGATAAATAAGCGTAGTCGTACCTAGAATTACGTCCGTACTGGTCGATGCTCAATTTTCTAATGACGAATCGGAAAGAAAAATTGTACGTGTATTTCACCTCTATACAAATGTACGGGCCGCGCGCCTTCTGACAATGGGATCGGAAGCGACGCCCGGACGATGCTTACGATTCTGACATCCGATCCGATAGTCTGATCGTACGTGTAATTCATGTTCAAACAATGTATGGCGCGGAGGCCTTCAGATAGTCTGATCAGACTATCGGAACCGATTATCGAAGGCAAGTATCGGACGTGAATTTGAAGTCTTAAAAGAAAGCGAAAAACTTATGTGATGTGATTAACGTTTGTGCTTTAATATTATAATACATAATTTAACTTTTACGATTAGTCGTGTTAGTATGTGTAAATGCGTTTATTATGCGTGGCAGCACTGGTTGTCTGCGGGTACTTAAAAGTAGTTTTGTTCTGGTTGTGGTTCGGTTCTAAATTTTAAGTGGCAAACGCACTTGCGGTTAACCGCAGGGGCGGCGAGCCGCGTGGCGGGCCGCTTTTCCATTTTAGAATGCAACCGCTGGTGATCGTACACGGTTAACCGGCCCCGCGGTTAACCGCTAGTGTGTAAGAGCGCTTAAGCTTAATCTTGAGCTTTAATTTAGATCAACAATCAGCAAGATTAGAATTACCGTAGTGTAGTACATATTGTCGTTCGTATTACTAATGGTCCTATCTCCGTATTGTCAATTGTTCAGGACAAGCGTATTGCGGTTACGACATTTCTTACTATAATTCGTTTTTAAATCCCTGAGACTGAATTGACATGCGCGTGTAGCGGCATCTATCTCGCCACATGTGAACTTATCCTACATCGCGCAATCAAGACTTAACACGCAGATAGTATATATACAACCTCCCAACATCAACCGTTGGGCAGTAGCCCGCCAGGCACAAGACTCCGCCTGGTTGGAGGATCCTCCCTTTGGTTGGAGGAACACCACACCTAGTTTCTCCACACGCGAAACGTCAAATTTGAAAAAATGTTCCTAAAATTTACAAGTTTCACATTTGCGCCTGTCAATTTTGTCTCCGAAATAAAAAAACGGACAATACTACAAAATATGAAATCAGTTGCCGTTCAAAATGGTTATATTTTGAAATCCAAATAACATAGAGACACAACGGTTAGTGAACTATGTAAAGAATCACGAATAGAAAAATGTTGTGGTTCTAACTCAAATCAGCTAAAAAATGAGATAAGACTTTTAGTCATGCGAGCGACGATATTACTTCTATGAGAGTTACTTTATGGGTTAATAAAATCGACTAACGACCCAAACAAAATAGTTTATGAAACATTGTAAATTAGCAGAATTAACCTCCTGGCAACACTGGTCAACAATTATGTCAAAACTCAAACCTCAAAACAGATCAAGAGTTTAGGAATCGAAAAATATAAAAATTTAATTTCACAAAATAAATAAAAAATGTTAACTCGACAGTATGTTAAAACTGCAAGTATGTCAAGAGCGTTATTGGGCAATATTATTACGTTAAACAGACGATATTTATTAGCTCCATGTTTATATAATTCTGGTAATCTTCAAGCGACGAGGTTAGGATCACTTTTCTAATATTTTTTTGGTGTTAAATGTAATATTTTTGCTGACTTCTCTTTATTTTTACAGGTCAATTAGATCAAACATTAATTTTAGATTTGCGGAAAAAAATATAGAAAAACGATATGCTTCCAAAGTGTCCCAAGACCGAGTTATATTAGAGACAGATTCCGTTAAAAAGCCGACGTTATCCTCAGAAGAAGTACTCGAAAAGTACATCGCTGGGCTCAGTACCGACATATACCAGAAGAACAGGGTGTATAAAAATGATTTGGTTAGAGTAATAGCTAAAGTTAAAGAGTTTAACTTTTCAACTAAGAAACAAGGCTTGCTTTTGATTCGATGCTGTGGTGAACTATTGCCTGATGAGTCTCCATTGTCTAGAATGAATTTGGTGGAAGAGGTGTGGAATACAATAAAGTAAGCTATATTCTGTTTGTATGTCCCTGTGGTGTCGGATGTAAAGAATAGCACTAAATACCCCATTTCTTCTCATGGGTGTCGTAAAACGCGACTAAGGGATTCACTAGAGGGTGGGCTGCAGCATTCTCTGAGTACCTTAACAACTACACTGCGATCGCCAACCCGCCTGCCAAGCGTGGCGACGTGGCGATTATGGCAAACCCTCCCTAGCTTAGGGGAAGCCTATGTCCAGATGTCTTTCGGCTGAATGATGATGATGATATTCCGTTCTTCTATTGTGTTTGTGCAAGCTATTATATCAGAATTGCTCTTGCCAGTAAGGTTGGTAGCGCGCTGACTGCCTAGTCTGGCCTATACTTACTTAGGTATTGTCACTTGTGTCAGTATTGAACATTTTTTTTGAGGGTTTTGTGCCTTAATGTCTGCCGACCAGACCAATCTGTCTTCATGATTTAGCTGCACCTGCAATAATCAAGTCTTGAATCATGGTTAACATAACGAGAACCCTCAGTATCTCATAAAGCGCAATAAGCTGTTGGTCCTGATTTTCTTATAATGAATAGTTATGCCAGTGAATATTGGCAGCCTGAATCTCCAGTCTGTCAATCTAAATCTTGGAATATATGGTATGCCCCAATAAGATGAGTGCACGTCTGTTGGTAATTATTGCTCTGTATCCTCGAATAGTTATGGGCCATTACAAGAAGGGAAGACATTTTTTTAAATAGTACTCTCATCTCCCATAAAGTGGGTGTTTATACAGACAAATCCCGCGTGTACAAACACCTTGATGCTGAACAATTATCTGTAGGCCATACAAATACTTGTTTCATGCAGGGATCCAACTCATGATCTGCAGTGCAGAAGTCAAGCATTCAGTCACTGTGTGCACTGTTTTGTCGAATTAGCCTGACCACATGTTGTAAGAAACTTTCTGATGCACCCTGGAAGGTACCCCTAGCACACATTTTGTATTAGACTGTCAGATATCAGAAATTTTCTGAGATGAATTTTTTATGATGTATGGCAGGGCTCAAACATATCTTCAGCCGTGGACTTGATAACATTAGCCCTAGCTAATAAATTTAACCACTTTATTTAAATTACTTTTCAGGCCACACACAAAGTTTAATGTAGAACATTACAATGAGCTGCTGAGAGTATACATAGCTAACAACAGAACAATCACAGTCAGCAACTTTATCAGTCAGATGGCACCGGCTAAACCTACAATCACCACTTATGAGCTCATATTGAGATCTCTTGGAGAGGTCAGTATATGTATAATATTGTTGGCTAGTTTTTTAAAGCGCGTATTTTGAATGCAGGTGGAAATAAAAGATTATTCGATCCAATGTAGCTCCTTGAGAAAGGCCAGCAACCTTTTGATGTGGCTGACTGTCTCTCGGAGATTACTTGGGTTGCCGAAGTACTTAGCCCTGTATAAGGCGACCGTAGGGCAGTTCAGTAGCACGAGAGCCGACTTTTCGTCCTCCTCGAGGCTCTGCATAGAGGGTTGTCTGTAACTCCTATAACAAAGAGGTGTTTATTGAAAGAACCATGGCCAGCGATGGCTGCTGTAACTAGACGCAGCTGTAGATTAGATTAGATTTAAAAAAAAAAAAATATAAGCCTTTCCCCACACTAAGATTTCTCTTGTATCGTGGGTGCGTTTACAGACACAAATCTCACATACACAAACGCCCAGACCCGAAACAACCATCTGTAGGCCATACAAATTTTTGTTCCGTGTGGGAATGAAACCCACGACCCGTAGCGCAGAAGCCAATCGCTTAGCCACTGCACCAAACGTGTCGTCAATTAAATGAATTGTCGAAGATTAGCTTTATGTTGGCTAAAAGTGTTAAACTCAACTCCATTTATGCAATTGAAGATGTAATTTTTGTTATTAAATTATGATAAAATAAATTTAAAATCTTGTTTTTGGGTAGCTAAAGTGTCTCATAAATAAAGTGATAACAAGCATGCCTTAATCTCTACGTAATTATCAGGCAGGCGATCTGAATCAAGCTACGGAAGTGATATCCAATATGAAAGCTCAAGGACTTCCTGCCACTGAAAGTATATTCAATTCCCTCATAATCTGTCAAGGAAAATCTGGGTAAGTTAAGTTTAAATGAATTGTAAAGTTGTTCTTAGCCTAAGGGCTACAACACACTTATCGTATCTTGCGTCGCGTATCTTGCGGAGTAATGCGCGCGCGCGAAACTTCTAGGCTGTATTATGCTCAGCGTAAAATACGCGTAGTGAGGCCGCGCAGGAGAAATTGTATGTAGCGTTGCATACAAATTCTCCTTTTTTTTTTTTCTCGTAAAATCCTCATGGATACCTTTCGTCTGGGGAAGGCGAAGGGTTATGCCGGACTCTTACCGGCTAAAAACCGACGGTGTTCCTTCTCCTGACCTTTGGCCGGAGTCGCGGGATTCGCAGCTGCATGCACCGCGACCCCGGCTGGCCTCGGTCTGCCAGCCTCCTCTGCTTCTGTGGGGCCTCGCCCCACGTCCTCCTGAGAGGCGCGCCGCCTTCTCGGGCCTGTTACTGGTCGGGCGACGGGTCCCCTACCCCGCCGCCCGCAGGCCACACACTAGGGTGGCCGGAGATCGTCGCGCGCCCTTCGGCGGCGCCCGGTGCGTCTGGCGCGGGAAGGGAGAGTGGCAGACGCCTCTCTCTCTCCGCTCCCTCTTTGGTCGCCATCACCTCCTCGCAAAAGGAGGCGACGGCTTACATACAAATTCTCCTGCTTCATGTATACGCGTAACGCGACGAAACATGAGCCGCGCAAGATACGCTCAATGTGTTTGTAGCCTAGAAAAAAATACACTGTATAATTTCCAATTCAAAATTCCAAAGATCAGCCCATATTTATCCGAAATGTGTGCCGTCAGCACGTTCATTGAGAGCGCGTTCGAATGTCGCCATATAATTTGCTAACATTAAAGGAATTTTCACGTACGCCATAAAGAAAACTGCATCACTGTAGATTTATTGATTGCACTTGTGCATAAAGTGGCCGTCACCGCTTCAACAAGTACAGTCGTCATCAAATATGTCGGGACAAACAGACTGTTCATAATTACTTAAACAGCTGAAGAAATTAAATTTTATCTCAATGGGATAATATTTTTGTCAGAATGGCAGTTGTTGAGTACTGTGTTAATTCTGAAACACCCCTTGCATCATTAAGATATAGTTTAATTTTCTTAGTTTTTCAGATTATTTTGGACCGTCTGTTTGTCCCGATATATTTGATGCTGACTGTATGACACACTGGCAAGCTTATGGGCAATAGAGTGTATGCCCGTGCCCAGCAGTGATACAATAATGGCCTCATTATGTTACATAGATAGAATATTCTATATCCAAAGACCAAATCCTATTCTTAATTCCAGTAACGTCCAAAACATACAAGAAGTGCTTACAATGATGCGGTCACTCAACGTTGATTCTTCAATAGACACATATACTGCCACAGTCAGAGCGCTCGCATGGAACAAGAAGACTGTCCCTCTCATTGAAGAAATGGAGAAAGCACAGAGGAATGGTCTGCAATTCACTGAGTCTCACATCATGGAGATTGTCAAGACTTTGGCTTCCATTGGGTTGTATCAGCCTATAGCTAAGGTAATATGCCAAATCGCTTTAGAAAGTGTCTTTACAGGCTAATTCTAAATTAAACACAGGCCACACTGCTCACGAAGCTACACCGTTATTTTATACTTCGGTTCACACCGCGCACAAACGCGCACCGCGCCCTACAGAGCTAAGTGAGCTAACTGAACTATGTGAGCTAGCTAACCCGACGATCCTAGCAAAGCTAAGTGAACTAATTGAGATAATTTATCAATGTTTTTATTTTACATTTTACTTTAAATCATCATCTGAACTTTCTTCGTCAATATTCATTGTGTCCATAAACCGTAATTTCTATAAATACTACACTGCTGCTTCGTATTTTCGTGGGAGGAGGCTATGGAAAATTAATATTATTGAATTATAAACATTAAAATTTTCAAATGTTTCTTCCACCTTTTTAAGACAAAGGAGTATTCTATCTGTAGCTTACTATAACATCTAGCTACGTTTCACGGATTAATCGGAAAATGTACCAAAAAACAGCTTACTTGTAGCAGTTTTATAATACGGCCTTAATACTAATGTTGGGCGTTATAACATATAACAGCTAATATAATTCGTTATACATTTCTAATATTCTAACCATTATTTATTTGCAACAAAGACTGTTATAATATATATTATTGTCTATAGGTAGTAGTTGCCCGCCACTCGCGTCGAGTCGTTAAGTCGGCCGAAAGCGTCACACAATTATGAACTTTAACCCACAAATAACAAGAGCAAATTTTTACCACCGTTAAAATAACATAAATATTTATATAATATTAGTATGAACTTGTTTCATATTACCGGCAAAATAATATTGTCATACTTTACATCGTATTAAAGCGTCACACAATTATGAACTTTAACTCACAAATAACAAGAGCAATTTTTTATTACCGTTAAAATAATTTTATATTATATTAGTGTAAACTTAGTTTCATATTACTGCAAGTCTTCTGCTCTATTGATAATTAGTGTTCCTTCAATACAATACAATATAATATATATTACAACAGTTAAAAACAACAGTTTGAAAATTATAATATAATGTATAATGCATTAGAAAAATATATCAGTTACGCCCAACATTACTTAATACTGGATTGCAGGAAGTTCCTCGTTACTCCATCAACTTTCGTAAGGATAAGCCAAACAGTAAAACTTTTTATTTTTCAGGTCCTGTCCTATCTCCCAGAGCAGATTCTGACTTCGCCATCAATTACACCTCTCATGCAAAGTGTGTCCACACTGTTGGTGTTCCAAAATCATCCGATAGCTGCTTTGGAAATATATAAATGTTTGCCATTGCCTTCATTTGGACCTAAAGATGACAAGGGATTGCACGGGAGGAGTTTAGTGCGAGATTGTGTTAAAGCTTCTATGGTAAGTTTCTGATAGATAGATATTGTTATTCTATTATTCTGATATCATTGAAAGGTTACTTATAAAAGTGTAAAATCAATGAAACATTCTGCGGGCCAATTCTACCACAAAACTTTTGTCAGTTATCATAATAGGCATGTTGACAGCATCAATAAATTGCAAATCTAATTAGTCCGCCAGTTAGAGTTTTGAAAAATAATGGACACGTATTTTTTCTTTTGTTAAATCTATGAAAGTTTTCTCTGGATATTGGTGTAATATACAAACCTGATAAAACCAATATGACCAATTTTCTTGAGACATACTCGGAGCAATTATACAGCAAGAGGCGAGCAATAGTGTTTGGTGATTTTAACTTAGACCTATTAAAACCAGATCGACCAACCCGCGACTATAAAGATGTATTAAAAGAAAATAATTTCAAAATATTAAATAAAATTGATAAGAAATACTGCACACGTGAAACCACGATAACTAAAACCATTCTGGATCATATTTGCTCTAATCTAAGAGATCACAATTACCATATAGCCATGGTCGATTCTGATATGTCTGATCATAAACAAATGTTCCTGGAAATTAAATACTATTGTCCTCCCCCAATTAAGAAAGTGGAATATCGAGCACTAAACTATACTGCGTTTCACAAATGTTTTGAGGATCTCGAAGATGACGTAGTATATCCATACCAAAAATTAGAACAAAAAATACTGTCATCTATATCTAAGAGTACTATTACCAAAGCAAAAATTCTCAACACACCTCAACAGGATTGGATAAAACAGGAAATTGTACAAGACATAAACGAACGCAATTTACTATGGCAAAAACTAAAGTTAAATCAACTAGATGCAAACTTACAAAAGGAATATGAGGAAACTAAAGCCATTGTAGCAAAGAAGATTCAGACAACCAAGAATAGCTATTATTTTAAATGCATAAAAGATAACATGACTAAGCCACGAAAAATGTGGAAATTGATTAACAACCTTTCCAAAAACAAAATTAAAGATGACTCCGGACCTGACAAACTTGAAACAGATTCGGGTGTTTACACCGATAAAACCGAAATATGCGAACACTTTAACTCGTATTTTTCAACTATTGGTTCGTCTCTGGCAAATATGATTCCTGACTCCTACAAAAGAAACCAGAGCCATCTAGAGTCTGAAACTAGTAATATGTTGGAATTAAAATCTATGAAGCCAACAACCACCGATGAAATAGATAAAATAATTGGCAATTTAGACCCAAACACTGGAGCTGGCATTGATGGCATTACTACCAAATCAATATTATGCATTAAAAAAATACTCGTCCCGCAACTCACAACGTGTATCAATGAATGCCTGGAGCAGGGATCCTTCCCAAGTAGTTTAAAAATTGCTAAAGTTGTGCCTATTTATAAATCCGGTGCTAAATCTGACCCTTGCAACTATCGCCCAATATCGGTCTTGCCCGTCATCTCTAAGATTTTCGAGAGAGTGATATATACCCGTTTAGAAGTATTCTTGAAATCTATAAATTTCCTATACCCCAAACAGTATGGTTTCCGGCCCAAATCAAATACTCTGTCGGCCACCATTGATTTAATAACTAAAATAAAGAATAAAATCGATCAAAAACAATTAGCTTTGGGTGTTTTTATCGATCTCAAAAAAGCTTTCGATACAATTAGTCCGGAAATACTGTTACGTAAATTATCGAACATTGGAATCAAGGAAAAAGCGCTCGAAATTCTTGCATCCTACCTTGAAAATCGAAAACAAGTAGTCAGAATAGGTAAATACCAAAGTACCCCAAACGCAATTAGCTATGGCGTGCCCCAGGGCTCGATATTGGGCCCGCTTTTGTTCTTAATATATATAAATAGCATAAGCCAAATTGGCTTAAAAGGAAACATTTCTCTTTACGCAGATGACACAACTGTGTTTTACTTTGGTCATTCAGTCGACGCCATGTTACCTATTATCCAAAGCGACCTGAATGCTTTAAATAACTGGTTCCAATCTAATCTGCTTACAATTAACATCGCCAAAACAAGCTATGTTATCTTTGCTCCAAAAAATAAAAAGATAAATGATAACATACAATTAAAAATTAACGACAAATTAATTCAGAGAAAACCAAATGAGAAATACCTTGGCATTATCTTAGATAATCATTTAAGTTGGAAACCACATATAGAAAAAATTACATCTAAGTTGACATCACAAGCGGGCGTTCTTCATAATTTAGCAAAATGTCTCCCTCGAAAAGCTCGATACATTATATACAATTCGTTAGTAAAACCGCATATAGATTATCTAATTGAAATTTGGGGCACCGCTGCTAAATCAAATTTGGAAAAAATTAAAATTAAACAAAATAAATTAATAAAAATATTATTCAACTACAAATTTAGAACACCAACGAAAAAAATATACGAAGATACGAAAATAATGAATGTCGCTCAAACCTATAGATATTACACATGCATATTAATACATAAAATTTTAAACAAAGAAATTCATACAGATTTAACTTTTACTAAGAAAAGCCAAGTCCAAAAAATTAAATTGAGAAATGCCAATTATTTAATCACACGGGCACCTAGAACAAACTACGGTAAAAGGAACATTGAATATGAGGGCATTAATATATATAACAAATTACCTGCTCATGTTAAGGATGCAAAAACATTACTTAGCTTTAAAAAACGACTAAAAAATCACTTACAGGAAATAATTGAGTGATTTCAATTTAAATAAAACTCACTAAATAAAAAAGTAAATATATACACACCATTATGTTATCGTAACATTAACCCGTACAAAAAAAGGAATTAAAAAAAAAAAAAAAAAAAAAAAAAAAAAAAAAAAAAAAAAAAAAAACACTGTTTACTGTATAAACAAACATACATAAAATATAAACATTAGTTATACAAGAAAAGACAAAAAAAAAAAAAAAAAAAACAAAACTTACCAATGTCGCCAAATGCCACATCCAGTAGTATCAACATTATGTAGTAGCACTATGCATCTGTGGTCGCCGGTTACTACCTACTTAGAATCGACACTTTGTCGTTGATAATTTTTAAGTTTACCCACTTAGTTTTTATAAAAAATTATAATTTCTTGTGTTATGTACTTTATTTACTGTTTGTACGCTCGTAGTAACCTTCATTTTTAACTTGTAAATAGTTTTCTCTGTAAGTGAATTAATGTAAAATTCTTTATGAGAAAATAAAGTTCTTAAACCATAATATTTGGAAAGATAAAACGCATCAAAACTCGAGAGTGGGGGCTTGTGACGTCAGAAGCAAGTAACAATTGTACTTGCTTGTGACGTTTTGCCAATTTTAAAAGTGTCGTATCTTCGTTAGTTTTGGTTTACGTAACAAAAGAAAAAATACGGGTCAACTATTTTTTGATAATCTAACTGACGGACTAATTACATTTTTTCAGTCAAATACCCTATTATAAGATTGCATGAGCGGTGTACCTGTATTTGTATTGAAAACTGTCAAAATAGAATATTTTGAATTAGAACAAAATTATTATTATGTGTTGAAAGAAAAACACACAGCGTCGATATGAAGATGATTTTGTGAACGTACTTATTAATCCCTGCTCTATGGTATTATACCTGTTTGTCACCGGCGAGGGGCCAATATTTTTTCATATTTTTATGAGGTATGTATGGCAACCCTTTTGAACGGTCATAGTCTCTTCACCAGGAAGATATTCCTGCGACGCTGTGTGTTTTTCTTTCAACACATAATAATAATTTTGTTCTAATTCAAAATATTCTATTATGTGTTTACTTAAAAACACACAGCGTCGATATGAAGACTTGTTTGATATCTGCTGGTGACAAACACAAAACGCTATGTGATAGAATAATAAATGTTTAAAGAAGCACAAGAGAATTACTTATATTAAAGTGATCTCACTGTTGATGTTCAATCAGTCTTAGAGAGAATAAATCTCTACAATTTCTTAACAGAAATGTCTTGTAATAATTACAATATCATAAATCAAAAATAATTTAACTTCTTCATAATAAAATCAACACATGACATTACATCAATTAATCCTTCAGAATATGAGAAAGCTGAAGATTCTCAAAGAGCAATAAGGTTCCTTTGTAGTCATTCTTATTTCTTTACAATAGGATTTCCTGAAAATATGTATGTTAACTTCCAGTTTCTCCTACACATAAGACATATAGACAGCATATCATGCATAGGACGAGTCTCTATCCAGACTCTATCCGGTTGAGGCTACTGTAGACCTGAATGATCCTAAGGTAGCTGCTACTCCTATATCACTCAAAACAGGTCTTTACCAATCCCTCACAACAGTTTAAGAAGTAGAGACTAATTCACCAATTATTGTAATATATAAGTCGTACTGTAATCTGTCTTCTTGGCTTTTCATTTCTCCTGATAGGAAAATTAGATGTTTGATACATTTAACTGGGTAAACCTGTTGTATTGGGTGTTAGCAATAGCCATTCTGATTGGCTATGCAAAACCAAGCTAGTCCTAGAAGCTAATACTAGCCTTAGGATTATATTATTTGCTGAAAGAAATATAGAATTCTCATGTTTTTCAAGTAAGGTGAGACCATACACTTGTCTTTTAAATACTAAAACAAGAAAAGCTACATTGAAGACAACTTGAGGATGCCATACTGGTGGCTTCAGGTTCAGTAGTTGTGCTGTGGCTATAGCCTTATTATTATATAGCACTACTTGCTTCAGAAGTGTATGATCTTCTGCTTGTTCTTGTTTCATTTGACAAAATGTAAAAAAAAATGACGATTTATGTGATGCCAACTGAATTATACATGTGTAGCTAACATTGTGCTGTAGGCAAGATCTGTACATGTAAATAGGCAAGAAATCTAGCATCTGTTGTATCTGTGACTCTTTGAGTATTGACTTCATCATCAACACATCAAATCACCAACTTCTAATGGCTGGATAGTAGGTGTCAATTATCCATGCCTCCATCTGGTATTTAACAGCTGTTTATCTATCTCTGACCAACAGTGGTTTTATTCTCCCCACCTCCAACTAACCTAGCCTGAGGGGTCAGTTGGTGTACATAAGCTATGAGCTGGAGGTAAGCCTGATGCTGGATCTATTGGACTCTCCGAAAGTCTTTCTATGGTCACTGGCGGCTCTAGGGCTAGGCTTTCGTGACTTCATATCCGCTACGCTAACCAATAGGTTTTTTCCCACAGTGGTGTTATGGTAGTAATATATTGGTCTCTGGCATTGTTTAGTTGCGCTATAACTCGAGGAGTGAAATTGGGGGGAGGAAATATCCCCCCTAGGCGAAATTTCCAATTATGAATGACGGAATTCGCGAATTCAAAATTCATGTTAAGTGATGTCTGCAATCTAGCAAGACGTATCTGTTGAACACGGTTGTTTCTGCAGACGAGAAGAGATCTGCGTCTGAAGTGCCCCAACGATGTAATAATCGGTTTGTTGCAGTGGGAAACAGACTCCACTTAAATAGCCGTTGTCTTGAGAGGCAATCGGCTGTGCAGTTGTACCCCTCCGAGAGGTAATGAGCTGATAGAAATCTGATTTCCTTGTCAACTTCAGCAACTTGCGATTTATATTGAGAAAACTCAGTGATCGTATTCCACCTTCGATCCACACTGTCCGAATATCAGACTGGACTAAAAGGTTATAATAATCAAACAAAAAATAAACATTACAGACCATGTGATCGATTCCGAATCGACACATACACTGCTAACAGCTCTTTCCAATTAAAAAGGCTATTTACCCTGTTCTCCCATTCAGATGCCTGACATCTGAGTATCGATCAACTGGGCGTCCCAAACCCGCGTCCGCTGCGACGTTTGTCAAGAAGAGAAGGCATGGCCGTTGGTGTAAAACCGTCGTGGTCTTGGCGGCCTAAAATTGTTTAACACCTTTGGTGCCAACACTCGACTCATTCTATGGTTGCGGAATAAGCATCTCGCTTGAAGCATTCCAGGAAAATTTTAAGGTACTGACAGTGTAGTCAGCCCCTTGAGGACCAAAAACGGCGAAATTCAATTGAATTAGTAAATTTTAATTTACTTTCGCATAAATTCTCTTCAGAGTATCGCCTAATAAGCCCTATCTTTCCATATTTTTTCTTCGGGCAATGCTATTTGGTTTATTCTGGCATTCCATTTGATGTACTAGTTTCAGTATCAATTTTGGGTACTTTAGTTGCCTTCCCAGTCATTCCAAGAGTCTGAAGACTTCCACAGTCTGACAGATCAACTTGCACTGGTTCATTCTAAGAGTCTGAAGACTTCCACAGTCTGACAGATCAACTTGCACGGGTTCATTCCAAGAGTCTGAAGACTTCCACAGTCTGACAGATCAACTTGCACTGGTCCACTCCAAGAGTCTGAAGACTTCCGCAGTCTGACAGATCAATTTGGACTAGTCCTGATGGACCAAGGAGACATCTTTTAGATAGACTAAAGATTAATGGCAAATTGGCATGAATTTTCTTATGAGCAATACGTACCAATTCATCGCCCAAAAGGGAGAGATGAAATTTGTAGTAACTCACCCTGATAAAATAATACCATGTGTTAACAAGGGCATTTTGCTCTTGGCATGTAAATAATATGCATTGGAAATATCCAATTCCACTATGCAAACTTATGCCTGCCAAACCTCTGATATTACGGCATGAAAAATTAGTCAGAAATTCTTGGTATGAATGAACATACATGTTCAGTACACGGAGGTCGAAAACAGGGCGGAGGCCACCGCTGCTCTATGGTACTAAAACATTTTCAACAGGAAGCGTAGGCTTGCCAGTTTTTTATTTTCTGTGTGGGTGTGCACCTGTTACTCCTTCAAGTATTTTATTATCTGTGTCATTTCCGGTGTGACTTTGGTACTGTATCACCTTATTATACTTGTGAAAGGATATATTATTATCAGAGGGCTCATTCAAGAATTGAATGTAAGAACCAGGGAAAAATTATAATTATAAAGCAGTCTGTTCCTAGAACTATACATGCTGTTTTTCTTCCCCTTAATATCTAAATACTGACAGTAATTTCTTATTGGAAGGAAAGGACTATTATTCTTATTATTAAGTCTGGTTTCCTTTAGGAATCTCCTATGGAGTCTTGTTTTATCAGTCTATAGGTTATCCTATCTGAGTTGCATTGATGTAGGTGGGGTAGGCTTGTTCTCCGTTAAAGACTTTATATTGTTTACTTTCTTTCAGTAAGTAGTCATACTGAGTTAGGTACTTGTACCCCCAAGGGTTGTATAACTGATGTTAATGTACAAAATGTGCCAAATCACAATGCAATCAAAGAGATGTTCTACAGTTAGAACTCTTCTCATACCCCCGTGCATAAAAAAGGCCCAAAAGACAATGTAGAAAACTACAGGCCAATATCTAAGCTTTGTTTGTTTGCAAAGGTTTTAGAAAAAATTGTTTATTCCCCAGTTTATAATGCTGTTAAACATTCACTTAATGATTTTCAACATGGCTTTTTAAAAAACAGGTCTATTGTGTCGAACTTGCTAATCTGCTCAGACTACTTATCTTCTACTATGTCAGAACCCTCTCAAGTCGATGTAGTCTACACTGATTACAGCAAAGCATTCGACCGAATAGACCACGGTATCCTCTTACGTAAACTGCTTGAAGTGGGTATCAGAGGTGACTTATTCAGATGGTTCACGTCTTACATTGAGAATCGCTGTCAAACAGTTGTTCTGAACGGATATAGTTCTGTAACTGTCAAAATACCCTCAGGTATACCACAAGGATCCCTTTTGGGTCCATTACTTTTTATTATTTTCATAAATGACATTGGTTCATGCTTTACCCAATCCAAAATCATTCTTTATGCTGATGATATGAAAATTTTACGCCCTGTATCTGAACTTTCTGACTGTTTTGGTCTACAACGGGATTTAGACGAACTACAAAATTATTGTCATCGTAATAAGCTTGAACTTAACGTCTCTAAATGTTTTGTCAGTACTTACACACGCAAACCACATCCAATCACCTTTCAGTATAGGTTACATAATATTGTTATAAACAGGATAAGCGTTATCTGGGACCTGGGTGTCACGTTTGACTCTAAGTTGCTCTTTGATGCACACGTCGATAACATTGTTAAAAAAGCCTCCAAAGCGCTTGGTTTTATACTTAGATTCTCAGCTGATTTTAAGAATGTAAAAACGTTTAAAATTCTTTATTGTGCTTTTGTCCGCAGCCATTTGGAATACGCCTCACAGGTGTGGAACCCTAATTATAATGTTTATGTTGATAGAATTGAGCGTGTTCAAAAGCGGTTTCTACGTTTCTTGCAGTATAAAACTAGAAAATATACCTCTAATTACACGGTGCGTTGTAAGAGGTTTCACATCTTACCTCTGTATGAGCGCAGATGCATTGCAGATGTGTCATACCTATTTCAAATTGCGAATGGTACTATTGATTGCCCTGAGCTGTTGGGTAGTTTGGGATTCGTAGCACACAGCAAAATGTTTCGCAAACCTAGCTTACTACGTATCCCTCATTCGAAGTCCACGTACAGGCAAAACTCTTTTCTAATCCGTGCGAGCAGAAGTTTTAATAAGCTGTCTAGTGAACATGATTTGGATATATTCAATACCGGTGTTTCTCGGCTTAAATCTTTGTTGGTGAAAAGTTTCATAAGTAAGAACTAACTGTTTGCCCTTTTTTTTTTTATGCGACGATTAGTCGACCATATTGTATTTTTCATTATCTTTGTTTTTATTATTTTCTTCAAATGTATAATCGTTTAGTTCCGACCTCAAGATTTTTAGATTAGTATTTATCGGTGAAAACTTGTAAATGGCCTTCAATTTTGTATTTCTTAAGTATATTGCATGTATGCTAGCTGTAAGTTTTCCGAATAAAATAAAATAAAATAAAATACCTTAGAAGTTACCTATGTATTTGGTACATCCACAAACTACTAAACTAATTGTAAAAGCTGATCAAAGCCAAACAAACTTATTATTTATTCATTTTTAAAATAAATTTCTTTACATTAATTTGCCAAGTGAGTTGTTGGCTCAATTTACCATTTTTAAGATTCCAATTAAATAGTCCTTTCCCCAATTGAGAAGACACAACTCTTTGTTTAACTTCAGATCTTTGAAATCTGTCTATTAAGTCCACACTTTTGAACATTTTAGTTCCATCCAATCATAAGTATTTAAAATTTTAAAATAAAGATTTCAACACTAGACCGCTGGTCCACTGACCATTAACTAGAGAACTCAGAACTCTGCTACACTGACTTTCTGTGTAAAAAGTGTCTGAACAGTGCTTGGAGTTACACTTTTGATTATCTTTGCAGTATCGGTCACCATCTCGTGGTTTTCTTAGTCTAGTTGCCCAGAGCTAGGATTGACTAAAAACTCCGCCGTGGAGCATGACGGTACCGCCTTATAAGGAACGGTCAGAGTGGATGTCCACTCAGATATTAAGTGAGATTTGGTTTGCATAATTTTATGGGACAGAATATTGCAAATAATTTGAAATCTGACTTACTTGGTGGTTTGACCTACTATTCGTGAGTCAAATAATATTATTGTGGTTTTTTCTTGTCCTCTAGCTGGGCGGGAACGGCTTACTTACCACCTGAGGTCCTGACTGTAAAGTTTGCCTCTCCTTTGACCTGAACTAATGTATCGGGACTTTACTTCTCTCCGAGAGAATACGATTCGAAGTCACGAATCGTCGCATTTTCACTTATTTTACTAACATATCCGTAACTTTGCACTTCCGCACTCCAAAATTACGTCGATACGTACGGGAAAACTTAAGAAAATTCACTTTTGCCGAAGCGAAAAAAGTTTTCGACCGGTGAGCGGGAATTTCACAAAACGCTATGACAGTTCAAAAGGGTTGCCATACATACCTCATAAAAATATGAAAAAATATTGGCCCCTCGCCGGTGACAAACAGGTATAATACCATAGAGCAGGGATTAATAAGTACGTTCACAAAATCATCTTCATATCGACGCTGTGTATTTTTAAGTAAACACATAATGTTGATTTTTGATGTGGTTTGGCTATTTGTCAGCAATTTTGTTAACAGAATTGGTTCCCTGTTCGCTTTTTGTATGACTTTCTGGTTGATGGGTTCAGAGGAAGATTTAAAATTTGTCAAAAGTATGAAATTCTACTCTATGACAGCGCGTTTTGTTTACAATAATTGAGATTTCAATATAAGACCGCGCGCCGCGCCGCCCTCCTGTTCGCCGCGCCGGCTCGTTCACTGAATTCCATACTAGCTGGAAGATTTTGATAGTGTCGCACCGGCGCGTTAACAATGGGGAAGTGCCTAGGAGCCAGCTCCCAGGACGCCGTGTTGAGAGATATAATAATACGCGCCCCTTACAGTTGATTCTAGATTAAGTTATTCTTTCTTAGTTGAAAATCCTCGCAAACTAAAACATTCTAGCTTGTTTGTATTCAATGCCTTCACTGTATACAGTAATTTTAATAATTGCCATTACCTTTCAGCCTTCAAGCATAATAGGCCTTATAACGCAAGAGCTGATGTCCTCTGGTCGCAACCCAATAGCTCTACAAAACGCGTGTGAAGCCGCCCTACAACTAGGCAGAGTTCCCCTAGCATTTGACCTAATGACTAGGATGAAACAACTAGGAATAACCCTACGACCTCATTATTTTTGGCCAATATTGTTGCATAGTTCTAAGTCTTATGGCGAGAAAGGTATGTTGATTTTATATAGTGTGTTAAGGCTCCTACGCACAATGCCACCGGCTTTGCCGCCTGCATTGCCGCGATGCTTGCCGTCGGGTGTTTAACCAGGCCGCCGGGTATAACGCCTATTGACTTACACCCGCGCGGCAATAAGCCGGAGGCAAAGCCGGCGGCATGTGTGTAGAAGCCATTAGGTGTTGCACTATCGAAAATTTAATGACATGTTAAATGCTTAATTTCATTGACAAAAATAGCCCCTTTTGTACTACCAACCCCCTTCTCTCCGAATGGCAGCCATTTTGATTTTTGTACTCCCAGTAATGTCTGTGTTCGTTAAAAATGTAACTACTATCTTTGGATGTAGCAGTAGGCTTGAATTTTTTTTATTTTATTTGTAATATAATTTTACCCCACCTATATTTCATAAAAAAAAAAATCTCCGTAATTGACTAAACTTAAAAGATGGCAAGTTAAACAATATTGTGATTTTATTAATTCCTCGTTAACTGACTTCTTGCCTTGCCAAACGGTTTATAATAGTCACTAAATCATTAGGCAAGGCATGAAGTTTATTAATTTTTATTTTTGCTCTGAGGTACTATTGTCTGATTGGTAAACTAGATTTTGGGAGTATAATTTGCAAATCAAAAGTCTATTTAATATATTTTTTAGTCGCCTCTTATCCCTACTGAAAAATTTGTTGGTATAAAGATAAAAGAAATTACACTTATCACTTGTGTTCCAGGTGTAATGAACACACTAACATCAATGGTACAAATGGAAGTCAAGCCTGATTACGACACGATAATGGACTATGTCCTTCCCTACGTCAGTTTCACTTCGCCACAGAACTTGATGAAAAAGTTCATCGAGACCGGCCTGTCTGTCTCCACGGTGTTGACACCTGTGATGGAGACATTGTTGAATACGGGACAGGTTCGAGCGGCTAGCGAGTTGTGTGAGTATGTTTTTTATTCAGGATGTACCATTTGAACAGCTTATTTATAGTTCTCAAAATATAATGGATTGTATATGGTTTGTTCTCGAAAAATATCAGCATCCTCCATAGAAGAATTGAGCCAGTCATCTTCATAGCAGACTGGATATGGATGGCTTAGAACAGGTTAGATGGGATATGTAAGAACGAGACAGTGGTGTCCATTCTATACACATTTATGACTATCACCTAGAAGCGGTTCTGCTCCCCGATTCAGAACCATTTCTATGAGCAGTTGTCGACCGTTTCAGTTTGTTATCTCGTTCCGTCTAAGATTCTCGTAACGAGAGGAAAAGAGATAGCTTACCGAATGGTTCGACAACTGACTAATCGAATCGTTCTGTTTTGGAGGGCTAATTGGTTTTGTAATTACACTTCCATAAGTAAAGCGACCGCAGCACAAAACGGGGGTTGCGAGCGGGGTGTCGATACTACCCGCTCGCGAATAATCCCTTGAATGCATCTCACGTAGGCCTGCCGACGACAAGACCCGCACCCGCCCCTTATTTTGTGTGGCGAACCGTGTGGTCTTCTTCTCGTATCGGTACGAGCTATATTAGAATAGCTTATGCCGTAGTTAAAAGGTTTGCCAGTCAGCAAGGTTGGTAGCGAGGCTGACTGCCCAGGGTGCGCCGGACGTACTTAAGTATCGTCTTTCGTGGAGGCTCTTTTCACGCACCATCGCCTGGTGATTCTGTTATAATAAAATTAAAAGTAGCAAGAAGTCCGCTTCTAAAACACCCAGCATATTCCAAAAAGCAAATATCAACCTACCAAAATACTCGAAAACAATTTTGATTTCAATTCTTCTAGGCGAACTATTCCAAGGCAAAGTCGACTCCGAGAAGTTAATAAAACCCCTTCTAAAGGGCTATTTAATAAGTGCTGACGTCAAATCTACAATACATATGCTTGAAGACATCACCAGTAAATCAGTGGAGAAGAATAAGGATTGGGTCGGCAGGTTTCTCTGCAAGTTCATGGTGAATAAGAGGGTTAAAAACGATCCAGCTGATATTATGAATTTGTTAAAGGTAATTTTTAGACTATATTGTAGTTATTGTAGTGAATGTGGATCAGTGCACAAAATATTATAAAAGATTTTATTTAAACAAAAATATTTAATCGAAAATACAAGGTTAGTTGGAAAAGGGGCAATAATACGCGTGCCATTTGAATTATCACTGATGATGATGACTGTTACAAAGCAAGTGTTTAGTTTAAAAAATCGATAAGTACATTTTATTTCCATGCCTAATGATTTTAATATTTGTTTTTCAAAAATTCTTCATCCCTGCTTTAGCTACGCATAAAAAAATGGAGCTTCTAATTTGTGACTCTAAATATGACCTAAAATGTGAACACAGCAAGCAGATCATAGCTGAGGATAGATATATTTTAGCGATATTTTTATGTAATTTTTGAACAGCTATTTCTCCTTTTGGGGAAAGTGGTAGAACAAAAGTTATTCAGTATTATGGGTACTTAAACACCCTTTCGGATTAGTACCCCCTTTCTGACTAACCTTGTATATATTTTAATTCAATCAAGTCAGTTCATGTCTCGTGTAGTGCCGGACTTACACTTAGTTGCAAGAAAGATACCATTAGGTGATCATTAACTAATCCGTCATTAAGAATAATGTTTTCATTAAATTAATGGCTATTGCATGAACACTAATTAGGTCGTAGTTCGTTCTTCATTTACTAATTATCATATATTGAAATCATGGGGAGTTTGACACATCAAAAATTAATTTTAATGGATAGTTAATCATTCCATTAAATCTAGCTTCTTGCAATGGACAGAACAGGTTAATGGAGCATTAACATTCTAATGCGAGCATTAAAATTTAATGGACCTTTCTTGCAACTGAGTGTTAAACTAGCACTACCCCATCTCTTCCCGTGGGTGTCGTAAAAGGCGACTCAGGGATTTTCTAGACTATGGGCAGCAGCGTTCTCTGAGTACTTTAACAACCATACTGCGATCGCCAACCCGCCTGCCAAGCGTGGTGATTATGGCAAACCCCCCCTTTCGGGGTAGGCCTATGTCCAGCAGTGGAGGTCTTTCGGCTGAATGATGATGATGATGAAGTCAGTTCGCGTTATAAAAAGAGCATTTTTTTAAGGATCTAAACAAGACTTCACTTAAGATCTCCACGGTGGCCGCAGACTACTGCCTAGCTCGATTGCCAGACAAAGTTGACCAGGAAACTATCGACGTGTTCAGAGATTACATCGTAAACCAAACGGATGAGCGGCTCGTTGACGACGGCGACATATTTGATCAGCAGATGCCGCATCCGGTAAGCATTTATAAAATATATTTGATACTGTAACCGTAAAAGGATGGAATATTGAGTTTGATAGATACCGCAAGTTTGTCAAATTGTGTGAAAACAATTTGTTCCAACTACCTATGTGAAGTTACCCGTAGCATAAACTTAGCTTATCTTAATAGAAAACCAGTAATCTGGGTTTCTGGATACAGAGTAGTTGTATTTTATAGCAAAAAATAAAGTTAAAAAACTATAACCTGACGACTACGTAAATAAAAAAACCGGCCAAGTGCGCGTCGGACTCGCGCACGAAGGATTCCGTACCATTATCTAAAAACGGCAAAAAAAACACGTTTGTTGTATGGGGGCCCCCCTTAAATATTTATTTTATTCTGTTTTTAGTATTTGTTGTTATAGCGGCAACAGAAATACATCATCTGCGAAAATTTCTACTGTCTAACTATCACGGTTCATGAGATGTATCTCATCCAGGCTGTAGCCTGGTGACAGACGGACAGACAGACAGACGGACAGCGGAGTCTTAGTAATAGGGTCCCGTTTTACCCTTTGGGTACGGAACCCTAAAAACGAGTAATCTGGGTTTCTGGATACAGAGTACTTGTATTTTACAGCAAAAAAACACACTAAGAATTGTAAGTCAATCCCTAGATGGTTGAAAAGGGGTGGTAGAATAGAATATACTTTATTGTACACCAAAATTGTAACGCAGCTCTTACAGTGGTACAGGTTTTATGAGAAATCTTATTCTTTGGATTTATAAACTTAAAACTTTGCAAAAATATACTTACATTTTTTCCAAAACTACCTCTTCTCCTACCAAAAATGGGGGGTAAAATAAGCTGTTTACGTTTGTATGGGAGAATCTTAGATATAATATATCTTAATGAATACCACCCTGTATTATGACACTAATGAATAAAGTTGCTTATAGAGATATACTTATCCTGCAAAGGACCGTTTTAGGACAAATCAAGGGAAGTAGCCAATTTTACGAATTTTCTTAAATTTTCGAGAGTATTTTTTTATTGTTGGAGATTCCACCTTGGCTAAGAGATTTTGATACTTATTGTAAAGCAGCTTTTTTTACTGGTGATCCCTGAAACCCTTTAAGTTCTAGAAACAAGCTCACTAATCAAAAAACCTTAAAATCTTCCAGAAACAAATGAAAGAGGAGGACTTGCGCGCGCATCTGATCGAGCTTGAAGCTAAGGGCATGAACACTAGAGGCACACTCCGAAGATTGCTGCAACAGTACTGTAAAGAAGGTAACTTGCTTGCGGCCAAGGATATCGCTGACAGATGTCAGAAAGAAGGGGTTAGTGTTTTAAAATGGTGATTTTTAAGAAACTATAGGCATTCAATAAAGAACTATATGAGTATAGAATAGAAACTCCTTTGTGCGTGCCCCAAACGCCGCAAGATAAATACCTACTTCCCTTCTCAGCCCGCAACGTTCTTAAGGCTGTTATTTATTTAATATTTTACATGTTATCTATTAAATTGAAAGTATGTGTGAATATGTAAAGTATGAATGTATGTAAATACCTACTAATTTAAAAATATTGATTTACTGTACAGTCATACTTAATTGAAAAGGTTCTATAATGAGCTGACTTCGGACGGAACGTATATGAAGGGAGCTTTGACTGACTTGTTGGTTAAACCAACGTGAGATAGATGAATATTATCTGACCTTGGACGCGTCCGGCGCAAGAGTTTTTTTTATTTTTTATTTTCGATGGGTTTGCTCTTGACCTTAGTCTAGGTCAGAGGTGACCGAGACAAAGTCGACGATAGAACGAGCTTACCCAGAAGAAGCCTGTTCACTCTCACTTTGAAGAGATTAGGGTTGTATGCGTTCGGAAACACAGACGCAGGCAGAGAGCTCCACTCTTTTGCTGTGCGCATTATAAAAGACGTTTGGAAACGTCTTATGCACTCTTAGTCATGTACGTATGTTCCAATGATAAATTAGAAGTCTTGTTGCAGTGCGTGTCTGTGTGTGTGTCAGTTCGGACGATTGTAGGTAGTTGAGTACAGCTTTAGGTTATAAATATTGTGGTTTAGCTTCGTTTCACAACGTCACAGAAGAAGTTCTATGTCTCCGAACCCTTTATGCAGTAGCTATAAACAGCACATTAAAACCTTTATCTTTCTTACTCAAGGTATTCTTATCTGCCGGTATGAAAGCAGCTATATTCGACCTGCACGTGAAACTAGGCGAGCTCGATATGGCAGAGATGGCATTAGCTGACCTCAACAAGACGTCTCCAAACTTTACTTTAGACGAATTTAAAGTTGTTGACTTCGCAACTCTCATGGTGTATAGAAAGAAGATCAATCAGGCGTTTGCGTTGATCACTGAACAGTCTAAGAAAAGGTAAGGGTGATTTTATTTAAGGTATTTCCACGGTTTTGCCATACGTATACAAACAAATTACGCGGGCGAAATAGTAAACATGTCTTTATCCATAGGTGAAAATAGTCGGATATATCCCACTGCGGCAGTCAAAAGTTTGAAATACCGATGAAAAAGCAATATTAAAATAAATAAATATTAGCCTGTAACTGTCCCGCTGCGGGGCAAAGGCCTCTTCTCGTACAGAGAAGGAACGAGCATTGATCGCCATGCTTGCTCATTGCGGGTTGGCGATTTCAGACCATTAAAGTCCAGGTTTCCTCACGATGTTTTCCTTCACCGTATATCAGTGGCGTCTTAGATTAACTAAGAAAGTACATGTGAAATTGAAAAAGTCACATTGGTACATGGCTATGTTTGAACCCGCAACCCGGTGCTTAACAAGCGGGTCTGTAACCTCCGGGCCACCACGACATTTCACAAAGCAATATTAATTTATTAAAAAATATGGTAATAATCATTAATGTTCAATTTTAATTATGTATTGTGTTTTTAATTTGTCATTCTAATTTAAGGTGTCTGAGGTTTCTGCTGGCCTCTATTCTACTAACAAAATCTATGATGATTTTATTAGTAGAATTTGCCCGCTGGTAGAAAGGTTGGGCAGAGGTGTACAGTATCATTGCGCCGTTGTATTTAAGTCTCATGTTATAGGGGCGTGGCCATTGCCATCAACTGGGCATAAAACCAGACTCCGGGCTGATACTAAGAAATTCCATACGGGAAAACCCAATATCACTGCCCGATCTGGGGATCGAACCCACGCTTAGCAGGCCAGTTAACCACTAGACCCTGCAGTTTTGATATTATTGATAACATTAACGTGGTTCATGTTTACTAGTACCACTATTGAATGTACTTGATTGATTTTTTGTGTATGGTCGTAAAACGCATCGTGGAATCCTCATTGCAGAAAGTCGTAACTTCCCCTTGGAATCAGCTTCTCTTTGACGTTTCGCCATTCGTGTCTGTCTTTTGTGTCGTGGTGGATCGGATTTGACCGGTCCATCTGTCAGAACTACGACTTCTTGGACGTTGTCTTCAATCTTGCCGGTAATCATTAGGTGTTCCATGTTATGACCACCTTTTCTGGCGATGTGTCCAAAGAACTTGAGTGTTTTACGGAGACAGGTGGTAGATAAACCCGGAATACATGGTATCATTTAATGTTATTGCGCCACTGTACTTTCAAATTACACCATGACATAATGTAACCCAATTAAACTTCGTTACCAGAAACATAGTCGGCGGCCGCAGTATAGCGATGAACTGCTGGCGCCTGCTCGACGCGACGGCCGCACACGGGACTCACTTCGACGTGCGCAAAATGTTCGAGCTACTAACCAGCTATAACTTCTGCAAGCCTACTAATGTCATGCTGGGACCGCTGATTAGAGTGCATCTGAAAAAGTGAGTGTTCTTTTTTATACGTTTTTTATAACATTGTATTCTCCAAACAGCTGAGTAGAAGTGTGTGTACTTTAATGTATTGTTCTCTCATAGCTCTCCTATGACTGTCAACCCTTAGATTATTCATTGCTGGTTGCTGTTGAGAATAGTGTATTTGGGTCTTCGATACTTAAATGAGACTAACGTGGACTGTATACAAATTATATTAGGCACTGTTCTACATCGGTCGGAAAACAATATTAATATATTATTAGTTAATTTCAGATCTCGCTAGCCCGTACGCTAGCGAGATCTGAAGGACAATGGCGGTCGCGGGCGGCGTATGCGTCGGGTAGCACGCGCGCGCTCGCCGCGTTTCCGTCCCGCGTGCCTCCCCCCGCTGTCGTCTGCCGTGGCCACACACGTTCGCGCGTGAACAGTTGCGCATTAGCAAATTTACCTATACGTTTTGTTAGTGCGCAAGCACTCTCCGAACAAAAAGAATGATTGAGTCGTTGTGGACTTCTACCAATTCATTGATTATCGTCAGCATCATCATTCAGCCGAAAGACGTCCACTGCTGGACATAGGCGGGAGGCCTAGGCCAAGCATCACCGTATCGACCGGTCCTGTGCTTCTCGCATCCAGCGGATTCCCGCAACCTTCACCACCGTGACCAGGGTTAGCAGAGCCGCCGGGGACTAGAGGCTGTATTCATTGATCAATTGATTTAAATTATCCTGCGAAATTCGTTCATAGATCAATTTTCTAATTCAAAGGCTATCGCAGTCCACTGGACGGTCTTCTAAGTTGCCCCACATTACTCCATTCTCCGCCTTCCGCTTTCAGTCCAACTTAGCTGGCTTTTTAATTTAAAACATTTTTTTTGTGGTGCGTGCCCCTTGGCTGCGTCTTATGTGGCCTATGCTTAAATACTGCCCTGTCAACGCCCATACATTTGAGAGAGCTTAGGCTGCAATCTCACAGTGTATCTTGCGTGGCTCATTTATCATCGCGTTACGCATATGCATCGCGGTACATACAAATTCTCTTGCGCGGCCTCACCAACTTTAAGACTCACGTAAAGGAGAATGGGCAAAAAAACCCAGAACCAACAAAAACGGGTCGTATTGGTGCCTTTAGAACTTTGATAATGTTTCAATCCATTTTCTGAGCAAGCAGCTGGTGTGGTTGCACTTTATGGGACATGCTACACTCAGCAGTGCAGTGCGATACAGTGATTACTATAAATATTCATTTAATTCTGTACTACACAAACAAATATAAATATTTTTTTAAAGGACAATGGGACAAAATGTATGGACCCCGTCCCCACCCTTGTAGCACTATAGAGTGAGTTTGAATGAATGAACGAATGAATGAATAGTCGAGAATGAGTGAAGGAATGAATGAAATCGGTTTGAAATAAAATAAAAATGAGATTTAATTTTTTATTATTTCCTCATTTTAAATCAATTATTGGCTGAAAAATAAATGCTATACTGACTTAAAGAATGAGTCATTATATTCAAAATAAACGGTTTATAAAGTCAATGAATCAAAAACTCCTAAATGAAGAGTATTATAATTTGCCCGAACATGAGGACGGGACGGATGTGGGTGTGGGAATCACCGTATCTCTCAAAAAGAACGGCTGCGCTCTTTTCGGGATTCACCTCTAGTCTCCATTTCCGGAACCAGACCCCGACGGCGCTAGCTGCGGTTTGAAGGGTTCGAGTGATACTATCGAGACTCCTACCGGAAAAGTAGATGGCCGTGTCGTCGGCGAAGAGAGCCAACTTGGCGAATCCACATTTGGGAATGTCGCTGGTATACAGCGTGAACAGAAGGGGCGATATCACTACACAACTGCGGCGCGGATAGGTCGAGGATACGAAAAGGTGCCTTCTAGGCGATAGCGGAAGGAGCGATACGACAGAAAGTCTCGAATGATGAGCACGAGACTGTACGAGTTTGTATAATAAACCGTTGTACCAGTTCTTGTCGAAGGCTTTTGCTACGTCGAAGAATAGCGTGCCCGTTTTGTACGAGCGCATGAAGCGGGAGCGACTATGCGGTGCAATTGTCGACTGCAACAGTGCTTGGTTCGAAAACCGAACTGTTCGTCGGGGATGCAATTCTGAGTACGATGTGCAGGTAATGTAAACCGTGTCGGGTGATATTACGTTTGAAAATGGTAACAGCTGCCTAGGGCCGCGCGCCGCGTCTCGCCTCTGGACGCGTGCGCCTCTCGTTATCTCTTTCCCACATTGAACTATTGTTACACTAGCTTTGGAGCTCTTCAAATAACCCCTTATCACTAACTAAAATAATTATATTCACATTGAAGTAATAATTATAAGCATTTTTTAAGGTAATTTTTATGTTACTTTCATGCTAAATAACTATTAAACTATACATTTTACAGATGAGCTGTCATACAATAAAATTAAGAGATTAATAAGGTCTTTCATATACAATAGGTAAGAAAGTGCTACACTACTGGGGACGTTTTGTCCCATTGTCCTTTGATCTCTTTTTACTGTGTTCTCCCGGACCCCAGGGAAAAAAATACATGTAGGATTTTTTATACATTAAGTGAGACAAATACCAATATGAGTCGTTTCTGTTGTTCTGGATTTCGGTTTTATGAAATATACCCATTCTCCTGTGTTTGTTTTTAATTCTAAACTCATATTGACATCTTCAACGACAGCGACAACGTCCAAGAAGCAGTGAACGAATTCGTCCGCCTGGCAAAGCAGTACAACAAGACTCCACTGAAACACGAATTAGTATGTAGGATCCTTGCAGCGATGAGCGACGGGCAGACAGAAGAAATCTTCTTGGACAACGAGAAGTCTAACAGCAGGTTTAATACCATGGCTCAGACTGTATTCAATATCAATAAGAAGGTGCATGGGGCGGGCGATGTTCAGGTACGATCTGTTCAATTTGCACTATCTTCCTTTATATTTCTTTCTTTCAGATAAACAGAATTATTAGCCCGGCCGCAGATTATAAGAAATTTCTGTCAGAAAATTTCTAGCGCGCGAATCTGCTCATACATTTTTTACTAGCACACTGTTAGAATTTGCCGGATCTGGCAGCCTGCTGGCTCTAGTACAAAATGCACACGCACACGCGTCAGAATATTTCTGACAGAAATTTCTTATAATGTGCACCCAGGCTTAATTGGATATAATGTCTGCATCAGTTTGATATTACAAGCTGCCACAAATCCTTACGGCGACTTCGCAACATCCCAAGGTCAGGTCTAACCAAATTAATCCTTGTCACAGCCGTACTAATTTCACAGGGCTATCGCTTCACCCCTGGGGTAAACGATGTTGTGCAAGTGGGCCTTAGTCTATGACCAAACTAGCCTTTTCCCAACTATGTTGGGGTCTGCTCCCAGTGTACGATGCGGTTGAATACCAGTATTTTACTCAGAGCGACTGTCATTTGCCCTCCGAAACGCAATTACTGGCAATACCGATGCGATATCATAAGATTAGACCAGATTTCAGACATTCGAGCTTCTGACTGTCTTTAACGACTGTCGTAGATAGTCGAAAGCAGTTAGGGTCAACGGTATAATGTATTCTAGGCCTGGAGCGGTCTCAATGTTTGAAGAACGCTCACCTATCCACGGATAGACAGCGTTAATCGCAGCTTAACTTTCCAGATCGGTTGATCCGCGCGGTCGATATAGCGACGAGCCTCTGCTTCATATCCAACCACATTGTAAATTGCGCTTGCGTCCGTGCCGATGCGGTCCGTTCGAAGCGAATTAATTTCTTGCTTATGTGGCGTTTCTTAATCACCTATACGACACATATGGCAGCAGATGGCTCGTCGTAATTCATTCGCAACCTTACGGTTGTGGCTTATTGCTAAAAACATCGAATCATCGAATCTCACCGTAGAGGAACGGGCTGGAATATAAAACTTCCTCACCGCACGCTGGGAATAGATACGTGTTGGTAGATTAAACAAAACTGAGCACGCTTGATGGTAGGATCTAGATCCATCGCCAGGCTAGCTACTACCTGACCATTAAAGTCCGGCGCACAGTAGTTTACTGTGTTCCGTCGTTTGTATGTGAGACTGTGATCTGTTATTTGGATTCGTGTGCTCCATCTTAGATCTTGTCTGCGCTTACCATCAGGTGAGACTAGGGTCAAACGCGACCAAGCAAAAAGAATTGGCCAGCTACTAATTAAACATTATTTAATTGAACCATTGACACACAAAAAAGATCTACTGTCTTACCACTAAACCACAGTAGACATATAAGCTAAAGCAGTACCTCAACTTACTATGATCTCATGAATTGAAACACTCACACAGACACGCTCTGTATACTGAGTAGTTTTTTGTTTTTGTATGGAACTGTATCCCGAAAATACCTTAGAGCGCTTACACACGAGCGGCATATTCCCAACGGTAGAGGTAACTGCAGCCGTCGACGCGCGTCGGCGGCAACCGTCGACGCGTCGTCGGCTTCCGTTGACGCGTCGACGGCAGCCGTCGACATTTCAACCTCGAAGATCAGCGGCAGCAACCGCAAGTGTTGCTATAGGTCGACTGCTGCCGTCTACGCGTCGACGGTTGCCGCCGACGCGTGTCGACAGCTGCAGTTACCTCTGCCGTTGGGAACATGCCGCTCGTGTGTAAGAGCTCTTATTTGTCTTGTTGCAGTGCGTGTCTGTGTGAGTGTGTCAAATCGGACGATTGTAGGTTGTTGAAGTACTGCTTTAGCTTATATGTCTCTTGTGACTAAACCGTGTTTAACAGTTGTTTAGACTAAACAAGGTTTAAACACCTTGTATGGTGTTTGACGTTAGACACGGTTTTAACAAGTGTCTAAACTTTTCCGCATGTCTCTTCTCCCTTCTGACCGCTATTATTTAATTCCAGCTAACAATACTAGGAGCTTTGGCCGAGGTTGGCTATAAGAAGACACTCCGCAAGCTCTTCCTAGATCCCACAGTAAAGTTCCACCCAGACGCAATACTGCGACGCTGCGAACGATTCGCTGATGAGAAGAAAATTAAACCGTTAGAAGTTATTGCAGTATGCGCGAAAGATCTGCGGCATATCGATACTATGGAGATTTACAATTTGATCCTCGATGTTCTACGTAAGTAATTGTGTTATTTTAATGTTAAAGCTTACTAGAAACTTTTAGTGATGAAACCATTGATGTAGAAACACATAGACCAAGGATCTAGTACAAAATTCATGAAAAAAGTGTCCTGAGTTTACATACACCACCAGAACGCGCGCAATGGCACACTCCCATATCAACTTAGAAATACCAACAAACTACTTAATTTAAATCCCATGCCGCAATCACAATGTCTAATTTATAGGGATGTGCCGAATAGTCGCCGACTAGTCGGTAAAGCCGACTATCCGGCCACTTTCGTAGTCGGCGACTATTCGGCAAAGAGCGCCGACTATCCGGCTTCTTACTTTGTATGTATTTCTCAGTAAAATGTATACAAGGTTAGTCGGAAGGGGGGTACTAATCCGCAGGCCACTTGAAAGTATCCCTGATTTAAAGCAACTGTTAAAATTTCAAAATTCGATAATTTTTTATTTCATGTAAAATTTTTTTTTTTTAGTTTTTTCAAAAATTCTTTATCCCTGTTTTAGTACTTAGTTACGAATTCAAAAAATGAAATTTCTAATTTTTGACCCCAAATATGACCTACAATGTAAACACAGCTGATCATAGCTGAAGATAGATAGATTTTAGCATATTTTTTATTTAATTTTTGAACAGCTAAGTATTTCGCTTAATTGTGTTTCTGCGCCCTAACAGGGTATCATGTATGAGCCTATAACTGTTGTAACATCCTATGTACTCATGATTGCAATAAACATTTGAAGTTTTGAAATAAAAAAGGGATTCATTATTATGGGTAGTTTAACACCCTTTCGGATTAGTACCCCCTTTCTGACTAACCTTGTATAGAAGGAACTACATTAAATAAAACAGAAACAATGCGAAGTAAACAAAACATGTTTCGACACGCTCGCAGGCAGCGGTTGCGACTTGCGCGCGAGTAAGCTGTTAATGAAGCGTTACGGAAATCCCTGAATACCCCCATAACCGTGATCGGCTTAGCCGACTAGTCGGCCGATTAGTCGGCCTCTTTACAACCGACTAATCGGCTAGTCGGCCAAAGTCATAGTCGGCACATCTCTACTAATTTAGCTTTTCTTGACTTAAATTGGTCTACTTTTTCGTGATTGACATATTATTATCAAACGCCCTCTGCAACAAGCGTCACCATGAAGTGCAAAAATATAATCGTAACGCAGTCGCGTTTCTAGCATGTTTTTCTTAAATGTTGTTGAGAATATGGGCCCGATGGTAACCAATAATTTACAGTCTGTTTCGTTTTGCTTTTCAGAACGCGACGACAACGTCACCGAAGCTTTAGCTCTATGGTCAAGAATGCAAGAAGCCGACATAGCGCCTTCCCAGAAATTCGTGCGGACATTAATATCTCTAATAAGGGCGAACAACAAAGATGTACCAGTAGAATTAGCCATGTTACTTGATAGAGAAAAGAAAGCCTCATAGCCGTGTAATAAAGAAAATAATGTTACTAAGACCTGTTGACTACCTTTTGTTTCAATGTTAAGAGATAGTTTAGTGTCAAATGGAGGGTAATTGACTATTAAAATGTACAATATGAAGGTCCAACAGATATACATACGGGTTTTTTTTATTTAAGTTATGTGATATTATTGAACTAGCGAGGAAAGTTATCAATTACACACGGGATATACTTGATTCGAGTGTGAAATTGATACTTTTTTACATGAAATTAACACTGCTTTTCATGTAAGGAAAGTAAAAATACAAAATATTATGCAATCATACCAAAAAATAATCCATTGTTGTAGTATTAGTCAATGTAGGCAGGCAAAGGTCCTAAAACCATACAGCCTTTTACTCTGAACTAAATAAATTTTCTAGCCTTTATTATTCTTATTTGCGCGTTCGATACATGTTTTTTTTATTTCTACGCGGGAGTTTCAGGCAGTTCTATTCTTGAAAAATATTTATGACGTACTATTATTCCGACCGAAAAATAGTTTAATTTTGTTATTCACATAATTAAATACCTAAATCATTTATCATATTAGGAATTTTACAAAAAAAAAATGCCATCGAGTACGTTGTATACTTATTTTTTCTATGATGTAAACAGAGTATAAAGAAAATTATAGTTCGATTATCAAATTACTTTTCCGCCTTAGGGTTCTTACAGACGAGCGGCACTTTACCAACGGCAGATACCACTGCAGCCGGAAAAGATGTACTTTTTGCCCGCTTTTGAGGTAATCAATGACACACTTTCAGAGCATGCACATCTTCCGAGTTTTTTTGTATTCAATATTCCGGAAACGATGTATTCATGCGTTGATCCTATTTAATTCTACATAAAATAATAGTGTAAGCCCGTAAACGCACTAGCGGTTGGCCGATCGATTTTTACATGAAACCGCATGATTTGCGGCCAGCCGTCAACCGCTCTGGTTGTCTTGGGGCTGCGGCGCGACACGCCGCATTGCGGCTGGCCGCTAGTGCGTTTTAAGCCTAATACGCCTGAGGCTTTGTAAGCCCGTAAACGCACTAGCGGCTGGCCGCGATGCGGCGTACCGCTTGCGGCGTGCCGCACATCGATTTTTACATGAAACCGCATGATATCGACGCACTGATTTGCGGCCAGCCGTCAACCGCTCTGGTTGTCTTGGGGCTGCGGCGCGACACGCCGCATTGCGGCTGGCCGCTAGCGCGTTTTAAGCCTAATACGCCTGAGGCTTTGTTAGAATATCGTTGTTTTTTTTTTATGTAATTTGTTCCTTTTTAATGTTTCTAAGAACGGGTGGGATACTCAACTTCAAAAACCAAAACAGCAACAATCAAAATATCAACACCATTATATTATAATCAACAGTTTAATTGTTCAATGAATCAGAATAACATTAGCTTAAAACATAAACGGTTCAAAATGTCAACACTTCAGATGAGCAACGAATGTGAATGTCACTGATTTATAACGTAAATTGTTCACTTTATCAACACTTGAGAAAATCGATGTTTAACAAAATATCGTGAAATATTTAGACATAACTTAACATTCGTCGATTATAACTTGATCTGATCTTTCAAAATTATGTTGTCCACCGGTTCAGAATAAAGGATTCACAATAGAAAACCAGACATTTCAGTATGTTATGTTTAACAATATCTGCGACGAATATTATGTTATGGCTGAATATTTCACGATATTTAGTTAAACATAGATTTTCTAAAGTGATGATTAAGTGAACAATTTACGTTATAAATCAGTGACATTCAGATTCGTTGCTCATCTGAAGTGTTGACATTTTGAACCGTTTATGTTTTAAGCTAATGTTATTCTGATTCTTTGCAAAATTAAACTGTTGATTATATGGTGTTGATATTTTGATTGTTGATGTTTTGGTTTTTGAAGTTGAGTATCCCACCCTCTAAGAACAGTCGATTACCCGATTATAGATTACCTAGTTGACGTTTTATTTTGTAGTACTAGATAAGTACTGCTATTGTTCTGCCTAGCCTTTACCCAACTATGTTGGACTTAGCTTCCAGTCTAATCAGATGCGGCTGAACACCAGTATTTTACACGGAGCGACTGCCATCAGACCTCCGCAACCCAGTTAGGTACTGGGCAATGCCGATATCCTAAGGTTAGACCGGTTGTCGAATTTCTACCCGTAACGACTGTCGTAGGTATGCTATATACTGCTTCTATTAATGTTAGTAATAATCTGATACGTTCTCTAACATTTTGTTCACTGCCAGTCATATTATCAGTATTTGCAGGCTATTATCACCTGCAGCTTGGTGATAATAGACCTCATTTTATCATTTTATTTCACATCATTTCATTTCATAGCATCAATTTATTCCCACGATTTTTTAAGTCGGCCAATACTTTCTATCGTTTTGCGGCAACCATTTACTTTTTGGACATACAATATCTACATCTCCCGAAAAGGCACGTATGTTGAGACACTAACCAATACCCTTTTATTACAAAGGAAAACCCAGATTTTAAAATATGTCCGTCCCTTTTTGATATATGAAGCTAGAAAGTGATGGGTATATTTTAAATCTGGGTTTACCTTGGTTTTGGTTTAAATCATCGCTTGTAATTAGGGGGATAAAGTTTATCGTAATGTGAACTCGTAGTGTATCGTGATGTGTATTCAACGCGATTTCGGCAAAGTAGTGATGAGTCTTCTTGTGAGTAAACTTTATCACAACTACCTAAGTTCTATTTTCATCTGAGCTGCACTGCATCGAATCGCTTTTGTTGTAATTTAATTTTTAAGATGTAATAATTTATAGATAGTAAGTAAATTGTCTAGTTTGTATTCTACAATATTTAAATTCAACTGTGATATAAAATTATTGAAGTAATAAACTGATGTTTGTATTTTCTGTGTTTCTTTTTTGTTTATCTAACTTTTGATCTGGGGCCTAATTCTCCTAAAATAAATCTTGATAAATCACAACCGAACCAAGGCCGAACCGTTCATTCAGACAGTTCTCAATTTCAAAAGCTATCAAATTGTTTGACACAAAAAACAAAATCAATCATTAAGAAAGGTTTCGAAAACAAAAACTGACTGACGGTTGTGGTTCGATTGCGTTTGGCAACAATTAATTTTAGAAGAATTGGGCCCCTGGTGTTTCAAGGTTGATTTAAATCCTAACTTTCCATAAAAATCATTTTATAGGGGATATTATAAATAAACTAATAAACTTTAAAATAATAGTTCCTGCTTTAAAAGGCTCTAGCTTTAAAATTAGTAGTTTGTACTTTAATTTTAATACTTCTGACTTCAAAGGCCCTCGCATTAAGAAATAAAATGACAGACTGCTAAATCCATTTTATTAAAGCAATCATAAATATAGCCTTTGGCATTGGACTTGTAAACTGCATTATTGCGTAGAGGTTGCCTTTTTGTTTGAATTTTAAAATAACTTTTAACGTTTTATGTGCTCCTGTTACCACAGATTAGATACTAATAATATATCTACGAGTCGTCGTGTGAACAACACTGTCGTTCTTTCAAACATAGAAGTAATAAGTACTACGTTTCAAAACATCTCCATAGGTATTTATGCGTTCCTGGTACACGAAGCTGTTTAGCCGACATCAATTTATTCGGGTCACCGATTTGGTAAATGTACTAGGAGAACATAATACGGTGACAGGTTATGATGGTTGATTATTTGAATTTTTGTAAAATAACTTTAGGCGTTTTATGTGCTCCTGTTACATTACTATTGAATTGTCGCGTATGTGGAAAAATAAAAACACAATTTTATGCGTTCCTGGTACACAAAGCTGTAGTAACCCAGCGCTCGAAATTTAGTGAAACACCCGTGTGTGCGTGTACGAGGAAAATATACTAGGCAATCATAACTATAATAAGCATTTTTACATATTGTTTGCATACAACTATACCGAGGCTGGAAATGGTTTGATGGATTCACAGTTGTACTAGGGAATCATAGCAAATAACACAGAACAGATAAAAGACGTTAGAAGGGCCTTGTGGGCGGGGCAGGCGCGCCGCACATATGAGCAGACGCTCATATTTCAACCGAAATTTGTTTTACCGGTCAACAGTCGCGCTCTTATTGTGACAGCGTACGGAGATCCGCGAAAAAAAAGAATTATGCCGTCTTGCATTATTATAACGTGACGGAAAAGAAGCTAGTTGAGTAGTGTAGCCAGAGAAGGGATTTCTTTTCACCGGCATGTCCAAAAACCTTATAATATCAGTGATATTTGTAATTATTGCAATAGTATTATGTAATTTGTAGAAAAAACGATACAATCGCACACAGATGCAAAATTATACATTGCTTGCAATACATGGGTACCATCTTGTACTACGTGAGCGACAGCGCAATGTATTGCGTTCAATGCGAAAGTCGAGTGCAGCGAGCAATTGTTTTAATTCAGCGAAATCCATACGTATCGATAGTGTTGTACCAAGTTGTAAACAATATCGGTATTAAATATGTGTGTATATCTACAAATGATTATTATCAGTAATATTATAATTAAAATAACTTTGTTTATTGCCACGAATTATATGTTACATTTTATTTTTAGGTTTCCAACAGGTCCAGACAAAAGAAAACTAGATTGAGACAACTGGTAGAATTGAATGGATACCTATTAAATGTGGCACAATTTGTTCTTAACATTTTGCAGAAAATTATGCAATTACAATTCACAGGGTTATTCAAATTAAATTATACATATTATGTTTATACGCCTACGGGAAAACCAAAATCGAAATTTCTTTAGTTTTTTGCAAATTGTAGCTTTTATTTACGTTTATACTATTCAAAATGCGATTTGCGCCGGTAACGGTTACTCAATAATATATTCAATATGAAAGTCGTAAGTATACCTACTTTTCTAGGTTTACGATGCTCGAAAATAGAATTGTTTCCGAAAAAAACATGTTATGTAGGTAGTGCATTATGATTCATAATAATTGACATGATTTTATTGATTATTTTTAGCAAACTTAGTATCGTTACGGGTGCAAACAACATAATTATGACGTAAAACAGACCTGCAATTAGCAAAAAACTAAAGAAAATTTGAATTTCACGGCTATATCGGATGTTCCCCTTAATTTGACATTATTATTTATATGTGTTGAGGAAGTTCACACTATTCGTACCCCGTTCGAGGGTCTCAAAATTAGAGCGAAAAATTGCAAAACTTAGGGCCGATTTTTCAATCCTCAGATAAACAGACAAATAGCATTTATTAAACAGATAGCAAAAAAATGATTTTTTCAATCGTCAGATAGGCTTTATTCGACGAATAATTTGACTACCTGAGGAATAACTTTATCTTTTCCTTTGACGGCCAGATAACCGCTTATTCAGTAGATAGTTTTATTCGATGACTGATGATGTAAACAAAAAATATAATTTTACTAGACAATTCTTGGGTTTGCGTTTTCATCAAAGTAAAATGGATGTATATTATTTGATAGCACTGATGATCTGGCAATAATTGAGCAAGAAGCTCTGATAAATGAATTCATAAATCCAGGAAGGAAAGTAAGAATGTCACATCCAGGCCCAATCATTTTCCGCCGGAGGGCGCGCGACGTTCTCCGGCCACCCTAGTGTGTGGCCTGCGGGTGGCGGGTTATTGGACCTGACGCCCGACCAGTAACAGGCCCGAGAAGGCGGCGCGCAGTATTCCGTGCGCGCCTCTCAGAAGGACGTGGAACGAAACCCCACAGAAGGAGAGGTCCGACAGGGGCTGGCGGACCGAGGCCTGCCGGGGATGCAGTGCATGCAGCTGCGAATCCCACGACCCCGGCCATAGGTCAGGAGAAGGCACACCGTAGGTTTTTAGCTAGTGAGAGTCCGGCATACATAACCCTTCGCCTTTCCCGGGCGGAGGGAATCAATGAGGATAAAGGCATGATAAAAAAAAAACATGCCCAATCATTTTACAGTGTGGGATTCAAAACAATTCCATCGCCATTTCAGACTTTTAGAGTCTGTGCAATATTTACTTATAAATAATGGTAGAGGATAAAATCAAGCATCAAACAAAGGTTAAGTTTTCAATCGTTTATTATAAAAAAAATTACTGCGAAATGGGTTCATGGCTACTTAACAGAGCTGTAGTAATTGATAGTGTAAATCTTCCTAGCAAATTATGTTGGGAATTTGGGATCGTCTGCCAGTCTGACCGGATGCAGTCGAATACTAGTATTTTATATGAAGCGACTGCCTATCTGACCTCCATCACCCAGTTAGTAGATAACACGATAGCTCTTGGTGGAACTGGTAGTCAGATTTTCGGGCTTCGGTTCTGTACATTTCCTGTCTGCTTAGAGGAGTTTTTTTTAATTCCCTCATACTTAAGTTTTAATGTATTCCATGAAAGGACACTGGTTGCGATTCCACCTGAATTTAATGAGCTCTCAGTTTTTCTCCATGCAGGTCTAGTCTACTTTGAATAAACGAGTTTTTTTGAGTTTGATCCTTTTCTTTGTCTTTATTCGTCACCGCATCGGTCTTCTTATTTCTATAACGTGTTTGTATTTTTCGATTAAACTTATGAGGAATTGAATTACAGCACTATTAAAATTCGCCGAACGCTCTCTATTTTGTTGATTCCATTGTGATAAACATATAAATATATTATAATATTGATTTACAATCAAAATATATAACACGACATGACAGGAAGATGGTCTGACAGTGTCATTTTTGCCATACAGGTAATTAATGTACTCTAGACTCTGTGCAGGTAATTGAAATAGTCTGGCCTGCTCTAACGTTCGTTTATGCCATATATTTATCTCACCTCCCTGAAGTTAGCGTTGCAAAAGTCAATGAAATCGGTCAGATAGTAATTCGTGAGATAAATGGCAATTGAAAAATTGACAAACAATTATCAGGCAGTTAAACAGCCAAATAACTTTATTCGTCAAGTAGTTATCAGGCATTTTATCTGAGGATTGAAAAATCGGCCCTTAATGTAACAAAATTACAGTAATTTTATCGATATAAGTAATCGACCTTTTGGTCGCCGTAACATGTATGAGAAATAAATTTGAATTTGCGCGTGTGTGAGTGTACGTCGAACGCAGTATTTGCGTTAGTGTGACAACTAATAGCAAACTCGAAATCTATGTGCGTGTGATTTATTTGTGTGCGTAATGCGCGTACGTATTGGGCTCTTGCTTGTAGTAGAGTTAAAGAGTGGGAGAAAAGCGGCGACACGCGTTCTAATACAAATCAGGAACTATTTCCTTTCTAACCTCTTTATCTGTTCTGTGGCAAATAAGGTGTGTGATTAGGGCTTAGAATAAGTACTTTAGTACTTATTCTAAGGATTAGGGTGTCACTTTGAAATCTGATTTTCTTGAGAGTGCTTTTCGGACAATCATGTTTCCAATCTATCTTACGCGGTGATACTGAGATATTTTTATTTCTGATTACACATCACGCCTGTATTCCCCGAAGGGTTGGGCAGAGCTTCATTTCGCCGTTATGATTAATGTAAAAAGGGGATGAGCCATCAACAGTCCAGACTCCGGGCTGCTGCTACTGAGATATTCAACACGGCACTTTGCCTGACTGAGGATCAAACCCAGGACCTCATGCTTTGCAGTCGCGCTTGCGACAGGCAGTTATTAAACCAACGAGGTAGTTCCTGATTGTTCTTTTTTGTCGATGAGGATTTGTGAAAATCCCTTCCTGTGTTTAGGGGTAGGTGCGATTCTCGAATGGAATAAATATTTTTATGATCTACAGACAGGGGCGGATTTCCATATAGACTAGGTAGGCCCGAGCCTAGTCCGACAAAATTTTTAGGGGGCGGTAAAATTTGGTGGGGGTTTTTTTTTAGTAGTCGCGCCTTCTGTGAACCTATCCGCCTACTCAAACTCTATAAACTCAACTCAAAAGTAAAAACTCGAGTGTAAAAAAACTCAAAAATGTGTCAATAGAATCTGGTAAAAAAAATTACATTAAATTTTTCGTGATATAAAGGGGCGGCAATATTTCATGGGCCTAGGGGCAGCCAACGTATCAAATCCGTCCCTGCCTACAGATAGTTACTTCGGGGTCTGAGTGATTGTGTTTGCGAGGTTATTGTACAGGAGACATCCTATTAAGTTTAAAATAATACAATTTGGAAATACAAATACTTTATTTTTCTATTACAACAAAACGAAAGTGAACATATTTTAATAAGGTTTAGCACTATTCAAGTCCTCAATAATCTTCTTATTTAATGTGGACAACTCTTCAATGGCCTGTTTCTTTAGTGGCTCGTAGTCTGCCTTCAAAGTAATAGACGCAATGTCCTCTTCTAAGACAGTTTTTCTATTCTCCAGTTGAGCTAATTGATCTTCCAGAGCGTTTAGTTTCGCGTACATTTCATTGCCGTCAAGACTGGCCTGTAAATCATGAATGACAAATTAGTTAGTAATCAATGTGGCTTAATAAAAATAGGTATCTGGAACACCTGTAATTTTTTCACGAATAACCATCGTGCTGTATTGGAATTATTCAACTTTGCCCCACCAGCCGCCCCACTGGTGGGGCAAAGTGGAATAATTCCTGTATTGGTCTCCACTTTATAAAAACTGCAATCGACCCTACAGTAATTTTTTGTTCTGCCGTCGTAAAGAAGAGTGCAGTAAGTGCATTTTTTTTAAAATAGAATATTGTTCCTTAGTATTGGGATATAGGCAAACGCAAATAGTTAAATCTCGTGTAGTGCCGGACTTAAAGAATAGCACTACCCCATCTCGTGGTGTCGTAAAAGGCGACTAAGGGATTCTCTAGAGGACGGGCAGCAGCGTTCTCTGAGTAGGTACTTTAACAACCATACTGCGATCGCCAACCCGCCTGCCAAGCGTGGTGATTACGGCAAACCCCCCTTTTGGGGGAGGCCTATGTCCAGCAGTGGACGTCTTTCGGCTGAATGGTGATGATGATGAACTTAGTTCAGTCGTAACCAGCTGTAACATGCAAACACATTCGGCGAACCCGGGCCTTAAGAATGACAATATTTGACTGAAAAAGTCGAATTAGTCCGTCAGTTAGATTATCAAAAAATATTTGACCCGTATTTTTTCTTTTGTTACGTAAACCAAAATTGACGAAGATACGACACTTTTAAAATTGGCAAAACGTCACAAGCAAGTCCAATTTTTACTTGCTTCTGACGTCACAAGCCCCCACTCGAGTTTTGATGCGTTTTATCGTTCCCAATATTTAAAGATTTAACAAAAGAAAAAATACGTGTCCATTATTTTTCAAAACTCTAACTGTCGGATTAATTAGATTTGCAATTTATTGATGCTGTCAACATGTCTATACCAGCAAGATTTTTTCTTGTCTTGCGTCTTGCAGTAAAATGTAAAAATATAGAGGCCAATATGGCGACTTCTGGGTACCTTTTTAGGAGCCTTCGATATTCAAAATAATGTGACTTGTTCAATTTGATTTGTTCGGTGAGTTAAGATTTTAAAATATTACTATTAACAAATATTCGAATTTAGATACGAACCTGCAATTTGTTCAATTTATTCGTGGCTTCAACCACAGCACTTTCTGTTGGAGCTAGTTTCTCTCGAAGTTCCTTCAGTTCTGTCTCAAATGCCTTCTTCTGCACTTCACCTGAAATACAGAATAGTTATTAGGGATAGAACGATATGGACATAATTCATATTCTACACTAAGGGGCGGTACCTACTTCACTAAATAACATAACACAACATAACATCACGCTTGTATTCCCAAAAGAGTTGGGCAGAGATACAGTAAGGTTAAAACGCACTAGCGGCCAGCTGCAGCCCCAAAACAACCAGAGCGGCTGACGGCTGGCCGCAAATCAGTGCGTCGATATCATGCGGTTTCATGTAAAAATCGATGTGCGGCCTGCCGCGAGCGGCACGCCGCATCGCGGCCAGCCGCTAGTGCGTTTACGGGCTAACACCCTAATTTCGCGAAAAAACCCAATAACACTTTGTTCATCCTGGGGTTCTAACCCAAGTCCTCACGCTCAGTATGGTGCTTGCGACCACTAGACGACCAACGAGGCATATGCGTATAAAAATATAATATACAGTCTGTAAACTAATTCGTGTAATTCCTTAAAACCGCGTCATCTACTGGTGACACTGATTGACCCTGCATAAGTTTTTTTTTCAGAATCAAAAAAAAAAGTATTCATAAAACGAAACATGGTATTCTGTATCTTAGTAATTTTAGCATCCCGAGTTAACTGACTGCGTGGAGCGATATCGAGCTATTCGTGCCCGTCAGCTGTGTCGTCGTGCCTCCATTCATTTATGCATGGCATCGAAATTTTCTGTCACGTAAAAACTTGGGAAAAAAAGTTTATTTTTATTTTTAATTAATCTAAATCCCATGCAGCGTTAATCTATACTATTGACAGATCATTTGGTTTGAAGGAATTACACGAATTCGTTTACACCCTGTATATTTTTGGTAAAACTGGTTGTTTTTACTGCGTTTCGAGTTGAAAAACGCCTACTTAATCAAAAACGTTAGGCCCATGTTTTACGTGCCTTAGTTTTCAACGAGTAAAAACTTTTCAATATCGTTAAGCCGCGTACCCATTATGCAAGTCGGAACTCAAAGTTATATAATGGCAACTTGCATGCAAGCCAATGATTCCGTTACTACTTGTCTTGTGCAGCTTGCGAGCACGCTACATGCTTAAAGGAATCGCGGGTTAAGTATTTTTAGGAGTCCCATTATTCAAATCTCTTTTTAATACCTTCATCTCTTAGTTTCTCCAGATCAGACAGAGTCACTAATTCTGCTAGCATTGCTTTAGTCTTCTCTGGCAATGTATGTAGCTCTGTTGCTAGCCGCTCTCTTGTTGCTTCTGCCTGTAATATTTAAAAAAACAAAATCATTTTCAGAGCACCCATTGGCTGGATATCCTTAAGGTCACGCCAATACCTGAAAACTTCCATCGTATTTCCCTGATGGTTACAATAGGATGTTTGACTAATTCTAAAAACATGCAAGAGCTGAATATTATTTTTAAGGTTCAGAAAGAACACGATAATCGTGATAAAAACATATGAAAAAAATTAAGAACCAACATATTTTTGAATATTTCAAAACTGTCACTATCGTATGAAACAGATATTGTACTGAGTTGTGTGGAGTTAGGCCCGGTATCCACTAAAGCAGAGAGGAGAGGAGATGTCTCGATCAACCAATAGGATTACGTTATTTTCAAATCTCTCCGCTTAGCTTCAACTAAAAACGAAATCCTATTGGTTGTTTACGAGACATCTCCTCTCCGCTTTGGTGGATAACTGGCCTTACAATGGATTCAACGTGTTATGATGTCAGAGCACAGAGCTAGTGTTGTTTCTGTCTAGTTAACAATTGTAAAACGCTTATAAACAACGACGAACTATTAAAAATTTATAATAAAAAAATTGAATTCCAGTAAAAAAAATCAAACACCCGAATTTATTCTAAGCGTGATCAATTCAAAATTTAGATTTTTTACGCTTTACTTTTTCTTAAATATACCTTGACTAGCTATCGCCCGCAGCTTCGCTTGCGTGAAATTTTGAACCCGTTAAGTGACGATTTTCCATACAAACTTTCATCCCCTATTTAACTCCCTTAGGGGTTGAATTTCGAAAAACCCCTTCTTAGTGGATGCCTACGTTACAAAAGGAACCTACTGTCAAAATTTCAACTTTCTAACCCCAGCGGTTTAGGCTGTGCGTTGATAGATCAGTCAGTCAGCTTCTTCTTTTATATGTATAGATGAGTTCTTACCTTTTTCAAATTACCCTGGAACCTCTCATAATCCTTAGTCAAAGTATCAACAGACTTCTTGCTGTCATCGTACTGAGAAGTGTATCCTTCTTTCTGCTTCAGTGAATCTATCTCACTCAAATCCAAATCTATATTAGAACTGCTATGTTCTAATGCAAAGACAATGTCTCTTTCTAATTGGTCAATCTTTTCTTGTTCCTTCTTAAGATTTTCTTCGTAAGAAGCCATGAATGTATCCATTGTTTCTTCTCTCTTCTTTAATTCACGGTATTTTTGATGACGGTCGGAATTCCCCTCTTCTAGATCCTATGAATATAATAGAGTGACTTAGGAATCAATTAGGTATTGAGTTGATTTCACTTTCAACAACTCCGAATTTTACCCGCAGTGGATATAATTTTGAGTTGAGCCTGAGTCATGGAAGGGACCTTTTCCCCCTTATTACAAAATATGGTTTAAACCAAGACTAAGGTAAACCCAGCTTTAAAATATACCCATCACTTTCATATGTCATATAAAAAAAGAGACGGGGCTACTTCTTTAAAACCTAGGTTTTTCTTAGACAATCTTTTGTAATAATGTTTAGTAACAATACGAGTATTTAGGAGTAGTATTAATGTTGGATTATAAAGGGTGTTATTGGATTTATGCAGGGTATCCCGAAAGTCAACGTCAAGCCAGAAACAAATGACAACCTGGCTTACGAATAAAATTTAACCCTAACATAAATCTAACTAAACTAATAAATGTGTTTAAAAAAAGTAAAACTAAGTTTTTTTAAATTTTTTCTGTCATAAATTGCCTCATAATTTGTTCCCGACTTGACATTGACTTTCGGGATACCTTGTACAAAAAACAAATACATTCATAGTTAACTCACCTGTTCAGCTTGCTCAATAAGCTCCTGCACTTTCTTAATTTGTTCCTTCAAATTGGCAGCGTTACTGTCCAAAGACGTTATTGCTGCATTATCTTCACGAACCTGAAAAAATGCATTTAGATAGAGCTTCAGCTCCATCACTATGATAAAACAAAGTCCTCTGCCGCGTCTGGGAGTCTACTCCCTAAGCACGAAGTCCGTGGTTTCGGCCTTAGTTACGAGCGTTTCCTACTCCCTATCACCTACGGACATACGATTATTTCGGGGCCCGAACTAATAATGAATGACAACACGATTTGACAGTTGTCCCTACTACCGATGTGTTTTTGCCCGTCGAAAAAGTTGAACTTGACACTTGTTTTGTTTTCTTCTACGTTTCGAGCTACTTTCGTACGGGTGACTAACTTCGTTGACGGACTTAGGGAGTAGGCCCCCTATTTATGCGCGAATATCTTAATGGTACCAGTACGAAGTTAAGGCCCCTTGAAAATTTCTTATTCTGTCTATAAAAACTTTGTGAAGTTCTTACTTGGAGCAAAAGCTTCTCTCTTTCTTCTTGCGGGTCCAGGCGGTTGTTCATCTCATTCTTCATGTTGTCACGTTTCTCTTCAGCAGCCACCAATCGACGATGTAGCTCTAGTAGATGCACCTTTATCTGTAGATAATTCGTAAGCCTGATCTAAATCTTAACATGTATATGGTAGCGTCAAACGAGTAATATGTAAGGCCTAAAATGTAACGGGTACGAATTTGTTTTTAATGTTCTAAAAAGCTTTTTTTTTTCCTTAATCTGTACCTATTATATTTGTTTCGTGAGTTAAAAGTAACATAACATCACGTCTGTATTCCCTGAAGGGTTGGGCAGAGGTTTATAGTACACACTCATTTCGCCGTTATGTTTAAGTCCCATGTAATAGGAGGCGAGCTTATTGCCAGCAATCGGGCAGAAATCCAGACTCCGAACTGCTACTGAGAAATTCCACACGGAAAACCCAATAACACTTTCGGCCTGTCCACATCTCCACGTCACGACGTCGTCAACGTGGAACGGTGCGGTAACGTGGCACGGTGCGTTGACGTAAAGTGCAAATTTACGTTACCGTATCGTAAAAATGTACGTCAGGATCGGTGTTAGATTTATCGTTGACCATGTAGATCCTGAATTTTAATAAGAGAAACAGTAAGGTAAATGATAATGATAAATGATAAATGATATTTATTTCTGTAAATAAATCTGTTACAGACACTTTTACAAGTCAATGTAATGTTTTTTTAAGACTAGATGGCGCCGGCATTTCCTATCTGACTAGCTCTGAGAAGAAAAGCCGAAACAAACTCAGAGGTCAACGTCTCTTTTAAAGTCCAGACATTGTGGTATAAAACTATGCGAGTGTAACAGTGTAGGGCAACGTTTGGAATGGCCTTTTGAGGAAAGAGCCATAGCAGGTTTGAGTTGACCTGTCCCAACTGACGGCACGCATGCATCAGTCATCGTGTAGCTCAACCTTATTTTAGGGAGCTCAACGACCCGACGCACGACGACACCAATCAGCCGGACATTTGCGTAGGTCAAAAAAAAAAAATACTCAAACCCCCAAACAGTTTTACGAAACGTATATAAAGCTAGCCTACATTGTACTCACATTCACAATTTAATAAAATAAAAAATAAAACAAACGACATATTAATAAGAATAGTCGATAAAATAAAAAATAAAACAAACGACATATTAATAATAATAGTCGACAAAATGTCAAGGTAAAAAAAAAAAATCAATAATAATAATTCAATAATAATAATTATCAATAAATCACCATGCAGAATGTCAAAAATTAGGAAAAAAAAAATGAAATAATTTCAATGATTTCAATGATGTCTCTGTGATAAGAGCGAGCGGCTCAATTCCAAGCATTTTTATCGTCCATATAATCTTTAACTTTATAGAAACCCTTATTACAAAGTTTCTGTTTTACGAAGGACTTAAATTTATTGAGACTTAGTTCTTGAATATTGCTTGGAATCTTGTTGTAGAAACGTATACTTTGGCACCTAAATGAATTACTAATTTTTTGGAGCCTAGTCATTGGTAGTATAAGTTTATTTTTATTTCTAGTATTGACGCTATGAATGTCGCTGTTCTTAGAGAACAAACTAATATTTTTCTTAACATACATCAAATTTTCATAAACATATTTAGATGCGACCGTCATTATATTAATTTCTTTAAATTTATCCCTCAGTGAATGCCTAAAGCTAAGGTTATAAATTGCTCGAATAGCTCTCTTCTGCAAAACAAAGATAGTTTGAATGTCGGCGGCATTTCCCCACAACAAAATGCCGTACGACATAACACTATGGAAGTAACTAAAATATACCAATCTGGCTGTCTCTACATCAGTTAGCTGGCGTATCTTATAGACCGCGTAAGCTGCAGAACTGAGTCTCTTCGACAATTTATTTATATGTGGGCCCCACTGCAGTTTCGAGTCTAAAGTTATACCCAAGAACGTAGTGGTGTCCACAAGATCCAACTCGGCTCCATTTATTATTACACTGGTTTTCACCTGCTTAACATTAGGTGTCAAAAATCTAATACATTTAGTCTTTTTCTCGTTTAAAAGTAAATTGTTAACATTAAACCAGTGCACTACTTCAGAGAGAGCGTTATTAACATCGACAGTAACCGGCTGCTGCCGTTTAAGTTTGAATAACAGTGATGTGTCATCTGCGAACAACACAATCTCTTGATTATCTTTTATGAGATAATGGTATGGTTGTGGTATGGTTTTAAAGCATCGGAGCACATAGACGGTAACTAACACGCGGGCGTGGAGAGCGCGGGCGGACCACATATACGTGTGTGCGCTTGCGGCTAGAGGCGGAACGTGGTACGATACGGTAACGTAAATTTGCACGTTACGTCAACGCACCGTGCCGCGTTACCGCACCGCTCCACGTTGACGACGTCATGACGTGGAGATGTGGACAGGCCCTTTGCTCGACCTGGAGATCGAATCCAGGACCTCACACTCAGCAGTCGCGCTTGCGACTCCTAGACCAACGGGACAGTCAATAATTATTCTTCTTTAAGAATGTTTTTTTTTTGTAAATAGTATATTATTTTATATTTCTTAATTTTAACTTATACAAAGACTTACCTGAGATCCAGATATCTCTTTACTGAACTCTTCCTTCTCTCTATTAAGATGATCAATTTGTGTTCTTGCTTGCTCAACCTCTTCCCTTAGAGCAGCGGCAGTAGCTTCCAGTTCGTTGTACTCGTCTTTTTGTTCTTGAGTCATTTCTGCTAGCAACTTTGTAATCGTTGATTGTTCCTACAATTTTTGAATGAATAAGAACTTAATATACTTTCGTTACGAAGTATGTGCGGTGTAACTTTGAAGGATAGATCGAGGAATGATGTCATAAGACAACGTTGCGGTTTAAAAGATGATGTAGTGACAAAAATTTAAAGGAGTATTCTCAGGCGGTTTGGCAATGTTGAGAGGATGAGTGAACAGCGATTAACAAAAATAATTTACAAGGCGGATGTCATACATTGATGTTATTGATTATGCTCTTCAAAAAGGACAGGTGCGTAGTACTCTCTACCGCCGTGCGTATATGACAACATGTATGAACGTAGACGAAGCGAAACGATAAATTATCCCCATGGGAAAAAGTCGTGAGTTTATGTATGGATGTATTAGGAACTAAGAGTGATCTAGGAAAATCAAACAAAACGCTTCCGCTGTCTCTGATAAAAGTGGTAAACTTAGGGTCTGTTTGCAAAATGTCATAACTTACAAGGCAAACTTTAAACAAATCAGGATACGAGTATGACAAATACCCAGAATAATGGTCGATAGAAAGAATAGGCATGTTGCCGCCAGTTAGAGTTTTGAAAAATAATGGACACGTCATTTTTCTTTTGTTAAATCTATGAAAATTTGGAAAGATAAAACGCATCAAAACTCAAGAGCGGGGGCTTGTGACGTCAGAAGCAAGTAAAAATTGTACCCACTTGCTTGTGACGTTTTGCCAATTTGAAAAGTGTCGTATCTTCGTTAATTTTGGTTTACGTAACAAAAGAAAAAATACGGGTCAAAATTTTTTTGATAATCTAACTGACGGAGTAATTAGATTTTTGCAGTCAAACACCCTATTACCTTATCCATCTGTTCTCTCAACTGCCTTAGTTGATTTTCCTTTCTCTGCTTCTCCATGAAGACCTGTTCTACTTCCTCCTGCATCTTCTGATTGCTGGCTTCCAGATCTCTTGTTTGTTCTTCTACAGACTGCTTGCTAGCCTCCCCATTGGCTATGCGAATGGCTGTATTGTAATCTGCCAGACGTCCCTGTAAGTCTAGAAAAATAAAATGATCTTTATTAAGTACTGCCCTGCTAAGCGTGCTAATATTGAACCATTTATGGCAGATTCTCAAGTCCAAAAACGTATCGTTTTGTAAACCAATGGTAGCATTTACCTAACCGAGTTTTTAGTGAATTGTAAACTAATCTAACATACGGGAAATTTCACAATCTTCTCGATAGGATTTATTATGTAAACCTGTGTGGTTTATGCTGCACTATCGGTGAAGATGCAAATAATAGGAATCAGCCATTAGATAGATAATGCATGTAACTTTTAGACAAGATGCGGCACCTAACCCTACGTACCGAGACATCGACAGGTTGTTTGAGCTAATCGAATTGGTTAATGTTAGTTGTTTCAGCTTTGCTTTGCACTCTATAGTTAAACATACATTGCTTGAGAAAACTAATGATTATCTTTCACAATTACCAGTTAGTTCTAACGCTAACTCCTTAACTCTCTTCTCATAATGTTTCTTAGCGGATCTCTCTCTTTCTCCTGCATCAGCCTGCTCACTGAGTCTGGATATCTCTGCCTTCATCTCCCTAACTTTCACTTGCATCAGCTCTTCCCAATACCGTTTGTCTTGAAGCTGGCGTGTGCGGAATCCTCGCGCTGTGCCTGTCCGGAGCCCTGATATACCTTGTTGGGTTATTGGTCTGTCGATCTGGAAACGAGCAATTTAAAATGTGCTTTGTTTTTTTATTCTGGTATAATACATTTTTAAAGTGATGTAATAATCGGTAATTTCCACAAAAAGTCTCAGTTCACACGTTTGAAGTAAAAACATCCTGCAACTAGCATTAAATAAAGAGGTTAATAAACTTCCTAATTGGTCTATCCGGCGGAAGATGCCGAGCGTGAGGACCACGGATTGTATGACGAGACTATAGAACTGACCACAAAACTTTCGTGCTCGAGGCATTTTAAAATCTTAATCCAACACTACATCATTGATGCATCCCGTTAAGATCGGAAATGCTCTCGATTGTACATTTATCCTTTAGAGCGATTACCTACGCACTGCATCCGATCCGAATCCGTAAAAATACGTTCCGAAGTAGCCATAGAACTATTTGTATGGTAGTTTACGCACTACATCCGGCATCCGTCATCCGATTTCTATCCGTCATCCGTGAGTCTCCAATTCGGATGAAATATTGACGGACCGAAGTAGCCGTAGTAATGTTTGTATGAACGCTTTCGCACTACCTCGGATTCAAATCGGACGCCAAATGGATATACCAAAGATGGCCCCTGAATTGTTTGAATTTGGATCAGAGATTGGAATAGTGCGTAAGCAACATCCGAATTCGGTCCGAGATTTTTACTCTAGGTCGGTATTTTCACGGATTTGGAAAGGATGCAGTGCGTAAAGCAATATCCGGATTCGGTCAGAGTTTTTTATATCCGTATTTTCACGGATTCGGATCCGATGCAGTGCGTAATCGCTCTTACCCGAAGCACATAACATCACCCATTTCACTATCAAACATTATTCATCCGCTTATTTGCAATTTGGGCCAAGATAACTAAATAAAATACTTACCATAGAAAACCCTGTCATGGCGGTTGGCTGCCGGCTTGCTGTTGGCGGAGCTGGACCGAATCCAGCTGTCGACAGCCGCGACGCCGTACTGCCTCTATACGCTGATGTCGGTCTCATCGTGCTACTTCTGAAATGAGGTTTTAGTTAAGCACTTGTTTTTTGTTTTTATTTCAAGAAGTCATGTGGATTTGACGGTTGCGTGATATAAACTTTGCATTCAGTTGCAAATACTGGTAGATGAAGTATATATGGGGTGTAGGGTATATGAGGACAGACTATGATGGCGCGGCATGCCACGATGACATCATAGTCAGATAAGGCAACACAAGCTTTTTTTTATGATTTTGTTGTAACCCCACGGACTAACCTCGTTTATACGTTCAATTTCTGTCTATTCTAAGGTTGTCTGGCAAACATTGTTGAATACGATAAGAAAACCCATTGTACGATATTTTATAAAATGTGTTTTTTTATTATCTTGCTTCTAACTTTCGTACAATAAAGAGAGGTATGAAAGGCTACAAGTGATCTTTACTCAGCAGTTAGATAATTATAAAATATGAATAACCTTTTAAGTTACTGTTATGATAATGTTAAGTTTGCTTTAATGCTTCACCGACAACTGCGAGCGCATATGCCTCTCTGCCAAACTATTAAGCTGGAAACCTAAGTATCTCTCCAGCAAATATAGTTGCACATTGTTCATGCATGACTGTAAAAGGGTTGACACTATACTCTTTTCAACGTAAAGTGAGTCCTGACGTTTCTCGACATAACGATACCATACTAAGGATATCAAATATTTAGGATAAATGATGGAATCAGGCTTTACTTTGCGGAAATCCATGACATACAAATATGCAAATACAATATCCAGCTTTAATTCCGCTAGTTTGGATGCAGTATGCAGCACCACCCTCCCGCCCACAAGGATATCGACGGTGAAGTATCAATATCTAATAACTAACATTTTAGCGATTTTCACTTTAATCCATATTCGTAGGTAAAATATGAAAGAGCTTGTATTTACAATGTTGAATTGTTATTATTTATGATTTTATCGGTCTTGAATTGTTCTTATTCATGAAATATTTGCTTAAAAATACCTAATAACTATAGAAATGAAAGGTTTTTTTCGCCTCCTGTAAAATGACGGTTTTGTAGTTATTAGATATTGATACTTCACCGTCGATATGCACATTGCAAAAAGAGTGAAAAAATAATGCGACATGCACCCAAACCAATACACGACACGTATTTCGCCCCTGCACGGGGCATCCTCAGGATATTATGTTGACTCGACCGCTAGGACGCGAATAGGAGGCGAAACACGTGTCTTGATTTGGTTGCATGTTGCATTATTTTTTCACTCTTTCTGCATGTGCATAGGTATACTTGTGGGTGGGAGGGTGGTGCTGTATACTGCATCCAAACTAGCGATCTTGTTCAGCGGAATTAAAGCTAGATATTGTATTTGTATATGTGTATATCAAATATTTAAAAAAAACACAATATGGATAATATAGCAATCTTACGGTTTTTGATGATGTCGTTTACGTTTTTTCGATAGCTGACTCCTTACGGCTACATCCTTACGGCTACAATTTAAGAGATTACCGCTGTGTCAGGACTCATCTTTCGTGGAACAGAGTATAGTTATGACTTTGTCTTTCTCGACATTGAAAACAGAGATAACAAGACTCGCTTCAAGAAACTATCCTCGTGTAAATCAACCTTTAATACAGATCACTATAGAACTCGAAACAAAAAGGCACTCTAAGTTATAACCCTTAAAGGCGCCCTATAACTTTTACAATATCACTATCTATCTACAATTGTAGATAAATATAAAATAAATGTTATCTAAAATTCAATACTACAAGTCACTTACCTAGACACAGCTGAGCCTGTGTTTGTGTACTCTCTGTAACCTCGTCTGGACACAGGCCGGGTGCCGTCTGACCTCTTCCCCCCCGCGCTACCCTCAGAAAAATCCATAATAATGCCAACTAATTAATTATTTTTTTCACATAAAAAGTGGGTCAAGTGTTTCGTATTGTCGACCGGCGCATTAGTTTTGTTGTTGATTGCGTTGCCATGGAAACGCGGTGTCAGCCATTTTAATACCGCTTTAGGTTTTGTACCAGCCAGTGTCACTCCACGGAGTATGCATTATTTGCATTGGATACTTTTTCTTAATTTTTAAACGTTTTTATAAAAACACCCATTTTGATTTGTGTGGTTCTCAGTTCTCACTAAATAAAAATTAATTCAACTGATATACTTTTACATACCCTCCAGCACTACCTGATGTCGAAAATGCAACAAGGAAAAATCTTCTTAGTTGAAGGGATGGGTTGTATACTTACAAGGGTTTTATCCTATATCTCATAGTAGTAGATACCTATTATGTGGTTTACGCACCCCATTAGGTCCTTTTTACGCCATATTGGTCATTAAATATCCATTTAAATCACTTCGTTCCGTAGACGTCCGCTATAAACATAAACTTCCATAAAAACTGCTTAAAACACGGTGCAATAAATGTGTTGCGGACGGCAAGCCTAACTTCAACTAAGACGTAAACAAGGTCATAAAATACGTCACAATGTATAGAACAAGATGACTACTAGCTATAGACAGTGGACCATATAGCCACAGCTAGCTACAGCAAAGCCAACATTTTAAGAAAATATAATGGTAAATGAACATTACCGGGGGGTTACACCATACGCTACTTGTGCCACCCTAAATGGTACGTAAGCAGGTGCATCCGCCGGCATTTTCGTTTGCCCTTCCTGATGAACGACTTATCAGAGTCGTTATCCGCGGTATCCCCAAGGAGATTGACTCCGACGCCATCCTCAGCGACCTTAAGTCGCAAAACATCCCCGCCTTGGAAGTCCACCGCATGCACCGCGGCCGCGGTGGCACCCCCTACGACATGGTCCTCGCAGTATGCGAGCCTTCAGACGAGTCTAAGGCCGTCTATAATATTAAGACCTTATGCCACCTGTCTGGCATAAGCGTCGAGCGCCCCAACAAGTCCGGTCCCCCTGGTCAATGTCACCGTTGCCAGCTTTATGGCCACTCGCAGCGTAACTGCTATGCGAAACCCAGGTGCGTCAAGTGCCTGGGCGACCACGGCACTAGCGACTGCGAACGCCCAAAAGATAGGTCCCTATGCCTTGAGCCCCCTAGTTGCGTTTTATGCGGCGAGTCTGGTCACCCGGCGAATTATCGCGGGTGTGCCAAAGCGCCAAAACAGCGCAACCCTAAGCTGGCTAAACGCTCAGCCGACCGTCATCAAAGAGAGAGTCCCTCCACGGCTCCCCCTCTTTCTTCCCAACTCCCCGCCCGCCTCAGTCCCCAAAGGCCGTCCCCATGGAACGCGCTGAACCATCAGCAGGCGTTCCCCGCCTTAAGACCCACTACCCAGTTGCCCCAGCAACAGCAACCAACCACAAGACCCCCAATCCCGGCTATCCCCGCCCTGATGAGCTCCACTATCCCCGCTCCCACTATAGTGCTAGCTGCTTCACAGGCTGCACGTAGTCCCCCAACATCACAGACTGCCCCTGCACCCGCCCCCGTACTCGCCCCCAGGCCAGCGCCGACAGCGGTTGCTCCCTCCACTTCCCTCTCGTCCACTAAAGTGCTCCTTAGGGACACGATCCCCAGCCTTATCCAAACCCTCTCCTCCTGCAATACGCAGTGGGCGAAAAACATAGTCTCCGCTTGGAACGCCTCTCAAGGCGATCCAATCGCTCGCATCAATGTCCTCTGCGAACTAGATGACATAGTCATTTTCCTCATCCAATAAATTCCAATGGATACAGAAAGCTGTAGAATTAAGCCCCGATCCCTTAAATTAGGCTTCTTCAACGCTAACAGCGTTAACGGTCAACGAGATGAGATCGCAATCTTTTTGCGTGATCATCAAATTGACATCTTCTTAGTGCAGGAAACGTTTCTCAAGCCCCACAACAGGAACCCTGGAATTGCTAACTATAAATTAGTTCGCAACGACAGGACCCGTAGTAGGGGCGGTGGTACTCTCATCTACTACAAACGTTCCCTGTACTGCACTCCCTTAGACCCTCCTCCTGGTCTCCAATTCCTGGAAACTTCCATATGCAGACTAGGCATGACAGGACACCAGCCGATCACAATCGTCTCGGTGTATAATCCTCCCTCCAGTAATAAGATCCAACTCCGGAGCGATCTTAAAGCCCTCTTTGACCTCGGTGGAGGTTCCGTTATCATAGCGGGCGACCTCAACGCCAAACATCTCTCGTGGTGTTGCAACTCCAACAATCACGCGGGTCGTAACCTCGAAGAGTTGAGCCCGGAGCTCGAATTCGACGTTATCGCCCCGATGTGTCCCACTCACTACCCCCATAACCCTGACCATCAGCCCGATGTCCTCGACATAGCGCTTCTAAAGAACGTAAACCTCGGTCTACGCTCTATAGAGACGCATGAAGAGCTAGACTCCGATCACCGCCCCGTAGTCCTTCACCTAGGTCCCCGGGGTGGTCCCCCGGATCCTGGTCAACCCGCCCCGACCAAAACTGTCACGGACTGGGGAAAACTAGAGGAGCGCCTCAAGACTTCCTCGTCCGTTCACTTAGATTCCATCCCCGACGATATCATTACGATCGCCGACACGTTGGGCGCGATCGACTCCCTCACCAGTCACGTACAGTCCGTGGTGAACGAGTGTTCACGGCAGGTTCCAGCGGTGGACGAACACCGCTGGAAGCTGCCGGACGATGTGCGCGAACTGCTGACGGAGAAGAACGCGTCCATCCGTGCCTATGACTCTTTTCCCTGCGAAGCTAACCGCGTCCATATGCGTTCTCTACAGCGTGCTGTAAAGAAACGTGTACGGGAGGTTCGGGAAGCCCGCTGGGACAAGATGTTGAGCGACTTAGAGCCATCCCATCTGGCCTTCTGGCAATTACAACGAAATCTAAAATCCGATTGTGTAGCTTCAACTCCCCCTCTCAATCGTCCGAACCAAAGGCCGGCCTTTGAAGACGACGAAAAGTCCGAATGTCTAGCCGACAGTCTAGAAGCCCAATGTACTCCCAGCACCCAACCCGCAGACCCGATCCATCTTTCCAAGGTGGATCGCGAGGTCGAACGTAGGGCCACCCTCCCACCCGATGAAGACCCCGACGACCCCTTACCCCCCATCACCGTAGACGAGGTCCACACGATAGTGAGGAAACTCAAACCTAGGAAAGCCCCCGGCTCAGACGGTATCACCAATAAGGTGATCAAACACTTTTCCGCCCCGCTCATAGTCCTCATGACCGCCATCTTCAATGGCGCTCTGAATAATAACATCTTTCCGCAAGCTTGGAAACAAGCCACCGTTATCGGTATCCCCAAACCCGGCAAACCCAAGAGTGAGCCCACTAGTTACCGCCCCATCAGTCTTCTCAATGTATTTGGGAAAATCTATGAGCGTCTCATTTATATCCGTTTAAAGGATTTCGCTGACTCCCGTAAACTCATCCCCGACGAACAGTTCGGTTTTCGAACCCAGCACTGTTGCATTCGACAATTGCACCGCATAGTCGAACACATTAGCTCCCTTTTTTTGTATTATAACTTTCGTGAGACACATTCATATTTATGATTATTTACGGTTTACTCAAACTCTAGTCGGGCAATCCCGAAAAATGCACGTGAGTAAACCGTAAATAATCATAAACATTAGCTCCCGTTTTATGCGCTCGTACAAAACGGGCATGCTCTTCTTCGACGTAGCGAAAGCCTTCGACAAGGTCTGGCACAACGGTTTATTATACAAACTGTACCAATTCAACGTGCCGGACCGTCTCGTGCTCATCATTCGAGACTTTCTGTCGGATCGCTCCTTCCGCTATCGCCTAGAAGGCACCCTCTCGTCCCCTCACCCCATCCGCGCCGGAGTCCCTCAGGGCTCCGTGCTATCGCCCCTTCTGTTCACGCTGTACACCAGCGACATTCCCAAACGTGGCTTGGCCAAGTTGGCTCTCTTCGCCGACGACACGGCTATCTACTATTCCGGTAGGAGTCTCGATAGCATCTCTCGAACCCTTCAAACCGCAGCCGACGCCCTTGGGGTCTGGTTCCGGAAATGGAGAATAGAGGTGAATCCCGAAAAGAGCGCAGCCGTTCTTTTCGAGAGACACGGTGATTCCCACACCCACATCCGTCCCGTCCTAATGTTCGGCAAACAGATCCCTTGGGAGATGAAAGCCAAATACCTGGGGGTTATCCTAGACCACCATCTGAGTTTCCGAGACCACATCAAAGTGGTGCGCGCTCGCGCCGCTTTCGCTGTCGGTCGCCTCCACCCCATCCTTAGAGCACGCAGTAAATTGTCACTTAGAAATAAGCTGAGAATCTACGTGACGTGCATCCGCCCCATCTTGACTTACGCTAGCGTCGTGTTCGCACACGTTAAGCCTTGTCGTTTCAAATCCTTCCAAACCCTCCAGAATCGAGTGTTGCGCAGAGCCGCGGCTGCCCCGTGGTTCATGCGTAACGTCCAACTCCATCTCGATCTAAAAATGCCAACCATCAGGCAATACCTCAAACGCATTTCCAAGCGTTACTTCGACACTGCCCCCCGCCATCCGAACCCCCTAGTCGCCGCAGCGGCCGACTACAGTCCCTCTCTCATAAGTAAAGTTCGCCGCCCCAGGCACACACTTTTAGAACCCGATGACGAAATAACCCTCCTCCAGGAGGCGAGTAAATCGACCAGCACAATACACAACGTCCGCCGCCGTCCGGCATATCGTCCTCGCCGACGAGGCCCGTCGCGACGTCCCACCGCCGCCGGTCACGATCCACCGAGCTCTCCCGTCGTAGAGCCGGTCGTCTCTTCAGACTCCGCAGTCACACCGATAATTCAGCCCTCATCAAGCTGTCTCCCCCCCCTATGTCCACGCCAGCAACGCCCTAAGCCGAGGTCCGAGTCCCACTAGGGGTCGCCCTTAGTGCTGTTGTTGCAGGTAGTCATGATGTTAGTGTAGTACAAGTAGTTAGCTTAGGTTAAGTATTTTACTTCCCCCCCATTGGCTGGAGACCCTTTAGGTCACGCCAATAACTGCCCGGTTACGTAGAAACCGTCCCCTAGGACGACCTACAGCAGTCAAATAGAAAAAAAAAAAAAAAAAAAAAACGGCATTTTCGTCGGCACTCATTCTACGCTCCAGGAACCTATATGAAGAACTGAACCCTGAACCCCTGAAGCCCAGCAGCCCTGAAGCCCTGAAGAAAGAAGAACGTATAGTCGATTCGTATTAGAATGAGTGCAAAAGTTTTTAGTGTAAATAACATAAGTTTTGTTTGAATAAATACGGCAAGTGCCTTTCACCAAGTCAATTGTTTTACTGGTTGTCCTCTACAGCCAGTCGTTGTGGTCCTACGAAGCCGGATCGAAGAATCAGTTAAGAAGATTTGAAGATCCAAGAACAGGGTGCCAGGTGCTCAAGATTGTTGCTGTCAGGGGTTCAAGATTGTTCCTGTTGGAGGTGCCGGGCGTACAAGAACTGTTCCTGTGTACGTGCCGGGCGTACAAGATTGTTCCTGTGGAGGTGCCGGGCGTACAGAACTGTTCCTGTGGAGGTGCCGGGTGTTTCAAGACTGTCGTCGTTGATACATTCCTATTTCTTTAAGCGGGTGGACCGCGGCTCTGTGTCTCTAACCACCTAACGGTGTCAAACGGTTAGAGGCCAGAGTTAACGCCGTTCAAGGCGGTGTGGTATTGTGCGATACCACCGGTTCGTCAAGAACGCCTTTTTCAAGGCGCGAACCGAACTAGTACACTACGCCGGTAAGGTCGTGTGTGGTGTGGGGGCCGGACTGTAGGCACTGCCGAAGGGGCTGGGTATTTCCCACCGGTCCCCGAGCGCCCCACAGTACGCACGATCCTCTGCTGGGTAGATCCTACCTGTCCAATCCTGCACGTATCCATCCCTGGCGGAGCGTATCCCGGTTAACCCCGGACCCTCCAAGAGGACTGATAGGGCTGTTAGGGCTGTTAGGGGGCGTCAAATGCCGAAGATGCCGACCACAAGAAGCCAAGCAGCCGAGGACAAGACAGCAAGAGTGTACGAAGATCCCCCCGCGTCCCCGTCCGCACAAGCATCCGCGTCCGCATCCGTGTCCGCACCGACCGGTACCACGTCGCGCGCGCAAACCGAACCGAACCCCCGCGTGCCCGCGTTACCCGCACAGACAAGAATAGACGCCAGCATAGCCGCAATGACGTCACGCGCCGCCGCCGCCGCAGCCGCTGCCGCCGCGCCTGACACAAGAGAAGAGAGGAGATCGAGAGCGCCGTCCGTGCGCTCTCAGAGATCGACTGCCAGCGCTGTTGCCCGAATACGACAAGCAGAATTCGAAGCCCAGGAACGTCTAGCCGAAATTCAAAGGAAGGAGCTGCAATTGGAAGCGGCCCTTATCAAGAAGCGGCTAGCTTTGGACGTAGCCACTATACGGGAGGAGACAGACCGTGAAAGCGTCATCGCCCGTGAGACAATAGAAGTGGACAATCGAATCGCTGATTGGCTGAAGAACGCTCAGTCCAGAGGGGATGAACTACCCCACATGACGCCATATGAAGAGATGTCATCTGCAGTCCGCGCCTCGGCCCTGTGCGAACCACGGGGGGAGCGTACCGAGCGCGCACCGCAGACCGAACGGCATCGCGAAAATGACGACAACAGAGCAAGATATCAGCGCGAGAACGAAGGGCAGCGATCACACCACTCTTTTTATAAATATGCACCGCCGCCGAGGCAAGAACAAAGAGGAGTTACGATCGAGACTCCGAGACACAGAGATAGATCACCTACGCCGGGACGATCACGAGAGCGAGGAATAGATAGATTAGCCGAGGTGTTAGAACGAATGGTTATTAAACGCCCGCCGCCCAGACAAGCGCAAGAACTGCCCATCTTCAGCGGTGCTCCGAACGAGTGGCTACTATTCCGAGCAGCGATGCGTGATTCAACCAAAATGTATGGCTATACACAAGCCGAGAACCTAGCGCGTCTACGAACATGTGTAAGAGGCGAAGCAAGAGAATTAGTAGCCGCCTTGTTGTATACAGCTGCCGACCCCGCAATCATAATGCAGACACTTGAACAATATTACGGCCGCCCAGAGATTATTATTGATAAAACGTTGAACGATATAAAGAAGTTACAGCGACCCGGACCATCGGCCAGTGAACTAAATACGTTTGCAATACGACTTCAAAACATAGTCAGCGTACTCACTTGTATAGATGAGAAAGGGTACCTACAGAATCCTATGTTGGCTCGTCAAGTGACCGAGAAGTTAAGTCCGCATATTAGAGCGAGATGGTGCGACTACGCAGAAGAGTACGGAAGCAGGAGCGAGCCAGAGATTGTCACTCTGTCTCGCTTCCTCATGAGAGAGGCTGATCGCGCCATACGTTTTTCCTACTCGTCTGCAGCAACCGGAACAAAGGAGCCAACACGTAGTGCGCCAGCAGCTAGACCTAGCTACGGTTCGCCTAAAGGCCTAGAAGGCAGGAAGCGAGGCGCAGCTGCTTACGCTGCAACCGAAAACAAAGACGAGAAGATGTGTCTGTGTTGCGGGGCCGAACACGATACAGTAAAATGTAGAAAGTTGGAAGCGATGACGGTACCACAGAGATGGGAATGGGCAAAGGAAGCGCGCGTATGCTTTCGTTGCCTGGGTAGCCGTCATCGTCGGATGAATTGCACTGCCAAGAAGTGTGGTGTAAACGAGTGTCGCCATCCACATCACGTGTTGTTGCACGGAACGCAGCAAACCGCGCTAGGAGGCGAACAACAAAATAACGTAGTCACCGCGTCGGCTCACGCCGTAATGTCAACTGGTGCGGTGCTATTGAAAATATGCCCCGTGATAATTCGAGGGCACGATGGACTGGAAGTGGAGACTCACGCCTTACTCGATGAAGGATCTACGATTACTCTGATCGACGAGGAAATCGCTAGAAAAGTGAACGCGCATGGAACGAAATGCGCGCTGCGATTGCACGGATTAACGGCAACGCGGCAGGAACCAGAGAGTCAGAGCGTGGCATTGGAGATAAGGGGAGCACGATCAAGCTTCCATCCGATACAGGCGCGAACCGTCAAAAGTCTCAACATTACCAGTCAAGCGATCGCAGCTGAGTGTTTGAACTATAAACACCTACAACAGCTACCACGGAACGAGGTCTGCTATGGAGAAGCACGACCGCGCATACTATTAGGCGCAGATCATTGGCACCTAATAGTATCGCGAAAGCTCCTGACCGGAGCAAGGAACGAACCGGCCGCATCACTAACAGAGCTAGGATGGGTAGTGCACGGTACGGTGCCACGAACTATAGTGGCGAAGGAAGACCCAATAGATGGCGCCACAGTGCTACACGTACGTGCGCCTCAGCATAGAGAACGATTAAGAAATGATGAAGAGCTACATGACTTAGTCACGACGCATTTCGCAATAGATGCGCTAGGAATTTCGAGTAAAAATAAACCCGTCAAGGAAGACGAACGCGCCAAGGAAATATTTAATGAAACAGCGCGACTAACCGACGGACGTTACGAAGTTGGTTTGCCATGGCGTACGGACGATACTCGCCTACCGCCTAGCTTTGATATGGCGCTACGAAGGTTGCGCACAATGGAACGAAAAATGGATCGAGACACGAAGTTTCGTCAAGCATATACGGCGCAAATAGACAACCTGTTACAAAAGGGATACGCCGCTCCAGTCGAACACACAGACGACAGCGCAATAACATGGTACCTGCCACACTTCGCAGTGACTAATCCGAACAAGCCAGGAAAAGTGCGCCTTGTATTCGATGCAGCTGCAATTACAAACGGAAAATGTCTGAACGACGAATTACTTGCCGGACCCGACATGTTAAACACGCTTTACGGTATACTGTTTCGATTCAGAGAAAAGCCGATTGCTATAGCGGCCGACATACGCGAAATGTTCCTCAGAATCAAGATTCGACCCGAGGACAGAGCAGCGCAACAATTTCTGTGGCGTGGTGACGAACGAAAAGGCCCGCCACAGAAATACGTAATGAACTCAATGATATTTGGCGCTCGTAGTTCTCCTTTCCTAGCTCACAGCGTTAGGAACAGAAACGCTGAAAAATGTAAACATGCGCACCCGCGCGCCCTCTATGCAATAACAAAGAACCATTATATGGATGACTGGGTCGACAGTTTCGAGTCAGAAGAGATCGCTGCACTCACGATCGCAGAAGTGCAGCGCATTCACGAGCAAGCCGGCTTTGAACTTGCCGGGTGGAATTCTAATCGACAACACTTGCTCGCGAATATCCTAGAACAGGATAAGGCTAACGCCCCGAAGGAACTAGGTGCGAATGCACACCCGTACGGCAAGACGCTGGGTATGATGTGGTTGCCAGAAACCGATGAACTTGCATTCAACACCGCTATGCCTCGCGTACCGAACGACGTACGTGAAGGCACGAGAACACCAACTAAACGTGAAATGTTGGGAGCAGTAATGTCAATCTTTGACCCGTTGGGCTTGTTAAGCCCTTTTACGATTACGGCAAAGATCACTCTACAGGAGCTATGGCGAAAGAAGATCGGCTGGGACGAGCAACTACCCGCCGAAGAAGCTATCGCGTTTCTCGAATGGATAAACGGTCTGACGAGCGTGGCGGGCTTGCGAGTCCCCCGATGCTACGCGAATCACATGACCATGGAGCGATCGTTGCACGTATTTACAGACGCTAGTGAACAAGCGTACGCCGCTGCAGCATATTGGCGATTGACACGGCCCGACGGATCAATAGACGTCGTGCTAGTCGCGGGAAAAGCTAAAGTAGCGCCAATGAAAGCTCAGAGTATTCCACGCATGGAACTACAAGCGTGCCTGATAGGCGCTCGACTATCCTCCGAGATACGTAAAGAACATAGATGGGAAACCGAAGTGACCTATTGGAGTGACTCTAAGACGGCATTACACTGGATAAGGAACGACTCCGCGAGATATACACCGTATGTTGCGCATCGGCTGAGCGAAATTAGTGAACTAACCCCCGCTGAACGATGGCGCTGGGTACCGACCGCTCAGAACGTAGCTGACGACGCGACTAGACACGGAAAAACGAGTCTCTTACAACACGATCGATGGTTCAATGGACCGGCCTTCTTGCGCGAACCGGAAGAACAGTGGCCACAAGAAATGAACCAATGTGAAGACGAAATAGTAGCCCATACTAAAGAAGAGGAGAACGTTATGAACATAAAACGATTCTCTTCATTTGATCGAGCGTTGCGTGCCATGGCGAACGTGTTGCTCTTTATAGATAAATGTCGTAAACGCGCGACAACAATGGACGTGCGTCATCTCAAAGAAGCCGAACTAACGCTTATACGAGAGGCGCAACGCGACAGTTTCTCTGAAGAAATCAAAAGATTAACGTCAGGGAAGAACGTAGAGAAGTCGAGCCGGCTCAGCAAGCTAGACCCGGTATACGAGGAGAACGTAATTCGACTGAACGGGCGAATTGACGCAGCAAATGTACCAGAGTACAGAAAGAGGCCACCGATCTTAGACGGCAGGCATCCGCTTGCGCGCCTACTTATAAAACGTGAACACGTCACAAATGGACATGCTGGCCGAGAGCACGTAGTAAACAACCTGCGACAGCGATACTGGATAATAAGATTACGAACTAGCGTGCGCATCGTACTGAATGAATGCATTATGTGTCGCATGCGACGGAAATCACCGCCTATACCGGTGAAAGGAAATTTACCCAGTGAAAGGCTTGATGCATACGCTCGCCCTTTTTCGCGCTGCGGTGTCGATTGTTTCGGTCCCATGACAATAACCATAGGAAGACGTAGAGAAAAACGTTGGGGCATGTTATTCACGTGTTTGGTGACTAGAGCCGTGCACATAGAATTGCTGCCTAGCCTCAGTACGGATAGTGCGATAATGGCACTAAGAAGAATGGCCGCGCGTCGCGGTTGGCCACAAACAATAATGTCAGACAACGGCACGAACTTTCGCGGTGCTGACGTCGAATTAAAAAACGCCTACAAGGAATGGGCGTCTGAACTTAAAGATTACGCGCTCAATAAAGGAATTGAGTGGCGTTTTATCGACCCTGGTGCACCTAACCAGGGGGGAGCCTGGGAGCGGCTCATACGTAGCGTAAAAACGGCGCTCGCGGTAATACTAAAGGAGCGCATGCCAAAGGAAGAAACTTTGACAACCGTTATGGCTGAAGTAGAGAATATATTGAACTCGCGACCGCTCACTCACGTGTCTGTAAACCCAGAAGAAGCAGAAGCGTTAACCCCCAATCATTTCCTGCTGGGGTCAGCATCGGGGCTACCGGTCACTGGAACGTGTGACGTAGCTGATAAGCGCGCTTGGCGAGCAGCACAAGCGCTGGCAGATCGATTCTGGGCTAGATGGATGAACGAATATTTACCTACACTAACACCGCGCGGTGACGTCAGACATAGTCGCGCAGAACAAATAGCGGAAGGCGATGTCGTCATAATCGCTGACGGCTTACTACCGCGGAACGTGTGGCCGCGGGGCCTTGTTGTGCGCGCGATATTCGGTCCTGATGGCGTGGTACGGAGTGCGGATGTGCGGACGCGGGGCGGCATATTTAGAAGGCCCGTGAGAAGGCTTATCGTCCTCGACCATATAGAAGAAGAAGCTCGCGAGGCTACGCTGGGGGGAGACTGTTGCGGACGGCAAGCCTAACTTCAACTAAGACGTAAACAAGGTCATAAAATACGTCACAATGTATAGAACAAGATGACTACTAGCTATAGACAGTGGACCATATAGCCACAGCTAGCTACAGCAAAGCCAACATTTTAAGAAAATATAATGGTAAATGAACATTACCGGGGGGTTACACCATACGCTACTTGTGCCACCCTAAATGGTACGTAAGCAGGTGCATCCGCCGGCATTTTCGTCGGCACTCATTCTACGCTCCAGGAACCTATATGAAGAACTGAACCCTGAACCCCTGAAGCCCAGCAGCCCTGAAGCCCTGAAGAAAGAAGAACGTATAGTCGATTCGTATTAGAATGAGTGCAAAAGTTTTTAGTGTAAATAACATAAGTTTTGTTTGAATAAATACGGCAAGTGCCTTTCACCAAGTCAATTGTTTTACTGGTTGTCCTCTACAAAATGCATTATTGTATTCGTGGTGTGGTCCTCAGAGGAGGACGCTTCTGTTTACCCTGACTAGAGTTGTAATGCGACCGTCACTCGTGGAGCTTCTTTCCATGCACCCTTCATGTTTTATTTTAAAAGTATCTTATCCATTTTGAGTCAAAATTGCAACCGCTATGTTTCATACATACTTCCAATAAGAAGACTGTATAGTCAGTTTACACGAAAAAATCATGTATAATTCTTGATAATCGTGATAATAATTATCGCCCATGAAAAGATCGAGGGCATATTGTTTGCCGGGAAACTCACCTAATTTATCTATGTAGTCGCGCGGCGCCGCCCGGCAGCCAGTTTGGTACCCGGCGCCGGCACTCGTAAAGGCACCTGCACCGACAGCGGAGGCACTCCCGTATTGATAGACTGTTTTTATACAAGGCCTCTTCAAACTCATCATGAGATGATTATTCGTCACCCATTTTCATAATAAAAACAAATGAAAGACTTAAGGGGACGTTTGTAAGGTTGTTTGGGGTTCCAAAGCAGATTCGACGCTCCTATTTCTGTCTGCAGGGTTTAAGTAAGGGTTTAAAGTAGCCTAACACGAAGGGGATGACGGGGGCTTCGTTAGCTCGCTCACTCTAGCCCTCGTAATCCCCTTCGAACCTAACCTATCCGTGTCGGTGTGTCCAAAAGTAAAGAGCTCGTTTTGCTCGCTCTTAAAATTAGTCAGTCGGAAGACAAGTTACAGTGTTTGGCCCAAAATCTAACCTACCTTTTAACTAACACATCTACGAAACAACTTATTACCGCCGCCGGTGTCCATTTTGGGTGCCAGCGGCCGATGTTTTTAATCTCGGCTGCCGGCCGTAATGTAGTGCCGGTTCCTAATGACGTTATTTTTGGGTGCCGGCGCCGGCAGCGAAGGCACTCTTTTATTAATAACACACGATAAAAACTATACTAAAATACAGGCACACACAGTCACTGTATAATAACGAACATTTTAATTTAGTACCCGCATGTAGGATTAATTATACCGATATTCAAAATATGCATTACGCTTGTTCCAAATAGCAAGCATCGCCTACAATTGCACAACGAGCATATAAAATTCAGTAATCATTAAACGTATTGGTGTATTAGACACGACAGGAGTACCACAGCTATGTATTTAGCTGAACTTAATATTATATTGTCTTCTTGCATCTATTTCTCAAATGCATTTGGACTACACGGCCTCGGAAATGGATACCGATTCTTTTTGAAAGAACTAAACGCTACGGTGGGGTTGCTAGACGCATCCCTGATAGCCACTAAGTGGATCAAACAACCATTAGACCATTTTGATAAAAACGAGACGCGTAAATGGAAAATGCGATATTTCGAAAGACTTGATACATGGAGACCAAAAGGACCTATATTTTTGTTCATTAATGGCGAAGGTGGAGCCAGCAAAGTATTTCTTCAAACTGGAATACTGTATGAATTGGCAAAAGAAACCAATGGCGCTATGTACTTATCTGAACATAGATACTATGGGAAAAGTAAGCCTTTCGATAAGTTGAACACAGAAAACTTGGCATATCTCAGTTCCAGGCAAGCCCTCGCTGATATAGCAAGACTGCTTCAAAAAATCAAAATGTTGCCGATATATAACAAATCAAAAGTTGTTGTGGTTGGAGGTTCTTATGCTGGTAACTTAGCGGCATGGATGAGACTACTGTATCCTGAGTTGGTTGATGCTGCTATTGCTAGCAGCGCACCAGTTCTGGCTAAAAAGGATTTCTATGAATATTTAGAAAATGTTAGCGATGATTTCGAACAATATGGATCCCCTGGATGTTACAATAAAATAACAGAAGTTTTTAATAGGTATGACGAACTGTTTAAAACTAGTTCTGGTATTGTTCAGCTTAAGGAAGAAGAACAGATTTGTGACAGTACTGATATGGAGAAACCAGAAAATAAGCAGTTATTTTTCTTGGACAAAACTTCCGAATTCATGTATGAAGCTCAATATGGGACTCCTGAGAGTATCAAGAATTTATGTGAAGAAATAACTAATACTTTTCACGTGTTTTCTACTAAAGATGATGAAGGTGATTTGTGGAGTGAGAAATACGGTTGTTTTAATTATGATTTCGACGAAATGGTTGAAGCCATGAGAGACATTGATTGGGTTATGTCGTGGACTTACCAAACTTGCACAGAATTTGGTTATTTTCAGACCGGTGCTTCAGACAAGCAGCCGTTTACCAATAATGTTCGTGTGGAATTGTTTTATAGTTTATGTACTAAAACATATGGGCCAGAATTTGACGAAAAAAGAATTGACGAAGGTGTCGAGCGCTCAAATAATATGTACGGTGGCTTGACACCAAACCTTACTAATGTAGTTTTTGTAAATGGTGACTTAGATCCATATCACATGTTAGGAGTTTTAGAAGACGTTTCATATGATGCCCCTGCTAAAATAATACATCGTTCATCTCACTGCAGAGATTTATTTTCGGATAAAGCTAAGGATCCTGAAGAATTGATTGAAGCTAGAAAATACATTAAGTATTTGATTAAGAAATGGATAGGAGCTGGTGAATATAAAAAACCTGAGTGATTTCAAATGAAAGTAATGAAACGATTGTATAGTAACTATACTCTCGCAATAATTATTCTGTTAGCATTCTATTGATTTTAACGTTTGTAACTAGGTATATTGTTTAGAATGCGAAAATTAAACGTAAGGTGAATAATAATAATTGAGGACATAAGGAACAAAAGGTGTTAATTTTACTTTGGCTCGATGCGTTTTTTTTTCTCATTGGACTCAAAGTCTTTGATTTTATCAATTTCTGAATAGATTTGGTTGAAAAAATGCAATTCTGTAAGACAAAATATAATCTCCAAGTCGCATTCTGATCAAATAAATTAATAAAAAGTGTCATTTACAAGGCAAACTGGATTACAAGTAAAAATTTTTTTTTGATTTCTCATCCTAAATGAAAAGTGAAATTAACACCTGTTGTTCCTTACCTCCTCAATTCATTTTGATTAATTTACATTGACTTCAATAATATTTTTTCATAAATGCAGGTATCATGTTATAATGAAACGAATGTATTATTAAAATAATTGTATATTTACTCATAAACGGTCTTTCTTATGATAGGTTACTCGATAACCAACACCCAATGCTACACAATACAAGTGGATGTCGATGTTATATTACTTAAATTCGTAATAGCAGCAGTAATTTACATTGTGCCAGAGTTAGACGACTTTTCTTACAAATTCAGCACACCTTATGGTGCGCAAATAAAAAAATGCTGTACTTATCTAATTGAAAATGTCAGTAAATAACTTTTCTTGGTCATCTTCGTAATAATGTACAGTTTAGATCATAATTGTTTTTATGATACCATATTAATACATTTATTTACTCATCGTGATTCATTTTCCTCTATCACCATCTTTGATTTGGAAAAATACTCATACTTTTGACGTGTATATTCTCATCTAAAAAGTATCATTATAATTATCTACAATAATGCATAAGATACAATATTTTATGGTAACCTGTGTAGCACCTCCGAATTTTATTGAAGCTACATATCAGTTTTTGAAGCGTATAAAATAAGATCCGATAAAAAGAGCCATGTTTGTACAGAACATAGATCTTTCAAGGATGTTATTTTAAAGTAAGATTTTATCGGATACAAATATAACACTAAATGTGCTACGAATATAAAAAAATATCTAAATATACAAAAATATTAAAATCTTAAAAGTAATTGTGACAATAAATTACATTTAAATTGTCAACGTAGTTGTACGTAACTATATCATAATATTATTATGATAATTGAGTATTGGAGAAATATATCAGGAAATACATGGATATAGAACTTAACGCAACGTATTAAAGAAAAGAGGTATTTACAAAAGAATTTGTTAAATCTAAAATTGAATTTCTATCTTAATCCTAATAAATATATCGAATTCAATAATATGATTATAATATGCAGTTTATATAAAAATAACAAATATTAACAACACGTGATGTTTCAAAAGGCAATAATAAGGTTTCATTAATGATAATGCATTTTGTTTTTTAATTAAAAATAAATATTTTGTATTATTGCCCGAAAGAATAACACTTACAAAAATATTCCAATGTGATGCTGTAGTAAAATGAACTTAGAAGATCATGCACTTCGTTCCTATAAAATCATTTCAAAAATCTTTGAAGATCGTTATAAATAAAACAACAAAAATATTTCAAAAGCCCTAATCGTTTCAAAAATTTCCCAACCCTGTTTTGACTAGGATTGCCACTTAAATATAATAAAAAGAGAATACTTTAACGACAAGACAATTGTGATGACATTGAACACGCAAATCGTTAAATACGTTGGCAGTGATAGTTAACTTATAGGTTTAATTAATTTAATCTAAGTTTTTACAATATTCAGTTAAATACGTTACTCCTAACATGTTGGTAAAGTTGATTACTAAATTACATGCTAAACCTATCACTTAAATATATGTTGATTATAGAATTACATTATGATGTATACTAGAAATCTCGATAATTCGCAATACCCCTTAAAGCAAGTCTATTGCTTTACTCATACAAAAGTAAATAATTGTATCATCGATGTAAACACAATTGTATTTTCCTTTTATTTTACAAATCTTTGAATATTTACAACGTATAAAATTACAATTTTACAGGATACTGTCATATCGATTATTAATTTCACGTCTTCATGCACCCTAATAACAGTTACAAAAAATACACATCAATCTTTGGTAACATGATTCTATTCTTCATTTAAAAAATGATGACATCATCTAGATAAACAAATCATACCAAAAATGTATTGTGATTTCACCATATAGATTTGACAGTATCCTTATTTTATGTCTAAGTTAAGTTGCCAGGTGTCAGGTGATTCGCACTCTAGTCCCACTCTCCAATGAACATGTGACGCGCGTGCGGGGCTGGTGGTGGGGGGAAGCCGCGCCCGGGCATGGGCAGGCGACCGTACAGCGCGTAAGGATCATAGTGTTGCTCTCCGTCTGTAATTAATATCATGAGCTACGTTTTAGACGGCTGAATATTGGAAGGTAACTTGGAATTAATTTAGTTTAAGAGCCTAGTCTGCTTGCCAGATGTAGGTCTCCTTTATAACTCAGCACTATCCGTGTAACTAAGTTGTAGTCTAACTTACGATTTATCGTGTTTAGCGGAGTTAGTAGAGATGTTACAAACATTTAGGGATAAGCAAGGGGCCGTGTTATTTATACAGAAACCAACAACGCATTACATTATGTTTTAGTAACAATTACGGATCAGGGAACTAACGACAAGGGGGAAATATTCAAAATATTTCTTAAAACTGCTGCCCTAATCTGGACCTTTAGTGCTTTTGCAAAGTACATTATAGATGATAGCAAAGCTTCCGCAATGAAAATTTCGCAATTTAGAAGAATCAAGATTTGACAAGGTCGTCAAGAAAAAAGAGAAGACGTGAAATTTTGATACTGGTGAAAATGGGAGATGAACTCAGAAGTGTGAAAAGTGGAGAAACGAAGCTTATAGGCGAGTTGTGCTACCAAGCGAAGCGATCTAATATAACAGAAAGTTTAAATACCAAGATTGGAGCGAAGAATCCGCGTTGAGGCGGTGGAATTAAAGTGCGGGGTTAGTCTGTATATACACTAGCGCGGCTGCTGGATCACGAGGGGTCGCAGCCGTTTCGTTTCCTTGTTCGGATAGAATTGGAACATGAGCTTCTCTTTTCTGGGGAGACGATCGTACGCACCGATTCCGCTCTCGTAAGAACGAGCATGCCACAAAGCCTGTGGTGGCATTGGAGCGTGCGCAAACGGCGCCATGTGCGGCGGGAATGGGCCAGGGTGGGCGTGAGCCACGCTGTAACGCTTGCTGGGAACTGGTGCCTCCTTTAGAGTCAGACGTTCAGTCATTGTAGGTAGAACTTTCGCCCCATTAGTCTTCACGAAGTTTGGCACACGCGCTCGCAGTCCACAGTAGTAAGGATCATCTGAAAACAAATACAAACCATATGGAAATATTGAAAACACATTACACGTTAAACAAGCACCAATAGACGTGTTAGTACCTGGAAACGAGTCTTTACATTACATGGTTATCGTTCACCTATTCCTATGTTAGAAACTGCGAACACATTCGCCTATAAAACGGAACGCATGCACGTTCCGTCCCATGTTCCGCATCCTACGCCTGACTCGTTCCAAATACCGCCGATTCAAATATCAAGGATACGCCGAAATGCCAGCCGGCGGTTGCGACAACAGGGCATTGTTTGCCTATAACCTCTGCACTGAGCGCTTCTTATGAATGGAATGCAAGTGCTCTCAAATTAAAACGTGCGAATGCGATCCAAAAACGTCATATTCGATCGCCCGTATCATATTGTGGTATGCGTCAAACGTGACTCGACATTGACAGCCAGGAATCCGTGAACAAAGCAGCCTATGTACCACATAAAGCGCAAAATTCATTTGCATAAAGCTTCCAAATTCGAACTCATGTGTCTACGTCCTTTTATGTTAAAGTATAACCGTCCAAAGTGTATTCAAACGTAAACTGGGCTCATATTTCAAAAGAGACTTCGCCTCTTTGTCGGGTCGATATAACTCTTAATATTTTAAATAGTATCTACTCCTTTTAAGACGGTGCTTGTGGTGTTTGAGTAAGTGTCCCCTTGTAATCTGTGATATATGGCCATGCTCTTGATACACTACCTAGGTACTCGCCTGTTTTTGTCCTTTTGTAAACAAAAAGTTTCATAGAAACACAAAATTCCACTTTGCAGGCGCAATTTCTATAGCGACCGAACTAAAATTAAGCATGATAAGATTTTTCAAAACGAGTATGTACATCTGCGAATGTTTTGTAAATTTATAAATGAACTAGGTAATGTCATTTTTAATAAGCATAATTAAATCTCCAGTATATTGGTATTATAATTGGCTAATAGGTAAAATATATTAACATCATCTGTCTGCATATTTTCCATTGTTAAACGTTATATTAATCATAATCATCATTATAATATTAATATGTGAACATCGCAAATAGTCGTTTTTTTATTTCATGTCTAGAATGAAATTTATATTATTCGAAAGGTACTGTGTAATAGATATGCACAAACAAAAAACACGTGTGTATGTTATCGTTAAGGCAGTCGAATTTCGACTACAAGCTATAAACCAATATGTTTATCAAGAAACTTTTACAGAACAACCCTAGCATATCAGTTTTTATCTCAAAATTCTTGTAAAGGCACCCAGTTCATTGTGCTCATAACCTTATGTCCATATTCCATATTTTATAAATATTGCTATAGATCACTAGGTGCGTGGACATGGGTTTATAAATGATGATCTGGCTAGAGATGTTGATATAAAGGTTCACACTAGCAACGTGGTTGTATAAATTGCAAGTCGCATTCATAAATCCATTGCATTGTCAACGGCATCGTGTTCAAATGGACAGTTCTGGTCGCAAGGAAAGGACGTGATTGCTTGACTAATACCACTAGTGGTAAATTATATCTTTGTGATTTTGACATTAAGGAATGTAATAGAAAGTTTTGTTGTTTAATTGCTGTGTGGTAATGAATTAACAATAGGCTATCAAGTCAAATTAAATAAACAGGTCAACAATATTTACGCTAGTACATAAGTAAGTATGCAATAATCGAATTTTAGTTTGATTGTTGAGTTACGCTATTTTATTTATACTGAACTCATAGATGACTAACTATACTCAGTAGTATAGTCCAAAGTAAAATAAAAATAATAATAGAAAACCTATTGTACTGCCAGAAAGAGGTCTACAATAGATATTTGTCGGCAAAAAATCACTAAGTAGCCGCACTCCGCTATCAGTTGAACCTATTTGTCCATTACTGAAGAATGATGACCAACGTAATGACCAAACACGGCGGCCAATCCGCAGACCGCTCTCAATGTAGGCGCCTCCAAGAGCTTTGCCTTTTAAATACTGTTATTACCCATTCAGCAAGACAGAACATCGTGATACTACCAAGAGAATTTATATTGTCCAAGTAATTAATGCTGAAATTCTTCTGTTTTCTTTTTTCTTGATCCCCTTTGTTTCTCGCGAATGGAAAAGTTAATTGAAGTCCAGTAAGTTATGAACGGGCTTTTAGAACGTAATTAGGCTCTTGTAATGTGAATGGAGAGATTTAGTGACTTTGAATAGTTTGGAGCTGAAGTTAAAGTTGGGAGAAATTTACTTTGTACGACGATGGATGTCGTAGTTAGTCGTATTATTTGGTATAACAATGCCTGTTTATATTAGTAAAACTTTATTGGAATCGAAAGAATACAGCACAATTCTTTATGTAGGTCCTTTATAAGGCCTTTATTCTTCGTATATATTTATTGATTTAATTTGTTTGATTAATAACAAAGTATGAGAACACTTACCGTATTTCTTGTTGTCTTTGCCTTTATCTGATTTGCCTCTCGGGAACTGTGTTGGCACGCGTCCATCATGTCCTTCTATGTCGTCGTAATCAGGCTGTGAAACGAATAATATTTATTTTATTTTAAAGCTTCAATGTTTGTTTTCGCTGATACTTTAGAACATTTAAGATTTTATTTTCAGAAGACAAAAATAATTGCCAACCAGTCTACTTGATGATTATTATAAATTTAAAGATCGATTTGCAAAATCAAGTACCTATTGCATATACGTCGCCTATCGGCATCAAAATTCATAATGCGAAAAAGCTATTATGTTTATCATAAAACGTTTCTGGAGACATGAAAGGCAGATAGCGCCTAGAGGAACACCCAGATCGCAATTACATTGTAATATGTCCACTAAACAACACCACTTGCGCTAAGAACATGTAAAAGCAAGCAATTCACGAATAAAACACGAAGCAAAAATCAGATGCAATAATATGAACGTGTGGGCGCCGTACAATCTTTTACCTTGTAACGAACCAAAGATGGCATCAAAAAACAACGAATCGTGATATATAAAACTCATAGGAACAGGATCTTATCAAATAAAGGTTATGGAAACCAAGCTGGCAAAATATATCGGTTCACGCAGTATATTTTCTTAATAAACACCTAGCAGGCATAAAAGTGAAGCCTAACAGACACACAAAGGACATTGTTCATTTGTATGGTGTCAGAAGCTAAGCTGGAGACTAGGTAAACCAATAAAAGAGTAAAAGCCGACGCGACTGTACTATGTAGTCGCTATCATTTATCTTCGAAGGCGATGAGATGTGAGATACGTCAGGGTTATCTTCCCCGCTGGGCCGACCATTGTCCACTCCACACAGTTGCGATAGCGCATGTCCACAATTATCTGACAAGAAGTCGGAACCGACAGGCGTTAATCGGATTGAACTTTCACCTCCCTTCGATGTTTATAAGTTATTCTTTACAATTGTTATGATTTGAGACATGATTTACGCAATGATCGATGAATACGTTTTGTTAGGGGCAAAAAGAATTATTGACGTGAATAGGAAAGTTCACGACAGCCGTCTCACAACCCTGGATAATCGATGTTTGATGTATGAGTTACATGGTAATAATATTGTTTACACATTTTTTATCGTAGAAACAAATGGTTCTTTTAACAATTGAAGGAATTTGTTGGTGCTTGATGGAGCAGTTGAAATATTCAATGAATAATGTAGACTCTTACAATTCATGGATGTGAATTTTGATTAATTTTACTTTAGATTTGCATTCGAATTCGAATCCATTTAGGTTAAGCAAGTTATTAGAGAATCAATCTAATGATAAATGTGTTCTTTTATATCGAAGAAAAAGCCAATTTGATGTTGGCGGAAAAAAATCAATGACCTGCAGAAGAAACAAGTAAACACCTATCTAAAACTGATACAACAGATATTAGCCCGTGAGCCAGAGGGTATATTTTGTCAGTCATTTCCTCTCAAGCGATAACTCGTGGAATGCTTCAGAGAGTTATATTATGCAGCATGGTGAACGTCAGCTGCCGCTCCGTGGGTGGGTTGGGCAAAGGCAGCCCATCAAAGATGTAAAAAAAAAAAAAGTTTTCAGTCATTTCCTCCCGACTGAAAATTTGTTAAATGATAGTTAACGCAATTATTCGAAGATAAAAAAAAGTCAGCTGCCCGTACCGTGGTGGATTATACGTCAGCTGGTCACATGAACATGCAAAAAAAATTTTTTCGTTCAGTGGTTTCCTCTCACTTGAAAATTTGTCAGATGATAGTTTACATGCTATTTTGAATAAATAAAAACGTCAGCTGGCTCTATGTAGGTGGAAAGGTCGTCAGCTGATGCAGTGAAAGGTGGAGCATGGGAGCCAGACGTGAGCGCCGATCGCTTATTTAAATACGTCAGCTGACGGGTTTTCCACCAACATAGAGCCAGCTGACGTTTTTATTTATTCAAAATAGCATTTAAACTATCATCTGACACATTTTCAAGTGAGAGGAAATGACATAACTACAGTTATTCGCAATAGCTTCATGCACGCGCCCTTATATGTACCAATCAAATCAATATTCTCATTAATCAATCAATCAGCAATATTTAAATAGACGCACTTTGGATAGAAATCAATCCCGTTAAAATTTATACGCAAGGAAAATCTACCGAAGCACAAAAGAAAAAAAAAGAAACTTGTGAGCCATTCGAAAATAAACTTGAATTTTAATGTATAAAAATGTCCAACGTAACTCCTTTTTGTGTTTTTTGCCAAAAAAACAACTTCAAAGTTGAAAGTATTCTGCGAAGAAAGTTTGAACAAGTGCAGTGAAGTTTTAAATATTCGAAAATGTAATAGTAGTAGTATATATGTCGTGGCCATATCTTAGAATTGATCATTTCATGATTTGGCCGGCCATTTCATGAAATGGTTGTATTTCATGAAATGGCCAATACCCGCTGCCCACATCAAGATGTGGCCTGGCCAGATCAATGAATAAATTAGCGTTCGACGATATGATCAGCTAAACGCACGGCTACTTCATGATGTGGTCAAACATTAGTGATCATATCATAAAATTAGTTACATTATCCACTGTTAGAGGCGCTGATATCGTTTTGTTTTTGTGATGAATCGATGCATCGTGGCGGCGGACAATTATTCTGACAAAAAAGGTAATAATATTAAGTAAAGTAGGGTGACCACGCAACGAAAATTAAAGGACTATATGGATTACTACTGGATTTCAAAATATGACTTCATGGTAATTGCGGGTGAACTTTTCATAGAATTTTATTTGTTCGATTACTTATCTGGTTAACCTGTCAAACTACAGAACAAATAATCATCGAAACTTACGCAGTCGACGAATTCATTCGAAAGATTTATAATTAATAAAATTGATCCATTTTATGTAAATCCGACTCAGCGTACCCCGACTGCACGTGGTCAGACCCTGTCCTAACCCTAGAGTGTTATTTAAAAGCGTGGAGCCAGAAGCTCGCGAAGGAGGTCCTAAGTGGAACGAGTGCACGAGGCCAAAACGTAGCGAGTGGGGGGAGGTGGCGAGCGAAGCGAGTCGGCGACCTCCTGAGCGCAGCGCTGGTCGAGTGTGCGAGCGAAGCGAAGGGGCGACAAATCGAGTCTTTTGGCGGAGCAAACTCAGAAACACTTGCATGCTGGCTTGCTTTTGCTTGCATGTTACATGCTTCCTTCATTTGTTTTTTTATTAAACCTTTGATATCATGAAAACCCTACATTAATGATACGGCCAAACGTGGATTGACATATCACTAAACGTTGACGTTTAAATGACATGGTCAGTTTTAGCTGGCCATATCATGAAATACAACCATTTCATAAAATGGCCGGCCACATCATGAAATGATCAATTCTAAGATATGGCCACGACATATATACTACTACTATTACATTTTCGAATATTTAAAACTTCACTGCACTTGTTCAAACTTTCTTCGCAGAATACTTTCAACTTTGAAGTTGTTTTTTTGGCAAAAAACACAAAAAGGAGTTACGTTGGACATTTTTATACATTAAAATTCAAGTTTATTTTCGAATGGCTCACAAGTTTCTTTTTTTTTCTTTTGTGCTTCGGTAGATTTTCCTTGCGTATAAATTTTAACGGGATTGATTTCTATCCAAAGTGCGTCTATTTAAATATTGCTGATTGATTGATTAATGAGAATATTGATTTGATTGGTACATATAAGGGCGCGTGCATGAAGCTATTGCGAATAACTGTAGTTATGTCATTTCCTCTCACTTGAAAATGTGTCAGATGATAGTTTAAATGCTATTTTGAATAAATAAAAACGTCAGCTGGCTCTATGTTGGTGGAAAACCCGTCAGCTGACGTATTTAAATAAGCGATCGGCGCTCACGTCTGGCTCCCATGCTCCACCTTTCACTGCATCAGCTGACGACCTTTCCACCAACATAGAGCCAGCTGACGTTTTTATTTATTCAAAATAGCATGTAAACTATCATCTGACAAATTTTCAAGTGAGAGGAAACCACTGAACGAAAAAATTTTTTTTGCATGTTCATGTGACCAGCTGACGTATAATCCACCACGGTACGGGCAGCTGACTTTTTTTTATCTTCGAATAATTGCGTTAACTATCATTTAACAAATTTTCAGTCGGGAGGAAATGACTGAAAACTTTTTTTTTTTTACATCTTTGATGGGCTGCCTTTGCCCAACCCACCCACGGAGCGGCAGCTGACGTTCACCATGCTGCATAATACAACTCCCTGAAGCATTCCACAAGTTATCGCTTGAGAGGAAATTGGTCCGGCAAAACTGTTGCTGGTTCACGGGCTATATACAAAGACCAAATACGGAAGGTTGTTGAATCAATATTTTTCTTAATTCGGCAAATTTAAATGACTCCTTAATGAAACACGGGATTAAAAAGATAAACATAATTGGAATTTGAAAATGTCTTTAGTATTTTAGTATCCGACTTAAATACTTTTTCCTTTTGCGTGCAGTTGATTATTCTGGAATATGTTTTGAGAATTTAAGATACTTTAAGCTGACACAAGATCCTGAATCCACCTTGATTGATAAAATCGTATTAGGGACGAAGCATATTTCACAGGTGACTTATTTGCTGATTACAGTCGTCAACCATTATTCACGTGGAGAAACTTTTGTATTTCAATTTGCATAAAACGTATCTTTTTCCCTAAGTAGGATCAGTGCGCCGTTTTATACTTAACGTTTGTCAAATGTGCATTAAGAGTCCACTAAAATTTATGACATTAAATTAAATTAGGTATTCCTTTTTGGAAATTTTAGGTGCTCAAAAAATTGGTATGCACGTACAATTTATAACTATCTGAGTCAATTTAGTGTAATTTGGATGCACGTAAGCCAAAAGTTGGTGGCTTATTACTTCTCACGTACAATAATTATTATTGTGATATTTTGTCATGGCCAACACTCGGAGACGACGGAAATGTACAAATTGCTCTCAAAAAGAAAGAAAAGTCAAAATAACACGAAGAACCTGAATAATCAGCGACATAAAATATACAAAGATCACCGGGCAGCGCAGGCGGGATGTTTATTATAAGACGAGATGTAATAAAAATTACATGTAAATTATCGTAATAAAAATAGCCATGCCATCTCAAAAAGCACCTTGATGCACAAACTTAACAATGAAAAAATAATTCGTAATGCAATTTTCACTTCGAAAATTACTTTGTCGATTCGCAACCGCATCTTACCTTTTATATCGAAATGGAACTTGAGGATACAAGTTTATTATTATTCAATCATGAAACTATGGGCCTCGTAAATCATATCCTATTAAATTAATTCTTTACGAAGGGCAAAACTTTTGATAAAATAAGCCGTTGAAAATTGAATTACACGTCGCCTCACTACCGGCTATTGAAGTGACTTCGCGTTTAATTTAACTTTTATTCCAATGGTTGACTGAATATTGACAAATATTTCTGGTTCTTATGAAAATATTGCTGAACATGATATCCCAATACAGCTGCAGAGAACGGTCATAAAGGGTTTTACCATATTCACCAAGTATGACAGACGACTTGGTGATACTCAATTCTTTATTGCACTTTATGAAAATATTGCTGAACATGATATCCCAATACAGCTGCAGAGAACGGTCATAAAGGGTTTTACCATATTCACCAAGTATGACAGACGACTTGGTGATACTCAATTCTTTATTAATGTTATTATAACATATGGGATAAATTATGGACACTGTCGGGCTTAGTATGGTTTTGAACGCGGTACATTTTTATTAGCAGAAGGACGCTGCCGCATACTCTTGACACCCTTAGATGCCTTTTACGATGTCCACGGATTGTAATTCTATAAGGGAAACTACAGTAAAGAAGTTATCATAAGTACTGCATGCCTAGTTGTCATAACTTGCTTCAATAGTTTCCGTTCGCGTCTTTCTGTAACTTAAGATTGTGACTGATTAAGCATGCAAGGTGCAAAGACATGCAAAATGTCACCAAAATCGATAACTCACTTTGTATCCACGTACCTTGGGAATATCAGCAGGCCCATAGCCATTCTCCCTAGGCGGTAGTTTCGGAGGCTTTTCACCTCTCCTCTGTCCCATCTGCATCATCAGCTGTTCTCTAGTGGCGGCCACTACTCCATGTCCATTATTGTGACCGTACCCTCCAGAACTGCCGCTTGAACCTGAGCCGTTGGCGTTTGAGCTGGCGATGCTATATGGATCTTCATCAGGGATGGGAATACGAGGTCGGTTCTTGATATCCATCAGTCTTTGAACTGTTGACAAAAATTGACGTTATTAGAAAGTGTTGATGGGATTGAATAAGAAGAACATGTGCAAATATTTGGGTAATGCTTGAGTTTTGCTTATACCATGGCAGCTTATGCCGGGAAAGAACAAGATGGTAGGTTAGTTTACAATGTTGTAGGTCTAAATGACCAACTGAATGATCAACGATTTTTTAACAGAAATGTCAAAGTTCGCAGTTTTAGATAATGATTTCCATTTTATTTTATTAAATAATGAATAAGCAAATTATAGCCTCCGTTAATGTTGTATTTCAACTAATACAAATCGTATATCACCAAACTGGGTTTAAGTCATCGTCAAAGGTCAACCAATACTCATTTCTGATATTAATGAAGCAATATAAATTCTATTGAAACGTTTGAAATATTGTATAATAACAAGTTTCCAAAAGATTATCTAACCATTTGAACATACAACAATTGGAAACATTTAGCGACGCTTGCACAACCTGCAACACGAATGTTACTTCGTGATGTTCAGATCGGATGGCAATCACTCCTCTTCACGACTTCGAACAACCTACGGTTATTAATGCGACGGTAAAGGTCTGGTGTCTTCATTGCACTTCAGTTCACCCATTATTTGTACCTTCGTCTCTAATCATAAAAATAAACGAATCGTCCACGATTAACCAACTTTACTATTACACCGCAAGGTTGAATGCATAATCTTCGAACAATAAATGTAAATTCATGCGAATATTGGCTCTTTTAGTTGCGAAATATTAAAGTGCCTATAAAATTTATTGCATGAGCGACGGTGCGGTACAAAAGAGGAATAGTGACAACTGCATCGATCATTCCGTGGTGTCGGATTGTCTACGTCCTAAATGTTTGTTTACACTTCATACACGTCAAATCATAACGAATGATCAAGCGGAAATGATTCGAAATAGCTCGCTTAGTGTGTGCCAGATTAGGCAATTTATTATAAATTGTTATTCCTAATTGCCCCCTTTCATTACAAACATTACAGTGTTTTACATCGCTTATAAAGGCTGCTATTACGATAATATAACTAGGTATTAAACATTATTTGTTCAATTGAAATTTAAAAGCTTTTAGTTCATACGGCAATTACAGCAATTTAGATAGGGAAGTTAAAGTTCTTTTGTTTGAAAAGCATTTCATAGATTGCCAACGCAGACATGATAAAGATGTTGTGGAAACGATAAACCTTTGTTTCGCACATAATCTAAGTTTAAAAGATATACCTGTGTCTGGAAATACCGTAGACGCCATGTCGCAACGGGATTAGAATCCAGATTAGTTCAGCCAATGATCTGAATGCTAATAGCCGAGGTACATACACCGACTGTTTTTAAATGCTGAGAAAATTACGTGTGTCTATTTACAAAAAAAAAGATTTTTATATTCGGTCGCTATTTGTGGTATGCCTTGTGAGTCAAGAGTGTTTGGACACAGCTCTAAATGGATTTATGAATAGATAAGGCATTTTCCTCTCCAAACATGCGTCGACTCTAAATATTTTGATAATTTTATATAATTTTCTTTGTTTTGATGCCCGAATATCTTCTGATAGGAACAGTACAATCCATGTATGTCATATTATTAAAAGATCCTGGACAATGGGTTATCTTAATAAGTTTATTGCAAAAGAAACCGAACCCACTTTTGCAAGAACAATAACAACCACGTCCGTAGTCCGAATTAGGGCTACTAAAATTTGTGTAACGTACAGATCACTTTCGATCAGCATGCTTCCTATTGTCGTCGATTCGAGTTTTGCATAACGTCAGTCACGATAACGTCTGTTGTAGCCTTTAATGATTCAATTGGCGCTCGTTACAAATTCAAAGTGAATTTAATGGGTATATGGGCAATGATTGCATTTGTACGAGTATGATCCAGTTACGAGGTATGACGACCTTCGTTATGAAATCGAAATTCGAATGTGTGATGTGAACAATGAAGTAGGTCTGAATTGATTGAACAAGAAGCACGTAAGCTATGCAGATCTTATCGTATGCAAAAACAACGGGGTACTAACTGCACCAAGTATAGACAGATCAAACGATTAACAGTACATACATATTGATTAATTATGAAAATATCGCAAGCCACGGATAAAATAACGATGTGGAAGTACTTCCATGACACGAAGGTTAAACTTTTGATGCTATATCGGCAAAAGCGACCAGTCCCCACGATTAAGTGTCACGACTTCCATACAGAAAACATTAGCTACGTTACTCAATAGATTTATTTGAGTTCCCTAACAGATAAACAGTGGCTAGACCGCGAAACCACTGCAGAAAATCTATGAACGCATCTTATCCGTGTTGGAAAATCACGGGAATCTCGCGGTGCGGTTTCTTTCCCATAGCTTCAATATGATTTGTACAAAACCAATATTAGATGTTGAATTGCTGTTAACTTGCCTAGATGGGGTTAGTTAGAAATTTGCAGTATGGTTTGAGTGAAATGAGGTGCAATACATCTTGAGATCGATGGAAGATTGCATTGTTGTGCAACAATAAGCAGACTACTGCGAAGTGAGGCTCTGAATAGTTGATGCGGTTGCGTGCTATGGGAACTAAATCAGATTTGAAAATTATCTATATTATAATACCTCAATTCACACTTGAAATAAGCAGTATTTCAAAAGACGTGCAAATTACTGCGTGTAATTCAAATTTTCTACTCATATGAATAAAACAGGAGTGTAGATTCCAGTGTCGAGACGTTAAAATGACGCACGCCCACAACCTGTGTACCCAGCTTGTGATACATTTCCGGAAGTCTCTTTGGGCAGTCAATTGTACATTATTACTGGCCGATCACCTTGCTACAAAGAAAACCGGATCACTTTGGAACAAGTTCACAATAATTACAACAAGAAAACAAGTGTTGATGATCCTGGTTTTAAGGCCATCTCCAATATCTGAAGTATATAATCAATTTATTTTCGGACTGAACTTTTCGCACTATTTAATTTTTTCTCTCCTACTTAAAACTTCAATAACTTCAAGGTGAAGACAACTTGGTTAAACGTTCGCGGTTGCGCGTGAGAACATTACTGTGCATTATAAAAATTTAATTTTGTATATTCGTAAGTTAATGATAAGTGTAGAGGTCGTCCCATTGTTCCATAATACCTGAGCCTCAGTCTCCGGAGGTCTAAGACAAGGTAACTGTAACATTGTCGGATCTTGGGTGCCTCTTGTCATCGTCTACGTATGCAAACAGACACCCATTCAATGGTAATTACTGTTAACGTTGATGACGCGTGACTGATGTTCGACAGAGGCCTTGATGATATGGAAAGACGTAAAATAAACATTACAGCAGATGTCAATATTCTCCTTAAATGTTACCATGTTAATGATGAAGGAGCGATCTTCACAGATATTTAAACACTTAAAGGGGCGTCATACCTTAAACTCCCACGCAGTTTGATTTAATAAATACGGTTCACAATGCAATATTGTAATGGAATATTTTTACGTTTTGAGATAAACAGGCAAAGTTAACTCTTCACTGGACCCATGTGTCTCTGTCTTTGATATCAGACTTAGGCAATTTATTCGCTATGACACGTATTGTGCGTTTATGTCCCTTAATTCTGCTATTGCAATTCTTCTGTTGATTTTGCTTATTTTCTTCGCTATTGTTGCGGCCAGCGTGAAATCGTTTGCTGCCTCTGTCAAGCTTAACGATGCGACGTGGCCGGTAACAGATTTAGATTACTTAGAACCATGGCTAGCAGGTTCATTTGTAATGTACACTTTGTATAAAAAAAAACGTATACTCAAATGATCATGAACGTTTTATGGGCATTCGGTCAAGTCTGTAAGGTCGTGTAGGTTTAAATCATTTATTTGTTTTAATTTCGTATTTAATAGTAGGCGTTCATTTCTCTCTAAGGTTATATTCAAATTGATTTTTTTACCCATTAGACCAGTTACGTGTAGCATGTAATTATCTAAATATGCGGAACGTTGATCACGTATGTTTGTTAGACATTTAATTGGATTTGTGACCAATTTATAAGTTGTATAGAAGTGCTCTGAAGTAATGTGCCGTAGACGAAATCATTTCCTGTTTAGTTTTTGCTGGATTTAATGAAGAACTATTGATCGTAGTTAGATTTTATTGATGTGTCTTTGTGTGGATCGTGCGAATTTGATTCAATTATAGGTACTGGGTTGTAGTTAGAAGTGAGGTGTTGTTATTAGAACATATAAAAACTCAAATGTGTATCAGTAGGTTTCTGAATTTAGATTAGAATTGTGATCTTAAGAATTAATATTAGAATAACTTCAAAAACAAATTAAAATGTGAAATAAAGAAAACATGCAAAACAACATGCATCAACACAAATTATTTATTTTTAATGATTAATTTATATTCTACTAAATATTTTTTGTTTTAGGCCATAGCTCGCTATTTTTTAATTTAAGCCCGAAATTAATGGTACATAATTTTCCACGGTTATTCCTACTGACCTCATCTTAAATATATTTTCTCATATTCGCAACCCGCCCACCTTGACCATGCTTTACTTAATGAAGCCTATATCAAAAAAAGAGACAAAAACGATGCGTTGCTCCGTCGTTAGTTTTTTGGGTTTGTGGCTAGCCACACTAACTTGACTCAAGTGATGATATCGCTATGTTTTTAGTACGGAAGTGTTTTTCTTATGAAGTTACTATAAAACATTGTGTTTCATATAAATATTTCGAGCGTATTATTTGTGTATATCATGTAGTGGTGTTGAATTCTTCGATCATCTTTTGTTATAATTTGTTAGTGCATTGTTTTTGTTCGAGAATTGAGTAGGCAAACTAGGACGTGTTAATGGTTAGATTGCTACAATTTGTATTATTTGTAACTGGACTAGTTGTGTGATCTAAGACTGAGAATACCCTTTCCATCATTCCCATGAGTGTCAAAAGAGGGGTTTGAGGAATAATATAATCAGATGCTACGGTAGCTACTGCTGTTTAAGGATTGAAGAACGTTCGTATTCAACCTCCAAAAGGGAAATCACCGTGACGATACGAATAAACTATTTTAAATCTCTCCACATTAAACCTAGACAACGCATCTCATAAGTGCATAATTATATAAAAAGTAATTGGCCTCCTATGTATGAACCGTAATGGTTCGTGGGAAACATATCCATCATTTTTATCAAACTTCATCTTTTGTAGGCAATTAGTTACTCAACCTACCACTTATGTATGTATGTACCTACCTACTAACATAAAATTGGGTTTTTAATAGAGAAAACTAATAAGTTCTTTGTCACATCTGTTTTAATCAGTTTTTATCTAAATGGACAGATTTTTTGAAACTTTATGATTGAATTTTTTGTTGGGTTTTATAAACCTAATATTATAAAAATAGAAGCTACGAATAGTATTATTGTTTTAGATAAAAGGCTATTGCTTAATGTTAAGCTTAAAGTTATCACACTTATGTCATGTAGTTTTTTAATCAAAGTGTAAGATTCCAATAGAGTTACCTAAGCACCGAAAATGAACCTGTCTTGGTATACTATGAAGCCCCAACTTTCTCATATTCATGACTCTTGTTCAATTATTAATACAATAAACACCATTAAACAATATAATCACATTGAATGATAGCTCGTTAACATGTTACATCACATATTACTCCAAAATTATCTAACCGTCTTCCTTCTTCAACTTCATTATCAATTTGGTTTAACAAAACGACCCATCAATTCTTAGCACCTTTACATTAACAACATACATTAGTACTAAGATTATATAATAAGATTTAATCTTCAAAGTGCAGGCTTAGAAAGTGACAGTGAACATTGTTCGGCCAAGGTTAGCAGCTGACGTGACAACCGGATTCAAGCCCTTGTCGATGCAGATAGTGAACAAGTTGGTAATGATAGTATTAATTAAATGATAAACGAAGTACGTTGTGGCGATAATGATAAGAGATGTTGTTGAGAATTTGAAATTGAGGAAGAAGCAGCAAAGGAAGTTATTCTAGAGGATATAGTGGTAGAATTTTATTTCCTTCGAATAGGTTACGAAGTTTTATTCTGTAATTTGCATAAACCTGCAGTAAATTAAGGCATCAATCCTTTGATATGCATTAATAATTAATTTTGTAGGAAAAACGTCATAACATTGTGATAATTTGTCTCGCTGTAATAAAATTAGTGTTAAGACTTTTTCTGAACAAAATAATTTACTTTTTGCCATCAGTGATTCACCAAAGTGCATATTATCGCTAATCCTAAAACCTCAATTGTTTTTGTTCCTTTTTGTGCCTTCAGTATAAAATCTTTAAGAGCTGTAAAAAACCGACCAATGTATTTACATTTTATGTTTCTGCCACAGGTTTATTTTTATATTGGGCTTAGGATAAAATTTAATTGATAACTTGAATATTTTACTCTTTATCACAGCTTAAACTGTAATAATTGTAGGTATAGAACCAACCTGTAGTCATATCTAAAAATTAGTGGGTTATGAAGTTCATAATAATTGTTTTCGAAGCCAATTGCATTTTAACTTTGAAAATAGATAAAAATATAAAAGATACACAACGTCATTCTTCAAGGACAAGTTAATTTGTGTTCACTTAACTGTACACTTATTTTTATTGTTTTTTGTTAGTTCCTATTTATAAATTACATTAGACTTAAAATTTAATGTAATTGGGTAATGCACTGTATTTTTAAAGCTCTTTTTTCCTGAAATAAGTAAACTCAAAGTGCTATAAGTATGTCGTTTTCAATAATTAATTATTTATACGAAAAATTAAACATTGACAATATTAAAATAAGCATAGATACTTAGCCTTAAAGTTCGAAACTTACCCGGTGGTAGCTTGGACTTGAGCATGTCCATAGCAACGACGTTGATGATGAGCACCCAGATGGGGCAATCGAGGAGATCTGACTCCGACTTGACGAAGGCGATGGCACTGAGGCACTGCGTCTCCAGTCGTCTGCGGTCAGGATATGAACGCCGCAGTTCACGGTTCACGTTCGACTGGAACTTCTTCATGTCGAATAACTGGAAGAGAATGGAACATCAGAATATAAAATCTAACTGAAATGTATCGTATTAAAAGCTAAAATAATGGCTCTTTTATATTGTAATACGGTTTAGCCTTAAGCAAGGGTTTTATTACTATCTCCTTTAAAAGTAGAGTACATGAATTGCCTGTTGACTTTTCTGATTACGTTAAGTATGCTTTTTAAACCGAAGATACAGGCACAAGTTAGATAGAAAGTTTAAAAGTTACAAATAAAGTATGGATCCAAACGTAGGCAAACACAATTTCATAATAGGTTGACTTAGGACAATATGACTAAGTACAAAGGGATACTATGATAAACAGTAGATAGAAAAAAATATTTAGCTTGTGTGACTCATAATAACGATTTTAAAGATGAGATAATACTTATAAGTTCTGTGGATAATACCAATCAACTTATAACAAACAAATTTAAAATAACCGACAGTTACAAATAACGTATACATTTTTTGTCTTAATTAACACGAGCGATGATCTAAAACAAATTGTTGTACTATCGATACAATGCGTCTATATTAGAAGATCTTATCGAATTAATATTACATAACAAGCCATCGTTCGATAATGAAAAGACAATCGCTCGATCAAACAAAAATCGAGCCGACGTCATGTAGGGTGCCCATCTCAAAATTAAAACGTCAAACGAGACAGCGGTTGATTAAAAAAAAGAAAATTACTGAAAGTCTGTTTGTAAGTTTAATTTCTTTAGTTAAAATGTCTACACCTTTCTTAGATATAGTCGTGATATTCAGGGTCAACAGGCGTTATAGACCAAAATTGCGTAATTTTGGTATCTTTTCAAACTTTCTTCTTTGATGTCATAATTTACAATAGACTTCAGTCACGAAACTCAAAATTCCAGCACGACATAATCTAATTCTATCAAGATAAACGCAAGTGTTTCCAAAGGTTTCCGAATTGACTGAGGAACTCTGAGAGACAAAAGAATACGCCGAGTCAGATGCATCGACGAAATTGAATGAGGCTTATGAAGTTGTTACATAACCAGTGCAAGCAGTTGTCGAGTTGTCCGTTCGTCCGTCCGAACCAGTAGACGATATAGATGGTATCTCTAAAAACATCGCCGACATAATTCGTAAATCATCGGACGGCGACTCAAACAAGAGTCATACAAGTCATATTGATGTTTTTTAGAATTCCAATTATGACTGGAACATTCCATTGTTGCAACACAAACCTCGTCAAAGTAATTGGGAGAATTCTTGAAAGTGATGAATTGTTTTACGCAAGTTCAAAATTGAAATGAAAGAATTGACGTAAATGTTTTGTTAAGACAAATGTTTTGTTTGTTCCGGTTTCACACAAAGGCTTAATGGAAATGATGAATACAATAGACATAACATGTTGTATAACATTGCAAAATAACTAGCAGCTATCAATAAATTAATCTCGAATAGATCATATTTTATTAACCGATAAAATGAACTGCAATTGTAGAGTCCTGTGAGAAGTGGTTTTGCATTAATGTTACAACATTTCAAAGATTAATACACATTGGAAGTAGTTTAGAGCTATTTAAAAACTGTAGTTGACACCACTGATAGTATTGTTTTATATTAATTTAGTCACAAGGGAATTTGGTGTGGGAAACAAGCCGGATCGCACAGAAAAAATCCCAGAGATCAACCAGTTTCAACACTTGACGGTATTGTTTCGAGGAAATTGGAGTTTTTTTTAATGAAGACGTACATTGCAGTGCAACGAGTCAATGAGCGACATATCAAGAATTTTGTTGCAATGCTCTAGCTTTGGTAATTATCCATTATACATATAAAGCAATAATTAGTTTGTTATTTGTTCAATGTATGTTTTATTTCATATAGAACATGTAAGCATTTTTGGACCTATTTTTCTTATTTATCAACACAACAGCTGACAGCAGATGATAACCTACATTTTGTAACAAATATAGAATGTGTTACAATTCAATTACTTGCAATAAATTGCTGTTAATAATAAAAGGTGTAATATTTCTCACAATAGCTATTAATTGAACCATCGCATTGTTTCGGCGGTGTGTTGGCTACGGACAATGGTTTACTTTCTGCGAATTCGCTTTCGTTACTCCCAAGGAAATAGAATAACATCCAAACAAATAAGTGAGGCAATGACCATTCCTTCCCTTGCTTAATGGTGCTATCTTTTCTCATTGTTTGCTGCAGACTTACGTAAAACCTTGTAGGTAATGGTGTATGAATTAGTAATGAATCTTTCGGATGCTAGGAAGTGAATTTTCCATTGTCTTGTACTTACAAAGTGAGTGTCAGTTAGCGTTACAAGAAAAGTACTCGTATAACAGTTGAGCCTACTAATTTGTAATCAGAGTTGGTTATTATATTCCCATTTGCATTCGCTTTGTCATTAGTACCGTATTCATAAATGTCATGGCCCATACACGTTGAATAGTATTCTTGTTACAAAAGATCTACAAGCTCGACAAGTCCATCGTTTTACAAATACTAAGTAAAATGATCAAAAACGTGTTTCGTAGAAGTGTAAAGTGACGGCCATTTACTAAACTTCTTTCTAAACTTACACTAGCTTTCTGCCATTTAACAATAACCCGTCTTTGAAGTACTTAGAAAATATTTCGTAACATTCAAATGTCGGTAAAATAAAATTACGTGGCAATGTCATGGTCAGAGTGAATCGTGCTCGGACACAATCTGTGCAGTCGTGATGCGCCACAAATGACTGATGCACTAACGCAACGCGCATTAGAGTAATGCCTCGCCCTCTTAATTTTTTTCTACGATGATTATTGTCTTTAATAACGATGAACATAAGGAAATAATGGAGCCAGAAGCAGCGAAAGATGTAGTAATAGACGAACAATAGCCATCCATTGTGTGTGATCGCGTTTGAAAAGACGTGAGTGAAAAATTTAAATCAGTGGATAGAACTTTTACGCTTACAAAATAAGAAAGAAAAAAATCGATGTTTGAGTAACAAAACAAGTAATTTCTACACAACATCGGAGCGATGATCATCTACCAAGCAATTTAGATCATTATGTGGGCAACCATGAAATTAATAGGCAAATGTTACGACATCTTATTTCATAAACGCATCCATCTTGACGGAAATAACTACTAACGCCTGTTTGGTATGCTTACAACGAACCCGTTTACCTTGCTTGCCCATAAATTAGACTTTAAAATTCATATTTCGATAGCAGTAAAGACTAGAATTCTGATTTAATTTCGTTGGACGATAATTTTGTAAATAATATAGCTGGTGCAAGAGGAAGGATAAGCTAGTAACATGTAATTAGATGCACCTATTGGACTTGGACCAAATTGCGGTTACGAGTTTAACAAACCAAGACCCACTAATGATGTTATTTATTTTGCATTATAAAAACTAATTACGGTACAAGGTTTTATATTTGGTTAAGAAGTAGGTGCTATGGTAATTGGAAATAATGTTTGTTTATTAAAATATCCTATGTATTTTCCTATTTAAAATTATACCTACATCTAAATAAGTGTTTAGAAATTAGTTCATTGAATTCTGCGACGCCAAAAGGGAAGCATACTTATCTTTTATCACACAACATTTTAACCAACATCGCTATAATTTTTAACATGACATTGAAGTGAACTTTTTGCAATGTCTTCATAAACCGCGTTATTTGTAACACTTAAAATAATTACGCCCATAAAGTTTTTTACATTCTTTGATAAATGGCTTTGTTTAAATACAATAAGCGTTGAAATTTATATATTTGTTTTTGTTTGTTCATAATTTGGTAATAATATCAGAGTACTTTGATAGTCATAAGCATTTGTAATAAATCAGTTTTTTTAAAGATTTATTATAATAAAAAATGCTGAGTAAGTAAATATGATGAGTATAGTTTAAGCTTCTAAATTAAAAACCCTCGCATTCTTTCCATCTTTAATAATAAAGTATCACAGTGCATGAAACATGAAATGCCACATTTTTTGCATGAATTCCCTTCCTTTCATGATATTTTTTCTGAAAAAGTCATGAATCAATCATAATCTATCATAAGCAGCATATCGCTATCACATACTGTGTACTCTTCTCATAAGCCTTTACCTACATAACTTAGGTATAGGTAGAGGTGGAATGGCTCTTACCTTAAATATTTTTTCCTGTTCCAGTGAATATCCAGGTAGCTTAATTATGTCTTGCCCGATAGCCGTCTCTTCGTTGCTGGTGGCCGCCGTACTCTTCGCAAATACATTACTCTTGGAGTAGCGTCTGATGAGTATGTTACCGGCGTCGTCCATTTTTATTTTAACACCCTGTTGAAAAAGGCATTGAATAAACATTTTGTTTTCATATTTTAGTCTAGATGATTAATGTAATGCAGTTTTTATAGTGTTCTTAAATTAAGAGAAAGCTAGTTTACACAGAAAATTAATTGCTCTTGCATGAAGTTTTATAACAGAGTAGGTACGATTCATAGAATTTAGATAAAAAAAATTCCATGCAAATTCTAGGTTTAGGTATTATTATTCTTTTTAATTTTATCGTTTATGTGCCTTTTTTACTTGTACTTACTACTCTTTTTTTCTTTTTTGTAGCCTTATAAATATAAGTGATATTGCAAAATGTTTGTTTATTATGAATAAAATCGTGGCATGGAGCAATAGATTTTTATGAGTTTTTAATAGAACGATATCAAGGCTTAGTTTGGTGGTTAAACATAATCACTCGGACTACTTTTGTGGTTTGTTGAAGTTGCCCTAAATATTCATAAAATAGACTTCTCTATTTAGCGTATATTTTCTTTACCGTTAAGCTTATGTTTTTCATTATAATGTCAATCCAGCTTAATTTTCTTTCATTATCAACCAAAAACGTTTAATTAACGTTAACTCTATACCAAGCATATGTACCTAGAAATCATTCTAGTCTTTTCCTAATTCGTTTAACCGGCTGTCTATCCAGATGCGAATATCAGCTTAATCTTGTTAATTTACAGTTTAATTCAATATATTAGCTAAAACGAACTTTGACCGAATGCATGCACTCCGTGCAGGTGTTATGTCATTGGATGATTAAATCCTATTACATTGGCTTTGTGCCAGATGTGACGTTTTCTGCCTCTCATAGTCGCAACCTTTCGTACAAGGATGTTTCTGTGACCGGAATATAAAGATCATATCGGCCGGATGCTTCAAAATTGAGCTCTGACAAATGCGGAGCATGAATGAAAAGTGAATGTGATATAGCCCAAGGCTCTATTGGAACTAACAAGAGGTATTTGGGTACTGACTTATTCGCTGGAATGTCTGGTGTGTCATGTTTACGTATTTCTTCTAATGAGATAGGGTGAAGGTCATCATCTTCATGTCAGCCAGTAAGTGTATTCAATAGACCACTGCAGTGAAGGGTTTTGTGAGATATCGTCGTGGTCGTTATACTTGGCAAGTGAATTAACGATCGCAGTGTTGATAAATTAATAATTCTTCAAGCAAACGCTTCTTACGACAGCCACGGTATGTGATGGGAAATTTACATACGGTACAGGCTTGATCATCACAACCGTATACGCAATGCAGACATCTGGATTCTAAAATCTGCCCTCGATTATATTTAGAGGCGTTTGATTACCTGTGTTTCCTTTTTATCGACTTACAAATACAGAAACAATATTAAAAGGACAGTCGCCTTATAACAATCGCTGTCTTCACCCGTTACATTATGACATCATAATTCATGCCCTTATCTCTAACATCAACAAGGTCATTGCCTTTGGACGTTATAGTTTTACTTCCACCATTCAATTCATTATGATTTATGACACGACAACGGTGTTCAACAATAGAATTGGTACCAATCTGACCTATGACATCATGACCTTAAGTGCATGTCAAAGTATTGTTATAAATATTTGAATTAATCAAATATACCCGGAAGATGGGTTGTATGCGGTTGTAAAAAATATATCAAAATCAATTAGGGTTTAAACGTGTGAGAACAGATTTTTTATGAATAATTTAATCGGTATTACAATGGACGTTTTTTGTCAAATATCTGATACTGATGAGTAGATTACTATTAAGGAGAATATCATTGCATATTGTGCATTTCAATCTTTATTGATGTTGAAGACAACTTGAGGAAGTTTATGGTGACATCTGTAAATATATTACAGCTAACACCGTTACATACTCGAATGATCTAATTTGTCCCCTTATAAGTCATTGGTTTTAAAAAGTAAAATAATCTTGTATAATTCTATTTTTTACAAATATGTAGTTTTGTAGAAGTGTCCAAAATAATATCAGTGCTCATTATCTTAATTGTAACAAATCGCTTACAGAGTGAATGATTAAAATAAATTATATTTTTCAAATGCCATCGCAGATAATTAACTAGAATCATGAATATTATAAGACAGTCAATAAGAACGATGTCTTTGATTGACATATTTTAAAAAACATGCGGTAACATCCAAATGTCTTCATATGAAATTATTAGCTCCATGACAGGTAACCTTTACCTAGATGACCTTGTCATTTGGAAAGATACTGAAAGCGAATGTTTTAAATACACGAATTAACGTTACATTTGTATTGATAAAAATCTAGTAGAATACGTAATGAGACTGACGCTTCCTTGTCTAGTACGTTTTGTTTAATATTATTAATGTTTTAACTCTTTTTGTTATTTCATTTGGAATTTTGTGCATGTGTTTTATAAAGTACTGCTTCCTTGTTTAAATGTATGACAGCAGGGAACTGTTTATGAAAGGATGTAGGAATCACGATTCTTGTGATTATGTTACTTGTACGTTGTACAAAAATAGTATTCGACGTTTTATAGAGACATAAAGATGTCAAAAATGATTTATTATAAAATAGGTGGTACATTTTTTGTTGAATCAAATAAAACTCATTTGTTTGCGAGTAGCTTGATTAATCCAGGTGTCTATAATTTTTTTGTTAATTGAAAATCTCGTTTTATTTTAGTGTTTACTAAATTAAATCTGCTACCAAACTACCATCAATTTTAATACTTAAAAAAAAACCTAAGAAAGATTGTTATGTTCTGGTATCTTTCAATTTCTTACAAAAATTTTAATCTCTTCCAGCATATAATAAGATGTTTCATCCTAATTATGCATGAAAGCACTCTCATTTCCTTATAGTCAAACATGTTTCCTCCATCCACATGTTCAATGAAGGCATACATTAACATTTCATTAGAATTCAACCGGTAGTGGGAAGTTGCATGTGAATTGACGAAACGCATATAATTGTCGCGCGGTAGAACCAAATTCCTACGGCCCAGCGGGCCGTGGATAATTTTTTTCATAACTCAGTGGGTTTGTATATCGTTACTGTTTCCCGTAAAGGAGTAAGCAAAACCCCAAGTAGCAGATTACCTGAGTTTTAATTATTTTAACTAATGACATTTTACGCCTTTTGTCTAATTCATCATCAATTGTGATCAGTGAATTACAGTTTGTTAATTCGTCTTTAATGAGCGTTATAATGTCCTATTATCTATTGATGATTTCTCAGTTGATTTCTACAACGCTCACAAAGAAGAAACAATATTGATAGACTCATTTCTTTCTCGCCGTAACAACAATGTGTAAGGTTAAAGGTCACATCTTTGCATAAGTAGTGACAGGTTGCTGGATCACCGCCCACAACCACATAATAATTCGTCTCACTTTAATCTGGCCAAGAATTACTGTATCGAATCAGTCTTCTTAATTTCAAATATTAGGCCGGATACAGACAGATCACAGTCTGACCTCACAGAAACTTATTTGTTTCAAGAACATAAGTTAGACACGGATAATAAAAGCTGCTGATCATTTTTCTCATTAAGCTCCCGGCCTTACTCATGTTTATTACGATCACAATTGTACGTTGTGTGTATAATCAATCGTAGCAACAATAATCATGGTGATTATATCGAGTTCAAATTTGTTTTCAAGGTGATCGATAAAATTGGATTTATTTGAGCAAATACAATTTGAATTACTTCTAGGCCGATTTGGCCATAATGGATTATAGTAGCACTTTTTATCAATTTACGAATTACCAAGATACACGCACTTCGAAGCGATTTCAATCAATCTGTATTTGTTGGCACTGGTAACAGCTTCATTTGCAAAAGGAGTTTGCCTAAAGAATAAGTATTATAAATAAACAATAGCACATACACTTCCAGATATGAGCGTCACTACAATTTGTGTCTATCTACATCTAACATGTGTTTGACGGCTCGATGTCGCATCTCATTTGTATATCAGGATTTTCAATCCTATTGTTCAGGTCATGTTACTTATTTTCCATAGCTGTATACATTTGGATTTTTATATTGATTTGTTCTACATCATCACTTCCTACTACACTTGCCTTGCAAATTTCTATTGTTTCTGCTTGCAACAATTTTGTTGATCGGCTGTCAATTTTTTTGTTTCACTGTTAACATGATGAGACACTTTATGATTGACAGTGGTTCCTTCTATTATTTTAACTTAGTATTATGATGTCATGTATATTTTTTATCCTGATGTTTTCATTTGCATCCTGTATAATAATGAAAATCATCATCGCTGCGGGTGGTCACCAGTGATAATTGAGTGACTTGAGTTTGACATGTTTATTGTTGTCGTTCAACGTGGCAGGTGGTGTCAATCAAGGTGCTCAAAAAAACCAGCGTTTAATTTCTAAAGATGCAGAATTTTTTTACGATTTAAATTTTATCAGCCAAAAATTTGGTGCTAATATTAAGATATTTGCTATATTTCTTCAATTTAATAGACTTAACTCCATAATCTATATCAACATCATCATTATCAATTTTAACGGTTGCTAAAACGTTCGATTTGTTCAGCATATATTGTAATGTCGTTTCTGCATTTGCCTATTTGGTCGTGAACTCATCAAAGTTTTTAGTGTAGGTGTCAACGTTCATTAGTAGATGGTATATCAGTGTCATGCGTGCCGGCATCATTAGTATTAGTTCTACGTTGACCTATCTGGGATCTAAGATAGTTATCTGTCTTGGATTTATATACACATTGTGAGCCATTTGCCATATATGTACGTGTGTTTTTTAGAGAATAATTGTATGTCTGGGATGATCATAGGAGCATTTTGATTGTAGGTCGTGTTTTTTTCATGTATCATTAAGATACGTGAAAGTTTGAATAGATATGTGAATAACTTACTTGTCCTATGTGTCTTCTTACTTCTTCTGTCTTCTGATCTCTATGTGGGTTATCAAATCCGCAAAGACCAATTCTGGAAAGAAAGAGATATAACTTTTAGGAGTGCAACGTTATTATGGACAAAGTTTAAGTTATTTTTTTTACAGTTTTGAGAGAAATGACGACTATAACTTAAGTTTGCCATGTACGTGAGCAAAATAGTTTTATTAGAATTAGGTACATAACAAAGATGGATACACAGTTTAAAAAGCTGCAGCACAAGCTGCTAGGACAAAATTGCGAGATTTGTATGCAGTTCACGTGGTCTATATTTTTTGATGCGACGATTTTTGCATAGCTGGGACTTTGCCAAGCGAATTTAGAATAACGTTGAATGTAAAAAAACAATTTTAATAAATAACATTGTATTGTTTATAGGCATTGGCAACCGCAAGCATAATTTACATGTTTCTTTACCATCATTCATAACATTGGTTTTTACGGTAGGTGGGTTTGAAAAATTGCATTTTTTTCAGTAAAATACATAGGATCAGTTTCATTATGTATTTGTATTGTATTGTAGTGAGTTATGTTGTATTATTGAGCTATGGTCGACTGTTGCAGAGTCATGGCTTAGGTTCAGTTGCGTCAACTGGAACCGATAATATACCATATTTTATGTCAAATCTGTTTTGAATGTAGAGCCTGTATTAAAAAAAAACTTTTTGTCGATGGATTTTTCGTTTCCAGGTGTTCTAGAGTTTATTAACTTATACAAAATCTAGTCCAATGTTTGGTTCTCATGTGTCGAATTGAATAATGACGACATAGGAATTTGTCCTTCATTTGTATTTTGTCAACGTACTATCGGAATATCGTTTTCTCAAAACCGTTCCTTGGCATTGCCCTGAGAATGCCCACATTGGTTATTCATTGGTATTCAAGTTTGTTACCAAGGTCTGGCTTTGTTTACTGATCGGGAATTTCTATTTGATTCTTTGGGTAATGTGTATGTTGTTTTCGATTCAATGGGTGAAACTATTAAGTTTGATGGTGGTTTGAATGATGGCAAAGAAAACGTGTGCGGTAGTTTCGCATCAAGAATTTATATTCTATTATTTGACGTGGAAAGTGAAAGATAGCGACGCTTTATGGTTTTTAAGTTTATAGAAATTCTAAACTATGGGTTGGAATTTGGAATGTGTCGAGGTATTTTGTCTTTGGGCCAGTCAAGTGTGTGAAATAAATGTTTCGATCGTAAATAACCGACGTCATCGCACACTTTAACATATGACCTTATTTTTCAATTGTCAAGTGTAGTATTTGCTTCAATTATGTTTTTTTTCTGTCTGCAAATTTTTTGTATGTTCGTATTCTTTGTATCGATACTGACATACTTTGATGACGTTACGGTTGAAGGTGATAATTTGTCGAACACAATGACATGGTACAGCTCTACGTGTCTTAGCACCATATTATTTTTCAATAAACGTATATTTTTATTTGACCTTTGTTACATAGCGTGTGCTTTGAGAAAAGAGATGTGGGTCAAGTGTCTTTGTTAAGTGATATTACCTACTAACATGTTACTAGGTTCTTTTTAATAATTATGTTTCAGAGATATAATTATACTCATATATTGGAAAGGGACTTAACGTTGTGGATACGATCAGAGAGGGGATTAAATCACATTCAATGAACCTATGTATAATAGTTGTCACGAAACTGAGTGGTATGTAGAGAATATACATACATTTAAAGTAAAAATAACCTCTTCGGAAGAATTCTTTTGAAAGCCTTTTAAAGGCAAACAGGACAATTCAAAAGTTTATGTACCTATTTATGTATTCAACCAATGTGCCTGTTACATTTTATATTCAAATTATTTTTATATCGAAATTTTATTTCAAGGAGTGCCGCGTTGAATTGAACATTTTTGGAGTAAAAGTACAATACCTTTAATTTTTAAATATTCTGGACGAATCGACATGTGTCATAGTATTTTACGATGAGCTTTGTGATTGGGAAAGTCCAAATGTCTTTTCACATGATCCTGTACTGCATATTTGCCTATCTTATTTTAAGTACAATTTTGTGTATTTTACAATTTAATTCATTTGATCTTTAGTTAGTCTTCTATATGAATCCTGAACAAGGATAGTACTTTCAAATGTAACTTATAGACTTATTTAGTATGCCATTTTGCTTCAAATAGACTGCTTTCAATATCACACGTATATTTATTATCAAATTGGGAATTATAATGGTTCTCGAGTCTCCAAAAATACCTGCTCTAGAGATATTCTCCGGTATTCAGAATTAGTCCGATTAAAATGATCAGTTAATTAATTCATAATATTGAACAGATCGGTCGTCGAACCAGTCGGCGCGGGAGTTGAGCGGTGAGCGGCGACCTTGGCGTGCGCAGGCGCGTGCCCAGTCACCGGCTACTGTGTCATTTCTCGCGCATGCGTGCCGCCCTCACTTTTGAATTGATGTTTTGCACTAGTGTTAGTTGCACATCTCAGTGCAGTAAATGATAGGTATTTTATTGGGATAACGGTACTATGAAAATTGTCCTAATAAATATATTAACCAACAAAGCTCACTAACACCGACACTGGTCTCGTAATTTGAATGTAATTAGGAGTAGCATCAATTACCACATTTTTATACCATAGCCTTTGGATTAACAACTGATAAATAATCAATAACAGTGTTTATTATATAATTTATAAATTACATGCGTGATGTTAATAAATGAAAATAGAATCATACATTCGTATATTTTATGTCGATATGTTATCTAGACAAATTTCTCTCACTTGCTTTTCTTACAAAATGATTAGTACAAATCTGTTATTTAATCCCGTACGTATCGCACATTACCCAGATAAGGCTAATTCGTTGTCTCATTAAATCTCTCAACCATACTTAGAACACCCACGCACACATAAGATTTCTATATTAAGGACATTCGTGACTCCAGTCAAGGCCATGTCAATTGTTTTAATGAAATGGTATCTTGTACTGACTGATATGTTCCGTTATCTAATTCAATTATGTATTATTTCGTCATTATGGGCAGTCACGAGTTACTTGACGTTGAGTTTGGAATGCTATGTTAATTATAGAGAACTTTGATTAAGGAACCCAATGTTGATATGGTCAATAATGAGGTACGCATAGCTCTGTCGTTGAATTACAATAGTCAGTCATACCATTATACGTATGCTTCGGAGAATTGCAGTAGCAGTAAATATAATAATGCAGACAATAAGCAATATTAATTTAAAACTTTAGTGTAATTTTTCATTATTTACCAGAATAAAACAAAAGATTTCAGTGTATACGTAGAAATATAACAATAATATCTGTTTAGGAAAGGATATTAATTTAGATGATACAAGTAAACAGACGTGAAAAGGAACAAAAATATTACTAAGTATCGATTTAAACAATCATTTGTGAACAAATAAAGGCTGATAATGATGATGAATAAAGGCACGGAAAAGGTATAATTTCGTGAAACCGTGACAAATCTGGAGGGTGTAAAAAATTTGCAACACTTAATGTATTTTTTGTGTTAAATGATTCAGACAGATGACTTCTTACCTGGGGTCAATGAATGAACTTGTAATTATTGTAAGTACATAAACAGGGAAATTACGAAATGAAACAGCAATCTAAATACAAGATGCAGTTAGTGAAATGTGGAACTTTAATTTCTAAATAATGTACCATTTAAATGAAAAATGAGTATACCTCTACATTTGTATCCTAAAAAAGAATTATTCAAAAGATTAGTGAGAATTAACATTAAAAAGATTAGTAGCCAGTAATTTGCTGCTGTCATGTCTTTGGAATAAAAAAACAACTATAACATCCAGGTAAAAAAACAACTTTACTACAATAATGTTGAATGTCCCATAGCAATAAATGAACTTGAGATTTTCGCCAAAACAATGGCTTCGGGAAAGTGGCCATGCCAAGCAAGTTCATGGTCCAAGGTGTGGCGACGGAACTGAGGTTCAATGTGCACTGTAATCTGCAGGAAAGCTATTGTATGTTCTACCTAAGTGAAAAATGGTTCGATTGGGTTGCTTTCTAGTTTCATTGATTTCGAAAGAAATTTTCTCTGAGAAGGCGACTACTAAGCTTGTCACTGGGCATTAAAACAGGCGCACGTGACTCTACATGGTTATATTGGAAAATAGTTTATTTTTCAATGCAAACTTGTTTTTATTATTATCGAAACCTACCCATTATTTATTATTTCTAAGACTTTTGAAAAAACAGAATTAATAAATTGGTTGAAGACTAAGAGTGACCTTTTAGTATTTTTAAACAAAAAAGAGTAGGTACAACTATGAACAAGTTTTTCTTAAATGATTTTCCCTCTCGAATAAAAACGAAATAGAAATATGATTTCAATATGTATAAAATAGCCGATTTTGATATATTGGAAGTGGAAGTCTGGCTAGCATGGGCCATTATGTGTAAGGGCAAAAACTTATCCAAACCAGACGATTCCATGCATCTTACATGTTTGAAGTTAAAGATTACGCCAGTGCAGCACCTTGATCGAAAACATAATCGATTTCCTCTTCAAAACCTGTTTCATATCCATAAAATAGGTAAAAAGTGAAAATATAAGTACAGGCAGAAACTTATTTCTTATAATGCGTCGTGTATGCACGTCAAGTGTTTGAAGAAGAAAGTTTTGCTGTCATTGATCAGCATACTCGATGATAAACTGTTGATAGTGGTGCGATTGTGTCGTGTATGATCGATATCGATGTTTACTGCACATGTATAGGGAATTCCATTATTTTATAGATTTATTATTCACTCATTATAGTGATCAGTGAATGTTGTTGTAGTAATATTATGTCTGTGATTGAAAGTATTTAATTAAATTTAATTTAATACACAGAATATTATGATGTTTTCCAGATTACCTAAGATTTTTTATAGTGCTAAGTTAGGTTATAGTCCACGCAAAATAAATAGTAACTACGCTTTTTTATCGTGGTTTTACTAAACACGGAACTGAATTGGTTTTAATGCAAAAAAATATCGTGATCAATTATTTATAGAAATGGTTTTTGACGGTATAGATGGAGTTCGTTTTTGTGGGTAAAAACCATAGTTATCTTATCGCACTGACTATAAAGTATTAGTTTTGGCCTATACCGTATTATTATTTATTATATGTAACTTAGCAATGGTTTTTAGTTTTGATTTCAATCTAATGTAAATTAATAGACATCTTCGATTAACTGACTAGACTAGCAAAAAACTAAGAATTTTATATCGTTCAGACTTTGGAAGTTAATTAAAAGGGGAAATAAATTATTATTATGCTATGATGTCCAAATTGAGGTAATACCATTTTTCATTTAATAACACACAATAAATCGTCGATATCGATAAAAAATCCGCGGGAGTTACCGAAGCACTTTCGTTCGCGGAAGCAACGCAGGCGCAGTCTTATTGAAAGTAAAAGCTGATTGGTGGGTACCGGATTTACCTACTTATACATAGTTTACATTCAATTTGCCGCTGATATATTGCTAGCTTTAATCCTTACGTTGATTTAGATACTTTAGATAAATGCCTTTGGGTGTTGTCAATTTCTATTTAGAAGTTTGATTTAGGGAGTTCTATTCAACTAACTTAATCGATGTTTATTCCCGAGAATATAATAAAATTATAATATTGTCATTTTGGAAAATGTTGAAAATCTAACTACTGGACTGCTACTATACGTTGAATTAAAATATTCAAGAGTCCTTATAGCATAAAAACTATTCAATCAAACAGTATTATTTGTCAAAACATACGAAAAGAATATGTTCGCGTATCTGAAACGATGTCTCCCAATCCTTGGCATTTAATTTGAGTTTTACTACTAATTAACATTTACAATACAACATAAACAATGCTAAAGCTGTAACTGTTAATAACTTTGTTTACACAGACGAAAGGTCACCTCCACTCACTTGGCAATACTCGCATCATGGGATTATCTTTGTTTAACTAAAATTATTAACAATGACGATTGATCAATCATGATAATTGTATTTAACTTAATGGATTGATAAAACAGTGACTGAATAAGTAATTTGTGTTAATTGAATTTCACCTTGCGGAGAGGAGTGTCAGAAATTATCATGTTTTGAATTTGAAGAGAACGTTAATGTTGCAATAAATTCTTGATAGTAATTTGATGGCAGAATTGGTGAGTTTTAAATGTAGGAAGATCAAGACAGACCAGAAGAAATAACAATTTCAGGTGAAAGGTGGAACAATCAACGAGGCAGCATAGTAAAACGTCAGAAAAAAGTTTTTCTCACCTAACTTATTTTTTATCCCGTGTGGGGACGGGCTACAATATAAAACATTTTCAACGAAAGCTGGGAACAGACGCCTGTTATAGACTCAACAAAACCTAGCTAGCACTCTTGGTGGTAGAATCCACCTGGCTAGCTACCACCCTCACATTAAAGTACTAAGTTGTCTCTAGCAGTTTACTGTCTACCGTCGTGTTTATGTGTGGACCAGATGGGTATAAAGGAATATCTCTCTGTTACTTGGATTCGTGTGCTCCATTTTAGACCCTGCCTGCGCTTACCATCAGGTGCGACTACCAAACGCGACCAAGATTCATAATAAAAAATAAAAACTTTAATATTTTTATCATCTGTCCGAAGCAACTATTGTAAACTTTCCAAAGAAAATGTGACACAAAAATGAACCTAAAATTATAACTCATGTTAGTACGTATGTATGGAAAGTAAGCGATTCACCATGAATGGTAATATCAATAGCTATTCTCGATTCTTATGTAAACTCCTTGTTTGTGGCTTGTCTTATTCACGTTCCATAGAAATGGTTGTATACAACAGAGCCCCTTTCATGGTGTCCATTGCAAAAATATGCGTTGATTTAGATGCAAAATTTTTAAAGAATGATGATGTTTGGTTTAATGCTACTCATTGTTTTCGTTCGCAAGTTGAATACAATGTCTGATATGATTATATTTAAATAAAACAATTTTGGGTAGTTTTACATTGAAAAACATATTAGTTTTATCAGCAGCTGGAAGAGAATCAGTTACGATAAATTCTTAATAAGTTTATGCACCACCCTATGAAGTGTAATCGTTCATGGCTGAATATAATCCTCTATTTTAAAGTGCTACATACAGCCTAAGTATCAGAACTTGATTGGCAAAATTATTATAACAGTGTGATTGCCGTAGGTACATTGGTGGGCGCTGTTACCCATCCCATAATAAGCTATTAGTGACTAATACACCAATTGTATCGTAGGAGTCACCTCCGACCCTGTGGGAGTCATCAGAAGTGATGGTAAATGGCATAAATTAAACTCCACCCAACATCAATCATCTTCACTAAACTTCAGGTAACTGTTCTTTTATGACGTCATAAAAAGGTGACGACCGTAAGTCTATTAGATTTTACAGCTTCGAAATTATCTACATATGAAAAAACGTCTGTTAACAATAGCTTTCTTCTATATAACAAGTCTGAACGAGTTGTAAATCAAATCGCCGCAGGGGCACCGAGTAATGAATATAATATTATCTTCAAGCAGATTTTATACCATGTCTACGAACCATTTAAGATAAATTTAGTGAGAGAAAGTGTGGTACTACTAATGTCAGCTGTTGGTAAATTGATTTAGTGAGTGCAAATTATCAGAATGATCTATTAAACTTAATATTCATGTTGCGACAACTTAATCAGCTTCTATATTAATTTGTTTGTGAGCAAGTTTTCGTAAAGTTAAATTATATTAATTTGTACGGGATTCAGCAAGAAGCTAGTGCTGAGTCAAAATTACTAGCAATAAATTGACTTAATACCTCTAATGCCTTAGATAAGGCAATCCCTTTCAGTATCTGTTCTAAGAGGCAACTAAAATATTAGAACAGATAGGTGCAATAATATCCACACAAAGATTATCTAGTAGCTACTTTATAAACAACTCGTTCAATGTAGAAGAGGGCTTATGCCACTAGTATAAGTCCATGTTAAGCTTATTATTGGTTTTCATTTGCATGCTTACTCACTTTCCAACAAACATACCACCAGCGATCTTCCATTTATTCCCATCTCACACAAAATTCCTTTACAATGCAAATTCGATATTAGCATTCCAAACCATTCTATCGAATGCCCTCCACAAATCCACTCTTACGCATCATAAAGATGTTCGTTGTAGGTCAACATTGTCTATTAAACAACAATAGGGCTTGTGATGTGATCCATGGAAGTGTATTCGTTCTGTGCCAAGGACCGAGGTGATCGGATGCGCACCGCTCTGTCGCCTTGCCTTCGAAATCGGGTCAATTCAACTGATCGAGATGCGCACGAATATGTTTTGCGTCTGTTATTATGAACATTCACTATTTAGATTGAAGTTGAAAGGAAATAATATACATGTACACATCATGGTTATTTACATTTATGCAAGAATGAAAGACGCGGTTTCCTTTGGGCTGCCTTAAGTTGGTATATTTATTGAAATATCGACTAGAGATGACACTTTGGCCTCAAGTGGTAAATACTACAATGTATTAGAATAATAGTTGGCAAAAAAATGTTAGTAACATGGGGTATTCAGCGGTATGTAGATGCTGTTAAAAACTTAAAGCTCTTTTCTCTATTCTTATTAGCTAAAAAAAATGCAATTACGTATCATGTTAAAGTAACGAGAAAGTACATCAATTTATCGAATTAAACGAACCATTCTAGTAATTTAACTACTATTTATTTACATCGAGTGAAAATTGATGCAGAAGTCTATGCAAATTACAATCGTATTAGCAACAAGTAAAGATTGAAAATTGAATGTTTTATTGTTAATAGGTTCTTTAACAATAAATGCTTCCGGTGTGAAGCTTTCCGTATTGCTATCTAAGTATCGACAATCGATTACACATCATGCGTAAAATCAATTGATTACAGCATAAAGAATCACTTTCTTTTTAACATTATCTGTAGCATTAACAACGCTCTGTTTGCCACCCGTTATACTTTTATTAGGAGCAATGTCAATAATTCCACTTTCTTTTCACCAGTTTCATTTGTTTAAGTATCTTTTAATCATGGCCCTTTTTGTGTTTTTGTTATTTTTTATTATTGTACTTGAATTTTTTGTACACTGTGAAACTTATGGTTTTTAAAACATGAATTATATCATATCAGCTTACTTTTCACGTGAGCTAATTATTAGTAATAGGTATTGCTTAGCGATTCTAATGTTTTATTACTGCTAATGTTCAATTACGTTAGATCTTTATGTTATAATCTAAGATTAATATCCTTAAGCATACCTCCGTATTACTTAACATCATCATTATTGCTGTTAGGTTTCTAGTCGTAGTTTTGTAAGACATAACTGATCTGGTACAAAGAGCTAAGTGCTCCAAGCGTGCCACGCTATAGGCTATTGCTAAATTACCTTGAGCCGAAGTATCTAAGCCTTCCTGTATAAGGTTTGCCAGAGAAATACTTTTACTTCTACGAGTACAAATCAAGGTTCATATTAAAATGCCTGGAGGTGTAAATAAGTATACATAAATTATAGATGATACATTGAATAATCATGTCGGAGAAAGTTTTGGATGTATAGATACAAATTAAGGCAAATTGGCAGATAATATTACGAGACTTAATTCGATATTTGTCAAACGGCTATCCAAAAGAAAGAAATTTAAAAAAGGACGGGTATTGTCAACTGACCTTGATAACTTCGTTGTAGAAAGTTTTTTTCCTACCTACTGATTGTTAATATCTCGCTATTCTATCATCAAGCAAGTTTGCGAAGGAATGAGGTTTTTTTTTTAATTTATGCAAAAATGTGACACTACGCCTAAACATAAACTAAGAAACAGGTTTTATTAAAACGATATGGAAATAAAACCCTTGCTTTGAGTGGAAAATAATATGATAATTATAAGGTTTCCCAGGGTATAACCAGATTTTATGAAGAAAGTTATTTCTACTGGTTTATCGATTTATGCTTTCAACAAATTGTGAAATATTAATATATTCACTTTTGGAGCTGAGCCTTATTCATCAATCGTCTACTCTGACATTAACCAAGATTATATGAGTAATGCCTCAATAACTCATTGTTCTTACCAAATAGTCAGCAATCTAGCATTTCGTACAATTTTGTACTAAAGTTCAGGACAGGCATAAATTATGAGAACTGCACCCAGTTATTTTAAGATTTACTGCAACTAGTATCGAGGTGACCGATTGATGGTAGTTTTTAAATAAAAAGTGAATCATCACATTATTTGGAGAAAGTAGATAGATTGCATTGTAATTTAATAAACGCTAAATAATCTTATGACAAGCTTATACATTAAATTATGGTTACACCAACCATATTCATTACATACCTTATTCAGCATTTATTAGTAAGGGGGTTAGTATTTCATTCGAGGTATGCCTTTATAAGATTTTGCCTTATCCGAAGAACACGTGTGTGTATCCATTAGTAAGTTGGTTCTTTCATCCATGGTATGCCATATTGAAGTTTGACCTTTGAACATTTATAACGAAACTGGAACTTTATCAGTGCATAAAAAGAAGCTAATGACCAACAAACTAATATAGTCCATAAACGCCTCTTTAAAAATCTACACAAAGACAGGGTTCTACATAACTGGACCATACAGCACAGTACTTGATTAGCATGTTACACATTGCCAAGTTAAATACTTGATACGATGGATTCACGCCAATTATTCATGGGTAACGGACAGATGGCGCTATCAATCACCATGTCATTACACTCGTTAGAATATTTATCACAGGTAGCTATCCTTGTGACGTCATCATCATCATTCTGTATTATATCAGTACATAATATAAAAATTATAATAATTTAATCATTGGTACAAACCCAAGATGTTTTGAGAAGCTCTTCCGTGACTGCCGATGACAGATGCACATTGTGCCAAAATTAGATGCAAATTAGTTTTAGACAATTCGTATAAGTAATCTTTTAGCGATCTCTATGTAACTACTAGTATTACCTACGTCTTTTCTCGCGTTCCAATCTATCAACAATGATTGAGTGTTGACTTTAAGTTACTGATTGCTTAAAAATCGATGTTCTAAATGGATGTTTTCATTAACAATGCACATTTACTGATTAGAAGTTTGAAATCCGGTCGATAGATTAAAAAACATATTTTTTTTTTTAGATTGTATGGCACCTATTTCTATTATCAAACTGCTTATAAACATTACTTTCGTCGATTGAATATTAGTTCAATTTTACTATATCAACAACATTGTATTCGAGTTCAAGCGTTGATTTTACCGGTCGGCCTTCGTCACACCCACTGAAACATTGGTACCAGGATGTCAGCTGCACGACATTTTCGACTCGGATTTACATTCATTTACTGTCTACCAAGACGCCGCTTTTTTGTTACATATGTTTTTCATCTTAGGCCTATAAGAAGTTTTTTTTCACCTTGCCTACAGACCAAATTAGACATAGGCTACGTGAAAATAGATAAGATTTCGGCCTTTTGTATAGTAGAAGTATGAAAATCCTAAGAATATATCAGTAACGTAATTGGCCAAAAATCATTAGCAATGTCCAAAGGATTCTACCAAGTTGCAGTAAATTTAATGTAAGTTATTTATGGACTATATTGGACATATATGGGAGGAACTTCTCCCAATCCTGTTGATGATGCACTATCTTTTTTGGAAATCCGGATACAGTAGCTCTTAAGTTATAGTACATACGTGACTGCTGATATCGACACCGGTTTTAATTTAGCTTGATGAATTTCTTACCTGTAACAAAACATAAAAATATAAGCAATTGAGGTAAAAATCATAGGTATACTATAAATTAAAAAAAAAAGCTTTATACTTTTAATTCGTAGCTCCTACTGACATCGTAGTACGTTCTAATAATCATAATAAATAATGTAGTAATTGCAATGCTGAACAGACTCCTTAACATAAATGCCTTCGACAGATTTGTATACAAATATCTACTTAACCTCGAAAACATACTCGACGTAGTAACATACAAGTTGCTTAAGTTAACACATTTAGTATTTGGCCCGCAATTAGCTCTTAATTTAGACTCTAACATCCTGCAATCGGCGAATTAAAGGCAACGAACTCAAAATGTTTACGGGCGAAAGGTCATGCGAGCAATTTAGAGAGTCCGACACGATAGCGTTACGACATTGATGGTGCATCTCGTGAGGTTGATTTATTTAATTGCAAAGTGAATGTAATTTAAGTGGTTAAAAATAAATAAGTGTGTTGCATTATGATAAAAGATGACAGTAGCAAAATATATTTAAGTAGCTTTTAGATTCTTAAAGCTGTACTACGAGTATTGGTACTGTATTGTAGGTAAGTATTTCATGTTAGCATTTTAATAGTATGTCATGTTAGTAATTTTAAACTATGTTTACAGTGCTGAAGATGTGCTGAAATTAAGATTTAAAAGAATGGAACGGGCGAGATATCCTTTAAAAAAAAAAAAAACACTTTAAAATGACTTGAGGTAGCTAATTAAAAACTGTGCTGATCTATATATAAAATTTGCTAGATATAATATTAATATCACTAAAACGATTTGCAATGCAAGGTAAAAGTAGAAGGCAGGGCTTCAGACATTAAGATTGATCTATCACGATTAAATATAACGTAAGTTATCCTCTAGTATAATAGCATACTTATGAGGATGAATAAATATAAAAAAAATATTAGTGCTAGCATTTATCCTTTTATATGGTTCGGTTAACTATCTACAGAAAATCTGGAGAAAGCTCGTTTTTTTTTCTATTAATTTCAAAGAGAAAAATGTTAAATTAATGAAATGAAATGAATATCAGTAACAATTAAATCAAGAATGAATAAAAGAAATGTTGAAAATGTTTCATTTAATTTTAAATTATTTTGTACACTTCATCTTAAAAAAGACTCACTAGAAAAAAAGTTGAGGATGCTTTGACATTAATCAATTCTATTAATTTGATATTATAATTGATAAGATTAAAATCGATATAATCACCCGTTTAACATAAGGAATTAAATTTTAGTTTCATGTTCAATTAACAAAACTAATTTAAAAATGCAATAAAAATTAGAATTAATAAGCTGCGGAGTCGTTAAGATTAAATAATGTTTTAAAAATTTGGGTCAGAAGTGCTCTTTTATAAAGATGTGGTTACATTGTCAATCGGAAATAAGCTATTTATGTTTTCTAATAAATGCATCATCATAATCATGATCATAGATGCATATTATCAAGATGCCGTAATTACGTTACATCACTTTTGATTGAAACAATGTATTTAACCGAATGTTTTTAATTTATTTTTAATTCGACATAAAAAACTTGCTTTTTCTGCTTTGCTAGTTTTTTGGGAGACTCAGTCCAAATTAAATTATGGTGCAATATTTTTAATATGCACGGCCGTACCTACTACTTTTTATCATATAATCCGTTCGTCTGAAATCGCTAGTCGCTCCGCCACACCAATGCATCCACACCCAAGGTCGTCCAAGGCCTTAATTTATTTAGAAAAGTTTAGTTCTCGCCGCAGGCCTTATATGGCGTGATAAAGCTGTATTTTATATCTACAACAGCCATTTTATTATTTAATATAAATAACCTACCCATAACACTTACACATCACTAATTGTTGTATGAGTTTCGAAATGTGTTGCTGAGTTTAGTCAGACTGTCAATCATACATGTATGCAAACATAATACGGATTAGATTTTTAGATCAGGTTTAAATTATGTTAAAATGTAAGGATACTATTGACACCAACATTAATTCTTATGAGATTAATTCTCGTAAGAATTAATGTTGTTCCTAGGTGAACATCAGTCTAAAGCACTTTTAAAACGAAATCAATCCTATGTTTTAATAATATACAGTTTTTTAGAATAGTAGTTTTAACCAACTTTAGATGTTAACGTAACTTTGATGAAACTTTACCTGATTTATACAATATATTTACAAAGTCCAGAGACTTTAACATCAATTATACGTTATCCATTAGACAAGTTCTAGCAAGACTTTGCCGCTTACGACACTGCATAAATTTTATGTCATTTGTATAATTTTGTGTCATAAAATGCTAATAAATGTTGGAATAGGAATTAATTAACTAAAAGTATGTAAGGAATTTTCGTTATTTTCATAAATTACAGCTTATGATGTCATGCTGCAAATTTTTGGGGTCGTGTTTTTTTTTTTAATTTTGGCAAGGGTATTTTATCAAGATGTGTGAAGTGTATCTCAGATTTCAAGAAATGATTGCAAACTAAGAATAATCTCAAGATTATAATATTTTTAAAAAGTTTTTCATATAGGATTAAACCAGCAGATTATTAAACTACTACTAAAAAAGTTTGGACACTTGTTAAAACCGTGTCTAACTTCAATGTCCATACATAAAATGGCATTGAAGTCCTATTTAGTCTAAAGAACTGTTAGACATTTTATGGTAAGACAGGGGTTTAACTAAAGTTTTTTATATTACTTTTTGAACCTCTAATTAAAAGTTGAAGTAGGTAAGCTTCGAAAGACAGCTTAATCTAGATTTCAAAGAAATCGATAATTACCCGCAAATACAAATCAAGCTCTGACCTAAAAATCAAACTATGATTGATTGCAAACCCGAAACAATCAACTGCAAATAACAAGGTCGTCATAATCGAGTTCGGTAATCGATACTGTATCGATGCTTGGATTGTCAGAAACAATAGCTGGTTGATGATCATAATTGATGTAGGTCTCAACCGAATGTTTTGGATCGTAGTTATAAATAGTATTCGTCTAATTGTAGTTTTATTGTCAGTTAGTATAGTATGTTAAATGTTAAAATACGACGAGGAAGAATTTAAGATAAGGGCTTTGCCTTCTAACTAGTAAAAAGAAGTGACAATGAAATCTAAGTAATATTTCATTATTACGTTGATATTAAAATGGTTTATATCAAAATTCTAATGGGTAATATTGTTTAAATATTTTAATTTGTTTTAGTAACATATTTCACAAATCTTTTCTATTTCAATGGAAACAAAAATATTAAACTGTTATCATAATACAAAATAAATAATCTGAGAAAGCTTTTCAAAACAACCAATTTTAATCAACAAATTTTCAAATCAATAGAAAAATTTAGTCAACATTACACAATAGGCCGCTTGTTTCGCGTCGCGTGCGCATTTATCGCTTACAGCGAGATGCGCGTGAGATCCCCAGATTACATTGTCACTGCGTAGGGCCCACTTTCACTTCGTCATTTTCACACCGTCTTCGAGCGTGTACAGACGCGTTTGATATCATCTTTATTGCCCGTGTAACACGGAATTGCCTAGTTCTATGGTTTTTTTATGTACAGAATTAGAGCAAAGGTTAGTTCTTTATGTAATGTTTATAGTAAAAGTAAGTCGTCTCGAAAGATGAAAGGGAAACCGTGTTTGTGTCGTTTTGCAGGAGTATTTTTAACTTCTCTATCAGATGATTTAATTACTACATTTACCTTAACATTAATACTTAATTAAATTCCTTAGAATTTAAAAACTTGATTAAATCTATCGTTCAATACTTCAATAACACTTAAATTCTTTTCTAAAAAACAAATCTGTCAATATCCCTGAATGTTAAATCAACAAATCAAACTATTTATCCCACCAAAACAGCTAAAACTAAATCTTAAACAAAGCTAAACTAAAACAATATAAATGTCACAGTTGTAGCTCATGTCAAATTCATGATGGCGGACGCAAGCGCGAAATTCACATCAAATAGCAGCGTCTAACAAAACATGTGACATTCATCTCTAAACAAGCAGCAAGCAACAAGAAATACGAGTTCATGTTGAGGCGAATACACATTTGTATTGTTGTTTCTATGTCGGATGTTTCGATAATGGTTTTCAATAGTACCTAATATTTTGTATTAAAGAGTACAGAAGGCAATTGTTTAGACACAAAATTACCTTCTTTGTTGGAATGCAATTTTGTTGTGATTCATTGTATGCTCTAGAAAACAGCAGCAAATTAATTTTAGTCCTCTACTTAGTGCTAAAATTAATGTGTTCTTCTGCTCCATTCTTCAGTTATCGTAGATTCGTAAAAGTTGGGACTCTGAGAACTTCGTTTAATCATATCTATTTAGTAAATTTAATTTTCATAATCTATTTAATTAATAGTCACCAGTTTTAATAAAAATGCAAAAAATCAATTTCTAGTTTTTTTTAAGCATAAAAATATGTAAAATCTAAATAACTATTCTGTATCATCCCTAACAGTTCTAAATTCAAGTTCTACAACTTGTGTATCACCCTTTATACAGGAACAGAAACACGGAACGCTCCTCCGTGGGTCGAATCAACACCACTAATCTTTTTATTAAACGACAGAAGCGACTTAAACTAACCCACGTGCGCCCGAGCATCAGATATGCGCCATATTTGCATATATTGACAGTTTAGATCAGCGTAGAAAAGTCAATGTACGTGTCCACACATCAAACTGATTTGTTGTTCGAATTTATACGTTAAATACACGCAATAAACGCATCTTAATTTATTTTTATTTCACGTCACACATTTATTGTTTTCGTGATTATCTTCGATGATATCAAGAATCTACAGAAAATTCACAATATTTTGATTGACACTGACTTAATTACATCTTACGTTTACATCCAGACATACATTTAAAAATGTATCAGTTCAGCTTTTATCACCTTCATCAGTATTTATAGCATTAGTTGCTTTAATTGTAACTCTACTTATTTTAGAAGGGATCGTGATGATAGATGTTACGTCTGTATGTAACCGTAAGACGCGATTAAGTCAGTGTCAATCAAAATATTGTGAATGTTGCCTGGCATCCTCTGTAGTGATAGACATTGATGAATCTACGCAGCAGCAGTAGCTCATTTTGTGTCCAATTAGATAATTGGCGATTCCGGTTACTATGCTCAGGCTACATTCGATTTCACTTTAGGGAAACTCATAAATGGAATCCAATTTTGCCTGATAAATGTTCCTCTGATAATGAAGGAACCACAGTAAAATTACAAATGATGAATGGACTATTTGAAAACCAGGGGGTACTCGTACTATATACAATTTAAAATATTGAAGTATACAATAACATTGAAATTGAAATCGTAAATACATAGCAACTGTGGCGGTAATGGTTTAAGAAGCACGTTCCTTAACTGAATTCAAATTAGCTCTGTGATTCACAAGTAGCCTCATTTGAGTGGTATATGATTTGAAAATCAGTCCTGATGTGAGATTCGACTATCACATCCCTGATTCATTTCACTATCATCAACTTCACTTTTATTATCATTAAAATGCTGTTTGTCCAGTATATTTTTAGTTAATCAGCGTTAGGCGTCAAGAAGCACGCGCAAGTTTAAAATCTTAATTGAGTTCTTACGAGTTGTTAGAATTGGAATTGCTTGGCGGCCATTTTTATAAATTAGATCTAGCACGCGACTGCGATTTAAGTAAGTAAAGTGGATAATTTAAATTGTTAAAGGTCGATTAATGAAAGTGAGCCTTTTCGTGTAAAAGGAACTGGTTTTGCTTGTAAAGCTGGTGGACTTAGGAATAGGAATGCTAATTCTTACAGGCACGTACTGTACAGGTACTATACTGTAAATGGTAGGACTAGAGGAATTATAAATATTAGAAGAGATAAGAAATAGTTTCTTAGAGATGGCTTGGGACTGACAAATATTTGTTGGTATGTCGCATGGAGTAAAAAATACGACTAGAATACAAATGAAATTATGTTTTGTAATTTAATATTTAGTATTGGTTTTTAGGGCTTTGCTACCATCAACCCTATTACTTCAGAAGTATTATGTAAATAAAAATGAATCGCCGAAATGTATGTATGCGCATAACTTCAAAATGACTGCACCAAATTGTATAATTATTTTTTTTGTGTGTTCGTTATTGTCAGGACAAGTTTCGTACGAAAGTTTTTTTTTTAAAAAAGGTAAGAAACATAAAATGGCGATACGAAATTCGCCGGGTCAGCTAGTTTATAATAATTCTGTTTACGTACAATTCATTTGTAAAGATTCATCTGTTTGTTAAACTTAATAAAACGAAGATTATTTATCAGATTTTTATCTTACAAAATTGAATCTAGAGCTTCCTGAATCTATTATAACATTATTGTTAACACGCAATAAAGCCTTAAGAAGAACAATAGGTTCTTTAACAGTTTTAGTACGATTATTATCAGGTATCGATACTCTAGTTTAGCAAGATAATGCTGTTAATTGATATTTATGGTATCAATTATGTTTTTATTCATTCGTGCTGTGCTTTTATGGTCTGCATGGAGTTCCAAGCGGTGTTTCCCATAGGTTAGTATTTAGTTTGATGTTATGAAAAAAATGCTTTGAATTTATTACTGTCTGATCAAGGTGAATTCTGGAGTAAATATTATGTTTTCATGGAAATAGAGACGATGAAGATTTTATTTGAGAAGACCTGACAGCCAAAATTTTGTGTTCAAATGTTACGATTGAAGCAGTATTAGATAATAATATTCCAAATAAAATTTTACTTGTACCAATGAGCGTACAGATTCGTCCAGACACGTATATAATTAAATCAACGATAAACGTTTCATCTGGTTTTCTTTAACGCCAGAACCGGCCTATCGACATATCGAGTAAATCATAAAAATCCAGGAACAAATTACACTTCTGGTCACTTCAAGCCACATAGATTTCTCCTAACCGAACTAGGCATGGCTAGTGAAAATAGGTTGAGTTAGCACAACCATGTTACGCAAAGCTATAAGACAACCTAGCTTTAGGTCTACGTAGAGCTTAAGACAAAGTCTTGATGACGTAACTACGTAATAAGCCAATGCGTAATCTGTTTTGGTTTTAGAATGAATTAGACTGTATAAAGCTTGTAATAACAGACTATTTTTATTAGGTATACAAAACTCGAAAGTAGTCTAAATCAGATATCAGAGTAATTTAATTTTTTTTTATTCGGTTATATTAAAGATTTACACTAATTTTAATTTTAAACAGAAATAACAGTCTATACAATATGACCCAAAAAATAACAACAGTCTATTACGTTTCATAGCAACATCGTAATTATTTAAACCAACATGAAAAGTTATTAAAATGGCATATAATAAAATAAAAACAGCGTCTATACCCTAAATTCCTAACTCAGATAATTTATGTAAACAAAGGGGATAACAGATCAAAAAAATATCTTGTTAATGGTAACTCACTAAAAATGCCGGAAAAAAAAGGTTAGATTCTCTTTTATGTACTGATTTTAGAAATAATAATTTAAAAAATATCATACCGTAATAACTTTTATAAATTTTCAGTTTTCAACAAAGTTATTAAAAAAAGGAGATTTTCTGGTATAAAGTATTTTATGATACTGGTAACACTGTAGGAGTACAAAACATTTTCAAATTTCGTTATATTGTTTGTCTTAGCGTCATAAGTCATAACAATACATTCGTTTTCTTTCCCCGTTTTCCGTAACATGTAATTTTAAATGACTGATGTACCTGTGTGTGGTTTAATAAATGCAATAATGTCTTAAAGGACAATGGGACAAAACGTCCCCAGTAGTGTAGCACTTTTTGACCTATTGTATATGAAAGACCTTATCAATCTCTTAATTTTATTGTATGACAGCTCATCTGTAAAATGTATAGTATAAAAGTTATTTAATATGAAAGTAACATAAAAATTACCTTAAAAATGCTTACATTATTACTTCAATATGAATATAATTATTTTAGTTAGTGATATGGGGTTATTTGAAGAGCTCCAAAGCTAGACAGGTCAGGTGGGTGTCGACAATTCATCGACACCCACCATCCGAACCCCCTAGTCGCCGCAGCGGCCGACTACAGTCTCTCTTTCATAAGTAAAGTTCACCACCCAGGCACACACTTTTAGAGCCCGATGACGAAATTACGCTCCTCCAGGAAGCGAGTAAATACAAAGCACAATACACAGCGTCCGCCACCGTCCGGCTTACCGTCCTCGCTGACGAGGCCCGTCGCGACGTCCCACCGCTGCCGGTCATGATCCACCGAGCTCTTCCGTCGGAGAGCCGGTCGCCTCTTCAGACTCCGCAGACACACCGATAATTCAGCCCTCATCAAGCTGCCCCCCCCCCTCCCCAAAGCCTCCGCAACTCCCTAAGCCGTGGCCCGAATCCCACTAGGGGTTGCACTTAGTGCTGTTGTTGCAGGTAGTCTCATGATGTTAGTGTAGTACAAGTACTTAGGTTAGGTTAAGTATTTTACTTCCCTACCATTGGCTGGAGACTCTTCAGGTCTCGCCAATGACTGCCCGGTTACGTAGAAGGGTTCCGCAAGGACCATCTACAGCAATCCAAAAAAAGTACCCACATTTGCACATGTTTGCTCGTAGCGTGGCGTTAGTACCTGCTCGGAACTGCCTGAGTGAGCACGTATTTATTAATAAAAATAAACGAGCAGAGCCTAAACGCCATCCAAGCGGACTATTGTTCCTGCCTGACTTTGATGAGGACAGTTGGTGCATGCGCACATGTTCTAAGCATACTACGGTGCCTCGGTGTCAGGAAGCACTTAGCGAATTCCGTTGGGCCAGCAAGTGCCTGGGATGAAATAATAATCGAAAGTGAAAATGCAGAATTGAAAATAAACAGATTTTTATTTATAATTAAATGTATTTTTAATTTATAACCTTCTCCAGAAAAATAAAGAATCATCATTCTTCAAATCACTCTTCATTTAGGTATTTTTGATTCTTTGATTTTATAAACCGTTCATTTTGATTATAATGACTCATTCTTTATGTCAGTATACTATTTATTTTTCAGCCAATAATTGATTTAAAATGAGGAAATAATAAAAAATTAAATATCATTTTTATTTTTTTTCAAACCGGTTTCATTCATTCCTTCACTCATTCTCGACTATTCATTCGTTCGGTCATTCAATCAAACTCACTCTATAGTGCTACAAGGGTGGGGACGGGGTCCATACATATTGTCCCATTGTCCTTTGTATGTTTTATTTAACTACTTCAACAACACACATAACTCTCATTCATAGATTAATTTTGTAAGTAGCAAGTCTTGTCACACGTTGGATGAAAACGACTGTAAGCTGTTCCAAGTGGAAATTTGGTCCGATTTTGAGAAGTCTAATATTGGACTTAAAAGGACTGATTAAAATGATTATAAAGCGCGCCTCCGACACACTACACATGACATTGTTTGGCTACGGTATTTTGTTTGCATTGTTCTTATAATTAACTTTAATATTTTAAATGATTACTTAGTAAACATCATTATGATAAAATGTTTTGTACCACTAATCTGTCACTTTGACAATGACATTTCTTTGTTTACATAAATTATCTGAATTATGGAATTAGGGTATAGTCATTCAATATTTGCAATATGTTTTGATGCGAATCTTAATTACGTAATCTTTTCACTTTTGCAAAAGATTGTACAATTAAAAAGTGATATTCAGTTTGTAAACTCATAACTGCACAGGCGTTTGCGCAATGTCTGAAACAAATTCATTGACACTGACCAACGCGATCTCTTACAAAAGCCTACCTCAATGCCGCCCTACTTTCCAAATGTATCTACAGCTACAATTATGTGGACAATATAACAAACAAACAATTATATCACACAGTATACCACGTTAAATTTGCCATTCATACACTTCAAAAGCTTCCTTAACTACAGACGCTAAAGCTCAAAATAGTAAACCATAAGATTTTAAAGCAGCAAATGTAGTTGTTGCTATCGACGAAGACAATAGAATCGAGGACATTAAGTTCGTGCAAAATGTTTCTGGAATGGCATATGTTTCGGTCACAAAACATTCCATTGCAGGCCTTGGTGGATTCAAAATAGAGTTCAGATTAATTTGTAGGATTCAAGAATCAGGATATAGGACCAGTCGGCGCCACAATGTACTTTTGGTAGTTGGTATTATTATGAGGACAATTACGAAACTTAAGTTGGTGGGCGTTGGATCTGATCTAGATCTATGGTTACAACAATTGAGCTAAATGCTAGTGGACTGTGGTAAATTTGTCTGTCATTATAAAATTACTGGTACAGGAGTTACAACAGACTACTTAATTATCTTTTGTAACAAAGGGCTCCCAAGAATTCTATGGACTAGAAACGCCATGTTCTTTTTTCACATAACCATACTTAGCGTCGTCGAATAAAGTAAGATCACTGACACGGGTACTTCAGAATCAGAATAATCCAGAATTTTTAGCTCTCTGAGACTACGATATGTATTTACGAGAGATTACTATGTTATTACATCCATGCAATCAGCAATAACGCACTGGGTTAAAGGATTGTAAAACAATTTGACGACAAATTGCTATTCAACCGTCGGCAGTAGGTAATCAGGACTCTCATTAAGTTTTCGTGAGAAACTATATGTATTAAAATAATCGTCCTATCACAATGATTGTTAACGATTATAGCTTATGGGCTATATGGAATTATAAGAAAAGCTATAAAGTAGGTATCACATAAATGTCTGCTTTCTTCTTAGTAAAAAGTATCTGTAATTTTTTCACCAAATTAAGTTACGGCACCTTTGTGGGGTTAAAACAACTAAAACGTAACAAAAGAAATGAAAAACGGTAAAACACATATTTCTGTAGACATATTGTCAAAAACCTGTTCATGTTATGAATATTGTCGGTTTTTTAGTGAAAAATTCGCGATTTCATGTGTTACACCGTTGCTCTTAAAAGTTTCCTGTGAATTGGTCTACATTTTGATCTATAAAGTGTTCGTCAACTCGCTTGTGTGGACATTGACCATTTCATACTGAAGTTCCAGTTAAACTCATTTTATATCTGTAGCTTTGTCCATGAAAACGAAACTTGAAATGTTATATTATAAAATTAGCGGCTTTGTTTTCAAGTTTATAATTAGAATTGACACCAAAAAAATGGTCCTTAGCTCTGCGTCTTTGTTTTCAAGATTATCATTTGAATTGACACTAAAAAATTGGTCCTTTTGGTGTTAATCAATAGAAATTAAATAAAGATCTAATATACACAATCCAGAGTAAAAGATCAAATAATTTTGAAATAAAAAATCATTCCAGATTCTTTGCTACAAACATGACCTACCCAAAACCACAAGTATGGTTCCACAAAAACCAAGGTTCCCCACCCATTGTGCACTGACACACTGGTTCCGTACAAAGCACATATCGATAAGAACACAATAAACAATAACGTTCGTGTATTGCGATTACGACACTGTTATGCGACTAACGATTGTCGGATTGTTCGGACTTGCGATTAAGCGACTTTTTTCCGATGTTATGTCAGAAATTCTTGGGAGTAACTGAATAGAATGGTTTGACGTTTTCAAGTTAAAGTTATGTTCATAAAAAGTAATTATGCATGTCAATGAATTACCATTTTATTGAAACTTAAGTGATCATACATAATTTTGTAGTAGTGGTAATAGATGAAAAATGATGACAGAAAATGCAATTAATATATTGGCTGTTGTAAAAAATATAGAGAAGCTAATTTAAACTCAAAACAATAAATAATAAGATCACAAATACTCATTAAAAACTGAAACAAAACCATCTCATAATCTTCAAAAGTCATCAACTCTTGAAGGTATACAAATCAATACAATGTGAAAAATCGCACCACATGACGAATGATAGTATAATACACTATATTCTTTATTTTACACAAAACAAACAAGACCATTACTATAAAAATAGAGACGTCAATGGGCGGTCTTATCGTACTAGACGATTTTTGCCAGATAACCCTTGGATGGACATGATTTGCAAGAAAATAGAGAGGGATAGTTCACGGTGGAATAATAAATAAGAAGATAATAAATTAAGTAATCTAAATAGAGATAAAACACAAATAAATAAAAATTATATACGATAAACAGATCCAATCATATATGACAATATAATCATATGATCGCACATTGCAAATTATAAATTTATGATAGTGCCTAATGGTCGTGTGGGCAGATTGGCGATCTAGTTTATCGACGGGGCGTCGTCGGTAACTGGGTCGAATGCCAGGTGGGTTCGTTGGTCGCGACTCGTGGTTATTTGGTAATACTACTAGAGCTTAAAGAGTGAATGTGTTTACTATGGATAAAGTATTGTTGTATTGGCTTTGCTACAGTGTAAGAATTAAAATTTTCTTTATCTACTTCAGTGAATTCACTTAACATTTTTACAGTGGCTTTATAATTCTTGTAGTTGTTCACGAAAAGTCTAGTCAAAATCTTAAAATAAAACATTATGTCTTTAAATTATAACTTAATCATGCAGGAATGTTCGTTTGTCGTCTTCTTATTTTTATAAAAAAAACATTTGCCAGGATCTGCTTTAAGAACTTTTATTTCATGCAGATTGTAAATACAACGATGACCAATAACATTCCTGAGATTCCTTTTCTTCTAAAATTACAATATCAAAGAAAAAATATAAGCCAAATGAAAATTTTACTCGTAAATAACTCTGTTGAAACATCTTTATCAGACAAAATCATGATATCCACTATCTTATTCGTAGCCGAGATCCTGCGTAAGTTATTTTACTCTATTTTTGCGTGAAATAACATGGCAGTAGAGGCCATTCTCTTTCATTGTAAGTAGATCAATTTTATTGTTAACCTTAATCAGCGGGTCCGATTTTATTTATCGCTTTTATTCTATACTACTAGGCTGTTGACAGCTCTACCAATATCTTGTCTTTATTTGATTGTTTATTATTTTTAATAGTAACATGTAAAATAATGCTTAGCAATGTTCATACGTTTTTCAAAGTTCAAACTAGTGTCAGCAAAGCGATAAGCTTTTAAAAGATAACTGTCGTCTTGAAATTCACAACATTTGAGCGCGTCATCACAAACGTAGATTTCCAGTTAAGAAATGAATATCTTTAAAACTCTATTGGAAAAAAAAAGTTAAAATAGTAGTAGTAAATTTGTATCGTAATCAAATATTTGAATTTGAAAAAACTCATTTTTACCACTAAGATGTTGATGCAATGCGCAAACGCAAGTATAACGCACTAAATAATTATTTACCAACGGCAGCATCAGAAACAAACATTACAATTATATCTAACGTCCCTACTTTTATTTTTCCAACAGTCCGCAATAGCGCAAGTGCACAAACTCCATTTCCTACAAGATAGGTCCAATTAATTCACATAAAATTAGAAGCCGGCTCACTATCAGTGGTCGCCAGTCCTAATTATTAGAGAGAATGTTCGATCTTTATTGTTCGCTGTTAGCCCGAGCTTACATTAGATCTGGACTAATTAAATGCTAGTGTAAGAGCTCGGTTTCATTAAAATGGCGATTTTCGTGTGTGTGGATCTGATAGCGCGTGCGCCGGCGGCGACACTTCCTACTTGTAGCCGGTGTAAAAACTGGAGGCGCAAATCTTGGTTTAAATAAATCCTGCATTAAAGGGAGTGGTGGATTTTGAGGTAAATGTTTTAGAGAAAATTATAGTTGGTGTTTGCTCTCTAGAAAAATGTGGATTCGTATGAATATTTTTAAGAACGGTTATGAGGCGGGAGATACTCATATAGGTATACAAAGGTAATGAACCATTTTTTTGGTCTTTGAAGGCCATAATTGTAAAAAGTTGTGAAACAAAATCACCAATAATACTAGTCACCTTTATTTCATATTATTTTGCTTATTATCAGTTTGCAAGATAACACTACCTGAATAATTGATTTTCAAAAAAAGTGAAACAAAAATATAACTCCAAAAACGTGAATAAAAAATTTACTCACATTTCAAAATTCTGTAACAAAGCTCACTTCACCGCAAAACGTATAAGGAGAATTGTATAAAATCACAGCTAACACGGACAGTACGCGATGATCTACGGCGCGACAGACTTCCGTATCATTACGGGTTGGAGGGAGCGCAGGACCGGCGCGCGCGCAGATCACATCGGCACGCGCCTGTACTCTTATCATCTTAATTTTATGTATTTATTCAATATTCAGTGAAAATAGACGAAGAATGAAGGGAGGATAAAGATTTTCTTTTTGGTTTCAACGAGTAGACTAAGTGTGGTTCAATGTTCAGGTTATTAACGGCTTATTAGGTAGTATTTTATATTCAACAGGAGAAAATTTACAATCATTTGCTACACGTAATTGTAAACAATTTCTTCATACATAATGACTCTCATAAAGTAAGGTGGAATATAAGGGGAGGTATATAGAGCGTGACGATTGGCATACATTCCTAACAACCTGGGAATGAAAGGGAAATGCTGTGCAAATTCTTAGCGTTTGTATGAAACTTGTTCCTATAGTACATACATTGAATAGAATAGAAATTTGGTGTAGATGAAAAGGGATGAATGTAGATATAGTGGGTGGTATACGGCAGTCAATGACGATACTGATAATGAAGGGGATTTTTAAGTATGTAATAAAATGCTTAGTTATAACAATATCATAAGCGTAGTATAATCAGCTGATTACTGTCTCACTGCTCGACAAGGGCCTCTTCCCAGTATAAGAAGGATTAACCTAGGTGCGGGTTGACGGACTATGCACACCATCGATAGCTTTTTGGAACCTTTTTAGGTGCGCAAATTTCATCACGATGTTTTCCATTACTGTTAACGCATAATGTAATTCTGATCCGCACATGAGTTCGAATGGTCATATTTGCTGATATTTTTGTTAATTACAAGTTAAGCAAAATTAACCACAGAAACTAATTTAACTAACAAGCGCAATTAGTGGCATGGGAAACGAATTTAGCAATATCACACAAACATTGCCACACGAAAACATATTTATTACCAACTATTAAATACAAGCCATAACCGACACTAAACGGACTGCAATCATTTGGTTTTCAACAGCTCAATCTGTCATAGCTCAAGGAAACACACGGTATCTCTCATTTCTAGCGTATCGTTACGAGTAGTAGTCAGGTCACGAACTGTTAGTAGTAACTAGTAGATCACGCTTTATGTCAATAACTAGTTGGTTAATGTCCGGTGACAGCTGAGCGAGGAATGAGCGAGGACAGCGGTCTTTTTAATTACTATAACTAAGGCATGCAGTTACCGATTCTTTTCTAAGATTGATGATTATAGTAATATTCTGACGGGCCACAAAATGCTTAGCAGGAAACCTTCACTGGCTGATATTAATACTAGAAACAAAATTTGATCTAACGACATTATATTCTACTAGCTTTTGCCTGCTGCTTCGCTCGCGTTAATTTACGGATCCCTAATTTTTGATCCCAAAATATAGCCTATAGCACTCAGCGATAATGTAGCTACCTTGGTGAAATTTTTTTTGAAATCGGATGAGTAGTTTCGGAGATTACCTCCTACATACAAACAAACAAACAAACAAATTCTACCTCTTTATAATATTAGTATAGATGAACCTTTGAAATATAGGTACAAGCTTTCATGGTAGACTGATGAATCAATTGAATTGTCGTTTCGACTCAAAAAAATGGTTACCCCACCGATTTCAATATTTTTTTCATTCTCGCTCATTAAAAATGATCTTATGTTTAATTTATCAGATAAACTGAGCTGAGCTAAACGAGAAATAGCTCTTGTCGAAACCTGCTTGTTAACACTTAACGTATCAATCGTAACCTCAATGTGTGTTGGCCACACTGTTGGGCAATTGATTGCCATAATCAAAACGTTATCGACGTTTTCGCACGCGAGGTTGCCTAACGTTGCTTTAGCCATAAGGGATAGGCGAGACTATGATAATATACGTATGGATATTGAAGTGTTTACAATTACTGATTTTGTAGAACAAGAGGCTTGTTACTGGAGCCTCCATATACTAAGGATAATTGGACAATCACTGCGCTTGAAAGGAGTATGGGTTTGTACCGAATGATTGTAGGGTAGATAGGTGAGCCACTCGTTACTGGTTGTGTATTATTGTGATTTCGTGACAGTACTGCATCTAGTAATTCCAATAGGATTAATAGAAAATCAATTAGCACGAATTAGAAAACGTATGCACCAGCTACATATACACACTCTCCACCGGTGGGTGTCGTAAAAGATGACAAAGGGATTACGTCAAGAGTATCAGTAGCAGTGTCTTCCTGTCTGCTGGTAACAACATACTACCTACTGTGATCACCAATCCGTCCATCAAGCGTGGTGATTATCACAGTATCCCCATTGAATGTTAATTCAGCAGTTGACTTTTACGAACTGAAGATGTAATACAACTAAACACATTTCAAAGCCTGTACCTGTCCTCGCTATTACCAAAATGACCATTTAAGACAATGTTTGTTCAAACACCTATTCACAAGATGCAAAACTTTCACTATCACGCGTGCTGACACGAATTATGATCTTGATATAAAATATTCTCCACTAAAACAGGTGAAACTACAGTTAGTATCGTTGTCGTAACCTTGCTTGGACCACGCTTCGTTGACTTCGTGTCTTTTGTTAGCGCTTACTTCGGTATCTATATATAATTCACACCATTCATTGGCTATAAAAAAGTTAGCGTTATTGGCCTTTTAATTATGTTAGATATACGCATGTTTTTGTTTATAGATACTTTCCGTGGGATTATTGAAAACTAAACATAAAATTATATCTTTAAGTACGTATTGCAACACCTTGATTTGATAAAACGATAATAAACGAAACCGTAACAATGAGGCAAGGAAGTTAATAATTGCTGGAATACATTTGATTGTTTGTGTATTATAAGCAAGAAACCTCATAATAGGAATACTGTTTGAATTGGCAATGTTTTACGAATAAAATTATAATAACTGAACAATATATGATTAAAAAGTGTCATTGAGAACTTAATAATGAATAAGATATTTGACCTACGATTAGTTGATATTATTTTGGCTACAAGCCATTTCTTAATTAAAGCTATTAGTTCTATAAATAAGGTCACCACAGACAGCTGACGAAAACGAATGACAAAGCCACATTCACACTAGTGAAATAATGAGCTGAATGTCTCGTTCTAATCGATAAGCGAAACATATCACGACAACGTGACTCCAACAGGTCCCAATGTAACTGAACCAGAAATAGTTTCACAATAGTAATTATATTGAGTAACGATTTCCCATAATGATAATGGTGAACAATTAAAAATACAAGTAGCTAATCCCATTGACATAGAAACAAATTATGGTGATGAAGTGTTTACGGAACTTAACGAGGTTGAAGTGGTTAAAGAAATTTTACAGTTTGAGATTGTGGACAGATATTGATTGTTGTATGTATCAAAATTACAAACTATAAAACAAAATCATAGCACGCAATGCATTTCCCTTTGTTAAAATAAGGTACTTTGTTACTATAACCAGCAGTAGTGATTCAAGGTTATTTTATTCTGAGCAGAACAGAACTAAAAGCAATATTAGTATTAAACTATCAAACAAAATAAAGCAGCTAAGTCAGTTGACAGACAAATGAATTGAGAACAACAGTTGATTGAGAAGTATTACTATGTAAAGCCGACACTATAGAAGAAATTGTTATCGAAAACGTTAACCTGACAGTTATGGATTAGGTACAAGAAATTAATATGTTCGCAGCTAATAAACGGGATTGTTTAGAATTTAGAGCGACCACGTGCGACGTTGGAGTCAGCAATGGCTTAGTAGTTAGCAATGCAGACATTTCGCAATAATGCTAAGATTAGTTGCAAGTTGATTTATAATTAAAACTAGGTGTGTTTGTAAACTAGATTGAGAAATATCTGGTGCGGCTGCGTTAGATATTGGAGTTTCGGAATTGTTAAAGGAAATTATATCGAAACCAGTTCAAGATTACGATTAGATTAGTTATTCATGAGTAGTTTTCGTTATTTGGGTACCAGTAATATTAATAGTTTTTTTAAAATTACTTCCTGTGTTATTTTAGACATACTGTTTAGCTATTACCAGCGAATGCTTTTATCTTTTTAAATACTTCGCTTCAGCTTGACTTTCATCAATCGCATCAATTGCTTATTGAGTAACTTCTCAAAAGAAAAGATTAGTTTGGATATTGCTTATATTCCTATTTTACCAACCTCTTACGATTCAATGTAACAGTATTACTATAGTTTACGAGTTGTTAATATTGTTAAAAACTATCAATATACGTAATGTAAATAAAATTATTCTGTAATGATACCTAATGGTTTAAAGGTCTTTCACAGTATTTAAAATGTTTTCTTACCTCATGCCGTCAAATCCGTCGTCCGAGCCGTTGATAGTGAGCACAGGCGCACGCGCATACGCTTTGGCAACACGTCGGTTCCTCTCGAACACTATCACCTTCGCCCATATCTCGTCGTCTATCTGTGTCCATTTGTCCAGTACTTCCTGTATGTGTTCCTGTTGACAAAGAAATATGCCTTTAGTAAACGTTAAATAACTTAAATTGTTGAATTTATTCTTTATAATAACAATCTAAATTGCTATAAACAATTTCAGTGAAAGTTTTAAGAGCGTTACACTAATCTATAATTAATATCAAAGTTAATCTATGGTGGTTGACTGTCGTAATACTAATTCAATCAGTGATATAAAATAAATGAAATCTAACAAAAAAAAACATTGACCCTGATTCCAAGTTACTTGGTTTCGGCGCAATATGTTATTCTCTTCCCTCCCCTGTCATTATCTTATCATTTACTCCTTATTCCTTCATATCCTGTCTTACACAATCTATCCATCTGTACTTTGGTCTCCCTTTCTCTCTTAATCTATCAACGTTTTAGTATAATAACTAAAAAAGCATGCCTTAGGAATATCGTAACAAAATTACACTCAGCTTTTATCAATCGCATGTTACGAATACATTAGGTAAAGAATTTCATTCATAAATTGTTATACAATGTAGGTCTTTGCCAGTTTTTCATTTCCACAACCTTCATTATTCACTGCAATAATAAAAACATGATTTACGCGACCATAGTTTCATTACACACAGTTTTAACAGCAGTTTCATTAGACGCATTTACCAAAACGTTTTCATTCATATTGTCTTGCAAAACGTCAGTTTAAGCATGACCTTGCTTTGCGTTACTTTTGTAAGCTATGATTACTGAAGTTTAGATATTAATCCTAATGTAGCAATGTTGTTGTAATCAGATGACATCGTCGCAGGCGCAACATGGGTTCCGCTCTACTAACCGACACAGTTTTCCTTCCAGTGTGGTTTACATGTTGTGAGGTGTTTTGTGTCAAATTAAGTTGTGAACAAAACCTCTGTGAGGATAATGATCATTGTTTTAGTAGCCATTTCAATATTATTGAGAGTTCCTTAAGGTTTCTCAATTTTTTTTTAACTATTCAAAATCAAATCTTCCCTTTTTTGTTTTCCACTTCTCTTGAATAACTAACACACGATGGGTCTTGGATGGTCAGGGGGTCTACTCCCTAAGCACGAAGTCCGTGGTTTCGGCCTTAGTTACGAGCGTTTCTTACTCCCTATCACCTACGGAGATACGATTATTTCGGGGCCCGAACTAAGAGTGAATGACAACACGATTTGACAGTTGTCCCTACTACCGATGTGTTTTTGCCCGTCCGAAAAGTTTAACTTGACACTTGTTTTGTTCACTTCTACGTTTCGGGCTACTTTCGGACGGGTGACTAACTTCGTTGACGGACTTAGGGAGTAGGCCCCCAGTTTCCGAATTGTTTAGTTTTGTTTTATATATAAACGTGGATATAAATGACTCAAAAACAAAATATGATGACGGATGAGCATTTATAAATGGTCGTAATTATAGACTTCGCAAAAAATCGACACAAAGCCGATGACGTAATAAAACAATTAATCAATATTGCGATGATTTCAAATAAAAACGCACAACATGATGTTATAGATTGTTGTAAACAAGGAAGATACTTGTATGAGAAGCAAATCTGTAAGAAATCAAAGTAATTTCCACCTTATTAAAGAAAATAATGAGATTATTTTCCCATGAAGTGTTTAGTTGGATTCTCTAACAGTTAGCGCGGTCATCGGTCTGTGTAAACGCGCCTCTGTTTTTGCTCACATGTAACAATAACTAGGCAATTTTGCTGCTAAAAAGCTGCTTCTAAATAGACCGTTACTTGTACTTATAAAAAGTTTTGAAATGATTCTGGCAACCGCATTCACTGGCTAGGGTTGAAAGTTTTATCATTTGATAATATTGGTGACTTATTGTTTTGATTTGATGTTGTACATTGTTTTTCTTCCACTTTAACAACAACAAACTTTAACAAACTTTTTCAACAAGTTTATGGAATAAAACGAGCGCGAATAAACACGTGTCCGGATGTTATATTGATATCGAAGGGTTAATTACACTCTAATAAATTAAGCAGTCATGAGTTCTTTTGTGTCTTTACCTTCTTGTCCTATCTGTTTCTAATGTTATTTTTAATTAAGAATCCATTAAAGACCTATGTTTGGCTTTAATTATCTAATATCTATCAAGAAAATAGAAAATAAACACTCTGTATAGATATGGCGCAAAATACGTCTGAAATTAAGTGAAAAGAAACTTGAGTTAAACATTTTCCGTTAAGTGACAACCTTAATCACAAATATCGGACATATTACGGTTATATCCGTATTAACTATTGTTTCTTGTATAATCATCACTATCATGTTTTTTTCCCGCTAATCACTGAAACCGAGTCGGATGACTTTCGATTTCATATGATAGTTATACAATAATTACGGCAATTTTAACTGTGTTATCGTGATAGCGAAATTAATGTTTACTTTCAATTTTATTTGGTGAGTATTCTGCTATTTGTAACGGTCTCATTTGTTTGTAAAAAAACCTAACTGGTGTTTATTTTGATACATTTTTTAAAGCTTATTTTTGTAGAATTGAACAAAGAGTATATTTTAAATCAAGAGAACATCACACCGATAATTCAGCCCTCATCAAGCTGTCTCCCCCCCCCCCCCCTTAAGTCCCCGCCAGCAACGCGTTTAAGCCAAAGTCCGAGTCCCACTAGGGGTCGCCCTTAGTGCTGTTGTTGCAGGTAGTCATGATGTTAGTGGAGTACAAGTAGTTAGCTTAGGTTAAGTATTTTACTTCCCCCCCATAGGCTGGAGACCCTTCAGGTCTCGCCAATAACTACCCGGTTACGTAGAAGGGGTCCCCCAGGACCATCTACAACAGCCAAATAGAAAAAAAAAAGCAAAAAACTATTGAGAATCCTTTTGAATAATACTTAATGATTAAAAGTCGTAATGTGATGTCATCAGCGACTAAAGAACGCAAACTAAATGAAGCTGTAGCAAAGAATAAAAAAGAAAGCTAAATTAACCTGCGAGTACCTTTGTGCCGTCCAGCTTAGCTATTCACCAAGTTAAAAAACATCCAGAGCCATTAGCCAAATGATCCAATTACTGGACGTCTTTATATAATAATGCAACAGTCTAACGACTCATTCACTGTACTTAATCAAATTCGCAATCACAAATAACTTTCTCTTCATTACTGTATCTCTTCATCAAATCCTAATCAGAATCAATCATAGTATCTCTCTGGCATGCCTTGCCATAAATGCTTTTACAATGTGTACTGTAATGTACGATTCGTGGCGTCATCTTTCTCATAATCTAGCCTCATATTGTCATATCCAGTTCGTTATTTGCACTGAATAGCCTTCGTTAGTGCAGTTTTGTATTTATTCGCGAATGGACAGTCAGTCATGCTTAATCATTCAACTGATTTATAGCTACAATGCTGAGGATAGCATATTGTTGCATCGAGATAAGGTCGGCTTGTGATGTTTTAGCGTGGTTCCTTCTGATTGGCGTGACGTTGACATTTGTGAAGGTACAATGGTCAGTAAATAATATATTGAAAGCTTTGAAAGTAATGGTAGGACTCTGTAGTTATGACCAGATAATAGTCATATTAGTTTCTATTTTACTTCAATTATATTATAATACCTTATTGTTGTCTGAATTAATAAACAAGGTTAGTCAGAAAGGGGGTACCAATTCAAAAGGGTGTTGAAGTACCCATAGTATTGAGTAACTTTTGTTCTACCACTTTCCCCAAAAATCAATAGTTTAAGAGAAACAGCTGATCAAATAATACACGAAAAATATGCGAAAATCTATCTATCCTCAGCTATGATCAGCTGGGTTTACATTTTAGGTCATATTTGGGGTCACGAGTTAAAAGCTCCATTTTATAAATTCGTAACCAAAGTAGGGACGAAGAATTTTTGAAAGAACTAAAATCTATATACATTATTTTACATGGAAATAAAAATTGTCGGATTTTGAAATTTTAACACTGGCTTTAAAACCGTCATCAGTGATACTTTAAGTAGCCTGCGGATTAGTAGCCGTTTCTGACTAACCTTGTATAGATAACAAACGATCAAAACATGAATTGTCATGAATCGTCGTCGAATAAACACACTTGTTGTTTATTTTGAATAATGAACACTTTGTTCTAAAGAATCTGCATTGTATCAACTAATAAACTTCGCGATATATTCTTCTGCACCTGATTTAACATTTTAAATATGGTTAGGTGCGAACAACGGTGTCGACTATGCAAGGTTGGCCACACCTCGATCGCCTTAAGCTATTTATGTTACAACTACATTAGCTACTTGCATCTCGTCATATTTATATCGTTTTATATCCTTATGCACTTATTCGAAAAGGAGAGCGTCTAGCATATGCAGTAACAAGAATGTTAAATTGACTATTTGAATCATGATCATTTTTCATTGATTTATGTCAATTTAGTTATTTACGTATCTTCATATTACAGTGACTATAACCTATAACTATCATGAGAAGCACCTGCTTTGCTTTCTGCGGATGGTCTTATTATAGACTTAACCCAATCAAAAATACATGGTTCTAGCTTTTGCCCGCGGCATCGCTCGCTTTAATTTAGAATTTGACAATCAACTCTTAACACAATACTAAAGTTTCTATATTAATATAATTCAATCATGATTCGAAAGACACGTGGCGCCATTAATTATAACGTTATTGTTGCTTTCCTCGGGAACAGTACTTTTTTTCGGAATTAAAAGTACCCTATGTCCGTTTCTGTACACCTGACATCGTATATGCAAAATTTCAGGATGATCGGTTCAGTGGTTTAGGCGTGAAAAGGTAACAAACAAATCAAATCTAACAAAACCTGACATCGTATATGCAAAATTTCAGGATGATCGGTTCAGTGGTTTAGGCGTGAAAAGGTAACAAACAAATAAACTTACTTTCGCATTTATAATATTAGTTAGGATTGGAGATATTTGTATGTTTTTTTAATATTTTGAATAGAACAAAGCATAGATTGCTGCTTAGTGCTTAGCTGCATAGTGGTAAAAAGGAAATTCTGAAAAAGTTTTACTGGTAATGGAGTAACTTCTATCTTCTATTAAAGATTTTGCTAGAAAAGTGATCTCACTTTTCATTCATTGAGTTATGTATCTACAAATACACAATGCTTTTTGTGATCACGATCTACTTTTCGTAACAGTTACGAGATCGCATCCTACGTTCAGCGTGCTTCACTTGCTTAGTCAATGAGCAAAACATGTATTTATGTAATTAATAGGTTTAACGTCTGCAAACATCATTATTAATACCCCAAGTAAGATTTAGAATCGATCATTCAAAGACAATTTATAAGAGCAGGAATGGATCTCTAATTAATAAGCTTTTCCAAGTCTACTGCTGAGAAAAAACCGACTCTAAAGGATAAATTAATTTTATGATTAATAAAAGGATAGTACTTAGGCACCATAGTTGTGCCCAAATAACGGCAATGGGCTCGCCAATTACATAGGACTTAATACAGAGGCAAAACGTGAGTATATGGACTCCTGTATTAGGAGAAGACCTCTGCTTACACTTTCGGGGATTATAGGCGTGAATACATGTATGTATGAACTGTTACAAAAAAATATGTTTGACGGGTAAGTTTAATCTTAAGATTTTACAAGTTCATGTTTATAGAAATTAACGCGTTACTAACGGTTGATATACGTTCAAATATTTCGTACATTTTATACACTTTATTTCATACTTTTTTGATACAGCAGGTGGAAGTTACCATTGCTTAAAGAAAATTTGAAAGAATTGTATAAAAGTGACAATGATGTCATTGGGTACCATTTCTAAATAAATTTCAAAATTATTTAATTCATTCCAACCTAAAACGTGGGGTTTCTACCTGAGACTTGTCGCGTTTTCCTCAAATTTTGGGACGTCGACCTTTAAAAACTTTTTATTGCCCAGCAGAACACTTTCAGTAATAATAAATTGCTAAAAGGTCCAACATTATGTGCTATATATCTCTTTTAATTAGAGTACGTCTAAACACCTCTTAACAATTTAATTTTCAAGCCTGGATGATGTCAAGTCCTGCCGTTGTTTCAAAGTCTTTAAGCACATAAAAGCTACTACAATCTGTCAAGTTTCTTTAATAGATTTCAATCTTTGTCGTAAATGCATTAGGTTCAACGTTGATTGGGAAAATTTGTCAGTTTTCGGTAGCTTGATGTGCTGGCTTCTGTACATTAAGCTAATCAAAGATCTTAAAAGAGCAGTTGATAAATAAATCCAAAGTAAGTTATTAAGCACAAAATAAAACTAACATTTTACAAGTATGCACGGAAAAAACAATAATAATAAAAAAAAGATAGTTAACTAAAAAGTAGATCGCAAAAAGAACCAAAAAACTGCAACGATTTTAATACGTGATAAGGCCAACGTAAAAGAAAAAGTAAGGCAATGTCCTAAAAGATCTAAATTTAAAGAAGGTTAGGTCATTGACGAAATTAGAATCAACGTCCCGCTGGGAATTTAAATATTCATCCTGAGATGCCAAAAAGCGGTTAAAAGACGACACACAATTTTGGAGCCATAAAAAAGCGAATTCAATGTTATTTCAAACACGGTTTGAAAAGTCGCAAGAAATTTTGATACTACAAAATATTATCTGGATATTTTATATTATCAAACTTCAAAATCTTTGTGCCAATTATAAAAAAATATGAATATCTCTTTAAAAACTTGAGAAAACTTCACTACAATTTTACGACCAATCAAACATGAAATTATGCTACTGTAACATTTTAATCAACTTAACGGTTGATTGAAATGATGATGATGAAAATATTTTAACCATCGAAGAGTCATATCACGAACTATTGAGTAATGTGTATCACATAACTGTAATACTAAGTTGCATAAAATATGCGCGTTGGACCATATACGAACAATCGTAAATTGCGATATTAGCACCTTGTGGAGGCCGAAAGCAAAGTATTGTAAAAGTATACATTCTTCACACTATGGATAGGAAGTGGCATTCCTTGCCCTTGCTTTGGTATGGATTTTAAATGGAGAATGTGAAAAAGATGGTAATAGAATTACAAAATTGTTTAATGAATACGCTAAGATGAGGCAAGAATTAAAGAAGGTTATTAATTTAGGATATTTTTGTATTAATTATATCTTGAATTTTCGAATAAGTATAAATGTTCTTTATTATTTGTTTCAACATAATAGGTGTAGGTACTTAGCGTCATTTCATACTGACATAGAACATGCACGACTTGCTTAACATTTAAAACTGACATCCATCTGTTTAGAAAAATGTCTTTCAAAATTAGATTACGCATACTGCACATGATAAAAATATGTTTACGTCATCTAAATCTGACCCTTAAATTCTTAATAGTAAAATTCAGAATTGCAACGTGCCAGTTATTGGACTACATACGTAAGTAACAGTAAAACGGCCTTGCAGGGTCATGTTTCCTGCATTCTTAGATAGACTTGTCCTAACAGTAACAAGTGCATATTTAAATGTCGAATTAGTTGCACTAAATAAAATATTTAGTCTGGCGCCAAGCAGTTTACTGTATCCCCTCGTATGTGAGAGCCACAGTGGTATATGGGAATCCCTCTATATTTTTGCTACTTAGATTCATGTCTTAGACCCTGTTTGTGCTTTTCATCAGGTGCTACTAGGGTCAAACACGAAGAAGATAAAAACAAAAATTCGGAATTAAGTGTAATGTGAAGATTTTGTCAAAATAAAGTTTGATAAATTATCTGATTAAATTTAAAGAGATAGAGAAAATGATTCTAACACAGACTAGTAATGACATGTACTTAGAAACAATTTCGAATAAAAATAAATTGTTATACGAACAAACTCAATAATCATTATTCATGTACTTAACGATTCATGAAGCCAAATTGCAAATTGTTTAAGTGATATATTTATTGAATTTGGAAATTTATTCTGTAGCTCATTAATTTGTATGTATTCAGTTGTCATAATAATTTTCGAAGTACCTTACCTTTGTTGTCTTGCTTTCTAACAACAAGGAATCCTTAAAATTTATTTTAAAGCATTTTTCGCACTTGCAATAATATTCATTTTGTCAGAACCTTAAAAGATTCCATTTCTTTAAAAATGTTGATGATAAATCTTACTTTTGGTCCGACAGCGTATCTTTGAAATGTTAATCTTTTTTATTTATATTTAGGAGCTAAATTCAATTTCTGAACGTTTCTTCTTCTTGATCGTGTTGTAAAGTTGAACCATTAACCCTTTTTGGGAGTGGTTTTCTTGGGTTGTTAATTAATGATAACTTTTTTTAAGTAAAAGGGTTCTTCCTTCCTTAGGCGGTATTCTCGTTTCCTTCCTTTTGGTTGATTTTTGTATTAGATTAATGCCCTAAGCACTTTTATATTAGACATGCTTTTAAGTTCTACAAAGTTGATTAATAGGTTTGTTCAATACTACTTCTTCGATATGACTGTCAAAATAACAACTAATCTCAATCTCAAGCGCAATTTGATAAAAACTTGGACCAGAAAAATGTAATGTTATATTAATACAAAGACAAAGGAGCTTTTAAGTTACATCTATGATTAGATTATACAATCATTTCAACATACCGATATCAACAAAGACCAACCAATCATAACCAGTCCTGCTAAACACAAGCCTAGACGAGATGCTTTGAATAAAACATAATATACATATATAACTAACATGTCGTCTGCTTAATTGCGTTGAGCTGATTTATTCCAATCAACCTGCAGCTATGTGGAGCAGCCTTGGTCATCTCTTGACGACCTTTGATAGAACGCAAGCCGTTTATGACGGTGAATGGCTGCGTTGAGCTTTTCTAGGAAACCGTAGGCTTTAGAGTTAATTTTATGCCAGTGTTGATGAAGGGAATATATACGCCTGTTATAAGGTTAGACTAAGATTAGTGTCGAATAAATTTTGTTTAATATTGCTTAACATTTGTTGTTAGGATCTTTAAATGTTTAATGTTCGTCCATTCCAGTGTAAAGTTGTTTGCCTGATTTTAGAAGACTAACGGCCTGTTGCTTAATCTTTGGTTAGTACTTAACTGAGAGATTAATGTGGCGGTTAGATAGTTTCTCTATAGAAAATTTACCAAGCGGGCATATTTATTTCCCAGTTGAAGTTATCCGACGATTGTGAAACATGCCATCTTTCTGAAACGATTTTAATTATTTGAGTATTTTTAACAGATTATTCTGTTAAAGTTCTTTTAACCTGAAGTTTATTATTTTTTTCTTTTAAGTTTTTATAGTAATTGAAGTTGAGAAGTGGGCACTGTGATCTCATCTTTAACATGTTATAGTTTAAATTTTACATCGACACAAACAAAAACTGCATAATTAATGACCTTGATAGACACAAATATGTAGTTATATATAATTTTGATTCAGAGTATTTAGATTAGAACCTATTGGGTTAAAAGCATGACTCAACAAAGATTTCAAAGTTTATAGGCAAAATCAAAACAAACCATGTAGATATAAATCTGTATAATATCATTTTAATCTGAATTTGATTTAATAGACCGTACGTAAAGCAATAATATAATGGCGTGTTCTGACCTCTGACGGAGGCGAGTCACGAATCAGCAAATGTAATAAATTCTTCGATTGAGTCGTTATTTCATTGAAAGTGAACGTTATACGAGTTTTGTCTTAGTTATAAATGCAGGATATAGCAATTTAGATATTGGGCAAATTTGTTTTTGAGGTATGCCTATAGCCGAGTCACGGTTTTCGTCTCAGTTTGTTTAGAAGTTATTAAAAATATATAAAACTTGCATAGATTGTATTGGTCAGTATGCTAGAAGTGTTATCAAAATCTTCAGTATATTCTTTTAACTGACTGAGTTGAAACTGGTAGAGGAATTATGGACATAATGGCTACAAATTCCACCTAAATCTCGACTGAAATATACAATAACTTTCGCTACAATTGGTACTAAATGTCGTGATACAATCTAAGAATTTCTACAACTGAGTAAAACTCGGATCGAAACGAGGCAATCTTTTATTTCTTTTTAAAAATTGAATTAAAGTTCCGTGGCTTTTAAAATTAGAGAAGTAAAAAAAGTGGATCGAAAGAATTAGAGATAAGCAATCTAACATCCATTACATTAAGAAAAGTGTTAACAAAATGAAATAAAATGGTGCTTACTGAGATGTTACACTGCTTACACTTAATGGCTGGCACGCACTCGGAAAGTTGCGTAATAATTCATTCAATTGTTTGAAACTAAATTGCCATGCATATCAGATTGGTCAATAATAAAAATGAACCAATTTCATACTTACGAGTATATAAGTAATTCAATTTAAGAGATGAGCACTCATTGTAAGTTAAGTAAGATATTCACGCAAGTCTTGATGTTGGTTCTGTTGTTATTAAATATAATATTATTATTTTATATTATGTACGTTTGCCTTTTGCTTCTTTATAGCCTTGGTGCCTTGGCCTATTGACAGTACAAAACAGTGACTCCATCAAAGAGAATGTCTGCTAAAATCCCTGAATCGTCTCCTAATCATTTAGTAGTAAAAAGTGTTTAAACAGTGATCGGAATTAAAGATATAATTATTTTAAGAAATGATCTTGCGAAAATTTCGTGTAAGTAGACATTCCATGTTATAAAACGGTAACGATTCTTTGTAAGACAAAAATATGTTTGAATTCCAAGAACATAGTTTTGGTAACAACCCTGCAATAATAAAAACCGATGCAGATTTTTCACTTTTTGCAATTATAAAGCAAACAGATAATTTTGAACACAGGAAATAGGTGTATGAACAACTTACTATCCAATATTTTCTTGATAAAGTATGGTAAATAATAATAAATCATTTTAAAAATCGCGATGGTGTATACTTAATAGAATAAAATTTCTTTATCAGTAAATTGATCTAAAATGGTACTTTGCTCTTCTAGCAATTATTACTTGCTAAGTCTGAACACGGACTAAAGACACTTTGCCATACAACTTATAACTGTAGTGCTGAATGAATTGGTATGTAATTTCGTCATCACTCAATGAGATTGATGACACGAGACCATTCATGACTTAGAGTTAAACAGGTGTTGCGCATCACTAACATCAACTGTACTTTTTTCTACAACCTTCAATTTGCTACTCGATTATGAACCTTATATTAAAGTACGAAGGTATATTTAATTTGTGGTGATAATGAAATTAATTGTGGTGAAGTGATGCTTCTTCAATACACGACACGTGAATGTTTATAAATGAGTCAATAGTGTCATGAGATTGTTAATGATTGATGATTAGGAGTTAAATGATGAGGATGACACCATAGTGACGTAAGTTATAGTAAATAACTGTTAAGCAATATTTTTTTACCAATAATATTGTTAACACAAAAATCTTTTGATAGTTACCTTCGCAATGAACTAGCATTCAGCTCCAAAAATAAAACATAATGTACAGCTTACACTCACAACAGACGCTCTGTGCCTCTTATTAATACTTTTTTGTTCTATGCTACTTTTATTTCATTTATTTTAATCTGTGGGGATTCTTCTCTGTCACCGGGCAAGCGAGCAAGTAAGAGACGATCAACCTGGCACCATAATTGTGCCCGGAAAATGGTAATAGGCTCGTCACCTATTAAATGGACTTAATACTAGAGGTGAAACGTAGGTGTACAGACTCCGAAGAACAGCTCTGTTTACCCCCCACCCCCCATTACAGGACTGAGTACATGTATGTTTGTAATTTCATTCATTAATTTTTCTTACATTGCTATTAAATTGCAACAGAATCTTTGCTTAAAAACCCAAACTTCTAAAAAACCGATCTCTATTTCTTCTACCTTCAAACGACTTAACTGTTCGTGCATAATTACGTCTGTGTGGTCCAAGCACCGTTTGACCATATTTCCAATAGGCTTAAAGAACAAGTGTTTCTGTCTTGTAAGAACATCACAATGGATGATTAATTACTGGACGACAGACCTGCTGTACCTGACAAACTGCGTGACTGATAAATGACAGAACATGTTTGGGAGTGTCTGACTATTTCCGGTACTTTGCAAGCGCGTGAGTGTTATAAAAAATGTGGCGACTTATATGGTTGTATGAGCAAATACAGCTGATCAGGATCTTGTAAGCAATAAAATAAGCGTAATAGATAAGATCTTAGATGTCTTAGATTTTATGGTTATCACAAAACATATTGGTCTTCCACCACACAATCTTACCACCATGATCGATCATAAACACTCTAACTAAAGTAAAACAATGAATACAAATGTAGCTGATAACAAGAAGTGTAACAGCAGCTAATCGAACGATAATCGTTCGTACTGTAATTGAAAACGTTTGCTGTGAAGCCTGTGAAGAAATATTCACTATATCAAATGATATGACTAGGTTCAAAGATAGCGCCACTACTGTAAATTATCTTAAACATGTACCTAGAATAACAGCATCGTGTGAGAATCTCTGCACACATTATGTGCACGCACAGTCGTGAGCGAAAGTCTATGGAGGGGCATTACGTAAAATTTTAGGCGTTGCTAACCATATAATTTGAATATATTATACTTAAGCCAAATTAGAAATAACATTTGGCAAGGTATAAAAAAGTAAATAGGTGTGAAGGTCAGATTAAAGTAGTACTCGTGGGATGCTACTTATTGTATGGATGTGTCGTCATAGTCTTTGATCGTGCAAAACTAGCAAATCTTTTAAGCAAGACAAAACCAAACGTTCCGATTACGATTACGTTAGTACTAACGTTTGTAACCCCATACAACTGTTAAGTGGTCGGAATTCCAATAATGTATCAATAGAAACGGAAAGTTGAATAGAGAACATTTTGTATAAATAATTCCTGGCCACAGTACAGACAAAATTACAAGGTAGGGAACCTATGGAAAATACTCATAGTTCTCAACCCATCAAATTATAAGAAACTCCCATAAAAACATAAATTAAAAAGAAAAAGAACGTAAATCGCGAAAGATCACTGACCATCATCCAAGCCTTACCTCCTATCAATCTAAAATCAACTTTATCTTATTAAAAATAAAGTCGACGATCATTTGTGATAAAAAACTGCACATAAAAGCTGCAGGACAAGACAGGTGCGTGAAAACGAAAGTTGTTCTCTTCCTGCTCACCCGTTCGCCTCGAGTTGAAACCAGGTATGGATATAACTATTTAGACTTTGATATGCAAGGACGATACAAAAATGAAATAAAAGATCAATGATAAAATTACATGGAAAAATCACATTGTTGATGTTATAATAGATGAAGTCATGATTGATAATGCTTGCAGTGATGAATTTTTTAAAGATTGTGTACTGTATTGTAAATCTGAGCAATCTATCGATGCTGTCCTTTATTGAATGTTAACGCGAACCCTATATTGAAATCTTTGTTGCTTTTTATCTCACAATATACATACAATCTTTGGAGCGGTACAGAATCTTATATGCATGGAGATATATTGGTTTCGGAAAGCAAAAGCATGAATTGCAATAAGTATTTTAGTGGAGCAGATTAATATTTATTATGTAACTGTAAAGGAAATGAGTAAAATTCATTAAAATAAAATACAAGACCAAGTTTATATCGCAAATTGTAAAAATTAAAACAAATAAATAATTGAGAGTAAGCAATCAAACTAAATCAAATCAAAAATGATCATGAAAAGAGTAAATGCAGGAAACATATCAGGTTGATTTTATATTTTTATGATACGGCACGAGCCGTACGAAAGGAAGAGTTGGGAGTTCGAATCAACTACTTTCACTGAACAGACGCTAAAAAGTGAAACTGGAATCGGCGTAGGCAACGGAATGCTGGCTAACCGTGATAATGATGACGTAAAAAATGATAAGGAATTGTTAATATGTGTTGTGGAAAGTTTTGTAGTATTAGTATGAACATACAGGTAAGTGATTGTTCTAGCACCTATTTAGAAAGAAATCTGATAAAAGTCTTTGCGAGACTAAAGAGCAGCAATTGGTGTTTGTTTATTACAAAGCAAAGATATGTTGGACGGGTTACTACTTAGAGTAAATCAAAAGTAAAATAATATTTTATCACTACGTAGTACTCGTATAAAACAAAGTCGCTTCCCGCTGTCTGTCACTATGTATGCTTAGATCTTTAAAACTATGCAACGGATTTTGATGCAGTTTTTTGTAATAGATAGAGTGATTCAAGAGGAAGGTTTCAAGCTATAAAACTTCCACGTGCGAAGCCGGGGCGGGTCGCTAATTAACAATAAAACTTTAGTAATAACGAGAGCGATCTATAACGACACATCGTAGTATGATATACTTATAGTAACCGGCAAGCTGCTATAATGCAATTCTTCATAATGCTTGAAAAACTTGATTGTAGAACACATATGTTTACAGCAAAAAGTTGTCAATACGTATATTAAAGTTGCAAAAATGAACTAAAATGAAACAGCTGCTGACGAGAAGTTTGGAGGTCGTCCAGTTAACGTAATGAGGGAAAGGGAAGGACGTAAGGATATAATTACAGCACATCATGCAATTCGAGAACCTCGATTTGAAAATCAACAAACTGTTAAGCGAAACGTAAATGAGCTAATATTCGATTTAACTGTTGAAGATCGGATCGTTTGCATTATATTCCACGAATTCGGTATAAAATGGAATGTAATTACCGATATCTCGATACTAAAATCGTTTTGAATGCTGAACTTTGCAATGAGGTCGGAGTTAACGAAATGTCAATTGGCTGGAATTGGCGTTGTTTGCACTACATACAGATTTTCGTGAGATTGATCTTAATCAAATGTTTGGTAATTACGCAGAGTATGACGTTATAATTTGTAATTATGTTGCTTGTTTTAATCTCGGAGATTTAGTACGATTTGCAGTGTCATGTCCGAAATCGAGTCACGATGCTAGAACAAATGAAAGTGGGCGTGAGGAATGATAACAGGAGCAACACTTATACTGCTAAAGGCATGTACGTGTAGCCACGATGAAGCCCTTGTAAGGAACTGAAATCTTGATGGTTAATAATACTAAAGTATTAATCGTTGCTACAAAAATATCATGCAATCTGTGACATCGTGTTCTTACTTCACTTATTAATGTACAGTACCTGACAACTATATTACTCAGCTTATATGCTACAATGCGTTTTGAAATTAATCATGATATTATTGCAAATAAGCAGACAGTTCGAGGAATGAATGAACCTTGATGTCTTAAGGATTTGATCTTACAAATGCACGTCATTCTGCGGGTCGAAATTTTGTAAAGGGTATAAAAATAATTTTCGATTCATGCTCAGTCCAAAGAATTTCAATACAAATAAGCCTACCAAAAGAAAATACGATAAGTTCTTTGTGTGAGGAAAAATATAATTATAATGTGTTTATGATTGTTCCAAACAAGTTTGGGCTTTGTACTAACTCAATGATGGTCCCTTCAGTCTCTTGCCTACGTTTAAAAATATCTGTCTCGTAATTTAAAAATAATATCGGTTAACCGGATGTGGGGTGCATTCGTGTGTCTTTATTCCAAGGACGCGCCGAATACCAACTGTTCCCACGTTGAAAGGGCAACGGGGACTCTGCTGCTTTAATAGTCTTTTGTTTTTGGGGTTTTCCTTTATTTAGGCATGTAAATTACATTGTGTACTTCATTATAGCAAAGTGTGGTTGAATTGAAATATCAAGATTGACGTATTTGGAAGTCAGACGCAAAAACATCTTTTTTCGTGTCTTTTAAATCCAAATAATGTATTTTCATTATCTTCAGTTTAAAAGTTGTTGGTTCAACTTTAATGTGAAGACAGTTTAACGTTTTTGTGTGATATTTGGCTAAATTAAATCATATCTTCATTAAGTAGCACAACTCTATGTACTTTTCCCTTGACCTCGCTATGGTAAGCCATACAAATACAATATAAGTGCTTATCACAAAAATGTCTTGTAACAATCGTGGTCATATCAAATTAGAAGTCTAATAACTAGCCTAGGTATTGCAGTAGTAATAAATCTATCAATCTAAGCAAGACCTAGCGTGGAGCAAGATACCTGCATCATTATTTTCAAACGCACGACAATCTAATCTTCAATTACCACAAGTGACCTTTCTAACGCGCAATTATATTACACGCAACTAAATATCAACTGTACAAGTGACAACTGTAAACTTTCGTAAGACGGGCTTGCAGAGACCATGTTACGTCATTTTACTTTTAGCCGCCTTATTTAAATGTCAAATATTGACCCATGACACGCAAACTGCCACTAGTCTTATTATCCATCAAAATTCCGAGGACCAGTGTTTGTTCTTTTGAATTAAGGTAATAGACGTCATTTGAACCGACAGCATTGTCTGAATTTTGAAATACTTGGTCTCCAGATAATAAAGCTGATAGAATTATTTCTTATATGGATGCAATTGCGATATTAATCTTAAATTAACGAAGCCTCATTGATGTACGATGTTTAACAAATGTTACGTATCGTGATTATTGTTGCTATGGATTGTTCGATAACGTTGTTGTTATGAAACTCGCATGTAAGAGGTTGTTACACGCCAAACTAACAATACAAGATGAAGTAAATGGGATGGCTTATACAGTTATTTAACGTACTGATATGGTATTGGCTTAGAGTATAAGTAACTTTTAACCTGCAATAGTATTTATTGTGTTGAACTTGACATTATAAACATAAGTTAGGCAAGTATACATAAGAAAATTTTAATAAATTGGTGTTTGGTAGTTGTGTTTTATTTGAAAAATAGCTTTAGCTTCACGTTTTAATACACCAAATACATGGCAATTAGGAAGAGGAAGAAGCACTTAAAGCGTTAAAACTTACTTAACTGCAATTGAACAGGCTGAGTGAGTTTGTTTGGTAAAACACCTACCACTTTCTAGAATACTTGAATTGATTGAACACCGCAGACATAGATTCTTAAACACAAACAATCAAAGAAAAAGAAATGCTCATATCTTTGTTTATATTTCTTCTAACGTAAATGCATGTTTTCACTTTCATTGCATACGTATGTAGTATGTCGTGTTCTGTGAGATCGTTGAACGTCACGCGGATCGTGATCTCTGCACAATTAAAGTGTCCAAAACAATTACTATCATAGAAAGATGATGGGAGAAATGTTGATTATGTAAAACAGAATTTGAATTTCTTTGAAGATGAGCTCGTGTTTTGATGTAAGTTGGATTTGTGTTTGGTGGTAGATAAAGTATAATAAGACAAGAGTGTTATATCAGGACAAAGTTTAATTATTTTGGTGATAGAACATTAAAAAAACGTTTGCCATATCTGTTAAATAGCCTGCCGGAGGATATTCGACGCGAAGATATTAAACGCATTTTTAAGCGTAAGCTTAAAAAATATTACCTAACTATTTGTTAGCTGTGAGTTAGTTATTTTATATAGTTTGATTAATGTACGGAGACTCGATCCCACAGTCAAACCGATAACACGGTTTTGTGGGGCAAATGTATGTAATCTATGTAATTGAACAATAAATAAAAAAAAATGATTTTTTTAACGAGACACTGCCTCGTAATTTGGGTATGCAGACATTATAATTTATAATAAACAGAAAATGGAATTTTGCTCAACATTTTATAGTTATACAACAAAAATTAATTAAAGTAAAATGCAAGTAGTTTTGCAACACACATAAAAATACGAATAAAATTCAACATCAAATATTTTCTGCAAATATTTTGCAATATATCAACGTGCGATGTATCGAATATTAATATAATGTTAATAATTTTTGTCGTAAAATCACGACTAGACAGACAGCTGGGTTGGCCAATAACAAGTGTCAGGTGGGATTGCAACACTGCGCATACGCCGACCGCTGTAGGCTGTAATAAGGACACTGTTGTATAATTTGTACGCACAATCGACAACTGATTAGAGCCTTTTGGTAAGACGGTATGATACGAATGTTTGGAATGATAAATACGCTGTGAGACAAAAGCATCCTTGCATGAGTAAGTAATAATAGAACGTTCGATGCTCTATAAATGTGATGAAAACCATAGCTGTAATGTTTTAACCAAAGTAAAGATCATCACTGGTCTGTCGGTTGCTATGACCTCAATAAACAAAAGTGGTAAAATGGATATAGTAATTATGAATATAGTTCTCCGAAAAATATTAACTAACACTGGGTCTAGTAGCGGTCTTTAATAAAAAAACTCATCACACTCACTCACTCATCACACACTAAGAAATAAAGCAGACATCAAAATTCAAAACTCTGCAACATGAATGGAATAACTTCGAATCTTCGAAATCATAACGACTATTTTAAATTTCTGTGAAAGAAACGCTTAAAGCAGAATAACAGGTGACCTTGAACTACTTTTGAGTTGCATTCATTTCTTAATTTCGGTACGGTTTTTGGAGCCTTGATATTAAAAGCGAAGTTTGGAGTCAGTTGAGATTCGTGACTTCATTGTAATGCACTTGCAAAATGTTAGAGTAATGCAAATCATACGTCATCCTGTCCAATGATGGCGGATGATAAAATTGTTGAGATTAAAAAGGGTAAGGTTAGATCTGCTACTACAATATTTAAATAAATCATGTTACTTTCAAAATGTGTTCATGAGTGCTTATTACAGAAAAAAAGAAAAGAAAACAAATGATAAAAGAATCATGTTCGATTAAAAATTCCTTATGCATAATTTAACTTTATGTAGCGGTATGAAAGGTAAAAAAAATTAAAACTGGTACCAAAATTATGCTGACTTGTCTTCCAAAAATACCTGACAATCTGCATCATCATTATAAGATTACATTTCGTACAAAAGTATTATCCGAAGTATAAATTTGAATGAACCGTACAGTTTTAATCAAAGCATTTTGCTGAACTTAACCTGTTAATGTCAATTTAGCCCTCCCACTGTCATGCCAGATCAATGCCCTCCAAGATTGATATCCGGCAAAAGATTGATACAATGATCCGCTAATTATTCGCACTTGAAATCTTAAAGCATGGTGGTATTCGTCACGCGGTGTTAAGGAATAATTTAATATTTATGGACACTTCAGGAACAAGTATTCAAAAATTATTTTGACACCCTGTGAAGCTCAGCTGATATTGAAAAATTCAAAAGTTGTGTAATTCGCTTTTTTATCGAGTGATGAGTTAAATTCAAAAAGTTTTTTTTATTTCGTATCTTGACTGGTTCATATCTCAACCACCGTGATCACAAATGCATCTTTAGATATGTTATTTGTTTCTTAAGTAGTTTTGTAAACCTTTATTACCACAAAATAACATATTTCCTTATTGTTTTCAATACTTCACGATACGGTAATCCCAGTAAACTGAAATAAATCACTTGCAATTTGACATTGCATAGCTTTAAGGTCAAAAGTGTACGCGACCAGATGGTTTTCCGGACAATTTACTATGCCGTAACTCGTTCATTGTTAGTCATCGGTCACGATCGCGATCAATGGGTCAGAGTTGACCTGTACAACGATTGACAGCCAAGCAAACATTGCGAAAAGGACTCAGTTGAGTAATGTTTGTTTTGCAAATAGTTTGGCATTAAATGTGGCTAAATGGCAAACGTCGCTTGAGAAATGTTAACCATAATTCGAAAACTTGTAGTAATTCTAGTCAATTCATTTACTTCATTTTACGAAATGCAGAAATGGTTACTGGAATCTTCATTAAGTTTCAAGAAGACTTTTAAGTAACAAATTAAGAGTAAACCTAAACCTTACGATATTCTGCGGTTTGTTTCCATTTACGATTACGTAGTTCGTTATCCGTGGCGTAACAAGAAACAACGGAATTCTGAGATAAAATCGCAGAGTCTGAAGATAACTATTGTTGATTTGTTTCACTGATTTTGCATACAGATAGTAATCAAGCAGATAGTATTGATGTTGAGGGTGACAAAGAAATCACCGTGATTGTGGAGAAAAACTTGAAATGCACTTTCAGCCACAACCACAAGTCTCAATAGAAAAATCTATCAATAACAATGTTTGATTGAATGTGGCCGTCGTGATTCAAGGCTTTCACTGTCAACCGCAGATATTATATCCGCGAAAGCTTTAATAAAAACTATAAATGGAGGCATCGAACAAACAACATTGTGAGAGTCAACCAAGACACTATTGTGTGGCTGTTACGTCACTAGACAACCAAAGACATTTCAATACAATGCTACTGAATTTAGTGCACGCGTGAATGTTATCTGTTCTCAGTTGTCGATGGATATCGAAATAGCGATGGTATCGCTTGTAATGTTGAAGCTAAATGAAACGTGGTAAGTGTCAGAGTCAGTATATAGTACGGCGTGTTCTCACGTCCTTAATAACTGTAAGCAGTCGGAAACGGTTACAAAAACGTAACCAAAGACAAAGGAAAGGAAAACGTAATATGCACGCGGAACAACTATGGGAGACAGTAGTGTTTAAGTTGCAAATTAAGGTAATTAATTTCAATTTGTACTGATTGTGTAAGACAAAATTATGTTACAGCATTTTAAGTACTTTCACAGTAATCGACAACCATGATTGCATTGTACTTACTACTACACACGAGTTACCAAGTTCTTAGACAGCAAAACAAGAAGCAAGGTTGAATAAAACAATTTTACAGTCCGTAATACACCAAGTAATAAGTAATATTGTTGAACGTTACAATCTAGAATATAATGCTGATATGAAACAATCTCAAGAAATATAACTTACGTCGCAATAAGTGGACACACGTATAGGTCCTAATTTGTGGAAAGCCAAAGATTTCACTTTGACAAATTGTCATAATGGTTTCTACTATGATCTGTGCTATTATAGCAGTGACTGTGTGAACTGAGCCGTGAACATTACTTACATCGGCTCGACGACCTCGTGATTGATGCATAGAAAGTTTAAATACCAATTTGGGTATCGTTCGCCTATTATGATTTGATTGCCTACTCATTAGTCTTTGATACAATGGCAGGAAATCACCGGTGCCTATAAATTGCTAGCGGTTGTGGTTTTAGGAAACCTGTGAAAAAATATTGTTTCCTAGAGTTTTTTTTTGTTTTGAATTTGGTAGTAATTATTTTGCTGAATCTTTTAGAAGGTCTCGCAAGAATACACAATTATGACGATAGTATATTAATTTTGCATTGCATTCAGCTTTAAAACGTTATCAATTATATTTGTTTCTAATTGAAATGCTTATACATTTCACCATTTCCCATATCTAATCAAATTCTTAATGTGTTTATGTTAGTTTTAGTCTTGCAATAGTCAATCTATCATGCAAGTATTCAAATTCAGCATCGCAATATTGAGGAAACAAATAGGCATTTCAACAGACGATGCAACCTCACGTTTGTAACATCTTCAGAATGGTGCTATGAAAGCTTACTCTAGACTGTTAAATAGCAAACAAAAGTCTTTGGGAACGCTTCGAATAAATTTGGGACATTGTATTGCTTTTAGAAATAGTTTGCTGTGGTTTCATACGATACATATTATAATCATGGCATCGTACTATTTTCATTTTTACAACATCTGTATTATTTAAACCTTAATTCAAAATTTATTGTTGTTGATACTACAACAAATTGTGTTTTCTAAACAAAATACCTAACAAAATTAAGCTATTTATCGTACACAGTAGGTACACATTTTACAAAATTAAATACACTCAATGGCTTCTTCATTACAGTAAAACAAATATACCGAAGCGGGGAAGGATATTTGGACCCAATTTATTTTGATTCGATAAACCGGCAATTTAAACGTATCGTCATTATGTTATTATCTAATTTCTCAATGACTTACCTTATAAAGTTTATCCTTTTGATACCATACATCCTCCTCTTCCTCCACGGGCGCTGCAAACGCCTGCGTCAGATCGTCGCGAGAACGCGAAAGTATTCGACGTCGTGACACCATCTCGCCACCCACTGCCGCCTCGAACGGTACTAGGCTGAAACAACATAATAATAAATTGATTATTTAAATGAATGAACTTCAAACCAAGAAACTTAAACTTTGCAGGACTTGAGTCCAAGTTATCATTGGTAGCTGAGATGACGTGGCTGATAGATGACCACAAATATGCAACAAGCATCACTGCTTCTACAACACAAGTAACAACAGAAGTAGGTACAGATTAAAGCCTTTGCTTAATCCTATTATTATTAAATTATGTAGATTTGACATTCACCATTGCTTGGTTGGTTAAAGATATTCAAAGGGCATTCTATTTCCAGAATTATGTGTCTAGACAAAAGACAAATTCAAGTCGTCGAAATACATGTACACTCGAGAGCAATGAATTCGGGTCACCAACCTGTCCTAAGACTATTTAATACGATATAATTATTAATTTTTATTTAAGTAGTATTTAATAGTCTATAAAACACTTTTTATTTGAATAAGCTATCATTCGTAGTTTCCCAGATATTAATGTTTATGTTGGTAACCCGGATTCATTGCTCAGAAACCTCATTGAACGTTTCTGCTGAACCGGAACAATCCCTTTCGCGATACAATGAAAAACTATTTATCATAGCACGTAACTCAATATTATGATCATATCAATACCAAATGATACAATTGTTGAACTTTCTATAGAAGATTAAAGTTATACATAACAGCGTTATGAAACAAAAGGTGCAGCGAAAGCTTGAATTGCCATTCATGTTTGTATAGCTCTTAGTTCTTTATTGAAGGTATTCATAGTTAATGACATCCTATTAGGAAGATAGAAGCCTTGTTTTAATGTCTATTTGAGTTCTTCGACATTATAATTATTGTACGTAGAAGATTGACTATTATGTAATGAGATTCATTAAAAGCGAAGGTTCAAAAAGTTGTTTTTCTTGTACGACAAATATGCAGAACTAAATTACAAATGACCGTATAGCATTTAAAAAAAAAATGGAATAACGTTGTCATTTAGAAGTCTGGCATGATCCTTTGATATCACAAATGACAAATCAAATTTCACCCTTGTTCTTTACCAGGTTTTCATCACCAGAACATTCAAAGACTATCCATTCATCACCCACTTTTGAACTGCCGTCATCGTGATAATAGTATTAGTCGTCTTTTACGAGAAATTATTTATTTACTGTCAAAAATCATATTCAAACACACAAGAGCCAAATTTCTCCAACCACACAAGGCACCATCTTATCATAGGTTCGTAACAGTGTACAAAGCGTTGCTCGCTCGCTTCCTTCCGACAGCTAACAATGTGTGGCATTGGATTCGACATTGGGGCTCGTACGGCGTGTCTAACGATCGCCTCCGTCTGTTCCTCCCATTCATTTGATACCCACTATGTTTGTTTTACTTGGGCTTGAGATTTTGGATCTTCTTTCGAATAATATTTACACTTTGGTATCTGTTTCTGTCTTTCTTTTTTGTTTGTCTTAGAAGATACTGATATCGTTGACTGTCTTACATACAATTACTTTGGGTGCTTAGTAGTTGTATCGTGACTTTAATTGAAAACTTATGAACAAATTGAGTTGGCTTACAACGATGTTGCTGTAAATTTTTTTGTGGTCATGTTAGATATTTTGTACTCGTTTTAACTCATAATGCTCATTATCGGCACTACTAACTCCATCAAGCACCTTATACGCTAGTCAGTCCATTTACTAATGCACTTCATGAACTAACTCATATAGTCCACCATAGAACATGGGCCTATTATCCTAAAGCATATGTGCGTATAGTACTTTCATTACGCCATAATATGCAGACAATCCATTGGATAGACCGCAGTGACTCTAAAGTCCATTAATATCAATTGCTGGAAAGTCGAAAGTAATTTTCTTCACGCGATTTTCTCGAAAGCCAATGTTATTGAGTCTCGTTTGGAAAAGAATTATCTTTTCATGTTAGCTTTAAATTTTATTTGATTTGTCTTTCTCGTTTTCTAAATTCGTGAAATCTACATTTATGTTATTTGAAATTTAATTTAGGATTTGGAAGTCTCAAGTTTATAGCAACTTAATTCTTGTTGCTCTTGATTTTTGCTTTGCTTGAAGCGCGCTCTTCATAAGCACGAACACGTGCTCTGTTTTTAAGTGCTCTGGTAAAAGCAATTACTGGTTTACTTAAATTCAAGTGAAGACTTTTACATTAGTGTCGGGTTCTTTTATTGTATCCTTTTAACGCTTTTAAAATATTTTCGAGGAAATCACAAAGAAACCGCATAACAAGTAAAAGTAAAAAAAAAGACTTAAGTTCGCACAATCAGTGGGTCACCACTTTCACACTTGATTTACTTTGCTCTAAATACGTATCGCAATGCCTGTTACGACACCCGATCGAGATACGTTTGTTCGATCCAAAGCGATTCTGAGATACGGCCATACGCAACAGCTTGGTCTAACAGATAGAACTGGTGTATTTCATGTTATCGATCGTAATCGCTAGAATACTAGAATATTTCGACATGATAAATCAGTATTAGACTACTCTAAATCTAAATAAAACTTAAATAAGACTATGTCAACTTACGTTGACGGTGTGTTCATAATTTGCTTTCTGAATTCAAAAGTTATAAACAAAGAGCTCTCATTAAAAAAAGACGTTGAAAGATTGATATTGGCATGCAAATAACAAGTGTATTTTTTAATTCAGGCAATGACAAGGTATTTAATAATAATGTCTATACTGTCACTGATTTATTACACAATGTGGTTTTCTAGTAATTTATCACTATTAAGACGTATTTGATTGATTCAGGCTGCTTATATTTATTACTATACTTAAAATCGTATCGAATGCAACGCACGCGCTTTGGCATACCTGTCAAGTTGATCGTGTCGCATGCCCGATTCGTAATCGTTGACTATCTACGTCTTATACACAAAACTTTACTCTCTCCTCTCCTTAAATGCAAATCTGGCAATATCTCATTCATTCCAATGTTGTTGTGCAAGACATTCTTCTCGAGCCGGTATTTTTACAAGAAGTCAAATATTGAGAAATCTGTCTTATTACGCGGCAATATTGTGCACGTAATGCATAAGGATTGTACTTTTAATATTAGGCTCTCCTAACAAGAAATCAGCCCTAAAAGTAAAACATTCTTCCAAAACATTTTTTCCCTTTCACACTATTTACCTCACCATTTTCTCACGACCAAGTGACGTAACATATCGTCCAGTACAAGTGTATGACACAATACATCGTAAAGGACGATCATAAAATGCAGCACCTGCAGACGTCACAGGACCCGTTTATAGCACGCTGACCCATATCCAGAGGTGAACGCTTGAAAGACAAGTGCTGCTAGTGGGGACTTGTCGATTTCGAATCGAACGATATTATTGTTCGCGAAGTGCATGGAGTATCGTCTGTTTATGAAGATATGGGAACCGAAGTATTATGTACATTAGGTTTTTTTAAATGAGCGGTTCGTATCTTTTCCTCATGTTATTTTGTTTATTTAGTAATGTTGTTTATTTTACCGATAAAAAATAATAATCTCTATAGCACCTTGATTAGGTCGTCGGTATGCTAAGTATTTCCGTCACTTCGTTTTAATTACAATAAATATTATTAATAAGATTGTCTATGGATTTGTCCATAGAAACTAATGTAAAACAATAACCTACTTTTATTTGCGCAACACTTGGGATTTTAACACATCTTTGCGGTCAAAGATGGCACGTGCTTGCCAGTTCTCACTTTTAGGTTTTGACATTACACATGAGCTCTAATTAGTGATGGTGTATTACAACATGTTAAGTAGTAGATACGTAATATTTTGGCTAACATTTGACGGGGGTAATTACATAGGTTCGGTTAAGTAGAAACTTGTGATATTTAAAAGACATAATTACAAACGAATGTTCCGCATTCTTACGTAAAAAAAAAATGTTGAAGTAATTATTTAAATCAGTAGGTAATTGCGGTACTAAGGAACATGTTCGATAAAAAAATGTGTCCAAAGGTTATAAAAAATATTGTTTGCGTAAATTTTAAAATCGATTCTTCTATCGCTATCGACATATCGATATCCCAGTGGGTCCCGCTAACCCACTAGAGCTAGTCATTACGGGAGTCTCTTAGCGGAACAGGTTTACACTTTTATTTTCTTTTTACATACGTGAAGGCATCCCCGCGCAGGCGCAATTACTACGGTACATTTAGGGTTGTGCACTGCCAAGTTTCTGGAGTTATTAAATTTTGAACTTATGTCCTAATTTCGATATTCAATATTTTTGTATAGCTTATTTACGGTCATGATGCAAAATATTGGTGGTACTAAACAGTTAAAAAAAAAGAATAATACATTAGCAAAGATTGTTAAGAAAAAAATCGTATTTCAGCTATGCTATTCAAAATTGAGACGGAGCTATTAAAAAATACTAAAAATAATGCCGAAAAAGATTTATTTTGAAGGGCGAGTAATGTAGAAATAAATAAATGTAGTTTTTTTTGTTTGCTGAAGATGACTCGTAATTTGGAGGATTCCGGTGACTGGGACCGAAATTAACTGGGACCGCGGTCCCAGTTGCCGGATCGATTTAATTTTAATATTTTCCTTCCGGCGACTGGGACCACTAATAAATCAATACCAAAATCTATTGTTCAAGTCAAAAACAGTACAGTCAAACGAAAAAATGTTCAAAGTAATAATTAAAGATAAAACTCTTTGATACAAAAATTACATTTATTTATAGAATATAATATGAAAAAATACTCTTTGATTACCGTTCCTGTAATTTAAAATGTACAGACGCCAGCACATCAAACTACTACAATCTGTCAAATTTCTGTAATAAATCATTTCTAACACGAAAGCATTAGGTTCAAGGTTGATTGGGAAAATTTATCAATTTCAGGTACTCGTAGCTTGACCTGCTGTTGCTTGTAATAAAAATATAAACAATAATAATAATCTGCCCCCTTCGAACTTGCCACCGGGGTGGTGGCTGGCACTAACAAGTGGCGTTTACCACCCCGGTGGTCAATGGCACTTATTTAGTCTCATATACCTCCTTCGTTTATTCCCATCTGCCCCCTTCAAGCTTGCCACCGGGGTGGTAGCTGGCACTAACCAGTGGCGTTTACCACCCCGGTGGTCAATGGCACTTATTTAGTGTTATATGCCCCCTTCATAATTATAGAAAGGTGGTCGATTCTCATTACGTACTGGACGTTATCAATCAACAAATACCTAACCATATTGGTTAGACAGAAAAATAAAAACCTTTTAATAAATTATTTCCAGTTACCACGATCACAGTTTTAATCAGAATATAATTAACATTAGAATAATCCCTTCATTGCCACTAGTACCATCAACAGTTCCAGTCCGGGGCAGTAGTCCAACTGCTCTGTCCAACTAGCTGAACCATGGGTTTTACTAGGGGCAGTTGTCCAACTTTAAAAATAGTTGGACCACAGCACCTTTTGCGAGTTCCGTGGTCCAATTTTGAGCTAAGTAGTAAGTTGCTTAAGCACCTCGCTCCAGTTCTGCTTTCTTGGTAGTTTTAGTAAATAAACAATTAGGGCAGTTAAATTGTAAAACGTTTATCGATGATATCATTTATTACGTATCCTTTCATGCTCTTCTCTGTTTCATCGTGGATTCATTTCGAGGAATACCCCATATTTTGATACATACGTTTTATTTCGCCCAAATTACAGTACTTAGTAGAGTAGGAATAGTAAGGGAAAAGTTGGCCGAATGCCTGGGCCAGAATACCATGGGAAAACAGTATCGTAGTTAAATCGACCCATTGGGATTTAATTTCATTAAAATGAAAAAAGGTGCGTTGCATTTTTTCGTTTCACTGTACTGTTTTTGACTTGAACAATAGATTTTAGTATTGATTTATTGGTGGTCCCAGTCGCCGGAAGAAAAATATTAAAATTAAATCGATCCGGCAACTGGGACCGCGGTCCCAGTTAATTGCGGTCCCAGTCGCCGGAATCCTCGTAATTTGCCCCTTTAAAATTTTAATAATATTCCAATTCTAAATACAAAATCAAGTGAGGATGTTCACGGTCAACCCTGGACGCGTTACATCTGGATAGCACGCGCCATGATGTAATCGCTTGATAGTTTGTTGACTCGCAACCGTTCGCCCGTAATTGTTGTTTATGAGACAAATGCTGCAGCTCGCTTTTATTTTACGGGTTATTGATCGGCGTGTGAGGGATTGAGGCTTTTTGTATTTGTGTTTTTAATAGGATTATAGAATAATGTCAGGCTCGAAGGACCAAAATAAATTAGCTGTTTTCTCACTCAGTAGATGTTATGTTGTTGAATGTTACGTTAGTTTAATTTAGTAAAATGACTATGTTTATGGTGTGAGTGTTTTTTTAACTGATATACACATATAAAAGTAAATATTATAAAGCGAACGCAGACGCGGATATAGTATTATTAGCTGTGAATAGTGTACGTGTCCATTCAGTGTGTTAGATTTGTGGAGAAACTTGGTGTTGGTGTTCCTCCAACCAAAGGGAGGATCCTCCAACCAGGCGGAGTCTTGTGCCTGGCGGGCTACTGCCCAACTGTTGATGTTGGGAGGTTGTATATGTACTATCTGCGTGTTAAATCTTGATTGCGCGATGTAGGATTAGTTCGCATGTGGCGAGATAGATGCCGCCACAGATTCAATTATAAGGAAGATGATATAATTGTGAAAGATGATTATGGACAGCAAGAAAGTTGAAACTAAAATGACAGCTAGTAGAGATAGATGGAAGAAAAAGACGCACTGCATGGACCTAGATAGAAGATTATACACCTTTATTTTTAGTAATATACAAAAACCGAGACACCCCAACAAGATTTTCATCAGAACTGCCTGAATGTGTGTTTTTTTTAAATAAATCTCCAAGTTACACTTTACTTTATGTCGCGTCAAGTTCCCTAGTAAAGTGTGAAATGCCTGAGATGTGCTATGCAGGGGTTGTCTAATACATGGAAACTGACCGAGCGGACCGTCTCTAGCCTCAAGGTGTCTATTCCCGTCCACTGTTATGCGTAGAAACCTATTGAAAGAGAATTGAAATTTATGAAAAACAAAGGAAAAATACGAGTATAATGTGGTGTAAAAACTATGTCAATCGATTCTCCTGGTGATTCTGAACACACTAGTTTCAGGTTTAATGTATACTAAAAATAAACTTGTATATTTCAGAAATAATATTATTATAAAGGTAGAGTTGGACGAATAAGTAAATAAAGCATATAAAAGATCAATTGGATTCATTGCTGGACTTGAAATTATTTCTGATAGATTTTTACCATTCATAACTATTTTGGATCTTTCTATAATACAGGTATTCGTAGCTTTGAAGCCAGATCAACATGAAATTACGTTTTCGAAAATGTAATTTATTTATTAATCGCTGGCAGTAGTATGTGATTATAAAATATTATGCAAGTATACAACTTTCTGAATGGCGTATGACACTCATTTATATTTTCCACCTTCACATGTTACTTAAATTGTAAATGTGCTCTGAATTTGCTCGCTCCATTTTTGGTGCAAAAACAGTAATAATTGCAGCACAGACAACCTAATATGTGGATGCCATTAACTTATGTATGTTAAAAAAGGTATGCTTCATACTCCATTCTTGTATATTTGTTTCTGTCATTGTGTGAGAAAATGAGTAAGCTGACGAATCGAGTCTCGCTCACGGCTCAGTAGTTCAGTACGGCTCACGGCTCAGTAGTTCAGTACGGCTCACGGCTCAGTAGTTCAGTACGGCTCCCGGCTCACCTCAGCCGCTCGCCGTGACTTGAAAACCCGGATGGAGTTAGTTGAACTACTGAACTAAAACGCTTCACAGAGGTGAACTAGTTCATTCGGCTCACCTAAAGTGAGTAGTTCATCTGAACTACTCGCTCATGAGTTACACAAGTCTGAAGCCAATTTAATCTAGGTTCATATTTTATCTGCCCCAAAAACAGTATAGGTAGATACAGTACTATTTATTACAGTTACTAAGGCATTACGAAATGAACTGTTAAAAATTCAGTAGAAATTGTATAGCTAGCATTCTTCTAAGCTGCTTTCCAAGTCAAATGACAACGTGGTCGCGATTCTAATTGCATGTTACTATTATGTGTCTTGGAAACAAAAACGAACATCTTAGTTAGCAAGCATACATCTTCATTTATATTCACTCTTATGTTCTGAGTGGTAATGTTCAAAATGCTCTGGTTTCTGGTCCTTTGAACTTGGTCCTTTCGTCACCGTAGATTTTAAAAGGTTCGCCCCTATTGACGATTTGATGCGTCCCATTTTTGAGACACGTTTTTGTTTGACAAAACATATTTTCGCAATCTGTTTTGTGAATGGGTACTTAGCAGGTTGTGCGGTTATTAAATATTACGATAGAATTGGTAAATATGTATAATGATGATACATGGTCGACTTATGACTTCTGAGATATTGGATCATCAATTCTGCCTAGCCTTTTCCCAATTATATTGGGGTCAGCTTCAAGTCTATCTAGATGTGGCTGAATACCAGTATTTTACACGGAGCGACTGCTATCAGACCTCCGCAACGCAGTTACTGGGCAATGCCGATATCCTAAGGTTGGACCGGTTGTCAAACGTTCGGGCTTCTGACCACCCATAACGACTGTCGTAAGTATTCGTATGATCCGGGACCGACGGTTTAACTTGCTCTCCCAGACACGTAAAGGTTTCTATTAGTAACGAATGGTCACCCATCCACGGACTGACCGCGGCAAGCGCAGCTTAACCTTGCAAATCATATGACCCGCGCGGTTGTTAATTAGCCACGAGCCTCTCCTGAGATATTGAATCACATTTGTGATTAAAATATCCATCACTGATTTTGAACATTAAATAACTTACTTATAGCCAATCCTTTAGGGCCCTTTTTTCTGTTACGCAGGTTCGTGCCCGCGTGCGTGCTTCACCCGCATCCGTGGCGTCTAGGGGCCTACTCCCTAAGTCCATCAACGAAGTTAGTCGCCCGTTCGAAAGTAGCCCGAAACGTATGAGTGAACAAAACAAGTGTCAAGTTCAACTTTTCGGACGGGCAAAAACGCATCGGTAGTAGGGACAACTGTCAAATCGTGATGTCATTCATTCTTAGTTCCGTCCCCGAAATAATCATATGTCTGTTGGTGATAGGCAGTAGGAACCGCTCGTAACTAAGGCCGAAACCACGGACTTCGTGCTTAGGGAGTAGACCCCCTGAATTGTACCTTTTCATACATGTGTTTATTATGATGTGTGAAACACGCAGGGAAAGGTGAATTGCGAGCGCCACGCATGCGGGTTAGGCACGCACGCGGGCACGAACCCGCGTGACAGGAGAAGGGCCCATAAACCCTTATTTTCACTTTTCCAGTATTAGAAGAGTACGGGTCTTTATTTTTTTAAACTTTGTGGCTTGATACCTTTGAATAACTCGCCTTGTCAGTACTTTACTGGTTATTTGACCACAGACACACCCACGACTAAGGACTGGTAACGTTTGCCAATATCTATAGGAGCTATAAGCAAAAGGCTAAGTTTCTAACCTGTTACCAAGATTACAGAACTTTACATAACAATTTATATGATGTAACTAGTAACCAGTGGTCTTAGTCACATCTATACCTAAAGCTAATCATAGACACAATCACTACCAACAATTACTAAACTGTATAAATTAAATTATAATCATAAGAAACGTGTATTAGTGACAATCGATCATGTAGTCGGGCTCTAATTTAGATTATGCTAATCGACTAAAACGACTCGCAATGAAAATAGAAACTTTCTCGCACGCAAATTTTTAAAGCACATTAATCTTATTTTTTGCAGATTTTAGAGCCGTGTTGCGTTAATGTGTGGTCAAATAATACTAGAAAGCTGCGTTCATATTGAACAATACTTTTATTATTATTTTGGTTTTATGTATTTGGTTTGAATTTTATTTGAGTGTTAAATCCTAACTAATATTATAAATGCGAAAGTAAGTTTTTGTTTGTTACCTTTCACGCCTAAACCACTGAACCAATCATTCTGAAATTTTGCTTATACGTTGTTAGGTGTACAGAAACGGACATAGGGTATCTTTCATCCCGAAAAAAAATACTGTTCCCGAGGAAAGCAACAATAACGATAGAAGATGGCGCCACGTATCTTGCGAAAGTTGCGAATCATTATTGAATTAAATTATTATATAAACTTTAGTAGTGTGTTAAGAGTTTTAATAACGCGATCGAAGCCGCGGGCAAACGCTAGTAGTCTATAAAAAACCTTTTTATTTGAATAAGCTACTTTCTTAGTTTCCGAGTTAATAAGGTTTATGTTGGTGACCCGGATTTATTGCTCCCGAATGTAGGTATGTACAATAATAGGTACAGACGCCAGTAATAGGTCAAGCTACCCGAAATTGTTAAATTTTCCCAATCAATCTTGAACCTAATGCTTTCGCGATAAAGACAAAAATCTATTAAAGAGATTTGACAGATGGTAGTAGCTTGATGTGCTGGCGTCTGTACCTATTATTACTGTACGATGTGTACATTTTTTAAATCCTTTAACTTGTTCCTTGACCCTAGTCGCACTTGATGGTAAGCGCAGACGGAGTCCAAAATGGAGCACACGAATCGTGCAAAGATATAGATAGAAATTGAAATAAAGCATACAAATATCACACCGATAATTCAGCCCTCATGAAACTGTCTCCCCCCCCCCCCCCTAAGCCCCCGCCAGAAACGCCCTAAGCCGAGGTCCTAGTCCCACTAGGGGTCGCCCTTAGTGCTGTTGTTGCAGGTAGTCATGATGTTAGTGTAGTACAAGTAGTTAGCTTAGGTTAAGTATTTTACTCCCCCCCCCCCCCATTGGCTGGAGACCCTTCAGGTCTCGCCAATAACTGCCCAGGTACGTAGAAATGGTCCCCTAGGACAACATACAGCAGGCAAATAGAAAACAAAAAAGCATTCAAATAAAAAGAAAATCTTCATGACTATAGATGCCAATAATGCACATCGTGTGCAACAATTAATATTCTGCACAGCAAGAGAAAACCGTTAGACGATACTTATACTATTCGATTTCAATGTCACAACATATCGATTCAATAGTCGATTGCCTATCTTGCGTGGGCGCCGTCCTACCTGTTAGAAACGGCAGTCTATCTCAGTGAATACAAAGAGTTCCACACCCACATAGCTAAACAAATCGTTATTAACATAAGTGTAGATAAACTCGAAAGCAAATGTGCGAAAACTTCTGCTGGTTTTATTTATTCGACTTTCAAATCTATTTTAGTATTTTGATAGAAATGATAATTTAATGCGAAAAACTACGCATACATATTTATGATTAGTTACGGTTTACTCACGTGCATTTTTCGGGATTGCCCGACTAGTTTCGGACCCAAACGGAGCCCTTAGTCATGAGCTGAACACGCGGCGAGCTCGCGAGTCGAAACTAGTCGGACAATCCCGAAAAATGCACGTGAGTAAACCGTAACTAATCATAAATATAAATGTGTCTCACGAAAGTTATAATTCAAAAACTACACATAGCAAATGATTGATTGGTTTGCATGTGTAATTTGTGATTGTGTGCGTGTATGATGGCATTAGTATTGTGACTTTTTCTTCTTTTTATGTATGCGGATATAAACAGTGGGTACTTACAACATAAAGAATCGATGTTGATGATTTAAATGCTGCAGTGAATCTACTCTCGCAAAAGTGTCATAAAAACCATCCATATCTTTTAATAGTCGGGCTTCTTGTGAAATAGCTAGACCGGAAACGTACTACCACTTGGTTGAGATGCTAGTGAAAAAACAGACACGTGAGATTTTCCAATATTGTCTCTAACATTGGCAACGCATCAGCAATCCCGTTTAGGCCTCTGCCTCGAATTTTGCGGGCAGCGGGGCGGCGGCGGCGGCGGCGCGGGAGCGGCAGGATCTTATGCGTATAATCAAATGGACCGGTTCTCGAAAACAGCGGCGCGGCAGCGGCGCGGGGGCGGGCAACGAGCGGTGCACTCCAGTCAAGCGGTGACCGCCCGCGTTGCGCGTCTGCATTGTAGTATAGTGTTGTACATTTTTTTTGTGACGTATCAAAATGTCCTCGGACGTGCAAGAGCAAATTATTTCGGCAATCTTTGAGAGGACACCCCTATGGAACAGCAAAGATGCGAACCATAAAAATAGAAGAATAATTAACCAATTATGGGAAGAAATAAAAAACGAACTGAATATTGAAGGTAAATATAAAAATGATTTATTAAGTCAAATACAATATTTATTATGTTTTACAAATTAATTAGTAACTAATGCGATTATTTACAAAATATTCTTTGAATTTTTCACGTATATATTGTGCTTGATAAGACGTCCGGGCGCCTATAGTAGGGATCCACTTCTTCTTTTGCCCACAATAAATCGAGCGTTAGGAATAAATTTGAATCAAAAAGATGTTGTCGCCGTTTTTCAGACATTTCATTCGCGAATAAAAACAAATATCTCGACAACACAACCACGAACACAACACTACACCGCTATAGTACCGCGCGATCTGCCCGCTGGTTTGGAGAACAGGTATGCGTTGCCCGCCCCGCTGCCGCGCCGCCGCCGCCGCCGCCCCGCTGCCCGCTAAATTCGAGGCCGAGGCCTTAGTGTTGTGGGTAAAGGCGACGGTAGCCACTTTTCATCAGGTGAGCCGTAGGCAAGCTTGCATTTAAAAAAACATGCTACTTATATGTAATGTTTTATTTTATCTTTGATGCATGACCTATGCACAATCAAACATCAACGATTAACCTAACGATATTTTTATTGCAGGCTCAACCACGCCTTAGGACTTACTAGTCCAAATAATAAATCATACACAATAAGTTGCATCACAGACCCACTTAATCATTTTAATCGACTCTCTATTTATGACAATACATTATATCAATACATATACAGGTCCAGTAAAACATTTAGCAATATAACCCTCCGGTAATGTTACGTTACGGCCAGTTATACAATTTGTGACACAATGTCTACACTGGGCGTAATGCAGTGTCTAGGGACGGGCAAATAAAAAAAATATATCGATAATTTCGTATCGATATTTTTAAATACTATCGATACATGTGTCGTTCATTGTAAAAGTGTTGTACTTAACTCCATATTTTTGAAATACATTTTTTTTGCATAATTGTTTCACATTCAGTCATATCTTTCATTGCAGCTCGATATTTTAAAATTCAGTTTTACAAGGAGATAATCCACTTTTACAATGAATGACACATTATGTCGTATCAATATTTTACATACTACAGATAAATGTGGAGTAACAACAATTTCGATATATCGATATTTTTGCCCAAGGCGTGGTTACCTAAAAATACTGTCAAAATATTCGGAATTTTAAAAATAATATACATATCTGGCAGTTTTCTTATCTTGGAGATTCGGATTGGTGGAAGTGGTCAGATACAGAACGCGACACATGAACAGAGCTCTTAAAAAAAATATCGAATTTGTTACTCGGAAATAAATATCGATATATCGAGACTAAAAATATCGACGACATTTATCGATTATTTTCTGAAAAAATATCGATATTTTTATACACTCAACCCTAGCAGCGTCGATTGGCGAGTTGTAAACAAACTTACATACAATTTGTATGGTTTGCAATGTGTTTATACACGGTGTTGGGTTGTTGTATGTAAATCTGTAACATTTACAGAGATAATGACGCGTATGATCTGTAACGGTTTAGTTTGGTAACCAACCATGTTTGTTTGCACAGTGGTGAGTTGAAAAATTAGAACAGTACATAGTATATTTTGCTGTCAATGAATTTTATGAAAGTGGTTTGAGAAGTGACTAAGATTAAAACTGTTTATTTATTTTCTTTTGTTTTCGTTCTTCGTTTATTTGTCTACACAAATATTAATTTGTGTTTGCGAGTTCGTCGTCTTATAGTGCAGTTGTATGTTTAATTATTTTAAATAATATTAATAAATTGTGACAGTTTACACTGTACTTATTCTTTATCCATTTTCCTTCTGTTTATTTATCATACATTTGCCCTCAACTGTAAAGCCCGGTCACACCGTGCGCGAAGGCAATCTGCGCGTACATTTTGTACTAAAGCCCGTTAGTAGGCTGTCGGATCCGGTAAATTCTGACAGAATACGGGGTTTACTACAAAATGTATATGCAGAGTGCCTACTACCGCGCGTCAGAAATTTTTTGATCAATTTTTTTCTGAACCTCAACCGCTAAACATGACCCAATGATAAATCAATGGAACTCCTTACTTTTGAACATACTTATGTATTTCGAAAGTTCTCTTACTGTTGTACAGCTAGTAGATAGGTGCTGCATTTTCTCTTTCCAATTTTCCCGAAAAATCCCGAACTTATCCGAAGCATTATGTTATAAACATTTAACTACGCAATTAAAGAAGACGCTCAAACGTATGAAGGTAACTAACCTTTTGACGTATTTTAAATAACCACCTTTGCAGGAGCCCACACGGTTACGTAAGCCAAAGGTCATTATGTCTAAGTGTGGGAGTACCACCATAATGTGGTGTTAGTAATAGTTATAATACCTGTTCATTATGGTATTGCAGTTGTTGGCAACTTGGTACAAAATAATCATATGATATCTTGGTATCTTTACTTCAACTCAAGACTGAGATGTAAACGCTACGTTTTAATGGTTTCAGATGTACAAATTTTCAAATACAGATCGCTAGTTTTGACGCGGTATGCAGCACCACCTCTCGCGCCGACAAATATGTATACAAGGTGTAACTTAAATAACGCACAACCTCTAAACCGGTTAGCTGCCAACTCCGCGTAAAACAATTAAAAATCTATTGTTTTATGAGTGATGGCAGTCAAAGCGTTAAGGTGTCACTATACTCATCCTTATCCCAACATTTATGTTCGCATAACTCGTCAAAATGTAGGGAACAGCTGATTTTTTTTCACGATTTCTGTTTTGGTCCCATTGTAAAAGTTGTTCATAATGATGAGTACAATGACCCCTTAAGAGGTTGTACGTTATTTATGTTACACCTTTGTATATAACATCACGCCTGTATTCCCCGAAGGTTAGGCAGAAGGAGTACAGTACACCCTCATTTCGCCGTTATATTTAAGCCCCATGTAATAGGGGGCGAGTCTTTTGCCATCAGCCGGGAACAAATCCAGACTCCGGGCTGCTACTGAGAACTTCCACATAGAAAAAACCTAATTACACTTTGCCCGACCTAGAAAACTAGGACCTCATGCTCAGCTCATTTTAAAAGATCAATTTATTCGGCTAGTCGTTGTTCAATACTGGATATTATATTTCTATTTCTCTTTATTCATTTTAAAATCAAATATCTTGATTTGACACACGAGGTTGTTGACATGTGGGAGATTGACTCACAGTCATTGTGCCGATAGTCGTTACAGCCAATGGCTTAATAGCCAAGAGCCTCCACCAACATCTGATGAGGCTCTCGTTAAGCAGCTGGATCAAGGGTTTGATTCAGAAAGCGGTACTTCTGGACACGGCGCGTATCGTTAGGAAGTTCCTCTCTCTGGAGCCCTGGCCGCCGACAGCTTGGACCCTGTTCTCGATGCCGGTGGGCTACTATTTTTAAAAGATCAATTTGTCCGGCCGGTCGTTGTTCAATACTGGATATTATATTTCTATTTTATTATTACCCATAATCCCTTCTCTTCACGTGGGTGGCGTTTGAAGATGTGCAACAGTTTTGCGCTAATACAATAATACAAACCTATCGCAATCACCCAATCTACACTAGCAATCGACAAACCCACTGGAATCTATGTATCACTGGCGCAACTGTTATTTGTAGGCAATTCTCGTAATGAAACCTGCGTTGTGTACTGACTAATTAAGTTGCAAGCGTATTTATTAGGGACAAGCTGTCACTCTAAGTTATACCCTTTTCAACGTGAGGTGAGTCCTGGGATATTTCTACAAAACGTTACCATACAAAGAAAAGCAAATATTTAAAAAAAAAACATGGCTAATATATCTAGGTATTTTATGATTTTTCATGATGTCGTTTACGTTTTTTCAATAGCAGTCTCCACGTGGCTACAATTTACGAAACAGTTTCTGTTTTATTGTCAAACCACCATCGATATATTCTCCAAAATGTTAGACAGGTGTACAGAACGACACCACTAAGAAATTACATCGATCCTGATTGAAAAACCAATGATAGTCGCTCATTTTGGCGTCACTCTCACTTGTAGCGTCAGCGTAAGGATCATTTTTTACAGCAGTACTGATAAACATTCGTAGTATGATATATCATATCGTATCGGAAGTCGCATTCATTTCTGAAGTGATCGGTTTTACGAAGTTAGCCGATGCGACTTAGTTGTGTCATTGTGTCGTACTGTAGGTACCGTAGTTGTAAGTACATCCATATTTCGCTGATGATGGTATGGAATACTTCAATGTTGAGGTTCAGACGTACGTAGTAATGTTTTAGATTTACATATGTGACCACAGTTAAAAAAAAACAGGTTTAGATAGTGCCTACTCTTTATGATTTCACGTCACGTGAAAAAATATGAATGAAAACCTGCATTTAAACATGAATGACGGAAACCAGCCTAACACCTACGCTAACACCGATAAGGGAATCTTTCAAACAAAAAACCGCTAAGAAACACGAAATATGGTCACATCTGACCAAAACCTTGCCCATACGAAATCGCCCACTAAAAATAGGTCGTGCCATTTTCAGTTCTGTAAGAAGGCAATAAAACACACAATGACATGTCCAATTTTGACAGATGTTATCTATAAAAGTGTAGCCGAAATGTCGTCTAGACATGTCTATCTGGCTACTTAAAGTAACCTAGGTAGAAACCATTGTCGGACCTCTTCAGATCTAGTTTATGTGCTAACTTTTAAGCGAGAAAAGTAGACTAGAGTGGGTGATAAAAGACTCGTAAAAAATATTGCGGTTGTTTTTGTAGTAGTTTATTTTCTTATTGCTCTGCTACAGAAACCGTGAAAAAAACTTTAAAAAAATATTTTTATATTATTGTCACCTCAATTGCCACTTTCTCGTCAATGAAAATTGACAAAACTTCTCAAATTGTTATAGGTAGGGATTTTTAAAGAGTAACCATGGAATTTTTTGCCGGCTCTTCTCCCTAGGAAACGACTAATTGGAACCGTGCACCTAAATTCGTCTTTTCATAAGCGCCTGTAATAGTTTACGTGATTTCTTTTTTATTTGTTGATTTAGATTTTGAATCAATACTTTACGATTGCCTTTATAAATACTATTATGAGTACAATATACTACTTAACATAATACTTAAATACTATGTAAAAGATTCGTACAAAGCCTACGAGAACTTTAACCACATATGCTTCTCAGACGTATCTGTCATGAGATTACGAAAATAATAAGTTTGACAATTTTTAATTAATCTCTCTTATAAAATAGTCGCTCGAAATAAAAATGGGGGCACATGAAAAGAGCCTCCACCAGACGATACGAGTACGTCCGGCGCACCCTGGGCAGTCAGCCCCGCTACCAACTTTGCTGACTGGCTAATCTTTTCACCGCGGCATGAGCTATTCTATTAAAGTTCGTACCGACACGAGAGAAGAAGTCTGAAATCAAGTGCAAGCAGCTTTTGATTGGCTGGAATGCCTTAAATAGTGACGTTATTTGAAGATCTTTAAATAGCAGGATCTAATTAATTCGGGATACCTTCTTTTCGCATAATGTTCTTTGTCCTAATATACTTCGGCATAACGATTTTGGCACAATTTGTTTTGGCATAATAATACTTCGGCATAATTTTTTTAGGCATACTGTTTATGTTGGCATAATCATCTTAAAGACTAATTTGTTTTGGCATAAATTTGATTCGCATAACGTTAGTAGGCCTAATGACTATTAGCATAACGTTAGTCATGATAATCAGAAATGTTTTTACCATTGTCTAATAATCTAGTCGCAGGCGCACCCCGACACGGATAGGTTAGGTTCGAAGGGGATGATGGGGGCTAGAGTGAGCGAGCGAAGCGAGCGAACGAAGCCCCCGTCATCCCCTTCGTGTTAGGTTACTTTAAACCCTGCAGACAGAAATAGGAGCCCTGCGCAGCGGGGCTCCGTCGACTCTGCTTTGGAGCCTCAACCTTATAAACATCCCCTTAAGTTTTTATTGTGAAAATGAAAGTAGGTGACGAATAATCGTCTACCGTATAGGTACCTATAAAAATATGTTTTAATATCATTATGCGTAAATAAATTTATGCTTTAGGATATTATGCTTAAAAAAGTTATGCTTTAGAACTTTATGCTTAATCATTATTATGGTTAGAGAAATTATGCTTAAAAAAATTATGCGTAAGCTGTTATGCGTAATTATATTATGCGAAAATATAATTATGCCAAACAAAATTATGCTAAGTTATATTAGGTCTTAAAATTTTATGCAAATGGATAGGGAACCAATTAATTCATCAGAATGGAAAGAAACAATCATAAAAGCAACTGTCACTTAATACATTTCCGGATCGCTCATTTGATAACAAGTAAAAATACAAACTCAAAATTAAACTGACAAAACTGAGAGTTAATAAAAAAAATATTTCGCTTATCGCTCGCCGCGCATCGCTTATTAAATCGCAATATCGCAGTCATAAAATAAAACAAGAGACACACGTTCTTAACGGTACTTTGAACATACAAGTCATATCGTCTTACTTTGCATGACTAATGTACAGAGACACTGAATACTAAGGATTCCGTTCATCGTTTAAAGGTCATGTTGATGGTAACATTTTAACAGTAAATTCGGGATATTTGGGGACATGATGTGGGTGCTAACAGTACAGATTTTTCTAGAATTCCGCTAGCTTCTTTTTTTTTACTCGGCTGCTGTAGATTGTCCTTGCGGACCTCCTACGTAACCAGGCACTTATTGGCGAGACCTGAAGGGTCTTCAGCCAATGATGGGGAAGTAAAATACTTCATCATCATCATCATCATTCAGCCGAAAGACGTCCACTGCTGGACATAGGCCTCCCCACAAAGGTGGGTTTGCCGTTATCGCAACGCTTGGCAGGTGGGTTGGCGATCGCGGTAAAATACTTCACCTAAGCTATGTATACTACATTAACATCATCTGTTCATTAACATCATGTCTAATAGCAACAACAGCACTAAAGGCGATGCCTAGTGGGACTCGGACCACGGCTTTGCTGGCGGGAGGTTGGGGTGGAGACAGCTTGATGCGGGCTGAATTATCGGTGTGCTGTTTCGCATAGCGAGGAGCTCGTGGCTAAGTAATTACAGCCGCATAGACCGATCTTCCGGGTTAAGCCACGCTTGCCGAGGTTGGTCTGTGGATGGGTGACCATTTACCATAGCGAGTTTCCTCCGTGCCTCGGAAAGCACGTAAAGCCGTTGGTCCCGGCTGTCATTTGTAGATCTTTGACAGTCGTTACTGTTGGTCAGAAGCCAGAAAGTCTGACAACCAGTCTTACCAAGAGTATCGTATTACCCAGTTACTGCGTTGTGGAGGTCTGATAGGCAGTCGCTCCATGTAAAATACTGATATTCAGCTGCATCCGGTTCGACTGGAAGCCGACCCCAACATAGTTGGGAAAAGGCTAGGCAGATGATGATGTTTCGCATAGCGAGGGCCAGAACTTAAGGGCATTTTTTCTGTCACGCGGGTTCTTGCCCGCGTGCGTGTCTTACGTGGCGCTCACAATTCAACTTTTCGTGCGTGTTTCACGCATAACACATATCATTGAATAAATAGGTGAAATTCAGGCGCCACGGATGCGGGTTAGGCACGCGCGCGGGCAAGAACCCGCGTGTCAGGAAAAGGGCCCTAGGCATAATTGACTGCCAACTTTCGCTAGGCAAAGAAGTACAAGAAGTTCAAGAAGAAGTATTTTCGGAAGAAAAAGAAGACTTGCTTGATGATCGGTCAAATGCACAGCTGCATAATGTGTTTATAATTTCTATTTGATTGTGTGAAACAATAATAGAAAATAAAGAGTACCTTTTGCTTTGTTTCTCACGCTGGTTGTAATAGTGAAAGAAGAGATCGGATATCGTTCATAATAACTATACAAATATGATAGATGTTCTTTGTTTATTTTACTATAAGATTTAAATTTATTATAAGTTACGGTTTACTCACGTGCATTTTTCGGGATTGCCCGACTAGTTTCGGACTCAAACGGAGCCCTTAATCATGAGCTGAACACGCGGTGAGGTCGCGAGTCAAACTAGCGCGAAAATGCACGTGAGTAAACAGTTACTAATCATTTATAAATAAGTAGGTATGTGTCTCACAAAAGTTATAATACTCTAAGATTTTCGTTTAAAAGTACAAACTAGGAAGCATACAGCACAGGACAGAGACTGTTGAATGTTGAATGAAGGTGATGATGATGAATATTTATTTCCTCCATTGTCCCAAAATGCAACACCGATAGTCTAGCGGTTGAACGTTAATCTTGCATACAGGGTTTTAGTATGAACCTGACCCGCACCTCACACCTATGACTTTTCGAATTCATATTATACTGATCAGAATTTGATATAACTTGCGTTAACGGTGAAGAAAAATATCGTAAGGAAACCTGTATACCTGAGAGGGCTCCAAAAAGTCTTCAATGGTGTGTGGTGGACTAAGATCTGATTTCTTCTTATTTTGAGAAGAGGCCCTTGCCCAGCAGTGGGTTAGTAATGGGCTGATTATGACTACCATTTTTAGGGTATCGCCCCAAAAAGGTAAAATCTAAACACACAGTCCTTATTCTTATTCTTTATTGTACACAAGAAAATTACAGTAAAACATTACAATTCAGTGAAGTCATGTACAGAGGCGAACACTAAACACACAGTCGTATCTATAGTTGAGTCAAAGTCTCAAGTAATTACTTAAGACCCAATTTCACCATACAATGTTAGTTGTTAATGTTCTGTTAAGCAGTCAATGTCAATTTCAATGTACTGTTTAAACAGTCTGTTAAAATGTTTAACAGGACATTAATAACTAACAGAGAATGGTGAAATTGGGTCTAAAAGCATTCTTTTTAACATTGATCAGCCAAAAATCGTCAACTGTTGACGTTTGACTGTTTAATGCAGCGGTCTTTGGGTGATGTTAGTGCGTCGAATCACTTATACTCGTATTTATCCGATTTCCGAGTTGAGAATTCGGGATAAGCAATACTTAAGTAATATTTGAGTACGGAGTTGTCAAAAAAATGCTTTGAAATCGATAATTTTTTTTAACAACTCCGTACTTAAATGTTACTTAAGTACTGTTTATCCTAGAATTCTTAATTCAGAAACCGGAGGTAAGTTGAGTAAAAGTCTTAAGTAATTACTTAAGCACTCTTTTTTATATTTATCAGCCCACTAAAGTCAACTGATGATGATCGCTCCAGATAATCGCTCCATTTTACAGTCAAACGTCAACAGTTGACGATTGTTAGCTGATAAAAGTAAATAAAATATTGCTTAAGTAATTACTTTTAAGACTTTTTTCCGACTAATAGATACTAGTGTTATGTTTAAAGATCGGTGTCCGTTCTTCTGTATTTCTCACCAGTGAAAAATGCGAATAACAATGAACCGCTACGCGATACTACAGCAAACCTATTTACGTATGTAAGCAGTTCTTATCTGCCGTTAGCATCGGATCACATTCCGTTGTTGGCGGATTTTTATGCGTTATCTGTTTGTACCCTAGATATTCTATGCCCAATTAAGTAGCTTTAGTAAGTACTTTTGTTGGTACAAAACAAAAGGGGAAATGTCAAGGGAGTGCAATTTTGTAACTATGTATGTAATGTTTTGTGGACAAAATCGTTTTTTTGTGTGCTGATCAAGAAGAAAAGTTAAATTAAATCTAAAAATTTTGAAGTTACAGTTATTTGGTCCTATGAGACGCTTTGCTTTATAAACTACTAGCGACCCGCCCCGGCTTTGCACGTGTACGTTTTATAGCTTAAAACATTCCTCTTGAATCACTCTATCCATTAAAAAAAACCGCATAAAAATCCGTTGCGTAGTTTTAAAGATCTAAGCATACATAGGGACAGACAGCGGGAAGCGACTTTGTTTTATACTATGTGGTGATATTACTCTACATATTAGAGATAGATAGCTTGGTTAAATGTATGTTATTAAGGAAGCCGTCGGTTTTACCTACTTTTTTATGATAATATGTTGTTATTAGGGAGTAAACTCAAGCATTTTTTCGATATAGGATCAACATTCATTGACCTTATCATCATCAAAAAATTATCTTATTTTATCTTTAAATTAGGATAGTTTCGGATGTTGTTGTTTAGAATCAAAGTTCTAAATTAAATCATATATGCCAAGTCTTTATTTCTCTATACTATATTTAATATTACATTAGACAAATAACACAAATTATAGCAAACAAAAATTATAGAAATAAACATCAAGTATGCTTCAAGTAAGGATTTAACACAGTACTATGCTTCTATGAACCTTACTGGTCAATCAAGATGAGCTGAAATTCTGCTTGGAGAAATGGCACAATAGATATACTTGCCTTGGTGGGTCACTATTGTCTAATGCTATAGAATGTGGTAAATTAATTTTATTAAAATCATTATAGTTAAATAGAGTACAGTAGAGCCTCGATAATCCGTACTCTGGCTAATCCGAACGTCGCTGTAGTCCGAACTGCCGACTGCTCCTCTTTCTCTTTCTCTTAACGTGACTGCTGATCTTATGTTTTGACTTTAGTTACTAATGAGTCACCTCGCGTGTTTACGTTATTCTGTACTGAATTCACGCGCCACGTGTTTTCCTGCCTTTATTCGAAAAAATTATGCTGCGTAATTTGAGGGACGAAGCTTTTTCTTGGTCAATAAATAGAACCCGCCAGACTAAAATAGATGACTTTATGAATAAGTAACTTACACCTAACGTATTTTGTGGTTTAAACTCTCAATCACCGTAATTATCGACACAATAAATAAGACAATTAAGTGTCGTCCTGGGACGACGGGCGGTTCGCAACCGGTTAATGTATCTTATATGCTCAATAAATATTTTCTGTCAAAAGATGCTTGCATTTTTTTATAACATACTATAATCCGATCGCTCCGTGAGTCCAAACAGGGGTTGTTTTCTTAGTAATTCGGATTATCAAGGCCCTACTGCATAGAGTAATTTGTTTTTACTGAAAGTATTATATCGTTGAAACTTTCTTTACCTACTCAGTGTCAAGTTCCTAGGCTATCGGCTACAAGCATCGTTGTTCTCCATTTACTACAGTCCACTAACAATGTTGTGCACAGATAAGATAAGCACTTGACACAGTTTATGTATTCATTTAGTATCCAGATCTTTGATACTTTTGTACTTATCTTTATGAGTATAGTCCTTAGAATAAGTGGAATACGACGCGGTGGGATCTAAGTGTGTCAACAGTGTATAAGTCCTAACAGTAAAGTTTGGACTTAAGTGACAATGACCTAAGTATTTTTGCAGAATTTAGAAAGCTTTCACACTATGAGTAGTACATATTTAAAACCATATCGGTCTCAGGTTGAATCTTAGGGAATAATTGAGGAGCTTCTGTTCAATAGGAGATAAATCCACCATAACAGAATTTTCAGAAAACGATTATTACTGATATTTTGCTGAGTTAATAAGCTCATTGCTTTTTTCTTTTTAAAGGCGATGGTTAAGTATTTCCACAATAGTTTAGAAGCAATTTGCTACTTATGTAGAAAATTGTTTTTTTTTTAAATACAATTTTCGGTAGTGTATTGTTTGAAATTATTTTATATCTTGTTTTAATTAATTTATGTGTTGATCGGAAATATTTCTCTTTGATTGAAACTATAAAGTTGAACGTCGTTTTTCTATTAGAAATAACGCGTTTTGAATAAAAGTTTATGCACAAAGGAACATAGAGAGCAATCAAAAAAATAAATAAAAGTGTGTTGCGAATGCAAATGTTCGGTATATTTTCTACTTAATTAAAACTTTTAAGATGGTATTTTAGGAACAATTTGTTTTATTCAAACTCGTAATAATGCCATTTATCGAGATTTGATTGAGTTTTCGCACAATCGCACCGCATAGCATACAATTTTCAATAAATCGCTCAACACGACTCCGTGGAAATTTTTCAAATATTCTATTCCTAATTTGGAATCGAAATAACATAATCACAGGAAACAAATCCGTTTCATTCAACAGCTTATCAATTAAAGAAACATTAAATGTAAAAATATCCAAAAAATTCACACAGTTTCCGCTAAAATATAACACATTGCTTCTACATAAGGCGTAATCAGACTGTGCGACTAGACTCGACATGCCGTTCACGTAATATACAATTATAAGTACTACCGAAGTGGCTTCTGCCTAAAATGGACATTACCGGCAAGAATTGTATTTTTTATTTTATCTTACATGGTCGTGAGAACAGTGTCTCTTAGGATTAAGATTATGTTATTTATTTTAAGGCTTCAAAGTTAGTTGTTCATTAGTGGATTTGTTGAGTGCCATGAGTTTAAAACGCAAAGATGCTGCGTTGTATAAATTATGTATGACTATTTCTACGTAACCGGGTAGTTATTGGCGAGACCTGAAGTGTCTCTAGAGGGGGGGGGGGGGAGTAAAATACTTAACCTAAGCTAACTACTTGTACTACACTAACATCATGACTACCTGCAACAACAGCACTAAGGGCGACCCCTAGTGGGACTCGGACCTCGGCTTAGGGCGTTGCTGGCGGGGACTTAGGTGGTTGATGAGGGCTGAATTATCGGTGTGAAGATATTACATGATGTCCCGAAACTGAACGTCAAACCGGGAACAAATGGCAAGGCAGTTCATGAGCGTTATTTTTTTTTCTTTCTCTTTTTTTTTAAATCACTTTTTTTTTAATGAGAACTTTACACCACACTAAGATTTCTCTTGTCTCATGGGTGCGTTTACAGACACAAATCTTCACATGCACAAACACCCAGACCCGAAACAACTATCTGTAAGCCATACAAACATTTGTTCCGTGCGGGAATCGAACCCACGACCCGTAGCGCAGAAGCCAATCGCTCAGTCACTGCACCAAACGTGTTGTCAAATCTGAGTTAACATGCAATTCATGGTAACTTTGAACCTTGAAAACCATTAAAGTTTTTTTTTCTAAACCGTCCTTATTTGCCCTATCATTTAGTGGTTTTTAAAGTTGTATACTTTCTTTCAGAAACACATTTACGAGTTAGATTTATGAGGTAAAATTTTACTCATAGTAATTTTGAAACTCGAAATCCATTACACTTATTTTTTTTCCTCAACTGTCATAATCTACCATATCATTTGTTCCCGCCTTGACGTTGAGTTTTGGAACAGCCTGTTTATGACATCATTGTGACGAACGATTAATTGATAGGAAACTTAGTTTATATAAAAAAGTATCTCGCTTGGAATTTTATTAAATAATATGGCAACACAAATATCTTCTCAGTATGCAACACTTAACAAATATCCGGTGATGCCGCATTTGACATTTACATCTCATGAAGTTAAGTAATTATTCATGTCCAATTCTCAGCTAATAAATATAATGTTTGATAGATGAGATACAAACTTTATTAGGCAAGGCAAGCTATTTTGTTTTTTCTCACAGCTATCTTACTCTTGGTCCTTGTAGTGGCATCGTTTTAAATACAGGGTGTAAACGAATTCGTGTAATTCCTTCAAACTACATGATCTATTAATGGTATAGATTAACCCCGCAAGGGATTATTGATTAAAAATAAAATTAACTTTTTTTCCCTAATAAAATTTTTACGTGATAGAAAATTTCGATGCCCTGCATAAATGAATAAAGGCACAGCGACACAGCTGATGGGCACGACTAGCGCGAAATCGCTCCACGCAGTCAGTTAACTTGTGACGCTAAAATTACTCAGATACAGAATACCATGGTTCATTTTTTGAAAACTTTATTTTGTTGATTCTGAAAAAAACCTATGCAGGGTCCATCAGTGTCACCAGTAGATCACGCGGTTTGAAGGAATTACACGAATTCGTTTACACCCTGCATTTGGCAGCTATTTTGCTTTTTTGTTGAGATATTCTCTATTTTAAAGTTATGAAAATGTATCGTAATGTAAACGATAGACAATATTGTTGCCCTCCGAATAAGCTTACTTTTATCTCAGAAGGACCAAAACTTTGAGAGATATGACTTTTTTTGTATACACGCACAGAATATCTCAACAAAAAATGGAAGTAAATTGGACCCTAGTGTATAGTGTATTTGTGTACTAGAATAGTTGCTATATAAGTACCTAGAATATCGCTAGTCTATAACCGGACACATTGTATAGATCGTAGGTAGCCAGAGACTGCATTTTTTGATTTAAAGGCATGAATTTTTGATAGTCTACTAAATACGTCTTGTTGTCTTTTCAGTTCTTTGTACTTACATGCAATTGGCTTTTTAATTTTTTTTAGCTAACTTTTTTATTCTTTCTAGGAATATCAATGTTGATTCTTACCCAAGGTTTTACTTCAAAAGTAAATAATGTAACAATCATAAAAAAACCCAAAGGTCCTTTAAAACAGCAGTTAATAAAACAAATGAAAACCACTCATTAATCACAGGTGGAAGCGGTTAAGTAAGTAATTGCCACACGTCAATTACACAATTATCCAGCATGTAAGCATTAAGATATCTTAGCGTGTTTACTAATAAAATAAACGGCATTGTGAGTTCGTTTATTTCGCTGTCACGCTTTAGCACTTCAACTGAAATTTATAGCATCTATTTTTTTATTCTATAACTTGGTTGCATCTGATGGTGAGTGTAGACAGGGAGTAAGATGGAGCACACGAATCCAAGTAAAAGAGATATAGAGGAATTGTCTTGACTGACTGACTCATCAACGCCCAGCCCAAACCCTTGGACCTAGAAAGCTGAAATTTTGCACAGAGGTTCCCTTTATAATGTAAACAAGGAATAAAGAAGGATTTTTCGAAATTCAACCCCAAAGGCAGTTAAATAGAGAATGAAAGTTTGTATGGAAAATCGTCACTTAACGGGTTAAAATTTTACGCAAAATCAAAAATCAGAAAAAAAAAATCATGATCGATACAAAAAGTAGTTGATCATCATCTTTGATTTTCCAAACAATGTTGGATAAACTTTCATTTCAACCCAGATACGACTAAACGTCATTATTTAACAGGGAGCAATGTTCTTCATAAACTCGTAAAAGAGTTTCTTTGCGGACAAAGTCGCAGCCAAACGCTAGTTCCTTTAATGCTCTTACGTACACGGCTTCGTAAAAATGAGACAGCGATTGTTACGACATGCTTGTGAGAACATTTTTTTTATTGAGGAAACATCTCGTATTAGCTTTGAAGTGTCAATCTTAAGCGGTGTTTATTCTTTTTTGCAGTTTTTACTACACAAAAGCGCAAACATAATTTGTCAATAGTTATTTTTTGCATAGGAATTGAAACGGAATTGGTGCTTGTCAGTAAACATAAAATATTTGTTCTAAATCTCGTGTGGTTGTAAAAGTTTACACAGAAAAAGGTTTTATTACAAATTTTGTAGCTGGAAAGCGAGGCAATGGACGCTATATAAGCGCTTTAATTGCTGCAAACGGTATCTGCCTTTGAATCAAAATTGCTTGGGTATATTCGCAATCCATTAGAAAAAACGCGTAGGTGACCCGCACTTAACACTAAAAAGCGAAAACTATATTTGGAAAACTTAATGACTACTGACCTTTTCATCGAAATTTTAATTTAGGCATCAATTTCCTGACACCATATATCACAGAGGCTATTAAGTGAAATAAATTAGTTCAATCAAAGATTCAATTCACATCATCCATCCACTTCCCATTTAGATTAAATTATTTCTTACTATAAAAATAAAATATAATGAATGATTCAATTTTATGCAAATCACATTAAACCTTCACATTAAGAAACTCACCATTTTTCATTTTTGTTTTTAATTGTCCTTCAACTTATGGTGATATTATGTTTATGTTGGTATTAAAAACTCGATTTCAAGGAAAGACGTTAACACGCGGTAGACGGTTTTTGTGAGAATTTTTTAATAATATAATAATATTTTCGGGACATTTTCTACACAGCACCATCTAGTCCCAAACTAAGCAGAGCTTGTACTATGGGTACTAGACAATGGATATAATACTGATATACTTTTTTTTTTGTTGTAAATACTTACTTATAATACATAAGAAATACCCAGACCAACACAAACACTTATGCTCATCACATAAATATTTGTGTCCTTTAATTAATTAATTTAATTATATGTAAAGTATAAAGTTTTTTCCTATATTGACATAACCTTTGAGTATAACGCTCAAAACAATTTAGTCAAACTTCGTTAGTAAGGAAAGTAAATTAACTTTACACTGGTACTCGTAATATCGACATCATTAAATAAAATAAAAAATTCCCGACATTGAAATAGCTGAAAAGATTATCATCATCACATTTCTAACAAAAAAGAATCGCAAAGATATCGGTTCTACCGTTTGGGAGCTACGGTGCTACAGACAGACAAAGGGTCCAAACTTATAACACCTCTTTTTTGCGTCGGGGGTTAATACACAGAGTAAGATCTGTTAAACTGAACAAGGAGAAATTGAATATAATGAATAACTGCGATGTTACTAAGCGATAAACTAGAAACTAGATTTATCAAGCAGAGATATGATCTTTGACCCACACGTATTCATGAACTTGGTTTCAAGTAATTTAGTAGTTTGAGTATTGATGCCATTAGAAATCAGCAGTCAGTTCAAGACGAGGGAAAACAAAAATGACATTAGTAACATAATAACACCTGAACCTGACACTAGAAGCAGACGAGATCGAAATTGTTACTAAAATTACGAAATAAAAATGAAAGCTCAATCTGTTTAAACAAGTTATATTAACATTGTATCGAATAAATAAATTGTACTTATTGATTTTTATTTGAATGATTGACAGCTCAACAGCCAACTACTTACTGTTACGCTACCGTGAAAGTTAAAAAAACGAACGCGATTGTAGGTGTTATTTATTATAAACATTCTATAATAGATAGATCAATTATTTGTATTATAATACACGTGAATAATGCTAATGAATAACAATTATAATATTCTCATATTGGAAATGTAGTTCCGTATTTTAATATAGACCATTATTTCGGTAGATGTTTGAGAGAATCATACAATCAAGACAGTTGACTAAATGAAAGATTTTCTGTCAACAGCTTTGTTGTATCATGAAGCAATTGTGGTATACTAATAAATATCTGATTAATTAATAATACTACTTATATTTTTTTTTCTAAGATACAATTAATTACTCCACTTGACAGACAGAGCCTTGTTACTCGACCGTTTGTTGCGCGACTTCTTCCCAGATTAAACACTAGGAAGCGGTTAACGGTGGGTGTTTTGAGCAACTCACTTTTATAACATTCAAGAAGAACTAATTTCACTCTATTTTTAATTAATGATTTTTATTTTGAGTTTGAACTCCTTAAAGCTAAGCGGATTGTAGGAATGACTATAAATTTTTATTTATAGGAGTCAATTTAGGATTAAAAAGCATAAATATTCTTAAGTACATCATGGATTTATTAAAAAAATTCCACACTTCTTTCTTTATGTTTGTTTTATCTAAAAACCATAACTAGTTTATCCATCTCATTACTATTATTAAATCACGCGGCGCTATCGTGGACTTAGAAGTCAAACAAGTTAACTTATCGACATATTTGAAGTCGCCAAATGTAATAATATAAATTTGTAAACGAGTTTTTGGTTATAAAAAATAGTTTTAATATAATATTGGATGTTAAAGTGTGAAGTGTGGAATCTGAAGTGGATTAAATTAATGATGACAAGCCTGGTTTAAATTTTGCTCGTACTACGATATTATGGTTAGGCAAAGTAATTACCGAGGCAAAGGCTAATTAAGAGGCTTTTAAAATGTATCTTACGTAAACTCATCAAATAGAAATGTGGCTGGGTTTAATGAAAGTTAAGTTTGTAGGTAAGAAAAAAACCACGCCCGGATTATTTCTGAGGTACTTCACTCAGATCATTTTAAATGTATAAAGAACTTATGACTTGAGAGAAATTAAGAGAAAGGAATCACAGTATAGTATACCTGTATTTTAATTGGATTTTTATTTCCATTAGAGCAACTGATGAATACACTTGTCTCGCTAGACACACCTCTTCTATTCATCACAATGCATGTCAATCAGTATTGTCACTGTCATGTGGACAACATTTCAACACTAATTAATATTCCAAATTATTTATACTAAGCATAATCAATGAGCTTTAGCATACATAAGCAACACAAACCAACCTTGGAGTAGAGATGGACGAAGAACGCGACAAGCTCGGCTTCTTCGGCTTAAACAACTTATGGTTCCTCAAATCCATTTCGAATTTCGAAATTTCACCAAAAAAAAAAAAAAACAAAACACAAGGCACGACCACTCACAAACCTCTGACACTGGCAACTAGCATATTAATTAGAACATACTATTGCAATCTAATTATCATAAAATTTCAGGTTTTAGCCTTAACGAAGTCGTTAGAAACGAATTGCATTGTAAAGTTGTTGGCAAATCTTACTCCGTCGTGTCGGCTATTCATATGAGTGAAGGAGACGGCGAAGGTACCGTCTGAGCGATGGAAGGAGACAGCGATGTGTCGTAACTCGACTGTCGTAAGCGCATGCTTCTGTTAATTAAAATATGGGTTTAAGTTGTAACTGATGTTTGCGGGTTTTTAATTGACATGGTTGAAATTAAATTGAAGATGTTACGTAGGAAATCTCGCGAAAAGTATTAGAGAATTAGGCTAATGAAGAGAGGGACGAAAAAGGAGAATCTTTATTACATATGGTTTTTGTTTCTGACAATGCTACTTTTAACTGTGCAGACTGTTAAAAAATTACTCTAAGAATTTTGTGGGGTTTTTCGGTATAGGAAATTCAATAACTTCTGTAGAACAACTTTTCAAAATTCGTTATTTTAAATAAAGTTAATTTTTTAACACCCTATAATTATATTATTTTAATAGGAATTTAGGTGTTAGCGTCTGTGCTTCAACATACATTAAATAAATAATGCTAATATTATCAAACTTGTTTTCTTTATACATTAGGATTGCTAATATTATTTCGCAAAGGTCATCAGAATCAATGAATCCGTCCCATACACTTCTAAAAAATCAAAGCGATATAAGCAAATAATATAACAATCAAGGTATAATAAAACAAGGTAGTCTCTTTCCTTGACAGCTGGATCACGTGACTGTACGTTACTACGTCATAGGTACTGATGAACCAATAAGCTTTGCTTCTGTTGTCAAACCTTATTGTTATTGGTGGGCAAATATGACAAATGATGACGTAATACCGTAGTGGATCATAACATGATTACAATGATAAAATAATAAACATCTCTTCAGTTATTTATTTTTAATGGCGTATGTATATTTTTTTGTAAAATAATACCTTACAAGCCAGATCATTTTTCAAAGGGTCCCCGTGCAATCTCGCCCACCGTATTTAGTTCACATTTGGCGCGGAATGTATCGTGTTTTCTGCGATTCAGCCTAATTGTAAAGTAGGAAGTGTTCTGGTGTTGATCTGAGAGATCTAAGGCTGTGACTATGTTGGTAGTGGATTCGGGCGACACTTAACACATGAACATCAATTTTGAAGATGAAGCCCATTTTATTTTTGCTTAAAAGGTCTCGAGGTTTACATTAGATATCCTTTTCCTATAAAATCCTCAAAGCTTCCGTAAGTTTCTTCTGCTTTAGATCGTTGGACATTAGCATGTACCGGTGTTTTTATAACATAAATGTGTGTTTTTAGAAGATTACGAAGATTAGATGGCATTTGCACCTCTTAAATTCAAAAACTTGTTAAAGGTTATCAGAATTTCATAGAAAAAAGTACGACGTAGGAAAATGAGTATAAATATTACTATTAATACCATAATACTACGTGATTGGTTAGTCACTATACACCCGAAAACCATGAACTCTGCTCATCATAATGTACAACTTTTACTATGAGACAAACTCTGAATTCGTAAAAAAACAACTGTTCCATATGAAATAAATAATATACAGGGTGTGGCGTAAATAGCGGTCCAACGTTAAGGGGTCTCACACCGTATATTCAGCTATCACATACCACAGTTTGAACCATTTTATACCATAGGTCTGTTTTTTTTTTAATATATTTTTTTTGCTTTTGCACCTGTTGTTACCTACTAATTTAGCTGTAATTTCAACCAAATACATTATTTTCCTATTTTGTTTTTTGTTTGTAACTGATGAATACATGTGTGTAATAAGAAAATAATGTTTTTCATTGAAATTAGAGCCAAATTAGTAACGCGAGGTGTTAATTATCGAAAAAAAAAAAAAGTTTTATTCTGAAGCCTATGGTAAAAAATAGTTCAAATTGTGGTATGTGATAGCTGAATATATCGCGTATCGACTCCTTAACGTTGGACCACTATTTACGCCACAGCCTGTATATAATAAAAAATATGTTGGTTAACAAAATATATGGAATTGCAGTTTTTTTTCACGAATTCAAACTTAGTGCCATGGTAAAAGTTCTACACAATGATATGCAGAGTTCATGATTTCCAGATCTAAAGTGACTATAGTCATGCTGTATAATTTGCTACCAATGCCCAAATACCAACTCGCTACCATATCCCGCGCTCTTCCCCACTATAACCACACCGCAATCCTAACAAATAGGAGTTAACTGGCGATCCACGTCATAGATACGAGGCGGCGAGCGCTTTACCGTGTGACGCGATGTTAAATGTAATCATGCGTTTTGAATATCGTTTACCAGGTACAGTTACTGCCGCAAATCCTAGTCCTATCTAATATAACTGTGAAATTACTGCAAAAAGGAATTTGATACTGTTTTTCCTTGTTGGGCTTGATAAATTATTGCACTAGAGGTGAAATTTTCAAAGTAGGACATAGGTTAATCAATTCGCATATTAGATTATTATCTTGTGGGTAGGCCTCCCACAAGGTGGACCGATGATCTGGTGAAGGTCGCGGGAAACCGCTGGATGCGAGAAGCACAGGACCGGTCGATGTGGCGATGCTTGGGGGAGGCCTATGTCCAGCAGTGGACGTCTTTCGGCTGAATGATGATGATGATGATATTAGTTTAGCTATGAGCGTTGCTAGGTCATCGATAGGCGAAAAATAGGTAATTCCGTTGTCCTCTACTGATTTTTTATTATTTGGAAAATATGACGTGTAAAATATTTAACCTTTTCAGCAGAAAGCCTCCAATGTGCCTCCTTAAAAGATTGTAATTTTTTAGTCAAAGCAACTCATAACGTAACTGCATTTTTTTAGTTATTACAAATCAGTTTCATGGCTGAAGCCAGTTTTTGTAGAATAGTAAAACGTTTCGCTTCTAATAAATTGTGATTTCAGTTTTGTAATTCACGTTTACCATATTTCAATTATCTATTGCACAACTTTAATAGATCGGCGTCAGTACACCAAATTTAAAATAAAAGAAACGAAATCAATTCTATTACAGTTCAGTACGCAAGTGGATTGGTGTTTTGTTTTTTTGTTTGTTTTAAAAGCTGAGAATTAGTTTGGGTAACTTTGATGTAATCAAAAAGAAACTGTTTTTATATAACGAAAACAAAATTGAATTATGTAGGTGCAAATTTTGTGTTTGACTGTATTTAGTCACTTTTGAGTGAATTATAGTTTATTCGCTAATGGAGGGTGAAACTGACGGTATTATTTTTTCTTTGTGTATGTAGAAATTGTTTAAATATTCATAATTCGATATTGACATTAATATATTAGCATTGCGGCGTTTTATTATGATTTTTTTTCCAATACGTAATAGATTACATAACCTATTGTAACTTTAAAGAAGGTAATAAAGTGACGAATGATTATTGTGTCGTAATACTATTTAAATGACTTTTTAATATAGGTATATCAATTATGGTTTATTGATAAATATTCTTGATGAATACAAAAGATGTAATAAAATATTAAAGATGTTCCCATATCATCGCAAAATTGAAGAAACCCTTGATAAAATCATATTTTTTGTTAGTCTAGTGTATAAAACAAGTTTGATGGAGTTCAAAATATCAACCAGTTACTAAATACGTACACACGGCTACAGATCAAGCTATACATTTCCAGTATATGCTGATCTTGCATTGTATAGGATTTCCTTACAATGAGAGGCCAGTGTAAAATGGATTTGTATAGCTTGATGTGTAGCCGTGTGTACCTACTTCTCCTTCACGACTGGCAAGGGCATCCTAACTTATATAATAATTTGCGTGGAGATGTTAAGTTTATTCCCAAATGTTTTCATTTTTTATTGGTTGGCGCCAAAAGAAACTTAAATGCTGTCTTCACATACCTATACTTTAACGACATTTTTTGATGTTACGGAAACAAGGCATTAAATATTATCATAGATTTTAATACCATCCATAGCTGTGGCCAATATTTAAAATTAAACTACTCGTATTATTGTTATCAGTTATATCGATGTGAATTAATTTTAGAATGCTAAAGGAATAAATTTCACATAAAATTTCGCGATGTGACTTGGATAAAATTTATTTTTAGCGTGATTATTATTTCACCATTTTATTGCTCTTGTTTTGATAGAATCTAGATCTTTCCAACAATCTTTAAAAGAATTCACGTGAGAATTATTGGAAATAGATAACATACCAAATTTTTTTAACGCCAGATATATTTTGTTTACAAAATTATTTCCTACTAGGTCGCCAGCGGCTTCGCCCGCGTGGATGTCGTTTATCGCGCATTCCGCGTTTTTCTCTACTATAATATGCATGTATTATACATATAAACCTTCCTCTTGAATCACTCTATCTAGTAAAAAAAACCGCATCAAAATCCGTTGCGTAGTTTTAAAGATCTAAGCATACATAGGAACAGACACACAGCGGGAAGCAACTTTGTTTTATACTATGTAGTGATAGTGATTTTTTCGTTTACTTTTGTACTTCAATCTTCTCCAAAGTATATTGATTGTAACTAATTCGAACTAACATACCAACAAAACTGGGCAGTAACCCGCGTGACAGTTCAGTACCGCACCGTTATCGCGCGCGTGTCGTGCATACGTAATATTGCTACTGATAGGTTTGTGTTGAACGTAACTGTACTTACTATACTTGGATTTTTGTGAATGGGAATTTAATAATGTTCTTCCTAGCCATTTCCTAAGTATGCTGGAGTAAGCTTCCAGTCTAACCAGATGCGGTTGAATACGAGTATTTTACACGGAGCGACTGCCATCAGATCTCCGCAACCCAGTTACTGGGCAATACCGGTATTCTAAGGTTAGACCGGTTGTCAGACTTTCGGGCTTTTGACTACCCGTAACGACTGTCATAGGTATTCGTATGACACCCAAGACCGACGGTTTAACGTGCTGTCTGAGGCACGGGGGGGTCTCGATGGGTAACGAATGGTCACCCATCCACGGATTGACCGCGACAAGCGAAGAAACCTTGTAAATTTTATGATCCGCACGGTTGTTAATTAGCCAAAAGCCTCTTTAATTTAATAATATGTGTAACAATAACAGAAAATATGGAGAGGAAAGCTTGTACAAAATTGATCAAAAAAAATAAATGTTTATTTCTTTCTTTGGCAATTATCTGTTCATATGTGTTTTACATTGTTATCAGACATTTGTCGTAATAAAAAACAGTGATCAGCTGAAAAAAAAAGATGCCTTAAAGTAACCAGGAGTTACCAGTACAATACTAGACTATGTCTACAAAGTGAATGGTGATGTTAATGTCCATCTATCTGGTACAATTAACGTTGTAGCCGTTACGATAAAGATAGCTTTAAACATTTCCCTGAAGTCAGACATTACTTTGGCGGAAAGTCCTTTACTTAGTACTTTTGCCAACTCATTAACAATACTATAATTTATCACACGACCTTGATTGATGTACTTTCCTTATAGAGCATGAATGAGAACAGATCACGTGTGTGATCATAATTAGTTAGTACAAAGTATTACCTCAACCGATGACATTACTGTCAGCTATTCACAATGGGAACCATAGTAAGAATGTCGCGAATGTATGAGCTCATATCACAAAGTACGCATGAGTGATGTGTGTTGGGAAAATAAGCGAGGATATAAATGCAGTACTTATTAATGAAATACATTATTTATAGAATGATGTGAATATTGTGGAAGATATGATTGAGGAAGTCAAATGCGTAAAACAAGAGAAAGAATAGATAGAAGGGATGATAATCAAAGCAGAGGAGAGACTAACAATAAGTCTGACAACGATAAAAGGAAAGACAAAGTATCTAAAGGCTAGGCAGAACGCAGGGTGGAGACGAGAAGCTTCTCGGCTCGAAGGACCAAAAATTTTGGTGTCTATTGCTGATTGTCTCTGTGGTACTGGGAATCTTTGATTTGTGAAGGAAAACGCTGATGACTGTGTAGACTGAGTAGCTTATATTATGTAAATGTTACGGCTAATAGCCTAAGTGCGGCTACACCTAGTTTTAGCCGGTTAGAACTAGGTTTAGCCTTCATCATAGCGGCTAGAACTAGGTGCAGCCGCACACCGATGGTTAAGGATAACCCCGACACGGATAGGTTAGGTTCGAAGGGGATGACGGGGGCTAGAGTGAGCGAGCGAAGCGAGCGAACGAAGCCCCCGTCATCCCCTTCGTGTTAGGTTATTTTAAACCCTGCAGACAGAAATAGGAGCCCCGCGCTGCGGGGCTCCGTCGACTTAAGCTCCACCTACTTCTAACCAACTGCTACTGGTTGCACCTAGTTGTACCCGGCTAAAACTAGGTGTAGCCGCACTTCGGCTATTAGCCGTAACATATATACAATATAAGCATAGTATATATTTATTAAGTGACGAAAATCATACAACGGTCTGTACACACGGCTACACATCAAGCTATACAAAACCAGTTTATCTTGGCGTCGCTTTGTATAATCTTTTCGCACAAGTAACGGTCAGCTTATACTGGTTTTGCATAGCTTGAAGTGTAGCCGTGTGTACATGCTGTGTCTATTTCTTTTTTTTTGATCTTCTACCTCCCTATTAATCTTATCTAAAATTAAGACATAACGTTCATTTTGTTTAACGTTAACAACCACTCAGTATGGCATTAAAACTACTTTTTTTACATTTCTAGTATCTATAAAATTGACTCCCAATGAAGTTGCACCACTGACCTTTATATAGTACTCCTCGACTTTTATATGCAATGAATTAACTCCTACTTTGTCGCCTACAGATTTTTAACTCGCCATTTAGGATCGCGTGGTGAGATCGAGACTCGAAAACATTTATTGTCTTTTAGGTAGGACAACATCTTGTATCTGTCTGCTAGATAAATGATTGTATCAATTGTTTTACACGCAAGTGATTTATCTTGATGAGTGTTAAAGAATCTTGTAGATTTGTATAAAAAAAAAGATTGTATGTGGAAAGCGTAGGTGTAATCTATTGCGGGATTAAAAATCGATAAGTTCAAGAATGTGTTTGTTTCTGACACTGACAGATGGCGACACAATGTAGATCGTCCATAGACCTTCTAGACGCTAATATCCTGTTAGCGAACACCTCATTTTTATATATAACACAAATTTCACCTGATTAACATGCAGGACGCATCCTGACACGTATGTATGTGCAAGTGCGTATGCGCATCACGTCATCACACGTCACGATACGCAGACTTTGAATTGGATAAGAATTCATTTTGTAACACGCGTAACTTTTCCGTGGTATCATCATTTTGTTTTGTTTTTCCTGTGGATGTCTTTTATTGGATTTAAACAATATAAAAACTAAGGTCCGTTTGCAGAAGTACTCCTTTTATACAATATGCGCTAAAATGTTTAAATTGTTATTGTGTTTCTTTCAATCGTTTGAAGTTGATAGAGACATGGTGATGTTTCGATTCTGTTGAGCGGTTTGTATTTATTGAGTTGTCGTGCAAGCGGGCCTAAAATCACAGCTTTATTGGCGTGTTTATCATCTTAAATGTTTTCGTCAATTTATTTTTCTACTTAATAAATCAAGCTATCCAATAAAAAAAAAACACGCAAATTCATCAACTGTCATTCTCAACATGCATCCGTCATTTTCATTCAATTGTTTTATTACCAATTGAATTTTCATTCGCACCGTCTAACCCAGTGCACTCTTCTACGCATATGTACTACGAAGTACAGTCAAACACACAAGCCGTTCCTTGAACTGTCAGAACATTAGACCCTTTATATTCTGAGTGCATCTGTGCATCGATATCGAAGGGTTCTTCCCTTTGACGGCGATTTTATTGGTACCTGAGGTACTTCCTTAGTGCTAGGTGTTACCAGTATTCTGAGAAAAGGTGATAAGTACCTGAAACAAATAAGGAGAATTCATTAGTATTCTGTGAATGGAAATATAGGACTTATATATATTTGTACCGACATTTATACAGGGTGTAAACGAATTCAGTAATTCCTTCAAACCGCGTGATCTACTAGTGACACAGGTTGACCAAGCACTGGTTTTTTTCAGTTCCAGCAAAAATATTTTTTCATAAAAATAATCTGATTTTCTGTTTCTGAGTCATCTAAGAGCCCCGTGTTAACTGACTGCACATAGCGGTATCGCGCTAGTCGTGCCTGCCAGTAGTGTCGCCGTGCTGCTTTCATTCATCTATGCGTGGCATCAAAATGTGCTATCACAAAAAATACTGATTTGCAAAAAATATTGTTGCTTATTTTTTTATTGAAACTATATTAGGTGGTTTAGATACGATGACTTAACAATACCGCAAGAAAAGAAAATGTTTTTCATTTTTTCTTTTTGATCAAGCTAAATCCCTTGCGAGGTGAATCTATATCATTAATAGATCACGTGGTTTGAAGGAATTATACGAATTTATTTACAGTTTGTATATAACAAGTTTTGTTATAAGTAAGGTGACATTTTTGCTTAGATCAGTAAAGGTTTTTCTTCGTAGAAGTAAATGGGACACTTCCTTAAAATCACAGCATTAAATAACTTGATGACAAAAGTGTCGTATATAAACATAAATCATTAAAAAGTCGTATCTATAAAAACATCAATCGTAACTAGAATGTTAATAAAAATACAACTGAGTTGATAGTCGTAAATCGTTAATATCATTATGCAACGATGCTTCATAACGAAATTTGTATGCTCATGAATCGATCACAAGATACTTTCACCGAAATGCAGGCACGGATTTGGTCGTGGGGTGGCTTTACAACATCAAAAAATATTTTAATGTAACTTTAAAGCAAATGCAAAGTACAAAAGAAAGGGCGGATAATCTAGGGACCAAAAAATTATGAGATGTTGTATTTTAGGTCAGAAATTGCTACATTTATCGAATTATCTGTATTTAACTTTTTTTTTATTAATAACGACATTCATCATTGTGTTATTGGCCACTAACCTGAATGTTTTATTAATTATATTTTTGGCATAGAGTATTAAAAAAGAGAAGCTGGGTAATGATTTCAACATAGCAGTTATTAATAAACAAAATATAATTTAACAACCTTAAAATCTCAAAATCTCTACAAAATATTGACACCCAAGAGTTATATAACCCAAATCCCTATCTGGAACAACAACAAAATTGACGCTTCGTCTATAAACCGGCCAATTTGAGATAAATAGCTTATCGTACACCCGAAAACAGTAATCAGGTATCATCTCGAACTATCCACTTGTTAAATTTTTTCTCATAATGGTGTCCATCACACGTCACGCCTGGCTATCGAATGATTTATTAAGGGGTCTTATCAATCAATTATACACTTTGTACCTGTCAGAATAGGGTTTCGATTCAATTGTACCGTTTCCGATTAGATGTTTTGGAGTAATAGGTTGATAAGTTTGATGTGTGAGATCAATCAGGCCGTGAAAGCTGGTTCGATTTCATTTGTGATATTTTTTTGTAAAATACCAGTTGTAAAAGATGTGAATACTTTTGTCTCTCGACTTATTTTTAAGATACCTTCCTGGTCGTCGGCAATCTGTTAATTTGTAATATCTTCCAGAGAGTCTGTTTTAATAAAAAACAACTGCGATTCAATCTCTGTAACCTTTTTCAAATCTAGATTTAACCCACAGGTTACCCTTCAAGTTTTCAAGTGCATCCCTGTCATAACATTTTACGTTACTCACGGGAGGTTTTGAGGTAGCTAGGCAGATATTTTTGTCGGAGACACACGACAAAATCGCCATGAGAAGTACTCATCAAAATCCCAAAAAAGTACTTTCTTTCATCACAAACTGTGTCCCCATTTCACACAATAGCATCATGGTTCCGAGTCATTCCCACCACAGTCACGTCAAGTCATGACCTGAGTTTAGTTCCGGCGTCCACTTCCTTCGTATTGATTGGTATTACATTATACAATTGATTATTGAGTCATCAATAGGTGAAATGTTATGATACTTATTGTTTCTTCCACACTGAGCACATGTTACGATATATGTGCCGCAACTTGTATCCGGTACATGATAATCTCTGCAACATGTGCTAAAACACTATTGCAAGACCGTATGCCCTGATAATATTGTGCCCAGTGTAGATGAGACATATCAAAGCTGCCAGTTAATAAGATCATCGATGTATGTCATCAAAATAAATTCTCAAAGACATTTTGTGTTGGAGACATTTATACTTCCGACAGTGTTATGGAGATGAAGAAGCAAGGCAGAGTGGGCATGCCTTTACAGAAGATATAGATAACTTGAATCGATATAGATTAAGAATATATTTTATCCGCAGTATTACTTGATGAAAAGCCAAGACGTGGTCTAAAGTGGATTTTGTTAAGATGATTATTTCCTGTTGTTTTGATATCTTCTGCGTTACAGCGTATTGTAATTTATAATAAAGCCAAAGCAGTATGACCTCTATTTGTTTCCATGTCCCCCTTAGACTCAAAATAACATATTATTTAAGCATGTTTATATTCAAAAATCCTTCAAAAAAAGCCGCATTTCACGCTTGGTACTTACTGCATTGTTAAATTTTAATATTATTAATAAAACATCAGCGCATGTCACTGACGCAAGATGTCCGACAGACAGCCAGACAACTAATCCTTCACTGACAAATCGGCCGCCGTCTCAAAGCCGATTAATAAATCATTCTGAACAGTTTTTAGTATGAAAAAAGAAAATAGAATATTTGTTTATACAAATGTACTTGTCGATTATACATTTCTATTGCACAATGAAAGAAACGATATTTATTTTATTTAAAGTCCTTGTCAAACATTTAAAATAGTATAATGAACTTCGGTATAGTCTATACAGCATTACAGCTAGAGGATTTCGTGTTTTTATAGAAACTCCATTCCTATGCTTTACGATTATAAAAGCTTTAACAAACACCCCTTAGTTGTAAGTTTTATAACTGTAGAGTGTCAAAGCTAAAATGACCATTTCCATCAAAGTTCTACACATAACAAATTATATTTTATAAAGCATTTGAAGATTAAATCGACAAGTTCTTAAAATTTTAAATAGTGAACACTTTTCGTATTATGAAACACAAACACTTTTAACCCTCTTTAAAAATGACACACTTCCTTGCGTACTTTTATGTAAACATTCAGACAATCGTGACTTTTCAGAGCACGTCAAAACCGATAAGCCGAAAACGTATAATTTAGTACCAAAATGTCATAAGTCAAGATTATGTCACTAGTGATTCACAGACACAATTAGGTACAGTCGCGGATTGCGTAAGGATGCACCTTTCACCTGTACATGCAGTTCTTCGTGACTTTACTGACTGTTGGTACAGTAAGGTACTGTCGTTTTTGACGTTCTAAAGCTATGTTATTACATTTCATTATATTTGCGGAATATAGTTGAATTGATCCAGAAAAGAAAAAAAAAACTTCTAACTCTGTACATTTTATTGATGGTTTCCACTATAACCATTCATTAAAGAATTACCTACATTATGGATAATTCATATATTATATCGATGATGACAGTAACGCGTGAGCAAGAGACATTTCCTAATGTCACCGTCAAGTAACAATTTTTATTTGGAAAATGATTACCAAAACTTAGTGTAACTCACACAAACACACACACGCATCCACACATCACACACATTAATATCTATATTTCTACTAGTTGCTGCAGTAGCGACTGCAAAATTTCCCACAAGGCGTTAAATGAAATGTTGATATTCTATCGGATCTGATAAGAATGTTGACGCCAACATACTTTGGAAAAACTGTGATGATGATGATGATTCTCAAACTTTAACGCTGAAAGAACATCATATTTTTGTGCATCAAAAAAATGTTCACAGTATTTGAAAATACAATGGCTTTCTTCAAAAGGATGAAAGTGTCGACACAAATTGGACACGAGCGTGTCGACACAGTGGGAATTTCAAAGCATTTTATAAAAGAATCTGTCGTGACAAAGTGTCACATTCTGTGTGATTTTTTGTCGGTCATCAGGTCGAGATTCGTCACAATGTGCAGTTGTTCAATTTCGATCACTGTGCTAATTATTTTAACTACATATAGCTGTAAAAGACAGTTTACATTCCCATGTTTCCAGTAAGGGCCGGGACTGTTACCATTTAAGGGCACTATTCCTAATTCCGGGACACTACTGAGAATTTCCTAACAGAAATACGACTAGAATTCAAGATCTCCTTAGACTAATGAGGCGTTTAATTAGTAATTTATATGTTAATGTTTTAATTAGTTGATTTGCTGACTCTTGTTTGATAAGGCCGAGGTTTATCATAGCAGGAACAACGTGAACGCCTTTGGAAAGGAACTTATTCTTAACCTTTTTGAATAAAAATATACAATAATTTATTTTTAACATACTTTTGATGCTTTGCTCCATTATACGCGTGTTAAACAAGCCAAGAAAATATTTACGTACAGACATTTAAATTCGCAATAAAATAATAATTACCGCTTACATATTTTTAGACTTTCTTGTTTACGTGCTTCCAATATCATACTCAATTTGAACTTTACCGTCCTTTGTTTAAGATTTAAAATCATTTGTACACGATCGTTACGGTCTATGCGCCCATACAACACGACATTTGTATTTAGACGTGAATTTCTCGACTTTTCTCTCACTTTCCAAGTTGAATAACCCGGGTTAGCGCATCTCATAATTACATCAGTATGAATATTTATATCAGGCTATTTTTAAATGAGTATTATGTCACTATTATGTGCGATTTCACCGACATATAAGGCATTTATCTGTTTTAATTTATGCTCTAAATGTGCAAATATGTTTTTAGTAGATTTATAGACCAATTAGCAACAACGGCCGGTTTTGCCGTGTTTGTTGTTGTTATATCAGCTGGGTGGGAAGCTAGCAATACCTATCCATTAATTTTTGGAACCCATTTGTATGTGTAGGTTTCCTCACGAGGTTTTTTCAATAAAATTCTCTGTCATCTGTTTTTATTTATATTTATTTGATTTTGACTCGTTTGACCCTAATCTCATCTGATTATAAGCGCAGACAGGGTCTAAGATGGAGCACACGAATCCAAGTAACAGAGATATAGAGGGATTCTTCTTTACCCCTCTGGCTTTCACATACACACGAACACAGAAACCTACTTAGCGCCGGACTTTAATGTGAGGGTGGTAGCTAGCTAAGTGGAGCGTTTAGATCCTACCACCAAGCATGCTGGGTTTTGTTGAATCGTACGACACGCGTCTATTTCCAGCGTGCGCCGTGCGGTGAGGAAGTTTTATATCCGGCCCGTCACAGGGGGAAAATTCTGATCTGCACATGAATTTGAAATGTCAGAGGTACATGTTGGGTTCGTTCTCAAAGCCATGTTGGGGGGGTTTGCCATAATCGCCACGCTTGGCAAGCGGGTTGGCGATCGCAGTATGGTTGTTAAAGAACGCTGCTGCCCATCCTCTAATCAATCCTCTAGTCGCCTTTTACGACACTCATGACAAGACATGGTGTAGGGCTATTCTTTATGCCCGGCACCACACGGATTCACTGTTTATATTACTGTAATAATCACAAAAAACAATTGTACCACAGTTCATCAGCTAGTAATCTGAACTCACTAGGCCAAGGCGGCTATCATACATCACAGTAACCACAATTTAACCTCTGTGGATCTAGACCGACTAAATATAGTTACATACAATCACTTTTACATGCAAATAGATCTAAAGTGCGGTTTAGAATTCTTTGGTCTTTTATTCATTGTAACTGAATGAATAAAGGACCAAAAAAAATTATTATTCGAATTTCAATTGTTTGATTTGGTCGTTTAAAAATTTATGAATAAAAAAGATGATTTTAATAAGATGCCTAAGTTGCCGAATAATTTAATTCGTTTGTTGCTCAAGCAATATTTTTTTGCAAAATCTTTTCTTTTTCACATTTAGAACGGAAGTATTAATCTCATAAAAATAAACCGGAAATAGACTGTTACGAAAGAAACACACTGACATTTCAAAAGCTATTATAATTCATGAGGCTCATTTTATTTTATATAAAGACCAAGAACCAAGAATATTTAAAACCAAAAACTTGTAGAGCCAAAATTTTATATTTTCAAACATTTGGACATAATTCATTCTAAAGAATACTATTGATTAATTTATTATGCTCGCACGCATTCAACCAATGCTAAAACGTGATAAAACACGGAACTAACTTTTACAAACCATAAGACAAGCCCGCCAACACTGGGGCCAATGTTGGCAAACATTGAAACAAACGTAAAAAAAATAAACCATAACACACCCAACCCATAATTATTATAGTCCAACACTGGCTCCAATACAAGCATATTAATTAAAAATATCCAATAGTAACATTCAGTTTTACTGGCGACCGGAGGCCGCGACAAAGGTCGTCAGGTGTTGCCAAAATAAGAATAACGAGTTCTGAAAATGTCACACAAACATAAAATTGTTCGATTAATTTGAATACCGAACCGTACCGGTGAGTGTCACCTAGCAACTATTTTATTTTGAATTAAGAACTTTTTTATTTTTTAACTAGTTTGCCAGGATTGACTTGCAGAGAATAAATACAGTAAATCCTTTTTCGAATTTATTGCCAATATTAGGACTTTCCAGTATGAAGACTGCGGAGTTTTCATGCTGGAAAAGGGGGTTGATGACCGTAGAGTCTTTACTCTGTACAGGGAGAGGGACCCAACTCTCCTAAAAGAAATATTGATAAATCGCAACCGAACCAAGGCTGAATCGTTCATTCAGACAGTTTTCGTTTTCAAACTATCAACACGTTTAACACAAAAAAAAACAATCATTTTGACAGTTTTCGTAAAAAAACTGACTGACGGTTCTTTTGCGTTTGGGAACAATTTTGTTAGTCGAATAGGCAGCATCAATAAATTGCAAATCTAATTAGTCCGCCAGTTAGAGTTTTGAAAAATAATGGACACATTTTTTCTTTTGTTTAACAAATTCTATGAATTTCTATGAATATTTGGAAAGATAAAAATCAAAACTCGAGAGTGTTGTGACGTCAGAAGCAAGTAAAAATTGTACTTGCTTGTAACATTTTTACAATTTTAAAAGTATCGTATCTTCGTCAATTTTGGTTTATGTAACAAAAGAAAAAATACGGGTCAAATATTTTTTGATAATCTAACTGACGGACTAATTAGATTTTTTCATTCATATACCCTATTGGCCAGTGGTGCTGAAATGTTTTCGGTGATGTATCTCTCTTTTTCCTATTGTTTAGCCTTCTCTTCGGAATTAAACTAGTTGCGTGACAAGTTTCAACAAATTGATAAACGTACAGACAGGCGTGGCCTGGAATTTAATGTTTTTTTTCTGACAAGTTTTTTTTATTAATGAATAGACTTGCTATTAGATTTGACTTTTAATTTTGAGTAAAGAATGCTGTTTCCTTTGTTTTTTAAATAATGATAATACTTTAAAAGATTATTCAGCTTCGTTTTTTACTTTTAATGTTAAATGGACTTTTAATGACGTGAATGTAATATGAATAATTATGCTAATTTGATATTTAATGTCAACAGTATTGTAATGATCATTTGTTGTGTATTATTATGTGTTTAGATTTCAGTTTAGATAATGTTCTTATTATTTATTTACCTATTTACTTAATATTAATGTGGAATAATTTAATATGTAAAAGTCGTGACGGTCCAGGGGTTTATAGACCGGCTTCGTAAGCACCAAGTTGCAGGTTCAAAACCTGTGACTATACATATACAAGGTGTAACTTAAATAACGCACAACCTCTTAAGGGGTCACTATACTCATCATTATGAACAACTTTTACTATGGAACCAAAAATGAAATCGCGAAAAAAAAACTGCTGTTCCTCTACATTTTGACGAGTTATGCGAACATAAATGTAGGGAACAGCAGATTTTTTTTTTCGCGATTTCTTCTTTAATATGTGTACTTTCTTAATTACTGTCCGTTGCATGCCTCGTTGGTCTAGAGGTCGCAAGCGCGACTACTGAGCTTGAGGTCTTGGGTTCGTGTGGAATTTCTCAGTAGCAGCCCGGAGTCTGGATTTGTACACGGTTAACTTTTATTTGAGGAATAAATTTGAGGTTTTGACAGCTTTTGTATGGAAAATATGTCAAAATGTCAAATTTATTCCTCACATAAAAGGTATTTGACGATAAAAAATATTGCCTTCAACGTGATGCCAAGTCAACCTTTCTTATTTTTTGGCCTGGAGACTCTACTCCTATACCCATGGACAATATAGGACAGCTGCTTTTTCTCAGTCTGAGACAATACCACAGATAAAAAAATAGTTATGACAATACGACATATAGCACAACAAGAAACTCATTACGATAACAAATCTACAAACATTATTTACTTCTAACTTTCCATTCATTAAGATAACTTCAAAACATTCTAATTATTGTACAATTTTTTTCTGACAATTAAAATATTTCTAATTATTAATCACATCTAATTTCTTATTCACGAAACTAAAACGATTCTTTTCTTTCAAGCCCGAAGGCGTACGTTTGAAATAAAATATATTGACAATCACTTTCGTCATAATAAGGTTAGAACCGGTTACGATCGTAATACGAGCTTTAAATTATACATTTGATTAATTACAATCGAATAGATATTAGGTATCGATATTTCGGGAACAGTTTCTTTCTAATTAAATTTTGATATTGATACATGACTGCTTACTTGTTAGCAATGAAAGTAAAGAGGTTTTGTAAGATAAGTCTAAGGCTGACCATCTACCAGAGCTGTGCTAAGCTGCGTAGCGAGGAATGTGTTTTGTAAGCACCAATAGAATCACTTCATTTATCTAGCTTCGCTCTGCGCAGCTCTGGTGGATATGGGCTTAGCGGAGCGAGGTTGTAGTTCATACAAAACAAGCGAGAAATGCGAGCGAGGGAAGTGTTGCGAGGAATGTGTTGCGAGGAATGTGTAAGAGGATTTGAACATATGTCCCCGTCGTATATGAACCCGTCAGTCGATAGATGGTGTTTGGAAGAGGTAGATGATCATATGTACACATTACACATTCCTCGCACAGCTCTCGTGGAAAGGGTCACACCGTTTCACATCCTCGCTACACATTTTCGCACCGCACATTTTCCGCGCACAGCTCTGGTGGATGTCCAGCCTTATTCGTTTTCAGATGGATGATTGGATGCTGATGATCATCTACTTGATATGATTACTCGCTTCTTAGCGCAAACACAAGACCTTGAGACCATACGAACAAAATGATGAAGAGTTCATGGTTTTTGGATGTGAAGCCACTTACCAGTCATCACTACATAGTATAAAACAAAGTCGCTTCCCGCTGTCTATCCCTATACATGCTTAGATCTTTAAAACTACGCAACGGATTTTGATGCGGTTTTTTTTAATAGATAGAGTGATTCAAGAGGAAGGTTTATATGTGTAAGACATGCATAATATAGTAGAGAAAAACGCGGAATACGCGATAAATGACATCCACGTGGGCGAAGCCGCTGGCGACCTCTAGTGCTGTATAATTTAGATTGATAAACTACAACATTTATTATAAGAATGGTGCAATGATGAGAATCTACATCCAGCAAGGATGTTTAAAACCTGGAAAAGAAGAATAACATAAGAACAAGAAGCAGAACCCTCTTAACCTTAGCAAAATATATTATTATAATCCTAACTAATATCCTAACTTCCTAAGTAAGTATCTATATAAAACAAAGTCGGGTTTGTTCCAACACTTATAACTCGAGAACTGTTGGACCGATTCTCATGATTTTAGATTTTTTGGAGTTGTCTCCGCCCGGAATAGCAGAATAACTATAAAAATATTTCAGAAATTCTACAGAAAAAATGAGTAAGTACGTACACCATGGCTTCCTGTACAATGATGGAGTGATTTTATGTGTTTTGAAGTACTAGGGTGTCATAAGTCACTTGAAGATACAATACGTAAGATCTTTTTTTTTTTTTACTTTTCCTTTCCTACTTTAAAAATTACTATAACAAGCAAGCATGAGGACCTACATCCAGCAGAGGATGTTAAAACTTGGAGAAGAAGAATAATGTATTAGCACAAGAAGCAGAATCCTCTTAACCTTAGCAGAATATTTAATAAATTATGCAAATACGTCGTTTAAAATACAATGAAATATTTAACAAATTCTTGTGCCCATTCAATGTCCACGTGATTTTACGTAAGATTATTCTAATTATTCCAAACATCGAATAATTTAGGTCTGTTGAATGAAATCATTATGGTAAACTAAATACGTTTAGGTAAACGTTTATTATGCGATATTGTTGTTAATATTCGTATAAATTAAAGTTAATCCAAAAATAATGATACATTGTTGACAACAGTTCAAAATTGTAGTATCGTTATAATTGATAACTGTTATATAATAGATTTGAATTGAGGAAGTATGTTTTGATTTTATGACTCGTCTTCTCTGCTAATTTATTGGATAATATTAATTTTATATGATAATTGATCGTTATAGTAACAATAATGTGTTATTATAATTTAATATAATAAAGGCCTACATTTATCGTTATTACATCATCATTCTAGTATTTTTACAAAGGAGAAGATCGCCAAATTTTTGTACATTCAATTCCATTTTTTTTTTATTTACTGACCTCTATTAAATCTGGTACTTCTGGAGGTATTGCTTAGATGGACAAATGTGACTTTGGCGCCAATTAGTTTTTATTTCTACAAATCATAGTAAATTTCAGTGGATTAATGAGATGATCGATTTTGACACCCTGTTTCGGTCCTGCATACGAGTAAAATAGTTTTTCTTACGAGGAGGTCCCGTCTCGGAAATTTAGTTTGCGGCCAGCAAATAAAAAAGAAGGTCAATAAAAGGACCTTTTCGATAAACTTTAAATCCAGTATGAACTGAACCGCTTCTTCAGCTTCTTCTCTCGTGTCAGAACGAGCTATACGAAGATAGGTCATGCCGTGGTGAAAAGATTAGCCAGTCAGCAAGGTTGGTAGCGGGGCTGATTGCCCACGGTGCGACGGACGTATTTAAAGATCGTCAATTCAGCCCAAAAACAGCCTAATTTTAAAGTAATTGATTTTTGTTTTTATTTCTACGCTAATGTTAGATGTTGAAGCCTTTAGATATTGAAACGGTTACATTTACAGTTCTCGTGCTCGTCTTACTAAAAGCGTCTAGACATAAATATTCTTCTCTATATTGCGTTAAGAAAAATTTAAGTGTAAAATGTATATCTTTAGTTAAAAACATTAGAGGTAGGCTTTTTCTATTAATATTCAAAAATGTCGCAACCTATACGAAGGCTGTTTGATCATCCAAACAAGGACTGGTTTCCAAGATCCGGGTGATGATTTTAAAATACGTGTATCTTCTTTACGTCTCTGATTTATAGCATTATACAACTCGTATACTAATTATGTTGTAATTTATTCCTGAATTTTAATATGTTCCACATAGTTAAATGTTTTTTTTTTTTGGCGACTTTTCGTTTGTTACGTCATTATAAATTCTAATGATAGGTTTCACTACATAGTATAAAACAAAGTCGCTTCCCGCTGTCTGTCTCTCCCTGTTTAGATCTTTAAAACCACGCAACGGATTTTGATGCGGTTTTTTTTAATAGATAGAGTGATTCAAGAGGAAGGTTTTAAGCTATAAAACGTCCACGTGTGAAGCCGGAGCGGGTCGCTAGTTCATAATAAAAAGTTGTTGTTTAATTTTTATCTGTCGTTTCATCGTAAACATGAAAGAACATCATGCGTACAAAAGAATATAAAAACGGTTATTCATGATCAGTCAATAGAAATATTATAGAAAATACGAAATCATAAATGAGATCAGAAAAATCGCTCGGACAAATAAAAAAAAAAAATTCAGCAAAATATGTCTCAATACAAAGGAGCTGTCTCCTGAACTAGGTAACAACATGTATCTTAGGAAACAATGCCTACTCTAAAGGTACTATTCCGAAGCGAACTGTGCAGCACGTGCAGTCGCCGTCGACTGCTGCAGCGGCGCTTGGAAGCCATTTCATATAAATACATACAAACCAGTAGTGCAGCTGCGGCCGACTTCATGCAGTCGCTGCACGTGCTGTCGGCAGTTGCAGTTGGCAGCTCGGTTCGAAATAATACCTTAATACTTAGTTCTATATTCGGTCAGTGCGTGTGTTAGTGGCCAGTGTCTGACCGAATCTTACGTATGAAAACTTATTACGCACACAATTACAATGACAATTGCCTGCGTTTGTGTGCATGCCTAACTCTTTTGTTGACTGTACAAGGAGACTGTTCTGTTTCCTTACATGACACGGTTTAAACATGTTCAAGATCACTTCTTCGGCTTCCGATTTATTTAGTTCCTATTTTATTTACTATTAGTAATTTTGGAATAATGTTTTTATTCGGAAGTGATAAGTTCAATGTTAGTCTGAGTCATATTTTTGATATTGGATTTGAGTGTGCATTATTGTTGCATGTGCATCTGGTGTGTTAATCAATTTGATACGTTACTGCTACTGGTTTTAAGAGGTGATGGACAGGCGTGTGTATTTTTTTAAGCAAAGCCGGAAATACACGTGGCTTTTTCTTATACAATGGTATGCAAGGAGCATGCAGATGCCAGCTACAAGCATACATAAAAAGGAATGCCTATAGATATCATGCAAGTATTTAATTTTTTGGCATGCAGTGTGCGGTGATGTTGGCGAGAGGTGCAAGTTGCATACCGAATGACACGTCTGAACGCGTCACACAGCTACAAGCATGCCATTTCAGTAGCCTATTAAAGACTGCACCATTAAAAGGCATGCCATTACACTTGCAAATGTACACTCAGTGTGCCATTTACTGCCACAAGCCATTTTTTGCCATGCAAGCTACTTCCCTATTACTCGCATGTATATTTTGTGCCTTTACGGTAGAAAGAGGTATTGTATTTTGCTTAGCAAGATGACAAAATGTGTTTGAATTTTAAATTATAATATATTTTTTCTCATTTAAGTATACGACGGGAATATTATTATAAACAACAATGAAATCAATAGAGATGACTCTTGTCTCAAAACTTTCACATTCTTATTATAACGAAACAAGTTTAAAAACGTTGAATTAACCTTTGTGTAGATACTATAATGAATACAAAACTATTTTAATTAAAAAATCGTTTGCTTCTCGCTATTTCAACACGAGTAGCTATCGAAGTATTAATTGCTAACGATTGTAATATACTTTATGAGGCTCCTAACCAATATATTTTGTAGTTACAAAGTCATTAAAGGGAACTATAGTACCGTTTTATGATTTAACAGCCGAAAATTGTTTCTATAGTTTTTGTTACTAAACAAACATTCTGATGATTTTGTATGTATTCTAATATAACGCGATTGGAACTTAGTATGTGATATTCTACGTGATATTGACTTTCCTTGCTGGTAATGGAAAGAAAACTCACAATAATTATAAAACATAACATCACGCCGATATTCACCGAAAGGTTGGGCAGAGGTGTACAGTACACCTTCACTTTTACGAGTACGTTATGTTTATGTCCCACGTAAAAGGACGCGAGCCTATTGCCATCAACCGGTCACAAATCCAGACTCCAGGCTGCTACTGAGAAATTCCAGACAGAAAAATCTAATAACACTTTGCCTGACCTGGGGATCGAACCCAGGACCTCACACTTAGCAGTCGCGTTTGCGACCACTAGACCAACGAAGCACGATAATTATCCCTATATCAAAACCGTCACCAATCCTGTAATTAACTGTCTTTTATGCAAATTGCGATCAACATCTTTTGATGGTGATAGCAATGTTTTTTAGATGGTTTTCTACATTCCATGTATCTCTAGTTAATATTCAACGTCTGTTTTATGAAGATTAGGATTTGTATTTTTATTTACAGTAGGAGGATTAACAGGAGTATTTTTTTCCAATACTCCTATTGCGATCATCATCTTTTGATTGTGATAGCAATGTTTTTTAGATGGTTATCTACATGCCATGTGTCTCTAGTTAATTATTCAACGTCTATTTTATGAAGGATTTGTATTTTTATTTACAGTCGGAGGATTTACTGGAGTAATTTTATCCAATTTTCCTATTGATATAACAATAGATACATGATCGTGTAATGTAAATTTATTTATGTAATCGTTCAAAAGAACAATTTACAAAAATAACAAAACTGTAGCAATGTCATTTCGAACAATCTCATTTAGAAAATCATTAAACTCTGACCACAAACTAGAAACCAAAGTACACACATCAAAAAAAGTTTGCGATCACTAGCATAAGCTGATATAATTTTTTTAATTGAACTTTATCAATAATTGAACTGTTTTATGGTTTTGTATTCTAAATCTATATTTTTAAATAAAGAATCTAAAAAGAAGAAGAAATCATAATATAATCTACCGTAACAAAAAAGATTTCGATTTTTCAAAGTCTATGCAAACTTTTTTTGATGTGTGTAGAAGCAACGTCATAGGTATAAAAATTGAGTATGAAATCAAACTAAATGGTATCTTAGAATTAGCAATAAGAAATTGAAATGTTTAATTAATATAATTCACTGAAGATATCAAGGATTAATGACGTCACGTTGGCTGAATTATACTTGATTATTTTGTGGGGTTACTCAGTATCGGAAATTGAACTACTTTCGTAGAATAACTTTAAAAAAATAGCGTATAATATTTTCATTACTTTCCATACAAATCGAATAAAATTAAAAAACTCGAATTTCGAAAAGTTATTCAACGAATGTTGTTTAATTTCCGATATGGAGTAACCCTACAAAATTCTTAGAGGTAATTTTTGAACAGCCTGTTTTTTATCCATTGATACCACATCGTAACTGCAAGTGGACTATACTAAAGCCAATATGGAAAGAGAAATAAACGTCATTACTAATTACGCAATTATCAACTTTGACAACATGTTTTTAAGTTAATTTTAGACTGACAAAAATTACCCAAAAGGGCTTAAAAGTAATTTGAATGCGATGGAAACTGAACTATTAAGCATTGAATTAAGGTTCATAATCCCAAAGCACGTTAATTATCACTTTAAAGTGGCTGATGTATACACATCCAGTCGCCAGTTGCACCGACTGCGCCTGAACTGCCTTCAAGCAGCATTTAGCAGTTGCTATTGCAGTCGGGATGCGGTCCGTCTGTCTTGGCCCTTATAAATCCATGTCCGATATGAATGAAAATATCGTTCACCGAATGTGGGCTACTGGCCCCGCTGAATCTTTTATATCTACCTATTACAAGGAGGAGTTCTTACACATGTAAGGCAGAGAGCCTGAAAGAAGTAGCAAGGCCTCACAAACACAGTATATTTTTTATAAACAACATAAAATGCAAGTGGCCAATGTTTACACAACAGACTATGAATATTTTAATATGAGACGTTGATATTGCGCTTTCAACGCTCGGGCGTCGTCGGCAAATGTCGTCAGTGCTCGGTTTCGCAAGCGGCGCGTGCGACGCTAATTGTAATGGCGAAAGCAAACAGGTGCCTACTGTGTGTTTTATTCATTTATAAACAGTTGCTAGCTTCATCTATTGTATGAAGTACTAAGAATTGAAAGGCCTAAAGATTTTACGTGTGTACTTAGGCGTGAGGATTATAACTTTTATGTGTGTGCTTAAAATATTAAACAGAGGTGTCAAACGTGCGTGTATGAATATTCTTTTTAAATATATCTATGGTAATGTTTGTTGCGTTTTTAGAATAGTTATTATTCAAGAATAAATAAATAAATCTGCCTGTAACTGTGGGCAAAGGCCTCTTCTCATATATAGAGAAGGCCGACGAGCCTCTTCTGATAATGAGAAGGGTGTAGGCCCTAAACCCTTCTCATTATCAGAAGAGGCTCGTACCCAGCAGTGGGACAGGAATGAGCTGAGCTTATGCTAGTTACTTTTTTAGGTAAAAGAATGTATAGTTTTACTTTTTTTTGTAAATTCCGAAATAAAAGAAATAATTAAAAAAGGTTTTTTTAACATGTTTCACAGTATGTCATGAATATGGTATTTGTGTCATCTCGTGACAACATCAGGGAAATCTGCGCCGGCGCAAAAACTGACACGTTCATCAAGCGATCGCTAATCTTATATAAATTACTGGCTTCATAGCGTCCTAGATATTTATCTGAAAAGTTACAGGCAGTAACAACTTTCTATAAATAAATAAAACATATTTGTGTTTTTTTAAAATAGTATTATGGCAATATTTTTACAAGGTTACAAATGAATTCGCTTGAATTTACATGTCGGATTCCTTCTCTAAAATTTATTTAAAATACCTAGTAATTATTAACTGTCTCGTTGGCCTAATAGTCGCAAGCGCGACTGCTGAGCGTGAGGCCCTGTGTTCGACCACCAGTGAGCCAATTCTACTAACAGAAACGTTTATCAATTGCAAATGAATCGTTCATTCAGCCAGTTTTCATTTACGAAAACTGTCAAATAGTTTGGTTTTGATTTTGTTGTCAAAAAATTTGACAATTTTTGTAAACGAAAACTGTCTGAAGAAACGATTCAGTTGCAATTGATAAACGTTTCTGTTAGTAGAATTGGGCTCCAGGGGCCTAATTCTCCTAAAATAAATCTTGATAAATCACAACCGAACCAAGGCCGAACCGTTCATTCAGACAGTTCTCAATTTCAAAGGCTGTCGAATTGTTTGACACAAAAAACAAAATCAATCATTTTGAAAGTTTTCGAAAACAAAAACTGACTGACGGTTGTGGTTCGATTGCGTTTGGCAACAATTTATTTTAGGAGAATTGGGCCTCTGGTCGGGCAAAGTGTTATTGGGTTTTTCCACGTGGAGTTTCTCAATAGCAGAATGGAGTCTGAATTTGTGCCTAGGTGATGGCAAAAGGTGAAGCCCTATTACATGGGACTTAACATAACGGCCAATTGAGGGGTGTACTTTATACCTGTGCTCAACCCTTTGGGGAATACAAGCGTGATGCTATGTTATGTTACGGTAATTTACGAGTAATACAAAGGCTACAAACAAATTCGCTTGAATTTACATGTCGAATTACATCGCCAAAATATCTTTCAAATGAGTAGTATTAGTGGATTTAAATAAAATCAAACTCCATGTACACACGGCTACACATCAAGCTATACATTTCCAGTATAAGCTGATCTCGCATTGTATAGGATTTCCTTACATTCAACACATATAAAATATATTACGAACTCATAACTTACAAACAAAATCAGCCCATTACTACCCCACTGCTGGGCACGGGCCTCAGAATAAGAATGGGGCCTTGACCCACTACGCTGGTTGCAAGGTGGTGGACTACTGGGGGGTTACCATGATCTCTTAGAGCAGGAATGTTTTAATATTATTATGAGAGTGGGTAAGAGATGGCACTAGAGAGCTGTCTAGCGCTGTCACCTTCCCACTCTCGGAATAATATTAAAACATTCCTGCTCTAACAGATCATGGTAACCCCCCTGGCCTCATGTTTCTGCATGTTTCCTCGATATGTTTTCTTTCACTGTCAACGCAAGTAATGATTTAGCACATGAATTCGAACAGTCAGAGGTGCGGGCTGGGATTGAACTCAGACCTACATGGAAAGCTAGCGTTCAAGCGCTAGGCTATCACTTCCAACTATAATCTCACACAAGTATTACATAACATAACATCACGCTTATATTTCCCGAAGGGATGGGCAGAGGTGAATAGTACACCCTCATTTCGCCGCTATGTTCAAGTCCCATGTCATAGGGGCGAGCCTATTGCCATCAACCAGACAAATCCAGCCTCCGGGATGCTACTGAGAAATCACACACAGAAAAACCCAATCAAAATACCAGTATTAAAAAGTTATAAATTGTTATAACTATGTCATTTCTTTATCATCATCATTCAGCCGAAATACGTCCACTGCTGGACATAGGCCTCCCCCAAAAGGGGGGGTTCGCCGTAATCGCCACGCTTGGCAGGCGGGTTGGCGATCGCAGTATGGTTGTTAAAGTATTCAGAGAACGCTGCTGCCCATCCTCTAGAGAATCCCTTAGTCGTCTTTTACGACACCCACGGGAAGAGATGGGGTAGTGCTATTCTTTAAGTCCGGCACTACACGAGACTATGTAGTTTATTGCAACTGTTTTTAAATTTTCTTTTAATAACAGCAACAGCTAAAATCTAAGCAATGTAACGCATTTAACTGTTTTTCAATTAACGTTAATTGAGTAATTCATACGTATATTGCGCATTTCGTTTACTTTCAAAATGTTTGTTAACTCGCATAAAATATAACTACGTTGGTTGGTTAAAGCGCAAACACTGCGTTCTTTGTTGTTATCTACTGAAGCCAAACTAAGGTCAGAACGCGAACGATAAGGTAATAAACACATAATAATAATGTTAAAAACAATCCAACACATGCGAGACTATCAATCAGCAAGTTACTTAAAAGGCAAAATTAAAACATAATCGATTTTAGTGCAATACTGAAAAATCAACCTTAAAATTTCCACACACACTTCATTGATTTCCACCAACTTACATGGAATGTGATAAGGTTGAATTTTGTCTGGCACACAATCTTGTTCATATCCTACCGGAATAAGCGTTTCTAGCGAATCGGAAAAGATAATAGTTGAAAAAATATACAGAAATAATGTTCTTCCGTCGGCCTTAATACTCGTTCGGAAATGTATGGGCAAAACAATGTACGTTGAGTAGCTCAGTACACAGAATGTTGTACCTATTTAGTAAACAAATGCCGTGAATGTTTCGTTTAATTAATAAATAACACAATTGTAGCGTTAATTTATAGTTTCTGTTACAGAAATGTGTGTAAATATTTGATTACGTATTTGATCGTAGTTTTAAAATGATGATGAAGTGATTTTAACGCTTGGTATATTAACTTCGAAATTATTTATATTTAAAACGATTTTAATAAATTGAAATTACAAAAACTCTTTTAATATACTTAATCGAAGTTATTTTATTTAAGACATAAAAATATTATTGGATAATAATAGTGTTATTAGTCCTAAACAGATTTATTACTAGAAGTCGCTCGTGGCCTCGCCGCCTGGATGTTGTTTATCGCGTATTCCGTATTTTTCGTGATAAAAGTAGCCTATGTCCTTCTCCAGGTTCCAGACCATCTCTGTACCAAGTTTCATCAAAATTGGTTCAACGGTTTAGGCGTGAAAGCATCACAGACAGACAGAGTTACTTTCGCATGTATAACATTAATATAGTAGGGATTTACCACAAGGTTGCGTAATATTACGTAGTAAAGTAAACAATAATAAACAACTGTTTCTAAAATTTTCAATTTGATTTAATAAAATATTATAATATTAACCTTAACCAGGGCAAAGGCCTCTTCTCATACAGAGAAGCAACGAGCATTGTCCAGATTTCCTCACGGTGCTTTCCTACACTGTGTGTCAGTGGTGTCGTAGATTATCTAACAAAGTACATATGGCATTGAAAAAGTCCCATTAGTGTTACACTTGCACGAGTTCAAATTGATCAAATAGATAAGAAAACAAAATGTTTCAAACACATGCGTGGACGAACAATCAATCCATTGACATAAGTACAGTAAGTGACCTATGACGAGTGTTTCACAGCGCTACCGTACACACATGTGAACACACACATGCACACGTGATCACGTTACACAACCTGACGACCTGTCATTGTTGGAGTCAACAATATGGCACAAGGATAGGGTTGACAGATTTTGTTTGTATTTTTTTCTAGCACATTTGATAACGTAAGAAATAATGAGAATACATTATTGTGGTCGTTTAAATTAAAACGTTAATAAATGCAGTGGTGAGGTGCGTAATTTTAATTGATTTTATTTTACAAATACAATATAATTTTTAAAAGATACTTATTACTCATCTTTTGCCACAGAATTGTGTTTTGCAGTCATTTAGAGTAGACAGGACTTAAACACCTTTTTTGTGTATGAAAGAACACCGGCGAACTCCCAAAGAAATTTTTGTTGGCATTTGCTTTTTGCGTCTTCTTTTGAAAAATATGTAAAAGTATAGAGTTTGAATTTCTGAACAGGTTTGCCTTCAGTTATACTTTTACAGGAAGTCAGGAATTAAAGATATTCCAGTTTGAAGTTTTAGAGGTTATGTCTTGTGAACAACAGACTAATCGAAAAAGAAATATAGAAATACCCACTTACTTACTACATTTGTATTCTGATGCAGAAGTGTATTTCCTAAGTATATTTATGCAATACGTAAAGCCAAGCATTTTATGGAACTTGACCTAAGATTTATATTACATGGCAACATTAAAAGTATATAAGTTTTTAAACTGACTTGGTCACTAACACAATCATTAGAACTTAACAAGAAACTCACAACAAATAATAAACATGGTAAATATCCCGTTTTTAGTTCTAATGATTAAAAGTATAGCTTGGCCCATAGACATAGAGCATGGACTGAGCATTAACTAAACGAAATTGACCACTTAGAAAGAGAGTAATGGCCGTAGCACACTTATAACACCCGACGCCACCCCACGAGTGTTCATTGGTCAAATGACGAAACGTGGCTTTACGAGATGGAATGTGGCCCAGTACCAGTATATGTGTATAATCTATGATGTGGCCTATGAGCAGGCTACATTGACGTCGCGTGGCATGGCGTGTTGTAAGTGTGTCCGGTCCTTAAAACAATATGACCCATCTATCTCTTTTCATATATAAATAGACCTAAATAATGTCTACGGTAATGTAAAGGAAAGAGGTAGATGGGTCATACAATTGTTTTTCTCTCTTTCTAGAGAGTGGTCAATATCATACAGATAAGGCTGGCATAATCGTTCAACGATGAAAGCCTCTTTCCAAACAATAAAGATTAAAAAAAACATACAAATAATTCTCAGTCCATCCTCTATGTCTATGAGCTTAGCCAAAAGTCATGAAGTCAAGCCAGAAAAAAAAACTAAGCCATGATTATTTATTATCGTCAATAATCTAGTCAATTAAGCTCTCAATTATAACGATTTTTTTCCCAGACTTTGATAGGCCATATGATTGATTTGATAAAACTTAGTAAATTATTTCATAGGTATCTATTACGGTGACATACGTAGACGCTTAATAATTTCATCAACAATTTCCTCGCCGGTGTTCTTTGCGTTAGATACGGTTTTAATAAGGGTCTAAACTTGTGGTACGACCTCTAATGTTAATGTTGTTGTATATTAGGATTTTATTCAAAACTTTAATTGGTATTTGAGGAGTGTCTGATCAAAAGTGGCTACTTACGTCATAAACTATTTTTCAGAAATTACCAAACACTTAAGTTTTATTATTTTTCTTTTTAGTAAACAGCTTGTTTTAAGAATTTTACGGTATTTTTTTTTACAGAAATAGCCACTTTTGGTACTGGTCTGAGACAGTAAATGGACACGACTAGAAAAATTCCAGAAAAAAAAATTGGAAAACGTAAAGCGAATTTTGATCAGACACGCCTCATTTAATCTTGATCTAATAGTTTGTTAACCAAAAAGACCGAAGTGACAAAATAATTTACTACACCAATGACAAAAAAAAAAACACAGCAACAGCTAAGCAAAGTAATAAAAAACGCACTTAACAAATTATTGGCCAAAAAAAGGCAGTTACAAAATTTCTCCGTTCGACAGCCCTAAATAGTAACGTTATTTGTATAACGTTATTTGTAATCCATGACAAAGCGGTTAACCGGACCATTAGTTCTTTTGTAAGCTATAAAATTGTAGCTTGAACTTTACAAGTCACTATTGTGTTAATTTTTTGTGAAAAAAAAGATATATTTCGAAATGTTTTTGACTGGGTGCGGTGCGTGGGACCACTGTGTGAATTGTCAGATTCTCTGTCCCTGTTATTTATTTGATGACAAACATTTTGCATTAACCGTGATGTGTGTAAGTACTTAAGCGTGTATATTTTTTGTCCAGAAAAAAGTGTTATGTTGTAGCACTGTGTTTTTTTTTAAACTTTCTTTCATGTTTGTTGACAATTTTGAGAAGGAATGTTTTAAAAAAAATCTTTTTTCTTATATCAAACATGTTACAAATTACAATATATTTTTTTTTTGGAATTATTTTCTTACAATATTGAATGTTTTTTTATTGAAGTTTAAATTGATACAATTTTATTTTACGTTATTTGCCTTATGTAGAAGCTTGAGCAGCAATCGAAATCAAATGCATGTGTTGGTGTTTAATGATTGTCTGCAATACTTCGAGTGTACTTGTATATTCCCACCTTTTTGGGAGTAGTTTATGTTCAGCAGTGGACTATGATAACCCCAGTTTAATGAAGATATGCTACTGTTTGGCGACTTGTCTTTGAGTATGTTTATAAGTGTTTTTTTACTAATCACACACACACACACGTGGTTGTAATTTCAAACTAGGTTCTGCCAAAAAATGTGGGTACTTATTTGTTATAAATAGTCTCACTTTTGTATAATACTAAATTTTATAATGTTATACTAGAAGCTAACTTCGAACAGTTGTAGTAAATTCCACAGAACTTTAAAAAATGCTGCGGAGATGATGTTTTAGGAATGACTAAGGTTTTGTAAACATGTTAAATTGAATAAAAAATCAATTAATCCTAGATGTTTTATTACTTTTGCATTTAATTAAAATCAATCTCAATATTACAAATAAAAGGAATCTATAAACTGTAGATGACATAATCTTTGGACGAAGTTTCCTAAGATCTGTCGTAATTCTGTTTTGGCAACCTTGACGTGAACACATACACGCTGCATACATTATTAATACATTTGCATACACCTGAAGTTAAGTAAAGTTGTGTATTAATACGTAAATAATAATTATTTCCTATGTTTTAAGTTCCTTTATTGTTAGTCGATTTTTTTGTTATGCATATTAAAATGTGTTTGTTTATGGAAATACAATGTCTGTACAGTCAACACAAAAAGAGTGAAAACTTACTAATAACTATTTTTTTTTTCAAAATATTCTTAAAAAATTGTATGAACTTGGAAAAAAATTAAGTTAATATAATAATCAATTTTGAGATTCCGGATTATTCATCGACTTATTCTGTTGACTGTACAATGGACCAACTTGTTTAAACGCCTGCTTACATAGTCGATTGTTTGTGCAGCAATCTGCATTTGCATATTCAACCATCAATCATAATTTTTGTTTGACCTGAAATCTATCATCTAACTCTTCTCTTTTCAATGTAGGTGTCAGCCCTATTGAAACTTAAGAATAGATCTTTTTTTTCAGCATGTCAAGTTGCGAATTTGATGGATTTCTTTATAAGAAACGGCAATTAATTTTAGTCATATTATCCTCTTGTTAAGTCTTAAATGCCTAGACGCAGCGGTGTTTACGACTAGCGGTTACATGACAAAATTCTAAATTGCTGGCAATAAAACTTGTATTGTACTTATGTCTGACCTCTAAAAATCCTGTTTGAGTAGAAAAAGGAAAACTGTCTAGCCGGATTTTCCTTTTTTTGCACAATAAAATAAATTCTTAAGTTTATTGTAACTTGTAGAATTTTTTAAAGCTTTGTTTGATTCATAAATCATTTAATAAAAATGACGGTAAAATCTTAAGATCACATCACATGCAAGAAGTATTAATACAAGTGGATGATAGGATTGCGTGCGGGTTTGAGAAAACGCAACGAACGCGCGACTCAGTCGTAATATGCGCGAACGCGCTACACTTTCGTAGCTCCGCGCTACGCATACAAAAGATTTCAACGAGCGGACTTCAAAATGTTCCTATAAATTCTTAGAAACTTTTACTATAGGAAATCAAAGATACTTCCGCGTAGTGTTGTACAGTCAAGTACAACTTCTAGTCCTACAATGTAAAAGCTGTTCCTACAAAAGAAACAATTTCGAAATTGTTTCCGCGCGTCGCGAAACGAGACGACATTGTGTAACACACCAAACTACGAACAATTACGCGACGTCTGATTAAAATAAGCGAAAAAACACTCACCGCTTGCAAAAACTGTTTGGTTATAAGTGAAAGTCGCTCCCGTAGACGCGACTAGAGGAATTTTTTGATCACTTTATTGGCACACAACACTGATTGGATCACTTTTGGGGGCATAGAAGCACACTTTTGGGTGTTTTTGGGGGGTAAAGTTCGTTGGTCCTTGGGTTTGAATTTGGCGCGTATGTGCGCTCTACGGCGCGGGCGCACGGAACGGCTGGCGGCAAGAGACTGCGCGCGCAACTCCCACCATCGCCGCCCGAAATACTAATCACCTTGCTATCGAGACTGTGATTGAGGTCCGAGTGATAAGAGATAGCGAGTGATAGATGCAGGAAAATTGCCTTGTAATAAGGTTTTTCCTACAGAAAAACCCAAAAATCTGGTGAAATAGCAGAATAAATCGTAAAGCTAATTATCTATCTTCATTATTTTAAGCAGATACCCACGTAGACTTATTTAAAATGAAATTTATATACCGACTAAAAATTAATAAAAAAATGTGTTTATTTAAATAAATTGTTGTTGGCAACAGCGACTGCTAAGAGATATTTCACAATTAATGATAAAAAAAACATTTTATTTTGCTTTTTCGATATACTTACCCGCGAAAAAACACTTTCCTAAAAGTACAACTGGCAGTAAGATTCAAGATTTTTTATTTCAAATGTACAGATGTACTGCTCTTAGGAAACGTCGAGAATTTGTGGCACGGTTCTAAAAGTTGATTCTATGGAGAAGAGCACGACCCTTTTACCAAAACGCTAATTAAAAAAATACCACAACCCCTCTTCATCCTATCACTTACACCACACAACACACAAGGTGAGACGGATCTAGATACAGCGTGTCATTTCTTCAATCACATAGCAAAGGCTAAATGACGATCTGAGGTCGAGGGGATAGGAAACTGTCCGTGACGTCACAATACCAGCCTCCAATGCTGTATTCGTCATTTACCGATAATAGTCATTTGGAATTCGGGGTCGACCTTGAAAAGATTTATTTGATGACGTGTCTAGTTTTCAGGTTTACATGGAGGGTTTCAGAGAAAAATCCAAATTTTCAAGGGTCGGTTCTGGTGCACGATTCAATACCCATAAGTTATAATTTCTTCTATTACGTATTATAATATGCGCATTCAAGTGCCACTATTGGGCACGAGCCTATTCCCAGCTTCTTATTCTTCTTCTTTCGTTTCAGCATGAGCTATACAATAGATCATATCGTGGTGAAAGTTTAGCCAGGCAAAAAGGATGGTAGCGGGGCTAACAGGCCCGAGAAGGTAGCGCGCTGTGTTTCGTGCGCGCCTCTCAAGAAGACTTGGGGCAAGACCACATAGAAGAAGAGGTCTGCCAGGGCCTGGCGGACCGAGACCTGCCGGGGTCGCGGTGCATGCAGCTGTGAATCCCGCGACCCCGGCCAAGGGTCAGGAGAAGGAACACCGTGGGTTTTTAGCCGGTAAGAGTTCGGCATACCCCTTCGCCTTCCCCGGGCGAAGGGCATCCATGAGGAATTTGCAACGAAAAAAAAAAGTGGTAGCGTGGCTGACGGCCTATGATGCGCCAGGCGTACTTATCTATCGTCACTCGTGGAGGGTCTTTTAATGCAGCCCGTTATAATCAGCAAAAATAGGGGTGCATGAAAAGAGCCTCCACGAGTGACGATACATAAGTATGTCCGGCGCACCCTGGGCAGTCAGCCTCGCTACCAACCTTGCTGACTAGCTAATCTTCTCACCACGGCATGAGCTATTCTCATATAGCTCGTGCCGACACGATACAAGAAGAATCAGCAAAAATAATTCACTGAATAAGAATAATACCTCAGCTGAAAATAAGAAGACCGAGTAGCCCACTTTCCATGGATATAGTGAGAAGCAACGGAAGAACGGTAACCCGAACGAGTCCAGCTAGATGGACTCAGGTGTAAGCCCTTCTCATTCTGAGAAGAGGTCCAAACCCAGCGGTCGGACAATAATAAGCTGATTATGTATAGAAGCTGAAGTATTATGGATGTAGGAACATTTTAGTATACAAAATTATTCGAAAAGGGGGTACTAATCCGCGGGCCACTTAAAGTATCACTGATTACTATTTTAGAGCAAGTGTTAATACTTAATAATTCGATAATTTTTATTTCCATGCAAAATAATTTTACTTCAGTTTTTTTCAAAAATCTTCATCCCTTCTTTTGTTACGTATTCAGAAAATTTAATTTATATTACGCGACACCAAATATAACCTAAAATGTAAACACAGCTGGAGATAGACAGATTTCAGCGTATTTTTTATAAAATCTTTGAACAGATATTTCTCTTAAAATACTGACTTTTGGAGAAAGTTGTAGAACAAAGATTATTAATTATTGTGGGTACTTTAACACCCTTTCGGATTAGTATCCCCTTTCTAACTAACCTTGCATAGTCACATACCCCTTCGTGAATATAGGTGCAAATCCTTCATAGAAAAACGTATAAGTGCGTAAATAACAGTCACATAATGTATTACGTGACAACTTCGAGGTAAGAAAGGTCGAGGAGACAGGAAACATTCTGTGACGTCAGCAACACCAGCCTCCAATGACGCATTCGTCATCGATATTACCGATTTCTCTGTAATGTCATCATGTGGAATTTGGATATCATTTTCCGACTTTGTTTATCGTTTAGTTTGGAAATAAATAAAGCTGTACACTTATTAGTAGGATTTCCGATATTATTGGGTTACATTAATGACATAAGCATCCAGAATAGTAAAAAAAATATGTATATTAAATTGTTTGTTTATTAGCTCTAAGCTGTCATGATAACGTAACGTCGAAGAAAAAAATAGTACAACCGACATGAAAAGTGTTAACTTATATATAACATTGAAAGATAGAAAACATCGACTGTTATAAGTGGGTTTTTATTAGCATTTTCTTCTTCACAGCATAAACACTAGGAAGCGGTGAAGGGAGGGATTTTTTGGGGGCCTGTCTATTGTTATGACGTTCAAAAAGAACTAAGTAATTCTAGTCTATTTGAATAAATGAGTTTTGAGTTTGAGTTTGAGCACTTTTTAAACATCAACTAATGTCTGCTACTAAGCCCTGTTCTTAGTCCACAACTGTGCAACTGCTCCTTGCCCGACACGCACTTGGCCGTTTTTTTTTTACTTTGGTCAATCGTCAAATATGACTTCTTCCGCTCTGGTCGGAGCTTAAAGGAGTGTCAGACTCTTACTGACTAAAACCCATCCGTGTTCCTCCTAATACCCTTTGCGTTCCAGGGCCGCGGTAACTCTTTTGAACAAAGTCCGCAACCCTGGCAGGCGAGCGTGAGGTCCTGAGTTCGATCCCCAGGTCGAGCAGTGTTATTAGGTTTTCCGTGTGGAATTTCTCAGTAGAAGCCCGGAGTCTGGATTTGTGCCAAGGCAATAAGGTCGCCCCCTATTACATGGGACATAAACATAACGGTGAAATGAAGTTGTACTATACATCTCTGACGACACGTTTGGTCGAGGGTTCGATTCCCACACGGAAAAAAAAATTGTATGGCCTACAGATAGTTGTTTCGGGTCTGGGCGTTTGTGTATGTGAGATTTGTGTCTGTAAACGCACTAACGATGCAGGAGAAATCGAAGTGCAACTTCTGCCCACCCCATTGGCGAATACAGGCGTGGTGTTATGCTCCTTAACAGAATTTTAATAAGCTATTTTATCGGTATTTAATTGTGCACGGAGTCATTGTATTGTATATGTAAATAAACTGTCTGTAACGCATTGTCTTCTCATAATAATAAAGATCGACATTGTATTTTCATTAAACAACTGTTAAACAAATCAGAATGACAATGTTATTATTATGTACAGAAATTCTTTATAAATATAAGTTTCCTCCTACAAGTAGTTACTATTGGGTTGTATTGTGATTGCAGTGATCCATATTACAAGTTAGCACAAAAGTTTGTAGAAGTAACCTGTAAATGAGCTTAAAAGTGTACGCTTTTAAGCTTATGCACTGCGTCTGATCCAAATCCGAGAAAATATAATCCGAGGACAGTTTGGATCGGATGTAATGCACAACTGTTTATACAAATAGTACTTTAAAACTTTTGTACCATATCCTTAGCGAATAAATATCTTATCTTACTGCAGCTAGATCGAATTGCATTTTTCGGATCCGGATAGGACGCAGTGCACGAACGCTCTTAGGAACATAAACTCCTAAATAATTGCCAGGTCAGGGCATGGAATACAAAGAAAAACGTGCAAAAAATTTTATGGGAGTAAACTTGAATGCGATCTTCTTCTATCGTATCGGTATGAGCTATTGTGAGAATAGCACATCATCATATGCCTAGCCTTTTCCCAACTATGTTGGGGTCGGCTTCCAGTCGAACCGGATGCAGCTGAATATCAGTATTTTACATGGAGCGACTGCCATCAGACCTCCACAACCCAGTAACTGGGTAATACCATACTCTTTGGTAAGACTGGTTGTCAGACTTTCTGGCTTCTGACCAACAGTAACGACTGTCAAAGATCTACAAATGACAGCCGGGACCAACGGCTTTACGTGCTTTCCGAGGCACGGAGGAAACTCGCTATGGTAAATGGTCACCCATCCACAGACCAACCTCGGCAAGCGTGGCTTAACACGGAAGATCGGTCTATGCGGCTGTAATTATTTAGCCACGAGCTCCTCTATTATGAGAATAGCACATTCCTGGGTTAAAAGAAAAGCCAGTCAGCAAGGTTGGGAGCGGGGCTGACTGCCCAGGGTGCGTCGGATATACTTGAGTATCGACATTCGCGGAGGCTCTTGTAATGCGATGTGCCCAGAAGAATGTACCTAATAACATAAATTGAAGAAGACTTAAACTTAGCAGAAGATAATAAAACACCCAACGATAGTGATTATGAGGAATATGTGCCAAGAATTATATTTATAAATATAACTTTAATATCTTGATCTTATCGACAATTTAAACAGACTGACAAAAACAGTTAACGCATCGCTAGGTCAAATATAATGATGCATCAAATTTAGCAACACGTCGTGTTTTAACACGTATTAACGTGTATTTAAGATACACAAAAAGACAATGCTCATTGACAAGTGATGGACAAATTAATAAAAACTTAATTATGTTTTTTTGTCTTCGTTTTGACAATAGACTAAACTATTTTATAAATAATGTCAAGGCACAACTATAATTTGAAGATAGAATGACAGTTTAATTTGACCAATCGTGTGTTATTTAACATTGGAGTCAACACTATTTCAATTTTGACAAAATTGTTATAAGTTGTTGATATTTTTTCATTATAATTGATGAAATTACAATACGGACGTCGTATCTTGGCATTCTAAAGTTAGTAGTTTGGCTGCGCAATGACTCTTTTAGAAACAAAATTGTTACTGCGCAGCTAATCAGCTAACTTCAGACTCAACAAGATACGTCGGCCGTATTATATTTCTTGACTCCCTCTACGTTTAATGGTCACAAGCGCGACTGCTGACTGCGAGGTCCTGGGTTCGATCCCCAGGTCGGGCTAGGTGATATTGGGTTTTTCCGTGGGGAATTTCTCAGTAGTAGCTCGGAGTCTGGATTTTTGCCCAGTTGATGGCAATAGGTTCGCCCATTATTATTACATGGGACTTAAACATAACAGTATTATTACACCTCTGCCCAACCCTTTTGGGAATACAGGCATGATGTTATGGTATGTTATGTAAATTATTTCCGACATCTTCCGTTCAGATTTTTTTATTTTCCTTCGTATTGACTTATACTGTTTTATTTCAACAAAACACTTTTGATATGTGATTTCACGTAAAGATAAGTCAGTAAAAATGCGACACAGATTCAATTAATACAAATTAAAAAGCAATTTACTTTTCAATTATAATAACAATAGCCATTAGTAGTAGATATCTACTTATTGTTATGGCAGATTAAAAATCTTATGCCGTACTTAAAGAGTCGAATGTCACGAACAATGTTTTAATAGGCACGCGTTGTTACAGGAAATCCTAAATGAAATCCGTGAGTACAGATCTTTGCAAAACTATATGAAGGTTAATTCCCAGAAACGTATGATGTTACTACTTTACATAAAATAGTTCAAAAAAATTGCGGATGCAGCAGAACTCAGTTTACCTGCAAGTGCCTCTATATGAGGTCTTCATTGCAGTTTAGAGTCCACTGTGATGCCCAGGAAAACAGTTGAGGGAACCAGATCTAACACTTTCCCGTCCATTTCTACATTTAAACTAACATGGGGTACATTTAGGGTAGAGAATTTAATACATTTGGTTTTTCCTGCATTAAGAAGAAGATTATTAGCAGAAAACCAAGTGGAGATTACATTAAGTGTATTATTGGGTTCTACAAGATCCCTGTCCTTCCTATCTACTTTAAATATAAGAGATGTATCATCAGCAAATAGGACTATGTTAGACATTGTGTCCTTTATTATATTTGGAAGGTCATTTATATATACAAGGAACAGAAAGGAGCCTAAAATTGATCCTTGAGGTACTCCCATTTTAACTAATGAGCCTACAGAAGTGACATTACCAATAGCAACCCTTTGTTCCCGGCTCGATAAGTAGGATTTCACAAGATCAATAGATCTACCTCGATTTAAAACTAAAATCCATAAATTGTGGAAACATTTTATTCGAGTCCGTGGAGGGAGGAATTAAGAATACTCACACCGATAATTCTGCCCTCATAAAGCGGTCTCCCTCCCAATCACTCGCCAGCAACGCCCTAAGCCGAGGTCCCACTAGGTGTCACCCTTAGTGCTGTTGTTGCTAGTAATTATGATGTCAGTGTAATATAAGTAGTTGGCTTAGGTTAAGTATTTAAACTTCATCCCTATTGGCTGGAGACCCTTGAAGTCTCGCCAATAACTGCCCGGTTACGCAGAAATGCCCGCAAGGGAGCAACTGCAAGCAATCCAATAGAAAAAAATATAATTAAGGATACAATTTCCTTTCGTCGCCGGACAGCGAATCGTAATAGGTGACGATCTTGGCACCATAATTGTGCCCGAAATATGGCAATAGGCTCGCCATCTCTTCATCATTCAGCCGAAAGACGTCCACTGCTAAACATAGGCCTCCTCCAAGCCATGTTGGGGGTTTGCCATAATCGCCACGCTTGGCAGGCGGGTTGGCGATCGCAGTATGGTTGTTAAAGTACTCAGAGAACGCTGCTGCCCATCCTCTAGTGAATCGCTTAGTCGCCTTTTACGACACTCATGAGAAGTGATGGGGTAGTGTTATTCTTTACGTCCGGAACCACACGCAACACCTCATGCCACCTCTTACATGAGACTAAATACAAGAAGCGAAACTTCTGTCATAGGAGAACACCTCTGCTCACCCCTACAGACATTACAGGCTTGAATATACGAATCTCAAAGTAAACTATATTCAATGAGACAAAATCTCTCATCTTGAACCAAAGAAATAACAATTTACTATGAATCAATGAAATGAAACCGAAACCACAAAACATCTGCAAGTAATGTTTCCACACAATTGATTCATAGAATCTGATTCAACGGACGGAGAAATTGCAGCGACGATTCATTTCTGATCTCAAAGAGTGAAACATTGACCTTGATTTTGGTTACCTTGACCGACTAACCTAGACATCTCATTTCCTTCCTGAGAATTATTAGTTCCTTTTAAAATGTTCCATTCATAGAAACTGTTAAATAAATTATAATTACTCATAGAGTTACGTATGAAGGTTTTTGGACATAAGTAATTGACCTACTTGTCTTAAAAGAGGGTTTCATAACGTTGTGTTGGTTTGTGATTCAATTGTATGTGATCATTTCTCTTTATTTCCCAGTCAGATTAAAATATTGCAGAATCAATATATTCACCAGATTAAGCTCGTCCGCAGATTATCAGAAATTGCTATCAGAAAGCTTCCGACGCGTGTACGAAGACCCTTTGTGCTTACATTTTGTACTAGAGTCAGCAGGCTGCCGAATCCGGCAATTTCAGATAGTGTGTGTGCACACTGTCGGAATGATGTTTAAATTTCTGATGATGTGCGGCCGGGTTTAATCTTGTGAATGTATTGTATGTAGGATTAGTACAATGTTTTTTACATCATTTACATCTTATTTCATTATTCTCACATTAACTGTAGTAATGTATTGGAATATATAGAGTCTATATATATTGAGTGTAGGTATACAATTGTATGTTTATATTATGTTGAATTATCTATATTTAGATACTTTTACTTTTGTTTTCAATTCATCCAGAATTGTTCTAGGTAAATATTTTGTTTACCATCATCAACTTGCTTCAACTTGCAACTTCTTTTTGTGTATAGACTCATTTAATTATTCACTTGACAGACTGAACTGTGTTGCTGGGGAGTTTGTTGCGCCGTTTCTTCTTCACAGCATAAACACTAGGAAGCGGTGAAGGGAGGGAGCTTTTGGGGGCAGTCAATTGTAACTACCTAAATTTGATGTTCAAAAAGAACTAAGTAATACTAGTCTACTTTGAATAAACGAGTTTTGAGTTTGAGTTTTGTAAACAAGCTGACGTTTCACCTAATGGGAAGTTGTTACCGCCGCCTATATACACCTACAAAACCACGAGGATCGCTGAGCGTTGCCAACTTTAGAGAAAAAGTTGGAAAATCATGTGCCTGTAATTTTAACGGCACCCATACCATTCAAACCACAATACTGCAATGCTACTTGGCGACGCAAATAGGTATGCAGTAGTACTTCCCCGGACGAGCTCTCGCAAGGAGCTCTTCGACTACTACAATCTCTTCATTCGTGTACATCAAGGTTTACATGACAAACAATGATAATCCGACTGGCACAGTGGCATGGCACTTGGTTTTTTGCGATGACGGGCGAGTTCGTTCTATTTACAGAACAAATATTTGTGTGACTTATGTCGGGTGACGGGTATTTGTGCGTGTGGGATTTGTATGTATAACGCAATTCACGATAAAGAAGAAACACAAATCATATAATATACTCGTATGTCAGTGTTGGGACGCACACACACTAGAAATAGACGCATGTTGTAAGATTCAACAAAACCCGGCACGCTTGGTGGTATGATCTATATACGGTCCACCTGGCTAGCTACCACCCTCATATAGGAGTCCGGCCTTAAGCAGTTTACTGTGTTCTGTCGTGTGTATGTGAAATTCAGATGTGTATAGGGGAATCCCCCTATATCTCTGTTACTTGGATTCGTGTGCTCCATCTTAGACCCTGTCTGCGCTTACCAACAGGTGCGATTAGGGTCAAACGCAGCCAAGACAAATAATTTGAAAAAAGCATACAATTCTCCTCCGTCATCGGACAAGAGAGTCGTAAGAGACGACGAATCTGGGGGTTTACTCCCTAAGCACGAAGTCCGTGGTTTCGGCCTTAGTTACGAGTGTTTCCTACTCCCTATCACCTACGGACATACGATTATTTCCGGGCTCGAACTAAGAATTAATGACAACACGATTTGACCGTTGTCCCTACTACCAATGTGTTTTTGCCCGTCCGAAAAGTTGAACTTGACACTTGTTTTGCTCACTCCTACGTGTCGAGCTACTTTCGGACGGGCGACTAACTTAGTTGACGGACTTAGGGAGTAGGCCCCCAGGCACCATAATTGTGTCCGAAAACTGGAAATAGGCCATCTATTACATGGGACTTTATACCGTGGTTGTACGGACTCCCGTTACAGAAAAAGAACTCTGCTTTCTCTTTCTGGGATAACAGGCGTAAATATAGGGTGAGTCAAAAATCGTGAAACAAACGAAACAGGGCCATAGTTGGGGTTATTTGCAGTGTAAAATATCTTTGTGGCAGAACCCTAACTTGATCTCTATAAAAGTTATGACAATTTGCATGTTTTTAAGAAAATACCAAAATTTTTAATAAAATAGGCAATTAGAATTAGTTAAATGGGTACCTTTTTTAAAACAATAAATGGTGTTTAGTTGTTTGAAAGTGCTTTTATGACAGTGGGTATCATGATTTATGAGTATTGGCACTTTTTTCAAAATCTTTTAAGTCTTACGAAAAATTATTTGTAACTTTAGAAACTTACTGTAAAAAAAATGTACTATTACAAAAATGCTGCAAATAACCCCAACTATCGCCGTGTTTCGTTTGATCCACGATTTTTGACCCACCGTGTATATGTATTTATTGGAGATGTGCCGACCATGACTTTAGCCAACTAGCCGATTAGTCGGTTGTAAAGAGGCCGACTAGTCGGCCAAGCCGATCACGGTTTCGGGGGTATTCGCCAATTTCCGTGACGCTTTGTTTATAGCTTATTTGCTCACAAGTCGCAACCGTCGCACCGCCGCGCCGCCTGCGAGCGTGTCAGAACATTTTTTGTATGTAATTCCTACCTTCCTTCCTTCCAAATGTAATTCCTCCTTTAAACATTTTATTGAGAAATGTATGTATACAAAGTAAGAAGCCGGATAGGAGGCGCTCTTTGCCGAATAGTCGCCGACTACGAAAGTGGCCGGATAGTCGGCATTGCCGACTAGTCGGAACATCACTAGTTTTATGTATAGTCCTCCTTATCGATTTCGATAACGGCGACCCTTTAAAACTATTTCCTTGCGTGTGCCCTAATATGACTCGCCAGACCGAATTTTGTTTTGAATACCCGGTCACAACTAATACAGTAAAGTTGGCCTGCAGAGTTAAAAGTATAGGTGTAGGAGGGTTTTGGTCTCTCTTTACGTATTTGGCGTTTTTCGTTTAGTGTATCGAGCCGTTTTTGTTCAAAAGATTTTATATTTTTATAGATAATAGAGCGCCAAGACGACCTATGCGATGCGAGCCTCTCCCAACCTTTAGGGTCAATAGCGCAAGCGTTTAGATGTCTTTTGAGCACATCTTTATAGCGCAGATGTTGATCACCATGCGTCCGTTTACCTTCTGCCATCTCAGAATAGAATACCGCTTTGGGTAAACGGTGGTTCTCAATGCAAAAGACGTGCCCACACCACCTGAGTTGACGCTGCATGAGTAGAGCTTCCATGCCATACATGTTGGAACGGCGCAGAACCTCCGTATTAGGAACGCGGTCCTGCCACTTAATGTTTAAGATGGATCTGAGACACCTTAGATGATATGTGTCAAGTTTCCTAATGTCTGGTTTGTAGAGGCACCATGTTTCTGAGCCATAAAGAAGGACATGAAGAATTAATGCCTTGTAGACACAAATCTTTGTCTCTAGCTTCAAGTCATGGGATTTCCAGACGCGGTCATTAAGCCGTCCAAAGTTCGCAGCGGAATTTGCAATGCGCGATGGTATCTCCGAAGCCAGGGTGTTGTCATGCCTTATATTACTTCCAAGATATTTGAAGTGTGTTACTTCCTCTAGTGGTTTTCCACCTAATTTCAGTGTGGCTTTATCAGTTTCACAGCCCCGTGGTGGTTGTTTGAGGACTTGCATCTTGGAAGTACTGATAACTAATCCAAATAGTTGGCAGGATTTATGTAATGCATCGACATAGGTTTGGTGGTGTGCCATGCTATCGGCCATGAGGCATATGTACAAATCAAAATACTTAAATCATAAAAACTATCGTATTGACATCTTTTGATAAAAAGTTATAAATGTATCATCCGATAATTCCGAAACCTATTTTTTTAGCTCACTATTACAACTTTCTTTCATACAAAATTATTACGATGAGCCTAACATCAAGACCCTGACATCAGACTCCTCCTTATGTCATCCCACGCGATTCAGAGGGCAATTAGAGGCAGCTTCGTTTGCTCGCACGATGTGAAGTGTCAAACTGTAGGACGGTACAGATGAATACTAAGGGCGCTACAGACAGGCTTGTCGCAGCGGTTCACGTTAGAAATAATTTATTTTAGTCTCAAAAGAACTGCAGGTACATATACGAAAGTCGGTTAACGCTTCTGTTTTTTAAATCATAACTGAATACAATTTTTTTTTTTTAATCGGAACAGTTTTACCATTAAAATAACACAAACTCTTGATTATTATATGACATGCTAAAAATGGTGTCTCAAATAATTTTGTGTTAATTTAGATGTTATGTAAAGTATAACTGGCTTTTGTCGTTGACTATACTTTTATCCTTTTTTGATTGGTTCAACTGTCAGTGCGCAAACTAAAGTTTTGGTAAACTTCCTAAAGTTACCTATATGTATGAAGACTTATTGGGTAACAAATTGGGTCAATCTGTGGATAGACCCTTATTCTCTTATTACAAGAGATGGTCTAGTAAAACCCAGGTTTTAAAATAGCCCCAACACTTTTTGTAATATGACGTTAAAAGTGACGGGCGCATTTAAAATCTAGGTTTACCTTAGACTTGGTTTAAACTGTTTGTCGTAATAAGAGGGATAGTAATCGTAATAAACGTCGAGACTGATATATTTTTTTTGACTTACAGGAACTACTGGAGCTGCAGTTTATGTCATAAATTCTAACATAATTATTAGGTTCAGACGCCAGCACATCCTGGCCCCAAAACTGTAAAACTTTCCCAATCAACCTTAAACCTAATGCTGTTGCGATAAAGATGAAAATCTATTAAATAAATTTGAGAGATTGTAGTAGCTTTATATGCTGGCGTCTGTACTTTTAAAGAAAAATTACAATTTTGACTACAGAAAGTTACAGAACCAATTTTCAAATAAACTCCATGAAAAACCAGCAACAAGAATGCACTACTCGTACCATTAGCGAAAACGATCCTTTTATTTTTCCATGTTTACTTATCACCACAGCACAAAGTTGACGTAACAACACTAGGCACTGTTAACGCGCGCATGCGCACGTAGTCCGAACGCGTTACGTATCAAGATCACTATTAAGAATTACAAACACGCAGTTATGAAAGGTTAACTGCACTATTACCCATTTCCCTGACGACCCTTGCTACTTGGGATCAGCACCTGATATGTCACTATTTTTCTGACCCTGCGTCCTCCATTGGAAAACCAGCCTTCTTAAAATTAGATAAAGCTTGAATTAATATGATATTACTCAGTTCTACGTGATGAGTTCTGACACTGCATCTGCTATTGGAAAATTAACTTTATTGAAAAAAGATAAAGGTTGAATTAGCATATCATGACTCAGCTCTACGTGATGAGTGAAGCGTCTCGCGATTTCTGGCTGTTTGTATCAAAGTGTTTTAAAGGTGACATCAAAGCAAGAATGACGTCACGGTCGATGCAGTAACTGACTGATTGATTTCTGCGCGTACAGATGACGGGTTCAACTCCCGCAGGGATCAAATATTTGTAAGTCAGCTGTTCAGTGACTGAAAAGTTAAGGAGTAATATAGGTTAACGTAGTATGGACATGTTATGCGGAGGGAAGAAAGTCGTGCTACTAGAAGAGTGTTAAATATAACTGTGAATGGATAAACAAGTAGAGGTAGGCCAAAGAAAAGATGGATTGTGTGAAGAATGATATGGGCAAGAAAGAAGTCAGTACTGAGATGACGGCTGATAGAGGAAAATTGAAGAGGAATACCATGTTGTGCCGATCCCACCAAGTGGCAATAAGGGTAGAGAGATGATGACAGTTAGTTGTTTCGGGTATGGGTGTTTGTGTATATTAGATTGTGTCTGTAAACGCACCCACTGTAAAAAGCATATTATCAGAGCCTGTCTCGAATGCAGTTATCTTACTTTATAAAATAGTATATAAGGTTTTGAAATCTGAAAAATCTGAATAGTGTAAAGCTTTTATTGAATTAGGTTATGATGAGTATGGCATGGTCGTGTTGTGACCAAAAACCCCTAAATTTATAACAGATAATAATAAAAAAAAACGCACCCACGATACAGGAGAAATTGTAGAGTGAGACAGCGTTTAAAAAAGAAGAAGAAAGAAAGCACAAAGAATGTCGATAGTTGTTATCGTTTAATGCTTTACTGAAGCCGAAACATAACATCAAATTTTTACATTTTTTTTCTTGTTTTTGTCAATCAATATTTTGTGTCATTTTTCATGCCCAGTATAATTATTAAAACTAATTACAAAGATCTATCAGTACTAACCTACTATTTTGTTTGATTATATGGGTCGACATTGTTTGATCATACACTTCGATCGAACGAATCGTAAGCATCTGTAGGCGCCTTAAGTTTATCAACGTGTTAACTCGCGGCATTGACCCACATGTTAGTATCGATATTCGGTTACAACACTAGTCGGTGACGAATACAACTCTATAATTATTGTGTCGTTTGTATATTTAATTTTTACTCTGTGTCCTCGACATTATTGAAGCAGGTTTATATCTTCTTAATTCGATTTTTAAATTGTAGTAAGATCCTTTTGTTTGAGAATAATGAGTACAATTAAGACAAAATTAGTAAGTTAAGTAGCTTTCGTCTCAATTTGACAAATTGCTAGGCAAATTAGAATCTTATTCCTAAGGTGTAAGGTTAGAAGTAGGATGTCTGTTACGTAGTTTTGTGCTTCGTTATAGGAAGTTATTAACCGATCGTTTGGTTCAGTATATAAATATGGAAGTAGCATTAATAACATCTATTGAAGTCATGACTATAACTGTGTTAAAGAAAACATTAAACAGGTTATTGACATATTTTAGTTAACAGCACATACAGCTTAACTGGTAAGGCACTTTACATCTGAAAACCTTGAACTCTGCTCATCATTCTGCACAACTTTTACTATGGGAGAAATTCAGAATGCGAAACAGCTGTTTTTTTTTTTCACGAACATCGAACTTGTACTCGTTGTAAAAGTGACTAGCCAGTCATGCTATATATTTTAGCCGTTAGGACTTCTAAGCAAAATTATTAAATAAAATAAAAATCCAATTATAATTTTGATTTAATATAAATATTTCATTGTTGACACCACAATTACCGTTCATTGTTAATGACACCACCAAATGATATGATCTCGCTCTCGCGGGACGGTTGGCAAGCCTACATATACCCCTATGGCTCTCACATATACACGACATTCGCGCTCCGACGCTCGCTGAGGACGGACGTGCCGCAACTCGCGCTGCGTACTTTCTCGACGTGCTCGCTCACGAATATCGCTACGCCCTGCCGTAGTGTTCTCCACTTCACGAATATAAGTTCAAAAGCTGCCTTTTTCAAGGCGGTGGCTGAACGCCTATTTCTTTGTCAAACGCGTGTGCCCCTTCAGGGAAAATCCACAGTTTCGTGGTCCTCGGCTGATACTTTGCAGTGTTAACGAAACCGAGCGGGTGTTGACCCAATACACCAGCTGCGCCCCTTCAGGGCAAGGCGAAAATTGGAAGGAGCTAGTACCACCGGCCTTGGGGGGTCTCCTAGTCGACGCTAGCTCTAACCCCGTTCTCTCCCATCTAGCACTCTCTAGTATTGCACCTCACTAGAGACTTAGGAACCCGTTCGCACAATAAGACTGGCGACGGGATTACAAGCTTAGGGCTCACCAATAGGCACTCAACCTCCCTGTCTATACCCGACAGGGAGGGTTTTCACACACCCCGGGCCCATCCAACCCGGGGCCGCGTTTTTAAATTAAATTGTTAGGATCAATAGGCCGTTACTAAAAATAGTCGCGTACATGTGCGCGCCGCGTTTTTATTAAGCTTATCCTCCATTTTTACACACGGCTCAGGCATCTTTTCCGAGATGTCTGACGCTGTGTTATTAGCGTTCTTCCGGGAACTTTTAAAGGACCCCGAATTTATTGCCAAATACGGCGCTCGAATTCCTCGTAGTGGGCCCATAAGGCACACTACTAATCCCTTGTCGCCCACCTGCGATAACGACAATGATTATTTCGGCGAAGGAGAGCCATTGTTCGACGAGAACAATGGCATTCCGAGCCTTTTATCGCTTCCGCCATTCTCTCCCGGTCCATTGTCTCCGCAGACAATAGAAATTCCGCACCTGCACTCTGCAGCTGCGGGTTCTGAGAACCAAAATACCCCTGCCCCGTCCCTCCGCCATGTTCTTGAGATGATGTCATCCATGGATACGTCAGAGCCCCACTCCCCTCATTCGCGCTCCGACGCTCGCTGAGGACGGACGTGCCGCAACTCGCGCTGCGTACTTTCTCGACGTGCTCGCTCACGAATATCGCTACGCCCCGCCGTAGTGTTCTCCACTTCACGACTATAAGTTCAAAAGCTGCCTTTTTCAAGGCGGTGGCTGAACGCCTATTTCTTTGTTAAACGCGTGTGCCCCTTCAGGGAAAATCCACAGTTTCGTGGTCCTCGGCTGATACTTTGCAGTGTTAACGAAACCGAGCGGGTGTTGACCCAATACACCAGCTGCGCCCCTTCAGGGCAAGGCGAAAATTGGAAGGAGCTAGTACCACCGGCCTTGGGGGGTCTCCTAGTCGACGCTAGCTCTAACCCCGTTCTCTCCCATCTAGCACTCTCTAGTATTGCACCTCACTAGAGACTTAGGAACCCGTTCGCACAATAAGACTGGCGACGGGATTACAAGCTTAGGGCTCACCAATAGGCACTCAACCTCCCTGTCTATACCCGACAGGGAGGGTTTTCACACACCCCCGGGCTCATCCACCCGGGGAATCGCGTTTTTTTAAAAATTAAATTGTTAGGACTTATAGGCCGTTACTAAAAATAGTCGCGTACTTGTGCGCGCCGCGTTTTTATTAAGCCTAATTCCCATTTTTTACACACGGCTCAGGCATCTTTTCCGAGATGTCTGACGCTGTGTTGTTAGCGTTCTTCCGGGAACTTTTAAAGGACCCCGAATTTCTCGCTAAATATGGCGCTCGTATTCCTAGTAGTGGGCCCATAAGGCACACTACTAATCCGTTATCGCCCACCTGCGATACCGACTTTGATTATTTCGGCGAAGGAGAGCCATTGTTCGACGAGAACAATGGCATTCCAAGCCTTTTATCGCTTCCGCCTTTCTCTCCCGGTCCATTGTCTCCGGAAACAATGGAAATTTCGCACCTGCACTCCGCAGCCGCGCCTTCCGCTAATTTAAACACCCCTTCCCCGTCCCTCCGACATGCTCCAGAGATGACGTCATCAATGGACACGTCAGAGCCCTTAGTCCCCGATTCCGATATTGAGTCCGAATCCTATTCGTCGGCTTCCTCTTCCTCAGAAGGCTACACTACCGTAGTCGGTAAGGGGAAAAAGCGTGCCCGCAAAAATAAGGCGACCTCCTCCAGCCAAGTCCCGGCTAAAACCCCCAAGACAAACGTTGCGACCCCCGCGTCGGCTGCTTCCCTTAGTCCCGTCCCGGCTACCTCCCCGCAGGCCAGTCGTCCTTCCTCCCCCCGCCCCGTCACCGGCTCGAAAACCTCGGCTCCGAGGAAAGAGCCCTCTCCTCCGCCTCTGTACATTCAGGACAAGGCGAAGTGGACCGATGTGTCCAAGATGTGTGTTGATCGCAAGATCAACTATCTAAGTGCCCGCACCACCCAACAGGGCATTAAAGTCATGGTCCCCACGTCAAAAGACTTCCGCGATCTCACGCGTATGTTAAGGGAAAAAAGCGTGTCATTCCACACCTTTGCCCTTCCCGATGAGCGACTTATCAGAGTCGTTATCCGCGGCATCCCCAAGGAGATTGACTCCGACGCTATCCTCAGCGACCTTAAGTCGCAAAACATCCCCGCCTTGGAAGTCCACCGCATGCACCGCGGCCGCGGTGGCACCCCCTACGACATGGTCCTCGCAGTATGCGAGCCTTCAGACGAGTCTAAGACCGTCTATAATATTAAGACCTTGTGCCACCTGTCTGGCATAAGCGTCGAGCGCCCCAATAAGTCCGGTCCGCCTGGTCAATGTCACCGTTGCCAGCTTTATGGCCATTCACAGCGTAATTGTTACGCGAAACCCAGGTGCGTCAAGTGCCTGGGCGACCACGGCACTAGCGACTGTGAACGTCCTAAAGATAGGTCCCTATGTCTCGAGCCTCCCAGCTGCGTTTTATGCGGCGAGTCTGGTCACCCGGCGAATTATCGCGGGTGTGCCAAAGCGCCAAAACAGCGCAACCCCAAGCTGGCTAAACGTTCAGCCGCCCGTCACGAAAGAGAGAGTCCCTCCACGGCTCCCCCCCCTCTCTCATCCCAACCCCCCGCCCGACTCAGTCCCCAAAGGCCGTCCCCATGGAATGCGCTGAACCATCAGCAGGCGTTCCCCGCCTTAAGGCCCACTACCCAGTTGCCCCAGCAACAGCAACCAACCACAAGACCCCCAATCCCGGCTATCCCCGCCCTGATGAGCTCCACCATCCCCGCTCCCACTATAGTGCTAGCTGCTTCACAGCCTGCACGTAGTCCCACAACATCACAGGCTCCCCCCGCACCCACCCCCGCACCCGCCCCCGCACTCGCTCCCAGGCCAGCGCCGACAGCGGTTGCTCCCTCCACTTCCCTCTCGTCCACTAAAGTGCTCCTTAGGGACACGATCCCCAGCCTTATCCAAACCCTCTCCTCCTGCAATACGCAGTGGGCGATCAACATAGTCTCCGCTTGGAACGCCTCTCAAGGCGATCCAATCGCTCGCATCAATGTCCTCTGCGAACTAGATGACATAGTCATTTTCCTCATCCAATAAATTCCAATGGATACAGAAAGCTGTAGAATTAAGCCCCGATCCCTTAAATTAGGCTTCTTCAACGCTAACAGCGTTAACGGTCAACGAGATGAGATCGCAATCTTTTTGCGTGATCATCAAATTGACATCTTCTTAGTGCAGGAAACGTTTCTCAAGCCCCACAACAGGAACCCTGGAATTGCTAACTATAAATTAGTTCGCAACGACAGGACCCGTAGTAGGGGCGGTGGTACTCTCATCTACTACAAACGTTCCCTGTACTGCACTCCCTTAGACCCTCCTCCTGGTCTCCAATTCCTGGAAACTTCCATATGCAGACTAGGCATGACAGGACACCAGCCGATCACAATCGTCTCGGTGTATAATCCTCCCTCCAGTAATAAGATCCAACTCCGGAGCGATCTTAAAGCCCTCTTTGACCTCGGCGGAGGTTCCGTTATCATAGCGGGCGACCTCAATGCCAAACATCTCTCGTGGAGCTGCAACTCCAACAACCACGCGGGTCGTAACCTCGAAGAGTTGAGCCCGGAGCTCGAATTCGACGTTATCGCCCCGATGTGTCCCACTCACTACCCCCATAACCCTGACCATCAGCCCGATATCCTTGACATAGCGCTCCTAAAGAACGTAAACCTCGGTCTACGCTCTATAGAGACGCATGAAGAGCTAGACTCCGATCACCGCCCCGTAGTCCTTCACCTAGGTCCCCGGGGTGGTCCCCCGGATCCTGGTCAACCCGCCCCGACCAAAACTGTCACGGACTGGGGAAAACTAGAGGAGCGCCTCAAGTCTTCCTCATCCGTTCACTTAGATTCCATCCCCGACGATATCGTTACGATTGCCGACACGCTGGGCGCGATCGACTCCCTTACCAGTCACGTACAGTCCGTGGTGAACGAGTGTTCACGGCAAGTTCCAGCGGTGGACGAACACCGCTGGAAGCTGCCGGACGATGTGCGTGAACTGCTGACGGAGAAGAACGCATCCATCCGTGCCTATGACACTTTTCCCTGCGAAGCTAACCGCGCCCATATGCGTTCTCTACAGCGTGCTGTAAAGAAACGTGTACGGGAGGTTCGGGATGCCCGCTGGGACAAGATGTTGAGCGACTTAGAGCCATCCCATCTGGCCTTCTGGCAATTGCAACGTAATCTGAAATCCGATTGTGTAGCTTCAACTCCCCCTCTCAATCGTCCGAACCAAAGGCCGGCCTTTGAAGATGACGAAAAGTCCGAATGTCTAGCCGACAGTCTAGAAGCCCAATGTACTCCCAGCACCCAACCCGCAGACCCGGTCCATCTTTCCAAGGTGGATCGCGAGGTCGAACGTAAGGCCTCCCTCCCTCCCGATGAAGACCCCGACGATCCCTTACCCCCCATCACCGTAGACGAGGTCCACACGATAGTGAGGAATCTCAAACCTAGGAAAGCCCCCGGCTCAGACGGTATCACCAATAAGGTGATCAAACACTTTTCCGCCCCGCTCATAGTTCTCATGGCCGCCATCTTCAATGGCGCTCTGAGTAATAACATCTTTCCGCAAGCTTGGAAACAAGCCACCGTTATCGGTATCCCCAAACCCGGCAAACCCAAGAGTGAGCCCACTAGTTATCGCCCCATTAGTCTTCTCAATGTAATTGGGAAAATCTATGAGCGTCTCATTTATATCCGTTTAAAGGATTTCGCTGACTCCCGTAAACTCATCCCCGACGAACAGTTCGGTTTTCGAACCCAGCACTGTTGCATTCGACAATTGCACCGCATTGTCGAACACATTAGCTCCCGTTTTATGCGCTCGTACAAAACGGGCATGCTCTTCTTCGACGTAGCGAAAGCCTTCGACAAGGTCTGGCACAACGGTTTATTATACAAACTGTACCAATTCAACGTGCCGGACCGTCTCGTGCTCATCATTCGAGACTTTCTGTCGGATCGCTCCTTCCGCTATCGCCTAGAAGGCACCCTCTCGTCCCCTCACCCTATTCGCGCAGGAGTCCCTCAGGGCTCCGTGCTATCGCCCCTTCTGTTCACGCTGTACACCAGCGACATTCCCAAACGTGGCTTGGCCAAGTTGGCTCTCTTCGCCGACGACACGGCTATCTACTATTCCGGTAGGAGTCTCGATAGCATCTCTCGAACCCTTCAAACCGCAGCCGACGCCCTCGGGGTCTGGTTCCGGAAATGGAGAATAGAGGTGAATCCCGAAAAGAGCGCAGCCGTTCTTTTCGAGAGACACGGTGATTCCCACACCCACATCCGTCCCGTCCTCATGTTCGGCAAACAGATCCCTTGGGAGATGAAAGCCAAATACCTGGGGGTTATCCTCGACCACCATCTGAGTTTCCGAGACCACATCAAAGCGGTGCGCGCTCGCGCCGCTTTCGCTGTCGGTCGCCTCCACCCCATCCTTAGAGCGCGCAGTAAATTGTCACTTAGAAATAAGCTGAGAATCTACGTGACGTGCATCCGCCCCATCTTGACTTACGCTAGCGTCGTGTTCGCACACGTTAAGCCTTGTCGCTTTAAATCCTTCCAAACCCTCCAGAATCGAGTGTTGCGCAGAGCCGCGGCTGCCCCGTGGTTCATGCGTAACGTCCAACTCCATCTCGATCTAAAAATGCCAACCATCAGGCAATACCTCAAACGCATTTCCAAGCGTTACTTCGACTCTGCCCCCCGCCATCCGAACCCCCTAGTCGCCGCAGCGGCCGACTACAGTCCCTCTCTCATAAGTAAAGTTCGCCGTCCCAGGCACACACTTTTAGAACCCGATGACGAAATTACCCTCCTCCAGGAGGCGAGTAAATCGACCAGCACACTACACAATAAACGCCGCCGCCCGGCATACCGTCCTCGCCGACGAGGCCCGTCGCGACGCCCCACCGCCGCCGGTCACGATCCACCGAGCTCTCCCGTCGTAGAGCCGGTCGTCTCTTCAGACTCCGCAGTCACCCCGATAATTCAGCCCTCATCAAGCTGTCTCCCCCCCCCCTATGTCCACGCCAGCAACGCCCTAAGCCGAGGTCCGAGTCCCACTAGGGGTCGCCCTTAGTGCTGTTGTTGCAGGTAGTCATGATGTTAGTGTAGTACAAGTAGTTAGCTTAGGTTAAGTATTTTACTTCCCCCCATTGGCTGGAGACCCTTCAGGTCTCGCCAATAACTGCCCGGTTACGTAGAAACCGTCCCCTAGGACGACCTACTGCAGTCCAATAGAAAAAAAAAAAAAAAAAAAAAAAAAGCCCCACTCCCCTGAATCTGACATCGAATCAGAATCCTACTCGTCTGCTTCTTCCTCCGAAGGCTATACTACCGTAGCCGGAAAGGGGAAAAAGCGTGCCCGCAAATCCAAAGCGGCCTCCTCCAGCCAAGTCCCGGCCAAAACCCCCAAGACAACCGTTGCGACCCCCGCGTCGGCTGCCTCCCATAGTCCCGTCCCGACTACCTCCCCGCAGGCCAGTCGTCCCTCTTCTCCCCGTCCCGTCACCGGCTCGAAAACCTCGGCTCCGAGGAAAGAGCCCTCTCCTCCGCCTCTGTACATTCAGGACAAGGCGAAGTGGACAGATGTGTCCAAGATGTGTGTTCATCGCAAGATCAACTATCTTAGCGCCCGCACCACCCAACAGGGCATTAAAGTCTTAGTACCCACCTCCAAAGACTTCCGCGATCTTACGCGTATGCTCAGAGAAAAAAGTGTGTCGTTCCACACTTTTGCCCTTCCTGATGAGCGACTTATCAGAGTCGTTATCCGCGGCATCCCCAAGGAGATTGACTCCGACGCCATCCTCAGCGACCTTAAGTCGCAAAACATCCCCGCCTTGGAAGTCCACCGCATGCACCGCGGCCGCGGTGGCACCCCCTACGACATGGTCCTCGCAGTATGCGAGCCTTCAGACGAGTCTAAGGCCGTCTATAATATTAAGACCTTATGCCACCTGTCTGGCATAAGCGTCGAGCGCCCCAACAAGTCCGGTCCCCCTGGTCAATGTCACCGTTGCCAGCTTTATGGCCACTCGCAGCGTAACTGCTATGCGAAACCCAGGTGCGTCAAGTGCCTGGGCGACCACGGCACTAGCGACTGCGAACGCCCAAAAGATAGGTCCCTATGCCTTGAGCCCCCTAGTTGTGTTTTATGCGGCGAGTCTGGTCACCCGGCGAATTATCGCGGGTGTGCCAAAGCGCCAAAACAGCGCAACCCTAAGCTGGCTAAACGCTCAGCCGACCGTCACCAAAGAGAGAGTCCCTCCACGGCTCCCCCTCTTTCTTCCCAACTCCCCGCCCGCCTCAGTCCCCAAAGGCCGTCCCCATGGAACGCGCTGAACCATCAGCAGGCGTTCCCCGCCTTAAGGCCCACTACCCAGTTGCCCCAGCAACAGCAACCAACCACAAGACCCCCAATCCCGGCTATCCCCGCCCTGATGAGCTCCACTATCCCCGCTCCCACTATAGTGCTAGCTGCTTCACAGGCTGCACGCAGTCCCCCAACATCACAGACTGCCCCCGCACCCGCCCCCGCACTCGCCCCCAGGCCAGCGCCGACAGCGGTTGCTCCCTCCACTTCCCTCTCGTCCACTAAAGTGCTCCTTAGGGACACGATCCCCAGCCTTATCCAAACCCTCTCCTCCTGCAATACGCAGTGGGCGAAAAACATAGTCTCCGCTTGGAACGCCTCTCAAGGCAATCCAATCGCTCGCATCAATGTCCTCTGCGAACTAGATGACATAGTCATTTTCCTCATCCAATAAATTCCAATGGATACAGAAAGCTGTAGAATTAAGCCCCGATCCCTTAAATTAGGCTTCTTCAACGCTAACAGCGTTAACGGTCAACGAGATGAGATCGCAATCTTTTTGCGTGATCATCAAATTGACATCTTCTTAGTGCAGGAAACGTTTCTCAAGCCCCACAACAGGAACCCTGGAATTGCTAACTATAAATTAGTTCGCAACGACAGGACCCGTAGTAGGGGCGGTGGTACTCTCATCTACTACAAACGTTCCCTGTACTGCACTCCCTTAGACCCTCCTCCTGGTCTCCAATTCCTGGAAACTTCCATATGCAGACTAGGCATGACAGGACACCAGCCGATCACAATCGTCTCGGTGTATAATCCTCCCTCCAGTAATAAGATCCAACTCCGGAGCGATCTTAAAGCCCTCTTTGACCTCGGTGGAGGTTCCGTTATCATAGCGGGCGACCTCAACGCCAAACATCTCTCGTGGTGTTGCAACTCCAACAATCACGCGGGTCGTAACCTCGAAGAGTTGAGCCCGGAGCTCGAATTCGACGTTATCGCCCCGATGTGTCCCACTCACTACCCCCATAACCCTGACCATCAGCCCGATGTCCTTGACATAGCGCTTCTAAAGAACGTTAACCTCGGTCTACGCTCTATAGAGACGCATGAAGAGCTAGACTCCGATCACCGCCCCGTAGTCCTTCACCTAGGTCCCCGGGGTGGTCCCCCGGATCCTGGTCAACCCGCCCCGACCAAAACTGTCACAGACTGGGGAAAACTAGAGGAGCGCCTCAAGTCTTCCTCGTCCGTTCACTTAGATTCCATCCCCGACGATATCATTACGATCGCCGACACGTTGGGCGCGATCGACTCCCTCACCAGTCACGTACAGTCCGTGGTGAACGAGTGTTCACGGCAGGTTCCAGCGGTGGACGAACACCGCTGGAAGCTGCCGGACGATGTGCGCGAACTGCTGACGGAGAAGAACGCGTCCATCCGTGCCTATGACTCTTTTCCCTGCGAAGCTAACCGCGTCCATATGCGTTCTCTACAGCGTGCTGTAAAGAAACGTGTACGGGAGGTTCGGGAAGCCCGCTGGGACAAGATGTTGAGCGACTTAGAGCCATCCCATCTGGCCTTCTGGCAATTGCAACGTAATCTGAAATCCGATTGTGTAGCTTCAACTCCCCCTCTCAATCGTCCGAACCAAAGGCCGGCCTTTGAAGACGACGAAAAGTCCGAATGTCTAGCCGATAGTCTAGAAGCCCAATGTACTCCCAGCACCCAACCCGCAGACCCGGTCCATCTTTCCAAGGTGGATCGCGAGGTCGAACGTAGGGCCACCCTCCCTCCCGATGAAGACCCTGATGACCCCCTACCACCCATCACCGTAGACGAGGTCCACTCGATAGTGAGGAAACTCAAACCCAGGAAAGCCCCCGGCTCAGACGGTATCACCAATAAGGTGATCAAACACTTTTCCGCCCCGCTCATAGTCCTCATGACCGCCATCTTCAATGGCGCTCTGAGTAATAACATCTTTCCGCAAGCTTGGAAACAAGCCACCGTTATCGGTATTCCCAAACCCGGCAAACCCAAGAGTGAGCCCACTAGTTACCGCCCCATCAGTCTTCTCAATGTATTTGGGAAAATCTATGAGCGTCTCATTTATATCCGTTTAAAGGATTTCGCTGACTCCCGTAAACTCATCCCCGACGAACAGTTCGGTTTTCGAACCCAGCACTGTTGCATTCGACAATTGCACCGCATAGTCGAACACATTAGCTCCCGTTTTATGCGCTCGTACAAAACGGGCATGCTCTTCTTCGACGTAGCGAAAGCCTTCGACAAGGTCTGGCACAACGGTTTATTATACAAACTGTACCAATTCAACGTGCCGGACCGTCTCGTGCTCATCATTCGAGACTTTCTGTCGGATCGCTCCTTCCGCTATCGCCTAGAAGGCACCCTCTCGTCCCCTCACCCCATCCGCGCCGGAGTCCCTCAGGGCTCCGTGCTGTCGCCCCTTCTGTTCACGCTGTACACCAGCGACATTCCCAAACGTGGCTTGGCCAAGTTGGCTCTCTTCGCCGACGACACGGCTATCTACTATTCCGGTAGGAGTCTCGATAACATCTCTCGAACCCTTCAAACCGCAGCCGACGCCCTTGGGGTCTGGTTCCGGAAATGGAGAATAGAGGTGAATCCCGAAAAGAGCGCAGCCGTTCTTTTCGAGAGACACGGTGATTCCCACACCCACATCCGTCCCGTCCTCATGTTCGGCAAACAAATCCCTTGGGAGATGAAAGCCAAATACCTGGGGGTTATCCTAGACCACCATCTGAGTTTCCGAGACCACATCAAAGCGGTGCGCGCTCGCGCCGCTTTCGCTGTCGGTCGCCTCCACCCCATCCTTAGAGCACGCAGTAAATTGTCACTTAGAAATAAGCTGAGAATCTACGTGACGTGCATCCGCCCCATCTTGACTTACGCTAGCGTCGTGTTCGCACACGTTAAGCCTTGTCGTTTCAAATCCTTTCAAACTCTCCAGAATCGAGTGTTGCGCAGAGCCGCGGCTGCCCCGTGGTTCATGCGTAACGTCCAACTCCACCTCGATCTAAAAATGGCAACCATCAGGCAATACCTCAAACGCATTTCCAAGCGTTACTGCGACACTGCCCCTCTCCATCCGAACCCCCTAGTTGCCGCAGCGGCCGACTACAGTCCCTCTCTCATAAGTAAAGTTCGCCGCCCCAGGCACACACTTTTAGAACCCGATGACGACATAACCCTCCTCCAGGAGGCGAGTAAATCGACCAGCACAATACACAACGTCCGCCGCCGTCCGGCATATCGTCCTCGCCGACGAGGCCCGTCGCGACGTCCCACCGCCGCCGGTCACGATCCACCGAGCTCTCCCGTCGTAGAGCCGGTCGTCTCTTCAGACTCCGCAGTCACACCGATAATTCAGCCCTCATCAAGCTGTCTCCCCCCCTATGTCCACGCCAGCAACGCCCTAAGCCGAGGTCCGAGTCCCACTAGGGGTCGCCCTTAGTGCTGTTGTTGCAGGTAGTCATGATGTTAGTGTAGTACAAGTAGTTAGCTTAGGTTAAGTATTTTACTTCCCCCCCATTGGCTGGAGACCCTTTAGGTCACGCCAATAACTGCCCGGTTACGTAGAAACCGTCCCCTAGGACGACCTACAGCAGTCAAATAGAAAAAAAAAAAAAAAAAAAAAACATATACACGACGGAACACAGTAAACTGTTTAGCGCCGGACTTAAATGGTGTTAGCTAGCCGGGCGGACCGTATAGATCCTACCATTAGCAAAATTCTCATTTTTCTACATAATTTCATTTAAGTATATAATTTTTGCATGTCCAGGTTACACCACTAATGGATAGTGTTATTGCCCTTCAGGGCAACACAGAGTATGTGCAAACTAACTTTCAAAATATATTATTACTAATTGTGGCATCCCAACATTACGGTGGTGTCATTAACAAATCCTTTTTGGCAACCACAACCCTGGGAGTATCATTTGGAGGTGTCATTAACTATGAACGACAATTACATGTCTCTCAGGCGTAACACTTTCATTAACTGTTAGCACTGACGCTGGACATGCAAAAATTATATAAATGAAATTATGTAGAATAAACGAGAATTTTGCTAATGGTAGGATCTATATGGTCCGCCTGGCTAGCTAACACCCTCACATTTAAGTCCGGCGCTAAACAGTTTACTGTGTTCCGACGTGTATATGTGAGAGCCAGAGGGGTATATGTAGGATTGCCAACCGTCCCGAGAAAGCCGGGACGTCCCGTTTCTAGAGCTTTAGAGGATGCGTCCCGCGAAAGACGTGTGCGGGACGCCAATTGTCCCGTTTTATCGTACCTACGGCTAAACCTTCGAGTAGAAGTCGGAATTTAGTGAACGCTCGTTTTGTTTAGCTAGAAGAGTGGTGATCGCGACCGCGAGTCTCGTGTCGAACCAACGAAAAAATAATTTGTAATTATATTATTCGCCTCCCTATACTTTGACAGTTGGGTCGCGCTTTTTTTGCCACGTCCAGCATTTTGATTGCCAAAGTCCCGGTAAATTCGTACATAAAGGTTTGCAAGCCTAGGTATATGGGAATTCCTCTACCTACATCTTTGTAACTTGAATTCGTGTGCTCCGTCTTAGATCCTGCCTGGACTTACCATCAAGTATGATTACATGAGATTACAGGAAAGAATAAAAAAACGGCACCTTTCCGTTTTTTTTTAATTCTTTGGCTAACTCACCGTAAACATTCGACCAAAAAAAAACATGTAAAGTAGTTACTATTTTTATAATTGATGTGTAAGTAATGATGTCATGACAATGATCTCATACAAAATTCGGCTCATGTCACGATTTTTTATGGGGCAAGTCCACTATCTTATAAACCGGAGTCCAACATCATCGGCACGTCATAGTTAAATACGCGCAGGCGCTAGACACAATACAAACGAGGATAAGAAGGTTAAATTTGTGTGGACATCCAAGTAAATTATTATAATTTGTTTGAGCAAACATTAATTAATTAATTAATTGGTCTAAGTATAAGTAACTTATGAACAATAGGGAATAATACTTAATTATAATTTTCAAAATCATAAAGAACTTAAAATTTTCTGAATACAAATAAAGAAAAACATAACCCTGTCTTTGCTGTCGCGCAGTCGGGTAAAAATATAACGTATACCATTTTCACCGTAAGTTAATTTCTCTGCAAAACGTACGTAATGAATCAGTAGGCCAACCAATCTTTTCATACCCTCGTTGGTATTATCTTCATTGTGTCATCAATATCTTAGTCTGGGTAAAACCCATTCAGAAAGAACAGTGACGTGTCCACCTGGAGAGTGGACATCACGACCTATGTCAAAATATCAACCTTAGCTATAAAACATAAGGTTCATATTCGCATGTTTATAAAGGAGGAACACTGGGACCTTGGGTAATCCTTTGTAAATCGACACTATAGGTACAGTCATAGTTTATTTATGATTATAGATAAATTATTTCGTAATTGCCTTGTTGCTATACATATTGAATGGTTATTTATAGGTTTCTACCGTACAATCACGTCTGCCAATTTAAAATGTTTTTGAAAGCAAAAGTAGAACTAATTTGAAGAGTAGCAGACTTTTTTTGTGTAGAAGCGTATTCTATCGTAGTGGAAATTATAGCATAATTGCTTAGCAATCTATTGCTGAAGTCTCACCCAAGTTGCGAAGTAATACTAGGGCCCGTATTAATAAAAAAATTTCAACATGCCTGGCGGCAGCATCAAGAGGAACTGTCAAAATCAAAATGCCATCTGAATTTCATAAAGTCAGCGTCATATAATAAACGTCAAATAAATTAGTTCATTCAAACCGTTATTAATGACTTTTTAAACATCGACGTAAGATTTAAATTAAGTTAGGTTACGGAGCGCTTGTGAAATGTAAATGTAAAAAAATTACGGTATTCGTGTTCCGATATATATTTGTGGAAGGTCTGAATAATTAGATGACTGTGGTTGAGTGAATATTAGTGATAATTTTGGGTGGTAATAAATATTTGGCCATCTTGACTGTTACAAACTATAAAATGATGCTGACTGTACATTTGAAACCATTTAAAAAAATACACCAGCATCTCATCTGATACCAAAACGAACCTATAGATCTGCGATCTTTAAATATTTACCCAGTTTTTTGCATTGTAACGTCATCGTTACATTACAAAAATGAGTATTGGTTTAATGATTCATCATTACAATCTTTTTTTATAGTACCCTTTGAATTATTCCGGATAAAGACATTTTAAGGAAATCCTATTGGGGAACTACCTCGGATATCCGAATAAGGTCGATAAAAACTGAAGTTGGTAATATTGATAGTACTTAGTTCGTCATAAGTTTTTTGACATGCTTGACATACTTAGTCAAGTTCAAACTAAACACTTATCTTTATTTATTCACTGCTAGTACTTCGTACTCTGAATAAATTACGCAACGATCCTCGATATTTTTAGTTTTAACCTTACGGAAAATTGACAGAATTAGTCACGTAGTTAGTTCACGTAGTCTCGTGTCTGGGGGTCTACTCCCTGAGCACGAAGTCCGTGGTGTCGGCCTTAGTTACGAACGTTTCCTACTCCCTATCACCTACGGACATACGATTATTTTGGGGCCCGAACTAAGAATGAAAGACAACACGATTTGACAGTAATCCCTACTACCGATGTGGTTTTGCCCGTCCGAAAAGTTGAACTTGACACGTGTTTTGTTCACTTCTACGTTTCGGGATTCTTTCGGACGCGCGACTAACTTAGTTGACGGACTTAGGGTACTAGCTCGTACAGGGGGCTTACTAGGCCCCTGTACGAGCTATATGTAAACAGCTCAAGCCGTGCTGAGATTAGCCAGTCAGCGAGGTTTGTAGCGGGGCTGACAACCCAGGGTGGGAGTGGGTGAGGGTCTTTTAATGTAGTTCTAAATAAGACGAAAGCTGCAGTTCGTTCATCACTTGATCGTCTTTTATTTACTCACGGGAACACACAATGTGGACATGTGGTGGTATAGGTATTTTGCTATCGGAAAACCATAGATCAGTTTAACAGCCCTTTCTTTATCCTGGGAAAATCCTCGTGGATACCCTGCGCCCGGGACAGGCGGAGGGTTATGCCGGACTCTTACCGGCTATATTTATAATAAATTGAAAAAAACAATTAAAGATACAGACCAACATTTTTAAGAAAAAACTTAATGAGTTATTAATAAGTAAATGTTATCAATTGACAGATTATAAAATGACAAATGACAATTACAAAGTTCTTCGTTTTACTTTAATACTTCGAAAATACTTAAACGTAATGATAATTAATTTAATAATTTATTTTAAAATATGAATTTGTTTGACTTATAATTTTCTCTTTTATGACATCTAAATTAATTATTTGTATGATCTACTTAACTACATATTTATTGTGATTTTGTTGTGCTTGATGTTTTGCATGCCGCTATATTCTGGTCAAAATACTTGTATCTATAATTCTTTGTAACACCATTTGTCACAGTATTTTTGCAAATAAAGATTCTGATTCTAAAAATCCACGGTGTTCCTTCTCCTGATTTTTGGCCGAAGTCTCGCGGGATTCGCAGCTGCATGCATCGCAACCCCAGCAGAGTTTAGCAGCCCTAATATTACTGTGTAGTTTTACACGGTAAAACTAAATGTGACCACGGAGTGACTTTCTAATATTCCGTGGATACGGCAATGCACCTCTAATTGAAAAATTATACCATCTTTGTTATACATCTGATGAGAAGTGGTTACCGCCGCCCATATACACCTACAGCCAATGATACAAAAAAATGTTGCCAATTCTGAGACAAAGTTAAAAAGTCTTATGTGCCTGTAATTTCATTGGCACCCATACCCTTCAACCCGGAACACAGAAATTCTGCTTAGCGGTAGTAATAAGTATGGTGGTAGTACTTCCCCGGACAAACTCTTTCAAAAGGAGGTCTACTTTTTTTTGTTTTCGGGGGGAAACCTTCAAAAGGCGCCCGGTCCTTGGGGGTAAGAACGGGGAGTGTGGGATTCTTACCTCAATACTCAATCAAACCTCGCTAAAACCACCCCGGTGATCATCATCAGCACATGGAGAGGGTTCCGTTTCCTCTTAAGAGACCGCATCAGAACCCTCCCTGTACAGCGACCGTTAGGGCAGATCCCGTGGGAGACTGTAAAGTGGTCTCCCCTAAGCCTCGCTGTTCACGGTAGCACGTAACCACTGTGCTACTTCACTAGGGTCACTTTGGTGGGTGGCCAGAGACCCCGTTCTGGGCGCCCGTGACCTCAAAGGCACACATGCCGTGAAAGTGGCAGGTGGGGTTTCGGCGTTTTAGGCGTTGACTCGGTTGCCTCCCCAACGCCTTCTTCTTTGAGCGGGATCAGCCCTCTCGCGATCTCGCTCAGCGGCCTCGTTCTGGAACATCACGGTTTCACAGAAGGAGGCCACTTCCCTCCAGTTTTCTGCCTCCGCCAGCATAGCTCTGACTACTACTGGTAGACTGAGACAGGTCTTGCCCGATTCTAGCAACCAGGACCTGTCGCTCGAAAGCCCATGCTGGGCATTCCTCGAGCGTGTGCTGTGCAGTATCCAGGTCGTCTCCGCAATGGTGGCAGTTTGCCGTGGCCTCTTGCCCAAGCTTGTTCAGGTAATCACCGATACAACCGTGCCCGGTGAACACCTGAGTGAGCCTGTAGAAGATGCGTTCCCTTCTTTCAAGCCAGGCTTCGAAGTGCGGCTGTACGGCTTCAACGACGCGCTTCCGCGAATATTGCGACTGTTGAAGCCCCTCACGCCCCCCGCTCGAGCGCGTGGCGCCGTTCCTGCCGCCTGAGCCTTACCAAAGTGATTCCTGGCACACTCTCGCCGCTATGGCGGATCGTACAAATCCGGTCATAGACCCTCGCATCCATACCCGCCATGATGGCTAATGTTGGAAAGGGTGCCAAGAGAGTTGCCGCCTCAAAAGACACCGTACGGTATCCTCGTGCGATGCGAATGGCCATTTTCCGCTGCAGGTTATTGATTTTAGTTCTGCAGCGACGGACGCCTGACAGTCTACCTGACTAAACAGGCGCCCCATAACAAGGAGCTCTACTACTACTAAGTATATAAATTCACTAATATGATGGAATTCATCAAAATACCGTACAATAATCATGGAACCATCCTAATTGTTGTCGTATCTACCATTTAATTCACCGACTAGCAATCGAAATCGAATTAATGAAATTGAGACTGCCGTTACGACTACTCGAGTCGATACCTAATTAGTGACGTAACTATCGATAAGCGGGATGTAATGTGGTTTGGAAATGTCGAATACAGGCTGATCAGAAATTGAAAAGTCAAATGACAATTTGATTTGGTGTTCAAATTGAGATGAATTATTATTCGAAAGTTGAATGTCAAATAGTTTTGTGTGTAATCCACACTTAAGCCATGTACAGTCAACCAACGAGGTAAGTATACAGGCAACTAACGATATTCATATTTTAACAGAGTTGTGCGTGCGTCTTTGCCATCGGTTGTCTGACCGTGTCTTTACGTGTAAAAAGTTATTACACACAATTATAAAGACAATTGTATGCATATTATAGTGTTTGTCATCCGATCCACGATTTGGTTTTGGTCGAGACCAAAAGAAAAAGAAGAAAGAGGGATTCTGGACAGAGCGATGAAAGGATTCGAGAGAGAGCCATGAAAGTGAGCGGACTCCGATTTACTTGAAGGAGTCGCTGTACTGCTGAGCTTCTGGCACTCCGCTTCACTTGGAGGAGTCACAAGAGTCGATGTACTACTGAGCTTCCGGCACTCCGCTTCACTTGGAGGAGTCACAAGAGTCGCTATACTGTTGAGCTTACGGCACTCTGCTTCACTTGGAGGAGTCGCATACCACGCCTAGTAGAAGTATCGCTCCGAATAAGTTATTAATTTAAAATTTTAAGTGTGCCAGTAGAGACTTTAAGTGTTTTTTATTAGTATTATAGAAGTTGTCCTGAAAAGTGTTTTTTTGTTTGTCCGACTAGGGGTAGGTAGGACCCCTTGGTCTGCGACCTTCTTTATAACTGGTGTAGCAGACGTGCCCCTAGCTCAGGAGAATGTGGGTTGGTGGTAGGGCCGCCTGCTACTTTACAATGTACTGTTACCAATTTGGGCAAGTTACATTTAAAGTATCTTAAATATGACACCAACCTGGGGCCCAAGTCTGTAAGACCGAATTTCACCATACTCTGTTAGTTATTAATGTCCTGTTAAACATTTTAACAGACTGTTTATCAGTACATTGAAATTGACATTGACTGCTTAACAGAACATTAACAACTAACATTGTATGGTGAAATTGGGTCTTAATTTATGAACGCTTCGATAGAGTGTCGATAGTGTGCCGATAGAATAGGATTATATATTTGGTATTCTGCTAGTTATTTTTAGACCAGTTCAGTTCCACTGACTTCATTGAACTGTCATTCTTCTTCTTCTTTTCGAATCGATAGTAATTAATCCTCATTTTTACAGTACTTTGGGCCCAGTAGATGCGTTTGTCGCGGTATCAGTGACGCTTTTTTATGTCCTCCAAAGTGCAGGTGTAGGGTCACTTTGGGTACTGAAGTAAATGGGCAATCGTCTGGTCAGGAGCACCGCAATTGCACTGGATTAATTAAACTGTCATTGAACTATTACTTCAATAGGAATCATTGAAGATTTAGCAGAGTATCTAATCTATCATAATCGTGATAGAATCTCAATAGGGTGTCGGTGGGATGACAATTGTATGTAATTTTCTTTAAATTATCAGACTCGACCCATACGTGGTATCTACTTGTACGTCTGTGCTTGGCCCCCTGTAGCGATACTCTTAGGCTGAGATCTATAGATCCAACTTGGACTTTGCTCAGACTTTACTTTAGACTTATGACAAAGTCAGTATTTATAGAGCCGTCTTTGAATTCATCTGAGTGGGTGCTTAGCAAATGCTTAGCAAAGTCTAAGTTCACAAAATCGACGACTTAGCAAATACTTAGGTCACTATTATCCTAACAAAAAATAATGGTCCAAACTTTACTTTACCATCATTATATTTACACAACTTTTTAATTTTTTAGTATTATGAAGTGGCCAGACTCAACTCAGTAATACCAGATTAGAAAAGATTTCCTTGATGTTGATAACTAATTCTGAATTAGTTAAGAAAAAAACATTTAAGTATTATTACATCACATAAAAATGTTTTTCTAAGTTTAAAATGTATAAAAAGGAATTAAAAATTACTTTTTTTCGACAAATTGCCAACACTGAATGAACAATTTTGTTTTGACACAAACAGCGGCCAGATGTCAAAACGATGCGATCCGTTTCAATGAATATAATATTGAGTTCGTTTATAAAAAAATAAAAACTCATATAAGCATGCCAATTTCTACTTATTCTTATAATAATAATACATAGAAGAAATATGAGCATAGTTCTAGATTATTTACATATTATTATTGTTAAACTTTTATGATTTTTATTTAAGAAAAATCAAGAATGTAATGCTTGAAACGAAACATTAAATTGTATTTTGACATCGACCGTTTTAGCTTAAGCTTAGCCTAAGCTCAGCATAGTCTCAACGTGATACGTCTATAAATTCCAAATCTAAGATTATGCTAAGCATACACTTAGCAAAGTATTACGTAAGTAAAGTCTGAGCAAAGTCTAAGCTAAGTCCAAGTTGGATCTATAGATCTCAGCCTTAGGGTGGCTTATTATTAGATAATACGAACATTCTGTTCTCAGTATAACGTAATAATATTAACCGGTTGCGTACCGCCCGTCGTCCCAGGACGACACTTAATTGTCTTATCTATTGTGTCTATAATTACGGTGATTGGCAGTTTAAAATAATAATAGTAATCATAATTACATATTTTACACGAGGAAGCTAAAGAAATTGGTTCTGATAATAAAAGTGAATATTCGAATCGCGTAATATAATTTTATTAATAAAATAAATCGGTACAATTGATCGTAAAATTAAAGTGATGTGCCCAAAAATTTACTGGTTTATTTAGCTTATGCAATGAGGTTGTAAAATCTTAATACTACATGTGATTTTACTTTCAAATAAAATGTATAATTCTATAACATGCATAGTATTGCTCGTTTGCACATAACAATGCGCAATGTGCTAACTGTACTTTGTTCAACGAAATATGAGTCCTGAATAGAGATCGGATATTCGGATGCATATTCACCTAAACTTGACATGTTGGCTAATATGGAACGCGGTTTTGTATCGAAAAATCCCGCGGTGCCGGGACAATTATTTTTATTTATGTTTTTTTTTTTTGGTGTGTGTTTCAGAAAAATGATGCTGCCAGATGCAAAGTTTATTTATTAACCTAAAATTTTAAAAAAAAATTTTGGTGTTTCTTCAAATTTACAGGATCTACGGGGTTCCTTACAGAAACGAAAAAGTAATTTTAAATGAAAGAAACTAACTTTTATTTATAAAATTACATAATTACTGCCTTACAATGGCGCTATGGATATTGGCAGAGCATTAGAAGCACACACTGGGATTTGAAGGGCAAAGTAAGCATGGGCAAAGTAAGCGTGGCGTGGCGTGACAGACTCGGTCATTATTTAAGTAATAACGGAAATTTTGTTAGATTTTGGCGCCAAAGATGCTGTGCGCCGGCGGTCCGTACGGCCTGCTGATCTCGCTCAGTGCAACATATAGATGGCGTACCTTACTCGAAAAGATACGCCCCGCCGGCGGACCGTATGGCAGTGAGAGTGTTAAACACACACCATTCTTCTTCTTACACTCTACATACACACATCAAAAAAAGTTTGCGATCACTAGCATAATTATGTATGTGAAGATTCCGAATTCAAAGTCCAACTGAAATCTGATTTATATTTATCTAGACAACTATCAATCTATATTATCATGATAATTATCGCTTTGAATCCCGATTAGAAAATTCGGCTTCAAAAAGGCTACATAATTTTTCTAAGTGATCGCAAACTTTTTTTGATGTGTGTACACACATATTTGCATACATGGGGTGTGCATGGGGTTAAACATTAATTTTAAGTAACTATGCAATCCACGAATCCCGGAGGTTTTTTTTAATAAATCATTTTAAGATGTCTAATCCATATTATACACCCGACTAGTTATGCATTCCCGGTGTTCCTGCCATCCCGGTTTTTTTTTTTACGAAAAATATATTTTAACACTCTCACCGCCATACGGTCCGCCGGCGGGGCGTATCTTTTCGAGTAAAGTACGCCACCTACATGTTGCACTGAGCGATATCAGTTCATTTTTCTGTAGCAGCAGGCCACGCACTACAAATTAAATATGAAATTGCGAGGTCGTGGCGGACCGCTTGGCTAGCTATCAAAAACAAACAGTGAGCCCGCCAGCGGCCCGTACGGCCTGCTTCACTCGTTATAGATTTTCACCACGGCCTGCACGGGTAGGCAAAGTTGCGGCCGCCGCGCCGGCAGACGGCACGGCCTGCTGCACTGAAAAATTCTATATATGGGTGGCGGTGAGAGTGTTAAGAAGCCGCTTCCATACACTCAAAGCTAAAAATTAACTTTAGGTTGCATCTGAATATACGATCCCTAGTCCTGACATAGCGGTCATTTCGTTAATTGTAGCCGTAACTAATTACCTACATCAAAACCTTTGCAATCTGAATATTAACATAACACCACCTCTGTATTCCCCGAAGGGTTGGGCAGAGGTGTATAGTACACCCCAGTGGCGAAGAATGAATTTTCTTAAAAGGGAAGCCGGACCAAAAACTGCTTACCTTGCTCAAGTGTGATGCGTGAATGGAATTCACGCATCACACTTGAGCAAGGTAACTACTCGTTTCGAAAGGGAAGCCGATAGGAATCGAGTTGTATGGAGCCTTCGCCACTGGTACACCCTCATTTAGCTGTTATGTTTAAGTCCCGTGTAATAGGGGGCGAGCCTATTGCCATCAACCATCATCACAAATCCAGACTCCGAGCTACACTTTGCCCGACCTGGGGATCGAACCCAGGACCTCACGCTCAGCAGTCGCGCTTGCGACCACTAGACCGACAAGGCAATCATCTAAATATTAATGAGGTTATAATCAACATTGGCCCCAACATATAGTTGGCGTATTTCAGATGATACCAACATTGACCCCAACATACAGTTGGCGTATTTAGTTCTGATGATACCAACATTGGCCCCAACATATAGTTGGCGTATTTCAGAAGATACCAACATTGGCCCCAACATATAGTTGGCGTATTTCAGAAGCTACTTACCCAGCTGAGGTCCCTTATATGGTGTCATGTAGGTACTTTTTTTTTTTTTTTTAATCTTTATTTATTTTAAAGGGCTTTATCACTTAGTGATAATGTCACCCCCATAAAAGAAAACATTCATATACTAAACTATACAATAGGTAATAAACAGTTATTTTTAAGTAGATAACAATAATGTAATGCTATTCCTATTCCTTCTGGTAGATAACCAACAATAGTTGACACAGCATCCTAGCCTCCTCCGACAACGGGGACGCCAAGATGCTGTTACATGCTCCCACTTCAAATCCCCCACCAAACATACACTGTCTCTCATGTATGTTCCGGTCACATTCCATCAATACGTGATAAATGTCCTCAATTAAGGTAGGTACTTATGGTCGGTACATTGACCTGTTAGACGTAATTTACCTTTCTTAGTTAGTGTGACATCACTATGTCCTTAAACCGTGAATTTTAAAGCAATATTCCATTCCTATTTTGTAGAACCGTAATAGAGACGGGACGATTATCGAGTTAATTAAAGAAATCGACTATCGAGTCGATGGTTTAGATAATAATTAAGCAGTGACCAATTTTGGGACCTGGAACTATTTTCTGATCTTAATTTCATGCAAGAAATTGTCAGATTGTAAAATAAAGCAACATGGAGAGAATTGCATCTGAAGTTTTTAAAATTAATTAATGTGTTTTGATTATAATTATACTTTATTCAGTAGGTTTAGATTACACAAACTTTATAACAACAAATAAGATAAATATAGAATGTAATACTAATAACAAAAGAGAAAAATAAGAGCTTTCAATAGCAATCTCAAAAATCAATCAATCTAAATGAGTAGGTGCGTATCGGATGCCGATTTGACATCGTCAATTTTAGTGTCAATCAAAAAGTATCGAATATGATTCATATCGTGAATATTTGCGCAACTCTATTATATTTATGCATACCTATTTCGTAGTCTAGTAAATAAAGAAACAGCAAATAAACAGGTTGCCATAGAAGCAAGATGTTTTCCCTTATAGGTAATCTGGCAAACGAGTAAAGTCTTGGATTTAGGCCTCTCACATTGTGGTACGTATAGTAACTGTTTAGGCCACCCGCACAAGGGCCACTCGCCATAGTCACAAGTTGCCGGCAATAATGGTTTCTACAAGCTTAGTTTTAGTATATACTAAACCTGAAACTAGTTTGTTCAGAATCACTAGGAGAATCGATTGACATATTTTTTACATCACATTTTTTTTTTCATAAATTTCAATTTTGTTTCAGTAGGTTTCTACTCTACCCATAATAGTTGACGGGAATAGACACCTTAAGGCTTGAGATGGTCCGCTCGGTCAATTTCCGTGTATTAGACAACCCCTGCATAGCACATCTGAGGCAATTCACACTTTACTAGAGAGATTTATAAAAAAAAACACATATTCAGGCAGTTCTGATGAAAATCTTGTTGGTGTGTCTCGGTTTTTGTATATACTAAAAATAACGTTGTATACGTTTCGAGTAGCCACACTTGTACGAAATGTATGAAAACGTTAGTCCGCAGCTTGTGGCGGGTGGCCTGAGTGACCGTTATTTAGAGTAAGGTATCTCTCCATTTTGGCATTTTAGATTGTTTAATTGGACATGAATAATGTTGTTATTTGAATAATCTTGTTCAAGCTTTATTTAGGTTTCATTCTGATCTAAATTAAAGGAATGCATGATGTTTTTGGAATGTTTACTTTACTGGAATCTTGCCCAATATAAGACAGCACTATCGACGCCCGGAGCCATATCGTCATCCTCCGCGCTAACTGTCGTATCTAGCAATTGATAATTTTTCAGAGAAATTCTCACAGAGTGACGTATCTGCTTCAAATTAATAGAAATAAATAAAAAGATACCTTAGGGCTTTAGGGCAACTACTAACCAAGCCAAGAGTAAGCCAAGAGCAATATAAAAAAGTTATTAATTCAATAATAAAGCCACAGCTAACGTAACTACTGAAAAATTTGTGCGTAAAATCGAAACACGAATGTGCGTTGAATGTTAGTTCAAATGAACGTTTGTGCTTTGAACTGTGGTCGAAAAAACGCGTGTGCGATGAACGTTAATGCGAAAGAACTTTCGTGCTACAAACTGCAAGTCGACAGAATGCTTGTACGCTGTTTGAGAGCCAGGTCCCATATTGAGAGTTGTTTATTGATGAAGGTTTAAAATTATCACCTTGATTTTCAATTGATTGATCTTGAATCTGCTATTTGCTACCTGACTCAGTATTTTTTATCACAATATCCCACAAAACTTTAGAATTTCCTCGAAGAGTTGTTAAGGGGAGTATTTTGAAATGAATTTTACAAGATGCTAATAACCGATAAGGCTCTTAAAATTAGCCCTTACTCGGAAGACGGATCGCGATCGAATCACCAGAGAGGCGTTGTTTTGATTCGCATCGCACGCGCATAAATCACAATATCAATTAGAAACTTTCTTTAGAAAGAATAATCACAAGCTATTTTAAATTCTGTATGTTGAACAACTTTGCTTTAATTTCTTGTGGTGCATTTAATTGTATCTTCTGTGATAAATATTGCAGTAGAAGCAGATTTCGTTTCCGCTTAGAAAAAAAGTCTGTTGGGAAATACCTACAGCACTTTTAAAATATTGTGCCCATTGGCTGTTTTTTTATACATAATATTGCAGTTTTGTGCCATTAAATTTTTTTTAATTTGCTTGACCATCATCTCTTTATAAGCTTCAGTTCAGTATGACGACACGTTTGGTGCAGTGGCTAAGCGATGGACTTCTGCGCTACGGGTCGTGTTTCGATTCCCACACGGAACAAAAATTTGTATGGCCTACAGGTGGTTGTTTCGGGTCTGGGCGTTTGTGTATGTGAGATTTGTGTCTGTAAACATACCAACGATACAAGAGAAATCTTAGTGTGGGGAAACGTTTTTAAAAAAAAAGAAAAGACTAGAAAGAAAGTACAGAATTCGGCAAACTGATTGCATCCAATAAAATAAAAAAAGGGAATTGGCGCTTTTTTAAATGGTAATACCGAAAACGTTCTTTCGAACGCAGCGTACATGAGAATCGTTCAAATATGGAATACATTCGAGTACGTCGATATTTATTTGATGTATTACCGCGACGGGAGCGCATTTAAAAACCTATTACTCTCAACACGATGCCGAAATGAATCCGCAATTTGTTTAAAAAAGGAACGCAGAGTCGATTAAATAATTTGAATTTGGAATATATTTAGCTTACGCTGCGGGATCTAAGTACGCATGACATAAGACGCTTATCTAATGGAAGCGACTTCACAGGCATCAAATATTAATCTCAAAACGGACTTTAAATGCAATATAAGTTACGTACATAATAATGTTTCGAAAAAAACAATTTATCACAAACATAAAAAGACAATCGCAAAACGAAATTTTGTTTAAAAACGTGTGATCATTTATAAGCTGTGATAATTTTATTACGAAATTTCTTTGTAAAAATTGTCATGTAACGTATTATAAGTATGATAAAGCGTTACATGGTCGCAAATAATAATCTCACCAGCTCTACCGATCGCGATGAAGCGATATTTCGTTATTAAAGATATGCTTTTATTTTTTAATTCGTGTAACTAATTGTAGCGTTTAATTTTGTTACGTTTGTGCTCTTTAGTAATCATTTTTATTCGATTCGATTTTTAAATACTTTCCTGGTTGAAATAAAAAAAAGGAATCTAAAGACGACTTGTTTTTTTTTTTCATATCGACCAATAAATTTTCTCCACTAAACACGGACCTTTTAATAGTCTATGTACAGTCGTGATGAAATAAGTGTAGCCATAAAATATATATTTGCAAAAAAAATAACAAAAAACAATTTGAATCCGAAAATTAAACCTCATAGAAGAAAATAACCATTTTCTTCGAAAAATTATAATTGAAACAAAAAGTGTGGGTGTTCCTTTCCGAACGTTTCGATGCTTACAAGAAAGCCTCGCCTCAGGCTATACTCTGACATCTCACAGGATTTAAATCAGTGCGTTAGTAAATACTTCGCAAGCCGACTGTCGATGCTTCCGCAAATCATCTGTCTTCCTCTCGGAGTTGATTGCGTAGGGTTGTACATAAATACAGGATAAATCCAGCATACCAGATAAGTAATAAATGTTTCCAGTATAGATTGCTCTCTGTTTTAAGCTGATTTCAACAGTATAACATGACGAAAATTGGATAAGGGAAAAACCGACCCAATGAACCACTGGAAAAAGCTCACGAAACCAATTGTGCAAACACCTCACTCGAATTGAATAACGGTTTTAAAACTGGGTTACAGGAATGACAATTTCATTGAAACCTATTTCAATGAAATTGGAGCCCTAACATGGCTGCTGAGGAGGGAGCAGAAGAATCGGCACAGCTTAAGGGACAGACAATTCAAGAATTACGAAAACAAATCATAAACATGAAAGACAATATATAGACAATAATAATAAAATTACATGCCGCATGGCAATTTTTTTTTATATTTTTTCTTTTCACCTCCCTGTGTTTTTCATAAGGTTTTTATCAATTCATGATTCTCACATTTTCCATTGGCATTTTCTCACAACCCTACCGACCCTAAGTTTCGTTACACTGCAAAACAAATTGCATACAAGTTCTTAGAAACGAAAATAACTGCCGAAAGAAAGTACAGTCATAGTAATTAATTATTATCATATTTATCATAAATAAATATTTATTGGTGACGTGTACTGAATTTATTGGCTCTTAATACAGTAATGCCTAGTGTTTGGCGTATAATGAAGATATTTATAATGCGTTATAAATCAAATATTTCGTACCCGAAGTAATATGAATATTTATTTGGGAGTGCAGGTGTTGCCAGTGGAGATTGATTAGGGTTTATTTTTAGCCGGCAACTACAGCCTTTTAAAAATTTTTTGGAGGCGTATCTGTTAATGTTGACTAATTGTACGTTGTTCGGTTTCAAAAGACACTAAAGTTTTGTTTAATAGTTAGTTTTTTCAGTTAAAAACTCTTTCATCATTGATATTGCGTATAATTTTGAAATCACTTTGTTCAAATGGACACACAAACTTATTAAAGTTATGAAATTATTAAAATAAAAAATTACATTCTCAAATACTTACATGTAGCAAGCGAATAGTCATGCATAATTTTAGTATAAATTGCAAATGACATGATCATTACACCATCCGTCATAATAACTAACATCAAAAATTCAGTAAAAAGGCGCCGACTTCGAGCAAACATAAGCAAAAAATTACGTTTATTCTCCTCTCACACATATTAGGCAAGCAAATACATGAGAATTTTATTGTATGTTTAACGGTTCATTGTTCAAAAACTTAATGTACAAGACAAATAAGAAATTTTGGCTGCGAAACGAAGGAGGTAGGATTTTTGGGATGAATCTTGACAATCTTAAGAATGCGATCGTCGAAACCTTTGTTTCAAAAACGTTAAGGTGGAAATTTGATAATGTTGGAAATGAGAATGATGTTGCAGAAAAGTTTATTTGTTTATTTATAAGGAAATGTAGTGTTCGGTTACAGGCGCGGTATTTTGTGAGTCTTCGTGATATTATTTCGCTGGTTACCGTTATCGAAGGTTGGTGAGTTACGGAAGGTACCGGCTATTTATAGAAGGTTAAAAATAAGCCAACGCTAAATGCCGCTGCTGACGTTTCTTGGTTTAAAATGTAGTGATTTTTCGCTATGAGTGACGCAAGTGGAAAAACTTTTAAACAGAGTAATATTAATTTTAATAACTTGTGCATTGTATTTTTTCTCATTGTAACTTTTAACGAGAACAAAAAAGTTAAGATTAATTTTGATGTATACGTTGTTGTTAATAATTGTCAAGGTACATAAACAACAAACATGTACATATTTGCAATCAAATCAGTCTATCGCAATTTATTGTTTTATTTTTCTCCACAATACTCAGTCAGAGGTATAATTATTATCTTTCACCTGTACCGCAAAGTCTGAAGATAAAAATCTTTAACTACTGCGTCCTGCCTGTCATGACCAACGGTGCTGAATATTGGACACTGACAGTCGGACTAGTCCACAATTTCAAAGTCGCACAGCGAGCTATGGAGCGAACTATGCTTGAAGGTTCTTTGAAGGATACGATCCAAAATAAGGTTATCCAGAGAAGAACCGGAGTTATTGACACAGATTGCAGGATCAGTAACCTAAAAGTACTAGTGGGCTGGTCAATACAATACAATACTCTTTATTGAACCCAAAACAAACAAGAAACATTACTATAAAAATAGACGTGTGCAATGGACGGTCTTATCGCACTAGGCGATTTCCGCCAGACGACCTTTGGATGGACTTGATTTGCAAGAAAATGGAGAGGTTATGTCTGCCGAAGGACCGATGACCATTAGAGCAGACGATTCCTTGAGTGGAGACCACGAATCGGCACACGCAGCGTTGGACGCCCCCTAGCCAGATCGACCGACGACCTGAAGAAGATAGCTGAGGTAGACTGGATGTGAAAGGTGGAGAACCGAGTCTTGTGGCGCAACTTGGGACAGACTGGTGTCCAGCAGTGGACAGCTGAGCCTAAGTTGATTGGTTAATTTCATTGATATTATGTTTGCAATTTACAGCTTTAGCTTTTAGCGCACTATCATCATAATTCTCTTGACGACTAGACGAATCACTATCAACTGTTGCGTTTATGGACACATGTACCAATTCTCTGGCGCCATGTGCACTTGTTGCGCCCATAAGGTGTGGTTTGGGTGTTAATTACAGAAATACACAGTAAAGTAGGAAAACGATAGAATATCCCTCGACTCAACGAACAGCGGCAACTCGATATGCAATGCATGTTTGGCTTCCAACCAAATGCGCCAATGGTTCATGACTAAAACATCACGTATTATTTACTTCTCATCCAAATTCTTGCAACACATTGGAACTTGGTCTATCAAGATCATGTTTTTTAACATCAACAACACTCGACATTAATTACTTATTCAAGCTACTTGCGGAGTACCTTCTATTTTAATCGCTACTTTCTCGTCCTCAATAGCCGATAATGGTATTATGTATGATTTTAAAGAGGTAGGGTCCTTAGAAGCCTATTGGTCATTACGACCTGCAAAGACCCTAGCTAACTAGCTATTAACAAAACTGACTATTGGGGCAGAAGATTTGATCTCATCAGGTGAGACTATACGGCTTGCGAAGACTACTTAATTGATGCACTGCTTCAAATTGGCATAAGACATGTATGTCCATAACTCAGCATTATGCTGAGTTGACCAATTCACAGGCAACACATTTCTGTATTTTTACTTTACTGATACTTTAAGGTGCTTGTTTATTATCTTTATTTAGGTAACTGTTACACCTTTTGGCATTATGAAAAATTATTTTCTTTTTTTCTCTTTCTTTTTATGTTGATGGTTATATTTTTCTTATTTGTGCTATCCGCGCCGATTCCCCCTTGTAGTCTAATGTTCTTCACTTTGCCTCATCTTCACTTATAATTTTACCATCTTCTACGGTCAGACTGTCAACTCTTACATCGTCCTTCAAAACATTCAACCATCTTATACTCTTTCATCAGAAAAAAATACACAATTGCAACAAATATATACTCAATATCATCCGCTCATTAAACCATAATATCCCAAAACAGGTCAGCATCAAACACTGATTTATATATATTTATCCAGTAAGTACCGTAACACCGAAGTCGGTCAAAGTGTAACTGTGCCATACCACCCGGGGATCGCGATGTACGATCCCGCGAGACTAGTCGTAAATCCCGCGCGTTCCCGGTAACGTAACAGTATCTGAATGAACCCGAAATATGGCGGCCTGTATTCTCGATGGTCGCACTGACTTATTGGGAGGATCAGTTTTGTGTTTGATTGTGTTACTGTGGTTGGAATAATATGAAGTATTGTGAAATAAAGCAGTTTTAGAAATTACTATTGTTTTTAGACATTATTAATGTTCAGGTACCAATATGAATGTTATTTAATAAAAAGCTTGAAGTTAATCATATAAACGTAGCATTGACATATTTCTAGACGATAAACTACAGCAAACTATTTTTTTTTTGTTTTAAAGTTCTTGATTTTTTTACTAGGAGACGCAACTGTGCAAAAAAATTCAGTTTCGCCAAAGCTATGCAAAATCTTCCAGTCTGGTTAATTTACGTATTGAGAATATCATCCCGTGACCAGTAATCGTACTCCAATGATCAGTAACAAGATAACGGTACATCAAGTATTTATCACCGGCTTAATTTCGTACAATAATAAATAAAGCCACCCTTAAGTTCGTGACTCTGAGGTCCCGGCTCACTGTCAAATGTATTGATTAATTTGACAGGACTGCATTTTAAATAAAATATACTTATGTCATGTTACGGAAAGGAATAAAGGTGTACTAAGTAAGGGCTGGTTTTACAATCATCGTATAGCTTTTATCACAGGAATAATATTGTCATTTTTTTGGTAGATTTTCTGTACAAAAGCTGTCAAAGCTATTACAGTATAAGTATTTATCTCTCAGATAAAATTTATCTGATGATTGAAAAATCTGTCTTAAATAATTCTTTACTACTTTCGGCTAATCGGCCCTAAGTTAGTAAAATTAATGAAGGATAGAAATAATTAAGTAGGGTCTAAATACGTCTATGATGGAGAAATTACAACTTGGTCTAAAGAGAAAATAAGAGGCATTCCATTTAGTGCATCAATTTGAATAGGCCCAATCTGAATCACACCAATAGTATTCCTATTCCTATTAGTGTCATTCGGATTAGTGCTATTCAAATTGGAGCGCTAAATGGAATGCCTCGAAAATAGAAGATAATTAATCTTATAAAAGTACCATATTCAGTTTATTCAATTTGTTTTAAATGCAGTTGAAAGCTTACTTGATAACGAAACATTGTTTTGTAAGTTTCTACAGTATTTATAGTGACATAACGTAAGCTAAATATGTTTTTTTACGAAAGAAAATATTTCTTTCACGTAGTACCGGTAAGAATGGAATGAAATATTGACAGATGAGTTCGATGAATTGGCACTACACAATGAGACATGCAATTACGTTGCCGACTAAGCAAAGTATCGAAAATATTAAACGAAAAATTTACCGATACAAGTCTTTTCGTAAAAGCAAATTTTATCATGACTGAACAGTTTTTACGAAGTTTAAATAAAAATTGAAATTCAAAGCAATGCAATTGTAAGTTGATGGCAAAAAAATGAGAATGGGCATGCACTGGTGGGACTAGTATTGGTATTTGTCAAACTTAATATCCTAAACAATCTTGCATATCGTTTTTTCCCTAGGGTACGGGAGAGCCCAGTAAAATCAGATTAAATAATTCTTTCAGTTTTTTTTTTATTATTACCTATATGTAGGGTATTTTGGGCTAAGTCCGAACATGGGGTAAGTTCGTTCAAGCGGATTTGCCGCAAAATGTGTCATAAAATTATTACCACACAAACTGAAGTGAGGGGCAGAGAAACGCCACTTTATTCTGCCTCTTCTTCACTTCAGTTTTAATCTATCAATCCTATCCTATTCAGTCCCGCAGTCAGGCTCTTGACAACAATTAAAAATATCGCCACATTCTGCGGCAAATCCAATTGAACGAACATACCACATGTCCGAACTTATCCTAAAGCACCTTAATAAAATTACAGGTGACTGACCTGAAGTAACAATTTAGACAGTCAAAAAAAAAAGGATTTCTAAAGCATCACTAGAAGGACTTCAACCACAACAAGGTAAAAATAATATTATTATCCCAACTGGCTTAATAAGGAATGACACAAGTGACAAAAAAAATATCGGTTGCAAAATATTCTTCGACAGGTCCGCCTAATCTAAACTTATATTGACATTTAAGAATGGCAGGTCCAAAATATCTTGAATATCGAAATCAGAGTCCGCTGCAAGTAGGGTTACCATTTAGAAATTTGAAAAGTCCTGACAATAAGCCTGACATTTCAAAAAAAGTCCGGGCATTTTAATCACAAAATGCAAACATACGAAGATTTATTGTTTGATCTCGTGAAGTTGATTGTTAAAGAAGATTTAGGTATATCTTGTTTTTAGATGAATGAGAAGTTAGTAAAGATTAAAGACTTATTTGATAATTACTTATTACTTACTTAGGTAAGTTTTACAACTCGTAGGTTCTAAGCTAAAAATCTAAGCTAAAAAATCCGGACAAATTAAAGAGCCGGACAAAGTCCGGACAAAAGTCTCGAAGTCCGGACATGTCCGGACTAATACGGATGGATGGTAACCCTAGCTGCAAGCAAGTCCTGGGATTACAGTCAACTAAGAACTGTTTAAGCCAGGGGTGGGCAAACTTTTTTCAACAGGGGCAAGAAAAACGCAAGATATTTGGAGAGAAAGAAAGAGAAAAGATGCGTTTTTTTTAAATTAATTTGTTGTAAATGCAATTAACTGTAAGATATAGATTATAATTAATTAAAATTTAATTGTTGTTCGAAGACCCAGCCAGGTGTGTGGGACGTATGGAACTGCTTTTGATTTGGCAGGTCGAAAATTTCTTGAATATCGAAATCTGAGTCCGCTGCAAGCAGGTCCTGGGATTGCAGTCAAATGAGCACTGTTTAAGCCAGGGGTGGGCGAGCAACGCAAGAAATTTTGCAAGGGGCCGGAATTAAAAGAAAAAAAATGTTTTTTTTTAAATTAATTTATTGTAAATACAATTATCGGTAACAAGATATTTCCAAGAGCCATACACTCTCACTAAAAGAGAAGGTCAGCGGACCGAATTAAAGCCTTCGCGGGCCAGACTCGGCCCGCGGGCCGCCGCCGTTTGCCCACCCCTGGTTTAAATGGTTTTAGGAAGCCAATATTTTGTATGTTTACTGAGTTGAAAACCACAAGTCAAAATAAATGTAAACTAAGTACTTTTTTTACTTGTTCCATAACTCGTTATAAAAGCAATAATGAAAACAAAACGAGAATAAATATTACATCACACCTGTATTCTCTGAAGGGTTGGACAGAGGTGTATAGTACACACTCATTTGGCCGTTATGTTTAAGTCCCATGTAATAGGGGGCGAGCCTATTGCCATAAACTGGGCACTAATCCAGACCCCGGGCTGCTATTGAGAAATTCTAGACGGAAAAGCCCAATAACACTGCCTGACCTGGGGTTCGAGCCCAGGACCTGACGCTCAGCAGTCGTGCTTCCGACAATCACACTAACAAGGGAGTCCAATACAATTATATTCAAAATGAAAATTATATGACCATAATTCAATAATACAAAAAACATAGCATTTTGTAGCGTTTAATGGGAGACCTGTATTAAGCAGTTGATGTTCCCTGGCTGATTTAATGATGATCATGATCATCATCATCATCATCCTCCTGCCCTTATCCCAACTTATTTTGGATCGGCGCAGCATGTGTTTTTCTTCCACACATCTCTATTAGCTGTCATCTCAGTAGTCACCCTCTTTCTAGTCATATCATCTTTAACATTATCCATCCATCGTTTCTTTGGTCTTCCTCTACTCCTATAGCCATTCACATTCATACTCAAAACTTTCCTCACGACATGTTCCTCATTCCTCCGCATCACATGCCCATACCATGACAAGCGGTTTCCACACAATTTATAAGTCACCGGCGCCATTTCCAGACTTCCTCTTACATACTCATTTCTAATTCTATCCATTCGCGTAACATCACACATCACACCCCAATGATGATCATGATATAAATCAATAAGAGAGACGATATTAATTTAAGGTTAGTTGGAAAGGGGAAACTAATTAACCGAAAGGGTGTTTAATTACCAATAATAATTAATAACTTTTGCTCTACAATTTTCCCCAAAAGTTAATAATCCAGGAGAAATTGCAGATCAAAGATCTCTAAACAAAAATCGCTACAATGATCTAGGTATCCTCAGCTATGATCAAGTGTTTACGTTTTAGGTCATATCTGGAGTCATGGATTGGATGCTCTATTGTATGAATTTGTAACTAAAGGAAGGATAAGGAATTTTAGAAAAAACTAATAGAAATGAAAATAAAAATTACCGGGTTTTGAAATTTTAACTTTTGCTTTAAAACAGTCATAAATGATACTTTAAGAAGCCTGCGAACCCCAACTAACCTTGTTTAAGAACAAATCAATAATTCCTACAAACTTGCATCCGAACATGAAGTCCAACTTTATAGATACTGCCCTACACTATCAATCCGCATGTCGCACGTAAGTAAGTAGGTGTCGAGTCCACATATCGCGTTATTTATTACATTATAAACGATATCGCGGATCGCGCGCGTTTTGGACGCGCCCCTGGTATGTGATGACGTATCTCATATTTATGGTGCATACGCGTATTGTCCCGGCGTGTAGGTCGTGATGCATGGCCGCCGGTGTCGATGGATGTTACTTACCATGCGGCACCCTAGAGTGGGTGTGGACGTGGACTTATAGTAGGGGTTGGGAATGCGCCCTTTAGAATTGGAATGTTATAGTTAGGAATATTTCTTGGTGTCTGTTTATGCAGGTATGAGGAAATGTTCTATTTATGGATGTGGAAACTTTCAGGCATTTGTGCATTTCATATCATGATCAAGATCTCAGAAGAGAGAAGAGAAGAGAAGAGGAGCTCGTGGCTAAATAATTACAGCCGCATAGACCGATCTTCCGGGTTAAGCCACGCCTCGGAAAGCACGTAAAGCCGTTGGTCCCGGCTGTCATTTGTAGATCTTTGACAGTCGTTACTGTTGGTCAGAAGCCAGAAAGTCTGACAACCAGTCTTACCAAAGAGTATCGTATTACCCAGTTACTGGGTTGTGGAGGTCTGATAGGCAGTCGCTCCATGTAAAATACTGATATTCAGCTGCATCCGGTTCGACTGGAAGCCGACCCCAACATAGTTGGGAAAAGGCTAGGCAGATGATGATGATATCATGATCAAGATAAATTTAGTAATTGGTTGAAAAACCTGGTAAAAAAGAATTATTCCGTGTAAATGGGTCTTTAAAACAAAGACAAACGAATGTGGTGATGTCTCACGCTATAAGGCAAGGCGTTATTAAAGATTACCAACAAGGTATCATTTTGTGAGAGAAAAAGTATCAACCAATCAAGTATCTGTAATTTACAAGAAGAGTCAAGATATGATTGCTGATGTACTAACGAAGCCTTTGCATCGACGGAAGCATGAATTCTTCACCAAAGCCATGGGTTTGCATTCAGGAGAGGATGTTGGAATATAAGTTTGGAATGCAAACTATTTATATAATACTTTGTCAATAGTATTGTTCGTATATGTCACTCTCAATGAAAAAGAATTCTGTACTGTCAAAGGTGTGCTCCTCAAATATACTAATTAAATATTTGTCTAGTGTTTCAATTTATTTCAACACTTAGGTATCAGCTGTCTTATTTTCCTATCTTCCTGTTGTACCAATTAACATATTAATAGGAGAATCGCATTCTGTTTCAGCTACTCTAAGAAAAAATATACTAAAGGTGCGTCTAAACGGGCCATGTTTTACTGCAATTTGTGGCTGCAATATTGGCAACTAATGTCCGGCCATCCCAAAAATATTTTATTCCAATTAATGGCTGAGCAATCTATGGCTGGGCGATGTGTTGCAATATTATCTGCAATAGTATGGCCCGTGATGCAGACTCCTAAACGGGCTACACAAACTGGCAACAATGGCTGACGAAATCAAACTTGTCGCAGCGGCTTATATTATTTTAAAAGAAAAATTAAAAAAGAAAAAGATGAGATTGTGGATTCGACCTTACTTAAATAGGCGTGAAACTTTAGATAATTTAAGACAAGAAATAAGCCTTAATAAAAAAATATTTAAGAACTTTACTAGAACTAGAATGTCATGACAACTAACATCACAACAAATCACAGAATATAGCAATTAATCATGGCGTCACTCTCAGCAAACTTCATGTCGCATAGAAAAGGATAAACTATGCCTTAACAATAGAGAGCGACTGAAACAACAATAGAACTAGCTGGGCAATATTGCAGTAATATCGATAGCTCAGCGATCGTCCGGCAACCTATGAAAACAATGTCAGCCATCTGTGGCCATACCAAACATGTTTGGCTATATGTCCGGGACATTACTGCAATATTGCATAGTCTGGCTGGTATTGCTTGCAATGTTGCCGGCCACTGTGTTGCAGCCACATATTGCAGAAAAAAGTTGCCCGTTTAGAAGCCCCATAACGCAACGGTTTTTTTTTATTGGACTGCTATATATGGACGTAGGGGACCCCTTCTACGTAACCGGGCAGTTATTGGCGAGACCTGAAGGGTCTCCAGCCAATGGGGGGGGAAGTAAAATACTTAACATAAGCTAACTACTTGTACTACACTAACATCATGACTACCTGCAACAACAGCACTAAGGGCGACCCCTAGTGGGACTCGGACCTCGGCTTAGGGCGTTGCTGGCGGGGATTTAGGGGGGGGGGGGGGGAGACAGCTTGATGAGAGCTGAATTATCGGTGTGAATTTTACCAACAGCTTCAGTAATAAGTAATTTCTATATCCTCTTGTTAAACAAGTATCCAAAAGTTTCACACGCTTTATATTCATGTCTTTACTTGTTAAGTTATTATTTTTTTCTTTTTTTTTGAATAAAATATTTCCCCAGTCTAAGATTTCTCCTGTATCTTGGGTGCTTTTACAGATACTAAATCTTCACATGCACAAACGCCCAAATCTCGAACAACTAACTATCTACAAATATTTATTCCGTACGGGAATCGAACCCATGACCCGTAACGCAGAAGCTAATCGCTCAGTCACTGCACCGAACCTATCGTCATGGTACTCCTTTATATTCGCATTCACGTCAGAATTAAAAAAAACACGCGAGAATATAATCTTTAAACATCGTATTTAAGCATTCCACGTCCAAAAACAATAAAAAACAAAATCAACATCTATATCAATCGAAATTGAAAGGACACAAATAAGCTAACGCTTTGCATATCCTCGCGGTGTTAACACGAGACTTCAAAGCGCATGCGCGGCAGTTCAATACGACTGAATACAATACGGTTGTATTCATCCAGTTGTCACTTACACTCATTGAATATATTGCTGATGGACAATGGGTTATTTCAATGGGAGTTATTGGGTGTCGTCGCAGAAATGGGTCAGTGTGAGAGCCTTTTATGGTGTTAAAATGTATGACAGTCCACCTGTACTTAAGTTTTTTATTTTTTACTGTAAATGGTGTAATGTTTTTGAGTAACAAAATATGTTAAAATAATTAAAGCTAACTAGCATTTGCCCGCAGCTTTTTTTAGAATTTAAAAAAAAATCTTAACACACTACTAAAGCTTCTATAATAATAATTCAATCATGATTCAAAAGACACGTGGCGCCATCTATTATCATAATTGTTGTTTTCCTCGGGAACAGTACTTTTTTTGGGATGAAAGGTACACTTTGTCCGTTTCTGTACACCTGAGAACGTATATGCAAAATTTCAGGATGATCGGTTCAGTGGTGTAGGCGTGAAAAGGTAACAAACAAACAAACTTACTTTCGCATTTATAATATTAGTTAGGATTCTATAAACAAATAAAAACAATGTCTTAATCAGCAATAAAACCTTATTTTTTTTACTTTATGACGTGTGATGTGATCCTACCAAAAATGTATTTAAAGACCTAGATGTAGAAAAAAAACAAATAAAACCCACAAACAACAACCATCTAATATGGAAAATATCATTACCATTGAATTTCACATGCATTTCGATCAACAAAAATGTTAAACCGCATAAGGCGAACGAAAAAGATACAAAATAAAATTTATTCCACATTACCTACTTTAAATAGTTTTTATCTGGAAGTTCTGAAATAAATTGAAGCGCTCGTGCCACCCAAGAAACAGAAAACAAAACTCAATGTACTGTCGACGGGCCCAGATATTCTATACACTAGAAATATTAACCGTCGCTACGAAAATGCCCCTCTAGAAAAGATATAAATAGATGAATAAACTCGAAACACAATTAGGTTACACTACAAACAGAACAAGACGTCACAATTAACAAAAAAAAATGCAATCCTAACTAATATTATAAATGCGAAAGTAAGTTTGTTTGTTTGTTACCTTTTCACGCCTAAACCACTGAACCGATCATCCTGAAATTTTGCGTATACGTTTTTAGGTGTACAGAAACGGATATAGGATACCTTTCATCCCGAAAAAATGTACTGTTCCCGAGGAAAACAACAATAATTTTCTCATGATAATAGATGGCGCCACGTCTCTTTCTAATCTATGCTTACTATATTAGTTTGCAGTTAGTTTATATTTGTATTATTATTTGCAAAATTAGTATCCTAAAAATATGAAACGTGCCCAAAGTAACTATTCCACGCGGATGAAGTCGCGGGCAAAAGCTAGTATCAAATAAAAATCGCAGTACGATCACAATCCGATGACATAAGCTAAGGATGTTTTTTTTTATTGAAAATTTGAATACCGAATATTTTGATTATGATTCTCATCGAACGTTCTGACGTCGTATCCGTCTACAAGCGTAACCTAATAGTATTTTTCTTAACTTAGCTCCCTTCAGGCCGTATTCATAGTCCGTTCTATTATATTGTCAATTCGGGACCTCCACGCACCGTATACAATTACAAGATGTGTTCATCCTGCCGCAATCTGTCAGTTGGTCCGCTCCGTCTCGTTATAAATAAAGTGAATTTATTTGCGTGTATCCCACTTAATTTATAGCTATTTTGGACACAATGTAGCGATGTGATATTCTACTGTAGGAGCAAGTGCGGCTATTCAAGTAGTCGTTTAAGAGTGGTGGCATTGTTGGTGAAATATTTATATTGGAAGAACATATTTTTATGAGGACAGAAAAGCTGGCAACTTTTTTTTTCTCGTTCTTTTTACTACAATTTAACAGTTTCAGTTATAATAAAATTACTCATTAGCCTAATTATAAGGGCTCTTGCACACCACGTTTATTTCAGGCGCTGTCGACGCGCGTCGCACGCAACTATAACGCGCTGCAAACGCGATGTTATCGCAACCAATTTACCTATTCACACGTTCATAAAATTGTAGTATGCAGACGACGACTTTTTCGCGAGCTGTCGACGCGCTCGTAGCGCGGAGTTACATCGATACAGTCGCGCTGGCACAGCGCGTCTCTTTAGCTGCAAACACATACGTACAGCGCGTTTAAATCGGTTACTTGCCGACACGCGCGTCTGTAGCGCGATACACGCTCCTTTGCGCGCGTGCTACACGCGTTTTACTTTGCAAGGAGAGTTGCTCATGCGCGTCTGTAGCGCGTTTCTCGTGAGTTTTCAGCGATGCAATCGCAAGTAATCTGCCTATTTCAAGTTTAGCAGCGCCGACAACGCGCGATAGAGAAACGCGCTTCGACGGCGCCTGAAAAAAACGTGGTGTGTAAGATTGCTCTAAGGCTAGATGGTAATAGGATTAGGTCGCATCGTCGTGAAGCAAACTAAGGAAAAAAAAACTTATTGGTACTTATTAGAATTTGCAGGCTCAGCGTTTAGGGCGTATATATAAAGGAAGCAGGTAACCAGCGTCGACCTACCAGCGCTCATCAATACTGGTCCGTGCAGGTAACCGCTACATAAAGGAAGTGGGTAGAAGCAGGGGCTGGCATTTTTAACAAAAATACGCCTTATTCCCTTGCAAATACAGCAACAAATGACGGCCTACCAGCGCTGATCGGAGCAAGTCGGAACTTGTCGGCGCAGTTCGGAGCTTGTCGGCGCTGGTTCGCCACACAGTATAGAGACTACCTGCGCCGACTAACTGCGCGGACTAGCACCGACAAGCGATGACAGATTGGCGCCGGCAACACGCTTTCTACGTGTATACGCACTTAGTTGCGAGATGAAATAAGTTCAGCGTTTTCAGCGTTTAACCATATTTTCCACCGAATTATCTTCCTTGAGTTTTCATGAATAAAATTGACGTAGAAACACATGGGCCTCGGATTAGCGCTCAAAAATTTCCGAACCGAATGTAGATAAAAACGCGAAAAAGAAGACCAATTTACGTCAATGGGTGCAGTGGAATCTTAGTATGGTGAAAAGCTAAATTAGGCATTGTAATGATAACATAGGATTTAAATTAGTTTGTTGGTATTTCTAAGTTTGGCGGTGTGCCTTGGCACGCGCTCAAATTTAGAACTTTTTTCGTGTTCTTTCTACTTTTTTCCAAGTTTTTATCTATCTACGTCAATGGTTATCACCCAAATTTTCTTAATGACAAAATCACTACGGCTATAGACTATAGGAGACTGTATTGATTTGATCTCATCAATTCCCTATTGTATACCACCACCACTTTTAATATGGTAACATACAGAGAGCCAATCCTACTAACAAAATTGTTACCAAATCGCAATGGAACGACAAATGTCAATCAGTTTTCATTTACAAAAACTGACAAGTTTTTGGTTATGTTTTTTTTGTCAGACAATTTGGCAGTTTTTGTAAACGAAAATTGTCTAAATAAACGGTCCGGCTTCGGTTCGGTTGCAATTGACTAACGTCTTTGTTAGTAGATTTGCCTCCTGGCCACTTTAGTCACTTAAAATACGGCGTTTATTAATCATTTTACACCTATTATTTATTTCCACTTAAGCTAATTAATTCAATCAGGAACTATCCAAAATTAACATAAACCGCTTCCTAGCTACACTAGCATTGATAAAATACCTGATTATAAGTTACTGTTACATATAAGTTTACACTTGAACGGGCCCGCGTTAGTAACACTATCTGACCAGTGATTTAGTGCACTCGCTTGTCTACTGGCGCGGTTTACTGGCGAGCTAGTGTGTAATGACTTCAGATGTAAATATATTAAATTGATTTGTGTGTTTCGGCTTGGATAAGAGAAACAATAGGTGTAAGTTTTCTGTCTCGTGCGTTATTTAGAGTCAGGTGAGAGTAATAGGTGGCCTAGAGAGTGATTTAGTACGAGTGGCTGTCATTTTGACTTTACTATCTATAGTATGTCCCTGGGTAATATGCACAGACGAAAATGGATGAAACTAGACCACAATATAAAGACAAAAATAAAAGAAAAAAAACTTTTCTTTTTTTTATTACAAAAAATTATAACTTTTTATTAATTGTGTGAATTTTGTTTAAATAAAAACGATAATGATGGCTAAGAATTGATGTTGCATATCAAATAACAAACAACGCTAAAAGAGTCGTCAAGGAAAACATATGTTAAAAACATTACTTTAAAAAAAAAAGATTTATTTCTTTTCTTTTTTTAATAGATACAGGTATTTCCAAAATAGGCCGGCAAAAAAATTCGTCCAAAACTATATGAATCCTGAATGATGTATTTTAACAGTAGGTATGATGATATCGATGCACAGTTTCAATATTGGATGTTGCTCATCCCTGACGCAAATCTTTTTGTCATCCTTCTAAATATACGGGAACAGTCTTTTACTTTCAATTTATCGGATAATGTTATGTATTCTGAACAGGAATTAAAACGAAAGATATCATTACATATCTCAATTATTATGCACGAAATATCCTTCTAGAGGTCACAAAAGATAACAATATTATAATCATTATCTTTGCTTGCGAATAACAATAACTAAATCTATTAATTATAATTAAAAACCATTGTTATCCTAAATAAAAGGAACAAAAAGAAACAATTTGACCTCATAACTCAAAGAGTTGCTTAATGTTCAGCACATACTTATCTAAGGGGTGTTATCCATGTCGCAAGATGCTTAAGCCGGCGCACGCGCCGAACTATAATGAAATCATAAGTCACGATCTTTCTCAAACGATGTTTACCTGAAACAAATAGAAATAAACCTTGAGTTTACATACATAAGATTGAATTTTCATTGTAGTTGGGTATGTAAGACTTATTGCCCTATATAGGAGTTGGTTGAATAGATTATTGCGAATTACAAAACATTGTATAGCTGCTGTTTAAGTTCATTATTTCTTCTTATGATAGATTTTAATTTTAGTGCTCATCTAGCTTAATTGCTTCTTATGTTCGTGTATGAGCCTCCAAATAGGTCGTTATAGTGTAAAAATTAATTGTTCTACAATCTATTATAATTGTACCTACTTGATGTTTTATGTACTAACTTTTACTCACGATTTGGATTTCATAATGAGTGCCTACTCTTTGCAATCACGGCACATCTTCCGTGCGGAAGATGTCCGGTCCTTTGGAAGGCATACGGGGGACACAGGTCTAACGCGCAGAGGCCCCTTTGAGAACTTTAATCTAAAATGCGGGGGGGGGGGGGGGGCACCCATCGGAGACTATACACGGCTGCACTATTGGAGTACAGTCATGGACCGTCCCAGGTGGGTGCAAGACTATTGTAGAATATGTTGAAAAATATCTGGTCTATGGGAAGGGGTGTTAGGTGAACTCGATAACTTCTATTGCCGGAAGAAAACGGCGTCTGCCTTTCAACGTTTAAAATTGAAGTGTGGAGAGCCTACTTATTATTATAACTTTCATGAGACACATTCATATTTACGATTAGTTACGGTTTACTCACGTGCATTTTTCGGGATTGCACGACTAGTTTCGGCCCTAAACGGAGCCCTTAATCATGAGCTGATCACGCGGCGAGGTCGCGAGTCGAACTAGCGCTGCATGATTAAGGGCTCCGTTTGGGTCCGAAACTAGTCGGGCAATCCCGAAAAATGCACGTGATTAAACCGTAATTAATCATAAGTATGAGAGCCTACTGTACATATTCCAATGAGCCTGTGAAGACAGGCTACAATTTACTGAAAAATCTGAATAAAACCGAAACATTTGTAATTTTTCTTCTAAACTTCTAAAAAAGCTGGTTTGGAACTAACTACAGGCTGAAACACGGCCGTTCGACCGACATCTTTCTGAGAAAAAACGTCAAAAGAACGTGGTTCAGCTGCGGTTTGATTGCCATTTTTAACAATACCAATTCAAATTTTGAATGGCCTCCGGACCAATGAAAACGTTTTTTGTTTTTTTTTCTGAATTTCAGTGTTATTTAGACTGAAATTCTACTCGGTTTCAACCAATCCACAACTAGGTGTAGGCTCCTTCTAAAAGGGTATCGTCAATACCTGAGCCACTCCCAAGTTTCACCTAGCTCTCGGTTCCTAAAATAGTATATTAGTCACTAATACGATAGACATATAAATCGGTATCACATCTCAACAATAGGGGCAGAGTTCAAATTCCATGGAGGTGACATTCACACAGTCTGCGGCTTTTAAAGACCATTCATAATACATACGACAAAGGGATTAAGTATGCAGGCTAACAAAGATTATCTGTGCACTACGCAGGTAACTGTCATTGATATTGTGTTAAAAAAATCTGTTTATTCACGAACAATGGCAAAACTTTGATCACTTACCACATGGTTTATCATCACTATCCTAATCTTTTCGTAAAGGTACTATTTCGAACCGAGCTGCCAACTGCAACTGCCGACTGCACGTGCAGCGACTGCATGTAGTCAGCCGCAGCTGCACTACTCATTTGTATGTATTTATATGAAATGGCTTCCAAGCGCCGCTGCAGCAGCCGACGGCGACAGCACGTGCAGTTTCGGTTCGAAATAATACCTTAAGTATACTGCCGTCATAACGAAGAGTTCAGTAAGTGCAATTTTTGAACATAGAATATTTAACATTTTGCGTCTGCGTAACCCAACACTAAGGTTCAAAATTCTATGTTCAAAAATTGCACTTACTGCATTTTTCGTTATGACGGCAGTATATCAGCCCGCTGATTCAAATAAGTTAGTTGTCGACCGATTCGCTTTGTTGGCTTGTTTTCTCTACGATTCTCCTTACGAGAGAAAACGAGATAACAAATCGAATCGTTCGAAAACTGACTTATCAACAAGGTCTGAATTATCGAGCAGATGCGGCTGAATATCAGATTTTTTCTTGGAACCTCTGCCATCTGACCTCCGTAACCTAATAACTGGGGAATACCGATATCTTTTAATTGACCTGGTTTTCATATTTTCGTGCTCATGACTGCTCGTAATGACTGCCATATATATATGACAACCGGTACCAACGGATTAACGCGCTCTCGGGAGCACGGATAAAATGAATTACTTACTCTGTTTATTTTCGAATGTCGTAAGTAAGCTGCATACTTATATCTTTTGCTTACTGTACATTCTTAGGTCTCTGTAGGTTATTGAAGGTGATAGCTTTGATGTGTGAGGTACCTGAAATGCTACCGCCAGTTTGATTTTAGAAGTCTAATTTGGGTTCCTGAAGTCTTTCAAAGATTCTTCATCGGTGAAAGAATATGTCCTAAGATCTAATGAACTATATAAAACTGTAGAGAGTAAACTTATTACACTTTAATCATACTCTCCCTCTACAACTTAAGCATGTAGCATACATATCTAAAAGTTCAATTTATGTATTTCTATCTTTTTAAAACACGTATCTACCTTTCTCGCTTCTAAGGGATTCTCTAGAGGATGGGCAGCAGCGTTCTCTGAGTACTTTAACAACCATACTGCGATCGCCAACCCGCCTGCCGAGCGTGGCGGCTACGACAAATCCCCCCTTTTGGGGGAGGCCCATGTCCAGCAGTGGACGACTTTCGGCTGAGTGATGATGATGATAGCCTTATCTCACTTCACACAAATCGCTTGTTATCTTTGCAAATGTATTAAAAAAAAAATACTTAATTTTTGTTATTTTTTGTATGTTTCTTAATTTATGTATGGTTTAGTATTTTTTTATGTTTATCTTTATTTTGGATTTTATTCGGAACCCTTGAGTACGGGACCTGAAAAAGAACTTCAAACTATTGCACGCGATCACTGAACCATTTAAAGAACTAAATAATACTGTAAGCCTTTCAAAACATTGCCACCTACGTCTCCTCATAAAACATCTCCTATTTGACCTTAAATCAGAAAGCTTATCCCCCATCTTGCCTTCTTTGCGTCAACGAAACAGTAAAATTAATCTACACTTTTTCACCTTGCATTTATTCTTACTATATGGGGTGAACGAGTAACACTTGACTCCTATCAACTTTGCAACACTTAACCTACTAACCGTAAATATCACAACTATTGTCTTTCAGTATAAATACCATATCTGTCAGTGGGAAAGGTTTCAATGGAATTATAGGGTTGAAAATTGTACAAGTGATTTTAAACTCAAAATGTTGGGAGGTAAAGTTCAGTTTTCCTTGCAGCTTTTTGATGTAGAGTACTTTTAAATAAAAAGTGCGCATCAAAAAGTTTATTTTGCGCATTACCTTTGAAGTTTATCACTTTTATTGCCCATAAAGCGTGTTAATGGCATGTTACCCATAGTAAATCCCATTACCATTTTAAAGGAGAAGTCATCTGAAATTACTTTTGTGTTTGTGATAACGTGTAATGTTGTAAGTGAGAACACCGCCCTCATATTTATTGAGATAATTTTGTGTTTATATTTATTTATTGTTTTTAACACTTTTATTTTCTTGGTAAATGTTTTGTTTTACATTTCTTCGTTTATAGTGTCACAAGCTAAGAAAATCATTTAACAAAAAGTTTCTTATAAATATGGGATCCACCACAGGCTGATGCTACCTGTCTTGGGTGTTTCTTATACAAATCCGTGACAGAAAAACACAGGTAGTATCTTCCCTGAAGTCGACCACGTGACTATGCAAATATACGGTCAGCAACAGAAGTAGCTGAACATTTGAGTTTTTAAACTTGGCATTAGAAAACTAATTGTTTTAAAACAAAAAGTTTAATAGATACCTAGAGCTGCTAGATACAGCTCTAAGTATGTCTTAAAGTTTTTGTTTCCTATCAATAAGTTTTGTAATTAATGCAAAGTTGTAATACTCAAATGTTCAGCTACTTCTGTTGCTGACTGTACCTCATCATGGTAGAAAACACACCATGATGACGTAAGTGCGAACAGTCATGTCGTCAAGTTTAATCGAGCTGTCACGGGAAGAGCCTACCAGTGTTGTTCTACCATGTCTGAATCCTTTCACAAACATCCGCCTTCTTCTAAGTAGCTCTGTCTCTAGCATGGTAAGAGCCGACCAAGTAGTGATTTCAGGAACATTAATTGTTCACCCTGGTAGCATCATTTTGCAAAACCTTGAGTTCTACAAAACTGCTGAGTTCAGGTGGCGCCGCTGTAGTAGTAACGCGCAAAATCTTAAAACTACTAGATAACGCATGTTGGACTTTACAAAGAAACGAATCTTGGCAATGATTCTGAAACAGTTAACAATGAACTAAAATTATCACATTGATGAGTAGTTACGGTTTACTCACGTGCATTTTTCGGGATTGCCCGACTAGTTTCGGACCCAAACGGAGCCCTTAATCATGAGTTGAACACGCGGCGACATCGCGAGTCGAACTCTCACTCTAAGTAATCATAAATATGAATGTGTCTCACGAAAGTGATACCTAATAATATCATCACGTGCAAAGCAGTATGTAAAATTATCACATATAACAAAATATGTTTGGTTTGGTTTTTATTTCTTTTTTAGGTAATAGGTTGCCACTCAGGCCGACGAGACCTCCCATCTATGATGGTAAGTGGTTACCAACGTCTATAACACCCACTACCCCAAGAGGATTGCTGATGTTTTGCCAACCTTCGGCATCAATTACATAGAAACGGCATAAGGTGCATGCGCGGCGCAGGCGCTTTCATACATTTTGTCGTGCCGCTGCCGCTTCAAATCTTTTTCGTACAAAATGTATGAAAGCGACGCGCCTGCGCCGCGCATGCACCTTATGCCGTTTCTATGTAATTCAGGCCTTAGAGAACAAAGTTGAAAAGTCACATGTGATAACTTAACCGACACCCTTACACTTTAAACAAGAACACAGCAATGCTGCTTGGTGACACATACATAAAAACAATTTATAACGGTCCATGCAGTCAAAAACCACAGGGTTAGGCACAAACAAAACCTGGGCAAGTGGCCACTCCATCTTCAGAGATAAATGAACGAGATTGTCGTAACAGCTGACAAAGTTTAGGTACACCTACACGAAAGATGACAACCCTATTTTGCATGTGCGAAAACTTTTAACTCACAATTTTCGACCTCATGATTAGAGAATTAAGGTTCAACTTTAATGGTCAGTGTGTGCAAAAATTTGTTGGTGCGAATGGACAACGCCCTGAGACAAGATCAGCAAAAAATTTTGTAACAAAAAATGCTCAAACAATGAGATGGATCCACGTTAGCTTGGTTGCCGTTACGTTTGGCGCCTAAAGTACCTGAAAGTCGGGAAATTTGGTAAGAGCCATAGATATAAAGAGCGGATGCATTAAACCTAAGTAAGGCCCGGAATCCACCAAAGCGGAGACGAGACGAGCGGAGCGGAGATGTGTTTTAAAAAACCAATAGAATTTCGTTATTCACACATCTCGTCTCCACTCAGCTTAAGTGACCACTGAGCGGAGATGTATCACATTTGTTTGGCGCGATGGAAGCGGAGATGTGAGCTGTTCCTCGCTGAGATTGAGCTGGGCCGCGGTACAAGGCGGATATGTGAGCTTTGCCTCGCAAGCTGACGACGGCGTGCAGCGGAGACGAGATGTGTGCGGTGCACTAAACTGTGCGTCGCACGCTGCTCATTTCCGCTCTAGTCAGCGCATATCTCCACCCTAGCCAGCAAAAATCTCCGCTACAGTCTAGCCAGTACGCATCTCCGCACAGTTTCGGTGGATCACCCTAGATGAAAAATATCTCTTCTCGTCTCCGCTTCATAAGGCCTGTTTTTTCTTGTAGATGGTCTTTGCGGACCGTTTCTACATAATCGGGCAGTTATTGGAGGGACCTGAAGGGCCTCCAGCCAATGGGGGGGAGTAAGGTCTGATGTCCTTTTTCAATGCGTGGTAAACGTGCGTGTGAGGACTGTCTAGAATATAAAGTTTCCTCACCGCATGCTGGGAACAGACGCGTGTTGTAAGATGCAACAAAACTCAGCACGCTTGGTGGAGGATCTATACGGTCCGCCTGGCTAGCTACTACCCTCAAATTAAAGTCCAGCGCCAAGCAGTTTACTGAACTCCGTCGTGTGTATGTGAGAACGAGGGGAGTCCCTCTATATCTTTGAATGATTTTAGAAATAGGTAGTGTTAATTATGTTATTATTATATGTTAATTTGTGCTGAATAAATGATTTTTCTTTCTTTCTTTTCTTCTTTTTTTCTTTCTTTGCTACTTGGATTCGTGTGCTCCATCATAGACCCTATTTGCGCTTATCGTCGCCTTATGAAAACCTCTGGAATGCATTTGGTCATTGCCCAGTTCCTGTGGGCTTTCAAGTGGAAGAAGTTACAGGCAAAAGCGAGTCAATTATATTTTCTACGAATGTTATATCATATCTAATATTGTAAATGCGAAAGTAAGTTTGTTTGTTACCTTTTCACGTCTAAACCACTGAACCGATCATCCTGAAATTTTGCATATACGTTGTCAGGTGTACAGAAACGGACATAGAGTAGGTACCTTTCATCCCGAGAAAAAGTACTGTTCCCGAGGAAAACAACAATAAAGTTCATAGATGGCGTCACGTGTCTTTCGAATCACGATTGAATTATATTATTATAGAAACTTTAGTAGTGTGTTAAGAGTTTTTTTGAGCTTAATTAACGCGAGCGAAGCCGCGGGCAAAAGCTAGTAACTAATAAATACTTAATGTCAATCAATCTGCCTAGCCTTTTCCCAACTATGTTGGGGTCGGCTTCCAGTCGAACCGGATGCAGCTGAATATCAGTATTTTACATGGAGCGACTGCCTATCAGACCTCCACAACCCAGTAACTGGGTAATACGATACTCTTGGTAAGACTGGTTGTCAGACTTTCTGGCTTCTGACCAACAGTAACGACTGTCAAAGATCTACAAATGACAGCCGGGACCAACGGCTTTACGTGCTTTCCGAGGCACGGAGGAAACTCGCTATGGTAAATGGTCACCCATCCACAGACCAACCTCGGCAAGCGTGGCTTAACCCGGAAGATCGGTCTATGCGGCTGTAATTATTTAGCCACGAGCTCCTCTATTACTTAATGTCAGTGCCTACAAAATAATTTCGCATAGAGCGCTTCTCTTATAATTATAGTACCGTTCGTGATAAAATAAAATGACCAAATAACATTCCCGAGGTTTTCACTCTAAGGCAACGTTATCTTTAAGTGCGATTAGGATAATAAACGCGACCAAGTTAAAAAATAAAAAATCCGATTATCTGTTTAGCAATATTTTGTCAATTTAGCAGCAGCATTAAACTTGCTATGTAGACGAATGAATATGATTGGTGGATATCAAACGCATCCATAGCAACGTTGCATAGCACATCTCTGGTGGAAAAGCATCCTTATCCTTTTATAATATATGAGTTAACATATGAATAACAGGGTCCCTTAAAAGTCATGCCTTACACCCGTTAGCCGGAAATTCCTAAAAAACATCGCATCACATAAGGAAAAAGTTTATAAAAAATGTTGTCACAAAACTAATGACGGTGATAGTGAACGAGGCACATTCGCTTTGTATTATCTAAATAAAGAACTTGAATACCGTTAGCTTTGATATATTTAGTGTGCTTTATGTTGTACAGACATCATCATCATCATCTGCCTAGCCTTTTCCCAACTATGTTGGGGTCGGCTTCCAGTCGAACCGGATGCAGCTGAATATCAGTATTTTACATGGAGCGACTGCCTATCAGACCTCCACAACCCAGTAACTGGGTAATACCATACTCTTGGTAAGACTGGTTGTCAGACTTTCTGGCTTCTGACCAACAGTAACGACTGTCAAAGATCTACAAATGACAGCCGGGACCAACGGCTTTACGTGCTTTCCGAGGCACGGAGGAAACTCGCTATGGTAAATGGTCACCCATCCACAGACCAACCTCGGCAAGCGTGGCTTAACCCGGAAGATCGGTCTATGCGGCTGTAATTATTTAGCCACGAGCTCCTCTTATCTTCCTATTATCTTATGTTGTACAGACGCGAGCACATAAAGGTACTTACTACAATCTGTAAAATTTATTTAATAGAATTTCATCTGTATCGCAAAAGCATTTGGTTGAACGTTCAGTGATTGATGATTTGACAGTTTCGGGTAAGTTGATGTGCTGGCGCCTGTACATAGGGCCACATATCAAGCTATACAGGGTGTAAATGAATTCGTGAAATTCCTTAAAACAACATGATCTATTAGTAGGTACTGGTGTAGTTTGATCCCGCACGGGATTTAGAGATAATTAAATTTGGAGATAAATAAAAAAACTTTTTATTGCGATAGGTATAGTGATTGTATAGAAACTAATCCAAGAAAAAAATTGATAGCAAAATTTTTTTTTGGCTTTAAACTTTTCGATTCCACGCATAAATGACTGAAAGCACAGCGACACGGCCGGCGGGAACGACTAGCGCGTTATCGCTCTTTGCAGTTAGTTAACTCGGGGCTCTAAAATGATTCGGAAATAGTAAACCAAGTTTTTTTTTGGATTATGTTTGTGTTAATTTCTAAAAAAACCTGTTTATGGTTAATCTGTGTCATCAGTAGATCATACAGTTTAAAGGAATTACACGAATTCGTTTACACCCTGTTATTGCCGATATTTCTAGTATAAGCTGACCTCTCATTTTGCGGAAAGCCTATACAATGCGAGATCAGGTTATACTGGATATTAAAAGCCTGATATTTAGCCGTGCGTACCAAAAAAAAATGTATTGAATCATCATTAAATGGTCAGCGACTATTAGAGGACATCGATCATCGGACCCTCTTAATGCCATATTCAACGGTTTGGTTACTGAAAAAACAATACGCTTTGGTAGGCGGATTGAGAATTATGATGGATGTTCTTGGTTCCATAATGGATGCTGCTGCTAAATTGACAAAATATTGCTAAACGGATAATAGGATTTCGTTTATTCATTGTATATACATATTAAATTATATTTTTAAATACATATGTTATAAAAAATAAAAACTATACACATTTAAAAATATAAAAAATAGTAGCCCACCGGCATCGGGAACAGGGTCCAAGCTGCCGGCGGTCAGGGCTCCAGAGAGAGGAACTTCCTAACAATACGCGCCGTGTCCAGAAGTACCGCTTTCTGAATCAAACCCTTGATCCAGCTGCCTAACGAGAGCCTCATCAGATGTTGGTCTAGGCTCTTGGCTATTAAGCCATTGGCTGTAACGACTATCGGCACAATGACTGCTGAGTCAACATCCCACATGTCGACAACCTCGTGTGCCAAATCAAGATATTTGATTTTTTTATCATTTTCGGCTTTCACGAGGTTCTCGTCATGCGGAACAGTGATGTCAACAATCATTGTGCGGCGTTCTAATCGATCTATCACCACGATGTCAGGCTTATTGGCAACAATAGTCCTATCGGTGATGATAGATCGATCCCAATACAGTGTGACATGACCATTCTCGAGAACTGGGTCGGGCACATACTTGTAGTATGGTACTTCTGTGTCCACAAGGTTATATTTCAGAGCAAGTTGCTGGTGGATAATCCTAGCTACGAGGATGTGCCTGTGCAAATACTCACCGTTAGCAAGACGAGAACAACCAGAGACAATATGTCGGATAGATTCACCGGGACAGTGGCATGCCTGACAGATGTCAACCGTGCCGTCCTTCACAATATATTTTCTGTAGTTGTTCGTCATCATTACTTCGTCCATAATTGCACAAACAAAACCTTCGGTTTCCCCAAATAGGTCACCGAAACGTAGCCAGGCCACGGACGCTAGAAAATCTACATCAGGCCCATGAAGAGCCCGGTAGAAGCGTCCGTGAAGCTCCTTGCTCCGCCATACCTCCATGCGACCTTTAGCATCAAGTACTACAGGTTTGCGCCAGTTCTCTTTCGCCAAGGAGAGCGGAGTGAGTCCCTTGTCCACTGCGACTACATCTCGATGCATCCCCACGTCGGCTTGGGAGAAGTACTCCCTGAGACTGCACACCTCACGGTTGTGGAGGGTCTTAGCATTTAAAAAGCCTCGACCCCCACACTTCCGCGGGATGTACAGTCTCATTACCGATGAGCGTGGGTGATGCATTCGGTATGCAGTCAGCAGCGTACGGACCCTTCTATCCAGGGCGTCAAGCTCGGTCTGAGTCCACCTGAGCATGCCGAAGGAGTACATCAGGACCGGCATGACCCAACCGTTAAAGGCGCGCACCTTGTTACCGCCCGACAAAAGACTTTTAAGTACTTTTATCAGGCGGCCAAAGAAGCGCTCCCTCAACGATTGCTTCATGTCAGTCTCGTTGATGCCTAACGCCTCCGACATGCCCAGGTATTTGTAGGTCTCGGTTGAGGAGAGGGACCTAAGGTGTATGGAATCCGAGAGTTGGGTTCCCACGGATTCCATAATCCCCCCTCGCTTTACATGCATGACTGCACATTTGTCCACACCAAATTCCATCCTGATGGAATTACTGAAAGTTTCAGTTACCTTCAGTAACTCCACCAGTTGCAAATTGTTGGGGGCAAAGAGTTTCAGATCGTCCATGTAAAGGAGGTGGGATATTACCTGACCACCTCTTCTCAACCGATAGCCCAACCCTGACCCCTCGAGCAATGTGCTTAGAGGATTCAAGGCTAGGCAAAACCACAGCGGGCTCAGACTATCGCCCTGGAATATACCCCGCTCAATCCTGATCAGTTCACCGTTCCCTTGAATTTGTCGACATCCTGGATAGTGAAGCACCGTCCTCCATTGCCCCATACATGACATCAGGAAGGCGCGTAGAGTTGCATTTATTTTATACAACTCCAGCACCCTCATGAGCCATGCATGCGGCACCGAGTCATAGGCCTTCTTATAGTCTATCCAACACGTCGACAGATCCTTTCGGGACCGACGAACTTGTTGGCTGATGGCCATGTCAATGAGAAGTAGCTCTTTAGTACCGCGGGAGCCATTCTTACATCCATTCTGGGTAGCACACATAATAGCGTTACTATCAATATGATGGTTAAGTTTTGCTCTCTTTGCATAGGATTTTATTATTATAACTTTCGTGAGACACATTCATATTTATGATTAGTTACGGTTTACTCACGTGCATTTTTCGGGATTGCCCGACTAGTTTCGGACCCAAACGGAGTCCTTAATCATGAACTGATCACGCGGCGAGGTCGCGAGTCGAACTAGCGCTGCACCGCGCCGCGTAGCGTTGCGCCCGCGACGAGAGGGGCGCGCTCTGTGTCGGTATTGCTCGTGCATCTTCGTCACTTGTCGTGTCCGTGTTGTTGTGATACTGAGTTAAGTTACGTTTGGGTCCGAAACTAGTCGGGCAATCCCGAAAAATGCACGTGAGTAAACCGTAATTAATCATAGATAATCGGATTTTTTACTTTTTAACTTGGTCGCGTTTATCCTAATCGCACTTAAAGATAACGTTGCCTTAGAGTGAATACCTCGGGAATGCTATTTTGTCATTTTTATTTTATCACGAACGGTAACTACTATAATTATACGAGAACCGCTCTATGCGAAATTAATTTGTAGGCACTGACATTCGGACAAACTGTTATAGGGTTTTTCCGTGTGGAACTTCTCAGTAGCAGCCCGGAGTCTGGATTTGTGCCCGGTCGATGGCAATAGGCTCGCCCCCTATTACATGGGTCGTTAAACATAATGGCGAATTGTGGGTGTACTACTATACACCTCTGCCAACTCTTCGAGAAATACAGGCGTAAGTTTATGTTATACTAGCTTTCGCCCGCAGCTTCGCTTGTGTGAAATTTTGAACCCGTTAAGTGACGATTTTCCATACAAACTTTCATCCCCTATTTAACTCCCTTAGGGGTTGAATTTCGAAAAATCCCTTCTTAGTGGATGCCTACGTTACAAAAGGGACCTACTGTCAAAATTTCAACTTTCTAACCCCAGCGGTTTAGGCTGTGCGTTGATAGATCAGTCAGTCAGCTTCTCCTTTTATATGTATAGATTCTTTTCCAAAAGCAAGTTCATATTGCAACTTGGATTCGATAGTTTTCTACTCATATCGCTGCTTTAGAAGAATAATGACACAATTCAAAAAAGCTTATTTTAAATTTGAAAAATGGCGCCAAATTGCAAAAGCAATGGCAAATGACATTTTGTGATGCTAATTTTTGCCGATATGAAAGTGAGTTTTATTCCCAAAAAAATAGGACTATTTTGGATTCCTTTTTCTCCTTAACTAGTTTGGACATTTTGGATTGTATGGTTATTCATGCAAAGCTACGATATCAGTGGACTATGAACATACCTAAATACACACGTAGCGCTAAAAAATTTTGTCGATAACGAAACGAATACGTTAACTACACAATTTAGCAAAAATCGCTCTGTTTATTGGACTAAATTCCTCAATTCATAATTAAATCCTTCTGGTTTCTCCGAAATATTTGTACGTACCGACAAAGATCTCTAGGCGTCTAATATATATTTTGACCGCAAAATAGATAATTTTTGCAAAATATGTAGGTATTTCCAAACCCTTTAAATTCTTTTGTGATGACTCAATAAGGATAATGTCATCAGAATTTTATTCGAAGATGGTTTGACAAAAATTTGCTTATGACTAGGCGCAGTCTCCTATTTTTTTTTCCTGGGTACCTACATATGTATACGCAAGCCTATGAAAATATAAATGATACTAGGTGTTGCCCGCGGTTTCACTGGCATCCTAGGGTAACTTCTCCGCCTAGATAAAAAATATCCTATATCCTAATCTAGGTCATGGTCTACCAGTGTGCCAAATTTCATCCATTATTCGTCCATTTCGCACGCGTCCGCGTTACCACGGACGAGCCTCTTCCCATGGTGCATCGGTGCGAGCTCGTGCGTCGCGGTGCGCGATATCACGCACCGTGGGAAACAAGCATGAGAAGAAGTCTGTGCCGTTCCCAGCAGTGGGTTAGTAATGGGCTGATTATGTTATCATGATCTCCCTGTCCTTATCCCACACAAGGTGGGGTCGGCACAACAAGTATTTCTCTTCCATTCTCCTCTATCACCCGTCATCTCAGTACTCACTCTGTTCTTACCCATATCCTTCACACAGTCCATCCATGTTTTCTTTGGCCTAACTTTACTTGTATACCCATCCACTCTTCTAGTAACTTCTTCTAGGCTTGCACGCAGCAGTGGGGCAGTAGGAGGCTGATTGTGTTATTTATAGTTTTGTGACAATCTAATGCTTGTTTCTCACGGTGCGTGATATCGCGCACCGCGACGCACGAGCTCGCACCAACGCACCATGGGAAGAGACTCGTCCGTGGTAACGCGGACGAGTGCGTACCGGTGCGCCGTATCCACATCACGCACCCTCATAATGTGGCTTCCCACGGTGCGTGATTTTACACACGCACAGCCGGTGCGCGCTACCACGCACCGTGGGAAGCCAGCTTTATAGGTTCGATTTGACATCTGTAAAATACTAGGAGTAATGTCAACACTATATAGTAATAATTACTCTAATGCGTGGCGTTTAGTTTCATTTTATCAATGGTGCGCTATGTTCAAATTAATAAAAAAGCGACTTTCTTTAAAATCGAAGGCGTGCAACTTCTGTACACATTTATTTTGTCCTTTTATGCAAACGTCAAATCGGACCTAATAAGCCGGGTCTGCAGTGCCAATTTTCTAACAAAACTTGTTATCAAAACAAGTTAGCAAAACATGTTAGCAAAACAGCCAGTCCGCTGCGCAACTTTTACACAAAATGCGTCACTTCCCGTCCCCGCAGGCGAACGCGGGGAATGTTATCCGTTCGTCTCGGCAAACATGTTATTGTGTTTTTGCGAACAAAACTGTTAGGCCACGCACCTATTCGGTTAGCAAACAATGTTATCCTATTTTTGTATTATAACTTTCGTGAGACACATTCATATTTATGATTATTTACGGTTTACTCACGTGCATTTTGAGTTCGACTCGCGACCTCGCCGCGTGTTCAGCTCATGATTAAGGGCTCCGTTTGGGTCCGAAACTAGTCGGGCAATCCCGAAAAAATGCACGTGAGTAAACCGTAAATAATCACAAATATGAATGTTATCCTGTTTGCAAACACGAAAACATGGCGCAGCGGACCCGGATTTACGTTGTTCGAACTGTAATAGATAAAGCACTAACACCATTCATACTCTTTCCTCTGCGCAGTCAAAACTCACGTATAACCTTGAGTTCTTTGACCCAACCATTAAAAGTGCTAACTTTAGACCCTGATATGAAATCGTTGGGTCATCCGCTAAATTGAGTTTAGTTGTCGTTTTGTTATTTAGCGAGAGTAATTTAAGATTAGTCACACCCTTATTTATAGGTACCTTGTATTAATTGAACATTTATTTTGACTTTTAGGTCGTGGTTTAGCTGCAATTACTGTTTTTCTTTCTTATTTAAATTTACTGCTTCTTCTTCTCAATCTACATTTAAACAACCACCAACATCTATGTATATAAAAATGAATCCCTATTTCCCTTGGTCACGGCATCACGCGTGAGCGGCTAGACCGATTTCGCAAATTTTTTTTTTTTGTATTCTTAATTGTCAGGAGAAGGTTCTTATGAAAGAAAATTTTGATATTTAAAAAAAACGAAATTATCTCAGTATGTCCATATTCTACAATTTTGTTTACCGCATGCATGAAAATGGTTTTAACTTTTTGTTACTATTTTGATTTTGTTTCTGAAGGTAGGTAGTAGGTAAGTAGTAGGTAGGTAGTAAGTAGGAAAAAGTGCATTGCAACGTACGCCGGGTACAGCTAGTATTTTATAATAATCACAATGATCGGAACCCGAGGTTGTCGATGTGTGAACATTGACATGTGAACTCAGCAGTCATTTTGCTGATAGTCGTTACGACCAGTGGTCTAATAGCCTAGAGTCTGAAACAACACCTTATGAGGCTCTCGTTGGCCGGTGGGTTAAAGGACTTGATACAGAAAGCAGTACTCGTTGATATGGAGGAGATTCCATTTTCTGGAGCCTTGACAATGGATAGATTGGACCCTGTTCCCGATGACGGTGGCCTACTATTTTATGTATTTTTAAATGTTTTATCTTTATTAGAAATAATTACATGAAGAGATAATGATTCATTTATTTAAACCAAACACTGATTGGTTCAATAATAAGACTCCATTTCTGGTGTATTTTGTTACAATTTTATTTATTTTCTTTAACCTATAATTTTCTCCACCCTTTACATACAAGGGTCCGTTCTACATAGGTCTGGTTTCGCTCTTATTAGGGAGCGTACAACCAGTTCTCTGTGATCTTAGAATTACGTGGAGCATCTATAACTTTGACCTTCTCAGCTTTTAACGAAACTTATACTATGTAGCACTATCCTCATTTCCTTTTGAACCTGCTTTCTTTCTTCTCACTGGAAAAGACGATCTTCCAAAAACAAAATTAGACCCCATACAGTCTAAAAACATTCTTCTAAATTTTAAACATATGCAAACAAGGCCATTTTCGCAGTCATTAATATTTAACACAGAAAAAAAGCAGTCATTACATAATTTTTGCACATATCTCTGCAAACATACCGTTTACGAGCTCGTAAATAATCAGAACCGCACTCTGGAATTCCGTCACGAATTTTTAAGTCATCCGAAGAGTGATGACACAAAGTATTGGTATGATCTTTTATTTTTTCACAAATTTCATTTTTGAGATTTCTGTGAGAAATATGGCAGATTATGGCTTGGGAAAGCAGGGTATGAAAATATTTAATTTAAATAATGATAGTATGTAGAGCATCCTTGCGGTCGAACTAGGTAGTCCAGCTCACTACCAGTTTAACCGAAATGGTGCAGAGATTGAGAAAAAGAAGACAGATGGAGAGGCGACACTATGTTTCATTCCTTTCAGATTAGAAAGAAAGAAAGAAAAAATATTTATTTTAGACTCGCAGTTACAGAAGTAGAACAATAATTACTTAACATATTATTACTTAGATTTTATGTTATTAAATCTAAGTAATAATATGTACGTAATGTACAAGTACACCTAGACTGCCCGTTTTTCTCTTTCCATTCTTCCAGTCCATCCAAAGGTTGTCTGGAAGAGATCGCCTTGCGCGATAAGACCGCCCATTGTACATTTTTTGTATTTAAATTGTTTTTCCTTGTTTTGTTAATCTGGTGTATATGTTACGGCTAATAGCCGAAGTGCGGCTACACCTAGTTTTAGCCGGGTACAACTAGGTACAGCCGGCCACATGCGGTTAAACTTAGATGTATCCTATTTATCCTCGGTTAGAACTAGGTTAAGCCTTCATCATAGCGGATAGAACTAAGTAGGTGCAGCCGCACACCGGTGATTAAGAGGAACCCCGACACGGATAGGTTAGGTTCGAAGGGGATGACGGGGGCTAGAGTGAGCGAGCGAAGCGAGCGAACGAAGCCCCCGTCATTCCCTTCGTGTTAGGTTACTTTAAACTCTGCAGACAGAAATACGAGCCCCGCCCAGCGGGGCTCCGTCGACTTAAGCTACACCTAGTTCTAACCAACTGCTACTGGTTGCACCTAGTTGTATCCGGTTAAACCTAGGTGTAACCGCCATTCGGCTTTTAGCCGTAACATATGTACAATACAGAGTATATAAATAAATATACAATATACATAATATACAATATCTGCATATAAAAGGTTAGTATCATTGATATAAGGATCTCATGGATCGCTCCCTTTATGTGCGAAGGTTGTGGTATTAGCTATGTGTTATGTGCTAGTTGGGTATCCCATTTATTAAACAATAGACTAAAGGATGATTTATACTACACCGTGTCACGCCTACTCCCTAAGTCCGTCAACGAAGTTAGTCGCCCGTCCGAAAGTAGCCCGAAACGTAGGAGTCAACAAAATAAGTGTCAAGTTCAACTTGGCATCCTTACCTCGTCTGTGCCTTGGCAAGTTCTAGCAAAAGACATCCCTAAAGCTATTAAAAAGCTCCGCATAAACACCGCCCATCTATCTATCTATACAAATAAAAATTAAATGCTGTTTGTTGGTAAGTACATCACTTGAGAATGACTGGACCGAATCGGCATTTTTAATGTTTGTAATTGTCCGAATTAGGTTATTATGGAAAGAAAAATAGGAAAAGTTGCCGGGAATATTGGCGAATTCGGGAAAAAATGAACGTTCTTTTTTCTATGGTCTTTTAGTATGATAGGAGAACGTCTTTCGGGTCAGCTGGTATTACAATAAAACAAGAAAGACTTGGTAAATTGAAATGAAGAAGAAAAACCTTATCCTTATTATTATTCTAATAAATTATCCTTAAACAATATCCTTATTTCTCTTACGTAAAATGACAATGTCAATGACTGACCACGTAAACAGAAGGACGGCATTAAGATTCGTTAAACATTTCGCTTAGGACAATTCTGTTGACACGGTACGAATAATTTGATGATGCACCAAGAATCTTGATTTCTGCAAATATTTTGAATGATCGTCATATTTCTTTACCAAATTATTGTACTTCGTAGATTTTCCGATGTAAAATTAGTATAGGTACAGTGATTATTTCATTACCTTATTCCTGAAGGAAGGAGGTGATTTTTATGAAAAAGATGGTTAGAACTTAAACCAAGCTAAACCCAGATTTCAAATATAACCATCACTTTCTAACGTCATATACAAATAAAAACTAAATAATAAAAAAAGACACGACTGCTCAAAAAATACTAAGCGACTAAAAATTAAACTAATTAAATAAAGAAAATAAGTTGTATTAGAGAGAAGAATAACGTTTTAGAATAAAAGTAAATTCTGTATGTATTGAAATTCAGTCAGAGGACATTTTTTTCGGAAAACATAATCCCCGACTATATCAGAATTTCAAATACGTACAGAATTAGTTCAAGTTTATCCAGCATCGAAACCTACAGCGCGGTGTTAGTCTTTACACAACTAGTGCAAATTCCCATAAAAAACGAAAACACTCAATTGAACTTAACCCCATACAATTCTTATCACAAAAGCCGAATACCATTTTACAGAAACACGGTGCACCCGCAATTAGTAACGGCGTAAATGCACTTTTACTAAAACGCAACACAAAAATAAGAAACTTCATTAAAACATAAATTCTCACTTAACCCTTTTATCTGAACTATTGTTCAATTATCAGTAGATATCTGACCGCCAATTAAAAATTAGTTAAAAGATAGCGAAAGTATCGATTGCGCTAAAAGGTAGTTGTTCATTAGGCGTTTTATTCTACGATTTTATTGTGATTATATTGGTATTCGGCAGAGAATCGGTATTCGGCCTTTGATTGTGCCGATATTATTTGGACTATGCTAAGTGGGTTACACTTAGTGTTGTATCGCTAATTGAAAACACTTTCCTTAGAGTAAGGGCTGTACGCTTTTTATTACTGCGTGCTTTATGCTAATATGACTCTGACAACTGAAAATCAGCGCTGGGTGTTTGACGCCCAGCATAATATGCTGAGATGGTGACCCTTTTGGCATGGGCATGCTCGACAGCATAAAATCTGTGTTTCTTTTATGTTTTTATTTTTATGCTGTTATTGTGTCCTTGGCTGAATAAATTTGTTTTCTTTCTTTCTTTTTCTTCTTTCTAATATCGGAGAAATTTAAATATCAATCGATAAATCGGAAGATACATACATATAAAAAATATTACATAACATAACATCGCGCTTGTATTCCTCGAAGGAACGGGCAGAAGTGTATTAATACACCTTCATTTCGCCTTTCTGGTTGAGTCCCATGTAATAGGCGGCGAGCCTATTGCCATCAACCGGGCCAAATCCAGACTCCGGGCTGCTACTGGGAAATCCCGCACGGAAAATCCCAAGAACACATTGAAAAAAGATTCTTCTTAAATACTCATTTTCTCAGTATTTTTATCTGTATTTGTGGGCTTATTACATTTCCCTTATTCAAAGTCAAAGTTTTTATTTCAAATAGACCAGATTACAGGCATTTTTAAAACGTCAAAACTAGGTGCGCGGTTCTAAAAGGTAGGTTCTATGGAGAAGAGCCGGCAAGAAACTCCATGAATACTCTTTTATCATGACTATTCATGACAATTCCATTACAGTAGCGTGCGACATAGAATGAGAATAATGCAGGTTAATGTAAAAAATAAATTCACATAAGAGTAGGAAAAAGAAAATATGCCTTCTAGAATTGCCATAGCAGTTACGGGCTGACCAGTCCCGACAAACAGCACCCGTTCACGAGCACGAGCATGACGTGCACATCCGCATCGCTTAGCTCAACCATATTGTAGGGAACCCAACAACCGGATATACAACGCCACCATCAGCAGGACATTTAAGTGAGCATGACAGACTCATACTACCAGACAATGGGCAGTAATATGATATGATTAAAGGTGTATCATTAATTGCTGCATGATACGCAAACTTTACAGTTTGGAAAATGATATTATCAAAATTATAAATATAGCTTTTCGCAAATCAATTACGCATCATCTAAATATTTCAGCTCACTAAAACTAAGTTCGCTATTTGCAGCTCCAACTTTATGTAAAGGTGGAAGAAGGATTGTGTGCTTATGGCTAAGGCTTTCCTTTAGTCTTCTCCTTGTCTCGTGTCGGCACGAGCTTTACGAGAATAGTTCATGCCGTGGTGAAAAGATTAGCCAGTCAGCACGGTTGGTAGCGAGGCTGACTGCCCAGGGTGTGCCGGACGTACTTGAGCATCATTATACTCTTGGAGGTTTTTTTTTACTCAAATGAATAGGTACACACGGTTACATATTAATCAATAGGTACATTTCCTGATATTAGGCTGATCTCCCGTTGTGCGGAAACCCTATGCAACACGAGATCAACTCATACTGGACATCGTCGGGCATTGTGCAAATCCGCGAAACTAACATTGGATAATTCCGCGTATCTGACAAATGTAAAATAAAATTATAAAAAAAATATTAGCCGGTAACTATCCCACTGCTGGGCAAAGGCCTCTTCTCATACAGAGAAGGAACGAGCATTGATCGCCACGATTGCTCATTGCGGGTTGGCGATTTCAGACCATAAAGTCGAGGTTTCCTCACGATGTTTTCCTTCACCGTTTGTCAGTGGTGTCTTAGATTAACTAAGAAAGTACATATGAAATTGAAAAAGTCACATTGGTACTTGCCTGGATTTGAACCAGTAACCCGGTGCTTAACAGGGCTGTAAATTGACAAATGTAGTCAATTTTAAATTTCGCGGGCAATGCACGCAAAATCCAAATATAAACTTATAACCTTCCCTTGTAAACCTACACGTAGTGCAGATACGCGCACTTTACGTATGGTAGATTCGCGGATTTGCACTATCCCCGACGATATGTGTAGCTTGATATGTAGCCGTGCATACAATATCATTTTCATAGGTTATCAGTACCATACTAGAATAGCACCATATTCTTAATAATCGTATATCGTTCTTCGTATCGTTCGTATGTAGTTCTTGTATCATGTACGTGACACCCACGGAACAGCTAACTGCTTTGCACGACCAGTTGCAACTCTGCAACCGATCGCTTTGGCGATGTTCGCTGTAGACATGTAGCGAAGGTATTTATAATAAATCCTGGTAAAGAGTGGTGCGATGGAAAAGTAGGGATTCGAATAGAAAAGGATAATAGTTTGGTCATACTTTCGTTAGACACATTCATATAATGATTGGTTACGGTTTACTCACGTGACTTTTTCGGAATAGCCCAACTAGTTCCGGACCCGACTACCAAACTGAATTTCGACAAATCGTTCTACGACAAAATTTTACTCCGACACTATGTCTCTTTTTTTATTCGACACTCCGACAATTAATTATGGAATTCAACACTGGGGTTTAAAGTAACCTAACACGAAGGGGATGACAGGGGCTTCGTTCGCTCGCTTTGCTCGCTCACTCTAGCCCCCGTCATCCCCTTCGAACCTAACCTATCCGTGTCGGGGTGCCCCAAATTAGGTGTCGGTTCCATAATTGTCGGAGAAGCGTAATGTCGGAGTTCCATAGTGTCGAAGTAAAGTCTTGTCGTAGAACGATTTGTCGAAATTCAGTTTGAGAGTTAATATTTAAATATGGCCTAAAGATAGTTGTTCTGGTTCTGGGTGTTTGTGCATGTGAAGATATGTAAACGAATTCACGATACAAGAGAAATGAGAGGGAGCAGCTGCTTGTTTTAAAAAAATCTTAGAATAGCTGATTTTAGAATCACTACTTCATTTATTTATGCCTCCCATACATAAGTTTATGACTTACAGCGATTACGCACTGCATCCGATCCGAATCCGTGAAAATACGGGTATAAAAAACTCGGACCGAATTCGGATTTTGCTTTACACACTGCATCCGATCCGAATCCGTGAAAATACCGATCTAGAGTAAAAATCTCGGACCGAATTCGGATGTTGCTTACGCACTATTTCGATCTCTGATCCAAATTAAAACAATTCAGGGGCCATCTTTGGCATATCCATTTGGCGTCCGATTTGAATCCGAGATAGTGCGAAAGCGTTCATACAAACATTACTACGGCTACTTCGGTCCGTCAATATTTCTTCCGAATTGGAGACTCACGGATGACGGATAGAAATCGGATGACGGATGCCGGATGTAGTGCGTAAACTACCATACATATAGTTCTATGGCTACTTCGGAACGTATTTTCACGGATTCGGATCGGATGCAGTGCGTACTCACTCTAACTGTCTTACTATGCACCTGCTATCGTCCGTGTGGTGCCGGACGTAAAGAATCGCACTACCCCATCTCTTACCACGGGTGTCGTAAAAGGCGACTAAGGAATTCACTAAAGGATGGGCAGCAGCGTTCTCTGAGTACTTTAACAACCATACTGCGATCGCCAACCCACCTGCCAAGCGTAGCGATTATGACAAACCCCCCTTTATTGGGGGAGGCTTATTTCCAGCAGTGGAAGTCTTTCGGCTGAATGATGATGATGTCTTGCTATGCCATGTGGTTCTCAATATAAAGTACCTACGCCAATTGCCGCTCTTTTCATTGGTGATTGACCAGCACTTTGCCACAAAGCAGCAATGATTCTATAAAGCGATACGCGTCACCCTCTGCACTACAACATCCCCGTTCGGCAAAGACTTAAGAGCCGTAATAGCTTTGCACAGCGTGTCCTCCCACTCACTGGCGAACGTTCACAGGCAAGAGTCCAGTTGTGGCGAGATAAGGCTTCTTTACCCATTCCGTTTGTTGCCCCTTCCGAGGATCTCCCACCTGGGCATGAGTTGCCTTGGCTGACCTGGAAGTCTCTAAATAGACTTCGGACTCAGGTTGGTCGAAGCAAGGAAAACCTGCTCAGGTGGAAATTTGCGGGTAACTCAAACCTTGAGTGTAAATGTGGTGCCGTTCCGCAAACTATGGCGCACTTAACATCATGCTCCGCCTGCCCTGTTACCTGTACGCCACAAGAACTAATGTACGCTACGGATAGTGCTAAACTCATTGCTGAGTTCCTGGGCCGACACGGTGTAGATTGTCATCGACACGCTAAGAAGAATAATGATTCTATTGAATTGTTATGAATTGCTTGTCTATGATTGTAATGTAGCAGACGACCCCAGGATCTCGTGAGCTAGAGGCACGTCTGCTACACCAGTTATAAAGAAGGTTGAATACTAATTCAAAATTTTACGTGTGCAGTTTAGAGACCCCCTTATTACAGAAGATGGTTTAAACCAAGACTAAGGTAAACCCAGGTTTAAAATATACCCATCAACTTTCTTATGTCATATAACAAAAAAAGACGGGACAATTTTAAAACCTAGGTTTTTCTTAGACCATCTTTTGTAATAAGGGGAATGTGTTTTATTTATTGCTATTATAGAAGTGGTCCTGAAAAGTGTTTTCTTGTTTGTCCGGCTAGGGGTAGATAGGATCCCTTAGCCTGAGACCTTCTCTATAACTGGTGTAGCATACGTGTCCCCAGGAGAACCTGGACCCGAAACGTGGCAATAAAAATAATTTCATCTAACTAGGCTAGCTAAGCTCAGACCCCCTTATTACAAAAGATGGTTTAAATCAAGACTAAGGTAAACCCAGGTTTAAAATATACCCATCACTTTCTTATGTCTTAAAACAAAAAGAAACGGGGCTATTTTAAAACCTAGGTTTCTCTTAGACCATCTTTTGTAATAAGGGGGAAAGGGTTTACTTGCATTTTTTTTTTGATAAAGTTTAATTCGCCTTACATTATACAAACACTTCATTAGTCCACACAATCTAACGAAGCGTCCATAGACATCCATTTTTACTAACATGCAAATAAGAACTGTCAAATTAAGTCCTCCACATACGGTCTATCGTGACATCATTTACGAAAAACATGGGAGTTCTCGCATGAATGAAGCCATAGCCGTGTTTTAAGGCTATAACCAGCCTCATAGTCGTAACGTGGGTGTTGCCAACATGCAAAATACTAATATCGTAGTATAAATTGGCTGTTTAGTACAATAGTGTCGAATTCTACATGGTTGTTTTAGTGTGACAAGGCGCGGGTGCTAAATATAGAGCTGGTATTGACTTAACATTGTAGCCTTCTGTTGCATGAGAAACGGAATAATTCAGTTTGAGATTGAAAAAAAATTATACAAGCTAGATTTTAATTTAAATGAAAGTAACTAGGTTACATTTAGACTGACCACACATGGGCGACAAACGAAAACTGAAACGGTGGTTAATGCAAAAATTTACTGATTTTCATGTCAAGTGGATTATTTGTAAGTATTTTGGTCCACCATTTTTTTTCCTGACATGAGATTTTACAACAGATTAAAGTTTGTCAGTAAAATTGATCAGTCTTTCAGAAACCGGGGGTTATTTGCTCGATATTTGTTTTAGCTACAGTTACCGTTTGACTTTCAAAAACAACGAGTGTCTCGAGCAACTGAGTGGCCATGTGCGTTCAGCCTTAAACTTTAAAAGTCTATTTATAACAAGTTTAAGATTAAAAATGTTTATCCTAGAAGTTTCACTGCGTTCACGAAATATGGCGAGTAAAGGGTACGAGTTCGTAGTCGAACGCATACAACAGCAGCAAACGACACGTCGTAGCGACACGTCGCAGCGTCATGTCGCTGCAGTCATAACTCCGAACCCAACAGCAGATGGCTGCAGCAGACGACACGTCGTATTCCAGTTAGTTCTGAATGTTCCGTGAGACAAGATGTGTGAACTGTTTAGGATTAGCGATCGCGATTTACTTTTGTTTTTGTTAGTTGCATCGTACAGTGCAGGATATTGGGCCACCTGGATTATCAGTTTTTCTTCCTCGGAATTGGAAACTCATTTTTTGAGAAAGACTCAACGTGTCGTCGCTCTAGCGTCGGTGGCACTACTGATCTGCGGTCGGGCGACACGTCGTCTGCGGTCGTACGACGACGTGTCGCTAGCTGCGGAAGGTATTTCATAGAAATACATAGAAACCAGTAGTGTCGGAGCGACACGTCGTCTGCTGCTGCTGTATGCAGTCGCCTACGAAATCGTACCTTTACTTGCTTTATAAATCTTGAGTCTCATCTAGTGTCAACTATTTAGATAGTCTCATTACGATAAGATTAGGACCATGTGGTCTTATAATTCCACCTCTTATGTTGCACACGGAAGGACAAAAGGTTGGCCTATTAATTTTTTATCCTGGTCTATCACCAGGTTCCGCTTAGTTCTAAACACTTAGGTTATAATATTTATTTATTTTATTTATAAAAATATGTAAGTTGTAGTATCACCTTCATAGTCATTCACCTACCTACTGGCCATTTTTATATTTGATATACTTTTTTTGATAATGACAGATGGGGATTCGATTTTTTTTTGGATTTGGCTTTTAACATGACGAGGGAAGTAAATTTTGATAAACGTACTATTTAATTTGATTATTGTCTGTATATGTAAATAATATACACAGATCTAAAAACAACTGGCCGTTTAATTATATGTGGTATGCCATCACATCAACCATTCCCTGTACACTGCTCCCTGCATCACCTGCTTCTACGTGGACTAGGAGGACTTATCTTATGTGAGCATGATGTGAGCTGGACAACCTGAGCAGCCACATACTATCCAAGAACCTGCGCTCCCATGGTACCAAAGTGAGATGCATTCCGGTGCCCGAGGGTAACCCCTTCTTCCTTCTGTTACACTTCGTCTCCTGCTACACATACGAGATCGGCGATCGGACTGGCTGTCGTCTACGTCTACTAATGACTATGACTAAATGCTACAGCCGGTCTGTTTGCTGCCGCCGGTTTCTATCAGATGGCTGTGTGGGCCATCGACGGACGCCGTAACGACAAGAAGGAACTCGCTGACTACTCCAAGGGACGTGACGCAGTCCTGCCTCTTATTCTATAAGCATCTTATTATTGTTAAGTACACTACTAGGTATAGAATGCTCTACACATTCTGTACAACTGGTGTAGCAGACGTGCTCTCAGGAGATCCTAGGGCCGTCTGTTACATTACAGTTTGGCGCCCAACTTTGTCTGAACCCCTCCCTTGTCCTCTAAATTCAAAAATAATTCAGCTACGAATTGTATAGTTTGGATGTTCATTCGGCCTCTATTATTCTCTATTTGTACTCTATTTTTACTCTTTTCCCTCCCTCCTAACCCTCTGTTAACATTTATTTGTCTTTTCAGAGATATTGTGTTGCATTCTGGTGAGACTACATACTCTAGTTCTACGTTTTATCTTGCATAATTAAACGGGAATATGTAAGGTGTCTTTTAATATTTTTGCTGTAGATGATTATGCTTTCTACCTTGTTGGTAGGTTGTAGTAAACCCAAGTTGTAGCTTAGCTAGTCTACTTAGATTGCGTCTACCGCAATAATAGAAGAAAAATAAATTCTTCTATCCCTGCTGTTACTCACTATTAGGAATAAAATTTGTGATGTTTTATTTCTGTGTGGAACTGTTATCTTACCTACATATTTCGTTCATACTTACTATTCGTACGTTTAATTTAGAGTTTTACGGAAATGAAATACTGAATTATTTTCCTATAAAAATAATTCAATGTTATTTATTTTAGGATGTTGACATATAATACGTCAACATAAATTTGTCATAATATATTGACGTATTTATTTTTCTTTTGAGTTTGACAACTTCATGGTTAATTGCGAACTCTTTTGATCTTTTAAGTTGGAATTAAATCTTCTTTCTTAAAGTTTTTTTTTTTCTGAATCCTAAATTAAAGTACGAATATTTTGCGAACTATCTTTCGACTCTGTGTGAACTTACGATACACTTCAAACATTACTCGAACGTAGTACATTCTTCAGTACTCTTACAACATTAAACTACACTACTACTACTACACTTCTATTAATATTACTACTACTACTACTAGTAATTACTAACTACTCTACTACTGCTAGTAATTACTAACTACACTACTACTACTAGTAATTACTAACTACTCTACTACTACTAGTAATTACTAACTACTCTACTACTACTAGTAATTACTAACTACACTACTAGTAATTACTAACTACACTACACTACTACTACTACTAACATTGAATAGTACTACATTCATCACTTCACGATGAAACGAGTTAGAAGAAGTTATTTTTAAACTTGGGTTTGCATACTTTTTACTGTTTACTTATTTTTTTTTTTTTTTGATAACTTTCTATTCACCTTACTTGCTCACAAACAGGAATGCAGCACCATAATCTGTACCATTTGTACTTCCTATCTGTCATTTGTATTTTTTTTTATTAATTAGTTATGTTTTTAAATTGTGTATTCTGTTTTTCTATATTCTGTTTTTATATATTACTGTACCTATCTCATCTCATCTCATTTCATTAATGGGAACTATTTGGCTTTTTTTTACATCACGTGGCTATCATCCCCATTCTTTTTTTTCTCTTCACTATCTTTCCCTCCTTATCTACTATATTCTCTTCTAAGCGGTGCGGGTAATGACACCCTAAAAATAAGCCTTCATTACCTATAATCTATTCTCTTCTATGCGGTGCGGGTAATGACACCCTAAAAATAAGCCTTCATTATCTATTATTTATCTATTATCTATTCTCTTCTATGCGGTGCGGGTAATGACACCCTAAAAATAAGCCTTCATTATCTATAATCTTTCTTTGGGTTTTCTAAGTGGTGCGGGTTATGACACCCTAAAAATAAGCCTTCATTATCTCAAATATATCCTTGTGGAGTATGTGCCATTGATCTCAAAGTAGTCGTGAGCCATATCCCCTCCCTCTGTTAGTGTGAGTGCTTGATTGTTTGATAGAATGATGAATGCATGTGTCAAGGTAATATATTCCTAACCTCAAAATTTATAGGTTGAAAAAAAATGTTTTTCTAAGTAAAAATTTTTTTTTTTCCGGGTTTTTGGGGTAATGTAGTATCACCTTCATAGTCATTCACCTACCTACTGGCCATTTTTATATTTGATATACTTTTTTTGATAATGACAGATGGGGATTCGATTTTTTTTTGGATTTGGCTTTTAACATGACGAGGGAAGTAAATTTTGATAAACGTACTATTTAATTTGATTATTGTCTGTATATGTAAATAATATACACAGATCTAAAAACAACTGGCCGTTTAATTATATGTGGTATGCCATCACATCAACCATTCCCTGTACACTGCTCCCTGCATCACCTGCTTCTACGTGGACTAGGAGGACTTATCTTATGTGAGCATGATGTGAGCTGGACAACCTGAGCAGCCACATACTATCCAAGAACCTGCGCTCCCATGGTACCAAAGTGAGATGCATTCCGGTGCCCGAGGGTAACCCCTTCTTCCTTCTGTTACACTTCGTCTCCTGCTACACATACGAGATCGGCGATCGGACCGGCTGTCGTCTACGTCTACTAATGACTATGACTAAATGCTACAGCCGGTCTGTTTGCTGCCGCCGGTTTCTATCAGATGGCTGTGTGGGCCATCGACGGACGCCGTAACGACAAGAAGGAACTCGCTGACTACTCCAAGGGACGTGACGCAGTCCTGCCTCTTATTCTATAAGCATCTTATTATTGTTAAGTACACTACTAGGTATAGAATGCTCTACACATTCTGTACAACTGGTGTAGCAGACGTGCTCTCAGGAGATCCTAGGGCCGTCTGTTACATTACAAAGTAATACAATTTTTTTTTGCGACATAACCTTATTTAACATTTTATAATCTGAGTGTAGGAGGACCATTATAGCACAGCATGTCCAACGACAGTAGGTCCGCTAAGTTCATCTTTTTTTTCCGAATCAGCCATGAGATAACACGGCAGTTAATTAACGTCACCTCAATTCACAAATTAGTGTGAACAACTAAATGTATGAACAAAATGTTCTCATCACGTATCTAATAATTTGGGTATTCAATCTGTGGCGTGGTGATGTCACTGATATTCCCACATAATAATAAGACTTGCTATACAATGTTTTTTTTAAATAACGTGCCATAAACGTACAAGTTTTGCATTTAAAACGTCAAATTCTGTGAGAGAATTATTTGGAAGAAGAGGATTAGCGAATACGTGAGCTAAAGTTTACGAAGTAAAGTGATAGGTCAACTGTCACACAACAATGCACTACTGTCAAATAACAATTGTACCCGTCAGTTTTACTTCGGCTGATTAAAAATATTACTTTACTACATTCCATTTTCAAAATCGACCTATTTCTTAAAGTGAAACGGATGTTCCATAATCAAATGTTTGATTACCTTTTACCACATTTTAATAGCTGCACTATAGGTTTATTCAAATAGCCGAATCCCTCAACCTAAATGGCAACAGTTCTCTAGCAATTTGTCGAATATTCTTGAGTTCCATCCAAGTAAAATAGCATCAAACAATCAAGATAACTTGACATTTATTCGTCAACTGACACAGCAAGGCACTGCCATAAAATATTACTTGCATTGTACTCAGTGCATGCACCACGCACACCAATGACAACCCAATTTAACTCGATCATCGTGATTTTATGACTCGATTCAAACGTTCGGTGAATGCTAATCGAGAAGATAAAATTGGGAATTTTTGGCGGTATGTGACTCAGTACGATTTGTTTTTGGTTACAAAGTCAAAACAAAGGCCGTGATGTTGCAGCGCTGTTAGGCGTCCACCAGAGCTGTGCTAAGGAATGTGTTTTGTAAACACCAATAGAATCAATTCATTTACCTAGCTTCGCCCTGCGCAGCTCTGCTGGATATGCGCTTAGCGGAGCGAGGTTTTAGTTCATACAAAACAAGCGAGAAATGCGAGCGAGGGAAGTATTGCGAGGAATGTGTGCAAGGATTTGAAAATATGCGCCCACCAGTTAGTCAATAGATGGTGTTTGGATTTTGGAATAGGTAGATGAACATTTGTGCACATTACGCATTACACATTCCTCGCACAGCTCTGGTGGAAAGGGTCACACCGTTTCACATCCTCGCTACACATTTTCGCACCGCACATTTTCCTCGCACAGCTCTGGTGGTTGTCCAGCCTTAGACTATTAAAAATAGCTTTCAATCCAGCAATGCATGTGTAGCTAGTTTGATAGCACCCCATTGTCTTATCGTGACTGTTTCTAAGCCAAAAATTAAAGAAAATTCAGAGCGCATCTTGTTTTGCAGTAGCATTAGTCTTAGTGTCTGAGTTACGGTCCATTTGTTGCGGCAGAAAGGCTTTGCTTACGTCATCGGCTTCTGATCTACCGTAATCTATAGGTGTACCAGTGTTTCAGGTTTTTTTTTATTTCTATGCCTTCGTTTGTCCGCCATCTCGCCTGATGTTAAGCAATGATGCGGTATACGATGGAGCACGCTTGCCCAGAAGAAACCGATTCACTCGTGACTTGAAGACACCCAGATTGTACGTAGCTGTCGGGGAGCACCCACTCGGGCAGCGCATTCCACTGTTCGGCGGTTTTCACAGTGAAAGTGGAATCATTTTTCCTCAATCATTTCAACGAAATCATTCAATCATTTCAACGAAAAGTTCAATCGGCATAGCAACCCTTGGTGTTTTCGCTGCTTATGAAGTGTTACGTGCTTAGGATGCTCTTTCTTTTTATTAGTTTGAGATGGATCAGGATACTGGATAGCAATTTTGTGAGTAAATTGGCTATCCAGAACCAAATGAAAAATTTGTGTGGTCAATTAAAAAAAGGCACGTAGTTACCGAAATGCGATCTCACAGACCTACTTTTTTGGCCAACATTGGATACATTACTCACAGCACCATCTTGATCTGACATACCTACTACAATCAACCCGAGTCCTAGAGGAAGTCGTCGCTGTGACCGATACCTACCAGTCTGAAAGATTCGTCATCGAAATTCAGAAATTCCTCCTTTTTTGTAGTCTTTTAAAAACAAAAATACAAATTGGAATAACCTTTTTCGTACCCGGATTACCAAAACTTTTTATAATATAACCTATAACAAATACTTCCTTGACGTCATGAACTAATAGTACATTGTAATCGATACCTTTCAACACATGTCTAATGATCAGACAACAACAATTGATTAATTATAGACCGCTAGTAATTAGTACCAACCTACCTTGAACCCTGTCAGGCCTAAATGTAAATGTCTAAGCTTGAAGTTGATTTGGTTCGATTATTCGAACAGTTCCTTATTGTTCGCTTGACAAGGACGAGAGCAAAATCGGATCTTACACGATCTTTGCTCGTAATAGAACGATAAATGATGGAATCAGGCGTTACTTTGCGGAAATCTATGACTACAAATATGCAAATAAAATATTTAGTTTTAATTCCGCCAAACTAGATCGCTAGTTCGGACGCAGTATGCAGCACCACCCTCCCGCCCACAAAAATATACACATGTACACATGCAGAAGAAGTGAAAAAAGTGCCCGTGAAGGGGCGAAACACGTCGTTCAAGTGTTTAATCACGGTTTAGCCAGATGTTATTTTTTTTTTAAACGCACCTTCTTTTTAATATGTTTATGGGCGGGAGGGTGTTGGTGCTGTATACTGCATCCAAACTATATAGCGATCTAGTTTGGCGGAATTAAAACTAAATATTGTATTTGCATATTTGTACGTAACTTATAGAACGATTAAATTCAAGATTCTATTAACGAACGAGATTAAAATCGATTACTTTTATTGAATTTCTGACAAAAACTTACATCAATCCAAAGATTCTGGATTGGGATTGATTTTATTTATATCTTATTTCCTTCTTTAGTAGTCTTTAGTTCTTTACTAGTTTAATTTTCAAGATACGTACTTCTCAGACAAACTTCATTAATAGAGGAACATTTCAGTGCAGATGAATCTGTCTTCTAATTGGTCAGGCGGTAGATGACACGGTATGTAGTTCGGGGACCAGCTTGAATACAAAATTTCCTCACCGCACGCTGGAAATATAGACACGTGTTGTAAGATTCAACAAAACCCAGCACGCTTGGTGGTAGGATCTATACGGTCCGCCTGGCTAGCTACCACCCTCGAATTAAGGTCCGGCGCCAAGCAGTTTACTGTATTCCGTCGTGTTTATGTGAGAGCCAGAGGGCTATAGGGGAGTACTTCTATATCTTTGCTGTTTGGATTCGTGTACTCCATATTACCCTAACTGCGCTTACCATCAAGTATGACGATGAAACGCTACCAAGTAAAAGAATAATAAATATAAAAAAAAAAACAGAACTGACTGACTGACTCGTTGCACTGGTGGTCGCAAGCGCGACTTGTGAGCGTGAGGTCTTGGGTTCAATCCCCAGGTCGTACAAAGTGTTATTGGGGTTTTCCGTGTGGAATTTCTCAGTAGCAGCCCGGAGTCTGGATTTGTGCCTGGTTGATGGCAATAGGCTCTCCACTAACTAACTAAACTTATCAGCAAAATATTGTTGTACTACTATACACCTCTGCCCAACCCTTCGGGGAATATAGGCGTGATGTTATGTTAAAAAACAGATATTCTACAAAAAAAACCCTTAAACGATTTAGACGGTTAACCACTTCTCAATTCATCAGCTTAATGGGATACGAATGTACATACTAATCTCCAATCATGAACAAAACAAAACTAATTACTTTTTGTAAAAACTAATTGAGTTATATCACCTGTGTGTTTTATAATTAAGATGCTAAATCTGTCTGTCAGTTGATGTTTAGATGAGTTTAGATAGGCGATGGTCAGTTTAGTGTTATTGACCTTAAGAGTTGAGGAGATAATCTGTAGAAAAAACTTAGCAAAGCAACGATACATCATCACTGCTTGTTTCCAAAGCCAATCGTGAGACTTTTCAACGGTTTGATTTTCAAACCCAGAACTTCCAAAGGTACCTATCACATAACTATCTAAAAAAAATAAAAACAGAATAAAAAAATGTAAAAAGATTAAAACATTAACCATTAAATACAGTTTCAGAAGTCGATGCTAATTAATCCACGCTAAACCAAATTGAAGGCATCGAGTTCTGAAACTGTAATTTTTTAAGAAACTGTTCTGAAACTTCTATTTTCGTGAAACAGATACAAAAAAAATCGTCGAATTGAGAACTAACTCCTTTTTTTTTGAAGTCTGTCAAAAAGAGGAGCCGGTGAACATACCTAAAGGTAATTAAGTACGCAAAACTAAATTTTACCGGTTCTATCGAAATTACAAACTTCCGACTACATTTTAGCAAACTTTTGGGCCGTTTTGATGGAATATGAATACAGAAGTAGATACATGGGTCCATGAACAGACGAGTTCAAATTTTACAGAAACTGGAGCCGAACTCGCCGTCGCGTCGTAGAGAAAGTCAACAGTTCTATAAAATTCCAGGATCAACTTACATTTAACTTGGCAACTACCTTCTTCTTCTTCCTGCCCTGTTCCTAAGTTACGTGGGGTTGGTGCAATATGTTTTTCTCTTACATTCTTCCCCGAGGGTTGGTGTCATGCAGGCGGCCGACTATTAAACCTTTTGCCAAAACCTTTGCAATATGATTACTAAAATCATTTGCAACTGCAATCGCAACTACTTTCCCAAAACTCCAACATTTAACTTGGCAACTACTAAAATCATCGTAAAAATTGCAACTAGCTTCTACAAACGCCATCTACCGTTAGACGGTCGAACTATCTATCAAGCGTCAAGTGTACAAAGTAAAAGTGAAACGTTGCACTGAGCGATTCCGAACAGTCCCGTTAGTTTAGTAGCGGCGCCGCGGTGCTGCGTGCGCGCATGCATTCATTGATGTATGCTGTTATACTGTTATGTTTCAATGAAAGTTTGTATCGGAAATATTGCAATAGATATTTTAGATTCTACAAAAAATAGGCAGCCACTGACATAACCCTCTTCTCTTTTCGGCTACTTTTCCTGCTTTTTTTGACTATCTCATCATCCGGCAGTTAGAATACAAAATTGCCATTTAGAATTTGAACTATACAACATACCTACACGCCAGTATTCTCAAAGGGTTAAGCAGAAATGTACTGTTTAAGAGTAACATTTCGCCGAAGACGGTATTAGGTCCCATGCACCTGCAAGAGGCCAGCTTAATACCGTTTACTGGTCACAAATCCAAGCTCCGTGCTGCTACTGAGAATTTTCCTAACAGAAACACTTAATAAATTATCTCCCTACCTGACAATCGAACCCAGGCCCACAAGCTCACAACCGAGCTTGTTTTTTTTTTATAAAGTGTCCCTGTTTCTTGCCTGCTTTTGTCCATAGGACCTAATACTTGGAACCGTGCACTGCACCTAGTGTTGACCTTTAGAAAACATATGAAATCTGGTCAACTTGCAATAAAAAAAAACTTTGACTTTGGGACCACAAGACCAAAATTATAGACAGAGAAAAAAACTATACCTTTCCCGTTTCTTCCTCTTGGTCGTGCTGGTACCCTTGATGGTTCTGTACAGTGTCATCATCTTGACTTCAGTATAAGTTATCCACTCACACAACACAAAACACTATAATGATTCTTTCACACTATTATGCACTATTAACACTTATTATTAACATTGTTTAACACTTAACGAAGTTGTTTTCACTACACAGCAGTTATCTGGAACAAAAGAAATAATATTAGATAAACTTGTTTATATAAAACGCCTCAACTAAACTTAATGAAACTCATAATTATGGAAACAATTTGAGAGTATTCCGCATCAAATTAAAAAAGAAATACTCAAATGTTGGTTCACAAATCTCGGAGAAATCTTTTAAATAAATTAATAAATAAAAGAGATACGCATCGAATTGATAACCTCCTTTTCGAAGTCAGATAAAAATGCACTCTAATCAAAGTGTTTATTCATCAATGTCTACTTCTGGATGGATTCATCACCATCATTCAGCCGAAAAACGTCCACTGCAGGACATAGGCCTCCCCCAAGCATCGCCACACCAACCGGTCCTATGCTTCTCGCATTCAGCGGATTTCCGCGACCTTCATCAGATCATGAGTCCACCTTGTGGTAGGCCTACCCACGCTGCGCCTTACAGTACGCGGTCGCCAATCCAGAACCTTTCGGCCCCATCGGCCATCCGTTTTGGATGGATTACTCTATCAAAAATCTCTCGACTCACGAGTGTGATAAGAAGACCAAGAAATCATGTCTGAAGAAGCAGCAGCCTCCTCCTGTCTGCTAATAACAACTTACTGCGATCACCAATACGTTTGCCAACCTTGGTGATTATGGCAATACCCCTGCGTTTATTTATTTATATTTCTATGCACTAAGGTGGTACATAAGGCAGACTACCATTAGGCATTCTTCACAACGATTTTACAATTTTTACGGCGATTTATTCTTCGTTTCGAAAAAGAGGAGGTTACCAATGGTAACCTAAAATGGTATCATAATGGTAACTGGTACTTCTATGCACTGTGTTGGTACATAAAGCAGTCTTAATGCCACAAAGCATTCTCTACCAGTCAACCTTTGGGTTAAAAAGAAAAGCATAGAAATAGGTACAGGTAAAATAGATGAGTTGACGATTTTGACTGTTCATTGTAATCCTTTAGAGACATGTTCAGCAGTACAATCAAAATAGGATAAACCAATTAGCACATTTTGAACGTCGATGATAAAGACAGCACCGAAAAACGACTGCATTACACTGCTTAAGTTAACTTTAAGTATAAGTGGTGCAACAAACTCCTCAGCAACGTTTACGGACTGTTTATTTCCCTTGACTACACGATAATTTGATTAGTCACCTACCCTCATGTATAGCTAATTGGTTTTTGGCAAACAACAAATTGGATTGCATCAAAACAACTATTATCCTGTAAGTAATCTACGTTCATTAAAACTTGATAGTTGAAATTACTAACGGATAACAATAATTGTTGATCAAAACAATTTGTACAAGTATTAGTAGTTACGTCAGTTTATTATTGAAGTGGTTTAATCTAATTAGTGCAAACAGTTTTACGGATTACATCGCGTTCCCTTTTATTAAACCTAAATTACATCGCGTTCCCTTTTATTAAACCTAAATGTGCAATGGATACAAGTCACATTAATTTCAGAAAACATCATATGATCCAATCTAATGTAATATCAAAAATCATCTTTTCTTTTTATTTGCTTTGCGTTTGCTCTTTACTCTGGTCAAGGTCAGAGGCGACAAAGACAAAGTTTACGATGGAACGATAACCCAGAAGAAGCCTGTTCACTCTAACTTTGAAGAAATTCGGTTTGTAAGAGTTCGGGAACACATCAATCAAATATAAAAAAAACCTGGTAGATGGTGAATGGCGACCAAGTTGCTATTATCACTGCAAGATCTATAATAGTATTTAATTAAGGCCTAGAAACAATAAAAGGCTTTGAAGAAATATACCTCTTAGTAGAAGCTAAACCCATCGCAACATGCAATAAGAATCTCAAGATTACTAAACAAACATGCAAACGCAACGAACAATGTAGATTTACGAAACTAAGCAACGTTACCTCAATATTTTTATGATCGATTATAAGAGCTATTAATAGCATATCAAGAACTACAAGCTATTTAATTGCAGCTTATTAAACTATTATATGGTATGAGTTACAAAACCAATACTAACTACACGGGTACTTTGAGAACATAATTGGGTATTTGAAAGTCTTAATTGATAATAAAAATCATCTTATTCTGCACATCGACACACATTTTAATGTGTTAGAATTTTGAATTGCACGATCAACACTTTGGTTTAAGTTGGTAGTACACCTGCTAGATGAATCAACGACCTAACCAAAACCAAAAGGATAGAGAAGAAAATCTCGAGGTGAAAGACAATGGCGGAACATTGGAAGGCCTAAATCTGGATTTAGGCCTTCCAATGTTCCGCCATTGTCTTGTGCCGCATTTAACCATTCCTTACTGGTAAGGAATGGTTAAATGCTGAAGTAGAAAACATGATCCAGAAAGAGATAGATGGGAGAGAAGATAAATTGAAAAATATTGTAACAATAGTTTTAAAAGAGACGCCAAGAAACTCCAAGGAGTTTTTCCATCGTACGAGTACGTACGTAGTTTTGGCGTTTCTTAAGAACCTAAAACAAGGAGAAATTGAAACTTAAAAAAATTAAGTTGAATTTGAGATAGGACTACGACCGTCATTAGAATCCGATGATCAACATCTTTGGTTGAAGAAAAAATAACTTCATGACGTCAGTTAATTAGGTATTCTAATCAACTGTAGGTACAGCCATTGACAAAGTTTATCTCCTGAACCACAATTTGTAAGACTCGGTTTTATAAGACAAATACTTAACTTGATTATACTGCCGTGCAGGCCCTAAAGTGCAGTATGAGAGAAAAAGCGGTTTCGAGTAAATCGCGAAAAACTTTTTGACGCTGTTTTTTTTATATTATTCATTTGTATGGTGGATATTTTTATTGCCACGAGGACTACCTGAGAACAAAGATTATATCTACGAATAGAAATATGAATTTAGTTTATTAAGTTTTAAATAAAACGATTTTTTCCAAAATCATGGCAGTTACTGCACGCAAAAAGGTACACGTATGCAGATTAAAATGCGGTAAAAATACTTGATACTGCAAAATCTTTGATTTATTTGCTACTTTGCAGAGTAATTTGCAGCATAATACCTTTTTTACTGCATTTTAATTTGTATCTTGAACTAATTGCACGTGTAGTATGTAACAAATTTTCCAACTTACGAATTATGTCCTAGGTAGGAATTTACAGAATAAAACAATTTTATGTATGGAATAAGAATAACGTTTATTTTTTAACAATTTCTGCTAATATTGTTACTTATCTTTAGGCGTTTCGAGCACATGCGGCTATAAATATACTTAAGAAACAATATTAAATAGTAAGAAACTTTTTGCTTTCGCAAGAAACATGAGATCTTTTACTTAAATGGCACATGGTTTATACCTATCTAAAAATAAATCACAAAAATCTTAGGTATCAAAATAACATAAAATAAATGCTCAACATTCGGTTCATGTTTACAAGGCATGCATAATCATAAAAATAATAAAATAGGGTATATGATACGCGTATCATTTACGCGGTATTATTAGGTAGGTAGGTACCAAAAACAAAAGATATAAGTAAATAACAAAAACACGAATGTATCAAAAAAACCATAAGTCCTCAACATTACCCGTTTTATAAGACGGGTATTTAGTCTGAACGGCCCAAAGCGAATGGACCGCGGGCCATTCGACCGTAACCAAAAATCGTCTACGTTCCAAAGGACCGGTGATAAAATGATTTTGAATTTTCATTATCTTCATAACCGGTTGGCACGACTTAACAATGACCCTTTATTTTAACTTTTGCATCCGAATGTACCGTAATCCGGTACTTGATGTACTTTTTATCACCCGGTCCTTTGAAACGTAGACGATTTTTGTTTACGGTCGAATGGCCCGCGGTCCATTCGCTTTGGGCCGTTCAGACTAAATATCCGTCTTATAAAACGGGTAATGTTGAGGACGTATGGTTTTTTTGATACATTCGTGTTTTGTTATTTACTTATATCTTTTGTTTTTGGTACCTACCTACCTAAGAGATTACAAAGTTAATTTACACACATTTACATAATTACAAACAAAAATATACAAATAACGAAAACATCCGCATCGCTGTCCACTGGTAGCGTGCCCAGAAGGCTGGCAGCATTGCTACGTTGTATGGCAATGCTAATCCTTTGGCCAAAGTAGAGGCCAGCCTTCGGGTCACGGGAAGCGTCGACCAGCCGCTTTGCTACCTCTCTATATAGAAGTCGGGCACTCGGACCCCACGACCCGAGTGTTTCGACCCCAAACGGCTCGAAAATATAATTACTGATGAAGTTATTATATTTTCGCCGGTTGAGGGCCTCCGCAGCTGCAGCAGCAGCGCCAGCACAGCCTGCCGAGCTAGGAAGGTGGGATGGTGCAAGGGTATTGACGCACGTTGCGTCCCATACCAGAGGCCTACCCATCTTCCATGGTACCAATGACATGCCATCTGGTCTCTTACCATCGTCACGTGCCAAGCCATTGGGTTCTAATACAGTTGGAACGCCGGCGGTGACAAGAGCACGACGGATAATATCATTTAAGTTGGCGTGCCGTGCTATACGACCTGCACTCCTGCTGCAAGACAAGCCGTGGTGTCCGAGGCTGTCGACGGCTTCACCGCAATGGCAGCGATGCGGAGCACCGCATGGAGCACCCAAACGAAGGCATGTAGCGATCCGGAAAGTAATGTCGTCCAACATAGTACCTATGTTGGGCGACGGAAGTGCCTGAAGCCATAGGCCCGACTTCCATTCACCCACAGCCAGCAGGCGAGCACGCTCAGCGGTTGTGATTGACGTATTTATAAGTTGATTCCGTATCACAACGCGGAGCGGCTCATCCCACTGTCTCTGGGAAAATGGGTTGACGGGCGGATCCGTATTCGGGCAAGCGATTTTGCAAGCATTCAAAGCCTCGGTCAAGCACGTTACCTCAAAATTAACCAGTGAGTTGGCTAAGATATTCCTGGTTAATTTTTCAGTACTGTGAACCAAGGATAGGAATGCCGGTAGACTTATACTGGTAATTTTGCGGACGCCGAGGCCCCCAAAACGGATGGGGAGCGTAGCTTGTTCCCAAGCTCGGTCGTCCAAAGCTACCTAATAATACCGAGTAAATGATACGCGTATCATATACCCTATTTTATTATTTTTATGATTATGCATGCCTTGTAAACATGAACCGAATGTTGAGCATTTATTTTATGTTATTTTGATACCTAAGATTTTTGTGATTTATTTTTAGATAGGTATAAACCATGTGCCATTTAAGTAAAAGATCTCATGTTTCTTGCGAAAGCAAAAAGTTTCTTACTATTTAATATTGTTTCTTATGTATATTTATAGCCGCATGTGCTCGAAACGCCTAAAGATAAGTAACAATATTAGCAGAAATTGTTAAAAAATAAACGTTATTCTTATTCCATACATAAAATTGTTTTATTCTGTAAATTCCTACCTAGGACATAATTCGTAAGTTGGAAAATTTGTTACATACTACACGTGCAATTAGTTCAAGATACAAATTGAAATGCAGTAAAAAAGGTATTATGCTGCAAATTACTCTGCAAAGTAGCAAATAAATCAAAGATTTTGCAGTATCAAGTATTTTTACCGCATTTTAATCTGCATACGTGTACCTTTTTGCGTGCTGTAACTGCCATGATTTTGGAAAAAATCGTTTTATTTAGAACTTAATAAACTAAATTCATATTTCTATTCGTAGATATAATCTTTGTTCTCAGGTAGTCCTCGTGGCAATAAAAATATCCACCATACAAATGAATAATATAAAAAAAACAGCGTTAAAAAGTTTTTCGCGATTTACTCGAAACCGCTTTTTCTCTCATACTGCACTTTAAGGCCTGCACGGCAGTATTCACTACCTACACCACTGGCATGACGCGGACACAAACGTCTTTCTTCCGCGGCAGCGTTCGACACGACTGATTGAACGAGAGAGAGAGCGACAGATCCTTACTAGAACGCAGTAAAATATGGTCTCGATTGCAGTGGAATGAAGTAGCATTGTTCAAGTTACCAATTATAATGCAGTAACAGCTACTCATACTGCTATTTAATTAGCATTAAGTTATTTTCACCTTTAAAATAATACTGACTATACTGCAGTAAATAATGATCATACTGCAATTTAAACAGTAGCATTCATACTCGAACGTGATTTGCGATTAAAGTAAAAGCAGTAAAAGAAAGAATTTTAATTTTGCTGCACTTTAGTTGGTTTTCACTCTAAGAACCTACTTGAATAAGACTAAATAAAATACCACATACAAGTACTTTGCTGCGTTTTAATCAGTAGTTCGCCTGAAATAAATTAGTGATCAACCATGCAGTATTAATACTGTTGGTACAAAAACTACTTACTGCGTTTTAATTTATATGCGTCAATATTTGTTTGAGTGTAGAATACAGATTTTTAGTGGTAATAAAGATATTTACTGCATTTAAATAGGTAAAGTGACGAATCGTGGTAGACGTAACAGCTGTTACTGTATTTTAGTTAGTCTTATGACATATTTAGACCTGCAAACGTATGTTACTGCTTTCACTAATTCGTCTTTTTAACCGTTTAGAACATCCGAACTAAAAACCGGCAATATCACTGTGTTCCTTATAGCGTGACCGTCAAGGTTCAATATTCAACTCAAAAACGTGAAAAAACCTGTTACTGCGTTTTAGGGCCTGCACGGCAGTATAATAGTGCTTCTTAGAATCCAAAACCTGTATTTTGAATTCATAAATTTCGATTAAAATTCAAAGTCAAGATCAAAATATTCACGAGAGCTAAGAATGGTTTCGATAAAATATCACAAAAAGAAAGTTATCCAATTATTAATACTATAGATTTTCAAGGTCATAAAGTTCGGATTTGCACACATTAATCATAGAAACTGGTTAAATAATTTCTTTTCTATTTCAACGGTTGCATATCTACTTCAAAAGCGACGGTGCTTTATCTGCTATTTATGAATGACATTAACTTAGATTTGAAATCGCTTCCTAACAATCTAATAGAATCAGCATTAGAAATATGTTTTTTGTCCATTCCGTAATCAATTTGTGTTTGAAACGATACTAAGTTTCTTCTGCGTAGTGTTTGCAATCACGGCTTTTACGGAAACAATTACTTGAAAATAATTGCATCTTCATCTGGTCTTATACGTCCTCTATAACCAGTTGGTTGGCTTACATCATCCGTCACAAAATCTAGCAAACGATTAAAAGATATTACTCCGTGGACAACTATGTCAAGGTCTACTATGCCATAGAGGATGTCCTATCGACATACTTTCTTCTGCATAATAGAACCACTATCATCGTCATCCTGCTCTTATTCAAATGTATTTGGGGTCGTTGAAGCATGGTCTTTTTCATCCAAACATCTCCCTATCAGTTCCTATCATAATTTCAGTGTTAAATTCCTTCTTAGCCATATATCTTATAATATCTTTCACACAATCCATCCATCTTTTCTTTGATCTTTCCTCATAGCTGTTCTCATTTCACATTCATACTCAATCAAACCACCAGATCATTCCATAAAAACCACTACTCGGATTAAACTTCATAATTTAGAAAATCAAGAACCTCTCACACTTCTATGCAACACCATTGCCATTACCTTTTACTGCCCAGTTCAATAAAGGTAAAAGATCGTAAAGACGTCAACTAAATTATAGGAATGCATTAGTAGGGCGTTCTGACCGGCCCAACCGGTTGTTTGACCTACTAACCGAATGCCTTCCGATTTGCATATCAAGTGCTCATATTAATTCGTGTGTTGAAAGCCTTTTCCTTTCGTTAAAGATGTAGAAATTAAATTAGATTTTTTTATGGTAATTTTGAAAGAGAGATGGTATTGAGTTGTTTATTTGTGTTGTAATTATAAATACGGGTTATATGTTGTAAATTAAATATTCTTTTACTAATCTAAATTATACAATACTTGATGTCTCCCTCAGCTTCGCCCGACTGTATGTCGTTTATCGTGTATTCCGCGTTTTTCGAGATAAAAGTAGCCTGCTAGCATGTCCTTCTTCGGATTCCAGACTATCTCTGTACCAAGTTTCATCAAAATCGGTTTAGTAGTTTAGTTGTTATGAGGTAAAGGTAACAGTTACTTACGCATTTATAATTTAGTAGGTAAGGATCGGTTATAAACAACAATTTAGAAAATATTACATAATTACTTTATGTTACTTACTCATTAGCTCCTTACTGTTTTCTTTATGTTTTTGTTATTATATATATTTTTGTATTGTTTGTTTTATGTTCATCTATTTTCTTAAATATACTGAAAATAATATTAAATAATATTTTTATTACATGTGTAAAATATTCATACATAAAATCAATATCCTCACATCGACACGTCACTATTAAGTCTGCCACAGCACTTAATTTCATAATTTCCTGTCACATCTCTCACTCTAACACATAAGCCCCTCCTTTTCACACACCTATAACTGTCGTACACGTCCTATTACCGTGTGTTTATAATTTAATATTGCATATCTGTACCTCTACCATGAGATGTCATCGAAAAATTACTCGCTAGCGTTCAACTCGCTAGCGTGCTAACGTTGGATCAAATAGATTACGATAATGGTTGCACCATGAGATTTACGGAGTCTTACGCAGACGCTAAGGTAAGCTCGATAGATCATGTCGTCTAGCTAACTTCACTCTACTCGCTACAATCTTCACTACTTATGTTTTGTTTCTTTCTTTCTCACTAATAAGAAGAGAGAACGGCTCGTAAGCTGAAAATGTTGTGTTATCGCTATGCTAACCATTTTAAGACAGTCAATATCACAAAATAAACCAACTAAATAGGAAAGTTGACGGTTAGTGGACTACTTACGATATTTAGTGGTTTTTTTAATTTTTATTCCATATAAAATGTCACTGTCGTCTATTCAATTAGTAATTTTGTTTGTTTACGTTGTGTCACAGAGCTGCGTTGTGTGTTTTGAAAGTTTAAAATAGATTATTTGGATTATTTAATACAATGAGGACCAGTGTCACATAGTTTCAATTGTTGGTGGACTTCATGGAAATATATGTTTCTACTTTCTATATTATTTTAAAACTTTAAGTTATAAAATTCCCAAATAGTGGCCCCTCAACGCAAGTATACTATGTCCAAGCCACTTGAAACTTTGAAAGTGTAATAAGTCAGCTAAGTTCAAGTGTCTAAAAATACTAAAGATGTGAGGAATGCAACAAATAAACAAAAAAATGGTTATGAATATGATTTGACTAAAGTTAATTTAAAGGCACAGCTTGATAATAACTACTTAAAATAGAAATTCTATGCTAAATAAGCTCTTGCAGACATTATTTTGACTTTATTAGACTCAAAAACGTATATAATTTAAATGTAAACATATGTTTCACACGTCAAAATGCTAGTGAGCTACGTAACTACTATCGTAAGCGTATTACTCGATAGCGTCTGTTGAATTAGTGACTCATGGTACCGTTTTGTATGGTGACAGCTGAAAAACGTTAGTGACTATCGAATAGATTACGTTAGGTTTTTAACCTATCGAAATCTATAGTGCTCATGGTACGAGTTTTAATTCTTTCTGTGACCGCTAGTGGCGCTATACAATATTTCATACAAATAATTTACGGAGACGCTAGCGAGTTTTGGCTGCGTAAACTCATGGTAGAGGTACTGTTGAAACGCATTTCACTTATAAAATATTCATTCTTAGCCACCTGAGACACAATCATTGTGACGGCAGAGTTAGCCTACGTTATGCTATGTTGGAAATACATAAGTCGGTGCATGTCTTCAGACTAAATCAAAATAAAATAGCAATCAGTTCTTCTTCTTCTTCATTGCTTCTTCATTGGGGTGCATGATAAGAGCCTCCACGAGTGACGATACTTAAGTACGTCCGGCGCACCCTGGGCAGTCAGCCTCGCTACCAACCTTGCTGACTGGCTAATTGTTTGTCAAGAAACACATTTACAGTTACGCTCTTGTCTATTTAACTCAACAAAGGCATTGTTTTGCCCCCAGATGAAGTTTGAATTGATGATTTTTCATTGAGTCTCCCTTCGAAATCAGCAAAATCAGTTAGTTGTGAGTTCGCAATTTTCAAAACACCGGCAATATTAACAAAATTATTGATAATCCGTAATTTTTCAGCTTCCTTCAAAGTTGAGTTATGATTAGTTACGGTTTACTCACGTGCATTTTTCGGAATATTCCGGTCTGTCCCCCTGATCTGTCCTCTTCAAGGGGCCAATCAGGAATAAAAAAATCGATCTGTTCCCGTCACCAATACGAACGGACAGATCAAACGAATTATTTCTGGTCTGTCCCCTGCTGTTCTTTAGGGGGACAAATAGAAATAAAAAGTTTCGATCTGTTTCCCTGTTACCGACGAGGAGACAGATCAGGGGGACAGATCGGAATATTCCCATTTTTCGGGATTGCCCGAATAGTTTCGGACCAAAAAGCCCTTTCGTGAGCTGATCATGGGGCGAGGTCGCGAGTCGAACTTTCGAAGCTACAAACCATTGTTTTATGTGACATAACCTCAACATGTCGACCGTAGCCGTCGTATGCCGCATATTTGAATAAATGCCGGCGCGTACGATCAATGAAATAACGCGTTCTTGAGTGCAACGTAATGATATACTCTAGCGATTTAATCGTTCCTATTTATAGGTAAAAGTAAAAAGCTGAATTAGTATGGTAATGAGATTTCACTATGGTGATGATCTGCGAGATTTATCTCAGTGTATTGCTCACAGAGATAATTATTCTACCACGATTCACATAAGATTAATGATGATGGTATATATTTTTTTTTACTTACGGTTCGTATGCTAATATTTTTTGGCATTCTATTCCCAAAGTCGTTTATGAAAACTGATGTTTTGCTTAGCGATATTAATATTGGCTTTTCCCACCTAAACCTAAATAATAATAAAAAGCTACGTATTTCAAAGAGTTAGAAGTTTGTTACCGGACGTACTTTCCGGTAAAAAAGTAAACTGATCTTGGAGCACATTACCCAACGTATGAAAAAAATATTTAAAAAACCGCCAAGTGCGAGTCGGACTCGCGCACGAAGGGTTCCGTACCATTATCTATAAAAACTGCAAAAAAATCACGTTTGTTGTATGGGAGCCCCCTTAAATATTTATTTCGTTCTATTTTTTAGTATTTGTTGTTATAGCGGCAACAGAAATACATCATCTGTGAAACTTTCAACTGTCTGACTATCACGGTTCATGAGATACAGCCTGGTGACAGACGGACGGACAGCGGAGTCTTAGTAATAGGGTCCCGTTTTACCCTTTGGGTACGGAACCCTAAAAACATACACGTTCAATTGAGAACCTCCTCCATTTTTAAAGTTGGTTAAGAAAGCCTCTTAAACCAAATGGACAGCTATGAAAATTCAAAACATGACCTTCCTTTGTACCTAATCTGGTAGTTACCGAAAAACAATGAAGATAATGAAATTCGCAATACACATACAATTAAAAACACAGTTACAAAATCTTAAACGAACAGCGAACATTCCAGCCATTCCTATAATTACTGAACCTAACCATACAATGTCGTAACGGCCCGTCAACAGCTCAGTCAATAGTCAAACCGGTACCTGATGACGTAGAGCCTTCGCTTTGTCTAACTATCGTATTGATTTCCGTAAAGTTTGGGATTCTGCTAGAGACGGGATTAATTGTTCGGTACCCATTCGATATTTCAAGCTCTTTCCGAACATTCGATTTCGTCGAATTAGATACTTAAAATGTTTTGTCAATTCATCCATAATTGTTTTATATACTTTTTCATACTTCAACTTGCATAATTTTAATAATGTTTTTTTTTTGTGTTTAGTCTCTAGTAATTTATTTACTTGTCAGACAGAGTGTAGTAGTGTTGACATTTCGAAAACAAGAGTAATCAGGAGCAATTGACAAAAAATAATTGGCTTTGACTTTTATGAGTTTAATTAAGCAGCAATTTTGAAAAAGAAATAATCCAAACACATCCATCCAACATAAGGTAAAGGCACCCAATTCCGAGGGGTTCTAAAAATGGCACCATATTCCGATGTATTTAGAATAACGGCGTTTTCAAGCAATTTACAAGTTCTTTTTGTATGCAAGATACATTATTCAATTAATAATTTATCTGTTCATGTTTATATGAGCAAAAGAGTGCTTTGGTGCTTTTACATTTTAAAATAAACAGTAAGTTTGACGCTAGCAGCTGACTCGAACGCGCGCTTCATACATTTCGGACCTTATGCACGTGATTAATACGTTTTGCTAAATAGTGTTTTAAAGGATAATTTTATACTGTGTGAGTTTTTGTTTAGGTTGAAATATTGGAAGGGTTATATTTTTTATTGAAAACAGCTAACATTTTAATGTTTTCTTTACAAATTGAGGAGAAAATAAGTCTTTAAAATACCGCGGCATTAGGCGCCAAATATTTTAGTTGGTTCCTAAATACCGATGTATACAACGGAAATGCAATTTAATAGACGTTGACTTTTTTTCAAATTTTGAAGGCAGATTTATAATTATGAACTTAATATTTTAGCTCTGATTACTTAAATAACCAATAGATATAAAAATCTATTTCCGAGGTACACTATGGCGTCGCATTTACTAATTATAGCAGGTCAAAGATTGCCTGTTTAGGTACTTTATTAATTCGTTGTATGGAAAAGCTAAGTACAGAAAATTAAGTTATTAATGTGTTCTGATATAATTCTGAGTGAGCTTTGTATGTTATTTCAAAGATATCGCAATTGAACATTAATTTATTTGTTTAATATTAAAAAATCTTTTACTTTTTATTACTCGGAATTATAAATCTTGATTTAGTACTATAAAACGCTATTCCGATGTATTTAAGTCGGAATAAGGTTATATTAGTACCTAATTCCGTGGTATTGGCACACGTTAAATACAGAGTGTTCATTATCTTACGCAGCTTGTTCAAAACTTTACTATTGTTTTACTATCTGCAAGAATATAAATTTGGCCTTTAAAATAACTTTCATATTCCGATATACTCAGATATAGTTATACTTATATATTATATACTTTTAATAAAATTAATAAAATTGTTTTATTATTATAATTGACGACACGTTTGGTGCAGTGGCTAAGCGATTGGCTTCTGCGCCACGGGTCGTGGGTTCGATTCCCACACGGAACAAAAATTTGTATGGCCTACAGATGGTTGTTTCGGGTCTGGGCGTTTGTTTGTGAGATTTGTGTCTGTAAACGCACCCACGATACAAGAGAAATCTTAGTGTGGGGCAACGTTTTATATTAAAAAAAAAAAAACAAAAAAAAATGTTTTATTGTAGGAGAATGAAGCCAAGAAAAAAATACACGGAAGAGGATCTCCAAAATGCTATTACAGCAATTCATAATGGCAGTAGTGTTTATAAAGTTTCTCGACAGTACAATATTCCCGAATTCCTATCTAAGTAAATTACATATTGTGGTACCATATTAATAATCATGTAAGACATTTGAGACTGATCCAAAGACAAACAAAGATAAATAGACTTGATTTTTTGAACATCATGTATCATTCTCCCCACCTCCTTTCCTTTGCATTTTGTACACTCGGAATTAGGAACCAAATGCATCGGAATTAGGATTTTTAAATCGGAATTAGGTGCTTCGGACTTCTTCATATTTTTCAATAATTTGACATTATTAATAGACTTTTATTGTCAAACTGTGAGTATATTTCAAAAATAAGATATATAATACTTCTGATAAAAATAGCCAATTCTACAGAAAGGTATATTAAATACTTAATTTTTAATGTTCTTTCTAGTTATGGTGAAAACACCGCGGAATTAGGTGCCTTTACCTTAGTATAGTTCTTAACATTGCCCCACACTAAGATTTCTGTTGTATCGTGGGTGCGTTTACAGACACAAATCTCACATACACAAACGTCCAGACCCGAAACAACCATCTGTAGGCCATACATTTTTTTTAAATTCCCATTTGACTTAAAATTCGTGTTCATCAGGACCTAATTCGGCCCACCCTTAGTTTCGAAGTATCATATAGATTTTAGGTCACAGTACGGTACATACAATGTTCCTTTTGATTCGCCTTGTTAGTTTTAGTTCAAGGTAGTTTTACTAATATTTAATATCCGTGCTATAATTCTTTTGCATGCCGTATTTAGACGTAGAGGTTTCTGACAGACTTATCAACTTAAGCTGGTGTTCACCAACACAAATTCTCTGGTTAATCAACTGTTTAAAAAAAATGATAATGGACACCAGCCTTAGGGTGCTTTTCCACCAAAGATGTGCTATGCAACGTTATATCCACCAATCATATTCATTGGTCCACATAGCATAGCACTAGTGGAAACTGATTCAACTAAGCTACGTTTTTTATATGGAAGGATGCGTGCTATGGATGCGAGCTACTACGGATGCGTGCTATGGATGGTCACGAGTGGTGTAGCTATGTGCAGAGCACCGCGCTGCCACTCCCCGTGCCTTCCCTATTGTCGATACGTCGCATAGTTTGAGGTGCGCATCTTCCTCGCACAGCTACAAAGCTTAGTATCAGTGGAAACGGTCACATAGTTTCGTAGCTTAGCTTTAACATTCTCGCAGCATAGCTGCATAACATATCTCTGATGGAAAGGCACCCTAAATCTGTTGTCAAATCTCATGTGGTTTACGAAAATTATATGATCACGCAGGGAAACTCCGAGCATAGCCCTATCCATTGCCCTTTGGGTGACCTTGAGCCTTTTTATGAGGCCCATTGTGAGCGACCACGTTTCAGTGCCGTAAGTGATCACTGGCAACACGCACTGGTCAAAGACTTTCGTCTTGAGACACTGCGGTAGTTGAGACGAAAAGATATTGCGTAGCTTCCCGAACGCTTCCCAGCTGAGTCAGATTCGACGATTGACCTCTTTCTCGAAGTTAGATCTACCTAACTGGACAGCTCACAACACATCACGTGATAAAATTTGATCGCTTATTTTTTAAATTTTTGACTGTATCTATCTGCCTTTCAAAAACCGGGGGCTTTACCCTGGTTAGTTTGTTAGTTTTCCTCAATTACAAACTGCATCCTGCCGTTGACTGATGGGGTTCTAAAACGACTGACATCCGGCGACGTGATCTCAATAACCTATATCGGCGATGGCCATCAGCGATGGGGGACAAGCTAGAATATAAAACTACATCACAGCACTCTGGGAATAGACGCGTGTTGTAAAGTTCAACAAAATCCAGCACGGTGGATGGTATTGTAGGATCTATACGAGCTATCTGGCTAGCTATCAGCCATAAAAGTACGGCGTCAAGTAGTCTACTACTGTTCCGTCAGGTTTCTGTGAGTCAGAGGGTATAAGGGAATCCCTCTAAAAACTCTATGTGCGTAGTCCAGAAAACCGCACCAGGGCGGCGTGGTGGACCAAAGCCATTTTTTTTCCTTGTAAAATCCTCATGGATGCCCTTCGCCCTGGGAAGGCGAAGGGTATGCCGTAGGTATGCCGGACCCTTACCGGCTAAAAACCCACGGTGTTCCTTCTCCTGACCCTTGACCGGGGTCGCGGGATTCGCAGCTGCATGCACCGCAACCCCGGCAGGCCTCGGTCCGCCAGCCCTAGGCGGACCTCTCCTTCTGTGGGGCCTTGCCCCACGTCCTCCTAATAGGCGCGCACGGAACTCTGCGCGCCGCCTTCTCGGGCCTGTTACTGGTCGGGCGACGGGTCCCCTAGCCCGCCGTCTGCAGGCCACACACTAGAGATCGTCGCGCGCTCTCCGACGTCCGGTGCGTCTGGCGCGGGAAGGGAGAGTAGCAGCTGCCTCTCTCTCCCTCTCTGCTCCCTCTTTGGTCGCCATCACCTTCTCGCAGAAGGAGACGACGGCTTCCCACGCACTCTCGCTCCCGACCATGGACAGAACCGCGGCCGGAAGCGAGAGGTCACTACCGACTGCGGTAACTAGTTGTGGTGGACTAAAGCCTAAGTTAACCCTTCTCCTTCTAAGAACAGGCGTGTACCCAACTGTAGAACGGTAATTGGTTGATTATGCAGTGTGGCATTCACAAAAAATATCAAAGTTACACACCTTTTCTTTCAAAAACGCCAAATTGTGCGTAATTCCGTATTAGTTAGTGTTAAGTACATTAATCACTTCACGGACCGTAACACATCGATCAGTGCTGATACAGTTAGCCGCTATACACCTATTTTACGTCAATTATTTGGATTATCATGCAGAAAAAATGCAGCAAACGTGTTGCTACATATTGTATGCAATAGTAGTACCCTTCTTTTAACACCAGTCGTGAGTATTCAATAGGCTATCAGAAGTGATTCTGGTATAAAAATACGTAACATAAACAAATACCAGCATCTACTTACTACTACCACAAAAGTAACACGGAGCGTAGACTATACAGAGTGTGAGTTTTTATCTCGTGTAGAGCTAGAATATAAAACTTCCTCACCGCACGCTGAGAATAGACGCGTGTTGTAACATTCAACAAAACCCAGCACGCTTAGTGGTGGGATCTATACGGTCCGCCTGGCTAGCTACCACCCTCACATTAAAGTCCGGCGCCAAGCAGTTTACTGTGTTCCGTCGTGTGTATGTGAGAGCCAGAAGGTTATAGGGGAATCTCACTACAAAGTGAAATTGTAAACACTCGACAAACCGAAATGGGATATTGTACTCATCACTATGAACAACTTTTACTATGGGACCAAACCTGAAATCGCGAAAAAAAAATCTGCTGTTCCCTATATTTTGACGAGTTATGCGAACGTAAGTGTAGATTTTTTTTTTCGCGATTTCAGCTTTTGTTCCGTAGTAAAATTTGTTCATAGTGATGAGTACAATCTCCCATTTCGGTTTATCGAGTGTTTACAATTTCACCCCGTATAAGTAAAATACACAATTGTAAATTGTAATTCACTTTACGGATTGTTCCAAATCTAACACACCTATATCAACCAACTTTTGCATTTGCAGTAATAATTTGATGTGAATTCCTAAACAAACCATATTGGAATTTTTTGCCACCAACGCATTGGATTTTAATAGGGTTTGCGAAACATATTTAAGACCGGACTTCACTAGAAAAAGCGGCATCGCATGTTAAAGTAACAAAAACAGAGATGCAACCTAATCATCGAGATTTCACAAGACTGCAAAATGAAATAGACTTGGCAGCCGACCAATTCAACGCTGCCTTGATAACTACATCAATCTAAAACATACAAATCTCCTGAACTAATCCTAACATGTCACAATTTACACCACAATTACCAAAATTACATCCAACTATTTTAACCCTTTCGCAACTGCAGTGAGTAACCAAAGTTTTGCAAGAAAGTGGTCGTCATGACTCACGAACCTACCCGAACTTTACCGGACCTTACCGAATCCAAAATGATAAAATATTGACGACATTATAGCTCAGATATGCGCGAAATTCTACTGGTTTTGCCGGTTTTTAACGATATTTATTTTTATAGATGTCGTTCCTAAATGGGAGGCCAATGTCCCTTAATGTTCAATAATAATATATGCGGAAGATAATTTTAATATAGAGATGAGTAATTTATTTGGTATTTTTTTGTTGTTACACAAAGTAATTGGTGGTCGTTTAATTTAAATACTGGTCTAGGTCTTCACTTCATTTGGTAAACAAGGTTCGCGACTGCTTTAAGTTGACTTGGTATGATTTTAAATCCCAACTTGGAAGATTTCGATTATATACTTGCTAAATTATATTTTATCTTCATTGCCGTGTAATGTATTTTATTAAGTTTAATTATTATAAAATACTAGCTTTCGCCCGCAGCTTCGCTTGCGTGAAATTTTGAACCCGTTAAGTGACGATTTTCCATACAAACTTTCATCCCCTATTTAACTCCCTTAGGGGTTGAATTTCTAAAAATCCCTTCTTAGTGGATGCCTACGTTACAAAAGGAACCTACTGTCAAAATTTCAACTTTCTAACCCCAGCGGTTTAGGCTGTGCGTTGATAGATCAGTCAGTCAGTCAGTCAGCTTCTCCTTTTATATGTATAGATTTCAAAAATTCTAAAAAGGATAATAATACAGGATGTAAATGAATTCGTGTAATTCCTTCAAACCGCGTGATCTATTGGTGACACTGATTGACCCTGCATAGGTTTTATCAGAATCAACAAAAAAAAGTTTCAATAAATGAGCCATTGTATTCTGTATCTGAGTAATTTTAACGTCCCAAGTTAACTGACTGCGTGGAGCGATATCGCGCTAGTCGTGCCCATCAGCTTTGCCTTCATTAATTTATGAATGGCATCAAAATTTTCTATCACATAAAATAAATATTTGGGAAAAATAAGTTGTTTTTTTTATTTTTAATCAATCTAAATCTCGTGCGGGGTTAATCTATACCAGTAATAGATCATGTGGTTTGAAGGATTTACACGAATTCATTAACAGCCTGTATAATATGGGATGAATTTTGAATTTTCGACTAAAAGCTGAGATATCAAATTAGGAGTGTCTGATCAAAATTCGCTATTTACGTGTTCCAATTCATTGTTCCGTCGTTTTGTTTCTTTACGTCGTATTTCGTATTTATATCGTATTTCCTGTCTCAGACTGCACCAAAAGTGCCTATTTCATCATCTGCCTAGCCTTTTCCCAACTATGTTGGGGTCGGCTTCCAGTCGAACCGGATGCAGCTGAATATCAGTATTTTACATGGAGCGACTGCCTATCAGACCTCCACAACCCAGTAACTGGGTAATACGATACTCTTGGTAAGACTGGTTGTCAGACTTTCTGGCTTCTGACCAACAGTAACGACTGTCAAAGGTCTACAAATGACAGCCGGGACCAACGGTTTTACGTGCTTTCCGAGGCACGGAGGAAACTCGCTATGGTAAATGGTCACCCATCCACAGACCAACCTCGGCAAGCGTGGCTTAACCCGGAAGATCGGTCTCTGCGGCTGTAATTATTTAGCCACGAGCTCCTCACCCAAAAGTGCCTATTTCTGCATGAAAAATGTCCCTAAAATTCCTAATTTTAGTAAAAACAAGCTATTTATTAGAAAATAGTTTACGACGCAAATAGCCACGTTTTATCAGACACTCCTCATAAACTAAATAGATAGATATCATTGTAAAATATTAAATCTCTTTTAAACTTGACTCCTACATAATAAAATCTAGACACATTTTTTTTTACATACTTTTCCATTTCATTATAAGGTATATTTTACTAAAATCTGTAGCTATTCTTACATTTGGATACCAACATCAGTAATTAACATTAATTAAAGCATTTAATTACAAAAATTTTAATGATAAAGTAATTAATCGTTCATTGGCATCGCCTAAAACCAAAGTTTTAAATGGAGCAGTACATTAATAATACCTATTTATCACATAGATAAGTGGGCGAGAAATACATCGAGTTATTGACCGAAAAGTTCATAAACCTACTGCCATTGACCGCATAACTAGAAAAAAACAATAACATTCTATACAATAGCCGACTAATACTAGGAACCCTCAAATTATTACACGTATGAAGCCCTAAAGGCCAGTTTTGTGTGTCACTCTTAACATTCAGAACACACCTACTTACATACCCTTAGCCATGATTGGAATATAATAACGACCAACATCTCTTGACCTGCCTCGCTAACTAAAATCTTTAATTTGATAGATCTCGGTATGATGGTTGTGTTCGTTGCGTCAAGATTGAAGGAAACGAAGGTTGATTTTTATAAGTTAAGGATGTTGAGGTAAATTTCGTAAGAACTTGTAATCCTGTGTAATCAATTATGGACGTACATCATTAATACATAGTTAGTCGTTGCTAAGTGTTGACCTATCATTAACATTGTGTAAGATATAAACGATTGTAATTTTGGTAGAAATAATAAAACATGATCATTAGCACAATCAGTCCATTGCTGTCACTGCTGGGCACAGGCCCATTAGGCCTTAGTCCACCATGCTGGCGTGGGTCGTTCCCGATTTGCAGATCTCCTCACTCAATCAAATTCTGGTCCTCACATGAATTCTAAAAGTCAGATGTGAAGACTTGGATCAAACTCAGACCCTCCTGCATGGGAGGCAAGCTTTAAACCGCTAGTCTATCACTGCTAGCAACATTAAATTACATACCTAGTTTTGCCATAAATTTTGTCACGAAGAAAAACTTTTTTTTTTATTGCAAATAATATTTATTACTTTTACAGTGTATTAGTTTAATACATAAATATACAACAATTTAAAATATAAAAAACCTTATTTGAAGTGGTCTCCATTAGCTGCAATACAGTCCTTTAAACGTTGAGGCCAGTTATCAATAGAAGCACGCACTCTTTCCATGGTAAAATTCTTCACTGCCAATCGTATGGATTGTTTTCGGGACTCCAAATTATCATGGCGTTTAGAGCAAGCCATACTCTCTAAAACTGACCATAAATCATAATCCAGCGGATTAAGATCGGGACTAGACGGCGGCCAGTCTTCAGCTCTGATGAAGTCCGAAACGTTCACTTCCAACCAAGACTGCGGGGACCGAGCTTTATGACCCGGCGCCGAGTCTTGTTGGATGGACCATACTTGGTTATTGAACATGATGTTGTTAAGGGGCTTAACTACCTTCTCAAGAATGGTATCTTGATACACTTGTGCCGATGTTTTGATACTTTTTTCACAAAAATATGGCTCAGTCACTCCTTCATAGCTAACACCCCACCAAACCATCACTGAAGTCGGATAATGCCCACGTTGCACTCTGTCGACTAATTGGGAAGCTTCCTTAGAGCTTTGAGCATAAATACGGTCATTTTGTTTGTTAAAATGTTGCTCAATTGTAAAGATTTTCTTATCCGTAAACAATTTTTTTCTGTGACCTCCCTTTGCGTACCGCTTCAGTAGTTGTTTCGATTTTACCACCCTATTCTTTTTTAAATTATCAGTTAAAAAATGACCAGTGCGTCTCTTATAAGCTGCAAGTCCTAAGTCATCTTTTAAAATACGTGACATGGTTCTGGATGCTATCTTCATCTCCCGAGATAAAATCTTTTGCTTTCGGTCAGGATTTCTTCGAATTCTTTCCCTTACTGCTTTGACCACCTTTTTCGTACGAACACTACGTGGACAGCCAGATCTTTTTCTGTCACAAACAGATGAGGTCTCGTTGTACCTATTAATAGCCCGGTACACAAACATTTGACTAATACCAAGCGTATGGAGAGTTTTAAAAATTGCATTTGGCTCCATATCAACTTTGTGTAATGCAATCACAACGATTCGGTTCTCTTTATCACCCCACTCCATTTTAATATCGAAAAATATTGTACAATGTATTGGCGCCATAATTAGAAAACACAATGAACATTCGTATAAAAATGACAGATTCCAAATTCAAATGTAATATCTTTCTTATTTTTAACTGTAACAGTATTTATGGCCAGACTAAGTATAAACAACAAAGATGGATGGATCTAGAACAGCAAAACAACTAGGCAAAGGAGCAGTATGTTACGAGCTCTAGCAATCAACTAACATAGTAGCAGTTTAGTCATTTGCGATATTATATCTCTGGTTCATGCAATAATTATGATGTTCGCACTGTATACTGTTACAAGCGATTAAAAACATGATACTTACCTGTTGATTTATTGTTCCCACATTATGGCAATAGAAAGCACAGTAAAACGTTGAAGAAAACAAATAGTATGGCTTACTCTTGACCTCATTCGAGCCCTGAGGGCAAAGAAGCAATCAACGTTGGAACGAGCTTACACAGAAGAAGCCTACTCACTCGTGTCGGTAATATGGACTCGAAAATATAGACGCAAGTAGAGAATTCCACTCCTGAGCTGCACGCATAAGGAAATCTCTTCATAGTATAAAACAAAATCGCTTTCTGCCGTCTGTACGCTTAGATCGTTTAAACTACGCAACGGATTTTGATGCGGTTTTCATCAATAGACAGAATGATTCAAGAGGAAGGTTTATATGCATAATACATGCATATTATAGTAGAGAAAAACGCGGAATAAGCAATAAACAACGGCGAAGCCGCTAGGGACCTCTAGTACCTATATTGATAAATACTTGGTGCGCATAAGTCCACCAGCCCCCATATTCAAAACCTTGTCGATAAGCAGTTGTCAACCGGTTTGTTATCTCGTTCCGTCTACGATTCTCGCAATGAGAGAAAAAGAGATGGCTTACCGAATCTTTTGACAGCTGATTAATGGAATCGTTCTGAATCAGGAGGCAGATTCCGAAGGTGTGCTTCAGATCTGCATTATCTAATTCCCCCCTGCCTTTTTTCTATCGGACGGACAGTAGCACGAAAAAGCGCCATCCGTTCATGGTTCATATACCAAAAACCCGAACGAAGCGCTTTGATTCCACCTTCATTGTGAAAACCGCCAACAGTGGAATGCGCTGCCTGAGTGGGTGTTCCCCGACAGCTTCAATCTGGGTGTCTTCAAGTCACGAGTGAATCGGTTTCTTCTGGGCAAGCGTGCTCCATCGTAGACCGCATCATCGCTTAACATCAGGCGAGAGGGCGGTCAACGAAGGCCCATTATAAAAAAAAAATATCCTGAAGTCCGTCTCGACGTCCGATGATAAAAGGAAGCCGGGATTTTAACAAAAAATAATATAAGCTGAGCTACCATTCAAATCAAACAATTTATCATGGTATAATAATACCAAGTATTCTCTTCGGACCGCGATGGCCCAAGCATACGTCACGAATGTCAAGGCCTCTACACACCAAAGCCGGCGGCTTTGGTGTGTAGAGGCTAGTTCTAACCAACTGCTACTGGCTGCACCTAGTTGTACCCGGCTAAAACTAGGTGTAGCCACACTTCGGCTATTAGCCGTAACATATACATAGTGACAGCACTTGCAGCCGATGACGTGGGCTTGGGCCAATCATATGACCTAGCTATTACAGGAAGAGAATAAGTACCTGGCGAAACATTATTATTTTACGAGTACTATGCAATTTACTATAACAAGATTAGTCTAATCATCTCGTAAACTTGCAAAGTAAACCACCTACAAGCAAATTTTCGCTTTCGAAATCTCCATCAAACAGTAATACGCGTAATGTGTGCATATGGCAAATAAATCGCTGGCATCTCGAACGATTTCGAAGCGTTGCGTACGGATTGCAACTCAGGCGCACGGGCGCATTGTCGTGCTCTCGCCCGAAATATATAAATGTTGATGCTCACGCGATCTGTGATATCATGTGCCGCAATGTAATGAGAATTCAGTGTGGTCTCGATTTCAGATATACCACCTGATAATTTTATTTAGGTTACGTACACCGTGCGTTTAAGTGGCTAGGAAAATATTGTTTAACAATTAACTGGGGTGCAAAAGAACCTCAATCACTGACGATACTTGAGTACGTCCGGCGTGCCCTGGGCAGTGAAACTCGCTGACTAGCTAATGTTTTCACCACGGCTTGAGCGGTTCTCGTATAGCTCGTGCCGACACACGAGAAGAAGAAGAACAAAGTTCTGTTTGTTTTCTCAAAATACATACATGCCTGCATTTAGGCATGAGGCATAAAGTATATGTATACTTACTCACGCCTGGAATACCAGAAGGGGATGACAGAGGTGTCCTATTGCAGAAGTCTGTATACGTTCTATTTAATAAGTGGTGAAATTATTGCCATTTTCCAGGTACTATTATGGTGCCAGGTTCAGTACCTCTTACGACTGGCTTACCCGACGATCTACGAACTATTTTAAGATATCATACGTATTGTAATTTTCGTGAGACACTATCATATTTCTGATTAGTTACGGTTTACTCACGTGCATTTTTCGGGATTGCCCAAACGGAGCCTTTAATCATGAGCTGAACACGCGGCGAGGTCGTGAGTCGCAAATTCGTGTTCAGTGCTCATGATTAAGGGCTCCGTTTGGGTCCGAAACTAGTCGGGCAATCCCGAAAAATGCACATGAGTAGACCGCAACTAATCATAAATATAAGTCATACGTTAAGTGCATTTTGGTTGTCATGTAAAAATATTTGCGTGCTTTTGATTTAAGCCTTTCGTATCTATTTGATATATTTTTCAGGGCTCATTAATTACTTACTTGTAACCGTTCATCATCATCATACAGCCGAAAGACGTCCACTGCTGGACATAGGCCTCCCCCAAGCCATGTTGGGGGAGGTTTGCCATAATCGCCACGCTTAGCAGGCGGGTTATCGATCGCAGTATGGTTGTTAAAGTACTCAGAAAACGCTGCTGCCCATCCTCTAGAGAATCCCTTCGTCGCCTTTTACGGCACCCATGGGAAGAGATGGGGTAGTGCTATTCTTTACGTCCGGCACTTTTGTGTCTATTTGATATCTTTTTCAGGGCTCTTTAATTATTTACTTGTAACTATTTATGCTTATTGAATTAATTGACTTTAACAACTAAGAATACTTAAGTGCATGATTTGATTATTATTTATCGTTGAAAACTTAAATCATCGCGTGTTTCCAGTGTTTAAATTTTACTTGCTAATGCTGTTAAGCTACATAGTAACAGGAGTTATTGTTGGCTTATTGAATACATGAAAAACAACTCTATATTTATGTAATGCGAAAGCAAACCTGATATAATATTGGAGTTAATAATAGTGTATAGTAATGGCTTTTTACGCTATGGTGCTGATTAACTTATATTTAATTACGTGTTGTGTATAAAATTATTAAATAAACAGTTAGCGTTTTTATTGTCATATTCCTACCATGCATGACCAACTATATGCTACAGGTAACTGAAAAAATCTAGACTTTGAGAATTTTATAAGTTTTCCTCAAGATAAAATTTTATAATTGTGTTCAGCACTTTCAGTAACAAACCAAATCTTAAAAACGTATCATATTGTAATCGATTCGATTCTATTAACATTTAACCATTTCCAAATTTCAATTAATTCACAATCACATTTCAAATGGTAACCAACATAGTCTTACTATGAATTTCTAATAGAAAACGGAAATAAAATTCTAGGCTACCATGTCATGTTTTAGATTCTAGACCAAACCATTAATGACGCAACTGTTCAGTCTAAATAAAACCAATAAAAATAAATTGAAATAAATGCATCTGTTGAAATAACCATCAAAATATATTCGGTCGAAAGTTTTGAACAGTTTAAGTTTTTTTTTGTATCGTGTTTTATTAATGATAACCTAGTGATTTTGCGAAGTTACCGCAGCTAATTTTACATACCCCTACAGACCTAATATCTGTAGTCTTAGATATTTTAAAAATTGAAAAGTAGCCTCATAACAGGGATGTCAAAATTAGGCAGGCGATATTTATACAGGAACTTGCCATTTTATGGGACAAGAAAGATTGTGACAAGGAAGATATAAATGTCTGTTTTGTTGATAGGAAGTATCTTAGTACAGCAGAGTAGAGTTTTTTTTTTTTTTTTTTTAAAAAAACAAAAAAAAACATCGGAAAACGCACAAGATCAGGTGAAATGGAGAAAGTTCAGACAGAAAGTGCGTAGGAGGAAGAAGTACCTGTATACTTAGACGATTGGATAAATATTTGCAATAAAGGCAAAATCATTTCGACGATTCATCAACAAACAAAAGAACATCACAGGTCTTTCTATTTTTAAAACTGAACAAACAAAGTATTAATTTTTCAATAAAATTTTCAACAGTCGTGGCTTTCAAAACAACTGTGAATGACATAAATCTGGTCGTAACAATTATAAAAACGTTCACACTGATCGGATGCAACTAAATTATAATGTTTGTTCTACCGAATTTACGGCTCTAACCAATATACATAGCGTGGGAGCGAAGCCTAGAAAGATGATGACTGGATGAAGATGGTAAACTGAATATGAAAGACAGAGAAAGAGGTGATGTGGTAGACTTGGGAAAAGTCTAATTCGAGCCGTAGACTGTGATAGGCCAAATTGAGGATGATGAAGAAAATCTGAATGAACCAGAACCGAGTTTTTTTCTTAAAGATGAGATTGTTGAATCGTAATGACGAGAATATCAGTGAAACTGGTATTTTATAAACACTAATGCTGCGTTAAGTACTTACTATAAAAATTGGATTTTTTAGTATCGGTGCTGCTTATATTGTGAGGTTCATTTTCAGTCTTCATCATCCTCCTGCCTTTACCCCAATTTATTTGTAGTCGGCGGAGCATGTATTTTTCTTCCATACATATCTATTAGCCGTCATCTCAGTAGTCACTCTCTTTCTAGTCATATATCTTTTACATTATACAGTCATCGTTCTTTGATCTTCCTCTACTCTTATAAACATCCACATTCATACTCAAAATTCAACATCCACATTCATATTCAAATAAAAATAAATAAATAAATAAAATTATTTAATTACATATCTTAACGTCTACATTAAATTAGCTAATAAAGACTTTCAAAATTATGGAAAAAAAAAACTTTCCTCACGACATATTCCTCACTCCTCTGCATCACATGCCCATACCATGATAACCGGTTTCCACACATTTTCAGTCTCAGGTATGATTTCACCATCCTTCTTTGATATAGTTTTCGCTTCTACTAATAACATTACATAAGGAAGGTTTGGAAGTATCATATCTTGTAATTGCTGACAAGCTACCAATAAATCATGGAATGCATGAAAGCAGCACTTGCGCATCAAGCATGAAATACCGAAGCGACATGGATACATCAAACGTTCATCGCAATAATTGTCACATAATTAAATATTCTTCCGTGAGGAAATAATTAACGATAGTACCTACGTAATAAGGTAACATAATGTGAAATGGTAATTAAGCTACTACTGGCTCATTTACACGGAGATAGTTTCTCGACGCGAGTCTCGTGCTATCTCTGTTTTTATCGTAGAGAAAGACAAAGACAGAACGAAACTCGCTTCGAGAAACTATCCTCGTGTAAATCAGCCTTACTACAGAGAAAGAAAGAAAAATGCATTTAGTGGCACAGAATACAATAAGCAATAGGTTGATATGAAATAGATAACAAAAGAAAGTGTCAAAAGGGCCATCAGCTCAGGTCATGTCAGGTCGGAGTGACATTGACTTCTATGTTGTGAGAGCCCCTGCCGGTGAAATTGTTTAGAGGTTCCCTGTTGTTGACATAATTATTAGGAGGTATATACTTATGAGACTTCCATAGTCACGAAAAGTAAAATTGGGGATCGAAAAAGAACCCGAAAAAAAAGATTATGCTGCTACTCCTAACGCTGATTTTTAGCTACGACCCACAAGTGCCTTATGAAACTATAAGTTAAACCAACAGAAAAAAGAGCCTAAAAGTTGCTATTGACTTGACACGCGACAATCACTACGCTAAGATTGGTGATCAGTGATTCTGTACACAAAGTGGTAGTCACAATAGCCGCAGGAAAAGAAAGGAAGGACCGGCTTATAATTTACTTTCATATCTACAAAAGCGTTTTCAACGACCTGGGGGGCTTATAATGTCGCATTTGGTAAATCATAATTCGTAATCATAACTGCAAATGAACTGCAGTTGGACTGCATCTTAACTGCCTTTTAGCTGCATTTGGCAGTTGCATAGTTTGCAGTTGCGACAGCATGTGCAATGGTTACGAATATGAAACCAAATATGATTCACCAAATGTGACGTTATTAGCCTGCTGATTACACAACTTAACACATCACGCCTGTATTCTCTGAAGGGTTGGGCAGTGATGTCTAGTAACACCCTCATTTTGCCGTTATGTTTAAGTCCCATGTAGAGATAAATTCCTACTTCACGCTCTTGCGACCACAAAACCAACGAGGCAGTCATCATTCCCTCCATCATTTATTAATGATTTATGTAATAATGATCAGTCCCCTCTGATCATTGATTATGTTAATCACTTCATTGATGCATAAAACTTTTAAATAGATTGGCGTTTATACAGTTGCTGTTACTGTGTCAAAAAAACCATTCATTGCATAGTTTATAAAATTAACTACGGTCTGCCTTCCAAGAACATGAATCACTGAAAAAACCATATAAATACAAAATCAACTGTATACAAAGATCGTGTACCGGTGCTGACGGTACAATCGTCACGGCAGCTCATCGCCGGTCACTTTCGATGTTCTTGCGCAAGCGCATCTGTTCGGACATTCCGTACGTTTTAGTTTCGTACCATTTTCTAATTCGTCATGTGCAACTGTTGTTTATTCAAATGTCAGTTGTTAATTGCTATTGTCAAGTTTACGATGATTTTTGTATTGTATATTTTTTTGGTTATTATTGAGAGCTAATCGGAAGCTGTAAAAAGTAGTTTGAATGAATGTTTTTAAAATGGGAATGCTAAAATATTTTCAATCTAAGGGGGTATTTCACCAACCTATCAATAATGTGGTCCGTAACTATTCACCAGATAAGCTAAATGTGACCTAGAAATATGACATTTATGTGTTCAATAGTCTTGTCATTATATCACTATTGATATTATGGTGGTGAAATGCAAATGTTAGTGAAAAGTTTAGAGACCGAATTAATTTAACAACAGTTAAGTAATTATAAGTTGATGAAATACCCCTAAGTACGGTTTCTACGGTAGCTAAAAGGGTATTATTTAAAATGTAGTAATTTCTGTTTCACTGTTTGCCGAGAAAAACTTCTTGCAGGAATCATTTTTTTTAAAACTAGGATCTCCAATATTTTCGGGAAGGGATGAAATGCAAAAGTTGCGATTGTGACCAGCATGAGGCATAGTAAACAATAAAATTGAAAACCAAACAGTACGTCAAATTGTAGAAGCTCTCTTACACCACATTAAACCATCAAACACCTTCCTTTATTCAATTCCGTCCCTTTAGTTCCACTCAATAGAATAACCATAAGCTCTCCTTGAAACTAAGGCACGGATCATTTGGCATTTCAAAACTAAGAGTGACCTGGCCTCGGCTTCATATATTTGCCAGAGGCGGTACCATACTTGTACGGGGTTCCCTACTTGAAATCGAATGCCGTAGGATCGAATAACACTTGCTCGAAAACGTTAACTCGATAGTACTTGAAATCGAACAGTTATGAGCGCGAAAGTTCACTGTCTCGATGCATCAAAATCTCGAATAACTATAAGCTCGAAGCATCGGCAGCGCGACAGCTCATTATCGTGAAACATCATTTCTCGAACGACCAATAAATCGAATTGACAAAATAGTTTCAAGGATTCTTATTTGAGATCAGCGTAATGAAACAATACACGAGTAGAAATATAAATCAAGTTTAAGGGATCCTGCCGTTTTGCCGAAAAGATTTTGCCAAATTTTCATTACCCAAACAAATTTTAGCAACCTTTTTTTATACCAATGTAATATTTGGAATAATTTTAGTACGCACATTTTCATTTGGTCAAATGTTTACTTGGCAGATTATTATCAAGGATAATATCATTAAGGATAATAACATTATAGACATTGAGAGGGAGCGCAGGGCTCTAGCGGTCAGAGGTAATATGCTGGTCCGCAGATTCTCCCGCTGCTCTGAGGAAGTTAAAACTACGCTTTTTAAGGCATTTTGTCAGAGCTTTTACACGGGAAGTCTGTGGGTCAGTCACACCAAAAGATCGCTGGATGTTCTGCGCATCCAATATAACAATATCTTCAGGATGATGTTGGGGCTGCCACGATTCTGTAGTGCATCGGGGATGTTCGCGCTATATCGCACTGACGGTTTTCACGCCGTTATTCACAAAAAGACGGTATCCCTGATCTGCAGATTGCGTGGCAGCCGAAACAAAATCCTGGAGACTGTAGCGGACAGGATCTCATCCCCACTCTGGAGATCATTTGTGAGGAGGGTAATTTAGTAGTTTTAATATTTAATAATTTGATAATTAATGTATTTTGGACAGGGTATTATTGATTATTATTTTATTGTCGATTAATTATTATTTTATTTTAATCTAATTGTAATTGTATTTTAATTTAATTGTAATCTTATTTTATTTAATTGTAATTTGTATATGGGTTATTTTTTGCCTGAAATACCTAAATGATATTTTATTTTTATTTTATTTATTAAGGCATTTGGTCTTTAATCAAATGATTTATTACAGCAAACAATCTTTAGACAATAAACATTTAGTCAAATTATTGTAACACGCATAAATGTTTTTTAAGTCGAAACAGCTAGGTTAGGTTAGGTTAGAACTGTGACCATACAACGCACGAGCCGAGCGAGCGAAGCGAGCGTGCCGCGGTAGCGGCCGGCGAGTGCTAGAAAAATATTTTTTATTTTGCGTAAAATATGTTATACCAACTGAAATATTTGACTAGATAAAAAATGGTAAAAGTACTAGTTGGTGAACAAGTTATTGTTCAAACGTTCACTTGCCAAACATAAGTTTTCGTAACAATTATTTGTAAAGAGATTTTTTGGTAAGTAATAATTAGGCAAATGAAATTATGCGAAAATTTGTTTGGGAAGAGATAATTTGGCAATTTCTTTTCGGTAAAACAAGGGAGACCACAAGTTTAATCATGTAAAATAATCTCAGTCTCAAACTTACCAAGTAAGTACCTAGGTACCTACTTATGTACGAAATTACGAAATAAATTAAAAGATTAGTTCAAACATAATTTAAATATGGCAAATCATACAAAGTTGTAATTATTGCTTATTTCTTTTTTTTGCCATATTTAAATTATGTTTGAACTAATCTTTTAATTTATTTCGTAATTTCGTACATAAGTAGGTACTTACTTAATAAGTTTGAGACTGAGATTATTTTACATGATTAAACTTGATTTATATTTCTACTCGTGTATTGTTTCATTACGCTGATCTCAAATAAGAATCCTTGAAACTATTTTGTCAATTCGATTTATTGGTCGTTCGAGAAATGATGTTTCACGATAATGAGCTGTCGCGCTGCCGATGCTTCGAGCTTATAGTTATTCGAGATTTTGATGCATCGAGACAGTGAACTTTCGCGCTCATAACTGTTCGATTTCAAGTACTATCGAGTTAACGTTTTCGAGCAAGTGTTATTCGATCCTACGGCATTCGATTTCAAGTAGGGAACCCGGGAGGCAATCTCAACAAGCTAGGTAAACAGTTACACACCGATATTCGTTAACGTCAATGATATTTTGTGAAAAGATGGCGTTACTATTGTTTGAGAACTCACTTTTATAAATGTGTCAAGTTTACTTATACAGGCTGGAAAAAATAAACGTCATCTGGAAGTAAAATACCTTAAATAATGCATATACTTACAAGGTTAGTCGGAAAAGGGGGTACTAATCCGCGGGCCACTTAAAGTATCACTGATGACTGTTTTAAAGCAAGTTATAAAATTACAAAATTCGATAATTTTTAATTCCATGGCAATAAATTTTTATTTTAGTTTTTTCAAAAATTCACCGTCCCTACTTTAGTAACGAATTCAGAAAATGGAGCTTCTAATTCGTGACCCCAAATATGACCTAAAATGTAAACACAGCTGATCATACATAGCTGAGGATAGATAGATTTTGGCAATTTTTTTATGTAATTTTTGAACACCTATTTCTCTCACTTTTGCTTAAAGTGGTAGAACAAAAGTTACTCATTATTATGGGTATTTTAACACCTTTTCGGATTATACCCCCTGACCAACCTTGTATAAACATACATTGTCATGCATAATCAGCCCATTAATGTGCCATTATTGGGCACCGGCCTCTTCTCAGAAGGAGAAGAGTTTTGGCCCGAGACCAACACGCTGGCCTGGTGCGGGTTGGCGGACAAGCCGGACAACACACATCATCGAGAATTTTATGGAACCCTGTGCAGGCTTCCTCACGATATTTTCCTTCACCGTTAACGCAAGTGCTGATAAAATTTTGACCTGCATATAAATTCCAAAAGACAGTGGAGCGGGCTTTAAATAATGACGATAGGAAATTTTACTCAAAAGGAACTTAATTTTGAAAGCAATAAAATCTGCATTCATACATTTTATTAAATCGTTGGTTATAGCTGGGAATTGAACTGATATAACTGCGATAAAGCAACATTTCTGTATCTATCTTTCCCTTGTGCGTTTACACGTAGAAAGCGGGTTGCCGGCGCCGATCTGTCAGCGCTTTTCGGTGCTGGTCCGCACAGTTAGTCGGCGCAGGTAGTCTCTATACTGTATGGCGAACCAGCGCCGACAAACTCCGAACTTCACCGACAAGTTCCGACCTGCTCCGATCAGCGCTGGTAAGCCGTCATTTGTTGCTGTATTTGCGCGAATTTGTATTTGGAACAAGGCGTATTGTTGTTAAAAATTGCCAGACTCTGCTTCTGCACGCTTCCTTTATGTAGCGGTTACCTGCACGGACCAGCATGCTTATTCTCAACCATCGGATGAGTTTCCGTATCCGAACGGAAAGTATCCGACGGATTGATTCCCGATCCGATGGATTACAAATATTTATTCACAGTTCCTATCGGAAGGGAGTTTCCGAATCCGTGAATGGTTTTTGGAAGGTGTGTTTACGGAGTATGCTACGCAATGGTAGAAAATCGATTATTGTGGTAGAAAATGTTAACGTAGTAAATATAATATTATTATTATGTATTTCGCAAATAATCTTATGTGCAACTATACAATATACATTAATACATGAATGACATCATTTTTTTTATAAAATTATGTCTAATTTATGCGCTCGTTTCCTTATTTCAAAACATGCTTTGTAAAAAAACAACTTTTATAATCTGTCAAACCAAACGGTGAAATAGACAATGTAAATAAACAAATACCTTTAATCATTTAATTATTGATTGATAAATAATCAATCAAATTATCAACCGAAAACGTGTGAAGTTCAGTGTGATCACCGAACAAAACTCTAGTGTGTGATGGTCCAGAAAAATGAATGTAAAAATGTTATCAGTGTCGTATTTGTTATTAAACTTTTTGATATGTAAAACGTAGTTGAGTATAATTCGATTTTGTAGAAATGGGTTAACACAAACTCATTATTGCTTACGTGTCTCCAAGTAACCACCTAAAATTAAGTATACTTTTATACATCGAGCATTTAAAAGCGGCGGCCAAAACATTCTTAAAACTTGTTATAAAATAGGTAAACTTAGCTCAAATATAGCTTAACATTCCTTATAATATTGTTATTACACAGTTTTTAATTCATCCCAGCAGAAATTGTATTGTTTTATTTAAAATCGAGTGCTTTCCGACAACAAATAGCTCTCGGATTAGTTTCCGTGAATTGGTGTCTTCATTCCGAATAGAACTGTCAAAACTTTTCGATTTCGGATTTGTGAATAGAGTTTAGAGGGCACTGTCGGATACTTTCCGATCGGATTCGGAAAGGGCAGTTTCCGATGGTTGAGAATAAGCATGCAGTACCGATAAGCGCTGGTAGGTCGGCGCTGGTTACTTGCTTCCTTTATAAATACGCCCTTTGGGTAAAATTAGCTATCATCATTATTTAAGGTATTTTCCCTACAGGTGGCGTTAATTTTCACGCTGTATATTGTCGTTCATTGCTAGATATACGCGTCTCCCGGAACTCTGAAGTATGGAAATAATGCCGGAAGGATGTTACTTTATCGTGCTCTCGATTAATGAACGTACAGCCAACCTTCTTGCGTAAGAGATGTCTCAAATTCAGAAGATTTTAATCGCTGCAATATGCATTATTAAAATTAGTTATTATAAATATGTTATGCATTGAACATGAAGTTGTTAGATGTGATCATAAATGACGTTTTAGTCGTGACTCGCTTATTTAATTAAAACACAAAGTTTTTGCTATATTATCAGCACCGCATAAATCAAACGTTATTATTCGTAGAATTATTTTTTTCATTCTTATTAATTTGGTGTTTTTTTCTTAGTCTGAAAATGCAAGTCTATTATTTCTGTACCTACTTCTAAAATCAATACAGACAACATTTTTTTAACAAAAAACTATCTGCAAAAATAAAAACAATTTTTAATCTAATAGGCATGTTGACAGCATCAATAAATTGCAAATCTAATTAGTCCGCCAGTTAGAGCTTTGAAAAATAATGGACACGTATTTTTTCTTTTGATAGATCTATGAATATTTGGAACGATAAATACTTAGCATCAAAACTCGAGAGTGGGGGCTTATGACGTCAGAAGCAAATAAAAATTGTACGTGCTTGTGACGTTTTGCACATTTTAAAAGTGTCGTATCTTCGTCAATTTTGGATTACGTAACAAAAGAAAAAATTCAAACATTTTTGATAATCTAACCGACGGACTATTTAGATTTTTGCAGTCAAATACCCTATTCGTGCAAGCGACAAATAAGTGAGTTTCAACTCGCTTTTGCTAACCATTAAATAATTTCCACAGTAACCTGTCACAGTGTTTACATATCTTCGCGGTTATTTTGTAAGGTTCTATACCAATGCTGTTACATTCAGCATTTATATAACTGTTATGTGCTTTTTGACACAACACTTATGCATCGTTAGCGGTTTTGAGTGATGAATTATTATTTTTACAGCTTCTGCTATTTTATTTAAGCAACATGTCTTCAATTAATGTTTTTAAACATTCGCGATTTGTACACATTATAAAAATATAGAATCGGGTCTTCTCGCGTAACAAACCGTGACCACGGCGGGTGCAATGCGGCCGAAACGTCGGGATAAAAGGTATTTTGTGCCTCTTAAAGTTTGTTACGCGAGAACACCCGATTCAATATTTTTATAATGTCTTCAATTGGTTTGGAATATATTAGCAAAGTAAATAATGTATTTTAGTTTTAACCTTTTCATTAAAATCACGCTTAGAATGGGTTCATCTCAATAGTTCACCGAGGTCGGATTTCAAGTCACGATTTTCCAATTGTACTTAAATCTATTTTGATTTTCAACGTCGTTACTGTACCAGAATCATATAGATTATTTAAAGAATGGGATTAACAATGGCGTGTTTGCTTTGTGAGCGAGAAGCAAATAACGTCAACAAAAGTATGCTGCCATTTATAATCCAATTCTTAAGTAAGCACATTGTACTATTTAGAATTTAATTGACTATACCGCTCTTTACACTTTGCAATTTAGTGCATCAATTGTGACAATGAATTACAGGCAATTTATTTCGAGTTTTTTGCACTACAGAATTTATTGTTCTAGCCCAGGGGTGGGCGAGCTACAGCCCGCGGGCCACCTCTGGCCCGCGAAGGGTTTAATCCGGCCCGTGAACTATTCCTTTTAATGCAAGAGTGGCCACTACAAATAGCCGTAATTCTTGCCCCAAAAATGTTAATATTGGTAGAATAAAATGCTTTTTTTTTAATTCTTGCCACCGCCTTTATTTCTTACGTTTGTCTGGCCACAGGTGAAAAAAGTTTGCCTACCCCTGTTTTAGCATAAATTACCCAACACTAAGGGCCGAACTCAGTACTTTACTAAGGCTGCCCGGCTGGTATTCCAATTATCAAATATCGATGTCCAATATTTGATTGAAATGTCTTTTCTTTTAAATTCTTAATTAAAATCATCCAATTTCTTTGATCAAACGAACATTGGACAAAGATATTTGATAAGTGGAATACCAGCCATACTTATTGCTCACTTATGTCTGTCGCTTGATACGAAGGGAAGTGGAAACTTTCTCCCTACTCCTCTTTTTTTCTTTTCTGATTAATTTCGTTGCGGGTTCCAAGACAGTTACTTAAATCATTTCACGGGGACACGCAGCTTCATTGTTTTGCGTTTTTCTGGTTGGTCTCATTGTAGTTCCTGGCTTACACGCGTTATAGTGGTTGGCAAGTGTAGCGGGCTTTCTCTACATAGAAAGTGCTATAGTTCAATAATTAAACTTCCTCAACATGTGCTAAGAATAGACGGGCGTTGTAAGATTCAACAAAACCCAGCACGCTTGGTGGTAGGATCTATACGGTCCGCCTGGCTAGCTTCCACCCTCACATTAAAATCCGGCGCCAAGCAGTTTACTGTGTTCCGTCGTGTGTGTGCGAGAGCCAGAGGGGTACCTATAAAAGAATCCCTCTACAGGGTGTAAACAAATTCGTGTAATTCCTCAAAACCACATGATCTATTAATGTTGTAGATTAACCCCGCACGGGATTTAGATTGATTAAAAGTAAAAAAAACTTTTATTTCATAAATAATAATTTTATGTGATAGAAAATTTCGATGCCATGCATAAATGAAGGAAAGCACGGTGACACAGCTGACGGGCACGACTAGCGCGATATCGCTCAACGCAGTCAGTTAACTCGGGTCGCTAAAATTACTTAGATACAGAATAGCAATTATAATTAGGTATATGAAAAAAAAAAAAAAACAGAAAAAAACCTATGCAGGGTCACCAGTAGATCACCCGGTTTGAAGGAATTACACGAATTCGTTTACACCCTGTATACAGTTACTTAGATTTGTATGCTCCATCTTAGAACGTCTGAGCTTATTGTCAGGTGAAATCAGGGCAAAACGCGACAAAGTCAAGTAACAAAAACAATAATTAAAACCTTGTTTATTAACTGTAATCATTATTACACAATTAAAATATTCTAGCGAAAGTCTCATTTGGGATAGAAAATGGTAGTGCCTATTAATTTCTACAAACATTGTAACTTCCTCTACTTACGCAAGCATATTGATATTGTTTTACGATGAAGTCATACTATACGGTTATTGGCAACTTGTTTACTAACTACTGATCGTAATAGCAACCATTACTCGTAGATTAAATACGTCATCATAACACTATCTGGAGCAGTTTAATTGAAAACTAGAACATTTCCTTACATTATGCAATGAATTGGTTGTTGAATTATCTACCCAGTCTTTAAATATGCCGTAAAACAATTAGTATAGCAAGGTGTAACTTTCGAAATAATATTTTCTCTGAAGTTTAAATTTAATTTCTGCGATTACGGGCCTTGTGCTTTCATTCTGCGAAAGATTTAATCATCATTCTTACGATAATTGACGATACGAACCAAAAAGGCAATGAGAAATGACAGAGGTGATGGCAAAACCTTCAATTTTATATATTATGACTAGCTGCACCCGGCATGCATTGCAATGCCACGTAAAGAAAAAAAGTGTTTAGTTTTAAAATCTCTTTATTGAAGTGCTTTTGGATACACAATATTTTTGATTTGAATGGAGCCGAATTTACCGTACCGACACGGGACGAACATCGAATGTTTGACAGGTAGGAACAGCTGGAACAGTTTGTATGGGAAAATTAAATTGTAGTTTTTACTATTTTCCTCGCAATTTTTTAATATTTTCTCACAGTTTAAACCTTCCCTGGACTTCTACAAATATTTCAAAACCAAAATTAGCCAAATCGGTTCAGCTGTTCTCGAGTCTTAGCGAGACTAACGAACAACAATTCATTTTTATATAAATAGATGAATGGTCGTAATTATCATTAGTCATAACAATGATATTCCCTTTATAGGCGTACTAATTACATGTTTAAATACACGTCATAAAAATATACTTTTAAAAATATAAAACGTAGTAGCCCACCGGCATCAGGAACAGGGTCCAAGCTTCCGGTGGTTAGGACTCCAGAGAAAAGCCATGTCTACACCAGTGCGCTTTCACGTTCATCTCGCATCTTCGTCTAAAGCATGCGTGAAGCGCCATAGCGCATGCCTTAATACTAGTTCGACAAAAGCGCATGCCCCTAGCGCACGCTAACCCGTCTATTGTATATCGACTGACGACTGACCGAGGCGCACCGGTGTAGACGATAAGCTGCATGCGTCTTATGACAATCAATATTGCATGCGCTTGACGCAAGAGGAATTGAAAGTTGAAAGTGCAAGATGAACATGAAAGCGCACTGGTGTAGACATACTAAAAGGAACTTCCTCACTATGCGTGCCATGTCAAGGAGTACCGCTTCCTGTTTCAAGCCCTTGAAACGACCGCCTAACGAGAGCTTCATGAGGTGTTGATCGAGGCTCTTGGCTATAAGGTCATTCGCCGTAAAGACTATCGGGACAATGACTGCTGAGAGAGTTATTTTTATGAAATCAAAATATTGATTAAAATATTGACAGGGTAATGTTTTCCATGTTTTCAAGTAATTCGAATTGATAAGGAAGGTTATATGCACTCAGGGAAACATTAACACACTTACATTTAAATGATTAATTACATTTATTTCTGTTATCGTTGTAGACACTTTTACAAATCAATGGAATGTTTTTTAAGACTAGATGTCGCCGGCATTTCTTTTCTTAGCTCTGAGAAGAAAAACCGAAACAAACTCAGAGGTCAAGGTCTCTTTTAAAGTCCAGACATTGTGGTATAAAACTATGTGAGTGTAGCAATGTAGGGCAACGTCTGGAATGGCCTTTTGAGAAAAGAGCCATAGCAAGTTTGAGTTGATCTGTCCCATGTTATAAATGGCGAAGGCCAAATGGTGTTTTACTAAAATGGCTCTTCAGTCTCTTGCCAACTCTATTCATTGCCATACAAATGACAAGGATTTGTATAATTTAAAAATGACAATCTTTTATTAGTAAGGGGGTATATCGTTGAAGTAGAAATGCTAGAAAATGGCGCTCGCGACAGACAATTCAGTGAGGGTGTACTCTGTTGGATGCAAACGCCTATGAAAAAGTTAATGTGTATGATTGTTTACGATTTACTCACGTGCATTCTTTCGGGATTGCTCGACTGGTGAGTAAACCGTTAACAATTATATTTACGAATGTGTCTCAATACTCAATACCTCTCTCGCACGAAAGTTATAATAAAAAAATGTTGCACCAAGATCGCAACAACATTTGTGTTATGTTGGCATGATGTTACGTTTTAAGGGGCCGCAAATCATAGTAGCGAAGTTCATTACCGCGATGTACGTTACTGCGAAAGTTCTTTACTGCGAAAATAAAATGACAAACAGATAGCTGAAAGGTCAGGTAGTTAGGTTAGAACTGTGACCACTCAACGCACAAGCCGAGCGAGCGAAGCAAGCGGTGCCGCGGCAGCAGCCGGCGAGTGCCAGAATCTGTTTGTTATTTTATTTTCGCAGTAAAAAACTTTCGCAGTAACGTACGTCGCGGGAATGAACTTCGCAACTATGATTTACACTCGTTTTAAGAGTAATAAAGATGGATAGATTGTGTGTGTGAAGAATGTTATGAAAGAGAAGGGAGTCAGTGATATCATGACGGGTAACAGGACGGAATGGAAGAAGAAAACGTGTTGCGCCGACCCCAAGTAACATGGGATTAGGGCAGGAAGATGATGATGATATGAGTAACAGAGATCCTTGTAAAAGAACTAGTCCAGGAAAGTATTACCTTCTACTATTTCTGCCGCTAAGCAGTATTCCGGTTTTAAGGATACGGGTGCCGGCAAAGTTTCAGGCACATAGACTTCCCAACTTTGTCTCTAAGGTTGTCAATGCATCAGCAATGCTCTTGGTGTGGTAGGTGTGTATAGGCGGCGGTAACCACTTACCATCAAGTGGACGAGCGACTGTCGGCTTGCTTGCCAACTAGTGTTGAGTAGGACATACAAGAGGCGGTACATTTGTCCCGTACATGACGTCAAAATGTAAGAGCGGCTCGAAATTTTAAAGTGTACTACTTCAACTTTTATGTCGCGGTAGTCGCGTTACTCGTTACTCTCGGTAAGTAAACTACAGGGTGAGAAAGAGAGGGAGTGAGGCACATGCTACAATAGCACGTCATTCATTCTACAATGGACATTACGTGACCGCGAATCGAGAGAGATGTAATCAGTACATCGAAAGCAGTAACATCAAATGTCATATTCGTACTCGTTACTTCAAACGTATCACCGAGCTTCAGTACGCCTCACCTCATTTGAAGTAGGATATTGTACTGGCTCAAAGCAAAAAAGAGGCTACTCTTACAAACTCTTTTTCAAGTCATGTCCTACCCAACACTATTGCCAACACATTACATAAAAAAGATGTTTCTCGATTATAACTTTGCTGATAAAGATCATTGGAAAAGGAGAACTAATCCGAAGGCCACTTAAAGTATCACTAATGATGACTGTTTTAAAGCAAGAGTTTAAATTTCTAAATTCGATAATTTTTACTCACATGCAAAATAACTTTTATTATATTTATTAATTGGATGAATGCGATGATGGAGATTACTCATTTGTACGCCTCTTTAGATAGAATAATGGACTATTAAATTATTTGTACCTTAGAATGCTAACCTATGACTGTATGATCATACATGTTTAATACAAATAAATTGTTTGATTTATAGTTTTTTCAAAAATTCTTCATTCCTGTTTTAGTTACGAATTCAGAAAATGAAGCTTCTAATCCGTAATCCCAAATACGACCTAAAATATAAACACAGCCGATCATAGCTGAGGATAGATAGATTTAAGCGAATTTTTATTAAACCTTTGAACAGCTCTTAAACTATTGACTTTTGGGAAAACTGGTCGAACAAAAGTCCATAGTCATTATCGTGGGTACTTTAATACCCTTTTGGATTAGGACCCCCTTTCCAAATAACTTTGTATAATAATACCTTAGTAGGTACATTCCTAGAAAGGTAGAACTAGTTCATACTCCATTATTAAAAAGCTGACAAACATTGCATAGACGGTTAGATAATCAAGATGGCTGATCAATTACCTAATGACATGATTGATTCATCGTTAATTAGCAATGAATAGTTTGGTAATGTGGTACCTACTGTGTTATGTACCTATTTACATTTGTAATGTTTGGTTATTCTAACGATCGGAAAAACTGTTTTAGAAAAGTAATTATCATTTGTAGGTTAAGGGAAGTTGATTGGATCATACATGATGTAGGTTTAATCTGTCGCAACAACGGATACTTTAATTTAGTTATTTTATTGGAAAAATCGGCCTAAGATTTTATTGCGCGTTTTTTTTGTAGCTTTTTCATTTATCCACACATACCATAAACATAACGCATGTATTCTCCGAACGATTGGGCAGGTGTATAAGTACACCCTCAACTCGCCATTTTGTTTAAGTGTAAGTCCCATGTAATGGGGGCGAGCCTATTGCTATTAACCGGGCTCAAATCCAGACCGGAGTCTGGATTTGTGCCCGGAGGCTGCTACTGAGGCTTAAAACGCACTAGCGGCCAGCCGCAATACGGTGTGCCGCTTGCGGCAGGCCGCACATCGATTTTTACATGAAACCGCATGATCTCAACGCACTGATTTTCAGCCAGCCGTCGTGCGCCAGTGCGTTGAGATCATGCGGTTTCATGTAAAAATCGATGTGCGGCCGACCGCAAGCGGCACGCCGCATTGCGGCTGGCCGCTAGTGCGTTCTTAGGCTAAGAAATTCCACCCGGAAGAACCCAATAACTCTTGGCTCGACCTGGGGATCGAACCCAACACCTACATTAGGGTATTTGTAATTTTTTTTTTATTAGTTGTCTCTCTACTATTACAAAACAAATATAAAACAAAAAAAAACATTGAAATAGGTATTTAATAAAATGGCCAAGTTATAAAACGATTTAAAATTGTTCACGAGACAGAAACAACACTACTAATATACAGGGTGTTAACGAATTCGTGTAATTCCTTGAAACCACATAATCTACTACTGATGCAGACAGGCCCCGCATGGGATTTAGCTTGATTAAAAATAAAAATATTATTTTTTCATGTGGCTTTGTTACCGATCGTATCTAAACCACCTATTAAGGATTCAGTAAAAAAATAAGAATTTATTTTTTTTGCAAAAATATGGTTTATTTGCGTGAACATTTCGATGCCATGCGATTATTTTTTTTGTTGATTTTCATAAATTCCCATTTAGGGTTAATCTGTGTCACCAGTAGATCACGTGGTTTGAAGGAATTACATGAATTCGTTAACACCCTGTATGACGTCATACTTTAAAAACTTTATAGTGACTTGACATCACTCTGTACAATATCTGTTTCGCGTGATAAGGACAGAAAATGCCTCCTCAATAAAAATCTTCGAAAGCCTATAACTCGTCTATTTTTTCATCGATTTTATTTATTGTTTCACATACAATGTTCTTTCTATACTTTCTATAAAATGTTTTTTGTGTTATAACTTTCGTTAGACATTAATATTTATGGTTAGTTACGGTTTACTCACGTGCATTTTTCGGGATTGCCGGACTAGTTTCGGACCCAAACGGAACCCTTAATGATCAGGCGGCGAGGTCGCGAATCGAACTGGAAAGTCGAAACTAGTCGGGGAATCCCGAAAAATGCACATGCGGCGAGCTCGCGAGTCGAATTGGAAAGTCGAAACTAGTCGGGCAATCCCGAAAAATGCACGTGAGTAAACCGTAAACCGTAACTAATCATTAATCATAAATGTTCAATAAAACAGTACTACATTTTTGTGCATTTTTATTAGTAGTCAAATACTACCTAGGCTCTCAATATTTCAGCCAAAAATTACACAGCACAAAAATTTCATAACAAAAAAAATACTTTTGTTTAAACTCCTTCCTTCGTTGTAGGAAAAGCATGAAAACATATTGTGTTATTGCAATAATTTCTAACAAACTACGCGTGTTACGCTCTATTTCTTACACATAACTTATGGGAATCTGACATAAAATGCAACCAATTTCCCCTAATAGATATACTAGTACTTATATACAATGTTTATGAAATCGTTTGTTTATATAACGATCGGTTTGCTCAATGGCAGTGTAATATCTTCCGATATGTCAACGTAACAAGTGTTGTGGAAAGTGTGGGTAATGATGATGTTGATGACTCTAGTGCTCTGTGGGTGTGATGTAGAGATATGGCAAAGAAGGTTTCGTGTGAATATAAATGTGATGGGGCAATGACAAGTTCTAACTTTTTGGTTACATTGTCATTTCCATGTACAGGGTAGAGGGGGCTGACATTGTCACCCCCGTGTCTCTAGACAGGGAGATGACAATGTAACAAAAATATTTGTAAACACTTATTTGATGAAAAGATGGAGTTTATTGCCCGTTCTTTTCCATGGGAATCTACATTTTAGAGCGCAGCACTAACAATTAATTTTTCGATTATTAAAAAAGTGCTTGTAAATTGTCTAATTGAAATAAACTCTTTGATTTTGAGATAGTTTGTTATTAATAAGTCTATTAGACCCACGGACTAGAAAAAAAAGAAGGACTCCGCGCCACGTGTATCGAAAGTGAAGCACTATAAGTATGCCGGACCGTTTGTACAAACATGCCTCACGCACACATTTACATCATAGGGTGCCGACTGGCCGCCATTACGCGGCACCGCGCCGTCATTGTAGGTACTGTTTACGTCAAGTAATAAAATAAAATAATGCCTTCTTGTGTTGTGAAATGGTTTAAAAATAATTCTACATCCCAGAAAAAGTGTCAAGGAATAACATTCACAAGTAAGACACTTATTTAACCTGTTGATTTATTGTATTTTTGACATTTTAAAATCATTACTATTGGAACACAAAACCTCAAAAGACATAGAAGTGCTGTCGGAAAATAAATGGGTAATTTTCCCGAGAGATTGGGTAATCCATTTTTTTGTGTTCTTTGTGAGTTTTTTGCAAGTATTGAATATGATTATTTTTATAGATTTCCTACAACAAATCAACCATGGAATAATGATTGGATTAAAATAATAAGAGCCTGCAGAGATGAAGAACTTTGAATTCCGTCGAAAACGTTTTTCTTGTCACTCATACAAAATAAATACTTAATTTTAAGTTTTAACTAAGTATATGTTTGTAATTGCAATTAAATAATGTAAGCGGACTTCTTATATGACTTCATTTAAAGAAATGAAACTTTCAAAATATAAAAAAAAAATGGGGAAATTTTCATTTATCTGGTATCCCTCAAATCACGCACACATAGATCGGTACGGTGCTTCACTTTTGATATGCGTGGCGCGGAGTCCTTCTTTTTTTTCTAGTCCGTGATTAGACCAAAACTAAACATTGGCAATTATGCGTTTGTATACACATTCTATTTTTACAAACATTTTGTTTTTTGAAATATCCTACTATCAAGAATATTTTAACTTAAAATTATTTTGACTCGTGGTTGCAAATGCAAGAATATACCGCTCATCTCACCAATTTACGCAATTTTTACGCTATTTACGCTCACCTAATTTATTTTACAACAGGCGATAAAATTTGTAGCAACATACCTAGTTAAATTCAATTCAATCATTTTATTTCAGATAAATTACAATAATTATAAATCATCCATACATTAATTAATTTTAAAATAATAAATAACAATAATGGAATATTAAGAATGCAGAACATGTAATTTTGTCCAGTGCTCCATGACCCTGTGTATTTAAAGTGTAGATCACACCACTTCTAAAACAGAATTGTCTACGCAATTTTTTTTTGACAAATTATTTTACACGTTGACTCATCAAATCGATATTTGAATACAAATTACATTTTCAACAATAGGATTAACAATAAATATGAAAATCTTACAACAAAAGAATCATAAAAAAAAACTAAAATTTTGGCATAAAACCTTTTAGGATTTGCATAATCAATCCGTATAGGATCAGCCGGATTTTTATTCGAGGTCATGCTTTATTTGAATTACGTCTTGTCAGGTTTAGTAACTACGTTAAATCGTGACTCATTTTAAGAAAATATTTAAATAGTGCTTAAACTAATGTGTGAATATCGCGAAACCGCAAACGAAGTACAGCATCAATAAGTTCAAACTACGCTCTACTATTTCGCTAAACACCGTGGCCGCGGGCCCGTGGTGCCCAAAAGATTTTAAGCTTCGATTCCGATACCTAATTGGAGAAGAAAAGCTAGGATATAGTTTGTTGAATACAGCTTAATTTTTGAAATATTCATTATTTATGGAAATTCACAAATCGAAAAATATCTATGGTGACAAGTCCTATGAAGGCGGCGTTGTGACTTCATAGGATAACATCCACGAGTGACGATACTTCAGTACGTCCGGCGCACCCTGGGCAGTCAGCCCCGCCACCAACCTTGCTGTCTGGCTAATCTTTTCACCACGGTATGAGCTATTTTTGTATAGTTCGTGCTGACACGACAGAAGAAGGCGTTGCGACTTTTGTTATACCATACCCCTCTCGCCGTATGTCTTATGTCTCGGGGAATGTTGTGAAGTCAGAAGTTTCTTATCCACTCACACAATAATTTATAAATGTTGCCAGTTCAACTTAAGGTATTGGTGCCGATTCTCTTATGCACAAACTAAACTTAATTTAGGCTATTGCCATCTTTTTCACTCTGATAGAATAAGAAAGAGACAAACGTAAATAAGAGCTGTCAAATTTAGTTGACCTAAAATTTCCATACAAATTTAGACGACATTTAAAACGTGTCGATTACAAACACGGTGAAGTTCAAGGCGTAAACTAATTTGACATCTCTAACTTAGTTGTTGTCTATCACCGTACTTTTCTCGCGCTATCAGTTAGTAAAAGATAGCAATTCTCTAATTTTAGTTTAGTTGGTAAACAAGAGAATCGGCACCATTGTTTGCAAGGAAGTACTAAAGTTAATTGATTTATTAAGTACCGAAAAACAAAAACAAATAAGGACTTTTGGACTTTCGTTGATGTAACATTTGACTCATAATACCATCAGAAAGGCGTGGTTAAAATCTTTCAGGTACCTCGGGCTCTCGGAGTATACTATAGCGTGGTCTGAACTACCCTTTAGTCACTAGGACGGGTGACCTAAAAAAGGCTGGGACAGACTAAATGCGGAAAAAGAAGGACAAAACGGAGGGAGGGGGTTTCCGACATAGTGGTCTGCGACAAACTAACCACTGGCTTCTTAAAAGTCAATCATATTAATCTCATGTCAACGAATGCGATTGATCGAAAATACGTGCGTCAACAAAAGAAGTTAGGTATCAGAAAACAACGGATATCAATGCACTAGGCAGGCAATTGTTATTGTAATTGTGTGTGTAATAACTTTTTATACGCAGGACTCGTTCACACAAGCGATGGCAAACACTTGGCCACTAACACACATAACTCTGTTAAAATCAGGGATGTTGTGGATAATGACATTTCGGATCTGGATACGGATATAAGAATAATATTATACCGGTTTCAGATACGGTTACGGATATGAAATTATTTCGGATCATCCGATAGTTTCGGATAGGTTCAGTTACGGATTTTTAAGGAATTCTAAAAGGAAAATATTAATCTGTAATAAATAAAAATGAATCGCCGAAATGTATGTACACACGGCTACACTTCAAGCTATGCAAAACCAGTATATGCTGACCATTACTTGTGCGAAAAGATTATACAAAGCGACGCCAAGATAAACTGGTTTTGTATAGCTTGATGTGTAGCCGTGTGTACGCGCATAACTTACGAACGACTGCACCAAATTGGATAATTCTTTTTTTACGTGTTCCTTACAACACAAAGACAAGGTTATTTTTTTTTTTTAAATCTTCCCTATTGAAAATGGCGGTACGAAGTTCGCCGGGTCAGCTAGTAGGTAATAAAACCGAAAAAATAGGTAAAAACAAATAGAAATAAATAAAAGCTATCTAAACAAATGAAAGGAACGACGATCCTAGGAACGATGCTAAAAATGTAGTTTATATAATTTTTGTCTGTTTGCATCTTTGTATGTTTGAGCTTCACGCCAGTACTACTGGAGAGATCCAGTTGAAATTTGGCAACCACATCCGTTAAAGAGTGGGTCAGGTTATAGGATAGAAATTATCACGCTATTGAGGGTGGGTGATGAGTAGTAACCTTATGTTTCCGTAGGCAAAGCTGGTACAGCTAGTTTCGAATAAGAACGTAAAAAACTTCGGTACAGTATAGCCAATTCAATTTGAAAAATCAATTAATGAAATTAGTTGAGTGTTAAAACAACCACAAACGTAGAATGCAATTATAAATCAATTTGATTGATTTAACCGGTTGCGTACCGCCCGTCGTTCCAGGACGACACTTAATTGTCTCATCTATTGTGTCTATAATTACGGTGATTGAGAGTTTAAACAATACCTTAATTTTTATTAGCAATTTCAGATAAATGACTCAAGAAGATTGACATAACATTACGCTTGTCATGACAGAGGAGTATAGTACCTACACTCACATTTCGCTGTTATGTTTAAGTCCCAAATAATAGGGGCGAGCCTATCGCCATCCAAACTCCGGTCTGCTGTTGAGATATTTCACACGGAAAGGGTGCGGTTCATACGGACTTAATTTCATTATGCCTTCTTATAATTTTGCCTAAATCTCAATTTGCCTTAGTCCCAGAATGCCTGCATTTCGAAATGACTGAATTTCCCAATGTCTGAAAAACAAATGCCTCAGAAATGAGTACAGTTGAGTTGAGAATTAGGCACTATGACTACTTTCGGTTTAAATAGAAACAAGAAGTTTGGCATAGTAATATTATGTTATTGTTCATCCATTTGGTCTTGACTCTGATGTAATCCACGATCTCCTTAACCTTCGTGTAGTGATGCAATATGGATATTTACCCTTCATCCTAGCTGAGCACCCCGCTATGTTGCTTTAGCGTCGAGCATCGTGTCGCGAAAATAACAAGCCGTATGCCATCTATAGTTGGGGTAAGCTACAACGTAACTAGTGCATCTAACAGAGAAGTGAATAAGGAAGGGACGACTTTTTTTATTTCTTTTCTTTTTACTCTAGACTAGACCATATACGTTTCACGTTTAACCAACGGCTGTGCACCCTGACGCCCGTTTTCAGTCAATAGATATTTAACTGTACATCACTCGCCTTTTGTTTTCTCAGACATTGGGAAATTCAGTCATTTTGAATTTCAGGCATTCTGGAACTAAGGCAAATTGAGATTTAGGCAAAATGATAAGAAGTCATAGTGAAATTAAGTCCATATGAACCACACCCGCGCTTGCGACCATTAGAGCAACAAGGAAGATAGGTAAAATATTGTTTTCTTTTATCAAACTGAATGGTGTAGGAAACTGGGGAAATTATAGCGCTACCATCACTGGTACCAAAACAATTTCATTGGTTGAAGTTTGTTTGACATTATTGCTAATGACAATTTAACTCAATCTGATTGGTTGTAATTGATACTAACAGAGGTGCTGCCATCTACTTTCGTTTTGAGTTTGCCTGCCTATTGGGCCAGACTGCCGGCAGGCACGATGAACATGCCATCAATCATTGCGAGAAAGCCTATCAGCAGTGCAATTCTGTAAGAATCTCACCTCGATCGCGACTGTCAATTAGACACTTGTCGTGACACAGCGTGGATAACAAAACTACGCGTTATTGATTATACTGTCGATTATCTGTGTGTTATTTCTTAGAATAAGTACTAAAGCATAGAAGGCGCCTCGGTACTTGAAAAACGTACAGGGGCATCTGTCAAATAAGAGCAATTTCGAGATTTTGAGCCAAAGCCACGCTACCAAATTAAACAGCCCGCCACTAGTACCGCCTGTCAAACGGCAATGACATTTTAAATTTTGTCGTATAATACTTGTGTCAGTGGCGCGGTGATTTGAAAAAATATTTTAGTCTAGAATTTATATTTAATTAATTGTGTTTTGTATATGTGCACATTGTTCTTATAAATAAGAGTGTGCGCTACGTCCTGAATATTAAAAAAATGTAAATCTCGCAAGGGATGTACAAAAAATCAACGTGAAAATATCAGTTTCCACAAGTACGTAGTATTTTTATGTTTATTCATAGATTTTCCTTTAAATATATTTCATTATACATAAAATTAGTAAAAGTAAGACATTACCTTTTAGAAGAAGTAAAATAAATAAGTATAAATTATCTAAATCTTATCTATTTATCAATATGATTATTCGCCAAAGAAATTATTAAAGGGGTGCGAAAATTTTATCGATAAATCTATCGACAACGTGATTTTTGTGTTAGGTTTAATTAATTAGGTATTTATACTTTTTTTTTTCATTTAGGTTTCCCCGTGACGAATATTTTCGAAATAAATTGATTGCCGTGGTAGCTCACGAAATTGGTTGGGTTCCAAGAAAGCACCACAGAATTTGCTCCAGCCATTTCACTTTATCTTCTTTTACTCGTTCTGGCAAATGGCGGAGACTGAAGGAGGACTCTATACCAACATTATACCTTCAATCTAAATTTAAAAGCCTAAGTTCTTATTGAATTGCATGTCTACAGGAAGTAAAAGAATACGAGTAATATCTTTAAAAAAAATTGGGACAGATTAACCCCGCACTGGATTTAGCTTGATTGAAAATAAAAAATTAAAAATCTTTTTTTTCTTGCAACATTACGTTCGACATCTTCTTTCGGCCATTCATACAATAGACTATTTCAGATAATATTTCACTGTCTTGTTTATCTTTCAAATAAATGCTGTTATTACAGTCGTAATCTTCAAGCCTGATAGATAAAATAATTAGGAGAACAGTGAATCTAAACAAAATTAACGTATTAAATGAACGATAATTAACTTACTTCCCAATCAGTTTGCATTTGGTGTCATTAACTTTTACACCTCTTTACCGTAATTATCTTTAAAATCTTGTATTTTTAGGGATGCAGCTTTTTTATAGATAGAGTGATTCAAGAGGAAGGTTTTAAGCTATAAAACGTACACGTGCGAAGCCGGAGCGGGTCGCTAGATATATATAAAACAATCATTATTTTGTTTAAAATTTCCAGCGCCTCGAAATTGACAACTTACCTGAGACCACGTGGCGCCGTTCTAGTGACAGAAAAAACGTGCATGTCCAAGTATATTATAAGGAATACTCAATAATAATGTATTTAACTTTTGTGAAGCTTTTAGTAATTGCAAATTAAATAATAGACATTTATACATTTACGATGACTTTATTTATTGACAGCGATAATAACAGGACCAGTCGAAGTGATGATGCTCGGGAGAGGCCTATGTCCAGCAGTGGGCATCTTTCGGCTGAATAATAATGATATTATAACTTTACTTTTGTCATTATAACTTTCTAAGAAGTAAGTAAGTATTTATATGTACTATGGCAATATCCGGCATGGCTGTTATTTGGTTAACACAATCATAGTCACCTTTTTTCGGCGTTACAATACCACTTCAGATATTTCGTAATATACATTATACGATGACTTTATTTTATCGATAGCTATAGTCTAATAGTGTGAATACCCTCATCCCTAGTCTCTGTACAAAAGGTTACAAAATTATTTTTTTACGGCCTGTCAAAAGTTTACCTTTCCCGCTCTGACAACAGCGAGTCCGCCATATGAGTAAATAGCATGGCTATATTTTGATTCGTTTATGCTAAGTAGCGCTCCTTCTATGCTTTAGTACTTATTCTAAGTGTTATTTGCTTCTATTATCCATACTGTGACATTATGGATATCGAGCTAACCGTCGATATTGAGGTGGGTTTCTTACAGAATAACACTACTGTAGTAGACATTTCCGAACTAGTATGATGTCAGTAATGAGTGCTTAGAATAAATTAACTCAATTACCGCTTCGGATTAATATCCTAGACACGATGTTAACGAATAAATTATCATTATTATCCAGGTTTATTAGCATTATAATTATAAAAACGGTGAACATTATTTTTGCGTGACGCTTTACATAGAGTGATAATTTGTTTTCACTCAACGAAATGTCAATATTAATAGTGATTATACACACATCAAAAAAAGTTTGCGATCACTAGCATAAGCTGATATATTTTTTTAAATTGAACTTTATCAAGAAAAATTCTATGTTGTGTGTTTTCTTGATGAAGAAAACTCGTGTCTAAAGAATCTAAAAAGAAGAAGAAATCATAATATACCGTAACAAAAAAGATTTCGATTTTTCAAAGTGATCGCAAACTTTTTTTTATGTGTGTATTATTAAGTCCCATGTAATGGGGGAACCTAATACCTATTGCCATCAACCGGCCAAAAACGTAATGGCAAAATGAGGGTGTAAACGAATTCGTGTAGTTCCTTCAAACCACATGATCTATTAATGGTATAGATTAACCCCGCACGGGGTTTAGGTTGTTTTTTTTCCTAATAATTTTTTCATGTGATAGAAAATATCGATGCCCTTCATAAATGAATGAAGGCATGGCGACACAGCTGACGGGCACGACTATCGCGATATCGTTCCACGCAGTCAGTTATCTTGGAACGCTAAAATTACTGAGTTATAGAATATCATGGTTCATTTTTTGAAAACTTTTTTTTGTTTTTTCTGTAAAAAACCTATGTAGGGTCAATCAGTGTCACCAGTAGATCACGCAGACACCTCTGCCCAACCCTTCGGGGAATACAGGTGTGATGTTATTTTAATATTATAATTTTTTTTGTTTTTTTTTTTTTTTTTTAAAAAACGTTGCCCCACACTAAGATTACTATTGTATCGTGGGTGCGTTTACAGACACAAATCTCACAAACAAACGCCCAGACCCGGAACAACCATCTGTAGGCCTTACAAATTTTTGTTCCGTGTGGGAATCGAACCCACAACCCGCAGCGCAGAAGCCAATCGCTTAGCCACTGCACCAAACGTGTCGTCTAATTTTAATTCTTCAAATTAATTCATATTAAAACTTAAACATAAAACCTTTGAAACTTTCTCTTTATACGCACCTAAATAATGTACCTACACACCTAATTAGCGCGGGCATTTAAATTATGTATGTATTAAATTATAATTTCATATTCATACTAAACATTGGAATGTTAAATATTCGTTAGTTAAATATTATATCAGATGCTAAAAATAAATTGTGATAACATGAAGTTTTTTTAATCAATTTTTGTTTTCTACATACGAGTATAAACGTGTGAAGTTTTTATGACAAATTAGTTTTAATTTGTCATAAAAACGACACACGCATTACCACGTGGGGTGGCGCCTGCAAATCGTATATGATCCACCTAGAGAGAGCGCAAAGAACTATTTTGAAAGTAAGTTGCTTTTTCCCCATTTTATATCCGACTTTTGAGCTTTACCAACATTGTAAAGTTCTGACAATCCGTCAATTATTCATTCTCATGACAGTCCTCAAAAAACACTCAGAACTTCACATAGAAGACAACACTACATTAAACCAAAAAAGAATAGCCAATGTTTGTACAATTGTAAGATAGTAGTTTTTCCCATAAATTCTTCAGCTTTCTTGGAACCTTTCTTTACAATAATATCAATAACAAAATTTCAATTTACACAGAAACTAAAGCTAGTTGTAAAAAAAGTTATGTATATGGCTACAAAGCCTCAACTACAGTGATACAGAAATATTATTAAAACCTGTATCCTAATCTACAAGTCGCACACTTGACAATTGTTTTAATTTAAATTTATTATTATTATTTTATTTATAACTTATTAATTCTCAACAACTGCACGCACACACACACACACACACACATATACGCACACACACCCATATATACACACACACGCATATATATACATACACACACGCGCACTCACACTCACAGTACTCCTCACTCTCTTTCTTTCCTTGTTTATATTATTATGTATAATCTACTGAATTATTGTACTGTTACTTGATAAGGGTTAAGCTAACGTCCTAGCGACAGTAGAACACTGACTCCTAAGACACAGGGTATCCTAGTTTAGGAGGCAGGGTTTATTAAATTTGGACACCTTTCACAAATTGTAACGAGAGCTAGATATTAAGTAAATTTTAAGGTTATTGGTTCAATAAAGATTATTATTATTATTATTATTTGTAAACGGTGTTGGCATAATACATCACTAATCACGAATCGAAATACGTGATCTTATAAAAAATCGATAAGTACAATAAAAAATCTAATTGAGTTAACGCCATATAATTTTTATGTATGGTACAGACAACACATAATAACACGAGTATTTTATTCTTCAAATAAATATAAAATTATTACCCATAAAAAATTGTTGGAGGTACAAAATACATAAACGGTGTCAAATCTAAATACGATGCGTAAAGTGCACATGGTAAAAATTATTACGAGTACTTATTTTATTCGAAAAATAAAAATTATCAACTCCAAAAAATGATTTTAAAAAATCCATAAAGTACATTGAAAATATACTTACAACAATATCCAGTATCCAAAAATCTCTTCAATTGATACGTCCAATAAAATGGGAAACCCAAAAAAACACAAGTTCACCGCACTTTCGTTCACTGTACACAAGAAAAATCGGAAAAACTGTCAAGAAAACTCACTTGAACTAACAAAAAAAAATACCAAACTCGAAGTTAAAAATTACTCTGAAAATTAACGAGTTAAATTAAGCTTTATTGCATATGCGTTACGGTAGATATTCGCTCGTTGCAGCGGTGATTGTAATGTCCGCGAATGATGCGTGTTTACGGCGTGGTGTGTGCCGCTATTTTGCGCGCGCGCACCTGTGTTCGCCCACAGGGCCGTAAGTGGGTGACATAGAATTCAGGTAAAGCCAACAGGTTTAGATTAATATTTTTTGACGATTTTAGAAAATATTCGATAAACTTCTCAATTTATGCATGCATTGCTTATGCATAAAATTTTTCGGCATTTTTTGTTTTTTTCTTTATTTGTGATTTATTAATTACCTAATTGTGTTTGAATTAAGAAAGTGGCAATCATACTGTCAGAATTAAAATTCAGACAGTTTTTTTTAATATATTACTTCGATCTATTGCATTTTGTGTGCCCGCTAGTTAAAAAAATTGTAACTATTCATTCCCCAGTAATACCTAATAGTTATTTGTTATACAAGAGTGTGTGCTCAATTTTGATGACTGAGCAAGCGAAGGATTCAAAAATTAGAATCAAAAGAGCACGAGGTGAAAAATCTTTGCACTCGAGTGCAACACGTAACTTTTCATCCCACCTCAGCGAGGAAATGACTTAATGTAAAAAAAAAAGACTTCTTCGTTGCTAGAATCACTCATTTTAGTTTTTTCACTTGTTTTCAAGTTTCTTGTTTTTAACCTAAGGTTTTAATAGTATGACGTGAAAAGAAATAGGCGCGCGTAAAGCAAGTAAAAAAAAGTAATACACCAAGAAGGTTTCGAGTCTGAGTTTTAACAAATTAAAAAAGGTTGTATGATAAATTCGGCACCATGGAGGTAGAAGTAAATAGGTTTAATGAAGTTTTGAATTCACAAACTTGGTGCACACGATGTTCTAAATTCAATTTACTTTATCCTCTAGCGGATAAAAACGGCTTTTGTACTCAGATATCGAAGAGCAAAAATACTCTTTCCGAGATGGGGGGATGAAAATTATACCTATTAGTAATTTATTATAATTATTTTTAAGCCTATCCTATCACATTAGATACACTACCTATATTAAAATTAACAACATCCATACATACACAAACGCACGCCTTTTTTCCATGTGGGTAGGCAGAAACTGCAAAACGCCAAATGCTACAATCCTTACATACTCCTATCGCTTCGTCCACGTTCATACATCTTGTCATACACGCACGCTGATTGAGAGTACTACGCACCTGTCCTTTTTTAAGAACATCACCAATAACATCGATGTATATGTCTTTCTAGGGCGTCCTGTACCGACGTTTCCAGTGACATCCGCCTTATAAATTCCTTTTGTTAATCGCCATCAACTCATTCTTTCAACATGACCAAATCACCTAAGCATACTCCTTTACATTTTTGTCACTATATAATATCATCTTTTCAACCGCAACTTTGTCTTATCACCTCATTCCTCAATCTATCATTCAAAGTTACACTGCACATACTTCGCAGGGAACGAATTTCCTCATTTAAATTAACAAACAAAATAACCCAAAAACTCTGATTCAAGAAAAGTATGTTTAATCATTTTTAATGATAACAGTAGGTATCATTAAAAATGATTAAACATACTTTCTCAATATTATTTACAAACTACAAAACCACACATGGAGAAAAATAAATAACAGATGGCACCGAACTTTCCGTCAATTCCGTAGGTATAAACATAATTGGCTGGTTTAGGAGAAAAGTGGTTAAATACATACGTCCAAATTGCTAAGAGTAAACACCGCTGTACCGGTCTGTGAACATCAGAAACCTTAATTATACAATAGAATGTTTAACTTTCGCTCACTTTTGACAAATTATTCTCGTCTCATACAAAAGATTTACCTATGACAGCCAAAGGCTATACTAAAAATAATAATGTTATTTGTTTGTACGCAAAAAAAATTTGCAATTTTAATGGTTAAACTAAACGTAGGTCAGGGTTAGATCCAAATTGATAATATAAAAATTCGATTTCAGAAGAATTCAAGATGTCTGGTGGAATCGTAACAAAATTTAAAGCTACGAAAGACACGAGATTTTCTTTGTGGAAATACTTCTAATCTTGTATAAGTAATCTTTTCCCACTGGAGTTGTAACAGGCCTTAACGAAACAAGATTTATATCAGGGTGGTGAGCATTATTTTTTTTTCCTCTCTCTACTATTTCTTTTGTTTCGTGGGGGCGTTTACAGACACATATCTTCACATGCACAAACGCCCAGACTCGGAACAACTATCTGTTGGCCATACAAATATTTGTTCCGTGCGGGAATCGACCCCACGATCCGTAGCGCAGAAGTCAATCGCTCAACCGCTGAACTAAACGTTTGGTCAAAACGTGTCGTAGTTTGTCGAATAAAGCTTAATTTTCGAGATGTTCATTATATAAGGAAATTCACAAGTCGAAAAATCGAAAGAGGTTCGAGAAGTGAGAAGTTTTCTTACCCACTCACACAATAATTTAAACATTGCCAGCTCGACCTAAGGTATTGTTTACAAGGAAGTACAAGAAGTAGTTAATTGCTTTTTATTTTGTTCTAAAAAACAAAATAGTTATATTGACTGAATTGGACGTATGATATTATGTTGAAATAACATTATTGACATACCATCAGAAAGGTGTGCTTAAAATCTTTCGGGTACCTACCTCGGGACCATGGTATATAATAATATCTTCTTCTATCAATGCTTATGTTACACAATAACAGTTCATCTAGCGTAACATGCGCAGCGCGCGACAATTTTGTCGATGCATTATCTCGTATTGGCACGAGATAGTTCGCCGACAAAATTATCTCATTCTATGTTTATTAGCCCGGCGTGGAATGTTGTGGTAAAAAAATTTGCTAGTCAGCAGGTAGGTAGCGGCGCTGACTGTCCAAGATGCGCCGAAATATTATTTTTAATATCGTCACTCGTAAAGGTTATTTTAATATACCCTAATAATACCTAGGTACTATAAGAAGGTATCTGGTGGTAACTTAATTTTCTTGGCTGGAAACCCTTCTTTAGCTGGCGACCCTTCAGGTGTCGGAAACGGTCGGCAAGGAAAAAAAAACTTCATTTTCTTACAGAAAACTTAACTACTTACACGTTAACCCTGGGAATGGACTTCAGGCTTATACACACAGCATATTACGCCTAAAGCAACTGATTACAAATACAAGCAGTTGCAAGTTGTATAACATTATTTTATTCAGTGACCTCCGAGGCCGACCTCACACCTACGACAAGTTCTAATGCGCTTTTACAAAGTCAATGCTACGAGCTTTGTTAATAGGATTGCATGTACTTCAGTACTTGATAAATTACAGAATAAAATAGTCATTATTGTCGAATAAATAAATGTTACATGTATGGCCCGGAGGTTTACGGACCTGCATTTCTTAAGCACCCGGTTGTGGGTGCAAAATCTGGCAAATACCAATGTCACTTTTTTTGTTTCATCTCTACATAGTAGTATACAGGTGTCCCTGGAAGTATGGATCAAATCGAATAGGGGCGTGGACAAAGTCATTTCCAAACTTTTTAACCCGGAGAATGTCGGTGCAATTTTTTACGGTTCAAAAGTTATGACGTTAATGAGAATGTTAGCTAGCCAGGGCTAGCTATTATTACATGCAGTATGTTTTAATTTCACAGTTAGTACCATTATGTACCCAAATCTCGTTACCAAGAAACCAGTGTTCTACTTACGTAGTAATTATTAATTAATCTGTAGTTCTACTCACTCTAAGTACAATCGCGGACTTGAAATGTTTACCACCCTAAAGTCTATAATTGCTTGCACATTACTTTTTCATAAGGTCGTTAAGACATAAGTTGATATGACATCTTAAACCTTATTGCGCACAGTGTGAGAAAGAATCGACTTTGAAATCTGATAAAAATTTCGAGTCCGCGACCATGCAGTGTCTATTCTTGAATTTTGCCGTGCCGACACGCGTGTACTTTGTACAGACGCCAACACTAAAGCTACTACCTACAATCTGTCAAATTTCTTTAATAGATTTTCATCTTTATCGCAAAAGCATTAGGTTCAAGGTTGATTGGGAAAATTTGACAGTTTCGGGTGGCTTGATATGCTGGCATCTGTACTTGTCATCAACTGTTAAACCTAAGAAGGATATTGGACGAATCGGTATAACTTGACCGTTTAGAACAGAACATATTGGACCGGCTCATCTATTGGTGAATTATTAAAGTATTAAGTACAAATTACCCTACGTTTTTAATTACTCTAAGTACCCACATACCAATTACCATAGTCCATCATTAAGCGACTTCGAAAAGAAGGAGGTTATTTTCAATATTTATTCTTACTCCTTCGATCCAACCCTGGTTTCTTTCAATCTGAAAAAGACACAATAAGATATTCGTTCAGGGGTGATTCTGTCATTACAGTTACAGCTAATATCACTATGTCAGGATTACGAGCAAGGTAAATGTAGTAAATAAAACCAACATAGACTCTCCACCACTGAGTGTACTTATATTTGGGTTAGTGTTAGTAACATGAACTAGATCACAATATAATACTTTACACAATTATTACAAGATCATAAAATAAGGACAAGCTAATCAGATATAAAAGGTCAGACTTATTCAGCTGATCAACACGGAATGCTCCGCTTCGTCGAATGACCACCGCCTTTTTAACATCGGGTAGGTTGATCCATATCGACGACTACTTTCCTTTGTCAACATTGCCCAGTGCTACCCGCTACAGATAACAAATCCGTCAGCGAAAAGTTCGAAACACCCATTAAAAGAAATCACCAAGGTGACGAACCCAGCACTTTCGTCGTTTACTGACCGTGGCTACTTAAATGCTTCCAACTGCATACTTTCGATATAATTGCTTTGCACTGTGCAATTAGAAACATACACTCGATAGATTATCGCGTTATGTTTTAGAGATCCTTGTGAAAAAAATACTGCACTTTGACGACATGTTTGGTGCAGCGGCTGAGCGACTGGCTTCTGCGTGGGTTCAATTCCCGCACGGAACAAATATTTGTATGGCATACAGATAGTGGTTCCGAGTCTGGGCGTTTGTGCATGTGAAGATCTGTGTCTGTAAACGCACCAAAGATACTGGAGAAATCCGAGAGAGGGGCAGTTTAAAACAAAAAAAAACAATTCATTAAGAACCATGTGGTTCTGGCCACAGAAAGCCCTGTTTCTACTCGTGTATAGCCTTTTATTTAGATTATTGAGTTGGGTACACTGGCTGACTACCCACCTGATGGTAAGTGATAACCGCCGCCTATAAACATCCACAATGCCAACAAGATTGCTGATGCATTGTCAACCTTAGGGACAAAATTGAATGTCTCATATAACTGTACACCCGTACTCTTTAAACCGGAACACAGCGCTGCTTTGCGGTAGAAATAGGTGTTAGGTTAAGACGGAATCAAAATATGGTATTTGACGAAAAAATCTAATTAGTCCGTCAGTTAGATTATCAAAAAATATTTGACTCTTATTTTTTCTTTTGTTACGTAAACCAAAATTGACGAATGAATGAATGAATGATTTATTTACTTAAAATTTCTTAACGCTAAGTACATTGCCCCACAAAACTGCTTACGCAGTTTAACTGTACGATACGACACTTTTAAAATTGGCAAAACGTCACAAGCCAGTACAATGTTTACTTCCTTCTGACATCACAAGCCCCTACTCTCGAGTTTTGATGCGTTTTATCTTTCCAAATATTTATAGATTTAACAAAAGAAAAAATGTATCCATTATTTTTCAAAACTCTAACTGGCGGACTAATTAGATTTGCAATTTATTGATGCTGTCAACATGCCTAATAAAGACAGCATGATACGTCGACGCATAGCGTTAACAATCAGTTTACCAAGTCTTTGTCATTATCCATGTTCAGAACTAAACATTTTCAGCCTGCATCATAACATAACGCATGTATTCCCCGAAAGGGCGGGAAGAGGTGTATAGTACACCCTCATTTCGCCAATATGTTATGTCCCATGTAATAGGGGGCGAACCGGTCTCCATCAATCAGGCACAAATCCAGACTCTGGGCTGCTACTGAGAAATACTACACTGAAAAACTTAATAACACTTTATCCGACTTGGGGATCGAACCCAGGATCTCACGCTCAGCAGTCGTGCTAGCGACCTCTAGAATAACGAGGCAGTCTGCATAAATAGAATAACATCAAAGAGTTGGGAGAAGTGCTTTTCTCCTGGACAATTTAGATCAAAAATCTTCAAAAACTATATTGAAGTTTATGATTAATTACGGTTTACTCACGTGCATTTTTCGGGATTGCCCGACTAGTTTCGGACCCAAACGGAGCCCTTAATCAATCCTTAGTCGGGCAATCCCGAAAAAGGCACGTGAGTAAACCGTAATTAATCATAAATATGAATGTGTCTCACGAAAGTATAATACAAAAATATATTGGAGTTTTTGCAAATAGTGGGTTTGGATACATAATCAGCTCATTACTGCTTCACACTGATCCAGTACGGGTCGGCGGACTATCCACACCACCGAGAACTTTTTATAGCTGTGGCGGCATCTATCTCGCCACATACGAATTATCCTACATCGCGCAATCAAGATTTAACACACAGATAGTAGGTATACAGGGTGGTAATTTGAGATGGGGCATGAAGGGCAGCTACCTTAACCATTGTGGCTACAGGAAAACGTTCTTAGAAGACCACCCCTAACTTTTGGAATAATTTCAATCGGCATTCACAGATTTTGAAAAACAAGTACAGTCAGCGAGAAAAAGGGCTGTTTTCACAAAACTTTTTTATGATGCCAATCGATCCTGTCTCTCATAAAGAACAAAAGACTCTTCCGGACCAACTGAGGTTGGAGTACTAGAAAAGTCAGAAATCGCAAAAAACTTATTTGAGATGGGGTAGCAATAAGGGCAGCTACCTTAATCGTTGTGGCTAGAGGAAAATGTTCTTAAGAGATTGTCCATAATTTTTGAAAATATTTCGAACTGCATTTACAGTTTTTGAAAATAAAATAATTTTTTTTTTCGGCGTTTTCGTGACTTTTGACCAAAATTTTGTTTTTCGTGATTTCTAACGTTTCTAGTACCCTAACCTCAGTAGGTCTAGACGAGTATTTTAATCCTTATGGGAAATAGAATCGCTTGGCATCATAAAAAAGTTTTGTGAGAAGTGACCATTTTTTTGCCGACTGTACCAAATTTTTTTTTCAATATTTTTTGATGCAGTTCGAAATAGTGTCAAAAATTATGGCCAGTCTCCTATCAACATTTTCCTGTAGCGACAATGATTAAGGTAGCTGCCCTTATAACTAACCCATCTCAAAGAGTTTTTCGTTATTTCTGACGTTTCTAGTACTCAAACCTCAGTTGGTCAGGAAGAGTCTTTTGATCCTTATTGGAAATAAGATCGATTGGCATCAAAAAAAAGTTTTGTAAAAACAGCCCATTTTCTCGCTGACTGTACTTTTTTTTCGAAATCTGTGAATGCCGATTGAAATTACCCCAAAAGTTAGGTGTGGTCTTCTAAGAACGTTTTCCTGTAGCTACAATGGTTAAGGTAGCTGCCCTTCATGCCCCATCTCAAATTACCACCCTGTATATACAACCTCCCAACATCAACCGTTGGGCAGTAGCCCGCCAGGCACAAGACTCCGCTTGGTTGGAGGATCCTCCCTTTGGTTGGAGGAACACCACACCTAGTTTCAGTCACGTAGCTATCTTAAGTGAGCAGGTTACCTCACAAAGATTTCTTCACCGTTAATGCAAGTGATGATCAAAAAATTCTGATCCACACATGAATTCAAAAAGTCAGATATACGGACCGGGATCGAACTCAAATCCTTCTGTATGGAAGGCATGCGTTCAACAGCAGGCTATCACAGTTATTGAGTTTAGTTCATCATTCAGCCGAAACACGTCCATTGCTGGACATAGGCCTCCCCCAAAAGGGGGGGGATTGCCGTAATCGCCACGCTTGGCAGGCGGGTTGGCGATCGCAGTGTGGTTGTTAAAATACTCAGAGAACGCTGCTGTCCATCCTCTAGTGCAGGGGTTTTCAAAGTGGGGGGCGCGCCCCTCATGGGGGGCGCAGAGACCTACAAAGGGGGGCGCGGGCAACCTGTGTGTGTGTGTGTGTTTAGTCAAGGACCTTATTTATAGATTAACAGCAAACGTCCATAGGTAGGCAGAGAAATATTGACGTAGTTCCAAGGGTGCAAAATTCAGGAAAAAAGTGTTCTGAGTTTACTTACATCACTTTTCATCAAATAACAAATACCAATGAACTAATTTAAATCCTATGTCGTCACCACAATGAACAGGTTTTTTTCGTACCTGATCGTAACCTAAAATTATTTGGGAAGCGGGGCGCGGATATTTTTTTTTTGTTAGAAAGGGGGCGCGCCATAAGTAAGTTAGGGAACCCCTGCTCTAGTGAATCACTTAGTCGCTTTTTACGACACCTACAGGAAAAGATAGGGTAGTGCTATTCTTTAGGTCCACGAGACTTTAGTTTGTCTTTTCTAATTAGAATAGGCAGTTTTTAGTTATCAAAATAACACGACAGACGATGTTAAAAAAGCATCCGAAATACATAAACAAGACGCACGTATTATTTTAGCTGACATTGACCGACAGAATTAATTAACTAAAATGCTTTCTAGAAAGTTACAGTTCCGACTGTTTTGCTTTCGATCGTAAAATAAACTTGTAAATAAACTGCAGTTGAGAATATTCTGTTTTATTAATGTTTGTTTTTATTTCTAGCCTAGTTTTTTTTTCGATAAGGCGTCGGAATCAACTCCCTGTCTCAGGGGGTCTACTCCCTAAGTCCGTCAACGAAGTTAGTCGCCCGTCTGAAAGAAGCCCGAAACGTAGAAGTGAACAAAACAAGTGTCAAGTTCAACTTTTCGAACGGGCAAAAACACATCGGTAGTGGGGACAACTGTCAAATCGTAATGTCATTCATTCTTAGAGGAGCTCGTGGCTAAATAATTACAGCCGCATAGACCGATCTTCCGGGTTAAGCCACGCTTGCCGAGGTTGGTCTGTGGATGGGTGACCATTTACCATAGCGAGTTTCCTCCGTGCCTCGGAAAGCATGTAAAGCCGTTGGTCCCGGCTGTCATTTGTAGATCTTTGACAGTCGTTACTGTTGGTCAGTAGCCAGAAAGTCTGACAACCAGTCTTACCAAGAGTATCGTATTACCCAGTTACTGGGTTGTGGAGGTCTGATAGGCAGTCGCTCCATGTAAAATACTGATATTCAGCTGCATCCGGTTCGACTGGAAGCCGACCCCAACATAGTTGGGAAAAGGCTAGGCAGATGATGATTCATTCTTAGTTCGGGCCCCGAAATAATCGTATGTCCGTAGGTGATAGGGAGTAGGAAACGCTCGTAACTAACTTAGGGAGTAGACCCCCAGGTGTGACTGAACAGCAGTGATTTTGATGGTCTTTATCTGATTTCAAGCAGAGGCTCGTGGTCAATTAATAACTGCGCGAATCATACGATTTGCAAGATTAAGCTGCGCTTGCCGAGGTCAGTCCTTGGATGGGTGACCGTTCGTTACATGTCGAGGCCCCTCCTCCTTGGAGAGCACGTTAAACGGTTGGTTCCGGGTGTCATACGAATACCTATGATAGTCGTTAAGGGGTGTAAGTTTAGGATATCGGCATTGCCCAGTAACTAGGTTGCGGAGTTCTGCAGGCTTACTCCCGACAGCATCGAGTTTTGAATCGAGTCGACTTAGTATCAATTCTTACTCTTGAAATCGACAAAACTGCACGACCGTGCTGAGGTTTGATTTAAAACTAACAAATATCAAAAACAGCCGATAATTTTTATTCGAGCCCGTGCACAATTGTGCGCTTTTGTCGATTTCAAGAGTAAGAATTGACACTAAGTCGACTTGATTCAAAACTCGATCCTGTCGGGAGTAAGCCTGCTGATGGCAATCGCTTCATGTAAAATACTGGTATTCAGTTGCATCTGGTTACACTGGAAGCTGATCCCAACGCAGTCGGGAAAGTCTAGGCAGAACAATTGGATTTCAAGGAGATACCTCACTAAAAGATGTTTGATGTAATTTGGATTCTGGGCACGTTACCAGTCGACAGCGATGCGGAGGAATATTTTGACGCACTATTTTAGTTTATAGTTTTATTAGGATATTTTTTATTTTTATTTGTATATACTTTTATTAGTAATTATGTAAATATTATAAGAATAATGTATATAGGAATTGTATATATAATTAAAAATATTAAGACTATCTCATGTAATTTATATATTGAGTGTAGGTATATAATCGTGTGTTTATATTATGTTGAATTATCTACATTTAGATGCTTTTACTTTTGTTTTCAATTCATCCAGAATTGTTCTAGGTAAATATTTTATTTACCATCATCAACTTGCATAATTTAATCAATGTAATTAATATTTTACTTTTTTTGTGTATACTTAGACTCATTTATTTATTCACTTGACAGACTGCTTTGCTGGGGAGTTTGTAGCGCCGTTTCTTCTTCACAGCATAAATACTAGGAAGCGGTGAAGGGTGGGCGCTTTTGGGGACAGTCTTTTGTACCTAAATCTGACGTTCAAAAAGAACTAAGTAATACTAGTCTACTTTGAATAAACGAGTTTTGAGTTTGATAAGAATTGGAGAGAAAAATACATACATTTATTAATTCTTTAATCCCCGGAGATGTAGGTGTTCTCCTATTACAGCAATCTGTACACCCACGTATCACCTCTGGTAATAACTTAACAAGTCCCATGCCATAAACAATGGGCGATCCTATTTCCATTTTCTGGGCACAATTGAGCGTACTTAAGCAGAAAGTGACCATCGACATGACATGACGAATAACGAGTTTTGAGATTGGAGACTGCCAAAATTCGTCAAAACGGTGACGTATTTTGGCTTTTTATTTTGTATTTTGGCTGTTAGTTTGTGAACAATAAAAAAAAGGATTTAAAAGTCACATTTATAATGAAAGTACAGTACATATTATTGTATGAAAATATCGCTTATTAATCGCTTTTTGTTTAACTATGCAATTATGGTGCCAGATTCGTCGCTTCTGGCAACTCGCTTACCAGGCCTCGAAGGAAAATTATATTCTAAATCCGTCCCCCTACGGACACAAAAATACCAGTTTAAAATTAATTAATTGCACATATCAAACCACCGATAACAATTCTGTTTTTCCTACACTTTTTACCGACTAAATCGCTATTATGTTTACCACGAACTAAAATCGTTCACTAATCGATTCGAATCTCATTTTGCCACAAATACCAGGTCGATATGCCCTAGTATTGCACAGACTGTTTCGAGCCATTAATTAAAATTACGTCCAGTTTTTAAACACATGTCGAGCAAAAACTTGACTGTTAGTCTTTTGATACTTACCTGCGTATAGAAAGGTAGGCTTGACGCCGAAATTATAAATTTTACGTGTGACACGGGAACTAGTCTCACGAGTTGAGTAGTAGTTGAAATTTCGTTAGAAGTTGACATATTGCTTTGCTATGATTAGCAACTTTCTTCCGAAAACCATTAAATCTATACTGAACTCAACGTAAGATGATTCCGGATATAGGGTCACTTCGTAAATTGAACCGTAAGGAGACTGCTATCGAAAAAACGTAAACGATATCATCAAAAACCGTAAAATAGCAATATTACCTATGTTTTGTTTTTAAAATTATTTGATATTCTTTGTATTGTAACATTTTGTAGATACCTACATGTCAGAACTCACCTAAGTTGAAAAGGGTATGGTGCAAAATATTATTTGAAAGACCCAATTTTTTAATAAAAATCATGCTTTGGCGTGGGTCAGCAAAACCCTTCACCTTGCACCATAATTAATTTTTGTTGCATGTTTTCCTAACTTGAAAAGGCATTCGAATGATTCTTCAATGCCCATAATCAAATATATTTCTATGATTATCATAAACACTCCGATGACAGCGTCTTAGAAATTCTAAACCGGGTTTTAACATAAATATTTTAACAGATATCAATACTTTTAATTCACGATAAAATTTGGAAAACACAGCTATTAATTATCGATAAAACTTAACAAAACCGTCTAAGAAAACCATATTATACAAGACTGCGAACCATTTGAATTAAAAATGAACTGTAAAACCGGCTCGCAAAATTCATTTTCCCTTGTGTATTAGCTTCAATACTAATCGATTCAAATGCCTACTATATCAATCCATGAATGGAAGTCCATCACATTGGTAACGGGAACAGCTCCTTATGTGGCAGGCGACCGCTTGCCCGCTGCGTGTGCGCCGACGCGCCGACACACTGCGCGGTTAATATTTATGACTTGCGGATACAGTACAGTAGTACAAAAAGTTTTATGAACTCATAAATCTGTACATTCTAGGTTTAAGGACAGCGAGGGGAAAATGGGACACTACCACAGAATGAGTGACAGTACGAAATCCTAGGAGAATGCACTAGCAAATCCCACGATCCCAGCCATAGATCCGCCAACCCGCAGCAGACCTTGATGAAGTACAGCTTAAACCGTTCTCATTCTGAGAAGAGGCTCATGCCCAGCCGTGGGACAGTATTGGTCTAATTATGCAGTCATAACTCCTCGGAAAAACACCATTGTGGCTTTATAGTCCGACATAATCCCACCTTTCCCCCACCTTCTCCAGGGCGGACAGTATCCATGAAGATTACCTCACGTTAAAAGAATGAGGAGAGATTTGACGAGGAAGCGGTATAACGAATTATATCAAATCTCTCCTAGGATTTCATATTTTCCCCAACACTCTCATACTATGGTACTCCAAGTTCCTCATTGGAAATAATATAAAAATGAATCCCTATTTCCCTTGGTCACGACATCACCAGTGAGTGTTTACTATAATATTGTCAGGAAAAGGTTCGTATGAAAGAAAATTTTGTTATTTAAAAAAAACGAAATTATCTCAGTATGTCCATATTCTTCATTTGTTTACTGCATGCATGAAAATTTTGATACTATTTTGATTTTGTTTCTGAAGTTAGGTACTAAGTAGGAAAAAGTGCATTGCAACGCATACAGGTACAGCTAGTTGGAAATAATGATTAAATATGGTAAGCTGTAATGAGTGTTACTTACTTATACAATCAACTTCAGTTAAATCCAATTCCTGAAGGGGATGTTTCACCAACCTATCATTATCAGTTCATTAAGCTAATTCGGTCTCTAAACATTTCAATAACTAACATTTCATTTCACCAACATATCAAGTGATGATAACAAGATTTTTGAACACATCTATGTCATATTTGTAGGTTACGGCATAGGTTTGACGGCACGTTTGGTGCAGTGGCTAAGCAATTGGCTTCTGCGCTACGGGTCGTGGGTTCGATTCCCACACGGAACAAAAATTTGTATGGCCTACAGATGGTTGTTTCGGGTCTGGGCGTTTGTTTGTGAGATTTGTGTCTGTAAACGCACGATACAAGAGAAATCATAGTGTGGGGCAATGATTAAAAAAAACATTTAGCTTATCTGGTCAATAGTTACGGACTACTTATTGATAGGTTGGTGAAATTGCCCCTCACATTCACTGCCTAGCACCCGGCTCCCGGATCGAACAATATTATTTGTTCGTGTGCCCACAACTCGTCTCCCGAGTCGTGTCTATACATAGCTATTGTTGGAATGTCGGCCGGCATGCCCAGCACTCGCCTACTGGGTGCAGAAATCAAAACACGCTATTAGGGTTATCAAAAATGTTACTGTATATGCGAAGTTAACAATATTATTCAGTAACCATACTGAATGATAATATTGTTCTCGTGGATTATACAACCCTGCACACGGCGCGGGTCGGGTGCGTGGCTTAGTGAACTTGGCTACCGGGTGCTTGGGCATAGGGATCCCGTTACGTAACCATCGCGCACATGGATTTGACTGCCGGGTTGTTATGTATTTACGACAAACATTATATGGCATGTAAATAAAATTTATTGTACATGAGCTTGGCAGCGAAAGTGAAACTTTTCGTGTCTGGCAGATTTGGCTGCACCTGCGCACTAGCATATACGTATAATTACAACGATTTCATCAATTTTTTTTTATCACGCGTGGTATCCAGATGCAAGATGCGAGGCACGTAAGTAAGTGTCATCTTCCGCATGCAGAGCAAAACCGCACGTGGAGCTATGTGAACAGAGAAAGGATTAAGTTGATTGTGACCGCCTACGCATTACAGTAATCTTACGATGGCATAATGATTACCCAATCGATTAATAGCAGATTAGTCATACAAGTTTAACATAGAGACACGTACCTATACACATAGAACAATAGAAGTTTATGCAGACTTCTGCTGTCTATGGCAAGTACCTATACTGCATCGAACAAAAAAAGAATCACACTAATCGGACTAGAAACCTCGGAGTAATCGGTGTACATACATAAAATAAAAAAAAAAACCGACCGAATTGAGAACCTCCTGCTTTTTTTGAAGTCGGTTAAAAAGTGGCAAGCGACTCAACGCGCTTAACATGGTATGTGTACTATGCATAATTAACAGATTTCATTTTAACTACTTCACACCTTACAACTTCACTTATGGAAAATAGCCAGTTTTCTAAAAGCATTAAACCTTTTGCCATTAAAACGATCGTAAACATTAAACAAAATTAGCGAAAACTATTGTAAATCAACGAGTTAAGTACCTATTAGTTTATCACGATAAATATTGAGCGTGTAGCATGCCCCTTCATCATCACCATCATCAACAGGATATTACTGCCCCCTGCTGAACACGGGGCTCTTCTCAGAATGAGAAGGGTTAAGGCCTTAGTCCACCACGCTGGCCTGGAGGTCTACTCCCTAAGCACGAAGTCCATGGTTTCGGCCTTAGCTACGAGCGTTTTCTACTCCCTATCACCTGCGGACATACGATTATTTCGGGGCCCGAACTAAGAATGAATGACAACACGTTTTGTCAGTCCCTACTACCGATGTGTTTTTGCCCGTCCGAAAAGTTGAACTTGACACTTGTTTTGTTCACTCCTACGTTTCGGTTTACTTTCGGACGGGCGACTAACCTCGTTGACGGACTTAGGGAGTAGGCCCCTGGTGCGGGTTGGCGGACTTCACATACCATCGGGAACTTTATGAAGCCCTCTCAGGTGTGCACGCTTCCTCACGATGTTATCCTTCATCGTTACCGCTAGTGATAATCAAATTCTGATCCGCACGTGAATTCGGAAAGTCAGAGCGGGGGCACAAGATGCGTTGCGGCGGTGGTGCGGCGCCGGAGCGGTGTCGCTGCGTCGTCTTACATAGAAATATCTGTGGCATGTCACACGATGCGCTCCGGCGCCGCACCGGACTTGCAACCACCGAGACGAGGCGGGGAGGAGTGAATGCGTTGCTACGTCGGAGCGGCACCGCTCAGTTGTTTATGCGTCACAATGAAGGACGCACGCTCGCTCGTTTCGATTTTTTTTCTCTAGGATTTTTTTTGCTACGGCGCCGCTGTGACATAACAACGTTGCGGCGCCGCACCGCTCGTGTGCCCGCTGATACGGTGAAATCTTTGCGGTGCGGCATAGCAACGCATCGTGTGCCCCCGCTCTCAGAGGTGCAAGCCGGGTTCATACGGGTTGCAGACCAAGAGCTGAGCTAAGTTAGTTTAGCTTAGCTCGCATAGCTGACGCAGTTTTTCATACAGTTATTCATAGTTTGCAGTTTGCACACAAGTATGAAAAACTGCGTCAGCTATGCGAGCTAAGCTAAACTAACTTAACTTAGCTCTTGGTCTGTAACCCGTATCAGGAAGAAGCCACACGGAACGGTGCGGAGCCGCACCGCACCGTGTGCAACGGCTCTCCGTCAACACATCTGCGGTCTGCGACGCCGAAGCGGTGCTCCCCCCCTCGTCTTGTTCCGGCGAGCATGCGGCGAGGCCGCACCGCACCGTGTGGTACAATACGGCCGACGTATCTTGGCAAGTCTGAAGTTGGCTGATTAGTTGCGCAGTAGACAATTTCGTTTCTAAAAGATTCATTGCGCAGCCAAACAACCAACTTCAGACTCGCACTCGAAGATACGTCGTATTGTATACCATGGTTTGTATGTATTACGCCGCAGCGGCACCGCTCAGGCGCCGCGACGGAGCCGCACCGCATCGTGTGACTTCTCCCTCAACCTCGTACCCTCCTTGCATGCCTCTTACCATCATCAGACCATAAGTCTTCCTCTTGATAAGCATAATCAAGAGAAGCATATCGATCTTTACTACTACGTTCAAAGTACAAACTCAACTCACCTTACTAACGAAAACAGACTTAAACAAGTATAAATTACTCCTAAACACAGTATTATTTCAACGAGATTGAATCTGTTTGAGATATAAACACTACTACAGTTGGTCACTTTCTCTGACCATCCATTATCTTGTCGTGTGGTCACGCAATCTCTGGTTTTTAACTCTCAAGCTAAAGTCATCTTTATGACAAGTGAAGAAGGTACAGTTCCCTAAATCTCGTATCAAAATTTTAAAATATAATACTTAAGTAGGAAGCCAGTAATTAACTAATGTTGAAAAAAAAATCAAATATATTTGTAATGTTAGTGTTTCTTGTCAGTAATTCATCTCGTGTTTTCAGAGGTTGACGTCATAATTAAAGTTTCTCTTTCACCTACGCAGTATTATACATAGATTTTTAATATCTTTTCCTGAACATGGAATATTAATGCAAAAATTACAGTAATGTAGTGTTATTAAGCTGTATATGCATTAGCCCTCCATAAAGCAGAAAATTTTAGGAAAAGTAAATACCAAACAATTTGATATATTCTTATGAACAACAAAAATAAAAACCGGCCAAGTGCGAGTTGGACTCGCCCACGAAGGGTTCCGTACCATTATCAATAAAAACGGCAAAAAAATCACGTTTGTTGTATGGGAGCGTCCTTAAATATTTATTTTATTCAGTTTTTTAGTATTTGTTGTTAAAGCGGCAACAGAAATACATCATCTGTGAAAATTTCAACTGTCTAAATATCACGGTTCATAAAATACAGCCTGGTGACAGACGGACGGACGAACAGCGGAGTCTTAGTAGTAGGGTCCCGTTTTACCCTTTGGGTACCGAACCCTAAAAATGTAAAAAAACGTCAGGTTTAAAAAAAATTTTTGGCTTTTACGATATCTTCCAAAAAAGTTGGTGGCGAAAATATTGTCACTGCTTTAAAAAGGGTTAGGGGAAAAAATAAATGTCCCGCGACACAATGTCGCCAGTAATATCTGATGTCATCGCGCGACATGTCTAGCAACATTGCGCGACGGGTCATAACACTAAAATGTCCACGGTACAACATCTCCAGCGATGTCGGGCGACACGTGCCGCGGAACATTTCGTCACCCTCTGCGCTAACTGTCATAACTAGCAATTGATCATTTTTCAGTAGTTGCGTTAGCTGTGGCATTATTAATGAATTAATAACTTTTTTTATATTGCTCTTGGCTTACTCTTTAAGTTAGTAGTTGCCCTAAAGCCCTAAGGTATCTATTTATTTATTTCTATTCATTTGAAGCAGATACGTCACTCTGTGAGAATTTCTCTGAAAATAACTTAAAAAAAAAGTAAAAACCGACTTCCAAAAAAAAACTAAAAAGAGTAAAGTAATTACCATATTATAAAACTAATAGTTTCAGAAGTCGGTGCAATTTCACAATGAACCAAATTGAAGGCACCGACTTCTGAAACTATTAGTTTTATAATATGGTAATTATTTTACTCTTTTTAGTTTTTTTTTGAAGTCGGTTTTTACTTTTTTTTAAGTTATTTAATTTTTCTATTTTTAGTGGCTTAAACAATACACAAACATGCAATTACAGCAATCCCGGGTAATTCGCTGTTATACATTGAAGAGTTCCATTGTCAATTGCCGAGGGTCTTCATCAGATCTTCACCAAATTTGAATGGGACCATTTCGGTTTCCAAAAATTTTGCAAATCCGTCTACATATCACGGAGTTATGCCTGAAAATACATAAAAAAAACATCCGAATTGAGAACCTCCTCCTTTTTGAAGTCGGTTAAAAATATCAACTGCTAGATAAGACAGTTAGCGCAGAGGGTGACGATTTGTCCCCTAACGCAAACGCGTATTTAAAGTCTGACCTACAGGCATAATAGCTCGTAGAGGAAGAAGTCTAAATGAATATTAAGAGCATCCCAATCACGCAAGGTCTTGGTCAAGGTCATGACTTGTTTTTAATTACATTGCATATTCGACTCAATTATCAATCATCACTGATTTAATAATGACTATGAATAAATAATACTGCACTAAAATCCTTCAGTTACCTACCTTTATTAATTAAATATTCGATTAGATAACCTCGGTCAATCAGAATTTGCATTTGTTTTTAACCATACCTTCCCAACTTCGTTAATTGATGACACTGTATAAACGATGGCTAAAACAGGCTCATCAATGTACCTATTAAGTACATATGGAGTGCAAGGACACCCAATTACATAATTTTGAACGTCTTAACGCTTTAAGCAAAGGTGTATAGAAAGCTATGCGAGAACTCAGATATAAGACTGATGGAAAAAATATATGTCGGCGTCAGAGATAGGTTAGCGGCGTCATCGTTGACTCTCGAGTCCCTGGGAACTGGGTTCATGGCGTAGGTCTCAGGCAAATAAATCCAACAGTGTACAAATCACAAACCCGATGTATTCACGAACAAAATTAGTTAAAATTAACAATAGACTTATTCGGCAGTAGGTGAACCAACGGTCTCGTTTTGTGCGTCCGCCCCGTTCGATAGCTCGATACAGAAATGACACCAAAAACGATTCCGCTCTCGTTCAGTCACTCATTCAACTCATTCCAGTCAATCGTGTGACGTCACGGCGTTCACTCACCACCGGTACGGTAGTAATCAATTGAGTTACTCTAATCAAAAATTATTGAAATCGTCGACATATATATCTATTCCAAAATTATTTGCAGGTATAATGGTAAATATTGATGTCATAGTCACCATACTTCGCAAATGATTTGGATAGCTTGCTTTCACGTCTAATTCCATTACCCGTCAACCCCCTTGGATGACAAATGGACTCTCCATTTGTCATGGGGAGTCCATTTGTTCATTGGATGACAAATAGACTCTCCATTTGTCATCCAATTTGACGCTGTAACGATAAATTGCTGCATACTATAGTGTACGTTGAATTTTCATTCACTTAACACAATCCCTTACTACTACTTGGTTTCTGAATTGAGAATTCTAGGATAAGCAGTACTTAAGTAACATTTGAGTACGGAGTTGTCAAAAAAATTATGGATTTTAAAGCATTTTTTTGACAACTCCTCGCTCAAATACTACTTAAGTATTGCTTATCCCGAATTCTCAATTCAGAAACCGGAGGCTAGTCGCTTTATAAATATAATTTTAACTCAAATGTGTTAAAAATGGGAAACTGTGCTCCATACATATTTAATCGTAACTGAACTCATTATCCTGAAAACAGAACTCAGAAGAAAATAAATGCATATTTTATACTTTTAGTGATGTAATTCGATATATTTCATAGCTTAGCGTTCTGACTGGAGTTACACCTTTAAAGCTAGAATCCGTGTGCGAATTATGGAAACTTGAATGACCATTTACGGATTTTGTTTCGAGACTAACATACGAGATTCCGACCTTTGAGTAGCTACAAAAACATTTTCATTCATTATAATTACATATTTTAACCTAACTTGAATGGACAACCCAAAAAAAATGTGAGAACTGCATCCGAATTACGTCTCACATTCGTAATTTCACTATCATTAATTTTGACAATACAACAATCTTCATTGCGTGGTACATAGTTGTGGAGAAGTCGGATTGTTATTACATACGTTGCTATGGAAATTGTTGACCTCTCAAAATGAAAACCATAGAGATTACGAGTGTTTTGCGCAATGAGGATGAAGGAAGACAGAATAAAATCGTAAAGAACTTGACGCTGTAGCTCGGTAGGCTGTGCTGGCGCTGCTGCTGCAGCTGCTGACGCCCTCAAGTGGCGAAAATATAATAACATCATCAGTAATTATTTTCGAGCCGTTTGGGGTCGAAACACTCGGGTCGTGGGGTCCGAGTGCCCAACTTCTATATAGAGAGGTTGCAAGGCTGGTCGACGCTTCCCGTGACCCGAAGGCTGGTCTCTACTTTGGCCAAAGAATTAGCATTGCCATACAACGTGGCAATGCTGCCAGCCTTTTGGGCACGTTACCAGTGAACAGCGATGCGGAGGAATATTTTGATGCCCTATTTTAGTTTGTAGTTTTATTAGGATATATTTTTTTGTTATTTGTAAAGAACTAAATTCTCAGGTTCCCGTAAGGAAAACCAAAGTAAATTAATCTTATTTAGCTACTTACACCGAGATGTGGAGGCTGAATTTGCATAATTGCGATTACTACCTACATTTGTGTTCATCTTGTTTACATCGTGACTCAACAGGGATCCCACGTTTGTATTTTCTATAAAACACACTATTTCAGTGCTGGAATATTTTAAAAGGATCGAAGCTTTCCTGCAATTATTTTCTTGCCCAAAACTTATCCATTTTCTGAAAATTCTAATAACATTATTTTATTTACTTCACCGTAAAATAAACCCAAATTAATAAATACCTAGTAGTGAGGTAATTGAAACAATATAAGCACACAGTTCAAAAAGTTGATTACAATAAAGAATTACAAAAGCTGAACACAATAGCACTCTTTCCCTTAAAGGTTCTTGTGAAATCATGATCAAAAAAAAATCTTCGAGTCACATAAATAAATAAACTTCTTTTTAAATACTTAAATACCATTTAGATGTAAATTATAAAACAAAGGTACAGACAAACTTACCCCATGTATGGCAACGTATGCGATGCATAACATACACACAAACAATACACATTTTTTTAATGAAAGTAAATTATTTGGAAACACGCTTGTCATTATGGACTCATCGTATTGTCTGTTGCTCAGATGTCATATTGCATTGCATACCGCCCTTAAGACGACCCTCTGACCCATACGTTGCATTCGTGGGATCAGTAGGCCTAGCACGAACATTGTGACGTATAGTAACGTAAACGTAACGTTAATGTGAGTGAATTTTGAATTGGAAATACTCGTTTCGCACACAATATTTTATTAAATTGAAAACTTTATTCAAATCCATGAATGATACAAATTGTGCTTATCGCATAAATTTAAACCAAAATGCTAAATGATAATTGTATTTTCGATTCAAAATTCATTTAAATTAACGTAACGTTTACGATACCATACGTCAAAATATTCGTGCTTTTGTCTCTACCTTTACTTGCCATTTCGTTATGCATATTTTTAGCAGGTTCCCTACCTGACACTGGGACTGCAAAAAGTAGGTTAAAAGGAATGAAGACCCAATTTAGATCTAGACTTGGCCGACCTTCGAAAAGTCATGACCTAGACAAAGTTGGACAAAAAGAGTGTTTTGTTTTTTACTGCAATCTGCGATCGATGCAGTCTCTGTAAAAAGTTTGGCAACTTTTAATTTAAAGGTTAGAAGTTACAAATTACACTGTTAGGTATAACAAAGATGATTTGTTTTTGTAAAAAATAAACATGGTAAGAATTAGTTAGTAGATTTTGCCAGTCATGAGTTTATAAAAAGGAATCACGATGCTCGGTACTCCGATGAGCACTTGCAATTCTATTTATAACATAAGACAACCTTAAAAACCGTTTTGAGTGGTTCCGTAACTTTATCAGCAGCATCAAGGCCAACAATGTACAGACGCCAGCAGGTCAAGCTACCCGAAACTGTCAAATTTTCCCAATCAACCTTGAACCTAATGTTTTCGTGATAAAGATGAAAATCTATTAAAGAAATTTTACAGATTGTAGTAGGTTGATGTGCTGGCGTCTGTACATGATGGAATAATAGTAGAAATTTTAGTATATTTTTGTAGACTAAGTGTATCTCCCTCATATCAGCAACCGAAATCCAATGGACTGCGTCAAACTTATGGACGATCAATATATGTTGCCCAGATTCTGCATAATATATGGAAGTAGTGACGTCATCCAGCTACAAGTTTGTTTATTTGGAGATATGAGTACAAATAACTATAATAAGGTTATTGTACATTTAATTATGACAATCTGAATTTTTTATCTAAAATATTTGTCAAATTACGTTAGCTTTTAGATTAAATTGTAGTCTTCTTCTCTCATGTCCACACAAGCTACATGAAAATAGCTCATGCCGCGGTGAAAAGATTAGCCAGTCAGCAAGGTTGGTAGCGGGGCTGACTGTCCAGGTTGCGCCGGACGTACTTAAGTATCATCACTCGTGGAGGCTCATTTTATGCACCCCAGTTCTTAATGATTAATACATCTAATAGTAGAAATTAGATGTTTTAAATATTAAGAACTTCCGAACTATATTCTGAACTATAACTAGCCTAACCTGAGACATGTTTTTTTTTTTAAATATTGCCCCACACTAAGATTTCTCTTGTATCGTGGGTGCGTTTACAGACACAAATCTCACATACACAAACGCCCAGACCCGAAACAACCACCTGTAGACCATACAAATTTTTGTTCCGTGTGGGAATCGAACCCAAGACCCGTAGCGCAGAAGCCAATCGCTTAGCCACTGCACCAAACGTATCGTCACTCGGGGAAATTTGAGGCATCCACCTCACTGTGCTCGCTTACGTCTAAATCAAAGTCGCAGATTGAAATTTAATTTTGCAATTTCCTTAAATCATTACTCTATCAACACGGATTGAAGGATTTTTGCTACAAATAATTTTCATGGTCGAAAGTTTCTATAAGCCGTCGTCAGCACATATCATTACTAATCCCTCTTAATTAATATCGGATACCGGATATAAATACCGAAAACCTTAACCACAGGAATTCTTTTCAAACCAATAGGTAATAATTATAATCTGCCCAATTCAAAATGACTACCTTGTACTGATAAATCCTTTTAAAGGTTAAAGGTATCAATGAAAGAATAACTTTAAATCTCTATTAATCTTTTAACACTGTAATTACATATTAAAAGTATGAAAAACTAGCTGTGCCCTCGCGGCTTCGACCGGAAGTTTTTTTCCATATAAAATTTGAATTCATACAAAAATACCATAGAAAAAGAACTCCAATTTTTTTCCGAATTTGCCAATTTTCCGGACAACTTTTCCAATATTTCTTTCTATAAAAAACTAATTCGGAGTAGTACGACCAAAAAGTACTAAAAAACTAGCTGTGCCCTTTCGACTTAGTCCGCGTAGGAAGTTTTTCTCCAAATAAAATTTTAGTTTATACAAAAATACACATAGTACTTAAAAAGAACTTCCTTTTTTCGGACAACTTTTTCAATTTTTCTTTCAGTAAAAACCTAACACGAACGACAAAGTTTTTTTTTTTAATATCTGATTCTGTCTAACCGTTTTCAAGTGATGCTCTAACCAACGAACAGCATTTAATTTTATTTATAAAGATTTATGTAGTAAATAATATTTGTATGATGTTGGTTCATCTTCAGCCCACACGGCTATAAACAATGGATTTGAAATTAGAAGTGCCTGTGTGTCAAGGTTACATTACGAGTCTTTTCTATTTAGTTTGCCCTGTTAACTAATTGGTATTACTGTTTATATGTATAACTATCTACTTATTTTTCTACAGCTTTTAAAACGCTTAAAAGTCAACTGTGAGAAATGGCTATGTGTCATAAAGTAGTTTCACCAATTTTGTGATTTATCTGTTTTAGTTCACTACCTACTAAAAGACAGAGACACGAGCTGTAAGAGAATAGCTCATGCCGTGGTGAAAAGATTAGCCAGTTAGGGAGATTGGTAGCGAGGCTGACGGGTGCCCGTTGTTTGGCCGAAATATTTTACATCGAAATTCATTTCGCCGACAACGATTCGCCGAAGTAATGTTTGCCGAAGCAATGTTTTCCCTAATTTCATTTCGCCAAATGATTATTGGCCACAATGATTGGATGGCCAAAAAATCATTCAGAATTTTGTTTTAGTGGAATACTTATTTGGCTATTGTTTAATTTGTTCACACAACGAAATGTTATGTTGACCGACTCAGCGTACCCCGACTACACGTGGTCAGACTCTGTCCTACCCCTAGAGTGTTATTTAAAAGCGTGGAGCAAGAAGCTTCTGGCCAGGTGTCTTCTGGCGGAGCAAACCCAGAAACACTTGCACGCTTGCTTACATGATGGAAATATGAGCCATCTAGCAAGTGTTAAGTGACAAGTAATGCAGTTGACTAATGAAACAGTGGCCAGAAGACTAGCATATCGGCATATCAAAAATTTACAAAGTAAAATTAGGGACTTTAATCGTTCGGCGTTTTAGTTCGAAAAGTGGCGAAGGATTTTCGGCAAGATAAGAATCGGGTATACATATTTCGATAATCCAACAGAGCAACCGAGCGACCGCTGAGCGTGAGGTCCTGGGTTCGATTCCCAGGTCGGGCAGTGTTATTGGGTGTTTCCGTATGGAATTTCTCAGTAGCAGCCCGGAGTCTGGATTTGTGCCCGGTTGGTGGCAATAGATTCGCTCTCTATCACACATGGTACTTACAGATAACGGCGAAATGATTGTGTACTTTTGCACCTCTGCCCAACCGCTCTGAGAAAACAGGCTTGATGTTTGTTTTATAAGCATGAAGCAACAAAAACAAATAATTATCGACTAAGTCTATTAAAAACTAATATTGAGTTATTAAAATTACGAAATCTAATTGCACGATACGCCTACTAGATTAATTATAATTATGTTACTATAAATACCAATAAGCTTGATAGATATTTATAGATTTTTAATGAATCCATCATAAGGAAACGAAAACTGTTCATTAATTATAAATCTGACATCAAAATCATTGCTTATACACCATTTGTTCTCACTACACGATCAAAATAACGTTTTTAATCATAAAAATACAGAATACGACATGATTTAGTGAAGTAGGTAATAATACGTTTTAATTATAATAAAATTTTGTATGATTTATAATGATTTTTTCTTTGCTTCGTGATCTCACATTGGAAAAAAATGATTTAATCGCTCTGATATATTAGGTACACATACCTACCTAATTCGTAAGCTGACCTTGACGATTAGCTGGATAAACAATTGATCAAGATGATTCGGAATTAATAATTGATACGTATCCCTGACATTATATTCACAGGAGACCAGCTCCCTAATTGTTTAAAAAACTAGCCATCGCAATATCTTTCATTTTGACAATACAACAATATTCATTGCGTGCCGCATAGTTGTCTAAAAGACAGATTGTTAAAACATACGGTGCAATGGACGTCGAAATATCAAAACCAAAGCTATTATGATTGTGAATGTGTTTTGCAATTAGGGTGAGATTTTCTAATAAGCTTGTCCATCTAAGAGTTTCAAAGAATAAATAAAAGATTGATACATCTTGTACATTTCTTAATATATTTCCATTTCGTGATGAATGGGGTAAATTATTACAAAAGCTTTTTTTTATCCTCTCTCCTTGTTGTTGTGTACATTTTAGATACAAATTACAAACGATATCCCCAGTTAAATTACACGATACTAAAATTAACCCAACAAATCCGCTCGCATACAATATTAGAATATCTAAATAATTCATTTCATTAACTTTCGTTTTCTACGTGTTTTCGTCTAGCAAACAACGACTTAATGCGCCTCCTACATGAGAAGTTGAGAACTAACATGGGTCCCTAACTACGAACTAACTACTCGTGTGTGTAGCATGCTAATGTATCCGCCCACGACTGCAGAAATAACGAAACAAATGCTAAACTAATTATATGTAGAAAGGGAAATGTGAGAAGAAGATTAAACTGTGGGGTAGTTGAATTTTAATAGGATTCTGTTCTTAGAATACTTACATGTATGAATTTATATGCATTAATTGTCTCACGTGCCAACCATGATTTCAAGGAGAAGGATACCGGGGTCTTTGAAATCATTTGAAACTTTTTTCAAGATAATTGGACGATTGGCTTCTGCACTACGGGTCGTGGGTTCGATTACTACGTAGAACAAAGTACGGTCAACAGATGGTTGTTTCTAGTCTAGGCGTTTGTGTATGTGAGATTTGTGTCTGTAAACGCACCCACGATACAATAGAAATCGTAGTGCGGGGTAAGGTTTATTAAAAAAAAAGGTATCCGCGAGCCAATTAGAGGGTGCAGTGCTGTCATTCATCGTTTTGTTTAAAAGTGACTAGGAATTCAGAAGTACTAAAATATATTGTAATAGTGGTACCACTTCCACCATCGTTTTATACCTAACTAGCTATGCTAGACTTCGCCTGCGTGGATAAACATATAGCCTATGTCCATTCTGAAGATCCATTCTAAATATTGGTGGTAATTTTTTGAAATCAGGTGTAGGTATAGTCTCCGTAATTATCTCCTACATCCAAACTTACAATCTTTAACTCTTTATATTATTAGTGTTGATCGAAAATAAGAAAGTGATACAACTAAATAAAGCCCACATATTCAGTAAAATAAAAATAAATACTCACTGCCATGAAAAAGATAGGATGACAACACCATTTGAATATAATCGAAAAAAAATAACAAAAGCACTTTTATTGAAATGTCCACTAGAAAGACATTAGGAATTCCCAATAAAAAAGTCATCTCTTAAAATATTATCTCGTTAGCAAAAAAAAGACATAAAGACGACTACACCGAAACAAATTAATTTATTCTTACTTGATATACATGAGAAACATTTTTACAATGTAGTAAATCTTATGACATCCTGATTATGGATTGATTAGAATTCGATCATCGATATTTTTAGGAGAACAATGAAGTTGTTTTTTGACTAATTAATTATGGCATTTTAATATCCCCATACTGTCTTCATTTGAATACTTGTCGCTTTATTGCTGGATCATTTTAATTTATTTAACTTTTTAGACTAGCTTGTGACTCAGTGATAAAATAAAACGGCTATGTCTACAGCCAAACATCAAATGCGATTCTTTTTAATTTAAAGCACTGCCTCATTGGTCTAGCTCAGAGGTTCCCAAAGTGGTCCAGGTGACCCCCAGGGGTCCACAGGAGACTCGACGGGGGTCTACGTTGGCGTGACAAAAAGATCTAATCTTCACATTTTTGATAATATGGTTTATATGTAGCTGCAGGGGGTCCACTGAAAGTGGTCTATGAGAAAAAAAGTCTGGGAACCGCTGGTCTAGGTAGTGAACGCTAGCACGACTGCTGAGCGTGAGGTCTAGGGTTCGATCCCTAAGTCGAGCAGTGTTACTGGGTATTGGGTTTTCCGTGTGACATTTCTCAGTAGCAGCCCGGAGACTGGATTTGTGCCCGGTCGATATCAATAGGCTTGCCCCCTGTTACATGGAACTTAAACATAACGGCGAAATAAGGGTGTACTAATACACTTCTGCCCAACCCTTCGGGGAATACAGGCGTGATGTTATGTTAATTTAAAGTAAAGTCACTTATTCACAATAACTATTCTACTCAGTTAATAAGAAAAGTGAACGTAGTGCCACTAAAAAGAAGAAAAATATCAAACCTATAGGTACTAGTTCTACAAACCAACGACATCTTCGGTCTCTAGCCATGGGTAACACTTACATAGTAATTTTTATTTAATCTGTGGCAAAACCATGATCAGTTGTAAAACCAAAATTTTTCAAGCCCTTACTAAGCCCATTACAAGGTCTAAGGGCGTATACATAGAGGAAGCAGGTAACCAGCGCCGACCTACCCGCGCTTATCGGTACTGGTCCGTACAGGTAATCGCTACGCAAAGGAAGCGGGTAGAAGCAGGGGCTGGCATTTTTAAACAAAAATACGCCTGGTTCCAAATACAAATTCGCGCAAATACAGCAACAAATGACGGCTCACCAGCGCTGATCGGAGCAGGTCGGAACTTGTCGGCAAACTTCGGAGCTTGTCGGCGCTGGTTCGCCACACAGTATAGAGACTGCCTGCGCCGACTAACTGCGCGGACCAGCACCGACAAGCGCTGGCAGATCGGCGCCGGCAACCGGCTTTCTACGTGTATACTCACTAAAGTTATAAAATGTAAGTTACTAACTCGAACAAATTATTTTCGAGTTGAAACAGACTGAAAACTTTAGTAAAACACAGATTAAACGTTAGTTTAAGTTATGACATCAAATATTAATATAACCTCGCGATATCTTAAAGTGATGTCTCGTGATAACTATGAGACATTGATTAGTCATGCTGTCTGTTAGGGCCATAGGTCATCACACAAATATGCTTTTAATGTTTTTTGTTCTTTGGCTAAAACAACAAGTTTTTTAACAAATTCCTCACACATTACGATTCCGTGTGTGTTGTTTTACATATACAGCTCATATAAACACATTAAGTAGGACTCTGACAAGAGAATATCAGCTTTAAGAGCCCAAATACACGTCCGATACTTGCCTCCGATAGTCGGTTCCGATAGTCTGATCAGACTATCTGAAGGCCTCCGCGTCATACATTTGTTTGAACATGAAACGAACACGTACGATCAGACTATCGGATCGGATGTCAGAATCGTAAGCATCGTCCGGGCGTCGTCGTCGTCCATAAAAAATCGGACACGAGAATCGTACGTGTATTTCATGAATCCGATCAGATAGTCGGATTCGGCTCTCGGAAGCAAGTATCGGACGTGTATTTTGACCCTAAGCCTTACATGAGCACAGATAATAAATTTGTAGCGACGCGATGTGGGAAAAAATCGGCGAAACTGTCATCAGATTGATAAAGGGTCAAAATTATTTCAGTTCAGTAGGTACCAAAAATATGTATATTGATTGCCTTTTGCTGTTTACAGACAACAGCTACGTTCCTATCGTATAAACTTCAGAGTTATGTACTCTTTGATTTCATGATAAAGCTGTAGTTCTAATAAACACAACAATAAGTGAGGAAATACCAATCTGAACGATTTTGCGCCTTCGAAATCAAGCTTTCTTTAAGCGTGTTGTTCTTACGATGATCAGCGGTTTCTTATTCTTTTGTTACCTTATCAATATGGCACCTCTTCATAATTCACATACCAAAGTCAAAATACCTCTACACAACAGTGTGAAAGCTATACGACAAAATATATTCAAATATTAATGATATAATCAGTGAAAGTTAGTTCGATCTATTGTGGTCATTATATCGATGACGTGGTCTAATGAAGGTCAGAGGGTCACCAGCAAATGTCAGGTTCGATATTGTCGCCGGCGGCAATTTGTATAGAATCGTCTCCATGGTGCGTCATTATCGACTCATGAATAAAAAGTTCGCACATTTTTTTATAAGCTGTTTAATAAATTTAGGCGTGTACGCATAGTAAAAAGGTCAGTTTAGTTTGGGATGTGATTTCAGTTTTGGTCATAATGTGACACGCAGTGATTGCTGATGATTTATTAGTATTTTAATGATTCGGTACAAAAGCTAGGCTTATTTCTATAATCTAAGTCTTTATTTATTGTTTGAGATTATTTTAGTTTATTTTACGCGTGCTGTAATACCTGTCAAAATTTACTGTATATATATATATAATAAATAATTTGGTCTTATTCCAAATTCCCTTTTATTGGCAGACCTTCTGGGATGACATGAAGTAATATGAAACAAATACGAACATTCAGATATTTAATCGTCCTTACTACGAAATTAACAAAAAATTATCTCTTCAGTCGCCAACTCGCTTGCCCTGTATTAAAACTTTGGAACAACAGATACCTTTCCGATTAAGAAGAAGGCTATATCTAGCAGTTGACTGCGACAAAACAAAATATTTTATTTATATTTGCAACAATAAAGCAACTCCTGCCAGAGTCCACTTGGCTGGCTTGTCTTTGGTCTTTAAGTTGAAAGTCCATACATAAGTTGGTCCTCGGGTACGCGTCTTGTATACGGGACACTCGTACATATTTCGAAGGTCTTGCTTGTCTTGGGTTATGGCCTGGAAAAGATGATGACGGAAATACATTTAAGAAGTATTCACGCAATAAAGCAACCTGTCAGAGTATCTGATCTGTATCAAGGGTATTAAACGCAGCTGTGAATCCTTCGATCCCGTGTCATTCTTCAGAAAAAAATATGATTAAACTTCTGAAAATCATACGGTCCGTTGTTGGCATTGAAGCTAGTAATAAGCAATCAGATTCCGTCAGATAAAACCGAGTTACCGAGTTAAAGGAACTAAGGTATTACAAAAGTACAAAGGTGGTCAAAACCTAAAGTTTCGCAGATCACAAGTAAATCAACAATTTATTCACTTGACAGAGAGATATATGTATTGCTGAGTTTGTAGCGCCGTTTCTTCTTCACAGGAAAAACATTAGGAAGCGGTGAAGGGAGAGCTCGCTTGGGGGATGTCTTATTTGTAACATTGACGTTCAAAAAGAACTAAGTAATTCTAGTATATTTTGAATAAATGAGTTTTAAAGTTTGAAGTTTGAATGTTGGCATGCTATGAAATAAATGTCCCCTTGAACAATGTTACTCACCCTAACATTAATCACAGGCATGGGCGGGAACAGATCCTTAAGCTTAGAATCCATAATGATGCCCGCCTGCTGATCCCATCGAGCGCCTTCCATCAACAGACCGTGGACGAAGGCGCCGTCGCGAGGGGCAGTTCTCGTGTCCGCGATCCTATAGGAGATGTGGAGTTAGAAAGGTATCACGAAGACTTGCTGGTGGATGGTACTCTGGTCTTTAGCTTGGATAATTGAAACTTAAACCTCCTTATTACAAAAGATGGTTTAAACCAAGACTAAGGTAAACCCAGGTTTAAAATATACCCATCACTTTCTTATGTCATTTAACAAAAAGAGACGGGGCTATTTTAAAACCTAGTTTTTCTTAGACCATCTTTCGTAATAAGGGGGATAGAGTTGTGTTACATAGTTACTCTTTGATCGGTAACTCTATGCTTTCGTGGTTCCCTTTTATGAGCAATGTCTTGTCAATAAAATGTCAGTCTGCTTCCAGCCACCTGTCTTTTCATTTCGACTATAAATTATATATTGCATACTTATCAGTGGCGACGAGGATCCGCGAGTTATTAAAAGATGGCTCACTTCGGGATTTTGTCTTGTTTTGACCATAATACCCAAACATGGCAAAATTTCAAACAAAGAATTTTGCAATGGTACATTGCGAACGACGTCGACAATGTCAAAGATCCACAGGGCGTGAAAAGACGGGCAATATTGCTGAGCACTCTCACCGACAGCACTTACCAACTAGCGGCCGATTTAGCGTTGCCGAAAGAGCTAACGCAGGTGCCATACGAAGACATTCTCACACTTCTCGACAAACATTTTACTCCAAAAAAATGTGGATTTGGTGAGCGGTATAATTTTTATGCTGCTACTCAAGCTCTGGAAGAAACGTTTTCGCAGTGGGCTGCGAGACTTCGTGGTCTTACTACACATTGCGGATTTTTGAATGTAGAAGAGGCGCTGCGTGACCGTTTTGTTATGGGTATGTTGACGGGACCGGAGAAAGACAAGCTTTTCGCACGTGACCTTGAAGAGCTAACACTGGCCAAGGCAGTGGAGTTGGCGGAAAGCGTACGCAGTGCACGCAAAGGAGCTGCAGCATCATCGACGGCATCGGCACAGGCGCAGCCGTCGGGTGAGCCGCTGTACAAGATCGAAGCCACCACAAAGGAAGTCAGCCTTAACAAAGAAAAGTGTTCAGTGTGCGGTTTTAAAAACCATAAAACGTCACAATGTCGGTTTGCTAGTTACACATGCAAAAAATGCAATGTTAAAGGTCATCTACGCCGAATGTGCAAAAAAATTAACTTCGTAGGCACAGGCGGCTCGGGCGAGAGTGACGATGACGGTAAGACAACAAAAATATGTTCTTTCAAGGGTGAACCTATGACCTTAGTAGTTTCGATAAAAAGTATTAAGCTAAAGTTCGAAGTAGATACCGGATCAGCAGTTACAGCGATTTCTGAGAAAGTGTACAAAAAATATTTTAGATTGTTGCCTTTATCACCACCTACGGATCAATTGTTTACGTACACAGGTTGTCTTATACGTTGTTTAGGAACAGTGCAATTGCCCTTAACATACTTGGACAAGACGCAGGTAGTTAATGTGCGAGTGATACGCGATGGTGGCCCCCCTATTTTAGGTAGAGATTTTATTAGTTTGTTTGGTTTGCAAATGTTGCAAATAAATTATTGTAAATCTAGTAAAATTGCAGAACAGTTAAGAATACAATATCCGTCTGTTTTCTCAAACGAGTTGGGTGAGTTTACAAAGTATAAGGTAAAGTTGCAATTAAAAGAAAACGCGAAACCAGTTTTTTTCAAAGCGCGTCCTATTGCATTTGCACTTAAAGATAAGATAAACAGTGAACTCGATCGTTTGTTACGTATAGGTGTCATTAGACCGGTTCAGTATTCTGATTACGCCTCACCCATTGTGCCTATATTGAAGCGCGATGGTTCACTTAGGTTGTGTGTTGACTATTCTGTAAGCGTAAACAAGCAGCTGGTCGTCGAACAGTATCCGTTGCCGTCAGCTCAAGAACTTTTTACAAAATTGCACGGGGGACAGCAGTTTAGCAAATTGGATTTAACGCAAGCATATTCACAATTTGTGTTAGACGAGGCATCTCAGAATATAACGTGTATTAATACTCACCGCGGTTTATTTGTCTATACGCGATTAGTTTTTGGTCTCGCTAGTGCTCCTGCTATTTTTCAACGGGCTATGGAGTGTTTACTATCGGGATTGGACGGTGTTTTATGTTTCCTTGACGACATTTGTATAACAGGAGCAACTAAAGAGCAACATTTAGGTATTGTGAAAACGAAAGCGGAAGCACGGAGCAGGTTTTGGTTTCCAGGAATAGATAATGCCGTAGAAAAAATGATTGCGGATTGTGAGGTCTGTTTACAGCTGAGACAGTTACCTGCGCGCGCGCCGCCAGCTCTATGGCCACACCCACCGCAGACGTTCTATCGTATTCACATTGATTTTCTCGGCCCCATACATAACCGTTCGTATTTGGTTATTGTGGATGCTTACTCGAAGTGGGTAGAAGCGTATGATATGGGAACGAGTACTTCGTCTTTATCGGTGATTAATAAAATGTATGAATACATGGCAAGATTTGGCTTGCCGCACACTATAGTTAGTGATAATGGCACTCAGTTTACTTCCTCAGAATTCAGAATGTTTTGTGTATCAAACGGTATATCGCATGTAACGTCGCCGGCATATCATCCGGCTAGTAACGGGCAGGCAGAAAGCTACGTGAAGGTGGTCAAGAAGGGAATTAAATCATGTATGTTAAGTAGTGATAATATTAAGGGGTTCAATAACAAATTGTTTAAATATCTATTTGATTATCGGAATTCCACACATTCAGCAACGGGCTGTTCACCTGCCCAGTTAGTTTTCGGACACAAACTGCGATCACGACTAGATTTAATTAATCCTAACCCACTCTTAACGGCGTCTGTCACTCTCACTCGAAACGTTGTAAACAAACAGTGTTTGCAGTCTAAGGTGTTAAACGAGAAAACAACTAAATTTTTTAAGGAAGGGGATTATGTGTTGTATAAAAAAACCAACATTAATAAACAAGGGTCATGGCATAAAGGTGTCATAGTTAAAAAAATTGGAAGAGTTGTATATATTGTCAAAGACTGCATAACTTCCTGTAATATTAAAAAGCATAAAAATCAACTAATTGCATTCCAAGGCACTGCAAAAAATTTCCAAGAGCCTCGTGATTGCTCTATTGAATTTGAAGATATTACTCCACAAGTACCGAATTCATTTCCCCCAGTGAATGAAACAACTTTGGACGGTGGAGGGGAGGGGAATAGACAGAGAACGGAAATGCAAACTAGCAATTCGGTAGAGGAAGATGAAGAATTCTTTGAGGCATCAGATGCGACTCATGATGAAGTGGAGCCGGGTCAGTCTACCCCGAAGGAAAGGCAAACAGTGGAGGGGAAAAAACTGCGAACTATGCCTAGGGTAGACTACAAGCGCTTTTACTAGTTTTTAAGTTAACTTTGTCAAGCTAGGGGAAGGGATGTTACATAGTTACTCTTTGATCGGTAACTCTATGCTTTCGTGGTTCCCTTTTATGAGCAATGTCTTGTCAATAAAATGTCAGTCTGCTTCCAGCCACCTGTCTTTTCATTTCGACTATAAATTATATATTGCATACTTATCGGGTGGGGGGTCGGCTTTCGCAGTCCGACTTAAATTATAATAAAAGGCATCCAGTTTTATTACCAAAAAAATGTAATTTCACAAATTGTCTCGTTGATCATTATCATGTGTTGTACTTGCATGTTGGTCCACGGACACTTCAAGGTATACTCAGTCAAAAGTACTGGATTGTCTCAGCACGCAGTGCAATTCGAACACGCACTAGCAAATGCATCTCTTGCTTCAAGGTTCGACCTACCCATATAAATGTTTGAGTGTGACGTGATTAGTGACACAAAGTGAATTAGGTACTTAGTGATAATTTATGAAACCCAAATGGTCGAATACTTCGTTCATGTTTTCATTAAACTGAGGTTATTCTCATACAAGCTTGTTTGTGTATATCTAAATGTATGTGGATATAAAAGTTTGTATAGTATATTTAAATATTTATCGATGTAAAAAATAAATTTTAATAGTTTACCGTTTATATAATTAATTACTATAAGGAGCTTTATTTATTTCCTCATAACGGTGACTTCATCATAATATTTTATCTCTATTACTAACTTTTCCATAATTAGGTATATATTTGTTACATAAACTAAAGACCAGCGTAATTATGACGAATATGATGATGATGAGTATATACACAGGTTTCTTAATCGATAAAGTAAATTAGTACCTATTTACAGATTTTATTAATGAAGCATATTTTACACTGCTGTCATAGTTCAAGGAGCTACATCAAGAAGGAGAAATAAAGCTACATGAGAATAATCTGAAATTAGTAGTTGTGTTACATCTGTTAGAGAAAATAAAAATTACTTCAGTACAAATTTTAGTGTTACTTTACTTACATACGGAAATGTTAAAATATTTACATTCAATATACATTCCTACCATACTTTACCAGCTACAAACAGATCTCACCCAACTCTATCCATCACTGCCGTTGCGAACAACTTAGAAATTATATCAGTTAATAGAACAGCAACATTAGTCAGCCTATTCAGTAATAACACCATAGGCACAGCAAAAAGTTGGTCTGTCTTACCTACCTTTCTAAAGGACCACTAATGCAGCCCACTTATTAAGGGACCAACGGCATTGGCACTATGTAACCACATGCTTGTTATGAATACAGCCCATTATTTTCCCACTGCTGGGCACGGACCTCTTCTCACAATGAACAGGGTTGAAGTCATAGTCCACCATACTGGCCTGGTGTGGGCTGGCGGACTACACATACCATCGAGAAAATATTTTTGGAGTCCTCACTGGTCTGCAGTTTTCCTTACGATGTTTTCCTTCGCCGTTAATGCAAGTGATAATCAAATTCTGATCCACACATGTTCGAAAAGTCAGATGTGCAGGCCGAGATTGAACTCAGACCCTATCACTACTATTTTTGCAATGCGATGCTCGTTATGTCGTGGAAGTAATAACGGTTTTTCTGCCAATCACACCACCAAATCTTTGAGCAAAGCGGGCAACAGGCTAGGAAAACACTCAAACGTGGAAATATTTACCTCTCTAAGTAAGTACTCAAAAATGTACATTTCACCTGGTTTATTGTCATGGTTCAGGTTCATTCGTCTTTCTACCAAGAATACTACAAGAAGCGATCGCAGATATAAAAAAGTAACAAAAGACTAATATTCTCAACCTCCTTAACAGCTACCTGTAATACCTTGTGTGCTTTAACCTCATGCGTGTGATTTTTATGTTATTTCAGCCAATTATAATGTACATTATGTATATGCTACAGAGGCACTTTCGATTTAAAGTTAGTATGTATACTTAATACTCCAATTTATTAGTGTAGCGTCGTTACTCACCAGTACCTATGAAAAGTACAAAACAATGAAGAAATATTGACAATTAAAAGAAGAAGAATTTAAAAAAGATTAAAAGTTGGTCCAACATCGCCCAAAAATGTATTAAGGAGCCATCAAGCTTTTGGGATTAAAGAACTTTATTTTCTCAAAATGTTAAATACAAATCCAGTGAGAGTTACTTACAATAATTGCACAAATATAAACAGTGTTAACAAAATCAAGAAGGTTCACCTTTTTACAAGAATTCACCTAGACGAGAAACAAAGATAATTTGAAAGCCTACAGCAAGAACTGATAATTAGTTAGGCGTTTTAAGTCCAGATTTACAATAAAAAACTATTAAACAAGATGATTCGAATACCATAGAAGACCCTTAATGCAGGAGCATAGTAACTTTCAATTACATGAACATTTACCTATTTCCTTTCTTGAAATCTATTAAACAATAAAACAGTAGAACTTACGTGAAGTCCTCTTTCATCTTCTTGGTGACGTCACACTGCAGACACATCTTATCGAGAGGCAGCTCATACCTGCGTGCAGTGCTCTGCATGATGGCCGTCAATAAACTCTGAGGGTTAAAGAAACCTCCCAGCCATACCGATGCAGGCAGCTAAATTATTAAAATTAATATTGCATTATTAAAACATTCATTAGGCTTTAATGCTAAATATATGGCTTATCAAATAATAACGAAATTAAAACCAACACGTGAAGTTAAATTTGTTTAAAAAAATGTTCTTACTACAAAATCCGTAGCCCAAGTTTCGAGTTCTCGTAATCTCAGCGTAAGATCCACAAACCAGGCAGATAAACCAAGCAAGGATGGGTACGCACGACTGGACCAAATCGCTGGCACCTGTTGAATACATTAATTAGTTAAAATTAAATATAAATGAATGGTCCTGTAAAGTCCAAGGCCTTAAGTACAAGCTATAAGTTTGACTTTAACATTTAAAATTCGAAATCATGAAATCTTACAGTGAGCTTAATCTTATTATAAACGTTTACTGTCATAACTGTGTCATAACTAATTATTATGTGTTTACTTAAAAACACACAGCGTCGATATGAAGATGATTTTGTGAACGTACTTATTAATCCCTGCTCTATGGTATTATACCTGTTTGTCACCGGCGAGGGGCCAATATTTTTTCATATTTTTATGAGGTATGTATGGCAACCCTTTTGAACTGTCATAGCGTTTTGTGAAATTCCCGCTCACCGGTCGAATACTTTTTTCGCTTCGGCAAAAGTGAATTTTCTTAAGTTTTCCCGTACGTATCGACGTAATTTTGGAGTGCGGAAGTGCAAAGTTACGGATATGTTAGTAAAATAAGTGAAAATGCGACGATTCGTGACTTCGAATCGTATTCTCACGGAGAGAAGTAAAGTCCCGATTCCCGATACATTAGATCAGGACAATGGAGAGGCAAACTTTACAGTCAGGACCTCAGGTGGTAAGTAAGCCGTTCCCGCCCAGCTAGAGGACAAGAAAAAACCACTATATGACATATTTGACTCACGTATAGTAAGTCAAACCACCAAGTAAGTCAGATTTCAAATTATTTGCAATATTCTGTCCCATAAAATTATGCAAACTAAATCTCACTTAATATCTGAGTGGACATCCACTCTGACCGTTCCTTATAAGGCGGTACCGTCATGCTCCACGGCGGAGTTTTTAGTCAATCCTAGCTCGGGGCAACTGGACTAAGAAAACCACGAGATGGTGACCGATACTGCAAAGATAATCAAAAGTCTGACTCCATGCATTGTTCAGACACTTTTTACACTGAAAGTCAGTGTAGCAGAGTTCTGAGTTTTCTAGTTAACGGTCAGTGGACCAGCGGTCTAGTGTTGAAATCTTAATTTTAACATTTTAAATACTTATGATTGGATGGAATTAAAATGTTCAAAAGTCTGGACTTAATAGACAGATTTCAAAGATCTGAAGTTAAACAAAGAGTTTTGTCTTCTCAATTGGGGAAAGGACTATTTAAAAATGGTAAATTGAGCCAACAACTCACTTGGCAAATTAATGTAAAGAAAATTTATTTAAAAAAATAAACAAATAATAAGTTAGTTTGGCTTTGATCAGCTTTTACAAATAGGTAGTTTGTGGATGTACCTAATGCATAGGTAACTTCCAAGGTATGAGAAGAGTTCTGATAACTGTAGAACATATCTTTGATTGCATTGTGATTTGGCTCAATTTGTACACTAACATCAGTTATACAATCCTTGGGGGTACAAGTACCTAACTCAATATGACTACTTACTGAAAGAAAGTAAGCAATATAAAGTCTTTACCGGAGAACAAGCCCACTTCAATGCACCCACATCAATGCAATTCAGATAGGATAACCTATAGACTGATAAAACAAGACTCTATAGGAGATTCCTAAAGGAAACCAGACTTAATAATAAGAATAATAGTCCTTTCCTTCCAATAAGAAATTACTGTCAGTATTTAGATATTAAGGGGAAGAAAAACAGCATGTATAGTTCTAGTAACGGACTGCTTAATAATTATTATTTTTCCCTGGTTCTTACATTCAATTCTTGAATGAGCCCTCTGATAATAATATATCCTTCCACAAGTATAATAAGGTGATACAGTACCAAAGTCACACCGGAAATGACACAGATAATAAAATACTTGAAGGAGCAACAGGTGCACACCCACACAGACAGGCATCAGAAAATAAAAAACTGGCAAGCCTACGCTTCCTGTTGAAAATGTTTTAGTACCATAGAGCAGCGGTGGCCTCCGCCCTGTTTTCGACCTCCATGTACTGAACATGTATGTTCATTCAGACCAAGAATTTCTGACTAATTTTTCATGCCGTAATATCAGAGGTTTGGCAGGCATAAGTTTGCATAGTGGAATTGGATATTTCCAATGCATATTATTTACATGCCAAGAGCAAAATCCCCTTGTTAACACATAGTATTATTTTACCAGGGTGAGTTACGACAAATTTCATCTCTCCCTTTTGGGCGATGAATTGGTACGTGCTCATAAGAAAATTCATGCCAATTTGCCATTAATCTTTAGTCTATCTAAAAGATTTTTCCTTGGTCCACCAGGACTAGTCCAAATTGATATGTCAGACTGCGGAAGTCTTCAGACTCTTGGAATGGACCAGTGCAAGGTGATCTGTCAGACTGTGGAAGTCTTCAGACTCTTGGAATGAACCAGTGCAAGTTGATCTGTCAGATTGTGGAAGTCTTCAGACTCTTGGAATGAACCAGTGTAAGTTGATCTGTCAGACTGTGGAAGTCTTCAGACTCTTGGAATGACTGGGAAGGCAACTAAAGTACCCAAAATTGATACTGAAACTAGTAGATCAAATGGAATACCAGAATAAACCAAATAGCATTGCCCGAAGAAAAAATATGGAAAGATAGGGCTTATTAGGCGATACTCTGAAGAGAATTTATGCTAAAGTAAATAAAAATTTACGAATTCAATTGAATTTCGCCGTTTTTGGTCCTCAAGGGGCTGACTACACTGTCAGTACCTTAAAATTTTCGTGGAATGCTTCAAGTGAGATGCTTATTCCGCAACCATAGAATGAGTCGAATGTTGCCACCAAAGGTGTTAGACAATTTTAGGCCGCCAAGACCACGACGGTTTTACACCAACGACCATATCTTTTCGTCTTCTTGACAAACGTCGCAGCGGACGCGGGTTTGGGATGCCCAGTTGATCGATACTCAGATGTCAGGCATCTGAATGGGAGAACAGGGTAAATAGCCTCTTTAATTGGAAAGAGCTGTTAGCAGTGTATGTGTCGATTCGGAATCGATCGCATGGTCTGTAATGTTTAACTTTTGTTCGATTGTTATAACCTTTTAGTCCAGTCTGATATTCGGACAGTGTGGATCGAAGGTGGAATACGATCCCTGAGTTTTCTCAATATGAATCGCAAGTTGTTGAAGTTGAGAAGGAAATCAGATTTCTATCAGCTCATTACCTCTCGGAGGGGTACAACTGCACAGCCGATTGCCTCTCAAGACAACGGCTATTCAAGTGGAGTCTGTTGCCCACTGCAACAAACCGATTATTACATCGTTGGGGCACTTCAGACGCAGATCTCTTCTCGTCTGCAGAAACAACCGTGTTCAACAGACACGTCTTGCTAGATTGCAGACATCACTTAACATGAATTTTGAATTCGCGAATTCCGTCATTCATAATTGGAAATTTCGCCTAGGGGGGATATTTCCTCCCCCCAATTTCACTCCTCGAGTTATAGCGCAACTAAACAATGCCAGAGACCAATATATTACTACCATATAACACCACTGTGGGAAAAAACCTATTGGTTAGCGTAACGGATATGAAGTCACGAAAGCCTAGCCCTAGAGCCGCCAGTGACCATAGAAAGACTTTCGGTGAGTCCAATAGATCCAGCATCAGGCTTACCTCCAGCTCATAGCTTATGTACACCAACTGACCCCTCAGGCTAGGTTAGTTGGAGGTGGGGAGAATAAAACCACTGTTGGTCAGAGATAGAAAAACAGCTGTTAAATACCAGATGGAGGCATGGATAATTGATCCAGCCATTATAAGTTGGTGATTTGATGTGTTGATGATGAAGTCAATACTCAAAGAGTCACAGATACAACAGATAGCTAGATTTCTTGCCTATTTACATGTACAGATCTTGCCTACAGCACAATGTTAGCTACACATGTATAATTCAGTTGGCATCACATAAATCGTAAATTTTTTACATTTTGTCAGATGAAACAAGAACAAGCAGAAGATCATACACTTCTGAAGCAAGTAGTGCTATATAATAATAAGGCTATAGCCACAGCACAACTACTGGACCTGAAGCTACCAGTGTGGCATCCTCAAGTTGTCTTCAATGTAGCTTTTCTTGTTTTAGTATTTAAAAGACAAGTGTATGGTCTCACCTTACTTGAAAAACATGAGAATTCTATATATTTCTTTCAGCAAATAATATAATCCTTAGGCTAGTTAGTATTAGCTTCTAGGACTAGCTTGATTTGGCATAGCCAATCAGGATGGCTATTGCTAACACCCAATACAACAGGTTTACCCAGTTGAAATGTATCAAGCATCTAATTTTCCTATCAGGAGAAATGAAAAGCCAAGAAGATTACAGTATGACTTATATATTACAATAATTGGCGAATTAGTCTCTACCTCTTAAACTGTTGCGAGGGATTGGTAAAGACCCATTTTGAGTGATATAGGAGTAGCAGCTACCTTAGGATCATTCAGGTCTACAGTACCTCAACCGGCTGGCTAGAGACCCGTCCTATGCATGATATGCTGTCTATATGTCTTATGTGTAGGAGAAACTGGAAGTTAACATATTTTCAGGAAATACTATTGTAAAGAAATAGGAATGACTACAGAGGAACCTTATTGCTCTTTGAGAATCTTCAGCTTTCTCATATTATTAAGGATTAATTGATGTAATGGCATGTGTTGATTTTATTATGAAGAAGTTAAATTGTTTTTGATTTATGATATATAATTATTACAAGACATTTCTGTTAAGAAATTGTAGAGATTTATTCTCTCTAAGACTGATTGAACATCAACAGTGAGATTACTTTAATATAAGTAATTATCTTGTGCTTCTTTAAACATTTATTATTCTATCACATAGCGTTTTGTGTTTGTCACCAGCAGATATCAAACAAATCTTCATATCGACGCTGTGTGTTTTTAAGTAAACACATAATAGAATATTTTGAATGAAAACAAAATTATTATTATGTGTTGAAAGAAAAACACACAGCGTCGCAGGAATATCTTCCTGGTGAAGAGACTATGACAGTTCAAAAGGGTTGCCATACATACCTCATAAAAATATGAAAAAATATTGGCCCCTCGCCGGTGACAAACAGGTATAATACCATAGAGCAGGGATTAATAAGTACGTTCACAAAATCATCTTCATATCGACGCTGTGTGTTTTTCTTTCAACACATAATAATAATTTTGTTTTCATTCAAAATATTCTATTATGAGTTCTGAAACAATTTAACTGTAGGTTGCTGTAAATTCATCTTATTCCTGACTATTTATACTTGAGTTCAAACTTACTTGATCCAAAAACAATGCATTTTCCAAATCTTCCATATCTGATGTGATTGTTAATTCACCCTGAAATATTAGGATTGACATATTTTATTTAGCAAATGAAGGGTATTAAATCACTATAGGAACATCTTTTCAAATTGTGTTAACATTACCTTAAGGCCCAAATCTAGTTCCCTGAGGGACCTCTTCATCTCTCCTGTGAGATAGTTCATTCGCTCACATTCTTGGAATGCTACTATGACATACGGTGTCCTCTCCTCAACCTTACCCATTATCTCCATCATATTAAACTCTTCGGGTAACTTCTCTATTATTTCGTCTAGCATTTGTTTTACCTGATAAAAAAACGTCAGTTTACTGTGAATTATAAACTATAATTTTAGATTTACAAAATATGATCATTTATTTAAGGACTAATCCGTCCTGAAGGTTAGGAATGTTGTATCTTGTGTTTTTTATTTTAGATGAATAAAAGATGAAGGTTCCTAAACAGTTAACTCAACACCTATTAGTCAGAATATAATAAATAAATTACTGTTTGGTTTAAACTTCACAAAAACCTAGGTGACATCATCTACGTCTTAAAAAGTTTTGGATATTATACACGCAATTCGTACAACGACTTAACAAAATTACATAACCAAACTACCGACAAAAGTTTCCATCCTTTTATAGGATATGTCCTAATAGTTTTCTAACTTATAACTTAATCTATCTACATCGTCCCACCAAGAACCTAGTGTCCTCGTTCTATGCCCAGCAAATTGAGATCCAACAGACTTACAATAACTAACAATATTCTTACAAACCTTATCCTCTCTAGTAACGGTAGCAGCTCCAGATGCCTGAGCATCTCTCGGTTGCATCTCAAATATAGTTCTGAAGAGGTTCTCAGAAGTGGTGGTGAGGAAACCGATTTCTGCATTAGGGTGCAAGCCGTAAAGGTAGGGAGACTCAGTCGGCATGGCGTCTTCTATGTATTGATGGTAGCCGACGTAGTCAGTGTTAGGTGGAGCGGGGAAGCCGGGGGCTAGTTGAAGTTCACCGTCAACCTGGATAAAGATGAGATTATAGTCAATTCTGGTTTATGAACTTATTATATTTTTTGGTGTGTCATCATCATTATGTCCTGTTATTTTATCAGTAATAACTTACGAGGTCAGGCTGCATTAATTCCTCTAAGTAAGCGTTGCAAAGCCTCCGATCCCAGTCATCGGTGATATGACCTCCGTACATGATTTCACCGAACAGGTACCTAAGGTCTTCCCATGGTACTCTTGCGTTCGCTTCCAAGTAGTTGTATAAGACGAACACGCTTATTGTTAAGTCACCTAAAATGAAATTAGTATTAAACTACTTGTTCCCAGTAGAAAATCTTAGGGATTGCGAACATTGGATTTCGAATAAAATAAACTTTACGCACCTAAAACTAAAAAGAACCAAAAAATACTTGAGACGCAAAATGATATTGAGGCCTAATGAGCCAAGAATTTACGGAATTTAACATTTTACATGTAACATGGCATTGATTTATCAATTGATTTGTTTAGCTAGAAGTCATTATTTGGGCCGACTATTTCCTTAAATACTAACCAACATTAAACGGATAAATCTTGTTCCAGCCCTGTGGCCCGAACTTCCGTCTCTCAGCAACTACAGCGTGGAAGTAGCATAGGGCAAATAATATTGCTTTGAACTCAGCCTCCTTGCCACACATCTCTAGCGTTTCTTGGTTAAAGTTGTCTAGAGCTTTGTGGATATTCGCCTGTTTGCACAAAATATGTCGTTTTCAATGTTGAGGCTACAATTTCGGTACATAAATACAAATTATGCAAACATTTTTGACTTTCGGATGTACTTAAAATGTATTTTACTGTTACAAAAAAAGACCAACGCAAAATTCTACCTACAATATAAAATTTTCAACGTAACATACATACTTACCTCAAGAAGTAGAATATTCGTATTTAGTTCTTTTTCAAAACGATGTATTCTTTTTGAAAAGTAAATTAGTTCACTAATTTAATCAATAGGTACTTTTCCAATTCGCTTCCCAATTGAAATTTTTACTCATAGAGTTAAAGGCTTTGGCAAAAGACAACCTACCTGCATTCCAGTGGGTGGTTCATTAGTGATCTTGATGCTGGATTCCAGGATGCCTTGAGGTATAATATGAGCTGCAGCGGTGGCCGCCGGCTCAGCTGACATGAACAGACGGAACTCATCGTGACAACCGTTAGCAAAACTCTCCATCTTCTTCTCTAGGCTTGGTAGCCATTTCTTTACTAAATGAATGTTCTGGAAAGGGCATTGACAAGTGATTTTACGTAAAAAAATATCGTATCCTATGAAATATGTGAAATTATTGAAAGGGGCATTGAATTTCAGCATACAATATATTTTTATTATTTATCTATAATATTATCGATTTATTTTACCACCAAATTATTTTTTGTTTAAGCGTTTCTAGGATATTATTTCATCTTCTAAAATATATCTGGGTCATTGTCAAAATTGTAATTTAACCTACCTGCAACACTACCCAATGTCCTTTCTGCAAGCCTTCATCCATGGCCTGCTCAGCCACAATCTCCTGTCCCTGACCCAATGACACATTGTGGAAGTTCCCATTATCTGCCGTGAAGCCCATGATCTTGCCCAAAGCCTCTACATCTTTTAACGGGTTGACTCCAGGAGATAGGATAAAGAATATAGGCGTTGTTGGACTAGTTTCTTCAAAAGATTTGCTGAATTCAACTGTTCGGTTTTCCACGTATTTGGCGCCCATCTTTTCTTCTATGTATGCCCTAAAAGTAAGTACAATAATTATGATAAACCTAAACTATAATATTTCAAGAGATATAATGTATGTTAAAATGCCAATACACGGTTGTACTTACGCTACTGCATACGTCATTCTATCTGGTCTTAGTGCTCTTAACATACAAAGTCTTTGAAGAGCTGGTTTATTTTTCCATTCCTGCAAATTGAGTATTAATAAAAACAGCATAGCCAAACCATAGCATAATGAACAAAGCAACATCGAAATATCCTAAAAGAAGATCACTTTCTATGTCTTCAGCAAGCGCGTAACATCTAGCGAAGACTAATCGCTAAGACTGACATTCGATCATTGCATCATCATTCAACCTGCTGGCCAAATTATCTTTCGAAAAAAGCATCAGCAGCGCTGAGTAGAAACTGGATTACTAAAATAGTGTCGAAATATACCTGAGGAAACTTCTCCCTTTCAGGGCATTCCACTTCAACGATCTTCTTCCATCTTTTGGGAGATGTCTCTATATCTCTGTCCAAGTTCCTGAACTCTTCCTTGCCGGCTAGAGAACAGATTCCGCCCCAGCTTGGGTTGGAGAGGAAGTCTACTGGACTCGTTACATGAGGTTTAATGGGAAACCGAAGGAAGAAATCCAATTCCACCGATGATACTTCTTCACTCATAAGTAGTATCTAAACAAAGGGGAACTGATTAATGTAGTACACCAATATGGGCTTAAATCATCGCGCTGTCAATTTTTTTCTCATAAATCATACAACTAAGTTCTCAAGTCTAAAGCTACCTAAAATTAGGTATCATATCATAGCGTTGATTTAGCTCAGATGAGATTATATTTGTAAGTTACAAACGTGAGCTGGTTAATACCAAAATAAGAGAAAACCGTAGGTACCTTTAGCCTACGGTACGAAAGAATCTGAGAATAAATTTTAATGACAGCTCTAGGAAACCGTTCGAATGAAGACTTGTGTTATTGAAATAGGAAATCGGGACCTAATTAATTCAGGAACTATAAGAAATTCTCACCTGGAAAGTCATCTGCGAGGCAAAAATAAGTTTATCGCACTCAAACAGACCCCTGGAAGTGTACTGGTAAACGGAGAAGCTGATGCAGTCGATGAGGTTCTTAATACGTGGGCCGAGCTCGTCAGCAGGTTCTGCGCGAGATATCGCCTTTTGGAATACCACGCTAAATGCCTGCAAGTGCTCATAAATTATATTACTTCAATAACATTACATCATTAACTTGAATGAATACTACCCCAAAGTGAAAACTACAATATTTTCTTCAAATTAAATATTTTTTGAACCAAGCTAGCGAACAGAATTGAATTAAAGTAATTATTTTCAGAATATTATAAAGTGATCATATAAGATAAGTGTTAAAGTTGACCATCAACTGATTTAATACATTTTTAAATTAATGTAATAAATGCAATAGATCATTTGAAAATTACCTTCAGAGAGAATTGGTATATGGGATTGATAGTGTTAAGATCGTTCAGAATGAAGTACAGTAAGGAGGCTCTGGCAGAAGCGGGCCGGTAAAATTCACGAGCTACGTCAATCTCTCGTGAAGTAATTTTTGCCTCAGCCACCTAAAACAATACAATAATACAATAGCATTAACATTATGCAAAATAATTTTCAGCGGTACAAACTTATAGTGTCTCGGTGACATTTGATAAAACGTGTACATAATCGATCAAAGGTGTTTCGAAGTAAAGTAATTCGATGTAATCGCTTTTGCAGTTACAGTACATACATAAAGACGTCATCGATGTAGGTAACGTATAACGAAATGAACCCAATTTTGTGTTTCTAGAAAGTTTGTCAAAGAAGTTCAAATAAAAATGAAATTCATGTTTTATTACTATTCGTAATAATGTACTAAAATAATGCTCTAAATTCTAAAAATAACTGTTTCATAATATAAACAGCTTAAATCGAAAATATTTTTGATATTTCTTACTTTTTTCTCAATATCAGCAGCAGTCCTTTTCGTAGTCTCCAAATTCTCTACTAAAGCAGTATCACCAAGAATATCATCACCAGCCGAAGACAATCGCGAGAGCAAATCGTCTTCTAAAGACTTCAACTGAATCTTAAATTGATTCTGCTGTTTTGTTAATTCTGCTTTTAGTTCCTCTAAATCTGGTCTTTCGGCTTTCACTACTTCAGCTAACAGTTGGTCTTCTAGACCGTCGCGTGTTACTGTGAAGTTGACTAAGGTTGTTTGAGCTTGCATCTCTGGCTTGTAGTGTGGGTTAGCTAATTTTGTGTGTAGGATCAGTCTAAAATTTGGACTGTATTCTACTTCTTTGTCACCTATTTTAATAGCTCTGGAAGAAAAAAAATATAATGTTAAAGTGTTTGGACCGAAAATACTCGATACGGCCGGGCGGCATGAATCCAATATGTGGGAACAAAAAGTCGTTCGGCTTGCCCAAATTTGCCCGAATGATCAATTTTTGCTGCCTGACACAATATTATCGTAATACATACTGATGCAAATATTATTTTCTTCTATAGAATATAAATATCAATTCTTTGTTTTTGCAGACCGAGTGTGTTTCATTTCAATTACCTACCTTCCTTTTTTTATTAGATTCCTTCCCAGCAAAGGATCTAGCACAGGATCCACAGTCTCGCCTATGTTTTCGAAAAGTACAGTTTCCCCTTTTATGATAGCTTTCTCTATCGTATCTAAGTAGCCTCTTTGTCCTAGACGAATTACTCGCAGCTTATCACCATACTTCTGTTTGATCCATTTCACACCTTGCAGCTGAAAAGCTTTTGTATATTATTCTTTGTCTAAAAATGTTATATCTAGAGGATATTAATTAAATTACAGGCATCAAAGACTTAAAAAATAAAGATTTTTTTATGGGTAAAATCATTTTGAATATCTTTGTAACTTCATCAGAAAGTAACATCATTATCAGTCCATAGCAGTCCACTGTTAGACAGGCCTTCCCAAGAGCATTCCATGACCTTGACCTTCGGCCTCTCTTATCATTGTTCATAACCGTTAATATAAGTCTAGATGTATTAACAAACCTGAGGATCAATCATAAGCGGCCACCGAACAGAGTTAGACAGTATAGTGGCATTCTCAGTACTCATACGATCTGAAGGTAAACCTTCGTTCTGCCACATCGCTATGGTAGTATCATCTGTGAGCATTGATAGCGGGTCCAGACCTTCCGTTATTGGTATTGGTGGCTAAAAAATACAAAACAAGCTATATGAGGAATAAGTCACGCGTCTGAAGACAATAATCTAAGTATTTCACATTTATCTGGTGTTATTACAAATAAATTTCTGCTTCATGCAGTACGCAAAACTAATACAACCATAGATTTTTTCGCTGGATCTAGGTGATTTAATCAAATATACCAAGATCTTAACAGTTAGTAAGTCAACCCAAAATATGAATTTAATAGAGAAATTGTATGAGTACACTTACCTCTAAGGTCTTTAAGAACATTAGCCAGTTCTTATGCATGAGGTCCAGTCTGAACTGCTTAGTGAAACAGCCCACGTAAGATATGAAGGCACACACAAGGAGGACGTCTCCTGGTAGTGTTGTACCCTGTTGCATTAGACTGAAACATCGTCATTTTTACTAAGATATTTTTATAAGAAAAAAATGGAGGAGGCCTATGCCAAAGAGACGATTTCCATAAATAGTTAGCGTGAATAATTATGTATTTTTTAATATTATTTATTTTGTAAATTTATGGTAAATTTTTAAATTTACTTAATTTTTTCGTTAAAAGAAATATTAGTAAGAACAAAACTCAAACGAATAATAAATTTATGTAACTGCCTAAACTACTGTTCCATTTACAAGTAACAAAATAACATTTGTATACTTTAAATAGGTTTTATTTTTATCAGAACAACATTTTCTATTGTGTTTGTTATAAAATCTTTGTTATACCTAGAAACAGCTTCAGCCCATCTGACGTTTTCACTAGCAAGTCCATTAACCAGCCTGTTAGCAAGTTGTATAGTTGCATTCGTGGCATCTGCTTCTTTTTGACACTTCATCTTCTCTGAAGTCGCCTTTTCGAAATCAGCCGTTAGCGTTGCCAGTTTCTCTTCTAGAGACTAAATTAACAATTAATTCATTATTTAAAGGTCATTACTTTGGATCTGAATAGTTACAACTTTGTTTTTATAATTATAAATCTAAAAAATCTATTTTACGTAGAAATACTGCAAAAGATTGAACGGAATTGTCGAAAAAATAACTTATCTGCCAAACTATGTGTACTTACAGCAACTTTGCATTTGATGGACTTCAATTTCTCAGTAGCTGCAGCTAATTCTGCATTGGCGGCCGCCAAAGCTTTCCTCTTAGGCTCAACATCACAGAACACTTCATAAAACTTTATTATGTTGATAACCCAAGCGCAAAGACCAGCAGCAGCAGCCGATTTCGATCTTATGAATTCTAAAAATAAATTACAATTTTGATTGTCCGACTATACAAAAACAATATTTGCCTAAAATTACGTATCATCGGAACTTACCTGGTTCAAATTCAGGATCCTTTAAGTACGGTTGAATAGCTTTTATGACGTCAGCATGTATATTTTCTTTGTCGTACTGTATCAGTAACTCGAGAAACACGTCCACTTTTGCCATCACCATCTGGAAAACGATTACTTATTACAGCAAAAAGTTTTGCAAACACAAACAACAAAATCATTTTTAATACCGAAAAGTACTGCTAAAGTAAATAAGATAAAACCTTGGCAGCTTTCCAGCTCCTATCCTTAGGTATCTTCCCACCAGGTGCGAGTAATACCATGACAGCCGCAGTTACATTGGTCACAGCTCCCGGAGGTGAACCGAAAGACTTCAGCTCAGTAAGGTTAGCTTTGTTCAGAGTGTTCAAAGCTTCTTGGGCAGCTATTAAAGCTGGTTCAGCCTTTATCAAGTCTTCTTCACAATCTTTCTGTTTCTTTGACACTTCTTCAGCTATAACTGCTACTTTTTCTTCCTCCTCATCAGCTGAAATGTAAATGTAGTCATTAGCAAGTTTCTGTTCAGCATACGTCGGTGATGTGATACTTTCATCATTCTAAGTCACCATGTTGTTCCACGAAAATAACTTTACATGTCATTGTACAGTCAGCATCAGAAGTAGATGAACAACTCAGGTGTCCAAATAATTAAACACATTCGAGACACCAAAAACATCTATGCAACAACTGTTCAAATTGTTTTGAGCATCATAAACTCCAAATATATCTGAGCAGTCACAATGTCAAATATTTATTTACAAACTAAAGGTCTATGGTAAGTAAACAAGCTAAACATTCAAAGGTAACTAAGCAACACGTTATTCAGAAAGTCAGGATAGCAACGTAAAATGAATTGTATTTGATTGTACTTAGAGTCATAAATTAAAAGTTCAAAAATAGATACAATGTGTACTATTGTGTCAATACAGCATTTTTTCTTTTTCTTCATATAGCTATATCCCTTTCATTTCGTGCGTGACGTCATTGACGTGTCTTTTGTTTATAATATAATCTGATAGTCAAGTTATAGGAAAACATCGTAAGGAAATTGAAACGAGTATTTATTCCACGCGAAAGCCATTAAATTCGAAACAATTAATTTGAATGAAACTGACATTTTTATTTGCTGCATTTTCTAGTATATCATCAGGAATTGAATTCGTAATAAATACCTACCAAATACCTCGGTTCATTTTAACCATGTTTCGGATTGATAACAATGCTCAAAAAAGTACAAAATCTGTTAAACGTCAATTTAATTACTCGGTTAAAAGATATCTAACGATGTAAAATCAGCCCGACTAAGTTTCTATATGATTTTACACATGCGGTTTCAAATGCCTCTTTTTCTATCGTGTCGGCACGAGCTATACAAGAATAGCTCATGCCGTGGTGAAAAGATTAGCCAGTCAGCAAGGATGGTAGCGAGGCTGACTGCCCAGGGTGCGCCGGACGTACCGAAGTATCGAATAGAATCACTCGTGGAGGCTCTTTTCATGCACCCCTTTTTTTTCTAATGCTAAAAGCGGCTTATCTATGAACATGCACTGTAGCCTGATTTTAGTAGTCAGTTATCATCGAATCGCATCGAATATACCTTTACCCAAAATCTAGCACGATACGTTTTAAAAGTCATTTTAAAAAGAACCGCTAGTGCGTGCGCTGGTATAGAAAGCCATACGCGTTACATTTTTTAGTAGCTCACCGCCTGCCTTTAATTGCAATGCCTGCATTTTAATCTTAATAATGTCGCAGGACACTGTACACCTTACAGCGATAACACACTGGTATGGCGCGGCGCGGTCGAATCCAAATTGCAACAGAGAGACCCACTGGCAGTGCGAACAGTAGCATATACGTGCGTTCGGTTTTTTTGAAGCGCGAAATGTAACGCGCTTGAATGCGCGCATGCAAAAACTTAAAAAAAAAGTAAAAACCGACTACAAAAAACAGAAAATCAACAGTTTCAGAAGTCGGTGGCTACAATTTTTTTCAGTGTAGAATTGCACCGTCTTCTGAAACTGTTAATTTTATCTTATGGTAATTATTTTACTCCATATAGTTTTTTTTTGAAGTCGGTTTTTACTTTTTTATAAGTTTATTTTTTATTAAATACGTTTTAGTGCCATAAATTAAACTCTCTCTCCTCCATACTCTCTCTCTCTCTCTCTTCATAATCCTTATTTTTGACTTTGCCGTAGTCGGGTATAATAAGCCCTTTCATGCCTACCTTACACGACATAATTCAAAGATTCCGGAAAGTGGGGGGCGGGGGAAGAGTTCCGTTCCATATCTCTGAAGTTCATGGTCTAATCATAACAACATTTATAAGGGACTAAACGGGAAGTACCTATACCCTCTCAAACAAAAAAGAATTTTTCAAATCGGTTCATAAATGACGGAGTTCTGAGGTAACAAATATAAAAAAAAAAAAATTACAACCGAGTTGAGAACCTCCTCCTTTTTGAAGTCGGTTAAAAACGAGCATAAAACACCAAGGTCTGTAACCGCCCTAAAACGGCTAGGTTTGTAACAGGCCTTAGTATCACTGAGCAATGTATTGAGAAATGGTTATTGTTTACATATTTTTGAACACTTTGGTTGCTTAGTTACATTTGACTACCTCAGTTGACAAGATGATTTGTTTGCATAGAAATATTTGAATTGCGAGTGTTCAGATGATTTTGATACATTGGATGCTAACAATAATTTGAACGCTATTGTTGTGCAGATGTTATTGTGTTTTTGAGAGTGTAGAATTATTTGAGTATCTGATTTGCTTCTATATATCTGATGGTGACTGTACACGGTCAATACTTGCTCCCATTATGATCCCAAGATTATGGAAGAAGAATGATGTTGAAGGATTTAGTCGTAAAATTAGTATCTATTGGAGCACAAACACTACTATTACTTCACGTGGATCGTTTCCATAGAATGTAACCATACAGAGATTGTAAAATATTCAAGAAGAACACATATATGCCCGATAAAGGTATTTATGTTATTTCCTTCGACCCCCACTACTACAACTATGAAATTACAACTAAAAAAAAAAAAAAAGTTAAAAATTGTTTAGAATTAATATAATTTTTCTTACCAAGTGCTTTCTCGCTCTGCACTTTAGCAGTCTCAACACCAACCATCTCAATGAGTTTGTCGGCAGCTTCATTCTTCTGGTGTAACTCCACTTCTTGCACCGCTAACTTCTCCTTTAATGCGTCCACTTGGCAAGATGTGCTTGCTAGCTTTTCCAAACCATTTTCAAGCCTGGTAACATTTTGAAATAATCAAAATACTATTTTTATAATGGTATAAAACTACGAAAAAAAACCTATTTTCTTTTGCAAAACTTTTCACTTTCATGTCGTCTATTAAATTTTCATGTCGTGTGAATTTAATGATGTCCATTCTAAACACAAGGTTATTTGGATACTTTAGATATCTACAAACAAAATCAGGTCCATCATACGCGTGTGCTTGTAGAGTTATCAAATATACCATCAAATTGTAACATACCTAACAATCTTAGCGCGAAGCTCGTCAGTCTTATTATTGACCAGTGTGGCGTACAAACTTATTTGTTCTAAGTAACTCTTGGGCGTTGTATAGTTGTATCGTCTCTCATTAGCTAGGTAGGCCTTAGACATCGTGTTTACTGAAGTATGGACATATGCCATGAATCTGGATATAGAGTCCCGAAGAGTAATCTGTAAATGAAAAACAGTTGTATTATATCGTCTGTAAATTAGATGCTTAGGTATATCCACATGTGTAAAAAGTACATATTGCAATGTCTTTTAAAGACTAACACTTATCGACAACGATTCACAATGACTTATATTACAAGCTCAATACCCATAATGCTATTTTATAAACAAACACAGAATTCTGAGAATTACCTGATGCGAATGTTGGATATCAAATTAGACATAATATGGAGCCAATAAGTTGACACTTAAATATCCGAATTACATTATACGGTAGAAATAAAAAAAGTATAAAAAAATTATTACCGGTAGATTATGCAGCTCCTCCATGAACCTCATGGCCACAGAAACCAAGGCTTCCTGAGGCCACTCGTGGAACCAGTTAATGGAGGTACAATTTATCAGGGCAGGGAACTTCCTCGATCTCACTCTAAGAGTGGAACCGACCGGTGAGAAGCAAAGCACTACTTTGAGTTGCTTCCGGACTCTGTCTATAAAGAATTTCCAGCAAGTTTCCCTAGTATCTGGTAAGCCTGCACCTTTCACCTAAAATGTTGAATTGACATAAATAGAATAATGTTTGTGTGTGTAATATATATGAATTTTCCAGGTTTACTTTACATGTAGACAAATTGACAGTATAACGTTATTTGCCCTCAACAATTTAAATATTACTGAAGACAGTATATTATCCAAACATACAGAAACTATAAAACCCATGACAATTTCAAGTTTCGGTTTCAATTTTATCAGTTCAGTGCACATATAAAATAATATTTACCTCATTCCTCACACCAGCAATTATATTCTCCATTTCGTCATCAGGAAACAAGTCAGCAACTTCACCGGACGCCAACAAATCATTGATGAGTACCAAGAACTGTTCGTTCGCTACTTGGGCATCCGTCATCAAGAACATTATGCCGACGTTCTTGAGACCAGTCTTTATGTATAGCTGATTTAATTCGTTCTAGAAATAAGAAAGGAAGGTTTTTAGAACTGCCTCTATTTATTTGTTTCTGAAAATTCATCAATCATTTAGGTCCCACGTTGGGTGCCAAACATATTTTGCTTCACAATCATGTTTTTTTGTTGTTTTACTTTCACATGTACATTTCTAGAATGTATAGTATCCACTTTTTCATTTCAATTTATCACTTAAATAAGAAAAGGCCTACACTCAAAAATGCGTAGATATGTGCTGAATAGATTCATCTTTACCTTCAAGTCTCCTACTCCATATCCCTTTTTGAGTTGTATCTGCAGTACTTCTAAACTGGATATAAAAGCGGCCAGTCGGGACAGCGACTGTTTGCCGGAACCTCCCACACCCACCAATAAAGCGCTGCCTCTTGGGCTCTCGAGGATACGGGATATTCTAAAAAAAGATACATTTTTAATCAACTGGGCCTTCTCCAAAAATTGCTACAATTATAATAAACAATCTTAGAGGATAATACAGATATATTGTTTTACGACATCTTACTACAAATACGGAAAAGCAACGAAGTAGTCTGGAGTCTAATCTTAGCTGGGAAAATACGATATAAACTGGAAATTGCGAGCACATTACTCTCAATAATCTCATTTAGAAAGGGATTCGGGAAAACATTGGGCCTCTAGTCTGAGTTACTGATTTTTTTACATACATGAATTTACAAGCGTAGATTCGCTTAATAAAAACATTTAAAATTAATTCACCTGCAAATATGCATCATAGCATCCTCAAACAGCACCAAGTTCATGGCAGCGATCAGATCGTTGTAGCTCGCCATAGCTTCAGTGAGCAATTTGTTCAGCTGCTCCCAATTCATGATAGGCATGTACTTCGGCTCGCCTATACCGCCCGCGAAGTGGCAGTAGATGTTCGGTTTTTCAAATACTACGCCTTCGTCTATGTCCTAGAAATGATGATATTTTATTTATTTTTGTTTCGAGTTTTTCTCTCATGAACCCGTAAATATCAACTGCTAAACATGGCCCTCGCAATAACAATTACTATGAGCGTTGAAAGGAAAAAAATCCTTTTTATTGGATTAGTGATCAGTTTATTGTTATTAGCAGACAAGAATCTTCTAGAAGTAATCCCTTAGTCGTCTTTGAAGACACTTACGAGTGGAGACGTGGAGTCTCAATCTTTGCCAGGACCTACACAGAAGCTTAGTTTTTATTTATTGTATATTCTTGTCACAAATTCCACATCGTCACTATTGTCGCCTATGAAGTATATACTCGTACCATGTATCTGGGACCAGTGCACACCGCATCCAGATCTTTACTGCTATAAATACAGTCGATGTGTTTTCCCATTTCCCCTCGTCACCCAACACTTGTTAAAGAAATCGAAAAATTAAATTAGGTACATCTACCTCCCCTCGAAAAATACTTTGGAATTTTGGAATTTAATCACACAAATTTTTTAAACGACTTCTATTTCAATGTGGTTCAGTATGTCAACAAAGTAGTAGTGTATCACCTCAAAGTTCTTCTTGCAGAGATCGACTTGAACTTTAAGGAAAGCATCAATGTCCTTCTCCTCTGTCAGCTTATCGCAGTATACTCGACTTGTTTCATGAAGCCACAAGCGAAGAATATCTGAAATATTCTCTATACATTCGTTTGTACTGAACAGAAAGCCCTGAAAAAATAAACAAATGTTTAAGTATAACTTCTTCCAAATAATAATGATAGGAAATTTTAAAAAAAATCGTTACCTGAAATACGTTTGACAAATCTCTCAAATTGAATATGTAATGAAATTTGATCGCCGTAGGTAAGAATACTTGTGATACTTTATTATGAAGAGTTATGGTCGCCATCACAACATTAGCTGAAAATGAATATATCATCCATATATACAATGTGTACATTTACGTTACATAGAGAAATGTGTGAGTCACTTTAATCAAAAAAACATAGAACATGAAATAACTTTGAAACCTACGCAACAACAATAACAAAGATACCATAACTTACTTGATAACTTGGCAATTTGAGGATTTATCCTTAACTCCGGATTGATTAAATGCTGACTCAAAATCGAATGATAAATATTGTTCAGCGCCTCAGTATTAGGAAAACTGATGGCGAAAACACAGAAATGCCTCTGCAGCCTCGGGTTTATAGTAAAACTGCCCGAAGTGGGGTTCATACAAGAAACATATTGTGTGTTGTGGATATCCTTTAGAGACAACTTGGTTCGGTCATACCAATGACCATAGTCCATATGCTGACGAATTATCGTATGAGGTTGTACAGTCCCGTAAGCATCTACTTCAGGCATATTCATGTCATCTATGAAGTAAATTAATGTTTTGTTTCCAGGAGGCCCGTAGTTTCGACCAGCTTTCTTTTCTAGCGGTTTTTCTAGAATTTTCTGAAGCATCTCAGATGAAGTGTAGAAGTTGAATGGTACAGATTGTATGGCATAGGCTTCTGATAGTCTGTAATAAAATCATTGATAAAATAAAATTGATAAAATGCTGCTCCTATAAGCAATGCGAACCCTAGCACTAATGCTAATCCCATTAAAGTTAGCATGTATCTAAAATTAAATTGTTCTTACCCCTGTAACTTTTCATTGACTAGAACTGTTTTGCCACAGCCAGCACCTCCGACTAACATAACAGGGTGCTTGTTTTTCATCAGTAAGTCTAAGAAATATCTTATCCTTATCGTTTCTGCTGTTGGTACCAACACGGCCTGAGAAGAAAATCATTTTTATATTATAATAGAAAACTATCCACGACAAATTGATTTGAATTTGATGGATTAAAGTCTTATAGAACATTGAGCTATAGAAAACAATACACGAATCGATGGGATGTCTTACCTGTAAAGGTATGTCAGTATCCAATTCGAATTTCGGAATTTTCTCAGTCCACGGAGTGAATTGCTTTGTTTCGCGATCTATGTAGAAATCGAACACAGTCCCGCCAGCAGGGAATTTGATGTTCTTGAACTCATTCGTCCACCATTTAGAAAATTCTGCAATACATACCAATTTTAAATTCTGAAGGAACTAGTGCATACATAAAGGCATAATAGAGGAAAGTTAGATGAAATTAAATGAACGTTACAGTTTATTAAATGAGAGATCAAGGAACGTGCAACAGCGGGCAGTAGACCGTGATGATATTTTAATAAAAGACGAAATACTAACCAATCCTGTAATCAACACTACCCTCATGAAACATAGCGGATCCAAAAGCCCAAACACAGGCAAACACAAAGAATATATCGTGCCATTCCTTTGGACATTCCGCTGGCGTATTTTCAGGTACAAATAAGCAGTTTAACAAATGACACAGCATCTGTACATGCGCCATGTCCACGATCGGAGTTATCTTTTTAAAACGGGTTCTCACTGTTTCTAAGCAAGATGGTATGTACTTGTCAAAAAGTACGACTAGGTTGGATTTCTCTGCTGGTATTTTTCTTGTTTCTACCCAGCTGGTAACATATCTGTAAGAAGTAATATTATCAATATATGCAACTAGACTACTTTAAAATAAAGGCTGTATACTAATATTATTATTCGGTGATATATTTACAGTCTAAAATTAAGAAGTCGGATGAAAAAAGATTGCATGTAGCGGAGATGAGAATGTTGAGATGGATGTGTGGAGTGACCAGAATGGATAAAGTCAGGAATGAGTATATTATAGGAAGTTTAAAAGTAGCGCCAGTGACAGAAAAGTTGAAAGGGAACCGTTTGTCTTGATATGGGCATGTGAAGAGGAGAGATTAAACGCATGTGACGAAAAGAGTTATGAATATAAATGTGGATGGATGGAGAAGAGGGAGGCCAAAGAAAAGATGGATGGATGGCGTGAAGAATGATATGAAAGAGAAGGGAGTCAGTGATATCATGACGGTTGACAGGACGGAATGGAAGAAGAAAACATGTTGCGCCGACCTCAAGTAACTTGGGATAAGGGCAGGAAGATGATGATGATATTTACAGTCTAAATGTCTTATGTTATTAAGTATCATTCATTACCGACTTTTTAAATAAGAATTTAACATAACACAAACACCTTCGACAAAGTTATTATACTTACGGATTCCATCCTAAATCCTGTGCATTGATGTACAAAATACCGGCTCTAGACACTGTAGCTGGAGTCGCAGTACGCAAGTTTGATATCTCAAACATCAGTCTCATAACGGGAGTTAAAGCTATCCGTTCGTTACTAGCCAAAGTCAAAATCTTATTATCATCCATCACAGTGTTTAAAGATTCAATCCACATAGGATCAATGTCACCGTCTAAAACAATCCATTTCGGATTGTCCCCAGCAAGGTTTGCCTGATCCCTCATTATGACTGACAACAAACCATCTTTCCATTCTCTTGTAGCTGGATTTATAATACCAAACAGTTCGTCATTCGTCACTGCTTTCGGATTCAAGTCATTAAATATAGGCTTCTTTTTAAGGTTTTGATATGTTTTGAATAGTGTCTTCCACACTTGAGTCTTCCCTGTACCGGAGTTACCAACTATGAAGACAGAATGACGGACTTCAAGTAATTCTTCTAATTGAACTACTTTGAGAATGAAATTATCTTCTGGTTGCAAGGAGAGATCCATTGCAGCTTGTTTGACAGTTCTTTCAAATTCTAGATCTCGTTTTCTTGGTACTTCTAGAGCAGGGAATAAGTCACCGATCAGTCCCATGAATACTGGCATGTCATCTGTTACTATTTTTGGTATATTAAAATCTCGGAGAGTTCTCATAAGTACTTCCTCCTCAGGTCTACCTGGATCACCTCTCTACAAAGAAGAAATTTATTTTTAAATATTAAGTACTAAAGGTACTGAATATCATGTCCATCCGAAGGTTGTCTGGAAGAAATCGCCTAATGCGATAAGACCGCCCATTGTGCATACATCTCAATTTTATAGTAATATTTCTTGTTTGTTTTGTGTACAATAAAGAGTATTGTATTGTAATGTACGGTGCAATTAATTGATGAACTAGGAGCATCTCATCTTGAGATACAATATTCCAGTAAGTACTAAAAAGTCTAGAAATATTTTTTGTACTACGATACTCATAGTATGCTTACTTTTAAAGACCCGGCAACAACAAGTACAGATTTAATAGCTCTCAATCCCCAATCATAATGATCCTGCTTTGACAGCAGCTCCTTACATAAAGTATACAGCGTAATAAACTTCCTAGCCAATATCTTAGCTTCTTGAAACCCTTCAGCGACCAACATGATCTCACATATCAATTCAAAGTCAGGCACGACCATAGCACAAGGTCTGAAGAGAGCCTTCAAATTCTCAGGCAGTTCAGTACGACCGGCGTAACCAGGGTTCATGGTAATGAAAATCCCGACGGATGGACACAAGCATATTATTTCTCCCATAAAGTTGAATTTTTCTTTCTTGTCTCTGTAATAAAGGATTGCATTAATAAAATAAATTGTGGCTACCACACATCTATTACATTAATAAAAGCTAGCATTATCAGTCCTTGCATTATTAATAACTAGCTTTTGCTCGCGGCTTCGCTCGCGTTAATTTATAACTTTTTGATCCCAAAATATAGCCTATAGCACTCAGGGATAACGTTGCTTCCTATTGGTGAAAGTATTTTTGAAATCGGATGTGTAGTTCCGGAGATTACCTCCTACATACAAACAAACAAACAAACAAATTCTACCTCTTTATAATATTAGTATAGATTGATAGGTAATATATCTACGTTTAAATAGGACTTAAATACGATGACTTCTGCACGGCCCAGTATATTTTTATACCTTATAGCATCTTGAACAGACTTCACTTGTACAGCCACGACAGACAACACTTCAACAGATATCCGATTGAACTCATCAAAGCATCCCCAAGCGCCCGTCTGTGCCAGACCTTTGTAAATGTTGCCGCAAGACTGTACAGAATAACATAATCTATATATATAAAAGAAAGTCGTGTTAGTTACTTCACTTATAACTCAAGAACGGCTGAACCGATTTAGCTGAAAATTGGCAGGGAGGTAGTTTAGAGCCAGGAGAAGGACATAGGATACTTTTTATCCCGTTCGACATCATGTAGGTAGGTAGTAGGTAGGTAGTAGGTAGGTAGTAGGTAGGTAGTAGGTAGGTAGTAGGTAGGTAGTAGGTAGGTAGTAGGTAGGTAGTAGGTAGGTAGTAGGTAGGTAGTAGGTAGGTAGTAGGTAGGTAGTAGGTAGGTAGTAGGTAGGTAGTAGGTAGGTAGTAGGTAGGTAGTAGGTAGGTAGTAGGTAGGTAGTAGGTAGGTAGTAGGTAGGTAGTAGGTAGGTAGTAGGTAGGTAGTAGGTAGGTAGTAGGTAGGTAGTAGGTAGGTAGTAGGTAGGTAGTAGGTAGGTAGTAGGTAGGTAGTAGGTAGGTAGTAGGTAGGTAGTAGGTAGGTAGTAGGTAGGTAGTAGGTAGGTAGTAGGTAGGTAGTAGGTAGGTAGTAGGTAGGTAGTAGGTAGGTAGTAGGTAGGTAGTAGGTAGGTAGTAGGTAGGTAGTAGGTAGGTAGTAGGTAGGTAGTAGGTAGGTAGTAGGTAGGTAGTAGGTAGGTAGTAGGTAGGTAGTAGGTAGGTAGTAGGTAGGTAGTAGGTAGGTAGTAGGTAGGTAGTAGGTAGGTAGTAGGTAGGTAGTAGGTAGGTAGTAGGTAGGTAGTAAGTAGGAAAAAGTGCATTGCAACGCATGCGGGTACAGCTAGTTTATTAATAAACACAGAGGAAAAAGTGCATTGCAACGCATGCGGGTACAGCTAGTTTATTAATAAACACAGAAAATAGGCGAAGACAAGATTCGCTTTTGTCCGTAAATGACCTAATTGGGTCCTGTTAGGGTATTTAGAAACCAAACCCGAAAGTCATAAACCAAAGTACTGAATGTAACTTTCATCGTTGTTTGAGTTTAATTTCTTTATAAGGGATCTGGAATTTTGAGTCACACAATTATTTCATGGCGATGCAATAAGGTTTTGGTAATGACCATTTTTGGAACAGCCTATACCACAGTCATCAAAATAACCAGTTTGCCTGAATGAATTCTTACAACATACACAGAATATTGAACAGTATTACTTTATTTCTTCTTTTGTCTTTCTAACTACGTGTACACCGGAGTATAAAAGTAGCTACATAATTCTTTGCTAAACCTTCCGGAATTGTGTTTTACTCAAAAGGCATAAAACATCACCTGATAGTCCATCTGCTCAGAACAATTGAAGACATACACCATGATACCCAGCGCTCTTCCCAAATCTTTAGTAGTCTCTGTTTTGCCCGTACCGGCAGGCCCTGCGGGACCTCCACCCATGATCAGATGCAATGACTGTAAATAAATAGGCTTCACATTAAAAATGGTAAGGGAGTTAAAATGTAATGTAACAGTACAAGAATTAGTCAACTTCCAGTCTGGTTAGACTGAAAAGCTGACCCCAATATAGTTGGGAAAAGGCTAGGAAGAACATGAAAGTAGTATAATCTAAGAAGAATACAACAGTATTAAATGTAATAGCATAAGGGCCCACAATCAGTGAAAACTTACTTAGAAATAATACTTACCTTAATCTTGGAACCAACATTAAGGATGTTTCTTAAAGCAAAGGGCCTGGGAAAACGCTAGAAAACTTACAAATATATGTATTATACTGATTTATTTCTATGTATAAAAATATCTCACCTGTGTCAGAGTAATGTAGCAGCGATCAGTCAGCGGAGTGATGACCAATCTCGGTGTGTTTCCCAAATATTCATAGCAGTAGGTGAACTGAGCGTCGCAGATGTTTGCAAAACAATGGTGTTCCTTCTCACCCCATCTGAAACAGTTCAACTTCTTTAATGTATACCAATTTGCATGGTGTATTCTTGTCTTCTAATCGTACTATTCAGTAGTTCAACGTATCAAAAATGAGGATGTTATTACAGAACTCTAAATCCAATCCCTATGCTGCCCAAATGTAAATACGAAATGTAGACGGTATGGTTATATTTTTAAATTTCTCTTTCGGCTTGAATGTTAAAGCAAATCCTTGTACTTAATTAGTACTACGATTTATGATTGATTTGATGAATGGTAGTAATTAACACTGCATAGTTTTCACTTCAAGGCGCATTGTACGTAAGAGCTAAATGCCAAATGTTCAGCGTTGTATTAATACATTACATGATTAAAGCTCGTTAAAATTTTTACCTGTTTCATGTAAGAGGTTCTACTGAAAGGAAAATTAATGAATGAATTTTCTCTTTACAATTTCGCAAGTAAATCAAAACGTATTAGCACTTATTCTGATAAGTCATAAATAAATATTGTTGGACCACTAGTCACTACAAAATACTCTATCATGTCAACAAGTTGAAAGAAAAATGGCACTTAAATAGGATGCGATAATCAGATAACTAATTGCAACATAACTCCAGATGTAAAGCCTAGAAGAAGAATGAAAAGTGTAAATGAAAATAACCTGATACAAGTAAGTGCAGATGATTCAACATTTGTCCTGGCACCTGTGTCTGAGCTGAGACTGCCACATGAACGCTGACCCAGCTTCCACCTTCGCTTGAATCATCTTACTCACAACATCTCTTGAATGCACGTCTATCGTACAAATCGTCATGATCTTCTGCCTATCTAGCTTCGTAAGCTCTCCTATGAGCAAAGAAATCAATGTGCTCAACTGAGACAACTGTTTCTTGTAATAATCTTTTAAAGCGTTGTCGTATCCTTCTTCTAGTCTCGCAAAAGCCATGTTCACTTCAGTAGTCCACCAGATTTGAGAACCACATAGTGATACTTGGGCCATGAAATCGAAGAGCCATTGCTCTCTAGGCTTCTCCTCGTAAGTTACTATGGCTTCCCCAAAATAATGACGGATTGAGGATCTCATCATGTCTTGTAGTCTGTTCAGCCAGATTTCAACCTAAAATTTTTGGTCATGTATTAAAAATCTTTTTTTTATATTTTGTAAGAAGTAAATAGAATTCTATAATAATACACTTACAGGACCAGTACAATCACAAGATCCATGAAACGGAACAAGTTCTCCATCCTTAGCTATCATCCCGGAAGCCACCTTCTCGCCTGGGGCTTGGTCTTCTATGAATTTTAGTTTCGCAATGGAATCAAAAAGTTTTGTTAAATGCCTGGAAAAGATAAAAACATTGTACACAACTGTGTAATAATAAAACAACAAATGTTATAAATTTTACAAAAACAAACACTCATTTGAAATACCTACTGAAAAGTGCATACCACACAATAACTTAGTTTTGGAAATGAGCAAGTCCTGAAATTTATAAAAGCTCTCTTACTAACTTACCTAATAACCAAGTCATGATTACCTTTCTTGACTTGATTACCATTCGACAAAATGTCCAGCAGATCTGCTGAGGACACGAAATAGAACCTTGGAAAAGCCAATCTCTTAGTTTCCAAGTACTCTGCCAAAGCCTTCTCAACCTTCTTTATTCGTACCTTTCACCACATTTGGGGTTTTGGCCATGTCTGTGGATAATATCTGAAATACAAATCAGGTTTATTTCAAATTCATCAGATTATTGTGGTACGCAGCGACTAATACCAATTTTCAAATTGGTCTTCGAAAAAGAGCATTAAATCTCAGTTAAAAATGAGTTTTCTTACTTTAAACTCAGCATCAATCCGATCGAATCTTGCCGAATCTTCAGGCAGCTGTTTTCTTATATCCTCGGAACTCATAAAAATGCTTTCCAAATGTGTCCAAGTCCTTTGTACTTCAAACCACACTGTGATCACTTGGTCAGCTATCGATAATTTTTGCTGCCAACCCGACACTTCTTCTAAGAAGTATGCTATGAATTTTGATGTTATCAAGTTTTGCAGTTGGACCTAAAATATTACGTAACGTGTTAAAAAAGTGTGTTTTTAATTACATGTCGTACATATTACTTTTATACGACATTGTAATACTCATGATCCGAAGGATGAGAAATTTGAGGATGAAGCTCGGTTATAAGAAGTCACTTCAGTTACCTGATTTTCTTCTAGCGTCTCAATAAGCTCTTCACTAGCCCTCAACAATGTACACTGAGTCCTCGTGTGAACCTCTTGTTCGAACTCCAACTGACTCCACGTAGTATTCAGATCTTTGAGCACCTTCTCCATCGACATCTCTTTTACCGCTTTATCCACTATGTTCTTCACTTCTTCCTCACATTCGTGCAAGTTTAGGGCGAGCAAATCTGCTAGCGTTGTGTTTAAATCCATAACGATTCTTACCTGTTTTATTACAGTAATACTTTACTATCTTACACTATTTCAGATGCAAATAATTTCAGTATCAAAATATAGATATGAACATTACATCTACGGCTTTTAGAATTATTTTATGTCATTGTTCATGCTATTTATCGTGTTAAATACATACGTAAGTGTGAATTTTTCGAGGAAAAAGAATTCAATATTAAATTTCTATACAATACAAACTAACAGAGTTATGACGCAATCTCATACGCGCTAACACGAAGCAGTGCAGTTGAATAATAATAAAAAGTGTGGAGATGTCGAAGATAACAAAGTAAATATTCAAAATAATATTGTTAAAAACGATTTTAGACTTCTTATTGTGTACGGAAAATATAATGTACACTATACACACCGCGGCATTGTAATACTTACAGTGAGTTCACGTGGTAATGCTGCTAAGCTCTGTGAATCACAAACATATTTACATTCGCATAACACTTCATTCAATGCATACTTTTAAAACATTGACATTGTATATACATAAGACAGGCAATAAGGAAACTGTACAATTAAGTGAACATTTTCATTCAAAGCAAATGCATGCCGCATTCAAACGAAGAGTTACCATCATCCATTTTACACCCAAGATCTTATTTACTTAGGAACACTAGAAACATACTAAAACTTTGACTAAATCTGCACTGTTACATTAAAATCTAAGACGATTCCCACCAAATGGAATAGTAACTCTGAACGATCATGCAAAATGCATAAGTTAAAATTCCAAACCCATCAGCAGTTTCGCTATCCTGATCTTGAAGGTGCTAACACAACATTCATGTTATATTTACATTTTATTTTATTTTATTTTATTTATATACAATTCATTATTTATGTTCCCAAATGTTTTAAATTTCACCTTAGTTGTACTTTATTTATGTTCCCAAATGTTTTAAATTTCACCTTAGTTGTACTCATCAGTTGGTCCCAATGCCTTTCTCTGATTGCTGGGTTTTGAAGTTCGCCCACTGCTCGTAATGATGTCAGCATGTTTTTCACTGTAGCTTCTAAGTTTATGTATGTGTCCCAACTAAAAACGAACGATTTATATTAAGTATTAAAACAAAAATATTTTCAAAATGAAAAATTTTTTGGGCTTTCACTTATTATTAGCATCTGACCTTCTCATTTCCTTGTCCAACAATCTGATTTCTTTGGCGAATTTCTTGCATTCAATGTCCATATTTTCAACATCAATTTTACGCCATGGTGTGGTTTTCCAATCTTCTATGCTCGTTCTCACTATGTATACATAATCCCAAAGTTGCTGAAATGTAATGATGAAACCTCTATCTTAGAAATATAAAATCATGAAGGCTGCCGCTGTGTAGCTGTTCCTTCTTAGAACTTGACAAAAGATTCGCCAATAAGCTTTACTTGAAAATTAAAGTTCTGAAAACGTGTTACATTTCGTGACATAATATAACTTACACTTAAAAGTTCCTTACCTTCAACATCCTCAGTTCCTTTCTGCATTGCTTCAGAAGCTTGAACTCTGGTACGTTCACTTCAAATAAGGACCCTGACTCCTGTATGCCTCTCATCTCTTCTTCTAAAAACAATAGTTCAGAGTCTACTCTCGACATCACTTCGTAAGGATCTTCGCAATCATATTTGAAGAACTGTAAAAATAAACGTAATTATTTTATATCTTCTAATTTAATTATCTCTCCTTAATTAATTGTTGTTTGTTAGTACCTCGTATCTCTTGAAAACTTCTCTGTAGTAAGTGACATGGCTATCAAAGGTGGATATCTTCTTCCTAATGCCGGATACTTCCGCCGCTTGTAGTGGTGCTACATGCTGTTTCACTGTTAACGCCAACTTCTTCGTCGCTTGCCATTGTTCAGGCAGTTCCTATGAAAACCATGATGATAAACAAAATCTTACGTAAATTCAATCAAACTTTTACGATTATTAAAATAGCCAGTTTTATTGCTGAACAGTTTTTGAGTAGCTTTAAGAGACGACACTGATTTACCATAAAATATTTTTCTGTTGCAATCAAGTGTCAATTTACATCACATCTACATTTACAATTTACACAAATGTTCCAAAATGATAATACAAAAGCACAATCACCTGCAGTAATACGTTGACTTCTTCTGGTATATCCATGTCATAGAATTTCAATAGCTCAATAGTTTCAGTCAGGGGCTGGAACATGTCATCTGTTGTAACCGTCCTATCTTTGACGTGCATCAGATATCCCATTATTCTGACTAGAGCCTCATAGTCACCTTCTGGCACTGGCTGAAGTAAACCTAAGACAAAATATTTATTAAGTATTTCTCGTATTCTTAAGACTAACAATCGTAAACTTTGCTTCGTAAGTGAAAATCCTTCAAAAGTTGTAATTATATCATACTTTACGTGTCTACCTACTCAAGTATTTATTATGTCTATCTTAGCCAACAATGCAACTGGAGCTATTGATAAACTTTTGAACAAAATGATAAATAAGTTTGCTCGCGGCAGGTTGAATTTTTGAGAAGGATTTGTATACAATAATTGAAATCTAAAATATGTAAATAAAGTACTTAGTAAAATAAGACATTGGAACAATTTTTATATTTTTTTGGGAAACTGCTTTACTTTTATATTTTGTTTTTGTAAAGGTATCGAAGACGCACGCTTTAAATCATACTAACGAGTCAATTTATGAAATCTTCAAATATTATTAGTAGTGTACCTACCTTCATCAGCGTCACGTATAAAGTTGCCCAAGTCACTAAGGCTACATGTCACGTTGTTCACCAAATGCTCCTTATACATGTTGCCCCACTTCCTCACTGTGTTGAGAAGAGCTTGTCGGAATGGTCGAATATCCACCTGGTGTATTAAGGACATTAGATTTTTAGCGAGCTATTGGAACACAGCAGAATAAATTGTATTTTTTAATAGGAACGCCTCAAAAATATATGTATAACAAACCTGAAACCAGTTATTGAAAATCTTATAAGGTTGCATGTCTTCTATTTCCATGAATAAATTTTCATAATGATCAATTTGTTCTCTAAAACCCTCCATTTTAGGGGGGCATGGTACTGGAATATCACCTTCCATTCTATCCTTTTCATCTAAAGCAAGCTTGTCTACTTCGTCTGGAGTTAATATTCTACCATAGGTGAGGAATATTTCCATTACAGCATCTCTTTCTTCAAGCCACAAGTAGGCGTAATTTTCAAATGTTTTGCAAAATTCATTTGCATCTTCAATTACCTAAAAAATATTAAAGTAAGACAAGATAATCACAAAAGTTATTGTATTTCATAAAAGAAATTAATAACAGCAATACGAGTCATTATTACCTTTTCGATACCATTCAGGATTTCTTCTTTCATCTCAATAACATCTTCACTGCTAACTATTTCATTTTCATACGTTTGTTCTTTACGTTTATCAATTCTTTCAATTAAAGTTGCCATGTTCAAAACATCATCAATAAGACCTTTTATTAATGCTGTGAACCCTTTTTCGTCGCTTGGATCTAAACTTGGTCGGAACACCATGTCTGGGTCTAATAGTTCCAGTTGAGCTTCAAATAAAGGAGCCAATTTATTTTTGGGATTCATGTGCTCTGATATGTACCCCAAACTGAAAAAAGTACGAGAAAATAATGAGAGTAGTATTTTTAAGTTTAACGAGCTTTGCTTGTCCCTTTAAACCAAACTGTTTGAACAGCTTCAGCAACGAAAAAATACCAAGAGTTTTTTATTAGGTTATTTATTTTTCCTGTGTTACTGGCTAGAATATAAAACTTCCTCACCGCACGCTGGGAATAGACGCGTGTTATAAGATTCAACAAAACCCAGCACGCTTGGTGGTAGGATCTATACGGTCCGCCTGGCTAGCTACCACCCTCATATCAAAGTCCGGCGCCAAGCAGTTTACTGTGTTCCGTCGTGTGTATGTGAGAGCCAGAGGGGTATAGGGGAATCTCTCAATATCTCTGTTACTTGGATTCGTGTGCTCCATCTTAAACCCTGTCTGCGCTTACCATCAGATGCGACTAAGGTCAAGCGCGACAAATTCAAACAATAAAAATAAAAAAAACATCAATACCATTGTTTATTCCAAGGACAAAAAGTAGAAAAAGTTTTTACCTGCATGCAATAGTCTTGAACAGCGACTCCTCTAACAACGCGTCAACAAAAGAGACATAGTTCATCCAAATCTCGCTATTCTGGTTATCTTGCATGTTAAACAATTCCATGTTTTCATTCAACAACTCATTGATTCGATTAGCAGTAGTTTCTATATCACTGTAACGTTTAGCTTTCTTATCTGGTCGATCTTCCAAATTCATTAAAGTATCCTACAAAAATAAAGCCATACAAGCCAGCTAGAATATTTTATCATAGGCTTTAAAAGATCAAACTTTATAACGTTTCTTACCTTCTTTCCCTCCTTTCTTTCAAACAAAGGCTGCACTGACCAGTCTTTCATTACTTCTTTTATTTCTACTAAGTTATCCTGAATTTTCGACATTCTCTCAAACAAATTTCCTACCAATCTGTGTAATTCTTGTAAATAATTCCATAGATCTGAAAATAAAACAATACAATTTTAAAACTAAGCTGAGAAATTTTTCGTTTCAATTATGTGTTTATTTTAGTGAAATTACAGACACACGAGACTTTCCAACTTTTTCTTTGAGGTTGGTAATGCATCAGAAATCCTCTTGGAGTTGTAGGTGAGTCGTCGCCCACTTACCATCAAGTGAGCCATCGGCTAGTTTGCCAAACTATTACATAAAAAAACTCATATAATGCAACTTTAACATACAAATAAAATAAATGAAACTTAGTCACCTTGTGAATTCCAGTTTAGTTCATTCTGTGCCATTTCAATCCTCTGATCAATCGCCTTAATCTCGTCTTCCACTAAATCGAACTCCACTTTCTGACTATTCTTTCTAATTTGATTATACCAATCAATAGTTATGCTCAAATTAATCCTGTACTGCCTATACGTTTCCTGTTTCTCAAATATAGCTAGTGCATCTTTTGGTAACATGTCTGCAACGTCTTCGTTTGTGCGTAAATGATGAACTTCTTTTAGAATGTCTAGAAGCTGAAAACGAATTTTAATAAAATTTTCATTTAATAGATCAATTTCAAATTTGATACCGTTATCACTTTTGAACGTTAAATCCTTCACACGTTAGGGATGGTGATTATTAGACTAATTGATTTAGCCACAACGAGTTGATTTGTGACGAGATTTTAATTGAAACTACCTATTGTTCTCTGTCTATAATATTTTACTTCGAAGTAATTACAAATATTAAATAAAGTTGGGACTAACCATCGGATGAAAATTCAACACTAAATCTGAGCCCTGCCGTGCAAGGATCATATTGTTAGTCGTGTCCTCAATTATCTTCGAAACATTCAACGTCCAATCGTGGAAATATTTCTTCTTGAACTCGTTGATTTTTTCAATTAACTCTTCATGTCTTATAAAGATTTTTTTCGCTTCATCCGTACCCTTTATCCTGTTTTTTAAGAAAATATAATCAAACGTGCATGTTTATACGTAAATCATATATTTGAACAGCAATGTATTTTTTTAGTTTAAGTTAGTAAGCTGCAAGTTATTACTACTGAGAAAACTCTGAAAAACTCTGAAGAATGTTTGTAAAAGGCAACAAATCTACTAAATCCAAAAACATGAAACCTCATAACATAGAAATTGTAAAGAATATGGATGAATGTAAGCCAGATAATCAGCTTTCGCAATTTGCCCCACCCAGGCTGACTTACGGGTGCGGCAAATTGCGAAAGCTAGCTATAGGCTTCGTTATCCTCGCAGCTAGCGTAGTCATGAACAGGAGACCTCCAGCGACGGGAGGCAGGAAAGCATCGACTTCCATCATACCGTATTTCTCCAAACGGTTGCTTTGTTCAACGAATAATTCCTGAAAGATAGTCTAAGTTGCACCCAACTTCAACTTTCCAAATAAAGGTTTTTTTCTGTCAATTTCATTGTCAAAAAACCTCAAAATGATTTCGAATATTAAGAGGCCGAGATAAATAAGTAAAATGATAATTTTAATCTATTGAAGATGAACTTACTTCGCAAGTATTAATTTCTTCTTCAAGCATGACAATAATCTCGACGTACTTTGCAGTGAACTGTTTACTAATTAGAGGTCTATCCAAGACCGAACCTACAACATCAATTAGCTGAAACAGAATAAACAGTATAGGTAATTGATACTCGTGCGATCACTCAATTAATTGTGTAATTGAGTTTTCGTTGTATAATCCAATACAGACATGCAAACAAACCTTGAAAATAGATTCTAATGTCGTGCAATTATCAAACGATTCAACCAAAACGGTCGAAAGTTTGAGATCTAAATCGATTATGTTGTCTTGAAAGTCTTTGAAGTCTTCATTGAATGTGTCATCGTCGGGATCTAATACGTCATATGACTTTGAAGCAAATCCATGGAAATAAGCGTCAAATTCTGCTGATATCTCCCTTATCTGCCCACCAAGAACTCTTCCTTTTATTCCACCAATTTCTATCTTCTCCAATTTTTGAAATTCCAACACTGTTTTGAAGAACCACTGGATAGTATTGAGTCTGTCCAAGAATCTATTGAGTCTCTCAAATACAGCATTAGGGTGGAATGTCCAGGGGATCACTCGTCTGTCTACAAAGTATTTGCCTAAGTTCTCTTTGAAATATTCGAAGGTGGTTCGAAATTTCTTCAGTATGTTTATTGTGACTTGGATACGTAGTGTTGCTTCGTCTATGTCGCTGTGGAACAACGTGGACGGGTCGAGACATTTTTTGGCCTAAAATAAATATAATCATTTTTATGTAATTTGCTTCTACGTGCTTATTTAGGTAATGATAGAAGAATCAGAAAAGAACAGAATAACTATTATTTGTCCACATGTTGTCATGTGTTAAAAGCACCACAATTAAAAATATTTCCGCTACAGAGAGGCCTATCGATCTTAGATTTTAGGTAAGCAGTGCTACTTCCATTGACTTAGAATAAGTATGGACAACGAGTGTAGTACAAAATTCACGATAAAAGTGTCCTGAATTGACATAATATACACATAGAAATACCAACAAGCTCATTTACGACGGACGAAATCCTATGTCGTTATCATAATGCCTAATTTAGCTTGCAACAATTTTTACCATACGAAAACATGACAGCACTGATCAATATTTCAAATTTCGAAACTTCATCTAATGTTACGAAAATTTGGAGAACATAGGAGTAATAGAGCAACCTTAATTTTTAAAAGATTTTATTATTAGTTATATTTATTGTGATTGCTAAATATTTAATCCAACTGAAAGTGCATAGAACATTTCTTGCAAAATTACAATATCGTCATTTTCAATAACGCGATTTCGCTTCCTTTGCTGAAGTATCAAGATCAGCATCAGCATCATCTAATTAATCTCGAGGAAAACTGAAATTAAATCAGAGGCATATTATTATTTTTCAGAAAACAATCTTTTGTCATGTGTATTTAAAAGAGTTCATGATAACTAAACAAACGAGCCCAAACGTCACGTGTCCACTATTTGCCATTAGGAAGTTCCAGAGCCCGTTTTCCGGCTCTACCATTGGACCTACGTCATTATTTATGTGATGAAAAGTGCTTAAAATGACAAAATACATGAGCTGAAACTCGACGAGCCTACCATTTGTTCCTGTGCTTGCCTAATCTTTGGCTCCATCATCAAATTAGTTCAATGACATTTTAATGATCTAATATGCACATACCTACCTGCAAAATTTCAGCTCGATCGGAAACTTGGTAGTGACCGAAAAACCAATACAGTTTTGAAACGGAAGAACAACATACATATTTTCGTACATAATATGTTTGCATACAATGCAAGTTTAAAAATAACTTGTTTAAATGAATAGAACAAAACAAATTGCAATTGGTTCAAAATCGCAATACAAAAAAACATCGCGTAAAAATAACGACTCTTTGGAATCTTTGTTCTAATGTCTGACAAATATGTCAAGTTTCTTATGGTAATCCAACCAAATGACGTTGACATAATTGGTCAAACAAAGGAAGGAAATTATGAAACTTTTTGTATAGCTGGATTATTGTGTGTTTTGCTCTTGCAATTAATTCAATTTTAAGTAAAATACAATGTTCCTTAACAAAATAATACTTTAAAATTGTAAAACAATAATATACCTACTGAAAATATGATACACCAGCAACTTTTTTCACTTTTTTGAGTAGTTTTTACACGATCTCACTACACAGAACGGCATTGTTGACATGTGACATTGAGGTGTAGCTGCTTGTTCGCCCAAATGAAGAATGACGCGCGCAATTGTAGCACTTTTCAAATTCATCGTGTTTTAACTCACTTTCGGTTCGGACATTTTTGAGCGATGACCCGAGGTCCATACTTATTCTAAGTCAATGGCTACTTCCGAAACAGCGACCTATCCCTAGTAGACACCGATGTCAACTATGGAATGCCGCAAAAGATTATAAAACTGATGTTTTATAGTTATTAGCTCGCTCGTGTTTCATGCCTTCGTGATAAGTCGCAAGTTCGTAAATCGTGAATTTATTAAAGCTACATCTATTTTTGTTGTTCGTGAACAACTGATATTAATAATTCATTTATTTTACTATGGAATAACTGAGAACATTATTTTGACAATATCGCGAGGTGGTACCGGGTTATTTAGGTACTAATACTTACTTATAATGTTTGAAGACTTAAGGTAGTAACGCAATCTTAGCAACCGCATGTGGTACTTGTAGGCGTTTAAATATTGAGCAAGTTCTCGCTTGCATTAGATATGGGTTAACATATTACGAGTTTAATTATTCAAGAAATTTTAATGTCTGACGGGTAAATTAGATTGAACGCCTTTAGCCGCGATTTCTATGCAGCTCCCGTCTAATACCTAATTCAACCTAAAAATATAGGTGTACTAGATTTGACAATATACCCTTATCACGCTACTAAAGTTTCTATAATAATATACTTAATTCAATCATGATTCGAAAGACAAGTGGCGCCATTTGCTATCATAAGAACGTTATTATTGTTTTCCTCGGGAACAGTACTTTTTTTCGGTATGAAAGGTACCCTATGTCCGTTTCTGTACACCTGAAAACGTATAAGTATGCAAAATTTCAGGATGTACGGTTCAGTGGTTTAGGCATGAAGAGGTAACAAACAACTTACTTTCGCATTTATAATATCTATTAATTAGGATGTCCAAATAATCCATATTAACTACAGTTGAGTAAAATCTATATCAGTGATATTATCTTTTAAATTCCAAAACAAGTTTTCCTATAATGTCTTGTTATTAATTTTGGTATAAAGGCCTCCGATAGTGTTCGCATGCGAATTATACCGATATGCCTACCACCCACCCTGTCAGCCATCATAATGAATGATTGACATCACGCCTATTCACCCCGCTATTCACGCATATCAAGATATAGGTACCTTGCGCCGTTGTAATTTACGTAGAAAACTTGTTGCCAATTAAATTCTTAGATTGCTATAATATCAAGCCAATTTCCTATGTTTGTATTAGGTAGAGTTCGACTCGCGACCTCGCCGCGTGTTCAACTCATGATTTAGGGCACCGTTTGTATCCGAAACTAGTCGGGCAATCCCGAAAAATGCACGTGAGTAAACCGTAACTAATCATAAAGTTCATATTAAAATTAATCTTGTACTGAACACTGCTTGCCCATGTAAACGGTACAATGATTCTGGCACTGCCGTAAGTACTAGGCTAGTGGATTTATTTCTGTTACATATTAAATGGATACTGGCGCGCTTAAGCATGCGATAGACCGCCTTTAAGTACTATAACCCCCAAATATAATAACATAGTGCCCGGTAGGTAATTAATTCGAAGCGTACATGACACAGGTTTTCATAAAATTTCCCGGATTTTATTCGAACAAAGGCTCTGGCCCGCTTTACACATGAGGGAACTCATTTAACGGCCGATATTTCATAATCGGTCTCAACCCAAATATCTGGACTAAAGTAGGTTTTTGACAGAAATTAAATCGTCAAAAGTCGAAAACCTGCATGAAACCAGATAATTTGGATTGAGATCGGTAATTAATATCGGCTGTAAGTGCGCTACCTGTTACCTATTAATTACCTCTGTGAATTACCTGATAAATGAGCAAGTTTGATATCTGCCTCAACAACACAATGAGTTTGGAGGAGTTGCAGTAGTACTTGGAGTCCCTCCAGATCATACAGATGACATGGAACAGAGGTCGGAACAACGGTTGGCACTCCATAAAATCTATTTCTTCAAGACCTTGGAAATGCTTCTCCAATGTTCGTAGATACAAGTAGATTTCGCGAGCTTCTGCTAAAGCTGCAATTGAATGTAATTGGTAGGTTGCAGTAATTTTTTATTTTAATTCAAATTCACGCTGTTTTGGGAATCGAAAAAAAACCTAATTTCTAATCGCGATATTAAATATGGTCAAACATAGTCATAATTATGTCTGACCAGTTGGTCAGCCCGATATTTTTTGTGACTATTATAGATGTAATTCAAGTGGCGAATTCAAGTGTGATGTGCCCAATATTTCATCACACTATAATTCTCTCTGGTTTAGATCTTGCGGTCGTTGCCTTAATCTATGATACGACTAATTTATACCCTCAAATACACTAAAATTCTAATTATACATTCTCTTACATACCTGAGACGATATTTTTGAACAGTCTGCTGAAGCAAGGATAGTAGGCTGACGTAGTTTTCTCCAGTATAACCGCCATACACCTCACTCTCTCGCCACGCAATTGATCATAAATGTAGTTCAAATTACTCAATCTTGATTTCCAAAATGATAATTCTAGAAAAAAGCGTATAACGTTACGTTTTTTCTAAGACAGTGATGAAATTTTGGAAAATTATAACTGCTTAAAGTACAAAGCAATCAAGTTATTAGTCTTAATTGGTTATTTTGGGATTCCCGTCTCGTCCTCTTAGGTCTAAATGGAGTTTAGATGCATATTGTATCGTAAAATGTGATAAGACAAAGTTACGATTTAAAAGATGATGTAGTGACAAAAATTGAAAGGAGTACGCTTAGGTGGTTTGGTCATGTTTACAGAATGACTGAACGGCGATTAATAAAAGGAATTTGTAAGGCCGATGTCAGTGGAAATGCCAGTAGAAGACGCCTTAGACTTAGAAGAACATACATCGATAATATTGGTAATGTTCTTTAAAATAGACAGATGCGTAGTACTCCCAACCAGCGTGCATGCTATGATAAGATGTATGAACGTGGACGAAGCGAAAGGATCGTAGCATGTGGCATTCTTCAGTTTCTGCCTACCCTCACGGGAAAAAGACGTGAGTTTATGTATGTATAAGTCGTAAAAATATGGACCCTAAAATACCAAGCCTACATTATTAGTTCCTGTGTTTTAGACTTAAACCCATAATTAAAGAAATCTACTATAAAATATACCAACCAACACTTGGTGACGGATTCTGTCCATTCTCAAACGCCTGCGCTGAGTCCTCCATCATGACGTCATTGATCTGCTGAGCCCACTTGATGACCACGCCTTCTATAGCACTCTTCAAGTATAAGTCTACTTCTTTCCCTCGAAGCAGTTCCTTCTCTGCATCGTGGACAAGTTCTACCCCCACTGGCATTGGTAGGACAGTTTGGCCGTTTACTTTGCCTTTTACCTAAGCAAAAGTTGATCCGATATACCAAGATCCGTAGCTTTTTAGATTTTCTTACAGACATACAAAAGCTTTGAACTATTATGTAACCCAGCAAATAACTAAACTACTTGAATATTCTCTCACCTCATACACAGTGCTCTTCAGATTGTGAATTTGTTTGAGGATATCTTGGGAGACGACAAGAGGCCAACCTTCATGATTCAGTGGATTTGACAGCAGAGGCACGAAGACCTCGTCTACTAACGCGGCTAGTTCATCGATAAGTCTTGGTGCTAAGTCACCTACGGGGAAAGATTAACCCTGATTAAGAAATCAGTAAAACTTTTTCATGAAAAGTCTAACAAGACTTGAAGGTCTTCTAGTGATTATTCCTGAATGTTCATCAATAAAAATACGTTCTCACAAACAAGGCGAGTGAACACTTAAAGTTAAAGACACTTACCAAAAATTACCATCGACGCACAGTCCTCTTTCGGGATTGCATCAGGCTTTTTCTTTACAAAGTAGACGGCTTTGTTCTTCAAGTAACATGGGAATGATATAACCGGTACCAATTGCAGCGCATTCGTCAGGACCACCACCAGGAGCATAGGGAAAGGTTTGTCCACGAAGTCTTTCAATGTAGACCTGTGTTCTTCCAAACCCAACACCCTCATCCATTTCTCTGGCTTTAATTTTAATGATTTTACTGCGTAAGACCCTATGAAGTCGAAGCGAGGGTCCTGGTTGGATGAAGATGGACCAGCTTGCTCCATGTTTAAAAATAATCAAAGTGCTCAAGTCATTTTGAGGGTCGCCTTGCTTCAGCTGTGCCGGTTGAAACGTCTTTGACAAAGTACGGCCTGCAAAAGGCAGAGCTAAGCAAATGGCAAGTCACGCAATTCCCAATGGCATGCCATTATGGAACGATGTCTCCTTTGTAACGAGCATCGGCATCGCTATAGTAAAATAGATTAAGAGTACGGTGCACAGAAAAAACGGTCACGGTTTAGGTAAAATTCACTTTTGTAAGTATTTTAAACTAAGTAGGTACATTGCGCATAACATGTTCGGTTCAATCAATCAGCTTACACACCTAAGTTGATTGATCACGACAATCCTGATTCACTACTGTCGGAGGACGAATAGTGCTAGTTTTATGCACCCCAAGCTACTTTAGGTATTTCTCAATAACCACCCTTGGCTAACAAATTGGTGATCGCAGGAAGTAGGTATTTGTTGCACCTAATGCGAGGATTCAGGTCAGGGTCGAGAAGATGAATGCCTTTTTCACTTTCTGTTCTACGTCGAACTAAAATGTTTAATATTCCTATAACATCAACTGCTTCTGCCACCAGTACGGTTAAGTGGGCAGAAGCGCGTACCAGGAGGTAAGCGCGCCGCCCTGCACCACCCGCCGGCAAGATGACACTCGCGCGACGTCGCCCAAGAATAAGGTCAACTGTCGCTGTTACAGCCCTTGTGACATAACTTATTGGCGGAAGCGAGTTGTAGTCTTTTTGTTATAGAAGTTACTTACTTACCTATCCAATTTTCAAACATAGGTGAGCGCCACTCATTGGATCGCTTTGGTATCCTCCGTTCTAGAAAATGTATTTCCAGGCATTATTATGACGGTGCAGTGCATTGAAATCACTAATCTGTGGTGGAATATATCTGTCAGATAGGTACCAGACTTGTAGGTAGGCAAACACACTGAGAACATCGCACTGCGAAAAGCTGTTTTCCGGTCATTGGTGAAAATTTAACATGAACTCGTAACCAAAGACTACTGCTCGTAACAACGTAATGGTGGATCCACACAGCCCGGCGGCCATGGTGCCGCCGAGGCCGCCGTCAGCGGGGAGACAGTTCGTTTGCGGTGCTAATGTCGTTTGTTTTGATACCTAAAGGTACAATTCCGTGCATCGCGGCCGATCGCAGCCGCGCGCGATCGATCGCGTGCGGCTGACGCGCGCGGCTAATGCGTCAATAGTCGTGTCTATAATACTGACTAATCTGTCGTTAGCCGCACGCGTCTGTCGCAGACTTCGGAAGCGGTGCCATGCATTTTCATACTCTGACTATTGACGCATAAGCCGCGCGCGTCAGCCGCACGCGATCGATCGCGCGCGGCTGCAATCGGCCGCGATGCACGGAATTGTACCTTAACTGCGAATATCGATTCAGAGCCGCGCTTGACGGCGCTTACAAGCGGCTATTGCCTTACTTAGGTACTTGGCTTCTCTGACGGCTTTGCTTATGGTCAAATCGCCGGCAGTGCCGCCGCGCTGTGTGGATCTACGATAACGTTACGAAACTACAAACCACCAAGAATGCAAATACGCATTGACTTACCATACATACGGAAAGAACATTGTTCTCGCTGTCGCTTATCGCTCGCCCCACCGCCCTAGCTATACTACTGCCGGGCTAATCGTTAGGTACATAAAATAATAGCTTTACCTTCCTGAGTTATAAACTGACATGTTGATTGCTATTTATCTTTCATTAAATTCGTCTAACCAAGTATGTATTAACCTTAGTTACCTTTACTTGATTTTACTTACCTATTAAAAAAATACGATGTTTTCGTTTCACACGCAAGGGAGTCTTCATTGTTTGCATAAATAAAACAATAGTTAGGTATCAAAGAAATTTAAATGGAACAAAACTTTCTTGGAATAATCATTTTTTTATAAAAATATTCGCGCCATTTTGTCATGAACTTGTTCTTTGAGAAGATGGCAAAGGTCATTTTGTATACGTCCAACTTTTTTGACTTGCCAATTATTATTTTTCCACTAATTTTTAGTAGATTTAAAGCCAAAGTTACCATCTACCTACGATTTCAATGACTGAACTAGGTATTTTTATTTATGCTAAACTCATGCTATAAAAAGAAATCTATCAATCAAAATGTAAAGATTGGTAAGTACTTGTCAAGTGAGGTTCTATTGTGTCGGTCAAATGGCTCCTTTACATTAGTCCGAAAATAACTGCTTTTCTGGTAAGATTTTAGTATTTTTGCTTATTGCTCACATGCTTCGTTTAGCTTTCACGGCTTATAAGTTCATAAAAATTATATGTTGCTTGACATCGTAACGACTATTGTAAAAAAACCATAACCATCTAAATGTTTTAATGGGTTCTATCTAGGTTCAGGGTATCTACAAACTACGGGAAAAAATACAAAAATAATATTTTATAATACATTTATTGATAATGACAGCGATGGTTGACTCGAACTTGCTACTTGGCAAAAATATTTCCACTAGAAGTGAACTATTTTTGTATTTAAATATTAAAATCTCTTTATTATGCTTTATGTGTATAGTAATGAAGATGCAACCATCTATGCTACAAAGTAGCTGCCTATTTATCACAAAAAGAATTAGAAATACATACATTACTTTGTCATTTATTTATTTTACACTTTCCAATTCTTGCAAATTAATTTACTTAAATACTGTACTACGCTAAAGTAAAATCCATGCAAGTCACAATTTCATAAAATAATAATATTACATTCACATTCTTAAAAGCGTGTGATATCTTGAATTGACTGCGAATAATACACACAATTTTCTAAAATGAAATAATAATAAACAACAAATTATTTCATTTACCTATAAACTATTTGTTTAAAACAAAAGCACAGCACATGGTCAGCTTAATTTCTAAAAATTAAATTAGGACCTACGAGACGCTGCTTTTAAGGTCACTATTTGCCTAACCCTAGGAGCCCTAGTGCACACTCCGAGACACCTAACCCGACCTGACGTATCTCCAAGGCCTCATACTTGCTTCGCTTGACAGCTAGTCCTTTGCCCGTGTTCTACCAAACTACTGGACATAAGCACATCAAGAGTTTCAAAGACACATCCTACTATATTTGAAAATACGTATATTTCATTTTAGATTTTTTTAACGTCGACTACACATTGAGCTGTCCTAGTTAGGGCCAGATTTATTTATTATAATGGTAAATATACTTTTACATTCAAAGTTAAAAATCGTAAAATGCAAAATAAACGCCATATAAGTCGCATTCTGTAGTTAAAAATCTAACTAATCACTGATAAATACTACTGAAAGTCTGCTAGAACGATTAATGTATAGAAAAAATGGAATGTTTAAGTACGACAGTCTAATAAGCATTCGATAAATGTAAATCGTGATAACTCTATGTATGTGTGACAAATATGATGTCAGTCAATGCTTACAAATTATTTGAACCGCTGTCCCATTGAGAGGGGTGTCTAATGACGTCATAACATCAACGTTAACAATAACAATGTCTTTAAAGTGATCGTAGCGAAGAATATTACGTCACAGATCGCTCACTGTGGAATCGCGGCCCCTCTAAAAATTGGCATTAAATTCTCGAGTGCATACTTTTGAAACAGCTGTTTTAATATTTTTGAATAACATTTTATATTAATAACTTACATTTAAATGTAAATATACATATGTTTACAAAGGTATTCGTTGACGTCACATGTTGGAATGCAACACAGCGACATGGGGCGACACGCAACACATTCGATGATAATTTTTGACGCGTGACGTGTACTACAATGTTCTACGATGTGACGTCACAGAATTGCCCTCAAGGAATGGAGGCAAGTGGTGGACTATGAATGAACGCTGAAGTGGGACTTACAAACACTAGTAGATAACCAGGCGTGTTACTCTATTTTGTGTACTCATTTAGTGTACTTACGAACGATTACTTTACTAAAAGGATGGAATATACATTAGGTGATCTAAGACTATTGCCCCGTATTACCACGGAGCGAACAATGTGGACATTACCTAATACGATTACACGCGCACTATGCCGCTACAATATATCTTGATAATTTATCCAAATTAGGCTTTATTCAAAAAATTAAACTATAACTCTTCATATTACTATAATGGAGAGAACATTGATTAAGATTTTTGTTTCACTAATTACAGATACCTCATTGATTTATTGTTCGAATGTGGATGGAGATAATAAATTGAGGACATTTTTTTAGTAGTGACATTTTAATTTACAGAATGCCGATTCACGACTACATTTACATAAATCGAATATACACAACCTAATCGATATAATGTGTGTGGCGCAAGAGATGAGTGAATCTATGACGTCACATCTGTCAAAGTGACAGCATCTACACGGCAAGAGGACCCAGTCGCCACAAAAATGACGATTGATACTTATTCGATATTTAAAATTTTATATTAGAATAGAAACGATTACTAGTACTTTTATATCGAATAAGAAGCGCAGTTTAATGGCAGTATTCATTGCATGTTCGTTCGCTCACCGCTTGCGCCCTACATCGGAGCGTCAATGTCTGAGTTATCCGTCAGTGGTTGTATAGTGTACTAAGTACAAAAGTCTTTTACAAGGACGAAGATGTAATATTGGACGATTTCATAAACTACTTGAGATACACCTTTAAATAAAAGGGGCAAAAGCAGGCGTCGAAATAAAAAAATAATATTTTTTTAATAGTTAGGTGGCAAGATACTATCACAATCGAATCTGGCAATCGTGTGTTGAACACAAAATGCACGTGAGCAGTATGATGTATTAAGAATATTATTATAAGTGATAGGGTGAAGCATACAATTAATAACGGTATTTATCGGCACGTTAAACATTCACAGGTATCGAACGCAGTTTCAAAATCATTGTATTTATTTGCTGAAAGTTCGCGTTCGATTTTAATTTTAATCAAGTACTAATTAACGCGGACAAAGATTGAACACTTCACCCTATCTTAAAAATGTCATATAAAATGTAACAATGAAGAGAAACAGTAAAACTTCAAAATCACAGAAGTTATATTCCCTGTGCAGAATATAAAACTGTGCGAGTCACACGAGGGTAAGCAGATACAGTGGTCGATGAGCTAGACATACATAAATAAGTATACATTACCGTAACATCTATCACCACAAACTATACATTAGAAAGAATTTATACAAATAACTTAATAAATGATATTCAATCACCGATGATTATTACAAATAATAATACACACGCAAATCCAACATATTTACAGGACTTTTTCAAAAATGATAAAATTAAATCACATTATAATTCCATATTTATATTTACAAATATTTGAAAATAATTTCATTTAATTCATAATACGATAAAAACAAAACGACTAGTACAGTCAACTACAGAAACGATTTCGTATAACATAAACAATACATGGAAATGGCTCTAATTTCATAGAATATTTGACTATATTTTCTTATTATTTAAATATATTAAATTTTATTAAATATCACGACAAAAAGTGAAGATTCTCTGAAAAGATATTAATTACATTTCGATTTCAAAAGTTGGGACCCATTTCCATGTAACACTTTTTGAGAATTACGTAATTAATCAGTTCTGTAATCAACTGTACTCGCATCTACTGGGCGGTCACACACTCCCGATGACTTCGTCCTTAAGGACATCGAAAGTTGCACATTCCGGAAACTTCTTTACATCTGCGTAGTATTATTAACATAGTCAATAAAACCGAGACTATAGTTTCCCTTACTCTGTCCCCGACATAATAAAAACGAAGGCGAACAATATTGCTTTAAGGGTCGTAAATAAACATCTACAATACATATAAGCACCATACAAGTTACATGACTGCAACAAAAAATGCGGATTCTATGATACAAGTAGTGTGGGACGTTAATATAAATTCGGTCCGATACATTGCCGGCTTTGTCCGCGCTCTGTGAACTGTGTGATGGGTCGTCGGAGCGGAGCGAGCGATGTACGTCGAGCGACGCACCGCTGCTCTTCGGGTAACGGTGGTCTATTTGCTAATTCTAGTTTTGGTGCCGACGGCATTTATGCTGTCGCCGCGACTCCGCGATCTGTGTAAGTTGTGTAGGCCTTCTCCTGAAAGAAAACAAATTCCCTCTAAAACTTGAAGTTTAAAAATGTGTGTTGTTTTCCTACCATATTACAAGAATTAACTTTTGGTTATATTTTAGAGGAAAGTAGAAACATCCTTGCATTAATAGACTCTCCACGAATGAATCATCATTACTTAAGTACGTCCAGTGCACCCTGGGCAGTCAGCCCCGCTACCGCTTACTTTACTGACTGGCAAATCTTTTCACAATGGCATGAGGTATTTATTCTCTTATAGTTCGTGCCAACACGAGATAAGCAGAAAAAGAAGCATTCTCCTGTGCGGTAGTAACTACACACTACCATCATTACTACGTTTGTTTAAAGGCAAAATTCCTAATAAAAGAAAGAGAAGGCTTTTTCCTTGAGAAACCAATCGCGTACAGAAAATCTCAAGTCTTTTAACCAGTCGAAAAACGAACCTAGTTAAGTCCTATGACAATTCTCAAAGACAATCTTATACTCATGTATTGGTACAAACATGATTAACTAAACTTGTTGTGGACGTCTTATTTATTAAACGCCAGATACAATCAGACACTGGGCGTTTGCGGTCGTGTGGGCAGATATATTGCAAGACCGGCCACGAACGCGTGATTTCGTTCCCCGGGGGAAACGAAATCACGCTTGCGCGCATTCGCCTGCTCTCGCTGTCGTACTTTGATCGAATGTCCGGCTATGTGTGCCGCTGATAATTACCCTTGCTCTGCGCTCGCTTGAGCTCGTTGTCGCGGAAGGCGCGCGCGGATCGTCCGCGGCGGTCGTGCACGATCTTGTCGGGTCGCACGAAGATGCCGTGCCGCGCCTTGCACTCGAAGTACCGCGTGCCGCCTACTGAACCGTCGTTCTTGCCTGTACGACGAACAATTACAAATTATAATAAAAAATTAATATTAGCCTGTAACTGTCCCACTGCTGGGCAAAGGCCTCTTCTCATACAGAGAAGGAACGAGCATTGATCGCCACGCTTGCTCACTGCGGGTTGGCGATTTCAGAACATTAAGTCCAGGTTTCCTCACGATGTTTTCCTTCACCGTATGTCAGTGGCGTCTTAGATTAACTAATAAAGTACATATGACATTGAAAAAGTCACATTGGTACAGTCAGCATCAGAAGTAGATGAACAACTCAGGTGTCCAAATAATTAAACACATTCGAGACACCAAAAACATCTATGCAACAACTGTTCAAATTGTTTTGAGCATCATAAACTCCAAATATATCTGAGCAGTCACAATGTCAAATATTTATTTACAAACTAAAGGTCTATGGTAAGTAAACAAGCTAAACATTCAAAGGTAACTAAGCAACACGTTATTCAGAAAGTCAGGATAGCAACGTAAAATGAATTGTATTTGATTGTACTTAGAGTCATAAATTAAAAGTTCAAAAATAGATACAATGTGTACTATTGTGTCAATACAGCATTTTTTCTTTTTCTTCATATAGCTATATCCCTTTCATTTCGTGCGTGACGTCATTGACGTGTCTTTTGTTTATAATATAATCTGATAGTCAAGTTATAGGAAAACATCGTAAGGAAATTGAAACGAGTATTTATTCCACGCGAAAGCCATTAAATTCGAAACAATTAATTTGAATGAAACTGACATTTTTATTTGCTGCATTTTCTAGTATATCATCAGGAATTGAATTCGTAATAAATACCTACCAAATACCTGGGTTCATTTTAACCATGTTTCGGATTGATAACAATGCTCAAAAAAGTACAAAATCTGTTAAACGTCAATTTAATTACTCGGTTAAAAGATATCTGACGATGTAAAATCAGCCCGACTAAGCACGCACTGAGTTTCTATATGATTTTACACATGCGGTTTCAAATGCTTCTTTTTCTATCGTGTCGGCACGAGCTATACAAGAATAGCTCATGCCGTGGTGAAAAGATTTAGCCAGTCAGCAAGGATGGTAGCGAGGCTGACTGCCCAGGGTGCGCCGGACGTACTGAAGTATCGTCACTCGTGGAGACTCTTTTCATGCACCCCTTTTTTTTCAAATGCTAAAAGCACCATACAGCTTATCTATGAACATGCACTGTAGCCTGATTTTAGTAGTCAGTTATCATCGAATCGCATCGAATATACCTTTACCCAAAATCTAGCACGATACGTTTTAAAAGTCATTTTAAAAAGAACCGCTAGTGCGTGCGCTGGTATAGAAAGCCATACGCGTTACATTTTTTAGTGGCTCACCGCCTGCCTTTAATTGCAATGCCTGCATTTTAATCTTAATAATGTCGCAGGACACTGTACACCTTACAGCGATAACACACTGGTATGGCGCGGCGGTCGAATCCATAATGCAACAGAGAGACCCACTGGCAGTGCGAACAGTAGCATATACGTGCGTTCGGTTTTTTTGAAGCGCAAAATGTAACGCGCTTGAATGCGCGCATGCAAAAACTTAAAAAAAAAGTAAAAACCGACTACAAAAAACATAAAATCAACAGTTTCAGAAGTCGGTGGCTACAATTTTTTTCAGTGTAGAATTGCACCGTCTTCTGAAACTGTTAATTTTATCTTATGGTAATTATTTTACTCCATATAGTTTTTTTTGAAGTCGGTTTTTACTTTTTTATAAGTTTATTTTTTATTAAATACGTTTTAGTGCCATAAATTAAACTCTCTCTCCTCCATACTCTCTTCATAATCCTTATTTTTGACTTTGACGTAGTCGGGTATAATAAGCCCTTTCATGCTATACCTTACACGACATAATTCAAAGATTCCTGAGGGTCGAACGGTTGGAGTCTCTCCACAATGTTAATTTCAATTCCTTTGTGGTGAGAGTGCCGACTGAACAGCTGTCGACGTTCATGAAGGAGGAATTTTGGCCGAGAGGTGTAGCGTTCCGACGATTTCGGGGCCGGCTACCGGACACCGAGCGACACACGACGCCGACTCCTCGTGTGATATAGTGTTAATATTTTATTGTTTATGTATAGTATTTTTGTTAGTTTTGTAAGTTTTATATTGTATTGTATTATTGTATTTTGTTAATATGTATATTTGATGTAGTGGTTTCGCCTAGCTTCCACGACACAGGGAATCCTAGTGTGGAAGCTAGTGCCAAATGTAAGTTTATTTGTACAATAAAGAAAAAATAAAGATATTCATTCATTCCGGAAAGTGGGGGGCGGGGGAAGAGTTCCGTTCCATATCTCTGAAGTTCATGGTCTAATCATAACAACAATTATAAGGGACTAAACGGAAAGTACCTATACCCTCTCAAACAAAAAAGAATTTTTCAAATCGGTTCATAAATGACGGAGTTCTGAGGTAAGAAATATAAAAAAAAAATTACAACCGAGTTGAGAACCTCCTCCTTTTTGAAGTCGGTTAAAAACGAGCATAAAACACCAAGGTCTGTAACCGCCCTAAAACGGCTAGGTTTGTAACAGGCCTTAGTATCACTGAGCAATGTATTGAGAAATGGTTATTGTTTACATATTTTTGAACACTTTGGTTGCTTAGTTACATTTGACTACCTCAGTTGACAAGATGATTTGTTTGCATAGAAATATTTGAATTGCGAGTGTTCAGATGATATTGATACATTGAATGCTAACAATAATTTGAACGCTATTGTTGTGCAGATGTTATTGTGTTTTTGAGAGTGTAGAATTATTTGAGTATCTGAACTGCTTCTATATATCTGATGGTGACTGTACATGCCTGGGTTTGAACCCGCAACCCGGTGCTTAACAAGCGGGTCTGTAACCTCCGGGCCACCACGACACAAATTATAATAATTAAAAATAATATGGCAACACTTATCTTGTCAACATACAATTTTCGCCTGAGATTAAATTTTATTAATTTTTTTCCGCTTTATCCATCAAACTGGCCTACAAATCATTTCATTCGACAACTTTTTGCACCGGAAAATAATAGAAATAGTTTAAAAACTAAATTTATGGCCAAAAACCGTATAAATAACATTAAAAAATATATTGCTAAATTGACAACCTACAGAATGACAGAAGAAAATTATATGACATCACTTAGAAGAAAATATGAAAATACTACTGAAATAATGGAAAAATAACAATGTTAACAAGAGCTCGCGCCAGAGAAAAAGTTGCACGCCCAAGATCCCCGGACCCGTCGCTCCGCTCCGCCTCGCAGCCGCCGGAATCCAGCCCCTCCGTGAGTGCTGTGACACCGGCCGCTGCAGTAGCGTCGAGCTCGAGCGACGAGTATTTCTCCCCGCCTTCGTCGCCGCCACCTGTACGTCGTCGGGGAGGAGCCCGGCCGCCAGCCTGCTTGGGGCCTCAAGGCCAACCGGCCTCGAACAGGGTCCCCGCTGCTGGTGGAAATGTGTCGCGCATGCGATGGACTCAGTCCATTAATGAGAACGTCATGCGCGCATATTATGGGGCTACAGAGGGGGGAATTAACCTCACCGCATACCGTGATAGGATGCTCCTTTTGTTTCAGGTGCTTGAGCCAGCCATCAACGTTTCGACCCAGCGACTGTCGGATCAGGTGCGTGTCATCCAACGAAATCGTAGGTTGGACGACACCGTACTTGAGCGGCTTCGCTCTGAAGTACAAAATAACCGTGCCGTCACACCCCCGGTGCAGGCCGTGGTGCAGGCACAACTTCCTGCTGTGCCTCCGCGGCCCAGTCATGGTGATGGGGAAGGTGACGGTGAGGTTATTGAAGTAAGTAACCAGTGCAGTGACGAATTGAGGAGCGCTCTGGAAGGTGCGATTTTGGAGTATCGGGCCACACCGCCAGAACTAAGACCACGCTTGCCTCGTTTGCCCATGCATAAAAAGAACAGGGCGCTGGTGTGTGCTCTGGACTCGCTGCTGTCAAATTATTTTGATGGCAGCGAAGACCTCGCCGATACCCACTCGATCCTGTACTGCGCGGCGATTGCGGCATGTCGTGTAGCTCACGTCAAATTCACAGACAATGAACGAGCTACACGACCGAAACCTGCCGTACCGGCTTGGCAGTGCAGGATTGAGCGTCGTATCGGTGGGGCTAGAGCACTCATTGGCAAACTGATCTGCTTCAGGGAGGGCAACACTCGCCCAAGAGTGATGCGCTTTGTGAGGCGGGCGTTCTCGGGGACTGGTATCAGCCCTCGAGACTATATGTCCCGTATCACAGAGCGCATCGACTTCCTGAAGCAGAAGGTTTATGCATGGGCAAACCGCATTAGGAGGTATAAGCGTCGTGTGGAACGATATACCCTGAACCGCACTTTTCAGAGTGACCAAAGGCGGGTGTATAGAACTTGGGAGCGACCTGACCCATGTGGGAGTGATGTGCGCCTACCGGATGATGAGGCCATGAGTTCATTCTGGCGCAGCATCTGGTCGGTGCCCGTCGCTCACACCGAGGGTGGTTGGATGCGGGATATTGAACGAGCGTGCGAATCAATTCCGGAAATGGGGGCTATTATAATCAGCCCCCAAGACGTAGCCGGTGCAGCCCGTCCATTGCCCAATTGGAAGTCTCCGGGGCCGGACGGGCTGCACAATTTTTGGCTTAAGTGGCTACGCAGTTCGCACGCTTGCTTAGCGTCCCAATTCCAATCGTCCTTGGAGTCGGGATCGCTACCCCAATTTCTTACAACAGGAGCCACCCACCTGCTCTATAAATCTGGTAGTACCGCGGAACCCAAAAATTATAGGCCGATCACATGTTTACCGACGGTCTATAAACTCCTTACATCCATTTTGAGAGTCAAAATTTCTAACCATATTGATAACAATTCGATCATGTCTGCTTCTCAGAATGGATGTAGGAATGGGTCCCGCGGTACTAAAGAGCTTCTCCTCATTGACATGACCATTAGCCAACAGGTTCGTCGCTCCCGAAAGGATCTGTCGACATGTTGGATAGACTATAAGAAGGCCTATGACTCGGTGCCACATACATGGCTCATGAGGGTGCTGGAGTTGTATAAAATAAATGCAACTCTTCGCACCTTCCTGATGTCATGTATGAGGCAATGGAGGACGGTCCTTCGCTATCCAGGATGTCGGGAAATTCGGGGGAGAGGGGAACCGGTAAGGATCGAGCGTGGTATATTCCAGGGTGACAGTCTGAGTCCCCTGTGGTTCTGCTTAGCCTTGAACCCTCTGAGTACATTGCTAGAGGGAACAAGGCTAGGCTATCGGTTGAGGAGAGAAGGTCAAGTTATATCCCACCTCCTCTACATGGATGACCTAAAACTATTTGCCCCCACTGATTTGCGACTGATGGAGCTACTGAAGGTAACTGAAAACTTCAGTAGCTCTATCAGGATGGAATTTGGTGTGGACAAATGTGCGGTCATGCATGTAAAGCGAGGGAGGATTGTGGAATCCGAGGGAACCCAACTCTCGAATTCCATACAACTTAGATCCCTCTCCCCAACTGAGACCTACAAATACTTGGGTATGTCGGAGGCTTTAGGCATCAGTGAGGCCGACGTGAGACAATCGTTACGGGAGCGCTTCTTTGGCCGCCTGAATAAAGTATTAAGAAGTCTTTTATCAGGCGGAAACAAGGTGCGCGCCTTTAACGGTTGGGTCATGCCGGTCCTGATGTACTCCTTCGGCATACTCAAGTGGACTCAAACTGATCTTGACGCCCTGGATAGAAGGGTCCGTGCACTGCTGACTACACATCGGATGCATCACCCACGCTCTTCAGTGATGAGACTGTACATTCCGCGAAAGTGTGGGGGTCGAGGCTTTTTAAACGCTAAGACCCTACACAACCGCGAAGTGTGCAGTCTCAGGGAGTATTTCCTCCAAGCTGAAGGGGAGATGCATCGAGATGTGGTCGCAGTGGACAAGGGACTCACCCCGCTCGCCTTGGCTAAAGAGAACTGGCGCAAGCCTGCAGTACTTAGTACCAATGATCGCGAGGAAGTATGGCAAAGCAAGGAGCTACACGGACGTTTCTATCGGGCCCTTCATGGGCCCGACGTTGACTTTCCAGCGTCCGTATCCTGGCTACGTTTTGGTGACCTCTTCGGAGAAACCGAAGGTTTTGTCTGTGCAATTATGGACGAAGTCATGATGACGAACAATTATAGGAGATATATTGTGAAGGATGGCACGGTTGACATTTGTCGGGCATGCCACCGTCCAGGAGAATCTATCCGACACATTGTCTCCGGTTGTTCCCGTCTTGCCAACGGAGAGTACTTGCACAGACACAACCTGGTGGCCAGGATTATTCATCAGCAACTTGCTCTGAAATATAACCTTGTGGAATCGGAAGTACCGTACTACAGGTATGTGCCCGACCCAGTTCTCGAGAATGGTCATGTCACCTTGTACTGGGATCGATCTATTATCACTGACAGGACTATTGTTGCCAATAAGCCTGACATAGTGGTAATAGATCGATCAGAGCGCCGCACAATGATTGTTGATATCACCGTCCCTCATGACGAGAATCTCGTGAAAGCTGAGAAAGATAAACAAATAAAATATCTTGATCTAGCACACGAGGTTGTCGGCATGTGGGATGTGGACTCAGCAGTCATTGTTCCGATAGTCGTTACGGCGAATGGCCTAATAGCTAAGAGCCTCGATCAACATCTCAAGAGGCTCTCGTTAGGTGGCTGGATCAAGGGCTTGATACAGAAGGCAGTACTCCTTGACACGGCACGCATAGTGAGAAGGTTCCTTTCTCTGGAGCCCTGACTGCCGGCAGCTTGGACCCTGTTCCCGATGCCGGTGGGATACTATTTTTTATATTTTTAAATGTATATTGTTTTTTTTTATTTATGATATGTGTTTAAAAATATAATTTATATGTGTTTAAAATGAATAAAGGGAAAAATAATATTAAATTTAAAAAAAACCCCAACGCAAATAAACGGCTGAAACGATTTTGAAAAAACATGTCTAAGAACCACCACTAGAAAACCAGCTTTTAAATAAAAAAACCGCACCTAAATCGGTTCACCCGTTTAAGGGCTATGGTGCCACAGACAGACAGACACACATAGCGGTCAACCTTATAACACCCCTCTTTTTGCGTCAGGGGTTAAAAATTGATAAATACCGGGTATTGTGGTGTAACTTGAGAGAAGCCTATGTCCAACAGTGAACTGAGATAGGCTGGTTTGATTGAATAAAAATGTGGTTTTGCTGTTTCATTCGTATAATAGCAAGAAACCCGTTAAGAAATATACTTTATCGGCATTGCATCCTATTGTGACCATTAGGAATGGGTCAAACGGTATCCGTTCCATATAGGCCGGTCATATAGAACTAATAAAACGTCGCGACGGCGAGCGTTGTCTCCATGTTATGTGCAGCGGAATTCGGTGAACTGAGTTGAATAGAATTTAAAATAACATACCAGTGGGTGCATCCAGTTCGATGCCGATCCACGTGCCATTCGCGAAGTGCGTGGGTCCGGCGTAGGCGATAATACCAGTACTGCTGCTCAGCCGTAATTGTACACTCTCGCCTACTGTCATCCACGGTTGCAGCATCGGGGGCTCTGATGAATCCTCTATTTTACGAAGATTTGTGTTAAAAGTACACATCATAATTAATTTAACTTAACTGTGTATATATATGTCGATAAAAACTTCCATTTTTCGAAAAAGAAAACTAATATTTGTTTTAATGATGACGTAAACTATAAAAATATTACTAATTCATATAACTAGCAAATGTATCATTCCATATTCTACTCTAATATCTATTTCTATTTTATCACTACCTCGTTAATCATCTATATTATAAGAACCACTTTCTACTAGTCACAGAATAATAACAATATGTAATGTGTATTATCTCAGTCTGTGAGTGACTCACCGTCTCCGATGCGTTCAGTGGACGAAGCAGGCGTGTCGTGTAGCGCAGGTTCGTGTGCGGAGCGCGGCCGAGCGCTCGGGAACGACGCGCGCGCAGCCGAGCGAGCACTGCTGCCGCCGCCTGCACGACGACGTACCACCTGCAAACACAGTTGATACTCATACATATGCCAGCGACCTTTCCATGTAGACAGCAGTCATTTTAAATTTAGAATTAACACCCGATGATAAGAAACCGTAACTCAATGGGACATAGTTCGATTTCCATTGCAACTGACATTTTACACATTTTTTTTGTCATTCTGAAATCGATTTAGTTCACATGTTTCTAAAGCTGACATTGTTTTAGTTGCTATAAATGCGTATTTCTATTTTCAAATGGGCTTCAGTTTAGTTGTACATTGATTTTAACACTGACTGTATTTAAAGGTGACCAAGCTCGTGGCATGTCCTGCCTTCCCTGTCATTTTTTAACTCAATACGACATTAAAAACGTTTTAAGCAAACAAATCATCAAGCTCAAGTAACAACCAAAATATTCTCGTGGAAAATTTTACCTTGCCAGCAGGTAACTGCGTCTTGACTATGGGTTGATCGGGTCCAGTTGAGGCTGAATCACTTTCACCGACCGACGATGCTTCTCGGCTTCGTTCAGTGTCGTGACTCGACTGTTCCGAGCTCACTGACTCCACTTCAGCTTCACCTGATACAGTAAATAATCATAAAATATCTATTAACTCGTTTCATAGTCTTATCTTGAAGATCATGAAAAGGGATGCATGAAGAGAGCCTCTGTCAGTGACGATACTTAAGTACGTCCGTTGTAACCTGGGCAGTCAGCCCCGCTACCAACCTTGCTGACTGGGTATGACGTGGGTAATTTTTACTCCGCGGCATGAGCCATTCTCGTATAGCTCTTGCTAACAAGAGAAGAAGATCTTGAAGATAATCAACATATCAATAAAGCAACAAAAGATGAGATGTTAAAAAAAACTTTAAAAAAGTAAAAACCGACTTCAAAAAAAACTATAACTAAACTAGGAGTAAAATAATTATCATTTAATAAAACTACCAGTTTCAGAAGTCGGTGCATTCAATTTGTTTCAGCGTAGAACACCGACTTCTGAAACTGGTAGTTTTATTAAATGATAATTATTTTACTCCGTTTAGTTTTTTTTGAAGTCGGTTTTTACTTTTTTAAAGTTTTTTTATTTTATACTTTTTAGTGCCACAAATTACAATTACTATAGTGTACAAATTCTCGAACCAGCACTACAACTAGAACGTCGTCTACATACGATTTGTGTATTTTTTTTTTGTTTTTGTTAATTTTTTCAAAAAGTGCTGAATCATTTTCAATAAAATTTACATGGGACCACCTCTGAAGTATGGCCTACCAAACAAAAAAAGAATCATCAAAATCTATTCATAATTGGCGCAGACATCGCGAAACAAACACACAAAAAAAAACAAAAAAAAAACATTCAGACGAATTGAGAACCTCCTCCTTTTTGAAGTCGGTTAAAAAGATTTAGCAAGTCTGGCATCGCCTAGAGAGGCATCAAGAAGGAGCAAAGGGGCAAGAAAGAAAAAATACTCTATAATTCACGTAAGGTGGAGTAGCGTCATATAAACAAATTAAAAACAAATCTTTGCTTACCAAACGACGTATCATGCGACGCATCATGTGAAACATCATTATTTGTTGGCTCATGCGTCGCCTCGCCATTAACTTGCGTGTTTTCAACGCTCTTATTACTGGACAACACAGCAGTCTCGACGGGAATGGCTCCCAAAGGATCCACTAACTGCCCCTTCGATTCTTCCTCTTTGGCAGCTTCCTCACAATCTCTCAAGAACGGATTGATACGATTTCTCGATCCAGGCGTTAGTACTGGAGTTTTCGCTTTGTCGAATAAAGAATCGTCAAGCTCATGTTTCGATTCGACTATATCGTGTTTCAAATCGTTGATATCGTTTCGGAGTTCTGTGATTTCGTTTCGGAGGCCTACCATGGAGTTCTTTGTTCGACTGAGGTGTGTGTAGTCCATTGTTTTGTCGAAGTCTGGTGTTTCGTCGACCGACATGCTACGGATTGAGAGGGTGTCGTCGTTCGTCAGGTTTGTTGATGACACTGCTTGAGAACCTGAAGTATATGAAACTAGTTTTGTTAGTTGAATTAAGATTTATACAATCGACAGCGAATTGACGTAGAATAAACATAATCTAACAATAGTGGCAACATAATGCTGCCACCGCCGTTCTGTTAAATTGTTGCAATGCCTAAAAACTTTATTTTATTGTGGTCTCCAAGATTAATAATCTCTCATTTGAGCGGGATTTCATTAATCAAAATATGTTTATTTGAAACTTTAGAATGACTTTCCTTTTTTTAAACAACGTAGCACAGACCACTTTTGATCTTTCCAAAATAAAGACATAAGAAGTCTCAATTTACTCCTAACACCTCCTCTAATACAGAAGGAAAGAAAGAAAACTTTTATTGTGATTTTGAACAGATTCACAAAAGCAAAAGGTAAAATGGTGTTTGGAAACCTTTCCTCTTTACTTACCATATCCGCTAGAGGATATTGATGGCGAGTTCTTGTTAGGCACTCGTTCGCACGCGAGCTCGTGCAGCGAGTCTAACGTCTTCGATGTAGGCAAGAAACCACGGGAAGTGGCGCGGCTGCGCGTGCGCTGTGAGTAACAATACAGATATATCAAAATTCGTCGTAATGTTTTTGATCCCAAGTAATTATTATGACTACGATGTACTAATCGAAGACTACGATATTTCTAAGTTTATTAAGGGCCGATTTCTCAATCGTCTGGTAACTTTTAACTGAGGAATAAATTTGACATTTTGATACATTTTCTATACAAAAGCTGTCAAAACGTTAAACTTGTTCCTAAGATAAAAGTAATCTTGCTACTGAAAAATTGGACCTAAGTTGCAAATATCCTTATTTATTTTTTGTTTCTTTTTGATGCTGTACCCAAAGGTTAAGTGGTAGAAAATGCCTTATATGGCATTAAGTCCGCCTTATGTACCACCATTGTGCATTGAAGTATTAAATAAATAAATACTTCTTTAAAATACGGAAATAGTAAGTTTAGTAATAAAATATACTATAGGTTTTATTATGGCGGAATTCTAATTATTTTATAGTTCAGTTCGTGATTTGAGTTACTATGAGACTCGGCTTTGGGTATTTTTTTTAGTTATGATGATGATAATTGGGCATATTTCATGTATTATACATACGTGTGACCGTGGCGTGGTCAGCTCATCTACTGGCGCCGACTCTGGTTCAGAATGCGAGTCCTCATCGTTACGCCTGCCCGGCTCTTCGTGCAGCGTCGTCATACGTAGCCCGAGCTTGCCACTTGCTGGAGACGCTGTAAAATAACCCTCTATTAAAATTGTATACTGACAGGAAATATACCTGCCTGTATCCTGGTAGAAAGTCGAAAAACTGTCAAAAATATGAGATCCAGAAAAATATTCGTGTTTTATTCAAAATTGCTTGAAATAACAAAAGTGATTGTGACGAAGTCAAATACTTAAATAAGTCTTAAAGTTATAGTAAATGTGTAAAGAGATGTGATAAATAAGTTTTAATACTAATTCTTCAAGTAAATAGATTGTGTTCAAGAAAAATGATAGCATTAAGACAAAAGATTTGGCCCCAATACGGGTTCCAATAAGAAACATTCAAAATAGTACCTTAAGTTTCTTAAAACATACAGCTTACTTTTCATTAAATTAAAATAGAGTCAAATAATTAACAACAGTGCAATAAATTCTCCTAGCATTTTACCAAAAGTGCTGTGCCTAACTTATTCCATAGAAAGAAAGCTTAACGAATATAACGATTAACAAAAATTCACCATGAATGAGTTTACTTTAACAGAAATAACATCGTTTAAATGAATTACATGCTTGAGATTGTACAATGATTGAGTCATGCTAATGTTTTCACTATACGAACTAACTGGCTCACTATGAGATGTAGCAAATAAAAATTAAAACTAATGTTTACACTTTACGATGCCTAGATTCTTTTCAGTGTAGATGTTCAACACAAATAATTCAAAGTGCACTTATAGAGATGGATAACAGTATCGTGCACACTTCTGAGGATTATGAGGATGCTCATATGCATCGAAATGTTGAAAATATTAGCGACAACATTTCATCCATGAAATGGAAAAAATGCTACGTAAACCGCGTTGCCAAAAACACTGAAAAGATTATACAATGAGCTTTATAAATAATAATACAAACATGTAAAAAAACCGTCAAAAAAACAAGCGAAACTAGTGATTCTACGACTTAATAACTGGACGTACACTTGTTGGGCGTCTGCAGTCGTAGTGAGTTCAGGTTCAAATTCAAGTTTAGGAACGTTGGCCGGGCTGCAATGAAAATATTAATATCTTCGTCAATACAAACCTTATACACAACACACAGTACTTGGAAACCCTTACAGAATATTACTTCTAAAATCTTCGTAAATTACAGTTTGAAGTTATTTTACAGAACTAGAAACAAGTTTAAAAAAATACCTAATACAAAATTCACATAATTTCTTGTCTTAAACATTAAAAAATATTCACAGATATGGCGCAAAATGAGGGATAATACCTAACGCAATTTGGCGCTCAAATAGAAACAATATTGAGGAGGTATTTCCTTTCTAATATTGTAAATCTATTTTTAAACTATACTATATCACAATATTTATCCTTTGATGATCATTATGATATAAATCTCTGAAATGTTTCAAAATTCTATACATAAATTGAAATAGGAAAATGTTCACTTACAAACATCATATATCTAATTTATTACTAAATTATAGGGAACATTATATCAAACCTACTTTACAATTTATATTGTCTAGCACATGCTTATTACAATATCTATCCACAAGTTGTACTTCTTCAAATATTTGTCTACGATACATGCATAATTTCACCTAACACACACACAAACCTACATCCAATTTCATTGGTCTATCACTACTATTATAACTACTTATACAAAGATAGGACTGCCTTTTGAGTTTTTACGCATCGCACAATTTATCCAATGTACAATAATAATCAATGTTTGGCTAATATTATTAGAACCCTAACACATATAAGCAGTATTTGTTGTCTAAACTGAAAGCGTCGTTCGTTTTTCGAATCCACAGCAAATAGATCAACGTAGAGGAAGTGGGAAGGAGAGGAAAAATAACAGGTCATGCTGGTCCATGCAAATGAAAGAGACACGCAAACAAACAGACAGTCAACACAACGACAGAAGCTTGATGCTCGAAGCTTGCTTTCGTCTAATAGCCAATACACAGGGTCTAATTTTATCAAAATGAACTCAGCATCGTATTTTGTTCTCACTCGATTTCGATATGCCAATAGTTTCAGATGATATTTTACAGCCAATCAATGGGTAACATACAAAAATAAAAATTTCTTATGAGTAACAATGATCACAACACATCTATTTAGTTTTTAATCGTTCGGTTGCATTCGTCTAATAATTTCGCAATACAGTTGCCATTCCGATTTAATACCATATTGTTTTCTCTGTTTACCTGATAGGAACGAGCCTGAAGGTAGCGGGGGATTAAGATACAGAAAATATAACGTTAGTTTCAGAGTTTGGGAATCATTTTTGTGGTCCTATTCAACCTTGTTCTTTAAGATATATTGTAATGGAGTCCAATAAAACGTGCGAATTTAAATTGAAATTTAAAAATAACGAAAATAAATATTAGAAAAGCATTCATATATTTCATAAAACATAGAAATATGTAAACATACACTCAGGGTATTCGACTCCATTCGCATTCAAAAACATCTCAAAGAAAAAGATGGATTACAGAAGAAATATTTTAGTAAATTTAAAACAAGTCACATCAAAGAACATGACAGTGAAAAGAAGAAGGGGAGTTGAAGACAGAAGGGGAAGTAGTCTGAGCCATAGCGTCGCCACAAAGCAATTGGAAAATAAAATAATGTAATAGTGAGATATGAAGAGTGGATGTTCAAGTACTGTCGTGACAATTTTGTGAAGATGAATTGCCTGATATTTCTTTTGATATCTCTCTTATATAATGTAACTATTACTTCAAATATAATACTATTCTAATTTGTCTATCGTGCATCGATATCTGTACATACTAAATCAAATTTATGTTACCTATTCTACTGAAATGCACTAATAAATTATATTGTTTATCTAAAATACGGTTTACAATTTGATGTAAGCCTATGACGTAGTTAAATGCGCTATTCGTATGCACATGTGCAGATACTGCAAATAACGTTTTTTATTATAAATTATATTTAAAAACTGTAGGCATGACAATGTTATGAGTGGTAAAGAATGAATGTATCGGAAATAGGAGTGTGTCTTGTACTGTAAAAAATATATATTTTAGTTCACAACATGGAGAAATATCCCAGATTAGTATGGAGGGTAGTTGTAACTTACCGAGTCCGAACGGTTTGGTAGGTGTCACTATGTCGGGGTCGTTGTGTGCGGGCGCCGCGTACGAGTGCCGGTGCACCGAGCGACGAGGGGTCTCGTCCGCCAGGTCCGCCATGCTGCCCGCGCGACCCGACGCTAGCCCGCCCAGGGACTCGAACGAGTCCAGGCGCATGATCTGGACAATGTACGTCATATTAATACTAAGTACGGGAGTTTTATTTTTTGGGATATCTGGAGGAACTTTTAAGCGACTGAGACAAAAAACATGACGTTAAAATAAATGACAGACAGATATTTGGCTTCAAATTAAACTCATCAACACTGAAAGCTAAAATAATCAAATTGTAATACAATAAAATAATTTAATCGACAGACCATAAACTTTCATTTACCAGAGGGACAAACATATAGTATAATAAAATCACTGATATGATAAAAATACAAAACATATTTACAGATGTAAGGACATCAAAGTGATCAAACTAGGTGAAAATAAAATGTGATCAGCTAAAAATAAACCGACGCTAAATAAAAGAGGATATAGAAAAAATCTAGCTAAAAATGCAGATGTAACGAAACGAATTATTATTATATTCCTGTTTTAACATATTCAAATAATTAAATTCAAGTTATTTGAATCTAAATTGTATGTTCTGTGACAGAAAAACATTATTACACACATACATCAGTGAATTTTACATCACACAACAAAGTTTTAATTTAATTAAGTTTGTTTGAGCATGAGCGTCGATTTCACTCGATTTTAACTCTAGATTAGTTTGTCATGTAACTTCTATACGTTTAGGCTCAACATTACATCTTATTTGAACTTTATATCGTATAGTATAATGTCCAAACTCGCTTGTGAAAACACGAGCATAGTGACAAGCTTCCGTTTTAACTTGTGACATCGACATAACATCTAATTTGAACTTTATGCCAACACACAACATAGTCTTAATTTGCTTGTGAAAACAGGACCGTATGAAACAAAAGTGAATCAAGCAAAGTAATGCGTGTGTTTCGGCCATGCTGTTCACTCACGTTGTTTCCGTTCTTGGCGGCGTTCTCGAGCGCCTGCGACAGCTGCGGCCGGTGCGTAGCGACAACACACAGGTTAGCAAGCGTACACACTGCTAGATACGACTCGATTACTATTCAGGGGATTAGTTGTTTCATGGTTATGCAGCAATTGCAAGGTTTGAAATTAGAATATTCTTTTTTTAGAAAATGTTTTTTATTTTCTTTAGCCAGTATTGAAGACAAGAGAAGTGCCTTTGCTCCGTGTTGGCACGTTTATAACAGTTGCAACATAGCATAACTCTTATCATATTCGTTTATAAATTTCGCTGGCAGCCATCTTAGATTGACGGGGACTTTTTGATACTACTCAAATGACGCAATTCTCTTATAATCTTATTAACCATTCAATGATTAGAGGCATAGGTATAAAGTCCAAAATGCTTCTAATACCGTTAGCCGACATCAAAAAAGGAGAAGGTTCTTTCTACAACAAATCGTAAAACAACTAAATACCCTGAATAGCAAACGATTCTATACTATTTGCCTATTCTCAATGTGTTATATTTATTTACATCGTGACTTACATAACTGATACTTTAGTGAGTTAATGGCGACATAGACTTATCAGCATTTAATTTACTTGTGTCTGTTAACTTAGCATTTACTCGGCTCCCAAGCTTTACAACATCTATAGTTAAAATTAACTTACAGATAGAAAAAATCGCGCCTGTAAATTCGGAGTTATATCACAATACTCTTATACATATACAATTTAAACTATCTTACACGCTAGCGACAACGGAAAGCAAATGATCAATGAATGCAATATTTCACTCAAATAACATAATCACCCCATATGGCTTAATTTACATCGCCGCGGAATGGAATGAAAGCGACGAAATTGTACATAGCATAATGAACTTTATGTCAATTTTATAAAGTACAAACTAAATACGAGCCAAAAATGGTCGCGAGAATTCCACGGAAAACGCGCGTTGGCTCGTATTTAGTTTGTACTTTATACAATTGACATAAAGTTCATTATGTCAATTGTATTGACATAATTGAGATTGTCATCACGTACGATATCCACCCACGCCTCTACTGAGAAAATCAAACTGCATCTGTGCGTAGCACATGCCTCGCCACAAACATGAAGACAGACAAACGAGGCATTTGCTTCGCACGCGATGGCTCGACCCGAGCATATGTTGGTATATTTTTTCGACACGCACGCCTCAAGCAGAGGCATTCGATAAGCGCCGTTCGCGGTGCATGCCTTGCAAAGTCTGTATCCACCTTAAGAGGTGCAGGCCGGGATCGAAGTCAACCCCCCTGTCTGTATCACTGCTTCATTCAAGTTTTAAAAATAAACTGAAATGTTTCTAAAATATGTGAAATTTATTTATTTGAATACCCTGATCTTTGGATGTCGCTAGAGTGTAAAACGCTTATTTTCTATGAAGTTACAGCTGATCTTCACTATTTTTTACTTTCAATATCATGTGTTTCAATATACAAAGTTAACCTCGTAGATTTTACTTGATGTGCAGATAATCAAGAATCTATCTGGCGTGTACCTACGTGCTAAAACTAGCTTCGACTGTACGTGTCTATATAAAACCGTGGTCTATCCAACGTTAGCCATGTACTACGTACTAACAAAATCAATATTAATTTACAAAACACACATTTTTTTTAAATCCTTCAATTTAATACGTAGTACGTAGTCTAAATTGGTCGTTGTTTGTATATTTAAGTGTTGTAGATGTGATTGTACCTGTGAGAAGTTGGGTACTGAAGCGGTCTTGCGCATCGTGATTGGTTGTCCGCGCGCCTGTTCTAATTCTTTGACGGCGACGCTCTGACGTAGCCGGTCGAGAGTCAGTATGCTTTCCACTGCGCTTACACCTCGCGTGTATTTTTCTGAAAATAAATATAGATGTTAGAATTAGAATTCCAAGCAATACACTGAACTACTAGTATTTGGAGTTTAATGCCTCTTTTGCGTTAGTTTTATTAACCGATTTTAAAACAACGTTGTAATTTTTTTTTTTTTGGTATTATTCTCCAAGAAGGTATCTTCTTTCTACTTTTATTCTTGTGTCGTAACAGCTATAAGAATTCCTCAAATGATGAACAACAGTTCTTTTGTCATAACATCTGACCGCTATTACTCTATTACAGTGCGTTCAATCCGCGAAGATGCACCCCACTTTTTTTGTGATTGGTAGTCGCGTGGTGCGTATGCACACATCTCTTATCATTATCTTATATTAGTGTGCGTGTGTACATATCTAACAATTGTGAGGCGATAGATCTAACACAATAGTAATTAATAATAGACATTTATGAACTGTAGCGATTTAAACTAAGGCCGCATATTCAGAGTGGCGAGGCGTGCAGCGGGGCGTTCGAACATTGTATTGAGCGTGCATACATTTAGCTGCATGCTGGAAACGCTATTACAAAGACACTTCAACTACTGGTCTGTATGTTGAGTAACGCTTACAAAAACGCCCCGCTACACGCCACGCCGCTCCGAATTTGCGGCTTAAGAGTGGGGCGCGCCTTTTTGAATTGAACTATCTGTACCAACCTACTCTCAAACCGAATTGTTATGTCGTAAACTAATTTATTCTCACCGATATAAGTCTCTCCATCTGCAGCACTGGCCTCTTCTCCCGTGGCCGCGATCTGCGCGAGACTCTCCCGCTCCTCCAGCTCCTCAGAAGCCTTGGGTATGTTGGAGACTACCTCATACGTCACGCCTGTGTGCGTCAGCTGGTCCGTCCTGTCAACGTAATAACTAACACATTTGTATATTACATATATCATTTTGGTCAAGTGTTTGACATTGTATGGTAAGGGAAAGTCTGCTGATGCCTAAGGAAGGAAAAAAACTTGATTATGTCGAAACAACAAGAAAAGCTTACGATTGAAAAATTTCTGATTATAATCATAAAGTTGGGTATCGACATTGCGACGCTGCCTTGCGAGGGGTGATTGTAAAGGAAGCATGTGTATTGCCTCGCGCGCTCGCGACATGGAAGACTTAGGGACCATCTCCACGAGCGAGTGAATCGCGGCGATATTCTCGCCGTGCCATCAAATTCAATACTAACTATCGCCGCGATAACATCGCCGTGTGGAGACACGTTCTAAGAGAGTGTATAGAAATACGTGGCACGACGATAATATCGCCGTGATTCCCTCGCTCGTGGAGACGGCCCCAAAGAAAGCTCAGCACAGCTCGTGTCGCCTATGTAGACGGAACTTGAGCATATCGCGAGACTGCCTCGCGACTAAAAGCTCACGCGTGAGCAGCCTCACGAGCAGCCTCGCTATGCCGATACACAGCTTCAGTTTTTTTTTTATTGGTATTACAAACAGGTTTTCTTCTGATTTGCCTACTTTTGTCGGGAAATAACAATTCCTTTAACATCCTAATTTCTAACAGTGACAGAATAAATTGGAACCAGATGGTTGACGACTAACCTGACGATTTTCTTCCGTATCCTGTCGGTCAGGCTCTGTCGCTTGTAAATGTTTAATCCTAATCGTTTCCTAAGTATGAGATCCATGGGGGCGGGGTGCGACAGCCTCACTGTTGTCTTCAGAATCAGGTACACGCGTTCATTTGCTGGAATACGAAGAATACATGTGAGCGACAGTACTTGAGTACAACAATACATAATATCGTCGCCGAAAAGTGTTAAACTTATAACTCCATTCAAAAAAACTTACAGGCAATTATTAAAATCTTATCAATAATAAACTACAAAAAAACGAAGTAACGTTATAATTCTATAATTTAACATAATTTTATAGAAAAAAAAACAGATTTGTTCATTGCCTGTGAAATGGTATAAATAGAGTTGAAACACTGTTAGCAGAGACAATACGGCAGTCGCTCAACATTTTAGGGAATTTAAACGAAAATGCAGTGCTAGCCATTATAAATAACCGAATGCAGGATGAGTAAACGTCAATCTTGCTCAATTTTTTCTGCGTATATCTGTCGGACGTCGGACTCATCGGTTATGAGGTGCACCAAAAGCAGATGAGACTGACGTATGGTTTATCTGAGCGCCGTGTTCTTTCCTTTATATCCCCTATTTTACCCCTATTTAGGTAGAATAATGATTTTTATCACAAATATTTTGTTATACTAGTAGCAAAGTCTACCTATATCTCACTCCTTACAGTCGGTCAACGTAGAACATTGTCGCAGAGCAATCGCGCGGGGGGTTGCGGGGTGAAGGAGCGGAGGTTATGTCCCGAGTAGCCATACTGCATACTTGGGACCTCAGAATACAGAAAGTACCAGAAGCTGTGATAGCGCCTAATACTGAAGCATCAAAAACTACTCTTAAACGGAGTAGTTTGACGCGCAGTCGATCAGTTACTATGGGGACGTCATAACGACTACATGTATTTACCGGTGTCAAATTAAATTAAATTATGCAGTTTTGTGTCGTTCGAACCTATAAAAATGCAGCGGGGCTAAAAACAAAACAGGATGGGATCACATTTCACGTTTAAGTAGCACATTCAGATATCGTCTTATTTAATTAATCAATAAATTGTTCAGTTTGTAATTGTCATAGGGAATGATGCGTCCATATTGTTAGTGTTGTCATTATAAGAGTTTTGATTTTCCCTTCTTTTTATTACCTACTGAGGGCTTAAATTAAACGTTTTTTTATCTAAAACGTGTTTTATTCCTATTAGACCTTCTCTATTTCTTGAGATTATCAGGTACAGTCAGCGTCAAAATCAAAATCCAAGATGGCGACTGTGAAATGTTACAAAATATGCGTTAATGTGTGTCGTTTCCGCGGTTTTCGGGAGCGCTGAAGATGAAAATCAGGTCAAAGTAGAAATCCAAGATGGCGGCTGCAAAATTTTACAAAATATGCGTCATGGGTGTCGTGTCCGTGGTTTTCGGGGGTGTTGATGATGAAAATGAGGTCAACGTCAAAATCCAAGATGGCGGTTGTAAAATTTTACAAAATATGCGTCATGTATGTCGTGTCCGTGGTTTTCGGGGGCGCTGATGACGAAAATGAGGTCGAAGTAAAAATCCAAGATGGTGGTTGCGAAATTTTACAAAATAAGTATACGTCATGGGCAAAATCTTACAGCCGTCATCTTGGATATTGACTTAGACCTCATTTTCGTCACCAGCGCCCCGGAAAACCACAGAAGCGACACCCATGACGCGTATTTTGTAGAATTTCACAGCCGCCACGTTACGGAGTTGATGTAGTGAGCGCACATCCATACAAATTCATATAAAGAATACGAACCGCACGAGGCGAGGCAGTGCGGGTCGGGTGTCGGGTGGGTCTAATGAGCTGTAACCTTTAGATTGAATAAAAATTTAAAAAAAAAACCTTTTTTTATTTCATTGAAAATTTCGATGCCATGCATAAATTAATGAAGGCACGGCAACACAGCTGACGGGCACGACTAGCCTGATATCGCTCCACGCAGTCAATTAACTTGGAACGCTAAAATTACTCAGATACAGAATACCACGGTTCATTTTTTGAAAACTTTTTTTTTTATTCTGAAAAAATCCCATGCAGGGTCAATCAGTGTCAGATCACGCGGTTTGAAGGAATTACATGAATTCGTTAACACCCTGTAGTTTTGTTCGGATCATTTCGAACAGTCTGTTCGTCCCTATATATTTGACGCTGACTGTACCTACTCAGATATAAAATATTGCTTTTATAGAAAAGCACAATTTTGATTTTATTATTATCTTACCTCCAATACTCAACGTTTTCCCCAAAAACGGGTAAACAATGTCTGAGCTAGCAACATTACGCGGGTGGGAAGTGAGACGGGCGCGGGACGCATGCTTTGATTTTGGACACAGCGTACGGCTTGCAATTACTGTTGAACGCGGATTCTGTTTCTTTCTGTATTCTGAGCTTGGGACATAACCTCCGCCCCTACATAACTTTGACATTTCATAGGACCTGTCAAATGTATGGGCGTTGACCCACTGTATGTAGTAAGTAGGTACACTGTGCTAGTAGCACCAGTGGTATAGTTACCTTCAGTTATACGGTTGAGGTACTGCGAGTCGTGTATGGAGGAGTCCCAGGAGGCGACGGCGGACACGTCCTTATCGTGGTGGTGTAGTATCTGTAGCTCGTAGAACTTGTTCCCGTGTTCTTTGGGCAGTATGGAGTGTAGGCCCGCTACTGTGACTTCCTCGCCGCTCGGGTGCGTTGTTAGGTCGTCCGCTGTGATCAAGATTAGGTAAGATTGATGTCAGTGTTTTGCTATATGTGTGTAACAGTAAATCAGGATACTTTATATGGCTCTGAGGCGTGTTAAATGAGCCCGTTTGGGCTTAAATTTGCACTTCGTAAAATAAGATATGCATAGTTGCTAACCATCTCTTTAGAGTTTGCAGAACTCGCCGCACGCCCAGTTTCTTTTTTCAATTAATTGTCAATTCTTTTATTATTTTAATAGAGTGGAGTATGCGAGTTAAGTCTTACATTAAGGGCTCCCACACAAAACCGCGAATTCGCGTCGCATCGCAAAAATCTGCGAGCTACATAGAACCATACCACCATATTTTGCTGCTATGCGGCGTCGTATCGCATCGCATCGCAGTTTTGTGTGGGAGCCCTTACTAAAATGTTGTAGTTGTGATTGTGTACTTACCATTGAGATCTAAGAACAGCACAGGTATGTGGTGTTCCATGCCCAGGGGAGGCACCCACGCCGCCGGTGCGCCGGGGATTGGACTGCCCGGACTGGGGACTAGCACCTACGGGACAAAACACGCAATTTGTGTAACGAAAACTACTCAATGAAAATAAGTCGCATCATTGGAGTGAAAGTCAGTCTGGTGACGTCGAAGTCGTAGATTCGACTTCCAGGTCCAGCAAAACGTGTGTGAATTTTATTTTTTGTCAGAAAACATGTCATGTATTATAATTATGAGAAAAGCTGTCTCAGCTCACAGTTAAGGTTGAAAAAGTAATTGGAAACTGTAAGAAAAACTCTTATTGGTAATCGACAGATGAAGTTAGTGAAATGCAAACAAGATGGCTGAAACGTAACAAGGGTACTGATGTTATCAACTTACAGCATTCCGTTCTTCGGTGAGCGACACCCACTGTTCGACGAGAGACTGCTCGCGCTCATTGTCACGTTCACTCTTCATCGACGGCGACATGTTCACCAGTTTCTGTTAAAATATTATTAAAATAATTGAAGTGTCAATTGTATAAAATTATAGAATCCTTATAATTACAATAGTTTAAGTATAAAATAAGTTAAAATATTGTAATAATATGGACCAAAAGTATCCCAAAAAGCATTTTTTTTTTTTGAGATTCTGTCTGCCCTCGGTTCACTAGGCCAAATTTTTGCAAAATCAACCGCGCGCGCACTGTGTAATATTTTCACGAATCACGTCGAGCTCTTTTCAATCCCCCTTCACGTCCGAAGCTAGATACATTACAGAAGTGATTTTTTTCAAAGTAAAATTATCTGCAGCGGCTCTAAAATTTGTAATCAATATTTACCTGTAACTGCGCATGTAAATGTTGCCGTCTACGAAACAGTGCATCGCTCCACCTTTCCCGTAACACCGCTAAGTCTTCATCTTGATAGGAGTCCAGCGGCATTTGTAATCGTGACCTGAGCGACAGAAAAACATATTATTCGTTTTGAGTTTAAAATGTTAATGAAATACATACCTCAGATCAAGGGCATTGCAAGTTTTTGCCTTGGGCTATGGATTTCTAACACCTATAAGATTTTTGTTAAGTATTCGCTAAAGGTACAATTCCGTGCATCGCGGCCGATCGCAGCCGCGCGCGGCTGATGCGTCAATAGTCAGAGTATGAAAATGTATGGTACCGATTCCGAAGTCTGCGACAGACGCGTGCGGCTAACGACAGATTATTCAGTATATTATAGGCACGACTAGTGACGCATCAGCCGCACGCGACCGATCGCGCGCGGCTGCGATCGGTCGCGATGCACGGAATTGTACCTTATGACGCGCAACGCCCACTATTCTATTGGAGAATTGACTTTCCTGGTTACTGGTCTCGTAAGAAAGTGAAACATTAGGCTATGTACTGACCTGACAGTAACAGAGCCGACCTCGATGCTAAGTATCTGCTGGCACACGAGCGGCAGCGTGCCCGAGTTGAGCGCGGGTCGCACGCGCACGGCGAGGCGCCGCTGTTGTCCCTGTCGTACCTGGTACACTCCGCCCGTCCATACATCGTTGCGTTGGCTCACCTAACAAAATAATACAACATACGTAAACCTCACTCCCGAACAAATGCCTCAAATACCTAGAAAAATATGCACCGCGCATGCGAAATTAAGCGTTAGGCGCCATCTCAACGAGTGAGTGAATCGCGGCGATATTCTCGCCGTGCCATCAAATTCAATATTAACTATCGCCGCGATAACATCGCCGTGTGTAGACACGTTCTAAGAGAGTGTATAGAAACACGTGGCACAACGATAATATCGCCACGATTCTCTCACTCGCGGAGACGGCCCCTTAGTGTTAAGAGAGCGCGCTCTTTTTTATTACATTTGGTTTATTTACTTTCACTCTGGAGGTTAAGTGACGTATTATGTTTCCATAACTAACCCTGCATAACACCCATTTATAAGGAGCAATATCAAAAAAAAAAAAATGAAATCGAATGCAATATATTGAAGCAATAACAAAAGTTGTACTATCGAAACACTGTACAAAACCGTATTTCTTAAGCAAATAGGTGCAAAGTCAGCTGTCGATGGATTCGGTTGGTTATCTCGTATTGTTTATGATTCTCGTAACAAGAGAAAACAAACCAGATCGGTCGACAACTGACTTATCCAAAAGTTTTACAATCAGGGGGCAGATATAGCTCAAAATCCTCCCAGGCCCTGTAAGTGATGTAAGGTAAGTGATGTATGAATTTCAAAAATAGTTACCTCAACAGGCGCGTACTCTCCGTTATCGTTGAGTTCGTGTATCTCGACCCACAGTTCTATCTTGCGCGTGAGTTCCGTCCAGCGGTCAGCGAGTGAGCGCGCTTTGGCTAATTGTTGTTGTTCTACTTCCCAGTTGCCGCGAGCGCGACTGAAGCCGGCTGAACGATGGCCCCAAACCTCAATAGATAGCGCACCCTCTGGTAAAACAAATAATAATTTTAGAATGTAAATCTTATTTGATAGGAGACTTTTTTAAACTGTACAAATTTTAAAACAGAATTGTTAGTTAGCATAGCCTTTCACTTGATCGAATTTAAAATCTGGTGTGGTAAGGTCAGGGCTACGGTGTGTCCAGGGGGGCAGTGTTCACGCTAGGGACAGCTGGTAATGTAACTAACTGCTATATTGACAATTAATTTAAAGTGGCACTTAACCTTAACCCGCTTAACCTGTCTCTACAAAATTGTTGTTGACTAAAGTTTTTCCAGAGAGACTTATTTGTTGAAATTAAACGAAATTCTGCAAATTGTACAGTATATTTAAAAATCGCTTTTACATGTCGGTTTGTTTTTTTAAAGCTAGATGTCGTCGGCGTTTCCTATCTGACTACCTTTGAAAAGAAAGCCGGAAACAAATTCAGGGGTTGAAGATTTTTTTAAAGTCCAGAGATATATTTTCTGAAGCAAAAATTTGTGTGAGGACAATTGTGGCGGCATCTATCACGCCACATAGATGCCGCCACAAATGCAAAGCAACGCCTGGACTGGCCTTTTGAGGAAAGTTCCAGAGCAGTTTGAGAGGACCTACAGGTTACAGTTTGACAGGACCCCAACAGATGGCACGCATGAATCAGCCATCGTGAATCTCAACCCTTTTTTTTTTCTTTTTTTTTTGTGGGAAAATCCTCATGGATGCCCTTCGCCCGGGGAAGGCAAAGGGGTATGCCGGACTCTTACCGGCTAAAAACCCACGGTGTTCCATCTCCTGACCCTTGGCCGGGGTCACGAGATTCGCAGCTGCATGCACCGCGACCCCGGCAGGCCTCGGTCCGCCAGCCCCTGGCGGACCTCTTCTTCTGTGGGGCCTTGCCCCACGTCCTCGTGAACACAGCGCGCCGCGTTCTCGGGCCTGTTACTGGTCGAGCGACGGGTCCCCTAACCCGCCGCCCGCAGGCCACACACTACGGTGGCCGGAGATAGTCGCGCGCCCTCCGGCGGCCCGGTGCGTCTAGCGCGGGAAGGGAGAGTGGCAGCTGCCTCTCTCTCCCTCTCCGCTCCCTCCTTGGTCGCCATCACCTCCTCACAGAAGGAGGCGACGGCTTCCCACGCAGTCTCGCTCCCAACCATGGACAGAACCACGGCCGGAAGCGAGAGGTCACCACCGACCGCCGCAACTAGTTCGCGGCGCTGCGTCGCCCACGCAGGACACGCCTGCAGCGTGTGCAACGCCGTGTCCTCGGGGCAGTCGTGAATCTCAACCCTATCTTAGGGAGCTCAACGATCCGAGCCAGGACCATGAAAGTAGTCCATACAATGCTCTAACAAAATATGAAAATATAATAACTCACCAGCACAATGCTCAATGAACTCCTCAGTGAGCGGTATAGTGAAGTCCTTCTTATGATCAAATCGGAATGTGACGAGTGACTGGTGCCTGGGCGAGAGTGGCGGCGCGGGCGGCACGGTGGGCGGCGTGTCGGCGCTCACCACGGGCGGCACCACCACGGGCTCGCCCACGCCGCCGCCGCCGCCGCCGCCGAACACAGAGTACTGGCAGAACACGAAGTGCGACAGCGACGGCGGGAGACCTGTCGCTTGCTTGATCGCTACGCGGATTGTCACCTGACACGAAAATATTAACTTTTATTATCACTTTAGCCGCATTTAGACATTCGTACGAGTTGCGAGACGAGACGCGAGTCGAAAATGTAAACATGGCGCTCGTCTCGATTCGCGGCTCGTCTCGCGAATCGCATCGTTCGCGTCTATGGAGGTATTTTAGGCACGAGCCAAAGAGACGAACTTTGTGAATGAATACATCCGAATGTGTATGCGGTCGCTTGTGTTGATATAAATCACAAAAACGTTATGCCGAACAATTCGTGGAGTGGCGAGGCAAGCCGCGAGTACGCAAAGTGTACGCGATATTAAATAATAATTATACTGTCTTTTAAAATTCATTGTGGATATAATAAGATCATTAAACAACATTGCGAAGAGTATCCATATACGAAATGCTTACTTGTTGCGTCGCAGAATCAGCAGGATCATCATCATCCCTCATATCACCAGAACTGTCTGAAGCCGCTTCACAAATTCTGTCTTGAGGAAACTGTCCTGCCACTCGACTTATCTCCACCTGTATACAAACACAATACGGTAAAATCGTTTTACTTAATAAAACTCTGACACTAACGGACTGATAGACAATACATCTTAAACCAGTGGATCTAGACTTGGGAGCAAAGAAATCGAGCCACTAATTTTTTACATGTCCTGGTTATTAGTTTTGGTTTCATGAATTATATAATTCAATATACAAAAAACTACCCTCATTGTAAAGGTTATCAAATACCCTTTTAGGCGATATATGTTTAGAATTGATCTGTTCCATAATACCAAAAATAATAACAATTATACCTACATAAAAAATAGAAGTGGCTCGATTTATTTGCTCCCAAGTATAGATGCATGAAATTATGCACTAGAGTTCTTTATATAACTTTAGTCCAGTCATTATAGTAAGTTCACCTCGGAATTCGAGATACCCAGCTGTAAGTCTGTAAATACTTGTATATTGACACCCTAAAAGTTGTCTCAAAACCTACATATGGTAGGGTGTACGCAACTATTAAATTTCAAGGTCAAAGGTCACAAAAATCGGCTTTTTGCGCTTTTTTTTGCAAATATCTCATTTCCTATGGGTTTTTTGCTATTTGTATTTTTAATCAATATTGTAGAATACAAAATTCTCAACAAATGGCTAGATTTTTTTTTTATACGGTGAACCGTTTTCGAGGTAGAGGGCGGAGAGCGCGCGGTCACAGCATCACTTCAGGTCAACCGGTGCCTCCGGTCGAAAACGCGCCATATATAGTTGATGAACTATCGATAAATCAATGATTATAAATATTTATCAATTTTTATTAACAATTATATTATATTTTATCATTTTTTTCCTAACCTATCCACTTTTTATTCAGTATTAATTTATTTAACAACACTTACCTGCCCATGTAATTGCAGAATTGTTAATGAAAATATAGGAATTAAATTTGAATTTTAACCTAATTAATATTAATAACTTCTTACATGATGAAAAAAAAACAAATAAATTAATTTTTGTATTAAAAAATGTCATTCAATACATTTATTTTTTTTAAAAGTAAAAAATGGAATAAAGGGTACAAAAACTACAATTTATAATTTTAATCATCTTCTTCCTCTTTATCGTCGTCTTCCGGCTGCTGGTAAATTTCAAACTGGTCTTCATTATCGTCTTCAACGACATTTGTCTCAAGTTCTTCCATGATTTCGGGGTCAAAGGTTCCATCTTCGTTAATGTCGCTCTGATATGGTAGAGCATTGAGACAAGCTTGCCCATTACATTAGCCACAAGATAAAGAGCATTGGAAGCCCGCTTTCCTGCATCCGCATCGCGAACCACAACCACTCTTGCAGTTGCAGAACATTCTATTTAGCAAATCTTCTGGAGCAGGTGGTAAAATTGACATAATAGGCTTCAAAAAATCGTTTCGCATTGCCCAACCCCATACCTGGGGTTCCAAATCATGCCATAACCAAGTTTGAACTTGATAATATACACGTTTGAAATGTTGATGAGCAGCTGCACTTGTTGGTGGAATATTTGAAAGCTGCACAGGTTTATTAAGTTTTGTAGACTTGACGTAATGCATATAACGAAGATGATCGAGACTTTTCACAGATTTCGGAGCATTATAGACTGCCAATAAGGTTTGAGTTCCACTCTCTAATAATCTCTGGGCCAAACAATTTTCTTCCTCAAATGCTGCAGCTAGTTCATCCAAATTTGTCAGTTTCTCAAAAACTTTTAAAAATGATTTATCGATAGTTCATCAACTATATGTGGCGCGTTTTCGACCGGAGGCACCGGTTGACCTGAAGTGATGCTGTGACCGCGCGCTCTCCGCCCTCTATCTCGAAAACGGTTCACCGTATAAAAAAAAATCTAGCCAAAATTTGTAGAGAATTTTGTATTCTACAATATTGATTAAAAATACAAATAGCAAAAAACCCATAGGAAATGAGATATTTACAAAAAAAGCGCAAAAAGCCGATTTTTGTGACCTTTGACCTTGAAATTTAATAGTTGCGTACACCCTACCATATGTAGGGTTTGAGACAACTTTTAGGGTGTCAATATACAAGTATTTACAGACTTACAGCTGGGTATCTCGAGTTCCGAGATTCTTACCTAATTTATGCTTAAATGACTGGACTACTTAGGTGAGCACTAAGAATGGATTTTTGAAAATTCATCGCCTGAGACCGGTTACGCACTGCATCCGATGCGGATCCGTGAAAATACGGATATATAAAACTCGGACCGAATTCGAATATTGCTTATCGCACTGCATTGGATCCGAATACGTGAAAATACGGATCTAGTCTAAAAAACTAGGACCAAATTCTTACGCACTAATCCGATCTCTGATTCAAATCCAAGCAATTCAGGGGTCATGCGAAAGCGTTCATACAAACAGTACTTAGGTCCGTCAATATTTCTTCCGAATTGGAGACTCACGAATGACGGAGAGAAATCGGATGACGGAAGTCGGATCTAGTGCGTAAACTACCATCCAAATAGTTTTATGACTACTTCGGAACGTATTTTCACGGATTCGGATCTCTAAGAGATTTAAATAGTGGATGAAAGTTTGTATGAAATTCGTGATTTCTGAAATATGGGAAAACTCATCGCGCACACAGCTAGTCTTTGATAAATAAGACTTGATAACACGCTATACATATACCACGCTACGCAAACGTTTCGATAGCCTCAAAACCATTCTTGCATGATATTCTTCTGCTTTTGTTCGATAAATAAATGAATCTGAATCTGACGCTGCCGTTTGACATTATGCTGGGATGTACGGCCTTGTAAGTTTATTAGCTATCCCGTAATCCGTCAGTCGTTTAAAATCTCACAATTTAAATAGCAACATTCACAGTGTGCAAATAGGGAAGCTAGGTATTCAGTTCATGTCACTTGTATTTTTTTTTAATATGTATTTTAAGACAAAAAACATACCTGTAACCTGCCAGCTACTTCTCCCTGCTGGCTGATAATAGGTGTGTGATAATCCAACGTCACATCATGGAACAAAGCCTCTAAGAACACGTTAGCCACGCCAATCAGGTTGTGGTTCTCCTGCGACTCGTAGAAGGGATCCAGTGCTGTTTCCGTTGTTTCTGGCTGAAAAGGTACGATGGAATTAGTCAAATAGAGGGTATTTGAAGATCATTTATTTTAAGTTTATATTTATTAGATTTCGTTATATTCTTTAGATGTTTTGGTAATGTTCTTCATCCCGTACATCGCTGACATTATCATTATCGCCAGTCGTCGTACATGTCGCGCATGTCTACCAGCTTGTTGTCTAACTTACTGACACAGACCACACCACACATAACAAGTATACTCGAGCTCGCTATCACTTACTGTCTCGCCGCTACTTGGCAGCCGTACCTCTTCGATGTTGTCATCTCCGGCGCGCTGCTGCCGTCGTCGCCAGTCGTCGTACATGTCGCGCATGTCTACCAGCTTGTTGTCTAACTTACTGACACAGACCACACCACACATAACAAGTATACTCGAGCTCGCTATCACTTACTGTCTCGCCGCTACTTGGCAGCCGTACCTCTTCGATGTTGTCATCTCCGGCGCGCTGCTGCCGTCGTCGCCAGTCGTCGTACATGTCGCGCATGTCTACCAGCTTGTTGTCTAACTTACTGACACAGACCACACCACACATAACAAGTATACTCGAGCTCGCTATCACTTACTGTCTCGCCGCTACTTGGCAGCCGTACCTCTTCGATGTTGTCATCTCCGGCGCGCTGCTGCCGTCGTCGCCAGTCGTCGTACATGTCGCGCATGTCTACCAGCTTGTTGTCTAACTTCTCCATGGACCACACTTGACCGCTGCGACCCGGACGTTTGACCATTATGGCTGGCTCTGATACGAATGCGCCGCGCTAGAATACAACAAATTATAATTTACCAATTGGATAAATAAGGCTTAAAATTCATTTTTCGATCAACTAGGAGTCCTGAACAAGTTAATATAAGATTTAAAATCTTTTCCGATATGACGCAGTCTTTGCATAACAAAAATCTTTCAGATCAATGTTGGGACGAGGAATGCTTATTTTGTCAATCAATTCAAATTTCACATAATTCAGGAAGTTTCAAATAGAAGAAGAGTAGGGCTGTCGCTGAAAACCAGCGCTGTGGCTGTCTCTTACGTATGTCACAGCATTATGTTGAACGATGGCCGTTTTGCGCGGATGAGACGCATATTTTACTAATTTTTTTTTCAATTTTCGTTATTTCGGCCCGAACACATGCGTATTTTCTGTCTTTTTTTTTCAATAGTTTTCAGTAGACTATTTACCTTTCTATTAGGACTAAGGTTCTGCGGCGGTATTTGTAGCGTGACGCTGAATCTCGTATTCCGCCTCATCTCCTCCGCTAAGAAGTTAGCCTCCTGAACAAGCGCGTTGGCCCGCAGTATGTCCGCTTTGAGTCGTCCTAGTGACCGCTTGAACGTGTCGTCACGTTCTGCCGCCCAACGCTCTACGCGTGCCGCTGTTGTTGGCGTGCAAGCTGTCATCTTGCCTGCAATATACAACTGTTCTTTAATACAAGCAATTTTATGGTACATAATAATTATGTGTTTCTAGGCATTTGGATAACGCCGTTGTTGGTGAAATGGTAATGGAGTGATAAGTGATGATAATATTCATTTTTATTGTCAATTTGAAAGATTGAAAATTGTATAGGTTAGAATATTCAGCATTGCACAGATATAATATGTAAATAGCCCAACGAACGGCCACACAAATTTTTGCATGGCACAGCTACATTTTCTTAACCTTTCTATCATATAAATGTAGGAAATACTAGATGTAAAAATAAAATTACCCAGTTTGAGAGGATCATACGCGTACGGCGGATAAGGTGTGGAAGGCGACAGTATATTCCTCAGCTGTTGGAACTGTCGCTCGTACTCTTGTCGTTGTTTCTCTAACGCCACTGCAATAAAACAAATACAATTATTACAATTTGCGCAGAGAAGAATCTAAAGATACACCGAAAAAAAAAAAACGTTAAACACTGAAGATGGTCTATAGACCAAACCGTCTATCATTTTAATTCTGCATAATATGCGAATTTTGATGGAAAACCAACGATAAACTATAAATAAAGGCACAAGTACCTTGTTTGTCCTCTTCATGCTGTTTCTCGAGCCTCGATATAGCAGTCTGTATTGGATCGTTGCTGAGTTCATTCAACATGATCTCGTCCCGCGCAAAGTTGTAGTCGATTGGCTGCGCAGGAGTTTGTGGCTCAGACGCCGCCGCTGTGGAATAACCAGCATCTTGTTCTACAACGGAAATGTTAGTAGAACAAAATAAAAGTCAAATAAAAGCATATAACAGCAAAATAAAAGGAGACAGAATATTTTAGGACAAAAATGCACATTTACTTAAAATGCATTTAGCTGCGATAATTTTAATAGCATCTATATAATAGTAGGAATCTAATCGTAGTTATAGGATAAAAAGCAATGCTTACATCCTACGTGTGGAGACAAAAACGAGGCGGTCGTGATTCTATGCAAAACAGTATTATTTGAACATCTATACCAAAATGGCTGAAAATCAGCTAACACATCTCATGGTGACAATAAAAATCAAGCTCAACAGATGTTTCAATTATAAGTTCATAACATAAAAATACGAAACAATGCTGATATACATGGTTAGTCAGAAAGGGGGTACTATTCCGCGGGCCACTTAAAATATCACTGATGACTGTTTTAATGAAAGGGTTAAAATTTTTAAGTTCGATTATTTTTATTTCCATACAAAAAGATTTTTATTTTAGTTTTTTTTTTTTCAAAAAAACTTCGTCCGTTCTTTGGACACGAATTCAGAAAATGTAGCTTCTAATCCGTGACTACAAATATGGCCTAAAATGTAAACACAGGTGATCATAGCTGAGGATAGATAGATTGTAGCGGTTTTTTTTGGGATTTTAGAACAGCTATTTCTCTTAAACTACTGACTTTTGGGGAAAGTTGTAGAACAAAAGTTATTCATTATTATTATTATTTTTTATTTGCGATGGGTTTTCTCTTTGCCTTTTTGCTCTTGACCTTAGTCTAGGTCAGAGGTGACCGGACCGAGACAAAGACGAGGATGGAGCGAGTTTTCCCAGAAGAAGCCTGTTCACTCTCACTTTGAAGAGATTAGGGTTGTATGCGTTCGGAAACACAGACGCAGGCAGAGAGTTCCACTTTTTTGCTGTGCGCATTATAAAAGACGTTTGGAAACGCTTAGTGCGAGTTGGTGGAATAGCAACCAGGAAGGGATGGTAACATGCAGTGCGCCTAGATGACCGATAATAGAAAGGGGCCGGTGGAATGAGGTCGTGGAGTTCTTGGGCACACTCACCGAAGCACAATCTGTAGAAGATCGACAAGCAGGCATCCTTGCGGCGATGGGATGCGATTATTATGGGTACTTTAACATCCTTTCGGATTAGTACCCCCTTTCCGACTAACCTTGTATAGTTATTGCATTTCTCGATGAAATCATTTCAATTTGGAACGTTATGAATACATCCATCCAACGACGCATCATGCTTTAAAAAAACCTTCCTTACCGGTAGCCTTCGGACAGTTGACTCTGAAGAAATGATGGTTCCCCCACAGTATCCTGTCGGCGTGTCCAAGTCTGACTCGCGACACTACGGGCGTGCCGTTGACGAAGCACCGCGCCGCGCCCAGAGGCTCCATGTGCAAGCCTCCGCCTTCGACAAGGAGCTGGCAGTGTGTCGGTTGAATGCCGAGACCGGAAAGCTGGATGTCTGCTGAACTAGCTGCACCTACTAGCGTCCGGTCCTGGGAAATAGAAAGTTATCGGTCAAGGACTATTTGAAAATTCTGGACAATAAGGCCTCGTTTATAGTATCGCGGTGCCTAGTGCGGCGCGTGATGCTGAGTGTAAAGGGGGCAATTTAAACATATGATGATATGTTTTCCCCGCGTTTTGTTTGAGTTGTAGTTGTATGTATGACAGTATGCGGGGGAAAACACGGCGAAGTGTATGGCACACCCAAAGGCACCAAAAACGAGGCCTAAAAATTTACAATCGGTCACTAATAAACGCTCGATAGTTTTATCTTTCGATTACTATTTATTAAAGCGGCCTTGAAACCCCGTGTTCGATCTTAGTTTACGTCTAAGAACACGTCCGCTCGAAGCTGTTTAGAAGCGTGTATACAGACGGATTGCACAAGGCTTGGTAAAATGCAGCCCGCCTGATTACACCCTGAAGAGAGCATTATTTAAAATAAAAAAAAACTCATTTTTTTCTTAAGGTACTGTCCCTTCCTTCCACACTTCTCTGTCAGTTGCCTTTTCTGCCAAATCTCTGAGAAAAGAATCCAGACCATCTCGCTAGCGTCAGCGACTTTTAAATATTTTTTCACTAACATACCTTGAGGTAATAAACGAGCAGTTCATTGAGCGAGGGATCAGCGTTTAGATTGACGAGGTAGTATTTATTCTTCTCCACTTTGATGCCACTGGCTTGTACGCTGATACCCATATTTTCTAAAGCCTTCTGTCGTTCGCTCTGTATTCGACCTGTAAACGAAATATATTTGTAAAAAATAAAAAATATTACGGTCTTACATCGCCGTTATTGGTAGTTTTTTTATTTTTATTAGACTTGTTCGCCTTTGACCCTAGTCGACTTGATGGTAGGCGCAGACAAGGTCTAAGATGGAGCACAAGAATCCAAGTAACAGATGAACACAGTAAACTGCTTGGCGCCGGACTTTAATGTGAGGGTGGTAGCTAGCCAGGCGGACCGTATAGATCGTACAACCAAGCGTGCTGAGTTTTGTTGAATCTTACAACACGGATCTACCCAGCGTGCAGTGAGGAAGTTTTATATTCTAGCCCAGTGACCCAAACAGACAGAAAATAAATACAAAGATAATTACAAAATGCTGTAACAAATAGCCCTAATTAAATGAATTTAAAACAGAAATGCATTTTTTTATTTCTGGAATTCTTGCATCCTGCAATATTTCTTGCTTTTGTTCTGGCCCCTGGTGACAGAGGAGCTCGTGGCTAAATAATTACAGCCGCATAGACCGATCTTCCGGGGTAAGCCACGCTTGCCGAGGTTGGTCTGTGGATGGGTGACCATTTACTATAGCGAGTTTCCTCCGTGCCTCGGAAAGCACGTAAAGCCGTTGGTCCCGGCTGTAATTTGTAGATCTTTGACAGTCGTTACTGTTGGTCAGAAGCCAGAAAGTCTGACAACCAGTCTTACCAAGAGTATCGTATTACCCAGTTACTGGGTTGTGGAGGTCTGATAGGCAGTCGCTCCATGTAAAATACTGATATTCAGCTGTATCCGGTTCGACTGGAAGCCGACCCCAACATAGTTGGGAAAAGGCTAGGCAGATGTTCTGGCCCCTGGTGAACAAAGTTTGCTCACCCTGTTCTAGCCTGTCCCCACACGGGGAGAAATTGCAAATGATATTAAAAAAAACAAATCCATGTTTGAATTACTTCAATGCCAAACACTATATTTATTTGAGACAAGTCCTAACATTTTGGGTTAGCAATGCACTAATGAATGTTGTAGCATATCCAACATGAGCTATTGTGTGCTAGAGCCATTAGGGGCTTTCTCAAGAGGACACTTTGAAAATAGAAAGCTTAAGGCGCGATTCCATTAGGCAAGTCTTGCATGCAAGTATAACGTCACATTTGCGTACAAGTTGCTTACATTGGAAACATGTTTTCGAGAGTGTGCTAATTGTATGCAGGTTTTACTTGCATACAAGTGGAGATGTTCAACAATTGAGTTGGACATCAATTGATATTATTTTGATACTCCTCAATAAAGATGATTATTTTCTCATGCCCCCACCTAAGAGTCATTATGTTTCGATAATTTGTACAGCGAGAGTTACCATACCCGTACACATCACTCGTTCGCAATTCGAAAAGTGCAACTAACGTTTGCGCGTTCAATTTGCACGTCACTTGAATAAAAAAAATGTACAAGTTCAAACTACCTCATACAAGATGTAGCTTGTATACAGGTTTGTTCAAGTTGTATGCAATTTGCAACTTGCATACAAGTAACTTGCTAAATAGAATCGCGCCTTTAATTCAACAAAAAAGCGATTACACCTAAATAATATCCTGATTTCTGACGAGTTTGAGCTATAACGTTACATTAAACGTTTCTTGATGAGAGTTAATGATTCTTTAGCGTGAAATAAATTTATACCGACCTTCTAACGTATTGCGCGATTCATGTAAACCATAAAGAAAACTTCATAGTATATGAATAATTAAAGGCTTGTTACACTACTCTGAATTTAGAAATTCTAATTAGGATTTAGGAAAGTGTGATAAGGGTTAGGATGGTTAGGATCATAATTAGCCAGTCAGGATGGTTCCTGCCTTCGTGCCTCGCTTAGCCCAAATTCTAATTAGCATTCCGCATTCAGAGTACAAGTACTTTTACATTTTCTATTCATAGTGAGATTATTAAGGACAGTGTTCTAAATAAAAATGAATTACACCTAACTGTTGAATAGGTATCTTTATTATAATTGGAAATAATTTATTTAAATATTTTATACATTAATTTGACGGATATTAGGTGTCAATGAGAAGTTTATTGGCCACTTTCGAAATTAACCCTCGCATTGTAATTTTGCGAATCAATGAGCATTGCAAATTATGTTTTAAGATAAGCTTTTCATATTATCCTCAAAACAAGCAATTCATTTAAAAATTAAGTACAACTGGCGAGGCGTACGCTGAGCTTTGCATTTGTCTGAGTGCACATTGAATCGATTGCCAAAAAGCTGTATAAACCGGTTTAAACCAAACAAATGACGCGTCTGCATTCATTATCACACAAATGTAAAACTCAGCTTAGGCCTCGCGGACGGTACTATCGGAACGGTTCTCACTGGCATTCGAATAAACACTATCGTTAATTAAACGGTTGGTCCATTTCATTTACCTTAAAATAAAGCAAAGCTGGTCTGCCTTTTTAAAGTCACGTTACGAGAATCGTAGACAAAACGAGATAACAAACCGAATCGGTCGACAACAGACTTATCGAAATGTTCTGAAACAGCAGGCAGGACAGCTGGGCCGGCCCCTGAATGCTGTTTCAGAAAATTCCCGGGAAAAGGCTAGGTTTTAGCCGCTATCACATGATGCGAACAACATACCAGTTTCAGCTAGTTTCTCATCCCAAGTGCGCGACATTTCCTTCATCAGGTGTTCGCTCTGCGCCAGTTTTTCGTGAACTTCTTCACCCACTGGCGAACCCTGCAAAGAAATTTGAACTTTAACACCATAACAATAAAACTTAGAATTGTCTGGTACAAATTATGTAATGGAAAATGAATAGAAGTACATCATTATTTTTTACATAAAGTCTAAGAAACTACATAAATATAGTTTTTATGTAATATAGGCGGGATTGCAATAGATTTTCATTACATTCGTCTTTCGTTACACTTGACGGCCAACAGACTGTTGATCCACGAAACAGTAAACCGACTGATAGTAACTTTAATTAATTTCCACAAAACCCTTGAGGATACGTAACACGAATACTAATCCTTCAGGAAAACAGGTCATAAATCACCGTGTCGCCAGCCCCTTTGCGAATTGTGGGTTTGACCAAGTGTGGGTAGCGAATAATTAGGCCTTTAATCTGAGGTCTATTTCTAGACTGTATGAAAGATTATTGCTATTTCCATGTTGAAGGAAATAATCAATAATGGTCAAAAAAGACTTCATTGTATTATAACATTCGTAACTTTCTATTATAACTTTTTGGCTCCTGAAATACTGGTGCTCTAACCTAGCTCTGGAGCCAGGGTCTCACATTTTTCTGTGCCCTGTTTTTATTGCAATATTTTTTTTTATTTATTCGTGAAACATTCCTATTTTATGATTAGTTACGGTTTACTCACGTGCATTTTTCGGGATAGCCTGACTAGTTTCTGACCCAAACGGAACCCTTAATCCCTAATGATCCGACCAGGTCGAGAGTCGACCTCGCTGCGTGTTCAGCTCACGATTAAGGGCTCCGTTTGGACCCGAAACTAGTCAGGCAATTCCGATTGATGTACGCGAGTAAACCTTAACTAATCATAATAAAGATTTCATTGTAAAAATATAGTTTAAGCGAGATGCGGAAAGATCAGATTTCATTAGCACTTATTTCTAATGGAAAAACATATTTTTGCAAATTTAGAATAACTAAATAGATTCCATGGGACTCATCATCATCATTCAGCCGAAAGACGTCCACTGCTGGACATAGGCCTCCCCCAAAGCCACCGCCGCCATGCTTGGCAGGCGGGTTGGCGGTCGCAGTATGGTCGTTAAAGTATAACTCAGAGAACGCTGCTGCCAATCCTCTAGCTAGAGAATCCCTCAGTCGCCTTTTACGATAGGTACCCACGGGAAGTAGTGCTATTCTTTATATCCGGCACTACACGCGAGTTTCTAAGGGCCTAACCTGCTATTATTAACTCCCAACTTAACTTTCCGGACGTTAAAGAATGATTCATATTGAACTTCTCATTGTTATACATCGGCGTGACACATTTTATAACTCCCTCGAGCCTATCGATCCCCCGTGTCATGACGTATGCGGTAGTTCGCATGTGATATGCACATTTGTCCAACACATGGTGTATCTTAAGGTCGTTGAGCCTCCTTGAGCAGTTCGACCTTTTATTTTTCTTTACATTATTTATTATGCATGTAAGTTATCTGATAAAACGTTCTCGCGTGTACTGTGAAACTGAAGGTGTTTCCTTCCCCATTGTTACGTGACTATTTAGCTTATTCCAAAATTCAAGGACTAAGTAGGTATAGATAAACTACGATAACATGGCGCGCCCCTCCAACATCTGTCTTCAATGTGTGTGTGCATATGACTACGAGTCACCATGTTTGTGTTTGACAGTATTTGACATGTTTGATATTTAGTAGATTTATTGCTCGACTAGTGCATAATTAAAGTGACCGCTCGACAAGGCGCACGTGTGTCATCCATACAAACCTCCAAGCGGTACCATAGTTACCATAATGTTATTTAGCGACGTCAAATCTGTCGAGCGACTAATCCATGTTTTTGTTTAAGTTGCAGAATGCACACATGTGCATTGAACGAATGACACGTTGTAAATATTCTTACTCACACATTTTTACTTGAAGTGTCTGAATGGAGGGGCGCGCCATGTTATCGTAGTTTATCTCTACTTATACTGTATACAATATATTTCTTTCTTTTATCTGTATTTACCCCCATCGTTCGGAATGATGGTATTTATCTATCTATGTAAATACAAATTAAATGCTGTTTGTTGTTAAAGGCATCACTTGAGAATGGCTGGACCAATTTGACGATAAGGTTTTTATGGAAAGAAAAATTGGAAAAGTTGCCCGGAAGATTGGCGAATTTGGGAAAAACTAAAAGTTCATTTTTCTGTGGGATTTTTGTATGAACTCAAGACCATAACTCACGATCCAAACGAGGGATATGTGTAATTGTTTTGTTCGTTAAGGTCCCAGAAAAGTTTTCAGGGAAAAAAGAATCAACCAAATATATCAATTTAGTTATTTATCAATTGTCAAATTTGGACAGAACAACGTCTATCGGGTCAACTAGTTACAAATAAAAAGGCAGTGCACACTGAATGAATGAAGTACTATTGTAAGAGAGACCGTGAGTAGGTATTGTCATACATAAAATATAGCAGACAATATTTCATAGACTAAAAATAATATGTTTCCAACAACAATACGAATCCTCATATTTCTTAAGATGTAATTGTTTAGAAAGGGCTGTATAGATAAAAACATACGTAAGAGCCTTTTCACTGTCATGCGGGTTCGTGCCCGTATGCGTGTGTCACCCGCACCCGTGGCGCCTGAATTTCACCTTTTCAAAGATATATTTATTGTGATGCGTGAAACACGCACGAAAAGGTGAACTGCGAGCGCCACGCATGCTGGTGACGCACGCACGCGGGCACGAACCCGCATGACAGTGAAAAAGCCCTAGCGGAACATCTGCGCAAAAAATATTTATTTACCAGTCCCCACCACGCAATCGTAAAATAATGTTAAAAACAATCACACACCACACAGTGTGAGTTCGACTTACCGTGCCACTTACCGTGGCATACTTTAACATCTCCTTGAGGGTCTCCACCTCCTGCCGCAGCTCGCGAATGATGCGCGCGTTCGGATCTTCGTTGACCACGGCGTGGTTGACGATGCGTTTCGCTCGGTCGGCGTAGCGGAGCGTTGATAGCGTTTCTTCGTAGTTGTCAGCGGCAGGGGATATTGTGGCTACCTGTGAACGAAGTACAGATTTAGCATGAGGTCTTAAAGGTGTGTGAAAGGGTTGCGGAATACGAAATAAAACCCTACAATGGATTCGTAAGAAGACCAATCGTGAGTATTAAGTCGTTAGGCAGACGACGGACTTTTTATCCGACGAACTGCCGCGGGCAAGAATAAGGCTAAGCGTATGCTAGGATGCAGGTGACGCAGCATAGCACAGTACCTACAGATTTTGCAGGGCAGGGCAGGCGAGGCAGACATAGGCCACGACCGCATGCTGCGACGCAGCTCGAAGACACATTCGAGTTTTACCTATTACAAAGAATAGACGTGTCCGAGTTGACGAACGTTTTTTTAAATAGTCTGGATGATTAGTAGGTATCATACAAACAAGGTTCACAACGTACTAATTCAATTAAATGTTCTGTCATTGCAATAAAATTTGAATTAGCGGTAAAAAATACGTGTCAAATGCACGCGTCGTCTGCTCAGGTCCTAAAAAGATCAGTGTCAATCTAGATTTAGGAAATTAAATTGGAAACATAAATCAATTCTCTTTTAGCATCGAAACGTATTGAAAGAATCTAATGTTCCAGTTTTGCTAGGAAATGAACTATGAACAAAAATGTACTAAAAATTTACTTGGAAATGGAGAATGAAACATTTTTTCTCATGTTTGTTAATTACGCTGATGCTTTAAAAACTTTTCTCATCACAATATTGCATAAAACAAACAAATGCAGAATGAACAAAGCGGCTCTGCGGGCAGTGCCTCATATAATATTACCATAAAAGCCAATCAGACTAAAATCATCCTTGTTTACAATAGAAAACTGCAATAAATGGCGAGTTAAACAAAATGGTACTCGTTTTAATGTAGAGAGGTTTTGTAGAACATTTCTATGCGCGACGTCGAAGCATGAGTGTTTTGAGTTGGGTGCGGTGACTCAAAGGATGCGGCGGGCCGTGGACGGAATTTGAATTTAATTCAAGTCTGGAGAGAACCTATTTGCATTATCTTTCCGCGTTAAGAGCTTTTTAAGTGTAAATTGATTAGATTTAATGTAACAATTTCGTTTAAACAGATTGTGGCAACATTTGCTACACTGCCTCGTTGGTCAGAGCAGAGTGTCATTGGGTTTTCCGTGTGCAATTTCTCAGTAGCAAGCCAAAGTCTGGATTTGTGCCCTGATGGGAATAGGCTCGCCCCCTATTACACGGCACTTAAACATAACGGCAAAATGAGGGTGTACTATACACTTCTGCTCAACCCTTCAGGAATACAGGCGTGATATTATGTTAGTTGATAGTAAACTAGAAAAGTTATACAAAATTGCTTTGTCTTCTCTCGTGTCAGCACGAGCTATACGAAAATAGCTTATGCTGTGGTGAAAAGATTAGCCAGTCAGCAAGGCTGGTAGCGGGGCTGACTGCCCAGGGTGCACTGGACGTACTTAAGTATCGTCACTCGTGGAGGCTCTTTTCATGCACCCCAATATTTTACTTTGTGAAAAAGTGTTACGTCAATGAATCCCGCAACACCGAAAATACAATACAAAAAAATACCTTTAGCATGTATGTGACATGACAAGTACTATTAGGTATCTTCTCCAAAACAACCTACGTATGTCTTTTACTACATAACAATAGTTTGAATCTATCACTCTTCGGTACCAAGTTCACAATGTCAATGTCAACAGTGAACAAATCGCGTTTGTATCGATTATTTGTTACGACACGTTCCTATTTCTATGCCACTATAAGTTATGGATTTTTCGGAAAATGGCATTACCATACATATCTGCATCAATTTTAATTTTCAGAAACGGAAACTCGCTCTCCATTATTCTTTTAATACAAATATACAGCTGGTAAATGCCACTATGGAACACCTGACTCCCCATTATACTGTCCGCTAAGCATTAGCATAATCACCTCAATGCTATTAGTACATAAATTAGTGAATGCTGTCGCGAGCACAGTTGGACATGATACCTTAATCACCTCTTAGTACTATAGCCCGCGCAAGTGCTGGTCACTGGCATTTAGTACTGGCAATTCAGGAGGGGATGCCAGACAAAAGACTCGCTTTGTCAATTTGCTGTGTCTTGTGTACCGCGCGCACCCCCCTCCTGCCGCTTGCATACCTCAGACGGTGACTAGAACTTGCGCTTAAATTATACTTCTATAATAATAAAGCAGTTGTAACTTAAACAACATGGAATATTTCCAAATTCTTCGCGAATATTTCTATTAGCAGTTCTGAGCGCAACTTTGTGAGCTACGCTAACGCTTCCAAGCCTCCTCCACCTTCATTCAAAGCTTTGCTTAGGTTAAAATATCGACCTAGTCGATTGAGCAGTGTAACTTTATCCCACGCCCCAATTTCGAGTAGGCTAATTTAGGTATTTTTTGAAGCCTGCAGTTTTCTTTTATCGTTAACGAAAACTGTCAAAGATTAAAGAAACCTGCAAGCTTCCTGCACGTTTCCTACTTTACAAAATACCTCAACTAACCTACAGTAGGCTGATCGTAAGGCCCGGACTTCAGCAAAGCGGAGACGAGAAGAGATGTTTTTCAGCTAGGGTGTATCCACCGAAACTGTGCGTACTGGCTACACTGTAGCGGAGATGTGTGCAGGCTAGGGTGGAGATGTGCGCTGACTAGAGCGGAACTGAGCTGCGTGCGGCGAGCGTTGGATGTGAACGGACAGTTTAGTGCGATCTGACACGAAAGGTAGACGTCTGGGCACCGCTCACTGCACGCCGCACACATCTCGTCTCCGCTGCTCGCCGTCGTCAGCTTGCGAGACAAAACTCACATCTCCGCCTTGTACCGCGGCCCAGCTGAATCTCAGCGAGGAACAGCTCACATCTCCGCTTCCATCGCGCCATACAAATATGATACATCTCCGCTCAGTGGTATCCACTTAAGCTGAGTGGAGACGAGATGTGTGAATAACGAAATTCTATTGGTTTTTGTTTTAAAACACATCCTAATCGTTGCTCCGAAACGATTTTCTCACCGAACTTTTCGAGGTACATCGACTGAGCAGTATTCTGTAGTACATCCAAAATTCTGTGCATTTCTATCCTGTTTCATACTAATACTCACCATGACAGTCTTGCTGTTCCCTCCAAGGTTGTCTTTGAGCAGCCACGTGAGCACAGAGTCTCTGTACGGAACGAACTTGTCCTTGTTTTTACTGCCCGAAGACTGGTCTGCCAGCTTGGATATGACTAATCCAAGCGTTGTGAGAGATCTAGAACAAAACAGGAACATTTATGTAGAAACATGTAACGTACTAGCTAAAATGGATAAAGTTTTTAGTCTCCGGCAAAACGACGTCATCAATTTACCCTCTATCAAAACGTACCTATCCTATGTTCATCTCCATAAAACCAATATTAATGCAGCTATGATGAAGAATCGTTAAACAGTCGAGCTAGAAAGTGGAACAAACTCACTATCACTTTTATAACAAAATGATGTAATACGTACTTGTTTCAGAGTATAATATAGGTAAGTAGAGCAATGTTGTAAAGCTATTAATAGTAAGACGTCGCACGTGGATTTTGAAGCCACATAGCAGCGACTAAGGTTGAGGGATAAGAAACTATATTTGCTAGGCCTTCAATCTAATCTTACAGCATTGGTTATGTTTCAAATACTTTCAAAAAGTAAGTAACTTAATCTATGTATTTGTATTGTAGTTTATGTATAATATTTATAATTATCTTTGTACACCATTGACTGCCCTGTATCTTTTCCAGTTCACTCCATTCCATCCTAAGGTTGCCTGGAAGAAATCGCCGGGTACGATAAGGCCGCCCATTGTACCTATTTTAAAGACTGTACTTTGCATTTTTCTTTTGCTGTAAAGAGTATAATAAATAACTTGATAAGAAGTACCGGTATCATATAAAACGACCAGCACAATTTTCAGAAACTAAGTTTTCGTTTTCTTTTGGAAGGAACCATCAATACCGTCCTTGGGATTTGTAATTCACATGCCTTTCTACAGGGTGTTAACGAATTCGTGTAATTCCTTAAAACCACTTAATCTACTACTGATGTAGACAGGCCCCGCACGGGATTTAGCTTGATTAAAAATGAAAAAATTAAATTATTATTTTTTCATGCGGCTTTGTTACCGATCGTATCTAAACCACCTAATAAGGATTCAGTAAAAAAATAAGAATTTATTTTTTTGCAAAAAAATGTTTTATTTGTGTGAACATTTCGATGCCACGCATAAAATAATGAAAGCACGGCGACACGGCTGGCAGGCACGACTAACACGATATCGCTCTTTGCAGTCAGATAACTCAAGGCTCTAAAATGACTCAGAAATGGAAAATCAACTTTTTTTTTTGAATTTTTTTTTTTAGTTGATTTTCAAAAATACCCATTTAGGGTTAATCTGTGTCACCAGTAGATCACGTGGTTTGAAGGAATTACACGAATTCGTTAACACCCTGTATAACGTCTCTAAAGTTAATATTTACAGAAAGCTTCTTATTTACACATATACTTACTTGTTAATATTGGATCCTTCTTTCAGCCTGTCACCAACAGCGCCTGTCTTCACGGCCCGCTCGGAACCCGCCAGGTCGACGAGCGATAGCCGGGCGACTTTCTCGCCGGAAACTCCTGTCGCAGCGTCGGTTAATGTCTGAGATAGAACTACGCTGAAAACAGCATGCGATCGGGACGACTCGCTGTTCATATTGGTCGCAGCCACTGTCCTTGATTTGTTGCCTTCAGTCATTAAGTTGTCGATGTCCTGTTGACAAGAAAAAAACGTTGTTGTAGTAAATTGTAATCATTTTAGGCTAATCTTAGGATGATCAATGCAAAACGGGTCTTAGATACTTTACTATAAGTATCAGTACTACTTGATACTTATAGTAAAGTATGTTTGGTAAAATGTTGATTCAACTATAGTGCCGATGCTTATCCGTCTCCATTTAAAATACAGCTTTCAAGATTACAATCGCGCAGAGCCTATGTATCCTGTTCCTTGTTCCTTGCGGAACTTGAAACTTGAAGACAATCTTTCACATACAATTTTACCTAGAATACAGTCTAGTAATACAAGTTTTGTAAATTCAAAAGCTACAGGGATATCATTCTAATAGTTCTAAGAGTTTGCAGTATAGAACTAGTTAAAACTTTTACATCTACGTTACACAAAGTTTGCACTTCGCAGTGTCAAAGTGTCTACGGATGAACTATTTCAAGTAATATTTCAAGTAATATAATGCAGTTACATCGCAAGAATGGTCTGTCTAATGTATGTAAACTAATACGATAAATAATGATAATAATGTGGCAGAAATCTGGTATTTACCCGGTGTGGGGACGTACTAGAATAAAAAGTGGTAAGATTCAACAATATAAGATGCAAAAACCTGGTAAGCTACCACCCTAACGTTGTCCAAAGCCAAGGAGTTTGTTGTGTTCCGTCGTGTGTAGGTATATGAGAGCCAGAGGAGTAAACGGGAATCCTAGAGGGATATCTCTGTTACTTGGATTCGTGTGCTCCATCTTAGACCCTGTCTGCGTTTACAATCAGATGCGACTAGGGTGAAACGCGACCAAATCAAATAATAATAATAAAAAAAACAGCTTTCGATGACCTACTCCGTCAAGGACGCATCCTTTTTTGCCTATTATCAAAATATTTTTTACTTGAGAACCTCTATAAAGTCGAAACCAATCAAGTATCACAAGAAAAAAGGGTGTATCTATATCTCATGTTAGGCGAAACGCTTTTACTGTATCTACGGCTACGACAGATATTGTTGTAGCCGGTAAGCCTGTGATAATCACGAAACATCTGGCTACAATAGTTGTACACCATGTAAACTAGCCAAGTGCGACCAACAAGCGTATCTGCAGCCGTTAGTAGCCTGTGCAGCCTGTAGTGCACGTTCAGTCTTAGTATAAACTCGTTCTGCGCAGCCTGTATGGATAAGCTAGGCTTATTACATACTGCTGTTAGTCTAACGCTTAAACATAAGCACCAGCCTTTGCTTGCGGCTTACTAGTTAATCCTCTGTGGATATAGGTTTAAGTTATACAAAGGTTCTATTCTCATCGAGACCTCAAACACGTCTAGCTTAATTTCTCGTGTGTTGATACAGAAACGCCTTGATTAATATAGTTATTTAGTTCAACGCGACTGTAAGGCTGGATCCCAGAAATATTTGTGGAAATATATTATGTAAAATTATAGGTACAAGGAGTTTTATAGTGCGTTCAATCTACGAACACGCGCCCCACTCTTTGTCTAAATCGTACAATGCAAAAGAATGCATAATAAATTGCGATTGTGTTAGTTATATCGCCAGACAATAGTTAGATTATAAGATAATAATAAGAGATGTGTGCATACGCACCACACGGCTCATCATCATCATATCAGCCTATTGCCGTCCACTGCTGAACGTAGACCTCCCCCAGAGATCGCCAACCATCCCGGTCTTGCGCAGCCCGCATCTATCTGCTACCAGCCACCTTTTTCAAATCGTCGGTCCATCGTGCCGCAGGGCGTCCCTAACTACGTTTGCCCAAACGTGGTCTCCACTCTAACACGTATCTGCTCCATCTACCATCTGTTCGTCTGCAGACATGGCCGGCCCACGTCCACTTCAGCGTGCTAATTCTACGCGCAATGTCGGTGACATTAGTTCTCTGGCGAATGACTTCATTGCGAATTGTATCCACCAGAGAAACCCCGAGCATCGCTCTCTCCATAGCACGCTGAGCAAGCTTAAATTTGTGGACCAGGCCCACGGTGAGTGTCCACGTTTCGGCTCCGTAAGTCATTCCGGGTAGGAAGCATTGGTTAAAGACCCTGGTCTTAAGGGATTGGGACACCACACGGCTACCTCTCACAAAAAGGAGTGGGGCGCGTGTTCGTGGATTGTACGCACTATATTTGTTGATTTGCATGTTACGTTAAACATAACTCGGGTAATCTGATGTATGAGGAACGCTAATTATTATATCATAGTATCCACAAAGAGAACTTCAATGAGTCTTTCACTTTCAGTGTTTTCCTCTCATACGAACAGAAATACAAATATTTATCTTCTCGTCGCAACGCGAACTGAAGCATGAATGAACTAAAATGGTTCGTTACTCAAACAATCTGGAGGGGAACTTATTTTAAACACGTTTGCGCTAATTCCATCCCGAACTTGTATTGTCGAAGCCTCGGCTGATACTTGGTAATTCAAGTTCAACTCGGAATTAAATTTCATTCATTGAACGAAGTTACTCCGGGAGTAGGGTTGACAGAACGTTATATAAATTTTAGAACAAAGTTACAGGTATAAACCGAAAATTCCAGGCATTTCTAATTTTAACTTTTAAAGCCATTCAAAATTAAGGGTAATTCACTTTATGCTTGAGTTTCGCATTGAGAGGGTTTTATTAGGTGTAAGTACTATTACAACCAGAAATCGTTTCAAAAGATATTTTCTTTCTGTAATTTACCCAATTTATACCTAAATAGCTCGGACTCAACTCTTCTAACAAAATGATTGCCAATGCGAAAACGATCCATCAGTCAGTCAGTTTTCGCTTGCAAATACTGTCAAAATGTTTGGGTTTGTTTTTATTGTCAAATAATTTGTAAACGAAAACTGTTTGAATGAACGGTTCGGCTGCAATTGATCAACGTTCTTGTTAGAAGAATTGTCACTTTCCAAAAACAACTATTGACTTCATGACATCCCTACGTTGTATAGAGGGTGCCAGTAATTCGTCTGCGCAACAAGGATTATCCAGGCGGTGCCGCATGATTAAATACTTGCTCGACGTTTTAACGTCGCACGTATTAACGAAAAGCTGATTAATTTTTACCCGAGGCAAAGGTAAGCCACTTCAAAGGCCAGAAGAGTCGCAGCAAAACGTTTTTTTTTAATTTTTAATTTAACTTCTTGAGGAGTATAATAATGAAGTGGGGAAAAAGCTATTTTAAGACCTTTCATCTGTGCGGAACGGTTTTCGGTAAAAGAAACTCATCGAATCTTCGTACACTGAGCGAAACAATATGGCTCCGATATACCTTCTATCTAATTTGGTTCTACCAGTAAAACCTTCTTTTATACTCACCTCAGATATGGATATTGGCAATTTCTATACAAATACAATCCCAACATATTTCACTTCGTTGATTTTCCCTTACAAAATTATCATATATAATCCCGCAAAGAAAACAGAATCAATATCAAGAAAGTTGTAAAACTGAATGTTAATTTTAGGTAAACAAATTCCTATGAAGAGCTGGCACCCAATCACCTTCCGGCGAGGGTTGTTTGCGCCGCACCCAAAAATAAAACCCTAACACAAACATACCAAGACATTCGTACTCAAATTGCGTTAGCAGGGCTGCCAGATGACCCCTCAGTGGTGAGGTGTTTAAATATGGACCGGATGGAATAATACAAATAATGAGAAGCGCTAAAGGTAAAACAATATTACCTAAACAAACTTGAGCTTCTCAGCTTAAACACTAGGAAACAGTGAAGGGTTTTTGGGTCCGTTTTTTGTAGATAACATTATCATTTAAAATGGCAAATATTTTTGACGATTTTAATAAATGAGTTTTAGGTCAAATAATCTTTCCAACCGCAGAATAATATTGTATATCTTCTCTCTTCACTACATACTTAGTATAAAACAAAGTCACTTCCCGCTGTTTGTCTGTCCCTATGTATGATCTTAGATCTTTAAAAATCCGTTGATTTTGATGAGGTTTTTTTTAATAGAAGTGATTCAAGAGGAAGGTTATAAGCTATAAAAGTACTCGTGCGAAGCCGGAGCGGGTCTCTAGTATTTAATAAAGCGAATAAAAATACAAGATCTTGAAAGAAAACTTCTGGTTCGTCGTACACTTGGGCAACCTAGCTGACAACCCTACGGAAGCGCGGTAGGTATCGAAATTCAATTTGGCGGGAAATGTTTGTTACATATCTTTTCATTTGCCTTCATTCGAGAGAAAAAAAGTGGAATATGAATGAAATTAGACCTTTTTATTCACCACAAAGCGTATCATGAGCTTCATTCAATCAATATCAAGTTTGATTTGATCGATATTCATCGTGCAATATTCCGGAGTACACGGGATTAATTTCTATTTAGGTAGGTATAGTACCGCGAACTGACTTGCAAATTTTCATCATCTAAATTCTAAATCAAATATGCTGCATTCTTAATTGATCGATTGGAATAAGGTCGTCACTGAAAATCAGAGCTGTTGCATGCTGGTCGAAATTAGTCCCAATGCTGCCACAATACATAATTATGCTGAGTACCTAATGTAATGAGCAATGACCCATTCACACACGAATTCGATGCATTTCTGTATTTTTAGTCTACTTGTAATTTAAGGTGTTCGGTGCTCCCACACCGCTGTTAAAACGGTTTACAAACATTAGTAAACATTTTTAAAAAATAAAAAATTAATAATAAAAAACTGCAAAAAATATATTAAAATATTATCTAATAATCTATATTAGATTACATTTATTATCACCTGATATTTTATCTTTTCCTAACATTTGTTAGTAAATGTGTGTTAGAAAATGTTTGTAAACATTTTTAACAGCAGTGTGAGAGCACCATAATAAACACGGTGATTTTTACCCGACTGCGCGACAGCAAAGACAGTCTACCTACGACTTATGTAATTTACAAACTGACTGACGAAAAAAACATACGTAGCCTCCGACTGCATGTTATGATTTGATAGCATGTTTTAAAACCTACGTAAATTTTACATTATGTTATGATTAGAAGTACGCCTTGTTGACATCTTTTCTGTTCTTATTTTTTTAGTTCGCTTTTTAAGCAGGCGGGTTTTTTTTTAAGTATTTTTATTTAGGTAACTGTTACACCTTTTGGCATTATAGTGTGTTGTTGTTAGATTTTTCTTTCTAACTAGTGTTATCGGTAGCGGGTAGCACTGGGCAATGTTGACAAAGGAAGGTAGTCGTCTATATGGATCAACGCACCCGATGTTATAAAGGCGGTGGTCATTCAAACGAAGGGAGAGCATTCCGTGTTGATCAGCTGAAGAAGTCTGACCTTTTATATCTGACTAACTTGTCCTTATTTTATGATCTTGCAATAATTGTGTAAAGTATTATATTGTGATCTAGTTTGTAGCACTAACCCAAATACAAGTACTCTCAGTGGTGGAGAGTCTATGTTAGTTTTATTTACTACATTTACCTTGCTCGCAATCCAGACATACCGATATTAGCTATAACTGTAATGATAGAATCACCCCTGAACGATTATGTTGTTGTGTCTTTTACACTAGCATTAACACGTCCAATGCACTACAGTTTCTCTCTACCATACGAGACAGGAACCTCGCAACGATATTATATTACAGGCCTTAACCCACAGTTAACTTCATTTTGTCGGTCAATGGGTCAATAATACGGTCAACTGTCAGCAAAACGACCGTTTGCTTCAAAGATTGTGTACATAAGTAGTAACAGTATATAGGAGTGCCTACTATTGACCATCGTAGTACAAACTCGACCGTTGATAGAGCATCATCAGTACTACCACGTACAGAATTAACATCTTGGCTCGCAGATCACTATGATTGCCTAAGGCATTAACTCCGCCTCTGTACAAATTTTGAGGGCAAATATAAATAAACCATAGCAGCTTGTGATAACAAGTTGTCAGCGTATCACTTTGCGACTGGTGCAAGTAAAATTTGAACACGGCTTAATATTTCAATATTCTATTGAAACACGCGACGCCTCGAAGCACAGCCTGGTTGGAACGTAGACGGACTATTTCAATACAAAGAGAATTAAATTCGTAAAACGTTGGAGTTTACGCCTCATCTGATATTTGAAGTAGAGTATAAATTGTAGAGAAAAGGTGAAACGAATACTAACGAAGTTAAAGTGCACCACACTTAGGTTTCGGTCTTAGAATGTGAGTCAGTCTAGGAGTTAGGGCAGATTCACAGACCGCACTTAGACTTTACTTTGCTAAGTAAACGTTTTATACGAATATGAACCGTATTCCAATGCGAATAATGTTCATATTCGTGTACGCGAATATGGATAAGCGTTTCATACGAATATGAACAATAACCTAATACTTCTAATGTTCATATTCTTATAAACGATCTTGGCTAGACATATCAGGCAAGGCAACAGCGAACCTGACAGAGATCCTTTGTGTTTTTCTTTTAATACTGCTTTGAAAGAATTAAGCTCAATTAACAGCATACTGCATTGCTCTGATGTTAATTCGATTTCGTTCCGAAGAAACAATCATATCATGCAAAAAGTAGATAATTATGGTACAATTTGAACAACAGATAAATAAATAAATACAGGACATATCAACTTGTACGTAGTCAACAATATATCAATCCGACTGTAACATCCGGTCGCGTATACATTCGCTTCGGTCATAAAACCACCACCATTGTAGTGATTTCCGAACATAATATCCACATGTGTTACCCTTTCCTTTTCTTCAAACAAATCCTTATATAAAATATATATTTGCCACATATTTGGAAAGGCCCGGAGGAGCACTGATAAGACTTATATACTGTGAAACTGATCACTAATGAAATCGAAAGCAAAGACCACGTGGAGAAGATCGCAAAAGATGCTTTGGCCTGAACAAAAGTTGGCAAAACTACGTATGAATCCATTCATAGTTCAAGCCAAGTCAACGCCCAATCATTTATAGTTCATGCCTTTATTAACAAGCCAACGCCCAATGGAGTAAAAACTATTAAAACTTCACATTTCACTTCAATACAATTATAACTTTTCTTTACAGACTTAAATAAAAAACTATTGAATACATAAGTAACCAACTCCAACGAAGTTTTAATGCCCTTTTACCCAAAATAAGACAACCGCATTAAACAATCAAGCTCCTATTAGGGGTGGATTGACAGCGCGACTGACGGGTTCAAGGTCATCTCTGACGTTGACAAAACCACTAAATCAAGAGAGACAAAAGCACCACTCTAATCAATGTGCGATAAACCTCACCTCACACATTCTGTCAAATAAAACAAAAATATCGCGTGCAATCGAAACTGCAGTGGTTCGGTTTTGTCGGAGCCTAAAGCCGCACTGCAGGTGACTTCCTTGGCGGCTACAACCTTTACGTCAGGCGACTAAGAAGGGCGCTAAGCACGCGAACGGCCAGTCTCAACTATTATTTTATTCTTTACTTTACACGCGAAAGCTACATAAAGCGCCAAGAAAGCTACTCGGATTTCCTGTACGCTTCAGCTATGCGTAGGTAAGCCTAAGCATATTACCACAGTGTACCTACTTACTACACACAGTGGGTCAACACCCATACATTTGACAGGTCCTATGAAATGTCAAAATTATGTAGGGGCGGAGGTTATGTCCCAAGTACGCAGTATGGCTACTCGGGACATAACCTCCGCTCCCTTACCCCGCAACCATTGCTCTGCGACAATGTTCTACGTTGACCGACTGTAAGGAGTAAGATATAGGTAGACTGTGATATTACCAAGGATTTTATGAGAGCGGTACTACTGTACCTATCTATTTTGTGGTGAAACCCTCCAACGGTCGCCCCGAGCGGGATTATGGAAACGTTGAGGGCACAAATCTGTCAAGAGCATTACCTATGATAGTTTTACTTATAAAGAGATTTATTTATTGGACACAAAGGACAATCATTTTGTGTCATGTTTGGCTCTAAAGGTTGGGTTATGACGTATATAGTACAAATAAAATACGCTTCACATTAGATATTGTACAAAGTAATATGAGATTTGATTTTCTAAGAATAGGAATAGTACATTCTGTACATGCAATGCTTTTGAGAAAATACGAGAGATCAGACAAATGGAACTAAATGTAATAACAACAGACGAAGTAGAAAGGATGGCAATCCATCTTATTCTTGAACTAGAAACTAAATTACACCGTAATAACAAAGAAATTATCTTTGCACGGATACATTTGAGTGGATGCTTATTGTTCTAGTTTTCCAAGAAATGTGGTAGGTAATACAACATACATAAATTCAATTGCAAAAAAACATACTTAGTCACTGCAGTCTTATTCAGAAGAAAAGACACAGAAATAATGATGAATATCTTACTTTTCTTTTTTAAAAAACGTTGCCCACACACTAAGATTTATGAAGTATCGTGGGTGCGTTTACAGACACAAATCTCACATACAAAAATGCCCAGACCCGAAACAACCATCTGTAGGCCATACAAATTTTTGTTCCGTGTGGGAATCGAACCCAAGACCCGTAGCCCAGAAGCCAATCGCTTAGCCACTGCACCAAACGTGTCGTCAAATTTAGAATAATGAGCTGATTGAATATCCTATACTGAACCTATTAAGTGTATATTCAAAAACATACTGAAAACCACCTACTAACCCTATCCGATCCGAGAAATGAACGAATGTGTGGACATTTAAAAGAAAAAACTGTCGTCTCTTTACTCTGTTCAACGAAGAGTCCTGACATAGCGGTCATTAGTAAATTGTAGCCGTAAGGAGTCTGTTATCGAAAAAAGTTAACGACATCATCAAAAACCGTAAAATAGCTATAGCTACCCATGTTTTGTTTGTTTCAAATATTTGATATTCTTTGTATGGTAACGATTTGTAGAGAATCGTCAGGACTCACCTTACGGTAAAAAGTACGATTTAAGTTGAATTGCCAAACTATCGAACGAAGGTTTCCGTACCATTATCTATTCTGTTTTTTAGTATTGAATGTTATAGGGACAACAAAAATACATCATCTGTGAAAATTTCAACTGTTTATCTATCACGGTTCATGAGATACAGCCTGGTGACAGACGGACAGACGGACGGACAGCGGAGTCTTAGTAATAGGGTCCCGTTTTACTCTTTGGGTACGGAACCCTAAAAAAAACCGTAAAATAGATATAGTATCCAAGTTTTGTTTGTTTAAAATATTTGATTTTCTTTGTATGGTAACGTTTTGTAGAGAATCGTCAGGACTCACGTTACGGTAAAAAGTGCGATTTAAGTTGAATTGCCAAACTATCACAATGATTTAAAAAAATACGTAACATAATTAATTCCTCATTAACCTGAATGGATAATTCGACTCATCGCAATGTGACGCAATCAGCGTATATATCATATCAAACTGATTTAGCATCCGAACAAAGCGTACGAGCTTAAATCAGGATTATGAAAATGAATTTAATAACCGTACCTACTGCGTTTCATGACCGGCTTAATTTATTTTGATGGCTTTATGTTAAAATGATTGAAAAATAACAGGATTTACCAAGTCTGTAAAAGCCATTCTCTTTGAGCCAATAATGAAACAGATTGGTTAGTTCGAAATATATCGCTTCTACAACAAAGCTGGTATTTAAAACTTTCTGTTCAGACTGGTAAGCTCAACGAGCCTGAGAAAAGGCTAAGATTATGACGATGAGTACAGTACGGCCGGAATATCTTGGCCGCATTGAACTTCGCGCAGGTATTTTTAATTAACATTTAACTACTTTATCTTTGGACCGGCCATTTCCGGTTGCGTACCGCCCGTCATCCCAGGACGACACTTAATTGTCTTATCTATTGTGTCTATAGGTAATTACCGTGCTTGAGGTTTTATCAAGTATATTGGATAAATGTTTTTAAACTTTCGCGATTTGTACACATTATAAAAATAGTGATTCGGGTCTAACGTAAAGACGTCGCGTCGTCAGTATAGGGTGTCCAAGTACAAACGATAACATTATTAGAAATCATGATCAGGTGAGGGTAGATGAAGATACCCTTGCTTCACGAAGATGACAACTGCTCCGCCACTTCAGTCAGTCTACCCGTGACCACGGCCGATGTAATACGGTCGAAACGTCGGGATCAAAAGGTATTTATTTATTTATTTATTTATATACTCTTTATTGTACACCAGGTTAAACAAAACAAGGAAAAACAATTTAAATACAAAAAATGTACAATGGGCGGTCTTATCGCGCAAGGCGATCTCTTCCAGACAACCTTTGGATGGACTGGAAGAATGGAAAGAGAAAAACGGGTAGTCTAGGTGTACTTGTACATTACGTACATATTATTACTTAGATTTAATAGTATAAAATACATAACAATATATTTACATAAATATGAAAAAAAACATAAATATAATAATAATAAACTAATAAATATTATTAAACATAAGAACGGAAGAGAGAAATGAAAGAAATAGCAGACTATAGCGACAAGTAATGCTCCTTCACTGACTTTTTAAAAACTGGCAGCGATTGTGCACGCCTCACATTAAGCGGTAAAGCATTCCACAGGCGAGCAGCTTGAATTGTGAAGGACTTATCATAAAAAGAGGTGGAGTGCTGTTGTATTTTTAATTTAAGATTTTCCGATGATCGCAAGAACCTAGAATGAGAGTCACCGAGGAACTCGAAGCGTTCTTTAAGGTAAAACGGGGTGGAAGGATTAAAGAGCACATTATAGAGTAGAGAAAGAATATGGGCATTCCGGCGAAGGCGAATAGGTAGCCATTTGAGCTTAGTACGAAATTCTGAAACATGATCATATTTGCGCAAGCCAAATATGAATCTGATACAAAGATTCTGAAGTCGCTCAAGCTTTTCAAATTGATCCTCAGTTAGATCGAGATAGCTGACATCAGCATAGTCGAGGATTGGGAGAAGAAGAGATTGTGCTAGCGCTATTTTAGTGACAATTGGAAGGAAGTTTCTAAGGCGTCTCAAGGAGCCAGCTGAAGCGAACATCTTACGACTGACTTCCTGCAGTTGTGCGGTCCAAGAAAGTGTACTGTCGATGTAAATCCCCAAGTTCTTTACTTTGTCGGTTATAGGAATTGTAACGTTAAACGTACACGTATTGTGTGCCTTATAAAATATTCATCGCGATTAGACCCGAATCAGTATTTGTTCTACTCTTATTTACAGTAAAAGTTCGTTTATAATAAGGAATAAGAGGATACTCAAGCCTTAAGAATTTCTATTTAATGTTTCTAATAAACTAAGTTTGAAAACCCTACAGAGCTTCTGTAAGCTTATTAACTGCACTATCGTCCGATAGCAGCGGTCGAAGTAAATTAAAATAGCGTTCAATAACTGCGTCCATATTGCCATGGTTTGCTTTAAGGTGCATGTACCGATGGACCGTCCATACAATGTTTGTAGGGATTATACGCTAAAAATAGACACTCTTTGTTTAAAACGAATCATTTTATCACTTTTCTACAATCAAATGTGCTCGCGAATTCACTCTTTAGGAAATAACTTACACTAATTACTGAGAAAAACAATCATGAAATTCAGACAAAATTTGACACTTCTTTACATGTGTGGGTTTGTTTTGACAAGCAAACTAAGCGCCATGTTTGTTATAGTTTAAAATTGTAAGCGATAGATGGCGTGCAGGCGATATTGTAAATAGATATTAAAATATGCAGCGTTGCCGGTCTTCTGTAACCTTGACGGCGGCTGCGTTGCCAGCTAATTTGACTATGATTCGAATGCATGTACATTTTCAATTTGTTGAACGTAATGTTGATGCACTAGGATTTGCGCGCGGAATTTGTTGCGTGTTATATTTTGTATGCAATTTTAATTTATTCAAATTGCAATATGTCTAGTAGGTACTTATGTAATTGATTTCAATTGAATATAATTATTGCAATTTATTATTGGTAGGTAAATAATTTTATTAATTATTCAAAATACGCAATTTTATTGTAAAATAAAATTACCTAGGTATATTTCGACGGTAAGTATTAGAAACAGCAAGTTGGCCCGTGAGTTGGGTTTTAGACGCTGCAATCTCGTTACAATACTAATTACGTACCTAACCTACGTGTCGATGTTGTCATTATGTATATTTTATGGTCAACCATGAATTAAATTATTCAGTAAGTCACCAAAGTAACCACAACATTAAATTTCGTGAAAAAGCAATCTTGGGGTATGTTTTTACCAGGTAAAGAATACTTTGTAAGCATATAGCCCCCCGCCGAGATGCCGTCGCGAGCAGACGTATTTTTGAACGTTCCGTGTTTTAAATTCAAAAAAAATTGTGCAAAATATTGTGTAAACTATCAGTGAAACGATCAATTAATTAGTGATTACCATCTCAGTGATAAAATATTGAAACAATTACAACACACAATTAACAATATTATCAAAATTATCAACAGCAAATCAAGACAAGTTGTTATAAAAAATCGTGTTAGCGTGCGCCGGGCCAAGTGTCCTTGAAAGTGAATGCAAGGACAAGCTTTACACCTGCAGCTACAGTACCTATTTTTATTAAATAGAACGCTATTTTCAACTCTGTTAGTAATGACGACTTGGTCCGATGGCACATGGGCCGGACTGTAAGTGAACGTGATCGTGCGAGTATCAAGTTCAAACCTCCGCAAAACACATTACTTTTTGGAATGTTTTTTATTATGCTGCTAAAATACCAGAAAAATCTGAGATTTTTTTACGAAAAAATTGGAGAAATTTCTGAAATATTATAATTAATACTTGCACAAATTGCTGCCTGCAACATTGCTTAATTAAAGAAAAATCCGCATTCATTGTTGCTTTATTTTGCTTTTGGTGCATTTGAACGCCCAATATGCCGCTAAATCGAACACCGCCAACCTCACCGAAATCTAACTTCAAAAAAAAAAAAAAAACAAAAACATTCAGACGAATTGAGAACCTCCTCCTTTTTGAAGTCGGTTAAAAATCAATGATGGTGACGCTGGTACTAATATACTAAGTAAAGTTATTTTTTACAAATATACTAAGTAAAGTTATTTTTCTTTGTAGCACCTGTGAAGCAGTGGTTTCAAGACAAGAAGAAATAATTTTTGTTCAATTGAAAATTTTTTGTAGTAGTTTGTTTAGAATCTACATAATCATTGTATAAAGCTTTTAATTTGTATTTACTATAAAAGGTGAAATAATACCTTATTGAACTCAATAAAGATTTAGATTTTTGTTTTACTAAAAACTTAGGTAATAAAATAAAACTATATTTTACTGTGTATATTTGACATTATTTATTTCCTTTTTTTATTAATCAATTAAATGTTTTACGCCTTAAAATATAACTTTTATTTTCCTAAAATAGTACTAGTTTTAATTTATCGTAGGTGTCGTTCTGCCTACCCCTATTGAGAGTATTTCTACAAAATATTTTAGCCCTTTTTTAAATGCACGCCATCTAGTGGTAAACTTTGTAAACGTAGGGAATACGTCTATGTGTGTGTAAAAGTGTGTAAATTCAATGACAGATGTTATTATGGGATTCTGTGTCAAATTGGGTGGATTTTGAGGCATTGTTATGATCAAGTTCATTAAAAGGTAATGACCAGGTGTCGCGAACACTACTTCTACAACTTTGTAATGCTCAGATTTCACATAAAACGAAATAAACTCAAAATAATGATTTCAGCGCCATCTAGCGGGAAAAGTGCTGGGAACAGCCCGTATCTTTCACCTTAATTAATCTTAAGAAATATTACATACATAAACTCACGCCTATATTCCCCGAAGGGTTGGCAGAGGTGTATAGTACAGCCACATTTCGCCGTTATGTTTACGTCCCATGTAATAGGGGGCGAGCCTATTGCCATCGACCGGGCACAAATCCATATTCCGGGCTGCTACTGAGAAATTCCACACGGAAAAACCCAATAACACTTTGCCCGACCTGGGAATCGAACCCAAGACTTCACAAGCTCAGCAGTCGCGCTTGCGACCGCTAGACCAACGAGGCAGTCAAGAAAGAAATATTAATCAGAATAAATTTATAGAGTAAGATGATGTCCAACTACTTTGTTGGTGTATTGTAACTTTCGTGAGACACATTAATATTTTTGTATTATAACTCTCGTGAGACACATTCATATTTATGATTAATTAGGTACGGTTTACTCACGTGCATTTTTCGGGATTGCCCGACTAGTTTCGGACCCAAACGGAGCCCTTAATCATGAGCTGATCACGCGGCGATGTCGGCACGTGAGTAAACCGTAATTAATCATAAATACACATTAATATTTATGATTTTATTCATTGTTACGGTTTACACACGTGAATTTAAGTGCTCCGTTTGGGTCCGATAGTAGTCAGGTAGTCGGGCAACCCCGTAACTAATCATAAATACTTTATTGATATTACAATGTTGCAGATACGTCTCACTCCTGTCTAGAAGTAGACTGCGATGACCTGGATTGAAGGATGTTCTTGTAAAAACTTCAAGTTCTATCGAACTTAGCGGCTGCCTGTACCATTAAAGAATATTCTAAGTTTACTTGGAAAAAGCCTGACGGCACTACGTCTGAGTAATACCTTTAAAAGTATTGAAGATAGTAAAACTGTTTATGTTTATGCTATCTCGAATCATATAAACGCATCGTCAGCAATGACCCGAGATATTGTGTGTAATCCATCACTCGTTTGACCTATAGCCTCTTACAAAAAAATATGATGTATAGCTATGTCTCTGCGCACGCAGTAAACAGGAGGGAGAAATGATTGAATACAAATAGCTGATGCGAATACTAAAAGAAACGAATTTATTTCTGGTAAAGGAAAAGCATATTTCCGTTAAAAACAAAAAATAAAGATTATTTTCCACAATTGGACGTAGTTAATTACACTTGTCATTTTCCAATATACACAGACTATTTAGGCGTAATTTCTCACTCAAGAAAGCTTTGATTCCGCTGAATCAAACATCACTAATTCGCACATATTTTCTCCTGTTCTCTCTCCTCTATTTCTACACACTGCTGTCTACGTCTTTATTTATATAATTTACAGGGTAACTGTTAATTCGACCTATCCCTTGAAATGAGTTTTACAAGAGATCATTGGCGACAAATTAACTCTCATCAAATATGGGTCGAAAATAAAATCTTGTCCCATAAGACCTTAAGACGTGTGAGTAGATTGTCTTGCACAAAAACAGATCCTTTTGATCGTTAACTGATACATTTTGAAATACAAACACAACTAATAAATGCTCACAATTTTTAGCTGAAAAGTTTAGACGAGCCGAGAGCGACTTTCGAGAACCGTTTCAACGTAACCTTGGAAGCAATATTATTATTCACAGGGAAAGCGTAGGCGTTTAACTGAGCTAATTGAAAACGAAACAAGACCAACAATAACCCAGCTTGTTACAGGAGTATTTGAAATACATTTAACGCTTACTCAGCTAAAAAGGGAAACTAGTAAGAGCCTGTACGCCGTACGACACTCCATACAAATTTTCAAGTCTTGTTTTCCGTAATGACCGAACCGATTTGGATGAAACGTCACACACATAAGCAGGATACTTGGTTCTAAAAAGTTAGTAGAAAACATTTTCGAAATGTCTTACTTAAAAAAAGATAATTGGAAATTTCTATTTCCATGGAAAATTTAAAGTCGGGCTAATTTAACTCTAACACTATTTTTCGAAAATGTTTTCTACTAACTTTTTAGTCCTATGTATCCTGCCGATGGGTATGAAGTTTCATTAAAATCGGTTCAGTCATATCGAAAAATAAGGACTTGAAAATTTGTATGAAATGCCCAACGGCGTACACGCTCTTAAGGCTGTTGTCACACACGATGCAGATATGTTATCCGCGATTATCTGCGCATAAGAATTTACCTATAGTAGATATCTGAAAGTATCGCACAAGGATAAAATACCTTAAAATAGAAAAATCGACTTCCCATAAATTTAAAATTAACTTACTTAGCTAATCCAGGCAACGACTTCTGAAACTGTTAATTTTATAATAATCTGGTAATTCATTTACTGATTTCATTATTATTTTGTCAGTTTTTATATTTGTTAATGTTATTTTGTTTTTCTATTTTAAGTGGCATAAATATGCGATTACAGCGATCGCGAGTGATGATGAGTAGGTACTGTTATCCATTAAAGAAAGGTTTTCTTCAGATCTTCATCAAATTTAAATGGGACCATCTCGGGAAATACTCATTCAAACAAGAAAAGATGAAATCATTATTTTCTTTCTTCTTTTTCATAAAACATTGCCCCACACTAAGATTTATCTTGTATCGTGGGTGCGTTTACAGACACAAATCTCACGTACACAAACGCCCAGACCCGAAACAAGCATCTGTAGGCCATACAAATTTTTATTCCGTGTGGGAATTGAACCCACGACCCGTAGCGCAGAAGCCAATCGGTTAGCCACTGCACCAAACGTGTCGTTAAATCGTCATTGAAATCGATTCACAATTGGCGAAGAAACCGGTGAACAAATATACAAAAGAAAAACACGTCGAATTGAGAACCTCCTTCCTTTTTTGAAAGTCGTTTAAAAGGATACTATAATACGATATTACTATATGAAAACCGTATTTGCAGATACTATCTTCACGTATATTTATCACCCATACGTACCAATTGTCGGATAATATGCGGAAGAAAACAGCTGGTATGCCTCGGTTATTTAATTCTCTAGGAATTCTTTGAAAACGATCCGAGTACCCTGAACTATGCTTCTGATGTTAATAAAAAGCATTTTTCTCTTATACTTATATACTCGACAAGAGTTGGATGGAAAATAACATTCTTTCTTGAATCTTATCAAGTATAAATATCTATTCTGTATCAAAAACCTTTTCCTTAAAATATCCAATTGTATACTTTCTTTTGCGAGTTGATTTATTAAGAGAAGACTTAGAAAATGTTTGTACTTATATTTTCTGATAATAAAGTATATTATAATAACAACTTTAACAATGAAAATTATTCATATCTAAATATAAATAACAATTTATTCAACGAATATGAACAAAGCGAGTATAACATAGCATTCATTAAAATAATATAGCCTTACTTTGAATAACAATGACTACAACAATACTCATAATCAACTGTAAAATAACCAAGAATGTAAAAAGAAAAGTTTGAATTGAATATAAATGTTCTAGAAATTAATTTCAAAAGAGCAAGAGCAGTATGAGGCAGTTTCCATTGAAATCGGGTCGGTCTAGTTCAATTTAAAATATCGACCGCATCAATATTGAATAAGCTACCGTTTTAGAACTCAAAAGTTACTATAAATAAGAACTTGAACTTTATTGGAAATCAGAATACCGAAATTGAAAACTGTTCGTAAAATTGAAATCTTTCTGTTTTTATAATGATTTTTTACGGACGAAGAAAATTTTGCAAATGTTTCTACGTCATTTATTGTAGCTGCCCATTGGACAGCAGTGGTCATTTGTAGACTGTCGATGATAATGATTGATGATTTGATGATGTGACTTATGCGTTATAAGTAATTATTATTTATTTCGCACAAGAACACAGTCACAGTGTAACTAAACGTATTATAAATTAAGTTGACGATGCAGCTTTGGTGATTTTTTATCAAAAAAGATACCGACAAGATCACCTTATAAAATAAAATAACTAGGTAAACGAAGATACAGCTGAATAATTTCTAGAATATCAGTTAACTTTCCAAACCCCAAGTTTTTGTATTGCTATATTGCGAAACATCATTACTACTTGAAGCTCAACTTTGATCAAGCTAAACCTCAGCTTGATTGAACAGTACTTTCAAGAAAATGGAATAGACATTAGCCTGGATAGTACTTCACGTTTTGATTGCAAATGTCATCTAACCAAGACAGCCGCATCTGTGGAATAGGATTGTCGATTCCATAAATAGATTCCTTGAACTCTTAATATTGGTATAATATTTTCATGAATCCCAAAATACTTTAATGTAGATGACATAGTTGGATTTGAATAATAAGATATTTTATATCCAACGACGTAAATTTAATCAAGCATTCCTCTGATTTAAAGTTGAGCTGTTACCCACCACTGTTAGACAGTAACTGCGCTCGGAATAGAAACTTTTCGAATTAAATAACAGTTTCTCGTATAACCAAATAATTTAACAAGCGATAAAGTAGAAAGCAGATTCAAAAGATTTAATTTATGAAAGGGTAGGGATAGAGTGACGTATCGAAAGACCAAATAAAGTGACGAAACTTAAAGCTAATGACGACACTTAGTCTTAATACTTGGTGAGTATAGACCTTCCTCATACTCATTGATCATGACAACAAACCACCATAGTACCCCATTTTCATGATCATAACGCAACATTTTATTTCGTGCACAGATGAAAGCTGCTACGTAATTTGAGACTAAGTAATTTAAGACTTCCCCAAATATCTACAAGGTTAATTAGAAAGGGTGTACTAATCCGAAAGGGTGTTAAAGTACCCATGACAATGAGGAACTTTTGTTCAACCACTTTCCCCAAAACTCGATAGTTTAAGAGAAATAGCTGTTCAAAAATTACATATAAAATATGCTAAAATCTATCTATCCTGAATTATGATCAGCTGTGTTTACATTTTAGGTCATATTTGAGGTCACGAATTAGAAGCTTAATTTCCTGAATTCGTAACTAAAATAGGAACAAAGTTTTTTTTTTAAAACTGAAATTAATATTATTTTACCTACATGGAAATAAAAATTATCGAATTTTGGAATTTTAACACTTGCTTTAAAACCGTCATCAGTTATACTTTAACTGGTCTGCGGATTGGTACCCCCTTTCCGACTAACCTTGTAAAAAAGAACTCGCTAATTATCATCTTTTTCCAACACTTCAGTTATCACCTTTATGATTAACCTCATCCCATTAGCTGATTCAGCAGATCCATACACAACTAATGACACGACAACTCCCACAATGAAGCAAAAGCGTATGATTGACAAATGATCAATAAACTTAACTGGACTATAAAATTGGAGTCGACTTGGATAATAGCCGTTTAGATTTACGATCCTTCAAATTACACTGACTTGCGGAGTTGTTCGGGCAACCATGCAAAGTTGCGCCGTCGACTTTCATAGAAATTGAAAGCGGCAAACGGAAGAGATGAATAGAGCATGTTATGGGAAGTAATAACGATGAAACGATAGAGAGGTAAACTGGTACTTATAGAGCTTTTGAATATGATTAAACCTTTAATGGCGAACCGATAATACACAACTCAAAGACTTAGCAAAATCAAAATCTCCGATATCTAAAATAAAATCTATCTCAAGCAGCATTATCGCTAACGAGCACTTATACAAGAAAACAATTTGATAACAAGCAAATCCCATTTTCATGTTTACAACATAATCAACTTAGCTAAGCGCTTTCGATACGAAATTTTCGGCAAAATGCGGAAGAATATCAATAGGAATAAAAGCAACCCGGTAAAGCCCCTCTGGCGGGTCTAAGCCATCTTAATGAACCTGTCAAAACGGCTAGTCCGCTCGGGAAATGCGATTTTTGCCGCCAATTACAAATTTTCGTTGCCTCTAAATATTTTCCTTGAGTTTTTAATCAAATATATCTAAAACAAATCAATTCAACTGCAATGTTATACTCTCAATATACCAAAAAGCTTTTTTAAATTGTAGTTCTGATCCAATTAAACCATCTGGAAAACAGCAATACGATTGAAATAAAATAATATTTTCATTTCATTCATGTTCTATCAAAAAGTATTTAACTGAAAAAAAACATTTGCTGGTTCAATTCAATGCTATGATTTTATATTAGCTACCCTGCAGCGATCGTGAAACATTCGCGCGTCGAGAACTTTTCAAAGTATTTTATAGGGCAATGAAAATTTAATCTGGGAGTGGGAGAGCGAGCATAATGAGCGACAGTGGATCGCAATTAAGGGTAGAAACGAGCTCTGACCTTTCGCCCCGTACACAATTTAGCAATAAAAATACCACTATAGCAATCACGGGGTTGGGGTCATTTTCAACGAATAATGACTGAGTATATCATTGGTTACGCTTTATCGACAGTGAGTTGAATTTCCTTTTCAGTAGATATCATCGTGTAATAGGTACTATTTTAAGCTTAATAACATGATTTTGTTGCGCGAAGCTTAAACTGAATAAAAACTCGTTATTCTATTAAATTTAACTAAGCTTATTTAACAATAAAGAAGAAAGTTTATAAGTGTTTAAAAATAACCGTTTGCTATTTTATTCAGTAGTAAGTAAGGTAATACTCTTTGTAATGACGCCAATACGAGACTGGTGGAACATCAATAAGTCGTTATTACGACACTATTACTCGATCAAATGTATGGACCGAGAACTAGAACTATCCTTTCAGATCACTAAGTAGCTTTTAGCTTTATAAATAGTGGAACGGAAGATGGCAGCAGTTTAAGTAGCAGCGGGCACTATTTTGTTTTACTACATTCATAAAACGCCCGTGTCTGATCTAACCACTAATTTGAATAAACTCATTTCTTCTAAAAATGTTTAGAGCTATAAAAGCACGTTATTTGGAGAGCGCGGAAACAACCGTAAATATGCGACTAGAGACAGCGTTGTTCGAAACAATTCCCAAACTCAATGAAAATGCTTTCAGATTCTTTGAAACCCGAAACGTACATAGTTCTCATGGTACAGATAAAATCTCAAGAGGAAAAGAAAATCTTTTGTAAAACGACAAGGTCAAGGATTCAGCGAAAAGAAATACTTCGGTATAATATTCCGTCGTTTATGAGATAGGAGACGTATTCGATGAGTCATAAATAGGAGCTTAGGCAGGTGAGCGGCGCGTCAGTACTTTCTGTTCAACCCTTGAGGATGAAATGTGGCACTATAAGATGATACTGCGAGACCGTAACGACAGCAAGATACTTCAGATTTATATTTATGATCCCTCTGTAAGGGTTCATCAGAGTATTGTTAAGCTGAAGAGTGTGATTCATACAGTACTTAGGTGATATTCTAAGGCTTTTAATACGGTGCGCTTTCATGAAAGTGTTAAGTGAGGATCGTAAAATATTATAGTACTGTCTGCCGGGAGCGGGATTAAAATTAAAGTGTTAACTTGGACGCTTTATGGCGTTTTAGGGAGTCAAGACAAATCATTTACGAAATATGTAGTCATGCGTAGATAATATTTATAATTAGCTACGGTTTACTCACGTGCATTTTTCGGGATTGTCCGACTAGTTTCATACCCAAACGGAGTCTTTAATCACGAGCTGAACACGCGGCGAGGTCGCGAGTCGGGCAATCCCGAAAAATGCACGTGAGTAAACCGTAATGGTATGTCTACATCCGTGCACTTTCATGTTCATCTTGCACTTTCAACTTTCAATTCCTCTTGCGTCAAGCGCATGCAATATTGATTCCCGTATGACGCATGCAGCTTATCGTCTACACCGGTGCGCCTCGATCAGTCGTCAGTCGACATACAATAGACGGATTAGCGTGCGCCCTAGCGCACGCTATTGCCCCATAATGCCCATAATGCCCCTAGGCATGCGCTTTTGTCGAACTAGTATTAAGGCATGCGCTATGGCGCTTCACGCATGCTTCAGACGAAGACGCAAGATGAACATGACTGCACTGGTGTAGATATAGCATAACTAATTAATGTGTCACACAAAAGTTGTAATATAAAAAGAATGCGTAGATATGTTATTTTATTATTGTAGTTTAACAGCATACCAATCAAACGATTTCTTCAGTTCCTATAACTTACACATGTCAAGCTTTTATCGAAACTGAAACCTTGAAATAAAACATTATAAAGCATCAACATACGTGGAAGGAAGTGACAGCGAGCTGCGAAAGCCCGTCGACGTAAGGTCCCAGCACGGCATGCTCGCGCACGCGCAGTGATCGCCTCGTTGTCTCAGGATCTAGCAGGTCGTGAACTCTTTCGTTGTATATCTCCATGTAGGACACCTCCACCTAGAGAAAGGAAAGATGTTATGAAATATAAAACAGTCAGGCGATATATTATCATTATTAAAAGAGCCTAACGGCTGTTTATTGCAGATGCCTAAAAGATAATATATGAGATAAGGGAAAGCATACCCTTTTTTTATACGTGGGGAAATCCTCATCGATACCTGCCACCCTGAGGACGGCGGAGTGTTATTATAGGCTAAATACACCACGGTGTTCCTCTGATAACCTATGGCCGGGGCGGCGGGATTTACTAGTGCATCAGACAAACGGAAAAATTATCCCTGACAAAGATCTGTTTGGATCCCCTAGCTAGATTGTGTGGAATTGCTTCCAGTCTAACCAGATGCAACTGAATATGACATAAGGTAAGAACACGCCAATTACACTCAGACAGTCGGACATCGTCAGGATTATACACACGACTTCTGAAACCAACACAGATATTGCCTCTGCTTTGATCAACGTATAGCAATTACATTTAATAGTAGCTATTAAGCCTACAAGGAGACAAATTGCAGGCCCGTCACCTGTGAACATCAAAATAACGTGTTTCTGTTAGGCAATCCGTTCAATTTACTAGGACGATTAACTGCTAATATTACGAATGTGTTCTCAGACCGTGTGCTCAGTGTGCTCAGACCTGGTCGCTCACCGAGTTGCAAAAGTGCCGCCTTGGGGTTTGCCAAAGACCAATGAAGCGCAGTATTCTATGCGTCAAAAGAACAGACAGAATACGGAACAGCACACTGCGCTCCAAAACGGGGATAATAGACGTAGGCAAAAAGGCTGCCAGGCTCAAATGGGATTGGCGAGTCATGTCAACCGCATACATAATGACCGCTGGGCAAGAGTCTTCACACAATGGGTGCCTGAAGGGGGACGGCACCGCCGAGGTCGGCCCAGAAAGGTGGAGAGATGACCTAGACGCGTACCGCGAATGCTGGTTTGAGGCAGCTCAGGAAAAGAGTACATGGAAGGACTTGGGGGAGGCCTTTGCCCAGCAATGGGACCTGTGGGACAGAAAAGGAAAAAAAAAATGTTCACGAATGTTCAGCGAGTGTCAGCTATTGAGAGGTCACTCCGTCACTTCCAGAAGTATTACAACAACTGGATTATATTTAGAAGATGGACAAGAAGGTCAGCCGTAGGTCTCAGATAAGATCAGATCAGGGGAGACTCTTGGTTACTCAATAAGCGCGCGGATCGTAGGTCCAGCGAGGTTAAACTGAGCTTGCAGCGGTCAGTCTGGATGGGTGACGGTTCGTCACTCGTTAAGACCTCTCCCTGCCTTGCGAGAACACGATAAACCGTCAGTCCCGGGTGTCTTACAAATACCTATTACGGTCGTTACTCAGTCAGAAGCCCGAAACTCTGACAACCGGTCTGACTTTAAAGGATGTCAGCATTGCCTAGTAACTGGGTTGCGTAGATCTGATGGCAGTCGCTCATATTAGTATTTTACACAGAGCGTCTGCCATCAGGCCTTCTCCAGATGAATACCAGTGTATTTAGCCGCATTTGCTCAGACTGGAAGCCGTCCCCAACAAAGTTAGGACAAGGCTAGGCAAAACGAACGTAAAGGAAGATCGTACTGCATACTGCAATCACTAATCCTCTTGTTAAACAGTATGATTATATTCTGCAGAACAGTACTCCTCGCAATGTTCTGCAGACACGTCCGTCTAGATTTTGTCATAAATAAATAATGAAAATATTACCTTATAAGTGAGTGCCGGTGGTGACTGTTGAACTTTGATCCTCTCGAACAAAGAGTCGCATAGCCGAGGGATGATGCCACCTTCATCAGCCCCCGGCGAGCCCATCATCGTATAGGATTTCCCTGAACCTGGACAAAAAGAAATAAAATTGTTATAAAATTCATTCTTATTCTTTATTGTACACAAGGAAATTACAATACATCATCATCATCAACATACATCTGTACAATAATGCAATTTTAGAAATGTCATTAAAGACGAGCTTATCTCAAAAATTTGTTTTCTACCTGAAAACCGTCGAGTGATAGAGAGATTGATTAAGAGAGGTTTAATTAATTAATTAATTTACTAAATGTTATGTTAAATACCAGGGTAAAGGTACAGGGTAAATGTACTCCTGTACATTTCTACTGGTTTAAGCTCACAAAGATAGTACACGCATTATAATATTTTGGTGTTTATTTGTGTGACTAATAAATTAAGTTTCCTTTTTTCTTTTTTTTTATTATTTGACTTGGTCAAATTTGACCTTAGTCGCACCTGATGATAAACGTAGACAGGGTCTAAGACAGAGCACACGAATCCAAATAACGGATATACAGAGGGATTCCCCTATACCCCTCTATATTCTGGCTCTCACAGACACTACGGAACACAGTAAGCTGCTTGGCGCCGTACTTTAATGTGAGGGTGGTAGCTAGCCAGGCGGACCGTATAGATCCTACCACCAAGCGTGCTGGGTTTTGTTGAATCTTACAACACGTGTCTATTCCCAGCGTGGGATGAGGAAGTTTTATATTCTGCACGTCTCCACACGGGATATAATAGCACGAGATATTCGATAGCTTTGCATAACCCATGGGAGAATCTCGTGAATTTATCTATTCGGAGCACTGGTAGTAGGGATTTCGACCACGTCTCACTTGGGACGAGAATGGTACAGGTATATCTGTCGTAGAGAAATGCTGTATGGTTATAAGTAATATTTTGCTGTTTATTTTATTTAACTACTTATAACATTTTCGTTTTTCCAGCGCTTAGAGATTTCGGGTGCAAAGGGTAGACGTATAAATTGTTTATCGTTCAGTGCTCTCGAACGCAGTAGTATTCCTCGCATGCAGGGCAAAAACATGAAGAGAGCCTCCACGAATGACGATACTGAAGTACGTCCGACGAACCCTGGGCAGTCAGCCCCGCTACCAATCTTGCTGACTGACTATAATCTTTTCACCACGGCATGAGCTTGTCGTGCCGACGCGAGAGAAGAAGGGCAAAAACTAAATTGCTACCGTAAAATGTTGCTATTTAGGAACGATGTGGCTAATTGGCATGAACATAGCATAGGAATTTTTCGAATGATTTTTTAAACTATCAACAATTTCTACTAGTGAAATATACACTTAATAACATTAATAACATTTAAATCGTAAATACATAGCATCTGTGGCAATAATGGTTGAGAAAGCACATCCCTTTACTGAATTCCAATTAGCCCCGTGGTTTTCAAATAGCCCCATTTTACCGGTACTATTAATTTAATGAAATTTGATTTTGCGACTGATACTTAAAGGTTAAAGTCAAATATTTATGCTTTATTATTTCAATGAAACTCTAGTTCCCTAGGGAAATGTTCCCATATTTCAGGTCGAGCAGCAGTCTGGTAATTAATTAAACAGTATGTTTTATTACTATTGCCCACAACACACACGACTACTAAACTCTACCTGCGGCAGCAACAATTGTTTGTCATCCCCATCAAACACTCTGTTAATCGAGTTGGATCGTAAATTTTACAGAGATACTAAATCTGACAGACTGAACCAATTACAGAGATTCTCTGGTCGGAAATCGTATTAATTCATGCCTTTCCACTGTGTAATCAGGTGAGTAAGCACAAATTGAAACTGAACGCATTCGCCTTTTCCAATAAATTCGAAACGTTTCGCTCACTAGACATGAGAGCACCTCGTTTGTAAACAAACCTGCATGCTACGCCGATCTTTATGCTCCACATCAAACTATTTTAAATCATAAGTGAAAGGAGTAAGAACTATATTGCAGTGCTTCGTTGATCGATCTAAAGATGTGTACAAATAAACAAACATTCGTTTACGAGTATGTACGTAAACAAGAAATCAAAGTATTGCTAGTGCTTCTGAAGATGTAAGGAAATTTAATTAATCGGGACATCAATAAAAATACGTACGTAACGTGCGGTATGGTTTGGTTTTGTTTTATGTGTGCTACCAAATACGACATAGATAGATTTATATTTCATAGATGAATATTTCTTTTCCCACACCAAAACGTTTCGCCTAGTCGCTCTAAGAATGTGTCCAGATAAGGTATTTTACGCGCGAGTCGAATCGCGTGTAGCCAATCGCGCGATTGTGAGATACTAGAGGTTCATTCATTCCGTCCAGGTGCAGTTGCGCGTTTTGCGGCACGTGCGTGAATCACGTGCAAGTCGCTAGAACACAGAATCGCGCGAATGGCGCGCGAGCAGAGATAATAAGGATGCCATTGCCTCGTCCAATACACGCACGATATTTGAAACGAGAAGACTCGCGCGAATAACGCATCATGTAGACGCAACTAAGGCGCGTATACGGGCGTTGCCTTACGCGTATGAATCGCCTTGTCTTACCTAGCTCTAAACTTTAATAGAATCATGATCGCAAACTGATCTAACATGTAAAATAATAAACGAGACAATCGATTGGATCGTTCGAATTCGAATCCATTCAACTCCAAAAATTTCATTAACGTTGTGTTTGTTTTCCATTTCTATTTTTATTCTATTTCGTTTCAGTTAAAGAATAATAAATCCTAAAACAACGAATCATTTAAACCAATAACAGGCAAACTAATAAATTGTTTACTTCGACTAGTACAACAAGAAGTGCTGATTGTTAGGGAATTGTGCTAAATGTTGTTTGTTATAACAATTCCAGAATTTCGGACCGATCAAGTTGTCTGTAGATAATAGTTTAGACTCGGAACAATATGAAGCTGGGCTTGTTCCTAAAACAGTTAACATTTCCTTTAAGTTTATAGATAGATAACTAAGCAGCATAACAAACTTTGTAGAAACTTAGTTTGAGGGCAATGGAAATATAATTAGAACAAGTTGAAATTAAACTATAGATTAATTGGCCTTAACGAGCAACTTGTTCTTAAGTGGCTTAATAAGATATACGATGTGAAACCAAGGACATTCTCGTCATCCTAGCGCTCTTCCGACTGGACTCGAATTAGTTTTTTTTTACATTTTCTAACGTCCGATACCCATATCAACTTAAGGTGAGTAGGTAGTGACGTTTCTCAACAAAACGTTACCATATAAAGAATATCAATATTTAAAAAAGAAAACATGTATAATATAGCTATTTTACAGTTTTTGATGATGTCGTTTCCCTTTTTTTGATAGCAGTCTCCTTACGGATACAATTTACGAAATGACCGCTATGTCAGGACTCATCATTCATTGAACAGAGTATAATAACCGATTCTCAATTCAAAATCTCTGGATTGTTATAGGTTTTTGACATTACTTCTACTCAATATCTGCCAAAAAAAATATCAATTCAGAGAATTTCGCATTGATATTGATTATTTATATCAGCCGTTAGACTCTTCCACACCTACAGCAATTTTCAGGCCTAGATTAATAATTCCCGCATCTTCTTCTTCCTTTGCCTTGTCCCGTTATCTGGGGTCGGCTCTCCGTGTCTGCCTTTTCCATTTATGTCGATCCAGAGCCGTTGCGGTGTCTATTTCGCTCTCTTTTAGATCTTTCTGGACTGTTGTCAATAATTCCCGCATCGATATTTATAAACTATTGTGATATCGACTTTATTAAGACCATTTTACAAACATCGGGTAACATATTATATCTAAGGAGTAAGTGAGACGTTTTAACATAATTTATATACAAAACCTGTCAAAACGTCTAATTTGTTCTTCAGGTAACAGTTATCCGACGTTAGTAAATATATTGAACGTCAAATCAAGTAAGTAACTTTCTCGCAATACAGTCTTAGTAAACTTCCACGAAACATTGAACATTTATCTAGCTGACTATAAATAAAGACGTATCATATGAGAACTTAGGAGACAGGCGTCTCCCTAACTTCCAAACATTAGTTCGGATAACGATCATCTTTGATAGAAACTCACTCACTAAATGGGTTTAGACTAAACGAATAAAGAGCTAGAACAAGAACACAGCGTCATTGTTTTTTGGTGGAGACGATAAGTCGTTTTAATAATACCAACAAACAAGAATGACAACAAACATCATCATATTCCTGCCCTTATCCCATGTTACTTGGGGTCGGCGCAACGCGTTTTCTTCTTCCATTCCGTCCTGTCACCCGTCATGGTATCACTGACTCCCTTCTCTTTCATATCATTCTTCACAGAATCCATCCATCTTTTTTTTGGCCTCCCTCTTCCTCTCCATCCATCCACATTTATATTCATAACTCTTTTGGTCACATGCGTTTCATCCCTCCTCTTCACATGCCCATACCAAGACAAACGGTTCCCTTTCAACTTTTCTGTCACTGGCGCTACTTTCAAACTTCCTCTAATATACTCATTCCTGACCTTATCCATTCCGGTCATTCCACACATCCATCTCAACATTCTCATCTCCGCTACATGCAATCTTTTTTCATCCGTCTTCTTCACGGCCCAACATTCCGATCCATACAGTACGACAGGTCTTATCACGGGCTTGACAAAAATGACATCAAACAAGAACTGGAATTCTTGTACATACTCTAGTCTAGAGATGTTTAGATCAGGCGAACGATGGCTCTTACTCATTCATCAGGTGTCTGTGGCCAGTTGTAGACTAGGTCTGACTCTGAGAGTGATATTATTATAATTGCATGTTTTGCATTTATCATTGTGTCTCAATTAATCAAGCACCTGTTTGCAAGCTCGTGCGTCGTTTTTATTAAGCGAGGAAGCATTCTTAGAACATTCCATAGAATCTTCGCAAACAAAATAGAACAACGAAAGAATGCTCTGTCTCTGTTTAAACCAAAAGAATTTGATGGAGTGGTGATAGAATAAGCATTCGCTCGTTAGGTCTAAACCTACCTCTATAGTATCATCCTTATCATATGCTATAAGATGATGTAAAGGCTTTTCCTAGCTTATGCCATTATGTTCGGTAGTACGCACGCGATTTTATCGCTTGTTTTCATCTCACGCAAATTTTTCCTTTCAACGCTCGCCTCCCGGTAATGGTTCCACGTGCATTCCTCTTCTTTTGTGTCGATGGATCGAATAATTCATGTTCGTGTATACGCCTGCCATGACCGCTTCATATATTATGTTAGTGGATGTCATAAAATGTTTCACTATATCCTTTTCAATCTTTTTCTATATAAAGCCGTGTACGCACGAACGAACACAAACAGCGCGAACACGAATCACTATGAAGATGTTCGCCGAACACATTGTTAAGCTGTGTACGCAAGAGCCAACACGAACATCGCCAGCACGAATATCAAACACATTGTTTGCACGCGAGTACCACTACCGAACAGTGTGTTCGGCGAACACCTTCATAGAAATTCGTGTTCGATGTTCGTGTTCGTTCGTGCGTACCCGGCTTTTGGTAATAGTACGCACATGCAAACAACAGTTTTGCAGTTTTTCGATAGCAATCTCCTACGCCTACAATTTACGAAATAACCGCTCTGTCAGGACTTGATCTTGCATTGAACAGAGTATAACACGATTGGAAAATTGATGAGAATTAACGTAATCAAACATATTTTAACATTCTTTCAGGCGATTTCATTTAACTTCATGTTCTTCAATGAAACAGACAGAAAACTAAAGAAAGAGCCGTATGACACCACATTCGTGAGACATGATGCAGTTGTATTCGCACGAAATGTCAAGCTATACTCCATATTTCATAGCCTATGACAGGGTAATACGAAACTTTGGTGTCGACAACCTATGTTATTTTCTGCACCCGTAGCTCGAAACGTCGAGTTTTTCGATGTCACTCGTAATTTGATACAAGGAAAAAGTTCACAAAATAGTCCTGTACCTTACCGTTATGATAAAGTTACACAGTACACTTTACCTGTACCACGTGTATCTTTGCGGAAAATGAAAATGGCGCAGAATATGGCGAGCTTTGGACGGAAATTGCTTGATGAGATAAAATATATACGTTTAATTTCCTCGTGGAATATCGGATATTAACGGAAATGTATGCTCGAAAGTCGCTATTTCCACTATAGTATCAAAATCACTGCTCACAAAAAGCTTTCGCTCCAAACCAATTTCTTCGAAGTAAAATTTTAATTAAGTACATCAGAATGATTTTTATATTATAATTTTCGTGAAACACATTAATTTTTATGATTAGTTACGGTTTACTCACGTGCATTTTTCGGGATTGCCCGACTAGTTTCGGACCCAAACGGAGCCTTTAATCATGTGCTGATCACGTGGCGAGGTCAAAACTAGTCGGGCAATCCCGAAAAATGCACGTAAGTAAACCGTAACTAATCATAAACGTCAGAATGATGTTCAAATCTTGTAAAAACATTTTTGAATAGTAAGATCCCACTGATTGTTTCCTCGAAACCCTTATTTCGAACTAGAGGTCGCGTTTATCCGGTATTCAGCGTTTTTTAGGATAAAGTTTTTCTTCAGGTTCCAAATTATCTCTGTACCAAGTTTCATCAAAATCGATTCAGTAGTTTAATCATGAAGAAGTAACAAACACAGAGTCATTTTCGCATTGATAATATTAGTAACTAGCGACCCGCCCCTGCTTCGCACGGGTGCAATGAATTATACATATAAACCTTCCTCTTGAATCACTCTATCTATTAAAAAAAACCGCATCAAAATCCGTAGCGTAGTTTTAAAGATCTAAGCATATATAGGGACAGACAGCGGGAAGCGATTTTGTTTTATAATATGTAGTGAAGACAGACCAAATTGTCTGAACATTCTAACTACAGAGCCTGACGTTCAATATTACAGGCTTCGGCGGATGCGCTGCATTACAAAGGAAATCCTGTATTACACTAGTAGCCACAACGGGTGTGGTAACAACGTAGTGTAGTGCATCTGGCGTTATCAGCATCTGCTGCGTAATAACGCTGTTCAATATTGTAACACAATAGAGTACCTAATAAAACTACATTAATACAATTCTAGGAATTCTCCCGAATGTTTCAATGCGTTTTCTATCCTCCGGTTTCTAAGTTAAGAATTCTAGGATAAGCAGTACTTAAGTAACATTTGAGTACGGAGTTGTCAATAAAATGGTGGATAAAGCCTTTTTTTTTTTTTTTTTTTTTTTTATCGTGGGAAAATCCTCATGGATACCCTTCGCCTGGGGAAGGCGAAGGGTTATGCCGGACTCTTACCGGCTAAAAACCCACGGTGTTCCTACTCCTGACCCTTGGCCGGGGTCACGGGATTCGCAGCTGCATGCACCGCAACCCCGGCAGGCCTCGGTCCGCCATCCCCTGGCGGACCTCTCCTTCTGTGGGGCCATGCCCCACGTCCTCCTGAGAGGCGCGCACGGAACACATGCGCGCCGCCTTCTCGGGCCTGTTACTGGTCGGGCGACGGGTCCCCTAACCCGTCGCCCGCAGGCCACACATCAGGGTGGCCGGAGATCGTCGCGCGCCCTCCGGCGGCGCCCGGTGTGTCTGGCGCGGGAAGGGAGAGTGGCCGTCGCCTCTCTCTCCCTCTCCGCTCCCTCCTTGGTCGCCATCACCACCTCGCAAAAGGAGGTGACGGCTTCCCACGCACTCTCGCTCCCGACCATGGACAGAGCCACGGCCGGAAGCGAGAGGTCACCACCGATCGCCGCGACTAGTTCACGGCGCTGCGTCGCCCACGCACGGCACTCCTGCAACGTGTGCAGCGCCGTGTCTTCCGGGCAGTCGACGCAGTGGTGACATCCGGGCGTCTGCTCCCGGCCTATGCGACACAGGTACTTCCCGAAACATCCATGTCCCGAAAGCACCTGCGTCAGCCGGAAGCTGAGGGCGCCATGCCGCCTCTCCAGCCACTCCTCCATAACGGGTCTTACCGCCGCTATAGCGGCGTGCCCTGCGCTGGGATGGTGGATAAAGCCTGGCGTCGACTAGAGCCGAAACGCGTCGAATCGAGTCGAGTCGCATTTGTTCCGTGTGAGGCGAAACAGTCAGTAATCGCAATTCGTTAAAACAGAAATTCGCGTGACAAGCGATACGCGCGAGTTATGCGACTCGGCGCGTCTCGGCTCGTCGCTGATCGACGCAATTTTATAGTAAATGTATAGGTAGCGAATTATTGCGGTTCTATTCGACTCGATTCGGCGAGCCTAGTGAACGCCAGCTTTTATAATATTTTTTTAACAACTCCGTACTAAAATATTGCTTAAGTATTGCTTATCCTAGAATTCTTAACTCAGAAACCGGAGGTATGTTGTCTAAGTTTAATTAACCGACCTATTTCATTTTACCTTTTTGACAAATAGCTTGTTTCCACTCATTGTACACACACTTCGTGATCAGCACATGGCCAACTCTTGTCAGCGAAATAGAATTCCAGTAATAAACAAGATCAAAAACGACAGATACCACATTTGTTTGCGAAATTTTATCAAACAAAAATGACATGATACGAGATGTACTATCAATATTTTACGAAAAACATAGAAAAGGTCGGACACCTTTCCTCTGTCAACAGAAAATTGCCTGTATACAAATCACGGAACGACCTGGCATACCCACGTATAGATTGAATATTCAGAACGCGTGTAATACATGTAAAAAGGAAGAGCGATGAAGGATTTGGTATTTGTTTTGGTGTTAGGCCTCTCAATGTCATGTGACGTCATTTATCAGTTTTGTTTGAGACGTGAAAGTGAAGTTTTTGGGATTAACCAGACACCTCTCATGCATCAAGAATGTAATTCAGAAGGATATGATATTGTTTATACAGCTGTATCAATTAGGTATACCCTGAATAAATTGTGGGAGCTTTTAATGTATACTAGTACTTCTAGTAGATAAAAAATGTGTGGGTATTAATATAGAGGCCTACATTAATCCCTATTATATTTATAAAACTCCAAGTGCCAGGGTACATTATAAGAGCCTCTAAAATTACCTGGGGGTACTCAATTAATGAAGCTATCCGAGTTTTATTTTAACTTATGTAAAACATTCACAATCAATCACCTGAATCAACTACGCGAATGAAGACGTTGAGACACCTATTAGCAAATAATTATTCAGTTTGTGCTTACAGTTCCTCCTGAAAATAACTGAATACAGACACGCATAACATATACCATTGTCCAATAGTATTCTTATAGCCGATTTCTAAGATTTGCCAAGCGTTATCGGTTAAAATCTGTACCAATAATGAAATGAATGAAAGATCTCCTAGCTTTGCATAGTAAACCCACACCAATACGTTAGTAGCAAACAGGTATAATAAGCAATGAGAGTCCAGTTTGGCAATAAAAATGCTACCATTGGTATAAAACGACTCGTTTTCAGCCATAGGAACCGGGCATTAGTCGACGTGGAATTTACTGGAAACCAGAACAAAAAAATACCGTAGGTATACAAATAATATCATTTCCCAATGTTTCACTCCCATTCACTAGCAACACAAGGAGCACAAAAAATAAATCAGAGAAACAACAAAAGGACGAAACACTATGGATTATGGGTCGCATGAAACATTTGGCCGATATAACTCTTTCCGACCGCTCGCCATGGGAATGTCAACTTTTATTAGAACACATACTCCTATGCTTCCGAAACGATTTTGTTTGAAAAATGTATGTTTGACTGGTAAATTTTATTGTTGTATTAGTATTTATTGCAAATGTAGGTCAAATAGCTTGAACTTAAGATTGTGATGAATTGAAGCTAGACAAGGAATGAAGTTGATAGATGATAAACATTAAACATGTTTCATGCGGTGAAGGCTCTGCATAACAGTCATTAGACAGGCAAGAAAGCTAGACATGTAAAGACAGTTCGTGCACTGAACATTATAAAACGGACAACTTCTTGTCCTACATAAACAGCTCATTACTGTCCCAGTGTTGGGCATGGACCTCTACTCAGAATGAGAAGGGTTTATGCGATTACAAACACCATCGAAAAGTTTCTCGATAGGCATGTTGACAGCATCAATAAATTGCAAATGAAATTAGTCCGCCAGTTAGAGTTTTGAAAAATAATGGACACGTATTTTTTCTTTTGTTAAATCTATGTATATTTGGAAAGATAAAACGCATCAAAACTCGAGATGGGGGCTTCTGACGTCAGAAGCAAGTAAAAATTGTACTTGCTTGTGACGTTTTGCCAATTTTAAAAGTGTCTCAGGTATCTTCATCAATTTTGATGTACGTAACAAAAGAAAAAATACGGGTCAAATATTTTTTGATAATCTAACTGACGGACTAATTAGATTTTTTCAGTTTTTTTTTTTCAGATTGTGCAGCTTTCCTCATATTTTTTTTATATTTCACCGTTTTTACGTAACCGTGCAGTTATTGACAAGACCTGAAGAGTCTCCAGCCAGTGGGAGAGGTTTTCTCACGATGTTTTATTTACCGTTGACGCAAGTAATAACCAAAGACTGTCCTAGCATTAACTTATTGATTTTGGAAAATATTATCAACTATGCGTCGGTTTCGCATGCCGGTCACAAAAAATCCAGACCGTATTTTTTTTTTTTAGATTAGTCTGAAAACAATCATTCTAATTAATATAAGGAATTTTGTTCATAAATAAGTAGTAACGATGCCTATAGTCATAGCAATAGGCTCAATAATATTCTAACAAAACTATAACAACACAAATTAATACACAACATTATTATCTGAATCACAACCACATTTTCATATTATTGGACGTACAAAGATGAAAATAATGTTCTTGTTCGCCTTATGGTCTCCCTTATTTTTTTTCCTCATACTCATTCATATTAATAAACATTTGATTTTATTACGGTTTTTGCGATCACTTTTTCGATCGAGCTCTCTTCTGTTTTAACGAGTCCTTCTCATAACAGAGTCACAAAAATAGGTTCTAATTATTCTCGCAAGAAATTAATTTTAATTAATACAGCTCTCAGAACGGCGCTATTCAAATCAGTTCTCTCTAAATCAATATTTGGGATTATTCGTCAGTTGCCAATTTGGTAGGCTGCTCCAATTGAATTATAACTTGGGTGGTGCCTGTACATATTAATTTAATTGGCACGTGTTTCATACGGCCTAGTATACAAAACTTGTATAGCGATTTCACCTGAAGTCATGTACAACAAATTTATTTAATTGATTTCACATTTTCACGTTACCAACTGATTGCCGTATAAACACTAATTGCGTTGGCACTCAAAGTCGGAGTTGGTTAGTGTGAAGTGCGTTTAAAAGTTTAACTAAACATTTATGAAACCAGAAAATCGCTAATTGCAGAATACCAATGTCACATAAAAAATTATATTCCGTTTAGGTTTACCACACTTACTATTCTGTAGAATATGTAGGAATGAAACGCGATAAGTGAATTGCAATGCATGACTGACTGAAAAACACAAAGGATACTGAGTGGTAAGTGTGTGAGTGAGAGAGGGAGTAAATGTTAAAGATGTATGATGCTGATGACTTGAATGGTTTTAAAAAGTCAGTGAGTAAAAAATATTATAAGTTGGAAAACGGTATGATTTTGTAAGACTCAATGAAGAAAAAGTAAATTAAATTTTCGCTAAACGATCAGCCTATTTAATTCACTCCCGAAAAGTAGAATCCCATATACATAACATCTTTTTTTTTTACTATTCGAGACATGACATGACATTGAGATTTGGCCGAAACAAAACTGCAGTCGTGACTGTAGTATAGCTAGAGGGATGATCAACTCCGTTGGCGGTCTTCCAACACCCGAATATGTCGCGTCAGCATCATTCGCAACACAGTCATTTATCACAACCACTCCCGGAATTAAAAATTGTAGGTGGAAACCATCTTTAATATTCGTCTTGGGAGAAATGAAAAGTAACATCTTTCTTAGTAGCATGCAGTATATCTTTTTCCAGCAGTGGATGTCTTTCCAGCGGAGGACATCTTTCGAGTCATTCTCATGATAATAAGGGCTCGACAACGTATAAATAGGTTCTGGAGCAAACCTGGACATTCTTAATAGGTAGCAAAGTCGGTTTTGTAGCAGTTTTATCTTTAAAACTCGTGTGTTCTCTATTTTACGTTATCTGTGTTGAATTCCATGTCCCCGCTTAATTTCGACAAAGTCTAAATCAAACGATGCATACGAAGCTAAACTTCGTTAGTTTAGTTGAATAGACGTTACAAACTTCCAATCATTAGTGTAGGCACACAGGGGATGATCAACATGCTGGCGATGGTCCAACTCCTCTGTGCAAAGCGTCAGCATCATTGGAGAGCTATTCATCAAGCATGCAAACACGCTTTGTATATTACAAATAACATGCTAAATAAATAAGATACATTTCAGTCATTGTATGTGTGGCTAGAATATAAAACTTTCTCACCGCACGCTGAGAATAGACGCGTGTTGTAAGATTCAATAAAACCCAGCACGCTTGTTGGTACGATCTATACGGTCCACCTGGGTAGCTACCACCCTCACTTTAAAGGCAAGCAGTTAACTGTGTTTTGTCGTGTTTATATGAGAGCAAGAGGGGTATAGGGGATCCCTCTACAAGTTTAGTTTTAGTATACACTAAAGTTGAAACTAGTTTGTTCAGAATCACCAGGAGAATCGATTGACATAGTTTTTACACCACATTACATTTTTCCTTTTTTTTTCATAAATTTAAATTCTCTTTCAATAGGTTTCTACGTATAACAGTGGACGGGGATAGACACCTTGAGGCTTGAGACGGTCCGCTCGGTCAGTTTCCGTGTATTAGACAACCCCTGCATAGCACATCTCACACATTTCACACTAGGGAACTTAACGCGACATAAACTAAGGTGTATCTTGGAGATGTGATAAAAAAAAACACACATTCAGGCAGTTCTGATGAAAATCTTGTTGGGGTACCTATCTCGGTTTTTGTATATACTAAAAATAAAGTTGTATTACTTGGATTCTTGTACTCTATCTTAGAAGCTGTCTGCGCTTAACGTCAAGTGCAACTATGGTCAAAGGCGAAAAAGACAAATATTATAAAGAAAACAAGAAAGGAAACCATTACATGACTCCACGATTTTTGATAAAATAATAAAGCAAACCAAAGTTCAGAATTAATAAGAAACATCGTAAATGCTTCAATATACTGAGAACTATAAAATCGAAGCATAAAAACTGTCGGTGTGCACTTTCGCCCGAGAAATATACGAGTATGTGTGGTTGAATTGGACGAGTTGTAACCGAATTTTATCTAGAATTATTTACGGTGGTGTTCTTGACTATTCTTTTTTTATTTCTAGAAAGCATTACAAAAATATAAAGCAACAGTCGTCCTAGGGGACGGTTTCTACGTAACCGGGCAGTTATTGGCGAGACCTGAAGGGTCTCCAGCCAATGGGGGGGAAGTAAAATACTTAACCTAAGCTAACTACTTGTACTACACTAACATCATGACTACCTGCAACAACAGCACTAAGGGCGACCCCTAGTGGGACTCGGACCTCGGCTTAGGGCGTTGCTGGCGTGGACATAGGGGGGGGAGACAGCTTGATGAGGGCTGAATTATCGGTGTGACTGCGGAGTCTGAAGAGACGACCGGCTCTACGACGGGAGAGCTCGGTGGATCGTGACCGGCGGCGGTGGGACGTCGCGACGGGCCTCGTCGGCGAGGACGGTATGCCGGACGGCGGCGGACGTTGTGTAGTGTGCTGGTCGATTTACTCGCCTCCTGGAGGAGGGTTATTTCGTCGTCGGGTTCTAAAAGTGTGTGCCTGGGACGGCGAACTTTACTTATGAGAGAGGGACTGTAGTCGGCCGCTGCGGCGACTAGGGGGTTCGGATGGCGGGGGGCATTGTCGAAGTAACGCTTGGAAATGCGTTTGAGGTATTGCCTGATGGTTGGCATTTTTAGATCGAGATGGAGTTGGACGTTACGCATGAACCACGGGGCAGCCGCGGCTCTGCGCAACACTCGATTCTGGAGGGTTTGGAAGGAATTGAAGCGACAAGGCTTAACGTGTGCGAACACGACGCTAGCGTAAGTCAAGATGGGGCGGATGCACGTCACGTAGATTCTCAGCTTATTTCTAAGTGACAATTTACTGCGCGCTCTAAGGATGGGGTGGAGGCGACCGACAGCGAAAGCGGCGCGAGCGCGCACCGCTTTGATATGGTCTCGGAAACTCAGATGGTGGTCGAGGATAACCCCCAGGTATTTGGCTTTCATCTCCCAAGGGATCTGTTTGCCGAACATGAGGACAGGACGGATGTGGGTGTGGGAATCACCGTGTCTCTCGAAAAGAACGGCTGCGCTCTTTTCGGGATTCACCTCTATTCTCCATTTCCGGAACCAGACCCCGAGGGTGTTGGCTGCGGTTTGAAGGGTTCGAGAGATGCTATCGAGACTCCTACCGGAATAGTAGATAGCCGTGTCGTCGGCGAAGAGAGCCAACTTGGCCAAGCCACGTTTGGGAATGTCGCTGGTGTACAGCGTGAACAGAAGGGGCGATAGCACGGAGCCCTGAGGGACGCCGGCGCGAATGGGGTGAGGGGACGAGAGGGTGCCTTCTAGGCGATAGCGGAAGGAGCGATCCGACAGAAAGTCTCGAATGATGAGCACGAGACGGTCCGGCACGTTGAATTGGTACAGTTTGTATAATAAACCGTTGTGCCAGACCTTGTCGAAGGCTTTCGCTACGTCGAAGAAGAGCATGCCCGTTTTGTACGAGCGCATAAAACGGGAGCTAATGTGTTCGACTATGCGGTGCAATTGTCGAATGCAACAGTGCTGGGTTCGAAAACCGAACTGTTCGTCGGGGATGAGTTTACGGGAGTCAGCGAAATCTTTTAAACGGATATAAATGAGACGCTCATAGATTTTCCCAAATACATTGAGAAGGCTGATGGGGCGGTAACTAGTGGGCTCACTCTTGGGTTTGCCGGGTTTGGGGATACCGATAACGGTGGCTTGTTTCCAAGCTTGCGGAAAGATGTTATTACTCAGAGCGCCATTGAAGATGGCGGTCATGAGGACTATGAGCGGGGCGGAAAAGTGTTTGATCACCTTATTGGTGATACCGTCTGAGCCGGGGGCTTTCCTAGGTTTGAGATTCCTCACTATCGTGTGGACCTCGTCTACGGTGATGGGGGGTAAGGGATCGTCGGGGTCTTCATCGGGAGGGAGGGAGGCCCTACGTTCGACCTCGCGATCCACCTTGGAAAGATGGACCGGGTCTGCGGGTTGGGTGCTGGGAGTACATTGGGCTTCTAGACTGTCGGCTAGACATTCGGACTTTTCGTCATCTTCAAAGGCCGGCCTTTGGTTCGGACGATTGAGAGGGGGAGTTGAAGCTACACAATCGGATTTTAGATTTCGTTGTAATTGCCAGAAGGCCAGATGGGATGGCTCTAAGTCGCTCAACATCTTGTCCCAGCGGGCTTCCCGAACCTCCCGTACACGTTTCTTTACAGCACGCTGTAGAGAACGCATATGGGCGCGGTTAGCTTCGCAGGGAAAAGTGTCATAGGCACGGATGGATGCGTTCTTCTCCGTCAGCAGTTCACGCACATCGTCCGGCAGCTTCCAGCGGTGTTCGTCCACCGCTGGAACCTGCCGTGAACACTCGTTCACCACGGACTGTACGTGACTGGTAAGGGAGTCGATCGCGCCCAGCGTGTCGGCAATCGTAACGATATCGTCGGGGATGGAATCTAAGTGAACGGACGAGGAAGACTTGAGGCGCTCCTCTAGTTTACCCCAGTCCGTGACAGTTTTGGTCGGGGCGGGTTGTCCAGGATCCGGGGGACCACCCCGGGGACCTAGGTGAAGGACTACGGGGCGGTGATCGGAGTCTAGCTCTTCATGCGTCTCTATAGAGCGTAGACCGAGGTTTACGTTCTTTAGAAGCGCTATGTCAAGGACATCGGGCTGATGGTCAGGGTTATGGGGGTAGTGAGTGGGACACATCGGGGCGATAACGTCGAATTCGAGCTCCGGGCTCAACTCTTCGAGGTTACGACCCGCGTGGTTGTTGGAGTTGCAGCTCCACGAGAGATGTTTGGCATTGAGGTCGCCCGCTATGATAACGGAACCTCCGCCGAGGTCAAAGAGGGCTTTAAGATCGCTCCGGAGTTGGATCTTATTACTGGAGGGAGGATTATACACCGAGACGATTGTGATCGGCTGGTGTCCTGTCATGCCTAGTCTGCATATGGAAGTTTCCAGGAATTGGAGACCAGGAGGAGGGTCTAAGGGAGTGCAGTACAGGGAACGTTTGTAGTAGATGAGAGTACCACCGCCCCTACTACGGGTCCTGTCGTTGCGAACTAATTTATAGTTTGCAATTCCAGGGTTCCTGTTGTGGGGCTTGAGAAACGTTTCCTGCACTAGGAAGATGTCAATTTGATGATCACGCAAAAAGATTGCGATCTCATCTCGTTGACCGTTAACGCTGTTAGCGTTGAAGAAGCCTAATTTAAGGGATCGGGGCTTAATTCTACAGCTTTCTGTATCCATTGGAATTTATTGGATGAGGAAAATGACTATGTCATCTAGTTCGCAGAGGACATTGATGCGAGCGATTGGATCGCCTTGAGAGGCGTTCCAAGCGGAGACTATGTTGATCGCCCACTGCGTATTGCAGGAGGAGAGGGTTTGGATAAGGCTGGGGATCGTGTCCCTAAGGAGCACTTTAGTGGACGAGAGGGAAGTGGAGGGAGCAACCGCTGTCGGCGCTGGCCTGGGAGCGAGTGCGGGGGCGGGTGCGGGGGTGTGTGCGGGGGCAGCCTGTGATGTTGGGTGACTACGTGCAGTCTGTGAAGCAGCTGGCACTATAGTGGGAGCGGGGATAGTGGAGCTCATCAGGGCGGGGATAGCCGGGATTGGGGGTCTTGTGGTTTGTTGCTGTTGCTGGGGCAACTGGGTAGTGGGCCTTAAGGCGGGGAACGCCTGCTGATGGTTCAGCGCGTTCCATGGGGACGGCCTTTGGGGACTGAGGCGGGCGGGGAGTTGGGAAGAAAGAGGGGGAGCCGTGGAGGGACTCTCTCTTTGGTGACGGTCGGCTGAGCGTTTAGCCAGCTTAGGGTTGCGCTGTTTTGGCGCTTTAGCGCACCCGCGATAATTCGCAGGGTGACCAGACTCGCCGCATAAAACGCAGCTGGGAGGCTCGAGACATAGGGACCTATCTTTAGGACGTTCACAGTCGCTAGTGCCGTGGTCGCCCAGGCACTTGACGCACCTGGGTTTCGCGTAACAATTACGCTGTGAATGGCCATAAAGCTGGCAACGGTGACATTGACCAGGCGGACCGGACTTATTGGGGCGCTCGACGCTTATGCCAGACAGGTGGCACAAGGTCTTAATATTATAGACGGTCTTAGACTCATCTGAAGGCTCGCATACTGCGAGGACCATGTCGTAGGGGGTGCCACCGCGGCCGCGGTGCATGCGGTGGACTTCCAAGGCGGGGATGTTTTGCGACTTAAGGTCGCTGAGGATAGCGTCGGAGTCAATCTCCTTGGGGATGCCGCGGATAACGACTCTGATAAGTCGCTCATCGGGAAGGGCATTTTCATTTTCATATTCGTCCTGGACATCAATTACATCATTTAAAAAATCCCTTCACCCATAGCATAAAAATACCTATTCATTCATGAGTATCTTATTTCTATTGAGAGGTGGGCCCACCATTACTCATTGTCCTTTCGAAAGCATGTATCTAAATATCAATAGGGTACTATTGTATATTTTATTTTTCACGATACTAATGTGTTTCAGCATCCGACAGTGTCGTCTTTTTACTTCTCATATGTGTACCACATGCTGTACTAGTCATTCTTTTCTTTCACACGTCAATTGTGGTTACTGATGCAAGCGCAATTGATGGACAAGGCGCGGTACTGTATCAAAGCAATCAGCTTATTTAACATCTGCTACTTCAAGACCGTTCTTGACATATTGTGAAATGCTCATCTATATTAATAGATACGTGAACATCAAATTTTTCGTAGGTACTTTGTTTTAGTTTTATCCTAATTCCTTACTTTCCTTACTAATATTATAAATGCGAAAGTAAGTTTATTTGTTTGTTACCTTTTCACGCCTAAACCACTGAACTGATCATACTGGAATTTTTAATATACGTCGTCAGTTGTACCGAAACGGACATAGGGTACCTTTCATCTCGAAAAAAAGTACTGTTCCCGAGGAAAACAACAATAACGTTAATAGATGGCGCCACGTGTCTTTCGAATCATAATTGAATTATATTATTAAAGAAACTTTAGTGGTGTGTTAAGAGTTTTTTGTACTAGAACATAACGCGAGCGAAGCCGCGGGCAAAAGCTAGTTAGAAAATAAAACTTGTATCATTCGAAAGGTATTATGCCATAGATGTGCACAGAAACAAGTGTTTATGTTGCCGTTAAGACAGGTAAAATAATTTTATTATTATAACTTTCATATTTATGATTAATTATGGTTTACTCACGTGCCTCGTGATCAGCTCATGATCAGTTCATGATTAAGAGCTCCGTTTGGGTCCGAAACTAGTCGCGCAATCCCAAAAAATGCACGTGAGTAAACCGTAATTAATCATGTTGGTAGAATTTCGACCACAAGCGATACTAGTACAAATAACTAGACAAGATTTTAAAGATAACACTGCAGATACAACTTATTGTAGTGCCGGAACCCTTATTTACATGAAACTGATAGAAGCCTTTACTTTTGAAGACAATACTAAGACTGACTAAAAGCAATTGAAAGCTTTCATCTAAAATTCATAGAGGTATAGAATATTCAGCAAGATACCTATGTATAGGTAAATTACCGGGTTCGAATTACCTAGGTTCTTGAGAATTTACATAACCTTCCAACTACAGCGAAACTACATTTGAGCTCAAAGTGCTTGAGACGTCTTCCTCGATGTTCCTGCTCTTAACGGTGCTCCAGAATGTGGAATAATCTTACGTGAGTGTGTACTTATCGTTATCGATCGACTGTTAAGCCCCGCACCTCGACAATTAACGAGCACAAACATCGAATAGTTAAAACTTGGCCCTGGTGGACGTCTAAGCCATAAGCGACGGGCGTGTGAATGTTAATGAAAGTGAACTGAATAGAATTTCTATAGCAGAATATTTATGGAAGGAGGAAGACTGAGTATTGTAGCTTAACTTAGAAATAATTTTATGTCCACAGTTCAGCCAGTCTGCTGTGCACTGTGATAGACGAAGTAGAGCTGCAGTGTGATTTTTTAGAAACATGTATCTGAAGCAGCGCTGCGGCGCGGTCACGTCTACAAACACAGCGCTTCCGCAGCGTCGTGTTTCTACTAGAGAATCTCATAGCTGAAATGGACACGGGATGATATCCAAAATCAGCGTATTTGGTTGACCTGTCTGGTGCATTTTATGTATTAATATTGTGTTCCGTATTTTTATTTCTGAAAGAAGGTGTCTAAATATGCTTATTTTTATATTGGCCTCGATTTTTAGTAAGCAATTTTGGAAATATATGTATAGGTTTGAAATTTTAGGGACAGAGCGTTAAATTTTTATTTTGGCGATTGAGCCATGACACCGCCTGTAAGTCTTGTAATATCTTCAAATATTAAACTCATTTTCTAAAAAAAATACCAAACCTACCAATCACAAAGATGACGTTTTCACATACTCAAAATTCTAATCAAGATCAAGAGATCTCTTAAGATGAAAAATGTAATATCCATAACCAGCTGTACCGTTACCAAGGACAATTTCACAAATGTGTAAAAGACGTCTTTAAGGAATGCTCCTTCATCTGTGAAGTAGAATCTTTCCGTATGGTCGAACGTCAAAGCGAGAGAAATGGGCACGACCGACGGATCCAATCTTGTACAATATAAATAACGACGCAGGGAAAGTCTTCAATTATGGCGCATACATTCCTTGGTTTTAACAAGACCACTGGTAGTCTTAAGAGTCCTTTATAAGCCAAAGGGCTCTTGTCAAAGTTCAAAGATCAAGGATACGAAAGGATCTTAGGATTAACCCAAACTAGGAGTAATCCTAACTTCCTACCTAATATTATAAATGCGAAAGTAAGTTTGTTTGTTCGTTACCTTTTCACGCCCAAACCACTGAACCGATCATCCTTTTTTGCATATACGTTGTCAGGTGTACAGAAACGGACATAGGGTACCATTCATCCTGAAAAAAAGTACTGTTCCCGAGGAAAACAACAATAACGTTCATAGATGGTGCCACGTGTCGTTCGAATCATGATTGAATTATATTATTATAGAAAATTTTGTAGTGTGTCAAGAGTTTTTTTTAAATCTAAATTAACGAGAGCGAAGCCGCGGGCAAAAGCTAGTATTGAATATATTTAGGAGTTAACGACTCCTAAGGATATTTAGGACAATTTCTCATTAGAAACGCGTCGATTTTTTAAAAGAATTTTGTGCAAAAATTTAAAAACGCTTTTTTCTACGTTTCATACCTCCGGTTTCTGAATTGAGAATTCGGTATAAGCAATACTTAAGTAGTGTTTGAGTACGGAGTTGTCAAAAAAATGCTTTAAAATCCGTCAAATTTTTGACAACTCCGTACCTACTCAAATCTTACTTAAGTACTGCTTATCCTAGAATTCTCAATTCAGAACTCAATTTATTCTTGCCACTTCCGCGCGATACTCGTACCACACATACGTGCAATAAGAACATTTTAAAACTACGAGTAAAAGTCCGTGCTACACGACTTTTACATTTTGTATCGTCGAAAACCGAACTCTTTTATACCATTTCTAAAAATCACTATACCGCTGTCAGTTCACAGATTGGACGCGACAGCGCGACACGGCTCTGGCACCTGGCACCTGGCACCTGCAGTTTTAGGTCACCCGGACGCGGCACCTGCCCCTGCCTCTTTGTTCTTATTCCTGTCCTATTTGTTACGTAGGTGCAGCCAGATAAGTGCTCCGTCCCACGTACCTACAGTAATTACTGACGTGAGTGCTTTAGATGTTTTAGGTTTAAGAAAAATAAAGGCGCTTTACGAAGTTTACTTTGCTTTGTTCTTTGCGTAAACCGCAATAAAGGCACCGTCTGATATTTTAATTTTGAATAGTTAAAATTCGACTTATATCATCAAAATAAGTTTAATGACGTCATAATTAAGCCTTGGTCTAAAATTCAGGACTCGTACGTTATGTAAAAATAAATAAAACATTCATTTTAAGATTGGTGAACTCGGACGCACAAATCTAATGAGTATGATGTTTGTATACAGGGTGTTAACGAATTCGTGTAATTCCTTAAAACCACTTGATCTACTTACTGATGTAGACAGGCCCCGCACGGGATTTAGCTGGATTAAAAATAAATTATTATTTTTTCATGCGGCTTTGTTACAGATCGTATCTAAACCACCTAATAAGGATTCAGTAAAAAAATAAGTTTTTTTTTTTGCAAAAAAAAATGTTTTATTTGTGTGAACATTTCGATACCACGCGTAAATTAATGAAAGCACGGCGACACGGCTGTCAGGCACGACTAACGCGATATCGCTCTTTGCAATCAGATAACTCAAGGCTCTAAAATGACTCAGAAATAGAAAATCAAGATTTTTTTTTATTTTATTTTTTAGTTATTTTTCAAAGATTCCCATTTAGGGTTAATCTGTGTCACCAGTAGATAACGTGGTTTGAAGGAATTACACGAATTCGTTAACACCCGTATATCTAAGGATAGGTCAAACGACCTCGTAAATAATCGTTGGTCAAGACTCAGCTCATGTTTTATGCGAAAGGTCATAAAACCGTACATTTTTCGTTTACCAAGCGACGAGCAACCGCCGCACTGTCTCATTTTTCAGTCTCAATACAGATGTTTACACCGCTGTGTTTGCTACGGCGTAGCAACTTCGTAGCAAGTTGGCTACGGAACAAAATATTACTGTAACGCTCACGTACATCGTAGCTCCGATGAAAATTAAGGAACATATTTCTCGTAACAATATAAATTCCAGATGTTAATTTATGTGTAGAGTTGAGCAATAAGGCGCGCTTGAAAGGAACTTGCCCGCCCAAGTTTTAGTGCTACGCCAGTACAGGGTCCCTTGCAAATTCACGATGCTAACTTCTCGCTTGTATTTGCATTGCTAAATACTTCTAGAAACTAAATACGAGTATTGAGCTAAGCGTATAAGCGTAAATCCCGAATATGTCGTGACCCCAGCTGGTAATAACATATTTGCTTTAAGTTAATATCACAGAGGTGAACGTTTTAGTCTGGTTTATGATGTCTTTCTAATTAGAAATGTAGCGAAATATATTTTACTGTTTTTAATTTAGTTCTGTTTTAATTTCTTACTTTGAGGATTATAATAAGAGGGATTTTACTATTTATGCAATTTCTTCTTCAGAAAATAATAAAATGTTCACACTTTTACAGACTTTAATGTAAATTCAGCTGATAATAAAATTCAGTACAAAATTCTCAACTAAGCTATACCTACTCAAGCTGGTCCCTAACGCCCTTGTCGCTGGTCGGGCTTTTATTTGTGGCCCGCCAGACGTTTATGTAAAGCTCGTAAATTAACCTTATGTTAATTAAAGTTAATTCAACACAAAATTTAGGTGCCTATTTATTCCGCAAGAGTATCCATGGAGTCTCTTGCCGGCTCTTGTATAAAAGACAACTTTTTGGAACTATGCAAACAAAATTCTCGACGTTCCTTAAGAGCGTGTATTGTAGAAATTTGAAATCAAAAATCTTGAATCATGAATCTAAGGCACTTGTCCCACCGCCAACGATGAGCGAGAAGCGAGTAGAGCTAGAAACTAGAAACGAATTGGCGAGCAGCGAGAAGCGAGTGTGTAATTCCGATAGTTTTGTCGCTGGGCTATAAGCGAGTGCGACGGGCGATTACTCACACCACTCGCAAATGACCGCTGGTTGGTCTCTCGGCATGAGTTCTGACCTCCAAGCGAGCAACGCTGAGCGAGTATTATCTTTGATAGCTCTTGTCGCTCAGCGGCAAACTAGTGGAGCGAGTCCTCGCCAGCAGTGTAAACAGTCAGCGATGAACTATTAATATGTGCATCTCTTTTGTTTGCACGGAATGTATATCTATTGGACGTTTCTTGAACGAGAAAATAACTCATAGTTAGTCGCTTCCTTGCCGACGGTGGGACAACTGCCTAAGTTAGGTAGGCAGATATTTATTTATCCTTCATGCTGCGAACAGATACTTCTTCTGCCTGCCTTTATCCCAAGTTACATTTTTCCCTATTATCCGTCCCGCTGTCATTTACGCCTTTTTTATTCATATCATCTCTCACGCAATCCATCCTTTCTTTTATCTCCCTCTACCCCTCCATCCATCAACATTTATATTCATCACTCTCTTAGTCACAATACATGCTTTTCATCCCTCCTTAATACCAAGATACTTACGGCATAAAAATCTACTACAAAAGTAAATTTGATACCTACCAAAAAAAGATGATCTCTTTTGCCTAACAAGATTATATGTGTAGCTTATACATGCACGAGGCACAGGCAGAATAATGAGTGTACACTAGTATGTACATACAAAACGGGGCTAGAAAAACGGTTGAGTACCGCAGTATAACACTCGTAACCTACAAACGGAAAGCACGCCTGTTTACACGAGAGGCGGAAACGAAACAGAAATCCTATGTTGACAAAAGACGAGCCTGACGAGGGTACCGTAAACACACAAGTTATCGTAAAATGGCGTTTATGGCTGCCCACGTGACTAGCTTAAATGAATAAGCGTAAAACCGCGCAATAAGAAAATAGAAGCAGGCACGTTCGAAACATCTGTCTTTTCAGACAGTCTGAGTTTTTAATGTCTCTGGTGAATAAGCGAAATACAATTACATTCACATATTTTTTTGATCCGTGTTGTGTAATCCTAACTTAATTTTATAAATGCGAAAGTAAGTTTGTTTGTTTGTTACCTTTTCACGCCTAAACCAGTGAACCGATCATCCTGAAATTTTGCACATACGTTGTCAGGTGTACAGAAACGGACATAGGGTACCTTTCATCCCGAAAAAAAGTACTGTTCCCGAGGAAAGCAACAATAAAGATAATATATGGCGCCACGTGTCTTTCGACTCATGATTGAATTATATTATCCCGAAAAATACGGAATACACGATGAGCGACATCCACGCGGGCGAAGCCGCGAGCGACCTCTAGTACTAAATATTTATATACATACATACATAAACTCATGAACGACAGGTAGTCAGAAACTGTAGAACGCTACGTGCTACGATTATTTCGCTTCGATCATTTTCATACATCTTGCCATACACGCGCGGCGATTGAAAGTACTACGCACTATTATTTTTGGAGAACATCACCAACAACATCGATGTATGTCCTTCTACGGTGTCCTCTACTGGCGTAGCGCACGAAATATTTATTGGCGTAAATGCCCAAAAGTAAACAGAAAGAAATTTACGCGTGGTTCAACTCCCGTTACACGAAAGCTAAGAATCGTATCAAGCACACCAATATTTAAAATATTCGCTGGCGATCAATACTTTTTCTATTATTTTTTCACATTTCCTCTTACCTAGCAGAAAAGCTATACCTATACTTCGAGAGCATAGCCTTGGAAATGGCTTTTACACGTTTCCAGATAGAAATCTTGATAGAAAAGTTTCTTTCATCCTATTTTTCACAAAAATCTAAGTAAGAAAGATCTGTATACTCCTCGTCCCATCCTAAATACTCCATGGAGATGTTATTGTCATAAAGAAGTTGCTTGTAACAAACAAACACATTTACTAAGAAATATATCAAGGTCTACGCATACTACACGTTTTAATACGTTTCGTATTCAAAGGAGTCTAGCAATATTTTTACATCTACGTAAAATCACTTAGATGATCCCTGGTAGATTAAACAGACTAACATGTATTTTCAAATATTTATGCACGCTTTAAAGAGCCACATTTAGCGTGTTATCCATTTTTAACCCCTGATGTACAAAGAGGGGTGTTCTGTGTGTCTGTCCGTGGTATAGTAACTCCCAATCGGATGAACTAGTTGGTTTCAAGGCGGTTTTGTATTATCAGCTCTTTTTACAGTTGGTGAAGGATGATCAAGGATCTCAGTCATAATATTGGATACTTACAGTTGATTAAATTGATCTTAATACAACAATAAGATTTTTTCGGACCTGACAGAGAAAATGAGCGACAGTGATGTTCTTAGAGAAGCCTGGAATAGTGACAGTTATGTAATGATAATTGTAATTGATTACCGCGTAAAGTAGTTGTTAAAGGCAAACGTTCAGAATTCTCTTAACCGCGGTCTTAATCATGTAGATAATTTTAGACGGCTGATCATGGAGCTCCAGATAATTATTATTGTGAAAGGCAATCGATTTAAACTTTAATCCAGTGATGATTCTTAAAAATTAATTAAATAGTTTGTGTGAACTGACATTGATGTAAAAAGTGAGAAAACTTAAAAATAGAGGAACTACACTTTCAGCCGAAAGCGATGACATCCAGAACGGTGTATAGGTATTATTTAGAGTGGGGCTAGAAACTAATGAACTATAAAATTAAAAGGACACCTTAGATCATTAACATTATCAGAATGAAAACACGGATTCTACATTGATTTAGTTGGCTAATTAACCTGTCAGCTGCATGACCGGTATAGTAGGATTTATTACGTAAATACAGCTAGCAGCTAGTTGGTTGTATTTATGGAAATCAGAGATACTGATAACGAAGTAGGCTTACGAAATGCCTTTCTGGCAAAAAGAAAATGAAATCAACGGGCTGCGGAATTAATTAATGATTGCGCATTGCAAAAACTTGGAAGAATCCCACTGTAGAGATGAAATGGCCAAATCGGCATACCATTGATGATAAAATCTAAAAATATTAGCGGTGCATTTTTATGAAGTCTGGTCTCTACCCAAAGAAGTATTTTCAAAGCTGAAACAAACCTATCGTAAAGAAAAATATGGCAACTCACATCACAAAAGCCGCAGTAAACACAAAATATAGTAGAAAAAGCACATATCAGTATTATTAAGCGTCGGTTCGTGTCAAGGGAGCCATACGTTACATATACCTCAATACCACGTAAGTACCGAGCCGTAAGTCTACCCTAGAGCCTCGTTCAGACACCGCAACTCAACACCCGAGTAGATAGCACGAGTCGTGACCTACGACCTAGATTTTTCTTTTTTAAAGTCAAATGCAATCAGGCTTTACATGGGAGGCTAGCGGAGATTATGCAGTGCGCGTTGGGTCCGATTTTTCTGCAAGGATAAAATTGCTTTTTTAAAGTTTATTACGGAGGACGTGTCGCATGTAGTAAGAATGATGGATGAGGATTTGGTTGGTTAACCTGTGGACTATTTTTTCCATCCTATGGTTGTCTGGAAGAAATTGCTTTAAGCGATAAGACCGCCATTTGTACCGTTCTTAATTACGTGTATTCCTTCTGTTTTATTTCTTTTCATGTACAATAAAGTATATCTATATAGTACGAGAAAATTCGCAATACAACAGAAAAAAATAGGTACACGATTTGAAAGGGCGTTGTGAATGAATCAGCTATATCGATATAACTCTCTAGCATTGATTTCAGCGTTTTTAACATGTTTGTGTTTAAAAGTTCAATTAAAAATAGCTGTATTTCCGAATAAAGCTAACACCATCGGAAGCTACCTTCACCTACTTTTTGTACCTGTTATATCAAATATCAAACAATACGTTATGTTAATATAAGCACTCAACTCGCAGGTATAATAAAATTTCGTCATTACGTGCATTGTAGGAATGGTTGTCGGACCGTTAAATCCATAATTTTGTTCGCGATTCGCTCTTGCATGCACGTGGTTGTAAAACTTGGAGAATATCCAATATGAGTCAATATGAAGCGTCGGCGTGTCCAAAAAATCGTCGGGCCCGTATAACTGAGATCTCAGGAAGTAATATTCGGGGGTTCGAACCATTATGCGTGGCTGTATGCCAAGTTGTGTGCGTAGCCATTACTTACGAACGTAACAGTTGTAATACGAGTTCGCGCAAATAGTATTTTGTTCTCTTGTAGACGTATATTTCATGCTGCTGTGCCTCGAGTATATCAGAAATTCTGGATTGTGTTATTTCTGTACGCTGTTTGATGTAACTTATGATAAATGCGGAAAATTGCAGTATGTCAAGATATCTATGTCGTTTCCACCGTAAAACTATCTACGGAAACCCTTAAAGGTACATCTGGAATTGAATGAAGAAAATAAACTCACCCTATTGTGAACTATTTGTTAAAATGAAGACCAATCCAAATCCCGAATCCATACAACAATACATTCCAAATCGAATACACAGCAAATTATCCAATCGAGAATCGACAACATCCGCATCGATACTCCAAATTGTTTAAATTCAATAGAATCATTGCAGACATATTGCAAACAATAAGAGACAAAGAATGGCTCAATAAATAGTACAGATGCAGCGCAACCATTCAAAAGCGTAGTGCACACAGATCGTTATTGGAAAATGTCGGAAAACCACGGCAGAGCGGGAACACATTATTGAACAACATACAGTAACAATGTGAGGGTTCCAACACGTTTCACACACAGTTAACGATTGTGGAACTGTTGTTGAAGTATGCTAATAACTTCAATAAAAGTGGTATGACGACAATAATGTTTCTGGCTTTGTTATGTTAATGTTAACTTTAATAGGTTTGTTTTTGAATGTTTGTAGTTCAAAGTTACTTGATACTTTAAAAACTTATCCTCATTTATGTTACCAAAGCGTGTAGCTTTTACAGTAGTTAGACTGCATCAAAAGTATATTTGCAGTTTGTATACACAACACAGTTCTTACTTTCACAAACATGTGAGACACATTCATATTTATGATTAGTTACGGTTTACTCACGTGCATTTTTCGGGATTGCCCGACTAGCGACTCGCGACCTCGCCGCGTGATTAGCTCAGATTGGGTCCGAAACCAGTCGGGCAATCCCGAAAAATGCACGTGAGTAAACCGTTACTAATCATAAATATGAATGTGTCTCACGAAAGTTATGATACAAAAATGTAGATATAGGTACAAGCAGAAGAAATGCTAGACTTTGGACCTTCATTATGTAAAGAACATACTCAAAAGCGACGACTGTTTCTTTGGGAATACTTAAGTTCATCTTACAAAGCCTCAATCACTAAGGTACTTGCAGCAAGGACTGCAAAGAGTGTACATAAACCTTAAAAACCATATCAAAGCGTTGTAACCTCGACTCGCATTGATTGCAGCGCGTGAATTGATGGGGCGGAACACAAAGGGTTTGTGACGTATCTGGGTGAGCGGCCTGCGGCACCGGCTTTTGTTCGTGCGGCGAGAACGCAAAGGATAACGAAGTACTGGCGTACATAGAGGAATAGAAAAATCTGGAATGTGCTGGAAGATTTTTGTAGCAGTTTCAGTTCTGTCAGCTACTTCAGTAACTTGTTTAAAGACTTTCCTATTGAAATTACTGAACCTTTGATCGTTTATATCTTGGGTAATAGTCAATTTAGTAAATTGCAGACCAGATTAAATTTTTATGAATATTATTATATTGGTAAAAGTTAAGATACTATCCCGTTTTGTATTCCTTCCCATTCTATTAACTTTAGAAAGTAATCACAGAAGAAAGACTTTGATTTTTTTATTTCTTTTTCTATAAATCGACCGTTTGGAATAAAAGGGTTCCCCACTAACATTTTTTTTAAATTGATTTTTTAACGTAAAAGGTTTCATAGGGTCACATGAAACCGTTTTACGTTAAAACATCAATTTAAAAAAAATTATAGTTGGAACCCTTTTATTCCGAACGGCCGAAATGCTACCTGCCAAGTTCTCCTCTACGACAGCAGAGCGTTCCGTTGAACGGATAGCGACAGTTAACAGGTTAATTGCTGCGTTATAAGCGGAACGAAAGGTTATGGCTCCTAAGAGAATAAAATCAGGGTGAGGGTAGGCTATAGTTAATTATCCTATGTTTGGCAGAAGGTATCTATAAGCAGGACTGAAGTGGCAGAAGGTATCTACAGTGTGTCCGGTCATGAACTAGCGATATTCTAGGTACTTATATAGCAACTATTCTAGTACACAAATACACTACACACTAGGGTCCAATCCGCTTCCTCGCTATTTGGCAGCCATTTTGCTTTTTTGTTGAGAAATTCTTTATCTTAAAGTTATGAAAATGTGAACCCATTGTATCGTAATGTAAACGATAGACAATATTGTTGCCCCACGAATAAGCCTATTTTTATCTCAGTAAGACCGTAACTTTGAGTTTTTTGTACACACGTACAGAATAGCTCAACAAAAAATTTTAAGTGAATTGGACCCTAGTGTACTATAAGTAGTGTATTTGTGAACTAGAACAATTTTTATATAGGTAAGTACCTACCTAGAACATCGCTTGTCCATGACCGGACACATTGTATAGCCAGGACTCCAAGTGTTTATTGAATCTTCATATCATAACGAGAGGAGTAAAATTATGTACTGTTACTATCGAAAAAATCGTTCAATAATCACATTTAAAAGATACGATTCAGAATTTGTCACAATAATTTATCACCATACTGCATTCAAAAGAGATTTCATCAACAATAAATATCCAATTCGCAGACCGACCAACAGTTTGCGGCCAAAAACCGCCGTACAAATACCGTTTTTACACGAATACTCGAATATTCTAGCAACGTGAACAGGGCTGTCAGTTTTGTCCTAGTACCCTTGCTACTAATACCTTCAATAAATGTTCCAACAGTGATACAATATTAAATTGAGAGAGCAAGTTTTCCCTTAGGGGACAGTACAGACGACTCGGTATTAGGAGGATCGTGGCCTCAACTTGAAGAGCTGCGGTCTTGTCCGGTAAATTACGTCTTAACTCTAAGAAAGGCGTTCGGGCTGTCGAGACCGGAGATTTGACCGCTACAGCTAGACCCTACGTCAAATGGAAGCTGTGACAGCCCTAAAAGCGTTGTGGCTCAGTTATTGAGTATGAATATTCAAAGTTATTCGGCAAACGTTTGGTGCGTGCTCCCACAGGGGCACCCAAACGCATGGCATCCTTGTAATGAAATTTTGAGATGGAATGAATATCTGACATTGGCCGAATGGAAATGCGAAAACATTCTGTGAACAAAAAGCGGCCGAAGTCAGTAGGTGCAAGAGGTATTTTGCAGAATTTTAATTCATATTTAAGTATTAAAGCCTGAGTCGATCATAACAATTAATAAGCAGGAGCATACGTAGTATTTTCATTAAACCTATTTTCTATACATGGATTCGCTTTACAAACTTTACGTAACACGCCGCTCAGTACAAACTGTTTCTAATCCACGACGTCATGAAGGCTAACATGAAATTGCACTTGCGCAACCTACAGTAGCGCATCGTATACGTCACTTCGATGGCTCCAAAATTACTGAATCATAAAGTTGATTTACAAAATAGGTAATTAAACGGTATGTAAATGAAACAACTTTATCGGGATAGATTTTACGTAAATCAAAGCAAAAACCGTAATCTTCAATGAGTTTTGAGTATTTCGAAAGTTATATGTTACGGTATAATGAAAAAAATATCGACTTATCGACGAAATCTAGCGTAAAAATCGTTAAAACCAACAAAAGTAAAATTCCTTAAAAAAATACTTTAATCAAAATATAAATACGACATTCCGCATCCCGTCAAAATGACGTAGCAACACGTATCAACAAAAAAGTGGATATTAATTAGTGACAGCATCAAACGACGTTGTTTAGCAAGGCGCCCCGCGGTATTTGTCATGTACGTAATTGGGCCGCCCGCTTCCACGCTTTACAACGGGATAGACGCCTTTGAACAACACAATGTAGCCCGTATACAAGGATACTTGGTCGGTATAATTTACGGCCCTTCGTGTAATTTAAAACAAAAGCACTGGCGATATTTTAAACTTCATAAAGCCTTTGAACTCTTTAGACAGTTATCGTTTCGTGGGAACCGCTGAGAAACATTACTTACGTATTTGATGAAGACCAGAGTTGAAGTTAGCTTTCAAAGTTAAAGTCCCAAAAACACCTCAAGTTCATGAGGCTTAGAATGTTTTTTAAGGATCTTAATTTTAGTTCTCTTCCCTAAGTGTGCGTTCTGAGTGACAGCGCACGAGCGTATTGCGGAGCGGCTTTACCGTGGCTTTACCGTCGATACCTATCCTTAGTGCACGCGGGAAACTTGACGCGTACGCGCGTGTTTAGTGTTTCGTTTATTTTACTTTGGTTTTAATAATATAGATATCAAAATTCAATCGTTTCGAATATTTATTTAATGCGCCGTTCATTCCGTCTGCGCGGTGCGCCGTCACTCAGGACGCACACTAAGAACTGAAGAAGTAAAGGTTGTTATTGGACAGAGTAAGATGGAGACTGCTACTCCGAGATGTGTCAAGCACTTAAATTAGATAGATGAATGGAGTTTTTGCTTACATCTGCTTATGTAGATGTAAGCAAGAGTTATGTAGATGCTTATGTATGGTAGATAAACAAAAGATATTACACGAATGAAGTAATACATTGAGAGTGGTTCACTGACATGAACAATAAATACATGTTTATAAGACACTAAGCAAACAAAGCAACCATCTAATGTTACAAATAAATAGTCAATTTAATCCAAAACACTGAACGCCACAAACCAGTAATCTAATTACCTCCATTTTCGTAATACGCCCATAAAACCAAAAACCCAAGCAAAACGAAATCAAAATTTATTACTAAACAGTATACGAGGCAAAAATAAACCGTAATTCAGAGATAAACCGTTCAATTATGAGCAGGCGCAAACAAAATTAGAGATGTTTAATAAGGTAATACATTCAGACGAAGCTTTACGTAACGCGGAGCGGCTCCGTAACGAAATGCAATTTAAAAGGAAAACGATGTCATTAACTCCGAAACACCCGAAAAGGGGAAGGCTCAATTTATAAACTCTGAAGAACTAATAAGTAAGCGTCTGGATGTTTCTGGATACAAGATACTTAAGAATCCAAGAATAAAACTTTATTTAAAATGGTTTGAGATTTCACTTTATCAAGCCCTGCAAAGGTTTGTTAAAAAAGTCATCAAACCAAGCATTTGTTTCCAGTGTAGTTGTAAAAATTTTACTTTCGTTTCCATATTTACCATACTGAACGGCTCATCAATCACGAAGGTCATTGCAATCCACATGAGTGACGGCCTTCAAAATGATGTCCATATTCATTATAGATCTATATTAATTAAATCATTGCCGGGTCGCCGCACCCGCTCGTAGCTTGCACTGCCAGGCCCGATTCAACGCCCAGAACTGCTGCATTAACGTTTTAAAATCAATTTCCGTACTGCTTCCAAGCCTCCCGTCAGGAAATTAGCAAGCGAACACTGTTCTAGGATTTTATTTAATCTGCGCTCGGCGTTTGAGTGTTTCGTTTAACCAATTACTTGTTTTTCTCGAAGGGGTGCAGAGATCATTAAAGGGGTTACTGTACAGTCTTCTACTACCACAGTTTCATTATCTTTGATCCTCTCTGAAAGGAGGGCAAACCTTTCTTCTTTTAGCAGACACCCGAGAGGTAATATTTTTTTAAAATTGTTGTTGTCTAATTAGACTAGACCTTGTGATACCAGATCTACCTTCAACCTGGAAGCTAGCAAGATACCTTAGTGACAAAAAAATCGATCAGAAAATTGAAATCATGACCACAATTGGTCAGACCATCAAAGGTCACGAAGGACACTACTATTATATTTATATATATTTTTTCAATAATATCGATTTATCACTTGCTTTTATTACAACCTATTACACAGCCCTCGTGTCAGCTTTCATACCATAATTCAGCGCTTTGAACCCATTATCAGGATGAGTGTTGCATACTTTTAATTGGCTTAATGCATGTAAAATGATTTATATCACTTTTTGCACGTTGCTAGAAGCTATAAGTATAAATACAAAACGTGTTACGAAAATACAGGCCACACCACGATTCCCCTGGGTAATGCGAAACAAGTAGATTTATGAGAAGAGAAGACAGAAACATCCAACGCCGTCTTAATGAATTCATAATGCGCTTTGCCAAATGGGGTGTTTATTGCACTAAATTGTTAGTTTTATTTATTGTAGCTGGGGTTCTGTCCAGCATTGAATAAGTTTTTTATATTCTTTTTTGTTGTATCAAAAATAGAGGTCTAGTTATACGTACCATATATAGTATTAGGCACCATGTTGCAAATCAGTAGGTAATACAGATACTTCTCATTTATGCCTGGTTACTATAGCCAAAAACAAATCATTTTGCTTACCAATAGTAGCATCTTTATTGCCAAACTGAGCATATAAATGGACTCGGTATTCTTTTACCTGTGATAACTACTAACCTATGGGAGGATCTACTATAAAAAGCTATGGGTTCTTTGCTTCACTATTAGTAAAGATACAAGAATCGGCCATTACTCCCAAACTTCTCACTTAATTAGCTCGAGATTCACGTTCAGACACGAGAGAGACGCGACGAGAGACACGAGAGACAAACGTTTGCTTAGTTACACACTTCTATCACTCAGGAAACCCAGGGGAAATAGTTTAAGCTATGTCATTAGGGAGATGGGGACACACGTCTAAGTTTAAATCAGTTTTCCCATCCAATCAATTACCTGTAGCTTTATTACATTGTACACCCACTTATTCGGTTTAATTACACAATAAATTAAGCAGTTCATTAGACGAAAGCACGAATTCGCAATTAAACGAACAGAGTGAAGACGACGCTTGTTCATCTACGCTGAAAACGTGGAGATGTAAGATAAAAACTTCTTGCAGAGTTTCCGTGTTCAGGAAACTTTATTAAAATTATATGGAGTATGTTTTAACATGAAGGTAACTTGAACTGGAAGATAGAAACCAGAAGGTGCATTTTTTACGATGATGATGGCAATAATAAGGTAAATGATCTTTTCGGTTTTACGGCATCGTGATTTTTACAGCCTTATTTACTCTTGACTTTTTTATAAACCTGTAGGTAAAGGCACAGATAACATTTCGACAATTTACTATTTGGTTTGTTGAATTAACCGTGTTAATCGGTCGTCTTTTACCTTCGATCAATTGATCGAAGTCTTTGACACAGCATTTCTTCAATTCCTCAGCGGTGGCTATATAAATCGCTAAATCGACGGTTCCGATTTCCGATATCTCCAAAAATAGCCAACCGAATTCCAGAGCATAGCTCCACCAATTTATCTATACATCTGACCCAACAGTCAGCGGGAAATTTCACGGTCGGCCTCCTAGGGCTATCCCAATTAATCTTATTCACACGATTCAGCTACATTTGGCATCGCGCGAATGCTCGCCGTTTCGGGGGCCATTGCCTACGACCACACAGTAGAAGGAGACAGAAGATCCTTTATATCAAATGTGATACCAAACCCTCACGTAGATGGCGAATGAAACAAAAATAAAGCACGTGCACTTGCAGTGGTTCCGTCTGTTCTATTTCATTAAAACGTTGAGTATTTAAGTTCCTTTTGAACCTTTCTCAAAGGTGAGCCTTCTGTATTTTCTTTGTATGTTTGCATTACGACCCCAGTCAGGATGTGCTGGGAACTCCAAAGGTGATCAATTTGCAGCCGAAGAGTGCTATTTGTTAGTTTTTCTTTGGATACCGTATTTCTTAAAGAAATACGGGGTAGTTCTACCTGTGCGGGTTTAAATAAATCGTACGTTGGGTGCTACGATTACTTTTAAGTTTTTGGATTTGTTAGGTGTTGCATTGAAGAATATACTTAGTTTTTCTGGCGTGCCAAAAAAAAACCTACAAAGTTGGGCCGTTTATAAAGACGCGTCGTTTATAAAATCTCAAACATTATTCGCGGAAAAATGCGTCTCCACAAACGTTCTAATACATCGTTATATTATGGTGGTCATAATATGCATTGACGTAAGAAACAAATGACCTCTGGTCAGCGCCCAAGAAGGTCTAAACCAAGTCGAAAAAGAAGACTAATTTACGTCTATGGGTGCAGGTGCAGTTAAAACTTCATATGGTGAATATCGAAATTAGGAATTGTGATGATGACATACGATTCAAATTAGTTTGGCGGGGTGCCTTGGCACGCGCTCTGGTGGTGTATGTATCTCTCCTCAGGACACTTTTGTTGTGAATTTTGTACAAGACCCTTGGCCCGTGTGTGTCTACATCAATGGTCATATGTTTAAATTGTCCACTTTATGCTCCGCGCTAAGCTCCACATCTCCATAAACGAGGCCTAATGATATTTCGTCAGCCAATACGATATTGTAAGCCCAATTATCATCTCTACGGTCTTAAAGATAAATAAAACCTTTTCATTTATTATTCTTCCGAAAGTAGCTATTCATTATATTTCTTAGGAAAACTCTAGGGAATGTTCCGTCTCTGTTTTTTGTAAATGTGACGTAATTTCATAAAAAACACAAAGGAATTCTGGGATATACCAATAAAAGAATATCTAAATTGGGACTGTTTTATTGTTTTAGCTAGTATATTTGAACAATTTTACATTGTCCATATCTTGTTCTAATATGCCAACGTACCTAAAGCCTTTTATCGTTCTGTTCAATTAATAACGATCCATAAATACATGTAATATTAAACTATTAATTTCAGTAATGTATGTTGCTTATGTGATATCATATCCGTTTGAAAGAAAACTGGCTGTTGCTGGAGGTGAATGGCCAATGTCTATTGGACATCTAAAAATGTATTTTATTTACTGTTATCCTGTTTTTCCTAACTGGTTTCTTTGTTTATTGTGTTTGTTCGGAACAAGGTTGATATGCGAAGGTAGCTTAGAACAACGCGGTACGCAACTCATCGGTGGCCGAGTTACTCTATGATATATATAAATTAAAAAATGATATTATACAGCGTGTCCCAGAAAGTAGTGTCAAGCGGAAGTCCAGAGGTAGAACATCCTTTGAGGTACCCAAATCACCCCCATGTATGTTCCGCGTTTTTTTGTAGTTTTCGAGTTATGAATGTTTTTCATGTTTTTTAATCAAACTCTGAATATGACGACATTTTTGATCATAGTGACGTGAATAGTTGAGATACATGGGTAATTTTTTTTTCTGAATTAGCTGATTACTGACCCTTTCGAATCCATAAACATTTGTAACCATAGATGTAACGAATGCGTTACAAAAAAACATTGAATTTTCATAAAGTTAAAATCCTGCATGTTTCTTACATCTTTGTGGGTGTTTTAAAAATAAATCTCCCTGAACTTTTTTCGTCAGATGTTTTTTAAAAACTTACACATTTTATCAGCTATTTACCCTGTAAATTTCATCGAGCTATCTCTACGACATCACAATAAAAATTTCATTCAAAGCATACAATATCGAAAATTCCAGTTGTAAAAGGGTGACTGAAACATTGATTAAAACTAACTAATAACGTCTTTTTTACCCTCGACCCAAAAAGAGAGGTGTTATAAGTTTAACGCGTGTGTCTGTCTGTGGCATCGTAGCTCCTAAACGGATTTTGATTTAGTTTTTTCTTTTGTTCGAAAGGTGACTTTATCGAGAGTGTTCTTAGCCATGATTCAAGAAAATCTGTTCAGCCGTTTGAAGATCATCAGCTCTTTTCTGGTTGTTGAAGGGATATGAGCAACTTCTACTGGTCGAATCGGTTCGAAATGTACTATCCTGTAACTTCAATGATATTACAATAACATGGTAACCTTGACCTGATACTCAAGCATCATCTGAAACAGCATGATACCCAACTTATAGTAGAGGTATGGTGTGCCTATTGATTCTTTAAGTTTATGATAATTTGTAATGACCTCCTTCTTGTCACATGTCATCAATATCATTGAAGTCACAGGATAGTAAATTTCAAAACGATCAGACCAGTAGAAGTAGCTCATATCCCTTCAACAACCAGAAAAGAGCTGATGATCTTCAAACGGCTGAACAGATTTTCTTGAATCATAGCTAAGAATACTCTCGATAGTCACCTTTCAAACAAAAGAAAAAACTAAATCAAAATCCGTTTAGGAGCTACGATGCCACAGACAGACACACGCGTTAAACTTATAACACCTCTCTTTTTGGGTCGAGGGTAAAAAAGACGTTATTAGTTAGTTTTAATCAATGTTTCAGTCACCCTTTTACAACTGGAATTTTCGATATTGTATGCTTTGAATGAAATTTTTATTGTGATGTCGTAGAGATAGCTCGATGAAATTTACAGGGTAAATAGCTGATAAAATGGATAAGTTTTTAAAATACATCTGATAAAAAAAGTTTAGGGAGATTTATTTTTAAATCACCCACAAAGATTTAGGAAACATGCAGGATTCTAACTTTATGACAATTCAATATTTTTTTGTAACGCATTCGTTACATCTATGGTTACAAATGTTTATGCATTCGAAAGGGTCACTAATCAGCTAATTCAGAAAAAAAAATTACCCATGTATCTCAACTATTCACGTCACTATGATCAAAAATGTCGTCATATTCAGAGTTTGATTAAAAAACATGAAAAACATTCATAACTCGAAAACTACAAAAAATCGCGGAACATACATGGGGGTGATTTGGGTACCTCAAAGGATGTTCTACCTCTGGACTTCCGCTTGACACTACTTTCTGGGACACGCTGTATATATAGAGATGAAAAAAATACCAGCCGATACATTCGACGGTCAAAATGAGGTTAAAATATAAATTATATGGCCAACCGGCGACCTTTAAAAGCACCTATCGATACTATGTTAACCTACACACTACAAAACATTATATATCTAACTATAGTCAGAATAATGGATGAGCTATAATGGAAAAAGCGTGCACTATAATTAGATTATCTGCTGTAAAGTGAAAACGAAAACATATTTATCAGAGCAGACGTTTCAGTAGCCGAACTTGAGACAACTATGTGACGTAGAGACAATAAATTTACTCAGGAGGTAACAAACGACGCATTTAAGTGACGTCAGCTGGATGTATGAGATGGATACAGACGGTTTAGTTTCTAAATGTCTTCATTTCGGACAATAATAACCGTATTTTCGTCTCATTGTGGCAGCTAATTTTGGTATGTTGTACTTTATCTAGTTTAATTTATGCATTTGATGGATAATTTAATAGACAAAAACATGAGTAAATGTTACCGAGGTTTTCAGTGTATTTTGTGCTTAATATTACATAGTGAAAAGTGTCATTTCGTATAACGACCACGTTCAATAATTCTAAGGGCCTGTTTCAGCACCATCATTTGCTTTTATCCGAAGATAAATAAAATAGTTTGACAGATTTTCTATACAAGGTGTAACATAAATAACGCACAAAAAAAATAGCTTTTCCCTACATTTATGTTCGCATAACTCGTCAAAATGTAGGGAACAACTGATTTTTTTTTCGCGATTTCTTGTTTGGTCCCATAGTAAAAGTTGTTCATACTGATGAGTACAGTGACCCCTTAAGAGGTTGTGCGTTATTTATGTTACACCTTGTATATGCTACGATTTCAAATAGCAAAATCACAAAATCAAGATGATTCATTAATTAATTCTTGTTGCAAGAAGGATACAATAAAGCACATACAAGTTCACGGAACTTCAGAACTCTAAATCCGTTCAGTGCTCAGAGATAAAATCCCATTCAAACTTTTATTTCCAACTTAATTCCGTGTCAAGTCACGAACCATGAAACTGAATAATTATTTAAGCGCACAGAATAATTAGACTTTTTATTAATAAGCTTAACCGCAATAACACGGTCGGGTACTGTTACTGTCTCACTGGAGTTACTGGGTAATTCGAGTACCGTTTGCCGAAGAAGGTCAGGTAACAAAGTATGAAACAAATGCTTATGGTCCGGTGGCTACACGCTCAATCTTATTTACGCAAATTCTAATTTGCACAAGAAAGCATGTACAATCGGGGACTTGAAATGTTTACCACCCTAAGGTCTATAATTGCTTGCACATTACTTTTTCATAAGGTCGATATGACATAAGTTAATATGACATCTTAAACCTTATTGCGCACAGTGTGATAAGGAATCGAATTTGAAATCTGATAAACATTTCGAGTCCGCGACCGTACGGTAGACAAGACCGACGCAAAAAGTATAATTATGTTCAAAACCTTTTCTCTACATACGAAGGAGTGAAAATTCTAAAAAAAGAAAATGTTATCACATCTTTCTTTGTCTAGTGAAAACGTTGATTAGTATTATTTAAAATTAATAAATGCTGCCGTTAAAAAATAAAATGCAAGCACCGTTTTTAACCTATTTATTTTAATTCTCTCGAGCTAATTTAGTGCGATTTCAACGATTCTTTTTACAAAAGATAGGTTTTATTATGCTCTAGTGAATTGGTTAAAATACATTTTATTACAATGATAGATAAAAATAAATACAGCAAAAACTAAGATCGCTCGCAGCATTCGGGCCGTTCGGATGTGTCATTTTCCATATTGATATTTTTTTTTGTTTCAGTCTTGTCCTTAAGGCGTGAATTACATAGAAGCGGCGTCAGGTGCTGGTGGTCTAGTTTTTTTTTTAGGCCTTAGTTACGAGCGTTTCCTACTCCCTATCACCTACGGACATACGATTATTTCGGGGCCCGAACTAAGAATGAATGACAACACGATTTGACAGTTGTCCCTACTACCGATGTGTATTTGCCCGTCCGAAAAGTTGAACTTGACACTTGTTTTGTTCACTCCTGCGTTTCGAGCTACTTTCGGACGGGCGACTAACTTCGTTGACGGACTTAGGGAGCAGGCCCCCAGGCGCGGCGCAGGCGGTGCGCAGGCGGACGACGCACAGTGCCGCTTCAAATCTTTTTCGTACAAAATGTACATATGTAAGCGACGCGCCTGCGCTGCGCCTGCATCTTACGCCGTTTCTATGTAATTCACGCCTAAGACGGCAAAATATACGCACAAACGGTACCTTTTGTTATTACCGACACTACCGTTTGCGCATGCGAGTCGCTGCAGTCGTAGCAGGACCATTAGTCATAACATGAACGAACAAGTGTCTGGTGTATTTATAGGCAGATATGGGCAAGCGGCTGAATACTAAAAAATACTAAATACTCGATAAACAATAAAAAGTTAGTAAAAAGTAGTTTTTACTGTATTGTGTTTATGAATAATCCGAGTAAGAAACCCATTTCTATTTATAGGTGATGCGTGTGGCATGAGTTGCGTTCAGCATTACGCGAAGTTATGAATAGGCAGTATTTTATAGTTTTTATTTATGTAACTGGTCTACAGGCTTATTATAGGTACTAGCCATGTCTAAACATAGGCATCTTCATCCTTACTAATCCTAACTTCGTAACTAATATTATAAATGCGAAAGTAAGTTTGTTTGCTACCTTTTCACGCCTAAACCAGTGAACCGATCATCCTGAAATTTTGCATATACGTTGTCAGGTGTACAGAAACGGACATAGGGTACCTTTCATCCCGAAAAAAAGTACTGTTCCCGAGGAAAACAACAATAACTTTCATAGATGGCGCCACGTGTCTTTCGAATCACGATTGAAATATATTATTATAGAAACTTTAGTAGTGCTAAGAGTTTTTTAGAGCTTAATTAACGCGAGCGAAGCCGCGGGCAAAAGCTAGTATATTATAAAAGCGAAAGCAACTCTATCTGTCTGTCTGTGACGCTTTCACGCCTAAACCGCAGAATCGATTTTGATGAAACTTGTTACAGAGATTGTCTGGAACCCAGAGAAGGACATAGGCTACTTTTATCCCGAAAAACGCGGAATACGTGATAAAGGACATACACGCGGGCGAAGCCGAGAGCGACCTCTAGTATTATTATAAATGGTAAACGGATTAGTGAGGAAGTAAATTGTTTTTAAAGCACAAAAAGGAAACTACTGCTATCTCCTTTACATAATCCCTTTTTATAAAAAGGTCAGTCTCAAATGGTATCTAGCACAGCTGTGCCATGTGCACAGGTTCTAAATGCTAATTTCGGAACAGAGCAAAATATGTTGTGTTAACTGGAAACAACAAGAAAGTAAGCAGTAGAAGCAGTGATAGCTTAGCGGTTGAACTCTTGCCTTTCATGCAAGAAGGTCCCTGAGTTTGATTCCAGCCCGCACCTCTGACTTTTCGCATTGACGCATGAATTTGATTATCATTCGCGTTAACGCGCGAGTCAACCTTCACATCTGAAAGCTCTAAAAAATGTTCTCGATGGTGAATGAAGTCCACCAACCCTCACCAGCCCAACGTAGTGCTTTTCATTCTAAGCAGAGGCCCGTGCCCAGCAGTGCGCTAATTAAGGCCTAATTAACAAGAAAAGTACCAAAATTTCAACTAAGAAAGTAAAATTTCAGTTCGTTGATTGTAGCACAAAGCGTGTTGTATCGGTTTGGGTTGCATGTTGCATTATATTAACTGTACCTTCTGCTAGTGCATATATTTGCGGGCTCCACGACGGTGCTGTATACAGCATCCAAGCTTGACCAACTAGTTTAGCGGAATTAAAACTAAATATTATATTTGTACGTAACATACGGCGATTAACCAGTCTTACCAAGAGTATCGTATTACCCAGTTACTGGGTTGTGGAGGTCTGATAGGCAGTCGCTCCATGTAAAATACTGATATTCAGCTGCATCCGGTTCGACTGGAAGCCGACCCCAACATAGTTGGGAAAAGGCTAGGCAGATGATGATGATACGGCGATTAACAAAAGGAATTTATAAGGCGAATGTCAGTAGAAACGCTAGTAGAGGACGCCCTAGAAGGACATACATTGATGTTATTGGTGATGTTCTTCAAAAAAAACAGGTGCGTAGTACTTTCAACCGGCGTGCGTATTTGACAAGATGTATGACCGTGGACGAAGCGAAAGGAGTATGTAAGGATCGTAGCATGTGGCGTTCTACAGTTTCTGCCTACCCCCATGGGAAAAAGGCGTGAGTTTATGTATGAATGTATTATATTTGTATAATCATGGATTTCCGCGAAACAAGGCCGAATTCCATTAAAAAATTTAACTAAACATGCCGTCAATGAAACCTTTGCTGTAACTGCAAAAGTTAATCGAGGGAATCGAGTTACGGTTCTTAAGCTGTAATGTATAGGTTTGAAAGCCAACGGGGTCGTTAAAGAAACCGTTCCTCTGTACAATTGTAAATTATGCGCGAACATAAATGTGGGCTACGGTTTTCTTTCATCACCAGATGAGCGCAAAATAAAAGCTGTTTATGTTCAAAGCTTTGCATTATTTATTTTAACGACCCCAGTGTACATGTGACCACGATTGTTGTTAAATGTTAAAAAGTAGAGGAAATAAAAACATGACCCAAATTGTGTAGCCAAGAAACTCCGCTCAAATTCTGTCCACGGGTTTGACTTCTATTTCCGGATAAATGTTCGTTTTACTTGGATACATAATTATTGCTATGATATAGAAAATCCCGTGCATGTCTATCTAGCAGGGGCCTAATTCTCCTAAAATAAATTATTGCCAAACGCAATCGAACCACAACCGTCAGTCAGTTTTTGTTTTCGAAAACTTTCAAAATGATTGATTTTGTTTTTTGTGTCAAACAATTTGATAGCTTTTGAAATTGAGAACTGTCTGAATGAACGGTTCGGCCTTGGTTCGGTTGTGATTTATCAAGATTTATTTTCGAAGAATTGGGCCCCTGGCCCCAATCTCTATTTTAATTTACGAATATATTGTAAAGCACTTAAAAATTTGCAAATCAGGATTTGTAAGGTACAAAGATATAAAAAGCATAACATTTTGAAAAATACTTTTGACCGCCCGCTAGCTAGACGGAGCATTAAAACGTCATTTTACCAAAAACTGGTGAGTTACAAAATATTCATAATTAGTATTGATTAGATACAAAATAAGTTCGTAATGATAAGCTATCACCCGTCGAAAAATCGAGAAAATCCCTAGTCTGTCAAAATGTTTGAGGAGACAAGAACAATCTGCAATATCCTACTGTACTTTGTCTAAGTAAAAGCAAATGTAAAAAATACCACTATTTTTTTTATTTCGAAGCCATTCATTCTCATTCCGTTTCCACAGCAAAGGAATATTTTTTCCTTTAAGGCCTCTTTCCACAAAGAAACTTTGAATCCTTTATTTTGCTGGCCCCGTTATCTTGTCTCTAGGGGAATAAGACAGAAAATTGTTAAAAACGTGAAGTATTGCCTTTTAAATTTAAATTATGGTCCATTAGGTTCCAGATTCAATATCGACTAACGATTTATTATTCAAACTCCTTTGACTATCGTAAATTATTATGCTTAAAGCTCTCAGCTGTGGCTGTATGGAGCTGTCGAGCTTATTATATTTCTGGATAATATTATTGGAAAAGTAATATTAGTTTCTATTTGTGGGAGCTCGGGATTCCAACGTTGATTAGGGAAAAATTCCGAACTGTTTATTATGGTCTAAGGAGATTTATGTGTCAACATAGTAAGAAGATTGTTTGTTTGTAGTGATGTTGGTAGTTTGATCACTTAGGTACACGTGTAACCAAAACTTCATACATTATTGTCTGAAATATACGGTTAAATACGCCTCGTGGCACTAATTAGAGCTTGTTAGATCGACGATGCATAAAACGCAGTTCAGACTATACAATTTCGCTGTACAGTTAAGCGTATTGCGTCATAACTGTCATAAGTTATATGTATATAGCATGACGTTCACACTATATGCTATATCGCAAGCCGGTGTACTAGCAAGTTATTTGACGGCGATCCGTAAGGCGACGGACGGGGTAGAAGTGAGGCGAGGCGGGTCCAGAGAATCGTACGATATAGCTCTGAGAATCACTCAAGTTTATCGCATACAGCAAGCCATTACTTTATAGCATAGCGTTGTGTGAACGTGTCTAAAATGTGTGCTGAGCGATATCGCTGTGCTTCACAATATAATATATATGTTACGGGTAAAGGCCGAATGGCGGTTACACCTAGGTTTATCCGGGTACAACTAGTTGCAACCAGTAACAGTTGGGTAGAACTATGTGTAGCTTAAGTCGACGGAGGCCCGCTGTGCGGGGCTCCTATTCTGTCTGCAGAATTTAAAGTAACCTAACACGAAGGGGATGACGTCTCCTTCGTGTTTGGTTAGGTTAGGACATCCCCTTCGAACCTAACCTATCCGTGTCGGGGTTCCCCTTAACCACCGGTTTGCGGGTACACCTAGTTCTACCCGCTATGATGAACGGTAAACCTAGTTCTAACCGAAGATAAGTAGGATACATCTAAGTTTAACCGCATGTGGCCGGCTGCACCTAGTTGTACTGGGTAAACCTAGGTGTAACGCCATTCGGGCTTTACCCGTAACATATACACAATACATTGTAAATATAATAACTATGTTGCAGGTATTCATCGATGAAGTAATTACTGATGATTGATTGATGTAGGTACTCATGACGAAGTCGCCTAATAATTAATCTATTCGATAATTGTTATCGTCTGCTGAAACAAATTGAGATATAACATTATTAAAAAACAACCTTGAAATCGATCCGATAATAGTGATGACGCGATTGCAATCATTGTCCCTTACTTACTCCCATTGGAGTAAAATTAGGAGCCTTAAAATATTCCTCACTTATTATTTTAAAATCTCAAATCAAATCAAAATATTACAAATTGTTGGATGAACCGTTAAGTAATAATGTTAATAATCACTTAGACCTGACAGTTTTACGTTTAAAAGCGAGACGAATGTCATCAAAATTAACTGGTAATGAGAGAAATACACCTGAAACTAGGAGCCTACTCCGAAAATCGAACTACGAAGTTCCGGCTGACGGATCGAACGTTTCCCAACCACAGAAGTGTTTCGGATCCGACACGATCCGTGATTTTCGCGATATGACATTTTGTCTTTTGTTCACCATACTCAAAAATGTTAATTAACATCTAGTAATTCGTTGTTTGACAATAATTTAATTGTACCTATATCTATAAGATCAATGATCGTCGTTGTTTAGTTTCGATCCGAAACTTTGACATTAGTTTTTCGAAGTAGGCCTCAAATTCGGATCTTCTGTTACGTTTTACGTAGTCTCACTGATAAAAATAAAGTATCAATACATACAGCAATAAACCAGCAATTTCACAAATTAGCGTCACGAAAATTATTGTATTCCTAAAAACATTATTAGTCCGTAAAAACAAAACCTAACTCCAGTCAATAACCGTTTCCATTTTCAGCCTTAATAGCATTAAAATCGCAACACAGCATCAAAATATTTTTATATCACACAACGCTTACATTTTCACGCTATTTCACTTGATACATTAGACGTAAATTGCACATTTTGTTACCCCAAAATTACTTTGCCGACGTTCGTGCGTTAATATATTTTATACTTTAATATTCCAATGTAGGTGCGACTTACGTAAAGAGGATGATGCGGAATGTTGAATCTATATGAAAAGTTAATAGGCGGCGGCATCCAGTCGTTATTTCACCTCAGTGGATGCGCGAATGAATGAATGAACGAACGTTAAACTACGTGTACAACAAAAACACCGTCAATTTGACGACCTGTGTTGGTAATGAGCTTTACGGACTAGCTGTATCGTTTTTTTAATTACTGGTATTTGTAACGTGTTAAACACACTATTGTAAATAAAAAGAGCTGTATTGATGTCAATTACTGTGACAAAGTTCAGCTATTTTCTTGATTTACCACTTAGAACAACGCGGACACCACGACTCGGAATCCTCAGTGGTCGATTTACCATATAAACTTATGCGATACAGTATTTATTAATTCAGTCGATACAAAAACTTCTCTCTAAATTATAATTATCTGTTACTACAATTTAGGGGTTGCATGAAAAGAGCCTCCAAGAGTGAGGATACTTAAGTACGTCTGGCGTACCCTGGGCAGTCAGCCCCGCTACCAACCTTGCTGACTGGCTTATCTTTTCACCACGGCATGAGCTATTCTCATATAGCTCATATAGAGAAGAAGATTACAATTTAAACCAAAAATGTATGTAATTTGATAAATATTTTAGTCAGATCAGTTCCTAATAGGTATATTCACAATATCATAATTAAATGTACAATAACCTTATTATGGTTATTTGAATTCATATCTCCAAGTAAACAAACTTGTAGCTGGATGACGTCACTACTTCCATATATTATGCAGAATCTGGGCAACAAATATTGATCGTCGATAAGTTTGACGGCAGTCCATTGGATTTCGGGTGCTGATGTGAGGGAGATATAGTCTTCCAATAATCCCTCAAATGTGACAGAGATGATTGATAGCAGAGGTTCGAACACTTCGAACTACGCTTTGACTTTTTTGTATGATCAAAATATTTTCCATCTCAAATCTTTCAGATTGCGTAAAGGATTTATTTCTTTATAGTCGATTTACTGTTGGATACTTTTTGTTTGGAGTGAAACGAAAATGTCCTCTAAAAGTTTTTGTAGTGAAAATCGACCGAGTGTGAGTCATTTCTAGCTTGAACAGTTTTCTGTACCGTACACGTGAAAACTATTATTCTCAGCTAAAGTTTAATTTATTTCACATGAATAGGTCCGTTCTAAAAGAAAAACAAAACGATCTTAGTATCACTTCTTCGTATTGTTTACGATATCTATTCGTTTACATCGAAGGCGCTAACAGTTCTACAAAAATAACTTTTGTATTTGGTAAACATTTACGTTGAGTGTGCTCCTGTTCTCATAATAACGAGGACAAAACGAAGAGAAATATGCCTAAAAATAAACATCACACTTACGTGGAATAAACATGTTATCAACAAGATAAAAATCTATTTTAAACCACTCTATTTACTACACTACTATTGTAATCTGTTAAGCGTATAACACGCCATTGCTACATGTGACTTTTAACGTCAGGCGCCACCTGATATTGATTTCGGGTATGTCGCATCAATTCAGCATAGTAAAAGCACAGTGTACCTGCTTACTAAATACAGTGGGTCAACGCCCATACATTTGACAGGTCCTATGAAATGTCAAAATTATGTAGGGGCGGAGGTTATGTCCCAAGTATGCAGTATGGCTAGTCGGGACATAACCTCCGCCCCCTTCACCCCGCAACCCCCCGCAAGATTGCTCTGCGACAATGTTCTACGTTGACCGACTGTAAGGAGTAAGATATAGGTAGACTGTGGTAAAAGCATTGGTGTTTTAACCTAGCTCATTCTGCTCTAGTCTAACGAGAACTGAGCTCTTGAGATCTCTTCAAATTAACTTGCAAATATTTGGGCTTCACGCACTGGCGTCACATAGCCAGGGTGATAGCGAGCAGGAAGCAGAAGTGGGCTGGGCACGTTTGTCCGAGAACGGACAAGTGGGGACCCCGAATTTGGAGCAGAAATGTAGGTAGGCAACCTGCATGATGGTTCGAAGACAGGTCTTCAATCAAGGTAGCGGGGAAGGATTGGGTGCAAAAGGTCCAAGATCGTTTAAAATGGCGTGCTTATGAAGAGACCTTCATCCAGCATTTGTTCGCGTCGGATTGAAAAAGACTGGCGTTACTATCGAAAATTTGCACGCCAAAATTTTTTATTTACGTTTGTTATCGAGGACAACCCTAAGGCCGACTAGGCCTACTCCCTAAGTCCGTCAACGAAGTTAGTCGCCCGTCCGAAAGTAGCCCGAAACGTAGGAGTGAATAAAACAAGTGTCAAGTTCAACTTTTCGGACGGGCAAAAACACATCGGTAGTAGGGATAACTGTCAAATCGTGTTGTCATTCATTCTTAGTTCGGGCCCCGAAATAATCGTATGTCGGTAGGTGATGGGGAGTAAGAAACGCTTGTAACTAAGGCCGAAACCACGGACTTCGTGCTTAGGGAGTAGACCCCCAGAAACTGCCAAACAACGCCTTAAAAGAAGTTAGAAGCTTCTAGCTCCTTCCATCTATTTTTAGACAAGCATTCAAAAAGGTCCGCCTAAAAAAATCACAAGGACGACGACATATTTTAACCAGAGTCCGTACCTGCAAAAGGACAAGTAAATAACTAACATAAATACATCTAACAACCACGAGAGCCACACTGACGTCACAGCCCATATTTGCACATTCAAATAAACACGTGTAGCACATTTCAAAGCTTTGAGCATTAAGTTTTAATGGGGAGCATAATTATTTAAAACCGCCAACGGCGAGCTCCTTGCGAATGTGTCGTCGTATGTATTCGTTTCACCTTTTAGTAATGATTCTTTGAATTATTTGAATTGGTACTGTGCATACGGAACCTTTGAGAGCCAAGTTTACGCACCGTATGCTTATAGAGAAGAAACATCTTCATGAATATTTTTTTGTACAGTTATTATTAATTTAATGCTGAAACCAATAATCGATCTCAGTCCAAAATATTTTTTTTATTATTTGACTTGGTCGAGTTTCAACCTAGTCGCACCTGATGGTGAGCGCAGCCAGGGTATAAGATGGAGTACACGAATCCAAGTAACAGAGATATAGAGGATTCCCAAATACCCCTCTGATTCTCACATACACAAGACGGATCACAGTAAACTGCTTGGTGGTCTTAATATGAGGGTTAATCTCTGGATTAGGTTTTTGACGATAATTCAATAGAAGTAACGTCAAAAATCTAAATCAATCCAGAAAGTTTAGTTTGAAATCGGTAAGTGGTTAATCAGGATTTCGCAAGTCACAAATTTCACAAAACATTTCTATACAGAATTGTCCCCTTGCACATAATAGACAAAGCTGTATTCCAAATAAAAATGGGCACAGAACTATTTTAAGCTCAATAAAAAGCAGTGAGCCATTGTCGGACAGCAGTTTTGAAATTCGAACTAAAATAAACCTAACCTTTTCTAGTTTGACACTGTAAACATAGAAACTAGAATGAAACTGAAATTGCTCTCCACGTCGCAAACTTGAACAATTTCTAAAGCACACATACGTGGAGCGAGGCGAATAATTAAGTGCGAGTCTGTAATTAAAGCCTCTACAAGTGTCGCTAAGAATGTCGGTTCTACAAAGTTAACGTATAATTTGGTTTACTCAAGCAACTGATAAATTCTAACGATCTTGGAACTGGAATCTAAATTGAACATTATTTTTTACTGTATTATAAACATTTACTTAATCGTTCATTGGATAACTAACTTCAAATAAAATTAAACATACAATAAGCATTATAACTTTCGTGAGACACATTCATATTTATAATTAGTTACGGTTTCCTCACATACATTTTTCGGGATTTCCCGACTAGTTTCGGAACCAAACGGAGCCCTTAATCATGAGCTGATCACGCGGCGAGGCCGAGGTCGTGAGTCGAACTCGTAAAAACAATAAGCAACAAAATCTTTAATTCAACCAACATTATAAATATATAGGCAATAACAGAACAAGAAGCACACAATAAAAGCGACATTATTCTTTTATTTGTAACAATTTTTCGCAAATACTCATCAAAAAGAAGCAACATTGTTCAGTGTAATGAGCTCAAAAATAACGTTTTAACGTGAAACGAGTCGCGAGTCTCATACGACGCGAGTTAAGTATGTAGGCATAACTGTTTGGATATCATTAAACTTTCTGTGTCAACGATGGAACTTGCTGAATACAGTCTTTTAAATACTGCTGTAAAAAAGCTGGTTTTTGTGTTATTTTGTGTTATTTTTTTGTGTTATTTTTTTTAAAAAAACGTTGCCCCACACTAAGATTTCTCTTGTATCGTGGGTGCGTTTACAGACACAAATCTCACAAACAAACGCCCAGACCCGAAACAACCATCTGTAGGCCATACAAATTTTTGTTCCGTGTGGGAATCGAACCCACGACACGTAGCGCAGAAACCAATCGCTTAGCCACTGCACCAACCGTGTCGTCAAACGTTTTACGAAAAACATGCTTATAAAACGTGACAAGTCTTGTATGCTTCCTAATTAATGGGCGAAAATTATAGAATACTTCCTAGATTTCCACCAAAGAAAATAATAGGGGTGCATGAAAAGAGCCTGCACGAGTGACGATACTTAAGTACGTCCGGCGCAACCTGGGCAGTCAGCCCCGCTACCAACCTTGCTGACTGGCTTTTCTTTTCACCACAGCGTGAGCTATTTTTGTATAGCTCGTGCTGACACGTGAGAAGAAGACCAAAGAATAGGCTACCACTTCTCTTTCTGTGGTTGTCTTAAAAGGCAGCTAAGGGCCTGTAATGTCAAAAGGACGGACAGCAAAAATCCATCCGTTCATGTTGGCAGGTTATTAGAAGGCCTTTGTTTAGAGGAACCCATTTAAAGGCCAGTGTAATAAATATTCCAAAGAAACAATTCGAAAGTTTACTTTTTCCAGATAGAGAAAAAAAGGACCAACACGTCAAATTCAATAGTGGCAACATTTCAGATCGGTGTAACTGCCTCGTACGTGACGTCACGGAGCGGTGCGTGTACAAATCCCTTCACGGTCGGGCAGGCGCCGGCGCACGTCCCACCCTTCGCAAGTCATTTGTGTCCACGTGTCGGAATTTTTAATAGAACCGGAACAGCGTCCGTCCGGTAAGTGAATCATCCTAAAGCTCGTACAGAATTGCACGGCCGTATTTGCTCAGTGCGTTTTCATGTAATCTGTTTTGCTATTTTTGTAGGTGGCAAGTCGCCCTTCGTAAGCCATTTGTGTTGTTGCGTAGAATTTTAATAGAAATGTAACACTGCTCATTTTTCTGCGTTAGGGATGAATAAATATAACTGCGTGTTTGTGTTGAGTATTAGCCAAGCAAAAATGTCTCAACCCAAAACTGTGAATTGACATCTCATTTGTTTACTCGTTATGACTTTTCGGAAAACTATTCATATATTTATCACGTAATGCATCCGGTGCTTTGAAAAACTAATAAATATCAACCAACCTAGTGACCTTTCCAAAAGGAAAAGTTTTCCCATTCCACTCCCAACTTTATAAATAATGCTCGGAATAATTGTCCATAACTTCAACTGAATTCGGATATTCTTTCACACTACATAAAATTGATCCTCGACGAATAAAACCTTTGTAGAGATGACAGAAAAAAAAAAGATTTAGGATACGAGCACAAAAAACTAAACTTTCACATAAATAATTCAACAGGCACCATTTTCAGCAAAAAACAAACGAAACCCTAGAACAGCAAAAGAATTATGGGCGTTATTTCTCAAATTTTGAAATAATCCTACTACATAAGGAATAAATATTTTTCGTCGGCAAAGAGCGATAAACAAGATTAAAATTACACGAAGCGAAGTGGGCGAGGCTGGGGCATAAATCTCAAAGGAAAGCTGTAGAGTTGAATGGCTAGTTTATATTTATAGTATAAACAAAACGGTCAACAACGAAATACAAATACTAGAAACAATGACACAGCCACCCCGGGTTGCGCTATGAATATCTAATGAAAGAGAAAATGATACTGCAGAATGGGATATCATAAAACTGAGAGGACAATGGACATTCAAGGCCGTAGACAGATGCTGGATTTTGCAGGTACGGGACATGTGCTTTCCTAAAGATTACTCCCTTATACACGCTCGTAAAAGTTAATAGCCGTAGACAGTCGTAAACACGAGCATGATCCCGACGAATGAACAGTAAATATTTTCATATCATTTTGTTATGAAAGTAAGAATTCTTTGCGGCCGGATGAGAATTACGAAACATATCTAGTGTCGCAACTAAAAGGTTAGGAAATTAGGGAAGCTGAGTATTGCTTCGACAAACACACACACAAATTGCTAAAAAGTTTTCCATTTTACCAGAAAGGAATACATTTTTATCTAGCAGAATATTCTTCGGAGATTTCAACTGTCATTTCTAAAACCTTTTAATAAAATTGTATTTTAATAAAGACGTGGTTAAGAAAAAAAAAAAGTGCATCGATAAGATTGGATCAAAAGACTTACAGAAGAACATACTAATTTGGTTAATATATAAAATACAACTATATAAAATAACATTTTTGCAATTATATACAACTGTGTGTGTTTATCTAGGTATGTAATATCGATTTAATTGTTAAGTCCTGACTTCATAATTATATATTTGCACGCCGCATGTGGCAGAATATGTCGGAATCGATAACTTTGTAAGACCATTGTACGTACCATGTTCTAGCAAATAAAGTATTTGAATTGAATTGAATAATGACGGAACTTCCTAATGTTAATATAATATCTAATTATGGTATCCTTAATATAAATAAAGTAAAAGAAACAAGATTTACTGATGACGAAATATGTGGCATTTTACGATTTAAATGGAAATTTTGTTTCTGCATTGTTAACATCGCAAATTCCGTACAAAATAGGAACTAGTATTCTGTCGAAGACCTTTCTGACATAGGAAACCCTTGTTTAGCCGGTATCTTACAGCATGGCACTTTAAAACCCTCCGGGCACCAGTTTATCTGACGAAACTCTAGCCGTTCCCAGGCCATTGCTCTTGAAACATAAATTAACATTAACTAGACTTGTCTGGGCTGAATGCTTTTTTATTTCACAAAATATTCCTTTACACAATGTATTGTTTGTTCATTTGTCTCAAGAGAGAATATTTCATAATAACAGCGGTCATGAATTTGTTATTGTTTTGTTTATTTCATGCGTAGTATGTATTGTTTAACAAAATAATAAATTCATCCAATATTTACAATCGACAACAATGCAAAAACTAACCGATATTACGGTTTTCTCATTTGGGGAGTCTATAATATTTTTCTATAAATCGAACTAAACGTAATGGCATCTGACGTATACAGTTGGCAATGTTTTTAGTTGCTCCACAATTTCCGGGAACAGTGGGCATGATTCCCGGAATCTCATAAGCTCCATGCCCCAGGGCGATGAGATAGTGTCTGGGGTAGAAATATTTTAACAACACACGGAATATCAGACAACATCGAAATACGAAAATGTTTCCTGAATATGAGCTTTATGTTGAAGTTCAATTGAGCGATCGCTCGATATATTTCAAGACTTTTATTGAATTAACATCAAAACGATATTTGGTAAAGGGTTTGTTGGTTTGGTAAATGTTTGTATGAGGCACTTCTCTCTAAACTATTTCACTCGTTGCGCCGTGCCCTGTCACTCGTGCCCGATTGGATTAACGCAGGTGCATTACGGTTCCCTTGTTATAGTGCCTGTTTGCGTCTTTGGTCAAAACGTATTCAGCACCCATTTGAAGGGCGACGTCTGGAGCCATTAATAAAACCGGTTGTATGGTACTACAGTACACAAAAAAAGTAGAGCGTGATTCGTGCGACAACCGACGTAGTAGAGATCGACCAAAAGGCTGTTTTTTTTTCTAAATAATTTTGAATGATGCAGTAACTAACCTGTCTGTCCATATGCGAAGATACAAGCATTGTACCCATCGAATGCATTGTCGAGTATATCCCTGCCGAGACATTCGAACACTGTCTTCTGAGAGGCAAAGTGAGGCAGGGATGGGTCCAGGGAGTAGAAACAGTGGTCGAACGCAAACGTCTTTGGTTGTTTTCTGTAAAAGAAAAGAAAAAAATCGTTTAATTATGCAATATATTCTGGCTATAGCGGCCAATGCTGGTCATGGAACTTCCCGAAAATACAGTAATTTCTAATAGATACCTGTGTCATATAACTATAATTTAATGCAGTTATAGTTGACACGTAGTTTGCAAAAATAAAATAAACGTGTGGCAGCAAGTTATGTGCAAGATCGCTTCCTCTTGTTGAATCACTTAAGCACGACCGATACTCTATAATTTGTTGACGTTAACGGACAAAATCGCAACGTTCTCGCTCCATACAATTTTCATCGAAGAAAAACAATGAGAACTTTCTCACTGCGATCCGGATACAAATAATTCCAATAGAAAATCGCAAACATGAATACATTAAGATAGGAGTGACGTGCATCGGTACTTTAGTTTGAACTTCAGACCTTTTATTTACTATTTTAGGGTACGTAACCTACAAATAAACAGAGAAACGATTGCGTAAAAGCAGTAACGAGTAATGCCCACGTACGTGGGACGCTTTAATCAAACTATGCTAATGGTAGTAACTTTTAATTAATTGTACGCAGACCTTTTCTGAATTCTATGCTGGTTCAAATCCTCTATGTTTATAATACGCTACTCGCTTTTCTATTAGTCGTTATACTGTAGGGCGCGGTATGATTTTGATAAGGGATCCAATAATTAAAAAAAACGTATATTATAACATTTTCCTGTAAGGGTTTTTTATCTTTCTTATTTGCAATAGGTACATTAAGTAGTACTAATCCATAGCTTATTTATAAAGAACTAGCGACCCGCCCCGGCTTTGCACGTGTACGTTTTATAGCTTAAAACCTTCCTCTTGAATCACTCCATCTATTAAAAAAACCGCATCAAAATCCGTTGCGTAGTTTTAAAGATCTAAGCATACATAGGGACAGACAGCGGGAAGCGACTTTGTTTTATACTATGTAGCGATAACATACAAAAAAATATTGGTACCAAAAAAGTAAGTAATTTGAAAACGTAAAAAAACGTTTCTTTACAAGTGGTCGCAGCAACAAGTAGGCTTGGAGAGTGTTCTACAATTTGTGTAATTTTTTTTCCCTCCTAACATGCATCGTGACTCGTGACCCAAAACACGTCAAAGAGACGGTGTACCACACAGATGCAGCGCTTTTCCCGAGAATCACGCTCAAGCCCTACATTAAAGACAGTTATTTTTACTATTTGTACCGTAAATATGAGACCACGGTGCTAATTGGAATACAGCTAAGCAACGTGCTTCTTAAAATATTAGGGCTTACAGGTGCTGTGTATTCGATTTCAATGTTATATTCATACTAGCTTTAGCCCGCGGCTTCGCTCGCGTTAAAAAAACTCTTAACACACTACTAAAGTTTCTATACCTAATAGTATAATTCAATTCAATCATGATTCGAAAAACACGTGGCGCCATTTGTTATCGTTATTTTTGTTTTCCTCGAGAACAGTACTTTTTTTCGGGATGAAAGGTAGGTACCCTATGTCCGTCTCTGTACACCTGACAACATATATGGAAAATTTCAGGATGATCGGTTCAGTGGTTTAGGCGTGAAAAGCTAACAAACTTACTTTCGCATTTATAATATTATAGTTAGGATAGGTATATTTCAATGAATGAAATTATAGATAACACAACATCACGCCTGTGTTCTCTCCCGGAAGGGTTGGGTAGAGGTGTATAGTACACCCTCACTTCGCTGTTATGTTTAAGTCCCATGTACTAGGCGGGGAGCCTATTGCGATCAACCGGGCACAAATCCAGACTCCGCGCTGCTACTGAGAAATTCCACCGGTATACCGCACACTCGCGATACTTACTTAGATTCCAAAGAAAACATTTTAAACACACGAGTTTATCCCTAAAAAATATGTTTGCCATACGCTTTTACATGTTTGCATATCTGAGTTTATTTTGATTGCATTTCCTCCGGTTTCCGAGTTAAGAATTCGGGATAAGCAATACTTAAGTAATATTTGAGTACGGAGTTGTCAAAAAATGCTTTAAAATCAATCACTTTTTTGACAACTACGTACTCAAATGTTACTTAAGTATTGCTTATCCTAGAATTCTTAACTCAGAAACCGGAGCTTTGACTAATAAAAGATGAATGTTACAGTTGTTCGTATTATAGTATTTTATAGCAAAGTCTGAAATATGTGGAAAATACGGAATAAACTAAGAAAAAGAACGGACAATAAAATCCGATCACAGTATGACAAAAGCCAAACCTTGTCATAATATATCTTCCTAAAGTTGAATCACTTTATATCCCTCTACAGCTACACGGAAGCTGAAGAAATTTTCAGCCAACTTAAAGCTCCCAGCTGAACCGATTTCTCCGAACTGTCCAATATATTCTATCCCGTTCATACATTCGCAAATAGAGAGGAACAGAAAAGAAATAAATTCCCTCAATACTTTTCGTTTGAATTGGATACGGGTAGCGTGCCAAAAGATAATGTTATTACTTCGATTTATTGACCTAATTGTTGTTTTCTAACGATAGCAGGGTGACTGTTAATCCTACTAGATTTGTATCTGGATGCCTCATTAGTGCTGCGGCTTAATGTTAAGCTTAGAAATGTTTTGCTGAGTTTGTTCAAAAGTTCAAAGACCTCCGTGTTTTGGCGCATGTGCTAATGCTCTTAAGTTTGCTAATAATTATGCTAATGTGTTCGTGTTACTTAAGTTATTAATTAAAATTAGGCGGCTAGCAGTTCCGAGCTAACCCGCAATTACTTAAAGATTATTGAAACGAATAAACATAGAGTTTTTGCATTATATCTTTCGTGAGACAAATTCATATTTATGATTAGTTACGGTTTATCAGCGACTCGCGACCTCGCTGCATATTCAACTCATGATTAAGGGCTCCGTTTGGGTCCGAAATTAGTCGGGCAATCCTAAAAAATGCACGCGAATCAACTTTAAATGATCATAAATAAGCATAGAGTTGCATATTTCATCTATTTCGTCTAAATATATAAAAATGAATACCAGTGGCGTGCACAGAGTTTTTAGACAGGGTAGGCAGAAATTTTTTAAGCTATTTCTTACCAAAAATACTGCATGTTGGCTTTAGTTCGTCGTCTCGTCGATTAAATAATAATGTAGGTACTCGTAATTGCCACCTCAAATACCCCATATAGATTGACTGATTTTATGGACATATCAATTTACGGATATTTGATGTGGCCTTTCGGCCCGTTTTTTTGTTGTTCTGTATTTGCAAATTAAATAATAGCAGTGAAAAGATGGTGGTATGTGCATAAGGATCTAAAAAAATATTTTAGGATTTCATTTTATTTGTATATTAAATCTACACGTCTATCTTTCTGTAAGAAAGTCTGCAATATAGAATCGTAAAAGTTGGGAAGGCGTTTCATTTCCGTAAGCAGGTGTTTTTCTATTGAAATTATGGAAAGATCTGTAAGTCGTCGCTGTCCTTGGGTATTCCTTAAATAGGTGTGTATACGTTTCAGCGACGAGAATGACCCTACGGTTGAAGCACTGCTCGCGGGAACTGTTACAATTAATTTTGCCAAACGCAGTATTTCGGGAAAAACTGTATTTATGTTATTTTCGTAAAAATGTTCTATAATTTTGTAAATACTAAGGTTTTTGAATTCGACAGATTTATAAACACATTTGAGCTCATTGATAAGGCGGTCTAAGTTAAAGTCGTGTGATTTATAAACATTTACGAATTGCGCTACTAATTCAACCGGAAAATTGTCATTATTTTGATTGAAATTTTCGCATGATAGTAGTCCAAAAAATTAAAAACAAAAAAAACAATACAGCAGCACCCTCATATGTCTGTGCTATTAATTTCGACAAACAGTTAAATTCTGATAGAATCTGCAGTATGATGGTACTTAAAGTTTTCGCGGTGCGGTCGGAACTTACGTCAATATATTTTATAAACCGATCAAACACTTCTGACTCATGAAAATATCTTAAAACCAGTACCAGTTGCTCTTAACCGCTTACGTCTGGTGTTTCATCGACCATCACAGCAACAAAATCCGTGAAAGCGATTTGCTGTTTTATTGTTTCAATCATTACATACGCTAACTAGAGATTAGGTCATTTTGAATCCGATTTGATAAACCCGTAAATGAAATAGAGGAATTTTGTAAATGGTTTTCCAAAACTCCGTAGTATTTCGAAAGCAAGTCGGCCATCTCTAAATAATTTCCCTTGTTCCCTGACGAAGCAGATTCGTCATGTCCACGAAAAGCGAGCTCTAGTTTCCCCAAAAAGCAAACAATGTCAATAAGTCGCTGAAAAATATTTCGGTTCCGATCGACTTTCGCGTTATGTCTATCAATGTCGATTTGTATCTGAGAATTTAAACGCGTCACAATACGATTTTTTCCAAAGGTGTGATATTTAAGCGAAGCTTCTAAGTGTTTTTCAGATTGAACGTGTGTTTTGGCTGCCGTATGAAAATTATGAATATCGGTGTAGCCGGCATCGTTCCAGACGGTTTTATTGTTTGAAAATAGTAGACAAGGGAAACAGAACAACCGATTACTGTGTATGCAACCTGTGAGCCAATAATATGAATCATATTGTTTTGTATTGAATTTACGATTGACTTTTCCTTTAGTTTGTATTAATTGCAAATCCGGTGTACAAACAACCTTTCACAATCACTTGTTTTTTGTCACCGAAAGATAGTTTTGAAAACGCACCATTTTTTATTTTCTCTATACACATACCACCTGAACAACTTTCACAGTGAATATTATCCATTTTTCACACTATTATCAACGTTAAAATCTTAAATACCTGATAACAAAGATCACAACCAAAACAAAACAAACAAATGACGACTCGGCTCAGTATAAAAAATAATACGACCAAAAAATGGTGTTTTATATGTAGCAAAAATTAAATGAAACAATGCAACTTTTTAAAATAGTTGCATAGCTAACTTCGGTTCGGAAAACTTCGGTAAGGGTCGTAACTTGTCGTGTTGTAAAAATTAAGACAGTGGCTACTCTGCGCGGTTGTGTGCGTTATTTGTGACATTGTGTGCCTCGTATCTATAGGAACGCACACTCATTAAATCCGCATGACGACGAGAGCACACTTATATACATTTAGACACGAATAGTTTGTGTCTTTACCGAGGCAATCAGTGGCGCTAGCGCAGCACAATGCGAAATTGCGTCGAATTGTGTGAACGAGCTGACATCGGGCACACAGAGCAGGTATGCCAGATGTTAGCTTGTTCGTACAATGATACCCGAAACTCGAAATAAGGAGCTAAATTATGTTTTTTTTTTGTTTATGATAGTTAGTAAGTACTCGTAGATAAAATAATATTAGATTCTGATATCAGAACAAGATTATAAATATTTATCTGAGTTAGGTAGGGTAGGCAGTGTCTTTCTGTCTTTATGAAACGCACGCCACTGATGAATACCTATTTCCCTTGGTCACGGCATCACGCGTGAGCGTTGGACCGATTTCGCAACATTTTTTTTGTTGTGTTCATAATAAATTGTCAGGAGAAGGTTCTTATAAAAGAAAATTCTGATATTTAAAAAAAAACGAAATTATCTCAGTGTGTCCATATTCTTAATTTATTACTTCGTTTACCGAATGCATGAAAATAGTTTTAACTTTTTGTTACTATTTTGATTTTGTTTCTGAAGGTAGGTAGTAAGTAGGAAAAAGTGCATTGCAACGCATGCTGGGAACAGCTAGTAAAAAATATAAAACAAGGAGTGATCTTACGTATTGTTTACATGCAATATTTATATTTAAAGTTCCAAGCAAAGCTTTCCTGATTTACAATGGGTAATAGCTAAAACCTGGCAGTACTCGCGTTCGCCGGTCATTGACCCTAAGGTAGTAGGAACCGCATCCACCCACCTTACCATTGCGTGTTAATAGAACATTTAACACATTACGCAGGAGAGGTATTTGCACAGGACTAGGAAGCCAATACGTTACTACTGTATACTTCAACGCTTAAAATAGCCGTAACTTGGAATTTTTCCTGTTTTTGGCAAGTCTTCAAACAGCAATGACCTCATCGTTGACGTCACAATACAAGTTCCTACTTATTTCTTCAACGAGAGATGGGATCGTGGCTAATTTTCAACTCAAACTCAAAACTGCAGATCATACGATTTGCGAGGTTAAGCTGCGCTCGAAGTGGTCAGTCCGTGGATGGGCGACCGTACGTCACACGTCGAGACTCCTACGTGTCTCGGAGAGCAAGTCCCGGGTGTCATACGAATACCTATGACAGTTAAGGGTAGTCAGATCCCCAAAAGTCTGACAACTCTTTTAATTTAGGATATCAGCATTGCCCAATAACTGGGTTGCGGAAGTCTGATGACAGTCGCTCCGTGTAAAATACTGGTATTCAGCCGCATCTGGTTAGACTGGAAGCTGACCCCGATATACCTAGTTAGAAAAAGGCTAGGCAGAACGAACTTATTTCTTCCACTTGCAAACGGCGTTAGGTGCGTGGTTAAAAAAAAAACTTAAAAAAAAAAGTTCCGTTCCGAAAATTAAGTAAGTAAGATAGCGAGTTTTGCAAGAGTAGTCAACATTTGATACCGTTTTGCTCAGAATATCAGTTTTGGCGTTGTATTTTTGATGTACATGAATTTATTTTATATACATCAAAAATACAAAAATTGCCACATAGCGCGGTTTGCAAGTGGACTACTTTAGGACGTATTTCTAAATTTGGTTCGCAGCAAAATTGTATCGTATTGCCTAGATCTTAGATTTGTTGTACTTTTTATTAAACTTTATTAAGGAGTTGGGTACAACATAAGGGTGTTTGACCTTTCCACGCAGTTGCTCTTGGAAACTCATTTTAACCCTTTTCACGTTTCTAAAGAGCCGAATTTTCAAGTTTCTTTTCCGGTGAAAGCCGATACTTTTTCGAATTTCCAATTAAGTTTAAATCTTGATACCGAATTAAACGATAAAGAGCGAGATAAACATCTATTAAACATTCAGTACTTCAGGTGTTGTTCTCGCCAGTTTCCGGGGTCCTTCTTTCAATATTATAACAGCCCCAGTACCGTGTCTTATGCACAGCTGAACATCGGTGTATGCTGTTAACGGAAATTAGAAATCAATCAGAAAAACTTGGAAAGTTTGTGCCACTATCAACACGCTTGGCTAAGACTTAGGTTGCAGACACACTGAGCGTATCTTGCGCCGGTCAAATTCTCTTACGCTGCCACAACACGCGTATTATTCGTAGTTACGTTGAGCGTAATAGGGCCTAGAAGTTTCGCGCGCATCTTGCATTCGATCGATAACTGTATTCGTCGTATTTTCGGCGGCTACAGCCAGACTGCAAGCACATTGAGCTTATCTTGCGCGGCTCATGTTTCGTCGCGTTATGCGTATGCATCGCGTACATCGCTACATATAAATTCGCGGCCTCGCTACTCGTATTTTACGTCCTTACGCGGAGCGTAATAAGGCCTAGAAATTTCGTGCGCGCTCATTACTGCACAAGATACGGGACGCAAGATACGCTAAATGTTTTTGGCACTTAAGCAAATTTTGCGTCGCGTATCTTACGCAATACGCGGCGCAAGATACGCTAAGTGTGTTTTGGCCCCTAGTAAACGAGATCATGATAAACGGGAAGATATAAGAAATATACCTACAACAGGAAGGTTACCTCTAGCGTTTTCCGCCCGTACCTGGTCAACAAAATTCATCAAAGCTAACATCACTCCATTTACATATCAAAAACTACGTGCAGCTGGTTATGACAGAATTCAATTTGCTCAAGCTACTACTACGTCACACCTACGAACATGCACAAGTTAGTAATCAACGCCGAGACATGCTTTGCCAATTTCAGTTCAGTATTAAAATTATGCAAGAAACCTACGCGAAAGGGAAAATTGCGAAAGACTCGGTAATAAATAGATCTCAACTGATAACTATGTGCAAATGCTTGTTTCTGTCTACGTCTGTGGGACTTGAGTTTGTTTAACATTAATGTTAATTCAAACACTTATTTATATCACATTAGCTTTGTAGATAAGATCTTATGCTGTGTGGTCATCAATAGAGAACTGAGAATAGGTCACATTTGTACAACAAACGATGGAATTTCATAACGGGTGGTTAGATAAATAAATTAAAATGTATTATACCCTTTTGAACGTACACCTTACAGTCCTAACGTTTCTCTATAAAACGATACCATAGAAATAACATGGGCAGCAATTTTACGGTTTTTGCTGATGTCGTTTACGTTTTTTTAACAGCAGTCTCCTTATGGCTACAATTTACGCAACGACCGCTTTGTAGTCCGGTCAAGTTAGCCCAAAAAATAGGGGTATCGGGGAAACCACGTTAAAAAAACGCGCCAAGTACACTACCTTCCAGGTGGCGTGGAAACGCATATTATGAAGAATACAACTTTTTCAACCACTATATCTCAGAAACGGTCATGTTTAGGAGAAAAATTGTAGACATTTTTAATAGATAATTGCTTAATCTACAATTTTTGTCTGACCTATTTTTATCATAAAACTTACCGTTTGGCTAAAAAAACGCAAAAAACCCATATTTTCGAACTTTGACGTTGAATATTTTTTTTTGCAAGTGTGGGATCGGTGGGGACTTTTTACATTTCATTTATAATGGTGTTCCGAACATTCGTACCAATTTTCAGCTCTATGCGAATTTTTGCACTTTGAAATATCTAATTTGACCGGACTATTGTCAGGACTTCTCTTTCGTTGAACAAAGTATAGTACGTGAAGGTTATGATATAATTAGTCACCCAATAGGTGTCAAGAAATGTCACAAATTACCGGAATCTTCGAATATTTGGCAGTTTCGGCAAATCTATACATATAATAAAATCGTAACTAAGAATCATCTGTACATTGAACATTTTCCAGAAAAAATAAGTGCAAATTGTTGGAAAAACACTACAGATGTCAAAAAGAGAGTTTTTAGAATTTGTGTCTGTCAATTTGTATGTTTGAGCTTCACGCCGAAACTACTAGACAGATTTTGTTGATATTTGGAAAACATATTTGTTGCAGGTCGGGTCTATAGTCGTGTAGGGTGTATAGGTCGGTATATAGTCCCGATGGTAAATAGCGTGATAATTTATATTCTGTAACCTGTTACAGGATATAAATTATCACGCTATTTACCATCGGGACTATTTAAAATTTAGACACCTTTAGACACTCAATACAATAACAGAACAGTTTTATACATCCTATGCAATAACCAAAAACAAAATCAGAACTAGTACCTACACGCAAAACAAACAAAGCAAAACTAATTTCCGCCAGATTCGGACGTAGCATAATTTCAGTTAATTTGTGCAGATGCACTGAGATTAAACAGGCTAACGAGCATCGCTATCCATACTTGGATAGAAATCGACGAAGTTCTTGCAACTACGGCAATAAGGCTAAGTTCTAATGACGAAAGCTGACGGGCGTTTGATGAGCGTGAGTTTACAACGTCTAATGAGATATCGCCTTTCTAGGTGAACGCCTTACGAACACTCCAACAATCCGTACATGTAGTTATAAGCGCGCGTCAGGCGCCTATCGTCTGAAGTTAGCCTGCCTGATGAAGGATAAAGTTGCGGTTGGAGGAGGCAGTTCGGGACTTGAGATTCGGGATGGCGTGTTTAAATTTCATATGCAGGTAACGGTATGAAGTTTAAGATCGGTACTGGGCGTTGGTAGTTAAGGTACATGATTGTGAAACTATACAGTATCCGAATTTGTGTAATTCCTTTAAGCTTCGTAATCTACTGGTGACAAAGATTGTCCCTGCGTGGTTTTATACAGGTGCAGCAAAAAAAAAATCAGAAAGAAAACATGGTATTCTTAACGTGAGGCAATTTAGCTCCCCGATGACTGCGAGATAAATGGCTTCGCGAAGCGATACCGAGCTAGTCCTGTCCGTCATCTGTCTTGCTGAGTTCCATTCATTTATGAATGGCACTAAAATATTCTGTAACTTAAAACATTTTTTTGTTTTCGTTTTTTTTCCTATTAAGCAAAATATCCAGCAGTGTTCATCTATACTTACTAGTAATAGATCATGTGGTTGTAAGAAACTACACAAATTTGTTTACACTCTGCATGTTTGATTGGGCAGTCAGCACCACTACCAACTTCACTGACTGGCCAATCTCTTCAGTATGAGCTATTCATGTATAGCTTATACCATCACGAGAGAAGGGGGTAAGAGAGAAAACAATTCCAAACAAAATACTTAGCTGGAAAATTCCTGGTCCCAAGACACACAAACAAGCCTTGTTACAATTTCATTAGACAACAACGTGTATTACACTTCTCATATTCTCACGAGATAACACTGAACGAGAAAACTTTCAAGAGACTACACTTCGACGGAAGAAAGTTTAATAAAAAGCAAGTCAGCCTTGGCAAAAAGTATGTATTCAATTACGTAGTGAGAGTCACGGACCAAATGTATGTTGTATTATCCCAAATCTGATCCTACGTGCGCTCTGAAAGCAGAACTTGTTCAAGAAGTTGCAGTTTTGGCAACAATACCTTGTTACGACTTATAAGTTAGAAGAGGAAAACGTAGAACCTGTCAATTTGCGTCTGTTCCGAGATTGGAACGTTCAAGGGGTTTGAATTTCGCTGTAACAAAATATGCTTGTACGCGTCCTAGTAGGCGAGTCATTTGAAATTTATTTGTGTTTTATTTTCTGTTTATCCTCAAAAGAAACAATGTATTAAATATCTTTTATTCATAGTAAACACATATGAATTATATTTTTAAGTACATATCATAAATAAAAAAAAACAATAATATTTAAAAATATAAAAAATAGTATCTCACCGGCGGCATCGGGAACAGGGTCCAAGCTGCCGGCAGTCAGGGCTCCAGAGAAAGGAAACTCCTCACTATGCGTGCCGTGTCAAGGAGTACTGCCTTCTGTATCATGCCCTTACCGTACCCAGCCGCCCAACGAGAGCCTCTTGAGATGTTAAATATCTTATTATTATAACTTTCGTGAGACACATTCATATTTATGATTAGTTAGGGTTTACTCACGTGCATTTTTCGGGATTGCCCGACTAGTTTCGGACCCAAACGGAACCCTTAATCATGAGCTGATCACGCGGCGAGGTCGCGAGGTTCCGAAACTAGTCGGGCAATCCCGAAAAATGAACGTGAGTAAACCGTAACTAATCATAAATATTAAATATCTGTTCGTAAAATATTAAACAACTGAGTTTTAATCCCTCAACTCTTTAAACAATCTCAGGAAAATTTATAAAGTTTTGATTGATTTATTGGCTTTCTCAAAACAACTTGTACTCTCAATACGGTCCTCGTAAACGAGAAAGTCTGAAACTTTATAGTCGTTAACGTGAACAGCAATAACTTTTCAGGTAACGACTACATTACAATGTGCATCAATATTACCAAAATTTATATGGTAAAGGCTATTAATTTGTTTCTAAGTTCGCCGCCCTACCTTATGTCTGTGCCAATCCCCCAAAGTGCTATTCACAACCGCAGAGCATACACGAAATGGTAGTTCAATTCCATTAAATTTAACAGCAATTTTGCTTATAACCTTGCATATAAACTTAGTTAGGTGGACCACAGACAAAGTCTCGTCTAACTTTGTATACCATCGAGACTGGCCTGCCCACTCACTAGCAATTCCACTAGGACAAGAGCCACAATACACCGAAGTAATAACTTCAGGCACGAAGCAAAAAGTACTGGGAAACTTTAACTCTCTAGAAACCTACCAGAAATTTATCCGAAAGAAAATGTAAGTCTCAGGAATTATACAATTTCACATAACACAACATCACGAGTCAGACTGTATTCCCCGAAGGATTGGGTGTATATGGGTGTTAACGAATTCGTGTAAAAACCTTACAACCTTAAAACCACATGATTTACTACTGGTGTAGATTGGCCCCGTACGGGAATTAGCCTGATTAAAAATAAAAATCTTTTTTTTTTTTCATGCGGTAAGGGTAAGTGATCTTATCTAAACCACCAAATAAGGATTCAGTATTTTTTTTTTCCAAAAAAAAATAATTTTATGAGATTAAACATTTCGATGCCACGCATAAATAAATGAATGAAAGCACGGCGACGCGACTGGCGGGGACGACTAACGCGATATCGTTCTTTGCAGTAAGTTAACTCGGGGCTCTAAAATGACTCAGAAATAGAAAACTAAGATTTTATTTAGTTTTTTTTTTCAGTTGGTTTTAAAAAAATCCCTTTTAGGGTTAATCTGTGTCACCAGCAGATCACGGGATTTGAAGGAATTTTAACAACTTGTATAAGTTCACCCTCATTTCGCTGTTATGTTTAAGTCCCATGTATTAGTGGGCTTGCCTATTGCCATAAACCGGGCACAAATCCAGACTTCGGGCTGCTGCTGAGAAATTCCACAAGAAAAAAACCAGTAACACTTTGCCCGACCTGAGTACCAGGACCTTACGCTTAGCAGTCGCGCTTGCGACCACTAGACTATCGAGGTAGCCAATTTACACAATTTCTAAGATGGTAAAAGGAGCTAAAGATCTCAGTCTTTCTTGTTCTATTTCGCGCAATTTCCTGAAATGTCTTTAAACAGCTTAGTACGTTTAGAAATTGGCTCTCAGTCAAATAAACCACGGGTGTAACAACGAGCACAATAATGGCGAGTGAATGCCGAAGCGGGAAGTCGCGCGGCGGCAGGACGCCGGAAGGCTCTGCAATGTTTTCTATAAAATAACATTCCTTGGCAACAATCCAGATACTCACAATATTGATGCGGCGGGATCGCAAGATACCGCCTGTCAAAAAACTCAAATGAATTTTGCAGTACGAGCAGTTTCTGAAGGGTTTTATGACAACGACTTGGTTCAACTGAGTCAGCTAAGCTTAGCAAAGGATTCAAGATCGTCGTGAAGACGTTAAATAGTGTTCTAAAGTAATGAAACGTTTTCATGTTGGCGGTAAAGCTTACACGTGAGACACCTTTTATTTAGATTGCAATTGTGTTTATAGAGATCGCTTGACAAGAAACTACATTTGTTTCGCTAGTTAAACTTCTAGATGGCTGAAGTTTTTTTCTTTTTTTAAGGCAACTATAAATTACCTCGGCAAGGGCGCAGTTTCTCGACAAAGAGTAAAGTTACTCACTAAATGGAGAAATATTTACAAACTCGCTCCAACATCGGTAACAATTAAAATTATAAATAACATGCTCGGTTTTAACGTAAACGATACGAACGTAACTACTAGTTTATGATATAGAAGTTTTAGTTAAAACCAGCTCCTAGAACTAAATAAGTACTCGTACAAGCTGCGGCCTCATTAAGATATTTATGATAGTGCTAAAATCAGTGTTCTACGTTTAAACGGCCACTATAACTTTGCTTAATCGACAGTGAAGCCAATAAAACTAGTTTTTGAACTTGTAACTTTGTTACAGTAGCAAATGTAGCTTTGGTTCCTATTTCCTTTTAAATCAAAGTATTTGTTGAGTTAAGTTACTTCTAAAGTCAAGAAAAAGAGGTGATTTCATTATACTTTGTTAACACTTTTATGTTTTATGTCCGTGTGGTGCCGGACGCAAATAGCACTACCCCATCTCTTCACTTGGGTGTCGTAAAAGGCAACTAAGGGATTCACTAGAGGATGGGCAGCAGCGTTCTCTGAGTACTTTAACAACCATACTGCGATCGCACACCCGCCTGTCAAGCGTGCGATTATGGCAAGCCCCCCCTTATTGGGAGAGACTTATGTCCAGCAGTGGACGTCTTTCGGCTGAATGATGATGATGATGAAGACTTTTATGACACGATCTAACCATCACTTCATAGCTATGATAGAAGACTCAGATCCAAGGCCCAATAACTTCATTTCACTTGAAAGAATACAACTGTGCATACGTAAGCACAGTAAGTTTCCAATTCACTGACTACGAGACCCATTTCCCATCCAGTGACTCTTGAAACAGATGAACACTTGACAGACTTTATATTCTATCGCTACCCATCTGACACGGAAATCTTTTCTTTTCATAATTATTTCCTGTCTCTACCAAACTGACAAAGGAGTTGTCTTGATCCTTTCTTCGGCGGAATGTTCATGATTTACTTCTTTGTTTACAAGGGCTAGTCTGTTAATGATAGAGAGAATATTTCACGTCCCTATAGCAACTAATTCAAAGTTATTGTTACTATACATCTCAAGTGGAAGCAATCCCACCTGCCTATTTGTCCGGGCCGGTGGAATAATTTCTCATTTTGTTGGCAGAAATGTGTAGGTTTACTAGAACCTTTACTCATTATTATTGAAGAAACTTTGTTACAATCTATATTATAACAACTTTATTCCTGGAAGCGTAAAAGCAATCTTCTCTTCTTTGTGTGAACTCTTATTCATATAACTTCATTAGTAATTCTGGGAAAAACAAATTGCTTTACACAGATTGATTTTTAGGAGCAATTTGCTTAGTTACTTATCAGAAATGCGTTGGTCCACTAGATACGAACCATTAAACTACTTACGGCCGTCCATATAGAATCATTTTCGAACAAAAACTTTCGCTCTCAATTCCTAGAATGGCCGTGGCAGAATAAATTGAAAGGAAAAACAATTTTCTCGCCTTTGTGCACATTCTTCGAGTGGTTTTTGATTAGAAATTCTGAGAATATGGGATTGTTTTACGCGGAAATTAAATCGAAAGCTATATGAGTACAGCTGAACTGTTTGTACCTACTGTAAATGATAGAAACAGACTGACATAAATTACTAACGGTAGTACTTACTGATATAAATGATATTACTTATTACCATTCATGTGTTACAGTTGCAAACAGGAGATAAGTAGTTACAATACCTAAAAACTCAAAAACTGATATCGAATTTGAAGCCTTAAAGGGATTTCAAGTCTAAGAAAAGAAAAAAATGTTTCAGTTTACCTGGATATAACATAGCCAAACGATAAAACATCTTTTAAAAATATTTAATAGTTATAATCATAAAGTTAACCATATAGGTATAATATAATGTACCAATAAAGAAACTCAAATCTATATCGTATTAGCTAGAAAATGAAATCTGGTCATTAATCACGTTACATAAAACTTAATCTTCTGATTTCATGGAAATTAAACCCGTTTTATACCTCAAACTCGATGTTTACAGAGAGCGAGATTAACTAATTCGAATGGCAGAATGAAATGTTCGCAGTAACATAAAAATTTACTTCCACAGTCCTCTGTATACCTATTCCATTTAACTTCAGTTTAGGCAACACTAAAATGAATCCCGTTATCACTATGATCAACATTATAGATTCAAATAGCCTCTAAATCTAAGTCGCAAGTTCGACGGTTTTAGAAACCTACATATCACTTTTATTACACATTCAGTCAAGCAATAAAATGAGGTCCATAAAATATCTACATCTATGAGATTCGCGCTGGATATAAAGATAGATTCTTCAGAAAAGAAACGATAAAATATCTGTCTAGCATTAAAAGCAAAGCAAATCAGACGATATTAGATTTGTGAATGAGAGCAAAATCCTATATCTATTTGTGACAGCAAAACAATTAGGACTTTTATATTAAATTCGAAAGATAAATCAAAAATACGTATTGTGATACAGTATCAACATTTTATTCTGACCGAAAATCTATAGCTACGTCCGCATTTGTAGCATTTTGGCGTATCGTATCTCCGTCGCGTGGCACCGACGTGTATCATGATCGCTGGTTAGGACAAACACACATACAAATGTGGACGTACATTAAGCTACGTCCACATTTGTAGCATTTTGGCGTATCGTATCTCCGTCGCGTGGCACCGACGTGTATCATGATCGCTGGTTAGGACAAACACACATACAAATGTGGACGTACATTAAGCTACGTCCACATTTGTAGCATTTTGGCGTATCGTATCTCCGTCGCGTGGCACCGACGTGTATCATGATCGCTGGTTAGGACAACACACACACAAATGTGGACGTACATTAAGCTACGTCCACATTTGTAGCATTTTGGCGTATCGTATCTCCGTCGCGTGGCACCGACGTGTATCATGATCGCTGGTTAGGACAACACACACACAAATGTGGACGTACATTAAGCTACGTCCACATTTGTAGCATTTTGGCGTATCGTATCTCCGTCGCGTGGCACCGACGTGTATCATGATCGCTGGTTAGGACAACACACACACAAATGTGGACGTACATTAAGCTACGTCCACATTTGTAGCATTTTGGCGTATCGTATCTCCGTCGCGTGGCACCGACGTGTATCATGATCGCTGGTTAGGACAAACACATACACAAATGTGGACGTACATTAAGCTACGTCCACATTTGTAGCATTTTGGCGTATCGTATCTCCGTCGCGTGGCACCGACGTGTATCATGATCGCTGGTTAGGACAAACACACGCACAAATGTGGACGTACATTAAGCTACGTCCACATTTGTAGCATTTTGGCGTATCGTATCTCCGTCGCGTGGCACTGACGTGTTTCATGATCGCTGGTAAAGGTACGTCCACATTTGTTTGTGTGTTTGTCTTAACCAGCGATCATGATACACGTCAGTGCCATGCGACGGAGATACAATACGCCAAAATGCTACAAATGTGGACGTAGCTTATGTTATAACGCTTGCGGGTTACATAAAAGTTCGCATTTATTTCACACCTCAAATGAAACTAACGTTTGAACATTGGTCACTCAAGCTAAAGCACAGAATAAAAGCCAAAATGTTTATATTTCAATGAAACAAACAAATTATGATTTTTAATTATATCCAAAAAAGTTAATTAAGTCTGTGTAGACGTCAAAAACTGCTGAACACCTTATAAAGGTCAACACACAAAGCCGTAAAATTAGATTTATTGCGGTAAAGAGATAGAATCGCAGACATGTTTATATAAAAGGAAAAACAAATCAGAAATAACGCATGAGAAACAACAAATTGAATTGTGTATAAATGTAGGTTCGTTCACATAGCCTTTTGGGAGAGGGTCCAACCACATGGACGAAATACAATTGTCCCATATTATTCTGAAATCGTATATGTCCCTGTTTTTGTTGCTTCAACCAAAGGACTCTATAATTGAATTTCTTAATTGTATTCGCAAATTCGTTCTGCCTAATCTTTTCCCAACTATGTTCGGGTCAACTTAATCAGGGGGTCCACTCCCTAAGCACGAAGCCCGTGGCTTCGGCCTTAGTTATAAGCGTTTCCTACTGCGGCCCGAACTAAGAATGAATGACAACACGATTTGACAGTTGTCCCTACTACCGATGTGTTTTTGCCTGTCCGAAAAGTTGAACTTGACACTTGTTTTGTTCACTTCTACGTTTCCGGCTACTTTCGGACGAGCGACAACTTCGTTGACTGACTTAGGGAGTAGGCCCCCAGATGCGGCTGAATACCATTATTACGGAGCGACTGCCATCAGACCTCCGCAACCCAGTTATTGGGCAATGCTGATATCTTATGGTTAGACCGTTTGTCAGACTTTCGGACTTCTGACTACCCGTAACGACTATCATAGGTATTCGTATGACACCTGGGACCAACGGTTTATCGCGCTCTCCGAGACACGGAGAATTGGTATTCGCAAGTAATTCAAAAGTATTCAAAGTCTTCACAATGTATATTGTACCTAAAGCATTTCTATACAGAATGCATCAATACGTGTTTCACTCAGAAAATCCAGACAAGGTTTGCAATGGCAAGATTGATTAAATTAAAAATACAACACCCAAAGAGGGTGAAAATATTCCACACATCTTAAGAGCGCACCGAATACTGATCTATGTAAAAGAGGGTGTACAATTCATGGGTAGACGAAAATATTGGTGAAGAGTAATATGGACTCCCCTTCAAATATTAAGCTGCCGTTTCTGTAAAGTTACACAGTGATAATACGAGCGATATTGCTCCCCCTTGAAGATTATCATGTCTGGCACGTGAGTCGTAATAGCAAGTGGGTAAATAGGCAGGTGAAGGATCTAGTGGCGGTGTTTGAAGATAACATTGAAGTCACTTATTTTTTTGTACCCAAGCGAAGGAACGGGGCTCGATATCGCATGAAAATGGATAAAGTAAAAGATAAATAAGTTTGGTCAAATTCAACAAATGTCGAAAGGTTTTGGCTTTCATTGGCTAGGTGTGTATGGTGCATTTGAGGAAAGGTAGGTATTACGAGGTAACTTTTTTTGGGTAGTTCTGGTTTGTTTAGGATTCCATCAGATTTAATAAATTGAATATAACACTTTGGTATCTGCAAGTAATGTTTGCTTCATATCTTGTTCTATATCTACATCTCTACTGAGATGAAACTCCTTTGACCATGAACAAGAACACTAGTTTTAGGAAAGTGTAAGAATGGAAAGACGAATTGATCGTGGTTTCGTGGTTTCACTATTCTAGTCCACTTTCATAATGCTTTTCAAAAAATTTATACATTTTGGAGCCCGCATACCTGCTATCACAAAAATCTTAATGTTTAATGTTTAGATGCCATCCATTTTATTCTCAAGAAATCTTTGTGAAGCTGCAGCTTTGTTATCTTGCCGCAAAATATAAAAAGGTTCTATCGCAGCTTATTTCTTTAGTGATGCAAAAGACCAACCGCAATTTTTCTTGCATAGCTACTAACGTGCTCTTATGTACTCGGTAAGGCTTCCAGTAAGCTCTCTATAGAAAAGATTTACGTTCTTTGAGGTAAGTAGAGCATTCCTTAGATAACATTTTTAAATTTTTCGAAAGGAATTATTTATTTATATATCTATTTACTTAAGCACAAAGTTGTACAGAGCGGAGTTTATACCTTAGGCATTTTCTACCAGTTGGCCATAGCATGATGCAGATAATTATAGTTTCCCATCATAAATAGCAACAGTAGACATTGTAATTATTATCATAGAAAACCTATTCTATTCTTTATCGTTAGTAGGTACCGAGGAAAATTACAATATAATAATACAATTTACTGAATTCATATACAAAGGCGACCAACTCAAAAGTGAGTAAATAAATGTTCTTAGAGTTATAACAGTTTTACTTTGTCACATGCATACCCTATAAGGATAAACACAACCACAGAGGTCACAACATATTACCATCAGCTGACCGCAAACTATTAGCCATCCTTTTAAAGAAATAGAAATCTAATAACTTAAAAAAGGTTTTAGTTGCGTTAAGTGAGAGACAATAGAGCACAAAAAGTATAAAAGCAACTTTCTAATGATCATGACCCGTGGCTTGCGTAAGCGCCTACCATGAAGTCAAGTTAAAAGTGTCGTTAGTTGTTAATCTGCAAGCATCTCTAGCATACCTTTTGTTGGTATTCATAGTAGAATCACAAATGTATATCTGACTATTCATTGTCGATCTTTGACTTATGTAATTCTTGATTGGAATCTGCGAGTTGAAAATAGCAAGAACACAAAGGTCGGTCTACATATGCATCATTTTGCAGTACACCCGTCCCGTACGTACGATCACCATCCGCCAGCACTACACCCTTTTCAGCTCTTTTTTTTCGTGGTAATATTCTCATGGATACCTACCCTTCGCCCGGGGAAAGCGAAGGGTTATGTCGGACTCTTACCGGTTAAAAACCCACGGTGTTCCTTCCCCTGACCCTTGGCCGGGGTCGCGGGGTTCGCAGCTGCATGCACCGCGACCCCGGCAGGCCTCGGTCCGCCAGCCCCTGGTGGACCTCTCCTTCTATGAGGCCTTGCCGCACGTCCTCCTGAAAGGCGCGCACGGAGCACTGCACGCCGCCTTCTCGGGCCTTTTCACTCTAAGATGAGTCCTGACAGCTCGTCGGTCATTTCGTATATTATAGCTGTAAGAAGACTGCTATAAAAAAAAACGTAAAAGACGTCATCAAAAACCGTAAAATAGCTAGGTATAGGTATTTTACATGTATTTTTTTTTGTATTTGATCTTCTTTCTACGGTAACGTTTTGTAGAGAAACGTCAGGAATCAAATTACGGTGAAAAAGGTATAGTATATCATAACTGGCGTCATCGATACGGATACAATAATCGGATCAACAAAATGATACCCACCTTAATATTATTCCCACCATGATATCCGAAGTCCGAAACATAGTTAAAAGACTACCTACATTCGATATTCCTGATAGTAAAAAGATTTTCACATGTTTCTTGTACTTCTTCAACATCAACGTTATGTCTTTTACTTTTAGATTTAGTTACATATTAGCATCAGGGCGTGACAAAATATATTGCAGAACAATGTAACTAAGTCGCATAAACATTTAAAGACTTCCATCAAAATTTCGAAGTAAAGTTTAATTAGTATAATTTGTACAAACGACAAAACAATTTTACTCTCCACTAAAAACGTCAGACGCAGTTTTTCAAGTTCTTTGTCTTTCCAAATTAATTTTAATACGAAATCATTTTATTTTTTACAGCAGCTATTTATCGTTTGTCTTCTTTTTTATGGAGTCAACATAATTTAATGTATCATTATTTGCACCATAATTAAGATAAACAAGTTACCTACCAAAACTTAGTATAAAATTAATTAATTTTGCGAACATGAATACACACTATATCTATATACATAAAAGGAGAAGCCGACTGACTGACTGACTGATCTATCAACGCACAGCCTAAACCGCTGGGGTAAGAAACCTCAATTTTGACAGTAGGTTCCTTGTGTGACGTAGGCATCCACTAAGAAGGGATTTCTCGAAATTCAACCCCTAAGGGGGTGAAAAAAGTGTTGAAAGTTTGTATGAGAAATCTGGTACTTTTGAAGTAAGAAGCATGGAATTAAAAATTTAGACTTTTGGTGAGAAATAAACATACACGTGTTTCAGGGTTTTTGGAAATTCCACACCTAAAGGGGTGAAATGGGTTCTTAAGTTTAAATTTGGCATAAACACTCTTCAAAGTAAGCAATAACAAACTACACCTCAAAAGGGGTTAACGCGGGTTTAAATTTCACGTAAGCGAAGCTGCGGGCAAAAGCTAGTCTAGTGTAGGTAACTTTTTTATAATTATCAATTTATTTGTTTATCTTTACCGATGGGTACTTGGCAACAGTTCAAAATAATGTAAAAGTTTGTATGTAACCCAGGGATGCCGTACTTTTCTTTGCAGTTTAGCTACTGTCAACGTCTTTTAATACTGAGAAGTTAGGCGGAAGGACTAAGTAGCTCCCGGAATTTCGTTCCCATAATGCTTTTAAATATTATACTCGTGTATTTTTTAAGCGGCATGGCGGCAGGCTATTGTTCGATTAGAGATGGGATCTTGGGCTGAATCTAATGATTCAGCTGTCAATATCAAAGTCAAACCAGATTGAAAAAGTCTATTAAAGTTTTAAAGAGATTTATCATAATGTCATCGACGAGAATCGCGATAATGCAGACCTTAGAGCAACGCGGTAGACGTTTACGTCGGGAGTGGCCATAGAGTTCTCTTTCAATACAAAAGAGTCTGTCATTTTTTACGGGGGGAGAGTATCACTAATATGCGTTCTACCAAAGTCCTGACTGACTGATTGACTGACTCATCAACGCCCAGCCCAAACCCTTGGACCTAGAAAGCTGAAATTTTGCACAGAGATTCCCTTTATAATGTAGACAAGGAATAAGGAAGGATTTTTGGAAATTCAACCCCTAAGGGACTTAAATAGGGAATGAACGTTTGTATGGAAAATCGTCACTTAACAGGTTCAAAATTTCACGCAAGCGAAGCTGCGGGCAAAAGCTAGTTAAAAATAAAACAAAATTAGGCCCCATTTGACAGTTCGTGTCAAATGGGGCCTAATTTTGTTTAAGCGAGTTGACAGAGGGGAAATGTTCCGCATGGCCACTCCCAACTATGTCAACCGCGTTGCTCTAAGGCCGAGACAGATAGTATAGCAATGGTTATGATAATGACTCGTACAAAACTCTTACAAAACTCGTAATGGGATAAGTTTTCAGTAAAAGATCCGCATACAAATGTAACTATGCCTTGACAAAAAGGAAAAGATATTCCTCGGAGACGAACCTTTTACTGACAAAGTTTGTGATCTTTTATTATGTTAAAATTGTGCAGCTATTGATTAAAATAAAGCTATTAAGTTCACTGAATGGCTGTTAAATAGCTACTCCATGACTTTTGATCGTAAAGTTTGGAAAACCGACACAATGTACAATGACAGAATGCACGAGTGTGCTTAAGCTAAAGAAAGACCGAGTGAGCGGTTTTCTTTAGCTGTGTTCAATGTGTTCACAGAATAAGAAAACTATAACCATATAAATAGTTCAAGAAAATGTATAAATTGGGTCTAATCTTGCAGGTCCAGTGGGTACTGCACCTATAAAACGTGAAAAAATGTTTTCTTAATTGTTTTTAATAAATTCGATCCCATAAATGTATACATACCGGTGTGCTGTGCACCCACATAAAAAAATGATCGTTAAAGTCGATGACCAGGCCTTAAATCACATTAGTAGAAGTGTAGGCGAATCATCGCAAAGGCTAGCAGACTTTAGTTAGCCTTCCTCTGCTTCGTGCATCCAAATCTGGATTTGATATTCGTCAATCCACCAGTGACATCATGGCCGCGCCATTCGCGGAATATTGTCGGACAGTAGAAGTTAGATCAGGTTATCAAATGTACGGCAGGCGTCAAATATTAGAGACACGCGTCAGGGCGGCAGCAAGGTAAACATGACACGAGGGTCGTGTTTACCCTATATTGAGGGCCGAATGGGCAACGGGCGAGGCGATGACGTCACGGGGCGGCGCCCCGGTGGCTCGGCGCGTTCCAACTGTATTCGCGTTGAAACGTCGCCGACGTGACGGTGACATGTGAATATGGCGGGAATTTGCATACGCCAAAAGCAATAACGTTTCATCCATCAAAATATATGTGAATTTAATTTACCGAGTCTGTTAAAGTCCCGCTCAATAAAGAAGAGATATATGCACAATATATGTAGCAGACTTTTCTGTTTGCAGTCATTACATTTTCTGCGTAATATCGCAATAGATCAAAAACAAACAAACAGGAACTGGCTCACTCATACATACAACACAAACCAATCAAAACTGTAGCACCTACGTACCCCACTTTGTAGGAAAAAACGTCTATGACTCATCAAAAACAAGATATACACTAAAGCTGACATCATTGATAACCAGCTCAGTTTATCGCGACACGAAAACATTGTGAGCATAAAACAATTTGCTGGAACTCTCGGCTCATTGGATAATAACTTTGTTGCTAAACAATTTGTTTAGCGGCTGTCATATCATGTGTAACAATATCAAATCTGAAACAAGATATTGAAGATGCTTAACGATTTCTCTGGTTTCGGAAAACGTATTTTTTACAGCATGTATTTCGGATGGAATTATCGATTGGCATCATAAAAATGTTTTGTGAAAAGAGCCATTTTCCTCGCTGATTGTACATATTTAAAGAAAATATGAACAGCCTCCTAAGAACGTTTTCCTGTAGCTACAACGGTTAAGGTAGCTGCCCTCACTGCCCCATCTCAAATTACCACCTCTGAAAGTATTATTTTTCTCAAAACTGCTGGGTCAGATTTTGATACCCCTTTGCACAAGGGTATATTTGAGGTATCCCTACACAAATATAAAAGGCGTATTGCTATTGATCCACAAACCACTTATACCCAGTCTCCTTTATAAATAAGTATGTATTTATAAGCGTGTCCAGCGCTCGCGCCCTCCTGCGTTAGCGCATTCTTTCATGATAAAATATCAGTTGCTTTTTTTTTTATTCTCCGCTTGGATACCGCTTGGTTATGCCAGATTCTTACTGGCTAAAAATCCACGTCGTTCCCTCTCCTGACCCTCGGCCGGGGTCGCAGGATACGCAGCTGCATACACCGCGACCCCGCCAGGCCTCGTTCCGCCAGCCTCTGACGAACCTCACCTACTGTCCCCCCTAAATCCACGACCTCATGAGAAGCGCGCGCGAAACACTGCGCGCCAACTTCTCGGGCCTGATACAGGTTAACTAACTAACCGGTCTAAGACCTAAACCTGCTCATCCTACGACGAGGGCCGTGCCCATCAGTGGAACAGTAATGGGCTGTCTATGCTTACATAAGTAAGGCTTACTAAAAAAGCAGTTAAGTTAAAAACTATAAGCCACAAAGTAAAACGTTGGTAGTTGTAGCAAGAGGTCTCATTGTCCTTACTTAGTCGCGCTTTTAACACGTGCAACCTTTTACTCTTTTAGTACTCCTTTTAAGTTGACTTTAGCTTGAATTTAAATGACCGACATGCGGTCTTCGCCTTACAAAGTATTTTAATAATTTATTTTTAGAATTTATGTTAAAGAAGGTGATAACAAAATTAGATGCGAAAATGATCTGTAACGTACCTAAACGAGGTTAACCACCCGTAATGATGACTCATTTCAGTAAAGTTCCGCTTGCTAATGAGCTCGACTTATTCTTTTCAGCAAAGCGTGCCGTAGCTTCAAACCAGGAAAAACTTAAGGGGGAATAGAGATTCATTTAAACCGTCAGTAAGGCAATATGCATATGAAACGACACGGCGCGAAGCTTAAATAATTTAGGGAACGGAGACAGATTATATTATTTAAAGGTAATAGAAATTAAAATTTTAATAGACATGGCATTAAATCCAGCAGTGGAAATGTTAGTATTCCTCTTAATGTCCTCCATAAGGTGCGGACATAACGAAAGAGGAAGCGTGGGAGTGCCAGTCTCTCAATCAAACCCGCTTTACTGCGGACACATTAACGACTTGTTTCATTAACATTATATTGTTATTAAACGTTGTCTAGTGTGAAGGAAATTTGTCAAGACGTACTGAACATTGTAAATAGTGAGCAGATAATTTAATAATATCGGTATCGATAAGTTAAGCTCCAATAAAACTTCACAATGAAGCAGCCTGTAGGTGTTCAGTGATTGATAATAACTTGCCTTTACATCGTTATAGAGAAGATGCGGCAATATGGAAATAATAACCATGCTTAGCACCAGAGCAGCAATAATATTTGATAAGTCCATTGACGTGTCTAGTAGGTTTTACATATGTCGTGGCCAGATCATAGAATTGATCACTTCATGATGTGGCCAGCCATTTCATGAAATGGTTGCATTTCATGAAATGGCCAATACCCGCTGCCCACATCATGAAATGGCCTGGCCAGATCAATGAATAATCAGCGTTTAACGATATGATCAGCTAAACGCACGGCTACTTCATGATATGGTCAAACATTAGTGATCATATCGTAAAATAGTTACATTATTCACCGTTAGAGGCGCTGATATCGTTTTGTTTTTGTGATGCATCATGGCGGCGGACAATTATTCTGACAAAAAAGCTAATAATAATAAGTAAAGTAGGGTGACCACGCAACGAAAATTAATGGACTATTATTGGATTTCAAAACATGACTTCATGGTAATTGCGGGTGAACTTTTCATAGAATTTTATTTGTTCGATTATTTATCAGGTTAACCTGTCAAACTACAGAACACAGCACAAAATATCGATGCACGTTACTGCGAAAGTTTACTATTTAGTATATTGAATCGTTTGGGTTAGGTTAGGTTAGAACAGTGACCAATAACGCGCGAAGGCGAGCGAGCGAAGCGAGCGTGCCGCGGCAGCGGCCGCCGAGCGCCAGATCCCCTTAATTGTTGGTGAATCATACTATTAAACTTTCGCGGTAACGTGCATCGATATTTTGTGAGTCTAAATTCCGTAGTCTACTCCTTTGCTTGCATGGTACGTGCTTCCTTTATTTGGATTTTTTATTAAACCTTTGATATCATGGAAACCCTACATTAATGATATGGCCAAACGTGGATGGCCATATCATTAAACGTTGACGTTTCAACGATATGGCCAATTTTAGTTGGCCATTTCATGAAATACAACCATTTCATGAAATGGCCGGCCACATCATGAAGTGATCAATTCTACGATATGGCCACGACACATACACCGCTAGAGCGCGTGCCAAGGTACACCACCTAAACTTCGTCATCACAATGCCTAATTTTGCTTTTCACCATACGAAGATTCGACTGCACCCATTGACGCAAATTAGTCTTCATATTCGCGTTTTAGTCTACATTACAATACGGCCGACGTATCTTGGCGAGTCTGAAGTTAGCTGATTAACTGCGCAATAGACAATTTCGTTTCTAAAAGATTCATTGCGCAGCCAAACAACTAACTTCAGACTCGCCTAGATACGTCGGCCGTATTGTAGGTTAATTTTTTTTAACGCTGACCCGAAGTCCATGTATTTCTACGACAATGGACAAGTCCTTAAAAATCAATTTGCTTCGAAGAGTTCAACACATAACAAGAATAAATGAGACAAGGTACTACCCCTTTCACTGAACAAGGAAACACAATAGAATGATAAATGATATCCTTACGTCATAACGTTGCAAACAAGAAAGACAACGCTAATTACTATCAGATAATGCCGCAATTTATCACAGGGGAAGGTAGTTCAGAGCTCGCCACTCAAATTAAAGGGATAAATAGCTCGCGATGGAGAATTTGCATTAATTTTCCGGTTCGTCGCGAACGCAGGGAGCGCCGGTAATTATATGAAAATTCTAAGACGCTTGAAAAACATGGGTGAGCTGCCGGTGCAATATGTGGGTTGAATATAATAATATGAGGGAATACGAGACGCATTTTGCAGAAAATAGGTCACATTAAAAAGATATAAGACCCCTAGACTTCTGTAATGTGTTTTCTTCAAAGAAATTTTGAGATGAATGATGTTAAAATTGAGGTAAATAAAGTTTTAGTTGCATGAGACTTTGGACTTGTTTGGTACCGGACTTTTTGGATCCGAACGAATCCTAGTTACCTTGACACACTTCAAAATCGAACAATGGCCTTGAATTTGGAGTCTGGTTGCATAGCTATAGACAGCTACGTGAAAAACGCTTGAACGATAAATAGAAGAACAATATTTAGGTACTTAGTTATAAATAGATAGACTGCTTCGTTGGTCTAGTGGTCGCAAGAGCGAATGCTGAGCGTGAGGTCCTGCGTTTGATCCCCAGGTCTGGTAGTATGCTTGTGTTTTTCCGTGTGGAATATCACAGGCCAGAGTCTGAATTTTGTGCCTGGTTGATGACAACAGGCTCGTCCCCTATTACATAGGACTTATACAATAGGGGTGCATGAAAAGAGGCTCCACGAGTGACGATACTTAAGTACGTCCGGCGCATCCTGGGCAGTCAGCCCCGCTACCAACCTTGCTGACTGGCTAATATTTTCACCACAGCATGAGCTATTTTCGTATAGCTCGTGCTGACGTGAGAGAAGAAGAGAAGAAGGTCTTATACATAAAGGGGAAATGAGGGTACACCTCTGCCTAATATTTCGGGAAATTCAGGCGTGATGTTGTTATGTTATCTATGTATATAAAAATGAATCCCTATTTCCCTTGGTCACGGCATCACGCGTGAGCGGCTGGACCGATTTCACATTTTTTTTTTGTTGTATGCTTTGTTGTCCGAAGAAAGTTCTTATGAAAGAAAATTCTGATATTTAAAAAAAAAACTAATTATCTCAGTATGTGCATATTCTTCATTTGTTTACCGCATGCATGAAAATGGTTTTAACTTTTTGTTACTATTTTGATGAAGTTTCTGGAGGTATGTAGTAGGTAAGTAGAAGGTAGGTAGTAAGTAGGAAAAAGTGCATTGCAACGCGGTACAGTTAGTTTAGTTATAAATGTAGCTTTTAATTCATTGTCGTCAGAATTTATCTGCAAACCAAGCTATCGGTTTTCATAAGCTGCACGTATATCCCTTATCCCTGAGGAAATCCAAACAATAAAGATAAAGTGACTCTTAACGGAAAATGTAATATTGCCCCACTTCTGTTTACTCAAAGGATTTAAACTTAAGATATTACTTTCGCAAGTTATTTTAAAATTCCCAACAGTTAGATAATGCTATATAGACACTGCCGTTTTCCGTCCAAGTTTAGGACATAAAATTTTAAAGGCCGGTTTTACAATGTCTGAATAGCCGTTTGAATTAAACTTGTATTTCAGACTATTAATTATTCAGACTAATCAAGTACTAGTTAAAGATTAATTTCCATTATCGGATTAATCAAACAATAACTTTGTTAATGGATTGTTAGACCATAATCTTTTGAACCGACATCAAGGTGTTGGTTAAGCTTATTGATTTTAAGTTTAGTAGATGTTAGTGAAATGCTAATCGTCATTAAAATTGCAGAATGAATAGTGCCATATACAGAATGTAAACGAATTTGTGTAATTCATTCGAACACGCAGAGGCGGACTAGCAGTCTTGGCCGCTCTAGGCCGTATAGTACTATCTGTCCTAGGTAGTAAAGTACCAGCCGCCCCTTTCTCAACTCCATTACCTCAGTAATGGAGTTGAGAAAGGGGCGGCTGGATTATTGCTAAGATTTTGTTTCCGCTATTGGCCGCCTCTCTTATTTGGCCACCCTAGGCTCGGGCCTAGACGGCCTTATGGGAAGTCCGCCTCTGACTACATGAGCTTATTAATGGTATAGATTAAGTAAGCCCGCATGGGATATAGATTTTTTCTTGCGGTAGTGGTAAGGATCGTATCTAAACAATTTAAAAAGGAAACAAAAAAAAACTTGCCTTTTTTATTTTTATTTTAAGGAGCATTTCGATACCGCGCATAAATAATGAAAGCACGGCAACACAACTGGCAGACAAAATTAGCGCGATGTCGCTCCGCGTAGTCAGTTAAATCGGGACGCTAAAATTACTCAGATACCATTATTTTTTTAAACTTTAACCCCCTTATTACAAAAGGTGATTTAAACCGAGACTAAGGTAAACCCAGATTTACAGTATACCCATCACTTTCTAACATAATATAACAAAAAGAGACTGGGCATGAAAAGAGCCTCCACGAGTGATGATACTTATGTACGTCCGGCGCACCATGGGCAGTCAGCCTCGCTACCAACCTTGCTGACTGGCTAATCTTTTCACCACAGCATGAGTTATTTTCGTATAGCTCGTGCTGACACAAGAGAAGAAGACTGGGCTATTTTAAAACCTGGGTTTTTCTTAGACCATCGTTTGTATTAAGAGGGTTTTTGTTCATTCTAAAAATACCCATGCAGTCTTAATCAGTGTCACCAGTAGACCACGCAGTTTGAAGGAATTACACAAATTCGTTTATATCCTACGTGAATAAAGAAAGTGATATACACCCGTTTGGCCTAATGTACTGTTCACTTTCCGTAAAATGTTCCATATCGTCTAAACGTCTCTGTAATGACCAACTCATAAAGGCGGGAAAGCAATACAAGACCGTAGTAAAATGTAAAATGTCGACAAGAAATAGTTATCGCTGTGAAAAATCGCGACGTATGTTAATGTAACATGGTATATCTTTGAAAGAAGACGTTTACATTCTGGAAATGAAGTCTGTCGTCTTTTCTTTTCTTGTCTTTCTGCCGCAGTTCCACGGTCTTGCCAGGCGAATCTAGTACACCAGAGAAGAATGGAATGCGCGAATAGGGTATTTGACTGAAAAAATCTAATTAGTCCGTCAGTTACTTAGATTATCAAAAAATATTTGACCCGTATTTTTTCTTTTGTTACGTAAACCAAAATTGACGAAGATACAACACTTTTAAAATTGGCAAAACGTCACAAGCAAGTACAATTTTTATTTGCTTCTGACGCCACAAGCCCCCACTCTCGAGTTTTTATGCGTTTTATCTTTCCAAATATTCATTGTTTCGGCTTCGTCACCTCAACTCGACTAATTTCCCCTTTTTTACGTGTGACAACACACGCTACCATTTTTTACTTTTATTTGTATAATAAAATGTTTATATCATTGGCAACATTGTACAAAAAACGACTACTTCCTGTCTTCCGGTGACGCCACACCACTTTTTCTCATTGTCGGAGCAACATCTAAAAATCCGCAAAACGCGAGCTCCGAATATTGTACCAACTTAGACAATACACCATTTTATCGAAAAAAAAACAACGCATTTTTTATTGAATCTGAGCTTCAAAAACCTCAGCAGTGTCCGTAAACGGATATTCATAGATTTACCAAAAGAAAAAATACGTGTCCATTATTTTTCAAAACTCTAACTGGCGGACTAATTAGATTTGCAATTTATTGATGCTGTCAACATGCCTATTATACGCGCCAAATCATGTTGTTATTACGCGCAAAGTTTTTGTTGTGTATGTTACGGTTTAGAGCCGCAATGGTTGCACTTAGGTTAAGTCGAACTTAACTAGACATAGCCGAATAGAACTAGCCCCAACTAAAGCAGATCTAGGATAACCCGAATTGACATGGAAGTCGGAAATAAGATCCCCGCCAGGCATTGCTCTGACAACCACTCAAATCAAAATCGGGCTGGTTGCATTTTAGAATATTCGTTTAGCTCACATTTTCCTCAAACGTGTTAATATTGCTAGCTATTAAATTGTTAGATTTCTTGCGCTTATAATTGATTAGGAATGTAATAGTATATTTTTAGAACTCCTATTTTCTATGATGATATCATTCAACACAGTAGGTATGTACAATTTCGATTTATCTCTTACTGCGAAACGAAACAGTCATCGACGCACCTCTTGTTTAGTGTACTTACCTGTAGTTTCAGACGATAAATAATCTTCTTGTATCAACTTGATAAAGTTGTTTGAATTTCCAATTTCATTAATATACCTATTACAACTTGCCTGCATTATTTTAACTCCATTATATATACTGCTTATTTTCTTTAAAACTACGAAGTTAAAACGTCGTTCAAAAGCAAAACTCCAGCAAAGACCGAAAATGAAATTTTTCGTAGAAACTAAAACAATACTAGGGTACCTACCAAAAAGCGCTCTGAACATACCGCATACAATTCGGTGAATTTGCACCAAAGCCCGCAAAGGTACTGCACCAATGTGAGAGAGAAAACGTTTATGCAAATAGGATAAAATTTAGTGTTTCAAATAGTTTCAATTATTTTACCTCTGAAAGTTTCGCCATTTGGTGCTAGTTTTGCGAACCGGTTCAACTGGACAGAACTAGGAATGAAAACTAAAAAAAAAAGTTTTTGCATTTTATAATACTTACCTAACAAAATAAAAAAAAAACTCATCAACCAATACCTACAGGCGCTTATGAAAAGTCGAATTTAGGTGCACGATTCTAATTAGTCGTTTCCTATTGAAAAGAGCCGGCAAGAAACTCCATGGAACGGTTACTCTTTTAAAAAGAATATCTTTAACAATTTTAGTGAATACAGTAATATGATTAGGGATAGTTATGAGAGAACAATGTAGTCTTGACCATAGACCAGTGAGTAATGTAGTACCAAGTAGAAATTACTATTGCACACAGTGACCAGGGGGGCTACCATGATCTCTTAGAGCAGGAATGTTTTAATATTATTACGAGAGTGGGTAAGAGATGGCGCTAGAGTCTAGCGCTGTCACTTTCCCACTCTCGGAATAATATTAAAACATTCCTGCTTTAACAGATCATGGTAACCCCCTGCAATCGATTTAGCGTGGTTTCATTATCACATTATTTTTTTTAACACGATTGTACTTTGCTGATAAATTATATGACAGCAACATTCCTAACACAAAAGCGTTAAAGACAGTTTTATTCGAAACCTACACAAATACATATTTGAGTAGGTATAGGAATGTATTACTTGACTTTTGAAGGACCTACCCTTATTCCTTTCATTCGCGTTCACGTCCTTCAGAAACCTTGAAGATCTAACCTTGAACCACGTCCTTGTCCCAACTCATATTATTCCATTCAATAATGCACCCAAATAACATATCATTACTACAACTGGAACATGATTAAAGTTGGCTTATCAAACGTTGTCGCGAGACTGAACACGATAACGGTGACGTGGTAAATGATATAAAAAATGGCGATACGGTTATTAACTGTAATACGCAGCTGAAGTTTATTGAGTATTTTGCATCTTAGCTATTCTTCTTAGCGTGTCGATGGCAATCTAAATCGTGTCAGACCAGAACTCAGCTTCGAGCACTGCATTTTCAGTAACGTCAGAGCACGCAGGACATAACGTTAAGTGCCGCATCGTTTGCTGGACAGCACCACATCTACACTCCAGGTTGGAGTTATGTATGAATTGAACAGGTCTTTTTGTATTATAACTTTCGTGAGACACATTCATATTTATGATTACATACGGTTAACTCACGTGCATTTTTTCGGGATTGCCCGACTAGTTTCGGATCCAAACGGAGCCCTTATTCATGAGCTGATCACGCGGCGAGGTCGCGAGTCGAACTAGCGCTGCACCGCGTCGCGTAGCGTTGCGCCCGCGACGAGAGGGGCGTGCTCTCACGTGAAACTAGTCGGGCAATCCCGAAAAAATGCACGTGAGTAAACCGTAAATAATCATAAATATGAACAGGTCTTCCTTGCTTCGACCCATCTGAGTCCGAAGTCTATTAAAAGATTTCTAGACTAGCCAAGACGACTCATGTCCGGGTGGGAGATTCTTAGTAGATGGGACGAATAGCTACTGTTTGCTAGTTCACGTAATTTCATGATGTGCTGATCAAGTTGCAGTGACGCTGTAGTTAAGTTCACGCGAGCGTATCTAACAGTGATCGCCTATTAAGAGACTACGAAAAGCGCTGTTTTTGATCGAAACTTAACTACAACTGCAACGGAACTTCTTTAGTTAGTTAAGTGGATCAGGCCCCTGGTCGCCTAGAATACGCTTTGGTATCTTTAAACGCTTGCACGACCATCCCTTTAACAATATTAAACAGATCTAAAATTTACGCAAAATAATTATGTCAGTATAAATATCAAGATAATGAGTACGCGGAAATTCCTCGTTGTGTAATTTTCCGCTGAAACTGAAGCGAATATTTAACACGTATCTGCCATATTACGATACTACGTAGTAACGCTTGTGAATGCTGCTAAATTCAACACGTGTATTTATTTCTCATATTTATGTTAATACATCAGACATTTATAAATCAGAAAGGTAGTATAGTATCGTATGGACATATTGTTTATAGCTTTCGCCCCCAGCTTCGCTTGCGTGAAATTTTGAACCCGTTAAGTGACGATTTTCCATACAAACTTTCATCCCCTATTTAACTCCCTTAGGGGTTTATTTATTTTATTTATTTATTTATTGGCCTATCTACAATTGTTACACTGTTTATCTTAATAATACAAGAAATATAATACAAGCATAGTGTACAATATGATGCGATAGACACAGCATGCAAAAAAAAACAAAATTATAACAGCAATAAAATTACAATAATAGTGCAGAAATAACAATTTCAACAACTAGTGGGTAGTTTTAGAAACACAGTCTAAACAAAGATGACATGAAATAAAAAAAATAAAAAAAGTCAGTATGGTGGTTACTTTTGATGGACTTGGTGCTTGAATTTTTGAAGTGTTGTGGAAAAAATATCTATTGATTCATCGCAATTATTAAGCAGCCTGCAAATTCTGGGGATGGGGGAGTTGGATCCTGATACAGTTTTGCGGAATGGGGGACGCAACAGTTTTATAGGGTGACGCGGATATTTATGGGGTAGGTTAAATTTAAACTTACTTAGCAATTAATTTCGAAAAATCCCTTCTTAGTGGATGCCTACGTTACAAAAGGAACCTACTGTCAAAATTTCAACTTTCTAACCCCAGCGGTTTAGGCTGTGCGTTGATAGATCAGTCAGTCAGTCAGTCAGCTTCTCCTTTTATATGTATAGATTTCAAATCAAGTAAGACATCAAGACCATAGTATGATAATATAACTCCACCTGTTATTCTCTTCCCGCGATGACCGCATATATATGTCAAGGTTTGCCATATTTTCCCACCATAACAACAACGTTTGAAAACAGAAGCCGAAGCAAAGAAGGTTCATCGAAAGTTATGACGTAGATAAGGTCAGTCACGTGATCTATCTGTTAAGGGTGGAGACTACCTTGTCGTGTTATACCATGATCAAGACAAGAGTAGTTGACAGATTCCCGCCTATTAACTACTTGAAAAGACCTAAATCTCCGGTCCCTTGAGATAAGTAGCTGCTTCTGTTACTCCAAGTTCAGTGCAGTAGTAGTATACTATACGGCAAAACAAACATTCTACAAATACAGTCAACATCCCACAGCGTAAGTAATTAGCTAAAACATAACAACCTGCAATACGTTGTTATTATAATAATTTGACATTTACAAGCGTCATAACTACTTACGTAATTAACGCAATGTCTATTAACGTTATTAGAACATTGTGCTGTTAATATGTACGCTAAGTTAAGTCGAATTAACGTGTTATACAATGGACAATACAACAATGACTAAATAAACATAAAGCAATGTCAAATTCTATTTCGGTAACAAACGATCGTTTTGATATCATCATGCTACTGATCTCTGACGGATAAAGCAAAGATACAATTAGTGATAAAGCACAACCCTAAGGATTAAAGCCTTGTATTCACTAAGCAGCAACTGAGGCGCAAAATGTGACGCTCAACATGTTCGGCAACGTTGCCAGATGACGCGGAACATGACGCTGAAAGAATTAGTACGCATAATTTTTTCGCAGTTTGTCGCTCATCATGTTGAGCAACATGGTACGCGTCAATTGTTGCCTAGTGAAAATGAGGCTCTACACAGCAAGTGAAGAATTTGGGACCATTCATCAGCCTTTTATATCGTCACTTAGGATAATTTTACCGACTTGCGAAATTGGCGGCTAATTATAATTCTGAATGAGGAATTGGGACATTAAACTGCATTCGGGGTCCTATATCCTCAAGTATCCTAGGAACGAATTTATAGGGTTGATTAAACTTTTTTTCTCCTCCTACAACAGCTTCTAGAGCTACGAGTCATTCGTTAGACCTACATAAAAGTAAAACTCAATCATAAATTCGAATAACGTAACAGATCTACTGGCAAAATCAGATTACCGGTTCAATCTTCTGTAATTCGTCTGATTTTACAAAATTCGTAATATTAAATAATTTTGGCAAACATCGAAATTGGAGACATCTACAATAATTAAGAACAACTGAACAAGTAACTCAGTATTGAACAAAGCTTTAACTTAACAGACGGTCTCAGCTTCAAAGAAAGCATTTGGGAAACTTTGTCCAAAGGACGACCTTTGGCAAACGGCAGCTTTCCACAAAAGGCAACGTACCGCGAAAAACAATGTCTTGTTAAACTCAGCGTCTTTAAACAGACAGAATCTTGGAAATATCATTTTGTATGCCGAAATTTTCGTCCCAACTACCAGTGCGTGATGCCAGTGATCACTTACGGCACTTAAACGTGATCGCTCGCAATGGGCCTCATAAGAAGGCTCAAGGTCACCCAAATGGCAATGCAGAGGGCTATGCTCGGAGTTTCCTTGCGTGATCATATCAGAAATGATGGTATCCGCAGGAGAACCTAGATAACCGATATAGCTTGAAGGAGAAGGCACATTGGTCGCAAAACGAATGGCCGATGAGGCTGAAAGGTTCTGGAGTGGCGATCGCGTACCGGAAGGCGCTGTCTGGATAGGCCTCCCACAAGGTGGACCAATGATCTGGTGAAGGTCGCGGGAATCCGCTGGATGCGAGAAGCACAGGACTGGTCGATGTAGCGATGCTTGGGGGAGGCCTATATCCAGCAGTGGATGGCTTTCGGCTGAATGATGATGATGTTGCCGCATGCCACGCGCTTAATATTTACGACGATATTTGTATCGCGATCCTGGATGGTAATTATTTACAGTGCGTCTAATCCATCAATACACTGATCTTAACGCTCAAACTATCGCGATCTTTGAATCCGCGATTTATTGAACGTGTAGCAGGCGCCTTACCCAAGAGTCTAGGCGTAAACTACATCGCCTGCACGGATTTATCCTTTAATAGAAGGTATTCTAATATCTCGTCAGAAATATTTTAGCCCTCGGATAACTTTAATATTCATGTGTTAAATTAATTCAAGACAACTGATGACATTATAATGATGAATAATGACTGAGGTTTTTTTTTTCATCCGAACTTAACATCTCGCCCCTCGGTGGATACGGAGAGTGAATACTAATTCTACACGGTCCCCTAATAGGAGCGTCGTAAAAAATATCCCTAAAGTTTATGAAGTATACGCCGCGAATAAGACGCACATTCTGAAGCCATGTACGCACTTCCGAACACGAACTTTGATCACGAATGTTTAGGATCATATGTATGGACGCAAATTAGCAAAGTGAACACGAACACATTTCGACCCAGGTTCCTGAATAAGGCCTTCTCACTTTCAGCAAATGCCCAGCCGCCCGCTCTACCCCTATGAGTTCTATACAAACAATGTTATAACGTATCATTCATCAAAATTCTCCAAATACCGTTCATACAGAACAAATTAGATCGCCGCGAACGTTTTCGCAGAACAGTGTCCGATGTTCGTTGGTGACACTCACGTGCAAACAAAATTGTTGCGTATCATACACATCGCAACAAAGTTCGAAAGTGCGTACAAGGCTTATGTTTTTAAAACGACGCAGTCAAACAAAATAAGTAACGCACTGACAGTCTGCAGGCTACAGCTTACCGGTTTAGGAAAATTCTATGGATAAACGACAAAGACGGATTATTAATTAACAACTTTGTCGCAACCTGTGCCGATACCCCAAAAATACGCATAATCGTATACAACATCAGTACACATTATAAAATACGCATAATCGTATACAATATCAGTACACATTGTAAAATACGCATAATCGTTTACAATGTCAGTATACATTGTAAAATACGCATAATCGTGTACAATGTCAGTATACATTGTAAAATACGCATAATCGTGTACAATGTCAGTATACATTGTATACGATTATGCGTATTTTTGGGGTATCGGCACAGGTTGCTACAAAGGTGTTAATTAATAATCCGTCTTCGTCGTTTATCCATAGAATTTTCCTAAGACGGTAAGCTGTAACCTGCTGCCTGTCAGTGCGTTACTTATTTGCACACACAAATCCAGCAGACTCTCAGCTATGGTCTTGTAAATCACAGTTACTATTAATCCACATAAACTACATACTGTTACTATTCTGTTCGATGCTTGTGGAGCTTACAATTTTATTCATTCAACATTGACAATATGTGCGCATCCAATAATATCGTAATGGATCCATGTAAAAACAAAAGTGTTCTTTATCATTCACATAAAAATGTACATTCAATTTCGTTTACATCTAAACAATACCTATTTCGAATAAAATAATATTGAATAAGGTTTTCAATAAATATCCAATTACAACTGACGTTTTAGTAAAATTATGAACGCAAATTGTGTTCATTGTAATAAAGATTAAATTAACACAAGTCTGTTTAATATTTCACTAATTAAGAGTATACTATTACCAATAAATTGCATCTGAATACGATATCCTTGGTGAAAACCGAAATAATGTACCTGGAACAAATAATTGGCATATTATTTTCAAACATTTAAACAAAAGACATAAATGTAAATAAGTTTTGGATAGAAAGCCATAAAACACAAAACTAACTTCTTCCATAAACACTCCAGTGGGATATCTAAAGGTTTTATGACCAAAAACGCGGGTGTCTAAACCCTAAACTTTACTGATACGTCATAAAAACTTTAAATCCACTTCAATTGGAATTCTGCTCAGTGACTTTCAATTCATTGAATTCAATAAAAGAACAAAAGCGGCTTACACGATCATTGAACGTCTCGGTTCACAATGCGAGCTGAACAGAGGAAGTGCTACGCCCACAAAGAAAGCCTCAGCGTGGATAATTTCAAAGTAAACCTATTGTAGTTCCTTCGATATGTTACGAGGAGCAACAAAACGTTGTCAGGCTTGAAGATAATCAGATTCGAACAGCGAAGTTTTTTCGCTAAACGATTTACTTTGTTCTTCTTCGATCCCGATGCAATATTTATTTGTTTTGGCTTTATCTTGAAAAGCAGTTAAACTCAAATGGATAGGGCAATATGTTATTCCACTGCAATAGAATTGAATGGTAATTTGAGGCAATAATAACACGGTTGGTGTTGTATATTAAACATAATAACATAAATTGATATAACATTGACACTAACGTGCAATGTCAGAATGATACATTTCGTTTCGGCGCGAGAATACTCGCAAAAAAGGTAATCAAATTATTCACGATTGCAAGCCAGACAGTACTACGCTTTTAAGTAATTACTAATGTTTATTCGCATATTATTATCGATAAACACTTGTCTGCGCAAATGTTAACTCGCATCATTAACTAATCGAAACGGTCGCCTTAGAGACGGTACGTAAACAATAGTGACGTGCCATGTCCGCGTGTATCGATTCGACCGAGCACCGACCTCGTCGGGCCAAGGAGACGTCACCGTGTTGATACTGATACTGTTACTTGGATGTTAAAGAATTTTTTACTTTATCTTATCGGTACAGGAGCGTTTTTATCGGCAGATATCGATAATTCGGATCGATGCTGTTTGTTAGGTTCGTGTTAACGTTAAAAATCGTATTTTTTAGTACGTATTGTTTCCAGTTATGTTCCGTACAATTCTACTTCTTCAATTCTGCTTCAAACAGCAATTTTAACGCGATTTACCCATAAGCTCTTTAGATTTCGCATAGAATCCAATAAAGAAATAAAAGCCTAGATTTTCCACATCGATAAGCCGAAGGCATTTCTAAGTCTTGGGATCAAAGGTTATTCGCGCGTTATAGGCTTCAGTTGTAAGATTTTTGTAGACGTAAATATTGTAAATGCATTTTCTAACGTATTACAGGATATTTTAGACAAGGACATAAATATAAAAAAATATTAAAGTAATGTATAATGTGTTGTGTAATATCAAAGGATGATTTTATTCAAAGGAATCTTAGCATTCGAAGCGTAGACATCGAAATGATGAAATACGAAAGATGTCACCTAAAAAGAGCATCAAAAATCAAATGAAATATGCTAAATTGCCTAAATTAAAGCGAAGGCCAATGCTCTGTATATCATGAATGAATTCATTCTATTGAAAGGCCATGTCGAGGTCATTTGTGTTTGATACGTAGAGTACCATTCAATTTAAGAGTTTAATATACAGATGGATTCAATTTAGATCGAATTCCTACTCTAAAGACGCCTTGTACGCAGATCTGGGCATAAATAAGAAACAGACTGTGAGTTGGATGTCATCGCAAGTTGTAAAAATCGGTGTTAAAGTCAAGGGTGATGTCCCTACCATATGACGTCCATTAAACATCCGAGTGATATGTAATCAAACTACTGTTTTACGACAAAAGTGTCTCGGAGTAATGCTATGGCAGTAATTTTGCTCGGGAAAATAACCGTAATTTTAAACGCTTTGTTTGTCAATAAGTGAAACTTCTTTCCTAACTCAATACTGATCTTTAAAGCAAACAAATACAAAGTCACCATGAAAAAGCCAAACAATAGAAGCAGAAATAAAACATTGCAGCTACCCTTGGATTCCCAGCGGAGCGTACGTGCTTAATACCCGGTACGATAGACCCTAAACTAATTCCCAATTTAATCCTATACGAATCTATCAGAATTGGCGGAAGAACGAAAATTAACGAAACTAAACAACGACAAACTGTTTTGAAAGATAAATGTCAGAATTTGGGTTTTAGTACAGACGCCAGCACATCAAGCTACCCGAAACTGTCAAATTTTCAAAATCAGCCTTGAACCTAAAGCTTTCGCGATAAAGATGAAAATCTATTAAAGAAATTTGACAGATTGTAGTAGCTTGATGTGCTGGCGTCTGTACATAATCAGCCCGTTGCTTGGACATCTTCAGAATTATAAGGGTTTAAGCCTTAATCGACCACGCTGTCCTGGTGCGGGCTGGCAAACTACACACAATCGTGAACTTTATGGAGCCTTCTCAGGTGTGCAGGTTTCCTCACGATGTTTTCCTTCACCGTTTCTACGCTCAATTTCAGCTCAATCCATTCAGTGATAATCAAATTCTTGCGCGGGGAAATATGTGGTTGTTATTGATTTTCGTGGCACGAGGTGTGGTCGAAATAGCTGTACAAAATTGGGTGTTAGAAACGGAAATTTAATGAAACTATCTTTCATTGTGTTTTTTTCTGTTACACCTGCAAATGTATTGGTATGGCTTAATTATATACCAATTACGCACCGACTTTGAGGATAGCATAAATTGGTTCACGCCAAATAATTATGATAATGTAATTAGCTCAGCAGTTATTAGTTCTTAATTGCCTTCAGTTTCTACCGTTCCCCACGATTACTCCTGACAGGTTGTCATGAAGATTGCTAGTTTTCAATCGATATCTTTACTGAGTTTCCTTCCTTCGGAAGAAAGTTATTCAAAGTTAAAGAACATTTTACTTTACTACCCGACATCGAATTTACTGAAACATTTACATAACTCGATACAATTTTACTAACAGCCTTACAAATTCGTCAGTGCTATCATAAAGTTGTTATTAATGTCACGTGGTGAATTTAATAATAACAGGGTGGCCGGGGGAAATTCCCTAAAAGTTTTCTTCCCCAAGTAAATGACTAGTGGGAATAAACGTATAATTTCATAAGCTTTCCCCCTAAAGGAGGGTCGAAAGGCGCGCCGTCTACAAAACGCTGACTTAGAGTCACGACACCGTCACTTTGCGGCATTGCAAAGCAATTTGTAAGTTATAGAGTCCGTTTTACCTTTAAGTTTATTTACTTATGTACCTACCTACTCTTGCTTTTGGGAATTATTTTCTTGTGTCGTTGTTACTTCGTTTTTCTAAATGCTTCATAGGTCTTTAATTGTCAGATGTGTAGATCAGAATGAACAAATGTGTCACACATTCAAGTTCACTTAAAACTAGCAATAAATTATCACCAACATATCATCATGATTCTTAATTTGTTTCGCATGAACATTAAAAAATCACAATTTTAATTAAAAGTAGAAACTGAATTTGAGCATACATTTATTGAAAAAGAGAAAATTGGCGAGATGCCAGCGACAGTTTTTCACAGAAATCTATTTGGGTAATAAACACAAAAGCATAAACAAGCAATCGAGATGAAATCGTTACTTTACTACTTACGACTATAATGTAGAAATCGAATTAGTATTCACTTTGACATGGCAATCGAGAATCGTACACAATCGTGCCTTATGTATGTTTTTGACTGTCGCACTGTGTCCTGATTACGTAGATTTCATAAAGAACTGAGAGGCCAATAAGTGTCTGTGCCTTTTACATTCCACAGTATTTGGCAGCCTTCAGCAGCTCATACATCCATTCAATGAAAGGCAGTTCTTATCGCGTTCCTACATCGATACCGCTCTACTCCAGTTAATATGGGTTCTTCAGGCCGATTCATTCCACTTCAACAATGTGATGCAAGCTACGGTTTTTCTTCAGGCTTTCTCATTCCGGTTTGCATGTCATAAACAAGTAGCAGAAGGCAACAAAATCGAAGTGATCATAACACTGAGAGAATAAAAATTACTGGCAAAATTCTCCGATAGAATAGATAGATACAGCGAACGGTATGACAAGAGTACTTTTGGTGGGTGCGGGCGACGACCTAATGAAAGCCAAACACGCGAGCCCCCACCCAGCACGCACCCGAATATTGTTAATTACAATAACATAGGTTCCTACTTGGGCAGTCGTACTATGAAGTTATTGTATGTGACAAGAATGTTTGTTTTCTTCTTACTAAGAACATAATTCTTCTATTAGTGGGCACTGTCTACTATTTATGTGATTTGTTTGTTTTTGTTGTTGTGAAATAATTCTTTGTCTATCTATCCACGCTTCGATGTTAAATGGAAGTAGAACTGATAACTGTTGATTGATTGTTTACATTGATAAGATATTTTCTTACAATATTGATAAAATAATGCTCTCTACGTCTCTATTTCTGTCGCGTGGTCTAGACTCCTACATTTTTAAGTAGGTCTAAATTAAATTCACTGAACACAAAACGTGGATTCTCTGAATTTTTTAGTTAACTCGTTTATTTAATCCTCTCCTCATCTAGCCGAAACGAATTAGCGTCCCACCGGTTGCTACGCCTAAGCTCCAACCGGCGTTATCATGAATATAAAATTCCTAATTCCAGCGTTGAACAACTGAGTCGTAAGGTTGTAAGTCTTGTATCTCTCCCAACAAAAAATATGAGCATAATTTTATAGCCGTTACCATCAAATCCTGCAAGATACTTCTTTCACTTTATTTCCAGGTATTTACATAAGACAACAACAAGAACAACGTGCTCCGTGTTCAACACTGTAAATCGAATATAAAAATGTTTTTGGACAAAGTTCCATTCCAGCCCAACACACGTCATGTGTGTCGGAACGATGAATCGACAGCGCTTTTCGTAAGCGGAAAAAATATACCAAAAAATTTCATCGGAGTCCCACCGCACCGTAGTTACGGCAGTAATGGTATTTTTTATACGTCTCATTGCAAACGGGAGACAGGAGACAGGCAGACGCGTTGTGTAGGCGGCGTTAAATAAATAAGCAGCATTCTGTACGGGAACGACCTTCGCCATCTGTGGCCGCTCTAAAAATACACCCCCCACCGCCGACTGGCGTATTTTACCTCAAACACCCCTCGAATTTCTGAATAATTTAAAGGATTCCGTTATGATTCATACCATTGCCTTTTAAAACACGAAATAAAATACGACTGAACAATTAAGATAAAGCCAGCAAATAAACTATCTTACAAAAACGCAAATATTACGAATTCATGTTACTGAAACTGTAAATATAACCCAAATTGACTCCGTGTTTACATAGAGATATGGAGCGACGACAGGTGAAACGAACAAAATACATTAGATGGAATAGGCTTTTTATATTCACGCGTGGTAGGTTTAAATAGATTTTTGGATTTTATTTAGATTGGATCACAAATTTAGTTTTCTATGGCATACTGAATTTAGATATCACTCACAGAAATATTTATATAACAAAAAGTAGTCGAGCGAGCCGGAGAAAGGGAAACCAATTCCAATTCATACCGTTCGTCTGGTTAAGAAGACTTTGCGGGAATAAAACTTGGTGAATGTGCAAGCAAATAGCAGTAGCCATTCACGAGCCAGCTGAGCGGACCCAGGGGACCTTACGAAGGCAACGTTACTCTCTTAGCGCTTGGAAATTTCATTTGGAAACTGTACGTGATGCCGCGTCGAAATGCGCCCCTTTCCAAAGGGTCTGCGATTTAGATAGAAACTCTTTGAAACTTATTCAACGAACGCTCGCTACAATACCCCAGCTCGTTGCTACGGAATTGAAATTAGGACCGTTACCATCACGCTACACTGGGTAAATAGAAAAGTTCCAATATGGGATCCAATCTCACAAACAGCATCAATTCGACACACGGCTGTGGGTTTGTGACCTCGGCCTTGAGCGAATTAGACACCTATCCGAATAACTCAATCGCGGAGCCCTTAACAGAGCTTACACTGTTCTTGTTTGTGCGACCTTGTAGTACGTAAAACAATGGGCTAGTTGTTGCTAAGCAAGTAAGATACGAGTCATATCGACGAGATGGTACAATGGCCACAACCTTGGGAAAAGGAAAATCTCAGTTGCAGATGTCAGCGGTGGAGTGATCCCGCGAGAACAATAAGGTTGGTTTGCCTTTGTTGCGGCACGTAGCGTGTAAATTGGTGAGCACGTGCGTCACTATAGTACACCACATAGAGCTCTACCGTGTTTACTCACAACGAGGTCGACGACAACAAAAACAGATTACATTATGCTAACGTTCTAAGCGCTCCACAATAATATCTCGTGAAAGTGGGTTCTATTCAGCTACTTAACTTCAATAAGCTCAATAGAATGATGATATTATGAGTACAATACATGCCGAGTACACAATTTAAAATGCGGGAATGGAATACTAAATGAAGCAACTGTTATGAAATAGCGGAGGGATTGGCACTTTCCAAACATGTAAGGACAAAGTTGGTTTCAATCAAAGTTTCGCTTCATTCAGCCCCTCGATTCAGAACCTTTTCAATAAGAAGTTGTCGACCAATTCAGTTTGGATTCTCGTAACGAGAGAAAAACGATAGCTTACCGATTCATTTGACAACTGACAAATCAAATCGATCTCTATCAGGGGGTCTAAGTCCATGATTTCGGCCTTAGTTACTAGCATTTCCTACTCCCTACCACCTACGGACATACGATTATTTCGGGGCCCGAACTAAGAATGAATGACAACACGATTTGACAGTTGTCCCTACTACCGATGTGTTTTTGCCCATCCAAAAAGTTGAAGTTGACACTTGTTTTGTTCACTCCTACGTTTCGGACTACTTTCGGACGGGCGACTAACTTCGTTGACGGACTTAGGGAGTAGGCCCCCAGGGGGTAGATTAGAATAACTCACTCGCATCACTGATGCGCTGTGTCCGTGTGAGCACTAACACTATTCTCAAGATTATTAGTGATAAGGAGGACTGCCCCATTATGGAGGACTGGGTGCATACTCATGTGCATGTAAATGGTGCATCAAGCAGTCCCGGCAAATATCTCACTAAATGTAAACTAACGTAGATATAAGTCTTTATTTGATTTATTTATTTACTAGCTACGCCCCGCGGTGTTACCCGCGGTTTATTCGGGATAAAAAGTAGCCTATGTGTTAATCCAGGATGTCAGCTACCTCCATACAAAATTTTATCAAAATTGGTCGATCCGTTTGAGCGTGAAGAAGTAACAAACATACAAACACACACTCACAAACTTTCGCCTTTATAATATTAGTGTGATAACTTGCCAACTGAACTGAATACTCGTAACAAAAAGCTTTACGATTAAAAATCCTTCAAATAGAAATGATGTGTATACTATATTACATTATAAATAGAACAAACAGAGGGTGTCGCAAAACAATCGTGGGTCGACAATATCTAAGTAGGGGATCGTTGACTCAGCCACATTTGCGTAGGCAGACTTGTTATGTGCACCATTCTATAAATGCGTTAACGTAGAAATACTGCAGAAAACGTTCTTATACGGTATGGAAATGAAATGGTTGCAATGTTTAACCGCAAAGCGAACTGCGGGGAAAGCGAATAGCAATTTAGAAGGCAATGAACGACTGTTCGTATAGAAGCCACACAAATAAGGATTTAAACCAAGGTCGGAGATAAGAAACAACGTGATAGTAAAATGTCAATGTATTTTCTTTAGAAAACCACTTGTTTCAGCAAGAGCAGAGAACTATATACGTAGTGTGAGTCTCCATAAAGTGCATATACATATGAAATTGAGTGAAACTAGACAATGATAGCTAAGGGGGGAAAAAAACTTGTTTTATTATTATCAAGAAAAACAAAATTAGGTTTTCCTTATTTATCTGACGGCGCGTCGAGAGAATTGGCTTGACGACGCCAAACTTAATTGATTCCTGGACGAATGACATCTACCAGATGACAGCGGTCAATGTCGACTTGACGTAACACCGGGGACTGGGAAGGTGGCCTGCAAAAAGCTAGACAGATAACGTCAGAGCTATCGATCAAAACCCCGGTGTTGATTATTAATGGTGATCATTATTAAGATAACTTAAGTGATTAGGATTGGATGCATGTGCGCTCGCGCCCCACGTACTCGGTGGAACGTCGTCTATCTTTGTGTATCATTTTATTTGTGTTTGTCAAAGTATGATTTGTAATTGATTTCAAAGTCTTTAATTTGCTTCTCCTCGCCCGCAAAGCCACGCACAGTACGATGGCTGCTTCTGATAAGGACAACCAATTGCCTTTAGTGTGAATTTTAATTTTTTGGAGTAAATTTTATTTGATCGTCATTGCCTGTTATTTACAAACAATACTGTTGTGGTTTTAACATGATAGGCCACTTGGTTAAAAATATACAATAAAAAAAGTTTACGTAGATTTAATTTTTTTCATATTTTTCCCGTTAAATTTTGCCTAGTTTCACCCAGATATGTGCAACTGTATGGAGACCCACACAGTATATCTTGAAAATGTTCAATGGTATTTCATCGCGAATTAAATTGGACACAAGTACGTCACACGACATTGCAACGTTTATAGTCATATAAAATGCGAACTTGAACTCTATTCTTAACACGTGCGGTCGTGTAAATCCAATATAAAGCGAATTAGCGTGCCGCGCTCGGTCAACATCGTTAACTTGTCCAGTATGATATGAACCGCGATTTGCGGAGGCGAAATCAGGTCTATTCGAATGGCTCGCGTATCCTCTACGTGTGGGCGAAGTGAGAACCAAGTAAATCGACTTAAAGCTGCTCGGATTGGTGTGTCGAATCTTAGTTTGAAACGATGTCATCTCTTTAGTAGCATTATGTAGGTGTTTTATTTTATCGGTCACAGTTAATCCAAAAAAGAAAGCACTCTCGCGATTTCAGATCACGGGCCCAATTCTCCTAAAAGAAATCTTGATAAATCGCAACCGAACTAAGGCCGAATTGTTCATTCAGACAGTTTTCGTTTTCAAAAGTGTTAGCGACACTACAATTTAATCGTTAAGGAGTGATTCTATCATTACAGTTATCGCTAATATTGGTATGTCAGGATTGTGAGCAAGGTAAATGTAGTAAATAAAACCAACATAGACTCTCCACCACTGAGAGTACTTGTATTTGGGTTAGTGTTAGTAACATGAACTAGATCACAATATAATACTTTAGATAATTATTACAAGTTATTACAAGATCATAAAATAAGGACAAGCTAGTCAGATATAAAAGGTCAGACTTCTTCAGCTGATCCTCACAGAATACTCTAGACGAGTGTTCCGTCGTACGGTCCAAGAAGCAATCCCCCGGGCGTACCAAGCGAGCCGGTCTCCTCCCTCCAACGGGCAGTGGTGGTCCGATGTTGACGTCACGGTTAGTTATGCGGTAGACAACAGATGGCGCCCACTCCACGAAGCTCCCGACACGGCCATCCTGCAAGGCGCATGCCCCAGGCGCCACACGAGTCTAGGTAAAGCACTGAAACAAAAGCAGCATCAGAACTAGTTCTGCAAGTATGAACCGTAAGCCATAATACGCTTTTGAACCATCAGCAAATGCCCACTCTTTTACAGCTAGGTCAATTGTACTTAAAGGGGCTATGTCACACTTAAGAGCTCTGGTTTTCCTAGAGCTTGCCACTTGGAATCACTTGCATTTAAAGAGCTTTTCGCTGCACTTAAATGTACCAAGTTGTTTTCCAAGCTTTATTCACATTTGCTGGTGTTTCTATCCTTGCGAGGATTATGGTCCATCAAGGCCTAACTTCAGTGACACCTTCGGACCTTAAACATAATCAAATAATACAGTACACATCTACGTTACACCTGATCACTCATCTTTGACTCATCATATTACTCATGTGCATGTCCATGACCAAAGCAACATGAAAAGCATAAAATAATGTTGGAATCGAATTAGGGTTTCTGCTCGAGAATTCTCGAGTCGAGAAATGTCGAGAAATCATGCCAACTTCGAGACGAGAAAAAATACCTCGAGAATTCGAGAACTCGAGAAAAATTAATATTTTCTTTTGTTACTGTAAAATTGCCTTAAAAGTTACGTGATCCTTGCATTCTGGCTTCTGATCGTTCTCCTTACGAGGCACAAGTAAAGCGAGGCAAGCGAACAGACACATAGTATACCTACAACTCCAAGTACTCTTATAATGTGACATAAAACGTCAAATAAATATTAACTGTAAGATAAACTTCGTTCATCTGTTATTGGGTTTCTGAATACAAAATCGACGACTAGTTAACTACCCAAACAATAAGTAAGTTTGTAAATTGCAAACTAGATGGGGTCTCTTTTTAAAGCCCAGCTCAATATACTTTTCTGGCCTTAAACTTTACAACTTTACATCTTTTTGCAGTTAGGCCCCAAGTTTAAATGAAAATCTCCTCTGGTTTAGGCAATGATTTTAAAACGAACCATTACATACATAAAATATAAAATTTAAACCACAATATTTTCTCTTTGTTATTTTAATCGTAGCAACAACACAATAAAAGTATTATAACAAAATAAGTAGGATTTAATATTTTAATTTATAATATTGGGCAGTAAAGTTTATTTATATCAGAAAGAAAAATATTTCTTGGCTAAGAGCCTGTCCACATCTCCACGTCACGACGTCGTCAACGTGGAACGGTGCGGTAACGTGGCACGGTGCGTTGACGTAACGTGCAAATTTACGTTACCGTAACGTAACACGTTCCGCCTCTAGCCGCAAGCGCACACGTATATGCGCTCCGCCCGCGCTCTCCACGCCCGCAAGTTAATCGCCGTCTATGTGCTCCGATGCTTTAAAACCATATCTTACTGTTTCTCTTATTAAAATTCAGGATCTACATGGTTAACGATAAATCTAACAATGATCCTGACGTGCATTTTTACGATACGGTAACGTAAATTTGCACGTTACGTCAACGCACCGTGCCACATCACCGCACCGTTCCACGTTGACGACGTCGTGACGTGGAGATGTGGACAGGCCGTAACGTACCTATTCGTAGTGTAAATGAGTGGGTTCTAGGGCAGGATTAGTTATTTCACAAAGGTATATATCATAGTGCCCTTGTTAAAAGTGATATCTCTTGTTAAACTCTTCATCCGTGAACATTTCGGATGGATTTCTTCGATGCATTTTACATGGTACTGATATATTTCAATTAGCCTCCAGCACTTCCAAATCAGACTCCGATGAACTAACTACTCGAGTCCATTTCGCTAGGAGTCCAAAACTCACTATCCAAAATAAAATACTAATAACAAAACTCCAAATACTCTTGTTACGAGTATAGAATAGAATAGAATAGAATATACTTTATTGTACACCAAAATTGTAACACAGCTCTTATACAATATCATATATTGAAGGGTACAATGGCGGTCTTATCGCTGATAGCGATATCTACCAGACAACCGAGAGAACCCGACAAGAGTATAATATGATATAAAACTACAAATAAAATTCTAGAACCGATTGACTCCCCAAATTGGTCAGTCAAGATATCTGAAGTTTGAACTGAGATCATCTTCGGACTGGGGTGTCCAGAAACGCAATGTGTCAGTATATCGAACCAATAGCGGTAGAATAAATAAACTACGGTTAGGAGTACCTCAGAAACCGGAAAAATAAGTTATCTGAAGTTTGAACTAGGACTATCTTCTGACTGGGGTGTCCAGAAACGCAATGAGTCAGTTTATCGAAATAATAGCGCTATCGAACAGATAAACTACGTTCAAGAGTACCCCAGAAACCGGGCGCAAGGTGATTTTTTAAGGTTTTTAAAAATTTCTCGAAAGACCCGAGAAACCCGAGAAATCGGGCTCGAGAATTCTCGAGACCCGAGAAAAAAAATATGTCGAGAAAACAGAAACCCTAAATCGAATAGAGCCTGATATCCCATCGTCAGCCAACAAGCTCATCAACCCTAGGTTGAACTAGTTGATATTCATTCCGTATCAACCTGGTTGCATATTCGTTCATAACTTCTCATCACAAACATTACATTTCAAAATTTTCATTTTCTACGAAGCATTTCACAATAAAATACTATCTCAGATGCCTATTAGAAAGTTCTACTTTGGTTAAGCGTCAAATTAATAATAATAATCATTTATTTACCAAAAAATACATTATCTGTTTACATTTCCTTAAAAGCTACATTACAATAATGAATTATCATTTGGAGACACAAAAGGAGACTAATTTTAATTATAGTTATTCAATAAATTATTATAAACACTTAAAATATTTCTTGGTAAAATATATCAATGATTCACAAAGCCATAATACGCTTTTGAACCATCAGCAAGTGCCTCTATTACTGCTAGGTCAACCGCACTCAAAGGGACTATGCCACACTTAAGTCCTAGTTGTCCTAGAGCTTACCACTTGGAATCACTTGCATTTAAAGAGCTTTCGCTGCACTTAAACGTACCAAGTTGTTTTCCAAGCTTTATTCACATTTGCTGGTGTTTCCATTATGGCATAGATTATGGTACAAATGTTTTATCTAGTTTCGCAAGTAAAATATAAGCAATACTATATGTGAGGCTGTGTGGCCACTTTATTTTATTTACAATAACATTATAAAGCACTGTATTTATTAATTATTTACTTTGAAGAATCTTTGTGCCAAATTTCAAGTTTATAACCCCATGGAATAATGATTTTCATACAAACTTTCAACTCTTATAATTTCACCCCCTCATGGGTTTAATTTACAAAAACGCTCAAACACGTTCTTCTATTTCTAACTAGAAACTTTAATATTTATTTGATTTATCAATTTATAGCATCACCCGCCTTGGATCTAGCCATGTCATGGCATCACCCACCTAGGTTCCAGATCTATAACAATTATCACCAATAAAAAATACTATTTCCGTTTTCATCTACAAAAATACATTTTAAACTTTTTTTTTGTGTACCGACGAAACTACCTTTTTAATTTCAATAAACTATTTTGCACTATTCTGCAACAAGAATTATAGCAAAACCAATAAAAACAAATAGGTATCAATATTTTCAAGCATTCATTTTTACTGCATTTTCATTTATCAATTTATAGCATCACCCGCCTTGGATTTAACCAACTTATTTGGCATCATCCGCCTGGGCTTTATCAACATAAATACATTTTAAATCATAAGTAATAATAATCTACTTTTAAATTTCAATAAACTATTTTGCACCATTCTGTAACAAGAATTATAGCAAAACCTATAAAAACACATAGGTATCAATATTTTCAAAACATTTTTTTTTTACTGCAATACATTTATTAATTTATAGCATCACCCGCCTTGGATCTAGCCAACTCATTTGGCATCACCCGCCTGGGATCCTGCTTTCTCAACATGGCATCACCCGCCTGGGATCCTGCTTTCTCAACATGGCATCACCCGCCTTGGATCTAGCCATATCACGGCATCACCCGCCTGGGTTCCAGCCCTATAATAATTGCTTCGTCATGTTCCAACCCCGGTTTGTCATACCGAGTGGTGCCTCAGGTCAACCCTGGTTGCATCTCACGACAAACTCTAATGCGACTGCAACGCATTTATTTACAGAAACAAATATAGATACCATATTTTGTTATTTTACACGAATAAACACAGATATCATTTAATATTTATGTTACGAGAATAAATACAGATATCTTCTTTTTTTATTTTAGACGAATTAACACACATATCATTTAATATTTATTTTACTCGAATAAATACCCTTTGATATTATATTTCCTTCATCAAACTCCCTTCACACATAAGTAGGTATGATAAAATGGTTGCGACTCACCGGATTTATCACCTTTTCTCGGTCTCACCATTATAATCTCACTCGTATAATCAAGTTTTCGTCAGTCCGTCTACAGGGGAGTAAAATATTTACATGTGGGTATACAATCATAATGTGGACTGGTTTTTTCTTGTTCCACTTCTGATGTTAGCGACACTACAATTTAATCGTTAAGGAGTGATTCTATCATTACAGTTATCGCTAATATTGGTATGTCAGGATTGTGAGCAAGGTAAATGTAGTAAATAAAACCAACATAGACTCTCCACCACTGAGAGTACTTGTATTTGGGTTAGTGTTAGTAACATGAACTAGATCACAATATAATACTTTAGATAATTATTACAAGTTATTACAAGATCATAAAATAAGGACAAGCTAGTCAGATATAAAAGGTCAGACTTCTTCAGCTGATCTACACAGAATACTCTAGACGAGTGTTCCGTCGTACGGTCCAAGAAGCAATCCCCCGGGCGTACCAAGCGAGCCGGTCTCCTCCCTCCAACGGGCAGTGGTGGTCCGATGTTGACGTCACGGTTAGTTATGCGGTAGACAACAGATGGCGCCCACTCCACGAAGCTCCCGACAAAAGGTGTCTAATTGTTTGACATAAAACAAACCTCTGGTTACTGAATTGAGAATTCGGGATAAGCAATACTTACTTGAGTACAGAGTTGTCAAAAAAATGCTTTACAATCTGTAATTTTTTGGACAACTCCTTACTCAAATGTTACTTAAGTATTGCTTATCCTAGAATTCTCAATTCAGAAACCGGAGGATAAACAATCATTTCGACAGTTTTCGTTAACAAAAACTGACTGACAGTTGTGTTTCGTTTGCGTTTGACAGCAATTTTGTTAGTCGAATTGGGCCCAGTTGATCAGTCTACTAAAAGGGTTCTTCAAATAACAGTTTATAAATGTCTCACCTTTTCAAGTTCAATTCCCACCTTTCGATGACTTTACATCCTGTTTACAAACATTTCCAAGTCCCTGACGGGCGCAGACGGTAAGTCACGTGTTATTGGAGGCAGTTTCGCCATTCCGCCTGGTGCACACTTGCGCAAGCATCACGAGGCCTCCCACGTGGCGGGAGACAGGCTGGCTGAGACTCGTGATTCACGAGTTACACCCGCCTTTATATTTTACACAAATTATGTTTGCATTCACACTTAATTTAGTATAATCACAATTTAAGTGGACGTTGCATGTGAATATAACGTTCTTCAAATAAATCAAGGTTTTGCATATGAATAATAATATAACGTTGCAAAAACGAGGTTACGTAATTTTGAAGAACTGATAAATGTAAATTGTATTTACCGCATTTACAATTTTCACAGTTATACTAAATTCTAACCACAACGAGTGTTTCTCTTCGAACTCCGTCTGGCACAGAGGAACCCTACACAAAGCTACTAAATAATAATGCCTTGGGATTCATGACCACAAACAGTGTACACTGCAGTCCCAAATCACAACAGAAAGCAACACCAACTGTATTATTTTACTTCCAAAATGGTTTTAGAGCAAACATTAATGTAGTGGAAGGTGAAAACAAAATTTAATAGTCTCTACAACATCTTTTTGTTGCCAAAATTGAATTTCAAAATGAAAATGCAAGGTTCAGAATACAGACACAATTCAACAAACTAGACGAATAATAGCGAAGCTGCACAAATATGAAGAGCGAAAAATAAAACAAACAAAAAGCATCTCTCATTGAAGATAAGTGATACAAAGTATGCAGCTGTGTGCACAGTTAAAATGGGTGTTAAATATTTATTAGCCATTGATACGGAGCGCGATCCGGCGTGACGGCACCTGATGATTGGACGCGGTAGCTTGGAAGTAATCGACATCGTTATTATAAGCATGGCAGATTTATCTGAAAAGTTATGTTTTTGGTCGAAATCTGTTGCGGAAAATACTATAAAGTAACAAGGATTTTTATTTGAGCAAAGATGATTTTTCTTCTTTGATCCTTTTCCGTTGCGATTCAATTGAATTTAGGGGTAATTTTGCGGCTGGAGAATTTGTCTTTTGATAGATATTTATTTTGTAAATAATATTAATGTGTACCCCTGTCGTGGTAATATTTCTACTAATCGATAGCTGGTGTACGTATACTATCTATTTGTTTTTTATTCTGAACTTCAAATCTCCCCATTTCAGCTAACTTGCTTAAAATAATACAACGTAGAAGCAGAAGTTTAATGCTCTGCCGTTATTTCGTTAGTTAGCTTAAGAACTCAGCAAAACAGTAAACTTTGATAGTTTACGCCTGTTTTATTACCTAACTATTTGGAGTTAAGACGACGTGAAGTCTATCTCGTGTTTTGTTTCCTGTTAAACGATGTTGGGGATCATTATTTGGTGTTTGTTAATGGCGATAAGGTTGAATTTAATTTGGTTGGTTTTTTGCAATAAATAGACGTGTGTATGGTACGAAGATTTATTTTTGACTAACTCTTTACAATATTTCTAGTGATGATTATCTAAGTATAAATAGACAGCTACACACATTACGTTCATTACTCTATTGATCAGTGATTGTTCAGTGTTTAATGACGATGTTTACACGTTGATTATGTGAACCTGAGACAAGAACATTTAATACGCAAGTTCTATTAAAATATTAGAAGTACTTTGTCATTGTCAGTCTTCATATCTCTGGTTGGTCACTTCCGAAAACGATCACTTTGCTCATTTTTCTGTAAAACTTTTAATTTAAATTTTGAAAAGTCAGAATTAGTGAAACTAAACGACTGTTCCATACATTTTGTTAACAACATTGTTTATTTCAAAAGCAGCAAGATTTTTCAAGAATTTTGATTTTCTCCAATAGCGAGCTCTGCTAATCATTCTGTCCAACTTTTGCTTTACAGAATGATGAGCAGAACTCATGGTTTTCGGATCTAAAGTGACTAACCAGTCATACTGTATACAGTCTTTAACTAAACGGTATTGTATAAAGCTAACATTTTGTAGAACAAGATACGAGATCGTAAACCTACAGAATGTATTGAAATAAAGTTAGGCTTATTAACATGAAAAGAGAAACAGCAAAGCAACAAGAGAATATTTCGATAAAAAGTATAAATCTTTTCTGATACACACGCGCACGGCATTTTGATGTCAGGGATCAACTGGGCTGAAATGAAAATCCACGGAACCGTATTGAAAACGTCAATCACAACTGTCTACGGCGCGCTCCAATCGTATGGAGCCCGATGTTCATATTATTTTCCCTACTGTTTGTTCACTCTGCTATGTCGCGTAATGAAAATTCGAAATGTTGCCAAACGTTTGACTTGTATTCCGTTTAAATGAAAATCGGTGACAATCGAATTAAGAATTGTAAACGAGAGAATCCCATGCCTGATAACACGGATCAAAAATAACTATGTATGCTGAGTGCTCACTGTAGAGCAGTGGCGAAGGCTCCATACAACTCGATTCCTATCGGCTTCCCTTTCGAAACGAATAGTTACTGGAATTCACGCATCACACTTGAGCAAGGTAAGCATTTTTTGGTCCGGCTTCCCTTTTAAGAAAATTCACCCATCGCCACTGCTGTAGAGTAAATGTTTGTGCACAATCTAAAAAATTAGCTTCTACCTCCCAGTAGATTTTGCATAGTATAAACTATTGAATTATTAATTTAGCTGCTTCCCGGGAGAAGTACTACCTAGTATCTACGTATTTACTGATAGACTGGTTTAGTGACCGCGTTATTACGTTATTGAACTGTTGTTATATGCAACAGGGTCTTCGATTGTATTATTTAGTTATCGGCTAAACGTAGGCTTAGTTGAATAATATTCCTTATTGATCGAGTCTTTTCTTTCACTTTCCATTGCCTTAAACTGCGCTCTTACACCCTTTTTCCTTTCAAGGTCACCCTGAAAGCATGAAACCTTATCTAAGCTAGAATTCCACACTGTTCTGTCTGTTATTTCTATGGAATTTGTATAGGCTTTACAAGATGTCAAGACATCTCTGCGTAGATCTACAGCTTGATGGAATAATACAGATATATATAACATAAAGTTTGTATATTTACTCAGTGAATCAGACTGACGACACGACGTGTAAACAAAAGTAATACCTATTCTTGAGGTCGTGTAGAACGAGTCGATTTGTGCCGCATTAAGTTTATATTTAAACGTAACGTTACGTGTTAGGACATTTGAAAGAGAATACACGTGTATACATCAGAGTTAAATTTTACTTGCTTGCCACTTTTGACGTTGTGATTGCGTCGTATTGTAAGGCACCAAATAAGGAAAATCACGGGGGTGCATGAAAAGAGCCTCCACGAGTGACGATACTTAAGTACGTCCAGCGCACCCTGGACAGTCACTCCCGCTACCAATCTTGCTGACTGGCTAATCTTTTCACCACAGCATGAGCTATTTTCGTACAGCTCGTGCTGACACGAGAGAAGAAGGAAAATCACGTACTATAATAACGCCTTCGGTACTAGTTTTGCGTCATCATCAATTTGTAGTTAATTGAACTAATTATACATAGAATACGTTCGAGGAATATCAATGTGACACAATGTTGACATAAAATAAATTAGAAAAACAAATTCATTGTAACACTTGCGTGAGGAAATGACAGTGCGCACGTTATCATTAGCATTCTCTATGAGCTCATACGCATTTCCTTTAATGTGTTTTGATATAAATTTAAACATTTATGTATTATTTAAATCATGACATACTAGGCGAAACAACATAATAATATGTACATAAACTACGTAAGTATTGGATGATATACTATAAACAGGGTGTTTCCGAATTCGTGTAATTCCTTCAAATCTCGTACTCTACTGGTGACACAGATTGACCCAGCATGGTATTCTTTAGGCTTCAAGAAAATAACAATTTCAAAAAGAAAACATTATGTTCTTAATTTACACCCTGTAGAGATATAAGAAAGTATTGCTTATCAAAACAACATTATAAAATAGTTGAACAGGACAACAAAAGATCCGTTGCGATTAAAATTTAATTCCTACTTAAGACCAAGATAAAAACCTTTAAAAATATCAGTACGTAACTGAATACAAGCTCGCTACAATTAAGCCACAAATCCCCGTAAGCCTGGATCAACTGTAGGAGCGAACAATGACTGCGAACAATGAAGCCTTTCCGGAGAACGATAATTCTGCATTGTTCAAACACAGAGTTGCTTAGTTCGTCCTTACTTCCCTTTGTTATCCAAGAAACAAATTCTGAAGGACAGCCTAAACTGCGAGGAGGTCCGATGTCTGTAATAAGGAAACGGGTTTACGAAATTACAAGTTGCCAAACAACCCAAATTGCGGCCGAAACAGACAACTCTTGGGGATAACTGTAACCCGTTTTGATAAGTTTGTTTAACACCTTGCAGACTGTGAGTAGAAATGAGTTTTAAACGCAAATATTTATCATCTGGGCCTCGGGCGTTATCAGAGCGGAACCTACCGCAGCCGCAGCCTTGGTTGATGCAAATGGCATGTTTACTTTATTGTGCCAGATCTCTCTTCACACGTAACCCTTTATGTTTTGATGAGTTAACTGTACATTAGACGAGCGTTTAATGAATGAAATAATACGACGCAAAGATGTACTTAAAGGACCAGTTACCCACTTTCTAAAATTGTGTTTTCTTTCACGCATGGTTACGAGTATGTAAGGTCTTACTTTAATAGTCCACGATATTTTGCATAGAGCCTCAGTGAATGCTGAAGATATCACTAAAAATGAAATCAGTTGAATATTTTTTTCGTCATTATTTTTAAAAAAATCAATCATTTCATTAGTTACTGGTTCTCTAAGTTGTAATAACATCCGTACATCTAGCAAGAAAATGGTAGCGTGCACGAATGTTAATACACCTAAAGGAACCAGTAAATTAATAGATTGATTCTTAAATACATTTTATAACGGGTATCATATTTACAAACTAAGTTTTTTTTTGTAGTCGTTACTTCATCTTTATCATTTACTAAGGCACTATGCAAAATATTGTGGATTATTCAAATAAGACCTTATATACTTTGAATTACGAGACTGTTCAGTATTTAGGTTGAAAAAAAAGAGATAATTAAATAGATGTCTAACCAAACCCAATGTCACCGCATTTGCAGTTATATACATGTACCTACATAAACTGACCAACATGATAATGGGTGACTCATTCCAACTTGTTGTAAATGTTAATTTTTACCTCGACATTGCTGGCATACATAAATTGCTTCTCGGTTTAATGGTTTTTGTGTGCGCATGTGTTTCCTATATGCAACGACCTTTCGTTTTACCACTTTTATTTTCATTTTCATACTTAATTTATGTAAGGTATTCATGTACATACATTTAATCATTATAGCCTCCAGGTACGGCATTAACGACATGTCTTTAAGACATTTTAATCAAAATGAAGAGGAGAATTCAGTTTTCTATTTGAAACATTTCTAGGAAATTTCTAATACGAATGATTCTAAAGTTAGAATCTCGCGATTTCCGAGCACGCGCGTTATTCACAGAACAGTAGGCATTAGTGCTATGATAAATCATAGATTAATATTGTAGGTACTCTAATCCTTTTAACACAAAAACATTCCGAATACAATAATTGCCTATATCGACAGAAGTGAAATATAAATATTACATTTAATTTTGACCTTTGCCCTTAGGTAGGTTACCCAGGTTACGAAACATTTGATGCCAGAACAGTTAATTTGATGCCAGATCACCTAGATCTTAATCTACCTTCTTCGATCTAATTGTTTGTGCGCCTGGCTAGAGCAAAGGTCGTGGATTCAATTAAGGAACGAGTAATGATGGCTCCGTTTAAGAGGTATGCTCTGTTCTGCTACGGGAATAATGCTTCAAGAATTCTTGGATTGTAATTATTTGTAATGCTCCGAACACACTTTCAGCATATAAAAGTATAAATTCAATACTTGTTTATTGATATTTTACAGCTGCTCGACCGAATGCAGTCGAAGAATCGAATGGTATGACGTAACTTATGAGCTAGGCGCGGAATCTAATGGCAAAACAATTGAAATGTAATAGAGATAGGTCATTCTTTTTTTCCGAGTATTCAAGGTATCGATACTTTTTGACAGCTGTATATGTATACAGCCGGACGGACAGAAATCTTAGCCATTTTTTAGAAACACAAAACATGGATCAACAAGAACACGATCAAATGTCAAATTGAAATAACACGACTCAATTAATTTTTCATCTTGATTACCGTATTGTAATCAAAAGAGATGAAATATTACAATAGTATCTAGGTAAACTTCCCGAGTCGCGGTAGTTATCAGGATTTTTTGATAGATAAGACAATGATGTAAATAATAAAACTAAATGTACGTATGAAGTTAATTAAACAATAAAGTTCAATACTAAAAAGTATCGATAGCTTGAATACTCGATAAAAATTAATGAGCTATCTCTATTACATTTCAATTGTTTTGCCATTAGATTCCGCTCTCTGCTTATGAGATAAGTTAAGCTGACAGAAAACTTAAATCCTCAAGCGCCGATAATCCCGAGTTTCCGTATCCAAGCTTTTTACTGGCATTTTGCCAAACCCGACTAAACTTTAAAATTCTAATCGTGCACAATATATCTTTCCTCTATCACATCGCAATAGCTCCACCCTAGCTTCTAAACCCGTATCCCCTCTTTCGGTATGAATAAATAACATCTAGATCACCTTAATGATAACATATCATCGTTCAACCTTCCGCATGCCAAACACTTTCATCCACACGCATCCCGAAACACATTTATCTTGTGCACATCACTAGTAAATCACGAGGCTTGCAGTTGAATCCTATGGGAACGGCAAGCGACCATGGTAATTTATTCCCTTGCTCCTGACTTATTGATAGTGGTTGTCGCAACGGTTGATTGTATGCGACAAGGACAGATTGGGAGGCCGTGACTGTGCTTAATTTGTTTGATTATGCAGTGAATATACAACTACCCTAACTAGAGCACAATGTTTTGGGTGGAAATTATGACAGAATTGGAAGCACATAATCTATTCGCATCGTCTCGTGTAGTGCCGGACTTAAAGAATAGCACTACCCCGTCTCTTCCCGTGGGTGTCGTAAAAGGCGACTAAGGGATTCTCTAGAGGATGGGCAGCAGCGTTCTCTGAGTACTTTAACAACCATACTGCGATCGCCAACCCGCCTGCCAAGCGTGGCGATTATGGCAACCCCCTCCCTTTTGGGGGAGGCCTATGTCCAGCAGTGGACGTTTTTCGGCTGAATGATGATGACGATGAATCTCTTCGCAAACTTTTTGATTCGCTAACTAAAGCCTAATATAATCTCTATAAGGAAGGCTCGTGGCTAATTACCAACCTTGAGGATCATAAGATTTGCAAGGTTAAGCTGCGATTGCCGCGGTCAGTCCATGGATGGGTGGCCATTCGTTAAACATTGAGACCTCTCCGTGTCTCGGAGAGTGCGCTAATCTGTCGGTACCGGGTGTCATACGAACATCTATGACAGTCGCTACGAGTAGTCAGAAGCTCGAAAGTGACGATCAGTCTAACCTTAGAATATCGCCATTACCCAGTTGGGTTGCGGAGGTGTAATGGCAGTCGCTCCGTGTTAAATACTGTTATTCAGCTGCATCAGGTTAGGCCGGAAGCTGACCCCAATATAGTTGGGAAACTATAAACAACCCACTTTCGAGAGAAACTAATTAGACTAAGTAATTGCTAAAGTTCAGAAATCGTTAAGAGTAAGGCGATTCACACACTGCACCGCACCACGCAGCGTAGCGCGGGAGTGCGTGTTCTTATGTTGTTTGCAAGTACCTGTATTTGTATAGAAACTCACGCGGTGTTTTCAGTGTATTGCACTATGCGTGTTTTCTATACAAATACGTACAGATACTTGCAAACAACATAAGAATACGCACTCCCGCGCTACGCTGCGTGATGCGGTGCAGTGTGCGAATGGCCTTACTCCTTTGATGAACATCTTTGATGCGCTCTAATCACTTGAAGAGATGGTAGCCTCTTTTCCTTTCATAACATCATAGTGGTTAACAAAAATACAGAGATAAACACCAATAGGCATGTTGACAGCATCAATAAATTAAATTGCAAATCTAAATACTTAGTCCGCCAGTTAGTTTTGAAAAATAATGGACACGTATTTTTTTCTTTTGTTAAATCTATGAATATTTGGAACGAAAAAACGCATCAAAACTCGAGAGTGGGGGCTTGTGACATCAGAAGCAAGTAAAAATTGTACTTGCTTGTGACGTTTTGCCAATTTTAAGTGTCGTATCTTCGTCAATTTTGGTTTGCGAAACAAAAGAAAAATATGGGTAAATATTTTTTGATAATCTAACTGACGGACTAATTAGATTTTTTCAGTCAAATACCCTATTGGAACAAATGAAGATCTCATCAAGTTCAGTTACCTTTCCTGTCATGACAAATGATTGACAATAAAGAGCAATGGAGCTTATAAATAACTCAATTCTAACCAACAGATGTATTTATGAGAATTGTATTAGCTGTTTGTATTATTCACGATGAGTCTATCTCGTGACAGAGCGTCCTAGAACTAGACCGCAAATATGAATTGCTTTATTGAGTTACATAATTATTTCTAAGTTTATATATCATACAGACTGAGTTTGTTATCGAATGATTCAAGATGTTCGGAAAACTCCAAAACGAAGGTATCGTTTCTAAGGCTGATTGACCAGCATTACTTATCTGGTTAAACAACTATACCTAAAATTCTAGAACATTTTTCGAGTAAACGATTGCTTAAGAACAGAACATTAATGTTGGTGAAAATCAGCCTAAGAGCCAATTTCACCACACTCTGTTAGTTATTAATGTTCTGTTAAACAATTTAACAGGCTGTTAACAGGCCATTTATAACTGACATTGTATGGTGAAATTGAGTCTTGATCAAACACACTCTGAGAAGAATAAAGATTATCTAAGGTAGATTGGAGATCTGTATAGGCTATTTTAGAATCTCCGGAACAAAAATAGCCAAACGAAACCTGGACAGAACGATATACTAATTGGCCAGTTAGTTTGTGTTTAAAGTGGATTTCACTGCCACATTATACGAGGTCCTGTAAAGGCTTCAGAGAACATGTAACGAGTATAGTTAGATTAACCAACAGTTACATCGAATATATTCTCTAGAATGAATTAAACTCGGAGCGAACGGTTTCGAACGTTCGAGAGCTTTTGAATTTCCATCGAAACTATGGACTCGTAATTGCACTGATCAATTAAAATGACAAAGGTAAAAAACTAATTGAAGGAAAAATATTCTCATTGGCAACCAAGTGTTAGAAATGTTAGTAGCTTTGTTTAGTCAAGTAGAAACTTATCATAAATGTTAGTTGGAAAAACAAATCTTCAAAGGGGCAATGAGAAATATTAACAAGTTCCAGTAACATTAATTATAGTTGTGTACTTGCTCTATCGGTAAGTTTTAATTGTGAGCTTCTCAGAAAGTGCTTCGCTTATTTCTTTGTCATCTTCTGAAATCCAAGGTTGAAGGCGAGACTTGTATTAGGGGTGCGAAACTTTTTGACGCCGTCCCTGAGCAAATAAATGTATACCAAACTGACATATTGGATCACTGGTGCGTCCGATTGGTCTCACAAACGAAAATAGAAGTTATTTTTTTTGTCGTACACTGACTCATATGAGTTTTCTTAAAATCCTTAATGATGATAACTGAAAATATAAATAAGTAGAAAAAACAAAGAAGACACATTAAAACTTCCCTTTTAGGCCCTCAAGCGGAGCATCCGAAGTTATACAATAAATCTTCATGTAAATAGACTGAAAAAATCATCTTTATATTTTTTTTGTATTTAAAATTTATATACACACAACACTTATAGCGTACAAAGGCACTGCTTATTTCTAAAAGAAATCTCTTGCAGCAGACCTGTGTGACGAGAATTTAGAAAAAGAAATGTAGACAGTAATGTGTAAAAACAAAAATAAACTCATGAAAAAACTCCTTGTATAAGTCTTTTATAAAGTCGAGAACAGCTCAAGCTCATTACGTCACAATCAAGGCTACACCAGCATCAAAGAGCGTCTGTTTAGGGCTACCAAACATCTCGACTTAACGATCGTTAGACTGACTGGGTAAACGTCGATACATCGTGCACCGTTGTGTCAACAAGGCTGGGTATACAACATCTACCGACTGTATAGCACTGCATCTATCTATCTATCGTACACTCATCCTAATTCAGGGATGTTAGGTGTTTGATATTTATGTTTGTATTATGTTTTATTTTATTCTTTTGCTTGATCGCGTTTGACCCCATCATCATCATTCAGCCGAAAGACGTCCACTGCTGGACATAGGCCTTTTTTTTGGATAAAATGCTCATGGATGCCCTTCGCCCGGGGCAGGCGAAGGGGTATGCCGGACTCTTACCGGCTAAAAACCCACGGTGTTCCTTCTCCTGACCCTAAGCCGGAGTCGCGGGATTCGCAGCTGCATGCACCGCGACCCCGGCAGGCCTCGGTCCGCCGGCCCCTGGCGGACCTCTCATTCTGTGGGGCCTTGCCCCACGTCCTCCTGAGAGGCGTGCATGGAACACTGCACGCCGCCTTCTCGGGCCTGTTACTTACTAGTCGGCGACGGGTCCCCTAACCCGCTGGCCACGGACATAGGCCTCCCCCAAGCATCGCCACTATCCATGTTGGAGGGGTTTGCCATAATCGCTACGCTTGGCAGGCGGGTTGGCGATCGCAGTATGGTTGTTAAAACCTCAAGCACGGTAATTATCGACACAATAGATAAGACAATTAAGTGTCGTCCTGGGACGACAGGCGGTACGCAACCGGGCAGTACTCAGAGAACGCTGTTGCCCATCCTCTAGTGAATCCCTTAGTCGCCTTTTACGACACCTATGAAAAGAGATGGGGTAGTGCTATTCTTTATGTCCGGCACTACACTTACATTTGACGTGTGACCTCAGTCGCACTTAACGGTAAGCGCAGACGGGGTCTAAGATGGAGCAAACGAATCCAAGTAACAGAGATATAGAGGAATTCCTATAAACCCCTCTGGCTCTCACATACACACGACGGAGCACAGAAAACTGCTTGGCACTGGACTTTAATGTGAGGGTGGTAGCTACTAGCTAGCCTGGTGGACCGTATAGTGTATAAGTCACAACAAAATAATCGTTCAGGGGTGATTCTATCATTACAGTTATACCTAATATCGGTATGTCAGGATTGCGAGCAAAGTAAATGTAGTAAATAAAACCAACATAGAATCTCCGCCACTGAGAGTACTTGTATTTGGGTTAGTGTTAGTAACATGAACTAGATCACAATATAATACTTTACACAATTATTACAAGATCATAAAATAAGGACAAGCTATTCAGATATAAAAGATCAGACTTCTTCAGCTGTTCAGCACCGAATGCTCCTGCTTCGTCGAATGACCACCACCTTTATAACATCAGGTGCGTTGATCCATATCGACGACTGCCTTCCTTCGTCAACATTGCCGTGCTACCCGCTACCGATAACAGGAGATCCTACCATCAAGCATGCTGGGTTTGTTTTGAATAATGATGGTGACCATTGAAATAGTGTTCAAAACTTTACAGAGTTGAAGTCATTGATAGATGATATTGATGTTTCCTAAAGATTACTTGTCTTATTAGTTTAGTGCAAACATAGTACAGGTAGAATTGTAATCTAGTACACAAAGATACGTAGTCTTATCATGTAACATGTTATCAGACAATCTCATGGCGTATTTATAGGTATGTAGTACCTATTACAAATACTATGAACTGTGATCGAACTAGTGTAAAGTTTATCTATACATATTAAAACAGTAATTGAAAATAAAAATCGTCAACCCTAGCATGCGGCACACGTGTTTGTTTACATACTAAACGCTTCGTTTACAGTTAATACTCCTTCATTATCTACTAAGCATGCTTTAATCTCCAACACAAAGAACCTGATCGAGAACTTTCTTAGTAAATAGACTTTTTACTTCCTAGATTCAAGTCTTTTTGTTTGGCTACCTCATTCTTTGCAAGTTAGCGAGGTAGTTGTTCTGTAAAAATTTAAAACAGTGAAATTACTTGTTCTCATTCTTGTTCTCTTTAGACAAAGCAACGAATAAAATGTTCTATTTCTGTCTGTTAAAGTAAATGTTTTAGAATGAAACGAAGATTGTTCACTATTTTTGTATTATAAGTATTTGTATAACTTTCATGAGACACATTCATATTTATTATTAGTTACGGTTTACTCGCGTGTATTCTTCGGGTTTGCCCAACTAGTTTCGGACCCAAACGGAGCCCTTAATCATGAGCTGATCACGCGGCGGTGGATTTCGACTAACGACCTCACCGCATTATCAGCTCATGATTAAGGGCTCCATTTGGGTTCGGTGGTTCAACGCGTCAGTTTTAATAAGGAACTTTGTCAGTCAATTGACATTTAAATCTTTGTTTAGATAACATTGTTAGTAAAGCCTTACTGTCGTTAGAAACAAAACCAAAACCACTATTGATATAACCTTCACATCAACTGGGTTAAAGCAGCAATATAATGCAGAGTACACCGTGCACCGAACGGTGCTCGATACCGATTAAAACCATATGAAACCGAAAGGTTTTTATAAAAAGATTGGTCAAATTCAACGAATGACGAACGTTTGTCAGCGTGCATGTGTGTACGCTGCATTAAAGATTGAAACTAGGAGATGCTTGTTAAAAAAAGAAGAATCTTGTTCAAAAATGTATCCTCTATTTTCGTTCCCTTATTAATGAGCATCATAACCATGATTGGTCCTGTGCTCGGCTTATACTGCACGATGTTTCCCGGTTTAAGTCACTCTTTAACCATAACTCAACACAATTGCAATGCAATTATCAATACAGCTTCATTGATGTGACTCGACTATTAATAGTGCAGTCGAAACCGGTCTCACGGCGGAATCAACGTGAATGAACAGCCATTGTATGGATGCACCGCAGTTAACCGTACGGCACTAACTAGTCAGCCTTGGACACTGTGCTAGCTAACAAGATATAAGACAAAGTATGAAGAAAGCTGGACAGAACAGAAAATATCATTCATATTTTTATAAAAGGGATTTATAGCCTTTTGGACGTATTTGCGCGTCCAGCAGACTGAGACCGACCGCACATTATCAGAATTTTTTGACAGAAAATTTGAAACGCGCGACTCTGCTCAAAAATGTTTTACTTGATTCCGGACACTGACAGAATTTGCCGGATCCGACAGCCTGTTGGCTCTAGTACAAAATTTACGCGCAGAGGGTTTTCGCGCACGTGTCAGAAACATTTTGACAGAATTTTCTGATTATATCCGGCCTTTGCGCGTCCGGCAGATTCAAACCTGATCAAATTCAAATTATGCGAGGGTTTAAGTTATCACGTGTTGGGACTTGTAACACTAGTGAAGAATGTCTTAATCAGGAGGCTCCACATATGGAGGGGTCCACTTGGAGCTAGCGAACCAAGACCTGCCTGGGTTGCGGTGCATGGAATAGCGAGTCCCGCGACCCTGGCCAAAGTCCTCCGAGGAACTACGTGGGGTTTTAGCCGGAAGGAGATCCTCTACCTTCCCCAGGGCGAAAGGTAAATATGAGGATTAATTAACCCACGAAAGAAAATTATGAAAAATGTTTCAACAGAATTAAAATAATGCTTAAAAAGTAATTTATAAATTTCAAGATCGTGGGTCTTAATATACTTACCAGTATTTAAATTTTCAGCAATTTTAATTAGTTCTCCAAAACCGGTAATTTGCGTAAAATAATTAATCTATTAAAATGTGTTTAATTAATTGAGTACATTTACTAATTAAAGTCGCTGAAAATACACGGTAGAGACACGTTTTCCGAATGGACTCCGCCGTTGTGGACCGCCGCGTCGTTTCGGTAAATCAAATGTCAAATATCTGAATGTCGCGTCAACCGCTCATTAATCAGGGATTCAACGTAACTGGGTCATCATGTTGGTCATACGTAATAGTCTTCCAATATGTTACTGTACGCACGGCTACCAATCAAGCTATATTTTACAGTATAAGCTGATCTCGCATTGTATAGGATTTCCTTACAATGAGAGGTCAGTGTAAACTGGAATGTATAGCTTGATGTGCAGCCGTGTGTACGTACCTACTGTTCGAGCATTCGTTAGGAGGTAATAAGGTCTTGAACCAATTGACCTCGCGGCGTATCAGCACATCTTTATGTCACTTTATTATTACATACGAATAAGGAAAAAACGTGACTAAACTCTTACTCGTGGTAGTAGAAAACACGAACATGTATCTTTACAGGAAATGTAAATGCTATTCAAAGAATACTGAAGCGTTTAAAATGAATGTGTAACATTTGAATAAGTTGATTGTCAGTCAAAGCTTAAGAAGAGAGACATAAAACTTTATTTACTGCAGTAATTATAACAATAACTTATTTGCAGTTCACTTAACATCCCTTGGCATAGACCAGATATTTTTCACCACATTTTACAATATTCTTGCACCACCCTGGAACCCCACCTGGGACGGTTCATGACCGTACTTCAATAGTGCAGCCGTGGATACTCCCCGGTTGGTGCCCCACCCCATTTTAGATTAAAGTTCTCAAAGGGGCCTCTGCGCGTTGGACCTGTGTCCCCCGTATGCCTTCCAAAGGACCGGACATCTTCCGCACGGAAGATGAGCCGTGATTCCCAAAGAGATACAAACTTATTTGTATCTCACGGCTGCACCAAATAGATGTCCAATTCAGCATGTGCCGACCAGTGAGTACCTGGCGCCGCTGCTTAATAATAGGATATTACATAACATATCATTACGCCTATCTTCCTCAAAGGGTTGGGCAGAGGTGTATAGTACACCCTCATTTCACCGTTATGTTCAAGTCCCATGTAATACAGGGCGAGCCTTTGCCGTCAACCGGGCACAAATCCAGACTCCGGGCTGCTACTGAGAAATTCCACACGGAAAAACCCAATAACACTTTGCTCGACCTGGAGATCTAACCCAGGACCTCACGCACTGCAGACGCACTTACGACCACTAAATCAACAAGGCAGACAATGATAAGATATTTAACTACTGTTCATTTGCTTCCATCAAACACAGGGTACTGTTCAAGAATTAAGTTAATTTCTATTAATTTAACACTAAGCCCGACAGTTTAGAAGCTACCGTGTGCTAATTGACAGCTAACAGTAGTGTGTAATCACGTCGTTAAGTCTACGGTTTGTCTGGGTGCACTTAACGGACGAGTCACGCAAGAAATACGCCGATACCCCGCCATTGTTTCAGCTAGGCCTAGCTGTTTTTACGTGAAGCACATGTTGAAGACGACCCTTTGTAAAACGGTGGAACTCTGAGTGTGTGGGCCAGGTGCCGGCGGGAGCGAGTAACGGGGCGGACAGCGGGAGCGTATTGGTGGCTCAGTACCCGCTCCGCTCTGTATAACACAAAAGAGCGTCTACCTTATAACGTCAGGTAAATGCTGATGTTTGATTCGAACCCTACCCGCCCCGCTGCACGCTTCCCGCATCTGGGACAAGACGCTGAGACCATACGATACAGAGGTGTATGTATTCTGTGAGACGAATCCAATTAGTTCTCATGTTTGTGCATATGTAATTTGAAGGTATAGCACCTTTCCCTCCGCCCTTTCCTAAAACTTTACCCACCTCAAAGTCGTATGAGTCAAGTAAAATTAGTATTAATCCTTTCTCTATCAGTCTGTCGACATTGGCCCTATTTAACTTACATACATAAACTCACGCCTTTTTCCCATGGGGGTAGACAGAAAGTATAGAACGCCACATGCTAAGATCCTTACATACTCCTTTCACTTCGTCCACGTTCATACATCTTGTCATACACGCACGTATGTAAATGATTACATAAGTTAAGGACAAGCGCGTAGTACTCTCAGTAGGTACTATGCACCTGTCATTTTTTTACACCTACAATCTTCAATCTTTAACAATACACTTTTTACAGTCATCATCACTATCGATCCTTATACAATACGATTACAAGAATCAATACAGCAATATAAATATTCTATTCTATACAGAAAATTCCAAGAACCAATTTATCATCGTTCGGAATACAATACATAAATTATAAACCTTGGCATCGGCAACACACATAAAGCACTTCCTAGGCAGCAATTAAGTCTAAACTGGAAGTAAACGCAGACAGACAAACATTTATCATATTTAAAGACGAAGATGGTAATAGGATATTTTGAATACTATTACGAGTTATTTTAAACAAAAGCCGTAAATTGCCGCGTACAGACCAGCCGAACAGGCTCGGCAAGTCACGCGCTGTCTTTCTGAAACTGGAGGTCTACTCCCTAAGCACGAAGTCCGTGGTTTCGGCCTTAGTTACAAGCGTTTCCTACTCCCTATCACCTACGGACATAAGATTATTTCGGGGCCCGAACTAAGAATGAATGACAACACGATTTGACAGTTGTCCCTACTACGGATTTGTTTTTGCCCGTCCGAAAAGTTGAACTTGACACTTGTTTTGTTCACTCCTACGTTTCGGGCTACTTTCGGACGGGCGACTAACTTCGTTGACGGACTTAGGGAGTAGGCCCCCTGGACGGCACTCTGCAATTGGAATCTAGAATTGCAGGCTGATTATGATGTATCATGGACATAGAAACATGGACCAAGGTTCTGATAGAAAATTCACAAAAAAGAGACTAGAGTTTACATAATACACCACCAAAGGCACACCGCCATATGAACTTAGAAATACCAACAAACTAATTTAAATCCTATCTTGTCATCACAATGCCTAATTTAGCTTACAACCATTTGAAGATTCGACTGCACCTATTGACGTAAATTAGTCTTCTTTTTCGCGTTTCAGTCTACATTTGGTTTGGACATTTTTGAGCGCTGACCTGAGCTCCATGTGCTTCTATGTCAGCGTGATCTATACTAATATTATAAAGAGGTAGAATTTGTTTGTTTGTTTGTATGTAGGAGGTAATCTCCGGAACTACACATCCGATTTCAAAAATTATTTCACCAATAGGAAGCAACGTTATCCCTGAGTGCTATAGGCTATATTTTGGGATCAAAAAATTATAAATTAACGCGAGCGAAGCCGCGAGCAAAAGCTAGTGTATAATAATAATACAATAACTCTTCCTATAGACCAGATATTTTTCACCATATTTTACAAGTCTTGCACCCACCTGGGAAGGTCCATGACTGTACTCCAATAGTGCAGCCGTGGATAGTCCCCGGTTGGTGCCCCACCCCATTTTTCATTTAATTTCTCAAAGGGGCTTCTGCGCGTTGGACCTGTGTCCCCCGTATGCCTTCCAAAGGACCGGACATCTTCCGCACGGAAGATGAGCCGTGATGTCAAAGAGATACTCTAATAGTATGAGGACGCCTACCACTTAACCATACGTTTCATAAAGTATCTATACTTCCATAATGACAAACCAATACGACATCAATACGTTCTCCAATCGAATCTTAAGCCTACCCTTTTCCACACAATAATAATCCTCAGTTTTTATCCCAAACAGAAATCCTTTTCCACTACACATTTCCCAAACATTATAAGCTTTCAAATCCGGTGGCCAAAGAAACAACCTCATATAATCCCACATAAAAATTATACGAAATCTGTCAGCCGCTATTTCGTGGGTAGTCGATATAAAAGGATATTATGATGTTTCACTTGGTCGGTTAGGCGTAAATTTTCACAGTCGTCATAAAGAGTAATGGCGGAGTCACATAACCACGCATTGGGACCGGCCTAAAGCTGAGCACTCACGTTGATGAGGAGGAATAACCCGCCATTAGGGTTACCAGAATTGTACATCTCAACGGGATTTATACGTTTTAATGTTTATTGCTGGAGTTAAACCGTGCTGCGTTACCTGATATGCCGTAACAATTTTAATCTGAATACCAGGCATATACTACGCATGTGGGTATGGTGATATTTTGTACTGTCTTAATATTAAGTTCTAGTCCCATGGAGAGGTAAGTACTTACTTACATGTTGATCGATGGCGTCTCAAATCGAATCAACGCAAAAAACATACTTACTCATTTTTTTTTTCTTTCCTGATTACTATTAGTTAATAGTTCGGCCATGTATAGAACCGGTTCAAACATATAATTTTAGATGCTATACAAGGTTAGTCGGAAAGGGGGTACTAATCCGAAGCCCACTTATATCGCTGATGACTGTTTGAAAGCAAGTGTTAAAATTTCAAAAATCGATATTGTTTTTTTCCAAATAAAATGACTTTTATTTTAGTTTTTTCAAAAATTCTTCATCCCTGCTTTAGTTAGAAATTCAGAAAATGGTGCTTCTAATTCATGACCCCAAATATGACCTAAAATGTAAACACAGCTGATCATAACTGGGGATAGATAGATTTTAGAGTATTTTTTTGAGATTTTTGAACAACTGTTTCTCTTAAACTATTGAGTTTTGGGAAAAGTTGTAGAACAAAAGTTATTCATTATTATGTGTACTTTAACACCCTGTCGTATTAGTACCCCCTTTCTGACTAACCTTGTAGATGCCTATACAATTATTAATGCGCATAATAAACTCTTAAAAAGTGTATCGTACCTACACAGCTCCCTTGTTCTTTATTCACTTAGCAAAGTAATCCGTAAATAAAATTAACCTTGCGGTGAAAGAGAATTATGGGTACCCTATCCGGGCTCCTTATAAATAATTCTGTTGGACCGCGAACCTGGACCGAGGCGACCTAATGAATAGTTTAAGCCCTGCTTTATCTGAATTAGTTACATTTACCTACAAATGTTATATCGTTCGTTGTAACTTGAATTTATTTGTATAATATGATAATGAAGAAATGTGGTATACATTTTAATCAATGCACATGTTACTGGGAATCTGACCTTCAGAACTGCTGAACATAAACATGGATCTTGCTCTCTCTACAATATAAATGTGATCTATTACGCCACATGCGAACTACGCAACACCCCGGTGATGTAGAAGACTACAGCGACATTAACGACAACTCTCATAGATGACAGTTCCTACATCGCGCTATCATGATTTAACACGCAGATAGTATATATACATCCGCCCAACATTAACCGTTGACCCTCTCTCACAAGTAAAGTTCGCCGTCCCAGGCACACACTTTTAGAACCCGATGACGAAATAACCCGCCTCCAGGAGGCGAGTAAATCGACCAGCACACTTCACACATCAGGTCCAGTTGAAAACCAGCGTCGGGCACTAGTTGTCGGGCATTTTTTGCTGAACTGGACCTTTTTGGCGCAGCCGTGAGGCACACTTCCCTGCTAATTTCTTTTTTTGTTTTTCCTTATGTTTTGTTTTGTACTGTGTGCCTTTTGGTCTGTGTTAAATAAATGTATTTTCTTTCTTTCTTACACAACGTCCGCCGCCGTCCGGCATACCGTCCTCGCCGACGAGGCCCGTCGCGACGTCCCACCGCCGCCGGTCACGATCCACCGAGCTCTCCCGTCGTAGAGCCGGTCGTCTCATCAGACTCCGCAGTCACACCGATAATTCAGCCCTCATCAAGCTGTCTCCCCCCCCCCCCCCCTATGTCCACGCCAGCAACGCCCTAAGCCGAGGTCCGAGTCCCACTAGGGGGTCGCCTTTAGTGCTGTTGTTGCAGGTAGTCATGATGTTAGTGTAGTACAAGTAGTTAGCTTAGGTTAAGTATTTTACTTCCCCCCATTGGCTGGAGACCCTTCAGGTCTCACCAATAACTGCCTGGTTACCCCAAGGACGAACTACAGCAGTCCCATAGAAAAAAAAAACCGTTGGGCAGTAGCCCGACAGGCATAAGACTCCGCCTGCTTGGAGGATCCTCCCTGTGGTTGGCGGAACACCACACCTCGTTCCTCCACATAAACATGCACCCTAATTGCGGAACACACTCGCAATCGGTAAAGCTTTGATTTTGACAGTCATATTATGTCCATTGCAAGAGGGGTTCGTGGCTAATTAACAACCGCGCGGATCATACGATTTGCAAGATTAATCTACGCTAGCTGCAGTCAGTGCATGGATGGGTACAGTACAGTCGGTACGGGTAGTCAAAAGCCCGAAAGTCTGACAACTGGTCTACCGTTAGGATATTGGCGTTGCAGTAACTGGATTGTAGAGGTCTGATGACAGTCGCTTCGTGTTAAATACTGGTGTTCAGCCGCATCTGATAAGATTGAAAGCTGATCCCAACCTAGTAGGTAAAAGGCTAGGCAGAATAATTATGTCCATTGCACCGTATGTTTAACAATCCATCTTTTCAACAGCTATGCAACATCATCATCATCTTGCTGCCCTCATCCCATGTTACTTGGGGTCGGCGCAACACGTTTCCTTCTTCATGCAACAAGCAATAAATATTGTTGTAAGTATCGTCAAAATGATAATATTACGATAGCAAGTGTATTTCGCAATTAGGCTACTGCTCACAAGATGAATTTGTAACCAAGCAAAACCTATAAGATTTAATTACTTTCAATACTTAAGTAGTTTGAATTACTTCTTATTGAGTAAATTAAATTTTATTTCATCCCGTCTCTTCCTACGATTTATTTCAAATAGAGCTTGAATCCATACCGATGTAAACAATGATCGCGCTTGACCAATTTATAGAAATAATTGGGTTTGACGTTTCTAATGTGCATTATATCCTCCAGATAACCCGGTTCCCTCGTTAAATGTAACAACGAGCGTGGGTATAGAACTGATATCGCTATCTCAGTATAATAATATAGATCAAAGCTACCTACCGCATATGTCGGATATTCAGACTAATCTTGAAAACTACTGGATGGATTTTGTACTGTTTTAACGATCACGTACTACGTGGGCAGAGCATTTTTGTGGAAGGTCGCTACAATTTTTATTTTCGTTCCTCATTAAAAAGGGTTGAATGCAATGCACTGTGTACCGTGTGGTGCCGGACGTAAAAAACAGCACTATCCCATCTCTCCCCATGGGTGTCGTAAAAGGCGACTAAGTGATTCACTAGAGGATGAGCAGCAGCGTTCTCTGAATATTTTAACTACCGTACTGCGATCGCCAACTCGCCTGCCAATCGTGGCGAGTATGGCAAACCCCCCAACATGGCTCGGGGGAGGCCTATGTCCAGCAGTGGACGTCTTTCGGCTGAATGAAGATGATGATGAATGCAATGCGTACTGATTTGTGCCACTAAAGCTCCAAAAATGATAATATTAGGGTATCAGAAACAGATCTCGTCAAAACAAAACTAACTTGGGTAGTGTTATTGGGTTATTTGGGTTTTTTCGGGTGGAAGTTTTCAGTAACAGCCCGGAGTCTGGATTTCTGCCCGGTTGATAGAAATAGGCTCGCCCCCTATTACATGGGACTTAAACATAACGGCGAAATGAGAGTTAGGTACTATACACCTTTACCCAACCCTTCACGGAACACAAGCATGATGTTATATTATGTTATCTCGCCAAAACTTTCAATATAATTCGTTTCGATTTACGACAGCTGTAATATCGGTTACTACACCGCTCACGTCTTACACATAAAATCGCAAGTCACTCTCACATAAGGCCACAGTAAGTCACTTCCCAATCCATCAAGAAATACAGCCGATACATTTTATTTCCCTTTACGAACGCTTCCAGCTGACAACACGACATCGCATTCGGTTAGGTATATCCCCAAATCCCCGACACAACCCACTCAACCCTCCGGCTCAAGTGATGCAATTAGGTCTATTTTCCTACAAAAAGGGATTCGGAATACAAAGCTAACGGCAATTTTAACAATAATGGCGTGTACCAACATTGTCGCCAAAATACGCTAAGCGACGTATTAAGCGAAAACGATATTAGTTTTTGTAAGACGGAAGAAATTCTGAGAAGAATGGAGGTGTTACGTAATTTTTTTACGTTTTCAAAGCAAATGACGGGTTATGACCTAATGGTTTGGTTTGGGGTGCATGAAAAGAGCCTCCACGAGTGACGATACTACAGTACGTCCGGTGCACCCTGGGCAGTCAGCCTCGCTATCATCCTTGCTGACTGGCTAATCTTTTCACCACGACATGAGCTATTCTTGTACACTCGTGCCGACACGATAAAAGAAGAACTTAACGGTGAATTAAAAATAAATTGTAAAAAACTAGGATAACGTACCATTTAAAATGACAGCCCGGATAAAGGAAAACAATTCATTACTTAAAAGGTCAGGACTTACACTATTACTTAATACCTAATCAAAGCCAGTTTTCTTTTTGAATACAATTCCGCTTCGTTGGATCGGCGAAAGGTTGAATCCAAACAAGATCTATTATTACAGAACAAAAAGCTCTCGTGAATTAAACGGGCGCTAGCGGTTACTTCAGGAGAGCTAAGTGAAAGTTCTTAATAAAAAATAATGACACTGAAAATGTGAAATTAGCAGCGTATTAACTTCACAAAGGTGAATTGAAGACAGTCACGACCCAATCTGTAGACCCTAAATGACATCAAAGAAAATCAAGTGATATTTTTCTCAACCAATAGGATTTTCGCCTTCACCCCCCAAATCTTCTAAGAGATCTAACGCGTTACCACGGAAATGAACAAGGGTCTAGTATTAATTAGATTACATCGTCGATTTATTGTTCGGTAATCGAGATTTGCAGCCGAAGTATTCGCGGAAACCATTTCGGCGTTTCGCAAGCTTCTAATCGTTTGAAATGGGTTTCTCATTAAATAGGCTCGCTGTATAAATCGATTTATTGCCTTAGGTATCCAAGCACTACGTAGTTATGGCATCGATAGGGTAATCGTACAATTTAGAGCCTAAATCGAGAATAACTAATTCGTGTCCATATTTCATGCGGTCTCTTAGTTTAAGATTATTCTGAAAATTGGTTTCCGTGGACATACAGGTATTATTCACTCAGCCTTATTTCTAGCAAGTTTTGTGAATGTTCCAATGCAATTTGGGAAAGACCTGTGTGTGCAATGCACTGCTATAGATTGAATTGATTGATCACAGCACTCATCCATTCCAAATATTAAAACAAATAAAAAAAGGTAGAGCAAACTGTAAAAACAAATACGTTCAAGTGATGGATTATTTTTGTGTAAATATTGTCATATTTTACAGTTCGTGCCACTGAAAAAATCGGCACAGTGATTTGTGAATGCATGGAACGAATTGACTAAGTAAGCTTATCAACATTTGGACATATTATAGTAGATAGCTACTCAATTAAATACAATACTCCTCTCGACGTCATCGTGACTGCCTCGCTGGTCTAGTGGTCGCAAATGCTGAGCGTGAAATCCTGGGGTCGATCCCCAGGTCGGGCAAAGTGTTATTGGGTTTTTCCGAGTGGAATTTCTCAGTAGCAGCCCGGAGTCTGTTTTTGTGTCCAGTTGATGGCAATAGGCTCGCCCCCTATTACAAGAGATTTAAACTTAACGGCGAAATGTAGATGTGCTCTACACTTCTGCCCAACCCTTCGGGGAATACAGGTGATATTATGTTATGTTATATACAAAAATAGTCGCTATTCTTTCCCAAATTGTGGAGTTTTGTCCTACTACTTTTATTAGATACGCAAATGGCATGACAGTTACCTATTAGGACATCAAAACGATCATTTGACGTTATCGCGACGTCACTGTAGCTTAAGGCTCTACAAAATTGCGCTCACGTACTCCTCACTATCTTCAAAGAAATTAATTCAAAGGGCACTTCTCGTAAGAGAATCAAAAGTATGCTTTAGACGTCTGTACCATGAACAGAATTTATTTGTTTATCAAGCCCATTTAGATTCCATGAGAATTCCTTGAGTAAAATGGAGTAGGATACAACATTACAAGGACATGGTTTTAATTTGTAATAGCAACAGCTTCTTACTGACATATCTTGTATTCAGTAAAAAAAGTCAAGTCGGGAATAAACGATAGGGCAGATTAAGTGCCATTACGCACTGTCGACTGGTCGCCTGGGCGACTATGCTTATGTTTTGGTCGCCGAAACACCAACTCTCCGGCGACCAGTCGACAGTGCGTAATGGCTCTTAGTAAGACTATTCAGACAAAATATCGTCAAATGGCTCACGTGCATTTTTCGGGAATGCCCGACTAGTTTCGGACCCAATTGAAGCCCTTAATCATGAGCTGAACACGCAAAATAAATATGAATGTGTCTCACGAAAGATATAAGTACTTAATACAAAAAATTACAACTTTTTTTTTCTTCACTGTCTTAAACTTCCTTTTCATTTGTGGGCTTGATGTTGAATTTCGGGACAACCTGCATACATTAGCCATTGTCTACACTTGTCACATAAAACAGATTAAAAAAAGAAACCTATAACTCCTGCAACTTTCACACATATACGCGAAAATCTCCAACAAAAAACGACACAGCCTGTTTTTCATAATAAATTCATAATAGCAAGACAGCGTTCTTAATTCCCAAAACGAATAAGTAGAAAGTAGAATAGGAAATTGCGCTTAAATGGAATACTAATCTCATTCGTGCGCAGGACAAGCTTTGTTATTAGCGCAAAGACAATAAATTGTTACAGTTTGCTACTTCACGTAATGTAATTAGTGTCTTCTCTCTAGAGGAACTTCAAATTGAAAGAATTCTTTTAGTATTTCTTACAAGAATTTTGGTGGCCTGACTCTACCACTATTTCTTACCAAACGACGGCTCGTGAACCTGGCAACAGTTTTTAAATAAAATTATGGCACCCGTAACTGCCAATAAAAGTTCCTAAAAGTATCTTAGCGTAGAGCTGCGTAGGTTGGATTAATGTAATAGAATATATTTAATCAAAAACAGTTTCTCTAAATTAATTTACATAATGGTTTGGTATCGAGGAATAACGTGAATCTTTTATGGGTTTAGGCATTCATAAACTGTCATGTTTATATTCATTAGTGTTTCCAAGTATAAAAATTGCAAACAAGACTAAAAATACTCAAAGGCGAACTTGGGCACCATCTGTAGGTAGATGTTTATCCGACAGCGACTTGGTGGCTCTATTAAAAGCGAGCATTCAACACAAAATGAGGTCGTGCACAAAGAGATTGTTAGGGGTCCTCGGGAAATCACGAACAACATGGCGTCTGAGCCGAGCTCTTGGAGAAAAAATGCGAGATTGCTGTGCGGTAGGAAAGGTAAATCCAAACAACCATTTGTAAAGTGTGCCACTAGTTTGAATATTCAGGAATACCAGCAAAACTAACTATTGTAAAATACTAAAAGATCAAAACTACGGACTTATTTGATGTAACTTTTGTACTTTACATAACAATGAACTGAAAAACTGGAGTAAAATAACCTAAACATCGTAGTCTACATAAAGACGTCAAAGGGTTACAGATAAGGGACTTTTGTAAGTTTATCTGCTTTCTGAAGGATATAATAACAGGGCAAAATGATAAAGAAAAGATTGTGAGCCTTTACCAAAAAAACGAACCAAAGAAACATAACTGAGTCAATATCCTGAATTGGTCATCATACAGCACTTTTTCTTTCTCCGAGAAGTAGTACGAGATATTTGGAAGGGAAAAGGGGATGCCTTAGCTCAGAGGAGCGAAAATAATTAAGCCAGGAAGAAAAACAAAAAAAAGAAGTACTTAGTACTTGAAAGAAACTCGTCAAGGCTGGTTGAAACTATTAAAATTATGTTTGTGTGGGCTGTATTTTTATGAATACAGAAAATTGTTGCAATCAGAAATAATGGGTCTCGTCACGAATTAAACAAATTTTTCAATGTTTCAAACAACCCAAGTCACGGCTAAACTAAATGTACTAAGCTCAGGACCTTGGAAGTTAACTGCTTAGGTAAAAAGTAATTATTTTCCTTTGATTACTATCCTTTATGTAAGAACTGGAAGAAAATCTGGAAAAATCGAACTGCGAAGTTTCAGCTGATAGATCGCATGTTTTCCAACCATGAAAATGATTGGGATCCGATTTTTTTTTTCTTTTTTTAATAAAACACATTGTCCCACACTAAGATTTCACTTGTATCGTGGGTGCGTTTATAGAAACAAATCTCACATACACAAACGCCCAAACCCGAAATAACCATCTGTAGGCCATACAAATTTTTGTTCCGTGTGGTAATCGAACCCACGACCCGTAGCGTAGAAGCCAATCGCTTAGCCACTGCACCAAACGTGTCGTCAACTTCCGAATTCCGAAGATAGGTTCGATTTTCGCGATTTGTCATTTTGTCTTTCGTTCACCCTACTCTCAAATGTTAATGGACAATACTAGTTCGTTGTTTGACAATACTTTGATCGCCTATTTAAGTTCGATATTTGTCGATATATCGTTTCGAGCCAAAACTTCGACGTTCGTTTTTCGGAGTAGGTCCCCTGAGACGAGAGCGTTTCATATCTAACCGCCGAGTCCGTAAGAGGCTTACGGCAGATTGTTTTAAATATTCCAAGAGCCAGCAACTCGTGAAAGTGGTGTGTGGAAATGTTTAAATTTTTCTCAAATTCTTTATCCACTGTTCAACTATGTACAATTAAAAGAGTTTTCCTTTTGATATGGCTCATGTCTTTGCTGCATAATACATAATTCGAACGAACTTTTTTGAATATTTATATTGGCACAAGTGGCAACAGGCATTCTGTTCAAATGAATGAATTTCCAACACTTTTATTTTAATTTCATTTCATTATTATAATTATTTATTCATTTTATTAAGCAAATTGTCTAAAACGGTTTTTTGGGGATATCAAGGATGGTATTGAGCATTTACTTATTGCAAATTTTCTTCGATCATTTGGTTTATAGCAGTTTTCTGTAATACTTACTAAACAGTGGATGCCGATATTTTGTTCATACGAGTATTACTTAAATGAACTCAAAAGCAATTCGACGATAAAGGTATTGACTCAGTATTTAATTCGATATAATTTAATTATAATATTAAATGAATATTGTTGTTATTTCAAAGATATTTGTATTTAAACATGTAAAATGAAATATTAATTGTATCATTTCTTAGTATAAAATGATTTATCTAAATGAAGTACCAACACAGCAAAAGCGTTCGCACGAACGTCGCAATGTCAACATGCACAATCTTAATTTATTGCGTCTGCTAAATCATTGGTAACTTGACGCTAAATAAGCTTAATATAAATCGTATTATACGCCTATTGGACGCATACTCGCCAATACGAACACGCAAAGGTACGACAATAAGTACATTTGGGTCAATCGATACGACAAACGACGAGTCGCGTGTCTGATCGTACGACACGCACCTCCGCTTAAAGTATTCATTATTGAATCGATGACTGTCTATTATACAAGGCTTTGGAACTACTTCGGAAGGAAGAAAACTACCGGCCGCTGCTTAACTATAATAGTATGTGGGTGATTCTACGATAAGAGGTAACTTGTGCGGCAATCAGTTTAAAATAGCTTTTTTATTCTAAATGTTGTTGTTTTTTGCAATGAATCATATCATCTTAATGTAATTTATAAATAACACCACAATTAAATGCCCTATTAAAGCACATATTTCTGAAATTTGAAGCTGAAGCTTAAAATAGTATCTACCCTGGCCTGTCCTCTTGCCGTTTTTAGTCGAACTTGCAGACAGTACATAGGTTCTTTGTATCAGTTGCTAAACAAAGTATGTTTAACACGAAATTAAATAAATATACTTAAGTAGTATTAAATAAAAAGACAGCAAAAGTTGTTTATTTTCAATAATTTTTAAACTAAATTTTTGTCCAGCTTTTTTTGTGTATCTACCCTGGCAAATTTCGTTCCGTTAATATAAACGTAAATATAAGACGGCCATATTCTGAACTGCGCTCAAGGACATCTATCGATTTGAAGTTATCAGAACTAAACACGCGAGCCGTTACAGTGCCGCTATTTTTTAGTTGCTGCGACATGACAGTGCGGAGTAGTGCTTTCGCAAGGTCATGGTATCTCTCCACTGGTCAGTTATAAAAGTTGTAACATTCATTGAATGTATTTGCATTTACTGCCCTAATTTAATAATACTGTTACAGTTAAAGTGTAATATATAATTAAGCTCAAAAAAACTTACGTCAATTAAAACAATTAAATTTTTCATGAAAACATCTCTCCCCTGTCGTATTTCCCCTGGGAAAAAAACTGCCAGGGGAGAGATTCACTGACCAGGGGAGATAATATATTTGTGCAAACTAACTCAGATGTAGCTAATTTCTATCAACGTGACAAAATTTGAAGATTGTGGAAGTATATTAACGACCTGGGCTGCAGAAAGCAAAAAAAAACTAGCAATTTGAAGTCCCAATGTTGTGGAGACAACCGTCAAATCACGCTACGAACTGTTACTTTTGCCTCACAAAAACTTTAGATTTTAACAATAAAAACAAGAAGCATATACAATACCCTGATATTGCGTCAGTCACAAAACCTGTGTTGTATTCTAACGGACCACCCATCATTGGATTACCTATCATTGCCCAGCAGTTCTAGTAGAGAAAATGAACTAGAGCACAAAAAAAATATTTAAAAATGTTTTTTAAGGATTGATAGTTGCAAAAATGTGTAATAAAGATATAATAAATATTTTAAAAACTTGACGTCCTAATTTTTTTCCACTTCAGTATCCAACTTAGGGTTAATTATTCTACCGATACACATTGGTTTCATCTATGGGCAAAAACCGTTGTAAAGTAGTGTAATTATTATGAAAGTCTGACAAAAATGATAGTCTGATTATAACTGTTAAGCACAATGTTTAATAAAAGTTGATCTAATTTACTTTATTATCATTTCATTGCATCAAATTCTCTCCCCTGCCCGATGTATTCACCCTGGCCTTCTAAAAAGTACCAAAATATTTATAAATTGACTTGCCCTTACATGAAAAGGTACATAAACGGGACAAAAATCGTAATATAAGTATTTAATGAAAAAAATCCCATTTTGCTCCTTGGCCGTATCCTCTATGGACTTAAAACCTCTTATCGTAGAATCACCCATGTACTTATTGATGTTTAGCGCAATACCTATGGTATTATTTTTTAGCAAGAATATCTGTCTATCTGCCTAGTCTTTAACCAACTATGTTAGGATCAGCTTCCATCAGCTTCAGCAGGGGGCCTACTCCCTAAGTCCGTCAACGAAGTTATTCGCCCGTCCGAAAGTAGCCCGAAACGTAGGAGTGAACAAAACAAGTGTCAAGTTCAACTTTTCGGACGGGCAAAATCGGTAGTAGGGTCAACTGTCAAATCGTGTTGTCATTCATTCTTAGTTCGGGCCCCGAAATAATCGTATGTCCGTAGGTGATAGGGAGTAGGAAACGCTCGTAACTGAGGCTGAAACCACGGACTTAGTGCTTAGGGAGTAGACCCGCAGATACGGCTGAATACCAGTATTTTACACGGAACGACTGCCATCAGACCTCCGCAACCCAGTTAGGTACCTACTGGGTAATGCCGATATCCTAAGGTGCTTAGGTTGTCAAACATTCGGGCTTCTGACTACCCGTAACGACTGTCACAGCTATTCGTATAACACCCGGGACCGACACGGCTTAAAGTGCTCTCCGAGACACGGAGGGGTCTCGATGTGTAACGAACGGTCACCCATCCAAGGACTGACCGCGGCAAGCGCAGCTTAACCTTGCAAATCGTATGATCCGCGCAGTTGTAAATTAGCCACGAGCTATCAAGAATAATCAAACCAAAAAAGGCTTGGTGGTTTTAAGTACATTTTATACTAAAAATCAAAAACCAGAAGACAAGGTCAAGGCAAATTAACATTTTTATTTGTTTTGTTCGTTTAAATTTTATAATATTAACAGTTCCTGCAGTCTAGAGTTTAGAGGACGTCGCTCTCACGACCATGAAATACTTCTTTTTACAGCTTACGTTCAAAACAAACACTTTCATAATAAATTACAATATATTCCGCAACACAAACTATTGGTGGCACATAAAGTTTTTATGTAGTAACAAAATTGAGAGATGTAATAAAAAATTGTTGGCTCCACAGCTTCGCAAATAGATCAATGACCTGTACCTCGCCTCGCACGATGTTGTTACTTCAGAAATAAGTGTAGATAAGTAATCTGTGTTGTGAATAAGATAAATGCAGACAATTCATTTCTGAATTATCATACAAACAAAAAAGCCGCGGTCACGAATTCATGTTGCCAAATAAGAACTAAGATTGGGAATGCCTGAATAACGGTACTAATGTCTAGTTTCTATACAATGCAAGTTTCAACAAAGCGTAGAGAGAACCGAGACCCAATTACAACATGGAATTAGGTTTCTATTTATTTTACGTGGCTCCTAGTGCTGTTACGTCAAACTTAAACCACCAAAAAACATTAAATAGTAAGTACCACTTTTAAAGTTTCTGACGTAAGAAACTAATTTTGCCGCAAACTCGCCAACAATGATTTGCATAATGCAGGTGGACTGCGTTTTATAACTTCCATTTTGTTTTATTTAGTGGATAAAATGCATGGAGAATAATACACGAGCTTACGTAGGTACCTGCAGTGTATGTTGAAAAAGTTAACTAATAGTAAGTAGCACCTGGGCTAGCAGCGTTCGTGGCTGAAAATATGAACCGGTGTGGTAATATTTTTGTACTCTTAACTGAACACATTATACAAGCATTTTGTGAAATTATTATTTACGGTTTAATCATGGTAATGAGATGAGCCGGCTAATTACATTCCGCTCCATCAGACATTTGCGACAAAGAGAACGAATGAAACACATTCTAATTAACATTAATGGAGGTACAAAAGAAAATTAAAGTAAAATATACAAGGTTATTCGGAAAGGGGGTACTACTGAAAGGGTGTTAAAGTAGCCATAATAATAAATAACTTTTATTTTACAACTTTCCCCAAAAGTCAATAGTTTAAGAGAAGTAGCCGTTCAATCAAAGATTCCATAAAAAATAGGCTAAAATCTATCTATCGTAAGCTATGATCAGCTGTTTACATTTTAGGTCATATTTAGGGTCACGGATTAGAAGCTCCATTTTCTGAAATCATAACTAAAGCAGGGGTGAAGTATTTTTGGAAAAACTAAAACAAAAAACATTTTGTATGGAAATAAAAATTATCGAATTTTGAAATTTTAACACTTGCTTTACAACAGTCATCAGTGATGCTATAAGGGGCCCGCGGATTAGTACCCCCTTTCTGACTAACCTTGTATATTGAATAATAGAGAAACACAAAAATAAACTTAGGCCTCATAGTATCGTTACATATTATTTAATCTTCCAAAATTCTACCTCTTTCTATTTGGTGTTATTTATTTCGGCTGTCAGAATGTTTTATTTTAAAATAAATAAAAATGATCTGAAACTTCGACTCAAGAATAAGCTATATTTGAAATAGGAAACTATTTATTCTGGGAATGAGAGAATTTTTTATTAAGTCTTTGCCCTACACTAAGATTTCTCTTGTATCGTGGGTGCGTTTACAGACTCAACTCTCACATACACAAACTCCCAGACCCGAAACAACAATCTGTGAGTCATACGAATTTTTGTTCCGTGTGGGAATCGAACCCACGACCCGTGGTGCAGAAGCCAATCGCTCAGCCTGCACTGCACTGCACCAACGTCGATGCGTGTCGCCTATTATTATTGTATCGTTATTATTATAATATGGTGCATAAATAATACACGCAATATGTAAATCCAAGCCGATTTTTTAATTTAAATTCCAATGTCATGTAAAACGGGACTCATCGCGAACGTAGGATGTAATTGAAAAAGCTGAGGCCAAAAATAGTCGTGCAAAATATACGGGGGAGAAGTAAACGGCTTTCAAAAGAGTCGAGCACAAAACTATCTCAGCTAGACTTGCGGAGTTTCAAATGGGACACGCTGTATTGTGGAAATTCACAAGGGATCTCAGTTTCCGGACTGACGCCCAACTATTACGGCAACGAGCGCCATCTGGGAAGTGGGTGATAGACGTCTCATGGACATTGCTTCTAGAAATTTCAGTCGAGGTAAAAGTAGTTTCAAGGTATCAAAAATGCTTATATGGCATTCATTTTTACAATAAACTATAGAAAAAGATTTTCTGAATATTAGCTGTAAATTGTTCACGCTTCATTACTGGTCGTGAAAAAGATTTCTTAGCTTCGGAACTGTTACAAGCCTGAAGCCATTTCTATTAAGAAATTAGTTACTGCAGTTACTGTTGTTTTTGTATTAGAACTTTCGTGCACATTATCATTATCATATTTATGAGTAGTTACGGTTTACTCACGTGCATTTTTCGGGATTGCCCGACTTGTTTAGGATTCAAACGGAGCCCTTAATCATGAGCTTAACGCAGAGAGGTCGCGAGTCGAACTCAATCTGGCAATCCCGAAAAATGCACTTGAGTAACGTAACTAATGATAAATTACTGTTGTTGTCTAACAAAAAGCTCCTTTTAGATTAGTTACAGCTCACTAGAAAGATGCGCACAATCATTTTGAAAATACTGCCCAGATGAAACCAACATTTTAGCAAAATTTTAAACGGTTTTCGCCTATACTTTCCTGTTTTATTAACCTTTGCGTCGAAAACTGCGGAAAAACTGGGTTTGTACAAAAAATATATTTTCAAGTTGAATAGATTTAAAAAAATTGCGTGGTAATGAAATGCAAATCTGACCTTTCACAACTGAAATACTGTACGGTGGGAAATTTTAAAACAACACGTTAGTGAAAATTTTAGTTCATAAAACCTAGCCTTGACTTATGTCTAACTGGCCATTTTACTGAAGCGTTAAAGTTTGGCTTAGATATTTTATTTTATCGTTAGTTCCTTACCGTCCTGTGTTTATTCTACATTGTAATCTAACATATTGTCCATCATACAAATATGAGAATTCAAAAATCGATCTATATAAATAAAATTAAATGCTGTTCGTTAGTAAGCGCATCACTTGAGAAACGGCTGGACCGATTTGTTTTTTTTTTTAATGTTCTTAATAGTCCGAATTAGGTTTTCACGGAAAGAAATATTGGAAAGTTGCCCGGAAAATTGGCAAATTCTGGAAAAATTTAAAGTTCTTTTTTCTATGGGATTTTTGTATGACAGGACAACGTCTGTCGGCTCAGCTAGTCTTCAATAAATACTGTTCTGTTCTCCAATATATACTAAAGCTTCAAGTACTTTCCACGACACGCAGTAGATAGCGTACATCGGCTTAAAGAATTAATTGCCATATCAATGAATCAACATTTTCCCAGTTATTTATTCATTAGCAATCAAAATTCCTGAATCATAACTCCTATTTAGTACAGCACGACACAACTAAGGGCGTTCGCTACGTTAAGCGTGCGCACGCGGCGGGTACCCGCCTCGCGTGTGTGTATTGAAAGATAGTATGAGCAGCGCTAACTGGCGCGGACGCGTGCGACGGGTTTTTACATACTATCTTCCAATACACACACGCGAGGCGGGTACCCGCCGCGTGCGCACGCTTAACGTAGCGAACGCTCTAAGAAGTTGCATCGGCAAATTTCGGAAAACCGATCACTTCCGAACTGAGTGCGACTTCAAGACCACGATTTTTTATTGGTACTGTGGTAACAACAATTCTTTACGCTGCGCTGACGCAATAAGAGTGAGTGGCGCAAAAATGAGCGACTGCCATTAGTTGTTCGATCAAGTACATCAATGTAACTTCTTAGTTGTGTCGTACTGTACTAATTTGTATTTCCGCTTTCCTTCCGGATATATGAGGCGGCTCGCTATGCATTTATTGCACCGTATACAAAAATATCAACTCCTTAAATCACTAATTATATTATAATTAGATTACTCAATTTCCTTTGCTCTACATAAGTCTTGATAAAATCTTTACGCTTTCAGAGGCATGTTTACTTGAGGATTTTAATTCTTTTTTTATATCTACATAAGGTGTATAATATAAATCATGACCTAGATTACCTAGATAGAATAAACAGCAGGTATCTTAGGTATTGCTGGCCAAGCACTGTTTGTTGCAACAGAGCAAAAAAAATGTGCCAGTTTTACTACATCCATCAAAATAATATGCTTTCTAAAATAATACAATAAACATTAATTTTAATAAGCAACCTTGAACAGTTTGCGGAGTTTTATTCAGAAGGAGAAGATAGGTCGGAGCCTGAAGTTAAGAGATAGCAAGAGGAAGAGCTTTTAAGGGCTCATCACACGGGTTCCGTCATTGACGATTCGTCATAAAACACGATACGTCATGACGGATGGACGTTCACATTGCATACGGAATCGTGTTATAACATGATTTGGCAAAATATCCGAATTGATGTTCACATTCGTTTCGTGATTCTTAGTCTTGGATGAACAATCGAACACGATGCATCCGTCACAAAAAAATCACGATTCGTGTTTTTTGACGAACGTGTTATTTAAAATACGATGCGTGATTTAGGACGTGTCCGATATTTATCACGATTCGTGACGCGTGTGAACACGGTCATTTAAAAAGAATGGCCGCCGTCAAAAAAAAAACGAATCGTGAAAAAAGACGATACGTCAAAAAAAAAAAGAATCGTCTTCGTGTGAATGAGCTCTAACCTATTCAGCACTCTGCAGAGAGTAGTTGTGCAGGTACTAAATACAGCATTGTATGATATCAGTCTATTTTAATCCGAAGGACATAAGACTAACATAGACTGTCCAAGGTTTAGTTCTCCAAAAAATAACTTGAAACTATACTAGCTGTACTCGCGGCTTTGCCTACGGAATCATAACTAACCACCCATACTCAATAGCGTGATAATCAGGGCCGGCCCGACCATAGGGCGAACGGAGCGGCCGCTCCAGGCGCCAGATCCCAGGAGGCGCCTCAGTCAACTGGTATTATATTTATATTCGGGGCAAGCAAGTGGGGCGCCTCTCGTGTAGTGCCGGACTTAAAGAATAGCACTACCCCCCCCCCCCCTCCCTTGGGGAAGGCCTATGTCCAGCAGTGGACGTCATGAATGATGAATAGGGACGCCATAATTGCGCTCTATCCTAAAACTTGCCAGTGCCGACTGGTGATAATTTGTACTCTACAACCTGACCCGCTCTTTAACGGATATTTTGGGCAAATGTTAATTAAATCTGTAGTAGTACACGTAGCAATATTATTTAAGTTACGATGTTGTAACGTTGCTGTATAGATTAAAAATATGACCACCAACAAAACAGCTACTTCTTCAATGCCTCTGTATAAGAGGAAATAGAAACATAAACTTAAATTAAAGTTTACTAGCTTAATTCAAATTTATATATAGAAAGCCTAACTTCCAAGGTTAGACAGGCGCTAGTAATTAACAGCGAGGCAACAAAACCGCGATAAGCTTCAACCGCGAACGCTTTTGTTTACTTCAAATTTTATTTTCGCCTCAAACATTTTCCGTAATTAATTACGCTGCTAAACTGGCCAGGTGTTCCGGCGTCGCGTCGTATCCACACGACACGACACGGCACGAGAGTGCGCGCGCGCGCCTCTATACCACAGACAACTATTCATCGCATCGCGCAGCCCTGCTCTATGCCGCACCGCGTTCAACGACCAGACCAGTTGCCCGTGCGTCTTAGCGAACGTCACTCGCACGCACGGTGTAGCTCACGCATCAGACTTAAATTAGTTTATCTTTTATGTACAACATGTTTTCATTAGAATAAATTCATTGTAACCAGTAAAAAACAGTCCATCATTTCATCGAAGCCTACACAGCCTTAACAGTGGTCCTTCTACCGTCTTCAAGTATTTTCATCTTCAAAATCTACGTGGCCATTTTGCGCAACATCGCTTGCCGCGGCGCGTGGCCCGTACAAGTCCAGAAAACAGAAAAAAAATTCAAGAAAGCCAAGGATACCTGTGCATGAAGACATATTTCCTGCATCGAGGATACCTGCAAACGGCATTTTTCATATCAGAAAATTCAGAAATTTCGTCATCAAAATCTGCGTCGCCATTTTGTGCAACATCGCTTGCCGTGGCGCGTGGCCGATAATGTACAGATAAAATCAAGAAAACCAAGGATACCTGTGCACGAAGACATAGGTATTTCCTGCATCGAGGATACCTGTAAACAGCATTTCTCATCACAGAAAATTCAGCAACGCAACAACATACGACCCAGCGACCCATGCTTGGATGCCACGAAGCGCAAAGTTGTAGGAATCGACAGACTGAGTGAGTTCGTTCCAATTATTTCCATATCTCACCATGTTCCTATTTCCTAAGAGTAGCTCTCTATAAGTGCTTGGTATCGTTGGGGCCTTTTCGCGTGTTGGTGTGCTTGACCTTGATCGATTTTGTTGCACGTTTTTTCACAAGCCTGCACGTGCTACTTATAGACTACAGTCTATCGGTTTGTTCATTCAGCCGGTTGCAGCTTGCCTATTTCTTAATAACATCTTATACATATCAGGTATAATAATATACCCATAAATACACAATATACAGCCTATTGCATTAAATATGAGTGAAATTCGCCTTAAAGAGCTAGTTAAATCACGCGGAAGCTTAAAAGCAAAGCTTACTCATTTTAACAATCATTTGAAATCATTACCATGTAATGAATCCCTCAGTGAACTCCAAATCACAGAATTGGAATGCCGTCTGTCAAAAATAAACTTAATTTCAACACAATTTGACAGTATACAGACTGAGATCGAGGCGCTGCTGACCGATGAAGGGGAACAAGATGCGTATGAGCAGCGAGAGCAGTTTGACAACAATCTCTACGCGCTACTTGCGGAAGCCACCGCGCTGGTCAAAGCAGCAAGGAAGGCCAGTGACGGGCGGGATGCATACAAGCAGGACGCCAGCGCGTCCAACAGCAGCAGCGCGCATCAGGATTTCGTGAGGTTACCTAAAATCAACCTGCCTCACTTCGACGGCAACTTTCAGCACTGGCTCGAATTCAAAGATACGTATATTTCCTTAATACACAACAACAAAAGTATAACTCAAATCAACAAATTTCATTATCTTCGCGCTACTCTTAAAGGCAGCGCATCATTAATTATTCAGAAGGTTGAATTCAGAGCAGATAATTATGACATAGCATGGAATTTATTGACTAGTAGGTTTGACAACGAACGTCTCTTAATAAATAATCACATAAATGCCCTTTTTAATTTAGAACAAGCGCAGAAAGAATCTAGTACTTTTTTAAGAAACATAATTGATATAACTAACAAAAACTTGTGTGCACTTTCCAGTCTAGGTCAACCAACAGATCACTGGGACACACTTATCATTTATCTCATGTCTAAGAAATTAGATTCCAAATCTTTCCGGGAGTGGGAAGAGCATCGTAGTACAATAACAAGCTATCCTACACTTAAGCAATTTCTCACCTTTTTAACAAACAGAGCAGACTTGTTGGATACTATTCAACAAGAATTATCACACAAAAATCATTTCAATAATAACAACAAACATAACACTCAACAGTCAGATTTTAACAAAATAAAAGGTTCAAATATTAATTCAGATTCTAAAAGTGGCACTAAAACATGTGCTATGTGTAAAAAAGATCATGACCTTTTTAGTTGTCAAGATTTCAGAAACTTAGATGTAATCACCCGCAATCAAAAAATGATTAATTTTAAAGTATGCAAAAATTGTTTGCGGACTGGTCATACAGAAAAATATTGCAAATTATCACACTGCAAATATTGTTCAAACAAACACAATACACTCTTACACATGGACAAAGAGACAGAAACACATGTCCCTGTCGCTTTGTCAGCAGAAATTCAAACTAACAGGACCTGCATCCTGCTTTCCACAGCGCTCGTGAAGGTAGCAGATTCCACGGGAAGACTTCGCACAGCTCGTGTCCTTCTTGACAACGGCAGCACTTCTCACTTCATCACGCAGCACTTCTGTGAGAAACTGGGTCTTATAACATATAACGCAGGCTCCATTGTATCAGGTATCAACAATCAATATTCCTATAGTGCAGAGTCTTGTGACATAACCATACAATCATTCTCTGGCGATTATGTAACAAAGCTTAGTTGTTATGTACTGCCCAAAATAACAAAGTCTATACCTATGTCATACATAGATATCAAAGACTTGCCTCTTCCTTCGGGCATTGTACTAGCAGATCCCTCTTTTAACGTTCCCTCCACTATTGACATACTAGTGGGGGCAGAGATCTTTTGGGATATTTTAACTTCCAACTTCATTGATTTAGGTAGCCAACGTCCTAAGTTGCAGCAAACTAAATTAGGTTGGTTAGTATCAGGCACAATTAATTTAAACAATAAAAACATACAGACCTACAAAAACTCAGAACATCAGAATTGTCATCTTCAGACATATAATAAACACACAGAACAACACCATTGTTATTTTACTCAGAATGAAGAATTACAACTTACCCGGTTTTGGGAGTTGGAATCAGTGTCATCAAAGCACAATTTATCTCAGGAGGAACGAGCTTGTGAGCAGAGCTTTGCAGAGAATACTCGACGAGATAATGAAGGTAAGTTTATAGTATCTATACCATTGAAAGACTCACCTGAAGTTCTCGGAGACTCCTACGCAATGGCGAAGCGACGTTTTCTCTCCTTGGAACGCAGACTGTCACGTGACCTACCTTTAAAAGAGGAGTACTTACATTTTATGTCAGAGTATCTATCCTTGGGTCACATGACTGAAACCAAACAGAACACAGAACAGAAAATAAATTATTACTTACCTCATCATGGAGTAATTCGTGAGTCGAGCACAACCACTAAACTACGAGTCGTCTTCGACGCTTCAGCTGTTACAACAACAGGTAAATCTTTCAATAATATCCAGATGATTGGACCGGTGGTTCAGGATGACCTGCTGTCCATACTACTCAGATTCAGACAACACAAATTTGTCATCACAGGTGACATAGAAAAAATGTACAGAGCCATAGCAGTAGAACCTTCTCAACGTTTATTACAACAAATCTTATTTAGGTTCAATCCTACAGAACCCATTAAGTCTTACACTCTTAATACTGTCACGTATGGCACGGCATCAGCGCCATACCTAGCCACAAAGTGTTTAGTTTCTCTCGCAGAACAATGTTCGAGTGAAGAGGCTAAACAGTCTATTACTAGGGATTTTTATGTCGACGATTTCTTGAGTGGAGGGGAGACAATTCCTTTTGTAATAGACCTGTGTAAGGATGTTATTAGAACATTAAAAGCTGCTAATTTTAATTTAAGAAAATGGCAGTCTAATAATTCAGAAATATTACAATCTATTTGTCCCAACACAAACACAGAAAATAATCAGAAAACATTAGATTTAAATGAGTCGCTACCCAACAAGACGTTAGGCTTAAATTGGGACTCTTCAGCAGATAACTTATTATTTTCTATAAATATTGATTCAAACAGAAAGAAAGTGTCCAAACGTGTTATATTATCACTAATCAGCCAAGTGTTTGATCCCTTAGGACTGCTAGGACCATGTACAGTCGAAGCAAAAATGCTTATGCAATCGTTATGGATCGACAAATGCAGTTGGGACGATGAAGTGTCACTTGATATCAGAACAAAATTTCAATGTTTTATTCAATCACTTTCAGTTTTAAATTCATTACGCATACCACGTTGGGTTTTTTGTGACAACGCTGTTACTTTTGAATTACATACGTTTACAGACGCTTCAGAACGTGCATATGGCGCATGTGTGTACGTCAGAACGGTCGATATACAAGGTAAAGCCTGTGTCCGACTGCTAGCTTCCAAGAATAAAGTAGCGCCTTTAAAACCAGTCACAATTCCTAGGCTAGAACTGTGTGGGGCGTTATTAGGTACAAGACTCTGCACTAAAGTTTTAAAATCGCTCACAATTAAATTCGAAAAACGTTATTATTGGACTGATTCGATGATCGTCCTCGGTTGGCTAAATACTTCACCTAGCCGCTTAAAAACTTTTGTGCGTAACAGAGTAGGTGAAATTCAAGATTTTACCGCTGATAGTAGATGGAGCCACGTGCCGTCGAAAGACAACCCGGCAGACCTGGTTTCTCGCGGGGTGAAGGCTGATCTCATTATCGAGTCGGCTCTGTGGTGGCACGGACCAAGCTTCCTTCATCATACACACATCAACTTTCCAAAAACACCAGTCACTCACACAGAGGCATCACTTCCAGAAACATCACTACACACAGTAGTTGCAGACAATACAGACAACAATAACATCTTAAAACTCATTCACAAAATGAGTAATTATATGAAATTAATCAGAACCGTAGCTTATATTAACAGATTTATTCAGAACTGTAAAAATCCTGGTACCAAAAGTGCAGGTATTTTATCGTTATCAGAACTTCAAACAGCAGAAAACATAGTGCTGAATACAGCACAACGTGAAATGTTCTCTGAAGAATATTATATTATTAAATCAGCCCAATCGTTACATAAAAAACACAAACTTAATTCATTATCACCTTTTGTTGATTCTAACAATATCTTACGCGTTGGAGGACGCCTAAGTAATTCGAATTATGAATACAATATTAAACATCCTATTCTACTAAGTAGCAAACATCACCTTACACAAATCATCTTTCATAAAAAATATATAGATCTATTACACGCAGGCCCACAAATGCTACTGTCACACATCAGACAAACCTACTGGCCAGTGGGGGGGAGGAACCTCGCGAGGCGCACTGTACACAACTGTGTACGTTGTTCAAGATTTAAACCTAAACCTGTCCAGCCTATAATGGGTAACTTGCCGCGTGACAGGACGCATTTAGAGTTTCCTTTCCTACACACTGGAATTGATTATGCCGGGCCAGTGTTGATCGCAGATCGAAAAGGCAGAGGTAGCAAACTCACGAAATCTTATATTTGCGTTTTTGTTTGTTTTGCAGTCAAAGCGTTGCATCTCGAGCTCGTCACGGACCTTACCAAAGAGGCATTCATTGCTGCCCTTCATCGGTTTATGAGTCGCCGTGGCAAGCCACAGACCATTTCATCAGACAATGCTACAACCTTCGTTGGAGCTAGTAACGATATTCATTCATTTTTTAAAACTTATTCAGATGAGATTCAAACAGACATGACCAACCTAGGAATAGATTTCAAATTCATACCACCCTATACTCCACACTTCGGTGGGTTATGGGAATCGGCGGTAAAGTCGGTCAAGCATCATCTCAGGAGAGTACTCTCTCTGACGCACCTAACGTACGAGGAGATGTCAACTTGCCTGGCACAGATAGAGGCTATCCTTAATTCTCGGCCCCTTATTCCTCTCTCTACAGATCCTTCAGATCTTTCTTGTCTGACACCATCCCACTTCCTCATTGGACGAACGCTCACGTCGGTTCCTCATCCTCCAGTCACAGAAGTCAACATCACCAGACTGCAACGCTTCGAAAGAATTGAAAAACTGAGGCAACATTTCTGGCAGCGCTTCTCACTTGATTATGTAAATCTTCTCCAACAGAGAACCAAGTGGGACACTGCTAGCGACAACCTCAAGCTGGGATCCCTGGTCTTAGTGAGGGACCGGCATCAGCCACCACTGGTGTGGCTTCTGGGAAGAGTCACAAAGCTGCATCCCGGACCAGACAGCGTCAGCAGGGTGGCCGACATCCGAACTAGAAAGGGAGTCATACAGAGGGCGTACAACAATATATGCCCTCTCCCCGTCACCTCTTCACCTTGAAGCAGCGCTTCAACCCCGGGAGCATGTTCCGGCGTCGCGTCGTATCCACACGACACGACACGGCACGAGAGTGCGCGCGCGCGCCTCTATACCACAGACAACTATTCATCGCATCGCGCAGCCCTGCTCTATGCCGCACCGCGTTCAACGACCAGACCAGTTGCCCGTGCGTCTTAGCGAACGTCACTCGCACGCACGGTGTAGCTCACGCATCAGACTTAAATTAGTTTATCTTTTATGTACAACATGTTTTCATTAGAATAAATTCATTGTAACCAGTAAAAAACAGTCCATCATTTCATCGAAGCCTACACAGCCTTAACACCAGGCCTTAGGCAGTTTCAGGTTTTTTTTTAAATTATTTTTGTCTACATTCGTAGATTTTGTAGGCAGTTATTTTAACATCATGACAATTAAGAAATGTCTTCGGTTTAAAAAGTGTAGCTATTTTCCTCTTTCCTGGATTGATAACATAATATGCTATTAAATATTTATTTAAAGGTCCAATCACTATAATCTCTAGAACATTAAAGAGCGTTATTACTTTTACGAATCGTGTTTCCGTCAATTTTCACATTTGCTCGTTTTTATGCGCAAGCGCCACTTGCGTAACGCAAACAGCGGCGGCAACGCGCCAATCAGAGCATCTCGATCCTACGCCAGGTATGTACTTAACGTTACCGCAAATTTGGCAATGCAATTCTGTTACGATTGCAGCGTATTTTGGATGAAATAATTAACGATAATTCTTCAAACTGATTAAGAAATGGTTTTACTAAAAATTCAAAAGGTTCAACGAATATTATTTTATAAAACACAAATGTTCACCGCTAACGAGCGCCAAGAACATGCCTTTTTATCCTAATTAAATAACGTAGATAATATAATGATAATAAAAAGAATATAATATTGAAGTAACTTGAAGAGCGCATTCGACCTTACTTCAATCTTCCTATTCAGTAACCTAGTGTTCGCCTTCCATGTAGGGCAAGGATGATTTGTAAGGTCGATAGTCGATACGGAACTATATTTCTTAAATGGAACACGAAGCCACAATAGTTATAATGAAATCACACACTTCAAACAATGATTTGTGAATCGAAGTACTGAGTGAGAAGTAATCAACTGGGTAGCCTGATTAATGATTTCCGCGCCAAAAAAGAAGATCAAGGACATTTCCAACACCTAATCTATCTTAGTTTATCTTTTGGGATATTCACTTCTTTTAGAAAGAAGATAGGCAATAAAAATTACAGAAAGTTTTCTATTAAGTACCTTTTATTTAAACAAAATGGTTTCCCATTTTGCGACGAGATATTATTCTTTCTGCTACAAGGTAGTGGATTTAGAGACAAAAATAAAAACCACCTAACATTAGAAGAGGAACTCGTGTATTTTATGCAAAGTATATCCGTTATGGTAATAGGGAGAATATAATTACATTTTGTAAGTTACATTTTTGTGATCCGTACCTTTCTTTTTCGTGCGCTGATTGCGGAATCTGCAGTACGGTCTGCTGGCTCTCCATTTCCACCACACATTGTGTACCCAGTTCGAGTTCTGGAAAAAAAGAAATAGTATTAAGTATTAAATATTCAAAGCTCACCGAAATATGACGCATGTATGAGAAAGGTTGACGAACGTCTGTACGTTGGTACAATGACGTGCCACAACGTACGTTAGTCCTATAACCTTTTGACCTAATGGGCAGTGGGCCTATGTAGTTAATTGATTTTAGAGGATGAATAATTTAAAATGCACGCAACCCTATAAACCAACACACATCTGTGACTCATTTGAAAGCTAAAAATAAAGGAGAAACAAGAACTTATTTAGAAGTAACAGTACACCACGAAAGACTGCATAGAGACGCGTTGCATGTGGTGGAGATTTTCGAGGAAACGATGAAGAATTAAACTTTTATAATGGCAAAGCTGCATTTCTTAAGTCTATTCGGGACAAAACATAGTAAACATTATCCTAAGCTGTACCATTAATGGCACACCTTACACGAGGTCTCAAATCGCACCCGAAATAACTGAATACAATCGAACCGGGAATTTAATGCTAGTACAGAACGGGAGCAACCCAGTGACTGGAATGTTAATCACCTTTAATTATTTCGTGTAAAGGTAATGGTAGCAAACCCTGGCAGTAATAAAGGAATATTTAGTATTCAGCCTGTTTTCTAATCAATGGTTATTTGTGAATGTGTTGGGGTAGTGATATTGTTTTATGTAAGTGGTTTAGAGATAAGATTGCTCGTTATTTAGATGGGTACCTACTACAGGAAAATACGAGAATGTTAGTACTTATGGAGTACTTAATAACGTATGGACAATATGGGGATATTGAAATTTTTCCTAGGGCGGATTTCGCAACATCGGATAACTCGTATCTGAGGAACAAATTTTGCGGTTTCGTATAGAAGTTCTGTCAAAACGACTTGTTTCTTAGATAAAAGTTGCTTGGTAGAATCGGTCCTTCATGAAGTCTCTAACGATTGTAGCGTAATGTGTATTAAGTACTTAATAGTAAGTATTTTTTTAAGTTTTCTGTGATCATTAATTAACATTATGGTTCTTAAATATTTCAACTTTTAGTTATCTTTCGATGATCCGAGCAGCCGAGCATCTGTCATGTAGCCTTCATGACCTTTACTTAATTTTCAGGTGCCCTATATATTATGTCCTTGTGAATTCATATTAAGCATCAACACTGCATTTTTAAAGGTTCTGTTGACATGGGTACTCGTCCTCGAGAACGCGGCTATGTCTGTGGTTAATCATCTAACGTCTTTCATTCCAAATACCACTTTTCTTGCAGGAACTGATAATACTGCTTTCGTTTGTTTAACCGGTTGCGTACCGCCCGTCGTCACAGGACGACACTTAATTGTCTTATCTATTGTGTCCATAATTACGGTGATTGAGTTTAATTAAGGCCCCTCATCACGGCGACTTTTTGTAGCGATGCTGTCGCGCGTTTTGTAAACGGGTGATTCTACGATAAGAGGTAACTTGTGCGGCAATCAGTTTAAAATTGGTTTTTTATTCTAAATGTTGTTGTTTTTTGCAATGAATCATATCATCTTAATGTAATTTATAAATAACATCACAATTAAATGCCCAATTAAAGCACATATTTCTGAAATTTGAAGCTGAAGCTTAAAAAAGTATCTACCCTGGCCTGTCCTCTTGTCGGTTTTAGTTCAACTTGCAGACAGTACATAGGTTATTTGTATCAGTTGCTAAACAAAGTATGTTTAACACGAAATTAAATAAATATACTTATGTAGTATTAAATAAAAAGACAGCAAAAGTTGTTTATTTTCAATAATTTGAAACTTAATTTTTGTCCCGCTTTTTTTGTGTATCTACCCTGGCAAATTTCGTTCCGTTAATATAAACGTAAATATAAGACGCCCATATTCTGAACTGCGCTCAAGGACATCTATCGACGTGAAGTTATCAAAACAAAACACGCGAGCCGTCAGAGTGCCGCCATTTTTTATTTGTTGCGACATGACAGTGCGGAGTAGTGCTTTCGCAAGGTCATTGTATCTCTCCACTGGTCAGTTATAAAAGTTGTAACATTCATTGAATATATTTGCATTTACTGCCCTAATTTAATAATACTGTAACAGTTAATGTGTAATATATAATTAAGCTCAAAAAAACTTACGTCAATTAAAACAATTAATTTTTTCATGAAAACATCTCTCCCCTGTCGTATTTCCCCTGGGAAAAAACTGCCAGGGGAGAGATTCACTGACCAGGGGAGATAATATATTTGTGCAAACTAACTCAGATGTAGCTAATTTCTATCAACGTGAAAAAATTTGAAGATTGTGGAAGTATATTAACGACCTGGGCTGCAGAAAGCAAAAAAAAACTAGCAATTTGAAGTCCCAATGTTGTGGAGACAACCGTCAAATCACGCTACGGACTGTTACTTTTGCCTCACAAAAACTTTAGATTTTAACAACAAAAACAAGAAGCTTATACAATACCCTGATATTGCGTCAGTCACAAAACCTGTGTTGTATTCTAACGGACCACCCATCATTGGATTACCTATCATTGCCCAGCAGTTCTAGTAGAGAAAATGTACTAGAGAACAAAAAAAATATTGAAAAATGTTTTTTAAGGATTGATAGTTGCAAAAATGTGTAATAGAGATATAATAAATATTTTAAAAACTTGACGTCCTAATTTTTTTCCACTTTAGTATCCAACTTAGGGTTAATTATTCTACCGATACACATTGGTTTCATCTATGGGCAAAAACCGTTGTAAAGTAGTGTAATTAATATGAAAGTCTGATAAAAATGATAGTCTAATTATAACTGTTAAGCACAATGTTTAATAAAAGTTGATCTAATTTACTTTATTATTATTTTATTGCATTAAATTCTCTCCCCTGCCCGATGTATTTACCCTGGCCTTCTAAAAAGTACCAAAATATTTATAAATTGACTTGCCCTTACATGACAAGGTACATAAACGGGACAAAAATCGTAATATAAGTATTTAATGAAAAAAATCCCATTTTGCTCCTTGGCCGTATACTCTATGGACTTAAAACCTCTTATCGTAGAATCACCCAAACGCGCTTCTACATCGCTACTGAATCTACTACTGTCGCTACAGAATCTGTTACACAGCCAGTGACAGAATCGCGGCTGTATCGATACACATGCGCGACAGCATCGCTACTGCATCGCTACAAAAAGTCGCCGTGGACGAGACCTCTTAATCACAAACGTGTGACGGTCCCATTATCAAGATTATAAGGCCTACGTCTGATGGAAATGAAGTTTACACTGTATGTTATTATTTTTATGGTGCAATTTACACTATGACATTTTTTATGCTGCTGTTTATCTGCTGGATATAATCTCTAATCTGCTTTTACAACACCCACGAGAATGCAGGCGCAAAACAAGTAAAGAATTAGGTAAAGCATTTTTAAATATCTATGGAGACAACACAAACATACTCGTAATATAGATACTAATTTAAATAGTAAGTACGCAAGCGGTGAGTCAAGCCGAGGTCGGGCCGTACGTCCGTGGCGATGCTCTTTCAAATCCGGTTTTACTAGACCATTTTATGTGCGCTAGGCTTATGTAAAGCAAACGGTATTAACTCGGCTAGACATTGGAACAGACTGATGTTTGGAGAGTTCACACTTACAGTAAATGGAAAGAAATATGATTACCCCTCATAGCTTTAACACTCGAATAGCTTAAAAATAGGCCTTACAAAGATAATTTACTGATACAATATGTGTTACAAATTGCGAATAAAACGATAAATCATGAGATCATGCACGATCCAAATATCCCTCGAATCTTTAGCTTAGTATGTATTTATTCGCGTCTCTAATGTCAATTTGATCGGAAGAGAAACAACGGTTTTCACAATGATACTTCTCGGCTTGCAATTTCTGGTAATGCCGACACGATTAAGCGATATTTCACTGGATGTCGTGATACATAAATGTACAAAACACTAGACGATACAAAATTCTTGTGGTAAAAAAAATAGTGCTCATCGAGGCGCTGCGTGTTGCAACGTACAGACGAGTCTAGAATCGATTTGACAAATTACGTAAAGACGTTCCGCTGAAAGTGGAGCAACGGCAATCACACCGAGGATTTCCACGAGTTTATTTACCATGACGAATGCTAGTGAGCGTGCATTCTTGTACTAAAATGATCTCGCGGCTTACTCAACTATTTACTAACAGAGTCATTCATACGCCTTTGTCAAGGTTAAATAAAACAGATTGATATTAAATTCTTCTTTGATCTCAGTTTCATGGCATGTGATAGAAATATCGTAAATGGAAGAAACTACCACTTTCACAGGAGCTTGAGACGAAATGTAAACAAAATACCCACTCTAAAATTATCGCCGTAGAGTATTGTATTGTCGTATATCAGTAGATGTAGGGACGGTCCAGTCAGTTCTGGCACTGAAATCAGCAAGTCAAATGAACAAAGAAGCCATATAAAGTAGGTGATAGACGTACGAACTTAAAGTACGTGGTTTTTAAGATCGTGAACTTAATCGGCTCGTCGTCGGTGACACACGTGAAGCTTATTCATTACTCTGGTACTAGAGTAATGAATAAGCTAAGCAGAGTAATGAGTACCAGGGGGACTGCGATGTCGTCAATAGAGGAAACATTGTGCATGCTACGAGCAAAATTTCAAACCTGTTGGATTGCCAACGAACTTACTCGGCGGTTTTAAAGTACGCGTACTTAGGGTGACACACGAGCGAAAAAGGTCGTCGAGCCACAAGTTCGCGTACTTACTCACATGTATTGTCTATCACCCCTTTAAAAGCTTTGGCGATTATTTTCATATACTTGTTAGCATAATTCTTTTTACGATTAGCTATTAATAAGTCACCTTATGTAGAATTTTTAGCTAATAACAAAACTGTAATGAAAGATTCGTTTATTATGAAGTAAGTAAGTACTTAAATTCGTGAATTTTCCTCAGCATTATTTTCTATGCATTGTAAGGTACGGCTGTCGATAAAGTCGAAACTTATAATATCGATGGAATTCACAATAGGGCTCATGATAGATGTAGGTCAACCAGCTGTTGTTTTCACAGAGTCGTTATGCTGATCCAGTCCATCCATTTCATTGTACACGGCCGGAACAGGTGTACAGTGCCGAATAAATTGTCTTTCATTCTTACGAATCCGTTTTCCGATAGCCGGCTTTGTGACAAATGTAGCTTTATCGAGAAATGTATTTTATTAATCTGGCTCGAAAACAATGAAGTAGTAGTAATTGAGATAGCAATTTGCATATCGATATCGGGTTTTTTTAGTGAGATTGCCGATTTTGATATCTAATAAGCATGATTTGTTGCACAATTTGGGAGGAGTTTTTCTAGCATGAACTTTACATGCTTCCTATAAGTACTCTTTTCACCCACAGATGAGTACAGTTCGGTCATTTCGTAAATTGTAGGTGACCGTAAGGTGACACCTATCGAAAAAACGTAAACGACATCATCAAAAACCGTAAACAACTATGGGTATTTTAATCCTTTTTTTAGGGTTCCGTACCCAAAGCGTAAAATGGGACCCTATTACTAAGACTCCGCTGTCCGTCCGTCTGTCACCAGGCTGTATCTCATGAACCGTGATAGTTAGACAGTTGAAATTTTCAGATGATGTATTTCTGTTGCCGCTATAACAACAAATACTTACTAAAAAACAGAATAAAATAAATATTTAAAGGGGCTCCCATACAACAAACGTGTTTTTTTTGTCGTTTTTATGCATAATGGTACGGAACCCTTCGTGCGCGAGTCCGACTCGCACTTGACTGGGTTTTTTTTTTAATATTTGATATTCTTTGTATTAGTACTTAACGTTTTGTAGAGAAACGATGAAATCAACTTACGATGAAAAGGGTGTAGAAGCAATTATTCCTTCTCTCGTTTTGGCACGAGCTATACGACAATACCTCATAAAAAGCCGTGGTTACAGGGACCGAAAGCGGTAACCTTTATAAGAGTAGACAGTCAGAGAAGTTGGAGCGGGGCTAGCCCAAGGTGCCCTGTACGTACTTAACTATCGGCACTCATGGACAGTCGTGGAGGCTCTCTTAATGCACCCCAGAGTAATTTACTCAGATTGAAGTCCGCTATACTTGTTTAGATTCCTCAAGTAACAACATATCTTTAAAGTCCAATGTCAACCTAATAACTTGTTTTTAATAAATATAACTGTTGCAGTTTCACTTCAAAATAAAACAGTTTATAAGTAATTAAAATAATAGCACCTCTAATTTGGCACAAGGTTGTGTTATTATATTCAATGAGAAGTATAAATATGTAACATGTTAATGAGTAGCTCTATTAAATATCCTGTTTGTCTATTTAATGATAATTCAGAGGAAAACATATGGGTAATACATATTGTACTTAGATAAATTAATGCACAATGCTTAAATACCTCAGCATACTCATATTTTTATTAAAAGCGCAACAATTACTTAGGAGTTCATAAAAGAGTCTCCAAGAGTGACACTACGTAAGTAGGACTGATGCTCCCTATCGAGTGAACCCAACTACTGTCCGCGAGGCCTAAGCTGAGCTTTTCATTTGTGTGAGAGTGAATGCAGACGTATCCTTTGCTTGGTTTAAACCGGTTTATACTGCTTTTTGGCAATAGATTCTATGTACACTCACACAAATGCAAAGCTCAGCTTATGCCTCGCCAGTTGTACCAACTTTGCTGACTCACAAATCTTTCATGAGATTTTCTTGTTCTGCCTATCCTTTTCCTAACTATGTTGGGGTCAGCTTCTAGTCTGACTAAACGACCGGCTGAATACCAGTATTTTGTACAGAGCGACTGCCATCAGACCTCTGCAACCCAGTTACCGGGCAATGCTGATATTCTAAGTTTAGACCCGTTGTCAGACTTTCAGGCTTCCAACTATCTCTAATGACTGTCATATGTTTTCATATGACACCCGGGAACAATGGCTAACATGCTCTGTAAGGCACGGAGGAGTTTCAGTATGTAATAAACAGTCAAAGTGGCCCAACCTTGTGAGAACCATTATGAAAGAAAAAGAATAATCAAATTCTAGATATTTTAAAACCTCAAGGACGATAATTATAGACACAATAGATAAGACAATTAAGAGTCGTCCTGGGACAACAGGCGGTACGCAACCGGTCAAAATCTTTCCATATTTAAATCATAAACAGATGAGATACTTACATTCCAACAATTTTGTAATAACCCCATGATTGTGGGTATTTCAAGTCTGAAGATGAATTAAAAAATGGTCTTACAGAGAGACACATTAAACTCTCAATCACTATAATTATACATAGACACAATAGATAAGACAATTAAGTGTCGCTCTGGGACGACGGGTGCTACGCAACCGGTTAAGGATCTCCTGTCTAATTGAAGGTAGTGCTACAGCAGAGAGGGTAGGGACCCTGAAGAGAATATAGCATTTCCAACTGATAATGATGAAATTTCAGATGTTACCTCAACTAAGAATTATTTTAGCTTAATTAGCATGCTAATACTAAAATGAAGCAACAATAAATATGTGAGAGTGAGTCATTACTTAATAAACTGACAAGGTTATACTTATTTTAAAATATGAGTAACTTGTTTATAGAAATAATATTTCTGAGAATATGATTAGCAAAATAGATTCAGTAATTTAATATTACATATTCTGTAATATTTATTAGAAACTCTGTGTTTAGAGTTAAAACAATAAATATTTATTTTATCATCCATGTATGTTTTCTTTTTTTAAATAATCCAAAAGATGGTCTATGGCTCATTGTATTGCAGTGCCTGTAGTGATAACAGAAAAATTGTTTAGCAACATTTACTTATTAAATAAATACATAATATGATAAGAAATTAAGGTATCTAAATTAAATTAGAACTGAGAAAAAAATGGGTGTTTCAGGAATGGCTCTCTGAACAGTGAACTTGGTAAGACAGATTGAATAATTGACATGAAATAAAAATAGTACCCATGTCCATAGCACATGGATAAATAAATTAAATTAATTTTAACCTTATCACTTAAATAATTTTCCATGGTAATTACAGGATATCATCAAAGATAACCAAAGCACGAATGCAAATTGAGTTGAATTGAAATTATATTATTTCAATTAAATAAAATGAAGTCACTCAATTAAGTAAAGTTTAAATATTTAGGAACAAAGGTTGATGGTACATGCAGTTGTAAATAAACAAGTTTGTGCTGAAAATGAGGCTTGTCTTTATACACCGATTTCAGTTAAATCTAAACAATACGGAAAAAAACTGGTTAGGAGATTTCCGCAAAGAGCGATTTCATAATCAAATCAGAGAAGTATAAAATTCAAATAATATAATTATTTTCACAGAAGAGTAAAAAATCTATTGTACAGAAATACGTATGTACAATCATTTATATTATCTTGTATATTTAATGCACAAGGTACACAGATAAACCTGAAGCAACGTAGTCACCTGAGTGATAGCGATTTCTTTATTTATTAGCAATATGAAACCAGCTTACCTCGCCTGTTAAAAGGACGAACCCGAACGGCTACTTTAATCTTATCCGTGGCCATTTTCACACTCAAATTACACAAATACAATTAAAACACAACACTTTGCACACAAATGTTTAGTAAATTATTGCACATATTCACCCATATTCTAAAACAACAAAATTCATTATTTCACGTTACGAACACGACGTTCCCGGATTGACACTGTCCGCCATGTTGTTTTTACGTACGTTCGATAGTGCTTGCCGTATGTTCTTTTGGGAAATGAAATCGATTTGTAACATTCAATCGATTCCGATTAAAATGTTAGATTGATAGACATAAAAGTTTCACTTTTGAATCGAGTCGCAAAATCCTTAACAATGTCTTTTATTCCAAAACATGCAAAACACTCGAGAAAGATGATTCTGTTGTTATTAATTATGTTAAATACCTAATTAAAATGTAAGATAACTCATCGGCATCGCTATTGAAATAACAGCAGTTTTTTATATAATAATCATTATTTATCAGCCTGAAGAACGATGCAACCCTATCAACCTGCTAAACGTACGCTATCCCTGTAGGATTCAAATCTTTTTTTCTGGGTTTGCGTTTTTACTATTATTTTCATTTTACAATATGGAAATTACTACTGAAATATTCTTAGTTCTATTTCAGTAGATTTCATTAACATGGACAACACTAGCACAGTTTGATACAGTTACCACAGCAAAATATTTCAAATATTTATTTAAATGTTTTTTTAAAGTTTTCATAAAATTGTTAGCTAATGCTCTAAGATATAAATTGAGTATTTTTATGCACGTTTTTCTGTGTTTAGTAAGCGAAATAATGGCAATTAACATTCATCGATTTCGCACATCATTTTAATGCGTAAAGAAACGTAGCATGTTTTGACAATGACATCCAGCTGGCTGAAATCCACAAATGTCAAAATTTATTGATCAATTTGACAGCCGAAGCAAAACATGACGAGTCTTTTTCAATTTCTCAGGAATTTATACTAAACAACAAATTTCACAAACAAGACACGGCAGAAAGTTTACTCAGAAGTCCGTAAGATACTTGTTTCAAATAAATTCAACGGGAGAAGATCGAAATGTCGGCCGATGCACTCTTTGGCTGGGATTTAACTTTTAAAACAGTAGAGAAAGATATCAAGCGTAAATCTGATGTTATTATAGCATTCATCCATTGGAACCTATCGAAGAGGGGCTTTAGGAGTATTGGAATAGGAGATGAGGTAAGAAACTTTGAAATAATTTGTACCTAGTTGTACCTACGCCACCGCCACGTGCGAGTATAACGCCGTGTGGAGATTAATTCGTCTACCTACTATTGAATTTTGAGATGATGAGAATATCGCTGCGATACACTCGCTCGTGGAGGTGGCGCCTTAGTCTAATGAGTCTGTATAAGACAAGATTCCAGGTTATGACGTACTAGCGAGTAGCGACCCAAAGCCCTCGCGACTGCAATTTACAAATATGGTTTTTTGCTTTTTTTTTCTGTTGGACTGCTGTAGGTCGTCCTAGGGGACGGTTTCTACTTAATCGGGCAGTTATTGGCGACACCTGAAGGGTCTCCAGCCAAACAAATATGGTGTTGTTTAGATTTAGAGTATCATGCATGCTGCATCTCATCCTTTTATGGTCAACAGACAAAGCTTATGCTGTTGCAGACTTTTTGTAGATATTACTTAGTGTTACTTATGGTAAGGCATAAAGGCACCTGAAAAGCAGCTTTTTCAGACTTTGTTAGGAAACATCGACATTTCTCCACTATCCTAACGTAGCATAGGAACAACTTATTAACAAAGAAATATAAAAAACTAGCTGTACCAGGCATGGGTGGCAATGCACTTTTTCCTATTTACTACCTACCTACTACTTACCTACTACCTACCTTCAGAAACAAAATAGTAACAAAAAGTTAAAACCATTTTCATGCGTATGGTAAACAAATGAAGAATATGGACATACTGACTTAATTTCGTTTTTTTTAAATATCAAAATTTTCTTTCATAAGAACCTTCTGACAATTGAGAGCACAACAAAAAGCAATTAAATAAATGTGTTCCCTTCCTTTTGATATCGCAGGATAATTGTGTTTAGGAAAAGTAGACAACATTTCATTTCACCACTATTGTTTTATTGCTAGAATATTCTTTTATTTCAGAGGACTTTATCTGGAGATGAAGAAAAGAGTGAGCTGTTGCCAACTGGCTGGAATGACAAGGACAACTATGCCCTGAGATATGTTCTAGAAAACAAACTTTTCATACTACATGGACTCAGTACTGATGGCAATCTCATTGTTAATCTCATGGTAATTATCATAGCAATTAGGTGCAATGGTGGTGTACCCACATTCTTTGATTATTTTTGTTTTTATAGTTAATGAGGAGGTTCTTTTCAAAAATTGGTTACATATTCCATTGTTTTGACTATGGACGAAAATTGTCTTTACTTCTATGTGTTTGCTAACAATTACTTGTATTAAAGCAAGATTTGTATAACTTATTCAAAACATCGACTGTAATAATAGCACAATTTTTTCCTAAATTTACTACCAAATAAAATTACTTAAGTACTACCTTCCTAAAAAATTAAATAATTTTTATATCCTATTTTATAATTTTTTGTAAAAACAGAAATAGTGGAAGTATTTCGTTTTGTGAAGAACCTTCTCAATTAATAAAATACAATAGAAAGCAAACCTCGTAAAAAAAGTATTTTTGTAGATTTCGAAACTCCTTTCTTACTTTGTGACAAACTATGACAGTTGACAAATAACAAATGTTGTTTACATTTGGTATTTATCAACTTTATATACTGCCGTGCTAAACGCAAAAGCGGTATCTCAGGGAAAGCTAATTTAGAGAAAATTGAAGTTTTGTAAATATAATTCCCTTATCCTCTTAGTGATTTGAAAACTATTTTGTGATGTGCGAGATTGTTTACATAAGATACCGCTATTTGGTTCAGTTCATTGGATGCGTATTTCTTTAAGCTATCCGTTGTCTTAAGAATCCCATTTCCTTTTTTTTTTGAGATACCACTTTTTGGCTTAGCACGGCAGTATAGTAATGTCTGAAATGGGTACATAAACATGTTTTGAAAAATTATAATAATGCTAGATTAATTTTATTCACAACATTACAATTATGACCTAACAACGTTTTTGCCAGTCACTGTTTTGTGCTGTTCCAATATGACCATACTTTCAGAGATCAGAAGACTTGGCAGTGTCCAACATAGCAGTAAAGATAGATGATACAGTGAAGGATACAAGTGGAAATATCGATAAGATGATACCAAATCACAAGGAGTTAATATACAATGTGAAGAGGGACCTTATTGACACAGTTACAGAACGGTCAACTTGTACTACTGAAACTCAGACTACCAGAAGTGAGTGTTTAATTACAGAATTAAGTATGATATTAAATTATTTATTTATTTATACTTCTATGCACTAAGGTGGTACATAAGGCGGACTTAATGCCATAAGGCATTCTCTACCAGTCAACCTTTGGGTTAAAAAGAAAAGCATTGAAATATGTACAGGAAAAAATCAAATAAAAATAAGATGACAAAATAATCTTTACTTCTAGTATTAATGCTAGTAGGCTAATTTGCAACAAATAATATGTTAGGTAGTTTTTTTTGATATCGTTGAAAACTCCTTAGCGATCGACGTTTAAACTCACTTGCTAGAGAACTATTAAGTTGCAAAGCACTCTTCAATTATTACAATAGATCATTACGAATACCTACTTACCCCTAACCATTTTAAAACCAAATTAATTATTATTTTAGTCCCGGATTCAGCTATAATATGGTAAACAGCTACCTACCTATTTATTTTACCTCAGTAAGCATTATTCTATTGTACTTAATTCACAGTTTATTGAAAGCGTAATTTTTCATTAAAACATGTAGGTATGTATTTTGGGTTGGGGGGACGAACATACTTCCCCTAATATCCCTTTAGTTGCCGGGCAAGCGCGTCGTAAGACGAACCTAGCACTATAGTTGTAGGTACCCGGAGAGTAGCAGTAGGCTCACCAACATATACCATATTACATGGGACTAAAGGTCACAGCTCATTAGAGCCACCCGGCACCCGGCCCGCATCGCCTCGTCGCTCGGCGTCCACTCGTTGTAAGCAGGTGGTTCACGGGTGGACGCCGCGTTATCACCAGTAAACGTTGCGTGGTCAACCAGAGGACCGATGCGCGCGGTCCACTCGATGGCAGCGCGCGGTTCACTCGGGACTTGTGCGTTGGCAATGCGCAGCAACGCAAGACAAGCACGCGAGCAGCGAGTTGTCACCGAGTGGTCAACTCGTCGTCCGCGCGTGGACGGCATACGCCCGAGGCGATCCGGTGATGCTACGGAATTGATGTAGTGAGCGCACATCCATACAAGTTCATATAAAAAATACTAAACGCACGAGGCGGCGCGATGCGGGTCGCGATGCCGGGTGGCTCTAATGAGCTGTGACCTTTAATCCAAAAAGCGAAACGTGGGTGTACGGTAATAAGGGACACCTCGCTTTGTTTCGGGGATTATAGGCGTGAGTTACGTCTGTTTTTGGTTTTAAATTAAGTTTTTTGGGTATTGATTACGTAAACAGGCGGGAATAAAGAAATAATTTGGGTTTTTACGGTTCCGTACCAAAATGGTAAAAAGGAATGTATAGACCGTGCAACTTTGCCCGTCCGTCTGTCCATCCATCTGTCTGTAACAGCTGCTTATTTCAGGAACTACGAATGCTATCGACTTGTAATTTGGAATAGATTTTAATAATGCTTGTTCATCTATATTGCAAAGGAAAGAATTGAAAAAATATCTTTACTTTCATTACAATAGGTTCCGAAGTAGGGCTTGAAATTTTAAAATTACTGGATAGGGAAGTGTGGTATCTTAAAAGGGCTACATTTGGACAATATAAAATATAATTTTATTTTCATTTATGCCGCACAGTTTTTGACTTGTGCTGAAAAATGTCTGTAAAAAAAGTTTGCAAAGCGAAAAATCTGGCATAAATTACGATGATAGAGGTTTATGTAATCATTAAAGGAAAATTGAAACGATGTCTGTAACTAGCACAGGTTTTAGAAAACAGACTAAATTATTTTTATACGTTTCCTTCCAGGGTGCGGAACCCTCCGTGCCCAAGTCCGACTCGCGCTTGCCCGGTTTTTTGGTAATGGATTTAATACAAGACTTAATTATATTATGTCCTATCTTTGTGTAGTATATTTATAAACAAGAGAAAGTAAAATAACGATAAGTTTTAATAGGTTTCACCTTTTCTAATTAATATATCTGTAGGTCAATTTATCAATGGAAAATAACATGAACATGTCAGTCATTCTAACAGATGCCCGTATCAGGTTCCTCTTGTTTGTTATTCAAGTTTTATGAGTCAACTAGGGAAAACAGGTTATTAAAGTGCTTGTTATTAACATAGCATTGCAATCTATCAAGATTTTTGCTTAGTTGTGACCTTAAACTCAACATGTTGTCTCTGAGTGATGTGCTAGTTTTAGTAACCCTTGGGATATTGTTTACCCTAAGTGTCACTGTAGGTAAGTTATACAACATATGTATTCCTTCTAAAGTCAATTGGTTTGAAAACTATAATTACAATAGTTATCACATTAATTATTATTCATTATTTATTTATTTATTATTCTGTTGGAAACAAAGTTATAACAACTATTTATGTTGGTTCATTTTGAATGACAAAATTTTAGTGAAATGAAATCGTTTATTCTGCAAATTGGATATTTAAAAATCACTTTTACATGTCGGTTTGTTTTTTTTAAAGCTAGATGTCGTCGGCGTTTCCTATCTGACTACCTCTGAGAAGAAAGGCCGAAACAAACTCAGGGGTCAAAGTCTCTTTTGAAGTCCAGACATATTTTCTGTAGCAAATATTTGTGTGAGGACAATGCAGTGCAATGCCTGGACTGGCCTTTTGAGGAAAGTTCCAGAGCAGTTTGAGAGGACCTGTCCCAACAGATGGCACGCACGCATCAGCCATCGTGTAGCTCAACCCTATCTTAGGGAGCTCAACGACCCGACGCACAACATTACTACCAGCCAGGACCATGAAAGTAGGCCACACAATACTCAAACCGCCAGACAGTTATGAAAATACTGAAAGTATTAAAACTGTATAATGCTCACACTCACAATTTTAGGCATTATTACAATATTAATAATGCCACAATGGTATTTAATATCAGAAATTGTATAAAATTGTATGAAATAATTATAATAATAATAATTGACAAAAAATATTAAAATGTCAATTTTCATAACATAATGTCAATGTGTATAAAAGAGAAGAGCACGTTGACTAAAATAGGTTTTCCATTTGAGCCGTGACGACCACAGTAATCCGACAACCAAATCTTCGGTTCGGGCCGCGTCGCATACAGGTGACCGCGCGTCAGAAGTGTTTATAAAATTCTATGGCAAAACGACGGACAGAAAACTCGTGCTATATCGTATGAAAAGGGACCCGCGTGGCCCTCTAGACTGCCCTAGACTGGTTGGTTTTTGAACACACATTGATGAAATTTGTCAAAATAAATGTTTTTCAACGGGCCCCGCGAGAGTATAGTGTCGCCCACCATTGCCCGTTACGGCGTTGAACATGTTAAGATAAAGTCGATCCAAAAGACCGACTTCTGGCTACAGTAACAGCACTGTAGCCAGAAGTCTATCTTTAAGGCCCGCCGCTGATTGTGATTTTATGTCACAGTGACTTTTTGTTACCCAAGTCGAATGCTATGAAGATATATGGGAGTGCGCTCACTATGGTGACGTGACATTACGGTGACAAATATATATTTTCATAGAATTCCACTTGGTAACAAAAAGTCACCGTGACAAAAAATCACAATCAGCGGCGGGCCTTAAAATGCTCTTAATTTGCAGAGTTGCTTTAAGTAGTAGCTCAAATGTAGAGTATCCCTTATCTTTTAACGAAAGTAAAAGGGCCTCTACACACCAAAGCCGCCGGCCCGGCGCGGCGGCTTCACTCGGCGGGTTGTTGCCAGCGGGTTATTGCAGCCAACTAAACGAGCGAACATGACGCAAAACAAACCTGGCGGACCTCACTAATTGTTTTGCGTCATGTTCGCTCGCTTAGTTGGTCGCAATAAACCGCTGGCAATAACCCGCTGGGTGAAGCTGCCGGTGGCTTTGGTGTGTAGAGGTCTTAATAAATATCTCCAGACTAACCAAAGAAGTTGGATCATCCTCACCATATCAGCCAATAAAATTCCACTGGTCAATATCCTCTTTATATTATGTGACAAATTTGTTTCAGGTGAATCAACTACAAGGAGACCACCAGAAGATCCGCTGAGAGTACCACCTCGACCACTGCCAGGAGTAAACCCCGACACCCCAGACCTATGGTACCTTTAAGTAAAGCCCGTTAACATTGGCTACTCCTTTTTTATCTAAACATTGGTGCCGATTCTCTTGTTCACCAACTAAACTAAAATTAGAGGATTGCTATCTTTTACTAACATGTTTTTTTTCTGTGTCTAATTAGTTGTCCACCTTAGTACGTTATGCTGCTTCATTTTATTTTATAAATATACTAGTTTTTACATAAACGGTTGTATGATACTTCCAAGATAGCGCGAGAAAAGTATCGTGATAGACAACAACTAAGTTAGAGATGTAAAATTAGTTTACGCCTTGAATTTCGCCGTGTTTTAGTCGACACGTTTTAAATGTCTCGTCTAAATTTGTATGGAACTTTTAGTTCAACTAAATTTGACAGCTCTTATTTACGTATGTTTCTTTCTTATTTTATTAGAGTGAAAAAGATGGCAATAGCCTAAATTAAGTTTAGTTTGTCCATAACAGAATCGGCACCATTATCTATAATTATAATTATATTCTTAATTCTAGTAATTATTATTACCAAACCTAAGGGTGGTTGACGCTGGATAGTAATGGCATAAAACTAGAAACTCGCCATATCCCAGACGTAGATAACGGAGCGCGTGCACTTCAATATGAGTGCTCAACCAGTCCCTTTACCAATAGGCTGGAAAACTCTAGATTGAAGAAGAAAAAGTAATTACTAATATTATACAAGGTTAGTCAGAAAGGGGGTACTAATCCGAAAGGGTGATAAAGTTCCTATAATAATTAATAACTTTTGTTCTACCACTTTCCCCAAAAATCGATAGTTTAAGAGAAATAGCTGTTACATAAAATTACATAATAAATATGCTAAAATCTATCCATCTTAAGCTATGATCAGCTGTGATCAGCTGTGTGTACATTTTAGGCCATATTTGGGGTCACGAATTAGAATCACATTTTCTGAATTCGTAACTTATTTTTATTTTTTTTATTTTTTTAAAAAAAACGTTGCCCCACACTAAGGTTTCTCTTGTATCGTAACTAAAGCAAGAATGAAGAATTTTGGAAAGTTATATCGAATTTTAAATTTTTAACACTGGCTTTAAAACCGTCATCAGTGATACTTTAAGTGGCCTGCGGATTCGTACCCCCTTTATACCCCATATCTTTTGACTAGGGATTTAAGGAAATGTTCATAAAGTCAAAGTTATTTATTCAAACAGACCACTTTTAGGCACTTTTGAAACGTCAAAACTAGTTTTGACCACCTAGGTGCGCAGTTCCAAAAGGTAGGTGCATAGGTTCATATACCGATGTCGGAGTTGGAGTTTGTGTAGTTCTTTAGCCGGAGCCAGAGAACTGACTAATCGTAATTTCTGACCTTTGGGACTCGAAACTGAAGATCTATTTCACACCATTTAAAACCCGCACGCTATGGTTAAGTGCTGTGATACTCATCCTCGATAAAATAGTTTCAAATTTATTAGAACTGAAGCCAGAGTTGTAGGTGCGATCACAATCGGAGGTTGCTATATACCTTTTCAATTAGATGTCGTACCGTTACTTCCCTGTTATAATTGTTTTCTATTTTTCCTTAACATTATTTTACTCTGAAACACGGTGTGTAACACTTGAAAACTACCACTGCTCCTGTAATCCCTGGATTGCTGCACCTATTTCCTTTTGATTCGGTCAATCATTCAACAACTAACCGCGAACTTTAATAGATGGTCATTTCATCTGGTTGAAAGCCCTCCAACGCCCTGCAATGTTTCAAAATTAATAGAAATAGGGAATTACCTGAAAGTATATATTTTTTTTCTTAAAAAGGAGGCTGCGTGATTTTGACCAGATTGCCAAGAGCGACTTGTTCGTACGTTGCTTGAACGATTATTCCTTGTCCTCCAAACGGTCATGATTATGCAGAGCTATACATATTGGAAGCATAGATCGCCCTTCTTTTCTGTGAACTGTTTCTCCGAATGCATGAACTAAAATAAATGCGAATACAAATTTTAGTTGAGAAGTTTAAACTTCTAATACTTTTTCTTGATTAATTATTCAAGAAAAAGTATTATTTAAAATTAGTGGTAAATATCATTAACCGTAATCACTTTAAAGCGCAACTTGGGGAAGGCCCAACATTCTACTGCGATAAGCTGAGCTGATATGTAGAAAACTACCTAATTAACCTTACCAACTAATTACAACAGCGACTGCTTAAAACGCGTGACGATTCGATTTCAAAATGTTATTAACTTATTTACCTAAAAAAGTGATCACAGGCGTGATCAACGTATCTACCAAAACTTTGTTCATTAATCCAACTGAATATCGTATGATTTTCAGGGGAATACCACCACCTCGTCTACCAAACATCGGCAATTCCGACTTGGATCCGTTCGCGCCCGGTGGCGGCGGCATGCTGTTCAACCCTTTCGACCCTCGCAGGGACCTAGAGAATCCTGGCATGGGGATACCAGGAGGATTACCAAGGTTAATTGAACTATTGTATTTCCTAGATCAATTTTATCCTGAATTCGAAACTATGCCAAACCATAAGCAGCCGGCGGGCTCGTAACATCCATCGCAACCCTTACTTGCTTATGGCCACACAATGAAATATGACCTACTAGGTCACATTTCATTGTGTGGTGTATTTTCGGTCTTACAATGAGTTCTCATTTCCAGGTAGTTTCGGTGGTACTACTATACTACCCTGCTAGTTCGTACCATGACATTGTTAATCAAAACAGAAATCCTCGAAACTCGAATGAATTTAATTTTTTTTTTGTACTTTATTTGCAGAGGGGCAGTACCCCCAGGAGCTCGTTTCGACCCGTTCGGTCCACCCGGAGGCGGACCCCTGCCGGGCCGCCGACCAGCGCCACCGGATGCAGACCACCTGCCGCCCCCCGGTTTCAACGACAACATGTTCATGTAGCCACTGTAACTGTACCTTTCTTTTGTCCACAGCATTATGAATAAAGTTAATTTGCAAATATTTAAAAAGATTTTTGTTTCACATTTAGACTTATGGTATATCTACACCAGTGCTTTCATGTTCATCTTGCGCTTTCAACTTTCAATTCCTCGCGTCAAGCGCATGCAATATTGATTGCCATAAGACGCATGCAGCTTATCGACCGGTGCGCCTCGGTCAGTCGTCAGTCGACATACAAATAGACGGATTAGCGTGCGCTAGGGGCATGCGCTTTTGTCGAAGTAGTACTAAGGCATGCGCTATTGCATGCGCTATGGCGCTTCACGCATGCTTCAGACGAAGACGCAAGATGAACATGAAAGCGCACTGGTGTAGACATAGCTGTAACTTGATAATCATTCTTGCAACCTTTTCCCATGTGTAAGTACACTGGTATTGGCTACAAGTATAACTAGTCAGTTTGAAACGGCTCCGTCTGACGTGACCTCTGCAAACCAACTTGTGGATATCATGAGGTTAGTCTAGTAAAACTTGTCTGCACTTACAATCTGCTCTTGACGACTTTCATTGATTTAAAATTCACCACCACATAAGCCTGTAAACGCTATGTCAATCGCGACGATGTTCTAGCATCTAGCAGATAACTACAATCTACAATAGTACTAAAATAAAACAATGCTTAGTAACAGCCATATTAGTAAGGCTCTCTGGGGCCCCCCAGCTAGCCGTGCATTATCTTAGCTAAACCATACATTGGTGCTGATTCTCTTTCAGTAGGTACCTAACGAAACTAAAATTAGAGAATTGCTATCTTTTACTAACAGACAGCGTGAGAAAAGGACTAGTTAATAAGTTAGAAATGTCAAAATAGTTTACGCCTTGAACTTCACCGTGTTTTTAAGTAACAGGTTCTGACGTGTCGTCTAAATATTTATGGAGATTTTAGTTCATCTAAATTTGACAGCTCTTATTTACGTCCGTCTCTTTCTTATTCTATCAGAGTGAAAAAGATGGCAATAGCCTAAATTCAGTTTAGTTTGTGCTGACAATCGGCACCGTTATAACTTCTCGGCACTTAGGTAATCCGACAGCAAAATTATCTCGTGCTGCGCATATTAGCCCGGCAGGCAGGCCCTCAGACAAAAGTTATCTGACGATTGATAAATCGGACCTTAACAAATTAAAACTGTATATAAAATCACGTAAACAATGATACTTAACACGTTCAGTGCTGGGTGCACTCCAGGAGGGCACCCGTTAGTCGCATTCGCCATGCCTGCCGGGTTGCCATTGCCATTTTAAATGCAGGTTTTTCTTCGAAAATTCACCGTCATGAAACAAGCAAACACCTATTTTACGACGTAGTAACTAGTAACGTATTTTTCAAGGTTTTTAACCTAATGCCAGGAACCCTCCTCGAGGGTTCAATCTTAGCGCAAACGTAATGCCGAAGACCCTCCTGGAAGGTTCACTAGACTAGCAATATGTATGGCGGGATGACGTATGAGCTCTATGAAAAGTGTGGTAGAATCGAATGTGTTAATAAATTATTTACGAGGTGGATATTTAATTTCAACCGCCCAAGTGTACCGAAAACGGTACGGCCGCCATTGTTTATCTATTGTGTCTATAATTACAGTACTACACAGGTAAACAACTTACAAGAAAATATTGCTACTGGGCATGGGCCTCTTAGAATGAGAAAGGTTTAGTCCTTAGTTTGATGGTAATGTATTTTTTTTAGTGTTTCTTAACCACATTGTCTTAAGTACAAGCCGCCATTCCTATGACCATTCTTTATTAGAGCGGGTTGCGAGAATGTTAATGCACCATCAACGTAAATAAATAGATTTTCATCAATGATTAATATTTTTTGAAATTCCCGCCTTATTTGTCTACCACATCTAATTTAACAATTTGGTAGTTTTAGTTATTTTTAATCTGGCAATAGTTAATCAGGACCTTTTCGTCACGTCAGTCAAAGATAATTATACTTTTACATAATAATCTAGAGGTTCAAAATGTGGGATGTGAATTCTGCAACCATTATGCTGATAGTCGTAACGACTAATGGCCAAGAGTCTCGACCAACACCTCATGAGGCTCTCATTAGATAGCTGGACACAGCGCGTATTCTGAGGAGGTTCCTATCTCTGGAGCCCTTACCACCGATTGTTTGGACCCTGTTCCTGATGCCGGTGGACCCCTATTTTTTAATGTATAGGTATCGTTTTTTTAAATTTTTTTCTACATTAAATATATTTAAAAATGTAACTTTTATGATGATAAATGAATAAACAACATAATGAATTATTTATTTACTTACATATTTTTTCAAGTAGTTGAAAAGTATTTTGCAAATATCTTTGGCTATTGTTGATTCCAATACCACGCATGCCTATTACCGAAGAGTTTTTTGTAGTAGGTTTGTGGCACTAAAAATATTTAACAAAAAAAACTTAGAAAACAAAGTAAAATAGACTTTAAAAAAAACTGAAAGGAGTAAACAATGAATTAGGTACTATACCTAATTATAAAATTAACAGTTTCAGAAGTCGGTGCCTTCAATTTGGTTCAGCATGGATTAGCGTGATTAGCACCGATCAAACGACTATTATAGTAATTATTTTACTCCTTTCAGTTTTTATTTTTTTAATTAACTTTTTTTGAAGTATTTTATTCGGTAGTATTCAACTAAAATATTAATGGTATAATGTAGTAGAATTTATATTTCAGTATTGCAACTTGTTCGGAATTAGAAACGCGGCAACACCACACTTTAGTTTAGCAAGTTATTTGTGCGGTGCACACGTTTCCCGCGTGTGTAGTGTATTTCCTTGGCTGCTCACGGCTGCAACCGTTCAATTTCTATTCAATGTGTATGGCTGTGAAGGTAAGTGTCATTATTAATATGCCAAGTATGCTTACTGTCATCAATTAACAATGAAATCATTACAAAGGTCGTGCCCTCGCTGAGCCAGAAACGTCAGCAAGCGTCACGAAACTATTTAAATTATAATACAATTTGCATTATCCTGTTGTAACTAACTACTGTATCATTATCCACGTATCTCGCGTTAGTTAGTTTAGATACGGTAATAATCAGTACCTATTTAGGTAGTCCCACCCCCACCTAATGGTGGAGTTATTAGTACCTACATTTCTTGTCTTACGCGTGGTCTTCATTGTTCGAATCGAATCCTAATTCTGCCGACCAAATCGCCGGTCGATACACCGATGGCGTATTGTCGAGTGAGTCACGCAATATTATAGACATAAAAAGTTATTATGTTGCTGTACAGAACATTTGCAACCTAATCTATCTACTTGTTATACGTACTTAGACTTCCAGCTATGTTTGAAATTGGAAAGTGAAGTTGTTGTAATGGCTATTTAAACTTACAATGCACAACAAAACATTGGTAGTGTTGGTGAATCATTTGCAGCTCACTACAGTTTATATTTAGCCGTCTTACTATGGTAAACTTGTTGAAACTTGGTGTAATATGTAGGAATTTTAATTAATCAAAAATAAACTACTACTACCAAGTGCTCTATAACCTAATAGAAAAAATTCTTTAAATAACCTACCTACTTTTGTTGCATTGTGTAACACAATGACCCATATGTAACGTATGTTATAAACATACAAATCTGAAAATATTTCAATACAGAATACATTCGTATGACACCATTCAATTCCCCGGTTATTTGTTAATTAATATCAATTATTTAATTCTTACTTTAATGTTTATAAAGTGTTTGATTGTTACAGCACTAATTTATAAACTAAGCTGTGACTGTATGATTGTTTCCATTTATAATGTCCATTGTCTTTGGATTCACGTTCTCCATGCTAAGTTGACTCAGGAGTGTTTGGTGCACCCATAAATGATTTGTATGCAGTTCTTTTGGCATTCATAAGTTCTCGGCAAAGATCTTTGTTCTTTGCCTTGCCCAGAATGTTATTATAGGCATCTCCTACAATATCAATTCATTCTTGAAAACAAGGAAATAAATTATTTCCGCCACCACTATGACATCTCTCGTTGAAATTGTTTGCAACATAATTTCATGTTTGTGAACCTGACTAAAGTATACCAAAAGACATGTATAATGATCAAAGGTATATTACCTCTGTTTTATGGCTAACTCAATGTTTATATTTTGCATAATATTTAAAATTGTTATTTACAATAATTTGTTTACAAACAAGTTTCCTTCCTCTCTCCAAGCCACTCATTGGAATGTTTGTATGTTTTTCTAATCTTTTTTTTGTTAGGTTATTCAGAAATGTTACCTGACCTTCTAGGGGTCCATTCTGAGATACTGCCTATCATTATAAATTAATGGATTAACTTTTTATGCCAGTTTTTGATGCAGTTCTAGAACTGGTTTTATTAGATTTTTGGACCTGAGTATTTTTTTATTTAATGTTTACCTATACTTGCGCAACATTATTATTTACGGCCATTCAAGCATTCCATGAATCCTTAAATATTGTTGCAATCTGGTCAGTATTACTTATCTAGCAAAGATCTTACTAGATAAAAAACACCGCGCATTTTCAATGTGTAGCATTGACGTCACAAGTATGTCTACGTAAATGTAAGAGTACTTGTCCACTAGAAACTTCCTTCACCGTGCAAAACTAAACTGCAACATTAGGAGGTAATTACGTCAGCATTGCATAATGCGGTTTATCGATAAGTTGTGAAACATGAGCTGCAGTAAACTCATTGTTTTAACACAGCATTTCATGCACGTGTAAAGTCTACAAATCTAGTACGCTACGTAAGGCTTTAAGCCGACTTAGCCGAGATGTGATTTTACGCTTATACTCTTGCACAGCTGCCTAAACGTTTACATATGGTGAGATAAGTGTCAATGTATGTTTCCTTATGCGGTTTACGATCTAGCTCGTAACCTGATCCCTTTGAAGACCGCACACAGACACAGTTACTGAGAAACTGCTCTATATTTAATACAATCTGTGGAAACTGTAGATTGATCAAAGATAGAACTAGGGATTTCATGCACCGGCATAAAATATCAGGACTCTCTGGATAGGGCGTCGACCCGACCTTGGCTAGCGTATGTTGACCCTGCGCAAGCGCTGGTCCGTTACCCCGGCCACGCACGATCCCGCCCGACTACTCACGGAGTGAGGCCACGTCATTTTCTACTAATTTCATCCAACGCCGTTTTTGGCTTACAATGATAGTTTGATGGCGTCACCTCTTCACCACTTTACTATACGTTAGTCTGGCGTTTGAACGCCTTAGTTGAGAGTACTCTAAATTATTCTTTTAATAGATGATGTATTAGTTTCTTACTTACATTCTTCAACGAGTACGTGTTGTTTTCCCAGTTCATGGTTCAGACAAACGTTTCAACCATAAATTAGCGTTGTGTATATAAACGAACGTCCTGCTTCTCGGAACCTAATAGGTATAGGTACTACCAGTCCGGTTTCTATTCTTTTTTTAGATTATCCTTATATCAGAGTATTTACTGGCAGTTGGTGCGATCAGTTAATAACTGTAATTACCGTTAAGTTTATTCATATCTGCCAACCTACGTTATATTATAACTAAACAAACATGCCGACGCTTCGTTCGAGGCACGTCAATAAATTGCAACTGAATTGATTTTCACACCATTGAAAGAATTCCTTTGTTATTATAATCATAGTATATTTTACTGATTCTAATTTAAATCATGTTTTGTACCGCAAACACTCATGGAATTTCCTGAAAGCGCCACTCAGACTCGGCTTAGTTGTTAAATGGCGTGCCCATTAACCACCGCCCGTCTCGGGGGAGAGGAGGGCCGCTTGACAAGCGATAGCTACGTATATAGAAAAACTCGGGCTGTTATTCAGCAAGGGCTAAGGTCGTTGCTCCGAGCTCCTTGCATAGTCGGGCTTTCGAACCGCAGGGCGACGCACCCAACCTCGTCCTTTTGATACAACACGCATTTTGTGCGTATGATTGATGAGTTGAACGCAACCTGTTTTAATTTCATTAGTTTTGGGATTTCAATCAATATTTCTGGGTCAGGCATGAATGAAAAACATGCATTATCGATAACGAGACAATGGAAATGGCAAGCGTGTGTTTTTAGAAATGATGGCTCATTCAATATACTGATACTGACATAGTTCTTACTTCTGAACTTTTGTTACGAAACTGTAACATCTTTCAATTCATATTTTGCGATATGTATTAAACTCATGCCTATTCCCCATGACGGGAAAAAAATACGTTAAAATGCGCTGTTTCTACGTCCTCATCTCCTAAATCAAGTCCCCGTCTACGAAATAACAAAATATTATATTTACGAATATATCGTACCGTTCAAGAGTTCTCTGCTGCTTTCAGAGTTATTTTTAAAAGTCTTTCCATTCCGAAACGCCCTTCCTTCCTCCGCAGATGTTTGCCAAATGTCTTCGTCGTTCGTATATTTTTGAGCAAACCTTGGTCGCGTTTATAATGTCAGCAAATTCAATTAAAACTGCATTGCACGTTGCAAACACTGGTCTATTCATGATCGTTTGAGTGCAGGTAAAAGGGGTCAGAGACGCGGCGTATTCCGCGCGGGCGGATCCGGGTCACCGAGCCAGGTCGCGCCGATGTGCCACCACGGTCAGGACGACTCTCCTCATGTTGCCTGGTTAACAATAGTTTGCTTCTAGTATGTGTCTATTCGTTGCGAGATTAAAAACTCTAGATGCTATTGTAAAAAATGTTTCCATGATGTTTTTATGTATTAAATCATCTTCACGTCAAAGGCATTTTTCTAATCAAGCCTCGCAAACTACATTTGTCAGTAAACAACCGTTTTCTGAGTTTGTAACCGGTTTACGGGTTTGTTTTCATTTTTCGTGAATCTTTTAATATAATTAGTTTTCGTGGCAAAACATACTTTGAAGGTGACCCATAATTACGCAACATTGTCGCTGTTTACCGTAAATAAATGAGTAAAATGCTCCCTGCAGTAAATTTTCCAGGAAAGCTGTTAATAATGGATAGTAGCCTGGATTCTGGGAGAACCTAGTGTCCTAAATATAGTCCAACGGCCACTGCGCGTGACGTCATGCGCAGTACGTCACAGTTAATACGTCACGCCCCGACTCTCATCATCCAGTATTCTGCTATAAACTTAGATTACACTTTTTAACGTTGATGTTTGAGTTGAATTCCTGTAATATAATTAACAGGAAACCTGAGAGTAGTTTGTTTGGACTCTACTACTTACCCCTCGTTTACACCAAAAAAAAATTGTGATAAAAGTTGTAAACAAATTGTGCTAAGGTCTCTTTAGTCGATTTAAGTAATTTTTTACTTATTTTTGCGCGGTGAATGCTCTCTCGAATTCCTGGCAGTAGTTGAAAGGAGCACTGTTGTGGTCTTAATCGGTAGAAGTCCGACCACAATGGATATACTATCCACGATAAAAAAAAAGTTACTCAGCTTAGTAAGCTTACTTCGAAAAAGATGCTGACAGAAAGATCCAATGAAGAACGAGTGTTCTCGTCGCCTACCGTCGCTAATTCTTCCTGAAATAAGTTCCCTGTTATAACTTAAGGAGCTGCGACGTGGATCCAGAAAGTTTGGCTAAAATAAAAATTTTAAAAAGTAGCTAAGCGAACTATGCTTAGTTCCCCTTAGGAAAGGAGCAATAAATTAAAATACCATGTCTGTGGAGAGACTGATGGCCGTTGAAGCTAATAAGTTCTTGAGTGGAGACCGCGAATCTACAAACACACCGTGGAACGTGAACTGAATGAGGAAGGCGGAGGACCGACAGTTTTAGAACCTTGGAGTGATCTATGCCTAGATCTAGACTAGACTGCGATGTGCTGAATTGATTAAACTCATCATATTTTCAAAGGAATATTGCGTACGTCTCCATTTAAAGCAGTTAAACTACACTTTACCTCTTTATAAAAACACCTGATCTCTTTCGACGGATTCTTGTTTACAGAGTGGTAATCTTGTTCTATAATTTACGACGTTTGATGCAAAGTTCAACGTTACACGGTTCACCCGTTATCATCCTGCATGCCACACAATGATAGCATGTCGTACATCAACCGAACATCTGCATTTGATAACTTAATAAAACGTCATGGATTTATTACCCTTCCTGTCCACACACATTTTATAATGTTTATGCCTTACACACATTTCAAAATGTTTATGCATTTCAAACTTTTCTGCGGTAAAAATATCTGAGTGAAGCATCTGAATAACAATTTTATCTTGAAATGTCTGTACCGTAATAAATGTATTACGATTAATGAAGACTTTTAGCAATAACCCCACAAAGTTAGCGGTAATATCTGAATGGTCATTTGGCTGAATGGGAATTTCATCCACATGTTTCCAAGTGCAATTCTCAATGGTCAGGATTTGGAAGACAGTAGGCGCAATATAAGTTTTAATCCGTGTCTGTCTGTAATAGACATGGGGGGCTACGCGCGCGGGTGGAGTCGATGACCGAGTATTGATCCCAACGAAGTAGGTCGCGACCTGTTTTCCGTTGCAATACCCCTAAGGGGAGCGTTGCAACGGTCATCTCGATACAACATTGCATTAAGTTCAAGTGAATAGGGTGGCGCATCGCCTACACGTGGACGTGTCCTAGATATCTATCTACAGGTGATGCTATTATCCTGTTTTAATTCTTTTATACATATAAACTCTGACGCTGTTTTTAGCATTCTTGATATAGTTTTGTTTAAACATTCGTACACTTTGGAAATTGTATCGGTACATCATACGGGCAATAAGGAAAACTGCTTGAAAATCTGATCTACGCTACCAAACTACCAATTTGAAATTGCATTTTCTGAGTTATTGATTCTGCCCATCGTACCTGACGTGACTTGGTTCCATATAAACTTAACTTTCTATTTATAAATTTTGATAGTCGCAGTTGTATTTCAGTTCCAATACAATTTCACAATAAACGTATTTGCAGATTTGTAAGGCATAAATATTTTATATTGCACGTTTAGTACATGTACATTTCATGAGCCGTTGCACAGGACGGTCGATGTGGTGCGTGGCCTTCGGATGTTTAGTACCCGACTTGCTAAATGTCAGTCACGTCAATTCTGTGTTTTGCCGTAACCGGTACCAAGTTATTGCTCAGCTATCCTGCGAAATTTTCGTTAATTCTTCAGTAACCACCGAGTTGTAAACCTGTCCTGCTGGCTGGGAAATGGGAGATCTGAATCCTATTTTTAACCATTAACCATCCCACCTTTGGCTTTCAATGAAAATGTTGCTGTAAAGAGAAAGTCTGAATAATTCATAAGAAGACAATGAGGTCGGGTATCGATGGAACGCTTTCCTCAACCGGGTTCGTTTGCGTGAACAAACTACTGAAAGCACCTACGTCGAAGCGGTAAATCGTTGCGATTGGTCCATTGCGTGGGTATGTAAGTATCAGTGTTGTGAAAGTTGATTTGCACTGCGTATTCCCTTCCGTGCTCCATAAAGGTGCGTGGAGCGTTCACTTTTCACTACCGGCATAGCTGTCTTTGTTGGAAGACCTACCTATTACAAGGAAATGAGCACTGTGTGCTATTTTTACCTCAATTTTGGCTCGGAAAGCTTAATGAACTTTACAAAGTAGAGCGATGTTTTCCTTATACGTGCTAGCTCAATTCACAATCTTCTTCGTCTCTCTAGATAGGAAAATTCGGGACGATAATAAATCATTTGATATGACGTTCTTTTATCTAAATCGCACACTCTATAGTTTATATTATCAAAGTTGTCGGTGATTCTAGAAATCAATATTTTTCAATATACAGAATAGTCAGTGTATCCCAAAATAATCTTACTCCGCCTGTTACCATGTCGACGCAAATGGATTTGACCTTCAGACTGCTTTATCTAATATAAACGCAGATTTAGGCGCGTACAGAGTGCCCCGAGACGTCCCAATTTTACATGTTGTGTACATGGACGTACAAAAAAGATGTTGTGTATGTATATGCATGTCCAATATGGTATTTATGTAGTAACATCAAAAGCCTTGGCCCCTCAGATTATAAAACAGAAGGCAGATAGAGTGACAGGAACAACGTGAGTGCGGCCAAAAAAGCAAATACAAATTCAAAAGCGAATACAATCTCGAGTCAGTATGACACGAAGCGCCGCATTGTTAGGACGTCATCGATAATTTTAATATTTATGATAGTAATGCCATCTTGCGTTTATAAACATTGCAAAAACTGTTCCTAAAAACAAAATAAAGAAGATGGAGTATCTTTTCATAGGTTTTATTGATTATTTATCTATTTGGATATTATTTTACGTGATTATTATTAGTGACATCTTGGAACACAAAACCTTAACAAAAATCATTCGGTGTTGCTTGTTTATATTGAAACCATTTACCCCTTAAGTTAGGAAATAAGTAAAGAATACAGGAATAACGATTTACAAAAATATTTATTTCGATTATAGTGTTTTATTTATCGCGTTTTTTGGTTGGTATGTTTGTAGGTATGTGTGTCCGTTTGTATGTGTTTTCGTAACTAAAACTACTTAATGTATTGTCTGTCTCTAATAATAATTATGTACGTCAGTCGATTTGCCAACATAAAGTAAATATAGCTATCAAAAACATAATTACAACCATTCACGACTATACTAAATGACTGCCATAAATCCACAAAATATTTCTATTTATCATCTTCTATTCTGTAATCTGAGATTAGTAAATTTCTAAAGTAGGTAGGTACTTGCATTAAAATACAATCTGACTCAACGGCAGAGATTCAATTTATATACATAATTATGTATAACTCTGTATGTATCTGCATTTTTCGGAGACAGTAAATTGTTTATTTAATATAATGAAATATTATGGGAATTTTGTCATTATCATGGCAACCGTACACACACAAAGAGGCAACGTGTTCTTATAGTGCTGTCATGCACACATGTCTACAGACGTGCCTCACATTATGGTTCAGTACAGTCTATCTGCCTTTTGTTTTATAATCTGAGCTTGGCCCGATCTCCTCTCTTTTTATCACTTTGCAAATCGGGGCATCCGAATACAATCAGGCAGCATTGCATTACATTACATTGCAGCTGCAATCCATTTACAAATAGGGTTATCCGTATGTTAAACCTTACCCAACTTACCTATTGTATTGTTACTGATATCGCTGCAGCAAACAGTGACGTGTTTCAAGATTAGTACGCTTTAATTACATATTTTATCTGATAAACACTTATCTAATCCATAATTACTGTGATATGAACATTGTTACTCTGAACTGATTTTTATCTGCAAGAATTCCGTAGCATTCCGTATTGACTGTATTTCAATTTTGGAATATTGATTAGATAACTGCATAATTTTAGTTAGTACCACTAATGGGCACGTTTAATGTGGGAGTTTGTTAGTTCAACTAACAAAGCTCCCAGTTTGTTTATGCGCACGTTGAGGCTGGTGCCACGTGCTGGGATCACGTGGGTGGTACATGGACACGTTTATGCGAGCCCTACTTCGACAGTAAAATTGAATTTCTATTTATTGACGTCCTGTTTACTGCAAGTCTGTTAAAACCGGTGGAATGCTCCGTAGAACTAACAAACGAAGCTTAGTACCGGGACTAACAGGCATTATGCCCTCAATGCCATGCAATTAACGAAGATTTGTTTAATTCCTTTTTTGAACACAGCATAATTCACGAATTTGGAGTGTTTACTATTCGCACTCAATAGCTTTTCGCTTCTGAACTCTTTAATTGATTATTCGACGATTAAAGGAACGAAAACAATACAAGAGAATGTCCATTATATTCTGATAATCAACATTTTTTAAGAAATCATTTAGGTACTGATTGATTTTGTAATTGGATTTAAGGTTTCCTCACGCTCCATGATTATCTAGGAAGACTAACCCGTGAATAAGCTATGAAACTTCAAATCATAATAGGTAAACGGTTGTTATATTAAGAATATGAATGCAGTAATGAAGACAAGTAGAATCAACAGAAGAAAAATAATCAAGTTAGGTATGTAAAAGGTGTCCAAAAAAATATTACTTATCAAGCGGAAATCTAGAGGTAGAGCATCCTTAGAGGTACCCGAATCACCCTCACGTACGTTCCGCGATTTTTTATAGTTTTCGAGTTATATTAATTTTTCTAGTTCTCTAAAATTTTCAAAGAATTCAATCCGAATAATTCAGGCACGCTGTATTCATTTCCCAATCAGATTTAGAATCGTTCTTATCGTTTGTCAATATCACTATTCACAGAAATGTTGTTAATCAGCAATCTGTCTTTTGATAGTTAGCATCGACAACATATTGCGTAGACGCAGGTGATTGCACTAATAAAACTACGTTACACAGGACGGCAAGCTGTCAATAAATGTTTATGGATGATATCATCGTTTTTGGATTAAATCAAAATACTGTTTATCCGGCTAAAATAAACCAACCTAAAAAAGATAACACTTATTTTGCTCAGTCTGTTCCATAATTTTCAATGGACTAGAAAATTTTCTCTCGTCGTGGGTGGAGCTAAATTTATCCGAGGCGGGTTCTAGTGGGCAGGCTTCGACAATAACGGCAGCTGTATCGCAAAGCCTGCTTTCTCATCTAGACGTAGGAGGATATTGCTAACGTCTCGGTGCGCATAATGAAAATTATAAATCTCTGCTTAAATGTCGGTAAAAGACTTAAACCTGCATGTTAAGTCGCCGAGAGCGGACGAGGTCGACCTAGCGATAACCTTAATTCATAATTTTCGGGATTCTCAACGATGTAGCCACGGACGTAAATCTTTCTCGAGGAAATTAGAGAGACCTCGTAGCTAGGGTTGCCATGCTTTAGCCAAATATATTGGCTTTTTACAGTCGTGTCCGACCAAATATTTACTGGCCCGCAGGGGACGCAAAGCACGCGATAATACTACTGAATGATATTAAAAATAGCTAACGAGAGTTTTTTTTTATGGGATTTCCAGCTCTTACGGCTGAATGAAAGTAATGATTTTAAAATTTTGGGCCTGGCGACCCTATTCGTAGCTAGTGTCCGACCAAAATTGGAGTTTCTGTTTAGTTTCAGTTTCAGAAGCTAACCAGCTGAAACTACGACCGAAACCGAAAATTCGTTGGTAAGTTGTCGCACGGTCGGCACAGCGTACTTTAATACTTTTGTTTATTGAATTTCTAACGGCAGTAACTATTCGTTTATCAAACAAGGCTTTAACACAATGCAGCTGCAGCTAGCTAAAATTAACAGAAACGTTGGCTCGAACCACGAAAATTCAATAAAGAATTACCATAAACGGAAACTTCAGTGTCGGTTGTAAAAACTAGTTGCGGTTGGACACTAATAGTAACATTTTACTTTCTGAGAGAACCACGGTTTCAGGATTTTTTTCTAAATTCAAAGATCCAGAAATTGACTTTTCCAAAATCAAGTCAAGGACTATCTTAAATCACTTTTGATTGTTTGTGTGTATGGGTAGACCTAGAGATAGCTACGCGTGGGAGTTTCTTAATACGAATTCTTTCTCGTTTTCTCGCTATTAATAGAATGTGACCGACGGGCAGCGTCGCGGTTGCTAATCGAATCTTCTCGGTCACAGATGCGCCGTTTAAAATGCAATTGGTTCAGTTCTATCGCTCTTGTATTTCTTTTCACTCCAATTAGGAACTGTTATTTGTCTAGTTAATAACCGGGGAAAAACCTATCAATTTACAGCAATCCAAAACTCAAACTCAAATTGAACTAGATCGTTTATTGTGAATTGGAACAAATTGTTAACTTGACTCATGATTTGACACCTCCGCTGGTACCTTCGATCAACAAGCTGGTACTGTTTAGTCTCGCGTCTTTTAATGAGTATTTGAATTCCTGACGCCTTGAAAATGAATGAGGTCTATCAAACAATCATTGTTTCATTCATATGGCGGATCATAACTTGTGAAAAGTTTGAAAACTTGTGCGAAACGCGTGGGCAGACTTTGGTGTGCGTGTTTGCGATGTGGACAGCGGCGTACGTCTGGCGAGTGACGCCAACGCCCCCGCCGGCGCGGCGCGGCGTGACGTAGCTCTCGGCCAGTGCTGGGGCGGCGCGCCAGTCTTTGCACGACCGCGGCACGGACAGTGTCGAACCGTTGAGATGTAAACGCCTAACCTTCTAATCTGTCTACAACGACAGCCTCAGTTGCGAGTGCACGATAATTTCAATTTGTTTCCTCATCGTTTCATTAACTTTATTTTTGTGTTTTAATAACTGTTTTCTGATCCGCCGCGCCGGTTTCATGTAAGTGAAGTTTTTGTGTCATCATTAACGTCGGTGTCCCGCATTACTGACACGTTTTGAGCGAATCCTCAAGAGTCGTGCGAGCGTGACCAAAGTAAGACTGTTTGGGGAACACGTACGCGATTCGATCCTGGCCGGTTGGATATGGTCAAAATAAGTGACCAGGTAATTTTTGATATTGCACAATAATATTATTGTTTGTAACAATGCATAATAGAGTAACTACAATCAGTTTTAGTGTTTGCCTTTTAAATTATAACCCACTTTTCTGGATCAACAGGTGTTCAACCAAAGCGTGGTCACGCCTCGTACTTTAGACGTTGCGTAAAACATTAGCTTCACTATAATATTCTCTATGTTATCAATAACTAAGTTCTTCGCTGTGATTATAATCACGTAGAAAGTATCTTCTGCATTTAACCACTGACGATGTAAGCTAACTTGACTCACTGGCACAGATAAACATACTTCAATTCTTAAACGAATGCAATTTAATACAGTTTTGTGTGTCACTTGTCTTTCAAAAGCATTTCGTCTTCATCTTTCCTTTCTTGTAATCATTAAACCTATAGGAAATAAGAAAAGTCAGCCCTGAAATTGGGTCAATTAAGTAATGAATCAAAGTAATTAAAGTTTGTATCCAAAAATGAATCCATTGCGATACAATCTGCCCTTTGTAAAATGCCCAATTATTAGTAGGGTGTGTTGTGGAAATAATTGTTTAATGACCTGTGTGTATTTGTATTGTGTTAATACCATTAAAGTACTTGGTACTTAGCGAGTCTTTAATAGGAATTAACATTGGGTTTATAACAGGTACTTATTCTAATCAGTATAATTTCTAATTATTAATTGCGTTATTAGTATACTTTACTATCAATACATCTCCAGTTTCCAAGATGACTTTATATGTCGCCTCATTATATCAAATTTCTTTGACTACAGTACGTGGGCTATCAATGTCACGGTTTCACGGTCAATTACAATAAATACCTACATGGTTATTGTACAAGATATAATTATGGTCTGTGTCCTTTGTTTGTTGCTAGTGGATGTTTTTTATCGTCCACTTCACTTATGATCTCGCTTTGTTACATTTTACGTATATGTTTACCTTGAATGCGTTCGGTTCATCCCCTATTGTTAATTACGGTACATTTACATTTATTGAATTGTCATTCTGTAAAATACTTGAGTCGTATTAATTTCCGTCTATAAGTACATTCAATTTTTCATTTACATTCAATTATCTAGCAGTAATCCATCAGGTATTTATAAAGGTTATTCATTGTTAATGTATTCATGGATCTTGGTCCCTGTATATTGATAGAAGTGTTGAGTATCTTATATGAATATTCAGTAGTTTTATTCTCATTCACACTATACATACTTAATATCGTCGTCCTCCTTTTAAGATGTGTTTACGTTAAAAGGTTTCTATTATGTATCTATTTTGCTTGTTATTGGTACAATACGTGGAAGAAAATATTTTAGTTATAAAGTCGTGTACTTAACTAAAATGAAAATAAAAATGGCAATGTCTGGTCAATCAAGTCAATCAATCAAGAACTATGAAAATTTAGTTTTATGGGAGTTATTAACAACAACTATTAACTTTAACAGACAACTAATATGATATTAACGGACAACTAATTTCCTTCCTTGCAAGCAAATGTGATTCCTTGAAATAAATCTTTTCAGTCTTCTGTATTTAACTTAGAATCGACGTTAACCGTTTATGTAACTTTTTTCTTTGCGTTTTGAGCCCTTCTCCGTCTTCGAGGTCACAGGTAAACGTGCCACCGTCACGAAGGGATCGAAACTTCCCGTTTTAAGAAAACATATCCGCAAACAAAATCAAAGTAAATTGAAGTTTAACGGAACATGGAGAAGTTTGTTTTACTTTTAGTTTTCTGGCATTTTGTTCTCCGGCCAACAATCATGAATTCATGATCGAGGCAGATCTTGACTAGTATAAACCGTAAAAAAACTGCAATATTTGTACACATGCCAGTAATCTTACCAGAAATACAGTTTAACTTTGAATGGAGTTGCGGAAATCTGGACTGTGAGCAAAGGTTTCATCAAATAGTGGTGATGAACTGTAACAAGCACCTAATGATTTTGTCTAGAAGAAGATACTCGTTTCTATATCATGAATTCATGATAGCGCTAGCGAACGGATATGACTTCATTTAATAAGGATGATTACACACATAAATTACTTATACCGCTCGAGATAAATAACGATAACATTCTCTAGATGATATATTTTCGTAAATATTTGCGTGCTGTTTTCAGTTTCGTTTGTGATTCACTCTTAATCTAGCTCAAGTAGTAAACATTTCAGAACGAGCTGATGGAAGTGTTGACGCAGTTTGGTTTTATTGTGAAAATTTAATGCTTTATTTTTCTTGTGAAATGAGTCGCACTTCGCTGGTCTGGTAGTAAATGAAAAACAGAATGAGTCAACTACCCATCATGCGGGAATCCAGCGTACATAAATATAAAAAACCGAGAAACTGTTCAAGTCTTCTACTGACAAACTATTACCTACAACGCCACCACTGGTGACAAATGGGATTTTTTATATTAAAATGTATACAAAAATCCCATTTGCCACCAGTGGTGGCGTTGTCGGTGGGGGCAACTGGGAATGACCCAAAATTAGTTATTCCTGTTAGGAAGTCTTCACCACACAGTGAAAGGTAATGATTATGATCTGTTAACTCACCACATCTATGTGGAACCAGGTTTGTTACAGTTTTATATTTTTAAACGTATGCAAATCTTTTAATTTAACCCAAACTGGGATCATAAGCATGATGTCATGTTTTGCATGAGCCGCACTCTAATAGGTAGCAAACGAGGTGCGTTGGAACAATTCAAAGTCAAATCGTTTTCAATGTGCATGTTGCTATTATACTACCTTATCATTTATGAGTATAATAACAAGGTAAAACCTGCTGGTCGAACGTTGGCCGTTCTGTCCCACGATTCAGATCCTTTTCGATAAGCAGTTGTCGACCGATTCGATTGGTTATCTCGTTCCATCTACGATTCTCGTAACGAGAGAAAAAGAGATAGCTAACCGAATCATTCGACAGCTGATTAATCGAATCGTTCTAAATCAGTGGACTGATACAGAAAACTTTTTACCACTTCCCAATGATACTGATGATATATAATTGCCACACCAAATACTTTCAGAGAAATTATGCTATACATATACAGCAGCCATGAGAACATTAAAAAAAGTTAATTGTAGCAGTATACATACATATATGGTGGACTCCCCTGTTCAGCAGGCCCCTATTTGGGATGTGTGCGTATGAGTATAAAAAAATCACACATTTCGCGGCAACATGTGTTTAGAGAGGTACCGACGATACGCATTCATAGCATATAGGTATTTTGTTTATCTGCTGGTGGCCTTCAGTATCGGAGTTGCTTCGTGACTAAATTGTGAGGTATCACTATTGTTGTTCCCATCAGTTCATAATAATCCCGTGAGATGGGCGGATATGGGTAACAGATTGATGTGTTATGCATTATCATTTTATGGATGAGTACCTTCGTGTGAAACCATAAGTCTTTAGCCCTCATTTGTTATTTGTGTGTTCCATGAGAAGTTGTAAATAGAAATATTACGCACGCAGCCTTTTGCAATTCACGCAAGTCTCTAGCGAAGGAGGATTTTTTATAACCGGTAGATACGCTTTCTTTACGAGCGGGTTGGCGACTGAACTAATTAGCAATAACTTGTTGATTTAAATGTAACTGTATTCCATCTTGTCGTTTTCCGGGATTATTGTCAGAACCTGCTTTATTTGAAAGAGCCGGTCGTGCGCTCATTAGCAGGCCATGACGCCGAGACGGTTCCTTTATCCATGATACGTCGACAACCTGATTTAACGAGGACTTCTCGCAGTTCATCTTGACATATTCTATGGAAACCGGCTATTTGTGCATGATAAGTGGTTACATTGCATGATAATTTGATACCTCAATTGGCTGTTACGACCCCCACGCCACGGGAAGAAGTAGGAAGTTCTATTCTTGGTTGGGGACCACACAATAAGTTGCAGGAAGCAGAAGTTTGCGTAAATACCCATGAAGTAACGGTTTCATTACCTAAATCTATCAATTACTTACAGCATTTGTAATTTAGTAATTTTGATCCAAATCCAATTGTTACGTTTCATTCTTTTTAATAATCATAGAATTGAACCTCATTGTATAAACGTTTCTGTTGCTAAACAACTGCGTTGTTATGGGCAGGAAATAGGAATTCTTATATCTTCACAAAGAGAAACTGTGAAGTCTCTTCTACCGGAAAAAAAGTTGTTGTTAAAGAAATTACGTACTTTTTATAATTTGACTTGCGGCAAACAACATCAAGGTTGGTAACGACGGCAATGGGGCTAAATGTGCAACTAGTTGCATAGATATTGTCGTGCGACGACCTCGCCCTGTTTCCGCCATTACTACGATACTCGGATGTTCTGAAAAATCTATCCTAAGGGGAATGCACCCATTTTTCTGTCTGCTACGTAGACTCTAGTTACGCCGTGACTCATCTAATGGAATTTCAGGTCAATTATAAATAATAAACATACAGCAGTCGTAAATTGGGGACTCGCCCGTTCCAAGAACGAAATCCCTTTACATGTTTTAACGGACTGACACCACTTAGTTAAATATTATTGTACACTTTAAACGTGAAGCCTAACAATAGTTTATACTTGTGCGTGACTTTGACCAACACAATGTAGTACATTGTTTCCAATAATTGTTTGCGGTTGCTCAAGTACTATGTTACAAGTTCAACATGGCGATGTTTGCCACGTGTTGGCTATTAATTCATGCTATGTTTTGTTAGTGTTCATCCATTGAATTCCATAGCTAGACTGCCAGTGCTATTGATAGACAAATAACATCCGCATCCTCGTGCCCTTGTACCCATGAATACAGTATTGTGTCAAAAAATACTGTTCACATAAAATTTATTTCCAACGGAACATACATACATTATCTAATGTTCACAATAATGGCTTGAATAGTGATAGAATTTGACGCATAGCGTGGAATTTATTGCTTGAAGTTGGCAAATAATGAGTTTTCAATCATGAAAGGATTATTCAGAGTCGGTTCAATAGTTTTATGATCCGCGAGCATGGCAGATGTTGAGTTTTATCAAACGTGGTAATAAAACGCGAAACTATTTTTGTTGTAATCTTTTCTTATAAAGTTCTTGCCATTTTGTCTACGGTTACGTACAACATTTGTGGTACTAGGAGATATTTCAAATCTGCCATCTTTTATCAACAAATGGCTGTTACAACCTCCAAATTGGGTTTATGTTCAGATTTTCAAGTACCAAGTACTAACAATCAGTTTGTGGTCCGGGTTATCTTGACTAGACGTCCCCCCAACTTCAGACATTACAGATGTTAGTCTGAACCGTCTGCATTGTTGCACATGTGTGCAGTCTGGTCTGGCTCGGGTTTATCGACCGTCCGCGTCGCGTCTACTTCGGACAATCTTCCCTTTGGCTACGACTGCAGACTTCTCACTTCATCACACAAGTGTTTTATTCCTCACTTTGTTTTGCTCTCATACAATTTATAACACGTGCTGCTCTTCATAAAATACCATACACGGAACTGTTTTGTAAATGTGTATTAAGACTCGCATATTGATTTAAAACGAATGAATGATTGATGAATTGAACCAAAGAACTACCAGAGAAGTTTTAATTATAGTTTTAATTTGGTATTGTAGTGACGACCCCATTTTTCATACTATTTTGTGCAGAGCTGTATCCATCTTCATGTTCTTAAACATTAAAACAACTTTAATGGGGAAACTTGTTGCTTCTTGAAGTATTAAAACAATATTTTAACAATGTAACCTTGTTAACGCGACCTCATTAACTTATTTTGTTATTAACTTCCCATGTTCTAGTATCCAAACTGAAACGGAATAATAAAATAGAAAAAACTGCGCAGAACTCATTCACTTCATAAATTAGTAGTGTGTGGAAGCAGATAACATGTTATTTTGGAGACATCGTCACTTTTATTTTTATCTACGGTTGACCGTTTTATCTGGAGTAGATTAAATAGGCAATTATCTCATGCAGCATAATGACTCTGTTGCTTCTATTAAAACTAGGCAAATTCCATCGTATCTCTATTATGAAGATTAAAAGATCGTTGTGTGGGATCATGCATCTATTTAAGTGGATACGTTTGGTCGCGTCCGCGCGAACCACTGTTCCTTTTGGCCTGAACCCAAGTCTGTGCCGTCTCCTTGATAAAATTTGAAGGAAATAAACCAAAACACTTCAAAATATTTGCGAAGATTTTCGATGTAGGTATTGAGGGGAGGAGAGTAAGTTCGATTGCTGCCAATGTTTTGCATCAAGATTATACATTAAACACAATTGTAAATTTAAATGTAAACATATGACGTGTATATGTAAATCCCACGCCGGTATGGTAGCTGCCAACATCTCGTACGCCGCTGTTTCGGAGTAGAGTCGAGCCCGCGCCGCTCCTGTAATTCGTCGTCTTTATTGTTTTGTGCTAAATGTAACAAAATTTTATTTTCACATTGAAGTGTTTAGTGATACCCCGCCGAGTCACGCGTAAGATGCCAGATATTTGGAGGGCAAGCGACATCATTTATATCGTGCTAACTGCACTCTTCTCTGTCATACCACATTTGTTAAATAAATTTCGTGATCTTCAGTTGTTCAGGAATGTGTTAATAAGTGTTTGAGTTACTGCTAATGTGCGTGTTTCCTAACTATAAGTGAATAACATTTATTCGTTGAAGTGTGAATGTCATTCGTCTATCACCAGGGTCGATCGCAGTGAAGGATCGATAGGTATCGTCGATATCCAAGACAAATATTTAACATTTTGTTTTATTTATCTTGCATGCTCCCTTTCCATTGATAAAATATTTATCTCAGTTCCACATTGCCTATTGGAGCTATTAATATATGAATTCCAAGAACTATAATCGCCGGGCGCATAGTGTAAACAACAGCACTGAGTCATAACTGAGACACCGCAGCGTTTTATTAATTGGTGTTATTTGTTTGTCGCAGCTGGAGATCCCTTCTGTGGCGACATTGATGGAGTTCCGCTTGGACAGCGCGGAGTACTGCCAGGCCCAACACAAATAAACTGCAGGGCGTTTCGTGCGACGAGGGAGCGGAGCGTGCCACCGCTGGACCCATGCTGCCTGGAGCGCGCCACATTACGCACCCCAAGCGCTGTACCACGTACACCCACCCACAGGTAACCACAATCTCTTGCTCAGCTGCTCTATAACCGCCATATTGAATTCAGGGGTGGGGTGAAACGAAGTCGGCCGTCCCACGACCAAACTATCAGTTGTTATCTGCTCCTGACCGAGACAAGAACGCGATACCAAAGATAATGCTGTAGGCAACTGAATCAGTGTACTTTACGCGTTACATCACTATAATATGTGCACTTGTTGAGCAGGTATTTATCGAAATACATACAAGCAGTGTTGTTCGGATGGCGTAGTGTTTACATATTGTGTTATCATACTGCTGTGTTGTGTATAAGAGGGCAGAGCAGTGAGGCACGTCCACAATTGACGCGATGTTGGCTCTGGATCAGCTCGCAAATACCGATGCCGATGGACAGACATAGGCGTTCAAAACATCGCACGTCCACATGACCGAAACTTCGCTTTATCCCAAACATTATTTTTAGAAGCCATTTTTTATTCCACTTCAGTCGTTGCTCTGGCTTTGACGCAAATACCGTTTTAAAAATGATATTCGTCGTAAATCACAGTGCTGTGCTGGCTTCGCTGACATTAACGAATCTATTATTTTTGTTTCAGTTACCTTAAAAATCGGAATCCACAGTTAATTGGAGCATATCATTCAGTTGCCGAATTTCGTGTGATAGCAAAACAAACTTATGTTTTTCGCATAATTTCTTTTAGTTCCATTCCACATTCTGAACTTTTGTTTGTTCGTCTCCGAATGCGATCAAGTGGTTGAAAGCGACATCCATGCGGGTGGTTCTCATTATATAATTGGACCCTTTCTAAACAAAAGAAACGAAACTGTCGTGTGTAGTGTGGAAATAGAGTGACAGTTTGTCTGTTAGACTGTGACGGACCGTGACATCTTTCTCTGACACGTGTGACGTGAGTACCAGCTGGGTGCGGTATATTGTTGTGACCGGAGAGAAGCGACTCGATCACCATGAAGCAGAAGGACATCAGGCCGGCGCCGTCTCTAATCGAGTACAAGAACATGAGGTTCCTGATTACTGACCGCCCGTCCGACGTCACCATTCAGTCCTATCTTCAGGTAATTATACTTTCTATATTTTTTTACGAAAATGCTTTTCCAGCGTGGGATACTCTTAAAGCAAGTTCTTTTGAACTGTTCACATAAGTAGAAATGAAATGTAGGCCACTGAGATATTGGAAGACTCATTTCATACAGTAAAGTAGCCTTTCTGCCCGCGATTATTACTACAAAGTCGGCTTAGAAACTAGAGAACTGTTATTGAAGTTTGTTTTTTAATGATTTGATGAAGTTTAGATCTTACTTTACTGACAGAAACTTTGTTATACAGTGGTGGACATATAATTAGAAACACCAAGTGTGACTTTTATTGTTAGTACAAAGTTAGTACAAATTAACTTGATAATTAATGTTTTACGTATCATAGAGGGCTTATACCTATTTATCTATAATGTATCCACATCATGAAGTATTACTATGTCAGTTTTGGAAATATCCTATAGGCGTTTATGTAAAAACTAGTATACTTTATAAAATAAAATGTAGCAGCACAACGTACTAAGGTGGACAACTAATTAGAAACAGAAAAAAAACATTAGGATAAATATGAACAAAGGTAACGAAACAATAAATAATGAAGTTAAATGGTACAAACGTTTTATAATAAACAATTAATGTTTGGTTGGGAAGCCTCTGCTGTCGATTACAGCACTACAACCACGTGGCATTGATTCTATCAATGTTTCATACATTTCCAGGGATTTTTTCTCCAAGCTTCTACAAATGCGTCTTAAAGTTATTATAGTATGATACTAGTAGTAGTACGATATTAGTGATATGTTTATTGGACAATGTTTTCTTTACAATGTACCACAAACTTAGATTTGATTCAAATCTGAACTATTTGCAGACCACTCTAACACCGACACTACAATAATCCAAACCAAAGAAACAACGTTAAAGCATTTCTAAGAGACTAATTAGTGTCGGTGTTAGGTATAAGCCCTCTATGATACGTAAAACATTAATTACCAAGTTAAATTGTACCAAAAAATAAACATCACACTTGGTGTTTCTAATTATATGTCCACCACTGTATGTACAAGAAACGAAGCATAGAATGAAAGATAAATTATTGTTTACTTTGCCTTCCTCGCGAAACTTTCCACGAAACTTGCTTTCGAATTCAAAAACTCACAAATTTTTCGATTGTGGACTTTTCAAACTTAATTTTAAAATGTTTTTCTAGAGAATAAACTCAATGCATTGTTATCTTTACATCTTTTGTTTCTAAAATTATTAACCGCGGCTGTGTTTGTGAATTTTCTCACGAACTAATGACAAAATAATGATTGAATTCATTAATTAATCATTAACTGTAACTAATTTAAGCGAGGTCAGTGCGGTCTACGAAAAAAGTGTAGTCATCATAAAATATGATAAATAGGGCACTTATAATAATAATTATAAAATTAATGTGTGCCCATAGTTATGTTTGTGACCACTAAAAATAAACACATTTTTGTGGTAAAGCAAACTCATTCATTCATTCTATAAAGTGCGTTTCTACTATATGGCATGTTGTGCATCAGTTCAGTCTGTTACAGTGATAATTAAAAGTAGGTATACTTACCGACTTTATTTTAATTCACTTGTTGCATGATTGGTAGTTCGCTTGGATTATAAAGAGAGCTGCAGAGAGAACACATTACGGAGAAAAACGCTAAAAATACGTTGGAAAGTAAATATACGATTACGATACATTACAATATACGTTACGACTAAAGTCTTAGAATACCGGTCTCACCAGTTGTGTTGTGGAGTTCCGTATAAAATTATGATATCCAGCCGCTTCTGGTTAGGACTGGAAGCCGACCCCAACATTCCTAAAGAAAGCATAGGATGATAAACTAATAGGATGAAAACAAAGGATTAAAAAGCTTCAGATTGGGTACTGTTACCCAAAGTAGGTGACCTTTAGTTATATTTCCGATATTCTGACGTCCTGGGGGGAAACAGATGTCTTTTTCCACGCATTTGAATATTTTATTATGATGATAAATGATAATACATGTTTGTGTTTTGGTACTTCGCACCAACCCCCAAACTGGGTCTTCCTGTCTACTGATAATAATACATGGTGCTGTCCTTCTTTGCACAGGAGCTGAGGAAGCACAATGTGTGCACGGTGGTACGCGTGTGCGAGCCCAGCTACGACACGGCGCCGCTGAAGGCCGAGAGCATAGAGGTGCGCGACCTCGCCTACGACGACGGAACCTTCCCGCCTGCCAACGTTGTCGACGACTGGTTTGAGATTCTGCGTGAAAAGTGAGCATCTGTCCTTATCCTTACTTTAATTATATTATTGGAGAGAAGGTTAACTTCTTGTGATACTCAAACACCACTCAATTTTAAGTAGCCGTTATATCTCGTGCTGTCTCTGTCGCTTTAAGGCGAAGTGACAGGGACAACACGAAATTAACTGCAAAATAAAATTAAGGACCGTTTGAGTATTGGCCATTAATCTTACAATTCTTGCTGTTTAGTCGATAATAACTTCTCGTAGGATGCCTGTCATGTGCTGATCCTGATTCTTCTTGAGGGTTGTGGAATAGGTTTGGATGAGCAGCATCTTGCGTAAACATGTGCTTCTATGAAATACTGTGGTAGCTAAGCATGGTCACTGGCATCATTTTCCTTGGATCATTCTATCAACTGTAGTGTTACGGGTGGTCATTTCCAGGCTCATAGATTCTCCTCTGCTTTCGAGCAGCAATAACTAGTTTTTTAAACTTCAAATCATTCTTGATACTGCGCCTAATTTCCAATAAAATAGGGTATAATATCAAAACTTCACCAAATAAACAAGTTTGTTCAAATGATTTTGGTAAATACTAGCCTATTTATTGTGGAATGACGCAGTTCGGAATTATCATTACGCAATTGATGCGGTGTGACGCACTGATTGTGACCGACTCACTACTGTACGATATATTTCGGATCCGCCGGTACGTTATGCTCAATAAATACCTATTTAATTGTTCCGCTACGTCATGTTATTGTCTCTTGTTGCTTGAAATTATGACCACATTATCAAGCTATTCTCCTGTACATTTAGTAATTGGCTAAACACCGACAATTTCATATTAGTGACTCGTGTATGTGTGGTATAGGTAAAAGCTTGTTGATAGCCATAAATGAACACAGGCCGTCCTTTAATGACACAAAACAATATTTTGGGAGGATAATGCTATAATAATCTCGTTTTAAGTAACATAATGATGAAAATTACTAGCCTTTACTCGTGCACCTTCATGAATGAACGCTAAGACCAACCAATTACATTAATTTCTTTTAAATAATAACCACTAATTGGACGAGACAAGTAGAACTAAAAATGTCGTTCTTTTACCTACTCCAGAGCGCAGAACAAGCCTGAGGCGGCGGTGGCGGTGCACTGCGTGGCCGGACTGGGCCGCGCGCCCGTCATGGTGGCCATCGCACTCATCGAGCTCGGCATGAAGTACGAGGAAGCCGTCGAGACTATTCGAGAGTGAGTATCCTGTCATTTATGTTTGTTGTGGTAGAGTAGACGTTGATGTCGTCCTGCAGGCAATCCAACCTGCTGTAAGCTGATGACAATGAAGTTCAGGGCACCGTTCAGAAAAAAATGCGTGCATTCTCTTAGGAAAGTCTCTGAAGACTGGGATGATCAAACTTGCCGTTTCTATTGACCTTAACCGGTGTCAAATAGCAGCTTTACTGGTGAAATGGCTGTCCCTGAATTTGTCAACCAACTTTGTTCAGCTGGTAAACAATTTACTGCAGCAAACTGATTTATTGTATTCAGAATTGTTACTACGCGTTGACGATTATGTTGACCATACTAATCAAAGAGCCACGAATTTTCGTCGTAGTTCCATAATGTTCGCTCTCAGCACATTATTGACGTTCTTGCACGTTGCGACAGACAGGATGGTTAGGTGCGTGACGTACATGTCAATTAATTGGTAATGGAATGAGTAACGCGCAAAAGTGTATATTTATTATGCACATGTTTAGACCTAGGTGTGGTAGTAATTGCGTTCCTTTTATAGTTATATTTGATGCATATTCAATGTTCAAGCAACTCATCAACATTTAGGATATTACAACATAGGATGATTAAAATGTTTATGGTGTCTGTTATGTTAAATGTTGTTGTAACGTATTCCAGTCAACGCCGCGGTGCCATCAACGCGAAGCAACTGTCGTACTTGGAGAAGTACCGCCCTAAGTCGCGGCTGAAGAAGAACGGGCACAAGGGGCCCAACTGCTGCGTGCAGTAGCGTCTGCGGGGAACCGTCCTGCGCCCGTAACAGCGAATGTAGCTCTGCTTTCACACACACACACTGACACAGGGGAGCATAGACAACAATCAATTAGTTTTTTATCCTAGTGTCGCCTCTTTTTGACGACTATTTTCTTTATTTCTCGTTTCGTTGGGGGGTTGTAACCGAATTCTGCCTTAACCTGCAAGAGCTTGGAATTAGCACATTCCTTTTGAGTTAACCTGACACGACTGAGAATTTGGTTATGATCTCGGTACTTTATTACCCGCCTTCGACATGTTTATCTCGGGTTTTCTATGAAATTTAATTGAGAGCCTTATTGTAAGCTAATGTTTGTATGTTGAAAGTAAAGGTGTAATAATCCTTGTGCTGTAATGTGTATTAGTGGAATATGTTAAATAGAAGCGAGCCACGATTTGTGTTCATAGTTGAAACAGTTTACTCAGGTATTCATATACCTATATTGAATCATAATAAATTTCAATATCCATAATAATATGAAGCAGTCAATGTCACTTAGATTTCTTTCCGTTTATTATTATGTCGTTGTGTGGTGAAATCATGTTTTCCTATTATTTTTCTTTGTAGAGACTTATATTTACCTATATAATAATAATAATTTGAGACATAATAGAAAATCTTTATGGTTTTGTGTTTCTTGAAACAATTTGACATGAAATTACCATAAAATTTGCTTTTATAAGATATTGTGAGAAATACAATTTTAATTTGAATGCTTTCCACAAAGCTTGAGTAACTCACAAGCATTCAGCCTTTGACTAGTTGCCCAAACGTGATGAAATTCTAATCAAATGCAATATTATATAACCTGACTCACCGAAAAGTTCCAATGAAGAAAATAGCTCTTTGATATTATTTTTCTATTTCTAATTTTATGAAGATTATTATCGAAATATATGAGAAAAGTGTAACTACAAGAACTCACATTCTTAAATAAAAATATTTATAAGCAATGGATGTTTTATTTTAGTATAATAGTTTATAAAAGTGTTTAGCTTAGGCCAGGGTCTCCAAACTACGGCTAGCCGGCCAACACCAGCCTGCGAGCAGTACCAATCCGGCCCGCAGTAGCGAACCGGATTGCGCGTAATTCAAAACTACAGTACAATACGGCCGACGTATCTTGGCGAGTCTGAAGTTAGCTGATTAGCTGCGCAGTAGAATATTTCGTTTCTAAAAGATTCATTGCGCAGCCAAACAACTAACTTCAGACTCGCCAAGATACGTCGCGTCGGCCGTATTGTATGATGGTATGATTAGCTAGCTAGGTTTTAGCTCTTGGGGCTTAGTGGAGGACTCAGTGTGGCCCCTAGGCTTAAAAGTTTGTAGACTTCTGGCTTGGTCTAAAATTTAACCTATATGAGGTAGCACATGGAGGTAGTGTTTGACGATATCACTCAGATCTTTTACATTTCTTAAACATAAACTCACGCCTGTATTCCCCGAAGGGTTAGCAGAGGTGTATAGTACACCCACATTTCTCCGTTATGTTTACGTCCCATGTAATAGGGGGCGAGCCTATTGCCATTGACCGGGCACAAATCCAGACTCCGAGCTGCTACTGAGGAATTCCATACGAAAAAACCCAATAACACTGCCCGACCTGGGGATCGAACCCAGGACCTCACGCTCAGCAGTCGCGCTTGCGACCGCTAGACCAACGAGGCAGTCACATTTCTTATTCAGATTTAATTAATATTACATAACAAAATCACTAAAAAGATAAACATTCGAGGTAATTCCTTTTAACACAATCACATAATAATATAAGATAGATAACTACTGTTACTAATTATATATAACAAATAAATAAACATTATTAGGTATTGTATACAATTTTCCCTGTTCACTTAATTTGTACTCTTTGTTTACTTAATATGCTCTCAATTATGATCTAAATACACAATGGTAATACATTAAAAAAATATAAGTACTGAGATGGTAAACGGTGTCGAGCTTGCCAATATCGCGGCGTTAAACAGCAAAAAAATACTTAAAATAAGGTGCATTGAGTTAGTACATACCTACTTATCAATAATATTTAACAATTGTTCAAAAAGTAAAAGATTCTAAAAACAATGTAACTTACATTTACTAATCTTGAATCCTTCCTTCGTAACAGCTGACATTTATAAAAACATGGTTCCTTACTTTTTAGGTACGTACTTGTGTACTTTGCCGCCATACCTGGCTATGAATGCTTTGATATCGAACTTTCGCTTGCATCCGTCGTAGTTCATGAATCGTATTTTACCGAATACTGATCGCTCCGCCCAGCCTTGGTCGTGTATACCGCAAACTGACCACATGCAGCCTGCAAGATAGGTGGTAAAAACGTCTTATAAGAAACCCATGATATAAACTTGGAACAGCATTAGAAATTTCTAGACTCCAAATATTGGCCCTAACTATAATTCTGAAAGTCTTACAATGAGTTGCAAGAAAGATACCATTAGGTGATCATTAACTAATCCGTCATTAAGAATAATGTTTCTATTAAATTAATGGCTATTGCATGAACACTAATTAGGTCGTAGTTCGTTCTTCATTTACTAACTATCATAAATATTGAAATCGTGGGGAGTTTGACACATCAAAAATTAATTTTATTGGATATTTAATCATTCCATTAAATCTAGCTTCTTGCAATGGACAGAAGAGGTTAATGGAGCATTAACATTCTAATGAGAGCATTAAAATTTAATGGACCTGTCTTGCAACTGAGTGTCAAACTACTTACTATACCACTATGCACGCGCGGGCTACATAATGTAACCCAGCGTTTAATATTGTATTAACTAGGCGCGCTACAGTGTTATCGTCTAGTTTATTCCTCATGTGTTTATTCATTTTATGTCTTATTTAGATAATTAATTCGTAAGTGGGCTATGCCTAAAGCCCGCGAGAGCGCTCAAAGAGTGTTTACGGGCGCGTGCACTCTAGTGATAATCGTAATCTAAATAGGCATATTCTTTTAGCATATTCTGATGATACCTATTTAATTATGATTAGTTATCAAACTGCCATAGCAAACAAGGCCATTTATCAAAAAAAAAAGTTAAGAATTTGCTTCTACATTGATAGCCAAAAATGTACGTATGGTAAATATGCATCTGATTATCCTATCTCTAATGATGATGCTTAAAAATTAGCTAAAAGAATTTGTGGGAATACCGGAAATTGAACATATTTTAGTTTTGTTTAAGGTGATTAATAAAAAATATGCGTATTTCTAAAAGTTGATCGATTTCCGATACCAAGTAACCCCACATTCTGAGAGCTAATTTTGTAAATTTGTTCAATTGCTAACGCAACTTACCAACATATCCACTGGGGTCCCGTCCATCAATACTGAAATGGTCATTCAAGTATATCGCATACTTCAACGCGTCTTCAGGCGAGGGCGTCCATTCCAGGATCTTCTTAGCCCAGTACATGCGCAAGAAGCCGTGCATCTTGCCCTCCTTTACTAGTTGAATCTGTGCAGAGTTCCACAGGTCGTCGTGAGTTTCCGATTTGGCCAACTGTTCTAGTGTGTAGATGTGAGTTCTTTTATCTTTTCTGTATGAGAAAAAATTATGATATATTAATAACAGAAAAAAAAAACACAACAAAATACAATTAATAAAAAATACAATTAATAAAAAAATAATAAAAAGTATACGTAGATTATGTACGTTCAAAGTACATTATATTCCGCTATGATAGATCGCTATCGATTAAGGTGCCGTTGCAGGATAGTAGCACATAAATAAGTGGGTCTGATAAAGAATAGAAAAGTGGCAAATCAATATAGCAACACGCCTGTATTCCCCGAAAGATTGGGCAGAAGGGTACACCCTCATTTCGCCGTTATGTTTAAGTCCCATGTAATAGGGGGCCAGCCTACTGCCGTCAACCGGGCACAAATCCAGATTTCGGGCTGCTACTGATAAATTCCACACGGAAAATCCCAGTAACACTTTGCCCGACCCTGGCATCAAACCCAGGACGCTCAGCAATCGCGCTTGCGACCATTAGACCTTCAAACAATTTTTATTTAATTGTGAACATTAGACAGTCAAAAAAAGGCAATTTAAATTTCACCAAAGATGTTATCACTATAACTTCTTTCCCAACATATTGGAATTGTCTTTCAGTTTATTGCGGCTAAATATTAATATGTAGTGATAGGTCTGTTTGTAGCAATCCCATTACCTAGGGATACCAAAATCCTGACATAAAGATTTCTCAGACTGCCAGTAAGACTAACAGAGAAGTTCGATACTCTAGTTTAATACAAACAGAAAGATTCCTCTAGTGTATTTTTTTAAAATATGTTTTAATTCTTTCCACATTGTCTGAGCAAGTGAATGTTATAGTCGTGCACTTTATTCACCTGTGGTCATCCAGCGTCTTCTGTGCCCACTGGCTGGCGCCTTTGATGCTGTCATAATGTTCACAGTAGAAACAGAAGTTATCGGCCAGTTCTCGACGTACAATCGCCTCTTCTAAGAATGCATTCACTGATTCTATGTATTTTGATTTGAGCTCTTGAACACACAGAGCCACTCTCTGGACTGATATTTGACCTATAATTGTTATACAATAAATCTTTTTGTTATATCATAGAGTTAAATGTTTCTGACTGAAGTCAAGTTCTGTCATATAAAAGTAGATATGAAATTGTACCTGTTTAATCAATACCGGATAACTTGTTTTACCATCAGAGAAAAAAATGGGTATAACAGGTGCATGGAATAGTTGCTTAAATGCTTTGGTATAGTTTTTTATTAACTTTTTATGAAAATGATCTATTTATCTATTAAAGTAGCCTAACCTACTACCGAAATACAAATCATACGCGGGTGCGTATTTTTTGAGTTTAGATATTATTTAATTGATTTATTTATTTCAACAATATATAATTTATTTATTTAATAAAACAATAAAAACAGAAAGTTTTTATTGTTTTATTATGAAAGTTTAGATCAAATTAGTTGTATTTATTGATAGATAAATTTGAAGAAAGGTTATTGAAAAAAAAACTAAGCCATTGACTTCTATTCCATTCACCTATTATGTCCAATTTTTTTGCAGACAGTAAATAGTCATCCAGTTTAAAAAAAAATAGTCACAAAAACTAAATATATGAAACCTAAACCCCTAAACTGTCAGAGACCCTGGCTACCTAGTCTGAATCGACATAATATTATAAAATAAACATTCTTACCAAAATGAAACCAAGGTGATAAATTACTAAGTGCATCTTTAGTAGGATCATTCCTCTTTGTAGCAAAAACCTTGAGCCTTTGATCAAGGAAGCTCTTCAGCATTTTAAGTGCGTTATCATAACCAGGTCGAGCCCAATCTACAGGGCCAACATTTTGGTCTGCTTCCCTGGATACTATTGCTTCATCCCAATCTATAGGCTGGAATTTAAAATTTGTTGCCTTACACTACAATTTCTCCTGTGCCGTTTACAAACACAAATCTCACATGTACAAAGAGCCCAGGCTTAGAATAAGTATCTGAAGGCCTTAAGTAATAGTACAGTCCGCGAGGTCTAAGCTGAGCTTTGCATTTTGTAGGCTATACCTGGATCTGCAGGCCATACAAATATTTGTTCCATGTGGGATTTTTTTTATCACAAAAATGTTATGTCAGATTGCTTGTATCGTAACCAAAGCAGTTTTAAAATTATCTACAATAACTTAAAACCGGTCTTACCAAGAGTGTCGTATTACCCAGTTACTGGGTTGTGGAGGTCTGATAGGCAGTCGCTCCATGTAAAATACTGATATTCGAGCATTTCTCTATTTTTTTGCCACTGTTTCAAAAAATCGTCAAAAATAAAAATATCGCTAATTCGCTTTTTTTTTCATGAAATCAGATAATTTATCTAATTAGTTATTGGATTTTTGACAAGGCACTCTATTTTATTTAGGATTTATATGAAAAATGTATTAAAAACGAAATGAAGGTAGACTAAACGTTCTTATTTTGTTACTCTTTATTTGTTAAAAAAAACTTTAAAAGTTGCAAATTCTATATCTAAAATGATAAATTTCTTAAACTTCATGATATATTTAATAACTTCATCGCAAAGAAAGACCAAAAACAGTAAAAGATAATTTCCAAATAAGGTGCTTTAATTATTTTTTGTTACCTTTGGCCTAAAATAAATTTAAAGTTTTGATTATTTGATAAATAAACAACATTGAAAGACGTGTACTACTTCATATTACAGTACTGAGCATCCTCGAGTTATATTACAAGTTATACTGTTTTATGTTAATAAATAATTAATTAAAACAGGAAATGAGAGCAGGAGATTTTTGGGACAGTAACAAAAAAAGAGTTATTGGTAACAAAATAAAAAATATAAGGGTGGGTCTACTATGCCTATTATTAGGATTAAAGATATATAAAAAACTATGAAGTTATAATTTTAAAGTCAAAGCCATTAAGTGATTCACAAATATTATAAATGCGAAAACTTGTGGGCGTTTATTTGTTTGTAACATTTCTATGCCTAAACGGCTGAACGAATTTGGATGAAATTTGGAACTCTTCATCATCACCATCACTATTTTTCATCACCACGCGGGTGAAACTGCAAGGCGTTAACGAGTACGAGGATAAAAAAGACACATTTAGTGCTTAATCAACATTAATGCACTTCATTTTAATCAGGTATCTTGTTTAGTGTTTCGTTCACACTTAATTCGACTTAATTCTTTCAAAAATTTTCTTTCTTATTTGTTCTAGCTTATCCAGGTTTTGTTTAAAATTTTATTTAAGACGTTTCATCTTTTCTGCAGAAGTTAGTCGTATTTTTTTGCGCTGCAATGCGAATGTAACTTTATAATTCCGTTTTTGTAAGTCAAATTTCCACTTATACGTTACTACACCAAAGTAACAAAATAAAAAAGTAACGAATCACATGTTTATTTTTTTCAAAATATTATTGTGGTGGTTAAAATTAAAGTTACGTCTATTATTTTATACCAAATTTTAGTGTAAGTTGTTAACTATTATGATGTAATAAAAAAAGTGGTAAATTTTGTCAACTTTCCTTGAAATAGCTGTAACAAAATCGGAATGATGTTCACTCTAAATTTGCAGTACGTGTTTTTACAATTTACTACTGAACGGCGCTGACACATAAATGGATATGGTGGCACTAAATGGCATCTACAGTATTGTCAAATTCAAAATAATATAACTAAATGGAAGTTTTTTAACTTTAACACGTCTAAAATGGGTAACAAAAACTGAAATAAGTTTTTGGAACTTTTTCTGGGACAAGTTTAAAATTAATCTAAATCCGTAAATTCGAAACAAATTACTAAAAAGGCAATGTAATGTGGAACTCCTAACCTTGCAGAATAGTTTCAAAGCAAAATCTAAGTATAGTTTCATTGAACATCATCGAAATAATTGAGTTTGAAATTACGGATTGTAGATTGGGACACGCACATTTTCATACATTGCAATTTTCGAGGGTTTGTATTTAGTTGATTTTTTAATTAAATACTATGTATTTATGATTTGTTTATTTTTTTTCTGTGAATGTGATTAATAAATATTCTCCTAAGCAAAACAGTATCAGTAATTTATATATTACACAAAAGTTATTCATCTTCAAACTCGTGGGACACTCCCAAAATCAGTAATGGCAAAAAAAAAGAGAAATGCTCATTCAGCTGCATCCGGTTCGACTGGAAGCCGACCCCAACATAGTTGGGAAAAGGCTAGGCAGATGATGATACTTAATATAGGTATTGTAGATAATTTTAAAACTGCTTTGGTAATCATATTATGATACGTATGCAATTCTCTCTTTCTGAAGATGCTTTGTAATGAAATAGGTAAATAATTCTACAAAATATCTGTGTAGGTAGTTTACCTCTGGCTCAAACTTGGCAGTGTATGGATGTTTGATGACTGGAGGGAACTCAGTCAGGTATTCACCAAGCTTAGAGTTTATTTTGTTTCTTATTGTCCTTGCTGAGTATTCCTGTTTCTCTGAAGCCACCCAGCAGGGCACAATGTTGTGGGCATCTACCTAAAATGACAAGAAAGCATGGTTGAAAAAACCATAAATTGAAAGAAAGAAAAATTATTGTTTTTTTTATTCTAGCAATGGTTTTGATACTTTTTGATATTCAGTTTTTAACAGCTTCAGAAGCATTGACTTAGAATAAGTATGGACAACGAGTGTAGTACAAACTTAGACAAAGTATGTGAACTAGACAGAACCTTTTTAAAATGAATGTCATTCTACTTTTTGTCTCTTTTGTTCAAATGACAATTAAGAATTATGAAAAAAGAGATAACCATAAAATTTTGACTCCGTCTTAAACGTCAAAATTTACAATTGCGAGTCGGCTTGGTATAATGCACTATACCAAGCTCTTACATAGTTTTCATCGAATTATTCTTCTTTTGGTGCCATTGTGACCTGAGTGAGTGTGTTCATTGCTTGCCCCATTAAATATGGCTTGTGTTGCAGTCGGCTGTAAGAGCCGTATGAGTGTTCTAAGTGAAAATAATAGCAAGTTATCTTTCCATAGGTAAGTTATCGACACTCATTTTTACGAAAAGACTGTTCCCAAATGCCGTTTTAAGCCATTTACGTTTAGTATTAGTAATCACTAAAAGTTTTATCAAGTTTCAGTAAGCATATACAACGTAGTTTATTCAAGAAATAACATTGTTGTATTTTACAAAGAGTTTTTGGCAGATCATCTACCTTTACTCGCACAAGTAGGGAAGATCCACAATATCGATATTTTTCTCAGTCGCTTTATATGTTCACTTTAAATATTTCTATTTATAAGTGAATGCTTAAGATAATAGTAGAAATATAGTTAGGTATAAGTGCGAACATCATTATACAACATTTATATCATTTATAATGTAATTATATAATGTTTTTTTTTTAGATTTCCTTTGGAACCAAAAATCAGATATAAGTGGGTACGTAATCTTGGAAGACAAAATTGGACTCCTTCACAGTACTCAAAATTATGTTCACTCCATTTTAGAGTGGATTGCTACCGTGAAGGTTACAAAAAAAGAACTCTACGTAGTGATGCCGTACCCACTATATTTCCAGAACAATCAATATCAAAGGTACATAATTATAGTAATCATACGTTTATTTTACATGGAATTCAATTAATATTTATATGTATAAGTATTTATGTACATTTTGTTTTGTAAGCTATGTTATTATTTATGAGGTTTAAGGTTGTAGAATAATTCAATTATATCAATATCTTAAGTTTTAACTTCAATTTAACAAAATAGTTATAAGGCTGCAGACACACTGAACGTATCTGGCGCAGCTCATGATTCGTCGCATTACGCGTATACATACAAATTCTTTTGCGCGACCTCACCGCGCGCGTTGTACGTTGATAAGCCGAGCCTAATGGGGCCTAGAACGAGTAAAGTTTCGAGCGATGTAAAGTTAACTAAGCATATTCGGCGTATTTTCAGCGGCTACAGCCACACTTACGCGTGCGTCGCGTATCTTGCGCCGCGTACTGCGCAAGATACGCTAAGTATGTTTTGGCCCTAAGATTTCTAAGTTGGTAGAATGATTTGTATAATTTACTTAATTAATCAGTTAGGATCAGCTAGTTATTGGAGGCCAAAATCAAATAGTTTTTTAAAAACAGTGTAAAAGCCGTAAATACGTAAAAAAAGTTTTGAAATTATTTCTAACAAAACAAAGGTATAAGACTACAATATTAATGTTATTACCACCATTAACAAAATCATGGATTTTTGTTTTGTATTGTTTTGTAAATGGTGATCTTTAGATTTTGCGTGATGAATTTACAAACAGGAGACAGACGTACTTATTGATATTGACAGATGAAAGCGGTGGTCTGTGGTGCCATATCTTTTTCCAAACCCGACCTGCTTCGGTGGTTGAAATTCGTCGAATCTTTGCGCGAAACGATTTATAACAACTCTCGAAAACAACTTTTAGACATGGCTCAGAAGCGAAATTTATAATTCTTCAATAAAGTCTTCGCTCTTCTTGAAGAAGAGAACGACGACGCTTCTGCCCCATACTTCTATAGCTCTCCCAGTAAAAAGGGCATAGTTAAACTCGCGCGCGTTTGTGTTACGCGTTTGTTTTAACCTAATCTAACCGATTCGGTCGGGGTGCCTTACATAAGTAATCTACGACCAGTATTTTAAAATGTTTCTTATTATTTTGGAATAAACGTGTTTGATCAAATGCTGTCTGTTTTAATTTGTACTCACCTTTGTTAAAGCCCAGTCCTCCAAATATAGAAGAGTGATTGAGTAAGTAGATACCTATGCGTATAGCAAATTCCAGTGGTATGTTGTAACCCACACATAAGCAACATCAAAATGTGAGCTTAAGTGTTACGTCACACGTCTTCCAAGCATAAGCAAAACACTGCGGGGACACAGGCCTCCTCTCTAGAAAGAGAGGATTGGGCTGTAATACACTGCGCAGCCCCAATGTGGATTGATGGATGACACATGTATTCGATTTTTTGGATCTTGGACATGCCGTTTTCCTTTACAGCTTTAAGAGCAGTGACAAAACAAATTACACAGTGCGTGCCTGCCTGGGTTCGAACCCGCGACCTACCACTCAAATTCAACGTTTTTTTTTTATTTCTAATATGCAGAGTACATGCATTTAGGAAATGTCGCGACAATTTGGTTGCACGGTTCCAAAAAGTAAGTCCTATGGAGATGAGCCGACAAGAAACTCCATGGTAACCGTGGCGCTGGCGCCGTTACTTCTGGACCACCACTGCTCCAGTCTGCTAAGCGTTAAAACGATAGTCAACTACGATACGCCGTTGGTCAATTATCATCATTCACGTCGTATGCATTCTTAGTTCTATTGTAAACTTTATTTAGTTTGAGTGATTTTTTAGTTAAATTAATTACGTATTTCATGAAAAGAATTTTTACATTTTGAAAGGCGTTTTTGAAAAGTCACGTCGCTGCAAAAACGTTTCAAATTCGAAAGTCATTAATTATTCAATTTTAAGGAAATAAATATTTAAAGTATCGATACCGTCCCTAGATTATTCTGCCTCATCTCTAATCATATATTTAAATGCATTCAGGATTTTCAACTCATTTAAGCTTCATTTCGTTTGACGTGTACACGCATGACAGTAAGTTCGTCTCTTTTTCCCTCGGATCATCTCTCATTAGAGTGAAGAGATGAACTAGAGCAAATTTTTCGTTTTAAAAATGTTCCATCTAGTTACATACTTGATCTTAGAGTACAAAATTCACGATAAAAGTGTCCTGAATTGACATAATATAAACTTAGAAATACCAACAAGCTCATTTACGATGTACGAATTCCTATGTCGTTATCATAATGCCTAATTTTGCTTGCAACAATTTTTACCATACGAAAACATGACAGCACTGCTCAATTTTTCAAATTTCGAAACTTCATATAATATTAAACGAAAATTTGGAGAACATAGGAGTAATAGAGCAACTTAATTTTTAAAAGATTTTATTATTTGTTATATTATTTTATTGCGATCGCTAAATATTTAAACCAACTGAAAGAGCATAGAACATTTCTTGCAAAATTACAACATCGTCATTTTCAAAAACGCGATTTCGCTTCCTTTGCTGAAGTATCACCATCAGTATCAGCATCATCATCATCATCTTCATCTAATTGATCTCAAAGAAAACTGAAATTAAATCAGAGGCACATTTTATTTTTTTTGAATGAAACTATCTTTTGTCATATGTATTTAAAAGAGTTTATGATAACTAAAAAAACGAGCCCAAACGTCTCGTGTTCACTATTTGCCATTAGGGAGTTCCAGAGCCCGTTTTCCGGCTCTACTATCGGACCTACGTCATTATTTATGTAATGAAAAGTGTTTATAATGACAAAATACATGAGCTGAAATTCGACAAGCCTACCATTTGTTCCTGTGCCTGCCTAATCTTCGGCTCCATCATCAAATTAGTTCAATGACATTTTAATGATCTAAGATGCACATACCTACCTGCAAAATTTCAGCTCGATCGGAAACTTGGTAGTGACCGAAAAACCAATACAATTTTGAAACGGAAGGACAACATACATAAATTATTTTCGTACATAATATGTTTGCATACAATGCAAGTTTAAAATTAACTTGTTTAAATGAATAGAACAAAACAAATTGCAATTGGTTCAAAATCCCAATACAAAAAAACATCGCGTAAAAATAACGACTCTTTGGAATCTTTGTTCTAATGTCTGACAAATATGTCAAGTTTCTTATGGTAATCCAACCAAATGAAGTTGACATAATTGGTCAAACAAAGGAAGGAAAATAAGATACTTTTTGTTTAGTTGGATTATTGTGTGTTTTGCTCTTGCAATTAATTCAATTTTAAGCAAAATACAATGTTCCTTAACAAAATAATACTTTAAAATTGTAAAACAATAATACACCTACTGAAAATGTGATACACCATCAACTTTTTTCACTTTTTTGAGTAGTTTTTACACGATCTCACTACACAGAACGGCATTGTTGACATGTGACATTGAGGTGTAGCTGCTTGTTCGCCCAAAAGAAGAATGACGCGCGCAAGTGTAGCTCTTTTCAAATTCATCGTGTTTTAACTCACTTTCGGTTCGGACATTTTTGAGCGATGACCCGAGGTCCATACTTATTCTAAGTCAATGTTCAGAAGCTTAAGAAAAAACACAATCATTTTGGTTTATAATTGATTTCACCACAGAACAGGTAATTTTTATTTCATATTAGATTTGTATGAGTTGAGATTTTTTTAGAAAAAATAACAATTTGACAGCCCTCTCTGTGCCTTATCTGCCACATTGTGTAGTTTACGCTGGGGGATGTCCCTTAAGCTTTTTTGGCTGGTTTTTGTTGCAGTAAAAAAGGCAATTGATATAAATAACAAGTTTTTTTTTTTAATCATTGTTCTTTATCATGATTTAAATCAACTCAACTCTGCAAGAAAGTGTAATTGTAAATTTTGATTGTTGCCCACTAGTGTGGGAAAAAATGGAACACACTTGTTTTCATCCAATTTGAAAAACTTGTGGAATCTATTTAAATATCACTCAAAATTCAACAAGAAGCCTGGGAACAAATTATCATAGAGCAGTTTATTCAGAAAAAAACACATTTTTTGTAAGGTTTGATTGTTTTCGTATTTCAAAGTAAACATGAATAAAATTGTACCTCATAAATATAACTACTAAATGTGTTTTAAAAAAAATGTACAACTTTTTTTTTTCTAAACCATCTCACTGCCCTATAATTTGTTCCAGGGTTAACGCTTTCACTGCCATCACTCATAAAACAATAGATTTTTAATTGTTTTATGTGGAGTTGGCAGCGAACCGCTTATTGTTAAGTTTTGGAACGCATGTATATCTGTGCTATTTTGATTAGGTACTGCATAGTTATGATGATCAACAATGTTATACCTGTATGAGTGGAACATCTTTCTTAAGTTTCTTCTTGACACCATCCAGCCAACCGAGAGGTACTCGCAATGGATTGAAGTCACAGACCACAGCCCCAATGTTATGTTTCACAACCCATTGAGGCAACACCTCTGCCCCACTCCCTTCCAGCAAGTGGAATGATATATTGAGCTTCTTGCAGTCCTCTGCCACTTTTTCTAAACCTGACAATTTTATAAAACAAAATATGTATTAATAAATAAAAAACAAAGTAGCATTAAGTCATTTTATTAAGGGCCATTTGTTCAATTGATTAATAACTTTTATCTGGAGATAAGATCTTTTGAGAGCTTTTGTATAGAAAATATGTCAAACCGTCATGTTTTATTTACTACTTAGATAAAAGTTATCTGACGATTGAGAAAACGGCTCGGAAATAAAATAAAGTTTATCTATACCTTTGATTAGAAAATCAAACTGTCTGACAGAAGCGTCTAAATATTTTGCTATCAAACAAAAACACACGTGGAGCGGCACTTCGTTTTTTAGCGCGAGTTTCTGCGCGAACAAAAAGGCCCAGTTGTCCTGCACCCGGCTGTCTCGGGACATCCAGTAGACCACCCCTTCGCATTTATCAGGCACCATCTGCTCCTGAGACACGATTCTAACCCGCTTTTTATTGAACTTATACTCTAAAATCGATTCCGCAGTTTCCTCGCGTTTAGCTTGCAATTTCTTCATAAATTCTTCGACATTTGTATTACTTCCCTTGCTCTCCGATGAAGACGGTGTTGTTAACTTTATTTTTTTTGCTGTCGATGCCATTCTTATTGTTCTGGTTAGTGAAGTTATATATGTAAATCTCATCTACTTTTATCGAAATCTTTATTTATTTGCAGAAATCCGCAAACCACCATAACAAACAAAGCAAGCTAAGTTTACGAAAGGTACAACTGGGTACAACGAAGCGGATCGTATCGTACAGTCCGACATGGCTCGAATGAAAATGAACGTTTACGTTTATTGCGGCGTTGCTCGTAAAGAAAGATGTAAAAAACCTGTCAAATCCAGTACATTTCCTGTTAGTTCTCTATTTCGCCACGTTCATTTAGATCCATGTCAGACTGTAGACATATTTCACTAATCTGTGGTCAGGGCTGCCAGATGTAAATTTTCGTTTCTCCCAACTTTGAATTTTTATTTTTCTAAAATGATCCCTATTTTTATGGTTTACGCCACGAAGCAAATACAAAGAGGAGATGGCATAAGCAACTGTGAACCGTGATACCAATGTAGAACCATTCCGTCCTCACGGTGGGCGTGGCCTATCAGTCTGTCGGCACTCGTCTTGTAAACATTACGTTCCCGCTCCCATTCCATTTTATCATTATTTATTATTTTCGTTGTCATTTAAAAGAAAAAGATGAAGTGTTGTGTGTTATCTTGTAAAAACTACTCAGATAAACGTTTTGGTACCATGGATGGCATCACATTTCACTCGTAACTATTTTTTTTAGATATTTATTAGATTCGTTCTAGAAAAATCTATTGTTATCACGTCTCGTACGATAGTTTTACTGCTCGACAAAAGATGGCGCACCCTATTATAACATGAATAACTAACAACTACGTAAGAAATATTCATATCTTTATAATTATAATGTATTAAAACAGATTTAAGATTTTTTTAAAGCCTTTTTGTTGACAAAAATATCGTATTATTGTTTTTTATCACTATTTTAAACCGTGATATTTCGGTCGCCATCTATCGTGGAATAGTGTAAACAATATGAATAGACAGGTCCGTACTTAGAATTCAATTATTTAATTACGATGTGTGGTGATACGTGACGTTTTAATTTTTATTCAATAATGGTGAACGAGGCCTGCATAGTTCCTTGATATTTAATTAAATTTAGATTATACTCGTATTTCAGATTTCCACCCGAAGATAATCTCAAACAGAAATGGATAAAACGATGGCTTAAACCGCCTTTTATACTAATAAGGGGGAATTTGTACAGAGTGTCTTTTTATTCACTGCAGTAAGCAGTAATTCAGTCCAAGAAACTATGAGTACGAAAAAAATTGACCATCGCCCATCGCCGTATCCATTTGATGTAGGAACTCGATTTGTTTTTCGAGAATTTCAATTTTAAATTAAAAGTACAAAAAAATAATTCTGTAATAAATTTCTGTAGTAAATTGTGTACCGTATGTACATTATAGGCATGATTTCTTAATTATTTTCACTAAAATTCCACTAAAATCTACAGTTAACAAAAAATCGACTTGAATACAATTATTTAGCGGGGTGGTTACTTATTACTGTGTGAAGATTTTTCTTATTTATTACATTTTTGTTCACAATCTTTTTGTAATTTTTAAACCAGCTCTGCCGTAGGCTGGTACAAAAATTCTAAGTACGTCCCTGTCGTAACATACTACTACAACTACGAGGACATCTAGCGTGAAATAGCTGAAACACATATTAGTTACCGATGTACCCGAAGCGTTTAGTTTTTCCTATTCACTACTAGATGGAAAACGTGAAAGTAGGCGTAAGTAGGCGGGGTGTAACGTTCCCTTCACCCCGCAAAGTATCACGCGTCGTATGATAGGAAAATCGAATTACACCATCTCCTCTTTGTATTTGCTTCGTGGTTTACGCAAATGATAAATGTATTATAAATGGATTCGGCCTAATGTCAAATACCATTAATTATTTGTCAATATTGTCAACGAGTTCTCGTTCGCAGTGTTGCCAAATTGGGGTTTTTTTCTCCAAACATTTCATTTCTCCAAGAGCAAAATCTTTACCCAGAATTGCGCACACAAACAATTTGGCAACTTTGTCAGTGCAAGCGACAATTATGATTCAATGCTCATCAATATTTTCTGTGCTAAACGAATGGAAGCGTACAGATACAGATACAAAGATGAGATTTACTACATAAAATTGATGAATGCTCCTGCTTGACACTGCTCACATCTCTGCATTGATCACGCCAAACAATTTAAGACATCTCCTCTACTCTCCACTTGAACCGTGTCCATTGAAGTTAGTAAGCGGAGAGATGTGTAAATATGTATTATGTTCATAACGTTCATAATTTATTATGATTAAGTAATTACGGTTTACTCCCATGCATTTTTCGGGATTGCCCGACTAGTTTCGGACCCAAACGGAGCCTTTAGGTAATCATGAGCTGATCACGCGGCGAAGTCGCGAGTCCTATTGGTTGTTAACGACATACCGTATCTCCGCTCTTCTCCGCTTTGGTGCATACGCCTGGTATACCTACATCGCGGCATCGCCATCGTGTCTGAGAATTTGGGGTGATGAAACATCATATCATAGCAAATTCATTGACACTCAGTATGGGATTGTAGGTGTCCGTTATAGGTGCAGTGATACTTGGCAGGCAGCAAATTGAATTAAGTTATGTACCAACTAAATTCAACATATTGATGACATTCACTATTGCAAGCAGTGTCACCCGCGCTATGAACTGCCAATGCCAAGAATGCCTACTACAAAGGTGCCCCGTACCACATCATCCATAGATATATGGTATAGATTTTATAAACTAGGTATGAGACTAAAAAAAATACCAAAACACATTCAGTAATAAAATAATATTGTCGTACAAGTAACTACAATTACTAGAAATGCTCAATCTTGATCAACATGTGTTTCATCACTATCGTCAGGAATTGGGAAATATTTGTCTTTGAGATAACTACTGCATGGATGACAGTTAATCCTCTCAATGTTTGTTTCAATACATTTGAACGAGCAAAAAGCGACTAGTTTGCATGAACCGCAAGTGATTTTCTCATCGGCAAGTGGCATGGCACATTCGAAGCACACATTGAACTTTTCAGTCTGAAACCAACGAAATTCTAGCTGAGTGTAGTGTTAGATGCTCTTTGTTGGCTACCAACTCATTCTGTAGAAATATTTTCGGATTTCTGATTTAGGGCCGATTTTTCAATCGTCAGATAAATTTTATCCAAGGAATAAATATGACGGTTTGACATATTATTTTCTATAAAAAGCTGTCAAAACGTTAAAAGTTAACTGACGATTGAAAAATCAGCCCTTAGTCGAATCAGTCAATCAACAGTGAATAGTGGGAATCTTACTGCTCCCTAAGAACGGTTACGCACTGCATCCGATCCGAATCCAAGAAAATACGTTCCGAAGTAGTCATCGAACTATTTGTATGGTAGTTTACGCACTAGATCCGACTTCCGTCATCCGATTTCTCTAAGTGATCCGTGAGTTTCCAATTCGGAAGAAATATTGACGGACCGAAGTAGCCGTAGTACTGTTTGTATGAACGCTTTCGCATTACCTCAGATTCAAATCGGACGCCAAATGGATATGCCAAAGATGGCCCCTGAATTGTTTGAATTTGGATCAGAGATCGGATAAGTGCGTAAGCGATATCCGAATTCGGTCCGAGTTTTTTAGACTCTAGATTCGTATTTTCACGTATTCGGATCGGATGCAGTGCGCAAAGCAATATCCGAATTCGGTCCAAGTTTTTTATATTCTTATTTTCACGGATCCGGATCGGATGCAGTGCGTAATCGTCGTTGTAAGAACATACCTCTTTCACAGTCAATTCGGGTGAAACATATGGCCGTATAGATGGCACGATATCCGGCGTCGACATCGTAGCCAATTTGTGTTCACGAACCAAAGTCGCTACTTCTAACTCTATCAATAACTTATCTTGCAACGACATTGAAGGACACCGCAAGATTTTCCTCGTCCTCTTATAATAAAAATGAATTATACAGAGGACTTGTTTCAAGATCATATCGTTGTTGTATATTTTTTTCTTTGTATTTTTAAATGCATCCCAAATTTCCAGACAGTGAACCGCATCCAGCCAAAGACCCGCGCATTTCTGATTCTTATGTTCCCTCAGTATCATATTCCATGGGCGATGCTTATACCTATATAAACAAATATAGGTATCAAAGTTTAGGTAAGTGTCTATAGGCCAGATAATCTGGTCGTGGGTGGCCCCTGAGTTTGTTTCGACCTTTCTCCTCAGAGGTAGTCAGACAGGAAACACCGACGACATCTAGATTTAAAAAAACAAACCGACATGTAAAAGTGATTTTTAAATATCCAATTTGCTGGATAAATAAATTCATATCATTTCATAGTAAAACAAAACTTCTAACGTAAATGGAGCCGCGAGGGCACCGCTAGTTTTTAATTAAACTAGTTGGAATCCATACTGCAGCCACTTTCACTAAAGGCTAGCTAGCAAAGTTCCTACGGTTTTAATCTATCATAAGCAATTTATTTCCCTGTCATGGTGTACTTAGATTGTGGTCAAACTCTGTTTTTTTACAACAGTGGTATATGAGCCCAAATACACGTCCGATACTTGCTTCCGATAGTCGGTTCCGACAGTCTGATCAGACTATCTGAAGGCCTTCGCGTCATACATTTATTTGAACATGAATTACACGTACGATCAGACTATCGGATCGGATGTCAGAATCGTAAGCATCGTCCGGGCGTCGTCGTCGTCCAGAAAAAATCGGACACGAGAATCGTACGTGTATTTCATGAATCCTATCAGATAGTCGGAACACTCGTGGGGATCTCCTTAAAGCGATTGATTAACCGGGTAGGAGCATTCGTTAACTGATTGTTAATATTACACTGCTACCTGGCTTCCTCGGTCTTATTGAGAGCAGGGAGACTCAAGAAGTAGTTACTACTGAGATGTAAATTTCTTCTGAGCAGTAGTAGTTAATATAGCAAGTTAATAAGCTAGGGTCCTACTCCTCTAAATACTGATAATAGGTCTAGAAAGCACTGGAAACTTTCCTAACTTAGTTTACATACTTGATCACGATGTCAATCAGCTCTTTCATCAGTTTCGCCTGTAGCCACCTTATATGCAAAAGCCTTGCGCAATCAACCACCAGATCTAACGCTTGTTTGTAATCGTTATCATCGGTGGATTTTCCTGATGACTTTGCTTCTCCAGGCTTTACAGTTGGTTTCTCATCTTTCTTGGGTTTTTCAGGTTTCTTGATTTTTATTTCGCTCTTTCCTCGAATCTCTTTAGTTTTAGTAGAAGAGAGATGTATATTAGAATATTGGCGATTTAAATTGGTTAAAATAGTAGTTTTGCTGGCTGATCTACTGGGGCTTACCATGCCCTCTTATGAAAACGCTCAAATGCCAGCCAGTCAACTTCCGTTCAAAAGCAGGCCTGCTTCTGAATCACTAAAAATCGTGTCAAATGAAAGTACTAAAGGTGAACGACTATTGAACCAAGTTGAACGGTTATGCTTGTTCATGGTACGAAAAGTCTATACAAAAAAAAAGGTGATCGGATTTCGTAAACGTCAACGTAGCAGGCCTGCTCTAACGATGTCATACCTAGTACAAAAAAGCAGGGCAGTTCATTCAACTTCCAGGCAACTTCTGTCCTGCTTTAAGAGGTCATAGTAAGCCCTCTGGTATCAATGCGTCGTTCATAACAACTATTTCTAGTCCGAACTGTATTTTTGTGAATTTAAGTGATTACTTACTTGTCGTACTTGCAGGACGGCGACCAACTTCCACAGCAGATAAAACCATCCTTGCATAAACGAACAGGTTTTCATATTCTTCCGTTCCATTTTGACATCTAATTAGAGGGTCTGCACCATAAAGTAGTAAATTCGTCAGCTGAAAATATCGGATTTACTTAAAAAAATTAACTTTTGGAATACTATGTAGCAGTGGCGAAGGGTGAATTTTCTTAAAAGGGAAGCCGGACCAAAAAATGCTTACCTTGCTCAAGTGTGATGCGTGAATTCCAGTAACTACTCGTTTCGAAAGGGAAGCCGATAGGAATCGAGTTGTATGGAGCCTTCGCCACTGCTATGTAGGGACTAGGAGGATACAACGGAATCAAGTTTTTAATAAATTAAGCTCCACTAGAATAATATTAATCGTTATTAAAAATAATTCAGATTTAGGTAAATACGACGTGTAAGAGCCCAAATACACGTCCGATGCTTGCCTCCGATAGTCGGTTCCGATAGTCTGATCAGACTATCTGAAGGCCTCCGCGTCATACATTTATTTGAGCATGAATTACACGTACGATCAGACTATCGGATCGGATGTCAGAATCGTAAATATCGTCAGGGCGTCGTCGTCGTCCAGAAAAAATCGGACACGAGAATCGTACGTGTATTTCATGAATCCGATCAGATAGTCGGATCCGGCTCCCGGAAGCAACTATCGGACGTGTATTTTGACCCTAACGGAAATAACCCCAGACACCTCAATTACCTTAGAATAAGTTAATGACACAAAACGGTCGGAAAAAATTAACAATATTTAACTTTACCACATTTTTTTTGTTAGTAACTATATTATTATCTACATACTTTGCTAACTTCATTTAAAATTCAGTCTTGCCTGTACATATTACATGGTCCACAATTGTTTATGCATTTTTATTTGGAAAAATACATATTGAAAATTGAATCAATATCGATAAAGGTTGGTGTTCACTAACATTGGTTTACTCTAAAACTGTACTAGAATTTTAGGTACTTAACCAGCTGATGTTACAAAAATTGAAAAATTGTACAAGTCGATTTCTTTCTTTTTTCTTTTGATTCTAAACAAACTAAAGCCACGTATTCACTTGTATACAAATGTTTCAGATACAAGTTGCCAGAAGATTCAGAAACATCACGTAAATGTTTGTAGAAACAATCTTTCGGTGCTTTTGCCATCAAAAACTGTCAGTAGGTAGTGTTTACCGCAACATGTATCAGTGTTTCAGAAACACCTACATTCTTGTTTCTGAAACAGTGTTTATAAACAAAAGTTTACTAGTCTACTAAGTCTACACAATAGGTGTTACATTAAATTTTAGTGTAGCTACTTACAACTTAGCGGCCTTTTACAAGCATTGTATTAGTATTCAGGTTTCTGGTTAAGTTACATTCTGTATATAGACAATGTAAAGATTAGAGTAGGTACCTACCGTTTGTAACCTTTCTGGAAGAGGGATAGTTTTGCAATAAGGCAAATAGAACATTTTCACCAGTATGGTCTGATTGGAATCATTGATGACTGCGTTGAGGTCAGTTCGAGGGCACTTTATGAAGATGTCAAATAATTCCATACTTTTAGACATGACCACTTCCACCGCCGATCTACCCTTATATTGCGTTATTGGATTGCAGCCATAATCAAGAAGTAATTTCAGGACTTGGCGACGTAACTAAAAAGGTAGAATACATTGTTGTGTTACTGTAGTTACTGCCATTATTGCAAACAAAACAGAAATCTTCGCTCTGTTCTGAGTTTATGCACTGTTCTTTCTTTGTCCAGTCTACTCTTTTGTGGAATGCTCTCTCCTCGGATATCAGGATGCTTACTAGGCGGTACTCTTTTTAAGGTGTACTAAATGTTTCTAAACTTTCGCTTAAAAATACAGATTCATCTACCCGTGACCACTGCCGGTGTAATTCGGTCGAAACGTAGGGATGAAAAAGGTATTTTGTGCCTTTTAAATTTTGTACGCGATAAGTCCCGAATCTACACGTGGGAGCAAAGAAATCAAGCCACTCCTTTTTTCACGTGTCCTGGTTATTAGTTTTCATGAATTATATAATTCTAAGTTGCCAAAAAACGACCCTCATTGTAAAGGTTATCAAATAACCTTTTAGGCGATATACGAGGGCGGTTCAAAAAGTACCTGTGTTAGGAATGAAGACCTAATTTTTTTCAAAATCTTTTTTTTTATTTCTCTTCGTAGTCTCCTTTTAGAGAAACAAACTTCTCCGAATGGCCCTGCCATATTTTTAACCCATAAAAAAATTGGATTTGTTAAACGCTCAAAAATATGCCTCTGTCTCGACGATGACCTCCTCATTTCAGCTATTTCTTTTCCCCGTGAGCCATTTCTTAAGGTTTGTGAACAAGTAGAAATAGCAGGGAGCCAGGTCAAGCGAATACATGGGATGCGGTAGCAATTCATAACACAATTTATTCAGTTTGGCGGCGACAACTTCAGATGAATGTGCTTGTTGCGTTGTCGTGGTGAAACAACTCTTTCTTCTTCGCCAAAGGGTTGTGTCTCCTTTAATTTCATGTCAAAGCGGTCTAATAACTTACTTGAAGTATTGTCTAGTGATCGTTTTTCCTGTTTCTTTGAAGTCCATGGAGTATGACGACCTTCGCATCCCAAAGAATCGTCGCCATAACTTTTTCGGCCGATGGAACCGTCTTCGCTTTCTTTGGAGCAAATTCTTGGGGAGTAACCCATTGTTTTGATTGTTGCTTGGTGTCCGGCATATAATGGTGAATCCAGGTCTCATCAGGTGACAACACTCCGTAAAAAGTACTTCGGATCTTGCTTAAATTGGTCCATACACAGTTTCGAAGTTGAGAGCCGCGCCCGCTTGTTGTCCACCGTGAGCAATCGCGGCACGCATCGGGGTGATAACTTTTTCTTCGCCAACTTATCAGGTAAAATATTAATTAACGTTCCCGTCGAAACACCTACAATCTGCGCTACTGCGCTGCCTTTCGTTCGTCTATCAGTGAGAATCATGTCGTGGACTTTTTCAATGATTTCCTCAGTAACCACATCTGTCGGGCATCCTAGGCACTCCTCATCAAAAACGAATGTAAGACCACGCTTAAATTCATTAAGCCAATATTTGACTGTAGTCATAGATGGCGAAGGGTCCCCATAAGCAGCATCCAACTTCCGTTTTATCTCCTCACATGTTTTTCTATCCAAAACTAGAAAGCGAATCACTAAACGATACAGCACTTTTTCCATCTTGCCGAAAACTACGTTACACGTCTTACTGAAATTGCTGTAAAATCAAAACTTATCTATGAATCAGCATCAAAATTATTTTGGGGGCTTTTTATAAATGACAGCACACGATGGTAACACCAACTTGCCTTATCAACGTAAACTGTCTTCAAACACGGGTACTTATTGAACCGCCCAGGTATGTTTAGAATTGATCTGTTAAACAATACCAAAAATAATAACAATTGCTTATACGTGAAAAATGGAAGTGGCTCGATTTATTTGAGCCCAAGTATATTTACTAGATATAACTATACTTACGTCTTCGTCAAGATCATTTTCTATTTTTCTTGCCAGCACCGCATGCAACAACGTTGGCCCATCATCTCCATGTATTTCCATAGCACTCATATTGGCAGACCCTGGTGATACCTTTAGTCTGTGGTCTGCTCTTGCTCCGCACTCTAGTAGAGAGCGGATTACATCCAAACTGTCAAATGTCAGCGGTCCACTCACTGCCAGGTCTAAAGTTGTGTAATCGAACGCCTGAGAAATTCATTATGGTGTAGAAAGATTAATTAGATACTATAAAGACTTTGTATTGGGGTGCATTGAAAGGAACTCCACGAGTGACGATACTCAAGTACATCTGGCGAACCATGGGTATCTTTTCAGCACGGCATGAGCTATTCTCATATAGCTCGTACCGACACGAGTGAAGAAGAAGACTATACAGGGTGTAAACGAATTCGTGTAATTCTTTCAAACCACATGATCTACTACTGGCGTAGATTGGCCCCGCACGGGAATCAGCTTGATTAAAAAAAAAAACTTCTTTTTTCATGCGGTAGGGGTAAGTGATGGTATCTAAACCACTTAATAAGGATTCAGTAAAAAAATAGTTTTTTTTTGCAATGAAATAATTTTATGAGAAACATTTCGATGCCACGCATAAATGAATGAAAGCACGGCGACGCGGCTGGCGGGCACGACTAATGCGATATCGCTCTTTGCACTAAGTTAATTCGGAGCTCTAAAATGACTCAGAATGAAACTAAGATTTTATTTTGATTTTTTTTTCAGTTGATTTTCAAAAAATCCCTTGTAAGGTTAATCTTTGTCACTTGTCTTGATCACGCGATTTGAAGGAATTACACGAATTCGTTTACACCCTGTATTGTTCATAGTTTCACACATTACATTCACTGCAAAATTGTGTATCCAAATATTTTCAAATGAACTGACAGCAAAAAGGTAGCCGTGACGTTTCTTAAAAACTTTAAGCCCCATCTAAAAATGGGTTGGAAGAAGAAGATCAGACGGTAGTAGTTCCCTTGAATGAAAGCCGAGTCCCTTGAGATGAAAACGTTATAAAGTATGAAAATTCAGCTACTTGCGGGTAAACTTCATTGATATCAGCGCCATGGAGTACCAAGTGGCGTATTAGATCAGCACAGCCTGCCACGGTAGCTATGAATAGCGGCGGTCGAGGACAGCGTACTTTACGCGGGTCCGCACCTTCAGATAACAGCTGTAGGATTGTCAACATTATCCGACTCAGCCTGAAATACGTACATAATTATTGTCACGTCTGTAACTCTTAAAGACATGGACTGAAGTGTCATATATGCCTTTGTCTGTTTTACCGCTGCTTGCGAAGGTGCGGTAATATCATTTGCTAAGACTAATATTATAGTAACACTACCTTCCCCAATGACATTTTATAAATAGACACGTCATACACCAACATCATTGCACTACAAAACAGCGAAAATTTTACTATAGCTACACACCAGTATAATTTAGCAATTTAATTTAATTTAAAAATATTTTTTCAGATTTTAATTTATGTGTAATTTAATTTAATTTATTTCCAATTCTATTTATTCAATTTACAAATTAAATACTAACATAGTTTTTAAGATAAATTGTTACTAACAAATTATGGACTAATTGGTCTGAATTAAACGAATTTATTTATTATATTTAATTATACAGTGCAAATTATGCAGTATAATTCGTACATCGTCTGAAAATACAAGATGGCTTTTTTTTTTGTAAAATGTTACAAAAGTTTCACTTTATAGGGTCGTAGGTATTAGCCGCGACACTGGTGGCTGGTGCGTGACCAAGTGAATGCCGGGCAATTACCTTGCTTTAATATTGCCAATATTGAGCGCAGGCAATGCATCTATAGTTTGTCATTGACCTTCCCTGATTAAAATTTCAATAAGATGTACTCACTTTTCCTGTTTAAATTGTTCTCTAGAGTCTAACGTACTATTTTCTTTATCGATAATCGGCCACATGTGGTCTTTGCTGGGCCTTATTGAACCTTTTAAAACTCTGGACATACTTTTCTTTGGAGATTTGTCTGGCGGTTTTTTACTTTCCTCTTCATTCATTTGAACGTCTTTATTCATATCATGTACTTCAAAAATATATGGTATAGGATTTACCCCACTGGGCCATGAGAACTCTTCAGCAATTCTTATTGAATATTCGGTGTTAATATTTGTGTAGAGTCGCTGATCTTCGGAGAACGATGATTGATTAGAATCTCTTATTTGAGCTTCAGGCTTTGATATTGCTTCAAGTTTCTTTTTATTGAGCGATGGTAGCTCTTTTATAGAAGTTTTTTTGCCCATAAGGGGCTTATATACTTTACTAAGAGACTTTGACAAACGGTGAAGTGTAGGTGACAAATCTCGGTTTATTATCCATTCAAACACTAGTTCATCGGGTGGAGCTAGAATACGATGGATCTTATTTAAAATCCTGATAAGAATAGTCAATTATAACGCAGTGATGTTTTTTTGGCATGATAGGGATTTAGTTTGCTCATCCGTTTTGAACTGATACCAACCGGGTCGGGATGCTCCAAGTCCCGAGGTGCTCGCTCGCTCTTATTGCATCCTATCCTAGTTCCTAATCACACTATCGTTTGGTAATCGATGTAGGTATTTGGTGGCAGCTTGCTTTTGTTTTATTTCGTTAACCAATCCCATTTCGAAATTATTCATAATAACTGGTTAAAGATTTTAGTGTCTTAGTATTCATGACATTAATTAATTATTGCGGGACGGGCGAGTCAGGAGTTAGCGCTAGAGAAAAAAATCGCGTAACATGCGTCGCTGGCCTGCCAACTGAGTACGCTACGCGATTTTTTGTTCAAAGTTATTTTAGTAATTCGCGTTTGCTCTGGCCAGCGCTGCTGACCTAAAATTTCTACTGGCAACTGGGCAATTATTGGCGAGATCTGAAGGTTCTCCAGTCAATGGTGAGGAAGTAAATACTTAACCTAAGCTAACTTATCCTGCACTAACATCATGACTACCCGCAACAACAGCACTAAGGGCGCCCCTAGTGGGACTCAGACCTAAACTTAGGGCGTTGCTGGTGGGGGCTTGAGGGTGGGAGACAGCTTGATGAGGGCTGAATTATCGGTGTGACTGCGAAGTCTGAAGAGACTCGGTGGATCGTGACCGTCGAAAAAGTGGCAATTTCTTATTATCTCTTATACTCACGTGGCGCAGCAGTTGGCGGTGGTAACAGACCCTGAAGCATACCGCTGTATGCTACGCCGCGCTTTTCTAAAGCGTATTTTAACAAGGTGATGCCCAGCGCTGTGCAACAAGCGTCATTGTAGGCGTCTACTTCAGCTCCGGCTTCCACCAGGAAATTGATTATTTCAGGTTGATTTCCACACTATAAATAAACATTAATGGTCAAATTAACCGTGTTACACTTTTACTTTAATGCAAAAATATACATTTTTGTATTGCTTCTTAATCGTAGTCACACAATAATGGCTTTAATGGTCTTTCACTGACTGAAAATTAAAAAAACTACTAGTTATTACAACCGTGGGCACAGTTACACCCTTTTTAACGCAATTACATAATTTAATGTACCTAGGTCTTTGAAATTCTGTAAACTACTGTGTGACCAACATAATAGTTCAATTTTGAAGTTTACATAAAAGCACAAAATAAATGTGTGCAGAAGTTGTACTCCTTCGATCTTAAAGAAAGTCGCCTTTTTATTTATGTAATTATCGCGCACCCATGCTAAATCAGTGCAAGTCCAAACTAAATAAGCAATTTTCCTTTTTTCTTCAAAGACTTCAGACTTGGGAAATTATTAGTATTGACTCCTACTTACTGCTGCGTACATCATAGCCGAGTTTCCTTGCATATCTGTGACGTCAGGAACTACATCGCATTCGTTTATCAGTTGAGCAACATTCGTGATGTGTCCCAAATAACTTGCCATCAACAATGTTCTGAAAATGTGGGAGTCATCAAAAATACGTAGATACGAACTGGATTAGGGAAATTTTAAATGGCCCAAACTGGCACTATATTGGATTGTCTGGGCACCACGGATGCTTTGGCTAATTGAATTGTGTTTCAAACGAATCTTCAGTAAAACTTCTAACCTCTCGGAGTAGGAAGTAGAGGGGGAAGTTCTGTTAAATCCTAACATACATAATACACTTCTTCGGCAGACATAACCGTGATGAAGGATACATTTTTAAGAGCTTATCGGATGGCACTCCTTGCCGGCCTGGCCCTCGTGCCCTACTCCCAGAAGAGTCCTGATCCGTCTTGCTCCTTTTTATTTCCGTCGGTTAATCCTCATGGAAACCCTCCGCCCTGAGGAAGGCGAAGGGTTATGCCCGACTCTTACCAGCTAAAAGTGACTGGGGTCACGGGATTCGCTATTTTTTTATTGTACCGCAACACGGTAGGTCTTGGTCCACTCCTTAGATAGGGTCTCCTCACGTCCTTTTGAGAGGCGCGCGGAACACATTGCGTCACTTGCTCGGTGCCCGAAACTGGTCGGGTGTCGAGCCCCTAAGCCTCGACGCTCGTAGGCCACTAACAACTGTTACCAGAGATCGGCACGCTCTCTCCAGCGCCATCCGCCCTTGCTCCTGAGCATGCTAATAACATACTACAACCATTCTCTTTCGACCGTTGATGGTGGATGATAAGCTACCGACGATATACCTGCAATCCAACTCATGTTTGCCTGCGGCCTTAAAAGCGCTTCTAGGCCCAACCAGTATTTTTGGTAGGTTAACACCAATTCTCTCCCTCTGCATGTCATGTGTGAAGCAATGCTGCATCATATTGATTATCTTCTTGTTGTTGTTCCACGCGTAATATGTGTTTACATCGTCGACACTGTCTTTGCTGTCTTGACTGGCAGCCTGAATACAAAGTTCATAGTTACAGAACAAATCTTAGTCAAAATGTAAAAAGGTTTTTTTCGTATTTTTACCTATGATGATTTTATCATTAGCCTATTCAAAGAACCTCCACGAGTGACGATACTTAAGTACGTTCTGCACACCCTGGGCAATCAGTCCCGCTATCAACCTTGCTGACTGGCTAATCTTTTCATCACGGCATGAGCTATTCTCGTTTAGTACGAGCCTACACGAGTGAAGAAGAAGATTCGCCCGTAAACGTCCGATCGACAAACGGAGAATTGCCTTACTGACCAAGTATAGCAGACGCACTGGTGATTGCAGTACCTATGTGTTATGAAAGCACGGGAGAATACTACTCCTATCCTCGAACTAATACTTTGTCAGGTCACACATAACATAACCGAAGAAAGGGGGTGTCTATTCTTCGAAAACAAACACTTCTCTTGTGAGCTGTGGGATGTAATAACATAACATTACGCCTGTTCCCCGAAGGGTTGGGCAGAGGTGTAAAGTACACCCTCATTTCGCCGTGGGTTTCGTAGGCACTTGTGTCAACACTTAGGCGTCGTCCTAACAGAACGCGAATGCGCGATCATCGCGCGAATAAACGATGCGAGCGGCAAAAAATTTGCGTGCACTGCGTCGTCTTCAAAAGACGTTCTTAAAATGGCGGCCGGTCGGCAAGACGCGCGTTTGTCCTGCCCTGCCCTTCAGCCCGCTCTCCGTGGACGCGACGAGATCATCGCGCGAACGTCATTTGGGATACCTATTCGACATCAATATGTTTGATCGCGCGTTCGTTAAAACTAAGTTCTCGCGAACTTGCGATGATCGCGCATTCGCGTTCTATTAGGACGATGTCTTATTCTCTAGTAGGGGTAAGACCTGTAGATGATACACTCGTAATGGTGGTCACAAAAAAAGATTGAGGTTCTCAATTCAACTGTATGGCTTTTTTTATTTATCTGCGGCATTTTGAAACGTATTTGGATGTTTATTTTATTGTTTGAAAGAGTACTCCCGGGGTGATCACATATACGTTTTGGCATGAAGCACTTCAGAGATAAAGAATCTAACTCCTCAACGACGAACAGCATATTGTATCGTGATTGTTCGGAAAAAATATTTATAACACAATTACCTTCTCTGGTACAGCTGTAACTTCAATGAGCGTGTTAATTTTGTTCCTATAGTAAGCACGATCGAAGACTTCAACTTGGCAGAGCTGACTATCAGTATCTGTGCAGTTTTTCGCGTATAACTTCGGCCAATTCTCTGCAGCTGCTAACGGTTTAGACCCGTTTACTTTCAGTAGTTCCAATGCGGAGTTTACTTCACCAATCTGTGAAGATATTGGAGATCTGCTCGTGTTATTATGCAGATATCTGTTACAAAATGTATGTCCTTGGAAAATTGCTATATCATCATCATTATCATGATCTGGACTGGGCCCAGTCTTTAATATTTCCAGTATCAGCTGATCTCGCACTGTATATGCTTTTCGTACAATGAGAGGTCAGCTTATACAGGGATTGTATAGCTTGATAAAGCCGTGTGTACTTGTAAAAAACCTACTACTTAGGTCGACTAATGATCATAGCAGTCCGACGTTATCTCTTTACTGGTACAAACTGTCCTAGAGGCTGCAGCTGCAGGCCATTCATCATACAGATGGGCTTCTGAAACGCTGGTCAAAGCAAAAACGAACTAATCAGCTGTCAAATCTCATGCCAAGTGCTACAATTGGTTTATGATAAGTTACGGTTTACTCTCATGCATTTTTCAGGATTGCCCGAATAGTTTCGGACCCAAAAGGAGCCCTTAATCATGAGCTGAACACGCGGCGAGGTCGCGAGATTAACTAGCGCTGCACCGCGCCGCGTAGCGTTGTGCTCGCGTCAAGAGGGGCGCGCGTTGTGTCGGTATTGTTCGTGCGTCTTCGTCACTTGTCGTGTCCTGGTTGTTGAAGGACTGAGTGACGGTGCATACCTCGCTTATTGTGTCACACCCTTGTCACTGCGATTGGTTGTTAGGATTTCTGTTGTTATTCGTATTAGCGATGCCCGATACGTCGCTTTGTATCGATATATCGTATCGGAACTCATTGTATCGATACACGATATATATCGTATGCCTTTGTATCGATACTGTAAATATCGTATCGAAATATCGTATTGGATAAAAAAAAAGTAAACATCTTATCTCAAATGTAGGTTTGCTTTTTTACTAAAATTTACATAAAAAGAAACATTCGTTAAAATTAATTATAAGAAAAACACACGATTTTCTACAACTCCAAGTTTTTCAAAACTAAACTTTTAAGAAATAGTAATCTTGATAACCGTTGTGGGTCCAATCTATTTCGATTTTCTGTCAGCGTATTATTAGCTGAAGAAAATAAACGCTCGGACGGCACTAGTGTCGCAACCACTGATAGATATTTGAGAGCTAAAGTAATAAACGAATAAATACATAGTATTCAGTACTAATAAAATCAATAAAGTCAAAAGTAATATTTACATTATCTTACCTATTCGCATCGTATTACAAAAGTTAAAGCCGCACCTACAAGTGTAGCGGCATTATAATAGAAGAATTTTGTTTACATTTGGACTCTTTGTTACTGTTACCTATCTTAATATTTCATAAACCAAATTAATATCACTCTAAAAACCTAGTCAATACAATACGATATTTTTGATACGATATTCGGGTGAAGCGATACGATACAGCCAAATATCGCATTGCCGTGTATCGATACAAAATATCGATATATCGCATTCCGTTGTATCGATACACCAAAATATCGATACGTATCGGGCATCGCTAATTCGTATTTTGGTCGGCCAATCAGATTTGACAACAGATTAAATATATCAGCCTTTCTGAATCGGGTTTAATCTCTTACAAAATAATCACTAGGTACTAGTCGCGCGCAGAAGGTTTGCCGATGACTGCGCCTCCCACTTCACCGACCGCTACCCGCGCTCGTCTGAATCGTACCGACCATCGACGCGTGACGTCATGAGGCCATCGGCAAACCTTCTCCGCGCGACTTATACTTCTAGATATTTTGGTATAAATTTAAAGCATCGCAGAACGGATGGCTGCTGGGGCCGAAAGGTTCTGGAGTACGCGGAAGGCGCTTTGTGGGCACAAGGTGGAGCGATGATCTGGTGAAGGTCGCGGGAATCCGCTGGATACGAGAAGCACAGGACCGGTCGATGTGGCGATGCTTGCAGTTCAGCAGTGTACGTCTTTCGGCTGATTGATGATGATGATGATGAAACTTACAATGTGGGTATTTGTAGTCAACAGGATCCTATGCGGTGCTATCGTGCTAATTCCATAGGGGTGTGACGACAGGTCGATGGCTACGCTGGGTGCATCTGGGCGCCACGTTAGCCTTATAAGCTGGTTCCCGTACCAGAGGCCCACGTCCTCGCGGAGACACGCGTGCGAAACCACGCCGGGACCCCAGCGGATGTTCTTATAGTATAGACCCTGAATAAGTTGAGGAACGTTACGTTGGTTCAAGAAGAAGAATAATTTTAATATAAAAAAAATGAACATCTCGTTTGTATTCCCCGAAGGGTTAGGCAGATATGCAACACCCTCATTTCGGCGTTATGTTTAAGTCCCTGTAATAGGGGGCGAGCCTGTTGCTTTAACCCGGGCACAAATCTAGACTCCGGGCTATTTCTGAGAAATTAAACATGGAAAAAGCCAATAACACATTGCCCGACTTGGGGATCGAACCCTGGACTTCACGGCCAGCAGTCGCGTTTGCGATCACCCAATGAGACAGTCTGTCAAGGCAGAAAGACAGAGGCAGAAGAATTATTTTATTTTAATTAATAAGTACATAATCATTGAATGAAACAAATATTGGGACATACACAAATACAGTGTGTCCCAAAAAGTAGTGTCAAGCGGAAGTCCAGAGGTAGAGCACCTTTAGAGGTACCCAAATCACCTCCATGTATGTTCCGCGAATTTTTGTTGTTTTCGAGTTATGATTTCTTTTCATGTTGTAACAAAACTCTGACTTTAATGGCATTTTTGATCATAGTGTCAAGAATACATGATAAAAATGCTTGTTCTATTCATCTAGTTTAGAAAAAATAACTATTCACGACAATATGATCAAAAATGTAGACTAATCCATTTTACCATCGATCAATGGCATCGATCGATGATCGATCGAATGGTGTAAGTACACTAAGATGCATGCAGGGGGTGCATGAAAAGAGCCTCCACGAGTGACGATACATAAGTATGTCCGGCGCACCCTGGGCAGTCAGCCCCGCTACCAACCTTGCTGACTGGCTAATCTTTTCACCACGGCATGAGCTATTCTCGTATAGCTCGTACCGATACGATAGAAGAAGAAGTACACTAAGAGAAATGTTAAAGTATAATTTGCTTTTAACATCTTTGATAAAATGCCCATATGTTTTATAGCTCTATTTCGAAGGATACGAAATATTCTTCTGGTAAGCGATTGTTTTAATATTTTGATTATGTTTTTTGTTAGGTTTTTACGTACATAATTGTGAACTTGAATGAATGAATGTGTACGCCCCGTAGAGTGTAGCGTTTTTTTTTGCGCAAACGTTTCCTCAAACTGTTTGCACATTCATGCAAGTCGCTACGTATAGCCGGACCTTAACAAGAACTTACAGTAAAGACGCATCCGTCAGGATACGACATAGCACCGTATCCATGCATACGATTATTGTAGAAGTGTCCCTCGTATGTGATAGCGGTATGGGTAGGTCCTGAATACCGCCACCGGTAGTCACCGTATCCGTGCATCGTGTCGCGTAACATACGGCCTCTATAACATTCTTGTGACTGAAAATAATAACATAGCATCACGACCATATTCCCCGAAGAGTTGAGCTGAGGTGTATGATGGTCCCACGTTTCGCCGTTATGTTTAAGTCCCATGTAAAAGGGGGCGAGCCTCTGGCTATCATCGGGGCACAAATCTAGACTCCGGGTTGCTACTGAGAAATTCCAACAGAAAAACCCAATACACAATACTTTTCCCGACCAGTAGGCCTAGCACGAATATTTTGACGTATAGTAACGTAAACGTAACGTTAATGTGAGTGAATTTTTAATCGAAAATACAATTATTCTATAGCATTTTAGTTTAAATGTATGCGATAACCACAATTTGTATCATACATAGATAAGAAAAGTTTTCAATTCGATAAAATATTATGTGCGAAACGAGTATTTCCAATTCAAAATTCACTCGCGTTAACGTTACGTTTATGGTAATACGTCATAAAATTCGTGCTAGGCCTACTGGGGATCAAACCCAGGACCACACGCTCCGCAGTCGCCCTTGCGATCACTAGACTAAATAGGCAGTGGTATGTTCTAAATACCGCCAGCAATACAGATAGTTAAATCCACGAAGATGCGCCTCACTCTTTGTCTAAATTGCTACAGTGCAAACGTATGCATTATAAATTGCTATTATGTTAGTTCTATCGTCACACAATAGTTGGATGTGTGGATACGTACACTAATATAAGATTATTATAAGACATCTAATGTGTGCGTACGCGCCACGCGGCTACCTTACCCAAAAAGGAGAGGGGCGAGTCTTCGTGGATTGAACGCACTGTACTGCACTGTACTTGTACTGTTTTTACTGTATCAGGCATGTGTACCATTCTATTAAAGCGACTGAAAGTTGGAAAGAACCGACACTCAACATTTTGTGCTGTAGCCAAATTACGCGCTTTTATACCAAAAAGCGTAAATTAAGAGAAGAGTTTTTTTTTTACAAAAACATGACTTTTTCTGCGTTACATAAATGTCCTATTGGAAATCTCTCAGATACAAACCTTGGTAAGAATAGTGTGTATAATAAACGGCTAAAGTCGTGGCTAAATTTGGTGTGCACTCCCAAGTGCAAGACCCTATCCTTTTCCTTTTACCCTGGCGAAATCCTCGTGGCAGGGCCGGTTTTAGGGGCGGTCACCCGGGGCGCCAGAGCCAAAGAGGCTACGCACGTTGGTGCGGCGCCTTAATCCGCGAATTAATCGGTTGAAAATGATGAATAAATGAATCGGTAAAAAATGATCATTGAAACACTCAATGAACTTCACTAAGAAATATGCGACCATTTCAAAGAATTATCAGAATTGAAACAAACTTGATCAAAAACAGTAATGTTGCCTGTTAGTCGCGGCAGAATACCTACTAACGAATAGTAAGAAATAAAGGGCGCTACAATATATCTCGCCCGGGGCGCCTGGATAGCTAAAGCCGGCGCTGCCTCGTGGATACCGACCATATTGGGGAAGGTTATCCCGGACTCTTACCAACTAACCACCATGGTGATCCTCCGAGGACATATGGGCGGGGTCGCGGGATTCGCTAGTACATTCACCGCAACTACGGCAGGTGCAAGACACCTCCGCCGGAGGGCGCGCGACGATCTCCGGCAACCCTAGTGTGTGGCCTGCGGGCGACGGGTTAGGAGACCCGTTGCCCGACCAGTAACAGGCCCGAGAAGGCGGCGCGCATGTGTTCCGTGCGCGCCTCTCAGGAGGACGTGGGGCAAAGCCCCACAGAAGAAGAGGTCGCCAGGGGCTGGCGGACCGCAGCCTGCCGGGGTTGCGGTGCATGCAGCTGCGAATCCCGCGACCCCAGCCAAGGGTCAGGAGAAGGAACACCGTGGGTTTTTAGTAAGAGTCCGACATAACCCTTCACCTTCCCCAGGCGAAGGGTATCCATAAGGATTTCCACACGACAAAAAAAAAGGTGCAAGACAATACCTACTCAAACTATAAATTTATAAAGTTGTGCTTTCTAATAGTAACCTCGGCCCCCATCCAATGGTACGTTCCATTCCCATGCTTCCTATTCTCCTCATCTCTTTCTCCACGGCAGTACTCATCGTACGGCCATGGCTTGTCGGCGTTCGTCTTTGGCGGATTGCATGGCATGTCGGATAACACATCAGATCATTAAATTGTTTATGAAATAAAAGTAGATAGTAATAACTTATAAACTTTGTGTAAATTATCCAAAATTTTAACAACAGATATATTACTCTCTAACGAGAGCAAAAGAGTTTGACAGGTGTCAAATCGGACAGCAGATAATAAATTCAAGTTGAAAGGAGGTTAATGATCTGATGACGACCTCATTATTCTTCTTGTTGTTGAATATTTGCCAAAACATTTTCTCAAATAATGTTTGCAATTTGCATGAATTAACCTTTTATATTATAACATGTGTACTCGACTTTGTGTAAGTCCATCTTGGCATCGCTAGCGGAGAGATATTTAAACGACATAATAAATTATTTTATAGTCAAAATTATAACCATTTATTATAAAAACTTAATACAAAATTAAATGTAAATATAAAGTTATTTTCTTAGTAAACAGTAATAATTGTTGTCGTTATTTATTAATACTAATTATTTATGATCTTAGTTATGTTATTTATGCCTAAAAACAATTACATCTGCAACAACTATTTTTCGACCTTTCAAAGTAGGTGTATTCCTGAAACAATATAACGGTACAATTATACATTAGTTTTTATTTTATTTATTAGGGATCAAAACAATACATTACAGCATTTATAAATAGTAGTAGGTAAGTAGTATGAAAGTAAAAAAAATAACCCACACTATTGTACCTACACGGAATGATTGTGAAAATAGAAAAGATAAGAGAACGGACGCGTAATAATATGCTCTAAGCGTAATAAGCATAGAAAAAAAAATATACGCTTAATCGATGCTATCCGTTACCTACCATATGTCAGTTGATTAGCACCAATCAGAAAAGAGCGGGAGTGAGAAGCACCATTAGCATCAGCAAAGTAATTAGCCATTTTATTTAAATTTAATCTGTCAAAACGCGAAAATATCAAAATAAATGAAATGTGATTTAGAGGTTGCTAATAAACGACGTTTAATGTAATGCATGCATGCATTTAAATATAAATAAATTAAGTTAAAAGTCTAAATAAAAGTCCTCCCATTTATTAAACCTCACTTTAGTTATTAAAATCAGTGATTCAGATCCAAATTACAGCAGGGATACATTCACCCCGCATTTAACATTAAACGCTCTATTCATATAGAGAGGTATCAAGGGGAATTATCCGTTGTAGATAAAGTAGCTACAGTAACATAAACTTGTCCTTTTAAAATTTAATTATCTTCGTCCCAACCTTTCAAATTACCTACGTATCTAGGTATCTTGGGGTTCGCCCAGTCTAATTGGATGCGGTTAAATGTTAGTTTGTTGAATATCTTAGTAGCCTTTGAAAATGTCTTAGTCTTACCAAAAGGAAGGCAGCAGCCAGCAGCAGAGCCTTATGTTTCGGCTGCACGGCAGTGGAAGGTATCTGCACAACGGTGGTAAAGCTGTTCATGTCTCTATCCCAGCCGTGCGCTATCTTGCCCACCTCCCGTAGAGAGTCTCCCGTCATTATCTGATGAAAAAGGATAGTATGTAATATAAGTCAAGTAGTTTTAGTGATCAAGGGACATAAATGGGTAGTTACTAAGGCCTCGTTCAGGGAGACGCGGGGCGTTGCGCGGCGCGTCGGAAATAGCGTCGTGCGGCGCGTTGCGCGTTTTCTCAGTTTACGGAGAAGCGGCACGTGAAGCGACAGGCGGGGCCCGCGGCGCTAGCCGTCGCGTTGCAGGCATAAATACAAACATATGGTAATGTGTAGTTCCGTTTATGAAGACGCAGGGCGTTGTGCAGCGCTTGGGGAATGACGGTGTCCGCCGCGTCCGCCGCAGTGGACACCGCAGCTACCGCTTTTGGCATTCAGTCTGTCTTCTTTGGACATCTCACAACGCAGACGTGTCGTTACAATGGATTACGATATATTCGACAACTAGAATATATAGAATAACTAGAATATAATTGTTACGCAAAAAGTACTTTTTTAACCGTGGGGTACGCGGCGGAGTACGCGACGGAGGCAGCTGCGACGCCCGCGGCGGCGGTCGCCGCGTGCTATGCTGCGAGTAGCGCTCAATATAAAAAAACGCGCGTGATCACGCTTCCACGTGAACGCTCTCATACAATATCATATGTTTGATTAGACCACGAGACGCGACGCCAGACGCGCCGCGCAACGCCCCGCGTCGCCCTGAACGAGGCCAAAGAAGTATTCAATATTTCATAAAAAGCGAACCCTTTTTATCGAGGTTAAAAAGAGTAGATTGAAAGGTACCGGCTACATAATATATTATAGTTCAATGCACGAACTCGCGCCCTCTTTCGCCGCTCGTTATCCTAATCGCTACAGTACGAAAGAGTGCGTTAAAAATTGCTTTGTGTTAGTTTTATTGCCACACAATTGTAAAGGTGTATCCAGACTTTGCGAGGCATGCGCCACGAACGGCGCACAACGAATGCCTCGGAGTGAGGCGTGCGTGGCGAAAAAATATACCAACGTATGCTCGGGTCGAGCCATCGCGTGCGAAGCAAATGCTTCGTTTGTCTGTCTTCATGTTTGTGGCGAGGCATGTGCTGCGCACAGGCTGCGCACAGGCTGAGCATGTGCGAGGCGAGCCAGCGTGTGTCGGTAGGGAATTAGGGATACGCATGTGTTGTGCGCCGTTCGCGGCGTATGCCTCGCAATGTCTGGATCCACCTTAAGATGTGTGAAATGAAATGATATTTATTTCTGTAAATAAATCTATTATATTACAGACACTTTTACAAGTCAATGTAATGTTTTTTTTAAGACTAGATGGCACCGGCATTTCCTATCTCACTAGCTCTGAGAAGAAAAACCGAAACAAACTCAGAGGTCAACGTCTCTTTTAAAGTTCAGACATTGTAGTATAAAACTATGTGAGTGTAACAATGTAGGGCAACGTCTGGAATGGCCTTTTGAGGAAAGAGCCATAGCAGGTTTGAGTTGACCTGTCCTAACTGACGGCATGCATGCATCAGCCATCGTGTAGCTCAACCTTATTATGTGTGTGAATACGCACACTTATACAAAATAATTATAAGAGATGTGTGCGTTCGCACCCAGAGGCTACCTCTCACAAAAAAGAAAGGGGTCGCGCCCTTTCTTTTCGTGGATTAAACGCACTAAATCTTAATTTGCCGCAAAATACACCCTGAACACAGCATGAACCTTGCAACCGTTAGTTGCCAAGAAGTTTTTGCTGTATGCTACTGTCAGTGTTCAAGATGCTGAAGATATTCCCCCGATATAAGCTTATTTCTGAGGTGCATGAAAAAATACCTGCACGATACATAAGTACGTCAAGCGCACCCGCCCGGGTGCGCTTGACGTACGTAAGCGCACCTGGGCGGTCAGCCTTGCAACGACTGATTGGTTAATCTTTTCACCACAGCATGAGCTATTACTGGGTGATTGGTAAAACACGAATGTACTCATCATTATGAACAACTTTTACTATAGGACCAAATTCTGCTGTTCCCTACATTTATGTTCGCATTACTCGTCAAAATGCAGGGAACAGCTGATTTTTTTTCGCGATTTCCGTTTTGGTCCCATGGTAAGAGTTGTTCATAATGATGAGTACAATGACCCCTTAAAAGATCGTTAGTGTTTTACTAATCAGCCTGTATAACTCCTGCCGACATGAGAGAAGAGGAAGAAGCCTGTTTCTGCCTTTCCGAGTTTATTAAATGCACGACACGACATTACTAAGAAGTAGCATCGACAAACTTCGTAAAACCGATCACTTCCGAACTGAGCGCGACTGCAAGACCACGAATGTTTATTTGTGCTGCTGTAAAAACGATCTTAATGCTGATGCAATAAGTGTGATAAATGAGCGACTGCCATTGCTTGTACGATCAGGTACTCAACTTCTTAGTTGTGTCATAGAACACCTATGTATAAGCCGGTAATCAGACTTTACGAAATGAGAACAGATTTCGATGTTAATAACCGAACCAAGTCTTACTTTGAATTCGGAGAGCAGTAGAGCACTCCTCTGCAGCGCAGCAGGTCCTTCAAGGACGAACAGCACTTGATCATTGGTGTCTCGCACCAGGAAGAAGGGCACCATCCACGTGCACTGCTGCTGTATCCGACCCACGTAGTCGCCCGGAGGAGTTATCACTTGCATCTCCTAACAACAAAAAATATACACATTGCATTCAGCCTCCTTCATTCCTAAGAAATTTAATACATATAACTAATGAGAACCATGAGAACCTAATGAGAGTATATGATGTAATGTATGTTTTATTGCAATGCATCTGTGGTCAATTATTAATCTCTAAATAACATAACATCACGCCTGTATTCCGTGAAGGGTTGGCAGAGGTGTATAGCACACCCTCATTAGCAGTTATGTTTAACGGCCTGTCCACATCTCCACGTCACGACGTCGTCAACGTGGAACGGTGCGGTGACGTGGCACGGTGCGTTGACGTAACGTGCAAATTTACGTTACCGTATCGTAAAAATGTACGTCAGGATCATTGTTAGATTTATCGTTGACCATGTAGATCCTGAATTTTAATAAGAGAAACAGTAAGGTATGGTTTTAAAGCATCGGAGCACATAGACGGCGACTAAAACGCGGGCGTGGAGAGCGCGTGCGGAGCGCATATACGTGTGCGCTTGCGGCTAGAGGCGGAACATGTTACGATACGGTAACGTAAGTTTGTACGTTACGTCAACGCACCATGCCGCGTTACCGCACCGTTCCACGTTGACGACGTCGTGACGTGGAGATGTGGACAGGCCCTGAGTCCCCTGTAATAGGGGGCGAGACTATTGCCTATTTATTCTGTGCTATTGCCATCAACCGGGCACAAATCCAGACTCCGGACTGCTATTGAGAACTTCCACACGGAAAAACCCATTATAATTAGTCTGTCCTGGGATTAGAACCCAGGACCTCACGCTCAGCAGTAGCGCTTGCGACCACTAGACCAACGAGGCAGTCTAATCTCTAATTACATTTATTCGTATTCTCTGTGCCGTGTAGTGCCGGACGTAAAGAATAGCACTACCTCATCTCTTCCCATGGGCGTTGTAAAAGGTGACTAAGTGATTCACTAGTGGATGGGCAGCAGCGTTCTCTGAGTACTTTAACAACCATACTGCGATCGCCAACCCAGCTGCCAAGCGTGGCGATTATGGTGAACCGGGGGCTTTGCCATAATCACCACGCAACATGGAGCACAGGACCGGTGGATGTGGCAATGCTTGGGGGAGGCCTATGTCCAGCAGTGGTTAATTGTCTTTCGGCTGAATGATGATGATGATTCGTATTCTCTAAATAGTATAAATTGAAGTTTTTGACGTGTCTGTTTGTCTGCTTACTTCTAAACTACTCATTGGATTTTTATGCGGTTTTGATGTTAATTTGGGTAATTTCTTCCGGAAGGTTTTAAGCTATTGAACGTACCCGAGCGACGCTGGGGCGCGTCACTAGTTGGTAATAGGTAGGTGAGACTAGACTTTGCTACAGGCACCCTGGCCGTGAATTAATCCTTGACTAAAATCTTCCGTTAAAGTTATAACAGGTACTTACAATAATGTTAAGTGCATTGTAATGTTTAAGGGGACTTTCTATCAAAGATAACACTAAAGCATTTCGAGTACACCATAACGTGGGCAATATCTGTAATATAGCTATTTATAAAAAAATACTTATATGCTCTTTGCACATAAGTATTTTTAACATACAAGTGTCAATGCAGTGATTTATGAGAATGGTCTTAATCTACCACAAATTTTATATTTTACAAAACCCCTTTTTCTATTGTAAAACAAGTAGGTCTAACAAATAAAAATAACGTTTTTACGAAGGAACACAAAAGAGTAATCAGTTAGAGGTATTGAAAAGACATCAGTGGTCGTGGTCAAATACAGTAAGACCAGACCTTGCTTGGAGTCAGTGTTGCCAGACATGACGCTTTTGATGGGACGTCCCGTTTTACAGACGTCTTAGGACGTGTCCCGCCAGCACCCTGAGCGGGACACGGATAATCCCGCTATTTTATCTAAGTAAATTCTAATATGTATAAGGAATAAGGAAGGAGGCACGAGACGAGCGAGCGGCGAATGATGGGCGACTGTGCGACGTGTTTCTACCTCCAGTTTTTTCGGTCCCAACCCCACTGTCTTTTTCAATTTAAGTCCCAGTATTTCGAAATACGGATCTGGCAACACTTCATGGAGTCACAAATTCTATCAATAACAGATTGAAAAAGTTACTTCTAATTCTGACTATTTTAGTTTTTGCCGATAGTACGAAAACCTTGCTGTGTTCCCCAGTAGGCCCAGCAGATGTGGTCCAAGGGTACATTTCCCTCAGTTCAAGAAACCCTGGTCTGAGCAATAAAACTTGCCCGGGTGAGACCATTTATGCGTGGTTTTTATCTCAACAGTATCTTTTTGATGCTGTTGAACACATGCTGCATGCCTGCATGCATCAATATAGCCATAATTTAACTTATAGCCGTACTTTAAACCAACACTTTGGAAACGTTATGATATAGTCGGTAGCTGGAGTTTCTTTCAGCAATGGTTGTACAGCTCTGCAAAACCGAGTACGAAAAATGGGGACGGCATATTTTATAACTCGATGATAAAACGTCCGTGCGGACGGACTTAAAGAATAGCACTACCCCATCTTTTCCCATAGATGTCGTAAAAGGCGACTAAAGGATTCACTAGAGGATGGGAAGCAGCGTTCTCCGAGTACTTTAACAACCATACTGCGGTCGCCAACCCGCCTGCTAAGCATGGCGGTTATGGCAATCACCCCAATATGAATAGCACAAAGAAGAAACGGCCCCTAGTCCCCGGTGGCTCTGCCACCCCGCAGCGGCCTAGGTAATAGCGGGGCATGAGGTGCTAAGAACCACAGGACCGGTCAGTGTGGCGATGCATGAGGGAGGCCTTTGTCCAGCAGTGGACGTCTTTTGGCTAAATGATGATGACGATGATGATAAGACGAGGACTGACATAGCACTGACAAAGATTAAAAATAAGTTCCGTTTATAGGGTGTAAATGAATTCCTGTAATTCCTTCAAACCGCGTGATCTACTGGTGACACAGATTAGCCCTAAACGGGAATTAAAGAAAACCAACTAAAAAAAAAAAACAAAAAAAAAACTTGATTTTCTGTTTGGGAGTAATTTTAGAGCACCGAGTTAACTGACTGCAAAGAGCGATATCGCATTAGTCGTGCCCGCCGGCCGCGTCGCCGCCGCGTGCTTTCATTCATACAAAAAAAACGTTTTTTTTACTGCATCCTTATTAGGTGGTTTAGATACGATACTTTACAGCATGAAAAAAAAGAGTTTTATATTTAATTTGTCTAATTCCCGGGCGGGGCCAATCTACACCAGTAGTAGATCATGTGGTTTTAAGGAATTTCACGAATTCGTTTACACCGCAGGGTGTCAGACAGATAGAAGATACAGTTTGACAAGAGCGTCTATGCAGATAGACGCTCTTGTCAAACTGTGTCTTCTGTCTCTTCAGAGGACATTACCTGTAATCTGCAAGGAAAGCAGCAGGACGCAGCAGCAAGCCTCCTCCTCAACACCATGGCTTCTTGCCTGGTGTTGTCGTGCAGGTGCATCGTGAAGGCTCGTCCCGCCCCACACATGCATCTCTGGGTGGAACTCGAAGTTTCGCTTGCGATGTATAAGGCTTCGCCATTCGGTATTCTCACTATGTATCGATTCTCTGACTCAATTTTGGATGTCACTGAAAGTAAGAAGTTGGTATTTATATCATCGTAACGATTTTATGCCTATTGTCGTATTCCAACAGCTGTACGTTCATTACCTAGATGAAGGCAAAACAAATATGACTGTGCACATCAACATGAACCGGTTAAACGGGGCTCTTTGAGCACCATGCTGCTCATTAGCATGAGTAGGTATAGCATTAAAGATTTTTCTACAATTTTTTTTTTTTAAAACCACAAACTATTACAGGCGCTTAATTTGTCCTTTCCTTCCTATGGAGAAAAGCTGGCAAGAACCTCTATGGTTACTCTTTTAAAACCAATATATTTAACAATTTCAGTAATATACAGTAACCAGTAACTACTATGATTAAGGCCTCTTGTTCACACACTTGTTTTTTCGCCGTAAAAACCTACGGTTAATTAGCCGTGTGTAGGCACGGTCATCAGTGTTGTATGGACTACTACAGAAGTTTGTTGACGGATACGGCTACCCAACGGCACGCCTGCGTTCCGCATGCACCGTGGATACTCCTCTTTTGCGCACGGCTTGATTTACATTAGTGTTGTATGACAGTCTATGAGAGTTCGTTAACGGCACCGGACGTTTTCGCGACGGGCAATTATTGCATGATAGCTTTCCAATGCTGATTTTATGTAACAAAATGGATATAAATCAGTTTCGGCTGGTGGTTTGCCGTGTTGTGAACAAGCTCACACGATTTTTCTACGGCGTGGCTAATACGCCGTACGGTTAAGAAACCGTGCCGTGAACAAGAGGCCTAAGGATAGTTAGTAAGAAATTAAGTAACTATAAAATTAAAAGTTTCAGAAGTAGGTGCCTTCAATTTGGTTCAGTGTGGATTATTATATGCCTTTATCATTTGTATCGAATGTAACGTTGTGAAATTAATTGCAATATGTACTTGATGGACATTTAATCTACTATCTACGCTGATCCACTGTGATCCTTTTATTTCCATGTGATCGATTGTACCTCATAAAATAACGGATTTGTCGCATCTACAGGGTGTTAACGAATTCGTGTAATTCCTTCAAACCGGGTGATCTACTGGTGACACAGATTAACCGTAAAAGGGAATTTTTGAAAACCAACTGAAAAAAAAAATGGAAAATAAAATCTTAGTTTTCTATTTCTGAGTCATTTTAGAGACCCGAATTAACTTACTGCAAAGAGCGATATCGCGTTAGTCTTGCCCGCCAGCCGCGTCGCCGTGCTTTCATTCATTTAAGCGTGGCATCGAAATGTTCAAGCGCATGAAATTACTTTTTCGCAAAAAACAAAAAAACTATTTTTTTTTACTGAATCCTTATTAGGTGGTTTAGATACGATCACTCACCCCTACCCCATGAAAAAAAAGATTTTTATTTTTTGATTTTTAATCAGGCTAATTCCCGTGCGGGGCCAATCTACACCAGTAGTAGATCATGTGGTTTTAAGGAATTACACGAATTCGTTAACATCCTGTATATGGCAGGAATCTCGTAAAACATGTAAGTAGTGATAGTCTTTCACGACCTTTATCTTTTATTTCAGGTGTCGCAAATAAAATAGACGTAATTTGCAATAAACAATAGATTGACGCAGATAATCGTGACTCATCTGAAATCTATTTCAATAATTATTGTGAAACAGATTAAAACAAAGAACAAGACATATTTTTCTGAAAATCACTAACTAAACTTTTGTTTATTAGATTGTACTTATAGTATAAGTAAGCACAGAATAGTATAGTCTGCCAGCCCGCATCAGGCCAGCATGATGGACTATAAGGTAATAATCCATTTCATTCTGAGAAGAGGCCATAGCAGTCGGACAGTAATAAGCTGGTTATGGTTATAAGTATGGAAAAAAATCACTCAACATTGCACTCTTCTTCAACTTTATCTAAGAAAGTTTTATTAAAAGTTTTATTCTATAAAGTTAAAGATTATATGGACGATAAAAATGCTTGGAATTGAGCTGCTCGCTCTCATCACAGAAAAATCATTGTAATTCTTTTGTAACTCTTATTTTGACATTTTGCATGATTGATTATTATTATTGTTGAATATTTTTTTTTTACTTTGACATTTTGATGAATAATTATTCAATTATTAATATGTTGATATTATTTTAATTTTTTTTTTTTTTTTGTGAATGTGAGTACCGTGTAGGCTAGTATCCTACTCGAATTTCATAAGTGTTTGGCGGTTTTGAGTGTTTTTTGTGACCTACGCAAATGTCTTGCTGATTGGTGGCGTCGTGCGTCGGGTCGTTGAGCTCCCTAAAATAAGGTTGAGCTACACGATGGCTGATGCATGCGTACCGTCAGTTTAGACAGGTCGACTCAAAGCTGTTATGGCTCTTTCCTCAAACGGCCATTCCAGACGTTGCCCTACATTGTTACACTCGCATAGTTTTTGATACTACAATGTCTGAACTTTAAAAGAGACGTTGACCTCTGAGTTTGTTTCGGCTTTTCTTCTCAGAGCGAGTCAGATAGGAAATGCCGGCTCCATCTAGTCTTAAAAAAACATATAAAATTGACTTGTAAAAGTGTCTGTAACAGATTTATTTACAGAAATAAATATCATTTATCATTTATTACCTTGTTTTCTTAATGTGTAACAAAAGTTTGAAATAATACTGAAGGACATGTATGTATGTACAAGGTGTAACTTAAATAACGCACAACCTCTTAAGGGGTCACTGTATTTATCATTATGAACAACTTTTACTATGGGCCCAACATGAAATCGCGAAAAAAATCTAGCTGTTCCCTACATTTTGACGAGTTATGCGAACATAAATGTAGGGAACAGCAGATTTTTTTTTCACGATATCATTTTTGGGCCCTTAGTAAAAGTTGTCCATAATGATGAGTACAGTGACCCCTTAAGAGGTTGTGCGTTATATAAGTTACACCTTGTATATCAAGTAGAAAATCACCTGTAAAAAGATAAGGTTCAAACAAAATACCTAGACAAACTTCTACAAATCACAGTACATGAATATGAACAACTTTTAAAATGGAACCAACACTGAAATATTAAAAAAACAGCTGTTCCGTACAAAAGTGCAATACTTACACGATCAAAATGTATGGAACAGCTGTTTTTTTTATATTTCAGACTTGGTTCCATCGTAAAATTTGTTCATATTCATGAGTACTGTGGTCTGTAGAAGTTTGTGCAGGTATTTTGTTTGAACCTTATATTGAATACAAAGTGCATACAAACTGCTCCTGGAACTTTCCTCAAAAGGCCAGTCCAGGCATTGCTCTGCATTGTCCTCACACAAAGATTTATTACAGAAAATATGTCTGGACTTTAAAAGAGACTTTGACTCCTGAGTTTGTTTCGGCCTTTCTTCTCAGAGGTAGTCAGATAGGAAACGCCGACGACATCTAGCTTGAAAAAAATAAACCGACATGTAAAAGTGATTTTTAAATATCCAATTTGCAGAATAAACACTATCATTTCAATTTGATTTCAGAGGCATTTTTTTTAAACTCAATTAAACAAACAACAAGAATCACGAGACAATAGTTATTCTAGGTAGTTTAGTAGATAAAATGAAACGTCCTATCTGTACCTTATTTAATCGCGTTTATTCACCTTTCCAACTGATTTAAGGGCTGTGTTTGAATGTTTTTGGTGAAAACTATCGCTGTGGCTTACTCAACTACTGTTAAGGGTTCGGTACCAACACCTATGCGCAAGGATTGTTTGGTATCTCATACACCCTTAAAGTAATTTCAGACTTCTGTTACACGTTATACTGGGTGGATATGATAATACTACAATAAATGATACCACATATTCTATGATGGGTTTTAAGACCGGACACAAATAATTAATCATATACAGACGCCAGCACATCAAGCTACCCGCCCAATCAACCTTGAACCTAATGCTTTTGCGATAAAGATGAAAATCTATTAAAGAAATTTGACAGATTGTAGTAGCTTGATGTGTACATTCAATGGTTTAGTCACAGGAATTTTCGTACGATTTAATAATTTTACGAATAGCACGATCTCTTACCGAAGTTATGTAAATCTCTGACCCGTTTAAACCAAAACTATCTTTAATTACACGTGTAGGATAAATATAGTTAACATAAGTTTCCACTTCAACGTCTTCATCTACATGAGTGAGTGAAATTGAATAGGGGAAAGGTGTACATAATGATCCCTCGAGGTAAAATGATCCCCCGCAGTTCTCAATGAACTACTAGAACTATCTATCGGATTTACCGGTAAACGTCTCTCCCGCCACCCCATCAGTCGTCCAGTGAAGTGTCATGGCGGTGTGAGTATTGTACGTTGTTCCATGATCAAAAAAATAAAATCAGTGCTTTTTATCTACAGTAAGTAACTTTTCAGTGTATGATTATTTCTTTTTTACTAATTATTTTTAAATGACTGTCTTACTCGTGGTTTCTATGAACGTTTGATAACGTTTTAAGTATATTTTGTTACTTGTATAGTGATGTTTAAGGTTAGTTTATGAGCGATGTGTGCAAACATTGCACGTGGGGTCAAACGATCCCTTTCATTGTGTATAAAATGATCCCAGTGATCATTTGCCACGTGCTTACATTCGAAAAACAACTCGCCAAAACTGGAGTGAGGATGCCATGCTGAAGGCACTAGACGCTGTGAAAGAAGTAAATCCCTTTAAAACGACCAGTAAACAGATTTCAGTTCCAGTACAGACATTAAAAAGAAGAAGTTAAATTCTCCGAGTGATTTAAGATTTAATTGTTTGTAAGAAGACAGTTCTTGTTATTTTTGGAAATAAATATTATAAAATTAAAATGTGTTTTATTAGAACCTAAGTATTTTTAGTATAAAAGTATAAAATATCCCTGGGATCATTTTGGACACCTATGTGTACAAAATGATCCTTTAGTAAACTTCTGAGAAACATTAAATAACTTAAAAAAGACACCTAAATCTAAAAAAATGGGTATGCCAGTATGAGATCACATAAATAAATGAACCAAAACTACTTTTATATCACACATAACTTCATTATGTTGGCTATAGCATACATCTTCCCTTAGAGGGATCGTTTTGTACACCTTTCCCCTAATCATGCGAAAAAAAATGTGCTTGGAAGTAACTGATTTTTCGTGTACGGTACTAGAAAACATCATAGAACACGTAGTATCATTTATTGTCGTATTGTCATATCCACCCCGTATACTTACTAATTATGAAATATACTCACGATCATCCAGTTCCACGGTTTGCTGGATAAGAAGGCTGGAGACTCCGATGAGAAAGTCCAGTCCATGAACTGGAATAAACTGCCCTCGATTGTTTGACTGCCAATCCAAAGTGGACACTGGTAGGTGGGCACGATCATGTCCTAAAGAATATCATTTCAAAGGTTCTACAATTGTTTTACAACTTCTACAAAATCTTGATGATAACACATATTTTTCGACAATCCTTACGCACATGTAACTTTCTAATGTGAAAGTAAAAGTAACTCTGACTGCGTTGAGCGTGAGGTTCCTGGGTTTGATCCCCAGGTCGGGCAATGTGTTATTGAGTTTTTTCGAGTGGAATTTCTCAGTGGCAACCCGGTGTTTGGATTTGTGCTCGGTTGATGGCAATAGGCTCGGAGCCTATTACATGGAATAACGGTGAAATGATGGTGTACTGTACACCGTGGGCCCGAGGTACCCGAAAGATTTTATCCATCGATTCCGATGCCTAAATGGAGAAGAAAACCTAGGATACAGTTTGTTGAATAAAGCTTAATTTTCGAAATATTCATTATCTACGAAAATTGACAACTCATGTCTATGGTAACAACAAGTCCTTTGAACGCGGCGCCGGCGTTGCGACTTTTGTGCTTAGAGCATATACCTATGGAGGTAGCGATGCGCAAGTTCACAAACATTTTATTCTGCCAAATTTTGGAGGGGACGCGGTAAACACGTACAGCACACATTTACAGCGTAACACATATAAATATCGTGTAGCTATGAACTCACACTAAAATAAAAGCCGGAATACAAACAAAAAACACGCACACTAACAATAACTTCGTCGTATTTATTTATGTTGACGTTTAACACAAACGCAAAATATAGTGATGTGGTATGATAAAAGACCGATAAACTGAATGATAAAGGAATGAACAAATAAAATATATAATTTCATCTCGTGGAAAATAATTTGATGTAATTATTGTTCTTAAAATTAAAATAAAACAATTGTAATAAGAATAACAATAATTTATTTTAAAAAAGGGCTATGGAGCGCAGTATACTTGGTGTTAAATTAACTGATCGAGTTCGAAACACAATACTGCGCTCCAAAACTCAAACTGTTGACGTGGCTGAAAAGGCCGCCCAGCTGAAGTGGGACTGGGCAGGGCATGTCTGCCGTATGCCAAATGAGCTGTGGGCCCGTATAGCACAAGAATGGAGCCCTGAGACAGCGAGACGGGGTCGCGGCAGACCGCGCAGAAGATGGCGGGACGAGTTGGATGCCTTTTTTGAGGTTTGGCATGAAGCTGCACAGAATCGCGACAAGTGGAAGGAACGGAGGGAGGCCTTTGCCCAGCAGTGGGACAGTACAGGTTAATAATAATAAACCCCCTCTGGGAAAGGCGTTACCTCACCATGAGATTAACGTAAAACCGGAGAGAACATTAGACTAGCTTTCTACAACCCCATAATATAATAAAAAATGTGTCATGAGGTCTACTGAAAAGCTTACAAACCGCAGGGCAGCTTGTGGCGAGCTGTTGGTGAGTGGCGACACTGCGTACCTTATTGCCTCAGACAGTCGGTCAGGGCCTCGTCTTCAGTTTGCCTTTATTGGCTGGAGTGGAACCCCAAGAGTGCCCGCAGGACTCTCTCTCAACTCTGGCTTGCCTTTATCGGCCGTCCAGAGGGGGGCCACCAGAGCTATATGCTCGGAGGTGGAAGTGTCTAATGGCGTAATAGTGGGGAAACCCACTCTGGGTCTTTTAGACCCGCGACGGCGAAACCGGGGCCACGCTTCTCTACACCTCTAGCCGCTCACACGTTTGTTGCCCTCTTAGCCTATACATATACTGGCGGCATTTCAGGAGGCCCAGCTAGTGAGCTGGCGAGTCACCGTCTGCCAACGCATTTCAAATTTATACTTGAAAGGCAGACGCCGTTTCTTCCGGCAATAGAAGTTATCTAATCCATCTAACACCCCTTCTCATAGACCAGATATTTTTCACCATATTTTACAATAGTCTTGCACCCACTTGGGATGGTCCATGACTGTACTCCAATAGTGCAGCCGTGGATAGTCCCCGGTTGGTGCCCCACCCCATTTTAGATTAAAGTTCTCAAAGGGGCCTCTGCGCGTTGGACCTGTGTCCCCATGTATGCCTTCCAAAGAACTGGACATCTTCCGCACGGAAGATGATCCGTGACTACAGAGAGATATAATAATAAAAATGAGTATTATATTATTTTCGCTAAAGTTAGGTACCATTAACAAATATTAAAAAAAAATCAACACTTAACTAAAATAATAACTATTTAATAAATATTTTAAAATCACGGCAATCAACTTCCGCAATTTAACTTACAAGTGGTTAAGAACTACAGTGTTTTCATGTTTTTTTTTAATAAAATAAAGAATAGTCACAGAGACTACGGCAGAAACAAAAAGTTAAATAGGTACCGGGTGAAAATAAATATTAAGTACTATCGCGGTATCGCTACGCGTGGTCTGTCAATTCGAGGAGCTTAAATGCCTCACGTTAAGAACACCCGTGTGTGACTGCCTCGTTAACATGGTCATCACACCTGTATTCCCTGAAGGGTAGGGCAGAGGTGTATAGTATACCTTCATTTTGCCGTTATGTTTAGTTCCTTTCCCTTGTAATAGGGGGCGAGTCTATTGCCATCAACCAGGCACAAATCCAGACTCTGGGCTGCTACTAAGAAATTCCACATGGAATAATCCAATAACACTTTGCCCGACCTGAGGCAAAGTGTTATTGACAAAAATTTCAAAATTCGATCAGTTTTATTTCCATGCAAAACGATTAATATTTTTTTTTTAATTCTTCATTTCTGCTTTAGATATGAGTTCAGAAAATGGAGCTTTTAAACAGTGACCCCAAAATATGACCTAAAAGATAAACAGCTGATCATAGCTGGTGATACATAGATTTTAGCGTATTTTTCATGAAATCTTTGAACAGCTATTTCTATATAAAATATTGACTTTTCGGGAAAGTTGTAGAACAAAAGTTATTCACTATTATGGGTTCTTTAACAATAACACCCCTTCAGATTAGTACCCCCTTTCCGACTAATCTTGTATAGATGTATTTGAGAACATTTTAACCACGATTCAGTCGATTGTGTTCGCTGCACACGTAATAGGGTTTAAATATTAATTAAAGTTAAATTTCTTGATTGAAACTTAGTTCTATCATTGTTGTTGCAGGCAAAAAAATCTTTTAAATGAAATAAAATCAATAACAGAGAACTTTACGAGAAGCGGTAAACCTCTTTGTAATTTTCGTTCATTCAATTATATTCACATTGTCCCGTCACTACCTCTCGTTTTAAAATATTTCTGTCAATTTCTGTCACAAAAGATGACAGCTAAGACGTGAATTATATTTTTGAAAATAATGCAAAATGTATACATGTTTGCCGAAATAATGCTTATTAGTGACAGAAAACTCCATGTTTGAGGAAGCAGACCGCTTTTTGCACGAAAATACCGAACAATTAACCATTTTTACGAGGTGTGTGTCGTGACACGGTACGCTACGAAATGGCCAGATATCGCGAGAGAACTAGTTTTTATAATCGTCTATGGGCATACGTCACGGGGGTACGTCAGAGGGGTAAGCGTATTCTTGCTCCCTCCATAGGTATATGCTCTAAGCTTTTGTGATATTAGGTTGGGGAAAAAGTCTTTTCGCATTATAGTATGTATGAACTTGTAATAAAATCTCTTTGGCTATACTATTTGTATCTGGCTGGTTTTGGTATCATTGAAAGTTTAAATTTTAAAGAACATAATTCCAAATTCAAATTAGGAAAATGTGTGATTTTCATTTGTTTTTCGTACCGTTAAGATGAGTGAATCTAATGAAGAAATTCGATACATTTTAAAATTTGACTACAAAAAAGGTAAAAATGCAACGCAAGCCGCGAAAGAAATTTGCGATGTTTATGGACCTAGTGCAGTGTCTGTGAGGGTAGCACAAATTTGGTTTAAGCGTTTTCAATCCGGAAATTTTAATGTCAAAGATGCACGTCGCTCTGGTCGCCCTATTACGGATTAAATGGATGCCATTTTTGAAAAAGTGGAGCAAGATATCAGATATCAGTAGTTACGACGTAGCTGAAGAACTGGGAATTGACCACAAAACAGTTTTGGCGCATTTGAAAAAAACTGGGTACACAAAAAAGCTCGATATTTGGGTACCTCACGAGCTCACTGAAAGAAACCTAATGAACCGTGTACTCATTTGTGATTCTTTATTACGACGTAATGAAGCCGAACCATTTTTGAAGAAGCTGATAACTGGTGATGAAAAGTGGATCACGTACGACAAGAACGTGTGAAAAGGATCGTGGTCAAAGGCCGGTCAGGCTTCACAGACTGTGGCGAAACCCGGGTTAACTCGCAACAAGGTGATGCTGTGTGTGTGGTGGGATTGGAAGGGCATTATTCATTATGAGCTGTTATCACCAGACAGGACCATCGATTCTGAACTCTACTGCGAACAACTGATGAGATTAAAGCAAGAAGTTGAGAGAAAGCGGCCGGAATTAATCAACAGAAGGGGTGTGGTTTTTCATCATGATAACGCTAGACCTCACACATCTTTAGCCACTCAGCAAAAATTAAGAGAAGTTTCTTATCCACTCACACGATAATTTATAAATGTTGCCATTTCAACCTAAAGTATTATTTACAAGGAAGTACTAAAGTTAATTGATGTATGTTAAGAAAAACAAAAAAAAAATATGGCTGGATTGGACTTTTGTTGATATAACATTTGATTCATAATACCATCAGAAAGGCGTGGTTAAAATCTATCGGGTACCTCGGGCCCACGCCACGGTGTATACCTCTGCTCAATCCTTCGGGGAATACAAACGAGATACTCGTAGTATGAGTGTAAAAGTAACATAGATGTCGAGTTTGTCAAAATTGTCTACTGACAATGACGTTGTTATGTAATCTATTACATAACAACTTAAGATATACTGATAATACAACTAGTTGATGGTCAAGGCCCTCGCGCGATACGTCGAAAAAGTATTATAGTGTTTTAGAATTTCAGGCAGCACCTGTACCAAGTTTCATGAAAAAAGAAGTTTGGTCGTGATGAAGTAACAAACAGACACACGAAGCACGTATAATAAACTAGCTGTTACCCGCGATTTCATTTACATACTGGATTCGCGGGTACATATTTGAACGTCGAAAATTAAAATACCTACGGGTAAAATGTCAATGTTCAAAACATCGAAAACTTAAATATCGAATGACCATATAACCGAAACTTAAAATAACGTAAGTTTATAATGTCGAATGGTTAGATAACCTACGTCCAATATATCTAAAATCTAATTATCTACAAAAGTGACATCGAAATACCTGAATACCGAAAGTACAGAGTATCGAATGTCCTAAATATCGAAGTAGGTACAGAGTATCGAATGTCCTAAATATCGATATTTATTTATTATGTATGTCACAGGGTAATTTGATAGTTCGGATATTGCGAAAACCCGGATAATTAGAAAATGGTGAAATAAAATCTGCGAGCAACTTGGACGTAGCGTTCGCCGGCCGCTGCCGCGGCACCGCTCGCTTCGCTCGCTCGGCTCACGCGCGGTTGGTCACAGTTCTAACCTAACCTAACCTATTTCACCCAGTTCAAAATGATGAATCATACAATCTGCCTGCGACTAGATAATTAGAGAATAGTGAAAACATTTCTGCAGGAGATTGTAGGCATGATTCGCATTTTGAACTGGGTGAAATAGGTTAGGTTATGTTAGAACTGTGACCAACCACGCGTTAGCCGAGCGAGCGAAGCGAGCGGTGCCGCGGCAGCGGCCGGCGAACGCTACGTCAAAGTTGCTCGCAGATTTTATTTCACCATTTTCTAATTATTCGGGTTTTCGCAATATCCGAATCATCAAATCAATTTCAAATCTACTTACATTTTTTCCACTCACAATACCACTCACAATACACACTCAAAATGTGTTCCATATTTTAACGAGTAGGTATTTTTAACGTAAATATAATGAACTTGGGTGTATTAAATGATGACATTTTGAAGTTAGGCATAATGACTATCGATATTTTTAATCATTACATATTTTTATCACTCGGAATTTAAATTTTAGACATTTCAAGCTTCGGTATAACAATTTTTGATGTTATGATACAATCGATATTTAAATTTTCGATGTTTTGAACGTTGGCATTTTACCCGTAGGTATTTTAATTTTCGACATTCAAATATGTACCCGGATTCACACACACGGATAAAAAGTATAGTATACTTTACTTTATTACAAGGTTAGTCAGAAAGGGGGTACTAATCCGAAAGGGTGTTAAAGTACCCATAATAATGAGTAACTTATGTTCTACCACTTTCCCCAAAAGTCAATAATATAAAAGAAATGGCTGTTCAAAAATTACATAAAAATATGCTAAAATCTATCTATCCTCAGCCATGGTCAGCTGTGTTTACATTTTAGGTCATATTTGGAGTCAAAAATTAGAAGCTCCATTTTCTGAATTCGTAACTAAAGTAGGGACGAAGACTTATTGAAAAAACTAAAATAAAATTATTTTACGTGGTAATAAAAATTATCGAATTTTGTAATTTTAACACTTGCTATAAAACCGTCATCAGTGATACTGTAAGTGGCCTGCGGATTAGTACTCACTTTCCGACCACCCTTGTATAATCAAGGATAATCCAGGATATGGTATATCTGTGTGCCAATTTTCATCCAAATCCGTTCAGCCGTTTACGTGTGATTGAGTAACAAACATCCATTCACACATCTTTACAAACTTTAATATTATTAGTAGGATACTATTTGTGTAGATCATTTAATTCGTAAATGATCATTGCCTAAGTTCAGTTGTTAAAATAGCATATTAGCACGACAGCGAATGGATAGGTGATCTAAGGGTGCTATTCCGACGGCAGACTGTAGTAGCATACCGCACCGCAAGGGATACTACTAGTTCATACAAACCAATGTGCCTTGCGGTTTGCGGTCACCGGCGGAATACCACCTCTAGGATGTCATTAGCACGTAGCAGGATCCATTTAATGAGGAGACACCAAAGAACACCTTTATTATGCCGAGATCCACACAATATTCATATTCAGCTTTGAAGGGATTCCCCTTGTTAACGTGTGCTCTTTAGCGAGCATAACAAATATTTCGCCCATGATATGGTGAGTTAGGTGTCTGTTTGATTATAGGAAAACCAGGTTTGCGCCATATGGTGAAATTAGTGAACAAATAGATGCTTTTACCACCTAACCATTTAATAAAAGGTTCCTCAGTTTTGATACCATGTCGATAAAAGCGTTGACCATTCTGTTTAGGCTTCGTATCAACATACATTTTTCAAACATGATTTATTCTGAAGCACTTAAAATTCTAATACTTATACCTTTTATAACTTACCATGTGAAGGCTGGACACTTATAACTAAATCTGGTCTCACACGTGTTCCATCGTCTGCGAAAAGAATATCATCAACGAATCATTCGGAGTCTATCTCCATGTAATGTAAAGAGTTAGGTAGAAAAGTGTAGCTATTAAGGTAGAACTATTTTTGATACTTTCTATATCCAATGTGTTTTGTAGGAGTCTGTCCTCAATTCTAGGTTTATAAAACCAATCATAAACAATGATATTTGTTTTTGAAAGACTGCTTTGTAAGAGCGAACCACAAAGGCCTCAGAATTCATATTTGATGGCATTAGCACCGGGTGTTTGACGCCTAGCATATGCTGAGTTCGTGATCCTTTCGTCATGAGCATGCTCGACAGCATAAAATGTGTGTGTTTTATTATATTTTATGTTTATAGGTATTGTTTATGCTGTTATTGTGTCCTTGATTGAATACATTTTATTTTTTTCTTTCTTTCCAATAGATCAATGACGCGGTTGTTTATCTTAATTACACTTCATTATCCTGCTTGTTGTTTCAACGTGGATTTCATGTATAAACTTATAATCTATGATAGACTTCTTATCTAATAGGTAATTAACATCATAATTTACGTATTTACCTTCAGTTGCTCCAGGATTATCAATTCCTTTAACTTCTTTACCATCAACTGTGTCTCCCATTATCGAAATATCTGCGATTATGCACAATTTTTCTCACTTTTAACAGATAGATGTTATTTGTTGTCAATACGTCGACAAACTGTGTTATCGTCAATTTTTACCTGGTGTTATCGAGTTATCAATAAAAGATAAATCAGCATTATTATCGATGAGTAGACATCGATATGTTGTTGTACTTGGATTGCCACATTAATTACATCAACAGTAATCATGTATAGGAACATAGTTTTGTGCGTGATGTTCTGTATTTTCCTTACATACAGTTTAATAGTTTTATATTTCAAAATGTTCCTGTAGTATTGTTTGGTATTTGGTAATGTTTAATAGTTTTATAAAAAGTGTTTTTTATTCTCATTTTTCTTGTTTTTCATTTAAAATGCGAACTGCGAATATTAGAGGTTTATACCCAGCATGCACTGTTCTTAATTTTAATGATTCCAGAAGGTTCCATAGATTTATAGGGTGCAAAAAAATTAAGATATGATTGAAACAATTTTTATTGAAATCATTTATATTCGGGTGTTAGTAATAATTACTTGAATAAAGTGATAACATTCAAGTTGTTAAAATGACCGGTACATTACCGTACAGTATTTTTTAATAAATTACATTCATTAATATTCTATCTAATTCTCATCACCCCGACTAACATTTTATTGTAAATGTCAAGATAAAACATTGTAAATTTCGCATAGGGAGTTGTAAACATCGCGGTCAGATTCGTGGTACAAAGGACACATTTGAAGCCAAATTTTGATCGGAAGACTTAGAGGGCGAGTGCTATATCCACTCTTTTAAAGACACTTGGTGACGTCGGACCGTAGTCGACGTCACGCGTGTAAACGAAACTTTTTATTGTCCTAGTATAGTCTAAAGTGCCGCGCTAGACCAATGCAATTTGCGCTCTCAATCTCAGGCCTGATGGTTTAACTGTGGGGCATTCTGACAAAGCAATACTGTTAATGACTCTCTTTTTCCAGTTCTTTATTCCTAAATATAATTTTAATTAAACGAATAGAAAATATAGATATAAATAAAAGGTACACATCTATGTAAAGTGTACCTATATGATATTTCTCAATACATTGGAATATACTCCCATTTATAATAGTCTCGTATATTAGAATTACATTTAATATATTTAGTATTCTGATTAGTTTCAATACCTACGTGGACACACTTAAATACAAATATAATACATAAGTAAATACTTAACAACAATAAAGTTACCATCTTAATACATTCATAAACACATCGATTTTCCGAAAATCTCACATCTAATCCTGCCCCGGATACACATTATATCTTAGATGGATCTTAACTTGAAATACAATCGCAAAAACATATCTAGCAAAAGTCCATACAACGATCAATATAATATAATAATAATAATTTCAAATTACATTTAACAATGAAAGCGTAGAATTACCGCATAAGTAACAGCTAGCCGACGTAACTATTGAGATCAACTTTGTGAGAACCTTAACTCTATATTCCTACGGGTCTATGGCTGGTTAGACTCGTACGAATACAATAACAAAGTTTTAACTAGATAATACTAATGGTGAAATGATATTACCTTTAGGTGACGAGTTAAAAAAAAGTAGATTAATACCATCGGATCACGAGTACAGCTCGCAGAGAGACATGTAGAAAAAGCCCAAGTCCATTAAAAATGTGACTTCAGGCTGTAATGATTCTCGCCTTGAGTAATGGTCGCATGTTGGTGTCGGTAGTCTATCGCTGGAAGGCTCGCTGCCAGCCCAGGTTGAGCTTTAGGGTGGCAGGCAGACAGGGGCTAGCCTCACATTCTCCGTCGAGCTCGTCAGCTAGGTTGTCGTGAAGCTCTCGAAGCGCCATAAGAGCAGAGCGAGCAGCTCGCTGGCAACTCATGTCTCCTTCGCAAGTCGTATCCGCTTCAGAAAGGAATACCAGGTCGCAGGTAGTTGGTGGGGCCTCTCCCTATAAGAAAATGTAAATTTTAGATCTCACGAAAACAATACTTATAAATAACACGCTATGATTTAAATTTTAAAGGAATGTCTTACGCATAGATAGCAGATCTGATGCAAGCTACAAAGCGGTAGGAATAGCTGTCCACGGTCGCCAGCCAGCAAGTCTACACCTCGGCAACGCTGCACAATCTTCGCGAGAACCGGGCACGCCCCGGACGCACCCACTACAAAATGCAAATGCATTGTAAGTAAACATGATATTAATTCGTCAATAACTACATAAAATGAAAGGAGGTGGCCAACTTTTTCAGGGACCGTTACCCCACCATCGAAATACATGTACACAAAAAATAATTACTTCATTTCAAAGCGTTTGACCTCAAGACTTACAATATGGAAACAAAAAGCGCCTAGAGGTCCCGTATTTTTTTTAAGGGCAATTTTTCTTACTCTACTATAACTTAAATGTCAGGTGTTATTTATTGTTAACATTGAAATAAATATTGTTTAAAAACCTTCAGAAAACGTATTATACCTATGTTCCAAGTTATCCCGATTAGTTTTTAGTCGTTTTGATACTAAACTGCTACTTAATACCAACTACTACCATAATTGCTGAAATTAAATTAAAGGATTTTTATATCACCTGTATTTCACAATATGTTATCCCGACGCTCAGAATTCCATGTTATTACAATTTGCGGAAGCACTGTACAATATGACCCATTGCTTTTATATAGTAGCTATTTTTTTTTGGGTAGAATAAGGTGTTTTTAGTGTGTTTTTGAAAACTAAAAGTTGCGGAAACCCATAGGTTACGAGAAAAAAATCTCCAAAAGTGTCATTCGGGATTGGTGGGATTGTGGGAGTATTAAGGGTGGGGGGTCGGGATCGTGGGTAAAATTTTGTGTCAAAGTAAGAATTAGGTCAAGGTCACCTCCAAGGTCAAGGCCATAGGTTCAAAAGGTCAAGGACATAAATTTTTTTTTTGAAAATCGTGGAATATTGCCCCCAATCGTGCTCAAAGGTCAAGGTCATATCAAAGTCAAAGGTCAAAATACTAAGGTCAAGGTCATTTTTTTCTTTTTGCCATTTTTTTCTCTTCGGCACTTAAATCATATTCAAGGTCGTAGTAATTCGCAGAATACAGTATTAAGGTGCAGTCGACGGAGCCCCGCTTCGCGGGGCACCTATTTCTGGGTAAATTGTTTGAAAAAACCTAACATGAAGGGCATGACGGGGGCTGCATTCGCTCGCTTCGCTCGCTCATTCTAGCCCCCGTCATCCCCTTCAAACCTAACCTATCCGAGTCGGGGTGTCCCAAGTCCCGAGCTCGCTGCGCTCGCTCATGCATTTTAGGTTCATTAGTATCCAGGTGCAGTCGACGGATACCCGCTTCGCGAGGCACCTATTTTTGTGTAAAGGGTCTGAAAAATAGGTGCCCCATATGTGTGTTTGTGTGGTGTGTAGTTTGATAGGTAAACAACAAATAAAAAACTCAAAAATATATGACTAAACGAAGACTGACACCTGTCAAACGCGTAATTCACATCAAATTGATCTAATTCCATAAATTACGTTGCGTTATCCACAATTATTAATAAGTACAAATAAAACTATTTCATTTTAAATCTTAATAATTACATTATTCACATAATATTTTATTTAATTGCGTTAAATATAATTTAAAATTAAAAAAAAATTAAAAAACTGCTTTATTAGTATCAAAAAACATTTAAATCCGCTGTCACTTTGTCTGAACGTAAAACGAAACGACCAACGAGTGAAATTTTTACATTATCTGTGGCAAGTTATGTCAATTTATACGTAAATTAATTAGAAATTATTGAAACTTTAGGATTTTTTTTCTCAAAAACTGTGCGGCTCCGCAGTAAAATGTTTTGTGAAAAGCTTTAAGAAGGATGAGATCTACACGCAAAAAAATTGTGAAGCTCCAAATCAGCGGGTCGTAATGTACAGTGGAGCCCAATTTGCAATAATCGGCTAAATTATTATTAATTTAATTTTAATTTTAAGTAGGCACTCAACACGTTTGATAAATATATAATGCATGTTGTGCTTACCTGTAACAAATTGGTACACTAGTCTGTAAGTCCATTGAATGTATCTCTTAACTTTGTACCTATTAGTGTATCCAATTGTTGGTGAGCCAAATAAATAAAATAAAAAATCATATTTCTCATCGAACCTAGCTAGTGCTTTAGCACAATTGACACAATTCAAAATTATTTAGTCCATAATAAAAGCTGTAAAAATCAGTTTTCAATTCAAATTATATCTAACGATAAAGAAAATGAGGAATAGATACACACAGATGACATAGATAAAAAATATAAAAATAACAGGTATTTAAAATACCAGATAACATTTGTTCCTTTCAGTAACTGTTATCTGTTAGTATAAATACCATTCACGACGCGGTTGACACAACGCCCTGTTAAATAACGATGTTTTTGTCTCATTCTTACTGACGACATATAACCTTGCTAAAAAGATGTACCTAAATAGTCTAAAAATATATACAGGGTGGTAATTTGAGATGGGGCATGAAGCGCAGCTACCTTAACCATTGTAGCTACAAGAAAACGTTCTTATGAGACCACCCCTAACTTTTGGAATAATTTCTATTTGCATTCACAGATTTTGAAAAAAATGTACAGTCAGCGAGAAAAGGGGCAGTTTTCAGAAAACATTTTTATGGTGCCAATTGATCCTATTTCCCTTAAGGATCAAAACACTCTTCCGGACCATTTGAGGTTGGAGTACTAGAAACGTCAGAAATATTTGGAAGTGCATTCATAGATATAGGTTTTATTTCGGTATGAATGTAACTTTGATGATGATGATTTCTGACGTTCTAGTACTCTAATATCAGTGAGTCCGGAAGAGTATTTTGATCTTTCTAAGAAAATTGATCGATTGGCACCATAAAAATATTTTGTGAGAACTGACAATTTATTTGCTGACTGTACCATTTTTTTTTTCAATAACTTTGATTGCAGTTCGAAATAATGTCAAAAATTATGGACAGTCTCCTATCAACATTTTCCTGTAGCCACAACGATTAAGGTAGCTGCCCTTATAACTACCCTATCTCAAATAGTTTTTTTTTTTGCGATTTCTGACGTTTCTAGTACTCCCACCTCAATTGCTCTGGAAAAGTCTTTTGATCCTTACGAGAGATAGGATCGATTGGCATCATAAAAATGTTTTCTGAAAACTGCCCCTTTTCTCGCTGACTGTACATATTTTTCAAAATCTGTGAATGATGATAATAATTATTCTAAAAGTTAAGGGTGGTCTCCTAAGAACGTTTTCCTATAGCTACAATGGTTAAGGTAGCTGCCCTTCATACCCCATCTCAAATTATCACCCTGTATAACCTACCAAGGTTCATAAGAAGCAATATGCATAAAAATGTATGTCTCCTTTATTTGGTCACGTAATCTGTGTCACGGTGATTTATTCGGATACATTGATACCATTTTTCGAAATAAACGTTTAAAGATTCAGTAAATAAGAAAAAATACATCACAGTAGTTCACAAATTAATAGAATATCGTAATTGTAATAAAATACGAATATTGTATGATTAAAAGTTTTAAAATATTCATCCATATTATAAAATGATCAGATAACTTGTCACCTTGTCAGTGGTACTAATCGGTAGCTAGTACAAAAATACTAGGCTAGATATTTAGTACTGTTTTTTTTTATATAACAGAGATAACAAGTATTATTGAACTGTTATTACAACCAACCTTTGAGTCAGCCCGCCGAAATCATGCTGGCCATTTACATTTTTTTTCTTTTTTTAAAGCTTTTTTATTCTTATGACATTTTCACTGTCAGAAAGTAATAATTAGTGCTGGGCTCGCCCGGTCGCAAACGTGTAAATCGATTGTTCTATGTAGTTAATTGATTAATTAATTATAACGATAATTGTTTAATTTTTCTATTACAAGTTACAAAGTAGGTACCGTTGCAGTTTTCATAAACTTATTTTAATATTCTAATACAAGTCACTAGTTATTTTATCCTTAAAGGTTTTGTCAGTAGTTCCCAAACTAAGCAAAACTGTAGCTTGAGAACCTGGGTATGTAGTGGCATCTTGAATAGTTGTTTGTGTTCCTTTCGATAAAGTCTATTTATGAGAGAAAAAAATAATGGTGTGGTTGGCGCAGCGGTTGAGCGGTCTTTTGGGGAGTTACGTGTCGCGGGTTTGATTATTTGATTCCCGGACTGATCAAATATCTGATGGTCTACAGACACATAATGGTTTCCGGGTTTGGTGTTTTTGCAAATGACTATTTGTGTTTGTAAACGCGCTCACGATAAATAACATATTTAAATAAAAAGGGGAAACGTATTTTTAAAAAGCTTGTCATCCTAAGTAATTTTTGAAAGAAAAAAATAAACAAATCTTAAACTGTGAAAAATTAAATGACATTAAATGTACATAATCCTGAGTTATTAGGTAGGTACTTAAATTATTATTTGTCAATTTAATTAATAACAAAATACGAAAAATATTAATAATAATAGGTATATTAAATGGCTTATTTACGTTTACTTGAATGTTATCGATCCATGTGAGTTGTACTATAGGCATAACGATTTTTTTACTGAAATCGATTATCACAAAATGAACATCCCTTAGAGTTTAAAAGAAATTCAAATTATGTCATCCATCAATAATGCATAATGGCCGACGGGCGGAAAATATCAATATACTATCTTATTATCTTCATCATAATTTCCAGGACTTGTACAGAAAAAATGAAAAATAGGTCTTACAATAATATGTAAAGAACGTTTTATCATTGATTACTTTACTTTGTACAAGTTCAGTTTCAATTATAAGTGTGTTATCGACTATCTGGGGCAGATGTTGGCCACCTCCTTTATCAATTACCTGTTGCCATTACGGGAATACGATGTCTGCCGCTGCCTCCCATGTATCCTTCAGAGAATTGCTGCTCGATTTTTCCGTTTAAGTAATGACCAGCACCTTGCTCATCTTCGAAGTCGTTATTTCTTTCATCTTCCTTTTCGAATTCTGGGATATCATTTTTCATAATTTCAACTTTCTCCTTCTTTACGGCTACTCGTTTTGCTTTAGACTCATCAGTAGGCATCGGGGATGGTGCTGCATTAGATTTCGTCTTTTGAATTTGCAGACTTTGTTTGAACTCTTTCAAAGCTTTCCTCATTTTTTCCAAGCTATACGCAGCCGCTAATCTTGACAATAGCTTTTCTTTCATTTCCTGCTCTTCTTTGGAATCAAGCTCTTCTACGTTGGAATAATGCAACGCCTCATCTACAATCAGTCCCTCCATGCTTCTTAGTTTTTTGTCAATATTATCTAGTTTAGAATCGTTGTCAGATGCCTTACTTCTCTTATCTTCATTCTGAACTGCAAGATGTGCTCTATCTATTTGAATTTCAGTTTCTTCGTTGGGTTTCGTTTCTACGTAGTTCCTCTTAACATTGCTATGTTTTCGGAATGAATTTAAGGGATAAATCACTTCTTTGTTAAAAGTGTCGAAGTATTGCTTCCTCAGTCTGTCTTGAGTTACGCCGTTTACAAATGAAATCGGTTTGTTATTGCGTTTGTCAATTCCGAAGTAGTCAGACCAATCAATAGACTTCTTTTTGATGTTTATTGGCTTATCTTTTTCACTGTGATCTTGCGCTTTGTTATGGTCGTGTCCATGGTCATGATCGTGTGCATGGTCATGGGCATGTTCATGTTCTATTTCTTTGCCTGAAACGCCCGGATGATGAATATTTTGACCGTGATGTTCGTGGCTATCATCGTCATGTACAGCTGAGTTGTTGTGTTCATGGGTGAGATTGTGAACTGGTGTTAGCATAGGCGGCTTTACTTCGTGCTCATGCTCTTCATGATCAGTGTTCCGTTTCACTGGTGCTTTGATAATTTCAATCCCAGAATCTCCAAATATTTTTGATAGATCTTTTATTAGCTTTGGATCAGTGCCTGCGCTACTTCGGAAAGATTTTGCTGTGTCACGTTTATTTTGATTTTGGACAAACCTTTTCTTTTGAGTATTTAAGTTATACGAGCCACTACTACGTTTGGTAACAGGAAAGCGCTTTTCGACTGCGTCGTATGTGTATTGGTCGTCATCCGCTAAATCAGACAAGCTATCGTCATCTAATGGTTGGAAAGCGATAGCATATTCTTCACGAAGATCGTCTTTATCATCATCGGAAACATCATACGTGTTGTAATTATTGGGTTCCACAGGACCTGTGCTGCCCTTCCTGCCATCGTAATCGAACAAGATGGGTCGATCCGAATCGGAGTCGGAACTTCGTTTCCTCTTGAAAGCAATTGGACCCCAATTATCAGGGTATCGTTTCTTAACTATTTTCTCCTTATACAGTTTCACTACTCCTTGAGGGGCAGTCTCGATATTGTTAGCGTGTTCTTTGTTATATTTATACTTAGACCAAAGTTGTCCTAAGAGCAGCGCGTACTCAGCGTCATTATCAGGCCTGTCTTCAAGTTCCTTCTTATCCTCGCCTTCATTTTTATCCATGAACAATTCACGTAGCCTATCGTTATCAGAATGATGACTTCTTTCACGGAAAGCCGATTCTTTCTTACCAGCTGAGTTACCAGTGTTCTTTTTCTTTATTAGTTTATATTCGTACGCTTCGGGTGGTCTTTCATTGTCATCTAGTAATTTAACGATGTATTTCGGAGATGGTTCGTCTTCAATGTCTTCAACATCAACCGCATAATCGGGTTCTGGAAATAGCAAACGTAAAAAACATCAATTATAATATTTTTGAAGATTCCATTTGAGTGATAAGTAAGTTATGATGGCTTTGTTTAAAATACTAATAAATTCAGACTTATGTGACTGGAATTCGACTAGAAACTAGCTCGAAATACTAGAAAAGGGTACAGAATGATTAATGTGTTATTGTTCGAGATTTCTTTATGGAAGTCTAAAGATGAGGTCTAGTCCAATAGTGGATGATACAGGTCTCAAATGATGATAAATCTAGAAAGGTATGTCCAAATACCTGGGTAGCCTTGAGGTGGTACAAATTCATAGAGCGCATCGTAGTCTGGTTGGGGTAGGATCGGTCCATGCATGCGACCGCGCTGCCGGCGCTGCAGAGCTTCAAGCGCGCCACGCAACGATGAGCCGCCGCGGTCGGCGTTTGCACATGAAAGCGCACACACCGCCAAGAGTAGCCATGTTAGGCCCATTGTCATCAATAGGGCTTCTGGAAAATGGGTAAAAAAATAGATGATCAGTTTTTATTCGAACAATAGCACATATAGCCGGCGGCCCGCCCGTGCCACTCGCGCCCTGTTCGGGCCATTTCCGTTTTTTTTCGAAATTATTGAAATACGGGACAATTACGGGACGTATGGCAACCCTACTCATAGCTGAACTGAAATTAACAAAATACTTAAAGATCACTGCCTCCATTAATTTCCAACAAAGCACTTTTACAGGCTATTTACCTATTATTACAATATAAAGGAAAATGAGAAATTGCTTTCACTAAATGAAAGGATCAACTGTTGTTTTTACTTTGAAGTCCAGGTGTAAAGGAAACACTTATTCCTGGATTAATTAAATTATTTAATTGAAGGTGTTCTCCGTATTTCTTTGTGCGTACAAACGGCTTTGACTTTATATTGTGTTGTTTCATTTCGTATTACGATGAAAAGTAAAACCTTCTAAGAATATTTTCAGGGTTTAACAGATTTAACACCGAGTTGTTGTGAAAATTAAATTAATTGGAAATAATAGGAACCTAGTATAGTAATTTTTTAATTTATTTCTTTTTCTGCGTGTTAGCACTTTCATGCCAGAAACAGTACCCCAAGTGTGAGTTTTTTTACGTTACTACTGTAGTTGAGTCAAAAATGTACGATAATTTAGGCAGAGCCTCTAGCGGCGAATAGCGTGACTAATTTGTTTGACATTTTTGGCGTGACGCAACTACAGTAATTACGTAAAAAAACTCACACTTGGGGTACAGATCATAATGCTATGCCATAATAACCATTACGGAAACGTACATAAAATACCCAATAAGTGAAATCGGATGTGACAAAATTGATAGAAAATGAAGGAACTTTTTAAACTCATTTTTCCTAACCTGCGTCCATACAGAGACATTCGTTTTTAACCGACTTCAAAAAGGAGGAGGTTCTCAATTCGGATGTTTATATGTATACACCGTGTCCCAAAATTCAGCGATAAGCGGGCTCCAGAGGGTGGCCCTGCTCATGACTACTTGAGAAAAAAAAAAAAAACTTTTATTTTTAAATTACAAAATGAAATTTGAAGTCCTTCGAAAATTGACGAAAATAAGTTTGGTTGATTTTTGTTTAAAAACTACAAGCATTCTGGGATTTTTAAGGGTTGTGGTGGATAGCAGTACTACTTAGGTTGCCGATACAAAAAAACAAGCAGAAAATTTGTTTTTTTTTTCGAAATATTTCAATTTCTTATACCTAGGAACTTAAAAAAAAAAACTAAAAAAAACTTTTTTTCTCGAGTTGTCATGAGCAGATCCACCCTCTGGTGCCCCCCGCTTATCGTTGAATTTTGCGACACGGTGTAAGTATATTTTTTTTTTATGTATGTTCGAGCATAACTCCGTCATATGTAGACGGATTTGCAAAATATTTTTTTTCTTTGATTAAGTACTCTCCCGAGGTCACACGTAATAAATGGAGCATTGCGACACGACAGCGGGCACGAATAGCGCGATATTGCTCCGCGCAGTCGGTTCACTCGGGGCACGACATTGAATAACGGAGTTTTTTTTTTTAGTAAACTCATTCTTTGCTTTATATCACGAGATCCACAAATTCGGATACATCCTATGTATGTTGGAAATGTGTGCGTGGTTGCATCCATGCTTTTAAGTATTTATTGGTTTTATTACGAAAAAAAAAAAAACAGTGTGCATTCTGCAAGCGGTCGTTTCACTTGTCCCTAGTACCTACTCTCTGATCTAACAATACAGGGTGTAAACGAATTCGTGTAATTCCTTTACACTGCATGATCTATTACTGGTATAGATTAACCCTGCACGGGATTTAGATTGATTAAAAATAAAAACATTTTGTTTTCATGCGGTTGGATTAAGTAATCGTATATAAACCACCAAAAACGGTTTCAAAGTAAAAGAGCTAAAAATTTTTTTTTTGAAAAAACTTTTTTTTTTGTATTACTTTTCTATGCAATGCATAAATAAATTAAAGCACAGGGATACAGCTGGCGGGCATGATGAGGGCGATATCGCTCCGTGCAGTCCGGTAACTTGGGGCGAGAAAATTAGACTGAACAACTGTTTTTTTTTTTTACTTTTTCTAAAAAAACTAGTGCTAGATCAATCTGTGTCACCAATAGATCACGAGGTTTGAAGGAATTACACGAATTCGTTTACACCCAGTATACGTAGGCATTCCTTTTATTACAATGGCCGGAATGCGGTAAAGTTCAATAATGTGAAATGTCCGCAATATCCTGGCCTGGACACGTCGGCATCTGTGGGCGTCACGCAGCGCCAGTAATATTTAAATAGGGGTCCAATATTGAACGGACCATTGAGATCAGATGGAGGGCGGAGTAAATCAAGTTGCCTCGAGCACTCATTGTGTGGTTGGGCTAACTTTACGTTTTATTGGCAAATGTAGGAAGTAGGAACCTTTATTTTTAGAGTTCGGTTCCTGAATGGTAAAAAGGAACCCTTTTGGTGCGACCTCGACCGTTCTTCTGTCTGTCACAGCTACTTATTTAAGGAACTACTAATGCTACCGATTTGAAAGGACAATGCTCATGGATGTATGGAGTCCCGTACCATGCTGCATCAAAGTCAAACTTTGTTTAAGTTAACACTTATCATATTAAATCCTACAAAAGTTCTTTTTGTAAACAAAACGCGAGTTTCGGAGATTTTAGAAATAATCTAAATAACCTGACAATTTGGACATGTCATACACGATTTATTATTACTCTAAAAAACAGTAATCCACATCTATTGCATTCTACATCTCTATGACCGGCTGTGAAAGGGCCAATTAACCATAGATAAAAAAATGAGAATCGTTTAAATAAAAATTCCAATCTATTTTAGTTGTTTTTAATTAATGTAGAATCGGCAAAATGTAATTTTTTACAGGTTTTTTGAAAGATGTAATCATGACATTTTCAAAATTCAAGGCTATAAGTACTCGTAATCATCATCATGTGAAACGGAACGTCGTGTAAAGGGAATAAAACAATATCAATACTTTTTTTACTTTAAATTAAATTCCCTGTTCAAAAATCAAATCCCCAACACATAATGTCGTAAAAAATTATGAAAATAATTACTTTAATGTTTTGATCTTGATGCATGAGACTTTTTGGTACCACTTTTGGTCATTCTCCTTTGGATGGTTTTAAACAGGTAATGCTTGTCCATCTACAGGGTGTTAACGAATTCGTGTAATTCCTTCAAACCGCGTGATCTACTGGTGACACAGAGTAACCCTAAACGGGTATAACTGAAAATCAACTAAAAAAATTCAAAATAAAATCTTGGTTTTCTATTTCTGAGTCATTTTAGAGCCCCGAGGTAACTGCAAAGAGCGATATCGCATTAGTTGTGCTCGCCAGTCGCGTCGCCGTACTTTCATTCTTTTATGCGTGGCATCGAAATGTTCACTGAAATAAATTTATACTTCAGAAAACAAAAATTTTTTTTTACTGATTCCTTTTTAGGTGGTTTAGATTCGATCACTTAGACATGCCGCATGAAAAAAAAAGTTTATTTTTATTTTTAATCGGACTAATTCCCATGCGGGGACAATCTACACCAGTAGCAGATCGAGATGTTGTTTTAAGGAATTACACGAATTCGTTAACACCCTGTATTGCAAGCCAGAGAATTGAAAAAATATTTTTATTTACATTGCAATAGGGACCGAAGTTTGAATTTTAAAATGGGGTTATTAGGTCAAGTGTGTGACGTAAGAACGAGCTTCATTTGCACAATTATGAAAGTAAGTATATTTTTTTGTCTCTTAAGTTTTTGACTCATGATGAAAAAGGTCTGTAAAAATGTCATGTAAAGTTTAAGTAAATATTACAGGAAAAATAAAACGATATACATATGTCACTACCACAGTTTTTTAGAAATCAGAAAAAAAAAAACTTTTACAAACTTATTGTAAACCGCCTCAAAAGGCGGCCAATGAATTAAAACTAAATAACTTTTTATAAGTTTCCTTCAAAGGTACTAAACCCTCGGTGCGCGAATCTGACTCGCACTTGGCCGGTATTTTAATGGGCTACGTCGTAAATACCTGACGATGTCGTCATGCTGAGGAATAATGGCTACATGATAAGACCGCTAAAAACAAAACGCACGTAGACAGAAAAATCAAAACCATACTTAAGTCCCTATTGACTATTAATTAGGCACTACGAAAATACAAGGTCAGACTGCTGTGATTAGGGTTGCCAACTTTTTTTGACAAAAAAAAAAACGCATGAAATTGTTTAAATAGGAAAAAATAAAGTATTTGAAAGAAAAGTAAAGTATTTTTCAAAAGACATGACCAGTGCCTGCCTTCCTGTTCGGAGGAATGTGCGGGATTCCAGGTTTTACACTAAGATTTAAAAATGAAGATCTAAATTATTATGGTTACCTATATGTATTATTCCGACTAAAGCCAAGGTAATAAATATCTGAAAAAAAAACAGTAAGTGTGTGATATTGCTTCCATTAAAGTTTTTTTTTTCATCATATTATCTAGGTACGTTCTGTTTTAACTTACTTTACGCATATCAGTAAAGATTGGAAATAAAGTATTTTCGCATACTTTATTTTTATGCAAAAGTATAAAGTATATTTATCGAAAATAAAGTAGGATACGTTATTAAAAGTATGGTTGGCAACCCTAGCTGTGATCCCTACTAATATAAATGCGAAAGTAACTCTATCCGTCTGTGACGCTTCCACGCCTAAACCGCTGAACCGATTTTGATGAAACATGGTACAGAGATAGTCTGGTGTGGTATGTCTACACCAGTGCGCTTTCATGTTCATCTTGCGCTTTCAACTTTCAATTCCTCTTGCGTCAAGCGCATGCAATATTGATTGCCATAAGACGCATGCAGCTTATCGTCTACACCGGTGCGCCTCGGTCAGTCGTCAGTCGACATACAATAGCCGGATTGGCGTGCACTAGGGGCATGCGCTTTTGTCGAACTAGTATTAAGGCATGCGTTATTGCATGAGCTATGGCGCTTCACACATGCTTCAGATGAAGACGCAAGATGAACATGAAGGTGTGTACGGACAGCGCGTACATTGGTACGCGTAGTCGGTTACGCGTGTTCTGGAACGCCATGTCCATACTTGCAGCTACGCGTACACTCTTAGGGAACGCGTGCAGCGCGAGCTAGCTCGCAGCGCGAGCGTCGCGAGCCGCCGTCAGTCGGCAAGTACAAACAGTACTGTGTTGTCTGTTTCCGTACAGGAGCTGTATGCGTATCCAATGTATGCGTGGACAGCAGTGGCGAAAGGTCCATACAACTCGATTCCTATCGGCTTCCCTTTCGAAACTAGTAGTTACTGGAATTCACGCATTAAACTTGAGCAAGGTAAGCATTTTTTGGTCCGGCTTCCCTTTTAAGAAAATTCACCCTTCGCCACTGGTGGACAGCGTATTCCGACTACGCGTAACACAGGAACGCGCAGTCCGTACACACCTTGAAAGCACATTGGTGTAGACATAGCTATAGACTACTTTTATCCAGAAAAATACGGAATACGCGATAAACGACATCCACGCGGGCAAACCCGCGAACGACCTCTAGTCAATCTTTCTCATATATAAAGAGACTGGTACTGACTGACATTTGATTCATCAACGCAGAGCCTAAACCACTAAAGCTGGAAATATGAAATTTGGACAGTAGGTTCCTTACGTGACAAAAACATCCACTAAGAAGGGATTTTTCGAAATTCAAACCCTAAGGGAGTTAAATAGGGGATGAAAGTTTGTATGGAAAATTGTCACTTAACGGGTTCAAAATTTCACGCAAGCGAAGCTGCGGGCGAAAGCTAGTCTATACATATAAAAGGAGAAGCTGACTGACTGACTGACTGATCTATCAACGCACAGCCTAAACCGCTGGGGTTAGAAAGTTGAAATTTTGACAGTAGGTTCCTTTTGTAACGCAGGCATCCACTAAGAAGGGATTTTTCGAAATTCAACCCCTAAGGGAGTTAAATAGGGGATGAAAGTTTGTATGGAAAATCGTCACTTAACGGGTTCAAAATTTCACGCAGGCGAAGCTGCGGGCGACAGCTAGTATTGTATAAAACCTAAGCCAGTGAACAATGAAACGAATGCAATATCAGTTGATTTCATAAAACGAGAGCTCTGAAAAAGACCGGAAACAAGCTTTTAAAGTAGCGAAAGCAAATAAAGTAAAACAAGATAAAAAATACATCAAAGCTCGCCATTTTCATTTCATTAACTCTGCCGGAGAAGAATGAATTATTTATTAAACAATATCGATTTTAGCAGTATATAATTCTTCTCAAGTTCCCAAGAGATCATCGGTTTAAAAGTTAGCGTAGGTAACTAGTTTCTTTTTTGCCACTAAATCACTACATAGTATTTATAGAACAAAGTCGCTTCCCGCTGTCTGTCCCTATGTATGCTTAGATCTTTAAAACTACGGGACGGATTTTGATTCGGTTTTTTTTAATAGATAGAGTGATTCAAGAGGAAGGTTTATTTGTATAATATATTGCACCCGGGCGGGTCGCTAGTCACCTATATTCGAATGTAAGTTCAATCGTGTGTGTATCTACTTATTTTATTAACATGGAAACTATTTCTCATCAAATACGTATCATCAATCAAATTGATAAAGTTGATTTATGTTTTTTTTTTCTAATCAAAATATGAATGTGTTATTATTGAAATAAGACCTAACATATGGTGAAGGAAAACATCGTGAAGACTGGTCTGAAATCGCCAACATGCAGTGAGCAAGCGTGGTGATCAATTTTCGTTCCTTCTCTGTATGAGAAGAGGCCTTTGCCCTGCAGTGGGACAATTACAGGCTGCAGGGCAGGCAGTATTATTGTTTTAATTTTATTATTCTTTGAAATAGGAAATTAAACATTTGTTATTATTATAATAGCAGCAGATAAGTTTTCTACTGAAACCTGTACCTAAGGACCAACAAACTTGGTCCTAGGAGGCAGGACCACGTCAAAATAATCCTCAATGACACTTTCATGTAAGGGTTATCCCATACAAAGTTCAAATAAATTCGAAATGGGTGGTAGAAATCAAGCAAGGTAAGGTATAAAGGGGCCTAATTAGTGTTGCCAGGTCCGAATTGTTGTAAATCGGTACATGAGGTCAAAAAAATCGGGATTTAGGGTTGCAGATCGGGACAGTAAACAAAAAAAAAAAAACAAGGGGTTTTAAGTCTATTTAAACTTACATAACAAGTAATCAGTCTTGCTAGACTAGTAGAAATTATAAAATAAAATCATACTCCAAAGCCAATAGATGGCGTTCCGTGTTAAAAAAAATTACGTAGGTAGCGTAAATATAAATAAATATACATTTTTTATGATTTTTATTTTCATTTTTTTATTACTCGGGACATGTAGCGTCCCGATCAGGTACAAATCGGGACGCGTCCCCAGACCCCTGAAAATCGGGATGTCCCGCGCAAGTCGGGACACCTGGCAACACTAGGCCTAATTCTCCTAAAATAAATCTTGATAAATCACAACCGAACCAAGGCCGAACCGTTCATTCAGACAGTTCTCAATTTCAAAAGCTATCAAATTGTTTGACACAAAAAACAAAATCAATCATTTTGAAAGTTTTCGAAAACAAAAACTGACTGAAATTTATTTTAGGAGAATTAGGCCCCTGTATGTTAAATAACAGAGGGCGTTTCCTTAAACCCGTTAGTTAATCTACATCATTAAACATTAAAATAAAAAAATCAAAATAAATACAAAGACAAGCAAAAAATTTCCGAAAAAAAATTTAAAACAATTCGAAACGGCCTGTTTAAGACCAAAATAGTGGCGTAGATAGGTTAAATGTGATGTTGCCGTGTTTTCCAAATTGATAGACAAGTGTTGCCGTGTTTTCCAAATTGATAGACATTTTTTTTTGTTTTGATTCGGAATATTTTTTCTATGTACGGACGCTATAGTATTGCTGGTTAACGGGAACGCCTTTCGTTAGTTAACATTGTATATAGGGTGTTAACGAATTCGTGTAATTTCTTAAAACCACATGATCTACTACTGGTCTAGATTGGCCCCGAACAAAAAATATATTGTTTTTTCATGCGGTTTTGGTAAGTGATCGTATCTTAACCACCTAATAAGGATTCAGTACTTAAAAAAATAAGAATTTATATTTTTTGCAAAAAAAAAATATTTCATGCGCTTGAACATTTCGATGGCACGCATAAATTAATGAAAGCACGGCGACGCGGCAGGCAGGCACGACTAAAGCGATATCGCTCTTTGCAGTAAGTTAACTCGGGGCTCTAAAATGAGTCGGAAATAGAAAAGTAAGATTTTATTTTCTATTTTTTTTCAGTTGATTTTCAAAAAATCCCTTTTAGGGTTAATCTGTGTCACCAGTAGATCACGCAATTTGAAGGAATTACACGAATTCGTTAACACCCTGTATAGGTTTTATGAAATTATGAAGAAAAATATATTGTTTAGCTGAATTGTATTCTTCAACCTAAAAAGATTTTCCTATACAACTTATATTCAAATGACATTTATCGACGGCGACCCAGCTAGTTATTCGACGTTCACTTAGGAACGAAGGAATTTTTATTAAGGACAGCGTATATCTAAGTCCTCGGCGAGGAGATATGAAGCGATCGGTCATGAATATTTCATGTGGCACGTGATGTATTGCGTTCTAGTCTTGTTGCTCCGGCCCTTATCATTACGTCATTAACTTGAGGCAATATAATAAATTAATGATGTTTGTGTTGATATGAACCTATCTAACATGAAAGATTGGTGAATTATTGTTGTTTGGTGCTAGGTACGTGCGGTGCTTAGTATCTGTTCGATAATATAATAGGTGCTTTAATAATAATAATCATTTATTTCAGGAAATTATTCCCATAAGCATAAGCACTAAAAATAACAAACAAATATACATAGGCTTTATTAAAATATAACAAACATAAACAATAATTACTTAATAAATGGTGACGAACTGGCATGCAGGTGCATCCACCTCTTCAACATCGCCGAGTCCCACCGCTCAGACAATACGCTCAGGATACTGTTAGTGCTGCCTCGGAAGCGACTTAGTAGCGAGGCGCTCCGCTTCCTAATAATGGCATAAAAGTCATCGGTATGTGCCTGCGCGAACATCGTAGAAGCGCTGCAAAACCACGGCAGCCCCAACAGCACCCTAAACGCATTGTTGTACTGGACGCGCATGGCACTGTATGCTCTCTGCACATAGTTGACCCATAGGCTGCACGTATAAAGACTGACAATAGGCTTTAAATAAGGTCACCTTAACTTGTTCAGTACAGTACTTTAGTATGTCATCAGTAGTTAGATAAGACTTCTTTATAGACTATTTCCACTTATGATCCTGGGGTTTTATTTTTGTTAACCTTTATTCATCGCATTCAAACTTACAAATGCTATTTTTAAATTTATACAAGGTGTAACATAAATAAGGCACAACCTCTTAAGAGGTCACTGTACTCATCATTATGAACAACTTTTACTATGGGACCAAATATGAAATCACGAAAAAAAAAACAGCTGTTTTTTTTTCGTACAGTAGGGATACTTATATTCGCATAACTCGTCAAAATGTAGAGAATACTGACCGAAGCGCCTATAAAACCCTTCACGAAAAGTGATGGAACAGTCTATCCATCACCGTTGCCATTACACTAATTCGCACTAAGCGCTTCCAAACATCCTTCATACAAGGTTAGTCGGAAAGGGGGTACTAATCCGAAGCCCACTTATAGTATCGCTGATGACTGTTTGAAAGCAAGTGTTAAAATTTCAAAATTCGATATATTTTTTTCTAAACTAAAATGATTTTTATTTTAGTTTTTTAAGAATTCTTCATCCCTGCTTTAGTTACAAATTCAGAAAATGGTGCTTCTAATTCATGACCCCAAATATGACCTAAAATGTAAACACAGCTGATCATAACTGGGGATAGATAGATTTTAGAGTTTTTTTTTTGAGATTTTTGAAAAACTGTTTCTCTTAAACTATTGACTTTTGGGAAAAGTTGTAGAACAGAAGTTATTCATTATTATGTATACTTTAACATCCTTTCGGATTAGTACCCCCTTTCTGACTAACCTTGTAATATAATGTGCACGGCAAAAGAGTGGAACTCACTGCGTCTACGTCTGTGTTCCCGAACACACAACCCGAATCTCTTCAAAGTTAGAGAAGAGCAGGCTTCTTCTGGGTAAACTCGCTCCTACGTATACTTTGTCTCTGTCACCTCTGACCTTGACCAGAGTCAAGTGCAAACCGATATCAAATAAAAAAAACCTATACGAATTGGAAATCGGAAGCTAACAGTTGATTTTAATATAGTCTTCGACCATGCCCATACTTATTGGCTTACAGTCAACATAATAAGTAGAAACATATTGTTTATCTTTCATTTGTATACATCGATATGAAAGTGAAAACATTCCTACATATTTATTAATAGGTAGGTACATTGTACCAAAGCTCGGGGTTATTGAATCAAATCTTTTATTCGGGACAGGCCGCAAGGAGCACGTCAATTGGATGTATAATATTTATATTGAAAAAGGAAAAACACAAAGGATTTCTTAGAAACTGAAGATAATGGTATTGTGGCTTTTAGAACATAAATAATAATGGCAGGATATTTTTTCTTTTTGTGTTTTTTGTTTCATTATCATAATGATGAGTACGCGTCCAAAAAGGCTTATTTTCAAAATAATCGCTATGAATTATTTAAGTAACTTTGAGAATAAGGTCTTTTGCGACGTGTTTTTTTTTTATTTGAATTTCTTCACGTGCTTACGATATTATAAAGGATTACATACAGGATTAATTGAAAAACACCAACAACCTCTTAAGGGGTCACTGTACTCATCATTATGACAAACTTTTACTATGGGATCAAATCCGAAATCGCGAATAAAAAAACAGCTTGGCGTGACTTGAACGGCGTTGTAGGTAGCCGTAAGCCAGCGGCCGATATTTTGGACTGTTAATTTTGATTTCAATTTTGCCTGGAGTACCTAAATTTTCTGTGGAGTAAGATCCGAAAACACTGCAACGGGAACGAAGGGAATAGACGGGGTAGGAGGTACTTAGGTACCGGCCGGCGACCGCTGCTCGTTCGTTGAGTTTTCGCACCACACTCACTCACAACACTTTGTTTATGTTTATTAAGGGTTTAAATGTTCAGGTTAATGGTTTTCAGTTCACTGCAGTGAGTTTAGAGAGGTTTTACACGGTAAATTTGATTTATTTCAATTAATTTTGTGCGCGCGAGTTAATGGCGGCCGAAAATTTTTTTGTCGCGACGTTGTGTGTGTTGGCGCCACTAGCGGAAACGCACGGCGGCAAGGATTTGGCGGGAATTTTGAATTGGATGTAGGAATTGGGCGGGAACAAGGAAAGGAGTGTTGCAAGCGTTAACATTCCCCCCCACTTGAAATCACTCCAGGGATTTCAAAAAGTGAAATTGAATTAAATATTGAGAAATTTTGATTTGCCCTATAGTGTGCTTGGTTCAAAGAAATGTTACCTATTTACTAAGTTAATGAAATTAAATTGAATTAATGTATTATTATAAGTTAATGAGCGATAGGTAAAGGACAAATTTTGACCACGGGTCTACGAAGTAGTCCGTTAGCAGTTCGAAGCGTGACGACACGCACTACGCCATCCGAACCGGGATGAAGCTCAATCACCCGGCCAAAACGCCATTCTAAAGGTGGAAGATTTTGTTCAACGATAGTTACGAGGTCACCTATCTGTACATTAGCTTGTCCCTTGAACCACTTGCATCTCTGCTGCAAGGTGTGAAGGTATTCGCTCTGCCAAATCTTCCAAAAGCTTTGAGTAAGTTTTTGCAACATCTGCCATCGCTCCCGAGGCGGTAGGTAAGTATTAGTAAGCGGAGTTTCAGGTAACGATACCAAAGGACCGCCAATGATAAAGTGACCGGGAGTTAACACGTCCACCTCGGTGGGATCACTAGATAGCGCACATAACGGTCGAGAGTTCAAGACGGCTTCGATTTTGTTAAGCACAGTCAACAACTCTTCAAACGTCAGAACCTGTAACCCAACTACTCGTTTAAGGTGGTACTTCATTGATTTAACGCCACTTTCGAAGATTCCGCCGAAATGGCTAGCTGTGGGTGGATTATGTTGCCAAATAATGTTGCGTTTTGCAAACTCCGTATTCAGATCTAATTGTTTTGTTAAAAGGAACTGCTGTACTTCGGATAAGTATCGTTTGGCACCAATAAAGTTGGTACCACAATCTGAAATAATTAATTTACAAAGACCGCGACGAGATACAAATCGGTCCAAAGCCGCAATAAATGCGGGTGTGGACAAGTCAGTAACTAACTCGAGATGTATTGCTTTTACCGCTAGGCATACTATCACGCATACATAGACTTTATACGTGCGGGCATTACGTCTTTTACTTTCCTTTACTACGAAGGGCCCTGCAAAATCTACACCTATTTTTTGAAAACAACGTGTGGGCTGTACTCTTGGAGCGGGCAGATTTCCCATAATGGGTGAAACTGATGTCGGATTCACCTTAAAACAAATGACACATTTAGACAGACGCGATCTTATTAAATTACGTATGCCCAAAATCCAAAACTTTCGCTGAATAATAGATTGGAGAGTGCGAGGGCCGCAATGAAGATGAAGTCGGTGATAGAAGTCTATTATAAGTACGGATAGACGCGAGGTTTTAGGCAGCACCAAGGGATAGATTGCGGAGAGCGGAAGTGAAGAGTTTTCTAAGCGCCCCCCCACTCGCAAGAGTCCTAGCTGGTCGATAAAAGGGTTCAGCTTCTGTATAGGGCGCGAACACGGCTCCTGACACTTAATTGAGTTAATCTCATCAGCGAAGAACATAGTCTGCTCGTGCTGGATCAACAGAGACAGAGATGTTTCCAGCTCTTCAGTGGATAGCCCTTCCGAGGCCTTGGTAAGTTTGCGTGATCGCTTAACATAGCGCAGACACCAAGCTATAATTCGCTGTACCTTAGATAGGGACGAATAATTATTTAACATTTCTGTTACAGGGTCATCTACTGCAGGGATCGACTCCGCGGTATGTACTAAAAGAGGTAAGTTTTTCATTTCAGGTATGTTATCGGGTGTAAATGGCTCTCTGGAAATTGGCCAAGAGGAAAATTCCAAGGAAAGCCACGGCGGACCTGACCACCAGATTGGAGAGGAGATCAACTGCGAACACGAAAGACCACGACTACTATGATCCGCAGGATTGTCGTAAGTAGCTACATGGTGCCAGTTTTTAGGATCTACATCATCGGAAACTTTAACTACGCGATGAGATACAAATGTCTTCAGTTTATAAGGCTCAGTGTTCAACCATGCCAGTACTGTGCTGCTGTCAGTAAATGCAGTTATTTTAATAAGATGAACATATGGACGAAGCAAATCAGCCATGTGTTTGAGTACTCGAGCGAGGAGTACTGCACCAAGAAGTTCAAGGCGATTTATAGTCAGCGGCTTGATCGGAGCTACTTTTGACTTCGCAATTAGTAAGTTTACTGACACCCTGTCCTTACAAACAGATCTCAAATATACGCAGCATCCATAACCCTTTGATGACCCGTCACAAAAGCCAACGAGTTCACACTCAGCTGAGTCAGAAGGTACGATGTGGCGAGTAATACGAACTTCCTTTAAATTACGCAGTTCGGTGACAAAATCTGTCCACTGGTGAGCAACGCACTCCGGAACTGGGTCGTCCCAATTTAACTGAAGTCGCCATAGATCTTGAATAAGCAGTTTTGCCTTTAGGACCATAGGTGTTAGCCAGCCCAACGGGTCATAAATACGCGCTACGTTAGATAAAATGGAGCGCTTAGTGTATTTTGAACAAAGCTCGGATTGCGAGTAAGTAAAAATATCTTGCGTGGGGTCCCATTGAAGTCCCAGTATCTTAAGAGTCTGCTGGTTGCTGTCATCACAAAACGTCTTAGGCACTTGACAATGTTCAGAAGGAAGCTGTGCAAGGAATTCAGGTGAGTTGCTGCTCCATTTTCTCAACTCAAATTGACCATAATTAAGTAGCTGTACCAATTGATGCTTCAGGTTCAATGCAACTTCAAGAGATGGCGCGCCAGCTGTGATGTCATCCATGAAGGTGTCTTGACGCAGGATAGAAGCTGCTTGAGGCCATTCCGTTCCGTGATCGCTTGCCAGCTGATGTAGCGTCCGGATCGCTAAGTAGGGTGAACTACTTATGCCGTATGTGACGGTGCTGAGTTCGTATTCACGTACCTCTTCTGAAGGAGAGTTACGCCACAAGATGTGCTGATATTTGCGATCCTCTGAGCGTAAATCTATGTTTCGGTACATCTTGGAAATATCCGCTGTGAAGACAACTTCATGTAATCGAAATTTCGTAATGATGTCCACGATGTCATTTTGAAGTTTTGGACCAGTATGTACAATGTCATTAAGGGACAGCCCATTCGAAGTCTTCGCGCTGGCATCAAAAACGACTCTCAGCTTTGTCGTCGCGCTGTCTGGTCTTAGTACGCAATGATGAGGAATGATGTACCTAAAGTCCTTGTCAGATGGTTCGACGGGATGCATATGGCTCATATCCTCATACTCACGCATGAATTCAGCATAGTCCTGTTTCAGGTTTTCTTGATGATGAAACCGTTTTTCTAAATTATACAGCCTTGATAAAGATGCGCGGAATGAATCTCCTAAATCTTCATGTTCTTCTTTAAGTAGCATAGGTACTACATACCTGCCGTCTTCGTTACGTCGCACAAGGTCAATATACATTTGTTCGCATTTTTCATTTTCAGGATTTATAATATTTGATTTTGGTGGCTCTTCTACCTCCCAAAATCGCTTGACCACATTGTCTAGGGCAAGTGTGGAAGCCAAGAGAGAAGAAGTACAAGCAGGAGGTCGACACTCGGGGTCGAGCTTGCCTGTTATTACCCAGCCAAACACACTGTGCAGAGCGACCGGCAGTCCCGGGCCTACATCTAGCCGTTGACCATCGTAAATATTATGGAAAATTTCTGCGCCTATTAAGAGATCAATGTTAGCTGCTTTGTCAAAATTATTGTCTGCTAAAACTAAATGCTTGAAATTTGCTTTAATCGTTTCTGGTATTTGTTCTGACGGCATTTTATGGGTAATCGTATTCATCACAATTGCTTGTATCTTAAAGGTTGGCTGATCAGAGTATTGTGATTGAACTGTAAATGACGTTACACCCTTTATTTCGTGTATTGTACTTTGACCTATACCGGCTACGGCTATGTTACAGCGACGCAGCGGTAAGCCTAAGCGGTGTGCACATGAAGACGTTATAAAGCAATCTTGCGCGCCACTATCGATAAGTGCGCGGAGTTTAAATACGCCGCTGGGGCCGTGTGCTCGTACAATACACGTACCAAGCAAGACCAGCGAGCGACCATGTTCTAAGTGAGCGCTAGTGTTGGCGGAATTAATAGTGACCACTGAGTCAGCTGAAACAACTGGAACTACAGGAGCAACTGAGGATATCGCGGGACACGCTGCGGTGGTGCCTTGATCGCGATGAAGAAGCGTATGATGACGCCCATTACATTTTGTACAGCAAATTTTTGATATACATTTATCTGCCGTGTGATTAGGCCTTAAGCAATTGAAACAAAGTTGTTTTGATTTAACTTCCGCTTCCCTATCGCTAAGAAGTTTAGCGTGGAACACCGGACACTTGTAGATCGTGTGGTGCGAATATCCACAACACGCACAATCTGTGTACTTATTATTATAAGTAGCGTATGCATAAGCATTCGAAAAATCAGCGTTATAATAAGGATCGTTTGTGTAATTATTTGATACATTTTCAGAGTTTAAGTACGGCCCTGTGTTTGAGTACGACCCTGTATTAAACTGTTGTTGATTATTCGGAAATGACCCTGTATTAAAGTACGGACCCACATTGGAATTAATTTGTTCGTCTAAATACGGCCCTGCATTAGAGTACGGCCCTGGCTCCGTGTACGTCACTGCGTTTTCGAAGCAATGCGCGGGAAAAGACACTGACTTGTGATAGGCATTATTATTTTTTCGAAAAGAAGGTTGCGGTTGAAAATTATTACTATTATTAAATATAACACTGGGTTCACTTGCTTCAAGAACTTTGATATAACTCTGTAAAATGATAATAAATCGTTGAAAGTAGGTATGGAATGTTTGTTTTGTAACTCGAACCGTTTACGTGTATCCGAGTCCAACTTACGTGATGATAGGTAGAATAAAATAAATTCACCGAGATTTTCTATCTTTACGGATTTGAGAGCATTGACAGATTCTTGTAAAAGACTTGTAAGTTTACGTAAATCATTTAGGTTACCTGTTTTTAAAGTTGCATAGCTACATATTTTCTCTAAATAATTAACCGCTAGGATTCTTTTGTTTTGATAACGATCGATAAGCGCATCAAAAACTATGTGATAGTTGTCTGCGGTCACCGGTATGCCCTTGGCTATAGACAGCGCGGGCCCCACGAGACATGACAACAAATAATGAAACTTTTCTATGTTACTAATATTATTGTTACCATGCACCAGAGATACAAATGTGTCATAGAACGTTTGCCAATGTTCGATATTTCCGTCAAATTTAATAAGTTCGATTTTAGGTAAACGAGCTTGCGAAATAGGCTTGCTATATTGAAACCCGGCCGCGTCCGATGCGGCCCCCCGGCATGGGTTGATGGCGCTTTCATCGAACGGCGGGGGCAGCATAGCCTCCGCGACTTCCATGATGACGTAGTACATGGTGTCAAATGCATCTACTGCTTGCATATCGATAGCTTCTTGAGGATTAATTAAGAGTTTTAATGCATTTATTTCATTCGTAAAATCCAAATACTCGCGACGCAGTTCATCGACCCGTTTGTACCTACATTTGAATGCACCGAGTTTCGTTTTATCGCTTGATAAACTGCGGGATATGTCGTACAGTATTTGAATCTCACGAAAGACATATTCTCGTTTGTTGACGAGAAGTTTCAACTTGGTTTCTTTATCCATTTTAAACTACCTACAAGTTATTAATATTAATGGAAACTATGTAGGTAAGTACTAGTTTTAATAACTACGCGGACTATTTGTTTGGAGTATCTATTTAAGATTTGAACCCAAGCACACCGTAGGTATTTGCGCGGCAAAATTGGCTCGATGGACCACTAAAAATGGCGTGACTTGAACGGCGTTGTAGGTAGCCGTAAGCCAGCGGCCGATATTTTGGACTGTTAATTTTGATTTCAATTTTGCCTGGAGTACCTAAATTTTCTGTGGAGTAAGATCCGAAAACACTGCAACGGGAACGAAGGGAATAGACGGGGTAGGAGGTACTTAGGTACCGGCCGGCGACCGCTGCTCGTTCGTTGAGTTTTCGCACCACACTCACTCACAACACTTTGTTTATGTTTATTAAGGGTTTAAATGTTCAGGTTAATGGTTTTCAGTTCACTGCAGTGAGTTTAGAGAGGTTTTACACGGTAAATTTGATTTATTTCAATTAATTTTGTGCGCGCGAGTTAATGGCGGCCGAAATTTTTTTTGTCGCGACGTTGTGTGTGTTGGCGCCACTAGCGGAAACGCACGGCGGCAAGGATTTGGCGGGAATTTTGAATTGGATGTAGGAATTGGGCGGGAACAAGGAAAGGAGTGTTGCAAGCGTTAACACAGCTGTTCCCTACATTTTGACGAGCTAAGCGAACATAATGACTGAGACCATGGAGGACCTCAGTACAATGTGCTCGATGACCTTAGTAGAGCTTCCGAAAGAATGGGTCTTAAAATGAACATGGATAAGACAAAGATCATGTCAAATATCCATGTAACACCCACTCCCATGAAGATCGGAGACTCTACACTCGAAGTTGTCGACGATTATGTTTACCCAGGGTAAACTGTCCAGTTAGGTAGGTCCAACTTCGAGAAAGAGGTCAATCGTCGAATCCGACTCGGCTGGGCAGCGTTCGGGAAGCTGCGTAGAATCTTTTCGTCTCAACTACCGCAGTGTCTCAAGACGAAAGTCTTTGACCAGTGCGTGTTGCCAGGGATTACATACGGCACTGAAACGTGGTCGCTCATAATGGGCCTCATAAGAAGGCTCAAGGTCACCCAAAGGGCAATATAGAGGGTAGGGCTTTCAAATACCGGACTTTTTCAATACCGGTATCAATACCGGTATTAGTGTGATCAATACCGTGATCACGTGATCACGGTATTGAACACAAGTTTAATTAGGACATTAATAAAACCTTTAAAATACGTGTTTTTATTTTCAAATCAGTCTTTATTATGGTTACTTTCTGAAAAGAATAATAAAAAACTCTCATAATAGTATAACAATTTGGTATTGATTGATTTAGGACTAGGAATTAGGAACGTAATCAAAACTTAAAATAAATCTAGTCATTTCGCACGTAGGCATTTCACGTAGACTTTATAACGTATATATAAGTCCGACGATTTTGGGAATCAGCTTAGGTGGGGCGCGGGAGGGTGAGCTAGAGATAAGAGCAAGCGCTTGCGCTGGTGAAAACATACATCCGTTTAAAGAATTTCGCTGACTCCCGTAGACTCATCCCCGAACGGTTCGGTTTTCGAAACCAAGCACTGTTGCATTCGGCAATTGCACCGCATATTCGAACACATAAGCTCCCGCTTCATGCGCTCGTACAAAACTGGCATCATACTCTTTGATGTGGCGAAAACCTTTGACAAGGTCTGGAACAACGGTTTATTAATCAAACTGTACCAATTCAACATGCCGGACCGTCTCGAGCCCATCATTCGAGACTTTCTGTCGGATCGCACCTTCCGCTATCGCCTCGAAGACACCCTCTCGTCCCCTCACCCCATCCGCGCTGGTGTCCCTCAGGGCTCCGTGCTATCGCCCCTTCTTTTCACGCCGTACACCAGCGACATTCCCAAAAGTGGCTTGGCCAAGTTGGATCTCTTCGCCGATGACACGGTCATCTACTATTCCGGTAGGAGTATCGATAGCATCACTCGAACCTTCTAAACCGCAGCCGTCACCCTCGGGGTATGGTTCCGGTAATGGAGAATAGAGGTGAATCCCGAAAAAAGCGCAGCCGTTTTTTTCGAGAGATACGGTGACTCCCACATGCATCCGTCCCGTTCTCATGTTCGGCAAACAGATCCCTTGGGAGATGAAAGCTAAATACCTGGGGGTTATTCTCGACAACCGTCTGAAATTCATAGACCACTTCAAAACGGTGTGCGCTCGCGCCGCTTTTGCTGTCGGTCGCATCCACCCCATCCTTAAAGCGCGCAGTAAGTTGTTACTTAGAAATAAGCTGAGAATCTACGTGACGTGCGTCCGCCCCATTTTGACTAACGCTAGCGTCGTGTTCGCACACGTTAAGCCTTCCCGCTTCAAATCCTTCCAAACCCTCCAGAATCGAGTGTTGCGCAGAGCCGCGGCTGCCCCGTGGTTCATGCGTAACGATCAACTCCATCTTGATCTAAAAATGCCAACCATCAGGTAATACCTCAAACGCGTTTCCAAGCGTTACTTCGACACTGCCCCCGCCATCCGAACCCCCTAGTCGCCGCAGCGGCCGACTAAAGTCCCTCTCTCATCAGTAAAGTACAACGTCCCAGGCACACACTTTTAGAGCCCGATGACGAAATTACCCTCCTTAAGGAGGGAGGCGAGTAAATCGACCAGCACATTACACAACGTCCGCCACCATCCAGCTTATCGTCCTCGCCGACGAGGCCCGTTGCGACGTCTCACCGCCGCCGGTCACGATCCACCGAGCTCTCCCGTCGTAGAGCCGGTTGTCTCTTCTGACTTCGCAGTCACGCTGATAATTCAGCCTTCATCAAGCTGTCTCCCCCCCCTAAGCCCCCGTCAGCAACGCCCTAAGCCCCGTGCTCGTCCCACTAGACATCACGTCGTAAATTGTACCACATAATACAATTTCCTACTACTTATTACAACAAACCGCAATAATATATATGAATGTTTGTAATACCGTAATCACGGTATTGGCTCGTCAATACCGTGATTAAAAAAAGACCAATATATATCCGTGATTACGGTATTACGGGATCCCGGAATACCGGTATTGAAAGCCCTAATAGAGGGCTATGCTCGGAGTTACCCTGCGTGATCATATCAGAAATGGTGAGATCCGCAGGAGAACCAAGGTAACCGACATAGCTCAAAGAATTGCCAAACTTAAGTGGCAGTGGGCGGGGCACATTGCTCGCAGAACGGATGGCCGATGGGGCCGAAAGGTTCTGGAGTGGCAACCGCGTACCGGAAGACGCAGCGTGGGTAGGCCTCCCACAAGGTGGACCGATGATCTGGTGAAGGTCGCGGAAAACCGCTGGATGCGAGAAGCACAGGACCGGTCGATGTGGCGATGCTTGGGGGAGGCCTATGTCCAGCAGTGGACGTCTTTCGGCTGAATGATGACGCGAACATAAATGTAGGGAACAGCTGCTTTTTTCTCTTGAATTATTGACTTTTGGGGAAAGTTGTAGAACAAAAGTTAGTCATTAATATGGGTACTCAAACATCCTTTCCGACTAACCTCGTATAATCGTTCGCTTCATTAATTAGAAAAGCTTGCCATAATTAATGAATAAAGTAACTTGTATAACTAAGTAATTGCCTTTACATTGTTTTGCTAATTTATTAGCATACAGCCGCTTCATCATCATCAACAAGCGCTGGCAGCTGGCGCTGGCGCTTTCTACGTTTATACGCACTAAATAAGTAGGTAAGTGATAATCAAATTATGATCCGCGCATGAACACGAAAAGTCAGTGGTGCGGGCCGGGACCAAACTCAGCTCCTACTCAAGACCTGGGGGCTTTCTATGACCTCTTAAAGCAGAACAGAAGTTGCCTGGAACTTGAACTGCCCTGTTTTTTTGTACTATGACATCGTTGGAGCAGGCCTGCGGCAGGCCTGCTACGTTGACGTTTACGAAATCCGTTCACCTTTTATTTTTGTACAGACTTTTCGTACCATGAACAAGCATTACCGTTCAACTTGGTTCAATAGTCGTTCACCTTTAGTACTGTCATGGTACGATTTTTAGCGATTCAGAAGCAGGCCTGCTTTTGAACGGAAGTTGACTGGCTGGCATTTGAACGTTTTCATAAGAGGTCATGGTAAGCCCCTTAGTAGCCCATAGAAAGGAAGCGTTCAACCGTTAGGCTATCACTACTCACTTCAAGTAAAACGCAGAAAAAAATAAAAATCCTTACTAATATTAAATGCGAAAGTAACTCTGTCTGTCTGATACGTTTTCACGCCTAAACCGCTGAACCGATTTTGACGAAACTTGGTAGAGAAATAGTCTGGAACCCGGAGAAGGACATAGACTACTTATCACGAAAAATACGGAATACGCGATAAACGACATCCCGGGCGAAGCCGGCGGTGACCTCTAGTAATAAATAAAACGCCTATGACGTTTTACAAAGTGATGTTCTGGAAAATCCGAGCGTTAATTATAAATACCTATATACACTCGGCCAAAAAAGTGGTTTACCACCTCAGACCAAATAAAAAACAAAGACAGAACGCTGCGAACAATACAGTGAAGCATGCCAAAACTACACCTCCGCTCTGTGCATACACGCACACACGCACACATTTACAACATTTTTCAATCAACCTACAATCAAACTACACCTCACTAAGTGCACACATGTTTACGAAACCGGCCTCACGTCACTGTTGACAGCGCTCTGTCTTGGTTTTTTATTTGGTCTGAGTTTACCACCCTAAGATTGAAATTCGTCTGTACGTCATAAAACAATTAGGTCGATTTTCACATACTAAAAATTATCTGACAACACCTTAGCGATATTTTAATTTGACAGGAACTGTTGTCAAAACTGGTAAACCACTTATTTGGCTCACCGTACATATGTACCTATAAGTGATATGAGTTACGACTCACAGTATCATCAATCATGTTGCTATGTACAACCAGTATATAGGTACAACGTTCATAAATCATGTTCTCAGCACTTTTTACAGTAATCCTATTCGAGGATCCGTTAATTGAGATTACCTTTTTCAATTTCATTTATCTTTTACTTTACGTTGAGTGTATAAAACAAGCACTTCTATTTTTATTAAGAACCTTTCGTTAAATCAGTTGGTATTGAAATGTTGTTTTTATATTAGATATATCGAATACATTGGACTGCCTCGTGTTGGTCGAGGCATTATTATCATTATTTATTCGCAAGCTTGAGGTCCTGGGTTTGATCCCCAGATCGGACAAAGTGTTATTGGGTTTTTCCTTATGGAATTTCTCAGTAGCAGCCCGGAGTTTGGATTTGTGCCCGGTTGATGGCAATAGGCTCGCCTCCTATTACATGGGACTTAAACATGACGGCGAAATGTGGATGTATTATACGCCTTTGCCCAACCCTTCGGGGAATACAGGCGTGGTGTTACGTTATGTTATAAATAAATGATACCCGTATGGCAACGAGAAAAAAAATCACACAAGTTCAACGGACCTCCACTTCTTTGACCTAGGGCCTCCAAACCTTTAAATCTGGCCCTGCATGTATGGGCGGAATAGACTTATCACTGGCATACAGTGAATGATTTTTGTTTGTACTACTTATATCAACTATTGGGGGCTGTTGCAATTAGGGTTTCTGTTTTCTCGACATATTTTTTTTCTCGGGTCTCGAGAATTCTCGAGCCCGATTTCTCGGGTTTCTCGGGTCATTCGAGAAATTTTTAAAAACCTTAAAAAATCAGCATACTCCCGTTTTCTGGTGTACTCTTGAACGTAGTTTATCTGTTCGATAGCGCTATTATTTCGATAAGCTGACTCACTGCGTTTCTGGACACCCCATTCAGAAGATAATCCTATTTCAAACTTCAGATAACTTATTTTTTCAGTTTCTCAGGTACTCCTAACCGTAGTTTATCTATTCCACCGCTATTGGTTCGATAAAATGACACATTGCGTTACTGGACACCCCAGTCAGAAGATGATCTTACTTAGTTCAAACTTCAGTTAACTTGACTGACCAATTTGGGGCGTAAATCGTTAATCGATAGTGAGTTTTGGACTCCCAGCGAAATGGACTGGAGTAGTTCATCGGAATCTGATTTGGAAGTGCTGGAGGCTATTTCAAATAAATCAGTACCAATAAAAAGGCATCGAAAGAAATCCATCCGAAATGTTCACGGATGAAAAGTTTAACATGAGATATCTTTAACTAGGGCACTTTGATATTTACCTTTGTGAAATAACCAGTCCTGCCCTAGAACCCACCACAAATAGGTACGTTAGCTTAGTTTTTTTTTCAGATATAAATAAACTTTACCGCCCAATATTATAAATTACAATAAAACTTTAAAATCCTACTTATTTTGTTTTAATAGTTTTATTGTGCTGTTGCTATGATTAAAAATAACAACGAGAAAATATTGTGATTTAAATTTTATATTTCATGTGTGTAATGATTCATTTTAAAATCATTGCACATAGGTACCAGAGGAGATTTTCATTTAAACTTGGGGCCTAATTGCAAAAAGATGTAAAGTTTAAGGCGAGAAAAGTATATTTAGATGGGCTTTAAAAAGAGACCCCATCTAGTGATCAATTTACAAACTCACTTATTGTTTGGATAGTTATCTAGTCGTCGATTTTGTATTCAGAAACCCAACAATAGATGAACGGAGTTTATCTTACAGTTATTTTTATTTGACATTTTAATGTCACATTATAATAAGAGTACTTGGAGTTGCAGGTATATTATGTGTCTCTTCGCTTGCCTCGCTTACTCGTGCCTCGTAAGGAGAACGATCAGAAGCCAGAATGCAAAGGTTACGTAACTTTTAAGCCAATTTTACAGTAATAAAAGAAAATCTTCGATTTCTCGAGTTCTCGAATTCTCGAGGTATTTTTTCTCGTCTCGAAGTTGGCATGATTTCTCGACATTTCTCGACTCGAGAATTCTCGAGCAGAAACCCTAGTTGCAATCAACAGGAATAAAAATATTATACCAAACAATTAATTGTTTTTACTTTTATTTTAAAAGTATTATGGCACATTCACATTCGGTGTTGTTTCTTGATTTTTAAAGTAACTGGGGCCCAATTCTCCTAAAATAAATGGTTGCCAAACGCAATCGAACCACAACCGTCAGTCAGTTTTTGTTTTCGAAAACTTTCAAAATGACTGATTTTGTTTTTTGTGTCAAACAATTTGATAGCTTTTGAAATTGAGAACTGTCTGAATGAACGGTTCGGCCTTGGTTCGGTTGTGATTTATCAAGATTTATTTTAGGAGAATTAGGCCTCTGGTGGTACATTCACCTTCCGATGCAATTAGTTTAAAAAGTAACCTTTTATAGAGATGTCAGTCTGTCATCTCATCATAATTATTAGCAAAATCTTGGAGCAGAGAGTTCCAGTAGCTACGAATAAATCTATTTTCAATAGGTTCTTTTTATCTCAACAACTAATAACGTTATTGCCTAGTGCAAAATTGTAGAATATAATTAAAAGCATTCAAATTTTCATGGAAAAAGGGGGCTCTGTACCGCTATTCTTTACAGGTATCTAATTTTATAACTAAAATATTTTTTTTTTAGATTTCATTTCATTTAAACAACTGTTTATCTACCTGTCAGTGACCTGTCTCAGTCCGAAATTAAATGTAAAAAGTTTGACAGACGGGCTCAACGCCTTTGTCTCCTTATCAAGTTGAATGCTAAAAAACACGAATAAAAGACAAACAAGAAAATATTCATTATTTCCTTCTTTATTTCCTTATTGTGTCAGGTTCGGTGTCCGTATTTAAATGTTAAACAGTTTTTATGAACATCAAATATTGTTGTCTTTGTTTTTTACGTCTTTTCTTTTTGAGTTTATCTTTTATTTTTCCGGGGTTGTAAAGGGCTGTGTTGCAACACGGAGCTGTTTTACATTTTCATCGGATTAGATATTGTTTACATTTTTATGAGGTAAAGAATTCGCATGCTCGTTTAAGAGAAAAGCATATTAAAAGGTATGTTTCAAAGGATTTTATTTTTAAGATACTTAAACACTTCCTCTTAAGTTTTTTTCTGATGCTCATATCGGATATTGTTTGTTTGAGTATTAAAATAATGCATCAACATCATTACAACCTTTAGAAGAACATCATAAATTACACGTTTAATTTACACGTTAAAGTCGGCGCTAAGCAGTTTACTGTGTTCCGTCGTGTATATGTGAGAGCCAGAGGGGAATAGGGGAATCCATCTATATCTCTGTTACTTATTTGGATTCGTTTCCTTCATCTTAGACCCTGTCTGCGCTTACTATCAGGTGCGACTAGAATCAAAAGTGATGTTGAAATACAAGTTAATAAAGAACAACCATACAAACGAACCTGAAACACTCATAAGAATGAAATATTTATTATGACCTAGAAAAGTTGTAAATATTATTTATTATGATAGGTAATCGCTATCTAAATCCGATCATAACTTTCAAGCATCCTATGAAATTCAATAAACAAAGAAATTCACACAAAACAAATCCCCTACATTTTCACGTTATGTACTGAAAGTTTACCTCCGATCGTGTGTTTAGTTAACAGCTGGGCTATAAAACCGCCTCTTCCATGTTTCATTCCCCAAGGACCAAATTTATGAGCACTGTACAAAATGTTGCCACGAAAGACCAAATTTTTGTAACAAAAACCAAAAAGAGTCGTTTTATGCAAAAATAAGTAGGTACAGTGTTGGGAACCTCTAATTAGAAGAAGTTTCAGGTTGTCATTTGTTTTGGCATTACTTGTATTCAGGGTTCGAAGTGATAATTATCATTGATATCTAATTAATTATCTTTGATAATTATCAAGATAAATATTGGTTGACCTTTGATAAGTATAATCGAAAATATTTGTCCCTGGTTAATTTGTCGCATTCAACGACTGCGTGTATCGGAACACACATTTATTTTTAAATATTTCAATCAGCAAACTGAGAATAATAACACAGATTTAAGTTGGATTTTGATTTTCGGCTCTTCAGACAATCCTCATCCAGTTAACGCAGTTAAGGTTGATGAGGATGATATTCCACTCATAAATTTAATTAACTAAGTAGTATGTAGTTGGTTAACTTCTCGTATTTTGGTTTACAAGTTTTTTAGTCACAAAACTACTTGCTTTTAATGTAAATGTTGATATGTAATACCTACCAGTTAAAAACGGATTGCTGGGCTTCTATCTGTTTGATAATTATCGGATAATTGTCATGATAATTATCACGGGAGTTATTTATCTTGATAGTTTCAAACCCTGGTTGTATTGAATTTCTGTCAAAAACATCAATCCAGTTTTTAATTGAAATCGTTTATTGGTTTAACCGTTAATCGCCTTTAATGTCACCCGCAGGAATACTGTGGTCTGCAAATATTTGTCGCCAATCAAAATCAAAACGTTGGCTAATGGAAGCTTAATATAATCGCTGGTCCTTACCAAAGTAAACCCTTTTTCCTAACTGACAGGTAGCCGAATAATTACGCAATCACATAATGTAGGTATCACAAAAACCCGGTCCCCAAAGTCGTGTTTGACTTTGAAATGAGTTTTGTCTCTATTTAACTTTCTGTTACCAATTTTCCTGTCGAATGGTCTAACAGTGGTTCGAATTATTTGGGATTGCGAATCCTTTAACCTTTTTTAATGGCTTGCTTTGCTCGCAAAAAGGTCACATTGTTGGTTTTTTTATATTAACAACTGATTACATAAGCTGAATTTTAAACACTCACTCTTGGCTGTGAAATTTTCGAAGATTTTTTAATCGGCTTATAACTTTAATGAGAGGAATTAAACACGTTTTGACAAGACTTTTGGACGTATGAAAATGAAGCTTTCTTCTTTCTATCTGAAATTACTGATTAGGTTAATAGTAGTTAGTAGTTAATTCCGTAATATTAGAGAACAAAAGTAGTCAGTTCGGCTGGGCATAAATAGCAGCCGAAAACTTATTGGCATTTTTTCAATTATCTATAGGTACGAAAAAGTGTTTCTCTGTAGTTGTCTTGGTAAGTCAGCACATCATATTGTTTACTTTAGATGATGAATACCAAGAACTGAGCTATCTACTTTAACATTATAAATTCGCTGAAATGCACTCTGTTTCAATGGTTGTGCTGACATGCACCGTATTTATTATACACAATGTTGCATGTTGAATATTTTTCTACATAAGTGTAGGTGTTTACTCGTAATACAACGTGTTACAAAAATACCCCTAAAGCCGAAAGGGGATTAAAAGGTCCCATGTAAAGAGTCTATTGGCAATATCCTAATCCTAACTATATAACTATACTTATAATATTATAAATGCGAAAGTAAGTTTGTTTCACGCCTAAACCACAGAACCGATTATTCTGACATTTTGCATAAACGTTGTCAGGGGCCCAATTCTCCTAAAATAAATTGTTGCCAAACGCAATCGAACCACAACCGTCAGTCAGTTTTTGTTTTCGAAAACTTTCAAAATGATTGATTTTGTTTTTTGTGTCAAACAATTTGATAGCTTTTGAAATTGAGAACTGTCTGAATGAACGGTTCGGCCTTGGTTCGGTTGTGATTTATCAAGACTTATTTTAGGAGAATTAGGCCCCAGGTGTACAGAAACGGACATAGGGTACCTTTCATCCCAAAAAAAAGTACTGTTCCCGAGGAAAACAACAATAACATTCATAGATGGCGCCACGAGTTTTTCGAATCATGATTGAATTATATTATTATAGAAACTTTAGTAGTTTGTTAAGAGTTGATTGTCAAATTCTAAATTAACGCGAGCGAAGCCGCGGGTAAAGCTAGTTTTAAAATAAAAGAAAGACCCAAAAAAAAATTTGGACAATTCATAAAATAAATTCATCACCGAAACGCAACCCTGAAAATATAAAAGTAAAGAGTAGACTACCCAGTGAGTTATTTACATTCTTACCTAATTTCCTCTGAGAAGTAAATGACAACAACCATAAAAGAGTACTTGATTAACATTTTCTTTTTAAGGGGAATAATGTAACACGTTGTATATCTATGGTAAAATTATTATAAGGACTAGAGGTCGCCAGCGGCTTCGCCCGCGTGTATGTCGTTTATCGCGTATTCCGCTTTTTTCTCTGCAATAATATGCATGTATTATACATGTATAAACCTTCCTCTTGAATCACTCTATCTATTAAAAAAAACCGCATCAAAATCCGTTGCGTAGTTTTAAAGATCTAAGCATACATAGGGACAGACAGAAGGAAAAGACTTTGTTTTATACTATGTAGTGATTACTTACTTCCTAAGGCCTGCTTCCTGTAATTTCACCCGGAAAAACCCAATAGCACTTTACTTTACCCGACTTGGTGATCGAATCCAGGACCTCATGCTCAGCAGACGCGCTTGCTTCGACTACACCAATGAGGCAGTTGAGGCAGTCTTAGAAGAGGCAGTTAATATAATTCATCATCATCATCATTCAGCCGAAAGACGTCCACTGCTGGACATAGGCCTCCCCCAAGCATGTTGGGGAGGTTTGCCGTAATCGCCACGCTTGGCAGGCGGGTTGGCGATCGCAGTATGGTTGTTAAAGTACTCAGATAACGCTGCTGCCCATTCTCTAGTGAATCCTTTAGTCGCCTTTTACGACACCCACGGCACAGTAGACATATAAGCTAAAGCAGTACCTCAACTTACTATAATCTCATGATTTGAAACACTCACACAGGCACGCTCTGTTTACTGAGTAGTTTTTTGTTTTTGTATGGAACTGTATCCCGAAAATACCTTATTTGTCTTGTTGCAGTGCGTGTCTGTGTGAGTGTTTCAAATCGAACGATTGTAGGTAGTTGAAGTACTGCTTTAGCTTATAGTATAGAGGTATAAGTACTATTAATTGGTAATGAGCAATAACCTTAAAGAACATGAAAGCTTGAAAGATCAAAGTGGTGTACAAATACCTCTTTATATCTACACAATTACGAATGTATTTAATTATCTCTTACGCAAAAGGATCTCTATTTCCCTTAGTCTGGAACGAGAGAACAAAGTGAAATACTTTACTTTAATTAATAGGAAAGAGCAGGCGTTTGTCTTTATATAAAGTTTATTTAATTAGTAGTCGGCTATCGTACCTTCGTACCCCAACTGTGAGTTTTTTTTACGTTAGTAGTTATTAGTTGCGTCACGCCAAAAATGTATGAAAATTTAGGCAGCGCCTCTAGCGGCGAATAGCGTGACTAAAAATTTGTTTGAAATTTTTGGCGTGACGCAACTACAGCGGGCCAATTCTACTAACAGAAACTTTTATCAATTGCAACTAGGGTTACCATCCGTCCGGATTTGTCCGGACATGTCCGGACTTCTACTTTTTTGTCCGGACTTTGTCCGGCTCTTTAATTTGTCCGGATTTTTGGGTTTCGATGGAATACGAGTAATAAAACTTATAAGTATTAAATAAGTCTCTAATCTTTATTCACTTCTCATACATCTAAAAACAAAATGTATATCTTCTTTAACAATCAACATAACGACATCAAACAATAAATCTTCGTATGTTTGCATTTTGTGACGAAAATGTCCGGACTTTTATTGAAATGTCAGGCTTTTTGTCAGGACTTTTCAAATTTCTAAATGGTAACCCTAATTGCAACTGAATCGTTCATTCAGGCAGTTTTCATTTACGAAAACTGTAAAAATTTTTGGTTTAACTTTTTTGTCAAACAATTTGATAGTTTTTGCAAACGAAAACTGTCTGAATAAACGATTAAGTTGCAATTGATAAACGTTTCTGTTAGTAGAATTGGGCTCCAGTAGTAACGTAAAAACCCACACTTGGGGTACAGGGGCCCAATTCTCCTAAAATAAATTGATGCCAAACGCAATCGAACCACAACCGTCAGTCAGTTTTTGTTTTCGTAAACTTTCAAAATGATTGATTTTGTTTTTTGTGTCGAACAATTTGATAGCTTTTGAAATTGAGAACTGTCTGAATGAACGGTTCGGCCTTGGTTCGGTTGTGATTTATCAAGATTTATTTTAGGAGAATTAGGCCCCTGGTCCTTGTAAAAGGCAACTATTACATCACTACAGCGTGTTAACGAATTCGTGTAATTCCTTCAAACCGCATCTATTAGTGACACTGATTGACCCTGCATAGGTTTTTTTCAGAATCAACAAAAAAAAGTTTTCAAAAAATGAGCCATTGTATTTTGTATCTGAGTAATTTTAATGTCCCAAGTTAACTGACTGCGTGGAGCGATATCGCGGTAGTCGTCCACATCAGCTGTGTCGCCGTGCCTTTATTCATTTATGCAGGGCATCGACATTTTCTATCACATAAAAAAATATTTGGGAAAAAAAGTTTTTTTTTAATCAATCTAAAACCCTTACGGGGTTATCTATGCCATTAATAGATCATGTGGTTTGAACCCTGTATGCGTAGGTACACGGAGCAGCTTCCAGCACCATTGCTTTTATTTTTTTTCTCCATGTGTGAACGGGGTAGAATATAAAATTTCCTCTCAAGATTCAACAAAACCCAGTACACTTGGTGGTAGGATCTATACGGTCCGCCTGGCTAGCTACCACCCTCACATTAAAGTCCGGTGCCAAGCAGTTTACTACGTTCCGTCGTCTGTATGTGAGAGCCAGGGGGGTATAGGATATTTGAAAATAAAATGGAAATAGGAACTAATCTTGCGTAGTCAGTTGGGCTGGTTCTATATTTTTCTATGAGCAATTTGCTTTAAAATAATTTTGGTTTTTTGATACGAATGTGGGCATGACTTAATAATGATGTTATTCTTGGTTATCAAAATGTTTTCTGAAGCGATTAATAAATGTGCACCCGTCATATATTGAATTCATTGCCACAAATTGCCTTTTTATCAAAACGGGACATTTCTGTGTTTTTGGGAACAACGGGACACATAGCTCAAAAGCGGGTCTGTCCCGTTCAAAGCGGGACGTGTGGTCACGTTAGGTGTAATGGAATCCCTCCATATCCCTAGCTGTTACTTAGATTCGCTTACCATCAGATGCGACTAGGATAAAACGCAATCAAGTCAAATAATAAAAATAAAACATCATCCAAAAATCAGAATATGGTGGTTCTTCGGGTTGTTTTGTTCAAAACAAGAAAACATGTTCAGGATGAAGGAAATAGTAGTGTACTTGTTAGTAAAGCCCAAACAGACTTGAAATGGACTGAAGAATTATAGTGTAACGATTTAAGGTTTAAGTATGGTCTTTCAAGACTAGTCGGAAAGGGGGTACTAATGGGTATTAAAGTAGCCATATTAATGGATATCTTTTGTTCTACAAAAGTCAATAGTTCGAGAGATAGCTGATCAAATGAAAGACTTCACAAAAAATACGCTGAAATCAATCTTTACTCAGCTATGATCAGCTGTCATTTTAGGTCATATTTGGGGTCACAGATTAGAAGCTCTATTTTCTAAATTGGTAACTGAAGCAAATATGAAATTTTTTGTATGGAAATAAAAATTGCTTCTAATTCACAAGGACTAAAGGCTTCAAACATTCAGAACATAGTTAACTAGAAAAGCCATTTTCTCAGACAAGACCATTAAATTGTAGGTAAATATTAATGTCTTTGCGTGTAGTTACTAAGAGTTTAAGAAACTTTAAACGCTATTTTTATGTTCCAGTCACAAGTAATGCTTCGATGCAAATTAAAAATATAAATAAGGCACGTAAATATGTCAAATAAGTAGTCGAACAACTTGCAGCTCGTTTAAAATGCAAACAAACAATAAATAACTTGGTTGTGTTTTTCATTTTACTTTTTAAAGTTACGAGCTGGATTGAAAATATTTTATTATCCTGTAAAGTCGTAACTTTGTAAGTTAAGGTGCTACGCCGGTGTTTATATAAGTTGGAAACAGTTTCAAACAGTTTTGTTTTGTAGCAAAAGGTTACTTAAGTTTTATTGATAAATGTTCACAATCATTCGTTAACAGCTATAAACTATTATTATTTACTCAATACTCAATACTTTATTGCATTCCATAGTGTAACATTAGGTCTTATAAATAAAAATATAGCAGAATCACTATGGACCCTGTCGGGCACAGCAGAGGTAGTAGGAGAGAGGAAGAGGGCTTGGTATACAATTTCGGTAAATGGTCTATAATCAAGTATTTTTGTATAATTATAATTGTATAATATAAGTATTGTATATATTTTTATATTATATTTTATTGTACTGCTAATATTTTATGTATTATTATAAATTATTATTTCATTATTTTATATTATTACTTTATATGTTATTAATTTATATATTATTATTAACTCTGTTATATAATTTATTTACGTTACTGTTTGAAACTGCTAGGAAAATGCTAGGGATTGTATCTGAAATACTTTTAGATGTATCGAAACGTTTCAATACATTCATTTCAACTGCTCTCCCACGCCGGATGTTTGTAAATGTTGACAAACGTTTGTGAACACCGGTGTGGGGGCACCTTTAGTATGATCCTACTAGACATTTCCTGGACAGCCCACAGAACTTTTGTATCCACATCGAAAGAGTTGAATCTAGACCAGCAAAATCGTCATTCTTCTATTTGCTGCATAGAATATTACAATATTTTGGCTACATTGCCTTCAAAAACACCGATAATATCGAGAGTGACAGAGAGGCAAAATAGAAGACAAAATAGATAATTACCATATTATAAAATTAACAGTTTCAAAAGTTGGTGCTAAGCTACGCTGAAAAAAATTGAAGATACTTAATTATTTTTCTTCTTAAATTTTTTTTGAAGTCTGTTATCTCCTTTTTTATTGTTTTTATTTAAAACTTTTTAATGCCACAAATTACAGTAGTGTACGAATTCGTGGACCGCTACAACAACTAGAACTTTGTCGTTATAGGTAATTCATTTTCAAACTACTAATAATCACTACATAGTATAAAACGAAGTCGCTTACCGCTGTCTGTCCCTATGTATGCTTAGATCTTTAAAACTACGCAACGGATTTTGATGCGGTTTTTTTGATAGATAGAGTGATTCAAGAGGAAGGTTTATATGTATAATACATGCATATTATAGTACCCGTGCGAAACTGGGGCGGGTCGCTAGTCTCGTATAAAATAACCTACTCAACCAAAAATTAATCAAATTGGTCCACAAAAATCGGAGAAATCGGTGAAGAAATATAGAAAAAAAAACTCATCAATTGATAACCTCTTCCTTTTTGAAGTCGGTTAAAAATAGAAGACCGAGAGAGACGTAGCCCAAAGCAATGTTCAAACCAAAATACCAAAGTATGGAGTGCAGACTGCACTACATACTTTTGTACACAAATTCAGCTGAATAGTTCCAAAATATGAAGTACAGGCTTGCAGAGTAGTTTCATCAAATGGACCTTAGGTGTCGCAACAAATGAAGAACTATCCATGAAATTAAAGGAAGGATTCACCGATATGAGAGGAGGATAAGAGATCCTATTAACGTTGGTATTTAATATACATACATGCATAAATTCATAAAACACCAAAGACGTGAAGTTGCGTGTGATGTGGCTATTGATACTTAGCCGCATCTGGGGGTCTACTCTACTCCCTACGGCACGAAGTCCGTGGTTTCGGCCTTAGTTACGAGCGTTTCCTACTCTCTATCACCTGCGGCCATACGATTATTTCGGGGCCCGAACTAAGAATGAATGACAACACGATTTGGCAGTTGTCCCTACCGATGTGTTTTTGCCCGTCCGAAAAGTTGAACTTGACACTTGCTTTGTTCACTCCTACATTTCGGGCTACTTTCGGACGGGCGACTAATTTCGTTGGCGGACTTAGTAGGCCCCCTATTTAGATTGAAAGTTAACCCCAACATGCAAACGCTTCAGCTCCGATAGTTATGATAAAGTTTTAAACGTTGAAGTTGTTGCATGTTGTTAATGATAAGTTGTTTTCTTCTATTTTTCGAGTAGAAATGTTCTGGGATTGTTTTTCATTCAACGTAATGTTAAATATTTAGGAGAATAAAACGCAGAAAAGTTACTACAAGTATTTTACGTCAATGATAATCGTATTTAAGTCGTTTCAACATCGACAATCGACATATCTAACAAAAATCTAGGTACCTACTACAAATGTTAAATAAAAAAAATAAAAGAAAATACTATGAATAAAATCATTTACCTATATACCTAAGTAATAGAATTTTAATGTAATCGCCAATCTAACCTTATTTTAATGTGATTAATTTTCCTAATAATTGAATAACTTATAAGCTCTATTATTGTATGCCTTGCAATACCCTAACAGGGTCTGTGTATGTTTGGAAGAACCTATTCTATAAGTTTTCTGTAAACAACATTGTGCAATAAATAAAAAATTATAGCTGTCTTAGGACTAATTCAACGTGGCAAATAGTATAAATAGGTAGGTACCTAGTTACTGAGTAAATAATTCTGTAGCCAAAATATCTTAAAATTTAGATTTTCAGTCATCTTTCTAATCTTATTTACATGTTCAGCGATCGGCGCGAGCCTGAAAAACGCTAGAAACTTCGAGAAATTCAAAATGTACATACAACATGACGCGATGCTATCCGGAAAACTGCTTACTATTCTTCTAATTGAAATTAATGGGCAACAATGACATAAAATTGAAGCAATAGCTTTTTAAAAAGTCTGCCATGTTCAACAGACTAATGACCGTTAACGGCACAATTAGGATGTCGATTATAATTGTCGGCTTTCATGACACACAGCAGTTGTAGCTTAATAATAAAGTAACAGCTGATTTAACAAACAATTACCAGGCAGCCGCGTTCTGACCTGACCTGATTAATTACCTTTTTATTGCCCCATAAAACGTTGAGCCAACAAAATGTACCATCGAGGGGTAACGGTAACAAACACGTTCATAATTAACATACAAAACATTTCAGGAATATTACTGAAAACCTCAAACCGTACTTGATATCCTATTTTAGACACTTACCTCAGAACATTTATCGGGATTGTTCACAACAAAACACTGTTGAAAGTTGTGCCACGCGTTCGTACACTCCGGGGCTTGGAAAACAACTGAGATACAGTGTTGGGCAACTTGCGCGGCCTGGATGCGCAGTCAGGAGGGTTCAGGCTTCGGGAAGGAGCAATCGCAAACCGCCGGCTGCGGAACCTGACTTATGAATGATATAGCCTGCGAAAGGTATCTTGTGTTGGTCGGGGCGCGGCGGGGGCGCGCGGGCGAGGGTTATATAACGCGCCGATCGATACCGGGGGCGGGCGCGCGTAGGGCGCGAGCACAACAGTTTTTCCTTTTTATCGGCGAACTATACATCGGCGGGTAATCCTCTTTGTTTTATTGCGGCGTTTGTTACAGCCATCAGTTTTGAATGACACGCTTTGTTAGTTGCACTTGCAATGTATAGTTGCGATTTTATTTGCTGAACTGAAAAATGAGCGGAAAACTTCCATAGTGAAAAGCTCTCCAATGTATTTTGTGATGCAATGTTTAATGAGAATTTATGATTATTGAAGAGCACCAGAAACTAAAAAGTCACTTTAAGTAGGTACCTAACGTTTTGTTGATACATTTTAATCAAGTTAAAACAATATTTTACTAAAATGTGTTCATATTTAAAACCGGTAAACATTTAACTGAAAAAAGAAACATAAACAATGGCACTATCGTGTCGTAAAGCATCTTCCATTCCATTACCCTTCATAAAGAACACAGATAGTGCCCGCCGCACTTCCTCAGCCAAAACAAAAGTGTCGACACGCTTTATGAACGGGGTCTAACAATAGATGATAAGGCTTCCATTCTTTTGGCCAGCTATTTTATAGAAGGTGCAGCAAACTATTTCATGCTATTAAAATTATTTTTTTATTTAGGACCAAAAAAACCTTTTTTGGTCCTAAATGAAACCTATTACTACCAGCCGAAGCTTTTTGTTTAAGCTATTTGGGGTGAAGAGAAAAGCTCAAATCATCCTTCCGTAGATGAGAACTTTATCTGCATTCGAGCAACCTGTCGATTATTGACGAAACTCTGAAGACCAACATAATAATGGCGGGAACACATCTAACGTGAGGGGCAGCAACGAAACTAAACAAGCTTTCCGACTGTCAAAGCAATAACTGCGTACAGTCACAGAAGCCATCACTGGCCATGGTTCATTTAATAAACACCTCTTTGTCATTGGAGTTACAGACAGCCCACTGTGCAGAGCATGCATGGAGGCGGCAGCCCACGTGCTACTAAACTGCCCTGCAGTCGCCACATACAGGGCCAAGTACTTCGGAAACACAGGTACTCTCCGAGAGACCGTCAGCAACATCAAGGGCGTGCTGGCCTTTTTCGAGGAGTTAGGGTGGATCGAGTAATTACACTTACCACCCATCACGCAAAATACGCGCTCAGACGTAGAGTTGCGGACACCAGCCCGTTATACCTTATTTTTTATAGGCAGCAACGCAAGATGATGATGAATAAATAGCATAAGTGTAACCAACCGGCTTGCCCATTAGTATGCCATAGTGATTATGGGTTACCCACGTTCTTCAGAAATTTCGATAAGCTGTTGACAATGATTGTTGTTTTCTAGAATATCAAACAAAATAAAATTTTACACAATCCGGAGCGAAGGACCAAAATTTATCACAATATGAATCGTTTTTTTCAATCATCCGGATGTTTGGCGGTATTTTCATAACGTTTTCATCGTAAAAGCAATATGGCAGGTATTCAATTTGTATTAAAACGAGGTTGAACGTCTGACAGGACGGAGCTTTTAATATTTGTCACGGATTTTTTATTGCGCCTGATGGGTGCGCCGTAATGGAACAATATTATTACATTTCATTTACAACGTAACATAGGTAAATTTAATTTACGATTTTTTATTGCTGGTACACATGGCTACACTGGCTACACATCAAGCTATACAAAACCAGTTTATCTTGGCGTCGCTTTGTATAATCTTTTCGCACAAATAAAGGTCAGCTTATACCGGTTTTGCATAGCTTGAAGTGTAGCCCTGTGTACGTTTATTTAATACGTCGTCTGGTGCCGGACGTAAAGAATAGCACTACCCCATCTCTTCCCATGGGTGTCGTAAAATTAGACTAAAGGTACTATTCCGAACTGAGCTGCCAACGGCAACTGCCCACAGCACGTGCAGCGACTGCATGAAATCGCACCACGCACGACACTCGCCACACCAGCGTCACCTCTAGCCGCTGCACGTGCTGTCGGCAGTTGCAGTTGGCAGCTCGATTCGGAATAGTACCTTAAGGGATTCCCTAGAGGATGGGCAGTAGCGTTCTCTGAAGGTGCGTACAGATTAAGTAACATGTTGTGTAACTTGTGTTATATAACACGTCCACAATATGTAACATTGTTTTTTAACATTGCAACATATAACAATACTGTACACATTAGTATAACAATGCAATATAAACATGTTATATAACATTGTCGTTTGTCGTTCTGTAGTGCTGTTCACAATGTCGAATTTGTCGATACGAGAGGACGTTTTGCTAGCTGCGGCAGTGACTGTTGTACTTTTAAATAACAAAAAAAACGTAGATGCTGGGTTCGTCCTAGTTTATTGACATTGTTGTAAATTTTAATGACATGTTAAATAACACGTTTGTTATTATAACATGTTTTATAACATTCAGTCTCCACATTGCTGAAACATGTTATATAACAACGTTTTATAACATGTTATGTTATATAATATGTACGCACCTTGAGTACTTTAACAACCATACGGCCAACCCGCTTGTCAAGCGTGGCGATTATGGCAAACCCCTCCCAACATGGAGAAGCACAGGACCGGTCGATGTGGCGATGCTTGGGGAAGGCCTATGTCCAGCTGTGGACGTCTTTCGGCTGAATGATGATGATGATGATCATTTAATACTAGAGGTCGCCGGCGGCTTCGCCCGCGTGGATGTCGTTTATCGCGTATTCCGCGTTTTTCTCTGCTTTAATATGCATGTATTATACATATAAACCTTCCTCTTGAATCACTCTATCTATTAAAAAAAACTGCATCAAAATCCGTTGCGTAGTTTTAAAGATCTAAGCATACATAGGGACAGACAGCGGGAAGCGGCTTTGTTTTACACTATATTTATGTAGTGAAGTTATTATGCCTTGCATCCGCTTAAAACTTTCTTTGAAACTACACATGAAGAAATATTTTAGGTAATGTATTCTTTTACATTCTTGCGCGTCACAGCATCCTTTCGACCTCCATTTTGTGATCTATCACTGTTTTCTCATTTTCATATAGAAATAATTAATTAATACGGTTACTAGACTAAATTGCGCTTCACTAAATAAATGAGTTAATTTTCTACAAGTTAATCTGGTAACATCATTAATAAAGACGTTGGTATTTTGCGGGCTTAATTAGTATTTAATGTAATTTTGGTTCAAGGAATGCTTACAAAACTCTTGTCTGTGAAATTAGGGTAGACTTTTCCGTCCTTAAGGACCAGAGTTCGTTTGGCCTCGGGCCTAGGATTTGGGTGGAATGTTAAAGATAATGGGGGCAATGTGGCGTGCACGGGTAGATCATTTAGGTTCCTTAAGTAATTGCGAACGAAAATTATGTCCTACTGACGTCGGCAGTCCGGTGTAAGGATAGAAGAAATGTGACAGATTTGTTTTGTATGTTTAAAGTAGCTGAAACTCAAAATCAAAACTCATTTATTCAAAGTAGACTAGAATTACTTAGTTATTTTTGAACGTCAGTGTTATAAAAGACAGTCGTCAAAAACGCCCACCCTTCACCGCTTCCTAGTGTTTATGCTGTGTAGAACAACTCCCCAGCAATACAGATCTGTCTGTGTTATAAAGTGCCTAGCATTATACGTAGGGGGCAAATTTTCTTACAGCCTAGTTTTCAATAACGTAAGTGATATGTGGTTAGAGACGACATGTTAAAAACGTAGTCACTACCTTTTTGTTTTAAGCGTCGGAGGTCTTCAAATTACTTCTTCTGCTCTTGGCGGAGCGGAAGGGAGTGTCAGTCTCTTACTGACTAAAACCCATCCTGCATCCTGCAATCCTGGCAGGCACTGACCCTAGCGGGCCCCGTCTACTATGCTGACATCTCTTTGAGGCGCGCGTGGAACACAACGCGCCATCGACTGACCGTTCTGATCGGACGGCGAGCCACTCAACGTTCACCGTCCGCAAGCCCGCGCCTACGGTGACCGGGAATCGCCCTGCGACTCCCGACGCCCGGGGCATCTTCTTCTGTTGCGGCAGCTGGGGCGTGAGGTTTGCCTCTCCTTCACGCGGCCCGCCTCCTCCGTCGCTAAAACTACTGCTTCGCAGAAGGAGGTGACCGCTTCCCATGCTCCCTCGCTCCGGACCATGGATTGAACCAGGGCTGGACGCGAGAGGTCGCCGCCGCCGATCGCCTCTACGAGGACACGGCGGTGATCCGCCCAAGCAGGGCAGTCCTCCACCGTATGCTCCACCGTGTGCTCCGGACGATCCTCACAGTGATAACACCCGGACGTGTCCTCCCGCCAAATCCGAAACAAGTAGCTCCCGAAAGTAAAACCATTAGCACCAAATTCTCTCGGAGCCTTGAAAATGTCACAGCGTAAAATCAATGGACTTTAAAGGAATACGATCAAAATGTCCCTACCCAGCAATAACAACAAGACATATGTCGTTAGAAAGCTCTCTTCATTAGTATCATTTATTACTATGGGGCATGGGTATTTAGTCCAAAACACTGTGTGAAAAAAGTTACAGCTAAAAAAAAAAGTTTGATTTTATGTAAAAATACCTAAATAACTTCGGTACAGGTACATAGGATAAGCAAGGCATGCCCCTTTCGTTCCTCCAGCAGCGTTTGAATGATGTCATTATTGATGACCCCTTAAGTCTATGATTTATGTGCTATACAGCGTGTTTTATTAAAAGTCCTACTAACCCATCTGCCCTAGAGTAGCATATTAAAAAGCCAATGTTATTTATTGATTTTTTCATTTGTCTTTTACTCCAATGTGATTTTTAGATTTTTGGAATAAACGAGTTTTGTATGGAAAACTTTTTTTTTCACACAATGTTTGGGACTAAATGCCATAGTGATAAATGATAGTCATGAAGAGAGCTTTCTAAAGACATAAGTCTTGCCGTTATTGCTGGGTGGGGACACGCCCTATACATTTTTGATCGTTCTCCTTTAATTCATAATTAAACCCATCTGTTTTCACTTTCAGGCTGAGGGGGGTTCAGCAGACTCATTAACGGTCATATCCACGTTCATTTAAGGCTTTAAAGCTGTCTTTAATAGAGGTGATGAACGCAGGAGACATTATCCGATAGCCAGCATACTTGAAACCGCAGTTAAACTTCTAATATTGTTTCTAACGGCCCTCTTAGACGCAGTAATGATGTAATTACGTTTTATTAGATCTTAAGCACCGTGTGTGGAGTAAATAAATGAAGGAAATATTTTAATATACAGGGTGTTAACGAATTCGTGTAATTCCTTAAAACCACCATGATCTATTAATGAAATAGATTTAAGAGGCACAGGATTAAGATTGATTAAAAAAATGTTTTTTGCGGTACGGTTAAGTCACCGTATCTAAACCACCTCATAAAATTTCATAAAAATTAAGCAAACATTTTTTTTTTATTAAAAAAATATTTCATGCCATACAACATTTCGATGTCACGCATAAATGAATGAAAGCACGGCGACACAGCTGGCAGGCACGACTAATGCGATATCGCTCCGTGCAGTCAGTTAACTTGGGGCGCTAAAATGACTCAGAAACAGAAAATCAGGTTATTTTTATGAAAAAATATTTTTGCTGGCTCTGAAAACAAACAGTGTTAGGTCAATCTATATCACTAGTAGATCATGCGGTTTGAAAGAATTACACGAATTCGTTTACACCCTGTATAAGGCCCTGCTCGACTGCTATGGCCAAAATCGAATCGTTTTGCTTACCAAGATGGAATTTTTTTATTGTCAAACTGGGAATATAAATAGATTCTTAAGCTTCTTCTACCTGTAATAGGTACTACCGTATGGTAGGGTATACAATGTAAAGTTATTGGTTCTTTGCTTCATTATTGGTAAAGATGCAAGAATCTTAATTTTAACCAATATCGCTCGGTAAATCTTAGGAACGGCCATGAGCAAATTGACAGCATCCATTACTTTTACTGATTGTTTCCTCGCGCACAAAAGTTGGGCAAGTTGTTGAGTTATTACTACCATAAGCTATGTCTACACCAGTTCGCTTTCATATTCATCTTGCGTCTTCGTCTGAGGCATGCGTGAAGCGCCATAGCGCATGCAATAACGTGGGCACAGGAATCGTGCAATGATCAAAGGTATTCCCAAGGTTTTCAATCTAAGGCGACGTTATGTCCTCGTATTATCTCGTGCCGATATAACCCATACACTATCTCGTTTCGGCACGAGGTAATGCGACGACAAAATTATGTCGCGTTGCGCATGATAGGCAACTGATCACTGTTGCCTTGTCTACACCGGCTACCTTTTGCTATACATGCACCGCAACTTGTATCAAGGGCATGCCTTGATTGAGATCGCTGTCTTAATGTACGATTTCCACCAACCGCATTTCACGCAGGGGCGCAGCGCAGAGCGTCGCAGCGGATGCGCGAGCACGCGCCAGCAGACGACCGCGTCCGCCCGACGGCTACAATCTGCTAGAGCCCGGGCGCATGCGCGCGCGTGCTCGTGTATTCGCTAGCATCACATGAGTAGATAAACGGAACAGAGACAAAGCTTCATACAACCGCGCGAATCGGTCGCACTACTACAAGCACGCGGGGTATGTGTGCGTGACCACTGGCCGCTTGTCGCGTACGCGGCGAGACTGAAAAAAACCGGTTTACGCTGGCACAGCCAGTTGACAATCTCAGGGTTAGTGCGACGCACGTTGTTTGTTGCAAGTTTGAATATTTTAATGTAAAAACGTGGTATTTCATTATTGGTAATGGTTGTTTATTGTACTGTGTGTATGAATAATACTAGAAAAAATAAAAAATATCAAACATTAACTATCCCAAGGAGTACAATAGGTAAGTAAATATTTGATTATTACTTTTTCAAGTAAGTACCTTTATTTTATTGTCTGATCCTTTTTTTAATAAGAAGAGGGTAAGGCCGTGGCTCCATGTCTACGGTGCCGTGTACAGCGCCGTGTGCGGCGACACGGCGCCGCGTTTTTCATGCGGTACCTATGGTATATATGTAATTATGTACCTATGGTAAGTATGGTATGTAGGTACCTATGGCTAAATGATCGAATCTAAACCACAGGATTCAGTAAAATACAAATGTAAATGACGTCAACGTCAAAATCCAAGATGGCGGCTGTGAAATTTTACAAGATATGCATCATTGGTGTCGTTTCCGTGGTTTTCGGGGGTGCTAATGACGAAAATGAGGTCGAAATCAAAATCCAAGATGGCGGCTGTGAAATTTTGCAAAATATGCGTCATAGGTGTCGTGTCCATGGTTTTCGGGGGTGCTGATGACGAAACGGAGGTCGAAATCAAAATCCAAGATGGCGGCTGTGAAATTTTACAAGATATGCATCATTGGTGTCGTGTCCATGGTTTTCGGGGGCGTAGATGACGAAAATGAGGTCGAAATCAAAATCCAAGATGGCGGCTGTGAAATTTTACAAGATATGCATCATTGGTGTCATGTCCGTGGTTTTCGGGGGCGATGATGACGAAAATGAGATCGAAATCAAAATCCAAGATGGCGGCTGTGAAATTTTACAAGATATGCATCATTGGTGTCGTGTCCACGGTTTTCGGGGGTGCTGATGACGAAACGGAGGTCGAAGTCAAAATCCAGGAAGGCGCCTGTGATTTTTTTTTAAATCTGCCTAATTTCCATGCCGGGACAATCTACACCAGTAGCAGATCATATGGTTTTAAGGAATTACACGAATTCGTTAACATCCTGTATATTTTAAAACAACTAAAATACATACGTTAAACTAATTTACCGATTTACCAGAAGAGGTCAAAACTTTAAAATAGTCGCCCTGAAAAATTGCAATTTTAGACATGTCATATTTACGCCAGCCACGGAATTAACGTGCGGTGCACCGTACACGGCGCCGTGTACGACGCCGTACACGGCACCGTGCGCGGCGCCGTGCTGAGGCGCGTCGCCGCGCCGTTTCACGGCGGACGGCGCCGCACCGTAGACATGGGGCCACGGCCTACCACACGGTGTATATTTGCCTTTTTATTGTTATAAACGTATTAAAGATTGTAAAGATATGCCATGTGAGCATTTCCCGTTAGATTGTGTACTTAAAAAAACTATGTGTTAGAGTCAGAACTTACCACACCATTAAAAGAAACAATAAATTATTAATAAAACAAAAATTATAAAAAGAAAATAATTAGAGTAAGTTTGTAAAGTATTCTATTGTGGAGGAACGAGGATGGATGCTGAGCTGAGGGAGAGATGATGTTGCTACCAAGGTTGCGAAGGATGCGAATGACGTCACCTGTATGGAAACACTGTCAGTGAGATCACGTCGGGGTCACCAATGTGGAGGAACGAGATGTGGTGTTCCTCCAAAGGGAGAATCCTCCAACCAGGCGGAGTCTTGTGCCTGGCGGGCCCAACGATCAATGTTGGGCGGTTGTATAAAGGGTGGAAACGTTAAGTGTCAACAGGCGATTATTCCGTCTGTTTAGGAAATATTTCAGAACTTATGGCTAATATCAAAACTAGGCCGCCTAGTAACTAAAATAACATAAATATTTTTGGAAAAATAACTGCCATATATCGAGAATTTTGATATTACCTACTTCCGTACATTTAGTATGACATTATTGTTCATGAGAGGCAAGAAGCTTCTAATTTTTTTGCATTTTATTTTCGTGCATAATTGTTTCCTGAATGACAGAATTAATAAAAACTCAATAAAAAATGGATATTTCTTAGGTACCTATTGAAAAAATCGGTAACATTTTTTATTAAAACTTTTAATCAATTGGATATAAATGGATTTTTTATTTACTTAATAAAAAGAAAACCTAATGCCTATTCCGTCAAAGCGTAGGCAGAGGAGTTCTGACAGCCACAAGTTTCTCATGACGGTATTTAGCGCCATTTAAGGAAAATTGTCGTTGAACTATTCGTATTTGTATTAGTTAAACAAACTGGTTGCAATACTATTATTATTTATTTAACATGAAAATAATAGGCTATCGCATTACCTAGGCAGTCTGGAACTACAAAATCTGTCCGTTTTCTGTTCGAAATCCTGGGTTAGATTTAGTTAATGCTCAAGAATCTGGTGCTATGAAGCTTTATTACAAATTTGACTAAGATAGACCGAAGTCGAGTAAGGCTAAATCCGCCGCCATATTAACAATAAGGAACAGAGAGAATAAGTAGGTATGACTGGTATGATCAGTTGAAAGAAATTCTCATATTAAATATATGGAGGGAGTGAAAGACAAAATTTTCAATATCTGGCTTTTCTTTTTCCTGAAGTTATTTATATTATTTTACTCTTCATGTAGCCTAGTTTTGATATTTTAGCCTTAACTTTTTAAATATCTCTTAAATAGACGAAAAAATCGTCTATTGACATTTAACGATTCCGCCCTGTTTATACTATCTGCCTTTCGAATGTTGATATCGCGATGCAGGATAGTTCGCATGTGGCGTGATAGATGTCGCCACACTATCATGCTGAATAATAAAACTATTTAACAAAATGTTTAGTTTAATTTGTTTTGAACTATTGTGACATCCCTACCAAAATAAGTAACAGTTTTGCACGTTCTTAAGAAGCTTTGTCTCTGTTCCGTTTATCTACTCATGTGCTAGCATGCTCTCAGCGACTAGTGCACAGCTTGAATGATTCAACTTACCGGCCGGCGACAACACACGAGCGCGTGTGGTGATGGCCGAGCGGAGCCGACCGGACACGACGACAGCCGAGCGCCGCCGTCCACGTACGCGAGGAGTCGACCGGCAGTGTAAATTCCATGCAAACATGAACCTTAACTATTGTATAGAAGCTTGAATTTCCTTTAGCACAGTGTGAAATGCGCCCCGGCGGCGCGGCGCGTTTGGTGGAAATCGTACTTAAGTGTCATTTTAACCAGCAGCCTTATTGTCTAACTTGAAATCCATTACCAGTGAACTTGAAGTCGATTACCAGTGGTCGACCCAGTCAGAATGTTATCGGTATTGTCTAAGGTATTCAACTGGTCTTCGGTTTCGGAATGAATGATCCGTGTGAATCCAATTTCCAAGTTTTTGCGTTTCGTTAATGCAAGTAGGACTACTAATAGTGCCATGGTACTATTTGCAATTTAGTTGTTTTAGTAGTTGCAAAAACGGTAATTATATTTATTATGCTGTAAAAACACAGCCTGTGCATTATTTTTGTCATTATTTGCAATTTAATCACGTATTTTGTCAGTAAGTTTACTAAAAAAATAGTAACGAAACGCACGTCACTCACTGTTGGAGTTGTCTGTGTATAGTCTATGGTCAAAAGATCGCGGTTTATTTTGTAGTCGTTGGTGTTGTGTGAATTTTTTTGCTGAAGATTCGTTTCAAAATAAAAAGTTACTACCGATTTTATGCGTTACAAAAGTTGTTAAATGTTGTTACACAACAGTGCGATAATATAATAGTATGGCTATTTCAGAATGCCTGCAAGAAAAGCAGTTTCTTTGCCGAAATGAATGCACTCTACTCAATTATAGGTGTTCAGATGATTAATAATTACTTCTGAGATATTAGGTAGGAAGTTATTTCTTATTCTTCAAACGCTTCTAATACAATGTTCAACACAACAGTGCTAAGATAGTATGGCTATTTCAGAATGCCTGCAAGAAAAGTACCTAGTTTCTTTGCCGAAATGAATGCACCTATCTACTAAAATAAGGGTGTTCAGATGATTAATAATTACTTCTGAGATATTAGGTAGGAATTTATTTCTTACTAGCTTTTGCTCGCGGCTTCGCTCGCGTTAATTTATAATTTTTTGATTCCAAAATATAGCCTATAGCACTCAGGGATAACGTTGCTTCCTATTGGTGAAAGAATTTTTGAAATCGGATGTGTAGTTCCGGAGATTACCTCCTACATACAAACAAACAAATTCTACCTCTTTATAATATTAGTATAGATTCTTCTAATACAATGTTCACCACAATTTTCTTATTTTGATAAAAATTTGACCAAAACACTTCAAACAAGATTCGAATGAGCTCCCTGCTTCATCTGACATTTCACATGGGCTTGAATTTGCTACTGAAATTCATTTCGGTGTTACGCAATACCAAAATCAGCCATAATACGAAGTTCCATTCATTCACTGGGTTTGAATTTCGCTGGTAATGGTGTTGTATGTGACAGCTATTTACACAATACGAAAGTGACAATTGAAGTCCAGGCTAGGTTTCAAATGTCAAAAATGAAGTCCATGTCCATTACCAGTTGAGTTAGACAATAAGGCTGCAGTGTAGTACTGTAATTATAGACACAATAGATAAACAATGGCGGCCGTACCGTTTTCGGTACATTTGGGCAGTTGTGATTAAAATCGAATCAATCGAAAAACGTCATGGATCTTAAATTGTCCCTTAAAAAATGTTGCGATACATTGTGTATCGCGACTCTCAAATTATGAGAAATTATTATTTATATTACTAATACGCAAGCAAGTCTCTCATTTGTTATTGTAGCATGTACTACCGTCAACTGTCTGTAGCGACAGTTACTTATGAGTTGTTTCATATCCTAGCTCTTAGTCGTGGGATCTGGGAGAGGGGAGAGTGACGTGTTTTCTGTGATTTGTCAAACCGCCTCCCGTCACATGCGTTAAATCTAGCTTAGATAACGTTTCAAAGATTGAAGTTAGACATCGCATAAGAGTTTTTAAGCCTGTCGTCGACTACAGCCGAAACGCGTCGAATCGAGTCGAGTCGCATTTGTTCCGTGTGAGGCGAAACGGTCAGTAATCGCAAGTCGTTAAAACAGAAATTCGCGTGACAAGCGATGCGCGCGAGTTATGCGACTCGACGCGTCTCGGCTCGTCGCTGATCGACGCAGTTTTATAGTAAATGTATAGGAGGCCAACTATTGTGGTTCTATTCGACTCGACTCGACGAGCCTAGTGGACGCCAGCTTTTATATAAACCCTGGCGTTTCCCAAACATTCCTTTTTGTAACAAACCTAAATACGAGACTGCCTCGTTGGTGTAGGTAGTGGTTGCAAATCGATTCCCAGGTCGGACAATGTGTTTTGGGTTTTTCTGTGTGAAATCCTCAGTAGCAGCCCGGAGTCTGGATTTGAGTCCGGTAGATAGTAATATGCTTGCCCCTATTACATGGGACTTAAATATAAGGGCGAAATGTGGGTGTAGGTACTACACCTCTGTCCAACCCTTCGGGGAATATAGGCGTGATGTTATGTTATGTTAAATAAGAGAGAAGTTTATTAATGAAATGTCGCTCATAAATGCACATCCCTTATGTACCGTAGTACCTACAGTGTCATCATCTGCCTAGCCTTTTCCCAACTATGTTGGGGTCGGCTTCCAGTCGAACCGGATGCAGCTGAATATCAGTATTTTACATGGAGCGACTGCCTATCAGACCTCCACAACCCAGTAACTGGGTAATACGATACTCTTGGTAAGACTGGTTGTCAGACTTTCTGGCTTCTGACCAACAGTAACGACTGTCAAAGATCTACAAATGACAGCCGGGACTTTACGTGCTTTCCGAGGCACGGAGGAAACTCGCTATGGTAAATGGTCACCCATCCACAGACCAACCTCGGCAAGCGTGGCTTAACCCGGAAGATCGGTCTATGCGGCTGTAATTATTTAGCCACGAGCTCCTCCAGTGTAGTACCTACAGTGTATCGCACTTCAAAGAGCCAATTGTAACAAAAATGTAGCCAAATCGAATCACAGCCGTTAGTCAGTTTTAGTTTCAAAAACCGGCCAAGTGCGAGTTGGACTCGCGCACGAAGGGTTCCATACCATTATCTATAAAAACGGCAAAAAAATCATGTTTGTTGTATGGAAGCCCCCTTAAATATTTATTTTATTGTGTTTTTTAGTATTTGTTGTTATAGCGGCAACAGAAATACATCATCTGTGAAAATTTCAACTGTCTAACTATCTCGGTTCATGAGATACAGCCTGGTGACAGACGGACAGACGGACGGACAGCGGAGTCTTAGTAATAGGGTCCCGTTTTACCCTTTGGGTACGGATCTCTAAAAACTGCCAAAACGTTTCGTTTTTTTTTGTTGTCAAACAATTTGCAACCGTTGTTGCAAACATTGTTGTTGTGTACAACAAAATTTTGTTGTAAACAAAAACTGTCGGAATAAACGGTTCGGTTGCTTTTTGTTAACGTTTTTACTAATTGTAGAATTGGCCCGTATTGGAAATAGGACCCGTTACCGAAATGAGGAAATCATGTGGTCACAATAGTCAGTGACCAGAGAGCTTTATCACACCGGTGCATGCACCGCGTGCAGATGAGGTTGACAGAAGCTGAATAGAGTTGCGCTATATTTAAAATTTTCAACGTCCACTTTGATTCATGATTACCTACGTTTTATTCCTAAATAAGCTTGAACTAACAAAGAACAACCCGATGATAAACTAAATAATATTTCGGCATTGTATGAAGCAAGCTGACTTATGGCTGATTAACAACCGCACAGATCATATGATTTACATGAAAAGAGCCTCCACGAGTGACGATACTTACGTCCGGCCCACCCTGGGCAGTCAGCCCTGCTACCAACCTTGCTGACTGGCTAATCTTTTCACCACGGCATGAGCTATTCTTGTATAGCTCGTGCCGACACGAGAGAAGAAGAAGAAGAATATGATTTACAAAGTTAAGCTGCGCTCGCCGCGGTCATTACAACCGTAGGATATCAGTATTGCCCTATAACTGGATTGCGGTGGTCTGGTGGCAGTCACTCCGTTTAAAATACTGGTATTCAGCCGCATCTGGTTAGACTGGAAGCTGGCCCCAACATAGTTCCAAAAAGGCTAGACAAAAGAAAAATGTCATGTATCGCAGATTGTTAAAAAAAATGTAATATATGGAGCAAGCTAATATTTTTTTAACACGGATGTCCCCAAAATGCCTCTAGTCTCAGTAGTTCGGATGTTTTGTTCGGGACCGGACTACTGAGACTAATTTTGTCTCATTAGTTCGGTTATGACGTCAAACCGAACTGTTGATACTAATAAAAAAGATACCTGTAGTCCGGTTAGGGATGTAAACATAAAATGCTTCATTACATAGTATAAAACAAAGTCGTTTCCCGCTGTCTGTCTGTCCCTATGTATGCTTAGATCGTTAAAACTACGCAACGGATTTTGATGTGTTTTTTTTATTAGATAGAGTAATTCAAGAGGAAGGTTTTAAGCAATAACACGTACACGTGCGAAGCCAGGGCGGGTCGCTAGTTTATTATAATTAAAAGAATCAAACATATTCTCTGAAATCATAGTTTGGTAGTTATTAATTAATAGGCACTTTCATAAGAATACTAACCGGAGAATACTGAAATCATTAACCGAACTACAGAACACAAGTCTCAACAGTTCGGTTCGGTTTGACGTCATAACCGAACTAATGAGACAAAATTCGTCTCAGTATTCCGGCCCCGAACAAAACATCCGAACTACTGAGACTAGAGGCCAAAATGATATATCATTAAGAAAAACTAAATACTTCGACAAACTCAATTAGAAAAACCCACGCAACCTTACTCCAATCTCATACTTGTTTTTCATTACCAAAGAAAGACAACCCTTAGGCATTACACGCTGATGCAATCACATTACCCCGGGGTAGAACCGCTTCTGATTTCCATCGGAACTCGCGTGGGACGACCACTTGTCACAAGTGGACTGAAAAGGCTGGATATTCAGTGGACGAATGAGGTTAGATATATCTTTTGGAGAGTCTAGTCTGCTGCGTAGGTGGAGGTCAAGGTTTTGAATATAAAGAGGTTGTTCATTGTAATAACGAAATGTTCTTCAGGAATTTAGAATAATCTTTAAACATTGCGTAGCTTCGTAGCTGGCGTAGCACAAGAATTATCTATACATATAAAAGGAGAAGCTGACTGACTGACTGACTGATCTATCAACGCACAGCCTAAACCGCTGGGGTTAGAAAGTTGAAATTTTGACAGTAGGTTCCTTTTGTAACGTAGGCATCCACTAAGGGATTTTTCGAAGTGAAATACTTTTCGCGATCTTGTTTTTGTTTGATAGTTCGATTTGACCCAAAATTAAATCTGAAATAATATCTATTTTTATTTGTTCAGATCTTTACTAGGTCAAATAGTTTCAGAGGATGTTACAGTAACTAACCTATTGTTATCCATTTTTTCTCATTAAAATTTTCTAATTATAGAACACCAGAAATGTACAACAATTTTATAAATTCGTTGCACTTTTTAAAGTTCCATTCGCAGACAAACAGCTAGTCAAAAATGAAGCGCCATTGTGATTGGCGGCTGTTATCTGCAGCCGTATTGAACCAGGCAGCGGCATTGGAGATAAATCCCGGCTTCAACGTCGACAGAGTCGGGTTTATTCCCTATTCCGCAATTGTTGTGTGTTGCCAACTTGCTTTTATCTGGGCAAAAATCTGTCGGTACGGTTGCAACGATATATCGGCCAACTGATAACATTAAAGCGAAAACATCGATATTATAACATTGCAGATATATTAGAATTTTAGAGCGATTCTATTCACTTGGAATACGCCTTAACAAACACGGATTTTGAAACGGGATCTGGTTTCTTTAAAGGACAATGGGACAAAACGTCCCCACACCCCAACAGATCTGAAATGTATCTCAGTTGAAACATCTTAGTAGAGTTATCAATTTTTCCTATGGCGACATTGCTCAAACGTGCGGGATATTCCGGGAAAAACGCATTTTTATTATTATTATTTTATTTAAATGAATATTACAATTTATAATGTGATTGTGGATGACGGTACATAATTATAACACTGTTTACTCAATCTGTTTGTTTTTTATTACATAACACTATACAAGAAAAAAACTACCTAACCTGACCTAACATAACCTAACCAACGAAACATCGCCATAACTTTTTTCACACAGCGATTTGAAATGAGCCGCCATAGTAATTATTGCAGTATATTGCAATACCTATCTAATGACATATGTGTTGTTGTTATTGGTTATGTTGACCAATTTGTCCGGTCCTCCTTTACCACCCTGTATATACTAAACCCCATCGATTTTGAAGTTAAAACTGTTTGCTAGTCTTTTCATAGATCCTTATGAAACTACTGACACATCAAAAAAATCTGTTGGAAGGGGTGGGGACAGGTCTCATACAATTTTGCCCATCATCCTTTCGTAAGGTGGCCACACTGAATTTTCAACTGAGTGCGTATTATTAGATATTGGGAAACGTAATTTTCTATAATAAATGTAAGTTGTTTTCTAATCACAAAATATCGAAAAAAAAGCGATATTATCGATTATCGATATCTGTGTCTGTATCGATATTCAAATCACCTTGCATCTCCATGTGTCGACTATCGTTGAAGACGATTTGTGTGGTTTGATGCGTCCCACAGTTACGTTATATTTATTTGTCGACGCATTGTCGCATGTGTTTTGATGCCGATAAATTGGATAGGTAACATTATTATTGTGCGTGAAATTTATATAAAAATTACTATTGCGTCCTAAATTTTACAGTCTTTACTCATAACTGGTCAACACGGTACGATTGTTACAATAAAAGGCACTGTAATTGCAGATAAATCTTTTAATGTTTAACTTCAATAAGTATTTCTATGAAACAACGAAAACCTAATTAAAACATTAGAAGAACACAAAAGATAGAAATATATAAAGTACATAACGCTGTTTAAGTTCAGCGAAATCAAACATTTCTGATTCGTTAGGTAGGTACTCAAAATAATACAATAAGGAGGACGAAGTCAGAATATTGCCTGAAGCGAAGTCACGAATAATAGCTTTATAGTGACCAAAACAACACAAAGGCACAGCATATTGAAATGGATATGAAAGAGAAATATGAAAGATGTGTTAGCCTTTTAGAAAATAGTTCATGTTGGTTTAAAGAGAAACTACTCGTGGCCCATTTCAATGTTCGTATGTGATGGACTCATATCACGACCTTCGTGTTAGTCTTTCATCATACATGTTATGGGTAATAAAAGTTGTCGTGTCTGTTAATCCTTTTAGGTAGTTTTTATCTATTTGATACTAGCTGACCCGACAGACCTATCAAAATCCCATAGAAAATAGAAATTTCAGTTTCCCCGAATTTCGCAATGTCCGGCCAATTTTTCCATATTTTTTTTGCATAAAAACTTAATTAATTGTAGTTATAACGAACATTTAAAAAAAGAAATTGACACCATAGTCCACCCGTTCTCAAGTGATGCGCTTACCAGCGAACAGCATAAAATTTTTATTTATATACATAGATGGATGCAAATAATTTTGTTACTATTTTTTAGTTTATTTAAAGTACTTAATGTCTCCTTATTTATTGTTACACCGAGAACTTCTCCTCATTTTGTTTTCTTGCAAATCATGTCCATCCAAAGATTGTCTGGAAGAAACCGCCTAGTGCGATAGAGTGCGATTAGAACTTCTCTCATCTTCGATCATCATTCTTCCTTCATCTTTATTGTATAAAATTGTTCATCTCTATTTTATAATAATGTTTCTTGTTTATTTTGAGTACAATAAAGAGTGTTGTATTGTATTGTTACATGATTTTATGTTATTTCATTTACTTAATCTTAAGCGCCAAATCCACTAGCAAGTTTTACTGCGCAAGTTTTTGTCCGTTATTGCTCGCTTAGTTCGTAAAACTTGCAGATGTCGACTTGCTACGAGTGTGTCCACAGTTTAAAAGTCGGTTGTAGAAGTCAACTTGCGCAGTAAAACTAAAGCGCAGATCCACCATTGTGGGCACGAGGGGCATGCCCACAACCCTAATAGACTTGTAACATTTTACAGGTTTATTAACTTACTAGTGTTCGCGGCTTTGCCCGCGTGAAACTATACACTGTACAAAATCTTGGTCAGGGCGTCATATATAATATTTTGTAAACATCTCCTTTGTGCATGCGCTATATCGATCATGAGCGAGTTCATACTCCGACTCGCACTTGGCCGAGTTTCGGGTGGCTGTGACCACAACCTTTTTTGAGGGCTGGATCAGCGCCTGGTGAAACTTATAGTGGATTTGGCGCTTTAAAAGTATTTCGTGTTTTGCAGTTTTATGGATTCACATTATGGAATTATGGTTAGTTCTTGCAGCGGTCAGATGCGCAGGCAAGGTGCATGATTTACCTCCGGTTTTTGAATTGAGAATTCTAGGATGAGCAGTACATAACTACTAAGCAACATTTGAGTACCTACGGGATTGTCAAAAAAATGACGGATTTTAAAGCACTTTTTTGACAACTCTGTACTCAAATAATACTTAAGTAGGTATTGCTTATCTCGAATTCTCAAATCAGAAACCGGAGGTTAATCTAGTACTACGTCGTAATCTTTCTCACTCGTTTTTTTATTCCAGTTCCTCAACTACAAACGCAGAAAATCACAAAGAAAAACCCATGTGGGGATGGGCTAGAATATAAAACTTCTTCATCGCACGCTGGGAATAGACGCGTGTTGTAAGATTCAACAAAACCCAGCACGCTTGCTAGTAGGATCTATAAGGTCCGCCTGTGTAACTACCACCCTCACATTAAGCACAAGCAGTAAACTGTGTTCCGTTCTGATACCCAGAGGGATATAGGGATGTGGCGGCATCTATCCACGCCACATGCGAACTACGCAACACGCTGGCGGTGTAGACGACTACAGCGACAATTTTGACAACTGTCATAGATGACAGTTCCTACATCGCGCTATCATGATTTAACACGCAGATAGTATATAATTATACAACCTCCCAACATCAACTGTTGGGCAGTAGCCCGCCAGGCACAAAGACTCCGCCTGGTTGGAGGACCCTCCCTTTGGTTGGAGGAACACCACACCTCGTTCCTCCACAGGGATATATAATCCCTCTATATCTTTGTTACTTGGATTCGTGTGCTCCATCTTAGACCCTGTCTGCGCTTACTATCATGGGGTCTACTCCCTAACCACGAAGTCCGTGGTTTCGGCCTTAGTTACGAGCGTTTCCTACTCCCTATCACCTACGGACATACGATCATTTCGGGGCTCGAACTAAGTATGAATGACAACACGATTTGACAGCTGCCCCTACTACCGATGTGTTTTTGCCCGTCCGAAAATTTGAACTTGACACTTGTTTTGTTCACTCCTACGTTTCGGGCTACTTTCGGACGGACGACTAATTTCGTTGACGGACTTAGGCCCCCAGGTACGACTTGTTTCAAACGTGACCAAGTCAAATAATAAATAATAAACTCCCTGTTCCTTTAACCTTGAATGAAAGTATTGGACTGAAGGCCACAATAATGGACATTAATTCACAACCCCGATCGTAATAACGTTGTGTGCGGTTGTATGTAAGATTCCTCTCGCAGGAATGCCGGCGCGTCTCATCTAATGAAATTGTCGGCGAGTGCGACCCTGCCACCCGACAGCTGATTGACATTGTAGGTACACCACACCGATCGAATAATGGCTTGACACTGGGTTCGATTGATTGATTTTAGGCGAATAATAGGGGTGAGGATATTGCTTCGAAGTGAAGCGTTTTGATCTTCGTTTATAAAGAAAAACAGAATTATTTTCAGCCTTTTGTACTTTTAGATTACTGCTGGATATACAAGGTTAGTCGGAAAGGGAGTACTAATCCGCAGACCACTTAAAGGATCACTATGACGGTTTAAAAGCAAGTGTTAAAATTTAAAAATTCGGTAATTTTTATTTCCATGTAAAATAATAGTTTTAGTTTTGTTCAAAATTCTTCGTCCCTACTTCAGTTACGAATTCAGAAAATGGAGCTTCTAATTCGTGACCCCAAATATGACCTAAAATGTAAACACAGCTAGCTGATCATAGCTGAGGATAGATAGATTTTAGCGTATTTTTATTGTAATTTTTGAATAGCTATTTCTCTTATACTATTGACTTTCGGGGAAAGTTGTAGAACAAATGCTACTCATTATTATGGGTACTTTAACACCCTTTCGCGGGCCACCTAAAGTATTACTTCTTCTTCCTTCCTTTGCCTTGTCCCATTATCTGGAGTCGGCTCTCCTTCTCTCCCTTCTCCATTTATGTCGATCCAGAGCAGTTGCGGTGCCTATTTCGCTCTCCTTTAGATCTTTCTAGACTGTTTTCAGCCAGGTGGCGGAGGGTCTTCCGCGATTTCGCGGATAAAGTATTACTGATGATTGTAATAAAGCAAGGGTAAAAAATTTAAAATTCGATTTCCGCAGAAACATGCAAAACGTATTTATGTAAATCGAATCTAATTTTATCTTCATCTTTCTCGCTTTTGTTACGAATTCAGAAAAATGGAGCTTCTAATCAGTGACCCCTAATATGACCGAAAATGTGAACACAGCTGGTCGTAGCTTCGGAAAGATAGATTTTAGCGTATTTTTTATGAAATCTTTTAACAGCTATTTCTTATAAACTATTGACTTTTGGGAAAAGTTATCGAACAAAAGTTATTCATTATAATAGGTAGGTACTCTAACAACCTTTCGTATTAGTACCCCCTTTCCGCCTAATCTTGTAGATCTTGTTCGGGTGATGCTCACCAACATTCATTCTGTGATTAAGCAACCGTTTACTCGAAAAATGTACTACAATTTAGGTTGAACAGTTGTTTAATCAGAGAATTAGGTACCCAAGAATAGGCCAGTAGACGCCACATGTTGAGCAAGCAGGTTGCTCGCCACATGTTGAGCAAGCAGGTAGAAAGTTTAGGACGCCAACGAACCTTACATACTCCTACTACTACTAGAAGCTAGCGATGGGCGTTGAATCAACGAACTAGTTGAATCAACGTTGATGTCTCTTCAACGGAATTAACGTTGACCGTGTACAAATCAACTCGTTGAATTCGTCAACGAGTTACGAGACAACGACGTTTATGAATTCAACTCGTTTCATCGTTTGACGAATTCAACGAGTTGATTTGTACACGGTCAACGTTTTGTAAATTGTATTTCTTTAAAAATAAAACTCCCGCTACGACGCGACAGTCATGACAAGAATTTGAACTCTAAATAACGAATACAAGATTTTATATTTATTTAGTAATTTGATCAATGTCATTATTTTTAAAGAAAGTAAACGTTAAGTAAGAATTAATAATGTCATATTATTAATTCTTAAAATGATCATATTTGTGCGCGGAATGAAACGTTTCGTAGGTAGTAGGTAAAGTCATCATAAAATGTTATCCAATTTCATTAGGTAAACTGCATCAAATTGTTCGTAAATTAACATTACAACAGCAAACGTTAATAAAAGCGTTTAGGCGTTTATCGTTCATGCAAGTTGACGTTCGTAACACGTTAACTCGTTGACGAAATTAACTAGTTGATCAACAAGTTGACAAACGCAATTCAACGTTAACGTTTCGTTGACGGAAAAACCTTCAACGACCCATCGCTACTAGAAGCTGACCCCAACATCGTTGAGAAAAGCCGTCGCCGTCCGCGAGGCCTAAGCTGAACTTTGCATTTGTGTGAGAATGAATGCAGACGCGTCCTTTGTTTGCTTTAAACCAGTTTATACTGCTTTTTGGCAATCGATTCTATGTGCACTCACACAAATGCAAAGCTCAGCTTACGCCTCGCCAGTTGTACCTAGCTATGTAGTAGGTATGTTAATTTCTCTTATATTGTCATTAATAGGCCGTTTCAAATTCATTTAATCATAGTATCAGACGTATTGCAGCTGCTAGCTTTCCCATGTTAGTTATTAAAGTCAATCGAGGGTAATGGAGCCGGTGATCTAACAGATTATGTATTAACGCTAATAGTTTTACTATTGATCGATGATATTAATTGGCTGTATGACAGGATCGTTTGCCCTTTTAGTTTATGGATCCATATTTAAATATACAACACTAGCTTTTGCCCGCGGCTTAGCTCGTGTTAATTTTTATAATTAAAGTTTCTTTACTAATATAATTCAATCATGATTCGAAAGACACGTGGCGCCATCTTTTATCGTTATTATTGTTTTCTTCGGGAACAGTAGGTAAGTACTTTTTTTCGGGGTGAAAGAACCCTTCATTCCGTCTAGTATATTATCATGGAATAATAATTATAAGTAGGTAACTATAATATAAATTACTATCTAAGGAGTACATTTGAAGCCAATTAAATCAAGACTACGCGGTGCTCGTCTTTCACACTGAAACGAAGACTTTGCAATTTGTAATGTAGTAAACCTACGTGAGGTAAAGCGTGTTATTAAACGCTAAACATACACACGTTAAGCCTTTAATAACACGCGTTATGTATGTACCTTTACATACATAACATTCAAAAATCAAAATGGCTGCCAATCGGAGGGGAGGTGGTTGTTATTACAAAAGGGGGTATTTTTGTAGATAGAATAGGGTATTTGACTGAAAAAATCTAATTAGTCCGTCAGTTAGATTATCAAAAAATATTTGACCCGTATTTTTTCTTTTGTTACGTAAACCAAAATTGACGAAGATAAGACACTTTTAAAATAGGCAAAACGTCACAAGCAAGTACAATTTTTACTTGCTTCTGACGTCACCCACTCTCAAGTTTTGATACGTTTTACATTTCCAAATATTCATAGATTTAACAAAAGAAAAAATACCTACGTGTCCATTATTTTTCAAAACGTTAACTACCGGACTAATTAGATTTGCAATTTATTGATGCTGTCAACATGCCTATTACGTGTTTAACATGTATTTTTTTCGGTAGTGTAACACCAAACACACTGAGTCCACTGAGTATCACCATCATCGTCATCATCATCATCATTCAGTCGAAAGACATCCACTGCTGGACATAGGCCTCCCCCAAGCATCGCCACATCGACCGGTTCTGTGCTTCTCGCAGTTCTCGCATCTCCCGCGATCTTCACCAGATCATACATCGGTCCACCTTGTGGGAAGCCTACCCACGCTCCGCTTTAGTGTATAGTAGTAGGTAATAATAATTAGTGTTAATAAACAAACTTAATTAGGGTACTTTCATCAAATTTTGTCATAGTACCCATTACCCCGATTAGGCAAATTAAAAGCAAAGAGAAAACCAGGTAGACCAAGAAGAAAGTGCACAGACCAATTGAAGGAAAAGACAGAAGTGATAACATACAGAGAAATGAAGGAATTGGCTCTGGATAGAGAAAGATGGAGATTGCTACACCGACAGGTGCCCAGCACTTAAAGAATCATAGCGAGTGCTATACATTGATTTGTACAAAACAAATAAAGAATTTAGAGAAGTTGGAATAGCGTTATAATTGTTCTTTGGTGCCTAAAGAACAGCTTTAGGTATTTAAAATATTTTTAAAACCCCGCAATTTACACATAATTTATTTTATGATTCCTAACTTATCATTGGGCTAATTTCTGAACGCGACAACTTTGACAGTTGAGTTACGACACGTTCAGAAATTAACTCAATTTCATAATAATTTTGTTAAGAATATTTTATTTTATTTTGGGGTTCTAAAAAATAAACTTTAAAAAAAAGTAAAAACCGACTTCAAAGAAATACTAAAAGGAGTAAAATAATTATCATAATATAAAATTAACAGTTTCAGAAGTCGGTGGCTTCTATTTGCTTCTGTACGGGAGCAACCAGGACTTGGGTAAAATAAAAGAGGAAAATATGCAATTACTGGATGACTGTGTAGAATCGATATAATGACACAAGAGCTAATTAATACTAATTACATTCATTACTTAAAAACTAAAACAGGACGTATTGTCGCTCGCTGCTACGATGAATTCAACAGGCGCTCCAACATGCCCCCGGACGTTGAAAGATTCTCTTTCAACAAGAATCAGCAGAGACGGGTAATGGGCAAATCCTATTGAAGGCTCGCCTTATTACTCCAGCAGTAGTCCGGATGTCAGCCACACGAACAATAGCGTCTGATCCTGGATGGACGGCGATAATTCTACCTAACTTCCACTTAAGGGGGGGTAGGTTATCCTCCTTTATCACTACCAAGGAATCTAGCTGCAATACATCTTTACAGGAACGCCACTTGGTTCTCTGCTGCAACTCGGAAACAAACTCCTTACTCCACCGAACCCAGAAATGTTGACGGAGTTGCTCGATCCTTTGAAAACGAGTTAAATGATGAATGGAGTGTTCCTGAAAATCTCGCTGTGGCAGTGAAGTAAGCGGTCGACCGACAAGGAAGTGTCCTGGAGTCAGAGGTGTCAGGTCAGCAGGATCAGCGGACAGCGGCGTCAGTGGACGAGAGTTTAAAATCGCCTCAATTTGGATAAGCGTGGTGTTAAGTTCTTCGAACGTGAGATTACAATTTCCCAAAACTCGCTTTAAATGGTATTTGGTCGACTTAACACCCGCTTCCCAGAGTCCGCCAAAATGAGGAGTATAAGCGGGAATAAAGTGCATCTTAACTCCATCATTAGCCAAACTTGCACCTAAGGAATCGCAATTTGACTTTAAAAATTTCGATAAATCGTTGTACGCGCCAACGAACGAGGTACCGTTGTCGGAATAAATGTTAACGGGTTTTCCCCTTCGCGAAATAAACCTATATAAAGCCAGTAAATATTTGTTACTAGTTAGGTCACCTACTAGCTCCAAGTGAATAGCCTTGGTGGTGAAGCAAATGAATATCGCCACGTACACCTTTACTAGCCTACAACCTCGTCCTTGCCGACTGGCACACATGATAGGGCCGGCATAATCTACGCCAACACTTTCGAAGGGGTAGCCTCCCTGACGGAGACGCTGCTGCGGCAAATTCCCCATTAAAGGGGTAACTACGTTACCCTTCATACGACAACAGCGCACACAGTTATGATAGCAAGCTTTAGCTAAATTACGGCCGCCTATAGGCCAATACGATTCCCTGATTGACGCTAATAATAACTGTGGGCCTGCGTGCATCAATCTCTTGTGCTCAAAATTAAATAATAGTTTTGTAAATATATGAGTGGACTGTAAAATAATAGGATGTTTCTTATTGTATGCAAAATCAGAATTCTCTAAACGTCCTCCGACACGCATTATATTATTGCTGTCTAAATAAACATTAAATTTAAGAAGGGCGCTTTTGGAAGGTAAACTATGTTTGTTTGCAAGTAATTTGTACTCTGGAAACGATTCACTTTGACATTTTAAAATAATAAGATTTAATGCTTCTGATAGAAATTTACTAATTACAGGAAGTTTTCTGCAAATTCTAACAAATCTCAACATGTATGCTACGGAACGAACAAGTCTTAAATAATTAGAGAAACGTTTAAAATCTATAAATAAAGTGCAAGAACTATTTTCTACAATAGCGCTCAATGAAACTTGAGGTCGCGTTTCGGGCAATGTCTTGAATTCTAAACATTTAAGTTGAGATGGCCAGTTGGACTGATCTTCCTTTAAGAAGTCGGGGCCACACCACCACATATATAACCCTTGCAGATCATCAATATCCACGCCACGAGATATTAGATCTGCTGGGTTCTTGTCGGTTGGGACATGACGCCAACTACATTTTGCTGTCTTATCTAAAACTTCAGCAACGCGATTGCGTACAAATGGCTGAAGTTTAGAAGGCAACATTTGTAACCATCCCAATACAATGGTCGAGTCTGTCCAACAATAAACCCGATCGAACTTTGCTCGAAGTGATTTGACCACCTTCTCACACACGCGTGCTCCCACTACGGCACCACACAGTTCCAACCTCGGAATCGTGGTAGGCTTAATCGGTGCCACACGACTTTTACCTATCAATAAGCGGACCATGCATTCACCATTACTGCTAACACTACGAACATAGGCACACGCACCGTACGCGCGCTCAGATGCATCCGTGAATACATGGAGCTCTAACGTCTGATACAAATCGGACATAACAAAACGTGGGATACGCAAATTATTTAGAAGAGGGAGATTTTTAACAATAGCATTCCAAGTTGTGTTGAGTTCCAGAGTCAACGGTTCGTCCCATGAAAGATTGTCTAACCACATTTTTTGCAACAACATTTTCATGGTCACCACAAAAGGAGATATAAGACCTAAGGGGTCAAAAATGCGTGCAATTGCTGAAAGCAAATCACGCTTAGTGCTGCCATTAGAAGGCATCTTAGAACTAATTAAAAAACCTAGTTCGTCAGAGTCAGCAAACCAGTCAAGCCCTAATAGTTTATTGGGCTCACTAGATCCCATACTTAAATCTAATGATGACTGAGAAGTCCCTGAGACTAAAGTAGGTTCATTCGACTTCCACTTTCGAAGTGGCATGCAAGCTGATGCCAGTGCATTGGTGACTTCATTACGAATGAACATCACTTCATTCAAATCGTTACCACCCGTGAGCAGATCATCAACGTAGAAGTCATGCTTGATTATGGTGGCAATCTTATCATTAGTACACTCAATGCCTAATTGATTAAGGCAGCGCGTCGCAAGAAATGGCGCACTAGCCGTACCGTATGTAACGGTGTTTAATTTAAATACCTTGACAGGACTGCATGCGTCTTCACGCCAAACTACCTGTTGCAAGTGCCTATCAGATGGATGAACTACTACCTGTCTATACATCTTTTCAACATCGGCTGACAAGACATACTTATACTGTCGAAACCGAAGAAGTATAGACAGGAGGTCGTCCTGAACCGTGGGACCCACCATCTGTAAATCATTAAAGGATACTCCTGATGAAGTAGGGCAACTAGCATTGAACACTACACGCAGTTTGGTAGTGGTACTACATTCGCGTAGTACCCCGTGATGAGGTATGTAATACGCATTTAAATCTAGTTCCTTGTTTAATGTCATATGACCTAGTGATTCATATTCTGACATAAACTCATGATACAATTTACTAAAATCAGGTTTAGCCTTAAGTCTGCGTTCCAGGGAATATAAACATTTTGAAGCCCTGTGAAATGAGTCACCTAGAACAGAAGGGTTCTGCTTCATTGGTATACGGACACAAAAACGACCGTCCTCTAAACGAGTCGTGGTTTTAATGAAGTGCTCCTCGCACAATTTTTCCTCTGGCAAATAATTAGAAAGCTGCGAGGTAACCTCTTCGAGATTCCAAAATCGCATCAAATCATCGCGAATTAATCCTAAGTCATCATTATTACCGGAACTAGTTTGAGTAAAATTACAACGGACACTGTTACATAAATTTCTATCATTATATAATATAATGGGACCAGAAACGATCCAGCCTAACCTGGTTTCACATAACACTGGCTTCCCGACCCCTAGCTTTATTCTTTGTGAACCTAACAGGTCCCAAAATAGATCAGCACCAATTAAAAGATCTACATCGGAGGGCTTGTAAAAAGTAGGATCTGCCAGACAAATATCAGTCGGAATATTCAGGTTAGACAAATCAATTTCACGACATGGCATTTGGCTAGTTATTAATGGCAAAACAAAACAAAACAACTTAGCACTATAACTGTTGTTGAGTGACGTCATTTTTACCTGACAAGTATTGCCTACGCGAGAGATCGCGTTATTTATGCCATAGATGGAGCCATTTATCGGACTAGTATTTAATTTAAGTTGTTTACATAGTCGCTCCGTCATGAAACATGATGTACTACCGCTGTCGAGTGTCGCTCGCACAATATGCTCACGATCATTATGATCAAATAATTTAATTAGAGCTGTTGACAATAACACGCCGCACTCCTTCCTACTGTCGCAATAAGAAGGTGAAATGTTCGCAGATAACGATACATTATTAGCGTCAGTGTTAGCTGAGTGCGCGGGCGACTCAGACGTTGACGGAGACGAAGCTGATTTATCAGATGTGTTATCACTACGATTACCGTTAGTGTCTGAAATATGAATTAAGATGTTATGCCTGCGCTTGCATAACTTACAACCCGGTTTTTTACAGTTGTTGGAAAAGTGACCCGAACGAAAACAATTGTAACACAATTTAAAACTAGGCACTAATTTACGACGAGCCTCATTACTCAACGCAAGGAACTGTGAACAACTAGTTAAGCTATGGTCACCTTTACAATTGGGACATAGCTTCGTGACAGATTCAGTGCTTATATTATTAGAATTTGGTGTCGTCACCATAGATTTAATTTTACTCGTGGAACCTGATTTAGCGATACCTGACAAGTTGTGCCTTGATAGTTCTAATGTTTCAACTAAATCAGCGCGAGTGCGAATAAATTGTAGGAATGCATCAAATGTAATCTTGCTATCCTTTTCGGTATGACCTTTAAACTCCTCCCATTCGCGATAAGATTTAAGATCTAACTTACGAGTAACTAAATATATCAACAAAGTATCCCATTGCTTGACTGGTTCACCTAACGATTCTAACGCTCGCAAGTTTTTATTTAATAGGTCTATTAAACCTTTCAAAGCGGTTGAGGACTCCTTTGTGATAGGTTCTATATTAAATAATGCTGACACGTGATTCTGCACCAATAATCTTTTATTGTCAAAACGATCGCATATTAAATTCCAAGCCACATCATAGTTACTAGCGGAAAACTCAACTGACTGAATAACCACAGCAGCAGATCCTTCCAGAGAAGCACGCAAATAATGAAATTTGTTGACTTCATCAATCTCGTCATTATGATGAATGAGGCTAGTAAAGGTGTCACGAAACTCCAACCAATTGCTGTATAATCCGTTAAATTTTGGAAGTTGTATGGTAGGCAGCTTAATAGGTTTATGAACACTGCCACGACTACTTTTACCACAAATCGAATCATTATCTTTGCTACATTTATTCACTAACTGTTGAGCCCTTGCCAATGCTTTATAGTACAATGTCTCGAACTCGGAACGTTCTGACATCTGGGCCTTCGTATCATCAACCATGCATTCTAACCTCAACTGTACCTCATCGTATTGCTCATATAACGACTCAATTTTGCCCATGCGCAGCTGTAATTCCGTGACATCACAGCTGCTTAATTTCTTGTCATTCATTGCGTCCAGGTAATTGACGAATGTAGTTAAGCGGCCCTTAAAACTGCCTCGCTTCTTTACTAATTCCTTCTCCTCGGACATACTGGGACTCGAGTGTTGTCGACCTGAAATGTATACAGTAGCAAATACGTTTATATACTTAAACAAAAGTTATGTAGGTACTGAGTTATATGGTTGATTTTAATGTGATGTAACAATGTAATTAGGTAATCTTTAATGTAAATATTTGTATATAATAATAAATCTGAATACTAATGTGAAGGTGTAAACTTTTATTTATAAATTCCTCAATAACTTATCTATGTTATTAATTAGGATACAAACATGTAAGCAAAAAATCTGAAGTACACTACGGTTTAATTAACTGACATTATAGTCAATAGGTAATTCGAAATAATATCTAACACCTAACTATAAACTTATGTGATGAATACCTACGCATCAAACTTACACTTAACTGAATAGTTATCGCTCTAATGCAACAATACAAATTATATAAATGTAGTGCTAATTCCTACTATACTCAAAGTACTATATAATAACAATTGTCGCTAATTGTACACGTAACATACAAAATAACGAAACTACTCAAAATGCGAAACTGCAATGTAGGCACATAATTTATATTAATTACAGATAAAAATGCACTAACCTTTGGTAACTTATAAGTAATTAAAGTTAGATACAACCTGTACGAGTTTGGGTGATATTATCCAATATAAACTTAACACCGTGAAAATAATGTGTACTCAATCCATATTCCACGCAGCCGGCGTATAACCTCTCAAGTCCAGGTTAATTATTTCCGTCGTTATTATCGCTGATTTAATTAATCTTCGAACTGACTTGATAAATACCACAATCCGGCTCTTAAGGACCATGTACGGGAGCAACCAGGACTTGGGTAAAATAAAAGAGGAAAATATGCAATTACTGGATGACTGTGTAGAATCGATATAATGACACAAGAGCTAATTAATACTAATTACATTCATTACTTAAAAACTAAAACAGGACGTATTGTCGCTCGCTGCTACGATGAATTCAACAGGCGCTCCAACAGCTTCAGTGTAGAGTTGCACCGACTTCTGAAACTGTTAATTTTATATTATGATAATTATTTTACTCCTTTTAGTATTTCTTTGAAGTCGGTTTTTACTTTTTTTTAAAGTTTATTTTTTATTAAATACGTTTTAGTTTCATAATTTTAACCCCCTCCTTCATAACCCTTCTTTTTGGCTTTGACGTAGTCGGGCATAAAAAGTCCTTTCAAATGATACCTTACACGATATAATGAAAACATTCCAAAGTGGGAGAGGGGGGGACACGCACCCCCTCGTCTTTTCAAGTAGTCAGTTCCCAACAACAAATATAAACAAAGCAATATTAGTAATTTGAGAATTTTGCTTTGATCCGATGAGGAGTTCCGTTCCATATCTCTGAAGTTCATGGTCTGATCATAACAAAATTTAAATGGGACCAATCGGGAAGTATACCCTTTCGAACAAAAGAAGAATTTTTCAAATCGGTTCATAAATGACGGAGATATGAGGTAACACACATAAAAAATAAAAAAAATAAAAAAAAAAAAAAAAATACAGCCGAATTGAGAACCTCCTCCTTTTTGAAGTCGGTTAAAAATATTATAAATGCCGCAAGTTATTCTTTAGGGGCCAAGGATCAATAATAAAACTATTCTAATTCCTCTAAAAACTTTTATTTTTATGTACAAATCCTGCCATGATTCTTTTGGATGGACATTACCCTGCGCTAGTGTTTCAGAAAACTAAAGTAAGTTTCCTGAAACAGGCCATCATTTAACAATAAAAGCAAGTTGCTATAATGTTGCCTATACTAAAACAATTTACGGAAAATAGTGTAGATATTAGCATTAGTCGTTTATTATCCTGCGCAAGTTGTAAAGACGGCTAATTAAGAATAGGGTTCAAAAGAGTTATTAAGCACGACACTTTATTTGCCGCTCTCTAAATTAATAATTAGTTAGGGAGCTTGTTGCGAATAAAACAACGCCTTTAGAAGGCCGCAAAGTTTGTAAGTGTTTTCTGTATAATTTAAGAACTTGTTAGTTTGCAAATAAATGTTTTGAAGTTTTGAGGCTCGAAAATCAAATTACTATAAGACTAATAACATCACCGTGACTAAGGTACGAGTTCGAAGCGACCGCATACAGCAGCAGCAGACGACGTGTCGTTACGAGTACGACACGTCGTAGCGACACATCACAGCGTCATGTCGCTGCAGAACCCAACTGCAGATGGCTGCAGCAGACGTTACTGCTCGTTTTATTTTAATTATTTCCAAAAGTCAGAGACTGAAAATTATTTCTTGTCATCATCTGCCTAGCCTTTTCCCAACTATGTTGGGGTCGGCTTCCAGTCGAACCGGATGCAGCTGAATATCAGTATTTTACATGGAGCGACTGCCTATCAGACCTCCACAACCCAGTAACTGGGTAATACGATACTCTTGGTAAGACTGGTTGTCAGACTTTCTGGCTTCTGACCAACAGTAACGACTGTCAAAGATCTACAAATGACAGCCGGGACCAACGGCTTCACGTGCTTTCCGATGCACGGAGGAAACTCGCTATGGTAAATGGTCACCCATCCACAGACCAACCTCGGCAAGCGTGGCTTAACCCGGAAGATCGGCTGTAATTATTTAGCCACGAGCTCCTCAAAATTATTTCTTGTAATGATAGTAAAAAGCAGCCACGAGCATGCTAGTGTATTTTCAATCGCCATGTGCAGTCTGTCTATAAAGTCATGAAATGGAACTAATTTTTAATCTTTCCTGGTGTTTTGTCAGTTACTGTTTTATCAAGTGATAATCGTATCTAAGTACGAGCAAATTGATTTGATGAGTAATTAATCAATAATTTGTAACTATAAATAAAGTCCAATAAGTAATTCGTGATTTTTAAATCCCGGGATTAAAACGTCATGATAATTTTACCTATACCTATTCCGGGATTTTAGAGGAGGTATTTATCCATTCTATGTTACATCCTTCCTCGAAGTTTAGATAAATATACTCTACCTATTCCGATCTCGGCTAATAACTTTAAAAATGTACTTGGAAAAGTACAAATTAAAAATCAAAAGTGTAAAGTTCAAAGTAAAAATTTCGTACTAATTCCATTAAAAAATTACTAAGTCCTCTTCTTAGTCCACATTATTGTGCAACTACGGAACCGGTGAGTGTCGGGCCTAGTGGCCCAACACGCACTTGGCCGGTTTTTTATTTTGAATAACTTTGTTGTGCTATCTTAATAACTGATTGTGATTCAGTGTCTATGTTTTTAAAAAGTACAGTCAGCATCAGAAGTAGATGAGCAACTCAGGTGTTCAAATAATTAAACACATTCAAGATACCAAAAACATCTATGCAACAAAACTGTTCAAATTGATTTGAGCATCATAAACTCCAAATATATCTGAGCAGTCACATTGTCAAATATTTATTTCGTCGCTTAGGTAACAATACCGCGCAACAAACTTTTAATACATTTTTAGAAAGGTCTTAAAAGTGCTAAATTATTGAATTTAAAATTAATTAAGCTGTATCTTTAATATGTGTTATGATTATGTACAAACTGTAATATATTAATATGACTCTGGTGATTCTCACTAAGATGATTTAATGCGTGATAAAACGAGTTATCCAATGAATATAAAAACCGTCATATTTTAACTTGAGCGGTATTGTTACCTAAGCGACGATTTACAAACTAAAAGTCTATGGTAAGTAAACAAGCTAAACATTCAAAGGTAACTAAGCAACACGTTATTCAGAAAGTCAGGATAGCAACGTAAAATGAATTGTATTTGATTGTACTTAGAGTCATAAATTAAAAGTTCAAAAATAGATACAATGTGTACTATTGTGTCAATACAGCATTTTTTTCTTTTTCTTCATATAGCTATATCCCTTTCATTTCGTGCGTGACGTCATTGACGTGTCTTTTGTTTATAATATAATCTGATAGTCAAGTTGTAGGAAAACATCGTAAGGAAATTGAAACGAGTATTTATTCCGCGCGAAAGCCATTAAATTCGCAACAATCAGTTTGAATGAAACTGAAATTTTTATTTGCTACATTTTCTAGTATATCTTCAGGAATTGAATTCGTATTAAAGAGGTACCTACAAAATACCTCGGTTCATTTTAACTATGTTTCGGATTGATAACCGTATCCAAAAAAGTACAAAATCTGTTAAGCGTCAATTTAATTACTCGGTTAAAAGATATCTAACGATGTAAAATCAGCCCGACTAAGCACGCACTGAGTGATAATAATTATGATTTTACGCAAGCGGTTTTTATATGCTTCTTTTTCTATCGTGTCGGCACGAGCTATACAAGAATAGCTCATGCCGTGGTGAAAAGATTAGATAGTCAGCAAGGATGGTAGCGAGGCTGACTGCCCAGGGTGCGCCGGACGTACCGAAGTATCGAATAGAATCACTCGTGGAGGCTCTTTTCATGCACCCCTTTTTTTCAAATGCTAAAAGCGGCTTATCTATGAACATGCACTGTAGCCTGATTTTAATAGTCAGTTATCATCGAATCGCATCGAATATACCTTTAGCCAAAATCTAGGACGATACGTTTTAAAACAGTCACTTTAAAAAGAACCGCTAGTGCGTGCGCTGGTATAGAAAGCCATACGCGTTACATTTAGTGGCTCACCGCCTGCCTTTAATTGCAATGCCTGCCTACATTTTAATCTTAATAACGTCACAGGACACTGTACACCTTACAGCGATAACACACTGGCATGGCGGTCGAATCCATTTTGCTACAGAGAGACCCACTGGCAGTGCGAACAGTAGCATATACGTGCGTTCGGTTTTTTTGAAGCGCGAAATGTAATGCGCTTGAATGCGCGCATGCAAAAACTGTAAAAAAAAGTAATAACCGACTAAAAAAACATAAAATTAACAGCTTCAAAAGTCTACAATTTTTTTTCAGTGTAGAATTGCACCGTCTTCTGAAACTGTTAATTTTGTCTTATGTCAATTATTTTACTCCTTTGTTTTTTTTTGTAGTCGGTTTTTACTTTTTTATAAGTTTATTTTTTATTGAATACGTTTTAGTGCCATAAATTAAACCCTCTCTCCTCCATACTCTCTCTCCCTCTCTCTTCATAACCCTTATTTTTGACTTTGCCGTAGTCGGGTATAATAAGTCCTTTCATGCTATACCTTACACGATATAATTCAAACATTCCGGAAAATGGGGGGAGGGGGGGGTTTACGCACCCCCTCATTTTTTCCAGTAGTCAGTTACCAACAACACGTATAAACAAAGCAATATTAGTTATTTGAAAATTTTGCTTTGATCCGATGAGGAGTTCCGTTCCATATCTCTGAAGTTCATCAACAACATTTTTAGGGGACTAAACGAAAAGTACCTATACCCTCTCCAAAAAAAAAAGAATTTTTCAAATCGGTTAATAAATGACGGAGTTCTGAGGTAACCAACATAAAAAAATACAACCGAATTGAGAACCTCCTCCTTTTTGACGTCGGTTATAAACGAGCATAAACCAAGGTCTGTAACCGCCCTAAAACATCTAGGTTTGTAACAGGCCTTAGTATCACTGAGCAATATATTGAGAAATGGTTATTGTTTACATATTTTTGAACACTTTGGTTGCTTAGTTACATTTGACTACCTCAGTTGACAAGATGATTTGTTTGCATAGAAATATTTGAATTGCGAGTGTTCAGATGATTTTGATACATTGGATGCTAACAATAATTTGAACGCTATTGTTGTGCAGATGTTAATGTGTTTTTGAAAGTGTAGAATTATCTGAGTACCTGAATTGCTTCTATGTATCTGATGTTGACTGTACCTTTAGTTCAAGATATACCTACAAGAATAGTTTATTGTTTTAAAATTTAGCATACGAGTATCCTTACTAATATTATAAATGCGAACGTGACTGTCTGTCTGTTACCTCATCACGACTACTGAACCGATTTTGATGAAACTTGCCACAGAGATAGTCTGGAACGCAGAGAAGGACATAAGCTACTTTTATCCCGAAGAACGCGGAATATGTGATAAACGACATCCACCCACACGAAGCCATAAATGTGACCTCTAGTGTTCTATATTATGAACTGTGTATCATTTTCCGTAATTATGACAACGGAATTCATATTTTTCGGGGAATTTCGTTCTATAAAGTAAATTATATTCGTTTATTAATCATGTAGCTCCATTAATTTCGCTAATCATTTCCCTTAACAGCATAAACCCTTTATTCTGGTCATCGTGATAAAATATCCTGTTTCATAAAAGTAATAAATTGGAGTAAAATGGTAGCGAATTTGATCTGCATACTTACCTTCCGCTCTCTTCACTCGTTGGTTATCCTTTGTAACATTGACGTTCAAAAACAACATTTTGAATGATACAAGTAGGTTGTTACTGACCAGGGGCCCAATTGTCCTAAAATAACATGTTGCCAAACGCAATCGAACCACAACCGTCAGTCAGTTTTTGTTTTCGAAAACTTTCAAAATGATTGATTTTGTTTTTTGTGTCAAACAATTCGACAGCTTTTGAAATTGAGAACTGTCTGAATGAACGGTTCGGCCTTGGTTCGGTTGTGATTTATCAAGATTTATTTTAGGAGAATTAGGCCCCTGTATTCTAATTGCGCAAAACACTCGTAATCGTTATTTGGCTTTGATTTTGTAAGGTCAACAATTTCCATAGCAACGTATGTATTAACAATCCGACTTCTTCACAACTATGTACCTACAGTCACTATCAAATATACCGAACAGACTGATCAAAATTACCTGAACAACCAAAGAAATTAAACTTTAACTCAATGGGATAAAGTTCTTGTCAGAATGACAGTTGTCGTGTACCGTGTTCATTCTGAAACAACCCTAGTCTCATTGAGACACAGTTTAACCCTTTTACCGCTCAAGTCGGATAAATCCGACAACAAAAAATGTGTCTATTTCGCCCATATCGGATAAATACGACAAAAAAACTGTGTTTAAAATGTATTAATTTATTGACATAACATAACATTAACATAACATATAATACTCTTTTCATAGTAGTTATTATTTTACCAATTTATGAGCTGGGCGCTAGGGGCACGGCAACTGATAAAAAACCAAGCGGTTAAAAGGTTAATTTTCTTAGTTGTTCAGATAATTTTGAACCCTCTGTTCGTCCCGATATATTTGATGCTGACTGTACCACGCAATGAATATTGTTGTAATGCAGTGTAAGGCAATCAAAATAAAAGCTATTGAAATTACGAATGTGATACGAAATTCGGATGCAGACTGGTAACTTAAAGAAACCGCAACTGTAAAAAGATGCTTTTCCTTTTTCCACTTTCAATATGAATGTTTTATGTTATCTACAGCATTCTAATCGGGCAAAAGATATTGTATTGCCCTCTTCATAATTTTGGTGCACTGACTGATAATAATTAATCTAGTAATGAAACAAAAGTGATAATATATTCGTTATCGGCTACAGGTATATTTAAACTACTTTTATGAAAGAAAATATATCGTCGGTGCGCTTGCGAAAACTCATATGTGCACGGCTAAAAAATTCTGACATGTAGGTACACGAAAAATACAAAAAAAGAAGTATACAAGGTGTAACATAAATAAGTGTACAACCTCTTAAATGGTCACTGTACTCATCATTATGAACAACTTTTATTATGGGACCAAACCGGAAATCGCGAAAAAAATATCAGCTGTTCCCTACATTTTGACGAGTTATGCGAACATTAATGTAGGGAACAGCTGTTTTTTTTCGCGATTTCGGGTTTGGTCCCATAGTAAAAGTTTTTCATAATGATGAGTACAGTGACCCCTTAAGAGGTTGTACAGTTATTTATGTTAGGTACACCTTGTACATTCAGCTTATGAAGTAACACATTTTTTTTTTTAAATAAAATTACTTGTCGTTTGTATTGTGATACGTTTAGAAGTTTTAGTTTTGAATTTTTAGTTTTTTTTTAAATAAGATTAAGTACATCATTTGTATTGTGATACGTTTTGAATTTTTAGTTTTTTCTTAAACTTATTAGTTATCAAATAAAACGGTCCACGTCCTGAAAAGTTGATAAAATCCACATTTGGGTTTTGGCAAGCGCACCGACGATATACAATATTAAATAATAATCTAACTTGTTAAACAGTTAAGCAGGTAATAAAACATAAATTGTTATTTTTCATACAATTTATTTTTGCACTTACAAAACATGAATATCAAAATGCATTGTTGCATTTTCTTTCTTTATTAAATAAGGAAACCTATAATGTACGTACAATAAATTATTTTAAGTTTTAACGTTAGTAGGTACTTATAATATCAATGGTATAACAGATCTTTCGATTGATTCCTCGATATATTACTAAAATACGTATAAACATATATTTTAAAACAATAAAAAAACACGATGAAAATATTAATTCCAAAACTTACAATAGAAGGTACTTTTCAAAATGTACCAAAAAGTTTGCATTACAAGAGTTGCTAGCTCAAAAAATTACAATTGTAAATTCGGCGAGGTTGTGTCTATGAACAATCTGTTTTAGCGATTATACAAACATAATGCCAATACTAAATATACTAATTAATTTGTTCCTATGATAACGCTTCGTAAACCCATAACAATGGCACTTTCTTGACTATAATAACAATATTATCACTTTCCAATACATTTGTAAAGTTTACAAATATATTCAGACAAAAATCTAGTACTAACATCAAGTTAGGAGAAATGTACCATGTTCCATAGTAAAAAGAACAATTTTGTAAACAAGTAAGTTCACCTTAATTTGAGGAAAGTGTGTGGTAATGACAGCCTAAATGACATTAGACATTAGATCGTCCTTACTTTCCTGTAGTGTACATATAAAATATATACTCGGCAATAAACCACTCGTACTATAACACAATGGATAGATCAGAAAATGTCTGTGGCACCAAATTTATCCACAATTTTTCCATTAATTTCCAAGAACTTTTAGAAAAAGTTGCTTAAACTAACGGAACATGGAGGTAGAGAGTCTACAGCTCCTGAACGGGATCCTCAGCATCAGCCAGCTTGACGAGGCCGATGAAACTCTTCTCTGGCTGCATCAAGGAGTGCCTGTCTCCTCCCGTATTCCTCACAGCTAGAATGTCACCAGCCTTGAGGAAGAGCGCGGCGGCAGAAAAGCAAGAGTTCGGCTTCTCGATTTGTTCTGTTGAGTGGGTAGACTGTGCGCATTGGAGGAGAGTCTCCCGACCATCAATTTCAGCGTTTGTGCGGTGAAGCACCCAGGAAATAATGTCGTGGCTGTCCAGATAGTAGATCTAGAAAAAGGAACGAATTAAATTCGGTGATTTCTTTGTAAAGGGCATAAAAAACTATATCGGGTGTAAAAATACCCTTAACGAATACGAGAGCCAGGTATTCTTCCCATTATTACGATTTTTTTTTGTATCGGGCCATACATGGGAACAAAGTTACATTTTTTATAATGTTTTTACTTAATCTAAGTGTTAATGTCATTACTAATCATTCTTCTAAACAAATATTGTCAAAATGTTTGAAATGTAGGCGTAATTTCAGCCTCGGGGCTGAAACTCTCTTAAAGGATCTTATACCATCATGTATAGCTGCAGTACATAATACACTTGGGAGCAAATAAATCGAGCCACTGCCTTCATTCACGTGTCTTGGCGATTAGTTTCGGTTTCCTGAATTATATATAATTCTATAAAATATGGCATTTCAAAGTCCATTAAATAATCTTTAAAATCAGCATAAATTATTCAATGATAACCGTTTTGAATGATAATTTATTGGTTGATAAAGAAAAACAGTAATTTTGATGGAAACTTGGGTAAGGTTAAAACAGTCCAGAAAAAACAGATGAAAACAAAAATATTGTAACAATCACACTACAATGTGGGTATAATTAACAGAAACCCCCAGGTTAACCTTTTCTTATTGGAGTGCAATCAAAATGTCATAAGCAAATTAAATACGATAATTTTTTTCTACCCTTTAATTTTTAATTTAAAATGAAAAGTTGATAAAAAACTACCCTCATTGTAAAGGTTATCAAACAACCTTTTAGGTGACTTAATATGTTTAGAATTGATCTGTTCCATGATAACAAAAATAATAACCAATATACGTGAAAAATAGAAGTGGCTCGATTTATTTGCTCCTAAGTATATTATACTTCTACCAAACTGATATTACTTAATAGACTAGTTAGACTGGAACCTAACCTCAACATACCCAATCAGAAAAAGACCCTGACCTACGCGTCTTTAGGTCTTTAGCAGCAAAATTTATGTAAGGAGAAGCTTTTCAGCAAATTAAATTAAAAACTTTTCCTTATTCATGTACCTAATATGCTTTGAGCAATATTTTTATAAATGTGAGATGATATGCGAAGCCAGATGTTTTATTAAACTATTTCTTATTTTTTTATTAAATCTCTGCGTGTGCGCTTACATTGCGCGCTACGGTTAACAGCTGTTTTAATACCTAAAAATAAAAGTCATTTCCCAGCAATTATTTTGCTCAATGTTACTTAGTTTGATGTACAGTATGCGTAGACTTCGGCTTCGTTGAGGCTATTTTTTACACCCTATACAGGGTGTTAACGAATTCGTGTAATTCCTTAAAACCACATGATCTACTACTGGTGTAGATTGCCCCGCACGGGAATTAGCCTGATTAAAAACCAAAAAAAAAAATTTTTTCATGTGGTAAGTGATCGTATCTAAACCACCTAATAAGGATTCAGTAAAAAAACAAGATTTTTTTTTGCAAAAAAATTTTTTCATGCGCTTGAACATTTCGATGCCACGCATAAATGAATGAAAGCGCGGCGATGCGGCTGGCAGGCACGACTAACGCGATATCGCTCTTTGCAGTAAGTTAACTCGGGGCTCTAAAATGACTCAGAAATTGAAAACTACGATTTTATTTTCAATTTTTTTTTCAGTTGATTTTCAAAAATTCCCTTTTCGGGTTAATTTGTGTCACCAGTAGATCACGCGGTTTGAAGGAATTACACGAATTCGTTAACACCCTGTATAGTGTTTCTAGAAAACTCAAAGAAAAATTGTGTTCTAGAAAATCTCGGCTGTAAGCCAATTTTAAATTACTTTATCGGTTTACTCCTTGCCTTTATTTAGGAGCTTCTAATTGCTTTAAGCTAGAAAATTAGTCTGAAGAAAATTGAGTCACAAGACTTAGTTAACTGTTATAAATCTGCTGATTTATTCAATGTCTTAGTTGTTTAATAGATTTATTGAAACTTTACGAATTTATAAGCTCACTTTACTTTAGTTAAGAGTCCATCATTGTTTATCAGAAATGTAAAGGATGGACGTAGTGCTTCAATACAAAAGTCACATTGAACAATGTTAAGTTTGAGTACCTAATGCTTATGCATTTTTAAATTTTCTTTTCCTTTTGTGCCGTATTGAAAAGATTTGCTAGTCAGCAAGGTTGGTAGCAGAGCTAAGTGCCTAGGGAGCGCAGAACTTAAGTAGGTATCGTCACTCGTGAAAGCTCTTTCAATACACCCTTTTAACTTTAATTTTTTCAGAATAAATCATAACTTATCATCACGCCTGTACTCCCTGAAGGGATGGGCAGAGGTGTTTAGTATCCGTTATCTTTAAGTCCCATGTAATAGGGGGCGAGCCTATTGCCATCAATCAGGCACAAATCCAGACTCCGGGCTGCTACTGAGAATTCAACATGGAAAAACCTAATAACGCTTTGCCTGACCTGAAGATCGAAACCAGAACAACACGCCATAGACTAACGAGGCAATCAGTTTTTAGAATAAATCATATTAAAGGAGATGTTTGATTTTGGGCCACCACTATGTACAGTATATAGAAAAATAGGAAAAAAAATAGGGGATTTCCATAAAAATTAAATAAATTAATTTGAAGAAGAGTACTCTTGTACTGGAATTATTATTTGGGGACGTTTTTTAATATGTTAACCCTTTTTTTCAGTTTTCATGACAGTTATGTTCGACATTGACATGAGTTTGACAACTTTGACAGTCTTAAACCTATCTTTTCATCGTATGACATGTCAACAGTTGTCGAAATGACATTTCACATAATTTCGATCCACCATATTTTTATGTGTTGTGTTGCTCTCCTTGACCAAAATATCTTGAATATACAATTAAACGAAGTAAAATTATAGAAAATTAACATTAAAAAACGGTTACTTTATTGTATAGCTATATTTACATCTAGTGTTGTACATGGTGCTAGCCCAGGCTCCATACATTTCTGAAACATCTCCTTTATTACCAAAAACAAAAAACGCTGTTGTCCAATTCACTGGGGCCCAATTCTCCTAAAATAAATTGTTGCCAAACGCAATCGAACCACAACCGTCAGTCAGTTTTTGTTTTCGAAAACTTTCAAAATGATTGATTTTGTTTTTTGTGTCAAACAATTTGATAGCTTTTGAAATTGAGAACTGTCTGAATGAACGATTCGGCCTTGGTTCGGTTGTGATTTATCAAGATTTATTTTAGGAGAATTAGGCCCCTGTACTCTCGGCAGATACCTCATCCAATTAATTAAATAAATATGTGTACCTGTACGTAGACGAGGTACACGCCGGTGTCACGCACGTGCACGTGTCCGTTCCTAGTGAGGCTGGGGCGTGGATGGGGAGTTGCTACCGTCCAGGGTGCTGGGTACCAAACGTCGTGGGCTTTGTCGTGAGACACGCGGACTAGACCATTACCTGGAAAGAATAATAAACAAAATTAAGTAGCTAAAATCATTATTATCTTAAATATATAATAATGAATCCCTATTTCCCTTGGTCACGGCATCACGCGTGAGTGGCTGGACCGATTTCGCAATTTTTTTTTTGTTGTATTTGTAATTGTCAGGAGAAGGTTCTTAAGAAAGAAAATTTTGATATTAAAAAAACAACAAATTATCTCAGTATGTCCATATTCTTAATTTGTTTACCGCATGCATGAAAATGGTTTTAACTTTTTGATGCTATTTTGATTTTGTTTCTGAAGGTACGTGTAGGTGGGTAGTAAGTAGGAAAAAGTGCATTGCAACGCATGCTGGGTACAGCTAGTGATTTATAAATTCTTTATTTTACATACCTACACCAGGTAAACCAAAACAAAGAAAGACAATTTAAATACAAAAATACCTATTGTGCATTTTTGTACTTAAATTGTCTTATCGCGCAAGGCGATCTCTTCCAGACAAGCGTTGGATGGAAAAAGAAAAATAGGCAGTCTAGGTGTATAATATGAACCTACATTTCGTACATAACATTGTTTATGGTCATCGTATCGAATGTAACAAGTTTGGTCCTCAGAATCAGACAGAAATTTTTATTTGGTAATTGTTATATGACAAGTGTCATTCAATGCGTAAATTACTTTATCTAGGCAAAGTGTGTGATCTCAGAAACTTAAAGTTACAGTCTAGAAGCTGGAACTGTCTCATGGGATCTTATACCATCATGTATTCCAATATTAATATACCTCTACCGAATTGAGATATTATCCAATAGACTAGTTAGTTGATATTACTAATAACTTATGTTACATTTTACCCAGAACTGTGATGCGTCGAGAGGCGCGCGTGCCCAAGCTGTTCCACACCGCGTATTTCCCTTTCCGTGTCCAACTGGCGACACCGGTCTCGCGAAATCCGCACGCCTTTGTATTACTACACAATTCAACCAACCCGTGGTCAGCTCGCGTCAACTGAGCACGTTTTTGCGATCAAGCAACGTTAAAAGAGGTTTTACAAAACAGTGTGCAATTGAATTGAACACAGTTTTTTAGTTGGTCTGTTCAAAACAAATCCGTGCTGATTTAGCGCGTTCGTAAATGTTCGGAATAAATCGTGTGAGCTGAAACAGGCGGGAGCCGCCGCGGTGGCGCCCGTGGGTGGATATAATGGAAGAGTTTAAAAGGATTTTCAGTGAAATTACCAAAGATCTTGAAATGGAAGAGTCGACGGAGCCCCGCTGAGCGGGGCTCCTATTTCTGTCTGTAGGGTTTAAAGTAATCTAATACGAAGGGGATAACCGGGGTTTCGTTCGCTCGCTTCGCTCGCTCACTTTAGCCCCCATCATCCCCTTCGAACCTAATCTATCCGAGTCGGGGTGCCCCAAATTCCCGAGCTCGCTTCGCTCGTTCTTCAAATTAGTCAGTTGGAAAACAAGTATCAGCAATGAAAGCAGTACCTCAATTAATACCGTCGCTGATTTAACACGCTTTTGAAAACTCATACAGTCGAGAATCAAGTCAAAAAAGTGTTCAGTTCAACTGCACACTATTTTATAAAACCTCCCTCAGCGCCACTTGATCACAGGCGTGCCCAGTTGACGCGAATTGAACACGGGCTAGTAGAATTCCGTAGTAATACAAAAGCGTGCGGATTTCGCGAGACCGGTGTCGCCAGTTGGACACGGAAAGGGAAATACGCTTCCACACCGCAAGGTGCAGAACTCATGCTGGTTCACGGGCGCCTCTCCGACGCATCGTAGATACGTATAACACACTTTATTGACTTGGATATTTTCGCGCTTTCACACTTGAAATTCAAAAGAAGTGCTATTGAAATTCTAAATTAATGTTATTGTTGTCGCTAAGATACCTACGAGTAGGTACTTACTTCTCTGCTTAATTAACGCACGCATTTAACTATATCTTTAATATTATTCCGCGGACATTGGTGTGGGTTACACGTTTACCTAGCTTACCTATAATAATCCTGTCATATTGTAACTGAAATGTGTACCTAACTGTTTTATGTCCCAATAAAGTAAAATAAAATAGACTGGAAGCTGGCTTCAACATAATTAATAAAAAGGCGGTGATCTACGCGTCTTTGCGGTCTTTAGCGACAAAATGTATGTTGGAAATTTTTCAGAAACTTTTCAGCAAATTAATTTGAAAACTTTTCCTTATATCTCTCATATACTTATATAAATAAGCATATTTGCTTTGAGCAATATTTTTATAAATATGAGATGATACGCGAAGGTAGAATTTTATGAAACGATATTATGTTATTCTTTCTTATGTGTCAAGGGCGTCTGTTGAGAAATTTTATAATATCACTACAGTGCGTATAAAATTCGCAATATTATGTGGACATTTTTGTGTTTTTATCGTTTGTACGAAAATTTACGTTACCGTATCATAAAAATGCACGTCAGGATCATTGTTAGATTTATCGTTGACCATGTAGATCCTGAATTTTAATAAAGCATCGGAGCACATAGACGGCGAATAACTCGCGGGCGTGGAGAGCGCGGGCGGACCGCATATTGTACGTGTGGGCGCTTGCGGCTAGAGGAGGAACATGGTACGATACGGTAACGTAAATTTGCAAGTTACGTCAACGCACTGTGCCGCGTTACCGCACAGTTCTACGTTGACGACGTTGTGACGTGGAGATGTGGACAGGCCCAATCTTATACCGCGTAATCTACTGGTGAAACAGATTAACCAGAAATGGGAGTTAGAAAACCAAAAAAAAAAAAAACATTTACCATCTTGGTTTTCTATATCTGAGTCATTTTAGAGCCCCGTGTTAACTGACTGCAAAAAGCGGTGTCGCGCTAGTCGTGTCCGCTAGCTATGTCGCCGTGTCTTCAATCATTTATGGGTGGCATCGACACATGGTTTAGGGGGTCTACTCCCTAAACACGTTTCCGTGGTTTCGGCCTTAGTAACGAGCGTTTCTTACTCCCTATCACCTACGGACATACGATTATTTTGAGGCCCGAACTAAGAATGAATGACAACACGATTTGACAGTTGTCCCTACTACCGATGTGTTTTTGCCCGGCCGAAAAGTTTAAATTGACACTTGTTTTGTTCACTCCTACGTTTCGGGCTACTTTCGGACGGGCGACTAACTTTGTTGACGGACTTAGGGAGTAGGCCCCTAGATACGATCACTACTTAAACTTACTCGCAAGAGTTTTTTTTTTTACTTTTAATCAAGCTAAATCCCGTGCGGGGTTGATCTACACCAGTAGTAGATCATGTGGTTTTAAGGAATTACACGAATTCGTTTACACCCTGTAGATATACATCGTAATTCAAAGCTCCTTAAATCGAAATAAAAGACCCAAAAAAATAATTTTAAATGTTTTTAGTATTCTCCTTCATAAACAGACTTATTATAATACGGTGATGGAAACTAATTAATAATGTCCAAAAGTATTTCCATATTAATTTAATAAATAGACTTTATAGTTTTGTTTATCAAAAGCTAATTAACTATTGTAACAATTTTTGGCATTCCCTTCTATTCATAACGAGAAAAACTTTTTTTGCTTGGTGGTAGGATCTATACGGTCCGCCTGGCTAGCTACCACTATGTAAAATGTAAAACAATGTATTTAATATGTAAAACAACGTTTATAATTTAATACTTTTAATACGGAACCCTAAAAATGTTATATGATTTATCAAATAAATAATTTGTAACTATAAAGTCCAATAAGTAATCCGTGATTTTTAAATCCCGGGATTAAAACGTCATTATAATTATTCCGAGATTTTAGAGAAGGTGTTATCCACTCTATGTTACCTCCTTCCTCGAAGTTAAGGTAAATGTACTCTACAGTACCTGATCTCTGGACTAATCAGTGATGTTTTAAGTGGCCCGCGGATTAATACCCCCTTTCCAATCAACTAACTTTTGTATAAGCATGCCAACCAACTATCCAATCGTAGCGAGCTATACAACCTTATTTTTACTTTATACGAAAACCGAGACACCCCAACAAGATTTTCATCAGAACTGCCTGAATATGTGTTCTTTTTAGTAAATCTCCAAGTTACACTTTAGTTTATGTACCGTTAAGTTCTCTAAAAAAGTGTGAAATGCCTGAGATGTGTTATGCAGGGTTGTCTAATATACGGAAACTGACCGAGAGGACTGTCTCAAGCCTCAAGGTGTCTATTCCCGTCAACTGTTATGAGTTGAAAACTACTGAAACAAAATTGAAATTTATGAAAAAAAAAGTGGTGTAAAAAATATGTCAATCGATTCTCCTAGTGATTCTGAACAAACTAGTTTCAGGTTTACTATATACTAAAACTAAGCTTATATAGCGTCCTAGTGTTACATTATAATACCTGTAAGCAATACATTACTCTCATGTTGAAGGTGATAATATAAGCCTTCAGTTAATATATTACCTTTGTAATGTTCGTGAACCTCAGGGTTTAAGTGTGACGTGTTGCCGTGGAAGTGAGCCGCTACGAACGGCCTCCGAGCTCCGTCCTGAAAATGATATTATAAGAGATTAGATGAATACTTTGTTGTCGAGCTAGATTGATTAAGAACTTTATTACTGTACTTTGAACTTTTAATCTGTAGGTAAGTATATCCTTATTGTTCATAAAAAATATACATTGTTCATAAATCAAAAGGTTACTGTGTTCAGGGTTAATTCTCGGAAACACTATGGACTAGAGATGTGCCGACTATGACTTTGGCCGACTAGCCGAATAGTCAGTTGTTAAGAGGCCGACTAATCGGCCGACTAGTCGGCCAAGCCGATCACGGTTTCGGGGGTATTTGGCAATTTCCGTGACGCTTCGTTTACAGCTTATTCGCGCGCAAGTCACAACCGCCGTCTGCGAGCGTGTCGGAACACATGTGTGTTTGGGTTGTCTATTGTTTACCCGAAGATTAAATACCATAATCATCATATTCCCGAATTTCATTTGCCCGAATGTTTTGTTTGCCCTAAAAGACATATGAAATACTTTTAATTGCCCGACACTTAGATACCATAGATACGAGTGTCATACGTATTGTTTTTCATATTTTTAGTTGCCATAATATTTATTAGGCATAATATTTAAACGCCATAATGATTATTAGACATAATATTTAAATGCCATAATAAATATTAGACAATAACTCAAATGGCATCTAACCAAACTACTTCTGGGTGGTTTATAAAAAAATAACCACGAAGGGGATGGCGGGGTCTATTCGCTCGCTTCGCTCGCTCAAACGACCCCGCCATCCCCTTCTAACCTAACCTATCCGTGTCGGGGTGCCCTAAAGTCCCGATTGCATCCAGTTTCTCCTGATATAACAACCATTACACACCCAACGTCGATGGCAAATGATGTTATGGCATATGATAATTAGGCATGTGATAATTAGGGCATGTGATAATTAGAGCTTACAATGATTATGACAAATGATGTTATGGTAAGTGAATTTATGGGAAACAAAGCTTCTAGCACGTGACTAATATAGCAAATAAGAGTAGGGTAAATGAATATTACGTCATATAATATTATGGCTGTTGACTATTATGGCAAATTATATTAGGGCAAATAAAATTCGGGCAAACGGCGGTATACCGTGTGTTTGGTTTACTTCGCATTGTTTCTTTTTTTTATTTAATGTAATTCCTCCTATACACCGTATCCCAAAAAGTAGTGTCAAGCGGAAGTCCAGAGGTAGAGAATCCTTAGAAGACTTCCGCTTGACACTACTTTTTGGTACACCCGTATACATTTTATTGAGAAATACATACAAAGTAAGAACCCGGATTTAGTTGGCGCTCTTTGCCGAATAGTCGCCGACTACGAAAGTGGCCGGATAGTCGGCTTTGCCGACTAGTCAGAACATCCCTACTATGGACTAAAGAAAGAAAATACAGAAGAGTTTGTTTAACACAAGTTGCTATTCCCTGTATTCGTTCTTTATTTCCTTTCAGAGAATGATAAAAAGTCTCGATCTATCCATGCTGCTTCTGCTACGAGAAAAACGAAATATCAAACCGACACGGTCGACAGCTGATTGCCGTCGAAATGGTCCTGGGGGCGTACTCCGAAAATCTAAAAACTCCTACTCCGAAAACTACGACGTTTTCGGCTAACGGATCGCACGTTTTCCAATCACGAAACTCTTTCGGAAGCGATGGTCGATCCGACTATCGCAATAGGGTATTTGACTGAAAAAATCTAATTAGTCCGTCAGTTAGATTATCAAAAAATATTTGACCCGTATTTTTTGTTTTGTTACGTAAACCAAAATTGACAAAGATACGACACTTTTAAAATTGGCAAAACGTCACAAGCAAGTACAATTTTTACTTGCTACTGACGTCACAAGCCCCCCCACTCTCGGGTTTTGATGCGTTTTATCTTCCAAAATATTCATAGATTTCACAAAAGAAAAAATACGTGTCCATTATTTTTCAAAACTCTAACTGGCGGACTAATTAGATTTGCAATTTATTGATGCTGTCAACATGCCTATTGAGATTTTGTCTTCATTCACTTTAATCACAAATGTTAATTGACACCTAGTAGTTTGTTGTTTGACAATACTTTGATCGTATATTTATAAGTTCGTTGTTTCGTTTCTATCCGAAACTTCGGCGTTCATTTCGCGAATGGGGGGGCTGGTTAAGCTATGTCTATACCAGTGCGCTTTCATGTTCATCTTGCGTCTTCGTCTGAAGTACGCGTGAAGCGCCATAGCGCATGCAATACCGCATGCCTTAATACTAGTTCGACAAAAGCGCATGCCCTTAGCGCACGCTAATCCGTCTATTGTATGTCGACTGACGACTGGACGAGGCGCACCGGTATAGACGTTATGCTGCATGCGTCTTATGGCAATCAATATTGCATGCGCTTGACGCAAGAGGAATTGAAAGTTAAAAGCGCAAGATGAACATGAAAGCGCACTGGTGTAGACATACCATTACGTAAACTGATATTGAATTTAATTACTAAGGGTGAAACAATGTAGTGTCGATTGTAATGACAGTAAAGACGTACCCCGTAATCACTGTTCCTGACAGTTCTGGTGACTGCGTGCATCGCCATCTTGGCAGAAGGGGTGTAATCCGGAGTGAACTTTTTCGTCTTGCGTCTGAAACAATATTAGTAGTTGAATTTCTGATGATAGGTAATCTATTTCAATATTTTCATTGAAACCAAATGATAATCCAAGAGAAGGGACACTTCCATATTTGATTTAATGTTGAATTGTTTTTCAAGAGAAATAAAATTCGATGTAGAGTTTTTTGGTGTAATGAACTATCGCTATAATGAAATTTGATATAATGAACCGTCAATGTAAAGTATTTCGATGTAATGAGCTATCGAATACATTCGATAAAACGTCATGGCTGTCAATATTCGATGAAACGTGTTTCGATATAACTTAGTGAACCCAATACCATTTAGTTTACGAATTATGCATTTTAACTTTATATTTTCATAATAACCCGTTAAACAAGCACGTCTCTCGGTCTCCTCTAAAGCCGTGTACGCACGAGCGAACACGAACATCGCGAACACGAATATCGAACACATTGTTTGCACGTGTGTACCATTACCGAACAGTGTGTTCGGCGAACACCTTCATAGTAATTCGTGTTCGATGTTCGTGTTTGCGATGTTCGCGTTAGTTCGTGCGTACCCGGCTTAAGGCTGAGCGGAGATGGGACACAAACCTCCGGTTTCTGAATTGAGAATCCGAGATAAGCAATACTTATGTATAGAGTATGGAGTTGTCAAAAAAATGCTTTAAAATCCGTCATTTTTTTTACAACTCTGTACTCAACTGTTACTTAAGTACTGCTTAGGTATCTTAAGCCGGCGACTGACCTGTAACATTTCGTCGTAACGTAACGTTACGTTACGACGAAATGTTACAGGTCAGTACAGCGAGCCGATCCGCTCGCTGCGAGCGCCGCGTGCTCCACCCGGTCGTCGTCGGTATTTTCGCGAATCCCTTGGAGTGTTACGTTACGCCTTAATTATAGGTCAGTACAACCCCAAACGTCGTCGCGAGCGCATGTGTCAATCGGGTATTACAGTTTCGAAGTGTTATTGACGAGCGTTGAAGATGGAATGGGACCAGGATAAAACTCTGTTGTTCATTGACAAATATAAAGAAATGACTATTTTATTTTGATTTTGACATTTTGATTACCAAAGGCGGAGCGCAGTCGAGCAATATGCTCGTCATGAGCAAGGGTAACGGTCAGTCAGGTAATGCCGTAACGTAACACGCTCGTCTTGAATATTACATTACGGCCAAATGCTCATGTCAGTCGCCTGCTTTAGAATTCTCAATTCAGGAACCGGAGGTAAGTTGCTCCAGACACAGTTGAGCTATTTGTTTTTAACTGCAGTGCCCGTTCTGTGTATGCAATCGCCTTGATCGCTCGAACGACTGTCCTGCAACTTGGTACACAAAGTGCCCAGCCACTTGGCCTGTATACAGTCAGCCTAATATGCTACAAATGCTGCACGTGCAACCGCATATTCAAAGAAAATCATTCAAATAACTTAATAAACTTCAATATTCGCTGAAGTAGTACTAAGAAGTCATTTTAATTTATCGGAGCTAGGGAATTTCATTTCCTCGTATAATAGGAACGAAGGTAGTGCTTTCCTATTTCGATAAATTGCAATGGTTAGGTAATTGGTTATTAAATATTGAATCTCGGAGAGAACGTTATCGTTGAAGAATCTTGGAAAAATACCTTATTCAAATTGAAATTAAAAGTTAGATAACAGTATGAAAAACCAGTAGATAGGTATATGTTACCGTGTAACCGTTAAAAATATACTTATCTACTTAGTTAAAAGTAAGGTAGCAGTATGAAAAACCTCTTGGTAGGTAGGTAGTTATATGTTTAACCGTTAAACATATACCTAACTTCTTAAGCTCGCTTCCCAGCACGGTGCGTGGTGACGCGCACCGGCTGTGCGTGGTATCATTCGTAAAATCACGCACCGTGGGAAGCCACAATAAGACAGTGCGTGATTCGAAGCTATTTTTTCGTTCCAAAATACCAAGTGAAAGAGAACTTGCATCGCACCTTTGCATTTACCGATTCGCAGCGGATATGGCGCACCGCACCGCATGCGTCCGCGTTACTACGGACGAATCTCTTCCCATGGTGCGTCGGTGCGAGCTCGTGCGTCGCGGTGCGCGATATCACGCACCGTGGGAAACAAGCATAAGGGCGAGGCCACAACACTGCGTTGCGGCGTCGTATCGCAAAAACGACGTCGCACAGCAATACACAGTTACAGTTTACGCGTCGTAGATTTTTACGATGCGACGCCGCAACGCAGTGTTGTGGCCTCGCCCTTAGAGGTTAAACTTTAACGTAACTATACTCTTTTCACCGGAAGTTGATTCTTGACGTTTCTCTACAAAACGTTACCATACAAAAAATTTCAAATATTTTGAAAAAACAAAACATGTATAATATAGCAATTTTACGATTTTTGGTAATGACGTTTACGTTTTTTCGATAACTGTCTTCTTACGGCTACAATTTACGAAATGACCGAGCTGTCGGACTCATCTTATACCGGCTTCCCACGGTGCGTGATAGCGCGCACAGCGACGCACGAGCTCGCACCCAGCGACGCAACATGGGAAGAGACTCGTCAGCAGTAACGCGGACGCGTGCGGAGCGGTGCGCCGTATCCATATCACACACCCCCATAATGTGGCTTCCCACGGTGCGTGATTTTACGGATGATACCACGCACAGCCGGTGCGCGCTACCACGCACCGTGGGAAGCCAGCTTTAGAGTGAAAAGAGTATATTTAATATCTACAAACAGTTTAAAGTCTCAAGTACTGTAATTATAGACACAATAGATAAACAATGGCACTAACGAACCGGTTCTTCGGTCGGGCCGCTAGCATACCTACATTTTGGGTTACCATTGAAGCTAACACGCACGCTGCACTTACAATGTTAATAATTTAAGACACAACGGACAAAATATGTCAACATTACGAGTTTAAAGTACAGAACAGTTTTACGGCCTTCATATTCAACAAAAGACATGAATATTCATACTTGTTCATCTAAGTTCCAAGTTCCAACTTGTTATTGTCCCTTCGCTGTGGCTAACAACTTAGTACCTTCATAAGGCTGAGCATCAAACAGAGCTGTGCGAGGAAAATGTGCGGTGCGAAAATGTGTAGCGAGGATGTGAAACGGTGTGACCCTATCCACCAAAGCTGTGCGAGGAATGTGTAATGTGTTAATGTGTAATGTGTTAATGTGTAATGTGTTAATGTGTAATGTGTTAATGTGTAATGTGTTAATGTGTAATATGTTAATGTGTAATGTGTTAATGTGTAATGTGTTAATGTGTAATGTGTTAATGTGTAATATGTTAATGTGTAATGTGTTAATGTGTAATGTGTAATGTGTAATGTGTTAATGTGTAATGTGTACAAATGAGTGGTGCGAGGATAGGTAGCGGACTCTTTTCGAATATGAGGGAGAATAATACCCATTCCTAGCAACACATTCCTCGTAACACATTCCTCGCAACACATTCCTCGCAACACATTCCTCGCAACAGATTCCTCGCAACACATTCCCCGCAACACATTCCTCGTAACACATTCCTCGCAACACATTCCTCGCAACAGATTCCTCGCAACACATTCCTCGCAACACATTCCTCGTAACACATTCCTCGTAACACATTCCTCGCAACACATTCCTCGCAACACATTCCTCGTAACACATTCCTCGCAACACATTCCTCGCAACACATTCCTCGCAACACATTCCTCGCAACACATTCCTCGCAACACATTCCTCGCAACACATTCCTCGCAACACATTCCTCGCTCGCATTTCTTGCTTGTTTTGTATGAATAAAAACCTCGCACCGCTAAGCCCATATCCACCAGAGCTGCGCAGAGCGAAGCTAGAATAGAATATACTTTATTGTACACCAAAATTGTAACACAGCTCTTATACAATATCATATGTTGAAGGGTACAATGGCGGTCTTATCGCTGATAGCGATATCTACCAGACAACCTTTGGATGAACAAGGAGACAATGAATAAGATAGAGGGGGTAGTGCGTGGTGTACTGCTGCAAAATACATACTACACATAGACATAATACTTATATATATTGTATATATTATATAACATATGTATACACATATGTATGTGTATACATATGTAATATAATTATGTGATAAGGAAAAACAGGGTAGGTTGATGATGAGGTATTAAAATCATGAAGAAATAGAAGTGTGTTGAGAGAAGAAATGATCTTTGACTATTTTTTTAAAAGAATCCAGTGACTGAGCTTGTCTTACTGGCATCGGCAACGCTAGGTAAATGAAGTGATTCTATTGATGCTTACAAAACACATTCCTCGCTACGCAGCTTAGCACAGCTCTGGTGATGCTCAGCCTTACTACAAACTGTGGACTATAACTTTTGCCGCGGCTCCACCTGTTAATATCGCAACTTGTCCTCGTCAAGCGGCCAAGCGTGAGTCGCGTCAACTCAGTTCATCAACGGTACTTTAATTAAAATTTCGCAATAACTAAAAAACTTGAAGTTTTAATTACTTTAGCTTTGTATAACGTGGAGTTCTCTAGCTTGTTTTGCAAAGGTCGTGCGAAAGCATATAGTCCCGACTAAAACCAGAATCAATTAAAAAAAACTGTAAACAAACAATTATACGAAAACTTATTTAAAAAATAATATTTAAGCTACTCACATATTTTGACGAAAAAACTATAAACTTGGAATACAATTGGAGATAGATTTGATTTAAAAAACGGAAAGAGGTACTAATCCGCAGGTCACATAAAGTATCACTGATGTTTGTTTTAACGCAAGGGTTAAAATTTCAAAATTCGATCATTTTTATTTCCTTACAAAATGATTTTTATTTTAGTTTTTTCATAAATTCTTCATCCCTACTTTAGATACCAATTCAGAAAATGGAGGTTCTAATCCGTGACCCCAAATATGACCTAAAATGTAAACACAGCTGATCATCTGAGGTTATACAGCGTGTCCCAGAAAGTAGTGTCAAGCGGAAGTCCAGAGGTAGAACATCCTTTGAGGTACCCAAATCACCCCCATGTATGTTCCGCGATTTTTTGTAGTTTTCGAGTTATGAATGTTTTTCATGTTTTTTAATCAAACTCTGACTATAACGACATTTTTGATCATAGTGACGTGAATAGTTGAGATACATGAGTAATTTTTTTTTTCTAAATAAGCTGATTAGTGACCCTTTCGAATGCATAAACATTTGTAACCATAAATGTAACGAATGCGTTTCAAAAAAATATTGAATTCTCATAAAGTTAAAATCCTGCATGTTTCCTAAATCTTTGTGGGTGATTTAAAAATAAATCTCCCTAAACTTTTTTCGTCAGATGTATTTTAAAAACTTATCCATTTTATCAGCTATTTACCCTGTAAATTTCATCGAGCTATCTCTACGACATCACAATAAAAATTTCATTCAAAGCATACAATATCGAAAATTCCAGTTGTAAAAGGGTGAATGAAAAATTGATTAAAACTAACTAATAACTTCTTTCTTAGTAACCCTCGACGTAAAAAGAGGGGTGTTATAAGTTTAACGCGTGTGTCTGTCTGTGGCATCGTAACTCCTAAACGGATTTTGATGTAGTTTTTTCTTTTGTTTGAAAGGTGACTTTATCGAGAGTGTTCTTAGATATGATTCAAGAAAATCTGTTCAGTCGTTTGAAGATCATCAGCTCTTTTCTGGTTGTCGAAGGGATATGAGCAACTTCGACTGGTCTGATCGTTTCAAAATTTACTATCCTGTGATTTCAATGATATTGATGACATGTGACAAGAAGGAGGTCATTGCAACTTATTATAAACTTAAAGAATCGAATATGCACACAATACTTCTACTGTAAGTTGGGTATCATGCTGTTTCAGATGATGCTTGAGTATCAGGTCGAGGTTACCATGTTATTGTAATATCATTGAAGTCACAGGATAGTAAATTTCAAATCGATCAGACCAGTAGAAGTTGCTCATATCCCTTCAACAACCAGAAAAGAGCTGATGATCTTCAAACGGCTGAACAAATTTTCTTGAATCATAGCTAAGAACACTCTCAATAAAGTCACCTTTCAAACAAAAGAAAAAACTACATCAAAATCTGTTTAGGAGCTACGATGCCACAGACAGACACACAGACACACACGTCAAACTTATAACACCCCTCTTTTTACGTCGAGGGTTACTAAAAAAGAAGTTATTAGTTACTTTTAAACAACTTTTCATTCACCCTTTTACAACTGGAATTTTCGATATTGTGTGCTTTGAATGAAATTTTTATTGTGATGTCGTAGAGATAGCTCGATGAAATTTACAGGGTAAATAGCTGATAAAATGGATAAGTTTTTAAAATACATCTGACGAAAAAAGTTTAGGGAGATTTATTTTTAAATCACCCACAAAGATTTAGGAAACATGCAGGATTTTAACTTTTTGACAATTCAATATTTTTTTGTAACGCATTCGTTACATTTATGGTTACAAATGTTTATGCATTCGAAAGGGTCACTAATCAGCTTATTTAGAAAAAAAAAATACTCATGTATCTCAACTATTCACGTCACTATGATCAAAAATGTCGTTATAGTCAGAGTTTGATTAAAAAACATGAAAAACATTCATAGCTCGAAAACTACAAAAAATCGCGGAACATACATGGGGGTGATTTGGGTACCTCAAAGGATGTTCTACCTCTGGACTTCCGCTTGACACTACTTTCTGGGACACGCTGTATAGATAATATAGCGTAGTTTTTTTGAGATTTTTTAAAAGTTATTTCTCTTAAACTATTGACTTTCGGGGAAAGTGGTTGAACAAAAGCTATTCATTATTATGGGTACTTTAATACCCTTTCGGATTAGTACCCCCTTTCCGACTAACCTTGTATAATATAGTACCTACCTATTACATAAAAACACTCAAAATGCTTGTTTACATACCTTTTTAAATTTGGTTTGGGCCAGACTTTACCTACATACCTACATCTACTTTGGTAAAGCAATAATATTCCAAAGTTTGAATACGTCTTTGAAATTTTAATTATCTCTGCTAGTTGCATGAGTTTGGCTTAAGGCTCTTTCCTTAAAATGTAATTAGGCACAAATATTCTGGCACAACACCCACAGAATTCTACGAAGTAATTATATCAAAATGATAATTATTCAGCTCAAGAACGATGCTTAAGAGGACAGTGACTGGTGAAACTTGAAACTTCGTATTCCGAGACATGTCAGTCCCACTCGGGGAGGGAAAAGGGACCCTCGCTGTTGGATGTAATCCCGCGAAATTGTCACTACACTATGATCCCTCTCGATCAACTTACCGTCTTATGAAAAACAATCTTTGTTTGTGTTAAACGCACTTCAGACTACGCTATAATAACAAGGTGTTTTTTTGATATCCCATAACTCTAGAGTATGATTGAGACCATATCAAAGAACCAAGTGGCATATGAATTACTAGCTTTCGCCCGCAGCTTCGCTTGCGTGAAATTTTGAACCCGTTAAATAACGATTTTCCATACAAACTTTCATCCCCTATTTAACTCCCTTAGGGGTTGAATTTCGAAAAATCCCTTCTTAGTGGATGCTTACGTTACAAAGGGAACCTACTGTCAAAATTTCAACTTTCTAACCCCAGCGGTTTAGGTTATGCGTTGATAGATCAGTCAGTCAGTCAGTCAGCTTCTCCTTTTATATGTATAGATTATTCAATCATTTTTTTTTGTTTTCTGTTTTCATACAAAATAATTCGAACAAGTCACGATTATTAATGTAAAACACCCTTACGTGAAATATGACAACGTCGTATTTTCTTAGCTTTAAATATGAATGATTTGTTTGAATACAAATGAATTACTCTTATTTATCAATGAAACTTAGATACCTATAATTTAATTATGATTGATAATATCTTCGAAACTGCATTTTTGGACCACCCAATCTAGGAGATTTTGTGTTCTTTTACTTAAGTAATATAACCCTAGAGTTATGGGATATCAAAAAACACACGTTGTATAGCATATAGCAAATATTATAATTATAGCACAAAGATATCGCTCAGCATACATTTTATATGGGCACGTTCACAAAACTCTATGCTATAAAGCATTAGCTTGTTGTACGCGATAAACTTGAGCGATTCTCAGAGCTATATCGTACGATTTTCCGGTCCTCGCCCCGCCTCACTTCTACTCCGTCTGTCGCCCGACGGATCGCTGTCAAATAACTTGCTATACATACATAGGTAGTAGACCGGCTTGCGATATAGCGTATAGTGTGAACGTCATGTTACGAACAGCTATAACAAATGGATAACAATGGTATATATCAATACAAAGCCAATTACAGGTTCCCACGAGTAAAAATGGAAAAGAATATTACAAAACTTAGGGTCATACAAGGTTAGTCGGAAAGGAGGTACTAATCCGCGAGTCATTTAAAGTATCATTGACGACTGTTTTAATGCAAATGTTAAAATTTCAAAATTCGATGATTTTTATTTTCATGGAAATTGATTCTTATTTTGGCTTTTTCAAAAATTCTTCGTCCCTGCTTTAATTACGAATTCAGAAAATGGTGCTTCTAATCCCTGACCCCAAATACGAACTAAAATGTAAACACAGCTGGCCGTAGCTGAGGATGGATAGATTTCAGCATATTTTTTTGAAATTTTTGAACAGTTATTTCTCATCTCAGAATTTCTCATATAAGTACTATTGATGTCTGAGGAAAGTTGCTTAACAAAAGTTATTCATTATTATGCGTACTTTAACATCCTTTTGGATTAGTACCCCCTTTCCGACTAACCTTGTATTAGTTATAGTTTATGACGCAATATGATTACAAGGTGTTAAAAAATCATCTGTAAGAATTTTATGGGCTTACTCAGTATCGGAAGTTGAACAAATTTTGTTCTACAACTTTTCGAAATTCGCGTATATCTATACCTACTAATATTATAAAGAGGTAGAATTTGTTTGTTTGTTTGTATGTAGGAGGTAATCTCCGAAACTACTCATCCGATTCCAAAAATTCTTTCACCAATAATAAGTTACGTTATCCCTGAGTGCTATAGGCTATATTTTGGGATCAAAAAATTAGGGATCCTTAAATTAAAGCGAGCGAAGCCGCGGGCAAAAGATAGTTTTTATAAATTCGCATAAAAATCAAAAAAATATTTGAATTGATTATGGACAGGCATAAAAAAATATGTTTTGAAAGTTATTCAATTTCCGATACCGAGTAACACCACAAAATTCTTAGAGTTGTTTTTTTAACACCTGATATGTATAGCGAAATAGTAAAGCGTAATCTGAACTGAGCTTTAGATACGTAACAAATGAAATATGTCAAAAAACTGTCGACCTTTCTTAGTTGTTATACCTATACTCTGTACTGTCTCTGACATATTTTTGCTAAATTATGTAGATTCACCTCTACGTAATTAACTTAGTCTACTTCAAAAGGCAGTGTATCACCTGAAGCTATTAAGCCGAAATATTTTAGTAAATATTACCGTAGTAATTTAATATTATATTCCTAAGCTACAAGTCTTTGTGCCGTCCTAAAATTATGTCAGAAATAACAAGTAAATATAGTATAAATATATACTGTTATGTAATTAATTAAACAGTTTACTAAGTATATGTATGAGTTATTAATAATAACGACGCAAATATAGCAACATCATAGGAAACTATGACTTTGAGCCGTTTGGGGTGGAAACGCTCGGGTCATGGAATCCGAGTGCGCGTCTCCTTTTTAAGGAAATAGGAAGAAGACTGGTTGACGCTTCACGTGACCAGAGGGCTAGCTTGTTTTTTCGGCCAGAGAATTAGGGTTGGACCTCATCTGGCAGCACGGAATCGCCTTTTTCCGTCGCCCTTTCTCTTTCTGTCGCTTAGAACTGCCATTGCCGACCATTGCATTTTGTCCGTGATGCCGATCGCCTCGAGGATTCCGCCGCGTGCTATCGCATTATGCTTTCTGTCTCGGTCTAGCAAATGGCAGTTCTAAGCGACAGAAAGAGAAAGGGCGACGGAAAAAGGCGATTCCGTGCTGCCAGATGAGGTCCAACCCTTAGCGTTGCCATACAACGTGGCAACGCTGCCAGCCTTCTGGGCACGTTTCCAGTGGACAGCGATGCGGAGGAATATTTTGATGCACTCTTTTAGTTTATATTGGTAGTTTAAATTGGTAGTTGAAATTCGGCCGAAACGTCGGGATAAAAGGTATTTTGTGCCTTGTAAAGTTTGTTATGCGAGAAGACCCGATTCAATGTTTTTATAATGTGTACAAATCGCGAAAGTTTAAAAACATTTATTGGTAGTTTAGTCTAGGATATAATTTTTCTTTGTTTTTACTTTAGATTTAGTTTAGATTTATATCCTTTGAATCTTCTTAAATGTATATTTGTTTGTTACTTGATAGTTACCTAATTAAAACAGATAATGTCGCAATTTCCGACTTACGGAACTTGGCAGACTTCTGAAAGAAAAGTTTCCGAACATCTATTGAAACTTATGAAATGGAAGATTGCTATAATTTTTACAAGTTAAAATTGCGCAATAAGGCTGATTCTAATATTTTACGTAATTTAAGATGTCGTGTCGCAGCTAGGGCTTTCATCCCGGGATTCTCGGTCTCGAAAATTTCGAGAGTCTCGACAATTTTTTCGTATTTTCGAGATTCGAGACTGCTACCTCCAGTCTCGGGAGTAACGAGACTTTTGAAACATAAGTTAAATAATTACCATTATTAAAAAATCTACTAAGGCACCAATATTTTTTTATTCCGGTTACGGGTGATGGGTCGAAATTATTCTCTCACGGAGAATGTTCTCCGACCGAGAATATTCAGCAATATTCTTTTCGACGGAGATTTTTCTCAGAACATGGAGAATTTAAAAATGGAAGTAAATTACTCAAACAACCATGTGGAAAAAGCTCTCTTTCAACATGGTGGCGACAGACGGAAATACATACCATACCATTGCTATAAGTTTCTAATATCCATCCAGCAGAGAGGGCTTTTTCTAACGCAGGTTACTTTTGTAATAAAATCAGATCGGATCTGATTTTATTACAAAAGTACATTAAATGCTCCTCGCTTTTTACGTGCCCACTATAAAGATTAAAAAAAAAAAACTCAGAAATATTTATTAATTTTACTTGTACTTGAGTCTGTAAAAGTTCAGTATGATTAATGAAGTGCTTTATTGAAATATTGACTGCCTAAATGCAGCCCCGGATCTTGAATTTTTTCGAGGTGGGGCAAAAACTAAAAAATGCCTCCCCGCTCGCCAATATTTTTACCTTTATCATGATCATCATTTAAGCCATCAGACGCCCACTGATGTATATAGGCCTCCCTCAAAGAACGTCATAACGACCGGTCTAGCGCTGCTCTTTCTCTGTTAAGCATATTTTTTCCAACTATACATATCTAAACGGAAAGGCCGCCGGCCGCCCTCTGAATTTGCCGCCCGGGGCATGGGCTCCGGCTTACCCCCCCCTAGATCCGGGGCTGCCTAAATGCCTAGCCTTAAGAAACCTATTTTTGAGATAATCTCGAAAGTCTCGTTTTTCCCGGGAATTTCGAGATCGCACCAAGTCTCGATTTTTTTCCCGGGACTCGTAAATGTAACGAGACTGAAAGCCCTAGTCGCAGCAAGTAGCTAATCGCGTGAGTCAGTGTAGCGGATCTCCGCATAACTGTGGCACACGCGCAATAGCCGCGTGGCTTGTTTTTTCTATTCCGTTGCATAACGAATGCAAACTACAAAAACTTCTAATAACTTCTAAATTACGTTCGTATAAAGACACGAGTCTTTGTCTTCTACATTTCCATTCCTTGCCTCTCCACGGTCTCCATGTAAGTGCTATAAACTTGGCACGGCGGTATGGCGGCACGTGACGCCGAGATATTGCGCTCTAACAAGTTTACCAACAATGTTTGCAGTTGGATCGGTTCGAGACGTTCGAGTTGTACGAGTACTTTGTGTATTTGCTGATGTGTATTGCTTGCAAGTGGACTTAGCAATTGGTTTCGTTACTATGTAGTACGTACTCTGAATTTGATGTCTCACTTGAATGTTAAGAAAAGTCAGGAATAAAAGACTTGTAGTATAGTGCATCTTCTTTTATACATACACATTCTCTACTGCAACTCACTCTCTTTTGAAGGACTTAGAATCGATATAGATAATTTCAAAAAACTATAGATCACATTCCCTACAATCCCTACCTTCCAGCCTAAAGGAAACATATTTTTTTTAGATATTGTTTTTAAACTATCAGTGATTGTTGTTGAACTTACCAATAATGTAATGAAAAAATCATAGACATAAAGGGCCAAATTTTTTCTTTTTGTTCTTGTGTTTTCCCACTGCTGGGCAAAGGCCTCCCAAGTTTTTTATATTACAAAGGTATAAATAAGACTATGTTCTACACTGAGTACGCTGGGTGACAGAGCCTATTGTGCTAGCTAAATGATTCTCAGTAGCCACTTTTCCCTTTACTTAATACCATCATAAGCAAAGAATCATGGCGATGGGACTCGCTTTTGATTTGTACAGAAAAATAACGAATTTTAGAGAAGTTGGAATATCGTTATAATTAATCTTTGGTGCCTAAAGAGCAGCTTTAGGTATTTAAAATATTTTTATAAGCCCGCAATAAAATTATAAATTATTTTATTATTCCTAACTTATCATTGGGCTAATTTCTGAACGCGGCAACATTGACAGGAGGATTAGTATGACATGTTCAGAAATTAACTCAATTTCAAAAGATTTTGTTTCGAACATTATATTTTATTCCGGGGTTATAAAATTATTTTAAATGCTGAAAGATATTCTTTAGGGAGCAAGGATCAATGGTAAAACTAATCCAACTTCTCTAAAAATCTTTATTTTTTTGTACAAATCCTGCCATGATTCTTTGTACTTTGTGGTAAGGTGGATATTTTTCGGATTACAGCGTTGTATTAATATTATACCTATATTTCGTCGCTTCAAGTATCGTCGGGGTATATAGCGGATATTGAGCGATGGTATCACTACCAGAGTGGTAAATATTTGTGATGTGTCGGAAACAGAGTGCTCTCAACTGTAATAAGGTAACTATAACAACTGACACTATGTTTGCAAGGGGCGGCTTTGGGTAGTAAACAGATGTAATGAGCTTGACACAAAAATAAGTAGTGACGTAGATAGATCATAGATACTTTTATGGTCCTTTTGTACGGATTTGAATGAAAAGAGAACGTTGAAGACTGAAGCTGTTTTTGGTAAGTTATAAAAATAATGATTTGTTTAAAATATGTACTGCATCGGGTTTAATTTAAAATCTACTCAAATATTATACAAGACCCACCTCCGGATTCTGAATTAAGGATTCTAGGATAAGCAGTACTTAAGGTAACATTTGAGTACGGAGTTGTCACAAAAATGATGGATTGAGTACAGAGTTGTCACAAAGCATTTTTTTGACAACTCCGTTTATATATTACTTATATAGTTATATATGCATACTACTTAAGTATAAGTAATAAGGGGTGCATTAAAAGAGCCTCCACGTGAGACGACGATACTAAAGTATGTCTGGCGCACTCTGGGCAGTCAGCCTCGCTGTCAACCTTGCTGACTGGCTAGTCTTTTCACCACGGCATGAACTATTGTCAAATAGCTCGGGCGAAACGAAAGAAGAAGAAGACTTAAGTATTGCTTATCCCAGAATTCTTAACTCAGAAACCGGAGGCCAGCTGGGTAATAATTAGGATGATGCTAAGAGAAATATTTGAATCTCGTGAAGCGCGGCGTGCTTGGAAATGTTAGTTAATAGAAATCAGTAATTCTTATAATGTAGTGCCATCATAACTGCCGTGTTTTGCTAACCCTGCATGCGACCAAGTGTTTAAAGATATCTACTTATTTAGAAACTCTTGAAATAGGTAAAAATAATCCGTTTATTTTCTCTTCACAAAAGTTGTCTAAACCTAGTATATCAAATAATACCATGGAAGCAAATTTTATGAGAGACTGATGCCCGAAGTAGATTTTTAATAAAAGCCCGTTTACGGGCCACCAGGGCCTTCCCGCGGCTATAGATCAAAATTAGACATTTATGAAATAAACAACATTTTTAAAGAAATGGGGCAGGAAAATAGCTCCAAATCGTTCCTTTCGAAGAAAAGTGTTGATTATAAGTGATAAATGATATTTATTTCTGTAAATAAATCTGTTACAGACACTTTTACAAGTCAATGTAATGTTTTTTTAAGACTAGATGGCGCCGGCATTTTCTATCTGACTAGCTCTGAGAAGAAAAGCCGAAACAAACTCAGAGGTCAAGGTCTCTTTTAAAGTCCAGACGTTGTGGTATAAAACTATGCGAGTGTAACAATGTAGGGCAACGATTTATACTGATTATTAAAAAATATGAAAACAGCAGTTCAGTCTATCGTTTCGCTCTAAATAATCCAACATAGTTTTTCTCCCAGCGCCCCGCGAAGATGGCGTAATAAAAATAGCAATAAAGATTATAATCCATGAATATTTCTCATGATGAAACCCGAGAGCTTTGCGGTCGCATTCCTGATTGCTTCTCGCCAACCGACGCCGACGCCTGTACTATACACTTGCAGCTATCTATGCTGGAATTTGCGGTCAGCATAACGTTTAGAACTAGCTCTTCAAGTAGTTCGAAGATTAAGAAGATGTGTAGATAGAATTTTAAATGTGTGGGAATTGTTTGTCAGTCAAGCAGATGAATATATGAAGAATGATGAACATATTAAGTGAAATGAAATCAAATTATTTATTCTGCAAATTGGATATTTAAAAATAAGTTTTACGTGTCAGTTTGTTTTTTTTAAACTAGATGGCTTAGGTGTTTCCTATCTGACTACTTCTGAGAAGAAAGGTCCAAGCACAGTCAAGGGTCAAGTCCAGACATATTTTCTGTAGTAAACGTTTATGTGAAGACAATGCAGAGCAACGCCTGGACTGGCCTTTTGAGGAAAGAGCCATAGCAGGTTTGAGTTGACCTGTCCCAACTGACGGCACGCATGCATCAGCCATCGTGTAGCTCAACCTTATTTTAGGGAGCTCAACGACCCGACGCACGACGACACCAATCAGCCGGACATTTGCGTAGGTCACAAAAAAAACACTCAAACCGCCAAACAGTTCTACGAAATTTATGTATAAAGCTAGCCTACATAGTACTCACATTCACAATTTAATAAAATAAAAAATAATATAAAACAAACGACATATTAATAATAATAGTCGACAAAATGTCAAGGTAAAAAATAATAATTCAATAATAATAATTCAATAATAATAATTATCAATAAATCATCATGCAGAATGTCAAAAATAGAAAAAACAAAAAAATATATGAAATAATTTCAATGATTTCAATGATATCTCTATGATAAGAGCGAGCGGCTCAATTCCAAGCATTTTTATCGTCCATATAATCTTTAACTTTATAGAAACCCTTATTACAAAGTTTCTGTTTTATGAAGGACTTAAATTTATTGAGACTTAATTCCTGAATATTGCTTGGAATCTTGTTGTAGAAACGTATACTTTGGCACCTAAATGAATTTCTAATTTTTTGGAGCCTAGTCATTGGTAGTATGAGTTTATTTTTATTTCTAGTATTGACGCTATGAATGTCGCTGTTCTTAGAGAACAAACTAATATTTTTCTTAACATACATCAAATTTTCATAAATATATTGAGATGCGACCGTCATTATATTAATTTCTTTAAATTTATCCCTCAGTGAATGCCTAAAGCTAAGGTTATAAATTGCTCGAATAGCTCTCTTCTGCAAAACAAAGATAGTTTGAATGTCGGCGGCATTTCCCCACAACAAAATGCCGTACGACATAACACTATGGAAGTAACTAAAATATACCAATCTGGCTGTCTCTACATCAGTTAGCTGGCGTATCTTATAGACCGCGTAAGCTGCAGAACTGAGTCTTTTCGACAATTTATTTATATGTGGGCCCCACTGCAGTTTCGAGTCTAAAGTTATACCCAAGAACGTAGTGGTGTCCACAAGATGGTATATGAATTCCTCTGATACGTTATGTATTATTTAATAGTTACCTGTCATCAGTCTTCGCCATGATCTTAGGTGCCGCGAAGTCATCGACGGAGTCTGCTGAAGAGTCAGGGAAGACGCTACGTTTGTCCCGTGTTCCTTCATCATCAGTTGGGGATGTCGGACGGGCTGCTGTTGGCACTGGTTGCAGATCTGTATTAACAAATGGTTAAGAAGAGATTAAGAATAAAAATGTTGTTAAAAATAAATTGCGGAAATAAGGACCAAAAAACACTGAAGTACACACGGCTACATATCAAGCTAATACATTTCCAGTATTAGCTGACCTATCATTGTACGGAAAGCCCGCGAAATCTGTACCCCAAGTGTGAGTTTTTTTCGTTAACTACTGTTTACGTAGCACCAAAAATGTATGAAAATTTAGGCAGAGCCTCTAGGCGCGGCGTTCAATAGGCATGTTGACAGCATCAATAAATTGCAAATCTAATTAATCCGCCAGTTAGAGTTTTGAAATATAATGGCCACATATTTTTTCTTTTGTTAAATCTACGAATATTTGGAAAGATAAAACGCATCAAAACTCGAGAGCGGGGGCTTGTGACGTCAGAAGCAAGTAAAAATTGTACTTGCTTGTGACGTTTTGCCAATTTTAAAAGTGTCGTATCTTCGTATGGTTTACGTAACAAAAGAAAAAATACGGGTCAAAAATTGTTTGATATGTAATCTAACTGACGGACTAATTAGATTTTTTCAGTCAAATACCGTATTCTAGCGCGAATTTTAATATTGAACGCAGCAGTTAACTAATAAAAGTCACACTTGGGGTACAGCTCATACTGGCAATGTATAGCTTGATATGTAGAAATGTGTACCTAATTGTTTTGTTGACGTCAAACCGTGCCCCACTTCTGTATTTCCTTAAAAAATATGAGGGGATAAATCTAACAGCGGGCTTTAAATTTCGAAGACTTATTTTCCCGTTTGGTTTCAAAACAAATATCTTTTGTTTTTAATGGGTTAAATTGAATTTTATATTTGCTTATTAAATAAATTAGCGACCCGCCCCGGCTTTGCACGTGTACGTTTTATAGCTTAAAACCTTTCTCTTGAGTCACTCTATCTATTAAAAAAAACCGCATCAAAATCAGTTGCGTAGTTTTAAAGATCTTAGCATACATAGGGACAGACAGCGGGAAGCGACTTTGTTTTATACTATGTAGTGATGCCTGTTTGCTTCATTAACTTGAATGCAGCTTGCAATGTCAAGCTGTTTATAGAAAAAGGTTTTATTAAACATTCACCTACATTCATTCCACTTGTGGATTTTATTAGAACTCCCATTCGTTTCTCTAGCAGTGAACTATAAAACATTTATTGCACCGTATTCCTATAGGAACAACTTCTTTCTCGTCAAGGTGAGAGGGTTCAGCGTTTCACTCTTATACTAAAATGTGTCACTAATTAATATTTGCTGATATAATCATTAACTATTAAATAATGTTATCCACTATTCAGAGTAAATTTTTCAACTGGGCATGGGTGGCCAAATCCGAAACTATAGGGAATAGCGAAAAATGCTAAAAACAGTCTCGGCGCCGATTCTGATAAAAACTAAAACTGTATACTTAGATTACAAAAAAAAAACAAAATTCCTAGGCTGGAATCCAAGCAGTTGATTTTGAAAAAAGTCGTCGTATAAAAAGACCAATTTCTGAGAAGTAATGTTAAGGCTGGCGTCCACTAGGCTCGCCGAGTCGAGTCGAATAGAATCGCAATAGGAACTATTCAAGTCACCTTCATCATCATAATTAAAGTCTTTAAATGCATCTTCTCAATAGATTTAAGCAGCGTCCGACATAGTTTAAACAAATTCCTCCAACCACAACGCCTAATGATTTGGTCTTTTAAAGGAGCAATTTCTTGAAAATTCTCAAGGCTGTCAAAACTTTAAGATTTTTGGAAGCGAAGGCAAACTTTAGAATTATTTAACAGCTTTCTAACTACTCTGAAGTGATCGCTTAAGCCTGCGGAAAGATTTTGAGATAATAACTGAAGAATATTTTTAAGACTATCAGGAAATTAGGACCAAATTCTGATAGAGTAAAATAGAAAAGTACATCTATCTATTCAGCCACGTTCATCTATTGACCCTCTGCTTTACGCCAATTAATCTGAGAGGCTAATAACGTCTTTATTCAAACTTTCCAAAGGCGTGTTTTGAATCCGTTTTTCGAACATAAGTCGTTTTTGTCACAAATGAGCGATTATTTCGTTTTCTATTAGTAGGTAATTACAACTGCAACTCTATATCTATAGCCAACTTGTTATCATCGAGAAATTAACAAAGAGTACGTATACAAGGTTAGTCGGAAAGGGGGTACTAACACAGAATAAATAGTACGTACTAATCCGAAAGGGTGTTAAACTACTTATGATAATGAATAACTTTTGTTCTACAACTTTTTCCAAAAGTCAATAGTTTAAGAGAAATAGGTAACCAAAGATCTCAAAAAAAAGCGCTAAAGGCTATCTATGTTACGGTCAGCTGTGTATACATTTTATTTCATATTTGGGATCATGAATTAGAAGCACCATTTTCTGAATTTCTAACTAAAGAAGGGATGAAGAATTTTTGAAAAAATCTAAATCAAAGGAAAAAAACCGAATTTTGAAATTTTAACACTTGCTTTAAGACAGTCATCAGTGATACTATAAGTGGCCTGCTGATTAGTACCCCCTTTTCGACTAACCTTGTTTACTCATTATTAATTTTCTAATCAATCCTTTACGTATTAGAAAATGGTTTTATTTATCAAAAACCGAAAAAAAACATAAAATAATAGTAAAAAATGACATAGACTTTGACCTCAAAAAATATTGTGCGCTGAAGCGCTTCAAAATATAAAATATATGCGATTACTACAAAGGTACAGAATATGGTGCAAAGCCGCTTAAGTGCCATAGCAATAGCAACTACGCTTAATACAGATCTAAACTTTGAAGGCTTATATAACTGCTTTCCTTTATCACTTAAGTATTTGTTTTTCAAAAATTGTGCAGCATTTGCTTGATTGTTAACGTTGTTTACCAAGCTGTTGAAATAAATTAAATTCTTATATAACCGCTTATTTTCGAATAATCATAATATAACATCAAGGCCGTCTTAGGCAATGCAGGGGCCCTTGGGCACACAGATTTTGGGGCCCAAACAACAAAACGTGAATGAAAACATCATTATGAACTTTTTGTTTAATGACCTTATTGGTTATTAGATTGGCGCCACTTGTAGTTAAAGTGTTATTCATATTGTAGTCAAAAATAAGAAAGTTTGAAGTTGGCAGCACTTTGTCTCAAATTGAAGGAAACTTTTGCTATGTAAACTTTTGCTGAGCAACCCTGGCTATCTAGGTGCTTTATTAATGATGCGTTAAACTAAGAAACCAATGAGTTTTTTTAAATTGATATATTGGATGAAAAATACAAAGGCACTGGGTTTCGGCATTTCGGGCCCCCATCCGGCCGGGGGCCCTGGGCCCGTGCCCCGCGTGGGCGTGCCCTTATGGTAAAGACGGGACTGCATAACATAACGCCTATATTTCTCGAAGGGTTGGGCAGAGTTCTGTAGTTTTATTTACCACTCTACACCATAATATTGAAAAGGCGCGTTTCTTTATGTTTCTTACCTGGTAAATCAGGATCCTCTGGATTCTCGTTCAGTCTTCGTTTGATCTCCCTGATGTTTGACAGAACAGACTTGTCTCCGTCAGTCCTGAAGGTCACGTCGCTGTCCACGAAATCCTCAGGACGGAGGTGCACCATGTTCGTTGTGCCGATCTAAAGAAGACAAGATAATTCAATGAAACTTTGCATTTTAAGGGGAATATTAAGGTGATAAGGAAAGGTCAGGACGGTGGAAGGATGCCAAACGTAGCCGCGACGTCACGGCTAAAGAGATTAGATTTAATTTAAATTAAAAGTGGCCAATCTTTTTGGCTTAGCATGGATAGCAATTTTTAATTTGTATCGATGGATTTTCTTAAATAATCGTAACGATAAAAACATAACGAATCCTAATAAAACCGTAAATTAAAATCAAGTTAAAATCTTACTACGTAACCGAAACAAAATAAGGATAAAAGCTTTTAAAACAATCAATAATATTAAAGAAAGCAATCACGTTTCGCAAAATTCCAACGGCGGTTACAATGACCCGATTTGTTCTACTAAAACAAAGCTTTACTAAATCGTTCATAATAAATAAGAAAACGGAAACAATAAGGAAATCTTAAGAAAAATTATAAACAGGAAATATGTGCAGAAGGATCACACCTTACTCTAATAATGCGCTAGGAAAGGCTCACACATTATAGGTCCCGACCGTGCTCATAACTAATTCGTTTCGAAAATAGCCAAAGTCAATAGGAGTGCCTACCACATTTCAAATCAGAATTTAGCAAATTGGAGGTACTCAATAATACCACAATGGCGTCCAAAATTATTTGTGCACTCCGGAAATATTCAAGTGTGTGTGTGAAGTCATAAACATTTACAGACATTTTGAAACGTTTTCTTGTGGGCCTATTTTCAAAATCACCACCCTTGGAATACGTATTGGTGATGGCAGCACGTTTTTATTAAAGCACAGAAGGTTGATAATACACACGCATTTTGACATATTCCCTAAAAGTAGATTTAAGTTCATGAGAATAGTTTCTCTGTTTACTTCGCCAAGAAACACAAAGTCTGTACCTATCTCGTTTGAGAAGTCATCCTCGTCTAAACCAGCCTTAACTCTGTTTTTAAGATATTCATGGAAAGAGTGCCTGAAAATGGGCGACAAGAAAAACGTCCTTGTGTTTTTCTTGTTGCGCTTTTTTTTCAAACTTCAAAACTCATTTATTCAAAATAGACTAGAATTACTTAGTTTATACATCAAAGACAGCCCCAAAAAGCGCCCTCCCTTCACCGCTTCCTAGTGTTTTTGCTGTGAAGAAGAAACGGCGCAACAAACTCCCCAGCAACACATATCTGTCTGTCAAGTGAATAAATTAATTGAGTCTATACAAAGCAAAAGGTAATATTAATTACAATAGTGAAATATGCAAAATGCGGATTATAGACAAAGTAAGTATATACAATTCTGGTTGAATTGTAAACAAAATTACCTAAAGTTATCTAAACAACATAGATAATTCAACATAATGTAGGTACACATAATTGTATACACTCAATATATTTAATTCAATACAATCATATTTTATTTTTGAGTTTACTTTCTGTTCTCCTTTGTTAAGTAATAGGTATGAGTCAGAAAATGGAACTGCCCGGCAGATAAGTGCTCGCGATGATAGCAGGACAGTAAAAACACAAACAGACGATGTTTGATTTGAAATTCAAACAACAAATATAAAATCCGTGGCTTTGCTAAATATTTGCCTCTAGGTACATTTTTAAAACAACGCATTATTTCTTCGTGTTATTTAATATAGGTCGATGAAAGATTTCAATGTTAATAAGGTTCATTTTAATCTTTGAAACTTTAAATTTTAATCTTTAAAGTGTGAGTCATGCTGGTCTTTGAGTACAGTAGCCGTATCAAAAGAGTTCACGAAACTAGCTAGGGTTCTTAATCTTAAGGCAACATAACTTAGTCAGCAGAGGTATGGATAAATCTAATAACGAGATTATGAATGAAGTGAACTATTTGGTTTACAGACTGTCAGAAGGTCTTGAAGCACGTTTCACATTACAGCAGAAGGTTTATGTAGGTATACTAAACATCCCAGTTAAAATCAACGCATAAGCTGCCCCCCTATTCAAAATCTGGGCGGTTACCATGATCTGTTATAGCAGGAACGTTTTAATATTATTACGAGAGTGGGTAAGAGGTGGCGCTAGAGAGCTGTCTAGCGCTGTCCCTTTCCCACTCTCGTAATAATATTAAAACATTCCTGCTATAACAGATCATGGTAACCCCCCAGTTCGATAAACAGTTGTCGACCGATTCGGACTGTTATCTCGTTCCGTCTACGATTCTCGTAACGAGAGAATCGTTCGACAACTGACTAATCGAATCGTTCTGAATTATGTCCATTGCCACAGATAATAATTATAATACTACTTATTGCTAAGAATCCGATTAAAGCGCAGTTCAGACTAAGCTATAATGCATAGCATATAGCAAATATTGTATAGCACAACGATATCGCTCAACATACATTTTATATGGACACGTTCACACAACGCTATACTATAAAGTATTGGCTTGCTATACGCGATAAACTTCAGCAATTCGCAGAGCTATATCTAACGATTCTCCGGTCGTACCCGGTACCCGGTACCCCGTTCGTCACCCGACGAATCGCCGACAAATAACTTGCTATACATAGTAGACCGGCTTGCGATATAGCGTATTGTGTGAACGTCATGCTATATAGTTACAGCTTGTGACGGAATATGCTTTACTATATACCGAAATAGTATAGGGTAGTCTGAACCGCTACATGTAAACAGCGAACGCTCGTGAGGGTTTATTCGCAAAATATCACGATAAATATAAAATACAAAGTAAAACTTAAACAAGCACTCAAAATAAGCGATTGTCGAAAGACACGTTAAGGCGACGACGAGACGGGTGCGATGGACAGAAGAGTACCACTCGAAACACTTGCGCCACTTCTAACCGCCGTCAGACGTAGGTAGGACGAATTACTGAGACAATACTTTAAATGCTCGAAATGTCGAGGTGAAGTTCAAACAAGTTTAACCTTGATTTACGAGTAAGAGAAACAGATACCAAAATATAATTCGATAATAATTGCCTGTGTGTCCAGAGCGATAATTCTTTATTAACTCCGAATAAACCTGACTCATGCCTATCAAATTATTTTTTTAAAGTTGTTCTTATATGTCAGTCTTGACCTTTCTTAAGTGCCTAGATATAATAAAAGCTTTGAACATCTATTAATGTTTTGTTAGATTGCTCTAGGGTATGTGTTACGGGTAAAACCCGAATGGCGGTTACACCTAGGTTTACCCGGGTACCACTAGGTGAAACCAGTAGCAGTTGGTGTAGCTTAAGTCAACGGAGCCCCGCTGAGTGGGGCTCCTATTTCTGTCTGCAGGGTTTAAAGTAACCTAATACGAAGGGGATGATGGGGGCTTCGTTCGCTCGCTCACTCTAGCCCCCGTCATCCCCTTCGAACCTAACCTATCCGTGTTGGGGTTCCCCTTAACCACCGGTGTGCGGCTGCACCTAGTTCTACCCGCTATGATGAAGGGTAAATCTAGTTCTAACCGAAGATAAGTAGGATACATCTAAGTTTAACCGCATGTGGCCGGCTGCACCTAGTTGTACCCGGCTAAAACTAGATGTAGCCACACTTCGGCTATTACCCGTAACATATGTTTTATTCATTGACACCCGCGCATAATCGATAAGATCATTCTGCCATTCTGCCGATCCTTAATTTTTTTATTGAAGTCAGACTTATTTTTAGCAAATTGGACGTTTTTCAGGACAAAAAAACACATTAACGAGTTAAAAAGCAAAATAAAACTAAACTAAATGATACTATAAGAGCTTTTAGACAACAACAGGTTGACGAGTAAAACTAAATAAAAGGTATTTAATATTAATTATTGCATCATTTAAGTCTAATTAGTATGCAATCCGTGAGACGGGCGCTCAGTTTGGATTTTTTAAGGATTATTCTGAAAAAGAGTAAAAAAAAACATGTTGCCTATTTTTTTTTTTTTTTTTTTCCTCTTATTTTGTTTCTCTATTTTTTAAGCGTGAAGCTCTATTGTTTGCATAATGCAACTATTAAGAAACGCCTACTTTGTCATTACATGCTTTTGGCCTTTCAAATGTAAATAAATAAAAAATTACCAAGTTTCAGTCAGACGAAACTCTGCATAATACTAGAAACCTAGTACGTTAATGCTGAAAAATAGGTCACGAGGTGAGTTCTAACCGTCTAAAGTACAGACCGAGAAAACAAGAAGAATATTTTTTATGAAATATTCATGAAACTGCCTTTGGTACCTACACGTATATTAAGTAGTATACTAACAAGAAACTAAATATTATGTTCTACTCCCCTAGCACAAAATAACACGGGTATTTTCCAAATCCCTTCGCACCGCTGCGGGCGATTTGCGGCCATATCGGGGTTTAAACCCGTACAGACGAGTTATAATGAGTATCGATTTTCATATTAACTCCCTGACAATAAAGCGATGAAGCCTAAGCTTACGGGGTGTTAATTATTAGAAATTATTAACCTTGTATACAAGGTTAGTCAGAAAGGCTAAGGACTAATCCGCAGGCCACTTAAAATATCACTGATTACAGTTTTAAAGCAAGTGTTAACATTTCAAAATTCGATAAAAAATAAAAACATGAAAAAACGTTTCGATTTTTTTTATTTTTCTTCTTCCCTACTTTAGTAACGAATTCAGAAAATGGAGCTTCTAATCCGTGACCCCGAATATGACCTAAAAAGTAAGCACAGCCGTGCTTACTTTTTAGGTCATATTCTATCTATAGGATAGATAGATTTTAGCATGTTTTTTTATGAAATCTTTGATTCTATTTCTCTTAAACTATTGACTTTTGGGGAAAGTTGTAGAAAAGTTATTCATTATTATGAGAACTCACCCTTTCGGTTTAGTACCCCTTTCCGACTAACCATATAATTATGTCGCAGCAATATTTTAAAAGCCGCTACATTATAATGAAGCTTGCAACATTATAATAAAACGAAATACTATATACAGGGTGTTATCGAATTCGTGTAATTCCTTCAAACCACGATATACTGGTGACACTGATTGACCCTGCATAGGTTTTTTTCAGAATAAACAAAAAAAAGTTTTTAAAAAATGATCCATGGTATTCCGTATCTAAGTAATTTTAACGTCCCAAGTTAACTGACTGTGTGGAGCGATATCGCGCTAGTCGTGCCTATCAGCTGTGTCGTCGTGCCTTCATTAATTTATATACGGCATCGAAATTTTGTATCACATAAAAAAATATTTGGGAAAAATGAATTTATTTTTTATTTTTAATCAATCTAAATCCCGTGCGGGGTTAATCTATACCATTAATAGATCATGTGGTTTGAAGGAATTACACGAATTCGTTAACACCCTGTATACATATATCGTTTACGAAAACTGTCTGAATGAACGATTCAATAGCAATTTATAAAAGTTTTTGTTCGTAGAATTGGGCCCCAGAGAGCGCATGACGGGGCTTCGTTCGCTCGCTTCGCTCGCTCACTCTAGCCCCCGTCATCCCCTTCGAACCTAACCTATCCGTTTCGGGGTGCCCCAAATTCGGTATTAATGTTACTATTTCAGGGAAACAAGATTTGGTGAGCATTTATCCATTTTGGTAAGCAACAAAAATATAAATAAATATAACACGTAGGTACAATTATTCTGATGAGTGTATATTTATTTTGGAACTTAAAACGTTGTTCTTTAGGCACCTCGGTATAGAGTGGGTTTATTTTATCTGAAGTTAATATATTTTACTTGGTACTTAGTCTTAGGGTCTAAAAATTATTTTGGTGAGCATTTAAATTGTACCCTTTTTATTTTGACTCCAAATTGCCTTGGAAAATGTCATTCCTGGAACGAAATATCGTGGAACTCCTTATCTTTCAGACGATGCTCAGGCAATCTAGTCTTCCAACTAGTCTAATTAGGAATATTCCAGTCTAGTACGTTTAAAAAGATTGCATGATCATTATCTGGAATATTTTTAGTCCAAAGAGTCCCGAAGCCCCCGAAGGGCGGCACGGTTGATTGCGCTGCCAATAAAATTTATTCTATCTATATCAATCTGATGTGTACCCTATTATGTCCCTTTTAGGACAAAAACGTAGGTAGTTATATGTATAATAAATATACGTGATAGATGAAAATATTTTCATTCTTGTTAAATTCAATCGAGTGTTTTTAGGGTTTCGTACCCAAAGGGTAAAACGGGACCCTATTATAAGACTCCGCTGTCCGTCCGTCTATCACCAGGCTGTATCTCATGAACCGTGATAGTTAGACAGTTGAAATTTTCACAGATGATGTATTTCTGTTGCCGCTATAACAACAAATACTAAAAACAGAATAGATAATGGTACGGAACCCTTCGTGCGCGAGTTCGACTCGCACTTGGCCGGTTTTTTTTTTAATATAATATCACGGCTGTATTCCTCGAAGAGTTGAGCAGAGGTGTTTAGTGCAGTCTCATTTCGCCGTTGTGTTTAAGTAGCATGTAATAGGGGGCGAGCCTGTGGCCATCAACCGGGCACGAATCCAGACTCCGGGCTGCTAGAGTGCGCGCAAGATAGTTTCTGCGCGCGACTGAGGGCGTGCTAAACGTTGCCGTGATCGCAAAAGTTCAAATTACCGCTTTTTAAGCTTAACTTTTTTATCGCTTAACATAATTTGCCCGTTAAATATTCCTACAATCAGGTAGTTCTACCATCAAAATTGATAAAACGGCACACACTTTGGTGGAGCATGATTAGTTCCGATTTCGGCCGCGCGCAGACTTATCTTGCGCGCACTCTACTGAGAAATTCCACACGGAAAAACCCGAGGAAAAACCCAATAACACTTTGCCCGACCTGGGGATCGAACCTAGGACCTCACGCTATGCAGTCGCGCTTGCGACCACTAGTCCAAACAGGCAGTTTCAGTTTTAAAAATATGCATTTTATAAAAAATATTAACATTATAATAAGCTGCAAAATAAGCGTTACGTTGGTGTTTTATTTGCTACTAGTTTTTGCCCGCAGCTTTGCTCGCGTACATTAGAAATTACCAATCAACTCTTAACACACTACTAAAGTTTCTATAATAATATAATCTATACATATAAAAGGAGAAGCTGACTGACTGACTGATCTATCAACGCACAGCCTAAACCGCTGGGGTTAGAAAGTTGAAATTTTGACAGTAGGTTCCTTTTGTAACGTAGGCATCTACTAAGAAGGGATTTTTCGAAATTCAACCCCTAAGGGAGTTAAATAGGGGATGAAAGTTTGTATGGAATATCGTCACTTAACGGGTTCAAAATTTCACGCAAGCGAAGCTGCGGGCGAAAGCTAGTTCAATCATAATTCTACTGACACGTGGCGCCATCTATGAACGTTATTGTTCTTTTCCTCGGGAACAGTACTTTTTTTCGGGATGATAGGTAGGTACCCTATGTCCGTTTCTGTACACCTGACAATGAATATGCAAAATTTCAGGATGATCAGTTCAGTGGTTTAGGCGTGAAAAGGTAACAAAGAAGCAAACTTATTTTCGCATTTATAATATTAGTTAGGAAGTTAGGATTAGGATAATTAGTGTTCAAGTAATAATTGTATTTACATTAAAAGCCTCTCAGGTGAATAACATTCTGTGGACGTTTTTAAAGTAATTTGATCCAGGAATTTACGCTGAAGTGTGTCCAAAATTGAGCTTCGAACATAATAATATGATACAAAGTTCATTATGCGTTATGGATCTCTTGTAATGACTCCTTATGCACGTCTACATACTACAAATAAGTGCTCATTCACACGAAGACGATTTGTTTTTTTTGACGAATCGTCTTTTCTCACGATTAGTTTTTTTTTGACGGCGGCTTTTCTTTTTAAATACCAGTGTTCACACACACGCATCACGAATTGTGAAAAATGTCGGACACGTCTTAAAACACGTATCGTCTTTTAAAAAACACGAATCGTTATTTTTTTGTGACGGATCTATCGTGTTCGATAGTTCATCCAAGACCTTAGTCTTAGATAAACTATGTGATTCTTAAATCACGAAACGAATGTGAAAATCAATTCGGATATTTTGCCGAATTATGTTATAACACGATTCCGTATGCAATGTGAACGTCCATCCGTCATGACGTATCGTGTTTTATGACCAGTGAGTGATCGGAATAGGTAGAGTATATTTACCTAAACTTCGAGGAAGGAAGTAACATAGAGTGGATAAAACCTCCTCTTAAATCCCGGAATAATTATAATGACGTTTTAATCCCGGGATTTAAAAATCACGAATTATTTATTGGAGTTTATTTATAGTTACAAATTATTTATTTCAAGAATCATACAACATTTTTTAGGGTTCCGCACTATGTAAAATGTAAAACTATGAATGTTAATGTAAAACAAAGTTCTTTAATTTAATACTTTTGGTACGGAACCCTAAAAAATGTTACATGATTCTTTAAATAAATAATTTGTAACTATAAATAAAGTCCAATAAATAATTCGTGATTTTTAAATCCCGGGATTAAAACGTCATTATAATTATTCCGGGGTTTTAGAGGAGGTATTATCCACTCTATGATATTTCCTTCCTCGAAGTTTAGGTAAATATACTCTACCTATTCCGATCTCTGATTATGACGAATCGTCAATGATGGAACCCGTGTGATGAGCCCTAATGCTGACAAAACAATGTTTCAACTTTCAAATCAACCTGTTATATGAGTACTGAGTACGAACATTATGTATAAACAACATTAATTATGCATAAGCATAACGTAGTGAGCTGCATAAATTGTTAGTGAAGACGTCTCGCAAAAAATGTTTCAACATTTAGACGAGATGCTTAATATTTTAAACTGTCTTGCATAATTTTGCTATAAAAGCTCTATAACGTAGAGCCTCTTTAACTTATTTTTATTGTGATAAATATGACCCTTACAGCCTCCATAGATAAGACAAAGTATTCTTGTTGCCGTTAACTAAAAGAAAAGTGGCTGAAATGTATACAGAATGTTAACGAATTCGTGTAATTCCTTAAAACCACATGAATTCCTTAAAAATACAATTTTATTTTTCTTGCTCTTTGTGTAAGTAATCTTTTCTAAACCACCTTATAAGGATTCAGTAAAAAAACAAGATTCTTTTGTTTCCAAAAAAATATATTTTATTTGACTCAACATTTCGATGCCACGCATAAATTACTCGGGGCTCTAAAATGACTCAGGAATAGAAAACCAAGATTTATTTTTGAATTTTTTTTACTTGGTTTTCAAAAATACCCATTTAGGGTTAATCTGTGTCACCAGTAGATCACGCGGTTTGAAAGAATTACACGAATTCGTTTACACACTGTAGAATAATAACCTATCAAAAACACATGTGATCAATAAACACAATCCCATATAGGTATTAAAAAAACTGTTTGGTATCTGTAAAATTGTGGAACGTGACTTTTTATATGATAGAAAAGACTTATTAAAAATTAAAAGTAAAGCGCTGTAAGCCTCCCGATGGTTTGCGGGCCGCGGAAGAGGAACAAGTAGCAATCGCCTGTTGACCGCCAGGAGCAATGCACTACAGCGGACTGGCTAATTGGTCGCAACATTCCCCTCCCGCGTCCCGCAGACCATCGGGACGGCCAAGCATACGGCGGTTTACCTGTAATAGATGGTCTGTCCTTAAAAGTATTTTTTTTTAAATTATACTTTCGCACAAAATTTGTACAGAGGCGTTTTCTAATAGTCGACCCTAGGGTGATGCAGAGAAAAACACGGTAGGTGGACTGCAAAGAGTATAATATGCCATGATACGCTATAAAACTTAAAGAATTATAGCGGAAACAGTTTTGGCAATAAGTTTCACCTTTAAGTAAAGTAAAATAATATAATAATAATATAAAGTATTGAAGTATTTTTGTATTGAAATATTTAAAAATGTAATTGTATAAGTATTATAAATGAATAAACGGAATAATAAAGTGTAATAGGTTGTCAACTCCACGTTTTCACATCGTAAATTCTTTACGTTAGTTACATAAGCAGTAAGCACCTCACTTAAACATTTCATTGGCTTGGTTTTAAAGCATTTGGATCACTTACAAAAGGGTTGCCATTTTACAAAATCCTGAACATTTAAGTACAAACTTGGATTCGAGGAAAAATACCTGAATAACTTTTAAGGGATGATCCCTTTTGTTGTTCAGTGGATAAATATTGAATTTCGTTAAAATGTCCGTTTCTCACCAATTAACAGCAAAGTTAGAAATGAATCGAATTACTGGAATATTAAATTACGAAACGGTAATTAAAATTACTAATAGGAAGTGCTACGGTCGTATCTTTCCTGGTAAATATTTACGTGACAAAATTCGTAGGTGTTATTTTTAAAATAGCGTCGGTATGATTTTTAAGATAGCGTAGGTATTAGGCATGTTTAAAATAGCGCATGTGTTATTTTAAAAATAGCGTATGTACCTATTATTTTAAAAATAGCGTATAATTTATTTAAAAATAGCATATGTATTATTTTGACAATAGTGTAGGTATGTATTATTTTAAAAATAGCGTATGTATTATTTTTTAAATAGCATAGTTTTTTTTTAACTAACCATAGTTTAATTTCTTGAATTACCTAGGTATTATTTTCATTATAAAAACGAAGTTACCATGCAATTTACGGGGTCTGCTATCGTTAGATACACATATAGAAGCACTCAGTTCAAGTCAGGTGTTACATAATACTCGTTCTATCGAGACAATGTCAACTGAAGCGAAACCACGCAGACTAGTCTTACCTTGACCCCTACTACACTGTATAACAATATATATAGACGCCAGCAGATCAAGCTACCCAAAACTGTCAAATTTTCCCAGTCAACCTTGAACCTAATGCTTTCGCGATAAAGATGAAAATCTATTAAAGAAATTTGACAGATTGTAATAGCTTGATGTGCAGGCGTCTGTACTTAAATAATTTTCTTTTTTTTTTTTGCAATTTTTATGAAGCCCAAATCCATCACTGTTTAGTAGTAGTGTCATTGCGTGTGTAATAAAAGGCGTTGGAGAAAAATGTATTCTTAATTAGTATAAAGATTTAATCTATGTGTTGTAAAATCTCCGAAACATTTGTTATGTTTATGGAGCAGTAATTTTTGTATAACTTCAATATTCTCGGTAAAAGAGGTAAGTCGAACACTTGCACTTTGTACTCCTAAAAGAATATAATAATCTTCATACTATTGTTTTCAAGAGTGCTAGGGTCCGCACTGTTTATAAAAAATGGTCTTTTGTCCCACTTTACAGTAGGATTTTTTAGAGGCCCTGCACTTATCTAATCAGTTTAATTTACATTTGAAAGTCTAACCCTAGTCACAGCTTAGGACACAAAATAAAAAATAGTACCTACTACATGTGTCACCTTCGTCAAGGTGTTATAATTATAACCTTTGTCACTATGCAATTAAATGCAATCAGCACTTTACGTCAACACGTATTTTTCTATGTGCACGTTAAGGTGCAAGTTAGCGTTTTGTTAACCTAATTAGTTTTATTTAATTAATAAAACTGATTAGGTTAATATCGTACATTTTTTGGTAGGCAGTTAGAATCTGAACTCTCAAAAACAAGTTAAAGTAGGTAAGTCAGTGCAGTCTAAGTATTTGTAAAAAGTTATTTTTTTATTAATAATATTGGAATTTGGAAAATTGTAGTTTTTCTTAAAGACAAACGTAGTGGGTCTCCTAACAGTACGTAGGGGATCAGTCTTAGGCACTTGTCCCACCGCGAACGATGAGCGAGCAGCGAGTAGAGTTAGAAGCTAGAAACGAGTTGGCGAGCAGCGAGAAGCGAGTGTGTAGTTCCGATAGTTTTGTCGCTGGGCTATAAGCGAGTGTGCGAGTGCGACGGGCTATTATTCGCACCACTCGCAAATGACTGCTGGTTGGTCTCTCGGCGTGAGTTCTGACCGCCAAGCGAGCATCGCTGAGCGAGTATTATCTTTGATAGCCCTTGTCGCTCGGCGACAAACTAGTGGAGCGAGTCCTCGTCGGCAGTGTGAACAGTCAGCGATGACCTATTAATATATGCATCTCTTTTGTTTACACGGAATGTATATCTATTGTACGTTTCTTGAGGGAGAAAATAGCCGATAGTTAGTCGCTTCCTCGCCGGCGGTGTGGGACGACTGCTTAAACCGATCCTGTCTAACCCTAGCTACAAAAATACTTACATGTTCAGCTCTCTTATCATAGTCTGGGTACCAGTCCCCACTCTCGGCATCCTCGCCGGTATCCAGCAGGTCTTCGTCATCGCCCAGGTTGTCGTCCTCCAACACGGTAAGACCGTGCAGCTTCTCCAGCGAGTCGTATGCGCGATCCTTCACTACCTCCTTGCCGTCGACTATACTGCTGATGTCTTCATCTGCGTAAATCTGGGAACAATAAAATAATATATGAAGAAACAAAATTATGCAATCAGGACCACGTTTTCAGAAGAAGAGTCGCTTGTTCGATCTATTGAGATAGATTTTAAACATATAATATACCTATGTAACTAGCGACCCGCCCCATTGTCGCTCGGGTACATTTTATAGCTTAAAATCTTCCTGAAGAAATTACTTAACACGTTGACTGCCGACGAAAAAAATAGGTTACCATTCGACGCGTGACGACCTCAGGTAGCCGACAACCAATCCTTTCGGTCGGGCCGCGTCGCCCACAGGTGACCGCGCGGCAAAGGAGTTTTTAAAGCTCTATGGCAAGCCAACGGACAGAAAACTCGTGCTGTATCATATGAAAAGAGACCCGCACGGCCCTCTACACTATCCCATACTGGTTAGTTTTTGCAAAATTTAGCAAAATCAATGTTTTTTAACTAGCCCCGCGAGAATATCGAGTGTCGCCCACCAGTGTCCGTTACGGCGTTGAAAGTGCTAAATTAAGATGAAAACCGCATCAAAACCCATTGAGTAGTTTAGAAAAAATTAGAGGACAAACAGACAGACTTTTTTTTCTATTCTTTTACTGTAGGTGGTCCTTGGGGACCCCTTCTACGTAACCAGGCAGTTTTTGGCGAGACCTGAAGGGTCTCCAGCCAAAACAGACAGACGCGAAAAGCGACTTCAATTTGTACTATTTAGAGATAGCACCGCTTTAGATAAGGTTTTAGTAAGGATTTATTACTCATACATAATTTAATTATGTAGAAGAGTTCTTCGTACGTTTTGGGCCTAAACATTCACCAGAATATACGGAGAAAATAAACTTGAGTCCTATCTCAATTGTAATCAAAATTTAAAGGCAACATACGTATTCCTCGTGTGTTGAAACAGTAAAACAACTTAAACAGCCCATTACTCTCCATTAGCGGTTACGACACACGAGTACCTACTTGCAGCGTCCGTTCTATTTTCTTTTGCTTTCCGCGCAAAACATTGAGAAAATGAACAGAGAAATTATATAAACACAAAATAATCTGTGGTAATTTGTTTCTAAGTCCAAAACAATTATGCATTGAATTGAGTGCCTTATTCTACAAGGTTAGTTTTAGTATATAAGTACTAAACCTGAAACTAGTTTGTTCAGAATGACTAGGAGAATCGATTGACATATTTTTTACACCACATTTTTTTTTTGTTTTTTTTTTTCATAAATTTCAGTTTTGTTTCAGTAGGTTTCTACCCATAACAGTTGACGGGAATAGACACCTTGAGGCTTGAAATGGTCCGCTCGGTCAGTTTCCGTGCATTAGACAACCCCTGCATAGCACAACTCAGGCATTTCACACTTTTTTAGCGAACTTAACGCGACATAAACTAAGGTGTAACTTGGAGATTTACTAAAAAAACACATATTCAGGCAGTTCTGATGAAAATCTTGTTGGGGTGACTCGGTTTTCGCATAAAGTAAAAATAACGTTGTATAATGCCACCTTCACCGTGTGCGTTGGTCAAGCTAAGAGGATTTTTCAAAAGAAAAATGCTCTTATCTTGTATTTGTCGCACCTGCTAACTTCATGTCTCTAGCGTTCAAAAATACCTTCTTAACTTTGATCAACTTATTTTCACTTAAAAGCAAAAGTTTTCATTAAAGATTAAATTGAGTTAATATGTTTTTAAGCTTTAAAGGTAATATTCTATTACAGATGTCTCAGGGGCCTAATTCTTCTAAAATAAATCTCGATAAATCACTACCGAACCAAGCCCGAACCGTTCATTCAGAAAGTATTCAATTTCAAAAGCTGTCAAATTGTTTGACACAGAAAACAAAATCAAACATTTTGACAGTTTTTGTAAACAAAAACTGACTGACGGTTGTGGTTCGTTTGCGTTTGACAGCAATTTTGTTAGTCGAAATGGCTCCCAGATAGGGTTTTCGCCCCGGGTACCCGGAACCGGGAATTCCCGGGAATTTGGAGATTTTAGGACCCGGGAATTATTTGGCGGGAATCCCGGGTACCCGGGAATTATTTGAAATTAAGAAATGATGATGAAAAATGAAGGGTCGCACGCTTCCGAAGATTTTAGAGCATTTTCTGTCTCTCTCGTGTGAAACGGACATTGTACTGCGTAGTGTGAACTTAGAATGGGGTAACTGTATCGTGATGTCAGCATACAGTACTGGTGTCTCTGTCTAGTAAACAAATTCTAAACGCTTGATTTTTTTTTGTAAATCTTTCATTTGTAGAAACTATTCACAATGCTTATCTTTTGTGTAATTTCGAGATTTATAATGAAAATATACAGGGTGTAAACGAATTCGTGTAATTTCTTCAAACAGCGTGATCTGCTGGTCACAGATTAACTCTAAATGGTTTTTATTTGAAATACAAAAGTTTATTTTCATAAAAAAAAGTTCTGTTTTCGAGCCCTTTTTGCGCACCGAGTTAACCGACTGCAAAGAACGAATTCGTGCTAGACGTGCTAGCCAGCTGTGTCACCGTGCTTTCATTCATTAATGAGTGGCGTCGAAATGTTCCAACGATTTTTTTTTTTATTTGTACCTTATTAGCTGGTTATGTTTCGTTCACATATCGCAACCGGAAGAAAAAAAAACTTTATTTTTATTTTTAATAAAGCCTAATCCTGTGCTCGGTCATTCTACACCAGTAGTAGATCATGTGGTTTTAAGGTATTACACGAATTTGGTAACACCCTTTATAGTCATTCACCCTATTGTTATTCCATAATATTTTGCCATATTATATGAAGAGAAGACTTTTTGTCATTAAAGAAACTCGCGACGTCGCACGATTAATGACTTTACCTAACTGTTCCTAGTTCAATTTTTAAATAAGTGTAAGATTTTTTATTTTAATAAGAAAAGTCGATTGGTATGTAAGACAATTTTTCAATTTATCATGTTTAAAGTACTTACACAAGTTGAAATATATGAGAAAAACTATATTTATACAAAAAACATGAAAATTCCCGGGTACCCGGGAATTCCCGGGAATTAGGAGAAAAAATTCCCGATTCCCGGGAACTCAAATAGGCCGGGAACGCGAAAACCCTACTCCCAGATATAAAATCCATATAAAATCCTTTTAAATGATCATTCACACTACAGTATGAACGTTTCTAAAAGTGTTATAGTAAGACGTCTACAACTATTCAGAATTAAATGCGAAGCAATATCTTATCGGTGATTAAGGCAATTTGTCATCTCAAGTGAGCCACATCAGCCACATGTTTCTACAATGCTCTATGTAATTGATGTGAGCGATATCTGACGTATAACATTCGCCACAATACAGTTCGGACAGAAGGACCAAAAAAAGCTTGTGAAGCGTGAAAATACAAGGTTAGTCCGAAAGGGGTTACTAATCCGAAAATGTGTTAAAGTACCGATAATAATGAATAACTTTTGTTCTACAACTTTTTCCAAAAGTCTATCGTTAAGGAGAAATAGCTATAGCTGTTCAAGTGTTTAAAAAAAATACGCTAGTCTGTCTATCCTCGACTATGATCAACTATGTCACAATAGACATAAAAGCTAAAGCAGCTTCAACTACCTACAATCGTCCGATTTGACACACTCACACAGACACGCACTGCAACAAGACTATTATGGTATTTTCGGGATACAGTTCCATACAAAAACAATAAACTACTCAGTATACAGAGCGTGTCTGTGTGAGTGTTTCAATTCATGAGATTATAGTAAGTTGAGGTACTGCTTTAGCTTATATGTCTACTGTGGCTATGTTTACATTTTAGGTTATATTTGAAGTCACGGATTAGAAGCTCCAGTTTCTAAATTCGTAACTAATGAAGGGATGAAGAATTTTTGAAAAGTAAAATAAAAAATTATTTTCGATGGAAATAAAAATTATCGATTTTTAAAATTTTAACACTTGCTTCGAAACAGTCATCAGTGATACTTTAAGTGGCCTGCAAAGGTGCAATGCTAGTTCTCTTTCACTTTGTATTTTGGAATGAAAAAATAGCTTCGAATATCCTCCGTAAAATCACGCATCGTGGGAAGCCACCTTTAGGCTAGCTGGCACTGCATTCACGATTTCATGCGCATATCTATGTTCGAACTCACCAGTCCGATTGTTTGGACTGAATCTTCTACATCTATTTATTTTGTGGTAATAACAAGCTATCAATCATAATAAATGAATGTACGATCTTTATACGACGACCCTTAAAATATTCCTTAAGGGTATCTATCTCAAACAGAATTATGAAGTACAATTTCTTAGAATTTTGATATGAAATGTTCGTGTAATTTGGTTAGAGGGTTATTTATTACAAAAAATAAGACTGTATTATAAAGGGCTTGTTTTTAGAAGCATACCTATATTAAATTATCCTTCCAATGACGATGTTTTTATATGTAAAGATGTTGAATAATTCTATATTCACAATATTTTTAGTAAATGTTATTTAAAAAGCTTAGAATAGCCAAGCTGATTTAGTACTATTTACATGAAATAAGAAAGGGCTCAGTCGCAGAATGTCCACTTCGCAAATGTCTACCGGTCGCAAAATCCCTTTTACCCAAAGAAACTTCACTCCCTGGTATTTGTGAAAAAACCGGTCAAGTGCGATAAAAGGGACATTTTGCGAAGGGGAAATTTTCCGGCCAGAAAGTACTTTCGAATTAATTTCGTAATATTGCAAGTAGGCACAAACGAAATACATTTTTAGCCCAAAATAACTTTCAACTCCGCGAGAAATTGCGAAATAAGTACTTACCAGTGGCGAAGGCTCCATACAACTCGATTCCTATCGGCTTCCCTTTCGAAATATGGCAAATACTAGTATCTATTATTTTCAATTATCATTTAAACAAATAATTGGTCCGGCTTCCCTTTTAAGAAAATTCACCCTTCGCCACTGGTACTTACTACACTCTAATTTAGGGTTACAGGACAAAGGTGGTTTTTGAAATAAAGTCTTCAATTAATAACGTGTATGTAGGCGGCAAATATGCAAAACATTTGCCACATTTACCATTGATCGAGAAACCCACACGGACGACTTAATTAACTAATCCTTTGAATCTCGAAACGTGAGCTGTGATGCAGTATCGCATTCGCCTGTCTCTATTAGCAACCTTTGAACGATACATCTATCTCTCTTACCCGTAACTACCATTCATACGAGGAAGAGAGACGAGATGTGTTAGTTGAAAGCTCAGAGTCACATTAAACGCTTCGCTACAAAAATAAAACGGTTATCACGGTATTTGATCGCAGGCCCGACCGCCCGACTAGCCTGGAGATTTTATGCTCGTGTTACTTTATTAGATATGTACAATGTAGGTATTGACAAGATAATAGAAGCTATCAATTCGATTGTAATAACAGAATTTAATAAGGTTTTTTGGTCCAATTCCAGATATAGGGCAAATTCGTTCAAAAGGATTCGTCACAGCATGTGTCGTTAAAATATTACGATGCGGATTGAAGTGAGGAGCAGAAAAATGGCAGAAAATGTTCTTTTCAACAATTAAAAATATCATCACATCTTACGAAAGATAATATATTTGACCGAATTTATCATATACCCGGATTTGCCCCAACGCACTATACAACGTTATTTTTAGTATATACAAAAACCGAGACACCCCCCAACAAGATTTTCATCAGAACTGCCTGAATATGTGTTTTTTTTTTTTAATAAATCTCCTACATAGTTACACCGTAGTTTATGTCGCGTTAAGTTCCCTAGTAAAGTGTGAAATGCCTGAGATGTTCTATGCAGGGGTTGTCTAATATAACGAAACTGACTGACGAAACTCAAGCCCCCTTATTACAAAAGATGGTCTAAGAAAAACCTAGGTTTTAAAATAGCCCCGTCTCTTTTTGTTATATGACATAAGAAAGTGATGGGTACATTTTAAACCTAGGTTTACCTTAGTCTTGGTTTAAACCATCTTTTGTAATAAGGGGGTATGTGTCTATTCCCGTCAACTGTTATGGGTAGAAACCTACTGAAACAAAATAGAAAATGAAAAAAAAAGTGGTTTAAAAAATATGTCAATCGATTCTCCTAGTGATTCTGAACAAACTTGTATCAGGTTTAGTATATACTAAATTGTATAGCTTAAAATTAAATCACATACAACCTACGATCACATTTAAAATTCACTTTGGGCCAAAGAGATGGTTTTATAGTCTTTGCTTTGGGCCATACAAATATTGGTTCAAGCAAAAATTGAGGCGGCGACTCTAAGGACCAAAAATAGACAGTCCGTATGAGCGTATGCAAACAATGAGAAATTCGGGGCAAGTAATAATTTCTGAGAAAATATTAAGGAAAATCGTCAAAATTACCTGAACAAAAACCTTATTATTATGTTTTCATCTAATCTTTGTACGTTAACGTTATATAACAACTGCTCAAGTAATATTCGTGTAAGAAAATATTTCTCATAAAGCATTTTCTTCAGCTCTACAATACATAACAACAACCGTTCATATTTATAATAATAAATTAGACGTAACTGTCATGTCAGCTTATTACAGTCATTACGTGAAGTTACAAGTATTTTTATTTCATCCCTATTAATATAAATGCGAAAGTTTACTCTGTCCGTCTGTCTGTTACGCTTTCACGCCTAAACCGCTGAACCGATTTTCGGGAAACTTGGTACAGAGATAGTCTGGTACCTGGAGAAGGGCATGGGTTAAAAAAATACGGAATACGCGATAAACAACATCCATGCGGGCGAAGCCGAGAGCGACCTCTAGTATTAAATAAATCAAAGGTACATTAAAATGTACTTTAACAGCGGTTACGCACTGCATCCGATCCGAATCAGTGAAAATACGTTCCGAAGTAGCCATAGAACTATTTGTATGGTAGTTTACGCACTACATCCGGCATCCGTCATCCGATTTCTATCCGTCATCCGTGAGTTTCAAATTCGGAAGAACAATTGACGGATCGAAGTAGCCGTAGTACTGAATTGTTTGAATTTGAATCAGAGATCGGAATAGTGCGTAAGCAACATCCGAATTCGGTCCGAGATTTTTACTCTAGATCGGTATTTTCAGGGATTCGGATCGGATGCAGTGCGTAAAGCAATATCCGAATTCGGTCCGAGTTTTTTATATCCGTATTTTCACGGATTCGGATCGGATGCAGAGCGTAATCGCTCTAAACGTTTCAATTTCCGAAATAATTTTGTTGCCATGGCAATTATTTCCAATTCCCAATATATGGACTGAAACAATTCCTCAAACATTCTGTACCCCTACTATCTATATCTATTTAAATAAAAATGAATCCCTATTTCCCTTGGTCACGGCATCACGCGTGAGCGGCTGGACCGATTTCGATAATTTTTATTTTGTTGTCGTCTTTATTATCTGCAGAAGGTTCTTATGAAAGAAAATTTTGTTATTTAAAAAAAAACGAAATTATCTCAGTATGTCCATATTCTTCATTTGTTTACCGCATGCATGAAAATGGTTTTAACTTTTTATTACTATTTTGGTTTTCTTTCTGAAGGTAGGTAGCAGGTAGGTAGTAAGTAGGAAAAAGTGCATTGCAACGCATGCTTGGTACAGCTAGTTTGTAATAATTTATAGTCAGTCATACCACTCATACCTCTAAAATATCGACTACAGTCCGACTTGGCTCTCTAAATTAACGTGGATGGCGGCGTTGCTTGTGAAGGAAGAGTGAAGCCACACTGCTCTTTTGCGTTGCGTTGCGACATCGCAGCTATAGATTTGGACCAATCTATATATTCCAAATGCAGCGCTGCGACGTCGCAACGCAACGGAGCAATGTGGCTTCACGCAAAAATGTCAAAACCTGTCAAATCAAGTACATTTCAAGTTAGTTCTCTATTTCACCACGTTCATTTAGATCAGTTTTTCTCAAAGTGGGCGATAACGCCTCCTTGTGGGCGCTAGACGCCTACTGGGGGCGGTAAAGGTCGGTAAAAGTAATGGTTGCGATTGTGATTGTTAAGATGTGGTAAAGTAAAAAAAAATAGGGGGCGCTAGAAAATAATTGATTCTCAAAGTGGGCGGTAGACAAAATAAGTTTGAGAACCTATGATTAAGATGCATGTCAGGCTGTATGTTATAAGTTAGTTTAGAACTTTTCAGATTTGCATGAACATGAGTTAATTATGAGGTGCTGTCGCATACAGAAGTATAATTTTAACTTTCCAGGAATCCAAAATTTGGAACATGTCAGTATTACATAAGTAACATAATATCACGCATGTGTTCCCCGAAAGGTTGGCAGAGGTGTATAGTACGACAATTCGCCGTGATGTTAAAGTTCCATGTAAAATATTGCCATCAACTAAACCAAAGTATACAACGTGTTACATAATTCCCCTTAAAAAGATAATGTTAATCAATTAGTCTTTTATGGTTGTTGTCATTTACCTCTCAGAGGAAATTAGGTAAGAATGTAAATAACTTTCTGGGTAGTCTACTCTTTAGTTTTATGTTTTCTGGGTTGGTTTTCAGTGATGATTTTAATTTATGACACGCCCAAAAAAATTTTTTTGGGTCTTTCTTTTATTTTAAAATATTGCCAATAGACTCTTTACAAGGGACCTTTTAATCCCCTTTCGGCTTTAGGGATATTTTTGTAACACGTTGTATATTTATTACAGTGCCTTAGTCACATAATGATCTCCCCATCCACTTCTTACTGTAAATGTCTTCATCTATCCTGTTGATAAGATCAATAGTTACGTCATCATGAAAGATACTTATCTAATGTAAACACTAATGAATATATTTGCCCAACAAATAGTATGGGAGCAAGGCGTCACATAGCCTTGGCGGGGTTAAATTACTAGTCATTTCATGGCGTATTTAACACGTTCCATTAAGACAGCCCACACTAGCGACACACGCCAAGCAAATGTACTATAGTATGTACCTAATATATTGCACTCCCGCGAACAACAAGTAGGCCAATCAAATTAGCTAAACCTGGACATAATTCGATAACTCGTTGTTTTTATTATTTTATGGGATATTGATATTAAGTATCAAATATTAATTTGATATATGATGTAAAAAACCCGCGGTGGTAACGGTTTATTTAAAAAAAAATGAGATTTCGTACACTACTTGGATTTTTTCTAAAAGCAAAATAGGTAACCAAATACCTTGTTAGTATAATTTTGAGGGGCATTCAAATGCTATCACCTAATAGCAAAATTAAACTGAAACCAAATTCGTATGTATGTTTTTCTTCAAAGTATTCATCTGTTCTTAATATCTAGATAAGCAAAAATGGTAACTATGGTGGTTGTATCTGATTAAGCTATAGTGCGTCTTTTTAGACATTTAAGACAAAAATTAAACATTTATTTCTTACGTTTTAATAATAATGTTTTTCTCAGTAGTTAAAAATCGAAACTGTGAAATTTTTGTTTAATAATAGGTTTTTGTGTATTACAATCATGTTTTCATCAAAATTAAACATGTTAATGTTACGCTTTTAAAATTGAAAATATTATTGATGATACGCGCGAAAAAGTATTGGAGCGGGATGCATGCGGTGGGTGCGGGGCGGGGCGCGGCGTCAAGGGCAAGATGTCTTATCGAGTTAGTGAGGCCGCACACCAGAGATTCATTTGTATTACAATAATTGTAGCGCCACATTTGAACCGCGACACATTTAACGCCCCCGTATATTTGTATGTAAACCCGCACATCAAGGACACAGTTGTAGTAGTGCAGTTTGTGGTGAGAGGTTTGCCGCGCTTTACAAAAATGAAAGACAACATTGAATTTTACGTTGAGTTTATTGCAGAGGTTGAAAAAAACCCTATTTATATAATCACACGCTCACTGTGTATAGCAACAGATGGATTACAGAAATGATATGGACTAAGATCGGCGAAAAATCTAATGAAAGGAAGTACCTACCTATACCTAACCTATACAATTTTGATTAAACGGATGAACCCAATAACGTCTATTTTTTCTCATTAATCGCCACATCAAAAAATCGTCGTCGTCAGACGATGATGTCAACATTCTGTTGCTAGTGCCACGTTACAACTGTGTTTCCGATGTGCGCATACACGATGCATTTGTCGCCGCGTAAATTTTATCGCAATAATTGTGGCGCCCTAAATGTATGTTGCGTGTAGCGTGTGGTGCCGGTGTGCGGCCTCACTTAGGGATGCAGGAAGTCCCAAAAAGTATCGATATAAATCAAATTAATATTTAAAAAAAAATATTAATTTCAAACTCGATACATCGAAAAGAACAATCGATACATCGCTGAAATTTTCAAAAAAATATGTGGTTATGAAATTCTATTGTGTTTGTTTTTACGAGTCTAGTTCAATAAATATTTCACTATTACTATTCGTATAAATACCTAACTAGGAAACTTGCTATTGAAAATAAATCGTATTTGATACATTTTCGATACTTGATATTTTATACAACGTGGGCCCGGCTGTTTTCTCAGTTAAGTTAAGTAGCAAATTTACTTCCATGATCTTACAATAGCTGCAACGCCGTACAATGCACACCTACCTAACTGAGAAAACAGCTGATAATTACGCAACGGCTGAACCGATTTCCATCAAACTTATAATGATGCTGATTAAACCAGCTTGCTGAGCTGCTATAACTGAGTATAGATAGACTTTAGCGTATTTTTTAAGAAATCTTTGAAGAGCTATTCTTCTTAAACTATTGACTTTTGGGGAAAGTTGTAGAACAAAAGTTATTCATTATTATTGGTACTTTAATACTTTAGTGCCTACCCCCTTTACGACTAACCTTGTATAATGAGTTTTATTTGCTGTTATACATATACCGTACCATACTGCGATCGCCAACCCGCCTGCCAAGCGTGGCGATTATGGCAAACCCCCCCAACATGGATAGCACAAAGAAGAAACGGCCCCTAGTCCCCGGCGGCACTGCTAGCCCTGGTCAAGGTAGCGGCCTAGGTAACGGCAGGCCGTGGGGTGCTAAGAATCCCCGGCAGAAATCCGGCTACCACAAACAACGACGACTGGACCTGGCAACGTACAACACGCGTACACTACGGACCGACGAGAAGATTACCGAACTCGAGGAAGAATTGAGCAGGTTACGCTGGGATATTATAGGGTTATCTGAAATCCGAAGAGAGTCCCAGACTCGATAATCCTCAAATCCGGTAACTTGCTCTATTTCCGGGAGGGCGATAGACAGTCCCAGGGTGGTGTCGGGTTTATCGTCCACAAGTCCTTTGTGAACAACGTGGTGAAGATCGAGAGTGTGTCGACCAGAGTGGCGTACCTTATACTCAGAATATCCAAAGGGTATTCGTTGAAGGTCGTACAGGTATACGCCCCGACCTCGGCACACTCCGACGATGAGGTGGAGACCATGTATGAGGATATCTCCAGAGCCATGCATGGCTCTAAAACTCACTTCACTTTTGTCATGGGGGACTTTAACGCTAAACTGGGCAAGCGAGACGATGATTAACTGCAAGTGGGGCAATTTGGACTTGGAAGTCGCAATCACCGGGGCCATCGACTGGCCAGCTTTGTGGAGAAGGAGGGGCTCTTTATGATGAACTCCTTTTTCAGAAAGCGTGAGCATAGGAAATGGACCTGGCTGAACCCTGATGGTGCAACTAAAAATGAGATTGACTTCATTATGTCGACGAGGAAGCAAATATTCAAAGATGTCTCTGTGATCAACGCGGTGAAAACCGGAAGCGATCACCGCATGGTAAGAGGCACATTGAATCTAAATATCAAGCTGGAAAGATCTCGACTGATGAAGTCTACGCTCCGTCCTGCACCGATCCAGGTCCATAACCCCGAGAGCTTTCAGATTGAACTTCAGAATCGTTTCGAATGCCTAGGGAGCTCCGTGGACGATTACAACGATGGGTTTGTGGAAACTGTCCATACTGTCGGGTCTAAGATCTTCAAGGCCCGTCGTAGAAATAGAACCGAAAAGCTCTCTGACCCTACTCTTAAGGTCATGGACGCAAGGCACGAGATGATTCTGCAGTCTCCAGATGACGCGCTTATGTACCGGCAGCTCAATAGACGGATCTCTAAGTCCGTGAAGTGCGATCTACGCCGATTTAATACAGAGTAGAGATGGGCTAAGTGATGATTTTTCGGTATCAATGACTACATGACAATGACAAAAAAATATCGGTGACGAGAACAATGACAAAATCATCAATGATTTTTGTTTGAGTATGATCAGGTCACTTCAATTATGAGTAGATACGGAAATGATCGCGCAACGACTTAATTACTGTGAAATTATCATTCGATTATTTAGTAGCTGGCATGGGTCGACTTTGTCAGTTAGCCCGCGAAAATATTATTTTCTTTGTTTGTGACATTCTTGGCAGTGTATTTAGGTATTGATTAATAATCATGGAAATCATCAATATGTTTCCATTAGTGATATTTGCTGCAACATGATTATGACTATTAAATATTTCATGGCGTTCTGGCGTTTCTTGCAAGTAAATACCTGGTGTAAAAAGATGGTCACATTATAAAATATACGCGCCTGTCGAGGTGGCCCGTTCAAATCACTGAAGTTCGCGTTCATTTCATTCATTCGAGTAATGATTTAAAAGCATTGATGATTTTGTCGTTGTCATTGCATAATGAAATGATTTTAAAATATCGATGATTTTTACATGTGACATGATATCGGACTCATCTCTAATACAGAGCGTTTTAAGGAGTCGATTGAGCGGAACAAGGGCTCCAAAGTTTTTGCAAGAGATTTGTCTATTGGGCAGAGTCAGCTTATGAAACTGAAGACCGATGACGGCAGAATCGTATCCGCCAAACCAGAGCTTTCGAGAGAGGTCGAGAAGTTCTATGGGCAGTTGTACACTTCAACAAGCGAACCCGTTGCGAATCTGGCAAACGACCCAAGAGCTAGATTGATCCGACACTATACCGAAGACATCCCGGACGTCAGCCTGTACGAGATTAGGATGGCTCTGAAGTGCCTTAAAAAGAACAAGGCGCCGGCGATGACGGAATTACGGCCGAACTTCTGAAGGCGGGTGGAAAACCGGTCCATAAGGCCCTTCAGAAGCTGTTTAATTCCGTCATACTCGAGGGGAAAACGCCACAGGCATGGAACAGAGGTGTGGTGATACTTTTCTTCAAAAAGGGTGATAATACCCTATTGAAGAACTACAGGCCCATCTCACTTCTGAGTCATGTCTACAAGCTGTTTTCAAGAGTCATCCCGAACCGTTTTGACGACTTCCAGCCTCCCGAACAAGCCGGATTCCGAAAAGGCTTTAGCACCGTAGATCACATACATACGCTGCGGCAGGTTATACACAAGACCGAAGAATATAACCTGCCTCTTTGCTTAGCGTTTGTGGACTACGAGAAAGCTTTCGATTCGATCGAGACCTGGGCTTGTACTGCAGTCTCTTCAATGGTGCCAGATTGACTATCGGTACATCGAAGTGCTGAAGTGTTTGTATGAAAACGCCACTATGTCAGTCCGATTACAGGATCAGACCTTGAAACCTATCCTTCTGCAGCGAGGTGTGAGGCAGGGAGACGTCATCTCTCCGAAACTGTTCGCCGCTGCACTGGAGGATGTCTTCAAGGTTCTGGATTGGAAAGGGCTAGGCATCAACATTAACGGCGAGTACATCACTCATCTTCGGTTTGCCGACGACATAGTCATCATGTCTGAAACCATGGAGGACCTCAGTACAATGCTCGATGACCTTAGTACAGCTTCCGAAAGAGTGGGTCTTAAAATGACCATGGATAAGACAAAGATCATGTCAAATATGCATGTAACACCCACTCCCATGAAGATCGGAGACTCTACACTCGAAGTTGTCGACGATTATGTTTACCTAGGGCAAACTGTCCAGTTAGGTAGGTCCAACTTCGAGAAAGAGGTTAATCGTCGAATTCGACTCGGCTGGGCAGCTTTCAGGAAGCTGTGTAGAATCTTTTCGTCCCAACTACCGCGGAGTCTCAAGATGAAAGTCTTTGACCAGTGCGTGTTGCCAGTGATTACATACGGTACTGAAAGGTGGTCGCTCACAATGGGCCTCATAAGAAGGCTCAAGGTCACCCAAAGGGCAATGAAGAGGGCTATGCTCGGAGTTACCCTGCGTGATCATATCAGAAATGATGAGATTCGCAGGAGAACCAAGGTAACCGACATAGCTCGAAGAATTGCCAAACTTAAGTGGCAGTGGGCGGGGCACATTGCTCGCAGAACGGATGGCCGATGGGGCCGAAAGGTTCTGGAGTGGCGACCGCGTACCGGAAGACGCAGCGTGGTTAGGCCTCCCACAAGGTGGACCGATGATCTGGTGAAGGTCGCGGGAAACCGCTGGATGTGAGAAACAGGACCGGTCGATGTGGCGATGCTTGGGGGAGGCCTATGTCCAGCAGTGGACGTCTTTCGGCTGAATGATGATGATGATGATACATATACCTGGTCTACCAAAATTTACAAAAAAATTGGAAAACAGTACCTATCACAAAACAGTAAAATCATCATAATACCTCACCCTGAACAATTTAGTTATTATCGATCTAATGAACACAATATTTCAATAAATTTCGGCCCTAGTCGATCCGCGGTGCCACGTGTTCATAAAAGTTTGACAATCATTGACTATATAGCCTATCGAATTCTTACTAGGTATATGTATAATATTATAAAGAGGTAAAGTTTGTTTGTATATTGGAGGTAATCTCCGAAACTACTCATCCAATTTAAAAAATTCTTTCACCAATAGGCTAGCTAAGCTACGTTATCCGTGAGTGCCATAGGCTATATTTTATTATCAAAAAATTAGGGATCCGTAAGAAAATTACAATAATGTAACCCAAGGTATCAAAAATTTGCTTAAAAAAATATTATTTGGCGTACGCTGCGAAAACTATTGACGATACATAAAAATATTGTACTACATGTTTATAGCACTCTTCATTATCCACAAAAAAGTCCATGAGGGTATATGTCTAATTATTATAGTTAAGTCACATCAACCGTTTTTTTGTTCAAATGAGTCGATCAAAACACGAGTAGAATCGAAAGATGAAGACATTCCTATCATGATTTTAATCCTTATCCAAGTAAATAGCTTCATAATCAAGGTTGATTATGTACATGTAAAATGCTCTTTAAATTTTTCGAATCCACGAAGCAAATACGCTTCGTGTTCGAATCGGACCTTTCGTTTAGAAGTGCTAAAAATAAGAAAAATTCCGCGGTGTGAGCGAACTGCCCAACGTTTAGTCTATTAGTTAACTACACATTTTATTTTTTGTAAAGTTGAAACAATTGAATAGTAGTTTATAATCTATACAGGTTGTCCCTGGAAGTATGGATCAAATCAAATCGAGGCGTGGGCAAGGTCATTTCAAAACTTGTAGTAGTAAAAACTTGAGTAAAATTGCCAGACCAAAAAAGCCTTTGCAGTAAATGTTTTTTCTTATTTAACACATGTTTTCTAGCTGCGTAAAAGTACTACAACAAGAAAGGCATACTGTTCGCCAAAGTCCTAAAAAAAATGATAGCTCTGATAGTTTTTTTTATGATTTTTTCTATGCAAAGTGATTGAAAAAAAAAAACAATAATTGGTCATAACTTCTGAATCGTAAAAAAATGCACCGACATTCTCAGGGTTACAAAGTTTGGAAATGACATTGCCCACGCCCCTATTCGATTTGATCCATACTTCCAGGGACACCCTTTATACAATTAAGAAGAAGATAGCTCGACCCCTAGGGAAGGACAAAGGCAAATTTTTAATTCGTGACTTCGTCAGCATCCGTGATAATAACCGACATTCACGCGGTCGAAGTAGCGGGCAAAAACTAGTAATAAATAGTGAGCTATACAAAAATCGCTCGTTACTCGCGATAGCACGGTCGGGAAATGGGACACAAAGAAATTACGACCATAAGCTACAAGGAATAACGTTTATATTGAAATGTAACAAAGAAAAAATATCAATAAATGAATAATCGTGAACATTTATTGTTTAATTTGTTTACTAAGGTACTAAACATATTTTGAAGGCATGAATTAAACACTTTTGAAGTAGTTATGTATTTTGGCATTCCAAAAATTACAAATATTTGTGACTTTATATTTCCGCAAAGAGAATCTGTTTAATTTTTAATAATTTATTAACACACATGTTAAACTATGCAGAATAAACTGTTGGATTATAGTTATCTATAATTTCTGGTAAGATAATCCACAAAATCTGTAACTTACTGAACCTTCTTCATTAATGATAGTCCCGAAAGATTAATTAGTTTAATTTAGACGTTTTTTACTGGAATACAAGCGTCATATCATAATAAAGGTACTTTTACAAAGTTATTTATTATGCTGTACTTACGAAATCAAAATGTGTTGATAATTTAGTTTTTATTTTTTTTTACACTGACGCGGAGCTTTAAAATTTTTAATTCTATTTATTTTAACTATAATTAACAATACTTTATGTCATAGAAAAAGAAAATTACAGTTATCGAATTATGTCCAGGTTTAGCTAATTTGCTTGGCCTAAAGGGCAAAGTACAAATATTTGTAGCACATTGTAATTATATATTGCGATAATGATGTGAAAGTATTTTTGTATCTTTAGGTACGTAAATACTTTGTGTTTTACATTAACGAATCAAGTATGCGTGTCCTGACGCCTGCGCGCTAGAGGAACTTATGAACGCTACTGAAAATGCAGTTCTCGTAGCTAAGATGTGAGCTGACACAATTTAGATTGCTCTCGACATGCTAAGAAGTTTATACTAAATACGTGGATAGGGGAACTATCTACTGTTCCGTGTAATGACACTAATGACGTAATGGTGTGTAAGTGACGATGATAGGAGACTAGGCGACACTATCCTATCCTCTGGTTTCGTTTTAAGCTGGCTTCACACGGTACGTGATAGCACGCACCGGTTGTGCGTGGTATGATTAGTAAAATCACGCATCGTGGGAAGCCACATTATGAAGGTGTGTGATGTAGATACGGCGCAGCGCTCTGCACGCGTCCGCTTTACTATGGACGAGTCTCTTCCCATGGTGCGTCGGTGCGAGCTCGTGCGTCGCGGTGCGCGCTATCACGCACCGTGGGAAGCCGGTATTAGGTGACTAAGAAACTGAACTAGTATTACGTATTGGCAGTGTCCAACTGGAAGTACCTATGTTGTTTTCATAAGGACGAACAAAAAGTGCCAGTGAAGACACTAGAGTTCTAACGACAACTACGGACAAATGACTATCGTGTGCGTTGAGTCCGTGTCGTATTTCGTGACGGACAACAACTACCAACGTTCATTCTTGTCCGCGGCAATCCGCCAGACAAAAAGTCCGTGGTCTGCTCAGGGGGCCTACTCTCTAAGTCCGTCAACGAAGTTAATCGCCCGTCCGAAAGTAGCCTGAAACGTAGGAGTGAACAAAACAAGTGTCAAGTTCAACTTTTCGGACGGGCAAAAAACACATCGGTAGTAGAGACAGCTGTCAAATCGTGTTGTCATTCATTCTTAGTTCGGGCCCCGAAATAATCGTACCTATGTCCGTAGGTGATAAGTAGGAAACGCTCGTAACTAAGGCCGAAACCACGAACTTCGTGCTTAGGAAGTAGACCCCCTGACCCGAGGTTCATGTTTTCCTAATTTAAATACTCGTAGTATTCTAGATAGACCTATGTGTCTAAAATTGACGACAGTTCATAAACAAGTCAAATAACATCCATGACATGTGGATAAGAAACATTGTACCAACTGTACTTGACGTATCAAATTATTAATGTCACGCGACGAGTAGTAAAGACATATTGATCGTAAGTTCGACCATCCGTAACAAAAGGTTAACTGCGACAAATCTACTCTCGATATAGATGTTATAATGCAATGCGTTTGTACGACACGTAACACCTTCCTAGGAACAGTGAGTAAAGTACAAATACATATTTATTAGTTCATGGTTAAGAAGTGACAAATAGAGACTATCTGAACGCTAAAATTTCCACAAGCAGTATCTGCGTTTGATGAGATAGTTGAGAAATTTAAAACACGTCAATTGTCAAGCCGAATATACAAATAGTGAACCGCTAAAAAAACAGATTCTTTAAACAGGGCGTTTGGCAGAACGTTTAACATACGAAAATGGTGGATAGGTGGGGGTCATCTGCTACTTACTTAGCCCTAATTTATTTGGCCCTAAATATTTACGCGATTAATAAAATATTTACTCGTCCTGACCAAACGAATATTACAGCACCACGAAACCAAATTACAATATTACAATTTTGCGATAAAGATAAACCTTGAAGCTCGAAGGACCAAACTTTCCCAATTAAGACGCAACTTGTCAACTATTAAGCCGAGTTTGTGAAGCTAACGTGTACCAACAAGCTGTTATAGACAATTAATATTGTTCGCCAATCGATGATGTAAATGTACGCGGAAACGTGTGGATGATAGAGGTGAACGACCGGCAATTGTGGCGCCTCTTCGGATCTGCATGTAGGAAGGTATATGTCCCACAATAGTCGATCTATAATAGACTTCGGAGAAATTATCTCCAATATCTCTACGTGACATTTCAAAGCTGGTTCGTTTTGTTATATGAACACGGGTTGGGTTACGTTCTGGTGAGTTAACCTCGTTTACAGTGCTGTATTACTCTTTTATTGTTAACTGAGTGAAATTTACGAGAAAGGAAGGTCGGGTCCTTCGGAAAGGTCAGTGTTGTAGCTGGCGCACATGTTTGAACAGATGTAGGAATTCGTGAGGTTAAGGAATGTTGTGGGAATTGGCAGCTGCTGTTTACTCGAAAGCGTGATTGTATTGCAATGTAACGAATATGAATCTGATATCCAGAATTGTATATGGTTGTCCATTAAAGTATTTGACTGAAAAAATCTAATTAGTCCGTCAGTTAGATTATCAAAAAATATTTGACCCGTATTTTTTCGTTTGTTACGTAAACCAAAATTGACGAGGCTTCGACATTTTTAAATTTGCAAAACATTACAAGCAAGTACAATTTTTACTTGCTTCTGACGTCACAAGCCGACTCTTGAGTTTTCATCCCTTTTTAACCGACTTCAAAAAGGAGGAGGTTCTCAATTCATCTGAATGTTTTTTTTTTTTTTTTTGTATGTTTGTTACGCGATATCTCCCCCAATTATGAATGGATATTAATGATTCTTTTTTTGTTTGGTAGCCCATACTTCAGAGGTGGTCCCATACAAATTTTATTGAAATTGGTTCAGCAATTTTTGGAAAAATCAACAAAAACAAAAAAAAAATACACAAATCGTATGTAGACGACGTTCTAGTTGTAGTGCTGGTCCGAGAATTTGTACACTATTTTAATTGTAATTTGTGGCACTAAAAAGTATAAAATAAAAAAAAACTTTAAAAAAGTAAAAACCGACTTCAAAAAAAACTAAACGGAGTAAAATAATTATCATTTAATAAAACTACCAGTTTCAGAAGTCGGTGTTCTACGCTGAAACAAATTAAATGCACCGACTTCTGAAACTGGTAGTTTTATTAAATGATAATTATTTTACTCCGTTTAGTTTTTTTTGAAGTCGGTATTTACTTTTTTAAAGTTTTTTTTATATCTTTCCAAATATTCATAGATTTAACAAAAGAAAAAATACATGTCCATTTGTTTTCAAAACCCAAACTGGCGGACTAATTAGATTCGCAGTTTATTGATGCTATGAACAAGCCTATTAGATTAGAAACACAATTTATAGACCCTCTAAAATCGGCGACATGAGTTATCATTTTAAAACACTGTCTCATATTCAGCTTGAAAGCCAGACATTTATAAATTTTCATTTCCAACTCTTATTTACTGTGAATAAAGATGTTTATAAATTTGACAGTAATAAATCGGAACGTCGCGCATGATCAACGATATGACGATCTAACTTACAGGAATCCTAAAATATATCCGATGAAAATGTAGCGAGTGAATTACGGCTGGATACGTGTTCCATCTTTTTTAATTTTAGGGTACTGCTATGAGCAGACATCGGAATAGGTATAGGTAGAATACCTATATTTACCTAAACTTCGAGAAAGGAAGTAACATACAGTGGATAAAACCTCCTCTAAAATCCCGGAATAATTATAATGACGTTTTAATGCTGGGATTTAAAAATCACGAATTGTTTATTGGACTTCGTTTATAGTTACAAATTATTTATTTGAAGAATCATATAACCTTTTTTAGGGTTCCGTACTAAAAGTATTAAATTAAAGAACTTTGTTTTACATATTACAAACATTGTTTTACATTTTACATACCTACATTGTACACGACATCTGTCTCCCATATCGATGTGTTTGTTAATTTGTATACTTTCTTATGTAAGTTCTTTCTTATAATGACTACAACATGCCCGCCGTGTATTTGCATGATTTTTAGTTTTTTTATATTGCCATAATTTGACGTAAAGTTCCTTTTATTAAAAAAAATAAGGACTAAGTGTCTGCAACAAATTCTTATGAATTCCTTCTCGTGGTAAATTACCATGTAAGTATCGTTTTATCTGCTCGTAAATTATAAGCAACGGCTAATGTAAACGGATAATTTGCGGTTCGATGGCGTGCCGAAATAAAGGGCCGGAGTTTTAAAGCTTTAAAACACGAATTAAGTCCTTGCATAAGAGCCTTTTTACCGTCAAACAACACCGACGCGTAATTACACGCTTATTTTTATCACAAAGACGCAAAGTGAATACAAGGCGCATGAATTTATGTATGCAATCAATTCGCGTCTAAATTTGTCCTGACAGCCGCGAGCCGCCACTAAGGACCACGTGGTTTGGTGTTTTATTATGTTGTAATTGTAACGTTATGCAAGTATTTGTTATTCTCACAGTTATGGCACAGTGTACCTACTACTGAGTGGGTCAACGCCCATACATTTGACAGGTCCTATGAAATGTCAAAATTATGTAGGGGCGGAGGTTATGTCCCAAATATGCAGTATGGCTACTCGGGACATAACCTCCGCTCCTTCACCTGCGACAATGTTCTACGTTGACCGACTGAAAGGAGTAAGATATAGGTAGACTGTGGTTATGGTTTGATTATTTATATATTTACAATAAATGATATCATTCCTCAGCTGAGATTGCAACTCCCTATCTTCAAATAGGTATCGTTTTATTCGAATACTTAATAATCTAATTATTCTAATTACAGCCAGAAATCCGGCAAACCCTGCTACCGTCAAAATAACATTCTATAGTCCGTTTTTTAATCCCGGAGACTAAATTGACAGGTACAAATGTCAAACTTGCCATCGGAACATTATTTTCAATTTTGACGATTCGTGTCTGTCAATTCAGTCTCCGGGATTAAAAAACGAATTATACGGAGAAAACAGTTTACCATGGACGAGGCCTACGGAGTGAACCTTTTCAAGCTGATCTAATGTACCTATGTGTGCATATGTTTTTGGCAATCGATTCTATGTACACTCACACAAATGTAAAGCTCAGCTTACACCTCGGTATTTGAACTAAAACGGCGTTTTTAAAAGAGAACTAATTGCTTTTGACCGCTTTTGAATTTTGCAACGTCAGTGCACATATTGCCAGACGATGAATATCTAAACGTTTGGTACCAAAAAACAATATTTGTTTATTTTGCTAATGTATTTTCGGTACAATACCTATACTGCAATATTTGTATGCTCACATGTCATATTCTGGCTTCTCGTTCTAATTATTCCTCGAGCATTTACCAGACTTCGACTTCTGCTGTTCTGTCCCCAAGATTTTTGATAGGATCTATCTCCTAACCAAGTATTTTTCAGTTTTGCTTTTTTTGTGCGTTTTCAGCAGTGGTTAACCGTACATAGACTTAAGATCTTTAATTCTGTATTAAAATGACAAAATTCTGTTATAAACGTCTGGGTATTTTTTTGAATAGGTAGGTATCGCCCGTGCTACCTATCTGATCAGTTATGCAAAAATTACAATAAAAAAGTTAACGTAGATTTTAGATTTTTTATTTTTATTTTCCCGTCGGTAAAATTATGTCTAGTTTCACCCAGTTTCACATTATGTGCGCTTTATAGCAACTCACACTGTATTATGGTATGGTAGCATCAATTCATAAAGCTCCGCGAACCGTATGTACTCACAAAGTGATCCTATTCACGCCGCGTACGCGCTCAATTGATCTATAAAACATTTTCAACTAGAATTTAAACGCTTGAGTAATAAAATAAATGTTTCATGTCTGATGAATTATTGAGCTTACTTAAAATGTTTTTAATAGATTATGTAAGACTTGCTTTTGATGTCAAAAGGTTTAACTTCAAACTCAAATATAGGTTGTCTTTCTAATCTATTATTATTATCAGAATTGCCATCACTGTCTCGTTGGTCTAGTGGTGAGCGTGAGGTCCCGGGTTCGATCCCCAGGTCGGTCAAAGTGTTATTGGATTTTTTCGTGTGGAATTTCTCAGTAGCAGCCCGGAGTCTGAATTTGTGCCCGGTTGATGGGAATAGGCTCGCCCCCTATTACATGTGATTTAAACATAACGCCGAAATAAGGATGTATTATACACCTCTGCCATCCCTTCGGGGAATACAGGCGTTATGTTATGTTATTATTATTAGCCTAGCTTTTTAGGGTTCCGTACCCAAAGGGTAAAACGGGACCCTATTACTAAGGCTGAGATCTATAGACCCAACTTGGACTTTGCTCAGACTTTACTTTAGACTTTTGACAAAGTCAGTATTTATAGAGCCGTCTTTGAATTCATCTGAGTGCGTGCTTAGCAAATGCTTAGCAAAGTCTAAGTTCACAAAATCGACGACTTAGCAAATACTTAGGTTACTATTATCCTAACAAAAAATAATGGTCCGTAATTTACTTTATCATCATTATATTTACACAACTTTTTAATTTTTTAGTATTATAAAGTGACCAGACTCAACTCAGTAATACCAGATTAGGGAAGATTTCCTTGATGTTGATAACTAATTCTGAATTAGTTAAGATAAAAACAATTAGGTAGTATAACATCACATAAAACAAGTTTTTCTAAGTTTAAAATGTATAAAAATGAATTAAAAGTTACTTTTTTTCGACAAATTGCAGATGTCAAAACGATGCGATCCGTTTCAATGAATATAATATTGTGTTCGTTTATAAAAAAAAAACACTTATAAGCATGCCAATTTCTGCTTATTCTTATAATAATAATACATAGAAGAAATATGAGCGTAGTTCTAGATTATTTACATGTTATTATTGTTAAACATTTATAAAGAAAAATCAAGAATGTAATGCTTGAAACGAAACAATAACTTGTATTTTGACATCGACCGTCTTAGCGTATGCTTAGCATAAGCTCAGCATAGTCTCAACGTGATACGTCTATAAATTCCAAATCTAAGATTATGCTAAGCATACACTTAGCAAAGTATTGCGTGAGTAAAGTCTAAGCTAAGTCCAAGTTGGATCTATAGATCTCAGCCTAAGACCCCGCTGTCCGTCTGTCACCAGGCTGTATATCATGAACCATGATAGTTAGACGGTTGAAATTTTCACAGATGATATATTTCTGTTACCGCTATAACAACAAATACTAAAAAACAGAATAGATAATGAATGGTACCGAACAATTCGTGCGCGAGTCCGACTCGCACTTGGCCGGTTTTTCAATCAGAGGTCGGCTTCCAGTCGAACCAGCTAAATATCAGTATTACATACGAGGCGACTCAATAATTCATCATAATATTACTCCCTAACACTGGTCTACTAAATAAATGAATATCTCCGTTGTAACAAAATTAAACTTGAAGGAGAAATTTTAAGAAGAAAATGTGACATTTAAAAAAAGGGTGAGCGATACGCCATGCAATTTGATTTGGTGTTAGCGTTAAAACGCACTAGCGGCCAGCCGCAATACGGCGTGCCGCTTGCGGCTGGCCGCATATCGATTTTTATATGAAACCGCATGATCTCAACGCACTGATTTCCGGCCCCCGTCGCGTCGTGCGCCGCTAGTGCGTTTTAAGACTTACTCTTAATGCTCTTTATTAACTTATACCGGGTAAAATGATGTCATTCGAGAAACACGGGACTAATAGGCACGAACATGGCATATAAGAGACTATTTGACATATTTTTTAAACTGTCTACATTTTCAAGTATTGAAATGTACAATAACATTGAAATCATTTTTGTTTAAGAAGCACATGCCTTAACTGAATTCCTATTAGCACCCATGGTTTTTGAATGACCCTATTTTATAGTACCTACCCATGAAATTTTCTCCACAAATCCTTAATAATATTATAAATGCGAAAGTAACTCTGTCTATGACGTTTTCACGCCTAAACCGCTGAATTGATTTTGATGAAAATTGATACAGAGATAGTCTGGAACCCGGAAAAGGGCATGGGTTACTTTTACCCCGAAAAACGCGGAATACGCGATAAACGACATCCACGCAGGCAAAGCTGCGGGCAACCTCTAGTCTTAAATAAAAGGAAAAAGAGATTTTACCAAAAATTTCTTTTCCGATTAAATTAATTTCTGATAGGTTCAAAGGATATAAAATTTAATAACTTTCTACGTGGTTAAATCGAGGTTGAATATTTTAATATGACAAACTGAATAATGTTAAAATATAGGTCAGCTGCACCATTGTGACCGGTTGACCTAAAAACTATTTATTCTTCAACAAAACAATAGCTTGTTATTCATGAATAATTAATTTTGCGTGTTTTGTTTTTAATTGCATTTATTGGTCGATTAAAGGTCACAGCTCATTAAAGCCACCGCATCCGACCCGCATCGCCTCGCCTCGTGCGGTTAATATTCTTTATAAGAACTTGTATGGATGTGCGCTCACTACATCAACTCCGTAGCGTCACCGAATCGCCTCGGGGGTATGCCGTCCACGCACGGACGACGAGTTGACCACTCGGTGACAACTCGCTGCTCGCATGCTTGCCTTGCGTTGCTGCGCATTGCCAACGCACAAGTCCCGAGTGAACCGCACGCTGCCATCGAGTGGACTACTGCAACGACTCCTCTGGTTAACCACGCGTCGTTTACTGGTGATAACGCGGCGTCCACCCGTGAACCACCTGCTGACAGCGAGTGGACGCCGAGCGACGAGGCGATGCTGGTCGGGTGCCGGGTGGCTCTAATGAGCTGTGACCTTAAACCTGACTGCTATTATGTAATAATGTTCAATCAATATTAATTGTAAATAATAGTATGGATAAACATTATTGTTTTTACAGCATGGCTAGTTAGTCGCTTTACATTCGAAAATAATGAACTCTGCTCATTATTCTGTACAACTTTTACTCTGCGATAAATCATGAATTCGTGAAAAAAACAGTTCCATACATTTTGATAAGTAACATTGGAAACACGTATAGCACAGGTTAAAAAGAGCGGCACGCGCATGCGCTCCAGGGTAGTCAGTAAAAAACCGCCATTGAGGAACGTCCGATATTTTTGCTATTTTCCGTTTTTACGATCAACTTTGTTATGATAACTTAATAAGGAAATGATTGTGATTCCGTGTCTATGTTTTTAAAAAGTACCTTTAGTTCAAGCTATACTAGACCATTTATTTATATTCGATGACTCGATAATAGGCATTTTATTCGTCAAAATTAGCCCAGCAGCAGCAACAAAACCAAGGAAAATAAAAACAGGCATGCTCACTGACACAACTAAAATCATAACTCTTCATTACCAATTTGCCGTCGTCGAGTAAAATGAGAAAATATTTGACAGCGGTTTCTCGCAAACGGCAAGAGATGACAACATTGCATCTCAAGGTGATTACTTTTTAACTTACTTTGCTGATAGCCTATGTAACCTCGCCTTTAAATGAGGACTGCATTCAATAAAAGAATGTCTCCTTTTTATTTCAGTGTTTTTCCAAGCCGTTGCTAGGTTCCGCATTGAAAGAAACCAGTAGAATGTTTCTGGTTTTACGAGAAACGAGACTGACGTCTGAACTTTGCAAAAAAAAGGTTTTTTTTTCGCAGATAAACGATATCGGTTGGGTACTACAACCTTTTTTATGTAAACCTTCAATAATAATAATGTAAAATGCATCGGATACAGATGGAGCATATCGTCAGACAGACCACACGGCATTGAAGCCAAAAGATAAGATAAAATCTAAATTTATGCGAACGGATTTCTCAATGAATTCCATTCTTATATGGCAACGGAATTTTAAGCACGGTGTTTATACTTATTTCAATAATCCCAAATCTTATACGGGATCGATGTTAATCTCATATTATGCCTGGCAAGAGATTACTGAGCAGATAAAATACGCGAAATTTTCAACAATATTTTTTCGGGGCATCGGTACGAGGTCTTTGACCGACTTTCTGAAACCGAAACACATACATTTTCGGGAATACTTTTCTTACATCGAGAGGCGGAATCGACCTATTTTCTCATAAAGATAATTTAAACCGTATTAAGGTGTCACCTATTTCGCTGCGTCTGCGTTTAAATTGGCGACTAAATTGAGTGGATAAGTGGATTGCTTTCCATTTCCCCCGACATCCCTGGTGACCCGTAAATGCAAAGCGACCGACGAGAATGTAACCTAGAAAATGGCTGCTTAACTATTTTAATACTGGAGAAGTTGAGAAGTGGAGAAGTTTGCGAAGCGTGTTGTTTGTTTGGTATGTTACCTGTTTCGTTGACAAGTTTGAACATAAATTCTGTAACTGAAGGTGCATACGTAAGCGTTTTATTTTAATACGAATAGTTGTTAGAAAGGGAACGCGATATAATCTCGACTATTTGTTGTTATGATTAGTGTATTGCGTTTTGTGATGTTGCTAGCTCAAAAAGTTTCACAAAAATCAAGCCAAATGTAAATGACAGTCTCCAGTTTTCTTCTGACATAATGACACACTTTGCTTTCTCGAAGACAAAAGAGTAAAAATACGTTTTCCTGCAAATGTATATTTCCGCTATAAACAATAAAGTCGCGGTCTGGGTGGTCCACAAACGTTTTACGACCATTTCCGTGTTTAAGCGATTGATAGATACACATGTCGCAACGTCCCAGATCCTATTTACGAAATGACGACCATATTTACGCGATCGACAATAATAACCGTAAATTGAATAAAAAAGAAACGCTATTTAAGGCAAATAGAACTTATTTTCGTAAACACCGGTACTGGAACTTTCTAAAATTTCCAATCTGCTCTATTCAACTAAAGGGAAAAAATCTTAATGGAGGATATCCAGAGATTAAGTTTTGAACTAATCACGTTAATATATGATTTATATTTTATCTGTAGTCGTTCCATACAAGTGGCCAAGTGGCCATTTGGGCTTTAGCACTAAAGGTGGCCCTTTAAAAATCCGCCACAGATTATATTCCCAAACGGCGTGAATTTATAAATGTAAGTAAATTGCATTGTGAAATGTAACACTTGCCAAATGGAGATAGTAATTGCAATACAAATCAAAGTCATTATTATACACTCTAGTACAAACTAAAAAAACACATGGCTTCGCTGGATCAATGAACCTCGTATCAATGCAACATCTATAAATAAAAACAAAAGACAACATGAATAGTTCGCGTATTCTTAGATTGAAACTGTGCTATTGGGTATTAAGTGGACATCTTTTCTTTATAATAAGTACCTACATTAAAACTTACTAAAGCGTGTAAAAAGTATAGATAATGAAACAGAGAAATTAAAACAAGATTAAGATACCGATAAAACCGAAAATTTAAATTGCAGAGGTCAGTTCAGCTGATTGTGACTCAGTTTAGAACACTAAAAACTAATCTTAAAATAAATATCTACTCTTGAAAAGGCTACTACGAAGATGATGCTTTATGCAGTCAAGGAAGAAAATAAATACATATATACCAACGAAATCTTCCATACATTTGCAAGAGGTATCGAAATAGTTTTTTGCAGTTCCGAGTGAGCAAAAGGCATCAATAAACATACATGTAACCATAATTATATAGCAAAGGAAATAGTTTAAACTTAGGATTGCAAGCTGACCTTTGTGCAGCGAATAAGTGCACCCACGCAATTTCCTCGAGTTACCCCACATGGAATTTTGTTTTGGATTCAATAAAAAAAGTCTGTTCAATTTATAGGTCAAACTACGATGTGTGAATTGTAGATACGAAATAATATAATACCAGCAGGAAAAACATTACTATCTCTTATGATGACATAAATGTTACAGAGTTATTACGTTAATTATGCTCTACAAAGCATGAAGTGACTCTAATAGCTACTAACTGTTGTTGTGTATGTTACCGTCCTATATTCTTGGAACAATTTCTCTGTCAGCACCTTTTCTGCACTGTGTATTTTTTGGTCCTAATGTCCGAAGTTTATTCGTGCACTGGATATTCTAAGCGAATGACGCATGCACTAGAATCTTTAGCACGCATGTGTAACTATTTATGTTATGCCTTACAATTGGAAGCTAACACAGAAAACAGTTGCATTGTTGATTCAATAATTTACTTCTGGTTTAATTTTAAATTTGATTGACGGACTCAGTGGTGTTTTCTTTTTAATTTAAGTATCCAAAAAGTTAAATGGTCTACGGGTTGTATTTCTGGATTTGCACTGAGCAACACAATCATAATTTCTAACTAGTATGTAATTCATGGATGAAGGCAATAGTTTTGCTTACCAATATAAGTAATGAGCGCGGGATTAGATTCTTTCAGATTAACATAGATGACGGAAGTTTTCTAGATATGCCATTATAACCAAAGCCCCAGTTTCTAAAATCTAAGCGGAACCTAGCAATTACCTGGAAAACGATCGGATGATTCAATATAGAATACAGAAGTAATATTTAAATTCACATGTCAAACAAGAAGATTTATGTACTCGACATAATATCAACATAATTTAATTGAATTCAGCTCTGAGTATGCAAATTGTTTCTCCCTCATATAATTAACGTCACGGGATTATTTCGGCGGTGTACGCACGGCTACATATCAAGCTAAACATTTCCAGTATGAGTTGATCTCGCATTGTATAGGCTCTCGGTACAATGAGAGGTCAGCTTATGCTGGAAATTTTAGTTTGAAATGTAGCTGTACAGTTCTCTAATAAAGTTTCCCCGTAGGAAATGGAGCGGTGCCAGCAATTATTTTGCTGCTTCCTATTGTTTTAATTTTGCTTTGATCACATATCTATCGTCGACGCGAGCGTCATCGTCAATGCGCCGTGTTTTCATTGGTAACTTGTACATCTTAGCTACACTGAAAAAACTTTCTTCTAACAGTTATCACAATATTATTATATTAGTTACTTACAAAAAGTGACTACATAACTGGTGCTACTAGAGACCAACTCGTTAACTACCAGTAAACGAGTGGTTTGCTAATTATAATCAAACTTTGTTTTTGCTAGTGAGCACAATTTAGCAATATAGGAAATTACTGAATTAGTTTAGTTGTCCATTTTTTTCAGTGTTGTACTGAATCGCCAAACATAGGTAGGTACATGACAGAGGTGTACTATAAACCCACAGAACACATAATTAGTTAAACTCGGTTAGAATATTTTATCAATGCCGATATAAGTATGAGGGTCATTTAGAGAATCAATTACATTTTCGGAACAAAACTAGAAATTTTCCTACAGGAAAATCTATTTGTACTCTCAACATGGAAATCGATCTGAAAATCTCGATGTTTAGGTACATAAGACAAGTATGGCTCCCAATCCCACCCATATTTAAAGAACCGTATGAATTTCAATACCATACATCGGCCAATATTACTAAATAAAATCAATCTCAATCCAAAATCGATGGATTAATGTAAGTAGGATTTAGATAGATATTCAATGTAAGTAATATCAAAAATCTACATCAATCAATAGTTTTTGGATTATTAATATCGGTCGTAAATGATTATCTACTCCTGGCATAAAAATAGCAACAATAAAGAATGAACATGTTCTGCATACGATGTACTGACGCGCGAATCTACCGTGCGCGTCAAGAGCGAGATACCATCGTAAATTATTGACGCTTAATTCAGACATGAATTACTGTCAGTTTATCTGTAAGCAGTTAATGGAGGATTTAAACGTCAATGAAGCTTAACGTGCTAAATCCGAGGCCTGTTTTGCACGTATTTTCTATGGATATAAACTGTTTAGATACAGAGATAGTGGGCATTAAATGACTGGTTGGTGTGATAGGATCTGCTGGAGTTAATGATGATCATGGTGTCTTTAGTAGGTGCACATTGTTTTTCAAAGTCAAGGTCAAAGTCAAAGTTTTTTTATTTCAAATAGACCAGATTACAGGCACTTTTAAAACGTCAAAACTAGGTGCACGGTTCCAAAAGGTAGGTTCTATGGAGAAGAGCCGGCAAGAAACTCCATGAATACTCTTTTTAAAATAGTAGATCATGACTATTCATGACAATTCCATTACAGTAGCGAGCGAAATAGAATGAGAATAATGCAGGTTAACGTAACAAATAAACTCACTTAAGAGTAAGAAATAGAAAAATATGCTTTCTAGGATTGCCGTAGCAGTTAAGAGCTGACCAGTCCCGACAAACAGCACCCGTTCAAGAGAATGACGTGCACATCCGCATCGCTTAGCTCAACCATATTGTAGGGAACCCAGCGACCAGATATACAACGCCACGATCAGCAGGGCATTTATGTGAGCATGACAGACTCATACTGCCAGACAATAGGCAGTAAAATGATATGATTATAAGTGTAAGTATCATTAATTGCTGCATGATGCTCATACTTTACAGTGTTCACATATCTATGCCATGATTTTGTATTATAACTTTCGTGAGACCCATTCATATTTATGACTATAGGTTGACCGCGGCATCGCCTACGTGGATGTCGTTTATCGCGCATTCCATGTATTTTCGGGATAAAAGTCTATGTCCTTCTCCAGGTTCCAGACTATCTCTGTACCAAGTCTCATCAAAATCGGTTCAGTAGTTTAGTCGTGATGAGGTAACAGACAGACAGAGTTACTTTCGCATTTATAATATATGTAAGGATCTAAGGATTAGTCTAACTGATCAGTTAGACTGATTAGTTAGACTTGCGACCGCGCCGCGTGTTCATAATTAAAGGCTACGTTTGGGTCTAAAACTAGTCCGACAATCCCGAAAAATGCACGTTAAGAAATTGCTGTCTGAAATGCTGTCAACCTGATTATATCTTTTAACGACACAAGAAAAAAACACTTAAGTATAACAATGTAGCTCTCCGAAGTTGGTCCTTAGGTACAATAACAAAACCTAGCAGAAAACTACATTTAACCTGAACAACAATATAACAACAGTCAGAAAATTCTTATACTTTCGTTTAGAACGAGAATTTTCCGACCTTGTACACAATTCGCCCGTCTCGTGCAGCTGACATCTTTCTTTCCACACTTGTATATAACGCCCTTATGTATTGAACTGTATATTACAAGCCATTACGTAAGTACGTGCCCAACTACGTTCTGGAATTATTGGGAATGTATTTGTATTTCAAGGTAATTTGACGTCAAACGTAGAAACGGCCGAGCATGAAAACACACTAATATTGTGGAAGTTTAATGGATAGATAAATTTGTTACTTTATAACGCTGTAAAATTCTAACAAAATCTAGTTAAAAGGTGGGTTTCCTGGTCCGTATAGTAAATATTTTTCATATAGGAATACATGAAAAGCTTGTATAGGTATGGGCAGAGACGTGGGCGGCTGGATGTATTGATGGTTTTAATGCCTTTAAACCAGGGATGCACAAACCTATTAGGACTACTGCCACTCGGGCAGACTGAGCCAAAGGCGGGCCACTACAAATAAATACAACCAAAAAAATATTTAATTAAAGTTTACAGAAATAAATTATAGCAAGGGCTTTTAAAAATAATTTATTCAGAGACTTAAGCTGGCCCGTATTGTTAAAATATTGCAGTATTTTCATAAAACGAATAAAAGTGTTTAATTCGCTGGCGGGCCGCACGTATTTTGACATAGGGCCACATGCGGCCCGCGGGCCGCGATCTGTGCATCCATTCTTTAAATCATTATCATTCAGCCGAAAGACGTCCACTGCTGGACTTAGGCCTCCCCTAAGCATCGCCACATCGACCGCTCCTGTGCTTCTCGCACCTAGCGGTTTCCCGCGACCTCGTTGGTCATGCCTGTGAATAACCTAAATAAATATTGTATTTACATTATATGTATATCAAACATCGATTTATATTAGGTTATATTAAAAAATCTAAAAATATCGCGGTAAAAGCCACTAACAACAAACACGAAACAAAAATAAAACACACTACGCTTCGAAGAAAAATTTAATTTATTAAAATATCAAAAAATCTACGCATACAGATTCGCAAAAATAATGTTTGCTTTATAGTTTTCATTTTATCTCTATAAAATCTGAAAACATACCACCTACGCACATAAACATATTTCAGTAATAACAATTTAACCAATAGGCAGGTCGTACCTATTGTAGCCAATAAGCCTGATGTAGTGGTGATAGATCGATGAGAGCGCCACGCAATAATTATTGATATCACTGTCCCGCATGACGAGAATCTCGTGAAAGCTGAGAAGGATAAAGAAATCAAATTCCTTGACTTGGTACACAAGGTTGTCGACATGTGGGAGATTGACTCAGCAGTCGTTGTACCGATAGTCGTTACGGACAATGGCTTAATAGCCAAGAGCCTCGACGAACAGCATCTGGATCAAGGGCCTGATACAGAAAACGGTACTTCTCGACACGGCACATGTTATTAGAAGGTTCCTCTCTCTGAGGCCCTGACCACCGGTAGCTTGGACCCTGTTCCCGATGCCAGTGGGCTACTATATTTTTACATTTTTAAATGTTTTTTGTTTTAATAGAAATCTTTAAAATGTAATTTTGCATGTATTTGTAAATGAATAAACGGAATAATAATTTAACCAATAGACAGGTTGTACCTACCAATTGGTTAAATTGTACTTTTACCTAAGGTACCTATAAAGGTAAACATTCCATTGTAACTTTACAACTAGAACAGCAATTGAAGAAAGTGTAACAATCACATCGTGTGTAGGTATCACATAAACATTATGGTCCTTCGTTCCGCAGTGCCCAACTCGAACAAACGTCGCCATATTGAAAGCTTGCAACAAATATTGTACCCAACCACGAAGGTTTCCAGAAAAACTGTAGGAAAACATGAGTAAAGAAGTCCATTTCAATCCAAAATAACCATTTCCGAAAGTCGTGGTCGACTACGAATCTTACTACTTATAAGAATCAAATAATACAATAGACAAAACAAATAAGACGCATTGTCGCAGTAAATGCATTAAAATAAGCAACATGTTTGCTTCCAGCAGAGATTGAATACAGTATTAAGCTTTTATGAATCTTAACGATCAATCCAGATGGAAACTATACTTGAAGAAATAGTTCAAATGATATACTTGGGGAGCCACTTTAGTCTATTGCAAATTATTCTAATAATAAAAGACATTGCAATATATTCGTAACTAAATCATGTTTTTTTTTTTGAATAAGCTTAAGTATAGTAATTTTGTTTAGAAATAAAAATTATCGAATTTTGAAATTTAAACACTTGCTTTGAAACAGTCACCAGTGACACTTTAAAAGTGGTCCGCGGATCAGGAAACCCTATTCGACTAACCTTGTATAACAAAATAAATTTATTTAAAACTGAACTGAAAATCAGTACTTTTTAAACGTAAAAATATATAATTGACAGCCCTCTTTGCCCACCATTCACCGCTTATGGTGCTCCCACACTGCTGTTAAAAATGTTTACAAACATTTTCTAACACTAACAAATGTTAGGAAAAGATAAAAATATCAGATAATAATGAATCTAATTTGTCTAATAAGTATAGATTATTAGATAATGTTTCAGTAGATTTTTGCAGATATTTTTTTATTTATATTTGTTTAGAAAATGTTAACTAATGTTTGTAAACATTTTTAACACCGGTGTGGGAGCACCTTTACATTAATTACATAGGTACATTCTATAAACACAGTGTGCACCTTTAGGAGCACTTGCAAGCTTTTGTCTGCCTGTATCGACAATCATAGATACTCGTATAATAACTGAAGCCGATATATTTATGCCTAACATTAATAAAGATTATAATAAGAAGCTTCTCAAAAGCATCTCCGGGAACATTACGTCTTATGGACACCTCCTGCGGATTTAGCATATTTATATTGACAAGCATTGTATCTAAAGTTGAGTGTGGGATGTAAAGAGCTTGTTTCACAATCATTGGAGAACTTATATGGGAAATAAATATAGTGGTTTAGTAAATTTTCTATAGAGGAACTGTCAAATCGCCATATTTATCTCTCACGACAGTTGTAATTGTCGCTTAGCTGTGTTTACTGCATAAAGCCTAAATACATCTTGTGGTTTAAGCGTATACAACATGTAGCAAGAACAGCGCAAACTCTCAAACATCCCAATTAGAATATTCAGAAAATCATAATACATACATTGAAAGGAAATGGCCGGAATTTGTATCGAGCTGTGCCCTTACAAAAAATATTCATGTACTACATTGACATACAGTACGTCATATTAAAGCTTACAAGTATGTAATTCTAAAAGTTTACGTTTTATGATCACAGAAGAAGCGAGACTTTAATTTTCTTAAAAGAAAGTATTACTTTTCATTGTTCACTGCATTTAAAATTCAGTCTTATTGCTTTGACATACGGCCCAATTGTCTTTATCTCAATTAAAAAACATTGTAAAAAGCACGTTTAAAAAAAAGGCTGATATCGATTCATTAGCCGATTTTTAACAAACTACTTACTTTCAGGGTTTGCTTTTATTATATTACAAAATGTAATAAGTACTAAGTATAAAGTAGGTAGGTATTACAAGATTGAATGCATCTTATTTCAAAACCATTCCTTTAGCGACAGTGCAGCGTCAAGAAATTCTACACCAACAATAGAATATATCCATGAAAGGACCGGAAGGTTCTTTAAAAACGTGTCAGTTTTATTCATATCAGAAGCTTATAATACCTTTGTACACACTGCCCACCGTCAAGACATCCTCCACAGAGCAACATACATTCTAAATCTAATATTAAAATGCGTAAAGTTTTTTGCTTAGTTTTTTGTTAGTTAGGCCTCGTTCAGGGAGACGCGGGGCGTTGTGCGGCGCGTCTGGCATCGCGTCTCGCGGTCCAATCAAGCATATCGATCCCTTAGTTCACAATCATACTAATTACGGGAAAAAGAGGTGGGGTAATTAGGACGATAGTGCACAAATCATAACGTTACAATTTCATTGACAACAAAAATGTAATTAATATGATTGTGAACTAGGGTATCGATATGGTAATTTATGAGCGCGTTCATGTAGAAGCTTCACGTACTGCTTCTCCGTAAACGGAGAAAACACGCAACGCGCCGGACGACGCTTCGCCAAACGCACATCGCCCCGCCTCTCCCTAAACGAGGTCTTACGGATTTATGTTACTGGTTTATCCCGTTCATCAGAAGCCTCAAACTTCACTTTTCAGTCCCTTGTGTGTTATTCTAAACATAATGTTTAGGAGAATATATACATAATATCTACTTATTACGTAAGATAATTTCCATAAACCTGTACGGTACGTAATAAAGAGTTTGGGATACAAAAATCGTCTTTGTCTTCCAAGAAAGCTCTTTACGTAGTAATAACGTTAAACGTATGCACTTAAATTCAACCTTTTATGTGAAATTGAAGAGTCTAGAGAGAGAGAGAGAACTCTAATTTTATTTAGAACTAGCTGTGCTCGCGACTCCGTCCGCGTGGCGGTCGGAAACCAATATCACAGTCTACCTAATCTCACTCCTTACAGTCGGTCAACGTAGAACATTATCGCAGAGCAATCGTGCGGGGGGTTGCGGGGTGAAGGGGCAGAGGTTACGTCCCAAGTAGCCATACTGCATACTTGGGACAGAACATCCGTCTCTACATAATTTTGACATTTCATAAGACCTGTCAAATGTATGGGCGTTGACCCACTGTATTGTAGTAAGTAGGTACACTGTGCCAATATCGTACACCTACTTAGATCTAAAAAGAGACAACTCAAAAAAAAAATTTTTTTCAGAAGGTGACAAAAACGTATAACAAACAATGCAGATATATTATACGTTTTTTGCGTCTCCTGAAAATGTTTTTTTTTTAGAAGTCTCTGTTTAGAGATAGGTATGCGATATTATGTCGCAATGAGTCGGTAAACTTTCTTCTTGATAAATTTAAATATTCGATTGAGCGAATCGATTACGATAAAACAAAAACTAAATGTTACTCTGATGTGAGATACGCACAATATTTGTCTATAAAAGTCAAACGTATTGAATAAGTACTTATAAAAAAACTCACACACAACAAACAAACCGACAAACCGACAATCCGACAAACAGATCAACAGAAAAAAAACCAGTAATGATCGAAATGGATTCTATTGGTAATAAGTTAAAGCATACCCTATTTAAAACAAAAAACAACAATTACACGCCAAGACTACAGATTTATTATTTATGTATGTTATGTATAGAAGTTACAAAGACATGGTATGTGTATGGCATGGTATGGTATGGTACCTCCTACTACAATATACTTGGTAGGATATTTAAATGCCAATTTAAATATTTGTAAAAACTCAAAGTTGTTGGAATGCCAGGGATTCATAATTCCATCTTTATAAAACATTATAATATTTTAGTAACTCCAACAATTTTGCAATAATTTTCGCGAAAAAACTAGATGAAAAATAAATAGCGTAGGAATAGCGGAGAGAAATATCGCTGAGCAGAGTTTTTAAATTATATCATCTCATTTGTTTCTACTTTGACTCTGGGGAGTCTCAAAACTACGACATTTTAATTTGTGTTTTATGTTTGCGTTCACAAAAACAGTTCTTTCTGTGTATATTTCATGACTAGCTGTACTCGCGGTCTTGCCTACGGAAACATATTTAAGGTTACTGCTCATCACCCATACTAAATAGCATGATAATTTGTACCCTATAGCATGACCCGCTCTTTAACGGATCTGGCTGCCAAATTTCAACTGGATCTGTCCATTAGCACTGGCGTGAAGCTTAGACAAACAAACGGACAAACAGACAAAAAATCTAAAAACTGTACTTTCTTTTTGGTATCAGTATCGTTCCCAGAGGCGGACTTTCCATAACGCCGACTAGGCCCAGGCCTAGGGCGGTCAGATACGAAGGGCGGCCAATGGCGGAACGAAAAAACTGCTCAGTAATGGAGCTGAGAAAGGGGCAGTTAACACTACGCGGCCTAGGGCGGCCAAGACTACTAGTCCGCCTCTGATCGTTCCTAGGATGCGTTGCACTTACTTTTTTCCAAAAATAAACAAGATGAAAAAAAAATACTTTATGAATTTTGAGGGGGGGGGGGGGGGGTTACTCGGTATCGGAAATCGAACAACTTTCGCAGAACAATATTTCGAAATTAGCTTATTTATTTTATTAATATCCAGAGAAACCATATCTTTTTCTTTAATTTTTTGACGTCCTTTTTATAAGACGCTTTCGCCTGCTTCCAGTGTCACATGAGTTAACATTATTCAACTCAATAGCTTAATTCTACAAGGTGTGACAGCCGTTTGATAACGTCAGTGACGAAATTCGAAGCTACTTATGTGATCAATTTTCTCAGTATGTAATCCTACCAAAAACGATCGTTCCAAGGTTTGGCAACACCTGAAAATACTTTGGAAGTAAAGTCAAACACACCTGAGACGATATCCTTGTAAACATGGGCTCATATAAGAGATCGGTAACATTTTTCATGCAAGTATATTTTTTCAGAGCTTATCCGTACTAACGCAAACAGCCGGCGCTTGATAAACATCGTAGATAAACTAATATTTACGAATTGGGACTCTATGTTATTTCTTCATACTAGCTTTTATATCAAGATGAACAAAACTTTAAGCTATACGAATCTACGGAAGGACGTTTATGATAGACGAAATAAGTTATGCGCTTCGGTAATCTTCGTAGATCCGAATTTGTAAGAAGTCTTCTTACTATCGTATCAATATCAAGGTAGTCAAATTAGTTTGGCCCAGTAGGTGGCCACGCCAATGTCGTTATCATTGGCCTGATTAAGGTCCTTAGTGGTGCAGACGTAATGACACAGAGGACATTGGAGCAGATGGGACATTGTCTGCTCGGGAGCGCCACACTCTCAGTAAGTTTGATCTGGGGGCTTACCATGACCTCTTAAGAAAACGTTCAAATGCCAGCCAGTCAACTTCCGTTCAAAAGCAGGCCTGCTTCTGAATCGCTAAAAATCGTACCATGACAGAACTAAAGGTGAACGAATATTGAACCACCGGTAATGCTTGTTCATGATACGAAATGTCTATGCAAAAAAAAGGTTACGGATTTCGTAAACGTCAACGTAGCAAGCCTGCCGCAGGCCTGCTCTAACGATGTCATAGTATAAAGACGCAGGGCAGTTCAACTTCCAGGCAACTTCTGTCCTGCTTTAAGAGGTCATAGTAAGCCCCCTGAGTTGATGATACCCAGTTTTGCCGTATTGAACTTGTTCGAATTAAAGTGTCCCAATCCGAGATTTATTCACAGAGGACGAAGCCGGAGTTTTATAAACATTATAAAGAAAAGACATACAAAGAAAGTTGGGTTACATAATTCATACAAATTCGGAAACACGAAGATTGCCGAGGAGTAATTTATTGTCGTAATAATTATAATGTATAGCAGTGCATATTTAGGGGCTGTGATGGTGATCCCATCAAGCCACGTTTAGAAGGTCTTAGATATTTATTTTACCTAGAAAGATAAGAACAATACGTTTGAACTAAATCTAATACCTAACATTTCAGGCAGATTTTGGTGAAACAAATTTTAAAAGCATCTGATCGTGTCATGCCTAAAATGTATTGAATAAATAAATGATTTGATTTGAACTTCATAAAATATGTAGGCTTCGCTTTACGAAGGTATACACTTATACAAAAAGCTTTGATTATATTCAAAGTCGAAGGCTTATTGACCTAATTAGATACCGAAGTAATATAAAACCTTATTGATTTACCATGGCAACACTTATCATAGGTACACTACTACAACGTCTACAACAGTAGATAATATACAGGTGTTAACGAATTCGTGTAATTCCTTCAAACCACGTGATCTATGGTGACACAGATTAACCATAAATGGGAATTTGTGAAAATCACCAATATTTTTTTTTTTCAAAATCTTGATTTTCTTATTCTGAATCATTTTAGAGCCTTGAGTTATCTGACTGCAAAAAGCGATATCGCGTTAGTCGTACCCGCCAGCCGTGTCGCCATGCTTTCATTCATTTATGTGTGGCATCGAAATGTACACGCAAAGAAAAAAAAATTTTTTTTTTACTGAATCCTGATAAGGTGGTTTAGATAGGTACCTACGATCGGTAACAAAGCCGCATTAAAAAAAAAGAATTTTTTTTTTTTTTTTTAATCAATCCCGTGCGCGGCTAATCTACACCAGCAGTAGATCATGTGGTTTTAAGGAATTACACGAATTCGTTAACACCCTGTAGGTATACTGAGCTACTACATGAGCAATATACATACCCTACTATCTAATAGTAAACTTCTCGCTTCAGTGAGACATGTATTTCGAGGTGTCCTAACAAGCTGACTTGAACACGTTTCATAGCTGAGCGATTACGTACAGAGCTTCTATGAAGTCGGATGTAACCACAACTGGAGCAGTACTGGCAGTACAGAACGTGAAACGTGAATAGGATGAAAATGTACAATAATTTAATGTTATTTAAAAGAAACTATACAGTGTGAAATTGTAAACAGTCGACAAACCGAAATGGGAGATTGTATTCATTACTATGAACAACTTTTACTATGGGACCAAATCTGAAATCGCGAAAAAAAAACAACTGTTCCCTACATTTATGTTTGCATAACTCGTCAAAATATAGGGAACAGCTGATTTTTTTCGCGATTTCAGTTTTGTTCTCATAGTAAAAGTTGTTCATAGTGATGAGTCTAATCTGCCATTTCGGTTTGTCGACTGTTTACAATTTCACCCTGTATACGTAGAAACACGATAAGTAGGTACTTTTTGATAAAATCAATAGAAAAATAAAAATAGATGCGCTACACGCTTTCAACGTTTTTGGGGGTGCATTTTTCGTTACAATGGCTTCAATATGTTATGACGTCACCACACAATAGTGCTGTCTCTATCTATTAAATGATTTTAAAACGCTTTATTTTTAACTGACTTCAAAAAGAAGGAGGTTCTCAATTAGTCTGAATGTTTTTTCGTTGGCTTTTCCGCTGTTGCTTTTTTTTTTTAAATAGTTTAAATAATCTAACGAAAAAACCGGCCAAGTGCGAGTCAGACTCGCGCACGAAGGGTTCCGTACCGTTATCTATTCTGTTTTTGTTTTTTAGTATTTGTTGTTATAGCGGCAACAGAAATACATCATCTGTGAAAATTTCAACTGTCTAACTATCACGGTTCATGAGATACAGCCTGGTGAAAGACGGACAGACGGACGGACAGCGGAGTCTTAGTAATAGAGTCCCGTTTTACTCTCTGGGTACGGAATCCTAAAAAAATACTCAAACACCCGATTGTTGGATTAGCTACCACTGTGGTCCTAGTGATGTCGGTAAAGACAGACTGAACTGTGTTGCTGGGGAGTTTGTTGCGCCGTTTCTTCTTCACAGCATAAACACTAGGAAGCGGTGAAGGGTGGGCGCTTTTGGGGGCAGTCTTTTGTACCTAAATCTGACGTTCAAAAAGAACTAAGTAATACTAGTCTACTTTGAATAAATGAGTTTTGAGTTTGAACAAAAAAAAAAGAAAGATTTCAGTGCAAAAACAGGGAGTTTAAAACCCATTTCTGTTCCCAAGACCCCGCAACTTCTTGTTGACATGTGATATATCCGGTAGGAAGGTGGAATACGTACTTAATCTCTATTCCGCTTAGAAATCCGCTAACGTTATTAACATTACAGCGTTGTCCACAGTGTTTATTTTAGTACATTCTTGGTAAATGAACGTTATTATTGGAAGTGACTGCTGTCAATCCCTGTCATACAGAATTGCTATTATAGGTGCAGCAAGTAACTTATCAACTTTCAGGTAAACTAGGGGGCTTAGAATGTCACATTTGGTGGATCAAATTTTGTTCACTGATACTGCACGAACTGCAAGTGAACTGAACATCCAGTTGGGCCCCCGCCAGCAACGCCCTAAGCCGACGTCCGAGTCCCACTAGGGGTCGCCCTTAGTGCTGTTGTTGCAGGTAGTCATGATGTTAGTGTAGTACAAGTAGTTAGCTTAGGTCAAGTATTTTACTTCCCCCCATTGGCTGGAGACCCTTCAGGTCTCGCCAATAACTGCCCGGTTACGTAGAAGAGGTCCCCAAGGAACGTGTACAGCAGTCCAACAGAAAAAAATACATCCATTTGGCACGCAGTTGCACTTACTGCATCGTAACTGCCTTCAAACTACATTTTGCAGTTGCAGTTACGGTTGGAATGCAGTCCGTCCGTCTGGGCCCTTACAAATCCTTTTCTGATATGAACGAAATATGATTTCAACACTTGATATTATTATATTGCCTTTCGCTTAGGAAGAAGTGGAGCGGTTTATTTTCAGCAGCGAACAATATAGCGCAAAGAGGAAATTCGTGTAATGAAGACACTGTTTTTCTCGTTAAGGTTGACGTTTCTCAGAAAGTTTCTATTTTTAAATTTCACTTTATAAAATGTTATAAATAGACATCCATTAGGATTGTACCAGCTGGTGGTGGTCGTGAGGAAACTGGAGAATAATCAACTGAACACTTTCAGAACTGTTTAGAAATTAGAATAATTATTCCTAACCGTGCTTGCTAGTTCGTCAGCATTGTTATCGGGAAACAACATTGTGTCGCAGTAACTAAACAATTAATAATAGGTAGGTATCTATACTATAATACCAACTCAAAGAGGGTGGTTCCCATTTGTTCTGTGGAACATGACGTCAGCGGTCAAAATGAGTCTATTTTTTACTTATTTGTTCCATAGAACTGCTTATTAGCATTTCATCTGACTTCAATTTCCAGTGACGTCATGGAACAAAATGGGAATCGTAATTTTTCCCAAATAGTTGTACAAGTTTGACACAAAGCTCCAAAATTTTTGTGAGTGACAAATTAAAAAACCGTTCAAGTGCGTGTAAGGCCACGCGCAGTAATAGGGTTCCGTAGTAGCACAATAATGTGGACTAAGAAGAGGGCTTAGTAATTTTCCAATGGAATTTGTACGAAATTTTTAATTTTCCAAGTACTTACATTTTATAAGATATAAGACTATTACTCGTAAACTTGTAAAGGCTACTTAGCTGTAATAGTTTTCCTTTTAACTTCGTTGTACGAGTATATACTACTAACACAGTCTACCTATATCTTACTCCTTACAGTCGGTCAACGTAGAATATTGTCGCAGAGCAATCGTGCGGGGGGCTGCGGAGTGAAGGACCGGAGGTTATGTCCCGAGTAGCCATGCTGCATACCTGGGACATAACCCCCGTCCCTACATAATTTTGACATTTCATAGGACCTGTTAAATGTAAATGGCGTTGACCCACTGTATGTAGTAAGTAGGTACACTGTGCTACTACCGTGAATTTTTTCACGTATCAAATTTCACGTAGACAAATAAAACCCATTGTAGCAAGGAAATGTATTGAAATAAGCAACAATGTTTGCTTCCAACAGGGATTCAACAACTATATTATGTTTTATGAACCTTAACGGTCAATCAAGATGAGCTGAAACTGTACTTGAAGAAATGGTTGAAAAGATATTCGTGCCACGGAGGACCACTTTTATCTAATGTTATATGGAGTAACGTATAACTTGGCTATCATACAATGATGGATGGTTTAGATATAAATACAATTTGTCTAATAGGGCAATTTGAGTAATTAACTCAATAAGCTTGACTGATGCATATGATCTGTTCAGTTTCTATGTAAAACATTTGCAACTGTATAATATCTTCAACATAACTACTAAATGAACGTTTGGAATTTTCCTTTGAAAACAAGATGGTATATTATAGGTTATTTAGTAGGTTTACGCCTATAGCTGTTTCAGCTTTAGTAAAATCTTCCTTATTTGTGACATGTCACAATAATATATTTTGCTTATGAATAAGCGGAAATTACTCAGTGATAGAACACAATAGAAATAGCGCTAATAACTGGTAATTAATAAGTTTTTGTATATTTTATTCAAAATAAAATACATATAGTGACCACAAAATGAGCAATATTTTGATAAACAATGTGAATCATGAAATACATTTCATATAAATGATATACATACACATATATACTCACGCCGGAAATCCCTCAAGGGGTGAGCAGAAGTGTTCTCCTATTAAAGGAGTCTGTACCACGTTTTGGCTCTGGCTAGTAGGTCCCATGTGGCGAATGAGCCTCCCCGATTCAAAACCTGTTTGATAAGCAGTTGTCGACCGATTCTGTTTCTTATCTCATTCTGTTACGATTCTCGTAAGGGGTCATCCATTAATTACGTCACACGAATTTCATGATTTTTTACCCCCTCTCCCGTCCTTGTCACAGCTGCAGTGCGAGCACGGTTCTTTTTATCGAGTCGATTCGAGAAATTTATCTATTCTAAACGTCAAATTTGACATAAGATGTTGATAAAACGACAAAGGTAGCTCGGATCGTATTTTATCGAGGCCTCGATATAATCGACAAATCTTATCGATTATGTCGAGTTTTGACAGTTCTTATTGGTAAATTTCTCGAATTATCACGAATTGTTGTCGTCAGTTAAAAGTTGGTAGATAAAGATTCTTTGAAGCTATTTTCGCAAAACAAATGGATTTTGGAGAATTCATTTTGTTAATGTTGAAAGCAGAACGCATCGTGACATGAAAAGGATCCACAAGCGAAATTTAGAGACGTGAATTTAAGTTTAATTCAATAATGTATGACTGGTGGTGCCCCCAATTTTTCTACTCTTTTTTGACAGACTGCATGCCACTAAAATTATATTTTAAATATTTTTTACAATCTTACAAAGATTATAAAAAAATGTTTACATTACTTCTAACAAAATAATATAACGAAATAGTTTTCAGTCGCGAGAAATAACCAGGAAAACACTATTTCGTAAATAAAATAAAGTCTACATGAGTGAATAATATTTTTAAATCTGGTGTTGCCATTTTGAAAAGTCGATAAGCTATCGAGAAGACAGCCGTCGACAAGGCTCGATAAAGATACCGAAACAAGTTCCGTGCTACCGACTCTCGATAAAATTCGGTATGTTTAAACTTTTATCGAGTCGAGAAGTTTATCGATCAAAGAACCGTGCTCGCACTGCTGGTCACATTTGTGAGACTCCCCCCTCCCTAGTGTGACATCACATATTTTGCAATTAAATTAAACCAGCAAATCCGAAATTAGTTTTATTTCCATTTAATTCTTAGATATGTTAGATTTTGAAATGTGACGTCACGAAATTTAGGACCCCTCCCACCCCTTGTCACACAATGTCACACTTTGTCCCCCCCCCCCCCCCCTTAACGTGTGACGTAATTTATGAATGGCCCCTAACGAAAGAAAATGATTAATCAAATCGTTTTGAATCAGGAGGCTGGTTCATCACCTATTACGACACGCTTGCCCGGGAACAGAGGGGAATTTATTCTTAATCCGTCCCCCCACTTATAGGCTGAAATAATGATTAAAACTACATAAACAGGAACAAAGGTACCTACTAAAATATATATGACAAGGTGACTTCTATCACCTTTAACCAATAAAATACTTTTTAGGGCTCTATCACAGCATTCCAATAAATCGATACTCATTCACGACGACAGTGCTTGTAAATGTAATCACTGAACATTACTTAAGACTACCCTTTGCCCTCAACGCTGACAATCATAATAGGTACCTAAATGTCTCATAATTTATGTTTTTTAGGGTTCCGTACCCAAAGGGTAAAACGGGACCCTATTACTAAGACTCCGCTGTCAGTCCGTCTGTCACCAGGCTGTATCTCATGAACCGTGATAGTTAGACATAGGGTTGCCAACCCTACTATATAATATAGTGTCCTACTATATTAGAGCCCCGACTACCTACTATATTTCTGAAAATAATATATAGTAGGCGAAACTACTATATTTTAAAGGTATCAAACTCAATGCAATAATATTCGTTTCAAAATGTGTAAGCGTAAAACGAAACGTCTATGTCTATTTCTGAACGATTCTGGTGTCAAGTTGACAGTTATGTTGACTTTGACAGATTGGCAATTTTGATTTTCGCGCTCTCGAGTCTGTTTTGTTATCTACCTACTTTTGAAGTTAATTTATGAAAAAATATTCTTGTAAGAAATAAAGTACCTATTCTGGAACCTACTATTTTTTTTTCATCCTTTCGTTATCTACTATATTTTTGTGGGTAATCATTTTAGAACTACTATTTTTGACCGACAAAGAGTTGGCAACCCTAGTTAGACAGTTGAAATTTTCACATTTCTGTACCCCAAGTGTGAGTTTTTTACGTTACAACTGTAGTTGCGTCAAGCCAAAAATGTCAAACAAATTTTTAGTCACGCTGTTCGCCGCTAGAGGCTCTGCATAAATTTTCATACATTGTATCGTGACGCAACTACAGTAGTAACGTAAAAAAACTCACACTTGGGGTACTGTTGCCGCTATAATAGTAACAACAATATAATAATAACAACAAATACTAAAAAACAGAATAAAATAAATATATAAGGGGCTCCCATACAACAAACGTGATTTTTTTCCGTTTTTGTAGATAGGGTAAGTGCACCACTGAATGAACACTTAAGCGATTATCGAACTTCAAAAAATAATTACAATATGTTGCCTCAAAGGAATACGGGCCAAAGTTATATTATGGTATTATGAATATATTCAAAAATATATTTTCAGTTCGTTTTACGTCATAAGCTGTATGCTTTCCTAGATAATTGGCAATATGTCGAAAAATACCCTAAAACCCCAGTGAATGAACGAATTTTTCTAGTAAATGAACAAAATAAAACCAGTAAATGAACACAATTTTTGTTTAAATATTAATACAAAAAAGTGGTTATTTTTGTGACAAAAGCAGCCCAAAAATCAATTAAATAAAGGAACATAAATCCTCTGCTTCTAAATCTATAACAAACGTTAATATAACCGGCATAATACGGCATTCACTGCTGGACATAGGTCTTTCTAAGAGCACGCCACTGAGCTCGATCCTCGGCTTCTCTCATCCAGCTACTACCAGCCGCCTCGCGAAAATTGTCACTCCACCTAACCTGAGGGCGTCCCACACTACGTTTGCCGATTCAGGGTCTCCACTCAAGAAGACGTTTACCCCAACGGTCATGGATTCTACCGATAACATGGCCGGCCCATTGCCACCTCAGGTTACTTATGCTATGGGCTATGTCGAGTACTTTGGTTCTCTGTGGAATCACCTCGCTTCAGATTCAATACTTCAGAGAGACTCCGAGCGTAGCCCTTACGTCCGCTGAACGACTTTAAACTTGTGGAACATCCGTGAATGTCCACGTTTCGACTCCGTATGTCATGAGTGTCATGACAGGCCCACTGATCAAAGACCTTAGTCTTTAGTCTCTGCGGTATAGTCAACCAGAAGACTCAACGTAGCTTCCTAAATGCGGCTCAGCCTAGCTGTATTCATATGTTAGTTTCCCTCTCAAAATTGATTTTACCAAACTGCAAAGTTTGCCCAAAGTAAACATATTCTCGAACAACTTCGAGAGCACAGCCGTTGACAACAACCGGTTCCGGAGTAAAATGTTCATTTGAACGTTAGCTTGGTTTTATCCAAGTTCATCCAGAGAATGATGTGTAGAGAAGAATCAGCTAGGCCGCCCAACATTTGTTACAAGTCCTGCGACGATTCACCCACAATGATGATGTCGTCTGCAAATCGCAAGTGTGAGATGCACTCGCGTCTATTTTCTTTCCAGTCCAGCGTCTTAAGCCTCCAAAGCGTTGGTGACTAATTTCGGAAAAATAACGTCTCCTTGCCTCACCTCTCGACGTAGGCGGATCTGTTAAGTCTGCCGTTTCTGGATTTGGACGGTCATCATCTCAGGCCTTGGATATATTGCCAGTCAACTTGGCATCGTTGCAGGTACTCCAGAACGGACCTGCTCGCGATGGAGTCAAAAGCCTTCTCATAGTCTACAAACGCTAAGCACAGGGGCCGATTATACTCTTTGGCCTTTTGTATAATCAGCCACACTGTGTACTTAAATGTGGTCTGTGGTGCCACATCCTCCTCGAAACCCGGCCCGCTCTGGTGGTTGAAGTTCGCCGAATCTTCGCGCTAGACAATTTGTAACGACTCTCAAAAACAGCTTAAAGAAAAGGCTCAAAAGCATAATGGATCGATAATTCTAAAAGGGTCTTGCCGCCTTTTTTGAAGAATATAACGACCTGGAGTTTTCTCGGGAAAGAGGATATAATTAGAAATCTCCCGAGGCTCCTTCATCACCTTATTTCCTCCTGCTTTAAGGAGTTCAGTCGTGAGTTCAGTCGTAATCCCGTCCTCGTCTGGGGCTATTCTATTTTTAAGCTGTTTAAGAGCCGGCTTAATTTCGTCTAGGGTGATATCCGGCAGATCTTTTGCGAAGTGGCGGGTCACAGTGGCTCTGAGATTATGGGAGTAACTACAACCAAGTCTGATCTAGCGCTCGCCGGCCGTTGCCACGAGAGGCAGCACGCTCGCTTGGCTTGCGCGCACTTTGGTCACTGTTCTAACCTAACCTTTAAAATGGACTTTAAATGACGTCAAAATTTGCATAATAATAAAATTTAGGTTTTAAAAGGATGAAATCTAGCTCTAAATGCTGTGTTCGTTTATTGCTTGCATCTTTATGACGAAAACTAATATTTCAACATGATGAAAAATGTTGGTTCATTCACTAGATTTGATACACCAATAAATGAACATACCTGTCCCAATACTGGCCAAAAGATCAGAAATCTATTTTTAAAGCTACTCCCAAAACATGAATCTTGTGGCATAAAAATAAAATACATTTTTCAATAAAAATATGAAATCGACATTTGTTCAGTGAATGAACGGTCGTTCATTTACCGGATTTTAAGCGATTTTTAGTTCCAATGCTGGGACACCCAATAATTTACTTAAAACTGGCTAAAATGGCAACGAAATCGATTTGAGAACATAGTACAACTATCCTTTATTCGAAAAAATAAAAAACTTATAGCAAATACTTCAATTACGGCTACAATGTCATATCAAAAATGTTGCGTCTTACCATAGTCCTAAATTCTTGCCCGAACAAATACCGAGTTACACAACACCGACAACTTCAAACGATCCCCATTAGGAACCGAAGAGTCACATGAAAAATAAATTTTGCCACAACAATAGAAAAACGAGTTGCAATTACGAAAAAAAATACTGCGTTGGATAGAAATATCCCAATTTCTTATTTTTTGGAAAAAACTGCGTTTTGTTCATTCACTGGGGTGTGTTCATTCAGTGGAGCACTTACCCTAATGGTACGGAACCCTTCGTGCGCGAATCTGACTCGCACTTAGCCGGTTTTATTTATGTATGTTCACCGATTTCTCGGTGATTTATGGATTTACTAGGGATCGCTCGCGGCTTCGTCCGCGTGGATGTCATTTATCGCGTATTGCGCGTTTTTCGGGGTAAAAGTAGCCTTTATCCGTCTCCGGGTTCCAGACTATCTCTGTACCAAGTTTCATCAAAATCGGTTCAGTAGTTAGTCGTGATTAGGTAACAGACAACAGACAGAGTTACTTTCGCATTCATAATAGGTATTAGTAAGGATATTTGGTACGGAATATTCCCGAGTTGGTCCCATATGAATTTCATTAAGTTGTTTATTGGTAGTTTGAAAATAAATAACCTATGTAGACGACGTTCTAGTTTTAGTATTAATGGTCCACGAATATCCACTAATGTAATTGTAATTTGTGGCACTAAAAAAAAACTTAAAAAAGTAAACACCAACTCAAAAAAATCTGAAAAGAGTAAAATACCAAAATAAATAAATACCGGCTCCATTTGGGTCCGAAACCAATCGCGCAATCACAATGCACGTGAGTAATCCGTAACTAATAACAAATAATAAAAACTAAATCAAAATCGGTTCATTCTTTTAGGAGCTACGATACCACAGACAGACATACAGACAAGGTCGTCTTAGGCAATGTAGGGGCCCTTGAGCACACAGAGTTTAGGGGCCCCTTTAGTATCCCAAACAAACGTGAATGAAAACTTCAGAATGTACTTTTTGTTAAGTGACTTTATTGGTTAGGTATTAGATTGACGCCAACTTGTGAAATATTTGAAAGTTTGAAGTTGGCAGCACTTGGTCTCAAATTAAAGGAAACTTCTGCTAAGCAAAATTTTGCTGAGCAACCCTGGCTATCTGGGTGCTTTGTTAATGATGCGTTGAACTAAGAAACCAATGTGTTATTTTAAATTGGTTTGTTAGATGAAAAATATAAAGGCATTGGGTTTCGGCATTTCGGGGCCCCCGTTAGGGCGTGCTCCCTCCTGCCCTGGGCTCGTGCCCCACGTGCCCATATGGTAAAGACGGAACTGCACACAGATACACACGTTAAACTTACAACATCTTTTGCGTCGGGGGTTAAATATACCAATTTAATTAATACTATATTATGAAATTAACAGTTTCAGAAGCCTTCAATTTGGTTCAGCCTGGATTATATTGCCGAAATGGGACAAAATATTGTAAAAACTTTCACGTCTCTTTAATTTCACAGTTATGAGTTCACAGATGAAAATTGTTCGACCTAATTGGATTGCTCTACTGAGCTCAAACACTCGTCACTTGGTTTTTCATTTCGTATGTCCTTTATATCTCGTCTTCAGTGGAACGTCAGAATTGTGTTGAACATTTCTTAGGTTATAAAATGTTGTGATATTAAAAAACTGAGTTGCGGAGGTCTGAAGGTCGCTCCGTGTTTAAACTGGTATTCAGTCGCATCTGGTTAAGACTGGAGCCTGACCCCAAAATAGTAGAGAAAAAGGCAAGGAAGAACAATTAAAAAGTAACTGCAGGAGTGCGGTTTTTTTCTTTGCAAAAAGATTACTTTTTTTTAGATTTACTGAACTGATAATCTTAACCAGAACTCAGAATTAGTTCTTAAGCTTAGCTTAGCTGAATTGGGTAATATCATAAACAGTGATCGGATAATCGGGAAAGAATAAACCGGATGTACCTATGCCTTTCAGAATCCCGGATCCCGGAATCGTTTGAATTTCCTGAGATTGCTAAAAATGTTACCTGCATACAAAATATAGTTTGTTAGAACTCGTTGTGAAAATGAAAGAAAATAAAAAAATATTTTTAGTCTTCTGTACCCCAAGTGTGAGTTTTTTAGCTAACTACAATTCGCGCGTTAATTGAACGGTGCGCCTAGAGGCGCAGCCTAAATTTTCATACATTTTTGGCGTGACGCAACTAAAAACTCACACTTGGGGTACTGTTCGTATAAAATACAATAAATTAGACGATTCGATCACTAATCTGTTAAATAGATAATCAATTTCCACTACTTGAGCACATTATGCACATTATCATTTTTTATTGATATTCCATTTGTTTTGAATAAAATAAAGATACTGAATCAAAATAACCATTGCTATAATTTCATTAAGTTTGTTATAGTTGTTTTTAAAAAATTGTTCATTCCCATGAACCCGGGATTACTTATTTATTCAGAAAGCGATGTCTATATTATTCTTTAGTGATAAGAAGTTTATTATGCGCCCGAATATCCGATCACTGGGGCCCAATTCTCCTAAAATAAATTGTTGCCAAACGCAATCGAACCACAACCGTCAGTCAGTTTTTGTTTTCGAAAACTTTCAAAATGATTGATTTTGTTTTTTGTGTCAAACAATTTGATTGCTTTTGAAATTGAGAACTGTCTGAATGTACGGTTCGGCCTTGGTTCGGTTGTGATTTATCAAGATTTATTTTAGGAGAATCAGGCCCCAGATCATAAATGACAAACGAAATTAGACAAAGTCTTGAAGTTTTTTTTACCCGACTGCGCGATAACAAAAGCACGGTTATGTTTTTACAATAGTTGAATTAAAACACCATATGGGTAGGTAAATTGAAACATAAATGAATAATGGTAGAAGTACCCTGTTGGTCATGGTAATTTTATGGTTTCACCAATTAATCTAATTTGGTTACCCAAATTAGACGTTGGTTGAGGTAAATTTTGTTAATAATTAACATATTTACTCATTACAAGTCCAATGTTCATCCAATTAGTACCAATTTATTCTAAAAAGTCCATAAATAGTAGCGAAACCACCAAAATGGTATGATTTATAATATTCGGAGAAACAATTTTAGTCATTATTTTACCATGTTTTGCCTATACGTAAGTATTTTATGTCAACAAAAATCATGAATATAATGAACGTGACGAACTAATAATGATGAAGGTGTCTTAAAATTGTAAGTATCTTAGAAAAACGAGCTTTTGTTATCTCTACTCTTTTAAGAGCCGATTTTTCAATCATCAGATAACTTATATCTTTACAAAAAGCTGTCAAAACGACAAAATTATTCCTCAGATCAAAGTTACCTGACGATTGAAAATTCGGCCCTAATAATATGAGGTGCCAAAACTCTTAAAAAAAATTACAGATAAAAAATTAATTCATACATGTGTCAAGAGTTATGCCACAAATCGTCTACCTTGTATTTAAAATTAAAATTCGAACAGTATAATAAAGTGACAAAAATAAAATAAAAGTTACACCCACATTTTAAATTTCGAACATCGTATATTTGCACACGATGTTTACGATCACGAATTTATAACACTCCTTTGTTACCTTTACGAGAGCATTACGTACCCATACAATCGCTAATCCTAAATAACATTATAAATGCGAAAGTAAGTTTGTTTGTTTGTTACCTTTTCACACCTAAACCACTGAACCGATTATCCTGAAATTTTGCATATACGTCTGGTGAACAGAAACGGACATAGGGTTTTTCACTTTTCATCTCGAAAAAAAGTACTGTTCTTGAGGAAAACAACACTAACGTTCTTGTGATAGATGGCGCCGCGTGTCTTTCGAATCAGCAGTGCGAGCACGGTTCTTTGATCGATAAACTTCTCGACTCGATAAAAATTTAAACATACCGAATTTTATCGAGAGTCGGTAGCACGGAACTTGCCTCGGTATCTTTATCGAGCCTTGTCGACGGTTGCCTTCTCGATAGCTTATCGACTTTTCAAAATGGCAACACCAGATTTAAAAATATCATTCACTGATGTAGACTTTATTTTATTTACGAAATAATCTTTTCCTGGTTATTTCTCGCGACTGAAAACTATTTCGTTATATTATTTTGTTAGAAATACTGTAAACAAATTTTTATAATCTTTGTAAGATTGTAAAAATATTTAAAATATAATTTTAGTGGCATACAGTCTGTCAACAAAAAAGAGTAGAAAAATTGGGGGCACCACTATTCATACATTATTGAATTAAACTTAAATTCGCGTCTCTAAACTCCGCTTGTGGATCCTTTTCATGTCACGATGCGTTCTGCTTTCAACATCTAACAAAATGAATTCTCCAAAATCCATTTGTTTTGCAAAAATAGCTTCAAAGAATCTTTATCTACCAACTTTTAACTGACGACAACAATTCGTGATAATTCGAGAAATTTACCGATAAGAACTGTCAAAACTCGACATAATCGATATGATTTGTCGAATATATCGAGGCCTCGATAAAATACGATCCGAGCTACCTTTGTCGTTTTATCAATATCTTATGTCAAATTTGACGTTTATAATAGATAAATTTCTCGAATCCACTCGATAAAAAGAACCGTGCTCGCACTGCTGGATTGAATTATGTTATCCCGAAAAATACGGAACACGCGATAAACGACATCCACACGGGCGAACCTGCGAGCGTAACTACTCTAGTCTTATAATATTATGTAGTAGCCATAAAACACGTTGATTCCAAACAGAAAATTTTGGGAATCAACATTACGTTAACGCAACACCTCTATTTAGAGTTGGTGGTGCGTAATACCGAAGTGCAGGTGCTCTAAGCTGTGTATGACGCAATTTGCGCGCATGAAACATGCAGAATTACGTTAACCCAGATATGTGACTGAAATAGCCCAGTGCATTCGCGAGGGAACCGATACCTATTTGGTATTCAACCCACGGACGCGGCGCGTGTTGATTTGATGTAGGTTTGTTATGAAAGTTTAATTATAACACGTTATAGTCAGTGAACATTTGCGTTCACTGGTTACCACACGTCCACAAGCTTTTCCGGGAAAACTGCTGATTGGAACTCATTCGATTTGCATTTATATGAAAACTTTTTCAATGATAATTGGTAATACATTGCTACATTTACGGTGTTAAAAAATCAACTTTAAGAACTTTGTGGGGTTACTCGGTATCAGAAATTGAACTACTTTCGTAGTACTTTTCGATATTTCCGTATTTTTTTAATACTTATAATACAAATAAAAAAACAGTATTAGTTGATTCCTTCGAAGAGGACCTGTTAAAATTGTGGAATAACTTTTTCATCATCATCTTCAAACGTCATTTCACCTTCTTCCTATTGATATTAAACCTTTTTTTTATCACAGGCCACATCGTTTTCGAACACTCTATATTCAAAATTTAAAAACTTCTCGATTATAAAGAAAAGTTGCTTTTGCGGGTCATTCTAGAGGCGACCAGAAAAGTGAGCGGACTGGTGTTAACTTGAAGGAGACTGTACTGCTGAGCCTCTGGCACTCCGCAAAAGCAACTTTTATTTGACGTCCGACGACCCGTAGACACAAAGCGAATGACAAACTATAACAAGAAAACTAAAGAGTTACGAACTCGGAACCTTTTCTCAATAAACTTACGACACATTTTATTCATAAACAAAATATATTTTATGTAGTTTTCGGAGAGAGGTAGGAAAGTATTTACCGAAAAAGGGTTTTTTAAAGGAGACGTTATAATAATAAATATGGATAAGTGCCATGGAAAACATACTGCGGAAAATTTAGGTTAGTACTCACTGTTATCATTGCTGTTATAATCTGTCTATGAAAGATGAAAGTGGAAACTGGCGTCAAATTTTAAAAAATCAGGTTTTTTTTCGCTGATTGACAAGGTATCTAGGAATTGTATTTGATAAAAATGCAAATTAAGAAGTATTGATATAAAGTATTTAAGTATGAAATAGGTATGTTTATTCCTAGTTAATCACAAGACATTTTTTTTTTGGTTTCCCGCCATTTTCACTCTCTGCTTTCATTAGACAGACTATTAAGTTAATGAAGTTTTCAGCTATAAGGTGTTCATTTCTGGAAATGTTATTCCTTGACAAACTTTGCAATGCACACGAAAATTGTCCATATTCGGTATGTTTTAGTAGCCAGACCATTCCTTTTCTCTTAAACCAACTCCGCAAGAGCTGGCAACACCACACGTTAAAGTTACATTAAACAGCAACAATAACAAAAGTACTGTAACACTAATGGAAGCTGGGCATAAAACACAAAGAGAAAACCATAGCTTTCCAACGTATATTTCCTCATAAAACAAAGATAATCGTATTGGGTAATCGGGCCGCCATCTAATACAAACAGTAACATGATACTGGCAACATTAGAGAACAATACTTGTTTGTGACTAAGTTCTATTGTGTTCTGGCAACACTTTTTTTTTTCCTTTTACGTTTTATGACAAACCCTCGTCCACTTTGACCCCGTTGAGTCATCTTACTTTATTTAGTAGAGTATGTATTTATAATTGATAATGTGACGTCTTATATTGTTTGTGAATTGTTTCGTAAATTGTCTAGCACTTTCAAAGCCTGTAATGAACCTAAAGTATACGAAGTATAATAACACGCACACGTTTGTTGCCCCCTTCGCCTATATACTGGCGGCTTTTCAGGGGGCCCAGCTAGTGAGCTGGCGAGTCACCGTCTGCCAACACTTTTCAATTTTAAATTTGAAAGGCAGATGCCATTTTCTTCCGGCAATAGAAGTTATCCAATCCACTTAACACCCCTTCCCATAGACCAGATATTTTTCACCATATTTTACAATAGTCTTGCACCCACCTGGGACGGTCCAGGACTGTACTCCAATAGTGCAGCCGTGGATAGTCCCCTGTTGGTGCCCCATCCCATTTTAGATTAAAGTTCTCAAAGGGGCCTCTGCGCGTTGGACCTGTGTCCCCGTGTATGCTCCAAAGGACCGGACATCTTCCGCACGGAAGATGAGCCGTGATAAAAAGAGAGATACAAATAATAATATATTAAATTATACAACGTGTTACACAATTCCCCGGGAAAAAGAAAATGTTAATAAAGTAGTCTTTTATGGTTGTTGTCATTTACCTCTCTGAGGAAATTAGGTAAGAATGTAAATAACTTTCTGGGTAGTGTACTCTTTAGTTCTATGTTTTCAGGGTTGCGTTTCAATGGTGATTATTTTATGTTTTATCCAAATTCTTTATTTTGGATCATACTACAGTTTTCAAATATTGCCAATAGACTCTTTACAAGGGACCTTTTAACCCCCTTTCGGCTTTCGGGGTATTTTTGTAACACGTTGTATTAATGACAAACAGATCTGTGCTGCTAGGAAGTTTGTTGCGCCGTTTCTTCGGGCGGCGAAGGGCGGGCGTTTGTGGGGGCTGACTTTTGTAACATTGACGTTCAAAAAGAACTAAGTAATTATAGTAGTAAGTAGTTATAGTACTAGAGGTCGCTCGCGCCTTCGCCCGCGTGAATGTCGTATTCCGTATTTTTCGGGATGAACGTAGCCTATGTCCTTCTCCAGGTTCGAGAGCAATCTCTGTGCCAAGTTTCATCAAAATCGGTTCAGCGGTTTAGACGTGGAAGCGTCACAGACAGACAGAGTTACTTCGCATTTATAATATTACTAGGGATTTTGAATAAATGAGTTTTGAACTTGAAGTTTATAATTTTTCGTTTCAAAATGTTATATCGAAATCTCCTTATCGGAGAAAAAGAAAATAAATGTAGCTATAAGTACACCGTGTCACTTAATTCCCCATAAAAAAGAAAATGTTAATCAAGTAGTCTTAGGTTGTTGTCATTTACCTCTCAGCGGAAATTAGGTAAGAGTGTAAATAACTTTCTGGGTAGTCTACTCTTTACTTTTATGTTTTCAGGGTTGCTTTTCAGTGATGATTTCAATTCACGATTTGTCAAAAAAAATTTTGGTGCTTATTTTCATTTTAAAATATTGCCAATAGACTCTTTACACGGGACCATTTAATCCCCTTTCGGCTTCAGGGGTATTTTTGTAACACGTTGTTTAATAAAACAAAATAATCCAAGTTTCTTAGCTCCTAAATGTCAGAGCCCATTACACATAAGTCTGCCTACTCAGCTATTTATCCAATAATCCTGTCAGTCAGTAACCCCAGATATTTTCAATATTTTCCAGTATTTGGTAGTCTGACATCTCCATTATACAATTAATATTTCGGCGTGGGCGCCATCTGTATTGGAAACGACATTCAAAATAGACTGGATGTCGACATCTATCATACTTTTTCAATTTCTATGCATAACGGTATTGAGTTTATTTCATATAGACTTGTATCTTATTTTGTTGGAGGGTGTTGAATTAATAGAAATGTATCACATGAGAATTCTAGGCATCATATTAACGTCAATGTTATTGCACAGGCAATAAATAGTAAATTGTTGCATCGAGCGCAAAGTGAGTTATTAATGCACGAGTGTTATGTTGGTGCCCGAGCGCATGCGAGGGCACTAAATTAACACGAGTGCATTAATTACTCACTTAAGCAAGGTGCGTAATCTATTTTTCTTTCAATTACCAATCTACCTAAGGTAAAGGCACCCAATTCCGAGGGGTTCTAAAAATGGCACCATATTCTGATGTATTTAGAATAACGGCGTTATCAAGCAATTTACAAGTTCTTTTTGTTTGCAAGATACATTATTCAATTAATAATTTATCTGTTCATGTTTATATGAGCAAAAGAGTGCTTTGGTGCTTTAACGTTTTAAAAATAGGGAGCGAGACTATTGCCATCAACCGGGCACAAATCCAGACTCCGGGCTGCTACTGAAAAATTTCAAGCGGAAAAACCCAATAACACTTTGCCCGACCTGGATATCGAACCCAGGACCTTGCGCTCAGCAGTCGTGCTTGCGACTACAAGACCAACGAGACAGTCTGTATCATAATCATAATACTGTTTAAATATTTTTATAAACTAAAAATAAACATTTTTAAACGCAGAGCCGTAAATGAATATTGAATGCATTTTATATATGTTTTCCTATAAGGAAATTGTCTCTGTATTTCCATCTTTTCAAAACGGAGTTAAAACGTCTCGCATGGTAAATAACATTGCTGTATCGATACTTTCATCGGATTACATCGGATCGAGACATACTGACACCTCGTCGAGAAATCTATCGACATAGCGGTGCCGGTAATACCTTCATCAATAACTGATCCTAATCCTAAACGAATTCACTCGAGGCCTCGATATAATCCGCAAGGGAATAAATATTGTGATAGCATCTTTAGAAAAATATATATTTTGTTTATAGCTTTAGTAGCACATTTAATAATAACTACTGTACCTAAGCAATAAAAGATCTAATGCGAAAAACTAAAATTACTCAAATGAGTCAGTTTTCAGGGTTTCGTACCCAAAGGGTAAAACGGGATCCTATTACTAAGACTCCGCTGTCCGTCCGTCTGTCACCAGGCTGTATCTCATGAACCGTGATAGTTAGACAGTTGAAATTTTAACAGATTATGTATTTCTGTTGCCGCTATAACAACACATACTTACTAAAAAACAGAATAAAATGAATATTTAAGGGGGCTCCCATACAATAAACGTGATTTTTTTGCCGTTTTCATAGATAACTAGCGACCCGCCCCAGCTTCGCACGGGTACCATAATATGCATGTATTATACATATAAATCTTCCTCTTGAACACTCTATCTATTTAAAAAAACCGCATCAAAATCCATTGCGTAGTTTTAAAGATCTAAGCATACAAAGGGACAGACAGCGAGCAGCGACTTTGTTTTATACTATGTAGTGATGGTACGGAACCCTTCGAGCGCGAGTCCGACTCGCACTTAAATTGGCCGGTTTTTTCTACATATTTATGCTATATATTATTATATATATATATCTCTATATATATTATTCCGACTAAATGACGTAGGTACTACTACGACGGAGATTCTATGATCACATACGTTACCAAGACCTAAGGCACCAATGTTCAACAATTCGTTATTAAATTCAATTAATCTGCCGACAAGTGGGAGTATGCTTACCATTGTATGTGCATACTACAAGTAACACCGCAAGTTATCTTTTTAGTTACTTCAAGACAAACATGTTACTTAATTGTTGTCCGAAAAAACTACATTCCAATACATAACGTTTTATACACCGTGGGCCCGAGGTACCCGAAAGATTTTAACCACACCTTTCTGATGGTATTATGAATCAATAATGTTTGGCAACACAAGTCAAATTCAATCAATTCAACTATTTCGTTTTTCGGAGCAAAATAAATCAATTAATTTTAGTACTTCCTTCTAAACAATACCTTAGGTCGAGCTGGCAACGTTTAGAATATCGTGTGAGTGGATAAGAAAACTTCTCACATCAAGAACTTCCCCGACAAAGCACGACATACGGTAAGAGGGGTATGGTATGACCAAGGTATGGCAAAAGTCGCAACGCCGCGTTCATAGGGTTTGTTACCCTAGAGATTTTTCGACTTGTGAATTTCTGTAAATAATGAATATCTCGAATATTAAGCTCTATTGGACAAACTATATCCTAGCTTTTCTTCTCCAATTAGGCATCGGAATCGATGGTAAAATCTTCCGGGTTCCTCGGAACCACGGTGTATAGTAAAATTAATATTTTGCATTTAACTAAGCTTAAAAATAAAATTTATAAAAAGTAACAATATTTTTCAGTCTTTTATCTGAAACTGCTATTAAACATTAAGGTATTGTTCAAATCAAATGAAACCAATTGAATTCTACGACAGCATTTTTTTTTTGTAATTCTTATCTGTTTAAATGCTTATTTTCAAAATTAATCACGCGATGTTTGTTTAAATTTTTTTCAAATTGCTTTAAGCCAGACTTTACTATCATATTATGTTCTATCCAGCTTTATTCTTCCACCAATTAATAGCAAACATTAACGTCACCGCTAATAGCCGCAATGAGCCATCACAACTTCCTAGGATCTATTCCTAATTGGTTTAATTTCCACTGATTAGTGGAGTGCATTCAGCAATTATGACAAACGTTCCGTGATCTCAATACTCTATTTTTAGTACCAAGTGCAATAGAAACTAATTGGAACCGCAATATCTATTGCTTTTATGATTGCTATTAAAATAATTAATAGGTCAAAGTTCAGGTACTGATTTAGTGGAATGATTTCTATCATGTTGATAAAAGGAATTTTAACACTGTCTGTAGAGTTTATTGTTGCCTGAAGTAAATTACAAATATTTAAGAAACCCTCATCAACTACACAGGTTTTAGTTAAACAGCGTATTTTTATGAAGTCAATCCCCCTTATTACAAAAGATGGTCTAAGAAAAACCTAGGTTTTAAAATAGCCCCGTCTCTTTTTGTCATATGACATAAGAAAGTGATGGGTATATTTTAAACCGTGGTTTACCTTAGTCTTGGTTTAAACCATCTTTTGTAATAAGGCCCTTTATGTCTAAACACACTATGCCGAAGATACGCGACCGAAGTTCGGCATAATTACGCCTGCAATGCTTTTTAAATTACCCGCGACACACTAGGCTGAAATTACGTCGCGTTTTACCCATATTTAGGCATCGTTCACACCAAACGTATTGTCCGCCGCCGACTGTGAGTATGCTCACTGTCACAACGCACTACATAATAGCGTATAGTCGGTTCGGTGTGAACAAGAAGTTAAATATATATTGAAAAGCGATAAACTGCGTAACGCGTGCTCACAGTCAGCGGCGGACAATACGTTTGGTGTGGACGATGCCAAAAAACATAGACGCCGAACTTCGGTCGCGTATCTTCGGTATAGTATGTTTAGACACTTTGAACAGCTATTATTTATTTCTCTTACTAGAGGTCACTCGCGGCTTCGCCCGCATGTATGTCGTTTATCGCGTATTCCATATTTTTCGGGATATTATAATTCAATCATGATTTGAAAGACACGTGGCGCCATCTGTTATCGTTATTGTTGTTTTCCTCGGGATGTACTTTTTTCGGGATGAAAAGTACCCTGTGTCCGTTTCTGTACACCTGACAAGGTGTACGAAAAATTACTGGATGATCGGTTCAGTGGTTTAGGCGTGAAAAGGTAACAAACTTACTTTCGCATTTATAATAATTAGTTAGGAAGTTAGGATACCTTGACTTTTGGAGAAAGTTGTAGAACAAAATTATTCAATATAGGTACTTGAACCGGATTTCTCTTTCGGATTAGTGCCCCCTTTCCGAATAACCTTGTAAATTTAACACGTGTAACTTAGGCGGATACTAAAATGCCTATATAAACATATTCTTCTGATATTATTTACGACTTACTCATCGATAGCAGTGTTTATCAATTAACAAGGTCAAATTCATTCATTCTAACTCATTCAATATCTCCATTGTTCGTATCAATGCGTGTAGCTTAATATCACTTTATCACTAAATGCGTGTAACTGTTACTTCTAGGAACTTAAGCGTAACTGTTAGGAGAATAATCTTCTCTGTTAAAAGAGAAAAAGATTGCTCAATAACATCATCATTATCTGAATCTCCTAGATTTATGAAATTCTAATTGCACACAACACATCTGCTTTGCATGAAATACCACACAATCCAAAATGTTCAAAATAGATAAGGAAACAGCGGAATCCAAAATAGTCCTTATTTTCTGTATTTTGCATGCCAAATGGTTAAATATGGTGATACCAAATTGTATGATGATTCTTTCTTTCTTTCTTCTTCATTTTAAAAGACGTTGCCCCACACTAAGATTTCTCTTGTATCGTGGGTGCGTTTCCAGACACAAATCTCACAAACAAACGCCCAGACCCGAAACAACCATCTGTAGGCTATACAAATTTTTATTCCGTGTGGGAATCGAACCCACGACCCGTAGCGCAGAAGCTAATCGCTTAGCCACTGCACCAAACGTGTCGTCATTCGTATTATTTTACATCTCTATATTTTGTACCCATATTTGCAAAGAATTATTTTGAATTTGAATTTTCTTGGCGAATAAAACTCACATTACTTAGTATCGGTAAGAATTACGAAGTAGCATCACAAAATGTCATTGCCATTGATTGATTTTTGGCGCCATTTTTCTTCAACAATGCAATCTTAAAAGGCTCTCCTCTAAAATAAGGTTTTTTGACTTCTGCCTTCGATGCCAAAGCATCGATATGCTTTAATATCTAAATTGTATAAATTGAAGTCGCCGTTCGCGTCTGTCAGCTTATTGCTTACTAAACTACTCAATGAATTTTGAAGCGTCCTAATTTTTTTATTTTTTTTTATTTAGCGATAAGCTCGCGTTTGACCTCTGTCTCGCGTGATGGTAAGCAATGATGTGGTCGACGGTGAAGCACGCTTGCCTAGAAGTAACCTATTCACTCTTAACTTAAAGACTCCAAGGATGTAGCTATGAGGAAACACAGACTCCGGCAGGGAATTCCACTCCTTAGCTGTGCGAACAATGAATGTGTTATAACATTTTAATTTAGGTAATTTCTTCCGGAAGAATTTTAGCTATAAACCATACCGAGCGACGCCGGGGTAGCTCGCTAGTCTTTAATAAAAGCATCAAAGTCATTTAAAGGCGCCAGCGCCTAATCAATGTCAATCAAGGTGATCGCCATGACGCTTATTTGACATTTGAACGTTAAACGGGTCCAGTTCCAATTACCTCGCAGTCGTGATCAGACAGAGCAGCGTTTGACACGAACCTATCGATAATGAGCAGTGTCTTTAGTTGCCCGACTTTTAGCAATTCTATGAGCCATTTAAAAGCATTATACAATGACTCCATGGAGAAGCTTGTAGCTTACTAACAACCGCACCAATCATACGATTTGTAAGGTTAAGCTATACTTGCTGCGATCAGTCTGTGGATGGGTGACGGAGAGCACGTTAAGCCGTCATTCCCGGGTGTCGTCCGAATACGACTGCCATATACAATCGTAAAGGTTCGCGCATATTATGTCGGACCGCAGCGGGTCGAGGCGTAACGCAAAAATCCGCTGAAATCGCTCGTATGTATTTTATACTATGGCACACTATGCCGGGGCGCAGCGGGCCGCATATTCCGCTGTGGATTTTGGTTGCGTGCGATGCGGCCCGCCCCGCCCTGCTGCGCCGCGACACAGTGTGCTATAGCAAGCGAATTTGCGTGCACGCGCGCACGTGTTCATTTTACGATAATTGCGTTTTTTTTTGGTATTTTCGTGCTCCTGTGGTGTTCACAAGAATGGATGAAGAGCTTTTGAAAAAGAGCTATATGATTTGCAAGTCTGGCAGGACAGTACACTGTACCTACTCAAAATCCGTCAATACGCCACGACCCGGCCCGTCACTACTGTGCTAAGTAAGCTGCGGCCCGACGTAATGTGCACGAACCTTTACGGGTAGTCAGAAGCTCGAAAGTCTGACAACTGGTCTAACCTTAGAATATCTACTGGCAGCGCTTAGTAACTGGGTTGCAGAGGTTTGATGGCAGTCGCTTGCTGTGCAAAATACTATTCAGCAGTGGCGAAGGCTCCATACAACTCGATTCCTATCGGCTTCCCTTTCGAAACGAGTAGTTACTGGAATTCACGCATAACACTTGAGCAAGGTAAGCATTTTTTGGTCCGGCTTCCCTTTTAAGAAAATTCACCCTACGCCACTAGTATTCAGCCACATCTGGTTAAAATCGAGGAAACCCAACATAGATGGTAAAAGGCTAATCAGAACAGATACAATTACTCCATGCATCTAAAGTTTTTTTATTTACGATATCATTAGGATAAAATTCTTCTGTGTAGGAAGCAGACACTTCATCGTGTAAGGATCTTAATATTGTATGGGCATTACATGATGCATGCGCCCACGACTCTTATGCAACTGAAAACGCAGGATCATTGAGATCATTTGTTCATACATTTTTCGTAATAGGTATTGACTGCAATGAGTAGGCGTTGCGATACCACGAAAAAACACTAAAAACAAAATGATACCTACGTTAGGTTATACAACCTGTTTATGTAATAAAACTAATTCTGTTTTTTTTTTTTTCAGAAAAGATGTTTTTGTCTAAACAGAAAATAAATGTTAATTTTTTTCTCAAATATATTGTCAGACAATCTTTTTATATCCCTAACCTTTTTACTTATTTTTCTATACCTATGCTTCTTTATTAAGGTAAGTATCTTAAATAATGCGTGTGTGCTTAGGCAAGGACTTCGTAGTACTTATTACTTCTATGGTTTGGAGTAACGCGGCCACCGACGACTCAAAGGGGAGTAGGCATTCGGAATATTTTCCATCTATCAATGTATAAAGCCCACGCGGCCATAAAACAGAGTTCGATAGAGATGTAGCTAATGTCAATATAAGTTATCGAAGAAATTCTCGCACGGCCTTAATGTACTCTAAATTAACCTTAATACTGAGCATTATTATGGAAGCTGCCAAAAATATGCATTGCACATCAGTGGCGAAGGGTGAATTTTCTTAAAAGGGAAGCCGGACCAATTATTTCTTTAAATGATAATTAAAAATAATAGATACTAGTATTTGCCATATTTCGAAAGGGAAGCCGATAGGAATCGAGTTGTATGGAGCCTTCGCCACTGTTACACATACACGCATACATAAACTCACGCCATTTTCTCATGGAGGTAGGCAGAAACTGTAGAACGTCACATGCTACGATCCTTACATGCTCCTTTCGCTTCGTCCACGGTCATACATCTTGTCATACACGCACGCCGGTTGAAAGTACTACGCACCCGTCCTTTTTGAATAACATCACCAATAACATCGATGTTTGTCCTTCTAGGGCGTCTTCTACTGGCGTTTTCACTGACATCCGACGTATAAATTCCTTTAGTTAATCGCCGTTCATTCATTCTTTCAACATCACCAAACTACCTAAGCAAACTCCTTTCAATTTTTGTCACTACATCATCTTTTGAAACGCAACTTTGTCTTATAACCAGTGATCGGAAAAAGGTGAGCTAATTTACCTAAACTTCAAAGAACAGAGACAAAAACTGGAGACTTCCTTAGGACAACATTTTTTTCGTGAAAATTATTCGGGGTTTCGGGACATCACTAAAGTACATTTAATATTAGTGTTAATAGTACAGAAAACAATTAAATTCGTTTCCAATTTTTGTTTCCCAAAATTGTCACAAAACCAGACGACACGTTTTTCATTGTTTTTAAAAAAGAGATTGTTTATTGTTTTCAAAAAAGGAGATTGTCTTTTATTTTTTGAAAACAAATGATAGACAATCTCCCAGTAAATTCTCCCGAAAAAAAATGTTGTCGTAAGGAAGTCTCCAGTTTTTGTCTCTGTTCTTTGAAGTTTAGGTAAATTAGCTCACCCTTTTCCGATCACTGCTTATAACATCATTCCTCAATCTATCATTCAAAGTTACACCGCACATACGCAAGGAACGCATTTCCACATAGCATTACATACATAACATGTTACATTGAGTGTCGTTAGGTAAAACTTTGTACTAAAACCACGTGGGCGTAGGTCAGCGGCCAGTTTAATTGTTATCCCTGTTAGCCGCATCACCCATGATTCAGATGGGTGTAATGCCCACTGGAATAGCAATCAAGCTTCGTCAGAACTTGAGTGTCGTCATTATTTCATTAACTTCTAAACTGTTATATAGATAACATTTAAGCCTTATTTTTCCTGTGTTTTGTGTGGAAAAATGTACTGACCGAAACCTTACAGTTCATGATTTTTTTGTCTGGTTCCAGGAATAAAGAAAAAGATTCTTTGGACACTGTCACGCAATTCTTCTTCTTCTCTCGTGTCAGCACGAGCTATACGAAAATAGCTCATGCTCTGGTGAAAAGATTAGCCAGTCAGCAAGGTTGGTAGCGGGGCTGACTGCCCAGGGTGCGCCGGACGTACTTAAGTATCGTCACTCGTAGAGGCTATACAAGTTGATTTCTACTGGAAGTTTGTTCAATCTACCTAGTGTTCCCCAACGCGACTGCCATCAGACCTCCGCAACTCAGTTACGGGGCAATACCGACTTTCGGGCTTCTGATTACCCGTAACGACCGTCATAGAACATGCCACCCGAACCGATGGTTTAACGTGATTTCGACGGAGGCGTCTCGATGTCTAAAGAATAGTCACCCATCTTCGGACTGACCGTGGCAAGGGCAGCTTAACCTTGCAAATTAATGATCCGCACGGTTAATATTAGCCACGAGCCCCTTTACTGGACGTTTGTTACCGTTTGCAAAACCATCAAAACAAAAGAAGTACGCACAAGGGATTCGAAATCTTGTTCAGCTGAAAGTTATCAAGATGGGATGGGTTAGGTATTAACTGGCCCACTAAAAATGTAGTCCGCGGGCCAGTTAATAACTTTTCAAAATAGAAGGTATCAAATGGTCCGAATTGGTTTCTATTACTGGGCCAGTTAATAACTTTTCAAAATCGTAGGTATCAAGTGGTCCAAACTGGTTTTTATTATTGGGCCAGATAATAACTTTTTAAAGTAGTAGGTATCAAATGGTCCAAATTGTTTTTTATTATTGTGCCAGTTGATACTTTTGGAAATACATAGGGCTTTTTTCGTCCTACAGTCATGATCTGTTAAATTAAATAACACACGGTTTATTAACCTTGGAACCACTAATCGCATTAGTCTAATCGTTGTTTATTTATTAAAACTACCAGGAAAGCAGAAAAGAACTGGAACTAGTTGCATAAGCGATTTACTACTCAGCCCGTAAAAATACAGATTTTAAAATATTTAATTTCCAGGAAATACATAGGGCTTTCCTCGTCCTACAGTCATGATCTGTTAAATAACGCACGGTTTAGTCTTGGGAAACCATTAATTTCATTAGTCAGGGGTTTTTGAAAGATATTAATAAAAGTAAACTTTAATTGTCAACCATTTATTTATTGCTAACTGTAATTATAAATACTCATAAAGTAATAAAAAATAAATAATACTGTACCGTAACTGTAATAAATAAGTCTGGGTCACTGTATTGAAAAGCTTTGTAATTTGTGATTACAAAGTTTCACAGATCATGACTGTAGGACGAGAAAAGCCCTATGTATTTCCTGGAAATTAAATATTTCAAAATCTGTATTTTTACCATTATTGGGCTGAGTAGTAAATCGCTTATGCAACTAGTTCCAGTTCTTTTCTGCTTTCCTGGTAGTTTTAATAAATAAACAACGATTAGACTAATGCGATTAGTGGTCCCAAGGTTAATAATAAACCGTGTGTTATTTAATTTAACAGATCATGACTGTAGGACGAAAAAAGCCCTATGTATTTCCAAAAGTATCAACTAGCACAATAATAAAAAACAATTTGGACCATTTGATACCTACTACTTTAAAAAGTTATTATCTGGCCCAATAATAAAAACCAGTTTGGACCACTTGATACCTACGATTTTGAAAAGTTATTAACTGGCCCAGTAATAGAAACCAATTCGGACCATTTGATACCTTCTATTTTGAAAAGTTATTAACTGGCCCGCGGACTACATTTTTAGTGGGCCAGTTAATACCTAACCCGATGGGATACGCTCCTTGTGCTATCGTAACTTCGCAGGAGATCTAACAGTAATCACCTCTCATCAACTTTTATTTATATAGTTTGCAAGAGGTTTTAAATAAATAAAACGAACAAACAAGACTTCCAAGTCCTAATTTATTCAGAATAGACCGCGTCGTGAATATTGTAACTAGGTAATCGGCTAATAGCTCATATCCTTCCGACAAGCCCTGGTTTCTCCGAACTTGGTCGTCTCAGTCCGGTCTGACCGGTTTGCAGATCAGGTTTCCGAACAATACCATAATTTGGACGATCATTTTTATACAGCTACTGGATTAAAAGTCGAGCTCGCAAAAACGTATTGTAATTTTAACTTTTTTTACTTTTGGTAGATTTGAATTAGAAATTAGAATAAACTAAAATGAAATAGGACTGCCTCGTTGGTCTAGTGGTCGCAAGCGCGATTTCTGAGCGTGAGGTCCTGGGTTCGATCCCCAGATCGGGCAAAATGTTATTGGGTTTTTCCGTGTGGATTTTTTCAGTAGCAGCCCGGAATCTGGATTTGTGCCCGGTTGATGGCAATAGGCTCGCCCTCTGCATGCCTGCATGGGACTTTAATCATAACGGCGAAATGAGGGTGTTCATACACCTCTGCCAACCCTTCGAGGAATACAGGCGTGATATTATGTTATTATATAAAATCAAATAGCTTCTAAACTCAATGCCGATATTGGACGTACAGTAACGTCGGAAACTTCGATATATCTCGATTCTCGATATACAGAAGTTCTTCTATCAAATCGTTTATAGCTCTCTGGAGAGCAATGGATGCCTTTGAGTTTCGAAAGGAAACATTTTGTTTGTAAATCATTAGATTTTTTTACAAGGCAATTCTAATCTCATGCCTTGTTAGACTGAGATAAAATCCCTTTTACTAAATCGATATTAGACGCATATCATTTTACCAAAGGACCTACGAGGCTACAAACTAAATCATAAATTTCTATTGAAATGGAATAACCTTACATTTTTCTAGAGCATGTAGTTAATAACAATAGTTCTTAAATGACAGTTTCCCAAATGATACTGTGAATAACACATTAGTATAAGAATTAGCATAAGAAAAGTATTTGAAGTTTGTTAAAACCCTTCTTATCCCTGCATAAACTTGGCTTATGCCGTCTACAAATAAACATTAAACACCAAATGTTATTGCAGAAGTGTACTTGAATAATATTATTTATTGACGCTTAAAGCATATTTTATGAGAATATTCACACGCAGTTACTCCAGTCCTCAGTTTACAGTCATGACAATTTCGTCGTCATAATAATGACAAGAACATATTGTCATTGTAACTCTAAAATAATCGTTGAGTTCATTTCAAAGCGTAGGTTTCAGTGAGGCGCGCCGACATAAAATTCATGGTAATCCGATTCTGGTCAGTTTTACGATTGTGTTTCATACAACGGGCATGCAAAAATATATTTTGATTATTTACATGTCGTTTTTACGACGAGAAACAGAATTTGTTTTGCCAACATTTCTACCTACTGAAATCAGCTTACACCCCGTCTTTTCCCTTGCGGAGTCTTAAAAATAACAGCAATGCATTAGCCGCAGCTTCAATTAATTTAAGATACTTTTAAAGAACATAAATCAGATGCCTTAAAGTCTAAACAAGTTGATTGTAGAATAACAAGGTACTTGTATCAATACCATCATCACAAACGAGCCGAACATCGATCTCCTCAAGTCGTCATGAACTGCTTCAATGCACGATCATCGATACATGCATTTCCTATCAAAGTAAACTGAATAATTTTAAAAGGGGAATGCCAAGATTTCCTTTACGACTCGGCCAGAATGGACAAAGATGAAACATATCTTATTATAAAGGGCAAATATTGTAGAATGTATTTCAATAACAACATTTCCGCTGGAAGTACACCAAGAAAAGTTATAGGTCGATAAAGTTGACCTTAATAGTAGATTTTTAACCTAGGGATGAAAACTAATTCGAAAATCGAACTAAAATTTTCTTTATACTCCGTCTACATTTTCATGAATATTTTTTTTAATCCTTATCCTATTGATAGACCTTCAATATTTTTGTATGTTTCTATTTGCAGTTGTAGATAAAAAAAAAACTTGAAGCTTACTAACCAAAACATTAAAATACTATATAAAATGACTACCTATCCGACGGTGTACTTCTCCAGACTTTATTTATATTGCATAAATCTTACAAAAAATAAACGCGAATTATCAAAATTACGGCATGTCAGTTCATACTACTTTGTGTTAGCCGGATCTTGGCATTCCCCTTTCGCTCTTCAATGTCTTCGCAAGCTTTATTTTATATATTTCCAAGTTAAATTATTTATAAGCATTTGTTACGACGAAAGCGTAAAATTTTATCTTTAGGGTCCGCCCACTTTCAAAGGCTGTAAAGCCCGAAAAAAAGAAATACAACATAGGAAGAACTTACGAGAAAAATATTGTGTCTCATTTCTCAACGGCCTCACATCAAACGGAAAAACGATGTCTTTTGTTATTTTAAAGAGAAGCTTTGCTATGCAAATGGATGCTAATTATTTTTTCCTAGTAAAAGCAATAATAACTACACCCACTTTATTTACTCGAAGTTCGAATATACGAAATTAAGACGTACGCTAATATAAAACAAAACACTTTATCGTAATACGTGTCAGCGGTCATAGCCATCTGACTTCATGATTTGACCAAAACAACTGTGAGACATTCTCCGCACGTCAAAAAGTTACACAACTTGTAAACGCCTGCCAATATTCTATATTCACCGGTGATTGGGAAGGAAGCACTCACTTCTTTTCTCGTATTCTGCTACAAAACTTTGTTGTTGTAAATATTATTAGCATTCCGTCCAAAATACGAACCAATAAAATCTAATTCGAGGAACTAGCGATAAATCTCTAGGAGCATGCCAGTTTACTTTGTGGCACAATATTATGCTCCTGAATATCGTCAACGATCGACCTGAGCCCACGATACGGTCCGTCAAAAATTGGCGGCAATCCAACCTGTGTTTGTAAACTTTCATCTTATACGCTTCTATATTTATTCGGTGAATTTTATGTGGCTCCCGATGGCCTCGCTTTCAGTTACAAAATATGCCAACAGTTTGGTTGGAATCTGAGCGATGCTAGTAGGCCAATACCGTGAATTTATATATTTACCGTGTACAGTTTGTCACTGGTTCAATTTGTTTACAGTTCTAATGACAAAGTAAGTCTCTAAAGTGAGATCCCTCTGTCTCCGTTGCAATGAACGAGCCTTCCTATTAAAAGTTTTATGTGTTTTCATACAACTGATGCTTGTAAGTTTCTGCACATTCCTGTGTTATTATATTGTCCACTACTACTGTTCTGTACTATTATTAATGTTCATATCTTGTTGTGATCTGATACTATTTTAGATCATCGCTATATTTACTTCAGACGCAATTTTCCACCGTAACATTTGGACTTCGGCATGAGTACGTCACGTACCTATGTTCCTATTTCATTCTGTAAATTGATCATTAATGATAACGAAAAATATTGTTATTTACAATGTGGCCATGTGGGCTATCAGGACATTTAGCAATAGACAATAATCCGAGGAAATCGGCATAACATTGAAAAGGCAAAGTATTATAGCAAGATAATGATCAGGCTTCAGAAACCTCAAATATCATTATGAATACATGTAAAAAGTAAGTTCAAAAACTAAAACCCGACTACTTACTGAAAATGAATGAAACAAGAAAATATTATCATCTGAAGTTATTATGTGGCAACTATTCAATATTTATCGACGATTAAATAAACAACTTACACGTAAAATATTTTAATGTATTTAATATATATTCATAGTGATGTTCAGAGAATGGTCGTGGTCCGTGGTCGTATGCCACCTACCCTAACAAAACAATACATTCTAACAGTAGTAGGCAATCATAAGCTTTAGGGCAAAGTAGCATACGACCACGGCTATCCTCTGAACTTAGTAGGTGTTGCTAGTTTAGAAGTTAGAAGAGAACAGATGAACATACATACATACCGGTTAAAATCATATAGGTACCCTCCTTTTTGCTTCGCCGTAGTCGGGTAAAAATACGTAAGATTACTAAAATTACTGGTCACTAACAGTCATTTATGCATGTTCCCAGTCTCAAAAGGTACATGCTAACCCAAGTTACCAGTGTAACTCTAATTAGTTTTCCTTGTTTTGATCGTATACAGCGATATCATTTACATAATTCACTTCAGCTTTGTACACAAATGGGGATGCTAATTTATTCATAGATTCTTATATAATATCGGTAAAATGGTCAACTGTTATGGCCTATTTTAGTAATGTAGCTACTTAAATAGTAATAGTACTACCCGTATGACCAATGAAGAATTAAGTACGTCAGAATGGTCAAATGTTATACATAAATCCACCAGTTAATATCTAGTTCTATTGTATGTTACAATACCCTGTGGGACCCCTTGTTTGCTTGAATTCGGCCTAAGCCAACAGCTTTAGCTATTGTTACTGGTATTACCTCAAAAACCACGACTCGATAAGCTTCTTACTAGTTCTAATAAAAATAAAAGTCTTCACGGAAAAGGTAGTTGATGTCAGTAGCATTTATTAGTTCTTATGTTGTTTTCTTGTAATTTGAGCCTTCTGTTTCATCCTAATGTTTACTCATTTGCTTAATAGCATTGGCTATATACTCATTAGCATGAGCTCGTCCAGTTTATTTATCCACGATTGAACGAATATCTGTTTTAATCTATAAAGCATCTAACCAACGCGGTTGACTTCAAAGTACCTATTTATTCCATTTTCAGAGGTGTTTTGAAGTGGAGTTACGTTGCTACATCGATGTTCTCTTTATAACGTGAAAAGACAGTTCGTCGGCCGCCTCATTAATAACAAATTAAAGTACTAACATAAATATTTTACAAGCTACGTAAGGTAGTAATCTAATAATATCTCGTTAATCGCTCAAGTGTTTTGCGGCAGACTATTAAAAGTTAAATACCCCTGCATTTTTATGTTCTGTTTAACTTCTCACGGTGTCGAGTGCTTTGTTATTTATATTGACGACCTCATTAACGTTAATTTTATTTACTTCTAATCTTAAGTAATTAATGAGAATTTTGGTAGATGGGAAATATTTTATTTTTGTTTTAAGCTTGGTTTGCTCGTTAACGATACTTCATCTATTTATAGGTGAGAATAGGTTACTCCTGATCGTAAGACTATGAAGGAGGCAGACAAGGCACATGTAGATGCTATCAAAAACTGATGACATAATTCTACGTCCATCGGCAATCTATCGACGTGCTGATGATGGCATTATCCTTCAGGTTATTTTATTGTGAAGATCTATGTGGAAGGTCCATGAGATTAACAGTGGACGCCGTCTAGCTATTAGACATAGTTTACGGTGCCGTAAACACGCAAAACGGGAAGTTGTCTGTTCTTAATTGTGTTTGATATTTATTGTTCGCCTCTAACTTTCGTTTTCTCCAAGAAACTACAGTCAATAAGTAATCCTTTTGGCAACAATGAGTTAAAACTGGTACTGGCACTTTGAATAGTAGCCAAGCGAAACGCGAGGCATCTTTTGAACAACTAAAACATTAAGACGATCGCCGATCGTAGAAACCGAATGGTTTGCTTGTTTTGCACGGTAATAGTATAAACTTCGCTTTATCTCTTTGGCAGTAATGTCTACAAATATTTGCTCATTGAGGTCCATTATACTGATTTTGGGAGTTTGCATTTGCCTAATATGAATATCATTAAGATTCAATTAAATTAACCAGAACAACTGGAACGGATACTACGAACTTCCAAGTATGGAGAGACGAAACCTACAAGAAGTTAATGAAAAGATTTAATTGTCATCCAATTAAATGCGACTTTGCTACAAATGATATGAGTTGCGCAAGATCGGCGCCCGCGCCGCCCGGCACGTTTTTGTTTACATTCGTAACTGGTTGTAGTGTTAACCAAACCAGTTTTGTGCTCTCTAGACCCACGCCAAAGTCCTCCGAATATCCTCCATACGTTTTTACATAAATTTTGCGACAAAAACTAACAAAAGGATCTTCCTAATCTATTTGGTAACGTTCATTCGCATCAGTACGCGAAATAGACATTCGTATTGAAGAACAAAACGTTTGAACGTCGTCTATTAAATTGCTACCATGCCAAACGATCGTATCATTGCTCAGTCAATTGACTATAATAGTGTGGAGTGTTTATATTGTAGACCTTGGCCACTAGTGAGGCTCAGAAGTACCTACCAAGTAACGAATGGCGAAGTGGCGGCGAGTAATCTACAACATCATAATACTGCGCTAATTACATAAGACATTCTCGACACGTCGCGTTCCGGGCTCGCTTACCTGGAATCTGATTATCTATTCGGTAAAATGTTGTCGTTTACCAGTTTCCAACGTAAATAGACTCGAGACTAGTCCTGTTTTGGGTTTGCCCAAGGGCCAAATGGAATCGATTTGATCCTTTGTATTATTTTTACCTGCCAGCGCTTGTGTTGCTGTTGGGCATTAAATAAACATCCGTTTCAACCTAAATGCGTCCATATCAATAATCGAAATAAAAATGTGCATTCATTTACTATTTTAATATTTATCTACCGCGTCTATTTTTGTGTATTTTGTTTCACGTTCCGTCACCGCGTCGTCACGTTATTCTAGTTCAAAGACGCTGTTATGTTGACACCGGTATTTATAATCAAACTTAATCTGCGAGTAAACAAACGTAAAGTCTTGTGATGTGGACTCACCGTGTCCTGCAAGTCCTTGAACTCGTTGAACAGTTTGTTTTTCTCGATCTTCTGGCTGAGAGACTTGACGTTGGCGGACATGGCAATCATGTTGGCGGTCAACTCATCGACCTCATGGCGCAGCTGCCGGATCTGCACCTCCCGCACTATTGTAAACACTAGCAGCCACGCGAGCAACGCACCAACCACCACGGCCAGTGTGATCAGCCACGTCTGCCATCGCCTGTCTGTCTTCTCAACCATCGCACCCCTAAACTGTCTTTCAAAATCACCGCTCATCAAGTTCTTCGATATGTCCTGGGACTCCTTCATGTTCGTCTGAGTATAAATCGAGGTGGCTTCGGGTATAAGTGCGTGATTCTCAGCCATCACAGCCCTGACACTGCACTCGCGAACCGTCACCCGTCACTCGATTCCTAAGTGGCAAACTATGCGAGTAATTAGCCTTTATCGGCCCATTATCGGGGTTCGTGGAAGGCCGGGTCGAGGGCCCGTGAAAGAGATAGAGTAAGCCAGTGCACGTGCCGAGCAGTTCGGGGGAGGGTAACGCGCGTGCTCAGCGAGACAGATCAGGAACGAGTGCGGGACGGCTGATGTAGATGGGTGCGCGCGCGGCGACCGACTGGACGCGGACACAGAAACACGGCAACCGGAGTGCGCGCATCGCTCGGACCGAGACACCTCAAAAATGTTTGATTCAGAAGTTCAACTCCACACAAAATTCGACAGCTAAATCACGCAATATGTATAAACGCCAAAGCGAACAAAAATACCGATAGCCCGTGCAATCTGTGACTGCAGTGGTTCGAAATTATTCCGTTTTAACTGCGGCAATCTACGTGCGAGTTCCTTATCGCACGATGAGAGGACAACGCCTTCTGCCTCTCTTATTTTGTGTGGGGGACCGGGATGATCCCGCATATCGTTGAATACGACGCATGCATTATAAATTATAACCTTCATTGACCGCTCGAGAAAGATAAAATTTTAACACCATTATGGAAATGAGGTAACCCGTTTTCGAGACTGACAAACATAACAAAAAGACTCGCGATTAAATCATACGAATACAGAAATATCATTATATTCTTCACAGTAATCTCAGAGTACATTAGTTCATCACAATTATTTTTTTATGATGAAGTTTACATTGCTAGCTATTCGTGCAAGATAACAACCTCTTACGACAGCTCTAAACCAGAGTTATGTCAATAAAACATAATCTTATTATCTTTGTTAATTAGAAATTCCCGTATTACAACGAGAATATGTAAATAAGAAATAAGCATAACTTTAATGAACCTGTCATGCGAAGCAGACAAAGATTCCATCATTTTAACTCAAGACAAATCTACAAGTAGACTAGACTTGCCGACGCACACAGAGTTCTAGTTAATTAAAGATATAACATATACCTAATTACTAACAGAGTGTTTATTCAATAAATAGCTACGTCACAGTGCATGCGGTTACTCGGAGCTACAGATAAGGCCATCAGTAAACAACATTAATGAACGTATTCCAAACTGTACTGAATGAATAATTTTATATATTAGACGTTTCATATTATTCATTAACTGATATCTATGTATGAATAAACGGGAAAAAAAATTAAAGAATACTTTTGTGGGTGCACAATAATCCATGGGAATTTCTAAGAATTAAGTATGTTTACTCTGTAGGTACTAAATTTCAATATTCAGTAGAGAGTTTTTTGTAATAGGTATTTTAAAACGAAACAAGAAATTAATGTTTTTGTATAGCTCATTAAAAATCAAGGTACCGTGATACCTAATGTATTCTCTCTATATCATAACCTGGGATTCTTTTCTTGCTCTGGCGAAGGCATTCGATACTATGTCGATTGTTTTTAAGACAAGAAACCTAGAGAGTACAGAATATAGAGGCATTTAATAAAGTGATTTTTCTTTATAGTGAACTCACAAGCTGAAAGTAATTAATGATAGAGAGGCTTCATTGGTAACCTCTAGCAGATCCTCTTTGGAATTTCTCAGGGCAGTATTTTGGGCCCCAAGCCTTTTTTGTGTCAATAAACGAGTTGCCAAGTTAGCAAAATAAATCCAATGTTACACACGAACAACAGCTCGCACAATCGTTATAATTATTTTGAAGAATCAGAGTGAAGCAAGGCATTAGGAAATAAGAAAAAAGAAGTAAGGTGTTTAGCCCTTACGCATGACGTCAAATCGTCACAAATATTTCCCTGTTAATAGTTATCTTAGGAATGAAAAATCGGTCCAAATAAATACACGAGACACACTAGGAATACGTATGGACAAGAAACTTACTACTCGTTCATCAATTGGTGAGCACATTGCAGATACTGCTATGAATGCGAGGAACTGGAGACTAAAACCCAATTCCATATCAGACACTGTCAAGATATGCAATAACTGGATACAATATACTTCAGTCCACCAGCAAACACGACGAACACTGAAATATACGAGCCGTAAACAAAGGTCGTAAAAGGCACATCAATCAATTAACTTAGCCTGTGCTCAGGGTCACCACTAGCGAGTGTGCAATGTGCATTGCGAGCAGACCGTGCGAAGTACGCCGGTAAATCACATCGACAGCCACTCTTTAGGACTGATGAACCTCGAACTATCTATTTTCATTAAATACTAGAGAGAAAGAAAAATATTTTTTTCGAGGCACGCACAGGATTAACAAAACAATAATAAAAAACCGGCCAAGTGCGAGTCGGACTCGCGCACGAAGGGTTCCGTACCATTATACGGCAAAAAAATCACGTTTCTTGTATGAGAGCCTCCTTAAATATTTATTTTATTCTGTTTATTTAGTATTTGTTGTTATAGCGGCAACAGAAATACCTACATCATCTGTGAAAAGTTCAACTGTGTAACTATCACGGTTCATGAGATACAGCCTGGTGACAGACCGACAGACGGACAGCGGAGTCTTAGTAATAGGGTCACGTTTTACCCTGTGGGTACGGAACCCTAAAAAGAACAATTAAAACTTACAAACGAAAAAGTCCTGTGCGAGGCCAAAAAGGATTACTTATACCTCATAATACAGCGACAAGCGACACTTAAAAAAAAACTATCATAATCCACCATTAGACTATCGTTTGTCTATGGGTCTCCCAGTAAAATCTTCACGACGCTGTTTCTCTGCTTTCTGCAGGCTGATGAAAACAAGAGCCAGTCCACGCACCAGTAACGCACTTACACGCTCCAACGTGCCTATTACCCTTCCTGTAACATAATGGCAATATTATATTATTGGATAAAGGTCCGGGTGCCATACGAATACCTATGACAGTCGTTATGGATAGTCAGAAGCCTGAAAGTCTGACAAACCGGTCTAGCCTTAGGATATCGGCATTTCCCAGTAACTGGGTTGCAGAGGTCTGATGGCAATCGCACTGTGTAAAATACTAGTATTCATCCGCATCTGGGAGTCTACTCCCTAAGCACGAAGTCCATGATTTCGGCCTTAGTTATGAGCGTTTCCTACTCCCTATCACCTACGGACATACGATTATTTCGATGCCCGAACACAGAATGAATGACAACACGATTTGACAGTTGCCCCTACTACCGATGTGTTTTTGCCCGTCCGAAAAGTTGAACTTGGTACTTGTTTTGTTCACTTCTACGTTTCGGGCTACTTTCGCTAGGCCAGCAGGGCCGCGACCGAGCTGGAGTTCAGCGTCGCATATATTTTTTACCGAAGCTAGACCCCCGTCGTTCAGTCCTGGTCATTTAACATCAGTGACCAGCCCGGAAGCGACGGAGATCCTGCTTTGGTGCAAAATATATGCAACGTTGAGCTCCGGCCCGGTCCCGTTCCTGATACTGCATGCTGTAACGTGCGTCATCCTTAACTGGGTTGCAGAGGTCTGATGGCAGTTGCTCTGTGTAAAATACTGCCTATCCATCCGCATCTAGTTAGACTGGAAGCATCAACATGGTTGGGAAGAAGCTAGGCAGGCAGATGAAAGTCCGGCTGTTTGTTTGTGTTTGTCAGAGCCTATTACGCGACGAGAGAGCAGTGTGACGACCGGCCTGCTGCCGTGCGTGCGCAGTATGGATGACGCACTGCTCTCAGGCCGTGTCAACTGTATGAAAAAACACAATCGCCCGTTTGCAGCTCGACAGCCGCACCGTTGCGGCACGGCTGCAGCTCGACAACAACCGTCTAGTTTGAAAGCGCCCATACAGTTGACGCAACAAGAGAACAGTCCGACGCCCGATCTGCTGCCGTGCGTGCGCGGTACGGATGACGCACTGCTCTCAGGCCGCATCAACTGTATGAAAAAACACAACCGCCCGTTTGCAACTCGACAGCCGCACCGCTGCGGCACGGCTACAGCTCGACGGCAACCGTCCAATTTGAAAGCGCCCTTACAGAGAGAGTCAACAGCTGTTGATATTTGGAGAGACTTGATGATGCAGAGCCAAGACCCCTTATTCCGTATCTACTTTAAAAACAGTTAATTCGGGTACCTATCATCATTCAGCCGAAAGACGTCAACTGCTGAACATAAGCCTGTCCAAGAAGGGGTTTTTTAATTCGGGTATAAATTATTACAAATTAGCTTTTGCACGCGGCTTCGCTCGCATTAATTAAGCTCAAAAAAACTCTTAACACACTACTGAAGTTTCTATAATAATATAATTCAATCGTGATTCGAAAGACACATCGCGCCGTCTGTGAACGTTAGTGTTGTTTTCCTCGGAAACAGTACTTTTTTCGGGATGAAAGGTTAATACCTTTGTCCGTGTCTGTATACCTGACGACGTATATGAAAAATGTCAGGATGATGGTTTCAGTGGTTTAGGCGTGAAAGGGTAACAAACAAACAAACTTACTTTCGCATTTATAATATTAAATTAAAATTAATTAATATAGTTAGGATATCAGCAAACAGAAAGTTAGTGGTTACTAAAGCAAAAACTATTGCAATTAATCCACCATCAACCATAAGAGCTGAAAGATGAACCGGAAACGTTACAAACAAAATTAACCGCAGAATCGCCAATTAAAGTAGGTCAATTACTAAGAACTGTAATCTATAATGGACAATTGAGCATGTTTCATGAGATTTACAGGCAAAGTCCACGAATAACATCCTTATAATTTATTGACGTAAACCGCGACTTACGTATGTGCATAGAAACATACATGGTTTACCTATATTTATTACATAACCACAATTATACTTACATAGGTACACCATAACACTGCAAAATTGAACAAATAATAAGCTTTACCCAAGTGTTTTTTTCCACGAATTGACTCATTTGATTTATCTAAATATAAAACGACATATTTCAATAATATTTTAATGCTTTTTATGTATCTGTTACGGCTAATAGCCGAAGTGTGGCTACACCTAGTTTTAGCCGGGTACAACTAGGTGCAGCCGGCCACATGCGGTTAAACTTAGATGTATCCTACTTATCCTCGGGTAGAACTAGGTTTACCCTTCATCATAGCGGGTAGAACTAGGTGCAGCCGCACACCGGTGGTTAAGGGGAACCCCGACACGGATAGGTTAGGTTCGAAGGGGATGACGGGGGCTAGAGTGAGCGAGCGAAGCGAGCGAACGAAGCCCCCGTCATCCCCTTCGTGTTAGGTTACTTTAAACCCTGCAGACAGAAATAGGCTAGGCCGTCGACTTAAGCTACACCTAGCTCTAACCAACTGCTACTGGTTGCACCTAGTTGTACCCGACTAAACCTAGGCGTAACCGCCATTCGGCTTTTACCCGTAACATATCGATTTAAACATTAACCTGTGTAGTACTGTAATTATAGACACAATAGATAAACAATGGCGGCCGTACCGTTTTCGGTACACTTGGGCGAGTCTCAGTGCCGATTTTTCAATCGTCACATAACTTTTAAACGTAAAAGGAATAATTTTGATGTTTTGACAGCTTTTTTAAAGAAAATATGCCAAACTGCAATATTTTTATTCCTCAGATAAAAGAGTTATTTGATGATTGAAAAATTGGCCCTAAATAATGTAATTATCAGATTAATGTTACGTAAAGAATTTAACTCTTCCCATGGGTGTCGTAAAAGGCGACTAAGGTATTCACTAGAGGATGGGCAGCAGCTAGCATATTCTCTGAGTACTTTAACAACCATACTGCGATCGCCAACCCGCCTGCCAAGCGCGGCGATTATGGCAACCCCCCACCCCTTTTGGGGAGGCCTATGTCTAGCAGTGGACGTCTTTCGGATGAATGATGATTATGATCTTTTAATGTTGTAACTTAACGACCACGATTGTTACGTCCGGCGCACCCTGGGCAGTCAGCCCCGCTACCAACCTTGCTGACTGGCTAATCTTTTCACCAAGGCATGCCGCCATTCTCGTATAGCTCGTGCTGATACGGGAGAAGAAGAAGATTGTCACTTACAATACGGCCGCCGTATCTTGTCGAGTTTGAAGTTAGCTGATTAGCTGCGCAGTAGACAACTTCGTTTCTAAAAGATTCATTGCGCACCCAAACAACTAACTTCAGACTCGCCAAGATACGTCGGCCGCTTGTAACAAAAGAAAAACTCAATAGTTAATGTAGACTGCCTCGTTGGTCCAGGGGGGTTACCATGATCTGTTAGAGCAGGAATGTTTTAATATTATTCCGAGAGTGGGAAAGTGACAGCGCTAGACAGCTCTCTAGCGCCATCTCTCTCTTACCCACTCTCGTAATAATATTAAAACATTCCTGCTCTAAGAGATCATGGTAACCCCCCAGTGGTCGCAAGCGCGACTGCTGAGGTGAGGTCTTGGGTTCAATCCCCAGGTCGGACAAAGTGTTATTGTGTTTTTCCGTGTTGAATTTCTCAGTAGCAGCCCGAAGTCTGGATTTGTGCCCGGTTGATGGCAATACGCTCGCCCCTATTACATGGGACTTAAAACATAACGGCGAAATGTGGGTGTACTATACACCTCTGCCCAACCCTTCGGGGAATATAGGCGTGATGTTACGTTATGTCAATCACTACATAGTATAAAACAAAGTCGCTTCCCGCTGTCTGTCCCTATGTATGCTTAGATCTTTAAAACTACGCAACGGATTTTGATGCGGTTTTTTTTAATAGATAGAGTGATTCAAGAGGAAGGTTTTAAGTTATAAAACGTCCACGTGCAAAGCCGGGGCGGGTCAGTAATAGTTAATAAATGTCTATAATTACTTCGAGCCAATTCCTTTCTATGAATTATACCTTCTCTGTAAACCTAGAGAGCATTATAGTAAATTAAATACATACACCATCATCTATACTAATATTATAAAGAGGTAGAATTTGTTTGTTTGTTTGTTTGTTTGTTTGTATGTAGGAGGTAATCTCCGAAATTACTCATCCGATTTCAAAAATTTTTTCACCAATAGGAAGCTACGTTATCCCTGAGTGCTATAGGCTATATTTTGGGATCAAAAAATTAGGGATCCGTAAATTAACGGGAGCGAAGCCGCGAGCAAAAGCTAGTGTAGTATAAAAACAGTTCGGGCGCCCGATCTTTCAGTTTCCGGTTACTTTCATATGGGGCCTACAGCTATGTCTACACCAGTGCGCTTTCATGTTCATCTTGCATCTTCGTCTGAAGCATGAGTGAAGCGCCATAGCGCATGCAATAGCGCAGGCCTTAATGCTAGTAATCAATAATACGTAAGATATTTAAGATGACGCAAACATTCCGATCAGAGATCGGTCCATTTGATTTCTAGCACGGATGCGCGTACGCAGCGCGGGCCGCTTCTTGTATCAATTGTGTAATAGAGACGCGCCCGCATACTATCCTCATATAATTGATATTATTTTTCAATGACTATGGGAATAAGTTGGCAACACTACTATATGTTGCCAGCAGTCACACACTTGAGTACTTAGAAAGTCTTAAGCTACTATCATACAACTACCTACATTGAATTCAAAATCGAAAAAGATTTCATCAAGTGCGTTATACCCTTTTCACCGTAAGTTGATTAGTTACGTTTCATACAAAGAATCCTAATCCTAACTATAATATTATAAATGCAAAAGTAAGTTTGTTTGTTTGTTACCTTTTCACGCCTAAACCACTGAACCGATCATGCTGAAATTTTTCATATAGGTACGTTGTCAGTTTTATAGAAACGGACATAGGGTACCTTTCATCCCAAAGAAAGTACTGTTCCCGAGGAAAACAACAATAACGTTCTGATGATAATAAATGGCGCCACGTGTCTTTCGAATCATGATTGAATTAAATTATCCCGAAAAATACGGAATACGCGATACACGACATCCACGCGTGAGAAGCCGCGAGTAGGGTTGCCATCTCTAAAATTTGGCAACCAGGACAAGACGCGTGAAAACCCCGGATTTTAGAGCCCAGAACCCGGACATGCCAACAGGTTTTTTTAAACATAGTCAGTGTAATAAAAAACAGTTGTTCGTTCGGTCAGTGCGTGAGTCGCGGGCGGCCCAAAACTTGAAATTTTTAAACCTGGACTACTTATGAAGCCCCGCCCGGACGCTCCCCGGATGCCTTGAATTATGTTATTAAAGAAACTTTAGTAGTGTGTTAAGAGTTGATTGTCAAATTCTAAATTAACGCGAGCGAAGCTTTGGGCAATTGCTAATATCTCATTTTTTTCAAAAACAACGCGTGGATAATATAGCTATTTTACGGTTTTGGATGATGTCGTATACGTTGTTTCGATACCAGTCTCCTTACGGCCACAATTTACGAAATGACCGAGCTGTCAAGACTCATCTTTGGGTGAACAAAGTATGAAATTAAGCAGTTCGTTGAAATTATGTAATTTATTTTTAAGCTGATTTACACGTCCTCGTCGCAAAACGTAAACCTGTTCCCTATAAAACATTTCGTTAATACGCCGAAAATCAGTTTCAGGAAAATTGGATTTTCCATAACGCCCAATAGGTTCTCATTTTATAAAGTAAACAGTTTCGCCGTCCAAACAGTATATTACGTTAACAAAAGCACGTTTAAAACGTTAAACAATAACATTAAGTATGCATTGCACTTGCAAAGTAACCTAGATAGGCAAAATACAGTTCCATTTTCAGTTTGTGGAACTGCAGAATTCCCATACAAAAGGGAAATTTTGAAACAGTTAGCCCAGTCGCCAGGTAGTTTTACCTTGCAAAAGGCCCGTCATTTCTTCTTTTGAAAATTTCAAGTTTTCGACCTTATTTATGTGACCTAATGAGTTTTTATTAAATAACTTTGACGACACGTTTGGTGCAGTGGCTAGGCGATTGACTTCTGCGCTACGGGTCGTGGGTTCGATTCCCACACGGAACAAAAATTTGTATGGCCTACAGATGTTTGTTTCGGGTCTGGGCGTTACCACCACTTACGGGCCACGATACAAGAGAAATCTTAGTGTGGGGACAAGATTAAAAAAAAAAAAACTCCTGCGACTGGGCTAAGTTGACATTGTCTGTTTTTTTTTTAACCTAATGATGTACAATAAGGCCGACGTATCTTAGCGATTCTGAAGTTATTTGTTTGGCTGCTCAATGAATCTTTAAGAAACGAAATTGTCTACTACGCAACTAATCCGCTAACTTCAGACTCGCCCAGATACGTCGGCCGTAATATAGGTGTGAATTTGTTTTCGTGTGTTCACAAAAAACCTAGTTCTCTGACAGAATCGTATAACGGCTATATTTTTAATGTTCTATTTTCGAATGCGCCAAAAACGAAACGTGATGCATGACAGGAGGCGTCACGTTGCCAACTTTCTGTGCCGTATTTTTTTTATATTCATTCAATAGATTTTTGTGCGAAACATTTTCATTACAGTTTTTTTTTTCGAAAGTTCTGCTTACTCATTGTGACAGATGGCTTACCTCACTTTGAATGTGTCAGGAAGCCACTATAAATAAATAATAGTATCGTTTGCAAAATAAACATAAATCGAAGGTTATATTATTATACTAGCTGTTGCTCACCTGCATCCTAGGGGCACTACTTAATTATTATCATCATCATCTTCCTGCCCTTATCCCATGTTACTTGGGGTCGGCGCAACACGTTTTCTTCTTCCATTCCGTCATGATATCACTGACTCCCTTCTCTTCCATATCATTCTTCACACCATCCATCCATCTTTTCTTTGGCCTCCCTCTTCCTCTCCATCCATCTACATTTATATTCATAACTCTTTTCGTCACATGCGTTTCATCTCTCCTCTTCACATGCCCATACCAAGACAAACGGTTCCCTTTCAACTTTTCTGTCACTGGCGCTACTTTCAAACTTCCTTTAATATAGGTACTCATTCCTGACCTTATCCATTCTGGTCACTCCACATATCCATCTCAACATTCTCATCTCCGCTACATGCAATCTTTTTCCATCTGTCTTCTTCACGGCCCAACATTCCGATCCATACAGAACGACAGGTCTTATCACGGACTTGTAGACTTTGGGGCACTACTTAATATACCCGGATAAAAAGTGTTCTGTGTCCAGAGAGAGTGTGTATCCAGGTCCAAGTCATAGTCTACCTGTGTGAAAAATGTCATTCGAATCCGTTCAGCCGTTAAGGCGTAATTGATTAACAAACATTCAAATTCATAAGTAAATAAACATCCAAACCTACACGTTTATAATATAGGCACAGGCGGACTACACATAAGGCCGACCAGGCCCGGGCCTAGGGCGGCCAAATAAGAGGGGGCGGCCAAGCGCGGAAAAAAATCTTAGCTCAGCAATAGAGTTAAGAAAGGGGCGGCAGGTACTACACGACTTAGAGGGGATGGTACTAAGTACACAGCCTAGGGCGGCCAAGACTGCTAGTCCGCTTCCGATTATGGGCCGTTTTTTCAATCGTCACATAACTTTTATCTGAGGAATAATTTTGACGGTTTGACAGCTTTTGTATACTTAGCAAATATGTTAAACCGCCATATTTTTTCCTCAAAGTTATCTGACGATTGAAAAATCGGCCCTAAGCAGGATATCTTACTACTTAATGAGGGCAAACAATGAAATAAATTATAGAGGATATTATTCATGAAAGCCAAGAAAGTTCTGGTTCTAGAAATTGATATTTCACATTTATCTGGGATAACATAACTATCCCATTCGTCACGCTTGACACCCGAATAGACAAAGTTGTGCTTTTGACAACGACATCAATAGAACGAAGACATTTTGCCAATAACGAATTAACAATAATAACAGGCCGATTCTACTAACTTGTTGTAAAAATTGATGACAATTAACAATCAAGCTACTTCAAAATCAAACATTCTAACAGTTTTCTCATAAGAACGTAGCGTGGTTTGGTTTCATAGAAGATTTGGTCCCATTTATCGGCCGGGAACTAATCTAGCAAGTTTTTGTGGAAGAAAGAAAAAGTATTTATTCGGGACACGCACAGGAATAACAAAACAGTAATAAAAAAGAACAATTAGTACCCGTACCAGTACCCAGAGTTAGTAACTACTATGGCGACAGAACTTTAAAAAAACGCGTTCCCTATTTATTAAACACCTTGCCTGCTGACATCAGACAAGAAGATAATAAAGTTAAATTCGCACATAAACTCAAAAAATATTTATTAGATTCTATGTTAGTATAGGTATTAAGTATTTATAGGTTATTGATGTACTTACCTGATATTATGTTTTAATGTAAGAGAGACTCAACGATCTCACAGATAAACTGCGTAAGCAGTTTTGTGGGGCAATGTACTTAGCGTTAAGAAATTTTAAGTGAATAAATCATTCATTCATTCATTCAATTAAAACTAACTAACGAAAAAAACTTGTGCGAGGCCAAAAAGACTCCTATATCAGCATAATGCTGCGACATTTAAAAATAAATGGCGCGGCTCTGGAATTCTGATAGGCTCCGCTGTGATGCCATTAGCAGCTACAGACACAGACTAAAACCCACTAGGGGATTGTGCACTTATGTTTAACTGAAAAATCCTAACTTCCTAACTAATATTATAAATGCGAAAGTAAGTTTGTTTGTTTGTTACCTTTTCACGCCTAAACCACTGAACGGATCATTCTGAAATTTTACATATACGTTGTCAGGTGTACAGAAACGGACATAGGGTACCTTTCATCCCGAAAAAAAGTACTGTTCCCGAGTAAAACAACATAACGTTCATAGATGGCGCCACGTGTCTTTCGAATCATGATTGAATTAAATTAAAATTTTAGTAGTGTTAAAAGTTGATTGTCAAATTCAAAATTAACGCGAGCCAAGCCGTGAGCAAAAGCTAGTCTAATATACTTTTGACCCGAACTGTAAATCAGACCTCTTGACACTTAACCTTAAAATAGGATTTCGCTACACAAACCTACAAAAGCTGCGAGCGATTTTACCCCAATACTCATTATTTATTAGATAGCCCGAAACTCTGACAACCGGTCTTCCTTTAGGATATCGGCATTACCCAGTAACTGGGTCGCAGAGGTCTGATGGCCGTCGCTCCGTGTCCGCGTGCTGGTATTCAGCCGCATCTGCTTAGACTGGAAGCTCATGCCTACATAGTTGGGAAAATAAAAGATCTATTCAGCGATATCCCACATAATAAGATAGGAGACTTTTTTTTTTTGTTTCTGCCCCCTTTTCGTATTTCACGGCCACCATTTTGATTTTATAAAAACAAAACCTAGCCTATAACCATCGCACTGCTTAGACGAATCGATAGACACCTCATTCATTAAAATCCATCTAGCCGTTGGGCTGCTTCGAGGGTATAAAAAATCCCACATACATAGACACGAGTGATAAACATAACCCTGTTCTTGCTGTCGCGCAGTCGGGTAAAAAGGATAGGCAGAACTCATTATTTATAGGAGGTACTAAACTACAACAAGATAACACAACTATTCTTCATTTCATATAAAATTAGACAAATAAGAACCATGTTAGCAAGGAAATGTATAGAAATAAACAACGTGTTTGCTCTTGCAGAGCGAGAATCCTGTATAATGTTTCAGGGGCTAATTCTCCTAAAATAAATCTTGATAAATCGCAACCGAACCAAGGCCAAACCGTTCATTCAGACAGTTCTCAATTTCAAAGGCTATCAGATTGTTTGACACAAAAAACAAAATCAATCATTTTGAAAGTTTTCGAAAACAAAAACTGACTGACGGTTGTGGTTTATTTTAGGAGAATTGGGCCCCTGAATGGTCCAAATGGAACGGTAAAATACTTAACCTAAGCTAACTACTTGTACTACACTAACATAATGACTACCTGCAACAACAGCACTAAGGGCGACCAAGACTCGGACCTCGACTTAGGGTGTTGCTGGCGGGGACTTAGGGGAGGCGGGGGGAGACAGCTTAATGAGGGCTGAATTATCGGTGTGACTGCGGAGTCTGAAGAAACGACCGGCTCTACGACGGGAGAGCTCGGTGGATCGTGACCGGCGGCGGTGGGACGTTGCGACGGGCCTCTTCGGCAAGGACGATATGCCGGACGGCGGCGGACGTTGTGTATTGTGCTGGTCGATTTACTCGCCTCCTGGAGGAGGGTTATTTCGTCATCGGGTAAAACAAAACCAATCATTTTGACAGTTTTCGTAAACAAAAACTGACTGACGGTGTGGTTCGTTTGCGTTTGACACGATTTTGTTAGTCGACTTGGCTCGCTGAAGAAATGGTGCAAAAAAATTTCGTGTCTTGTTTGACCACTTTTGTCTACTGTTAAATGAAATGGAGTATAATTAACCATACAATTATAGTACATTCACAAGCTACATGCGCGAAGATGTTTTAAATAGGTGGCTGCATACAGTCTAGATTCCGCACTGCAAATAGATTCATGTAATACAAACAAAAAGAACGCAACTAATCTCTATTTGTAGACTAGGTATTCTAGACCAGCTATTTTGCATTCTGATCTAAACAGGATACGAGCTTGTTTTGTACCACAGCACGCCTTATAGGTAATCACTACAAGTTTGCTCTTATATCCCTTAAAACGAGGAAGTAAGGAGGTTGATGTAAGTAAATACTCTTTAATTATTGAATGCACCTTTCTAACGGGGCTATATAGGATTTTTCTGCCACCAGGGCGTTTCCACTGAGGACAGAGGTAAAGAAATATTAATACTGATAAATTCCTTACCATTTGCCGTCATAACAATAACAATTTATGTGGCCACACCTCTACACCTCTAGCCGCTCACACGCTGTTGCCCCCTTCGCCTATTATACTGGCGGCTTTTCAGGGGGCCCAGCTAGTGAGCTCCCAGCTAGTGAGCTGGCGAGTCACCGTCTGCCAAAACTTTTCAATTTTAAACTTGAAAGACAGACGCCGTTTTCTTCCGGCAACAGAAGTTATCCAGTCCACCTAACACCCCTTCCCATAGACCAGATATTTTTCACCATATTTTGCAATAGTCTTGCACCCACCTTGGATGGTCCATGACTGTACTCCAATAGTCCAGCCGTGGATAGTCCCCTGTTGGTGCCCCATCCCATTTTAGATTGAAGTTCTCAAAAGGGCCTCTGTGCGTTGGACATGTGTCCCCCGTATTCCTTTCAAAGGACCGGACATCTTCCGCACGGATGGTGAACCGTAACTCCAAAGAGATACAATTTATATTATCTTAATTTAGCGCACGAGGTTGTCGGCATATGAGATGTGGACTCAGCAGTCATTGTCCTGATAGTCGTTACGGAGAGCAGCTAACAGCCAAGAGCCTCGATCAACACCTTATGAGGCTCTCGTTGGGCAGCTGAATCAAGAACTTGATACAGAAAGCAGTAGTTACTCCTTGACACGACACGCACAGTGAGGAGGTTCCTTTCTCTGAAGGTCTGACTGCCGATAGCTTGTCCCTGTTCCCTATGCCGGTGGGCTACTATTTTTAAATGTTTATTTTTATAAAAATATTTAAAATGTAATTAATATGTATATTGAATGAATAAACGAAACAATTAATTAAATAATTTAATTGCAGACCAATCCTACCGTCTAAATATCTCTATATTAATATCGGTTCAGCGCACGAAGCAAATTGCTTCGTGGTTCAGCGTCTGTAGACGACAAATGTATGGAAAACATAACAGATCGCTTGACCGGTCAAAAGCTTATGTCAATCCAGTACATCTCATTGTCGTTTCTATACTCTAGCGATCATCGATTGCCATTTGTCTACAGACGCTGTAATTTTTACCTCGGTCTACAGTAGCGCTGCCTAGCGGATTTTCAATCTCAAATTAGCCCCAATTGAAGCGAGTTTAGGAAAAAAAACTGTCTACAAGAAACTAAGTTAATAATTTTCAGACAAAGTTTTCAGAGAAGTACTCGTAAGCGAAGTATTCTTTTATTGAGGTAAAGAAAAGTCTTTATCTGTGTAAATTAATATCTTGAAACTACAAGCATAAGAAGTCTTCTAAATTATTCAAAATACGTTCTGAAATTACATGGGGTTCGGGTTTTCAACTGTATTTTTTAGTTTTTTAAGCCTGATTTACACAGGGTAACTGACCCCAAACTCGAGACAAGTCAGTGCTGACCCGATATTTACCTAGTGTAAATTGATCGCGACAGCGCTATTGGTACTGACTCAAAATATAATATACATATACGTTATTACGATATTAATAAAGTATGAACATAAGTATAATTATGACGGAAACTGTAAATGTCAAACTAGGGAGGCAGCGATTTCAGGTATATTCCCGGACTTTGCGTTTAAACAAAATTTTGTTGGGTGCCTTTTTAATAACCAGGGGAAGCACATTCCAGAGTTATGTATTCCAGTATTATGCTTTTATAAACCTTAACGATCAATCAAGATGAACTGAAACTGTAGGTACTTGAAGAAATTAATATTTCAAAAGATATTCATGTCTCAGTGGGCAGCAACACGTTTGTTAGTACATTTCAACCTGATATGAACTTCAAAGTGTTATGTAAGCGAGTCGAATCTGGAGTATCTGTGCGTGTTAATGGGCACTACACTTCAAGCAGTGAAATCAAACGCACCTACAATGCGCCTACGATTATGGTAACAGCAAAACTCCCGTCAGCGTCATATTGTGTACGCAGTTGTTTATTATAGATAGGTATTAGAAATATGAAAAGGGAATATCCGCATGTTTCGATTCGGTGCGATTGAACAAAAAACCTTCTGAATTAAACGCCAAATACGGAATTGCGGAAAGTTTACTTCTGACTGTGGACGCAACCGCAACAAGTCAATTTCTGCAAGTTTTACGAACTAAGTGAGCACTTGCTGCAATTTACCTTGCTAGTGGATTTGGCGCTTACTGAATTCTCTGTTTTTAACTAACCGTTTACCTAAAATTATAGTACATTTTTGGGGTACATAAACGGTTGCTTTGTATAAAATAATTGCTTTAATAATCTTATATTTTAGGATAAAACCGGAAAATGAGTAGAAGCATACAGTCATACAGTATAGGTAGGTATATGTTAGGTTTTTTTGTACCTGTATAATAATCAAAGCCTGTTTTCATAATATTAGTGTTTCATGCTCTTCCACAGCGTTCGTATCAGCGCACGAGGATTAGGGATCCAATAAAGAGGTAGGTAGCTATTGGTTTTTGTACATACAATAGGTAACGAAATTGTACCGACCGAGTGTCTTCGCTGAACTGAGGGTGTATAACTACCGTAGTGTCTCTGTTGTGCCTTAACCTTTCTAGTTAAAGGCGGATTGATAATGTTTTATTTCTTAGAGTATTACTATACGAATAAGCACAAATTATCTGTTTGAATAAAACTCGTCAGGCATAAAATAATAAAACATTTCCATCGTAGCGCACCGCCTACAAATTTCCACTGAGCAATCGAAAGCTGAAATGTAAAATTCTTAATTAAATATTGGTTATTATTTTTTGTTCAAACTAGATCTACAAGCTGCCTCGTTGGTCTAGCGGTTGCAAGCGCTACTGCCGAGAATGAGGTCCAGGGTTCGATCCCCAGATCGGGCAAAGGGTTTTTCCGAGTGGATTTTCTCAGTAGCAGCCTGGAGTCTGGATTTGTGGCCGGTTGATGGCAATAGGCTCGCCCCCTATTACATGGGACTTAAACATAACGGCGAAATGAGAGTGTAGGTACTCATACACTGCTTCGGGGAATATGGCGTGATTTTATGTTAGATCTACAAGCAAATCTTTTAAAAGTTATTTTAAAGTAATAATTATATGTAATAATGCCTTATATTGTGAGTTTGAGTATTATACAGGTTCAATACTTTCAGTATTTTCATAACTGTCTGGCGGTTTGAGTATTGTATGGCCTACTTTCATGGTCCTGGCTGGTAGTAATGCTGTTCGTCGGGTCGTTGAGCTCCCTAAGATAGGGTTGAGCTTCACGATGGCTGATACATGCGTGCCATCAGTTGGGACAGGTCCTCTCAAACTGCTCTGGAACTTTCCTCAAAAGGCCAGTCCAGGCGTTGCTCTGCATTTTCCTCGCACAAATTTTTGTTACAGAAAATATGTCTGGACTTTAAAAGAGACTTTGACCCCTGAGTTTGTTTCGGCCTTTCTTCTCAGAGGTAGTCAGAAAGGAAACGCCGATGACACCTAGAAAAAAACCGACATGTAAAAGTGATTTTTAAATATCCAATTTGCAGAATAAACAATTTCATTTCATTAACATCTTAAACAAAATACTATGAGTAGAAAAATATGTGAAAGCCTAGTTACCTTATAAAAAATTATAGCAAAATGTTTAAATTATTCAACTTGGCTCGGTTGCTCAAATAAATGTATTATAGATGGGCGTAATTGTAAACTACTCGTAGACCTTTACAAATGAGTTAATAAAGATAAACATTAAAGCCTTTAGTACTCCTAGGTTCAAAGCTTCAAAGATATAATTTTTTTAATGAACATCTACATTACTGAGCAGGTCGAAAATCAAAATGGCTGCCATTCGGAGAGGAAGAGGTTGATATTACAAAAGTATTTAAACAGTTTTTGTCGATAGAATTAAATAATTAACATGTCGTCAGATTTTCGGTAATGCAACACTAAACTCCTTGTATAAATAACCGTATACCTACTGTAGGTACACTGTTCAATGGTTAACTTTGCCTGTCAAATGCTAAAAACATTAAAAAAGAAGGCATCAAATGTTCAAACCTTATTGACATTACATGAAAAAAACTTTATGAAATCTTTAACTGAAAATGGTCGTAAAAGCTTTAAAAATATTCAAATTTTTTGAAAGCTAAAGTAAAAGTTTAAACAATCTGAAATCGCTATTTGTATGTTGTAAGTAGTAAAACAAAATGATTACATAATTATTGCTATTACAACATAATTGTCCATATTTATAGATACGAAAACATGTTATTGATTGATGTAGGTACCGTACTCATAAGAATGTGGTGAATTAGCGATCAATAATAGAAACATGAGACTGCATAATATCGACATATTTCAATATCCTTTCGATGGATAGGCGGCATACGTAGATAATTAGATATATTTTTGTACAAACTCATTTCTAATTAATTTACGCTTCTGAATCTTGAGACGAATCACAAAATGGAATCTAAAATTAATTTTCGGCTATTTATGAACAAAGAATAAATAATTAAAAAAAATAAAAAACACGCCTGCCTTGTCAAAAAGTGCATTAAGAAATTAAACTAAGAAATTAAAGACAAGCTCGGGGGACCTGTAAAGAACTGTTCCAAGGAACCGTCCCCCGACTGCAACGAAAAGATTGGTTTTCAGTTTTCCACTTTTAGGCACAATGGCGGTTTAACTGCACAGTAAATATTATAATCTATTTAGTTTTTACCTTAGGCCCATTGAACACAAAAATTATAACGTCGCAGTCGTGTAATAAAATAATGAGCGCGCCAAAACCGCAAAATCTTGGAATAAAAGGATATCAAATCGTTTGCCACGGCCACCACCGCCATATTCAAATTTCGAAACTCTATTCTTCCAACGGTCGCCTTTGTTGGCCACTTATCTTGATTGCAGAATCCATTACCCACAGTCCCTGTGGAATGTTCACTCAAACTTCAGTATTGTGAAATTTTCAGCACTGAAAGTACAAGACCTACTTGAAGTTTCAGTATGCTTGCATTTTATGAATATTATATTTGTCATTTTCTTCACTTCAGAAAAAACTATGACCCCTAGACTGCTGAGGACGTAGATTTGTCTTCTTTATTTTTCATAGTCTTGTCATCTCGTTCGCTTGGCTCCGTGAGCTATAAAAAAAACAAAAAATAAGACATACTCGCAGAACCGTGTGCTCATCAACCATTGGGAGGCCGGCCCAGCAGAGGAACGGTAAGTCGTACTCCGATCTTCTTCTGTCGGTTTGTCCAGCAGTGGTCGCATAGACCACCTCACCATTAAACAGTCCAATCTTCTACTGCCACATTCAGTGGTTATTGTCGTCGCCATCAACATAATTCACGGGTTTTGTCAACTTACTAAGGAGCACAAGCCTCCTCTCTTTTTTCACGCTGTTTTTTAAGATCTGTAAGATCTGCAATGCCAATGTTGTCCAGCAGGACAATTGCTTAACATAACCAACTTCATTCATAAGTTTCATAACAGTTCATGTGTCAAAAAGAATATTCATTGCGTGGTATGTACATAGTTGTGGAGAAGTCGGATTGTTAATTCATACGTTGCTATGGAAATTGTTGACCTGTCAAAATCAAAGCCAAAAGCGATTACGAGTGTGTTTGCTCAATAAGAATGCAGGTCTTTTCGACAAACTTAGATAACTACTCATCTTGCCGCCGCGACGTCAGTCTTTTGGAAGACTTTTGGACGAGACTGGGCAAACGGAGAGTTGGCTATTCGTTTGCCCAGTCTCGTCCATAAATCTGTCAGCGAACTATTCCACCTGCGTCACTACATCTACTACAACTAGCCATATAGGTATCTACCTACTATAAAAATAAAAATACCAAAGAGTTGATGGTACCTACAAACAAAAGAGTTCCTAAACAGGCGCTGAATACAAACGAGAGCAAAAATGGAGATATATTTTAGTCTACAGCCTTGATCTGAATTACAAAAGCCTTGAACTATATCCTAAAGTATTCATGAGTAGCTATACGCATGATATCATCGCATCAAGGGTCGGATAACACGTGGCGCGACGGTGACGCTCTGTTGATGTTTTTACTATTACAATATTTGCAATGTCCACAAGCACGTGCATTAAATAAGAAAGTGAATTAATCCTTTGTTCATAAAAAAATATTTCAGGAGAGAAAGTTGATATCATTAGAATTTTGATATTTTAAAAATGATGTCTGCGTGCGCGTGGCAATGATACTGGCTGTAATGCTTATTAAAGTAATTTTATCTTTAGTAGAGCCGAAATACACGTCCGACACTTGCCTCCGATAGTCGGTTCCGATAGTCTGACCAGACTATCTGAAGGCCTCCGCGTCATACATTTGTTTGAGCATGAATTACACTTACGATCAGACTATCGGATCGGATGTCAGAATCGTAAGTATCGTCAGGGCGTCGTCGTCGTCTAGAAAAAGTCAGACACGAGAATCGTACGTGTATTTCATGAATCCGATCAGATAGGATCCGGCTCCCGGAAGCAACTATCGGACGTGTATTTTGACCCTTACCTGTTATGTTATGCCACTAGACCATTTAAAACTTAAGTTTATTTTCTTTAAGGCTCTTGCCTTAAGTGCATTTCATCGGTAGGTATCTATTGAAAAATAAAACAATAACTATACAAGGTTAGTCAGAAAGGGGGTACTAATCCGAAAGGGGGTTAAAGTACCCATGATAATGAATAACTTTTGTTCTAAGTACAACTTTTTCCAAAAGTCATTAGTTTAAGAGAAATAGGTGATCAAAGATCTCAAAAAAAAAACTCTAAAACCTATCTATCCCCAGTCATGATCAGCTGTGTTTACATTTTAGGTCATATTTGGGGTCATGAATTAGAAGCACCATTATCTGAATTTGTAACTAAAGCCGGGATGAAGAATTTTTGAAAAAACAAAAATAAAAATCATTTTGCATTGAAAAAATTTTTACCGAATTTTGAAATTTTAACACTTGCTTAAAGACAGCCATCAATAATACTTTATGTGGGCTGCGGATTAGTACCCCCTTTCCGACTAACCTTGTATATCAATTATAATTTAATATTATATTAAGTATTGTGTAAAACATCCTATGATCCAATTTTGTTTATTAAATAGACCCATCAGCATCATCAGCCCATTACTGTCCCACTGCTAGGCACAAGCCTCTTCTCAGAATGAGAAGAATTTAGGCATTAGCCCTCCACGCTGACCTGGTGCATGTTGGCGGAATACACACACCATCGAAATCTCTTTGGAGCTCTCTCAGACGTGGTTTCGTTACGATGTTTTCCATCACCGTTACCGCAAGTGATAATCAAATTATGATCAGCACATGAACTGGAAAACTCAGAGGTGCGGGCCGGGATCGAACTCAAATCCTCCTAGGTTATCGCATAGGTGGCGAGCGTTCAACCCCTAGGTTATCACTGGTTCCGAAAAATAGACCGAACAGAAAAAATTTTTTTTTTACTTTACTAAAATGTAAACAGTGTATCTGTAACTTTAATAACTTTTACTTAAGTAACTTTTCTCGCAGGATACGTCCAGACAGCACGGCACCGCACAGTTTACCTTTCACTGGAAACCTATATCGATTCTTGGAGCAAACAATCGTTTACGTTAAATTAACGAATGTTTTCAAAACAATCGCTTCTTCAGAAAATTGCGCGTTAGGGTCGGCCCAAATCTGACGGAAGGTAGAGTCAGTACCTACGCTCGACGCACACACAGATCATCGGTCAATTATGTTACGGTAGGATGTTCTATTATCAATTTCTCTATTCCGGCGGTACGTGACCAACGATACGCGACGTATCTTCCGTCAGATTTGGGCCGACCCTTAAACTGAAAAAAGTTAAATTTTCATCGCATAGAATTTATAGCTTCTTATTGCGTAACCGTAGAGTTGAAAATCGCGGATAATTTGTAAATTTCTTTTTGAAACATGTAAAAGTTGAATGGAGTTACGATTCCTTGCGTGCGTGACTCATAGCGGAGCGTCAAGTTACGGGTTCCTAGATGTTAGTAACGACCAGCACGTGGCCGAAGACTTGGCATTACTGCTCCCGATTAAAGTCAATAGGTAAGTAATATTGCATTGTACGCACGGCTACAGATCAAGCTATAAATTTCCAGTATAAGCTGATCTCGCATTGTATAGGATTTCCTTACAATGAGAGGTCAGTGTAAACTGGAAATGTATAGTTTAATGTGTAGCCGTGTGTACACAATCGGTTCGTATAACAGTCATTAGGCGAACAACGCCAAAGCTTTTAAGCAAAACAGGTGCTTGGTTTCAGCGTTACAAACCCCCGTTATGATTTTAATGTCTGTTTCCGTAACCTATCGTGGAACATGAGTGTAATCTGGAGAAAAAAGAATACAAATATAGGTACCTAATTATCTGCCCCTAGGACCAGGACCGGCCCTACCATAGCGCGAACGGAGGGGCCGCTCCAGGCATCATGTCCCAGGAGACGCCTCAGTCAACTGGTATATACAAGCTTAGTTTTAGTATATACTAAACCTGAAACTAGTTTGTTCAGAATCACTAGGAGAATCGATTGACATATATTTTTTACACCACATTTCTTTTTCATAAATTTCAATTTTGTTTCAGTAGGGCTCTACCCTTCGATCAGATTGATCGAAGGCTCTACCCATAACAGTTGATGGGAATAGATACCTTGAGGCTTGAGATGGTCCGCTCGGTCAGTTTCCGTGTATTAGACAACCCCTGCATAGCACATCTCAGACATTTCACACTTTACTAGGGAACTTAACGCGACATAAACTAAGGTGAAACTTGGAGATTTATTTAAAAAAAACACATATTCAGGCAGTTCTGATGAAAATCTTGTTGGGGTGTCTCGGTTTTTGTATATACTAAAAGTAACGTTGTATTAGGGGCAAGCAAGGGGACCGCCATAATTGGATCTTGCTCCATCCTACAACTTGCCTCGGGCCGGCACTGCCTAGTACTACATTAAAAGAGCTTCCGCCAGCGACGCACTCTGGGCAGTCAGCCCCGCTACTAACCTTGCTGGCTGGCTAATATTTTCACCACGGCATGAGCTATTCTCTTATAGCTATTATAGACACGCGAGAAGAACCCACCCCTAGACTACTAAATTATAAATAGATAGATACTCGTAAACTGAATTACCGAATGTGTATTTCTTCTTCTTCTTCTTCTCTCGTGTCAGCACGAGCTATACGAAAATAGCTCATGCTGTGGTGAAAAGATTAGCCAGTCAGCAAGGTTGGTAGCGGGGCTGACTGCCCAGGGTGCGCCGGACGTACTGAAGTACCGTCACTCTTGGAGGCTCTTTTCATGCATCCCTGTATGTGTGTATTAATTAGGTCCAGTATTCAAATATTCGGTTAATTTATGGAAAAAATCTTCAAACTTGCAAGCTAAAAAAAGGAAAAATTTAAAAGAGTATTATAATTACCATATTATAGATAAAGAAATTAAATATCAAGACTTGGCACACGAGATTGTCGACATGTGGGATGTTGATTCAGCAGTAATTGTGCCGATAGTAGTTACGGCGAATGGCTTAATAGCCAAGAGCCTCGAACAACTCCTAAAGAGGCTCTCGTTGGGTGGCTGGATCAAACGCCTGATACAGCAAGCGGAAGAAGAGGTTAGGTTAGACAGTTGAAATTTTCACAGATGATGTAGGTATTTCTGTTGCCGCTATAACAACAAATACTAAAAAACATAATAAAATAAATATCTGAGGGGGCTCCCATACAACAAACTTGATTTTTTTGCTCGTTTTATAGATCATTGGTACGGAACCCTTCGTGCGCGAGTCCAACTCGCACTTGGCCGGTTTTTTTTATTGTTGTTAGTAATTGTTGATATCTGAATTCTGTAAAAAGATAATAAACTTAGTTAAGTTTATTATCTTTTTACAATGAAATTAACAAAGACTAAAAATTACTAAAAATGACTATTTGACGGTGGACTTCCCCAGATTTTATTTATATTGCATAAATCTTACAAAAAATAAACACGTAGGTATTATCAAAATAGCGTATGTCTGTCGCAACTACTTTTAGGCCAAGCAAATTAGCTAAACCTGGACATAATTCGATAACTGTAATTTTCTTTTTCTATGACATAAAGTATTGTTAATTATAGTTAAAATAAATAGAATTAAAAATTTTAAAGCTCCGCGTCAGTGTAAAAAAAAATAAAAACTAAATTATCAACACATTTTGATTTCGTAAGTACAGCATAATAAATAACTTTGTAAAAGTACCTTTATTATGATATGACGCTTGTATTCCAGTAAAAAACGTCTAAATTAAACTAATTAATCTTTCGGGACTATCATTAATGAAGAAGGTTCAGTAAGTTACAGATTTTGTGGATTATCTTACCAGAAATTATAGATAACTATAATTCAACAGTTTATTCTGCACAGTTTAACATGTGTGTTAATAAATTATTAAAAATTAAACAGATTCTCTTTGCGGAAATATAAAGTCACAAATATTTGTAATTTTTGGAATTCCAAAATACATAACTACATCAAAAGTGTTTAATTCATGCCTTCAAAATATGTTTAGTACCTTAGTAAACAAATTAAACAATAAATGTTCACGATTATTCATTTATTGATATTTTTTCTTTGTTACATTTCAATATAAACGTTATTCCTTGTAGCTTAAGGTCGTAATTTCTTTGTGTCCCATTTCCCGACCGTGCTATCGCGAGTAACGAGCGATTTTTGTATCTCACTATTTATTACTAGTTTTTGCCCGCTACTTCGACCGCGTGAATGTCGGTTATTAACACGGATGCTGACGAAGTCACGAATTAAAAATTTGCCTTTGTCCTTCCCTAGGGGTCGAGCTATCTTCTTCTTAATTATATAAAGGGTGTCCCTGGAAGTATGGATCAAATCGAATAGGGGCGTGGGCAATGTCATTTCCAAACTTTGTAACCCTGAGAATGTCGGTGCAATTTTTTACGATTCAGAAGTTATGACCAATAATTGTTTTTTTTTTTTCAATCACTTTGCATAGAAAAAATCATAAAAAAAACTATCAGAGCTATCATTTTTTTTAGGACTTTGGCGAACAGAACATGCCTTTCTTGTTGTAGTACTTTTACGCAGCTAGAAAACATGTGTTAAATAAGAAAAAACATTTACTGCAAAGGCTTTTTTGGTCTGGCAATTTTACTCAAGTTTTTACTACTACAAGTTTTGAAATGACCTTGCCCACGCCTCTATTTGATTTGATTCATAATTCCAGGGACAACCTGTATAGATTATAAACTACTATTCAATTGTTTCCACTTTACAAAAAATAAAATGTGTAGTTAACTAATAGACTAAACGTTGGGCAGTTCGTTCACACCGCGGCATTTTTCTTATTTTTAGCACTTCTAAACGAAAGGTCCGACTCGAACACGAAGCGTATTTGCTTCGTGGATTCGAATAATTTAAAGAGCATTTTACATGTACATAATCAAACTTGATTATGAAGCTATTTACTTGGATAAGGATTAATATCATGATAGGAATGTCTTCATCTTTCGATTCTACTCGTGTTTTGATCGACTCATTTGAGCAAAAAAACGGTTGATGTGACTTAACTATAATAATTAGACATATACCCTCATGGACTTTTTTGTGGATAATGAAGAGTGCTATAAACATGTAGTACAATATTTTTATGTATCGTCAATAGTTTTCGCAGCGTACGCCAAATAATATTTTTTAAGCAAATTTTTGATACCTTGGGTTACATTATTGTAATTTTCTTACGGATCCCTAATTTTTTGATACTAAAATATAGCCTATGGCACTCACGGATAACGTAGCTTAGCTAGCCTATTGGTGAAAGAATTTTTGAAATTGGATGAGTAGTTTCGGAGATTACCTCCAATATACAAACAAACTTTACCTCTTTATAATATTATATACCTACCTAGTAAGAATTCGATAGGCTATATAGTCAATGATTGTCAAACTTTTATGAACACGTGGCACCGCGGATCGACTAGGGCCGAAATTTATTGAAATATTGTGTTCATTAGATCGATAATAACTAAATTGTTCAGGATGAGGTATTATGATGATTTTATTGTTTTGTGATAGGTACTGTTTTCCAATTTTTTTGTAAATTTTGGTAGACCAGGTATATGTATCATCATCATCATCATTCAGCCGAAAGACGTCCACTGCTGGACATAGGCCTCCCCCAAGCATCGCCACATCGACCGGTCCTGTGTTTCTCGCATCCAGCGGTTTCCCGCGACCTTCACCAGATCATCGGTCCACCTTGTGGGAGGCCTAACCACGCTGCGTCTTCCGGTACGCGGTCGCCACTCCAGAACCTTTCGGCCCCATCGGCCATCCGTTCTGCGAGCAATGTGCCCCGCCCACTGCCACTTAAGTTTGGCAATTCTTCGAGCTATGTCGGTTACCTTGGTTCTCCTGCGAATCTCATCATTTCAGATATGATCACGCAGGGTAACTCCGAGCATAGCCCTCTTCATTGCCCTTTGGGTGACCTTGAGCCTTCTTATGAGGCCCATTGTGAGCGACCACGTTTCAGTACCGTATGTAATCACTGGCAATACTGGTCGTGGTACGCACTGGTCAAAGACTTTCGTCTTGAGACTCCGCGGTAGTTGGGACGAAAAGATTCTACACAGCTTCCCGAACGCTGCCCAGCCGAGTCGGATTCGACGATTAACCTCTTTCTCGAAGTTAGACCTACCTAACTGGACAGTTTGCCCTAGGTAAACATAATCGTCGACAACTTCGAGTGTAGAGTCTCCGATCTTCATGGGAGTGGGTGTTACATGGATATTTGACATGATCTTTGTCTTATCCATGTTCATTTTAAGACCCACTCTTTCGGAAGCTCTACTAAGGTCATCGAGCATTGTACTGAGGTCCTCCATGGTTTCAGACATGATGAATGACTATGTCGTCGGCAAACCGAAGATGAGTGATGTACTCGCCGTTAATGTTGATGCCTAGCCCTTTCCAATCCAGAACCTTGAAGACATCCTCCAGTGCAGCGGCGAACAGTTTCGGAGAGATGACGTCTCCCTGCCTCACACCTCGCTGCAGAAGGATAGGTTTCAAGGTCTGATCCTGTAATCGGACTGACATAGTGGCGTTTTCATATAAACACTTCAGCACTTCGATGTACCGATAGTCAATCTGGCACCATTGAAGAGACTGCAGTACAAGCCCAGGTCTCGATCGAATCGAAAGCTTTCTCGTAGTCCACAAACGCTAAGCAAAGAGGCAGGTTATATTCTTCGGTCTTCTGTATAACCTGCCGCAGCGTATGTATGTGATCTACGGTGCTAAAGCCTTTTCGGAATCCGGCTTGTTCGGGAGGCTGGAAGTCGTCAAAACGGTTCGGGATGACTCTTGAAAACAGCTTGTAGACATGACTCAGAAGTGAGATGGGCCTGTAGTTCTTCAATAGGGTATTATCACCCTTTTTGAAGAAAAGTATCACCACACCTCTGTTCCATGCCTGTGGCGTTTTCCCCTCGAGTATGACGGAATTAAACAGCTTCTGAAGGGCCTTATGGACCGGTTTTCCACCCGCCTTCAGAAGTTCGGCCGTAATTCCGTCATCGCCGGCGCCTTGTTCTTTTTAAGGTACTTCAGAGCCATCCTAATCTCGTACAGGCTGACGTCCGAGATGTCTTCGGTATAGTGTCGGATCAATCTAGCTCTTGGGTCGTTTGCCAGATTCGCAACGGGTTCGCTTGTTGAAGTGTACAACTGTCCATAGAACTTCTCGACCTCTCTCAAAAGCTCTAGTTTGGTGGATACGATTCTGCCGTCATCGGTCTTCAGTTTCATAAGCTGACTCTGCCCAATAGACAAATCTCTTGCAAAAACTTTGGAGCCCTTGTTCCGCTCAATCGACTCCTTAAAACGCTCTGTATTAAATCGGCGTAGATCGCACTTCAAGGACTTAGAGATCCGTCTATTGAGCTGCCGGTACATAAGCGCGTCATCTGGAGACTGCAGAATCATCTCGTGGCTTGCGTCCATGAGCTTAAGAGTAGGGTCAGAGAGCTTTTCGGTTCTATTTCTACGACGGGTCTTGAAGATCTTAGACCCGACAGTATGGACAGTTTCCACAAACCCATCGTTGTAATCGTCCACGGAGCTCCCTAGGCATTCGAAACGATTCTGAAGTTCTATCTGAAAGCTCTCGGGGTTATGGACCTGGATCGGTGCAGGACGGAGCGTAGACTTCATCAGTCGAGATCTTTCCAGCTTGATATTTAGACTCAATGTGCCTCTTACCATGCGGTGATCGCTTCCGGTTTTCACCGCGTTGATCACAGAGACATCTTTGAATATTTGCTTCCTCGTCGACATAATGAAGTCAATCTCATTTTTAGTTGCTCCATCAGGGTTCAGCCAGGTCCATTTCCTATGCTCACGCTTTCTGAAGAAGGAGTTCATCATAAAGAGCCCCTCCTTTTCCACAAAGCTGGTGACAAAAGTGAAGTGAGTTTTAGAGCCATGCATGGCTCTGGAGATATCCTCATACATGGTCTCCACCTCATCGTCGGAGTGTGCCGAGGTCGGGGCGTATACCTGTACGACCTTCAACGAATACCCTTTGGATATTCTGAGTATAAGGTACGCCACTCTGGTCGACACACTCTCGATCTTCACCACGTTGTTCACAAGGGACTTGTGGACGATAAACCCGACACCACCCTGGGACTGTCTATCGCCCTCCCGGAAATAGAGCAAGTTACCGGATTTGAGGATTATCGAGTCCGGGATTCTCTTCGGATTTCAGATAACCCTATAATATCCCAGCGTAACCTGCTCAATTCTTGAATCAATGAGAATGGAGAATGGTAAGTATGGATGAAGTGAGAATAGCAGTAAGTGGAATGAAGAATGGTAAGTCAATAGGTCCAGATGGAATACCAGTTGAAGTGTGGAAGGTATTACGGGTTGATGGATGGATGTGGTTGGCTTCATTCTTCAATAAGTTGTTGCTGGAAGAAGCCATACCTGATGAATGGTGCAACAGTTCGCTGGTGCCCATCTTTAAAAACAAGGGTGATGTGCTGGAGTGCAACAACTATAGAGGAATAAAGCTAATGTCACATAGTATGAAAGTTTGGGAGAAAGTCATTGAAAGGCGGCTGAGAGAAGAGAGTGAAATTTCACAAAACCAATTCGGTTTTATGCCTGGTCGGGGTACAACAGATGCCATTTTCGCTATACGCCAGCTATGCGAAAAATACAGAAGTGCGCATAAAAACTTGCACATGGTGTTTGTTGACCTCGAAAAGGCATACGACCGGGTGCCTCGTGAGGTTTTGTGGTGGGCCCTTAAGGAGAAAGGTGTGCCTGGGAAGTATGTGCAGTTGATCCGAGCAATGTACAGTCGATGCAGTACCCAAGTCCGGTCTACAGTGGGCACTACTGGCAGCTTCAATGTGGCTGTCGGCTTGCATCAGGGGTCGGCCCTCAGCCCTTACCTCTTCCTGGTAATAATGGACGCTTTGACGGCGGACATCCAAGAAGAGGCCCCCTGGTGCATGCTGTTTGCCGATGACATTGTGCTGGTTGCCGAGAGTGGCCTAGAGGTCCAGAGCAGATTGGAGGTGTGGTGGCAAAGACTGGAGAGTGTTGGTCTGAGATTGAGCAGAACCAAAACAGAGTACCTGTTTTGCGATTTTGGCGGTCTCTCTAGTTCTGTGCCAATATCTCTCGCCGGAACGCCCATACCGACCTGCTCCGACTTTCGGTACCTCGGGTCGCTTGTCCAAGGGGATGGCGGAGTAGACCGAGACGTTACACACCGGATCAACTCAGGATGGATGAAATGGCGACAGGTCACTGGAATAACTTGCGACTCACGGATGCCTCTCAAGTTAAAGGGGAAAATCTACAAGTCCGTGATAAGACCTGTCGTACTGTATGGATCGGAATGTTGGGCCGTGAAGAAGACGGATGAAAAAAGATTGCATGTAGCGGAGATGAGAATGTTGAGATGGATGTGTGGAGTGACCAGAATGGATAAAGTCAGGAATGAGTATATTAGAGGAAGTTTGAAAGTAGTGCCAGTGACAGAAAAGTTGAAAGGGAACCGTTTGTCTTGGTATGGGCATGTGAAGAGGAGAGATGAAACGCATGTGACAAAAAGAGTTATGAGTATAAATGTGGATGGATGGAGAGGAAGAGGGAGGCCAAAGAAAAGATGGATGGATGGTGTGAAGAATGATATGAAAGAGAAGGGTGTCAGTGATATCATGACGGGTGATAGGACGGAATGGAAGAAGAAAACGTGTTGCGCCGACCCCAAGTAACATGGGATAAGGGCAGGAAGAAGAAGAAGAAACCTGCTCAATTCTTCCTCGAGTTCGGTAATCTTCTCGTCGGTCCGTAGTGTACGCGTGTTGTACGTTGCCAGGTCCAGTCGTCGTTGTTTGTGGTAACCGGATCTCTGCCGTGGATTCTTAGCACCTTACGCCCTGCCGTTACCTAGGCCGCTACCTTGACCAGGGCTAGCAGTGCCGCCGGGGACTAGGGGACGTTTCTTCTTTGTGCTATCCATGTTGGGGGGGTTTGCCATAATCGCCACGCTTGGCAGGCGGGTTGGCGATCGCAGTATGGTACGGTATATGTATAACAGCAAATAAAACTCATTATACAAGGTTAGTCGTAAAGGGGGTAGGCACTAAAATATTAAAGTACCAATAATAATGAATAACTTTTGTTCTACAACTTTCCCCAAAAGTCAATAGTTTAAGAGGAATAGCTCTTCAAAGATTTCTTAAAAAATACGCTAAAGTCTATCTATACTCAGTTATAGCAGCTCAGCAAGCTGGTTTTAATCAGCATCATTATAAGTTTGATGGAAATCGGTTCAGCCGTTGCGTAATTATCAGCTGTTTTCTCAGTTAGGTTAGGTAGGTGTGCATTGTACGGCGTTGCAGCTATTGTAAGATCATGGAAGTAAATTTGCTACTTAACTTAACTGAGTAAACAGCCGGGCCCACGTTGTATAAAATATCAAGTATCGAAAATGTATCAAATACGATTTATTTTCAATAGCAAGTTTCCTAGTTAGGTATTTATACGAATAGTAATAGTGAAATATTTATTGAACTAGACTCGTAAAAACAAACACAATAGAATTTCATAACCACATATTTTTTTGAAAATTTCAGCGATGTATCGATTGTTCTTTTCGATGTATCGAGTTTGAAATTAATATATTTTTTTAAATATTAATTTGATTTATATCCATTGATTTATATCGATACTTTTTGGGACTTCCTGCATTCCTAAGTGAGGCCGCACACCGGCATCACACGCTACACGTACGCAACATACATTTAGGGCGCCACAATTATTGCGATAAAATTTACGCGGCGACAAATGTATCGTGTATGCGCACATCGGAAACACAGTTGTAACGTGGCACTAGCAACAGAATGTCGACATCATCGTCTGACGACGACGATTTTTTGATGTGGCGATTAATGAGAAAAAATAGACGTTATTGGGTTCATCCGTTTAATCAAAATTGTATAGGTTAGGTATAGGTAGGTACTTCCTTTCATTAGATTTTTCGCCGATCTTAGTCCATATCATTTCTGTAATCCATCTGTTGCTATACACAGTGAGCGTGTGATTATATAAAATAGGGTTTTTCAACCTCTGCAATAAACTCAACGTAAAATTCAATGTTGTCTTTCATTTTTGTAAAGCGCGGCAAACGTCTCACCACAAACTGCACCTACTACAACTGTGTCCTTGATGTGCGGGTTTACATACAAAATAAGGGGGCGATAAAATGTGTCGCGGTTCAAATGTGGCGCTACAATTATTGTAACACAAATGAATCTCTGGTGTGCGGCCTCACTAACTCGATAAGACATCTTGCCCTTGACGCCGCGCCCCGCCCCGCACCCACCGCATGCATCCCGCTCCAATACTTTTTCGCGCGTATCATCAATAATATTTTCAATTTTAAAAGCGTAACATTAACATGTTTAATTTTGATGAAAACATGATTGTAATACACAAAAACCTATTATTAAACAAAAATTTCACAGTTTCGATTTTTAACTACTGAGAAAAACATTATTATTAAAACGTAAGAAATAAATGTTTAATTTTCGTCTTAAATGTCTAAAAAGACGCATTAAAGCTTAATCAGATACAACCACCATAGTTACCATTTTTGCTTATCTAGATATTGAGAACAGATGAATACTTTGAAGAAAAACATACATACGAATTTGGTTTCAGTTTAATTTTGCTATTAGGTGATAGCATTTAAATGCCCCTCAAAATTATACTAACAAGGTATTTGGTTACCTATTTTGCTTTTAGAAAAAAGCTAAGTAGTGTACTAAATCTCATTTTTTTTTAAATAAACGGTTACCACCGCGGGTTTTTTACATCATATATCTAATTAATATTTGATACTTAATATCAATATCCCATAAAATAATAAAAACAACGAGTTATCGAATTATGTCCAGGTTTAGCTAATTTGATTGGCCTATTTGTACTAGCCGGATCTTGGCAAGTTGGCGTTCCCTTCTTGCTACTTCATGCATTTTTTACCAAAAACGTTTCACCTGCTCTTATTTTACAGTAAACGATATAGTGTAAAAAATAAACTTTAAAAAAGTAAAAACCGACTTCAAAGAAATACTAAAAGGAGTGAAATAATTACCATAATATAAAATTAACAGTTTCAGAAGTCGGTGGCTTCTATTTGCTTCAGTGTAGAGTTGCACCGACTTCTGAAACTGTTAATTTTATATTATGGTAATTATTTCACTCCTTTTGGTATTTCTTTGAAGTCGGTTTTTACTTTTTTTAAAGTTTATTTTTTATTAAATACGTTTTAGTGTCATAATTTTAACCCCCTCCTCAATAACCCTTCTTTTTGGCTTTGACGTAGTCGGCATAAAAAGTCCTTTCAAATGATACCTTACACGATATAATGAAAACATTCCAAAGGGGGGAGGGGGGACACGCACCCCCTCCTCTTTTCCAGTAGTCAGTTCCCAACAACAAATATAAACAATGCAATATTAGCAATTTGAGAATTTTGCTTTGATCCGATGAGGAGTTCCGTTCCATATCTCTGAAGTTCATGGTCTAATCATAACAAAATTTATATGGGACCAATCGGAAAGTATACTCTTTCGAACAAAAAAGAATTTTTCAAATCGGTTCATAAATGATGGAGATATGAGGTAACAAACATTTAAAAAATAAAAATAAAAAAAAATACAACCGAATTGAGAACCTCCTCCTTTTTGAAGTCGGTTAAAAAGACACAACAACATAATCGCTCAGCGGTGTTTCTATCATTACAGTTATTGCTAATATCAGTTCGTCAGGATTGCGAGCAAGGTAAATAGGTATAGTAAATAAAACCAACATAGACTCTACACCACTGAGAGTACTTGTATTTGGGTTAGTATTAGTAACATGAACTAGATCACAATAATTATAATACTTTAGATAATTATTACAAATTATTACAAGATCATAAAATAAGGACAAGCTAGACAGATATAAAAGGTCAGACTTCTTCAGCTGATCTACACAGAATGCTCCCGCTTCGTCGAATGACCACCGCCTTTATAACATCGGGTGCTTTGATCCATATCGACGACTACCTTCCTTTGTCAACATTGCCCAGTGCTACCCGCTACCGATAACAACAGGGTGTTAACGAGTTCGTGTAATTCCTTAAAACCACATGATCTACTACTGGTATAGACAGGCCCCGCACTGGATTTAGTTTGATTAAAAATAAAAAATAAAAAAATCTTTTTTTTTTCATGCGGCATGTTACCGATCGTATCTAAACCACATAACAAGGATTCAGTAAAAAAATAAGTTTTTTTTTTGCAAAAAAATCATTTTACTTGTGTGAACATTTCGATGCCACGCATAAATTAATGAAATTACGGCGACACGGCTGTCAGGAACGACTAACGCGATATCGCTCTTTGCAGTCAGATAACTCAAGGCTCTAAAAAGACTCAGAAATAGAAAACCAAAAAAAAAATTTGCATTTTCTTGGTTGATTTTCAAAATTCCCATTTAGGGTTAATCTTTACAGGTTGGAGTGCGGTGTGAGACAGGGGGGGTTGACGTCACCACGGCTTTTCAACCTGTATGTTAATGACTTACTGGTGGAGCTTAGCAGCATGCGTGTCGGATGCAGTGTAGGTGGTGTTAGTGTTAATAACATAAGCTATGCTGACGATATGGTGCTGCTGGGCCCTACTGCTCGGTCTGTAGGGGAGTTGCTGGGGCGCTGTGAGGTTTATGCGGCTAGACACGGACTGTTGTATAATGTTAAGAAATGTAAATACATGGTCTTTAAGGCCGGTGGTAAATGCCCTGAAGGGGTACCTGCCATTATGTTAAATGGCTCGAAACTAGAAATGGTAGATTCTTTCAAGTACCTCGGGCACTTTCTTGCCACCGACCTTAAAGTCAATGTAGACATTGAAAGGGAGCGCAGGGCGCTGTCGGTCCGAGGTAATATGCTGGCACGCAGATTCTCCCGATGTAGTGTAGATGTCAAAATCACCCTTTTTAAGGCATATTGCCAAAGTTTCTACACGGGAAACCTGTGGGTCGCATATACCAAAAGAGCGATGGATGCTCTGCGCGTCCAGTACAATAATATTTTTAGGATGCTGTTGCGAAGGCCACCTTTTTGTAGTGCATCGGTAATGTTTGTGCAGAATCGAACCGATGGCTTTCATGAGGTGATTCGCAAAAAAACTGCATCTCTACTAAGCAGAGTACGAGAAACTAGCAACAGCATCCTCAAAATAGTAGGGGAGGATGTTACCTCTCCAATTTTAAAAAAGATGGTGAAGAAAGTGATCAATTTTACTAATAGGTCATAATGAATCACCATTAACGTGTCACTTTACTAACAATAGTTATAAGTCATTATTGTAATTACTAACACACTGGATCTTAGTTATCTGAAATAAAAGGAATTTATTATTGTATCTCTCTGTAGTCACGGCTCATCTTCCGTGCGGAAGTTGTCCGGCCCTTTGGAAGGCATACACGGGGACACAGGTCCAACGCGTAGAGGCCCCTTTGAGAACTTTAATCTAAAATGGGGTGGGACACCAACCGGGGACTATCCACGGCTGCACTAATGGAGTACAGTCATGGACCGTCCCAGGTGGGTGCAAGACTATTATTAATCTGTGTCACCAGTAGATCACGCGGTTTGAAGGAATTACATGATTTCGTTAACACCCTGAATAGGTAACATTGTTTACCCTAAAATAAATTCAGCAAATACGAAAATGCCGCAAAGCACGTAGGTACAGAATAGATAATAGTTGACGTAGGTACCTATACAATCATCAATATCAACTAACTAGCTTACTAGCACAAACACTTGGTGTCCTCGATATCTTAAAAAATCACACTCAAATTACGCTACAAGGTGGACAAATACAATGCCCATTATAGTAAACAAAGTCTCGATATCATCGACTCGTATTTCATAGATCAATCGATATTTCCAATAATATTGATAAACATGTGAAAATGACCGAGGCAGCTATTTTACGTAATATCGAAATAATCTTTATTTATTTACCAATTTGGGCGCGGAAATGTTCCAGTTTTCTCACTATGTAATTCTACATAGTACGTAATACAATAATATTATGAAAATGTTTTTGTTTGATTACAATAGTCAGCATCCGTAGCTAGAATATACCACATCAGCATTATTAGGTAAATATTTTCACAAATCGAATAGAAACTGCGTCTATACAGGCTAGTAAATAAGAAAGGTCATTGGTAAAATGCGACGCTTTATTTATTAATTTAAAACATAGCTAGATCACAACAAACAAAATCTGTGTCAAAAACGAGGATGCAGATAAAATAAAAGTAAACTTTGCATCAAACTTTTTACTGGAGCAACCGTGAAAATAATATTAAAAGAAAAAAGTCTAAGGTAAAAGCCACTAAATAAACAAAGAATGAAAAAAAAAGTCGCTATGATTTATGTACCAAGCTTCATTAAAAAGCAGGTCATAAGTTATGAACCGGGCGACAAGCTTTCATACGACATCACCAACGGTTCACATATTTTTCATTAAAAATTAATGGAAATATAAATAAAGGAAAACACAAATATTATGATAAAAGAAAGCAGCAGTCAGTACCGACAGAAAGTTTGTAAAAATAAAACATTTTATAAAATGGCACTGAAATGACTCAAGTTTTTCTCGAAAGCCTTCTCATACAATAGATCGAAAACTTAAAGACCGTTACTTTATAGGCGTTAAAACAAACATCATTTTCAATTTACAAATCTACTGACCTCAATTCTGAGACATTATATTTGAACTAGAGCTACGTGACCGCCATTTTTCAACTTTTTGTCCTCGAACGGCTTTCACCGAAGCAAAGGAGATGCGACGGTGAGCCTAACGGTCCGACCTACTTACCTACATAAGGATCACAGTTCAAAAGAATCCGTATGGTGTAAATGAGCTCACAAATTAATTTACCGTTGCTCCGTAGTCCGTACCGTCATATACCTATATTTCACCAAAATTCCAGGGTATGTAGGTACTAAGTATAACGGTCTATTAAGAATCTACAAGATGAAATAATGTATTTTTATGCTATGTTAATGAAATGTGATGCAAAGAGGAAAATCTACAAGATTCCATGAAGTTTTATTACCTATATAGTTTTCTTGTTTTCTTTTTGTAGGTAATATTAACTATGATGAATCATCTACATAGTGTTTTACCAACCACAACGACAATACAGCTGTTTGATCAGTTTACTATAACATACACCACGTTTTTCGAACGACAAAGCTCCGAAACGACAGCTTCACTCAAAGCGCTACCAACAATTTTGGGTTTTGGCTGTAAACAAGTGACATTGTTGACATGCAACAATGTAATGCGAAGTAAAATTATGTTGATAGTATAATAACATTTTGCTTTATCAAAAATAAATGAATATGAATGAATCAATCAAACAAGGGCGGAGGTAATGAAAATTAACAGATGTTGCTGTAGTTTTCTGTCGTTTTTTTAAAGCTTCGACTTTATAGGTTCTGAATGGAGTTGGAACATCCATTATCACAGTCTAACATTGTTAAACTGTGCTATCATTACTACGAGTGCATGGAATGAAGATCGCGGTCACGTACTTATCTAAATAAAGGTATCACAGGTACCGACGACGCAACACCCAGGACTATAATGTTGTCAAGGACTGTTTGCTAGAACGCTAGCGTAGGTAATATATACGCGCGAAAAAAATTTGAAGCGGTACGAAAAAATTTGACTGGCTAACCCTGGCATGAGCTATTCTCGGAAAACTCGGGCTGACACGAGAGGAGAAGAATCATTTATAAGCAGTCGCAGGAACACGCTGCTCTCCTTCCCATCCCATCCTGCCCCCTGATCCAGAACATTATCGATAAGCAGTTCGGTTTGTCATCTCGTTTCGTCTACGATTCTCGTAACAAGACAAAAAGAGATAGCAAATGAAATCGTTCCACACCTGGGGGCCTACTCCTTAAGTCCGTTAACGAAGTAAGTCACCCGTCCAAAAGTAGCCCGAAACGTAGGAGTGAACAAAACAAGCTTGTTCGCGGTGCAGCGGTGCCGCGCGGTAGAACTAAATTGTTGGACAACACCCCCTCTCACGCGAGCAATTCACACACTTAATTTGGTTGCTGACAAATTAGATTTATTTTCTTGTTCACGGAGCGAGTTCGCAAGGGTAACATTATATTTATTATGTTATTTATGAATCATGTAATTGTTAGGTTTTCATGTTGTAAATTATGTAGATATTAATTGATATTTAACGGAGTAACTGCACTACCGAATTGGGAGACTGTAATGGTAGATGTAAGAATGTAAATAAATAAATAAAAAAAAAGTGTCAAGTTCAACTTTTCGGACGGGCAAAAACACATCAGTAGCTTAGGGACAACTGTCAAATCGTGTTGTCATTCATTCTTAGTTCGGGCCCCGAAATAATCGTATGTCCGTAGGTGATAGGGAGTAGGAGACGCTCGTAACTAAGGCCGAAACCACGGACTTCGTGCTTAGGGAGTAGACCCCCTGACGACGATGGCGACTTTACGACCCTTACAACCAACAAGTAAGGTAGGGTTGGCTTTTCCTTTTCCAGGAACCACATAACAGCTTATGCCTATACTGTTCAGGATTGAATTATGATAACAGGCTTGCAGAAGCAAGGCCGAGCTGTGCGTACACAACAGTTCTGCTGGCGTTGCATCCCAGGTATGAGTATGACGATTATGTGGGTCAAGTACATGCACATATTTAATCTGTCGATTGCATTACGAGAACGATTAAATTACTTTAGTTATTTAATGAGTACTTAATTCTTGATAGATAATGTTTTATCAAATTGCAATCATCCGGGGTTTCATAATCGAGATGACGAACGCTATGTTCACTCCAGAATTACAGGGGCATTGGCATCACTTTAGCGTCCATTGCTACTTTCTTATAAAAGCCATATGAAATTTGTTAGTAACACGGCAGGCCACGGCTGGATATTGGCGTCAGTGTCGTAGCTAAGATCATGACCGCCCGGACAAGGGTCAAATAATGCGCCTCTCAAAATAAAAAAGGCATTAATTGAATTAAAAATTAAGGCAGAAACGTTTTTCTCTGACATTTGTAGCGCTCAAACTCTAGACATAATTCATTTACATTTAAATCAACATCATATTTTTTAACGCGACATCTGCTGTGGATTTTTTCAATAAAACATATACAACGTGTTACAAAAATACCCCTAAAGCCAAAAGGGGATTAAAAGGTCCCTTGTAAAGAGTCTATTGGCAAGATTTTAAAATAAAAGTAGGACCCAAAAAAAAAAATTTGGACAAATCATAAAATAAAATCATCACTGAAACGCAACCCTGAAAACATAAAAGTCACATTCTTACGTAATTTCCTCTGAGAGGTAAATGACAACAACTCTAAAAGACTACTTGATTAACATTTTCTTTTTTATGGGGAAATATGTATCACAATGTATGTATTGAGCGGCCTAATTTGCGCCCACCTAGGTCCTGCGCCCCTGGCAGCCGCCCCTATGGTTAGCACCTCGATACGACACTGATTGGCGTCTCTCAAAAGGAAGCCATTGCTGTGGTCTATTCATATTCATTAGACTTTAACATAGCATAATCAGCTCATTACTAGTCCACTCCTGGGCACGAGGCTCTTCTCAGAATGAGATGGGTTTAGGCCTTAGTCCATTACGCTGGCCTGGCTTAATTACCTTTTTTATTTCTCTTGTCGACCCGAGCTATTTGAGAATAGCCTAGCTCATGCCGCGATGAAAATGTGGTGGAATTACAAACACCATCAAGAACTTTTTAGAGCTCTCACAGGTGTGCAAATTTCCTTCGTTGTTTTTCTGCACCGCTAACGCAAGTGATTATCAAATTCTGATTCGAAAAGTCAGAGGTGCTGGCTGGGGACTCCTGCTTGAAAGACAAACGTTCAACTACAAGGCTATCATTGCTTCTGGAGAAGCAGGCAGTAATTCCAGTGCTAGAAGAAACAGCGTCAAATATAACGGGATGAACAGACCGTTCAAAATTATCTGAACAGCTAAGAAAATTAAACCATATCTCAATGATACGATGATACGAAGGATGTTTCAGAATGAACGCGACGAGCGACAAGTGACATTCTGGCAAAAATTTTATCCCATTGTGATAAAGCTTAATTTCTTTAGTTGTTTAGAATTATGAACAGTCTGTCATCAGTCATCAATCAGGTGTAAGAACTGTAGCTTTAAATTGCGCGCTATCTCTACATTTTCAACCAATGTACATCATAAATACGCCAATATTGGCCATACAGTAGCCAATCTACACACATTTCACCGTAATTACTATATGCGTACATGACCGAGATAACGTTTACTTTTCAGGTTCACCTCAGTCATCACTTTGGTTCATTCAACTTTTTTCTCGTTATCTGAGTCACACCTGGTCACACCACTATGCAAACTTGTAGATGCCGCTATTTCGTAATGAGTAATTGTTTGTTTGTATATCGCATGAATCTAGCTGAAGGAATTTGCTGAAGTGCGTTTCCTTTGGCGTTACGCAGCGGATGTCACATAGCCCCGTGTGATAGAGTACGTGTTATGTGACATGAACAGTTAATTGGGACCTTTTATATCATAATATTTTTTTTATAATCGAAATTACAGATAACATTTTCCGACTTAGTCTGTAAGGTTGGCAACATATTAGCATTCCTCTTGGTGTTGTAGGATATACAGGCTGGTAATTTGAGATGGGGCATAAAGGGCAACTACCGTAACCATTGTAACTACAGGAAAACGTTCTTAGAAGATCACCCTTAACTTTTGGAATAATTTCAACATGGTAGGATAATTTTTTCATCATCATCCTCTTACGACATTTCTCATTTTTAGTTATATTAAACCTTTGTGATAAAAAAAGGTTTAATATAAGTAAAAAAGATGAAATGTCGTAAGAGGATGATGATGAAAAAGTGAAAAAGTTATCCTACAACATAGGTTTATTTAATAAATGATAACGGTTTATTTTTTATCTATAACTATAATTATGTATAGTGAAATGAAATTATAACAGTCAATCGGTAGCTATAAATATGTAAACAACATGTACCTAACATATTAATTCACAATAAATATCACTATACAATCATAATCCATTTTAGCAAGGAAATGTATGGAAATAATAGGTTTTATGAATCTTAACGGTCAATCAAGATGAGCTGAAACTCTACTTGAAGAAATGGTTCAAAAGATATCAGTGCCCTGGTGGGCCACTTTTGTCTATTATTATAACAAATAGAGTACATATACATTATTTAGTTACTGCGACACAGTGTTGTTTTCCGACTTCCACGTGGATGGAGTCGCGGGCACTGCTAGTATAACATATAGGTAGAAGCGAGTTCCACGTGCACAGATAAGAAATAGGTACCTATAGAAATCAGTCTTGTGGGATGCAAATTTGAGTATTCGGAGAAGTGACCCGGACGAGTCTGGCGAATGAGTTGAGGAAAAGCGTTTCCGCAGGTAGGTTGGGGCTAAAGGATTACCTACGTAGCACATTAAATAGATAACAACGAAGAATTTCTACCATTGGCTGGAGACGCTTTAGGTCTCGCCAATAACTGCCAGGTCCACAAGGACAATCCACAAGCAATCCAATGGAAAAAAGATAATTCCTGCCAAGACAAATTAAGAGCCACTTGAATATCGCACGAATGTTGGAAAGACGACACGTTTGGTGCAGTGGCTAAGCGATTGGCTTCTGCGCTACGGGTCGTGGGTTCGATTCCCACACGGAGCAAAAATTTGTGTGGCCTACAGATGGTTATTTCGGGTCTGGGCGTTTGTTTGTGTGATTTATATCTGTAAACGTACCCACGATACAAGAGAAATCTTAGTGTGGGGCAATGTTTTATAAAAAAAAATAAAAAAAGAAGAAAATGTGGTCATACTTTTTAAGATACAAAATGATACGAATACAAAGTTTTACAGTTTAAGTTAAGTTTATTTAGAGCTCCTCAGTGGCACCCAAATAGCAAGCGTCAGTTGAATCAGAGTTTGAGCAAGCGAAATCTTGGTTTTCAAGAAAATGCCGATAGAGCTGCGTACCTATCATCTGCATAGATATGGAAATTAGAAGATTTAGAAGAGACGCCACTCTGGGGACTACACACATCAAAAAAAGTTTGCGATCACTTTGAAAAATTATGTAGCCTTTTTGAAGCCGAATTTTCTAATCGGGATTCAAAGCGATAATTATCATGATGAATATAGATTGATAGTTATCTAGATAAATATAAATCAGATTTCAGTTAAACTTTGAATTCGGAATCTTCACATACATAATTATGCTGGTGATCGCAAACGTTTTTTGATGTGTGTATGTTGATTTCAAATATCCATTTAACAGACAATTAATAATAGTTTAATTTAATTTGTGGTCTTTAAAACAAAGCAATATTTTGTGCACTATCTTTATCTTCGACTGAAATATTTCATCACTAACAACGAAGGAATGAACTAACGCAAAATATCATATTAAGACGCACCCATATTTCGATAGATGGCCCCGACATCAATGATTAAATCTTTAATTTTAAAATTAATGCCTTGCCTTTAACTACACACTATACAGTACTTTGACTGTACTTTTGTCAAACATAATATTAACAACTTTTCTTCATAAATAAAACACAACATTAGGTATATATTTTTTTATTAAATTTTGTCATCACTATCCATGTTTTACTTTAAATAAACAGGAAATAAAAAAGAATGCTAAATAAATTAAATCAAAAATAATAACACTAAAAAAATTGAATTTTGCGGACCGACTGCTCACATTCACCTAAAATAATTGTGCTTATTTCTTACTTTCTCTGAAAATATTAAGGTTGCCAAAGTGACAGTCAAAATGAGTCAACCAACACTGTCATAAAATTCATGATTAAACAAGTGAAAATGTTTTAGTGCGAAAGTAACTCTATCTGTTTGTCTGTTACGCTTTCACGCCTAAACCGCTGAACCGATTTTGATGAAACTTGGTACAGAGATAGTCTGGAACCTAGAGAAGGACATAGACTACTTTTACCCTAAAAAACGCGGAATACGCGATAAACGACATACACGCGGGCGAAGCAGCGAGCGACCTCTAGTATTCTACAAATAATAATCAACAAGTTTTGCTACTCAATAATAAGACCTAAATAATTAATTAGGCAAGTTGTATTTTCGTAACCGGTATTTGAGACATATTTAAAAGTTCCATTCATATAACCGTCTTCAGCGCACAAACATGTTAATTTAAAACTAAACAAACGTTAGCTCAGTTTGGACATGCGACGACTGCAATCAATCGAAGCCTATCTAATCACAAACACAGATAGAAATCTCTAATTAACGGTACTAAACAACTGCAAATAAGTACAGACGCCTGCACATAAAATGACTACAATCTGTATTTTTTTTAATAGATTTTCATCTTTATTGCGAGAGCATTAGGTTCAAGGTTGATTGGGAAAATTTGACAGTTTCGGGTAGCTTGATGTGCTGGCGTCTGTACATCAAAGCAGGACGGTTTTAAATATAAAATTAAACAGAACACTTTCAACTTGACAGATAATAAAATTTTAGGATCAAACGAAACGATTTATCAATGGCTGATAAGTCTAAGTAGGTGAGTGTCTATTTCTGTGGGAACGTCTTGTCAACACAACCGTAATGGGAATGTAGGGCAATGGCAGACCTTGGACATCGGAGTTATAACAAATGCCAGCCAGGAAACAAACTGGGGGAGCTGGTAACGTCATATTCGGTGAATCATATTTCGTTCATATATCTGAAATGGATTTGATTCCACCGGCGACTGCAAACTGCAGACTGTAACCGCAGACCGCAAGTCGCCATCGGAATAGCGCCTTTAATGTGTGCACTTTAAAAGTGCTATTCCGACAGCGACTGCAACCGCAGACCGCAGCCGCAGATCGCAAGCGACACTGCTGTTACGTCTCGGACTTGTACCTTCAGGGACCAGACTGACTGCATCCCGAACGCAACTGCAACTGCCAAACAATGGCGGCGTAGCATGGGTTGTTACCCGGCGGCACCCCGGCTTCTATTGAATACTCCCCAAAATAAAACAACAAATATACTAAACGTGCTTACGCGACACACTTGTCGCGCGTGCTCGTGGCTTGGTAAGTATTTTTTCTGAGCTGCACTGCGGACGATTTTCCTAATTTCTTTAATCAAAGTGCTCTAGTGGCTCTCGGCGGGCGCGGTCTATTACCCCTTGGAGCAAAGGTCTTCAACACGCGGCCATTTAGTCTGCAGCCCGACGACCCGGCCCGCCTTCATCGCCAATTTTTTTATTTATCCATGATATTATTATCGCATAATATTATAGTATAACGCAGTAAATAAAGATTAATTAAATATTATTTTAATTTCGTGAATAATAAACAAAATAACCGGGCTCAAGTACCTAGTAACGCGCGCTTACGTAGAGCAATACGAAAGCGCGCGTTAGTGGGTTATAAATCGGTCGACTAACTATGCTATTAGGCCAGACATTGATAAATTAGTTAAGACGAAACACTGACAAACTTCTCATTGATTAATATTAATTACTTGTTATCATTTGATTGATTTCCTTTAAAAAGAAAAAAACAAGAAATTAAAGCTGTTGTTGTTTTTTGTTGACTTATTAATTTATAATGGAGTAACAATTATACGTATGTTCTATTGAGTTGCGGCCCACGGAACCGAACAGAAAATATGTTTGGCCCTTGACATCAACAAGGTTGAAGACCCTTGCCTTAGAGCTTGGCACACGGGGCGGACCATTTACGCCGCCACTGCTGCCAAAAGCAGTCTGAACGCAGTTAAAATGCAATCAGTGCAACTACGTCATAACTGCCGACTGGATCTTCAGTCCCCTAGCAATTACGATACGGTATCAATGACCGAAATAATGATTCACCAAATGTGACAATGCTGCCGAATTCTTAAAACATGATTCGTTCATTGCAACATTGACCAAGAAAGTCACATCTGCTGTTACTGTTAGTAAACTGCTAGGTCAACTGTAAATGTTTGAAAATCGAAAGTGATTATGATGAATCACCTAAATGCGTGATATTTTTAAATCATAATGTTTACTTATAATGTCATTGCCAAGCGTTTTTTTTTTTTAATAGATTTGATTACAATTATTTTATTTAACGATTATGTACACACGGCTACACTTCAAGCAATGCAAAACCAGTATGAGCTGACCGTTACTTGTGCGAAAAGATTATACAAAGCGACGCCAAGATAAACTGGTTTTGTATAGCTTGATGTGTAGCCGTGTGTACCTAAAAACCTTTACAATACATGTTGGGCTATGTTGAACACAAATCAGTGTCCATTGGGGTAGGTAGAACTCGATGTTTCTTTTTCTTCAACTTCAAAAAAGTTCGTGAAAGTATTATGAATGATGCTAAACCCTTTTAAACCTCACGTGAGCCCTGACATTTCTATATAAAACGTCACAATACAAATAATAAAAATATAAAAAAACATGGTTAATCTAGTCTTGTATACCTTGAACTAAAGGTACTTTTTAAAAACATAGACACTGAATCACAATCATTATTAAGTTATCATAACAAAGTTAATCATTAAAAGGGGAAAATAGCAAAAATATCGGACGTTCCTCAATGGCGGTTTTATTTTACTTGCTACCCTAGAACGCAGGCGCGTGCCGCTCTTTTTTAAACCTGGGTTACATGTTTTTCCAATGTTGCCAACAATAGATATTTTACAGTTTTTGATGATGTCGTTTACGTTTTTTCGATAGCAGTCTCCTTACGGTTACAATTTACGAAATGACCGCTATGTCAGGACTCATCTTTCGTTGAACAGAGTAATTACAATGCTAACGTGAAGCCTGCTCTTTAACATAACTTCATGGCTCTTAACTGTAAGAAATTGGACTATTAAAGACAAATTCTATAGACCTATTCCCTGATTGGTAACTTTTTGTCAATGAATGGGGGAATGAACATCAAAATATACGAAAAAAAATACTTCCAACGAACTATCTATTTGACTGACACTACAGGGTGTAAACGAATTCTTGTAATTCCTTCCAACCACGTGATCTACTGGTGACACTGATTGACCCTGCATAGGTTTTTTTCAGAATCAACAAAAAAAAGTTTTCAAAAAATGAGGCCTGGTATTCCGTATCTGAGTAATTTTAACGTCCCAAGTTAACTGACTGCGTGGAGCGATACCGTGCTAGTCGTGCCTATCAGCTGTGCCGCCGTGCCTTCATTAATTTATGCAGGGCATCGAAAATTTCCATCACATAAAAAAAATATTTGGGAAAAAAAAGTTTATTTTTATTTTTAACCAATCTAAATCCCGTGCAGGGTTAATTTATGCCATTAATAGATCATGTGATTTGAAGGAATTACACGAATTCGTTAACACCCTGTATACCGGGTGGGTCGAAAATCATTGATCTAACGAAACAGGGCGATAGTTGGGGTTATTTGCAGCATTTTTTGGTAGTACTTTTTTTTATAGTAAGGTTCTATAGTTACAAATATTTTTTCGTGAGACAAAAGATATTGAAAAAAAATGCCAATACTGGTACCCACTGTCATAAAAGCACTTTCAAGCCACTAAACACCATTTATTGTTTTAAAGCAAGTAGTTACCCATTTTACTCTAATTGCCTATTTATTACCAAAGGTATTTTCTTCAAAAACTCAAATTGTCATAACTTTTAAAGAGATCAAGTTAGGGCTCTGCCACAGAGATATTTTTACTGCAAATAATCCCAATTATCGCCATGATTCGTTTGATCTACGATTTTTGACCCACCCATTGCTTGATAATTGCGCTCTAATTGCTAAACTCAGTTCGAAGCTTCACGAAATTTCTAAATCTGTAAAGTAAGATCGGTTAATGACTAGCGTTGAAAATGACATGTAAAATACATATATCTTTCAAATGCCCCTGTATTTTTCAATAAAATACAGAAACTTTCGTTGCGGATCTTCGGTTGAATCTTTCGCGAGTTTAAGCTTTTTACATGTATTTTACGGTGTATTTTTCGCATTTTTTGAAATGTGTAAAATAATTTGTCAAAGGTTCTTTGATACATACCTACATTAATTTTCTAGGAAATGTATATATTTCCTAGGCATTGAATGCAATTCCTAAATGGGACTAGGAAATGTATACCAATTAAAATTATACCGTAGAATTAGTGAGTCGATGAAAAATAAAACAGAGATAAACACTGATTTCAAGAGCGAGTGAAGCATGCTCGGTTTTTTGGGGCACCCCGACACGGATAGGTTAGGTTCGAAGGACTAGATAAGTGTTAGTTAGGCTAGAGTGAGCGAGCAAAGCATACCTAACATGAACACAACAACATTTTGTGTACCTCCATTACCGTTCAATTAATATTAATAAACAAGATTTTTTCCCTTTGATTGTTAAATATCAAAAATACGCAGTATAAAACAAGTATTATACGTGTAAAATTATATTTTTCAGACGAACGAAAAATTAGTTTTTTTCGAAAATTACGTGTATTATACAGGAAAGATTGGGAAAGATACAAAGTTTCGAAAGAAACAAAATGTATCTTTCGCAATTTTCAACGCTAGTAATGACCTACCGCTACGTCCGTCGTATTCCATATTTTCACGAGACACCGAGCTTGTTCGCAAAAATACGGACCACGCGATCCGACACCGACATGATATCTATACAAACCAATTCTAGTTGTATTAACAAGAAATGTTTGTTGACGATACAGTACATAGACGTATTGTTGTGGTGCGTTCAGCGGAATAACGGGTAAGTTGAGGTTGGTCAGTATCAGGTTTAACGTAAAACTGGTCAGTACCTAGATATACAGGGTGTTAACGAATTCATGTAATTCCTTCAAACGGCGTGATCTACTGGTGACACTGATTGACCTTGCACAAGTTTTTTTCAGAATAAACAAATTTTTTTTCCAAAAAATGCACCATCTCATTCTGTATCTGAGTAGTTTTAGCGTTCCAAATTAACTGACGGCGTGGAGCGATATCGCGCTAGTTGTTCCCGTCAGCTGTGTCGCTGTGCCTTCATTAATTTAGGCATGGCATGGAAATTTTGAATAAAATATTTTTTTTTTTTGGAAAAAAATCTTTTGTATTTATTTTAATCAATCTAAATCCCGTGCGAAGTTAATCTATACCATTAATAGATCATGTGGTTTGAAGGAATTACACGAATTCGTTAACACCCTGTATACCATATTCACTAAAGTATGAGACGAAATGTAAACAAACAACTACCTACTTTTCAAATAATTCCTTTGTTAGGAGGTGTCATTTACACGAAACACAATAGCGATAATTTTAGAATGGGTCGTATTTTGCTTACATTTTGTCTTACGCTTCAGTCAATACGGTAGATAAAGGTCTTTACCAGACTACTGGCTGAAACAATTTGAAAAAAATAAACAATCTTTTTCAGTCTTTTTATCTAAAACTATTATTAAAAATGTATTAGGCAGTTCCTCCACGGTGACACAAGTCAGAGCGACAATAAACGCGTGAGTACAATAGAGAGACGTATAGTGCGACAGCCGTGTAACAGCTGTGCGACTCCGTACAATACAATTCAGTACGATGCCACGAGCCGCGATGCTAAAGTCGTTCTGACGCGTGTCGTTCCGCCTTGCGTCACCATGAGGGAACCTAGAGCCGGACGCTCATTGTGATTTTTTGTCACGGTGACTTTTTGTTACCCAAGTCGAATGCTATGAAGATATATGGGAGTGCGCTCACTATAGTGACGTGACATTTCGGTGACAAATATATATTATTCGACGTAGGAACAAAAAGTCACCGTGACAAAAAATATTAATAAGCGGGGGGCCTTACTACATAATTTTTACTTGTAGAAACCACAATTACAGAAGTTGTCACTACATATTTAGACCAAAGAAAAGATGGATAGATTGTGTGAGAGATGATATGAATGAAAGGGAAATAAATGATTGCGGGACGGATATTATCAAACAATGGAAGAAGAAAGCATTTTGCGCCGACCCCAAGTAAGTTGGGATAAGGGCAGGTAAAAGAAGAAGAAGAATTTTCTTTACAAAAGTACAAAACTTTTACAAAAATTGTCTCTACAAAAGATTTCGTTCATTTATAGAATTACTAGCGACCCGCCCCGGCTTTGCCCGGGTGCAATGTATTATACATATAAAACTTCCTCTTGAATCAAAAACCGCATCAAAATCCGTTGCGTAGTTTTAAAGATCTAAGCATACCTACATAGGGACAGACAGCGGGAAGCGACTTTGTTTTATACTACGTAGTGATTAGTTAGATTTACCAAATATGATATACAGGGTGTTAACGAATTCGTGTAATTCCTTCAAACCACATGATCTATTATTGGTATAGATTAACCCCGCACGGGATTTAGATTGGTTAAAAATAAATACAAAAGGTTTTTTTACAACAAAAAAAAAATATTTTATTGAAAATTTCGATGCCATGCTTAAATTAATGAAGGCACGGCGACACAGCTGACGGACACAACTAGCGCGATATCGGTCCACGCAGTCAGTTAACTTGGAACGCTAAAATTACTCAAATACAGAACGCGATGGATAACTTTTTGAAAAAAAAATTTTGTTCTTTCTGAAAAAAAACTTGTGCCGGGTCAATTAGTGTCACCAGTAGATCACGCGGTTTGAAGGAATTACACGAATTCGTTAACACCCTGTATATAATACACACAATTTTATCACATGATCTATTACAATATAAGTAGTTTACTTTCGTTCTACTGTTCTCTAGGATTAGTAAGTTCTGCTATACAAACAAGTATCCCAGAATTTGCGGGATTTCCTCGTTCAAGTGCAACACCCGTACCTAGTGGCGTAGCGTGGGTTTCAGCCGCCCGGGGCGGAGGATAATTTCACCGCCCTCTATTTAAGTATTTCAATTGAAAAGAGTAAAATATACAGTAATTCTAAAGAACTTTTCGGCAAGAACAATCATCATTAAGTGTATTGTACAGGTTTCAAATAAAATAAGGATATAAAATACAGAAGGCGACAAAAAATGAAGTGATTTTGTCGCAAATTCAGAATTTTACAAGATAGTATTATTATTTATTGTGAAATTTTGCCGCCCCCTAAAAGTGCCGCCCCCCCCTAAGCTACGCCACTGCCCGTACCCCTAGTACAAATTCGCAAATTACGAAAACAGCAATAGTTTTTCTTGAGGTCACTAAACTGAATAATAATATATTTGTCTCTTTTTCTGATGGCTGTGTAAGAGATATTATAGAGTTTACCGAGCTCACGAAAACTATTACTGTTTTCGTAATTTGCAAAACTCGTACTAGGGGTACTGATCTAGAAAACGAGATTTTTCTTTCCGTGTATGACCAAATCGGTTTATTTTTCACAGGAGCATCATATTTCTGCGTATTCTTTTTGTTGTTTTTACCGAAAACAAAAGAGGTAAGTGTAACAAAGAACGCACAATTTCTTCTTTGTAAGCATAGTGCAGTTAATGCGTGATTCAAGGCAGACAGTCCGCCTCCACAGAGTCACACAAGCTCAAGTTTCTTCAGCAAACATACACTCATTCATTATTCTAGGTAATTATAAAACAATGTTCGTAATAAGCTGACACCTCGTTTATTATGCGGCTACTGACTTTACTAACGACCACGTCGGTTCCTAATTAGTTCAGTTGGTCCAATTTGTAAATGTCTGAATATAAGGGTGGACTGCGGTAGCCTAAAGGGCCCAAATTAAAAACCAAATAATTGCACAATCAGCCCCTGTCTCTTCATATCTGGGAACGAGCCTCTTCTCAAAATGAGAAGGGTAGGCCTTAGTCCACGACGCTGACCTGGGTGTCTATGTCTACTCCGAAAATCGAAATACGATGTTTCGGCTGATGGATCGCACGTTCTCCAACCACGAAAGTGTGATGAATCCGTCGATCGAATTGATTTTCGCGATTTGACATTTTGTCTTTCGTTCACCCTACTCTCAAAATGTTAATTAACACCTAGTTCGTTGTTTGGCAATACTCTGATCGTATATTTATAAGTTTGTTGTTTTGTTTTGATCCGAAACTTCGACCTTCGTTTTTCGGAACGGGTGACAGCTGACAGACTACACTGTGTAGTCTACACCATCCATCGAAAACTTTTTGGAGCCCTCTCAGGTGTGCAAGTTTTCTAACCATGTGTTCTTTGACCGTTAACGCAAGTGTGTTCCGAATGTAAATTCGAAAAGTCAGAGGTGCATAACTAAATTAATCTCAATTTTAACTCAGCCTATTGTAGTCCATAACTGGACAAAGGCATCCCAAATTTCATCACAACAACCAATTCAACGCATCCCGCCTTTTTGTTTTTCTTGGGAAATCGTCATGGATACCCTCCGCCCGGGGAAGGCGAAGGGTTATACCGGACTCTTACCGGCTAAAAACCCACGGTGTTTTTGACGTATGGCTGGGGTCGCGTTATTCGCAGCTGCATTCACCGCAACCCTGGCAGGTCTCGGAACTCTCCTTTGTGGGGTCTTGCCTCACGTCTTTTTGAGAGACGCGCGCGCGCCTTCTCTGGCCTATTACTGGTCGAGCGACGGGTCCCCCAACCCACAGTTCCTCTCTCTCTCCGCTGCCTCCTTGGTCGCCATCACCCCCTCGCAAAAGGAAGCAACGGCTTCCCACGCACTCTCGCTCCTGACAGACCGATCATGGACAGAACCACGGCCGGAAACGAGAATAACGCATCCCACTTGCTAGAGCTGGCTTCTTCAAATCATCAGTCCATCTGACTACGAGGCGTCCCACGCTACGTTTGATTCGGGGTCTGCCCTCAACGGAATACTACGGCCATGGGCTACTACAGTATCTTGATCGCTTATTCTGCTAGCTGAATAGGTGACCTCAATCATTTTCAGGATCATAATTATTTTAATTACGAATCTTATTCTTTTCCTATCCGATAATAACTTGTAAGATTATTTTACCAAAGACCGAAGGTAGACGAAAATATGTGTTTGGAAACCAGAGCCTGGTGAGTTGGGAAGATATTTAAGCTTTCAATTGGAACTTTAAAATTTGTTCAGTCTAGACTTTTCATTTCCGCTCCAATTCTAATGATATGGATGGACGACAAGTGACAGATAACCATGGAAGGACTCTTGAACACCCTTGAAGCAATGCGTCTTTATTTAGCTAGTTTAACTAGTCCGCTTAACAACTTGTTGTTAATTTTATTAAACTGTCATTTGAGAGCTGCTTCCTATGTCGTATCAAATTGACATGAGATGCAAATTTTAAAAAAGTTGTCATAATTAAGCATGAAATTCTACTCTATGGCAGCGCCTTTTGGGAGCCAGCTTCCAGGCCGCGATGTTGAGAGTTGTTTATTAATACAGGCCCTAAAGTCACTGCACGGAGTTTCAGCCGTCTAGCATAGCAACCGTAAATCGAAGTTGAGTAATTAAGTGACGCTAGTGAATTATTCTGTCATCGTCTAGACTAGGTCTTCGCTGTGTGGTTCCCGTGGGTGCGACTGTGATGTGGATGAGATTACGTCAAGACGATGGGCAGCAACGTCCTACTGTCTACCGTCTACTACATGAGCCATACTGACAATTTCTGGAACTGGCCACTTGCGTTATGGATATTAAAAAAGTAATTCCTATTTTCGAAAATGGAACTCTTCGGCTGTAGAATAATTTTATTTTTCACGTCTGTCATATTATTGTTTTTTCTTTGTGGTGCTAATTAGAAAATTACGTTTTTACCTAACGATGGATTAAGTCGACGTAATTTTCGTAATATTTTTTTTACGATATTCGCTATTCTTTAAGTCAACAAGAAAGTTACCAAAACTTTTAATTAGCGTTTGGTGATGAAGCCCTATCTCGTAGTTCTGTGTACTTATGGTATAATGAATTCAAATGTGGACGTATTCATCTCCAAGACGATTCATGTGAAGGCGGGCCAGCGACAGCGGTAATGGAAACTATATAGCATTGATACTATTTACACGACAACAAAAGCGATCGGGAAGAAAAAATACATTCGTACGAAATTGGCGAACCTGAACTCCCAGACAATTTTTACACTTTTTCAAACTTTGGCACCATTAGGAAAAAAATGATCACACCACTCTGCTCGCTGTCGTTTTTAAACTTCTATTAAGTTAACTCATACGGTACTCATCTCGAATAAAGCTTCCGAAGATTTGTTCGAGATGGATACGTTAAGGGTGAGGCCAAACGAGCGTCATTTTTTGAGCTATGAGTCGCGTAAAATAAAACAGCGTAATTTTTTGGAATGATTTTAGAGACTCATTTTGCGTCGTCGGCGTCGTGTGAACGAAACAGGAGTTTTGTAAAACCGAATGTAGCAGAAATTACGCGACCGAAATTCTGCGACTCACAACTCAAAAAATTACGCTCGTCTAGCTTCACCCTAAAGGTTCCAGACGAAAACCAGCGTCAAGTACTTACAGTGCTTGACATTAAGCTGATCTGGATACCTTTTTGGTCCAGCCGTGAGACACATACCCAAGACTTTTTAATTTATATCACACTTTTTATCTGTTGTGTCTCTTTGTGCTGTGTCCAAATAAATGATTCTTTATCTAGATGGGTACCATATGAGTTAACTTGGATACCTGATAGTTTACTTTATCAAAATCCAGAAACTTTCAGTATGACCGTAGTACCTAATACACAGAACTTATAATAAGTTCTGTGACCTAATAACAATAAACTGCGACCACCGATTCATCTCCCAACCGTGGTGTTTGTGGTAATTTACTCTTTGACCGTTTATTGAGACGGACATTTAGGAGGCACATGTTCAACAGTGGACGTATGTGTCACCATCTTAAACCATACTTATGAGTACAATACCCTGCCAGGGTGTCGTACTTATCTACTTTTAGAGCCAATACGCACTGTCGACTGGTCGCCGGAGACTTGGTCTCTCAGCGACCAAAACATAAGCATAGTCGCCCGGGCGACCGGCGACCAAGTGCGTAAACACCTATTTAAACTGTAGAAAGTCACAGTCGCCGTCGACCAAGTCTCGGGCGACCAGTCGACAGTGCGTAATGACTCTTCTTACTACTACAGAGCTTGTGCCTAGTTGAAAACTGCCGAGGCCTGTCGGGGTTGGGGTGCATGCAGCTGCGAACCCCGCGACCCCGACCACAGGTCAGGAGAAGCAACACCGTGGACTTTTAGCTAGTAAGAGTCCGGCATAATCCTTCGCCTGCCCTGGGCGAAAGGTATCCATAAGGATGAACCCAAGACATGACATGACATGAGCTACTTTCGTATAGCTCGTGCTGACACGAGAGAAGAAGAAGAACCCAAGACAAAAAATAAATAAAAATGGATGGTTGAACGTTCGTTACACATCAAGACCCCTCCGTGCCTCGTTGGTCCCGAGTGTCATGCGAATACCTACCTGTGAATGTCGTTACAGGTAGTCAGAAGGCCAAAAATCTGACAACCGGTTCAGGGCCGGGCGCGACTACGACTACAGGGGAATGCGACTACAGGGTGCCCTCCTGGAGGGCTCCAGGAGGGTACCCTGTAGTCTCATTCGCCATGCCGGGTACCCACGTGGAGGGCTCATTTTAAATGCAGGTTTTCCTTGGAAAATTCACCGTCATGAAACAAGTAAATACCTATTTCACGACGTAGCAGCGTATTTTTCAAGGTTTTAACCTAATGCCAGGAACCCTCCTCGAGAGTTCACTCTTAGCGCAAACGTAATGCCGAGGACCCTCCTGGAAGGTCCACTAGCAATATGTATGGCGGGATGGCGTATGAGCTTTATGAAAAGTGTGGTGGACTCGAATGTGTTATGATATCGGTGTGCCCAGTAACTGGGTCTTGTAGGTCTGACGGCAGTCGCTCCGTGTAAAATACTGGTAGAGCAGGTATTCAGCCGCATCTGTTTACACTGGAAGCTAACCCAAACATCATTGGAAAAGGCTAGACAGAACATCTATTATTATTAATTACTAAAACTTAGGAATAAGAATTTAACTTAGGTACCTATATTTAACAACTAGCTTCTGCCCGCGACTTCGTACGCGGATCCTGTTGCTTATGCCAGCGGCAACGGGGTCATCAAAATCGAAGATCTGAAACGTCTGATGTCTCTGGAGACCTAGAAGCAGATGCGTAAATACGCTGAGAACTCAAGTGCAATTCTTTATCCGTGAACGTCTCCGACTCGCGAGACAATGCGTGACGTTCACGATCAGCGGTCAGTCGCGCATCACGTTCCCCACTTGTCTCTAGAGACCTAGAAGCCGATGCGTAGATACGCTTGGAACTCAAGCGTAATTCTCTACCCGTGAACGTCTCCGACTCGCGAGACAATGCGTGACGTTCACGATCAGCGGTCAGTCGCGCATCACGTTCCCCACTTGTCTCTAGAGACCTAGAAGTCAATGCGTAGATACGCTTGGAACTCAAGCGTAATTCTCTATCCGTGAACTTCTCCGACTCGCGAGACAATGCGTGACGTTCACGATCAGCGGTCAGTCGCGCATCACGTTCCCCACTTGTCTCTAGAGACCTAGAAGTCGATGCGAGGATACGCTTGGAACTCAAGCGTAATTCTCTATCCATGAACGTCTCCAACTCACGAGACAATGCGTGACGTTCACGGTCAGCGGTCAGTCGCGCATCACGTTCCCCACTTGTCTCTAGAGACCTAGAAGTCAATCGTAGATACGCTTGGAACTCAAGCGTAATTCTCTATCCGTGAACGTCTCCGACTCGCGAGACAATGCGTGACGTTCACGATCAGCGGTCAGTCGCGCATCTCGTTCCCCACTTGTCTCTAGAGACCTAGAAGTCGATGCGTAGATACGTTTGGAACTTAAGCGCAACTCTCTATCCGTGAACGTCTCCGACTCGCGAGACAATGCGTGACGTTCACGATCAGCGGTCAGTCGCGCATCATATTCTTCACTGGTCTCTAGAGACCTGGATGTAGATGCGTAAATACGCTGAGAACGCAGGCGTGCTTCGCGATCCGAAGAGGTTCCCACGGAGCGAGTTGCAGCCTGATGTTCTCGAACAGCATCAAGTCTCTCCGGACGCTCTTCGGTACATTCTTGGGATCTTATGATCCTCAATCTTTTAGCTCCTTTGGAACATTGGGAAAGATTTTACCTCTTTCTAGGCATGGTTATAGTTTTATTGTGAAGATACCTGATCAATTAGAATCTAAGTGACTGCTCCCCTGCGTTACCGGGTAGGCTACCGTGTCACGAAGATAAATGGAAAAGGAAATTAAACACTGAAATAAAATAAGCCCGAAGACATATTTATTCTATAAAATACAAAAATAAATGGGAGTTTTGGCCAGTAGAGTAAAATTTTCAATGATATACCATCGTCATCGAAAATCAGTCCTAAACTGTTACCGCCTTCATCGCGTGGAGGTACTCCCAGCTTATGTTATTTTATAATTATACAGTGAAATTAGTGATAGCTTTGATTTCCACATCAGATGTTTCTGATCTTCGATTTTTATAAGTCAACAGGAAATGCCCATCAGACCGAACAACTTTTGCTAAGACGTCATTCCTGTATTGTGTTATGGTGTAGCTGAGTTCTTGGAGTTCCACAACAGGTGTTCCAGATCTTCAATTTTTATAAGTCAACAGAGAGTGCTCATCAGATTGAACAGCTTTTGCTAAAACGTCATTCCTATATATGTTATAGTGTAGCTGGGCGCTTGGAATTCCACAACAGGTGTTCCAGATATTAAAATTTATTCTCTCAACAGAAAATGCTCATCACGTGGAACAATTTTTGCTGTGGTACCATTTTTGTAATTCTTATAGTTTAGCTGGTCTGTTACGGTTCTGCATCAGGTGTTCAAGTTTCCAAGATAAATTATAGCCTATATGTTGTCCAGACTTAATACCTATACAACAAAAAAAAATCATTCATATCCGTCCATTAGTTCCGAAGATTAGCGTGTACAAACAAACAGACACACAGACAAACAGACAGAATTTTTTTTTTGGATTCGTGGTCTTCTGCTGTTTCTAAACCCCCTCAATATTTTTTTTTTTTAATATATTCAATGTACAGACACAGTTTTTTTACTGTTTTATTATATGAAATATAGATTACTATTTAGTTATTATTTCACTCATCACATTAAAGTCGCCAAGCAAGTTTACTGTGTTTGTAAATGTGAGAGCCAGAGGGGTATAGGGGAATTTCTCTATATCTGTTACTTGGATTCGGGTGCTCGATCTTAGACCCCCGGCTGCGTTTACCATCAGGGGCCTAATTCTCCTAAAATAAATCTTGATAAATCACAACCGAACCAAGGCCGAACCGTTCATTCAGACAGTTCTCAATTTCAAAAGCTGTCGAATTGTTTGACACAAAAAACAAAATCAATCATTTTGAAAGTTTTCGAAAACAAAAACTGACTGACGGTTGTGGTTCGATTGCGTTTGGCAACAATTTACTGTGGGAGAATTGGGCCCCTGGTGCTAGGGTTAAAAGCAACAAAGACAAAAAAAAAAGTTATTAAGTACATATTTCCGGTCTGATGATGATGGTAATGAATGTATTATTTTGTTATCATTTAATTTCTATTGTATTTACAGATTGCAAATTGGAAATAAAGAAAATTAATTTCAACGAAATTAAAATTACGAGACAGGTGTCTCGCAAACTACCAAAATTTCTGACAAAAAGCCGTATAAAATAACAACAATTTATCATATACAATTAAAACAGCGGTGATCCATCAAGTTTGACCTCCCTATGAACCCTCCATCCAGTAAATCCAGTGAAATCTGAGTCTATTCTCGCCATAGCTGTAAAAACACGCCCGGTATGTACATAACTTTGCAAAATCTTATGGTGTAGAGTTTGGCTCGTGCAGAAATAGAACGGGCCTGCAGGGCTGGAGGATAATGTATGGCCCGAATTAATTAGAAAATACGTTCAAAAACTAAAACCTGTCTACTGAAAAATCACGGTCTAGAAAGTATGAAACAAGAAAATATTATCGTCTGAAATTGTTTTATGCAAACAATGCAAACTATTCAATACTTATTGTCTACTAAATAAACAACTTACACGTAATATATTTTAATTATTAATACATATTCATAGTGATGTTCAGAGGATAGCCATCATGGTCCGTGGTCTAATGTGACGTCACATAGCCAGCTGACGAACAAGACGCTTCCAACGATACCTCATTTGTCAAATTATGATAAGAGTTTGGAAGTTAAGAAGGAATAGATGAACATACCGCTCATTTACGATAAGAACGTTATTAAGTCAGAAAATCGATATTTCAGAAAACGACTTTGATAGTTTTGAATAAGGCGTTTTTTGAATAATCCGGTTTTCGGAGTTAACACGTTCTTGTCGTAAATGAGCGATACATACCCAGACCCACATACATAACGGTCAAAATCATAACCATCCTTTTTGCTTCGCTGTAGTCGGGTAAAAAGGTAAACAATCTTTACAAGTTTTTTTACATAAAACGGTTATTCAAAATTCAAGAATTGTTTAAATCAAATCAAGTTAATTTCCAGTTGTATTGTATACTACGTTTGTATCATACACGTGACTATTTTTTAAATACCTACCTATTTTTTTAATCTCCAAAATTGTGTTCAAACTGGTTCGGGTCAGACTTTATAAGCAACCATAACACATATTAGGTACGTTTGAAAACTGCATGCAAACTAGCAGTTTTCTTTGTCATCTTGTTCTTTTCGCTGCCTGTTGCTAAGGCTTTAGAGCAAACAATCTTAAGGCTCTCGCATTCCAAACGCTCCACCCTAGTATCGGCTCAACACTAGAGTGCGCGCAAGATAAGTCTGCGCGCGGCCGAAATCGGAACTAATCATGGTCCACCAAAGTGTGTGCCGTTTTATCAATTTTCATAGTAGAACTACCTGATTGTAGGAATATTTAACGGGAAAATTATGTTTAGCGATAAAAAAGTTAAGCTTAAATAGCGGTAATTTGAACTTTTGCGATCATGGCAACGTTTAGCACGCCCTCAGTCGCGCGCAGAGTTATCTTGCGCGCACTCTAGATTCTCTGTTTTCCGCATCCAGAATAGGTAGTAGGTACCTCAGAGATAGACTGACAACTTAAAAAAAAAGACACGTTCAGTTTGTCGGTCTCTACTGAACGAGTTACTTATGCCCATTTCACCCAAGGGCAGGTTAGCGAGGCAAAGCAGTGAGCAGAACAGTACTGCTACTATTTGCACGCGCGTGCTGCACCAGAACTGTAAGTACTGTCAGAACAGTAAACCTTGCTGCCCTGCCCTTGTTTGACGCGGGCATGGGAAAATGGAGAATAGTCATTAGTCCGATTTACACAGATATTTTCGGCGAGCTATAGACAGGTTAAAATAATTCGTAAAGTCTACGGGTCCCATTCTGGTCCTCACCAGAATCTGTTGGGGTGCATGAAAAGAGCCTCCACGAGTGACGATACTTCAGTACGTCTGGCGCACACTGGGCAGTCAGCCTTGCTACCATCCTTGCTGACAGGCTAATCTTTTCACCACGGAATGAGCTATTCTTGAATACTCGTGCCGACACGATAGAAGAAGACCAGAATCTGTCACATAATCCGATTGGAAAGGTATTTGTATGTAGCAGTTTTATAAGTTCATTTATTCGGCCTATGCATAGTATTGTCATATTTTATAGGAGGTTCTAGAGGTTTAAAACCATGTCAGTGTAGAGGATTCCTTTCGATTTACCGTGATAGATCGAAGATATAATGTCAATGTTTTTAAAAAGGCAGCGAATTATAAAAATAGATTTAGGTACGGCAAATGTTGAATACTGAAAAAACTGAAACAATGATACAAATCGGACCACCTCTAACAATGTTATAGTCTCCCCACAATCCACCGCCATTATACTATAACAAAAAAAGCATTTCAGAGAAAAAAACTCTCGCAACCTACTAAGTAAACAACGAGGTAATATTATGAACGGCACCCACACCTCGCAATCCGCTTCAGCGAATAGCCATTGGGTTACTTGAGAGCTGTTGCGGCAGGTAAATCATGGTCAAAATTTGCTTTGCTTTTATTTTTATTTTTTGTAAAAAAATATCGTCTTTTGGTTGCAGAAATACACCAATTCTCTTGGTAGCTTTTATAGCTACTGTTTCTTATAGAGCCTACCCCTAACAGAATGCTCATGTACCATGTTTTGTATTCAAAATACCTCCGGTTTCTGAATCGAGAATTCAGGATAAACAATACCTACATGTAGTATTTGAGTACGGAATTATCAAAAAAATGCTTTAAAATCCGTCATTTTTTTGACCACTCCGTACTCAAATGTTACTTGAGTACTGCTTATCCTAGAATTCTCAATTCAGAAACCGGAGGTTAGTACCTGCTCTGCTCCCTGATTCAGAAACGATTCGATTAGTCAGTTGTCGAACGAGTCGGTAAGCTATCTCTTTTTCGCTCTTTACGCGAATCGTAGACGGAACGAGATAACAAACCGAATCAGTCGACAACTACTTACCGAAAAGGTTCTGAATCGGGGAGCAGGACAGGCAGTTGAATCGGTAATGTTTTCAATAATTCCGAAACACGGAAAAATATTTTTGGTAAAGCACTTTACATGAACAATGTTGGACACAATCAACGTGTATCTCTCCATCCTTGAAATGAAATTGGAAATAATATACAATCTTAGTTTTAGTATTTAGACTAAACCTGAAACTAGTTTGTTCAGAATCACTAGGAGAATCTATTGACATATTTTTTACACCAATTTTTTTTTCATAAATTTCAATTTTGTTTCAGTAGGTTTCTAGTAGAAACCTAGAAACCTACTGAAACTTTTATGGGTAGAAACTTTCTACCCATAAAAGTTGACGGGAATAGACACCTTGAGGCTTGAGATGGTCCGCTCGGTCAGTTTCCGTGTATTAGACAACCCCTGCATAGCACATTTCAGGCATTTCACACTTTACTAGGGAACTTAACGCGACATAAACTACGGTGTAACTTGGAGATTTATTAAAAAAAAACACATATTAATGCAATTCTGATGAAAATCTTGTTGGGGTGTCTCGGTTTTTGTATAAAAATAACGTTGTATATCACTGGTAAAAGCGTGTTAAAATTGAATACAGTAGGAATATTATAAAATTTTGCCTAGTCGAAAAAGCACACACCATGAAAAGATAAGCCAAAACGGCCGCTGCATCCCTAATGCGGACTATATCCGTCACAAGCGAGATAACTAAGTCTGGGACGCGAGCAGCTGGTCGCGCATACCAGCGCGAATTCGCGACAATGTTTCTCAATGCGCAATACCATACACCAGCTTCCCAAACGCCGCATTTGTTTAGAGAACCAAGCACGTTTGGGTTGCAGTTTACTACCGTTCGAGTAATTACCTGGCGAGATAAGGGTTTCGAGAAACGCGATTACCTTATAACAAAGGTTTAAATTCAGGTAAAGAAGGTTTTAAGGACATTGTTAAAGCTCGAGCTTTCAAGTGTCCGAGTCTTCTGTGCAGAAGTGATTCGCCTAGTTCTTTTGATAATGTCAATAACACGACTGTGACAATTGTGTGGACACTATCCTTAATAATAAACAATAATGTTGATCCGATTTTGCATTGACCCTAATAGTTAGCGCAATCAAAGCTCCAGTTCAAAAAATGTTGTATGGCAATAATAGAGAAATGTTAAGTATTTATTTTTAAATTAGGAATTTCCCCTTATTTAGTAAAAATCATTACCAACATTCTCGAAAAATTATTATCAAAAAATATTTGAAGTTCCACATATTTTTATTTTCGAAAATAACGATAAATAATTAAATGACCCTTTGGTGCCAGTGAACGTTAATAAAATTACGTTCACTGTTTGGTGCCCAATATTGGCCCAACTTTACGTAGTTGGTAGTAGGTAGTGATTAAATAATATTTTAATCGTCAGCATCAAAGTATTGCTGAATTGGTTCAAATTCAACGTGTTCTACGAATAAAACCGATATAACCAAGCACGCCTGTACCATTTGTAAAGTTACCCATCGTCCACTGTCCTCCGGTGAATATATCCCAGCCTGCTAATCGCGGTCATTCCGCATTCACTCGCTAGCATCGCATCGAAGTTCGCACGCTCAGTTCGAATTTGGCGCGCAACCGGTACCGGTCAGTCAGCCAGCGACGTGCGCGCCTTTGCCCAACGAAGTAAGTTGTGTTGTTATGTTAGTTGTGTAGTTGTATCTTACTTTTTGAGTCAATGAACTGGTTTTAATTTATAATGAAAGACTTTAGTGTAAGTTTTAGTTTAAGTGCGAAACTATAATAAATAAATAGCAAATAAATACAGTGCCAGCGCCAGCGGATACATGGTAGGTACATAAGTAGTGTTGTGTTTATTTCTTTTTTTATCAACTCGCCGTTATCATGTGCGGTCAGTGCGAACTTATTTAAGCTTTACATCCTTTGTTTAGGAATCTCCGGCGACGCGTACGCTTACGCCTGAAGAGTAGTAGTACCTCGTACCTACTATAAACAAGTTACCGTAGTACATAATATTTATAATGGACGGGAAAATACACATAGGCGAGGGTGTCCCCTTGAACACACCAAGTGCGGCTAACATTTTTCTGAATACTGGTAAAAATACGAAACTAAATTCATCCGAAGGGACTGTCATACATCTCAATACAGGTGAGTTCCTAAGTTTATAAATTGAAACATAATTAAAACCGTAGATATGCTAATAACGTGGTATTTTAATTATATATTGCAGAGAAACCATCGGACCTCGGCGTACATATAAACACAACATTCTCAATAGCGTCTTCCAAGAAAATAAAGCTTTTGTTCGTGATGAATTTTTTGTTGAGTGTTTTATGTATGGTTATAAGTTGTTCGATAGCGTTCTACTACTGGAACGAAATGATATCAATGAGGAGACAGCTTGACATGATAAACGATCACTTCATCATACATAACCAGGACAAAGTGGTACAAAGTGCTCTGGTGGCTCAACCAAGGCCGCCGGGCGTAGTCGAGGCGCGGGAGCCAAGAACAAGAAACTTTGACGACGAACCACAGAACGCCAGAAAATACTATGTTCAGGACCTTGGAGAAGACATGTTGCTGGTAGACTCAAAGAAAAAAAATGCAAGCACAGACAATGCTCCTGTTTATGACTTAACAGTGCTACAAAAAGGTTAATATAACTTAACAGTATTTATTATTATTCATAGTATAATCATTATTAACATAATAATATTTTATTTTTAATTAATTACAGAGATAGTTGTGGCTCAATTCAATGGTGCTGTTCGTGAATACAACATGGGAACACAATGTGAGTATTAAAAAATAAATTCTTTCTACTTACTAAAATTCTTCTTGTAGTTCGGTTGGTTGTGATATTTTTAGGTGGACAGATAACTAGTTTTACAACAAAATATAAAAACTAAAATGTAATAAAAAAACTGCAGCTGATATCGCTAGTGACTAAGATATAATTATGCAGCTAGTCCATTACATAACAATAATTATTAGAAACAGATAAATTCTTGTTTATTATGTCAATCTAACTAAAATAGAACCTATTATAACTTGTTAAGCTTGATATTGGTTTGATAGCCTGTGATGCAATAGACACTAGGCAACGGAGATATATTATTATAAATTATATTATTTTAAAGGAAACTGTGCATTCCTAGCAAAGACTAATTCTAACATACTGCTTGTGTATAGTCTATGTACTGCTTACTGAACCAATCCTTTTACTTATTTTTTTTAAAGTAAGCTTAGAATTTTATTTTAGAACAAGTCTAAAATATTTTTTTCATATCAGCCTTTAATGTCACACATTTTTTTTCTTAATTTCAAATATTTTACAAGCTTTTTTATCTTCTTATTTCAAAATAACTTTCTATGATTTCTTTTCTGCCAGTTGTTAGGCCAGCTTAACCAATGAATAGTGAGATTTTTATATTTATACTAATACAACTGCAAATATGTGATTAAAATGATAATTTATGTGTATGTGACACAGACAGGATACGCCTAGATATTTGCATTGTGTACACTACAATCACAGGCTATTTACATTCTTAAGCGGAAGTTATAAGGTTCATAATCCTAAGTACGGCTTAGTTAATAGTCTGACATAGTTACTTTGTGTAAAGAGACTTGGCTCACAACTTATATGGATGTGTTGTCGTGATTAATCTGCTCATAAGCTCATAATAATTAAACGTCCAGACAATGTTAGATAATTCCTTTTGTATCATATGCATTCATTAATTGTGGCTACCAATTTATAGCTAGCTGTTAATTAGTTCTTATTTAAAGACTTAGATTTGAACTGTGGCGTCATAACCGCTTTGCACGCGTCAGTTTTCGTCCGTAGTTGCGCGTGAGTGACCTTTATAGCTGTTAAAATCCTCTCTAGTTCATTATTTTGTAACAAGGACAATTTAAACCCATTGATTCAAATCGTACTATTTGTATTCCGTCTTTTCCATGAAACGGCTTGACCCAATTAAATTAAAATTGGTTAGTACAAATACAATAACCATGGATACTTTGCTAAAATAATAATTATGTTTATTACTTATGGTTATTAATGCAGTCTATATTAACTTTACTGTAGGATAAGTTAATTCCTATTAAAATAAATAATATTCTATGAGTACCTACATATCTAGGCATTTAGATAAAGGGTTCTCCCCTGTAGGAAGTTGATATTATAAATAAGTAGTCGTGGCGCTAAATCAGTAGTAGTAATATATCTAGCATCTCGATACCTAGACTGTAATGTCAGTAATTCCCGCAAATATTTATTCATAAAGGTGCCACTCTCAAAAATTCGTAACTGTTAGGGTTCCGTACCAAAATAAAAGAACCCTTATGGTGCGACTTTGTCCGTCCGTCTGTCTGTCACAGGGTTGGCATGATTAAAACAAGTTGTTTTAAAACACATGTTTAAAACAGTATCCCCCTTATTACAAAAGATGGTCTAAGAAAAACCCTGGTTTTAGAGTAGCCCCGTCTCTTTTTGTTATATGACATAAGAAAGTGATGGGTATATTTTAAACCTGGGTTTACCTTAGTCTTGGTTTAAACCATCTTTTGTAATAAGGGGGTTTGACTTTAAACCGTGTTTTTTATCACACGTTTAAAAACACAGATTAAAAAAGTTTTAACCATTGTATAAAACAATAAGAAAAAACAAGCTTTAAAACTACTTTTCATGGCAAATAAATGGATATAAAATGAAAATAAATTAATATTTAGGAGTCTAAATAGCTTGACATAAAACCAGTTGAAGCTATCTATTGCTATGTTATATTTTTGAACTTTTATTGGCATTGTAATTAAATAAAACATTATTTTTGTGATAAGTAATTTATCAAATCAATCAATCAAACAAAGATCTAAGTAAGTACCAGGATTTATATGGGACAAGATAACACCTATTTTTGAAACATGCATTAGAATATTCAAAATTTCAATTTCAAATCAATCAAAATTATAACAATTTTAATTAATAAACAACACTAGTTATTATAAAATCAAAATTGTCTGTCAGTCAGGTCAGAGTAAGACAATATGAAAAGATCTAGTCTACAAATGAAACATTATAGGTCGAATTAATTTGAAATAATGCCCTAAACTAAAAAGAACAAAAAAACACATGTTTAAAACAATTTGAACTGTTTGTTTTATAAAATTTAAAAAAAAATGTTTTTCTTCCAACCCTGGTCTGTCACAAGTCACAACTGTTTATTTCAGGAACTACTAAAGCTATCGACTCGAAATTCAGAATAGTTTTAAATAATGCTTGTCCATCTACATATAAAGCAAATAAAAGAATTGTTTTTGTTTTTTGTTGCCTGCAATACCAAATACAAAAGTTTACAGACTTAGAAATAATTATTATTGCTCATTTTACCAGTCTTTATCTTAAGTGTAATTGCAAGTAACAGTATCAATGATGTGTACATAAGACTCTTATGACTTTCAAGATAACTCAGTAATTGGAAATTGTTATCTAAAATAATGTATTACTATTGTTAGAAACTGACACTCTTACATAATTTTATTATACTTAATCAAAACTTATGTTTAATGTATAATTTTATTTCTCAATTTAGTTATGTAATGCTAAGTGGATAGATAAAGCTAACTTTATCCAGATAAACCTAGGTCTATCCAAAGCCTATAGATAAACTCAGAAATTATTACAAACTTCGGACATTATCCAGCTAGTATTGGATAATCTTAACTTTATCCAGAAGCGATTGGATATTCGCGATGTATTCTCCATAGAGAAATAAGGCTGTTTGTCCATCGCCGCCGTCACCGAGAACGAGATGACGTTGCCGAAGTAGCGATACATACATTACTATGGCTGCGTGTCCACCGCACGTCCGTCATCCGAGCGCCGTCATCTCGGCCACCGAGATTGTGAGTAGTTCGGCGCTACCGCTAGAACTCCGCCAAGATCGTGACGGACCGAAATGCCGGCAATACAAAACGCGTCTGCTCTTGTCCACTACATCCGAGATGACGGCGCCGCTTTTTTTTTTTTTCTATTTGACTGCTGTAGGTCGTCCTAGGGGACGGTTTCTACGTAACCGGGCAGTTATTGGCGAGACCTGAAGGGTCTCCAGCCAATGGGGGGGAAGTAAAATACTTAACCTAAGCTAACTACTTGTACTACACTAACATCATGACTACCTGCAACAACAGCACTAAGGGCGACCCCTAGTGGGACTCGGACCTCGGCTTAAGGCGTTGCTGGCGTGGACATAGGGGGGGGAGACAGCTTGATGAGGGCTCAATTATCGGTGTGACTGCGGAGTCTGAAGAGACGACCGGCTCTCCGACGGGAGAGCTCGGTGGATCGTGACCGGCGGCGGTGGGACGTCGCGACGGGCCTCGTCGGCGAGGACGGTATGCCGGACGGCGGCGGACGCTGTGTATTGCGCTGGTCGATTTACTCGCCTGGACGGCGCCGGTGCTCGGATTTTTGTCTTATATTGGGAACCACCGAGATCGGTCGCGGTGGACACACGGTCGCCGTCAAGTCGTTCCGAACTCGGTCCGAAAAAATATCGTTTCTCGGTGACGGCGGCGGTGGGCTATCGCCTAGGGCGGTCCGTCCCTAGGAGCGGCCCTGCATTTACGAGAAATATTATTTAATTCAATCTAGCTTGAAACTAATTGAGCTCTTATTGTTTTTAACCCTCGACGCAAAGATGTGTGTGACACAAAAGAATTCGCGCTCAAAAATTCAAATTCCTAACTGTCAATTGTCGAATGTTCTAAAGACAACCGTTATTAATATAAATGTTGACTCAAATATTGATTCTATAAATAGATTGTTTTTTTAACATTTAAAACAAGTCACCATGCAAGCTGACTAGCTTTCATAACTAACTTTCCACTTGAGAAGAAACGCTGAAACTTTTTTCTATTGAACTCCTTGTAGATGGTACCTACTTGCGGACCGTTTCTACGTAACCGGGCAGTTGTTGGCGAGACCTATTCCCCCTTATTACAAAAGATGGTCTAAGAAAAACCTAGATTTTAAAATAGCCCCGTCTCTTTTTGTTATATGACATAAGAAAGTGATGGGTATATTTTAAACCCGGGTTTACCTTAGTCTTGGTTTAAACCATCTTTTGTAATAAGGCCCATAGGGTCCCCATCCAAGAAAAAAACGCTGAAACAAACGCACTCTTACTTATAAAAGATTGTAATTTATAAACACTAATTAAATTATACCCGTCCGTGTCGTATAGATGTCAATGAATAGAGATGACAATAGACTTAAAAGCCATTTTAGTTAAGTAACCTTTTACCATCGTTTATAAGAGTATGGTTTTTTTTTACTTATTCGGGCATATTATTTTTAAACTACGGTGTAAGCTTTGTATGTCTGAGATTTTAAACTGACTGTTCTCATCGAATGATCCGTATTTATTTTAACATCAATGAAAATAATTTTATTTAGTTTACCTCCAACGGTCATAAAGAGCTGTAATACTTTAAAGGTTTTATTGTATGTACATTCACTTAACAGTAGTTAAAACAGAATTAAGATAAGCTTTAATGTGGAGCCCTAAAATACTGCTACAATTTTGACTATATCGGTATAAAGTGGTTTTTACTAAAAAGGGAATAATGTAAACCGACTGCCCATTGAATTAAAACTACGTGGGTGTATGTGTATGTAGTGTACAGTAGACATGTAAAACATGGCTGTTCTTAATTCTATGTAATCCTTGTTTTATTTCTTGTAGTGTATGTCTAAGTAATCTATAATTGAGGTAAAACATGTAAATAACTTGAGAGGGGCTCGTAGGTAATTTACAACCGCGCAGATATATAATAATAATATCACAGACTACCTATATCTTACTCCTTACAGCCGGTCAACGTAGAACATTGTCGCAGAGCAATCGTGCCCGGGGCTGCGGGGTGAAAGAACGGAGGTTATGGTCCCGAGTAGCCATACTGCATACTTGGGACATAACCTCCGCCCCTACATAATTTTGACATTTCATAGGACCTGTCAAATGTATTGCGTTGACCCACTGTATGTAGTAAGTAGGTACACTGTGGTAATATGATTGGTGAGAGATGATTGCTGTTTGATCACTTGCAACGTCACGATAGCACAAGGAGCGTATCCCATCTTGACAACTTTCAGCTGAACAAGATTTCGAATCCCATGTGCGTACTTCTTTTGTTTTTATGGTTTTGCAAACGGTAACAAACGTCCAGTAAGGGCCCTTTTCCTGTCATGCGGTGATAGCACGCTCCTGGCCAAACCCGGGATAAAGATTTCGTTTACCGCTGCAGTGTCGTGCGTGTCGTCAGTGACTAAACTCGTGCACAAAGATGAACGTTAAAAAAGTAATCGTAGTGCGTACTATGACCATGCGTGCGACCCGCGTCTCAGTAAAAACAACACTGAAGGCAGAAGAACGCCGCCCGCATCCGGTTAGCACGCACGCGGGCTGCACGCCCGCAGTCAATCCACGTTCCGCGCGCGTGCTGCCCTCATGATAAGAAAAACATGTATGAAATGATAGGATGCGGGCAGCCTGCACGCGGACCAGATCCGCGCGCGGGCGAAAATACGCATGACAGGAAATGGACCCTAAAGGGACTCGTGGCTAATACTAACAGCGTAGATCATACGATTTGCAAGGTTAAGCTGCGCTTGCCGCGGTCAGTCTGTGGATGGGTGATCATTTGTAACACGTCGAGACCCCTCCGTACCTCGGAGAGCACGTTAATAAACAGCAGTCCCGGGTGATACGAATACCTATGAAGCTCGAAAATCTGACATTTTTTTTTCGGGGTGGAAATCCTCATGTATGTCCTGCTCCCTGGGGTGGGCGGAGGGGTCTGTCAGACTCTTACTGACTAAAACCACCCCGGTGTTCCATCTCACACCTTCGCCGGGGGTCACGAGAACTGACGATACTTCCGCAACCCTCTGGCTGGTGCCGGCCCGCCACTGCACGCCTCCTCGGAAAATCTGACATCTGGTCTAACCTTAGGATATCGGCATTGCCCAGTAACTGGGTTGCGGGGAGGTCTGATGGCAGTCGCTCCGTATTTAATACTGATATTCAGCCGCATCTGGAGGCCTACTCCCTAAGTCCGTCAACGAAGTTATTCGCCGAAACGTAGGAGTGAACAAAACAAGTGTCAAGTTCAACTTTTCGGATGGGCAAAAACACATCGGTAGTAGAGACAACTGTGCGGGCCCCGAAATGATCTTATGTCCGTAGGTGATAGGGAGTAGGAAACGCTTGTAACTAAGGCCGAAACCACGGACTTCGTGCTTAGGGAGGAGACCCCCTGGTTAGACTGGAAGCTGAACCCAACATAGTTTGGAAAAGGCTCTGCCTAGCCTAAATGTAAATAAATTAAGTACAAAGTTTTTAAAGTACTTGGGTACAAATATAAATAAAAGGGATGAAAATATAAATAAAAGGCAGCTAATAAGTAATAAGAATCTTTTGTTATACAGGATGTTAACGAATTCGTGAAATTCCTTCAAACCACATGATCTATTAAGTAATGGTGTAAGTACAAGGTTAGTCAGAAAGGGGCTACTAATCCGAAAGGGTGTTAAAGTACCCGTAATAATGAGTAACTTTTGTTCTACCACTTTCCCGAAAAGTCATGAGTATAAAAGAAATAGCTGTTCAAAAATTACATAAAAAAGTAGCTAAATCTATCTATCCTCAGCTATGATCAGCTGTGTTTACATTTTAGGTCATATTTGGGGTCACGAATTAGAAGCTCCATTTTCTGAATTCGTAACTAAAGTAGGGACGAAGATATATTGAAAAAACAAATAAAAATTATTTTACATGGAAATATATAAATTATCGAATTTTGAAATTTTAACACTTGCTTTAAAACCGTCATTAGTGATACTATAAGTGGCCTGCGGATTAGTACCCCCTTTCCGACTAACCTTGTAGATTAACCCCGCACGGGATTTAGATTGATTAAAAATAAACTTTTTTTTCCCAAATATGTTTTTTATGTGATAGAAAATTTCGATGCCATGCATAAATGAATGAAGGCACGGCGAAACAGCTGATGGGCACGACTAGCGCGATATCGCTCCACGCAGTTAACTTGGAACGTTAAAATTACTCAGAAAAAGAATACCAAGGACCATTTAATGAAAAAAAAAACTGTTGCTTCTGAAAAAAACCTATGCAGGGCCAGTCAGTGTCACCAGTAGATCACGCGGTTTGAAGGAATTACACGAATTCGTTTACACCCTGTATTTAAAAGTAAAGGTAATTTACCTCCCACGTGTGTAACATCTTATTTTATTATAAGGCGTTTTAGGTCTTTTATAAGATACAAAGTGCTAACAAAAACGTAAAATATTTTTTGCTAAGTATTTTTTATCGATTTTCTTAAAATTTTATTTAAAAACATGTAACAAAAGCACATAAAAAATCGATTACACAATAAAAGCCCAGACTGTGTAGTCTTTAGTGATCATTTTACGAGTTGCACTTCCATTAAAACGTGAACCTCGTCTGTCTGGCGGTTTTACCGCACCATTATAAAACTTGATATTCCCTTTATACGTGTCAACGTTCTGAAACAGTCATTTAATATTTAAAATCTTCAAATGTTGAAAATCAAGTAGAGCTCGTCTTGAAACTCAAGATTAAAGTATAAAAGACAAATAGACAAGCGAAATAAGTTAAATATTCAACGTCTTAGTATATTTTTATTTTATTTGAAAGAACTGTTAGAAGTTAACTGGAATAGCCCAATGGCTAATGGTCCCGAGATTCAACCCCACCTCGCTAAAAGCTAAATTTTAAATACTAATAACTTAATAATTGTATTATTAGTAACTAAATACTTTGAGGAAATGTGTCTGCCTCGTTGGTTTAGTGGTCACATGCGCCACTGCTAAGCGTGAGGACCTTTTTGTCGGAATGTCCTCAAGGATGCCCTTCGCCTGGGGAAGGCGAAGGGTTATGCCGGACTCTTACCGGCTAAAAACCCACGGTGTTCCTTCTCCTGACCCTTGTCAGGGGTCGCGGGATTCGCAGCTGCATGCACCGCAACCCCGGCAGGAGCATGAAGTCCTGGGTTCGATCCCCGGTCAGGCAGTGTTATCGGGTTTTTCCGTGTGGATTTTCTCAGTAGCAGTCCGCAGTCTGGATTTCTGCCCGGTCGATGGGAATAAGCTCGCCCCCCTAGGATTTAAACATAACGGCGAAATGAGGCTCTACTCTATGTAGGTAATACAACTCTGCACCTTCGGGGAATACAGGCGCGGTGTTATGTTATGTATTATAGCAAAAGACCGATCACCATTCTGCCGCGCTAACAAAGAACACAATAACTTAATTTTTGGACAATTTTGAGTTATAAATATATTCGGAATCGGCGAATCGAGCGGAATTCGAATATACAAGGTTAGTCAGAAAGGGGGTACTAATCCGAAAGGGTGTTAAAGTACACATAATAATGAATAACTTTTGTTCTACAACTTTTCCCAAAACTCAATAGTTTAAGAGAAACAGTTGTTCAATAATCTCAAAAAAAAATCTCTTAAATCTATCTATACCTAGTTATGATCAGCTGTGTTTACATTTTAGGTCATATTTGGGGTCATGAATTAGAAGCACCATTTTCTGAATTTGTAACTAAAGCAGGGATGAAGCATTTTTGAAAAAACTAAATAAAATCATTTTATTTGGAAAAAAATATATCGAATTTTGAAATTTTAACACTTGCTTTCAAACTGTCATCAGCGATACTATAAGTGGGCTTCGGATAAGTACCCCCTTTCCGACTAACCTTGTATATACATTGTGTCACGATCCTCAATAACGAGGGAACGACTGAACAGGCGGAGAGGAATTTGAGGGATTTCCCGAAACATTAATATTATCATCATACTTTGCTCTTATTAAAAACAAAATGTACCGAAATGTTTGTTGCTTATCATTCCGCGCATATTATAAAGATCAAGAATGATGTCAGTAGGCTACGATTGTGTCACTGTTAGTATACTATCGTTAGTATCCATCGAAAACGCGATGTTTTAAAACATATATTTAGCACAAAACGATAGCAACGCTCTGCAAACAGATAAGCATAAGAAAACAGCAAAGCATCAGCAATCAGCAGTCATCACCCAAATCGTTAGAAATCCGCTATAGGTTACTACTATGTGTATATATCTATAATATAAAAATGAATCGCTATTTCCCTTGGTCATCGCATCACGCGTGAACGGCTGGACCGATTTCGCTAATTTTTTTTTTTGTTTTGTTCGTAGTTGTCAGGAGAAGGTTCTTATGAAAGAAAATTTTGATATTTAAAAAAACCAATTATATCAGTATATCCATATTCTTAATCTGTTTACCGCATGCATAAAAATGGTTTTAACTTTTTGTCATGTACTATTTTGATTTTGTTTCTGAAGGTAGGTAGTAGGTAGGAAAAAGTGCATTGCAACGCATGCCGGGTACAGCTAGTATTATTATATTTATAGGTTACTATGCTACTAGGGAATTAAGATTTCAGGGTCATAGGACTATTTTAACGATGTTTTGCATTTGCATATAAACTATACTAATCTATCCGTCTAATAAGACGCCACTAACATACGGTGAAGGAACACATCGTGAGGAAACCTGGACCTAATGGTTTGAAATCGTCAACCCTCAGTGAGCAAGCGTGGTGATCAATTCCCGTTCCTTCTCTGTATGAGAGATGATGCATTTGCCCTGCAGTGGGACAGTTACAGACTAATATTATTGTATTATTCAACATTACTATTTGAATGACTACTGCTAATCAAGGGCTTCCTCCAGCGAGCGGCAGATGTTTAAAAAAAAAAAGATTTAATATGCTTATAAATTGGCATCAAAAAATTGTGATCACAATCACATCTTCTTTAAACATTCCCGATTTTGCAGTTGTAACTTACGATACTTCACACGTTCTATACTTCATTCTAACCAATTCTAATCTAAACAATTTTACTTATTCCTCATTATCTTTGTCCTCAGCAATCATTGGTCCTTGGGTGCGTGACGAAGAGGTCTCCTCAAAGAGCAGCGCGGACAAGATCGAGCTAAAGAACAACTACTTCACCATCAAGGATGGCGGCCTTTACTTAATTTATGCCAACGTATGTATCTACTACTGTTATTACTGCATTACGAGAAATAAGGAAATCTTTGCTTGCCCATTTATACGTGAATCATGTATAATCGAGCGCATCTTAGTAGTGGAAGGTCGCGCACACGCATCCTGCGATCATTCGCGCTAGTAGAAACGGAAACGGTCGAGAGAACATTCTTAAGCGTGAATTACATAGTAGCGTCGTAAGGTTCAGGGGGGTTACCATGATCTGTTGGAGCAGGATTGTTTTAATATTATTCCGAGAGTGGGAAAGTGACAGCGCTAGACCGCCCTCTAGCGCCATCTCTTACCCACTCTCGTAATAATATTAAAACATTCCTGCTCTAAGAGATCATGGTAACCCCCCAGGCGTGTCGCTTTCATACATTTTGTACTAAAAAGATTTGAAGCGGCACGACAAAACGTATGAAACGTAAGTATGAAGTCCGTGATTTCGGCCTTAGTTACGAGCGTTTCCTACTCCCTGTCACCTACGGAAATACGATTATTTCGGGGCCCGAACTAAGAATGAATGACAACACGATTTGACAGTTGTCCCTTCTACCGATGTGTTTTTGCCCGTCCGAAAAGTTGAACTTGACACTTGTTTTGTTCACTCCTACGTTTCGGGCTACTTTCGGACGGGCGACTAACTTCGTTGACGGACTTAGGGAGTAGACCGTATGCGCCGCGCCTGCACCTTACGCCGTTTCTATGTAATTCAGGCCTTAGGTATATTAAAACTTTCGTGAGACACATTCATATTTATGATTAGTTACGGTTTACTCACGGTTTACAAACGGAGCCCTTAATCATGAGCTGAACACGTAGCGAGGTCGTGAGTAAACCGTAACTAATCATAATTCACACTAAGAGTGCACGCGCGGGCTACTATGTAACCAACCATATTGTTATATATTTTATTAACTAGACGCGCTACAGTGTAATCGTCTAGTGTATTCCTCAAGTGTTTACGAACTATACAACGTGTTACAAAAATACCCCTAAAGCCGAAAGGGGATTAAAAGGTCCCTTGTAAAGAGTCTATTGGCAATATTTCAAAATAAAAGGACGCAAAAAAAAAATTGGACATGTCATAAAATAAAATCATCACTGAAACGCAACCCTGAAAACATAAAAGTAAAGAGTAGACTACCCAGAAAGTTATTTTACATTCTTAGCCTAAGGCTTAAAACGCACTAGTGGCTAGCCGCAATACGGCGTGCCGCTGGCGGTAGGCCGCACATCGATTTTTACATGAAACCGCATGATCTCAACGTACTGGCGCACGACGGCTGGCCGGAAATCAGTGCGTTGAGATCACGCGGTTTCATGTAAAAATCGATGTGCGGCCGGCCGCAAGCGGCAAGCCGTATTGCGGCTGGCCGCTAGTGCGTTTTAAGCCTTACCTAATTTCCTCTGAGAGGTAAATGACAACAACCATAAAAGACTACTTGATTAACATTTTTTATTTTAAGGGGAATTATGGAACACGTTGTATACTGTGTTTTACTTATTTTATGTCTTATTTAGAGAATTAATTGATTCCTAAGTGGGCTACGCCTATAGCCCGCGCGAGCCCTCAAGGAGTATTTACGGGCACGTGTACTCGAGTGTTAAAAACATTATTTGTCTGACTTTAACATGTAGGAGGATTGCTCCTACTGAATGGCACGCAAACTAGGTCAACTTGCGTTATCTAATTATTTCTATATCTGTGATTTAAACAGAGTTGTAGACGTCTATCGTAAACACATATTATAGTTTGCCGATGACTGTATTACGTTCCATATGATAACGAGCGAGGTTATCACCTTTTATCGGACACAGTATGGGCACAGTATGCCCTGATAAATGGCGTTATTAATAATATTACAGTTTTTTTTAACTGTCATTTTCCCATGTAATGTTCTACTTTATCGGAACGAAACTGTTGGCGTCCTTCTCGCAGACCAAAATGATACACAAAATGGGGATGACGATATAATATTATATGATAACACGTATTCTATGATGGGTTTTACGACCGAACACAAATAATCAATCATGTACATTCAATAGTTTAGTCACAGGAATTTTCGTACGATGTAATAATTTTACGAATATCAAGATCTCTACGCGAAGTTATGTAAATCTATGACCCGTTTAAACCAAAATTATCTTTATTTACACGTGTAGAACAGATAAAGTTAACATAAGTTTCCACTTCAACGTCCCTTCATCTACATGAATGAGTGAAATTGAAAAATCATGCGACAAAAAATGTGTTTAGAAGTAACTGATTTTTTGTGTACGGTACTAGAACACATCATAGAACACGTGGTATTTATTGTTGTATCGTCATCCCCACTTTGTATAGGGTAACTCACGAGTCAATGGACAGTTAAGCGAATTTAAACTTTTCTTTTTTTTTTACTCCAGTATTACAAAAATGCAGGACATACCATAAAAATAAATCAATAGTTGTAAAGGGGATCTCTCTATTTCATGTTGTTATAACACAATATTATAACGTACAATATATTTAAAATAATATATTTTTTAAAGTGCCAAAAAACACAGTTATTGGACAGCATTTGCAGTCAATTGGACATTTATTTGAGTCATTGGACAGAATTTACGATGGCGTTAATTGATTTTAAAATGCTCTTTTACTAACTAAAAACAAATCTAAATTAGGTTTTTGTCACTAGACAACTTTAAAAATAATAAACTGAACTAAAGTCAAGTGTTTTATACAGGATTATTGGAAAAACACTAACAACCTCTTACTCTCTGTACTCATCATTATGAACAACTTTTACTATGGGACCAAACCTGAAATCGTGAAAAAAAAACAGCTGTCCCCTACATTTTGACGAGTTATGCGAACATAGTGTTCAGGATGTTTTATTTTAAAATGAAGAGTGGATTTAGGAATACTTCCTTACTATGTACTTAGTACTGTACTATGTACTTAGGTACTTCCGCGCAATTTCACGAATTTTTCCGCCATTTCGAACTTCCTGCAAAGCTTTACGTAAGCTCTCAGAACTGTATGGTTCTTTTTTTTAAATTTTAGGCATCTTGTCTTGTCTATCTATTTCTGCAACCAATCATTGGACATACATTAGACAGTCATTGGACAGTAGCGTCCAATGACTGAATATAAACGTAAATGATAGTCATTGGACAGTGTCCAATGACTGCTAAATAAGCTAGCAGAAGAGTAAGATTTTTTTATATTTTTTTTATAACTTAAACACACACGAAGAAAGCATAAAATTGAAGAAAAAAAAAGTTTCTTTCAATACTAGTAATTGGACAAGATGTCCAATCACTAAATCACTAAATGTATTAACATACAGTCCTTGGAAATGGGATAATATAATCTCAAATTACAAAACATTAAGATTACGTTTTGAAATAACGTGTAAAACAATATAAGCTACCACATATTTAATGCAATTTGTCCCAAACAATCAAAAAACAAGATTTTTTTACTATTTTGTCAGTCCTTGTCCTTAGCAAATTTTATTTATTTTTGGCGAGAATTTGACACTGCGTCGCGACCACTACATTAATATTTTTTAACTGCCAATTTCGGCATCTATTGGTTATTTCAAATATTAAGATCGACTTTGGAGACACGTAAGATAAATAACACTTGCTTGAATGCTTCAAACATCGCTTGTAGTTCTTATAAAATCCGTAAAAGAGCGAAGTGTCCATTCACTAATCGCGTCCAATAACTAGTGAACTACCATATGTATACCTACGATTATGACAGTATTAAACAAATAAATAATAAGCATAGTATTATATCGAAGAGTGTATAAAAAGAATTTAAATTAACCATTTATCGTATTCATAATGTGAAAAGCCACAATTAAGTCGTTGCAGACGATGACTCAACTTTATTATTATTACAATAAATAACGTACGTAACAATATGCGGTTTATAAAATAAATATCATATAATAGTATACGTATATTAATTATTTGTAAACAGACTTTGTCAGTGAAAACTAGGACTTTATGACCACAAAACAATAGAAATGGGAATTTTAAAGTACCTAATAAGGCCAATGTAATACCCAATGACCGTATACGTCATAAATATTCATTCTATTTTAAATAATTGAACTAATAAATATAATCTTAAATATTCCCGAAAAATAGTTCCTAAATTCGAAACCTATTATAGAATTTAGCATAAGGTTACAACTACCACCTGTAACAACTACCTGTTCATCCTGCGAAAATCAATTTTTCTATTGGGTTTTTTAGTTCAATATCAAAAACTCGCAGGCACAATCTGAATTAAATAAGCATGGGATAAAATGACTACCGGCTAAACAAAAGTAGGATAGGGCACGGGCCTGTTCTTAGAGTGAGAACAAGTCTTGTTCCACCACGCTGGCCTGTTGGCGGAATACACACTGTAAAGTGCGTTTAGTGCGCAACGCCTTCTGTATACGTAGTGTAAGAGCCTTTAATAATTTACCATCGCACTTGGAAATTGATGTATTTAACACTAGCGCACGTAAAATTAGAGACATCCTAAGTAGGGAATATTTTGGTGATGATAGGAAATATCGCACGGCTTGACACAATTTCTTCATTCCGTTTGTATTGTTCTTCTCTTCTTTAACATTGTGTAGTTCTGTTAGTTGTGTTCATTATATTTGCTAATTGATACATATATGTGGAAGCTTGTAATTAGCAATTGTCCACAAGCATATCATAAATTATTTAAATTTGTCATTAGTCTGTAAGCTTTCTGTAAAATAAAGTAAATAAATAAATAAAAATAAATTTAATCAACGAAGACCCGTCCCACTCTTTGTCTAAATCGCTACAGTGCATTATTAATTGCTATTGTGTTAGTTCTATCGCCACAAAATAACTAGGTGTGTGTATACGCCCACTAATATAAGATAATAATAAGAGATATAGATGAAAGTTCTCAAAGGGGCCTCTGCGCGTCGGACCTGTGTCCCCCGTATGCCTTCCAAAGGACCGGACATCTTCCGCACGGAAGATGAGCCGTGAACTGAGAGTGATACACATACATCTACTATTATTGCCTCGTGGTGCATACCCACCACGCGGCTACCTCTCACAAAAAGGAGTAGGACGCGTCTTCGTGGATTGAACGCACTATAGAGAGTTGAGTCTTATCATAATTGACGAAATTATAGTCCACGTTCAATGGGACAAACAATTAGAACAAAACCTATCCGTACTAAAAACTATTTCTCATTTTTCCCAGGTGGTGTACCTTACAAAGTCGCCAAACTGCTACTTCATATGGGCGCGACAAACTGGTACGCCGCGTTTACTATCCACCTGCGCAACCGGCGACGAGTCCAGCAACAGACCACTCGACAAGTCCCAAATGTCGTGCTCCGTTCAAACGGTCGCCAGACTGTATAAAGGAGACACCGTCAACATCGCTCAGAGGGAACCCAACAGGACGGTATGGCTCAGACCAGGGTACAGCTACATCGGTTTCGTGAAACTTAGTTCCTAATAATAGGCTGTGAATTAGTTAAGGTAAATTGAAGTTTTGAGTGAAGCCCCGAGCATTCAACTGTGAGTCAGGCGCGAATTTGACGCAAACAGTGACAATCTGACCTAGTAGTGGTTTCTTCAAAATAAGGTCAGAATGAATATTATAATCAATAATCCCGCAGGGGAATTAACAAGTTGGTTGAGTAAAGACTTGAAAAAAAACCTACGACCAATTATATTAATGAGAAGAGGATTCCTTCACTTCTGAAGTACTATTGACGAAAGTAGGTAGGGTTTTTGTGACCACTAAAGGCACAAGTCCGAGACGGGCTGTAGACCGCAAACTGCAAAAGTAGTATCGCTTGCAGTGCGATCTGCGGCTGCGGTCTGCGGTTGCAGTTTTGCAGTCGCTGTCGGAATAGCACCTTTAAAGTGCACACCTTAAAGGCGCTATTCCGATGGCGACTTGCGGTCTGCAGTTGCAGTCTGCAGTTTGCCTTCAAACACAAAACCTTGTTTGTATAATTTTCGCGTAGTAAGATAGTGATAATTAATCACTGCCAGTGAGAGGACTGAGAAGATTGGTGCTAGATATGTGATAAGAATACCCCTGTTACACTAGGTAACAGATAAGTGACTGGTTTGTTAACGGAATTTGAGCTCAACATAAAAAGTCGACGTATATTAGAATATTAAGTTAAGTGCGGCTCTGATGTTTACAATATAAAGTTAGGTATAAGTGTAAAAGTTAATGCACCCATCGTCAGCCATAAAATACTAGTTTTTAGACATAAATAGTCTTTATTTGCCTTAATTACATTCTTAATATCGTCGCCTTAGAATGAAAAGCCCGGGAATGCATTTTGGTCATTGCACACTGTGGGCTTTCACGCGGACGAAATCGCGGCCAATTATTACGAATGTTAATAAGGCTTAATTTCAGTGCCTGCATACCTAATTTCGTTTGAAGCGGCTCTCTTATATGTATAGTTCGTATAAGTCGTGATAAAATAAAAAAAGACCAAAATTGCATCCCGAGCTTTTTACTCTAAAATCTAAGGCGGCGATATGGAATTTTATCAAATTCATCACTATTTGGTGCTAGAATATGTTAAGTACATGTTAAACAGTCATTTACTTTACAAGTAGCTGCTATTTATTGTGCCATAAGCTCTAAATCCACTAGCAAGTTTTAAAGCGCAAGTTATTGCACTCCATTGCTCGCTTAGCTCGTAAAACGTGCAGCAATCGACTTGCGGCAAGTACCTATGTCATGTCACAGTTGCAAAGACAACTTGCACAGTGAAACTTGCTAGTGGATTAAGCGCTTTAGAAACTAGTAATCCAGATTGTTGATAGAATAGAATAAAATATATTAAGATTCAAAAAGAAAATATTTGTATGACTGTACTTTAAAGAATAATGTGATTTTGTTTGTGTAGCCTGAAGCTGGCTGAAAGGCACACGACACACAAGTGAACAAAACTGTTTCGTAAAAAAAAAACGCAACAAAGTTCGCTTGTACAGTGCGATTAAAATAACTTTGCCCCTCTGAAGTGAGGACCAGAACCATCAGAACGCTGAAAGCCTGGTTTCAGAGCGGCAAAGAATAACTTTGCTGCTCTGAAGTTAGGAACAGAACGTTGAAAGCCTGGTTTTAGAGCGACAAAGAATAACTTTGCTGCTCTGAAGTGAGGAACAGAACGCTGAAAGCCTTTCAGAGCGGCAAAGTTATTTTACACGTACTGTATTCATCACTAATGGTCGTCGAACACAGAGTTTCAGATTCTTACGGCTGGTCGTGTTTGCTCGTGTATACCTGGGGGGCAATTTTACTAACAAAAACGTTGATCAATCGCAACCGAACCGTTCATTCAGACAGTTTTCATTTACAAAAAATGACAACAATAACAAAACCAAATATTTCGACAGTTTTCGTAAACGAAAACCAACTGACGGCTGTTGTTCGTTTGAGGGTTGACAATAGTTTTGTTGGTAGAATTGTTCCTCTGGCTTAATTAAGAAACCCAGTCAGTATGCAATTACAATTACCAGCGTAGTTTTTTAAATATAAGCTCGTCGCATCTAAGTTACACCTTAAGGGCTAGGGCACACTATCGATCTCTGGTGTATTAAAAATTTGGTCAATGCAGTCTTCCATATTATCACGAATTATGAGTTTAATTCGTGATAGATAGTATTATAAAGTAATATAAGTCTAAGCGGACCGTGTCAAAGCGACTCTGCACCACCTTTAATGCTAATAGGAAAGTCAAAATAAATGACTAGATAGACCCTAGATTGACTCTTGTATTAGCAAGAAAGTGATGCCTACTAAAAGATTAAGTTAACGCTACCACGACGTTTTCTATTGTTCTTAAATACGCGAACGCAGCTGTAACTATAGCTACCTAAGGAGGCTCATGTAAGTTTTAATCGTAGCCTACCTTAAAAGGCGGATCCAGACATTGTGAGGCATGCGCCGCGAACGGCGCACAACGCATGCGTGTCCCTACCGACACACGCTGGCTCGCCTCGCACATGCTTAGCCTGTGCGCAGCACATGCCTCGCCACAAACATAAAGATAGACAAACGAAGCATTTGCTTCGCACGCGATGGCTCGACCCAAGCATACGTTGGTATATTTTTTCGACACGCACGCCTCACTCCGAGGCATTCGTTGTTCGCCGTTCGTGGCGCATGCCTCGCAAAGTCTAGATCCACCTTTAAACTGACATGAGGCTTTATAAAGCAGCTGTTATACCGTCGTCACAAGTCACAACCCTATTGATCGATAGTCGGCTCGAGCTCTTTTATTAGGTATGTGTCGATTCACAAATGAATCGTAAAGTCGAAGAACGTAAAAAAAACGAAGTTTAATTTTGCGTTTTATAAAACTTATTGTATGTCATGTACAATAATTAATACTTACAAGTTTCTAGTTACATTGAGTAGTTATTTAATTATAAGTCATTTTATATCGAAAAATGTGATATCTTTAGTATAATAAATAATTTGTATGATTTCTTACGAAAATTTAGAATGTACAGTTACGTTAATGTCTACTTAAAAATTATTTGAAATACGTGTTATGTGTATTTCTGTATGTGTATAATAATATTTTTGGAGATGACTCCCGTCCACAATTAAATGTGCCTTACAAGTAGTCTGTTATTATTATTTTACACCAATCACCATTTTTCCATGCAGTGTGTGTTCCCTAAAGATTGCCAGCATCCGCTTCACCTAAAGAAAATGGTATTCTCATTAAGCAAGCCACTGTTTCTACACAGTATATGACTCGTCATTGTGAATGAGCAATATATTCACTATGATAATAATATTACGAAGGTCGAGCGCCAACTGTACAAATACCATAAAATATCATTGTTAATAATGCACTGATAAAAGTCGCTCAGTATAAAATATTAATATTCACCCGCTTCTATAGTTACACTGTATGAGGAACCGAACATAATTGAACTGAGCTAGCCTATGCAGATAAAGAACCACAGGTGTGAAAGTTGATAATAATGCCCAGAGTCCCATGTCTAAGTATATTTTATTTTTTGCGGGGTCGAGATCCTCCTGGATGTCTTCCGCCCTGGGGTGGCCGGAGGAGTCTGTCTCTTACTGACTAAAACCACCCTGGTGTTCCCTAGCACACTTACGTCAGGGGCCGCGGGAGCGATGCATTCGTCTGCAGCCCCCAACTAGTGTCGGCCCGCCTCTGCAGGCCTCAATCGCGGGGGCAGTGAGACTCCTCCTGTGTCATCTAAGAGGCGCGCGTGGAACACTGCACGCCACCGCCTTTGGTCTATTTGCATGGGGGAGGCGGACGGCCCCATACGTCCGCAGCTTCTGGAACCGTTTACGGGGGTTGGAAGAGGGCGTTATCCGCCCTCCGCCGACGCCCGGTGTGCCTTTTACGGGCTGGAAGAGTGCTTGCACTCTCACTTTCCGCATTCTCCTTCTGCGAGATGACACTTTCGCAGAAGAAAATCACCACGTCCCAGGACTCTGCACTGCCGACCGTAGAACGAACCACGGCCGGCAGTTACAGGTCGCTCCCCACCTCGGAAAGAAGGGCGCGGCGCGGCTCCTCATAATACAGCACATTCTACCAGCGCGTGTGCCGCGCCGTGTCTTCTCCACAAGGGACGCAGTGATTACACCGCGCGTCCGGCTCCCTGCCAATGTGACACGGGTACTTCCCGAAGCAACCGTGCCCCGAGAGCACCTGCGCCGCCGGAAACGACAGGGAGCCGGACCTCCTCCCAAGTCAGAGGTCGAGCACCGGTCGGATCGCCTCAATGGTGACAAGGCCTGCATTATAGCGCAGAAGCCTGACCCGCCATTCCGCCACTAAGACCTGACGGAACTCTGATCGATGCAGCTTGATCTGCCGCTGCACCAGTCATGTCTAAGTACCAACATCAACCTTTTGCCGACTATGGCCGCCTTTCTTCATAACCGTGAGGCAATCTCTTCCAGTGCTTTTAATTTGTCGATGCCGTTTGACAAAGTTCCGTGGCGATAATCCATCTGGGATTTAAACATATGAATACTCCTATGAGTGCTAAGTTTAGATCTCTTAATTAATTCAATTAACTCGGGCTATCTTTGTCCACATGTGCATCTATAGTAAAAGATGGTCTACTATTTTAATGCTGGAAACCACACCTCATTAGAACAACGCGGCTACCGATGACTGTTGGCAATCGCGTTGCTATAAGTCTCATAATTAAATACTACCTAATGATGATCAATCTAATCTATGAGTATGAGATACCTAAGTTGCTAAAGGTTCGAATAAAATTCAAACATTGATAGAGTAACGTTCCAATTAACAAAAAAATAGCATTTGTTGCTCACTTTAATTCTTGACGTTTCTATCTGTCATTCTCAGTGCATTGGAACGTTTCTGACGTTTCTGTAACCTCAAAAATATTGCTTGCTTGTATCGCTATTTTGATTTATATAAAAACTTGTGTAACATAAATCATGCTGACCAGGTACAGTAATATAAAGAAAAATACTAAAATCGTAGTTGTCGTATAATTATAATCCATGGATGGATACTTACTACCACTTTTCTTTTAGATTTCGATTCAGACGAGACTTTCGGGTTATAGTCAGGTATTTTTCGGATAAACCATCAGACAGCGATGGCAAAGCACCTGAATCGAAGCCTACAGCTAAAGAACCGCAGAAGACTTCAGAATCGGCAACAGAGAAGATACAGGAACTCCTGAAGTTGATGATGGCTGAGCCCAAAATAAAGGAAAGTGAATACAAGGATAAGTTCGCGACTGCACCAGTGATACAGAGAAGAAAGAAGACAGATGAAATTGAAGTCACAACAGAGAAAATAGGTTTGGCTTTACATAATATGGTTTGTCAATTCAGTCCGCTGCGTCAGCTGGTCCCTTATTGGAAATGGCGTTTTTTTTACCTTCTACTACCTACAGCAGTCTCAACATCGATTCTCTCAGTAGCCAGTTATTTTTTAATTACATGTCATATTGTTAAATGTTGTTATGGTTCAATGGGAGTGAGGTGTCTTAAGAAAAAAAATACCTAAATAAATTAAGTTTGAGGTGTCACAAGAAAAGAGTACCTGGAAGAACTTGGTGGAGGCCTTTGCCCAGGTGGGAAAGAATAGGCTAACATAAAAAATAAAAACTCAGTCTATTGCACCCTTTTGCTAGCTTCTCCCAAGTTAGGCCACAACATGGTTGAGATCGTCTTCCATACCTAATTAACACACATACCATTTCTTCGATTTAAATTCAAATCAAAGGTTTTGTTGCATGGGATATTAAGCAAACCATCAAAATTCTTGTATTGCATAGTTTAGGTAAGAAAATGTAGGGTTCCAGTCAAAATAACTGCTATGGTGCTCTGTAATCGTAAAGTATATTTGCTCGGATTGATAAATAATATTTACAATTATATGCATAACTGAAGTATATAAATAATAGAAGCTTTGTGTGACATGACAAGTTTGTCTGGGGAAGTACTACCTACCTATATTTCTGCAGCCAATCAGCATTGCCGTGTTATGATTTGACGGCTACGGGTGCCAGTGAAATTACAGGCATGTGAGACTCCAATTTTGTCTCTAAGGTTGGCAACGCATCCACAATACTCTTTGTGTTGTTGGCGGTAACCACTTACAATCAGGTGGACCGTCAGCTTGTTTGCCAACCTTTTACATTAAAAAAACTTTTGATTTAATATGTGCTTTCAGAGGAGAACATAACAAAGGCAGCTGGTGATGTGGCACAGGCCCTAGGTGGTGATGTGAAACAGACTGAAGCAGAACTGCTGTCCAGGGTGCTGGGGAAGATCAACCAGTCTTCAACTAGTCTCAGGTGAAGTAACAAATAGTTATTTTATAAGAAAAAAATCTTCAAACTATGTAATTGAAAGTCATACCTGCTACTCTCAACCCAGCCAACTAGACGAATGAGTGGAATGCAGCCTCCTCGCCTACATACTGCCTCAGGTGCCGCGATTGTCTGTTCCTCGTACTTGTTGGTGGTGTCTAGAGATGAAATTGCATGTGACGTCACATTTGAAAGTCACCTAGTTGTCTTGGTCGAGTAGTAATAATAAATATAGTTGATTCTTCATAAGGTTTGCATGGATAGTTATAAAAAGTTAATACACAATCTGGGGTCTCATTTATGGAGTCACGGGATCCGCCGCAAACAGATATACGACTACAACAAAAAAAATATGCTGGGTATAAATAGTCCGGACCGAAGATCAAAGAGACCGGGCGCCCTGACTGTTATTATACTACACTGATTGATACAATGATGAGTTACAGTGTCGTTGCTAGGGTCATGGACGCCTAGGGCTTGTACTATTTATTCTGTGCCTAGGGCCTGGATCAAATTTTGCCCAAAAAAATACGCTAAATAAAAAAAGGCATTTTAATTAAGATTTTTGCTAAAAATGAAGGCAGTAACGATTTTATCTGATTTAGTAGCTCTCAATGTACAGACATATTTAATTTGTATTTAAACCAATATCATATTTTAGCGCGAGATCTGCTGCGGATCCTAGGTCCTGCGCCCCTGGCAGCCGCTCCTATGGATAGCCCCTAGATACGAAACTGGTTAGGAACCCTAAAATATGTATATCGGGTAATCTAATAGAATAAGCCTTTAAGCCCCGCATCATGCTCCGCACTAGATTCCGCGTCTCAATAATCGAGCCCTTAGAGGAATTACGCACTGCGTCCGATCCGAATCCGTGAAAATACGGATATAAAAAACTTGGACCGAATTCGGATATTGCTTTACGCACTGCATCCGATCCGAATCCGTGAAAATACCGATCTAGAGTAAAAATCTCGGATCGAATTCGGATGTTGCTTACGCACTATTCCGATCTCTGATTCAAATTCAAACAATTCAGTAGCCATCTTTGGGATATCCGTTTGGGGTCTGATTTGAATCCGAGGTAATACGAAAGCGTTCATACAAACAGTACTACGGCTACTTCGGTCCGTCAATTGTTCTTCGAAATTTCGAAATCGGATGACGGATGCCGGATGTAGTGCGTAAACTACCATATAACGACGGGTCCTACGTATACTAGTATAAGTGCAAAAATCAAACTTTACAGAAGAGCAGTTTAAAAGTTCGAAAGCTTTTAAATTTGACATAAATCAGTAGAAGTATTTGAAATTTTGGAATGGACCATACCACACCATTTGAAAATTTCAAATATTTCTTTTGATTTACGTCAAATTTAAAAGCTTTCGAACTTTTAAACTGCTCTTCTGTAAAGTTTGATTTTTGCACTTATACTAGTATACGTAGGACCCGTCGATAAATAGTTCTATGGCTACTTCGGAACGTATTTTCACGGATTCGGATCGGATGCAGTGCGTAACCGCTGTTAGTATGGTGTAATTAAAAAAGTACGTGGTGGCATCCTGGATGTGGTGGATGCAAGTGATAAAGTAGCATTTTTATTGTAGAAACCCCAATTTTCATAACTATTTTATTATATTTCAGTGACCTCCTAGTCGGTATGAAGGTTGATCGAACAAAAGAGCCTGAAGACTTGGCAAAGAACGAGACAAGGGGGCAGCAAGTAAAGCGGCTTGTTAGCAAGCCCAAGGTGGATACACAGCAAACCAGGTACTCTCAGAGGAAAGCCAGGCCAGCGGAGGGTGAGGCAGGTGGTGAAGGGAGGAGGAGAACGTAAGTTTTAGACTATTAGGGTTGGACCTCATCTGGCAGCACGGAATCGCCTTTTTCCGTCGCCCTTTCTCTTTCTGTCGCTTAGAACTGCCATTGCCGACCATTGCATTTTGTCCGTGATGCCGATCGCCTCGAAGATTCCGCCGCGTGCTATCGCATTATGCTTTCTGTCTCGGTCTAGCAAATGGCAGTTCTAAGCGACAGAAAGAGAAAGGGCGACGGAAAAAGGCGATTTCGTGCTGCCAGATGAGGTCCAACCCTTAACCTCATTGTTCTGGCTAATGCAAAAAAACTACATCAGTTAACCTAACAAGAAGTTGAAATGGTTTATTCTGATTCTTAATTGTTACACCTGATAATTATGCACAGGCCGATTCATGCACTATTTAGTTTTAAGAAACTCCAGGGCCTGATTAACCTTAGAGGCTAAATAGGCTGAAGCCTGGGGGCGCGAAGTCTTAAAGAGCGCGACAAACAAAAACAATTTGAAAGAAGAACAGGAATGTTACATTTTTTTTCATTCAATCCCCCTTCCTCTCCCAGCGGGTGCTAATCTTGTAGTAGCATAGGGGCAACCCAAACCCTTGATCAGACCCTGGAGAACTGATAGCAACTAAGAAATACACAGGTTAGGTACTCTTGTGAAAATGTTACTGTGTGACCTCCACGACTTTAGGGAAACCAGCCGGAACAAGCGCAGCGCGAGATAATTTTGTCGTTGCATTATGCCGAGCTAAGATAAGCTATAAATTATCACGTCTCAGCACGAGATAACGCGACGCCAAAGTTTTGTCGCGTTGCACATGTTAGGCTTGCCGATCTCCACAGTAATTGTGAATCTCATGGCAATCAATAAAGAAAATACTGATTGCCTCACTGGCTGACACGTATTATTAACTTGCTTTAACGGCGAAGGAAAATATCGAGAAAATGCAGAAGAAGGCTCCAATTTTTTTTTCGATTTTGTTTAATTAGTCTTTCAACTCATATCAGGCCAGCATGGAGGGCCCTTCTTATTCTTAGAACAGGCCCGTGCCCAGAAGTTGGAAAGCAATGATCAGATTAGTATTTATTATAAACCATCTTTTCTTTCACAGCCCCCCCACTCTGTCAGAACCGACATCAGTCAACATATTCAGTGGCGAACCTTTAGGCATTTTCAAAGCCAAGGAAGCCAACTATGGTACAAAGCTGGATGTATGGGAAAATTTAAAGCAACGAGAATTGACGCTGGCGACCTCGCAGCCGCCCGTCAACTACTTCCAGAAGATGGCGCTGTGGACTGAACAGGGGAAGGTCTGGAAATTTCCAATCAATAATGAACAAGGTCAGTGTTGATATATTATTTAAAGAGAGCTTGCTTGGCATAGAGTTTTCCCTAGATATCAAAAGGCGGCAAAAAAATTGGCTTAAAAATGTTTAATGCGCACATAAAGATACTTGAACAATAAATTCCTTGTGGTGCATTAAAAGAGCCTTCACGAATGACGATGCTTAAGTACGTCCGGCACACCCTGGGCAGTCAGCCCAACTACCAACCTTACTGACTGGCTAATCTTTTTACCACAATTCGAGCTATTCGTAGCTCGTTCCGATACGAGAGAAGAATAAATTCCTTCATCCACAGTGTAGAGTTTATCGCTTTATGCGGAACACCGGTCACAGTGTGCGTCCTGAGTGACGGCGCACGGGCTTATTGCGGAACGGCTATACCGTCGATACCTGTCCTTAGTGCACGCGGGAAAGTTGACGCGTACACGCGTATTTAGGCGCCATCTCCACGAGCGAGTGAATCGCGGCGATATTCTCGCCGTGCCATCAAATTCAATACTAACTATCGCCGCGATAAAATCGCCGTGCGGAGACACGTTCTAAGAGAGTGTATAGAAATACGTGGCAAAACGATAATATCGCCGCGATTCTCTCGCTCGTGGAGACGGCCCCTTAGTGTTTCGTTTATTTTACTTTGGTTTTAATAATGTCGATATCAAAATTCAAACGTTTCGAACATTTATTTAATGCGCCGTTCATTCCGCTTGCGCGGTGCGCCGTCACTCAGGACGCACACGTACTGGCATCAAATATTTTCATTTAGAAGTATCCTGCTAATCCATTCTCAATAAGTTTCCAAGGCGCCATTTACGACGACCACGGCGCAACTCTTTATTTCACATCTATATCTAACTAATATAATTTCCCTTGTTTCACCTATTTAATTAACATTCAAATAATCATGTATATGGTTCTACCTTAACTTTTAAATATGATAATTATTGTCATTTCATTACAGGCTTAGAAGAAGAGCAGAATGTCCACTTCTCAGAGCACATATTCCTTGACACCCACCTCGAAGGCTGGTGCCCTAAAAAGGGCCCAATCAGGCATTTCATGGAGCTTGTGTGCATAGGTCTCTCAAAGAATGCATTCTACACCGTACAAGAGAAGAAAGATCATATAATGTGGTACAAGGAGTATTTTGAGTCTAAGAAGGATTTACTCTCAGAAGTTGGCGCTTGGGACCACAAAGCAGCCAGTGCCGAAGCCACGCAAAGTTAATTAGTAGTTATTATTTTAATATGTATTAAATATAATTAGTGTTACAGTAATGTTTGGTGTTTATTTTTTCATATTTTTAATTCTAACCTCTAGTTTAGGTACTTCACCTAAAAACAAGTTGTAAACAGATTGATCAAAGATCTTTTTAAAAGTACCAAAATATTAAAGTACCTAACTTGTTGGACGTTATGAAGTCGTATAAAATATTCGAATCTTGTCAAAGGTCATATATTATATTATATTAGTTATACATGTTGTAATATGAATTTGCCATTATTTTCTTGAAAATATTGACGGATACGTGTTTTATACCTAGGCGAGGGGTCATAAATAACAAAAGCTTTGATTATGAACGAGAGATGATGATTTGGAAATTCCATATACAATTATAAACAACTTAATTCCAAATTGGAATTAAGTTGTTTATAAAATGTGGGTAAGTTTCGTAAACCACACGTCGTTGGATCTCGACCTTATGGTAGCAGGCGGTGCTACTATGCGTGAGTTCCAGGACTTTCAGGCTCGAGATTGTTGTTAGGGTTCACTGTTCGCAAATTCTTAGAACCGAGCAGCTTAAAATATGTAGGCCGCGTTCCGCCAGGTAACAGCCACCGCATGATTTCTAGTTAGATACAAGCCAGAAATAGTATCTACTCTGGACCAGTTAGAAAGTCAAAGCAATAATAGCTTTGAAGGTCTAAAAATCGATGAATAATCATTACTTTTTTTTAATAACATGTAACTAATTTGCTCTTGATATAATTATGCAAAAACTATCTGTAAAGGAGGATTATAAAAATAAAACAATGCTTTTGTTTTACTTCACTTTATTGCACCTATGGAAGTACACTTCGTTGCATATTTCGTTGTTTCAGGTCTCTATTGATAGCGACCAATCAAGTTAGTTTACAAATATTATTATTACTAGAGTGCTACGACTCGCTTGGCATAATATTGGACATCAAAAAGTCAAAATTGACTTAAATCTATGGATCAAATGTTTTTAAGAACAATTTTTTTAAATCTTAATTCTACCTCTACGTTGAGAGAGCATCAAGACACTACAGAATGTATATTATACATAATAACAATTACCTTTACAACATCATGTCCATTAGACATAATACAAAGTTATTTTAGTACAAAAAACCTACCCAATTGTTTGTATTTAAAAACAAGGAACTCGTTATATCTAAGTACATATTCTTACGTTAATCTTCGTATACTTTAAAAGCCTCCAAAAACGTTCCAAATTAAAGAGAAAATAAAAACAAATGTATAAAATAAATGTACTTAAAAATCACAAAATTTTGTACAATATGCGCAAACGCACTTTGAGAATTTCAGGTTTGACATATTATTAATTAGTCAATGCTATAAAACCAGAGACTACTTAAAACAATTGGAATGAAAATGTTTTTGAAGTCAAGGAATATTAATTTCTTAAAACAAAGAAGTAAAACTACCGATTTTGTAAAATTTGAAGGACGTATACGTTAATGATAAGACTTATTGCCTCCATACGATATGAACATATATGTTAGTATTACACTTAATAGTTAACCTGTTTACTTAACTGTTACAACAATAAGTTACTAGAGTGCCCTGAGTATTGCTAAATCAAAAGCTAAGTTGATCGTATACAGCAAACCATAGATTTTCGTTCTTTCAAAATAGGAACAGAATTTCATCTTTACATGTATGCGACCCGCTTTACTGACATGTTAATCAGATAGTATACATTATTTAGTATACAAAGCTCAATAATTTTACTGAAAAAAATCACATAAACAAGGATAGAAGTTATTATAGAAAAGAATATTTACGCTATCCAAAATTCCTTATTCGTTACAAGTAACGCTGCGCTGTAAAAAAAAGTTTATCTGTTGTAAAAACGAAAAAAAAAGAACGCCGGCAGCATCTGTTACCTTAGCTACCCCCGAACAAGTATAAAAAATGCATTCACATTCAAAAGAAATATGCATACGTTTGGCAAACATTTGTGCATAGTTTAGGAGAGTTTTAAAGCAAAATTGAGGTACCTTAACTCTAAATAGAAAACAAACAGAACAATGACAACAAGTATAGTAAACAGCGGAAGACAGAGAGAGAAGCTAGTTTAGTCCACATGGACAAGTAACAAATTATTCACGCAGCATTGTGGTTTTACCATCGATTGTACCATAACCAATAAACATAATTCTCAATTTGATGAAAGCATGTTATGTCCCTCATAAGCGCTCTACACATCGAAGCCCATCGGCATTGTCCGGCGCAGCGGCAGATTAGTCCACCGGGCCTATTTTTCAAACAAAATCGCTGCGGTTTTACCCTGGTCGGTATGTAGAGCGCTTTATGGTGGAAGCGATCGGTCGGCCTGCGAAAATACACTCCCAGACACCTAAATCGAGCCACTGCATTTTTATGTCAAAAGGCCAGTCTCCTTGCGCATGAACGTTTGATTGATTTAAACTTAACAGCAAAACTGATACAGTTCTTTATTAAGTGACAAAAAAAATGCGCGCGGATTTTTCCGTTTCATGCGAATTTTACTGACATTTATATAAAAACCGTAGGGTGGCGCGATTGAGGAGTCCGGAAGTATCAAGCTTGCTTTTCTTTGAAAAAAATACAGTATAACATGTTGTTTTAAAAGGTAAACAAATACACATAAATACAATTCAATATTTGGTATGTGCAAATAATAAAACGTATGGATGTTACATAAATAATAAAAAAACTCGACATTTCACAGGCCAATCGATCGCTTCCACCTCAAGGGCGAATAAGGTATAGTAGCAAGTAAAGAACAAATTTAGACACCATTTGGCAAGATAAAAAACAGTTATGTTAAAAAGCTTCAATTAAATACACAATAGAAACTTAACATAGGTAAAACGTATCTAATGTCTTTGTTCTTTAAATTCAATTATTGTCTTATTTCGGACAAATGTTTAGCTTACTTTGCTCATTTAGACAATTATCTAATAAAAAACGGTGAATAGTGTGCCGATTAACATTTTGGCAGGCGGCGCAATAGGGAATGAATTTGACGTACAGAACGACACAACTAAAGGCTCATTTACACGGAGATAGTTTATCGAAGCGAGTCTCATGCTATCTCTGTTTTCATCGTAGAGAAAGACAACGACAGAACGAGTCTCGCTTCGAGAAACTATCCTCGTGTAAATCGCCCTTAAGGCGCCATCTCCACGAACGAGTGAATCGCGGCGATATTCTCGCCGTGCCATCAAATTCAATACTAACTATCGCCGTGTGGAGACACGTTCTAAGAGAGTGTAAAAATACTTAAATCTTAAAACTTAATTCTCTCGCTCGTGGAGACGGCCTCATAGAAGTCGCATCAGCAAACTTCGTGGAAATGATCTTTACGCTGACGCAATAAGTGAGTGGCGCGAAAATGAGTGATTACAATTGGTTGTTCGATCAGGTACATCAATGTAACTTCTTAATTGTGTCGTACTATACCAAATTGCATATATAGATTGAAAATATCGACTCTTCTATTGTTGACGTTATTTGCATCTCGCTCACGCACCTTCCGTTTGAGCGGAAGGCAGATAGTAAATCCGCCAGTTTCAATCCCATTCAAGTAATCGTAAGCATTTGCACTGCCCTGAACTATCAAGATCAACTGAGCACTATGTATAGCCGTTGCATTTCCAATACCGCGTTCATTTTAATTAATTTGAACCATATGAGTCGTATAGAGTCAAAGGTGGCAATCTCACTTTTTGGCACTTTTGAGTTATCGGTGCAGAAATATCAAAAATATTTAAAATAAACTGCTTGTTTGACATATCATAACTAAACATGACCATATTTTTTGCTAAATCGACACAAAATCTCGATTTAGTTCCAAAGACGGCAATCTTGCATTAGGGCAGAGTTGCTTAATTTTTCATTTTTTCGTTTGCTCAAAACTTGCTAAAAGTGAGATTGCCACCTTTGATTCTATACGACTCATATGTCAGTGTCTTAGAAGTCACTAGTCGCGCCATCAGTAAATGCAACAACTATAGGTATTGGAACGGATTTTACAAATAATCACTTTAGGTGAAAGCCTTGTAATGACATAACTTGAAATTAAAAATTAATTTGTAAATGTACTTTTAAAATTAAAATTGTGCTTGTAATATAAAACTATAGGATCGTTATGTGATGCTAAAAATTATTGTACAAACGGAATGCTTTAGTTAACATAAACAGGGGGCTTTGTGGAGCATTTTAAAGTGAACGTCACGAAGGTACTTTTATTTCTTAATAAAATCAAATATTACGGTCGAGTGTGGTACAAAATTGATAATTTATTTACTGAAAAATCTCCCTAAACAGACTGTTCAAATTATTCGAACATTACTTTTAATATTTTACTTCGAATGTGCGTTATCTTCAAATTCTAATGATTACTAAAAGGTATTTCATACTGTTTCTAAAACCTGCGACACGTTACGCTATAAAATTGACATTCGAACCAACTTCTATAAAAGGACGACGTATTAATGACGATAATTTGAATATTGAAACTACAGTATTTTCCAAAAGTACAAAATTACGACTGGTTTAGATATACGTTACACTGTATTATGATGTAATGACTCGCATACACAAAAGACAAGTCACGCTATCAATCAGGCACAATCACGAACGGAGCCTACTCCGAAAATCGAACCACGAAAATGTTTCGGATTCCACGATCGATTCGAATTTCGCGCTTTGACATTTTATATTTCGTTTACTATACTCCCAAACGTTAATTGACGTCTAGTAGTTCGTTGTTTGACAATAATTTTATCGTATACTTAATTTTCTTTCATACAATCCTTGTCCTGACAAAAACGAACACACAAAAAAATATCCAATTTGGTGCAGTCGTTCGGAAGTTAAGCGCGTTCATAAATTTCACGATTCATTTTTTTTTTATATAGATTTATAAGTTCGATGTTCGTCTTTGTTTCGATTCGAAAATTCGACGTTCGTTTTTTGGAGTAGGCCACTTGGGCCGCAACTTCGAATATCCTAACAAAAAAAAACTTAATAGCGCTGGCCGACATAAGCGTCACACTTAAGACCTGACGTTAGTCGACAAATGAGTAGGGTAATCACAGATATTGAGTTAAATACATAACGCAAGTTAACCTACTTTGCGTGCCATTCGGTAAGAGCAATCCTCCAACTTGTGACGCTGCCAAGTCAGTTGCCTCTCGACCGTTTCCGTTTTTGCAAGTGCAAATGGTTGCAGGATGCGTGTGCGCGACCTTTTACTGCAAAGATGCGCGCCAGGCGTGCGCATTGTTGATTTCCCAGCACTGAATTTCGCTCATTATGTAGGTAGTTGGAACTCAAAATGTTTTCATAAAATTTGACGCACTTGAGATATCTAACTCAATACCTGTGGTGTTCATCTATCTATTAGTCGAATATGCGCAACTATAGGCAATTGTGTACAAGAGTCATATTGTGCAGGTGCAGTATTCGCCAAACTTATTGGCCGCTCTGAAGTTCGGCGAGTATTGCGCAGCAGCAAAATATATTGGTAATTTTGCTACTGCGCAACCATTCGCCTGACTTCAGAGCGGTCAAAAATTTTAGTGAGCACTGTATTTGTCGGGCAAACCGCAGTAGCAGCGTAGAGCCCCCAGCTACGTACTGTCAGCTATATGGAATGACGCGGACACCTCAATTGACTTCACTCCTGTGGACGGCTGTGTTGTGTGTGGGACGCCCGATTTTTTACATCACCTGGAATTAAGATTTATAACACATGAATACAATTTTACAACGTAAGTACATACAATAAGGTTTTAAAATGTAATTAGTCCCGATAAATTTTATCTTACGGCATTCAAAAATCCTTACTAATATTATGAATGCGAAAGTAACTCTGTCTGTTACATTATTACGACTAAACTACTGAACTGATTTTGATGAAACTTGGTGTCGTAAAAGGCGACTAAGGGATTCTCTAGCTAGAGGATGGGCAGCAGTGTTCTCTGAGTACTTTAACAACCATACTGCGATCGCCAACCCCAATGTGCGCTGCGATTACAACAACCCCCCCCCCCCCCCCCCCCCTTTTTGGGGAAGGCCTATGTCCAGCAGTGGACGCCTTTCGGCTGAGTGATGATGACTAGGAAAGTCTGATTAGAAGTAGCAGAAAGCGAATTTCTTTCAGTACAGCGCTACATCTCACCGTGTTTTTGTTTTTGCACTGTTTACAATGTTCAAGCTTTGCTTTATATCAAAGAAAACACAAAACGCAATGCCGGGCAATAAATAAATAAATTCTATATTTTCAGGCTACTTAAGCTCATAGATATATACCTTACAAACTAACATATATATTATAATAATACATTTGTATTATTATACTATATATGTTATGTATGGAAAGTTAAGCCTATGTTAATAAAACTTCACTTAAGCACTATCAAGCAATAACGTTACTGATTTGATAGGTGTGTTGTTAGGGTAGTCAGCAGTAGTCCACGTACCTGCAGTATCTGGCTGGCCTCGAAGGCGGTGCCGGGCAGCAGCACGATGGGTGTAGCGACGCGGCCCGCCTCCACACACACCATGTTCGGGAACTCGTCGTCGCCGAAGTCCGGGATCTCTTTGGCGTACTCCGCCCAAGGGTTCCAGATCACTGTGGAGAGGGTGTTGCAAAAGTGTGAAGACATTGACGCAGCTTTGCAGGGTTGTAGCTAGAGACTCTAGGGCCCTAGTGAAGCAAGAAACCAAGCCCTTTATTGAGGCTGTTTGTTTATAAGTCCCCTATATTCAAGGTCTACGTGGCACTGCCCCAACTATAGCTACAGCGGTGCGAGCACGGATCTTTTTATCGAGTCGATTCGAGAAAATTATCTACTCTAAACGTCAAATATGACATAAGATATAGTTAAAACGACAACTTGTCGATAAAAGATCCGTGCTCGCACCGCTGGTCTGACGTTATGTAGTAAGCGGGGCGTGCATTCCTTCGGATTGACCGACACAGAACGACATAGCCCGACAATCTTCTTCTCTCGTGTCAGCACGAGTTATACAAGGATAGCTCATGTGATGGTAAAAAGATTAGCCAGTCGGCAAGCTTGGTAGCGCGGTTGACTGCCCAGAACGCGCCGGACGTACTTAAGTATCGTCACTCGTGAAGGCTCCTTTCATGCACCCCAAGGCTGACAATGGAATGTCATTTTTAGGTTTTTTCGATCGCAGACTTGTACTACATAGTATTAAAGTTAATCCTAAAGGTGTGTACGGACAGCGCGTACATTGGTACGCGTAGTCGGTTACGCGTGTCCTGGAACGCCATGTCCATACATGTACACTCTTAGGGAACGTACCCGTAGCTGCAAGTATGGACATGGCGTTCCAGGACACGCGTAACCGACTACGCGGACCAATGTACGCGCTGTCCGTATACACCTTTAGAAGAACGGAAGACCGTCGTAACTTCTCGTTCGCGGTTTCCATAAATTCGTAAATGATTTTATTTTATAAATCGTACCGGTATCAGGGAAGTTGTACTTCTGTATCCTCATCTTGCGTCCGCTGACCACGTTGGTGATGATATGCTCTTGCATCGTGTTCTGGTAGATCCTGTCTGTCCACTCGTTGATCGTCACCACCTCCCTGGTCTCCTGGTACACGGCTCCCTCTCGCGTCTAAAATATTATTTATGTATTTATTAGATGGGAAGCCTGGTCTCTCTGCGAGTGTGGGGGGGATAAGTGAACACATGGGGATTGCGAATATGTTCAAGGAACATTTCAAAGTTCAGTCCCCGCTCGGTCCCTCAACTTTGGGGAACGATTCTGAGCCCAGCAGTCGTGGAGAGATATCTCTGATACATTTCTCAGCTAAACAAGTAAGGGCAATCATAAGCAGTATGAGCCGAGGCAAATCTCCAGGACATGATGGGCTCAGCATTGAGCACCTGAAGTACGCAGGTTTCCATCTGCCGCGGGTCCTGTCTATGTTCTACACAATGTGTATAAGTCACGCGTATTTGCCAGCTAATCTAATGAAGACCATAGTTGTTCCCATTGTGAAGAACAGGACAGGTGATATCGCGGACCAAGGAAACTATCGTCCCATTTCGCTTGCGACAATAATAGCAAAGGTGTTGGATAGTATGCTTGATTCTTGCTTAAATAACTACTTACATCTTCATGACGCGCAGTTCGGGTTCCGGCCCGGACTTTCAACTGAAAGCGCTATTTTAAGTCTCAAGCATACAGTCCAATACTACATGGATCGCAGGACGCCGGTGTACGCCTGTTTCCTTGATCTCTCCAGGGCATTCGATCTTGTCTCGTATGACGTACTCTGGGGTAAGTTGGGGGACAGGGGTACGCCCGCGGAAATATGTAGACTATTGAAGTATTGGTATGGTAACCAAACCAATCATGTGAAATGGGACGGTACAATCTCTGAGCCGTAAAGGTTGGAGTGCGGGGTGAGACAGGGAGGTCTGACATCACCCAGGCTCTTCAACCTCTACGTGGATGACCTCATAGTCAGACTCAGCAGCTTGCGTGTCGGATGCAGTGTTGATGGGGTTTGCATTAACAACATCAGCTATGCAGATGACATGGTGCTGCTGGGTCCGTCGGCGGGGGCTATCAGAGAGCTACTTAAAACGTGTGAAGCCTACGCTGCCGCACATGGGTTGGTATACAACGTCAAAAAATGTGAGTACATGGTCTTTAAGGTCGGCGGCAAATGCCGTGAGGATGGTCCCGAGTTGCTTCTGAACGGGTCAGTAATTAATAGGGTGTCTACTTTTAAGTACCTGGGGCATTTTCTTGCCGACGACCTTAGGGACGATGTAGATATTGAGAGAGAGCGCAGGGCCCTAGCCGTCAGGTGTAATATGTTGACCCGTAGGTTCGCTCGGTGTACAGACCTAGTAAAAATTACACTTTTCAAGGCTTACTGCCAGAGCCTGTACACTGGCAATCTATGGGTCAATTACACCAAACGATCGCTGGATGCCCTGCGCGTTCAATATAATAATGCTTTCAGGATGTTGTTGAGACTGCCTCGTTACTGTAGTGCGTCTGAAATGTTTGCGCAAGCTCGTACTGACGGATTTTACGCAATTATACGCAAAAAAACAGCTTCGCTGCTAAGGAGAGTGAGAGACAGTCGCAACAGCATTCTGAAAACTATAGCTGAGAGCTTCGGCTCCCCGATTATAAAGCAGTTTGTGCGGCGGATGATTGTTACTAACACTAGGTAATAAGCGATTTTATGTAACTAACACTCTATGGATTCTTTGGTCCGAAATAAAAGATTATTATTATTATCTTGTATCTCGCTTCAGTCACGGCTCATCTTCCGTGTGGAAGATGTCCGGTCCTTTGGAAGGCATACACGGGGACACAGGTCCAACGCGCAGAGGCCCCTTTGAGAACTTTAATCTAAAATGGGGTGGGGCACCAACCGGGGACTATCCACGGCTGCACTATTGCAGTACAGTCATGGACCGTCCCAGGTGGGTGCAAGACTATTGTAAAATGTGGTGAAAAATATCTGGTCTATGGGAAGGGGTGTTAGGTGGACTAGATAACTTCTATTGCCGGAAGAAAACGGCGTCTGCCTTTCAACATTTAAAATTGAAGTGTTGGCAGACGGTGACTCGCCAGCTCACTAGCTGGGCCCCCTGAAAAGCCGCCAGTACATAGGCGCAGGGGGCAACAGACGTGTGAGCGGCTAGGGGTGTAGAGAGGTGTGGCCCCGGTTTCGCCGTCGCGGGTCTAAAAGACCCGGAGTGGGTTTCCCCGCTATTACGCCTTTAGACACTTCCACCCCCGAGCATATAGCTCTGGCGGCCCCCCTCTGGCTGGCCGATAAAGGCAAGACAGAGTTGAGAATCCTGCGGGCACTCTTGGGGTTCCACTCCAGCCAGCCAATAAAGGCAAACTGGAGACGAGGCCCTGACCGACTCTCTGAGGCAATAAGGTACGCAGTGTCGCCATTCACCAACAGCTCGCCACAAGCTGCCCTGCGGTTTGTAAGCTCTTCAGTAGACCTCATGATACATTTTTTATTATATGATGGGGTTGTAGAAAGCTAGTCTAATGTTCTCTCCGGTTTTACGTTAATCTCATGATGAGGTAACGCCTTTCCCAGAGGGTTTATTATTATTATTATTAATAAAATTTCATTTTTGTGGAATGTAGAGTCTGATGTAGACCTCTAGGCGACTTACTTGTGGTGCGGTACGTACGGAGAGGAGGGTTAAATTATCCTGCGAAATTCTTTTCAATTCTAACTCAAACGTTACCGCATCCAGTCGAAGTTGCTACCTTTTTAGTTTTAAACTTTTTTGTCACCATATTAAAAGCATAGGCTACATAAGCTGCAGACTAGAGCCCCCTAGCCTGCAGCCTATGTAGCTTATGCTTAGCCGGTATCGTCCCGCGCGACGACCCGGATCGTCAGATTGTTTATCTATTGTGTCTATAATTCCAGTACTACACAGGTTAAATACGGTCCTCCTCAACAGTTATTGTGCCGATAGTCGTTACAGCCATTGGTCTAACAACAAAGGAGGAGCTCGTGGCTAAATAATTACAGCCGCATAGACCGATCTTCCGGGTTAAGCCACGCTTGCCGAGGTTGGTCTGTGGATGGGTGACCATTTACCATAGCGAGTTTCCTCCGTGCCTCGGAAAGCACGTAAAGCCGTTGGTCCCGGCTGTCATTTGTAGATCTTTGACAGTCGTTACTGTTGGTCAGAAGCCAGAAAGTCTGACAACCAGTCTTACCAAGAGTATCGTATTACCCAGTTACTGGGTTGTGGAGGTCTGATAGGCAGTCGCTCCATGTAAAATACTGATATTCAGCTGCATTCGGTTCGACTAGAAGCCGACCCCAACATAGTTGGGAAAAAGGCTAGGCAGATGATGATGATGAGTCGTTACAGCCATTGGTCTAACAACAAAGATCCTCGATCCGCATCTGTAGAGGCTCTCGTTAGATAGCTGGATCAAAGGCTTTAATCAGCAGGCCGTGCTCCTAAACACGTTACGTGTTGTTAGGAAGTTCCTCTCCATGGAGCCCTGACCACCGGTAGCTTGGACCCAGTTTCCAACGCCGGTGCATGGGTTACGATTTTTTTTTTAAATATAATTAAAAGTGAACAAACAAATACATTTTAAATATAATTATAAAAATAACCAAATAGGAGGCGTCCCTATGACATTGACCCCTGAAACTGTCATTATATGATTGATTAAACAATGCCTATCTGCCAAGGATATGTACTTATATACTCGAATATTTGAGGTCAATGTCATGTCAATGAGCTCTGTCAGATTTTGGGATTTTTGACATAGCGCAGTTAAACGTAAATCCTGTTATCCAAGAATGATTTGTCTCATGTACAGTTAGCTGTACTAATTGGTAACCCCCTCAAGAACAAACTTGTTCGTGAGAGGTGTAACCAGTTGGTGCAGCTGGCTGTACCTATACTGTCATTTTAAACTCCTCTAATTTTAGATGCCCGACAGGGAGAACCTCCTGAGATGAACGGTGAAAAGTCAATCAACTGTTCCATTACACACTGGAGTCGGGAAATTTTACCATCTTCAGATGTTTTTTTTCATTATTTGTCTTTGTAGCGTTTGACCCTAGTCGCACCTGATGGTAAGCGCAGACAGGGTCTATAAAGCTGGCTTCTCACGGCGAGAGATATCACAAGTCGCGCCGCGCCGGCCGATTTGTACGAGCGAGCATGCGCCAACAGGCGAGCTCGCGCTACCCGTTCTCACGGGCGCGTAATCGTAATCATTTCATTAGTCCACTCCATATTAAATACGCGAGAGTACTTCACATTTGCGCGGGTCGAAACGAAATGACCGGACTTGTTCACCCGCGCTAGCCCGCGCCACCCCGCGCGCGCTCGTGTCGCCACGAGTGCGCTCGCGCTTCGCCTTTGAAGTACCGACTTCGAGCGGATCGGACGAGCTTGCACGCGCTAGCCCGCTTCGCCTCGAGCCATTACCTTTACACGGCGCGTAGGCGCGAGCTGGCACGGCGCGACTTGTGATATCGCGCGCCGTGAGAAGCCAGCTTAATGGGGCAGACGAGATAAAGAGGGATTCCCCTATACACCTCTGGCTCTCACATACACACGACGGAACACAGTTAACTGCTTGGCCCCGGACTTCAATGTGATAATGCTAATACGAGTCTTTCTCCTGGCTTGTCTACATCACCGGATGACGTCAAAGACTCACCTTGTCGATAAACATACAGCCATGCATGCCGGTGATCTGACAGCGGCGAACATCTGGTACTTTGAAGTACGTGTGCAGCAGGAGCTGGCAGCTAAACGTTAGCTCCTTGCTCGGGTTGTACACGCCGATGTTGAAGTGCAGCTCCTTCTCGCGGAGAATCAGCCTGTACGTCAGTCTGAACCTGTACGAATAAATTATGAAATTAGAAACGTTAGTCATGTCTAAAGCTGGCTTCCCACGGTGCGTGGTATCATCCGTAAAATCACGCACCGTGGGAAGCCACATTAAGAGGGTGCGTGATGTGGATACGGCGCACCGCTCCGCACGCGTCCGCATTACCACGGACGAGTCTCTTCCCATGGTGCGCCGGTGCGAGCTCGTGCGTCGCGGTGCGCGCTTTCACGCCCCGTGAGAAGCCGGTATAAGACACACACTGCAGCAACTTGGACTTTCTTTTTTGCTTTCGCAAGGTTATTAAAAGCAACGGTTTTTAAGGTTTCTGTAACCAAAGTGTACCAACGGGACCCTATTATCTAAGCCTACGCGGACCGTCTGTCTGTCACAGGGTTATATCTTTTTAACCGTATTATTAGTTCCGACTGCCTCGTTGGTCTAGCGGTCGCAAGCGCGACTGCTGAGCGTGAGGTCCGGGGTTCGATCCTCAGGTCGGGAAAAGTGTAATTGGGTTTTTCCGTGTGGAATTTCTCAGTAGCAGCCCAGAGTCTAGATTCGTGCCCGGTTGATGGCAATAGGCTCGCCCCAATACATGAGACTTGAAACATAACGGCGAAATGAGGGTGCACTATACACCTCTGCCCAACCCTTCGGGGAATGAAGGCGTGATATTATTTTTTATGTTATGGTAATATTTCCAAAATTTTCACATAATAATATGTGTTACTATGGCCTCTATCATGGCAAATATATACAAATCCTATCCGAAACCTGGAATAAAATGTTTTTTTTTAACCTGCTCTATCTTAAAAACGCCAGTACATACAAGCGTCAAACTTAGTATAATTGTAGTGCATACTCTACACTTAAATAAAAAATAAATAAGAAGAAAAACTAGTGGTGGAACTCTTAGTACGCAAATCCGACTTGCACTTAGCCGGTTTTTTATTAGTAATTTTTCTTAATTAAGTGTTTTCTTCATGTCTTTTTGTCACTCTGTAGTATAGCGAATTGTTAGTGCATCAGAAAGACGTGCTAACAATTTTCGAAAGACTGAATGTTTTCAGTGTTTTGTGAATAATAAATCTTTAGGCAACCAGTGATTCCAATAGATGTTGGTCCTTCCATCCATCTATGTTTAACCCCGATAACAATACAAAATAACGACAGGCCATATTTACACACGTAAATATCAAATTATAATACTAACTGGAAATGCCACATGGACCTGGTGAAGTCATCATCCATGAGGCTGAAGACGGCCTCCACGTCTCCACTGGGCAGGCGCTCCGGCATCTTCTCCACGTGCCAGCGGGCTATCCGCGCAAACCCATGCTGCGGACCGAACGCCCATTGTCCGAATTGAGCTGCAACAATTATGAAGCCGTTATATAAACCGTCGGGAGTACATTCTACGCGCAATCAGGCAGTAATATTTTCCGTCTCAGGAGGCCTACTCCCTAAGTCCGTCAACGATGTTAGTCGCCCGTCCGAAAGTAGCCCGAAACGTAGGAGTGAACAAAACAATTGTCAAGTTCAACTTTTCGGACGGGCAAAAACACATCGGTAGTAGGGACAACTGTCAAATCGTGTTGTCATTCATTCTTAGTTCGAGCCCCGAAATAATCGTATGTCCGTAGGTGATAGGAAACGCTCGTAACTAGGGCCGGAACCACGGACTTTGTGCTTAGGGAGTAGATCCCTTGGTTCGAGATAAACAGGTGACGTGCAATGTTACCATTTCGACGGTAGATTGAAGTTGAGGCGAAAAGCAAGAGTGAACCCACTACTATGTGGGATTAACAGCCAGATTAAGACAGAATCTCAAATAAATTTCAAGTTCCAGAGGATTCAGTAGGTACAAAGAAACCTAGTTGCGGATCCAAGGACCCTGTAGGACCCAACAAATTGAATGCAAAAAATATTATTTGCACCCATTGGATTGAAGCTGCCAAGAACCGGTCGTTATGAAAGTCTATGAGTTATGCCTTTGTCAGGCAGTGAAACTTCAATAAGATGATAATTAAAAAATAACCGGAGATTTGGACGAAAGGAATATTGTCAAAATCGAGGTTTAGAACATTTTTGTCGGTTCCAAATCTAGCTGCTCAATCATAAGCGAAGTTATTGTTTCACAAATACCTTAGCTTAAAACATATATGCAATGAGTATGTTCAGGCGTGTACGCCTGATAATGAAGACATGTATTTACAACTGGTCTTCAACATGAAAATAAGGAGAAGTCCCGTCCTGCGGACCACAGGACCAATCGCAAAATTTTGTGTGTAACAAAGGGAAAAAAGGGTAGATCCCTTCTTTAATCTTCCTTTAATTTTGTTGCAATCGGCTTCTAACTAATATATTATAACATTATTATACTTAGTAGCTTTCTATAAGCTACAAGTCCATAGCTAAAGGCTAATTACATTACCCGATTTTTAGGGTCCCTAACACTTATTCAGTGTAGTATAATAACAGTTAGGACGCAAGTCTTTTCGGACTTCGGTCGGGACTAGGCTTGCCAACCTCAATGTATGAATTTACTGGGACTTTGGCAATCAAAATGCGGGACGTGACAAAAAAAACGGTACCCAACTTTCTAAAGGGACGCGAAAAATACAATTAGAAATTATTTTGAATAGTTTTATTGAATGTTTTACTTTGAAATTGTGTTCGTTCGACGCGTCACTCGCGGTCGCGATCTCCACTCTTCTAGTGAAACAAATAAAATGCGTTCACTAAATTCCGACTTCTGCCCGAAGGTTTAGCCGTACGTAGGTACGATAAAACGGGACATTTGGAGTCGAGCACACGTCTTTCGCGGGACGCATCCTCTAAAGCTCTAGAAACGGGACGTACCGGCTCTCGCGGGACGGTTGACAAGCCTAGTCGGGACTCTTTAAACCGGACCCTAAAAAACGGGTAGTGTAGGTAATAAACGCTTTAAAATGAACAAAGATAAATTACTACTTACGAAACACAAACGGTATCCCTCCTCTTATCGCCCTCTTGCCATCGAATACTGCTTGTTTACTGCGAAAAAATTCAAAACACATGTTATTAATGACAAACAAATTGCAACGATCAACGTTGTCATCAAATCGAAACGTATCGAGAATACTAATTCGTTTAGCAATTTTCAAAGAAAACAATTGATAAAAAAGTAGAATAATGACTAAATTGTAATGTCATGTTTGCGGCACCTATAATTATGAAAGCTATAATTATTGTTTTATACGTTTAATTAAATTAACACAACACGAGACAAATTACAAACGTTTTAAAGTTCAATGAATTGCGTTTCTAGTTCTTACGCAGAATGTTTATAACGTTGCAATAACTTCGTAATAAAACGAAAAAGCATTCTGCATTATAGTTGCTTGATTATTCCCATTGGAGATTTCACCCAAAAATGTACAATGTACATAAGTAATATGGTTAAAATTCTATAGCTTTAATTTATCATTTAGGTACAAGCGACCTGCCCCGGCGGCGCTCGAGTACCTTCGTTTTAAAACTTAAAGTAAACCTTCCGGAAGAAATTACCTACATCATTACGATGATCACCGCATCAAAATCAAAACCCATGGAGTAGGTTAGTGTAAGCGGACAAACAGACAGACGCGAACAAACTATTCTATTTAGACATTTTCAATAAACCACAATTCAAAAGCTTTGTGTTTATTCGCAAAAGCTTTGTACCTTCATTAAAAAAAATACCTGAAGACACTGTACTTGCAATCTCTTATTAATTTTATAGTTACAAGAAGAAACATCACAAAATAGCGATCAGTGAATCTTCCGAAGTCAATTGAAACTCTAAAAGTTAGACAAAGTCGTGGAAAAATAACTAAGAAGGTCCCAACGGAAAACTCCCAAGTTTCTAATTGATAATGAAAATATTATTTTATACTGAGATATTGTTTCGAAACATCTAAAGGGCTGCTTTGTTTTTCATCAATTCCGAGGCTTTCATTTTATTCTAAAAACAACCTTCCAAAATAGACCATGATTTTACCATAATGATATTTATTAGAAGGCAACCAATTTCGGCCAGTCATATATTATAAATCGAGCGTACTAATGTATTCAATGTAAAGTCATGCTTTAAATCTAAATAGGTATGTAGTAATAGCATGCATAACTAATGCTGCGTGCACGTTTCACGAGTCAGATCGACTGTTCCAATACGTACATATTACTCACATGCATTAGGCTGAACCGCAACAGTTTAGCCTGACCGCACTGAGCACCACCAGCATTACTCCTTCAGCTCACGTTTGAAACATGATCAATTTTAGCGGTTGCATTCCAGCGCCGCCGGGGGACGATGCAAAAAGCACCCTTATATTATAAATGCATCAGTGGACAGGTCGGCCGCGACAAAAACGGAGCTCGAGCAAGCCACGTATAAATTATTTATGCCATTTTTAGCATTTCGGAGTTTGTGAAACGAGTGGTCGCGAATGATGACCACGATGCGACGGGCTCGTCATCGAAACGCGACGCGCCGGGAATTTGCACTTTGAGTCACCAAGCTATCGCCAAAAGTTGAACGTGCCATTCCATAATATATATCTACCGAAGTTGGAGGTTTGCTTTGTTTGTTATAAAATAGTCAATGCAGTTCAGTAATCCAATGTAAATATTTTATTAATTATCGCCGAAAATGCTCACAATAATCGACCTTTCATCAAATCAGTCTCGCCAACACAGTAAAAAATTCAAAGGAACGATGAATTAGGTTCGGCAAATATTATCTTAATTTATTACAAGAAATCAGGGCGAAAGATTCTTAAATATTAGTATTACGTCATCCAAACAAATTAGCTAAATTAAAACGGAAATTTACCATCGATCTAGAAATCGATTCTAGAAATTAAATACATAAATCACAACTCCCACGTTACCATAAACCGGGTTCATGTATTTCACACGGATTAACTACAGTTGAACAAACAGTACGCCAAGTTACAACGAATTGTTTTATTAGGGATACCAAATAGGTATATTTGTGTACAACCTTTTTAGTACTCTAGTTATCTGCAAATTGACTGCCAAGAAAAATGTTAATTGACACACAAATATTAATAAACGTCTTCAGCGTAATGCCAGCCACCTTTTTACTGTCCACCATATATAGAGTTTTAACCCCTAGATGATACAGACCGGTGTACCGTTAACACTCATCCGACTAAGATACGAACCGTTTATTACCGTACAATGTCTTGACGATAATTGCATTTTGACATTGATAATACCCAGCGGTAAACGACTCGCTTGATTAAACTGGATCCAATCAAATAGAATAAAATGTAACGGAGTGGATAAGCGCACGGAATACTGATGACGCCTTTAATTTAAAATATTTTAATAACTAGTCAGCTCAGTTGAAAATGGCAATTCAATAGTACGTTTCCACGAAACGGTAGAGGGACTAGATAAAGTTTTAATTAGAGATTCCGGATGAAATTCCTCCATGAGTCGCCGGGAGCCGATACATTCCCGCTTCGGCACCAGCCGAGTTTTTACCACCACGCAAACTCGTTCCATCCCGCCATTCTCTGTCCAGATAAATAGCGACAATAAATATACCATCGGAGCCAATTGCTTTCTCTATATGACCGTTACAATAAAATTTCCCAAATTCGTGTGATTTTTGAACCAATTAAAGGCTTGGTATTTGTAACGACCCCCATAAATCCACCCTCGCCGCCATGAAGTAAATATTTTCGGTCCTTTTGCACACAAAATAGCGAAAGAGCCAAATCTCTTTTGTCACTAATGATTTTTTTAACAAAGGGACGTTTTATGTGGAATTAAGCAAGAATTGGAATAATTTAACTGTAACTCAGAGCAATAGTAGATGAGGTTTATGTTAACGTAATAGAACAGGGATATGTCGTTTGATAAAAAGCAAATGTTGATGCCACGGTATTTTCTCAGTGAGACGTGCGTAATAAAAAGTTTCAATACCTAAATTAACTTGACATTTATAATTGATTTAGTTTTTGCACTGTAGAAAAATGTTAATCAGCATGTTATTGGGGCGCTCACGCGGCCGGAGATCACAATATTGTGCAAAAACGCTATGACCCGCGACAGTTTCTCGCGGCTAGCTCTCATACTCATTGTTCTCGACTTTCATATAACTATTGATCACATAAGCTCGTCACGTTTCTCAACATTGTTGTGGCGTTCTCGTGAGATGGGCGAGTGCACCCTGACGCCGTCGCCGGGGGCGACACACGCACCCCGCAACTCCCGCAAGATAACATTATAATTAACTAGACGAGCATTTTTATGTACCGCATCAACCAGTTATGTCCATGAATGGAATTTCATTAATATTGCCTCAACGCACACGTCTATTCATATCACATTTGCAGCCGCAGTAGAGGGTGCGGACGAGAAATTATTGAGGTAATTTGAAAAACAAAGCAAGCTTCAATAAAAATGTAAAATTAACCGGTTTTCATTACCAGCCCGAGACAAGAAAAAATCAACAATATTAGCGTTCAGCTAGTAGAAAAAATATTGATAAGAAAAGCTACAAAGTAGTTGCAAAGTTAGTCGCAGACATGTTCCAATGGACACCCTTCCTCATAGTTAATGAATCCTCTAATTATTTTAACTAGCGAGCTGGTGAAAAAAGTGGCGTTGCTGTCACAAAAAGCGTAGTAAAACCTATTTGAAGCGCTACCAAGTTAATGACTCGGAGCGTGTTACTTTGACATATTAAGAGAAGACAGTAAACTGGTTTTGTGAAAAAACTGTGGATAAAGGCAGGGGCTCCCGTGCATCAACAAATTAAAGGTCGCATAAACGATGCGACACTATAGGACGCAATTAGATCTTTTTAGGAGCAGCGATCCCGCAGCCGCTAGCCGGCTGGGTATATCATTATCTACTGCAAATAACCGGTAGCTGTTATAAAAAACTCTTAAAAGCAATATGACATTAAAGCGCACTTCATTCTGCGAGTTGATCAGCTCGCTACTGTGTAATGACTAGTATTTAATCCGCCACAGAGACTCTACTAGAATTAAGCACGATTTAAGATAATGACTGTCATATTTGCTCATTATTGTGAGATATTTTTATGTACACAACTTGGAGAGCAATAATAGTAAATTGGCCGTTTAATTATTAAGATAAAGTTAAATTAACTGTTATAGATATTACTAATGTTTTAAATTAAAATAGTTTAAGATAAGTTTATAAATTAATTGGTCAGAGTCACGCGTAAAATACCTCGGCATCGATCTTATTTTGCCTATAAAAAACAACTATTTTAAACGCGTGGCATTCTTTTCTTTTTAGCATAGTGTAGGTACCCATTAGATAGACAAATGTGGAATAGTGAAGCTAAGTTCTAGCGCGTTTACGCATTCGTGAAGAAGCACCAGAAATTCCATCCCATAGTTGGACATACGATAGTCTTTAGTCATTCTACGTTCACACAACTTGGAACAAAATCACGACTTCCTGATAAACTTTAAAAAAGTAAAAACCGACTTCAAAAAAAACTAAACGGAGTGAAATAATTATCATTTAATAAAACTACCAGTTTCAGAAGTCGGTGCATTCAATTTGTTTCAGCGTAGAACACCGACTTCTGAAACTGGTAGTTTTATTAAATGATAATGATTTCACTCCGTTTAGTTTTTTTTGAAGTCGGTTTTTACTTTTTTAAAGTTTATTTTATTTTATACGTTTTAGTGCCACAAATTACAATTACAATAGTGTACAAATTCTCGGACCAGCACTACAACTAGAACGTCGTCTATATACGATATGTGTTTTTTTTTGTTTTTGTTGATTTTTTTAAAAAGTGCTGAATCAATTTCAATAAAATTTATATGGGACCACTTCTGAAGTATGGCCTACCAAACAAAAAAAGAATCATCAAAATACATTCATAATTGGCGGAGATATCGCGTAACAAACACACAAAAAAAAAAACAAAAAAAAAAACATTCAGACGAATTGAGAATCTCCTCCTTTTTGAAGTCGGTTAAAAACACTAAAGCTTAAGAAATCTGTTAGTTCAAACACATTAAATACATCAGCTTTATAATGGGTACTGGAGCTGTGCGATTCAATTGATTGTGTTTTATGTGTCCACCTCACAATAGTTCCAGAGGTGTAGTATCGTAACATTGCGTTACATCGCCAACGCGTCGACCGAACTAGAAACCACAAAACAGATGCGTACAAAAGGACCAAGGACCAAATTCATGTCGAAATAGAACGAAACCAAAATCTCGTCAGGCCTGTTTCAGCTATACTGTACTGGTTATGCATGTGTCAGTTCCGAATTGAGTGGTCCTAGAGTTCCCGGTAAAGAATAAATAAATGTAACCGCTGCAGTTAACAGTCGCAAATAAAAGGGCGGCTTCCGTCACGGCTAAATATGTTTAGCGGTCCCCTAAATACATTTAAGCGTCTAATCACAATTAGCACCTTGCACAGTAAAAACTAAGCTCTTAAACATGATTAACGAACTCTAAAATTAAAGCCCCGAAAATGGCTGTAAACATATTATGATAAAACCTCAGTCATTGCTGATGACGTCGACATATTCTGTTGCGATTTTGGATGAATTTGAAAGAATAGCTATCTATAGATTTTTTTATGGTAAAAGCAGTGGAACTATTTTATTTTTAAGTGTGTTATAATATCGCATTGGGTCTAGCCTGTAACGAAATTTGTATGTTTGGAGTAAATAAATAAATAAATAAATGATGACGATACTCCATTCACGCGTTATTGAAGTGAGTACAGAAGTGAACCTTCTAACCTTCGTCTTGTAATAGAACGTAAAGCGCCGTTTATTCTCACTTGTAACTTAGACATCTGGATTAATGTTAACTCGGGTCAGATTACGTCACCACATTTAATAGCTTTCAAAACATGTATTATTTTGTTTTATTTCCCAGACATTAAATAATATTCGCTTTTACACTGATTATGACGGATATAAATTAAAATTATATAACCTTATCACTATGTGGCGGCATCTATCAAGATTTAACACGCAGATAGTATATATACAATTTGATAGTATATAACATCAACCGTTGGGCAGTAGCCCGCCAGGCACAAGACTCCGCCTGGTTGGAGGATCCTCTCTTTGGTTGAAGGAAGGGCGCTTTTTGGGGCTGTCTTTGATGTAACTAATTTTGACGTTCAAAAAGAACTAAGTAATTCTAGTCTATTTTGAATAAATGAGTTTTGAAGTTTGAAGTTGGAGGAACACCACACCAAGTTTCTCCACAACTACATAGTATAAAACAAAGTCGCTTCCCGCTGTCTGTCCCTATCTATGCTTAGATCTTTAAAAGTACGCAACGGATTTAGATGCGGTTTTTTTTAATAGATAGAGTGATTCAAGAGGAAGGTTTTAAGCTATAAAACGTACACGTGAGAAGCCGGAGCGGGTCGCTAGTTAACATATAATCTGCAAGATACATGTAGAAGGAACGGGTCACTATTGTACTAAGATAGGTTGACTGATTATGATGTTACTAAGATGTGCAAAAAAAACAATCAACTCAATTGGTCCTTTGATACTATTCTTATTTTTTTATTATTATTTGACTTGGTCGCGCTTGACCCTAGTCGCACCTGATGGTAAGTGCAGACAGGGTCTAAGATGGAGTACACGAATTCAAGTAAGATATAGAAAGATTCCCCTATACCCCTCTGGCTCTCACATACACACGACGGAACACAGAAAACTGCTTGGCGCCGGACTTTAATGTGAGGGTGGTAGCTAGCCAGGCGGACCGTATAGATCCTACCACCAAGCGTGCTGGGTTTTGTTGAATCTTACAACACGCGTCTATTCCCAGCGTGCGGTGATGAAGTTTTATATTCTAGCCCGTCCCCACACGGGATACTAATTAATTGAAACCTGTGCTAACATATTGCGTGGGTCGTGAAGAGTTATGAACGTGATTTTATGTACAGTAAAAAAGGTGTTTGAAGTTGACGATAACATACATATCAGCGAGTTATCTATTATGCAGTAGAATGCACTGTTTAGATATTCACAGACTTACCTAATAAATGAAATGAAATTATTTATTCTGCAAATTGGATATTTTAAAAACCACTTTTACAAGTCGGTTCGTTTTTTAAAACTATTTGGCGTCGGCGTTTCCTATATGGCTGCTTCTGAGAAGAAAGGCCCAAACACAGGGTTCAAGGTCTCTTTTAAAGTCCAGACATATTTCCTGTTGCAAGAATTTGTGAGGACAATGCAGAGGAACGCCTGAGCTGGCCTTTTGAAGAAAGTTCTAGAGCAGTTTGAGTGGATCTGGCCCAACACGGCTGTCCCATTTCAAAACCTAATCAGGGACACTTTTTAAAAAAGTCGTTTTCTGCATAATCTTGCTAAGCTAGAAAGTCTCTACCAAATACAAAAACACCAGCGTTGAAAACTCACATAATAAGCAGATATATTTAAGCATCGATACTTAGTAAGTGCCATTCACTGCCTCTGATCATTTTAAAATCTAGTATGTCACTTTAACCACATGGTTCTACCTAACATAAATACTTTTCAAAGGCTGACCGATTTAACGATTATGCGCTCTCCTGTAAAATTTCGTTTTAAGCCCTTACTAGGTTTTGAAATGGGACAGCTGAACAGATGGCACGCATGCATCAGCCATTGTACAGCTCAACTCTATCTAAGGTAGCTCAACGACCTAATACCGAATACCTTGCCGAAGTCTAGTAGGTATCTCATATTTGTTTGAGAATTTGTCTAGACAGGAAGCGCATTATTTCTACTCTCCGAAAATATAACGGCACCTGAACAGAATGATTTTCGATGTTATTTCAGCTTTAATGTCCATTGATGGGCTTCTTAATTCTGTAACAAACCTACCGGAGAGCTATGAATGTTCACGTGTCTAAAACATGGCCACAAATTAATAGTACTGAATACTCAATATATTTATTGCATTCCACAATGTTAACTTAGGTAGTAACTTAAAAAATATGAGATCATTATGGACCCTGTCGGACAGCAAAAATATTACGAGAGAGGAAACTTTTACAAATTATTTATATCTAAATAATTTTTTCTATCTAATTAAATTTTCTTTCAAGGAAATTTTAGCATTTTAAAATATATTTAATTATAATTTATCATTATTCATTTACCTATAGTATCATAGCAAATATATTCATCTTCTTTTCTTATCTTATTAATTCGGAATAACAATGAAGCCGGCATAAGAATTAAAATTAGAAGCCCAATGGATATGCAGTAGTTAAGTAATAGACTGCCAAGTTGGTCTAGCGCGACTGCTGAGCGGTCCTGATTTGGATACCTAGGTCGGGAAAAGTGTTATTGGGTTTTTACGTGTGGAATTTCTCAGTAGTAGCCTGGACTCTGGATTTGTGCCCAGTTGATGGCAATAGGCTCGCCTCCTATTACATGGGACTTAAACATAACGGCGTGATGTTATGTAAGTAAACACAAAGCTTACTAAAACACACCTCCGGTTCTTGAATTGAGAATTCGGGATAAGCAATACTTAAGTCGTATTTGAGTACGGAGTTGTCAAAAAAATGTTCTGAAATCCGTATTTTTTTTTGACAACTCCGAACTCAAATGTTACATAAGTACTGTTTATCCTAGAATTCTCAATTCAGAAACCAGAGGACAGTGTATCAATGAAGATCGATCAAAAACAAACACAATTTTTTGTGATTAGTTTAAAGTTAGTCTAACTAGTCTAGTCCTAAGTTCATCGTTATTAAACGACCAAATTATGTAAAGCTTAAAAAAAAGTCTTTAGTAACATCCAACGTACATCGTGTACAACACGGTAACATAGTGCTGATATAACCTTGCGCGGTGGCAGACCAGGGCCGCTCAATGAAAGTGCACGCTGCCGGAACATGCGTGGGCGCCGGAGGCTGTGGACCTACGGAGCACGTGCCATTAGTACACTACGTACTGCTATTGAGAAGCACTTCTGGATTTTTTAGGAATTCCGAATAGTACTTGTTCATGGAGCATTGGACAAAACTACATGCCATGCGTTCCTTTTCCGGTGTTTCTATTTTTAAATGAATGATGATTTATATTTATTGTAATTTGTCTGAAATAAAATAATTGAATTTAATTGAATTGAACAGTAGCGTAAACCTTTCAACTAAGATAAGAGAAAGCCTTGCAATCTTGCTAATGTAGGTATGTAATGTACTGAACACATGTTTTTCATAGGCTTACTGCTATTGTAATGAGCTCCTGGATTTTTTTAGAAATCTTGATTTCTTAATGCAGTTTGACTTCCCAATGCTTTGTTTTGTTTGATCAAACAACACAAGACTGCCCGCTAAACTAAAAAAGGCTTGGTACGCACGGACATACGGAAATTTGAACAACTAAGAAAATTAAACTATATCTCAATGATACAAAAGGTGTTTCAGAATAAACACAGTACACGATAACAGTCATTCTGGCAAGAATTTTATTCCACTGAGATAAAGTTTAATTTCTTTAGTTGTTTATATAGTTAAATTATGAATAGTCTGTTCGTCCCGATATATTTGATGCTGACTGTACAAGCAGTCTATCTTCTATGCAATAATCAAACATCTATCAATCAGTATTTACAGTAATCAAACAGTTCACTGCAAGAAAATCCAATCTCACTAAACATTAATGACGCAATTCAACAAGTGTTCACAATCAACACCAGGACAACAGAAATCAACGAAGCTTAATACCTATAGTCTTAAAGAATCGAAAATCGAAAAGAATTATCTACGGAAGATCCGCTAACAGTTCGCTGTTCAAAACAAAGCAACCGGGTCCATATAAAAACCTTGATTAGTAAAATAACGTTTCGGTAGGCGACACCACTCTTAACTGTAACTCTTAGCCCTAATCATCCCACAACTGGGCTCTGCTATGATTCAGACTTTGATTTTTGGTCTTTAAGCAATTTTTGGTCCTTCGAGTCGCAGAGTCCTCGAGACCATAATATTGTAGACTCTTTGTGCTTCTTCTGTCCAATTTTCCACGGTCATTTTTTTGACTATAAAAACATTAGCCTCACCAATATCCTATTAGTTCAAGCAAGTAATTATATATTAATTACGTTTATAAGCTCATTATATTTAGTTAATTTTCATTGACGAACGCTGATTGATAGCGTGAGTCACTTCCTTGTACCCTATTAGTACAGTTACATGAATAAAATCTAATTACATAAGAGTTTTTGCATTAAAATGAAGCGGCAACGTGTAATTTGTTAATACAAGATATAAGTTGTGATTACAATCAATTATGTGAATATACGACCTTAAGTTAAAATTAACAATTCTATTTGGCACGTGTATATAGGAAACGGAACTTAATAAATTAGGTAGGGTGTTGATTGAATGCTTATTATTACATAACTTAGTTGTAATTAAAGTTTTTAGCACAGGATTCGATGCTTCATCATCATCACATCTAACATCATTGCCTAGAAATTTTCAACTAGGAGCTATTCAACAAAAAAATAAAAGAATGGAATTTTTCCCTGTGTAACAGCTACACTTATTAGTTTATTTTTCAAACCGCAGGCTAGTAAGCATAACCATTTTGTAACTAAGTCAGTGAAGCGTAATCCCAACTAGTTTCGACTGCTACTAGTATCCAATTCAAAAACCGATATAGTAAGACGATATCAAAATTAATTGTGAAGACTTTTAATTTTTGAACTTTATCCATTTAGTAAAGTATTATCAGTTACTAGGTTTAACATTTTCCAGGCACTCGCTCGAGGCTCTAAACTCTAAAAGGTGTATCTTTGGAAGTTTGGCCCGCTCGCACAACGACTCGCTAAATAGATTTAGCGTTAAACATATTTAAAATGTCATTGAATTTCAGTCAATTGTGTGAAGATGATAGAGACCGAAGTTATCATGCAATCGGGCCTTAAACCTGGAAGTTATAAAACTTCAAACTAGACTACACCCATAAACAGCAATAAGTATATCAGTAATTAATCAATTTGAATTTTATAGCCATCTATCATTACAACCACCGGAACGGAATCAATAAAATTAAACAGTAAGTGTACCATAAAACTACCATTAGTACTTGTTACCTTATGTAATCTAATCATTTAAGGTACGGTTTTCATGGTACATTTGTTCCCACATTAAATTAATAGTCTCTTTGCTTTGAAGTTCACACTGATCCCAGGACCAAAAATAAGAATGTACAGAAGGACCATTTCTATTTTCTAATAACACGTTATTAAGAATACGCGCGTAAATTCAATTATGTATGAGTGTATGAGTATTTTGGAAAAGTCGGGCGGAAGCTTCATTTTAATTGCGTAAGGGCAAGGGTAATTGAGCAAATTCCGATTTGGGAAGATGCCTAACATAACATTGTTATCCGAAAATGTATGATTGGATCGAAACTTAAAAGCTGAAGAGTAATGCTAATGAAACATCAAGCTTTCGATTTATTTCCGTTTAGTTAGACCTCTACGCATGTTTCGTTTGCAAGATTTGGTCCTTCTGCACCCACCTATTTCATCTAAGGATTTACGGGCCTCACTTAATTAATGTAACGTGTTGTTTGAAAGCGGGACAGAGACAAACGTTACATACAAGAACTAAGTGGTCTTGCAACAAAACTCCTTTTACCGACAGGGGTCAGCGCTGTAAATAGCGTCAGCAGATGGTCCGGACAGCCGATTAATAAGACGGGGACTCCGCCCCGGGGCTGCGGTGGCGACTTAACAGCGCCAATTTAACAAACACCACCCTACTAGATAAGCCGATTACCCGAATCTGGGAGACAAACAGGCGTGCTTACGGTAGAGATAATGTGGCTATGCTAATTGTGGACAGTGGCACTGATAAACTCTTGCATGTTTATGTTATGCTGGTACATTTGCACTGTAAGGTCGAGATTGCATAATTATCAGTATAATTTTGTACATGTCTTCAGGCATACTAGGCCTAAACATCTTATTGCATGTATTTGTGTGAAAAGTTTATTAAGACACCTTCGATATTTGGGAAGAAATTTGATCAATGGTGGGTTTCATCCAAATAAAATAAGCTCTAGTTAGGAGCTTCAAATGCCATCTGCGAGTCATACAACTAAAGTTTGCTGACACGGACTTTGAATGGCCTGTTAGAAACTGTACTTACAGCCTTTATTATTCTACTTATTCCAATAGACTTGACTTTTAAAGGTTGTATCGTTATAGATAAATGAATACAATAACATGTAAGGCGCGCAAAATAAAAACGTAACTTCAGAACACATTGACATAAATTATGTGCTCGCATAGCAGCATCTTGCTTACTAATAATAAATTCTACAATGCATAGTAATAAGAAACACAAATTAGCGAGCTTATCGTCGCCTAGTATTAATTCATGTAAAAACATACAAGGTGCAGTGCTGACACAAAGGGAGCAAAAAAAATATATTTGACAGCACGCGTCGAATCAATGTGACCATATTTAGCCGGATCCCGAACTTAATATCGCGTCACGATCATTATCAGCTGTTACAAGTGTGTAGTCAATAGATCATACGCGATGCGACCATGTAAGGCGGCACGAGACATATTCTGATGATGTCATGCGCTTCGTTCAGACAGCAACTAACGCCCGGTACCCACGACGAACAAGTCGGTTTAAAAAAAATGAAGCAGTATTTATTTCTAACCAGTACTTGGTGAAGCCCTCTTTAAATAAGGTAAACATTTTATAAAAACGTGGACAAATAAAATTTCAAGGATCAATAACCCAACCCTTCCTCCTTACACAGATTTGAGCTTTTATAGTTCTAAAAGCAGTATTGTCAGTAATTGCGAACAAATGGTATGTAATTTGCATCTCAAAGAGCATGAGCGAATCGAGTCATGAAGGCAAGTTCATACAAACGAAATAAAACCATTTCCCACAGCAAAGTAACAAAGTACTCACTTCATAAAACTCACTCCAGTTTCTTTTGAGTCAAGTTTAAAGTAGACTTCAAAAGTTGGGTTTAATTTTCAATTCGCATAACAACTGAACAAGTTGCTAAACTGCAAGAACTTTATTCAAATTAGTTCTTTAAACATCTGGCTCAAGGGTTAAACATTTCCTTCTCATTACAGGGTAGGCATATGTAACATTTGAAATTAAAATATTGTATACAAAAATTAATTGGTTTTTCTCGTCCTATTGTAACAGATGCTCTGAACGTAGTTCCAGGTCGCGTGCACATTCTTACTCAACTTACATAATTACACGCCTAAACAAAATCAGGCAGAGCCATGATGAACAGACGAAAATTGTGATCGCCACGCAATGTAAGCGTAGGACGATAATAAGATAAGTAATGATATACACACAGCCAGCTACACAAAGTAATTTCTTTAATACTACGATCTAAACGCGATTTGGATTTACCGTTCTAGTCATGATCACTTTGGAGCTCTTGACGTTAATATTCCTTCATAATAATAAATCTTTGGAAATTCCTATTCATAAGTGGCTTTGAACAATCCAAAGGTCAAGTTTATTACTTTAAGAATTCACGTCAAATTGTAAAGATGTCTTAATTGTGATAAATCATCTTCGTAAACGTTAATTACAACTCCGGCTAGATACAGTCACAGTAGGATATAAATCATGTCCGAGTTAGCAAACCTGCAGGATAATTGTACTAAATCACCGACTAAGCAATCAGACAATGAATATTGTAGGTGGGTGTTGCTTGGATTACTAAATTACATATCGGTCGGTTAAATCTGCCACGTTGGAAATGACTAGAGTGGTTCGATCATCTAATATTTCACCGCAGCTGTTTAACGTGTGGAACAATCGTTGCCTTGGTTGTCATTGGAGACGCCAAAAAAAAGCGCAACATGTGTACACTGCCGACGGTAATGGAGCAAGCACGTGCAGTGGACAGACTTCGTGACGCTTCCTTTTTATTAATGACAACATAGCGAAACGACCAACACTATATTTCGGAGGAGCGACGTGAAAAAACTTAATTCACCGAGACGTTCCTGCTTCGGTTGGTTACAGGACTCTATCTCGTCGGTGTTAGGTATAATTAGCGTTAGTCGACACCCCGAGCGTTCAAATCAAGATTTATCAAGTGAGCCGAAGGCGGGAGATAATGTGACGGTTGCGGAGCGGGCCTGACTATTCAGCGGAGTCAATGGTGTGTGACCGACGGCGGCGGTAGAGAGGTTGCCGGGCGCTGGCCGTTGGGTGACGCTGACATTCTTTACTCACGTCTTGTTTCATTTTGTTTTTTTTTTTTTGTTGAAATGTTTGACCATTCAGTTGTTAAGCACGTAGCGTCGCCAGCCGCTACCGGTGCTGCCGATTAGAAAACGACCAAAGATCTCGCTATAGTAAAATTTAACAGCGCCATTGTATTTCGCGTCGGAAATGTGAAACCGAAGAAAATAATTGCGAGCATCATCAATTTCCACCTAATGGAGCGATAAACCCGTCTCAGCCATCGTTGATCCGTGAAGCTGAGCATAAAATAAAGCTTGCACTCATTGACGCGCGTCGACAACGATCGATGGGGTAATCTCGCGGTCATCCCATCCCGGCTTTGTCTGTGCATCGGGAGCGGCATAAAATTATCTGGGCATTAGCGGGCCGGGGAACGAGCGGGGTGTCCGGGGACCATTTGTCATCGGCGGTGTGCAGGGAGTGGGGAGTGCGGGAGGGGGCGGGAAGAAAGTGGCGGCGACTCGGGGCGGCTGCAGACGCGACCACAAAAACAAGACGCGGAGAGCAGGGGCGGGACTCGCAGCCACCGCACTGGCACTGCCACCCGCAGGGATGTGCCGCGCCGTGTCACGATTCTCTTATGAACAACATGCTGTTTGGACACTGCTAACTTTGAATTATGGGCTCGATGTACAACATTAATGTTACCTATACAGTGACATTATATTCAGCAGTGGCAACCTGCTAAGTTCTGTCTGAAAGTTGTCGCGTAGTGTTAACGCTATTTTTTAACGTTATTGCAAAAAATTGCGTTTAAGAGATATGACTGCGAACAACCGTATTAGTTCAAGCCAGTCGTTATAATTTAGACCAAAAGAACAAAACGTGGCGAAAGAGTCATAAAATTTGTTTAATTGTAGGATAAAGTTGGAGATGCTAATAAGTATCTCGGAGGCTTCAAATGATTCAGTTTAATTGTTAGCTCAATTAAAACTTGGGCGTAGTATTTTTTTTACAATTCTCATAAAACAATTCTTAATTATTTCTTGGGTCTATAATTACGTGTTTACGTTTACCAGACCTGAAACGCATAGCACAATGGCCATTAAAGATGGCGAATATTCTCAACCCAAAGCTGTGGACTCCATACATTATGGTCCTCAGTTCCAAAACTCGGGAGCCCTCGAAAAATCCCGCAGTCATAAAAGGGTCAAGCGGTTGCGTCACGTCGGCTCAGTGGAGGCGCAAAAACACCAAGAGTACAAACTATATTGGATATTAGAACAGAAGGCGCGTGCCGACAAGTTTTTGTTGGCGACCAGGGACCCCTTGGACATCGCTTATTTAATTTACTAAATTCCGCGCGAACGACAGATTAAAACGCTTTTTAATTCAACGTATAAAGATTAAAACTGACGACATACAGGATACGGGAAAGAGGCTAAAATGATCTGATGATGATTAAAAGAGACGAAATGTAAGTAAAAATCCAATACAATTAAGCCATTCACAACTTTTTACATGGATTGATTAATGATGACTGATTAGACGAATCTCAGACACTTTTATGCATTGAAAACGGCAATGTAGTGGAAAAACCAAACGCTACAGCAACACAAAACATTATTATTCAAACTCTAAGTCTATTCAAAGTATTATCTTTACATTCCGTACCTAATCTAAAAGTAATTAGTATCTAAGGATCACAAGTTGTCACTTCGAAATCGTCTATCATCGTTGAGGTCCATACTCCAGTTGTAACTAAACTGAGTTCCATAATGATCCCATTAGCTCCGAACAAGTGAAAATGAATATAACGAATCAATTTGTAGGTAATGATACTGGCATCAAATGTGTGGCTACTGGATAGCTATATGTAGTATATATATTGTACATAGAATCATTAGTGGCAGTCGGTCGTTTGTTAGAGCCATTCGCAGCCCGGAGACGGGTTTTTGTCTCAACGCCAAATTGCATCCGCACAATACGTTGTCAGTAAATTGATTTGGAATTAATTGCGGTAACATAAGACATGGTGTGACTTGTACAACGATAATAATGTATAATGTATTGAATTAAAATTTTACTATTGATTGATGATAGTTCTTTAGAATAAGATATATTAAGATGGAAGTTTAGATTATCCAATGTGTAGGTTTAGACAAATGTTGCGCAGTTAAAGCTGTTTTTAAATGCTAAATTCAGTTATTATAAAGTAATTTAGCATTATTAGATCTCAGAACGACTGCCAGTCAGGACTTTACCAACTCTTATAATATAAAACTTCTACAGCATTTAATCAACATACTATACAAGAGGGCGGACGTCTTCACTCTTTTAAATGTCTTGTGGCATTAAGACAAGGACATTAAACATCCGCTAATGATTATTTGAAGTGCTTTCAATTACCGTCTGCAACATTAATATTTCTCATAAAGTTGTATAATTAGGAAGCCTTAATACCGATGCGCCCACGACTGGAAAAGATAGCGCAGGGAGCTAAATTATGGAATCTAGAATTTAGATTCATGAACGTTCTTTGAGAAAACAGGTCTTTATAATGTAAAAGCACAAGAAATATATAATAGCAGAAGTAACAGAGTAGTATGATAATAAGCAGCGTTAACTAGTTAAACGAAGCTGCGGATACTGCCTAACAATACCCATAATCAATGTATGTATGTACATTTTTAATACGAAGAGATAAGCAAGCTCTTCTATTGTATTCAATTAACTAACGGATATGGAAGAACTCTGAATCACATTGTCTTTATCGATACATCGATATTAATATGATTTAATGAGTTTCCGATTGCTGTAATCATCGCGGTTCCGAGAGCTTTTTGACTTCAATGAGCTATTTCATAGTCATTATGTTGAATAAAAGAAACCTTGGTTTGCAACTCTATTCTTTTAGCGTGTTATTTTTATATCAGTTGGTTTATTACAGGTGTTACGAATAGAGAAATAATTATAGCTTATAGATTATTGAAATTAAGTGTCGTGACATAAGTTAAAGATCTGAATGTCACCACGATAGCATTTGAAGGTCGCGATAGTTGAAGAATCCAAAAAAATATAGCGTAAATTTTAAAGGGTCTTTCAATCGTGGCTTTATGTAATTTAAATAAATGTGCTTCTTATAGGTTTACCTAGATCTTACAAGTAGTACAAACAGTCTTAATTTGACTTAAAATTTAAGATAGTCTGGGAGAAATTGTGATTGCGTTAAGAACATCCAATTTCTATTACTGATCTGTTCTCCAATCTACCTGACGTATACAAATCAAATAAAGTTGAGATTTTAAAAATATGCCCGAACGTTTTAAAGCAGCAAGATTCGTGGAATCGTAGGTATTATCCTCAATTCAGGTTACATTTTCCCGGCGTAAACTAGCCGGGGCCTGGCGGGGCCGAAATCCCCACTAATCGAGCATGGCTCATTAACGGAAGATGCTCGTTCCAATGCGGATACACTCATGGAGTGTTTTTAATGTTTTCCCCAACTTGGGAAGCCTTTAATTGTTAGGCTGTTACATTTTCAGCAATCGCATGTCTGTGCTATTAATTAATAGAATCACTATTATTTTTATTTTTTTATCGACACAGTCCAAAGAAAAATTCATGTCATTGCAAATCTTCAGTATTAATTAAATATCTAGATAAGGTTGATAAAAATCTAGATAATCACTACATGTGATGAACAAGTTGAAAAATGATTAGATAGGGGATTTTCTTTCGAAAAATCATACCGAACGACAACACGTGTTAATATAAATTTATTTTCTTAGATAATATGGACACTAGCGTAACATTTACGTGTACTCTAAAAAAAGGTTTTCTTTAGTCAGGGTTATTGTAGTTTGTTACTTGAATTCTTCTAATGGATCGGTTTAGAAACATGACTATACCATTAAATTACATAAAATAAAGTATTTCATCGGTATCTGCGTATGTTTATTAGCTGAGTTGCGGTTAAGCAAACTATTAGGGGAATTTTGGCACATCTTTAGACACTGCCGACATTTCTCACACTCATAAATGTTAAGGAAGTTTGGTATCCTGTTTTATTTCGTATGTAGCTGGATCTTCTTTCAAAATGCGTTTCGATGCGACTATACTTATTCACCTTTTTACTTCAAAACTCATTTATTCAAAATAGACTAGAATTACTCAGTTCATTTTTGAACGTCAATGTTAACTTCACTTCTTTAATTAATCGTTCGTATTTTAATTTAAACCACTTATGGCTTTTCTAACTCCGGATTCACGTACGCTAATGCTTGAATGATAGATTCACACACATTCGGGCCTCATCCCGTCTATTCTTCAGCCGTCATTGAACGGACATCTTCATGGGCGAACTATTGTCTACGATCTAACCTTACTCATTCCGAAAGTCGCTCTTTGTTCATGTTCCTAGGTTTTAAATACCCGTCTAGAGATTCTAGCTAGATAAATAAGCTTTACTTTAACTAAATCTAAACTAAGTTGAGGCTTTATCAACTAATACGCGAAGAAATGAAGGAGATGGAAGATTAGTTCTTAAGTCCGAGGTAGGTGGAATCCTCATAAGTTTTCAGGAAGGATATGAAGATATACAGAGAGATGTAACATTACTTATGTTTGTGGGGTCGATTGACGAGTGTTCGTTAACTTAGGACAAATGTTCCAGACGATACATGCTGACATATTATTTTCTCAATAATAAATAAGCGTTCGACTGGTCATAACACCGTTTTATTGATTTAGTAAATATGTAGGGACCAGGGAAATAAATAAAAATAATGTGTTTCAATAGGCACAATATAAAGACAAGGAGGAATAGAATTTGCTACTTTAAAAAGAGCGTGACTTTTATGTCAGGGAGAGGAATGCTTAAAGGGTTGATTTTTGGTCCCATAATCATTTTTCGTCTCATTAAAGTGTTACAGGCTTGCGTGGCAATCGCCTACGGTACGGGTTAGGAACGATGCTGTTTTAGTTGGTTCCGAAAGACTCGCTTGGCATTAAGGTGGATTATGGATTCTATTTGATACTTCGACACATAGAAATTAAAGCGTAAGAATTTGTCTGTTTGCGATGTCTTCACGTCTTAGCTACCAAAAGGATTTTAATGTAATTTTAAACCCGGAAAAGGAAATAGAGTACTTTCCGTCACTGAAAACTAAGTATGTTTCACATGGGCGAGTCTCGCATACTACTTATAAACTATAAATATGAACTACGCGTTCTAGTATCGTATGACATTTCGCGAAAAGTTTAATTAATACCAACAGTGTTGGTATTAACCAGACTAACATCAATCACTGTCTTGCTTTACAAATGACATTTTGGGTATTTTAATCATTGTTAAACAACTGTAAAATAATTTTTTTGCTCCCCTTAAACGTTCTGAGGTTCTATGTAAATGATGATTTACAAATCAAAAAGTTGATTAACATTCTCAATTTAAAAGATTAATATCAGGACCTAATCAGGAAGCAGTTACGTTATGAATTATGACTACTTTGTCAGCATCCCAAAGCATATTAATTGATGCAAATACAAATGGCATATGTAATTAATGCAAATTAAATTACAGGCACAAAGAGTAATTACACAGTGTCAAAGTTGAATTAATCAGTCAATGATAATTATAACTCATAATGGTAAATGTTAAATGTGTTCTTCATGTTTAAGTTTAATAATTGTTGTTAGATATTTCTGTAATTATCAATTGTCGGTGTATTGTTCTTAAGATGTTGTCATTTAAGAAGTATTTAAATAAAATAAAGTAAGACAGATAACTAATTTTGAGATGGTATAAAAACTGTCATTGTTAGACCTGTCAAAATTATCTGAATATTGTCAGGTCCTTAATAAATTATACTATTCTGCCAACTTGATCTTATTGAATATCTCATTTAATATCACATTTAATTTAAAACTACTCAAATAATAATTCATATTTCCTACCTTACAAATAACTGTTCTTGATTGTTCACTCTCCATGATACTACGGTAGCACCTAAAACAAAAAAAAGGAAGTCATGGTTAAAAAAGTTTAAAAATCATACAGTTTGAATTATGTTATATGATAATAATATCAACAATAGTTTAAAAGCATTATTGATTTTTAACTAACTTCAAAAAGAAGGAGGTTCTCAATTCGTCTGAATGTTTTTTTTTTTAATATTAAATAGATAAAGATTTATTTATTTGTATAAACATGTACTGTATGAAAATGTATTGTGCTAAATATTTTTATTTCCTGGAGTGAAATAAAGAGGATTTATGCAATGTATATTCAACAATTACATTAACATCAAATATAAATTTAGAGTTAATCTCACATAGATGATCATCCTCATTTCCTCTAATGTATTAGCCAAATTATTGCTAGAGTATGACTTATGATTATTTTTTGTGAGTACATCAAATACCAACCTACAATTTAAAAGCAAGTATCTACAGTTTACTTCCTACAATCCAATAGCCAAGGTCAGAGCCGCCGCAGACAACTTATTCTATTCAATGTGAAAAAACTAGTTACCTATCAACTAAACACCACTAACTACACGGCGTACTCGACTCAAGCATTTTTCGTATACTTTAACTTATACTAATGCACTAATATTTAATTTGTGAATAAAATGTTATGGTAAAACATTATTTTTTCAAGTTACGCGCGTCCAATTTCAAAAATAAATAAAGAAGTTAAGGTTAGGCGGCCGCTACTTTATAATGCTCTGATATTTTGTGATATCGCAAAAATTAGACAGTAGCACATTATTTATAGTGAAGTTAGAAAATTATTAAAAACAAAACTTACCGAAAAGATTTACGGTACAAGTTGTATTGTTGCCTCTATCGAGAACGACAACACTCGTCGCTGCCATTTTCCGTTTGACAGCAAAGCCAACTGACAAAAAGCGAAGAAATCGGTGTTACCACTACCAGTAGTTAGGGATACTACTGAGTAATAAAAACTACCGTGATTTTTTTCTGCACAAATATTATGCTATTCATTAAATTCCAATACTAAGCATAAACTATTTGACACTTAATACAGTTATTACTAAGAGCCGATTTTACCAACGTCGGATAACTTATAACTGAGAAATAAATTGGAAGTTTTGATAGCTCATAAATCGAAGTTCTGATAAAACGTATTGTATTTGTTCCTCAGATGATAGTGATCCTAGTTTGGTAAAATCGGCTCTATGCATAAAATATCCAACTTGCCAGTGGAGTTACTGATATTAAAGTGTCCTATAATATGCTTTCTTGATGACATTACCTACATATGAGCCATATAAGCAATATGTTATAATGTTATTATCGCACAAGAGAGAGGAAATACTGATAAGTAAAATAACAATCTCTTCTACTGCACGCTACTAAAGAAATAAAATAATGTAATCTGGGAATTTGCCCTGCCAGATGACATTCATTTAATCAATAGCAGTAGACTTTTAGCAATGAACACCGTGTGAACTCCTTAGTCTATTGACCAATTAATAGATTTTTATTTTAACTTGAACCCAGAAATTTTATTTTGGAGCATTCGTGTACGGCACTAAGCGCTGATTTTTTAATCGACAGACATGATCTTAGAAATAAATATGACGCTTTATCAGATTTCCCATACAAAAGCTGCCAATACGTCAAAATTACTCAGATGAAAATCAAACGATTGCAAATTCGGCCCCATAACTCCTTTATTCTACAGAGAAGAAGATAAATGTTATCTGGCGTTGGCAAAATCGGACTCACGTTCTATTCAAATATTATTTTTTAGAAATAAATTTATGAAGCTGGCATCTCCATATAGTAGAAATTGGGTGCAACATTTTATGACATTTTAAAAAGGAGTATTTTTTATAAATAACATAAAATCCGAAACTATTAATTATTACAAATAATAATTTGTATAATTCCTTAATTTCCTTTCTGAAATAATTTTAGTGTTAACCTTCTCAGTACAATGAAACGTTAATTTCAGAACGCAGCAAAAATAGACCAATCAGAATCGGCCAACGCTGTGCCGGCAAGTGTCATCAACGGCATCATACGTGTATTTTTCCGGTCCTTGTCCTCTCTGAATTCGGAATACTTTTCTCAGCTCGACTTGGACGGCGAAGAATCGCGCACGGTTTTACGAAAGTGGCGATTAAAATTTAAAGATGTTGGGATCACTTAAAATTATATTGTTATTAGGTGTAATTTATTTATGTAGAGCTGCCGAAGAAGATGTATTGGACCTTACAGATTCCGATTTCTCATCGGTGTTAGCCCAACATGATACCGCTCTGGTCATGTTTTACGCACCATGGTGAGTAATTAATGATTTATCGTAACTATAAACTTATGAATGGCGTTTAATGAGCCAGTTATTTGATTTGCGTGTGTAATTGTTGGTTAGGTGCGGTCATTGTAAGAGATTGAAGCCGGAGTATGCGGTGGCGGCCGGCGTGTTAAAGAACGATGACCCTCCTGTCGCGATGGTGAAGGTGGACTGTACCGAGGGTGGCAAGAGCACATGCGAGCAGTTCTCTGTGTCGGGATACCCCACATTGAAGATCTTCAGGAGGGGAGAGGTCTCACAGGAGTACAATGGCCCCAGGGAAGCAAGTAAGTTCTAGAACACCCATGCATTTTACATATATGGACTTGTTTGAATGGACTTTGTTTTCTGAAGGTAGTTTGACAACTTTTGAAACAGAGGTTTATGCAGGCGAAAATAACATGTTTCAGGATATTTATTTACATCACTTTCTTATTAGATTTATTATTTTTTCTCAACTATGATTCAAGTATAACTTAAAACTACTTTAAAAATGATTTAATACTGCCATTGTTTTAATGTTGCTAAGTAGAATAAATTGCAAACATAAACACATTAAATTTTCAATGAATACTTAATTTTAACTGCAGTAGATCATTATCTTTAGTTATTCTAAATAGACACACAACAGGTATCATTCATAAAATAATACATAACTTAACATACCTACTTAATATAATTTATAATTTTCATTAATAATAAAACAACTATAAACTTGGTCCTCATTTATGATCTTAGTATGGTGGTAAATAAAAAAGAAAAAAAAAACATGAATCACATACAGCACTGCATGATGAACAAGCAGTTAATTTAAAGTTTTTTCTAATTGAGTAATGGAAAGTCATTGTAAAGAGCAATAAATACTTAAATTGCATAAGATTATTACAAAATACATGTGAGTCAAGTTTGTAGTCATTGCCACTAAAAGTAAAATGCAAATTGCTGAATTCGGCTGGGAACTCCCATGCCCCCAGATTGGGCTAACTCACTCAAAATTCTAGACAATCAAGGATCTTTAAAACTTAAAATATACAAAGAAATACACAAGTTATTATATCTAATAAGTTTGATTTTAATTAGAGTAGGCTTCTTTAAAAAAAAACTGGCCACATCATGTCCAACCAAGCTAATATTTTTCCTCTCTATATCAGGAAAATGACAAATAAAAAAAAAAACGAATTTAAAATATTAATGTTGTCAGCACTGATAAAGGCACTTGTTTCAATTTCCTGTAATATTGATAAGTCCTACTGATTAGGGTTGCATAAATACAAATACATAACAAATTATATCCATCAGATTAATAGCCCTCACTAATGTGTTTCAACAGGTAATATAAAGAAAACATTTTAAAAAAACAATTTTAATTGAGAGAAAATTTAAACTGGTTATTATTAAAATTGGGTGTACCAGAATGAGTTTGTGATTAAGTGCTGCAGCCTTATTGAGTCAGACTACTCATCATTTTACTTTTTAACATGAGTTATTTGACAAGCTCCTTGTGAAAGAGTTTGTCCAGGGAGTCCATATCTATTTCTGCCGCTAAGCAGCATTGCTATGTTCCGGGTTGAAAGCATGGGAGCCAGTGAGGTTACAGGCACATGAGACTTTCCAACATTGTCAGTAATCCTCTTGGTGTTGTAGGTATAGGCGACGGTATCCACTTGCCATTATGTAGACCATTGCGTTGGCTTGTTTGCTTGTCTATTACATTAAAAAAAACTCATTTATGGTTCCTTAAAAAAGAAAGCGTGTTGATGAAAACAATGTTCATTATTTAGGTATCAAAAAAACGATTAGAAATGACAGTTTCATATTGTAGCATCAACTGACTAGATTACCATACATTTCATTATTGGGAAGTGCATCTTTTTGCAAGTCCTTACTACACAGAATATTATTTTTTTCACATTTGTACTTGTTCCTGTGGCTACAACATTCTTTTTCTTAACCACAAGCTGTACCAAATTTGCAGCCAACCCACAACTGACTTAACATTCACTCCACAGACGGCATTGTCAAGTACATGCGCGCTCAAGTCGGCCCCAGCTCCAAGGAGCTGAAGACTGTTGCTGACTACGAAGCATTCCTGAACAAGGATGAGGTGGTCGTCATTGGATTCTTCGAGAAGGAGTCAGACCTCAAGGGTGACTTCGTGAAGACTGCTGACAAGATGCGCGAAGAGGTCACCTTTGGACATGCTTCGGCTAGCGACGTGCTTGCGAAGGCTGGATACAAGTAAGTGAATTTTATGGTATTTTTTTGTATAAGGAATTAATTGAAATGTTAAAAAAAAAACAAGTCATTAAGCTCCTCAAAAGAGTTTTTATTTAAACAACTCTTGATGAGGTGGAGGTTCAATTCGATGCGTATTATTTCTTTACAAAAGTACATCGATTTCTCCGATATTTGAGGACCGATTTACGTGTTCTTTTTTTGTTGGCAAGAGTATACTCGCTAGATGGTCCCATATTAATTTTGACATAATCTGATAAAGCATTTCGAAGATAGAGAATGGTACTTCTCAACGACGAACACCACACCCATCGTAATTGGGTTATTAAAGTATGTATTAGAAGTGAAGATCACAATCGAATTATTTTTCGTACGGGTTTTTTAGTCCACTGAAAACCAAAAAATAAAATAAGTAAATACCTATAAAATAAAAGATAAATATTTTAAAAACCGACTTCAAAAAAACTAAAAAACCTTAAATAATACAAGTAGTCATATAATAAAATTTATATTTTCCGAAGTTGATGCCTTCAATTACAATAAGGTTAAATTTCTCCGTTACAGCGTGGCTTAGCACAGCACCAACTTCAGACAAAAATAATTTTATAATAAGGCCATTACCTATTTGATGCTGTTACATTCTTTTTGAAGTCGGTTTTTTTAAATATTTATCTTCTAAAACTTATTGGATGTATGTATAGGTCAGATATATTTATTCATCAGTACTTTTTGTGTGTCCTTATTGAAAAGTATACTTTTTATCTGATACCATTTTATATATACCGTGTGTATTGTATTTTCTAGGCAATTATTTGTGGTATCTGCCGATATATAGCATAGAATGATGTTACAACTAGTAATTATATTGCATTTCCGTGACGAACTAGTTACATTTATTGAATGCCTATAATAAATTGTACTGGTACGAAAATTATGAACTGTGAACGATGAAGGGCGGGGGTTTTTGTCTACATTAACATTAAAAAAATAACTAAGGAATTGTTGTCTATTTTGAAGTTTAAAAAGCTCTATGTGCACACAACACACATGTCATAATATTTTAAATTAATTCGTAAGTTACCAAAAAATCTCATAATCTACTGATTTATGTGAATTAAAAATCGATTCTGCAAAAACACTAAAAATGCATACTTAAAAGAATCGTAACGATCAAATTAACTGAATAATATTCGTAATAATTATTATTATTATTATTATCAGCCTGTTGTGTCCCACTGCAGGGCAAAGGCCTCCCTTCCCTCTTTCCATTTTTCCCGGTCTTTTGCAATATCTGGCCAATCCTTTATGTAGAAGTCCAGTTCGTCACGCCATCTCCTTCTGGGTCTACCGCGTCGCCGGTTCCTGTTGTTCGGAACCCAGTCAGTGGCTGCTTTTGCCCAGTTTTGTTGCGACATGCGGCAGATGTGGCCTGCCCAGTTCCACTTTAGTTTGGCGGCTGTGTTACCTACGTCTGCGATTTGAGTTTTGGAACGAAGTATACTGTTCTTTATACGGTCTGTAAGTTTGACTCCAAGAATACTTCGTTCCATTGCTCGCTGGCAGACCCCGAGTGCGGACTTTTGACGTTTCGTTAATGACCAAGTCTGCGCTCCATAGGTGAGGGTGGGGAGAATGCACATGTCCATGAGTTTCCTTTTGAGAGAAAGCGGAAGTGATCCTTTCATGAGGTGTTTCATCGACCAATAGCTCTTCCAGGCGTTTTCGGTGCGTCGCGTGACTTCTTTATCTTGCCTCGCCTGGAAAGAGACTATTTGGCCGAGGTATATGTACTCATGGACATATTCAACCTCCACACCCTCAATGTCTATTTTGCGTTTCGCGCTGTTTGTCATTAACTTTGTTTTCGTCATATTCATTTTGAGTCCGACCTTGAGGCTGGCGTGGCTCAGTTGTTCGAGCATAAGGCTTAACTCAGCCGCCGAAGAAGAGAAAAGGACAATGTCGTCGGCGAAGCGTAGATTAGTTAATCTTCTTCCCCCAACGTCAATGCCCTTGTCCCGCCAATGCGCATTTAAATTTTGGAACACTTCTTCAAGCGTTGCTGTGAAGAGTTTTGGAGACAGCGGATCACCTTGTTTGACTCCTTTTCGAATTGGAAAGGATTGGCCTGTGGTGTCTAAACGTATGGCAGCTGTACTATTTAGGTAGATTCGTTCTAATAATTTAGTATAAACGGGTTCTATTCCTTGTTTGTTAAGTGTTGTAAATATTGCTTGGTGTGATATACTATCAAAAGCCTTGGAGTAATCTACGAACGCAAGGTACAGTGGTAAGTTAAATTCGGCGTGTTTTTCTATCAGCTGGTTCAAAGAGTGAAGGTGGTCGGTAGTAGATAGGCCGCGGCGAAAACCAGCTTGTTCAGGGGGTTGATGGAGATCTAGTTGGCCGGATATACGGTTTTCGAGGACTTTGATGAAAGCTTTGTACAAGTGTGAGACAAGGCTAATAGGACGGTAATTGCCTATATCTGATTTATCTCCTTTCTTATACAGCAAAATAATATTGGAATGACAGAAGTTACTAGGAAATATGCCTGTTTTTAGAATTGAGTTAAATAGGTTACAAATATGTGGTAATAAGACTTGCTCCCCCACTCGCAGTGAATCAGTTGTAATGCCATCTTCTCCTGGGCTCTTATTGTACTTCATGCCACTGAGAGCCCTATGAACTTCAAAGCCAGTTATCATAGGGACATCTTCAGGGCATGAGTAAATTTCCTCTGCAAGTTGGAAAGTTGTATCGTCGTCTGAGTATAAAGATTTGTAAAACTGTGTGCAAATTTGGATTAGTCTTGTCTTATCGCCCTGTCTCACGCCATTCGCCATTCGTAATAAGAAATTAGTAATAAAAATTAATTATCATTTATCCTTATTATTAAGTAGTTACCACTGTTTATACAGGTGTATTTATTAATTACAATACAATTCATAATATTAAACAAACAAGCATTATACTTATATGTACACAATTGTAACACGTACTAAGTTATTTTTTAACCTTTTAAGTCGTTTAAGGAATTCAAATGACATTTAAACCGATAACAACACCGATATTGTTTATTATCAGCCGTGAAATGTCGTTTGAAGGTAACAGTAAAAATGCTTTATGTATAATTTAACTACTTAGATTAGATCGGAGTAATGTGTGCAAAAAATTTGAAAACATTTGTATTTCAACTGAATCGTTTAAATTTCACTTACGAAACAAATCATCATCATCATTCAGCCGAAAGACGTCCTCTGCTGGGAATATTTCGATCTGTCCCCCTGATCTGTCACCTTCGGGGGGACAATCAGGAATTAAAAAAATCGATCTGTTCCCCTGTCACCAAGACGAACGCACAGATCGAACGAATTATTTCGGGTCTGTCTCCTGCTGTTCTTTATGGGGACAAATAGAAATAAAAAGTTTCGATTTGTCCCCTGTTACCGACGAGGGAACAGATCAGGGGGACAGATCGGAATATTCCCTCTGCTGGACATAGGCCTCCCCAAAACCATGTTGGGGGGGGCTTCTGCCCATCCTCTAATGAATCGCTTAGTCGCCTTCTACAACACCCATGGGAAGTGATGGGGTAGTGCTATTCTTAACATCCGGCGCCACACGGAACAAATCAAGTAGCGGTTTAATACAGGAAATATAAATTTAACTCAACTTATTATTTCCAAATATGGGCCTGCCCTATAGATTAATGGAATGCTAGCAGGACATAGTCATGATGTGGGGTCAGTCGCCTCGAGGGAAGCCGTCGCCGCCATGCTGGTCTAATTTGGCGGCCTCAGATGTACACACTGCTACATAACACATCAAGCTATACATTTCCAGTTTACACTGACCTCTCATTGTAAGGAAATCCTATACAATGCGAGATCAGCTTATACTGGAAAGTTGTAGCTTGATCTGTAGCCGTGTGTACTCGTGCAAGGATAGTACTACTTGTACTATTTATTCTGTGGTAGTACAGTCAATGATAATTTCGTTCGGCTAGATAACTGGCACAGCTGCCTATAGGCCTGCTTAAATAGCAAATTTTAAAAGGATAGGATATTCCTGTTATATCTGGTAAATAAAATAATAAGAACCGGCCAAGTACGAGTCGGACTCGCGCACGAAGGGTTCCGTACCACTATCTATAAAAAACGGCAAAAAAATCATGTCTGTTGTATGGGAGCCCCCCTTAAATATTTGTTTTATTTTAATTTAATTATTAATTTTATAGTGAATATATAACTAAATATTCTGTGAATATTTAAAGCGTCTACCTGTTACCGTTATCAATATCGAGCAAAAAAAATCACGTTTGTTGTATGGGAGCCCCCTTAAATATTTATTTTATTCTGTTTTTAGTATTTTTTGTTATAGCGGCAACAGAAATAAGTACATCATCTGCGAAAATTTCAACTGTCTAACTATCACGGTTCATAGGTTTCGTTTTACCCTTTGGGTACGGAACCCTAAAAATCGGAAACCGACAAAAACCATTAAACATTTCAAACAAAATAATCACAAGTTTCCCAATCACATACGAAACATCCTTCTTTAATAATTATTATATTAATGCGTGAAACTGCGGATAATTGAATCGACGGTGAAACGGCACTAAATGATCCTCATCCGTAACATGACACGTCATATTGATACGAACGTGATGTAGTACTCATGATACTATCAAATCGTAAAACTGCAACGAAAAGAGGCCGCAAGTCCTGTCTAAGCAAAATATCAGGAATAGATTGGCGAACGCGTTTGTCCTGGCTGGAATATACTTCGTTGATGCGCTGCCATTTTCAATAACTTATCTATCGACGGTTTACCCTATTAGATATAGAAATTTGACAGAAGCTCCATAGAAGTAATGTCAAATTTCTATCTCTAGTAAGGCAAACCACCGATAGGTAGATAGGATATTAAAAACGGCTGTAAAAAAAGAAATGAAAAAAAAAACATCCTATTCTGAATTTGAAAGACACCCTATATACAAGGTTAGTCAAAAAGGGGTTACTAATCCGCAGGCCAGTTAAAGTATCACTGATGCCTGTTTTAATTTAAAACAAGTGACATTTTATTTAAAAAAATTTTTTTTCCTTTTGAAATGTTTTTATTAATAGTTTTTGTTAAAAAAAACCCTGCTTTATTAACGAATTCAGAAAATAGAACTTATAACTCGCTACTCCAAATATGATCTAAAATGTAAACACAGCAGATCATAGCTGAGGATAGATAGATTTTATGAAATCATTGAACAGCTATTTCTCCTAAACTATTGACTTTTGGGGAAAGTTGTAGAACAAAAGTTATTCATTATTATGGGTACTTTAATAGCCTTTCAGATTAGTACGCCCTTTACGACTAACCTTGTATATTTCAAAACAGTTTCGAGATTCGTTTTACCGAACTTAATTTAATTTTGACTATAAGACCACGTGTACTATACTGACTGGCTTCTACAAGACAGGTTTACGCACAAGACATCATTTACATTTTTAACCGACGCACAGTGGGCTGAAATTGAACTTTCATAGACATTTTCATTAAATTTTTTGAGTGGCTGTTTTTTTGCATGGATGTGCTTCGGAAGACTAAGTACATGCTTATAAACATAAAATTTACGGAAAAAGATTGCAAACGGCTCACAAAGAATTTTTTATAGAAAATTTTGTATGGAGTTGACCTTAAAATCGGCGATAACTCAGCTATCGCACGGTTGCGCCTTATTTCCTCGTAGGTGTTTTTACTACTATTTATTTAGGATTTTTTGGTATACTACTTAACCCGGGCACGGGTGCGATTTATTTTTTAAAAATCCTTGAATATTTTAATTTTTTTATTTTTATTTTTGTACTATGTTTTGATCTTATGTAAAGGTTAACATAATATAAAGTACCTAAGTCACGTCTAGATTATAATTGTTCTAATTTACTGTTCACTTTCTGTGAAAGTAGGCCTGTGCCCCTGTAGTAAGGACTTTATAGCTGCTGCGCCGAATAGTAAGAGTCTTAACTATTGAAACGCATAATAGCAAAAATATTTCATAAAATAAAATTATAATTATATTTTCAATATAAGATTTTATTATATTAAAATGAAACAAAAAATATAAACTATTTGAATACATCCTAAAATAAAATATTTTGAAGATATTATTTATTCAATTAATACGTAAATATATACGGCGAACATGTATGTAAGAACGAAGGTAATCACGAAATCGGGCATTAACTAGTTGAAGACGTCAATTAGTTAATACCATAAAATTACTAAACGACTTAAAAATAATTAATATTTTTTCTTGCATTAATCGATATTTTTACGTTATCAATAATAATTACCGTAATTTTATTGTAAGATATATTCAAATAGTTTATATTTTTGTTTGCATTTTAATATAATAAAATCTTAAATTCAAGATATACTTTTATTTAATGATATATTATTCAAACAGTTTATAGTTTTTGATAGCATTTCTATGGTTAGATTCTTTCTATTCGCCAGCAGCCTTTATTTATATCTTTATTTTAAATAAGAACTTAGTATATAAATACAAACGTGACCATGTCGTCCTCGTAATTCTATCAATAATACTAACTAATTTATTATTAAGGGGCACAGGCCTACTTTCACAGAGATTGAAAAGTAAACTATTCAAAGAACAATTATAAAATAAACTACCAAGATTTTAGTCCCCAATTTGTCAATCATTGATCTAGACGTGACTTAGGTACTTCATATTATGTTAACCTTTACATAAGATCGAAACAGTGCAAAAATAAAAATAAAAAAATTAAAATATTCAAGGATTTTTAAAAAATAAATCGCACCCGTGCCCGGGTTAAGTAGTATACCAAAAAATCCTAAATAAATAGTAGTAAAAACACCTACGAGGAAATAAGGCGCAATCGTGCGATAGCTGAGTTATCGCCGATTTTAATGTCAACTCCATACAAAATTTTCTAAAAAAAATTCTTTGTGAGCCGTTTGCAATCTTTTTCCGTAAATTTTATGTTTATAAGCATGTACTTAGTCTTCCGAAGCACATCCATGCAAAAAAATAGCCACTCAAAAAATTTAATGAAAATGTCTATGAAAGTTCAATTTCAGCCCACTGTGCGACGTATTAAATATCTCGTTTATAAAGTTTGTATTGAATAATTAACACGACTGTAGTTAAATAACGAGCTTATGAATTGCTATCTTTTATTAGTATTTTTTTTTCGTATTTTGGAATGCGAATTTAAATATTATATTTGGCCGTAGATTTGAGGTATTCGAAACTGCCCCAATGGTCATCGTGTAACGCACACAATGGAATTCTGTTTAGAAAGCAGTTCGCCCGAAGGTTCAATAACTATGTCGATATTAATTAACGATTAACCACGTTTCACGTTAATTTGGAACCGTTAATAACCTACTTACATGACCTTACTGCAGTGTTATGTATACATCCGACGGTATTGTTGTACAGGTGTTACATATGCATAATTATAATATATGTATATTTGGTTGCTATTTGCTCGAAGTCTCGCTTCCAGCTGTAATAAAAGTGCTGTCATCATCGCCGTAGGCTCCTCTTTAGCTCATACATAATCGTCCATGTATGGTCCATGTGCACAGAAGTACTCAATTAAAATACATATTAAGTACCGAGTCATTACATCACCAATAAACGCCGAACCCATGATATTTTGTACTTAATTACGGAGAGAGAAAATGCGAATATTTTATAAGAATAAATTAAACTTAATAGCTTATTTCTCTTGTAGACTAAATCAAATTTCTTATTAGTGTGAACCGTAATGGTAAATCTCTCGTCATTGGGCAAGATTCACATACTGCACTCACACTTTGCTTTTACTATAAACGCATGTGAATAATCGTTTCATACAAATATGAACGTTAAATTTATAAGATTAATGTTCATATTCGTATGAAATGCTTACTTAGCAAAGTCTTAAGGGTGTTTCTAGTTTCATACGGATTTCGTCACGCACGCGGGTTTGACCCGCATACGTGGCACCTGAATTTTGCCTTTCCATACCCGTGTTTATTAAGATGCTTGATCCACGCACGAAAATGTGAATTGTGACCGGCAAGCATGCGGGTCAAACCCGCGTGCGTGACGAAATCCGCATGACACTAAAAACACCCTAACTGCGTGAATATGTACTGTGAATCTCGCCCATAGTCATTGGACTCTGAAAATACACAATTTTGATACCTCATTGCTTATCGATTTTCCCAAGATATTTTCTTTACTTAAAACTACAAAATTATGTGTAAATATGTACACCTAAGATCCATCCATCCAAAATTTAAGTGCTGGGCACTTGTCGGTGTAGCAATCTCTATCTTTCTCTATCCAGAGCCAATTCCTTCACTTTGTATGTTTATATGTCGTATGTTATCACTTCTGTCTTTTCCTTCAATTGGTATGTGTACTTTCTTCTTGGTCGATCTGTTTTTCTCTAAGTTTACACCTAAGATACTAGCCCCAAAATTACAACTTGTCGTTCTCGAATAGAAAATAAAATACAAGTTTATAAATATACTAGCGACCCGTCCCGGCTTCGCACGGGTGCAATGTATTACACATATAAACCTTCCTCTTGAATCACTCTATCTATGAAAAAAAATATATATGTATTAGCCTGTAACTGTCCCACTGCTGGGCAAAGGCCTCTTCTCATACAGAGAAGGAACGAGCATTGATCACCACGCTTGCTCAGTTGCTTGTTGGCGATTTCAGAACATTAAGTCCAGATTTCCTCACGATGTTTTCCTTCACCGTATGTCAGTGGCGTCTTAGATTAACTAAGAAAGTACATATGACATTGAAAAAGTCACATTGGTACATGCCTGGGTTTGAACCCGCAACCCGGTGCTTAACAAGCGGGTCTGTAACCTCCGGGCCACCACGACATTAAAAAAATCGCATCAAAATCTGTTGCGTAGTTTTAAAGATCTGAACATACATAGGGACAGACAGCGGGAAGCGACTTTGTTTTATACTATGTGGTGATATAAATTTCTACGTTTTAGAAGTACTTCAATCTACAAATATTCTCACTCTTGAGGCACAGGACTTGTTCGTGTACGAAGTACATTAAAGTAATGTATTGTCAACAGGAATGACGTCGTATTGTTCCGTCCCAAACGCCTCCAGAACAAGTTCGAAGACTCGTCGGTCGTGTACAAGGGAGACGTCGAGACCTACTCGCTCAAGGCCTTCATCAAGGATAACTTGTAAGTTTGTTTTACTATATTATGTAAAGGGATTGTTAGTAACTTTGCAACAGTATTTTGTTTTTACTGTTTGGACTATGCCGGCTTCGTTGAATCTACAAACAATTTCTTCAAAGAACTTTTTAGTAACAACTCCAAATATATCCGATTAGTTAATTCCAATGTGTCCGACATAGATAAAAATATGGTTGCAGCTTTATTTTGTAACATGCAAATATCGATACCCTTAAAATAGATTGATTAATCTTTTTTTTTAATGTGTTCCTTATTCAAGGAAACAAGACTTAATGTAAACATACAACTACCCACTTTTCAAATAATTCCATTTCAATTACGAGAAACAATAGCGATAATAATGTAGTGGGTAGGTAGTATTTGTTTACATTAAGTTAATTGCTTCCCTGAATACGGTTAGGCAATATTGCAAACTAAGGAATGATTGTATTTCAAGAAGGGCAAGGTACGCACGGCTACAGATCAAGCTATACAATTCCAGTATAAACTGATCTTGCATTGTATAGGATTTCCTTACAATGAGAGGTCAGTGTAAACTGGACAAGTATAGCTTGATGTGTAGCCGTGTGTACTGTACAACCCGGTATTCAGTTAGCAACCCATAACTTAGTAGATATTATTGAGTTGACTTTTCATTACCGATGACGTAACTAGGTACCTTTGAGCGCACCTTGTAATCGCCAAAGAATTACACCTGCATATCAATTATTATTCTTTTAATATCGTTAGAATCTATATTTGAACGACAAAAGGTCAATTAATACTGAGTTTATAAAGCAACCTTTATGAGAACCAGGTATACAGGTGGATGTAGACGCAAGCCCACCTGGTATAAAAGTTAGTTGCATCTACGTGAAGAATTAATGACTAAGCTAAAGGACCACATGGTCAGGGGGTCTACTCCCTAAGCATGAAGTCCATGGTTTCGGCCTTAGTTACGAGCGTTTCCTACTCCCTATCACCTACGGACATACGATTATTTCGGGGCCCGAACTAAGATTGAATGACAACATTTGACAGTTGTCCCTACTACAGATGTGATTTTGCCCGTCCGAAAAGTTGAACTTGACACTTGTTTTGTTCACCTCCTACGTTTTGGCAACTTTCGGACGGGCGACTAACTTTGTTGACGGACTTAGAGAGTAGGCCCCCAGGTTACAACGCTCTAATGCAATAATCATGGCCAAATACTCTAACGTTACTCCGTTTTGAGTTGCGGTTAAGTCTCGTGCTGTCACTATAAGGCGAAGTGACAGTGACAGTACGAGACCAACATCATCCGTAGGGCTTGGATGGTGACCCAGGGTCTCGCCGATGACTGACCGGTTGCATTTTTTTGTTTTTTTTTTCGTGGGAATATCCTCATGTATGCCCTTCGCCCGGGGAAGGCGAAGGGGTATGCCGGACTCTTACCGGCTAAAAACCCACGGTGTTCCTTCTCCGGCCCTTGACCGGGGTCGCGGGATTTGCAGTTGCATGCACCGCGACCCCGGCAGGCCTCGGTCCGCCAGCCCCTGGCGGACCTCTCCTTCTGTGGGGCCTTGCCCCACGTCCTCCTGAGAGGCGCGCACGGAACACTGCGCGCCGCCTTCTCGGGACTGTTACTGGTCGGGCGACGGGTCCCCTAACCCGCTGCCCGCAGGCCACAACTGACCGGTTGCCTAGAAACTGTCTACAAGGACTATCTACAAGCAGTCTAATAGAATAATAATAACAACCGTTGGTAGCCCGCTAGGCGAAAGTCCCGTCTGGTTGGAGGATCCTCCCTTTTCATTGGAGGAACACTATACCCCGTTCCTCCCCAACCGCTTAATTGAATGTGAACGACAATATCTAACAGAAGTATAATTTTGCAGCCACGGTCTGGTCGGCATCCGCCAGAAGGACAACATCCGCGACTTCAGCGACCCCCTGGTCGTCGCCTTCTACGATGTGGACTACGTCAAGAACCCCAAGGGCACCAACTACTGGAGGAACCGTGTGCTCAAGGTATGTACTTTTTAATAGTAGAACTTTATATTCATAGCACCTGATCGATTTTGGGTTATTTTTCACTCAATCTTCTTCTTCTTTTGCCTTGTCCCATTATCATGGGTCGGCTCTCCTTGTCTGCCTTCTCCATTTACGTCGATCCAGAGCAGTTGCAGTGTCTATTTTGCTCTCCTAATTTTAACTCAATAACAATAACATTTTCTTACAAATTGGTACACACAATAAAAGAGTTAAGTGTGCAGGGGCTTTTTTTTACTATGACACATCAAAACGACGTATATGGCCGTATTACCATTCGAGTGTACAATCAGAAAAATATGGTACTAATCTTAAATGTACCGAATTTGACAAACATTATTTCAAATGGATTTTGCAAGCCACCATAAACTGTATAAATATAATCTTTAGGCGGTCGCGTTCCTTGAGTGTGTTCTTAAATGAAATGAGAATGCCCTGGAAACATACGAAAACAATGTCGTATAGACAACTATCTTTATTATTGTCTGCCACTTAATGAAGAACTCATTGTAGGCTCAAGACACGCTCAAATGAGCGACAACAAAGACTTGGTCACTCAGCACAGCACGATCTGCGATGGTTACCTGCATACTTATTTCTTGTGCCGTCTGTACAGAGCAATATTCTAAAATAGAGACAATACTTAGTTACATTTTCAACTAGGGATTTATCTGACATGAAGGAGATAATTTATTGTGATTTTGTGATAATCATAATATCTATAACAAACGCATTTAAAAATAAACTTAGTTAAAATAATTTATAAAATTACGTTCGATTTGTTTCTACGTTTTGTAAACTAAAAGTAGGTGCTCGAGAAATGAGTTTATCTTTCGTCATAATCAGAAATTGTTAAGTATATCAAAGTAATATGTACAATCGTACGATATATTTTATACAACTTACGATAGTACATATTGTATTTAATTTAGCATATCGTCGTATAATATTACTATTTGATTTTAGAACGAGATAACGCCATTGACTTATTTATCTTAACTAGCAATTTTCTGCTTATTAACCATGGTTTACTAATTAGTAAAGAAAGACTAAAGCTGGTGTGCACCAATATTAATTCTTTGGTTAAGACCATTAGGCACATTATAAGAAAATCTCTATCAGTAAATTTCCGACACGCGCCGCAAGACAGTCTGCTCATACATCTACACCCCGGACACTGCCAGAATTTGCTGGATTCGGCAGCCTGCTGGCTTTAGTACAAAATGTATGCGCAGAGGGCGTTCGCGCAAGCGTCGAAAATTTTCTGACAGAAATTTCTTATAATGTGCGGCCGGGCTAAACAATCGTTTCTTCGAAAAGTGTACCAGAATTATCGGCTTTTAAACCAGAGAATGTTAGTGAAAAACAGGCTTCTTGTCTCTTTTCTGCTTGAGTTTTATACGAGAAAGCTCATGCCGTGGTAAAAAGAATAGCTAGTCAGCAAGGTTGGTAGCGGGGCTGACTGCCCAGGGTGAGCCGGACGTATGCACGGCGACAAATCAAGCTCTACGTTTCTAGTATGAGGTGATCTCATATTGTATAGGCTTTCCGTATGATGAGAGGTCAGCTTATACTGGAAATCAATAGCTTAATAGATAACCGTGTGTACTTAAGTATCGTCACTCGTAAATGATCTTTTAATGCACCCCAAAAGGCTAAGAATGGAATAATACATAGACATAACTCATAATGCGACGCACTAAGGATTAATAAAATGTACGTTTTGTAAAACAAACGAACAGAAAATAGGTATTTTTCTTGTTTCTAAATTCTTATAACTAGATTTTACAACTTGTTGTTTTTAATTTTCCATATTGGAATTAAGTTATCGTGTAAAATCAATTTATTCGCGAAATGGCTTTCCTTTCGGATTTTAAGTATTTAAAACTACTTACCTGCGGTTTCTAAGAATTCTAGGACAAGCAATACCTCAATGATTATTTTGTTTTAATTATTCCCTCTCAAATATTACTTAAGTATTGTTTATTCTGTATTCTCAACTCAAAAACCGGCTGTTTGACAGGGCCGTAGTTACCACCGAGGCAAGTAAGTCCGATCATTAAGAGTATTATTCAGCATCGTACTGCGTACGTTATTTTTCCCCAAGGAGTGTTGTCAACTTATGAAAACTTGCCATATTCAGTGTTAAATTTCGCATGGATTATAAAAATAAAAAATCAATAACTTTTGGTTTTTATGAGTTACATTTTTATAACATTTTTTTCTAATACGTATGTTGAACCAGGAATACGCCTTTATTGGATCGGGCAGGGTTTTTGTTACAAACTTTATTGTATTAGTGTGTGTGTGCATCACATCCAACTATTGTGTGGCGATAGAACTAACACAACAGCAATGTATAAAACAAACTTTTGCACTGTAGCAATTTTAGACATAGTGGGGCGCATCTTCGTGGAATGAACGATTTGTAGTTGTAGTTATCTTGCTCCAACGCAACATCCCTCGCGCTGATCGCCATTTCTTCCCTTTCTAACGTTTTGATTCCACGTATGTATATCTTTAGTAATATATTATTTATTCTCTCTTCACAATAAGTGGTCTTAAGATGAATGTAAACTTAAAACTATATAACTTTTCCACCTTTGTGAGAGACTGGTGCCTGAAGTAGGTTTTAAGAATAAAACCTGTGTTACAGGTCACCAGGACGCTCACCTCAGTAAGATTTATATAGAAATGACCAGAGGATAACAATGAAAGATACATCGAAAAAGTACAAAGGACAAAATATCTACTGAAATCAAAAAAATAGAAAATAATACAATGAAGCAGAAATATCCAAGTGTGTTAATAAAATATGTGTTTGGGCGTGTGAGGTTTATGCATGTGCAAATTGAGTATGATTGTGAGTGAGGGTGTAAATGTGATTGGTGATCTTTTCAATTAACCAGACCTATATTACTACTGAAATGAAATCACCACTCTGCGCTTTGAAAACAGTCAAAATATATCATAAAAACCCTATCTTAACCTGTAATTCCTCCACCCAGGTTGCCAAGGAGATAAACGAGGTTACATTCGCAGTGAGCGACAAGGATGACTTCACACATGAACTGAATGAGTACGGCATTGACTACGCCAAGGGCGACAAGCCAGTCGTCGCCGGCCGTGACGCCGACGGCAACAAGTTCGTCATGACCACAGACTTCAGGTACGCATAGATAACACAAACTTTTTGGCTAAACGTAACTCAACGTCAAGCCGGGAACAAATGGTAGGGCAGTACAAGATTGCTGTTTTTTTTTAACTATTAATAATTATTTTAAAAAACTCACCTCCGGTTTCTGAACTGAGAATTCTAGGATAAACAGTACTTAAGTAACATTTGAGTACGGAGTTGTCAAAAAAATGACGGATTTTAAAATTCCTTATCCCGAATTCTCAATTCAGAAACCGGAGGTCATTGAATAGTTAGATTTTTAAAGTTCTTCTCTCGTGTCAGCACGAGCTATACAAAAATAGCTCATGCTGTGGTGAAAAGATTAGCCAGTCAGCAAGGTTGGTAGCGGAGCTGACTGCCCAGGATGCGCCGGACGTACTGAAGTATCGTCACTCGTGGGGGCTAATTTTAAAGTAAAATTTATTCATGGAAACTTAGAAACTCGAAAAACCATAAACTTTTTATTTTCCTGATCTTTCATTAATTGCCCTATCATTTGTCTTGACGCTGAGTTTCGGGACAGTCTGTATACATTGTATACTTTTTGGAGAACCGGAACTCATCCATTGAACTTTTTTGTTCGTCATTGCTGGGTTTCAGCCAATTCAAAATAAGTAACACCTCATACTGAAAGAATGCGTAGCATCGTATGCAGCATAAAAGTTGTTTGCAAACATGGAACCAGATCCTAACTCCTAATTAATTAACTCTGAATCTTGGACGTATGCCAAGACTCCAAAATAAGTTGGATTATAAAACTCATTCTGTGCAACTTAAAACGCGGAGATGTAATTCCATTGTTTATAGAACTGAATATTTTTATGGTCATGTTATCGTCGCGTTGTTTCTTGCGATTGTTTTACGCCCCGTTAAGTTTGTTTAAAGAATTACCCTACAGTAATGATAAGGTGATCGTTCAACTAAAGTCCTTATAAACTCATTTGGCATTCGATGTTATTTAAATACAATGCGGTGGCAGGAAATTAATTAAATTTCAACTGTATTGTTTAAATTTTATGATTCATTATCTTTTGAACTGGTTTTGAGGTAGTTAACTTACCTATCTGAATAATAACTGAAAAAAAATATGTATAAACCCAAAAGCACAATACATTTCTAGAATAGAATATACTTTATTGTATACCAAAATTGTAACACAGCTCTTATACAATATCATATATTGAAGGGTATAATGGCGGTCTTATTTCTCATGAGATATAACCAGGCTTTAAATCAGTCGTAAGACCATAATTTCGGCATCGACGGTACTTACACAAAAACTAGAATTTTTGATAAATTACTTAATTCTTAATCACAAACTGCTTTTTTGACGAGTTATTAATCATTTTTTTTTATTAGTAATCTCGAAAGTTTTACAAATATAAAAGCCACTGAAAAAAACCAATGAAATATTCAATAAACTGCCCAAGTTATAAACGATTTAAAATTGTTCACAAGATAGAGGCAACACTACTACCATTATGACGTTATACCTTAAAAACTTCATAGTGACTTGACATCACTCTGTACAATATCCGTTTCGCGTGACAAGGATAGAAAATGCCTCTTCAACAAATTTCGAAGGCGTATCTCCTCTATTTTTCAATCGTTTTTTTTTTTCACATGCCGTGTTCTTTTTATAAAATAACTAGAGGTCGCCAGCGGCTTCGCCCGCGTGGATGTCGTTTATCGCGTATTCCGCGTTTTTCTCTACTATAATATGCATGTATTATACATATAAACCTACCTCTTGAATCACTCAATCTATTAAAAAAAACCGCATCAAAATCCATTGCGTAGTTTTAAAGATCTAAGCATACATAGGGACAGACTGCGGGAAGCGACTTTGTTTTGTACTATAATGATACTAAATTGTTGTACATTTTTAATATTAATCAAATACTCTTTTCTGCTTACAGCATCGAAAACCTGTCATCCTTCACAAAGGATCTGCTCGACGGCAAATTGGAGCCCTTCGTCAAATCTGAAGCCATTCCTGAGAGCAACGACGGCCCTGTCAAGGTTGCAGTCGGCAAGAACTTCAAGGAATTGGTTACTGACAGCGGCAGGGATGCTCTGATCGAGTTCTACGCGCCATGGTGCGGACATTGCCAGAAACTTGCGCCCATCTGGGAGGAACTTGGTGACAAGGTAATATTACTAGTTTGGAATAGCAATCCTTTTTTTTAACCCTTTAAACCCGAACCAAAACGAGAGAGTTTCACTTTAAAAAAATTCTGGCGCCAAACCGTTTACTTTCTGCGAACGTAACCGGCATCGATTGATTGTGAGGATGTCTCGCCAGCCTCACAATCGATCCATGCCGCTTGCATTGCAGAAAATAAACGGTTTGGAGCCAGAATTTTTTTATGTGAAACTCACTCTCTTTTCAGGTCGGGTGTAAAGGGGTATGGATGGGATATCATCAAATGACTTCTTCCGCTCTGGGCGGAGCGGAACGGAGTGCCAGACTCTTACTGACTAAAATCCATCCGTGTTCCTTCTAATGCCCTTTGCGTTCCAGCGTCTGTAGACAAATGGCAATCGAAATAGAATAGATACGTCAATTAAATGTATGGAAATGACATAACAGAACGCTTGACCGGTCGAAAGCTTATGTCAATTCAGTACATCTCATTGTCGTTTCTATTCTCTAGCGATCATCGATTGACTGTCTACAGACGCAGGGCCGCCATAACACTTTCGAACAAATTCCGCAACCTGGATTAGCAATCCTACAAGTTTGTGTAGGACTACCAGCTCGAAAATGCTCTTGAACGACGACTGACAAACATAAATGAAAAAAAAAGTTGTCTAAAACTGTTATAAAATCCATCCAACATATCATAATCATCATCCTCCTGCCCTTATCCCAACTTGTTTGGGGTCGGCGCAGCATGTTTTTTTTCTTCCGTCCATCTCTTAGACTTCATCTCAGTAGTCACCCTCTTTGTAGTCATATCATTTTTTAAATTATCCATCCATCGTTTCTTTGGTCTTCTTCGACGCTTATAACCATCCACATTCATACTCAAAACTTTCCTCACGACATTTCTCATTTCTCCGCATTACATGCCCATACCATGACAAGCGGTTTCTACACAATTTCTCAGTTACCGGCTCCACTATCCATCCAATACATACATTATACTCAATCCTGTAATCCCTCTAGGGGTAAGCAGAGGTGTTTTCCTATTACAGGAGTCTGACACCCACGTTTCGCTTCTTGTACACACGGCTACACTTCAAGCTATGCAAAACCAGTATAAGCTGACAGTTACTTGTGCGAAAAGATTATACAAAGCGACGCCAAGATAAACTGGTTTTGTATAGCTTGATGTGTAGCCGTGTGTACTAAGTCCCATGTAATAGATGACGAGCCTATTGCAATTTTTCGGACACAAGAGTTTCCGATTATTAATCCATCCCCCCACAGAGGTGAGAACTATTCATCCAATAGATCTCACAATTTGCCTGGAATATACTTGTTTGTTACTTGTTTTGTTATCTTGTTGATAAATGATATCTTTGCACGGGCTTGTTAATTGTTATCGATTTATTTTGCATCGTGATATGATTTTTGGGTGCTAGGTGTTAATTGTTTGCATTCGTTTGACTTATAAGTTAAACCGAAGAAAGTTCACAATGATAAACTGACATTCATTGTATATGAATAATATGAACAAGTTCTCAAATGACGTTTAAAATGACGCAGATTTCGTATAAAATTCGTCAAAAAAGCTTGACTTTTTCTTGATAATTTACTAAATCTTTCTATTTTTCCTAACAGCTGAAGGAGGAAGCTATTGACATCGTGAAGATCGACGCGACCGCCAACGACTGGCCCAAGTCTCAGTACGACGTCTCCGGATTCCCCACCATCTACTGGAAGCCCGCTGACAACACTCAGAAGCCAGTCAGATACAACGTGAGTTTGAATTTAGAATATGTTTATGATTAATTACGGTTTACATAAGTGCATTTGAGCTGTTCGACTTGTGACCTCGCCGCGTGATCGTTTGGATCCGAAACTAGTCTGGCAATCCTGAAAAATGCACGTGAGTAAACCGTAACTAATCATAAATATGAATGTGTCTCACAAAAGCTATAAGAATAAAATAGTTTTTTTTTTCGAGTCCCTTTTTTTCTATAAAGGCGGAAATATACTTAATTTATCGCTCATTTCCATTAACATAAAATGAAACAAAAGTGAATGTGAAATTAAGGAAAATGAACATACACTGAAATCCCCTAACTCCCGAAGTGATCGAAAAATGAAGTGTCTAATTTCTTCTTGACCAGTTACAAATTATATTATTAAAATTCCTTTATAAAATTGGTCGTAGTAAAGTCATTTTCTTATCTTGAATCACTGAGAATGTAAAAGTTTCAAATGACTAAATTACAGTTATGCACGTTTTACGAATGTACTATTAAGGTTAGTTAATAGGCGTAAATAAGTATCGGAAACAAATTGGATTTTTTCTAATGACTTTGAAATTTTTATCTAATAAATCACTGCCATTTTTTCCAGGGCGGCCGCGCTCTCGAAGACTTCGTCAAGTACGCTGCGGAGCAGGCTTCCAGCGAGCTCAAGGGCTGGGACAGAAAGGGCAAGCCCAAGAAGGAAGAGCTCTAAAGAGTTGTGATGTAAAACTTTCCATGAAAGATCTGTGTGCGAATGGAGAGCGTGTGAGTGTGTGTGACCGTGTTATAGAACCACTGACATGTCAACTTGCCGTTCATATCCTGTTCAATTTACGTACACTCAAGTTAGACGTGTTGGTTTTATAAATCTATTTTAGATTGATCTAAATACAGTAATTTTGAATGCATTTCTTTATATAGTGTCGGTGGAATAACAAATAAATTAGGTTGTATTTATAATTTTGTGTTTTTTTTCTCAATCTTCATTTACACAGTTCTACGATACCCGTGCGAAAGATAGGTAATCGAAAAAGTCAGAATAAGATTCGCTGAAATGAACTCTAATTTGCAATTCAGACTGTGTTCAGGCGTCAATCTGTACCTTTCGTTATGGCAATAAAAATTGGTAATGTTAAAAATCGGGGCAATAGGCGTCCCGTCATCCAAGTCGTCGGAACACGGAACACAGGAATCTGAAATTGGGACAGCCCAATTAAATCAGGACAGGCAACCCTAGCAGTAACCAGTAGCGTCCCCATCCGTCTGCTAATAAACTACAAACTGCAATCTATATATATCACTATAGCGTACACTGGGAGTCTTACACTCATCTCTGTGGAGGTTTACAGACTCATATGTCCAGTCCTCTAAGGTCCAGTCACAGTAGTCTATACACTGTACACATGAATTCCATCATCAAAACTATATCGGAACACTCCTATAACCTCTTTTTCTACTAGTTTTTCTCATACAATCGAAATATAGTAGTCTACAGGAATTCTCATAGGAATTGGAAACCATTGCTAAATTAAGCAGTGAATTAAATAGTGTGCGTTCGCGCAGCGGAATGTTGTTGAATTTAAAGATTTTAATTATGCAGATATTTAGTGTATGACGTCGTATAATTGTGTATGGTAAAAAAAAATTTGTGCACGCAGCCATTGTGGAGAAATTCACCAAAAACTGATTCCGCTGGGCGAACGTTGTCCTGGCGGAACTTTTTTTAATCCATAGACTTTAGAAGAAAGGAGATGTGTCCAAAAATTAGTGTGTATTTGTGTGTAATTGTGTATGTATGAATAAAATTAGTGCATGCATAAACTTCGGAGAAATTCAAGTTTCCGCCACGCGAACGTTTGGCCATTAGCTAGTTTTCATATAAAGCGCTTACATAGAGAGCTGTAGATTTTTACATACGTTGTTTTGAATTTGTTTATATTTGTTTAAAAAACAGATTTAGAAAAAGTCGTAGGGCTTAAAAGATAAAAATATAAACGTAAAATACGCTTACTAGGTCTTAGTTCTTAAAGTATGCACTTTGGGGTTTAGATTTTCACGTTTATACAAACCTTGTAAGTGTCTGCAACATGTTGCCAAGTATCAATGATGTTCCGTTAGTAATTAAAGAGTTATAGGACAATTTACCATGATTAGATCACTGTTTACAAAACAGTCAAATATCACGACGTTCTAAAGGAATTGCGTGGTAAAATGTATGCCAATAATTAGTGTATTCATTCAACTATTCACATGCAAAATTTCATATCATTAAATTCAGTAATTAAAGAAAAACAATTATAATACTGACGAAGCATCGAAAACCTACATAACCCGACCAAGTTCGGATAGCTACAAAAAAGCGGCCGTGCAATATATTTAGGTAACATCCCAAAATTTACAGTATAATACCGGTATTGAATTGGTATAGGTGATAACACAATTGTTGTTTCGATATAATTTATAGGTCATTTATTTTTGTACACCTACTTTTTTAAATGTATTTGACTATGACAGTAAGTAGGTACTATTTACGTAGGTACTTTATTTAAGTATGCGCTTGAGACTTGAGATATAATCTAGATATATTATTTAAGACAAATAAAATTCATACAGCTAATGTCTATTGAAGATTTCACGGATCAGGATTCTAACTATAGACCCTAATACATTTTAATCTAACTAAAACCCTATAGTTAGAATCCTGATCCGTGAAATCTTCAATAGACATTAGCTGTATGAATTTTATTTGTCTTAAATAATATATCTAGATTATATCTCCAGTCTCAAGCGCATACTTAAATAAAGTACCTACGTAAATAGTACCTACTTTCTGTCATAGTCAAATACATTTAAAAAAGTAGGTGTACAAAAATAAATGACCTATAAATTATATCGAAACAACAATTGTGTTATCACCTATACCAATTCAATACCGGTATTATACTGTAAATTTTGGGATGTTACCTAAATATATTGCACGGCCGCTTTTTTGTAGCTATCCGAACTTGGTCGGGTTATGTAGGTTTTCGATGCTTCGTCAGTATTATAATTGTTTTTCTTTAATTACTGAATTTAATGATATGAAATTTTGCATGTGAATAGTTGAATGAATACACTAATTATTGGCATACATTTTACCACGCAATTCCTTTAGAACGTCGTGTTATTTGACTGCTTTGTAAACAGTGATCTATTCATGGTAAATCGTCCTATAACTCTTTAATTACTAACGGAACATCATTGATACTTGGCAACATGTTGCAGACACTTACAAGGTTTGTATAAACGTGAAAATCTAAACCCCAAAGTGCATACTTTAAGAACTAAGACCTAGTAAGCGTATTTTACGTTTATATTTTTATCTTTTAAGCCCTACGACTTTTTCTAAATCTGTTTTTTAAACAAATATAAACAAATTCAAAACAACGTATGTAAAAATCTACAGCTCTCTATGTAAGCGCTTTATATGAAAACTAGCTAATGGCCAAACGTTCGCGTGGCGGAAACTTGAATTTCTCCGAAGTTTATGCATGCACTAATTTTATTCATACATACACAATTACACACAAATACACACTAATTTTTGGACACATCTCCTTTCTTCTAAAGTCTATGGATTAAAAAAAGTTCCGCCAGGACAACGTTCGCCCAGCGGAATCAGTTTTTGGTGATTTCTCCACAATGGCTGCGTGCACAATTTTTTTTTTACCATACACAATTATACGACGTCATACACTAAATATCTGCATAATTAAAATCTTTAAATTCAACAACATTCCGCTGCGCGAACGCACACAATTAAATAGCACTAATAGGATTAGGAACTAAATGGTAGAGGATTTTTATAACTATCTTCTCAGTCTATTGACCTTTCAATTCCACAGTTGGCTATGGATGACAAATAAAATAGAGCCTACATTCAGGGCCGTCTCTAAGTTTTCTGGCGCAGGGGTGCGAACTAGCGTTGAAAATGACATGTAGAATACATATATCTTTCAAACGCCCCTGTATTTTTCAATAAAATACAGAAACTTTCCTTGGGGATCTTCGGTTGAATCTTTCGCAAGTTAAAGTATTTTACGGTGTATTTTTCGCATTTAAAGACTAAATGTTACTTTAAACCCTGCAGACAGAAAAATTAGTCGACTCTGCTTTGGAAACCCAAACAACACATTTCCAATTGCTGTTTAGGAAATGTATAGAATTCCTAGAAAATGAGTATAATACAAGTATTATACGTGTATGATTGTATTTTTCAGACGAACGAGACATTTGTATTTTTCGAAAATTACATGTATTATACAGGAAAGATTGGGAAAATTACAAAGTTTCGAAAAAAACAAAATGTATCTTTCGCAATTTTCAACGCTAGTGCGAACCCAGCTCAGGTGCCCTCTGCCATTTCAAGTTTGAGCAGACTGCTGAGTAAAATAATTTTTCGAGCCCGGACGCCCTCAAAGGCTCAGCACCCGCCTTCAGAGGTCAGCAAGGAGGCCACGGCGCCTCATATATCTTGGCGCCTGGAAGCCCTGCATCCCTTGCACCCCCGGGTAGAGATGACCCTGCCTACACTCATGACAGAATGCAAAAAAATATATGATATATTATAGTTTCTAGTTATTGCAATCTTTATTCCAAAGTACAAGATTTTCTGGTGTTGAGTAAGTCACGTGTGTAACTTAGGTCTGGCAGTCAAAAGGTTGAAGTTCACTGGTGGACATAGCCTGCTTTATACGAGTAGCTCTTTGTATCACAACGTCAGGCTTTTCCGATTTTTTGTCTAACTCCAGAATGTATAGAAGGTTACTGGTTATTGGTCACGACGGTAATTGGTAAGAGATACGCTTTTGCAAATCAAGGTATGCATCCGTACACTTATTTCATATTGTTTAAATCCAAGTACTAAACTTGGTCGGTACAGGACGTGGGACACCACTTTGGCAGGATTGTAGGATTGTTATCCTCTATCTAATAGCCCTGTAATGCTTTATGCAAAAGTGAACCATTTTCGTGATATTATTTCAAAGTTGGCAACTCCTCCCATTAACATTAATATTTAGAAAAATAATTTCTCAAAAATGATTCTCTTTTGGATAAAGTATTACTGGATCATTAAATACAGGATAAAATGTCCTGCAACTAACTGTGGTAATATGGGATACAAGTGTTCTATTCTTCCAACAAAAAGTCTGTTACTGTTTGTCTGATGGGCAAGCACTTAGGAAAACAAAATTATGCAATAAACTATATATTCTCCTCCTTCCACCTTTCTATCCACTCTGTGATAGCATCAACATTCTTCTGCAACTGCTCCTCTGTGTCATTCTGAAGCTCTGTCACTATCTCTGGCTGATATGATGATTGTGCCTCCTCTAGTAATGTTTCAAATATCTCACATTGTAAATTATCCTCCAACTTCTTTCCTGTGTAGCCTCTGGAATGTATAAGAAAATTGGATTATTTTTAAACATTCATGGGAAGTTACTACAATTTGGCACAATCTAGAGTAGTTACTGTGTCAAAAGAAGCATAAATAGATCTTTTGAAGTGGCAGTTAACATCCCAGGATTACTCTAATAATTACTAATTTCTTATTCCAATAATAGAGGCGAGTTTAGTGTTTTTTAGACAAGAATTATATGGCAGCCTAATAATAAACTGTGAGTTAATAAATAAATAAACTTTCTTCCTAGATGGCTGCAGCCCTATCAAAGTATTGGCTGCTTAAGGCTCCTACACACTATGCCGCCGGGATTGGCCAGCGGGTGTCTTACCAGGCCACCAGGTATGACGCCTACTGATTAACACCCGCACGGCGACATAGTGTGTTAGGTAGAAGCCTGTCATCTATATAATCATCATCAATCATCATCATAATATAGCATCTGTCTAATATTAGAAAAAAATACTGTGTTTAAATTAAACATTCTTACTCTGAGATAAATATGGTATGGTAATGGTAGTATGAGTCTGTCATGCTCACTTAAATGTCCTGCTGATGGTGGTGTTGTATATCCGGTCGTTGGGTTCCCTACAATATGGTTGAGCTAAGCGATGCGGATGTGCACGTCATGCTCGTGAACGGGTGCTGTCTGTCGGGACTGGTCAGCCCATAACTACTATGGCAATTCTAGAAGGCATATTTTCTTTTTCTACTCTTGTGTTTTTTTTTTACATTAACCTGCATTATTCTCATTCTATGTTGCACGCTACTGTAATAGAATTGAATAGTCATGATCTACTATTTTAAAAAGAGTATTCATGGAATTTCTTGCCGGCTCTTCTCCATAGAACCTACCTTTTGGAACCGTGCACCTAGTTTTGACGTTTTAAAAGTGCCTGTAATCTGGTCTATTTGAAATAAAAATCTTTGACTTTGATACACACCTGGCTGTAAGTCTATCAAATAGTGCTGTGTTGTTGGTTCTGACCACAAATACTCCATCAAACCACCTCTCTGGGAAGAAGTCACAGCCGTGGTAGTCCACAATATTGCCGCCTTTGGCCATCATACCCTCCATGATGTCTAGTAACTGGAATAATTTTTAGAATATAAAAGATACAATATTTGTAGAGATAACAACATTTTTTAATCATTCTCTATTTATCTTTTTTAATACATCCTGGCTGTTATGTAGCACAGGATAAAAGAGAAAGAAATAATACTCTGTAACACTCAAAATTAAAATTGTGCTAAACTGTACCCGTAATTAATTAAGTTCCTTTAAATCAGTTCAAAACCCAAATAGACATACATTTACTCAACTCCAAAAATAAAAACTAGTGAGGAATAGCAGGATACGGGCACTTAGCAGTTGTATCAACTGCCTACTTATTAATTCATAAATAAATAAATATTCTTTTTTTCCTAAGCATGGGAGTGGGCACAAACTCTTGTTTCATCTAGCTTGTTCAAACAATTTTATGTTTACAAAGATATTTTCACTCTGAAACCTAGTAATATACCTAATATAATTAATTAGAAACGTTATTGATTTAATTACCTTGTCTTCGTTCAAGAATGGGCACTGATACTCTGGGTCATATTCATCTAAGCAACTGTATTCCTCTGCTAATTTTGAAACTTCTCGCCAAGTAAACTTTGTCCTGTCAGCCAGCAGTCGCGAAATAGTAGACTTGCCAACACCTGGTGTACCTAAATGCAGTTTTATTAGTATTTTACTACAAGAAAACAACTATATAATACTTTCAATAAGTTGTTCCCCACGTGGGTTATTAATGTCAACGGTAATAGATAGCGGTTTAATTCACCTGTTACTAGAATATTAGGAACCACTCTCTTAGTGTTAGCCATATTCATTTAATCAAGATATTTATTTGTAATCAAGGAAATATGTAATTTATTGTTCTATCGTTATAGCTTGTGATTGTCATTTGCAGGAGTTGTCAAAATTGTCAAGCAATGGGCAAATGTCAATGTGACAATTTGTACGTCGTAATGCCACGTCTACAAATTTAGCAAATTAATATAAGTCGAGAATTTATCTCATCATAGTTTTTTATCGACTAAACTTTCAGCTTTTATGTAATCATTATTATACGAAGCTGAAGGATTTCAATACAACAAGAACAAGAGAGAAATGTGTTTTTCGATTATTTTAGTTTTCTTAGCGTGTCGATGGCAAAATTAAAATAAAAAATAAACTCGTTTGTTGTTAAAAGCAAATTCAAACTTCAGCAACGCGACGCAAACTGTGACTGTGTTTACATTGGTACTTCTATTGAGAAGTATTACGTATTAAGTTGGGTGTTTACTGACTTCTAATTTTGCAAGCCTATCAAATTCAAGGTTTCGAGTTACGAACCTCAAAAATAATAAAGTCAGAGTTTTCTTATCTGCGAGAATTTTTGTCAGTCTCTAGTATTTTTAATGCGAAATAATGTAATTTCTACACAAATAAAATTCGGAACGCAGTGTGACGTAACATAACTAGGGTTGCCAACCGTACTATAATATACAGGAAGACTTTGAATTCGTTGGCAATATTTTAGTCCGAGAATCTAATTGAGGAACAAATAATAACTAAAGCTAGTAAAGTGTTCAAAATAATAACCCAGAGTTTTCCCAAAATGAACAAAAAAATAAAAAGGATCAAATTGTGATTGCACGCTATTTAAAATGTACGGGTGCCGTGTGTAAGTGTGTGTGACACGTACGCACACACGCGCCATCACCGTCGACGCGAGCCATTCATTTTTTGCGCGGGACGGAGCGCGGGCGGCGCGCCGGCGTCGCTTTGTTTGCTGTCGCGAACCCGCGGATCGCGATGTAGCAGCTTCGATTTTCCTACGGAACTAACGTGTAACTCGTACTTAAATTAAATTATTTAGTTAGGTCCGAAAGTAATTAAAATCATGACAGAAAGCAATTCCGAAAATAACAAAAACCATGACAGAAAATTCTGAAGCACAATAGCGCCCGTTTGTCTAAGCCGCAAACTCATACATTCACGAGAAAGCAAATTAAAAATGGGGGCCACATATGCGCATAAATCAATGAAATATGGCAGCTTGCACATAATGACATAATAATAAGTTATGCTACTCGTACCTACGTAATAATTGTCAGCACTGTTGGCACAGTGGCTGAGTGTGTGGCTGCTGCGTTACGTGTCGCGAATTCGATTTCCGCATAGAAAGATGTACGTGTTGAGTTTGTAAACGCACCCAGCACATTACCTACAAAAGTAATTAAGTACAAGCGCCGGGATTGTTTTAAAAAAAGAAAGAGGAAGAATTGGAAAATTGGAAGTGATTTAAACTTTTACTTCGGTGTTCAAAGTAAGACTTATTCTTGGCAAAAGTTTCAAATTACATGTGCAATGACTGTAATATCATTAAAAATGAATTGAATGAAACAGCTGATTAGAGTTATTTAGAAAAGTACCTACTGCGTCCGCGCGTGACTTTGGTGAAACAGCTGATTGGGACTACGCGGCCGGCGTGCGCGTTTGTGTTGTACCTACTGCGTTGACCGCGTGTGAACTTTGGTGAAACAGCTGATTGGGACTACGTGGCCGGCGTGCGCGTGTGTTTGTAATTATTTAGTACAGTACCTTACCTACTACGTTTTAGTACTTAGGAGGTACTTACCTACGTGTACTTTATAAGGTGCTCGAAGTGTTCACCTGTTCTTTGTACGCACAGCTCAGCACGGCGCCTATGGCTTCTTTTCACGTTTTGCAAAACAAATGTACGCGATTTAACAATTATTATTTCGAATGCCGTAACAATCCTTTCGCTTCACTTTTCGCGACTTTCACTTTCTTGCTCGTACACTAGTCTTTTAAATTAACCCCACAAAAAAAAACTAAGGGCGTCAGGTCAGGCGACCGCGCAGGCCAAGGTAAAGGCCCGCCGCGTCCTATCCAACGCTCGCCGAAGTCATTGTCATGTTGGTAGTACAGCTCGGACTGATAGCTAGACATGCGCAAAACAGTACTTCACGAAGTGATGTGATATGGCATTACATTTCGTGCCAAGTAATATTACATTTTACCATCACTCCAAACATCACGCGTGATGTACATCATCACACGCCATGCGACATTTCACTATTACTATTACTATCAATGTTTGATATTGTAATGGCGCGTAATAAATGAGATGACATTACATTAGGAGATATTGGAATGTAACGACTGCTAACGACATGCGGCATATGAAAGTATTTAGAAACGCAATACTGCCATCAAGTTTTGCTATTACATTATTTAACATTACCTTTATTCATTTTTAACATACTTTTTACATTTGAAAAGTTTATAGGTAGGTTAGTCATAGAGCGTTTGGTCGAGTAATACGTAATGCAACAGTGCGCGGTCGAGTATTATAGATGAGCGAGACCGAACAGCCAAAAGTCATAGAGCGCGCGCGTGATGTTTAGTGTAATGCATAAGTTGGTCGAGTAATACGTAATGCAACAGTACGCGGTCGGGTAATATTACGCGTGATGTATCACTCGCATTACTTACACATGTCTACTGATAGCTTTCAGGCACGTTCTGCCGCTGCTCTTCCACGGAGGTCTCTTGGCACTTGGGCATACGTTATTACGTGGAATGATGCAAAATCCAGTAAGTTTTGAGTTGACCTCAAGATTCGGTCTCTTGATTCATCGGGATAGAACATCAGACGGGTTCGCGGAAAACTGTGCGTTCGGTCGTAAAACAAGACCGGTATTGCTGGTTCGTGTACACTGTTCTACGTGGTCGTGGCATGTTACTTACGGTTTACGTTTCACAGAATCTTTCGCGAATTACACGTCATGCACTTGACCTATTAAACGCGTGACTGGAGCGGCGCAGGCGACGCCGCGCATGCATTTCTTTGCTCGAGAGGGGGCGGCCGCACCCCGCGGCCCCGCAGATGAGCGCGGGGATCGATCGAGAGGCCCGATGTAGGTAAACTTTGTTCATGCCGAATATTGTTTGGCGGCATTTCTTTTCAAGGACATGCCTACTGAATGAGAGCTCGTATTCGTACCTACGTTGTAGCGTAAGTAAACTGGTATACTAGCATTACTAGCGGACGCATCTTGATACTTTAAATTTATTAAAGTTTTAATTATCATTTTTACTATTTATTTTTTTATCGTGTTTATTAATTTTGGACTTTATGTAGGTAAATGACAAGATATGTTACGTTTTTAAAATTATTATCTTGACAATTTTAATACACGATATTATGGGCTTAAATACATTAGTATCATGGGTAGAATACGGGGTTAAAATATTGCCAATGAATTAAAAGTCACGCTGTATAGTATTGTACTGTATTTAGGGTCTCCGTACTATATACTGTTGAAGAAATATATAGTACGCGAAAATACTATATTTCAGTACAATAGCTCAATATAATACTAAAATTAGTAAAATAAAAAAAACTTCCTGCAATTTTCGAACGCGTCTTTCGTTCGACAGAAGTATTGTGCGTGTGCGTGTAACCGAACGCGTCCCTGTCATATTTCGCTCCTAATTGATACGTCAATGTCAAACTTGACAACATCAAACTAATGTTTATTTATTTTAATCTTGCTTACCTTTTTCGTTTGTTTTGGATTTCGTTAATTTTATTGAGTTAGTGGAGTTAATACGGTTTTAGTAGTTTTAGTCCTGCATTAAATTACGTAGTAAAATAATGGAAAGTTGTAGCGATAGCGAAAGTGTCCCACTGACACCCACTAAAAAGAGGAAAATACAAAAAAGGCTCCAAAAATATAAACCTGAGTGGGAAAATAATAAAATAAAGAATTTGAGTTTGAGTTTGAAAAAAAAAAATATAACTTGTCTTTTTTTTATTCTTCCCTACTAAAATACTATTTTTTTTTAAGCGTACTATATTTTTTTAAGGCTTTTTAAAAAAATACTATATTCAGACAAAAAAATGTTGGCAACCCTAAACATAACCTAAAATAGAAAACATTTTTTTTAAGAAATAAGTTACTAATCTAAGATGCAGTCTCAGTCTTGTTTTGATTTATTTATCCACATCTCTGCTTTCCACTGAGTTATATTAAAATGCGCATATACAAACCCAAGGGAATAACAAAAGGGCAGATTGTTCTGGTGACTGTATTAGGTGTATTCAGCGGAGTATACATCTGGAGGCCGTTATTTGACGAATATTTCCAGAAGAAGAGTGTTACGAAAGAGGTCACCAGTGAAGCTGAATAATGGACCATATAAAAACATGGGTAAAAGCCTCCAGTCCTCTCATGAAGATGTTAATGGCTGTATCTTTAACTTCAGGATTAGTAGTTTTACATAGGACGATTTATGCTCCCTACGTCAAGCGCCAGAGGTACCGGCGAGCTGAGGAGTGGGCTAACATGATATTAGAACAAGAAGAGTCTGAAGAAGGTGGCACTAACAATATCTCGTATTAGTTAAATTTGTTTGTATATAGTAGAATGTAAAAAATAATAATAAAAACTACAAAACAATCATCAGTTATTTACAATGCCTATAGAATAAATAACATTGATAAACCCATCATGAACGAGATGAACCACTACCATCACCCCCTTTTGTTGCCTACATTTCATTGTTATTGTTGTTGTCATTTCAACACACATGACCCTAAAGTAAAGCATTAAAGAGTGAAAGCTTCATAAAAGGTACGAGCTTACATAATTACGTAGTTACCCGACTAAAGTCTGTAATCCCCATAAGCGTAATGGGGCCTTCTATGGGCGGTGCATCAAAAGCCTCTACAAGTGACGGTACTAAAGTACATAGGTACGTCCGGCGCACCCTGGACGATCAACCTGGCTTCCAACTTTGCTTACTGGCTACACCACCACGGCCTGGACTATACTCAGGGTCTTACCAATGGAAAATGGCGCCTAGGACGAGCATCGTAGTGGGGCCCTTTCGCAAATTAATATAATACAAAATAAACAAATAAGTACACATGAAATAGTCTCAGACGCCCTTTTTTAAAGTCAGACAATCGGAGTCGCGTGATAATTTGAATGATAAATTAATAACAAATATTGTTGGTTTAATTTGCGAATTATGGCCCTTTGAATGTCGCCCAGGGCACGAGCTCTACTTGCCCCACCCACCCTAGGTACGCCAGTGGCTATGCTCATGCCTCATAAAGTACAGACGCAGCACTTAAGCTACCCGATACTACTTATACAATTTTCCCAATCAACCTTGAACCTAATCATTTTGCGACAAAGATGAAAATCTATTAAAGAAATTTAACTGATTGTAATAGCTTTATGTGTTGGCGATGGACAGTTGTTCTCTCGTTTACCTACATTTCTAGGACGTAGGTCCTATTTTATTGCAGTGAGATAAAAAACCAAACAAAAATATATTTTTACCGTAGTAGATAGAACCACACTCGGCGTGGGCCGCGCTCGCAAGTACGATCAATAAAGCTAAAGTTCTGAATACACTGCGTGGGTTTATTATTGATCATGAAGCTCATTTTATAAAGACCACAACCACTGACAATGGTTAGGATTTGGTGGTTAGTATAGGTATGTAGGTACTTATATTCTGTCAGGACCACTCGGCAACATTCACACTACTTACTGTTCTCTCAAAGATGAGTCCAGACAGTTCGGTCATTTCGTAAATTTTATTGTAGCCAGGAAAAAGTGCTATCCAAAAAACGTAAACGACATCATCAAAAACCGTGAAATATGTTATCAATGTTTTGTTTTTTTCTTATATTTTATATTCTTTGTACAGTAACATTTTCTAGAGAAACGTCTGGAATCAACTTACGGTGAAAAGGGTATCTGTATCTCCATTATCGATTTTTCCCAATACGCAATCGTGAATGTCGTAAATATTCTTTCGCTCACTGATTAAGACGAGTGCGACTACAGGGGTTAGCACAGTTCATAATGGTATATGTAGCTATTTAATAAATTTCAGAAGAATTCTAAATCTTTCAAGTACTTAGGTAGAAATTAACAAACTAAGCAACCGCCCATTCTTCTTATAACAATTGAAGAAATGGGATGATTAATTTAGTTTTATGTAAGTGTTTGTCAACGTAAATTAATTCCGCTGCCTTTTATACCGGCTACGGGAAACACACGGCGGAAAAGTTTTAGTTTTGCAAAACTGGTCAAGTAAGAAAAAAAATGGCTACGATATTTTATAACAAAATTCGCATAGCATTAAATTTTTACATAAATACATAACGGTCGCGCCTATGATTGGCGAAGGTCGCGGTCATCTACCTGCTATCGTACACTCGGTTCGGTCGAAATCATGATTCCACGTGAAAAGGGCATTGACCCGACCCCGACCGATCAGCAACTTAACATGAGGCTAATAGATTACATAATGGTTACTAAGTTAATATCAATAGTCTAAGATGGCCTTTGGGTTCAAAAATATAACTACGTTCACCAAGAAGGGATATCATAGCATGAAAATGTATGGATGGTTCGTTTTAGTTTAGCTGATATAAATATATTACCACCTTCTTTATAATACGTAAGACTTGATATCTATTATCATATTTTACGGAATAAAACAAACATATTCTTAGGTGCCCAGTCCAAGTGTTACAAAGATGTGATTTACCTAAAATAGTCGCACCAAATGTCGTCAAACCCCGTGACTTACACAGGTTATGTGTGTGTGGCGACAGGTCAAATCAATATTATAGTCGCATCGTTCTGAGAATAAATCTGTACAATTTTCCAATACTTATACATAGTAGTTATAGTTCTAGGTAGGTATGGGTAAGTAGTTCCTCTCTAGAGACTTCACATAAGCAAAGAACTAAGTATTCTTCAGGTATTCCACGCCGTCGCGTAAGCAGACAGAGCAGTACCTAAACAACAACTACATTATTGCTTCAAAGCTGATTTGCAGACAGGTTCATGTCATATCTTATCAGCCCATTAAAGAAACGAACTAAACGAAAATAACGATTATCACAAAAGGATTGGTGGACGCTCGAGCATGCTGCTCGTCCTCGTGACCGTCCCTTGGTAGCCGATGACACAAACGGAGAAAAGTGGAGCGATTGTAACCTATTTTTTATGGGTAACTCATTTCGTTATTTGAAAAAGTTACTTATTACCACTCATCTTACATTTAGCAGGTTATAATTTCTTCCAACCATATCAGTTTCAATGATTTATTATACAGTGTGTACGTACCTACAATGTTGTGTAAGATTAAAGAAATAGTGACTAGGCAGGTACCTCATGGTTTGGAAACAATGATTGCACAATAAACAATAATATCTCTTAACAAGAAATTCTTCAAACCTCAGATCTACAGTTGTTGAAATTAATTAATAATTTAGCTAAGATTTACGTAACTTAATAAAATGGACAATGAAAAAAAGTCGTACGTTACAAAAACTACATTTCGTCGGATCAGGGTATTGTTGCTTTAACTTTATTGGCAGGCATGTTGGCATCAAACGTTGCGCCACGTGAGATCACAAGAGCGAAACTTCATGACACGTGTTTATGACGAACAGAATATTATTATGACATTATTGCAAGAACTATGAAATATTAATTGAACAAGATAAGTCCTTATTGCACAAAATCAAAAATCCTTAATTTAATCAGGATGCTCCTACCATACTGGTGAGCATCTTTTAAGTACCGAACGCACATGATTTTCTATTAATTAAGTCACCTACACAAACACTAGTTCTCGTAAATATGACGCACTTGAAAGACATGACTGACGTTATTGAGGTGATTCAACTCAGCTGAATGTAGTTAGAAATTAGATTGTAACACCAATTTTAATGTACTTATCATTATTAAAGATCTCCGTAAAATTAAGGGTAGAAAGTAGATAAGAGCCTTGGTACATAGATGTGCAGAACTAGAATCAACTCCCGACTTTGGATATCCAACTATTTTTGCTAAAAGTAAGAGTGAATAAAAAATATACAGTTAAAGATAACTGTTGAAATTCACGAAAATGAGTAATTTAGTGTTAGTAAGTGACTAACCATCATACGATGTACCTACTACATAAAAAGTAAAATATATAGCGCAGTAGTAAATTAGGTAGGTAAAGCCTCGAAACCTAAAATCATAGCGGCTTATCGACATTACTATCTATGCTATCATTTAAATCACTTTGAATGCATTTCAGACGCCTTAGATACCTAGGCAAAAAGCCTGAATGACACACGTAAAGTACCTAAAAGCACGTATAAGTATTGAAGTTTTACTGCTAGGTGACCTGGACTAGGTTCCTCCCTGTCCCCTGTCCTAGGAGATTAATTTATGGAAATAAATTATTATACTACCGTAATGATCAGCAGACATCAAGCTACTTCGGTATGAAACGCTGTTTGAAGAAACATATTAATTCATTTCGTATCGTCTGCAAGTAGACTGCACATTTTTAGTCGCAACTGCCAAATGAAGCTTGAAGGCAATTAGGGTGAACTCAGTGCAACTGCAGACTGGATGAGCAGCCTAGTGGTTATGATTTCGAATATGAAAAGGGTAAATGTTTCACCAAACGTGACTTTATTATACCACCCCCAGGTCTAGAAGCTATTTTAGTGTTTATTTATAACTACGAAATGTAGTTTTTAGTAGGGATGCAAATTAGAACTATGATTGCGACATACTTCCTACGTTCAGAAATAGTTCTAAGTTCATTCACCTTTGGAACATTAGGAGTCGAAAAATAAATCGGTCTAGTTTTGGATTAAGCTATGCGAAATAGACGGCGTTACAAAAATCTTAAACATTAGTGTAGATTTGCATCTTTGGTAACTTTTTCTATATAATATAGAAAAAATTACCAAAGATGAAAATCTACACATCAATAATTATTGATAGGCAGGTCACGAAATTGCTAAGTACCTATGGAGGTGCAGTTAGCAACTTAGGTATCAGTTTTAATTGATTTTTGTATACCGTTGTTATTTCTTGTGTAAGTGTGTGTGTTGGTTATCAGGTAATGAAAATTCAAAATAATTTTTACTGGAGGCTACCTTTATTCTATGAATTTACACATTAGTTTGCTGTTAAAACAAAATAGTTCAGATATAACCTTATATAAATTATAAAATAATGTTACAGTATAAGCCTTGTAAAAAATATAGAAAAGGAATGAGTTTGTAGCCCTTCTTTCCTTCGGAACACCTTGCGGTGAATGAAGTATCGCAGTTGAATGAAAAATTGCGCTGTTAACAGCGCTAGCTACTTCTTGCCCTTGGTGGCCTTCTCGGCGGCTTTGGTCACTTTGCCACCTCCGGCTTCCTTGAAGTTGACTGCCTTGATGACACCCACAGCGACCGTCTGCCTCATGTCACGCACGGCGAAACGACCGAGGGGAGGGAATTCCTGGAAGGACTCAACGCACAGAGGCTTGGAGGGTACCAGGTTGACGATGGCGGCGTCACCAGATTTGATGGATTTGGGGTTATCTTCAGTGGATTTACCAGTACGACGGTCAACTTTCTCTTTGATTTCTGCGAATTTGCAGGCAATGTGAGCTGTGTGGCAATCCAACACGGGTGTGTATCCGTTTGATATTTGACCAGGGTGGTTAAGCACGATGACCTGTGCTGTGAAGTCGGCAGCGCCCTTGGGTGGGTTGTTCTTGGAGTCACCAGCGACGTAGCCACGACGCAATTCCTTGACTGACACGTTCTTTACGTTGAAACCAACGTTGTCACCGGGTACGGCCTCCTGGAGAGCCTCGTGGTGCATCTCCACGGACTTGACTTCAGTGGTGATGTTAGCGGGGGCGAAGACGACAATGGTACCAGGCTTGAGGATACCAGTTTCAACTCTGCCAACGGGCACCGTTCCGATACCACCGATTTTGTATACGTCCTGGAGGGGAAGACGCAGGGCCTTGTCTGTGGGGCGAGCAGGGGGCAGGATGGCGTCAAGGGCCTCAATGAGGCATTTGCCTTCAGCCTTACCCTCCTTACGTTCAACCATCCATCCCTTGAACCAGGGCATTTTGGTTGAGGGCTCCAACATGTTGTCTCCGTGCCAGCCAGAAATGGGTACGAAAGCGACAGCAGCTGGGTTGTAACCAATCTTCTTGATGTAAGAGGAGACTTCCTTCTTGATTTCCTCGAAACGGGATTCATTGTATGGGGGCTCAGTGGAGTCCATTTTGTTGACGCCCACTATCAGCTGCTTGACACCGAGTGTGAAGGCGAGCAGAGCGTGCTCACGGGTCTGTCCGTTCTTGGAGATACCAGCTTCGAACTCACCGGTACCGGCGGCGACGATGAGGACGGCGCAGTCGGCCTGAGAGGTTCCAGTGATCATGTTCTTGATGAAATCTCTGTGTCCGGGAGCGTCGATGATGGTGACATAGTATTTGGCAGTCTCGAACTTCCACAGAGCGATATCGATGGTGATACCACGTTCACGCTCAGCCTTCAGTTTGTCCAACACCCAGGCGTATTTGAAGGAACCCTTGCCCATTTCCTGGGCCTCCTTCTCGAACTTCTCGATCGTACGTTTGTCGATACCACCGCATTTGTAGATCAAGTGGCCGGTGGTGGTGGACTTGCCGGAGTCGACGTGTCCAATGACGACAATGTTAATATGAATCTTTTCCTTGCCCATTTTTGGTTAGTCTAGAACAATACAAAAGAATCAAGTTAGAATACTGTTATTGTTGAAAAAATTGCAATGGGTAAGGGTGATGCGAGCCGGCATCTGCAAGGTCGCAACCTCATGTATCGCGCGGCCGGCAATATGGCGGCCGCATGGCCGCCTCGCCCTATCTTGACATTTCACAATGGATGTCAGCCATTACGGGGAATGTATGAAAAATAATTATTATTGGCCTTTACATACTTTCCATACGGTTTCAAGCATATAATATTTGACAAGACAAACGTACAAGAAAAAAGGAATCTGTAAAACAAGTATGCGTCAACCACGTGGTGGCGAGCCGGTCTGTGAACAAGTGTGACGCGTAAGCAAACGAAACTGTGTTGTATTCGAAATTTAAATATTATAGAGAACAATGGAATAAAGAAAAGTAGTCATTAAATCTCATCACAAGTTAACGTAACCTTATGTTGGATGTAAAACGTGTAATATAAAGGTTTAGAATTACACCACATTGATCGTAATAATTGGTATGAAATTTACACGAATTCTTGCGAATATAATTAGAAAACACAATCGTTTATGCTTACGGTTAACTAATATCACTTTTTAACACTGCACTAAACAATTTCTTCTGACACTCACCACGGATTACAATCCACGTGTAATATCCGAGATAGACTCCAACAGAATGGCCGAGAAATGGTTGCTCTTTCAGCTGGCAGGAATAAGGAGAGTCACTTCCGGCGATTGGTGTGCTCGTGGTTAATTTAAAAACTCCTTTTTGTCCATTAGTGGTGGGATTCTTGTACTTGACTTCGTACAGCTGAGCTCTAAACAAAAGATAACGAAAAAGGGGGCGCCACTAGCCATTATAAAATTTGAACTTTGAAAATAGCTCCTCTGTTTTAACTTTGATAAATTTTCAATTAATTTGGCATCACATTACACATTTTATTGCGTTATAACGTGGGTGCGCTTGCCAAAATCCACATGTGAAAGAATATTTTGAGCTTATAAAGTAACACTACAAAATATTTTTATCACAGTATAAAAACAAGATGACGACACGTTTGGTGCAATGGCTAAGCTTAAAGCTTCTGCGCTACGGGTCGTGGGTTCGATTCCCACACGAAACAAAAATTGTATGGCTTACAGGTGGTTGTTCCGGGTCTGGGCGTTTGTTTGTGAGATTTGTGTCTGTTAACGCATCCACGATACAAGAGAAATCTTAGTGTGGGGCAACGTTTAAATAAAAAAAAAAAATGTTTTGCTAGCGTTTTGAATTTTAGATTTTTCTTAAACTTATTAGCTTTCAGAATATTTAGAGAGTATGGGGAAAAAAAAGCGATGGCATCGCATTAGGGAAATAAATAACCCATTCGAAATTAATGAAGGGGATTTTATGAACCACTATAGGTATTGCAATATTAAATGCAATTTATTTAAGGTTATTTAATAATTCCCACGGGTGAAGCAGTTGGGCCATACTAACACGACGGCGACGTCTTGTTTGCGTTTCACTAAAACTATAAGGATCACATTTTATAAGCGACATTTAAATTAAAAAATCTGAGACTATGTGCCTAGTTATTCGATACTTTGATAAAGGTAAGTAAACAAACGTACGACATTGTTGAAACAGGATTCACAATAAAGTATGAAATCACAACGAAATGCTATTTAACAATTTTATTGACAACTTCGATCGACCAGTGTTTCTTCCAGGTACTAGCCTTACTGCCCTCCCGGGGAGTTTGGAACTTAATCAATAGCAATAAGTTGCCGCTCGCTTACTTTTGCGCGTCTACAGGATTTACGTAGTGCTCCGCCCCCCCAGATCTCTTAACCACCTCCCTGAAGAATTTTGCCTGAAAGAAATACTGCGATCGACTAACTGTTCAACAACTTCGTTCAATAGTCGTTCACCTTTTGTACTGTCATGGTACGATTTTTAGCGATTCAGAAGCAGGCTTGCTTTTGAACGGAAGTTGACTGGCTGAACGTTTTCATAAGAGGTCATGGTAAGCCCCCAGCTGACAGCGCAAACCGGATCTGGACTTTTGCCACGGTCACGATGCTTGGAAACAAATTATCCATGCAACATTCGTTAAGCGCTGTTTTTCACTATTCATAATAAAACTATCACAAATATATCATTTCATAAGCACTTATGATTAATACAGAGTCTCAGTTGCGGTACTGGACGGTATCAAGCCTTGCTCCAGATACAACAACGTCTATGCTAGGTAAATTAACTTAGTCTCGAGTGAATAGGTATCTTCTAGGGAAGTGTGCTTCATCGTCGACTGTATCATGACTTAAATAAATAACTGAGATAGTGATCAAATATAAAACTATCTGTAATAAAAAAACTCTAAAACATTAGTTATCTCAGTTACTAATTTAAGTAGTTTCAGTTTCCTTGTATAGCATAATCAGCTCGTTACTGTCCCACTGTTGGGCACGGGCCCTTTCTCAGAATGTGAAGAGTATAGGCCATAGTCCACCACGTTGGCCTGTCACGGGTTGGCGGGCTGCACACACCATCAAGAACTATTTGGGGTCCCCCAGGTGTTCAGATTTCCTCAAGATGTTTTCCTTTACCATTAACGCAAGCGATAGTCAAATTGTGATCCGCACATGAATTCGAAAAGTCAGAGTCATGAAGCGAGCCAGGTTCAAACTCGAGTCTCTTCCTTTCCCTGCAGTCTGTTATTGTGAAATCATAAATGAAAATTCAAACTTTTTGTACTACTTACAACTGAGAAATGCAAAAATAGGCAAATGCCAATTTTTTCGTAAATGTTCTATTATTTATTACGTGTTTCCAAGGTACAGTCACCTTTTCTTAAAGCGAAGCCAGCGAAGGTCACTTGCATCTTGCATGTTGTACTTAAATAGCTGATTTATGTTTTCCATGTTTGGATATACATCTTGTGCTCATGGAATCCCTGTTGTAAAATATTTGAGCTGGCTATACGTAGCTGTGATTAAGCCGGATGATGCTAGAAAGGCAGCAGCATGATTATAAAGTATGGAATAATGACTCCTCAGATACACCTGTATTTGCACTGTGGACAATAGAAGACGATCCAGCTTCTTTTTTTTTGGAAAATCCTTTTTGTGATGTATGATGATTATAATATTTATGGTTATTTATTTGAGTTTCCCTATATAACTTAGGCCACAGTCGCACGGTATCTTGTATAGAGTGTATAGAGTGTAACAGCCGCCGCAGTTGTTCAAGAGGGCGGCAGATCGTTCCGCTGCTAAAGCTTCGAGGTAACAGGTGACCTATCATGTCGGTAACTCCTCGTAGAAACGGTAAAACATAGGAGTATGTTCCGTTCCAGCCTCGTCTACGAGGCGTGTCCACCGTATTCAGACTACGAGTTCACTTTGCTGCCGCTGGGAACCGTTGCGGTCCAGTATGTTATGTAAATGACGTAATTCGGCGTCCACATATGGAGAAACACACAAACTGATCGCCCGCTTGATCAGCGTTCTGGATTCAGAAGTTTAAATGCAGGGGTGAAGTAGAGGTGGTGATAATTATGAGTCTTCGTGGAAATGACGACCTGTGTGTGTTGGTTTCCTATAAAAATATGTAATAACCGACCGCTAGGCTCTCGTATAACTAGAATATCCACGTCAAGCTCTTTTTTTTATTATGACGTCCATCTTTATATAGATTCAATTTAGACGACTCGTAAAATGCACTACCGCTTTCCGGTGGATAACAGCGAAAATGTCCTTTACGTATCGCCACTAGTACCTAGGCTTCGAATGAGCGGACTTTAAGACCTGGTGATCAAATCATTCCACAAAGATGTTAGGTATCACCGGCGCGAGCGGTAAACCCATGAATACTCGATTTCTGTTGCTCAATGCTCAAAATACCCCTAATGGAGGGAAAATTTATTACAAGTGGCAATTTAAAATACTTCACGGATATGACGTTTAGAAGTGCAAATACGTTCGGAAATTTTAATTTTATTGATTGACAATACTGATTAAACCTTTCATTTCGATAATATTAAAGCAAGCAATGCATTACAACTTTAGACTTAAATAATTATAGATTCAGTTTATATTATACATACAAGTCAATTAGTAAAGAAAATAGATTATTTGATGTGATTCGAATCGTAATTTAACGATTGTGATAAAGCTGAAAAGTATGAAGAAGATGTACTGAATTCTAAACGTAGCATAAAGAAATGTCAAATTTTCTCACCCCCGCACCGCACTATTCGCACCCCGCACCCATCATTCATATTCCCGTGTCGAAATCGAAATGAAACAAATGAAAATTTGAATGAACTCATAAATGGAATCAAAATTGAGTTAGCAATGTGTTGATTAGATAAAATGTTTAATTGTTAGGTACATTTCACGTGATATTGTGGTAAATAAATAGTAGGCAGCATGTTCAAAAGTCGCGGAGATATTGTTTATAAATGTACAGTCAGACTTTTAGAAGATACAGAAATATTAGAATGTGAATTTCACGTGAGTATTTTTTAAACTAAGAAGTGTTTTTTATTTTGTATGTATTTATTATAAACGGCATTTGTTTTCAGCCAAGTTACAAGGGCAAGTTTCTGTTGGAACATGTATGTCAACAGTTGAATCTTACTGAGACTGATTATTTCGGGCTTCGGTATGTGGACGCCGGTGGCCAAAGGGTGAGTAAATTTATTATTTAGTGCAGCTTTATTTGTGGTATAATAGACACAGTGATCCTGACATTTAATTAAGAGCTAAGGCCAATTAAAAATCTAAGAATGACAGTGATTTTTTAAAATTAAAATACCGCTCTCTTATGAATATTTTCAGTATTAATGCTAAGTTAATATTAAATTTATGATGAGGAGATAGGAATGATAGACTGTATGAGTAAATTAATCAAAGTAACAATAAAAGTCTATGGAGTATCTTGAATGCTTGCCAAAAATAATATAGAAAGTTTTATTATTTGAAGGCTTCATGCAAACTTTGTCTTTTTAATAAGCCAGCCAATATCATTCTTTTATTTTAGTAAAAAAAAGATAATTTATGTGTACTACATTAATAATGCCTTTTCAAAATGAGAAGCAATGATGTTAAGTAATTAAATAAGCTTAACAAGAGTTATCAAAACTCCACCACTGTTTTGCCAGTCTCTCACTTAAGAGTTTATTTAACCGGTGTCATACCGGGTGGTACACTGATCTGCTATTGTTGTTGTTGTTTATCTATTGTGTCTATGTTTACGGCGATTGAGTGATTAAATAGTCTTCTGTGTATATCTGCATGTCTGACATAATTTGACGTCCATAATTACTACATTTTCAAGAGGGCTACTTAAGTAGTTCATAAAAACTCAGCTGGACTGCGTCCAACTTGAGTTATCATTTTAATGGTACATTAAAAGCATACCTTTATTCAAATATTGTGGTAAAAGGATGCCATGTTATACCATTATGTATTTCTCTTGTGACAATAACTATGCATCTGCCTGAGAGGCACTTGGGTGTAATAAGGAAGCAGGGTAAGCAAGTTGACCGAGTTCATTATTAACACATTCACTGTGGGAAAACACACACAGTATGTTTGCGCAATGCTATGCTAAGGCAGCGGCCGCACACACCATGTGTTTGCATACTTTTTGTATGAAAACGCACATACATAAAAGGCGCGTGCTCAAAGCTGCAGTACTGGCTGATAAAAAAATGTATTTGCAGCAGTCAAAGTGTTAAAGCCCTTTAACTTTGTAGTTTGGATGCTCCTTATGCTCTGGGGCTCTGGGGCACTGCCTGACTGCTCAGGTGCAGCCCTGCAAGGGACTTAAAAGTGCAATTAAGGTTAAATTTTTATTATTTTGTTTTTATTAAACAGTACTTGGGAGTCTTGGGAGATATTGTACTGAACTGCTCTAGAAAGTAATTAAAATTTAACACATTCAATGCCAGTTGCCCTCCAGGAGGGCTATAAGAACATTAAGTGTTAATTTGTTTTTTTTTTTTCAGCATTGGCTTCACTTGGCAAAGTTAATATTAAAACAAGTCAAAGGTAAGTGCTGTTTACTACCCACATGTTGTTTTGTCTTCTTAATTAACTAATAGCTTGTTTCAATTTATGGGTTTAATTTATAACTCCTACACATTATTTAATAAATGAGCCTAGGTAGAAATGTAACAAACAATTTATTGAATTATCCAACAATGCCAGTATTGTTGATGATTATTGCATTTGGACTGCAAGCTAGCTGTAAAATTGCAGTTTGAATGTGGTTTCAGTGCAGTTGATGTAACTGCATCGAAGCCGTCGACCGAGTAGACCTGCACAATCCACTTGCAGTCGGCGTGACTGCACGCCGACTGTTTATCATGCAGACCTGGCGCAGTTGGACCCACTGCAATTGAACTGCATTTGAACTGCGCAGCAGAGAAACGGAAACTGTGACGCTACTACAATTTGCAATTTTGCTGCAAGCTTGCAGTCCAAATGCAGCTCGTCTGAAAAGACGCATAATCATTCAATATTTTATTTCGCAAACAGATTTGGTCAACATAATATCTTAGCTTGATTAACCACTCATTTTCTTTTCAGATGCCTCACCAATACTGTTCAGTTTCCGAGTGAAGTTCTACCCTCCAAATCCGCTACTCTTAAAGGAAGATGTGACTAGGTTCCAGATATATTTGCAGCTAAAGAGAGATCTTCTACATGGGAGGCTGTATTGTACAGCCAATGAGGCAGCTATGCTGGGGGCACTTATTATACAAAGTAAGATTTTATCATACTTTTTAGATAAATACTACCTTACTAATTCTAGGATAATTCTTCCAAGGCTAGTCTTTTTCTACCTAGCCTTTTCCCCAACTGTGATGTGGTCAGCTTCTAGTCTAATCAGATGCGGCTGAATACATATCGGGTGTAAAAAGACCCTTACTAACCCTAAATTTTTTTCGAACAAACCATACCTGGGAAATCATTGGTTTTGGAGATATTGAAGGTCAAAGTACACATTTTTTTTAGTTTTTTCCAAAAACGATTTCCATGTCATAATACTAAACTTTCTTCCATACAAACATTATCAAAAAAATCAATTTCTCCTAACAAATTACGCATTTGAAGTTACAAAAACGCAATTAATATCAAACGCACACGACCGCCTTGGCTCGGCTGTGTGGCCGCTGCACACATGCAAAAGCGCGGCATCGCCACAACCATAATTTGCGCGCTACAAAAAAAGCGTTTTTTTCATGCCAAAAAATAAAAGTCGTTTCCCAGCAATTATTTTTGGTCAATGTAATTTAGTTTAATGTACAGAGTGCGTAGATTTCGGCTATGTGATGGGTCTTTTTACACCCTGTAGAGCGAATGCCGTCAGACCTCCACTAAATTTACTGGACAATGCCAATATCCTATAGGCCTCTACACACCAAAGCCGCCGATCCGGCGGTTTCACCCGGCGGGTTATTACGGCCAACTATGCGAGCGAACATGACGCAAAACAATGTGCGTCAGGATTGAGGGCCACAACCGTGAATCGAAAAACTATTGTTATCAAGATTTTATAGAAGTTGTAAAACAATTGTAGAACCGATTTAAAAAATTGTAAATTTAAATTTAAAAAAGTTATAGCACTTCAAAGGGTGTCCCTCAATCCTTACTCAAGGGTACCTATATCTCGGTAAATGGATGCAAGGACATGCTAAATCTAATAACAATTTTTAGTAGAAGTATAGCTAAGTATCTCCGCAAAAATTCAGCACGATCAACGAACATACAACACTTTTATAGAGGTTATGAACATGCCCCTCAATCCTTATAGTATAACATTGCGTTTTGGCAAAGTGGCTATGTCTACAAAATTATTTTTTTCGTAAACTTTTAGTAGAAGTTGTGTAGTAAGCTGTTAAAAAATAATTTAATAATTGTAAAATACTTCTCGGTTTAAAAGTTATTACGCTAGAAACCATGTCCCTCAATCCAAAAAACATTTGCTCGTAGCTCACTAGCAACTTTAAATATGTAGTTATTTATGCGTATAAAGTTTTGTAGAAACTTTGTATTTATAGTTTATAAAGTTATTTCGCTGAAAGATTCGTTATTTATCAAGATATTAACTTACCAATATTCCTGGAGCTAAATACGTATAGGGTGACCATAAATTAAACAATGATGTAGGATTCATTTATTTATGTGTGTGTTTAAAGCTTTTTACACGACTTCCCATTAAAAATAATGTTTTCAGGATGTGTTTATAAGTATGAGTGATAGTTTTTTATTCTACCATACCTTCTAAACGCCTGAATCGATTAATCTAAATCGTTGTGATATCGTTAGAATCCTTGCATTACTCCAGATATTATAGGATAGTGAAAACTTTAAAAAATATGGAGTAGCTATGGTGCATTTTTCTTCGCTTAAATGGGAACATACCTAGATATTTTTTTATTCTTTTGTGTATGGAAAACGTTGTGGGGTGGCCTTAAGAACTTAGTTAAGGTTACAGCTTATTAGAACCACCCGGCACCCGACCCGCACCGCCTCATCGCTCGGCATCCACTCGTTGTCAGCATCAGCAGGTGGTCCACGGGTGGACGCCGCGTTATCACTAGTAAACGTCGCGTGGTCAACCAGAGGACATCGCGCGGTCACCAAGTGGACATCGCGTGGTCAACCAGTGGACCTCACGTAGTCAACGAGTGGAAATCGCGGGGCCCACGAATTTCTGAGTAGTCTGTCAGCAATTGGCACCAGGTCTAAACGTGTTTTTGGTTATGTCAAATTTTACCAAAATTTGACATACTTATATATTTTTGAACTTCTCGATAAGTCTTTCTTTATTCATTTTGAAAGCAAAAACCATACGTCCGACATCTTAGAAAGAAGGGCTGGAAATGACGGCTAGGTGGGGAGCGGCGCATCGCTGACGCATTGTCCTCGCGTGAACCACTCGCGGGCCGCGCGCTGTCTTCTCGATGACAGCGGGCGGTTCACGCAAGGTAAGCATGCGAGCAGCGAGTTTTCGCCGAGTGGTCAACTCATCGTCCGCGCGTGGACGGCATACGCCTGAGGCGATCCGGTGACGTTACGGAGTTGATGTAGTGAGCGCACATCCATACAAATTCATATAAAGAATACGAACCGCACAAGGCGAGCCGATGCGGGTCGGGTGCCGGGTGGGTCTAATGAGCTGTAACCTTCAATGTTGTAATTCATTTTCTGAGCAAGTACCTGGCGTGGTGAGAATTTATATATATAGAATATATATGATATTTAATACGCATTCATAGTGATGTTCAGAAGATAGCCATGGTCCGTGGTCGTACGCCACCTATCCTAAGAAAACAATACATTCTAACAGCAATAAGCGATCATAAGCTTTAGGGCTAAGTGGCACATGACCACGGACCACGGCTACACATACTCCATACATGACGTCACATAACCTGCAACCAACGGAAGATCAAGACGCTTCCAACGATACCTCATTTGTCAAATTATGATATGTAGTTTGAAGTTATGAGGAAACATATTATGAACATACATACATACATACATACATTACCGGTCAAAATCATAAGCCTCCGTTTTGCTACGCCGTAGTCTGGTGAAATAGCAAAAAATCACATAACATCGATATTTAAGTTACATTAGATAGATACCTCATAAAAAAAATTATGATGAATAAAATACAACAAAAAAAAAACTTTGATAGGTACTCTCTCCTGTAAAGTAGGTTTATTGCCGTTTTAGTCTTTTTACCTTTCCACTGGCGTTCTTTATAGTCACCCTATACGTCTTTAGTTTCAGGAATATTGGTAAGTTAATATCTTGATAAATAACGAATCTTTCAGCGAAATAACTTTATAAACTATAAATACAAAGTTTCTACAAAAATTTATACGCATACATAACTACATATTTAAAGTTGCTAGTGAGCTACGAGCAAATGTTTTTTGGATTGAGGGACATGGTTTCTAGCGTAATAACTTTTAAACCGAGAAGTATTTTACAATTATTAAATTATTTTTTAACAGCTTACTACACAACTTCTACTAAAAGTTTACGAAAAAAATAATTTTGTAGACATAGCCACTTTGCCAAAACGCAATGTTATACTATAAGGATTGAGGGGCATGTTCATAACCTCTATAAAAGTGTTGTATGTTCGTTGATCGTGCTGAATTTTTGCGGAGATACTTAGCTATACTTCTACTAAAAATTGTTATTAGATTTAGCATGTCCTTGCATCCATTTACCGAGATATAGGTACCCTTGAGTAAGGATTGAGGGACACCCTTTGAAGTGCTATAACTTTTTTAAATTTAAATTTACAATTTTTTAAATCGGTTCTACAATTGTTTTACAACTTCTATAAAATCTTGATAACAATAGTTTTTCGATTCACGGTTATGGCCCTCAATCCTTACGCACATCGCAAAACAAGCCCGGCGGCACAGCCGGCGGCGCCGGTGGCGCCGGCGTCTTTGGTGTGTAGAGGCCTTGAGGTTAGACTGGTTGTCAGACTTTCGGGCTTTTGATTACCCGTAACGACATTGTCATCGGTATTGATATGACCCTCGGAACCGACGGTTAACGTGCCCTCCGAGGCACGGAAAGGTCTCGATGTGTAACGAACGAGACACGGCAAAGTTATAAGGTACCTACTATTCCGAACTGAGCTGCCAACGGCAACTGCCGACAGCACGTGCAGCGACTGCGTGAAGTCGCACCACGCACGACGTTCGCCGCACCAGCGTCACCTCTAGCCGCTGCACGTGCTGTCGGCAGTTGCCGTTGGCAGCTCAGTTCGGGATAGTACCTTTAGTGGTTTCAGCCGCGGTAAACATATTTTTTTTAGAAAACTGTCATTCTTATCTTACCGTTTTTGTTTTGGTGAATAATTCCCAGATAATAGCGATGCTTGTATTGCTTGTCACTTGAGTTCCTAAATTCCTAATACTGTCATTGCTCAACAGTAGAAATGATTCCGTATAATTTCTTCTGGGATCACCTGCGTGATCGTAAAAAAATCTAGTTTTTAATGGCTAATGCACAAACGTCGTCTCCGCTACATTTTGCGAAAAAATAAATGCGCGTTTAGACTTTTTGCGAAATAGGACGCAATCATTATTTACAGTCCAGGAGCAAACAATTTCTTGGCGGATAATAGTTTGCTTATTTACTTACATAATAATAGTCATTGTGCCTCGTGTTCAAAAACACGTGTTCAGTATGGCGGCATTTTTTTTGTCACTATTCAAATCTCTACTAATATAAATGCGAAAGTAACTCTGTTTGTCTGTTACGCTTTCATGCCTAAAACGCTGAACCGATTTTGATGAAACTTGATACAAAGATAGTCTGGAACCTGGAAAAGGACATAGGCTACTTTTATTCCGAAAAATACGGAATACGCGATAAAGGACATCCACGCGGGCGAAGTCGCGAGCGACCTCTAGTTTGCTATAATATAACGGAACTATAATAGAAGCACGATTCACACTTAGCCACTCGGCTGTCCCATTTCAAAACCTAGTAAGGGACACTTTTTACAAAAATCATTTTATTGCATAAGTCAAAGTCAAAGCATTTATTTCAATTAGACCATTTACAGGCACTTTTGAATTGTCGAGACAAAAAAAAAGAAGTTACTGCCGCGGTCCAAAGTGTAAATTCCTATGGAGAAGACGAAGCAATGAACTCCATGGTTACTCTTTTCCATCAAATATTTACAAAAATTGGTTAAATTGTGAATAAGAAAATAAATGTGAGAACAATGTAAGATACCTATGGTATGCTAATAAGAGTAACTACAATTCATTTGCCATGGCAGAAAAACACCAGCGTTAAAAACTCACATAATAAGCAGATATATTTAAGCATCGTTACCTAGTAAGTGCCATTCACTGCCTCTGATCATTTTAAAACCTAGTAAGTCACTTTAACCACATGGTTTTACCTAACATAAATACTTTTCAAAGGCTGACCGATTTAACGTTTATGCGCTCTCCTGTAAAATTTCGTTTTAAGCCCTTACTAGATTTTGAAATGCTGTCCCGTTTCAAAATCTAGTAAGGGCTTAAAACGAAATTTTACAGGAGATTTTGAAAAATAATCAAAGGGGACAGCCGTCTGATATTTAGATTTTTGCAGGATTTAAGCTAACATTGTATATTTTATCACTACCATGATTACATTATGACAAGGGCACGCTGATAAGACCACAGGAAGTGGTTTTATTTGTATGCGGTGCTCGTGTTTCATTGTTGCTAATATTGATCCTTATTGTGCAGTGCTGTAATGTTCTACAGATATTGTCTAGTATCTAATTTATGTAATTGAAAATGATGAATCATTTTCTCATAGGAAAATTCCTGTATGAATTGATTGTATCATATTTTGCGTCTTCAAGTTATAGTCTGCCGTAGCCTTCTGATAATCTAATTGAATTGCACGTGGTTCTGATAGATCTTGTAGCCTAAAAATGGATTTATTTAGATCTTATCCTATGTGGGACGGGTTAGAAACATTTTCCTCATCACACGCTGGGAATACACGCGTGTTGTAAGATTTAACAACACCCAGCACGTTTGGTGAGCTAGCCAGACGGGCTGCAAACTGCAGACTGCATCCGCCGACCGCAACTCGCCGTCCGAATAACACCTTTAAGATGCACACCTTAAAGGTAGTATTCCAACGGTGACCGCAAACTGCAACCGCAGATGACAGCAGCAGACAAGCGACACTACTGGTTCATACGAACCAATGTGACTTGCGGTCTGCGGTTGCAGTCTGCAGTTTGCAGCCCGACTCGGACTTGTACCTTAATCTATACGGTCCGTCTGGCTAGCTACCATCCTCACATGAAACTGACTAGTTCACTGTGTTCCGTCGTCTGTATGTGAGAGCCAGAGGGTTAAAGGGGAGTCCCTCTATACAGGGTGTAAAAAGACCCATCACATAGCCGAAATCTACGCACTCTGTACATCAAACTAAATTAAATTGACCAAAAATAATTGCTGGGAAACGACTTTTATTTTAGGCGTAAAGAAACGCAGTTTTTTTGTAGCGTGCAATGTAATGCACGTAACCGACTGTGCCTGTGTGTGTCGTGCAGTGGCTACACAGCTGAGCCAAGGCGGTCGTGTGCTTTATATATTCATTGCGTTTTTGTAACTTCAAATGCGTAATGTGTGAGGAAAAAACTAAAAAAAAATATTGTATACTTTGACCTTCAATATCTCCAAAACCAATGATTTTCCAGGTATGATCTGGTAGAAAAAAATGATCCCAATGATGGGTAGAATATGTGGTTTTCGTTATCGTTAAGGATCTTTTTACACCCGATATTTTGCTACTTGGATTCGCGTGTTCCATCTTAGATGCAGTTAAAGTATAAAAATTAAAGATTTTCTTTTCAAGATCAAAGTCTTCTGAAGAATTCAAGAGTATGTATGTAGGCAGCTAAAGATTGGCACATTAAAATCCAACTAGCAGAATCATTTTAAAGTAATTTAATTTTGCTATTTATTTACAGAAATAGTACATTGTATTAAAATCTTCTTTATCTGTTCAGTCGAGCTTGGCGACTACGACCCGAATATTCACGTGGGCAACTACGTCACCGAGATGAGGCTGCTACTCAGACAAACAGACACCATCGAAGCCAGAATACAGGTGATAATGAGCTTTATTATTTGTTTTGACGGACAATTTACTACAACATAAGATAGAACTACTTTTCATGGTCACATGCTAAAAGTATACATGATTCATTTTAAGAGTAGTAGTGCTCCTTGCGTCCGCGTGGACGTAAAGAATAGCACTACCCCATCTCTTCCCGTGGGTGTCGTAAAAGGCGACTAAGGAATTCACTAGAGGATGGGCAGCAGCGTTCTCTGTGTACTTTAACAACCATACTGCGATCGCCAACCCGCCTGCCAAGCGTGGCGATTATGGCAAACCGCCCCAACGTTGTTTGGGGGAGGCCTATGTCCAGCAGTGGACGTCATTCGGCTGAATGATGATGATGATGAGAGCTGCTTGTGAAAGAGTTCGTCCGGGGAAGTACTAGCTCTATACTTATTTCTGTTGCTAAGTAGCATTGCTATGTTCCGGTTTGAACGGTATGGGTGTCGGTGAAATTACAGACACTTGAGACTTTCCAATTTTGTCTCTAGGGTTGGCAACGCATCAGACATCCTCTTGATGTTCACCATCAAGTGGGGCTTGTTTGATAACATATTACATAAAAAAACAGACTTGTTATCATAAATGTCAAATATCGGTAAAATGTGTACATATTATGTATTTGTATGTAAATTACCCCTATTAATGCATCCCTAAACTATTACTTCAATAGTAAAGGAATCTGTCCACTTTACCGTATTATATAGGACCGTAATAAGAACGTGTCAAGCACGGCCAAAAACGCTCCATTCACTACTATGCCCACTGCAACGAATCAACCGCAGTATACGGGTATCAACCGCGTTTTATAAGCGTATCAACCGCGTTCTATACTCGTATACAATGCATGTTTAGTGCCCGTTCTATCGGTTGTTGTACATTTTCTTGAATTGTTAAAATACTCGTATTTACGAATACAATGTATTAGATTTTCGTCCTCCACTTTGCGCACGTGCATTCGTTCAAAGGGCTCAATATTAAACAAGACTTGGACCCCAGGATGTTACGCGTTCAAGATTATATGGAGCACAATAACAATAAATTAATTAATAATCATTAGAAGGGGATTCCCCGCTCATCGCGCATGTCAACTCACTCATATGTAATTTAAAATTGTGACTTTGAATTAAACACAATATGGTAGGTATTGTGTATGTATACTTGTAGGGTGTATGGATAGGTGTGTATACGTGTTTAAGTTTTATTTGCCCTTATAGTAGCGTACAATAGAATATAACAGAATATGTAAATATACAGGATGTATCCGAATTCGTGTAATTCCTTCGAACCGCGTAATCTACTAGTGACACAGATAGACCCTGCAAAGGATTGCACCAGAACAAACAAAAAAATAAAAGAAGAACATGGTGTTTTGAACCTGAGTCATTTTACCGCCCCGAGGTAACTGCCTGCGCGGAGTGATATCGCGCTAGTCGTGTCTGCCAGCTGTGTCGCAATGCTTTCATTTATTTATGCATGACATCGAAATGTTCTATAGCATGAAACATTTGTTTTTGTTTATTTTTTTTATTTAAACCTTATCAGGTGGTTAAGTTACGACAACTTAACAGTATCGAAAGACAAAAAAAACAAACATTTTTATTCAATCTAAATCCCGTGCGGGGTTAATCTATATCTACCATTACGTGGTTTTAAGGAATTACACAAATTCGTTGACACTCTGTAGAGCAAGTGATAGTTTGTATGACGGTAATAAATTATGTTATCAGATAGTAAACGTCTAAACAAAGTCAAAGTTGACGGTGTTTAGATAATTATTAATATCATTGAACTCGCATTTCATGCTTAGCGATTTACGCGTGTAAGTTTATCTTTTACTATGTGGCATCTACATTGTAATTCTAAATACAGATCTGGTTATCAAACTGCCTCATTGATTGTACTAATGCGGATCTCACACTATCACGCGCCACGCTACGGTGCGCGGGGCGACGCATACACACGCGCGGCGACGCGACGTAGGCGTAGATCTGCACCATCAGGCTAAGCGTATCTATGCTGAGACGCAGGTGACGCAGGTGCACGCAGCGCAGCGCAGAGCAGATTTTGTAATGTATGAACGTACTAAGAGCTGCGTACGCTGCGGCGCAGACGCGTGCGACGCAGAAATGTGTCTGCCCTGCTCTGCGCCTCGTTGTGGTGCCGGCATAGATTTCTGCGCGACGCGTGCATGTCGACATGTATTTTTTACCGCTAATTCGAATTTTATTGCAATGACAGAACATTTAATTGAATTAGTGCGTTGTGAACCTTGTTTGTATGATACTAAATTACTAATCATCCAGACTATTAAAAAAAACGTTTGTCAACTCGAACGCGTCTATTCTTTGTACTAGTTAAAACTCGAAAGTGTTTTCGAGCTGCGTCGCAGCATGCGGTCGTGGCCTATGTCTGCCTCGCCTGCCCTGCGCGGCAAAATCTGTACTGTGCTGCGCTGCGTCACCTGCGTCTCAGCATACGCTTAGCCTTATTCGCAAAAATCTGCGCGTTACTGCAGATCCCAGTGTGCCATACGTTGCAACCACACGCGTCGATGCGTTGACAGTGTGTTGCACTATGCGTGTTTTATGTACAAACTGAAGTACTTACGGTCAGCGTTAAAAACGCAGCACCGCGCAAGGAGCGTGCCGCGTGGTAGTGTGAGATCCGCCTTAGTTGCAGTACTGAGAATCACAAATCAAGTCGACAAATTAAGTGTTTCTGAAAAAAGTAATCTTCGTAGTAGCTCAGGAATATACCTATGTTTGGTAAATGGCATTATCTACACTCGCGACTACGTGACGTGTACGACATTACTGACATGTACACTTACACCTCTTACTAACTCTTCAGGGAATATATTCGTGATAGTAATACAGTGTAAACTGCCTCGTTGGTCTAATGGTCGCAAGCGCGACTGCTGAGCGTGAGATCTTGGGTTTGATCCCCAGGTCGAGCCAAGTGTTCATGGATTTTTCCTTGTGGAATTTCACAGTAGCAGCTCGGAGTCTAGATTTTTGCCCCCTATTACATGGGACTTAAAAATAACGGTGAAATGAGTGTGTAAAATACACCTCTGCCCAACCCTCCGGGGAATACAGGCGTGATGTTATGTTTATAACACAGAATGTAGTATGACCCATGGACGTACAAAAAAGATGACCATTAAATTTTTTATAAAATTTAACAAACCTTTTATTGTGAAACATTCATTTTACTTGCAATCGTTTGAAAATACATTATTTCTAAATAATTGAAGAAATCGTACAAGTTTTTTTAAGAATGCGTCCGTTTAACCCTTCTGCCGCCCGAGTCGGATAAATCCGACAAAAAATTTCGTGACTATTTTGCCCACGTCGCATATTATGTAGATCGGTTTCTATCCGTATAAAGGTTAATCAAATTGTATTTATCCAACTGGGGCGGTTAAAGAGTTAATGGATTCAAGTAAAATTAATGAATGAAGACTAGCTTGATTTGTGGGTGTGTTCAGGAACTACATAGAGAGCCGGTGGAGGGTACTCCGGGCGGCAGCGGAGGCGTGAAGGGCATGTCCACACAAGAGGCCGAGCGCACCTTCGTGAAGATCGCCTGCCAACTGGACACCTACGGCGTCGACCCACATCCTGTCAAGGTTTGGGTATATGTGTTGTGTTCCTTTATTGGCTATTTAGATATTATGAAGCCTTAGAGCGTTTGTCCCTCGCCGCCGTCACCGAGAAACGAGATTATTTCGGACCGAGTTCGAAACGACGTGACGGCGATCGTGTGTCCACCGCGACCGATCTCGGTAGTTCCCAACATAAGACAAAAATCCGAGCACCGGCGCCGTCAATCTCGGATGTAGTGGACAAGAGGAGACGCGTTTTGTATTGCCGGCATTTCGGTCCGTCACGATCTCGGCCGAGTTTTAGCGGTAGCGCCGATTGACAGTATCGGTGGCCGAGATGACCAATGATAATATAAACTACTATAGATACGTTGCCCGCGCTCTGTAGTGGCTAGATGAATGCAAGGTAATTGCCTGACATCCATTTAGTCGCGTAGCAACCGTTACCGCGGCTGTACGTGAAATTGAATTAACTTGTATGTAATAACTTTCTCTATTAGCGAAAAAAAATGCCGTCCTGTGTGTATAGAATATGTAGTAATTATACTGCAACTGTAAAAGATAAAAAACTGTCATTTCATGCGTAAGTATCAAGAAAAATTATTTATTGAATTTAATTTTTTTCGATGCAGCGTAATGGCGGCTAGCGAGGAAAATCGGCAACTTTGCATCAGTGTTTATAAAACCTACACAGGTTTTTATTTCGATTAATTAATTTATATTATTTGAATATAATAATATGTTTTATGAAACCTAATGATCAATATAATAGACCAATACTCGAATCGTATTCGAATCATACTCGAATCGTACCTATCTCATCAAGAGATCATCACAGACATTTACATAAGAAGAGATTCTTACTTGATTTCTTTGATTATATAAATAAAGATTTTTATGTTTATATTAAATTTTGTTTTTAATTAAATAACTATAATTACTGTTGCGAAATACTACATTCATAATTTTAAGGATAGAGAATAATATTATTTTACCCAAAAATCTACTACTTACCTACCTATATCAACACGAGAAAATTGAGTGGCAATTTTTCCCCACATGCCTCTTTTTGTACGCGCTCGACCAATGAGCATGCACCAAAGAATAATAACGTAACCTAAGACATATATTTATCTCTCTCTAACAACAGGAATTCCTTATATGACAATTAATTTTCTTTCCTTCTTCGTACGTTTATGTAGCTGTCCAGCTACCGATAGTATTTTTACGCTGATTTCGAGTGCCGTGATGTCGGTGCATGACGCGTCTATTTATAATACGTCATTGGAGATGACGGCGCTCGGATGACGGACGTGCGGCGGACCCGCGGTCATAGTAATGTATATCGCAAGGACTTTATATAGAACTGGACCGAGATCTTGGCAATTTATATTATCTAAAATAGACTTTATGTGCAAAACATAAGACATAATATGGCTTGGCAAACATTACGGTGCACTTGAGATAGCAATAATTGTACCTTGTGTCCCTGTCTAATACACACTGTGTGTTGTCACCTAAATAGAAAATGCATATTCCTAAATTAGTAGAATTTTTGAACTAAATGTACAAATTCATAAACCAACTTTTTTCATCTTAATTTATCCCAAGAGATGCGATACAACTATCGGAACTTTTGTTCGTCAACGATTCGTTGTAAGAGGACTTTTTTTCGTCAACGTAAGGCCAGGAGGCGATTTTCATATAATGTGCTTTTATCTATAGTTTTTTGACAGCTTGATATTAAGTCAACGCATTTATTTCAATTAGACCATATAAAGACACTTTTGATTTATTAGGTATTTATAATAGGAAAAAAAAGAAGTTACTGCCGCGTTCCAAAGTGTAGATTCCTATGGATTAAAATGGGCAGTAAACTACATGGTTACTCTTTTGCATCAAAAAAAAAAAATTGGCATTTCGACACATTGTCCATAGAAAAGCTGTCAAAACGTCAAACTCATTCCTTACATAAAAGTTATCTGACGATTGAAAAATCAGCCCTAAATATTATAAATTAAACGATTTGATTGGTACCTATAATAAATATTTTATTACTAATTTAACAAAAAAAATCTAGGTATTCTCTCTATCTGACTCGTAATGAAGATAAGAGAACTCGGTTTGGGCTTTTCTATTTAGCTTCTTCTCAATGGTAGTAAAAAAAATACAAATGCTGATAACCCCATTTGCATTGACGTAAACCGATAATTTGAATTAAAAAAAATTAATAATTGCATTTATTACACAATTAATTTGGAATTTGCGTTGTAAATGCTTGCAAAAGCGAATATTACCCCGACTGTGGAATATCTTTTCACAGAAAGGGTTTTTCATTTCTTGAATTTTCTTACCGTTAGGGTGACCATGATACTTCTAGTAGCAGTACATACAAAATCTAAATGTCTAATATGGGATAATTTTTCAAAGATTTTTATTATTGTAACTCTAAGACCGCAATGATACTCATTTTCAAATTTAAATCAAGGCATTGATACATTATTTAATAGCTCTAAAAAGCAAAAGTTTCACGTTCAAAAGACCTTTGTGACTCTAAATAAAAGAAACAACGTGGTTATGAACGTACCAACGTGGATTAGTTTTGTCAACTTTTTTTAGCGCGTAAATTTAATAAACATCTCGAGTTGTTTTGTTCCCCACTACATCGATGTAGTTAATAAATACTTTAGTTAATGCAGTTTTAAGTGTTTTTTTAGGTAAATTAGTTTCCGCAGCGTGATATTCTGTCATCATTCAGATATCTGTATCACAGTCAGTCGATCGAAGTTGTCAATGAAATTGTAAACTAGCATTTCGTTGTGATTTCATACTTTATTGTGAATCCTGTTTCAACAATGTCGTACGTTCGTTTACTTACCTTTATCAAAATATCGAATTAAATCAAGGCACATAGTCTCAGTTTTTTTTATTAAAATGTATATAAAATGTGATGCTTTTATTTTTAGTGAAACACAAACAAGACGTCGCCGTCGTGTTAGTATGACCAAACTGCTTCACCTGTGGGAATTTTTAAATAACTTTAAATAAATTGCATATAATATTGCAATAAGTACCTATATTGGTTTTTAAATTTCCTTTCATCAATTTGGAATGGGTTATTTATTTCCCTAATGCGACGCTGTCGCTTTTTCTCCATACGATATTTACTCTCTAAATATTCAAATATCTCGTACTCGTCACACATTTACAAAAACAGTAAAAAGTGTGATCTAATAAACACTTGTAATTTTTATACAAAGTATCGAGTTTAGAAAGTCTTATCGACCAAATTTTAAGTGGGTCCTCACAACAGTTTACCTCTAATAACAAAAACAATGTTGAATAAGCTCGTAAATATTAACTTTTTCAAGATCGCTTATTTTGACATTACAGCCGCTCAATATACACTCTGCTGCTATCAAATAACACATCATGGTATGAAAACTATACAAAAGAAAAGGTGAACGGATTTCGTAAACGTCAACTTAGCAGGCCTGCTACAGGCCTGCTTTAACGATGTCATAGTACAAAAACGCAGGGCAGTTCAACTTTCAGGCAACTTCTGCTCTGCTTTAAGAGGTCATAGTAAGCCCCCTGACCCAAATAGGAGCGGCGGCGCGGCGACCTATAGTCCCAGCCTAACATCTGAATATAATTACAAAATGTACTTAAACAAAAAAGGAGTGGTATGTACCAGGGATGTTACGGAGGTGGTTTTATCGGAACCGAAGTCGGAGTCGGAGTTTTTAAATTTGGTTTGTCGGATTCGGAACCGGAATCGGAGTCCGAGGCGGATTCGGAGGTGTTAGCAGAAGAGAGATGTGTTAAGGACAGGCCTAATAAAATAAAATAGTATTTACATAATTTCAGTCAGCCTCTTTAATTTCAATTAAAAATAATAAACCTACATACTTAGTAAAGGCGCAGGCGATAAAAAAAATGCTTCGACCTCCTATTCAAACCTACGATTTAAAAGTATCGGAGCCGAAGTCGGAACCGGAGATGTAATATCAATCGGAAGTTCCGACTTATCGGAGTCGGAGTCGAAGCTCCGTAACATTCCTAGTATGTACAATAATCGTGTAAATGTTAGAAGACATTGCTAATTATGGTTATATCTTTTTCCGATTGGTTTAGTTAACTTGCGGTATAAAGATATTGTAATGCTTTAAAGGACATACAATATTTAGTAATACTAGGCAGGACTTATTACACCATAAGTCTGCCATATGGTTACCCTTGTGTTAGAAAGTGACAAGGCGTACACTTATACCTATCTCACGTGATTCGCAGAAATCGACAAGTACTCATTCCAGTTGTACGTAGTACTTATTACTTCTATGGTATATCGCTACTTCGGCAACGTCATCTCGTTCTCGGTGACGATGATGATCCCATTTCGGACCATCATTTCGGCGGTTCCCTCACGGTGGCGCACGTCGGAGCGACACGCGTCAGAACGATTTTAGCATTGCACTGAATTGTTTGGATTGGCATGGCGCAGCGCCTTCAACTGACGTATTGACGCACTTCACTGTAGCATGCACATGGATTTTGTCGCTACGTCTTGCGTCACCGTGGGCGAACCGCCTTTAACAGGGTTTTGTGTTATGAAAATATTTTCCTAAACAACTGTAACCTTTTTTGTGAAACAGGATTATAAATTAAATGTAAAGGAAGCCAAAAAGCTTCTCAATTAAAAAAGTTACTACTTGTCGTATAATCGATAATCTTTTATATCAACTGTCTTGTACTGTCGTTGGTTTTGCTAGAATCTAAAACATCACATTTACTTGGCATACAGGACCATAGAGGCAATCAGTTGTACCTGGGCATCAACCACAGTGGAATCCTGACGTTCCAGGGCAGTCGGAAGACGCACCACTTCAAGTGGTCCGAAGTACACAAGATCAACTTTGAGGGACGCATGTTTATTGTACATCTAAATTATCCAGAGGTAAGGAGTTTTACTATATGCTGCATAGGCCTGTCTCTCCACGATCAGGTATGAAAACACGCCTGTGCGCCGCTGGAACACCGGAGTGACAAAAGAACATCGAACCGAATGTTAGTAAGTGATCAAACCGAAAGCTAATAAAAACGCGCAAATGCACAGCGGAATGTGAACTCTCTCTTCTGAAACTAAAGATCAAATTCGCATGTGCGGATCCAATTGTTACTGGTGTAATGGTGCAACACTCAGGTTAGGTATCAAATTATAAAACACTATAACATTTCTAGAACTTTTACATTTTGTTGAGGTTTTATGTCATATAACAATACTAGCTGTTTTTCCGCGGCTATGCCCGCATAAATAACTTGACTACAGCGCCACTTATCGGATTCTAGCATAGCTATGAACCAACGTGTAGACAAAACAAATATTGTGTAAATATGACCTTAATCCGTCAAGTCTATCAGAAGTTACACGATCACTAACAGACGCACCAACGATTATAATATAAGGATAATTAACAGGTCTCTAGGTTATCTGGCGCCGGGGTGCAAATCGCCCAGCTCTTCCAGGACCCCTCAATCAGCGCTGAGTAAAAGAATTTCTCGGGCCTAAGCGCCCTCAAAGCCTCAGGACCCACCTTGGCGCCGAGGCGCCTCTTATGCCTGGGTGCCCGCACCCCCGGGTAGAAACGGCCCTGATAACCTCAATGTGGGAGCACCATAGGATAGAAAAGAAAGAAATAATATTTAATTAACTGCAATACGATTTTTTTACCTAGTATTTAGTAACAAGTAGAGCTTTGACCGTTGCGTATAGCAACAGACTTCGTATAACCCCTTAATATTAAAAGAAGAATGTTATTATGTATTTATGTATTATGAGGTAACAAAAGCCCAAGAAATTGTATAGAAATCATTTTATTCGGGTGTTGTACAACAGAGGGCTTGAAGGGTCCATTCAATGAAGAATGAATTAAAGAATAGTATTGCTCGATAACCTTGAACACTGGTCTCGTATTAAGGGTAATCTGGAGTATTAATAATGGAGACCGGTACACCAATTCTGTATGGAATGACCGGTTGTTAGCTCACAGCATCATTGTTAAATAAACACCACGTCAAAAGTAATTTAATACCGCGTATTTGGCAAACAGTATAGCTCTATATAATTGATCCCTTTAGGGCCACACATGGGCCACTCGTTACAAGCTGCAGAGTAACTTGATAAGTTGAGGCGTGGATGCGGCGCCCCTTTAATGTACTTTCATACTAAATGTAGAAGCATCGCAATGCAAAACATCCAGAGGCGACGGGGCCCAGATTTGACGCTTCGTCGTCTGCCCCTTATTGCAACGCGTCCTCGTCTTCGTCCGAAATCTCTTCTGCCTGCACCTTACTTTTTACCCGACTACGACGAAGCCAAAAGGAATGGTACTACTATGATTATGTGGGTGCCAGGTACACCTCCATTAAACGGACATGATATGTATAGTACACAGTGGGTGCGACCTTGGCTCTACCTTGACCATTTTTGTACCTATGCATTTCTGGATTTCTATTTGAATTATTTTCTTGTTTCGTCTTTTTTAGACCCCTTGTTTTTTCATACATCTCGCAGGGACTCGCGGGCACACGTGTGGGCTCTCGAAATGTATGGACACATTATACAACAGCTTATACATATAGCCTACCACTTGTAGCGTGGCTGTGGCGAGTGACCAGCGTATGGGTGGTATACTTCCGGAACTGGAGTACTTAGTCCATCAAGTGGTATAGTGTTGCAAATAACAGTCATTGTAAATTTGTGAATGACTATTACGCTTAAAAATCAAAAGTAAAACCAGCATCATTATTTGTATCGCGAGTAAAATGCGTAGATTATTATCTCACGCGGTATAAAGAATTTTTTGACCGGAATTCTCGACTAATTAACTAATTTGTAGCTAACTATTTACAGTCGCTATACTAACGGATAAATTAATACTAAATTAAAATAAGTAACGTTGAAATGAGAGCCATGCGTGACGTAGGTTCTCAACCCCGCTTTGAATAACATTTTTATAAGCAAGTACCAAGTATTTCGAGCTTATTTATTCTGTCTGGAGTTTTAAGTTAGTCGGAGATGCTGTTATTCCTCAAAGTAATTGCTCTGGTCATGTCTAGAGTCAATAAATATTTGTGGGCCATAAAAATATCCAATCGGGAATATCCGATCGGGAATCGAACTCGGAGTTTAGTGCTGAGCCGGTGCCATTTCTACAACATTTTGTTTCTACTGGTTTGTCATTGTTTCAGTTGAATATTGTAATTAAACGAACCAAATAAAAGTTTGTGGTATATGGTAATGTTTCTTCGCGACTAGGTGACCGTGCAGTGTTTCGGTTTTTGATTCCTACAACCAATGTTTTCCATTGGACGTTTTGAGCTTATATGTTGATTAATTAAACAGCTGTGATAGCCTACTGGTTGAATGCTTGCCTTACATGCAGGAGGGCCTGAGTTCGATCTAGGCCTGCACAGACTGAGCGGATCAGAATTTTATTTTTACTTGACGTTAAAAGAAACGTCGTTAGGGGATTGCACCTGGTATGTGTAGTAAGCCAACTCTCACGAGGCAAGCGACTACGCTTGCCTCGTGAGAGGACTTTAGTCCACTAGGACTAAAGCCCAAACTCTTCTCAATGTGAGAAGAGACCCGTGCTCTTCAGTGGGACAGTACTTAATCGTCTGTTTTTTATTATAATAATTTTAAGAGGGTGTCTACACTGTCGGTGATCATGCCAGCCTCATGGGGTCAGTTATACATAATTCATCATCAGGGGCGGATTTCCCTGTAGGCCAGGTAGGCCCGGGCCTAAGGCGGCAAAATTTGTTGTTTTTTTTTTTAGTAGTCGCGCCTTCTATGAACCTTTCCGCCAACTCAATAAACTCAGAAAGGCAGACAAAAGACAATTTGTGAATAACGATTCATTGTTACTTACAAATAGAAATGGTCAGCATCAGTATTTGAAACACTGATTGAGATAATTTTATCATTTACTGATTTTCGTTGTTTTTTATTTTAATTTAGTTCCTAATACAGGGTGTTAACGAATTCGTGTAATTCCTTCAAACCACATGATCTATTAATGGTATAGATTAACCCCGCATGGGATTTAGATTGATTAAAAATATTTTATTATTCCAAATAAAAAAAAGATGTCATAGAAAATATCGATGCCATGCATAAATTAATGAAGGCACGGCGACACAGCTGACGGGCACGGCTAGCGCGATATCGCTCCACGCTGTCAATTAACTCGAGACGCTAAAATTACTCCGAAACAGAATACCATGTTTCATTTTTTGAAACCTTTATTTTGTTGATTCTGAAAAAAACCTACGCAGGGTTAATCAGTGTCACCAGTAGATCACGCGGTTTGAAGGAATTACACGAATTCGTTAACACCCTGTATAGTTCATAAAAATTTTCGTGATTTACAGCGAGTAGGGGGCGGCAATATTTCATAGGCCTAGGGCAGCCAACGTATCAAATCCGCCCCTGTTCATCATCATCCTCCCGCCCTTATCCCAACTTATTTCAGGGCGACGCAGCATATATTTTTATTCCATACTTAACGTACTTCTTATTTCATTTGTCATGCTGCAAATATTTTGGTTACGTTTTATGACCGGCGGCCTGCCTGACGTCAACCCTCCTTGGGAATGCTTTTGATCAGAACAGATCAGTTACTCATATATGAAATCAACAATGACTAACACAAAGTCTATATAAAATTTTTGGCCAAGACGTCAGTTATACATAATTGTGCTTATTAAATAGATACTAATTATGGTTATTTTGTATTTCAGAAGAAACATACGGTGGGTTTTAAATGTCCGAACGGGCCGGCCTGCCGCCACGTGTGGTGCTGTGCTATTGAACAGATGCTGTTTTTTACGTGAGTACTATTTTCTTCTTCTAAGTTGACTAGTTTTTTATGAAGAGTCAATGACCATACGTGACCTGAACATGTTACAGTTTTTATACCTTCCTAGTTAGTTTGTGTAGTTGGCACAATGTATTTTTAATCGACCTCAAAAAGGAGGAGGTTCTCAATTCGATTATATGTTTTTTTTTGTTTTTTTTTCGCGATTATTCCGCCAATTATGAATTGATTTTGATATTTTTAATGTAATTTTATCATAATCTCCATAACACCTACCAAATTCAAATTCATAAAGCAACATTCTTTGATTTTTTTAAGCCTTTGCCGGCTAATTTATTGGCCTTTATTTAGTTCTTATGTATCCGAATAATCCGTATCCGGTCTGTACAATCGTTTACGTGAGCTGGAGTCGTGTGAACTTTCATAACGGTCAATTACCATGTGTCTGTAACCTGTTACTATTCATGTTTCTGTGTGGAGAGCTTTTTTTATTCTATTGTACAGTATACTATACCTAAGTAGTCCGGCGCATCCTGAGCGGTCAACCCCGCTACCAACGTTGCTGACTGGCTTATCTTTATTTATTTAGTTGCTTCATACACTTCACACTTTCTGCAATACAATAATTGTCTGTTTTAGTACATGAACCCTGTTAGGGCAATGCAGTTATTCATGCGGTTCACTGTTGAGTCTTATAGCTATACAAATAGATTAATGAAGTTAATATTGAATAATTATTGATTCTAAATAAGCATTACAAATATTTTGGCTACATTTTAACAATTTTTTATTAATTCGGTAGCTTCATTGTTATTCCGAATTAATAAAAAACAAAAGAATATAAATAAATTAATATTTAAATGATAAATAATAATATAATATATTCTTAAAATGCTAAACTTCCGTGTAAGGAAATTAAATTAGATAGAAATATTTATATTGATATTAATAATTTGTATAATAAGCTTCCTCTCTCCTACTATTTTTGCTGCTCATATTTTTTAAGTTACCATCTAAGTCGACATTGTGGAATGCAATAAAATTGAGTACCTATTGAGTAACAATTTTCGAAACATTCAAAGAAGCTATTTTTAGTTTACTCAAAAAAATACATAGTAGTGGCTATGTATTTTTTTGAGTATAAACTAAATTGTTATCTTTTCACCACGACATTAGCTATATATCCTCGCATAACTCAAGCCAACACGGGAGACGAAGATAGTTTACTGATACAATTTTCACACGTACCTAGACCCAAACTTGTTCTATAATAAAATAATAATGTTGTCGTAGATTACCATCGTCATCGGACGCGTGCGTGTACTCGGGCGGCGGTTTGTTCTCGTGGGGCACCAAATTCAAGTATTTTGGCCGCACTGAACGAGAGATATTGGAGAGGGACGGCTTACTGGCACCTAGAGATTCTCAGGTACCTACCTATTTTGTACTAGTCTTACCTAACAGTGGCGAAGGGTGAATTTTCTTAAAAGGGAAGCCGGACCAATTATTTGTTTAAATGATAATTGAAAATAATAGATACTAGTATTTGCCATATTTCGAAAGGGAAGCCGATAGGAATCGAGTTGTATGGAGCCTTCGCCACTGTTACCTAATCTTCTTCCTGGTGGTTGGGGAGCTCTAAATTTTAGCTCTAGAACTTCTTTACTGTCTTCAATAGATAATAATATATTATTTGAAGGATCTTATATTGTCACGAGGAACCAAATTCTAAAGTTTAAACCAGTGAAGGCTGGGATTAGATATTTAATCTACGCTATTAAACTCAATATCCAGTCCAGTTTCTGAATTTATAAATGTAGAATTTTTTGTCTTGGGCAGAGAGTATTATCAAATCGCACAGGACAGAAAAAGACTAACCACCAGCAGGCATAGCATTACTACCGAAGACAAGGGTTCTATCGACAGAATAATAGACAAAATGATATATCATCGCCTTATAGTGAAAACCTCGGGAATGCATTTGGTCATTGCAAGGTTCCTGTGGGATTTCACGCGGCCGTAGTCGCGGGCAAAATCTAGTCAACTATATTTATTACGAATTTCATATACCCAAGAAATAATTTCGCATAGAGCGGCTCTCTTGTAAATTATAACACCTATAAGTAAAATCAAATCAAGTGATAAAATCAAAATGACCATATTGCATTCCCGTGGTTTTCACTCTAAGGCGACTAAATGTCATTTTGTCTATTATTTTGTCGATAGAACCCTTGTCTATGGTAGTCATGCTACGCCTGCTCGTGCTTAGTCTTCTTCCGCGCTATGTGATTTGATAATACTCTCTGCCCAAGACCTAAAAATTCTACATTCTGATTTGCCATTGGTATTTATCATTTTGTCTTTTCTTCCGTCAAAAACCCTTGTCTATGGTGGTTATGCTACCCCTGCAGCTACTGAAAAGGATCAAATGTTTCGTAAAAATTTACTTGTTAGCTATCAAATCACATCACGTGATTGGTTTTGGTATTCCGGTAGAGCAATCACATTCGTCGACAGATTAAACTGAGCAGCCTTTCTAGGGGGGTTAGCAGTAGCTGTAGAATGGTATACTTTTTTCAGAAGGAGGGTTCCAGCACAGGTGGTAAGAGGAAAGCATCGAGTGTGCCGGCCACTCCGTCCACACCTATGACCGGCGACTTCGGTATTTATCGTACATATCTATTGCATTATCACTTCTATACGTTAGGGAACATTCCTTCATCACCTACCATTATCCTACCCTTGAACTCAGTAGCTTAGGATATAAGTCGGCACCGTAAAATGGGGTTATTTGCGAATCATGGGGCTAATTGGAATTCAGTTAAGGAACATGCTTTTTAAACCATCACGGACACAAGCAGTGGCGTGCCTAGGGTTCAAAGTTAGGGCAAGCCCGATAGATTTTTAGGAAAAAAACCATGTAAAATTTGACTAAATTCGTTATTTTGCGAAATTACACAACTATTATTTTCACCCTAATAATAAATAGGGTGCAAATAATACAATTGTGTGATTTTGCAGAATCATGTACAACTTGGTTTAAGAGCCATCTATGAGCATTACAGGTGCTTTTTTGCGCTCTTCGAGTTCGACGGGAAAAATGACACAATCGCCCGTCGCCGCCAATAGATGGCTCAGAAATAATTGATGAGCATAATTACGCAATGTTTATAATGTTGAAAAAAAGATTGTTAATTTATAATAGACCCGATCTATATTTTTATAATGTGTACAAATCCCAAAAGTTTAAAAACAATTTATAATTACTTTCGATGTAAACAGCCATGTTAACTCTTCATTCTTCGCTTCTTTATTACTGCTGATGACAAACAACAAAGCTCACTGAAGGCATGGTATCACTAGATAGATTTACAGACATATCAGCAATCACATACCTTCGGTGGCGTTGATAAAAGCCGTTTGTTGTTTCGTTCTATTTGTTTAGAGCAATTAATCCTGGCACCAGATAAGTTATTCAAATCATCGTAACCTGATGTATTCCAGGCGTTCGTATCGTTAGAGAAAAATAGGCAACACCAGCAGAATAATTTGTTTAAATGAGAGCAACCTACAATCCAAGGAGTTTTGTAAGCCGATCTGTGAAAATGCCTATTATGTGACTTTGATTTACTAGAAATTGTCAAATCAGGAGTAGGTTTAGGTGAAGTAATAACACGGTATTTGTCTGTAAAATTCAAAGTATTTACCTTCCCGAGTAACGATTGCACACACTTTAATCCATCACAAGGAACAATTATTTCCGAATTCATCTTATAAGAAAGGCAAATCACAAAGAAACTTAATCACAAACGTTAAAACAAACTAATAAAAGTTACACAATACGTTAAATCACAGAAACTGAAAAAGTATTTATCGCGTCAAAAAAGTGGTCCAGTATCGCTCAAAACAATAAGTGAACTAATTTGAAATTGTATCATTTCTATCGAAATACAAACATCGCGGCATCTATGTGCCTAAACACGCATGCCACACAAATTGCACTTCTAAACACACTACCGTAACGTTCAATTTCGTTAAACTAACAGAGTCATAAGCCCGGCTTATTTTTGCGAACAAATTATGTGCACTTATGTATATTTACTTATATATCTCTATGCAATTTATGAATGAAATTGAAGGAAAAGTGACAGGAGACTTAAGCCGCGTAAGAAGCCAGCGCGTGCGACAGTAATGCAAGATCTTGCAGGCGGTTTGGCAACGTTACGTAGGCCGGCCGAGGCGCGACGCGAAAAATCTTGTTTATGTAAACCTGGCAAGTTAGCAACACACGGAGGTCACGGAGGCTCGCTGTATTGCGCGCGGAGTTTAAACATTTTATTTATTACAGTAGGTATCAGTTGTTATGTTATGAGACATGATGATTCAATACTACTTTACAGGAGTTTTTTTTTTGTTTTTTTTTTTATTAATCTCGCATTCCTGATATTAAGCCGGGCTTTTCGGCTTGTATGGAAGGCACGCCACTGGACACAAGTGCTTTGTATTTACGATTTGTTATACATTTGAATAATTAAAATTGATTATTTGTCTTATCCCATGTGGGGACGGGTTAGAATATAAAACTTCCTAACTGCACACTGGGAACAGACACGTGTTTTAAGATTCAACAAAACCCAGCACGCTTGGTGGTAGGATCTATACGGTCCGCCTGGCTAGCTACCACCTGAACATTAAAGTCCGGCGCCAAGCAGTTTACTGTGTTCCCGAGTGTGTATGTGAGAGCCAGAGGGGTATAGGGGGGTCTATCTTTATCTCTGTTACTTGGATTCGTGTGCTCCATCTTGGGCCTTGGGGGTGACTCCCGACAGCTTCGAGTTCGATTCGAATTAGTGTCAATTCATACTTTTGAAATCGACAAAACTGCACGGTCATGCTGATGTTTGATTTCAAACTTACAAAAAATTAAAAACTTCGATAATTTTTATTCGAGCCGGCGCACAATCGTGCGCTTTTGGCGATTTCAATAGTAAGAATTGACACTAATTCAAATCGATTCAAAACTCGATACTGTCAGGAATAAAGCCTTCTTGTCTGCGTTTACCACTAGGTGCGACTAGGGCCAAAACCGAATAAGTAAAAAAAAACAAAAACTGTTTAAAAAATATGCCGAAAAGTTTCATGTGTTAATGTTCATGCCAATTAGCCCCATGATTCCCAAAAAAAACATATAACATTTTTTTCTTAACATTATTTTGTTATTTTGCAGGTTACAGCAGCTTACCTCGGTCGACACACAGTGCGCCACTAGAAGAGAGCGGTGGTGACGACACTTGTAACGGCGCCTGTCTGCTGAGCGGCCCCGCTGTAGACATCGCGCTCGCGTGCAGCGACCATCTGAGAACCGTGCAGGAGGAATCTAAGCCGCCCGGTATGTTAATAATAATAGCTCTGGCGGCCCACCTCTGGCCGATAAAGGCAAGCCAGAGTTGAGAATCCTGCGGGCACTCTTGGGGTTCCATTCCAGCCAGCCAATAAAGGCAAACTGGAGACGAGGCCCTGACCGATTCTCTGAGGCAATAAGGTACGGGTTAGGTATTAACTGGCCCGCTAAAAAATTAGTCCACGGACCAGTTAATAACTTTTCAAAATAGTAGGTATCAAATGGTCCGAATTGTTTTGTATTACTGGGCCAGTTAATAACTTTTCAAAATAGTAGGTATCAAATGGTCCCAACTATTTTTATTATTGGGCTAGTTAATAACTTTTCAAAATATTGGGTATTTAAAACTACCAGGAAAGCAGAAAAGAACTGAAACTGGGTGGGTTCTTAAGCAACTTCAGCTCAATAATGATAAAAATACAGGTTTTGAAATTGAATCATTTGTTGTTTAGAAAAGTACCTACCAGGGCGACAGAAATGAACAGCCAATAGGCGCTTAAACGATATCACTAAGTGAAAGTTATAGGTAAGATATAGGACAGTTTTAAGACTTCTATTGATATAGTGAATGAGAACGAATGCTTTATTCCTCTTTGTGTTTAATCGTTGGTGCGCAACTTAGTGAGATCGTGTAAGCGCCTATTTTCTGTTCATTTCTGTTACCCTGGTACTTTTCAAAACAACAAATGATCCAATTCAAAACCTGTATTTTTTTTATCATTATTGAGCTGAGTCGCTTAAGAACCCAGTTTCACTTCTTTTCTGCTTTCCTGGTAGTTTTAATAAATAAACAATTATGACAGTTGAATTTGGACCATTTATAAATACCCACTATTTTGAAAAGTTGACGCCGGATACTAAATGTTACAAAGACAAAAAGTCAATGGGCAACATAGTCCTAGTGTCAAAATGTACAAATGTCATAATGTATATGAATGTGCAAATGACAAAAAATAATTGTGATATAATGCGTAAGGGTCTAATTGTTAGATTGTCAAAATGTACAAAAGATAAAACACAATTGTGCCAAAATGCATCGTGGTCCAATAGTCACACAGTCAGGATTCGAACCCGCAAACCTGGGCTTCGAAGGTACGATCACTAACGACTGAGCCTACATACACCTATCTGCTACTTGATATCAACATAATTCTCTGCACTGGATATCTAATTAAAATCTCTTCTCTATCTAATCTCTTTGAGTATAAATACTTCTTGAAAGTCCGGTATCCTTGAAAAAGATGATTGAAATGTCATTTCATTTATTCTATCATAGCGGCATTTGGGCAAAATGACGTTTTGGCACTGGGCAATTTGTACAATTGAACATTACAGCTTTAATGTATTCTATCATAGCGGCATTTGGGCAAAATGACATTTTGGCACTAGGCAATTTGTACATTTTGACACTAGGACTATGTTGCCCATTGACTTTTTGTCTTTGTAACATTTAGTATCCGGCGTCGAAAAGTTATTAACTAGCCCAATAATAAAAACCAGTTGGGACCATTTGATACCTACTATTTTGAAAAGTTATTAACTGGCCCAGTAATACAAAACAATTTGGACCATTTGATACCTACTATTTTGAAAAGTTATTAACTGGCCCGCGGACTAATTTTTTAGCGGGCCAGTTAATACCTAACCCTAAGGTACGCAGTGTCGCCACTCACCAACAGCTCGCCACAAGCTGCCCTGCGGTTTGTAAGCTTTTCAGTAGACCCCATGACACATTTTTTATTATATGATGGGGTTGTAGAAAGCTAGTCTAATGTTCCCCCCGGTTTTACGTTAATCTCATGGTGAGGTAAAGCCTTTCTCAGAAGGGGTAGATACAGTACGAGGTTGTCAATATATGGGATGTGGATTCGACAACCATTGTGCCGATAGTCGTAACGGCCAATCGTCTATTAGGCCAGGAGCCTCGACCAACACCTCATGAGGCTCTCGTTAGATGGCTCCATCAACGGCCTGATACTGAAAATAGTCGTTCTCGACACGGAGGAGTGTTTTTATTGTGAGGAGGTTCCTGTCTCTGGAGCCCTGACCACCGGTAGCTTGGACCCTGCTCCCGATGCCGGTGGACCTCTATTTTTTTTTATAGATGTTTATTTAAAAATGTAAAAATAAGAATGAAAATGAATAAAGGTGATAATAATACAGTATGACACAACTTAGAAATCGCATCGGTATACTTCGTAAAACCGATCACTTCCGAACTGACTGCGACTTCAGGACCACGAATGTTTATTAGTACTGCAGTAAAAATTGATCTTTACGCTGACGCAATAAGTGTGAGTGGCTCGAAAAACAGCGACTGCCATTGGTTGTTCGATCAGGTACATCGATGTAATTTATTAGTTGTGTTGTACCGAACTAGCCTGTAACTGTCCCATTACAGGACAAAGGCATAATTCTCATAGAGAGAAGGAACGAGGATTGATCACCACACTTCAAGTTAGTGATTTCAGACCCAGGTCCAGGTTTCCAACGTTTTTCTTCACCGTATGTCAGTGGTATCCTGGATTATCTACGAAAGTATAAATGAAATTAAAAACATCACATAGGCTCATGCTAGGTTGAACCTGCAGCCTAGTGTTTAAGTAGCGGGTCCGTAAATCTCCGGGCCACAATGACAATTATGTATGTTAATACATTAGAGTAAGGGGCGGATAGGGCGGTTGCCCCACCCTGGCGCAGGGAAGAGTAGGTAACATAGTAAAGATTCAGTCAACTTGACACCCATTTCTATTAATATAGGTAAACCAATGCCCGCCTACACTTATTAGGGCCTCAAAAAAGTGGGCATGGGTAAAGTTGTCCCCTAACCCCATTCAGTTTCAGATTTAATGAAAAGATGAATATTTTCTGTTTGACTAAGTTATTTTGAACAAAATTCTGGCTACGTCCATGGTAAGCGGCCTCATAAACATGACACGTGGTTTTAACGGAGTGTATCAATTTCCAGCGATCCCAACGGAGTACAGTCTGCGCGACTCGTTCGAGCACTCGTCGTCGGAGTCGGGCGTGACGTCAGCACCTCCGGCGGACGAGTGGGTGTCGAGCGGCACAGCGGCTCTGGCGCCCGCTCCTCGCCCCTTCAGCTTGGTGCGAGCCTTCGTACCTTCGTTCGTAGTGGTGTGGCTCTCGCTAGCGATGCTAGCACTTCTGTTGTTCGAGACGGACTGGGCGCCCCTCCGCTCCCTCAAACGTAAGCCGGAGCTGGTGGCCCTCCGTCGTCACTACTACGCTCCGCTCAAAGACTATCTGAAGCGCAAGGTGGTGGAGTTGTTTTGATTCGCATCCCGGCCGCGGCGGCCGTCGCTCGTCCGGTTCCCGAGTGTCAAATTTTTCCGGCGCGTACTGTTAAGTTTTTAGGGGTAGTGACCGACCTCGCCAGATACACGTAAGCACGTAAATATATTACTGGAAATAACGCGTTTGGTAAAATAGTAAACAAGTAAACAATTTATTTTCTATTCTATTGTCTTGTTCTATCTAAAAAGCAGGGTGTAAACGAATTCCTGTAATTCCTTAAAAGCAAATGATCTATTACTGGTATAACACAGCAACTCTGCACGGTATTTTGTTTTTTTGTGGTCTTGGTCGTGTGTGTCTAAACCACCTGACCTGTTAAATAAATAAAAAAACAATTACTACAATACATAAATAAAATATTATATGATACAATATTTCGATGTCACACATAAATGAATGGAATCACGGCGACACAACTGGCCATAACTAACGCAATATATTGTACCGCGCAGTCAGTTAATTCGGGGCGTTAAAATTAATCATGTCAAGAAAAAATGCAAATATTTTGAAAAAAAAAAGTTGAGACTTTCTGAAAAAATCACATGCAGAATCAATGTGTGTCACCAGTTTTTATTATTATTTATTTATTACAAAAACGTTACATTCACCTTAATTAAAATTAATGCCCCACAAAACAGTTTCCACGGTTTGTCTGTAGGAACGGAACACAAAGTAGGTAACAATTGTTTATAGCGCGGGCACTTAAATAAAATAGTTTACAAACTCTAGTAGATCACGAGGTTGGAAGAAATTACACTAATTCGGATACAGCCTGTATACAAGCTGCGCTCATGTTTTTCTGGCGGGGACGCTGCAACGAGTCTTATTTGTACAAACTCTTCGCGTACTTAGACTAAGTCACCGCTATACGCTTTCTCATAGTACAATTAATTTGTAAGCTTATCTCTACTTTTCTCGCACGGCACAAGGATTTGTGGGTTTCTACGTTCCTAATTGTTTTTCATACATGGGCCTACTGTTTAAATCGGCCTTACAAACATCACACCGATGGACGACGTACAAAATATTAGATCTGTCTTTTAATAAATTTTAACTTTCTGCTTAAAAACTGCGATATATGAATCTCATAATTTATACTTCAATTTATGCGTAACATTCCACTTAATATTTTAGTCTTCCAAAAGTATCGTTTGTAGCGTTTTAAATATTTATTTGTATAGTATTTAAAAAATAATTAGGTATTCGCGCACAAAGTATTTAATAACTTTCTTTTAGATGTGCCATAAACATTATATTTTTAAACTAGTCATAAAGAGTTGCTGGTTCTATATTTTCCGCACAATTATTGTATAAGTTTACGATGAATATTTTGTCTAAGTGTTATTTACAATATTTTTACTAGAAACACATTGATTAAATTATTTATTTATTATGACACAATTCAATGTTGTTAATGCCTTACTAGAGTGAGTGTGTTAGATTTAAGTACTTTATTAGACGCTTCATTTTGCCTAGTCACTATATGTATGTAAATGATTCTCAAACATTAATTATATTAGCACTAGTTGATAAGGTACATTACAATTGTAAATCATGGCGATTTGAATATTTTTTACACGAAATATGTATACTATGTACTAAACTGCGGTGGCCACAACAGTGTGTACAATCTTTGATTAAATTACATTATTTTATAGTAAAAATTAGTCTACAGTGAAAATTAAAAAGCAATGTTAGTTTCCAGTAGATTGGGATTTATTAACACTAAACGATAAAACGGGTCTACCTTTTATAGCAGAACTTTTTACGTCATAATATTGTTTTGCATAACAACGGATAGCATAAACTTCATTTCGCAGAAAATCATTTCGCATACACTCAGTTGTCATACATTCAAAACTCATAATTTTGTTAGTCAGAATCATCTTTAGGCATAATGTTTATATCCATAATAATTAAAAAGCAGAAACATCATATCGCAGAAAATTCACAGTCAGAATCGTCTTTTGGCATACATTTTATATCGATAGTCATTAAAATGCATGTAGCATGCAAACAGGCATACAACATGCAAGCAGGCATGCAACATGCAGCATGCATGTAGCATGCAAGCAGGCATGCAACATGCAGCATGCATGCAGCATGCAAGCAGGCATGCAACATGCAGCAGGCATGCAGCATGCAAGCAGGCATGCAACATGCAGCAAGCATTGTTTCTGTCACGGCTCCGGCGCTGCGGGGTTTGGGCGGCGCCACGCGAGCTTATCGTCACAGATGGTTTTAACGCTCACCACCGCAGCTTCAGCTTGCTGGCCGGCTTCGCCGGCCAGCCTCAGCCGCGGTGGCGGGCCTTCAAACCACCTGCTCCTCAGCTCGCGGGCCGCCCTACCCCTCCGCGCCTACGCGGGTTTAAATTACACTCTAGGGGTAGGGCAGACAAGACTGCGTAAAGTCGGTTTCGCAGCGATTCGTTTCTGTCACAAAATTTTGCTGCACAACGTATTGACTTTTTATGACACAAATTTAATTTAATATTGAAAATGCTACCAATACATGCTATACTTAGAACATTCTATGTCACTTTTGCAGACCATTCGATTTTAAATACATTGCACGTAGGTTATCTAACCATTCGACAGCATAAATTTACTTTATTTAAATTATCAGTTTTATTCCATATATTATAAGTTTTTGATGTTTTGAACACTAATTTTTACAAGAAGATACATCTATTTGAATTTTTGATGTTCAAATATGCACCCATACCAAATAATCGTATCTCTAAATAAATGTTATGCTAAACAAAATTATGCATAATATTAATTATGGCAAAGGTAATTATGCGAAACAAAATTCTGCCAAGATAAAAGTATGCCATTGTAAATTCGGACACGTAAATATTCTGCCAAACAAAAGTTATGCTAAATAATTTTTATGCCTTAAAAATATTCGATTAAATAAGATTATGCCATGTGAGTTATGCCAAATAAAAATCGGAGTATCAAGATTCTGCCAAATAGAAGGAACCCCGATAAAACATTACGGGATACTTTACTGCAATGAAATATGTTTATATTACAGTACAAAGTAGGTTTAATTCTCAATATTAGACAGATAGATCTCTCTCTACACACATTGTAGTCATCAGCTTGCCCTTATCCCAATTTATTTGGGGTCGCGCGGCGCACTATATCTTTTTCTTCCATACACCTCTATCAGCCGTCATCTCCGTGTTAACTTTCTTCCTAACCAGATGATTTATCATTTTTCACATAATCCATTCATCTTTTCTTTGGTCACTCTCTTTACTTACCTATACACATTCATACCTAAAAAAACCCGTTACATGCTCCTTATTCCTCCATACCATGACAACCGATTGCTAATAACTGTGTTATCGGCGTTACTTTCAAATTCCCTATTTCATACTTATTTCTTATCCTATCCATTCTGGTCACACCGCACATCCCTCTTTAGATTGTCATCTCAGCTGCATGATATTGCCATTCATCCATACAAGTGATCTCTAAACTACACTTGGGAGCAAAGAAATCGAGCCACTCCTTTTTTCACGTGTCCTGGTTATTAGTTTTGGTTTCATGAATTATATAATTCAAAATACAAAAAACTACCCTCATTGTAAAGGTTATTAAATAACCTTTTAGGCGATATATGTTTAGAATTGATCTGTTTCATAATACCAAAAATAATAACAATTATACCTACGTGAAAAATAGAAGTGGCTCGATTTATTTGCTCCCAAGTATATATTTTTAATTGTTGCATCAGTTAAAGACCCTGTTGTGGCCAGCGCAAGTACCGTGAATTGAATAAAATTATAATGAAATAGTTGATAATCTGTAGCCATTTCGTACTGTAAGTAACGACTTTGCTTAACTTATCATCACATCGCTTGATCATAATTTATTGAAATTGTCAATTAAAATTACTTAATAAACTGTCAAAAAGTAAACAAGTATGGACTGCATCGCATTTAACTAGATTAACTTGTAAAAATGACAGAATACGAGTTTCGTTGTGGTAGTCTATAATAATACTCGTAGCCGATATACTAGAATGTTTAATTTTTTCTTTGTGGACCAACATGCTATGAAAGTTAAGTTTGTATGTACCTAAAAACTTATTTTTATACCGTTATTGCTTTTTCAACTCTTATTACGCTTAGAATTAAGAATCTCTTTATAATGTTATGAACAGGAATGAAAGTTGGTAATGTTTTGGAATGTTATAGATGGTTTATTTCGACAATGTTTAGATGCCAAACTGAGTTTTTACAGATACGTATTTGTTTCACTCACTGCGCATTGTCTGCTGGGTGTTTCAATAATAGACTGGCCACTTGTGATCCAACCACTTGTAAACAAAGGAAAGCAGAATGCCAGTTACTCTACCGCCATCGTGAACTTGTTATAAAGTAATGTAATTGTAGTCTAAGAACAAAACATAGCTTTTAGTTAACATCTTTGAAAAATCATAGAAGTTTTAATAAAACATCCTGCCGAAATCGATTTCATCTTTTATTATTAAAATACTTCCAAAATAAGCAACAAACAAATAACAATGTAAAAAGAACATTCTATGGTGCTATACAGACCTGCTATTTAAAATTAACACTGTAATGATTATTATTATATGCAATTTTATCACTGTGAAACTTACAGTATACAATTTCAATCCATTCATATTTTTAAAATATGGCACTTGGAAGTTGTAAAGTATTATAAGTATTACAAATATTAGGTAGCGTTTTATTACAAACGAGTAAAATATGCTAGAAGTGCTAACTTACATGTTGATGTCTTCGATACGCCTGCGCAAACTATTATGTCATTCATTGTCATTATTGATTGTATAGCATTGCGAAATTTGCGAATGTGGGTCCTAATCGATTACAGTGTTGGAAAGCAGCAAAATTGACACGGTACGATCACAAAAAATACTCTTATAAATTCAGATTCACCCTTATAATCATAATGTAAAATATACATTCATTTGAGCTACGCGGCGATAGTTTTCGTATACAGACAACGCGATGCCCGCTTCGTAGAGGACAGGCTAGGGGCGGCCGGGGCAGGGGAGTACATTGACGGAGGCCGAGCAACACGGCCGTCACGTCGCCGCCGCCCGCCCTACCATCGGTCCACAAAAATCACCACCGCATAAACGGTATACAACTAATATAATTCCATATCCACCCATAAAATACGTAGGAGGTACCTAAGCATACATATTATATCGCTCGGGGAGCTGGTCAGTCCACGATGGAGATCTGCGCGAAGCCGAGTAGGCTCTGCTCGTCCAATGGCTCAGGGGGCGCCGAGTTCAAACGGAACGTGAGCGAGCGAGGCGGCGGCAGGGCCGCTGGGAACAGAAAGTCGTCGACCAGCTTTTGCAGCTGGCGCGCCGTGACGTCAGCGTCGCGCCCGTCCAGCAACCCCGCGCCCACCAGCTCCGTGGCGATGCCGTCGGCTGAGTCCTTGCCGGGCGAGAACTCGAAGCGGATGTCGTTGAGCTCTTTGCGCGAGTTGCGCATGCGCAGCACGAGGTTGATCTGCGGCGCGTCGGTGGCAGGTGCGCCGAGGGAGCCGATGGTGAAGGCGGCGCGGTCGTCGCTGTCGCTGTCGGAGCTGTCGGCGCGCTCCAGCGTGTTCATGGGTCGGTCGCGCGCGGCGTCGTCCTCGTCGTCGTCGTCCTCCTCGCTCTCCCACACCCACTCGCCGGTCTCCATGCGGTGCAGCCGGCCGGACGCGCCGGGCTGCCGCCGACTCGCCTTGTGCACGCGCGTCTCCATGCTCGGTCCGATCGTCACCAGCGTCGACACTAGATACTTGCGGTCGCGCGCCTTCTTGAAGAACGAATGCTTTAGCAGCTCAGTGGCTGTCGGCCGCTTTGCAGGATCCTTCTGCAGACATTCGAATATCATTTTCCTGAACGTCTTGCCGTACGCCTTGTACTGGTCCTTCTCCTCGGCACCGGTGTCGAGCGTCGGCGGATCGTTCTGTAGTGTGAGCATGAGCACCTTCATCGGAGGATACTTGTGGTAAGGCGCGGTGCCGGTTGCCATCTCTATTGCCGTAATTCCGAAGGACCAGATGTCTGCTTTGAAATCGTAGCCGTGGTTCTGTTCCATCACCTCGGGCGCCATCCAGCACGGTGTGCCTACGAACGTGTGCCGCACCTTTTGTCGCGAGAGGTCGCGTCCGGTCGCAAGCCACGCTGATACACCAAAGTCGGCAATCTGAACGATGCCGTCATCTCCGAGTAGGATGTTACCAGCCTTGATATCTCTGTGAATCTGACCATTCTGGTGAAAGTACTCGAGGCCCTTCAAGACCTCTTTCAGGACGGTGGCAATCGTCGCCTCATCGAACACGCCGTGTTTGCAGTTAGATATCCTCGTCTTGTGTTTTATGATGTCGAGCAAGCTGCCGCCTTCGAGCAGCCGTAGCACGAGCCACAGCTCCTCCTTGACCACGAAGCTGGTATAGTAGGTGACGACGTTCTCGTGATTACAGCTGGACATGGCCTGGATCTCCTTGAGCAGTTCGTCCATGGAGGTGTTCCACTTCTCTAGATTGATTCGCTTGATGGCACACTTCTCTCCGCGCGGGCGGCAGAAGGCGCCGTGCACGACGGCCGTGGCTCCTACGCCGATCACCTCGTTCAGCTCATAGTCCTCCTGGCTGTTGGGCCACGTGTGCCCGGAACCCGCCATCTTCACCACTATATAATGTACCTACACCTTTGATAAGTTTTAGAGCTACTACTTGATCTTATCTGTACTTCTAATAAGGCCAAACTTTAAGGCATGAACTGGAACTATATAATGTATATTAAACTGCAGAAAAAGCTGGGTAAGTCTTGTCTTCCATTTTGATGTGGTGTTTAGGGTTGTGGTTCTGAATCATAAACTGCTTGGACTCTTTCCTATTTTCAAGTCTATGAAGTGTTTTACAACCTTCTCTTAACTCTAATATAGTCTTATCTATATATTTAACTGTATTGTCGTTGTAGTCTACACTTGAAGGGTATAAGTCATCACCTGAAAAGATGGAAATGAACTTATCAGTTACAATTGATCCTTTTGAAAATTAAGTAAAATTGTGGAGTAACAATTACCTGGTAGTAAAGATAAGCCGCCATCCTTGACTTTTACAAAGACCGGATAAGACAGGTCTGTAGCATGTCCACTCCTCTCTCTGGCGAATTTTATAAGTTCCTCAATATCCTTCACATGGGAGAGACGGTTCAGCTCGTATAACTGGGGTGGATACAAGTTTCTGTCACTGTTTAATACTTCTGCAGGACTCAACCACTGAAATTAAAACAACAAACTAGTTTAGAAACTTTGTTCCAGTAAATTGATGAGAAAATAATCATTATTGCGACATTAACCTAAGAATTTTTCACCAAGGTGAATCCACTGGCAAAGCTGGTATTATATAAATATTAACCTCTACATTAGCCACTTCAGAGGAGCTCTTGATTCCTGACCTGTTTTCTAGCGCAGCCACAAAGAAGACGGTGTCAAATCTCGTTGGGAATTTGATGGGAGTAAGCCAGTTGCTCCAATAGTGCAGGGACCAAATGTCTGGGTAGCACTGGTGCTCCTCACACAGGGTTAACCACTGGCTAGGGTCCTTGCTTAGCTGAAATAATATTTTTGAATTAGAACTGGTGAATTAGGGACAATGTGCGGGAATTTCAGCTGACCCATATAGTTGGGAAGATTGTAGATAGGCATTTCTTTGTTGATGCAAATAGACTTTCTCCCTCTTATTACAAGAGATGGTCTAAGCTAAGTCTTAGACTCAGGATTAAAATATGGCCTTATTTTTTTTTATGTAATTACAAAAACAGCTATTTTAATATCTAGGTTTTACTTAGACCATGTCTCATTATGAGAAGGTATGATCCAGTACAATAATCGGTTAAAATGTCAGCCAATTTCCATCAATGTGTTTGGAAAGAACTCAGTTGCAAATTGCTGACACACGCAGACACCCTGGTGACAAAGTAATAGAAAGTTTTCTGGCTAATAAGTACCATAACCCAAAAAACAAGTGCATCTGAAATGTTGTAGCACAATATTTTAATCAGCACTGCCTTTTGATTGCTATAGTAAAATATTTATTTACTCGCAAAGCTGCTTGTCAACTTCTACCCTTTAACAAAGTAAATAATCTCAAGAATACAAGAAAAACCATAGAATAATTAAAATACGAATGAAGTTTGTAATGCCTTCATTCCAAACTTTATCATTAAATTTAACTATTATACAACATACAGGGTGGTAATTTGAGATGGGGCATGAAGGGCAACTACCTTAACCATTGTAGGTACAGGAAAACGCTCATAGAAGACCACACCTAACTTTTGGGATAATTTCAATCGGCTTTCACAGATTTCGAAAAAAAAGTACAGTCAGCGAGAAAAAGGGCTGTTTTCACAAAACTTTTTTATGATGCCAATCGATCCCATTTCTCATAAGGATCAAAAGACTCTTCCGGACCAACTGAGCTTGGAGTAGTAGAAAAGTCAGAAATCGCAAAAAACTTATTTGGGATGGGGTAGTAATAAGGGCAGCTACCTTAATCGTCGTGGCTAGAGGAAAATGTTCTTAAGAGGTTGTCCATAATTTTTGAAAATATTTCGAACTGCATTCACAGATTAAGAAAACAAAATAAAAAAAAAACGGCATTTCTGTGACTTTAAACAAAATGTTGTTTTTCGTGATTTCTGACGTTTCTAGTACTCTAACCTCAGTAGGTCCGGAAGAGTATTTTGATCCTTATGGGAAATAGGATCGATTGGCATCAAAAAAAAGTTTTGTGAGATCCGACCATTTTTTTGCTGACTGTACCAAATTTTTTTTTTCAAGGTTTTTTTTTATGCCTTTCGAAATAATGTCAAAAATTATGTCCAGTCTACTATCAACATTTTCCAGTAGCGACAACGATTAAGGTAGCTGCCCTTATAACTAAGCCTATTCAAACAGTTTTTTGTTATTTCTGACGTTTCTAGTACTCAAACCTCAGTTGGTCCGGAAGAGTCTTTTGATCCTTATGGGAAATGGGATCGATTGGCATCATAAAAAAGTTTTGTGAAAACAGCCCTTTTTCTCGCTGACTGTACTTTTTTTTCAAAATCTGTGAATGCTGATTGAAATTATCCCAAAAGTTAGGGGTGGTCTTCTAAGAACGTTTTCCTGTAGCTACAATGGTTAAGGTAGCTGCCCTTCATGCCCCATCTCAAATTACCACCCTGTATATTCACACTATTGCAAGATATTCAAATATACAAAACATTTACACAATTTTATACCATAATTAATCAAAGCAAAGAAAGATAGCAAACTCACTTGATTCTGCCAGTATTCGACATCAATATCCTCTATGACGCTTGCCCATAGCCCTGCCCTATCCTTTTTCTGCTTCCGACTGCAAATTAACAGCCCCAACTCCTCAAAAGTCTCTCTGATTGCTGTTATTCTCAGTTGTATGTGCCTATAAATACAAATAATATATTATGAGCAGAATTGTAAAAGCTTTGATACAGAATTACGAATGTTTGCCACACTTTCGTTATGTTACTCTTTCAATGTATGAAATGTTCATTAATTGTTGGTAATCTATCCATATACAAGGTTAGTCGGAAAGGGAGTACTAATTTGAAAGGGTGTTAACATACCCATAATAATGAATAACTTTTGTTCTACAACTTTTTCCAAAAGTCAATAGTTCAAGAGAAATAGGTGATCAATGATTTCAACAAAAAAAATGCTAAAATCTATCTATCCACAGTTATGATCAACTGTGTTTAGATTTTAGGTCATATATTTGAGGTCATGAAATATAAGCACCATTTTCTGAATTTGTAAAAATTAAAGCAGGGATGAAGAATTTTTGAATAAAATTAAATAAAATTTATTTATTTATTTAATTATAGACGAGCAGCAACATTGCTGATATGTCTATTTCACACAGTGTTGAACGTTCATAGTTTATTGATATAGTTCACAGTTTTATTGTTCAGTTTTTTGACGAAAGTTTATTAGTTCGTAGCCAGTTGTCGATTCATTTTACATGTAAATAAGATTCATTTTACATGTAAATAAAAATGACTAAATTTTGAAATTTTAAGGCTTGCTTTAAGACCAAGAAGAGTATCAGTGATACTTTAAGTAGACTGCAGATTAGTACCCTCTATGTTCTATGTTAGGAGATGTGGTTTCCGCATTTAGTCCCTTAAGTGGACCATTGTACGTGATGATTAGTACCGTCTTTCCGACTAATATTGTATACTATTCACCAAAATTTTTGGTAGCTCGAAGTCAGGCAAATGGTTGCGTACTAGCAAATTTATCTTTAAATTTTGCAGGCAAATGCTGATGTTCGGAACGACCAAAAAGTTTTGTGAACTGTCAAATTGCACCAACATTGGAAATTATGTGCCATAGCTATTATTATAATAGAGCATACATTATGAGATGTTGGAGGCCAATATATTTAGTGAGTACATGCTAGCTACTTTATAAGATTGTACTGACAACATTGCTGTTGACTCAATTAGGAATCAAATATCTTTATACAGTTGTGTTTTGATACATCTGTGGTTTAGGTTGGAATAGATGTGGTTATAAAGACTTATATGATGAATATAGCTATAGTAACACATTGAGTAAAAACTTAACATCCCATTTAAGGTAAACTAGTTACGCTAGGGGACAGTTTACTGATTTACTATCAAAATATCTTGAGTATATCTACCTAGGACCACATTGTATACTTTTGGTGGGATGGTAACTAATTATAAAACAGCTATTTGATCCAACTTTAGTATATAATTATCATGCAAAAGATGATTTTTAATAGTGCTCTGGCATTTATCCTCATTCTACATAACCAGTTAGAGAATTCATAATTTATGTATAATCAAATTATATGAAATTTAAGCAAATACTCACTCTTCTGCTATAATAAATACAACTTACATTAGAAAGATAAACTGGAATTTAATTTAAGATCATATCATACACAAGTAAGGTAATGTACACAATACATATAAATGATTGCAACAGCACTTCACTTTGTGTAAAATACAAAGTGATATACAAGTGTACAAGCATTTGTGTTTACTGTCGTTATCATTTAGTATGTGACTGACGAAAACGTCAGCAGAGATGTCAAGGTCCACTAATATTACCTTTGTATGGGATTATTTTGAAAAATCGGAGTGATAACGCCAGTAGGGCGATGAAATGCCTCAAAATCTTGTTCCGTATAACCGAAGGAGCTGAGGAGCTGCAACCAGCGGGAGCTTCCGTCCACGGACTCGGTGACTCCGCCGGGAAACACCACGCTGTTGGCAAACGAAGCACTGCGCGTTCGAGTCTGCAACAATATGTCGTAATTAACACCGCCACGATCTTCCACGCGCGATAACAACTCGCTATTCCGCTTTGTGAGCACTATTAACGAAGCGGAGTCACGCCAACTTTTTCCAATCATATTTTTCATGACTGATTTTAAACAGCGACAAACAGCAAGTAACGGGGTTAAAATACAAGGTCGACTTACGCGTTCTACGTTACGAAGAACTCTATGAATGATAATCAAGATTGTCTGTCTTATCGATAGAGAATTGTTTTGCGACAGCACAAAATGGAACTTTAAATACAACAAAAATAGCACAAAATTGACATTCATTCACTCCTCTCCTCCACTCACATTTTTTTCTGTCAGGTCGAAATAGTGATGCTGGTAAATATCGATTATCTCGATTTACAAACAGTTTAATCGATTAAATTGGATTAAAAGAAATGAGTTGTTTTGGTAAGAGACACTTAGATTATGAATGCCACCTCTGTTCTTTACATATTATGTAGTTTATTATGTTCCAAGATTGGTATTTACAAAAATATGAATAATATATCTTTTCTCAAGAAAGAAAATCGATTGGCACAACGATTCTTTTATGAACGTAACAATCAGGTAAAATATGATGTCTGTGGTAAAGCTAAAATCAAAGTTGTAGAACACCACTAAAAAGGCTTCACTTTTTTTTATTAAGCGGGGACTTCAGTCTTTTGGCTTATTAAAATTTCACATTATTACCGATTTGTATATTTTAATTTTCTTTCCTTTGGTCAAGTACGTTTAAGTGAATCTCAAGCTTCTTTGCACATATCATCATCGATGTTGCCTTTTTAATTTGTGAGTTCGGCTTTTAGTGCGGATCAGATAATATGCCAGAGGCCACACTCGCTTATCAGTAGGTGTCGTAAAATGCTTATTTTAAAGGCAGCACCAGCCTCCTTCTGTCTGCGAAGCAGAAGGAGGCTGGTGCTGCCCTACAGGCAGTATGTTGTTATAGCACAGGCTGCTCATAACAACACACCTACTGCTTTCAACAATTCGAATATTAAAATATTGTAATATTTTTTTTTAATGTAGTTCGTAGGCAAATGCTTTTCACACTTTGCATTGTGTATGAGATAAAATAAAATTATGGTTTCAGTACGTAGGTATATTGGCCGCGACGTGGTGAATGTTGTGGGAGAGCCGCTGGATGCAAAAGGCTTCGATGTGGAAGTCTGTAGGAGAGATATATGTCCATACATTACGTTGACGTGAAATGACTAACATTACAATGATGATGATATTGACTCATGCTAATCTCACCTAAACGTTTATGGGCAACTTGCCAACAACTTAAACTAGGTAACTATAAAAATATTTTATCATTCGATGAGAGTAATTGACGTCAAAAATAAGTAGAATGATCAGTAATCTTTTTATTTAGCCTGAGTCGGGCATAGCCCATCCCGTTTGTCTTCCACTCCATTTTTCAAGTAAAAAGTGGCAGGTAGGGAGGAGGGAGGAGGGACCTGGTAAGGGCTGCAAACATGGGGTAGCAAAAGTGATACAAAAGGGGCATTTGTTCTTCTTATTATGGGGATTAGAGTAGTAAGCTCCCCCTTTGTTACACAAAACCGGCGATAAAGTAATGCGCCCACCCTCTTTGACGAAGGAAAATGGAATATTTTCAAGATCGCCTTAAATTTTATAATATAGAATACCCTCATAAAAAACCGATTCTTCACAGCGTTCTTTTTTTCTCCGGGTAGGAATTTACCTACTAATATGTCAAAGACTAAAGCATTCGCCACACCAATCACGGAGTGTGTCGTCAGCGGCCGCGCCCGCGTGCTTTGTATTCAACTTCAAGGGATTACTATGAAGCATGTTACACCAAATGGGAACGCAGGCCCGCCGACGACACATCCCGCGTTTGTTATCGCGTAAGCTTGCTTTAGTGCAGTGATGGGCAAACTTTTTTTTTCTTTATTGTCTATTGGACTGCTGTAGGTGTTCCTAGGGGACCCTTCCTACGTAACCGGGCAGTTATTGGCGAGACCTGAAGGGTCTCCAGCCAATGGGGGGGGGGGGAAGTAAAATACTTAACCTAAGCTAACTACTTGTACTACACTAACATCATGACTACCTGCAACAACAGCACTAAGGGCGACCCCTAGTGGGACTCGGACCTCGGCTTAGGGCGTTGCTGGCGTGGACATAGGGGGGGGGGGGGGGGGAGACAGCTTGATGAGGGCTGAATTATCGGAGTCGTTTTTCTTTTTTTTTTCTGTTTGACTCCTGTTTATGTTCCTAGGGGACCCCTTCTACGTAACCGGGAAGTTATTAGCGAGACCTGAAGGGTCTCCAGCCAATGGGGGAAATGGGCAAACTACGCCAACCCTTCCTTTTACAGCAAGAGTGTTTTGTGTTTGACCATCACAAGTAGCCGTTATTATTTTAGCCAAAAATGTTAGATTTGGCATAACAAAATGCATTTTTTAGGAATTCTGGGCTCCTGCAGGATTTCTTGCGTCTGGCCCCCAATGAAAAAAGTTTGGCCACATTTAGACCTAATGCGGCCACCGAAGACGACTCGTCGGTTACTTTAAGGTCACAGCTGACTAATATAAATGCCTTACGAACCGGCACGTTCTCCATGTCACGTGGCAAGTGCATTGCAATTCCGTGAGTTGCGAAGAGCCTGCTGTATCTACAATCTACGTAGGTACACCCTCACGCTCCGCGCCACCTCGCTCCGCCCGCCATCAAATGCCCAACTTATCATAACATTAATTACATAGATTAAGATGAAATATGGGAACGGAAATGGGTAGGTTTGAATTTTCAGAAGTCAGGATATTTTCGTAAAAAGATAACAAATTAGTTATTAGATTACTTACATTGTTTTGTATTGTCATATTGAAGGGCAGTGGAATCGTAACGTGGAAATAAGCCGACTTAAAAAAATGGTTAGGTACTTATGTAGTCATTATGTTTTATAAGATACTAACTAGCTTTTGCCCGCGGCCTCGACCGCGTTAATTAAGCTCAAAAAAACTCTTAACACACTACTAAAGTTTCTATAATATTATAATTCAATCGTGATTCGAAAGACACGTGGAGTCATCTATGAACGTTATTGTTGTTTTCCCCGGGAACAGTACTTTATTTCGGGGTGAAAGGTACCCTATGTCCGTTTCTGAACACCTGATAACGTATAATTATGCAAAATTTCAGGATGATCGGTTCAGTGGTTTAGGCATGAAAAGGTAACAAACAAACAAACTTGATTTCGCATTTATAGATAATATTAGTTAGGATACTTCTAATGAAAATGTTACTTGTGCGATGTTAGTTAGGTACTTGATATATTCTGCTACTGAATACAGAAAACCACAACGCTGTAAATCTAGCTTCTCTAATAGACGACACGTTTGGAGCAGTGGCTAAGCGATTGGCTTCTGCGCCACGGGTCGTGGGTTCGATTCCCACACGGAAAAAAAAATTGTATGGCCTACAGATGGTTGTTTCGGGTCTGGGCGTTTGTTTGTGAGATTTGTGTCTGTAAACGCACCCACGATACAAGAGAAATCATAGCGTGGGGAAAAGTTAAAAAAAAAATATGTATAGATAAAGAATCATTTATTTGGACACAGCACAAAGAGACACAACAGGTAAAAAGTGTGGTATAAATAAAAAAGCCACAAGCTCACGGCTGGACCAAAAAGGTGTCCAGATCAGCTTAATGTCAAGCACTAGTACACGGCTACTGACGATTGCTCCTTTTTGACAGCCCGACTGGCTTCCGCGCTAAGAGTCCGGGGTCTATTCTTTATTTATAGATTCCAAATTACAGTGGAGAGCTCATATAACTGCCCTTTCTAGTAGGTTAAGTTCTGCTGCTTTTGCAGTCAGAAGAATAAGACAGCTAACTGACATACCTACTGCCCGACTTGTTTATTTTGCGTACTTCCACAGCATTATGTCTTATGGTATTCTGCTGTGGGGGGCAGCGGCCGATCGCGACTCGATATTTATATTACAGAAGAGGGCAGTCCGCGCGATCTATAATATGGGTCCTCGGGAGTCCCATAGAGATTTCTTTAAAGAGATTAATATTCTGACGATGCCTTCCCTTTACATTTTTGAAAACATTATGTTTGTACGTAAAAATCTGCCAATGTATAGTGTAAAAAGCGACGTTCATAATATAAATACTAGGAACAAACATAAATTAGTAGTCCCTAAATTTAGATTATCCAAAGCGAATAAGTTATTCCTAGGAAACTGTGTTCGATTTTATAACAAGCTTCCCAAATCAATTACGGATCTCACTGATGGCAAATTTAAATCTCACGTTAAATCAGTTCTCATTAAAAAGGCATGCTATAAGATAAACGACTATGTTGACGATAGGGACGTGTGGCGCTAGTTCTTTTCTGCACATGTGGCTTCCCTGGTAACCAATAGTTTTTAGATGTAGGTTTATGTATGTATCTATATTAGTTAGATACGATTATGATTTAACCCAACTCATACAGAATTGATTTATATACTTATCTTATTTTTAATTTTTATTTTACCTGTAATTGCATAATTTTACTATTGTAAAAAATTTGATGATTTTCGTTGTATAGAGTCAATTAATTTATTCACTTGACAGACATATCTGTGTTGCTGGGGAGTTTGTTGCGCCGTTTCTTCTTCACAGCAATAACACTAGGAAGCGGTGAAGGGAGGGCTTTTTGTGGGATGTCTATAATATTGTAAAACTAACGTTCAAAAAGAACTAAGTAATTCTAGTCTATTTTGAATAAATGAGTTTTGAGTTTGAGTTGAGTTTGAGTTTATTCTTGCAAGAAATAAATATTTGTATGGCCTACAGATAGTTGTTCCGGATCTGTAGGCTAATTTCATGACGCGCTGATCAAGTTGCAGTTAAGTTCACGCGAGCGTATCTGATATCGATCGCCTATTAAGAGAATACGAAAAGCGTTGTTTTGATCGAAACCTAGCTACGACTACACTGTAACTGAACTTCTTTAGTTAGGTGAATCGGGCCCCTGGGCGTTTGTACACACTACCATTTTAAAATAAAAAAAATCTGATACTCGCCGTCTCATACAGAAAGGGATAAACACTAATGCGTGTGGGGTGCATGAAAAGAGCCTCCACGAGTGACGATACTTAAGTACGTCCGGCGCACCCTGAGCAGTCAGCCCCGCTACCAACCTTGCTGACTGGCTAATCTTTTCACTACAGCATGAGCTATTTTCGTATAGCTCGTGCTGACACGAGAGAAGAGAAGAACACTAATCGCTAATGAGCAACTTGTTTATCTATTAGGGAGGAGGCACACGATGCGGTGCGGCTCCGGCGCGGCTCTGGCGCGTCGCCTGAGCGGTGCCGTTGCGGCGTAATACATAGGTACAAATGTCCATGGTAAGTATACCACACGGTGCGGTGCGGCGTCGCGTCGCACGCTCACCGGACCAAGACGAGGGGGGAGGGTGTATGTGCCGGACCGGCATCGCTCCGACGTCGCAAACCGCAGATGTCTTGACGGAGAGCCGTTCCGCACAAAGTGGCTCTTACGACGCCGCGTACTACGTGTGCACGCTGATGCAGCAAAATGGATGCGGTGCGGCGGCGCACCGCACCGCACCGCACCTTGTGGCTTCTCCCTTAGGGTTGTTCCACTCAGGGGACTAATACCACACACATGCGAAATATCGTCGCCTTAGAGTGAAAAGGTCGGGAATGCATTTTGGTGATGGTACGATACCGTGGGCGTAAGTGTGGCTGTGGGAAGCAGCGGGCAAAAACTAGTCAATTATATTTATTACAAATATTGATATTATATAGGGGAGGGGGGGGGGGGGGTTGCTATTATCGCCATGCTTGGCGCCTGCGGTTTGGCGGTCGCAGTATGGTTGTTAAAATACTCAGAGAACGCTGCTGCCCATCCTCTAGTGAATCCCTTAGACGCCTTTTACGACACCCTTGGGAAGAGATGGGGTAGTACTATTCTTTACGTTCGGCACCACACGGCATAATTATTACAAATGTTTTTTTATACCTACCCAATAAATGCATAATTTCAGTGCCTACAAACTAATTTCGCGTAGAGCGGCATCTTATACAAGGTTAGTCGGAAAGGGGGTACTAATCTGAAAGGGTGTTAAAGTACCCATAATAATGAATAACTTTTGTTCTACCACTTTCCCCAAAAGTCAATAGTTTAAGAGAAATAGCTGTTCAACAATTATTTATTGACCCAAATGGCGCATTAAGCTACATTCTCCCACACTCATTCACACCCCCCCACACACACACACACACACACACACACACACACACACACACTCACACACACACACACACACTCAAATACGCGCTCACCTTCTTACTTAATCATTGGCTTATATCAGTCACTCCTGATGTCCTTCATACTTTGTCACTAAACTCCTTGTGCGCATTGTAAATGTATCAAAGTGCATATTCTTAACTAATTATTTGCATGCTTAGGTTAATTTCAAAATTATTGTTTATCTCACTTACTTAAGCATTGTTAAAGTAACTTGGAAGAGCGGAATCACTTAACACAAGCAAATATTTGCTTAAAAGGTGTTTCCAAACCCAGCAATTGTACCACTTTTAAGTTGATGAAATAAACATATTTTTTTTTTTTTTTTTATTTATATAAAAAATATGCAAACATCTATCTATCCTTAGCTATGATCAGCTGTTTACATTTTAGGTCATATTTCGGATCACGAATTAGGTATAAGCTTCATTTTCTGAATTCGTAACTAAAGAAGGGTCGAAGAATTTTTGAAAAAATAAAATAAAAATCATTATGCATGAAATTAAAATTATCGAATTTTGAAATTTTAACACTTTCTTTAAAACAGTCATCAGTGATACTTTAAGTGGCCTGCGGATTAGTCCCCCTTTCCGACTAACCTTGTATAGGACCTAAGTACGTCGTGATAAGATAAAAAATACCAAAACTGCATTTCTGAGCTTTTCACTCTAAGGGCTTAGTAGGCGTTTCGGCCGCTGAGTTTCGTCCGATCCGGCCGAAACAGCCATTTCATTATTATTAATATTTTTGAGTGGTGTTTCGGACGAATTCTTTTTTAAAGGCAAAGTAACGTCAGAAACATAATCAAATAATATCTATTTTACTTTGTGGCCATGGATAAATCGAAATGTACAATCAAATAAAAAAACTCTTATTTTTTTACTGAATCCTTATTAGGTGGTTAAGATTAGATCACTAAGACAAACGGAAAGAAAAAAAAAATTTTTTTTTTTGGCACTAGTTCCCCTGTGGTGTAAATCTATTTATACCAGTAGCAGATCATGCAGTTTTAAGGAATTACACGAATTCGTTAACACCCTGTATAAGACTGATTATTGTTGTTTACATTTAAAATTCTTATTTTTAATTGATATAAGACTGATTATTGTTGTTTACATTTATAATTCTTATTGTACGCTTTTTATTTGATATTTAAAGACTGATTATTGTGATTTATCATGTTTACTGTTGATTGTTGTAATTGTATATTAAACTTTATCTTTGTCCAACAATTCCCTGACTTTTACTTCAATAATATAACCCTGCCTAAGATTTTTCATTCTGACCGTACAAAATTTGCTTCAAAAAAAGTATCGTCCGAAACGCCACTCAAAAATATTAATAATAATTAAATGGGTGTTTCGGCCGGATCGGACGAAACTCAGCGGCCGAAACGCCTACTAAGCCACTCTAAGGCGACGATATGTCGCTCGATATTATCGTGACGCGATATCTATTTCTAGTAAATTTTATATGAGAACGCGTGAAAGCTTACCTATTGTACGTGGCGAGTACTCTAACATTGCAAACTGAACCTGAGTGTAGTAACAAAGTGAATTCTCGTTCAAGACTGGAAAACTGTAGATAATGCAAGCATACAATACTTTTTAAATGTACCTATTTGTGTATTCAATAAATAGAAATGGCTTACTTGCATGCATTATTTCTATAAAAATAGATACTCAGATACTACAGAATCTCTAATGGCCGATTCCTATGATTTACCGAGCGTTATTGGTTAAAATTAAGCTCGAGAGGAGCTCGTGGCTAAATAATTACAGCCGCATAGACCGATCTTCCGGGTTAAGCCACGCTTGCCGAGGTTGGTCTGTGGATGGGTGACCATTTACCTTAGCGAGTTTCCTCCGTGCCTCGGAAAGCACGTAAATCCGTTGGTCCCGGCTGTCATTTGTAGATCTTTAACAGTCGTTACTGTTGGTCAGAAGCCAGAAAGTCTGACAACCAGTCTTACCAAGAGTATCGTATTACCCAGTTACTGGGTTGTGGAGGTCTGATAGGCAGTCGCTCCATGTAAAATACTGATATTCAGCTGCATCCGGTTCGACTGGAAGCTGACCCCAACATGTTGGGAAAAGGCTAGGCAGATGATGATATTGGTAAAAATTAAGACTCGTGTTTTAATTTACCAATATGTTTTTTCATAATTCACCAATAATGAAAAAACCGGCCAAGTGCGAGTCGGACTCGCGTACGAAGGAACGGAACCTTTCGTGCGCGAGTCCGACTCGCACTTGGCCGGTTTTTTATTTCCATGCAAAATGATTTTTATTATATATATCTCTTTGGACATCACGGCTCATCTTCCGTGCGGAAGATGTCCGGTCCTTTGGAAGGCATACACGGGGACACAGGTCCAACGCGCAGAGGCCCCTTTGAGAGCTTTAATCTAAAATGGGGTGGGGCACCAACCCGGGACTATCCACGGCTGCACTATTGGAGTACAGTCATGGACCGTCCCAGGTGGGTGCAAGACTATTGTAAATGTGGTGAAAAATATCTGGTCTATGGGAAGGGGTGTTAGGTGGACTGATAACTTCTATTGCCGGAAGAAAACGGCGTCTGCCTTTCAACATTTAAAATTGAAGTGTTGGCAGACGGTGACTCGCCAGCTCACTAGCTGGGCCCCCTGAAAAGCCGCCAGTACATAGGCGAAGGGGGCAACAGACGTGTGAGCGGCTAGAGGTGTAGAGAGGTGTGGCCCCGGTTTCGCCGTCGCGGGTCTAAGAGACCCGGAGTGGGTTTCCCCGCTATTACGCCTTTAGACACTTCCACCCCCGAGCATATAGCTCTGGCGGCCCCCCTCTGGCCAGCCGATAAAGGCAAGACAGAGTTGAGAGTCCTGCGGGCACTCTTGGGGTTCCACTCCAGCCAGCCAATAAAGGCAAACTGGAGACGAGGCCCTGACCGACTCTCTGAGGCAATAAGGTACGCAGTGTCGCCACTCACCAACAGCTCGCCACAAGCTGCCCTGCGGTTTGTAAGCTTTTCAGTAGACCTCATGATACATTTTTTATATATATTTATTATATATTAATTCTTTAAAGGAACTTCTTTAAAGAAAATCAAAGGAGCTCGTGGCTAAATAATTACAGCCGCATAGACCGATCTTCCGGGTTAAGCCACGCTTGCCGAGGTTGGTCTGTGGATGGGTGACCATTTACCATAGCGAGTTTCCTCCGTGCCTCGGAAAGCACGTAAAGCCGTTGGTCCCGGCTGTCATTTGTAGATCTTTGACAGTCGTTACTGTTGGTCAGAAGCCAGAAAGTCTGACAACCAGTCTTACCAAGAGTATCGTATTACCCAGTTACTGGGTTGTGGAGGTCTGATAGGCAGTCGCTCCATGTAAAATACTGATATTCAGCTGCATCCGGTTCGACTGTAAGCCGACCCCAACATAGTTGGGAAAAGGCTAGGCAGATGATGATATATTAATTCTTCATCCCTGCTTTAGTTACGATTTCAGAAAATGGAGCTATCCCAAATATGACCTAAAATGTAAACACAGCTGATCATAGTTGAGGATAGATAGATTTTAGCGGATTATTTATGAATTCTTTGAAGAGCTATTTATCATAAACTAAACGTTATTTAATATTATGGGTACTTTAACACCCTTTCCGACTAACCTTGTATAAATAATATACAAGGTGTAACATAAATAACGCACAACCTCTTAAGGGGTCACTGTACTCATCATTATGAACAACTTTTACTATGGGACCAAAACTGAAATCGCGAAAAAAAAAACACATTTATGTTCGCATAGCTCGTCAAATTGTAGGGAACAGCAGTTTTTTTTTTCGCGATTTCAGGTTTGGTCCCATAGTAAAAGTTGTTCATAATGATGAGTACAGTCACCCCAGAGGTTGTGCGTTATTTATGTTGCATCTTGTATACCTATATGAATAAATAACTAAGCAATATGTGTAAATCTGTCTTAATAGCAGCAAGCATGCTAACTTCTTACAAAGGTCTTCCTAACTCCTAAGTTTGAATCCCCACGGTATTCTAATTGGATATTCCTATTCGTAAATTGTCAATTATAGCCCGGGATTGGAATTCGCCTCACGCTTGGCCGCCCACTGTTACATTGGGAGCCCAATACTGAATACTGATTGATGAACTGTGACATAACACGGTTGACATGCATAATGTACCAATCAACGTGACGTAGGTATTGGTACAAATTGATAAAAGTCTATTTTTAATCAACGTCAGTGTTTGTCAGTTTTTTATCGGGTGATAAATGTGTGACGCTCAAATCGATTAAATAATACTAATTCCAAAGTTCTACCAGATAAGTTATTTTAATGATGTTACACCCCACATTTTACGTCCTCTTTTGTGCATTGTTAAACAGATGGCAGCAGGTCAATCTTCCCGAAACTGTCAATTTTTCCCAATCAACCTTGAACCTAATGCTTTCGCGATAAAGGTGAAAATCTATTAAAGAAATTTGACAGATTGTAGTAGTTTGATGTGCTGGCGTCTGTACATTGGCTACTTATACCGGCTTCCCACGGTGCGTGATATAGCGCACCGCGACACACGAGCTCGCACTGACGCACCATGGGAAGAGACTCGTCTGTGGTAACGCGGACGCGTGCGGAGCGGTGCTCCGTATCCACATCACACACCCTCATAATATGGCTTCCCACGGTGCGTGATTTTACGGATGATACCACGCACAGCCGGTGCGCGCTACCACGCACCGTGGGAAGCCAGCTTTAGAACAACGCGGTCGACGATTCAGTCGGGAGTGGCGCATAGTGTTCTCTTTCAATACAAAAAACTGTATCATTTTTTGCGGGGAAAAAGCTGACACATACAATCTACACTGTAGTTACGACATCACATCTCTACATACCTAGTATAAAACAAATTCGCTTCCCGCCGTCAATACTCTTAGTGTAGCGCCACACCATGCCGAAATTACGCGACCGAACTTCGGCGTCTGTTTTTTATATGGGTAAGACGCGACGTAATTTCAGCCTGGTGTGTCGCGGGTAATTTGAAAAGCATTGCAGGCGTAATCATGCCGAACTTCGTTCTCGTATCTTCGGAATAGTGTGTTTAGACACTTAGAACTTTTATTTTTTTATTTTTTTTTCTTTAAAAAAACGTTGCCCCACACTAAGATTTCTCTTGTATCGTGGGTGCGTTTACAGACACAAATCTCACATACACAAACGCCCACACCCGAAACAACCATCTGTAGGCCATACAAATTTTTGTTCCGTGTGGGAATCGAACCCACGACCCGTAGCGCAGAAGCCAATCGCTTAGCCACTGCACCAAACGAGTCGTCGAACCTTTTAAACTACGCAACGGATTTTGATGCGGTTTTCATCAATAGACTGATGATATAGAATGATTCAAGAGGTTATATGTATAATAGTTAGATGCATACGCATTATACGACAAAAACGCGGGCGAAGCCGCGAGCGACCTCTAATTAAAAATAAAACGAAATCTCAGTGACACCCAAGTCCTAGGAACACTCCTCATCTGTCGATAAAGCAATATCGATGAATTTCGAAATTTATTATCATAGGGCAGGTATTGAACTGACACATTATTAGGTTTTAAAAAAATATTTCAAGAAAAGGTTGGTCTTAGATTTAATTATAAAAAAAATATACAAGGTTCGTCGGAAAGGGGGTACTAATCCGCAGGCCACTTAAAATATCACTAAAGCTAGTGTTAAAATTTCAAAATTCGGTGATTTTTATTTTCATGCTAAATGATTTTTTCAAAAATTCTTCATCCTTGCTTTAGTTACAAATTCAGAAAATGGTGCTTCTGATTCATGACCTCAAGTACGACCTAAAATGTAAACACAGCTGAACATAACTGGGAATAGATAAATTTTAGCGATTTTTTTAGATCTTTGAACAGCTATTTCTCTTAAACTATTGACTTTTGGGGAAAGTTGTAGAATAAAAGTTATTCGTTATTATGGGTACTTTAACACCCTTTCGGATTAGTACCCCCTTTCTGACTAATCATGTATATATTGATAATAATAATAAATCTTTATTGTTCAGAAAAACATAGATATGAGTGCATAAATAGCACTAGCCTCCACACTAGGATTCCCTATGTCGTGGAGAAAATATTATAGTAGGTATACAATATTTTTTGAAAACATCGTTCTACCTAGCCTTTTACCAACTTAGTTGGGGTCATCTTCCAGTCTAACTAGATGCGGCTGCATACCAGTATTTCACACGGAGCGACTGCCATCACTTCGTATCCCAGTTACTGGGCAATACCGATATCCTAAGTTTAGACCGGTACCCCACCCAAGAGTGAGTTTTTTACGTTACTACTGTAGTTGCGTCACGCCAAAAATGTCAAACAAAAATTTTGAGTACCGCTATTCGCCGCTAGAGGCGCTGCTTAAATTTTCATACATTTTTTGCGTGACGCAACTACAGTAGTAACGTTAAAAGCTCACACTTGGGGTACGGTTGTCAGATATTCGGGCTTCTGACTACCCGTAACGACTGTCATAGGTATTCCGTGACCGACGGTTTAACGAAGCGCGGAAGGGTCTCTCTCGATGTGTAACGAACGGTAACTCAACCGCGGATTGACCGCAGCAACTCGTACAATCCGCGCGTTTGTTAATTAGTCGCGTGTAGAACAGTGGCGTAGCTATGTAACCAAGGGCCCCAGGGCAAACATGAAATTGGGGCCCTATTTAAATCAAACTAAATACTTTGAAGATGCAAAACTACTTCATCATCAGCTCCTTATCGCCCACTGCAGGGCATAATAAAGCAAAGCCATTTTATTTACTAATAAGCATTATGTATAACGCAGCAGATAACTATTTAATCGTAATTCCTAATCACCACATATTATAAAACAAAGTCGCTTCCCGCTGTCTGTCCCTATGCATGCTTGGATCTTTAAAACTACGCAACGGATTTTGATGCGGTTTTTTTAATAGATAGAGTGATTCAAGAGGAAGGTTTTAAGCTATCTTGTTCACGGCACGGTTTTTTAACCGTACGGCGTATCAGCCGCGTCGTAGAAAAATCGTGTGAACTTGTACACGACACGGCAAACCACCAGCCGAAACTGATTTATATCCATTTTGTAATACAAAATCAGCGTTGGAAAGCTGTCATGCAATAATTGCCCGTCGCCATACCGTCCGGTGCCGTTAACAAACTCTCATAGACTGTCATACAACACTAATGTAAATCAAACCGTGCGCAAAAGCGGAGTAGCCACGGTGCATACGGCGGCAGGCGTGCCGTTGGGCCGCCGTGTCCGTCAACAAACTTCTATAGTAGTCCATACAACACTGATGACCGTGCCTTCACACGGCTAATTAACCGTAGGTTTTTACGGCGAAAAACGTGTGTGAACAAGGGGCCTTAAAGTTATTTAAAAGATTTTCTGAAACAAAGTTAAGTAAGCGTTGTTGTTGTTCTTAAAGACTTTCTTTGCCCTTAAAGGATATGCATAAGATAAAGCCACCCCTGTACAAAGCATGTAGGTATCGACCGAAGTCTCGAACGGCATGTCGTATCGGCTTTACAGATCACAATACAACGTATTACGAGTAACCCTTCGCACGTAACCAACCGTATGCATTGATTGATTCTGACAGTTTACGCGGATAACTTCGTAACTGCTGAGATGGGTAGAGATTTTTCTGTAATTCAGTTGCTTTCAGGAGGAACTTTGTGCTTTCTGTAAAATAATAAGAACGATAAATAAACTGATTGTGCAATCATTTGTTTCGTTACACGTAAGGTGAGTGAAGGTTTTTCTACTATACGTTACTATACAAAGAACATAAAATATTATAAAAAAACAAAACATGGATAATGTAGCTATTTTACAGTTTTTGATGATGTCGTTTACGTTTTTTCGATAGCAGTCTCCTTACGGCTACAATTTACGAAATGACCGCTATGTCAGGGGGCTTACTATGACCTCTTAAAGCAGGACAGAAGTTGCCTGGAAGTTGAACTGCCCTGCTTTTCTGTACTATGTCATCGTTAGAGCAGGCTTGCTACGTTGACGTTTACGAAATCCGTTCACCTTTTTTTTGTATAGACTTTTCGTACCATGAACAAGCATTACCGTTCAACTTGCTTCAATAGTCGTTCACCTTTAGTACTGTCATGGTACGATTTTTAGCGATTCAGAAGCAGGCCTGCTTTTGAACAGAAGTTGACTGGCTGGCATTTGAACGTTTCCTTAAGAGGTAAAGTAAAAAAAAAAGTAGTTGAAGAGTATAGCAGCTTTTTCATAACCAAGTAGATACCAACTGCTTTATAAAAATGGAAAATCTGTTCACTGTTTTTTAAACTAACGCTTTTCATTATTATAAAAATCTTATTTTATCTCTGCGCTTTAAACTGACAGCTCACAGACTTTCCGTTTAAAAGTTTTCAGGCTTCTTTTAAATTTCCTTTTCAATTTTACTCGGTATAATGTAAGTCGAAAATGCATTTTTCTATGCGAATAAGAGGGATATAAAAAATGTGAGAAAGCTTCGTATAGCGATATTTAAACGTTTTTCCATGTACGGATACGTATCTTTACACATTGGTTATGTTTTTTCCATGGGTTTATACATAAAATGTCAATTTATAAAACTAGGGCAAGGCTTTGGGTTATGATAAACAAGTTACTTATATTTTTACTAGCGAGCCGAAGTGTCGTCGCTCGGGTACGTTTTATACCTTCCGGAAGAAATTACCTAAATAAAGATAAACCGCATCAAAATCCATTCAGTAGTTTAGAAGAAAGCGTACAAATAGATAGACGGGAACTAGGTACAGTTAAAACCACATGATCTACTACTGGCGTACGCCCCACACGAGATTTATAGCTGGATTAAAATAAAAAAAACTTTTTTTTTTCAAGCGATTGAGTTAAATGATCATATCTAAACCACATAACAAGGATTAAAAAAAAAAGAGTTTTGTTTTTTGCAAAAAAATAATTTTCTTATATTGAATATTTCGATGCCACGCATAAATTAATGAAAGCACGGCGCGGCGACACGGCTGGCGGGCACGATTTAGGCAATATCGCTCTTTGCAGTCAGTTAACTCGGGGCTCTAAAAACTCAGAAATAGAAAAGCAACATTTTATTAAGATTTTTTTTTCAGTTGATTTTCAAAAATACCCTATTAGGGTTAATCTGTGTCACCAGTAGATCACGCGGTTTGAAGGAATTACACGAATTCGTTTACACCCGTATAGAAAAAGTAACATAATATACTTAGTTAAGTAGCGCCGATTAACCTAACAATCGTTTACCTTAAATTACTGTAGAATTGGCCTTTAGTTCACTAACGGCTATTAGTGAATAAGGATTCTTCAATGGTAAGACAATTTTTATCTGACGAACAAATATGGCGGTTTGACATACACACATCAAAAAAAGTTTGCGATCACTTTGAAAAATTATGTAGCCTTTTTGAAGCCGAATTTTCTAATCGGGATTCAAAGCGATAATTATCATGATAAATATAGATTGATAGTTATCTAGACAAATATAAATCAGATTTCAGTTGGACTTTGAATTCGGAATCTTCACATACATAATTATGCTAGTGATCGCAAACTTTTTTTGATGTGTGTATAGGTGATTATTTAAAATTCTTTGCATGCAGTACGTATTGTTTTTGAAGTCTTCATTGAGTATTTTTTTCTATCTACAATATCTAAGGTACTTTCCCTCCACGTGGCAAAGTCGTGGGACGCTCTGTATATTGTCTAAACAAAAGCTGTCAAACCCTCATATTTATTTCTTAGAAGTTATCTGACGAATGAAAAATCGGCTCTCTGAACTGTCTCAAGTACCAACCTAACTAGTAGATAAGTAAGTAGTTGAGCAGAACCTTTTAAAAGACCTTTTTACCCGACTGCGCGACAGCAAGGACATGGTCTATGTATCTTTGTATCTATGTGGATGGGATTCTTTATAACCTCGAAGCAGCCCAACCGCTGGATGGATTTTGATGACCGAGGTGTCTATCGATTCGTCTAAGCAGTGCGATGGTTACAGGTTAGGTTTTGCTTTAATAAAATCAAAATGGTGGCCGTGAAATATGAAAAGGGGGAAAACAAAAAAAAAAACTCCTTCCTTATTATGTGGGATATCGCTGAATAGGTCTTTTAAAATCAATATGATGTTTCCTGGACCATTTTACAGCCATAAGCTCCCTTTAAGAATTATTGCTATTAGAAAATAGAGTCAAAATATATACTTGGGAGCAATGAGCTTATATAATACTAGAGGAGCAGCGTCCTTCTACCAAATTCAGAAAAACGTAGCCACTTACGAGTTTAAAGTGGTAGCTTTGAAACGGATACATAAATTATGTCAATATGTCAAAATACTATATTTGTCTCATTTCTTCTTCCGTCAAACTAATTATGTTGGAATGAGACAAGACATTGTTATCGGAAAAACGGCCAGAGTTGCCAATGATCTACATAATTTCCCCAGAATGAATGAAGGTGTTAATTAAATCAATTACTATGAAAGGTCGAATTATGTACATTAAGGAAGAAAAAAAAATGCGTCATCATAAATATAATATTTATATTGTTTTCACGATAAGAAGATTAAAATGACACATATCAATAGGAGTTGCTAGACGTGTGACTGTAGTCGATTCAACTATCGATAAAATTTGTAAAATTTCAGCGAGAATTTGACAAATTATTGTAATGTGATTTTATGTACATTTCAAATACTTATGATTTAAGTAATTAGGATTAAGTCAATTAGCATGCATATCTTCAACAATAGACGATTACGTGCTGATGTGATAATGAATCCAACAGTAAGGGATGAGTGAACATAAATGTTTATTTATCACCAATAATAAGCCCAGTAGCCGGGTCGCGAAAAAGAGGTTTATCTTGCGAAAGGTTCGTCGGTCCTGAATTTTGGATGTGTTATGTTAGGTGTTTTTATGAAAAGCCCACAAACAGACACACAGACAGAGAGAGAAATAGACAGCCAAACAGAAAGTCAGACATGGGCTTCAAACCTATAAAATACCTCTGATTTTGAATCGGGAATGAAAAATAAGAATTTAAATTTCTACAAAATTGATGTGAATAATTTTTGGCATAAAACCCATATGGAGTTATTTAATAAAAACTCATTTTTGGGTTCTTTAACCCAAGATGGCAGAGCGCGCCGAGGTCACTCAAGGTACAAAATTTGTAATTTTTATAAGAACACATATCCATAACACGTATCCAAAATTTAGGACTGACCGACCTTTTGCAAGGCAACTGGGCTATAATGAGCCTTATTTTAATTATTCAATCAACTGAGCCTATCGTCTATAATTATTACGATAGTCAAAATATTCATTCTGTTAATATAAATTTATCGAAATTATTTTATCGATACGCACGTCTCTGGCAACTGGTACCATCTGACGCAAGTTTGAAAACGCGTCGGGGTTTTTTCAAAATCATTTATGTAATATATAATTATGGCGTTAAACACATATAACTATATTGTTTCTATGTTTCTGATTTTAAAACAACCTTTTGGGTAACGCTTTATTAATATTTTAAATTGATTTAATACTTGTTGAATTAAATTGTCATACATAAGCGCCATTACAATTTATTTTCATGTCATGAACTGACATCTGCCAAATTAATCAGGTTACCGTGAAAGCAATATAATTATATTTCAATAATTTAGACTTAAAAGGAACATACATTGGTCATTCACTAAACTCCCAACAGTCTGGCAAAATCAAAATCGTTTTACTGGTAACACTGACGGCAAAAACAATGTTTGATAAATTTATTTGGTCTCGTAATGTTTTTTTTGGATAATCTTACGAAAAATTAGCACCAAGTGCTTTATTAATCTTTTCAGATCGTGACATGCAAATTTTAACTGCACATTTCACCATTTTAATATTTTTATCGCTAAGCAATCACTCACTTGACGTCAAGCTGACAACTGAAGTCAGATATGCCTGCGGACATATACGAAGTAGTAACGCGTTGGAGCTGTACACTGCTGATCTAGTCCTATATAACATCATTGCTTGGGAGCAAATAAATCGAGCCACTTCTATTTTTCACGTAGGTATAATTGTTATTATTTTTGGTATTATGAAACAGATCAATTCTAAATATATACCGCCTAAAAGGTTATTTGATAACCATTACAATGAGGGTAGTTATTTGTATTTTGAATTATATAATTCATGACAAAACTAATAACCAGGACACGTGAAAAAAGGAGTGGCTCGATTTCTTTGCTCCCAAGTGTATAAACTATTTAATAATTAACAACCTTCACCTGCAAAATAATTCATAAAACTATTTTCATTTCCATGCGTAGTTTTCGCTTTTCAATTGAAAAGCGATAGAAATACTTCTCATTTGTTCATATACATTTTTAAGTGATTCCGATATGACAACAAAAGAGAATAAACAGAAGAGAGATCCCGAATTTATTTCGCAGTGAAGTATTTGCTAGCTCATATTTTTCTACATGTAAAGCCTTTTGGCGCCTTTGTACCTACGGCTTTTCATAAACTCTGTGGGGATCGGAAAATATTCCTTTGACTAGCTCCAACTATTTATATTACAAGTTGTTGATTAATTTTCATACAAATATGCTATCGATTTTGGTGACGGGGTCGTTGCAAATAAAACGGGCTATCCGGTTCTTCTTTTGAGCTTAAAGGTGATTATAGCCTCGTTGAATCGTGGAATCTGCTGCGCACTCTGCCGTGTTTTTCGTCGCGTACTGTCCAGTGGCGTAGCTTTGTAGGTAACCAAGGGCCCCGGGGCAAAAATGAAATTGGGGCCCTATTTAAACTAAACTAAATACTTTGAAGGTGCAAACATACTTCATCATCAGCTCCTTATCGCCCACTGCAGGGCATAATAAAGCAAAGCTATTTACTAGTAAGCATTATGTATAAGGGCGGATTTTTTAAAAAGTGTACATATTTTGTATGAAGGTTTTAAACGTTTCCTCTGACGAACTTTTTGATGAATTCGTTGCATGTTTTTCTATACAACTTTTTATTTGTTAATATTCCTTAACATTATATGACCAACTAGTAACCAGTGACAATTAAAAAGTTATAAAGAAAAACATGCAACGAATTCATCAAAAAGTTAGTCAGAGGAAACGTTTAAAACCTTCATACAAAATATGTACACTTTTTAAAAAATCCGCCCATAACGCAGCAGATAACTATTTAATCGTAATTCCTAATAATATTATAAATGTGAAAGTTTTTTTTTTTTTTTTTTTTTTTTTTCTTTTGGCAAGTCGCTATTTGCGCAATGCCACTTACAAAAACGGGGAAACTTATGGTAGGATTAAAAAGTAGAAATTTTGGATGCGGAATTTGGAATATTATTGGAAAGGATCAAGATACAGAGAGGAAAATTAATGTTAATTAATAATTAATACATATCATAAACGAATATTATTAAGAGTAATAAATAATGATAAATATTTATATATTTTAGGGTCATTCGAAGACAGTAAAACAGGAATAGATGTAGGGAAAGGAATGTGATAGGAAAGTAATGAGTCCAGAAAGGGAGCACGATTATGTAGAGGGCAAGAAAAGAAAATATGGTTTAAATCCCCCACATTTTCACCACACTCACAAAGATCGCTGTCAACAATCTTAAGGCGGGCAAGATGAGATGGAGTACAAACATGTCCCAACCTCATGCGTATAAGACAACTGGTAGTAGCTTTTCCAAAGTTCATTCGCGCTCCGACGCTCGCTGAGGACGGACGTGCCGCAACTCGCGCTGCGTACTTTCTCGACGTGCTCGCTCACGAATATCGCTACGCCCCGCCGTAGTGTTCTCCACTTCACGACTATAAGTTCAAAAGCTGCCTTTTTCAAGGCGGTGGCTGAACGCCTATTTCTTTGTTAAACGCGTGTGCCCCTTCAGGGAAAATCCACAGTTTCGTGGTCCTCGGCTGATACTTTGCAGTGTTAACGAAACCGAGCGGGTGTTGACCCAATACACCAGCTGCGCCCCTTCAGGGCAAGGCGAAAATTGGAAGGAGCTAGTACCACCGGCCTTGGGGGGTCTCCTAGTCGACGCTAGCTCTAACCCCGTTCTCTCCCATCTAGCACTCTCTAGTATTGCACCTCACTAGAGACTTAGGAACCCGTTCGCACAATAAGACTGGCGACGGGATTACAAGCTTAGGGCTCACCAATAGGCACTCAACCTCCCTGTCTATACCCGACAGGGAGGGTTTTCACACACCCCCGGGCTCATCCAACCGGGGAATCGCGTTTTTTAAAAAATTAAATTGTTAGGACTTATAGGCCGTTACTAAAAATAGTCGCGTACTTGTGCGCGCCGCGTTTTTATTAAGCCTAATTCCCATTTTTTACACACGGCTCAGGCATCTTTTCCGAGATGTCTGACGCTGTGTTATTAGCGTTCTTCCGGGAACTTTTAAAGGACCCCGAATTTCTCGCTAAATATGGCGCTCGTATTCCTAGTAGTGGGCCCATAAGGCACACTACTAATCCGTTATCGCCCACCTGCGATACCGACTTTGATTATTTCGGCGAAGGAGAGCCATTGTTCGACGAGAACAATGGCATTCCAAGCCTTTTATCGCTTCCGCCTTTCTCTCCCGGTCCATTGTCTCCGGAAACAATGGAAATTTCGCACCTGCACTCCGCAGCCGCGCCTTCCGCTAATTTAAACACCCCTTCCCCGTCCCTCCGACATGCTCCAGAGATGACGTCATCAATGGACACGTCAGAGCCCTTAGTCCCCGATTCCGATATTGAGTCCGAATCCTATTCGTCGGCTTCCTCTTCCTCAGAAGGCTACACTACCGTAGTCGGTAAGGGGAAAAAGCGTGCCCGCAAAAATAAGGCGACCTCCTCCAGCCAAGTCCCGGCTAAAACCCCCAAGACAAACGTTGCGACCCCCGCGTCGGCTGCTTCCCTTAGTCCCGTCCCAGCTACCTCCCCGCAGGCCAGTCGTCCTTCCTCCCCCCGCCCCGTCACCGGCTCGAAAACCTCGACTCCGAGGAAAGAGCCCTCTCCTCCGCCTCTGTACATTCAGGACAAGGCGAAGTGGACCGATGTGTCCAAGATGTGTGTTGATCGCAAGATCAACTATCTTAGTGCCCGCACCACCCAACAGGGCATTAAAGTCATGGTCCCCACGTCAAAAGACTTCCGCGATCTCACGCGTATGTTAAGGGAAAAAAGCGTGTCATTCCACACCTTTGCCCTTCCCGATGAGCGACTTATCAGAGTCGTTATCCGCGGCATCCCCAAGGAGATTGACTCCGACGCTATCCTCAGCGACCTTAAGTCGCAAAACATCCCCGCCTTGGAAGTCCACCGCATGCACCGCGGCCGCGGTGGCACCCCCTACGACATGGTCCTCGCAGTATGCGAGCCTTCAGACGAGTCTAAGACCGTCTATAATATTAAGACCTTGTGCCACCTGTCTGGCATAAGCGTCGAGCGCCCCAATAAGTCCGGTCCGCCTGGTCAATGTCACCGTTGCCAGCTTTATGGCCATTCACAGCGTAATTGTTACGCGAAACCCAGGTGCGTCAAGTGCCTGGGCGACCACGGCACTAGCGACTGTGAACGTCCTAAAGATAGGTCCCTATGTCTCGAGCCTCCCAGCTGCGTTTTATGCGGCGAGTCTGGTCACCCTGCGAATTATCGCGGGTGCGCTAAAGCGCCAAAACAGCGCAACCCTAAGCTGGCTAAACGCTCAGCCGACCGTCACCAAAGAGAGAGTCCCTCCACGGCTCCCCCTCTTTCTTCCCAACTCCCCGCCCGCCTCAGTCCCCAAAGGCCGTCCCCATGGAACGCGCTGAACCATCAGCAGGCGTTCCCCGCCTTAAGGCCCACTACCCAGTTGCCCCAGCAACAGCAACAAACCACAAGACCCCCAATCCCGGCTATCCCCGCCCTGATGAGCTCCACTATCCCCGCTCCCACTATAGTGCCAGCTGCTTCACAGGCTGCACGTAGTCCCCCAACATCACAGGCTGCCCCCGCACACACCCCCGCACCCGCCCCCGCACTCGCTCCCAGGCCAGCGCCGACAGCGGTTGCTCCCTCCACTTCCCTCTCGTCCACTAAAGTGCTCCTTAGGGACACGATCCCCAGCCTTATCCAAACCCTCTCCTCCTGCAATACGCAGTGGGCGATCAACATAGTCTCCGCTTGGAACGCCTCTCAAGGCGATCCAATCGCTCGCATCAATGTCCTCTGCGAACTAGATGACATAGTCATTTTCCTCATCCAATAAATTCCAATGGATACAGAAAGCTGTAGAATTAAGCCCCGATCCCTTAAATTAGGCTTCTTCAACGCTAACAGCGTTAACGGTCAACGAGATGAGATCGCAATCTTTTTGCGTGATCATCAAATTGACATCTTCCTAGTGCAGGAAACGTTTCTCAAGCCCCACAACAGGAACCCTGGAATTGCAAACTATAAATTAGTTCGCAACGACAGGACCCGTAGTAGGGGCGGTGGTACTCTCATCTACTACAAACGTTCCCTGTACTGCACTCCCTTAGACCCTCCTCCTGGTCTCCAATTCCTGGAAACTTCCATATGCAGACTAGGCATGACAGGACACCAGCCGATCACAATCGTCTCGGTGTATAATCCTCCCTCCAGTAATAAGATCCAACTCCGGAGCGATCTTAAAGCCCTCTTTGACCTCGGCGGAGGTTCCGTTATCATAGCGGGCGACCTCAATGCCAAACATCTCTCGTGGAGCTGCAACTCCAACAACCACGCGGGTCGTAACCTCGAAGAGTTGAGCCCGGAGCTCGAATTCGACGTTATCGCCCCGATGTGTCCCACTCACTACCCCCATAACCCTGACCATCAGCCCGATGTCCTTGACATAGCGCTTCTAAAGAACGTAAACCTCGGTCTACGCTCTATAGAGACGCATGAAGAGCTAGACTCCGATCACCGCCCCGTAGTCCTTCACCTAGGTCCCCGGGGTGGTCCCCCGGATCCTGGACAACCCGCCCCGACCAAAACTGTCACGGACTGGGGTAAACTAGAGGAGCGCCTCAAGTCTTCCTCGTCCGTTCACTTAGATTCCATCCCCGACGATATCGTTACGATTGCCGACACGCTGGGCGCGATCGACTCCCTTACCAGTCACGTACAGTCCGTGGTGAACGAGTGTTCACGGCAGGTTCCAGCGGTGGACGAACACCGCTGGAAGCTGCCGGACGATGTGCGTGAACTGCTGACGGAGAAGAACGCATCCATCCGTGCCTATGACACTTTTCCCTGCGAAGCTAACCGCGCCCATATGCGTTCTCTACAGCGTGCTGTAAAGAAACGTGTACGGGAGGTTCGGGAAGTCCGCTGGGACAAGATGTTGAGCGACTTAGAGCCATCCCATCTGGCCTTCTGGCAATTACAACGAAATCTAAAATCCGATTGTGTAGCTTCAACTCCCCCTCTCAATCGTCCGAACCAAAGGCCGGCCTTTGAAGATGACGAAAAGTCCGAATGTCTAGCCGACAGTCTAGAAGCCCAATGTACTCCCAGCACCCAACCCGCAGACCCGGTCCATCTTTCCAAGGTGGATCGCGAGGTCGAACGTAGGGCCTCCCTCCCTCCCGATGAAGACCCCGACGATCCCTTACCCCCCATCACCGTAGACGAGGTCCACACGATAGTGAGGAATCTCAAACCTAGGAAAGCCCCCGGCTCAGACGGTATCACCAATAAGGTGATCAAACACTTTTCCGCCCCGCTCATAGTTCTCATGACCGCCATCTTCAATGGCGCTCTGAGTAATAACATCTTTCCGCAAGCTTGGAAACAAGCCACCGTTATCGGTATCCCCAAGCCCGGCAAACCCAAGAGTGAGCCCACTAGTTACCGCCCCATCAGCCTTCTCAATGTATTTGGGAAAATCTATGAGCGTCTCATTTATATCCGTTTAAAAGATTTCGCTGACTCCCGTAAACTCATCCCCGACGAACAGTTCGGTTTTCGAACCCAGCACTGTTGCATTCGACAATTGCACCGCATAGTCGAACACATTAGCTCCCGTTTTATGCGCTCGTACAAAACGGGCATGCTCTTCTTCGACGTAGCGAAAGCCTTCGACAAGGTCTGGCACAACGGTTTATTATACAAACTGTACCAATTCAACGTGCCGGACCGTCTCGTGCTCATCATTCGGGACTTTCTGTCGGATCGCTCCTTCCGCTATCGCCTAGAAGGCACCCTCTCGTCCCCTCACCCCATTCGCGCCGGCGTCCCTCAGGGCTCCGTGCTATCGCCCCTTCTGTTCACGCTGTACACCAGCGACATTCCCAAACGTGGCTTGGCCAAGTTGGCTCTCTTCGCCGACGACACGGCTATCTACTATTCCGGTAGGAGTCTCGATAGCATCTCTCGAACCCTTCAAACCGCAGCCAACACCCTCGGGGTCTGGTTCCGGAAATGGAGAATAGAGGTGAATCCCGAAAAGAGCGCAGCCGTTCTTTTCGAGAGACACGGTGATTCCCACACCCACATCCGTCCTGTCCTCATGTTCGGCAAACAGATCCCTTGGGAGATGAAAGCCAAATACCTGGGGGTTATCCTCGACCACCATCTGAGTTTCCGAGACCATATCAAAGCGGTGCGCGCTCGCGCCGCTTTCGCTGTCGGTCGCCTCCACCCCATCCTTAGAGCGCGCAGTAAATTGTCACTTAGAAATAAGCTGAGAATCTACGTGACGTGCATCCGCCCCATCTTGACTTACGCTAGCGTCGTGTTCGCACACGTTAAGCCTTGTCGCTTCAATTCCTTCCAAACCCTCCAGAATCGAGTGTTGCGCAGAGCCGCGGCTGCCCCGTGGTTCATGCGTAACGTCCAACTCCATCTCGATCTAAAAATGCCAACCATCAGGCAATACCTCAAACGCATTTCCAAGCGTTACTTCGACAATGCCCCCCGCCATCCGAACCCCCTAGTCGCCGCAGCGGCCGACTACAGTCCCTCTCTCATAAGTAAAGTTCGCCGTCCCAGGCACACACTTTTAGAACCCGACGACGAAATAACCCTCCTCCAGGAGGCGAGTAAATCGACCAGCACACTACACAACGTCCGCCGCCGTCCGGCATACCGTCCTCGCCGACGAGGCCCGTCGCGACGTCCCACCGCCGCCGGTCACGATCCACCGAGCTCTCCCGTCGTAGAGCCGGTCGTCTCTTCAGACTCCGCAGTCACACCGATAATTCAGCCCTCATCAAGCTGTCTCCCCCCCCTATGTCCACGCCAGCAACGCCCTAAGCCGAGGTCCGAGTCCCACTAGGGGTCGCCCTTAGTGCTGTTGTTGCAGGTAGTCATGATGTTAGTGTAGTACAAGTAGTTAGCTTAGGTTAAGTATTTTACTTCCCCCCCATTGGCTGGAGACCCTTCAGGTCTCGCCAATAACTGCCCGGTTACGTAGAAACCGTCCCCTAGGACGACCTACAGCAGTCCAATAGAAAAAAAAAAAAAAAATTTTCCAAAGTTTATTTTGAAAAACCAAGGCTTTTTAGGTATATATGATTGAATCTGAGAATATTGTTTGCCTTTGGTCAAACTACTATCTACCCATGAAACCCTCCAGGACTCCCGAAGGAAAGTCATGGGCAGACTCGCCAGATCGTGACAATAATTCATGTATGGGAAAATATCTCCACAGTCCACAGCTTCATTAGCCAAATGATCAGCTTTAACATTACCTGTAATGTCACTGTGGCTCGGAATCCATGCGAAAGAAACTAATTGTCCAACTTGGGAACATTTGAATAGTAAGTTTCTTATACATATTATAATAGGAAATACCGTTTTACATTTAAATGGATTCTTTTGAATGGCCTGCAATACACTTAAAGCATCAGAAAATAAAACAGTTTTTTTTAATTTCATGATATGGATATACTCTAAAGCTTTAAATATTGCAAAACATTCTCCAGTAAATACTGATGATTCAGGCGGAAGTTTCACTTTTTGCACAATATTATATTGAGAGTGAAATACTCCAACTCCCACATTTCCTGAAGCAGAGTGCTTAGAAGCATCAGTATAAATATGATGCCAACTGTCCCAGTTATTGATATCTTTAATATAATTGAATGAAAAATTTGCTAAATCATCATTTTTATTTATACCTAAGTTAAAGTGAATATCTGGAATGGACACTAACGATTCATAATTACTGGAAAAAAGCGGAAATGACATTGAATGATAAGTTGGGGCTTGTAAAGCAATAAACTTTTTATAGCTTTGAACAAGACAGGGATGAGTTTTGTGAGACCAATAGTTGGAAGTATTAATTTGATCAAGAAGAGATTGCAGTTTTGAACGTAGTGGATGATTAGAAAATTGCAAAGATCGGAACAAAAATTTATCAGAAAGATACTGGCGGCGAAGGGATAAAGGTGGATCTACACATTCGACTTGTAGAGCATTAATTGGACTTGATTTCATAGCTCCCGATACTATTCTCAAAGCTTTCGATTGAACATTGTCTAGTTTCTTAAATGCAGCTATATTTCCTGGTTCTAACAAAAAGGTACCGTAGTCTAGAACACTTCTAACTAATGCGTTATATAAAAGCTTTAAAGAAAATGGATGGGCACCCCACCATACCCTTGACAGACATCTTAACATATTTAATCGTTTTTCACACTTTGCAGCGATATACTCGCAATGAGGCGTTCCCGTTAGCTTACTATCTAAATAAACTCCTAAAAATTTTACTGTAGATTTTACAGGAATTTCACTATCATTATAGTATACAGAAATGGGAGGGGGAAGGCGCATTCTAGAAAATAGTACAACAGAGCTTTTAGAAGTGGACAGTTCGAGACCATTGCAATCAAGCCAATTTTTTAAAAGATTAAGTGACGACGTCAATGAAGAGCATGCCCTAGCAATAGAACTATGAGAGTAATATAAAAGAAGATCATCTGCATATTGAAGTACTTTCACATCGCTATCTAAAGAGGAATCAAGATCATAAGTGTAAATGTTATACAATAAAGGGCTGAGAACTGATCCTTGAGGTAGGCCTTTCCAAACGAGTCTAGATTTGTGCAGTATAGCACACTGACTGTTACTGGATTGCGTGGTGACTGTAGAGTGAAACGCCGAGTACTTCTTGAGTTTTCTTTATTGTTGCTTCTATTACAATATCTGCCTGTAGACTGTTACGAGCGCGCAATTTTGCGCCTAATTTATACAAGTTTAACAACAAAAAATCTAAATTCGCTATTGGACGACCAATCACAGCTAAGTATTTTAGTCCAATAAGATTCAAGTACGTTTTTGGTAAGATTTCGGCGCAGACGCTTACCTACGACGAAACCTTACCGTAACGTAAGCCGCGACACATTTTATGCATTTTAAAGCAATTAAACTGAGTAAATCCTATGCAAACTATACATTTTTATGTTCCTAAACCTATTCCTCATATAAGAAAAATGTAAACAATAACAAAACTTAACAAAACATTATCAGTCGTACTTACGTATACTAAGGTAAAGTTACACAAACTATGCTAACAAACTATGCTTACAAACTATAACACTAATCAAATCACTATATACATGTTGAATAATTAGTTGTCCCGCACAATAACACTAATCAAAACACTATGCACATGTTAAATAATTAGTTGTCCCGCACATCTCTCCCGCCGTGTGACTACGTCGCATCAGTCTTCGGTGCGGGCACGTCGTCTGTGGGCAGGGGCAGGATCACCAGCTTCCTCACCGGCCTCCGCAGCACGCCTCCCTTGGTCTTGATGTCCACTGTCCTCACGATGTTGTCCGGACCTGGGTACGTCGCGATGACTCTTCCACGAATCCACACGTTGCGGGGTAGGTTGCCGTCGACTATCTGGACAAGGTCGTTGACCTTTACAGCTGGCCCTTGTCCGTGTGGCTCCCGCCGGTGTTGGAGGTCAGGAAGGTACTCCCTCACCCATCGCGTCCAGAAGACATCTGCCAGTCGCTGCGCGCAGCGCCAACTGGATCTCGAGGCTGCGTCTTGGTCGGTGAACGTGCCTGGCTGCGGCACTAGTCCTGGCCCTCCCAGCAGGAAGTGGTTGGGAGTCAGGGCTTCCGGGTCGTCCGCGCTGACAGAGACATGTGTCAGCGGACGGCTGTTGACTGTGTACTCCACTTCGGCGAGCAGAGTGGCGAGGACTTCTTCTGTCGGATGGCGCTCGTGCAGTGTCGCTGCGAGCGCTGTCTTGACTGAGCGGACCATGCGTTCCCATGCTCCTCCCATGAACGGTGCTCCGGGCGGTATGTAACGCCAGGAGATGGTTTTCTTCGCAGCTTCTTCAGTTGTCGCGTCGTCGATGGCCTGTCGGAGCTCTTTGTCGGCCGCCTTCAAGTTAGTCCCGTTGTCGGACCATATCTCGGTGGGGCATCCTCGTCGGGCGATCATCCTCCGCAGTGCGAGTACGGCTGAGTCGGCGCTGAGCGAGCCTGCTATTTCCAGGTGTATGGCTCGCGTGGTGAGACACGTGAAGATGGCCACGTATCTTTTCTGTCGCGTGCGTCCGACTGTCACGGAGAGGGGTCCGAAGTAATCTACCCCGGTAAATGTGAAGGGTCGCTTGTGATGAGCTAGGCGACACGCTGGTAGGTCTCCTGTTCTCGGGTGGGGCGGCGCTTGCGTCTTCATTCTGCAGAAGAGACATCTTCTCAGGATGACGCGTGTGATGGGACGGACGCGCAGCACCCAATACTGTTGCCTACATTCATTTACTGTTGCCTCCACTCCGGCGTGATGCAGTCGGCGATGTATCGACTGCACCCAGAGTCTCACCGTTGGATGATCCCCGTCGAGCACCATCGGACTCTTGAAGTCTTCTGTTACGTTCTGCACGGCTTGAATTCGACTTCTTAGCCTAACGGCTCTGTTGGCGTACTCGACGCTCAGCTGCTGTAATCGGCTCTCCTTTTCTATTGGTTTTCTGTTCTTCAGGTTCTCGATGTCTTCCGTGAAGGAGTCTTCTTGTGAGGAACGCATGAGGAGCTCCTCGGCTTTCTTGAGGTTTTCTGCGGAGACCGGGAGGAAGTTTCTGCCTTGTACTGTTTCCTTCGTCAACGTCTTCTGTTGCTTTGTTGCGGGTTTGCCGATCTTCCTCCAGCTAGGGTCCTTTTCCTTATTCTTCGCTGTTCTTCTGTGGTTTACGCTTTGCTTAGGACTCCTACAGAGCTGGATAAACTGTAGCACCCTCGCGGTCGTGTAGCGAAGTCTGTCCCAGTTGGAGAAGTGGGACACTTCAGGCAGGCCTTCTGATAATTTCGGTCTCGCGTCTTCCTTCACGTGATGTATTCTTTCTTCACCGGTGGGTTCTTCTGCCGCTGGCGTCGCCGATTCTGTTGGCCACGACTCCTCCGAGTGATAGAGGAAGTCGGGCCCCTTGTACCAGCGGTGGTTTCTGTTGAAGTCCACCGGGACGTCGCGTGTGGCGTCGTCCGCTACGTTCATCTTCGTCGGTACCCAGCGCCACTCGTTGACTTTCGTTGTTTCTTCTATGGCAGCTAGACGGTGAGCCACGTACGGTTTGTATGAGCGTGACCCCGTCCGTATCCACGTGAGCACTGTCCTGCTGTCTGTCCAGAACACCTTTCGTTCTGGTTTCTTCTCGTGCTCTTCTATTACTGCGTCAGCCAGTCTTGTCCCCATCACCGCCGCTTGTAGCTCCAGCCTCGGTATCGACGTAAGCTTCAGTGGCGCCACCTTCGCTTTGGCCATGATCAGCGATAGGCCGACTTCACCGTTCGGTGCCACCGTCCTCCAGAACAGGACTGTGGAGTAGGCGGACTCGCTCGCGTCGGTGAAGATGTGCAGCTGTAGTGAAGTGGCGTCGCTGTACTGTAGATATCGCCTCGGGATCGTGACGTTGGAGAGATTCTTGAGGTGCGTCATCCAGCTTTCCCACTGTTCGGTCAGGTCCTCATCGATCTTGTCATCCCATGCTGTTCCTCTGCGCCATACTTCTTGCAGAAGCTGCTTCGCCCTTATGGTTACAGGTGAGGCGAAACCAAGCGGGTCGAAGAGCGACATTACTATTCTTAGCGCTTCTCGCTTCGTAGGTCTTCTTCCTTCTAGCAGTGTCGGTGGGATGCGTGCGAGGTTGAGGTTGAACGTGAGTTCGTCTGTGCTGAGCTTCCAGATGACGCCCAGTACTCGCTCCATTTTCTCTTCTGTCTTGTAGAGTTCTATCTCTTCTGTGGGTTCGTCTTCCCCGAGTGCTTCTAGTAGCGACGGTGAGTTGGATTTCCATTGTTTCAACTCGAAGCTGGCGTCTGCGTGCACTTCTCGCACGCCCTTGGTTATTCGCACGGCGTCTTCAAGGCTTCTGAAGCTGTCCAAGTAGTCGTCGACGTAATGTTTCTCCACGATCGCAGCTGCGGCTTCAGGGTGAGTGTCTTCGTGCTGCTTGGCGTTCAAGTTCTTTATGTATATCGCTGTTGAAGGGGAACTTGAGGCGCCGAAGATCAGCGACGTCATCCTGTACTCTTCTGGAGCCTGGTCGTCTCGTCGGTCCCCGCGCCATAGGTATCGCAGGGAATCTCTATCTTGTGCGCGCAGCTTCACCTGCATGAACATTTCTTTGATGTCTGCTGTCACTGCGATCGCGTGCTGTCGGAACCTCATCACTACGCCTGGCAGCGATTGGAGAAGATCAGGTCCCTTGAGTAGCATGTCGTTGAGAGCTACTCCCTTCGTCTTGGCTGCTGCGTCGTGGACAACTCGTAGCTTCTCTGGCTTCATGGGGTTTATCACTCCAAAGTGTGGCAAGTACCAAGTTTTGCCCGGTGTCTTCTGTTTTGGAGCGAGTTCCGCGTATCCCTTCACGACGAGCGCTTCCATCTGTTCTGTATACTTCTGTTTCAGCTTCGGGTCGCGGTCGATTTTCTTTTCGATATTGAAGAGTCGCTTCAGCGAATTATCGTAGTTGTCAGGAAGGATGATGTCTTCCTTACGCCAGAGAAGACCGGTTTCATATCTTCTGTCTTCTATTTTAGTCGTGGTCTTCTCTAGGACGCGCAGCGCTTGCTCTTCTGGGTCTGTTTTCGGCTTCTTGGGGTTGATGCAGAGCGCGTCCACTTCAAAGTATTGCTTCATGAGGTCTTCTAGGCTATCTTCTGCTTCTTCTGTTACGTGTGACACGAAGTCGATGTTGCGTCCCATGGTCCGTGTCTGGCTACCATGGAGCACCCAACCTAGCGGCGTGAGAGATGCCACAGGTTGGTTGTTGTCACCTCTTCTTACTTCTGATGTCAGCAGAAGATGCCAGTTATCTTGTCCTATCAATACTTGAGGCTTCACGTTTGAGTACGTAAGGTGTTCGCGGATATCTGACAGGTGCTTGCATCCTTCAACTAATTCTCTTGAGACCCGTTGAGACGAAACTTGTAAATTCTTCACTGTGCGCGCCTGTACTTGTTCTTCACGGTTGTTGGGCCCCTTCAGCTGTATGGTGACCCTTCTTGATGCTGACTCTGATGTCTTCATGTCGTTGATGGTTTCTATCTTCAGTGGGTCGATGGGTCCTGTTGCTCCAATTGTAGTGACCACGCTATCGTCGACTAGCGTGACCGTCGATCCATCGTCCATCAACGCGAATGTGTTCACTGTTCCTCGTGGCCCCTTCACCTGTACTGGTATGATCTTCAGATAGGACTGTTTTCTCTTGGTGGTCCAAGCGGAGTTGATGACTTCTGTCTTCTCTTTATCTTCTTTCGGTTGCGGCTTGTCTGTAGTCTTCGTATAGTGCAACATCTTGTGGTGAAAGTACTTGCAGTTGTTGACGCCGCACGGTTTCGTTTTGCAGTTGTGCATGTTGTTTCTGTAGCGAAGGCATCGAAAGCAGAGGCGCTTGGACTTGGCCATGTCCCATCTTGCGTTTTCATCCAGCTTCTTGAATCGTTCACAGTCTATTGATGCGTGACCGGTTTCTTCACACACCGGACACTTCGGCGTGTATGTCTTCTCGGTGACGTTGTGAACCTTCTGTGGTCTTCTCTGTGTGGTGGCCGTGGTTTGTGGTACCACTTGTTCGGGGAGTGCGTACGGTCCGCACAGCTCCGCTTCTCTCTTGAGGAACTTCTCTATTTTCATCAGGTCAGGATCTTCTTTCGGTTGCGTCGTAGCGAAGTCGTAATATCTGTAGCGCAGCGTCGGAGTAAACTTGTCTACGAGCGTCTTCGATACTTCTGGGTTGAACATGTAGTTCATGCAACTCAATGTTTTCAAAGTCGCCACGATGTTGGAGATTTTCGTAGCGAAGATACATATGTCGCGCGGTGATTCTGTTAAGCGTGGTAGTCCGCGCAGCGTCTCCATTTCCATCATGGCGATTGATTCCGGTCTTCCAAATCTTGATTCCAACGTCTTCATAATTTCTGTAGGGTGCGCGCTGGTGATCAGAAGACCTTCGACTGCTTCTTTCGCCTTTCCCTTTAGGTTTCTTCTTAGGCGGTTCGTGTTCTCGACCATAGAGAACATTTCTTCTGTTTCGAAATAGGCGGCGCGGAAGGGTAGCCACTCTTGATGTGACCCGTTGAAGGTAGGTAGCTCTATGAACTTCGGTCGTTGAGCTGCCTTTACAGCGCGCGTAATAGCTTCCGCTAGCACCGTGAAGTCAGGTTGTACTCCCGCCGGTGTTTCCTGTGCGCGCTGTGACTGTTGATGACGTCCTTCTGTTGATCTGACTGGATTCTGTTCCGTGCTGATGACTACCGGCGCTTCTGTTGGGCGGTGCGGTGCGTCGGCGATCGCTAGCACGGGTCGCGTCACTTGGTTTTCCAGCCAGTCGTCGACACGTTCGTTAGCTGCTAACTTGGTGTATTCGGAGCCGTCATCTTCTTCATCTTCTGTGTCTTCTGTCTCGAGCGTAGCTAGGCGTGCCGTAGCTAGTTCGACCTGTAGACGCAGCAACTCTTCCTTTGCCTTGGCTATCTTGTACTGTTTATTTCGGCTGTGAGTGGATCCCCCCCCTCCCCCCTTCTTGCTAGGGGGACGGGGCGGCGATGGTCTGCCCGGCTCTGGCAGATTGGCGATGATCCTCTTCACTCTTCTCACTGTGGATGTTTCCGCATCCTTATCTCTTCTTGTATCGGTGACAGCTACAGGTGGATTCATCGGTTGCTTCTGTTCCGCGCCGATCGGCAGTGTCGGTGCGGCGGAGGGCGTTGCAGAAGGAGCGGTGGCGGCTGCGGTCGCGGGGGACGGTTGCGCCGTCACGGAGGGGGCTGTTTGAGTACGTTCTGTGTCCTCCGTGGCGGTAGTACCGGTGACTGTAGAACCCGTGGCCGTTTCCGCGCTGGTGTCGGTCGCCGAGGTAGCGGCAGTGTCCTCGGACGATGACGGTGTCTGTTCCGCGTGTGGCTTGCGGCCTCTTCCTTCTGAGCGCGTAACTGGCATTTTGCAACAAAATTCTTCGTATAACTCGTTCACGTAAAATTGGACGCTTCACGTTATTCTCTCTTCGTGTAACACGTTCACTTGAAACGGGGCGCTTCACGTTATTCTTTCTTCTGTAGCACGTTCACGTAGAATGGGGCACGTTATTCTTTCTTCTGTAGCACGTTCACGTAGAATGGGGCACTTTACGTTATTCTTTCTTCTGTAGCACGTTCACGTAGAATGGGGCACTTTACGTTATTCTTTCTTCTGTAGCACGTTCACGTAGAATGGGGCACTTTACGTTATTCTTTCTTCTGTAGCACGTTTTTCTATCTTCACGTAATTATTTACGTAACGTTTCGAGGTGCTTCCCGTTCTTCTGTCTTCACGTAATTGTTTACGTAACGTTTTGAGGTGCTTCCCGTTCTTCTATCTTCACGTAATTATTTACGTAACGTTTTGAGGTGCTTCCCGTTCTTCTATCTTCACGTAATTATTTACGTAACGTTTTGAGGTGCTTCCCGTTCTTCTATCTTCACGTAATTATTTACGTAACGTTTTGAGGTGCTTCCCGTTCTTCTATCTTCACGTAATTATTTACGTAACGTTTTGAGGTGCTTCCCGTTCTTCTTTCTTCCTGTAGATACGTAATTTACGCGAAGAGGCTGCTTGCGATTCTTGACCACGTAGATCCGGCTCGAAGGACCATTAAATGTGCAGTATAGCACACTGACTGTTACTGGATTGCGTGGTGACTGTAGAGTGAAACGCCGAGTACTTCTTGAGTTTTCTTTATTGTTGCTTCTATTACAATATCTGCCTGTAGACTGTTACGAGCGCGCTTTTTTTTTTTTTTTTTTTTTCTATTGGACTGCTGTAGGTCGTCCTAGGGGACGGTTTCTACGTAACCGGGCAGTTATTGGCGAGACCTGAAGGGTCTCCAGCCAATGGGGGGAAGTAAAATACTTAACCTAAGCTAACTACTTGTACTACACTAACATCATGACTACCTGCAACAACAGCACTAAGGGCGACCCCTAGTGGGACTCGGACCTCGGCTTAGGGCGTTGCTGGCGTGGACATAGGGGGGGGGAGACAGCTTGATGAGGGCTGAATTATCGGGGTGACTGCGGAGTCTGAAGAGACGACCGGCTCTACGACGGGAGAGCTCGGTGGACGTGACCGGCGGCGGTGGGGCGTCGCGACGGGCCTCGTCGGCGAGGACGGTATGCCGGGCGGCGGCGTTTGTTGTGTAGTGTGCTGGTCGATTTACTCGCCTCCTGGAGGAGGGTAATTTCGTCATCGGGTTCTAAAAGTGTGTGCCTGGGACGGCGAACTTTACTTATGAGAGAGGGACTGTAGTCGGCCGCTGCGGCGACTAGGGGGTTCGGATGGCGGGGGGCAGAGTCGAAGTAACGCTTGGAAATGCGTTTGAGGTATTGCCTGATGGTTGGCATTTTTAGATCGAGATGGAGTTGGACGTTACGCATGAACCACGGGGCAGCCGCGGCTCTGCGCAACACTCGATTCTGGAGGGTTTGGAAGGATTTAAAGCGACAAGGCTTAACGTGTGCGAACACGACGCTAGCGTAAGTCAAGATGGGGCGGATGCACGTCACGTAGATTCTCAGCTTATTTCTAAGTGACAATTTACTGCGCGTTCTAAGGATGGGGTGGAGGCGACCGACAGCGAAAGCGGCGCGAGCGCGCACCGCTTTGATGTGGTCTCGGAAACTCAGATGGTGGTCGAGGATAACCCCCAGGTATCTGGCTTTCATCTCCCAAGGGATCTGTTTGCCGAACATGAGGACGGGTGTTACGAGCGCGCAATTTTGCGCCTAATTTATACAAGTTTAACAACAAAAAAATCTAAATTCGCTATTGGACGACCAATCACAGCTAAGTATTTTAGTCCAATAAGATTCAAGTACGTTTTTGGTAAGATTTCGGCGCAGACGCTTACCTACGACGAAACCTTACCGTAACGTAAGCCGCGACACATTTTATGCATTTTAAAGCAATTAAACTGAGTAAATCCTATGCAAACTATACATTTTTATGTTCCTAAACCTATTCCTCATATAAGAAAAATGTAAACAATAACAAAACTTAACAAAACATTATCAGTCGTACTTACGTATACTAAGGTAAAGTTACACAAACTATGCTAACAAACTATGCTTACAAACTATAACACTAATCAAATCACTATATACATGTTGAATAATTAGTTGTCCCGCACAATAACACTAATCAAAACACTATGCACATGTTAAATAATTAGTTGTCCCGCACAAGATTCATAACTAGAATCCTCGAGTGAAAGATTAATGCACCTCTCAGATAAGATGTTTAAAATGAAATTAGAAAGTATCACAGGAACTTCCAATTGTTGAAGTTTATATTTTAATGTGGAGATAACAACATTGTCATACGCGGAAGTTATATCGAGAAAGGCTGCGACAACCGAATGATTCTCAGAAAAAGCTAACCTGATATCAGTGACAAAAATACTAATACTGTCTATAGTACTTTTACCGCGCCTAAATCCAAACTGACTCTCACTCAATAATCTATGGTTTTCCAAATACCACTCTAACCGATTTTTAACCAAATGTTCTGAAATTTTCAGCAGTACCGATGAAAGTGCAATGGGCCGGTATGCCATGCTATTTCAGGGACTTTTATTGGGTTTTAAAATCGGAATAACTATTTGAGATTTCCAAGATATAGGTATATTACCACTGATCATAACAGAATTAATCAGATTTAAAAAGTACGAAAGATAAAACTCACTCAGATTAGAAAGAAAAGAATAAGGAATTCCATCAGCACCTGGAGCGGAGTCTTTAACATGACATACTACACCTTTAAGTTCAGAAATAGTGAATGGGCTATTGAGGCCAGTAATATTATCAATTACCGAGACAGGAATGGAGAATGGGAACGATTCCTGGGGAACATAGGAAGGAGCAATTTTATCTAAAAACTGATTTTTTAGCGAAGGTGGAAGAAATGTAGATGATGTTTCTCTGAATGCTGATCGAAACCTTCTTATGTTACGCCATACAACGGATGGGCTAACATTAGGGGAAATAGCCAGACAAAAAGATTTCCAGCTCTCAAATTTCTTCCGTTTAAATAATTTTCGTGTGCCAGTTATAACATCATTCAAAATATTAAAATTTTCTACCGTAGAAAATTCATAGTAGTTTTTTTCTGCTTGTTTCCTACTTCTGATTGCATCTGTGCAATCTTTATCCCACCATGGTGGAGATGGAATTTTACCCTGAAATGATTTTTTAATTGGAAAAAGTTTATCTGCAGTTTTAATCAAGACTTTAGTCAGGGCATCAACACATGCTTGTTCACTACCGAATCTAATATCAGGAAGTTCAGAAATATTTCTATCTAATTCTTCCTTGAACAAAGACCAGTTAACATCTGTTAGTCTGTATTTTAGCCGGGGAGTGCTCTTATGATTGGAATTGTTATTATACGGAAATGTAATGGCTAAAGGAAAATGGTCACTGCCGTAAGTGGAAGACATGACTTTCCAAGATAATGAAGAAGCCAGTTTGGGAGAACATATTGTTAAGTCAGGAGCACTGACTCCTTCATGTGGAGCCGTGCGACGAGTTGGAGAGCCAGTATTTATAATACAAAGATTGAGTGTGTCTATGATATCCAGAATAGCATTCCCGAAACTATTAGACGTAGAACTACCCCAGGATTGATGCTGGGAGTTAAAGTCACCTAAAACTATAAAGGGACGAGGAAGAATATTAAAAATATTTACAATTTCAGTAAAGATAACAGAAGATGGACGAGGAATATATACAGAAACAAAACAAATACTATCTACAACCGCTGCAATAATAGAAAAATCATTATTATGAGCGGGAATTGAAAAATGGGAAAAAGAACGAGGATGTTTGATGAGTAAGGCGACACCACCATACCCATCAGAACGATCTTCTCTGAGACAAGCATAACCAGGAATCTTTAACAAAGAATCTGGTTTAAGCCAGGTCTCTTGAAGAGCAAAAACAAAAGGTTTATACTTATTTACAAGAAAGGAAATATCAGATTTTTTAGAAATTGCGCTGCGGCAATTCCATTGGATCACCGTGGCTGGACTGTCCATTATAATTTTTAGAAATTCGAGAAACTGCATCTAATACAGGGGCAGCGTTGGACGGTGAGATTAAATTAGATTGGGACAATGAGTTAATTAAAGCAATTATTAAATCAGTAACAGAAATGTTAGATAAATTATCTTTGGGAATAATAGCACAGCCATCCTTTAGATTAAAATGTGGATCATTATAATCCCTGACAAGATCTTTATGGGCTTGCTGATCATAGCCTTTTGAAAAACTGGGGGGAGAATGGGGTTTCATAAAAACTGTTTTTTTATATGAAGTTTTATTTTGTTTTGTTGGTGAATAATATTGAGGCAATGAAGTGGTGATGTCGTTGGAAATTTTAGGGGAAGAAAGTAAGGCATCAGCATAAGAAATTTTAGAAATAGTAGGATGTAATTTGGATGCTTCTGCATAGGAAATACATGATTTGGCCATTGATTCTTTTATGGATTTTTGCCGCTTAAATTCTAGGCATTTCTTACTAGTAGCTTCATGAAAGCCCTTGCACAGACAGCAATTAAATGACTCTTCAGAGACTGTGCAACTATCCCCAGAGTGCCCCTAACCACATTTAAAGCACCTAGGTTTAGACCTACAAAGGTTTTTAACATGACCATATCTGCAACAATTGTAACATTGAATGGTGGGAAAAATATATTGATCTACTGATAATGCAGAATAACACATAAAAATTCGCTTAGGCAAAATTTGACCATCAAAGGTTAAAATTACAGTTTCTGTGTTCTTCAGTTCATAATTACCTTCTAATGTAAACTTCCTTTTAATTCTCCTAACTTTTAAAATATTTCCACACCCTATTGGGACAGAGATATTGTCAAGAACTTCCTCTTCTGACCAATCCGCTGGGACACCTCTTACCACACCCATACGGGTAACAGAATGTGTTGGAATGAAGGCTTTATATTTTTCTTGCTCCAAATACTTATTATTTATAAATAAATTAGCATCCTGATGATGCGAGAATGATAAAGAAAGTCGATTGCGTCCAATTTTCTTCAAACTACCATTTATTATATTATTAAAAACATTTCTTTTTAAAAAACGGCCAAAAGAAATGGCATTCAGAAATACATTGTCAGACTCTGAATTTTGTTCTCGTTTAACATGTACAACATATGGGCCAGCATCTGTAGAATTATATATAAGTCTAGCTACTGAAGACTGTGGAAATATCTTTTGATTGTCTTGTGTATTTGTGAGAGTGGTCAAATTGGGTTGGGGCTCAGACATATCTATTTCTTGTGTGCAATTGCAATCACTAACTTTTTTCCCTCCATTTTTCCTTCTCTTTTTATTGCAATGTTTGCATATTGTGGGACGAGCAGACACTCTTTTCCTTTTAATGTTATTAACAGTTATTGAACTGTCTGTGTCTACACTAGTGTCATTATTGGAAATAGTTACATAGTGAGCTATATCGGGGATTGTTCCCCCAGGATCTTCTGGAGGATCCATCCTCAGTGAAAAGAAAAACTTAAAAAAACTTACCTAAATATTAGTAGAAAACACTAATAAAAAATAAATTACTATATATACTACTCAAAACAAAATAAGAGCCACTAGGTATTTAAGGTATACCATGAAAAATATAAAATTAACACATTGTTCAATTTACGTAAACTTAAAACAATGTTATTGTTTACCGTTTAGGCTAGTAACTGTTGAAATTAGTGATTAATAAACATTTTTATTTAACTTTTGATAAAAAATGACAATTTGGGATAAAAAACACAAATAACAAAAAGTCACTAAAAACTAAAAAAACTTCACTTTTTATTTCTTTTTCTCTTTTTTAATAACGGGTATGGCCCTCCTCTTTTGGCTATGCACTCCTGTAGCATGGAATGCATGCTCTCTATCAAATGCCTGACGTTTTCAGCTGGAATCTCTTCCCAGGCACTTTTCAAAGCGTCAATCAGTTGCTGCTGGTTGTAGACCTCTTGCGCACTCTCTCTAACCCTTCGTTTTAATTGGTCCCACATGTGCTCGATCGTATTAAGTCCGGACTGTTTGCTGGCCACGGCAACACTTGAATGTGAGAGCCTTCCAGTACAGACTGGGTCGCTTGAGCTGTGTGTGCACGGGCATTGCCTTGCATCAGGACGAACCCAGGACCCATTCGCTGTGCAAATGGAATCACAAGAGGCCTGATGACTTTCTCAATGTAACGCTGAGCAGTTACGGAACCTTCATTTAAAATAGCGAGTTCAGTTTTGCCATGTAAGCTTATTCCACCCCAAATCACTACATTGGGTCCACCGAAATGGTCAACTTCGTGAATGCAGGCTTCAGAAAACTCTCGCCACGTCGCCTCCATACTCTAATGCGCCGATCGTCATTAAAGAATTTTACTTTACACTCGTCGGTGAAAAGTACAATGCCCCACTCGTTTATGCCCCAGTCTAAATATTGACGGGAGAAACTTAAACGATTTGCACGTTGAGCCCTGGACAAAGGAATTCGAACAACTCGACGTTTTGAAGTTTGCTGGTCTTCGTGCGATCGGTTACGGATCGCTTGGTCACTGACGCGAGTACCCGTTGTCAACCGTAGGCGATTTTGTAACTTACGAGCCGTCACTGTGCGTTCTCGGCAGGCACTTAACCGGATGTACCGATCCTCGTGAATAGTTGTGATGCGAACTCTACCCGAACCAGGCCTTCTTGCAACACTACCGGTCTCTTGGAAGCGATTCCAAGCATTTTGGATAGCTTTCCGAGAAAAACCCAGATGCAAAGCCACAGACCGCTGCGAAATTCCTTCTTGGATCATTGTAACGGCTCTGGTTGCAGTAATTGCGTCCATATGTCTTCGTACTTGTGGCATATTAACATAAGATGTTACTTAAACAAATTAACCAAACAAAGTTACACGATTATTTCAGATTACCATAAAGATAATCGAAACGAAACTTAAAGAAAAATCGAAACAAAGTAACAAGAAAATTTCAAATTCTTTTTTTTTTTAAATGCTGGTCAGCATTTTGGTCTCAAGTACAAAATCAAAGTGGTTAAATATCGAAGAGTTTGTAACATCAATATTTTGTAACTTATTAATTACTTAACGTTCATTATATTACACTGAAATGTGAAAATAACGAGTGGCTCTTATTTTGTTTTGAGAAGTATATATACACACTAAGACAGAATATTTACATAAAAGGGATCCAAACCAATCAATTACAATATTTATAAAAATATCTCGCAAAAACACGACCGCCAAATTTAAGGTTTCCCGCGCTTTTTCAATGTGAAAGTTTGTTTGTCACGCTTTCACGTAAAAGTCGTTGGTTAGGGGCCAAAAAGTGAAAGTCAATTTTTTTTTTTTTTTAGAAAAACGTTGCCCCACACTAAGATTTCTCTTGTATCGTGGGTGCGTTTACAGACACAAATCTCACAAACAAACGCCCAGACCCGAAACAACCATCTGTAGGCCATACAAATTTTTGTTCCGTGTGGGAATCGAACCCACGACCCGTAGCGCAGCAGCCAATCGCTTAGCCACTGCACCAAACGTGTCGTCAAAAATTCTTTATTCAACTAGGATACCTACCTATTATCACAGTCTACCTATATCTTACTCCTTACAGTCGGTCAACGTAGAACATTGTCGCAGAGCAATCGTGCCGGGGTTGCGGGGTGAAGGAGCGGAGGTTATGTCCCGAGTAGCCATACTGCGTACTCGGGACATAAATTCCAGGGCTCGCACTTTTTGATTTCGAATTTGATTGACATCGTTCATAGAAATTATATTAATTTATTAATAGTATGTATGTTGTATACCGAATTTTATTATAAAGTCTAATCCAAGATGGCGGCATAAATACATTTTCAAATTATCATTTAACTGATTATCATAACCAAATCCAAGATGGCGGCCATGAAAATTTTCATCTAATCATCATGGGTGTTAATTTCATGGTTTTCGGGGTCACTGATGCCGAAAATAACTTCAAAATCCAAATCCAAGATGGCGGCCATGAAAATTAGTAAAGTAGTCGTCATGGGTGTTAAATCCAAGGTTTTCTGGGGTGCGGATGCCGAAAATGAGGTCAACATCGAAATCCAAGATGGCGGCAATAAAAATGTCAAATTAGTGGTCATGGGTGTCATTTCCATGGTTTTCGGGGGTACTGATGCCGAAAATGAGGTCAAATGCGAAATCCAAGATGGCGGCAATAAAAATGTCAAATTAGTGGTCATGGGTGTCATTTCCATGGTTTTCGGGGGTACTGATGCCGAAAATGAGGTCAAAATCGAAATCCAAGATGGCGGCAATAAAAATGTCAAATTAGTCGTCATGGGTGTCATTTCCATGGTTTTCGGGGGTACTGACGCCGAAAATGAGGTCAAAATCCATTTCCAAGATGGCAGCTTTTAAAATTTCAATTTAACCATCATGGGTGTCATTTCCATGGTTTTCGGGGATGTTGATGACGAAAATGAGGTCAAAATAAATTTCGGCCGTGTGCTTGCGCAGCCAACTAGTGGCATAAATCGTTGCCTATTTAATTTCATGTCTGCTACCAATGCTTCACAACATAACACAATAAAAAATAATCTGGGTCGGACTCTGGATTTATTTTTATCTAACGTCGAGTGTCAAATACAATCAGGTGTAGAATTACTACCTCCTGACAGCCACCATCCACCATTCTCCGTATTTACGTCACTGGTAACACTTTTTACACCTATGAAACGTCTTAGTAACATGAAATATAACTATCACAAAGCAAACTATGACCTGATTAATTGTGAACTAAGGAAACTTGACTGGGAAGACATGCTTGGACCGCTGTCTGCTGAACAAATGGTTGATACTTTCTATGATATAGTTTATGGCTTAATTCGATCTCACGTACCTTACACACGGACCAGAACTTCCCGGTTTCCAACTTGGTTCAGCGCATCACTTATCAACACATTCAAGAAAAAAGAGCGTGCTTGGATCAAGTGGAAAAAATTCCATAACCTATCCGATTATGAAGACTTTTCCAGCCATCGTAGGTGCTTCAAAACGGAATCCGCCACGTGCTTTAAAAAATATATCAACTCTGTAGAGGATAGCATACCTCTCAATGTCAAACATTTTTGGTCATATATATCCAACCGCAAGGGGAAATCAGGTGTTCCAGCTCACATGTACTTCAAAGATACTTTTTCTAATAGTCCAATTACAATTTGCAATCTTTTTTCATCCTTTTTTAATTCGGTTTATGAACCCTCTAACTTTGATCCAAAAAACTGGGAACCTCCAAATCTATTTACAAATGAGTCTACCTGCCTGTCTAGTATATATCTTAGTATGAATAAAATAAAAAGGGCACTAGAATCCTTAGATGTCACTAAAGGGCCTGGACCCGATGGCTTGCCACCTAGATTTTTGATAAAAACAGCGGATAATATATGCATCCCCCTACATATTATGTTTAACAAATGTTTAAGACATGGTACTTTTCCCTGTGCATGGAAACTTGCGTTTATTACTCCCATTTATAAGAGTGGCGCTAGAAGCAATATTGAAAATTACCGTCCTATTTCAATACTGTCCTCCTTGTCTAAGCTTTTCGAGAGTCTCGTACATAGCTCTATATTTCCCCTTTTGCGTCATCTCATTATACCCGAACAACACGGCTTCGTAAAATGCCGATCTACTACCACTAATCTTATGATCTTTGCCGACTTTTTATTTGAGAATATGGATAACCGAGTCCAGGTAGATGCTGTGTACACGGACTTCCAGAAAGCTTTCGACAAGGTGGACCACAAATTACTTATGGAAAAATTAGCTTTCAACGGTATTCGAGGAGATTTACTGCGTTGGTTTGCATCTTACATATTTAACAGAACTCAGAAGGTTGTCATCAACGGTTTTGAATCCGACTGTACTTTTGTTGCATCCGGGGTGCCTCAGGGATCAGTTTTGGGCCCTCTTCTTTTCATACTCTTCATCAATGACATTAAATCTTGTTTTAACAACTCCCATTTCCTACTGTACGCTGACGATATGAAAATTTATAAATCCTGCAGGAGTATTCAGGATTGTTTACTACTCCAAGAGGATCTCAAGAGAGTTGCTGCTTACTGTCATGATAATAAGCTTCATCTCAGCTTACAAAAATGTCATTGTATTTCGTTTACAAAAAATAAAAGCTCTATTAATTTTTCGTACTCCTTAAATAGCGTTGTTTTAAACAAAGTCGAGTCCACGCGGGATCTCGGTGTGTTGCTTGACTCAAAGCTGCACCTGGACACACATATTAACAACATAGTCAATAAAGCTTTTCGGATGTATGGTTTCGTCATGAGATCTTCTAATGATTTTAAAAAACCGTCTACTTTCCTGTTCCTTTACAAGACCTTAGTTAGGTCTCAATTGGAGTACGCTGTCCCAATTTGGAGCCCTTTCTATGATAAATACAATAAGAGTATAGAAATGGTACAAAAAAAATTTTTACGCAGTATGCATTACAGATGTTATCGCACTAGAATGCATTACACCGACCTATTGAGTCTGTATAATGTTCTAAACTTGGAGTCCAGGCGTGCATTTCTCATGGTCATGACGCTACACGGTATATGTAACAATAAGTTTGATTGTATTGATCTTACCAATAATTTGTGTTACGTAGTACCTAGAACTATTTTGCGGCGAGTGGTGCGCGTTCCCCGTTTGTTCCACACTAAAAAGTGCAGAACAAACGCTGGTGAGCGGGCACCTCTCCGCCGCCTTGTGGCTACATATAACTCACTCTTTATTGATTTAGACATTTTTACAAAAGAGCAATCCAAATTTAAAAAAATGGTTTTGTCTTTTCTCTCTGGAGACCCTTGAAATTATTGTGCCAAAGTTCCTCACAACGAGCTCGAGTATCGGTACAATCATCTTAGGGGTGACACATTGAGAAGATATAAAAAATAATAACAAACATGATGTGCAATACGGGCACGTCCGTCATGTCACATAATATCCTTTCTTTCTTTTTTCAACTCGTGGACAATAGTGTGGGTTACATGTTTGGCAATTTTTATCTTTTACACCTTTGTTATAATTATGTAACGTGTAACTGTTTTTTGTCCCAAACAAATAAAATAAAATAAAAATAAAATAAAAAATCTATATTCAAGATGGCGGCCATGAACATTTTCAAATTAGCCGTGATGGGTGTCAAATCCATGATTTTCTGGGACGCTAATTACAAAAACGAGATCTATTCTCAAACACCAAGATAGGGACCACGTTTTAACTGGCAAATTAAATTTAACTGGTAAATTTTTTTGACCGCCGTATATTGTCGAGGAATACTTAGTCTTTATTTCCAGCATCAGCACCCACGAAAACCATAGAAGTAATATCCATAAATAATAAGTAATTTTCTATGGCTCCTTCCTGGATTTGGGAATCATTTATTACTCTTACCTACCCCCGCAAGCGTTAGCCATTACGACTGTAACCTCGAAAAAATTTGTAGTTTTAAATATTGTTAGTAAATTCCAGCATAAGATGGCGAACTTGCGGCTACATACCTTTGCATTAGTTTGTCAATCGTCAAAATTACGCATGCGTGGTTTTCTTTTTGCGTGTCACTGTTTCTATAAAACGTTAATTAATTTGGACGTTTGTTTGACAAAGTTTGTGTAATTTGTTTTATGTGACAACCCTATGAAAAGTGTTACCAATTTTGACATTTCATAGGACCTGTCAAATGTATGGGCGTTGACCCACTGTATGTAGTAAGTAGGTACACTGTGCTATTATATAACTTTTTCGAACGTCGTTCATGGAGGCCGACGGCCTCTCGAGCTTGAGGGCCCCGGTGCACTGCCCCGCCTAGCCATACGGTAGCTACGCCACTGGTACTGTCATAATTATAATACAATCCCAACAAAACCCGCTGAAAAACGCTTCTTCACAAACGATGTAATTTACAATAAATCCTACTTACTATATTACACCTACATTTACATCGTTAATATTGTTATGTCCGATTCACGGGGTGCATAAAAAGAGCCTCCACGAGTGAGTTATTAAAATACGTCCGGCGCACCCTGGCCGTTTAACCCCATGCTTGCTGACAGGCTAATCTTTTCAACAAGGCATGAACTTTTTTCATATATTTCGTACCGACACGAGAGAAGAAGATAGTACTCTCGGTCACCCACATTTCTAGGATGGCAGTGGTCCTATTTGATTGCAATAATAAAAAAGTTGCTAAAATATATTTTTATCCTGAATCGTGAGACATAGAACCATACTCGGCGGTCCCGGTCGCAAGTGCGACGAGACTAATAAAGCTAAACCTGTGATTACACTGGGTGGGTTTATTATTCATCAAGGGGCTCATTTTATAAAGACCATAAGGACTAACATTAGTTGAGAATGATTCTCATATAGCTCGTGAAGCGAAGCATTCCTCTCCTCCGACACAAAAAGGCGGGGTCCGCGCTAAACTCCGTGTGTCCATAAACGAGGCCTGAGGGATGAATGGCGCAAATTGGGAGACACTTAACGTCCAGTATTGGACGGCAATGGACTGTGTTTAATCATTTGACTAAAGGGCTGTCGAATATACGTTTACATAGGCAGGCTAAAAATCACCGCAACAAACGATTCTTACACGCAAAGTTTGTGATGGCAGTAACATAAATCTAAAGAAAAAAGTGTAAAGCGTGATTTTCACGGCTCAATAATACTTACCAAAGATTTGCACTCCGCAAGAGTTCAGAGGCGTGTAAGTCAGCCTTAATACTCCTCGTAAGCCTCAAACGACAACATCGGAAAGTGTAGTGGTCTATTCTTAGCGCAGTCGAGAGTTCGAGACCACACGGATATCTAATTACAAAATCAACTGCGAGACTCAATCTATTCTCAACAATGGGAAAGTTGAACAGCGCCCTTGAAGATTGTCGCCCGAAGGCAGATATATAGTACCTTTGTTAAAGTTATGTGCCGAAGATATCGGTAACGCTAAAAGGTACAGGAGCGAACAAAAGGGTGCATAATGGCACGGTCATCATCGTATCTTTATCGCCGCTACGTTTATGGAGCCCTGGTAGTAACGCGCCTGATCGCACCCGCACCTTGGAGACTTACAGCTTCAGATAGCCTAATACGTGTTGAGCACACTTCAGGAAACAATGCAATGTTATATGCGCAGCTATTATAGAACTAATCGGGGAAGGAATAAGGGTGGTAATGGTGTTTGGGTGGCGTGACAAGGGCTTGCATTTGTTTGGATCGTGCGCGCAACAAGTGCGGCGCAGGTGGAGGGCGCGGGGTGCGTGGCGCGGGGGATGCTCATTGATCAGCCGGCGCCTGTTGCTCGACCTGATACCCCCCACCCCCCACTGACCTGCCCTCCCCCTCGATGGGCTCGACGTGTGTAATCAAAGTGACATGTGGGAATAAGGGTAGAAATAGATTGCTCATCATCATATTTTGAAACAAATATTTGAACTCGCCTTGAATTTTGATTTGGGCACGAAAAATCGGATCGAAGTTTATCTAAAACAAAGAGATATTATTATTCCGGATTTGCTTTCGGTGGGAGAGATTGTTGAGCTAATTAATGATCCTCTTTGGTCCAATATTAAGATATTAACACAGTGTAACAGCCCAAACGGGTAATTTTCGTTGCGTAAACAAGGTTTTGATGAGTTGCTAAATCAACAGTTTATTACAGGATAATCGCCAACCCAAATGTGTGGTTTCGTGGAGTGTTTGTCGATAAATAATATAATTACGCTTGATATTTATTTATACGGTTCCGTTCTTATTCCGGATTTCCGAAAAGTGTGTGAGAAAGATTGTCACGCGTTTCACGTAGGTAGGTAACTGCTATGTTTATTATGTTTTGGCAAACCAACTTTTCCCGCGTTTGCATTTTTCTATGCTAATTTTAGAGCGGAAGTACGCACCTTGTGTCTATTTTCCCGCGCAACTTTTGGGGTTAAGAAGGGAAAATCTTTAAGCTTACTTTATTGCGAAATACACACCATAAAAAAAACCATTGTAATATGTCCCAATACACATTGTTTCGGGGATTTACTAAATCTTATTTAAACTTATTTACGGTTATGTACAACAATGAACCTCACTTAGGAACCGATTTATATGAAGATTTCACTGCCCGATAATGGAACGATTGAGGAAACCGTTCAAACTGTATTTTCCGTTTTTGTTTGTACGATTCTTCGTTGTATAGGGAATCTAACAGAAAATTTAACCATCGAACATACAATGTTATAAGTAACATTTTCAGCATAACTGGATTTCTACTCCGCGATACAGAGATTAAGCTAATTGCATTTAGATTAAGAGAAAGTAAACTGCATATTGTATCGAGCTTATCCAACTAGCGTTGGCGCAGGAAAGCCGCGCGCCTCACTAATAGGCTGTTATGGCGGCGGGAAAATGGCGCCAAACAACACTGATAAATATTACTAATGGACCGTAGTCTGTATCACTTATCGGCAACTATGTTTGTAACTCTTTGTTCGTATTAATTCCCTACATGCCTCCTGATAAATGGATGTTCGTTCATACATATTTACATTTAGTTAACTATGGGAAATGAATGTGTCGCCGTTGCTGGGCTACAAAGAGCGCTGATTTATTACTGTCACTTTCCTGCTTCCGACAAAATGAGGAATAAAAAGTCACACGTGGATACTTGAGCGTGGTCTTGTGGTATTCTATTATATTACGTTTTTGTGTCGGAGGAAATGGCTGCTAAATCGAATTTTCTCTTCTATTCATGCACATAAAAATGTAATAAAGCTTGTGTATTTTAACGACTGTCTTAAAATAGAATCCCCTTAAAGTCATTTTAAACAAGCTCATCAGATTTTACATCCGCCGTAATCTCAAATTTCCTGGAGGCTCTACGCTACGAGCATTCAAGTATATTACTCATTCGCTGCCGCCTTAAAAATCTCGTAAATAATACCCACTAACATTTTGTTCGTGAATTTCCATTTTTCCCAAAGCACTGTTGACCGCGGTCTACTAATAACCTCGTTGAAGGTACGGACGAGGGTACTTAAGACATTCAATCTAGACAAAAAGGGATACTACGGGCCTAAGGGCATTGCGGGGGGTAGGGGTTCAGGCAATTAGGGAGGGTTGACGTGCCGTGCGGAACTATACATGAGTAGATACAGCTCCACATAAATGTCTACAAACGGAACTAATTGTTTATATTGTCACTATTATTTCAGTCAGTGTTGCCATGGCAACTGTCGGTCCCTGGTCTCAGACGAATACCTATCAGTCGCTACGGGTAGTCAGGAGCCCGAAAGTTTGTCAATCGCTCTAACCTTAAGATATCGGTATTGCCCAGTAACTGGGTTGCGGTTTGCGGAGGTCTGATGGCAGTCGTTCCGAGTAAAATACTGGCATTCAGACGCATCTTGTAAGACCGGAAACTGATTTCAACATAGTTGGGAAAAGGCTAGGCAGACAACGACATTTCAGTCTTTATTTTATCAGTTGACTAGCTGTACCCGGCATGCGTTGCAATGCCACTTAGAGAAAATAAGTGTGACACTAATTTGCATTTTTAAAATCTAAATACGCGATAATCCGAATATTGTGGATATATGTTGTCGATTCGAAACCCATAATTAATACGTGCTTTAATTTGAGGGTACCCGAGTTTACCGTACTGAAGAGACGAACATCAAATGTTTGACAGCTAGGAACAGTTTGTACGGGAAAATAAAATTGTTGTTTTTACTATTTTCCTCGCAACTTTTCCATATTTTCTCACCAACCTAAACCTTAAACCTTCCCTGGACTACCACAAATATTTCAAAACCAAAATTAGCCAAATTGGTCCAGCCGTTCTTGAGTTTTAGCGAGACTTACGAAGAGCAATTCATTTTTATATACATACATAGATATAATTTTGTGTGCTAGGACCAATGATGTTATATAGATATAAGCTCATTGGCTAGGACGCTCAAATTGATTTAAAATGAATAAGACCAGGGGCGGACAAACTTTTTTCATGAGGGCCCAGAAAAAAAAAAGCATTTCGTTCTGCCAAAACTAACAATTTTGGCTCACCGACTATTTGTTATGGCATTTTATAATCTATGTATTTATTTTTTACCTATTTGTGTCGATAAGACTGGAAAAATACCTATATTTCCAAGGGCCGCACACGCTTGCTTTAAAAGGGAGAACTGGCGGGCCGGATGAAAACCTTTCCCGGGCCTGAGTTGGCCCGCGGGTCATAGTTTGTCCACCCCTGAATAAGACTATCCAAAGTTCTACTAGAGAAGGTATTTTAAAATGTTTTTATGTATGATTAGTGGCGCTCCCATTTTTCTTACTCTTTTGTGCACAACTGTACAATATGAGATTCGGACATCTAGATTGTCAAGCCGGCTAAATTAATTAAATCACGAAAATTAGCCGCATGTAACCTAATAAACATAAACTGTGAATGAATAACTACAATTTCAGAAGACAACATTTAGCGTAACAGTAGACTACTTAGTTAAAAATTAATTAAGTTTACCACAAGAAAACCGAAGGAAAGCGGATTACTTTACTACTAAATTTATTACCGCACCGCAATCGCCAACCGAAATTGTGTAAATTGCGTTCTCTAAATCAGGTGCGAAGCGTCATTAGTTAGTAGCTTGTTATTAGGGTATTTGACTGAAAAAATCTAATTAGTCCGTCAGTTAGATTATCAAAAAATATTTGACCCGTATTTTTTCTTTTATTACGGAAACCAAAATTGACGAAGATACGACACTTTTAAAATTGGCAAAACGTCATAAGCAAGTACTTACAATTTTTACTTGCTTCTGAAGTCACAAGTTCCCACTCTCGAGTTTTGATACGTTTTATCTTTCCAAATATTCATAGATTGAACAAAAGAAAAAATACGTGTAGATTATTTTTCAAAACTCTAACTGGCGGACTAATTAGATTTGTAATTTATTGATGCTGTCAACATGCCTATTTACATTGTTTGCGCTTTGTGGAACATTCAAATCGACCAAGGTCGCAGCAGTAGGTGCAACTATGGTCGTCTGGGTCGAAAGGACGTCCCCAGCCGGTCGCATCCACCAGTCTAACTTGACGTCCAGTTACGACAAACATCCCCGATTTATGGGACCTAGACAGCTTGGTCCACATTTACTAAAATTAATGGGATAGGATTAATGAATGGAGGTAAGTTTAACTCGAGACGTTTGATATAAGAGGTAAGACGGTTAAACATTTTGGTGAAGTTTGTAAACGTATATTCGTAGGCCCGAAATATGTAGTCGAGTAAGTAAGGGACTAAACACACTCATTAGCAACAATGGGGGCATTGATGATTTTTTCTGCAACCAGGGCGGCTACTGAGAACCGAGGGAAAAAAATGACAGAACTGTCAAATTCCTTGCGATTTCCCGTCATAACCATAACACTTTTCAATTTTAAACTTGAAAGGTAGACGCCGTTTTCTTCCGGCAATATAATTTAACCAGTCCACTAAACACCCCTTCCCATAGACCCGATATATTTTACTAAGTATATTTTACAATAGTCTTGCACCCACCTGGGACGGTCCATGACTGTACTCCAATAGTGCAGCCATCGATAATCCCCAGTTGGTGCCCCATCCCATTTTAAATTAAAGTTCTCAAAGAGGCCTCTGCGCGTTGGACCTGTGTCCCCCGTATTCTAAAAGACCGGACATCTTCCGCACGGAAGACGAGCCGTGTATACAAAGAGATACAATTTTATTATTATGACGGCAAATATACATCATGATTTAGCACACGAGGTTGTTGGCATGTGGGATGTGGACTCAGCAGTCATTGTCCCGATAGTCATTACGTTCAATGGCTTAATAGACAAGAGCCTCGATTAACACTTTATGAGGCTCTCGATGGGCGGCTGGGTCAAGGGCTTGATACAGAAAGCAGTACTGCTTGACACGGCACGCATAGTGAGGAGGTTCCGTTCTCCGAAGCCCTGACCGCCGTCGCACCGGCAGCTTAGACCCTGTTCCCGATGCCAGTGTGCTACTATTTTTTATATTTTTTTTTTGTTGTTTTTTTTAATAGAAATATTTGAGAATGTACTGAATATGCATGTTAAATGAATAAACGAAAATTTAAGAAATAGTTTTATTTCAAACTAATTTTACAGTCTAAATATCGATTATAATAATTATCAGTTCAGTAATATTTACCGCAGTCTACAGCATCGCCTGGCGGATTTTCACCCTTAAATTAGCTTCACTCAAAGAAAATTGTTAATTACATTGAAGTCGCGTACGCTGGTTTCCCCTTTTCGCATTTATCCCGCTTCCGCATGTGTCAGCACTTACACAAGCTTACCCATGCTGTAGAATGTTTTTTCAGTTGAAAGCACACGATTCCATAGGTAAGTGTGTCTAATCCAGCATTTTGCCAATTTTGTGGTTAGTACGTAAGTCAGAGGTGCTTGGGACTCAATATATCTACGTCACACCGTTAGTTTGTTCCCAAAGTGACAAATGATACTATCCACAAAATGTCCTTAGGGCATTGCGTATACCTACGTTGTTTTTATGTATGTTTGAATGTTTCAAGATGTTCTTGTCTTCGTTGTAACTTAAAAACGTATTGCTACATCGGGGATCGAACTTTTGACGTTGCGATTTTGCGATAACACGTTTCTGTACAATGCACTACGTGAAGGACTTAAAACTTCAGTTTTCTTTTAAAACTAACTATTATTTATAGCCAAGATAGCAGTCATATCGAAGAAGCAATTTTAAAGCTGTTTTTCAGTATTAAAAAGATCAAACCTCGTCAACCTAACTTAGAAAGTTCCCCTGAATAAAACTAGAAGTGGTTCTCTCTCTTCGAATGTTCTCGAATTTTTTCATACTCGTCACTGCACATTTCAAAGTTTCAAACTGCATTGCGGCTTCTTCTTGTCGCCTGAAATTTGCAGCCCAATGTAGCGAGTAATGCAATCAAAAGTTTTTACAACAGTCGTTATTTTTATGACAGGACACGAGTAAAGTCTGTAAACTAGCTTGAGTGGCATATAAAAGTTATTTGTATCCTAGATCTAGACTTTTATTTCCTGTAGCTCGTAATATGTTGCGTTATTTTCTTTGTGGTGGGACAAGACACTTGTCTTGTGTGACATTTTCTTGTTATAAAATGTGTAAAGTCTGCAGGATTCTCAGCACTGATAACATAATACTGCGGAATCTTGCATTCCCTATGGGTCGGTAACACCACAGTATTATAATAGCTTTCCATTATCGTATTTCAAATTTCTGCGGTTGAGTTGGTTTTTCCGCGTAAATATGCGTTGTATTTTTTTCCGGCTTCGAAAAGGAGGGTGTTACCATTTTTTTTTTGTTTTCTCCATTTTCTTCGGTATTTTTTTACTGGTTTGAGGGTTTGAGTAATTCTTTTTTATTTTGGTGCAGAATACTTTCGAGTTGGTCTCATAATTATGAATTTCATTAACTTTGGTTAAGTAGTTTTTTATACAATATTACTAATAGTTTGAATAGAATTGTCTATATAAACGAAAAAAAATCATAAACATACTTAAAAAAAAACTGAAAGGTGTAATAATACATTGTTACCCTAGGGGTGAAAGTAACTAAAACTAAAACATGAAATAACTAAAGAAAAAAATGAGTGGTCGGATTGCCGTTTTCCCGCCTATTTTGTTTTTTTTTTCTGTGGCCGGCCAGTTATTCAGCCATTATTTTTCATTTTCATCATTGAAAAAATGGTAAATATTTTGCCCAAATCTATGTTATTTTAAAGAAATAGTTGAAACTAAATTATAATAAAGTCGTTTAAAAATATATTCTAGAATTAAGTATTACTTTATGATATTACAATTTCACATCGCGCTGTAATTGAGTGGAAAGTTGGAACATGGTTCAATAGCAATGTGAAAATAGAACTAGTTTTTTTTTTATAATTTGACAGTTGTCAGTTGAAAACGAGAATCGTTTTCAACTGACAACTGTCACCCCTAGGGCTGAAAAGTATAACTTTCAATCCGCTCCTCAGGCAACTTCAGACCTACTTTCCGAGTATGAAAAATGAAAAATAACGACCATATTAAATTTACAAAAAAAACCAGTCATTTGCGAGTCGGACTCGCGCATGAAGGGTTTTGTACCATTATCTATTCTGTTTTTTAGTATTTGTTGTTAAAGCGGCAACAGAAATACATTAAGTATCTGTGAAAATTTCAACTGTCTAACTATCACGGTTCATGACATGAGATACAGCCTGGTGACAGACGGACAGCGGAGTCTTAGTAATAGGGCCCCGTTTTACCCTTTGGGTACGGAACCCTAAAAAAACAACCTTATCACATTCTGGAAATCAGTAATTGTGCTGAATTATAAATAAATATAATATGTGGTATAGGTAAGCTACGACGAAAAGGGGTACTCTGTTATTGGAATCGATACATCATAAATAATGCAAGTCATTTGTCATAATCTTACGGATCACCAGGCAGTGCCTTTCCCTTCAACCGCGATATGATTTTCAGATATTTATAGAATTCCTCCCGACCTCACTTGAGTGACTTTGAGGTCCGGATATAGTAGAACGTGACTTACAGTCATTACTGGGCCGTAAACAGCAATTAGAAGTTATAACTACGTAGATAGTAAAAGAAACCAAAGGTCTAGGCTGGTGTTCACCATATTAGCAACCGTTAAACAAGCGTTTACTAATAAAACGTACTAGAATTTTAGGTTGATTGTTCAACCAGATTTATAATTAATAGCAGTGCCCGCGACTCCGTCCGTGTGGAAGTCGGAAAACAACACTGTGTTGCAGCAACTACATAATGTATTGTACTCAATATATTACAATAATAGACAAAAGTGGCCCACCAGGGTACTTATTAGTGGTTCAAAATGGTTCAAAAGATATTTCTGGTTCGTTCAAAAGATATTTCTTTTGAACCATTTCTTCAAGTCGAGTTTCAGCTCGTCTTGATTGACCGTTAAGATTCATAAAACCTATTATTTCTACACATTTCCTTGCTAAAATGGATTATAGTTGTATATTGATATTTTTTTTGTACGGTCACCGATCTTTCACTACAGCATTCTGCTACGCTGATTTCTGACAAATTCTCTGAAATTAGATGATATTCTTAGGAAACATCTGCTCAGTCCTCATTGTCAGTTGCGTGATAATACATATCTCACTTATTAAACTTATTATGTCTGATACCTATCCGATGTAATAAGCTTATACGTCTCAGTATGTGGAATATATGGAAATAATGTTCCACTGCTCAGCTCCTATGAGTAATAGCGTGATGGTATATATAACAGCAAAAGCGCAGCTCTTTATGCAACACATCAGTGAAAGTCGCATCAAAATCCATCAACGGAATTTTACGTGATTATACATCGCAGTATGTGGAAATAATGTTCCACTGCTCGGCTTCAATGAACAATAGCGTAATGATATATGTACCAGTATAGTCGTCGCTCTTTACGCAACACTTCAGCGAAAGTCCCATTAAAATCCATCCACGGGATTTTAAGTGATACCCGGACAGACAGACAATAATTAAAAAAAAATTGTTTTCGTTTCTGTATCGATAGTATAGTACCCCCAATCGAAATTTTGGAAAAATATTTAAATCGAATTTTGGAAAAATATTTAATGTACAGACAAAGTGCACTTTGAGTTTTATTAATAGTATATGTAGATTTCAGGGAAAACGAGCCTAGTACTATAGTAAACGTCTCTTTTCTACAGTGCATAATTTTAATTAAAAACAGAACAAAAATGTGTGGACTTACTTATTGCATGGACTTATTGGACATTTGTAAATACTTACACATTTTTAATCAAATAAAATTCTTTATTCTTAAAATAGGTCCTTCAAACACTTTTACATTTATTTATTTTTGATTTTTGTTAGCGTCGTATATTGTAGAAACTGGAGTTGTTTAGGCTCTCTAAAAGATTTTCAAGTGTTAAAAATAGATAGGGAACGCCTGTCCCGCACATATCGATGTAACAGAGTGTTAGGTTGTATCCGAGAAGATTGACGGGTGTCGTCTATTCCGGGTCTTTCCACTTATTCAGAACATTTCTATAAGTCAGTAATTGTCAACCGGTTCGGTTTGTTATCTCGTTCTCTCTTGTAACGAGAATCGTAGACAAATCGAGATACGGTCTTCTTCTTTTCTCGTGTCGTCACGAGCTATACGAGAATAGGTCATCATCACCATATCAGCCTATTGCCGTCCACTGCTGAACGTAGGCCTCCCCCAGGGATCGCCAACCATCCCGGTCTTGGGCAGCCCGCATCCATTCGTTGCCAGCCACCTTCTTCAAATCGTCGGTCCATCGTGCCGCAAGGCGTCCCACACTACGCTACAGAATAAATCATGCCGCGGTGAAAAGATTAGCCAGTCACTTTAAAAACCTTGTCCCACACTAGGATTTCTCCTGTATCGTGGGTGAAACTAAAGTTTTCTGTCGATAAATATTAATTAACTAAAATACTTGACTGTACTAAACCGGTAGGTACAGAGTAGGAAGGAAAAGTTTTTTTTTTAATCTTTGCCCCACATTAGGATTTTTCCTTTATAGTGGGTGCTTTTACAGACACAAATCTCACATACACAAACGCCCAGACCCGAAACAACTATCTGTAGGCCATACAAATTTTTGTTCCGTGCTGAGTTGAACCCGTAGCGCAGAAGTCAATCGCTTAGCCACTGCACCAACAGTGTGTTGTATTAATATAAAATAGTAATTCGGGTGTTGTATTGTAGGTATCGTTGTTTTCGGGTCGCGCGACTATTCACAAACACAAAGTAATCAAAGACCGACCTCTACGTAAACACGACTCGGCTCCGCTGACCCGGCACGCTAATAAATTCAAAACTTTTGACGCGGCCTGCCCGACAAATCTGAGAAGCCGGAATCTCCCTCCCTAATTACTCTGAGGGGCGCCTGATATCCGGATATGCCTATACTTCCAACATTTTAACGAGACCACAAAATTATATTAACTTAATTATAATTTTTTGCGCTTCCGACAGTAAATGGGAGTCATCTCGGCCGTCGGCGCAACCCCAACCAAATTACGGAACAAAATATTGAATTGAAATGTCCGGTAGTCTCGCTGCCCGAGAATGGAAGTAATCTGTGATTTTATATTTCCAGTATTTTTTAAACACGAAATGACAGAATTGCCCATTTTCTGTCGCTTTATTTTATTTTAGAGACGGCGACGGAGATAACTGGCTTAATATTTATTTCATTTGAGCTTTTTAAAAGATACTTTTTATTCTTTTTACTTTGAAATGTTAGAGGTTTACTATTGCTCTCAGAATTAATTAAATATGAATAGTCAGTCCTTCAGAGCAATAAAAGTAACAGTTGTCGCGCACATAACTTTAGTCTAAAATTAAATCTGTATTATAAACAATATTAAACTAAAAGTTAATCAGATTTTCTAACTTTCACGAGTACCAGGGGCACATAAGTACCTAGCTAGTTGCACTATGAAACATGTAATCGCCACAGCGCCTCTAGGGTGCACTGACACAACGCCCATACATAGAATAGATTTATTTATTGTACACAAGTCTGGCTTTTTCATTTGTTATTCGAATCCCGAAGGCTATATCAATATTAATAGTGCAAGTTGATAAGCCCTCCGGTGATCAATCAATTTGTTTCAATGTAATCAATAATAAAGTAGGCTTTTTGTTTAATAGCATTTCGTTGTAGTTTGTGAAATGTTTTCTAAAAATATACCCGAAAGGTACATATTGATTAGACGCAAACATAAAATGAAATAATCTCCATCCCTGCATTTTTCCGATTGATTTCAAAGTCTATTTTGCGTTGGCAACCAGGGCCGTCTTAGGCCATTCAGGGGCCCTCGCGCACACACAGTTTGAGGCCCTTTTAAAAAGCTAATAAAACTTGGCAGTATTTTCTCTCAATTAAAGGGAACTTTTGCCGAGCATATTTTTTCTGAGTATAATTTTCTGAGCAACCCTATAATCTACCTAGGTGCTTTGTTAATGATGTATTGAACTAAGAAACGAATGTGTTCTTTAAATTTATTTATTGGATGAAAAATACATAGGCACTAGGTTTCGGCATTTTGGGGCCCCCATCAAACCGGGGGCCCTGGTCTCGGGCCCCACGTCCTTATGGTAAAGACGGCATTGTTGGTAACCAAAGACAGAGTCAGGGTGCTCTTATTGCATAATTCAATTCAGACCGTTCCAGTAGCAATCGACTACGAATGATGCTTCATCTAATTGACGTCGGGGCTACTACGCGATACAGCCACGTAAAGGAGATAATTCGACCATTTTTTATTTCTCAATCGCTCTAAGGTTTGCTGTTAGAGAAGTCAATTTACAGTTTAGTTCACCTGTGTCCATTATGTACCTACATAATATTAATGTGTTACATGTACAATAAAGAATTAAGCATATTTTAGATACATTTTAATTATTCCTGTATAATATTTTCAGTGTGACGTCACTTATAAACCGAAAACTCTCTAGTCAGCCCCACACAACGACACACGCTCCACTATCACACACACCCTTAAAACCACACTCACGAACTCAAAAAATTAATATCATAAATAAATATCCCCGTAGCGTATAGGTATTTCAAGCGTGGGTGTTCTGTGAGATGCGTAACTACCCAGTAACTACATTCTAGTATCCTTGCTAGGGCCGACCGACTGTTTACTTATGCATGAGAGCCATCCCTCATCGCGTGCTCTTACTTTACGTAGCTTTAAGGGACACCGACACCCTTTATCATGGCTGTAACTCAGTTTACCCCGTAAAAGGAGATACGGGGGAAAAGAAAATTCCATTAGATGTATGTGGAGCCGTAAAAGAAAAATACGAAGTTCGTATATGTAGTGATTTAGTCGGAACTGGTAAGACTGGAAGTTGAAAATAATATCGACGCTTGAAAGGCAAAAATTACCAAGCGACATGTTGGTAACTTTACACTAGAGCATTTTGTAGTACATTGTTACCCTAGGGGTGAAAGCAACTTATTTAGTTCCGAGGCGGGATTTGGCGGGTAGGAGCTCGTGGCTAAATAATTACAGCCGCATAGGCCGATCTTCCTGGTTAAGCCACGCTTGCCGAGGTTGGTCTGTGGATGGGGGACCATTTACCATAGCGAGTTTCCTCCGTGCCTCGGAAAGCACGTAAAGCCGTTGGTCCCGGCTGTCATTTGTAGATCTTTGACAGTCGTTACTGTTGGTCAGAAGCCAGAAAGTCTGACAACCAGTCTTACCAAGAGTATCGTATTACCCAGTTACTGGGTTGTGGAGGTCTGATAGGCAGTCGCTCCATGTAAAATACTGATATTCAGCTGCATCCGGTTCGACTGGAAGCCGACCCCAACATAGTTGGGAAAAGGCTAGGCAGATGATGATGATGACGGGATTTGGCAGGCGCCAACAGTAGAGGGACTAAATAAGTCTTTAACCCGAGGTAAACGTTGTGCTTTTCATTGCGAATACAAGGAAAGTAAAAATAAAAACATGAATTAGCTAAAGAAAAAATGAGTGATCGGATTGCCGCTTTCCCACCTATTTTGTTTTTTTTTCTGTGGCCAACCATCTACTTATTCAGCCATTATTTTTCATTTCATCATTGAAAAAATGGTATTTTGTCCAAATCTATGTTATTTCAAAGAAATAGTTGAAACTAAATTATAATAAAGTTATTTAATTAATACTTAATTTTATGTTATTACAATTTTACATCGCGCTGTAATTGAGTGGCTGTATAGAAAGTTGGAACATCGTTCAATAGAAATGTGAAAATAGAACTAGTTTTTTTATAATTTGACAGCTGCCAGTTGAAAACGATTCTCCGTAGGGCTGAAAAATATTATTTTCAACCCGCTCCTCAGGCAACTTCAGACCTACTTTCCGAGTATGAGTAGTGAAAAATATGTTTTTTGGGAAAAAAAATCCTCTTTTTCATAACTACTTGATTCCAACGAATTTTAAGTGCAGTTTAAAGGCTTGTAATAAACTAGCGTTTAAAGATTATGAACTTAAATAAAACTTTAAAATGCTGTAGTCTAAAGTTGCCAACATGTCGCTTGGTAATTTTTGCCTTACAAGCGTCGATATATTTAAAAAAAAGTTTAGATGATGGTGTTTTGATTTCAAAGATTTTCAGTAAACTAGTAGTGTAATAAAAGAGGGGCTCGTGGCTAATTAACAACCGCGCGGATGATATCATTTGCATGGTTAAGCTGAGCTTGCCGCGGTCAGACCATGGATGGGTGACCATTCGTTACACATCGAGACACCTTCGTGCCTTGGAGCGCACGTTAAACCGTCGGTCCCGAGTCTCATAAGCATATCTATCGTTACGGGTAGTCGGAAGCCTAAAAATCTATAATATAACCGGTCTATCTAACCTTAGGATATCGGCACTGTCCAGGGGGCCTACTCTCTAAGTCCGTCAACGAAGTTAATCGCCCGTCCGAAAGTAGCTCGAAACGTAGAAGTGAACAAAACAAGTGTCAAGTTCAACTTTTCGGACGCGCAAAAACACATCGGCAGTAGGGACAACTGTCAAATCGTGTTGTCATTTATTCTTAGTTCGGGCCCCGAAATAATTGTATGTTCGTAGGTGATAGGCAGCAGGAGACGCTCGTAACTAAGGCCGAAACCACGGACTTAGTGCTTAGGGAGTAGACCCCCAGTTACTGGGTTGCGGAGGTCTGATGGCAGTCGCTCCGTGTAAAATGCTAGTATTCAGCCGCTCAGCGGGGCTCCTATTTCTGTCTGCACGGTTTAAAGTAACCTAACACGAAGGGGATGACAGGGGCTTCGTTCGCTCGCTTCGGTCGCTCACTCTAGCCCCCGTCATCCCCTGCGAACCTAACCTATCCGTGTCGGGGTTCCAATTAACCACTCTGCTAACAGTACTGTGAGCAGTCGCTCCGTGTAAAATGCTGGTATTTAGCCGCATCTGATTAGATTGGAAGCTGACCGCAACATATTTGGGAAAAGGCTAGATAGTAGTGTATTAAAAGAGCCTCCACGAGTGATGATACAAAAGTAGAGTACATCCGGCGCACCCTGGGCAGTCAGCCTCGCTACCAACCTTGCTGACTGGCTAATATTTTCACCATAGTCTGAGCTAGTATAGCTCTTGCCTTTCATCCACTTTGGTAACTAAACTTACCTAACCAGTTACTAGAGAAGATTTTCCTTTCGCTGTTTGGTAACTAGTTGTGAGAGAAAAAATATTTTTCCAAATTCGTAGATCAAATTATTTCCATTTTTGTAACCAACCATTGGCGACTAATAATGTTAACAGGGTGGTTAAGGGGAACCGTGACACGGGGATAAGTTAGGTTCGGAGGGGTTGACGGGGGCTAGAGTGAGCGACCGAAGCGAGCGAACGAAGCACCTGTCATCCCCTTCGTGTTAGGTTACTTTAAACCCTGCAGACAGAAATATGAGCCCCGGTCAGCGGGACTCCGTCGAAAAATAAATATACTTGGAAGCAAATAAATCGAGCCACTTCTATTTTTCACGTAAAGTAATTGTTATTATTTTTGGTATTATGGAACAGATCAATTCTAAATATATCGCCTAAAAGGGTATTTGATAACCTTTACAATGAGGGTAGTTTTTGTATTTTGAATTATTATAATTCATGAAACCAAAACTAATAACCAGGACACGTGAAAAAGGAGTGGTTCGATTTCTTTGCTCCCAAGTGTAGAAATAGAATCTGATTTGTATTATTTATGAATGCCCATCACAACTAGTTACCAAACAGCGAAAGAAAAATCTTCACTTGTAACTGGTTTGGTAAGTTTAGTTACCAAAGTGGACGAAGGGAGTTCGTGCACGGGAAATGATGAAGAAAATGTAAAGTACTTGAGTTTACGAGTAGTTAACTGTCTGGTATTTATGGGTAGGTTTTCATAATGAAACATAGTCCAATTAGGATTAGCATTGTATCAATTTTCACGTTAGTTAATAGGCTTATTTTCCAGGAGTGACGCAGTGATTTTTCGTAAATTGTGAACATTGTTGGTAGCTCCTATCAAAATAGATGTATTTACATACTACTAGTCGTAGTATGTTTGAGAGATGAGCGTATAATGTGGAGTAATTTACATGTAAATGTGTAATTACTAAACATATCTAGCGGAGGAATTCAGAGGGCTGTAATTTAAATAGAACATATTTTCTGACTTCAATTCATGCAGTGATATTCAGATAGGAACTTCTGGGGTATATTTCGAGAAAGAGCAGGATTTCTTGCGTCTCTGAATTTTACAGTGCACCTATTTTGTAGCGAGCAAGCTTCAACACTTCAGCGGGATAATTTTATATTAGACTAGTTTCTGCCCGCGGGTTTTACACTGCGTGATATTGGTGTAGATGTTTTTAAACTTTCACGATTTGTACACATTATAAAAATATAGAATCGGGTCTTCTCACGTAACAAACTTTAAGAAATTCGGCCGAAACGTCGGGATAAAAGGTATTTTGTGCCTCTTAAAGTTTGTTACGCGAGAAGACCCGATTCTATATTTTTATAATTGGTGTAGATTATGTTGTGCAGAAACTAGAATAAGCTAATTTAGGCTATTGCCATTTTTTTTCTATTGGTCTGCTGTAGATGGTCCTTGAGGACCCCTTCTACGTAACCGGGTAGTTATTGGCTAGACCTGAAGGGTCTCCAGCCAATGGGGGGGGAGTAAAATACTTAACCTAAGCTAAATATTTGTACTACACTAACATCATGACTACCTGCAATAACAGCACTAAGGGCGACCCCTAGAGTCCCACGACTCGGACCTCGGCTTAGGGCGTTGCTGGCGGGGGTTTAGGGGGGAGAGAAAGCTTGATGAGGGCTGAATTATCGGTGTGACTGCGGAGTCTGAAGAGACGACCGGCTCTACGACGGGAGAGCTCGGTGGATCGTGACCGGCGGCGGTGGGACGTCGCGACGGGCCTCGTCGGCGAGGACGGTAAGCCGGACGGCGGCGGACGCTGTGTGTTGTACTGGTCAATTTACTCGCCTCCTGGAGGAGGGTAATTTCGTCATCGGGCTCTAAAAGTGTGTGCCTGGGATGGCGAACTTTGCTTATGAGAGAGGGACGCCGCTGCGGCGACTAGGGGGTTCGGATGGTGAGCGGTAGAGTCGAAGTAACGCTTGGAAATGCGTTTGAGGTATTGCCTGATGGTTGGCATTTTAAGATCGAGATGGAGGGCTATTGCCATCTTTTTCACTTCGATTAAATAAGAAAGAGATGGACGTAAATAAGAGCTGTCAAATTGAGTTGCAACTAACATTTCCATACACATTTAGACGACACGTTAGAAGGTGTCGACTAAAAATAAAACACGGTGAACTTAGTTCTTATTTCTATCACTACCTTTTCTTGCGCTGTCTGATAGTCAAGGGTAATTTTAGTTTAGTTGGTGAGCAAGAGAAAAAGTACGTGATTTATATTTGTAGTTAAAGAAAATCCTCACGACACTGCCATGGTATTCTGTACCATGGACACAGCTATGTTAGAATTATTGGTTGTTTGTTTGTATAGTCCAACAATGAAGGTTTAGAATTCCTGTTTTTTTTTCTTTGTAAGTCTTCGTTCATAAATCATTAATGAAGGGTTAATTAACTGAACCTCCTACAATTTATTACTGAAATCCATAGATTTTCAGTAAGTAATAAATTAATACTTTGATTTAATTCAAACTTTTTGAATTAATTTTCGAGTACTAATTACTTCTAGAATACCAGTAGGTAATATTTCTTTGATTCCTTGAATTCAATGAATTGAACAGATAAATGCGTTTAAGAAGATAGCGTCCCAAGTTGCCAAAGAACTTTTTATTGGAATTGATGAATGTACCATGATTTATCAAACTATTGAAAAACTCATACGATTTTAGACAGGTTCTTTTCTAGTTTTAACAATAAATGCTTTGCTTGAAAGTTTGGGCGTGTAAGTATGCTGATCTGAAAATAAAATATTATCTTCGTATATTCGAATGATTTAACTGATTTCTTCAAAAAGGAGCAGGTTTTTACCTCGTCTGTATTTCTTTTTATTTATGTTTGGGCATAATTCCGACATGTATGTGACGCACGATCGTAGAATTGGGCGCATTATAATGTGCCTAGGCATCATGAAACAGCACCATTTCATGATAAGCCTAACTAATAGTTACTCGTCATATCGTTCAATGCCAAGCGTTTGACGATTTTCCACGTCATTTGGGCATTTCGGATCTATTGGGTGTTGGAACTGTAATAAATTACAGAAGGAACTTTTACAGTACAGTCACGAGCATAAATATATTACTATGGGCACATCGGCAATTATATCTGTCCCAGGAACGAGTTCAATAATATCTGTCTGCACGACCGCAGCACAAACATCTGATCACTCATAGGCATCATATTAAAGTGACAACTTCCCAAAGCAAAAACATGTGACGATATTAGTTTTAAAATAATGTGATACCTTTTTGCAGCACAAACATCTGATCGTTCAATGGCATCATATTAAAGTGACAACTTCTCAAAAGCAAAAATATGTGACGATATTAGTTTCAAAATAATGTGATACCTCTTGGAGTGCAAAAATATGTGCCGTTTACTAATTCTGTGTTTCTGTCAGCATTTGCATTGATTCCTCAGTAACATGCATAAATATTTGCCGATAAATAGATGTCAAAAATATCTGACATAATTCTATCTTCCATTTTATCTTTCATATTATTTTTGAGTTTGTAAAATTATTCCATTGCAATTTAAAATAAAAATTCTATACCTATATAAATATATTTCTAATAATATTTTATTTCAAACAATGTTGACATGTAACATGGCTAGAAAAAAAAACATAATTGTATGAAACTACCATAACATTATGCTTCTTAAAATCGAGTGTAGCCGCCATTCGCATCTATTACGTCCTGCAGATTTTATACCATCAATATCAATTCTTAAAACACGGCAGCGTCAAATGAAAAAATTATCTACCCACAAAAATACAATAATTGAATTTTGATTTTTAATTTGTAGATATATAAGCATAGTATCAAAATCTATCCAAAATATAATAATTTTACAAACTCAAAACTAACATGAAAGATAAAATGGAAGATAGAATTATGTCAGATATTTTTGACATCTGTTTACCGTCATAAATTTATGCACGTTACTGAGGAATCAATGCAAATGCTGACAGAAACACAGAATTAGTAAACGGCACATATTTTTGCACTCCAAGAGGTATCACATTATTTTGAAACTAATATCGTCACATATTTTTGCTTTTGAGAAGTTGTCACTTTAAAATGATGCCTATGAACGATCAGATGTTTGTGCTGCGAAGAGGTATCACATTATTTTGAAACTAATATCGTCACATGTTTTTGTTTTGGGAAGTTGTCACTTTAATAATTATGATGCCTATGAATGATCAGATGTTTGTGCTGCGTTCGTGCAGACAGATATTATTGAACTCGTTCCTGGGACAGATATAATTGCCGATGTGCCCATAGTAATATATTTATGCTCGTGACTGTACATTGAATAATATTCAAACATTTTGAGGGTTAGGTAGGTAAAGGTTACAGATTGGCAACTCACCCCCGAGACAACTCGCTCTTGACAACGGGACTCCCAAAAGTCAACCATGAATGATAACGATCCCGACAACTGCACCCCGACACCCCGACGAGGTCGAACCATCGACCGCTCGATCGGAAAATAAAACCGACCGTTTTTTTTTGTTATTTTGTCATACGATGGGCCAGGCCTAGTGCCTTTCTGTGCTCAGTTACAAGGACTGGGCTTAGTGTCATATTTGGCCATAAGCGTTCGTCTACCTTTCAAATACAAAGGCCAATTACTTTTAGAATACGTAAGACGAAAACAAATTAAGAAAATACGTAATGTAATAAGAAAATATATTTCCTGCAACATTGTATAATGTAAAGCTTACAGTATTATAACTTTGTGGGTTTATTATAATAAGTACTCACATACTTACAATGTATTTTCTCTCTCTCTCTCTTTCTGAAACAGTTTGACAGTTACACAGATAAATTATTCACCAACTTTACAAGTTGTCCCATAGCCGGCTACCCTCGATACCAGGAAAACATGACGTGTGATATATCACGCTATTTTCCGGGTTCATTCGTCTCTATCAACCCGACTGCCTGATGGCCGAGTGGAGGAGACGGACCGTTTTGGTGTGTAAGCGATAGACAAGCTAATTGTAATTAATTTGCACTATTAAGGAAGTAGGTACTTATTTTATATTTTCTGGCCGCTAAATGCTCGACACAAAAAAATGTCGAAATCTCTTTGAAACATACTTAAGTTTCTAATAGTTACTTACCTCCGGTTTTTGAATTGAGAATTCTAGGATAAGCTTAAGTAACATTTGAGTACGGAGTTGTCGAAAATATGACGGATTTTAAAGCATTTTTTTGACAACTTCGTACTCAAATACTACTATTGCTTATTGCGTATTGCTTATCCCGAAGTCTCAATTCAGAAACCGGAGGTTAGAATCTGTAAATCAAAATCTGTAGGCCATACAAATATTACGTGGTCCATACTGAAAGTTTCTGGAACTGGCCACTTGCGTTAAAGATATTAAAAAAAGCTTAAAGTAAGTTCCTATTTTTGAAAATGGAACTCTAGCTGTAGACATTTAATTTTTGACTTCTGTCATTTTTGTTTTTTTGTTTAACATTTGTTTTTTTTATGCAGCTAAAACAGTTTTCGATTGTGTTTATAGGCCACTCGCACCAGGTGACCATGGTTGACTAAGGTCTAAATTCGTCTCATTTTAAGAAGAAGACCGTGCTCTTCTTTTGTAATAAAAGATTAGGCTTATGCTACACAAATATTTCGATGTGCCTCCCACGTAACTTGTTGTAAGCCACAAATTGCATTGTTGTGTTTTTCACGTAAAAGTGTCTAATTTTATGTATTATTTATCTGTTCCAAATTTAAAAATAGCAAAAAAATAATGTATTTTTATATTTGGAACACATAATATACATTAAATTAGACACTTTTACGTGAAAAACACAAAAATGCAATTTGTGGCTTACAACAACTTACGTGGGAGGCATCGTTCTGAGCGGAAATCAAAATATCTTAGTTTAAAATATGCAGTTCATAGAAGCACAGATCTTAACAATGGAAGAGTTTAGTGGCACGTAGGTATACTTCGTAAAGTTAAGGAACTATTAAGACGTTTGTGGTTAATGATTCTCAAAGGCGACCACGGACCAGACCGGATAGTTTCAGAAAGCCGTTGTGAGCAAGTGGCCGGCTCTGTTCGTTTTTCAAATAATGACGTAGGAATAGCTCTGCACAAAAGAGTACGGAAAATTGAGGCATTTTTTTTTCTTTTGTCCTGCTTTTAGATGGTTCTTGTGGACCGTTTGGCGAGACCTGAAGGGTCTCCAACTAATGGGGGGAAGCAAAATACTTAACCTAAGCTAACTACTTATACTACTAACGTTATGACAACTAGCAACAACAGCACAAAGGACGAATTCAAGTGGGAATCAGACCTCGGCTTAGGGCGTTGCTGGCGGGTAAAATTGGGGCACCACTGTTCGTAAATTATAGGTTAAGTTTAAGCTATATTAATCAGGACTATTAATCTTACATTATTTACATAATTACAAATAAAAGTATATACAAATATTAAAGAAAAATATATCGTAAACTAAAATAGGGCATCAAAATATTCCTCCGCATCGCTGTCGACTGGTAACGTGCCCAGAAGGCTGGCAGCATTGCCACGTTGTATGGCAATGTTGCCTTTGATCAAAGTAGAGGCCAGCCTTCGGGTCACGGGAAGTGTCGACTAGCCGCTTTGCTATATCTCTGAATTGGAGTTGGGCACTCGGACCCCATGACCCAAGTGTTTCGACTCCAAACGGCTCGAAAATGTAATTACTAATAAAGTTATTATCTTTTCGCCGCTTGAGGGTCTCCGCAGCTGCAGCAGCAGATCCAGCACAGCCTGCCGAGCTAGGAAGATGGGATGGCGCAAGGGTATCGAGTTTAAACTTTTAAAATAATGTCTCTGGTCTAATAATCTATCTGAGCGTGTCAATACACATTTATCGCTAGATAAAACATTGATTGAAGCAATGATACATATAAAGAATTACCTAGTTACTTTTCGACTACCTTGTCGGTCTAGTGGTCGCGACTGCTGAGTGTGAGGTGCTGGATTCGATCCCCAGGTCGGGCAAAGTGTTATTAGGTTCTTCCGTGTGCATTTCTCAATAGCATTAAACATAACGGCGAAATGAGGGTGTACTATAAACCTCTGTTCAACCCTTCGGGGAATACAGGCGTTATGTTATGTTACAGGCTACAACGATTATTTGCCAAAAGTGTGTTTTTGTTACCTGTAATTGGGAGTCTAGTAAAGAATATACAGGGTGTCCCTGGAAGTATGGATCAAATCGAATAGGGGCGCGGGCTAGGTCATTTCAAAACTTGTAGTAGTCAAATCTTGAGTAAAATTTTTGCCAGACCAAAAACGCCTTTTGCAATAAATGTTTTTTCTTATTGAACACATGTTTTCTAGCTGCGTAAAAGTATTACCACAAGAAAGGCGTACTGTTCGCCAAAGTCCTGAAAAAAAATGATAGCTCTGATAGTTTTTTTTATGATTTTTTTCTATGCGAAGTGATTGAAAAAAAAACAATAATTGGTATAACTTTTGAACCGTAAAAAATTGCACCGACATTCTCAGGGTTAAAAAGTTTGGAAATGACATTGCCCACGCCCCTATTTGATTTGATCCATACTTCCAGGGACACCCTGTATACATTAAGTAAAGTATCTACCTAACCACATGCTACATACACAATCCACATTCTAATTATAGCACAAACGCCCACAACTTACAAAAGGTTTGCTTTTATAGTTCGCCCACGGGGTATACTTTAGTACGAGTATCATCCCGCTGTAATATTAGACTTATTATATTGTGGCGGGGGCTATCACGCCACATGCGAACTATCCTACATCGCGATATTAAGATGTGACATGCAGATTATTATACAACCGCCCAACGTTAACTGTTGGGTAGTAGCCCGCCAGGCATAAAGAGCCGCCTGGTTGGAGGATTCTCCCGTTTCGTTGGAGGAATACCACACTTCGTTCCTCCACAATATCTTAACAGAATCACCTAAATGGCGATATTAAACGGTTCAACCAAATTGATTCACTTTGGTTGAAAGGTGCAACAATTAAAGCATATACTATACCTATATACACAGTATCTACAAGTGAACGGTTCAATTCACATTGCTAGGAAGATGTCGTCGAATCAGGTCGTACGCTGGGGTCGTTTTTTGTGAGCGTTTAATTAAAGAATTATCAAAAAAGAAGCGAAGAAATTGACGACGTTGGTGGATGCGTCCGTGCATATTAAGAAGACTTTGCTTGGGAGCTTCAAACAGTCTATTGAGAGACTTGGCAGAAGAGGATCCAGATTCATAAATAAATCGTCGATTGATTCATCATCAATTGACAATTCTGACATCCTTCCACGACGCTGCGGCGCCCACGAGTGTATATCGACGAGTGAATCGTTCAATATTGTGTTTACACATTCATTTATCGTTCAACTGCGTTGAATAGTGAACGCCAAAAGTGAAAATATTGAGCTAGTTCAATTCTTTCAACGCCATTGAATGCGATTGATCAATGATATTGAATGATTCACATTTATGTTTATATGGTTCAATTTGATTGCTTCATCCGAATTGAAAGGCAGAAGTGAACCGTGTAATATCACTATATGTACAACCTTATTTTTATTTTATACGAAAACCGAATCACCCCAACAAGATTTTCATCAGAACTGCCTGAATATGTGTTTTTTTTAGTAAATCTCCAAGTTACACCTTAGTTTATGTCGCGTTAAGTTCCCTAAAAAAGTGTGAAATGCCTGAGATGTGCTATGCAGGGGTTGTCTAATACACGGAAACTGACCGAGAGGACCGTCTCAAGCCTCAAGGTGTCTATTCCCGTCAACTGTTATGGGTAGAAAAATACTGAAACAAAACTGAAATTTATGAAAAAAAAAATGTGTAAAAAATATGTCAATCGATTCTCCTAGTGATTCTGAACAAACTAGTTTTATATACTAAAACTAAGCTTGTATAGGTAAGTGACAGGCAGAGAAACCTATTCTGTTGAACCACCACTGTTGTTTTAGCTTTATTCCTTGTGGATGAGTTCATCCGGGGAAGTAGGTACTACCACTATTAGGTACCTATTTCTACCGCCAAGCGTTATTGCTGTGTTCGGGTTTGAAGTATGTGGGTGCTGGTGAAATTAAAGGCACATGAGACTTTTCAACTTTGTCGCGAGGTTGGAAAAGTATCAGCAATCCTCTTGGTTTTGTAGATGTATAGAGGGAGCGGTAATCGCTTTTAAGTGGGCCGCCGGCTTGTTTACCAAACCATACCATAAACAAAATTGGTTGTATTTCATGAGATATTCGTAGAGGACGAGCCAAACGCAATTTAACGGTCACAATCCAATCCTGGGCTCCGACTGAGAATTTTCTATCTCAAAAACCCAATTGCACTTTGCCCGACTGAACCCCACGATCGACGAATGAGGCGGTTTTTACAGGTTTTATCGATAGTTATGTTGTTTTGAAGAGTCGTGTTTTTTCAGCTAGGTGTTTGTTTCTTTACCTTCTCGCAGAGGCAGAATTGTTCGAGACAATAGGGTATTTGACTGGAAAAAACTAATAAGTCGTCAGTTAGATATATTAGGGGGTGCATGAAAAGAGCCTCCACGAGTGACGATACATGAGTATGTCCGGCGCACCCTGAGCAGTCAGCCCCGCTACCAACCTTGCTGACTGGCTAATCTTTTCACCACGGCATGAACTATTTTCATATAGCTCGTGCCGACACGATAGAAGAAGTTAGATTATCAAAAAATATTTGACCCGTATTTTTTCTTTTGTTACGTAAACCAAAATTGACGACGATACGTCACTTTTAAAATTGGCAAAACGTCATAAGCAAGTACAATTTTTACTTGCTTCTGACGTCACAGGTTCCCACTTTCGAGTTTTGGTACGTTTTATCTTTCATAAAATTCATAGATATAAAAAAAGAAAAAATACGTGTAGATTCTTTTTCAAAACTCTAACTGGCGGACTAATTAGATTTGTAATATATTGATGCTGTCAACATGCCTATTAAATTATCAGATGAAATAATTTAAACCAAAAGTTTAAAGAATGAGGCTCCACCAGAGATGTGTGTACTACGGATGTATTTCAAACTAACCAACAGGATTGCTTTAATTTACTAACCTTGTCACATGTTTAAAAATCAAGCGATCTCATTAGTGGATTTGACAAACATCCGTAGCACACATCTCTGGTGCAAAAGCAGCTTAATGGTGGTATACTTTTTATTGCTATAATATCGTCTTCTGAAGGCCTTTGCAAAGGTTACTTAACATTGGTGCCGATTCTGTTATGGACAAACTAAACTTAATTTAGGCTATTGCCATCTTTTTCACTCTAATAAAATAAGAAAGAGACATACGTAAATTAAGAGCTGTCAAATTTAGTTGAACTAAAAGTTCCATACTTTATACGACATTCAAAACGTGTCGACTAAAAACACGGTGAAGTTCAAGGCGTAAATTAATTTGACATCTCTAACTTAGTTGTTGTCTATCACCGTCCTTTTCTCGCGTTATCTGTTAGTAAAAGATAGCAATTCTCTAATTTTAGTTTAGTTGGTGAAAAAGAGAATCGGCACCTGTATAACTACTGTATAGGCAGTCGTGTCATTAATAGGCAGAAAAATAAGTCGCAGTCTCGCTAATGAGACGAGTTCTTTCGACACGACGAATGAACTGCCTTCAAGTGAAGTCTGAAAATATGCCGGGAAAACGCCAACAAGAATTGCGCGTAGATAAGTAGCGACAGCGTGCCATTATGGCCCATTGTCTACAAGCATCAAAACAACCCACTCACCTCACTTAACTTTTATGCGCCTGCCAGACTATGCTCCTTGCGCTGCTCATCGCTATGCTCCTCGCGCTGCCGTGATTTGCCGCGATGTTGCCCTCTCTGCCCACACACTGCTCTACTCGCGCAATTAATCGCGACGCTCCTCACTTGTCATTTGCCTTGGTGAGACAATGGACGTTGAAACGGTGGCAGCGTGCGCGCTATGCATTTTTAGTATAGCTAATTATATTAATGTAGTAAAAAGAAATATACATCGTCGTCGTCGTCCTCGCCAACGGAGATGGTGGATCACATCTATTCATCGCAATAGAACGATGTAAGTACTTGTGTACAGTATTCATATTATTAACTAGGAAAGTGAACTTAAAATAACTTATAGTATCTCCGCAATTTTTTTAAAGACATAGAATTTTTTGTAGTTAGTACGGTAAGTATAAAGTCACTATGTCATGAATTAGTCTAACAAGAAAAGTTGTATTTATTAGTTATTTTTTAATTTGAAAGCAATTTTTTTCTTGTTGCTAAAATCGAAAACATGGTTTATAATTTTAAAAAATCATACTGAGCTATTTAATTTATTATCGCCCACCTAGTTAGTTTTACGTATAATTGTATTTTTTTCATTTACAGAAGCAGTATGAACAGTTTTATCAGAGAACTAACTTGCGAGGAATCTGGAGAGTTCCACAACTTCTGCCGAATGTCAAAAACAGATTTCGATTTTTTATTGAATAACATTGAACCTCTGATTAAAAAACAGGATACTCAAATGAGAATCGCTATACCACCAAAAATACGTTTAGCAATAACATTACGTTATTTGGCCACAGGGGACAGTTATCGAAGTCTTCACTTTCTTTTCAAGGTGTCACATCAAGTTATCTCTTTAATAGTACCTGAAGTTTGCACAGCTATTAACTCTGTTCTAAAGGATCAAATTAAAGTAAGTATACATAGTACGTAAAAACTCTTTATTTTTTATATACTTAATAATATAGGAACCATGGCTAATACTGTAGTTAAAACACAGGAGGATGTTCATTCAGAATTTAAGAAAGCAGTCTATATAATATTATTTGCTGGTGATAGGATTTCTTCAGATAATACATTAATTTTTTTACGGGGTTCTGATGCATGATGAACTATATTTTGTGATGTTGTCGGAAGTAGGGATTCTGAATTCTGCCAATTTGCACTATCTTCTGGTATTCTTATTGACACTGAAGATGGTGGTATGTCATTGGCTGGAGATTGTTGAATGGTGTAGGCTGGAGATTGTTGAATGGTGTAGGCTGGAGATTGTTGAATGGTGTAGACTGGAGATTGTTGAATGGTATTGGCTGGGGATTGTTGAATGGTGTAGACTGGAGATTGTTGGATGGTATTGGCTGGGGGTTGTTGAATGGTGTAGACTGGAGATTGTTGAATGGTATTGGCTGGAGATGGTGGAATGGTGTAGGCTGGAGATCCTGGAACAGTATAGGTTGGAGATGGTGTTGGAGAAGATGAGTAGTGTGAAAAAGGTAATGGTTGTTGGTAAGATCCAGTATGCTCCAGAAGTAAACCATCTATATCATACATAATTCTTTGACGCAACCCATCTGGAATTTTTCTAAGTTTTGTTGCTAGAAGTTTAGCATACAATTCACAGTCGTCTTCTACCTGTCGTTTGTTAAGAACATTATTCAGAGTTTGAAAACTATTGTCCAATTTATTTTGAGCATCATCTATGTCAAAGTTCTGGCGCCGCTTTTTTTGTATACGAGTAGTTGAAGCATTTTTATTTCGGCTATAATCATCCCGAGTAACTTCATTTTGGGTATTTTCAGACTGAGTATTTTCATTATTAGTTTCTTCATTTGGAGTATTGTCATCTGTGATATTCTTTTTTTCAGGCTAAAACAATAAATAACATAAATTATTTTATAGTAAATTTCAGCATACTTATTGTAATGTAATAATTATTTCTTTGTTTCAGATACCACAAACACCCGAAGAATGGTTACAGATTGAAAAGGGATTTAGAAGACAGTTTCCACGATGCGTTGGAGCTATAGATGGGAAGCACATTATTATTAAATGTCCAGCACATAGTGGCTCTGAATATTATAACTATAAAAGTACTTATAGTGTCGTACTAATGGCTTTAGTTGACAGTGATTATCGTTTCATTTTTGCGGATATTGGAGGCCAGGGACGGATTAGTGATGGAGGGATTTTTAAAAATTGTTTACTCTGGCAAAAACTTAACGCGGGTACTTTAAATCTACCGCTAGGTACTCCACTGCCCGGAAGAAATGAAAGTGTTCCATACGTATTTCTTGGCGACGGTGCTTTTGCTTTACATAAACATATATTGAAACCTTTTGCAGGTAATCATAGTTTCGGCACAAAAGAGCGTACTTTTAATTACAAACTTGCTAGTAGTCGCGTTGTTGTAGAAAATGCCTTCGGCGTTTTAACATCAGCTTTTAGGATTTTTCAAAAACCAATAGAAATCGAAATAGAAAAAGTGCCTCTTGTAACTATGACCTGTATTTTGTTACATAATTTTTTAAGAAACAGTCAATACTCTCGGGACATCTATACTCCACCCGGATCTTTCGATTCTTCTGACGAATCACATACTGAAACTGCAGGAATTAGAGCATTACAACAGATACCCAGACGCTCTTCTAGCGATATTACCGTAATTAGAAACGAATTTGCTGACTATTTTCAAAATCTGAATCAACAACAGTAAAACTACACGTAAGTCACACTCGCAAACACGTGCACATTTCATTGTTATCACAAGTAAACTTTTTAACATTGTTTAATAAGAAATAAATAACTTACATCGTCTTCTGTATTTATTGTTTTCTTTACATCATATAAAGACCCTAAAAACAATTCCATTGCGTCGTAGGCAAACCATGTTGGTTGGTACACATCTTCAGCCGAGGAGCCAGAACGCATTGAAGCTTTTTTTTTATTTACTAACGGTCTAAAAGATGCCATCAAAGATTTCTTTTTTGCTTTCAGCTCTTCAACGCCAATGTTCATAATTTCTCCAAGCCTCACCCAAGCATCGTGTACCTAAAAAATAATAATTAATAATTAAATTAGAAATAAATCGATTAGCCGACTATAAGTGCAGGCAACGCGTGGGCAACAATTACCGGCCTACAGGCACGGCATTATTTTACCGTGCTATAGGAATTTAATCACGGATAAATAGGTGAAATAATATAATAGGTACCGGCCGACGACATATTTATTTTCTTCATTTCTTGATAGAGTAATTTTAACAAATGATACATACCTACCTACATTTTTCGTAAATTTAGCTAAGCTTTCAAATACATAAACATACCTTATGTTTCGAAGAGTGATTTTTGTGTTGCGGATCCCAAATAATTGGCTCCGTGGACAACAAATCTATAAACATTAACACTTTTTCATTTGACCATTCCACGCTTGGCGACGACATAATTTCCAATTTTGCATACGCGTGCATCTTGCGCGAGCGCTCGATGCGGACTGCGACCGCGCGATTATGTGGCCAGCCGCTCGCACTCGTATTGCCGGTCCTTTGACTCGCGCGCAAAAACCGACAAAATACGGAGCAGTGGGCAGGACGAGGAGCATGACGAGTGGCATGACGAGTAATGTTGCCACACTATGTCTCTGCCTCCTTTCCTCGTTACTTCCCATGCCACTCGTCGAGTGTGTGGCAGGCGCATTACAACTGGAACGACATGACTAGCAGTTTTTTTTTATTTTTCCCTCTTCACGAGACCAGCCAGTATTTTGATTAATTAAACATTTAATTTTGTTGTGTCATTCGTTCCAAAACTAAAAACTGGCTTGAAATTCATGACAGCCAATTCTAAGTTCGGTAATTAATTCGAACTGGTACAGAATTCAATTTCGCACTTCAATTAGGTCTTTATGGAGGTATTGGCAATGTACTTACTTCTCCGGGTTTTTAAGTAGATTAGAGAAATGTTACGTTAAATTATGATGAATTTTATGAGGTAGGAAGCGGTTTTTGATCTTTCAATTTATTTTTAATAAATTCTGAAGGTTTTATTTTATATATTCGCCGTTATTTATCGTGGGTTCGACCGCCCGGAAAGAAATTAATTTGTGCACAACCCCCTGCGCGGTGGTATGTTTTATGGCCCCTCGGGAACCGACGGGTTATCTTCGCGAATCTGTTTTAAACCGAAAGATTTCCCGAGTATTTTTGAATCTCCCACTTTATTCTCCTGTGGCTTTAGCTAAATTTAGAATAATGTAAATATTTGGACGTCTTAAACGTTCGTAGTTCATATGCTTTCTACCGTTTAAGGAAAACGGGTTTTACAAACATTGTTTCATGTTGCTGCATGTCTAGCATCCATTAGCGGATTACTAACGACGTTGGAAGGACTACTTTGGTACCATATTACCCACACTTCAACGTCACTACTTCATTCAAGTGGTCTACGTTTAGTGGGCCATTATGCAGAGCTGCCTTTTTGAAGACAGAACATATTTAAAAGAAAATGAGTGCTGTTATGTTAGTTCTCTATCTCATGATATTTATTAACGTCGTTGACAAACTGTTGATGTTGATTCGTAGTGAAATCTAAATTGAGAAAAAATAATTTCAGTTTTAAAATGTCCCCAATATCATCTAGCTTTTTTCTCTAGCTTCTCGTCTTAGGGGGATATTACACTATCATATGTCTAGGATAATATACAGGGTGGGTAAAAAATCGTGGATCAAACGAAACAGGGCGATAGCTGGGGTTATTAGCAGTATTTTTTGGTAGTAGTTCAATTTTTTTTACAGTAAGTTTTATAGTTACAAATATTTTTTCTAGAGACTTAAAATATATTAAAAAAGGGCCAATACTCATAAATCATGGTAGGTACTCACTGTCATAAAAGCACTATCAAAGCAACTTGACACCATTTATTGTTCTAAAATATATACTTACTTTATTCTAATTGCCTATTTATTACAAATTTTGATATTTTCTTAAAACCATTCAAATTGTCATAACTTTTAAGGACATCAAGTTAGGGCTCTGCCACTAAGATATTTTTACTGCAAATAACCCCAACTATCGTCTTGTTTCGTTTGCTCCACGATTTTTGACCCACCCTGTATAGGATCATATCTCTTATAATTATGACCTCTAGAGTCAAATCTGTGTATGAAGAAATGACTCATACATCTATTAGATCGACGGGCCCTACGTACAAAGCGACATGTCAAAAGTCGTGGTTTACAGGAGAGCGTGTTTAAGTTTGGAACTGATCTGTCTGTCTGTGTATCATGGAATATTTTTTCAATATTTTACTGTTGATCTATAATACTCAATGTAGGCCGATTGTAATGGTGTAACGATTATTTTAAATATCCTCAATTTTCCTGTCAAAACTGTAAGATGACCGTTACTACGTCGACTGTGAGAGAACGTCATAAACGTTTAAGTCTTATAAGTCCGTTTGTACGTAGAAAAAATTAAAACATCATTTTATGAAGTAAACAAAATATACGTTACAGAAAATGTTGTGTATTGTTAGTGTTACCAATTTTAACCCCCGACGCAAAAAGAGGGGTGTTATAAGTTTGACTGAAGTCGACTCTATCATTTCGTTGTACGAGTACGTTGTAAGTAATCGTTTTCTATCTGCAAGACGTTACAATTTCAAAACTTCAAAATTCCAAAACAACACAATTAACGAAACAGTGGCTATTCAAATAATTACAAGTTTGCACGACAACAGGTATAAACAGGCTCACGTCTAGTACTCCATGTAAATGACGTTAAGTTTGACAAGTCCGCATTCGCGCGGAATGGCGCGCAATTTAAAACACGGTATATGACTTTATGTAATAGATATCCGCAAATACGGCAACAAAATCTTCAGAACTCTGATATTTGTTTTCATATACGTTTACGTATCATTTGAACACGAGCTTAAATAAAAAAAAAAGTGGGAATATGCGTATGAATAAACAGAATTAAATTGTGAAATAAAAAAAACTGGCCTTTTGGACATGTCTTTATATACAGTGGTGGACATATAATTAGAAACACCAAGTATGACTTTCATTTTTAATACAAATTAACTTGATAATTAATGTTTTACGTATCATAGAGGGCTTATACCTATTTATCTATAATGTATGTACATCATGAAGTATTACTATGTCAGTTTTGGAAATATCATATAACCGTTTATGTAAAATCTGGTATACTTTATAAAATAAAATGAAGCAGCACAACGTACTAAGGTGGCCAACTAATTAGAAACAGAAAAAAAACATTATCATAAATATGAACAAAGGTAACGAAACAATAAATAATGAAGTTAAATGGTACAAACGTTTTATAATAAACAATTAATGTTTGGTTGGGAAGCCTCTGCTGTCGATTACAGCTCTACAACGACGTGGCTTTGATTCTATGAATGTTTCATACATTTCTAGGGAATATTTCTCCAAGCTTCTACAAATGCGTCTTAAAGTTGTTGTAGTATGATACTAGTAGTAGTACGATATTAGTGATATGTTTATTGGGCAATGTCTTCTTTACAATGTACCACAAATTTAGATTTGATTCAAATCCGGACTATTTGCAGACCACTCTAACACCGACACTAATTAGTCTCTTAGAAATGCTTTAACGCTGTTTCTTTGGTTTGGATTATTGTAGTGTCGGTGTTAGATTGGTCTGCAAATAGTCTGGATTTGAATCAAATTTAAATTTGTGGTACATTGTAAAGAAGACATCGTCCAATAAACATATCACTAATATCGTACTACTACTAGTATCATACTACAACAACTTTAAGACGCATTTGTAGAAGCTTGGAGAAATATTCCCTAGAAATGTATGAAACATTCATAGAATCAATGCCACGTCGTTGTAGAGCTGTAATCGACAGCAGAGGCTTCCCAACCAAACATTAATTGTTTATTATAAAACGTTTGTACCATTTAACTTCATTATTTATTGTTTCGTTACCTTTGTTCATATTTATGATAATGTTTTTTTTCTGTTTCTAATTAGTTGTCCACCTTAGTACGTTGTGCTGCTTCATTTTATTTTATAAAGTATGCCAGATTTTACATAAACGGTTGTATGATATTTCCAAAACTGACATAGTAATACTTCATGATGTACATACATTATAGATAAATAGGTACAAGCCCTCTATGATACGTAAAACATTAATTATCAAGTTAATTTGTATTAAAAATGAAAGTCACACTTGGTGTTTCTAATTATATGTCCACCACTGTACGTAGGGACCGTCGAGATATTACATTGTCATACGTATATCTATGGCTCATAGATCTATGATCCTAGATATATGATAATGGAATAGCCACCTTACAAGAAGCAGAATTTCACATAGCAACTGTCATTACTCAAAAACTATATCTAGAGATGATAACGCATGTATGGCCCCTAAAACCTTAATAGCCTGCATACCTAAATTGATGTTCTAGTGATCTATCTTGTCTACGCTCATATTACGATCGCCGTAACCTCTCACGTGGAAAAATTGCCCGGCCCTTTATAGCGTACCTACGGCGATTTCACGAATGTTTGGCCTGAAAGCCGATATTAATAACTTAAGTTTTCTCAGAAAAAAACAAGTATATTTCACAAAGGTCAGGGTGGTGTCAAATATTTTTTTATAAAAACGTTCGGGTCAGTCGTCGGGTCACAGAAAACAAAGAGATTTAATGTAAGGGTACATTAATATTATGTTCCCATAAACACGCAAGTGTAATGTCGAGTTATTTTCGTCGCATTGAGATTGTGATCTCACTAATAAAATGTAGTTTTACTTCGCTAAGGGCGTTGGAGAATCGCTGGAGTGAAACAACCGAATCTAGGTAGTTAGTTTATCCTTTGTGTTTGCTAATAAAAGGGGTTTTGTTTGTTTCTCGTTAGAGCTTATAAAAGAAGGCTGGCCTTTTTAGGGTTGAATGGATTTAACATTAAGAATAAAGTTTTAGGGATTATTTGAATAAAATTGATTATTTTATGAGACTACACGGTATACTAGGTTAATCGGAAAGGGTACTAAAGTGCCCATAATAATGAATAACTTTTGGTCTACAACTTTCATTAAAAGTCAATAGTTTAATAATAACTGTTCTCATTAAAATACCCTAAAATCTATCTATCCTCAGCTGTGTTTTAGGTCATATTGGGGGTCATGGATTAGAAGCTCCATTTTCTGAATTCGTAACTAAAGCAAGGATGAAGAATTCTTGAAAAAACTAAAATAATTTTGCGTGAAAATAAAAATGATCCAATTTTGAAATTTTAACACTTGCTAGCCATCAGTGATACTTTAAGTGGATCGCAGATTAGTACCGCCTTTCCGACTAACCTTGTATTCGCTAAAGAAGCTACACTTTTAAATTATATTTTCCACATTTTCGTATAACTAACTAATATTCTAGACGTTTCGCTTGTAAATATACTTATCACTTTGTTAGGTACACACAACATGTTCATAGTAAATAAGCAAAGTGCCTATTAGAACTCGGGTGAGATTGCTGAGCGCTCAAATATTTTGTCATAAAAATCATAATAAAGTCACACTACGCGACTTTTCCACGCGAAAAGTTTTCTCATGTCTTGTAAACAAGAAATTAAACATGAAACCCGGGAATTCACAACCTTTTAGTGAGTTATGGAGTAACAAATTGCACGAATAAACTAATTCAAGCGTTTGGGGTTAGTCGGACATATTGTACGCTTGTACTCCGCCCTTACCTAAGTGTAATTGTCTGTAACAGACCCTTCAGTACGTTTCTGAGTAATTAATATTACAACACGTGCCAAACTCAATTATAACTTACGCAACAAGAGGCTGTATGATTCGACGTCAATGCCATTTGTTACAAATTCTTTTTTTATCAGTCAGTACCAACTTTACCAGAATGTTCCAAATTTTGAATTTTTTGTAGAGTTTCTAATGTTGGCAGCCTAGGGAACGAACTAAGTTCCAATGAATTAGTCCAATGACCCTCGAGAGCAAGTACTTAGCATACTTTTTAATTTGCGAGCTGTTTTCATAAGAACTCTGAACAGTTTTATTTTAGACGAAAGAGCAACTGTTGTAAATTATTTACAACAGTTGCTAGTATTTCAAACTCTTTATCCTACTCATTGATACTTTTTTTTAAATTTCATTTTTTGTATTTGAATATACGATCGTTTTTGTGATGTATTTGTACTGTTGATATGGTATATATTTGAGTAACAAATGTTTCGTGCCATAAAAGATTAAAACAAAAGTTGATCTTTGTTTATCTACCGTGCCGTCCCTCTGTTACCGGGTCATAATTTACAAAACGTTTGACATACAATCGTGGAAATTAGAATATAAATTAGTATTTGTGATTGTCGGAAAATATTAAACGAAAACAAGAAGGTTTTGAACAGATTGCATGGAAATTACATCGCTGATTCTATCGGAAAATTCGGGAAATGGATGATTACTCGCGGAATAGCGCTATCTAGAGTGAAATTAAATGTGATAAAGTGCTGAGAATCCGAACAAAGACGTCGACATTCCAACATGTTTGGCGCGATCGTTAGGATATCTGAGGAGCGTTTGTTCAAAAGATTGTATTTCCTTTTTTAGTTTTTTTTTTCTGTCACTTTCTTTACAAGAAAATGTATAAAGTTAAGCCAGTAATCTTGTCCCAAACGCTATATTTGTCCGTAATAAACGTCTCTAAAAATCATGATCCCGATCAAAAAGTTATATTTACATTAGATGTACACACAAAGGGTTCTTGTCAATGCTGCCGTTTTTTCCAGTTTTCCTAGATGTATTAGGCGCTCCTCAATCAATCTGTTCTCAATATAAGGCTTTGGATAGACGTAGATTTAGTACCTACATTTATAAGCAACGAATAGAAACGTTTTAACTGTATTCTGCCGGATTTTCAGGTACAAATAGCAAGGGTATACTTTGCGCCTCTCCTTCCCTTAAGGTAAATCCTGTGAGCTTTTCCCTTCGTTGACTAATACGATTTGCGGCATTACAGACATCTGTTATAGACGATTTAACAGAACTTCTTCAACAGATGCGACTAACTTGGTATTTGAACAAATATGTAGCACGAAGAAGAAAATTTCTGCCGTCCGATTTCTAAAAGACCGTTAAGTGACATTTTATCGAGTTTTATATACTACGTAAAAGCACAACATTTTCCCCATCGACCAGTCTGGTCCGTGTTTTTCTATCATTTGTCAATTACGAGACCCAGAGACTTTTACAGAGATCATCATCATCATCATCATCATCTGCCTAGCCTTTTCCCAACTATGTTGGGGTCGGCTTCCAGTCGAACCGGATGCAGCTGAATATCAGTATTTTACATGGAGCAACTGCCTATCAGACCTCCACAACCCAGTAACTGGGTAATACGATACTCTTGGTAAGACTGGTTGTTAGACTTTTTGGCTTCTGACCAACAGTAACGACTGTCAAAGATCTACAAATGACAGCCAGGACCTTTACGTGCTTTACGTGCTTTCCGAGGCACGGAGGAAACTCGCTATGGTAAATGGTCACCCATCCACAGACCAACCTCGGCAAGCGTGGCTTAACCCAGAAGATCGGTCTATGCGGCTGTAATTATTTAGCCACGAGCTCCTCCTCCTCCAGACTTTTACAGACATATTACCATATAATACCATACCATATTGTAGATGGTCTAATTGCAGTACAAAAAAAGCATGACATAAAAACAAAAAGTTTAATTTTAAAAACTTTTTTAGTCCTGTAACTCATTAAAAGTTATACAATAAGCTTAAAGTAGCCCAATAATTTGGTATAACCAAAAACATCTGTATGTCTTCAAAACTTCTAGGGACAACACTTTGTACGTTTTTGCTCGGATCTCAAAATTAGATTTAGTCACGTAAAGGCCTTTTAGAAATCGGACGGCAGATTTGAACACCCACGTCTATACGGTAAAGTCAATTTTATACAAAATTATGATTAAAATGTGTATCCGCTGTATGCAAATGTAGCTAATAATATAAAATCGCTTTATAAGGTTCGACTCGGGAGCCAAAATTATCTGTTATCGTTATGGCATCATACCTGAGTGTACGGTGGGGACTTTATCAAAGATTATAAAATTTCCACTCAAAATTGAGAAAGGCAATGGGGCCACCTGATGTTAAGTGGCCACCCAAGGGTAGCGAACCTTTCCTAATTGTAGAGTGATACTTTAAAATTTTTGGCGACACCCTAAAAATAGGACGACCTCCAACCGATCTTTTGGGGTGTCTATTTGAAGAGACCTAGGGTACTACTTTTTTTTAGAAGACACATGCTCATAAATCTTACTTTACCGTCGATCGTTTAAAAAATATTTTAAATTTACTTTTTTTTTTAGTAATATAATTTAATTAGACCTACAATAAGTTTTTTAACCTAAATTAATACAACATACAATTTTAAATGAACTGTATTTAAATTCTAAAAAGAACAATAGCGACCACTATACACATTTTTGTTAACATATTTTTTGAAAAGTATGTAAAAGTATAGAGTTTGAATTCCTAAACAGTTTTGTCTATTACTAAGAAACTTACTAAGACATTTCAATTTGAAGTTTAACCACATTACAAATAGAAAACCTTTGATTATTTACCTGTCTAGATAGAGAGTTCGAGCGTCTAAACGCCAAAAAAAATATCAGCCAACTGTTGGCTCATAAACTCGTTCCGTCAGATCAGTGGTGTCACTGTCATTGTACGGTAAACACGTGTTCTGTGGTCTACAAAAATGACAATTTGCGCTATAAAAGTGTGCAGGAATTACAAAGGACGATTGAAAACAACTAAAAAAGTTACCTATCATCAGTAAGTAAACTGTAAATAACTATATTATAAAGAAACAATTAAATTAATAAAGTGTAATTTCATCCAAAGATGTGACACCATTTTGACGTCATGTTTACAGGGTTGCCTGTATGAATGTAAAATTTCCCATGAACGTTAGCTGATTTAAAAAATGTTTAATCATGATCCAAAAAGTATACAAGGTTAGTCGGAAAGGGGGTACTAATCCGAAGCCCACTTATAGTATCGTTGATGGCTGTTTGAAAGAAAGTGTTGAAATTTCAAAATTCGAATTTTTTTTTTCCAAATAAAATGATTTTTATTTTAGTTTTTTCAAAAATTCTGCATCTCTGCTTTAGCTACAAATTCAGAAATTGGTGCTTATTATTCATGACCCCAAATATGACCTAAAATGTAAACACAGCTGATCATAACTGGGGATAGATAGATTTTAGAGTTTTTTTTTTTGAGATTTTTGAACAACTATTTCTCTTAAACTATTGACTTTTGGGAAAAGTTGTAGAACAAAAGTTACTCATTATTATGTGTACTTTAACACCCTTTCGGATTAGTACCCCCTTTCTGACTAACCTTGTATTTCGAGATTTCAAGCTACCATTTAATTGTAGTGCTGGATAATATACATTTGTAATATATTACACGCTGAAATTTTAATGGTTTTCCCGCGGCAAAACTATTAGCAATCGTTACTATCGAAACATAAAGTTAAACTTACAAAACAATGTTTTTTTTTTCAAATAATTAAAATAACATACTGTGAGCTAACCCGAAGGATAGCAAATAAAATAACATAATTTACAAATAGGCTTTTCAGCTTTCTGGGGCGTTATTTATTAAAAACAGGATGGTTGGCTACTATTTTATGTATTTTTAAAAGTTTTTTGTTAATTATAGAAATATTTAAAAATGTATTTGATAAGTAATGTTAAATGAATAAACGAAATAATAGTGTTGATTGTTAAATAATTCCAAACTACAATATTATTAAGAATAAATAACCTTCAATAGCAATATCTTTTTAATTAAAAATATATTTTACCTATTACAATATGCACAAACTCTTAATATGTGAAAAAACATAATTAAATTAATTGTTTAAAATAAATTATAGATAGGTACTTCAAAATCAAAACATTTTTTTTCCCCTCTTTTTATGGGTAATATTCAAGAGCTGGTATCACTCAGTACGCGGACCCGTGATGCGCGCGCTTGTTAAACAGTAGTAAGCTACGCTTACTTGTGTGTGTAATACGCACACAAGCGCTTCAAATCTGGCCTGTTGTTTTTGTTGCGATGGCAGCGCAACACTCTATCTAGACAGGTAAATAATCAAAGTAGAAAACAGGCTAAATTCTATGTGCAGGCTTACTAATATTCCTAAGTCCTCCGAAATCTCCATCAACATCACAATTTAATATTCAGCTCGAAAATTAATTCGACGCGCCTACCAGTCCAGGTCATTTGAGATGACACGGCCTAGACAAGGCCACAAAGCCTTCAGTCAAATAGCTTAGCAAGCTTTTGGGTACAATGATTTATTACCAGAGGACTCTTAGGGTTTGTTAACGTTAGTACCCCGTTATTACAGCGCACAATGGATTGAAGATTGCGTTTAAACATTTTTAATTTAAATACAACACGTTGTTGAGATGGTTGGATAGGGGATGAGATTAGTTCAGTTAAGGGTTGATGAACTAATCTCACCCCTTTCATATTTTAGTTAATGGAAAGTCTAGGGACACTATCAACGTGACTTTTGGAGAGATTTAGTGAATGCACGTTTGAGAAATTAGCTTCGTCTACAGGTGGTCTAGCAAAGGTGTCGTTACGGAATCCATGCTCAACAGACTTGGCTGAATAGATCGTCCGTAATCGTCACAATTATTGACGTTTATTATAAAATATACTTACAGGTTGTTCCGAAACTTTATGTCAAGCCGGGAATTAGGGCAGGTGATTGATAAATTGTTTTTTTTTTCGTATCTTTTTCTTTTCAAAACTACTACTACCATGGATAAACTATTACCTCATAAGAACGATTACGTACTGCATCCGATCCGAATCCGTGAAAATACGTTCCGAAGTAGCCATAGAACTATTTGTATGGTAGTTTACGCACTACATCCGGCATCCGTCATCCGATTTCTATCCGTCATCCGTGAGTCTCCACTTTGGAAGAAATATTGACGGACCGAAGTAGCCGTAGTAATTTGTATGAACGCTTTCGCACTACCTCAGATTCAAATCGGACGCCAAATGGATATGCCAAAGATGGCCCCTGAATTGTTTGAATTTGGATCAGAGATCGGAATAGTGCGTAAGTAACATCCGAATTCGGTCCGAGATTTTTGCTCTAGATCGGTATTTTCACGGATTCGGATCGGATGCAGTGCGTAAAGCAATATCCGAATTCGGTCCGAGTTATTTATATCCGTATTTTCACGGATTCGGATCGGATGCAGTGCGTAATCGCTCTACATCTAACTACTAAATGTGTATTCAGAAAAAAGACAACAACATTTTTTTTATTCTGAACGGTCAAAATAGCCATATCATGTGTTCCTGGCTTGACGTTGAGTTTAGGGCATTCTCGTATAATACTGGGCAAAGACAATTGCTATTTACTCTATCTTTTTTTTCTTTACTCTATTAGAGTGCTAATGCACTGTGCCTAATCAGCATCCGAAAAAATACGGTTCGGGAAATCTTGGCTGAGTGGCTCGATACAAACCTACAGCTAGTTCGGACCAATTTTCTCGGATTTCGATTCGAAACAGGTGCACAAGTCCTCTTAAGATAATCTTTGTTCGAGCCCAACGCCTGCTCGATTATAATGAGCAAATCAACAGTGCACGTAATTAGCATCTAATTAGTTTATAAGTACATTATTTGCATGTTCATACCTTCTTCCATCTTTGTTCGCAATCGAGACAATACACGATTGACTAGTAATTAGCATTTTTGGAGTTTCCTTGAAGAGTCCCTAAAATTCCCGAACATTTTGGGCCATTACCGAGCTGGATTGGTAAAAATCAGTGGATTTGCAAAAAATAGTGGATTTAATAAATCTTAATCATCGTGGAATTTGCCGTGGAGGTTATAAACCGGCCACCTGATTTTGGACTAAGGAAATTGAGCTTTTTTACGGTGTTATGTATATTTAACGTATAATATCATCACCCAACACTCTTTCAGGTAGTATATAAGGAATTTATATAAAAAAGGTTAGTGTTTTATCTGAATATTGTTTAACGTACCTTTACCTATTGCCTTGTGAATAGTTCCTTATCATTTTCTTAGATGATAATTAATTTGCAAATACGATTATACGTACTTTTATTATTAAAGTTAAAAGTACAGTAGATATTTTGCTACATTTATAATTGTATAACTGCATTTTAGTAAAATATTCAAACTTATAAATAGTTATTAGTGCATAGGTACATAGGTGTTGTTAATATTATGTTGGTGTTAGATTGATTATAAGACTTATTATGTCTTTATTTAGTTAATTAACCCGTACTAGTCAATTTAATAAGAACAGTTATTTAAATTCCTACGTTAGTTAATTTAGTACCTATCTAGGTTTTGAGGAATTTATTTAGATAAAAAGTCATAATTTTATTTAGATAAAAGTCTAAATTGAAATCACATTTTGTATTGACATTACTACAGACTATTTACAGTATTTGTATACATTGTTAGTTAAATTGTTAACCATAGTAGCTATCGTACCTAAATTAAGTTATTTGTATTGTATAAATTATACCTAAGTTGTTATTATACAAATTACAGGTTGATAACACTCGATTCCCAGTATGTCCGAAGAAAGAGAACTAGTTAAAAAACGAGGAAGCTACAAAGGACGCTTAACTGCATTCATTAATTTCCTTGATGCATCCAGTGACAAGGAGTTTACTATTTGTGAGGTCAAGGAATTGCAGTTACGGATGGGAAAAATCGAGGCTTTGTACGAGCAATACGATGAGGTACAGTTGCGATTAGAATGTCTGGTAGAAGATGTCAAAGCTCAATTTGCTGAGCGTGGTGAATTTGAGTCACAGTACTACAAAGCACTGTCTAGGTCGCAGGAAATGTTATGTAAGTACAACAATGATAATGAGTCGATGTCTAGCGACAAATGTACTCGTATAAGTCAACGTAAGCCTGTTAAGTTGCCCACGATACAGCTACCTAAATTTAATGGGTGTTATAGCAATTGGTTGGAGTTTCGTGACACTTTTACTAGTCTCATTCACAGCAATGACGAAATAGATCAAATTAACAAGTTCCATTACCTGCGAGCCTCTCTGGAAGGATCTGCAGCTGTAGTAATCCAAGCATTTGAGTTTTCCGCAAGCAATTACGATATAGCTTGGAAGCTCGTTTGTGATCGTTTTGATAATAAACGATTATTAATACAAAATCATGTGTCATCCTTGTTTAACTTAAATACAATAGGAAAGGAGTCCTGTGTTGCTTTGAAAGGTTTGATTGACCAACTGAGTAAAAATCTCCGTGCGTTGGAATCATTAGGTGAGCCCATCAAGTACTGGGGCACTTTATTAATTTATATTGTCACTAGAAAACTAGATCAGGTAACTTATCGTGAGTGGGAGCAGCATAAATGTCGTATAGATAAAGATAGCACGATAACATTTGATGCATTCATTCAGTTCATCCGCACTCGCGCTGAGTTGTTAGAAACATTGGAAATGACACGGAATAACAATAATTCCACTCCCGCTAAGCCTAGTTCAAATTCTAATAAGGTAAAATCTATGGTTGTATCACAGGGTTCTGATAGTTCTAACACTGAATTGAATAGATTGTGCCCGCACTGTAAGGCTGATCACGTTTTAAGTAGCTGTTCACAATTTCTTTTACTAAGTGTAGACGCCCGACTCAAATTAATACCTAACTACAAAGTGTGCTATAACTGTTTTCGCGCAGGTCACTTTGCTAACCGATGCAAAAAGCCGGGATGCAAGATTTGTAAGCGACGACATAACATATTGATACATTCGTCGGAGAACAAAAATATTGCGAAATCTATGAGTCACGACAACAAATCACATAGTAGCTCGTCTCATTATGTACCAACGTCATCGCCCACTGACGCCGTGGCTTGCACTGATGCGAGTGCAAATAATTTTACTTTGTCTGCGGATTTTAGTTCGTCTTTTGGTAAACGTAAACAACGAGGTGTGTTATTGTCCACCGCTCTTATCAAGTTATGTGATCAGGACGATCGTGAGCATATAGTGCGAGCCATGCTTGATAGCGGTAGCACATCGTGTTTTATGACGGAACGATTATGTAGACGGCTTAACTTAAACACTAGTCAGGTAAATGGTTCGGTCTATGGCATTAATAACGTGAGTTCTCGCGTAGGCAAAACATGTCATGTAAAAATGACGTCATTAAATAATAATTTCACTGCCAAGTTTTATTGTTTCGTTTTGCCATCATTAACGACTGTTCTGCCCTGTCGTGAAGTCGACATTTTAGATTTAAATATTCCAGATAATATCTGTTTAGCTGACCCCACGTTTTATAAGCCTTCAGAAGTAGATGTCCTTATAGGTGCTGATCTCTTCTGGGACTTGGTTGGTTCACAGAGAATTAGACTAGGTGTAGGTAAGCCAGTGTTGTGTGAAACGTTGTTAGGCTGGATTGTTTCTGGCCCTGTTACCTATAATAATGGCAAAGTAATATCGAATGATATAGTATGTAATTTTACTCAAACCGATTCCACTAATAACGGTGATTTAAATAAAATTCACACCGACTTAGTAAAGTTTTGGAATCTGGAAGAGATTACCTCAAAATCCTCACATTATTTACCTGAGGAGAAGCTGTGTGAGGAGCATTTTGTCAAGAACACGACACGATTAGATGACGGTCATTTTTGTGTTCGTATTCCATTAAAGCAAAATCCGTCTATTTTAGGAGAATCTTTCCGAAGGGCTTCTAAGTGTTTATATTCTCTAGAACGCAGACTGAAGTCCAAGCCTGAATTCGGTAAGTTATATTGCGACTTCATGTCTGAATATGAGACTTTAGGACATATGACGGAAATAAAGGATAGTGACAGGCCCAATGGATATTTCATACCACACCACGGGGTACTGCGTGAATGTAGCACTACCACCAAGCTCCGTGTAGTTTTTAATGCAAGTTGTGCTACGACGTCAGGAGTATCGTTCAATGATGTGCAGATGGTGGGTCCTATGGTGCAGGACGATCTTATGTCTATACTTCTTCGATTTCGACAATACAAGTTCGTCTTGTCAGCTGATGTTGCGAAGATGTATAGATGTATATACGTCCACCCATCTGACAGGTGCCTGCAACAGGTTCTGTGGCGTGATAATGAATGCGATCTTGTCAAAGTTTATAAATTGAACACCGTCACATATGGCACGGCTAGTGCACCATTTCTTGCCACGCGTTGCCTAAAGCAATTAGGGATGGATTATCAAAACAATGACATCCACACCCCTTCGCGTTCTGTAGGTGACTCATTCTCAGGTAGCAGAGATAGGATTGCTGACGTCATCAAGCACGACTTTTACGTCGATGACCTTCTGACTGGAGCTGATGATTTAAATGAGATTATGTTTATTCGCACAGAGGTCACTAGCGCACTAGCATCTGCTTGCATGCCACTTAGGAAGTGGAGGTCCAACGTCCCTAAATTAGTTACCGGAGATTCTCAGTTGTCATTAGATTTAGATAAGGGATCTAATGAACCCAATAAGCTGTTAGGACTTAACTGGTTCTCCCATTCCGACGAATTTGGGTTTTCAAGTTCAACTTTACCTTCTAAGGATTCTGTGACAAAGCGTGACATACTTTCTACCATTTCACGTATTTTTGACCCCCTTGGACTTTTGTCTCCTTGCGTAGTTAGAATGAAAATGTTTTTACAACGTATGTGGTTAGACAAGCTCTCATGGGATGAGCCACTAGCACCGGCACTTAATGCTAGTTGGAATATTATTGTTAAGGCATTGCCGCTTATAAATAATTTTCGTGTCCCACGACATGTTCTATGTGACGCATATACTACGCTGGAACTACATGTGTTCACAGACGCATCAGAGCGTGCGTATGGCGCTTGCGTTTATGTACGTAGCGCCAATGATCAGGGTGAATACATGATTCGTTTGTTAGCCGCTAAAAGTCGAGTGGCTCCGATTAAGCCGACCACCATTCCAAGACTGGAATTGTGTGGCGCCGTAGTAGGAGCTCGTTTATGCGAGAAGGTTGTAAGCTCTCTGCGACTAAAGTTCAGTCACATTTATTGCTGGACTGACTCCACCGTTGTGTTGGGGTGGTTGCAGATGTTGCCTTCTAAGCTTCAGCCGTTTGTGCGCAATCGCGTTGCTGAAGTTTTAGATAAGGCGGGGCACTGTACTTGGCGACACATCCCAACCGACAAGAACCCTGCAGACCTAATATCTCGTGGCGTGGATATTAGTGTTCTGCAATCTTTGGACTTGTGGTGGAGCGGTCCCAGTTTTTTAAAGCAAGTTCAGTCTCATTGGCCTTCTCGACATAAATCGCTCGAATCAGACAAGTTGCCTGAAACTCGTCCTGTTGTATTGAGCGCTAGTGTTAATGATCATAATAGTCCATGTGATACAATTATAGATTTTAATCGGTTTTCTAGTTATTTAAGACTTATCCGTAGTGTAGCAACTGTTTTAAGGTTTATTAAACTGTGTAGAAAAATCTCCCCTAATTGTAAATTTCTATCACAAACTGAGTTACAGAATGCATTAAATGTTTGTATAATTAGAAGCCAAATTCAGTCTTTTCCTGAGTATAAACTATTATTAAATAATCAGAAATTGCCTTATAAAAGCGCCCTTATCAAATTCAACGTATTCTTAGATAATAATAAAATAATGCGCGTTGGAGGACGTTTAGCAAATTCGACTTTTTCTTTTGATAAAAGGCACCCTATATTTTTACAGTCCACTAACAAATTTACGAAGTTACTCTTCGAATATGAACATGTAAAGTTGATGCATGCAGGTCCTCAGCTATTGCTGGCTTCGATCAGGGAATCATACTGGCCCATAGGCGGACGACGCTTAGCAAAGAGTTGCTATCGTAGTTGCGTTCGTTGTTGTCGCATGTCGGGTAAAACTGTTTCTCCTTTGATGGGTAATTTGCCGCAGCAGCGCCTCCTTCCAGGTGGTTATCCTTTTGAGAGTACTGGTGTGGATTATGCTGGTCCCATCATGGCTGCTAGTAGGCAAGGTCGCGGATGTAGGCTAGTAAAAGTGTACATTGCTATCTTTGTGTGTTTTACCACCAAGGCTATCCACTTAGAGCTGGTGAGTGACTTAACCAGCAATATGTATTTACTGGCTTTATCTAGATTTATCTCGCGACGGGGAAAACCCAGTGACATCTACTCCGACAACGGTACCTCTTTCGTCGGTGCCTGTAACGAACTTTCGAAGTTCCTTAAATCTAATTGCAATTCCTTGAGCGAACAATTGGCTATTGACGGAATTAAATTTAATTTTATCCCCGCGTATACTCCTCATTTTGGTGGACTCTGGGAAGCGGGTGTTAAATCAACAAAATACCATCTTAGGAGAGTGTTGGGCAATTGTCACCTAACTTTTGAAGAGCTTAACACCACATTAGTCCAGATTGAAGCGATCCTCAATTCACGTCCACTGACGCCACTCTCGTCTGATCCAGCGGACTGCACCCCACTGACTCCGGGTCACTTTCTTGTTGGCCGACCGTTAACGTCACTTCCTCAGCAAGATCTTCAGGACTACTCCACTTCTTCGTTGACTCGTTTCCAACGGATTGAGCAGCTACGCCAGCATTTTTGGGCTCGTTGGAGCAAGGAGTTTGTGTCTGAGCTGCAACAAAGGACCAAGTGGACTACGTGCAAAGACACACTAAAGTTGGGTTCCTTGGTCATTGTAAAGGAGGACCATCTTCCTCCTCTTAAATGGAGACTAGGAAGAATTGTGGCCGTCCATCCAGGATCAGATGGAATTGTACGTGTGGCAGACATCAAAACTTCCACTGGTGTCATCAGAAGAGCCTTCAATAGGATCTGCCCACTGCCCGTTGATTCTGCGTCTGGTTGAAAGCACCTCTGCTGCTTCCAACGTCCGGGGGCATGTTCGAGCCCAACGCCTGCTCGATTATAATGAGCAAATCAACAGTGCACGTAATTAGCATCTAATTAGTTTATAAGTACATATTTACATGTTCATACCTGCTTCCATCTTTGTTCGCAATCGAGACAATACACGATTGACTAGTAACTAGCATTTTTGGAGTTTCCTTGAAGAGTCCCTAAAATTCCCGAACATCTTCTTTAATCTTATAACAGTGTTTTATGGCAAGTTTATCGTCATTATCATTTTAAGCTGTTAGTCCACTTTTGGACATAATTCCTCTCCGTAAAGTCGCTTGCATCAAATGGGGCTCTTTCACTTTTATCTACCAGGATAGCATAAAACAAAAAAGTATCCAGTTTTAATTTTTCACAGAACTCGCAGTATGAAAATGCTCTGTTGATATTTCACGGTCAATTTAAGTGACGTCAGCTGCAACCCTTTCACCTCGCTTCACCCCGCTTCACCCTCGAACTACGTAAAATTTACCATGGAAAACATTTTATTTTCGAACAAATTTTATTCACAGGGGTGAATCCTTGCAAATCTTTTGTTTGGAACACTTGTATAAAAGACAGTATATAAATGTAACAGATTATAAATATAGGTCGAGAGCGAGTTGTGGAGAATGCAAAGTGGATTGGAGATGCGCTGGTTTCGAATGCAGTTAACGCTACTTGGAATTTCGGACAGTATAACGTTTAAAAGGATAAAATATGCATAGTATAGTACAATATACAGGGTGTAAACGAATTCGTGTAATTCCTTAACACGTTCAGTGCCGGGTGCCTTCCAAGAGGGCACCCTCTAGTCGCATTCGCGATGCTGGGTTCGTGGAGGGCTTTTTAAATGTAAGTTTTTTTCGAAAATACACCGCTTGGGCCCCCTCTTCTTCTTCTTCGTGGACCCCCTGAAAAAACTATTTTACTATGTAGTAGCGTGTTTTATGGCTTTAAACCTAATGCCAAGAACCCTCCTCGAAGGTTCACTCTTAGCGCAAACGTAATGCCAAGGGCCCTCCTGGAAGGTCCACTAACCATATGTTTTCATATGACCTCTATGAAAACATATGGTGTGGTGGACTCGAATGCGTTAAAACCATGTGAATTACTGGTATAGATTAAGCAAGAGCGAGATTTAGCTTGACCAAAAATAAATTAAAAAACTTGCGGTATTGGTAAGTGATAATTTCTAAACCACCGCAAAAGGTTTCAATAAAAACGTAAACACAAATAAAAATTTTATGCGATAGAACATTTCAATTCCACGCATAAATTAATGAAAACAGGGCGACACAGTTGACGGGAACGACTAGCGCGATATAGCTCCGCGCAGTCAGTTAACTCGGGATGCTAAAATTACTCAAAACCAGAACACCATGTTTTCTTCTTGAAGTTTTTTTCTGGTTGATACTGAAAAATCCCATGCAGGGTCAATCTGTGTCACTAGTACGCACAAACGCACAAAACACACACAAACCCACCTTCATCCCCATTCACATATACACAAGCACCTGAATATTGTTATCTCATATGAATCACGGCTCATCTTCCGTGCGGAAGATGTCCGGTCCTTTGGAAGGCATACACGGGGACACAGGTCCAACGCGCAGAGGCCCCTTTGAAAACTTTAATCTAAAATGGGGTGGGGCACCAACCGGGGACTACCCACGGCTGCACTATTGGAGTACAGTCATGGACCGTCCTAAGTGGGTGCAAAACTATTGTAAAATATGCTAAAAAAAAATATCTGGTCTATGGAAAGGGGTATTTTGTGGATCGGTTAACCTCTATTGCCGAAAAAAAAGGCGTCTTATTATTTATTTATTTAAATTGCATTTAAAGATTTACTCACAATACACGACACATTTTATTTTTATTTTACTATGTAACATTACCTTGCTGTGGAAGAGCGGAGTCTCCTAATACAGGCATTTTTTGTTTAAAAGGAGGCTCCAATCACTAACGTGTTACTTAAATATGGTTACGAAATAAACAATTTTTAATTTATTTTAACTAGATCACGCGGTTTGAAGGAATTACACGAATTCTATAACACTCTGTATATGGCTTCGTACACTTGTAGCCCATATTAGATACGCTTCAAAGTCCAATGTCCTAACTCGTACACAAAGTCCATCAAAGAAGTTTTAGTTGATAATAATTGTCATAGCTGTAGTACGTAGTATTATGTAGTAGTTTCTAAGTGGTGTCCACTAAAGTTCATTTTGCAGTGGAAATGCAATCATCGTTCACTGTAAACGTGCCTCCGTAGACCACTTCTTACAATGAACGATCTATAGGGAAACATCTGAGCTATTTGGGCTAACATCTCTTTAAGCTTAAAACTGCTTCGTCGCTCGGGAAAACCTCGGGAATGCAATTTGGTCATTCTTATTTTATCACGACGTATAGGTACTATATCTTATAAGAGAGCCGCTCTATGTGAAATTAGTTTGTAGGCACTGAAATTAGCCTTTATTGGGTACCTATACAAGGTTAGTCGGAAAGGGGGTACTAATCCGCACGCCACTTATAGTATCACTGATGGCTGTTTTAAAGCAAGCGTTAAAATTTCAAAATACGATCTTTTTTTTTCCATGCAAAATTATTTTAATTTTAGTTTTTTTTTAATTCTTCGTCCCTGCTTTAGTTACGAATTCACAAAATGTAGCGTCTATTCCGTGACTTAAAATATGACCTAAAATGTATACACAGCTGCTCATAGCTAAAGATAGATAGATTTTAGCGTAGTTTTTATTAAATTTTTGAACATTGACTTTTGGGGAAAGTTGTAGAACAAAAGTTATTCATTATTATGTGTACTTTAACCCCCTTTCGGATTAGTACCCCCTTTCCGACTAACCTTGTATAAATTCGTAAAAAATTTAACTGACTAGCTTTAGCCCGCGACTTCGTTCGCGTGAAAGCCCACACGAACCATGTACTGACCAAATCAAATCAAAAATTTTTATTTCACATAAACCAATACAGGCGCTTATGAAAAGTCGAATAACCAAATGCATTCCCGAGGTTTTCACTCGCGGGCGAGTTATGTACGATTTCTATCAACCGGGCCACGCAGGAGCGCAGCGCAGCGCGTCGCGCGGATGCTCGAGCACGCGCCCGTAGCCGACCGCGTCCGCTCGATGGCTACAATCTGCTGGAACCTGGGCGCAAGCGCGCGCGTGCTCGTGTATCCGCTATCGCAGTCAGTTTCCGAGCGGAGCCGACCGGACGCGACGACAGCCGAGCGCCGCCGTGCACGTACTCGAGCAGCCGATCGGCTGCCGCGGAGTCCGAGCGCAGCCGACCGGCTGCCGCGGCATACGCGCGGATCTAACCGAGTCCCAAGCAGTGTAATTTCCATGCAAACATGAAATGTAATTATTGTATAGAAGCCTGAATTTCCTTTAGCACAGTGTGAAATGCGCTACGGCGCGCTCCGACGCGGTCCGTTTGGCAACATCGTACATTATCCTCATGACATTAATCCATTTTTTGCCCTAAGTGACACCCTCGAAGATGAGTTTTATTTTCCAGGAAACAAACAATCCCTCTATTCTTTTAGTCGTTATAAATTAATGTTAGGTTGTTACACTGTTTCTTTTCATATAAAAAGTGTGTCCAACATTGTCTACTGTGTAACTAGCTGTGTTTCATTCTTAAAGAAAATCTCGCTACGATTTTATCTTGGTATTTCAGAAGAGCAGCGTCAACCATTTTTAATACTTAGTTACAACAGTGTACACAAACTGAGTAGTTCGTAAACAAACCCAGCTTAACTAAATGTTGGTTGGTGATAACTTTAATATGATGCATTTACGTTTTTAATTTTGTTAATAACTCAAAGTTCATACTGTGGACATGGACATGCTACATACTGCCGTCCGATTCTAAAAGATTGTTAAGTGACATTTTGTCAAATTTGAGTTTTATACACCGTGGGCCCGAGCTGCCGTACGTTGACTAAAAGGCAGTTAAGCCACAGTTGGTCGAATTTGAGGTTTTGATGCCATTTTATAGTTGAAAATTCTCTATCGTCCTGTCTTGGAATTGTTTTTATATCTGTTGTAGTTGCGAAGTTACACATAACACAAAGCGGCTAAGGTATGGTTAGCGACTTTTTAGTATCGTATTACTCATTTAACATGATTACAAAATGCTTAACTAAAAAGTAAAAATGAATTTTGTGAAAAAACTGAAAGGGATAGATAACTGAAATATACTGAAAATTATAGAGCAATTAATACTGTACCTATTTCAATTAACAATTTTGTAATAATAACTTCCCTTTCATAGAGACAAACATTCCCACCTTTTTCGCTTATAACTCAAAAGTAGACTTTTGGGCTTAGCTGCCTTCTAGATAACGTACGGCAGCGAGGTACCCGAAAGATTTTAACCACGCCTTTCTGATGGTAAAAGTCAAATGTTTTATCAACGAAAATCCAATTCAGACATTTTTTTTTCGGTCCTTAATAAATCTATTAACTTTAGTACTTCTTTGTAAACAATACCTAAGGATGAACTGGCGACATTTATAAATTATCGTGTGAGTGGATAAGAAACTTCTCACTTCACAACCCTCCCCGACAAATAAGACATACGGCGTGAGGGGTATGGTATGACAACACGTTCATAGGACTTGTTACCATAGATATTTTTCGATTTGTGAATTACCGTAAATAATGAATATTTCGAAAATTAAGCTTTATTCAACAAACTATATCTTAGCTTTTCTTCTCCAATTAGGCATCGGAATCGAAGGTTAAAATCTTTCGGGTACCTCGGGCTCACGGTGTATACTACGTAAAAGCGCAACGTTTTCTCTATCGACCAGTCTGGTCCGTATTTTTCTATCATTTGTCAGTTATGAGATCCAGAGACTTTTACAGTGACGTTACCATATCATACCATATTGTAGATGGTCATATTTCAGTACAGAAAAGCATGACTAAAAAACTAAAACTTTAATTCTAAAAACAATATTTTTACTGTAATTCAATTAAAGTTATACATACATACATACATACACTCACGCCTTTTGCTCATGGGGGTAGGCAGAAACTGTAGAACGCCACATGCTACGATCCTTACATACTCCTGTCGCTTCGTCCACGGTCATACATCTTGTCATACACGCACGCCGGTTGAAAGTACTACGCACCTGTCCTTTTTGAAGAACATCACCAATAACATCAATGTATGTCCTTCTAGGGCGTCCTCTACTGGCGTTTCCACTGACATTCGCCTTATAAATTCCTTTTGTTAATCGCCGTTCACTCAATCTTTCAACATGCCCAAACCACCGAATCATACCCCTTTCAATTTTTGTCACTACATCATCTTTTAAACCGCAACTTTGTCTTATCACATCATTCCTCACTCTATCATTCAAAGTTACACCGCACATACTTCGCAAGGAACGCATTTCCACGGCATTTATTCTACTTTCATGACTCTTCTTCCAAGACCAACATTCACTTCCATACATAAGCGTTGGTACCAGTACACCATTATGGACAGCCAGCCGTGCCTTTTTGGACATCGACTGGTTAGCCACAACCGCATGCATAGCACCATTCACTTTATTTCCCGCATTTGCTCTCCTTTCCACATCTTCATCAATCTTACCATCTCTTGTAAACATACTTCCCAAATAAACAAACTCATTCACCTGTTCAATACTTTCATCTCCAATCTTTACCTTACACCCAGATACATCTGCATTTCTTTCAAAAACCATTACTTTCGTCTTACATTTATTAATTTTCATCCCTTTCTTCTTATCGACGGGTCCTACGTATACTAGTATAAGTGCAAAAATCAAACTTTACAGAAGAGCAGTTTAAAAGTTCGAAAGCTTTTAAATTTGACGTAAATCAAAAGAAATATTTGAAATTTTCAAATGGTGTGGTATGGTCCATTCCAAAATTTCAAATACTTCTACTGTATTATGTTAAATTTAGTAATAGTAGGTACCATAAAATTACAACTAGTTACATTAAATTAAGTTAATAAACTACCAATTCAATTAATTAATCAGGGTAATGTCAGATTGTCAAGTAGCATAGATATAATAATAATATGTCACATTAATTAATAATTGTTCAATAAATCATCTATTTTATAATACATTTTTTCCAGGAGCCATTCTTTTAATTTCTTTTTAAACCTATTAACAGGAATTATTAATTAAATTCTAGTTAAGCAAAAGTGAAATATAGTTTCACTGAGTTAAGCTTCAGTTGTATTTAGAGCTTGGGATAACATTTGTGCCCTAAATTACACATGGTGGGTGTATGATAAAATAACAACGGTTTTATGATACACCCACACAGCAGGCGGGCTTAGAAAAACACAAAGAATACATGTCCTGAGTTTTCAACTAAGCCTGTTGCCTAGCCTCTATAAAAAAACGAGTCGGACTCGTGCACCGCGGGTACCATACGTATAAAAAGTTATTTAGTTAAATTCATCGCCGTCTCAAAAACAATAACACCTAGGACAACAAAGTTTGTTTGTTGTATTTCGCTAATTTCTAAAAAACTGCTAGTTATATGTCGTCATCGTTTTATTCTTCCAGTAACATTTACATAAACCTCTATCAACTTGATTTATTACGATTTTTACTTTGCAAGCTTCGGAGACAAGGGGGGAATTGTTATTTTTACAGACATTTTTCATCATAAGTCAAAAACTATGCGGCATAGGTACTTAAAAATATATTTTGTAATGTGCAAATGAAGCCCTTTCATATGATACCACACTTGACCAAGTAACCCCATTTTAAAATTTTAGCCCCCATTTCGGCCCCAATAGCAATAAAAATAAGAATATTTTTTCATTTCTATAAGACAAGCATTATTACTAAGAAGTATTCCTAATTCCAAGTTCATAACATTAGTAATTCTTGAAATAAGCAGCTGTGAATGACGGACAGACGGACGGACGAAGTCTCACCATAAGGGTTCCCTTTTAGGGTTCCGCACAAAAATGGTGAAAAAGGAACCCTTATGGTGCGACTTTTTCCTTCCGTCCGTCTATCTGTCATAATTTTTTTGTATTTATATTTTCACTGAAGTATTCGTTACCAAACAGAATACGTAATGATTTTCAACTTGATTTTTCAGACAGTTTCAGTTTCAAACAATTACACAATCCATACATCATGACATTTCATAATGTTGTTGTTGGTACAATTTCATTCGCTTTCCTGTAATTACTACACGACGAGTGACGATTAACGTTGGAACGGCCAGAGATGACGAGTGCTACGGATAATCCAATTATATCCGTAGCCCGGTAGGCGTGGGGTTAAACTGTACATACACGTGGGACTTTTGAGATACCCGTATAGATTTAAAACGTGTGTTTTGCATGCTGTGATTTGATTGATAAATATGGTTTCTAATTAATTTTCAGGGTTCCGTACCCGAAGGGTAAAACGAGAGCCTATTACTAAGACTTCGCTGTCCGTCCGTCCGTCTGTCACCGGGCTGTATCTCTTGAACCGTGATAGTTAGACTAGACAGTTGAAATTTTCACAGATGATGTATTTGTTGCCGCTACAACAACCAATACTAAAAAAACAGAATGAAATAAATATTTAAGGGGGCTCCCATACAGCAAACGTGATTTTTTTGCCGTTTTTATAGTTAACTAGCTGACCCGGCAAACTTCGTGCCGCCATTTTTTTTCGTGACGATTTTTTTTTTATTTTCTTGTTTTCAATCCTTGGCCTGACAATAAGGAACACACAAAAAAAGAAGAATTATCCAATTTGGTGCAGTCGTTTGTAAGATATGCGCTTACATACATTTCGACGATTCATTTTTATTTATATAGATGGTACGGAATCCTTCGTGCGCGAGTTCGACTCGCACATGACCGATTTTTTACTTCGTTTTGTTACCTTGCGCGGAGTAACTGATCAATTCGCTAAAACAAATATTTAAAAGCCCGATTAATTTTTGAAGGGATTCCCGTTTTATGAATCGAGGTACAACGTATTTATTCTGTGCATGGTATCCTCAGAATAAATAATAGCCTGTATCTATTCACTAGTAAAGCATTCGGGTGAATGCAGCTAATAGATTGGGATTTACAATGTAAGTTACAAAGCTCGCACTCAATGTACAGCCTGAAAGCCCGACACTCCGAGCACGAAAAACCTATTTCCTTTTTGCTCTTTTTGGGGAGACACTGCAGAATGCATCAAGCTTGGGGCTTTTTCTGCTTTACTGAATAACTGATTTCCTTCGGGTGTATTCACGATACACGGCTCATATAACATAGCCTCTTTCAAGTACTTAAGTACCTTTATTGTAATCGGCTTTCAGACGTATAATCTGATTGAAAGCTTATCTGAACTAATGCAGCAGAATATCGGTATTTTATACAAAGCGACTGCCGCCTGGCTACCACAAACTAACTAGTAAAGCTGCCGGTGGCAGATTAGCGCAGCTTGGAAGCCGGACGCTCCGAGCACGACAAATGCCTATTTCCTACAGTTATAAGAGCAGTCAGGTTTCATTTGCAGTCTATTGAACAGTTCTAGCTTCGATAGAAAGACAGATTTTTTCGATATCGCTCTTTCACGATTATACTTAGTTCCACAGACGATGAACGAGAACGTTTATTTGTGAATTAATCCTTTATCATACTTAGTTCTTTTTTTTCGATTTCGAATAATAATCCTTTTTTTTACAGTACTTAGGCCCAAAAGACCCACATTTATCGCGGCATCAGTGGCGCTTTTCATGTCCTCCAAAGTGCAAGTATAGGGACACTTTGGGCACTGAAGCAATTGGGCCATCGTCTGGTCAAGAGCACCGCACTCGCACTGGGTGTCGGAGGGATCTATGATCCTCCATTTTGATAGGTTATGTTTGCAGCGGCCTACTTGGGTGCGCAGTCTATTGAGCGCTTTCCATATAGGCCACCGTAAATCACATCCGAGTGACAGGTGTTCCTGGGATTGAACGAAGTTGGGAGGTGGTGGATGATTTTCCTCCCATAACTTACGTCTCACTGTAGATGGTCGTTCCTTGATGGCAAGTGTGCTACACAGAAAGCTGTTCCGACTCTTAAGTCTACCCGGAGCTGTTGTATATTTGTAGAGGGGATGTCGGGGATCGGATCCTTGGTTAATATATAATATGTTATATTTTGAGGGCGATAGTGGTGGTTATTCCATTTTAATTTTTGTCAGCTATTCATGCAGGGAGAATACAGCGAAATCAACATTATCTTATCTACAAAAACGTCAGCGAACGAAACAGAGGAGGTGAAGGGCGGGCGTTTTTGGTTGTCTTTTGTAACTTTCAAAAAGAACTACGTAATACTAGTCTATTTTGAATAAATGACTTTTGCAGTTTGTCATATTTTATGATAACAACTCATCAAAAAGGCCTCCTACTTTGTAAACTGCTCATTAACTTCATTTAAAAAATAAATAGAAACAAAACACAGCACGTAGTCTATGCTTTACAATTTTATTATCTGTTAAGCGAGAGCGTCGTTTTATGGACCACCCCTGCTTGGAGAATTTGTAATTAGCAAAATTAAATCAGCTTGGTAGACTAACATTTAATTAAGAAACTGACGTGTGCCATTAATAATTGTTTAACATTTTCGAACGATTTTTTTTGTAGTTATACTTCTTTTGGCACATTGAAGGTAAAGTTTTCATTGTTAGGGAAATTACACACACAGCTTTAGCGGAAATTCGACATCATGAAGTTAGTTGTTGACATAAACTGTTTTTTTATGTCTATGGTTATTGAAGTGAATAGGTTTTATTATGATATGTCTCAGTTGAAGATAACAAATAACTTTTACCGCGCGTACATGAGTACGCCCACCATTTTTATTTATTTATTTATGTAAAATATGAATAAAGTTATTTTGTTTGATAATGTTTTGACGGCATAATAGAATGGGAGAAATTAAAAAGTCGCATAGTCTGGGAAAATAATGTCCAAGTTGTATGAGATTACGAACTTTACCCCTTTTTACTTATAATGTTGTTGATAATAAAAGTTGGTATTTTCATTTTGAATTGTATGCTCGAAACAAAGTGCGCGGCCGCGAAGCACCCTCTTCGCACACACAACTGGCGCAATGAAAATTTGAAAAGTTTCACATTGAATATCTTCAAGTTTCGAAAAGTTAAGGTTTCATTTCATCTACATTTATTATGAATATAGTCCTCGAAATATCTGAAGAGGACTCCATTCGTTAATGTTTCTGTAATTAAACAGAATTGTTATACGAATTGTATTTGTCAGAGTAATGAAATAAAACAAAACTATTCGACCCCATTTCAGCTTTACTGTTTTGTATAGTTCGTAAAACTGCGAGGAACTCCCAAAATATTATGTTGCTAAGCCGTAGAGAATTCGCTAACTATTTTGATTGCGTATTGATACCACGTTTGCAGATGACAACTTAAAATTGGCTTGCGGCTCCCAGAGCGCAGGGCCCTGCGAAAATAGATTTCAGAACATTTTCCAATAACATCTCGTACGTCTAAAATATTCGAATAAGTATGTTACGCGCGTGCATTACCTATGCAGGAATAACGATTTCAAGTAGACGAAATTCCTTGAAAAACAGATAAAAAGCCTGGTTAACATTTATGTTAATAATATGGAGCCGTAAAACAAACTATGAGCGCGCATTGCGAGGGGAGTTCCCTGAGATGTTCCATAAAGAAATGCAATAAAACATAAAATTATGGCTCCCGTCAATAAAACTGCGTGAAATTCTTTTTCTTTTCGTCCATTGTTCGCATCGTTTGCACATGGCTGTGTTTGGGAAGTTGTGAAAGGGTGCAAGTCGGGGCGTCGGATCCGGCAGCGTGGCCTGTCCATCCGGGACGGGCCGGTATCTTCCGGCATTTCCCCGCTCCACAATCTCTTTTCCCCCTGCTTCATTATTCGGCGCCCGGCCGGGTCGGAGGGGTGCGGGCGGACACAATGTTGCCAGGGTAATGCTTCGCTCTTTGTCCCTAGTTTATAGGTAGAGTTTTCAATTATATCAAACAATAACTTTTTCTTTTTATTGTTGTTTTATCGTAATCCGTGCAGCCTTTACAAATAAAAACAATCAGAACCGTTTTCCAGTATTGTGAATATTATTAAAAGTGGCCTGAATGTACTTATAAAATAATGAAAACGTTTTAAGCCGAATTTTCCACCAGTTTCCCCAAGAACGCTTACATAGTTTTCAACGAAATTTTCATAATTCTGTTTCAGGGAAATCGTGAAAAGCGTGGCAACCCCCGGTTTCGTTCAGGAGCTATGTCGGCGGCGCGCGGGTGCGTTAGTCCGCGTGGAGCGGCGCGCTGGCTTGGCTCTCCGAGTCTAGGGAGCCTCGGTCCTCCCCGCACCCGGCGCCCGCCTCAGGTACGCTCGCATGCATGACGCGCCACCCTGTTGCGCACTGCACTACAGTGTTTACCTTAAAATGCACCTTCCGATCTTTCTTATTCTACACTCGGCTAATTTGGCGGGATCGCACCGTTTCTCGTCTCTATCCACCGCTGCTGAACTTCTCTCGAAAATTTGATGTAGTATATCGATAGGTTTATTTGCTCCCGCACTTTCGACTTACCTGGATCGATTCGGTCCTCGAAACTTGTAGATTTACACTAGGTTAAATTATAATGTATAGGTAGGTTACTAGTCGCACCCGAAGACCTTCTGTAATAAATAATAAGCTATTTGATACCCTCGCACGGTTTGTGTTCGAAAACAAATGGGGATCGCTCTGTGGAAGGATGTAATTATTGTCTAAATAGGGTGGGTACAGTGGGTATCACTTTTTCCCGCCTAAATTCATGTCATACGAGCTGAGAGGCGGCGAACTCAACAATCCAATATTGGGAAAAACAAGTTCTTTTTTATAAAAGATTTTCTTTTTTTAAGGCCAGGTTTTGATAATGGAATTCAGAACTTTTAAAACAGTGTTCCAGAAAAAAATACAATAAAGGAGAACAAAAACAGAACGGTCCCAACTTCGATCAAAATTTATATTCGTTGTAATAAATTAGGTTTGTTGTTTGTTGACGTAATAATGGGGACAATCCATCATTCATCAATATAAATCGATTTTTGTTATCTATAATTGAAGTCTATTTGTCGAATAAATTCATAATTTTAGACAACTTCCTACGAGCGCTTACGAGTGATTGCTTTTTAATCATTTCGAGCTTAAACTTATTAATGACGATTTGTAAGCCTGGTCATTTGTTACAAGGCCTTGGCGTAATTAATGTATATAGTTGGAAAAGCTACACTAAACTGAACAATAAAAGCTTTATAAATATTTATCGAATTGCCACAGAGGAAAGTAATAAAGGAAAATTCTATATTAGAGGTGTTAGAGCTTGGAATAGTGTTAGTAGCGGTAGTTAAAAGAAACAAAGAAATAGGCTATTATTGTCACGTCGCGTCGCTGGGCACCAATCTTTCAAGATTTTTGTTTTTTATTTGAAGCACGAATGGCGAGTCTGTTCAAGCTTTCTTTTCCATTTGCATTTCCAAGGAAAAGTCCTAACTATAATGAACCTCTCCAATAAAAGTCGGAATCACAATAATGTGCACGCAAATTATTTCTTGATTAAAATAATCAAAAATCACTAAGGAAATCTTTTACTTGTTTTGTCTAGGCGGTTTTAAATTGAAAAATTATATGCATTTATTTCAACTTAGATTTCACTCGATGCGCACCCTGGGCAGTCAGCCCCGCTACCAACTTTGCTGAGTGGCTATCCACTACGGTATGATCAATTCTCATATAGCTCGTACCGGCACGAGAGAAAAAAAGATTCTACAAAACTCTCAGTAGATACAAAAACAAATCTGAAATTCCTATGCGATGGCCCTTGTTATTGAGTACAAATTCTTTTGTGTTTCCTCTTGGTTTTCCCATAGGAAGCAGACCCTATTAAAGGCGGTATAAAACTACATCCATATCTATGCAAAGACATATTTTGCCGTAGGGCCGGCAAAACACATTTCTGTTCGTTTTTCAAATAAACACTTCTTTATTCAAACCTGTCACAGATAATACATAACGGTTGAGTTCAATCTTGGTTATTACGATATAACTGTTGTAAATCCGTGTTATACGAAGGAAAGTCGCACATAATGTATTTTTCTCGTAAATTGGAGTAAACAAATTTTGAGAGGGCGTGCGTTTATGTTGTATAAACTCTATTTAAGGGGAGTACGGGGTTTTGAAGGAAGTATGCTTGATGGAGAGCTGTTACGCGATGTATTATAATAATTTGTCTTTTTAATAAGGTTTTTTTACGAGTAAAATATTGATTCAGTCATATTTGTTTCGATTGGTATTCGATCCAATCATACTTTGATTACAATCTAATTCAAGCGTAAGATGTTCTAGGGTTTAGTGTATTGTCCGTTATTCTTTTAAAGGTAAAGATAGACTTGGTACATCTACAGCTTATCGCTGACAGTCCTAGTTCCCACATGACAGGAGGCAGGAGTTATTGCCAGTTATCGGCCACAATCCCAATTCTCCGCCATAATTGAAAATGTTTACGACAGATATTCCAATTATACTGTGGGGTAGACCTGTAGATCGAACTCAGCACTTCGAAGTAAGCTGTCGTCTGTCCTACTATTACACTGATGATGCGATAAGTAAGATGTTGTATAGCAAATTGGAAGCCAATTATTATCTATATACTCGTATAATAATATATATTATGTATGTACTTGCACGCATGCAATAAAAACGTCGATATATTTTTTATGAGGCAAGGTAACGAGTGATTGTGTTATTGGTCAGACGTATTAGAAATACCGAAATAAATCAATAATCCCTATTCGTGACTTTTCCAATTGAAAATTAAAAAAAAAAGTTACTTGGGTCGGTGCATAGGTCACAGTTATTAATTGCTACATTGTGAATAAAATCGTAATATACTGAAAGCTCTACGGTATTACTTATCGATTCTCCATAATATAAAGAATCCTTTGCATATTAATGAAGCGAAGGAAATTAAGCGTGGCGAATGGAAGCACTCCATTGACGGATTACAATTAAACGAGATACATCTCTCATTAACAACTGGAGCGATGGACGTAACAGTTGTCTTTACAATTTGCGCCGGACAAGTGACAAGTAGCCGACACATTAGAAACAGCGAAAATCTCTTAAAATTCTCAAGAATAGTCCCTGAAATAAACTTTCAAGATTAATTTAAAAACGTCAATCTCAATCTTACTGAACGAAAAAAGTAGATTGGACATAAAAAATTGAAGCGTCGATTTTCCTTGAAAGCCCGGTCAGACGAAGAGTGTACAGATAAATAATACAGAGACAATAATTTTGTTTTTTATTGATAGCTCAGAGCACTTTCAAAACTCTCAGGCGTTATTAAGAAAGTTTCACGGCTGGTACCAGAGAAATTATATTTAGAGTCAATTGCAAGAGAAAACAAAATGATTAATGTTTGTGAGTGGAAATTAATATGGTGTTAACTGAAAGCAATTAATCGTGCTTGGAGTGTTGTGGTAAGAAGTGAGATAAGTGATTGCCTTTTGGATATTTATTATACAGCGTGGCGCTACATAGGCGACATTAATTTAACACACGGATGCCCTAGTGATCAGTAATCATAAAAATAATAAAAAACATAAAAAAGGACAAAAATTTAAAAATTTAAATTTTCAAACAAACTAAGTAATAAATAAAATAACCAACTACTTACCAGGTACCATCTGGTAAGTTAATTGCTACATGAATGAATCTTTTGTACAGTGATACCAATTAGGTTACTTTATTTGTTACTAGCTTTTGCCCGCGGCTTCGCTCGCGTTAATTAAGCTCAAAAAAACTCTTAACACACTACTAAAGTTTCTATAATAATGTAATTCAATCGTGATTCGAAAGACACGTGGCGCCATCTATGAAAGTTATTGTTGTTTTCCTCGGGAACAGTACTTTTTTTCGGGACGAAAGGTACCCTATGTCCGTTTCTGTACACCTGACAACGTATATGCAAAATTTCAGGATGATCGGTTCAGTGGTTTAGGCGTGAAAAGGTAACAAACAAAGAAACTTACTTTCGCCTTTATAATATTGATAAAAAATGTTAGGATTCAGTTTGTATAAAAAAATATTTTTTCAATCTTCTATTTTATTTTTATGATTACTGACCACTAGCCCTATTCGTGCGTTAAATTAATGTCGCCATTGTAGCGCCACGCTGTATACCTACACCTTCTTTTGAAACTGGAAAGGATTGGTCGCAGGTCATCTGATCAATGGTACGTGAGACAAAGAGACCGCAGGTTTGGGTGCGAAAAATTGAGGATATAACAAAGTGGCGGACGTTGCTACGTCACTTTGTAACGTGCTCAATTGTTATCCAGTGAACACAGGAGAGTTTTCTGATTTTCTATGCACTTGGAATAGGTTTTTGTTTTACGTTACGAGATTGTGTGAACAACAAAGAAAATAGGCAACTCTTTCATCTAGATCAGTCTTTCTCAAAGTGGGCGATAACGCCCCCTTGTGGACGCTAGAGGCCCACAGGGGGCGGTAAGGAGCGGTAAAAGTAATAGTTGCGACTGTGATCGCTAAGATGTGGTAACGTAAAAAAAATTAGGGGCGCTAAAAAATAATTAATTCTCTAAGTGGGCGGTAGATGAAATAATTTTGAGAACCTCTGATCTAGATGAAGGGTCTCGTGAATCAAATATTATTTTTGTTCCCCCTCCAAACGGTGAATAAAACAGAGTCATAACGATCATGAAAAGATTCATATACAGTACCCTCTCAAACCTAATAATGCGACAATAACCTCCCATTCACTGTGAAAGCTATAACATTTTAATTTAACGGGTCGAAACGATCTCCCTTTAAAATAAATGCACAAAAAGATCTTTCATTTCGTCGTTAAGTAATTCATGGGAATACAGGGTAGGTATGTATAATTTGAATTAAAACGCCCAATTAGTTTGGTTGGCGAATACCTACTTAACCCTGCTAATCTGCAGAGGTAAAAAATGTGGGTGATTTGTTACCCCTGACAATGCTTGCAGTATTTTTTGTGTTTCGTAACAAAATCTCTACTTGCTGCCTGGTTTTATTGTTTTTTTTTTATTATTCCGCCTTTGTTCGAATGAGGTTTTAGCGTTAATATAAATTAATTTTGGTCTAGAAATGTTGGTTGAGTAACAAAAAATATTAAAATGGAACGTTTTCACAAGTTTCAGAGGAAAAAATGGTTGACTTTTATTTCATGAATCGTCATTTTAAATAATATACTTTTCGCTGAAATGTGCAAGTCTTGTTTAAACTTGTTACCTAGTTCTTTCGAGGTTTACTTTGCAAAAACGACTTCAGGAAAAATAAGGAACGCACCGAGAGAAAATTTACCGCACAGCTAGCAATATAATATATTATGTATGACGTAGTAAGTTCGTTTTCTTAACGGTAGAAGTAGTAAACTTAAAATGAAATGTTACCAAATAATGCTGACAATCCAACACATGACTGTGCTAGATATTTATTATTCTAAGCACACGAGTTCAAAATAAATAGCACTCTGTTTTTTATTGTCACATGTAAGCTTCTTAACAAATAGGACGAACTTTTTAATTCTGAATTTAAATTGTATGTCACAATGTTGACTTCGTGACAAAGGCTATTCTTAAACTTGAGTTAATTAACTGCTTGCCAACTTTTTAATGATGCGGTGTGAGGTAAATACGCTCACACAATGCCCGTAACATCTCTGTCACATTTTTCTGATTATTCACAAAAGCTTCATCTTTTAAAAGCAAAAGACAACTTGACTATGAAATGGTGATCGAAACCAGCTCTTAGCGCCGCGTTTATTATTGTTATTATAAGCCATTCACAAATGGATGAATGAATATCTTTTGCTAACTCCACAGTATAGTTATTTTTGGTGGATTCATCGTTCCATTTGTATACCTGCAAGGGATCCATCAATGTCGTAAGAAACCTTTCAAAAGGTAGTGAAAATGTGCCATAGAGGTGCAATCATTTTAAAATTTTGCTTCTAAAAATAAACTTTTTTTTTAATACAGCCACCTATGTATAAACTTTATGTCGAAACAATACGTCTTTTGTAATGAATTAAAAACTATGTCACTGGCTGGCAACAAAACAGAACGCGCGATTTATGAAAGCCGTAGACAAATAAAATTTAAATCTTATTTTCATTCGTTCCATGGCCTCGTAAAAGGAGATGCTGACTGACGACTGACTGATTGACTGATCTATCAACGCACAGCCTAAACTGCTGGGGTTAGAAGATTGAAATTTTGACAGTTGGTTCCTTTTATGACGTAGGCATCCATTAAGCAGGGATTTTTCAAAATTCAACCCCTAAGGGTCAAAATACACGTCCGATAGTTGCTCCCGGGAGCCGGATCCGACTATCTGATCGGATTCATGAAATACACGTACGATTCTCGTGTCAGATTTTTTCTGGACGACTACGACGCCCGGACGATGCTTACGATTTTGACATCCGCGATCCGATAGTCTGATCGTACGTGTAATTCATGTTCAAACAAATGTATGACGCAGAGGCCTTCAGAAAGTCTGATCAGACTATCGGAACCGACTATCGGAGGCAAGTATCGGACGTGTATTTGGGCTCTAAGGGGTGAAGTAAATGTTGAAAGTTTTTATGAGAAATCTGGTACTTTTGAAGTAAGTATCATGGAATTACAAATTTAGGCTTTTGGTAAGAAATAAACTTATACGTGTTTGAGGATTTCACGCAAGCGAAGGTGCGGGCAAAAAATCTAGTATTGAAATAATTACATGGCACCGTGTGGCCAGTCGGGCGTTACCAAACTTTTATTTTATAATGAAACGTTAATTGCTTCGTATTTTGACATTACACTTGTATTCAAACAATACTGGATTCAATTGAAATATTTGTTGATGACAGCTTGATTTACGTAAAAATCCAATAATGTATTTCGCTTTACCATTATTACTTTCTCTTATTCGTTCTAATATCTTTCATTTTGAATTTAATATAATATTTTTAAGCAAATTATTTATTTTCGGATCGTTAAATAAATGTAAGCAATTTCTCTGTTTCATGTATTCTAAAACAGCTGACAGACAAATAACTTTCAAATGAATTTTTGTTAATGTTCTGTTTATTAGTTTAAGCTTTTCGTATTATTTAGAGCATTAGATTTTCATGAATTTTAAATGACATTTAAATCTGTTTGCGAGCTTACCTTTTATAATTTATTCAACTAAAAAATGGAGCCGACATGTTCACATTTTAGAGCTTTTATGTTTTATGTAAGTTAGGATTTAGGAAAATGGATAGGTATTAAGAATTCGGCAAAGTAAGTGAGCAGCTGAATCTTTTTACGTTTTGAGTACTCTGACCTTTTCGTAGCGTAAGCGAAGCGAGAGATAGGACCAGATTTTTCGTTTATAATTTGGTGATTAATAGTTCTAACAGAAATAACGCTTTTTAGTACATTTTCCCATACTTCTGAGAAATCCTGTCAATGGGGGGTAAAAGGCGTACAGGCGTGGGTGTTATTGAAACAAATGTCTTATTAAAGGTTTGCCACCTTTAAATATATTTTCTGTTCAGAGAGTTACTCGTAGTTAAGCTACACAAAAGTTTTTAGAAATAAACTTTAAAACCACAGCGTTTGTGCAGTTAAATATATGTGCTGGTGTGCCAAACGGAACATTACCGTTGCCGCATGCTACAGTTTTTAAACTCCTACATTACTTAGGACTAGAGGTAACCTGAAACAAAAAGCACGTATTACAGTGGAAACTAATTAAAACTGAGTTTTTTATAGCCTATGTTCTGGCTGCTCCCATTTTAGGCTTATTTTTATTGGTAATAAAAAAGATTTTAGTTCACGACTACGTGAGTATTCAGGGTTCGTGAATATTGGATTCATAAAGCGTAGAGCTAGATTTAATATCGACTCATATAGTGTTATTTTTCAAAGGGTAGCGAAATTTTCAGATTCTATCGATAGCATAATCGATCTGTGAAGTAAAACAACATATTTTATTTTTAGGTTTTTTTTGTCCTGTCCGTCACTAAAAAACGCAATTCGGCTCAACAAAATATCTATTTTATTGAGCGTTTTTTAGTGGCGAAGTTATGAATGTCTGCTGTACGGCAGACATTCATAACTTCACGAACACAATAAAAAAAAAACTCTGTCTAACCTTAGGGTGACTGGTAGAAAATGCCTAAGGCATTAACTCCGCCTCTGTACAAATTTTGTGCGAAAGTATAAATAAATAAAACAACCGCAGGTCCACGCAGCTCGCCCGGCCTGCATCTAAGTATTTTGTACGATTTTTCCTAATAATATCATTCCAAAATTACCCTTTCTACTCTATTCTTATGGAGATAGGTATTTTCCTGAATGTCAACCTCACCTGCAACTACCTGCTCGATCGACAGATGGCAAGATAAGTCGAGAGATAACGATCTAACTTGCCACCCTTAATTTCCGGAGCCAGATTGGCTATGCGGTCATCATCCCGCCTGCCCAGCAGTATGATAACGTGAATTAACTTCCTGCATAAGCATGCCAAGCAGTGGACTTTATCAGCTGAGTAGATAGAAACGCTGACTGCTTTTAATAATGATTGAACTGAAGGCGTTACTGTGAAGGCTGATTTACACGAAGATAGTTTCTCAAAGCGAGTCTGATGTTATCTCTGTTTTTCTCGCCGATAAAGACACGGACAGAACTAGACTCGCTTTAAAAACTATTCTCGTGTAAACCAGCATAAAGGTACGAGTTCGTAGGCGACTGCATACAGCAGCAGCAGACGACGTGTCGCTCCGACACTACTGGTTTCTCTGGTCTCTATATATTTCTATGAAATACTTTCCGCAGCTAGCGACACGTCGTACGACCGCAGACGACGTGTCGCCCGACCGCAGATCAGTAGTGCCACCGACGCTGGAGCGACGACACGTTGAATCTTTCTCAAAAAAGGAGTTTTTCCGATTCGAATTCCGAGGAAGAAAAACTGATAAACCAGTAGTGTCATTCTGTAAGAAACCCACCTCAATATTGACGGTTAGCTCGATATCCATAATGTCACAGTATGGATAATAGAATCAAATAACACACAGATAATCGACAGTATAATCAATAACGCGTAGTTTTGTTATCCACGCTGTGTCACGACAAGTGTCTAATTGACAGTCGCGATCGAGGTGAGATTCTTACAGAATTGCACTGCAGGTGGCCCAATTTCCTACACTGTACGATGCATCTGACAAAAACAAAAGATACTAAAGTAAATCGCGACCGCTAATCCTAAACAGGTGACACATCTTGTCTCACGGAACATTCAGAACTAATTGGAATATGACGTGTCGTCTGCTGCAGCCATCTGCAGTTGGGTTCGGATTCGTGACTTCAGCGGCATGACGCTGCGACGTGTAGCTACGACGTGTCGTAACGATACGCCGCGCCGTCTGCTGCTGCTGTATGCGGTCGGCTACGAACGCTCGTACCTTTGGGAGATATTTCACCAACATATCAATATGTACTGTAGTCCGAAGCTATTCACTAGATAAGCCAAATGTGACCAACAAATATGACATTTATGTGTTCAATAATCTTGTCATTATCACTATTGATATGTGCTGAAATGCAAATGTTAGCTATTGAAAAGTTTAGAGACCAAATTACCTTCATGAACAGTTAATGATAGGTTGGTGAAATACCCCCTTACACTTCTTCTTCTCTTGTGTCAGCACGAGTTATATGAAAACAGCTCATGTTGTGGTGAAAAGATTAGCCAGTCAGCAAGGTTGGTAGCGGGGCTGACGGTGCGTCGGACGTACTTAAGTATCGTCACTCGTGGAGGCTCTTTTCATGCACCCCATGCCCTTACACTTGAAACACATAATGCTATTGGTTTCTACTAACAAAATTGTTTAAGACCTCAGTCGCAGTTCAACTACGGCTGTTTGACCTGCCCCCTGGTGGTCTACTCCCTAAGCACGAAGTCCGTGGTTTTGGCCTTAGTTACGAGCGTTTCCTACCTACGGACATACGATTATTTCGGGCCCGAACTAAGAATGAATGTCAACACGATTTGACAGTTGTCCCTACTACCGATGTGTTTTTGCCCGTCCGAAAAGTTGAACTTGACACTTGTTTTGTTCACTCCTACGTTTCGGGCTACTTTCAAGTACTTTCGGACGGGCGACTAACTTCGTTGACGGAAAACTATCTCTTTTTCTCTCGTTACGAGAATCGTATGCAGAACGAGAACAAACCGAATAGGTCGACAACTGCTTATCGAAAAGGTTCTGAATCGGGGGCTGTACCTTTATAAGAAAAAAATCAAATAGTTGTGATTGGGCTCTGGTTCTATTGCGATTCAACCCCTGAAATGTCGGACGAACACACGGGTGTTCATAAGCGTTGGAGTCCACGTGTGACAGATAATATAAACAATTATGGCGGGAATTTGTGCGCTTTTAGGGCTACAAGGGTGACGTTTTTTTATCCTTGGGAAATCATCATATGACTCCTTCCGCTCTGGGCGGAGCGGAAGGGAGTGTCAGACTCTTACTGACTGAAACCCATCCGTGTTCCTCCTAATGTCCTTTGCGTTCTAGAAGGGCGATGTTCAATAGTTAACAATTTTGTTGGTAGAATTGGTCTCCTCTTTTTACCATTTCAGACGTTAGTGTCGGAACAATTCCACTCTCAATGTGTTTGCTTCTTTTTGCGTTATCCGGTATCCGTTCCATTTCATTCAGCATCCATTAGTGAGAATGCTCTCGTTGTTTCTCCTTTAAAGAATATTTTATCAGAGCTCGCGTGTTCACAGTATTGTGACTAAATGATAGATGTTGAGGTAAATGAATTGTTACAGTGTTAGTTCACGTTTCATTTCTGTAGTGTAGCATGACCACAGTAAACAAGGGTTTACATACAAAGGGTAGACAAAATGACATACCTACTGCCATTGTGTGTATGTCATTTTATCTATTCTTCCGTAATGTTGACAGAAGAATAGACAAAATGACGTATTGCCATTGTGTAGTAATGGTTCCGTGTGGTGCTGGACGTAAAGAATAGCACTACCCCATCTCTTCCCATGGGTGTCGTAAAAGGTGACTAAGCGATTTACTAGAGGATGGGATGGATAAATAATATCTAAAAAATCATACACACCTGCAGTAGGTATCTACAGATATTTATTTAAATTTGAAAGAAATGAAGAATTTGAAGAAGAAAAAAAAAAACCGGCCAAGTGCAATCTATAAAAACGGCAAAAAAATCACGTCTGTTGTATGGGAGCCCCCTTAAATATTTATTTTATTGTGTTTTTTAGTATTTGTTGTTATAGCGGCAACAGAAATACATCATCTGTGAAAATTTCAACTGTCTAACTATCACGGTTCATGAGATACAGCCTGGTGACAGACGGAAGGACGGACAGCAGTCTTAGTAATAGGGTCCCGTTTTACTTTTTGGGTACGAAACCCTAAAAACAGTTCCAAACCCTTCTACTTCGTTCACCTATCATACCCATTTTATTTCCACACGGTCAAAAATGTCATCCAGTAGGTATATTCAGGAGAAACCGCTGCTTCAATTCTAGATACAAGTAGACATATTGTTCAATTTGACTGTTTGAAATACGTATCTTGAAACAGCCAACTACTGATTATTTATTCAAATGGGCTCACTAGTTTAGACATCACGTGAATTCATCCACAGAGACTAGATACACACATCGCATATATTATACAATTTTCTTTTTATTACATAAAGCACTAGCAAGTTTATTACTCAAGTTGACTTGTGCAACCGACTTTTCAAGTGGACACATCCGCAGTAAGTTGACTTCTGAAAGTTTTACTAAGGCTTTTTTCACGCGTACCACAGCTACACCACAACCACAAAAACAACACGTGGGCGGGCACTAATTTGTATTAAAATGAATAGTTTAATTCATACGGACCACATTTTGCCGCCAAATTCAACCGTGTGGGCGATACCGACCACATCGCAACCACAACGTTGCGTCGGCGTTGACGCAACGATACCGCGCGCACGCCTGAAGCCAGAGTCTGCAAACACTAGCCACAACGTAACCACATCGCAACTACTAATTACAACGCAACCACATCGACATTTTGTAGTTACCACAACACAACTGAAAGAAGCTGCAGCGACACTATTCACATGTAACCACTGCTTGACCACTTTTTGTTGCTGCGATGTGGTGTGGTTGTGGTACGTGTGAATTCTCCGTAAGCGAGCAGTTGCTGCAATAACTTGCACATTAAAACTTGTTTGTAGATTTGGCACTTACGTCACTACCCTGGGCAAGTCAGCCCTCTCGTGTGAGACTCTTGTATTATTCTGTACTCGCTGTACCCGCGGCTTTGCCTACGAAAACATAACTCTGCTCATCACCCACACTCGATAGCGTGATAATTTGTACCCTATAACCTGATCCGCTCATTAACGGTTGTGGCTGCCAAATGTCAACTGGATCTGTCGAGTAGCACTGGCGTGAAGCTCAAACAGACAAAAATCCCGGAATCAAAATTTTTGGCACCAAAATCGTTAATTGGCTGCGGTACAATTAGGTACTATTTAAAAAAAATGTACAGTTTTAGCATCGCTACGATTTTATTACACAAAGTGGGGTTGACATTATAACAATAAATGATACCACATTAGATGATGTGTTCTAGCACATTTTTTGTCGCATGATTTTTCAATTTCACTCATTCATGTAGATGAAGGGACGTTGAAGTGGAAACTGATGTTAACTGTACCCCAAGTGTGAGTTTTTTTACGTTACTACTGTAATTGCGTCACGCCAAATATATGAAAATTTAGGCAGCGCCTTTAGCGGCGAATAGCGTTACTAAAAATTTGTTTGACATTTTTAGCCAGACGCAACTACAGTAGTAACGTAAAAAACTCACACTTGGCGTCTAATCACACTGCCGAAGATACGCGACCGAAGTTCGGCGTGATTACGCCTGCAATGCTTTTTAAATTACCCGCGACACACCAGGCTGAAATTACGTCGCGTTTTACCTATATAAAAAACATAGACGCCGAACTTCGGTCGCGTATCTTCGGCATAGTATGTTTAGACATTTGGGGTACTGTTCTATACGTGTAAATAAAGATAAATTTGGTTTAAACGGGTCTTAGATTTACATAACTTCGTGTAGAGATCTTGGTATTCGTAAAATTGTTAAATTGTACAAAAATTCCTGTGACTGTTTAGTCACAGGATTTTTTTTTTTTTTTTTTTTTATTGAATGTACCTACATGATAGATCATTTGTGTTCGGTCGTAAAACTAATCATAGAACACGTGGTATCATTAAAATTTTATGTCGTAACGTCATCCCCACTTTGTGTGCATATATTTAGGGGGTATTTCACCAACCTATCATTAACTGTTCACCAAGATAATTCGGTCTCTAAACTTTTCAAAAGCTAACACTTGCGTTTCACCATATATCAAGTGATAATGACAAGATTATTTAGAACACGTAAAGGAGATGTTTCAGAAATGTATGGAGCCTGGGCTAGCACCATATCCGTATAACCGTTTTTTAATGTTAATTTTCTATAATTTTACTTCGTTTAATTGTACATTCAAGATATCTTGGTCAAGGAGAGCAAGACAACGCATAAAAATATGGTGGATCGAAACTATGTGAAATGTCATTTTGACATTTGTGAGGGATGGAAGGATAGGTTTATGACTGTCAAAGTTGACAAGCTCATGGCAATGTCAAACACAACTGTCATGGCTACCAGAAAAAAGGGTTAACATATTAAAAAACGTCCCCAAATAATAATTCCAGTACAAGAGTACTCTTCTTCAAATTAATTTATTTGTATTTTTATGGAAATCCCCTATTTTTTTTCTATTTTTCTATATACTGTACATAGTGGTGGCCCAAAATCAAACATCTCTTTTCATATTTCTAGTTCACGTTTAGCGTATCTGAATAGTTACAGACTACATTATTGATATGTGAGTGAAATATCCCGTTATGCTTGTATGAGCTACTTTGTACCAGGCGTTTATAGACTATGTTTATCCCACTATTTGTCGGTCGTCGAAGCCCCGTCGCGTCGTTCACTAGCAGAGTGCACCGCATGTTGTGCGGTTACCCCTTTTTACGCTCCATGAATTTTCAGGCGATATATACACAATGTTGGCGTCAGTTTGACGTCTAACTTAGACCACAGATTAAAGAAGAGTTGGGTGGGACTTTAATCGTCACATGCGAATCGTTTCTATTGCATTACACTCAGCTAGGTACATATTGTGGGCGTAGTTGGAGAGCTAAATAACAGACAAAGTTCCGAGAAAATCGCGTTTTACTGTATTTTTTCAACTTTTTTTTGTTTAATTTTCTTGTAATAACGATTACTGTTGCTGTTTTATATGTTGTGTATCTTTATCATTTTCTTCTTTTGTGATAATTTCTCAAACGTTAATTCTGCCGCGCTAACGAAGAATACAATAACTCGATTTTCCCGCTTCTGAAAAGAACGCGCTTAACGCGCTATACGGTTTGAACTGTTTTAGTTATTGCATTCTTGCTTACTGAAAAAACCGAGTTCCTGAAGTATTTCAAAAAGTTACTAGATCTCGATTGGCTGATTCAGAATATATATTTAAATCAAAATCGTCCAAAATCGAATTATTGTATTGTTCGTTAGCGCGGCAGAATTATTATCGCTAATAAGAGAAAATAAAAACAAGTTTTCCAATTTTCCCTCTACCTAACTTTCGGAATATAATGTAATTAGTTATTTTTCGTGTCAGTTGTTTACTTCTCCTTGGCTTTATTGATTTTTTTGTAACATAATTTACAATTAGCTGCTTGTATTGGTTGCAGCAAAAATCGATATCAATACTTATTCACAACTAATAGTATTTAATTACAACAAATTGAAAGTGCAGAAATTAATAAGCGGTGGTCAGTCACTAATGAGACACAATTAATTAATCTATTATCATCGACTGAATCAGTCTGGCGCAACGGACAAGAGGATAAGTACACTAATTCATTTTTGCCCAAATTTTATTGACATGGTTGAGCCATAAATGTTGTAGTGGCAAAATTAAATAAGATACTTTATTCAATTGTTTCGTTACTCAAGTAAATATAAATTATGATAGAGTTATTCATTGATTTCTCGCCATGCGATACGACGCCCCATGGCAGTAAAATATGGTGGTATGGTTCTATGTAGCTCGCAGATTTTGGTGATGCGACGTCGCATCGCAGTTTTGTGTACAAGCCCTAACGTGAATATAACGATTATACATTTTTCGATCTGGGTTCATTGAATTAAGATATAGTTTTATTGACTTGAGATATTTAAACCTGTGTACTGTACACACGTTTAAATTGTGGGATTTGTTGGGATACAAGAAAATGCAAAAAAATGAATTTGGCAAAGTGTTAGTTATTTAGTTCTCCACCTATGCCAACGATTGGTTTAGTATGAGCTGATCTCGCATTGTATAGGCTTTCCGTACAATGAGAGGTCAGCTTATACTGGCAATGTATAGCTTGATTTGTAGCTGTGTGTACGCTATTGCCCGGTTCCTATGGTCAACAACGAATCGTTTTGCTTACCAACAGTAGCATTTTTCATTGCCAAACTTGGCATATAAATTGACTCGTTAGCCAATTTAAAGTACGATAGTTACTAACGTATGGGAGAGTTATTTATGTAAAACTCATTATTGGTAAAGATACAAGTCTTAATTTTAAAGGTCTTAGTTTAAAGTCTTAATTTTAAAGGTCTTAGCTTCATTATTGGTAAAGATACAACAAGTCTTAATTTTAAAGGTCTTAGCTTCATTATTGGTAAAGATACAAGTCTTAATTTTAAAGGTCTTAGTTTAAAGTCTTAATTTTAAAGGTCTTAGCTTCATTATTGGTAAAGATACACGTCTTAATTTTAAAGGTCTTAGCTTAAAGTCTTAATTTTAAAGGTCTTAGCTTCATTATTGGTAAAGATACAACAAGTCTTAATTTTAAAGGTCTTAGTTTAAAGTCTTAATTTTAAAGGTTTTTGCTTCATTATTGGTGAAGATACAAGTCTTAATTTTAAAGGTCTGAGCTTCATTATTGGTAAAGATACAACAAGTCTTAATTTTAAAGGTCTTAGTTTAAAGTCTTAATTTTAAAGGTCTTAGCTTCATTATTGGTAAAGATACAACAAGTCTTAATTTTAAAGGTCTTAGCTTCATTATTGGTAAAGATACAAGTCTTAATTTTAAAGGTCTTAGCTTCATTATTGGTAAAGATACAAGTCTTAATTTTAACGAATAAATAAATCAACCTGTAACTGTCCCAGTGCAGGGCAATGGGCATGCCTCTTCTCATATAGAGAAGGAACGAGCATTGATCACATTGCTCACTGCGGGTCGGTTATTTGAGACCAAATCCAGGTTTCCTTACGATGTTGTCCTTCACCGTATGTCAACGTACGTACACACGGCTACACTTCAAGCTATGCAAAACCTGTATAAGCTGACCGTTACTTGTACGCAAAAATTATACAAAGCGACGCCAAGATAAACTGGTTATGTATAGCTTGATGTGTAGCCGTGTGTACGTTAAATCTTCGTAATCGGCCAATCTATCCCTTCGGGGATCATACATGTAACAGTAATTATAATAACGATCATTAGTTCGATGTTCACTCTTATAACAAGTCGAAAGTCTGAGAGAAAAATTCGTACTACATAACTCTATACAGTTTTTTCCCAGAAAGTCGAAATATCACCAATGTTTGTCGTAAATACGCCTGATGTCATCCCTTTTCAAGAATACGTCAATGGCATAAAAAGGTCACGGGGCAATTGAGTTCAAATCGTTTATGAACAGATAATAGAGGAAAGTAGAATAAATGCCGTAGAAATGCGTTCCTTGCGAAGTATGTGCGGTGTAAAAAATGATGGGCAAATTTGTATGAAACCTGGGCGTAAGACCAACAGAACCGCAACTAGTGCCAGTGTTTGAGTTCTTGGGACTCAATGCCAGAATCGTAATTATGTATATAAATAACTCTAGCCGTATCAACCGAATATACTTGAAAATATTGTTCTATCAAAATGAAATATAACATGAAACTTTTAATAATTACCTACGTATCGTTTTATTGCTAAATGGACATAACTAAATTTAAAAAATTATGTTTGTACGGTTTCTAATGAAAGGCAAGAAACACATGGTTTAAAATAAAAAAAAAAAACACAATAAAAATAAACTCTCCAACTAAACTCTATCTCAAATGTCAAATGTATTTGTACAAAAAAAAATTAATAAAATTGGCCCTATCTCTGTTCTCCGGCGACTTTGGTACTTGTTGTCATAATATGAAATAGAGTAGGTACTAATTATAAGCTTTAATTTCAGATATATTACAATTCTGTTGGACTTACGCCCACTTTCACCATCATTCTTTGAATGATAGATTGAAGAATGATGTGATAAGACAAAGTTGTGGTTTAAAAGATGATGTAGTGACAGAAATTTGAAGGAGCATGCTTCGGTGGTTTGGTCATGTTGAAAGAATGAGTGAACGGCGATTAACAAAAGGAATTTATAAGGCGGATGCCAGTGAAAACGCCAGTAGAGGACACCCTAGAAGGACATGTACATCGATATTATTGGTGATGTTCTTCAAAATGGACAGGTGCGTAGTACTTTCATCCTCTATCTATCTGCGTCTATGACAAGATCTCTGACCGTGGACGAAGCGAAAGGTGTACCTATGTAAGAATCATAGCATTTGGCGTTCTACAGTTTCTGCCTACCCCCATGGGAAAAAAGCGTGAGTTTATGTATACAGGCTGTTAGGGTAAACACCGTTATCCTTGAAACCACTGGTTTGGTTTCATTTATAGAACGTAAAATCAATGAAAAATAACAATTTTTTTTTTTAAATTAAATTTTAATTTTTCCACGAAAGCATTTCACCATACGCGCGGGGGCAACAAGCTACGGGAGGGGGCGCGGGGAACTCGCCGCGTGGCCCGACGCACGGCCCCGCACAGTTCGCTAACCCAGTCAGTCAGCTGTCTCGCTAGCGAGTACGTGTACGCCGCGTCGTAGCGCTGCCGCGCCGCTCATTTCACGCGCGTGTATACTATTTCTTTTTTTACTCGTTCCTGTGTTTTTGTGTTCACGTCAACTACCCATGGTTTGAGTGATAACGGTGTTTACCCTTACATGCTGTATATGTACAAGAGAACTATTGCTATACTTTTTTTAGGAGCAGCATTCCTTGTATATGAGTTATGGGGAAGTACCTCTGTACCTATTTCTACTGTCAAGCAGCTTTGCTGTCTGGTTTAAAGGGTACTCGTGAAGTTACAGACATATGACCATCACATGAGACTATATCGGGTGTAAAAAGACCCATAACGATAACGAAAACCACATATTCTACCCATCATTGGGATCATTTTTTTCTACCAGACCTTATCTGGGAAACCATTGGTTTTGGAGATATTGAAGGTCAAAGTATGCATTTTTTTTTTGTTTTTTCCTAAAACGTATTCTAATTGATAATACTAAACTTTCTTGCAAACAACCTTATCAAAATTTTCAATTTTTCTTCACAAATTACGCATTAGAGTTACAAAAACGCAACGAATATCAAACGCACATGACCTCCTTGGCTCAGCTGTGTGGCCGCTGCACGCATGCAAACGCGCGGCATCGCCACAACCACACATTGCGCGCTACAAAAAAAAGCGTTTTTTTATGTCAAAAAATAAAAGTCTTTTCCCAGCAATTATTTTTGGTCAATGTAGTTTAGTTTGATGTACAGAGTGCGTAGATTTCGGCTATCTGATGGGTCTTTTTACACCCTGTATAACCTTGTCTCTATGTTGATATCGCATCAGCAACCCTTTTAGAGTTGTAGGTGTATAATATAACATTAACGTAACATAACATCACGCATGTATTCCCCAAAGGGTTGTAGTACACCCTCATTAAGTTTAAGCCCCATGTAATAAAGGACGAGCAGATTGCCATTAACGTGGTACAAATCCAGACACCGAGCTGAGTAATCCCACACGGAAAAACCCAATAACACTTTGTCCGACCTCGGGATACTCAGGACTTCATGCTCAGCAGACGTACTTGCGGTCACTTGACCAATGATGCAGTCCACAGAAGCAGGAACGTGTTTAACACTCTCCCTGTCCCCATACAGGGTTTTTCCCTATGCGAGTTTGCAATTTACCCATACGTCCAATTGACATGAAAGATCTGGATGATGAAGAGGAGAATGCTAGCTGTTTAAAAAAAATGCATTCGTTTATTGCGGCTTTTCTTATCAATAGGCATGTTGACAGCATCAATAAATTGCAAATCTAATTAGTACACCAGTAAGAGTTTTGAAAAATAATGGACACGTATTTTTTCTTTTGTTAAATCTATGGATTTTTGGAAAGATAAAACGCATCAAAACTCGAGAGTGGGGGCTTGTGTTGTCAGAAGCTAGTAAAAATTGTACTTGCTTGTGACGTTTTGCTAATTTTAAAAGTTTCGTATCTTCGTCAATTTTGATTTACGAAACAAAAGAAAAAATACGGGTCAAATATTTTTTGATAATCTAACTGACGGACTGATTAGATTTTTTCAGTCAAATACCATATTCTGTAATTCGATTCTCAGCCCACATATCCATGTTAATATAATTCATTTATCTCATACTTCCAATAAAATAACCAGGTACATAGAAAGTACTCTATGACTGTGAGTTCTTCTGGAGTCATGAACTCTTGAGTTAAAAACATAATGTGACTCCCAATGGAGTTATTGGACTGGGAACGTGTTAATATAGGCAGCAGTAACCACTTAATTTACCATCAGCTGGGACGACGGCTGTCGGCTTGTATTTCAGTAGCATTCAGCTAAATTGCACCTGTAAACATTTTTGCCTAACAAAAAAACGTGCGATGCATATTTCATGAATTTCACCGATGAATATTAGTCTTCCAAACACCTCGTTTATCTGCCGGACTTTTTGTACTCGTTTACATAGCCATTTTTTTATGTACGGGTGAATTTAGATGCCTACCACACAGTAAATTGTCCACTGTTTTTGTTCAGAGTAGAGTGGATTATTATTCTTTTGTTTTGTAGCTATTTTTTGGGGATATTTGCGAGTCCGACAAATGATACGAATTTCTTTTGTTAATTTAATTAGTATTTTACGGGGAATAACTGTAATAGTGAATTTATTTTAACTGAATTGTAAAATATTCATGTTATCCTACAGTTAAGACTGCAATGTACTTAATACACAAGGAAAGGGCCTGTCCACATCTCCACGTCACGACGTCGTCAACGTGGAACGGTGCGGTAACGTGTCACGGTGCGTTGACGTAAGGTGCAAATTTACGTTATTAGGTATTATTTTCTCTATTCTATTCTATATGCGCTCCGCCCGCGCTCTCCACGCCCGCGTGTTAGTCGCCGTCTATGTGCTCCGATGTTTTAAACCATACCTTACTGTTTCTCTTATTAATGTTCAGGATCTACATGGTCAATGATAAATCTAACAATGATCCTGACGTGCATTTTTACGATACGGTAACGTAAATTTGCACGTTACGTCAACGCACCGTGCCACGTCACCGCACCGTTCCACATTGACGACGTGGAGATGTGGACAGGCCGTTAGTTGGAAAGGATATTAACTTGCGGGCCACATAACACTGATTACTGTAGCTATTAAAGCAAGAGTCAAAGTTTCAAATTTCAAAAATCGTCCTTACTTTTGTTACAAATTCAGAAAACGGAGCTTCTACGTGACCCCAAATATGAACTAAAATGTAAACACAGCTGATCGCTGAGAATAGATAGTAGCGTTTTTTTTCTGAAATCTTTGAACAGCTATTTCTCTTAAATTAGGTATTGACTTTTGGGGAAAGTTGTAAAACAAAGGTTATTCATTATTATGGGTACTTAAACATGCTTTCGGATCAGTACCCCCATTCCGGCTAACTTTGTAGAAACCCGGTTATAAGGATAATGACAACAATTTTGGAATAACGAAGACAGAGTTTGCTCTTGGTGCACATCGCTACTGAAATTTCTCTATTTAGGTGTTACGTAGCAATTTGTGACAATATTTTGTCTTTGTTTCTGGCTACAGGAACCGAGCATTAGAGATTATAATGATCAGGGTGGACAACAAACTCTTTTGTGTTAACAATCAATATTTACGATCACCAAGCAATTTGTGTGGTGATTTATTTATTGATTAGCCAACAATTGTCATTAACACTAAAACATTTATATATTTAAAAACAAACATTTGTAAATGATACAACAATATAATCGTTCAGGGGTGATTCTATCATTACAGTTTTAGCTAATATCGGTATGTCAGGATTGCGAGCAAGGTAAACACAGTAAATAAAACCAACATAGACTCTCCACCACTGAGAGTACTTGTATTTGGGTTAGTATTAGTAACATTAACTAGATCACAGTATATTACTTTACACAATTATTACAAGATCATAAAATAAGGACAAGCTAATCAGATATAAAAGGTCAGACTTCTTCAGCTGTTCAACACGGAATGCTCTCGCTTCGTCGAATGACCACCGCCTTTATAACCTCGGGTGGGCCGATCCATATCGACGACTCCCCTCTCTTGTCAACATTGCCCAGTGCTACCCGCTACCGATAACACATTAAACTTTTATCAGTGCAACAATTACTTACAGGCTTACACCAGATGCACAACAAAGGCAAAACAATTTTATATAATAAACTAGCTGTAGGTACCCGGCATGCGTTGCAATGCACTTTTTCCTACTTACTACCTACCTTCAGAAACAAAATCAAAATAGTAACAAAAAGTTAAAACCATTTTCATGCATGCGGTAAACAAATGAAGAATATGGACATACCGAGATATTATAGTTTTTTTTAAATATCAAAATTTTCTTTCTGAACCTTCTCCTGAAAATAAAGAACACAACAGAAAAAAATTTGCGAAATCGGTCCAGCCGCTCACGCGTGATGCCGTGACCAAGGGAAATAGGGATTCATTTTTATATACATAAATAGATAGATATATTAATTAATGAAGAATATAAGTATTGAAAATTAAGTTGAAAATCAAGATTATTAATTAAGAGGTCCTATCAATAGATTCGCTACAGGTTTAGGATTTGCTTGGTGATACTGGTGACTAGTGAAAATCTCTGTACGACTATTTAATTTTGTTATTAGTGGTCTTTTAGAAAGCCAGTGACGGCCTAGTTAACGCTTGTCTTCCATGCAAGATGGTCTGAGGTCGACCCCGGCCCGCACCTCAGACTTTTCGAATTTATTTGCGGATCAGAATTTGATTATTACTTTAATGGTGAAAGGTACAAGTCCAAGACGGGCTGCAAACTGCAGACTGCAACCGCAGACCGCAAGTCGCCATCGGAATAGCGCCTTTAATTAAGGTGTGCACTTTAAAGGTGCTATTCCGACAGCGACTGCAAAACTGCAGCCGCAGACCGCAGCCGCAGATCGCACCGCAAGCGATACTACTTTTGCAGTTTGCGGTATGCAGCCCGTCTCGGACTTGTACCTGAAGGAAAACATCGTGAGGAAATCTACACACCTATTGAAGGAGGTATGATGGTTCTCAAAAGTCCTCGATGGTGTGCGTAGTCTGCCAAACCGCACTAAGCCATCGTGGTGGATTAACGCCTAAACCCTTCTCATTCTGAGAAGATGCCCATGCCCAGCAGTGGGACAGTAATGGGCTAAGTATGCTTTGGTTATTCTAGAAAGTTCGATGTTCGGCAGCAGTGTGTGATCGGCTGTTCAGGCCACCGTATAAAAGTGAGAATCAAATTGTAAGCAAAGTAAATACGATTAAAGATAAAGATAATTTATTTGTATAAAACATGAGTGTACAGTACAAATTGTGGTTTGTAGTGTAAGGTGTTGATTACATGGTATAATGATCTACATGTTTTGCCAAAATAAAATATGGCGTACAAATTCGGTAGGTTAAAATATAAATTACATTACATTATTGGACTATGAGACTTGAAACAATTCAATAGTGATGTCCCACTTAAAAAAAAGAAAATAATTAATAATTATTATATTGAAACGAAGCAAAATGTCATAACATTATGAATTAATCAATTATTTAGTTTACTTAAACTTACATTTCTTAGCATAACCATTAAATACGTTATCATTTGTACAAGAAATACAACTTAATGTTATCATTAAGTACTTCCTTTCATGAAACATAGACTTTATAATTAAGTTACGGTTTACTCACGTGCATTTTTCGGGATTGCCCGACCGGAGCCCAAACGGAGCCCTTAATCACTATAATAAATAAGACTAGTCGGGCAGTGGCGTAGCTACCGTATGGCTAGGCGGGGCAGTGCACCGGGGCCCCCAAGCTCGAGGGCCCCTCGGCTTCCATGAACGACGTTCGAAAAAGTTATATAATATCCTAGTTTAAAAAAAGGATTTTTGACTGTAAATTTTTGGTCCTTAACCAACGACTTTTACGTGAAAGCGTGACAAACAAACAAACTTTCACATTTATAATATTATGACGAATTATGATAAAATAATTATCTGCTGCGTTATACATAATGCTTACTAGTAAACAGCTTTGCTTTATTATGCCCTGCAGTGGTCGTTAAGGAGCTGATGATGAAGTATTTTTGCATCTTCAAAGTATTTAGTTTAGTTTAAATAGGGCCCCAATTTCATTTTTACCCCGGGGCCCTTGGTTACATAGCTACGCCACTGTAGTCGGGCAATCCCGAAAAATGCACGTGAGTAAACCGTAACTAATCATAAATATGAATGTGTTTCACAAAAGTTATAATTATACAAAAATAGACTTTATAAATTCATAGAAAACCATGGAGGTGTTCTTAAATATCAAAAAAACATAACATGGAAATAATATCTTTGATGCCCGCGTAATGCGATTCCGCCCTGTGGGGCCAACGTAATCAACCGAGGTGGTTACCTTGCGTATGCCTTCTCAAATTTAAATGTATTAATATTTTTGGGCTTTACATCAAAAAGAGGTTGAAGTGGATCTCGATTTGAATAATTTTACATAGGTACCTTCAATGCTAATGGGATGTTGACTTAGTACGAAACGATACATGTAACTAACTACAGGATACAATGAAATAACGTTCTAGACGCTTAACGTATAAATTCCAATCGTCCGATCCGACCTTGGCTTCGCCTACATTGTTCTTGTTATTAAGCACTTACATTCACATACAAAATACCTATACGTATTCTTTGTTACCACGCAGAAGCTCGGGACTATTCGGAAATCCGAAATTAAAGCAAATGTTTGACTATTACTCGTACTAGTGCAATTCTCGACGAGCAGGTGCGGTTAGCGTCTAGTGAAGTATCACGGCAAGTATTCAACATGTTTCCGCAAACGTCTTTACATTTTTAATACACACAACGTTCCCAACAAATAAGGATGTAACATTTGTCGACAGTTAGAACCGTGTCGAGATAAAATCTAGCAAACCGAACTACCTTTCAGATTTTTCTTCTTTGTACCTCGTAAACAGCTTCCTGTCTTGAAAATTTTATGTTGAATCGTGTTACTAAATAACGATGTAGATGTGGTATAGTTTCATCTTTGTGTAGACTGTTCTTTGTTTGACTATAAAGATCTTTTGAAGCGCCATTGTGACTGTTTGCGTCAACTCTTTGTTTTCGGAAACTATTGATGAAAACATAACATAAATAGCTCTCAGCCAATCATCAATTAGTAAGCCTACAATAGCTCACGGGCTTGTTAACTTGTTGCCATGTTTGACATACCTACCTACGCATATTATTGATCCTGGTGGATGTTATACGGATGCATGTATAGAGTGCCTACATTTAGAGTTTATAGATTGCAATCTCAGATAGCATTAGCAACAGAGGCGTGTAATTATAAATACTGATCCTAGGTATTATATACGAGCTTCGCAGTAACTCCCTAAGGCTTAAAACTCGGTTAATTAACTTTATATATTCACGCCTTTGCATTATGGTGTGAGCAAGGATATTGTGTGCACGGCATGGTTTCTTAAATTGATGTTGTCTTCCATTAATGTAAAATTAATCTTACAACTCCAACTAGGTACTAAGCCTCTCGCATGTACTGCTAGTCGTAGTCCACTTCCAATCAATCAATCTGTGTTCCGCAAGGAGACAAGCTCAGGGGGTTTACTATGACCTCTTAAAGCAGGGGCCCAATTCTCCTAAAATAAATTGTTGCCAAACGCAATCGAACCACAACCGTCAGTCAGTTTTTGTTTTCGAAAACTTTCAAAATGATTGATTTTGTTTTTTGTGTCAAACAATATGATAGCTTTTGAAATTGAGAACTGTCTGAATGAACGGTTCGGCCTTGGTTCGGTTGCGATTTATCAAGATTTATTTTAGGAGAATTAGGCCCCAGGACAGAAGTTGCCTGGAAGTTGAACTGCCCTGCTTTTTTGTACTATGACATCGTTTTAACAGGTCTGGTAAGTTGACGTTTACGAAATCCGTTCACTTTTTTTTTGTATGGAGTTTTCATACCATGACGTGTTATTTGACAGCAGTAGAGCGTTTATTGAGCGTCTGTAATGTCAAAATAAGCGATCTTGAAAAAGTTACTATTTACGAGCTTAATCTACATAGTCGTTCACCTTTAGTACTGTCATGGTACGATTTTTAGCGATTCAGAAGCGGGCCTGCTTTTGAACTGAAGTTGACTGGCTGGCATTTGAACGTTTTCTTAAGAGGACATGGTAAGCCCTCTGCTGTCTTCTTTAGATGTCCCAAATGTCAAAAAAGTTTTCCACCAGTTCGTGTATTTATAAAGACTGCTCCACATAGGCTCAACCCACTATAACATCAGAAGTCAGCATAATTCATTATAACTTTCTACAATTAATTTATTAATTAGGAAGCGCTTAACTTTTCAGCGCAAAACTAAGTCAGGTGCAGATTTACGTTCAGTTTAATGCTTCGTAAAATTAACACAGTATGAAAAAACTTGTGCCCTAACGTGCGGACTAAACTTAATAAAGATTTAACTAGCTAGGTACGAGGGCGGCCAATATTGCAGAGTTCCACTCACCGAGATTTACGGAATTTCTGCAAATCCGAACAGTCACGTAGACAGATATACTTTGAATTACCTAAGGTTGGGCGGAACAGATAAAGTAAGCCTGAAATTACAAGGACATTTAATATATCCCTTAATGTAATTGCACAGTTTTGTACGTACAAATCTTATTACGTAATAGTACATATGGACTAGAGTTATCCGGTCTCCGAGGGCTATTGTTAAGTGATTAGATCAGGATGCACGGTAATACGCTGCCAAGTCTGAAACCGCAGTTGACTTGGCTCCATTTTCCGGATGCGCTCCGCTGCAATTTAGGTTCCTCTATAATTCAGGTTTGGAAGTTACAGGAAGTCTAATTTTCTGTCGCGGAGCACAAGACAACTTGGTTATGACATATTCCAAGTTGAGAGAAATGGTTTCGTTATTTTAAGCGGTTGAATATTTGAATTTCGAAAATTCCGCCCAGAAAGTTTTAATGTTTGCAAATGGCATTCCATTGAATAGAAACCAAAAATAATAATTTTGTTTTGTAACTTTTGCGATATACTCGTACATTTATTTACATCTATTTCTGATTAGTTAGGGTTTACTCATGTGCATTTTTCAGGATTGTCCGACTAGTTTAGGACCCAAACGGAGCCCTTAAATAATTATATTTATGTTCCAAACACGTACAAGTTGTCCTTTTATATAATAATATAATAATATTTATTCAAAACATAAATGTAGAATACAATAAAAATCTTAGTAATTATAAAGGTATTTACAATGTTAGGTGCCTGTACTAGGATAAACCTGTGTCACAGGCGGCAGGTGTGCTTAAAATATGGTACTTATAGGGAACATAAATTTTTAACAATATTATTAACATTAGCAATCTTAAAAAAATACTTTATTCGTTACATATGATAGGGAAGTATTTGCATCAGCAGTATTGTAAACTGGGTTAAAGTCAACGTTGCACAAATCACGTTCGAGGCTACTCATGTTTATTTTAGATTGTTGCTGCGGGCGATAATGTGCTTAGACAGCGACAAATCGAGGGTAAGTAGGACGAAGTATTGAAGAGTACAAAAGTAATGTCTAGGCCATAAAATAAGATTAGTGTAATACGCTAATAACTGCTAAATTAAAATTAGAATAAAACAGCGCTCTAGGCGCCCTCATAATCTATAGAGTTCATATATCGGTATTCGGCTATTTTCCTAGCAGGGCACTCAGAGTCTCCAGTCTTGTGGTTGTTAGGCTTAGGCTTTTTAAAGCGTGTACATGATGCACATTTCGGTGGGTCAGCTTTCTTCGTGCACTCGGACATCGAGTGTCCTGCTTCACAACAATGTCCACAAGTAGAATTTACTTCTCTGCATGTTTTTGCTGCATGACCATATTGCTGGCATTTGTAACATCTAGTTACAAGTGTAAAGTCTCTGATAGGACAGGACGTCCAATTTATAAACAGTCTTGATTGAGAGATTAGGGCTTTACGTATGTTAGCTGGAACTTCAATAATGTAGTTACAGGTCGCAGCATCTTTCTTCCCAGATTTATGGCTTAATTTTACCAAGGTCAAGAAGGATTCTATGGACATCGCTGGAAACTTGTCAGCTACGTTCTGTTCGAAAATGCACTTAAAAACCTCATTTTCCGCCAAAGAAGTCGGCACTCCTACAACCACGATCCGGGGGTTGCGTTTGTTGGGTTCGTCGGCCGTAAGTCCGGATGTAGAGAGCTGAACTGCGTTTTTTAGTTTCTCGGCATCATTTTTCGTCTCTGTACTGACAATAACGCCTCCATTTTTTGTTTTGCGGACTCCACGTACTTGCAGCTTCATTTGTTCTGGGCGTATGATTTTTTGCACGAGGTTTTTCGTATCATCACTAGATTTTAATTTATCGTTGGGATAAATGGCCACAGAGCTCAGGTTGTTTGGTCGAACGAAATTATTGGTTCCCTTCTTCACCATATCGGCAAAAGAAACATTTCCCGCAGGTCCAGAGTCCTGTATCACCTGCTTGAGCTCTGAAATTTGTTCCGTGAGGTCGCGCTTTTCTTGAAGGTCTTCAATTATGTTATACGCTTGGAGGGCTTTCTGCTTCAGCGACTGATATAGAACAGCCAATTGTGAGGTGTAAGATCCAACTTTACGGCACAGGTTCGAAATTTTCATTTTCTGCTCCGAATTAAGTTTTCCATCCGCGGCAATAGAGCAAACTTCATTTAGCTGCACCTGAATGTTTGACATCCATTTTTGGATGTCGGGCGTGGATATAACCTGAACCGAGTCATCGGATTTGAGTGCTTGAGAGGGGCTGTTTTCCATTTTATGTAATATAAATTCACTATTCTAACTAATTATCCATTATGTACACACAATACATACTACACAATAAGCAAAATTAAAGATGCATAACAACAGTTATGCACTAAAAGAGGTCACAATTTATTATATCTGTTTATTAAATATTGCTAATGAACACGTCTGTATGCGACAAGATTGCAATCAAGATTCCATTATTATTATAAGAATTATGATTATGCTTAAGCAATATATACTGGAATACGCAGATATAATCATCTTCTTCTCTCGTGTCAGCACCAGCTTTACGTAATTTAAGGCATAGGTAATGCTGTGGTGAAAACATTAGCCAGTCAGCAAGGTTGGTAGCGGGGCGGAATGCCCAGGGTGCGAATTCAAGTAGCATCACTTAAGCAGGCTCTTTTAATGCACCCTATACCTCCTACATCTAAAGTTAACTTTCTCTGGATCCCAATCGATCGGTTGAAGCATTCTTCCGATTGGCAAGTCCAAGTTCATTCACTGTGAATCTGTTCCACATCGAAGATTGGTGGGCAAAGTCACTTTTTTATCTTGTGCCAATGTTGGGTCACGTGAATGGCATATATCAATGCCATTTGATTTTAGATCTTGCCTACAGTTATAATTAATATTAATTAGCATAGTTCATGGTATAAGTTTTAATAGTGTGTGTCGGCAGGCGCTTGCGCAGGCGGGGCCTCGGGGGGCGTGGTGTGCGGCGCAGGCGCATGGCGCTGCTGTACCGCGCGACGCGGCTCAAGGACCGCGCCGACACCCACGTGTTCACCTTCGTGGTCACGCGCTCTGCTACGCGCGAGCCTGACCGCGATGTCACCTCCAAGGACTTCTGCTGCGCGCACCAGCGCTGGGCCGTCGCCTTCAGCCGCACAGACGCCTCGCTCGGTTAGTTCCTCAACTTTCAGCTAACTTATGAAGCCTCCTAAATAATGCTTTTAAAAAAGTGACCCAAACTTGACCAAAAACTTGAGATTTTTTAATTTTGTTGCAGGTGTGTACTTGGTTTGGCGTGGCGCGTGCGAAGGCATGCGGGTGTACGTCGACTTCACGTTTACGCTCCTCAGTCGTGACCATTTCACAGCAAACGAGGGCTTTTCCGGCAAACAGGTGCGCTTTAGCGCAGGTTGCGCAGCGCAGGGCCGAGGCCGCTGCGTTTCCATCGCAGAACTCAACACCAAGTTCGCGGACGCACGCGGCGAGTTTCAGCTGGAGCTCAGCATGTCACGAGTGCGCACACTTTACTCTTGCGAACTGCGCGCGCCACGTCTTGACACACCGCCCATAGCGTTCGCTGGCTTCGACTGGCAGGTATCAGCGACCGGTGGCGGCGGCAAGGAGCCACTGACGCTACGGCTGATGAGGTTATCGGGAGAGGGACAGCGATGCCGCGTTCGATATGCACTCGCGCTCGGCGAGGGCGAAAGAAGGCTCCACTCGGGGCCACTAGAGTGCGTATGCGACGCCGATGGCCGCACACCGCCTTGGAATCCACGGCCACCGTCGCGGCTTTTAACTAAAGGGGTTCGGCTGACGGTAGAGCTGGTATGGGCGCGCGCACTGGCCGAGCTGGCGGTGCCGGCGGCGGGACGTGCGGCGACGTGCTATGACCGTGACAAACAGGCGTGGGCGGTGCGCTGTGACATGCACTCGGAGATGGTACGAGTGCACATGTTGTACCGCGATGTGCATCACGTACCACGTAATCACCTACGTTATGTGAGCTGGTCGGCGTGGCTGGTCCGCGCGGGAGTTGCCGCCGGCGAGCCCGATGCTGAGGAGTTGCCGGGCGCACCCTTCGAGCACTATTACGCGCAAGACAGTGCCGACGAGGGGCTCATGATGGAGACGGCTCTGCGCGTCGAGGACATGTCGCGGCCCGGGAGCGCCTTTCTGCACCCGGGCGGTGAACTACGTGTACGCCTCGAGTGGGGCGATACTTACCTACTCTTTCAAGCTACTTATCATGTCTATGATGACCTTTGTCGGCTACACGCGCATCAGATGAGGTAAGTGTTGTTTCTTTCATCGGTACGGATTAATCGAGAAAAGTTCAGAAATAATCTAGGTCTTTATTTCCAGGCGCGAGATTGCCGTACTTCAGGCGGAAAACTATTCGCTGGAGCGGCAACTGTTCAGTTACCAGAAGAGCCTAGCGTATGCGCAGGCGCAGGCGGGCGAGCCGGCGGTGGCGGAGGCGGCAGGACGGCGATCCCCTGCGGAGCGCTCTCTTTCCACCGACACGGAGTATGCGTGAGACGGGCTTGAGGACTTATCCTCGTCGTCACCTTTGACGTAGCCCGTTCTCCACTCTTCTATCTTTTCGACTGATTCTGACGTTTTTGAGCGATTTATCTATTTTTCTAGACGTTTTATGGCGAGGTGCGCCCTCGTCCGCACCGCTTTCCGCCGGTCGCCTGCACTCTCGCCGCTCGATTCTATCGATAGCCGATTATTATACTCGACTACTTTTCTATTTGTCTGTACATAAAATATATTTAGATATTATATATTATGTATATTTCTTAACTTGAAACTCGAATTCATATACTGCAACAGTCGATTTATGAATAAAAAAAGTCCGTAAAATAAATACCAATTTTGTCTCTTTATTTGTATGTTTATTCATTATCCCTCACACACATCTCGGTCACCACACTTTTAACCTTAGGTTTCCCGAATTAAAGTTAGAGCTAATTTTTTGGACTGCGATTGGGACCATAGCTAGAGGTTTTGGGACCCCGAGTCAGCAATTGATCGAGGGTGTCCTAAATCAAATTATTCGGGGGCCCGTTTATTTGATTGCCAAACATCATCATCTTCCTGCCCTGTTCTCAAGTTACTTGGGGTCAGCACAATATGTTTTTCCCTTTCACTCTTTTCTGTTAACCATCACCTCATTCATCATTTACTTCCTTTTCTTTAATATCCTTCCTAACACAATCCATCGCCATTTATATTCATCACTTTTTTAGTCACGTGCGTTACATCCCTTCCCATCACATGCAAAGTTCCAAGGGCGCACTGTCATGCACTTTGACTAAGAAAATTAGGGAATCGTCCCCAGCGCAGCACAGAAAAAAATACTTGCTCAGCCACGAGCATGCGGGGCTAGTGGGTCACATAAGCACGTTCAGTATCTTTTATTTGGTTGGGGTCAATAGAAAGCCGCCCCGGGTGGCAATCCATGCTACGCCGCCACTGGCCCATACCAAAACAAACGATTTCCTTTCAACTTTTCTGTCACTAGCGCCACATTCAAACCCCATAAACAAGGTGTAACTTAAATAACGGACAACCTCATAAGGGGTCACTGTAGGTACTCATCATTATGAACAACTTTTAATACGGGATCAAAATGAAATCGCGAAAAAAAAACCGCTGTTCCCTTCATTTTGACGAGTTATGCGAACATAAATGTAGGGAACAGCTGCTTTTATTTTCGCGTTTTCAGACTTGGTCCCATAGTAAAAGTTGTTCATAATGATGAGTACAGTGACCCCTTAAGAGGTTGTGCGTTATTTAAGTTACACCTTGTATACTAATTTCTCACTTTATCTAATTGCGTCACTCAACTCCATCTCAACATTCTCATCTCCTTTACGTGCAATCTGCTTTCATTCGTCTTCTTCACGGCCCAACATTCCGACCCATACAGAATGACAATCTTATTACGGACTTGTAGATTTTGCCCTTCAAGTTGAGGGGCATCCGTGGGTCAAACGCAAACGTTGTTCCTGTGATCTCCTGTGAGTATTTGATTGCCAAACGCAGCGCATAATTTTCTATCCGTTTATTGGAACATCTGACAGTTGTAACAGGGATTCTAAATGTATACTTTGAGCATAAAAATATACACTTTTTCTTCACACACACCATCGAACAATAAAACAAATCACAATTTGCAAATCAGCCACTTGCAATAAATGCTCAAAATAAAAACTTTGTGTACTGGAACTGGCCTTTTTACCATCGCTGTCACTGTCAGTGTGAAGTTGTCAATGTCAAACAGACAACAAACAACCACGTTTTTAGTACCTATTTTTGTTGTATTTTATCCCACAAAAATCTAATATTAGAGCGAAAAAATGGCTCAAGGTAAAACAAAAGTAAAGAGTAAATTACCAGCTGGCGCTAAAACAAAGAAAAATAAGGGTAAGGCCGGTAAAGTCAAGTCGGCTAGGCGTCCAAACGCGCCAGTAAAGAGTAAAACTGCCGCGGAACGTAATAAGATGAAGACAAATGTTTCGAAGATGTTGAATGCTGCCGCTGAACAGCAGTTGCGGGCATTGTCTACCACCACGCCACAGCTGTCTGCGGCACAGCAACGCGTCGCTGCGGCCCCAACAGCACCAGCTCCTGCAAAATAACCTCACTTTCGATGACGGCGATTGTTTCGTTCTACTCAACAGAAAGGCATGTGTTCTCACTTGGATCTTTGCTAGTAATTGAACGATTATATTAGGTTGTTACAAGGGCTTCTGTTAGCTCTGTATTTTGTAAATATTCAAAATTTATGTTAAGGCGTTTGTCAAGTCATGTTTAAAAAAACAATACCATGTCTTACTAATTTCTTACAGTAATCAATGTACAAATGGGTTTCTAAGGTTTGTACAGTCATTGTAAGTAAAGCATTGTAATTTTGTAAAATTGTTACTTTATAAACTTTACTCATCTATTTTGTCAAGGAAGGTTATGCTTGACAAAGATAACTAAGGAGGAATAAATAATTTACCTCCGGTTTCTGATTTGAGAATTCGGGATAAGCAAATACTTAAGTAACATTTGAGTATGGAGTTGTCAAAAAAATTACAGATTTTAAAGCATTTTTTTGTCAACTTTGTACTCAAATATTACTTAAGTATTTGCTTATCCCGAATTCTCAAATCAGAAACCAGAGGTTAAGTACTTTTGTTTTATGTGTTGATCACAATTTCTATGGTCCAACTATGGTAAACTAAAAGTGTACTTGTTAACAATTATTCGGCCAGTTTCTTAAGGCTATGCAGGCCATGACGAATACTACAGAAAGAAGTTAGTAGAATATTAAATTATATGTTGTCACTTTAAGTATACAGTATTACATATAAATATTACTTGCTTAGTAAAGTGCAACTTAGTTCTCAGAGCTAGTCAGATAGGAAATGCCGGCTCCATCTAGCCTTAAAAAAACATATAAAATTGACTTGTAAAAGTGTCTGTAACAGATTTATTTACAGAAATAAATATCATTTATCATCATCATTTATCACTTAATAATCTAATAGACATATGTTTAAAAACTTCAAATTTAATAATTATTTTGCTACCAATTGTTGATAAACTATTTGTTGCATCATAAATTCTAATCTTTGAGCAATAGATAGTTACCGATAGTGACTAAGTAATAATAATTTATAACACTAGTTATGATGTTTTTAATATTATTATAATCTTGTGAAATACTAATATTTCACAAGATTATAATATTACTTCTAAGATAGTTAAGGAATTCTTTCACAATATAAAATAAAGTAATTATATTTTTCTTTTTATAGTTTTATTTTCAAAATTGCCTAAACAACAAAAGGTAACAGGAATAATGCAAATACTAAAAAATAGTATATATTAGCCTGAAACTGTCCCATTGCAAGCCAAAGGTCTCTTCTGATTCAGAGAAGGAACGAGCATTGATCACGACACTTGCTCACTGCGGGTTAGTGATTTGAGACCATAAGTCCAGGTTTCCTCATAATGTTTTCCTTCACCGTATGTCAGTGGCGTATTAGATTAACTAAGAAAGTAGATATAGCATTGAAAAAGTCTCATTAGTCCATGCCTTGGTTTGAGCCCGCAACCCGGTGCTTAACAAGCGGGTAGGTATTTAACCTCCAGACCATCACAACACTTTTTTATATATTTGGGAGCAAATAAATCGAGCCACTTCTATTTTTCACATATAATTGTTATTATTTTTGGTATTATGGAACAGATCAATTCTAAGCATATTTCGCATATAAGGCTATTTGATAACCTTTACAATAAGGGTAGTTTTTTGTCAACTTAGAATGATATAATTCATGAAAACAAAACTAATAACCAGGACACGTGAAAAAAGGAGTGGCTCGATTTCTTTATTCCCAAGTGTATTTAGACAATTAGAATACTCAGTTACAATTATAATCATAATACATACACTGAAATATAACGTTTATGTGCTAACATATTGTTTATACATTTAACTAAATAGTATTACTTTTCAATCTAAACTGCATTTAAAATTCAGTGTTATTTCCTTGTAAGGCTTAATTTTCTTTATCTCAATATAGAAGACCAACAGGTAAAGAAATACACATTAAAAAAATGAAATCTATTTAGTTACCGATTCTTAACCAACTACTTTCAGGGTTTTCATTTATTATGTTACACATTGTATAGCTAGTTATTTCATACGGGACGTTAGGAAAGAATGAGTTTAAAGTTGATTGATTATTTAATACACATTTCATTGGAGTTGGAACAATGCTTCTAGGAAGCCAAATTCACTAGCAAGTTAAATTGAGAAAGTCAACTTCTGCAACCGATTTTCAACTGTAGGAGTACTGTAGACACACCTTCAGCAAGCAGTCTGGAACTTTGACGAACTAATTTTGCACGAAGTTTTACGAACAGATTTGGCGCTTAGGGATTTCTGTGTACCGTACTGATCTTTCCAAGGTTATTTGGTAGCTCCATTTACCACATACAATGCAGTGAGATGTATTTTTTTTCTATTTTCTGATATTGATGTTCCTTGGGGACCCCTTCTACGTAACCGGGCAGTTATTGGCGAAACCTGAAGGGTTTCCAGCCAATGGGGGGGAAGTAAAATACCTACTTAACCTAAGCTAACTACTTGTACGTACATCATGACTACCTGCAACAACAGCACTAAGGGCAACCCCTGCAAGATCGAGGGTAAAGTCGGGGCCGCGCTATCAGTATGGACTGGCGCGGCCGAGACGAAGACCCGAAAGCTTGTTCTGCCGTCTTACAGTACCGTCTACCAGGCTGAGCTCCTTGCCCTCTGCGAAGCCACAAAAGAAGTCCTCCGAAGGACCGAGACGGCGTTCGCTATCTACAGCGACTCCATGGCAGCCCTCCAAACGGTCGTGAACCCCGAAGCCCTCCACCCTCTCGCAGTAGAAACTAGAGACGCCATCCGCAGCAGCAATATCCAGAACAAGAGCGTCTCCTTGTTCTGGATAAAAGCTCATGCGGGGCTGGAGGGTAACGAGAGAGCCGACTCGCTCGCGAAGGAGGCTGCCTTGAAGTCGAAGCGTGCACCCGACTACGACAGATGCCCGGTTTCATTCGCCAAGCGAATGATCCGAATGGAGACGCTGGGCGAATGGAACCGGAGATACTGTATGGGAGAAACGGCGGCCACCACCAAACTGTTTTTCCCCTGTGCGATCGCGGCGTACAGGACGGTGCGTAAGATGGAGATGACGAAAGACCTGACCCAAGCCCTAACAGGGCACGGTGGGTTCTCCGAATACTTGACTCGCTTCAAGTGCAAGGAGAACCCAGCGTGCGCCTGCGACCCCGACACACAAGAGACTGTCCTCCACCTCCTGACGGAGTGCCCTGTATATGGCTCCCACAGACACAACCTAGAAATGGTAATCGGAGACCAAATCACGAAAGATAAACTAAGCGTGCACATTGCTAATAGGAAAACTAGATCAAAATTTATAGAATACATAATAAAAATAGTGAAACAAGTAAATATTAGAAATAAATAGAGGTGTCAAGACAAGTCATAGGATAAATAATTAATTTAAATAAATAGATACATAAAATAGACTTAAATACAGTAGCGAAAATGAAAAACTTGGATTTTATATTATAAAGAAATACCTATTATAGTAAAACATGTAAGGCGCAACACAATACAAACAGCCCATTGCAAAATCCCTGCGTAACCAGTAGGTACGGCAGGGACTCACGCCGGGGCAGGAGTGTGGTTTTAGTCGGTAAGAGTCCGACACTACCCAAGCCATCTCATCCGTGAGGTGGCTTGGGTGTCCATAAGGATTTCCCACTCCTGCCAAAACAAAAAAAAAAAAAAAAAAGGGCAACCCCTAGTGGGACTCGGACCTCGGCTTAGGGCGTTGCTGGCGGGGGCTTGGGGGGGGGGGGGAGACAGCTTGATGAGGGCTGAATTATCGGTGTGAAGTCACCTGTGATAATCACAATGTGCACATTGTATACATATCACTACATAGTATAAAAAACAAAGTCACTTCCCGCTGTCTGTCCCTATGATTGTATGCTTAGATCTTTAAAACTACGCAACGGATTTCGATGCGGTTTTTTTAATAGATAGAGTGATTCAAGAGGAAGGTTTCAAGATATAAAACGTACACGTGCGATTCCGGGGCGGCTCGCTAGTAATACACATAAAATAGTTATTAAAACAACAAACTCATTGCCTCATTGGTCTAGTGGTCACAAGCGTGACTGCTGAGCGCGAGGTCCTGGGTTAAGTGTTATTGGGTTTTTTCATGACTGTGGAATTTCTCAATAGCAGCCCGGAGTCTGGATTTGTGCCCGGTTGATAGCAATAGGCTCGCCCCCTGTTACATGAGATTTAAACATAACGGCGAAATGAGGGTGTGTTATACAATCTTTTTTCGTGGGAAAATCCTCATTGATGCCTTGATGCCCTTCGCCCGGGGGAGGCGGAGGGGTATGCCGGACTCTTACCGGCTAAAAACCCACGGTGTTTCTTCTTCTGACCCTTGGCTGGGGTCGCGGGATTCGCAGCTGCATGCACCGCGACCCCGGCAGGCCTCGGTCCGCCAGCTCCTGGCGGACCTCTTCTTCTGTGAGGCCTAGCCCCACGTCTTCCTGAGAGGCGCGCACGGAATACAGCACGCCGCCTTCTCGGGCTTGTTACTGGTCGGGCGACGGGTCCCCTAACCCGCCACCCGCAGGACACACAGTACGGTGGCAGCTGCCTCTCCCTTTCCGCTCCCTTCTTGGTCGCCATCACCTCCTTGCAGAAGGAGGCGACGGCTTCCCACGCACTCTCGCTCCCGACCATGGACAGAACCACTGTCGGAAGCGAGAGGTATCACCACCGACTGCCGCGACTAGTTCGAAGCGCTGCGTCGCCCACGCACGACACGCCTGCAGCGTGTGCAACGCCGTGTCCTCTGGGCAATCGACGCAGTGGTGACAACCGGGCGTCTGCTCCCGGCCAATGCGACACAGGTACTTCCCGAAACAACCACGTCCCGAGAGTACCTGCGTGAGCCGGAAGCTGAGGGCGCCGTGACGCCTCTCCAGCCACTCCTCCATCACGGGCCTTACCGCCGCTGTTGCGGCGTGCCCTGCGCTGGGTCGCGCAAGTCGCTCCTTCCATTCAGCCACTAGGATCTGGTGGAGTTCGCTTCGCTCAGGCGCCTCCTCGCGCTGACGATATCTCAACGCGAGAGCCCTCGCCTCTAGATCCCAGGGCATCGATCCGGCTAGGAGGCTCCCCGCTTCGAAGGAGATCGTACGGTACCCCCTTATCACCCTGACGGCCATCGCGCGCTGCGGTTTCCCAGGATTGCGACGTTGCGGGCCGTCAGGGTGTCTGCCCAGATTGGCACCCCATATAGGGCCATAGACCGTACGATCTCCGCGTAGAGCCTCCGACAGGAGGCATTGGGTCACGTATTGGGCAGCAGCCGTGACAACCCAGCCGCGGCGCCCATCAATTTCGGCGTAAGCAGCCGAAAGTGAGGCCCAAAGTCCCATCGGCTGTCGAGGACGAGTCCCAAGTACTTCATCGTCGAGTCGACGCCGATGCGGACGCCTCCCACCATGATGTGGGATTCCGAGGATGGTCCCCTCTGGGGCCCGTGGAAACACATTGCTTCAGACTTCTGCAGGGCCATCAACTCGTCGGGGAATACAGGCGTAATGTTTTTTTTTTGTTTTTTTTTTACTACAATAGTTTTAATCCTCTTTGTGAGAATTACAAAGTAGAGTTCTGTTAAGTACCTGTTGAAAAGTAAATTCACAAGCCTGGTTTTATGATACCAGTTTCTGTAGCATTTTACGGCTTATGTTAATTAAATATTGAAAATGCATTATTGTTGCTTTATTAAGAAACCAGTAGGTAGGTAGTTAAAACTTACAAAGCTAAATGGTTTTTTGCCTTTTTAATAATTCAAGAATTTGATTATGTTATCTTAAGTCTCAAAATATATTATAAACTTTAGTATAAAGATATAATAATGATGTTTAATTTTTTATACAAATAAAATTTATTATGAAACGTAACGTAAAAACCCAACGAATAAAATAAAGATATGTTTAAATATTGATAATACCTACTTGCTAGGTAATAATATAAAAGACGCGACAGTAAGGTGGTTTTCATGAGTCATAAAGTCGTATATCTATATATATAAAAGAAAGTCGTGTTAGTTACTTCACTTATAACTCAAGAACGGCTGAACCGATTTAGCTGAAAATTGGCAGGGAGGTAGTTTAGAGCCAGGAGAAGGACATAGGATACTTTTTATCCCGTTCGACATTTTGATATTTAAAAAAAAAAAAATTATATCAGTATATCCATATTCTTAATCTGTTTAGGTAGTAGGTAGGTAGTAGGTAGGTAGTAGGTAGGTAGTAGGTAGGTAGTAGGTAGGTAGTAGGTAGGTAGTAGGTAGGTAGTAGGTAGGTAGTAGGTAGGTAGTAGGTAGGTAGTAGGTAGGTAGTAGGTAGGTAGTAGGTAGGTAGTAGGTAGGTAGTAGGTAGGTAGTAGGTAGGTAGTAGGTAGGTAGTAGGTAGGTAGTAGGTAGGTAGTAGGTAGGTAGTAGGTAGGTAGTAGGTAGGTAGTAGGTAGGTAGTAGGTAGGTAGTAGGTAGGTAGTAGGTAGGTAGTAGGTAGGTAGTAGGTAGGTAGTAGGTAGGTAGTAGGTAGGTAGTAGGTAGGTAGTAGGTAGGTAGTAGGTAGGTAGTAGGTAGGTAGTAGGTAGGTAGTAGGTAGGTAGTAGGTAGGTAGTAGGTAGGTAGTAGGTAGGTAGTAGGTAGGTAGTAGGTAGGTAGTAGGTAGGTAGTAGGTAGGTAGTAGGTAGGTAGTAGGTAGGTAGTAGGTAGGTAATAAGTAGGAAAAAGGGCATTGCAACGCATGCCGGGAACAGCTAGTTATATATATATTAAATTGTATGATATTCTCTCAAGCATTCCTAAATTGCTTATGTCGGTCTATTGTGTAATCCTTTTACAAATACACCCTTTATACAGCGGGTAAACGAATTCGTGTAATTCCTTTAAGGTGAATAGAAATAGATCTATGATCATAGACATAATAATATGATAACGTCTGTAATCACTGTACTCATCATTATGAATAACTTTTACTATGGGACCAAAGCTGAAATCGCGAAAAAAAAACAGCTGTTCCCTACATTTTGACGAGATATGAGAACATAGGTAAATGTAGGGAACTGATTATTTTTTTGCGATTTCTGCTTTGGTCCCATAGTAAAAGTTGTTCATAATGATGAGTACAGTGACCCCTTATGAGGTTGTGCGTTATTTATGTTACACCTTGTAGACAATGAATCATTTCTCCATACAAAGATATAACTGAAGAGGTAATTTAAGAGATATGATCCTAGTTAAATGGTAAAATTAAATGATAGTGTAATAGCCCCCCTAAACCGCGTGATCTACTGAAACAGATTAATCCAAAAGAGGATTTTTAGAAATAGAACTTGGTCCCATTTAAATTTTGTTATGATTAGACCATGAACTTCAGAAATATGGAACGGAACTCCTCATTGGATCAAAGCAAAATTTTGAATTTACTAATATTGCTTTGTTTATTTATATTTGTTAACTGACTACTGGAAAAGAGGAGGGGTTGCATGCCCCTCCCCCCCCTTTTGGAATGTTTTCATTGTATCGTGTAAGGTATCATTTGAAAGGGCTTTTTATTAGAGATGGGCCGAACATGGATTTCACCGAATACGAACATTCGGCCGAATGTTCGGTAAAACTTTTACCGAACCGAATATTCGGCCGAATATTCGGCATAATTGATTCCCTAAAGTAAACAATACAAGTCTGAATGCGTTTACGAAAAGCGCGCGGATAGGCGTTTTAAAAAAAATTACCTTCATGTAACTTAAATAAAAAGTTAATAAAAATGTGAATTCTTAAGGTTATGTTCCTATAAGTATTATAATATTCGATTTGGTCTCTTATAAAGATCTCATATTTGTCTTAGTATGTCACTATTTTTTTTTTTTTTCTTTATTTTATATTAAATCTGCACAAAATTTACATACGTTCTGCCAAACTGCATAACAGTTTGTATATATAGGTATGGTAATTATTTTCCTCCTTTTAGTTTTTCTTTGAAGTCGGTTTTTACTTTTTTATGTTTCAGTCAGTTTATTCGGGGTTCTAAAATGACTCGGAAACAGAAAATCAAGTTTTTTTTTAATCTGTGTCACCTGTTAACACGCTGTTTGAAGGAATTACACGAATTCGCTTACAACCTGTATACTTGGATACCAAAGTTTATAGTCTGTTGTAACAAAGGATTAATAATTTCTAAACATAAGTACCATTTTAGGTGAATGGTACATTCTAGGTGTGACAGCAAATATCACTACCACAAACTGTGGGAAACAACTAAATAAAAGTTTGTTGTGGTAGAACAATGCTCATTTCTTCTCTCTATGAGGCCTTTGCCCTACAAGGGAACAGTTACACACTGGTATTTTAATTTATATTGTGGTGAATAGGTACTTAGCGAGACGACATGGCTATGTAAATAGACGGGTCACTCGAATTACATACTGTTATTCTATGAAGATCACTGATGTTGCACATACCAATACTTATTATTTTCACCAAATCGCTGATGCATTTATGACGTCAATCGATTTCGCAAGTTGTTATTCGTATATTTTTGTATTATAACTTTCGTGAGACACATTCATATTTATGATTATTTACCTACGTTTTACTCACGTGCATTTTTTCGGGATTGCCCGACTAGTTTCGGACCCAAACGGAGCCCTTAATCATGAGCTGAACACGCGGCGAGGTCGCGAGACGAACTATATTTTACGATACCCACGGGAAGAGATGGACTAGTGCTATTCTTTAAGTCCGGTGATTACACGAGACCAATAATTAGGCTTATATCTTTAATATTTTATTAATTAAATTAATTTAAAATCATTTCCGTTTTTTTCGAAGTCTCTGCTGACGCAAACGTAATTCTCGTTAGGTACTTTGTTTGTTAAGTAATTATAGTCTTAAAATAACTGGTCGTGCGATTGCTAATGAAGGCACGCAGTTCTTTAATCAGTGGATCCTGAGAATCGGTCGGATAAACTTATCTTACTTTTCGTACAGTACGTGCAGATTACGTTGCCTCTCTGAATTGAGTAACAGAACGCTCAAAGCCTGTTTTCAGAGCAGCAAAGTTATTTTACGAGTACCAAATCACTTTGCCTCTCTGAAGTGATGAATAAGAACGCTCAAAGCCTAGTTTCAGTGCGGCAAAGTTATTTTACTAGTACCAAATAACTTTGCCTCTCTGAAGTGAGGAACAGAACGCTCGAAGCCTGGTTTTAGAGCGACAAACTTATTTTACGCATACTGTACCACTCCTTTACTGATAGGTAGTTGGTGTACTGAGTAAAATCCACTGTACATACCATTAATATTAACCGGGCATTATCATAAATCTTCGGGGTACTACGTACCTAGATTTTTGTTACAAAAAATCCTAGTTGGTCATACTGCCTGACGTGGGAATTGAATCCAGGATCTCTTGCTCCACTCAACAGCTCATTGCCCCCTTCTTTTCTCGTGTCAGCACGAGCTATACGAAAATAGCTCATGCTGTGGTGAAAAGATTAGCCAGTCAGCAAGGTTGGTAGCGGGGCTGACTGCTCAGGGTGCGTCGGACGTACTTAAGTATCGTCATTCGTGGAGGCTCTTTTCATGCACCCCCCTGACTAAGGGCGTGTTTCACAGACAGTACTTAGACTTTATTTTACCCAGTAAAGTAAACTTTTCATACAAATATGACTATTAATGTTATTCGAATAATGTTCATATTCATATGAAACGCTTACTTTACTTAGCAAAATATTCTTACCTCCGGTTTCTGATTTGAGAATTCGAGATAAGCAATACTTAAGTAGTATTTGAGTACGGAGTTGTCAAAAAAATGCTTTAAAATCCGTCATTTTTTTGACAACCCCGTACTCAAATGTTACTTAAGTACTGCTTATCCTAGAATTCTCAATTCAGAAACCGGAGGTTAGTGCGGTTTGAATCTCGCCCTCAGAACGTTTCGAAGTCACTTATTGACTGAATCAGTTTGTTATCTCGTTTTATCTACGATTCTCGTAACGAGAGAAAACGAGATGCCTAACGAATCAAATCATTCGACTGTTGTCGACTTATCGAATAGTTCTGAATGAATAACACCCAGTTTCTGAATTGAGAAAAGTAGCAAATCTTAGCTGATTATTCTCAAATATTTAAGTATGCCCTTAAGTTTTTTACGTTTCACTAGTCAGAATCAAATTTCGTCAAACCGCCATCAACTGATCATTTACTTATGTACGATTTAAGTATTTCCAGTCAAAGCTGTCACGTTCCGATATACATACAAAAACCGGTACTTTTCGAAAATTCATAATATTGCATAATATTATTATTATAATTTTGATACAGATTTAAACAGTTAGTTATTGTTACAGTACGTCATTAAAGTTTAACATATTCCAGTGGTTAAAGTTTCTAATGCATATTATGCCATTTAAAAATAATATTTATCTTATATTTTGAAGTATGAAACGGATCGTGAAAGTCAAACTGTCAAACTGTGAAAATAAACATAACCTTTCATTTAAATGAATTACATTTCTATTCTTTTCTATTCTATATATATATATTTGAGTGTAGATAAAGTACATTTTTAAATAATGGATAAAAAAAAGAGATCGCCGAACTATACTCTCGAGGAGAAAGAAAATGTTCTTTCAATAATAGCAAAGTAAGTACAATTAATCTATTATGTTCCGCTATTAATCAACAGCACAAAGGCCTCAGTCCCCGGCGGCTCTACTAGCCCTGGTCAAGGCCTCCCACAAGATATACCGATGACCTGGTGAAGGTCGTGGGAATCCGCTGGATGCGAGAAGCACAGGACCGGTCGATGTGGCGATGAGCATGGGGAGGCCTATATCCAGCAGTGGACGTCTTTCGGCTGAATGATGATGATGATCATAATTATTTTTCACGAATGTAGTTATGTACTTATCTAGATGCGTGTTATTATGTTTGCTCCAGATATCAAAGTATTATAGAATGGAAACGGAAAGAGGCATACTACATTAAAAAAAAAACAAGAAGCCTGGAAGGCTTTCTCTATAGAATATAACAGCCTCTGCACGTCAAGCCCTAGAGACGAAACTATGTTGAAACATTTTTATAATAACATCAAGCATCAAACAACAAACAAACAAACAATGTGTAATAATGTGAATAATATTTACTACAACTTTTATTTTCCAGGAGAAAAAAATGAAGAAATTCCCGAAAAGTCAGTACCAGAGTCTAACCCAGAACCTAAAATAAAACCAATACGAGTGCCTCAACGAAAAAAATAAATAGATAATATATCACTCATTAAGTATTCAGCAGAAGCTTTAAAGAAAATTTATTTTAAGAAAAAAATTGAATTAACATACTACCAGAAAAAAATGAGATGCAAAAATTTTGATTCGAACAGAAGAAGCATGAATTGGAGATACGAATTTTAAAAAAGCTGTTGGAAGTAGCATAAAAGGATTTGATGTAGACACCTTCTACATCAAAAGGATTTGATGTAGAAGGTACATTGCCTACGACATCAATTCCTTTTCAGCCTTGTCCAACTACTTTTTTATGCCAGCCTTTTCCAAGCTTCTTCTGTTCGAATTCTTGTCCAAACGTAGAATACGTCCAGAGTTTAGTACAAAATTCACGATAAAAGTGTAATTTATTTTATATTACCTCAATTATTACGAATAGCCGTGTTTTTTAAATGTAACCGATAGCTAAATAAAACTGTACCTGTTTATTTTAAGTTACAATAATTATTATGAATTTCTGTGATTTCTACTAAAATATAAGTGTAAATTAGGAGTAATGTCATTAAGCGCCTTTGCACTAGCTGTTATAAGATTGTTTCCTATTTAATGTTATGAAAATGTACCACAGTTTAAATAAAAAATAATAATATTTACATTCCGTTTATTCATTCAACAAAATTTTTCTATCTAAAGCCAAAAAAACATTTAAAAATATAAAAAGTAGTAGGTAGTCCACCAGCATCGGGAACAACCGTGATATCAACAATCATTAAAATACAATACCACTCTTTTCACGTAAATACCTAAATGATTACAGTTTGAGTAGCCGAATACGGTCGCTCAACTTTCAACTGCGTTGAGAATGCTTTGAGCATTGTCAAACGCGATTTTTTTAGTTGTGAAACGCAAATAACGATCCTAAGTATGCGATAAGCACGCTATTTGTCAAAATTGAGTAAAATACTCAAATTTTGATTACAGTTTAAGAAAACTTAATTCAGAAACAAAAAAATGTTTAAGTAATACTTAAGTAGAGTTTGAGACGTTCTCAACGTCAAATTCTCAATTCAGAAACCGGAGGTAAGCTACGCTTGCCACCAGTCGATCAATGATTAAATCTAGTGTGGCTATGATATGAACAGATTGATTTGATCATAATGATTATTTAGGGTCTGGCATGTCAGCCACCTGTCAGATGACAACGAAGAGAATACAACTGGCGAGGCTTAAGCTGAGCTTTGCATTTGTGTGAGTGCACATAGAATCGATTGCCAAAAAGCAGTATAAACCGGTTTAAACCAAGCAAAGGACGCGTCTGCAATAATTCTCACACCAATGCAAAGCTCAGCTTAGGCCTCGTGGACGTTACCTACCTATAGGTAAGATTTGCATGCGGTTGACAGGACGTTGCGTCGCAGGAAAGAAAGAAATTATTAAAAAAAATATACATAGTCATGTCAGTTTATACTATTTATGATTAGTTACGGTTTATTGACGTGCATTCTCTCGATTGCCCGACTAGTTTCGGACCCAAACGGCTCGTGACCTCGCCGCGTGATCAGCTCATAATTAAGGGCTCCGTTTGGGTCCGAAACTAGTCGGGCAATCCCGAAAAAAGCACGTGAGTAAACCGTATCTAATCATAAATATGAATGTGTCTCACGAATGTTAGTTTATGGCATAATTTATGCACTAGATACGACTGAGACGTTAACGGTACGGAACATATAAGGCAATGGTACCTATGGTAAGATTTGACTTGTACCAGGATAATTGCAGAAGCAAAGGACAAAAAAAAAACAATTAGAGAGGCTTGTACTTGTCAGCAGCTAGCAGAAAATACCGCTTATGATACCGTCAATGAGTAGGTAATCATCATCAAATCTTGTAAGTAAGGAACGTGAACATCCGTTCAATGAGGCCTCTGTACGAAGAAAAGACAAGACAACGCAACGTTACGAATGGTAGTTAGGTAAGAATAGATAATATCATGTTTCAGTAGCTGGCAACGCTGGACATCGCACCCGATGTTATAAAAGCTAGTGTCATTCGATGACCGATCAGCCGAAGAAGTCTGACCTTTTTTATCTGACTAGCTTGTCCTTATTATTTTTCTGGTTCGTAAATATAATGCTGCTGCTAGTAGGATAATCCTTTGGTTGTCTTTTAAGGCACTCATGGGTACGGCCTAACGTCACATTTGGTGAATATATTTCGTTAATGTCCGAAATGGATTTGTAAGAGCCCAGATAGACGGACTGCATCCTGACCGCAACTGCCAGATGCAGTTTGAAGGCAATAAGGATGCAGCCAATGCAACTGCGGACTGGATGTGCAGAGCCGACTTGCAGTTTTGACGCGGTATCAATGAACGAAATATAATTCACCAATCGTGACGTTATTAGCCTCCTGTTCTTTGCTAATACGTAATCACGATGTTGATTACTACCTTAACTAATGCCTAAACAGATTCTGATGTAACATTAGGTAGATACTTGTTCGGAATCGTAAGAGATCGTCCCAGATGCGGGCGGAAGCGTGCACTAACATTATGACTACTAGCAACAACAGTACTAAGGGCGTCCCCTAGTGGGACTCAGACCTCGGCTTAGGACGTTGCGAGCGGGGTATTGGGGGAGACAGCTTGATGAGGTCTGAATTGTCGGTGTGACTGCGGAGTCCGAAGAGAGAAATCAAACATCAGCGTTACCTACATTTATAAAGAAGACGCTCTTTTGTGTCCCTATACAGAACGGAGCGGGTAGGAGACCTGGGTCACCAAGACGCTCGCGCTGCCCGCCCCGCTACAGACTAAAATTCAGTGATGCTCTGCTACCTAAAAGTCATATCATCATCATTCAGCCGAGAGACGTCCACTGCTGGACATAGCCCTCCCCCAAGAAGGGTCGGTGGCAACCGGTTGCCATAATCACCACGCTTGGCATTTGTTAAAATACTCCGAGAACGCTGCTGCCCATCTTCTAGCTAGTGAATCCCTCAGTCGCCTTTTACGACACCCATGCGAAGAAATGGGGTAGTGCTATTCTTTACGTACGGCACTACACGGCACACTAAAAGTAAAAATCAATCAAGTCTAAGTATCACAGTCCATCGCTGCATAGAGATCGACCTGTACCTAGTTAAGCCGAAACAACCTACAAGTGTTCCAACAAGATGATAAATTATACTTGGGAGCAAATGAATCGAGCCACTTCTATTTTTCACGTATAATTGTTATTATTTTTGGTACCTATTATGGAACAGATCAATGCGAAACATATATCGCCTAAAAGGTTATTTGATAACATTTATAATGAGGGTAGTTTTTTGTCAACTTAGCATATAATCCATGAAACCAAAACTAATAACCAGTCACACCGATAATTCAGCTCTCATCAAGTTGTCTCCCCCCCTAAGCCCCCGCCAGCAACGCCCTAAGCCGAGGTCCGAGTCCCACTGGGGGTCGCCCTTAGTGCTGTTGTTGCAGGTAGTCATGATGTTAGTGTAGTACAAGTAGTTAGCTTGGGTTAAGTATTTTACTTCCCCCCCCCCCCCATTGGCTGGAGACCCTTCAGGTCTCGCCAATAACTGCCCGGTTACGTAGGAAGGGTCCCCTAGGACCACCTACAGCAGTCCCTATAAAAAAAAAACTAATAACCAGGACAAGTGAAAAAAGTTGCAGCAATTTTATTATTAGACTGTGTTGCGTAGGCTAAATCCTTGTGTAACCTTAGAGCTAACCTTAGACTCAATCCAGTATTCTTCTCATTTTTCTATCCGAATAAATTACCATTTCACTTCTTTTTTAAACGTTATCATTGCAAATGAATTCGAATAAACGCACCTTAGTTTAGCGTGTTCAAAACTCGGTTTGGTGTAAAAATAAGTGGTGTACATAAAGGCCAGAAATCGATTATGTATAGGTGCCTATAAATAAATACATATGTATCAATTCAAGGCGATGTCGCACGGTGAGTGAACGGCGTACCGGACACTCGGCTGTCCATGAATTCGGACAGGCCGTGTTCGTATTGCGGACAAGTAATATCAAGATTTGATTCTTTTGTGGCTGTTATGAGGCTACCTAGTAAAGTTTTTCAGAACTATAATATCATAGCGGGCTCGATAATCTATTTTTAGGTATTCTTATATGATTCGTAGTTATTTAATATTGATTTTCATTTATCGCGCGTACGTTCATGAGGTAGTAAGTCAGAAAATAGGTGTTGACCTTTATGTAGTCACTAAATACGTATCAGTAAGGCATTTATTTGATCGTACAAAGTTGAATAGATAATATTCCTGTTGGTAAAACATTTTAGGTAGATTAGATACTCAATACGATCTATCTGCCTATCATACCAATTTCACCTAATTTGCCAAATATCCTTCTGAACTTTTGGTATCCTTACGGCGAGGTAGCGGGGCGCGGGGCAGTCTTGTGATGCGTCGATTTCTCCGAATAAGATTAATAAATGCAGGCGGGGCACGAGAGGGGGAGGGAGGGGGGACATCGCGGCTAATGACACGCGCCGCTGCAGATATTTTTTTATCGCGAATTTAAAACATAAACTGGTTGCGGTAGCTACACGAAGTAAGACTGCAGAAGGTTAAGTTCCAACAAGCTTTTTTTTTTCTTTTCTTCTTCTTGTTGATGGATCGTTTCTACTGAACCGTGCAGTTATTGGCGAGACCTGAAGGGTTTCCAGCCTATGGTGGGGAAGTAAAATACTTAACCTAAGCTAACTACGTATACTTACTATACTAACATTATGACTACTAGCAACAACAGCACTAAGAGCGACCCCTAGTGGGACTCTGACCTCGGCCTACGGCGATGCTGGCGGGGGCTTGTGGGGAGACAGCTTGATGACGGCTGAATTATCGATGTGAAAGTAAAATACTTTACCTAGGCTAACTCCATAAACTGCATAATATTATGACTACTAGAAACAACAAGGGCGACCCCTAGTGGGACTCGGACCTCAGCTTACGGCGTTGCTGGTGGGAGGTTGGGGGGAGACAGCTTGATGACGGCTGAATTATCGGTGTGAAAGTAAAATACTTTACCTAAGCTAACTAACTTATATTGCACTAATATTATGACTACAAGCAACAACAGCAATAAGGGCGACCCCTAGTGGGACTCGGACCTCGGTTTAGGGCGTTGCTGGCGGGAGATTGGGAGGGAGACAGATTGATGAGGGCTGAATTATCGGTGTGAAAGTAAAATATTTTACCTAAACTAACCACTTATACTGCACTAATATTATGACTACTAGCAACAACAGCAATAAAGGCGACCCCTAGTGGGACTCGGACCCGAGTTAGGGCGTTGCTGGCGGTATATTGGGAGGGCGACCTTGATGAGGGTTGAATTATCGGTGTGACTGCGGAGTCTGAAGAGACGACCGGCTCTACGACGGGAGAGCTCGGTGGATCGTAACCGGTAAGTTCTAACAACGTGCAATAGCCCATTTATATAGTAGCTACACTCGCTACAGTATTTAACTGACTTCTATTAAGTCAGGCGTGCTCTGCAAAGAAAATGTTCTGCTACAGTAGTTTCAAAGAATACCTCGTATTTATTTAAAGTTTTGTGCACACAAAAGTTAACAAAGGCGGACTTAATGCCATTGGGATTCTCTACCAGTTGACCTTAGTGTGATGCAGTTTAACTCTGGTCGGTGTACTAACAAAATTATTATAGTGATGTTTTAAAGTTACGAAAGAAACATAGGGCACAAATTGATAATGCCCGATTCCTATAGCCAAAAATGATTCGTTTATCTTACTAATGGTAGCCTTTTTTATTGCCAAACTGGGCATATAAATACACTTGTAAGATAATTTTAATTGTGATATCTACTAACGTATGGTATCTACCATGCAAATCTACGGTGTTTTTGCTTAATTTAAGTCTTGAATAAGAAAGTAAATCATAGGAATCGACCATTAGACACGATGGCATGTCATTGATACAATAACGGTTTCAGGATGTTGATGGGGCTGCCCCGTTTCTGTAGTGCATCTGGTATGCTCACGTAGACACGTCGATGGCTTTCATGCCATCGTCAGACAGAGATCTGCCTCGTTGCTCTGCAGAGTGCGGGCCAGCTCCAACTCCATCTTGAAGACCATAGCAGGGAGAGACGACTCTTCTTTGTTGAATGCCATAGTTCAAAGGTGTATGACGATGATGAACCAGTTCATTGTCCTAACTAAATATAAAGTTTTTTTTTACTGTTTTTTATCTTTCTTTTTTAATAATCAACTATGGATATTACTTATCCGAAACAAATATTATTTTATTTTATTTAGTTATTGATGCCATGGAAGATAGGTAGGACTCTGGTATGGGACGCAACGTGCGTTGATACCCAATGCGCCATCCAATCTTCCTAGCTCAGCAGGCTGTGCTGGCGCTGTTGCTGCAGCTGCGGAGGCCCTCAAACGGCGAAAATATAATAGCTTCATTAGTAATTATATTTCCGAGCCGTTTGGGGTCGAAACACTCGGGTCGTGGAGTGCCCAACTTCTATACAGAGATGTTGCAAGGCGGCTAGTCGACACTTCCCGTGACTCGAAGGCTGGTCTCTACTTAGGTCAAAGGATTAGCACTGCCATACAACGTGGCAATGCTGCCAGCCTTCTGGGCACGTGACCAGTCGACAGCGATGCGGAGGAATATTTTGATGCCTTATTTTAGTTTATAGTTTTATTAGGATATGTTTTTCTTTATTTGTGGCTATGTAAATATTGTATGTGTAATTGATTTCCATTAAAAATTATTGATTTGGTTGATCGCATACTTTTGAATGTATCTTTTGTTCGGAATAAAACTACGTTTACGGTTAAGCTGTCTTTGCTACAAAAGCTAAAACAGAGGAGGCAAAAGGTTTTCATTCTAACAACGCTTGGATAAATTCTCACTTGAATAGTCAGTACGGTATGGTTAACAGTCGCTTATTGAATTCTTATTAGGTATACTATCTGTTGCACGCGGTTTCGCTCGCATCCTAGGGGAACTACTTCGTGTACCCGGATAAGTAGGTAAGTATCCTATGTCCTAATCCAGGTCATGGTTTACTTGTGCTTCAAATTTCATTCAAATCCGTTCAGCCGTTAAGACGTGATTGATTAACAAACATACAAACTCACAAACATTCAAACTTTCACGTTTATAATATTAGTAGGATTTTGATAACTTAGATCTGGGGGGTTACCATGATCTCTTAGAGCAGGAATGTTTTAATATTATTACGAGAGTGGGTAAGAGATGGCGCTAGAGAGCTGTCTAGCGCTGTCACTTTCCCACTCTCGGAAAAATATTAAAACAATCCTGCTGTAACAGATCATGGTAACCCCCCTGGGGTCTAATTATCCTAAAAGAAATCTTGATAAATCTCAACCGAATTAACCAATATTTTGTGGTTCCTGCTCTTAAGTCTACTTTGCTCTCTCAAAACTTTTCTAAGTCATAACTGTACCCACTCAAATTGTTAAAGAGAGGATTTTAAAAGAGTAACCATGGAGTTTCTTGCCGGCTCTTCTCCATAGGAAACGACTAATTGGAACCGTGCACCCAAAACCGACTTTTCATAAGCGCCTGTAATGGTTTATGTGAAATAAAAACTTTTGATTTTGTTCGTGCGTTTGGCAACAATTTTGACCTCCTGTTCGTTTGTTTACTGATCCTACTTAATAGTAGTGGGCCTTCTATCGTTCTATTTAGCGGTAGCCGTCCGCTCCGAAGCCTCCGCCCGCGCCCTACGCCCTGCAGCCTGCAACTCTGCATAGTTCACCGCTCTGCGCCCGCGCATCGATACTCAACACTGCACTAATCACGAGTTAACACCTATTGTTAGAGCTTTAGTTTGCAGTCGCAATTGATTTCGCATTTTTAGACGAAGCATTGATATACTTTACTTAGGAATATGGTCATTTAATTTGACATAGGTACTGCTTTTAAAAGAAGCATTCCTAATGTGACATGACCAGCATGGTGAACACGTACGAAGCTATCTTTAGTGGGAAAGATCTTTGTCCAGCGGTGGACTTCAATGGCGATGAAAATAATCTTATTGCTGAAGTTAAATGCAGTTAAACATGACGGTGTTCACAAGTGACAGATCTTGAATAGATGTCATTTGGATCCAATCAGTTGTCACCGGATATTCAGTTAAACTATCTTTCCATCTTAAATGTTAACTTATGTAAGATTTTATCAACTAGCAGCAAAGTAGCATTATCTATTAATTTTCCGACAGGAGACTGGTAATACCAGGAATTACTGGTTAATATTTAATTATACAAATGGGCTAATTTGTACATGTCGTGCTGAAGTACATAACTGCGGTTTACCGATAAGTTTGTAATTCATTAACCAACTATAAAGGAAACTTTCAGAAGTCAACACGAAGGTTCAAGAGATATAAGAAACAAAATAAATGTAGAAGTAAAGAAACAACATTAACACAATTTGCTCCTTTTAAAATCAGTTAAGAGCGTGTACGCCGTTCGGCATTTCATACAAATTTTCAAGTCCTTATTTTTCGATATGACTGAACCGATTTTAATGAAACTTCATACGCATCAGCAGGATACATAGGACTAAAAAGTTAGCAGAAAACATTTTCGAAAAATAGTGTAACAATAAAATTAGACCGATTTTAAATTTTCCATACAAACAGAAATTTCCAATTATCTTTCTTTAAGTAAGACATTTCGAAAATGTTTTCTACTAACTTTTTAGATCTAATTATCTTCCTTATGTGTTCATCAAAATCGGTTTAGTCATAACGAAAAACAAAGACTTGAAAATTTGTATGAAATGCCGTACGGCGTACACGCTCTTAAATAGTTTAGTAAACGTCGAATCTCTTCATATAAAAGGGTTTCCTATTACAGCGCGCGCGTTGATGTCTTTTACAAGTGCGTCGACGCCTACGAATGTCACTCATGCGCAGGTCGCAATTCCAACCATACCCCGACACTTAGGGCTGTCAATAACAGTTGCAGTCTTTCAACAGCTAATCAAGTTAAGCCTAGGACAACCGGTTGTGGTCCGTTTACGGAACCCTCGTCGATTTCTCTGGTTTCCCATCAACGTCGAGGTGATATCGACCGGGAGACAATAAATCCGGTTCTGCTGCAGCGGGCGGGTTGCAATTAAACTAGTGTCGCGACGGGGTTCGCGGACCGTGCGAAAGTGAAGCACGTAGGGGGAAGGGGGCGCGGGGGGCCGTCTGCACATGCACACAGACTAGAAACTACAGTGCAACCACAAGAGCTGCCAGAAGCTTTCTGGGTGAAAAGCTTTCGTTGCCAACGTAGCTTTTCGTAGGCCCTGTTCAAGAAAATTTAGTTTTGTCTACTTCCTTACTAAGCATAAAATGGATATTTTGAATCAAAATGTCACTGAATAAAATATTTTAATGCTATTTTTAACGATTTGCCTATTACAATGAAGATAAATTGAAATGTAACGAAATTCGTACACTGCGCCATCACTTAAAGCATCTAGTACATTAGAACTTCAAGTTTGCTTAAAGGTTCTGTTTGGAGCTGGCACTGTACTTTAATGTTCATCTCCCTGTGATTTCTTTACCTCCAAGCAAAAGATTTTAAACCCTCAAAAGTTTCCCACCCAAAGGAGACTGTCTCTACTATCTGGACTGCACGAGAATAAGGGGTTCCTGTTGATCTTCGTATAGCTATAGATAATAATTCTTGAAATACACTGGTTATTCTATTCTGTGTCTCTTCAACCTCTGCGTGTGTGTCAGCGTGTAGGTGTTTGCGAGTGTATTCAGTCCGCGCGCGACGGCCGACGCAGACGCACGCGCCGCTGCCGAGTGCCATGTCGCGCTAGGCGCGCCCCCATGGTGTACCCCGAGGCGTCCCGCTGGGGCGCGCCAGACGCCGCGCTCGCCCCCCTCTACGATGACGTCTATAGAGGTCAGCTGATATTTGCAACCTCACCTATTTTTAATACATTCCCATTGTGACTCCTGCCAGACAAAGTGACTTTCTGCGATCATAAAGTGCCCCATACACAGCCTGATTTCTTCGTCTCCGCCTGGCGGTATTAATCCCGGCTTTTGCCAGGGTGAGCCTGATTTATCAGATGATAATTGTCTATAGGTCGACGCTTATTGTCCCTCGTTGCATAGTGACCATCGGATGTCGGTAGGCAAATTAACATCAGATAAATCAGACTTTGTACTGAGCACTTTAACTTAAAGAAATATCAATGAAATGTATGAAATTGACATAAGCTTTCGAAAAGGTACGTCATTGTCAATGTCAACTCCATACATTTTATTGCAGTTTCTATTCGATCGTTAAACGTCACTTTTTCTAGAAGAATTTAGAAGATGCTGTAAGCTAGAATCTAGGGTCACCAACGTTGAGCCAAGCATAACGCTCGGCGTGCCCCAGGGAACTGATTTTGTCTCAGAATGAAACGGAATTCAACCTCCGCTATGCGAATCTTCTTTGTGTCTAACCTGTGTCTCCCTTGGCTAACCTGTTGACGTTCCCGTATAACTTGAGCTTCAGCACACGAGATTGTACGACCCTTACGCGTTAATACAATTATAATGTAGTATTTATTATTATAAAATTACGAAACGGGTGCTTAACGACTCTTTTAGTTCTTGTTTTTGTTTGACCCTAATCAAATTTTACTTTTAGCGTGTTTTAACATTTCAACCCCCGGGTTTAAAACGAATTTCTTTGTTCCAACGTGCTTATTTAAAAAGGTTGTTTAAAAAATTCACACTTTGTGAGACTGGTCGCTGATGACTCAGCCGGCAGACATCTGTTACTTAACCATTATATTTACATTTCAATAGAGCCAGCTCATAATTGTAATGGTTATTTCATATTCGCCGCAGTGTTAACAGTGAAGGGAGTGTTAAATACTTTAAATCCAGTTCAGTAAGTTTTGTATTTGAAATAATAACATATCCACTTTGGCTATTAAAATATTCAGCGCTTAGAACGTAATGCCGAAAGCCTTTTTGCGATATTACATAGAATTGTACCTGATTAGAGTACAACTTTTATGAACTTATATAAAGCTCCCACATCCTTTTATTCCTTAAAAAAGTTATTCTACGCACGTCTGTTTCCTAATAAGATTCGTTTATTGCAAAATTTTCTTTGTTTGAATCTACTTAGCAAAGCCCCGGTAATCAAAATGTAAATTACCATCCTAATTACAGTTAATAGCAGAAACATGTGAACAACGATCTATAAAATTTGTTTCATGTGCTTTGTGTACATATTTAAGTACAACAAAACAAGGAGTGTATTTCTCAAACGCGTTCTTATTGTAATCTTATGAGAATAGAATTTGCGAGCGTATCCTCCACCTGCGTCCGACCTCGTCTCGGCTCATTTTATAATGACATTACAGTAATTCCATACAACAGCGTAGGAGTATCATCTTCACAATGTTTCCATGTTGTTGGGTCGTGTTGAACGGTTGTTTTATTGATAATTGGGACCTACAGCTCATGTCGGTGCTTTAAAGCTCAATTAAACCTTGAAAATTGAACTGTCTTAAGGAAATTCAAATTGTGATTTTATAGTAGGTATCTCGTTTACGATCGTCTATAAAGTTTCTATACTGAGTGGTTGGAATCGATGCGAGATGGCTCGATGCAAGGCCTATAACGTAAGGTACAAGTTATTAAATGACCCGCGACTTTCCAATCGGCCTACATCGCGTGTTATACATTGAGATATTTCTCGCGATTTCTCGATCGTTTATCGCATGTGTGGCTTGATGGTTTTTATGTCAATTATTAGTTTTAATTGGTCGTTAATATTTATAATTCGGTGGTCCCATGTGATTAGTGCGACGCGACGTTGCTGTTAATTGCGTGTTAAATGGCCTTCTTTACGAGTTTGTGAATATTTACCCTTTTATAGACATTCCGAATAAACATTAGAGAAATGTTGGCAAACGATTTTTTATATTGTTATGATTATCATTTATTACTTTAATATGAAACAGTGGTTGTGGAATTTGAGTTTGTAGAGCTCATTGTGTTAAACGTCTTCTTTAGGTAAAAATGTAAATTGTATTTTTGAAACTTCTCCAAAATTCTACAATTTACATAATGAAGTCCAGGGTGACGGAATTTGTCCCCATACATTTACATTAATGTTTAACTTTCAAAAGTTAAATATTAAAATACTATGTACATTTTATGTTCTTAAAAACATTTAAGAATTGTTGTTACTTTGCGGCGATTTGGTGGAATTAAAGCTAGATATTTGCATAATTGTAGGAAAACCGTTGTTTATAAAATAAAATTACAATAATTGCAGAATAGCAACCTTGTGATTTGGGTATCACCTGGTATCAAAATATTTACCTGCTGCACTTTTACGTACCATTCAGTCACTCATTTCAATATTGGAGAATTAAAGTTTTTTTAAATTTAATGCATTTCTAACCTCTCCTTACTCTTTCGGAACACGGTTTGGCTGATGTTGCGAACCTTTAGCAGCGCCTGCGCATGTGGGGGTCCCCACACGTTGCAACAAGTACAGGACAGTCTAAGATGCAATCGTTATTATTCTAGAAACTGTAGCAAGTATAACAGCACTTTATTACCGTCTGTAAGACTATCCTGGATTATGGAACAACCGTATTACTTTTCGGATATTCGGATATGTAAGTTTACAAATAATTTTAATATTTTTGACGTCACCACTGTACTTGCGGTACGTGTGTCCGAACTTATGTGCTCCACAACTTCCGACCAACTGTTAAAATAGTGTGGACAATTTACGAATGGTTAACTAGGTGTCAAAAATTCGTGAATATTTAAACAACTTACAAATGGATTGTTCGGAATTTGAATGCGTTGTTGTGCATATGGTATATTTTTTTTGAACATAGCTTTTTTTTAATTAATTTCATTTTTTGTTCAGGGATCGTTTTATATACTTAGTCGGGGTTGGTCACCCTTTAGGGCAAAGGGAATGTTTTTAGCACCAACTTTTTTGGAAGACATCGCTATGCTTCAACAATATATTTTTATTTTTTAATCTGGCAATGTACTTTTTTTTTAAATATTCGTGACATGAAATTTTTTTTTTTTTTGATGATAATTTTGTTTGTTATTATACTTTTCATAAAACCTTACGCCCTATATAGGATTCATTCAGTATCGTCTTAAAGAAATCTGCACCAAGTTTTGATACCTACAATATAGAAACAGTCTTGAAATTGGATACCTTAGAATGTAGAAAGTGTTAATAACTACATTTGATCTTATTTATCGGTTGCGAATGAGGTTTCTGTATCTATTCGTGCGGTTAACTTCATTCGTTTTCTCAATTGTTTCACTCAATTCTATTCAGAACTTTACATTAAGGAACGTCGACTACAGTTCTCTCGTCTGAGCTATAAACTATTGAAGTAAAGAATAACAATTTAGCTTTTGTTGTTTTAACTCGAGACTATTATTATTATGCAGGACAACTGTTCGCACTATCGCCCTTTGTTAAGAAGACAGTGCTTTTGGCTTATGTTGTTAAAGAATTTTATTTCATACACTTTATATTAGAGCAGGGCTGAAATCATGGCTCGAAGTCCACATGCGGCCCGCGACTCATACCTTTGCGGCCCATTTTTAAGTATTTCGCACACTTTATATGAGAGCAGGGCTGAAATCATGGATCGAAGTCCACATGCGGCCCGTGATTCATATTTTTGCGCCCCATTTTTAAGTATTTCGCACACTTTATATTAGAGCAGGGCTGAAACCATGGCTCGAAGGCCACATGCGGCCCGTGACTCATACCTTTGCGGCCCATTTTTAAGTATTTCGCACACTTTATATTAGAGCAGGGCTGAAACCATGGCTCGAAGGCCACATGCGGCCCGTGACTCATACCTTTGCGGCCCATTTTTAAGTATTTCGCACACTTTATATTAGAGCAGGGCTGAAACCATGGCTCGAAGGCCACATGCGGCCCGTGACTCATACCTTTGCGGCCCATTTTTAAGTATTTCGCACACTTTATATTAGAGCAGGGCTGAAACCATGGCTCGAAGGCCACATGCGGCCCGTGACTCATATTTTTGCGGCCCATTTTTAATCTGTACCTATCTGTTTGCGATTAAGTTTTTTTTCATTTTTCCTTTATTTGAAGACTTAGTTAATATTAATTTAATTTGATATTTAGTTTTTTCCGGCCCGCCAGGCCACGTCTTAATTGGTATGGGCCCTTAAACATTTCTGGCCTGAATATCCCTGTACTAGAGTATTAATAAGAATGACTGAATATCCTCGTCATAACGAATCAAGCTCAGGTCAAACACTTCTACAGAAAAAAAACACCGTTCATTGGGCGAACATCAAAGTTACGATGACGTGCCTATTAATAATTATCAGGAAACAACATAATATACACTAATAAATGTCAGATAATATCGTTTTATTGTACGTGTTCCGTTATCTGGCTGTATCCTCTCGATTAATACGAAGTAGAGCACACAGAATGCTATTAAAGGATATTTTAATATCTTTCCCCTCTGTTTCTGTCTTGTAGGAATATCGCCATGGAATTGACAAAAGAGGTTTGGTTCCTTAGTAAATATTACCGTGGAATTGACAAAAGAGGTGTTTTTATTGCGTTTACTAAACAGGGCCTGTTCACTATGACACATCAAAACGAAAGGACTTTATATGTACAGCCGGGGCCTTGAAATGTTTATCAGATTTCAAATTCGATTCATTCTCACACTTTTCGCAATAAAGTTTAAAGATGTCATATCAACATAAGTAACTATTCGTTTTTAAAATTGTGAAGTGTCGATTCTAGCAAAAAGGCTTTAACAGCCTTTTTGCTTTTTTAATTTGTGAAGCGTCGAATAAAGCATAAAAGCTATTAACCACTTTTTAATGTTATGAACTTATTTTTAGAAATGTGTGTCTAGTCAAAAGTTGTATAAAGCGAATTTGAATGAAATTACTAAATAGATTGATTTATTTTTCTACTCTACCTAGTTTATATCTTCTTTAAATTAACCTTTTTTATGTCAATTAGGAAAAAATATCTATGCCCTGTCAATTTTTTGCGAGCGACCGAGCGACCTTAGTCCGCGACTGTACATATTATTTCTATGTCAAAACGTGACAAGCAACATGGCGACATTACTATCCAAATGTGTAATCGGAAAAATAAGGTATTAATTTGAAATGTACTGAATTTGACATATTATTGTAGCGACACGGTACGGTGGCCTTTTTGACATCTTACAATAGTGTTGTGACACATTTCAAATTATTATCGAAAAAATGATAGTCAAGTGTGAGTCGTAGAAGTCTTTGTGAGCTCCATAAAAAAAGTTTTAATAAAGCACTTTTTTCTAAGATTAAGTATTAGATATTCTTTAATCAGATTCATCCATATTATATACTCACTCTATTGAACTAAATATTATATTTTACTTTTAAAAGTTTCAATTGTTATTCATTGGCGTCTAACACAAGGTCGACGTCAAAATATTTAAATAACTTCCAACTATTATATTTCGGTTAACATTTATACTAAAGAAAAAACAAAAGAAATAAATACTAAATTAATTTTGCTGTCCTAAAACAATAGATTTGATAAATTACAGCTGTATCAGTACGTCATTATTGGCATATAAAGTACGACAATTTTTACTTCATACCTAGCTGTCAATATTTACGAATCTTCCTGAACGGGCAAACGTCAAAAAAGCCATCGCATTGTGTTAATTTAATTATCAAATGATCTTACACCCTTTTCACCGCAAGGTGACATAACGTGTGTCTACAAAACGTTCATGTTTATGATTAGTATTTACAATTTACTCACGTCACTACAAAACGTTGTCATACAAAGAACACCAAATATTTAAACAAAAAAACATGGATAACATAGAAATTTTACGGTTTTTGATTCGTTTTTTTAGTTTTTGATCGTTTACGTTTTTTCGATAGCAGTCTCCTTACGGCTACAATTAATTTACGAAATGACCGCTGTTGAACAGAGTTGAACAGAGTATCGTCGGTGCGCTTGCCAAAACCCATATGTGCACAGCCAAAAAATATTGACTAGTGAAAGAAAAACACAAAAAAAAAACTCATAAAGTAACACTAACAATATTTTTTAATCACAGTATAAATAAAAACAAGGTGTTTTGCTAGCGTTTCGAATTTTTAGATTTTTTTAAACTTATTAGTTCACAGATAAAACAGTCGGCTTCCTGAAAAGTTGATAAAATCCACTTAACGTCGGTGAAATTCTAACAGTGCGTTTTGTGACTGTTTTGAGATTTAAAACTGCGAAAGTCACAATATTACTTTGAAGTAAAAAGATTATTAGGATTTTCAAAGGTTTAAATCATTAAAGAGCTTATTTGTAATGATAATTAAAAACAATATTGCGTTTAGCGTAGGTTGCGCGCGTTTTAAATAGTTTTTTTCACTCTCTTGTAAAGTAAGCCATATTTGACTTCCGCACTGTTAGAAATTCACTGAAAATACGGGTTTTGGCAAACGCACAGACTGTATAGCAAGCAGCGTCACCATGAACTGCAAAAATATAGTTGTAGAGCGGTCGCGTTTCTTGCGTGTTTTTTTTTAAATGTCATCACTACATGGTATAAAAAAATATCGCTTCCCATTGTCAGTCTGTCCCTATGTATACTTAGATCTTTAAAACTACGCAACGGATTTTAATGCGGTTTTTTTTAATAGATAGAGTGATTCAAGAGGAAGGTTTTAAGCTATAAAACGTACACGTGCGAAGCCGGGGCGGGTCGCTAGTGTCATATAGAATAAAGGCCAGTTTGTTATTTCCGTGATCCAATTTGAGAAGGTCTGAATTATCCTGTAACATTTTTGTGACTACACCCTTGTCCAATACGGATTACTCCAGTCGTCGCCCGTCTGCTGAAAGCCTTAATCTTTTCCATTTTCTCCACTCAATAGTATCCATTGGTCTTTGAAAACTTTTTTATTTTTCCGCTTCAAAGTAAGCCAGTCAGTTGTAGGACTGTACCTATTGAATTTCGATTATGTTCAAAGTTAATAACTTGATAAGTTATTTATACAAGTTTAGTCGGAAAGGGTGTATTGATCAGAAAGGGTGTTATAGTACCCATAGTCATGAATAACCTTTGTTCAACAAATTTCCAAAAGTCAATAGTTTGAGAGAAATAGCTGTTCAAAGGTTTCTTAAAAAAACACGCTAAAATCTATACAAGCGTAGTTTTAGCATATACTAAACCTAAAACTAGTTTGTTCAGAATCACTAGGAGAATCGATTGACATATTTTTACGCCACACTTTTTTTATTTTATTTTTTCATAAATTACAATTTTATTTCTGTAGGTTTCTACCCATAACAGTTGACGGGAATAGACACCTTGAGGCTTGCGATGGTCCGCTCGGTCAGTTTCCGTGTATTAGACAAGCCCTGCTTAGGACATCTCAGGCATTTCACACTTTACTAGGGAACTTAACGCGACATAAACTACGGTGTAACTTGGAGATTTATTAAAAAAAACACATATTCAGGCAGTTCTGATGAAAATTTTGTTGGGGTGTCTCGGTTTTTGTATATACTAAAAATAACGTTGTATATCTTCAGCTATGATCAGCTGTGTTTACATTTTAGGCCATATTTGGGGTCACGGATTAGAAGTTCCATTTTCTGAATTCTCAACTAAAGCAAAGATGAAAATTTTTTAACTTAAATAAAACACATTTTGTGTGGAAATAATAAAACCGGCCAAGTGCCAGTCGGACTCGCTCACGAAGGGTTCCGTACCATTATCTATTCTGTTTTTTAGTATTCGTTGTTATAGCGGCAACAGAAATACCTACATCATCTGTGAACATTTCAACTGTCTAACTATCACGGTTCATGAGATACAGCCTGGTGACAAACGGACAGACGGACGGACAGCGGAGTCTTAGTAATAGGGTCCCATTTTACCCTTTGGGTATGGAACCCTAAAAATGATCGAATTTTGAAATTTGAAATTTAAACACTTGCTTTAAAACAGTCATCACCATCAGTGATACTTTAAGTGGTTTGCAGATTAGTACCCCTATTCCGATTAACCTTGTATAAATAACTAATTAAGTTATTAACTTGGAACATTATCAAAATTCAAAGTTATTAACCAAGCTATTTCCAATAAATTATAATGATAATATTATAATGTGAACTTTTGACCTTGTACCTCTTTGTTCTCTCAAGATCGCACATAAGATAGGTCTCCACGCGAACCCTTCATAAGCCTTTATCTGTTTTACTAAAGAAGCGATTGCTTTACACCTTATTAAGATTAATAAGATAACACTTACCTTATAAACACCTCTGTTTAAGGTAAACGTCTTTATTATCAGCTTTGTGTGCTTGTTCAATAGGGTCTTGAGTTATGATGCCAGTTATTGCGTTGTTCACCCTAATTTGTAATTGTATTATTTATTTTGTAATTAGTTTTACCGTATTGTTTTGTTTGTAAGCTATTTTTGGCACAGATTGGGGTAAAGGTCAAGGGTAGTCACTGAGCAGCTTCCTAATTTAGAATCTTTTCGAGAAGCAGTTGCCGAGCGACTCGGTTTGTTATCTCATCCCATCTACGGTTCTCGTAACGAGAGAAAATGAGATAGCTTAAAGTATCGTTCGACACTTGACTAAGGGGCCATCTATAAATTACTTCACATGTAAAGGGGGGGTGGACGACGTGTGACATTGTGTGACAAGGGGTGGGAGGGGTCCTAAATTTCGTGACGTCACTTTTCAAAATCTAATATATACTACTATATACTATTAGTATATCTAATATATACTAATAGTACTAGCTTTTGCCCGCGGCTGCGCTCGCGTTAACATATATTTTAAAAAAAAAACTTTAACTCTACAAAAGTTTCTATAATAATATATGTAATTCAGTCATGATTCGAAAGACACGTGACGCCATCTATGAACGTTATTGTTGTTTTCCTCGGGAACCGTACTTTTTTTCGGGATGAAAGGTATCCGATGACCGTTTCTGTATACTTGACAACGTATATGCAAAATTTCAGAATGATCGGTTCAGTGGTTTAGGCGTGAAAAGGTAACAAACTTACTTTCGCATTTATAATATTAGTTAAGAAAATAAGATTAAATGGAAATAAAACAAATTTCGGAACTACTGTTTTAATTTAATAATTTCTAGTTATAAAATTGCAAAATATGTGACGTCACACTAGGAAGTGGGAGGGGGTCTCACAAATGTGACCAGCTGTGACAAGGACGGGGGTTGGGGTCAAAAAATCATGAAATCCAAATTGTTATGAATAAAGGGGCAGGAGAGAAGTGCTACTTCGGTTGTGTCTCCGTGTATTTAATTTTCATAACAGTCTGTAGGCTTTCAGTGTTGATTGGATGCCTCTCATCCCTCAGTCCGCTACAAAGCGACCCTGATAATGACATAATTACTTGTCGGCAGGTGGAGCGGTAACCGTAGTAGGGTGTCGCCATTAATTGTCCATCCACCGGTTATGATACCTTAGTCAGGCCTTTGGTTAAATGTAATAATAATATAATAATGTAAATGTCAAACTTTGGTTTGACGAATACATTTACTATTTTGAAATTTAATGATGTAAAGTTAGACGATTGATCTGAAAAGTGTTTATGAGAGAGCTTTCATAAATTTTAAAACAAAGTAAATAATTAAAACTTAAATCATTTATCATTTAGATCCAGCTATTCAAAGTTAATAATTTAACTCTGTAGGTATTCATTCCCTAGCTCGCGATGATTTAGAATAGATGCAAGTAATAATGAAAAGTCAGATTTTTGATTAGGTATTGATGTTTTTATCTAGCTTTCCATATATTTTATCAAGTTCCAACCTTTTCCGAAAATAGAATTGAAATACATTGCAAATTCAGGAAAACAATAAAACACTGGGACCGAGCTCATAAATTGAGTTCCACGATAAACTATCGTACGATATCCACAACATGATACGCTTACTCACATATTACGAATTCCTACGCCACGAGCATACCGAGTATATCGCCCACTAGTAATAGCTGAATATCGATACTAACACTGGGCACACATTTGCGACTTAGCGGCGCGATTTACTAGTGCGATTTTTTTGTAAATCGCATCGCTGTCGCACCCACTGTTTTATGTGTATAGTGTAGACTGTTTTATGTGACATGGATTACAGTGACTTAGGCACTTAGACTTTTTTATTTTTTTTAAATTTATTCATCAATACAAGTTTTTTTGGTTCAACACTTTACAAGTTATATAATTACAGTCGCGCAATCGAGTGCATAGCTTAATGTATTTTTATTAATAAAATAATTTACAGGACAGCATCGCACTAAACTTTTAGCCGCGTTTCTATTGTGCAAGTAGCTTGCACGCAAGTATGCCGTTATACACGCACGCAAGTATGACGTTACACCCGCACGCAAGTCGGAATTCAATGCACTGTAATAGCAACTTGCATGTAAGTTACGCAAACTACTTGTAACTTACAGCTTGCTTCTTGTATAATGGAAACGCGGCTATACCTATCTGCGTCATACAAAATGTGTGTTTTCACATCGTTATTGACTTGTCCTCAATGATGAACATTGCGTCTTTCAACAAAAAATTGTGTATGACCAATCGCACGACCAAATCGCACATATGCAACCAACTTAACCACTATTTCATTATTCTGTCCGCGCGTCATACGATTATTTCGCATTATAATATCTGGGATTATTTTGGGAGTTAAAACGTACCCAGTAACCTAGCGTTAGGGTATGCGATGCACGTACGACCTCACTCGACTTCCTTCACCCGAGGATTAAGCCTTAATATGGAGATGTACGAGGTGTTGTAGTGTCAAGTTTTAGTATATGAATTTGCATTTGAATATGAAATAAGTTGCTACGCTTTACAGTTGTTGGCTAAGAATAATAACATAAGTCAACCTATCTAACTTGTAAGAGAGAGGCGGCTTAGAAATACTTAGGTTAGAATTAGCTGTATAATAAGGTACCATCATCTTTAGCTTATATATCTTAATAAGACTTACTTCTTGGAATAAGCTACCGTATACACGGATATTTCACTGTAGTAAATTGACAAGTCCTAATGTTGTTTGACAGTAGTGCATTGTTGTTTGACATTAGCACCTGTCAGTTTACTACAGTGAATTAATGCTCGTACTTTAGTCATGACTTTTCATGAATGAATTCTGCTGATTCCTATGATTAAGCGAGCGTTGTTGGTTAAAATTAAGACTCTTGTAAAACCAATAATGAAGCAAAGACCCCATAGCTTTGCATAGATCTTTCCATACGTTACCTATCACAGGTAAAGGTAAAGTTTGCTTACGATTATACAAGGTATAACATAAATAACGCACAACCTCATAAGGGGTAGTGACCCCTCATCATAGTACTCATCAGTATGAACAACTTTTACTAGGTATGGGAACAAACCTATAAATGGCGTAAAAAAAAAGCTGTTCCCTACATTTGAATATAAATGTAGGGAACAGCTGACTTTTTTTTCACGATTTCATGTTTAGTCTCATAGTAAAAGTTGTTCATAATGATGAGTACAGTGACTCCTTAATAGGTTGTGCGTTATTTATGTTACACCTTGTACATGTTACGGGTAAAGGCCGAATGGCTGTTACACTTAGGTTTACCCGGGTACAACTAGGTGCAGCCGGCCACATGCGGTTAAACTTAGATGTATCCTACTAGGTTTACCCTTCATCATAGCGGGTAGAACTAGGTGTACCCGCACACCGGTGGTTAAGGGGAACCCCGAAACGGATAAGTTATGTTTACTTTAAACCATGCAGACAGAAATAGGAGCCCCGCGCAGCGGTGCTCCGTCGACTTAAGCTACACCTAGTTCTATCCAACTGCTACTGGTTGCACCTAGTTGTACCCGGGTAAACCTAGGTGTAACCGTCATTCGGCCTTTACCCGTAACATATATACAGCATGATTGGTTTGTCACTTTACATTCGAAAACCATGAATTGTGCCCATCATTCCATACAACTTTTACTATGGGACAGACTCTAAATTCGTTAAAAAAACAGCTGTTCCATACATGTTGTTTCCACGTACCATAGTAAAAGTTGTACAGAATTAGCAGACCTCATGGTTTTCGGATGTGAGGCGACTTATCGGTCATGCTGTATATGCCCAGTTCAGCTGTAAAAATATTAGCATTGGTAAGCAAAACGATTCGCTTTTAACCATAGGAACTAGGCTTTAAGGTTGTACTTGATGTTCTCTTTCTACGCTTGTGCGTTTTGTAACTGGCATCTGACTGATTACCAATGACTATGGAGAGAATGGACAGTAGCAACTTCCTTTGTGGTAATAACATTATGTCAGCCAAGCATGGTTATAATGGCAGTGTACAGGGCCGAATTTGAAGGTTTGGAGGCCCTCGGGCAACGAAGAATAGAAGGCACGTTGAAATGTTTTTAACAAAGTCTCTCGTGATTGCAAACTTTTTCTTTTTATCAGAACGCTTATCATTTATTTTTTATGTAAAACTAAAATCTACTATCGTACCCTCTCTTATGCAGGCCGTGAGTCTAAATCCCCTTAGTTCAGCCCTGGCAGTGTGTCATGTCTATATAGTTTACCGGTCAATAAAATTTTATATTACGTTCCGTTCAATAAAAAACTTCATATCGTTGACTTAGCCAAATAACATCAAACTGCGATCAGTAATTCACTTGTCGTACAGTGAGGAAGTTACTGCCTCTACAAGATCGTTCGTTGTCGTAATCTATGGGTAGGGTACAGTCTCAAGGGAGGTTTAGGCCGATATGTTCGGGTAGTTATAACGTTATATTAGTTCCCCCTTAAAGTTGAAGTCCCAATGACCAGCCGTTTGTGCGGTGACTCGGTATCCACCTAACTGTTAGTAAAGTCTTGTGTATAATGTCAAAATTAATATACCAGGATAGTCGGAAAGAGGGTACGAATCCAAAAGGGTGTTAAAGTACCCATAATAATGAATAACTTTTGTTCTACCACTATCTTCAATCGTTTAAGAGAAATATCTGTTCAAAGATTTCACAAAAAAACGCAAAAAAATATTTATCCTCAACCATGATCAGTTGTGTTTACATTTTAGGTCGTATTTGGGGCCACGGATTAAAACCTCTATTTTCTAAATTCGTTACTAAAGCGAAGAAACAGAATTTTGGAAAAAAATAAAATATAAATAATAACATTTTGCATTGAAATAAAAATTTAAGACTTGCTTTAAAACAGGCATCAGTGATACTTTAAGTAGCCCGTGGACTAGTACCCCGGTACAAGCACAATTTGTATCATAAATAGTTTTTTTTTATTTTTTTTAAAAAACGTTGCCCTACTCTGGGATTTCTCCTGTATCGTGGGTGCGTTTACAGACACAAATCTCACATACACAAACGCCCAGACCCGAAACAATTATCTGTAGGCCATACAAATTTTTGTTCCGTGTGGGAATCGAACCCACGACCCGTAGCGCAGAAGCCAATTGCTCAGCCACTGCACCAAACGTGTCGTCATATGAATAAAAGATTCAATTCAATGAAATATGATGTGCGAAACGATTATTTCCAATTCAAAATTCTTACGTCATAACATTCATGTTAGGCCTACTGATTGGTTGCTAGTACTTTGATCGACCAATCACATTCGTTCAAAAGAGATCTGACAACAGATTAAATTGAGTATCCTTTCAGAAACAGTGGAGCGAGAGTTTAAGGGTAGAAATTGTGGAAAATACTGTGTAATCTTTCAACCTTTTTCAAACTGCGGTAGGTAGATATCCTACGACAAGATTGATCTTTGTATTGTCTTAAGCATAGGCTACATAGGCACCAGCCTAAGGCCTCTTGTTCCCGGCACGGTTTTTTAACCGTACGGCGTATTAGCCGCGTCGTAGAAAAATCGTGTGAGCTTGGACACGACACGGCAAACCACCAGCCGAAACTGATTTATATCCATTTTGCAACACAAAATCAGCGTTGCAAAGCTGTCATGCAATAATTGCCGGTCGCGAAAACGTCCGGTGCCGTTAACAAACTCTCATAGACTCAATATAACTCTAATGTAAATCAAACCGTGCTAGCCTCGGTGCATACGGCGGCGCAGGCGTGCCGTTGGGCCGCCGCGCCGTATCAGTCAACAAACTTCTATAGTAGTCCATACAACACTGATGACCGTGCCTACACATGGCTAATTAACCGTAGGTTTTTACGGCGAAAAAACGTGTGTGGACAAGAGGCCTAAGGGCCGACAAAAAAAAGGGGCACGCACCAAAAAAAAAATGCGTAAAATTACAATATATTGTTTGAAATACAGATTTTTGATCATCATCATCATCATCTGCCTAGCCTTTTCCCAACTATGTTGGGGTCAGCTTCCAGTCGAACCGGATGCAGATGAATATCAGTATTTTACATGGAGCGACTGCCTATCAGACCTCCACAACCCAGTAACTGGGTAATACGATACTCTTGGTAAGACTGGTTGTCAGACTTTCTGGCTTCTGACCAACAGTAACGACTGTCAAAGATCTACAAATGACAGCCGGGACCAACGGCTTTACGTGCTTTCCGAGGCACGGAGGAAACTCGCTATGGTAAATGGTCACCCATCCACAGACCAACCTCGGCAAGCGTGGCTTAACCCGGAAGATCGGTCTATGCGGCTGTAATTATTTAGCCACGAGCTCCTCCACAGCTACAGATTTTTGATAATGTTATTTATTATGAATTTTAATTCCTTTAACTTTTTTTATGTCATCAACTCGCGAATTAACGCTTTTGACCCCCTTCCCCCCAGTAAGTAGGGCCAACACCACAAGCTAGCCTAGGGGTTTATAGATCCACTGCCAGGATTGTGGTGCATGCAGCTGCGAATCCCGCGACCCCAGCCATAGGTAGAAGTAGAAGGAACACCGTAGGTTTTTAGCCTTTTAGTTTGTATCCATGAGGATTACAAAAAGACAAAAAAAAAGAAAAAAAAGGATCTATAGATCCTGAATGCGGCCCTGGCTTTAATATCCATACTAATGAATTAGACCTTATTTTCACTATGTGGCGACGCATAGACAAGCAATGGCATAAGGAAAACGCGTCCGAAACTCAAGTAGTTAAAACGCTTACAACTGTTCTTACATTATTATATCCAAGGCTTTATTTCTTCTATTATACATATAATTATGTTCTTACAAGCACATGAGTAGGCAATATTATTGGCATTTTGTTGGCTATTATTTTATTCCATATACAGCTCTATGGCCTCGAAATTAAGAGTGTATTTGCTTTATTTCTGCAATGGACGGATCAGGCTTTCAAGTGATATTAAAACTAGTTGCATCGGTGGTTTTGTGTGCTCCATTTATGCGAGCTATAAACCCGGGATTTAACGCATGTGTGTGTTTGGGTTTGTTGTCCATTAAGCGAAATACAAATTGTGGTATTTGAGGGATTAAGGAATAATTTATATCGATTTAATAAATAAACTATAAAAAAAATATGTGCGTAGTTCTCCGGAACTTAATTAATTTTTACTGGCGTATACAAGGTGTACCAATAAGTAGAGGCAGAGGTAGATCACCCTTAGAGGTATCCGAATTACCCCCATGTAGGTATGTTCCGCGATTTTTTGTAGTTTTCGAGTTATGATTTATTTTTATGTTTTAACAAAACTCTGACTTTAATTACATTTTTGATCATCGTGACGTGAATAGTTATTTTTTGTAAATTAGATGAATAGAAATATAATTTCAAAAAAAGAACACGCATTTGTCTCAAATATTTATGACACTATGATCAAAAATGTCATTAAAGTTAGAATTTGGTGAAAAGAAATCATAACTCGAAAACTACAAAAAATCACGGAACATACATGGATTCGGGTACCTTTATCTAAGGGTGCTCTACCTCTGGACTTCCGCTTGCCACTACTTTTTGGGACATCCTGGTTAGTCGGAAAGGGGGTACTAATCCGCAGATATTACTGATGACGGTTTTAAAGCAAGTGTTAAAACAAAATTCAATAACTGTTATTTCCGTGTAAAATAATTTTTATTTTAGTTTTTTCAAATATTCTTCGTCCTCACTTTAGTTACGAATTCAGAAAATGGAGCTTCTAATTCGTGACTCCAAATATGATCTAAAATGATAACACAGCCGATCATAGCTGAGGATAGATAGATTTTAGCATATTTTTTATGTAATTTTTGAACAGCTATCTCTCTTAAACTATTGACATTTGGGAAAAGTGGAAGTAAAAAAAATACTCATTATTATGGGTACTTTAACACCCTTTCGGATTAGTACCCCCTTTTTGACTAACCTTGTAAATGGATACTTTGATATAAATGGCGACATTTCACAGGGTTACTATAAACATTAAAAAAAAGATACAAATAAAAAAAAATATACCAAGATACCTAACTACGAGTAATACACGCGCATAGTATCTTGCTATTTAACAAAATTTTAGGTATTTTTTATTTGCATTTGTTCTTTTAATGATACCTAGCAACGCTGTAAAGTTTCGCCAGCTATTTTGAAGTAACCCTCGAAGCAGGTATTCCTTGAAACTCACCATCCCTTCAATAAATATATATCTTGGAGTAATTTAATTTCCTTCAACGACAATGTAGCTCCAGTTGACAGCTGTCATTTGAGTATTCAATTACACGAAAATTGTTATGAGGGTATGATTGCGGGGGAGTCGGGAGTAAAGTCACCGGGTGTAGAGAACATTTTAACGTAGGTAATACCTCCCACAAGTCATTTTCGTATCTACAGGTAAACGAATTCGTGTAATTCCTTCAAACCACATGATCTATTAATGGTAAAGATCAGTGATGGGCAAAGTACGGCCCGCGGGCCAGCTCCGTCCCTCGAAACGCTTTGATCCGGCCCGCCAACACCCGTAGTCGTAGGTACCTTTAGAATAGTCTAGAATAAAAAGTAGATACCTGCGTTGTGTTTGCGTCGACATAAATCAATGTATAGAAATTTTGGCCCCGATTGACTCGGTTTTTTTGGCCCTTGATGAGAAAAGTTTGCCCACCCTTGGTATAGATTAACCACGCACGGGATTTACACTGATTAAAAATAAAGTTTTTTTTTCCCAAATCTTTTTTTAATGTGATAGAAAATTTCGATGCCATGCATAAATTAATGAAAGCACAGGGACACAGCTGACGGGCACGAGTAGCGCGATATCGCTCCACGCAGTCAGTCACTCACACACTCACAGTCACTTGGGATTGGGACGCTAAAATTACTCCGATACAAAATACCATTGTTCATTTTTAAAAACTTTTTTTTGTTGATCCTACTGAAAAAAAACCTATGCAGGGTTAATCAATGTCACCAGTAGATCACGCGGTTTGAAGGAATTACACGAATTCGTTTACACCCTGTATACAAGGTTAGTCAGAAAGGGGGTACTAATCCAAAAGGGTGTTAAAGTACCCCTAATAATGAATAACTTTTGTTCTACACCTTTCCCCAAAAGTCAATAGTTTAAGAGAAATAGATGATCAAAGATTTCATAAACGTGCGCTAAAATCTAGCTTTCCTCAGCTGTGTTTACATTTAAGGTCTTAATTGGGGTCACGAATTACAAGCTCCATTTTCTTCTCCTGTCGTAACTAAGGCAGGGATGAAGGACTTTTGAAAAAACTAAAATAAAATATTTTGCATGGAAATTAAAATGACCGAATATTGAAATTTTAATACTTGCTTTAAAACATTCTTCAACGATACTTTAAGTGGCCGCCCCCCTTTTCCGACTAACCTAACTATACAAGTTAATATTTTTGTCATTTGACGTTGCGAGGAGGGTGACGGGTTCACGAGCGATTAATAAAATTGAGCCCCTTAGGCCCGAACTCCACCAAAGCGGAGATGTGCGGAGATGTCCGAAGCGGAGACGAGAAGAGATGTTTTTCAGCTAGGGTGTATCCACCGAAACTGTGCGGAGATGCGTACTGGCTAGACTGCAGCGGAGATGTGTGCTGGCCGCATAGTTTAGTGCGATCTGACACGAAAGGTAGACGTCTGTCATGTCGCTATACAATTTGACATGACAAGTTGACATGAGAAGTGTGACACCGCTCACTGCACGCCGCACACATCTCGTCTCCGCTGCGCGCCGTCGTCAGCTCGCGAGGCAAAGCTCACATCTCCGCTTTGTACCGCGGCCCAGCTCAATCTCAGCGAGGAACAGCTCACATCTCCGCTTCCATCGCACCATACAAATATGATACATCTCCGCTCAGTTGTATCCACTTAAGCTGAGTGGAGACGAGATGTGTGAATAACGAAATTCTATTGGTTTTTTAAAACACATCTCCGCTCCACTCGTCTCGTCTCCGCTTTGGTGGAGTCCGGGCCTTAGACAAAACCACTAGAGTGCCTTCGACGAAAGAAGTCTGTTCTACGGAATGTTGGCATACTGACTTTTCATTGTTTCGGACGCTTTTATAATGAGAAATCAGTGGTGCCAACATAGCACCGAAGGGACTTCTTTCGTGAAATGCATTGTAACACACTATGTATTTTTTTGCAGTCATTCATATTTACAGCGATTACGCACTGCATCCGATCCGAAAAAACTCGGACCGAATTCGGATATTGCTTTGCGCACTGCATCCGATCCGAATACGAGAAAATACGAATCTAGAGTCTAAAAAACTCGGACCGAATTAGAATATCGCTTACGCACTTATCCGATCCAAATTCAAACAATTCAGGGGTCATCTTTGGTATATCCATTTGGCGTCCGATTTGAATCCGAGGTAATGCGAAAGCGTTCATACAAACTACTACGGCTACTTCGCTCCGTCAATTTTTCTTCCGAATTAGAAACTCACGGATGACGGAGAGAAATCGGATGATGGAACTCGGATCTAGTGCGTAAACTACCAACAAATAGTTCTATGACTACTTCGGAACGTATTTTCTCGAATTCGCATCGGATGCAGTGCGTAACCGCTCTTATACGGTAGAAATGTCAATGTTGACATTAGTTACGAGAAGCCACGTCATCCAGAAATGTCAATCTTCTACTCGTATCTATTACATCGATTTTTCGTTTTCTATGATTTTCGTTTATGTTAACAATTATAGAAAGTGTTTTGTGTAGACTGTACGTAAGTCTGGTTTGCGATCCCATTAAATGATGAAAACTAAATATGAACAGATTCGTGTAGAAAATATTTTAGTTTCAAGTCTATTTGTTAATGAGTACGGAACATCAACTGATTTCCCTCAAGTGACTCGAAAGCTTCATTTACGACACATGACAAATTGTCACATCTACTTACATATGTCGCGGTTAATTTCACTCTGCTCCCAGTTAATGTAATGAAGAAAGACATGTACAGTCGCGGATTTGAAATGTTTACCACCCTAAGACCCTATAATTGCTTGCACATTACTTTTTTATAAGGTCGCTCGGTCGAATTGACAGGGCAAAGATATGTTTTTCTTAATTGACTTAAAAAGGTTAATTTAAAGAGGATATGCTAAGTAGCATAGAAAAAGAAACAATCTATACTTGGGAGCAAATAAATCGAGCCACTTCTATTTTTCACGTAGATATAATTGTTATTATTTTTGGTATTATGGAACAGATCAATTCTAACCAATATCGCCTAAAAGGTTATTTGATAACCTTTACAATGAGGATAGTTTTTTGTATTTTGAATTATATAATTCATGAAACCAAAACTAATAACCAGGACACGTGGAAAAAGGAGTGGCTCGATTTCTTTGCTCCCAAGTGTATTTAGTAAATTTAATCAAATTCGCTCTTTACAACTTTTGATTAGACACATTTGTGTCTTAGTTAGGTATGTACCTAAAAAGGAGTTCACAACATCAAAAAGTGGTTAATAGCCTTTTTGCTAGAATAGACGATTCACAAATTAAAAAAAAACTAATATTTATGTAAATTGATATGACATCTTAAACCTTATTGCGCATAATGTGAGAAGGAATCGAATTTGAATTCTGATAAACATTTCAAATCCGCGGCTGTACTTATAGATATCATGACACATTCTGATAGACGTTAGGAGTATTCGCTGAGTGTATTAGTATAAACTTGGCCTTATATCATGAACAAAAATGTCTTCACTTGTTAATTGATTTCAAAATTCATCTTCTTTTTATTCTTATGCTTTACTGTACACAAGAAAATTACAATAATAAAATTACAAATTAATGAAGTCATGTACAAAGGCGAGCTTAACTCAAAAATGAGTTTTCTACCAGCAAACCTTTCAGTGATAGAGAGAGATTGATAGTGTGGCTGAGGGCAAACTCCAGTGTACAACTGTCCTATTTACATCTACTAATTTATGCTCTAAAATAAAATATAACATACTTACGTAAATAATATAATATTATCAATCATTCAGAGAGGAAATGCTCCCTAATTCTACTCTTGAAAACTTTTTCTTAGCTTCTTGTTGCCATGAGGGCTAATGACTAGACTGCAGATCCAGTCGCAACTGTAACCAATGCAACTGCCAAATGCAGTAAGGCAATTAGAATGTAGAAATGCAAAAGTTCGCAAGCTGCCATGTATCTGGAATCTCAATCCTCAGCTTCAAAAAAATTAAAGGACTATTTTCATATTTAGAATTTGCCCAAAGCAACGTGGCCGCCGAATAGCCGCAAAAAGTTTCCAAAAGTTTTATCTACATTCCAATTTCGAAATTATATTAGAATCCTTTTGATCTTGCATGTCTTTAGTGGTCGGATTTCCTCTCGAATCCACTATCACAATATTCAGCCAATGTTACGACCTTATTTTTACTAAAATAAAAAAATAATATCACGCTGTCTGTCCGTAAGTCCAGTTAAATAATAAAAACCGCGATGTCGGCGCATGATTGGATGAATATAATTATTTATTGATGTCGTAAAGTGATCAATACAAAGTTAAACGTACATAATTAACGGTCTACTAATTCTTTAAGATGATTGGCGTTCGGAGTTTTGTTTCCTTGTGAACAACTGGTTTTGTGACGTGGATCCGTTTAGGAGCAAAGATTTGTGTAGTGTGCTTACTTTTGTTATATTGAAGAGAAATAAAGGTTATGATTTTGGAAATGTGTGTAAGTTACTGTCACGTACAAGAGAAACGATGTGGGCCTATTGATTTGGAGAAGTTTATTAAGATTTTCTTATTATTTTTTCGAGTTTTCATAATATAACATTTTTTTTTCATTGACTTTGGAACACATGGATGAAAACACGTGTTCAATAAGAAAAAACATTTACTGCAAAGACTTTTTTGGTCTGGCAAAAATTTTACTCAAGTTTTTACTACTACAAGTTTTGAAGTGACCTTGCCCACGCCCGTATTCGATTTGATCCACACTTCCAGGGACACCCTGTATGTTCTGTATTCTTATATTTCCTTGTAAAGGTGCGTACAGATTATGTAACATGTTGTGTTACTTGTGTTTTATAACACGTCCACAATATGTAACATTGTTTTTCAACATTGCAACATATAACAATACTGTACACATTAGAATAACATTGCAATATAACCATGTTATATAACATTGTCGTTTGTTGTTCTGCAGTGCTGTTGACAATGTCGACACGAGAGGACGTTTTGCTAGCTGCAACAGCGACTGTTGTACTTTTAAATAACAAAAGAAAAAAACGTAAATGCTGGGTTCGTCCTAGTTTATTGACATTATTGTAAATATTAATAACATGTTATATAACACGTTTGTTATTATAACATGTTTTATATCATTCAGTCTCCACATTACTGAAACATGTTAGATAACAACGTTTTATAACATGTTATGTTATATAATATGTACGCACCTTAACAAAAACAATATGTCACGATCACAGAATCAAGAATAAAGTGTCCCATTGTGATGAATATTTGGCATGAGATGTGTCCAACTGACCATTCGCATGTCCATTTCACGCTTGTTCGCCCGACGCCGACGTGTCTCTTTGATGTTCCATCATTCCATTTCATATCTGACGGGACAGTGTCGACGGAACAGTGACACCTGTTACCGTTTTAATGGCTCTATCGTTATTTGGTTTCATTTATTCTGTCACTAGCTGTTCCCGCTGCTGCTCTCGTGTGAAAACTCCGTGATTTTCCTGAACGAAAAGTGTATATTTATACATTTTTAAACCAGGATACATTACTCTGTTAAAGTGTACGTAAATTCGTGCCAACTGCTGGCGTGATTCTCAGATAAATATAAAATCTTTTGATGTGTTTGCGATTTATTATTATACTTTAGATTAACAGGCAAAAATTCATAGGGTTACTAGGTATAATTAATAGAACATAATTATCTATACAAAACATACCTAAACTAGTTAATTAGATTCTACTTCTGTAGGCCTAGCATGAATGTTGTGACGTATGGTAACGTAAACGTAACGTTAACGCGAGTGAATTTTAAATTGGAAATACTCGTTTCGCACATTATATTGAATCGAATTGAAAACTTTATTGAATAGTTGTATTTTCGATTTTAAAATTCATTCACGTTACGTTTACGTCAAAATATTCGTGCTAGGCTTACTGAATAGACTAAAACGCGACGTAGTGGGTTTAAAATATTTTCTAATTGAGTAACGTTTTGGTATTTTTTCATTTAAATGCGTTTTATTAATGATACCTAAATAATTCTGTGAAATCAAATTCAAAGTCTTTTATTTCGAATAGGCACAGTACATTAGGAAACATCTCGACAATTTAGTTGCACGTTACCAAAAAGTAGGTCGTATGGAGAAGAGCCGGCTAGAAACTCCATGAATACTCTTTTAAAATAATTTCATGTATAATCGGTATGCTCTAAGATAATCGGGTATTGTTACAATATGGTGCTAAAAATTAAAACTGTGTGAGAACAACCTGCGTTGTTAAGTAGTATACTTATAGTGTAAAAAATATATACTAATAATAATTTACATTTTGATAGGAATAATATGTTTCAGCAAAATGAGGCTCGACTATAAATAATACGAGAACCCAACACTATTCAACAAGTTTCGCCAGTAAAACATAGTACAAATAGGTAGCAAGTAGGTACCTATTTGTACCAGGCAATACACAATAGTCCGACAAAGTAAGACATAAATTCAAGACTTCGATATGCCGAAGATGCCTGAAACGCTTGTCTATTGTAATACTAAGACGAACAACTGTACCTCCCTCCCTTGGGCCTATATTGTGTATTCAACAATCACATATTCAATGGATACACCATAAATATGTACAGTATTTGATTTCTAGCTAAAACCCCAAACCGCAGTGCAGATAGTCTGTAATAATTTATTAGATTTAATTTATTGAACAAACATTAGACTAAATTGATGTAATCATGAAATTGTTATGACCCGAATTTGTGTACCTACGCTTAACGTTATCAAAATAATTGAGACATTTTCATGTTTCGTTTATGGATGGCTGTAAAACTGTAAACGTCGAGTGTTTGTCAGAGACTAATAAATTAACAGTGGTGCCGATTCTGATAAGGACAAACTAAACTTAATTTAGACTATTGCCATCTTTTTCACTCTAATAAAATATGAAAGAGACATACGTAAATAAGAGCTGTCAAATTTAGTTGAACTAAAAGTTCCATACAAATTTAGACGACATTTAAAACGTGTCGACTAAAAACACGGCGAAGTTCAAGGCGTAAACTAATTTGACATCTCTAACTTAGTTGTTGTCTATCACCGTCCTTTTCTCACGCCATCTGTTAGTAAAAGATAGCAATTCTCTAATTTTAGTTTAGTTGGTGAACAAGAGAATCGGCACCAGTACCTACTATTTCGTCGCCTTAGCACAGCCTTAGAGTGAAAAGCTCGGGAATGTTTGTGACATGAAATTGTTTAAAGTCTCATAGTCCAATAATGTAATGTAATTAATATTTTTAACCTACCGAATTTGTACGCCATATTTTATTTTGGCAAAACATGTAGATCATTATACCATGTAATCAACACCTTACACTGCAAACCACAATTTGTACTGTACATTCATGTTTTATACAAATAAATTATCTTTAATACAATTTGGTTTGGTATTATCAACACTATTAAAGGCAGTTGTGATTGCATCTCCTATTTCAAACTATTTTTTTTATTCCTTTTTTATTCTCACGGCAATCGATAGCATAGTTTGTTCCTTAACTAAAACCACATTGCAAAGAACGTACATACATTAAAAAGCATTAATTATGTCACTTCATGAGCGCGCGAATAAAACGCTATCAGGAAACCTACTTTGTTGAACAGACAGAATAACTAACTACTTTCGTTCGTGTGCGAATTTACAGTGCCCAGTTTAACTTGGCACGTGGCTAAATAGGGAACTAAATTTAAATATACTGAACTTGACATATCTTTGACATTTTCCTTTGCAAACAGCGCCGCCATGATGTGTCAAGATAAACTGGACATTAAGTGTATCTTCTATATTACTCATTATTGATGCAAATTATATTTAAAATTTACCATAAAGTTTAAAATTTCATTTAAAACTATACGTATTAGGTATTTATTGGTTCGGAAGTCGTGATTTGTTTTTATGTTGTCCCCACAGTTGTCCCTATGTAGTCATCACACCATAAACTAGTTCGGTTCTTTTGGAAATAAGAGAAGTATAATGAAAACGTCGATTTATGGTAATAATGTGTTTATATGAAAATTAATGGACCTCATTAACTTTTGCAATTTATTTATATTTATGGAGCACGTGTATTGAAAAGGTTTTTGACATTACTGGCGATGTGACGTATATAAATTCGGTGTTGTTTTGTGTCAACTATTATTCCATTCCATCCAATAATATAATGACACATTCGTAAATTCAATAGCTTTCTTTTTGACCATACAACAATATTCATTGAGTGGTACATAGTTGTAAAGAAGTCGGATTGTTAATAAATACGTTGCTATAGAAATTGTTGACCCGTTAAAATCAAAGCCTAGTATATGCTGTTTATCTAGCGCAATGGGTATCTTCTCAAGAAAGGCCATGACTAGAACTTTTCTAGATCATTTATCAAAGAAATAAAACCTTCACGTTATTAGCAAAAACTTTGTCAACCTCAATTGATCCGCCCTCTTTCCATTCGAGAATTAGCGCTTTGTGTTTGAATTTCGAACCTTTTACTTTTTTGGGTCATTGGTCAATTTTGTTTGATGAGATAGAGATGTCCTTGCCCCGACCTTTAGTTTCGACCTTTGGGTTCAGGGTCCCGTAAGTTTCATTTCTACCTTATTGCGAATCCCTTTCCGACATATGACGTCATCAGATGTGAATTATGATTACTTTCCCGCGTGAAAATGCGAGCCGAGGGGGAACGACGAGTGGTACCTATTATAAGTTTATACAAGTATGTATAGCTGTCGCTAGGCTTTTGTTCATACACGTGGAACTTGTTGGAACTCCTTGTTGCGGTAGTAATACGTAAACTTAGATGTTTGTGTAATTGTAATCATTACTTTGAACAGTTTACACACACAACACTCCTTTATATGACTTCAAAGTTCAAACTAAGCCGGGAGTACGTGTAAAATAACTTTGCCGCTCTGAAAGCAGGCTTTGAGCGTTCTATTCCTCACTTCAGAAAGGCAAAGTTATTTGGTATTCGTAAAATAACTTTGCCGCTCTGAAAACAGGGTTTGAGCGTTCTGTTCCTCACTTCAGAGGCAAAGTTATTTGGTACTAGTAAAAAACTTTGCCGCTCTGAAAACAGGCTTTGAGCGTTCTGTTCCTCACTTCAGAGAGGCAAAGTTATTTGGTACTCGTAAAATAACTTTGCCGCTCTGAAAACAGGCTTTGAGCGTTCCGTTCCTCACTTCAGAGGGGCAAAGTTATTTTAAACGTACTGTAATTGAAAATGCTGATTTCGTATTTGATAACTTAATTGGCAGTGTTCTAATATCATAAAAAAAGTATCTAATAAGATAAGACCTAATACGAATCTACCTAACAAGTCAGATTTTCTATTTTCTCACGCAAGCAACAAGATTGAGATAAAGTGTCACTATTGTACTAGTTGATAGGTTTTAACCGCCAATCGGGAGTTACTATTGTTCCTAGAAATGGTCTGACAATCTGTCGTTCAATAAAACATAATCAATTTCTGCAAAACGTGGCTTCAAGTTGAGATAGCACTTCTTACTCAACTAAAACAGTTCAGTTTACCTGTGAGTTTACTATGTAGCTCACGGTTTTATTTACCTATATACCTACTGCCACAGTAGATAGACAAGGTTATTCGGAAAGGGGGTACTAATTCGAAAGGGTGTTAAAGACCCCATAATAATGAGTAACTTTTGTTCTACAACTTTCTCCAAAAGTCAATAGTTTAAGAGAAATAGCTGTTCAAAAATTACAAAAAAAATATGTTGAAATCTATCTATCCTCAGCTATGATGTGTTTACATTTTAGGTCATATTTGGTGTCACGAATTAGAAGCTCCATTATCTGAATTCGTAACTAAAGTAGGAACGAAGTATTTTTAAAGAAACTAAAATAATAATAATAATTTTACATAGAAATAAAATGATCGAATTTTGAAATTGTAACACTTGCTTTAAAACCGTCATCAGTGATACTTTAAGTGGCCTACGGATTAGTACCCCCTTTCCGACTAACCTTGTATAAGCTGCAGCAGTACCTCAACTTACTATAATCGCCTGAATTGACACACTCACACAGACACGCACTGTATACTGAGTATAATATCGTCACCCTCCGCGCTAACTGTCGTATCTAGCAATTGATAATTTTTCGGTAGTTGCGTTAGCTGTGGCTTTATTAATGAATTAGTAACTTTTTTATATTGCTCTTGGCTTCTTACTCTTTAAGTTAGTAGTTGCACTAAAGCCCTAAGGTATCTATTTATTTATTTCTATTTACTTAAAGCAGATACATCACTCTGTGAGAATTTCTCTGAAAAATTATGAATTGCTAATCAATTCAATTCAAAAGTCAAATGACGACACGTTTGGCGCAGTGGCTAAGCGATTGGCTTCTGCGCTACGGGTCGTGGGTTCGATTCCCACACGGAACAAAAATTTGTATGGCCTACAGATGGTTGTTTCGGGTCTGGGCGTTTGTTTGTGAGATTTGTGTCTGTAAACGCACCCACGATACAAGAGAAATCTTAGTGTGGGGCAACGTTTTTTTAAAAAAGAAAGAAAAAAGAAAGAATTGTAATGTACTCTATGACAGCCAAAAAGTCTTGTTCCAGTATGTGTATGTCTGAGTGTGTCAATTTAGGCGATTTTATGTAGTTGAGATACATACTGCTTTAGCTTATATATCTCGACTGTTCTACTGCTCCGTCATAGCACCGAATATATAGGTATGTCTAACAACAACCGGTGTTGACCCCAGTCACTCGATAATTACATATCTGTCGTCGTCTGCATTCCCTAAAGACCCAGACTCAATTGTTACCTTGACTACACAGCTGTATAACAGATCCGTATGCAAATACAATGTCTTGAATAGGTATACAAATTCAATAACATAGGTACGTAATAAAATATACAGGATGTCCGGTAAGGAATTGACGACACGTTTGGTGCAGTGGCTAAGCGATTGGCTTCTGCGCTACGGGTCGTGGGTTCGATTCCCACACGGAACAAAAATTTGTATGACCTACAGATGGTTGTTTCGGGTCTGGGCGTTTGTTTGTGAGATTTGTGTCTGTAAACGCATCCACGATACAAGAGAAATATTAGTGTGGGGCAAAGTTTAAAAAAAAAAAAAAAAAACAATGGATAATCTCGCATGTGCGTGTGAAGGGGGTCAAGGCCTACCCGAAACACCCCCAATCAAAAAGAAACAGAATTTCTCATAACCTGAAAGTCAACAAAACGTATGCACTTTCCCTACAAATTGTCCCAAAATGGCAAACAAAAATCGCTTTAACTTCTAAACCATGGAAAATTGTAGAACATATATGGGGGTGTTTCGGGTAGGCCTTGAGCCCCTTCACACGCACATGCGAGATTATCCATTCTTTACCGGACACCCTGTATATTCGTATTCGAACTTGGCTTGGCACACTGCCGTGTGTCTAGGTGTACACGGTGTTAATATACAGGGTATAAACGAATTCGTGTAATTCCTTCAAACCACATGATCTACTATTAATTGTATAGATTAACCCCGCACGGGATTTAGATTGAATAAAAGTAAACTTATTTTTCCCAAATAAAAAAAATATGTGATAGAAAATTTCGATGCCATGCATAAATGAACGAAGGCGACACAGCTGATGGGCACGACTAGCGCGATATCGCTCCACGCAGTCAGTTAACTTGGGACGCTAAAATTACTCCGATACAGAATACCATGGTTCATTTTATGAAAACTTTTTTGTTGATTCTGATAATAACCTATCCAAGGTCAATCAGTGTCACCAGTAGATCACGCGGTTTGAAGGAATTACACGAATTCGTTTCCACCCTGTATAAATACATATAATAATAAAATTGTGTGGAAAGTAAAAAAAAATAGAGTAAGTAGTTACTTATTTCGAAAAGTTGTTCTACTAAAATTGTTTAATATACGATACCGAGTAACCTCACAAAATTCTTAAAATAATTTTAATTTTTTAACAACCTTTATAAGTAATTACCATTTTAATGTATTTCGGTTCACTAATTAAAATGGAAAGCTACAGTAGGTAAAGGTTAAAGAGATGACAGTATGTTTACATACTGTCATGCTAATAAATTAACGAGTTGACCTTTCTGTAAAGTAACCGTGAAACCCACTTCTATGTCTGAGAAATGCGCAATTTCATCGGAATATAGATTAAATCTGCACGTTAGCGAAATGACTTGCAAAAAATGGCGCTTAATAATAAAACAAACGTGTTAAAATCCCACACATGTTCCGTTCATCACATTGTGGTGCAGACTTCTTCATTAAATTCACACAAACTTTCTAGAATGTACGGCATAAATTGTCATAACTCGTATCAACAAGTTTCTCGTGTGAACGGAATCAACTGACGGTTTCTTGGTAATTGTTATGTAAGTATATCGAACATTTTGTCGATTTATTTTTGGTTTACCATTCATTAGTCCCGGAAGGGCGCGTTGCTAATTATCAACCGCATGATTTACAAGGTTAAGCTGCGCTTGCCTCGGTCAGCCCGTGGATGGGCGACCGTTCGGGACACATCGAGACCCTTCCGTGCCTGGGGGTCTACTCCCTAAGCACAAAGTTCGTGGTTTACGGACATACGATTATTTCGGGGCCCGAACTAAGAATGAATGACAACACGATTTGACAGTTGTCCCTACTACCGATGTGTTTTTGCCCGTCCGAAAAGTTGAACTTGACACTTGTTTTGTTCACTCCTACGTTTCGGGCTACTTTCGGACGGACGACTAACTTCGTTGACGGACTTAGGGAGTAGGCCCCCCGGAGAGCTTGTTAACACGTTTAGTCCCAGGTGCCCTCCAGGAGGGCACTATGTAGTCGCATTCGCGAAGCCGGGTGCCCTCGTGGAGGGCTCACTTTAATGTTGGATTTTCTTGGAAAATACACCGTCATGAACTCATGAAACATGCAAATACCTATTTTACTACGCAGTAGCGTATTTTTACGGTTTTTAACCTAATGCCAAGAACCCTAATCGAGGGTTCACTCTTAGCGCAAACGTAATGCCGAGGACCCTCCTGGAAGGTTCACTAGCAATATGCTCTACGAAAGGTGTAGTGGACAGGAATGTGATAAACCGTCGGTCTTGGGTGTCATTACGCATACCTAGGGGGGCTATTACACTATAATATATATATGATCATAGATCTTTGAGTCATAGATATATGATAATGTAACATAGATATGAATTATATCTCCATACAAAGATATGACTCTAGAGGTCAAATAAGACATGTGATCCTATAAATGATCCAATAAATTTGATAGTGTAATAGCCCCCTATGACAGTCGTTACAGGTAGTCAGAAGCCCGAAAGTCTGACAACCAGTCTAACCTTATAATATCGGCATTGCCCAACAACTGGGTTGCGGAGGTCCGAAGGCAGTCGCGCCGTGTAAACTACTGATATTCAGCCGCATCTTTTTAGACTGAAAGTTGGCCCCAGCATAGTTGGAAAAAGGCTAGGCAGGACGAATTTATTAGTCTACTAGAGGTCGCCAGCGGCTTCGCCCGCGTGGATGTCGTTTATCGCGTATTCAGCGTTTTTCTCTACCATATTATGCATGCATTATACATATACACCTTCCTCTTGAATCACTCTATCCATTAAAAAAACCGCATCAAAATCCGTTGCGTAGTTTTAAAGATACATACATAGGTACAGACAGACAGCGGGAAGCGACTTTGTTTTATACTATGTAGTGATTAACGTACTAGGTTGATTGATTGGTCGAACAGTAGTTTCGCTGGTAATTGATGATAGCTACAATGTCAATACTATTGTACAGTACTAAACAAGCAAGCGGCGAACAATAATGGAGGGCTTATTGCTCTACGGGTACCGCACTGGACAGTCAATTGAGGGCATAGCATAGTATAACAATACAAGGTATTCTCTCCCGTCGATGACCCGTATTACGTCACGACTTGTGATATTCTCCCGCTAATAACAACATAGTTTAATAACAAAAGCCGAACCTTATTGGTTTAGCAGTGGCTATGACGTATGTCAGTCACGTAGTCTAGTCGTAGCTAAGGTCATTGGCCAAAAAAACAATCTATATAAAAAAAGCATTTAAAAAAAAAAACAACTTTATCTAATATTTGTTGCTCTCAATCTCCAGACATAATTCATTTGCATTTAAATCAACATCATATTTAAATGCGAGATCTGCTGCGGATTTTTTTAGTTATACAAGTCGGAAAAGGGGTACCTACTAATCCGCAGGCCACTTAAAATCGAAATTAAACAAAAAAACAAAATTAGCCAATTTTTATTTCCATGTAAAATTATTTTTATTGTAGTTTTTTCAAAAATTCTTCATCCTTGCTTTGGTTACGAATTCAGAAAACGTTGCTTCTGATCCGTTACCCCAAATAAGAACTAAAATGTAAACACAGTTGATCATAGCTCATAATATATGGATTTTAGCGTATATTTATCCGACTACAGCGAAGCAAAAAAGAAGAGTATATGATTTTTTATGAAATCTTTGAACAGCTCTTAAACTATTGACTTTTTATAGAAAGTTGTAGAACAAAAGTTATTCATACTTATGGGTGCTTTAACACCCCCCCCCCCCCATTATTACCCCCTTTCCGACTAATCTCTCATTTTGAGCGGTCTAATTTGTGCCCCCCTGAGTCCTGCGCCCCTGGCAGCCGCCCCTATGGCTAGCTCCTAGATACGACACTAGTTCTAGCTGTCACAGAAAAAGACTACCTGTATTATTATACCATGGGTTTAAGTAACGTGGTCACCATAGACAACTGAATATAGTTATCTCTGTTTTTTTTTTCGTCTGGCCCCCGGATTCAGTACTTTTCGAAAAGTCAGTTGTCGACAATTCTGTTTCTTATCTTGTTTTGTCTACGATTCTCGTAACGAGAGTAAGTGAGATAACAAACCGAATCGATGGGTAGGTACGTTGTTTACACACTGAAACCATTTTATACGTTGGAGAGCTCGATAAGCTGACAATCGTGACTGCGAATCTATAACAGTCGTCACGGGTAGCTCCAAAGTCTGACAAGTGCTTTAATTTTCGTATTGTATTTTCGGTTTGTTGCTCCGTAAACCTTTTTAGCCGTTTTCCTTGACATCAGTTTTAATTACCTTAATTACGATTTACTTAATGAGCTGTAAAAGGCGTCATAAAAAATACACTTAAAAATTGTAGAAATAGATTTAATAGTCAATTCTAAACACGCTTTGTTTACATAAGATAAAAAAGAAATAAAGGAAGAAATACAATTTATATGCCACAGACATAGGCATAGGTATATTCAAATATGGAATTAAATATATTCAGTGTATACAATTATGAGTACCTATTTATGTTGAATTATCTATACTATTTGACTGCCTCGTTGGTCTAGTGGTCGAAAGCGCGACTGCTGAGCGTGATGTCTTGGGTTCGATCCCCAGGTCGGGCAAAGTGTTATTGGGTTTTTCCGTGTGGAATTTCTCAGTAGCAGCTCGGAGTCTGGATTTGTGCCCGGTTGATGGCAATAGGCTCGCCCCCTATTACATGGGACTTAAACATAACGGCGAAACGTGGGTGTATACTATACACCTCTGCCAACCCTTCGGGGAATAAGGCGTGAAGTTATGTGTTATGTTATCTATACTATTTAGATAGTTGTAGGTAATTTTGTTTTCAATTCATCCAGAATTGTCATATACTTATACTACTGGCGAGGCGTAAGCTGAGCTTTGCATTTGTGTGAGTGCACATGGAATCGATTGCCAAAAAGCAGTATAAACCGGATTAAACCTCAGGAGGACGTGGGGCAAGGCCCCACAGAAGGAGAGGTCCGCCAGGGGCTGGCGGACCGAGGCCTGCCGGGGTTGCGGCGCATGCAGCTGCGAATCCCGTGACCCCGGCCAAGGGTCAGGAGAAGGAACACCGTGGGTTTTTAGCCGGTAGGAGTCCGGCATAACCCTTCGCCATCCCCGGGCGAAGGGTATCCATGAGGATTTACCCACGATAAAAAAAAAAAAAAAGGTCTCTTAAACACACACTTGTTGATCGTAAAGACTGGTAGATAAATAAAAATGACTTCGATACAACTGCACGAACGGTCGACTTAACTAACGAACAATTTTCTTTCAAATGGCTTGGATATTGGAACAATAAACGTTCGGTCGATCTACCCCGATATAACGTTAAATACGCGTATATGGTAGCAATCTCGTCCCCTAACGGGTGAATAGATGTAGTGTTTTGCTTCCGACGGCAGACGTAACACAGTAACCTTCGCATCTGGGGTTATCATCTGAAAACGTAGTACTATCTCTAACGTTCAATGTTTTGACTATGTTTGCAATGTAATCTGGGCTTTATATTTAAAACTAGCTTTTGGCCGCAGTTTCGCTTGCGTGAAATTTTGAACCCGTTAATTGACGATTTTCCATACAAACTTTCATCCCATATTTAACTCCCTTTGGGGTAGAATTTCGAAAAATCCTTCCGTATTCCTTGTTTACACTATAAAGGGAACCTCTGTGCAAAATTTCAGTTTTCTACGTCCAAGGGTTTGGGCTGGGCGTTGATGAGTCAGTCAGTCAGTCAGAACTTTTCTTTTTATTTCACAGATAGCTAATTTTTGAGGACTCTCCAGATTTTTGGTGTGATGTTCTTGAGAACGAAAGAGATTACATACATACATACATAAACTCACGCCTTTCTCCCATGGGGGCAGGCAGAAACTGTAGTAGCCACATGCTACGATCCTTACAGACTCCTTTCGCTTCGTCCACGGTCATACATCTTGTCATACACGCACGCCGGTTGAAAGTACTATTCACCTGTCACAAAACACACACAAAGAGACATCATTTAACTAATTTTTATCAGTTACATAAAACTCACGCCTGTATTCCCTGAAGGTTTGGCAGAGGTGTATGGTACACCCACATTTCGCCGTTATGTTTACATCACATGGAATAGGGGGCGAGCCTATTGCCATCGACCGGGCACAAATCCAGACTCCGGGCTGCTACTGAGAAATTCCTCATGGAAAAACCCAATAACACTGCCCGACCTGGGGATCGAACCCGGGACCTCACGCTCAGCAGTCGCGCTTGCGATTGCTAGACCAACGAGGCAGTCAATTAATTATCAGTTAATTAATTGGTATTTATTGCGCCCGTTGACTATCCACTTCGTTCGTGTAAGATTTAGGAGACTGTAATGTTAGCTGTAGGTATGCACCGTGCACCTATTTTCGATGTTTTTAAAGCACCTGTAGGTAATCAGGTTGACATGAAATTAAAAAAAATAACTTACGATACACGCTCCTTCGCGCGCGTGCTACACGCGTTTTACTTTGCAAGGAGAGTTGCTCACGCGCGTCTGTAACGCGTTTCTCGTGAGTTTGCAGCGATGCAATCGCAAGTAATTTGCTTATTTCAAGTTTAGCAGCGCCGACAACGCGCGATAGCGGAATGCGCGTCGACGGCGCCTGAAAAAAACGTGGTGTGTAAGAGCTCTTAATAAATACATTTTGTTTGACTGAAATAAGTAATGTCCTCTTTAAACATGGTAAAAGCTACTAAACCAAGCCAAAAGCACAACTTAGAATAACAAAATTTATTAAAAAGCGGTTAAAATTGCATATTTATTGGTGACCTGACTATTCTCAGTTCCTTGTCTCTCTTCCAAAATATCAGTAACACTTGGCTTCAATTCTTCATCGTAGGATGAGTTGCATTGGATTGCAAATAGTTCATTCATCATTTTAACTTGCTTTAGCTTGGGCCGTCTTTAACCTAATGGAGGCCCTAGGCATTTTAGGAAAATGGGACCCCTGGTGACCTTGACAGAGCGCTATTTTTTACAACAGACAAAGATATAACCATAAATAATTAAGTATTATTGCATTAGAGATAGCAATTGAAAGACACAAAAAAATTATATGAAAAACTAATTCACTGATCATTTTTCTTTAAAACAGTGTACTTACTTAGTATACCTTTAAATTGTATTTTCATATACTTATTTAAATTTATCTAAACATGCTGAATCGGAAAGCCTGATTTTTGGGCGAGAGTAGATTAGCTTGGCGCATGCAAAAGCTAATAAGCAAGGAGGTATTGTAGTCAGTCATTATCGTTTTGGTGATCTGGCAGGAACTAGGGGGCCCCTATCGATCGCGGGGCCCTGGGCACGTGCCCAGAGTGCCCAGTGGGAAAGAGGGCCCTAGCGTAAAAAACTATTTTATTTAAAGGAATTCTTTCAGCGGCTTCTAAAAGTGTATTTAAGCAAATCTATGGTAACTAAAAAACCAAGAAAAAGGTAAAGAGCACAAGGAAAAAGAAAGTTTCTATTGTGTGGGAGGCATTCATGAGTACTCTTTAAAGCATTTTCCTTGAAACTCGGTGTACCTACTTGCGTTAGATTCACGACTTTTTTGTTACATCTTTTTAACTTTGACGTTATTTATTTAATAGCGTTGTCTTGGAAAACGTTTTATGTTTATCCTTAATAATTAAAATCAGAGCGATTATTACCATTATTAGTCACTACATAGTATAAAACAAAGTCGCTTCCCGCTGTCTGTCTGTCCCTATGTATGCTTATACCTTTAAAACTACTCAACGGATTTTGATGCGGTTTTTTTTTAATAGATAGAGTGATTCTAGAGGGAGGTTTATAAGTATAATACATGCATATTATAGTGGAGAAAAACGCAGAATACGCGATAAACGACGACCATAAAAAAAAAACTGTTATGTTTTTCGCGGTTCCCGGCTGCATTATACAGGGTGTCTCAAAAAGTAGTGTCAAGCGGAAGTCCAGAAGTGGAGCACCCTTAGAGGTACCCGAATCACCCCCATTTTTGTTCCGTGAGTTTTTGTAGTATTTTATGATTTCTTTTCATATTGTAACCAAACTCTGACTTTAATGACATTTTTGATCGTAGTGTCATGAATAGTTGACACAAAATGCGTGTTTATTCATCTTATTTAGAAAAGAATACTATTCACGTCATCGTCACTCCCATTCACACGATCCCCAGGTCGGGCAAAGTGTTTTTTGGTTTTTCTGTCTGGAATTTTTTAGTAGCAGCCCGGAGTCTGGATTTGTGCCCGTTTGATGGCAATAAGCTCGCCCCCTTTTACATGGGACTTGAAACGTAACGGAGAAATGTAGGTGTGCAGCCGCGGATTCGAAATGTTTATCAGATTTCAAATTCGATTCCTTGACACACTGTGCGCAATAAGGTTCAAGATGCCATATCAACAATACGTATTCGTTTTTAAAATTGTGAAGCGTCGATTCTAGCAAAAAGGCTATTAATCACTTGTTGATGTTATGAACTCCTTTTTAGGTTTGTGTGTCTATTCAAAAGTTGTATAAAGCGCATTTTGATAGAATTTACTAAATAGGTTGATTTATTTTTCTATGCTACCTAGTATGTAGCCTCTTTTAAATTAACCTTATTATGTCAATTAAGAAAAAAATATCTTTGCCCTGTCAATGAGGGTGTTTACGAAAATTTGCTCCACTAGTTGGCGCCACTTTGGCAAGAGGTCTCCCATCCCAATGAAATAATGCGCGTTGTCTAAACATAGTTTCTGCACACTTCCACTAATCGTTTTCCAATGTTTAATTTTAAAACCTACACATAATATTGTTATTTAAAAATGGATAATTCACGTGTATATGGACAAAAAAAGGTTGAACTTTCAGATGTTTTTTCACTGTTTATTTTCACCTAATTATAAAATATTTATGGTGATTATGTTTTGATGTTTCTCGTAATCGTCTTTACTGAAGTGATCTTTGCATATAAGACTTATTTGTAAGCGTAAACCGATCTCTACGAATGGCTTCAAGCCATTGTTTTAAACGTGTTTTATCCTTAGGAAACTTATGACCTCCCGTTTTTTTTTGAGCACATGGGAACTGCACAACATTGTGGCATTTCGATTTTGAGAGAATATTTATTGTACTTATTTAAGTTTATTAAAAAAATACATAAAATTCAGATACGAAAATATAGGCACTCTGACACTTTTGACAGGTTTCTGGACCTGACGTCTCAGTGCTGCCGCCATTTCAGATTCATTTCATTGCAGATTTCATTTCAGTGGGCGTCATTTCAGAAAACAATCATTCTTTGCGAGCGACCGAGCGACCTTATGAAAAAGTAATGTGCAAGCAATTATAGACCTTAGGTTGATACACATTTCAAGTCCGCGACTGTACTACCTCTGCCCTACTCTTCGGGGAATACAGGCGTGATGTTATGTTATTAACTGTAGGTAATTAATTTAAAACACTGCAATTGCAGAATCCCAGGAAAATTGTATTGGGAAATTCGTAATAATTCGTGTTTACATAACTTAAAAGCTCATGGTTTTGTAGTAATTACGTTGAACACCCCATAATGAGTGAAGCCACAAACATGACACGTGTTCGACCGTGGTGTGGCTCACGGGTACTGTTGCCATGTAATCAATAACCAGGGTATGTACGTGTGTTTATGTTAAAAGCCTTCCTTTTTACGATGGAAATGTTATGGCTTTTAGTTTCCTTGCTTTGCGACGCCATTACTGTACTCATAGGCCTACGTATAGTTACGTGTAATAATATGTAAACACATAGCTAACTTTAACACGTTCAGTGCCGGGAGCCCTCCAGGAGGGCACACTGTAGTCGCATTCGCCATGCCGGGTCGTGGAGGGCTCATTTTAAATGCAGGTTTTTCTTGGAAAATTCACCGTCATGAAACAAGCAAACACCTATTTTACGACGTAGTAGGGTATTTTTCAATGCCTAAACCTAATGCCAGGAACCCTCCTCGAGGGTTCACTCTTAGCGCAAAGGTAATGCCGAGGACCCTCCTGGAAAGTCGGCTAGCAATATGTATGCTGTATGGCGTATGAGCTCTATGAAAAGTGTGGTGAACTCGAATGTGTTAAAAGAGAATTTAGAATTCAGTTTGTAATTAAGAAATATTCGAAACCATAATTCATATGTATTTGTAGAAACAACGTGTGTTATATTTTATAATACTAATAGATAGTTTAGAAGGCAATCTCATATGAATTTCGCTATGTTTATACATAATACACACGTGACTGTACAGTTTGTGTAGGTATTTCAATTCTAGATTTCATTGTGTGTTTTCTTCAAGATTTTATATTGTTACCTTCATAAATAAATTAGGTGCCACTTAGATCATACTGAAAGTTTCTGGATTCTAATAAATAAAACTTAAAATCATTGACTTAGAATAAGTATGGACCTCGGGTCATCGCTCAAAAATGTCCGAACCGAAAGACAGTTAAAACACGATGAATTTGAAAAGAGCTACAATTGCGCGCGTCATTCTTTATTTGGGCGAACAAGCAGCTACACCTCAATGTCACATGTCAACAATGCCGTTCTGTGTAGTGAGATCGTGTAAAAACTACTCAAAAAAGTGAAAAAAGTTAATGGTGTATCATATTTTCAGTAGGTATATTATTGTTTTACAATTTTAAAGTATTATTTTGTTAAGGAACATTGTATTTTACTTAAAATTGAATTAATTGCAAGAGCAAAACACACAATAATCCAACTAAACAAAAAGTATCTTATTTTCCTTCCTTTGTTTGACCAATTATGTCAACTTCATTTGGTTGGATTACCATAAGAAACTTGACATATTTGTCAGACATTAGAACAAAGATTCCAAAGAGTCGTTATTTTTACGCGATGTTTTTTTGTATTGCGATTTTGAACCAATTGCAATTTGTTTTGTTCTATTCATTTAAACAAGTTATTTTTAAACTTGCATTGTATGCAAACATATTATGTACGAAAATATGTATGTTGTCCTTCCGTTTCAAAATTGTATTGGTTTTTCGGTCACTACCAAGTTTCCGATCGAGCTGAAATTTTGCAGGTAGGTATGTGCATCTTAGATCATTAAAATGTCATTGAACTAATTTGATGATGGAGCCGAAGATTAGGCAGGCACAGGAACAAATGGTAGGCTCGTCGAGTTTCAGCTCATGTATTTTGTCATTATAAGCACTTTTCATTACATAAATAATGACGTAGGTCCGATAGTAGAGCCGGAAAACGGGCTCTGGAACTTCCTAATGGCAAATAGTGGACACGTGACGTTTGGGCTCGTTTGTTTAGTTATCATAAACTCTGTTAGATATACATGACAAAAGATAGTTTCATTCAAAAAAAGAAAAAAATATGCCTCTGATTTAATTTCAGTTTTTCTCGAGATCAATTAGATGAAGATGATGATGATGCTGATGGTGATACTTCAGCAAAGGAAGCGAAATCGCGTTTTCGAAAATGACGATGTTGTAATTTTGCAAGAAATGTTCTATGCTCTTTCAGTTGTATTAAATATTTAGCGATCGCAATAAATATAAATAATAATAAAATCTTTTAAAAATTAAGGTTGCTCTATTACTCCTATGTTCTCCAAATTTTCGTTTGACATTAGATGAAGTTTCGAAATTTGAAAAATTGAGCAGTGCTGTCATGTTTTCGTATGGTAAAAATTGTTGCAAGCAAAATTAGGCATTATGATAACGACATAGGATTTCGTCCATCGTAAACGAGCTTGTTGGTATTTCTAAGTTTATAATATGTCAATTCAGGACACTTTTATCGTGAATTTTGTACTACACTCGTTGTCCATACTTATTCTAAGTCAATGCTTAAAATGTTTATATTTTAAGTGTTCACTGTTCTTCAAAGTATTTTCCCTGAAAATGTTCATACATCGTCTTGGAGACGAATGCGTAGGTACACATTTGAATTCATTATACCACAATTACACAGAGTTACGAGGTATGGCTTCACCACTAAACGCTAATTTATGTCTGTGGCAAAGGGGAACGCCCATAAAATGCCTGAAATGGACAGAAAATACGAATAGTCCTTAATTCTAATTAGAATTAAATATGCATAATGAATAATTCTCAAGTTTGTAAACGTAGGAGGAAAATATAACGATCTTTAAAATATTTCGCTTGATATCCGTCTAATTCATTCTTATTTTTTAATGGACAACTGTGTTTAATCTGACATGTGTAATCGACATTCAGCCAAACAAGAATTTTCAAATAATTTATCGAAGTATTTTATAGAATTATTGCACAGTTATCGTTCATTTAGAATAATTCGACCTAATTATAACGTTTATCTAATGAAAGTAATATTATATGCATGTCAATATTAATTAAAATAAAATTATTTTCAAATAAGAAAAAGTATCGTAGGCTGCATGGATAACATGTCCTTTGCCTTACTGACAGTTTGATATTGATTACTGCATTTCATTTTTCCGTTGAATTGTGGTTTTGAATTGATCGATTCACATTTTGCGTTTGCGACTTGAGTATAACTTAATAGGATATAATAACGACGACTTTGGCCATTTTTAAGGATTTTGATTTTACTTCTGCACACGTTACCCCTTTTCGAACTCGACTTAGATTGAACCCGCCTTGACGACGACTCGGCTTTTTGACGACGGACCTGGACCTGCTTTTTATACGACTCTGCTATTGTTTTGGACTCTTACACCGTGTACATTTAAAAATGGATGGAAACGTACACTGTGTTAATTGCTATCTCGATCTTACAGCGATGAGACGTAATGTCGTATCAGAGCAAAATGATGAAGTACGTCGTTTAATACAGGCATGGATAACACCATTAGCTGTAAGTATATTCATTCCATAGTTTTTGTGAATAATTATATTGAACTGAACGCACTGACATTGAACAATTAGTACATTGTTTTTTGTTCTTTCTCACAGGTTGAACCAGGTAGTGTTGTTTGTGATGCATGTCTTAGATTAGCGGTTCACACTATCACCGAGACACCTGGAACCAGCCGGCCAGGTAGACAAGTAGGCCACCAACATGTGTGCGTTTGCTGTGGACAGTCTGTTCTACGACAACGATCACATGTTGTAAGAAATAGCAGTGATCGTGAGAGGCACATAATGAATGTAGTAGCACACAGAATCCAACCACGCCAGGTAAGTTCATTCCTCTGCCCTAATTCTGTGTAATTCCCTCTTATCCCGTGCAAATAACGTCACTATCATGTCTTTTAAAAACTTATCACAGAGTACTTTTTTATGCATAGGTTTTCGTTCATCGAGCTTGAAGTAAAACAAAACCAACTTTTACTTTTCATTTTGCTTGCAGCTACGTTCTTCGGATTTGATCTGCCACCCATGTTGGCAACGATGCAGCCGGGCTACCTCACCCCCTACTACTCCTTCACCAAGCCCGAGTCCGGTACCCAGTCAGGCAGGTAGTTTGAATATACCTCTACATGAAGAACCTCCTCAAATAAGATCCAGCGTACTGTTACCTAATTACGGAAGAGCAGTTGATACTCAAAGTCATTGTTTCTATCCAGGATGTAATATGATTGATAGACATGTGGTACCACTTTCATTAAGGGTGTGGCTCTTCAAGGACTACAAGTTTTATATACCAAAGAATTCAAAAATATGTAGTCATCATTTGAATAGTGACTTTTGGCATGAACTCCCTGCTTTGGAAGATATGAATCATGAATTCACTGTGGACCACATTGAAGACTTTGCATCATTTGTGAATTATGAATGTCGTGCTTTGGACTTCGAAAATATACACTTAATGGAAGAACATATGGTGTGGTACTTTTTAGGAATGAGTAGAAATAGTTTTGGTACTCTAATGGGAGAGGTGCCCCGATTGGCGCAAATGCATAGAGGTTCTACTGCCCTTGGAGCTTACCTGATGAAATTGAGAACTGGAGATTCTGATGAAAGATTATCATCTCTTCTACAAATACCGAGAAGTACTCTGGAACGTCTAATGGCTAAAGCAAGGGAAAAACTGCATCAAGATTTTGTTCCTATGAACCTTGGAATTGGACATATAACAAGAGAACAAATAGCAGCAAGAAACCTTGTTCTACCAAATGGGCTGTTTGGCGAAGTCGACGGAATAAGGAAGCCTGTCGTAATTATTGATGGAACATATATCTATGTACAAAAAAGCTCCAACTATTTGTACCAAAAAGAGACATATTCTCTTCACAAATATCGAAACCTTGTGAAGCCATTTTTGCTTGTTTGCTCCGATGGCTATATAATCGATGTGTTAGGCCCTTATCCAGCAACAACTTCCGATGCTCAGATAATGATTAGTGAATTTGATGAACCCAGTAAGCCATTGAGACAATATTTTCAGGATGGTGACGTATTCATTCTTGATAGAGGGTTCAGGGATTCCATTCCACTTTTGCAATCTTGCAATTATAGTGTTCACATGCCATCAACACTGCAAGTAAATGAAATTCAATTATCCACTCTGGAAGCTAATAAAAGCCGAAGAGTTACTATTTGCCGCTGGGTTGTGGAAGCCGTAAATGGAATATTCAAGCAGCAATTCAAATTATTTCGCCAAGATTTTTTTAATAGAGCTTCGAGACATTTAATGGTAGATTTCTCTATAGCAGCAGCATTAATTAATAGGTTTTATACTAGAATAGTTGACAGGCCAGATGCTGTTGATATTTTGCAAATAATACATCAGAATATGTATACAGAAAATATACTAGCTGATTATGTGATCACAAATAATTTGAATCGTCGCAGAGCGCAATTCCAAAGCATTAATATAAATCCTAACAATGTTGCTGATTTCCCACAACTGACATACAGCGAAATGGTTTTGTTGGCATGTGGTACGTACCAAATAAAACAGGCTCGCTCATACTATGGCGAGCACACACGAGCGAATGGTATTTATAAGATTGAAATATGTAGGGAACTGGATAACGAATTAGTTGAGCATTTATCTCTTCCGGGTAATTGCTTTTTACTTCGAGGAAAAATACAAAGCAGACATATTTCTCAAAAAATATATTTTGTTTATATAATAATTAACAATTCCTTATCAGGGATAAGGGCTTTACAGCATCGCTATTGTAACTGCCTCGTGGGACGGCGAACAGTTGGTACCTGTGCCCATACTATGTCAATAATATGGTACTTAGCATGGGCCCGGTACCAACCCAATATCAATCCTCCTGCACAGTTTCTTGATGATGTGTTAGTGGTTTTTAATGATGATTAAAACATTTAAATGCAGTTTTGTTTATTAATTATTGCGTAATAATCTTAAACCTTGACTTAACCTATATTTTAGAAAAAGATGTTTGGAACAAGTTTTGCCGAGTTTTTTTGTAATTATTGAAAATGATATGGGTTCCCTACGACTTATAGTGCAATTTGGCGTATATTTCATTGTTGTTCATTTCAGGCATTTTTTTATGTGGCTGATGGGCATTCCCCTTTCTTATTGACCACAGCGAAAATCGTAAAAAATGATACATCGAAAATTTTCACGACTTAAATCCATCGTAAGGTAAACACGCAATTTTGAAATTGGCGCCACAAAGAAAAAACAAATGAAAGACGTAAACATAAAATTTATTCTGTAGTCAATCAACCAGTTCCATTTTCAAAAATAAGAATAAATTTTAAATATCCATAACGCAAGTGGCCAGTTACAGAGACTTTATGTATAAACATATTCGAGGAGAATAAAAATAAAGTGATTAAACGGAAAGTGAACGAAGCAGAACGTTAGGTACGGACCATTTCTCAATATTAGCATCATTTTTCACTCCAGCTCTTTAATAATGAAACTCCAAATCTATCTGGGTCTCCAAATGTCTTTAAAATTGCTATCTCCCGGAAATTTCGCAGACGTTCAAAGGGGAAAAATCCTGTAAAATCGTAACGGATGGGGACAACAGTGGAAGCTGACAGAGAGCCCTCGCAAGCGTCGCTTTTCAGAAACAGTCGAGTCATTGTGAGATAATAATGTCTACAAGGGAAAAGCCGTGGCGAACCTCAGAGTACTTTAATTTTTACCACTGTTTGTACCCTCATTACTTAAAATAAGAGAGCACCATAAAACTAGTTGCATTACAAAATGTAGAACATTTTTTGCTTGTATTTTTGTCAGTAGTGTTGTTAGAGTAATTTTTGAACGTAAAACAACCGTCAAACTTGTTATTTAGGAATGGTAAGGCATTCATTCATTCACTCATAGCATTCATACCATTCACTCACAGCGAGTTTATGGCTTATGAGTTTTTTTTCAACCTAGTGACGTCTCTCTACAAAACGTTACAATATAAAGAATATCAAATATTTTTAAAAAACAAAGCCTCGGTAATACAGTTATTTTACGGTGTTTAATGATGTCGTTTACGATTTTCGTTATCAGCCTCCTTACGGCTACAAATTACGCAATGACCGAGCTGTCAGAACAGAACTCATATTTGGGTGAACATTTGGGCTATCCCAATTTTTTTATTGGAAAACACAATTACGCTTTGTCGACCTGCGGGCCAATTCTACTAAAAGAAACTTTTATCATTGTCAACTGAATCGTTCATTCAGGCAGTTTTCGTTTACGAAAACTATGAAAATGATTGGTTTTGTTTTTGTTGTCAAACAATTTGATAGTTTTTATAAACGAAAACTGTCTGAATAAACGATTAAGTTGCAATTGATATATGTTTCTTTTAGTAGAATTGGGCTCTTGGATCGAACCCAGGATGTAAACAACCACAATCGCGCTTGCTATAAAGATAATTTTAACATCTGAATCGCTCGTTTAAAAGTAATCATTATTCTCAGCGAATACTCGCGGGTTTGTCGTTTGCAAGTGATGAATTTTATACGAGTGATTCATAAATTAAGGTCGTCTGTGATTTGCATATTTTCTTCGTTACAAAGCGAGTCGAAATCTGAACTCATTAATTTATGAATAAGTGACCTATTATAATATTTTCACATCTTAAATAGGGAGCCTTCACGAGTGACGATACTTAAGTATGTCCGTCGCACCCTGGGCAGTTAGCCCCGCTACCAACCTTGCAGACTGGCTAATCTAGCTATATATGAGAATAACAGCATGAGCTATTATTCTCATATAGCTCGTGTTGTCTAATAAAAAGATGCATCTTGCAATAATCTGGAAACGTTTTATGACAGGAAATATAAGAACAATAGAGATTTATAACAACTTTAGTTGTTTCATAAAACTACAATACAGGACAGTCTCGTTGGTGTAGTGGTAACAAGCGCGACTGCTGAGCGTGAGGTCCTGGGTTCGATCCCCAGGTCGGGCAAAGTGTTATTGGGTTCTTCCGTGTGGAATTTCTCAGTAGCAGCCCGTATTCTCGATTTATGCCTGGTGGATGGGAATATGCTCGCCTATAAACATAACGGTTAAATGAGGGTGTGCTATACACCTCTGCCCCATCTTCGGGGAATACAGGCGTGTTATGTGCACAATACAGCTTGTTAACTACCTCTGCTCTGCAGTGTACTCCCTGTGTGTGCCATAATGGACAATCATGGGAATAATGCCGTAATCACTTTGCAAGACAGGGGAATACCAAAGTGATAACGAATCTAATTTACATGTTACTTGATCAACTTGACACTAAGCTATACAAGGTGTAACTTAAATAACGCACAATCTCTTAAGGGGTCACTGTACTCACCATTATGAACAACTTTTACTATGGGACCAAACTCGAAATCGCGAAAAAAAATCAGCTGTTCCCTACATTTACGTTCGCAAACATAAATGTAGGGAACAGCTTTCACGAATTCAGTGTTTTTCCCATATAATAGTAAAAGTGACTAGTGAACATGGTGTATATTTCGTAATAGCCACAACGCGTTCTGTTTGTTTTGTAAGTCCCATAACACGAATTTTGCGTTGTGGATGATCTAAGACGCATCTCACACAACCACGCGCCACGCTCAGGTGCGCGGGGTGACGCATCCACGCGCTCGGCTACGGATGCACAGGTCTGTACTTTCATACGGCTTTATCTGCGTCGCCGTTTGGGGCCGTATATTTCGACATCCTCTGTCGAGATCAACTTCCATCGTGGACACGTCCATTATTCGCGCGCCCAAATCTGCGCGTTTCTGCAGATCCCAGTGTAACATACCTTGCGGGAGGCCACGCGCTCCCGCACGTTATCGCGTGATCGCGCGGTTTGCAACCACGCGCGTCTATGCGTTGTCACTGTTACACTACGCGTGTTTTAAATACAAACTGAAGTACTTACGGTCAACGTTAGACAACGCAGCACCGCGCACCGGAGCGTGGCGTAGTGTGAGATCCGCCTAAGGCAAAGCATCCATCAGAGCTGTGCTAAGCTGCGTAGCGAAGAATGTGTTTTGTAAGCACCAATAGAATCACTTCATTTACCTAGCTTCGCTCTGCGCAGCTCTGGTGGATATGGGCTTAGCGGTGCTAGGTTTTTGTTCATACAAAACAAGCAAGAAATGCGAGCGAGGGATGTGTTGCGAGGAATGTGTTGCGAGGAATGTGTTGCGAGGAATGTGTTACGAGGAATGTGTTGCTAGGAATGTGGATTATTCTCCCTCATATTCGAAGAGCCCGCTACCTATCCTCGCACCGCTCATTTGTACACATTAACACATTTGACATTAACACATTACACATTCCTCGCACAGCTCTGGATGGATAGGGTCACACCGTTTCACATCCTCGCTACACATTTTCGCACTGCACATTTTCCTCGCACAGCTCTGGTGGATGATGCTCAGCCTAAGAGACCACAACGCGTTCTGGTCCATTTTTTCACACAGCGTTTTCGGTCTTTGAGACAAACAATTCATTATTAACGTGGCTGCTGTAAACAAAACTCATTATTAAAATAACTAAACCTAGTAAGGACGCTAGTTACATTAAAGAAACCTGTTAATAATACTACTGATCTGATACGTTTGTTATTATTCTTCAGGCGTAGAAATAGTTATATCGCCAGCTTATCCTGGCGTTATTAAAGTCATAACCGTTACGGAAAGCCAACGGAAATATGAATATAGCCGCGCTTTTACAAATAAATTGCTCGCACTGATTGTAGAGAAAATGGCGAGACAAATTGGATGTCTTATTTAAAACGGGAAGTGCTTGATGCTTCGACATTAAGGGTTTAGAAACGTTAACGATTTTTGCTCAAACGACAGTTAAATGTACGGGTTTCTGTAGTCACAGCTGCGTTTGGTTTTAAATTGTTGTGTCAGTGGAATTTTAGGCATTGCTTATTTGCAAAATGTTCACTCTTCAGTTTCTCTAGAACTTAGGCAAATGTCTTAGGAAGCGTTGGAACTCATCATAAATATCGATAAAATCGTGCTAAAGATCGCTTAAGCAAATTTTCAGAATAAAAATCTCACAAATTTTCATGAGGTTTTCTCTTTTCTTTGTCTGCTTTCTTAAATTATTCTGGTTTATCAGGTTCCGCTGTCTTCTGTATTCCATATTCAGTTTTCTGGGCCATTCCAACTAAGTCTTTATTTTTGATCATCTGTCTGTGAAGCTAAACTGATATTCCTATAACGAGTCTTCAAGTACTTCTGAGGCTATGAATGAGAACTATCTAAACCTTCAATTTTCCTACGCAGCCGACGGAGTGTTATCAACAGTGAACGTGGTGGAAGCACTGCAGGAGTTCTGGCAGGTGAAGGCGGCGAGGGGCGGGGGCGCGGGGAGCGGGGGCGGCGCCCTCGTCATCTACGAGTCCGTACCGGCCGCGCACCCGCCCTACGTGTGCTACGTCACGCTGCCCGGAGGAGCCTGCTTTGGGAGTTTTCAGGTAAAATACTGCTCCACTAGATAACGCTTTGCATAACAGTCCAGTGCGATCAATGATCCTGATGAGCTCGTCAATCTATGATACGGCAGGTAGATTGAGTGAGTGAAGATGATGAGTTGGGCCGGAGTTGGGAATGATAAGCTTCAGCTGCTGGTTTAGATTTTCTAAAGACCTCTACACACCAAAGCCGCCAGGGCTTTACCAGGCGGGTTACGCCGCCGGGCTTGTTTTGCGTCATGTTCGCTTGCTTAGTTCGCGTTAGTTGGCCGCAATAACCCGCCCGGCAATAACCCGCCGGGTGAAACCGCCGGGCCGGCCGGTTTTGGTGTGTAGAGGCCTTAATAAAATCTTTAGTATTAAACCTTGGCTCTAACGTTGGCCTAGCTGCATTGTAGATGTAACATAATTCAAGATTCTTTATTTTATTCTATATTATCAGTACATGCACCGCGAATTTATACACCGTTCCAAATAGTTGGTCCTTTGGAGAAAAGCCGGCAAGAAATTATATGGATACTCTTTTAAAATTATTGTTACAACTTAATTCATTACAATAATATTAGGAACTGGTAATGTGTAAACAATGTATCACAGTAGCCACCCTTTCCAAATACAAGCAGCTTTAAAAAAAATACCATTTCCTTTGTCCAGAATTGTCCGACAAAAGCCGAAGCGCGCCGCAGCGCTGCGAAGATTGCGCTTATGAACAGCGTGTTCAACGAGCACGAGTCGCGGCGCATCTCCGAGCACTTTATAGAGAAAGCAGTGGCAGAAGCACGCGCGTCCTTCGCGGGAGACGCTGCCGCCCACCATCAGGACCCCAGCGCGGGGATTGCGGCCTTCAGGTTAGAACCTTAGAGCTTACAATGCTATCTATCACAGTTTTTTGAGAATTTTATTTGTACGAGTATATACAAGTTGCTGAAAGGGTCCTAGGAGGACACTTTCAGCTGGTCTGGTCGGCTGTGGAGTCATCAAAAATAGCTGCTCGCAACCATCTGTTGATGCTACCCACAACTCATTAGTAATGTCTACAAAAATACATAGTTTCATTATCTATTGTTACACAGTACTGCGTGAATGAATGATTAAAGTCGGATTACAAGAAGGATTATTATTTCGCTTTCATCGGCCTGTCCGAGATCCATACAATGCTGAAGACAAAGAAACCGTGCCGTGAGCTTTCTTTGCATTGTTAGGATTACAGCCTTAATATGTATGAACTAGATTCTCCCCCATTGTTACGGAATATCACAATCTCAACATAATTATTTCTAACAGGTTTATGCTGGAAGCGAACAAAGGCCGGACGATGCTGGAGTTCCAAGAACTGATGACAGTGTTCCAGTTGCTGCACTGGAACGGGTCGCTACGTGCGATGCGCGAGCGACAGTGCTCGCGACAAGAAGTGGTCGCGCATTACTCTGCGCGCGCGCTCGATGACGCAATGCGCGAACAAATGGCGAGGGAATGGGCCGCGAGGGAGCGAGACGCGGCGGCGACGGGCGGCGGTGTCCTACGTGCAGAGCTCGCGCGAGCGGAGCGAGAGCTTCGAGCAGCTAGGCTAGCCGCGCGGGAGCTTCGCTTCCCCAAAGAGAAGCGCGATATCCTCCATCTTGCCGCGCGATTAGCGCCGCCCCAGCAGCAACAGTGATCTCATCGCGCGCCGCGAAACGCGTCCTCGCCACACTCACACTTTTGTTATTTAAGTATAGGTATAGTCTAAGATGTGTGTGTTTCATTTAACTCATCTACCCTTATCCTCAATCCACACACGAACCCTAGCAAGGAAGCTCTACTTATCGAACGAAATTTCGACCGCAACAAGATGAGGTATTGCTAGAAAAACTAAGAAGAAATTTTCAAATAACCTATTTTCGTTTCATATACAGCTGCTACAGCTATCTACCTACTCTAAAGGCTTGTGCTGAGTACAGGCATTTTCCCATAAAAGCAGACAATACAGTACCGTTTACCACAGTCACCGCTAAGCATTGTCGGCAACGCTCCGGTCCGTGTCACCGGCCTCAATAATTTGGAACCAACCTCTCCTGAATTCATGTATGCTACACTACAGTGAATTATTACAAAAGATAGAACGGGTATTTCAGTAAAAGCACAACAAAAACTGTTGTTCTACCTTTACATAATAGAATAATTAAAACATGGGCTGGAAAAACATTGAATGTTGCACGTGCGCTATACGAGTGAATCGACGCGGTCGCGGCGCATCGAGCAATTAGTCCGTAATCGTTTTAGATGCATGAACGCATTCATCAATTATTCCATATAATTACGTGAATTTGATTCACAATCGGTAATACTAGTTTCGTTTAATCGGTATTGCGTCATTGTTATCTGCAGTGTTGATGTCGCAGTGAAATAACTAAACTGGGATTAGCTTAATTCCTAGTGACCTAGAAACGAACGATTGCGTTCCGACTCAGAAACTGAACTTCGACAAACTCTTATTCGACAGACGCTGTTGCGATACTATGGAACTCCGACATTACGCTACTCCGACAATTACTTTGTTCGCTCGCTTTGCTTGCTCACTCCAGCCCCCGGCATCCCCTTCGAACCTAACCTATCCGTGTCGGGGTGCCCCAAAGAGATTGAGCTCGCTTCGCTCGCTCTTGAAATTAGTCAGTTGGAAGACAAGTTACGCGACGTCTTACGTAGGCGGTTTAAAGCGACGCGAATTGCGAAGCGATGCGGTGACACGCGATGCGGTGCGAAACGGCGGCTTTGTCCTACGAGCTCGCGGACCGCTCGCCGCGCGCCGCTGTCATTCAGTAGCACTATATGTCACCGCATCCAGTTCGTACGAAAATATCAAGCCAACTGATCGCGTCGCTTCGCTTCGCGCCGCGCCGCACCGCACTCCACGTGCGTTTGGTCACGTAGAACACTTCAATAGATATCGACTGTTTGTTGTTTTCGCATCGCGCCGCGCCACATCGCGTCGCTACTAGATCGCTCACGTAAGATGTTGTGTTACAGTGTTTGGCCCAAAATCTAACCTACCTTTCAACTAAAATACCTACCAAACAACTTATTACCGCCGCCGGTGTCGATTTTGGGTGCCGCCAGCAGAGGCACTCTCATAACATTATTTGTTGAGTACTGTCGAGGTTCCATAATTGTCGGAGTAGCGTAATGTCGGAGTTCCATAGTGTCGCAATAGCGTCTGTCGAGAGTTTGTCGAAGTTCAGTTTTTGAGTCTTGCGTCCCGTCAGTATTTATTACGCATTTTTAGGACATTCCGTTTTAAAATGTTGTTGTAAAAGTTATAACCACCGTTTTTCAACATTTCACATCCAGCATTGCAGAACGCTCTACTCTGAGCGTAAAGCCAGTAAAAATCTGGTACAAAATTTGCAATGCACGTAACTAAACGGAATCCTGGGTTTAAATAAATCCCTGCTTTGGCGTGGAAGAATACTTTCATAATGCTGCGTCCGGAGTCAGGCTATGAGTTAAGCACATGTGGGCTTAGTATGTCTATTTTATATGTCAATCGCAGTTCACTGCTGATCTCGCAATAATGCAAAGGAATTTATAATGTCACCACATATCGGCAAGTGACAACACACAACGAACACTCGTCACCAGCGAGATACCTCTTGCTACGGTTCGAACAACGTAATATGTCCGATTTGAAATTTGTATAAAATCACAAAATAAATGCGTACAGACGTTGTACGCCTTCGATCTTAAAGAAAGTCAATTCAATTCATTTATTTTCACATATAATAGGGTACATTATGGTCTTAAGGTATTTCAGTGTTCAGCCCATTTTGTCTTGGATAGACATGTGAAATTTTGGCAATAGTAGGTACCATAAAATTACTGCTGGTTACATTAAATTAAGTTAATAAACTACCAATTCAATTAATTAATCAGGGTAATGTCAGATTCTCAAGTAGCATAGATATAATAATAATATGTCACATTAATTAATAATTGTTCAATAAGTCGCGTTTTTATGTATCTTAATATCTTATGCTTAGTGCGCTATGGCGCACTCATGATAAAATGAAACTAATCGCCACGCCTTGTACCTATTTATTCTGTGGCCACGCATTGGAGTAAATTATTACTAGTGTTGATATTACTCATAGTATTTTGACAAATGTCAAATCGGACCTATTAGATTGTTACAAGTATCTTTAGTTATCAGTCAACATAACTTAATCCTAATTTTGAATATTTCATCGCAACATCGAAACAATTTCGCTAATTAGACGCGAGAGGTAAATGGTGTACATTTGTTCAGAACATTCGGAAATAGAGAGGCGTAATGATTGCCTCGACGTGTGACATTGACACATACATGTGGGCTATTATTTGGAGGCAAACGTATCTGATCTAACTATCTAGACCTAGTTTACAGATGAATACAACAATCAATCAACTTCGGCTACCGTATCGACTGATTACTGATATGACAAAAGGCTTTCCCCAGTGTCACCATACTGGGTAAACGGATTTGTGCAGGTAGAGCAGAACGTGTACATTACTTGCTACCCATTACTAGCCTAGGATATTAAGACTGGATTGAGATGGTCACCATCTATGGAACCAACGAAAGAAGAACATGTAGGTAGTTATTAGCCCAAAGATAAAGATATATTTATTGCTTATCTGTGTACATTAGTTATTATTAATAAACATTACATTTTTAGTTTCAAGAGTCTACCCAGGATAAAATATGCAATAATAAGATAAGATATGCAATAGTATTTTATTAATTAACTAGCTCCTTACAAATATTATTTTTTATCAAAAAACTCATGCAGGTTATAATATACATTTTCAATTAAATAAATTTTCAATTTATTTTAAACCCTCTGACCTGTAGACAAATACGTACAAACTAAAATAGTACTAAGTACACACAACACTGTTGTTCTACCTAGCCTTTTTCCAACTTTGTTGGGGTCAGCTTCTAGTCTAACCAGCGAGCTAATTCGTGCGAGCACGGATCTTTTATCGAATCGATTCGAGAAATTTATCTATTTTAAATGTCAAATTTGACATAAGGTATAGATAAAATGACAACTGTTGTTATCTGTGCTTATCTACAAGGTTAGTCAGAAAGGGGGTAGTAATCCGAAAGGGTGTTAAAGTACACATAATAATAAATAACTTTTGTTCTAAAACTTTTCCCAGAACTCAATAGTTTAAGAGAAACAGTTGTTCAAAAATCTCTAAAAAATCTCTAAAATCTATCTATCCCCAGTTATGATCAGCTGTGTTTACATTTTCGGTCATATTTAGGGTCATGAATTAGAAGCACCATTTTCTGAATTTGTAACTAAAGCAGGGATGAAGAATTTTTGAAAAAACTAAAATAAAAATCATTTTACTTATTTGGAAAAAAAAATTCGAATTTTGAAATTTTAACACTTGCTTTCAAACAGTCATCACCGATACTATAGGTAAGTGGGCTTCGGCTTAGTACCCCCTTTCCGACTAACCTTGTATATGTTATGTCTGACGTTTAGAATAGATAAGTAGAATCGACTCGCTAAAAAGATCCGTGCTCGCACCGCTGATGCGGTTGAATACCAGTATTTTACATGGAACGACTGCCATCAGATCGCAACCCAGTTACTGGGCAATACCGATATCCTAAATACTCATAACACTAATGAATCAAATAAATAAAAAATTAAAGATATTTTTCTTCTGGCAATATTATGACATCGTTATGTTGGTATCAGACTGAGTTCCTTAAGGTACAATTCCGTGCATCGCGGCCGATCGCAGCCGCGCGCGATCGTCCGCGTGCGTCTAATGCGTCAATAGTCAGAGTATGAAAATGTATGGCACCGCTTCCGAAGTCTGCGACAGACGCGTGCGGCTAACGACAGATTAATCAGTATATTATAGACACGACTATTGACCCATTAGCCGCGCGCGTCAGACGCACGCGAACGATCGCGCGCGGCTGCGATCGGCCGCGATGCACGGAATTGTACCTTAGAGATAAGTCTCTCTATATTCAAATTCATAATATATTTTATCATGTTGGTAAGCCAACGTCATATGGTATATTGTGAATTTGAATATAGTATTTTCAATAAATGCAAAATTCCAGTTAAGTAGTGATGTGTGGTAATAAATTTACAGTAAATAAAAGACGTGCGTCTCAGCCACAGTAGATATATATTATAAGCTAAAGCAGTACCTCAACTTACTATAATCGCCTGAATTGACGCACTCACACAGACACGCACTGTGTACTGAGTATAATGTACTCTTTGTCATGTACTCTATGACAGCCGAGACTTACTGTATTCCGATGATAACTTAGAAGTCTTGTTGCAGTGCGTGTCAGTGTGAGTGTGTCGATTCGGGCGATTGTACGTAGTTGAAGTACTGCTTTAGCTTTTAAATATACTTACTGAAAAACGACCGCCACTCAGCATTATGAATAGTCAGAGCTTTATCCGTCAGCAGCGTTCTCAGTATTCAGGTAGTTAACATTTAAAGTTGTACATTGCAAGCTTCTTCAATCTTCAATTCGATGTTCTTCATATCAAGAGCTTAACTGAAGCTGGGTTGCATTAACAAAGCCTCCACGAGTGACGATACCGTACTAATATCCATCCAGTAGCAGCCCGGAGTCTGGATTTGTGCCCGGTCGATGGCAATAGGCTCGCCCCCTATTACATGGGACGTAAAACATAACGGCGAAATGAGGGTATACTATACACCTCTGCCAACCCTTCGGGGAATACAGGCGTGAGTTTATTATGGTGGTTATCAGAGCCAGGAGGTAGACCTCCTAAGCACGAAGTCCGTGGTTTCGGCCTTAGTTACGAGCATTTCGTACTTCCTATCACCTACCATACGATTATTTCGGAACCCGAACTAAGAATGAATGACAACACGATTTGACAGTTGTCCCTACTACCGATGTGTTTTTGCACGTCCGAAAAGTTGAACTTGACACTTGTTTTGTTCACTCCTACGTTTCGGGCTACTTTCGGACGGGCGACTAACTTCGTTAACGGACTTAGGGAGTAGACCACCAGGAGCAGGTAAGAAAATGAAAAGAAGGAAATTTGGAGAAGCCCGACGTTACATGTTTCTTTACACCCCAAATATACACACATCAAAAAAAGTTTGCGATTACTTTGAAAAATGATGTAGCCTTTTTGAAGCCGAATTTTCTAATCGGGATTCAAGGCGATAATTATCATGATAAACATAGATTGATAGTTATCTAGATAAATCAGATTTCAATTGGACTTTGAATTCGGAATCTTCACTTACATAATTATGCTAGTGATCGCAAACTTTTTTGATGTGTGTATGAGGAGTTATCGATCACCCTTTGTTCGACATTTCGGAAACATACGCTATCATTGCACGAACGTGTCACCCATACATGTGGGCTATTGTTCGGCGCATCACTGGTATCTGATCTAATATATACAGCATATAAGGCCGCTAATGGAGCCGTCCGCGCGCGTGTCACGTAAGGCCACAGCCAGCTATTAACGTGAAACACGCGTTCGTGTACATGCTGCGCTGTGGGTGTTACTGAATAATTATTGTAGAATATGAACCCAAATTATATACGGGGCGGATTCTATGAACTAATAAATAACGTCATTAACTCATGATATCTGATATTTGTTGACACAATTACGTTATACAATGTGTCCGGTCATGGACTAGCGATATTCTAGGTACTTATATAACAACTATTCTAGTACACAAATATACTATGCACTAGGGTCCAATCCACTTCCATTTTTTTTTTTTGAGATATTCTGTACGTGTGTACAAAAAGAGTCATATCTCTCAAAGTTTTGGTCCCACTGAGATAAAAGTAGGCTTATTCGGAGGACAACAATATTGTCTATCGTTTACATTACGATACAATGGGTTCACATAAAGACATACAGTTGTAGAGAACGCCGTATCCCAGTAGTTCCATTCTCTAGTTCCATCATGGGACTACTGGGATTATTTTCTCCCAGTAGTTCCATGGAACTAGTAACTATCTCAACAAAAAAGCAAAATGGCTGCCGAATAGCGGGGAAGTGGATTAGACTCTAGTGCGTATTTGTGTAATTAGAATAGTTGTTATACAGTGTGTCTGGCTACAAACTGTACATACGAAAACCATGAACTCTGCTCATCATTCTGAACAGCTTTTTCTAGGGGAAAAACTATGAATTCTTGAAAAAAAAAAACTGCTTTTTCATACAAAATAATCAATGTTGATTACCAAAATGTGCGAGTCCGACTCGCACTTCGTCGGTTTTTTCTCATAATTGCCATGGTGAAAAGATCAGCAAGGTTGATAGCGGGGCTGACTGTCCAGGGTGCGCCGGACGTATAAGTATCCTCTCAATCGTAGATGCCCTTTGAATGCACCTATTGTGTAATATGTTCTCGAAATCAAAGTCTAATGACTTCTATAAATAGGTTGATTAGAAACCTTATACAAGTCACTATGCACCAGCTAGCATCCTTCTAGAGGCATCTCCTAGGCTCCGACGTTTCCTAGCCTAAGATCGAAGCAATAGCCGAAGAATATAAGAGTATGTATGGAGATGCACCCAGTTATTATGGCTTTGTCACCGTGAAAATCTTGTCACTCTTTCAAATCCATTGGTATGTGTGTTACGACATGATAACTGGGTGCATCTCCATCTAACTTAGATTTTATAAAAGTGATGAAATAGTCACGGTGACAAAAGTCACGCGTGCGCGCTATCTCTAGTTCTAACTGACCGCTTGAGAAACAACGCTAGAACAAACTCATGACCCTGGTTTAATTATTATTTCAATTAATAAAATTGAAACTCCCGACAAATATATTTTTCGTAGTTAATGGTACTGGTGCATCGCAGACCCTACTGGATTATGCCCGAAAGAGGCCAATCAAATGTCATGCCATGCAGCATCCACCACACTTTTCATAGAGCTCATAACATGCCATCCCGCTATACATATTGCTAGCGGACTTTCCAGGAGGGTCCTCGGTATTACGTTTGCGCTAAGAGTGAACCCTCGAGGAGGGATCCTGGCATTAGGTTAAAAACCTTGAAAAATACGCTACTACGTCGTAAAATAGGTGTTTGCTTGTTCCATGACGGTGAATTTTCCAAGGAAAACCTGCATTTAAAATGAGCCCTACACGAGGGCACCCGGCATGGCGAATGCGACTACAGGGTGCCTTTCTGGAGGGCAGGTGGCACTGAACGTGTCAAGGGGGCTTCATGACCCTGGAATCGGGTACGCATACCATCAGCCGTACATTTACGTACCCTTTATTACACCCACGTCTATCCGCTGCTCGAAACACACATCAATTTCAGAATACAGCTACCTAAAAATGAGGACAGCTTTTATGTAAGCTGTATTTCATTCAGTAATTATGAACTATACGTCATGCCATCTGATATTTTCATGCATCAATTTCATTAACAATGAAAAACAAATATTCCTGTAACAATGCTTTTTGTCGATTTAACTCGTTTGCAGCTCGAAATATTGTTACTAGCTGAAAATAAACAGAGCATTAATGAAAACTACATTCTATAAATAACAACAGTCAACGTCATTTATATCCCTACTTAATATCATAAATACGAAAGTAACTCTGTCTGTCTGTCTGTGACGCTTTCACGCCTAAACCGCTGAACCGATTTAGATGAAACTTGGTAGAGAGATAGTCTGGAACCTGGAGAAGGACATAGGCTAATTTTATCCCGAGAAATAAGGAAACGCGATAAACGACATCAAGCCGCGAGCGACCTCTTGTATCTAAAGTCAGTGAATATTCAATACTAGCTTTTGCTCGCGGCTTCGCTCCCGTTAATTTACGGATCCCTATTTTTTTGATCCCAAAATATAGCCTATAGCACTCAGGGATAACGTAGCTTCCTATTGGTGAAAGAATTTTTGAAATCGGATGAGTAATTTCGGAGATTACCTCCTACATACAAACAAACAAACAAACAAACAAACAAATTCTACCTCTTTATAATATTAGTATAGATTCGAGGTAGTTTTGCCATTGTTGTAATTCTTTGTTTTTTTAATATTGTTGCTAGCTGAAAATTAACAGAGCTTTTATTTAAGACTGCATTCTAAGGTATAATTAAATGTAAACATATACCCCCATAGTACAAAATATGGTTTAAACCAAAACTAAGGCAAACCAGGATTTAAAACATACCCGTCACTTTCTTACGTCATATAACAAAAAGAGACGGGGCTATTTTAAAACCTAGTTTTTCTTCGACCATCTTTTGTAATAAGGGGGATACAATCTATCTCGTATCGAGACGGGCTAGAATATAAAACTTCCTCACCGCACGCTGGGAATAGACACATGTTGTAAGATTCAACAAAGCCCAGCACGCTTAGTGGTAGGATCTACACGGTCCGCCTGGCTAGCTACCACCTGAACATTAAAGTCCGGCGCCAAGCAGTTTACTGTGTTCCGTCGTGTTTGTGAGAGCCAGAGGGGTATAGAGGAATCTCTCTATATCTCTGTTACTTGGATTCGTGTTCTCCATCTTAGACCCTGTCTGCGCTTACCACCAGGTGCGACTAAGGTTAAAAGCTACGCAAGTCAAATAATAATAAACAAACTGGAGATATCTTTTGCTTTTGATGTACAGACGTCAGCACATAAAGCTACTACAATCTGTCAAATTTCTTTAATAGATTTTCATCTTTATCGCAAAATTATTAGGCTCAAGGTTGATTGGAAAAATTTTACAGTTTCGGGTAACTTGACGTACTGGCGTCTGCACCTATACTATTAGTACAGTGTACCTACTTATTACGTACAGTGGGTCAACGCCCATACATTTGACAGGTCCTATGAAATGTCAAAATTATGTAGGGGCGGAGGTTATGTCCCAAGTATGCAGTATGGCTACTCGGGACATAACCTCCGCTCCTTCACCCCGCAACCCCCCGCACGATTGCTCTGCGACAATGTTCTACGTTGACCGACTGTAAGGAGTAAGATATAAGTAGACTGTGCTATTAGTTATTTATGTTTCAATTTCACACGATAACAAGTTATGAAAATAATCTTCCAGCAATAGAAAACAATGGTACATAAATTCTTGAACTGTTTATAAACTCCTTATCATCCCACGTAAGTTTTGCTAACTTAGAAGATAACATATGGGCTAAGTTAGAAACTTGAGCACAATACTGTTATTTAATCTAACATTTCACCTTTGTCTTTGCTTTGAGGTGGGGCTCTTCAGGCTTTCAGGAATAATATTACATTATAATAGTAATAATGTATGTCTTATATCTTCTCCAGTTCACTCTATTCCATCCTAAGGTTGCCTGGAAGAAATCGCCGGGTGCGATAAGGACGCCCATTCTACTTATTTAAAACTAGTTTCTGCCCGCGACTTCGTACGCGGATCCTGTTGCTTATGCCAGCGACAACGGGGTCGTCAAAATCGAAGATCTGAAACGTCTGATGTCTCTAGAGACCTAGAAGCAGATGCGTAGATACGCTTGGAACTCAAGCGTAATTCTCTATCCGTGAACGTCTCCGATTCGCGAGACAATGCATGATTTGCACGATCAGCAGTCAGTTGCGCATCACGTTCCGCACTTGTCTCTAGAGACTTCGAAGTCGATGTGTATATACGCTGAGAACTCAAGCGTAATTCTCTTTTCGTGAACGTCTCCAACTCGCGAGACAATGCGTGACGTTCACGATCAGCGGTCAGTCGCGCATCATGTTCCCCACTTGTCTCTAGAGACCTAGAAGTCGATGCGTAGATACGCTTGGAACTCAAGCGTAATTCTCTATCCGTGAACGTCTCCGATTCGCGAGACAATGCATGACTTGCACGATCAGCGGTCAGTCGCGCATCACGTTCCGCACTTGTCTCTAGAGACCTCGAAGTCAATGTGTATATACGCTGAGAACTCAAGCGTAATTCTCTTTCCGTGAACGTCTCCGACTCGCGAGACAATGCATGACGTTCACGATCAGCGGTTAGTCGCGCATCATATTCTTCACTGGTCTCTAGAGACCTGGATGTAGATGCGTAAATACGCTGAGAACGCAGGCGTGCTTCGCGATCCGAAGAGGTTTCCACGGAGCGAGTTGCAGCCTGATGTTCTCGAACAGCATCAAGTCTCTCCTGACGCTCTTCGGTAGATTCTTGGGATCTTATGATCCTCAACCTTTTAGCTCCTTTGAAACATTGGGAAAGATTTGACCTCTTTCTAAGCATGGTTATAGTTTTATTGTGACGATACCTGATCAATTAAAGTCTAAGTGACTGCTCCCCTGCGTTACCGGGTAGGCTACCGTGTCACGAAGATAAATGGAAAAAGAAATTAAATACTCAAATAACATAAGCCCGAAGGCATATTTATTCGATAAATTAAAAAATTAATGGGAGTTTTGGCCAGTAGAGTCTCAATGATATACTATCGTCATCGAAAATCAGTCCTAAACTGTTACCGCCTTCACCGCGTGGAGGTACTCCCAGCTTAACTTATTTTATAATTATACAGTGAAATTAGTGATAGCTTTGATTTCCACATCAGATGTTTCTGATCTTCGATTTTTATAAGTATACAGGAAATGCCCATCAGACCGAACAACTTTTACTAAGACGTCATTCCTATATGTGTTATGGTGTAGCTGGGCGCTTGGAATTCCACAACAGGTGTTCCAGATCTTTAATTTTTATACGTCAACAGAGAGTGCTTATCAGGTTGAACAACTCTTGCTAAGACGTCATTCCTATATATGTTATAGTGTAGCTGGGCTTTTGGAGTTCCACATCAGGTGTTCCAGATCTTCAAATTTATTCTCTCAGCAGAAAATACTTATCACGTGGAACAATTTTTGCTATGGTACCATTTTTGTATCTCTTATAGTTTAGTTGGTCTGTTACGGTTCTGCATCAGGTGTTCAAGTTTCCAAGATAAATTATAGCCTATATGTTGCCCAGACATAATATCTATACAACAAAAACAAAAACATTCAAATCCGTCCAGTAGTTCCGAAGATTAGCGTGTACAAACAAACAGACAAACAGACAGAATTTTTTTTTGGATTCGTGCTCTATTACTGTTTCTAAACGCCCCTCAACTATTTTTTTTTTAATATATCAATGTACAGACACAGTTTTTTTACTGTTTTATTATATGTATAGATAAAACCCTCGCCCCCTTATTACAAAAGATGGTCTAAGAAAAACCTAGGTTTTAAGATAGCCCCGTCTCTTTTTGTCATATGACATAAGAAAGTGATGGGTATATTTTAAACCGTGGTTTACCTTAGTCTTGGTTTAAACCATCTTTTGTAATAAGGCCCTAAGAGCGGTTACACACTACATCCGATCCGAATCCGTGAAAATACGTTGGAAAGTAGTTACCTATAGAACTATTTGTGTGGTAGTTTACGCACTAAATCCGACTTCCGTCATTCGATTTCTCTCCGTCATCCATATCCACTTCGGAAGGAATATTGACGGACTGAATTAACCTTAGTACTTACTGTTTGTATGAACGCTTTCGCATTACCTCGGATTCAAATCGGACATATGCCAAAGATGGCCCCTGAATTGCTTGGATTTGGATCAGAGATCGGATTAGTGCGTAAGCAATATCCGAATTCGATCCGAGTTTTTATTTCAGTATTTTCACGGATCCAGATCGGATGCTGTGCGTAACCGCTCTTACTGTACTTGCATTTTTCTTTTGGTGTACAATTAAGAGTAATAATAAATAAATAAATATTTAGATCAAAGTTCTCAAAGGGGCCTGTGCGCGTTGGACCTGTGTCCCAATATGCCATCCAAAGGACCTCACATCTTCCGCACGAAATATGAGCCGTGACTAAAAAGAGAAATAAATAAATATTTCACCAATACAGTGTCGGTTTGCCCGGCGTGAGCGCACAACATAATTTGTCTCAAATCCGCACGGAACTCCAGATACTTGAAGAAAATAAGATAAAGATAAAGAATCATTTATTTGGACACAGCACAAAGAGACACAACATGTGAAAAATGTGATATAAATAAAATTAAAAAAAAGTCTTGGGTATGTGTCTCACGGCTGAACCAAAAAGGTGTCCAGATCAGCTTAATGCCAAGCACTTTATGTACTTGACGCTGGTTTTCGTATGGAACCTTTGTGCTCCACGGATGTCAGTCAGCGGTCATGCCCGTTCACTCAAACCAACATGTGTATGTATATGTGTAGTGTGTGTAAAGAAAGAAAATAAATAAACTCGTAATAAATATGGAACAATCTAAAAGTGTATGCAAAATAATATCTAATATTTAATATGGCAACATTTTGTTACGTCGATATCGTCGCTCACGCAGGCTTATGTTATCTGTGCGTGGAAATCAAGACATTCAATTAAAAACATGCCATAACATTCACACTAGCATCGAAACTTTTAAAAATATTATCTTACACACACGTTTATATCCATATCGTAAGATAATATTCCGTGTACAATCAACCTGCGGTGTGTGTGATCAGGTGCTGTTCCGGAGAACGCCGCACGCGCAGCGGCTAAATATTGACATGACCTGGAGGGAAGCCACTGAACAACGAAATGCAGAAGACCCACTGCAAACAACGCTTAAAGCGCCGAATCCATACCAAGTTTTACTATGTAAGTTGTTGCACTGCAATGCTCGGTCAGGGGGGTTACCATGATCTGTTAGAGCAGGAATGTTTTAATATTATTCCGAGATTGGGAAAGTGACAGCGCTAGACAGCTCTCTAGCGCCATCTCTTACCCACTCTCGTAATAATATTAAAACATTCCTGCTCTAAGAGATCATGGTAACCTCCCCCCAGTTCGTAAAACTTGCAGAAGTCGACTTGCAGCAATTATATATTCACAGTTTGAAAGTAATTAGTGAAATTTATAAACGGTGGCTACGCTCTACGATATGGATAAAATAGAAAACCCGAAATATTACAGTCGTAGATTGTAAAGAGATCGAGATCGCCAGAGCCAGTACCCCTAGTACATTTTGCAAATTCTGAAAATATCAATAGTTTTCGTGAGCTCGCTAAACTACATCTCTCTTAAACACCCACCAAAAAAAAAAGAAATATCGTTGGTGCGCTTGCCAAAACCCATATGTGCACGGCCAAAAAATCTGACGTGTGTACGAGAAATACAAAAAAAGTATATTTTGAGCTTATGAAGTAACACAAACACATTTTTTATCACATTAAAAAACAAGATGTTATTGACGTTTTGAATTTTTTGATTTTTCTTAAATTTATTATTCAGACAAAACATTCCGCTTCCTGGAAAGTTGATAAAAGCCACATATGGGTTTTGGCAAGCGCACAGAAGATAATATACAAGATGTCCCGAAACTCAAGTTCAAACCGGAAACAAATGTCAGGGCTTAATGGTTAAGAGGAAGGTTTGCGAGCGTGAGAACTTATTTTCGAACCCACACTTCGACATTTCTACTAATACAGCTGCATCACACAATGTAGTGTACACATACCAAAAAACAAAAGCGCACCGAAGGTTTATATTGTGGCGCGCCGGGTTAAATAAACCTTCAGTGCGCGTTCGCTTCTGAAGGACTAGTAAGTATGTTGCAAAAAACGCGCAATGTATTAGCTATTTATTCACCGCACCGCGAGGCACGCATGCCCATAGTATTGGTGTCGTGAACAAAGGGTGGGGTCACAGTGTAATCGGTATTGACAGATTTAAACTTAGAATAATTACTGTAATATATTATTGTTGATTTTCTGTGTTTCTATTTTCGAATATAATGACACATAATTTTTGTTTGGGAATATTTTAGGGTATGTAAATGTTGCGAGGGAAGATAAGAGCCAACATAAAAATGAAAACGAGATAATGTGTGATTGATTTGTAATGAAAAACAATTAATGTACATAACTCAATTACTGGGTATAGTAAATTTTTTTTCTCAGTTTGATATTTTAAAATTATATTTTATTATTAAAATTTATAGGTACATCTTAGTACACACGGCTACAGATCAAGCTGTACAGTTCCAGTATAATCTGATCTCGCATTGTATAGGATTTCATTACAATGAGAGGGCAGTGTAAACTGGAAATTTATAGCTTGATGTGTAGCCGTGTGTACATACAAAAATTAATGCTTGATCAAATTATTTTCTTTAATTTATTTATTTATTGCTTGGGGCTGCTGACATCAGATAAAACATTTTCGCTGTTCCGTTTCTTTGATTTTCTTTCAGATTCTCGTTTTTTAATTGCCTCAATCAAATAATTGGGCTCATTTATTTCCATTTTTCTGTCTAATCTTGAATCTGTTATTTCCGGAAGCATACAATCAAGATGAAACTTTTGTAATTTTCTTTACGTTTTCCCATTTCTATCTGAAATACTAATAATATGCAGAAAAATATATTAACAAGAAATAGAGAACCCTTCAGCTTACAAGCTATCAAACGTCAAAATTAACAAGTCTGCCCACGGCCTTGACGTAGCTATGAAACGTGGTAAAATAAGGAAATCATTATACTAATAATAAGTGAAAAAGTTCTCACTGGGGCCTCTGCGTGTTGGACCTGTGTCCCCGTGTATGCCTTCCAAAGGACCGGACATCTTCCGCACGGAAGATGAGCCGTGATCTCAAAGTGAAAAATATATATACCTATATAAAACTCACAATATATTCGGACACAGTGTCCGAATTGACATATTTTAATTTCAATATTGTTTTCACTGATGATTCGGACACCAATAAAAAAAGCTGTTTTGTACAGTCAGATAAAAAACTTTCAACGATACCTTAATAATTGTGGAAATCCGTTCTCCGCCCAGCCTATAGTTATAAAAAAAAACGGTTTTTAACCAGATTATAACTAAACCAGCCGTTTTTAATAAATAATATTATAAACCCACATACATAGATAGATACGTGCTTTGGCAGTCGGGTAAATAAAGATGGGGTACCTCGAAGCGCAACCACTTTGAACCGCACCAAAAGTATTCCTTGAAACCCACCAACGATGAAACATAGAGAAGAGAACGAAGGATTCGTGATAAATTATATCGATAGACGTTTTAAAATTCAACTGTTGTTTATTTATTAAAATTACCAGGAAAGCAGAAATGAACTGGGACTAGGTGCTGAAGCGACTTACCTCCAGTTTCTGAAAAATATGGAAAAAAGATGCTTTAAAATACGTCATTTTTTTGACAACTCCGTACTCAAATGTTACTTAAGTACTGCTTGCTTATCCTAGAATTCTCAATTCAGAAACCGGAGGTTACTACTTAGGTCAATAATGGTAAAAATACAGGTTTTGATATTTAATCAATTGTTGTTTTGTAAAGTACCAGGGTGACAGAAATTAACAGAAAATAGGCGCTTAAACGATCTGACTAAGTGACAGAAACTAACAGAAAATAGGCGCTTAAACGATCTGACTAAGTGACAGTGACCTATAATTATGGTAAGATATATGACAGTTTTAAGTTTTCTATCTTATTTTATATAAGAATAATAATATACTTTACATTCCTCTTTGTGTTTAATCGTTGGTTCACAACTTAGTGACATCGTTTAGGCGCCCATTTTCTGTTCATTTCTGTCACCCTGGTACTTTTGAAAACGACAAATGATTCAATTTCAAAACCTATATTTTTACCATTACCGATTTATGAATTGAGAATTCAAGATAAGCAATACTTGTAGTATTTGAGTACGGAGTTGTCAAAAAAATGCTTTAAAATCCGTAATTTTTTTGACAACTCTGTACTCAAATGTTATTTAAGTACTGCTTATCCTAGAATTCTGAATTCAGAAACCGGGGGTAAGTCGCTTAAGCACCTAGTTGCAGTTCATTTCTGCTTTCCTAGTAGTTTTAATAAATAAACAATAAGGGCAGCTGAATTTTAAAACGTTTATCGATATAATTTCACTACGAATCCTTCATGCTCTTCTCTATGTTTCATCGTTGGTGCATTTCGAAGTATACTTTTGGTGCAGTTCAAAGTGGTGAGTTTACAAAGCTATTTATTACTGAAAGATGCCACCTTAAAGCCACAAATAGTTTTGGTAACGCGTTTTTTGCCACATATTAAAACTTTTTAATCTGACTGTACTAAAAAGCTTCAATAATTTGATGGTGTCCGAATATTCAGTGAAAAAAATATTGAAATTAAAATGTGTCAATTTGGTCACTGTCAGAGTCGTCTGTCTTATTGTTCGAAGAGTGAATAAAACTTTAAAAAAAAGTAAAAACCGACTTCAAAGAAATACTAAAAGGAGTAAAATAATTACCATAATATAAAATTAACAGTTTCAGAAGTCGGTGGCTTCTATTTGCTTCAGTGTAGAGTTGCACCGACTTCTGAAACTGTTAATTTTATATTATGGTAATTATTTTACTCCTTTTAGTATTTCTTTGAAGTCGGTTTTTACTTTTTTTTAAAGTTTTATTTTTTATTTAATACGTTTTAGTGTCATAATTCTAACCTCCTCCTTCATACTTAACAATTCTTTTTGGCATTGACGTAGTCGGGCATAAAAAGTCCTTTCAAATGATACCTTACACGATATAATGAAAACATTCCAAAGGGGGGGAGGGGGAGGGACACGCACCCCCTCCTCTTTTCAAGTAGTCAGTTACCAACAACAAATATAAACAAAGCAATACTAGTAATTTGAGAATTTTGCTTTGGCCCGATGAGGAGTTCCGTTCCATATCTCTGAAGTTCATGGTCTAATCATAACAAAATTTAAATGGGACCAATTGGGAAGTATACCCTTTCGAACAAAAAAAGATTTTTTCAAATCGGTTCATAAATGACGGAGATATGAGGTAACACACATAAAAAATAATAAAAAAAAAAATACAACCGAATTGAGAACCTCCTCCTTTTTGAAGTCGGTTAAAAAATGCAGTCATGTCACGACACTCGCAACCCACCCTTATGCCTTGTGCGTAGATGTTTTGAGAGCTCGGCTCGAATTACAAACGGACGTGCTGTCACCTTGGATTCTAGGATGGCACTGAAATTTTTTCGCGTGCGTACTCTTTTATAAAACAAATTACGGGAGAGTATTGCTCCATACTAAAATGTATGGGGAACGGAAAACAATTTCCGTAAAAAAATTACAATGTTGAGACGTAGATTACTCTCATTTGGTTTGATTTATTAAAATAATAAAACGGTAGACCTGTTATTCATACTTTCGTGTCACGATTAAACTAAATAGATTTTTGTATATTCCTTTAAAATTAAGTAAATTCTGCAAATAGAAAAGGTCGATTTAGATGTTTTTGAGGGAATTGAACATTTTTTTTTCTCGAAATTAATGATGATTTCGCAAATATCTCGCGGTGAAACTGTTGGTACATCTATTAAGGTTCTTCATTATTTTTTTTACGTAATTCCATGCGGAGAATTTATAGAAATTTCGAAAACAGTAAGTGCCTTTTTAGGTGTTTCTTAAGGACTCGCCTCTTAAGAATGCTTGGGAAAAAACTCCAGTGAGTGTGCTAATATTTATCTTTTATAAATTACTTCTTAGGCTTCGCTCGCGTTAATTAGAATTTGACAATCATCTCTAAACACACTACTAAAGTTTCTATAATAATATAATTCAATCATGATTCAAAAGACACGTGGCGCCATCTATGAACGTTATTGTTGTTTTCCCCGGGAACAGTACTTTTTTTCGGGATGAAAGGTATCCTATGTCCGTTTCTGTACACCTGACAACGTATATGCAAAATTTCAGGATGATCGGTTCAGTGGTTTAGGCGTGAAAAGGTAACAAACGAACAAACTTACTTTCGCATTTATAATATTAAGTTAGGATTAGGATACATAGACTGTTATTACATTTATCTTCATTAATTAACTACTTTAATTAACTGTAAAGCTAAATACACTGTTGACCATGAAATTGCAGTATAATTTCTTAAAAAAAAAAACTTTTTTTTATCTATATGTTTCAAATATTTTGAATTCAGAAAATGATGTAATTGAAATATACCTACGAGTATGCTTTGACCCAGGCTTTGGCACCAGAGAGATACGTTTTAGCAACATAGTTTTATTTTCATTCGGCGTCTCGCCTCTTTATCGAATGAACCTTCTGATACCATCTTCTGCTCCCCCTCAGCCCCCTCGGCTCTCCTCCACGCACCGTCCTGTTGAACCTCTTGTTTTCTTTGAGCTTAAAGTTGGGAGTTATTGTTGAATTACATGTCTTTTACCCACTTTAACTAAAAGGTTCCGGTATCGAATTATTGGTGGAACAATGATAAACTGTAATGCTGATATGCTGAGTCTGGATTAATATTGTATGTAGTAAGTTTTAGATGTCGGCGTTTCTTCATATTATCAACTGTTTTGCCGCCCAGCAAGCTTAGTATGCGCAGCGCATCATATTTATGTCTTCGCATTATCTCGTACCATGGCGAGATAAGTTAATATTAGTCCGGCAGGTAAAATTATGGAATGAGAAAATCTTTCGACTTAACGATGGTCTAGAAAATAAATGTGCTGAGTACAAAATAATTGAATTTGGACATTTCAATGCCAAATGACCATGTCGGACCATTCGCACTCATCAGAGCGCAAATTTTTCATATCTTTGTTCCCAAATCGTAGCTGCATGTTTATAATTGTTGGGTGACATGAAACGAGCAATGATATTAATTACGAAATGTAATAAATGACCTTAAATCATTTCTCTTCCATTAGATATCACAATTTACAATTAGTCAATAGTTTTAATCTCAATTATAATTAGTGATTTTAGTCATATCAAGTATCAATGTACAGATGCTTTAAGTGATTTAATTACAACTGACTATCATGTTTTTAAATGATAAGTGCCTTACACAAATACACAGTAAGGTTAAGTGAGACACATTAATATTTATGATTAGTTCCACAGACCAGTTCGACTCGCGATCTCGCCGCCCGTGTATTCAGTTCATGATTAAGGGCTCCGTTTGGGTCTGAAACTAGTCGGGCAATCCCGAAAAATGCACGTGAATAAACCGTAAATAATCATAAATATGAAAGGTTATGTGAACTATTTAATACCAATTTAATACTCAAAAGTACTAAGTGACACTCTTTTTTCATGTTTCAGTTTTTTTTTCAGTCTATTTCATAGATTAGATTAATAATCTAACTAGTAGCGAAGCTATACAGACAATAACAATTCACAAAGTTTTATAGCAACTTCGTCAAACTTTAAATTGCTTTCCTGAAAAATACCAATCTTGTAATTAGCACGTTTGTCTTCTAGACCATCGATAAAAAAACTTTTTTCGAAGTCTTTATAGTCTATATAAGACAGCCTCGATCTTAATTTGCTTGATGTAGTTAAAACTAATTAACTCCGGTAATTTGAGATGCAAAATATGTTCGATATTTTATAAAGAATCGATACTTGACAATGCATCGAGCTCCCAGACCGGTCTATTCAAAGTGTCCATATTAAATTAGTTTCAGAACTTAATTAAAATAACAAAAAACTGACGTCAGAGAGGTGAGTGACTGCAAATAACATCACTCCGCCCCCTGAGATAGGTACTGCATCAAATTATAAACCTTCATTCATAAATACAATATTTTAATTAGCAACGTCACAAGATAATAACAAATTCAAATAGAAACATCTATATTCATTTGAGGTGTCAAATAACTTACTATCTTTAATAAGACCATGGAAATTGACTCTAGTGATGTCCCTAACTCGTGAGTAACCTCGCGTTTGAGTTCCTCAAAATGAATAAATAACTTTAAATAAAAGTAAACACCGACTTAAAAAAAAACTAAAAAGAGTAAAATAATTACCATAATATTAAATTGTCAGTTTCAGAAGTCGGTGCAATTCTATACTGAAACAAATAAAAGCCACCGACTGCTGAAACTGTTAATTTTATATTATGGTGATTAGTTATTCTACTCTTTTTAGTTTTTTTTGAAGTCTGTTTTTACTTTTATTTAAAGTTATTTATTACATACGTTTTAGTGCCATAAATTATACGGTGTAAGACTACAAATTTAAATGACACGGTTGCGTAATCTTTCCAACAACTAGGTAGTTTTCTTTAAGAATAGGTATTAATGTATAATTACATATAATGACGGCTCCGTACAAATACATAAAATTTTCTTTGTTTTTGGCTAATGTTTCTGTGATGACAGTTACAACAACAACAGAGATTTAAAGTGCTCATCAAAATTTTTGTTGAAGGGAACCACAAACCAAAACGTCATCGAAGTATTATATTTTTTGTTTTTGTTGATTATTTCAGAAAGCGCTGAATCAATTTCGATAAAATTTATATGGGACCACCTCTGAAGTATGGCCTACTAAACAAAAAAAAATAATCAAAATTTATTCATAATTGGCGGAGATATCGCGTAATAAACACACCAAAAAAAAAAACATTCAGACGAATTGAGAAGCTCCTTCTTTTTGAAGTCGGTTAAAAATGAGGGAATTACTCGTATTTCAAATTTGTTTCATCTAATTCCTCAATTTATTATTTGTTTAACCGCAAGTGTGTATCTGACTGATGAGTGAGTGCGTAAGTGATAGGGATGCAAATATTTGATGAGTATTTGTTCGTTCGCGCATTCGGCGTATTTTCTCTTTACATCCCTCATCCACTGAAGCGAGATTCGGTAGCTGCATAGGCGAGCCCGCCGCTCACCAATTTCTCTCACTTATGCTCTCCTCGAATTATGAGTACCTCACGAGGAAAAATGAGGTCGTCCTTCATACTCGTTTAAATTAGACGAGTTACTCATCACTAATTGACTCTTGGTTAGGTACTTTTACCACAGTAAAGCAGTTTCAACTACCTACAATCGTCCGAATTGACACCCTCACACAGACACACACACTGCAACAAAACTTCTAAGGTATTATCGGAATACAGTCACATACAAAGAGTGCATTATACTCAGTATACAGTGCATGTCTGTGTGAGTGTGCCAATTCAGACGATTATAGTAAGTTGAGGTAGTTACTGCTTAGCTTATACTACAGGGTGTTAACGAATTCGTGTAATTCCTTAAAACCACATGATCTGTTACTGGCATAGATTGGCCCCGCTCGGGACTTAGACTGATTAAAAATAAAAAAAATGAAAATCTTTTTTTTTACATGCGGTATGCGGTACAGGTAAGTGATCGTATCTTAACCACCTAATAAGGATTCGATAGAAAAATAAGTTTTTTTTTTGACATGAAAACAATTTTATGAGATTGAACATTTCGATGCCACGCATAAATTAATGAAACCACGGCGACGCGGCGACGCGGCTGGCGGGCACGACTAATGCGATATCGCTCTTTGCAGTAAGTTAACTCGGGGCTCGAAAATGTTTCGGTACTATACTCCAAGGTCTGTGGTCAAAACTACATTGTTCTCTCTCATAGTACCTACTGTATTCACTGAAATTGTAAAAGATATCCCTTTTTTTTAAAAGAGTAACCATGGAGTTTCTTGCCGGCTCTTCTCCATAGGAAACGACTAATTGGAACCGTGCACCTAAATTCGACTTTTCATAAGCGCCTGTATTGGTTTATGTGAAATATTTTTTTTTGATTTGATTACATTTTCAGAAATTAAAAAAACTAAGATTTTATTTTGATTTTTTTTTCAGTTGAATTTGAAAAAATATCTTTTAGGGTTAATCTGTGTCACCAGTAGATCACGCGGTTTGAAGGAATTACACGAATTCGTTTGCACCCTGTATATTGTATACTAGCGAACCTTCCTCTTGAATCACTCTATCTATTAAAAAAACCGCATCAAAATCCGTTGCGTAGTTTTAAAGATCTAAGCATATATAGGGACAGACAGCGGGAAGCAACTTTGTTTTATACTATGTAGTGATCTACTTTGCCTTTACCCTTTGTTAAACCTAATGCAATATTTGCAAATTAAAATCTTTTTAGCGATAAAAATCGCGGTAGCATAGAAACTTTTAATTATGCGACCTTTTAAAACATCATTAAAAGTTGTATTTTCTTTTGTTATGCGATTATTAGCCAGTGTGCTATATCTGGGTTCGTTATGAGGTACTTAAAAGTAAGAGCGGTCTTATTAAGCGGTATTTAGTAAGCTGGCTTGCAAAGGACAGAGCTTATAAGAACTGGTGGTAATTACTGAAATATATGGAGTGTGTCAGATTATTAGAGTAACTAGTACTTAGTATGGGTAGGCTGTAAGGCTGCTTTTACACCAGAGATGTGCTATGCAACGTTGATATGGATGCGTTTGATATCCACCAATCATATTCATTGGTCCACATAGCATAGCACTGGTGGAAACTGATTCAACTAAGCTACGTTTTTTTATATGGAAGGATGCGTGATGTGGATGCGTGCTATTGATGCGAGCTACGGATGCGTGCTATGGATGGTCGCGAGTCGTGTAGCTATGCCCGCCGCTCCTCGTGCCTTTGCTACTGTCGATAAGTCGCATAGCTCGAGCTGCGCATCTTCCTCGCACAGCTACATAGCTTAGCATCAGTGGAAACGGTCACATAGTTTCGTAGCTTAGCTTTTACATTCTCGTAGCATAGCTGCATAGCACATCTCTGGTCGGAAGGCACCCTAACAGTCGTCGGAGTAAAACGAGTTAGGATGTAGATTTGCAGTTAGTTACTTTGTTGCGTGAATGTTTTTAAGCGGTGGAGCGAGCTAGTCTGTTTGTCATCATCATGTTAGCCCATTAGTGCTGAGTGGAGTGACTACTGAACATTTACCCACTTAAGTTAGTACCATAAGGAACGGTTCTTAGCCTTAGGTAATGCAACAATCATAGGTATTTTGTTATTAATATACAGGATGTTAACGATTTCGTGTAATTCTTTCAAACCGCGTGGTCTACTGGTGACACAGGTTAACCGTAAAAGGAATTTTTTGAAAACTAACTGAAAAAAAATTGAAAATAAAATCTTAGTTTTCTATTTCTGAGTCATTTTAGAGCCCCGAGTTAACTTACTGCAAAGAGCGATATTGCGTTAGTCGTGCCCGCCAGCCGCGTCGCCGTGCTTTCATTCATTTAAGCGTAGCATCGAAATGTTCAAGCGCATAAAATTACTTATTTGCAAAAAAAAAAAACTTATTTTTTTACTGAATCCTTATTAGGTGGTTTAGATACGATCACTCACCCCTACCGCATGAAAAAAAAAAGATTTTTATTTTTTGATTTTTAATCAAGCTAATTCCCGTGCGGGGCCAATCTACACCAGTAGTAGATCATGTGGTTTTAAGGAATTACACGAATTCGTTAACACCCTGTATAGGTGGTTGTATTTGTTGCGGATTCCCAAGTACATATCGTCGGTGCACTTGCCAAAACCCAAATAAGTGCACGGCCAAAAAATCTGATGTGTATGAAAAATACAAAAAAAGTATAATATTTTGAGCATGACACTCTCAGATTATAAAACATTATAATCTGAGGTGACACTAAAAATATTTTTATCACAGTATGAAAACAAGATGTTTTGTTATCGTTTTGTTTTTTTTTTTTTTCTTAAACTTGTTAGTTAACAGATAAAACAGTTCTGAAAAGTTGATAAAAGCGCATCGAAGATATGTACTTAAAATGAGTGCTTATAGAACACGATTACTTAGTTAGTAAATTATTACAAGAAGGAGCCACGTAGAACCTAGGGGGCGCACTTTTAATGAAAACTAGCTTCTGCAAGCGACTTCGTCTGCGTAGGAGGGATAAGACAGTTGTGAACGTTCGTTTAGCAGGCTTAGTAGGCGTTTCGGCCGCTGAGTTTCGTCCGATCCGGCCGAAACACCCATTTATTAATATTTTTGAGTGGCGTTTCGGACGATACTTTTTTTGAAGCAAATTTTGTACGGTCAGAATGAAAAATCTTAGGCCGGGTTATATTATTGAAGTAAAAGTCAGGGAATTGTTGGACAAAGATAAAGTTCAATTACAACAATCAACAGTAAACATGATAAATCACAATAATCAGTCTTTAAATATCAAATAAAAAGCGTACAATAAGAATTATAAATATAAACAACAATAATCAGTCTTATATTTATATCAATTAAAAAGCGTACATTATGAATTATAAATGTAAACAACAATAATCAGTCTTATATATCAATTAAAAATAAGAATTATAAATGTAAACAACAATAGTCAGTCTTATACAGGGTGTTAACGAATTCGTGTAATTCCTTAAAACTGCATGATCTGCTACTAGTACCTATAGATAGATTTACACCACAGGGGAACTAGAGCCAAAAAAAATTTTTTTTTCTTTCCGTTTGCCTTAGTGATCGAATCTTAACCACCTAATATGGATTCAGTAAAAAATTAAACCTTTTTTTATTTGATTGTACATTTCGATTTATCCATGGCCACAAAGTAAAATAGGTATTATTTGATTATGTTTCTGAGTTACTTTGCCTTTAAAAACGAATTCGTCCGAAACACCACTCAAAAATATTAATAATAATGAAATGGCTGTTTCGGCCGGATCGGACGAAACTCAGCGGCCGAAACGCCTACTAAGCCGTTTAGCAAATTAAAGTTAATGAAAAGTTATTTAAGATCGCAGATCAGCCAGAGGCGTCTAAGCAATCTTGCTATTCTTTCAATTGTATCATATTTGCGAAAAAATCAGATTTTGACTATTTGACGACACATTTGGTGCAGTGGCTAAGCGATTGGCTTTTGCGCTACGGATCGTGGGTTCGATTCCCACACGAAACCAAAATTTGTATGGCCTACTGATAGTTGTTTCGGGTCTAGGCGTTTATGTATGTGAGATTTGTGTCTGTAAATGCACCCACGATACAGGAGAAACCCTAGTGTGGGGTAAAAATATACCCTTAAAAAAAGTTCAAAATCGTGTCGTGGTGGCCCGGAGGTTACAGACCCGCTTGTTAAGCACCGGGTTGCGGGTTCAAACCCAGGCATGTACCAATGTGACTTTTTCAATGTCATACGTACTTTCTTAGTTAATCTAAGACGGCACTGACATACGGTGAAGGAAAACATCGTGAGGAAACCTGGACTTTATGTTCTGAAACCGCCAACCCGCAATGAGCAAGCGTGGCGATCAATGCTCGTTCCTTCTCTGTATGAGAAGAGGCCTTTGCCCAGCAGTGGGACAGTTACAGGCTAATTCAAAATCAAAAGTTTTTATTTCTCATAAACCATTACAGGCGCTTATGAAAAGTCGAATTTAGATGCACGGTTCCAATTAGTCGTTTCCTATAGAGAAGAGCCGGCAACAAACTCCATGGTTACTCTTTTAAAATCCTCTCTTTAACAATTTGAGTGGGGACAGTTATGACTTAGAATAGTTATGAGAGAGCAATGTAGACTAAGAGAAGGAACAACACAAAAAAAAAAGAAAAATATGGTCAAACATTTAATAGGTATCTAGGCATCTAGCAAGTCTCAGGCAATTCACAAATGACTTCGTAAAAAGCCCGAAGAATTATTTTTAACAAAATTCTCTCCGTCTTTTTTTGGGGAGCGCTAAATTAGATTCTTAACCTGGGCGCTCATGACCCCAGCTACGACATTTATTTCTTCTAACAGAAACTTTGATTAATAGCAACGAAACTTACCCTGAACCATTCATTCAGAGAGTTTGCATTTACAAAAACTGTAAAGTTGTTCGACAACAAAAACAAATCCAACATTTTTGGCTAGTTTTTGTAAACGAAAACTAACTTACAGCTGCGATTCGTATCTCAACGCAACTCGTACTCAATGCAACAATTTTGCTAGTGGAATTAGGGGGTGTTTCACCAACCTATCATTAACTGACGTCGGTGGTCTAGTGGTCCGAGTGTCGGACTGCTGATCACGAGGTCGTGGGTTCGATTCCCACAGAACACAAATATTTATGTGATGAACATAAGTGTTTGTGTTGGTCTGGATGTTTCTTATGTATTTTATGTAGGTATATATTTACAAAAAAAAGTATATAAGTATTATACCCATTGGCTAGAACCCATAGTACAAGCTCTGCTTAGTTTGGGACTAGATGGTGCTGTGTAAAAAATGTCCCAAATCTAAATATATAAAAGCGAAAGGGCACTCACTCACTCACTCACTCATCACGAAATATCGAAAACCGCTAGACGTATGAAGATGAAATTTGGCAGGGAGGTAGTTTATAGTTAGTAGACGTCCGCTAAGAAAGGATTTTAGGAAATTCTACCCCTAAGGGGGTGAAATAGGGGATAAAAGTTTGTACGGAAAATCGTCACTTAAGGGGTTCAAAATTTCACGCAAGCGAAGCTGCGGGCAAAAGCTAGTTTAGGATATTATCTAAATTTTTTTTTCTTATCTTGTTTAATTTTATATTTTTCTCATGATTTCTTTAGCCACTTTATAATTTAACATTGAAGAGAGGGACCTGCTAGCACAGGTATATATTTTACTTAAAAGGAGGCCACTATGTAAGATTTACTGTAAAAATTTGAACGAGTTTCTGCAATAAACCTTTTATTTATTATTTACTAGCGACCCGCCCCGGCTTCGCAAGTGTACGTTTTATAGCTTAAAGCCTTCCTCTTGAATCACTCTATCTATTAAAAAAAACCGCATCAAAATCCGTTGCGTAGTTTTAAAGATCTAAGCATATATAGGGACAGACAGCGGGAAACCACTTTGTTTTATACTATGTAGAGATAGGTTGGTGAAATCGCCCCTTAGAATCCTGTTCGATACTTTGTAGCCTAAATGTGCTTAGTTTGTTAGTACTGCTCACATTGAGGTACCTAAATGTTTCAGCGTGAAGTGTTCGTGTACGCCAATCAAGTTGCTAGTACACGTAATCAAATCGGCAACTAAAATGTGTGCAGTGAAACTTGGGGGTTAAATCAACAATGTATAAGGTTGCCGCAGTTACTGTTAAAGGTTGAAAGGTTACTGCAGTACCTCCCACACATATTATCTTTAAGGGTAGTGCGTTTTGTCTCCATACAAAATAATATTCTTTTAATTGTTTAATAACTACTTCAATGCTATATGCAAGGAATACGATTTTGATCCATTCACAATTAGTGTGAATTCAGCCAGAAGGTGCTTAAGCCTCAAATTTTTCAAGTACGTAGCGGTAGGTTAGGTGCATTATTTGTTTTTGTTATTTTCTCTATTATTTCAGTCATATAATTGCAAACCAAGTATTTGTATTGCTTCTTATTGTAATTAAGGCGATGTGTTTTTTGTTTTTGTGCTCACACCACAAATTTTATTATAAGTCTATACGTGAGGATTTGTAATCGGCTTTCTGGTGACTATGCTTTCTTTTTTGTGTTTTCATAAGCTGTAAGTCCTCCATGTACTAAAATAAATAAATAATACACAACATTTAATTAATATTTCAATTGAAATTCATCATTCAGCCCAAAGACGTCCACTGCTGGACATAGGCTTCCCCCAAAAGGGGGTTTTGTCGCTTGGCAGGCGGGTTGGCGATCGCAGTATGGTTGTTAAAGTACCTACTCAGAGAACGCTGCTGCCCATCCTCTAGCTAGATAATCCCTTAATCGCCTTTTACAACACCCACGGAAAAAGATGGGATAGTGTTATTCTTTAAGTCCGGCACTACACTAGACAATTTAAATTCAATCATTTAATTCACTAATTTGCATTATCGCTGTAGCATTCTTTTTCTTTTAGGAAAACTTTGGCCCACACTAGGATTTCTCCTGTATCGTGGGTGCGTTTACAGACACAAATCTTCACATGCACAAACACCCAGACTCGGAACAACTATCTGTACGCCATACAAATAGTTGTTCCGTGCGGGAATCGAACCCACAACCCGTAGCGCAGAAGCCAATCGGTCAGGCACTGCACCAAATGTGTCGTCAAAAAGCATTAAAATACAAATACAAATACCAGTAACATAATTTAAATCACATTTTAAATCCAAAGAATAAATCCATTTTAACTCGTGTCAAACATTAAATATTATTATTGGGTTTTTATAATAACTGTTTCAAACTTATTTTTACTACAATTAATTTATTAATAGTTAGTTTTATGGTGCTCCCACACTGCTGTTAAAAATGTTTACAAACATTTTCTAACATTAATACATTTATTAACAAATGTTAGGAAAAGATAAAAATATCAGATAATAATAAATGTAATCTATCTACCATAGATTATTAGATAATATTTTAATAGATTCTTTGCAGATATTTTTTTATTTATGTTTGTTTAGAAAATGTTTACTAATGTTTGTAAACATTTTTAACAGCGGTGTGGGAGCACCTATAGAGACTCCAATCCCGCAAACGCGGGATCCCGCAAACGCGGGATCCCGCACCTTTTTTGAGGAATCTGAAATGCGGGATTACTCATGCGGGATTCCGCATGTTTGCGGGATTGAAACAAAATATAAATGAGCTCAGACGACGTTCTGATTATTTTTAAGACCCAGCACAGCCTCATTAATAAATGATTTAACAACTTTCCTTTGGAACTCGTGCATGATTTTTCTATAGCATTTGTCAAGTATGGAAAATACTACTTTAGTTTTCGGTTTTTAAATTACAGCTAAAAAAATAGTTTATTTTTTTAAAACAAGCTTATTTTTTATGCCTCTAAAACCAAAAAACCAATAAATATGTTCAATTGTCAATACAAATCTAAAAGATGAAAGGTTGAAAATTGTGTTTTAATATTTAGTTTTCTTAAAAGAAGCTGCTCATTTTTACCTCTAAAGCATCATTTAATTCAATTGTTGAATAGTAATAACTTAATAAGTATTAACTCTACTTAATAATGATAATAAAAATTAAAATTTACTTGTCTCTATTTTTTTTTTTAAATATCTACTCAAAGCATAAGAATATTTAAAAAATCTCAATCCCGCAAATCCCGCGGGATCTGCGGGATTGATGACCTTAATCCCGCGGGCCTGCGGGATCGCAATTTTGATGCGGGATTGGATTCCCTAGTCAGTTTAGTAGAAATCAACTACGATAACTTGCACGCCCCTCCCCACTGTAAGTAAAAAAGTGTGAGATAGAATATTTACAACGTGTCACTCATTTACTTTAATTATGCACTAGTCGAGAAATAAATCTAATAAATATTGTGTCACAAACATGGTGACTCGTTGGCATAGCTATGCACATGTCGCAGTATGATAGATATAGCCGTAATATAGTTATATCCCTAGGGATATAATTATATACCGTAACATAGTTATACGAAAGCGATTCATTACTATCTTACTAGGAACATAATTATAATACGGTTCAAGTTTAGTGATATAATTATATGACTAGATTAAGTTTAGTGAAATAATTGTAGGAGTGTAGTGCGGGGGTGCGGCGGAGGCGGCGGCGGGGACTTCGTTGTGTTTGTGAACCCCTAGCCGTTTTATGATCATATTCCTAGCGATAATTTGGGGCACCCCGACACGGATAGGTTAGGTTCGGTGTTAGGTTACTTTAAACCCTGCAGACAGAAACAGGAGCCCCGCGCTAACTATGTTACGGTATATAATTATATCCCTAGGGATATAACTATATTACGGCTATTTCTATCATACTGCGACCCACACACATATTGAATACAGATGTTGGAAGGGCGTGCCAAGTTATCGTAGTTGATTTCTAAAATTCATTGAAAAAAAAGTATTTATTAGGACTTAAGAAATAATATTTTGTATGGAGATAGCTCGAAAGGCATCACGCCTGCATCTCCGTCTTATTCCTAGAAGGAAAACACGTTTGCGCAAGTGTTAGCAGGGTTGATACTCATTTAGATTAAATCATTAATTAAATCACTGGCGCCGACTAATTAGATAGGGATCAATCCTGTTCATACGTAGATTAATGAGAACGATAGGATGATGGCGTTTATTTATGGAGTTCTTTTTCATTGAGCGGTTTGTTGAAATAGATTGGTTTTCAGTTTCAGTTCATGTGTGGTGCAATAAAGTGCTCACGATTGTTTAAAAGATAGGATATTTCACACGAAGTCTAATTAACAAAAAATAAAACCGACTTCAATAAAACGAATGAAATAATTATCATAGTATAAAATTAACAGTTTCAGAAGGCGATGCCTTCAATTAGGTGCAGCGTAGATTAGCACCGACTTCTAAACTGAAACTATAAATTTTATAATACGGTAATTATTTTATTCGTCTTTTTTGTGTCGGTTTAATTTTTTGTTAAAATGTCATTATTTTTATTCTTCTGAGTGGATCGAACACACAAAAAATATATATGTACAGATGAATTGAGAAACTCTTCCTTTTTGAGGAAGGTACGTAGTTAAAAATAACTGAATCGATTTTAGGCAAATAATATTTTTTTAAGAATTAGCCTGTTTTTTAAACAAATAACATCTTAAAAAATGTCTTGTCTCTTCGATGTGTTTGCAGAGACATATCTCACAAACACCCAGACCCGGATCAATTTTAGTTCGGCTTTCAGTAACTACTAATTTAATCACCACTATTCCAACACCATAATTGTGGCCGGAAAATGGCAATAGACTATCACAGGTGAACAGGTTACATACTCCTGTTATAGGAGTACACCTCTGCTTACACCATCATGGATTACAGTCGCGAATATATAGGGTTTAATAAAATATTTAATAAATAAAATACGACCCATACAAACACAAAAAAAGAAGATTTTTATGAAAAGTACTTAATCAAAAAAATAAACTTGAATTTCAAAAAGTTGTGCAATTTCCGATACCGAGTAACCCTACGAAATTAAAAAAGCATTTTTTTTAACAACCTGTATATCTACTTATACATAATTATGTAGGTAGGTACGTATGTTCTTTTCCAAGGAAAGTATCGGTTTTCAAATCTTGTAATAGCAATTTTATGCAAGCAAAGCCACTGATAGATAACTTGACACATTACAGATCCACACAATAAATTCATACGTCTATTGATCAGTATGTCTAGTCTAATATAACTCTATCCGACTTTATGGCTCCCACAGATCTTACTAAGAAAAAATATAGTAGGTATCAGTTCCCTATCTATCTACGGAAGTAGTAAAAGTCGCGTGAAAATAATGTACGGCATCCAGTCGGATAAGAGAGCTTAGAAAACGGCTGAACATAGTGCATTACGACGGGAACTGATAAGAGATACATCGAACTGATATCACGGGTGTATACATAACGCAAGCGAACATCTAACTAGACCAACTTGACATTATACAGCATGAGTGGTTAGTCTCTTTACATCCGAAAACCGTGAACTCTGCTCGTCTTCAAAATTCGATCATTTTTGTTTCCATAAAAGAGGTTTTTTATTTTAGTTTTTTCATAAATTCTTCATCCCTGCTTTAGTTTTTGCTTTAGTTACGAATTCCGAAAATGGAGCTTCTAATTTGTGACCCCAAATACGACCTAAAATGTAAACGGGATGATCTCCAAAATCAACGTATTTGGTTGACCTCTCTGGTTTATTTTATACTAGCGACCCGCCCCGGCTTCGCCCGTGTACAATGTATTATAATATAAACCTTCCTCTTCAATCACTCTATCTATTAAAAAAAAACCGCATCAAAATCCGTTGCGTAGTTTTAAAGATGTAAGCATACATACGGACAGACAGCGGGAAGCGACTTAGTTTAAGTCTATTTTATATTGGTCTCGATTTTAACAAACCAGAAATATTTAGGATTGTAATTTTAGAGACCAGAACGATCAATAATAATTTTTATTTTGGAGATTGAGCCAAACACATCTGATCTTAACTGAGGATAAATAGATTTTAGCGTATTTCTTATGAAATCTTTGAACAGCTATCTCTCTTGAACTTTGACTTTTGGGGAAAGTTGTAGAACAAAAGTTTGTCATTATTTATTACTTTAACACCATTTCGGATTAGTACCCCTTTTCCGACAACCTTTTAGGTCAATGATATATACTATAGACACAGAATACCTAATAGTAAGTACTGCATTATGTTACGTTCATAGAACATGACATTTAAACCTCGATCCTGCATTATTTTCACACCTATGTGAAGCTGGCAAATGTATCCAATAATTAATGTTTATGACTTTCATTCGATTGTACCACGTTTGTACCGGATTGTACCGCTTTTTTTTTATTTGTACCCTACGGGGGTAAGAGACATAGGGGTTGAAACATTTCGAATAAAAAATGGCAACGTGTTAACCACGCCGGATACTAAATGTTACAAAGACAAAAAGTCAATGGGCAACATAGTCCTAGTGTCAAAATGTACAAATGTCTTAATGTATATGAATGTGCAAATGACAAAAAATAATTGTGATATAATGCGTAAGGGTCTAATTGTTAGATTGTCAAAATGTACAAAAGATAAAACACAATTGTGCCAAAATGCATCGTGGTCCAATTGTCACACAGTCAGGATTCGAACCCGCAAACCTGGGCTTCGAAGGTAGGATCACTAACGACTGAGCCTACATACACCTATCTGCTACTTGATATCAACTTATTTCTCTGCACTGGATATCTAATTAAAATCTCTTCTCTATCTAATCTCTTTGAGTATAAATACTTCTTGAAAGTCCGGTATCCTTGAAAAAGATGATTGAAATGTCATTTCATTTGTTCTATCATAGCGGCATTTGGGCAAAATGACATTTTGGCACTGGGCAATTTGTACAATTGAACATTACAGCTTTAATGTATTCTATCATAGCGGCATTTGGGCAAAATGACATTTTGGCACTAGGCAATTTGTACATTTTGACACTAGGACTATGTTGCCCATTGACTTTTTGTCTTTGTAACATTTAGTATCTGGCGTCGTGTTAACACTAGTATCTTTAATGAATAAGATTATGAATACGGAAGGTATGAGAGTAAAAGAGATACCTACCTAACATGTTTTGAATCGTCACTTTAGGTGCATTAATGACATGATTCTTGATCTTCTATAATGTATTATTTATCTCGTCTCGGCACGAGATAATGTGATGACAAAATTATTTCGCGCTGCGCATGTTTGGCTAGCTAGTGCGTCCATCTCTATCCTTTGCCCGACGGAAGAGACTTTCAGTGTCAGTGATACCTGTTCTCGCTCTTATATTCGTGAGCCACGATTTTATTTTCCCAATGAAATAATACTTTTTTGTATACAAATATAATTAGTATAATAGAGCCGGGTTTAATTCGTAGGATATACACTTTTTAGACCAGTGTATGGGCTTTAAAATAGGCCATGCTTTTTTGTGGGGATATCCGCCAGAGATACTATGTGGCCTAGGAAAAACGAAGAGTTAATGTAGGGCCAATTTAATAGATCACATTTGACATCTGTCATTTTTAGCTTCATAGTGAGGTGACCTGCTTAAAAACATCGATTAGAATGAATGAATCAATACGGATTCCAAACATATGTAAATCGAATTCAGTACATACCTAATCATTGCATTCGAATCTACTTGTCAACATTCAATTTTTTTGGGTAACATCCCTACTTAGTATTTAAAAAGAAAAGGGTTCACTGACGCAACATTGTAACGACGTTCAGTTCTCTTTAGAACAGAAATTGTTTATTATGTTTAGAATGGTTTATTAGTGAAAGTATATCGTTAAATTACCTTATTTTGTCATTATTACAATAAATAAAAATCATAATTGAAAAAAGTTAAGCAATTTTGCAGTACAAGGTTACGTTGTTAAATTTTGATGAAGTGTCAAATGTGATCTATTAAATTGGCCCTACAGTATGTCGGTACAATACGGCCGACGTATCTTGGCGAGTCTGAAGTTAGCTGATTAGCTGCGCAGTAGACAATTTCGTTTCTAAAAGATTCGTTGCGCAACCAAACAACTAACTTCAGACTCGCCAAGATACGTCGGCCGTATTGCACGGAGTAAAACCCCACGATGCTCCTTCTTTCACCTAATGTTAGGGACCCGTTATCGCTTACCATTCATCCCGGGAGATTACGCCACCCTCTTTCATCTTAAAAAGAAAGCTGTATAACGCGACTTAGGGATTATGGCTGAAATAGGGACAGAAGTAATCATTCCATGCGGAAATAACAACGTGTTGCGACCACCAATGTGTCTGCCTAACGTGTGACTATGGTAATATGTCAATGTAATGTGTGGTGCGAGTACCAAAGTGTCTTCTGTACCTCGTCATGGAAGAGAACTTTTGGCCGGAGGGAGTGTGAGGGGGTTCCGTCGCTTCCGCGGACTAGTGCCACACGATCGCACAACGACAGTGCTTAAGTGAAGTTTTACTAACATAGGCTTAAGTTTCTATACTAATACAAATGTATTATTATAATATACATGTATGTTAGTTTGTAAGGTATACATATATCTATGGGCCTAAGTAGCCTGATAATAAAGAATTTATTATTCCCTTTATTCATCCTTAAAACTTATAATTTATTATTATTATATTTCCCTACGTACTTAAAGAAGACTGCTTCGTTTGTCTAGCGGTCGCCAGCGTGACTGCTGAGCGTGAAGTCCTGGGTTCGACCCCCAGGTCGGGAAAAGTGTTATTGGGTTTTTCCGGGTGGAATTTCTTAGTAGCAGCCCGGAGTCTGGATTTGTGTCCGGTCGATGTCAATAGGCTCGCCCCCTATTACATGGGACGTAAACATAACGGCGAAATGTGGGTGTACTATACACCTCTGCCAACCCTTCGGGGAATACAGGCGTGAGTTTATGTATTTTTAGTATTAAAAGAAGCAGGCTATAGGTACCCCCATTTCGTATATCATTAGACAAAAGTGGACAACAAGGCAGTAATATATTTTTCATTACTCATACTCGGAAAGTAGGTCCGAAGTTGCCTGAGGAGCGGGTTGAAAGTAATACTTTTCAGCCCTAGGGAGAATCGTATTCAACTGACAGCTGTCAAATTATAAAAAAATACTAGTTCTGTTTTCACATTTCTATTGAACCATGTTCCAACTTTCTATACAGCCACTCAATTACAGCGCGATGTAAAATCGTAATAACATAAAGTTAAATATTAATTAAAGAATTTTTTTTTAAATGACTTTATTATAATTTAGTTTCAACTATTTCTTTAAAACAACAGATTTGGGCAAAATATTTACCATTTTTTCAACGATAAAAATGATAAATAATGGCTTCAGCCAGCAGACCGGTCACAGAAAAAAAAAACAAAATAGGTGGGGAAGCGGCAATCCGATCACTCATTTTTTCTTTAGCTAATTCATGTTTTTATTTTACTTTCCTTGTATTCGCAATGAAAAGCACAGTGTTTACCTCGGGTTAAAGACTTATTTAGTCCCTCGAACTATTGTCCGTCTCGTAACTAAATACGTTACTTTCACCCCTAGGGTACCTTTTCTTCAAGTACAGTTTCAGCTCAGTTGAATCGTTGCTAAAGCAAACATTTTGCTTAGCATAGCATAGCTGGGCCATTGCTGTCCCACTGCTGGGCACGTGCCTCTTCTCAGTGTGTGAATGGTTTGGGCCTTAGTCCACAACGCTAGCCTGGTGCTGGTTGGCGGTCTACACACACCATCGAGAACTCTATGGAGGTGGGCAAGTTTCCTAACGATGTTTTCCTTCACGCAAGTGATAATTAAATTTTATCCACATGTTGCTTACTTCTATACATTTCCTTGCTAAAACGGGTCTTATTTGTCCAATGCTCTATTAAATAGGGGTTATACTTAACGTGACTATTATTTTTTACCCTCAGGACGAGACGCCTGCAAATTTTTATCTTTTTATAACAATAAAACACAAATATAAAGAAGGTATAAGTTTATTATTGTAAAAAATACTGAAGGAACAAATTTTGTGTTGTCTGGTGGTCTGGCTCTATATTTTTCAGATGAGCAATTTGCTTTTCTTGTGTTTTTTCTTATGCTTTGTTTTGTACTGTGTGCCTTTTGGTCTGCGTTAAATAAATGTATTTTCTTTTCTTTCTTTCTTTCTTTCTTTTAAATGACTAGGTTTGGTTTTTAGATATGAATATGTGATATGTTGGCATGATTTGTTGATGTTATCCTTGGTTATAAAATTGTTTTCTGATGTGATATACGCGCCTGATTTATAATGAATTCATTGCCACGGTTTATTCCAAAGCAGGACATTTCTATGTTTTTGGGGACGACGGGACAAATAGCTCAAAAGCGGGGCTGTCCCGCCCAAATCGGGACGTATGGTCACGTTAGTTATACTACGAGTTTAGGAGGCTTATTTTTATCAACTGACATTCATAGGCTAACAATGAGAATGATAAAGAGACACACTCTCTTGCCGCGGTTGTAAGACACGATTACGAATTATATCAAGTGAGTGAGTACCAACCAGCAATAGAATAACTCTTGATGAGATTACCGCATTATTCTCGAAATCACTCGTTGGAGCGTTTAATGGAAAGCCCATGGCGTTGACGCCTGCGGGCTGCAATCATACGACTTTTGGTGTGGTTCCCATTTGTTCTATGGAACAATTTTTTATTATATTTAAAATTTATTTTAGCACCGTTGGCTCTAAGCCACTCACAAATTTTCAGATCTTTGTTTCAAACATCACAGAACAATTTGGGAAAAAAGATTCCCATTTTGCTCCATAACGTCTGAAAAGTGTAGTCGGATGAAATGCTAGTATGCAGTTCTATGGAACAAATTAGTAAAAAGTAGACTCGTTTTGTCCGTTGACATCATGTTCCATAGAACAAATGGGCAGCACCCGACTTTTGCAAAAGCAAGCTTTATTATAGTAGCGACGACCGACCTCAACAAACTCAGGTCAGTACCAAATGATACTCGACTTTTTTTAATAAGTTTTAGTCGCTTATCATTCTGGTCACGTTGCCGGAATCCCACAGGAAAATGGGATTTTCCCGGTACTCGTACTTAATGGCCCAGTAATAATGTGCCTCTACTTGTGTACATTTCCCATCTATAAAGCTCACGTGTTGCCATAGGCAAGAATATGACGTGTTCAAGGGGAAAATTGAGGCGCCATTGTGTTGTGGGCAAAAGGGAGCCAATATTTATTACCCTAATCGTTATAGATGTTTGTTTACACGATATGTTGGTCTACCGTCTACCCTCTTTAACGAAAACGAGTTCGGAAATGAATAAAAGTTCATCTAATATTGAAGCTTAGGGCGAGATTCACTGACCGCTGTTAGACTTTACTTTGTTAAGTAAAGTAAGCGTTTTATACGAAAATGAACGTTATTTTTAAAGTAAAAATTTTCATATTCGCATAACGTCGCCTTAGAGTGAAAAATGCAATACAATTAGGTCATTTTTATTTTATCACGGTCATTTTTGTTTGATATATTTAAAGGTTCTATAATTATAAGAGAGCCGCTCTATGCTAAATTAATTTTTAATCACGAAAATTAAGCCTTTATTGGGTATTTAAAATTCGTAATACATATAATTGGCTAGGTTTTGCCCGCGATTTTGTCCTCGTGAAAGCCCACAGGAACCGTGCAATGACCAAATGCATCCCCGAGGTTTTCACTCTAAGGTGACGATAATCGAGTATGACTAAGCATTTCATTTGAATATGAACGTTATCTTTAAACCAAGAATGTTCATATTCGTATGTAACGCTTACTTTACTTAGCAAAGTAAAGTCTAGGTCTGTGAATCTCGCCCTTACAGCTTAAGTAAGCTTCTAGTAAATTAATAGTTGTACAAAGAAAAGCTAATAAACCACAAATACGACAAAGTAAATAACAGTAAGTACGTAAGTAAAAGCATTACCTCAAGGTAATAGAAATGAGGGTTTATTTAAAAGAAAATCGCGTAGTCCGTTATATTGCATTACGTACGTACCAAGTACTTACCTACCTACGGCTAGGCGGAGTCCAGCTCTTGAAATAGAAACGGATTTCTATTTCCCGTGTCCGCATTTGCATGAGAAAAGGCAAGTCCTCGTTGTTCCAGTTTTCTGAAGGGATAATAGACGTTATAATGTATTAAGATTAATCGAATGCTATTCGTTGGGTTGGTAATATAGCGTAAATGCTGTTTGTTGTATCACAAACTATGACAGGAATTGCTTAGGTTTTATATACCTTTTTTATTATACTTTTACATTTATTATCCTAACTTCCTAACTAATATTATAAATGCGAAAGTAAGTTTGTTTGTTTGTTACCTTTTCACGCCTAAACCACTGAACCGATCTTCCTGAAATTTTGCATATACGTTGTCAGGTATATAGAAACAGACATAGGGTACCTTTCATCCCGAAAAAAAGTACTGTTCCCAAGGAAAACAACAATCACGATAATATGTAGATGGTGCCACGTGTCTTTCGAATCATGATTGAATTATATTGTCATAGAAACTTTAGTAGTGTGTCAAGAGTTGAAGCCGCGGACAAAAGCTAGTTGTAAATAATATTATGATTTTCTTTGTATAGATGTCGTAGTCGGATTATATAATCCGCCATGTTACATTACGGCTAGCCGTTATCAAAAACAGGGCCGTTTTGAAATGCGGCGGTTCAACGATTAGCCGGATTGTCATTGCGATACGTTCTTCAATAAGGCGGGCCACGTTTAGCCGCATCGTACTTCTACTTAGATTGTAGGGTTGTTTGGGTTTCCAAAGGAGTGTCAACGGAGCCCCGCTAAGCGGGGCTCCTATTTCTGTCTGCAGGGTTTAAAGTAACCTAACACGAAGTGGATGATCCCCTTCGAACCTAACCTATCCGTGTCGGGGTAAGGAAATGTACCTATTGAATATGTAAAGTGTTTTCACCCACTCAGTACTCGACGGAATTGTTGTTGTTATATCAAGCAGCGCCGCGAGTGTTAAGAATCAGAACTAAAACCTGTCAAAGAGGCGACTAATGTCTCGCTGTATTACATTATAGCTAGCCGTGTTGAATAACGTATGACGGCGAATACATTCCGGCAGTTTTTTATTCAGCTGCATTCAATCCGGCTAATCGTTGAACCGCCGCATTTCAAAACGGCACTGTTTTTGATAACGGCTAGCCGTAATGTAATACGGCGGATTATACAATCCGACTGCGATATAGACACAATTAATTTATTCACCTGACAGACAGAACTGTGTTGCTGTAGAGTTTGTTGCGCCGTTTCTTCTTCACAGCATAAACGCGGAGTTGCAAGCAAGTTGTTCATCCTGATGAGCACTCTCTGATGACGTATAAAAATCGAAGATCTGGAACACCTGTTGTGGAACTTCAAGCGCCTAGCTACACTATAACACATATAGGAATGACGTCTTAGCAAGAGTTGTTCAGCGTGATGAGCACTCTCTGTTGACGTATAAAAATTGAAGATCTGGAACACCTGTTGTAGAATTACAAGCGCCCAGCTACACTATAACATATTATATAGGAATGATGTTTTAGCAAAATTGTTCAATTTGATGAGCACTCTCTGTTGATTTATAAAAAACGAAGATCTGGAGCACCTATTGTGAAACTCCAAGAGCCCAGCTACACCATAACACATATAGGAATGACGCTGCTGAGAGAATAAATTTGAAGATCTGGAACATCTGATGTGGAACTCCAAAAGCCCAGCTACAATATAACATTTAAAGGAATGACGTTTTAGCAAAAGTTGTTCAATCTGATCGGCACTCTCTGTTGACTTATAAAAATCGAAGATCTGGAACACCGGTTGTAGAACTCCAAGAGCCCAGCTACACCATAACACATATAGGAATGACGTCGTAGCAAAAGTTGTTTAGTCTGATGGGCATTTCCTGTTGACCTACAAAAATGAAAGATCTGGAACGTCTCGAATCGTCTCGTGCATCCCGTTGTTTTCCCGTCCTCGGGCTCTTAGAATTCGACATCAGGCATTTCAGAGCTTCGATTTTGACGACCCCGTTGTCGCTGGCATAAGCAACAGGATCCGCGTACGAAGTCGCGGGCAGAAGCTAGTTTTGAATAAATGAGTTTTGAGTTTAGAAAAATACTAAGAGATTTTTTGTTGGAATTATATTTGCGCTCTGAAACACCAAATTATGTATTTTTTAAGAGTAATGGCATCGTAAGCGTGCAATAATAAAAAAACACACACTATCCTCTGATTTTAAAGTTCATTCAATAATTAAATTTTCAGTTCTTCATTGAATGAAGACTTTATAATATACTTTGAGTATTTTATCGCTGAAACATTTCAGCGGTTCAGAATGGATATGAAAATATATGAAAATATTAGGTAATAACTTAATTTTTTTTTACAGGCTGTATCGACCGAACGGCTATTTTTAACCGATTTCCAAAAAAGAAGGAAGTTCTCATTACGACATGTATGTTTTTTTTGTATGTTTTCAGCTATATCGTCGCCAATTATTGTGAACTGATTTTAATGATTTTCGAGCTGGTTCCATTTGAATTTTGTGAAGATCTGATGAAGACAATGGGATAGAGTATCGAACACTTCAATGGATAGCAACAAATCACTCGCGATTACTGTAATCTTATGTATTGTGTATGCCACCCAAAACAGAAAAATAAAATTACTTAAAAAATAACACTTAAAAAAAACTGAAAAGATTAAACCAATAGGTATTTTAAATTAAAAGTTTGAAGTCGGTGCCTTCAAATTTGTTTAGCGTGGATTAGCATCGACTTCTGAAACTGTTAATATGGTTATTATTTTACTTTTTTCAGATTTAAATCAAATCACATCAAAAAAAATATTTCACATAAACCAATACAGGCACTTATGAAAAGTCGAATTTAGGTGCATGGTTCCAATTAATCGTTTCCTATGGAGAAGAGCTGGCAAGAAACTCCATGGTAACTATAAGAAAAAAAAAAGTTTTTTACGTTTTTATATCGGACGTCAGTATTATAACGCTTATTTGGAACCCAACTTATCTTGTACCCTAACTACTGTAATTTATTTGGAACCCAACTTATCTTGTACCCTAACTACTATAATTTATCTTCCACAACCAAATTCACAACACCGTACCACATACACATAAATATTCCAGAGTTACAAGCATTCAAAGATGGGTAGTCTCAAAGTGGTTAGTCATGTCAGGAGCGACGCAATTACCGCGACATCTCGACAGGATCCCGGCTCCCGACGCAAAAACATGCCACCAACCGAAAATTGCAACAGCCATCTTCGGTACAATTACCACTTTTTATCCGTTACACTGTTACTGCATTTTTGGCGGCGAAAAAAATTGTTTCATCAGACTATACATCAAGACCTCGTATGATGGAATTTGGGCTCAAAAAGTCTCGGGCAGATTGCCGCTTTTTTGGACGGTTGCTTTTGCGTCGTATATGGGTTATTTTCTTTTTAACTTGGCCTTAATTGCGTTGTGATATGATTATGGAACAGTAATGACATTTTTTTTGAGTTCTGTTTGTCCGTTGAACCACAGTATAAGCAATACTTCAAGTACCTACAATCGTCCGTATTGACATACTCACAAAGACACGCACTGCAACAAGACTTCTACGTTATCATAGGAATACAGTCAGTCATGGCTGTCATAGAGTACACGACAAAGAGTGCATTATACTCAAAATACAGTGCGTGTCTTTATACAGAATGTTAACGAATTCGTGTAATTCCTTCAAACCACATGATATATTAATGGTATAGATTAACCTCGCACGGGATTTAGATTGATATAAAATAAAAAAAGTTTCTTATTTCCCAAAAAAATTTTTCATGTGATAGAAAATTTCGATGCCGTGCATAAATGAATGAAGGCACGGCGACACAGCTGACGGGCACGACTAGTCCGATATCGCTCCATGCAGTCAGTTAACTTGGGACGCTAAAATTACTCAGATACAGAATACCATGGTTCAATTTTTGTTTTTTTTTGTTTTTTCTGAAGAAAATTTATGCAGGGTCAATCAGTGTCACCAGTAGGTCACACAGTTTGAAGGAATTAGGTACACGAATTCATTAACAGCCTGTATATCGTGTGATTATAGTAAGTTAAGGGACTGCTTTAGCTTATACACCGTGGGCCCGAAGTACCCAAAAGATTTTAACCACGCCTTACTGATGGTATTATGAGTCGATAATGTTATACCAACAGTCCAATTCAGTCATTTTAACTACCTATTTTGTTTTTCGGAACAAAATCAATCAATTAACTTTAGTACTTTCTTGTAAATAATACCTTAGGTCGAGCTATAAAGCCTGGCGTCGATTACAGCCGAAACGCGTCGAATCGAGTCGAGTCGCATTTGTTCCGTGCGAGGCGAAACGGTCAGTAATCGCAAGTTGTTAAAACAGAAATTCGCGTGACAACCAATGCGCGCGAGTGATGCGATTCGGCGCGCTGCGGCCCGTCGCTAATGGACGCAGTTTCATACTAAATATATAAGGGCGAATTTCTTCGATTCAATTCGACTCGACTCGGCGAGCCTAGTGGAAGCCAGCCTTAACAATGTTTAAATTATCGTGTGAGTGGATAAGAAAACTTCTCACTTCACGAACCTCCCCGACAGAACATCACATACGGCGAGTGAGGCATGGTATGATCAAGGTTTAGGGGACCCGTGGCCCGACCAGTAACATGCCCGAGAAGGCGGCGCGCAGTGTTCCGTGCGCGCCTCTTAGGAGGACGTGGGGCAAGGCCCCACAGAAGGAGAGGTAAGTCAGGGGCTGGCGGACCGAGGCCTGCCGGGGTCGCGGTGCATGCAGCTGCGAATCCCGCGACCTCGGCCAAGGGTCAGGAGAAGGAACACCGTGGGTTTTTAGCCGGTAAGAGTCCGGCATACCCTTTCGCCTTCCCCGGGCGAAGGGCATGCATGAGGATTTTGCCACGAAAAAAAAAATGCTATGATCAAGGTATGACAAAAGTCGCAACGCCGCATACATAGGGCTTGTTACCCTAGAGATTTTTCGATTTCGACTTGTGTATTTCCATAAATAATGAATATCTCGAAAATTAAGCTTTATTAGATAAACTATATCCTACGTTTTCGTCTCAAATTAGGCATCGGAATTGATGGTTAAAATTTTTCGGGTACCTCGGACCCTCCGTGTATATCTACGGTGGTTGAATGCTTGCCTTCCATCCACGACGGTCCGAGTTCGATACCAGCATCTCTAACATTTCGAATTCATATGCGGATCAGAATTTGATTATCACTTGCGTTAACGGTGAAGAAAGACATGAGGAAACCAGGGAAACGAAGAAGGCTCCAAAAAAAAGCTCTCGATGATGTGTGTAGTCTGCCAACCCACGTCAGCCTGGTGGGCTATACCCTAAACCAGGGATGCACAGACTTATTAGGACTTGGGGCCAATCGAGCGGAATATGAGCTAAAGGCCCACCACAGTTAAAAACAAAAAAAAAGTTAAAATTAGATTTCTTAAAAAATATAAGCATCGTAGTGTGGGCTTTTCATAAAATTCAAAATCTTTATTCAGAAGCTAAAGCTGGCCATTGCTGATAGAATGCAGTGTTTTCATACACAGTGCCGGCGTTAGGGGGGGGCGTGATGGGGCGATGGCCCAGGGCGACAAATTCTGGGGGGCGCCAAGGTCTGAAGTTGGAGTACTAACACTTGTGACGGTGCAGCGGTGGCGACTAGCGGGGTGCGCCTATAAAAGGGCCGGCACGCTGCACTCCGGCCTCTCTCGCGCCTCAGCAGCCGCCCAGTTAAGTGACCGTCTACCTACACCTGAAGACCCTGGACTCCTCGTATCGTACTGTGTAAAGAACCACGCCCTGTAACTCAACTAATTTGTAACTATTATTAAAATATATTATTGTATGGTAAAAAGTGTTTTCCTTAATATTCTTCTATTCTGATTTTATGTGCACCTGCTCGTTAAGGGTTGACTCCTCAAGCCACCCTTAACCCGCTAAGCGTGACACACTTGATATTGCTTCCCTCAAGTGGGCGCCACAATATTTTCGCCCGGGGTGTCAGTGGCCCTTACGCCGCCCGGCACTGTTCATACAAACGCAAAAAAGAGTTTAATTCGCTGGCAGGCCGCATGTACACCGACGGAGCTAAACCCTTCTCATTCTGAGAAGAGACTCATGCCCAGCAGTGGAACAATAATGGGCTGATTACGTGATTTTTTTTTTTTATGTAAGTAGAGATGGAGTTTCTGTAGGTCAAAGTTCGCAATCTAATGCCCGTATGTGATGCCCCAGGGTAAATATTAGTTTTTATTTCAAGCGGCCGGTTTTCGGTATATTTGTTTGTTACCGAAGAAAAAGAAAACATGTTCAATACATGTCTGCCCGAATACATAAAATATGAAGCGACCGAACACATAAATAAGTGATTGATACGTTGCTAGCACATTATTTATCTGCTACAAAAATAACGCCGTGTTCTCTTCCAAATCCGAGAGGTACCTGGCAGACTTTATCACAAATACATACATTTAAGTATTATAGGTATACAGGGTGTTAACGAATTCGTGTAATTCCTTAAAACCACATGATCTACTGGTGTAGATTGGCCCCGCACGGGATTAAAATTGATTAAAAAAAAACTTTTTTTTTTCATTCTTTTTTTTATTGTAGGTACCTTTCGATGCCACGCATACATGAATGAAAGCGCGGCTGGCGGGCACGACTAGGGGTCAGCGCACACCGAGAGCAGAGCATTTTTTGAGACCACTGAAAAAAAAGACTATAAGACTATAGCATACACTGCAAAATTAAACACGTCCAAACATGATGCTCGACCATGCTCGAGCTTGCAAGATGCGTGTTCGAGTATTTAATTTTGCACTGTATGCTATAGTCTTAAAGTCGTTTTTTCAGTGGTCTCAAAAAATGCTCTGCTCTGCTCTCGGTCTGCGCTGGCCCTAACGCGATTTCGGTCTTTGCAGTCAGTTAACTCGGGGCTTTAAAATGACTCGGAAATAGAAAAACATTTTTTTTTTATTTTACCATCGAAAATACCCCTTTAGCATTAATCTATGTCACCAGTAGATCACGTGGTTGGTAGGAATTACAAGAATTCGTTTACACCCTGTATATTATAGTCATAACTATGTACGTAACTTCGTTTCAGTTACTAAGACAAACTTGTAATAAATAACAACCCCCACCGATCCATTACATAATTACACGTCTACTTCACCGAACGCTGTAGCTAATTGTCTTTACGTAAAACTTGGTGAGTTAACAATAGTTACCGCGTAAGTTCTGACACAGCCAACTAACACGACGTTTTGGCGTGCACCGAACGAGTTTGCTTAACGCCCGACCGCCTGACTTAAAAGGTCGGAATGAAAACATTTAGGCGCCTAAGTAAATAAAAGTGAAAACGACTTCACTTGCGTGTAGGTACATTATTGTGGACCTTTAGCCGACATCCGTTTATTACTCTATACGTCACTTTGACGTCAAAAGGGTGTAAAACTGTTATTTGTTTTCGTAAACGTAATAAAAACTTGTTTTTACAGTATTTGGATCAAGTTTTGAATAAAATATTGTCGCCATGCCTTTTAATTCCCGCAGGAGACGCTTGAAGGGTAGATTCGATCGATTTTGGTACTTCGAAAGGTCGACGTCGACAGCGATGGGTTCGTACTCCTTATATACGGGGAGAGCTTGCTACCTATATATTTTTCGGGCGCATTCCTTGGTTATAAATAAATGAGAAGTTCAGTTCGGTGAATCAAACTACGATTCCTATCAAATCAAATCAAAAAAATAGTCGTTTCCTATGGAGAAGAGCCGGCAAGAAACTCCATGGTTACTCTTTAAAAAAAGGATATCTTTTACAACTTCAGTAAATACAGTACTATGATTTAGTATAGGCAAGTTCACGAAGTTCTCACATACAAAAGATAAAATGAAGCTAAACTATACAAAACAATTGACATGATTAACTGTCATCGAAACTTAGAGAAAAAATCATTGTAAAATAAGATAAAAGATATCTTGAGAGTAATGATAGCAATAAAAATAAAATAAAAAAAATCATAATTGAGGATAGTTAATAGACATACACATACGTCGTTAATGAATGAGGTACCAGGGAAGCCACATGTGCAGGAACTAATGCCAAACGTTCCTGTCGTCAACGTAGACCTTAGTCTTGTAGTATGCTTTTTGAGTGAGGACACGTTTAATATGGGTTTTGAATTTTCCCTCAGTAAGATCAGGGGCCCAATTCTCCTAAAATAAATTGTTGCCAAACGTAATCGAACCACAACCGTCAGTCAGTTTTTGTTTTCGAAAACTTTCAAAATTGTTTTTTGTGTCAAACAATTTGATAGCTTTTGAAATTGAGAACTGTCTAAATGAACGGTTCGGCCTTGGTTCGGTTGTGATTTATCAAGATTTATTTTAGGAGAATTAGGCCCCTGTTACAGATTTCGGCAGCTTGTTATAAAAACGTACGCGCTTAATCAAAGTGATCTGCAAGTGGACTGCACATCCAATCACAACTGCAAACTGTGCACCTGCCAAATACAGCTTGACGTCAGTCAGGATGCAATCAGTGCAACTGCGTGACAACTGCCGACTGGATATGCAACCTACTTGTAGTTATGAATATTGGAACAAAATATGATTCAACAAATGTGTCGTTGTTAGCCCTCCTAGACCTGGGATTTGAAACCCTTAAGACTCAATTTACACTGACACGGAACGGATTGGAAGCAAATTTTTGTAACGAAATTGTACATAGTATAATGAGTTTTATGTTAATTGTTTCAAGCTGTCACTGGACAACAAGCAACTAATCTACGGGACTATCCTAAAGCCTATTTGGGCGTATGGTTTTCAGCTGTAGGGTTCCACTTGTGACTCCAACATAAAAATGATATAAAGAGCAGAAGACTCCATCATAAAACAAATAGCCAACGCTCCTTGGTTCATAAAGAACTCAGAGGTTCACCATCACTTGAAATTGAGCACAGTGAAAGACGAAATTAGATCCTGTGCTAAAACCTACAAAAAGCGTCTCCAACATCACACAAATCCACTGGCGGTCCAGCTCACTATTCCCGACTCACTGAACCGCCTAAAGAGACGCAAAATTCTTCACCTGGATAGCCTGCAATGAGCTGCCAACTGCAAAGAGTCAATCCCAGGGGGGAAACTGACTCTACATGACACAATCTGACAACACATCTGCTTATAGTCATTAAACTGATTGCATGATGAGAGAAAAAAAAATGTTGGGTAATTGTTTATCGAACGCACGGCTACAGATCAAGCTATACATTTCCAGTATAAGCTGATCTTGCATTGTATAGGATTTCCTTACAATGAGAGGTCAGTTTAAACTGGAAATGTATAGCTCGATGTGTAGCCGTGTGTACAAACTAGATAAAAGCCAAAAGTCGACAGTAGCTACGGGAATCCTCAAGAATGCACGAGAATCCCCCGGAAGACGCGCGACCTCTTTTTTGGCTCGTATCTAATTTGTACGTTATACAATTAACATAAAACTCATTATACTATGTACAATTTCGTTACAAAAATTCGCTTCTAATCCATTCTGCGGCATAGTAAATTGAGCCTAAGAGGCTGTCAGCATCCACATATCTTTACCATTAGTTCTATGAAACAACAGCAAATACTATTGAACATGTTTATGTTCAAGTAGCTAGTATTTTTGCTAGCTACACTTTATGTTCAAGTAGCTAGTATTTTTGTATTATAACTTTCGTGAGACACATTCATATTTATGATTAGTTACGGTTTACTCACGTGCCTTTTTTGGGATTGCCCGACTAGTTTCGGACCCAAACGAAGCCCTTAATCAGGAGCTGAAAACGCGGCGACGACGTTGCGAGTCGCACATGAATTACTTAGGGCTCCGTTTGGGTCCGAAACTCGGGCAATCCCGAAAAATGCACGTGAGTAAACCGCAATTAATCATAAATATCTAGTATTTGTTGTGTAACGTTGCTCAGCAGTGTAAGCGATGCGGTGCGGCGTGTTAGCGACGTCATGAGAACCGCGTGGTGAACAGTATTTGACATGGCTGTCGCACGCGATGTGCCGCGGCGTTGGCAATTGATTAGTTGCCGCTCAGCCTATTAAAGCATAGACACAGTATATATACATATAAGCTAAAGCAGTACTTCAACTACCTACAACCGTCCGAATTGACACACTCACACAGACACACACTGCAACAAGACGTCTAAGGTAAATTCGGAATACATTCACATACAAAAAGTGCATTATATTCAGTATACAGTGCGTGTCTTTGTGACTGTGTCAATTCAGGCGATTATAGTAAGTTGAGGTAGCTTTAGCATTATGTACTTATATCTACTGTGATAGAGGTTTCATATAGTCTTTAAAAAGGTTGACTATACACGTGGAATTACACGAACTTATAACATTTTGTTATAACAATGATGAGTGTAAAACCGGGTCCGCAGCGCCAATTTTCTAACATGTTATTGTGTTTTTGCGAACAAAACTGTTAGGCCACGCCCCTATTCGGTTAGCAAACAATGTTATCCTGTTTGCAAACACGAAAACACGGCGCAGCGGACCCGGCTTAACTCATTTTGTTTGTTTTCGTGAGGACTCCAAAAGAAAAAAGTGTTATTTTATGCAAAAACTGAAATTCGTCGTATAAAAATACAGAAAGAAGAAGAAAAAATCTTCCTGCAATTTTGGTCGGCAGACGACGAGGCGGACCGGAAATGACAATATTATTTCATAATTAAAACGGCATAACAGTCAGTTGAGATTATTATTTCTTCATTAACCTTTTCAAACAAGGTATAATACAAGAATAAATCATAAATACAGGATTCATTTTTCGGTCATTTTAAAATTACTGATGGACAGCATAAAAAAGGCGTTACAAATTTGTAAATAACGTTTCCGCACAGTATCGTTATCTAAAAACTAAAACACAGACTATCTACGCATCAGATCTATAAACAGATGAAGATAGATAAAAACAGACCAACACATTCATAAAATAAACTAGTTTTTTCGCGATCCTACTTTACACAGAATTTGAATTGCAGTTTTATATTATTTGCCACAACGTTCTACTATTAATAGGTGAAAATGGATAGTACACGTAAGTACCTACAGTAATAATACGTATACACAAACCGAATTTAAAAATGGAATTTCTTTTAGAGAATTGGTTTAAATTAAGAAATATTCAAGACCATTGTTTGTATAAACCACGTGTGTATAATTCGAATAGATATTTTAGAAGGAAATCGCTTTTGAATTTCGGTATGTGTATACATAATTATTACACGTGACTTTACATACATTTTGTGTAAAGTTCAGGTAAAAATACCTATAACTGTGGAAGTCATTTTTGTAGAGACTATGTACTTATGATAGAGGCCTTTTAAGCAACTTATGTTTGATTGACCAAAATAACCGTATACCTATATCAATTAACTGATCAAGCAAATTATATCATCCAAAATCAGTCACTTCAATAAAATAAAAAAAACACTAGATGCTGTTATATCACAAAATATACATAGCCGGTATCGATTAGCGGTCGATCGGAATTCGCGTAGAGACGAAGAGGCATCGTTATCACACTTTAGTCGATATTCGTCAAATTAGCATCGATGCAAGGCGGCGAGGTCGACGACCCTGTTCGGCGAGCGTGGGAGCGGTGCGCGGGCGCAGTTTTTGCAACTACCCGACTAACTACCCAAACGCGGCCCGACAGGTAGTCCGCACCCGAATCTTAAGTATTCCACTCCGGTCCTGCTTCGGGAATGCTTCATTGGAACTCAGTTTTAATCGAAGAATTTATTACTAAGTTTTTCTTTGGTGTTTTTCTATTATTTCTATGTTTCTTCTTCACAGCATAAACACTAGGAAGCGGTGAACGGAGGGCTTTTTTGTGGGCTGTCTATTGTAATTACGTTCAAAAAGAACCAAGTAATTCTTATTTTGAATAAATGAGTTTTGAGTTTGAAATTTTAAAACCATAAACAATACAACAAAAAAAAGAACGCCGAAAACATCTGAAAATATAACACAAAATATCAATTTTAACATAAAACAGATTAAACTGTGAAAATGAGCGTATAATGTGTTAGTTAAGCACATTAGAGAGTGATAGCTATCTAAAGCTTTTCAAGCTGTGTTGAACTGTTGACTTCCTCAGTCGCCTTTCATAGCGGACTGATTAGCTCGCTGGAGGCAAGCCAAATGGGATGAACGTCTGGTTCAACTGCGCATTTGATGTAAAGACCGGTACAACACAACTTCAATAATGAGCTACTGCTTTTTTTTCTGCTATTATTAATAGCGATTTATTAGGTGTTTGATTTTAATTAGGTGTTGCCTAATTTGTTGACAGTGTGTCGCAGTTTTTTCTACATTATATCGGTGTTAGTATGAAATCATTGGTGTTAAAATTATTTATTATTGTGACAATGATTATGATGTTATCTATCAGGATTGTTGTTTATTAATATGAATCATTGAGAGTGTTTAATGTTCAACGCCATTTACGGTTATTTTATTTGTAAAGAAGGAACTTAGAACTAAGTTTATCTTTTAGAAATTATTTATTTAGACAGTAATTTATGGATGGAGTATAAAAAGGTAGGTCCATAATCTGTTTTATTTTTTTAGAAATGTACCTATTGCTTTTGAATTACGGTAGAAATCGAACAACTAGGTTTTCAATGTTATTTTATTTAGCTTTAGCTATCTTACTTTTAATTCGAATAATGCTGCAAGAAGTGAATGAAACTCGAAAATTCAAGGTCTTATTAAGTAAAAAGCCTTCGTTCGTAGTACGCTTGTTTACGGACGAAGATGTCTAGACTCGTATGAACTTGTTCAGACTGTATCAACTCTACATCACAAAATTAAATCAATAAGGTTCCCTTGTCCAAAGATCGGGTTCTCCTTTTATTTTGAGGAGCCATGAAATAGAGAGAAATTTTAAAAGTGGTTTTATCAACTTTTCCCTTAAAATAAACTTACAGCGAAGGAAAAGCTCAAAGTAAACATATTACAAGCTTTATCTTTTGAATCTTGGTAAACGTGCTTTATTTAAACAAATGAAGTAAAACAAAAACCTAACCAGTTATGCGTCATGTTTGTTATAAACAAAATCGTTATAAACAAAAAAAAGAAGGATCTAAATTGCGAAGTGCAGTTTCGCGGGACTCATGCTCAGCGCGACACACTTCGCTGAGACGACGTCCACACTTTCATGCCAAACCTGTTATTTGCTACACGGCCGATTGCGCGTGTGTGCGCACGCCTTTGTCGTTCCTAAATCAAATTGCACTCGAACGTTTAAAACTAATACATTTGAATAAGTCAAGGAACCGATTAAGGATCATTCGGTCGTATTCGCGTTAGACGAGAATATAAGATTCGTTCCGTATTCAAATACTTTCTAACTGTTAAACAATATAATAATATTATTTAAGCGTAACAACGTATTTATTATGTATCGATAAACCATGACAAAACTAATAAAATTGTTCGTGAGAACCTATCATTTCTTAATTGCTGATTGATAGTAATTTGATCAAAAAAGTTAAACTCTGATGTCATACGATAGAATAACTAAAACGTGCGTGTATCGTCCTTTTCAAGTATTAAAAATGTGTCTAATAAAATTGTCGAATAACCATATTTAAGATACATAAACACCTGTATAAAATAAACTCTTATTCCACTTATTTATGGCAATGCTTACAAAGTGTTCATATAAATCTCCATTTAATTAACTAACACAATAGGCTAGTTTTTCATTGTCCTAGTTAAAACTTTGTATAACGGCATTACAAAAGAAAAGTTTTAACTTCCTTTACAAGTATGACAATGGAATACTAAATAGAACGCTTTTTTATTACACATAACGTAACAGGCTCCAGTATGCAACGACTAGTGCTGCAAAGTTAACAAAAAAAAAAAAACTTTGTGTACTTCAACTGTCAATCTTTTTCCCGCGAATAATTTGCACCACAGATTATCAAAGCCAATTATAACGGCCTGGCTACACGGGTCCAATACATGTCTGATCATTTTGCCGTGTGTATTCGCGGTATTTACATAAATGCCAGCTACGCTAAATGATTTTATCTAGTCGCGACATGGTTTTCTAAATGCTGTGCATTGCTGACGCTCCGCCATTTCCAATGATCCCGGGCCTCATAAAGACGTTTTTACTTCGCGTTTCGCTGTTAACAAGGCCATAGATTAGCTTATCGTGAACGTAATATTACGGCGAAGGGAGTGTGTATGATATTGGGAGATGTTAATAGTATGGCGGGGACTAAATATAGATGTACCTCGTTATACTAAATGGAGGTTTTGCTCAAGGTTTCTGCCATATCGGCGTAGGCAAAGCTGCAATTGAATAGAAGCAGTAATGGAAGAATTACGTTTAATAAAGAGTTTAATTTAAATAAAATGCTGAAATAACAATTGATCTTCAACTAAAAGAATAATGAGTAGCTTACAATAATCATTTTGAGCCCCAACCATTTTACGAAATAAAACCTAAATTCGACACAAATCGTAACACAAAGGAATAAAATTATTCGAATAAAAACTTATTCATTGAAAATTGATTCAGTGTTCCAGAAATTAGAACAGGAATTACAAAGAGACAGAAAATCCACCTACAAACGATACAGATCAAAGGACCATCTTTAACAAAAGGATCAGAAACGAGAATTATTGAATTAACTAATTCATAAAAGTTACCTACTTCATCTAAGTTGGAAAGAGGAAAAGCTCTAAGCGACAAAGGACCAAATACGCTCGGAGATAAAACCTTCATAAGGAATCGCAAAAAGGAAATAGCAAAGAGGTCTGTTATCCTTAGAACACACAGTATTTATTGAGCCATTCGTCTAAGTTCGCGACGGTTCGCACCTGACCTAACCTTTCTTTCTACATTTTTTTCCACATTTTATCCATCGAGTGTGACAGCGGTTCTCTTGAGCTTACCCCGACGTTTACACGTGGATTACTTAATGTAATCCAATCGATCTACTAGGATAATACCTTACTAGAAATTTTTAACATTTTACCTGTTACATTGCGTCTTTTAGACCTTAGCTTTGGTTTTATTCGACCACTTCTAGTTGTAATGGAGCAATGGATTTAAAACTAAAGTGTGTTACTTCGTGAGCAATGCGTTTTAGTACACCGCTAAGAGTCCTAACATGAAATTACTAAGTTGATATTACCTACGTGTACCTTAATGTTACTTACGTTGTAGATTGACAAAAAAAACTTAATTTAACACAGGAAGAACGTCTTAGACAGTTTACAACAGTAATTCAATAAAAGTAATGTCAAAAACCTACATCAATCCAAAGATTTAGTAGAAAGATTTACCGATAGTCCCGTAGGATAATGTTCTAAATGTCCTGCTATCTTAACATGTTTACAAAAAAAGTAATAGGTAGTTGCAAACAGGAATCATAAAGACAAAAAATCGTAATTTTGAATGCAGTGGAACCTTTTATCAAAACAGCATTCATTTTCCACTCCCAAAGGACCACTAGTTGCATTACGTACAGCGAAACAAACTTGTAGAATCTGACCTAAATGAACATTAAATGCATTTTTAACGCTAAAAGTTCAAAGAAAAAAAACGAGAAATAAAATTCTAAACTAAACTAGGAAACGTAATTACTAAAGTCATTGGAGCGGCAGAGGCGGGCATACATACAGCCTCATACAGCCAACAGCTTAGCTTTACGTTTACGTTGCAATCTCAACTAATTGAATTTGAGTAGACGACTCACACAATCACCACCGAGCGAGGTACACGCCACATAAAGATGTTTTATTATGCACGTGTGTGACAAGTGCAGCGAACGAATGCTCTAGGGTTAGAGCATGGTGGAGGCGAAAGCGGGGCGGATTAAAAACGCACCTTTTATTTGATTACACCGGAGTAAGAACCAGCTTGCCGTTGACGATTTTGGTCCTAAAGTCCTTTGGGATGGTAAGTAGGTATAACAAAATATAATTTCGGCTTACCAGTTTTGAATCAAAATTTGAAAAAAAAATACTTTACGAGTCAGAGTCGAGAGTTACGAGTAAATGTTGCAGCTAATGATAAAAATTCCAACTTCTATAGAGAGGTTGCAAGGCGGCTGGTCGACACTTCCCATGACCCGAAGGCTGGTCTCTACTTTGGCCAAAGGATTAGCATTGTTGCCATACAACGTGGCAATGCTGCCAGCCTTCTGGACACGTTACCAGTAGACAGCGATGCGGAGGAATATTTTGATGCCCTATTTTAGTTTATAGTTTTATTAGGTTATATTTTTCGTTATTTGTTACTTTTATTTGTAATTATGTAAACATTGTTTGTTTGAATATTCAGAATAAAATGATAAAAAACATAATGGCTTCAAACCATTAAATTTTATCACTGCGGGATTCCTAATGAGATCTAATATTTGATAAGAACCTAGAACTAAGTAGATAAATACTCTCTTCTAGAAATTATGAATATTCAAAAGTTAAACAGATAATGAATTTTGAACAAACTCTACATAGTATACCTATTGACCAGATAAAACCATGACTTAAGGTAATTCAGTCATCCAGATCAGTCAAGGTATAAAGTTCTTAAAACGTCTAAGGTCCAAATATCATTTATCTGAAATGGGACAAAGAAACTGACGCTTATCTGAATGAAGCCCAATTCTCGTAATTAATTTGAAGTAAGACTAAAGAATAACCGAACTGAGATTAAACTATGAATTGAGAAAAAAATGGTATTCTGGTATACTTAAAGTTCGGTCCGGTTTCAGTATCATCTCAGTCTATCTAGATATAATGTCAATTCAGTCAACTTAAAATCTATTACCGATAGCATAATCGGTATGCTATCGGTAATAGATTTTAAGTCAATATCAACAGTCATAGACTAAAATTCTAGAAAAAAGTGAGTTTTCCAACTTGTCAAAATGGCTCAGTACATAATGTAATCAGAATACCCTTTTGGTTTCAGTCAACGTTCAATCTCATTTCAATATAATCTCACATTTGACGTTGTTTGTTAACGAACAAGAATACCATTTGTCATATTATGAGATTGAGACTAGACTGAGACTAGATCGAAACTATATTTTGAGCATTTTAATTACGAGAATTGACCTTCTGTTTCAAGGACTCGTGGAAATCTGTGTTGCTATTGGATAGTTAATAGAAATCCGACATAAATACAAAACAAATGAAGATTGGCTGGCTTTTAGGTCAGCAAGGAAAAGTTACTAACATATTAAGAAGAAAAATAGCAAAAATTTTGAAGTACCTAAGAAGTCTGGTGTACGCTCTCCAAAGTTGTTTATGGCCGTTGAGGGTCGTAGCCAAGATTTTTAAGGGCAAACCGATTACTTTTATCAAGGAGACTGGGGGAAATATTAAATTTTCTTTTTGTAGGGAACATATTGTTTCAATTTGTAATTAAAATCATTGCATTTAAAATCAGGTGAGATACATTGCTCATTTGTTCACCATGGCCATTCCCATCTTGAAAATTGTCTTATGACGTGCATATTGGCTTAACAAAGTAGGGCATTGAATTCAATATTGGATTAAATCAGGGTCATGGATGTGCAGTTGCAATTAGATTGAAGCACATATTGAAATAAATCTTTGCACATTGACGTCATTTAGTCACATTTTGGGACTTTCTAGGTCCTTATAAAAGTTTTTGGTGAAAATTAGTCACATCACTGGCGCTAGTCGTTTTATTCACAAGTCTCAAATTCCCTCTTACAAAAAGGGTTTAAGCGCTTCCGCTCCGCTTCACCACTGTGTGCGCAAGCTTGCATGCGCGGGCGCACCGGAGACAACAATGGCGGGAGTCGGGAGGTCGCGACACACCGTCACGCGGCCCCGCTCGTGTTTGCTCGACAAACTCGCCGCGCTCGCTCCCTGCTCAAACATCGCCACTAGAAGCTGTTTCACATACTACTTCACTTTTTTACTTCTTAAAAGCCCCGTGATACACTGGTGGTGATCTCGTCTATTAGTCAATCAGGAAAGCTCTGAAGTTAGCTACGCATAAGCTTTTTTGCAATATAAGGATTTGTTCAAGATTAATGTTAAAAAATATATATCACTTAGTTCCTATTGTTGGGACATGCCCAAAGCACTGCAATTCTTATAAGCTTTTCAATATTAACCTTAGCTTCTTAAAGTTCAAGGCAATACAGAAACACTCTTCAAATTCACGGCACGGCAAATTGCAGAATAAATGCATACTATGGAAATAAGAACAATAACTCTCGATTACAAAGATTCAACTTTCTGTGAAGTACAAAATTCTTGTTTTTTTCTGCTTTCCATAAAGATGCTCCGTAATGGAATTTTGTATGTGAGGTAGCAAAAACACTTCCAAACTCTGAAAGTGACTCATCATCTTCAAAAGGCCGAAAAGACGCAGAAACGAAAAAATCGACATACTGCTTTCATCCATTCGGGATCTCCGGTGTATCACGCGGTTAAGTCTCGGCTGCCATCATAACGACCGATACACAGGCGAAACAGCGTTGTGTGTGGCCGCACTTCACACTTGCCTAGATGGGCGGTTGAACAAATGTTCCATGGGGCTTTTAAGCCGTTCCCATTAATGGTACATGGCCCTTCTCGCCTCAAGGTGCTCACAATACTAACACGGAAGTCTATTTACAATGAAATTGCGATGTCAATGAACAAATTCTTTGTTTGTTATGTGCATTTGTTCCGAATTTCGCGAAAGGGAAAGAATAACAAGGAAATTGTAGAGGCTGTCAACCCCAGCCCTTTGCATCTTATTAGAAATCTTTTCTCCGAAAGATTCCTAGAACCGTTCCGTTTTATGAGACGTCGTCACACCATTTTCTATTTTAGGACACCTTAATACTCATCATTACTTGCAAATTGGTTAGCATCATCATTTTATTCTGTATTGTGATGTAAATCAGGCGCCACTAAGCAGAACACGGCGTACGTAAGTAGCAAGGGTGCGCTGAAAAGCCTTTATATGATAGGAGTACTGTCGCGTCACGGTTATTGTATGGCCGTATCTATCAGGAAGTAACACGACATTCCCGACGTGCACAATGGCGACTAGCGCGCGTGTGCCGCTAACTTGACATCTATTGAAAAGAAAACTCGCTCGAACACCAGATAGAATCGAATCGATATCAGAAAACCATCAGTCTAAATAAAAGAACTCGATTGTTATCAAGTCTAGACGACGTTAATGAACTGGGGAGCAATTTGATCGTTTTTACCTTTCGGCGCGACGTCGTCGAATCTTGACCGTATCAATCATAATTGGCCGCTTTTTGCGATTTCGAGAATCGCAGTGCTGCGTGCACGCATGGTGATGGCGGGGGCGGCGCGCGGCTCGCGGGGGGGTGTCACTGTGCAAATGCACTCGTAAACCTGGCCCGAGGTCAACGCACCCCCTCTCCGCGCGGCCAGCCCCGCCCCGCGCACCCCCGGGCCTATAAAACGTTTACCGCTACAATATATTTATTTTATTATAGACGTAGCAGGTCTACGGCTACGGGTGGGTCGCCGCCGTGCAAACCGCATCATGCACTTTTGTCTGTTTTCTACACTCGTGTTGTATTGTAATTGGCAAACGAATACGTCTCGCCGCCTCCTACCACGTTGTATCGTGCTTTTTGTCTTCATATGAAATAAGCAATCTATTTATACAACTACAAAAAATGAATATTTATAATGCCAATCTACGATCTAATGGTCTGTTCTACATCGAGCTTTAACATTACAACGTTAGTTATACCTGCTTAGTATTGGCGAAATATTCTCGAGAGAATGTAGAGTCGTGCCTTTGTGTTATGTGAAAATGATCAGTTAATCGCTCAAACATGAGTAAAAACACTATTGAAGCGATTAATACGATGAAGGCGTCAATTGGCTTGGATTACGTCGTTTTGAACGTAACGACTGATGCCATTAAGACGCCGATCGTAATTTGGATCGATCACGAGAGAGATACGACACTAAAGTGTTTCAGATTTTATTATTTAGGTATTCAAATGTTAATTATTCATGATGTTGATAGCTCTTATCTGTATCTAATCTTTAGCTTTATATTAAAAGTGTTTTGAATCGGCAACTGGATACCTATTTTGCGAACTGTTAGTTCAAAAACAATGGCGTCGATTCTCTTGTTTACCAACTAAATTAAAATTAGAGAATTGCTATTTTTTACTAACAGACAGCGCGAGAAAAGGACGGTGATAGATAAGAACTAAGTTAGAGATGTCAAACTAGTTGACGCGTTGAACTTCACCATATTTTTAGACAAAGCGCGCACTACGAATTTTAATCGTTGCGGATAATAATCGCCAATCTGTGAACAATACCAATATACTAGAGTCCGCGTACTGCGAAAAGAAATCGCTTGCGATTTAAAATAGCAGATGGCTCAATATCCAAAATAAAAATTTATCGCTCTGGGGGGTTACCATGATCTCTTAGAGCAGGAATAATGTTAATGTAAATGTCAGAATTAATGTTTTAATATTATTACGAGAGTAAGTAAGAGATGGCGCTAGAGAGCTGTCTCTAAACATTTCAAACCTAAATATTTCCAAAACTTCTTGGTAAAAATCGAGACCAATATAAAAATAGACTTATTTAGACACCTTCTTTTCGAAATAAAAATACGGAACACAATTATCATTCATATCATTAATAAAATGCGCCAGAGAGGTCAATCTAGTACGGTGATTTTGGAGATCATCCCAGATGCGAAATCGTATGTATGTTTTGTACCCTATGAAGTTGTACGAACGCACTGCGAAAAAAATCTCAAGCGCAGTGTTCAGTCGACTTGTGATCGATCTTCGATGATGTCAGACGTACGTAAGTGAGTCCGAATCGCCTGCACCGACGACTTCTTTTGTAAATCCATGTTTCGATTTGCACTCTGTCTTTCGTGGTGGCACTGTCTTTGGCCTCCGCTATTTCGCAGGCGATAATAAATTGTAGTGCGCGTAGGAAGTATTTTCGTTTGTACTTTTATCTCGCAGTTTAAAAATCGCAACGATTAAAATTCGTAGTGCACGCTTAGCCTTAATCGACACGTTCTGACGTGTCGTCTCCTTCTACGACTACGTCCTTCTCTTTCTTGCTTTATAAGCGTGAAAAAGATGTTAATAGCCTAAGTTTAGTTTTGTGCATGTATCAACATTATGCATTACTATGAGAAAACGTTTCAAACGGAATGATTCAAAACCGCTTATTTATCATGTGAGCAGGTGACAAGTACAAGTAACATATTAGGTGTATGCGGGCGTATTGTTCACGAGTTTACCACACTGTGCCGTCCTATTTCTAAAAGGCCGTTATGTGACTAAATCTAATTTTGAGTTATGAGCAAAAACGTCGAAAGTGTTGTCCCTAGAAATTCTGAAGACATACAGATGTTTTTGATCATACCAAATTGTTGGGCTACTTTAAGCTCATCGTATAACTTTTAATGAGTTACAGGACTAATACAGTTTTTAAAATTAAAGTTTTTGTTTTTATATCATGCTTTTTTTGTACTGAAGACCATCTACAATATGGTATGGTCTGGTATTATATATGGTAACGACTCAGTAAAAGTCTCTGGATCTCTTAATTGACAAATGATAGAAAAATACGGACTAGACTGGTCGATAGAGAAAATGTTGCGTTTTTACGTAGTTTATAAAACTCAAATTTGACAAAATGTCACTTTACGGTCTTTTAGAAATAGGACGGCAGCCAGTACCTATGCACTCTCGTTGCAGCCACACCGCATTGCATCCGACTCTCGGGACTTAGCATGAAACACTAACTTTGGAGCTTGGGCCTCGGTTTTTGTTTTTTTTTTTTTTTTTGTTTTTTTTTTTTAAAAACGTTGCCCCACACTAAGATTTCTCTTGTATCGTGGGTGCGTTTACAGACACAAATCTCACAAACAAACGCCCAGACCCGGAACAACCATCTGTAGGCCATACAAATTTTTGTTCCGTGTGGGAATCGAACCCACGACCCGTAGCGCAGAAGCCAATCGCTTAGCCACTGCACCAAACGTGTCGTCATACTTATATATACGTATACTCGGTACTTTTGTTGTCTTAGTAAACGTTAATATCTAATAGCGCCCGGACGCAAGGACCAACTTTTGCAACACTTCAGTGAGCAACTTTTGCGACACTTTAGTGGCCATTGCTCCATAGTTTTCGAGACATCTATAAAAGTAGCTTAACTATGAATTGGGAACAGCTGCTGTAGTAAACCGTCAATGTACATAAAATGCGACCAAAATGAAACTAGCTGATGCATACAGCATACAGGAACGAAAACAGTGTATATTTGATGCTCACCTTAATAAATTCGACACACTTTTCATAAAGCTCATACACCATGCCGCCATACATATTGCTAGTGGACCTTCCAGGAGGGTCCTCGGCATTACGTTTGCACTAAGAGTGAACCCTTGAGGAGGGTTCCTGGCATTAAGTTCAAAACCGTGAAAAATACTACGTCGTAAAATAGGTGTTTGATTGTTTCATGAACGGTGTACTTTCCAAGAAAAACCTACATTAAAATGAGCTCTCCACGAGGGCACCCGGCATGGCGAATGCGACTACAGGGTGCCCTCTTGGAGGGCACCCGGCACTGAACGTGTTAAGTCTTTCACAGTAGCTTTAATGAACAATGACAGATTCCCACAACTACCAACAAAGTCCACTCCTGGATCGATATCCAAATCCATGCCTAAGTACAAAGGAATAATGAAAAACGAATTGAGGCCAGCATGAACCATTGTATAATACCTAGCTCCACCAACATCACTCAAGAATGTCAATACACTGTCAAAAATACAAGCTTCCTAAAAGCTTTCCATTTTCGTGTCAAGTGCTGCCCAATCGGGCAGAAGTAATCGGTTCACATTAAATTTAAGAAGGTACAAAGTTAGCCTTTTACATAAAAAGTTGTGCTGCGTGATCGAATTTAATAAAGAAAAAATGTGCGACAATCTTGACGAGGGTGCTTCATTGAAACTTATAAATAAAGATGCTGCTTATCATTTTGTGTTTTTAAAAGCTTCTGGAACAAAATTTGTTTCAAGCGCTTTTCTTTTTGCAGTAATGAATTTGAATTGTAGAAATAATTGGCTATAATGCGTCTTTGTATATTTAATTAGGCTTTCAGTCATTGTTGAACGGAAATAGGTCTGTTTTGTCTTTTGTAATTTTTTTTTGTAGACGATATCTTTCCTTTTTCTTTTTACTACCTTGTCTTCAGTTTAATGACACTTTATCTGTTTTCAGAAACGTTATTTGTACGACATTCTCTACATTTTTAGAGTTATTGTCATCATTGTCAACTTGGGTGTACAAATTACAAAGGAATAAAAAAAAGACTATGATAAAATGACATTACATAATTAATATTCTTCCAAATAGGAAACCTCTAATATGGGAGGGGTTCATGTTTTCAATGATAAAGAGATAGAGTGCGTTTCATAAAAGAAGTCCCTTCTACGTAATGTTGGCTGACTACTGACTTTTCATTGTTTCGGACGCTTTTACCACAGTGTACCTACTTACTACATACAGTGGGTCAACGCCCATACATTTGACAGGTCCTATGAAATGTCAAAATTGGTAACACTTGTCATAGGGTTGTCACATAAAACAAATTACACAAACTTTGTCAAACAAACGTCCAAATTAATTAACGTTTTATAGAAACAGTGACACGCAAAAAGAAAACCACGCATGCGTAATTTTGACGATTGACAAAATAATGCAAAGGTATGTAGCAGCAACTTCGCCCGCCATCTTATCCTGGAATTTTCAAACAATATTTAAAACTACAAATTTTGTCGAGGTTACAGTCGCAGTGGCTAACGCTTGCGGGGGTAGGTAAGAGTAACAAATGATTCCCAAATCCAGGAAGAAGCCATAGAAAATTACTTATTATTCATGGTTATTACTTCTATGGTTTTCGTGGGTGCTGGCTGATGCTGGAAATAAAGCCTAAGTATTCCTCGACAATATTATGGCGGTCAAAAAAATTTATCACTTAAATGTAATTTGCCAGGTAAAACGTGGTCCCTATCTTGGTGTTTGAGAATGGATCTCGTTTTTGTAATCAGTGTCCCAGAAAATTATGGATTTGACACCCATCACGGCTAATTTGAAAATTTTCATGGCCGCCATCTTGAATATAGATTTTGACCTTATTTTCGTCATCAGCATCCCCGAAAACCATGGAAATGACACCCATGATGGTTAAATTGAAATTTTAAAAGCTGCCATCTTGGAAATGGATTTTGACCTCATTTTCGGCATCAGTACCCCCGAAAACCACGGAAATGACACCCATGACGACTAATTTGACATTTTATTGCCGCCATTTTGGATTTCGATTTTGACCTCATTTTCGGCATCAGTACCCCCGAAAACCATGGCAATGCTACCCATGACCACTAATTTGACATTTTATTGCCGCCATTTTGGATTTCGATTTTGACCTCATTTTCGGCATCAGTCCCCCGAAAACCACGGAAATGACACCCATGACGACTAATTTGACATTTTATTGCCGCCATTTTGGATTTCGATTTTGACCTCATTTTCGGCATCAGTACCCCCGAATACAGATTCGGGTCTAGTCGCGTAGAAACTTAAAAGGCACTAAATACCTTTTTTATCCCGACGTTTCGGCCGAATTACACCGGCCGTGGTCACGGGTAGACTGAAGTTGCGGAGCAGTTGTCATCTTCGTGAAGCAAAAGTATTGTCATCTACCCTCACTCGATCTTGATTTTTATTTTATTTTATCAAGTTATCGTCGGTACTTCGACACACTACACTAACGACGTCTTTACACTCGCCTAAACCGTCCCGTCTACGATAACACTTGCTGATGACCGGATTCCACGATGTTGACAATTTATATCCATCTTCCCGATTGAAATTCTTGTACTTCTTAATTTCAATCGCTTCACGTACGATTCTGGGATAATAGTGACGATCGGTGGAGAGGATTTTTGGACAGTGTAGTTCTATCCAGTGATTGGAACCGGACTCCAGAAGGTGCTCGGCTAATGCGGACTTATTGATCTGGCGGTTTTTGACTGCGGCGATATGTTTGAACGTGTCAAAATGACAATCATTTGAAAATGTATGTATGCCGCCATCTTGGATTAGTAAACAGACTTTATAGTAAAATTCTCGTAATAGGTACATACAACATACATACTATTAATAAATTAATATAATTTCTATGAACGATATCAATCAAATTCGAAATCAAAAAGTGCGAGCCCTGGAATTTATGTCCCGAGTACGCAGTATGGCTACTCGGGACATAACCTCCGCTCCTTCACCCCGCAACCCCCCGCACGATTGCTCTGCGACAATGTTCTACGTTGACCGACTGTAAGGACAAGGAGTAAGATATAGGTAGACTGTGCTTTTACTATGAAAAATCAGTGGTGCCAACATGGCGCCGAAGGAACTTCTTTAGTGAAACCCACGACCCACTGAGGTTAGAATCAAAAATTGCGAAAAAAATGAAGTGTTAAGTTAGGTAGGTTTACATCGAAAAAAGTATGCTTTTTTCAAAATCTTTGAATGCCTTTCGTAATATTTTCAAATATTATGGATTAAGATAGCTGCCTTATTGCTAGTAGCCCATCTCAAATAAGTTTTGTGCGAATTCTGACGTTTCTAGTCCTCCAACCTCAGTTAGTCCTTATGGGAAATAGGATCGTCTGACTATGATAATCATTTCATTTCTGTCTAACACTTGAAGTTCTCAGGAAATCAAGCAGGTGATACAAAAGCTATAATTCTTAGTTCATTATAAAACAAATAGCGTGCGTCTAACTGAATACAAGCATTATATTCCTAGTTATCTCTCACATAACTAGTGTCGCTACAACGCTAAGGAATCCTAATTAAAACCGTTATGGTCTTCAAGTCGTTTTTAATTCATACAAGTTAGAACTTGGCACTCGAGACACGTTCCTCCTATGAATTATGGGTGCATGAAAATGAAAACTGTTTCGAGTTTTAATTTTTTTAATTTTGTTAAATAAGGAATCGTCTTGTTTTCTTAGGGCTCATTCACACGGGTTTCGTCATTCACGATTCGTCATAAAACACGATACGTCATGAGGTATGGACGTTCACGTCCGTATGCAAAATCGTGTTTTATCACGATTCAGCAAAATATCCGAATTGATGTTCACATTCGTTTCGTGATTCTTAGTCTTGGATGAATTATCGAACACGATGGATCCGTCACAAAAAAATCACGATTCGTGTTTTTTGATGAACGTGTTTTTTAAAAGACCATACGTGATTTAAGACGTGTCCGACATTTTTCACGATTCGTGATGCGTGTGAACCACGGGTATTTAAAAAGAATAGCAGCCGTAAAAAAAAAACGAATCGTGATAAAAGACGATACGTCAAAAAAACGAATCGTCTTCGTGTGAATGAGCACGTAGTGCATTGTTAATGACCTCTATGCTGCCAGTGGTGTAATATAAAAGTTTTTAATTTAATTTTTTTAAATGTTGCTGTGCTCCACGAAATGTTATTCTGTGTTTGCTCTCTGATAATGGTAATCATTATTTATTTTGTTATTATTTGGCCTTTGTCGCACCTGATGGTAAGCGGAGATAGGGTCTAAGACCCATCTTTGCTTTTTTTTGCCCCAGCATATGAATCCAAGTAACAAAGATATACAAGGTTAGTCAGAAAGGGGGTACTATTCCGAAAGAGTGTTAAAGAACCCATAATAATGAATAACTTTTGTTCTACCACTTTCCCCAAAAGTCAATAGTTTAAGAGAAATAGCTGTTCAAAAATTACATAAATAATATGCTGAAGTCTATCTATCCACAGCTATGATCAGCTGTGTTTACATTTTAGGTCATATTTGAGGTCACGAATTAGATCCTCCATTTTCTGAATTCGTAACTACAGCAGGGATGAAGAAATTTTGAAAAAATTAAAATAAAAATAATTTTATATGGAAATAAAAATTATCGAATTTTGAAATTTTAACACTTGCTTTAAAACCGTCATTAGTGATACTTTAAGTGGTCTGCGGATTAGTACCCCTTTTCCGACTAACCTTGTAGAGGGATCCTCCTATACCCCTCTGGCTCTCACATACACACGACGGAACACGGTGAACTGCTTGGTTTGACTTTAATGTGAGGGTGGTAGCCAGGCGGACCGTACCTATAGATCCTACCACCAAGCGTGCTGGTGTTGAATCTTACAACACGCGTCTATTCCCAGTGAGCGGTGACGAAGCTTACGTTCTGGCCCAGTCTTTCTCAAAGTGGGCGATAACGCCCCCTTGTCGGCGCTAGAGGCATACAGGGGGGCGCGTAAAGGGGGATAAAAGTAATGATTGCAATTGTGATTTTTAAGATGTGGTAAAGTTAAAAATATTAGGGGGCGCTAGAAAATAATTGATTCTCAAAGTGGGCGGTAGATGAAATAAGTTTGAGAACCTCTGTTCTAGCCAGTCCCCATATGGGACAAAGCTTTGAAGTTGTACTTCTTTTGGCGCTTTGAGGGTAAAATGTTCATTGTTATGGAAGTTACGTACGCATGTAGCGAAAATGCGACACCATGAAGTTAGTTGTTAACATAAACCTCTTTTCTATATGACACATTGAAGGTAGTTGCTGACAATGCTGACATAAACCTCTTTTCTATCTCAGCCGAAACACTGTTATCGGTAGCGGGTAGCACTGGGCAATGTTGACAAAGGAAGGTAAGTCGTCGACATGGATCAACCTACCCGAGGTTATAAAGGCGGTGGTCATTCGACGAAGCGGGAGCATTCTGCGTAGATCAGCTGAAGAAGTCTGACCTGTTATATCTGTCTAGCTTGTCCTTATTTTATGATCTTGTAATAATTGTGTAAAGTATTATATTGTGATCTAGTTCATGTTACTAATACTAACCCAAATACAAGTACTCTCAGTGGTGGAGAGTCTTATGTTGGTTTTATTTACTACATTTACCTTGCTCGCCATTCTGACATACCTACTGATATTAGGTATAACTGTAATAATAGAATCACCCCCGAACGATTATGTTGTTGTGTCTTTTACAGTACGAGTATATAACTTCTACCGCGCGTACATAAGTACACACACCATTTTTATTTTTAGTGTTTGCGCTCTCGAGGGTTTGTTAATATGGTTTGGGTGGAGGATATTAGAAGGTAAATAAAATAAGTAATAACAATAACACTACGAAAGCCGAGAAAGATAGAGAAATTAAATATCAAGACTTGGCACACGAGGTTGTCGCCATGTGGGATGTTGATTCAGCAATCATTGTGCCGATAGTCGTTACGGCCAATGGTTTAATAGCCAAGAGCCTTGACCAACATCAGTAGCAGCTGGATCAAAGGCCTGATACAGAAAGCGGTACTTCTGGACACGGCGCGTATTGTTAGGAAGTTCCTCTCTCTGAGGCCCTGACCACCAGTAGCTTGGACCCTGTTCCCGATGCCGGTGGGCATATTTTAAAATGTTTTTGTTTTTTTTTTTGTATGGAAATATTTACGGTTTGAACTCATTTATATTCTAAAGATTACAAATCACTTGTACAGAAATAAATAATTACTGAACATTTCTTGATTGATACATTTTTGAATAGCAGGAGCTTATAGTGTTAACATAATAATTAATTTAAATGGAAATATTTAAAAATGTAATTTTGTCTTATGTTTTAAATATATGAATAAACGGAATAACACTACAAACATACAAAAACAAAAACGCAATTTTCAAAAAAGGAACGCAAGATAAATCCCAGTCATCTTTTTTCGAAAATTACATTTCATTTTGTTTCCGTTTCCTCGTTACCTGCAGCCGAATAACCGAAATTTTCACGTGCCAATCCCAAATGGAACAACTGTAGAATTTTGATTACACATCAACGTGCCTTTTCACAAACTTTCGGATACGGATGAACAATTTTTCCATAGAAACAAGGCGAAAATGTGCTTGTGTATTGGTCTAACTTTAAACTGTACGCGTATGTTAGTAAAGTTAGCTAAGTTGGTATACGTGATTTGTTTTCGTATTGCCAAGCATATACAAGGTTAGTCGGAAAGGGGGTACTAATCCGCGGGCCACTTAAAGTATCACTGATATAAAAATATGACCTAAAATGTAAACACAGCTGATCATAGCTGAGGATAGTTAGATTTTAGCAATTTTTTTATGCAATCTTTGAACAGCTATTTCTCTTATACTATTGACTTTTGGGGAAAGTTGTAGAACAAAAGTTGTTCACTATTATGGGTTCTTTAACACCCTTTCCGATTAGTACCCCCTTTTCGAATAACCTTGTATATAAAATTTATAACTCTTTAAAGCATGCTTAAACCCCCTTTTTAACCGACTTCAAAAAGGAGGAGGTTCTCAATTCGGTTGTATTTTTTTTTTTATTTTTTTTTTTTTTATTTTTTTTTTTTATGTTTGTTACCTCATATCTCCGTCATTTATGAACCGATTTGAAAAATTCTTCTTTTGTTCGAAAGGGTATACTTTCCGATTGGTCCCATATAAATTTTGTTATGATTAGACCATGAACTTCAGAGATATGGAACGGAACTCCTCATCGGATCAAAGCAAAATTCTCAAATTACTAATATTGCTTTGTTTATATTTGTTGTTGGGAACTGACTACTGGAAAAGAGGGGGGGGGGGGGTGCGTGTCCCCCCCTCCCCCCCCTTTGGAATGTTTACATTATATCGTGTAAGGTATCATTTGAAAGGACTTTTTATGCCCGACTACGTCAAAGCCAAAAAGATGGGTTATGAAGGGGTTAAAATTATGACACTAAAACGTATTTAATAAAAAATAAACTTTAAAAAAAGTAAAAACCGACTTCAAAGAAATACTAAAAGGAGTAAAATAATTACCATAATATAAAACTCACAGTTTCAGAAGTCGGTGCAATTTTACACTGAACCAAATTGAAGGCACCGACTTCTGAAACTGTGAGTTTTATATTATGGTAATTATTTTACTCCTTTTAGTATTTCTTTGAAGTCGGTTTTTACTTTTTTTAAAGTTTATTTTTTATTCATAAAGATTATTTAAACTTAAACTAAGGTAAACCCAAATTTTAAACGTACAGTATGTAAAATAACAGAGGGCGTTCCCTTAAACGCGTTAATCTAAATAATAAATAGATTAAAATAAAAATACATAAATGAAGCAAAAAAATTTTAAAAACAATTCTGGAACGTCCTGTTTAAAACGAAAATAGTAGCGTAGATAGGTTAAATGCGATGTTGCCGCGTTTTCCACATTGATAGACAAGTGCGCATGTACAGTAATGTACGATTTCCACCAACCGGGCCACGCAGGAGTCGCAGCGGATGCTCGAGCACGCGCCCGTAGCCGACCGCGTCCGCCCGACGACTACACGGGGGGTTCACATCGAACAAAATTTTTCGACCGTCGTCTCTATGGGTCATTTCTAGGCTCTGACAACTACCTCATCCCCTCTGACACATACTTCGCCCCTTTGACGCCATCGTGATGCGATGACGTCACTTTTACCTCTATTCTATGAAGTCTATGGACTGATCTGTCAAACTAACAAATTAATAAATAGGTAACGTTTTATAATTACGTATTTAGCTTAACTTCTAAATATTCTTACTGTAATATACCTTGAAAAGCCGCAATTACGTGCAATAAGTGCTGTGGGTTGTCAAAGAAGTGCAAAGGCCGTCATGTTTTTTCAAATAACAAACACGACTCTTATGGATAAAGTGCATCAAGTTGGAACATTCGCAGGGCTTGTCTTTCCAACAACTGCAACAACTTAATTTTCAATGCAGTCCTGCATCAAGAGTTTCCAATGCCGGAAGGACTACCAATAGCTCGGTGATCAAGGCTCGGTCTTTCAATCATCAATGAAAAGTCTTCTGGAGGACGAAGGAGTGACCAAACTGGTGCTAGTGAAATAATTGGTGGTGAGTGCTACCTACTAATGTGTAAGAATGAATAATAAACAACAACCAATCATTATTTGTATTTTTACAATTAAACTTATACATATTTAAATAAAGTTCAAGATGCAATTATGTGTGAATAAGAAGCATGTGCAGGAACATAATTATCCAAAATACTGTACATAGTGGAACAAACATTATTAACTAATATTTTTTCCTCTTCCAGATGATGTCATTGTGATGAATGGTGATTCATTAAATATAATCTACGCCCCACCTTACCAGATAAAAGGAATTTGAAATAATTTCCTCTCAAAGAATGTAAAACATAATAATCACCAAATGGAGTAACATAGTGGATGTATTATGTATACAAAGGACTGCAGTCACAATAATGTGAGATTGCTTTATAAATTAAATGATCAACACTTGGTTCCTGAAAAAATCAAATAGATGAAGGTATGTATGTATTTAATTACTGCAGACTAAAACCTCAAGTCACGAGAACCAATAGTTTTAGTCAGTTGCAATGTCATGGTCTCTAATGATATTATTATAAAACTTTCAACATTCAATGCTTAACAGCATTACTTTTCATGGCAAGTTCATGTAAATATTTGCATTATGTATCCAATAGCAATACAAACAAATCATCAAACAACCATGACATGTATGTATTTTTTTTAACTGGTATCTACACTTCTTTCCACTCGTCTATCTTTAAAGGTATTATTAATTTAATAACGTTGATTTACTTTGTTTTAGGTAAAGAACTGCATTGGAGTATACAGTAAAACAGTACCAGCCACTTTATCCTACACGGCTTGGTTTAGTAAGTTGTAAAATTAAAAAATAAATATATTTTACAGTAACAAAATGCATTATCTTTTCTTTGTTTATTATAATATTCCTCTTCCTGAAATACAACAAGAACTAGTAAATCAATAAGGAGCTACGTACAGCAAAAATGGAGAGCTCAAAAGACCAGTATTCGAATCCACATGAATATTGGCTTAAAAGACTTGTGTTCATGTTAGTTTATCGAAAACTGATACGCCCACAATTAAAAAGTAAAAAATTTGCGAGCCTAGTAATGAGGTCCACAGATAAGCAAAATGTCCATTTTTTTTTTCGGGAGTGCGCCGTCTGATTGTATCCCTATCTAGTCTGTGGACGACTACAATCTGCTGGAACCCGGGCGAGTGCGCGCGCGTGCTCGTGTATCCGCTATCGCAGTCAGTTTCTACCAGCGGTGTGGCCGAGCGGAGCCGACCGGACGCGACGGCAGCCGAGCGCCGCCGTCCACGTACTCGAGCAGCCGACCGGCAGACTATTGTATAGAAGCCTGAATTTCCTTTAGCACAGTGTGAAATGCGCACCAGCGCGGCCCGTTTAGTGGAAATCGTAAATAAGCGTTGTTTTTACGTATATATTTTTTTGTTTTTTTTTTCTGTACGGACGCTATCGGGAACCCCTTTCGTTAGTAAACTTACTTGACATGTATTTGATATCACTTTCTAACGTCATATAACAAAAAGAAACGGGACTATTTTAAAACCTGGATTTTCTTAGACCATCTTTTGTAATGAGAGGGAAAGGGTTCTGTTGTTATTGAATATTGTTTTTATGTAGCCTATAATGTTTGAGGTTTTCATGGTCACAATGTAACAAAAAGACAAAGAAAAATAAAATACAATTATAAAGGTCACAGTTCGCAAAAATTCGCTTTAATCAATTTCAGATAACGTAATAAAAAATAAAAAAAACCGGCCAAGTGCGAGTCGGACTCGCGCACGAAGGTTTCCGTACCATTATCTATTCCGTTTTTTAGTATTTGTTGTTATAGCGGCAACAGAAATACATCATCTGTGAAAATTTCAACTGTCTAACTATCACGGTTCATGCGATACAGCCTGGTGACAGACAGACGGACGGACAGCGGAGTCTTAGTAATAGGGTCCCGTTTAGGGTTACCATCCGTCCGGATTTATCCGGACATGTCCGGACTTTCAGCCTTTCATCCGGACTTTGTCCGGCTTTTTAATTTGTCCGGATTTATGGCTGAAATGGAAAAAAAATAAATTAATGATTAATTTTCGCATTAAATTACGTAAAAATAAAACGAGTATTAAATCAGTGTTCAATCTTTATTAAACTACATATGTACAACTAGTTAATCAGTCTCATCTCAATTTAAAACAATCAATTAGTTCATTTTGTGACTAAAATGTCTGGACTTTTTTTGAAATGTCCGGACTTTTTGGCAAATGTCCAGCTTTTTGTCCGGACTTTTCAAATTTCGACATGGTAACCCTAGTCCCGTTTTACTCTATGGGTACGCAACCCTAAAAACGATAAAGTAAATATTTTTATCATCTCAGCTAGGTAACATAAATAAAACAGTGTATAGGCAGGTCAAAGTGTAGTTGAAATAATAAAACGGTGGTATTGTGTGTCGCCAGTGCGTTCGCCCCGACACGCGTTGCTGCGTTTCGTGCGACTCGAGGGTGGCTCGACCGAACAACAATAGAAATTGCTTCAAACACTTCGACTAACGTGCTATAGCTTAGAAAATATGCATTCCTGGAATATTTATTGGAAATTTTCCATATTGCGCTAGTATTTACTTATTGTATAGTTTTAGTGGAATTGAATATGAGGAAAATATGCGCGACGAGTAAAAGAACTAATTGACGTAGTCAAAGTCAAAGCATTTATTTCAATTAGAACATATAAAGGCACTTTTGAATTGTATAGAGAAAAAAAGAAGTTACTGCCGCGTTCCAAAGTGTAGATTCCTATAAGGTCCATTTAAATATGCATCCTTCCTAACTAATATTATAAATGCGAAAGTAAGTTTGTTTGTTACCTTTTCACGCCTAAATCGGCCTAAACCACTGAACCGATCATCCTGAAATTTTGCACATACGTTGTCAGGTGTACAGAAACGGACATAGTATACCTTTCATCCCGAAAAAAAGTACTGTTCCCGAGGAAAACAACAATAACGTAGATAGATGGCGCCACGTGTCTTTCGAATCATGATTGAATTATCTTATCGTATTCCGTATTTTTCGGGATAAGACTTATCACGAAAAATACGGAATACGCGATAAACGACATCCACGCGGGCGAAGCCGCCAGCGACCTCTAGCTCTATATGTATAAATTATTCGTCTATGATTTCATGACATAATTTTGAATTAATTTAACGTTCTATTCCATTTTTGAAACGTTTTTCATGACAAATGTCAAACACTTTTTAAAATATGTGTTTAAAATACTTCAGAGATAAGAGAGTCCATTATAGCACACGTAACTATAATGTTGACGACACGTTTGGTGCAGTGGCTAAGCGATTGGCTTCTGCACTACGGGTCGTGGGTTCGATTCCCACACGGAACAAAAATTTGTATGGCCTACAGATGGTTGTTTCGGGTCTGGGCGTTTGTTTGTGAGACTTGTGTCTGTAAACTCACCCACGATACAAGAGAAATCTTAGTGTGGGGCAACGTTTTCTTTAAAAAAAGAAAAAAAAAGAAAAAAATTATATTAGTATAAATTTTATATTACGATACATTTTTATAATATATCTTTGAACACACGCAACTGCAATATATTTTGGCATTTAATATAATAAGTATATTATAGCTACGTGTGTGTCGGGCTTAAATACAAATTTAAATATGCATTTGCTATAAACTTTTGAACTATAGAATATATACGTAACTACAATCGAATCTTGGAGCATACGTCTCGTACCGAGCCGGCTTTAGCTCCGGTGTCAAAATGCCATTTACGGTATTGGGACACTCATAGGCTCACCTACTTATAAGTTGTCCGTCGACTAAGCAATGCGACTTAAAGCTTAGCGATACTTAGCAATACCCGGTACTTAGCGCTTTTTAATGGCGCTCCTATTTTCTTGACTTCCTAAAGTAGGTGATAGACTTACGAACTTACAGTACGCGGTTTTTAAGTTCGTGAACTTATTCGGCTCGACGTCGGTGACAGACGTGAAGCTTGCTCATTACTCTGGTACCAGAGTAATGAGCAAGCTTAGAAATATATATAGATATATATAATAGAGGAAACATTGTGTTCATCATCATCATTTAGCCGAAAGACGTCTACTGCTGAACATAGGCCTCCCCCAAGCATCTATTTATGTTGGGAGGGTTTGCCATTGTTTAACATTGTGTTATTCAGGAGTAATATTATGTTACATTCTTAGAACCAAAAAAAGACAACGAAATCGACAAAAGTGGGTGAAAAACTGGCTTACAAAAAGAGAGCGTTTATCCCTTGAAGCAGTCAGGATCGACTGCTTGAAGCTGCAACTGCACAGTAAACTACAGCCTTCTACGTACGTATATACACGGACAGCTCGAGCAGTTGCAACTGCTTCGGGCGGTTGGCGGCACGGCGTGCGGTCAAGCAGTCCACTGACTGCTCGAGCTGTCTGTGTATGTTTATCACTGGCTAACTGCTCGAGCTGCCCGTGTATGGCCGGCCTTAGGCTGGTGTTCACTTACCTTAATTCTCCATTTAATCAACAGTTTAACTAAAATACTGATACTTTTTTCGAGTAATAGGTTGTTTAAATAAACAATTACCTCATTTAAATAATGGAATCCGTAAATTGTAAATGGGAGCACAATGCAGCCATTATTGTAACATTTTTGACTTTGAGTTTAATTAGATTTGCTGATGACAATGTTGGGTCATACAATTACGGTCAAGTCTCATTTTGTTGATACATATTATCCTAAATGGTGTTATTTTGCGGAAATCCATGACATACAAATATGCAAATAGATTATCTAGCTTTAATGCCGCTGAACAAGATCGCTAGTTTGGATGCAGTATGCAGCACCACCCTCCCGCCCACAAGTATATGCACATGCAGAAAGAGTGAAAAAATAATGCAACATGCAACCAAACCAATACACCAGTGCATCCAAACTACCGATCTTGTTCAGCGGAATTAAAGCTAGATATTGTATTTGCATATTTGTGTATATGTATTATCCTTATCAAAATGCAAATTGTTATTAGCATTTTTTTTACACTATCCTGCATTGTTCTCAAATAGTTTTAATTTTAAGCATCACTTTGTAACAATACCCGATTATACATGAAATTATTTTAAAAGAGTATTCATGGAGTTTCTTGCCGGCTCTTCTCCATACGACCTACTTTTTGGTACCGTGCAACTAAATTGTCGAGACGTTTCCTAAGTGCATGTACCTACTGTGCCTATTCGAAATAAAAAACTTAGAATTTTAATTTGTGGCGATACAGAAATTATGTGATGTTAATTTATTTGAAACATTTCTTCCTGTAGTATGTTTTGAATTTTTCATAGCCTATACTCTTTTCACCCAAAGATGATTCCTGACAGCTCGGTCATTCCGTAAATTGTAGCTGTAAGGAGACTGCTATCGAAAAAACGTAAACGACATCATCAAAAGCCGTAGAATAGCTATATTATACATGTTTTGTTTTTTAAAAATATTTGATATTCTTTGTATGGTAACGCTTTGTAGAGAAACGTCAGGAATCAACTTATAGTGAAAAGGGTATAGTTTCGTATTTCACTAAAAAAGGACATAGTAAGATTGTTTACATCATGTCTCTTGCCTCATTGAATAGGTACGGTATACTCGTAGTGTTAGTTCCGCCAAACTATTAATCCCACCTTCTGCATGTGCATATATTAGCGGGCGAGAGGGCGGTGCTGCATTCTACATCCAAGCTTGATGAACTAGTTTGGCGAAATTAAGACTAAATATTGTATTTGCATATTTGTAGAGAATTAATTGTTTGTGAACAACATTCGAGCAGTCTTACAAGTGGTGTACTACCAATGATATGTACAGAGAAATTGAAATTAAAAGTTTTTTATTGACTTTTCGTCAGCATCGTATACAAGGTGTAACATAAATAACGCACAACCTCTTAAGGGGTCACTGTACTCATCATTATGAACAACTTTTACTAAGGGACCAAAGCTGAAATCGCGAAAAAAAAATCAGCTATTCCCTACATTTCGACGAGTTATGCGAACATAAATGTAGGGAACAGCTGGTTTTTTTTTCGCGATTTCGTGTTTGGTCCCATAGTAAAAGTTGTTCATAATGATGAGTACAGTGACCCCTTAAGAGGTTGTGCGTTATTTATGTTACACCTTGTATACGGGCCTAATTCAATAATTTCAGCACATATCAACATGAAAACTTCGCTAAACGCAAAACAAAGTCCATGTCTTTATAAACTATTTTTAACTTTATCCTTATTTATTTGATAGTTTAATGCACAATGGTGGTACTTATGGCGAATTTAATGCCATAAGGCATTCTCTACCAGTCAGACTGGTAGACATTCTCCAGTCCAATCAGTTCCTTATGGCAGTCAAAAAAGGTCAGTCGACCTTTAGGTCAAAGAGAACAGCATCGAAAATTGTTTTTTTTTTTAGAGACTTGTATTAGCTACTTAATTAATATGTAGATAATATACCCAACAGTTATAAAGACATTGGTGCCGATTCTCTTGTTCACCAACTAAGCTAAAATTAGAGAATTGCTATCTTTTACTAACAGATAGCGCGAGAAAAGGACGGTGATAGACAACAACTAAGTTAATGTCAAATTAGTTTACGCCTTAAACTTCACCGTGTTTTTAGTCGACACGTATTAAATGTCGTCTAAAGGGGAATGCCAAGATTTCCTTTACGACTCGGCCAGAAGGAACAAGGATGAAACATATCTTATTAAAAAGGGCAAATATTGTAGAATGTATTACAATAACAACATTTCCGCTGGAAGTACACCAAGAAAAGTTATAGGTCGATAAAGTTGAACTTAATAGTAGATTTTTAACCTAAGGAAGAAAAGTAATTCGGAAATCGAACTAACACTTTCTTTATACTCCGTCTACATTTTTATGACTAATTTTTTTAATCCTTGTCATATTGATAGACCTTCAATATTTTTGTAAAAATCTTAATATTATTGTTTGAATATAGCATTTAATTATGTAAATAACAAAATTAAACCATTTTTGATCAGAATAATACCTAATTAACCAAACCAAAACCAAATCAAAATAAATCTTATATTATTTTGAATTTGTCATTTATTGACGTTGCCATGGCAACGATGATAAAACATGCATGTATCATAGTTTTACTAAACAAAGTATTTTATTTATCAAAAATCTTGCCCAACCGGAATCCATAATATTGTATTCACGATGGAATAATATAAGTACATAATATAATAATTATGGTTTCTTACTTCGATACAGATACTTACTTTGTCGCATAAGGCGGCGCCGTGCGTCTGCAGCAGCACGTGCAGTCGCATCGTAAGAAACAAGTGGAGGTTATTTTAATTGTGACAAAGGTGTTGTCGCCATTAAAATAAAATCATAACAATATTCGATTTTAAACGTAATCGATTATCAAGTATGTATATCATCGAATGGAATATAAAATAAAAAAAAAGAAATATAGGCACTTACATCGCTAAATAAATAGTTGATAGTAATAATAGCATGTTTGTAAATAATTTCATAATATTACAAAATATTAATTTTATATTAATATATCTAAATCAAAGAGATTAATTAAATATGTTAACTAACACTTGAATGTGTTTGGTACCTATACATACTCAGCTTAATAAAATATTATGTTATTTATTTTGTTTCGTATAAGAAAAGTAGCCCGTTTAAGATAAATCACAACAATAGTGACAAACCTGTTGTGTTATAGTGGTAACTAGGATTATTCGTAACAGCTTATTACTAATAAAGCTTAGTACTATAATTTGCAGCTATTAATGGAAGAGCACAATTCACTTAACACATTACTCAAAAAAGAAAACGTGAATAAAAAATAAATACTTGTATAAATAAAATAAATGAATAACATGATATTATTGTGATATAATTATTTACAATTACATAATTATTGTTTCATAGTTGTAATCGATTTATAAATGTAATTTTAGTATCGATATAATTTTATTTTTAATCTGTGCAACATTTCTATTTGTAGTTGTAGATAAAAAAAGCGTTGAAACTTACTAACCAAAACATTGAAATACTATTTAAAATGACTATCCGACGGTGTACTTCCCCAGACTTTATTTATATTACATAAATCTTCCAAAAAATAAACGCGAATTATCAAAATTACGGCATGTCAGTTCATACTACTTTGTAATGGCCGGATCTTGGCATTCCCCTTTGTATGGAACTTTTAGTTCAACTAAATTTGACAGCTCTTATTTACGTATGACTCTTACTTATTTTATTAGAGTGAAAAAGATGGCAATAGCCGAAATTAAGTTTAGTTTGTCCATAACAGAATCGGCACCATTATCAAATTATATGTACTACTACTTGAACAGAGTTATCAAATAAGTACATAGGTACACACAGTTTGTGAAATAATTAAAAAAGTATAAAAGCTTACTTTTTAAATATTTAAAACTGGATAACACTCACAATATTTTTATGTAATTAAGTCGGGTGGCGGCTCTGATATATTCATAGTTTTATGAATAAAAATGTAATGAATTCGCAAACCGCTTTTTGAGCTAAGCGATTATTTATATGAAAACTAAACGATACCTAAATAATTCGAATCACAGTTATGTGTAAAATGTACCAAGTTCTATTAAGAATTAGATATTTTAAATTTAAATTTTTAAGACAGTTTCGTTGGTCTAGTGCTCGCAAACGCGACAATTGAGCGTGAGGTCCTGGGTTCGACCCCAGGTCAGGCAAAGTGTTATTGGGTATTTTGTTGTGGAATTTCTCAATAGCAGCCCGGAGTCTGGACTTGTGCCCGGTTGATAGCAATAGGCTCGCCCCCTATTACATGGGACTTAAACATAACGGCGAAATGAGAGTGCACTATACACCTCTGCCAACCCTTCGGGGAATAAGGCGTGATGTTATGTTTCTTTTATTAACTCTTTTTAACTCCAAGATATCTTTATTCAGTTATACAATATTTACATAATTACAAATAAAAGTGCATACTAATAAAGAAAAATATATCCTAATAAAACTATAAACTAAAATAGGGGCATCAATTATTCCTCCGCATCGCTGTCGACTGGTAACGTGCCCAGAAGGCTGGCAGCATTGCCACGTTGTATGGCAATGCTAATCCTTTGACCAAAGTAGAGGCCAGCCTTCGGGCCACGGGACGTGTCGACCAGCCGCCTTGCAATATCTTTGTATAAGAGTTGGGCACTCGGACCCCACGGCCCGAGTGTTTCGACTTTGTGTTAATCGATAGGTACCTACCTAAATAATTCGAATCACAGTATGTGTAAAAGGTACTAAGTTTTGAGGATTCGATATTTTTAATCTTATTTATTGAGCTTCGTAGGTAAACTACTGATTTATAAATGAACGCATAAGTCTACCTCACGAATCTCACGATACAGAAACCAATGCGAAAGTAAGGACTACGAGTTCATATATTATGGATATCTCTTTCTTTGTAGTCGTCCGTAGCTCTCCTATTTTATTACTAAGTCTTAACTAAAGTGCTCAAGAAGTTCGGTCTCTTGTATCCCGCACTGAAGGATTTGATTCCAAAAGTTATATGGCAGAAATCGCCGAGTGCGATAAGACCGCCCATTGTACATCTCTATTTTTATAGTAAAGTTTCTTGTTTGTTTTGTGTACGGTAAAGAGTATTGTATTGTATTCTTATAAAAGTTTATACAGTAATGTAACCATAAAACACGATAATACCGTTTATACTATCACACCTTAGAACCCATAATGTCACACATTCTATCGAAATCCGACTATCAGATGATAGATCGTATCGACAGCGATGGAGACCATAGATTGATGGTCTTTCGATCCGACACTCAGAATTTAGAAGTAGTAGATCTCTTTTAAATTCTTTCTTTTTTAGATTCTTTTTTTTTTGGGAGCCTATTCAGAAATCATTGTGGTACCCAGAACCGTGGTGAACCTTGAATTACATGGTGGTTCAACAATATCTATAGTTTTATAGCGTCAAGCTGCACTCCGCAATGGTTTTTATCGGCGATTTAAGCCTAAAACCATTGTGCATTACAGGACTGCCGGAGCTCTGTGCCACGCAATGGTTTCGGGATACATTAAATTACAAAGCATTGCGTGGTGCAGATCTTCCCGGTTCTGAGTACCAAAATGCTTTCTAAATACGCGTCCGGGGAAGTACTATCACGATATCTATTTCTGCCGCCAAACAGCATTGCTATGTTCCTTTTTGTAAGGTATACCGTATAAGTGCTGGTGAAATAACAGGCACATGAGATTTTCCAACTGTTTCTCTGAGGTTGGTAACACATCAGCAATTCCTCTTGGTGTTGTATATAGGCAGCGGTAACCACTTTTCATCAGGTGGGCCGTAAACTTGTCAACCTAATACTTAAAACAAAACACAGTGTAAGCACAAGCACCATCATGAACGTGATCTCCTGGGATGATAGAAACGGGAAGAGGACAAAAGCATATCATAACATCATCATCATCATCTCTCTGTGTCACGTTTAGCGGGTTAAGGGTGGCTTGAGGAGTCAACCCTTAACGAGCATGTGCACATAAAATCAGAAAGCTACTAAGAAGTTTAGCAGGAGTGCAGGTACTTGTGGTAGAATAATGAAAATAGTTTTAACCATTAGTACAATAAATATTTTATAATTGTTACAAATTAAGATACAGGGCATGGTTCTAGAAGATACGATTCGAGGAGTCCAGCGTCTTCAGGTGTAGGTTGACTTAATTGGGCGGCTGCTGAGGCGCGAGAGAGGACGAAGTTTTTTTTTCTATTGGTCTGCTTTAGGTGGTCCCAGGGGACCATTTCTACGTAACCGGGCAGTTATTGGCGAGACCTGAAGGGTCTCCAGCCAATGGAGGGGGGAGGAAAATACTTAACCTTAGCTAACTACTTGCACTACACTAACATCATGACTACCTGCAACAACAGCACTAAAGGCGACCCCTAGTGGGACTCGAACCTAGGCTTAGGGCGTTGCTGGCGGGGACTTAGGGGGGCAGACAGCTTGATGAGGGCTGAATTATCGGTGTGACTGCGGAGTCTGAAGAGACAGCCGGCTCTACGACGGGAGAGCTCGGTGGATCGTGACCGGCGAGGACGAAGTGCAGCGTGCCGGCCCTTTTATAGGCGCACCCCGCCAGTCGCCATCACTACTACCGTCACATCTACCCTTATCCCACTCTAAGTGGGGTCAGCACAACACGTATTCATCTTCCTTTCTCCTCTATCAGCCGTCATCTCAGTACTCACTCCTTTCTTACCCATATTATTATCATCCTTCACACAATTCATCCATCTTTTCTTTGGCCTACCTCTATTTGTATACCCATCCACATTCATATTTAACACTCATAACATGACTTTCTTCCCTCCGCATAACATGTCCATAATATACTAACCTATTAATTCTCAACTTTTCAGTCACTGGCGCGAATTTCAAACTCCCTCAGACAAACTCATTCCTTATCTGATACATTCTTGTTATTTCACACATCCATCTCAACATTCGCATCTCTGCTGTATGCATAGAACATATTATATTATCCATAATTCCTGTGAATTTACCTATGACATCAAAAACCAACTGTTTTCGGTTCTTATTAAGTAAATAAATACTTAAAAAAACACAAAACGTTATACGGCCACTCCATTTACAGTAAATACAAAAAAGTCCCCATTTATATAAATGCAATAAATAACTCTGAATCTATTATTGGGCGCTCGTCAACACGCGATTAGATATGCGCGCCACGTAATCAATTTCCTTCTCTTTCGATCTATTAACTCTTGAATAAATGATAGCATACACTCCACGGGGCCTAATAATGTCACATTTTTAGACGACTTGAAAAAAAGGAGTTTTTCTTTTGTAGGTACTTGGTCATCGATATACAACCTTATTTTTACTTTATACGAAAACCGAGACACCTCAACAAGATTTTCATCAGAACTGCCTGAATATATGTGTTTTTTTTTTAGTAGACTCGTCTTCTGTCACATGGAATGTTAAAGGTATATTATCAACATTTTTCATAATTATGCAAATACCTATTAGTCAAAGTAAGTGCAGTACGTATAAAATAACTTTGCCGCTCGGAAACCAGGCTTTCAGCGTTCTGTTCCTCACTTCAGAGAGGCAAAGTTATTTTACGCGTACTGTAAGCTATGTACAACATGAAATAAAGCACACTTCAAGAGCTTTCAGATGACATAATTATAATTCATCACTGTTAAACAATGTTAAAAAGTGGGCCCAAAATGACGCATGGTCCTTTCTTCATTATAAGTCATTGTTGTTAACTTTTAAAGTTATTACATACGTGTATTTCTGAGTCCTCACTTGTGTACCAAACGTATTTCTCTGAGAGAGCAAACAAAGTGTTTGTTGTGTACGAAATATTTCATTCCCCGCGTTAACTTGAACGGGCGCTCTCTATTACCGTAATTAAATGGTATCTACTTAGTGATGACAATCAAACAGCTAAAACCCACAAAATGAAGGGGCTTTATAAAGGTTTTGAGAGAAGTGTTCTGTTAGAATTATATATTTCGCTTCTTTTTTGCGGGGTTGAAAGGAATGAAACCTTACAAAGGTTGTCACTTGTCGCTACGAGTTTTCTGTTGCTGAATTATTTTATATTTCGCTTTGAAAATTATGTTGAAAAAAGTGGAGCTACTTTAGTCTACCCCTTCAGTGTTATGTGCAGTATATAATTATCTACTGGTGATCATTAAAATCCTGCATTAATTAAAAAAACACGATTCTGAAGAGAAGCTAGTAAGCATTGCCTCTTAGTGGTAGTACGAGTATTGCTCTAATAAAAAGATCGGAAAATGGATTGATGATGGCCCTATCTTCCGTTGCGTCGGCACGAGCTATAAGGAAAACAGCTCATGCTGTGGTGAAAAGATTAGCCAATCAGCAAGTTTAGTAGCGGGGCTGACTGCGCAGGGTGCACCGGACGTAGAGTGCGCGCAAGATAAGTCTGCGCGCGGCCGAAATCGGAACTAATCATGGTCCACCAAAGTGTGTGCCGTTTTATCAATTTTGATAGTAGAACTACCTGATTGTAGGAATATTTAACGGGAAAATTATGTTAAGCGATAAAAAAGTTACGCTTAAAAAGCGGTAATTTGAACTTTTGCGATCACGGCAACGTTTAGCACGCCCTCAGTCACGCGCAGAGTTATCTTGCGCGCACTCTAATACAGACGCCAGCACATCAAGCTACACGAAACTGTCAAATTTTCCCAGTCAACTTGAACCTAATGCTTTTGCGATAAAGATGAAAGTCTATTATATAAATTTGATAGCAAATATCCTATATAGTACCTATTATTTCAAACCACCCAATTATGCAACCCATGCAAAGTGCGATGATAAAAGCTCTTCTTCCTTCTAGCTTTTTCTCAATGTTGGGGTCAGCTTCCAGTCTAACCAGATGCGGCTCATGCGGCTGAATACTTACCAGTACTTTACACGGAGCGACTGCCAGCAGACCTCCGCAACCCGCAACCACAACTGGGTTATGCCGATATCTTAATGTTAGACCGGTTGTCAGACTTTCGGGCTTCTGACTACCCGTAACGACTGTCATAGGTCTTATGACACTCGGGACCGACGCGACGGCTTAACGCGCTTTCTGAGGCGGAGGGGTTTCGATGATAACGAACGGTCTCCGATCCACTGACTGACCACGGACTGTAGGTACTTTGCAATTTGTTGTAAGTATCTTATCCTGGTGGAAGTGGTAGAAGTCATCTTACAGAGAAAGCTGGCATACCTTGGACATATGCAATGCCGTAGGTAATCATTGATGTAGGTACTGCAAATAGTCTTATCAAGAAAAGAAGAGTGCATAGGACAGCTAGATAAAAGAAAGACGGGGCCAGGCTGTATTTGAGAGATGATTGACTTTCGTATAGAACAAGAAATGAGTTTAACAAGGCTTAGGTACTGTTGTCGTCATTGTCAATGATTTTAAATATAAGAAGTACACACGGCTACAGATCAAGCTGTACATTTCCAGTATAAACTGATCTCGCATTGTATAGGATTTCGTTACAATGAGAGTTTAGTGTAAACTGGAAATGTATAGCTTGATGTGTAGCCGTGTGTACCTACAATATATATTTTTAATAGTGGTAAGATAGGCCTAGATTTTTTTTCTTGTATCGTGTTGGTTATCCTATGTAAGAGATACATCAAAGAATTCTAAAAATTTTAAAACTAAATTTGTCGGAACCCAACGAGTCTGACTCGCACTTGACCGGTTTATTTTTGACTTCAGTATTACGGCCTCTGACTAACAACACAAATTAAAACGCTTCCCGTATCGTGTTCATGCAGCCCTAGGTATGTATACAGGCAGAATAAACAGACAACTGTCATTAGAAGACGCCGCCGGCTATTTTCAAATCAATGAGTCACGTAGTCCACCTGGGGTCTCTAACAACCTCTTAGCTTCCACACAATAATTTGAATAGCATGTCTCTTTGTATAACATAGGCACAAAACAGATCCTAATACTGTTTCACTTATAATTATGTCATTAAGTAAACTGCAAAAAATATTAGCAAAAAAAAACATTCAAAGAATCTTGTTTCTTAATTTGAATAGGTTATCTGTGGTCAATGTGACTCACTCATGTCGGCTCGTATTTCAAAAGCTTGTTTGAACAAATTATACCTAGGCAGGAATCTTTACAGTACTAAGTAATTCTGCAAAGGTATCCGATATATGTTATATGAAATGAAAGTACCTACCTACATCATAAATAAGTGATTATGACTGAATTTATAACTTTCTTGCTTTTATATTCTTGTAGGTAAGTAGGTATAATTACACTTTTTGTCGTTCTTAATATGAAACTAGGTTCTTGACTAGTTGCAAAAAATCACTTTGCAATTTGTGTGTACACCTTTAAGATTTAATATTACCTACATATAAGAGTTATATGAATGTTAAGTTACTTTGTGGTATTATTTTCGTAGTTTATCATAGATAGGGAATGGGGAAACGTATCATTTTATGATGGAGAAGTTTATCAGTAGGTGTACCCTGGCGGTACTCGCGCACGTATGCTGCGGGCTGCGGGCAACCAAAGAAAGTGTACCGAATACCGGGCAACCGTAGATACCTACCGTCTGCTTTCAGCATTCCATGTTTTACTTTCGTTTGATTGTAGCGCTAAATAAATCAAGAGCGGAACTGTGTGCCGCTAGCCGAAAGTAGTAAACAAGAAAATAAATAATTATTTAGAAAATAAAAGTACTGTGCTGCCATCTTTAATTTACCAACACATCAATAAATTTATAAAAGCGCCATCTGTTTTCAAACGTAAATACTACATAAAAGGTACGATATAATTTAGTTCCTAAGTCTAGATACCAACATTGAGATTAACGTGGCGTTAGTAGCGCATAATAATAATGTTGCCCTATTATCAAAAAGTACTGTTTTAGAAGATAATTTGAATAGATTATTGTTTTATAAATTAATATTGCAACTTATTTAATTTTGAAAACAAAACTGACAAGCGATGACTTGTAAAGTCTAATTATTTATCTCTACACTTAATCTATATATATATAAGGAGAAGCTGACTGACTGATCTATCAACGCACAGCCTAAACCGCTGGGGTTAGAAACTTGAAATTTTGTCAGTAGGTTCCTTTTGTAACGTAGGCATCCACTAAGAAGGGATTTTTCGAAATTCAACCCCTAAGGGAGTTAAATAGGGGATGAAAGTTTGTATGGAAAATCGTCACTTAACGGGTTCAAAATTTCACGCAAGCGAAGCTGCGGACGAAAGCTAGTATTTAATAAAACGAAGTTATTATTTGGATTAATAAAACCAAACCTTGTATCGACAATTCAATCTTAACTACGAAATGAATTAATTTTATATTCGTAGATAAATGGACTTAAGAGTTTCAGAAGTTTTAACAAAGTCCTCTTTTCTGCTAAGTGCATGATTAATATCGGGCTTATGATTTTAAACGAATTTACACACGTTAAAACCCCTAAGAGACGAATTATTACACTAGCAACACCATTTTATTTATGTCCGATTTTACAAATGTCAGATATACTTTATCTACTTTAGATGTTTTAATAGATTTTCTATTCACAAGCTGTCAAAACTTCATACTACTTATTCTATGGATAAAAATTATCTGACATTGGCAAAATCGACCCTGAAAACTTGGGAGTATCTTTCGAGCCTTTCTGTTGCCAGTCACAAGCTGTCATGTTTACACCCGGTCTGAAAGGCCGATCAATTTTATTTGTTGTCATTTCTCATGTCAACGAATATGATTGGTCGACCAAAATAATAACCAATAACATCACGGAATTGACATTCCATTTGAAAGCTGGTAATTTTTGAGTTGTTCAGCCTGAAGAAACCGGTGGATAGTCTGGCAAACTGACTGGCAATAAGGCCACTCATGCTTTAGCGTTTCAACTTGAGTGTTTGATCCTAAGATCATCTAATATGAGACGTTTGGGTTTTAGACTACTTGTAACAACTACCTATCATAGGTATTCGTGTGACAACCGGGACTGATAGCTTAACTAGCTCTCCATCCGAGCTACTGAAAGGTTTCAACGTGTAAAAAATAGTCACACATCCAAGTCCTGTCAAGCTCAATAAATAAAAGTTATCATCATGGTAGCAAAAAATACTTAATCTAGCAACACAGTTCGTGTCTGTCAAAATGACGTTTCTCCATACGTTCCGAATCGTTTGTTTTGTGTCAGTGTCAGGCACTCGAATCAATCAGTTGTCAAACGCGTTTTGTGAACGATCGCGAGTGACAAACCGCGCTGCGTCTTAATAATTACCGTTTTAATTAAATACGATTGTTTATTACACATTAAAAGCTACGCGTATCAATATTTCGTGGGCGAATAATGAGAACCACGTTCGGTATCAAATAAAGACAAGAACTACGTGAGTTATACAATAAAATCGGTTTAATCTATCCACAATGGTGAAAGATGGACGTAAATATCGGTCGTTGTCGGTCTAGCTTGTCGTTTTGAAGCCGACGCTATATGAAATGTGATCTAGTGCAACGGAAATTAAGGATTTTATAAACCGCAGTGAGTATTGCTTGGTATTCTCTTTTTATAGCGTTGCGTTTATTACTACAGATAAAGCGTATTCTATTACCACCTTTCTCCGGAGCGATCCTCCAATGAAAGGGCCCAGGTGGCAAACAATGCTCATATAATTTTCAATGAACCCTATTACATCTATCAGAAGCTACTTAGAGTAATATAATTATTATATCTCTACCATTGATAATAATCACTCTGTAAGGGGTAAGTACTTACTGTTCAGATAACTCGATTTTTATCTTATAAGATTCAGACACTATTAAATACTTTACATAGTACTTGTTTTATTTCTCTATGTCTAATGATTCTGTTTAAATAGTTCTTAGTGGCCTATGCATTATAAAGAAATTAAAAAGTTAAGAAAAAAAAACACTGCAAGAGCCATAATGTATACAGCCTGTATACATACTTAAATAAGGAAGTCTCATTACTAAATATTCAAATGTAGCTTAAATGGGAACATTTTTTGTGTTTGTTGTGCTTATTAAAACACTATTTATTTTAATCAAATCTGGTTTATTTGTTCTTGAGATTAGCAAGTTTAAATAAACTGATAGATAAGGCTAATGTGATGTTACATTTTTATTTATTTGTTGTGTCCCATATCTTTGTAGTGTAAATGACATTACATGAAGGTGTATGCATAAATATTTGTCTCTATTATGTTCTTTAATTCTTAATTTGAATATAAATGGTCCTATTAAGATTTCCAAATAGGGTAATCTGATTATATATAAGTATGTAATATATTGCTTACAGGTAACATAAAATAAATCCTAGTATCATAGTAAAAAACTGTTAAAGATAGATGGATGTAGGTGTGTCACTCAATCACTCATAAATGGCTGAACAGATTTGGATAAAAATCAGCACACAGATAGACCATGTCCTGGATTAACATATAGGATACTTTTTATCCAAGTACATGAAGTAGTTCTCCTAGAAAGCAAGTGAAACTGTAGGCAATGGCTAGTTTATTTACATTTACTTTTAAAATAAAGATGGTAAGTGAATTGGACAAGTATCTCACAAGTATCCTTATTTGTAGATATTTGTCCAATAATGTCCTTGACAAAATAATTTTAAAATTTCAAGATAATGATAGTAAGACTAGTACGCTGTTAACTACAGGATTAAAGCGTAAAGACTGTATTTCATATTCTACAGATAAGATAATACAATCAAAACAATAATAAAAAGAATAACAACCAACATGAAATTAGTGTCTTTGAAAATGTTATAACTAGAAGGTGAGAGATTAAATTATATTTTTGTCAATTCCTGAACATACTAAACTATCTATCAAACTCATTACAATAAGTACTTAAATCTAAAATAATTTTATTTCCAACTAGCTGTGGCCACAGCTTCACCCTCGTGGTAGATAATATAGGTTATAGCCTATGTCCATTCTGAAGGTCCATTTTAAATATTGGTGAAAGAATTTTTGAAAGGGGATGAATAGTTTTGGAGATTACCTTCTACAGCCTAACTTACAAACTTTACCCCTTTAAAATATTAGTGTAGATAAATAAAATTAATATAAAAGCCAGTTTATGTCGGCTTTATTTTTTTTATTTTATTTATTAACATTTTCATTAATTATGAACACTTACTTACACATTTAAGTAAACTACTTCATTCACAAAAATAAATCTACACAAAAAGCAAACTTCGGCGTTGAAGTATGCTTTGTTATTGTTACAAACAAAAAGTAAATGAATATGCATTTTTAGCTGTACCATTGTGTGTTACTTAAGTACACCCTTACACAATCAATCAATTTTAATGTTACTCTTTGAAGTCCATTAATACACATAAGTTTACTAAACTATATCTGACTAAACAGTATTAAATGATATATAATATGACACCTATATTCAAGGTTAGTCGGAAATTTTTAAAGGGGGACTAATCCGAAAGTACTACGTACCCATAGTAATGATAATCTTTTGTTTTACAACTTTCCCCAAAAGTCAATAGTTTAAGAGAAATAGCTGTTCAAAGATTTCATAAAAAAATATGCTAAAACCTATTCCTCAGCTATGATCAGCTATGTTTACATTTCAGGTCATATTTGGGGTCACAAATTTAAAGTTTCATTTTCTGAATTAGTAACTAAAGCAGGGACGAAGAATTTTTGAAAAAACTAAAATAAAAAATCATTTGGCATGAAAATAAAATTTATCGAATTTTAAAATTTTTGCCGTGGCGGCATCTATCACGCCACATGCGAACTATTCAATCCTACATCGCGATATTAAGATTTAACACGCAGAACCTCCCAACATCAACTGTTGGGCAATAGCCCGCCAGGCACAAGACTCCACCTGGTCGGAGGATCCTCCCTTTGGTTGGAGAAACACCACACCTCGTTTCTCCACATTGGTAACCCCGACGTGATCTGAACATGCACCACGAACACTCCTGAGCGCGTTTCATTACCATACCACGTAACCACTTCATTACACTTGCTTTGAAACAGTCATCAGTGATATTATAAGTGGCCCACGGATTAGTACCCTCTTTCCGACTAACCTTGTAAATATCATAACTAAAAAGGGTTGGGCAGAAGTGTATTTAATGCACTCTCATTTCACTGTTATGTTTAAGTCCCGTGTAATAAGGGAGGTGAGCTTATTGCTATCAACTGGGCACAAATCCTGGATGCTACTGCAAAGTTCCACACGGAAAAACCCAATAACACTTTGCCCGACCCGGGGATCGAACCCAGGACCTCACGCTCAGCAGTCGCGCTTGCGATCACTTGAGCAACAAGGTAGTTGTTCCAGTTCCATTAGTCCAATGAGTATTAAATGTTTAGTTCATTCAATACATTGTTAAACAAAAACTTAAGCATTATTATTATATTTGACACTAAAATTCAAAACATGGTTGTAAATAAAGCTGGCTTTGACAGGATCAAAATAAGCAACCTGATTTAAATTAATTAAAGTAATTTATTTTGGTAATTTATGAGCACGACCCATTGTCAATTATCACTACATTTATATTATAATTTATTGATTAAATATCTTCTGTTGCCTTCAAATTTAATTTAATCGACCCAAACTGCCCAAATAGCATACCTAGTGCCAGGATCTACCTTCTGGACAAAATAACTAATTATAGACATGTTTTCCAGTCTGATTGTTTGTTTATTATGCTTTCTGTGTTTTGTTTGGCACCCATTATACGGAACTCTTTGAGGGGTTAAAAAGCAAAAGGAATCACTGTTCTTTTATTTCAATTAAGAATCTAACTGTCAAGTCCCCATTTTGCCTCGCATTCCGTATAGTGGAAACACTTTAGTACAGAGTATTTTCATTATTTTAGGAAAACGATTCAATTGAAAATTACAACACATACTTAGTTTAACTTAGTAAACAATAAACACCAGTTCTTTTTTAATAATATGCAATAAATCTTAGTATAATAATGTGTAACAAATATCTAACATAGTCGTATTGTTGTCACAGGTGCGTCCGCGCAGCCATGGCTGACGAGTCCAGCGTGCGAGTTGCTGTCAGGTATGTGTACAAATAATATAGATTATATCACCATAGACTTAATTATGAATGTCGATAGAAATGCTGTACAAACGTCCAAGTTTCAAATCGTCGACAGTTTTTCACCAGGTGACTGTGCTACGAGCTAAAGCTTTTGGTCATTGGTGTATGGAAAGCGGGAGCCATGGTCAATGTGTCTGGCTTACCGTCCTCGCCAGCGAGGCCCGTCGCGACGTCCCACCGCCAGACACGATCCACCGAGCTCTCCCGTCGCAAAGCCGGTCGCCTCAGACTCCGCAGTCACAGCGATAAATCAGCTCTTATCAAGCTGTCTGCTTCACAATCTCTCGCTAGCAACGCTCTAAGCCGAGGTCCGAGTCCCACTAAGAGTCGCCCTTAGTGCTGTTGTTGCTAGTAGTCATGATGTTAGTGTAGTATAAGTAGTTAGATTAGGTTAAGTATTTTACTTCCATCCCATAGGCTGGAGACCATTCAGGTCTCGCCAATAACTGCCCGGTTACATACAAACGGTACGCAAAGACAATCTTCAAGCAGTCAAAAAAAATAAAAGTCCATGTATTGCTTCCCGACTGAAACAACTTGAACTACCTGTATTCTAACCTCAGTCGAATGCCAAACGCGTATCTATAAACGCTCCAATACCTGCATCGTCATCTGCCCTTATCTCGCAATAGGTGGCGTCGGCACAACATGTATTCCTCTTCCAATCTCCTCTATCATCTCAGTACTCACTCTTTTCTTACCCATATTAACCTTCACACAATCCATCCACCTAATACAACGATGGGCAAAGTAAGGTCCGCGGGCCAGCTCCGGCCCACGAACCGTTTTGATCCGGGCCGCCAACAACCGTAGTCGTACCTTTCGAATAGTCTCGAAAATAAATGTAGATACCTGCGTTGTTTGTGTCGGCATACACCGATGTAAAGAAATTCTGGCCCCCAAATGGTCGGTTTTTTTTTGCCCCTTGATGAGAAAAGTTTTCCCACCCCTGATGTAACCTACATCGTATTCATCATAATATGTATGTAATTTGTATTTGAATTTTTCGTTTTCGCCCCGGGCCTGGCATCACGATTTAACGCTCCGCGCTTAGCTCTGCACCTCTAAATACGAGGTCTTAACTCCTCGTGAATCCTCTGCTATCAACGATATTTTTGCGTCTGGATCGTATGTTATGGCTTGTACAGACCAACCGAACGAAGGCGTACGAATGGCTTTCGGCGCTGGACACCGAACACTCGCTCGCCTTTGCTGTTGTGTCCAGACTCCTTCCTTCGCGTTTGTTTGTTAGCGTTTGTTTGGTCTGTACAAGGCGTTAAGTAATAGAAAAGTAAGTAATCCGTATAAGATACTTGTATGACTAATGTCTGTATCGTAATTTTCACATAAACCATACAGAATACATTTTATACGAAGTTGCTTAATGTACGAAGAGGTGTTAGTTGTTCAATAGCGTAAATATTGCTAATAACGCTCAATATTGCACGTTACACATGTTCGCATGAGTGTAATAGGTAAACGTGACCGAAACTACATAATTTATTCAAATATCTGACCCAAAGACCCAACTGATGTGTGAAGTATTAACTAATGCTAGCGTGTATACGTACACGGATTGTTTCATTGTATGGGTACACAATAGGATTCCAAGATATTGTGTATTCACACATACATAACATGATTTGGACACTTTCGTACGTAATAGTTAGTGTTTGGTCATTATGACACAGTAATATCCTTGCTTCGTTCCGTTCTAAAAAGGAATAAGATTCTTCAATTTTTGTATTTCGCGGTCTTAGCGAATGCTTCGCCTCTTACCGATGTCAAGTTGTTAGGTCAAGTAGGCACTGGAGTTTGACTAAATACAATCCCCACAGTTACAGAATGTCCTCCCCAAAAAGCGGCCCGGATGTAGTGCACTCTTAACACCTCTTAAGCTCCTACTTACTGCCCTACGTGTACAAAGCTGTATACACGTAGTATTACCTCATGAAAATCGTCCACTGAGAGCGAACAAAATAATAGGGAAAACTACCAAATCTACCAACAGTTTTCAAAATTACCACAAAATTATGATAGGTAGTGTAAGGCTGCAGTCAAAAAACTCTTAGTCCGCTGCTATGTTGTAAGATTACGATATGTTACACGTAAGTGTTACATTACCCCATTACCTGAGATACATATAAATAAATAAATGCAACACTTTGTTTATGTATGTATCTCAGGTCCATCTACCATGGTCTGTGAGATTCTCAAGGGAGCTGGGGCATCATTTTGTGAATGTCTAAGTGAACGACATTTTTCCCGAAAGTCAAACTTATCCGCACGCGATGATACAGACGCCAGAAGGTCAAGCTAACCGAAACTGTCAAATTTTCCCAATCAACCTTGGACCTAATGCTTTCTCGATAAAGATGAAAATCTATTAAGGAAATTTGACAGATTGTAGTAGCTTGATGTGCTGGCGTCTGTACCTTTCTGCTGCCCGTCGATGCTTTGGCAACCGAGAGATCGCGAGATAACCATCCAACCAGCTTAAGCATCCCAGGTTGGTGATCTATTTTGGTCCTACTGTTTTCGTGTGCCCGATAGGGTCCATAATGATCCCATAGTTTTACTACCCAAATCTCCATTGTGGAATGCAATCAATTTATTAAGTAACAACGCTTCAACGTTGCGGAGGTCTGGCTTTCCTGTCACAAATACCCTTACCCATGCATGCATCCTTACATGGGCGCCGTCAGGATTATTTCCAGGGAGGTGCATCTGCAACTATTCATTATACCATCTAATAAGATATAATTTATAACAGTGCAATCTTATAATAGAATCACTACATAGTATAAAACAAAGTCGCTTCCCGCTACATGTCTGTCCCTATGTATGCTTAGATCTTTAAAACTACGCTACGGATTTTGATGCGGTTTTTTTAATAGATAGAGTGATTCCAGAGGAAGGTTTATATGTATAAAATGCACCAGTGCGAAGCCGGGACGGGTCGCTAGTTGTATATGAATTAACGTCATGTCGAGTACCTAAATTAAAGTCAAAATTCATTCAAACATTAAAATTATACTATTTCTAAGTATTTTCTTCATAGGTGCAAGGGGGTGCAAATGCACCCCCCCTTGCACCCTCCTCCCGGCACCCATGCATCCTTATTCGGAATACCACGTCTTTTATCTGTTCTGTGGGAATACCATAGAAGTCTCTAAAATTGAAATGTATATTTTGATGATTCAAAAATCTTACCACTGTTTCATTTTTTGAAGCGTTAATATTGAAACATCTAAAATGTTTATGATAAACTACCGGTAAATTCGTAAACAAAAATAACGATCCTTCATAAAAATTAAGATGTTTTAATAAATCACTACACACATTACGCCTGTCTAAATCGGGCTCATGATGTTCTTCACAAGTCGTAATACGTTTTATATGTATCTTTAGTTAATCTTGACAGAGGTCGTTTATGACTTAACGTGCTGCAATACAAATTAACTGATCACAAAAGGTATCATACAAATAATGAAATCATCGTTAAAAAGGAACTTCGATAATAGATACCATAACAGGCGTCATAGTGTCGGTGTCGCTTAATAAAAAAGTTAATGCATCGCGTTCAAAATGCAGTACACGCACCTATAATTTTAAACGCATTTTTCCTAAAAAACGAAGGAGGTTTGCACGCAGGCCTCTTTTATATCGGTATCGCGTGACGTAGATATGGGCGAAACTGCGTTGCAATGACATACACAATTTGATTTATGGCCTTAGACTAACGAGCATAAAAAAGTTCAATTCCCTACTTATTCATTTCCACCGGTAGACAGTTTTATATGAATCGTGTAACTTTATTTTGGGCATTAGAGAAAATTAGGGGTGATGTCAGACGACAGTGAAATATCATAGATTTGCGTAACTCAAATCTTTTGATAAATATGAGTGTAATCTTAGACACCAAGTTATATTCTCGATATATTTGAACTGTGTGTAATGTTTACGGCTATTACATGACATCGAGCTATAACTCTATGACATCACGGCCTTGGCTAGCTTTAAAAATATCATCGTCATCATCGTACCTCGCACAATCACACTTAAAAGACTTTTTGGTTGTTACTAACGTTAGGTGGCTAAATCTGGCAGGTGACTGACGAGTTCATTGTACTAATATTGTGAAGAGAAAGTATTTTTGGAAAGAGAGGACAAATACTAGTGATTCATAAACTTTACTATTAGAAATTAGAAAACTGAATGTTCAGATTGTAATTCTAGCTACACATAAAGCTGATCCACAAAGACAAAACCGCGAAAGACCCTACAGATCGAACAACGTAATAGGTGCGATTTGACGTTTGCATAAAAGGACAAAATAAATGTGTACATAAGTTGTACGCCTTCGATTCGTCTTTTTATTGATCTGAACAGAGCGCACCATTGATAAAATGAAACTGAACGCCACGCATTGGAGTAATTATTACTTTGACATTACTCCTAGTATTTTGACAGATGTTAAATCGGACGTATTAGATTGTCACAACTTCTTAATCAAGAAAAGATTCATGACATTTGAGTACCATAACGTCATCTTGCTCAAATAGAAAGGGAACTTACAAGTAGTAAACATCAGTGTAAGAAGTTACGAAATCTCAACACAAGAAACCACAAGTAGCGATCAAAAGCAAATTAAAGACACACATGAAGTCAAACAAACACAATGCAATATGTAATTTGTCTGCAATAGCAATATTTACGTACCACTGTAATGATAGAAGTCCTCGACATCAATATACAACGTGAGTACTTTTTGCACACCGGTTCTCATCCTGTATGTGAAGATGTGATTGATGACCTGCCTATGATTGCTGTCATACTTTTTTGTGGTCACTTGGAATAAATTGGCAAGAATTAATTTTATGTTCAACTAGACTTGCTGTTTAGTGTCAGATTGAATTGTATATCTTTATTTGAAGCGTTAATGCTGCATCAGACCGCACATAATTGGGGATTGAAAAGCTGTTCTTGTTATATTTATTCATATTATTATGTCTACGCGACTCTTGGGTAACAAAAAATCTTTATCAGCTATTTATCAAACAATTTAAAAAGTTGTCGGGTGTGAAATGTCATTGTTATACTAATTGATAGGCGATGAACTCTTGATCCTCCGTATTGAGACAACAGTTGATTTGAAAAAGAAACAGACCAAGGAAAAGATAATGGGTTGTGTGAAAGATGATATGGCTAAGGAGGAAGCGAACACTGTGATGATGGCTGAAAAAGATGTTTGGAAGGCAAAGAAGAAGAAGTGTTTGAGATTTAGGCAAAATGATACGAAGACATAATGAAATTAAGTCCTTATGGACCGCACCCTTTGCGCCGACCCCAAATAAATTGGGATAAGAGCACGAGTACTATGACGATAATAATGTGGATGTGGTTCGAAATGAAAGTAATTATAGGTGAACCATAGAAAAACTATGTGCTCCGTGCGAGAACTTCTCAGCGCCTTGTGACGTACAGAATTTAAATAGAACAGCTTCATGTTGAAACAATCTCAGCTTTGTTTAGCCCACATCCTTCATTGTCCAATTCAACGTCAACTACTAATCCCCGTGATAAAGTGACCGACAAGAAAAACATTGCTAAACTAGCCGGCTCCTTGAACTGTGCCATGTCAAATCTGAGACAATCGCATTTGAGGACAAGCCACGACCTATCCTCGACTTGATTTGAGATGTATATCACACCGAAGCGTGTCCTGAGTTAACGTGAGTCGGTTTATAACATCCCACGCTTTTGATTACGTTGGTAAAGCTGCTGTGTCAGCATACAGGAAGATCGCAGCGATAATTATCTTGATTCTTAGTGGGATTTTGGTTTGGTTGTCTTAAGATTTACGCGCTCCAACTTCACTCCCAATCTAGAGGGCGTTAAGTATTTTGAGAACAACTTTCGTAAACTTACGTACGCACATCCTTACAGCGGTTACGCACTGAATCCGATCCGAATCCGTGAAAATACATTCCGAAGTAGCCATAGAACTATTTGTATGGTAGTTCACTACATCCGGCATCTGTCATCCGATTTCTATCCATCATCGGTGAGTTTCTAATTCGGAAGAAAAATTGACGGATCGAAGTAGCGTTTGAATTTGAATCAGAGATCGGAATAGTGCGTAAGCAACATCCGAATTTGGTCCGAGATTTTTACTCTAAATCGGTATTTTCACGGATTCGGATCGGATGCAGTGCGTAAAGCAATATCCGAATTCGGTCCGAGTTTTTTATATCCGTATTTTCATGGATTCGGATCGGATGCAGTGCGTAATCGCTCTTATTGACACAGTTCAGGGTTTGCTATGCATTTTTACAGAACCTTGAAACTACTGCTATTTATTTCTTATTTAAATTAATCAGAGCAAGAACCATTAAAAGTTCATATTCCCCGATGTTTCCAAGGGGATTTTGTTCCAAACTCGCCATTAGTATCAAGCAATTAAACTGTTGAAAGGGCGAGGGTTGGCAGTTGGCACAAGGGTGAAACATCGTTTCTAGGTACAGCACATCGATTTTAGTTCCCCCGGGAACATATTCTTCGGCTATTCGACATTATTTTTCTAATTCAACCCCTGTTCATTTCCATGTAAAAGATTGATTTGCAACATAAAAATTTTATTTTGTCAGGACTGATATTTGTACAGCTTTTATTTATGTAGATTCACTTTCAATAAACGATATCTAGTTGTTAAACAACTTATTTTAAGTATTGACTATTATCTAAATACTGTGTACGGTAAATATTTCCATTTCGTTTTCGTTACAAATGTGTTAACACAATGAGAAGTTAAATTAACATGAGAATGCTATACAAATAGAACTGTACACAGTCAACTCAATGAAGTATAAAAAATACGATATGGCATTTTCTCTTTTGGTTGTTATCAAACAAAGCTTTTGAATGAAACATTTGATTTGTTAAGTGTTTCCTATCCTAGGTTGTCTAAATTATAGGGTTTGACTTTTGTCTATACAAGGTTAGTCGGAAAGGGGGTACCTATCCGAAAGGGTGTTAAAGTACCCATAATAATGAATAACTTTTGTTCTAAAACTTTCCCCAAAAGTCAATAGTTTATGAGAAATAGCTGTTCAAAGATTTCACCAAAAATACGCTAAAATCTAACTATCCTCAGATATGATCAGCTGTGTTTACATTTGAGGTCATATTTGGGCTCACGGATTAAAGTCCCTGTCGCGAGAAGCTATAAATTTTGTAAACACACATTCAGGGGTTCGCAACCTTTGGAACAAATAAAAAAACAGTTTTGTAATGATTTTTATTTTTATATAATGGTTTTTATTTTATTTATATAATAATAAATAATAATCTACGAAAACAACACAAACAAACTGAAACGCATTCAAAACTCAAATGACAGCATTGACAGCGTCAGTGTGAACTTACTTCAAAATGGCGGGCTAAATGTTGACGTTCCATGAGTCAGACACGTTCCGGTACCACAAAACATTAGACGATAGCGCTTTATATCGCTAAAATATAACCCGACTAAGTGAAATTGCTCGTTAGTTTCGTATTACACGTATGTAACTTTGAGTTGATTGAATTTGGGATTATTTGTTGTTGACTGAATTGTCGCTACGTAACTTTGTAGAAGTTCTTTATTTACAAAATTTATAGCTTCTCGTGACGGGGACTTTAGAAGCTCCATTTTCTGAATTCGTTACTAAAGCAAGGACGAATAATTTTTGAAAAAACTAAAATAAAAATTATTTTAAGTACATGGAAATAAAAATTATCAAAATTCGAAATTTTAACACTTGCTTTTTTTAGTGATACTTTAAGTGGCCCGCGGATTAGTACCCCCTTTCCGACTAACCTTGTCCCCCTTATTACAAAAGATGGTATAAGAAAAACCTAGATTTTAACATAGCCCCGTCTCTTTTTGTTATATGACATAAGAAAGTGATGGGTATATTTTAAACCTGGGTTTACCTTAGTCTTGGTTTAAACCATCTTTTGTAATAAGGCCCGTTATGCTTACTGTGCCCTCACCTACGAATGCTACAATAGAGATGTCGTTGCATAGCATTCGCGTCTTGTGTGTCGGCCACCTACGACGAAAGGTTACACAACTATGTAACAGGCGGCCAGAGATAATCAGTTTATAGTCATTAATTTGTTCCCGTCTCACAGTCTGTTACTGTAATAGTCTTTATCTTGTATCTATTGTTTTTGAAGTCGTTTATAGTTTACTGACCTGATTCTCGGTTCGTTATATTTATTTATGTGTTGCATTTTGTTGCTTTGTGTGTGAATGTAGATCTATATTAATTGGAATAAATCACATGAGTCAATTAGGTACCTTTTTTTTATATTTTGTTTTAGCGACGCGTTGCGTTCTGGGAAGACTTTTTTAATAACGCGTTTATCTGTCTGCGCACCTGATGGTAAGCGTAGACAGGGTCTGAGATGGAGCACAGGAATGCAAGAAACAGAGATATAGAGAGATGCCCCTAGCCCCTCTGGCTCTCACATACACACGACGGAACACTGTAAACTGCTTGGCGCCGGACTTTAATGTTTTAGTGGTAGCTAGCCAGGCAGACCGTATAGATCCTACCACCAAACGTCAAGTCTTACAACACGCGTCTATTCTCAGCGTGCGGTGGAGAAGTTTTAAATTAGGTATAGCCCGTTCTCACACGAAGGAAAATCAAAAACATAAAAGTTTTGACTAGAAAAGATTAACAGTACTGCACTTTGCACAATGTCTCATGCTCGATCCTACAAAATAAATCGAACACAGAAGTCGTTCTATGACTATGGAATGTGTGAATGATGATATGGTTAGAAAGGGGGTGACTACCGAGATGACGACTAATAGAGAAGTATGGAAGAAAAAGACATGTTGCGCCGACCCCAAATAAATTGGGATAAGGCCAGGAGAATGATGATGAGAAGTCGTTCTATGACTATACCAGCGTGAGCGCACAAATGCGCCAGCACTGACCACTGCGTACAGAGACCATTAAGATTTATAGTACAAGTGTACTACTATCGGTATAAGGAAAATAACGGAACCCTGTCGTAGTACGGTACACCATAACAGCCCACCTGGTCTGTCCACTAAGTTTTTACCAAATCAATTTATTTTTTGTCGTACACGACTTAGACGATATTCTTCCGCTAACGTATCGGAGGTAATTATTTCAACGAACTGTACCAACGTTTCCGACAGAGATAAGAGACATTCTAAGATATGTTTTGTAAAGGGCTACGCATATAGAAGAAAACCGGATCGCGGGTTAGATTCCCGCAGGGAACAGATATTTGTATGGCCTTCAGATAATTGATCCGGGTCTGGGCGTTTCTGCGTGTGAGAGGTATGTCTGCAGACGCTAAAAATCTACTCTAAAAAAGAAAGAACGAAATAAGAGAGTAGCTTTCGTAAAAAATACCAACATAAAGCTGCTGCTAGATCCTTTTTTTTTATTGGACTGCTGTTGATGGTCCTAGGGGACCGTTTCTACGTAACCGGGCAGTTATTGGCGAGACCTGAAGGGTTTCCAGCCAATGGGGGGAAGTAAAATACTTAACCTAAGCTAACTACTTGTACTACACTAACATCATGACTACTAGCAACAACAGCACTAAGGGCGACCCCTAGTGGGACTCTGACCTCGGCTTAGGGCGTTGCTGGCGTGTACTTAGGGGGGGGGAGACAGCTTGATGAGGGCTGAATTATCGGTGTGGCTGCTAGATCCGTTTTATTCCTCTATTATCTAGTTATCTAAAGATTAGATCATGGATTCATCGTAACATTTACTTATTATTGTATACAGATAGAACTGGCTGTAGTTGTCTGGTCGGTAGCTATTTGAACAGATTTTTATCAAATACGATAACATAGTAAACTAGATGCATTCTTTGTGACCGCAATACGCACTGAGATAAAAGAAGTAACGCTCGGCCGAGCAAATATTAATTACACGTTACAATTACCTTCTGTGACTCATTCCTGATACCGAATCGGGTTATCGTATAAACAACTTACTCTAGTCATAGGCCGTATTAATAAACTCTCAAGATAGTAACTCCCAACCAGTAGCCGTGGACAAGAATTACATAAAAAATATTTTTGTTATCTGCCTCGTTCTTCTAGTCGTTCGAAGCGCTACCTTGTACTATTTATTCTGTGGCACTACTGCTGAGCGTGAGGTCTTGGATTCGATCCCCAAGTCGGACAAAGTGTTATTGTGTTTTTCGGTGTGGAATTTGTCAGTAGCAGCCCGGAGTTTGGATCTGTGCCCGGTTGATGGCAATAGGCTCGCCCCCTCATCATCATCATTCAGCCGAAAGACGTCCACTGCTGGACACAGGCCTCCCCCAAGCATCGCCACATCCACCAAGCCTGTGCTCCATGTTGGGGGAGGAGGTGGGGGGGGGGGGGGTTGCCATAATCGCCACGCTTGGCAGGCGGGTTGGCGATCGCAGTATGATTGTTAAAATACTCAGAGAAGTCAGAGAACGCTGCTGCCCATCCTCTAGTGAATCCCTTAGTCGCCTTTGTATGTATGTCACACCACGTTGCGTCTCGTCTCGTCCAGCTAGGACAAGCAGTAACGCCGCAAGAGAAAAGATTGCGCATTTTTTTCTCTTTGCAGTAGACTATCAACATTGAACGACTGTAATATGATCCTATAAAAAGTCAAGCACGCGTCCAGAAAAGGGTTACTAACACTATTTCGTGTTTTATCAACCTAACACGAATAAAACAGATTAAGCCAAACCTAGTTGGGTTCACCTCTCTCGGGAAATGTAAATACTACTTTTACCAGCATTATCTGTAATGTTAGTATACCCGCATTTCGGGTTCTAGCCGTATGTAACACCACATGAGTAACATGCCCCAAACCCGTAGGGACCATTCACACTTGAAACCTGACCGCAATCAAGTGCCCAATTTGTAGACCGACAATTAGTGATTCCGGCGCCGGTTTCCGCCCATTCAGTATATATTAAGTATTTGTTATATTATAAAATAAATTTACATTTCCTTGTTCCATTGAACTTTATCAGAATGGATGCCTTCCATTTTCCCCTATGATTTCTGTTAATAATAATTGATGTGCTCGCCCTCCATGAAATTACTGCGCAAAGTTGCCTGGAGTGGTCTTGACGAACACCTAACTCTCCGGAAAACTTTTACTTGAGAAAAAGGGATTTAGAAATAATTTGGACCTTTCGTCTATAACCCAATACTGTACAAAGTACAGAATCAACAATTTTCTACACGATCTTGAAGATATGCAATGATTAACAGAAAGACGATACTTTGATGAGAGTACCAAGCCCTAGATCGTTGTCATTCTTCGTCTAGGCCGTCTGGACTATCGATCAACATAGGTAAACATTCCAGCAATGAACCGATTAACATTAATCATCAGTTACGTTAATGTCCTTTGAACCTTGAATTCATTCCATAACACGCCGCTTATACAGAGCTTTCAAATAGTCTTCTTGCCAAAATGTATAAATCCAACTCTTTCTTTGGAAAGGCTATTTGATTGCCAAGTTTTCACTCCTAATTTCACTTGTGAAAATAAGGCATTGTTGTTTGTAGAAATGGACAACATTATTAAAGTAGTCTTTCACAGCCAAGTTTGCGGTCGGTTTCCAGTCTACTCAAATGTGGTTGTATATTATACTAGCTGTTGCCCGCAGCTTCGCTTGCGTGAAATTTTACATTATAGAATACATACATTATAGAATTTCTGACCAGTAACCCAAATATTGAATTCCATGTTTCTTACTTCCAAAGTAACAAATAAATATTGATTGATTGATTGATTGAAGTACCAGATTTCTCATACAAACTTACAACACTTATTTCACCCACTTAGGGGTTGAATTTCCAAAAACCCTGAAACATGTGTACGTTTATTTCTGACCAGTAACCTAAATATTGAATTCCATGCTTCTTACTTCAAAATTATCAGATTTCTCATACAAACTTACAACACTTATTTCACCCCTTTAGGGGTTGAATATCCAAAAACGCTCAAACACGTGTACATTTACTCCTAACCAGAAACCTTAATACGTAATTTCATGCTTTTTACTTCAAAAATGGCAGACTTGCATACAAACGTTAATCACCCTTTTCACCCCCTTAGGGGTTGAATTTCGGGAAATCCCTTCTTAGTGGATGTTTTTGTCACGTGAGGAACCTACTGTCCAAATTTCATATTTCCAGCTTTAGTGGTTTAAGCTCTGCATTGATGAATCAAATGTCAGTCAGTACCAGTCTCTTTACAGGGTGTTAACGAATTCGTGTAATTCCTTAAAACCATATGGTCTACTACTGGTGTAGACTGGCCCCGCAAGGGATTTAGCTTGATTAAAAATAAAAAAATAAAATTCTTTTTTTTTCATGCGGCTTTGTTACCGATCATATCTAAACCACCTAATAAGGATTCAGTAAAAAAAAATAAGAATTTTTTTTTTGCAATAAAATTATTTTATTTGTGTAAACATTTCGGTGCCACGCATAAATTAATAAAAGTACGGTGAAACGGCTGGCAGAAACGACTAACGCGATATCGCTCTTTGCAGTCAGATAACTCAACGCTCTAAAGAGACTCAGAAATTGAAAACCAAAAAAAAAGATTGAATAATTTTTTTGGTTTATTTTCGAAAATTCCCATTTAGGGTTAATCTGTGTCACCAGTAGATCACGCGGTTTGAAGGAATTACACGATTTCGTTAACATCCTGTATATATAAGAAGATTAACAGCTCCTAGTTCCTCCTAAACCTAGTTCTGATGTTTTTATAGCTTCTATAACTCAGTTACATAATAACCGCTACAGCAATGAGTGCTAACGCTACAACAATTCCAAGACACTTCTCGACGACGAATTATCATTTATCGCGCTGCTAAATTGATTCGGAACCAAAAATATCATAGACTGTATCATCTTAAAATTCATCGTATATGTATATTAATTATATTATACACCGTGGGCCCGAGGTACCCGAAATATTTTAACCTTCGATTCCGATGCTAGGACATAGTTTGTTGAATAAAGCCTAATATCTCTCTATCACTCAAAGGTTTGCTGGTAGAAAACTCATTTTTGAGTGAAGCTCGCCTTTGTACATCACTTCACTAAATTGTTATGTTTTTATTGTAATTTTCTTGTGTACAATACAGAATAAGAATAATTTTTGAAATATTCATTATTTACGGAAATTCACAAATCGAAAAATACCTATGGTAACAAGTCCAATAAACGCGGCGTTGCGACTTTTGTCGTACCATACCCCTCTCGCCGTACCTATGTCTTATTTGTCGGGGAGGGTTGTGAAGTGAGAAGTTTCTTATCCACTAACACGATAATTTACAAATGTTGCCAGTTCAACCTAAGGTATTGTTTACAAGGAAGTACTAAAGTTAATTAATTTATTAAGGACCATGGACGTACAAAAAAGAGCGGACAGATTTTCGCTAACAAAAAACGGTGTCACTCAGAGTCAGTCAGTTTGCTGTACGTACAGGCTGGCACGCACACATTCACAAAAAAAGTCAGTCATTACACGCGTAAACGTCAACAGAGACGGGACAAAAAGCGGCAAAAAAAATTAAAATATAGCATGTCTTGTGTGGTGAAATGGTGTAAAAACCGTAGTGATCGGAAGAAAAAAAATCCAGGAATCACGTTTCATAGGTCAATGAATAATTCAATCACTTAATTCCCAATTGTATACAATAAAATCAATGTATTCACCAGAAGAAAAGAATCTGTCACAAGGCCAGTGTTGTCAATATTCACGTGTGCAAATTACCCTAAATATGGGAAATTTATAGTTTTTTGTTCAATTCAATTTATTTATTACTAGGTATTTTATTTATATATTTTTTTACTAGATTTCCTAAAGAAAATGAAGTATGGAGAAATAATTGGATTAAAAAAATGAGAAATTGTAACGGTGAAAACGATTGAATTCCAAACAAATACAGTGTCATTTGCAGTCTACATTTTGAAGCTAACGAGATATATAATACAACTAAAGGAGGACTCCGGTGTGTTGTTACATATGCAGTACCTCAAAATGTAAATTAACAATCTAAGCTAACATGGCATTTATTTTGCAGATATTTTCATAGGGAGATTTGGTTCTTACCTTTAACCTTTTCAAATGGCACGGTATAATTCTGCCGACATTTCCAAGAAATTTGTCTGCCAACCTGTATTTGTCTTAAAATAAAATGATAAAAAATGGGTAAATTTGGCTAACATGACAACCCTAAATTCATTCACACTTAGATAGCCGCCGCCATTACGGGACACAGTTTTGTCTTAGCGGGAGTTCCGTCCGATCTTTTTTGTATGTCCATGTTAAGGACCGATAAAAAAACTGACTTTATTGGACTTTCGTTGATATAACATTTGACTCATAATACCATCAGAAAGGCGTGGTTAAAATCTTTCGGGTACCTCGGGCACACGGTGTATATCGTATTTTTTTTTGTGGTTTCCTTTCCATCTACTTTTATTTTATTTTTGTGCGTCATTTTGGCGCGAATAAACAATTTTTCTTTCTTTCTTTCTGTATGCATAGACGTCTGATGCATAGGCTTAGGCTTATGGCTTCTAGGGTCATCTTTGAAAATTTCATAGCGCGTAAGCGACATGTCATTTAGTTGTTGTGAGAGTTCCTAGAGAACCGGTTATCTCGTTAGCGTCAGGCAAATCTCTTCTAATTATGATGAATTGTGATCTTTAAACCCAACACTTGCGGAAGTACGAGCTTTGAGTGTTGCCGGCGAACTTAATCTTGCTACTGGTTGGAGTTCAGTCACTTCTTAATGTTTTTCCGGTATCATTGGAGTCCGGTCTGCTAGCAACTTGTCGTGTTGTTAGTAATATTAAAAACGCGAAAGCGAGTCTGACTATCTGTTTGACCGCCTTTTCCCTATCTTTTCACTGCTAAACTACCAAAGCAAACTTCTTGGTACCTGGAGATACATTTCTTCTCAGGAAAAATGAACGTGAAAGTAGAAAGGAGTGTCAAGGTGTGTATATTCGACTTAGGCCCGATTTTACCGACGCCGACTTTTAGCAAATGGCGATATTACACGGTTCAACCAAATTGATTCACTTTGGTTGAAAGGTGCAAAAATGAAAGCATGTGCTATTGATCAATGATATTGAATGATTCACCTTTATGTTTACATGGTTCAATTTGGTTGTTTCATCCAAATTGAAAGGCAAAAGTGAACCGTGTAATGTCACTTTAAGGAATAGGTCAAAGGTTTTGACAGAATTTCAATACAAAAAATGTCAATTGCTAAAATGGGTCTTATTTGTAGAAAGAAATAGAGTATAAGTTTCATAGTTTCTGATTTCCCTCTTGAACGATTGGCGTTATATTTTGTATAGTACCTAAGTTATAAATCCGAGGTTAAGGATATACAGATAGTCATACTTACAAAGTCAATCATAAGTGTTTATTTATTTACATTACGATCGATGACGGGATGTAGTGAGGTCGCGACACCTACCTACGTCCGTTTAGTTATTTTAAATATTTTATTCGTTGGTTCAGACTAGACGTGGGAGTTGAATGTCAATTGGAACATGTGTCGTATCGATTTTACATTATTTGCTCGACTGGTCTACATGGCTAAATTAGCTATTATTGCTCCAGTTTTTTGAGATTATGACGATGTGCTATAAAAGGTGGCTGTTATGAAATTATTAGCAAAATCGTAAAAAGCATATTACATTATTCGTTTACCAGCCTTGAGCTGAATCCTTGTAATCTGGTTTAATTGTAGGTACTCATGGATATTTATGAGAAGCTAAAAAAACATTGCTTGGAGGTTGTATTTCAATTATGAATGAAAATTCTGCCATTACTAAAATAGTTTACGTAAACTAAAAGGGATTTCAATTTTAAACCCAAGTACTTGTTAATTACCCCATCCAACACGAAATTGTATGCTGTTAACATTTCTACACAGAAATTTACGATTACGTGTTGCTCATGCTTTTCCGTAGAGATAATGGCGAAAAGCGCAATTGCATTAAGTTAATGGTAGGTTGTTGGCCCTTTACCAACACCTCAGTGACCCACTTCCTTCACTTGATGGTGTGGGATGATAACTAGCGCATTCACCCTGCTTTCTTTCCTTCCTTGTTTAGAATTTAAAAAGATTAGTTACAAGTGATTTGAGAAATATTCCCTCGAGGTCGATCCGTCAGGCTTTCAGTCGTTTAGGTTTGTAACCTATCAGCTATCACATTTCATCAAAAGATATTTTTTTAAATCGTTTTCCTGAAATACGTCTCAGTAAATAAATGCTTCGAGTTAAGCTAACTCTCACTTATCCGTCTCATTTGCCTCTAGAAATCAGAAACTTGTATAAAAGCCGTTAATTTACAAACAACATTATATTGCCTTTACCTTATGCTTTTATTCTTAAAAATCTACTGAAAAAGGAAAACATTAAATGTGAGGCTAAAAAGGAAAAGAAAGGAGCTTTAAAAAAGAATTACGAATTATTAATTAAGAACCTAAAGAATTACGCAACTTAGCAGAGGCTGATGTACATCGAAGGCCTGTGATAGAGTGCTGAGATAAAGATGAAGATAGAATTTTTATCTTCTAAGTTAAAATTGCTTTCTATTACAATAACTATTGTCTATTATTTTTCATCTAGTTTAATTTTATAATTATATGAAAGTTGTTAAGAAGTGTCAGCAAAAATTTTTTATATTTTTTTTTTTGATTTTCTTTTCATAATATTATTTTGTTGCTGTAGGCTATTGTCCATAGAATATGTAGTTATTGTTTTGTTATTTATAAATGAAGACCTGTAATTGGCTGTCAGCCTAATTTACTGTTACTTGTCTGTCTTTTTTAGCTGTAAGTTTTCCATATTAATTTAAATAAATAACTAAATTACAATAATTATTGTCTATTACAGTAATCACTGAACGGAACAAGATATTACGTTCTACATTGGGATACTCAAGAAAATAATTAGACATTTACCATTTAATACAGCCAGTTTTACTGCCTAGCCCTGTTTATAAGGATGTGGTGTTGGATATATTACAACGATTGGTTTCCGGACCGTCTGCGTATTCCAAATTTAATTTAATATGGAAGCAAAATGACTTGCGCCACCGCTGCACCGTACCAAACCCACTAAGAGCGAAGCCACACTGCTCCGTTGCGTCGTCGCAGCGTTGACGCTGCGTCATTTTACATATAAATTTTAAAACATCCTGCACTTCTCCGTTGCGTTGTCGAACGCATTGCGTCGACGCCAAGACGAAGCGGGGGGAGGTGATGCGGTGCGTCGACGTCGGTCGTCGCAGCGCCAACGCAGCTAGTTTAGAACTGGCAAAACTCAATCTAAAAAAATTGAAAAAATTATCTTGATCTAAGTAATAACAACTCTTCGTATTTCCGCATAAAAAACTGATTATCACTATTCCTTAATGCAATCAAGGGAGATATCCAGAACCGTCTGTTAATTCTACGTTTGTTTCGGCGGTGTAATAATAGCAACAACAGCACATTTCCTACGATCCATTGTTGGTTAAATACTGAGGAATTCTTACTGAGACTCTCCGATGTCGGAGTAAGCGGCGTCGCGTTGCGTCGACGCAGCGTGCAGTGTGGCATGCAGTGCGTCCAAATCTTGCGCTGCGACGTCGCAACGCAACGCAACGGAGCAGTGTGGCTTCACTGTAACGCAGAACTATGTAGTCCTTGTACGTTAACACGGAAGAATAAACTAGTGTTGTGTATGACTGTTATCTGCACACCCACTTTATGCGGGCAAGTGAAATGGATAACATATTATGTAAGCATTGTACAACCTTAGATAATGTTTCTAATTTAAATATTCTGTGGGTTTTGTGGACTTTACTAAAGAATGTTCGGTAATTTGGTAATTTGTGTGTGCAGCCGATCTTTCGGACGCTATATCCGTCTATTGTTACATACAGCGTGTTGTTGAAACAATAAAACCGACATGTTTATTGTTTTTCCGCCGCCTGCATCCCGCAACTATACCGATGCATTCGGAAAAAAACACAACGTATGTATTCACACCGGAATATCGATACAAATTCGAACGCTCCTTAATTTGGTACCGGTAAATGTTATTTGGTTTATTATGCATTCAGCGCGTGCCGTGATTTGAAAACCGTTAAATTTAAATGACCCCAGTCCTTATTACGAGGCACTACGACCTATAATTGCGAACGTACTAATTTCTAATACGGATTTATAGTAACAGGTCGCATACAGAATTGAATTAGTGTTGTAGGTGTAAATGAGTACCACCCTCGCACTGAGGAGAATGTGGTCCAATTATACAACCTGTTAAGACTAGGATTTGTACGTAAATGTCAATGGATACGGAAATCTATAGATTAATGACAGCATTGATTGTTAGCCTGTAGCTGTTCTACTGCAGGGCAAAGGTCTCTTCTCATACAGATAAGGTACGAGCATTGACCACCACGCTTGCTCACTGCAGGTTGGCGATTTCAGACCACTAAAGTCCAGGTTTCCTCACGATGTTTACCTTCACCGTATGTCAGTGGCGTCTTAGATTAAGGCGCTTCTCCAGCGAAAGTGGTGCCACTTCAGAAAAAAGCATAATTTCTGTCAACACAAAACATTGAAATTTCGTACGTACCTACAACATTTTAGTCTAGTCAACAACATTGTTTCTCAGTAAGTGAATTATGTATGCAATTCTTCATGAGAAATAAAGTTGTTCTTAAACCAAAAAGTCTTGTAGAAATTTTCGAACACCAAATATCAACACTAGAGCTTCTGGATTCGAAGTTTTAGCGATAAGTACCAAAAACGGCCGTTTTAGCATTAATTACTAAAACTTCTAACCTAGGATGTCAAGTGTCGTTTTTTTGGTTTTCTTAAATTTCTACATCACTTGACTAAAATGTTGTACTTACGAACGAAATTTCAATGTGTTATGTGTTGACAGAAATTATGCTTTTTTCTGAAGTGGTGCCACTTTCGCTGGGGGAATGTTTTTAGATAAAGTTGTTTTTTTTTTATTACTACAAAATCGTAATTACTTCACAAGTGACACATTGATGTATCGTAACAACTTTTGAAGCATGTTACGCAATATTTTTATAGCTAATTACCAAATATGGTTGGGTACTTCACAAATAAGTTTTGCATGTGTGTAACATCACTGCCAATATCACTGAATTCATCGAACGACTGTCATCAAAACACTGTCGATAAATATGGCAGGTATTGATAACGGAATTGTCCTTATCGCGATAATTTTTGTTTTATATTGCTTCACTGACCTAATTTTAGCCATTTATTTGAATAATGCGATGAAGGATCCTATTTTGTTTTCGCCGTTAATTAGTAGGTACCGGCTCTTTCATGGTAATATCTGTGAAAACTAACACTTAGAAACGGTGGTTAAAGGTTGTTTAACTAAAATGGCTTTTAAGTTGTACAGGGTGTTAACGAATTCGTGTAATTCCTTCAAACCACATGATCTATTAATGATATAGATTAACACCGCACGGGATTTAGATTGATTAAAAAAAAAACTTTTTTTCCCAATTTTTTTTTTATATGACTGAAAATTACAATGCCATGCATACATCAATGAAGGCACAGCGACACAGCTCACCGGCACGACCAGCGCGATATCGCTTCACGCTGTCAGTTAACTTGGGACACTAAAATTACTCAGATACAGTAAATGCCATGCTTCATTCCTTGAAAACTTTTTTTTGTTGATTCTGAAAAAATTCTATGCAGGCTCAATCAGTGTCACCAGTAGATCACGCGGTTTGAAGGAATTACACGAATTCGTTAACATCCTGTATTGCCATCTCTATTCATTGGCATACAAATGACAAGGACAGGTGTAATAGAATCAGTGTTTAAAAATGACAATACTTTATAAATAAAGCGGTCGGGGTTAGCCATGCTACTCCCTAAGCCCCCGTTTCGTTTTCTTTCACTAGCAGTTATGTCCGCTCAGCCGTGCTCAATGTGACAGGTCCAGAGATGTTTCCGAAATCTGCGGCACGCATCTCATTTCCCTCATTTCCTCCCTTGTCACCCGCTTTTCAATCAGCAGCGCTGAGCGGATGCATAACGGTGTTGAATGAGTATTTCTGAAAAAATAAAAAAATAAAAACTTTAAAAAAAATGTTTATGGCACCGCAAAATAGCTCTACAGTGCATTCCACGAAAGATGTCCTTTCTACGCTATGTTGGCACCACTGGCTTTTCATTGTTTCGCGCGCTTTTGTAATGAAAAATCAGTGGTGCCAACATAGCGCCGACTTCGTTCTTGGAACGCACTGTAAACAAGTTTTCCTCTTTAAGTTTCGTTTGAAAAATGGCTCTTCTATTCGCTCGATTGGAAAGTAGACTATGACTAAAATATTTTCGTCGTTTCCTGTGAAACTAATACTGTTGCAAAATATTTGAATATCATTATAAAGTACTAATGTATTCAAAGGTTATAGTTTTCTATCTGCCCACGGCACGGCAATGGGAAGTGGGCGAGAGTCGCAAAATATTTGGGTTCTCAACCCACGACTGTTCTACATTGCCTTATGCACTTGGCAAATATGCGCGAATATGATAATATGGTGATGTTTTGTATAAGTTTTCTCGGACTGGTCATAATGTTTAAAGTTATAGCTTTGTTTTTATAGGCTTGTCGCGATATTACCTAGGGAAATCATCAGTTTCTACTTACTGCAGTAGGTACTTGATTTGAAATGGTCTTGCTGCTAAAATGTGTGTACAGTCAACCAAAGACGTATACAGGCAACTAATTAATAACATTCGTAGTTTAACAGAGTTATGCGTGTGTTGAGTGACCAAGTTTTCGCCATCGCCTGTCTGAGCGAGTCTTGCGTATAAAAAGTTATTACGCACACAATTACAATGACAATTACCTGCGTAGTGCATTGATATCCGTTGTTTGCTTGTATACCTAACTCTTTTGTTTACTGTACAACTGAGGCAAATGAGGTTCCCTGCCTTTTGTTATTCGCTTATTACAGCAGATCGTAATGACCATTGATATGTGGTATCTTATGCAACTGACAGTAGATGTCTTAACGAAGTAATGCAGTGTCTCTAAATCGATTTCAATTAATAAATTGATAGTTAATTCGAACATCGATTAATGCCAGACAAACACAACAAAGAAACATTCATCAAACCTTGAATAAAGACGAAAACTGACACAATGAACTCGTGGGAAATGCAATAACATCTTAATTAAACTCATTTCCCGTTTTACAGCATAACAGTTAACTGAACCATTGTGAAAAACCAGCTGACTCATACAAATTACTTGAACGACAAATTGCGATATAAAAGGACTGATAGCAGAATATGTAGTGATATCCGTTTATAAGCCGGGTTTAATAACAGCGAGTGGTTTCGCCATTGTGGTTCCACACAAAGTATAATAGCTCGTTGTACAATGGAAGTCTTACACGATGGTAGTTGCACCTAGCTTGTAAATAGCGATGTTTTCTTAGAACGTGCGACTGATTGCTGGTTCGTCTAGTGTGTGCTATTTTCAGTGCGTGCTCCTACTCGCGTGTTTGGAGTTGTATCATTTTGCTAAGCTTTGATATTCACTTAGTACTTTCATCTTGCACTTAGATTTTCCCTACTTATCGTAGGATTGCTTCCGGAGTACTGTGTTATCTGGAATGTTTCAGACGACTAATCTAATCGGAAAATAGATCGTAAATAACCCTGCTGCCGGTACTTAGTCTTTCTCTTCGATATCCACAACTTATCGTATTTGAGTATTTATTTTTTCTATTTAACTGCCTGTACATGGTCCTTGGGATCTCTAGCCAATGGGAGGGGGGTGGGGGGAGTAAAATTTTAAACTTCTTCTTCTCTCGTGTCAGCACGAGCTATACGAAAATAGCTCATGCTGTGGTGAAAAGATTTTCCAGTCAGCAAGGTTGGTAGCGGGGCTGACTGCCCAGGGTGCACCGGACGTACTTAAGTATTGTCACTCATGGAGGCTTTTTTCATGCACCCCAGTAAAATAATAGCTTAGTACTTTACTACTTATACTACACTAACATCATGTCTACTAACAACAACAACACTCAGGGCGACCCTTAGTGGGACTCGGATCTCGGGAGATAGGAAGGGAGCTTGATGTGGGCTGAATTATCGGTGTGAACAATAAGAGTGCCTCCAGGGTGTATTGCGCAGAGATCTGAAATGCTTTCAGCGCCTAATCAAGTTACAAAGTCATAAATAGTTTACGATCCCGCCGCCATCAAACTTTCTCTGTCTGATTTGTTTTATTCACTTCTATCTGTTTACCCCTTTTCAACGCTGAATGAAGACAAAAACAAAACAACTTCAATCTTCATTATTGTTACGTACGAATACAGAAATAAAACACAGGAATACTGCATAACAACTGCAATGCCTAAAACAGGATAAACAAAAATTCGTAGTTGCAAATTCACGTAATCACTAAGGTCATTAAGGGGCATGCAACGTTAAAATTGGTGTTGAAAGTCTTGAGTATTAGTTAGGAAGAATGGATGGCGTGCGGCGACGTCGGGGTTCCACTCGGACGCTCGCGTGCTGCCATTGTGTAACGTAGCAGTACAATAGCCTCTGTATGCTGTACTACACACGATATGTGCAAGGAATTTGCACTGGACGGTACACTTATGTACAAAATAAGAAGGTACGCCGCATATCAAGCTACCCGAAACTGTCAAACTTTCCCAATCAACCTTGAACCTAATGCCACCTTTTTTTTTTTTTTTTTTTTTTTTATCGTGGGAAAATCCTCATGGATACCCTTCGCCTGGGGAAGGCGAAGGGTTATGCCGGACTCTTACCGGCTAAAAACCCACGGTGTTCCTACTCCTGACCCTTGGCCGGGGTCACGGGATTCGCAGCTGCATGCACCGCAACCCCGGCAGGCCTCGGTCCGCCATCCCCTGGCGGACCTCTCCTTCTGTGGGGCCTTGCCCCACGTCCTCCTGAGAGGCGCGCACGGAACACATGCGCGCCGCCTTCTCGGGCCTGTTACTGGTCGGGCGACGGGTCCCCTAACCCGTCGCCCGCAGGCCACACACTAGGGTGGCCGGAGATCGTCGCGCGCCCTCCGGCGGCGCCCGATGCGTCTGGCGCGGGAAGGGAGAGTGGCCGTCGCCTCTCTCTCCCTCTCCGCTCCCTCCTTGGTCGCCATCACCACCTCGCAAAAGGAGGTGACGGCTTCCCACGCACTCTCGCTCCCGACCATGGACAGAACCACGGCCGGAAGCGAGAGGTCACCACCGATCGCCGCAACTAGTTCACGGCGCTGCGTCGCCCACGCACGGCACTCCTGCAACGTATGCAGCGCCGTGTCTTCCGGGCAGTCGACGCAGTGGTGACATCCGGGCGTCTGCTCCCGGCCTATGCGACACAGGTACTTCCCGAAACATCCATGTCCCGAAAGCACCTGCGTCAGCCGGAAGCTGAGGGCGCCATGCCGCCTCTCCAGCCACTCCTCCATAACGGGTCTTACCGCCGCTATTGCGGCGTGCCCTGCGCTGGGTTGCGCAAGTCGTTCTCTCCACTCGGCCACTAGGATCTGGCGGAGCTCACTCCGCTCAGGCGCCTCCTCGCGCTGACGATATCTCAGCGCGAGGGCCCTCGCCTCCAGATCCCAGGGCATCGATCCGGCTAGGAGGCTCGCCGCCTCGAAGGAGATCGTACGGTACCCCCTTATCACCCTGACGGCCATCGCGCGCTGCGGTCTGCGCAGGATTGCGACGTTGCGCGCCGTCAAGGTGTCCGCCCATATTGGCGCCCCATATAGGGCCATGGACCGTACGATCCCCGCGTAGAGCCTCCGGCAGGAGGTGTTGGGGCCCCCCAGATTGGGCAGCAGCCGCGACAATGCAGCCGCTGTGCCCATCAACTTTGGCGTCAGTTGCCGAAAGTGAGGCCCAAAGTTCCACCGGCCGTCGAGGACAAGTCCTAGGTACTTCATCGTCGACTCGACGCCGATGCGAACACCTCCCACTGTGATGTGGGATCCCGAGGGTGGTCCCTTCCGGGGCCCGTGGAAACACAGGGCCTCGGACTTCTGCAAGGCCACCTCGAGACCCAACCGCCGGATCCTTGTGACGACCTGCGCAACCCCAGCTGTCGCCAGTATGGCTGCCTCGCGGTGCGTCCTCCCCCGCGCCGTGACTAGCGTGTCATCGGCGTAGCAAGTCACGCCGACGCCGCGGAGGAACGCACCGCGAAGCACCCAGTCGTATCCGATGTAACCTAATGCCACCTAATGCTTTCGCGATAAAGATGAAAATCTATTAAAGAAATTTGACTGATTGTAAGAGCTGTATGTGCTGGCGTCTGTACAATCATTATGGTTGATTAGGAATATAGTCGCTACGGTACGGTAATTGAAACAGGGAACCGACTCCCTGGGCCTTATTACAAAAGATGGTCTAAGAAAAACCTAGGTTTTGAAATAGTCCCATCTCTTTTTGTTTTATAACATAAGAAAGTGATGCATATATTTTAAACCTGGGTTTACCTTAGTCTTGGCTTAAACCATCTTTTGTAATAAGGGGGCCTAAGTCCGTCAACGAAGTTAGTCGCCCGTCCGAAAGTAGCCCGAAACGTAGGAGTGAACAAAAACAAGTGTCAAGTTCAACTTTTCGGACGGGCAAATACACATCGGTAGTAGAGACAACTGTCAAATCGTGTTGTCATTCGTTCTTAGTTTGGGCCCCGAAATAATCGTATGTCCGTAGGTGATAGGGACGGATAGGAAACGCTCGTAACTAAGGCCGAAACCACGGACTTCGTGCTTAGGGAGTAGACCCCCAGAGCTGAAGTCTCGTTTAAGTAGTAATGTTATAGTTTTGTTGTCTTTGTTTGAATGAACTTGTATAATTGTGAACCTTTTTATTTAGGCCCATATTAATAGACAGCTCTCATTTCAGAGATTTTCCAACAGCAGCTACCTTATAGTAGAATTCCATACTTTTTTTTTTAAATACGTCTGTTCTATAATCATGTTTACTATACAGCAGTTAATAGGGATCCATCTCTCAAATGAGAGATGTTTGTTGCTGCTATGTGCCTTAAACTTAAAGCAATTTGAAAACAAAGAAGGAAGAATAAAGTCGCCATAAAATATTAATCTTCAAATAAAATCCAAATTAAGAAGAAATTTGACTAAAGACAAAGAAATTTTTATCTCGCAAGACGTTTCGTGGCCTAATTTTTGCTAAACGATGGCCATTACTGAGCAAAGAACCAGCATGACCAACTTCATCCTAATTACGGCTCATAATCTTTAATCTTGGCAAGCGACACACGGGACGTAAAAAAAATGAATCATGTTCGAAATATGAATATGATAACGTTTATTTTTTTATGGTAACTCCATTGCGTACGCGGCGTGCGTCCGTTCGGTCGTTGGACGGTAATGTTCCCTTTTGAACTGTTAATTGGTCCTTCCGTCTCTCATTGAATTGTGGAGGTCTAGCTGCAATGCAACGATGCAATAACAGGGTACAATAAGCTGTCAACTCGATATAACTCAGTAGGTATTCTATTGTGAAATAATGAATACTTCTATGGTACATTCGACTTTATGGCCCTAAGAAATGTCACCGGTTAAATGATGCGACAGCTATAAAATACGTCTTTAGCTTCAACCATAGACAATTTTGTCTTAGGAATAACAATCCTGTTGTGTCATACTTAATTGCTTTCGGTGATGTAAATAACGATTGTAGAAATCTTAAACCTCACCTGTACATTAACAAGTACATGCTGTCTTACAATAAAGACCTTTATGCTATTTATGGTCGTATGTCACCTACCCTAACAAAACAATACATTCTAACAATAGTCAGCGATCATAAGCTTTAGGGCAAAGTGGCATATGACCACGGACCACGGCCTATCTTCTGAACATCACTATGAATATGTGTAAGTTGTTTATTTAATAGACGATAAATATTGAATACATAGTTTGCATATGAGGAGTGTCTGTTCAAAGGAAGATGTTTCCACCATAACAAAAAAAAGATAAATGAAAATAAAGTCTAAATAAGTAGGTAAGTCTATCTATATGAATAAAAAGAAAAGTCCTGACTGACTGACTCATCAACGCCCAGCCCAAACCCTTAGACTTAGAACGCTGAAATTTTGCACAGAGGTTCCCTTTAATATAGACAAGAAATAAGGATTTTTCGAAATTCAACCCCTAAGGGAGTTAAATAAGGGATGAAATTTTGTTTGGAAAATCGTCACTTAACGGGTTCAAAATTTCACGCAAACGAAGCTGCGGGCAAAAGCTAGTAACACCAGAAATTAAAAAAAAAACTGGTAAATGTAAATATTTCTCTTTGAACAGACACTCCCCATATAACAATTTCAGATGATAATATTTTCTTGTTTCATACTTTTTATTAGAGCGTGATTTTTCAGTAGTCGGGTTTTCGTTTTTAAACTTACTTTTTTTTCAAATTAGTCACTATAAAATTGTTTATCTTTCTATTAAATCAAATTGACATACTCTTCACAATTCAATATTCGATACCCAAGACATGGTAACTACAGAATCCAAAATCTTATCTCTCATTCAGATAATTTTCCTCTGAGTTGTTTATGTTACATCAACGTCTTATCTCACCATCGATCAGTAGTCAGCTGGAAAGTATCAAACATAGATAACCTTGAACGATATCTCAGACCTTCACGAGATCCAGTTTGTTTCTTATAGTACCCTGACCAGCCTTGATGAGACGCACCTTAGCGTGATGTAGTTACGTTTGTAGATTAGCATTTAATGACGTTGCTCTTAGATCTTTGCAGATTCGCTCGCATAAATGATACATTATTCTTATTTCTGTAAATAAATCTTTTGTAGACTCTTTTAAAATCCATTTCATATTGTTTTTTTAAGACTATATGGCGCCGGCATTTCCTATCTATCTCTGAGAAGAAATGCCGAAACAAACTGAGAGGTCAAAGTCTCTTAAAGTCCAGACATTGTGGTATGAAAACTATGCGAGTGCAACAATGTAGGGCAACGCCTGGATTTGGTATGGCATTTTGAGGAAGGAGCCATAGCAGCTTTGAGTTGACCTGTCCCACCTAATGGTACGCATTCATCAGCCATCACCAGCCAAACTACAATGGACTATTCTCGTAGGATTCGTAGATTTTTTAAGAGACTGCTGGCTTGATCATCAATTTTGATATTATTCTGCGTGACGTGATATTTAAAAAAAATAGCAACAAGCTTAAGGTAGTAATGTAAGAAAGCCGTGTTACCAGAAGAGACTTAAATATGAACGTGGATGGATATAATACAAGTAGAGGTGGGCTAAAGAAAAAGTGGATGGATTCTATGAAGGATGACATGGGTAACAAAGGAGAGTAGGTACTGCTATGATGGCTGTTAGAGGAGAATGGAAGAGGAATGACGACACGTTTGGTGCAGTGGCTGAGCAATTGGCTTCTGCGCTACAGGTCGTGGGTTCGATTCCCACACGGAGCAAACATTTGTATGACCTACAGATAGTTGTTTCGGGTGGCATTTGTGTATGCGAGATTTGTGTCTGTAAACGCACCCACGATACAGGAGAAATCCCAGTGTGGGGCAACGTTTTTTTTTAAAAGATGAGTGATGATGAATAAAGGACAGGGCGATGATGATGATGAATAATAGACAGCTCCTGTCGGTTGTATGAAATTACCTTCGAATCGATAAAGTAATTAAAAGTCGATATTTTATTATTAGCATCAGTTACTGTCTACACACACTTCATATAAGATTATGTTTGTACACGTTTACTAGTCGATGTAAAGCAATAAATAGTACGTGATCAATATGTTAAGTGGAAGGATGTTTTAAGAATAGATTGGCATAGCGTAGTATATTTTTATGACACCTTGTGAATATATCGCCCAATGTCCGGCCGGACCTTTATGAATAGGACCCGACATCTCCTGTTCTGCCTTGACACTACGGATTTAGGCTCAATTTACACCGCCGCGGAATGGAATGGAAACGACGAAATTGTACATAGCATAATGAATTTAATATCAATGGTATAAAGTACAAACTAAATACTAGGCAAAAAAGGTCGCAAGGATTCCCCGGAAGACGCCTTAGAAAGCCTAGAAAGCTTTGAGCCTTAGAAAGTGCCGGTTATAATCCGCCAAGCTCTCTCGTCGAAGAGCCAGTCGTCTCTTCAGACTCCGCAGTCACACTGATGATTCAGCCGCCCTCATCAAGCTGTCTCCCTCCCAATCTCCCCCCAGCAACGAGGTCCGAGTCCCACTAGGGGTCGTCCTTAGTGCTGTTGTTGCTAGTCCTCATGATGTAAGTGTAGTATAAGTAGTTAGCTTAGGTTAAGTATTTTACTTCCCCCAGATTGGCAGGAGACCTTTCAGGTCTTGCCAATAACTGCCCGGTTAAGTAGAAAAGGTACGCAAGGACCATCTTCAAAAAGACAAAAAAAAAGCAATAACGTTTTAATTTGTTCATCAACTACTAGCTAATTTGTCGAGTCCGGCCACGACTTATACCAATGACATGTTCAAAATGTCGAGAACTGTGTAAAATTAAACCAGGCGTTATAATCTGTCCATTGTACAATCATTTTATTATTTCTTCTTCTTCTCTCGTGTCAGCACGAGCTATACGAAAATAGCGCCTGCTGTGGTGAAAAGATTAGCCAGTCAGCAAGGTTGGTAGCGGGGCTGACTGCCCAGGGTGCGCCAGACGTACTTGAGTATCGTCACCCGTGGAGGCTCTTTTCATGCACCCCTTAAAATTTTATTACTACAAACTTATAATACAAGCGTGCAAACACATGTACTTGCACTAGCTTCCAATGCAAAGGAAAACATCGTTAGCGAATCCATACAATCATTATAAAATCCAAGCCTTCGATAAGAAGCGCCACTTGTCTTGAGTGTAAACAGCACGTTCTGAGTATCAAGTGTCAAAACAAGAGCACCGAGCGCCACTTTGATTCACACGCGATTTACGCAGTTAAACGGCTTAGGAACAACGTAAATATGGAACGTACAATTATAATAAATCATTCAGTCAACTCCTGGATAAAAAAATATCCAACATAACATAAATCATAATAAATCATCCGGTTTCCTCCTGGAAAAAAATTATCCAACATAACATAAATTATAATAAACATCCAGTTTACTCCTGGATAAAACATTATCCAACATAACATAAATTATAATACGAGAAAAAAATATCCAACATAAACATAAATTATAATAACATCCAGTCTACTCCTGGATAAAAAAATATCCATGAAAATGTGCCATGCTATTATCCTGAAAGGTCTCTACTATGCTAAGTTCTCTACTCTATCAGCATTTATTTATTTTTAGCCCGTCTCACTTCGGATCACCCTTATCGTTTCGACTCACGAAAAATCTTAACTCATGTACTATCTCTTTCTACAGGATCCGTCCGCAGACTCCGGGTGAGGTGGTAGAAGGATGCGGTATATGCGCGCGCGCTGGCGGCGCTGCGGGCGAAGGAGGGATCGCCTTAGGATCAGAGCGCGCATTTACCTTCGACTATGCCTTCGAGCCGAGCTCGTGCCAGCAGGCGGTCTACGACACTTGCGTCAGAAAGCTCGTGGAGGCAGCCCTGGACGGGTACAATGCTACAGTACTCGCTTATGGACAGGTCAGTTAACTTTAACAATTTTTTTGTTTTATTTTTTATTTATTACTTGGCCTGCGTTTGGCCGCCATCTCGCCTGATGTTAAGTGATGATGCGGTCTACGATGGAGCACGCTTGCCCAGAAGAAACCGATTCACTCGTGACTAGAAGACACCCAGATTGTAGCTGTCGGGGAACACCCACTCGAGCAGCGCATTCCACCGTTTGGCGGTTTTCACAATGAAAGTGGAATCAAAGCGCTTCGTTCGGGCTTTTGGTATATCAACCATGAACCGATGGCGCTTTTTCGTGCTTCTGGCCGTCCGATAGAAAAACCAATATTTTTTTAAGGATGGTGGTTTTATTTATTTAGTTCGCAACAAGCAAATGTAACGACGGGCCTCAAGTGGTGAGAGCCCAACTTGAAGTCGAAATCTTATTCTTCAGCTATAATGCTCTGAAATAACTGTGTACCATCAAAACAGAAAGAACCAAGACAGAAGTTGCTATATTGACATTTTAGTAGAGGTAATAATACAAGAAGGGCAAAACAAAATGCCACAGTCTATTAAAATTTTCTATTTCTACCCTAACAACAACTTATTCAGTCAGATCATTGACTTCAATAAATACAGCGATTTCTATAGATCGTTAAAAAACAATACTTAACGTAGAATAAAATACAGATACATTTTTCAAATATAAAACGACAACATTAAATGAAAATAAAATTCAATTCCAAAAGTACGACGACCTGAAAACTAATCGCAATAGAAAGTTAGCGTTTCGTGCATTCTATTTGCCCGTGTCATCCAAAAATGTATTTATCATGCAAACTTTCAGTCTGTAAGCTCGTTGTTTCTCGGTGAAACTCGTCTACTATTGACCTAGTTGAGCTAAAAATATGGGCAAAGAACACTGTAGTCTGTAGTGCAATTGTTGCATCTCACGAGCGTGTTGACGCGTCGACGGTTCCATTTCGCTCGGAGGGAGCATTGTATTCTGTAGTGAGGTTAAGGTTACAAAAGAGTTTCAAGTATGAAGTTGTGGGCTTGTCTTCACTGTCTTTTGTACTCAGCATTAGTGGGAGGACTATCACGACGTCCGTTATACATATAATTGAAGTGGCTTGGATGATACAGTCCGCGAGGCCTAAGCTGAGCTTTGCATTTGTGTGAGAATTAATGCAGACGCGTCCTCTGCTTGGTTTAAACTGGTTTATAATGCTTTTTGGCAATCGATTCTATGTGCACCAGTGGCGAAGGGTGAATTTTCTTAAAAGGGAAGCCGGACCAAAAAATGCTTATCTTGCTCAAGTTTGCTGTGTGAATTCCAGTAACTACTCGTTTCGAAAGGGAAGCCGATAGGAATCGAGTTGTATGGAGCCTTCGCCACTGATGTGCACTCACACAAATGCAAAGCTCAGCTTAGGCCTCGCGGACTGTACCACAACTTTTGTTCATTAAAAGCAAAAAGAAAATTAAACAAAACACTTTTTTTTCATACAATACTGTTTCCTATCTGATGCGGCTAACATTGCAGTGCCTAGTTTCCTAGAATGCATTATACTGTATTTAGGTACATGTATTTCTATGAAAAATGTCAAACCGCATTATAATGCCCTCTGCCCACTCCGGTAATTATTCTACTCATTTAAGTTTACCATGGGTTAACCCCATGAATCACTTGCAGGAGGCTTGGCAACTTGACAGGACTCCACTTGACCACAGTGCAACTAAAATGAAGTCTATCTAATAATATTAGTCTCCTGCGTACTCAATGTTCATTTGATTGACATCAGATGAATTTCATTTGCCGAAAGATATTTAGGGAATTCGACTAGTGACAACAGTCTCTATTAAAAAGTTTTATGAGGTTATTCACAATGTCTACGGTTAGCAGGCATTAATCGCGATGAGATAAATTTTGCATTCCGAAAGACACTGCCGTCCAGCTACCTATAGAATGAGTTTTACGCGACATGTCATTGCATTAGAGTGAAAACCCTGGAAACGCAATTTGGTCATTTTTATTTTATCACGACATATGTAGGTTCTATAATAAGAGAGCCGCTCTACTCGTATGCGAAATTATTTTGTAGGCATTGAAACTAAGCCTTTATTGGGTACTAGCGACCCGCGGCGGCTTCGCACGGGTGCAATGTATTATATATATAAACCTTCCTCTTGAATCACTCTATCTATTAAAAAAAACCGCATCAAAATCCGTTGCGTAGTTTTAAAGATCTAAGCATACATAGGGACAGACAGCGGGAAGCGACTTTGTTTTATACTATGTAGTGATATAAAATTCGTAATAAATATAATTGACTAGCTTTTGCCCACGAGTTTGTCCCCGTGAAAACCCACAGGAGCCGCACAATGACCAAAATGCATTCCCTATTCTAAAGCGACGATATTAGCCTTGTATACAAAGTCCGTAAAAAGTGATTGGGTTATGACAGCACCAGCAGGACCAGCAAATGAGGCTACATATTTTCAACACGATCAAAATGCGAATACGACTACAAAAAATGTGGGAAGCATGCTCCTTGACCGCATTGTAATGGAGAAGGTCGTTAGTAGGTACTCGTAAGGGCACGGTCTGATGGGCCAGACGTGTTGAAAGAGTGTCGGTAAGAAAACAATAGATACTGTTAATGCGAGAGTTCAAGGTGGCGATAGTAGAGGGATAAATAATAAATCCATTATCGTCGAGTGGGACGAATATAGTCGGAAGTTGTTGGTTATTAATACTTTTGGAGATAAATATGAATGGGATATATGATGCTACACTTGTAGCGGTCAGCCCGTGAATATATCTTTAAAATTCAATATCTCCATAACGGTTAAGTTTCGGATACCGTATTACGGAATCAAATCCATCAGAAATTACCTGAAAAATAACGTCCTTTAATATTCAGTACGATTCAGTACGACTTTCCCTGTAACCCTGTATATACGATAATTACTCGCTAAGCTTGCTACGAGGGTGTTTCGGATTCCTAAATTAATAGTTTTCAGCATTGTATTTTCTCGTTTGAAGCTCGAGAGTTAGAAAGAAAACCAGAAAGTCGACGGTGAAGGTGTACCGTCGACTTTTCGGCGATCGTTTTTCACGACAAACAAGCCAACATAGCTTAGAATCCTTGCACCTTTGCGGTTACTTATCCCCATAACTTGGTAAGGGTCTTAACTAGATAAGTAAGCCGCTCAACACATATTGAGTTACCACAACAATTCAATTAAAATGACGTGAAGGCCACGACACCTGACATTAATTACACCACAGACTATACATAGAACGCTAGCTGTAGACTTATCATTATATGGCTCAATTTATTACCTACTACCGATCTTCACTTCATTTGAAATTCATCTGCATTTAGTTAGTTTTGTATTAGAACAAATCGTTAGTACAGTTTTCATGTATGAGTAATTTCCAGTCCTGCGTCTGTAGATAAATGGCAATCGATGATCGCTAGAGAATAGATACGACAATGAAATGTACTGGGGCCCAATTCTCCTAAAATAAATTGTTGTCAAACGCAATCGAACCACAACCGTCAGTCAGTTTTTGTTTTCGAAAACTTTCAAAATGATTGATTTTGTTTTTTGTGTCAAACAATTTGATAGCTTTTGAAATTGAGAACTGTCTGAATGAACGGTTCGGCCTTGGTTCGGTTGTGATTTATCAAGATTTATTTTAGGAGAATTAGGCCCCTGGATTGACATAAGCTTTCGACCGGTTAAGCGATCTGATGTCATTTCCATACATTTAATTGGGCGTATCTATTCTCTGGCGATCATCGATTGCAATTTGTCTATAGACGCTGTTTGCGATATACGTACCTAATTTCATTAGCACTTGCGCTAACGGTGATAGAAAATATCGTAAGAAAACCTGCAAACCTGAGAGGGCTCCATAAAGTTCTCGATGGTGTATGTAGTCCAGCAACTTGCACCAGGTCAGCGTGGCGACTAGGAGCTAAACCCTTCTCATTCTGAGAAGAGGCGCGTGTCCAGCAGTGGGATAGTAATAGGCTGATTATGATTGCCGTATGCGGCTTAGCAAGATTATCTGCGCCGCCCTCCAGGCTTTTCTGAATAGAATCTTGCAAAAAAATAAAAAAAAGGAAAAACCGATTAAAAAAAAAACTGGAAGCAGTAAAATAATTACCATGATATTGTAAAATTAACAGTTTTAGAAGTCGGTTTAATTCTACGCTGAAACAAATTGAAGACACCGACTTATGAAACTGTTAATTCTAAACTTCTTTCAGTTTTTAAGCCCTTTTTTACTTTTTCGGAAGTTTTTTGTTTCATACTTTTTACTGCCACAAATTACAATTACAATAGTGTATAAATTTGTCGACAACTACTACAGCTAGAAAATAGTTTAAAGAGGTAAGAAAAAAAGCTACGCCTCGAATTTATGACCTCCTTTTCGGAGTCGTCTAAAAATGTAATAAGTATTCTGATATTTATTAAAGCTGGTATGGCTAAACCCTCAGGAGACAAAGGTTGACCATCGCTGACCTAGAAGCCGTACCTACACTTTACATAACCTATAACTTAATGGCACAATTATAATAAGAATCGGTACTTGTATGGCGATAATAAACGTTACTAGAGTTTTATTTAATGTCCGCTTGATCGAAGTAAATCTGCAGGAAGAGAAGCCGTATTTGAACAACCTAAGCCCGATTTAGCGTGGTTGTAAGTCTTAGAACTTATGTTGTGTAAACTAAAACTATAGTATCAAATAACTTAAGCAGTTCCGGTTTGAAAGTGCAACATCATATTGCGAAAACTTTGTTTGTCTTCAGAATCGGAATTGGTTCTTTTTTATTTGTGATACATGGGTATATTTGGTTAATAGTTGGTTAGGCAGTTAGTATTTTTAAGTGCTCTATGATCAGATGAACCAAACAGGCAATAACTTAATAATAAAATATTTTGGCTTCTCTCGCATCAGCACTAGCTATACGAAAATAGCTCATGCTGTGGTGAAAAGGTTAGACAGTCAGCAAGGATGGTAGCGGGGCTGACTGCCCAGGGTGCGCCGGACGTACTTAGTATCGTCACTCGTGGAGGCTCTTTTCATGCACCCCACTTTGGCCTCGATAGTATAGTAGGTAGTATTTTATTTTGACTTTGATAAAGTAGTACCTACTAGGTACCACTTAATCGAAATTTTGGAATAATATTTAGTGTACACTAAAAGTCCACTTAGAGTTTTATTAATACGAGTAGTAGTATAGATTACATTTTTTTATACAATTAAAATCACGGATTACAATCATAAATACAAACAATTATAATTATTAATCTAATATTATAATATTAAATTAATAATTGATTTATGGTATATTGAGCAACAAGAATAAATTCTTGCCAAAAAAATATGTTTAATATTTGCAACGAATTTCTACGATCGGCCAAGAGAGAGAAATCTATCAGTTTTGACAACATTTCCTAACAAATGAAGATATCTTTACACCGGCGCCACACGTTGCCGCCAACGCTCGTACCAACGTTGGTCGGTTAATTTCGTGAGGCGTCCACACGTTGGCTATTATATCAGTCCTGTCCCGTCAGAGCCAACGTGAAGACGTCCAATACAGAAATCAAAATTGCTCTAAGTGCTTTTACATTGCTGCGTGACAATTATAATTTATATTTGTTACTGAAAAAAAAGAAAAAGCCACGTCAAAGAAGATGGTGGATGAGATGACGACACAATATATTATTGGCTGCGCCTGGTAAACTTCTAAAAATTCGATAACTTTTTCATTTGTCCAAGCGGGTGGTGTTTTTGAGGGTGAGGATGGCATTCCCGCTCGTCGCGCGCTCTCGATGCGTGTTGCAATAAGACTGAGCAAAGAGCCAACATGTGTACGTATTGCGAACGTTGACGCAGATTCCTTTGATAAAACCGACACGCCTCGGCCAATTCCCAACGCTTGTCCCAACGTTGGCGCCAACACTATTCTCTAGATCCACACGTTGGACGAGTGGCGTTGGGACTAACGTTGGGGCCAACGTGTGGAGCCGGCCTTATGGTTGACGAGTTACGTCAATTTAAACTAGGTACGCATAACGTCGCCAAAACACATCATAAAGACATCACTAGTAAATTGTAAGGTTATTTTAACAAGTGAAAATAAATCTTACTGTTTAATGACGTGCAAACGAATTTCAATCTTAGAGTGGTAGACCACTTTTTTGGCCGACTGTAACTCGTTGAAGGCGAAGAAACAAATCAAAAGCTTGCTGAAAGCTCACAAGCGACCTTCTCCTTATAATGTTAAATATGATTCTTTTTCTTGCCTAAACTTAACCTTATTAATAAACGTTTACCTTGAAGTTCCCTAGTCGCAGTCTCATTAACTCGGTGACATTATTCAAGCTAACATTTTTACGTAATCAATAGTTTAATTAGGGATTATTAGGTCAAGTACCTACAACCTTGTAAGTAGAGTACTGAATGTAGGCACTGTTCTTTGGTTACAAATGCAAAATTTTTCCTATAAGGAACACAATTTTCTCAGTGTACGTTACTAAGAGAGGAGAGGGTCTACTACGCTGCGCTGTAATATAGATTTAAAATGAAAGATGGTTAAAAATTATTTGGCAGAAGACGCAGAAACACAATCACAATAATAAATGAGACAAAAAAAAACATCCTGGATCATTTCTCTGCCGCGCAAAAACCTCCCTACTCTCCTTAGGCCGCTTGTACACGCTAAGAAATTTCACCGTGTCTGCTGCAGATTGGACCAATTTATCATGTATACGACAAGAATTTTGTCGGATCTAGGCACGAAAACTCGACGAATAGGAACGTGTAAACGTTAAGATTGTTTTCGGACAGTCGTGCGTCTACGTCCACGCAAACAAACGTACAAAAACTACTTGAACCACCTTACCCTACCTCGCCCCCCACCGCATGAATAGTTGTGTCTATAAACGAACTCACGATACAGGAGGTAACAGTGTGAGGCAAAGATATATAAAAAAAAAAAAAAAATAACAGCTGGTAATTAATTGAAATAACCTATTTCAATTATTATAACAATGCACGACTCATACTTTTAACCAATAGCGGTTTCAAAGGCATAGCAAGAATAGGATTTAGATTCGAATAAGAATAAGACACAGCCGAGTGTTTGCAGCATCACTTCAAATGGAGTTAACAGGTTTATTGCCTTAGCATCACGGTCAATTTGTCGTCGTTCCGACCCATTTCGTACGAACACCGAACACTTACAGTGTAGCACACATGCTAATATTGCCGATTGTACACCCGTACACTCGTATGGCATAAATTATTGTCGCCCCTTTCAATATATTATCAGTAACAGTTACATTTATTTATAGGGATAAATTGACAGGAAGTTGCGTAAAAGTACCGAGGGGAAAGGGCTTTTATTATTTATTACTTGGAACCTGTTGTGAAATATTGTTGTTGATACTGCGACATATATCTCGGAACTACTGTCTAGTCGACCAATCGCAGTCGATTAGCAGTCATATTGGGGTACATGAAAAGAGCCTCCACGAGTGACGATACTTAAGTACGTCCGGCGCACCCTGGGCAGTCAGCCCCGCTACCAACCTTGTTGATGGGCTAATCTTTTCACCACGGCATGACCTATTCTCGTATAGCTCGTGCCGACACGATAAAAGAAGCAGTTATAATTTTTCTAAAAGTAAAAGAGAAGAAAATCTCGGACAACAAAGATAAAAACACTAGGAAAGAAACATTATAACTTTTTTGAGACACTTTCATATTTATGATTAGTTACGGTTTACTCACGTGCATTTTTCGGGACTGCCCGACTAGTTTCATACCCAAACGGAGTCCTAAATTATGAGCTGAACACGCGGCGAGGTCGCAAGTCGAAATTTGCCGCGAAACTAGTCGGGCAATCCCGAAAAATGCACGTGAATAAACCGTACAAATTATGAATACCGTACAAATAAACCGTACAAATTATGAAAAAGCATGGTAGAGTTACTATGTTAGTCCACGCTAGGCCAGCGGGTTAGTGTCAGTCTTTTCGCAGTTCTCATAGTCTCTACGTAACGCCTAGATCAGGGATGCAAAGACCGTGGCTCGCGGGCCGCATGCGGCCCTCCGTCTATGTACAGTAGGGACCAAAAGTCCATAGGCAATCTCACAAAGCAATAGCTTGGCGTTTAGTTTGACTTACGACCTTCTATTTTTAAGAGACACATGCATCATCGTTGTAGTTCATAATTTCAACATAAATCTATATGTTAAGATGGCTTAGTGGTTAAGCGCGTCCAACAATATTCCTGGTTCATGGAGGCGTGCGTTCAAATCTCACGCAATGCAGACTTTTTGTAAGTTTTTACTCGATTGTAAGTATTTGTAAGTAATGAGACAGATATAATATTCAATTATCTTGTTCGCCTGGTTCACACATTTCGTAACGTTAGGGAGGTAGATCATAGAAAACTAAATAAAGAATTTAGATTTTTGTGGGGTAGATAGACATGAGTTTTATGAATATTTAACTTGATCGGAACGAACGTTGTCGATTGGTTGTAAATGTTAGTTAGTGACGTGTGGTTTAATAGATAGCGGTATTGTATTTATTCTCAAAATGCAGGCAAATAATAATATTGAGACGAGGGTGACTATTATTGCGCTGCATAAAAGTGGTCTTAAATAGAACACAAATATGTGATGAAACTGGACTGAATGTGAGTATCATAATAAACAATTCATAACTTGACCATTTACTTCAAATTTATAATGACCTAAGATTATTTGGCCATGTCTCCAAATTCTTTTTTAAATCCGCCATCATGAGGCCTAAAAGATAAATAATTAGTGTTTATTATTGGATTTAAAATGCAGAGTTATAATATTATATTATTATATTAAATAAACATTATTATATGAAAATGAAGTCACTTCAGTATTTTGATATAGCCGCCTAATATTACTTTTTTTGTTTTAGAGGAATACTGTAAGTCTTTGGATCAAAAGATATGAGGAAGAGGGAAGCCTTGCTAGTCGATAGCGAAGTGGAAGGCCGTCGCTTATTGGTGAGACGCAGCGACAACATATGGTGGACTATTATGAAACAAATGGTTTCACACCTACGAGGGACTTTACGGAATTATTTGACACCTCGCTGCAAACTGTTCGCCGTGCCCTCCACGCTGAAGGATTGCATCACAGAAGACCCGCTAAAAAGCCCTTCTTGAAATAATGACATAAACAAGAACAATTACATTTCGCACGGGATTACTTAGATTTTGACTGGAATACTACCATATTCTCAGATGAAAAGACGTTTAAATCTAGTCAAAAGGGTAGGCTTCACTTATGGCGCAGGAATAACACTCGCTTGTGTGATAAAAACGTAATCCCTAATACAGACTCAGGTCGCATTACAATTAATATGTGGGGATGGATGAGTGCAGCAGGCAGGAGAACTGGCTTTTATTCCTCCACGCACCAACAGTTCTACTTATTGGTTTTAATAATTAGACGGTGTAACTAAATATTTAGTAATATTAACATGTCCGTAATTATTTAATGATCTTAAATTGAGGTTTAGTTTCAATCTTCTTTTCGTCAAGAAAATGAATACTTAAGCTATAACCTCAATACATTAATTGTGACGTTACATAAAAAACATATTCATAAAGTCTAAATCACATATTAGTTTTCAATAAACTCTGCTGAATACCGATACTTAAATAAGTGGATGTCAACAATTACATATGTGTCATTAGAATATCCCTTCCTTGTTATGTTATTATGAATTGACTAAGTAGGTATACAACAAAAAATCTTGTGAACGGTTACAAGATAATTTCTTTTATCTAGGTAGGAATGTGACGTCACAATTCTCATAAAAGTTTGTTAGTAATATAAGTAAATAAAACGAATAAACATTTTTGTTATCATTTAGCACAACTTTTTTATTTCCACCTTCCTACACCAAAAAAAGATAAATTGAATACATAATCACATAAATAATGAAATAATAATACAATAACTAACATTATAAATAAACATCAATAACGAATAATTTTTTTGCTTTAATACAAATATAATAAGAGTTTCAAAGAAACAAAAACGAGTTACGCATTGTCAGACTCGAACTCAGACGTCATTGATTGTGGATCAATGCTTAGCCCAAACAGCTACCAGGACATATCAGTTTAATGCGAATTTTAGCAATGCAATGTTAAAAATGACGCATCACTATGATGCGTATTCTAAATGCAACAGAAATATAATGTTATTTCGCGTAGCGCGACGACATTCATTAGTGTGTGTTATCTGTGGAACGTTGAGACATCACTCGTACACGCACATGCATACGCATTCGCTTTTTTTTTTTTTTTTTTTTTTCTATTGGACTGCAGTAGGTCGTCCTAGGGGACGGTTTCTACGTAACCGGGCAGTTATTGGCGAGACCTGAAGGGTCTCCAGCCAATGGGGGGAAGTAAAATACTTAACCTAAGCTAACTACTTGTACTACACTAACATCATGACTACCTGCAACAACAGCACTAAGGGCGACCCCTAGTGGGACTCGGACCTCGGCTTAGGGCGTTGCTGGCGTGGACATAGGGGGGGGGAGACAGCTTGATGAGGGCTGAATTATCGGTGTGAATACGCATTCGCTGCATCGTGCGCGAGTTTATAGCAATGTAGTCCTTAGCGTGCCTATGGACTTTTGAGCGTTTACTGTACATGCGGCCCGCCAGCGAATTAAACTCTTTTATGCGTTTGTGTGAAAAAAATAAACTTTAAAAAAAGTAAAAACCGACTTCAAAGAAAAACTAAAAGGAGTGAAATAATTACCATAATATAAAATTAACAGTTTCAGAAGTCGGTGGCTTCTATTTGTTTCAGTGTAGAGTTGCACCGACTTCTGAAACTGTTAATTTTATATTATGGTAATTATTTCACTCCTTTTAGTTTTTCTTTGAAGTCGGTTTTTACTTTTTTTAAAGTTTATTTTTTATTAAATACGTTTTAGTGCCATAAACTTAACCCCCTCCTCTTCATAATCCTTCTTTTTGGCTTTGACGTAGTCGGGCATAAAAAGCCCTTTCAAATGATACCTTACACGATATAATGAAAACATTCCAAAGGGGGAGGGGGGGGACATGCACCCCCTCCTCTTTTCCAGTAGTCAGTTCCCAACAACAAATATAAACAAAGCAATATTAGTAATTTGAGAATTTTGCTTTGATCCGATGAGGAGTTCCGTTCCATATCTCTGAAGTTCATAGTCTAATCGTAACAAAATTTATATGGGACCAATCGGGAAGTATACCATTTCGAACAAAGAAAGAATTTTTCAAATCGGTTCATAAATGACGGAGATATGAGGTAACAAACATAAAAAAATAAAATAAAATAAAATAAAAAAAAAAATACAACCGAATTGAGAACCTCCTCCTTTTTGAAGTCGGTTAAAAATACCGCATTCTATCAGTAATGGCCACCTATAGCTTCTGAATAGTTTTTGCATTTTATCAAAAGCCCACACTACGATACTTTTTTTATTGTGTATTGTGGCCCACCTTTAGCTCATAGTCCGCTCGAGTGGTCCCAAGTCCTAATAAGTCTGTGCATCCCTGGCCTAGATAAATCAATCAACGAAGACGCGCCCCACTCTTTGTCTAAATCGCTACAGTGCAAAAGTGTGCGTTATAAATAAATAGCTATTAAGTTAGTTAGCCACACAATAGTTAGATGTGTGCATACGCACCACGCGGCCATCTTTCACAATGAGGAGTGGGCGCGTCTTCGTGAATTGAACGCACTGTAACTGCAAACTGCCTAGACTATTTGGTTAGACAAATGGAGTCCATGGAGTTTCTTGCCTGCTCTTCTCCATAGGAAACGACTAATTGGAATCGTGTACCTAAATTCGCCTTTTTATAAGCGCCTTTAATCATCATCATCATTCAGCCGAAAGACGTCCACTGCTGCGCATAGGCCTCCCCCAAAAGAAGGGTTTGCCGTAATCACCACGCTTGGCAGGCGGGTTGGCGATCGCAGTATGGTTGTTAAAGTACTCAAAGAACGCTGCTGCCCCATCCTCTAGAGAATCCCTTAGTCGCCGTTTACGACACCAACGGGAAGAGATGGGATAGTGCTATTCTTTAAGGCACTACACGAGACCTTTAGGTAAGCGCCTTTAATGGTTTATGTGAAATAAAAACTTTTGATTTTAGACAAATTAGGTAAGATATCCGGCCATCTTTTAATCGTCAGAGCCCAGAGCTCTGTCGATTAGTTAGTATTTTGGCCTAAGTGTTTTTTTTTAATCTTCTATTCTGTCAATTGACTGTCGGTCACATGACATAAATCTCATAAGACGCTGCAAATTACGTAACGATCGTGCACAACACATCTACATATTTCAATGTGATCTTTTTCCAGCGTGTAAAGTGGTCTGTCCATATAGGCTCGTAGTAACTCAGCTCCCACGTGCGGCCACTAATTATGTTACGTTACAAAAACTCAATGACAGAACAGATTATGATTTGCATGCAGTGTTATAATAACAATAAAAGTTGAACAGAGCTACGCGGGCGGCGGTCCTTGCCGCCCGAGCCCGCCCACGGCGACCTCCTTGCGATATGAACTTACCAAGCCGCTAATTATATGCTCGAGTAAAATATGATTGCTTTATATTAACCACTTAATGTCGGGCTCGATAAAGAATTTCTTAATAAGGTAATTCATAATTGTCCAATTTGCAAAATCTTTCACTCTGTTAAAAATTAATTGGATGTTGTTCGTCGCTGAGTATAATGATCGAGCCAGACAATTAGGTGTCTTGTTTTTAAAGTCTGCTGTTTAACTTTCATTACTGCCTCACGTGAAAGCATTTAATTACTTGAAGCAACTGCAGTGTATTTAAACAAAGTGTCCCATTTCATCCACTTTATAGTGCATCAAATGAAACCAATCGGCACTTTATCTAATGATTTGTTTAGAGTAGACAGTCTGGCAGTTCATATGCTTCCGTTCTTGTTTCGTGGTGCCGGAACAAATATTTATGCTTTCAGGATGAGCTTTTGTTGTATATATTTGGTTTTCCCCATGTGGGTGGGGTCAGGCTTTGATATAAAACTTCTTTACCGCACGCTGGGAATAGACGCGTGTTGTAAGATTCAAAAAACCCAGCACGCTTGGTGGTAGGATTTATACGGTCCGCTTGGCTAGCTACCACCTGAACATTAAGGGCGAAAACGCACAGGCGGGTGTCTCGCTTGGCGCATAGTATCTAGCAAGACGCATAAAGAAAATAAACGCATGTAAATATATAGGACCGGCCGCACTGCGCTTTTTGCCCTCGCTACCGAACTGCTGTAAGTGGAAGTCGCTAGAAACTAGGCACTAAGCTAGGCGCCTGCAGTGCGTTTTCAGCCTAAAGTCCGCTGCCAAGCAGTTTACTTTATTCCGTCGTCTGCATGTGAGAGCCAGAAGGGTGTAGGGGAATCGCTCTATATCTCTGTTACTTAGATTCGTGAGCTCCATCTATGACACTGTCTGCGCTTACCGTCTAGTGTGACTAGGGTCAAACCAGACCAAGTCAAATAAATACATTTTTATCGAGCCTTTGCGAGCCGGCCACAAATTCAGACTCCGGACTGCTACTGAGAAATTTCACACGGCAAAACCCAATAACACTTAGCCCGACCTGGGGATCGAACCTAGGACCTCACGCTCAGTAGTCGCGCTTGCGATCACTAGACCAACGAGGCAGGATAAAGTCGATGCTAATTTTATGCTTTCGTGTTTGCAAAACATTCTTATAAAACGATATCCGCATATTTATGCAAAAACTAAAGAGCAGTTCAGAAATTTCAGAATACGCTATTCTATTTCGCTATATAGTAGAGCATATTGAGCAATCCCATACTTTATAGCATAGCGTGAACGTGTCCATTTAAAATGTATGCTAAGTGATATCGTTGTGCTATAATGCTATATATTATAGCGTAGTCTGAACCGCGGTTTATTGCGAGTATCGCTAGTCCGCTCATTATCTGCAAAAGCATGAAAATGGAGACATCAAACGAAGGTAACTGAAAACTTCTACAATCAGTCGCAAGCGCACATTAGTTCCAGAAATAACCTGAATTCAGCTTCACATCACGTGAATTGTCACTTAACCTACTTTAATTCATAAAGCATGCATTTCCGAAACCATTTTTACACGCAACGGTACCTGAAATATCTATGACCAGTCTGCGCATGAGTCAAGCTGACTGAGCGACAATTGAGCGGATTAACTCTTACTTCGCAGATGAGTGCGTCGACCTTGTACGTGAACTTGGATAGAGATGTTATAACTGGGTTATCTTATCTCAACGTTAAACTGTTCAACGTAATTGCTATAATAAAACTGTTCAAAGTAATTTATTGGTAGTGATTGAGGTTTTGAGGAGCGTTGTACAGTTAGGTGAGAAAAGAAGTTGTCAGAATTGTTGTAATTATAGTTTGTTTTAATTACACCACTAGCAACCCGCCACAGCTTCGCACGGGTGCTATAATATGCATATATTATACATATAAACCTTCCTCTTGAATCACTCTGTTTATTAAAAAAAACCGCATCAAAATCCGTTGCGTAGTTTTAAAGATCTAAGCATACCTACATAGGGACAGACAGCGGGAAGTGACTTTGTTTTATACTATGTAGTGATTAAGGAGTCATGTTTTTGCATATATCTTTAAAGAATGTTTATTATTAAAACCCTACCATTGCGTCTTAAAAGTAAAAGATTAATAAGCGAATTATTAACTAAAACTATCATTATCCTTAAAAAAATTTAGACCATTTCCTTGCTAATTGCCTGGCAACAGAAAGAATACTGTCGAAAATAAAAATAAAGAATACCAAACTGGCTCAAGTTCTTTTATACAAAAAAAATCATGACTGATAAAGACCTTCTCAAAAAATACACAAATTACTGCAATTATAGTAGTGTATCGATTAGACAAAATACGAAAAACAAAACGAAAAAAAAAAACTTATTGTAAAATACACGCACTCCGCGATTCTATACCATGGCGACAAAACGGCTGGCAAGTTTGACGAATACTTCTTTTAATAGAACATGGGTTCCTTGTTTCTTTGTCTAGCGGTTATCGGCGGATATCCGGACTTTTATCACAACCCTTTATGATGATAAAGGGCTGACATACTTTCCAAATTACCTATTGAATGTAATATCTAATCTATCAATGAATGAATGAATGAAAGGGAACGAGCTAATGAAGGAGGTTTGGGTGAAAGCATAGATAAAGTAATACAACATTGAATCGATCGGTTATTTAATTATTTCTGATAGTGGGATGGAGGATAATGAAATATTATCGAGAAGTTCTCGGGGTGGTGATAGAGAAGACTAGATCATGACGAAAAAGTGGACGTAAGGCCAAATAGTGCATATTAAATAATAGTTCTGAGGTTGAATGTAGGCTGAACAAATAGATTGTTCTGTTAATGCAATACAGAATAGGTCAAGTTATATAAATGGCTATTATTATCACCAGTCTATACTTTCCCACTTCTGGGCAAAGGTCTCCCACCATTTCCTCCACTTTTCCCGATCCCTTCCTGCCAGTTTTCAAGGATCGCAACCATTTCTTCCCGCCATCTCCTTCGTGCCCTGCCCCCCGTCTTACTGTTAAGCGTTTCTACCAATCGCTGTTATTGGTAGAAACTATTTATATATAAGCTCTTCTCGTTTATTCATTCTTCTTCTTCTATCGTGTCGGCACGAGTATACAAGAATAGCTCATGCCGTGGTGAAAAGATTAGCCAGTCAGCAAGGTCAATCTTTTGAAGAAGGGACATTCCCTAGTCAATTAAAAAAAGCCTTAATAAAACCCATTCATAAAAAACACGATAAAACTGACCCAACTAACTACCGCCCTATTGCGCTACTGCCTACTGCATCAAAGATCTTTGAAAAGGCAATGTGCGACCGCGTGTACTCATTTTGTGAAAAATATAAAATACTAGACGACAGTCAATACGGATTCCGCAAAAATAGGTCTACAACTTTGGCTGTCTATAGATATATTCAGGAAGCCCTAAACATAATAAATAATAAAGACTATGCGGTTGGAATTTTGTTAGACATGACAAAAGCCTATGACAAGGTGCAATTTAAAATTCTATTAGATAAATTGTATGGTATAGGCATTCGGGGAAATGCTCACAAATGGTTCGCCTCATATTTGAACAACAGAAAACAAATAGTAGAGATAGAACACTACAATAATCACACAAAAGAAATAACAAAAATAAGATCAGACATAAAAACCGTAAATGCATCAATTCCCCAGGGTAGTGTACTGGGATGTTTGCTATTTTTAATCTACATAAACGACCTTCCAAAGGCTATAAACGAGACATGCGTTCTATTCGCAGATGACATATCCCTACTCACTTCATGCAAAGATAATACAGGTATCAACGAAAAGCTAAACTCCCTTCTTTCCCCAACTATCAACTGGATGAACAACCATAATTTGGAAATAAACTTTACTAAGACTAAAATTATGACTTTCCACCCCCATCAAAAAGCCCCCCTTAATCTCAACTATAGCTTCAACAATATTCAGTTGCAGCAGGTTAACGCATTCACCCTCCTTGGACTATCCATAGACACACACATTAATTGGAAATCTCACATACAAAACATAAGAGCGAAGTTATCAAAATTCTCATATGCTCTACGAGAAATTAAAAAAACCACCAACTTTAAAACTGCACTCGTGACCTACTATGCATACGCCCAAGCATGGCTCACCTATGGCATTATTTTGTGGGGGAATAGCACTGAGTCAGCCACAATATTTACCCTAAAAAAAAAGCCAATTCGGATAATGACAAACATTGAACAGACTGACAGTTGTAAACCACACTTCCAAGAACACAATATACTCACCCTAACTTGCTTATACATTTTCGAAATGTGCAAATTTGTACGAAAACATCCAGACTACTATACCACTCGCCAGGATATCCAAACAAGATTCACTTTAAGATACAAAAATAGATTAAATTTACCTACATCTCGACTAAAAATGCACTCAACTGGCCCCCTCGCTATGTCAGTAAAAATATACAACAAGTTACCTAAAATCTTAACAAACGAAATTAAAACCAATGTGTTTTTACACAAATTAAGACGCTTTCTGGCAACTAAATGTTATTACACAATAAAGGAATTCTTTGACGATAAACTCACTTAACAAAAAACTAACAAAATAAGATAGTACCTACATGACAAAACTATATACACCATTCAAATCTATCTCAAACGAAATATGTAATAATATAATTATTAAGTACCGACACAAAAACTAATAATATAAAAATAATACATAAATAAATATAAAAATAAAATATAATATAACAGAGTTAATAATAATATGTAAATCATTAATATATAAAATAATAATTTATAATAATATATAAAATACTACAATACAATAAAATATAATTAAAAAATATATACAATACTTATATTATATAATTATACAAAAATTTCTTTTGCGGGAACCTAAATGTTATTACACAATAAAAGATTTCTTAACTTATCTAAACACTAACAAAATAAGACAGTACATGACAAAACTAAATACACTCATTAAAATCTATCTCAAACGAAATATGTATATAATATAATTATTGAGTACCGAGACAATAATTAATAATATAAAAATAATACATATTTTATAAATAAATATAAAAATAAAATATAATATAACAGAGTTAATAATAATATATAAATTAATAACATATAAAGTAATAATATAAAATAATGAAATAATAGTTTATAATAATATATAAAATATTAGCAGTACAATAAAATATAATATAAAAATATATACAATACTTATATTATACAATTATAATTATACAAAAATACTTGATTATAGACCATTTACCGAAATTGTATACCAAGCCCTCTTCCTCTCTCCTACTACCTCTGCTGTGCCCGACAGGGTCCATAGTGATTCTGCTATATTTTTATTTATAAGACCTAATGTTACACTATGGAACGCAATAAAGTATTGAGTATTGAGTATTGAGTAAGGATGGTAGCGAGGCTGACTGCCCAGGGTGCGCCGGACGTACTGAAGTATCGTCACTCGTGGAGGCTCTTTTCATACACCCCCATTCAGTTTATTCATTTAACATACATTATTAAACAATAAAAAAAAACATTTAAAAATATAAAAAATAGTAGCCCACCGGCATCGTTAACAGGGTCCAGGCTGTCGGCAGGGAGGGCTCCAGAGAAAGGATGCCTCACCATGCGTGCCGTGTCAAGGAGTAGGTACTGCTTTCTGTATCAAGCCCTTGATCCAGCCGCAGAACGCGAGCCTCATGAGGTGTTGATCGAGGCACTTGGCCATTCGCCGTAACGACTATTGGGACAAAAACTGCTGAGTCCACATCCCACATGCCGACAACCTCGTGTACTAAATCAAGAGATTTTATTTGTTTTGTCTTTCTCATAAGCACTTCTTATTATTACGCTCTAAATGACAAGACCTATTAAGTCCACGGAATGTCACTTAAAGTAGCTTCTTTTGAATAATTATTACATCAAAACATCCGTCTTATATAATTAGAAACGAATTTGGAAAACCCGAATCTAACAACGCAAAACAGCAACTAAATCCAAAATAACTACGAAACGTCGATCACGCATCTTTTTTCATCGACCATAAAATGCGTGGTGCTATTGACCTGTGGCCATATGCCTAGGAAGGTCGAACATGATACTGGCCTCCAACCGACCGTAGACACGATTTATGAAGCGTACACAACTTGTCAACGAAACGAACGGAGATTGATTCTGCTAAAAATCGAAAGAAACAGATTCGTTCTTACTTAAAAAATTAAAAAACATTACTAGTCAAAAAATACCAAGTGACTAAAAATGTTTACTAAAAAGACAAAAAGCAAGTTGTTTTAAACTTTTCAGTATAACACAGCAAATTCGTATGTATTTAAAATTCTGATGCATTCGGGGGACATTTTTTTTTGGAAAACAATTTGTGCGTCCTTTGATTTGATTGACTTTTTATTTTTATCCGATCGAGCTAAAATTCACTCTATACCTATGTTTTTTAAGTCAGTAAGGCTTTCGCAAGCTCGACCTAGCGTGGAAGCGACAGTTAATATTTTCCTTATAAGCAATCGTATAAAACATCAATACCTGTTAGATTTAAGGAATTTGTTGTAGAAATCTTTTTCGGTTAATTTTTATTCTTAATTCAACAAATGACGAACATTCGTTGACTTTCGTTGGCTAGATATGTACGCTGCATTACGAACTAGTTTGGAGTTCAAGCCATTATCTAACCAATGGGGCAAGTAAAATAAAAATTCCGACGTCCAAGGCGTTCTTATTTTGGAAACTTGATATATGAATGGATTTTGCAAGACAGGTGTTGGCGAAATAATTTCCGTTTTGCGATTGCATCTTGCGGTTTTTTCGCCTACTGCTTTCCGAATTAGGATTATTTTTGTGTTAGGCGTCATTTCGTAAAGGTTTGTATCATCATATTTTTTATTCATCCTTGGACACAGTTGGTAAATGGTGCCAGCGTTGTATTTCATTCCTAAATATAAAAGGATTTTGCTAAAAAAATCTACGCTGATGTTACTATTTAATTTCATGTTCCATTTTTAGCGTCGGTTTCTTCGTTTTGGCGGTATTTTGTTTCACAAAAGATAATTAAGAAATACGTTTATAGTATTTATTATACAAGATTAGTCGGAAAGGGGTACTAATCCGCGGGCCACTTAAAGTATCACCGATGACTGTTTTAAAGCAAAATTCTTTCCACCCTCATGATTATCATTTTAGTTTTTTCAAAAATTCTTCATCCCTGCTTTAGTTACGAATTCAGAAAACAGCATCTAATCTGTGACCCCAAATATGACCTAAAATGTAAACACAGCTGACAGATGATAGCTAGATTTTAGCGTATTTTTTATGAAATGTTTGAACAACTATTTCTCTAAAAGTATTGAGTTTTGGGGAAAGTTGTAGAACAAACGTTATTCATTGTTATGGTTACTTTATCACCCTTTCAGATTAGTACCTATCTCCCTTTCCGACTGTCTTTGTATACTTTGTTATCAAACTATTTTTTCCCCACGAACAAAAAGTAGTAAAACTTACTATTCTGTGGTAAAACTCCCGAGGAAGCTTAAATTATAATCTAATTGGATTAAAGAGTCCACATGAATCAGAAGTGTGGAAGTTCAGATAACTTTGAGAACAGCACAGATTAGATTTGAATATTTAGCCAAAAAATAAAAAGTAAATTTGCCAAATCACTAAAGCAGTTCTTTCTCGGGAATTTGTAGACCCATACTTAGGTGGTTCTCAGGTTTCTGAGACAGAAAAGACCAACTGGTAAAAATATTATTAGTTATTAATATGTAATTATTATAAGTCCGTACTACTAAATTTTTATGTTGTTAAAATTGTTTGTTCAGTTCCCGCAGACAAACCGTGCAAACGGTTTTGTGGGGCTTAGTATAAGTAAGCTTGTATATAAAACTTTCTTTATAATAAATAAATAATAAAAATAAATAAATAAATTTAACAGTTTCAGCTTAGTTTAGCGCAGTTTTGAGTTTTATAAAAAGGCGACCAACTGAAAAGATTTTTCCTAAGTCTTTTATGACAAAATTAGGTAGTTCAAAGAACTTTTAAAACTACTAGGAAACTTGATTTATGATAATAACAGTAAAGCAAACAACTTATTGTTCATTTAATTATAGAGAATGATTAAGTAGCTACATAATTTATATTAAAAATTTTACGATTTGTTTTATCGCAAATAAATTCGCCAGTTATCATCAAATAGCTTTTGCCCGTGGCTTCGCTCACGTTAATTTAGAATTTAACAATCAATTCGGATTGTTTTAGGTACAATAGTATGAATCAATGATGATTCGAAAGACACGTGGCGCCATCTATGAACGTTATTGTTGTTTTCCTCGAGAACTGTAGTTTTTTTCGGGATGAAAGGTATCCCATGTCCTTTTTGTACATTGACAACGTATATAGGGTGACTGGTAATTAGTGACCGATACTTTAACACATGATTGTACTCATGATAACAAACAACTTTCCCAAAGAAACCTTATTTTTATTTTAAATTTTCATCTAAAATTTATTAATAAACCGTTACGGAATGGAAGCGGCTCATAAATCAATCATGTTTTTTTTTTGTTTTATATGTGATGTTTCTTTGGGAAAGTTGTTTGATATCATGAGTACAATCATGTGTTAAAGTATCGGTCACTAATTACCAGTCACCCTATATATGCAAAATTTCAGGATTATCGGTTCATTGGTTTAAGCGTGAAAAGGTAACAAACTTACCTTCGCATTTATAATATTATTACCAATCATCAATATTATTAACAATTTATAATAACTTCTTCGTAGCCTATCGAAGTTCAATGCTGACCAAAGACTTCAAAAGGAGCTAAAGTTTGGAATCTCTACTCTGGTAGGTGCGCTTGCGCAAAGCTAATCACGCCGCATAAATAATTTAGGTAATTTTAAGCGATACATAATACGATTTTAGAAATATCACTCAGCTCAAATTACATTTTAGAGTCTTTAAATTCTCCATGGATACTTATGGTTAGACCTCCCTTTATGTTGCTAGAAACAGTATTGAAAACAGTGGAACGTTTAAGGGCAGCGGGTGACGACATTAGCGCCTGCGCCGTAAATGGGCGGGCGGCGCGCGCCTGTGATCTATATCTGTGCGTCCGCGCATACCACGCCGTTTCCTACATACTAAGCGTTAGGACGACCACACACTTGCTACTGTATAATACGACTATCACTCAACATGTCGCAGTCAACTGCTATACATAGACTCTCCTCCTAAAGAGGTTATTCCCCGAAGACAATAAAGGGCCAGCGACCTCGGAACCTCCTGTTAAACCAATATCTTACGTGTTTTACTGCATAGGGTCTCGGATGGCAATCCAAATAAGAAATCTTTATGCCATCTGCGGTCCATGGCCAGCTTCGTTGGCCCAGTGGCACCACATGAATATGAAATTGACGTTTGGGGAAGCTTCGTCACTTAATTTAATAATCTCATTATAATTCACTGCTTATGTAAGCCTTATATACGGTGTGTGGTCCACCTTATTGTTTATGTTGATTCATTCTCTAAATATGTAAATGCCGGTGGTCCCATTTCATGCCTTTTAGAGTATTGCGCTCTTTGTCAAGTAATACACGTAATAGGGAGAAAAATGCTTCGGTCGTTAACATAATGGGTAAGTTGACGCCACTTATAGCTTGAAATGATGTACAAATTAAGTAATGACTGAAGAGATGTTAGCCTTGAAGTGTTGTTTGCTATTGCATAGAAATGTGGGATTGTGTCGTTGCGATTTTTGTTGTGGGCGCTACGAAGAAAAATATCGTGACGAAACTTATACATTCTTAATTAATTCATACATTGAGGATTAGATTTTCCTGCTTAATATTATTACAGTTTAAGACAGGACTGGGCAAATTACGGCCAGCAGGCTAGCACTGACCCTCGAAGCGCTTGAATCCGGCCCACCAACCCTCACTTTTAGAGCCAGCAATGGCTATAACAAATAGTAGTAATTATAAGAGCCAAAAATGTTAGTTTTGGAGTTCACCATTTTTTTTTTTTTCTTCCCCCTTCTTAATTTGCAAAAAAGTTTGCCCACTCCTGACGACGACTTCCTCTAAGACGAATCTCTATAGTAGTACAACACATTTCGAGAGTTCTCTATGTCATTTTTGTAACTCTATGCGTTTGTTATAAAGTGGTACGTGTGTAAATGTCCTAAAAGGGCGACGAATCGTAGTGCCATTTGTCACGGCGGGTATTTACTACCGCCGTAACGGATGCACCGCGTGTCAAATATTCCCATCAATTATGGAACCACGCTTTAAAACGACGAAACGACTTCGGCTGTCGACTACCGTCGCCTTGTCGACGGGCTTTAATTTTTCTTAGTATTTCTGTAGGTTCGCTCCTGTCTGTAATTTGCTCAACGACTAGTTCCTATCTGAGGGATTCCCGCCAGCAACGCCTTAAGCTGAGGTCCGAGTCCCAGGGGTCGCTCTTAGCGCTGTTAGTAGTTAGCTTAGGTTAAGTATTTTACTTCCCCCCCCATTGGCTGGAGACCCTTCAGGTCACGCCAGTGACTGCCCAGTTACTTAGAAACGGTCCGCAAGGACCATCAACAACAAGGCAAAACGAAAAAAAAGCTGTCTATGGCCGGCCATACACGGGCAGCTTGAAACAGTCAGGATCGACTGCGTTAAGCGGCAACTGCATAGTAAACTACAGCCTTCTACGTACGTACATACACGAAACAGCTCGAGCAGTTGCAACTGCTTCGGGCGGTTGGCGGCACGGCGTGCGGTCATGCAGTCGCCAGGCATACACTGACTGCTCGAGCGGTCCATGTATGTTTATCACTGGCTAACTGCTCGAGCTGCCCGTGTATGGCCAGCCTAAGGGTTTTCGAAATTCAAACGCTGTAAAGTATTGCCAGTTATAAACTCGCTTTTTGTTTGGCGCCATAAACACTTGATTAGAAACCGATGGCTACTAGCAATAACTAGGGTATATTAAGTTATTCGATTATTAGGTAAGTGTAATTTAGATAATGTTCTTATGCCAATTATCATTAGGTGGATAGATGTTATCGCCCAGCAATGAGTCTCAATAGCTTATCGAATATCTACATGATAAATGTTTTATTATTGTACAGATGCCAGCACATAAAGCTACTACAATTTGTCAAAATTCTAAATAGATTTTCATCTTTACCGCAAAAGCGTTCAAGGTTGATTGGGGAAATTTTACAGTTTCAGGTAGCTTGATATGCTGGCGTCTGTACCTAAGCGACAGCTTAAAATTGTGTGCATTACTTCATACCAGTCCTTAAAAGTATAACAGTAGCAAATGCAGGGCAATTAGCCGTATGGAAACACCTACTGCATGAAATTAGATAGTTTTTTTTAATCTGAGGGCTAACCGTTCAATAACTAGAGGCGGTCCATAGACCGATTATTGTCTTTGGGTAGGATCTACTTTTCTGTTGTTTTTGTCATTATAATGCCAAAACTCTGACTCTTAACTGCCTCGTCGGTCTGCTAGACTGCAGAGAATGAGGTCCTGGGTCCCCAGGTCGGGCAAAGTGCTATTGGGTTTATCCGTGTGGAATTTCTTAGTAGCAGCCCGGAGTCTGGATTTGTGCCCGGTTGATGGCAATAGGCTCGCCGCCTATTACATGGGACTTAAACCGTTGTACTATACACCTCTGCCCAACCCTTCGGGGGATACAGGCGTGATATTATGTATGTATTTATAATGCCAGTTTCTTTGTCAACGTAGAGCGACTATGCCATTTGACGTCCATAAAATAAACCTTCAAAATATGTAAGCTATGTAAACGAGACTCAATCCACCTGACACACTCCTTAAGGCTCTCTTACGTCACCGACGGGCGACTGGGTCGACTATTCTTAGCTTAGGACTAGATATAATAACAGTTAGCATAAGTATCAGCGAACAAACAGACTAGGCCCACAATCTTGTATCATAACAGTGTGAGTCACTGTTAGGCGCCAAACTGCGTGAATAGATAACATCAAGTCCGTCACAAAACAGCCTGTAAGAGCGGTTACGCACTGCATCCGATCCGGATCCGTGAAAATACGGATATAAAAAACTCGGACCGAATTCGGATATTGCTTTTCGCACTGCATCCGATCCGAATTCGTGAAAATACGAATCTAGAGCTTAGGCTCTAGATTCGTATCAGATCAGAGATCGGATTAGTGCGTAAGCAATATCCGAATCCGGTCCGAGATATCTAAATATCTCGGACCGGATTCGGATATTGCTTACGCACTAATCCGTTCTCTGATCCAAATCCAAGCAATTCAGGGGCCATCTTAGGCATATGTCCGATTTGAATCCGAGGTAATGCGAAACTGTTCATACAAACAGTACTACGGCTACTTCGATCCGTCAATATTTCTTTCGAATTGGAGACTCACGGATGACGGAAGTCGGATCTAATGCGTAAACTACCATACAAATAGTTCTATAACCACCTACCTCGGATCGTATTTTCACGGATTCGGATCGGATGCAGTGCGTAACCGCTCTAATCCTACCACCAGATAAGTGCAAGCAAACAGACAACGATAACAATTGTAACCTTTATAATAAAGAAGATAAAGTATACATTTCCGTGTGCTTTTCATTCTCATGGTCAATGATGGGCCGCTAACGGGAAACTCACGGAGGGCAGGCTGCACCTGACCAAATACTTGTAGTAATGTATTTACTTTGTAAAACCTTGGGTTTTAAGTTACTATTTAATTGTCTGCTTCACGCTTGTTACTTGCTTTTAGTACAAACACTCCGAGGTCGTTAGGGTTGGCAAAACTAATACTAACTCTTCAATTTAAAATTTAAAAATACCCCCGTCATTGTAATGTGGCTGTCGAATTATCGATCCTTGTTAGCGATTCATATTAAATGCGGTGAAAAAGTGCTTTCCATAACGAGCCATACGAGCTCAAACACGATGGGTCTACATTCATTGTGGAGGGCCGATCAGCACCCTGAACTGCCTTCAAAGTCCTTCTTGTCAGTACAACTTATCATAATCTTAAATGGCCAATAGGTACATTTTTTTAACTTTTTAGAGATTTTAGGTATCATGCTGATTCCAGATGACGCTGCAGCATCAGGTCAAGGTTACCAGGTTATTGTGATATCATTAAAGTCACAGGATACTAAATTACGAATCGATCAGACTAGTAGAAGTTGCTCACATCCCTTCAACAACTAGGAAAGATCTGATGATCTTCAAATACCTAAACAGATTGTCTTGAATCATACCTAGAACACTCTCGATCAAGTCACCTTACAAATAAAAAAAACGAAATCAAAATCGATCCATCCGTTTAGGATAGAGATTCTCAAACTTATTTCGTCTACCGCCCACTTTGGGAATTAATTATTTTCTAGCACCCCCTAATTTTTATAACTTTATAACTTAACCATATCTTAGAAATCAAAATCGAAATCATTACTTTTACCGCCCCCGTGAGGTCCTCTAGCGCCCACAAGGGGGTGTTATCGCCCACTTTGAGAAAGCCTGGTTTAGGAGCTGCGATACCACAGACAGACACACAGATACACACGTTAAACTTATAACACTAATTTTTTTGCATCCAGAGGGGTGTATAAATAGGGAGACTCGGTAAATTCCATGTATACATACTCTTCTCAGAATAAGAAAGGTCTAAGTAGGCTGTCCACCACGCTGGTCTGGTGCAAGATGGCGCACTACACACGCAATCGAATTTTTAGGGTTCCGTTCCCAAAGGGTAAAACGGGACCCTATTACTAAAACTCCGCTGTCCGTCTGTCACCAGGCTGTATCTCATGAACCGTGATAGTTAGACAGTTGAAATTTTCACAGATGATGTATTTCTGTTGCCGCTATAACAACAAATACTAAAAAACCATAAAATAAATATTTAATGGGGCTCTCATACAACAAACGTGATTTTTTTGGCGTTTTTTGTAGATAATGGTACGGAACCCTTCGAGCGCGAGTCCGACTAGCACCTGGCCGTTTTTTTTTTTTGAAGTCCTCTTATTGGTGCAGTGTTCCTCACGATGTTTTACTTCACCGTTAACGCAAGTGACAATCAAATTCTAATCCGCACATGAAATCGAAAAGTCAGAGGTGCGGGCCGGGATCAAACCCGGGCGAGGGAACATGGAAGGAGCGATTTAAATTAAAAGCAGAGTTTAAAAAAACTACTGATCATTTTGTAGGGAATTTCGTCAAATCATTATCACAAAATACCTATTAATCATAACTTTGCACATCACATTTATCATTCCAAGTCCAACGCCTACGTAAATATTTCATATCAAGGCTCGATAACTAAATATGCATAATGTAATTTAACTCAATAAAATCATCTGGATACAATCTCAACAGCAGCCGACTTAATATCGTCTCATTTTACCTTTTCAATACAATCTTAGAAACTCAGATACGGCGATTGCAGCCCATTCTAAGTACATACTCAAACAGCTTGAATTGGATGATTTGGAAGCCGATATGAGAGATCTGGAGGGCATGATGTTTTTTTAATCATCATCCAAATTTTTTTAGGCAATGTTATTCACTAAAAGAAACGGTTTTTGAAAAAAAAAACAGGCACTTCCTCTTACTCTGATGCAGGGCCGGCCCTACCATAGGGCGAACGGGAGTGAATCGCAGCGCTCAATTTATGCCATCACAGTCCAAGGCGGTTTAAATAGTAAGAGAGTCCCTTTCTCTGATTCTGTGCATGAGCGACAAGCGTAGTATTTAACGTTTGACTTAGTAGCCACGCTAAATTGATAAATTCTTTCGGAAAAATTATTTTGTTATGAAAATTTCACCTACCTATTTCTATTCAAAAATGTAATTTTTGAATGATGCCTAGATACATTTTGGATGGTTATAAAAATCATTCTGTATTTCGTTTCATATTCGTTAGTAATCATAATTGCAAGTAGTCTGCTCATCCAGTTGGTGCTTTTCACATAGTTGCATTGACTACATCCTAATTGCCTTCAAGCTAGCTGTATTTGGCATCTTGCATTAGCAGTCTCAGATTTTCAGATTCACCAAATGTATTTTATATTATTAGCCACCCTGACCGTCGGAAGAGTCACAAGACTGAGTAAAGTAAGGATTACGTTTCTTGTATCCGTATGGAAAGCGGACACAAGAAATAGGATAACTCTGTGTCTGTTCGGTATCTTTAATTGATTTGCATTTTGTACATAGAAAGAAAGGTAAATCAATGAAATTCCAAGCATCCGATTTCCATTAGGTTCTAAATCTATCTATGTTCTTAATCTGGCATCCCAACAAAAGACCAAAACCGATAATCGATCTCAACCCAAACTCTGGATTGATGTAGGTTCTTGACACAACTTCTATAGAATTTCTGTCAATTACTTCTATAGAATTTCTATCAATTAATTACTTCTATTGAACTTCTGCCAAAAACCTACATCAATCCAGATATTTTGGATTGAGATCGATTATTGTTTTCGACATTTTTTAATCCTATTTATGTATTTTCATAAAGTCTGAGGCTTAATATTTATTCAACAAGTACTCTACCCGTGTCTTCTACTACACGTGACGCTAATGACCAAGTATTTATATCCGATATAAATCCAAGTTCTTAGAACCGTAGAATAATAATGTAATTATAATATTATGCAGTGCAAACTACAAGAACATATTGTTGCAAGTCGTGTGCTTAGTCAATATGTACAATTGCATATTTAAGGCGGTGTATAATTTAAGTATGTGTATAATATACGTTACTTAACGTGAGTTTCCGCGTTATTAAGTCTTGTTTTACTCAGGTGACATCAGAGTAAACAAAACGCTCGTGCGCTGCGTGCGTTTTATTACGGCCCTTGCTGCAAGATATGAGCGCTAGCGAATTAATTTTATTTTTACATTTCGTAGTTGCTCGCTATCGCTAGACTAGATAGGACGTAAAAAAAAGAAAAACAGACTTGAAAAAGAAACTGAAAAGGTTAAAATAATGACCATTATTATAAAATTAACAGTTTCAGAAGTCGGTAGGTACTAATCCAAGCCTAACCAAATTGAAGGCGGTTATCCATTGAAGAGTTCCATTGTCTATATCCGAACGCCTTCATTAGATCTTTACCAATATTAAATGGGACGAGCTCGGGAAAATACTCTTCAAAAACATTAATATCGGCTCACAATTAGTGACGAAATAGCTGACCAAACATAAGAAAAATACACGTTCTTTCTTTTTTCGGAAGTCTGTTAAAACTCATAAGTTGCACCACAAATCTACTTCATAATGCACATTCGTGGGCGTCGCACACTTTATTTACCGTTTCGCAGTTCCTATTCAAGAACCCATCTGCTCCAACGTAAAACGATTCTTCGACAATCGTGGGTGTGGCCAACATTCTACCACTCTAGCTTACTAACACAACAAACTAACACTCTTATTGCCAAATACTTAGTTATTTTCGTTACTTACGTTATTTTCGTGTTGTTACTGTCACTTCGCCTTAAGGTGACGGTGACAGCACGAGACTTAATGGCAACTTAAAATTGAGTAGCGTTTGAGAATGGCCATTAAACTAACAACTTTCTTAATGATTTTTGTTCTTAATATCGCATAAGTATAATAAATAATAATAAGCATCATAGCGTCGTTTACTAAGAAAAATAAATATTTGATAGGTATTCTTAGGCGAATGCTACAAACTCAATATTTATCACGATATTTTGATCGCGATCTAAGGCTGAGATCTATAGACCCAACTTGGACTTTGCTCAGACTTTACTTTAGACTTTTGACAAAGTCAGTATTTATAGAGCCGTCTTTGAATTCATCTGAGTGCGTGCTTAGCAAATGCTTAGCAAAGTCTAAGTTCACAAAATCGACGACTTAGCAAATGCTTAGGTTACTATTATCCTAACAAAAAATAATGGTCCAAACTTTACTTTACCATCATTATATTTACACAACTTTTTAATTTTTCAGTATTATCAAGTGACCAGACTCAACTCAGTAATACCAGATTAAAAAAGATTTCCTTGATGTTGATAACTAATTCTGAATTAGTTAAGATAAAAACAATTAGGTATTATAACATCACATAAAAAAGTTTTTCTAAGTTTAAAATGTATAAAAATGAATTAAAAGTTACTTTTTTTCGACAAATTGCAGATGTCAAAACGATGCGATCCGTTTCAATGAATATAATATTGTGTTCGTTTATAAAAAAACAAAAAACACTTATAAGCATGCCAATTTCTGCTTATTCTTATAATAATAATACATAGAAGAAATATGAGCATAGTTCTAGATTATTTACATGTTATTATTGTTAAACATTTATAAAGAAAAATCAAAAAAATGTAATGCTTGAAACGAAACATTAACTTGTATTTTGACATCGGCCGTCTTAGCGAATGCTTAGCCTAAGCTCAGCATAGTCTCAACGTGATACGTCTATAAATTCCAAATCTAAGATTATGCTAAGCATACACTTAGCAAAGTATTACGTAAGTAAAGTCTGAGCAAAGTCTAAGCTAAGTCCAAGTTGGATCTATAGATCTCAGCCTAAGACCTAAACGCTCAATAAATATCGCGATCCGAATATCGTGATAAATATTGAACGTGTAGCATTCCCCTTAAAGCTTGTTACTTGGACCATAGATAAAATTATGTAATTAACACCTAAAAAGGAACTGCTAGAAACAGGTTATTAAAAATGTCGATATGTACCTTGAACAGAGATAAATAAATCAATTAACTACGCACCTACGATTTATTTGTTGCAAATGCTTCTACTCAATCAAAGAATATTTAGAAAATAAAAAAGTTTAAAACCCCTAATATAAGCACAAATGAGATAAACCTAAATAATAACCATAAATAACATAATAAACCTAAATAAATAAAACATACAACTTATAATACACCTATACCAATACCTATATACTCGATAACGAATTACTCGATAAACTATGTTATTTTAGTTCTAGTACCTATCCATAATAATTAAAAATGTTGTGTTTAAATATAACAATAGTCAAAAATTAGGAACTATGTACTAAGTAGACACATAAGTAAATTTATAAATATGTATACTTTTATCTAATTAGAGCCCTCAAATATTGCAACACCTGGAAAAGGTTGCTAAGCTGTACCTACTTTATATAATAAGACCTGTATTATAACCTTAGTGTGCAAATAAATAGTTTGAGTTCATCTAAAAAGAAAGAAAAAAAAAAGAAAATTACTTAATTTTCATTTTGACAGAGATGAATTAGGAACATCGGCAAAATGTCGGTTTTACGTACGTACTTCATTGCAAATCACAGACACAGTGATTATTAACTGAATTTAATAAAGAAGGTTCTCTATTCCGTGCGTTTCACTCAATAAAACTCTAACATAGTGTGACGACTGACAGACAACGCACAGCTTAAGCCGGTGGGTCTATCAGCATGAAATTTTGCATAGGAGTTCCTTATACAGGGTGTTAACGAATTCGTGTAATTCCTTCAAACCACATGATCTATTAATGGTATAGATTAACCCCGCAAAGGATTTAGATTGATTAAAAATAAAAAAAAGTTTTTTTTTCCCAAATATTTTTTTATGTGATAGAAAATTTCGATACCATGTATAAATGAATGAAGGCACGGCGACACAGCTGACGGGCACGACTAGTCCGATATCGCTCCATACAGTCAGTTAACTTGGGACGCTAAAATTACTCAGATACAGAATACCATGGTTCATTTTTTGAAAACTTGTTTTTGTTGATTCGGAAAAAAACCTATACAGGGTCAATCAGTGTTATCAGTAGGTCACGCGGTTTTATGGAATTACACGAATTCGTTAACACCCTGTATAACGTAGGTCAGTAACATGAAAGGATTTTTGAAAATTCATCCCCTTCTTCGTCTATCGTGTCGGCACAAGCTATACAAGAATAGCTTAAGCCGTGGTGAAAAGATTAGCCAGTCAGCAAGGTTGGTAGCGGGGCTGACTGCCCAGGTGCACCGGACGTACTTAAGTATCGTCACTCATGGAGGCTCTGTTCATGCACCCCAATTCATCCCCTAAAGAGGGTAAATAGGACATGAAAGTTTGTATGGAAGCTCGTCAATTTTGAAGTCTAGGAAATCCTATCGGGCACACGGCTGTTTTTGACTTTCATTAAATCAGAATGTTGTCGACTATCAATAATTGTATTATAGAACAGAACAGATTTTTATTTTCTTACCACAAATTACAGCTTAAAGTTAAATTAGTCTACAGATACAATTTTATACTTAATTTGTGGAAGACTGGTACCTAAACTAAGTTTTTTTCAAAACTTGTAAGTCAGGTCACCAGGCCCCCTTTATAATTTATATATTTCAAGTATTGCACTGGAGACGTTATGCTTAAAATCAGAATTAAGTAGTAGGTATTCATTATTAATTCATTTATTATTTAATTATAAAACGGGAATTTAGTTTTTTTAAATTTATTTATTAATTTAGTAAACATGCAAAGGATGTGTGAGAGTGAGGGGTGTGTATATGTGTATGTGGAAGTGTGTATGTGTACGTGTATTATAATAATTCGTTGTTTCTAGAACATTCATTTGCCTTCAGACTTATTCAACACTTTCAAGTTGTGTCAAGAACGTCGCTTAAAACGCTTTGACCTATAACTGAACGAATGTAGGCTTCATAAATATAAGTCTAGGAAATTAATGTTACAAGCGAACTATAGAACTTTTGACGTAGAAGGCGTATTTATGGCTAAACCTAAAGACTTCTCCGCCCACGTATAGCCGCACCTAATATTCCACCGATTCCATGACCTACGTCTACAATCGTATATTTTGAGGAACAAATTCAACTTCTAATACAATTCGCAAGGTTAAACTGCGCTTGCCGCGGTCAATCCGTGGATGGGTGACCGTTCGTTACACATCGAGACCCCTCCGTGCCTCGAAGAGCACGCTAAACCGTCTGACACAGGTAACATACGAATACCTATGACAGTCTTTACGGGTTGTCAGAAGCCCGAAATTCTGACAACCAGTCTAACATTATTATGTATTTCTTTGGAATCACGGCTCATCTTCCGTGCGGAAGATGTCCGGTCCTTTGGAAGGCATACGTGAGACAGGTCAAACGCGCAGATGCCCCTTTGAGAACTTAAATCTTAAATGGGGTGGGGCACCAACCGGGGCCTTTCCACGGCTGCACTATTGGAGTACAGTCATGGACCGTCTCAGGAGGGTGCAAGACTAACGGGTGTTAGGTGGACTGGATAACTTCTATTGCCGGAAGAAAACGGCGTCTGTCTTTCAACATTTAAAATTGAAAAGTAACCTTATTATTATCACATATTATTTTTATACATTTGATATATCTCGGTACCCTGAGGTCCTGGGCCTTTGTAAGGCGTACGAGAGGTCGAAGCCAACTCGCAGAGGCCCCTTAGGTGGCTTTAGATGAGATGAGACACCAACCGGCGATTATCCCTGTATGCACTATGCAAGTACACCCAAGAACAACCCCCGGTTGATGCAGGACTGTTATAGGGTATGGAAACAAAAAATGGGACTATGGGTTTGGGTGGCTAAAGTGGACTGGTTACCTAAGACTATTGAGGAACTACGGCCCCTGCCTGATCAATATTTGTTTTACATTGATTAAATGGCAGGGGATGACTTGCATACTTCATTATTAGGCCCCCGAAAACAGTCGCTAGCACATAGTGGCATAGCGACAAGGGGGCAACATTATATCTTATTAACCTCTAGAGTCAAATCTGTGTATGAAGAAATGATTCATATGTCTATGATCATAGGTATGTGAAAGTGTACCTAATATCCCCCTAGAATATCGGCATTGCCCAGTAACTGGGTTGTGGAGGTCCAATGGCAGTCGCTCCGTGTAAAATACTGGTATTCAGCCGCATCTTGGGGCCTACTCCCTAAGTCCGTCAACAAAGTTAGTCGCCCGTCCGAAAGTAGCCCGAAACGTAGGAGTGAACAAAACAAGTGTCAAGTTCAACTTTTCGGACGGGCAAAAACACATCGGTAGTAGGGACAACTGTGAAATCGTGTTGTCATGTCTTAGTTCGGGCCCCGAAATAATCGTATGTCCGTAGGTGATAGGGAGTAGGAAACGCTCGTAAATAAGGCCGAAACCACGGAGTTCGTGCTTAGGGAGTAGACCCCCTGGTTAGACTGGAAGCTAACCTCACCTAACATACTTGGTAAAAGGCTAGGCAGAACAATCAATCTGTTGCGTCCTCGCAAATGTATGTTTACGTGTATTCACATACATTTGATAATTGTTTAGCAAACAGAATCCGTTTGCTCAAGTCATTTTACTAGCACAATAGAGTTACTTAACTTCGCTATGTACGAGTAAGTTCGTTTCTGCGAAATGTTGGCAAAAACATGGCCTTTATACTATGACATTCTCATTATGCCATTCTTTTTTGTATGATTAGTGACCGACAGTTTTTAACCGACTTCAAAAAGAAGGAGGTTTTCAATTCATCTGTTTTTTTTTTGTGTTTTTTACGCTATATCCGCCAATTATGAACGGATTTTGATGATTCTTTTTTTGTTTGGTAGGCCATACTTCAGAGGTGGTCCCACATCTTATCGAAACTGATGTAGCGCTTTTTGATAAAATCAACAAAAACAAAAAAGCATATATGTATACTTAGATGACGTTTTGGCAGATTTGGTTTGTTCCCTTCAGCAAAAGTTTTGATGAGGACTTTCAATCTCTGTTATAACTGTCATCACAGTTAGCCAAGAACAAAGAAGATTGTATGTATTTGTAAGGAGGCGTCATGATAATTATACGTTAAAGAAATTTAAAAATTCTTAAAGAAAACTACCTAGTTGCTGGAAAGATAACGCAACCGTGACATTTAAATTTATTATAATTTATTGTAGTCTTAAACCATGTAATTTATGACACTAAAACGTATTTAATAAAAAACTTTAAATAAAAGTAAAAACCGACTTCAAACAAAACTAAATAAGGAAATTAAAAGTTTTTTTTTGCAACCTAATGTTCCCTCTGAATTGGGGTATTCAATCAGTCGCTTCATCAATTTTGGCTCCTAATTGGGTGGTCTCGCCTTATGGGGGACTTTAAAGCCAACAAGATGTTTCGAGAATTTGATATTATTCCGGTAGTTCGCACCAAAGGTCCATTACCTTTCCAAAGAATATCGGGTTTTCCTATAGCCTGCTACAATAAATAGTAATAGTGAAAGGGAAAGGCGGTGAAGTATCGCTATGAGCTCATTTAGCGTGATTGGAGATAGTTGTTGATATCAGTTACCAAATGCCCATCCTTTAGAAAATGACTGTCCTAACGGACCGCGATTATTATTTGCCTCAAGCAATGCCTATTGCCGAAGTCCGCCTCTGTATATGTGCGAAAGTATAAATAAATATTTGTGCGGTCCGCGAAGTGATAGGTAATGTTATTAAAGATAATTCTATTTTTTCCTTTAAATAAAAACTTATAATACATATTTTGTTTGGCCACCTATGTCGTAATTTATATCAACCCTAAAGCGCAGTTCAGACTACGCTATACTATCACGCTATACAAGGTGTAACATAAATAACGCACAACCTCATATGGGGTCATTGTACTCATCATTATGAACAACTTTTACTATGGGACCAAACCTGAAATCGCGAAAAAAACAGCTGTTCCCTACGTTTATGTTCGCATAACTCGTCAAAATGTAGGGAATATAATTTGACTCATATCATCATCCGCCTAGCCTTTTCCCAACTATGTTGGGGTCGGCTTCCAGTCGAACCGGATGCAGCTGAATATCAGTATTATACATGGAGCGACTGCCTATCAGGTCTCCACAACCCAGTTACTGGGTAATACGATACTCTTGGTAAGACTGGTTGTCAGACTTTCTGGCTTCTGACCAACAGTAACGACTGTCAAATATCTACAAATGACAGCCGGGACCAACGGCTTTACTTGCTTTCCGAGGCACGGAGGAAACTCGCTATGGTAAATGGTCACCCATCCACAGACCAACCTCGGCAAGCGTGGCTTAACCCGGAAGATCGGTCTATGCGGCTGTAATTATTTAGCCACGAGCTCCTTCCTAAATAACATTTGACTCATAATATCATTAGAAAGGCGTGGTTAAAATCTTTTGGGTACCTTGGGCCCACGGTGTATATTATAGCGTAGTCTAAATAAATAGTCTGAACTGCCCTTTAAACGTCTCCGGCCTGGACAACCTTGCTTTAGAATAAAGTTATTTAGTTCGCCTATTCTGACCCTGACACCACACGCTAGACTTTGATATTAGGAATTCGGGACATTACCTCATATTGCTGTAAATTAGACTGGCGAAAAGCTAAGTCAATAAAAAAATACGTCCGAATAAATAGAACCTTACTTGATTGAACCTTGAAGTCTACATTTGATTGAACCTATGTTGGTATGGGAACAGCCAACCAATTCAGTATTACCTCGATCCTTAACCGGCGATATGACGCAACTGTATGAAGAACTATCCTACGACTAACATAGAACAAACAATAAGACTGAACAATATAATTTACAAATAATGATCTTCTATTTGTATGGTGTTAGAACCGATGCAAACTTGATTTCTTGGTCAATTAACAATTCTGCAATGATTAAAAATCACTTTGAAGAACACGCAGAGATTGATTTTAATTTTGACTTATCGACAAAAAATTCCTTATAACGAATGTTTGTATAAATCGAAACTTATCACCGTTCCGACAAAAGCAATCTAAACATAGAATAAAATCTGTAGACATGGCGTGTCTGCAAATTGGAAATATTAAAAAAATAAAATGCATTTCATACATTTTTTTGTCTGTTTATCTGTTTGTCGATTTGTTTGTGCACACATGACGTAAAAACCGGCCAAGTGCGAGTCAGACTCGTGCACGAAGGGTTTCGTACCATTATCTATAAAAGCGGCAAAAAAATCATGTCTGTTGTATGAGAAAAACAGAATATAATAACTATTTAAGGGGGGCCCCTTAAATATTTATTATATTCTGTTTTTTAGTATTCGTTGTTATAGCGGCAACAGAAATACATCATCTGTGAAAATTAAACTGTCTAACTATCACGGTTCATGAGATACCTACAGCCTGGTGACAGACGGACGGACAGCGGAGTCTTAGTAATAGGGTCCCGTTTTAGGCTTTGGGTACGGAACCCTAAAAAGTACTGACACAATGCGGTTGACTTTTAGGCCTCATTTACGGAGACGCGGGGCGTCATGCGTCGCGTGCGGCGTGGCGTCTCGCGGCGCGTCGTACGATTTTTCTGTTTACGGAGCGGCGGCGCGTGCAGTTGCCCGCATCATCACACGCGCAAACACAAACATATGGCAATGTACGATGTTGTTTATGAAGATGCGGCGCGTGAGACGCCGCGGCCCTCGCCGCGATTGACGCTACGTTTTACAGTGGACGGAGAATTGCAGGAATAGCTGGTCGCAACGCTGCGTGCGCCGCCGCGATAAACGTCGCGTGCGACGCGGCGATGCTATCCGCGGGCTCCGCCTGCATTTCAAGCAAACGCGTGTAAAATCGCTTCTCCATAAACGCTCTCATACAACGCCATATGTTTGAATGCAGTGCGGGCCGCGCAGCACGACGCGACGAACGACGCCCCGCGTCTCCGTAAATGAGGCCTTATAGACAAATATTGTGTGTATCTCGGACTAACATTTAGTTTTTGTTTCATCGTAATCGGTTCGCTCAATCAAAAGATCTTAGAATTTATTTATTTTTTGTTTAGTTATTGCGATACTATATTGATTTCCGACTTCCACGCAGACAGAGTCGCGGGCACAGCTAGTAAATAAGAAGGGAGAAATGTTCTACCGGTATAAGACAATGCCAATAAGGAAATTCTTTAGCCGCCTGGGATACTTAGCCTGACCATTGTCTCCGCTACTTACCGAATACCACCTTAGAAATCGTTCCACCTCCTCATTAACCGCTGTCCATTAAAGTTTTATCTCACAATTATCAGCATATATGATTAGAGTCGCATCACCGCGTACTTTCACTCTTTGTTACGCCCGATCTCAACTTATCTGATTGACTTAACTATTCTCCATCACGTAAAGAGATTTTTTAGCGTGAAAACTATATAATTATCAAGCTAATAAAGCTATAGTTATTAAGGGAGTCTCACGGCATCGATTCTGTATGGCAGTCACGCGCCTGTCATGGCAGACAGGCAGACGCCCGACGTGCTAAGTGCCAACATGTGTAACAATGGCTATTAATACTTATATGTAATTGAATGTTTCGATAGCGATCTCTATTTAATTCGAGAATACGTCCGCCTATCAAAATTCTCGGGGACCGTTTCCAAACAAAATCTTGGTAATGTTTTTAATAACGAGTCAACCAGCACAATTGTGCTTAATCTCTTCACTACATAGTATAAAACAAAGTCGCTTCCCGCTGTCTGTCTGTACACCGATAATTCAGCCCTCATCAAGCTATCTCCTCCCCCTAAGTCCACGCCAGCAACGCCCTAAGCCGAGGTCCGAGTCCCACTAGGGGTCGCCCTTAGTGCTGTTGTTGCAGGTAGTCATGATGTTAGTGTAGTACAAGTAGTTAGCTTAGCTTAGCTTAAGTATGTTACTTTCCCCCCATTGGCTGGAGACCCTTCAGGTCTCGCCAATAACTGCCCGGTTACGTAGAAACGGTCCCCTAAGACCATCAACAGCAGTCCAAAAAAAAAATCTGTCTTTCTGTCCCTATGTATGCTATCTTTAAAACTACGCAACGGATTTTGATGCGGTTTTTTTTAATAGATAGAGTGATTCAAGAGGAAGGTTTTAAGCTATAAAACGTACCCGTGTGACGCCGGGGCGGGTCGCTAGTGTTATTATAAACTGGTGTCACATCTAGCTGTAGTCGAAAGGAAAATGAGTTTGCCTTATCCGACTTTCCATGAATGAATAAGCAAATCGCAGCGGTAATCATACTTTCGATTTCTGTTTTACAAACACTCATACACTGGCCAACGGTTTACTCGGAATGAATAAGTGATGACTTGAGTGTTAAGCCAGTATGTCAGTGACACAATAAAATTATTTGTCAAAGATCTTGTGTATTGACACTAAAATTCGTAAGAAAATTTGATCTTACATCCCCAAATAAGAATAATTCTTATTTTTTTAACCTCATTGCCCCACACTAGGATTTCTCCAGGGGCCCAATTCTCCTAAAATAAATTGTTGCCAAACGCAATCGAACCACAACTGTCAGTCAGTTTTTGTTTTCGAAAACTTTCAAAATGATTGATTTTGTTTTTTGTATCAAACAATTTGATAGCTTTTGAAATTGAGAACTGTCTGAATGAACGGTTCGGCCTTGGTTCGGTTGTGATTTATCAAGATTTATTTTAGGAGAATTAGGCTGCTGTATAGATTTCACATACACAAACGCCCAGACCCGAAACAACTATCTATATAATAATAATATAATAAAAATTCTTTATTCACATAAAAGCAACACAATTTTAATGAAGTCCCTGATTCCTGAGCTAGGTACAAAGACCTGTGTTACAGAAATCAGTGTCTTCTCCCATTCTAGGCGCAAAATATACTTAGGCAAATAAAAGCAGATAAGTTAGACGTCTCTAAAAAAGAAAATGTGTTTGTGTCTGTGTATGTGGGCGTGTGCATGTAAGTGTGTGTGTGTGTGAGTGTTTGTGTGTGTGTGGGTATATGCGCGTGTACAGTGGGTGATGAACTACATAAAAGATAATAATTTGAAGCCTAGGAGACTGAAAGTAATAACAACTCAGTTTGATCATAGTCTAAACCTAGCAACCAGGATTTAATTTTAGTTTTTGTTTCACGATATGATAGAGGATGAATGTTTTTTATTTTATTTATTTTATTATATAAGTAAACGGACATGAAGCCTTGTTGCCGCCTAGCACAAGCTGTGCGGCATCTAACAGGTAAGCATACATTTGTTATGTTGCGCTTTTTACTATAGTCTACCGCATTGTAAGGAGTGATTTTATGCTGTTTTGTTACTATCTGCTGTATATACAGTTGTCTTACTGTTAGTACTTTACATTTTTCATATAGTGTTTTTGTAGGAAATCTGTATGGGCTAAAAGTCATGACTTTTAATACAGACCTTTGTGCTCTTTCCAAATGGATTATAAAAGTCTTACAAGCACCACCCCAGACCACAATACAATACCCTAGAATTGACTGAGCTAATGCATAATATATTGTGCTTAATAGTGAATACTCGGTAACGTGTCTTAATTTCTTGAAGACCCATATGAGCTTTCTGGTGCGGGCGATTGTGAGGTCAATATGAGGACGCCAATTTAACTTATCGTCCACTAAAACACCAAGATATTTAACGGTTGTAGATTTAGTAATTGCTAAACATGAGCAATCAGCACTGAGTGGATAGTTACAAGAATGAACCTTAAGATCTACGCCCACTGGTTTAGTTTTGGCAAAAGTAAACTGCAGATATGTTGTTTTAGAGAGATTAAGGGTAAGGAGGTTTGCACCAAGCCATCGATTGACTCTATGCAGCCCCATCTCAGCATTACACTGGACCTCATCCCAAGTCTCTCCATGGAAGACTATGGCTGTGTCATCGGCATAGGTGAAAATTTTACCTTTAGTCAGTAGTTGTTGACACAGGTCATTTATATAGACCAGAAAGAGACTTGGGCCAAGGATACTGCCCTGTGGGACTCCATAAACTACCGGGACATCAGAACTAACATGTTCACCAATTCTAACCCGCTGCGTACGGTCATTCAGGAAGTCTTTCAGAATCATAAGAGCGTTATCGCGAATACCAATGCGACCTAACTTGTTCACAAGTGCAGGAATCGAGACGGTGTCAAATGCTTTGGCTAGATCGAGGAATATGCCTAGGCATTTTTTCTTTGCGTCAACCTGCGCGGATACATAATCCGTCAATTGACTGACGGCATCTTCTGTGCTTTTCCCCGACCTAAAACCAAATTGAGAGTTAGATAAAATGTTGTTATGCTCGAGAAATTTAATGAGTCGATTATTAAGTACTTTTTCTAGAATCTTCGAAAGTGATGTCAGAACTGAGATTGGTCTATAATTTGAAACTTCATCTCGGGCCCCACATTTGTGAACAGGAGTAATTAGTGACTTCTTGAAAGCTTTCGGAAAAACTCCCTGTGTCAAACATAGTTCAAACAGTTTAGTCAAAGGAGGGACTATTACATGTTTAGCCAATTTAAGTAATTGCACAGGTATAGAGTCCCAACCAGTGGAGCAGTTATTCCTAAGGCTCATTATGAGTGATTCCAGTTCTGCCTCGTCTGGCGGGAGTATTACAATGGAATTCAAAACACGGGGAATGTCGAAGTTATACGAGTCTGAATGAGATGCATTGGATGCAACCACTGCATCTGCCAGCTGCTTACCAATGTTTGAAAAATATTTGTTAATGAGCTCGATATTATGCTCTGGGTTTTCGTTTGAGCACAACAATTCCTCAGCAGTCGTTTTTGGTTTTGTGTAGTCTATAATTGTTTTTATTGCCTTCCATGAGTCTTTGTTACTTTTCGCACTCATCAATAAAGATTTCTCGTAATTTCTTTTAAGTCTTCTCAACAAAGAATTACAAAAATTTCGATATCGCTTATATGATATTTCAAGGATATTATTGTTTGGAGTATTTTTAAGTTTTTTGTGAAGTTTGTCTCTGTGTCTTATGCAGCGCAAAAGCCCTGGGGTTAACCAAGGTTTAACGATTCTTTTTTTGCTAGGTATGTGGCAAATCTTAGAGTTAAGCTGAATTGCAGAGGAGAGTTGTTCAACGAAAATTGTAGTAGCCTGATCTGCACTAGAAGTAGGGAGTTATAAATGAGAAATCAACTGTCTCTAAATATTTTATACACGCCACAAAATCAATTTTTTTGTGAATATTAACTTTTTTAAACCTGCATTGAGTGAGACACATATTGAGTAATACTGAAGCGTGGTCTGTTATTGTTGAGTCGATCACAAATACTGACGCGGGAAAAATAGTTTTTAAAATAATGTGATCTAGACAGTTGTGAATTCTAGTAGGAAAAGTGTGACCTGGTAACAAACCTAGTTCAGCTAGTAAATTTAAGTAAGGTGCACTATTTCTATCGGTATTATTGGTTTTAATATCAATATTGATATCACCTATGAGTATTACATTCTTTGAAGACATTACTGGACGGATAATATTCTCTATTGAAGTTAAAAAGCTGTCTATACAATGAAATGACGGAGATCTATAAATAGCCAGAATAAATATATCTGGATCTAGCTTAACTGAAAGAAAGTTAGCTCCTAAAGATTCCGGTTCGTTTATCTTGCAATTAATGTTATTTTTAATATATATAACGATACCATCGTTTTGATTGAGACATTTACGGGAAAAGTGAATAATGTAATTATCAATATTAGGTATGGGTTTCTGGTCATTTAGCCAGCACTCAGTCAAAACAATAATATCAGGTACAAATGAGAGCCTAGACAACTGAGCTAATAAGCTATCGGAATTCTTGTATATGCTGCGAATATTTTGGGAGAAAATGTTTAAAGATGTAGCACAGTTTTTGATTAGCATATTGCATGTTTTGGTGTCACAATCATAAGCTGAAGCCACACCTATATCGTCTAATTCGGTCGAGATATGTTGATTTGAGTTAATCACTGTGCGAAAAATTTATTACTCTGTAGCAATTATTATGAATGCGAAAATAAACAAAGTTTTTATTGTAAATATAGAAAGCAATTAAGAATGAATTATGAATGTAGTATTGTTTTGTACACTTATTTATGCGTGTGTGTTTTTTTGTGTGTTTATGTGGGTGTTTTGTGTCTATGGTGTGTGTGATATAACAATTATGGGGTAGTAAGAGTGGTGACCTACTACAGAGTAGCAGCTAGGGTTTCTGCTCGAGAATTCTCGAGTCGAGAAATGTCGAGAAATCATGCCAACTTCGAGACGAGAAAAAATGCCTCGAGAATTCGAGAACTCGAGAAATTAAAGATATTCCTTTATTACTGTAAAATTGGCTTAAAAGTTACTTAATCTTTGCATTCTGGCTTCTGATCATTCTCCTTACGAGGCACGAGTAAGCGAGGCAATAAGCGAACAGACACATAATGGGTCCGATTGCGTTTCTTCGGCGCACTTAAATAATGCCGATTAATAGACTTAAATTAGTCCAAAATTCGTACTAATATTATTGCTATTGTGTTTGTTGATTAATTATGTCCACGACAGTATTTATGTCCAATTCGGACTTAATCTATGTCTACGCATGTCTTTTGCTATTCCGTTTCTGACAATTTGACGGTTCGTCGGCGCTAAATGAACTTATAGGTTTAGGAAGTGTTGTTTTTTAAGTTCTCACTTATTTAGTCCGTACGTAAACGAAGTTTCTTCAGAAAACAGTGAAAAATGTTTCCTTATGGCTGGGCTATCATTCAAGGAAGATACAATGAGGAACGGCAGCGGTATGAGTACGAAATATAAATAGAAACTTTGCTTTTCTTGTATAACTAACTACTCTTGAAAAAAACTCCAAATACTCTTGTTATAATATGATATAAAACGACAAATAAAGTTCTGGAACCGATTAACACCCCAAATTGGTCAGTTAAGTTAACTGAAGTTTGAACTAAGATCATCTTCTGACTAGGGTGTCCAGAAACGCAATGTGTCAGTTTATCGAACTAATAGCGGTAGAATAGATAAACTACGTTTAGTAGTACCTCAGAAACCGGAAAAATAAGTTATCTGAAGTTCGAACTAAGATCATCTTCTGACTGGGGTGTTCAGAAACGCAATGTGTCAGTTTATCGAACCAATAGCAGTAGAATAGATAAACTACGTTTAGGAGTACCTTAGAAACCAGAAAAAATAAGTTATCTGAAGTTTGAAATAGGATTATCTTCTGACTGGGGCGTCCAGAAACGCAATGAGTCAGTTTATCGAAATAATAGCGCTATCGAACAGATAAACTACGTTCAAGAGTACCCCAGAAAACGGGCGTAAGCTGATTTTTTAAGGTTTTTAAAAATTTCTCGAAAGACCCGAGAAACCCGAGAAATCGGGCTCGAGAATTCTCGAGACCCGAGAAAAAAAATATGTCGAGAAAACAGAAACCCTAGTAGCAGCCCATTAGATACTTGCAACAACAGAAGAGAAATAACAGAATTAATTGAGACATGGGACGCGTTGAATGCACATGATGAAATCAGTCATTTTTCTTGACGAAGTTTGTTGAGGTCCGCTTCGGTATTGATGGGTATTTGCTTTTGTCCATCAATCTGTCGGAGAAACACCTTACCGAACGATGTCCAGCAGTATTTATATCCATTTTCTTTGGCAAAGCTGCGTGCCAGATAATAGAGGCGATGGGATTTCGGGGTCAACTTTTCCGACAGGTAGACTGGCTTTGCAGGACCTTCTAATTTCAGGTGAGTTGTGTTTAACTTACAATCCTTGTTTTTGCTATTAAATTGTCTTGCTCCTTTGATGATATTTGCTTTGGTAGAAACACTGAGAAAGTCAACAACTATTACAGACGCTGAAACATCATCCTTCTTGTTAACACGAAATACTTCCTTAATTTCGTGTGGTTGGATTGGGATGTTAAGCGCATTGGCCGTTGCCTTCACAATATCACAGAGGTCTTCCTTATTTTCGTCCTGTTTTTTAGGAATATTCTTACTTTCGACCTTCGTGGAATACAGCTGACGCTCCAAATTTTCCACTGTCTCCTCGAGTCGCTGAATATGGCAGCGGTCTGCTTTACGCTCTGATTCAAGGTTCTCCATTTTTACGATCATATCGTCGTACTGTGTAGAAATAAAGGTGATGTTCTTTTTAATTTCATCATTTTGGGCGATAATTTCAGACATCGATACTTGTAAGGCGGCAAACTTAGCCTCTGATTGTGCAGCAGACGTAGACAACAATGTGCGAATCTCTTCCATGCAAAGTGAGTCATCCTCACGTTTACGTTTTTGCCGAGTTGTTATATTATCGCGATCTAAAGTAGTTAACTATCTGTAGGCCATACAAATTTTGTTTCCTGTGGGAATCGAACCCACGATCCGTATCGCAAAGCCAATCGCTCAGCCACTGCACCAAACGTGTCGTCAATTTCTTGATAGTCCCTGAATAAGGTGGAGCAATTAAATGATCGATCTGTGCAATTTCGCTCGGTACGACTTAAGCGACTCTGGACCTAATCTTGACCCATATGAACTGAAACCATAAATTTGGAGATTCCTACCGGCTCTTCTCCACATAACCTACCTTTTGGAACCGTGCACCTAGTTTTGACGTTTTAAAAGTGCCTGAAATCTGGTTTATCTGAAATAAAACACTGACTTTTAAACCGTATGTTGTGTTATGTGGCCGAGCCATCAAAACCGACAGAGTTCGTCTATTTCAATCTTACGCCTTAGACCACTAACAACTAAACACTAGAATCTGTTTCAATCTCTACATGTCAAACATTAAATTAATATCGAAAAACTGTTGTTACTTGTATGTGTCGTACAACTAAGGAGTTACATCGAAGTACCTGATCGAACCAATGGCAGTCGCTCATTTTCGCGCCACTCACACTTATTGCGTCAGCGTAAAGATCATTTTTTACTGCAGTACTAATAAACACTCAGCACGTAAATGATCGGTTTTACGAAGTTTGCCGATGCGACTTCTTAATTTTTTCGTACCGTACGTGTACTTGTTTTATTTTGTAAGAACCTAAAGCCAAGTGAATATGTTTTCAGATATTTTATAATACTTAACAAGTGAACATATACCTACCAAATATTTGCACGCCACGCGTGGCAGAATGTGATGAGAGAGAATCTACATTAAAGGTATAATTAACATTAAGGTACAATAAAGTACATTATAATGTACCATATTCTGATCAATAAATATGATTATGCTAATTTAACACGCAAAGATAACTTTTGAATAGACCATGTTCAATCTCATAGTTCCTTAATCCTTTACAATTACGGTAACAGCCCTTGGACTCAGAACCTATTCGATAAATCGCTTGTCGACCGATTCGGTTTTTTATCTCGTTTTGTTTGTAAATCAAACGATGAAACAATTTAAACTTAGTCAATTAACCCAACTTATTTAGAGTCGGCATCGGCACAGCATGTATTTTTCTTCCATACATCTCTATTAGCCGATATCTCAGTAGTCACCCTGTTTCTAGTCATATCATTTTTTAAATTATCCAACCTTCGTTTCTTTGGTCTTCCTCTACTCTCATAACCATCCATATTCATATTCAAAACTTTCCTTACGACATGTTCCTCATTCCTCCGCATCACATGCTCATACCACAGTGTACCTACTTACTACATACAGTGGGTCAACGCCCATACATTTGACAGGTCCTATGAAATGTCAAAATTATGTAGGGGCGGAGGTTATGTCCCAAGTATGCAGTATGGCTACTCGGGACATAACCCCCGCTCCTTCACCCCGCCACCCCGCGATTGCTCTGCGACAATGTTCTACGTTGACCGACTGTAAGGAGTAAGATATAGGTAGATGTGCCCATACCATGATAACCGGTTTCCACACACAAACTTAAACGGCAAATCACAAATATTTGCCTCATTTTATAGTGTCACCTCGGCCTAAACACAAAACTCGCAAGAGCATCGTAATCTCATCGTATGTACTTCTAAGTCACAAGTTTAGAAAGTGAATTTCGTGGTCGCACAGCGTGACCGTGAGAACTTATATCTACGTCTATGCGTATGTTTATTAAGTAATTAATGTACCCACAGTTCCGTTAGTCCCGGGGTAGAGTGCGCGCAAGATAAGTCTGCGCGCGGCCGAAATCGGAACTAATCATGGTCCACCAAAGTGTGTGCCGTTTTATCAATTTTGATAGTAGAACTACCTGATTGTAGGAATATTTAACGGGAAATTTATATACAGCGATAAAAAAGTTAAGCTTAAAAAGCGGTAATTTGAACTTTTGCGATCACGGCAACGTTTAGCACGCCCTCAGTCGCGCGCAGAGTTATCTTGCGCGCACTCTACGACTGGGCAACGTTTAGAAGATAAAGAAGGGTACCTAGTCGGCGTCATGGATCAACGCATCCGATGTTATAAAAGCTATTGTCATTCGTAGGAGGGCTTTCTGTGTCAAGCATCCGAAGAAGTCTGACCTTTATTATCTGACTAGCCTGTCATTATTTGTCTGTTCTTGTGTAAATTAATGTATTGTGACCTAGCTCATGTTACTGACCATTAACCCAAATATAAGTACTCTCAGTGGTGGAGAGTTTATGTTACTTTTATTTTCTATATTTACCATGCATTATACAAGACTGACATACAAGGAGGAGCTCGTGGCTAAATAATTACAGCCGCATAGACCGATCTTCCGGGTTAAGCCACGCTTGCCGAGGTTGGTCTGTGGATGGGTGACCATTTACCATAGCGAGTTTCCTCCGTGCCTCGGAAAGCACGTAAAGCCGTTGGTCCCGGCTGTCATTTGTAGATCTTTGACAGTCGTTACTGTTGGTCAGAAGCCAGAAAGTCTGACAACCAGTCTTACGAAGAGTATCGTATTACCCAGTTACTGGGTTGTGGAGGTCTGATAGGCAGTCGCTCCATGTAAAATACTGATATTCAGCTGCATCCGGTTCGACTGGAAACCGACCCCAACATAGTTGGGAAAAGGCTAGGCAGATGATGATGATGATGATTATCTGACATACAAATATAAGCTATTACTGTAATGATAGATTCACTCCTACACGATTCTATTAGCTCTCTATGACATACAATACCGCCGACGTATCTTGGCGACTCTGAAGTTAGCTGATTAGCTGCGCAGTAGACAATTTCGTTTCTAAAAGATTCATTGCGCAGCCAAACAACTAACTTCAGACTCGCCAAGATACGTCGGCAGTATTGTAACTTAAATTAATTTTCTCCGTTGTCTTTGCATCTGGTCATTATGGTTCAGAATAAGTCGTACAGGCCTTTTTAACGGCCTACGATGTCTGCCCATATATAAATCTCAAAGCAGTGTCATTCATTCATTGGCCTTTAACGCCGATAAAAGATTTATTAGCGTCCGAGGTCATTTTGGTTGCGGCATGGTAGATTTAAGTCTGTAGTTTTGCAGTGACAATAGACTTTTGGTTAATTGCCTACATACCTGTATTTTTATAGCTCTACAACTCTTGCCTTTACGTATACCGCTAGGAAATGCGCTCAGTATTATTTTTCATCCCAAATACCTGGGCATTGTACCAAACCTCTGACTGATAAGGCTACGATAGCTGGACAGCCAACCAGCTGGCAAGCCTAGAGACTCCAGTCCCTGTAAATGACTCGCTCTGCCATTATCAACCCACGTGTCTAACAATGTGACTGCGGGTAATACCAACTGTTTAGAGAAACATATCGACACTCACTAAGTATGATCAATATTATTGGGTAAGCTTCTCGCAATGCAGTACTGAGAGAACAATGCTTCATAGTTAAAAGTTATGAAGATATCTCTCTTCAAAGAACTCTCCTACACAGTTGCGATTTTGCACATAGTTGGATATACGTAGAATGTCGACATGTACAGCTGTAGACCATTATTGATGATACTCATGTTCAAATATTTATTTCCAGACTGGCTCCGGCAAGACCTACACAATGGGCAGCGGCTGGGAAGGCGAGGGAGACGGCGATGAAGAACGACGCGGTATCATCCCGAGAGCCATCCGCGATTTATTCGCCGGCGCCGAAGCGAGAGCCGATGATGCGCGTGCACAAGGACAACTGCCGCCGGAGTTCTCTGTGCAAGCGCAGTTCATAGAGCTGTACAATGAAGATATAGTCGATCTGCTCGATCCTGCCAAAGATCCTTTTGCAAAGGTTTGTTCTATCATCCTAATCTGAATCTTTGGGTCAGCCCCTAATGAAACTAGGTGTGGCATAATATTATACACGAAGCTATTGTTATTCGAGCTTCATATTTATAGGCTAAAGATGCAGTTCCACTAGTAAGGCGAGGCGAGAATCGATAATTGTACGGTATTTTCAATTACCTCTTCGCGCGTCTTTGGTGAAATGGTCTGGATTAACGAGGATGTGGGATACGAGAATTGAAATATTTGTTGGTATGATATTGATGCGTATTACTGCTCACATACAGTGCTTATTGATTGTAATAGCCATCACGAGTTCACCCGATATAGTATGAGCTCGTGATGGCTCTCGTTGGCAATTTTTGGTGGAGCCAGCAACATTTCAATTCTCGCCTCGCCTCGCTTTGCCCCTCTCTGCGCCGGTGAAAATAGGCCGGCGAGATTTCAATTCTCGCCTCGCCTCGCTTTGCCCCTCTCTGCGCCGGTGAAAATAGGCCGGCGAGATTTCAATTCTCGCCTCGCCTCGCTTTGCCCCTCTCTGCGCCGGTGAAAATAGGCCGGCGAGATTTCAATTCTCGCTTCGCCTCGCCGGTGGAACTACACGATTAGTGGAGAAAAGGTCTTAAGGAACACAACAATAGGTTTATTGTTTATTAGAACATGTTAGAAATGTGCCACCTGAACTCTCTAACTGAGCTAAATGCGCTGGTTCATACAGTATATCGAGCCTTTACCGCCGTTTTAGCGCAACCGACAAAAAACAAATTTTACAGGAGAAGGTTTTTTTTAAATATTTTTAAAAAGAAATGTGCTAGAAAATAGAAAATATACATACATTAATGATTTTCAGACATTTACATATATAATGGAAAAAAATACAAAAATATTTAGTATATAAGCTATTTATGTCGCTTAATTTATTTTTGCTGTCATAATCTAAGGTTGTTTTGGCATTTACGATAAAAATATCCATTAATATTAATATTACAATAAACTATATTTTGATAAATAAATAGATATTTTAAAAGGCGTTTAAATGAAATAGTTATAAAATATTGAAAATTAAAATTTATTTCTATTAAACAATAGGAGTAATGAGATCAATCAGCATAATTATAACCTTAAAGACGGAAAGTCTCCGGGATACGACCTTGTAGATAGCATTCTCCTGAAAAATCTTCCAAAAAAAGGAATTGTTTCAATTGTAAATATATTCAATGCTTGCCTACGGCTTAGCCACTTCCCAGGACAATGGAAAATAGCGCAGGTAATAATGTTGCCTAAACCTGGTAAGTCACCTAATGAAGTAGCTTCATACCGACCTATTAGTCTGCTGCCATTAATGGGTAAACTCTTTGAAAAGGTATTGCTGAAGAGGATGAAGGCTCACTTAAATGACGTAATTCCAAATCATCAATTTGGCTTCAGGGAGAACCATGGCACGATAGTACAAGTTCACCGCATCGTTGACGTAATAAGCAGATCGCTGGAGGATAAGAAGTACTGCTCAACTGTCTTTTTGGATATTAGCCAGGCCTTCGATAAAGTCTGGCATGAAGGGCTCTTATATAAAGTTAAAAAGATGCTCCCACACTCCTTTTACATTAGATTGCACTCCTATCTCAATGATCGATGTTTTGAAGTAAAATTCAACGAAGAACTTTCGGACTTACACGTGATAAAATCTGGAGTGCCTCAGGGAAGTATACTCGGTCCGGTTCTTTACACCATATTTACTGCTGACTTACCAACCACAGACAGCACTATGGTTGCAACATACGCGGACGATACGGCCTTATTATCCGCACACGAGAACCTAATATCAGCATCTGAACATCTACAACATCACATTGACAAGATTGAAGAATGGCTTAAAACTTGGAGAATGCAAGCTAATCAAAGCAAGTCAGTACACGTAACATTTACGCTCAGGAGAGACACCTGTCCCCCGGTGACAATTTACAATGACGAAATTCCGCAAGACGACCATTCGAAATATTTAGGTATGCACTTGGATCGAAGGTTGACCTGGCAAAAGCACATTTGGACAAAACGAAAGCAACTTGATTTAAAATTGCGGAGTATGTACTGGCTTATAGGACGCCACTCACAAATGAGCACTCATAGCAAGTTGACAGTGTATAAAGCCATCTTGAAACCTATATGGACCTACGGCATCCAACTTTGGGGTACAGCCGGCAACAGCAATATTGAAATACTGGAAAGATTCCAAACAAAAACACTTAGAGTCATCTTTAACATACCACAGTACATCAGCAATAAAATTATATATCACGACCTGAAACTACCAACCGTCAAACAGGAGATCACGAAGTATAGTTCTAACTACCAGAAAAGACTCGAAAAACATCAAAATGAGCTTGCCTGCAGACTGAGCGGAGACAAAAGTCTACGCTATAGGCGTTTGAAGAGACATAGTGTTCAAACACTACTGGATAGATTCGTCAGGACGGAAGGAGACACCCAATGAGAAGTGTCTCACCAAGCTAAATTACCCAATCAGATAAATTTATATCAGACAGAGCAATGGCTTATTGTTGTGAAAAACAGATTGCCATGACGCGGAAATAAACAAAAAAAAAAAAAAAAAACAACGAGAACGATGTTTTTGTCGCATAACTTGCACGGAAATAAACAGGTCACGACAGGTTTGTTTATAGTAAACGCCTCATAGTCTATCACCTATGTCGGTTGCGATAACAAGTAGTGTCATTTGCGCTACAAAAAATTGATCGCAAGGCGCTTGCGATAAAAATGCTTGTTGTCGCTTACGTTATGGCTTTAAAAATATATGTATTTACGATAATTTTAGCACTTGCTACAACTTTATAACGGTTAAATTTTGGCGGGAAATGTCAACAGGGATAGATCCGTTATGGTTTAAAATACTACTTACGATAAAAAAAGCATTTTCGACAAAAGTGTCGCTTACGATAATTTGGCGGTAACGGCTCGATATTTGCACGTAGTTAGTGAGGTGCAAATACCTCAAGCTCGATCTCTCTTTTGCCAGTCCGAAGCCGGAGACCGCTCTATTTTTTTTTTTGCTGAAATCAAAACATCTAATCCATTTTACACAGTTCTAGTTTAAAGATAACGTTTGTCACAAATTCGTCTCGCAGTAGGTACTGCAAATATTTCGGCAAACTCATTCGGCAACAAATTCTACTTTTGCTTAATCATGCAGTCCGATTACGAAAATAGATTGTGGACCTAAAAAAACTTGTCAACCATTCGTCGATTAAGTAAGATACACTTTTTGCAAATTATAGTTCAGTAAGAAATTTTATAAAATGTCATTTTTTTTATAATCCCTACTTCCCTACTAACGTTATAAATGCGAACGTAACTCTGTCTGTCTGTTACGCTTTCACGCCTAAACCGCTGAACCGATTTTGATGAAACTTGGTACAGAGATAGTCTGATATCCGAAGAAGGACATAGGCTACTTTTATGCCGAAAACCGCGAAATATCCAAGCGATAAACGACATCCAAGCGGGCGAAGCTGCGGGCGACCTCTAGTTTATCTAGTTATTATAGGTTTAATGAATTTTATTACTCATAAAGAACACAGTTCACTTACAATGAGCTTAAGTTACTAATTTATAACTAATATAATTAATAGCTATTACAATGCTTATTTATTACAGAGATCGAACGGTTCTAAAAGATGGTGTCATAAGTATGTTTTTTCAATCGAGTTTTGAACACAGAAATTGATTGACAGTCCTTGATATTCTTTGGTAGGTTATTATATAATTGTGCTCCTTCATACATAATGTTTGTTTTACCATAATTAGTTCTGTGAGGTCTTAATTTAATTTTGTTGGTGTTTCTTAGGCAATGATGAAAAGTTTTTTGTACGAGTTTTATTTCCGATTGTATTTGACCAGTTATTATTTTCCTCACTAGTATGCACATTGTGTAAGTGTACATTTGTCGCAGGTTAAATATTTTTGTCTCTGTGTATAATTTACGAGTATTGGTTAGACGACAATAGTTAAATAAAGATTTTATTACTTTATTTTGTGAGATTTGAAGGTCTTGCAGATTGGATTTTGCGGCGCATCCCCATATTTCGATGAGGTACTCTAAATGAGACTTGACCAAAGAATTATAAATGGTGTTACGCACCGTATGAAGGATACATCCCAAGGCTCTTTTTAGGATCCCAGTTACTGATGATAGTTTTGATCTTACGTGAGCAATATGGCTCTTCCAAGTGGGTTTATCATCAAATCTCAATCCAAGATACTTTTCCTGATGGGAGCGATGGATGACAACATTGTTAACGGTTAGTGGAGGGTATTGGGGTATCTTTTTGTTTTTTGCCGAAAACAGCATATACGACGTTTTGTCTGTTATTAACACTACTGTATTGAAAATTGCGGATTTCCTATTTTCCTTTCGCTCACTGAGAATATACAGCATGACTGGTAAGTGTCTTTACATCCGAAAACCGTGAACTCTGCTCAACATTCTGAACAACTGTTACTATGGAACAAGCACAGAATTCGTGAAAAAAAAAACTGTCGTTCCATAAAAAAAATCAATGTTGCCTGGCAAAATGTATGGAACAGCGTTTTTTTTACTAATTCTTAATTTCTCCCGTAATAAGAGTTGGGTTTTTGGATGTAAGTGATTAACCAGTCATGCTATATTCTGTCTAAAGTCATGTTGTAAAAGCGTTGTGCAAATAACGACAAGTCAATTGAAGCACCGCTATTTTCGAGTCTTATTTCGGGTATTAGGTAGTCAAAAGTTCGATATTTTTGTTTAGTCATTTCGAAACATATTTGGCAAAGATTTCGCAACTAGGTAAAACGACAGTTTGCTAGCCAGACTATGATTTATGACCAAGAAGTGCGAAATAAAAGTAAATGTTGCAAGTCAGGACAGCCTGGGATTTCATACTTGCCGTGTCACCTCGATTACGGAAGCATGTGCAAAAAATTACAGAAAATACTCACTTTATTTACTCGCACGTATTCGATAACATTGAGGTGTCCAAATATTTGTTCATTCACTCACGCCTGCTGTTACGAAAAGTTATGCAGTTTTACGAAATTTATATTTACTTTATTTTCACGACATTGGATGGGATGATTAATGCAATTACGGAATGAAAATACTGATCTACATACGAGATGTAGAGCATTATATTTTATTTATTTTATCAACTTTGCGGAATTAAGGTACAAGTCCGAGACGGGCTGCAAACTGCAGACTGCAACCGCAGACCGCAAGTCGTCATCGGAATAGCGCCTTAAAGGTGTGCACTTTAAAGGTGCTATTTCGACAGCGGCTTCAAAACTGCAACCGCAGCCGCAGATCGCACCGTAAGCGATACTACTTTTGCAGTTTGCGGTCTGCAGCCCGTCTCGGACTTGTACCTTCAAACTGCCAAGCATAGGAGGCACATACAAGGTTAGTCAGAAAGGGGATACTAATCCGAAAGGGTGTTAAAGTACTCATAGTAGTGAGTAACTTTTGTTCTACCACTTTCCCCAAAAGTCAACAGTTTAAGAGAAATAGCTGTTCAAAAATTACGTAAAAAATATATATCCTCTAGCTATGATCAGCTGTGTTTATTATTTTAGGTCATATTTGAGGTCACGAATTAAAAGCTCCATTTTCTGAATTCGTAAATAAAGTAGGGACGAATAATTAAAAAAAACTAAAAAAGATATATTACTTGGAAATAAAAATTATCGAATTTGGAAATTTTTCACTTGCTTTAAAACCGTCATCAGTGATACTTTAAGTGGCCTGCGGATTAGTACCCCCTTTCCGACTAACCTTGTATAAATTACTCGTATAATGTGGAGAGTTAAAAAAGTTCTTACTGTCAATTATGGAATTTAATAATCTTTCCAAAAGAACCACTTTCCAATTCAAAAGTGCCTATAAATGGTATAATTGAAATAAATGGTTTGGCTTTAACTTTGAACATTTAATTGAAAGAAAAAGGCAAAGTAAAAGTATGATAGGAGTCATAACCCTACCATAATTTTACTTTGCCTTAGCGGTTATATTCTACTAGAATTGACAGTATCTACTGATTTTGTACCACTTCCTTTGATAAGCATCTAATGAACCCATGTAAAGCTCCCCCGAACCAATGAAGCGTAGACACACGTGCGCCAAATCACTGCCTCACAGAATTAATAAAGGTAATGTAATTGTTTCCCTGAAGCATTGAAGCGTGCTATCTTTACACGCGCATGTGTTTTATATTAATATACATAAGCCACGTGGACTGTCACTTGTCTCCATATACGTATGGGAAAGTAAGGAAAATGGTAAATTAGAGGAAGAGGTTATAGAAAGTACAGAATCCTAATCCAATTTTTTCCTAATTTATAATATTATAAATGCGCTAGTAAGTTTGTTCGTTTGTTACCTTTTCACGCCTGAACCGATCATCTTGAAATTTTGCATATAAGTTGTCAGGTGTACAGAGACGGACATAGGGTACCTTTCATCCCGAAAAAAAGTACTGTTCCCGAGGAAAACAACAATAACGTTCATAGATGGCGTCTTTCGAATCACGATTGAATTATATTATTATAGAAACTTTAGTAGTGTGTTAAGAGTTTTTTGAGTTTAATTAACGCGAGCGAAGCCGCGGGCATAAGCTAGTACAGAATATTAACAATCACTGATTAGGTTTCTTAGATTTAACACCATAACCAAAGGTTTGAGGGGCTCGTGGCTCATTAATGACCGCGCGGATCATATGATTTGCAAGGTTAAGCTGCGCTTGACGCGGTCAGTCCGTGGATGGGTGACCATTCGTCGCCTCGTGACCTTTCCGTGCCTCGGAGAGCATATTAAACCGTGGGTCCCGGATGTCATACTAATACCCATGATAGTCGTTATGAGTGGTCAGAAGCCCGAAAGTCTGACCACCGGTCTATCCTTAGTGTGCGACCTGAGTGACGGCGCACCGCGCAGGCGGAATGAACGGCGCATTAAACAAATTTTCGAAACATTTGCATTTTGATATGGACATTATTAAAACCAAAGTAAAATAAACGTAACGCGTACGCGTCAACTTTCCCGCGTGCACTAAGGACAGGTATAGACGGTAAAGCCGCTCCGCAATCCGCAATACGCCCGTGCGCCGTCACTCAGTACGCACACTTAGGATATTTTAGGATATCGTTATTGCCCAGAAACTGGGTTGCGGAGGTCTGATGGCAGTCGCTCCATGTAAAATACTGGTATTGAGTCGCATCTGGTTAGACTGGAAGCTGACTCGAAATAATTGGGTAAAGGCTAGGCAGAACGTACAAAGGTTTATTGCACGATCACCTCGGTATTAATGTTCTAAGTGTATTTACTTACTGTACTGCTCGTAAGAACCTTAATTCCTTTTCATCCGCTTATAGTGTATATTTTCAAACATATCATTATTTCAGGGCGCACTCAGAATAACAGAAGACGGTTGCGGTGGCGTACGGATCGTCGGAGCTTCAATGAGAGCAGTCAGAGGCGCAAGAGAAGCTTTAGGAGCATTAAGAGCTGGTGCCTTAGCCCGAACAACAGCAGCTACCAACATGAATTCGTCATCATCACGATCACACGCAGTATTCACCCTTCTTCTACGACAAAGGCGGCTAGCACCAGACCAGGAGGCCACCATAGACAGGGATGCGGAGACCGAAGCGCCTGAACAGTATGAAACACTAACTGCGAAGTTCCATTTTGTTGATCTGGCTGGCTCGGAGAGATTAAAACGTACAGGTAAGAATTATAGAACAATTTCTTCTGACTAACTCCCTCCCAAAAAGTTCGATGAGTCGAGCAATGCAGAAGCAGGAACAGGAGCAATGGAGCTCTAATCTGCTTCTGCCAAAACCCTCTGGGGCACGTTGAGCTACATTGCTCCGTGATTTTCAGTGAAGATCATTGAGGTTTAACTTACGGAAGACACATTAGAAGGCTAAGGACTCCACCAAAGCGGATATGTTCAGAGATGTCCGAAGCGGCGACGAGAAGAGATGTTTTTCAGCTAGGGTGTTTCCACCGAAACTGTGCGGAGATGCGTACTGGCTAGACTGTAGCGGAGATGTGTGCTGGCTAGGGTGGAGATGTGCGCTGACTAGAGCAGAACTGAGCTGCGTGCGGCGAGCGTTGGATGTGAACGCACAGTTTAGTGCGATCTGACACGAAATGTAGACGTCTCAGTCATGTCGCTATACAAGTTGACAAGAGAAGTGTGACATCGCTCACTGCACGCCGCACACATCTCGTCTCCGCTGCGCGCCGTCGTCAGCTTGCGAGGCAAAGCTCACATCTCCGCCTTGTACCGCGGCCCAGCTCAATCTCAGCGAGGAACAGCTCACATCTCCGCTTCCATCGCGCCATACAAATATGATACATCTCCGCTCAGTGGTATCCACTTAAGCTGAGTGGAGACGAGATGTGTGAATAACGAAGTTCTATTGGTTTTTTAAAACACATCTCCGCTCCGCTCGTCTCGTCTCCGCTTTGCTGGAGTCCGGGCCTAAGTCCTTTAGACTTTTTATTTGGAATTTACAATAAATAATGAGATATTACTTATTTTTAGACAAAAATCTACCTCTCTTTCAATTTAAAGTTATGTTATTTCTTACGCCTTTATTTTTTCATCCAGGTGCGACCGGCGAGCGTGCACGCGAAGGCATATCAATCAACTGCGGTCTTCTAGCATTAGGCAACGTCATATCCGCTCTCGGGGACCGGTCTCGCAAAGTAATGCACGTTCCATACCGAGATTCCAAACTGACGAGGTTACTCCAAGACTCTTTGGGAGGCAACAGCAACACTGTGATGATCGCCTGCGTGTCGCCAAGTGATAGGGACTTCATGGAGACGTTAAATACGCTGAAGTACGCGAATCGGGCGAGGAATATCAAGAACAGATGCGTTGTCAACCAAGATTTGACGTCGCGCACTATACATCAGTTGAGGCAGGAGGTGGCAAGGCTACAGCTTGAGCTGGCTGAATACAAACAGGTACGATCTTTTCAGTACAAAGGTAAACCGTCAGGCAGGCTACCCATTATCAAGATCCTAATGAAGTTCGCTGCAAATGGTTCATTGAAACTTGAGAGACAGGTCTTTTTGCACCCGTGAGGGATCTGGTTGCCACTGGGCTTCTCAGTATTTAAACTGACCACTTGGACTGACCATTAGCTGTAGGTTGACAAAGCCTTGTCAATCAATGGCAGTGTGTAACGGGTACTGACTGACAATTGGGAAAGTTGAATGATGTTTGCTTCTCCATTACGCCCAGCTACAACAGTTTTTATTATTTAAATCCTAATATTTTACCTACCTCGAAATAACCAACTGCTTCTATTTCTTCCAGGGCAAACGCGTAATATCAGAGAACGGCGAAGAAGGCTGGAGCGACGTGGTCCAAGAGAACGCAATCCTAACGGGCGAGGCGGAGGCCTTACGACGGAGAGTGAAGGCCATGCAGGGCACCATCGAGCAGTTGTCGGCGCGGAACAGCGAGCTTATAGCGGAGAAGGCGCTCGGGAACTGGGTGCCCAAGGATGGGAGTCCCGACGCTAATGAGTGTTCGCTTACGTCGCTTGTGCAGGTAATAACAGATTTTGTACGGTGTATGTATCTGCTCATTTGATTGAAAAGTGGGTATGAGAAATGTATTTCATAAAACGGTCACCTCGTTTAGCTTTAATTTCAACAAGTTTTTAGTTTCAGTTTAGTTTAGAGACCACCTAGTTAATGGTTTTTTGTCTGCAAACGACCAATTTTACCTATTTAAGTGGGTGTAATGACTACAGTCAGACCTTTTCAATAATTAAATTAAAATAAAACCATTTATACAGGTTATTTACACCTAATGTCATAAATCAAAAATAATATAATTAAATCAAACCATAAAATAAAAGTAAAATAACATTATAAATACTATATTAGTATAAAAATCTTTCCGGCGTTGGTACAGCGACATGCCTGCCGGAACTATGCCGGACAAGAGGACAGTCCAGCCTTTCATCAAGCCCAATCAGAGTGGCCAAAATGACTTGTAAGATGTTCTTAGTCCTCTCTTATTGAACTTCTTACAAGACTGGCGTTTGCTTTGTTGAGGCCACAAAGCTAAACAGACATAGCTAGAGATTCTAAACTTCACGCTACATTTAGCTTTGTAGCCAGAAATGCTTCACTACCATCATTTTATTGTCCCCAGGGCTACGTAAGCGAGATAGAAGATCTCCGAGCTCAACTACTAGAGTCGAACGCGATGTACGAAGCGAGTCGCAAGCGCGAGGCGACGGTCGCTCGGACACGACACGACTCTGTGCAAGATCCGTCTTTGATCATAGACGATGCCAAACGAGAGTTGTATAAGGTACGTCAACAAGTTAACACCGACACTAAAAGCATGTGTATTAGGAATATTGCTGTAGCTACCGATCGTGGAGTAATACTGGGCCAACAAAATTTGAAACGGTTTGCCATCGATTCACTATGAAGAAGAAACACGAAGAACAAAACTTGCCAAAAAAAACAGTAAAGATTTTTCTAACTTAGTCGTCGAATCTAAGGATGATTCTCAGCAGCTCCGCTCAGCGCAGCATAGAATACGTGTTTTCTAAATTATCTTAGTCCCTAACCCCCTTATTACAAAAGATGGTTTAAACCAAGACTAAGGTAAACCCAGGTTTAAAATATACCCATCACTTTCTTATGTCATAAAACAAAAAGAGACAGGGTTATTGTAAAACCTAGGTTTTTCTTAGACCATATTTTGTAATAAGGGGGTTTGTGTTTGTTTCAACAAACCTAATTATCACCTAATATTTTTCAGGAAAAAGAGCTACTCGCGCGTAGTATGGGCGAGCTAGAGTTTCAGCGTAAACTGAACATGAGTGAGAGCATCACCAGCGCCGTGGACGACCGACCCATTGGAGAGAGGGAGCGCGCCGAGGGAGAGAGTGCCGACGACTCCGAGCCCTCCGACGGAGACCAGGAACCTACTGACTCGGACGAAGAGGACTCCGAGGCTAAAGGTACGTTGTATCAGGATTTTGATGAAAACTATAGATAAAAGAAAGCAAAGTGCATATTGCTTTGAATCATTGGATTTAGGTGCAGAGCAATTGAAGGGTTATTTACAAAAACAGCACAATTAACTGGAATTTTCATCCTTTTTATCCTAAGTTTTCTTATAAATAGTTTACAGTAATGTGAAGCATTTAAGATTAAAATAATACATAATTTCATTCATAACATATTCGATATTATCATAAATTAAATTCAAATTTTTATCTTTAACATTAACAATGCTAATGAGGCTTTTTGTGTGTATTGAAAAAATTTACGAAAAAAATGTTATGCTATTTTTGTAAATACGAGTAACCCTTCATTTTTTAAAGGAAGAATTGGCAGTTAAAATCTTCCGTTGCTCTGTGTTGTGCTGCAGTAGAAGTAACACTGATGAAGAAATAGCATATCGACCAGAACAAAGAGCTAAAGATTCTTCTTGTAGTCCAGAGGATTGCGAAACTTCATATGGAAGCAGAGAGCCTAGCGTCTTCAATCAATCAATCGATCACCTCGGCTTATTGTAGACGAGTAGCGTCTTGGAACTTAAAAATTATCACGAATAAACAATGTACCACTCGAATTATAAATTGGCTCCTAAAAAAATATAACCCACAAAAATGCAAATAGAATATCTGGCTTTAATTCCGCTGAACAAGATCGCTAGTTTAGATGCAGTATGCAGCACCACCCTCCCGCCCACAAATATATGCACATGCAGAAAGAGTGAAAAAATAATGCAACATGCAACCAAACCAATACACGACACGTGTTTCGCACCTAGACGGGGCATCCTCACGATATGTTGACTCCTCGACCGAGCGCTAAGACGATCACTCTTTCTGCATGTGCATATATTTGTAGGCGGGAGGGTGGTGCTGCATACTGCATCCAAACTAGCGATCTTGTTCAGCTTTGTTCAGTTTGTATATCATGGATTTCCGCAAAGCAACGCCTGATTCCATCATTGAAATATAACCCAACCTCTCCTTATATTTCACAGGCCAACGCGTCCTCTCAGCTCAGTTAGCTACCCTGTCTGAAGATATAGATACAAAAGCTCGTCTGATCGAGCAGCTAGAACTGTCGCAGCGTCGCCTCGCCGCCCTCAAGACGCACTACGAACAACGGCTCGATACGTTACACCACCAGATCAAAGCTACCAACGACGAGAAGGACAAAGTGCTGGCTTCACTTGGTAAGTAGCAAAAGAAATGTTTTATTTGTCATATTATTTTACATACATCTACTCGTACCTTTTTCTTATGGGGGTGGGCAGATAATCACCACATAGTCCGGTCAAATTAAACATTTCAAAGTGCAAAAATTCGCATAGAGCTGAAAATTGGTACGAATGTTCGGAACACCATTATAAATCACATGTAAAAAGTCCCCATCGATCCCACACTTGCAAAAAAAAATATTCAAGGTCAAAGTTCGCAAATATGGGTTTTATGCGTTTTTTAGCCAAACGGTAAGTTTTATGATAAAAATAGGTCAGACAAAAATTGTAGATTAAGCTATTATGTGTTTACTTAAAAACACACAGCGTCGATATGAAGATGATTTTGTGAACGTACTTATTAATCCCTGCTCTATGGTAATATACCTGTTTGTCACCTGCGAAGGAGCCAATATTTTTCCATATTTTTATGAGGTATGTATGGCAACCCTTTTGAACTGTCATAGCGTTTTGTGAAATTCCCGCTTACCGGTCGAAAACTTTTTTCGCTTCGGCAAAAGTGAATTTTCTTAAGTTTTCCCGTACGTATCGACGTAATTTTGGAGTGCGGAAGTGCAAAGTTACGGATATGTTAGTAAAATAAGTGAAAATGCGACGATTCGTGACTTCGAATCGTATTCTCACGGAGAGAAGTAAAGTCCCGATACATTAGATCAGGTCAATGGAGAGGCAAACTTTACAGTCAGGACCTCAGGTGGTAAGTAAGCCGTTCCCGACCAGCTAGAGGACAAGAAAAAACCACTATAGGACATATTTGACTCACGAATAGTAAGTCAAACCACCAAGTAAGTCAGATTTCAAATTATTTGCAATATTCTGTCCCATAAAATTATGCAAACTAAATCTCACTTAATATCTGAGTGGACATCCACTCTGACCATTCCTTATAAGGCGGTACCGTCATGCTCCACGGCGGAGTTTTTAGTCAATCCTAGCTCTGGGCAACTGGACTAAGAAAACCACGAGATGGTGACCGATACTGCAAAGATAATCAAAAGTGTAACTCCAAGCATTGTTCAGACACTTTTTACACAGAAAGTCAGTGTAGCAGAGTTCTGAGTTCTCTAGTTAATGGTCAGTGGACCAGCGGTCTAGTGTTGAAATCTTAATTTTAAAATTTTAAATACTTATGATTGGATGGAACTAAAATGTTCAAAAGTGTGGACTTAATAGACAGATTTCAAAGATCTGAAGTTAAACAAAGAGTTTTGTCTTCTCAATTGGGGAAAGGACTATTTAATTGGAATCATAAAAATGGTAAATTGAGCCAATAACTCACTTGGCAAATTAATGTAAAGAAATTTATTTTAAAAATAAATAAATAATAAGTTTGTTTGGCTTTGATCAGCTTTTACAATTAGGTAGTTTGTGGATGTACCTAATACATAGGTAACTTCTAAGGTATGAGAAGAGTTCTAACTGTAGAACATCTCTTTGATTGCATTGTGATTTGGCACATTTTGTACATTAACATCAGTTATGCAATCCTTGGGGGTACAAGTACCTAACTCAATATGACTACTTACTGAAAGAAAGTAAACAATATAAAGTCTTTACCGGAGAACAAGCCTACCCCACCTACATCAATGCAACTCAGATAGGATAACCTATAGACTGATAAAACAAGACTCCATAGGAGATTCCTAAAGGAAACCAGACTTAATAATAAGAATAATAGTCCTTTCCTTCCAATAAGAAATTACTGTCAGTATTTAGATATTAAGGGGAAGAAAAACAGCATGTATGTATGTTCTAGGAACAGACTGCTTTATAATTATAATTTTTCCCTGGTTCTTACATTCAATTCTTGAATGAACCCTCTGATAATAATATATCCTTCCACAAGTATAATAAGGTGATACAGTACCAAAGTCACACCGGAAATGACACAGATAATAAAATACTTGAAGGAGCAACAGGTGCACACCCACACAGATCAGAAAATAAAAAACTGTCAAGCCTACGCTTCCTGTTGAAAATGTTTTAGTACCATAGAGCAGCGGTGGCCTCCGCCCTGTTTTCGACCTCCGTGTACTGAACATGTATGTTCATTCATACCAAGAATTTCTGACTAATTTTTCATGCCGTAATATCAGAGGCTTAGCAGGCATAAGTTTGCATAGTGGAATTGCATATTTCCAATGCATATTATTTACATGCCAAGAGCAAAATCCCCTTGTTAACACATAGTATTATTTTACCAGGGTGAGTTACTACAAATTTCATCTCTCCCTTTTGGGCGATGAATTGGTACGTATTGCTCATAAGAAAATTCATGCCAATTTGCCATTAATCTTTAGTCTATCTAAAAGATTTCTCCTTGGTCCACCAGGACTAGTCCAAATTGATCTGTCAGACTGCGGAAGTCTTCAGACTCTTGAAATGGACCAGTGCAAGTTGATCTGTCAGACTGTGGAAGTCTTCAGACTCTTGGAATGAACCAGTGCAAGTTGATCTGTCAGACTGTGGAAGTCTTCAGACTCTTGGAATGAACCAGTGCAAGTTGATCTGTCAGACTTTGGAAGACTTCAGACTCTTGGAATGACTGGGAAGGCAACTAAAGTACCCAAAATTGATACTAAAACTAGTACATCAAATGGAATACCAGAATAAACCAAATAGCATTGCCCGAAGAAAAAATATGGAAAGATAGGGCTTATTAGGCGATACTCTGAAGAGTAGGTATTTATGCTAAAGTAAATAAAACTTTACTAATTCAATTGAATTTCGCCGTTTTTGGTCCTCAAGGGGCTGACTACACTGTCAGTACCTTAAAATTTTCCTGGAATGCTTCAAGCGAGATGCTTATTCCGCAACCATAGAATGAGTTGAGTGTTGCCACCAAAGGTGTTAGACAATTTTAGGCCGCCAAGACCACGACGGTTTTACACCAACGGCCATGCCTTCTCTTCTTGACAAACGTCGCAGCGGACGCGGGTTTGGGACGCCCAGTTGATCGATACTCAGATGTCAGGCATCTGAATGGGAGAACAAGGTAAATTGCCTTTTTAATTGGAAAAAGCTGTTAGCAGTGTATGTGTCGATTCGGAATCAATCGTTTGGTCTGTAATGTTTATTTTTTGTTTGATTGTTATAACCTTTTAGTCCAGTCTGATATTCGGACAGTGTGGATCGAAGGTGGAATAGATCCCTGAGTTTTCTCAATATAAATGGCAAGTTGTTGAAGTTGACAAGGAAATCAGATTTCTATCAGCTCATTACCTCTCGGAGGGGTACAACTGCACAGCCGATTGCCTCTCAAAACAACGACTATTTAAGTGGCGTCTGTTTCCCACTGCAACAAACCGATTATTACATCGTTGGGGCACTTCAGACGCAGGTCTCTTCTCGTCTGCAGAAACAACCGTGTTCAACAGACACGTCTTGCTAGGTTGCAGACATCACTTAACATGCATTTTGAATTCGCGTATCCGTCATTCATAATTAGAAATTTCGCCTAGGGGGGGACATTTCCTCCCCCCAATTTAACTCCTCGAGTTATAGCGCAACTAAACAATGCCAAAGACCAATAGAATTACCACCATAACACCACTGTGGGAATAAACCTATTGGTTAGCGTAGCGGATATGAAGTCACGAAAGCCTAGCCCTAGAGCCGCTAGTGACCATAGAAAGACTTTCGGAGAGTCCAATAGACCCAGCATCAGGCTTACCTCCAGCTCATAGCTTATGTACACCAACTGACCCCTCAGGCTTTGTTAGTTGGAGGTGGGGAGAATAAAACCACTGTTGGTCAGAGATAGAAAAACAGCTGTTATATACCAGATGGAGGCATGGATAATTGACACCTACTATCCAGCCATTAGAAGTTGGTGATTTGATGTGTTGATGATGAAGTCAATACTCAAAGAGTCACAGATACAACAGATAGCTAGATTTCTTGCCTATTTACATGTACAGATCTTGCCTACAGCACAATGTTAGCTACACATGTAAAATTCAGTTGGCATCACATAAATCGACAATTTTTTACATTTTGTCAGATGAAACAAGAACAAGCAGAAGATCATACACTTCTGAAGCAAGTAGGCTATATAATAATAAGGCTATAGCCACAGCACAACTACTGAACCTGAAGCCACCAGTGTGGCATCCTCAAGTTGTCTTCAATGTAGCTTTTCTTGTTTTAGTATTTAAAAGACAAGTGTATGGTCTCACCTTACTTGAAAAACATAAGAATTCAATATTTCTTTCAGCAAATAATATAATCCTAAGGCTAGTATTAGCTTCTAGGACTAGCTTGGTTTGGCATAGCCAATCAGGATGGCTATTGCTAACATCCAATACAACAGGTTTACCCAGTTAAATGTATCAAAGATTACAGTATGACTTATATATTACAATAATTGGCGAATTAGTCTCGACCTCTTAAACTGTTGCGAGGGATTGGTAAAGACCTGTTTTGAGTGATATAGGAGTAGCAGCTACCTTAGGATCATTCAGGTCTACAGTAGCCTCAACCGGCTGGATAGAGACCCGCCCTATGCATGATATGATGTCTATATGTCTTATGTGTAGGAGAAACTGGAAGTTAACAAATTTTCAGGAAATCCTATTGTAAAGAAATAGGAATGAATACAAAGGAACCTTATTGCTCTTTAAGAATCTTCAGCTTTCTCATATTCTGAAGGATTAATTGAGTCATGTGTTGATTTAATGAAGAAGTTAAATTGTTTTAATGTTTGATTTATGATACATAATTATTACAAGACATTTCTGTTAAGAAATTGTAGAGAGTTATTCTCTCTAAGACTGATTGAACATCAACAGTAAGATTACATTAATATAAGTAATTCTCTTGTGCTTCTTTAAACATTTATTTTTCTATCACATAGCGTTTTGTGTTTGTCACCAGCAGATATCAAACAAATCTTCATATCGACGCTGTGTGTTTTTAAGTAAACACATAATAGAATATTTTGAATTAGAACAAAATTATTATTATGTGTTGAAAGAAAAACACACAGCGTCGCAGGAATATCTTCCTGGTGAAGAGACTATGACAGTTCAAAAGGGTTGCCATACATACCTCATAAAAATATGGAAAAATATTGGCTCCTTCGCAGGTGACAAACAGGTATATTACCATAGAGCAGGGATTAATAAGTACGTTCACAAAATCATCTTCATATCGACGCTGTGTGTTTTTCTTTCAACACATAATAATAATTTTGTTCTAATTCAAAATATTCTATTATCTATAAGAATTGTCTACAATTTTTCTCCTAAACGTCACCGTTTCTGAGATACAGTGGTTGAAAAAGTTGTATTCTTCATAATATGCGTTTCCACGCCACCTGGAAGGTAGTGTACTTGGCGCGTTTTTTTAACGTGGTTTCCCCAATAGGCCTATCCCACAATCTATTGTGATCCTGTTGAATTCAATACTATTTCAAAATATGTAAAAACTGGTACTATTGGAAATGATGAAAGCCGTGTGAATTCTTAAAACTTACGTCAAATTATCCGTCTTTCATAATCATCTGATAATTCTGCTTCGTCTTCTTCTTGTTCGTCTTCTTGTACTTCTTCCTCTGCTTGTTCTTCTTCTTCCTGCTGGGTGTAAGTAAATTGTTCTAAAAGCGATGCATCAGATGTCTCCTCACTGATATCGTACGAATCCTCTTCTGATGGCGATTAACATGTACCAGCTGTCAAGGTCAGTCGTGCTCTAATGTTGAATCACCATCAGAAGAGGATTCGTACAATATCAGTGAGGAGAAATCTGATGCATCGCTGTTAGAACAATTTACTTATACCCAGCAGGAAGAAGAAGAACAAGCAGAGGAAGAAGTACAAGAAGACGAACAAGAAGAAGACGAAGCAGAATTATCAGATGATTATGAAAGACGGATAATTTGACGTAAGTTTTAAGAATTCACACGGCTTTCATCATTTCCAATAGTACCAGTTTTTACATATTTTGAAATAGTATTGAATTAAACAGGATCACAATAGATTGCGGGATAGGCCTATTGGGGAAACCACGTTAAAAAAACGCGCCAAGTACACTACCTTCCAGGTGGCGTGGAAACGCATATTATGAAGAATACAACTTTTTCAACCACTATATCTCAGAAACGGTGACGTTTAGGAGAAAAATTGTAGACAATTCTTATAGATAATAGCTTAATCTACAATTTTTGTCTGACCTATTTTTATGATAAAACTTACCGTTTGGCTAAAAAACGCAAAAAACCCACATTTGCGAACTTTGACGTTGAATATTTTGTTTTGCAAGTGTGGGATCGATGGGGACTTTTTACATGTGATTTATAATGGTGTTCCGAACATTCGTACCAATTTTCAGCTCTATGCGAATTTCTGTTAACCTACCCCTATATTTTGAGCTAACTTGACCGGACTAACATGTTGCGATCCATAAATACTACTTTCGTTTCGTCCACGGTCATACCTTTTGTCATACACTGACGCCGGTTGTGTTTTTTTTTATTTCGTTTTATCATAAATTACCACTGACGTATAAGCCTGGACGTTGATTTCTTTCAAAAATGAAGGTTACACCCTAAATGACCTCCTTAGAAAAGCAGGTTGATTCAGTCCTCATACAGCAATTTGCTGCCAATAATAAGTGGAGTTTGTGGGTGAGTGGGACCACCCGCCATCTAAGTGCGGTTAGAGTCTTCAATATGGCTGTAGTAAACGTTTAAGAAAGCTGGATATTGTGCCCTTTCTTCTTACAAATTTACTGTTACGGACGTTACAGCGGGCCATGCCAGCGAGTCGCTTCGGCTCGTTCAACGGTGGCCCCACGTTAGACTCGCCGAGGGGCCGAGCTGCCATCTCACGGCCGCAGTTCGGCCCCTCACTTGCCGATTCCTTAGCGTATCGGTCGTTCTATCTTATAGTACTTATATTGAAGTCTAGTGGTTTTAATCATCAGTCAAGACCCCCCGCAGCACACCTAATGCTTGGCATTCAAACTCGTCTTGCCTACTGCTGACATATACAAACAACTGCTACTTAGGTATTTATTTCCTCCAGGGTTGCGGAATTTGTTCGAAAGAGTTACCGCGGCCCTGGAACGCCAAGGGCATTAGGAGGAACACGGATGGGTTTTATTCAGTAAGAGTCTGACACTCCCTTCCGCTCCACCCAGAGCGGAAGGAGTCACTCGATGATTTCCCAACCATAAAAAAGGTATTAATTTGTATGTTCCTTCTCCAGCAACACAAGCCTCCCCTCCAAGCGAGAAGCTAAAACGTGTAAAAGAAGACTACGAGCGTCGCGTGGCCGCCATGTCTCGCGAACTGAAGCGACTGCAGGCGGCGCAGCGCGAGCACACGCGCCTGCAGCGCTCGCAGCAGCAGACCGCGCAGCAGATCTCCACGCTGCGGAACGAGCTGCAGCATATGAAGAGAGATAAGGTGATGCTACGTCACTATAGTAGCCTCTTTTTGACATTAACGAATTTCATTAACTACTTATCAGTCGTGTCCATCGGATTGACTTGCTAGCGCCCAAAATCAAATATCTACAATAGGTGTGCTATTGTAGATATTTGATTTTGGGCCCTGACATCACTTGAAATCAATATTGGAAGTACCCAGAAGTACAGATTGTCATTCTAGCTATAGTTATTTATGCTCGTGACATGATTCAGATAGGTTACTGACATAAGTGCATTACTAAAGTCCCCGTCACGAGAAGCTATAAATTTTGTAAATAAAGAACTTCTACAAAGTTACGTAGCGACAATTCAATCAACAACAAATAATCCCAAATTCAATCAACTCAAAGTTACATACGTGTAATACGAAACTAACGAGCAATTTCACTTAGTCGGGTTATATTTTAACGATATAAAGCGCTATCGTCTAATGTTTTGTGGTACCGGAACGTGTCTGACTCATGGAACGTCAACATTTGGCCCGCCATTTTGAAGTAAGTTCACACTGACGCTGTCAATGCTGTCATTTGAGTTTTGAATGCGTTTCAGTTTGTTTGTGTTGTTTTCGTAGATTATTATTTATTATTATATAAATAAAATAAAAACCATTATATAAAAATAAAAATCATTACAAAACTGTTTTTTTTTATTTGTTTCAAAGGTTGCGAACCCCTAAATGTGTGTTTACAAAATTTATAGCTTCTCGCGACGGGGACTTTAGCTCAATTTAAAGCCTAATTTACATTGATTTTATATGTAATCTAAAACAGACCAAATGAAATAAGTAAATATTTTACAGGTTAAATTAGTGCAACGCATGCGCGAGGAGGCGAAACGGCACGCACAAGCCGAAGCTAAGAGAGCCAAAGAGGTATGTATTGTACAATTATTATATGTAAAACAATTGCAAAGCTCGTAGGTCAAACCCAGAGGCATAGGTGCCATTAAAACCACAAAACACATGCACAAATATAATGTGGATATGTGTAAATTATCTCTCAAAGTGTATCTCTCCTGATGGATTCTATAAAAGGTGAACATTATTTACATCGCCAGAGTCCGTAAGTTATAATAAAAATGTAATTGTTTTCTTTAGGTGGCACAACTGCGCAAGGAGTCCCGTAAGAATGCCAACCTAATTAGATCATTGGAAGCCGAGACCAAGATGAAGGAAGCGGTAAGTTAAAGCAATATAGGAATACCCAAATTATTTTGTATTAAAAATATCACGTAAAACAAATTGTGCAAACAAAAAACATTGGAGAATATTCACTGTGATAATAATATAAATAATATCCTACAAGTTAGGATATATTGTGATTTATAACCCCTAACCCTGAAGACACATTAAGACTCCTTGCTTTGGCTATACACGTATTGTTGCGGAAGCCGAAATACCATAAATGGATCGAAAATTCGATCGAAATCGCCACTATACAAAGATTCGCCCGCGCCACAGTAGATATAATCTAAAGCAGTACCTCAACTTTTAACATACTCACACAGACACGCACTGTATACTGAGTATAATATACTCTTTGTAATGTACTTTATGACAGCCGTGACTGATTGCGTTGTGAAGCTCACTTACACGTCTTGTTGCAGTGCGTGTCTGTGTGTGTGTCAATTCAGGCGATTATAGGTAGTTGAGGTACTGATTTAGCTTACCCGCGCCCTAGCGTGGTCCAGAGGTAACAAATAAGAAATCAAATTTCATGTTAATATTGGTATGCTTGGCTTAGGTACTGCGACGCAAACAAGAAGAAGTGTCGTTGTTGAGGAAAGGACATCGAGACAAGCTCAGCAGTCGAGCGGCCGGCAGACTGCATGGTGAGTATCATTTGAACCAAGTTACTACTGTACCTTATTTTTATTGATTTAGTCTGGTTTTCACCTACATTAATTCTTTGATTATACAACCATCATCTGCCTAGCCTTTTCCCAACTATGTTGGGGTCGGCTTCCAGTCGAACCGGATGCAGCTGAATATCAGTATTTACATGGAGCGACTGCCTATCAGACCTCCACAACCCAGTAACTGGGTAATACGATACTCTTGGTAAGACTGGTTGTCAGACTTTCTGGCTTCTGACCAACAGTAACGACTGTCAAAGATCTACAAATGACAGCCGGGACCAACGGCTTTACGTGCTTTCCGAGGCACGGAGGAAACTCGCTATGGTAAATGGTCACCCATCCACAGACCAACCTCGGCAAGCGTGGCTTAACCCGGAAGATCGGTCTATGCGGCTGTAATTATTTAGCCACGAGCTCCTCCTGATTGATTATACAACCGTGTATTTAAAAGTTGCATTAGAATTTTAAGTAAACGATTGTTTAACCTGAGAATTAATGTTAGAGAACACTAGCCTTAGAGTCCACCGCCGCCGTCATCGAGAAACGAGATTATTTCGAACTGAATTCGGAAGCGGAACAACGTGACGGCGATCGTGTGTCCACCGTGACTGATCTCGGTGGTTCCCAACATAAGAAAAAATCCGTGCACCGGCGCTGACAATCTTGGATGTAGTGGACAAGAGCAGACGTGATTTGTATTGCCGGCATATCGGTCCGTCACGATCTCGGCGGAGTTCTAGCGGTAACGCCGAACTACTCACAATCTCGGCGACCGAGATGACGGCGCTCGGATGACGGACGTGCGGTGGACACGCAGCCATAGTAATGTATGTATCGGTACTTCCGCAACGTCATCTCGTTCTTGGTGACGATGGCGGTGGACAAACGCTCTTAGACTGAAGTATCCGTGTACTAGATAACTATTAAAAATAAGCAGTATTTAACTGCCACAAATTACAATACATGATTCTATAGGCCTCTCTACATTCGCAAAGGTTCGCGCCAGGTTCACAGTATAATTCGCGCACTTAACGAACATGGACGCCGATATTGTTGCTGCGGGAGCGGGGCTACTTTGCGCATTAGCGATTTATAATTACGGGTTCTGCTTGAAAGCATGCTAAAAATGCTAGTTCTAATTGGTTAGACCAATTTGTGCTCATTTTCAAAGCTTACGTGCGTAATTCACTATCTTTACGTAATATTCTGTAGGTATCCCTATATAAATTACAGACAACCGCTCGCTGCACTCGACTCGACACGACTGAGCTCCGCGCGAATGTGGAGCCTAGTCGCTTTCGCGCCAAGTTCGCGGCTTGCGAACCCTTTATCGCGGGACAAAAAACCGATAATTTTCGGGAACGAGGCGCGAACGCGACGCGAAGCCGCGAAGAATATGCGAATCGGATCCACACTCATGGATCGCGGGTGATTCGCGGCTTCGCGCGCGATTCGCGCGGGAATGTGGAGAAGCCATATTAAATAGACAGACGGCGTATTATATATGAATGAGCCTTTCTTACAATCCAATTCATCAATTATAATTGTATTGAATTTAATTGTATCCACCCAGATCGTTCCCGTTCCCGCAAGAGCGCGTCATACCGCGAGGCGTGGTCCCGCCTGGAGTGCTGGGTGTCGCGCGCGTGCGCCGCGCGCTGCACGCTGGGCGAGCTGGAGGCCGCACTGGAGCGCCTGCTGCAGCAGCGGGAACTGGCACGGAACAACGACCACGACCCCGACGCTAAACATCTGCTGCGCTACCTTAGAGACTCCATCGCCGAGACGCAGGCGCAGATCATGCAGATCGAGGTCAGTTTCTGCAGGAACATGTTGTAAATGTTTTAGGTTATTTACAGGGAGGCAGCCTCGTAACGGTTCCTATGACAAGGCACATATCAGGTCGGCACTGTATCAACATGACCTCAACTAGAGTTGTTTTGATTTTTATACGACCGTATCAGCAACACATCGTAAATCCGTCATAGGGTTATTTCAACACGCCAACGATCAAGGAGAGTCTTATACAAGGTTCGTCAGAAAGGGGGTACTAATCCGAAAGGGTGTTAAAGTACCCATAATAATGAGTAACTTCTGTTCTACCACTTTCCCCAACAGTTGAAAGAAAAATAGCTGTTCAAAAATTACATTAAAAATATGTTAAAATTTCTTTATCCTCAGCTCTGATCAGCTGTGTTAACATTTTAGGTCATATTTGGGGTCACGAATTAGAAGCTCCATTTCTGAATTCGTAACTAAAGTAAGGACGAAGAATTTTTAGAAATACTAAAATAAAAAATATTTTACATGGAAATAAGAATTATCGAATTTTGAAATTTTAACACTTTCTTTAAAACCGTCATCAAGGCCTGTGGATTAGTACCCCCTTTCCGACTAACCTTGTATATGATTCACCGGGAATACTATAATTCTGCTGCACATTCACTAACAGCACAGTAGACATATAAGCTAAAGCAGTACCTCAACTTACTATAATCTCAAGAATTGAAACACACAGACACGCTCTGAATACTGAGTCGTTTTTTGTTTTTGTATGGAACTGCATCCCGAAAATACCTTATTTGTCTTGTTGCAGTGCGTGTCTGTGTGAGTGTGTCAAATCGGACGATTGTAGGTAGTTGAAGTACTGCGTTAGCTTATATATCTACTGTGCTAACAGCGACAAAAAAATAATATCGGTATTTTTCCCATTTCTTTTCAAACTTTTGTATTAGATACTCTTACCTTCGCAGGAGGAGAACGACGAGAATATGCTGTCTCATCTACTCGATCACATCGATTCGGCGGAAGCGGGCCGGTACTCCTTAGAGCGACTCGCCGCGCTAACGTTGCAACACGCTCAGGATGCTGCAAGGAACCTCAAGATGTTGCAGGACACGCGCGCGCAACTTAAAGAGGTAAGGAAGGAAGATGGTCAATTCGGTATGTAAAGTACTGATTGCAAAACCGTTTCGAGGTTTTGGTTTGGTAAACCTTATTTTGCAATTTTTAGCTCTTAAAAATTATAAAATGGTGTTTATTTTAGCAGAAATGCATGAATTCACTTGACGTCTATTTGACCTCTAAGTGACTATCTTCCTTTTTCGTACTTGGTGTAGACGAAGAATTGGTTTTCCATACTCATGGGGGGGGGGGGGGGATTGCCATAATCGCCACGCTCGGCAGGCGGTTTAGCGATCGCAGTACGGTTGTTAAAATACTCAGAGAACGCTGCTGCCCATCCTCTAATGAATTCCTTAGTCGCCTTTAACGACACCCATGGGAAGAGATGGGGTAGTGCCATTCTTTACGTCCGGCACCACACGGACGCTCACATGTAATGAAATGCAATAATTTAAAAAAACGCTCCAGTTTAAAAAAAAAACAAAGTTTTCACTGAGGAATATAGTATGGCCCTAGTGATCGTCTCCGATAAGCTTGAGCGTACTGCGTATAGCGCTGACGATCCGTATATTCGTGTTTGCTATAATACCACGGATGTCTGCACTCACGCCGCACGGCGGTGTCGTGTTCACGTGTGGCAGAAAATTTACGGGTGCTAAAGCTGGACGAATTCTAGTGCGAAGGTACAAACTACTTTAAGTCCTAACAACATTTCTTAGAGTTTGAAGATGTGTTGTACTTCTACAGTTGGAAGAAAGTACGGAGCGAACAGCGAGTGCACTACGCCTAGCGGGCGCGGGTGACCAGAACCTCAACCCGTGGGGCACCGTGCCCGCCGCGCTGCACGCGCTGCTCGCGCACGTCAGCTCCGGCACCTCCACGCGCTCCGTGTCGCCCTCCGACAGGTACACTCTATCTAACAAAGTACGGAGCGAACAGCGAGTGCACTACGCCTAGCGGGCGCGGGTGACCAGAACCTCAACCCGTGGGGCACCGTGCCCGCCGCGCTGCACGCGCTGCTCGCGCACGTCAGCTCCGGCACCTCCACGCGCTCCGTGTCGCCCTCCGACAGGTACACTCTATCTAACAAAGTACGGAGCGAACAGCGAGTGCACTACGCCTAGCGGGCGCGGGTGACCAGAACCTCAACCCGTGGGGCACCGTGCCCGCCGCGCTGCACGCGCTGCTCGCGCACGTCAGCTCCGGCACCTCCACGCGCTCCGTGTCGCCCTCCGACAGGTACACTCTATCTAACAAAGTACGGAGCGAACAGCGAGTGCACTACGCCTAGCGGGCGCGGGTGACCAGAACCTCAACCCGTGGGGCACCGTGCCCGCCGCGCTGCACGCGCTGCTCGCGCACGTCAGCTCCGGCACCTCCACGCGCTCCGTGTCGCCCTCCGACAGGTACACTCTATCTAACAAAGTACGGAGCGAACAGCGAGTGCACTACGCCTAGCGGGCGCGGGTGACCAGAACCTCAACCCGTGGGGCACCGTGCCCGCCGCGCTGCACGCGCTGCTCGCGCACGTCAGCTCCGGCACCTCCACGCGCTCCGTGTCGCCCTCCGACAGGTACACTCTATCTAACAAAGTACGGAGCGAACAGCGAGTGCACTACGCCTAGCGGGCGCGGGTGACCAGAACCTCAACCCGTGGGGCACCGTGCCCGCCGCGCTGCACGCGCTGCTCGCGCACGTCAGCTCCGGCACCTCCACGCGCTCCGTGTCGCCCTCCGACAGGTACACTCTATCTAACAAAGTACGGAGCGAACAGCGAGTGCACTACGCCTAGCGGGCGCGGGTGACCAGAACCTCAACCCGTGGGGCACCGTGCCCGCCGCGCTGCACGCGCTGCTCGCGCACGTCAGCTCCGGCACCTCCACGCGCTCCGTGTCGCCCTCCGACAGGTACACTCTATCTAACAAAGTACGGAGCGAACAGCGAGTGCACTACGCCTAGCGGGCGCGGGTGACCAGAACCTCAACACGTGGGGCACCGACAGGTTCACGTAGGCGAATATCATCATATCAATCAAACAAAAAAACTCATACAACAATTTAACTTGCAGTACTAATTTAACTATACATAATGGAATTAAGGTTTCAAATCCCGAAGCATGTTAACTTTAATTTTAAATGGCTAAAATATAACAGATAGTATGGAGGGCGCGCGACGTAACCTCAACCCGTAAAGCGCCGTGCCGCATACCAACTATGAATTAAATTAATTCATATTACGTGTGTTTCAATTAAACTATTCGTCATGTTGAGTCAACGTCATAGCACCATCAATCATTATATCAGTTTACTAAGAGCGGATACAAGTAACTCTTGGTATAATAGAGTGCCATTTACCATTACGCACTGTCAACTGGTGGCCGGAGACTTGGTCGACGGCGACTGTGACTTTCTATAGTTTAAATAGGTGTTTACGCACTTGGGCGCCGGTCGCCCGGGCGACTATGCTTATATTTTGGTCGCCGAGAGACAAAGTCTCCGGCGACCAAAACATAGCGATGCAACTAGGGCCAGGAGACCAAGCCAAGCGTAGTGTTTCTTGTACATTCGTACTGAATGGACGTCGAAGAAGCTGCAATAGTTGCGAGCTGCAATCGTCGCGTTACTAATTATAAAGAGAAAAAAAAAGAAATGCAAGAGAGCTCCGGCGACCAGTCGACAGTACGTAATGGCTCTAAGTGTGCGTCCTGAGTGACGGCGCGCCGCGCAGGCGGAATGAACGGCGCATTAAATAAACGTTCGAAACGTTTGAATTTTGTTATATCGACATTATTAAAACCAAAGTAAAATAAACGAAACACTAAAACGCGCGTACGCGTCAACTTTTTCGCGTGCTCTAAGGGCTACGGTAAAGCCACTGTAAAGCCAATCCGCAATACGCCCGTTCGCCGTCACTATGACGCACACTGAGAGTTCTTTACAGGCAATTTGGATGACAACTTGATTGACATATTGTCGAGGCTTGGCCGCACATTACCAGAAATTACTGTCAGGAAATTTCTTACCCTCTGTGCTTACTTTTTGTACTAGAGCCAGCAGGCTGTCGGATTCGACAAATTCTGACAGTGTCCGGGGTCTAATACACAATGTATGAGCAGAGTCGCTCTTTTGAATTTTTCTGACAGAAATTTCTAATAATGTGCGGCTCGGCTAAAAAAGCAATCGTGTGAATATTTTACGAGACAGTCTAAATAACTGCATTCAAACTGCATTATGCAGTTTGAATAAAGTTTACACTAACACTAAATTTTATATTATTGCTACAGTGCACTGTTGGACTCGCGGCCTCCGAACGGCGTCCGAGAGTCAATCACGGCGCCCACCTCGCCTCCTGACGACAACGCCAGCTCACCATTCCAGCGAAACACGTTAGTATTCAACATTGTGTCTACTATTATAATTATGTCTCATATCAGATTTCTTACAATTTTTAATGTGCAAATTATTTCATTCCCTATTTATACATTATTTGTTGTACTTGTCATTGTATATAGGATGTTTATGAATATGAAAAAGTACATATGATGGATATACTTTTTTAGAATATTATACAGAATGTTTACAAACTAGTGTTAAATAAAAAAATGTGGACTAAAACCTACTTACTATACTTGAAATAAAGACATGCCAAGAGGTCACTTATGAGGTAATGTTGGTTGGTTGTCAGTGTTCGTCGTGGGTCGGTCCGTCTCCGTGACCTGGGCGTGTACGGTCGCGAGGAGGACCCCATGACGCAGTCGCTGGTGGAGCCCACCTCGCCCCGCCCCGCACCCCTCAGCCGCGTGCCCAGCGCGCCCGGGAGCCTCAGGTAATGCATTATTACGAGCTTCTATATCTTACCAACTGTTATTGGTTAAACTTAATCTCTTAGAATAATAACGCCTAGAAGGATAGTCTCATACACGCTCCCTACAAAAAACTGAAGCAACATTCGTAATTATGTGTGAGTGAGCGGCATGTAATTACGGAGACTGACACGCACACAGACGTAAAAAAAATGTTGCTCGAAAATATAATTTCCCCTAAATTCGGAAAAATTGTATGTATTTGGGCCATAGCATAGATTGCATATAAAAAATGTTACGTACGTAACTTAGGTAATGAATCTATTTTTTTAATTAATAAAAATACTGTCACAAGTACATACTTATCGTAATAATTTATAAAAGTTTTATTGTTGTTTTTAACTAAACTCGTAATTATACTTAGAATAATTTATTAATTTGCGAGTCTATGTCGCGTATAATCTATTTAAACTAGTAGTTAGTATACGCGACAAACATTCGCAAATTATGATAACTTTTTAAATATTTCAAAATCGTCACCCTATAATTTTAAGCCGGGTCTGCTGTGACCATGTGTTTGTTATTTTTAACATATTAAACATGTTTTTCTACAATAAAATGGGCATCAAAAACAGTAGACTCCAAGTGTTAGTGTCTACTGTATTATGGGTAATTTTTCTTTACAGCTGGCAACACTTCGTTGTAATAAATTAGGTTAAGAAAATTTTGATTTGGAGATGGATTTACGTAAAAATAATGGATTAAATGTTAGTATCAATATGTGAGATGCAATTTTATCACATTTTTTATGTTTTCCAGATGTGTTACAGCATCTTTTTACGCAACAAATTGGCATTTTCAAATATTTCTTGGGAGGTGTGTTCAACAGAGCGTGACATTGAGCACTGACGGCTCGATTCGCTAACTTTGCCGTATCCGGCATAGTTTGAGTTGCTTCACTTTTGGTGCTCGTACTAGGTTTCTAGGCGTTATTATTCTAAGCTTAATCTGGTACACATTTATGAAGTGTGGCTCCCTATAAACACAATTTGCCCCATGTGGCAGAATATGATGTACAGTCAACATCAGATACATAGAAGCAGATCAGGTACTCAGATAATGCTACACTCTCAAAAACACAATAACATCTGCACAACAAAAGCGTTCAAATTATTGTTAGCATCCAATGTATCAATATCATCTGAACACTCGCAATTCAAATATTTCTATGCAAACAAATCATCTTGTCAACTGAGGTAGTCAAATGTAACTAAGCAACTAAAGTGTTCAAAAATATGTAAACAATAACCATTTTTCAATATATTGCTCAGTGATACTAAGGCCTGTTACAAACGTAGCCGTTTTAGGGCGGTTACAGACCTTGGTGTCTTATTCTCGTTTTTAACCGACGTCAAAAAGGAGGAGGTTCTCAATTCGGTTGTATTTTTTTTTTTAATATTTCTTACCTCAGTACTCCGTCATTTATGAACCGGTTTGAAAAAATCTTTTTTTGTTTGAGAGGGTACAGGTACTTTCCGTTTAGTCCCTTATAAATGTTGTTATGATTAGACCATGAACTTCAGAGATATGGAGCGGAACTCCTCATCGGATCAAAGCAAAATTCTCAAATAACTAATATTGCTTTGTTTATACGTGTTTTTGGTAACTGACTACTGGAAAAAACGACAGGGTGCGTCAAACCCCCCCTCCCCCACTTTCCGTAATGTTTGAATTATATCGTGTAAGGTATAGCATGAAAGGGCTTATTATACCCGACTACGGCAAAGTCAAAAATAAGGGTTATGAAGAGAGAGAGAGAGAGTATGGAGGAGAGAGGGTTTAATTTATGGCACTAAAACGTATTTAATAAAAAATAAACTTATAAAAAAGAAAAACCGACTTCAAAAAAAAAACTAAGAGGAGTAAAATAATTACCATAAGATAAAATTAACAGTTTCAGAAGACAGTGCAATTCTACATTGAAAAAAATTTTAGCCACCGACTTCTGAAACTGTTAATTTTATGTTTTTTTAGTCGGTTTTAACTTTTTTTTTAAGTTTTTTCATGCGCGCATTCAAGCGCGTTGCATTTCGCGCTTCAAAAAAACCGAACACACGTATATGCTACTGTTCGCACTGCCAGTGGGTCTTTCTGTAGCAATATGGATTCGACCGCCATGCCAGTGTGTTATCGCTGTAAGGTGTACAGTGTCCTGTGATATTATTAAGATTAAAATGCAGGCATTGCAATTAAAGGCAGGCGGTGAGCCACTAAAAAATGTAACGCGTATGGCTTTCTATACCAGCGCACGCACTAGCGGTTCTTTTTAAAATTACTATTTTAAAACGTATCGTGCTAGATTTTGGCTAAAGGTATATTCGATGCGATTCGATGATAACTGACTACTAAAATAAGGCTACAGTGCATGTTCATAGATAAGCTGTATGGCGCTTTTAGCATTTGAAAAAAAAGGGGCGTATGAAAAGAGCCTCCACGAGTGACGATACTTCGGTACGTCCGGCGCACCCTGGGCAGTCAACCTCGCTACCATCCTTGCTGACTGGCTAATTTTTTCACTACGGCATGAGCTTTTCTTGTATAGCTCGTGCCGACACGATAGAAAAAGAAGCATTTGAAAACCGCTTGCGTAAAATCATATAGCAACTCAGTGCGTGCTTAGACGGGCTGATTTTACATTGTCAGATAACTTTTAACCGAGTAATTAAATTGACGGTTATCAATCCGAAACATGGTTAAAATGAACCGAGGTATTTGTAGGTATTTATTACGAATTCAATTCCTGAAGATATATTAGAAAATGTAGCAAATAAAAAGGTCAGTTTCATTCAAACTGATTGTTTCGAATTTAATGGATTTCGCGTGAAATAAATACTCGTTTCAATTTCCTTACGATGTTTTCCTATAACTTGATTTCAGATTATATTATAAACAAAAGACACGTCAATGACGTCACGCACGAAATGAAAGGGATATAGCTATATGAAGAAAAAGAAAAAATGCTTTTTGACACAATAGTACACAGTGTATCTAATTTTTGAACTTTTAATTTATGACTCTAAGTACAATCAAATACAATTCATTTTACGTTGCTATCTTGATTTTCTGAATAACGTGTTGCTTAGTTACCTTTGAATGTTTAGCTTGTTTACTTACCATAGACCTTTGGTTTGTAAATAAATATTTGACATTGTGACTGCTCAGATATATTTGGAGTTTATGATGCTCAATACAATTTGAACAGTTTTGTTGTATAGATGTTTTTGGTATCTTGAATGTGTTTAATTATTTGGACACCTGAGTTGCTCATCTACTTCTGATGCTGACTGTACTTGAAAAAAGACTAACACCTGTATTTTACACCTACCATATTTGAGCAAATAAATACATTTGATTTAATTTGATTTGGCCTAGACTTTTTCGTTAGAAATGATGTATTCTTTTGTTTGTTTTTATCGGTTTCCAATTATTGCAAATACTGCTATAATTCCAATTACAACCTATGAAACTGTAATTAATTTTGGACTTTAGCCTTGGTAATATGTAATGAATGATTGCGCTTTTGACATTTCAGTTAAACACAAAATAATAAAACTATACCTAGTAAGATTAACACGTATGTTGGTTGTGTGTCCAGAGGTCTGCAGCCGCTGAGCACAGTGGGCGCAGTGCTGTCATCGCCGGTAGCCCCGCGGCGTCCCCCCGCGCCCCCCGAGTCCCCGCGGCCGCCGCGCCGGCACCACAACCTGGCCAAGCCCGCCTCCTTGTACGTATACACGGACCTCTACATACCCTAGCCACTAGCGACACGCCGGAAGTGATCACGCACACATACGGATTACTAAATATATCACATATATTCCTGGTATTAAAGTCGATTTTCCTGTGTTACATTTCAATTACTTGAAAAGTCAGTTCGCACATGATTAATCGCTTCTCGAATAAGTTTTTTTATGCCGGTAATGAATATTCATTACCGGCATTAAAAACACTAATAATATTGAATGAATGCTCGGTAAAACAGAAGACACTAGAGTAATATATTTATATCAATACTAGCTGACTCGGAAAACTTTTTATTTTTTTATTTTCTTCTTTGCAAACCTTATCCTGACAATACCGAACACAAAAAAAAGAATTATCCAATTTGGTGCAGTCGTTCGGAAGTTATGCGCGTACATACAATCCGGCCATAATTTTTTTGTCTAAATAGATTAGCTACGACTACTAGACGAACTTCCATATAAAATTTCATCACCTATTAAACCCCTTTAGGGGATGATTTTCTTAAAATCCTTTCTTAATTCTCATTTACGTTATATAAGGAACTCCCGTCCAAAATTTCATGCTTCTAGGTCCTCCGGTTTAAGCTGTGCGTTGTCTGTCTGTCAGTCAGCGTTAGAGTTTTATCAAGTAGATGCCAGATTAGTAGTCTTTTTGTAAATTAAAAACCGTCAACCAACGATCGAACTTCAAATACCATTTTTACTGCAGTAGCTGAACAGTTACAATGATCAGTATTATTATAAAATGTTTACGTTATCACTTCCGACTTGTATTTGATAAAATAGATTTAGTTGTCCACTGTGAGCGTTTAAAAAGGTTTCTCAGTATTCTATCTTTTATTTTCAAAAACAACATTGCCGTAATCAAAGATTAAAGGGATTTCTTGCAACAATTTTGCTTGGGAATTGGTTAAAACCTCTTTATTCTATAAACCTAAATATTTCTTAAAGTGGACTTCATATTTTACAATGATAGCTTGAGTAGTTAGATATCTATCTGTCTCTTTCACTCTGGTATCTCTGCGATATCGCCGTCCCTTTCTGCATGGTACACTGCTTGGGTATATGTGCTACACTCTAGATGGTGTGAGGTAGACATTACTGTAGTCGTATTTAGAACTGGGACATGTGTTTGTATGTTTGTAGACAAAATGTATTTAAAATACGTGTACTTAAAGAAAGGAGGCTGTATTGTTATTTGCATCTCGCTCGCACTTATACTGTGTGATCTAATAAAGGCGAATAATACAGCTGTCATTCGTATTCTTTAAGTAAACGTGTGTTATTTTCAACCGTCCAGTTATATGTGCAAATTATTCGATTTTACTTTCAAAGTTTCAAAGCATTATTTACGCAGTCGAACTGCACACGTACTGATGTGTATTTATTTACCTACATAAGAAATCTCATAATATACTATGATTTTTCGTTTAATCATAAACTACTGTACTAAACTCAAGTGCTAGGTCGCACTACATTTAACCGCGAGCGCTTTTTCCCGTATGATTTTGCAATCGAAAGAAATCAATATAAACGAACGCAATGGCGGTTTTAAAACGCACTAAATGGCAAAGAAAATTGAATCGCGACGGATATAGGTGAACCGCCGTAAGCTTAGCCCTCCCGATGATCGGCGAGACGCGGGAGGGGAATGAGTAGCCAATCGCCTGTTAGCGGCGCTAGCAGCGATATACACCGTGTCCTAAAATTCAAGGATAAGCGGGTACCAGAGGATGGACTTGCTCATGCATGACAAATCGAGAAAAAAAGTTTTTCTTTTTTAAATTCCCTGTACTAGTAAAATTGAAATATTTCTAAAAAAAATCAAATATTTCTGCTTTTTTTTGTATCGGCAACCTAAGTAGCACTGCTATCCACCGCAACCCTTAAAAATCCCAGAATGCCTGTAGTTTTTACACAAAAAATAATCAAACTTGCTTTCGTCAATTTTCGAAGGACTACAAATTTCATTTTGTAATTTAAAAAAAAAATGTTTTTTCTTTTTTTTCTCGAGTAGTCATGAGCTCCACTCTCTGGTGCCCGCTTATCGTTGAATTTTGGGACACGGTGTATAACAGCGGACTGGCTAATTGCTCGAATCATTCCCCACCTGCGTCCCGCAGACCATTAAGAGAGTCAAGCTTACAGCGGTTTACCTATAACCGCTCTAGCGGTTAACCACTAGTGTAATCTGGCACTTAAGATCATTGGCTGAGAATATAAAGTCAGTTTGCACATATAACTGCACGGTACGGGAACGTATGGAGCTGTGGGCTGGGCCAGGCGCGCTGACGCGTGTAGAGATGTGCCGAGTCAGGCTGACTCGAGTACTGACTCGAGTACCTAGTAAGTACTCACATACTCGAGTACTCAAAATATAAGATTCAAATCCACAGTACTCGGATACAGGACTCGAGTACTTACAGTATTCGAATACCAAGTCGTATATTCGTTTGTGGAAATATCATTAATTATGTTACCAAAGAAGTACGATGTTTACGTTGGTAGGTAAAGATTATATTCTTGTGTTGATTTTATAACAATGTTTACTTAAAATTTTATTGAAGAATACTCTATTTTAATGTTTAAAGCGACATAAATAGTTGATGCTATATTTTTAAATGTTTATTATTGTTTTCCAAACAAGGATTTTTGTTGTGTTTATTTGTTGATTTCTGAGTAAAAAAATACGTTTGTTTCGCTTTAATTGTTTCTAAAAATTACAGTGTGTTCACTATTAATTCCAAATTCCTACTAAGATTGAATTTTCTTACTAAATGACTCAATAAAAGTACATAATATTTAATTAATAAATGCAAAGTTTACTGTCAGAGTACTAAATAAAAAAAAGACTGATTATATTGATGACTGATTAGATTAAAAAGACTGATTATACCATAATAATGTTATTATTTACTTACTGTCCTATCGTCATAAAAATACTTATGAACCGAAAGCAAGCTTTCGAGAACAAATAAAAAAGTACTCGAGTCTACCAAAGTACTCGAATACTCATGCTGGTACTCGAGTACCTATCCGAGTTCCGTGACTCGAATCCTGATTCGATTCCTTTTTCAACGAGTACCAAAATACTCGAATACCAAAAATAGCCGACTCGGCACATCACTAGACGCGTGTGTTGTTGCAGCCTGCTGACCGAGCTCTCCATAGTGGAGGACTGAGGGGCGGGGCGGGCCGCGCCTCCCTCCCCGGCCGTGTCTAACACTCTCCTACACGTCTCTGCATGCTTTATCGTTATTTATTGCTTCATCTACATTTTAACTTTATATACACGCTATTTTTAATGGTTTTAGAACTTTACGAACTATCAACCTGTAAAGTGAGGTTTAAGTCTAATTCAAGCATAACATAATGTATTAAAAAAATAATAATCCTTTCTATTTAAAGTTATAATGAGGGCGTTATTTATAATTTGTATAAGGCCTATAATTATAGTATACTCCTTGTATACATTTAATACGTATCGTTTCTAAAACCACTAGAATGTATGGTTGTATTTACAATTCAACGTGTTGGTGTAATAATGTTAAAGTATTACGCACTTATTGACGGGCGCGTTCGTATTATACTTACGAGCACGCCCACATTTACGCTGAAAGTACATTATATAACTATGTATATAAATACTAGGATTAAGCTAAAATATTAACTGTTTGACTTGAAACTTTTAAATGTAAAACGTTAAAAGTACAATATTTTAGGCACTAAACATACGGGTATCGAACCAAAAATGTCTAAAGACGCTTGATACCGCATAGAATTTTCTATCAATCAATGCAGCTGCAATTTGAACTTTACTGTGATGATCTTATGATCTAATTTTGTATAACTATCGATCAAGTAGAACCAATCAAAAACTTTGAGACTACTATAATTTTAAGGGAACCTTTGCATTTAAGAAGTGCATATTAAATGTTAATTAATAATACTAATCCAAAGGAATTGTTTAGCTTCTTGCATTTTACTGTAATATATCGAAGTAGTGTGTAAGTATATCGTCACAAGTGTAACGTAAGCTTTAACTCGGCAGTTCGTAACACATATTACATACTATAAAAGATGTCATTTTTTTCTGTCTTCAAAAAATTGAGTACAATACGGCCGACGTATCTTGACGAGTTTGAAGTTAGCTGATTAGCTGCGCAGTAGACAATTTCGTTTCTAAAAGATTCATTGCGCACCCAAACAACTAACTTCAGACTCGCCAAGATACGTCGGCCGTATTGTATAATAGGTGAACGGAGGAAGCCAATGGCATAGTTTCTATGTTTTCAGTTGCTTGTAATCAAATTGATCTATTTATAAATACAACTAATTTGAGGTAAATTTTTATACTGAAACAATAAAAACGGGAATTTTGAAATAAATAAATCGATTTAATTTCGATAGTAGATATCTATTGATAGATCAATTTCAATCAAAGTGAACGAAAAATATAAAAAAATATCTACGCCTTCTACTCCGTTCATCTACTATACCCATTTTTTTTTTGCAGACGGTAAAAAAGTCATTCCGTATAGATGCTTGACTTCATAAATTCGTCGTTATCGCACGCACACATATACAACGTGCGATTACACAGAATTCAAAGGAGAAATAAAGGGAGTCCCTCAACATGCACTTAGCGATGCGCCAAGCGACGATATATACGAAGTCATGTATCCATATTGTATGTAATCTGTGGGTACAGTGTATGTACTAAGTATATGTATATTATGTAGGCACAATAAATAGATGCAATACAGCTTGTGTTTTGTTTGCTACCGGCATGTCGCACCCCCGCTATATAATGCATGATGAAGCATTGAATATACAGGCTGTAAGGGTAAACACCGTTATCCTTGAAACCAGTGGTTTGGTTTCATTTATAGAACGTAAAATCAATGAAAAATAACATTTTTTTTTTTTTATAAAATTTTCATTTATCCTCAAAAGCATTTCACCCTATGCGCGGGGGCAACAAGCTACGGGAGGGGGCGCGGGGAACTCTCCGCGTGGCCCGACGCACGGCTCCGCACAGTTTGCTACCCCAGTCAGTCAGCTGTCTCGTTAGCGAGTGTGTGTACGCCGCGTCATAGCGCCGCCGCGCCGCTCATTTCTCGCGCGTAGTTTTTAATTTTTTTTACTCGATCCTGTATTTTTAAGTTTAAGTCAACTGCCCATGGTTTGAGTGGTAACGGTGTTTACCCTTACATGCTGTATTGATAATAAATTATGACTATCCAAATTATTTGTATAAAATGCGACTGAAATAAAGCCTTACCTTTTGACCGCGACCTTAAAAAAGCAAAAGCGTGCTCTCGGCGCCAAGCTACGATTTTTTCTTTAAATCTGTCATGTAGTCGTGACCGTGGCGTGCAGACACATTTTGCTTTGTCGTGTATACATGACTGGTGGTCAAGAGGTCATAGGAACATTGTGTTAACCCTTTATAAGGCAAAAGGTTTTAAAAGTAAATAACAAAAAAATTGGCAATTTATTATTAAAAATAAAAAAAACGAAAAGAAAATATTTTTAACAATTTTTTTTTAGTTTTTGTTCTTTTAGAAAGTAGCTAAAAATCATAACATTGCTAGGTTTGAAAATAAAAATATAACATGTAGGTTTTCGGGACAACGTCCAAAAAAGTTGGTGGCGAAAATACTGCCACTGCCATCTATAGGGTTAACGTGTCAAGATAACTCGAAGAGGGCCCACTATAATGTCAGTCGCTATATTCGTCAATATAAAAACAAAAGTAATAGGTTTAAAGAAAGGTAGGTAAATTAGTAAATTTCAGCCTGAAAATCCGTCAGGCATCGCTACTGTAGACCTAGGTAAAAATGATAGAACCGATATGAAAACATATTTGATTTGTAAAATTAGTCTGAAATAAAATTGCACACTTAATTAGGAAGAACACTGCGGAACTAATGGCGCCACCATCGCTGGTACCAAAGCAAATTCATTGGTTAATGTTTATTTGACATTATATCGTTCGTGATTGGTTGAAATTGGTATCAACAGAGGTGCTGCCATCTGTTTTCGTTTTGCTTTGCCTTCCCCAATAGTATTATACAGGGTGTAAACAAATTCGTGTAATTCCTTAAAACCACATGATCTACTACTGGTGTAGATTGACGCCGCACGGGATTTAGCTTCATTAAAAATAAAATACTTATTTTTCTTGCAATCGCGGTATGTGATCGTATCTAAGCCACCTTATAAGGATTCAATGAAAAAATGACATTTGTTGCTCTCTGATTTTTGTTTTGCAGCTTTCTGGCAGATTTGCGCGATATTGCTCTTTGCAGTCAGTTATCTGGGGGCTCTAAAATGACTCAGAAATAGAAAACGAAAATGTATTTTTGAAAACCTTTTTTAGTTGATTTAAAAAGAAAACACGGTTAATCTGTGTCATCAGTAGATCACGCGGTTTGAGGGAATTACACGAATTCTTTTACACCCTGTATATGCAAATCGTAAGGATTTTTACCTTAGTCCAAAGTGTTTTCAGCCTCATATTAGCCACACTGGGATTCTCGTTGGCTCTAAAATACACATCATGTGAGCCAATATTCTCTCTCTATCCACAAACAATAAATAATACCTATGAAATTATTTTATCAGTCGATATTGCACCAATTATAAATTCTTTATTTTTGTGCTAATGAAAGATTTCGTATTTATTTTTTCTGTAAACTAACAAATCTCTAAGAGCAATCTTAGTTTTGTAGTAGTCACTTGAGTGTTTTATTGTTAACACCTGCAACGGGTTTTATATTACAAGATACAAAAGCACTTACCCTTTGGGTCAATTCATACTAGCGCAGAGTCAAAGCGCATCGAAGCGTTAATTTGAAATCTAACATAGAAAATTCACCCTTATCTCCACAACATAATGCACATATTTCTTGTGAGATAAAAAGAAGACGCGCGCATTCGACGGAATTCGTGCGCATTCGACGGAATTCGTGCGTCTGAGCGCGACCAACGGTGATTAGTGCGCGTGCGTTAGCGTGCACCCAAACGCCTATTACGCGTACCAGCGCGTCGTCACTCATCAGTCGGAATCGGAAACTGACCTGTGTCGGAACTGATCACTGGAGCAGTATGTGAAAAAAAAGCGTGCAAATGCGCGCAAATTCACTCGAATACGCGCGCATTCGTGCAACTTCGCTTTAATTGTGAAGAATTTGACGCTTCGACTCTGCGCTAGTATGAATTGACCCTTAGTGTTTATTTCACGTAATTCACACAATGTAATGATAACACTAAATCAAAGATCACACAAGACAAGAAAGTTTAGGAAGTAACACCTAGATGAAATACAATGCAAGAGTAGTTCCACTTCAATCTAAGCTACTGTAAGTATTTTTTTGTTTTGTGGTCCATGTCGTCATTGTTTGTTTCATTCATGGCATGGCTACCCCCCCTCATCATGTCATTTTGTTGCTACATTTTAATGTACGTTATGATGTCGTATTAATACATCCATCGTTTAAAGTCCTTTGCTTGTGAGATACCTTAACGAAATCATGATTAAACGCATATTTCTTGATGTGGGATTTGAACTAGATCAACCAATGTAATCAATTAATCATGTTGCCATTACTCTCGTTGCCCCTTACAAATCGTCAATCATCTTCTTAAACACTTTAATTTTGGTTCAAAAACTAAAACATCGTCTAAAAATATCAAGTAAATCGCCTCCTCGATCTGACTCCCTTCGAAACAGCTAACATTGAGCACAATCGGGATATAAAGTTCGTTTTTTAATCCCTGAGACTGAATTGACAGGTACGGTCAGCATCAAAAGTAGCTGAATATTTGAGTTTTTAAACTTTGCATTAATTAGATAACTAATTGATAGGAAGCAAAAAATGTAAGGCATACTTAGACCTATATCTAGTAGCTCTAGGTATGTATTAAACTTTTTGTTTTAAAACAATTCGTTTTCTAATTAATGCCAAGTTTAAAAACTCAAATGTTCAGCTACTTTTGATGCTGACCGTACGAAACGTCAGATTTGAAAATAATGTTCCTAAGATTTACAAGTTTGACATCTGTGCCTGTCAATTTTGTCTCAGAGATTAAAAAACAGACTATAGCTAGGACACAGGTACTCGAGCACTCCTCACAGGTACTAACTACTCACAATATTCAAAACAAGCCGAAGCCGGAAATAATATTTGGGAAATAGATATTCTGAACTTAGTTTTTGTATATTAGGTACACTTTGAAACGATTCTCTATAAAAATACATAATTTTATAATAACCTAACTCAGTGGGAATATCTGTGGCACTGAGCTTAATTTCTGTTACCTTTTGTGCCCCTATATTACACTCCTTTGTTGACTGCCTGACGTAGTCCATTGCGAATCAAATCCCGAATGTTCCGGCTACGGTTTCTTCATGTAACCTTCCCCTCTGTTCCGTGTCCCCGCTTGCTAACGCGTGCACTAACGCAGAGAGGCGAGCGCGACAGCGGGCACGCCGCCCGCGTCGCCCGGCGCGTCGAGACGTGCGCGGGACGATGACGTGTTCCTGAGACTTGCTGGGGCCGGACACGATAATACCCCGCAAGGAGCCATCAAGGAGATTCAACTTAAGGTGGGTAACATAAGTTTCGATTTATATGGTCTAGAAATCAAATAAAGTTTGATCCGTTAAAGAATGGGTTTAATTTATTTATAGGATATTTCAAAGTTATACAAATATGAAATTAGATATGTAAAACCGTGTACGCACGAGCGAACACGAACATCGTGAACACGATTACGAACACATTGCTTGCACGCGCGTACCACTACCGAACAGTGTGTTCGACGAACAGCTTCATAGTAAATCGTGTTCGATGTTCGTGTTCGTTCGTGCGTACCCGGCTTAAGGTTATCCACTTTGTCATGTGTGTTCATGAGGCTACACGCTTCAAGTACCGCTGAAGCCAAAGAATGACAAAGTCGACACGAAACTGTTTCCAGGGTACCGCTTGACTTAACGGAGACTTTTAATCCTTAAAAGGATCAAAGGTCTGCAATACAGTTTCTTCGTTGTACCTTATATCTAGCCTTATTGTGTTTAGAGAGTGAGCGGCAGCGGCGGGAGCAACACTGGCGCATGGCTGCAGTGTACACACGTGGCAGAAGGGCATGCAGGCGCAGCACTCGCGCTCGCAGCTACCACACACATGCTGTACAGCGGCGGAGTGGGTGAGTGTACTAGTGAACCGACAGCATGATACCCGCGGCAGTTGTTTTAATTATCGTGTCCACACAACTGGAGTTAAAATATCTAAAGTCCCCGTCACGAGAAGCTATAAATTTTGTAAATAAAGAACTTCTACAAAGTTACGTAGCGACAATTCAATCAACAACAAATAATCCCAAATTCAATCAACTCAAAGTTACATACGTGTAATACGAAACTAAAGAGCAATTTCACTTAGTCGGGTTATATTTTAGCGATATAAAGCGCTATCTTCTAATGTTTTGTGGTACCGGAACGTGTCTGACTCATGGAACGTCAACATTTGGCCCGCCATTTTGAAGTAAGTTCACACTGACGCTGTTAATGCTGTCATTTGAGTTTTGAATGCGTTTCAGTTTGTTTGTGTTGTTTTCGTAGATTATTATTTATTATTATATAAATAAAATAAAAACCATTATATAAAAATAAAAATCATTACAAAACTGTTTTTTTTTATTTGTTCCAAAGGTTGCGAACCCCTGAATGTGTGTTTACAAAATTTATAGCTTCTCGCGACGGGGACTTTATACTATAATATCTACTTACCAAATTCTACTGTCTTCGTCGTTAGACCGTACAGTCCGCGGCTGGGACTTCACAGCGGGTGCGGAAGCGTGGCGAGGTTGGTGCGGCGGCAGCGTGGGTGCGCTGGCAGCTGGCGAGCCCGATGCGCGCGGCGACTCACGCCTTGTGCTCGCTGCAGCCGGCGCGGCTGTTAGGATGTTCGACACGAGATCTAGGACGCCTGTCACTACCTTATGGTAACAATTAATTTAATTTTTATCCTTCGTTACGTTAGTATCGTTCTAAGGATCTCACAGTCTGCAGAAATCGAATCAACCGGCGAAGCACGCGTTGACTCGCGCCCCTGCTCGCTACGGCCGCTTAAGGATGTTCTTAACGAGATTCAAAATACCTGTTACTATGTTATAACAACTTAGCTTCGTTTTATCGTCTATTGCGTTCCACGACTCGCTTAAATGTGTTTGTTTTTTCATGTCGCTTCATTTCTTGATATTATGATATTTGGTAGTGTAAATAGCCAAAAAGACGGTAGTTTTAAAATCTTTTTCTGTTTAGCTATTTTTATCTTTTAGGTTTGAATGTCGCTTCGAATTAAAACTTGTCGTATGTCCCAGGTCGTCAGGCGCGACGGGTCCGTGCCCCGCCAACCGTGGCGTGGGTGGCGAGGTGGCGGTGACAGCGCTGGCACTCACACAGAACCACCGGCTCTACACCGCCGCCGGAGACAAGCTGCGGCTGTGGGACCTGCGCATGTAAGCTCTACTATTACATTTCAGCTGGTCCATCTTGTTACAAAGACGATCTGAATAAAACCCAGTTTTTAAAATAGTCTCTTTTTGTTATAGGACGTGAAACTGATGGGTATTATCTTAAATCTGGGGATTCCTTCTTGCTTTAAACCATCTCTTAATAAGGGGATGTATGACTGTTCACGTGCTGTTTTGTATTTTATGGGTTTGGGTTCCAGTCAGTCCCCCAAATCAGAACCTTTTCGATAAGTAATTGTCAAATTCGGTTTGTTATCTTGTTCCGTCTAAGATTTTCTTAATGAGAGAAAGAGAGATAGCTCACGGAATCGTTCACAAACTGCCTAATCGAATCGTTCTGAATCAGGGGCTTCATACGACAAATATTTTACATTTAGGTATTTTATCCAATAACTACACAATACGTGCCACAAAAGATGAGACTTGACACACCACGTGGTTTGACTTGCGCGGTAGACGATTTAAACGTCTCTTTAGCGGTATGAGGTCTGAGGTTGGAAGGGACCGGGCGTCATCGGGGCGAAAAGAAAGCTATACGAAAAACGTATCTACTTATTACGTGTAGCGTAGGATTCGTCGTCATCAAGTCTCATCTTTTGTGGCGCGTACTGTACTGATATATGGTTGAACTGGTTGTCAGATGTTCGGATTTACTGTCGGATTTTTTTTTGTGAAACCGTGAATGGGTAACCGAGCTCTCTTATAGAGTTGATGTTGACGATGTGTCACGGTCACCTATCCAACACTCGACTGCGATGCTGCCGCATAACGTACTTAGTGATACCACAGTGTACCTACTTACTACATACAGTGGGCCAACGCCCATACATATGACAGGTTCTATGAAATGTCAAAATTATGTAGGGGCGGAGGTTATGTCCCAAGTATGCAGTATGGCTACTCGGGACATAACCTCCGCTCCTTCACCCCGCAACCCCCCGCACGATTGCTCTGCGTCAATGTTCTACGTTGACCGACTGTAAGGAGTAAGATATAGGTAGACTTTGGTGATACTCTGATCAATTTGATTTGTTGTCAAATCTCAAGTCAACGAATGTAATTGGTCGACCAAAATACTAACAACCAATCACATCATACATGACATGAAATTTGACAGTTAAGAGCGTGTACGCCGTTCGGCATTTCATACAAATTTTCAAGTCCTTATTTTTCGATATGACTGAATCGATTTTAATGAAACTTCATACCCATCAGCAGGATACATAGGACTAAAAAGTTATCAGAAAACATTTTCGAAAAATAGTGTTACAATAAAATTAGACCGATTTTAAATTTTTCATACAAACAGAAATTTCCAATTATCTTTTTTTAAGTAAGACATTTCGAAAATGTTTTCTACTAACTTTTTAGATCTAATTATCTTCCTTATGTGTGTGAAGTTTCATCAAAATCGGTTTAGTCATAACGAAAAACAAAGACTTGAAAATTTGTATGAAATGCCGTACGGCGTACACGCTCTTAACAGAAACGCGGTTACCATTCAGCCTAATTTCTTTGTTTTCCCCTCGTATCATGAAATGCATTTGTTTTTATTCAGGATGGAGTGTGTGGCCAAGTTGTGGACGGGTCACGCGGCGGCCGTCATGTGCCTGTCGGTGGGGCGCGCGCCGCAAGGTGACCTGGTGGCCACAGGCTCCAAAGACCACTACGTGCGCACGCTCGACATGCTGCCACAGGACACAGGTACGTACATCATCAGTCATGTGCCTGTCGGTGGGGCGCGCGCCGCAAGGTGACCTGGTGGCCACAGGCTCCAAGGACCACTACGTGCGCACGCTCGACATGCTGCCACAGGACACAGGTACGTACATCATCAGTCATGTGCCTGTCGGTGGGGCGCGCGCCGCAAGGTGACCTGGTGGCCACAGGCTCCAAAGACCACTACGTGCGCACGCTCGACATGCTGCCACAGGACACAGGTACGTACATCATCAGTCATGTGCCTGTCGGTGGGGCGCGCGCCGCAAGGTGACCTGGTGGCCACAGGCTCCAAGGACCACTACGTGCGCACGCTCGACATGCTGCCACAGGACACAGGTACGTACATCATCAGTCATGTGCCTGTCGGTGGGGCGCGCGCCGCAAGGTGACCTGGTGGCCACAGGCTCCAAAGACCACTACGTGCGCACGCTCGACATGCTGCCACAGGACACAGGTACGTACATCATCAGTCATGTGCCTGTCGGTGGGGCGCGCGCCGCAAGGTGACCTGGTGGCCACAGGCTCCAAGGACCACTACGTGCGCACGCTCGACATGCTGCCACAGGACACAGGTACGTACATCATCAGTCATGTGCCTGTCGGTGGGGCGCGCGCCGCAAGGTGACCTGGTGGCCACAGGCTCCAAAGACCACTACGTGCGCACGCTCGACATGCTGCCACAGGACACAGGTACGTACATCATCAGTCATGTGCCTGTCGGTGGGGCGCGCGCCGCAAGGTGACCTGGTGGCCACAGGCTCCAAGGACCACTACGTGCGCACGCTCGACATGCTGCCACAGGACACAGGTACGTACATCATCAGTCATGTGCCTGTCGGTGGGGCGCGCGCCGCAAGGTGACCTGGTGGCCACAGGCTCCAAGGACCACTACGTGCGCACGCTCGACATGCTGCCACAGGACACAGGTACGTACATCATCAGTCATGTGCCTGTCGGTGGGGCGCGCGCCGCAAGGTGACCTGGTGGCCACAGGCTCCAAGGACCACTACGTGCGCACGCTCGACATGCTGCCACAGGACACAGGTACGTACATCATCAGTCATGTGCCTGTCGGTGGGGCGCGCGCCGCAAGGTGACCTGGTGGCCACAGGCTCCAAAGACCACTACGTGCGCACGCTCGACATGCTGCCACAGGACACAGGTACGTACATCATCAGTCATGTGCCTGTCGGTGGGGCGCGCGCCGCAAGGTGACCTGGTGGCCACAGGCTCCAAGGACCACTACGTGCGCACGCTCGACATGCTGCCACAGGACACAGGTACGTACATCATCAGTCATGTGCCTGTCGGTGGGGCGCGCGCCGCAAGGTGACCTGGTGGCCACAGGCTCCAAGGACCACTACGTGCGCACGCTCGACATGCTGCCACAGGACACAGGTACGTACATCATCAGTCATGTGCCTGTCGGTGGGGCGCGCGCCGCAAGGTGACCTGGTGGCCACAGGCTCCAAAGACCACTACGTGCGCACGCTCGACATGCTGCCACAGGACACAGGTACACAACCCTCACTTTACATACAGAATTAACATGCTTTGGGATTAGAAATCTTTATTCTTTCACACATAGTTCAAATTCCGTTGCAAATAAAATAGGATAATTACGTTGTCGAAAAAAAGTCATTCTGAAATCAACTTAGTTTACATGTTTTTAAAGTTGTAATTTGATTGAGTTGCAATAAATACGTGTTTCTATTTATTCAAAGTAGCTTCAGTTTGCGTTTTCCGTCAATATATCATTAGCCTAGCCTTTTCCCCATTTAGATGAGGCTGAATATCTCGCATGTAATCGAACTCCCGGAACCCCATTTCTGGGGAATACTAACATAAGTAAGGTTGGGCTGTCATAACTATTCGGATGACAAACTGGACCGACAACTTAAGGAGAACGCACACTTATCCGAGCCGAACGCATCGAACGAAACGAATTTCAGAATTCTGTCTATGAAATCTTATGGAACCTCGCACACTTGCCCGCGTCGAATCATCCGAATCTGGAAGAACCCCAGAAATCCTAGACGAATTCGGATGAGACGTCATCAGATTTGACGCGGCTAAAGGCCGATTTACACGAGGATAGTTTCTCGAAGCGAGACTCGTTCTGTCGTTGTCTTTTTCTACGATGACAACAGAAATAGCATGAGACTCGCTTCGAGAAAATATCTCCGTGTAAATGAGCCATTATGCGGTCGACTCGACCGATGCGCTCGCTCATTCATCTTTCATTAATAAAGCACTAACAATAGAGTAATAACAGTGCGACAGGCGTAAAAGAAATAGAAACGATTTCTTTCGGCGCGGTCGATTCTTTCGGTGCGGAAATGTGTGCGAAGCCTCCTTGACTTCGATTCGTTCGACGCGTTCGGCTCGGATAAGTGTGCGTTCACCTTTAACGTTCTCTCCGGGACAAAGAAGGGTCTTGATGTGTAAAGGTGGCTAACCTCCGGAGTCTGAAACCCTACTCAATTTATTCTGTTGTCTATTGGTTGAACAAAATACTAACAACCAATCTGGTATGATTATTGTCGACATATGTAACAGCTTTAGTTAATTTTTGCAATAATTATCCTTTTAGAAACAGGAGTTAATCACGCGAAGCGATTTATTTCAGCGGTTTTAATTAGCAAGCCCTAGGATCCCAGAAAAATCAAATTCTGATTTAATTCGTGTAAGTCTTCGTTCATGCTAACATTATTATACATATATCCACAGGTAGTTGGGAAGCAAGCAACCGCTGGCTGTTAGAACCGCCGCACTACGATGGAGTGCAAGCATTAGCGCTGTGCCACGACGACACTACGTTATACAGCGCCTCGCGAGACACCAGCCTCAAGAGATGGAGCCTCACTGACCACACGCTCACACATGTAAGTCATCTAAATATATAAAAGCGAAAGGTCACTCACTCACTCATCACGAAATATCGAAAACCGCTGGACGTATGAAGATGAAATTTGGCAGTGAGGTAGTTTATAGTTAGTAGACGTCCGCTAAGAAAGGATTTTTGGAAATTCTACCCCTAAGAGGATGAAATAGGGGATGAAAGTTTGTATGGTAAATCGTCACTTAACGGGTTCAAAATTTCACGCAAGCGAAGCTGCGGGCAAAAGCTAGTCTTATAATAATTGTTAAAGCACCACACTACGACATTAACGTTACAATCAAATCAAACCTTTTATATATTGTAACCATTGACTTAATCTAAGTCAATGGTTACAATATATAAAAGGTTAGTCGGAAAGGGGTATTAATTCGCGGGACACTTAAAGTATCACTGATGAATGACAGTTTTAACGCAAGGCTTAAAATTTCATAATTCGATAATTCTTATTTCCATACAAAATGATCTTTATTTAAGTTTTTTCAAAAAAATTTCATTCCTGGTTTAGTTTGAAATTTAGAAAGTTGAGCCTTTAATCCGTGAGCTGAAATGTAAACACAGCCTATACCTGAGGATTGTGAGCTTAGATATATTTTAGCAAATTTTTTATGATATTTTTAAACAGTTATTCCTCTTAAACTATTGACTTTTGGGGAAATTTGTAGAACAAAAGTTATTCATTATTATGGGTACTTTAACATCTTTTCGAATTAGTACCCGCTTTCCGACTAACCTTGTATACGCTAACTCTCACTCTGCGTTAACTTCGGAGTGTTTTTGACGAAACCTATATCCCTTATCTTTCTCTCCTTTTTGTAATATCAAGAAGGTTTTGTCATCATCCGTATGAAATACTTCATATTAACAATTGAACAAGTCACGTTTCACATGGTGTGTTTCTGGTCATCAGGGTGTGATGAACGCGCACAAGGGCTGGGTGACAGGCGTGTGCGTGGTGGGCAGCGACGAGGCGGCGTTGGTGGCCAGCTGCGGGCGCGACTCAGTGCTGCGCGTGTGGAGCTCCGCGCTGCGCCCCGCCGCGCCGCCTGCTGCGCTGCCCGACCTGCCGCATGCGCTGCGTGCGCACCCCAACCAGCACCTGCGCACGCTCTACACGGCCGGCAAGTAAGTACCACAGGGCTCAAACATTATACAGGGTGTTTGGCAGAACGTTGAACATACGAAAATGGTGGATAGGTGGGGTCATCTGCTACTTACTCAGCCCTAATTTATTTGGCCCTGGCCCCCTGGTCTTTTTTTTTTAATGCAAGTTGAAATTAAGATTTAAGTATTTTTTACATCTTTCTGTAAGTTTGAGGACTCATAACTTTTTTTCTAGCTAACATCTGAATAAAGCAATAATTTTATAAGATCCTGCCAACATTAAAGATTAAAAAGTTAAGAAAGTGGTGAAACTAGAAGAAAGCAAAAAATTTTTTTTTTAAATATCAAGGTGTCCAGGGCCACATAAATTAGGGCTGAGTAAGTAGCAGATGACCCCACCTATCCACCATTTTCGTATGTTCAACGTTCTGCCAAACACCCTGTATAATAATGTCTACTTCTAAAAAATATTGTACTGAACTTACTACATCTTCACTCATTTTGAGATAACTTATTTTTTCAGCCGCACCTTTCTAGGTCTATAACATTCGGTGTTTTCTTTGTGGATTACAAATTAATTGTTCCTTTAATATTGAATGTTCCCGACACATTTCAAGTCACAGTGGCAACATTATTAAAAGATTTACAAAATATTAATTTTTCGAAGTATTTTGCTGATAACTAACTTCCCTTGTTCTCAACAATTTTTCGTTGTACGTAAACTTTTAATTTTTTAACAGTAATTTTGTAAGATTTTTAATGTCAAAATCTATCGCTCTCCTAATTCTTGTAATCCTTAAAATAAAATCAACCATATTTCAACGTGTAACGTATGAGCCCTATAAGTTAGTGTGACGTAACATGTGAGTGTGTTGCAGCGGCGGCGAAGTGCGAGCGTGGCGGGTCACCGTCGAGCAGTGAGCGACCACAGGTGCATACATACAAGACAAGCACATCTCACTATACACCAGTACTAATCACCCTACCCTTCACAATAACTTTACACCACTCATATTACCGCATATACACACTAAGACCGTAAGACCGATTACGCACTGCAACCGATCCGAATCCGTGAAAATACGGATATAAAAAACTCGGACCGAATTCGGATATTGCTTTACGCACTGCATCCGATCCGAATCCGTGAAAATACTGATCTAGAGTAAAAATCTCGGACCGAATTCGGATGTTGCTTACGCACTATTCCGATCTCTGGTCCAAATTCAAACATTTCAGGGGCCATCTTTGGCATATCCATTTAGCGTCCGATTTGAATCCGAGGTAATGCGAAAGCGTTCATACAAACAGTACTACGGCTACTTCCGTCCGTCAATTTTTCATCCGAATTGGAAACTCACGGATGACGGAGAGAAATCGGATGACGGAAGTCGGATCTAGTGCGTAAACTACCATACAAATAGTTCTATGACTACTTCGGAACGTATTTTCTCGGATTCGGATCGGATGCAGTGCATAACCGCTCTTACTTACAATAACTACACCACTCATATTACCGCATACACACACTAATTCTAACGCAAACATATATTATACAATCCTCGCCAATTGACACGCCTTTCGTTTGTGTGACTACACACGCGCTGATTGAACCAGCTTGTACAGATCGGCTGAAATATCTTGACCGCTCTAAACTTCGTGCAGGTGGTTGTGTAATCGATTTTTTAGGAACTAAATAGCATTAAATTAACAACTTATTTATCATCATTATTGGACTGACCTTTTTAAGCAAAGTTTATGTGATAGCTCTTACAGTAACTGTTTTCTTACTGGGTATACATGCGCGAGAGTTCGGAGAGGCGGCAAAGTTATTTTAGCCGTATTGTACTATTATTAATCAAACGAAAGTGAGGATGGAGGCCCATGCCTCGTTCTGCAAACTATACTTGCACAAACAAGTCCCAACAATGTATCACACACACTTTCTATACACCATACCTACAGGCTGGTAGACAGGCTTCAGGTACCAGTGTATCTGGAGCCTGTCACATACACTATAGCTGCAGAACTAACACCTAAAAGAGAAGAATATTACAGAGAAAACATAAAAGATTTTATTAGAAAAACAAGTTGAAAACTTTCATGAGTCATATTCATGCTTATGGATATAAGGGCTCCGGTTGAGTCCGAAACTAAAGGCTCATTTACACGGAGATAGTTTCTCGAAGCGAGTCTCATGCTATCTCTGTTTACATCGTAGAAAAAAACAAAGACAGAACGAATCTCGCTTCGAGAAACTATTATATCTCCATCTAAATGAGCCTTAAGCCTTCCCGAAACATCACCGTATACAAAGTTAGTCGGAAAGGGGGTACTAATCCGAAGGCCACTTATAGTATCACTGATGTCTATTTTATAGCATGTGCTAAAATTTTATTTTAGTTTGTGCAAAAATTCTTGATCCCTGCTTTAGTTACGAATTCAGAAAATGGAGCTTCTAATCCGTGACCCTAAATATGACCTAAAATGTAAACACAGCTGATCATATCTGATGATAGATAGAATTTAGCGTATTTTTTATGAAATCTTTGAACAGCTATTTCTCTTAAACTTTATTGACTTTTCGGGAAAGTTGTAGAACAAAAGTTGTTCATTATTATGGGTATTCTACCACCCTTTCGGATTAGTGCCCCCTTTCTGACTAACCTTGTACCTACATCCTTAAGCAGTTGAAAAATGGTCAGCAGAACTTTTACATGCATCCTCCTCCTCAAGTCGTACTCCTCATTACTGAGGGTCGTGATCCTCCCTTGAAAACATCTTTTCCCTGATGATGTTACGCCATCTCTGTCTATCCTTGGCCAAGTGAAGCGCATCGTAAAATTTCCTATCGAGAGAAGAGCTTATCTGGTCAGACCATCACAAAGGGCTGCGACCTCTTGGTCGTTTACCGTCCACGTTGCCGATAACCATCAGTTGTTCGAGGTTAGGTATTGCCATCTTTTCTCGCTATATGGCCGAAAAATTCCAAAACTCTGCGGAGACAAGTCGTAGAGAGACTGGTCTTTACATTGAGCTCACGTGAGCTGCATTCCGCATCAACGAGTCTATTCTACGTAGAATGGACTCGTTGATGCGGAATGCAGTCCAGGGTATCCGAAGCATGTTCCTCCAACACCATATCTCGAAGCGTATTTCCCTTTCCGTGTCCAACTGGCGACACCGGTCTCGCGAAATCCGCACGCTTTTGTATTACTACACAAATCAACCAAAACATGCTCAGCTCGCGTCAACTGAGCACGTTTTTGCGATCAAGCAACGTTAAAAGAGGTTTTACAAAACAGTATGCAATTGAATTGAACACGGTTTTTTAATTGGTCTGTTCAAAACAAATCCGTGCTGATTTAGCGCGTTCGTAAACGTTCGAATCGTGCGGGCCGAAGCAGGAGGAACCGCCGCGGGGGCGTCCGTGAGTGGACATAATGGAAGAGTTTACGAGCATAAGGATTTTCAGTGAAATTACCAAAGATTTTGGAATGAAAAAGTCGACGGAGCCCCGCTGTGCTGGGCTCCTATTTCTGTCTGCAGGGTTTAAAGTAACCTAACACAAAGGCGTGCCCAGTTGACGCGAATTGAACACGGCCTAGTAGAATTCCGTAGTAATACAAAAGCGTGCGGATTTCGCGAGACCGGTGTCGCCAGTTGGATACGGTAAGGGAAATACGCCATCTCGAAGGCGTCTATACGAGTTCGGTCGGCCTTTCTCAATGTCCATGTTTCTGCTCCGTATCCGAATATTGAGAAGACCAGCGTGTTGACCAATTTCACTTTGCTATTTCGCGAAATGTTGCGAAATGTTTTACTTGCATACATACATACAATGCCTCTAAAAATAATACAAACAAACCATACGCACATGCACGTGTACCCTGCCCAAACGAACAGAGCACACTTAAACATCCCACACAAACACTTGTACAATAGCTTTAGATGTCGCAATATCACTAACCTGAGCAAACCCGATTCTAGCTATTATTCAATTTATTCAACTTCATATTCACGTATTTATATAGTAACAAACATCCCATCTATTTCAGCATACAAAAACATATACTAAGTAACCCAGATAACTGATTCATGGTACGAAATCGGGCAGCCAGCTGCAACTAACTACTCAGCTTAATCATGTAGTTTTGATACCATTCATCTGTAATAAAATCAGCCAAGACTGCATGTAAATCTTTAGACAATAGAACTAGGAATTGAGACGTAATTTGATGAGTATGGAATAAATAGAACTTTCGTGAACATACGACAATAATTTATATGATTACCTACATATCGCCAAGTACTCGCCACCAAAGGGGCATGCAGTGTTTTAGCTATAGACAATCTAGCCTAGTTAACATCGTAAGTCATGAAAACTATTAGATAATATCAAGGACTCATGCGGTATGTATTCCGTTAATATTACAAAAGTTACACCATGAGACATTTTATCCTTTGCAGCAGTCGTGGTGGTCTTTATGAAGCATGTTTTTGTCGACAATTGAACATTTCCTAGGGAAAAATGTATAGATGATGGGAGCCCAAAATATTTGGGCAAGAGCTATGGTGACGAGTGGTCATTCACTCGCAATTCATTACACCTCGTGAATAGTAGTGTCATCTAGCGGTGTGTCGCACCGTCTCGCTTGCGCACGCGCCGCCGCTTCACCCCCACTCACACAGGCAAAACTGCGCTTCGCTCTTGACTCTCCACGTTCTTAATAATTGTTATAAATGTTAAACACGTGTGCTCTTATAATAGTGCCTTTATAAATGTAGGTATTGTTGTTTTTTTTGCCTACCGTAATTATTAATAATAAATGACCTTTCCCCCAGCTTTGGTTTACACTCTGAAATTACGTGTACGAAGCATAAGACACACGTAATTTTTCACCTATACTTGTGGATTAGACTTAGACCCCCTTGTTACAAAAGATGATCTAAGAAAAACCTAGGTTTTAAAATAGCCCCGTCTCTTTTTTTTATATGACATAAGAAAGTGATGGGTATATTTTAAACCTGGGTTTACCTTAGTCTTGTTTTAAACCATCTTTTGTAATAAGGCCTTAAGATTTTAAATTTTCCTGTATTTTAATAGGTTTCAACTATCAAAGCCATTAATTATTTCACTCCATAAAAATGGAATATACCGAAATTCCATTAATTTCATATAATTGTCTTATTTAAGTAATTAAAACATTTATAAAGGTACTAAATTGATTGGCAACGGTATTATAATTTACACCGACCCTCCGTAGGCAAAATTACTTTCTGCGATAATTATTTCATAATCAAACCTGACTAGTTATGAATCACGACTTTGTCACGGAGGATTGTTGTAAACCTTATTGCCGCCAATGAGAGTGCTTAACCTTTTTAAAATCGATGTTTTTCCTGTGAGTGTACTCCTGTAACCTTATTCAATTGTAATTAACATTTAGCTTTTTATTTTAGTTACTAATCATGATCAGACAGAGTTGTTTTAAAAGACGATTTTATCTAGTGGTATATTATTTTACTAACCAACAGCTTTAAATGTTGTCTGTAGTTTTCACTGCTATTCTTTTTCTATTTTTATCTCCCTTTTATTGTTATTTTAATTATAAAAGGTTATGAATATCCAGGTACTTAAAAAAGTAGTATTTCAAAAAAAAAAAAATTAAGATACATTTTTTTTTGGTATAACTTGCTAGTTTACAATATAATGTTTCTTCATGCATAAATGTATGCATTTAAAGTCTGTTTTTCTTTGTTTGTCTCATTTAATAAATAGTCTTGGTACTCTTTAATGTTGATTTTTTAAATAACTGCTGAGAAAATATAATTACTATACTCTATTCGCCCAAAGATCCTGTGAGTCCTGACAGATCGATCATTTCGTAAATTGTCGCCTTACGGCTGCTATCGAAAAAACGTAAACGACATCATCATAAACCGTAAAATAGCTATATTATCAATGTTTTTTTTTTTTTATATACACTTGGGAGCAAAGAAATCGAGCCACTCCTTTTTTCACGTGTCCTGGTTATTAGTTTTCATGAATTATATAATTCTAAGGTGACAAAAAACGACCCTCATTGTAAAGGTTATCAAATAACCTTTTAGGCGATATATGGTTAGAATTAATCTGTTCCATAATACCAAAAATAATAACAATTACTTATACGTGAAAAATAGAAGTGGCTCGATTTATTTGCTCCCAAGTATATTTGATTTTCTTTGTATGGGAACGTTTTGTACAGAAACCTCAGGAATCAACTTACGGTGAAAAGGGTATAGTTCCGCACACGTAATAGGTTAAAAATGTTATTTAGCTTGTCGAATTGTTAATATAAAATCTTTTAATAATTGACGAATTGCATTAAAATGACATGCCAAATTTGTTTATTAAATAAGGCAAACTAAGGAAAAACGGACTGTAGATAATTGTATGCTACACGCAAAGGGTGGAGGCCACAATGTGTTGAAATATACAACATACTATTATGCATTATTTGTATTACTCAGCCATATTGCACTATAGGGGGTGTATAGTCGATGTATCCAATGAAACGTAACGTGTTTCCGAGATATTTCAAAATGTTGACCCAATAGAGTATTTGACTATTATTTTTTATTACAAATCTCGAAAGTATTAAGCAATAGTGAAAAAACCAATTAAATAGGTATTTAATAAAATGCCCAAGTTACAAACAATTTTAAAATTGTTCACGAGATAGAGACAAAACTACTTAAAAATGACGTCATACCTTAAAAACTGCATAGTGATTTGACAGCATTCTGTACAATATCCGTTTCGTCATTTCGTGTGACAAGGACAGGAAATGCCACCTCCACAAAATTTGAAAGCGTGTAGAGATAAACTACGATAACATGGCGCGCCCGTCCATTGACACTGCAAGTAACAATGTATGAGTAAGAATATTAACAACGTGTCATTCGTTCAATGCACATGTGTGCATTCTGCAATTTAAACAAAACCGTAGACCAGTCACTCGATAGATTTGACGTCGCTAATTGACAGTATGGTAACTATGGTACCGCTTGGAGGTTTGTATGAATGACACACGTACGCCTTGTCGAGCGGTCACTTTAATTACCTATGCACTAGTCGAGCAATAAATCAACCAAATATCAAACAAGTCAAATACTTTCAAACACAAACACAAGGAGTCGTTGGCATATGCACACACTCATTGAAGACAGTTGTTGGAGGGGCGTGCCATGTTATCGTAGTTGATCTATAACGCCTCTATTTTTTCATCGTTTTTTTTCGTATACCTTGTTCTTTCTATACTTTCTTCACAATAATACCAAATAGGCATGTTGACAGCGTCAATAAAATGCAAATCTAATTAGTCCGCCAGTTAATTTTGAAAAATAATGGACACGTATTTTTTTTTTTGTTAAATCTATGAATATTTGGAACGATAAAACGCATCAAAAGTCGAGAGTGGGGGCTTGTGACGTCAGAAGCAAGTAAAAATTGTACTTGCTTGTGACGTTTTGCCAATTTTAAAAGTGTCGTATCTTCGTCAATTTTGGTTTACGTAACAAAAGAAAAAATACGAGTCAAATGTTTTTTGATAATCTAACTGACGGACTAATTAGATTTTTTCAGTCAAATACCCTATTGTTGTACATTTTTAATAGTAGTCAAATACTCTATTGTCGGAGAATTTTTAACACTTAAATTCACAACAATACATCCGCCCAATTGAAACTGTTTTGGATTTAAATATTCATCGTTACTTCGTTTGTGTTGCACAAAAAATGCACAAGAAATATGTACTACCCGTCTGTTTCGAGTTGGCCGGCGTCATACGTCACACGTATCATTACCTATGGCAGTGATTTTATTGGTACTAAGCTGATATCACCTAACGCGTGGTACGGAAAGCGCGGCAGGAGGTAACGACAAACTCGAAACAAACTTGTAGTAAACCTATACAAACATATTGATACATATAATTCGGATCAGTGTTAAAATACTAACAACAACAACACCATTCAATAACAAAATTACAATTCTCAGTGACGGACGCATACGGTGCTGGCGGCTGCGCAAGACGAGGTGACCGGCGGCCGCGTGCTCGCCTGCGCCGCGCACGCCGAGCACGCCGCCCGCACGACACTCGCGCCGCGCCTGGAGGTGACTGGGGCCGCACGGACCGTCCCACACTGGCTCACTGTTGACACCAAAGTATTTCATAGGACGTCCCAACACATCACGATATACGTTCAATTTAAATAGACACGGTTTTGCAAGAAACTAATTTCAATTTGACCTGCAGTGAATATTATTATCTATGACCTTGTCAAATGTAATTTTACGATGTAAATCGCGGCTGTATAGTATTTTTGCGACAGCTGCGATTTTATTCTGAAATAGTTAAAATTATACTACCTTGCAGAAAGAAGCATCGTGGTTTACAGTGTTTACTCAATTCTTCGTTATAAGATTGACTGTTGTGGCCGTGATAGTTTGTATAAACGGTTGAATTATAGTTATAGGTAAGAGCTCTGCTTAGCGAAGCAGTGTCGTAGAAAAAAATGAGGGAGAATCTTTGTTTGACGTCCTTTTGAGTAGATAGTTGTGTGTAGATAGTTGCAGATGTTGATGGCCTAAATGAATTGGATAGATAAAAATAATGGCCAAACATAAAAAGACAATTGCATCTCGATAATATTAGCGATGGCTTGATCTCTAAAATTCTATATAATAAACAGAAAAGAACAAATTGTTGAGAGATTACAATAAAAGCAGCCATATCCGATGATATAAAAAAACAACGAAAATTCATGGCAGCAATTTATTTAGGTTTTTTTTTTCTTGAGTAATATAAAGATTAAAGACATATCTTGAATATTATGGGTCATATTCTTTAAATATTGAATTATTTTCGAATTCTATTGCATTTTAAATATTGATCTAAATAATGTACCTGGTTTTATTTACATGAAGAGAATCGACTGGTCTTTTTAGACATTCCAATATTTAATCCAAATTCATAAAAAGACATTTTCAAAATATTTCAATGACGATCGCTAGCCAGGCCTAACAAATTGTAAGATACACATAACTTACAAGTGGTTAAAAATAAGTAATGTTTAATATCACTCATCTTATGCAATGATTATGAAATACTAAGTAATAAAACATAGATTTTATCGTGAAAGAAACTAGTGTTAGATTCATGAAGTTCGAAGTTATTTAGTTCGGGAAATTGTCGCTAGACAATCAATGGCGCTAGTGTGTCTTAAAGTCGATAATGAGGCCGTTAGAGCAAAAGTGGCCTAACGATATTTTGTGTAATTATAATTAGAAACTTGAAATAATATCTACCTAAGTTTGATTCACAAATGTTGATTCTTATTTACTCTAGAATACAATTTAGAGCCAGATTTGCATTTCATATTATTTTAAAACATTGCTGCCTCGTTGGTTTACTTACTGGTTGCAAGTGCGACTACTGAGCGTGAGGTCTTACGTCCGATCCCCAGGTCGGGCAAAACTTTATTGGGTTTTTCCGTGTAGAATTTTCCAGTAGAAGCCCGGGTCCCGATTTGTGCCCGGTTGATGACAATAGGCTCGCCGCCTATTGGTATCAACATAACCGCGAAATTAGGGATATAGGCATAGCCGCGAAATTTAGCTATACACTAGCGATGGGCGATTGGTGCAAAAAATTGTCGATTTAGTAGTTCCTCACCATAATTATTCGAATAACAATCAACGAACTACTAAATGTACACTGCAATCCGCTATGCATGTGTGTGATAACAATCGACTAACATCAATTGTTATTGACTTTTATCGACTGGACTGAACAATCGAATAAGTCGATTAGTTTTAGTAATGATCGCCCATCGCTACTATACACCTCTGCCCTATCTTTTGGGGAATACAAGCGTGATAGTAGGTTGTATTTAAAACATAACTAAGTTATAAAAACAGTTTGAGTTAGGCCACTTAAGCTCATACGGCTTGGCAGCTTTAGAAAATCGGTCACAAAATGGTTAATAGATGCCAATTTAAGGCCGCTAGCGCTATAGTTATAGACCAATGAACAAAGTACTCTACTTATAGTTGTGTGATAGTGTCAGTATACTGCTAGAAACAAGGCCTTCATGTAATGACATATTGTTATTGTTGTAACCGAATTTATTTCAACGCTAACGCGATGGGACGTGGATTTAATTTGTTTATCCCAAAGTTCACAGATTTAGGAACAAAGTCCGCTCAAAGAAGTGGTCGCGGCTTCAAAATAAAATCGAAATCATTGAGTGAATTTCAAGTTTCTGATATTCTTATACTTCCCTCAAACTACGAGGACACGTTTAGTGCAGTGGCTTGGCTTCTGCGCTACGGGTCGCGGATTTAATAACATTTATATGACCTACAGATAGTTGTTCCGGATCTGGGCGTGCTTGTAGGATTTGCGTCTGTGAAAGGACCAACGAGACAGGGAAGATTTTTCAAACAAATAATGATAATTTAACTATCTTTTTTTTAAAACGTTGGGTATGGGGACACTGGGATTTCTCCTGTGTCGTGGGTGCTTTTACAAACACAAATCTCACATACAGAAACGCCCAGACCCGAAACAACTATCTGTAGGCCATACAAATTTGTGTTCCGTGTGGGAATAGGACCCACGACCCGTAGCGCAGCAGCCAATCGCTCAGCCACTGCACCAAACGTGTCAAACTATATTTCCAATTACTACAATGTTCTTTGACTCGCTCACTTTTATTCACTATGTATCCCTCGAAATGTATTCAATACATCATATTTCATTATAATTAATAACTAATTAAATCCACGTGACATCACTAAAGCTTGTCCTCTAAAAGATTTTATTCCTAATTCTTAGGATCGGCCTTAGCTTAGCTATTTGAATTATTGTGATTAATTTAAATGTTTTGTAGTGTCATGGGCGTAGGGTGAACCAAAACGACCATTCTAATAAAAAAAGGCACAATTGTGCGTTTCGGGAGGGAACCCGAATTTTACCTTCTATGCCCATGAGTGTAGTTTTAATGTTCGCAAACGATTTGAACGTCATTTAGAAGCCAACGCATTAATGCCAAATTGTTCGCACAATACCCGGCCAATTTTATTGAAGCCAATATTTTTTAGCCCAATTTAGCCAACTTCTGTACCCTAATAGGAGTCTTCAAATTACAAAAACGGCAATAATTTTCGTGAGCTCGCTAAGCTGAAGGTATATATTTGTCTCTTTTTTTTGCGAGTGTGTGAGAGAGATAGAGTTTAGGGAGCTTAGGACAACTATTACCGTTTTCGGTATTTGCAAACTGCTACTAGTACTACTGAACTACATAAAAAACTATGTGAGAAAGTCCAATTCTGTTATTTTTACAACGTTCACTTAAGAATACCAGTGCGGGCGAATCTAACTCTTATTTTATTTCAAATAAAGTAGATTTTTCTTACTTCTTAAATTATCAAATCTTACTTACTTGTGATTCCAAAAAGTCTTGCTTCGTTACCTAATAGAGTCAGCGCATTTTAAGCGGAGAACTGCTCGAGCATTTTTCCACTGATAATTAAATATCGTTCTTATCCAATTCAAATAGAGTGGTAAATAGTATGCAAGAGATCATTTGATCTAGTGAACAGCAGCATGTGCTCGAGCACCCTGTACCCTTGTTGTGCTTCACGGTCGAGAACACGTGAGCACGCGCGAGCAGTTCTCCGCCTAATCTGCGCTGAAAGTACCTAAAATATTAGTTGTTAAAGACGTCCAAAGAATCCAAACAGATTATAAAGCAATAGCAAAATTGGACTTAGCTTCACAAAGCGAACAACTAGTTCCCCTACAGGTTATGTGTTAGCTGTTAACTATATTCGACACGTCCACAATCACATCCTAGAATTAGTATTAGAAACACACACTTTATTTAAGCGTTAGTTTATGGCTAGGAATTCATAACCTGTGGTGGACAGTCGTAACTAAAGTCTGTTATGATAATAAACAGTGAGATTAGTCTCCACTACTGAACTAGAACTGATGCATCAATTATGATAGTCTGTGATTAATCGAATAATTATATTTTTGTACATTCCTGTGCTACGGGTACACATAGCGATCATAACCGTGTAATCACATGTATTAGTCAGGTAGGTAATGGTCAAATTACGTAGAATTAAATTTTTAAAGTTGTATACTTATGTCCAAATAACTTTATCCTAAGTACACGAAAGGCTATGATTTTCAAACAAATATCTGTTTTATTTACAATAGTTGAAGGTTTTATTTTGTGTTATCTCTTCCCAATGCGTATTTCAGTATTATATTATAAAAGGCGAGTGCCTCATGTATTTTAAGTATAGTAGTATTAAATTAGCATCACAAATTAATGAATTTAAATAATTAATCAAAGTTATGTATATAATTTGTATCGAATGCAGTTTAATGAGCGCTTGCGAGGCTATCAGTAACGCTAGGAGCTTTATTAACAAACAAAGATATATTATTATGTTATATCTGTATAGTATAATGTGTAATGCCTTATTAAAATCCTTGCAATAATTACTTGTAAAGTTATATACCGCGTTTGTTGAACACGTAGAAGCAGACCTTCCAATGATTGAATTTTTTGTTGTCTAATGCAGTCTATACACCAAACCCGCCGATCCGCCGACCTGAGTCGTCGGCTTATTTGTCGGCGGGTTAGTCGGCGACTTCACATCTCGTTCAAGTAGTAAAACTTTGTCGGCGGCACGAAATCAGTAACTTTTTTGGTAGTTAGTGATTGCCGCGTGTAGGAAAGTGACGTGTATTGTGTTGCTCGAATAATTCAGCCTACATTTACCTAAACATGGATAGTGATACTGATCTAAAAAAACTCGGCACAAAATTGCAAAAAAAAAAACACTAACACGACACTACAGGTCGAGTGTCGGCGGGAAAATGAGCGCGTACGCAAGTCGCAGATATGTTGCCACAAGTCGCCGGGCGACACGCGCAGGTACAAGTCGCCGACATGATTCTTTTGAAATAAATCCGTCGACATCAAGTCGCCGCGCTGAGTCAGCGGGTCGACGGCTTTGGTGTGTAGACTCCTTTAGCAAATTCTTATCAGTTTTTAAAGGCAACATTTTGAAACATCGTTTAGATCATTATTAATAAGAAATACTATTAACATGTAATCGTTTAAGTTACCAGAATCGACGGGATAAGTCTGCGGTAGTGTTCGGGTGGCTTGTCAATAATGCGAGCCTAGCAGCTAGTCATGTAGGGTACGCGTCTTGGGTAGTGTCAATGTTTAATTATTAATTTATTAAGGTGTTTGTAAACTAAACCATGACATGAATGATACATTCGAATCATTTAGGGCCGATTTTTCAATCGACGGATAGCTTTTAATCTGAGAAATAATATTGACGTTTGTTTAGAAAATATGTCAAACACCATTTTTATTAGGGCTCGTTCACACAGAAAACCGTATTTCCAGGATCGTTTTTAACGGATCCGTCGCTACTGGAGGTGATGTTCACACCGCATTTACAGTACCGTTTTTAATGCGCCACGCCCCACGTGGCTTCGATCCGATAAAACGGATCATGACGTAGAGTTATGCTGGCGAAACGTTCGTGGATGAAAAGTCCTTTGGATGAAAAGTCCTTTGGATAAAAAGTTAATGGTTTAAAGATAATGTTGACCAACGGTTCATGGACCAATCGACTGTTGGTAAACCGTTGCAATTTCGTATTTCAGTGGGAACTCGCTCATACAACTACATAGGTACGCCATTGCCGTATAAAAACTTACACGATAAAACGGACCTGTAAAACGGACTGCTGTATATTTTATCGGATCAGTATATTTTACTGGATTTGGAATACTGTCATGTGTGGGAACTCGCTCATACAACTACATACGTCATCGCCGAATAAAAACATTTACGATAAAACGGACCTGTAAAACGAACCTCGTGTGTGACGACTGAAAAATCGGCCCTTTAAATAATATATATGATTTGTTTTGAAAACTGAAAAAAAAAACAAAGTGTAGGGTGAATAAAGGGAAATTTTGTTTTACAAGTAAAACATAAAATAAGTTGCGTTTGGCGAACCGTTCCCAAATGTTAGTATAATATGACCAAAAGTTTTACATTGATAAAAAATATGATTATAAAAATGAGCGGAAATCTATAAATGTTTGCTTTTCGTATCAAACGATCAAAGTTCAGCTTACAAACAACTCTAATATCCGATTGACTAAAACAAATTGCATTGACATTATTGTGAAATCTTTTATATTAATATGTTACTATTGCATCAGGGAGTAATAAATATATGAGATTATTATTCTAAATAAATTATAATTTGTGTTCTCAATTACTTTGTATCAGAATGTTTTTGTATTGTTTTTAAATAATGATATCAGGTGTTTTATGATTTTTATTATAATTTTATTTCGATATGAATGAAATGTTTATTAAATAAAATTATACAATACTAATGAATTGCATTTTCATTGTACCTACATACTTACCTCTTACAGAAAATAAACCAAAGAAATTACTCTTGCGAACAGAATGCTTGCTCGCAGAACAAGAACCAACCAACAACTATTCTAAAGGACAACTTAGCAATAATATTTATGTACACTCACACACTCACCGACTTAGGTTTTATCAAACGAACTGAATCTGCGGAAACCATTTTAAATTTTTATTTGTGATGCTGTCGTGCATATTTAATAGGTAATTGTGAGTACATACAGCCTTTAGCTTATATACAGGCTGTAAGGGTAAACACCGTTATCTTTGAAACCATGGGGGTGGGAAACCATGGGACTTCAACATAAAATTATACGACCGAGTAAAAAAAAAAAAAAAAATATACGCGCGAGAAATGAGCGGCGCGGCGGCGCTGCGACGCGGCGTAAACACACTCGCTAACGAGACAGCTGACTGACTGGGGTAGCAAAATGTGCGGGGCCGTGCATCGGGCCACGCGACGAGTTCCCCGTGCCCCCTCCCGTAGCTTGTTGCCCCCGCGCATAGGGTGAAATGCTTTTGAGGAAAAATGAAAATAAAAAAAGTTTGTTATTTTTCATTGATTTTACGTTCTATAAATGAAACCAAACCACTGGTTTCAAGGATAGCGGTGTTTACCCTTACAGCCTGTATATATATATTGTGGTACAGCGTTACCGTTAACAGTTGTAAGCCGCATTTTTATAACTTAAAACTACTTACGTTCCCATCTCTATATATTTACGAAGTAGCTACTTTCGTTAAAAGTTACATTAATTTATTTGAATTAAAGCCCCCACGGAATTCCAGGTTGAGGCAAAGAGATACTGGTGCCCTACAGGTGGAACATGGCAATACAGCTCTTTTCAGTAAAAGTATCTTTGTGATGGCTCCACAAATATATAATAGATTACCTCAGGAAATTAGAACTTTAAACTTACCTCTCTTCAAAAAGAAATTAAAACATTTTTTAATAAATAAGTGTTAATATACTATGACTGAATTTATGACTGATAGAGATAGAATAAATACATAAATATGGAATAATAAATTTATAGATGTAGAATAAATGTTAAAATATATTGCAAGTGAATAATTTAGAATAATATTGAATATTGCAAGATTAATGTCAAATGAACCAAAGCTGTTATAATTATATTTATGTTTCTATAATGATATGTTTATTAAATTACAAGGATAGATTAGTATTAGGTATTGTCTGTGATATAATTTTAAATTCACTAGTGTTAAATACCTAGAATAGAATTACAGACACTAACAAATTTGTATATCTGTATGGATACAATGTGGCGGACTAATTCTTTACTTACCATCTATTGTAATATACCTACCTACATTGACAAATAAACGATATTTGTATTTGTTCATTGGCTAATATTGATCTGTATACATATAATAGAATAGTCTGCTGAATTTTGATCATTTGGCCTATCATCAAAAATGTGTCTTGAGTGGGGTTCGTAACACATTAATCAAGGAACATTTAAAAATTATGTCAGTACATACAACAACTACACTGCGATTTGGTATTCGATTGATGACAATAACAATTCTGCACCATTCATGGTAAAAATGACATCACAACGAAATATTATAATTATTTTCTGTATTTTTGCCTTTATGGTAATTTGCTTTCTAGCATAGAAGTAATATGTACTACGATATAAAATCCTTGCTTTTTAGAGAATGTCATTTTGAGAAATTGTCAATTAATTTTTGAGAGTTGCTTTTTCCGAGCTTAAACGATTCTGGCTACGTTTAGTGAAACAACTCGTTTACATAAAATTATATTTATTTACTTATAAATACACTAGACAGTACATAGCACATCACTTGTCGGTCAGTACTTATACTTGGCATGTTTGCTATGCTTGCGGTGGTGATGTGAAGGGGGCGTGACAGGCGAGCGGCGCCGCCTTTCCCTATCCCTGTCTCTGTCGCGCTCCCTATCTCTCTCCCGCTCCCTCTCGCGTGAACGCTCGCGTTCTCTTTCTCTTTCGCGCGATCTTGACCGAGATCTTGACTTGCGATCACTGTGGAATGTTACGAAAATTATAGCAAATAAGTATTGCTTGTATAAAAGATACAGGTTGCCCCAAAAAATAGTGTCAAGCGTAGCAGCGTATCCTTAAAAAATCGCGGAACATACATGGGAGTGATTCGTAAAGAAAAATTTTAACGAAACGAATTTTAGAATTCTGTGTATGAAATCTTATGGAACCTCGCACACTTGCCCGCTTCGAATCGTCCGAATCTGGAAGAACCCCAGAAATCCTAGACGAATACGGGTGTCATCATCAGATTCGGCGCGGCTTACGCGGTCAGCTCGACCGATGCGCTCGCTCATTCATCTTTCATTAACAAAGCACTGACAATAGAGTAATAACAGTGCGATAGGCGTAAAGGAAATAGAAACTATTTCTTCGGCGCGGTCGATTCTTTCGGTGCGGATATGTGTGCGAGGCCTCCTTGACTTCGATTCGTTCGACGCGTTCGGCTCGGATAAGTGTGCGTTCACCTTAAGGATGCTCTACCTTTGGAGTATTCTGGACTTCAGCTTGACACTATTTTTGGGACACCTGTATATGAACTACAGTACACAGAAATTGATTGAATAAAGATGCAAAACAATTTATAGAGTTGGCGAAACGATCATAAATAACGTATATTCATTGTACAGTACGCTTAAAATAACTTTGCCGCTCTGAAACAGGATTTCAGCATTCGATTCCTCACTTCAGAGAGGCAAAGTTATTTTAAGCGTACTGTACAATGAATATACGTTATTTATGATCGTTTCGCCAACTCTATAAATTGTTTTGCATCTTTATTCAATCAATTTCAGCAGTCTCGCATTTGATCTCAAGGCTCTCCTTTGTGCGGAAAAACTCCGGTACTTTGCAAGGCTTATGGGGAACACAGATCCAACGCGCAAAAGCCTCTTTTAGAACTTAAATTTAAAATGGAATAGGGCTCCAAATGGGGAGTCTTAAATAAAAAGATTTTAAGATACTTTTAAAACATTCGAACACGACTGAGAAAAAGAAATATGGAAGACATTCTGTTACCCGTAACGTGACCGCTTCGGCGGAGGGGATAAAGATGGTTCACGTGATTTCTTCGACTTCTTAGAAGATCTGAAAACAAAACTCTATAATTAGCATTTAATTAAAACTTCTACATTAATACAAATCGAATTAAACAATCTGCTGTGCAGTCTTAATAAATAATCAATGTCCCTTTCTTGAACTAACAAATTCTATGCGCATGAACGGCAGTAACTAACTGTAGTTATAAAAATCGTTTTACTATGTATAGTCTCAACGTCCGTATCTGTGGCTGACTTTATTTTCCAGCCGACGAGATCTCGACGTGAAACAAAAAGTTATCCGTTTATGGTTTGACCGCAACAACTTTACATAATTATGCCCATAAAATTTCTTGATTTAAAATATCACAATTAACTTTCAATTCAATTCAATATATTTATTTGTGAACATAGGTATTATATACTTTATAAAACATGATTTGACAGATTTTATTATTTTCTATTTCAATTTCATTTAACCTTTTTACCACCGCGAACGTCTATGGACGTCAAACTTTTGAACTGTAAAAGTGGTGTTTTCGACATGCTATGCCGTCGGAGGCGTCGTGAGCACGTTTTAATTTGACGTCCATAAAAATATTTGTACCGTGCGGGAATCGAACCCACGTCACGTAGAAGCCAATCGCTCAGTCACTGCACCAAATGTATCGTGTCGTATTGGTAAAATGTTCCGACTATGTCTAGAAAGTTTGTAGACATCTTTAATTCAGAAGAATGGTCGACAAGGCGGGTTAATATGCGCAGCGCGAGACAATTTTGCTGACGCATTATCTCGTACTGAGACGAGATAATTTATTCGACAACAAATAATGTATTTGACTACTATTAAAAATGTACAACAATTTGGTATTATTAAAAAGAAAGTATAGAAAGAAAATGGTATGAGAAATAAAAAAAACGATGAAAAAATTGAGGAGATCACGTTTTCGAAGTTTATGGAGGGGGCATTTACACACGAAACGGATATTGTACAGTGATGTCAAGTCACTATGAAATTTTTAAGGTATGACGTCATTTTTAAGTAGTGTTGTCTCTGTCTCGTGAACAATATAAAATTGATTATAACTTGGCCATTTTATTAAATACTAGCTTTTGCCCTCGGTTTCGCTCGCGTTAATTTGACAATCAATTCGGGTTGTATTAGGTACAATAAATATAATTCAATCATGATTCGAAAGACACGTGGAGCCATCGATGAACGTTATTGTTGTTTTCCTCGGGAACAGTACTTTTTTCGGGATGAAAGGTACCCTATGTCCGTTTCTGTACACCTGACAACGTATATGCAAAATTTCAGAATGATCGGTTCAGTGGTTTAGGCGTGAAAAGGTAACAAACAAACAAACTTACTTTCGCATTTATAATATTAAAGTTAGGATTAGGATTTCATTGGTTTTTTCACTGTTGCTTAATGTTTTTGTAATACATACTTTCTAGATTTGTAATAAAAAAATATAGTCAAATACCATATTATCTCACGCTGCGCACGTTAGGCTAATAGAACGGCACAGTAGCCATTTAATCACTAGCCCTGATATTTGCACTATCCCGTATAAGTCTTACGTAGTGGGTTATGGTAGACGCGCAGTAATGGGACCTTAACGTTTGGTTATGTATATTAATATCACCTCTCCGAAGCAAGCGCGGCTGCGGATCTTGAGGTCCTGGGTGTGAGCCCCAGCTCAGGCAAAGCATGTTGGGTTTTTCTGTTAGAAAATTTACAGTTATAGTCTAGGATTTAATTTTGTTTGATGCGGGGGTAGGCTCGCCCTATCCTTTGTGACCAGTGTTTGTGGGGTACGAGTGTACACCTTGCCGGGGATCATGGGGTGGTTATATGTACAATGTTAATGCGTATAGAGAGCGGGTTGCCGGCGCCGATCTGTCAGCGCTTGTCGGTGCTGGTCCGCGCAGTTAGTCGGCACAGGTAGTCTATACTGTGTGGCGAACCAGCGCCGACAAGCTCCGAACTGTGCCGACAAGTCCGATCAGCGCTGGTAGGCCGTCATTTGTTGCTGTATTTGCAAAGGAATAAGGCGTATTTTTGTTAAAAAATGCCAGCCCCTGCTTCTACCCGCTTCCTTTATGTAGCGGTGACCTGCACGGACCAGACCGATACGCGCTGGTAGGTCGGCGCTGGTTACCTGCTTCCTTTATGTTTACACCCTTATGTATATTATCATTTAATGTAAGTGTTTACGTACGTGGAGTATGTGTCGTCTTCTACGGGTGATCTCCGCCGCAATTCTGGCGATTCTCTCACTTCTTCGACAGCCTCCTTAGCTTCTCGGGACGCCTGATAATAAGAGGTGATTAACTTTTTTTTTACTTGAACTGAATGAATGAACATTATATGCGGGCAAATCTAGCATTTCATACAAGGTTACCTTCTTATTCTGCCGTACGAGCAATAAACGCAGTAAGAGTTTTTTTTTAAATAATGTACTGCGTATGATGAGCCTAACTAATAAGGTTTAATTTTCTGCACTCTAAAATTGCACTTACTGCATTTATTGCTCGTACGGCAGTATTACAACCCTAAAAATAATTTGAGTAAATAAATGAATACTTAGGTCTACTTATTGGCAGTTCGCTCTGCCTATCCTTTTCCCAACATGTTGGGGTCAGCCTCCAGTCTTACCAGATACGGCTAAATACCAGTATTTTACACGGAGCGACTGCCATCAGACCTCCGCAACCCAGTTACTGGACAATGCCGATATCATAAGGTAAGACCGGTTGTGAGACTTTCAAGCTTCTGTTGACTGCCCGTAACGACTGTCATAAGTATTCGCATGACAACCGGGACCGACGGTTTAATCCATTCAAGGCGGCTCAAAAAATCGCTGTTATTACGCAGGGGCGGGCGATTTAAAGGACTAACGCCGATCGGCGTCGGCCGCATCTCATAATGAAAAACTTTTACGCCGATCGGCGTTTTCCGCACATAAAACTGATTTCTAGCATATTGTGACAGAATTTTATTTTTTTTCTGTATTATTGAAATATGACCAGGGATTGCAAACCTTTTTCTATATTTGTTAAGTAAAAAAATACTTTTAATAATAGTATTTAGTCTACTATTTTAAATGTTCTAATTATGTTAAGTAGTGTTTTGAATTAGTAGTTGAAGGGAAGAGAGAACATCAAGAAGGGTTTTCAGTCACATACTATTTCTAGTGCATAGTAATTTGTTTTACTTAATAATGACTTTCTCTTGAAGGTGAGGCTCGACCATCTTCACCTAGTTTATTGAGAGACGGTATGAGATTTTCGATTTCTTCTAAGATCTTGGACAATTACTTCATCATATAGACGTCACCAGACGTCATAATTGTGCATCTCTTTCTAATCCAATTCGAAAAATCACCCTTAGCGATATTTTTATTTGGTAGGAACTGTTGTCAAAACTGGTAGACCACTTATTTGGCCGACCGTACCTATAACTCTTTTTTAATTCCTTAAAACATTTAAATAAATAAATAGTAAACAAGGTTAGTCGGAAAGGGGGTACTAAACCGCAGGCCACTTAAAGTATCACTGATGACCGTTTTAAAGCAAGTGTTAAAATTTCAAAATTCGATAATTTTTCTTTCCATGCAAAATTAATTTTATTTTAGTTTTTTCAAAAATACTTAACCCCTGCTTTAGTTATGAATTCAGAAAATGGAGCTTCTAATCCGTGACCAAAAGTTACTCATTATTATGGGAACTTTAACACCCTTCCGGATTAGTACCCCCTTTCTGACTAACCTTGTATAATCAAAATTTTTTCAATGTTGATAACCTCTGAAAACGCCGTTCGGCGTTTCCCGCACGTGAGCAGGGTTTTGTTATTTTCCTAAAATCATCATTTACAGAAACAGTGACTATAATGCTGTTGTATGTCTGTAAAACATGCACATATAAAAAGTATACCCCTTTAAAATAGAATTTGGCCAAGTTATGGCCAAATATAATTTACGCCGATGGGCGTGATCCGCATATGAATAACGATTAAAATTACGCCGATGTGCGTGCACTGCAACGAATGGGTTAACGTGCTCTCCGAGGCACGCGGAGCGGTCACCACCTATCCACGGACTGACCGCAGCAAGCGCAGCGTAACCTTGCAAATGATATAATTCGCGCGGTTGAAAATTAGCTACGAGCCCCTCGACCAGCTATTGGCAATATTGCCCTTGTTTATCCAGTATGTTTACGACAGGTGGAGTCAAGTTTTACGTACCTTCTTGATAAGTTTTCTGCGGTAGTGGTGTATCTGTTGTGTCGCAGTAAGACCGGCTCGCCTCGCACGCACTCCAGCCTCCAGTTCATCCGCGTACTTTAGTACTCGGACCTCGATCTCGCGTAACGTTTCGCGCTTCAGAGCTTGCTCCTCACTGAAACAAAACGAAAAACAAACTAGGAATTTTAAACGTATAACAATGTTGCGATTCATACGTGTTCAGTAAGCGTGTATGTACAGTCGCGGACTTGAAATGTTTACCACCCTAAGGTCTATAATTGCTTGCACATTACTTTTTCATAAGGTCGCTCGGTCGCTCGCAAAGAGTTGACAGGGCGATGTTTTTTTTTTCTTAATCGACATAAAAAGGTTAGAAAGGCTATAAACTAAGTAGCATACAAAAAGAAATCAACCTATTTAGTAAGTTCAATCAAATTCGCTCATACAACTTTTGACTAGACACACATACCTAAAAAGGAGTTCATATCATCAAAAAATTGTTAATAGCCTTTTTGCTCGAATCGATGCTTCACAATTTTAATACTTTTCTTGAGTTTATATTACTGTGCTTTATTGATTAAGAGAAAAAATAATTACATGCGTATTGTTGGTGTGTCTTTTGTGTTCGAGTATCTACACGAAAGACGATCACTGCATGGCTACTTCTAACGCTATTGAGGTGACCACATACTATTCAAAAATAATTCGATGAAACTTGACGCAATAACTAGAAGTAAGTATTCAGTGAGTGTTACCTGTCGTGGTGCTGTGCAGAGAGCGGCGTGGTGGGTGCGGGTGTGTCGTCATCGCTGTGGATGTTGCGCGGCGGGGCCAGCTGCGTGTCGTCGATGTTGTCGGTGTCCACGCTCTCCCAGCGCGACGGTACGAACGTGCCGCCGGCCCGCGCCCTCCCCGCCTCGCTGTCCGCGTCTAGGGGAACACCGTCGATGTCTTCGTCCACTGGAAAATACAAACAATAGTGACGTGTAGAATGACAGCGGTGCTACTTTGCTTCCTGTCCTTCCAACAAAAATACAGGGTTTCCCAAAAAGTAGTGTCAAGCGGAAGTCCAGAGGTAGAGCACCCTTAGAGGTACCCGAATTATCCCTATGTGGCGTTTCACGATTTTTTGCAACTTTCGAGTTATGATTTCCTTTCACGTTTTAACACGTTGTCCCAGGATTTCGCAGTAGTAGTAATAGTAACTCAGTGCTACATACCGGGTATGCCGTCGATGTCGTCATGTAGCGGCTGCGGCCTCGCGCGAGGTGTGAGCGGGCCAGCGGCGGGCAGCAGGTTGGCGCGCTCGGCTGCCAGCCGGCGCAGCGCGGCCCCGTCGAGAGGGCCCCCGGCCGCATTGTCCCAGGACTCCTCGGAGCCGGACGAGCGCGCGGGGGAGGCTCCTCCCGACTCCGAACCGCCTCCGCTGGAGGGCTCCGGCAGAGTTGCCGCAGGCATGCCCGGTATCACGCCGTCAATCTCCTAACAATCAAATTAATAAACTAGATTATACAGGGGGGAAATTTAAGATAGGGCAGCAAGGACAGCTACCTTAATCGTTGTGGCTACATGAAAACTTTCTTACAAGACTGTCCTTCATTTTTGAAAATATAGCGAAACGCATTCACAAATTTAAAAAAAAAAAATACATGTTATTTCCACCATGTACACAGATTAAATTCGCAAAAAAAATTACCTGTACATTTTACTATGAAGGAATTCCCTTAAAATTAAAAAAACAAACTTTCATTTGTTGTAACAGTATCGTTTGTTGTATCAGTAGCGAGCGCGCCGCGAGGGCTTCATCATAGTGGCGATTCGCGAGCGAATTCAAAGCGAGGCGAAAGCGCTGCGGGATCGCCGCGAGTTCGCAGCGAGCGCGCCGCGAACTCGCTAGGAGCCAAATGCTCACTCTTTTCTTCTGCTCAAATGCTTACTCAATTTAATATTTTAACATACCGAAATCACATAACAAATTACCCCAATCAACAAGTAGAAGACAAATTGCAAAAAATAACTAACATAATTATTGCGGTGTCCTACCTTATCTTGTCCTAAGAAAACGTCATTGATGTGTAGTAAGAAGTCGGTGGGGTACACGGCCCAGTCTGCCCAGGCCTGCAGGATGCGCGTCACTCGTGCGCGGAACCCTTCCTGCTGCAGGCGCGACGACATGCGCGACCACGCCAGGAAACAGTTGCGCATTATTTCTGATAGACGCTGCTGGAAACTGGTTGAAACGAAAATATGTCAAACAACTGTGTTTTAGTTATAAAAATTATGAGGTGTGAAAGTACCTGCTTGATGGAGAACCATTTTAAAGTCATATAATAATAACTTGAGAGTATTTAATATTTACTTTTTTTTATATTTCCATTACAACTGTAAAATGTGTGGCGTGGCGTGAATGATTGAATACCGAGTTGATCACACTGTTGAGTTGCAAAGTCAGAGATCACTTTGCAAGCAGTGGCGTGCCTTCCATACAAGCCGAAAAGCCCGGCTTTATATCAGGAATGCGAGATTAATAAAAAAAAACAAAAAAAAAACTCATGTAAAGTAGTACCTATTGAATTAATTGAATCATCATGTCTCATAACAACTAATACCTACTGTATTAAATAAAATGTTTAAACTCCACAAACCGCGCGTAATAAAGCGAGCCTCCGTGTGGAGCTACGTTGCCAGGTTTACATAAAAAATATTTTTCGCGTCGCGCCTCGGCCGGCCTCCGTAACGTAACGTTGCCAAACCGCCTGCAAGATCTTGCATTACGGTCGCACGCGCTGGCTTCTTACGCGGCTTAAGACGTCTGTCTCTTTTCTTTCAATTTCATTGATAAATCGGGCGTAGATATTCACATACATATAGCTACATATAGCTAATTTGTATGAAGAGAAAAGCCGGGCTTTTGACTCTGTTAGTTTGACGAAATTGAACATTACGTTAGTGTGTTTACGAGTACAATTTGTGTGGCATGCGTGTTTAGGCAAATAGATGCCGCGATGTTTGTATTTCGACAGAAATGATACAATTTCAAATTAGTTCACTTATTGTTTTGAGCGATACTGGAGCATTTTTTTGACGCGATATATGTATATTTTTTCAGTTTCTGTGATTTAAAGTATTACGTAACTTTTATTCGTTTGTTTTAACGTTTGTGATTAAGTTTCTTTGTGATTTGCCTTTCTTATAAGATGAATTCGGAAATAATTGTTCCTTGTGTGTGATGGATTAAAGTGTATGCAATCGTTACTCGGGAAGGTAAATACTTTGAATTTTGCAGACAAATACCGTTTTATTACTTCACCTGAACCTACTCCTGATTTGAGTATTTCTAGTAAATCAAAGTCACAATAGGCATTTTCATAGATCGGCTTACAAAACTCTTTGGATTGTAGGTTGCTCTCGTTTAAAGAAATTATTCTGCAACACCAGTTGCATATTTTTCTCTAATGATACGAACGCCTGGAATACATCAGGTCACGATGATTTGAATAACTTATCTGGTGCCAGGATTAATTGCTCTAAACAAATAGAACGAAACAACAAACGGCTTTTATCAAAGCTACCGCAGGTATGTGATTGCTGATAGATATGTCTGTAAATCTATCTAGTGATACCATGCCTTCAGTGTGCTTTGTTGTTTGTCATCAGCAGTAGTAAAGAAGCGAAGAATGAAGAGTTAACACGGCTGTTTACATCGAAAGTAATTATAAATTGTTTTTAAACTTTTGCGATTTGTACACACTACACATCATAAAAATATAGATCGGGTCTATTATAAATTAACAATATTTTTTTCAGCATTATAAACATTGCGTAATTATACTCATCAATTATTTCTGAGCCATCTATTGGCGGCGACGGGCGATTCTGTCATTTTTCCCGTCGAACTTGAAGAGCGCAAAAAAGCACCTGTAATGCTCATAGATGGCTCTTAAACCAAATTGTATGTGATTTTGCAAAATCACACAATTGTATTATTTGCACTCTATTATCACCTTTATTCATCTAACTTCTTATTAATTACATTTTTAAATACATATCAAATACAAAAACATCAAATAAAAAATATGATATACATTGATTATTTGCACTCTATTTATTATTATTGAAAATAATAGTTGTGTGATTTCGCAAAATAACGAATTTTGTCAAATTTTACAGGGTTTTTTTTTTCTAAAAATCTATCGGGCTTGCCCTAACTTTGAACCCTAGGCACTAGCCACTGTTTGCAAGGCTACAATGTGATCGATTTTTCAGTTCTTTCCGGGGAAATAGTAAACATAGATTTTTTGTGAATTTTATTCCAAAAATTGTTGGTTTTATTCCTAGCCAGATCATCTCTATGTTACTACTAGATACTGATACTATACTACACTACACTATACTATACTCACGCGCTCCTATAAGCACTGGCGTTAGTGAGCTTGGCGCCAGCATTGTGCAGTATATCGGACAGCAGGTACAGTCGCGCCACGCGGCGGTGCGGTGGTGTGTGCTCTCCCGCGAGTGCCTCGGCCAGGCAGGCCGTCACCTCTGCCGCAGCCTCCGCGTGCTCCAGACACCACGCCATGGCTGCACCCACGCTGCAGCGCGACGGAGTGAGGCCACGGATTAACTCTTCTAAACGGTCGCGTTGGCTGAAACGAAAACAAAAATAAATCTCTGAGAGTCCGCAAACTCCAGCAAATTCCTGAAAGCAAACCCTGCATAGGACTGCCATCTATCAAATCATTGAATCACGTTAAGAATTTAAAAAACCGAACTATTATTTTCAAACCAGAACTTTGTTGTCGCGCTAAAGTACGATGCGAGTTCAATTAACGCACCAGGGTTGCGAAACGTTTCTTTAGACCAGCCCGGCAGTGCGTAAAACCGCGCACTTCGGAACGCCTTCAAAATTAAGATAAATCCAGGGACACCTGGACGGGTGGCAGACGATTAACCGAAGTAAAAGCACGTGAACTAACTTGTTAGACAATGTTCCTCGTATGTTCTCCTTGGCGTCTTCTTCTTCGACCAGCTCGTCAGGCATGCCGGCCGTGTATAGATTCATGACGGGCGGCCGCCACACGGACCCACCTGAAGTAAATAATTATTACAAGACATTGCCTATAAAATTGACATTGGAATCTTGTCATAGATGTCATAAGTAACAAAATACACTTTCAGCAAAAACAAAGTTCACCATTACCTACAAAAATGCAAATAGAATATCTTGCTTTAATTCCGCTGAATTTACAAGATCGCTAGTTTGGATGCAGTATGCAGCACCACCCTCCCGCACACAAGTACATGCACATGCAGAAAGAGTGGAAAAATAATGCAACATGCAACCAAACCATTCATTTCATTCATTCGCGTCTTAGCGATCGAGGAGTCAACATATGCTGAGGATGCCCCGTGCAGGGGCGAAACACGTGTCGTGTATTGGTTTGGTTGCATGTTGCATTATTTTTTCACTCTTTCTGCATGTGCATATACTTGTGGGCGGGAGGGTGGTGCTGCATACTGCATCCAAACTAGCGATCTTGTTCAGCAGAATTAAAGCTAGATATTGTATTTGCATTTTTGTATGTCATGGATTTCCGCAAAGTAGCGCCTGATTCCATCATTTTTTTTTTCTCCATTACCTTTAAACATTCTGAAGTCATCGAGCGACCACTGTTTAGGGGAGTCTCCTTGCAGCATAGAGAACAGCTTCCACCTATAGTAGATGTGTGCCGGCGACTGGTTCTCAAACAGGAACCGAAAGAACGGGTTGTTCATCTCCTTGTTCATTATGATCGCTTCGAACATAGGACCTTCGCGGATCACGAACTCCACCATGCGATGTATTAACATTAGGATGTTCCTGAGAATTAGGAACAATAGGCTAGTTGACTACTATTAAAAATGTACAACAATACAAGGTTAGTCGGAAAGGGGGTACTCATCCGCAGGTCATTTAAACTATCACTAATGACAGTTTTAAAGCAAGTGTTAAAATTTCAAAATTCGATAATTTTTCTTTCCATGTAAAATATTTTTTATTGTAGTTTTTTCTAAAATTCTTTGTCCCTGCTTTAGTTACGAATTCAGAAAATGGAGCTTCTAATTCGTGACCCTAAATATAAGCTAAAATGTCAACACAGCTGATCACAGCTGAGAATAGATAGATTTTATCATATTTTTTATGAAATTTTTGAACAGCTATTTCTCTTAAACTATTGACTTTTGGGGAAAGTGGTAGAACAAAAGTTACTCGTTAATATTGGTACTCTAAGCCCGTAAACGCACTAGCGGCTGGCCGCACATCGATTTTTACATGAAACCGCATGATATCGACGCACTGATTTGCGGCCAGCTGTCAACCGCTTTGGTTGTTTTGGGGCTGCGGCGCGGCATGCCGCATTGCGGCTGGCCGCTAGTGCGTTTTAAGCCTTAGGGTACCTACGCACTTTGCGGTTAGCCGGAACGCGGTCAGCCGTCCGGTTGGCCGCAATCAAAAATATATACGAGAAAATAGTTTTTATACGCACTGCAATGCGGCATCGAAGTGCGTATAAAAATTATTTTCTCGAACATTTTTTTGATTGCGGCAACCTGCGGCTGACCGCGTTCCGGCTAACCGCAGTGCGTTGGTACCCTAAGCGTTAAAACGCACTAGCGGCCAGCCGCAATGCGGCGTGCCGCTTGCGGTTGGCCGCATATCGATTTTTACATGAAACCGCATGATCTCAACGCACTGATTTCCGGCCAGCCGTCGTGCGCCAGTGCGTTTAGATCATGCGGTTTCATGTAAAAATCGATGTGCGGCCAACCGCAAGCGGCACGCCGCATTGCGGCTGGCCGCTAGTGCGTTTTAACGCTAACACCCTTTCGGATTAGTACCCCGTTTCTTACTAACCTTTTATAGTATTATTTTCTAGAAGACACGACCAAACACGGAGGAACATGGTATGTGAAAAAATCAATGAAAAAATAGAGAAACTTCGAAAGCGTGTTTTCGAAAGCTTTCGATGTTTGTTGAGGAGGTATTATTTGTCCTTATCACGCGAAACGGATATTGTACAGTGATGTCAAGTCACTATGAAGTATTTAAGGTATGACGTCATACAGTAGTAGTGTTGTCTCTGTCTTGTGAACAATATAAATCGTTTATAAATTGGTCACTTTATTAAATACTAGCTGTACCGACCATGCGTTGTAATGCACTTTTTCCTACTTACTACCTACCTACTACTTACCTGCTACCTATCTTCAGAAACAAAATAAAAATAGTAACAAAAAGTTAAAACCATTTTCATGCATGCGGTACACTAGAATATGGACATACTGAGATAATTTGTTTTTTTTTTAAATATCAAAAGTTTCTTTCATAAGAATCTTCTACTGACAATTACCAACACAACAAAAAAAAATTAGCTAAATCGGTCCAGGCGCTCACACGTGATGCCGTGACCAAGGGAAATAGGGATTCATTTTTATATTGATAACTATCATTTGTTTTTTCAGTTGCTTTTTTTTATTATTATAGTTGTATATCAGTAACATACAACTGGAGGCTTACGTCGCCGATATGATGTTTTTACAAAAAATCATATAGAAAAGTGTGTCAAAAGTACGTGACTATTTATTTAGCGCAATCAGTGGAATATTCCGGTCTGTCCCCCTGATCTGTCACCTACGGGGGACAATCAGGAATAAAAAAAAGATCTGTTCCTCTGTCACCAAGACGAACGGACAGATCGAACGAATTATTTCTGGTCTGTTCCCTGGACCACCAGTTCAGGACAAATAGAAATAAAAAGTTTCGATCTGTCCCCCTGTTACCGACGAGGGGACAGACAGGAATATTCCCAATCAGCATGGTTAATATAATTAGTATAAATGCAATTACCTTTCTGTAGGAACAACAACTTTAACTATTGATTGTGACAAGATCTGTAAAATGAAGTAAATATTAAAACACCTAAACATAAAAAGACCTACCGCCATTAATTGGAAATCTACTTATGCCAATTACCTGTTCATATATTTTCCTGTCTTCGGGGTCACTCGGGTAGTACTCTCCGGGACGAACACGAGGGATCTGTAATGTTTCATATACAGTATACAACCCAATTACACAAAGAATGGGATAGATAATGGCGGCGCTACTTTTGTTGTCTTTATTTGCCTCTCGCTCACACACGTACTCTGTGAGTGAAAGGCAAATAGAGTATCCGCCATTTCTAATCTCATTTTTTAAGCAATCGGGGTGTAGTGGTCGCAATTCACTGCCAAGGGTCATAGTTCGGTTCCCAAGTCCCAAGAAATAGCTAGAGCTAGCGGAGAGCGAACCGCTCGGTATACACCACTTAAAGTATCACTGATGATTATTTTAAAGCAAGTGTTAAAATTTCAAAATTCAATAATTTTCTATTATATTAAAAAAAAAAAAAAAACTTCAACCCTGCTTTAGTTACGAATTCAGAAAATGGAGCTTCTAATTCGTGATCCCAAATATGACGTAAAATGTAAACACAGCTGAACATAGCTGAGGATATACAGGGCGTCCCACGACTTTGCCACATGGAGGGGAAGTACCTTAAATACTGTAGATAGAAAAAAATACTGAATGAAGACTTCATTTTTATTTTAAAAACAATACGAACTGCATACAAACAATTTTAAATAATCACCTGTCTGAACCGGGAATCGAACCCGCTAAATGTGAAAATAAAAAAAACTGTAATTTTATTGTACTAATCGAAAGGCTCCATCAGATACATTTATTTCTTCTAAATAACATAGCATCTAAAATAAAAGGAACACCATGAAATTTAACATTTAATTTAAAATTTTGTTCACAATAATGAATTGCATTTTCTCTATGTCGTGCTTATAACAACTGACATGTAGTACATGTACTACTTTCTGCTTTATTACTATATCGAAGTATTACTTCAATATTCACCATGAAAAATTAATAAACCAGCGGTAAGCGAGATTATTAAAAGAGTTACAATTTGTATACAATAGGAAGGGACACATTTTGAGCATTTAATAAATTAAATTGTTTGTATGTAAGTTGCAGTTAAACGTGTCGTGTCTTATTATTTCAAATAAATGTAAAATTTCATGGTGTTCCTTTTATTTTAGAAGCTATGTTACTTAGAAGAAATAAATGTATCTGATCGAGCCTTTCGATTAGTACAATAAAATTAGTTTTTTTTTGTTTTCACATTTAGCGGGTTCGATTCCCGGTTCAGACAGGTGATTATTTAAAATTGTTTGAATGCAGTTCGTATTGTTTTTAAAATAAAAATGAAGTCTTCATTCAGTATTTTTTTCTATCTACAGTATTTAAGGTACTTCCCCTCCATGTGGCAAAGTCGTGGGACGCCCTGTATAGATTTTAGCGTATTTTTTATGTAATTTTTAACAGCTGTTTCTCTTAAATTATTGACTTTTCGGGAAAGTTGTAGAACAAAAGTTATTCATTTATTATGGGCTACTTTAACACCCTTTCGGATTAGTACCCCCTTTCTGAGTAACCTTGTAGAGGCGGTACATTATTACTAAGTAGTGATCCGCCACATACATCGTACAGAACCTAGCACCCGTTTATTATTGGAAATATTGAGGTAAAATAATAAATATACATGCATAACAGTTATTTTGGTACCTTATTGGCGAGGTGTTTGGGCGGCTGCGCGTTGAAGGGTAGTCCGGAAGGCGGCGGCGGCTTGCTAGGCTGCTGTAGGGCGGGCGGGATGTAAATGGGCACTGGCGGGATCACCACGGCTTTTCCCCAGCCCAGCTTCATCTCGTAGCTCATTATCTCTTTACCTGGTTACGTAATATTCACACAAAATATTTAGTATGGATTCTGTTGACTACTTAGTGACAATAGTTCATATATGTATAGCTCAATATTATTAAAGAACAGTCCAATAAAATTGATGATTAAATGCACACATTTGGACTCGTATACTAAATACAAAATAGGTACAGTCAGCAAAAAAGTTAGGTATGCAGGCAAAAAACTAATATCAATACACTGCGTAGGCAACTATCACTGTAATTATGTGTGTAAACTTTTATACACAAGACACGCTCAGACAAGCGATGGCATTGTCACACATAACTCTATTAAAATACGAATGCAAGTAGTTGCATGTATGCTTATCTTTTTTGTTGATTGTACATACTCAAATCTTCTTCTTCTATTGTGTCGACACGAGTGTAAAGGAATAGGTCATGCCGTGGTGAAAAGATTAGCCAGTCAGCAAGGATGGTAGCGAGGCTGACTGCCCAGGGTGCGCCGGAAGTACTGAAGTATCGTCACTCGTAACATACTCAAATACATGGTAAATAGATATAGGTCCGTACCATTAATGCATCTAAGCGCACGTTCTCCGTCCTTGCGTGACATGAACGCCACGAAGCCACAGTTGCGACCGCGCGCCTTCTCTTCATCAGACCGCGGCCACATGATCTTAATGCTGGCCAGCGGACCATAGCGACCAAATATCTCCATCAGCTGTTGCTCCGTTATCTATGGAAAGACCTAAGTTAACTAGTTTCCTAATTAATTATCTTTTATAATAGCTCCCTTCAAGAAATAGTACCCAAGTTTCAGGGTGACTGTCATCGATCAAGAGGTTAACTCTGGAAGGTACCATTTACCACAGTTTCTGAAAGTCTAAACAATGAAATCTGTTGTGAAATCTTATGTCAACTAATGAGATTTCTTTATTTCACTTTGATTAAAACGGTCTGAAACCGATTACAATAATTAAAGATAGAAAGAAGAAGAGAATAGAAGAAGATACATGTATGACAATGGAACAAAAAAAAATACAGGGTGGTAATTTGAGATGGGGCATGAAGGGCAGACCTAAACCATTGTAGCTACAGGAAGACGTTCTTAGAAGACCACCCCTAACTTTTGGAACAATTATTTATTTATTATACTCTTTATTGTACATAATACACCGGTAAACAAAAAGAAATACAAACATTTACACAATATATGTACAATGGAACAATTTCTATTTTGACTAAATATTTTTATGATGCCAATCGATCCTATTTCCTTATAAGGATCAAAATACTCTTGCAGACCCATGAGGTACAATAAACGTCAGAAATCGCGAAAAACTAAATTCTGTTAAAAGGTATGTTAATAACGATTTTTTTTATTTTGTTTTCAATAACTGTTAATGCTGTAGCTACATTGGTTAAGCCTTCATACCTCATCTCAAATTTCTACCCTGTATATTACAATTAGAGATACCCCTTTCATAAATCCCTCACAATGCTTCTGACATTATATTTTTCCACTCAGCTGCATACAGATCACAATTCAGTTAGAGGCAGATAGGTTGACTAAAATAGTTACAACCTCAAATAGTTACCATCAGTCTTCTTCTCTCTTGTCGGCACGAGCATTATGAGAACAGCTCATGCAGTGGTCAAAAGATTGGCCAGTCAGCAAGGTTGATTGCAAGGCTGACTGCCCAGGGTGCGCTGGACGTAGGGCACGCCGCAATAGCGGCGGTAAGACCCGTTATGGAGGAGTGGCTGGAGAGGCGGCATGGCGCCCTCAGCTTCCGGCTGACGCAGGTGCTTTCGGGACATGGATGTTTCGGGAAGTACCTGTGTCGCATAGGCCGGGAGCAGACGCCCGGATGTCACCACTGCGTCGACTGCCCGGAAGACACGGCGCTGCACACGTTGCAGGAGTGCCGTGCGTGGGCGACGCAGCGCCGTGAACTAGTCGCGGCGATCGGTGGTGACCTCTCGCTTCCGGCCGTGGTTCTGTCCATGGTCGGGAGCGAGAGTGCGTGGGAAGCCGTCACCTCCTTTTGCGAGGTGGTGATGGCGACCAAGGAGGGAGCGGAGAGGGAGAGAGAGGCGACGGCCACTCTCCCTTCCCGCGTCAGACGCACCGGGCGCCGCCGGAGGGCGCGCGACGATCTCCGGCCACCCTAGTGTGTGGCCTGCGGGCGACGGGTTTGGGGACCCGTCGCCCGACCAGTAACAGGCCCGAGAAGGCGGCGCGCATGTGTTCCGTGCGCGCCTCTCAGGAGGACGTGGGGCAAGGCCCCACAGAAGGAGAGGTCCGCCAGGGGATGGCGGACCGAGGCCTGCCGGGGTTGCGGTGCATGCAGCTGCGAATCCCGTGACCCTGGCCAAGGGTCAGGAGTAGGAACACCGTGGGTTTTTAGCCGGTAAGAGTCCGGCATAACCCTTCGCCTTCCCCAGGCGAAGGGTATCCATGAGGATTTTCCCACGATAAAAAAAAAAAAAAAAAAAAAAAAGGGTGCGCTGGACGTACTTAAGTATCGACACTCGTGGAGGCCCTTTTAATGCTCCCTCCTACACCATATCAGTTGACTAGTAGCTTTCAGAAACCTGGGGTCTATTTCCCAACCTTAGCATTATACAGTGAAACCATAGTTAAGTGGGCCCTGGACCCTGGATATGTGAGAAACCTCTGTTATTGATTATTACAATGAGGTTCCGGCACTTTTGCATTGAAATACCTCTGTTACTGGGAATTTTCAAACCTTGATAACTGAGATTAGATTTCATACATTTTTCGATGTTTACAATACAATACAATACTCTCTCTACGTTTACCTCTATAATTGGGGCTTCATAGCTCAATAAGCCGTACAAGTGAGTAATTTTATCAGATTTGGACAAGTTATGACACGCTTGTTTACAAACAGTCTAATATCTTCCATTTCCAATCAATTGTGCAACATAAAATATGGATTTCTTTTATAAACATTTCCACCTCTGATAAATGGCACATTTCGACCTCTCATAGTGGGACCCTCTATAAATAAGACAACTGTCATGTTAACCTGCCTATTTGGGAAACTGGGTAAATGAAAAGCCTCTATAAGTGATAAAAAATCTAGGTACCTTGAGATCCCAGTTAACCAGGTTTCACTGTATTGCAAAATGGCAAACATTTCTAAGTGAGCTAAACATACCTTAGGGTTGAGATTGCCAAGATACAAGTTGGTGGTATTCGGATCTCCTGTGTCGTACGAGCCTACGTCTGGGATGACGTCTAGTGACGGTTCCACGCCCACCACGCCCCGCTCACGTAATACATTCTTGTATTTATGGCGCTCCGATCTTTCTTCTTGTATCCTTAAAACATAATTTCATGTGCATAATGGAATATTATCTCCAGTCGTAGGTCCAAAGTATATTTAAAATTATTTAAAAAAATACAAAAACTGTAACTGTTGTTTTTTAAATATGCTGTTACTAACAATATTACGAATGTTGTTAGTAAAATGTGTTGTACTGTTTAGATTGACGCCCTATTGTGCTCATATTGATTCTTACATGACTGAGTATTTTTTTTACTTTAGTACTTATTTTTATAACATAAACACAAACTGAAATAAAAAAATAACTTAAATCATAATAATTTTAATATATGCAACCAGGACAAAAAACAGGTGTTGTATACCAGCGAAAAATAACACTGCACCCGTAGCGATAGGATCGTCCACAACTGGAACATAGGTGCTGCAACTAGCATCTTTATAAATTCATTTAAGAACAGACTCGATAACTAGCTTCAAATGAATAAGCACTTGTCAAAAAGTTGTGAACAACACACTGAACTATGCTGTATATCAGCAATGTTGCTGCTTGTCTATAATTAAATAAATAAGTAATAAAACTCACTGCCTCAACTCTTCCTTGAACAGTTCCAAATTACTCTTCTTCTTATCCTGTCCTTTCTTCTTGGGATGTGGCCGGCCTGGAGGCTCGGGCCTCTGTACAAGAGTGCGGACCACATCAGCCTCTGATATGCTCCGTTTCTCATCCAGGCGGGAGACTGGCTTGTATAGCTTGCCTCTCTCTGAAGTGTCTTCTCCTATATTTCAAAAAGTTTCAATGATATAAAATGCAGTAGTGCATGCCAGTGGCGAAGGGTGAATTTTCTTAAAAGGGAAGCTGGACCAATTATTTGTTTAAATGATAATTGAAAATAATAGATACTAGTATTTGCCATATTTCGAAAGGGAAGCCGATAGGAATCGCGTTGTATGGAGCCTTCGCCACTGGTGCATGCAAAACACTTATTGACTTCTTTTAAAACTGGCAATACATGTTGGCCATAGCTTGCTGAGCGAAGGAGAGTACCAAGTACAAATGTGTATACAGTTTGTTTCCAAAGGGATTTGCTTGCCCTGACTTGTCTCCTTTTGGAACAGTGTCAGTTATTCTGTACAAATTAAAGACTGCACTTGGCAAGTCGTGTCCATATGTTGGCCTTGTTGGCATAGATCTTGTGCGAACCTGACCAACATGTAGACTGTATGTAGCACTCGCCGGCTATCAATTTGCCTAGACTTGCATTGGCCAAGGCTTGGCATGACTCACATTGGCATGTATTGCTGGATTAAGATAATACAGCCTTGGAATTGAGCCCTACAAAGCTTGATGAGTTTATTATTTGACAGAATTAGTTTTCCACTTTAAAATAGGGGGAGGGAAAGGCCACACAAGATCAATATTTGTAGTGAATTTATTATTCAGGAAATTAGAGAAAACATTGGTGAGACTTCTTAGAAATTATGTTGGTGATTGTTAATTAATTGGAAAGTTTTAATTTAGCATGCTGGTGCTGGTCTGGCTATTTTCAATACATAATATGAATAATTAAGTGCCAATATTTAGCCAGTATATGTAAATGATAATGTCAAAAGAGAAATTCTGTCTGAAAGAGTAGCTCACTTCTTGCTCCTGCATCATATGTGCCAGCTTTGACCCAGACCTTACTAGTGGTGCTGGGTACCTCCTGGAAGGTCTCCACAAACTCCTTGAACACCTGTAGTGATAAAATAATATTTTTTTACTAACTGTGGGAGTTGTATATCCAGCAGTATGTAGTAGCAGGCTGAGTTTACTGATTATTGGTTTTTTTTTCTAAGATAAAATAGATCTCTTTGATTTATGCCATGAGTGATACAATTTGAATAAGGAATTATGTCAAGCATATTGGTGGTCTGAAAGGACCAGCAGTGAATGTCTAAAGAGAATTAAATTATTCACCTGACAGACAGAACTGTGTTGCTGAGGACTTGTTGCGCCGTTTCTGCTTCACAGCATAAACACTAGGAAGTGGTGAAGGGTGGGCGTTTTTGGGGGCTGTCTTTTATAACATTGACATTCAATAAGAACTAAGTAATTCCAGTCTATTTTGAATAAATGAGTTTTGAAGTTGAAGTCTCAAACTTGTGAGCAAATCAACAAAATACTTCTGTCATTAGAATTTATGGAATCTAGGAAACAGTTAGTACACTTTATAGGTTGGTATTGAAATAATGAATATTCATTCAGCACAATCACTGTTTCACTGCCTACTTGTTTACCGGTTGAAAGTACAATTTAATACGACGTTTGATGTTTGTATATATCAAGACACAACATTTAATATTACTTACATGAGCAGCAGCTTCTTCTTCTTCTTTCTTTTTTAATTCCTCTAGTTCCTTCTTAGAAAGGCCTCGAGAACTCATTTTCCCTGCAGACAGTCTTCAAAATGCTTACAGGAATATTAAATTTGTCAATAGATGACATGAACGCTTGACTTTTCAAATATTCTGAGTTTTTATTAAAATAAATTTTATAACACATCGAGAATATACTATATTATTCATAACTGTGCATAAGAATCTTTATCAACCTATTTAGTATTAATTCCTAGTGTAATTAGCTAATTATTCCCGTAAATAACATTAAAAGTGAAAACATAACCTACAACTACAACGCCAAGACAAGACAGCACTACGTTTCGTTCAGTTTCGTTTTGCTTACAAATCACTTGAGTCAGTGTTTGAATATTTCACTGTAGTGATACTGACTTTCAAACTATTATATTTAAATCTGTACAAATTTTTTTTCAACTGACCAATTTGTTATAAAAATATTATAAATGTAGAGTAGATTAGTACATAAACAAACAACTAAACGTTTTGATATGTAACTTGCCAGGTGAAAAATATTTCGGTCCTCGAGTGGGCAGCATTAGCATTACGCTATTCGTTATTGGAGGTAAGCAGACTAGATTGGAGGTAAGCAAAACTAGACTACTTTGGTTGGTGTTGTTAATTGTTAAACAATACTACAAAATGTGATGCACTTTTGACTCTCCGCATTCTTTACTTAGACATGCCTGTAGGTACATGTCGTGTTAGATTTTTTTAGTAGCAGCCTTTGCTTTTTTAGCGGATGTGGGTGCATAACAGTACAAATCTGTCTACGCCTTCAAGAAATACAGGCTAGCTATAAGATACAAATCAGGAGATGATTGCGTTGGACAAAGCCAAACAGCCGCTTGTGTTTCAATTTATAAGTTTGTATTCCCCGAAGAGGCAGGCAGAGGGCTGCCAAGGTAGTATTCGTCTTCTCCCATTGACATGTAAAGTATATTAAAGAACTCGGTGCTGTGCACGGTACTTAATTTATAAGAACTATATTGATAGGGAGCGCATCTATTGCTCTTTACAGACTGCTAAACTAATGAACTCATGCTTGGCATCTGCAGCTTCAACTGCTCTGAGGGTGGTTACTTTGAATTTTCACTGGGGCAAGAAATAAATACCTATTATAATCTTTGCAGACTGAATTTATAATAGGTCTTTTAGTCTTTAATCAAAAGCACTTTTGTTTTTTTTTTGCAGTTTAAAATAGTTTTGACCGGTCAAGTGTTTTGACTAAAACATAATTTGCACAAAGGTAAAACAATAACTAAAAGAAGATAAATAAAAGACTTCGTTGGTTACATATTATTTATTGAAAAAAGTATACATCAAAAACGTTTCGATGTAAAATTAAAAAAAAAGAACGTGTGCGATTTGCCATTAGTGAATAAATTCTGCACAGGAATACGATGTACTACCAGTCGCATTTGAAACCTGTACCCAATTAAATAATTTGTTATGATGCGGTTCCAATGCAGCTCGTAGCAGCGTCGTACATATTAGCACAGTGTACCTACTTACTACATACAGTGGGTCAACGCCCATATATTTGACAGGTCCTATGAAATGTCAAAATTATGTAGGGGCGGAGGTTATGTCCCAAATATGCAGTATGGCTACTCGGGACATAACCTCCGCTCCTTCACCCCGCAACCCCCCGCACGATTGCTCTGCGACAATGTTCTACGTTGACCGACTGTAACGAGTAAGATATAGATAGACTGTGATATTAGGTAGTGGTTATAGTACTAGCTAAGAATTTATCATACAGAGTTACCTTTACAGCCAAGTGGTATTCAAGTAGAAAAGTTTTTATTTCTTATGTGTAAATTACATTTGTGCAAGGAAAGTAAAAAAGTTAGCCTCTGATAAGTATAAATTATGTATATTAAAAAGGGCTAATTGTACTTAAGAGTATTGTGCCAGCATAGGCCACGGTATAATTACCTATTGGCTGTAAATTCCACTGTTTCGTCTTTTTATTTTGTTCCTACTATCAATATTACAAATCGTTATTTCCATTTAATACTTACATTTAGAATACATAAATAATACAATTTGATAGTAACCGAAACACCAAAATATTTAATGCATTTAAAGTTTATTTTTGCGAAAATAATTTTATTGTAAAACAAGCAAAAAGACCATAGTCCCTGTAGAAGTATCGATATAGACGCGACCTAGCCAAGTAACGTTTAAATCAAATGTAGGGACATAAAGAAACTTGAATTGCGCGCTTGCAAAAAATATTCTAAACAAAAACATGTTTAGTACATTTTCTGATCATAAGAGCAGGCTATTTGCTATCGTGGCCCTTTCGAATGTTACAGAATAGAATACTTTTGTGCATCATAAAGCTTATCATACAGTGAAACATGCCACGTAATATGCTTAACTATTATACTGTACATAGCGAAACGAATGTACATAGTCACAGAACGAATATCATAAGATGTTAGTGTGTACATGCCGCACGATGACGTCATCACAGATTACGCACTATACAGATCCTATACTTCCTATATACAGGTTGTAAACGAAACCGTGTAGTTCCTTAAAAGCACATGATCTATTACTGGTATAGATTAACCATACACGGGATTTTGCTTGCTCAAAAATATATATTTTTCTTTTTGTCTGGCGATAGTTGTAAGTGAAGTATCTAAACCACCTGATAAAGGAGGTTCAATCTGTGTCACTAGTAGATTACGAAGTTTGAAGGAATTACACGAATTTGAATACACCTATAGTATCCGTCGTTCAACGCTCCCAGTCCCACACATTGTGTGGAGTAATGTATATGTGTGTGTGTGGCACACATATACAAGACTCATTTACATGGAATTCAACGAGGAAGTATGCGGACTTGAAAAACATGCACAGCGGTAGCTCAACACGTGTTGGGTATGGAATGTAGTTATATAGGCATCTGTATAAAAGTAGGTTTCGTAAATACCCTGTGCCAGTCATGACCGCGGTACCGGCAGTACACAGACGGAGTCAACCTATAACATATACTAAAATATAGTTTTACATAATTTATTTGTTATCGTGTTTTATACATTGGTGGTAAATGAAGCTGCATTTTATTAGTCAGTAGATACGCAAATAAATCTTATTGGCAATAAAAAAGTTATGATACAAAGTTTTTGGAGCTGGTAAACTCATTGCAGCCAATTATGACTTTATTTTTAGACAGGTCACACTAGGGCAGCTCAGTTGCGGAAGTGAACCAAACGAACTGATGTAGGACGTGCCAGGCTTTATTAGCCTCATTGGCTAAGGGACCGTTCAAATATTACGTAAGCAGATTTATTACAATTATTTACCCCCCCATCCCCCTTGTCAGCAAAAGTAAGCAAAGCTCTTACCCCCTCCCCCCATGCTTACTTAAACATTTTTAATTATGTTTTTTTTTTGTATTATAATTATAATGTTATAATTAGAATTTTAAAAATAAGAAAATAGGTTTAGGATAGAGATTAGATTTTACTGATACAGTATTCAACACAGAGTAAGGGACAAAAATATTATGATCTTACGAACATAACAAACTTTTCAAGCATAGACAATGTGAGGGTTGCCATTCGTGCAAAAAAGTAAATAACAACCGATGACGTAATCATCATCTAGACTCCCCTACCCCCTCATGTCATCCAAAATAAGCAAAACAAAGACCCCCCCACCCCCCTATAGTGCTTACGTAATACTTGAACGACCCCTAATGCCTTGTACAGACCAATCGAAAAAGGCGTACGAATGGCTTTAGTCGATGGACACCGAACGCTCGCTCGCCTTCGGTGTTGTGGTCACGTAGAGCGAGTCTTTGGGCGGTTTTAGAGTCACCCTGATTGTCGGCGCTGATCGATCAATATGTATGTAATCAATGGCTCTGCGCTGACCGCCGTCAGCGCTCACAGCTACGCGTAATTCTAAAACGTTCCTAGAACAATCATACACAGGGTTAATTGAAAAACACCGACAACCTCTTAAGAGGTCATTGTACTCATCATTATGAACAACTTTTACTGTGGGACCACAGCTGAAATCGCGAAAAAAAAACAGCTGTCCCTTACATTTTGACGAGCTAAGCGAATATAAATGTAGGGAACAGCTGTTTTTTTTTCGCGATTTCACATTTGTTCCCATAGTAAAAGTTGTTCATAATGATGAGTACAATGACCCCTTAAGAGGTTGTCGGTGTTTTTCAATGAACCCTGCATATTGAGCCGTCAGCGCCGACGGTCAGTGTGACTCTAAAACCGCCCAAAGGCTCGCTCAGTGTGACCACAACAGCGAAGGCGAGCGAGCAGCCTTTGTTTTGATAGATCGCGGAGCACAGCAGAACGCGGGTGAAGGCTTTCGTACGCGTTCGTCTTCGCTGAACCGTCCACACCCACTCGTCCGCTTTCATTCGAATGCTCTATACAAGGCATAATACATCCGTGTTACGATCATCAGATTGACAACCACAACTCGCTTTGACGTTTTGACCTAGTTCATTATCTGCCTATTAAAAATTACACATGTATTGTGTTAATATTATTTACAAAATTGTCTCCTTATTATGAGCCATTTCAAATAGCTTAGCGATCAAGCTGCGAAAGTACGATGATGAAGATATGTAAGCATACTAGAATCTGACGTACTGTTATAGTTGATGTCTAACACAAATTAGAGTTTGTAATGATGGAGTCACATCAGAGTCAAAATAGCCAATATTATTATTCGACTAAATTAAATCGAGGTTTTTCCAATCATCAGTGCTGCTTCATAAAAGTAGATAAATATTCATAGAAATAAATATGTATAAGATTGTATCATATTTTTACAAATTAAAAAACAAGGTTATAAGAATTTATTGATGAAATATAGTGGTAATGATCATACCACCAATTATATTTCCTCAAGTAAAGCAGTATACAGCACATTTCCAAACACACTCTAATTTATATAACACACAAATGTAACTAAATACGATGAACAAATATTACACTTGTATAATGACTCGTATAATTTATCTAAGTGTTGTTAAATTCTGTAAAGGTCACGTGCGCGATGCAGGGACCGTATGTCGGCCGTCCGTGACCAACACGCGCTAGACCGACTGTGATGACTTTGTGAATGCTATGAACAACTTTATAGAGCAGGGATGGGTACACTAAGAGGTCCGCCAGGGGCTGGCGGACGGAGGCCTGCCGGGGTCGCGGTGCATGCAGCTGCGAATCCCGCGACCCCGGCCAAGGGTCAGGAGATGGAACACCGTGGGTTTTTAGCCGGTAAGAGTCCGGCATAACCCTTCGCCTTCCCCAGACAAAGGGTATCCATGAGGATTTTCCCACGATAAAAAAAGGGATGGCCAAACTATGGCCCGCGGGCCAACTCCGGCCCGCGAAGGGTTTTAAATCCGGCCCACCAACTCTCGGTTTTGGAGCAGAGAGTATGGCCATAACAAATAACCGTAATTATTTGAGCCAAAAGTGTTAGTTTTGGCCGAACAAAATGTTTTTTTTTTATTCTGTCCCCCTTCTAAATTTCTTGCGTTTTCTGGCCCCTGATGAAAAAAGTTTGCCCATCCTTGTTATAGAGCAACGATACGCAAAGCTTATTCGCGATTTACTGTAAAGAAATATTTAGAAAGTTGTTTCAGAGTAGTACTTACAATGTTACAAGGACTGGAGCCGACGAGCTATTTTTCTGTTAAAAATGTATTATAAATATTTTTCCACCTAACAACTGCTATACAGAAATGCTCGAGCGGCCACCAGTTGATTATAACAACATTCCTTTTTTCAAGGCATTATTAACCTTATTGGTATAGAGTTACGATATAATATTAGTGCACAAAATATCTTACACTTACGCTCTTACGGCTCTCATTTTTTCACAAAGTCAACACAATCATAGTTTTAATGTAGTATAATTATCTTCAACATCAACAATAAGACATACAACGCTACCGTCGAAAAGTAAATATTACGTTACAGAGGTAATACACTTTTTTACACTATTAAATGCATTCGTCGAACATTGTACTACTCCTAGAAATCAATGGCCAATGATAATGTGAAATATAACTGAAATAAAACATTGTACTCGCTTATTTGATCAATAGACATCTATTAAAATAAATTTTCACATACAATATACATCGAATATAATATAAAATTCTTTATTAAATAACGCTAGTTGTTCGTGTACGTGTGTCGGATACATGTGACGTATTATAATTATGTCGGGTTTAGGGACAGCAGCAGACGTAATGTGGTGGTCTCATCTCGTGGGTGATGCGAGCGTCATATACATCCGACAGGCGCGCACGCTATATTGTGAATAGTCAAATCCTCTCGATTATACACTGTACAGGGATTGAGAATGTTCATGGACAGATTGTGTTTGCGTTTGCATTTGCATTCGTATGTATTTCACGACACTCTATGACATTTATATACGAGTTACAAACAATGACATTTGTGTGACACCACCGACTCCTATAACTATGATTTAAAAATAGTATTCTACCCGCGAATATTACTGAATTTGCCATGCAACATCGCACAGACCCAAAACCTGGTTACCGACGAGCGCACGACTTCAGCGACCGGTCCCGGTACTAGGCCGGGAAAGTTGCTAAGACGGGACCAAAAACTTATACATATCCGTCGCCGTCACCTCCGGGTCTTCCAATAGAGCCACTAACGCGTTTCCGAAATTGTGGGGCAACATGTTGTGAGTAGCTAGGAAGTGTCGCAAGTAGTGGTCGTCCTGCATGACGGCCTCCAGCTCCGCCATCATGTCGCTGTCCAGCTCACGCCGCTGCACGTCCTGCAGCTGCCGCTCGTACGGGTGCACGCGGTACTGGTGCAGCACGGCGCGCTGCAGGTAGTTGCGCGGCGCCGGCGCTGCACGACCCGCACCCGCCACGCTGCGCCACACGCTGTACGGAGGAGCAGGAGGAGCCACGGGAGGGGGCGGCGGCGACGCCGGCAAGGGGGGCGCGGGCTGAGGCCATCAGGCATCCGCGTCTGCGCCCTTCAGTCGAAGTCGCGCGAAGTCCTCGAAGATAATGTCGTCGTCCTGCTCCTGGCCATTCTCGTCGCTGCAGAGGGAAACGGATACAATTAGTTTAAAATCGTTTTGTAATAAATTGAGTAGGTAATTATTCGTCACTGTTATCATTTCCCTGATTTTCTGCAGTGCTGATTCCGGAAATAAGGACGATTCTCCAATCCAAGATGGCAGCCAATAATTTACTAATTATTCATCATAATCATATAATGTTTATTAATTAAATCAATATCTCAAGCGCTATCAAAATGACACAGAAGCTCTGAAATAGTAGATAACAATGAATGAATAGAGTCGTATGTGTGTATAGTGTGTGTAACGTACGGGTGCGGGTCGAGCTGTATAAGGTCGTGGTCCATGGCGCGCGGCGCGTCGGGAGCAGCGCGGGGCTCCTCCTCGGGCTTGGGGTGCATCAGGATGAATGGCAGCTCAGCGCTCAGGTCGCTACATAAACATTAAAATTGGTATTACAAAGATCAATTTTCATTGTAAATGAAATACTTTTATAACTTTTACAATACAGTTATTAAATTTTGAATTAATAAGCTTTACAATTAGAAGCCATTCTACAGTGTATAGTTCAGGTCGCATTTAAAAGTTTCATTTACATTTTTTTTGTCATTATAACCAATAGAATTGTAGGTAAAAATGGTTTTTCTTACCCGCCGAGAGGGCCGAGACACAGCTTCACTTTCACCTTGTATTGCACTATGATACCTAGGTTTTCACGCTGCGATGGGTCCGCAATTCTGAAAGAATTTTCATACGATTAGTATACCAATCTACATATATAAATAAAAAGAAAAGTTCTGATTGACTGACTCATCAACGCCCAGCCCAAACCATTAGACCTAGAAAGCTGAAATTTTGCACAGATGTTCCCTTTATAATGTAGACAAGGAATAAGGAAGAACTTTTCGAAATTCAACCCTTAGGGGAGTTAAATAGGGGATGAAAGTTTGTATGGAAAATCGTCACTTAATGGGTTCAAAATTTCATGCAAGCGAAGCTGCGGGCAAAAGCTAGTAAATTATAAAAACACGACGTCGTGGTATGAATACGCTGCTCGCTTTGTGTGATAGTCATATACTATCATAGTACAATACAACGCGGCGGTAGAGTAAGAAAGACCTAAGGCGCGTAAAATAAGCGCTCTGTTTGGCAAGGCCTTGTGCAAAACCGTCCCAACTCAAAATATGGCATTGAGAAAATGGACTTTAAGTTGTGCTCTACACAGCACTTTTTAAAGATTCAAGTTGAAATAGAGGACAGCGTATTGTCAACCCGCATGCAACTAAATCGTTGTAGAATCAGATTTGCAAAATGAACTGTATGGTACACAATTTGAAGTCTAATTTGCAGTGCTCTATTTTGAAGTGAGTGGAGCTGCAACGTTAGATCAGTGATCATGTGAGGTTTTGTCATTTGGTCTACCTTAGGATATCGGCATTGCCCAGTAACTGGGTTCCGGAGATCTAATGACAGTCGCTGCGTGCAAAAAATACTGGCGATTCTGCCGCATCTGCGGTGCAAGCACGGATCTTTTTATCGAGTCGATTCGAGAATTTTATCTATTCTAAACGTCAAACAGCAGTTGTCGTTTTATCTATATCCTATGTCAAATTTGACGTTTAGAATAGATAAATTTCTCGAATCGACTCGATAAAAGATCCGTGCTCGCTGGGCAGGTTAGGCTGGAAGTTAACTCCAAGATAGTTGGAAAAAGGTTAGAAGGAGAGAAAGATGGTATTGTTGTTGCATACTCACAGCGTGCTGGAGGCAAGGTTGGTGTCCTCGTGTTTGAGCTGTCCGTCGAGCGCGAGCCCCCACTTGTCCTTGTTGTTGGCCAGCAGCGGCGTCACCGTGAACACCTTGCTCAGCGTGAACCCAGGGCCCACCGGACACCCCTCCCTGAACACCAACAAATACTTAGGCTCGTATTAATAAAACACTCAAAATGGCGGCCTTGGGAGTATCCGAAGAGGACATGTCAAAATGAAAACGTCATTTGAATTTTTTTGGCGACCTATTTGTTTTTAACTTAAACTACACGAAGGTTGAGAACCTAAGATTTTTAAGGACACGGTACACAATTAAGGGTCAAAATACACGTCCGATACTTGCTTCCGGGAGCCGGATCCGACTATTTGATCGGATTCATGAAATACACGTACGATTCTCGTGTCCGATTTTTCTGGACGACGACAACGCCCGGACGCTGCTTACGATTCTGACATCTGATCCGATAGTCTGATCGTACGTGTAATTCATGTTCAAACAAATGTATGACGCGGAGGCCTTCAGATAGTCTGATCAGACTATCGGAACCGACTATCGGAGGGAAGTATCGGACGTGTATATGGGCTCTAAATCATCATTTCAAGAGATATCCAAAACCACAACTAAGACCTTTCTCGAATCAGCGTCTGCAGACAAATGGCAATCGACGATCGCCAGAGAATAGAAATGTATGGAAATGACATAACAGATCGCTTGACCGGTCAAAAGCTTATGTCATTCCAGTACATCTCATTGTCATTTCTATTCTCTAACGATCATCGATTTGCCATTTATCTACAGACGCAGACTTATTTATTGATACGGATGGCCAAATTCCCAAACGCTACTCAATTTTAAATTGCTGTTAAGTCTCGTGCTGTCACTTCGCCTTACAGTGACAGTGACAGAACGACACTGTATTGAAAATTTGGCCATTAAGTAGTTAAAACTCGATGGTACCTTTCTATGTCCTCATAATCATTGAGGGGTTCTTCTTCCAGATAAATGACAACTCGGAAATTAATTTAAATTCAGGATGGCATCCCTTGTAAAACATTTGAATAATTGATTGGATCTTTTCGTATTAGATTACCATTTTTTTTTTTTGTGTAATGTAATTTCGTTTGGGTTTTGCACAATATTGAATTACGCCTTATACCTTATAAAAATATAACTCAAACCACGTGCATTAAATGTACTGAGGATTCTCCAGAAAAAAGGCTTTAATTAAAAAACAGCACTCAGTACTATTGTAGTTAACCTGTCCCCTGTTGCAGAAGGTTTTGGTAAGTAAGTTCTCGAACGATTTGGTTGTTAAGTATCTGGTTTTGTCTCGTTACAATAATCGTAGACAAAACACGATAACAAACCCAAATCGGTCGACAACTGACTACTTGAAACTTTCAGACTTAAGGCGCGGAGATACCATGACATACGATTGATATAGGGAGAATAATTTCAAGCACTGATTTGGAATAATCATCACAATAAAAAAAGTTAAATGTAGTACAAAATCCAGAATAGTTAGTCAAAACCACAACCGTTATTGTAAATTTCCTCACCCAATCAAAATGATATGTTTTGTAAATAATGTTTATAATACAAGTAATATGGGGGGACATAAGGCCACCTGCACACTGACCTCTCGCTACAGCCACAAACTGTTTCCACACGTAGGGGTGCTCGCAAGCCTGCGTTTGCACGCACCCCTACGCTGCCTTACCAACCAATACAATAAGATCTTTGAAGACATCGACTTCTTTTCTGTCTGTGCTCAAAAATGTATTATAATAGTTAGAGCGATTACGCACTGCATCCGATCCGAATCCGTGAAAATACGGATATAAAAACTCGGACCGAATTCGGATATTGCTTTACGCACTGCATCCGATCCGAATTCGTGAAAATGCCGATCTAGAGTAAAAATATCGGACCGAATTCGGATGTTGCTTACGCACTACTACTATTATACGATACTACTATAATATTACTATTCCGATCTCTGATTCAAATTCAAACAATTCTGGGGCCATCTTTGGCATATCCGTTTGGCGTCTGATTTGAATGCGAGGTAATGCGAAAGCGTTCATACAAACAGTACTACGGCTACTTCGGTCCGTCAATTGTTCTTCCGAATTAGAAACTCACGGATGACGGATAGAAATCGGATGACGGATGCCGGATGTAGTGCGTAAACTACCATACAAATAGTTCTATGGCTACTTCGGAACGTATTTTCATGGATTCGGATTGGATGCAGTGCGTAACCGCTGTTAGTTTATTATTTATTCATTCTCTCTCCCTCTCTCTGTTTTTTGCATGCCTGTCTATGTTTAAGTTCACTATCAACTACTTTTCTGTTTGAACAGCTTAGAATAGCGCACTATTAGATATACCTAACTTTTAGTATGTTGTAGAAAATGTCGTAGGTTACACATTTATAACTCTTGTATATTTATAACTTAGTATAAGATTTTAATGTAAGTATAAGTGTTTGTTTTCCAGAATAAATAAAAATAAAAATACATTTCCAGTGGCCGCCACTGACCAAGTGCGTGCGGCGAATCCCTGCGGAATGTATGTTAGTCCGCGGCTTGTGGCGATCGGGTTATGTTTGGGCAACCTAAGATAGGAGCCAATTCCAATAGAACGAAAACTCAGTCTACCAACTCCCGCGTAATTAATTCAGTACACGAAACGCAGAGCAATTGCCTGCCATGTCATATAAGAAGCTTCTGAAAATATGTCCATTCTGAATTAATAATTTTAATTTTCCTGGAGGTTCTTTTATAAGTAATAGGTTAACAAACATTACTAGGGACGGAAAGTTCTAGGAAATAAACATAAGAATGAAAGATGAATGATCATCAAGTGGTTGTTCATTTATTGACCTTGGCTTAGATATTGTTGATGAACAGTTTGACAGCCTTAGATAATTTTACTAATATTTTAAGTGAGTTTCGATATAAAAAAACTCAATCACGACGTTACCGTCCGCGAGGCCTAAGCTGAGCGTTGCATTTGTGTGAGAATGAATGCAGATGCGTCATTTTATGCAGCAGTTTATACTGCTTTTTGGCAATCGATTCTATGTGCACTCACACAAATGGAAAGCTCAGCTTACGCCTCGCCAGTTGTACCTATATTGCTACTTGAATTCGTGTACTGCATCTTAGACCCTGTCTGCTTTTACCATCAGCCTCTTATTCAGATAACCTTTTCGAAAAACAGTTCTCGTCCGATTCGGTTTGTTATCTCGTTCCATCTACGATTCTCGTAACGAGAGAAAAAGAGAGAGCATACCACGAAGCAAATACAAAGAGGAGATGGTGTAATTCGATTTTCCTATCATACGACGCGTGATACTTTGCGGGGTGAAGGGAACGTTACACCCCGCCTACTTACGCCTACTTTCACGTTTTCCATCTAGTAGTGAATAGGAAAAACTAAACGCTTCGGGTACATCGGTAACTAATACGTGTTTCAGCTATTTCACGCTAGATGTCCTCGTAGATTACGATCTACGTTACGTATGTTACGACAGGGACGTACTTAGAATTTTTGTACCAGCCTACGGCAGAGCTGGTTTAAAAATTACAAAAAGATTGTGAACAAAAATGTAATAAATAAGAAAAATCTTCACACAGTAATAAGTAACCACCCCGCTAAATAATTGTATTCAAGTCGATTTTTTGTTAACTGTAGATTTTAGTGTAATTTTAGTGAAAATAATTAAGAAATCGTGCCTATAATGTACATACGGTACACAATTTACTACAGAAATTTATTACAGAATTATTTTTTTGTACTTTTAATTTAAAATTGAAATTCTCGAAAAACAAATCGAGTTCCTACATCAAATGGATACGGCGATGGGCGATGGTCAATTTTTTTCGTACTCATAGTTTCTTGGACTGAATTACTGCTTACTGCAGTGAATAAAAAGCTACTCTGTACAAATTCCCCCTTATTAGTATAAAAGGCGGTTTAAGCCATCGTTTTATCCATTTCTGTTTGAGATTATCTTCGGGTGGAAATCTGAAATACGAGTATAATCTAAATTTAATTAAATATCAAGGAACTATGCAGGCCTCGTTCACCATTATTGAATAAAAATTAAAACGTCACGTATCACCACACATCGTAATTAAATAATTGAATTCTAAGTACGGACCTGTCTATTCATATTGTTTACACTATTCCACGATAGATGGCGACCGAAATATCACGGTTTAAAATAGTGATAAAAAACAATAATACGATATTTTTGTCAACAAAAAGGCTTTAAAAAAATCTTAAATCTGTTTTAATACATTATAATTATAAAGATATGAATATTTCTTACGTAGTTGTTAGTTATTCATGTTATAATAGGGTGCGCCATCTTTTGTCGAGCAGTAAAACTATTGTACGAGACGTGATAACAATAGATTTTTCTAGAACGAATCTAATAAATATCGAAAAAAAATAGTTACGAGTGAAATGTGATGCCATCCATGGTACCAAAACGTTTATCTGAGTAGCTTTTACAAGATAACACACAACACTTCATCTTTTTCTTTTAAATGACAACGAAAATAATAAATAATGATAAAATGGAATGGGAGCGGGAACGTAATGTTTACAAGACGAGTGCCGACAGACTGATAGGCCACGCCCACCGTGAGGACGGAATGGTTCTACATTGGTATCACGGTTCACAGTTGCTTATGCCATCTCCTCTTTGTATTTGCTTCGTGGAGCATACCGAATCGTTCGACAACTATACTTGAGCCATTACAAACGTGCGAACTGAGTCATGAATCATTTTTATCGGACCTCTCGCACGTAAAGGCCTAAGGGCGTTCGCTACGTTAAGCGTGCGCACGCGGCGGGTACCCGCCTCGCGTGTGTGTATTGAAAGATAGTATGAGCAGCGCTAACTGGCGCGGACGCGTGCGACGGGTTTGTACATACTATCTTTCAATAAACACACGCGAGGCTGGTACCCGCCGCGTGCGTAAGCTTAACGTAGCGAACGCCCTTATAGAACTGTCCTGGTGTTGTGTGTAACAGTAAAAAAAGGCTTTGTTGATAGTCGATAAAAGGTAATGAGGGAGAGGTTAAGTAAATAATTAAGGTGAAAGATACGGGCTGTTCCCAGCACTTTTCCCGCTAGATGGCGCTGAAATCATTATTTTGAGTTTATTTCGTTTTATGTGAAATCTGAGCATTACTAAGTTGTAGAAGTAGTGTTCGCGACACCTGGTCATTACCTTTTAATGAACTTGATCATAACAATGCCTCAAAATCCACCCAATTTGACACAGAATCCCATAATAACATCTGTCATTGAATTTACACACTTTTACACACACATAGACGTATTCCCTACGTTTACAAAGTTTACCACTAGATGGTGTGTATTTAAAAAAGGGCTAAAATATTTTGTAGAAATACTCTAAATAGGGGTAGGCAGAACGACACCTACGATAAATTAAAACTAGTACTATTTTAGGAAAATAAAAGTTATATTTTAAGGCGTAAAACATTTAATTGATTAATAAAAAAAGGAAATAAATAATGTCAAATATACACAGTAAAATATAGTTTTATTTTATTACCTAAGTTTTTAGTAAAACAAAAATCTAAATCTTTATTGAGTTCAATAAGGTATTATTTCACCTTTTATAGTAAATACAAATTAAAAGCTTTATACAATGATTATGTAGATTCTAAACAAACTACTACAAAAAAAATTCAATTGAACAAACATTATTTCTTCTTGTCTTGAAACCACTGCTTCACAGGTGCTACAAAGAAAAATAACTTTACTTAGTATATTTGTAAAAAATAACTTTACGTATATTAGTACCAGCGTCACCATCATTGATTTTGAAGTTAGATTTCGGTGAGGTTGGCGGTGTTCGATTTAGCGGCATATTGGGCGTTCAAATGCACCAAAAGCAAAATAAAGCAACAATGAATGCGGATTTTTCTTTAATTAAGCAATGTTGCAAGCAGCAATTTGTGCAAGTATTAATTATAATATTTCAGAAATTTCTCCAATTTTTTCGTAAAAAAATCTCAGATTTTTCTGGTATTTTAGCAGCATAATAAAAACATTCCAAAAAGTAATGTGTTTTGCGGAGGTTTGAACTTGATAGTCACACGATCACGTTCACTTACAGTCCGGCCCATGTGCCATCGGACCAAGTCGTCGTTACTAAGAGAGTTGAAAATAGCGTTCTATTTAATAAAAATAGGTACTGTAGCTGCAGGTGCAAAGCTTGTCCTTGCATTCACTTTCAAGGACACTTGGCCCGGCGCACGCTAACACGATTTTTTATAACAACTTGTCTTGATTTGCTGTTGATAATTTTGATAATATTGTTAATTGTGTGTTGTAATTGTTTCAATATTTTATCACTGAGATGGTAATCACTAATTAATTGATCGTTTCACTGATAGTTTACACAATATTTTGCAATTTAAACAATTTTTTTTGAATTTAAAACACGGAACGTTCAAAAATACGTCTGCTCGCGACGGCATCTCGGCGGGGGGCTATATGCTTACAAAGTATTCTTTACCTGGTAAAAACATACCCCAAGATTGCTTTTTCACGAAATTTAATGTTGTGGTTACTTTGGTGACTTACTGAATAATTTAATTCATGGTTGACCATAAAATATACATAATGACAACATCGACACGTAGGTATAGGTACGTAATTAGTATTGTAACGAGATTGCAGCGTCTAAAACCCAACTCACGGGCCAACTTGCTGTTTCTAATACTTACCGTCGAAATATACCTAGGTAATTTTATTTTACAATAAAATTGCGTATTTTGAATAATTAATAAAATTATTTACCTACCAATAATAAATTGCAATAATTATATTCAATTGAAATCAATTACATAAGTACCTACTAGACATATTGCAATTTGAATAAATTAAAATTGCATACAAAATATAACACGCAACAAATTCCGCGCGCAAATCCTAGTGCATCAACATTACGTTCAACAAATTGAAAATGTACGTCATGCATTCGAATCATAGTCAAATTAGCTGGCAACGCAGCCGCCGTCAAGGTTACAGAAGACCGGCAACGCTGCATATTTTAATATCTATTTACAATATCGCCTGCACGCCATCTATCGCTTACAATTTTAAACTATAACAAACATGGCGCTTAGTTTGCTTGTCAAAACAAACCCACACATGTAAAGAAGTGTCAAATTTTGTCTGAATTTCATGATTGTTTTTCTCAGTAATTAGTGTAAGTTATTTCCTAAAGAGTGAATTCGCGAGCACATTTGATTGTAGAAAAGTGATAAAATGATTCGTTTTAAACAAAGAGTGTCTATTTTTAGCGTATAATCCCTACAAACATTGTATGGACGGTCCATCGGTACATGCACCTTAAATAATGCAAAATATTGTTTAGGGTGTGTTTTTGTCGATAACGACTTGCGCAGCATTGTCACACTCCTATACCGTAATGATTTATGAGTCAGTTCGGGCGTTTGTAATGGCTCAAGTATAGTTTATCGAATCGTTCAGAATCAGTGGGAGGATTTGGCACACGATGCTTAGCGCTATGTTATTAAACAATTGGTCACAGATCGTGTCTCATCGTAATGAAACGGTCTTACGTCAGTTTAAGTTAAAAAAGGTAACTTACTTAGGTAGAATATACACTAGACCTGGATTTTCATTCCGGAAATTTAAAAACTATCTCCGCGGTTGTGTCTCGGCGCAGTTTGAGTTAGACACAACACTAACGTAAAACACTTAATTCAGTTGAAAAACACATCTTTTGTTGAAAAGACTATGTTACGGGTCTATTTGTAAAGTGATAATATGTATGTAAGTGTGACAAAATCCAGGCATATCTTAGGAAGCAAGTGGGGGCAAACAAGTCATCATGCACGCATACGCACGTTGTAAGTACTTACACGGACTGCATGGATTGTTTCTTAGTGAATATCCCGATAAAGGGGAATTTAAATAGTCTCGCCGACATCGATTTGGGCTCCCTGAATTAGAAAACATATTTTTGTGTTGAACAGTGGTCAAAATATCGAATTTGGGATATTAATTAATCATTAGTATCGTCTATTTAAGTAGGGAGAGTCCAAGTGGAAACGCGATTATGAGATTATATTTAGTTTCAGAAATATTAGTGGTTTCAAATTTTTAATCTCACAATTTACTTTCAACCTTATGAATAGGTCAACAAATAATAGTTTGCTAATTATTCTTTCTCAGAATCAATTAGATTAGTGACAATTTTTTTTATTTACTTAAATTTTAATTTTGGAATTTAAAATAATGTTATTAAGGTACATACTTGATCGCTCTCATTTCAGTCCGTAGTACACTTACCCGTCAAGCGTGAGCGACAAATGCAACTCCATCATCGAACAATTAGGTTGGAGTTGTTCGCTATGATGAATTTGGAATATTGGACTCTATGACTACAGTAATAATGTCGAGACTCACTCGCTCTCGGTCTCGGCGACGGTGCACTTGTACTGCGCGGTGGAGAACAGACAGATGTCTGCGAACTGACGGACTGAGACCTTGATGCGCTTCACCGACCGGTTGGAGTTGTTGGCTATGTGCACGTTCACTGCTATGTTCTCGCCGTGATGGTATAACTCCTGGGGACAGGTTTTGTGTGTTAGTCTTACGTCTGTAAAGTAAACTGAATGGAAAATGCTAAAGTATTGCATCATGTGACGTCAAAGGCTACGTTGCTTTCATTGGCAGTGGAAAAGAACAAACACGAAGTCTGAAAACATTTCCTGTAGAAGAATTATATTTTTATTTTATTCATTTTAGAAACAGACATTTCTTTCAGTACACGTTATCCCAATACGATTGGGTAGTGTTTTGGTCGGTGTAGGTATTATAGAAATGATAATACTGGACTTCAAATACTGACTTTTTTAATGTTTTACATTATTACATCTAAGAGAGTTGGCCGTGGCCGGATAACCTCTTCGCACTTTCTGTCTTGTCAACTTGTGATGTTCCATCACACTAGTGACGTTACCTACTCATAACAGGTAGTTCTTAATTTTTGTTTTAAATACATTTAAAGTTCCTGATATTTCATTCAGAGAACAGGAAAATATGTCAACACTCAACAACAAATACAATACGGCCGACGTATCTTGGCGAGTCTGAAGTTAATAGTTTGGCTGCGCAATGAATCTTTTAGAAACGAAATTGTCTACTGCGCAGCTAATCAGCTAACTTCAGATTCTCCAAGCTACGTCGGCCGTATTGTATATTGTTTAAATCGGCAAAAGAATAGCGTCCGATTTCTGTATAAAAATCTTAATCTCTAAATAGTATAAATTGAAGTCGCTTTTCGCGTCTGTTTGTCTGTTTACTTCTTCTAAACTATTCAATAGATTTTGATGCGGTTTTCATCTTAATTTAGGTAATTTCTTCCGGAACGCTTTAAGCTATAAAACGTACAGGAGCAACGCCGGGGCAAGTCGCCAGTATATAAATAAAGAGGATACCTTATCTAAGGAAGCTTCCAGATACAGTTTGTTGGGACTCATCATGAACTCTTTGGACACTTCAACGGACGGCTGCTCGCCTTGCTTGCTCGGCGCGTACATTATCTTCCTGATTGCTAACCGCACTGAATTCCTGCAGAAAAAGCAATCAATTGTAAAGTAATTTAGGCTTATGTGGCAAGGTTTTTTTTTATTATTTGACTTGATCGCGCTTGACCCTATACTATAGCCAATATGGAAAGAGAATTAAACGTTATTACTAATTACGCAATTATCAACTTTGACAACATGTGTTTACGTTCATTTTAGAATGACAAAAATTACCGAAAAGGGCTTAAAAGTAATTTGAATGTGATGGAAACTGAACTATTTATTCATTGAATTAATGTTCATAATCCCAAAGCACGTTAATTATCACTTTAAAGTGGCTGATGTATAGTCTCGCTGACCAGATGGTAAGCGCAGACAGGGTCTAAGATGGAGCACACGAATCCAAGTAACAGACATATAGAGAGATTCCCCTATACCCCTCTGGCTCTCACATACACACGACGAAACACAAGTAAACTGCTTGGCGCCGGACTTTAATGTGAGGGTGGCAGCTAGCCAGGCGGACCGTATGGATCCTACCACCAAGCGTGCTGGGTTTTGTTGAATCTTACAACACGCGTCTATTCTCAGCGTGCGGTGAGGAAGTTTTACCAAATGATACCCCCAGGGGTGTGGTTGCCAAAAAGGATTTGTTAATGACACCACTAATGAATAGTGTTGTTGCTCTTTAGGGCAACAACGAGTATGTGTAAATTAACTCTCATATTATATTATTACTAATTGTGGCATCCCAACATTACGGTGGTGTTATTAACAAATCCTTTTTGGCAACCACACCCCTGGTTGTATCAGTTGGTGGTGTCATTAACAATGAACGGAAGTTTTTATATTCTAGCCTGTCCCCACAATGGGTTTTAAGAAGTGTGCGTCACACAAGCGGGGCAGAGAAGAGGACTTGAGACCTAATTTTTGAATATTCGATCCACACCTACCTCTTGTGTGGTTTATCATCCTGAGAATCAGCGACGAAGGCCTTCAACTCGTAATCAACTCCGCATGGCTTGCCAGTCTCGCCGGGGGCGGGCTGCAGCGTGACGGAGGCGGGGCAGTGGGGGGGAAGCTCGAAGTAGAAGGGATGTGCGGCCGCTCCTAGCTTGCGTACCAGCCTTTCTTGCAGCCGCGTCAGAGGCCGCTTTGTTGTGTTCGTTGCTGGGTATATCTGGGTACAATATTGTGTCAATTAATCTACTGAGCATTATCTATTATCATTAGGGATCGGATATTCGGATGCATATTTACCTATAGAGAATTTTTAGCAGCGAAAGAATGGAAGCGGCTTCTTAAATTTTTTTTTTGTAATAAAATACCCGTCTTTCCAGGAACACTCTGAATGCGTAACTAGTCGAGTGTATAGTATGGAAGCGACTTATTAAAATAATTTATTTTAAAAAAAACCGGGATTTTTGGATTGCATAGTTATTTAAAATTAATGTTTAACCCCCGACGCAAATATGTGTTATGTAGAGTGTAAGACGAGGAGTGGTATGTGTTAGATAAATAAAAAAAAAAAAAAAAAAACAATTAAAATATTCTCCCGGAACCCCAGGATTTATTCGATACAAAAGCTCATTCCATATTAGCCAACATCGCTAATTTAGGTGAATATGCATCCGAATATCCGATCTCTAATTATAATTGACAAAGCAGGATACTGGTTTCTCAAAAGTAGTCGAGTAATACTAGGATTTGTAGGAGTGGAACAGTTTTGGCGCCCTATTGAAGTATCTTCATTTGACCGTGTTATATTGCTTTACTGTGTAGTATTTGCAGAGCTGTGCTCTGAAGCAGGGAGGATGTCAATCTGCCAGTCTGTTTATGATCGTATCACCCAAGATCGACTTCACGGGAAATTCTTAGGGTAAGATTCACAGACGGCACTTAGACTTCGCTAAATAAAGTAAGCGTTTCATACGAATATGCACCATATTACTTTATAAATAATGTTCATATTCGTATAGGCGAATATGAAGAAGCGTTTTATGCGAATATGAACATTAATAGCATAAGCATAATGTTCATATTCGTATGAAACGCTTACTTAGCAAAAAAAAGTGTGTTCGGTCTATGAATCTCGCCCTTACCAAAAACTGAGGATATTATTTTGCGTTCAAAAGTACCACGCGCTTTATTAAAAACAAAAATAACTTACCTAAGTAATAATTAAAAATGATTTGCTCTATAATATTATTCTTATACACACGAAAAAGTATTTAACTTTGATTTGTAATTGCTGAATTGATTGGTAAATCTTGGCGTTCATTTATGTGTGTTGATTGAGTTGATTGCTTATTCAAACGGTGTGAAGAATCTCAGATAATCTGTTTACTATCAAAACGTGACTAATTTGTAACGCGATTTACGTGCCTAACGAGCTTAACGAGGATTACGTGGGAAAAATCAATCAACAGTTTACATAAATTCTGAATACTCAACACATTTTGTGCTAAATAAAAAAACGGGTTGAATAATATTACGAGTAGGTACAAATTTCATTGACTTTATACTATCACTAGCTTTCGCCCGCAGCTTCGCTTGCGTGAAATTTTGAACCCGTTAAGTGACAATTTTCCATACAAACTTTCATCCCCTATTTAACTCCCTTAGGGGTTGAATTTCGAAAAATCCCTTCTTAGTGAATGCCTACGTTACAAAAGGAACCTACTGTAATAATTTCAACTTTCTAACCCCAGCGGTTTAGGCTGTGCGTTGATAGACCAGTCAGTCAGTCAGTCAGCTTCTCCTTTTATATGTATAGATTGGCAAGCTAAGGTGATAAGGCTTCTACAGAAGTGAGTTGGCGCACTGCGTCCGAAATCCAGTAAATATGAGCAGAAGCTATAACAAGAAGAGCTGATCCTTCGACCGGCCTTTCTACTTGTGTAGGTACTAAATGAGCTAACGCGTCAGCATTGCATCCAATGCCAATTAAGGCCCGGCGCAGACGACGGACTTTTTGTCCGGCGGACTGCCGCGGACAGGAATTGACGTGGTTGGTAGTCTTCGCCGGTCGCGAAATTTAACACGGACTCAACGCACACGACGATAAGTTTGTCTGTAGTTGTCGTTAGAACTCTAGTGTCTACACTGTCTGCGATGGCAACAACTACCAACTACTGTCATTCTTGTCCGTGGTAGTCCGCCGGACAAAAAGTCCGTCGTCTGCGCCGGGCCTAAAGTCATCATCATTTTGTGTGCAAAAAAGTACCTAACTTGAAAAAAATATACTGGACCGCATATTCTCGGATTCCCACATTTCGTAGGCAAGTCTTCTTTTACAATGACATTACCTAAAATTCCAAATTCAACAGAACGGAAGTCGCGATCATACCATGAAGGTAGTTACCTGTTCAGCGGCCAGGTATAGATCCTTCCTGAAGGTGAGCCCCAACACGTCGAGATCCTCCCGGCCGTACCTGAACGCAGCAAGCACATGACCAAACACCTTCCTGTCCTTGACATACTCCGGGTCGATTAGGACTACACCGTCTGGAAACATAGAACATAGTTATTTCATCTTCAAATACTTCCTTCCTTCGTGTAAGTAGATGGGTTATACGAGAATAGCTCATGCCGTGGTGAAAATATTAGCAAGTCAGCAAGGTTGGTAACGGGGCTGATTGCCTAGAGTGCGCCGGACGTACTTAAGCATCGTCAGTCGTGGAGGCTGTTATCAGTGGCGTAGCTAGGTGGACAAGGGCCTCGGTGCATAGAGGAAAAATCGGGCCCCCACCCCCTTTTCCCACGTAGCTTAAACTTTTATTAGCCTTCACACTTGTGAGCAGGCTCAAAGTTTTCTAGCTTCAGGAGCCCGCTGCTCCTCTCTTTTCAAAGCTTAGTGGGGAGGGGGCCCTCTTGAGCTTCGGGGCTCCGGTGCACTGCACCACCTGGCCCTATGATAGCTACGCCACTGGCTGTTATAATGCACACCAAATCCAATCTTGGACGTTGGTGACTGCCTAAAAGGCAACCCGTTTATCACGCTTGACGAGCTATCTTGCTCAATGTGACTGCGGTGACCCAGAGCAATCTATGTCACCCTGGTGTGGCCGAAAACCTGCACGAAGGACGATCTCTGCGCGGCCAGTCCTAACACACACTCTCACACTATTCAAAAACTATTTGATGAACCATTGACACGTTAAGAAGAAGAAGCGTATCGATGAGCGAAACTAGTATTCCTGACATCGGTCTGGAGTACTTGAGTTGGCGAGATGAATGGTTATCATCAGAGCCTTAATGGTCAGCAAGGTCCGACTTGTGCAAGTAAGGTTGATGATTGGTGAAGCTAGACGTTGCCCAACGCCTATAGGTAAACAGCCATAAGTTTGGCCCTCACAATGATCTGCGGGACGATGGGAGGGGATCAAGTAGCTAATCGCCTGTTGGCCGCCAGCAGCAATAGATAACAGCGGACTGGCTAATTGGTCAAATCATGCCCCTTCGGCGTCCCGCAGACCATCGGGCCAAGCTTACGGCGCGGCGGTTACCTATAAGTAGCAGTAGGATGCTATAATTATCGTTAACTATCAGGCTTACGTTACAAAGAACGGGCCTCTATAGTCTATTGCTATAATTACGCTTTGCTCTAACTAAATCGCGTAATTACAGTAGGAACTACCATCACTAATTTGTATCCGTGATCGCGGTACGATATGATTAATACACGGATGGATGCTGAATGCCTTGCGATTAGTTCCGATGTATCATCCTGCTTTAATCATCTCTTACGGCATCCATAGGAAGCGCTGCAGTCGAGACTAATGCCCGTCACTGGTGGAAGGTAAATAACCTCATCACAGCACAGAAAAACTCTATGGAAAATTAACTGACGTAAGTATGTTCCTCTTGTATTTACCCTAATTAGTAGAACTCCATACGCATTCCTTAGCGACTCGCGTTGTAAACAGTAGTAAACACTTACTCATAGTAATTTACAATCTTTGCCGTGCAGATCCGTTCCATTGAGAAAATTAATAACACGTCATGATGAATCATTGATAAATAAATGCATGGATTAAACCTGTGTTTATCATACAAATAGCGTGATATGTACCTATGTGGTAAGAGGGTGTGGCTTGTCAGATATATGAGCGATCTAACATTCTACGTAATTTGGAAAACCGACGGCTGATATCACGGAATGAGCAGCTCGTTAGCTAAGCGTCAGTCGAATCGATTGAAAATCGACAACTTTTGCGTTCAAGAACTCTACGTCAGCTGTACTGCTGTAGTTGGCTATGCTCAGAGTCGGACGGCTCACATTCAAGGTCGTTTCCAATAACCTATCTATCGGCGTTTTGCCTTACTAGAGATAGTTGGTATTAATTCTATGGAGTTTGTGTCAAATTTTAATCTCTTATAGGAGAAACTGTCGATAGATACATTATTAAAAACGGCCGTTAGTCGCTTAATGAAAGCAAATCTAATCGCAACCCAAAACATCTGCTAGATAACTTCGATGTTAAACTTTACCGAGTAGAACTTAGGTGGAATTGGCAATTTATTATACAAAGATCGGCACTCCCTTTACGACCAAAGTGAGGTCCACTTCAGACAACTCGATTCAAGTGTTCAAATACTCTGCAACTTTGATCAATTGGAACAATGGGGTCTTTGTCCAAGATACCGACGTTGCTTATCTATGGAAGATAAACGAACTGACTCACCAATCGGGTCTACATGTGTGATGTGGTCTACGAAGTCTCTTTTCCCTAAGTATACTGTGATCTGAAAACAAAAGAAGATTTATCTATTAACTTTCTAATTTCGCCTTCAAAAGTTATTTATTTTAAGTGTCACGTTTGGCAGACTAGTCAAAATTGAGTAAAGGAATATTGTGGAAGTTGTCACAAGCCCCCCGATTCAAACCCTTTTCGATACGCAGATGTCGACCGATTCGTTGTTATATCTGTAGGCCTAGCAAGAATATTTTGACGTATAGTAACGTAAACGTAACGTTAATGTGAGCGAATTTTAAACCGAAAATACAACTATTCTATAGCTTTTCAGTTTAAATTTATGCGACAGCCACAATTTGTATCATACATAGATATGAATAAAGTTTTCAATTCGATTAAATATTATGTGCGAAACGAGTATTTCCTATTCAAAATTCACTCGCGTTAACGTTACGTTTACGTTACCATACATCATAACATTCGTGCTAGGTCTACTGGTTTCCTCTACGATTCTTGTAACGAGAGAAAAAAGATAACAAACCGGTCGACAACTAGTTTAACGAATCATACAGAATCATGGGGAAGATTTGGTACACTTGGCGATTTGGTACACAATGCTCAGTGCTGCGTTATTGAACGATCCGTCACAGATCGTGTCTCATCGTAATGAAACGCTCTTACGTCAGCATCAGGATGCAGAGAATATACGACGAGGTCTTGAACACCGTATGCAACGCTTCGGAGCGGATGTTATTTGTAAGACGACATTATCACACTTTTTAGCTCAGTTCTGCATTCAAGGAAAATATTACAATCTACGATTGTCTAAGAGGGCGATGATTAAAAAAGCGCTCTGCGATTCTAATTAAAAAGTCAACTTGAATCTCGAAAGGTCACAAACGATAATGAAATTTTTCTGAGTTGGGTTTTGAAAGCAATTTGAAAAAAGCGATTAATTAAATATCGACCCACTTGTTGTTCGTACCTTTATCAATAAAATATTTTCACTTATACAAAAGTAATTATCAAGGCTTTTTTTCCGGTTGACTTTGATCTCAAAGATTAGTGGAGGTAAAGAGATAAGGCCGCTGATCTAACTATTCTGGAAGAAGACAGCTAACCACAAAGCTGCCCAACACCCCCCCCCCCCTCCCGTCCTTGTCACAGCTGGTCACATTTGTGAGACTCCCCCCTCCCAAGAAGTGTAACGTCACAAATTTTGCAATTTTACACCTAGAAACTATAAAATTAAAACAGCAAATCCGAAATAACTTTTATTTCCATTTACCAACGTATTAGATTTTGAAATGTGACCTCACGAAATTTAGGACCCCTCCCACCCCTTGTCACACAATGTCACACTTCGTCAACCCCCTCCCCCCGCCCCTTAACGTGTGACGTAATTTATGGATGACCCCTAAGCCAAACCTAATCGACCGGCTAGTCTTAGGCCCCAAAAAAAATCCCCCAACCACCTACTCTACGATTGCATCTGCATGGAATAAGATATAGTATAGCATGACTGTTAGTCACTTTACATCCGAAAACCGTGAACTTTACTCATCATTCTGTACAACTTTTACTACGAGACCAACTGTGAATTCATGAAAAAAAAAACTGCTGTTCCATACATTTTGTTAAACAACTTTGATTATTTTGTATGGAACAACTGTGTTATGAATGTTTAGTTTAGCAGAGTTCATGGTTTTTATCTAGTCATGCTGTAGATAGGTACTGTAATCGCACAGCGAACCGCATCAAGCAGGGCAATGTAAACTCCCTGGTTTGAAGGTCCTCAGAGGAATATCACACCTCGTCCCTCCAGATAAGTTATAAGTTTATTTGTAGCATACCTTGCCATTGGGCGAGCTCTTCTTGAAGACTCGCGTGGCCTGTCGCTGCTTGTTGCTGCCGGCGTCTTCCATTCTGCCGCCGCGCCCTCCTCAACACTACAAAGATAATATAATATTTATATTATATATATATTAGCCTGTAACTGTCCCACTGCTGGGCAATTTGCCTCTTCTCATACAGAGAAGGAACGAGCATTGATCACCACGCTTGCTCACTGCGGGTTGGCGATTTCAGAACATTAAGTCCAGGTTTCCTCACGATGTTTTCCTTCACCGTATGTCAGTAGTGTCTTAGATTAACTAAGAAAGTACATATGACATTGAAAAAGTCACATTGGTACTTGCCTGGGTTTGAACCCACAACCCGGTGCTTAACAAGCGGGTCTGTAATCTCCGGGCCACCACGACACCTAATAATATTATATTAATATTAAATCGCAATTATTCTATCTAAACAAGCACCCTTACGGTCTGCCGTGTAGTCGCGTAGTGATGTTCTGGGTTCGGTAGAACCACAGATAAGGTTAAAACTTAGAAGAATAAAACATAATAGTCACATTTCCTTTTAACTAAAAACTTTACCCATACCTATGTGAATTGTATATTTGTAATGATTATGACGTGCACTCGCGTCAATGCAATGACTACTATTTACTAGGAAGTGTTAATAGAGTAGGTATTTCTCATAAATACGACATCAGGAAGTTGTTATAAAGGATAAAACACAGCTGACGAGGCGAAAACCGCAAAGTATAAAAGTTATCATTCAATAAAATGTCTTTTTCATTATCATTATATAAATAAGCAAAGACAAAATAGTTAAGTATTATTTTCTTTTCAGTTTATGAAAGGTTTTTTTTTAATGTCAATTGACGAGCTTTGAAAAATTTTGGAGAAAAACTTACATACGCGGGCGGAGCCGCGGGAGCACAGCTATTCTCAAATGAAAAACGATGAAAACACGAAAGCTTTTACTCGAATATCGATGCCTATGCTTCGATCAATATAATTTGAAGTTCCGAAAATTATAAAACAGATTCTATCAGGAAAAGTTTTAGCTATCGGGTAACAGCTTTGTATGCGTAATCCTAAACATCTACAAGGGTTGGTTTTAAAACTTTTGCAAGCAGAAGCATGAGAGTAAATTGATTTAGATAAGTTTATCATCAAGACGCGGCGAAGATTTGAAAGACAAACAGAAAGGAACAGTTTCCAGTCTCTTAGGAACATGTTAAGCCGTGTCTGCTGCGACCATATTTTTGTTAGAAACTGACATGTTTTTCCAACAAAATTGGGGCGTGACCTAACTGTTTACTGTGTTTTAATTGGTCCGAGTGTTCACTAAACATGTTTTGTTAGATTTTTGTGGCAGCAGACCCGGTTTTAGACGAGATGGGTTGGCTTGCGATCGAGTACTTATTTATTTCTTAATACTTTCGCACAAAAGTACAGAGGCGGACTTTAAGGCCGCTTGCCCACGCCGACTTTTTGTCGCGATGCTGTCGCGCGTTTTGTAAACGCGCGACAGCATCGCTACTGAATCTACTACTATCGCTAAAAATCTGGGCGAAGGTACACAGCCAGCGACAGCATCACTGCTGTATCGATACACATGCGCAACAGCACCGCTATAAAAAGTCGCCGTGGGCGATGCCTCTAATGCCTCTTAGTCATTTTCTACCAGTTGACCTTACTATGTTACATATCTAACGAATTTGAGAAATCAAGGGTCGCCAGAGGTTTATCAAAGTGCCATTACGTCGTCAAGCTTAGATTTCAGTAGTCAAGAGACTGAGAAGGTCCTCTTCTCTCGTGTCAGCACGAGCTCTATGAGAATGCTCATGCAGTGATAAGAAGGTAGCCAGTCAGCAAAGTTGGTAGCTGACTGCCCAGAGAGCGCCGGATGTACTGAAGTACCGTCACTCGTGGAGGACACACGGAAGAAGTTTTTTTTAAGAAAATCATATTCGAAGACCTTTGGTCAAGTAAGGCGTAGAATATACAATCAGACCATTAAACCGTGTACGCACGAGCGAACACGAACATCGCGAACACGAATATCGAACACATTGTTTGCACGTGCGTACCACTAGCGAACAGTGTGTTAGGCGAACATCTTCATAGTGATTCGTGTTCGATGTTCGTGTTCGTTCGTGCGTACACGGCTTTAGGGAAATATGCAGGTATCGTGAACAAGGAACACTATGTGTGCAACAGATACAAACAATGTTTATTTATAAGAAAATGGGTAAGTATAATAAGATCATAAATAACCCCAGCATGTCAATCTGCATGTTTTATGTAGACTGCAATTCACTAAAGAATTCACTTTGCGGCGCTATATTGGGAGCATTGGGTTTTCATTGTAAAAGCGCTTAGTAACAATGAAAACTCAATGGCGCCAACTTTAGGACGACAGAAGTTCTTAAGTGAAATGTTCTATTAAAGTGTAGTAGGTGTACCCCCACTTTACCTACCAGTAAAGTGGGGTTATTTGAGCCACCGGGCTAATTGCAATTCAATTAAGGAAAGTGCTTCTTTAATTAAACCATTTTGGCCACAGGTGCTGTGTATTCATTTCAATGTTATTTTATATTTCAATATTTGAAATTCTCGACTGCTTCTTTGGCCTAGCGGTCGCAAGACTGTTGAGCTTGAGGTCCTAGGTTCAATCTAAGGTCAAGCAAATTGTTATAGAGTTTTCCGTGTGGAATTTCTCAGTAGCAGCCTGCAGTCTAGATTTGTACCTGGTTGATGGCAATAATCTCGCCCTCCATAACATGGGAAAACAGAATGACGAAATGAGGGCAGCACACCCTCATTTCGTCATCTCTGGCAAACCCTTCGGGGAACACATGCGTGAATTTATGTAACGTTATATTTTAAATTAATAGTAGATAGTTAAAATAATGTCGATGAAAAATCTTTAATGCCATGTCCATAATTATACCAATAAACCCCATGGCTCTCAAATAGCCCCATTTTGACGGTACATACCTAACGAAAATCCCACATCGAAAATTACCATAAAATTATATCATTGTCACCCCGCATCCTGTTCAGTCGTAAACAGCTATTGCTGAACACGGCGTCCTAATGACCACTTCAATGACCGGTCACGGGTACGGCGCCATTTTAAAACGATTTTATTAGCTCGACTTGTTTTTCACAACATTAACCCTAATCCTTGAGCCACATTATAGGGATTCGGCGGGTAGTGATCCCGCGATAATAGCGAACAAGATATTTGTAAGAAATCGCATACGTGGGTAGTGTTAGGGTTATCGTGATAACACGAGTATTCTCTAAAGCCTTGCTAGTGTGGTTTCCAGCATAAAATTTGACTACGGCTTGTTTTACACGTATCACAACTACACCACATCAACAGCACGTGGGCGGGCACTATTTTGTATGAAAATGAATAGTTTAAAGCCTTGTCCCCACTAGGAACATTTGTCGAGCGACATGTGTCCCCGGAGACATCGGGCGATGTCGCCCTACATCGCCTCACGTCGCCCGATGTCACCGGGGACACATGTCGCTCGACAAATGTTCCTAGTGGGGACGAGGCTTCCATCACTATTCTTCATCGACTGTGCGACAAGGAACAGTTTCAACAATGTCGCGGCGATGTCGTCCGACGTCGCCCGACATCGCCCGATGTCACCGGGGACACATGTCGCTCGACAAATGTTCCTAGTGGGGACGAGGCTTAATTCAGCGATTCCCAAAATCTGGGATTCCGTGAAATGGTCACAGGGGTTCCGCTGTCTGTCCGAAATTCAAATAAAACGTTCGTGGACAAGACTCATAACCGCGCTGCACCGCGAAGGCGCGACTTCCCGTTCCAAAACACAGGCGGTGCGGTGCGTACAAAAATTCCAGTCAGAAGATTCTAATCTGAAAGATTTTTGGATTGGACTTAAAGATGAATACCCTGCAATAATTGAGAAAGCTTTCCTGGTTCTGCTTCCGTTTGTGACGACTTATCAAAATGTGAGACTGGTTTTCCAGCTTACGCTTACACCAAAAACAAGTACAAAAACAGACTCGATGCAGCTCCAGATCTTAGCGTTCATCAGACATAAAGCCTAATTTTAGTGCTATTAAAATAAAATATGTGAAAAAATTGCATTCTTTAAATTGTATTTCTTTGTTACAATAAGTGTTTTGCAATACTTAAAATTATTATTTTTCATTTATAGTTTGTTCTTTCTTCGAGTCTAACATGAATATATTAAACTTAAAGGTAAACACTTTAGTTATCAAAATAGCCAGCTAGGGTTCCTCCAAAAAAAGTATGATCAATTAGGGTTCCATGGCCAAATAAAATTGGGGACCTCAGGTTTAATTCACACGGACCACATTTTGTCGCCAAAGCTGCAGCAACACTATTCACACGTAACCACTGCTTGACCACTTTTTGTCGCTGCGATTTGGTGTGATTGTAGTACGTGTGAATTCTCCCTTAGGGAGCCAACACACCAATCGATCGATTGTCGATCGGTGCCATCGATCAACGTCAATTGATTGGTATAAAGTGATCATGAACCATCGATCCATCATCGATCGATTGGTGTGCAGTGGCGTAGCTAAGTAACCAAGAGCACTGGGCCAAAAACGAAATTGGGGCCCTGTTTAAACTCAACTAAATACTTTATTCTGTCTATTATAATGTCTATTTATGGTGAATAAATGAATTGAATTGAATTTAAAGGTGCAAAACTACTTCATCATCAGATCTTTATCGCCCACTGCAAGGCATAATAAAGCAAAGCTACTTACTACTAAGTATTATGTGTATCGCAGCAGATAATATTTAATCGTATTTCCTAAAAATAATATAAATGTAAAAGTTTGTTTGTTTATTACACTTTCAAGTAAAAACTACTGGATGAATTATTATTTGGATGAAATTCTGCACTAGGATAGAGCTCGACCTGGGTAGGACGTAGGATACCCCGCCTAGCCCTACGGTAGCGACGCCACTGTTGGTGTGGTGACACCCTTAGGGTGCCTTTCCACCAGAGATGTGCTATGCAGCTATGCTGCGATAATGTAAAAGTTAAGCTACGAAACTATGTGACCGTTTCCACTGATGCTAAGCTATGTAGCTGTGCGAGGAAGACGCGTATCTCGAGCTATGCATAGTATCGACAATAGGGAAGACACAAGGAGCGGCGGGCATAGCTACACCACTCGCGACCATCCATAGCACGCATCCATAGCTCGCATCCATAGCACGCATCCACATCACACATCCTTCCATATAAAAAAAACGTAGCTTAGTTGAATCAGTTTCCACCAGTGCTATGCTATGTAGATCAATGAATATGATTGGTGGATTATCAAACTCATCCATAGCAACGTTGCATAGCACATCTCTGGTGGAAAAGCACCCTTACAAAGAAAGTGAAAATGCTATACATCTATTCGTAATACATCAGTTAATTTCACTTGAGTATTTCCGCTACATAATCCGTATGATACGGTATTATTTGATATGACAACGGGACCCCGCGGGGGACGTGGAGCGCAGCCGACATCTTTAATATCGCGAATATTTTCCCTCTCATACATACAAGATATTATGTAACGATATTGTGGAAATAAAATTGGCTTAGGAATATAACGTTGTCATTATTACGTGTAGGTAAACGTCTATATGGTGTATCAAAAGACTTGCACGCTTGGTGGTAGGATCTACAAGGTTAGTCGGAAAGGGGGTACTAATCCGCAGGCCACTTAAAGTATCACTGATGACTGTTCCGAAGCAAGTGTTAAAATTTGAAAATTCGATAATTTCTATTTCCATAAAAAATATTAATATTTAGGTTTTTTCAAAAATTCTTCATCCTTGCTTTAGTTACGAATTCAGAAAATGGAGTTTCTAATCCGTGACCTCAAATATGACCTAAAATGTAAACACAGCTGATCATAGCTGCCAATAGATGGATTTTAACGACTGTATTACTGAACTTCGAAGTTTAAAATACCGATGTACTGTATTCATAAAGTTTAAAAGTACGAATTACGTGAGTTAGAATGTACGCTATTACGAATTACTTTATTCAGAATGTTCATCATTCCGATGTACGTTACTCCGAAAGTTCACTATTACGAATTACGTCATTGAGAATGTTCATCATTCCGATGTACGGGACTCCGAAAGTTTACTATTACGAATTACGTCATTAAGAATGTTCATCATCGCGATGTACGGAACTCCGAGAGCTTACTATTACAAATTACTAAATTTCGAATGTTCAACATCGAGATTCTGGGATAGTATTTCGCTTTTATGTATATAGATATATAAGGATAGATAGGTAAGGATAACTTAATTTAAATTTATTAAATGTTAAGTTCAGTTCATGTTAATTTTGTGTAACTAGCTAGGTACTAACTTGCCAGGGTTGCGGACTTTTTGTTCTAAAGTTACCGCGGCCTTGGAACGCAAAGGGCATTAGGAGGAATACGGATGGGTTTTAGTCAGTAAGAGTCTAACACTCCCTTCCGCTCCTTCCGTAAGAAGTCAATTCATGATTTAACAACGTTAAAAAAAGTAAAGCTATATAAGTATACAATTTTTATAATAACAAATGAACTATAACAGTGTATGGCTACAGAAATTAAAAATCTTAATCTAAATAGGTAATAGTAGTTTAATAAATTTTAAATATGCCAAAGTACCTAAATACTTTCTCAGAATGTCCATGATGCACATTCGAAATTTAGTAATTTGTAATAGTAAGCTTTCGGAGTTCCGTACATCGCGATGATGAACATTCTTAATGACGTAATTCGTAATAGTAAACTTTCGGAGTCCCGTACATCGGAATGATGAACATTCTCAATGACGTAATTCGTAATAGTGAACTTTCGGAGTAACGTACATCGGAATGATGAACATTCTGAATAAAGTAATTCGTAATAGCGTACATTCTAACTCACGTAATTCGTACTTTTAAACTTTATGAATACAGTACATCGGTATTTTAAACTTCGAAGTTCAGTAATACAGTCGATTTTAACGTATTTTTTATGAAATCTTTGAACATCTTTTTCTCTGAAACTATTGACTTTTGGGGAAAGTTGTAGAACAAAAGTTATTCATTGTTATGGGTGCTTTAATACCCTTTCCGATTAGTACCCCCTTTCCGACTAACCTTGTATACGGTCCGCCTGGTTAGCTACCACCCTCAGATTAAAGTCCGGCGCCAAGCAGTTTACGTGTTCCGTCGTGTGTATATGAGAGCCAGAGGGGTATAGGGAAATCCCTCTATATATCTGTTACTTGGATTCGTGTACTTCATCTTAGACTCTGTCTGCGCTTACTATCGATGCGACTAGGGGAAAAACCGACCAAGTCTAATTATAAAAAACCGGCCAAGTGCGAGTCGGACTTGCGCACGAAGGATTTCGTACCATTACCTATCTATAAAAAAGGCAAAAAAATCACGTTTGTTGTATGGGAGCCCCCTTAACTTTTCGAGTACTTACTGTAATTATAGACACAATAGATAAACAATGGCACTGACGAACCGGATCGTCGGTCGGGCCGCTAGCGGTTAAATATTCATTTTATTGTTTATTTTTGAATTTGTTGTTATAGCGGCAACAGAAATACATCATCTGTGAAAATTTCAACTGTCTAACCATCACGGTTCATGGGATACAGCCTGGTGACAGCCGGACGGACGATTTATCTATAAAAACGGCAAAAAAATAACGTTTTTTATATAGGAGCCCCCTTAAATATTTATTTTATTCTGTTTTTAGTATCTGTTGTTATAGCGGCAGCAGAAATACATCATCTGTGAAAATTTCAACTGTCTAACTATCACGGTTCATGAGATACAGCCTGGTGACGGACGGACTGACGGACGGATGGACAGCGGAGCCTTAGAGTCCCGTTTTACCCTTTGGGTACGGAACCCTAAGAAAAATAAAGAGCTAATACTTGCCTTATGTACCACAAATGTATACAAAAGTATAAATAAATCAGTTCAGAGAATTTCAATTTGTTTACAACATATCCGCTAAGTGTATTCCGCAAAACGAACTTCGATTAAAATTCTCTAATAAAATCAGTTCAATTTTCATTTTCAATTTAAATAATCGCATAATGAGCCTCTTCTTCGAAATAGCGCTTAACAGAATAATGTTGTATTTCGCCGAAGAGACCTGTGTGTGTTACAACTAGATAAGTACATTGAACAGGTGTTAGGATCAGATATCTTCCCATAGTCATGTTTCACACATCGCGCCGACAAAGCGAACAAAACCGCGAAAGCGTTACTTCCCCACTTGATTGGAGAACTGGAGCTTGTGAACAAAATGTTACAGACATCCTAACTAATATTATAAATGCGAAAGTAAGTTTGTTTGTTACCTTTTCACGCCTAAACCACTGAACCGATCATCCTGACACTTTGCATATACGTTGTCAGGTGTACGGAAACGGACATAAGGTACCTTTCATCCCGAAAAAAAGTCCTGTTCCCGAAGAAAACAACAATAACGTTCATAGATGGCGCCACGTGTCTGTAGAATAATGATTGAATTATATTATTACAGAAACTTAAGTTGTGTGTTAAGAGTTGATTGTCAATTTCTAAATTAACGCGAGCGAAGCCGCGGGCAAAAACTATACTTGGGAGCAAATAAATCGAGCCACTTCTATTTTTCACGTAGGTTTATTTGTTATTATTTTTGGTACTATGGAACAGAGCAATTCTAAATATATATCGCCTAAAAGGTTATTTCATAACCTTTACAGTGAGGGTAGTTTTTTTGTATTTTGAATTACATAATTCATGAAACCAAAACTAATAACCAGCACATGAAAAAAGGAGTGGCTCGATTTCTTTGCTCCCATGTGTAGATTGATTGATGCGTAGGTATAGCTTGTTATTTAATTTTGTTCGTTACAGCGGTTTTATAACTTGCATCTGTTGTTCTTTCATCCTTGATATGTCGAGCTTTAGCTTTTAACGACCACTATATAACTATTGTAACACAAACCACATCAATCTGTTTATAAGAGAACAGGTGGATGCAGCGGCGGACTCATCTAATATAATCTACTCCCACGAGAAGGAATGGAGTAGCTCACTCTTTGTAAAAGGAATAGCCTTTTACACGACAAATGTACAGTCAACCAAAGAGTCAGGTATACAGGCAAACATCGGATATACATAAGGTTAGTCCGAAATGGTGTTAAAGTACCCATTATAATAAATGGGTGAATCAACTATTTTCTGTAACGAATCAACTTTTTGTGTAAAAAAATAAACATGGTGTTTTTATTAATTTACCGCTGAATATAGATAGCCTAATCATTGAATTTCATGATTCTATGTAGAGCCGCGGACTTTTTAAAATGTTTCTATTGTTTTTAAGCCAGAGTGTCAGACCCGACTACTTTTAACGTCTCTTGGGTAACGGTTGCAAATTACGATATCTTGTAAGTGAAACAAAACAGAATGGTTAATTAGTATATTAAAATATTAATACAAGTCTAAAGGAATCATTATAGGACATGGAAAATTAACCAATCAGTCTTATTTTTAAAATAATAACCTTCATTGTGTCTCTTGGGTCACTCGTGAAATAATACAGAACAAACTTTTGTAATATATTTTTTTCTTGATATAGTGAGAAAATCAAACTTATACTGTACCTACCACCTTTTATTCATTTATCATAATCTAAAAATAAAATGGGCCTATACATTTATTTCTATTTAAATGACGAAAAATCCTGCGGAAAATATGGGGACAATATGTCAGCCAGGAGACAAATTCGGTGACCTAGGAGACATAAAGATGCCGGAGGGCGCGCGACGATCTCCGGCCACCGTAGTGTGTGGCCTGCGGGCGGCGGGTTAGGGGACACGTCGCCCGACCAGTAACAGGCCCGAGAAGGCGGCGCGCAGTGTTCCGTGCGCGCCTCTCAGGAGGACGTGGGGCAAGACCCCACAGAAGCAGAGGCCCGCCGCTCGGGCTGGCGGACCGAGGCCTGCCGGGGTTGCGGTGCATGCAGCTGCGAATCCCGCGACCCCGGCCATGGGTCAGAAGAAGGAACACCGTGGGTTTTTAGCCGGTAAGAGTCCGGCATACCCCTTCGTCTTCCCCGGGCGAAAGGGATCCATAAGGACTTTCCCACGAAAAAAAAAAAAAAAAAAAAAAGGAGACAAAGATACCATATTTTTTAGGAGCTTCACTAAAGTATCAATAATAAAACAAAAAATTATAAATTTTAACATTCAGTCAATAATTCTCTTTTGTAGTCTAAGGGCTGATTTTTCAATCGTCAGATAACTTTCATCTGGGGAATAAGTTTGACTTTTTGACAGCTTTTGTTTAGATAACATGGCAAAAATAAAAATTTACAATTTCAATCAATTTCTTTATAGAACAAGTAGATTAGGTACATTGAACATTAGAACAAACGGCAAATATTGAATAAGAAGACTAATTTATTATAATTTGTAACAAAAAAGCAAGAAAGTCTTTTGGGTCACTAAAATTGTCTCTTGGGTTACGGTTTCTGTGACTCAGTGGAACCGTGACCCAAGAGAAATTTTATGGTTTTTAACGTTTTTCTTCAAAACATATTCAATAACTAGATGATAACATATTTAAAAGGAATTTCAGACCTAAAACTCAATCAAACTACATTAAATTAACATAATAAAATATAAGCTTAGTGAAATTTTGACGTCTTCCAGCGGAAGCACAATAAAGACACGCTGCCTCTCTTGGAACCACGGATGAAATGGCCGAGCCAAATTCAGGTTATAATAAACGTAGACACGATCATACGATGTGCAGAACTATTTCCTATTAGTTAAGCTATTAACGTGCTATTTCCCTCGCATTTAGGAGTGCTTAATGTGTATGACCTAGGGGACGCGTGATTGACTGGCTATAGTGGGGACATAAACTATAATTTTGATTTTTATACCGAAATCTAAGTTTGCGGATTCATAGAACGAGATGGAGAAAGTAGGTGTGTTGTAGTTAATTTTCGGACCAAAAGTTCATTACATCCTTAGGAAAAATTTGTGACAGCATCGCTGAATACTAGGCCGACAAGCCACGGGGACAGCAAGAATTTGTATGGGAACGCTATTTTGTCTGTTGGGTCACGATGTTTTTTTCGTTCTTTAAAGTTTAATTTAAACTAGATATTAATTGAAGAATAACTATTAAAGATCTGATTTTATAACCATATCAAAAAAATACCCTAAATCCTCAAAGAAATTATTTTTTAAATTTTATAAGGTCGGGGACACGTTTTAACAAAAAAGAGTTGATTCACCCAAATAACATATGGACTACAACTTTTCTCAAAAGCTTAAACGAAATAGCTATTCAAATATTTCATAAAAAATACGCTCGTCTATCTATCCTCAGCTATGATCAGCTGTGTTTACATTTTATGGTCATATTTGGGGTCACGACATGGAATGAAACATTATCGAATCTTAAAATTTTAACACTTGCTTTCAAACAGTCGTCAGTGATAGTTTCAGTGGCACGCGGATTAGTAATTGTGTGCGTAATAACTTTATACATGGTACGTAAGACACAGGCAGACAAGCGATGGCAAACACTTGGCCCCGCTACACACGCATAACTGTTGAAATACGAATGTAATTACTTGCCTGTATACTTATCTCTTTTGTTGACTGTACAATGTATGTGCAGCGTACACATCTAGTCAACGAACGCTAACGAACAGGGCTCGATATCGAATTAAACCGGATCGTTCTTTATAAAGTTTGGTTAAATTCAAATGACGAACGTTCGTTGGCCTTCGTTGGCTAGGTGTGTACGCTGCATAACTTGGAACATATTTGTAGGTAACTAATTATTTCTTGTTACAAACGTCCTCAAAAGCCTCAAACGATCTAATAATATGTTATTAATGTGTAACCTCTCAGAACTAAATTTCGTCATGTTAATAATGTTGATTCGAAAATTACATATTCAGAGCGTGTCAAACGTGTCTAATAAGGTCTTGTCTCCATCATGACAGGCTGGTTCATCTCCTTAGCCTAGTAAGTACGGCTATAATTCAAGCTACACATTTCCAGTATGAGCTGATCTCGCATTTGATAGGCTTTCCGTACAACGAGAGGTCAGTTTATACTGGAAATGTTTAGCTTGATATGTAATTATGTAGCAGTGTGTACGTCTGCTAGAACTTCTTGAGAACACAAATTGGTATACATAACATTAACTTATGTAACCCACTATCAAATAAAATAATTCCCATAATAAATATGGTTAAGCTCGCCCTGAAGAAAAGACCCGTAACGTAGTACCAAAGAACAACTTGTATTTAGTTAATTTTATATGACAATAAGTATTTTATTTTGTACCTACAGAGTGTCATATTCGCAAAGACGAAAAAACTCATTAAATAAAGATTTTAAAAAAATACTTGGCCGGAACAGGTAGAGCCATCTTATTGGTGTAGACAGACGCTCTTTTTCTACAAAGCCTAGTCATCAAAACATCTGACCACACAGAGGTACCGAAGCTTGAAGATTTATTTATTTATTTAAATGCCTTAAACTATCATTAAAGGTCTATAACCTAATGCAATAGCCAAGTCACACACACAAAATTAAAATTAAAGCACCAAATACAATCTCGAGATCATTGTTTGTAACACAGTGTAAACAATAGTACTTTTGTGAATTCACCCCAGTGACATGTAAAATAGAAATTTCGACTCTCTCGATATGAATGTAATTGATGGTGCGAATTGCTCGAGTCAGAGGGGTTTTGGCCAGCAAGTTGGTCCTAGCTGAAGGTTTCAGTCAGATTTCTGTCGAATCAACTTCCGGATCAGCAGAAACAAAAAGATAACTTTTATCAGTTTTGGGTTTTTCAGACGTGAGTCGTCAGTCGTCACTTGAAACGGATATGAACGAGACTTCCCTTGAAATGATTTACAGATAGACAATGCGGATGCAAAAACTATTTTTGTGTTTTGATTATTTATTTATTTATTATTTATTTATTTATTTAAAAATCAGAACGACATAAAGCCAATTACACTGATAGTTACACATAACATAAGTACTGAAATTAATTAATATAACAGATAATATAATCCAAAATATTAACCCTTTCACTCAGTCTTCTCGCAATACACCAAGCATTCCAACAATATCACCTTCCATTCATCAGCAAATAGATCCAGTGAAGGATTCGATTCCAGGAGAGCGTTGAGTGCATTCAGCATCCTTGGAATGGGTGACATAGATCGCGCAATCGTGCGACAACGCGGCTGCGCAAACAAATTATGCCGTCTTGCCCGGCAATAGTTGTCAGGTACAAAAAAGACACACAGCTCACCATGCAAATTAGGTGCGTCAATGGCTCCGTGTATAATTTTGCAAGCAGTTACAAGTTGGTCGAAGGCTCGCCTGACTTGGAGTGAATTAAAGCCCAAACAACCCAGCAAAAATCTAGTCGGATATAGATACGGATAATACCCAAACTTACGTTTGTATTATGACAAAGGTTGTGCAAGTATTGTGACATTTCAACTAAGAGGTGGTGGAAATCGGGTGCGTGAAAAGAGCCTCCACGAGTGACGATACTGAAGTACGTCCGGCGCACCCTGGGCATGACTGCTTCTAAGACCACTGGTGTCTACTGCTCCGAATCCGAATCAATTCGGTCTCCTATCCGAACTTCATACATTTTCAGCGAAGTTTTGCCGAATCGTATTTTTTTCGGATTTGTATCGGACGTAGTACCTCTTAGTTCTTCTTCTTCTATCGTGTCGGCACGAACTATACGAGAATAGCTCATACCGTAGTGAAAATATTAGCCAATGAGCAAGGATGGTAGCGGGGCTGACTGCCTAGGGTGCGCCGGACGTACTGAAGTATCGTCATTCGTGGAGGCACTTAAATTTTTGAATACGGCCCTGGTAAGACCATTAAAAAAGCTATATCTGCAGATAATCCGCAGAAAATTTTAGGATGAAGAAGACAAAAGCAATACAAACAAATTATAGAACAAGGTCACTTGAATCCCCTTAAAATATTCATTTATATAAATTGTGCTCATTACTTATTCAATGGCGCTCTAATATAAATATGTCTTCAACCTTGAGTTCATTCATATATATCGTAACAAATCGTAACACTTCGCAGAACATAATATAGTCCTTTTAATGTATTTCTGTAGAATATTATGAGAAGGCAATAATAATAACATATTCGGCAATAACATATTATAATATTTGTTACATACAAGCGTACATATTACGTAGAAACAGTATTTAATCATTTATCAAAGCTGCTATGTAGCTCTTTCCTGAATAGGCCATTCCAGACGTTGCCCTACATTGTTATACTCGCATAGTTTTTATACCACAATGTCTGGACTTTAAAAGAGACCTTGACCTCTGGTTTAGGCATTTCTTCTCAGAGATAGTCAGATAGAAAATGTTGATGTTACCTAATCTTAAAAAAAAATGGCTTGTAAAAGTGTCTGTAATAGATTGACATAAAGAAAAAAAAACATATACAGCGTGTCCCAGAAAGTAGTGTCAAGCGGAAGTCCAGAGGTAGAACAGCCTTTGAGGTACCCGAATCACCCCCATGTATGTTCCGGGATTTTTTGTAGTTTTCGAGTTATGAATGTTTTTCATGTTTTTTAATCAAACTCTGACTATAACGACATTTTTGATCATAGTGACGTGAATAGTTGAGATACATGAGTATTTTTTTTTTCTAAATTAGCTGATTAGTGACCCTTTTGAATGCATAAACATTTGTAACCATAGAGGTAACGAATGTGTTACAAAAAAATATTGAATTCTCTTAAAGTTAAAATCCTGCATGTTTCCTAAATCTTTGTGGGTGATTTAAAAATAAAACTCCCTAAACTTTTTTCGTCAGATGTATTTTAAAAACTTATCCATTTTATCAGCTATGTACCCTGTAAATTACATCGAGCTATTTCTACGACATCACAATAAAAATTTCATTCACAGCATACAATATCGAAAATTCCAGTTGTAAAAGGGTGACTGAAAAATTTATTAAAACTAAATAAAAACTTCTTTTTTAGTAACACTCGACGCAAAGAGAGGGGTGTTATAAGTTTAACGTATGTGTCTGTGTGTCTGTCTGTGGCATCGTAGCTCCTAAACGGATTATGATTTAGTTTTTTCCTTTGTTTGAAGGGTGACTTTATCGAGAGTGTTCTTAGCTATGATTCAAGAAAATCTGTTCAGCCGTTTGAAGATCATCAGCTCTTTTCTGGTTGTCGAAGGGATATGAGCAACTTCTACTGGTCTGATCGTTTCGAAATTTACTATCCTGTGACTTCAATGATATTGATGACATGTGACAAGAAGGAGGTCATTACAACTTATCATAAACTTAGAGAATCAATAGGCACACAATACCTCTACTGTAAGTTGGGTATCATGCTGTTTCAGATGATGCTTGAGTATCAGGTCAAGGTTACCATGTTATTGTAATATCATTGAAGTCACAGAATAGTAAATTTCGCATCGATCAGACCAGTAGAAGTTGCTCATATCCCTTCAAAAACCAGAAAAGAGCTGATGATCTTCAAACGGCTGAACAAATTTTCTTGAATCATAGCTAAGAACACTCTCGATAAAGTCACCTTTCAAACAAAAGAAAAAACTAAATCATAATCCGTTTAGGAGCTACGATGCCACAGACAGACACACAGACACATACGTTAAACTTATAACACCCCTCTCTTTGCGTCGAGTGTTACTAAAAAAGAAGTTTTTATTTAGTTTTAATAAATTTTTCAGTCACCCTTTTACAACTGGAATTTTCGATATTGTATGCTGTGAATGAAATTTTTATTGTGATGTCGTAGAAATAGCTCGATGTAATTTACAGGGTACATAGCTGATAAAATGGATAAGTTTTTAAAATACATCTGACGAAAAAAGTTTAGGGAGTTTTATTTTTAAATCACCCACAAAGATTTAGGAAACATGCAGGATTTTAACTTTAAGAGAATTCAATATTTTTTTGTAACACATTCGTTACCTCTATGGTTACAAATGTTTATGCATTCAAAAGGGTCACTAATCAGCTAATTTAGAAAAAAAAAATACTCATGTATCTCAACTATTCACGTCACTATGATCAAAAATGTCGTTATAGTCAGAGTTTGATTAAAAAACATGAAAAACATTCATAACTCGAAAACTACAAAAAATCCCGGAACATACATGGGGGTGATTCGGGTACCTCAAAGGCTGTTCTACCTCTGGACTTCCGCTTGACACTACTTTCTGGGACACGCTGTATAGTGCCGTAAATTCATGAAATTAATTCCATTGTGAAATATGGCTGACTAACTAAATGACTCGGGATTTAAGGATCATATAATAATGTAATTCACACAATCACATAAATAATGTAATTAGAAGAAATTAAAGCTTCAATGAGCATTACAGATATTCAGATTATAGTTCAATCCACGAAGACGCGCCCCACTCTTTTTAGGGTTCCGTACCCAAAGGGTAAAACGGGACCCTATTACTAAGACTCCGCTGTCCAACCGTCCGTCCGTCCGTCTGTCACCAGGCTGTATCTCATGAACCGTGATAGTTAAACAGTTGAAATTTTCACAGATGATGTATTTCTGTTGCCGCTATAACAAGAAATACTAAAAACAGAATAAAATAAATATTTAAGGGCTTACAAAAAACGTGTTTTTTGCCGTTTTATAAATAAGTCGTCCATCCGTCTGTCACCAGGCTGAATCTCATGAACCGTGTTAGTTAGACAGTTGAAATTTTCACAGATGATGTATATCTGTTGGAAGCCCCAAACAACAAACGTGTTTTTTTGCCGTTTTTATAAATAATGGTACGGAACCCTTCGTGCGCGAGTCCGACTCGCACTTGGCCGCGGCCTCGCCCGCGTTGAAGTCGTTTATCGCATAATTCGTATTTTTGGGGATGCAAGTAGCCTATGTCCTTATCCAGGTTCCAAACTATCTCTGTACCAAGTTTCATCAAAATCAGTTCAGAGGTTTAGGCGTGAAAGCCTCACAGACAGACAAGAGTTACTTTCGCATTTATAATATTAGTAGGGATAATAATGAGAAATGTGTGTAACGTACCACGTGGCTATGGCTGCCTCTCACAAAAAGGAGTGAGGCGTCTTCGTGGATTGAACACACTGTAGACCAATTTTAGTTTCTAAAAATAACTTTAAAAAAAAGTAAAAACCGTCTTCAAAAAAAACTAAATAGCGTTAAATAATTACCATAAAACTAACAGATTTAGAAGTCGGTGCAATTTTACACTGAACCTAATTGAAAGCACCGACTTCTGAAACTGTTAGTTTTATAATATGGTAATTATTTTACTCTTTTTTTGACGTTGTTTTTTACTTTATTTTTTTTTAAGTTATTTCATTTTCTATTTTTAGTGGCATAAACAATACACAAACATGCAATTACAGCAATCTCGGGTAATTTGCTGTTATCCATTGAAGAGTTCCATTGTCAGTCTCCGAGGGTCTTCACCACATTTAAATGGGACCATTTCGGAAGAATACTCTTTCAAACAAAAAAAGAATTTTGCAAATCCTGTCAATCAATACATGATATAGGTATGTACCTATATGACGGAGTTATGCCCGAACATACATAAAAAAAAAATACAAACATCCGAATTGAGAACCTTTTTGAAGTCGGTTAAATAGATATGCTCTCGTTGACCCCAACATACTATCTTAAACTTGTACGTCAAAAAGATCAAAGAAAGCTTGTAACTGTAGTCTGTAACAACTAAAGTGGAATAGGGCTGGTCCGAAAGAATCCGAGTGGTTGGTCGCTCTTCTCCGGGTCGTATAATTGAGTTAACGTATAAATTGTTTTACTTACGTGGACCCCTGTGCGGCTCCAGGGTGCGCGTTCCCGCTACACCCTAATACTGCGCTGCCACGCCGCCCTGCAACAACACATGTATACCTCTATAATAACCTGATTACCGCCTTAACGAGTAATTGAGTCTGGTCACCGATCGCGATCGGTAATGGAATCAACATCAACCAGAAACATTAAAAGCTGTGCATATGTTACGGGTAATAGCCGAAGTGTCGCTACACCAGTGGCGAAGGCTCCATACAACTCGATTCCTATCGGCTTCCCTTTCGAAACGAGTAGTTACTGGAATTCACGCATCACACTTGAGCAAGTAAGCATTTTTTGGTCCGGCTTCCCTTTTAAGAAAATTCCCCCTACGCCACTGCGCTACACCTAGTTTTAGCCGGATACAACTAGGTGCAGCCGGTCAAATGCGGTTAAACTTAGATGTATCCTACTTATCTTCGGTTAGAACTAGGTTTACCCTTCATCATAGCGGGTAGAACTAGGTGCAGCCGCACACCAGTCGTTAAGGGGAACCCCGACACTGATAGGTTAGATTCGAAGGGGATGACGGGGGCTAGAGTGAGTGAGCGAACGAAACCCCCGTCATCCCCTTCGTGTTAGGTTACTTTAAACCCTGCAGACAGAAATAGGAGCCCTGCATAGGCTCCGTCGACTTAAGCTACGCACCTAGTTCTAACCAACTGCTACTGATTGCACCTAGTTGTACCCGGGTAAACCTAGGTGTAACCGCCATTCGGCTTTTACCCGTAACAAATACACTGTTTCCATGAATTATTCCTTTTATATTTAGACTAAAAATACATAAAACACACTGATCTATTTACTACGTCATGCATGATCTCAACATGCCATATAATCCGGATCGAGAGCCGTTCACTTCTGCCCCAGCCGCTACGCTAAAGTTCAACGCTTTTGTTGTCGATAGCCTATTGTTATTGGAACTGTGCTCTATATTTTTCCAAAGCTACAGGCTTGAATATAAAACAAAGCAATGCACGGCTCAGCAGAATTAAAACATTTCATTCATTGATGTAGAAACAGATAGACTTCGGGTCACCGCTCAAAAATTTCCGAACCGAATGTAGACTAAAATGCCAGGAAAAAAGACAGATTTTCGTTGATAGGTGCATTCGAATCTTGGGAAAACCTCGGGAATGCAATTTGGTAATTTTTATTTTATCGCGACTTATAGGTACTATATCTTATAAGACAGCCGTGGAGGAGGAGCTCGTGGCTAAATAATTACAGCCGCATAGACCGATCTTCCGGGTTAAGCCACGCTTGCCGAGGTTGGTCTGTGGATGGGTGACCATTTACCATAGCGAGTTTCCTCCGTGCCTCGGAAAGCACGTAAAGCCGTTGGTCCCGGCTGTCATATGTAGATCTTTGACAGTCGTTACTGTTGGTCAGACGCCAGAAAGTCTGACAACCAGTCTTACCAAGAGTATCGTATTACCCAGTTACTGGGTTGTGGAGGTCTGATAGGCAGTCGCTCCATGTAAAATACTGATATTCAGCTGCATCCGGTTCGATTGGAAGCCGACCCCAACATAGTTGGGAAAAGGCTAGGCAGATGATGCTGATCTTATAAGACAGCCGCTCTATGTGAAATTAGTTTGTAGGCACTGAAACTAGTCTTTATTGGGTATATAAAATTCGCAATAAATAAAATCGACTAGCTTTTGCCCGCAACTTATTCCAAGTTAAGCCCACAGGAACCGTGCAATGACCAAATGCATTCCCGTGGTTTTCACTCCCGGGCGACGATATGCTGAAAAATGGTTGTAAGCTAAATTAGGCATTGTGATGACAGCATAAGATTTAAATCAGTTTGTTGGTAGTTATTTGTAAGTTTATATGGCGGTGTGCCTTGACACACTTTGCTAGTGTATGTAAATGTAAACTCAGGACACCTTTTTCGTGAATTTTCGTTGAAGATGTTATTTATCAGTGAAATGTAATCACGAAATATGTTTTTCCGAGGTTCTACGCAGATTGGTGTAAACAACAGTCCATTCAAAGTGAAATTAAACAACAAGAAATGTCAAACAAACATTGAAATAAACGCAAAACACGACACCGACGGCGCTCGTCTCCTGTAAATAAATAATAGCGACATTGTTCCTGTGTATTTTCATCACCTCGCTGTAATAAGGCCGTAACTTACAAAGACAATTAACCCGCTGTCTATTCAGTCTAAACTTCCAAACACGCTCTCACTTAGGGAGAATTCACACCAACTACAACACACGTACAACAACCACACTATATTGCAGCGACAAAAAGTGGTCAAGCTGTGGTTACGTGTGAACAGTGTCACTGCAGCTTCTTCCAGTTGCGTTGTGGTAACTACAAAATGTCTATGTGGTTGCGTTGTCACTATTAGTTGCGATGTGGTTACGTTCGGTTACAGATCGACCTCGGCTTTCCTCGTACACGCGGTGTCGTTTCGTCGACGCAACGTTGTGTTTGCGAGGTAGCCGGCCGCTAGTGCTCGGTGCCGCTGGTGGTTGCGATGTGGTCGGTATCGCCCACACGGTTGAATTCGGCGGCATATCATAGTATAGTGTGAATTAAACTATTTATTTTCATTCAAATTAGTGCCTGCCAACGTATTGTTGTTCTGGTGTGATTGTGGTGCGTGTAAAACAAGCCTAATAACAGTTGTGTAGTGTTATAAAATTAATTGTGTTAATTTCATCCTATTAGTACAATAGGTAACTTCTAAATATAGGTACCTACGCCACTCATAATTCGCGGGTTCTCCCAGTGGAGATGCGAACGAGGATAATGAGATATCACGTCATACATTTTACATTCACTGACAGTCAGAGAAATTAACACATGTAGTCCCTCGTACCTGTGTCTAGGGAGTTGATTTCATGAGCCAATTCAGTTTCATAATGCTTTTGTTTATTTTCGATGGTTCTAATTATCTACTTACGCGCCAAATAGGTAGCTTTTTTTTATTATTTGTCTTGGTCGCGTTTGATACTAGTCGTACCTAATAGTAAACGCAGACAGGGTCTAACGCAGCATCTTACGTAGGCGGTTCAAAGCGACGCGAATTGCGAAGCGATCAGATGCGGTGACACACGAATTCAATGCGATGCGGTGCGAAGCGGCGACTTTGTCCAACGTGCTCGCGAACCGCCCGCCGCGCGCCGCCGTCATTCAGTAGCACTGTACGGCACCGCATCCAGTTCGCGCGAAAATATCAAGCCCACTGATCGCGTTCGCTTCGCTTCGCGCCGCGCCGCACCGCCATCCGCGTGCGTTTGGTCACGTAGGCCACTTCAATAGGTATCGACTGTTTGTTGTTTTCGCGTCGCGCCGCGCCGCTTCGCGTCGCTTCTAGATCGCTCACGTAGGATGCCGCGTAAGATGGAGCACACGAATCCATGTAACGTAGATTTAGATGGATCCCCCTATACCCCTCTGGCTCTTACGTACACACGACGGAACACAGTAAGCTGCTTGGCGCTGGACTTTAATGTGAGGGTGGTAGCTAGCCAGGCGGACCGTATAGGTAGATCCTACCACCAAGCGTACTGGGTTTTGTTGAATCTTACAAAAAGCGTCTATTCCCAGCGTGCGGTGAGGAAGTTTTATATTCTAGCCCTTCCCCACGCGGGTCAATTGCTATTTGTAATATTCACTGTTAGGTACTTTACGTCTTTGAAACTCCTTCTTTCATTCGATATTACATTCATCACATACTGATATCCAAATATTCCACATTTCTCGTTACTAAGAAACCGCGAATACTTATTATGGAAAATGTAATAAGATGCGTGACGTCAGATATTCGGAATCAAGCCCGAGGCACACCTTTCCGTAATATTATACGAGTATTACTCGAGCCTATCGTTTTCCTGCAAAGCGTTGACACAGCAGCACACATAGAACCTTATAATACATATGATTTCTGAAGGAAGGGTGATTGGTTAACTGACATGATCACACGATCAACCCCTACTCCTAATGCCTAACACGGGAATTTTAAAGTTGGGCGATTAACAGACGGAAGGAAATTCGACCTGGAATGGGATAAAAAATCATCAAAAAGGGGGAAGAATCCAGTAACCAAGCGAACAAAAGCGAAAGCTAGTTAAGTTGTTAGGTACTGATTAATATTCGGAACTCGTCGAGTCCTTAAAAGATCGAATGTCAATTAAAATCCTAGGAGCTTTAATTATAAATTGGATGGGGAGAAAGAACGTAAATTTCTTTGTAACTAGGCCGGGGTCACGTTGTAACGGCCAATGTAACTCTTTTCAATCAAGTCTCCCAACGCCAACAAGTTTGTTTTCTAAAGCGCTGTGTACATTGAACACTTTCACTGATATCTACGGGATGAATGAAAACAGCTTCGATGAGTGACGATACTCAAGTACGTCCGGCGCAACCTGGGCAGTCAGCCCCGCTACCACTTTAGCTGACTGGCTAATCTTTTCATCACGACATGAGCACAGTAGACATATAAGCTAAAGCAGTAGGTACTTCAACTACCTACAATCGTCCGATTTGACACACTCACACAGACACGCACTGCGACGAGACAAATAAGGTATTTTCGGGATGCAGTTCCATACAAAAACAAAAAACTACTCAGTATACAGAGCGTGTCTGTGTGAGTGTTTCAATTCATGAGAGTATAGTAAGTTGAGGTACTGCTTTAGCTTATATGTCTACTGTGACATGAGCTATTGTCACATAATTCATGTCCACACGAGAACAAAAGACTGAAATCTATTAGAGTATAGATTAAAGCTGTTTCAGCATCGATAACGCTACTTTAGTTTTATAAAACTTATGGTAAATTTCCTCTAAAATGCATACAAAATCAGGGGGGCTTCTTCAATCGTGTCAGCACTACTATACGAAAATAGCTCATGCCGTGGTGAAAAGATTAGCCAGTCAGCAAGGTCGGTAGCGGGGCTGACTGCCCAGAGTGCGCCGGACGTACTGAAGTATCTCTCGCGGAGGCTCTTTTACTGCACCCTATTACTGCGATCATCAATTTGCACTACTGAGATTGTTACTTGTAGCGCTGTATAGGTTTTAATTGATCGTGCTCTTGTCGACACAAGAGAAGAAGAATAAAAAAACCACCCAAGTGCGAGTCGGACTCGCGCACGAAGGGTTCCGTACCATTAACTATAAAAACGGCAAAAAAATCACGTTTGTTGTATGGGAGCCCCCATAAATATTTGTTTTATTCTGTTTTAGTATGTATTTGTTGTTATAGCGACAACAGAAATACATCATCTGTGAAAATTTCAACTGTCTAACTATCACGGTTCATGAGATGCAGCCTGGTGACAGACGGACGGACAGCGGAGTCTTAGTAATAGGGTCCCGTTTTACGATTTGGGTACGGAACCCTAAAAAACTGATGTATTAGGCTGAGCATCCACCAGAGCTGTGCTAAGCTGCGTAGCGAGGAATGTGTTTTGTAAGCACCAATAGAATCACTTCATTTACCTCGCTTCGCTCTGCGCAGCTCTGGTGGATATGGGCTTAGCGGTGCGAGGTTTTTGTTCATACAAAACAAGCAAGAAATGCGAGCGAGGGATGGATTGCGAAAAATGTGTTACGAGGAATGTGTTACGAGGAATATGTTGCTAGGAATGTGTATTATTCTCCCTCATATTCGAAAAGAGACCGCTACCTATCCTCACACCGCTAATTTGCACACATTAAACACATTACACATTCCTCGCACAGCTCTGGTGGATAGGGTCACACCGTTTCACATCCTCGCTACACATTTTCGCACTGCACATTTTCCTCGCACAGCTCTGGTGGATGCTCAGCCTAAGGAAGTGGCCTCCATAGAAGAGGACCATACCTTTTCACCATATCGTGGATGAATCTTAATCGTTATTTAGGGTTGCCCGAGTTTCCAACAAGTGTGTAATCGTGTGGGCGATTAGTCTGCTCAGAATTTTACATAAAATAATATCGGCCCGTAAATCATTTCTCATTTGGTACCCTTTAATCGATAACAATGGATCTGAAAAGACTGTTCAGCTGTTGGTTACAAAAGAGATTTTCATTACAATGGCTTTATGAAAAGAAAATGTGTGTGAACGAAATCGATGTTTTTGTTGAATCAGGAAGCAAATATTAGAGAAAGTACTTTTACCAATGCAAACATTAGGAAGGGGTCAGTCATCAACATCATATTGATTTTAAAACGATCACAAATTATACCGACCTAAAAAGATTTATTTATAAAAACTTTTTTTCTTAATAAAAAACAAGAAAAACCGAAAAAAACGCTTTCTGTCGATCTATGTGCACGTAAGCAAGAACTAATATTAAGCCTAATTTTAAATCCCTACCTTGCATGGATTTTGAGAAAAACCTCTGTAACAGACAGATAGACAAAAAAGTGATTTTATCCCTTCATATATCCCTTCCGTTTTTCATTTTAAGGTACGGAACCCAAAAATGTACAAGAGAAATAAATAGTAATTCCATTTACATAGTTACTCCAAGTTTCCACTAATTGAGCCGTAGAACCATCGTGCAGAACTACGTAACAACCAATACTTTTTAAAAACAGTTGTGTACAATAAGACAACTCGTCGACAAACTCCGCTAAACGAGGATACGTTATAGGAAAACGAGAGCTGTTAATGATTCAACTTTCAGAAGTATTCTTTTATTTCTAGTTCTGAATAGTGTTTTTATGTTATCGCTGTACATTAAGAGCTAGTTCAGACATGGCGGAATCCGCGCGGATTGGAACCGCGCGGTTGAGCCGCGCGGAGCTTATTATAATGACATTCTTGCTAGACGTTTACACTACACCGCGCGGATCATGTATACGTGTGGTAGCCGCCTCTCGACCGCTAAAAAATGAATTCGCGCGGACGCAGCGCTGATCTATTTAATTGACATGCTTAGAGTGCGTTCAGTTGCTCCGTGAAATCCGCGCGTAACGGACGTGTGACAATAGATCGCTTCGACACAGAGCTATTCATTCGCTAAGTAGAAAAAAGACTGGCTTTGTGGGACATCCAGTGCGCAGAGTATTCTAATAAAATTGCACACATATTGCTTCTTCGACTTCCATTGTTGGAATGAAGCTACTGTCACCCTACCTCACTCCGCACACACATCGCGCCTGCCTGAACACTTTCAATCCTCGCGGATTGGAACCACGCGGTTTGGATACGCGCAGATTCCGCCATGTCTGAACTTACTCTAAATCTGTATTTTGGAGATATTGCGTCATGTAATTTACGCAGAACAGTTTAACAAGTCGTTATAAAGGGGTGTTGAACTAAATCGGACGTTATAATGGAACTAACGGTCCATGGAACGTTTCGTAAACAATAAATTCTATCATGATATGAAATCCTAGTGTGAAAACCCTTGACAACAGAATTCATTATTTTATATCGGCCTCAGGTTCTCCCGTGCTAGGGACACGTCTGCTACAATCTGCACGGACCAGTACCGATAAGCGCTGGTAGGTCGGCGCTGGTTACTTGCTTCCTTTATGTATACGCCCTTAGGATATCGGCATTTCCCAGTAACTGGATTACGGAGGTCTGATGGCCGTGGCTCTATAAAATACTGGTATTCAGCCGCATCTAGTTACACTAGTTACAGTGGAAGCTGGCCCCAATATAGTTGCTATATAAATGCTAGGCAGAAGAACGAACTCTCATATTCCTACACAAATGTAGAAAACTAAAATGATTTGGAATACTGTCCAGATGTACATCCTTGTCATATTATTTGAAATGTTTTTTGAGGTAGAATGCTAAATACCAATAACATTTATTTTAACACGTAAAGACCTCTATAGCTATTTCCACACCAGTGCGCTTTCATGTTCATCTTGCGTCTTCGTCTGACGCATGCCTGAAGCGCCATAGCGCATGCAATAGCACATGCCTTAATACTAGTTCGACAAAAGCGCATGCCCCTAGCGCACGCTAATCCGTCAATGGTGGGTTCGTGTGCAACGTTCCGGTGTAGACGATAAGCTGCATGCGTCAATGGCAATCAATATTGCATGCGCTTGACGCAAGAGGAATTGAAAGTTGAAAGCGCAAGATGAACGTGAAACCGCACTGGTGTAGACATACCATATAACACATTTTCATTTCTGCCAAAATGAAAAAAAAAAAGATTGGATGAATATTTCGATATATCACCTTTTCCACTAAGCACAGTCGACAGGTCTTATTTATTTCTAGCCAGTACTTGTCAGTGTGTGAACAGGTACTTGATAAGAATTGACACTGCCATGATTACCGAGATCCGGGCTCCATTTGGCATTGAACCGGTGACGGGGGATCGTATAATCGGATTGCCATCCATCCGTCCTACTGGCCGGGGTCACCATCCAATAGGATAACGCGAGACTTCTTAAACTTTCGTATTCCATTTACATCGAAGGTAACTCCTAAATCGATTACGTATTTGGAATTCTAGAATTTAATACTGGGGCGGCCTTGACCGTTTATAACTCGATTGATATTGAAGATAGAATAGTTAAAACTTGTTGAAAGTATTACCAAAGGAAATTATTTGAAATATAGAGCAACAAAGTTCGGTATTACGATACATATCGTAGCTTTAGATGAATAAAGTAATGACACAATACAAAAAAGCTTATTTTAGATAAGCGCCTTTTTACACTGTTTCTACATTGTTAAAGAAAAATGGCGCCAAAACCAAGCAATGGCAATGTCATATTTTGTGATCTACTTCGTAATTTTTAACGATATGAACATGAGTTTTATCACATTAAAATAAGGGATATTTTGGATTCCGCTGTCTCCTTATACAAGCTTAGTTTTAGTATATACTAAACCTGAAACTAGTTTGTTCAGAATCACTAGGAGAATCGATTGACATATTTTTTACGACTTTTTTTTTTTCGTAAATTTCTATTTTGTTTCAGTAGTTTTCTACCCATAACAGTTGACGGGAATAGACACCTTGAGGCTTGAGACGGTCCTCTCGGTCAGTTTCCGTGTATTAGACAACCCCTGCATGCCACATCTCATGCATTTCACACTTTTTTAGGGAACTTAACGCGACATAAACTAAGGTGTAACTTGGAGATTTACTAAAAAAAAACACATATTCAGGTAGTTCTGATGAAAATCTTGTTGGGGTGGCTCGGTTTTCGTATAAAGTAAAAATAAGGTTGTATAGTTTGACCATTTTGGATTGTGTGGTTATTCATGCCAAGCGGCGATACGTTGTGAAGAGCAACATTTTGTTGTAAACTCTGTTAACAACATTACACTCGACCAAACCATTATCACAGTCAACTCCTAACTAAGGACATCTCATGACACATCATGGTCACCGTACAGTCGGGTCGAAAGACTGACCGTCATTGCCTTGTTTACTTTTCCATCTATATCTCATTCCCTCGTATTGTACGTCGCCCTACCGACCCTAACTTGATTGGAGTTTTCCCGATTTACTCCACGACTCCTCGTGTAATTCTAATGTTTGTGTTGGAAACTGATAACGTTACTCAGTGGCACAGCATTTGCGTCAAATATTAGCACAGTTGAAATATAAATATTAGTTAAAATGGTGACCATATAGTGCAATACAGATAGCGTAAAGATTAGATAAAACCCTCTACAAATGTAATCATACGCAGCCTATTTCTGTCCCACTACTGGGCACGGGCCTCTACTTATACAACTGGCGAGGCGTAAGCTGAGCTTTGCATTTGTGTGAGTGCACATAGAATCGATTGCCAAAAAGCAGTATAAACCGGTTTAAACCAAGCAAAGGACGCGTCTGCATTCATTCTCACACAAATGCAAAGCTCAGCTTAGGCCTCGCGGACGGTACTTACCTGGTGCTGGTTGGCGGACTACACACACATTGGAGAACTTTTTGGAGCGCTCCCAGGGGTCCAGGAGTGCAGGTTTCCTCAAGATTATTATCGGTAGCGGGTAGCACTGGGCAATGTTGACAAGAGAGGGTAGTCGTCGATATGGATCGGCGCACCCGAGGTTATAAAGGCGGTGGTCATTCGACGAAGCGAGAGCATTCCGTGTTGATCAGCTGAAGAAGTCTGACCTTTTATATCTGATTAGCTTGTCCTTATTTTATGATCTTGTAATAATTGTGTAAAGTAATATATTGTGATCTAGTTAATGTTACTAATACTAACCCAAATACAAGTACTCTCAGTGGTGGAGAGTCTATGTTGGTTTTATTTACTGTGTTTACCTTGCTCGCAATCCTGACATACCAATATTAGCTATAACTGAAATGATAGAATCACCCCTGAACGATTATGTTGTTGTGTCATTTACATCAGAAGTGGAACAAGAAAAAACCAGTCCACATTATGATTGTATACCCACATGTAAATATTTTGCTAAATAAAATCCCCTGTAGACGGACTGACAAAAACTTGATTATTCGACTGATATTACAATGGTGAGAAATGTGAGAACGAGAAAATGTGATAAATCCGGTGAGTCACAACCATTTCACTATGTGTGAAGGAAGTTTGATGAAGGAAATATAATATGAGTGGTTATTTATTCGTGTAAAATAAGTATTAAATGATATCTTTGCTTATTCATGTAAAATAAAAGAGATGTTATCTGTATTTATTCGTGTAAAATAAATAAGATGATATCTGTGTTTATTCGTATAAAATAAATATGATGGTAACTGTATTTATTCGTGGAAAATAAATGCGGCATCTGTATTTATTCGTGTAGGAAAATACATTGCAAGTCGTATTAGAGTTTGTGGTGAGTGAGATGCAACCAGGGTTGACCTATGGCACCGCCCGGTTTGGCCAACCGGGGTTGGCCAAAGGCTTCGCCTGGGGAAAGCTGAAACTCTAACATGACGAAGCAATTGTTATAGGGCTGGAACCAAGGCGGGTGATGCCATGATATGGCTAGATCCAAGGCGGGTGATGCCATGTTGATAAAGCAGGATCCAAGGCGGGTGATGCCAAATGAGTTGGCTAGATCCAAGGCGGGTGATGCTATTAATTGATAATTGAAAATGCAGTGAAAATGACTGATTCTGTTTTGAATTAATGTTTTGAAAAAGTTTTGAAAATATTGATATTTGTTTGTATTGGTTTTGTTATAATTCTTGTTGTAGAATGGTGCAAAATAGTTTATTGAAATTATAAAGTAGTTTGTTATTATTACTTATGGTTTAAAATGTATTTTTTGTAGACGAAAACAGGAAATTGTATTTATTATTGACGATAATTATTATGATGACTTCCGTTAAAGATTAGTTTGTCAAATTTATTTTTTAAATAAGAAATAATTTGACTTATTTTCGTTAAAGATGTGTATGTATTGTTTTGTTGTAAAAAGGTTGGATTATTAGCACAATATAGAAATGTTATGTTTAAAACATCATGTCAGTTTTGTAATATGAGTCTGTGAATAATTGAGATAATATTTTAAGTGTTTATAATTAAGTATGTACTATGATAGTTACTGTGAATAATGATTATAAGATATTTAACCATGAAACATTTAGGATGTTTGTTTTATGATTTGGTGAAGAATTGAGATATTTAAGAATGTAGGATTTTGTGAATAATAATGAGATATTGAATCATGAATTATTTTAAGGGTGTACTATGAGTTTATGAATAATGAGATATTTAATCTTGAAATATTTTAAGTGTTTAACCTACTATGAGTTTGAAGTGTTTATATGCTGGTACAATGAATTGTGAATAATTGAGATGTATAATCATGGAATATTTTAAGTGTTAAATGTACTATGAGTTTGTAAATTATTGAGATAAGTATTATGTTATGATTTTGTGAATAATTTGAGATTTTTACGAATGAAATATTTTAAGTGTTTATGTATTATGAATTTGTGAAAAACTATAATGAGATATTTAGCCCTGAAAAATATTGTAAATGTATTTAAATGATTTTATGAATTTGTGTATGATGAGATTGTGTGTTTATGTACCTATTATATTTCGATGTTACATCCTCGAGATTTAACCAACCATGTAGTCCGTTCTCCAACGTACTGCATCGTCACACTCTTTAAAGTATAGAAACAATTATAAAAAATATCGATTCCGTAGTCGATTACGATTGCACCTCTCTACTATTCCCTGCTGTCGGCGCTCACCTCTATAAACGTCATCGACACTGAATGGAACCTAAACCCGGTACGTTTCCAAGAAATTGTCAATAAGTTTGGTCAACCAGACATGGACTTGTTCGCGTCCAGACTCAATAAAAAATGCAACAAATATATTGCTTGGAAACGAGACCCAGATGCATATGACATCGATGCATTTACTTTCAAATGGGATAAATTCTTCTTTTACGCATTCCCCCCATTTGCTCTTGTATTAAAATGCCTTCGTAAGATACACAATGATCAAGCCACGGGGATCCTTGTTGTTCCATATTGGCCAAGTCAACCATGGTTCCCCTTATTTTTGTCTCTAGTAGATTCAGATATTATCTATTTCAAACCTAATATAGATCTTTTATTGTCACCTTCCAGGGAACAACACCCGTTATGGCACAGCCTTACCCTGGCGTGCGCAATATTATCAGGCAAGCGTTTTTAATGAAGGACATCCCTGATGATTCAATTGACGTAATGTTGAATTCCTTATCTAAAAACACTCTTAATCAGTACAATGTAGCATTAAAATTGTGGTTTACATTTTGTCAAAGGAATAATACTGATTATTATAATAGTTCTGTTTCAAATATTTTAAAGTTCCTAACTGAACAATTAAAAAGAGGGGCAAGTTACGGTACTCTTAACTCATTCCGATCTGCCCTATCACTAATTATTAGTAAAAACATTTGTAATGATAATTGTATTGCAAGATTCCTCAAAGGCGTTTTTAAAATGAAACCTAGTTTACCAAAATACCATTCGACCTGGGATCCAAATTTAGTTTTAACTTATCTAGGTAATCACTACCCTAATGAAAATTTGTCGATGGAGATTTTAACGAAAAAAGTAGTAACTCTTCTCGCGTTGTCGACAGGACAACGTGTGCAGACGTTATCAATCATTAATCATAGTGATATTAGAATTCAAGAATCCTGCATAACAATACCAATTAATAATATTATTAAAAGTTCTGCACCAAATAGGTGCAATCCAAAACTGATTGTTCCATTTTTTACAGAATGTGATGTTATTTGTCCAGCAAAAGCTCTGTCTTCTTACATGGAAAAAACGGCTCAATTCAGAAACTCTCCTAATACAAACAAGCTTTTCTTAACTATGAAAAAACCTGTTCATAATGCTACTTCCCAGAGTATCAGCCGATGGATCAAGCAGACGTTACACAGTAGCGGTGTGGATGTGACAACGTTTACAGCGCATAGTACGCGCCATGCCTCCACCTCTGCAGCAAACAGAGCTGGTGTGTCCATCGATTTAATTAAGAAAACAGCTGGTTGGTCTGGAAATTCCTTATGTTTTGCAAAGTTTTACAACCAACCCCTCGCCAATCCTGAAGAAGACAGATCTTTTGCTGAAGCTGTGTTCAATGTGAGTGATTTTAATTGATTAAGCTGTAATTGATTGTGTTGATTTTGTGAAGCCTTGAAAGCACCAAAGTATAAATTATAATATTTTGATAATATATTCTAGTTCTTTTCAATACAGTATATACAAGATCATACTTTTCCCATTCTGCAACACTCGCTAAACATCTACATGGTTGGTTAAATCTCGAGGATGTAACATCGAAATATAATTTATGGTTAATTGAACTTACCTGTAAGTGAATTTCAACCAAAATTATATGAGATGTTACATCCGAAGAGATTTAACATCCCACCCACCCAATGGACAGACCGCGTTAGCGCAGCCAAGCGTCGCGCTCTGTCTACCCTATTGATTGCAGAATGTGTACCTGATGACTCCAAACTAAATGACGTTTATAGAGGTGAGCGCCGACAGCAGGGAATAGTAGAGAGGTGCAATCGTAATCGACTACGGAATCGATATTTTTTATAATTGTTTCTATACTTTAAAGAGTGTGACGATGCAGTACGTTGGAGAACGGACTACATGGTTGGTTAAATCTCGAGGATGTAACATCTCATATAATTTTGGTTGAAATTCACTTACAGGTAAGTTCAATTAACCATAAATTATGATTTATTGAATAACTATAATTTGATGTTTAACCAAAGTAGAACTATCTATTAGGCATCTGAGATAGTATTTTATTGTGAAAATGTTGAAATCTAATGTGTGTAGGTATGTTTGCAAGATGTTTGATACGAAAAGTTATGAACGAATTTAGAACTAGGTTGATACTGAATGAATATTAACTAGTTCAAACCACGGGTGATGAGTTTGTTGGCCGTCGATGGGATAACATGCTCTAATCGATTCAAACATTCTTTGGATGTTCTTCATGTTACTTTGGTCAAAGACATGAGTAACATGACGAGGTCAAAGATGAGTGATCAGGTGTGGCCGAGATGTGTACTGTATTATTTGTTTCTTTTCAAGGTCCGAAGGTGTCACTGAAGTTAGGCCTTGATGTACAATCTTGACGATGGGGTTGATGGTGCGTCAACCACCAACCACCAACACACGAGGACGTGTGTTTTGCAGGAGGGCCGTATTATCGGTAGCGGGTAGCACTGGGCAATGTTGACAAGAGAGGGTAGTCGTCGATATGGATCGGTGCACCCGAGGTTATAAAGGCGGTGGTCATTCGACGAAGCGAGAGCATTCCGTGTTGATCAGCTGAAGAAGTCTGACCTTTTATATCTGATTAGCTTGTCCTTATTTTATGATCTTGTAATAATTGTGTAAAGTAATATATTGTGATCTAGTTAATGTTACTAATACCACAGTCTACCTATATCTTACTCCTTACAGTCGGTCAACGTAGAACATTGTCGCAGAGCAATCGTGCGGGGGGTTGCGGGGTGAAGGAGCGGAGGTTATGTCCCGAGTAGCCATACTGCGTACTCGGGACATAAATTCCAGGGCTCGCACTTTTTGATTTCGAATTTGATTGACATCGTTCATAGAAATTATATTAATTTATTAATAGTATGTATGTTGTATGTACCTATTAAGAGAATTTTATTATAAAGTCTGTTTACTAATCCAAGATGGCGGCCATGAAAATTTTCATCTAATCATCATGGGTGTTAATTTCATGGTTTTCGGGGTCACTGATGACGAAAATAACTTCAAAATCCAAATCCAAGATGGCGGCCATGAAAATTAGTAATGTAGTCGTCATGGGTGTCAAATCCAAGGTTTTCTGGGTGCGGATGCCGAAAATGAGGTCAAAATCGAAATCCAAGATGGCGGCAATAAAAATGTCAAATTAGTGGTCATGGGTGTCATTTCCATGGTTTTCGGGGGTACTGATGCCGAAAATGAGGTCAAAATTGAAATCCAAGATGGCGGCAATAAAAATATCAAATTAGTGGTCATGGGTGTCATTTCCATGGTTTTCGGGGGTACTGATGCCGAAAATGAGGTCAAAATCGAAATCCAAGATGGCGGCAATAAAAATGTCAAATTAGTGGTCATGGGTGTCATTTCCAAGGTTTTCGGGGGTACTGATGCCGAAAATGAGGTCAAAATCCATTTCCAAGATGGCAGCTTGTAAAATTTCAATTTAACCATCATGGGTGTCATTTCCATGGTTTTCGGGGATGCTGATGACGAAAATGAGGTCAAAATCTATATATTCAAGATGGCGGCCATGAAAATTTTCAAATTAGCCGTGGTGGGTGTCAAATCCATGATTTTCTGGGACGCTGATTACAAAAACGAGATCCATTCTCAAACACCAAGATAGGGACCACGTTTTACCTGGCAAATTAAATTTAACTGGTAAATTTTTTTGACCGCCGTATATTGTCGAGGAATACTTAGTCTTTATTTCCAGCATCAGCACCCACGAAAACCATAGAAGTAATAACCATAAATAATAAGTAATTTTCTATGGCTCCTTCCTGGATTTGGGAATCATTTATTACTCTACCCCCGCAAGCGTTAGCCACTGCGACTGTAACCTCGACAAAATTTGTAGTTTTAAATATTGTTAGTAAATTCCAGCATAAGATGGCGAACTTGCGGCTACATACCTTTGCATTATTTTGTCAATCGTCAAAATTACGCATGCGTGGTTTTCTTTTTGCGTGTCACTGTTTCTATAAAACGTTAATTAATTTGGACGTTTGTTTGACAAAGTTTGTGTAATTTATTTTATGTGACAACCCTATGACAAGTGTTACCAATTTTGACATTTCATATGACCTGTCAAATGTATGGGCGTTGACCCACTGTATGTAGTAAGTAGGTACACTGTGCTAATACTAACCCAAATACAAGTACTCTCAGTGGTGGAGAGTCTATGTTGGTTTTATTTACTGTGTTTACCTTGCTCGCAATCCTGACATACCAATATTAGCTATAACTGAAATGATAGAATCACCCCTGAACGATTATGTTGTTGTGTCATTTACAAGATATTGTCTTTCACCGTTCCCGAGAGCGATAATCAAATTCTATTCCGCAATCAAATCATGAATTCGAAAGATCAGAGGTGTGGACCGGAATTGAAGTGAGACCCACCTGCATAGTAAGCAAGTGTTCAAACCCTAGGCTATCACTGCTTTTTCAACCTTCCTACATTCCAATTAAGAGATACATCGATAATTGTTAAGATTTACTTACCCATTGACGTCACATCAAGGGCATTCCAATAAATTCAATAAATATGGTCCTCATCTGATTTATTTCTGCCATACGTCACTAACAAAACTTCCCAGAATCTGCACAATATTAGGTACGTTTGTTTTTCAATCGGCATGTGGATCAAAAATATGCCGACATTTTTTCATTACGTTTGAGCAAGAAAACACATAAGTCGAGCATGACAAATATTTGTTCACGCGTGAATGCTACAAATGAAAATAGACCGTAATATACGTCGTAAAATGTTATAAAACATGAAACCTATTGTAGATATGTTCTAAGAATCGTAACGAGCGTACTATTTGAAGGAACCGACGCAGTGTACATTAAACAAAAACATTTACACTATTAATTACAACTGTTTACGTACGTAATGTGCGAATTACGGCGCCCGCGCCTATGTCCGTGACTAACGACTCGCAATAAAATGATGGAACAAACACCAGAGGGTCGGCTGTCCCATTTCAAAACCTAGTAAGGGACACTTTTTACAAAAATCGTTTTATTGCATAATCTTGCAAACCTAGAAAGTCTCTACCAAATACAAAAACACCAGTGTTGAAAAGTCACATAATAAGCAGATATATTTAAGCATCGATACCTAGTAAGTGCCATTCACTGCCTGTGATCATTTTAAAACCTAGTAAGTCACTTTAACCACATGGTTTTATCTAACATAAATACTTTCCAAAGGCTGACCGATTTAACGTTTATGCGTTCTCCTGTAAAATTTCGTTTTAAGCCTTTACTAGGTTTTGAAATTGGACAGCCGGGGTGGCGTAGAACATCCATCTCATTGTGTCTGTGACCCGTTTTTAATACACTCTTCATGCGAAAGTCTCCGACAGGGATCAGAGGGTGTCCCCCAGGTGAGGGAGGCCAGAGCTGCGCGGTAGGGGTGTGCCTCCGAGGCGTTTTCAATAAACAAAAGTTCCTCTCGTTCCACAAATGCAAACAAAGCCTCATCGACGCGTAATTATGTCAATATTCAATATAAACACAGTGGGGAGATGACAGATCACCCCCTTTTCCTTTACGCTAAGTAATGTCATCTGAACTACGGCTGAGTGGCGGTGACTTTATCGATATAAAACCGTGTGATGGAAATGTCGATAACGAAAGTTTTCAAAGAACATTACTTCCCGGTTACTTCCCCCAATACATAATCTTTCCAACAAAGTATAGCTGAATCCATCCATTACCGTAATTAATGAATTTCAGAAGCACACGAGTATTTTCTAATAACTTGTACGTATCTGCACAATGAAGCATGAAATAAAAGCGCTACTTCCACTTCCATTGTTATTAGATAGATAGTTAATTCAGAGAAATTGTTCAATTTGGTTTTCATAGACGACTTATCATCAATAATATAACGTAACATCACGCCTGTATTCCTCGAAGGGTTGTGCAGAGGTGTATAGTACACCCACATTACGTCGTTATGTTTAAGTCCCCTATAATAGGTGGCGAGCCTATTGCCTTTAACACATTCGAGTCCACCACATCTTTCATAGAGCTCATACCCCATACCGCCATACATATTGCTAGTGGACCTTCCAGAAGGATTCTCGGCATTACGTTTCCGCTAAGAGTGAACCCTCAAGGAGGGTTCTTGGCAATAGTCCAAAAACCGTGATAAATACGCTACTACGTCGTAGAATAAGTATTTGCTTATTTCGTGACGGTTTATTTTCCAAGAAAAGCCTACATTAAAATAAGCCCTCCAGGAGAGTACCCGGCATCGCGAATGCAACTACAGGGTGCCCTCCGGGCGGGTTAACTGAGCCTAAATCCAGACTCCCGGCTGCTACTGAGAAATTCCACACGGAAAAACACAATAACACTTTGCCCGACCTGGTGATCGAACCTAGGACCTCACGCTCAGTAGTCGCGCTTACGACCACAAGACCAACGAGGCAGTCATCATTAACACTTGTCCAATTATCACACATGATTTGATAAAGACCGACATTCATTGGAATGACACTTTATTCAGGCAAACTAAAACTCTTATGGCCCAAACTCTTGTGATCATCAAAGGGTTCTGAGAGGGTCAGAGTCAAAGGTGTTTACCCGCTATTATCTGTATTACGTCTCATTATGATACGGGGCGTAATGCAAAATTTCATAATCAGCTTATACAAGGTTAGTCGGAAAGGAGATACTAATCCGCAGACCACTTAAAGTATCACTAATGACGGTTTTAAAGCAAGTGTTACAATTTCAAAATTCGATAATTTTTATTTCCATGCAAAATTATTTTTATTTTAGTCTTTTCAAAAATTCTTCGTCCCTACTTTAGTTCCAAATTCAAAAAATGGAGCTTCTAATTCGTGACCTCAAAATATGACCTAAAATGTAAACACGATCATAGCTAAGGCTAGATAGATTTTAACACATTTTTTATGTAATTTTTGAACAGCTATTTCTTTTAAACTATTGACTTTTGGGGAAAGTGGTAGAACAAAAGGTACTTATTATTATGGGTACTTTAACACCCTCTCGGATTGGTAGGTACCCCCTTTCTGACTAACCCTGTATAGATTTTTTTAACAGTAACACTTAACGCCGTACATACTTGAGGATCGAGCCGGGACCTGACCATAAGCAGCAGAGTTTGAAACTTATAGACCAATCAGATGATCACGTCTAAAGGTCCGGCGGCATCGAATGAATGCCACCGATGCGATGCCGCGATTGGAGTGGTCCACAAGTAAAATAAGAAGTACCACCGATTCTTAAAGAAGAAAAAGGTCCAGCTACAACCAGTGACTTGCGCAAAGTCGCTTAACACTTTCACTATATTAAAACTGTAGCAAATACCCAAACCGACATTTTAAAACTTTAACCCATTTTGACGGACACGTCTAGAGCATACGGAATGTATAATTCATGAGCTAACGTCGCTCCTCGTCACCCGTGGCCGAGTGAGCTCGCCTGTTCATAATGTATGGGTACGTCGAGGAAAGTGAGGACCATATTCATTAGCCACTCAATGTTCAAAGTTGTGCACAACCACTGAATACATTTAAAGGTCAGGTGTGCCATCCGTATAACTATGACGTCAAAATATTAAGTCCTTGGTATTGCCTGCCTCGTGTACTGACGAAACAAGTTGTATTTTAATTAACAACTAATCGGTTGAAAGGTCAGATTTTATGGGTGACGTAGATACATAATGATTTGAAGTAGGTTTTTATCCCGTGTGGGGACGGGCTAGAATATAAAACTTCCTCACCGCACGCTGGGAATAGACGAATGTTGTAAGATTCAACAAAACCCAGCACGCTTGGTGGTAGGATCTATACGGTTCGCCTGGCTAGCTACCACCCTCACATTAAAGTCCGGCGCAAAGCAATTTACTGTGTTCCGTCGTGTGTATGTGAGAGCCAGAGAGGTATAGGGGAATCTCTCTATATATCTGTTACTTGGATTCGTGTGCTCCATCTTAGACCCTGTCTGCGCTTACCATCAGGTGCGACTAGGGTCAAGCGCGACCAAGTCAAATAATAAAAAAAAGGTACATCTTTTACTAGTTTTTTTATTAATATATTAATATTTATAACAGCTAATCGATTTTGACAGGAAAACAAAACCAGTTCGACTCGCGACCTCGCCGCGTGTTCAGCTCATGATTAGGTAAGGGCTCCGATTGGGTCCGAAACTAGTCGGGCAATCCCGAAAAATGCAAGTGAATAAACCGTAAGAGCGGTTACACACTGCGTCCGATCCGAATCCGTGAAAATACGGATGTCAAAAACTCGGACCGAATTCGGATATTGCTTTTCGCACTGCATCCGATCCGAATTCGGGAAAATACGGATCTAGAGTCTACAAAAATCAGTGAATGAATTCGGATATTGCTTACGCACCAATCCGATTTCTGATCCAAATCCAAGCAATTCGACGGGTCCTACGTATACTAGTATAAGTGCAAAAATCATACTTTACAGAAGAGCAGTTTAAAAGTTCGAAAGCTTTTAAATTTGACGTAAATCAAAAGAAATGTTTGAAATTTTCAAATGGTGTGGTATGGTCCATTCCACAATTTCAAATACTTCTACTGATTTACGTCAAATTTAAAAGCTTTCGAACTTTTAAACTGCTCTTCTGTAAAGTTTGATTTTTGCACTTATACTAGTATACGTAGGACCCGTCGAATTCATGGGCCATCTTTGGCATATTTTATGTCCGATTTGAATCCGAGGTAGTGCGAAAGCATTCATACAAACAGTAAGTACTACGGCTAAATACTTCGGTCCGTCAATATTAGGTACTTCCGAATTGGAGACTCACGGATGACGGAGAAAAATCGGATGACGGAAGTCGGATCTAGTGCGTAAACTACCATACAAATAGTTCTATGACTACGTCGAGACGTATTTTCACGGATTCGGATCGGATGCAGTGCGTAATTGCTCTAAATAATCATAAATAGGAAAACAAAAGACCATTTCATCACAAATTTAATAGTTGATGTATTGCTATTTAGAATCCTGCTACTTATAATAATAACCTTTCCAATTAACTGACATGGACACTAGACCGATGTGAGCGCTATTCATAACCCAATAAACAAAATAATTAAACCGCTTAATTATTCAAAAGTGCGTGCCTAACTGATAGACTCCGATATCGATTAGACATTTTCCTATTTAACATCGAGACGAAATTATTATCGCTAGCTACGTCCTTGAACGTTGTCATTCTTCAACTATGAACTATGAATCGAAATATCAGTTACGAATGGCATTTATCTTCGTCATTATAGTGGGGATGGCGGGGCAAGTTACAAGTAGGGTTGCCAACTCTTTGTCGGTCAAAAACAGTAGTTGTACAATTATTACCCACAAAAATATAATAGATAACGAAAGGATGAAAAAAAATATAGAAGGTTCCAAAATAGTTAAGTACTCGTACCTACTTTATTTCTTAATGGTTTTTTTTTATAAATTAACTTCAAAAGTAGGTAGTTACCAAAACAAACTCAAAAGCGCGAAAATCGAAATTGCCAATCTGTCAAACTCAAATCGAATGTAAACGTCAATTTGACATACCAGAATCGTTCAGAAATAGATATTGACGTTTCGTAGTACGCTTATACGTTTTGAAACGAATATTATTGCTTTGAGTTTGATGCTTTTAAAATACAGGGTGTAAAAAGACCCATCACATAGCCGAAATCTACGTACTCTGTACATCAAACTAAATTACTTTGACCAAAAAAAATTGCTGAGAAACGACTTTTATTTTTGGGCTTAAAAAAACGCTGTTTATTGTAGCGCGCAATGTAATGCACGTAACCGATTGTGCCTGTGTGTGTTGTGCAGCGGCTACACAGCTGAGCCAAGGCGGTCTTGTGCGTTTGATATTCATTGCGGTTTTGTAACTTCAAATGCGTAATTTCTTAGAGAAAAATTGAAAATTTTAATAATGTTTGTTTGGAAGAAAGGTTAGTATTATCACTTAGAATACGTTTTTGGAAAAAACTAAAAAAAATGTATACTTTGACCTTCAATATCTCCAGAACCAATGATTTCCCAGGTATAGTCTAGACGAAAAAAATGATCCCAATGATGGGTAGAATACGTGGTTTTCGTTATCGTTAAGGGTCTTTTTACACCCGATATAGTAGTTTCGCCTACTATATACTTTTTCACAAATATAGTAGTCGGGCCTCTAATACAGTAGGATACTATATTATGTAGTAGGGTTGGCAACCCTAGTTACAAGTGTCAGCTACGTGTCAAGAGCGGCTTGAATACGGGTCAGGTCCGAACTACGTCATAACGAGCACGTTTGCGAGATTCTCCGAGACACGTGCACAACCGGCGTCTGACTCCATTCAAATGTTTCCTATATTTATGAAAACTGCGACAGTACTGATGTTTCAACGGCAGCAGCTCATATAAACGAGGAAAACAAGCAACAGACACGCTTCTCTGAAATGTTTGGAATGATTCGTTGCTTTTTCGTAGGATTTCGTCTTATTAAAACTATTTTCTATGTAGGGCTGAGGTAAGATTGCTGTCGTAATTTGTAAACAATTCTGTTACTGTTCAAATGCTCCAGGGTTGGTTAGTAACTATTCTTTTCCGCGAATGAATTTAAACAGAAAAGTCTGTAGAAACGTAATAACTATTTAAACTAGCTTTTGCTGCGGCTTCGCTCGCGATAATTAAGATTAAAAAAAAACACTACTAAAGTTTCTAATATAATTCCATCATGATTCGAAAGACTCGTGGCGCCATCTATTATCATTAGAACGTTATTGTTGTTTTCCTCGGGAACAGTATTTTTTGCGGGATGAAAGGTACCCTATGTCCGTTTCCGTACACCTGACAAAATGAATGCAAAATTTCAGGATGATCGGTTCAGTGGTTTAGGCGTGAAAAGGTAACAAACAAACAAACTTACTTTCGCATTTATAATATTAATTAGGACACGCTTTGAAATACCTACATATACCCTTTTACCGTAAGGTGAGTCCTGACATTTATCTACTAAATGTTACCATACAAAGAATATCAGATATTAAAAAAAAACATGGATAATGTAGCCACTTTACGGTTTTTGGTGGTGTCGTTTACATTTTTTCGATAATAGTCTCCTTACAGCTACAATTTCGAAATGACCGCTATGTCAGAACTCATCTCTTGTTGAACACAGTATAAGAAAGACCTTGCAAAAATGACAGAGGTAAGAAAGAAAGAAAATTAATTTTACTCAGCCAAGGACACAATGACAGCATAAACAATAAAAATAATAAAACAAACTTTTTATGCTATCATGCCCGTGGCGACAGGATCTACAACTCAGCACATGCTGGGCGTAAAACATCCAGCGCTGATTTTCAAATGATTTGGTACTATTCCTAAATTCTCGACAAACAGTAAACAAACCAGTCTATAAAACTGTAAACTTTACTGTGCGCGAAACCAAACATTTGCAAAGCCATTGTCGCACCACAGAGGCCACGTAAGCTAAACGTTCCGTGGGGAGTGTGGAGTGCATGTAGGCTGAGGTCACGAGGTGTAGTCGACACCTCTCTCAACACTCCAACACTCGCATCTGAAATAGGTTACCGTAGAACAAGAGGCGCGACATTCAAAGTACGATCGAGACTTTCAGCTTTTGAATTAATTTGTGAAATTAAATGGGATGTTTTTTTTTTTAGAACGCAGTTGTAACGTAGCGGTTGAGCGCCTACCTTCCATGCCTTCCTGCTTCCATTCGATCCAGGCCCGCGCCTCTGACTTTTCGAATTAATTTGCGTATTATAATTTGATTAAGGCGGCTTTATTCAAAGACTAGAGGTCGATCGGGGCCCGCGTGGATGTCGTTTATCGCGTATTCCGTATTTTTTGGGATGAAAGTATCTTATGTCCTTCTCCAGGTTTCAGAGTATCTCTGTACCAAGTTTCAACACAATCGGTTCAGCGGTTTAGGCGTGAAAGCGTCACAGACAGACAAAGTTACTTTCGCACTTATAATGTACGGATTATATTTTCAGTATCTTTCATCTGAGGCATTCTTCTAAGAACACAGACACAAAAGGAAGAAGTAAGAGAAAAAAAGAACTGACAACATAATCAACCTATTACTGTTCCACTGCTGGGCACGGCCCTCTTCTCAGAATGAGAAGGGTTAGGGCTTTAGTCCACTACGCTGGTCTGGTGCGGGTTGGTGGACTACACGCCATCAAAAACTTTTTGAAGTCTTCCAAATGTGCAGGTTTCCTCACGATGTTTTCCTTCACCGGTAACGCAAGTGTTAAGGTGCTTCCCCCACCGAAAGTGTTCGAAAATTTCTACAACACTTGTCAAAAATGTTGTACGTACGAAAGGAGATGTTTGATTTTGGGCCACCACTATGTACAGTATATAGAAAAATAGGAAAAAAATTGAGGATTACCATAAAAATACAAATAAATTAATTTGAAGAAGAGTACAATTTGTACTGGAATTATTATTTGGGTACGTTTTTTTAATATGGTAACCCTTTTTTTTCTGGTAGCCATGACAGTTGTGTTTGACATTAACATGAATTTGACAACTTTGACAGTCTTAGGTTTCGTGGTGTGTGTGTGACGCCATCGAGTACAACACCCTGTAGTTCTATTTCATTATAATTATGACGAAATCCAAGTATTTTCGTCTTTATACAACGTAGATAGGTTATGTAAGTACACAAAAAATAAACACTATGGGGTCAATGACATGTCAACAGTTGTCAAAATGACATTTCACATAATTTCGATCCACATAACTTGAATATACAATTAAACAAAGTAAAATTATAGAAAATTAACATTAAAAAACGGTTACTTCTTGTATAGCTATATTTCCATATAGTGTACATGGTGCTGGCCCAGGCTCCATACATTTCTGAAACATCTCCTTTCAATATGTTGTGTGTTGACAGAAATAATGTTTTTTTTTTGAAGTGGGGCTACTTTCGGTGGGGGAAGCGCCTTAAGTCGAATATGGTATGACATGTCTTACAGGCATTAACCAGAGTCGCTGAGCTTAAATTGATCATAAATTTCATCCAAACAAGGAGTCGAAACTAGATCGTCGGTTCAGCTTACTATAGTCTATAGTCCAATGGGATGTTAGTAACGACTTTCCTCCTTTCTTCAGGACATAAATTGTTTCTGCTCTACTTCCTCAGACTTCAGAACTTCAAGCGCACAAGACGAACGAACTACAAGTGCTTTACTTTGAGGAAGGTTTTTTGCAGTGCCACTTAGGAAGCTCGGCTGTTGCCGACAGCTAATTAAATTTTATTACTAAAAGGTTAAATTAATTAGCAAAAGCGCAACATCGGGGACTCCTGTGTTACGGATCCCGTTTTATGGACCTCGTGCGTCAAGAGCCAGAATTAGTGGTTTCGTGACAATAGCGTACCTCTATGGCCAAGATCTAATATCTCATTCTTTGCAACGCAATAATAACGTTATGGGCTCGTAAAAAGTGCGAAAATATCAAAAGAATGACTTTTATAACGAATGTGTTTCTGGTTTCTGTCAGCCATGCTTTCTGAACGTGATGTTATTATTAGATTTAAGAGGTACGGTTCGGTCGAATCTCTTGATACATTTTCCTCTTGAACAATTTGCTCGTAAAATATAGTCTGATTTTGAAAACAAAGTCATAAGAAAAAAACTGTATTCGTTTTGATCATAAATTACTTTAAAAAAATACTGTTGAATGCCGTCAAACGGTGATTGATGAAACATATTTTAAAAAGCTATGTTGCCAGTATCGTTCGGAATTTAAAAAGCTTCATACATGATATAGCGTTCCCGCTGAAAAGCATACAGTATAGTGTCAACACTGGCTGGAACAGGAAGGTAAAAGATAAAAACGTTAGTGTAGCGGTTATGTGCGGACGAGAAGCAACTTCCTGCTACACAGCTGATTGAATTCAAAAATATTTTACGTAATAGGAGCCTTGCATGCTCGCTCGGGGAACTAATATCATTATAATGGTAGCGGTGGTATAGAACCGTGCAACAGCCTGTAACTAAGTTTGTATGACGCTATCACTAATATTATTACCTTCTCCACGTAGAGACTCAGCAAAGTTTATACGGGGTGAAATTGTAAACACTCGACAAACCGAAATGGGAGATAGTACTCATCACTATGAACAACTTTTACTGTGGGACCAAACCTGAAATCGCGAAAAAAAAACAGCTGTTCCCTACAGTTTGAAGAGTTATGTGAACATGAATCTCCTCCCAGTGAAGTGGAGTACCGGGAGCTCAGTAATATAGTGTCTCCCTCTAGTAGATCGGAGTGCCGGAGGCTCAGCAGTGCAGCGCAGCAGTGGGGTGCATGAAAAGAGCCTCCACGAGTGACGATACATAAGTATGTCCGGCGCACCCTGGGCAGTCAGCCCCGCTACCAACCTTGCTGACTGGCTAATCTTTTCACCACGGCATGAGCTATTCTCGTATAGCTCGTGCCGACACGATGGAAGAAGAAGCAGTGCAGCGACTCCCTCGAGTAGATCGGAGTGTCGGAGGCTCAGCAGTGCAGCGACTCCCTCGAGTAGATCGGAGTGTCGGAGACTCAGCGGTGCAGCGACTCCCTCAAGTAAGTCGGAGTGCCGGAGGCTCAGCACTCCGATCTACTCGAATTAGTATGTAGTCAGTGTAACTGCATGACAACTACCGACTGGATGTACAGCCCACTTACAGTTATAATTACGAAAATTAAACGAAACATGTTTCACTAAACGCAGCGTTATTGGCAACCCAAGTTCCTTTTATCTCATTCTCCTTATCATCAAAACCCACCAAAGCCAGTCTATAAAGATTGCTTCTATTTAATTCCTCTAAAGTGAGAAATATATTGCTAAGCGGATTTTAATTACTTATTGATCGGGTATTAAGTGGGACGATAAAATTGGGGCGAAGTGAAACCCTTAATCGGCGTGACGGGCTTGCCCACGATGATAAACTGCGGACTAAATTAAATATTTCAATTTAATGTTGTTACGAAGCTGCTTTTCAATTGACAGTTTAAAATGGCCTGATGATAAATTATTTAAAAGCGCTTTGAAATTTGGCTTTGAAAGTAAAACATGGCTGCTAGTTTAGGTACTATGTAATGGATAAGCAACAATAGCAACACAGAAATCTAAATAATTACATAACATCACGCCTCGTATTCACCGAAGATTTGGGCAGAGGTGTATAGTACACCCTCATTTCGCCGTTATGTTTAAGTCCCATGCAATAGGGGGCGAGCCCATTGCCATCAACCACGCACAAATCCAGACTCCGGGCTACTGAGAAAATCCACACGGAAAAACCCAATAACACTTTGCCCGACCTGGGGATTGAACCCAAGACCTCACGGTCAGCAGTCGCACTTGCTACCACTAGACTAACGAGGCAGCCAATACATAATCTATAAATAATCTAAATAATAATTATTTAGATTATGTAGGTATTTTTTATCAGTGTTGGTCAGCAGGTGTCACACTACTGGATAAACGCAACGTACGCATCCAAGGAAGCTACAAAATTGCCTCATCGCTGAGAAGATCAAGCAACGCCTTCGATGGTAAAAGACTACATGGTGCGAATAGCCTACCTACAGACGGCGTTGCGAAATCGCGGATGACCCCCGCCACCTGGTTGACGACAGTCCAGGAGAACCTGAAGGAGAGAAATAGACGCCGCAACAGCGCTGGAAATAAATGGAGAAGGTAGACAAGGAAAGAAGATAATGGGACAAGGCAAAGAAAGAAGAAAAAGAAGTTGTTGGTGCTAAATATAATAGTTATTACTTAGTCATCTCTTAGAAGATCAGTGTCCTACGCTGAAAACAGTGGGGTGCATGAAAAGAGCCTCCACGAGTGACGATGCTTAAGTACGTCCAGCGCACTCTTTTTTTTTTATCGAGCGAAAATCCTCATGGATACCCTTCGCCTAGGGAAGGCGAAGAGTTATGCCGGACTCTTACCAGCTAAAAACCCACGGTGTTCTTTCTCCTGACCCTTGGCCGGGGTCGCGGTATTCGCAGCTGGGCAGTCAGCCTTACGACTAACCTTGCTGACTGGCTAATCTTTTCACCTCGGCAAGAAAGAAAGAGAAGTGCCCTACGCTATAAATGTCCTGCGCTTTCAAAGAATATGATAATGGAGGAATGAAGAGTAAAAATGCTTAGCAGCCAACATTCCGCCTTTATTCTTTCATAAAACTCTTCTTAAAAACAAACCAAGATATCGTGCAATGTTTAAAAAATGATGTATTGGCCCATGGTATATCCATTACCCTGAATCAATTTAGAGAGCTGCGCGAAGACGTCTTGTTATATTTTCTTAATTCTAAATTATTATACAAACAGTTCGCGCAGTTTAGATCCATTGTCTAAAGCTGGTGTTTAGTATGGTTATGTATTGTTGAATGCACGTCACTGAATTCGAATGCACGTAGTTTGCCGTCCGGTACACATTTTTTGACGGCATGAAACTTTAGCTATAAACCCGCTTGCACGCAACAGGCATGCATACTCTCGTTTGACGTCATCGAGTACCCGTCACGCCGTGTTATATCGTCATATTGGCAATTCACTCTAAATTTTTGTTAGCATATTTCAAAATTCATGAAACCGCTATATTTGAAACCCGAATTTACCTTATTTACCTTTCCTTATGCTAAAAGGTTATTTATCTCTCTTGTCATGTCGTTTTATTAAAGAGAAAATGACAATGACTGATAACACTTATCGAGTGTTTTCTGAATAATATTTGTGTAGGATTTTGTATTCAGCTATGCGAACTAATCTGTGTCGCTCTTGATAAGTTTAGAAACATTCAAAAACATGAGTTTTATACGAACTAAATGAGTGGATTGAAGCACCAGCTTTTATATACAAATAAAAGTGGGCAGAATATGTACCTAATGAATATGATCTATGTATAAAAATACTAGAAACTTAATAGAGTGCACGGTTGGTGGGGCCGGATAAGAGAATTTGTCCTAGTCCCGACGGCGACCGGAACTCATACAATGGACCGTTCCGACGGCTGATGGGACCGGAACGACGTGTATCTACGTCTCTAGCCCACCTATCAATATAATTTCAATGCACGACGACGCTATCTATATTTCTATTTATTTCAAAGAAAATTGTTACGTTTATTGAAGGTCAGTGATCTTATATTTCATTGAAATGTAATAACGACAGATAATTAGATTTTTTACTGTGACTGGAATTTGTGGGACAGGTCTGACGTGTATTGGTATCATTTTTTATTAAATGGGTAATACATTTAACTTAAGGCCAGCGGTGGACTGGAATGGATCCTTAATGATGGTGTTCTTTGTGATGCAGATGGATGAAAGACAACGTGCGATTTACGACACATACTCGTACTTAAAAATAATAACAAATAGACATTTATGTGACGACGGTAACCATATACAAGGCAATAAATAAATAAAAGCTTATGAAAAATATGTGGTTTATAAAATAACTAGCTGTTCCCAGCATGCGTTGCAATGCTCTTTTTCCTACCTACTGCCTACCTACTACCTACCTACTACCTACCTACTACCTACCTACTACCTACCTACTACCTACCTACTACCTACCTACTACCTACCTACTACCTACCTACTACCTACCTACTACCTACCTACTACCTACCTACTACCTACCTACTACCTACCTACTACCTACCTACTACCTACCTACTACCTACCTACTACCTACCTACTACCTACCTACTACCTACCTACTACCTACCTACTACCTACCTACTACCTACCTACTACCTACCTACTACCTACCTACTACCTACCTACTACCTACCTACTACCTACCTACTACCTACCTACTACCTACCTACTACCTACCTACTACCTACCTACTACCTACCTACTACCTACCTACTACCTACCTACTACCTACCTACTACCTACCTACTACCTACCTACTACCTACCTACTACCTACCTACTACCTACCTACTACCTACCTACTACCTACCTACTACCTACCTACTACCTACCTACTACCTACCTACTACCTACCTACTACCTACCTACTACCTACCTACTACCTACGTATCCTATGTCCTTCTCCTGGCTCTAAACTACCTCCCTGTCAATTTTCAGCTAAATCGGTTCAGCCGTTCTTGAGTTATAAGTGAAGTAACTAACACGACTTTCTTTTATATATATAGATTAAGTAATCAACATTATTTCATAACATTTTTCATAAAAATGACACTATTAACTAAAAAGAATCTCATTAATTAAAAAGCTCAACGATATACAATGAATAAAAGATTTCATTATAATCGCAAGAGATCATTAAAAATGTTCTATGTGTCATAAAACAGCGCAGCGTATGTTTAATCCCCTCGACGCACGGCGCATGTCGCAGTGCAAACACGAAAACATTACGCCCGTGTAATTTGTAGAGTCTTCTGATTTATTTCAAAATATAAGTACGGAAGATTTCCCAGAACAGCTTTGATTGAAAGATAATCTTGGTCGTTTTACAGAAACAGTCTACAAAACAATCGTGTTTATATTCGACTCTGACTTAAACAAAACAATATGCAAGCAAGAGCTAGTTTTATTGTACTTGTAACAAAATACCATTTGCTGGAGATACTATGTACCTTAATTTATAAATTATCGTAGGAAAAATTTAATTATGATCTACAAAAATTTTTCTATTTCATGATCTGTGTTCTACTTTAAAATGATCAAATTCATTATTTTTAGACCACCTCGTTGGTCTAGAGGTCGCAAAAGCGACTGCTAAGCGTGAGGTTCTGGTTTCAATCTCCAGATTGTTGTGTTTTCCGTGTGGAATTTCAGCAGCCCGGAGTTTGGATTTGTGCCCGGTTGACAGCAATAGGCTCGCCCTCTATTACGTGGTACTTAAACATAACGGCGAAATGAGGGTTTACCATACACTTTGGTCAACCCTTCGGGAAATAGAGGCATGATGTTATGTTATTAGTTTTCATCAAACAGCCCGAAGTATTAGTAATTTTAAATATGTCCGATTGGCGCGTAGTTACTGCGGCACACATAAGGACGTTTGTTCCTGTTGATATAGCGTGCCATATGTTCTGTGCCAGCACGTTATAGATTACACGAACGAGGTCAGTTTATAAAAGACGTGTTTGTTTTGTTTGGACGCAAACAGTACGAGAGTTCTCACGTTTTGCGTAAATGGCAGCCCGTGAGGGCTCGGGCACAAAGACTGCGGTTAAACTTTTTGCGTTGCTTTTGCACAATTGTACACACAAGCCCAACAGAGTTTTTGTAAAAAGAAGGCTGAATACAGAAAGCCTTCTAAAAAAATACTATATTATAAAAATAACAGTTTTAAAAGTCGGTGCTAATCCACGTTGAATCGAAGGCACCAATTTCTGAAACTATGAATGTTATACATATGGTAATTATTTTACTCTTTACAGTTTTTTTTTAAATTCGGTTTTTCTTTATTTTTTCAACGCAATTTTATTTCTCTTTTTTGAGTGATTACAGCAATCGCGAGTCGTTATTCGCGGATTGATATTCATTAAAGAGTTGGATTTTCAATTTCCTAAGTTCTTTATCAGATCTTCACCGAAAAATGGGGCCACCCGGGAAAATACTCTTTCAAACAGGCAACGAAATCGCTGAAAAACATACCAAAATAAAACACGTCGAATTGGGAACACCCCGCCTCCCTTTTTTGGAAGTCGGTTAAAAACAGGCAACCGTGAGTCTCCGAAAACTGATTTCAATGAATACCCTCCGGTTTCTGAATTGAGAATTCGGAATAAGCAATACTTAAGTAGTATTTGAGTACGGAGTTGTCAAAAAAATGCTTTGAAATCCGTCATTTTTTTTTGACAACTCCGTACTCAAATGTTACTTAACCGGTTGCGTACTGCCCGTCGTCCCAGGACGACACTTAATTGTCTTATCTATTGTGTCTATAATTACGGTGATTGAGAGTTTAAGTACTGCTTATCCTAGAATTCTCAATTCAGAAACTGGAGGTTATTAATTATACCCTAAACTTTCGTTAATGAACTTGTATGGTGCCTTCACAGAAATATAGTTTGGGGCAAAGCACACTACTTTGGACTAATAAAACTTTATATTTAGATAATTAATTAAGATCCCGTTTCCAAACTTTGCATCGAAATTACTAAGTGAATTGAAGTCTGCACATACCTCATTATGCTCAAAATTCAATGGCGTTGCAGGTCTATCCTATCACGTTAGAACTAACATCGTGACTAACGAACTGTGGGTGTATGACACCCCGATTAACCCTTCGGGGATCGCGATAGGCCTGATAGGCGTGACACTTATGATATGAATGACATACAAAAAGGTCATCTGATGGCGAGTGTCAACTGTCATTCAGTAGGCTATTAATTTAATCTTTTATTTTACCCTAGTTGGTCATTAATGCAGTGAAGCACTGATATCCTGTTTCATGTAGTGCTGGACTTAAAGAATAGTACTACCCTATCTCTTCCCGTGGGTGTCGTAAAAGGCGACTAAGGCACAGTAGACATATAAGCTAAAGCAGTACTTCAACTACCTACAATCGTCCGATTTGACACACTCACAAAGACACGCACTGCAACAAGACAAATAAGGTATTTTCGGGATACAGTTCCATACAAAAACAAAAAACTACTCAGTATACAAAGCGTGTCAGTGTGAGTGTTTCAATTCATGAGATTATAGTAAGTTGAGGTACTGCTATAGCTTATATGTCTACTGTGACTAAGGGATTCTTTAGTTAGAGGATGGGCAGCAGCGTTCTCTGAGTACTTTAACAACCAAAATGCGATCGCCAACCCGACTGCCAAGCGTGGCGATTAAGGCAAACCCCCCCTTTTGGGGGAGGCCTATGCCCAGCAGTGGACGTCTTTCGGCTGAATGATGATGATGATGACTGATATCCTAGCGGTTAAACGGTTGCCTTAGATGCAGAAGGGTCCGAGTTAGAATGCGGCCCGCACCTCTAACTTTTCGAATTCATGTGCGGATCAGCAGGCTTACTCCCGAGTCCCGACTGGATCGAGTTTTGAATCGAGTCGACTTAGTGTCAATTCTTACTATTGAAATCGACAAAAGCGCACAATTGTGCACCGGCTCGAATAAAAATTAACGACTGTTTTTGATATTTGTTAGTTTTAAATCAAACCTCAGCACGGTCGTGCAGTTTTGTCGATTTCAAGAGTAAGAATTGACACTAAGTCGACTCGATTCAAAACTCGATCCAGTCGGGAGTAAGCCTGCAGAATTGAATTATCTCTCGCGTTAACTGTGAAGGAAAACATCGTGACGAAACCTGCACACCTGAGATGGCTCTATAAAGTTCTCGATGGTGTGTGTATGTGTGTAGTCCGTCAACCCGCACCAGGGGGTCTACTCCCTAACCACGAAGTCCGTGATTTCGGCGTTTGTTACGAGCGATTCCTACTCCCTATCACCTACGGACATACGATTATTTCCGAGACCGAACTAAGAATGAATGACAACACGATTTGACAGTTGTCCTAACTACCGATGTGTTTTTGCCCGTCCGATAAGTTAAGTAATAACACGTTTGGTGCAGTGGCTAAGCGATTGGCTTCTGCGCTACAGGTCGTGGGTTCGATTCCCACACGGAACAAAAATTTGTATAGCCTACAGATGGTTGTTTCGGGTCTGGGAGTTTGTTTGTGAGATTTGTGTCTGTAAACGCACCCACGATACAAGAGAAATCTTAGTGTGGGGCAAAGTTTAAAAAAAAAAAATGTTGAACTTGACACTTGTTTTGTTCACTCCTACGTTTCGGGCTACTTTCGGACGGGGAACTAAATTCGTTGACGGACTTAGGGAGTAGGCCCCCAGGTCTGCGTGGTGAACTATGGCCTCAACCCTTCTCATTCTGAGAAGAGGGACGTGCACAGCAGTGGGACAGTAATGGGCTGATTATGCTGTGGTTATAATTTGGAAATTACGAGTTAATTCATTTGGCACAAAGCGTTTTCCATATCACATACAATTGTAAAAGACACAACAACATAATCGTTTAGGGGTGATTCAATCATTACAGTTATAGCTAATATCAGTATGTTAGGATTGCGAGCAAGGTAAATATAGTAAATAAAACCAACATAGACTCTCCACCACTGAGAGTACTTCTATTTGGATTAGTGTTAGTAACATGAACTAGATCACAATATAATACTTTACACATTTATTACAAGATCATAAAATAAGGACAAGTTAGACAGATATAAAAGGTCAGACTTCTCCAGCTGATCTACACAGAATGCAAAATTTCGTCGAATGGCCACGTTGATCCATGTCGACGACTACCTTCCTTTGTCAACATTGCCCAGCGCTACCCGCTACCGTTAACAAATGCAATTGGGAACTGTTCCTTTCAGGACAGTGATATAGAATTAAATCATCCTAAATTATCTGTGCCCTACACAAGTTGCCATGCAGATAACGAAGCGTCAGTCAGTACCAAATGGGACTGGACTAAAATTAGCGTGATTCAACTGTACGTACGTAAAATCATAAATATGTTTGCGTCATGAGTAATTTCATTATCTTTATAGTTAAACGATGCGGTTAGCGTCAGTAGTAGCGCCATTACGCTTCGCGTCATACAGACACGTGGACTGTTTGAACATAACCGACTTGGCATGTAATTATTATACCTACGATCCGATTACCTTGTCTTGTGGGAATATTGACCAAAATCTGATTCAATTAAAACCATCAACAGTTTTCGGTGAAATTATTAGGTGTACGTTTGATAAAGAATATAATTATAACTCCATAGAATACATTTAAAGAAAGATGTCGGTGAATGGTAGAGGATGCCGTAAAAGGACATACATCGATGTTATTGGTAATGTACTTCAAAAAGAACAGACGCGTAGTACTCTCAACGGCGTGCGTGTATGACAAGATGTGGACGAAGCGAAAGAAGGATGTAAGGACCGTAGCATTTGGCGTTCTATTGTTTCTTTAGTATAACTTTATTATGCCTAATATTGAGCATATTATAATATGAGCTTGGCTGATTCTAATCCAACCCTTGATAGTTCTTAAACGGTTCCCTATCCATTTGCATAAAATTTTAAGACCTAGTATAACTTAGCATAATTTTGTTTGGCATAATTATATTTTCGCATAATATAATTACGCATAACAGCTTACGCATAATTTTTTTAAGCATAATTTCTCTAACCATAATAATGATTAAGCATAACCAACAAAATTCAACCTCAAACTTGAAAGGCAGACGCCGTTTTCTTCCGGAAATAGAAGTTAAACAGTCCATTAAACACCCCCTCCCATAGACCAATTTTATTTTTAGCATATTTTACAATAGTTTTGCACCCACCGGGGACGGTCCATGACTGTACTCCAATAGTGCAGCCGTGGATAGTCCCCGGTTGTAGATTATTAGACAATGGTAAAAACATTTCTGATTATCATAACTAACGTTATGCTAATAGTCATTAGGCCTACTAACGTTATGCGAATCAAATTTATGCCAAAACAAATTAGTCTTTAAGATGATTATGCCAACATAAAATGTATGCCTAAAAAAATTATGCCGAAGTATTATTATGCCAAAACAAATTGTGCCAAAATCGTTATGCCGAAGTATATTAGGACAAAGAACATTATGCGAAAAGAAGGGATCCCTTCTTAAACGCAAGAGCACCCTAACAAATCTGCCATTTATCGTTACCCGATATTTCAATCTATCTGGGCGATGTATCCGAATTTCCTGATTCTATCTCACACAATTTCTGCCAATAAATCTCTAGGCTCGTTTCACATCGCCAATCTTTCAATCAAGCCATCAGTTAGACGTGCACACGTCACGGCGTAACTACGGCATAGTTCGCACAATCCGAACATCTGTTCAGTTTGTCAGCACCTCAACAAGTTACCTACATACATGTAAACATGTTCCAAACGATTTATTATTACGCGCGTTAAAATGTGGAAAAATTAATGGGAACATAAAATATGGGTTACATAACTGTTTCTTTTGGTGTGTGTTGCAGAACTATTTCTTATTGTAGATAGACCAGTGGCTTTGGCAAAGTGCAGAGAAAAATTGAGATAAAAGACGAATCCTTTGAAAGTCTCGGGAAGCAAGATCTCCACACAGAAGGCAAAAAGGACAGGCAAAGTCGCTCGACCAATTTTCCTTAGCAGTTTTTGCGAATCATAAAATCCGAAATGAGGACACAATGGAAGCTTAAATGGCAGTAGGTTGGCCATGGTCGTTGAAGAGCCGAAGCCAATTAATGCAGACGAATCTTGAGAGAATCACCAATCGGAAAACCAATGCGGGGGCCCTCAGTCGGATAGACCGCAGACCTGAAAATACAGCTGGTTCTGACTGGGGCATGATGAGGCATTTATTGAATGTACTCAATCCAAAATGGGATTGGAACAGCCTGAGTTCATTGATTTTAAGTGTATGAACAGAAACTGTTAATGTTTTGTTTCTGCATCACCCTAAGGTCAGCTGGTAGAAATTGATTAAGGCATTAAGTCCGCCTCTGAACTAATTTTGTGCATAGAGAATAAATAGAAATCAACTCAGGCTCTCCGTCATGGAAGGCAACCGCTAGACTGTCATTGCTTTTTCCTCATCTATTAAATGTTTCAAAGTGTAAAATAAATAAACTACATCATAAAGAATGTATCTTTATGATGTAGTGCAAAATAAAAACTGTAAATGAAATAAATATCTGGCTTCTCTGCTCCACTGGTTGCGAGTGAAAGGAGTGTTCAGTTAGAGATAAAATAAAATTAACTTCAATGAATTTATGTATATTCAATTATTCATTTCATTTGACGGGAAGCCGCCATCAACGCGTCTATTTACAGAAATATCAACGATTAATATTAAAGAAAACTCCAACACGGGATGAGTCACTATGACAACTAAAAGCGAATTCAAATCTAATTCAGTTTCCCGTTCATGAAGTTACGAGCATTTTATTATTGTCATTTGTTGGCAATCAAGCTGACGGTCCACCTGATGGTAAGTGGTGGTCCCAAAAAGTAGTGTCAAGTCCAGAGGTAGAGCACCCTTATGGGGGATTTACACGGGTCGATTTTAAGCCGTGCGGCAAGTCACCAGTCGCATCGCTTGTAAAAATCGAATCGCCACCCCATTTACACCGGTCGACAAAAATCGCATGCGACTTGTTCATTACTAGCGGAACAACACAGCGCAAAACACACCTCATGCGGCGGACGATCGCCTGCAACTGACCATTTACACGGTCGATTTTAGTCACCCGCCGCATGCGGCTTGTCGCCGCACGGTAAAAGTCGGATGGCACCCAACTTTGGGGCTTGCGATTTTAGTCACATGCGGCCTAGTCGAATGGTCATTTAGACGGTCAATTTTCCGAAAATCGACCCGTGTAAATCCCTTATTAGAGGTACCCGAATCACCCCCGTGTATGTTCCGCGTTTTTTTGTAGTTTTCGAGTTATGATTTCTTTTCATGTTTTAATCAAACTCTGACTTTAATGACATTTTTGATCATAGATCAAATATATATGTCCATTTCTGTACACATGACAACGTATATGCAAAATTTCAGGATGATCAGTTCAGTGGTTTAGGCGTGAAAAGGTAACAAATAAACAAACTTACTTTCGCATTTATAATATTAGGATATTATGTTTTTCACGTGTAATTAGGTTAAATATATTTAGTGATTATTTAATAAAAGCGAGACTCAATTATGTAGATGAGGAGGATAGAATAAAACAGGGCGGTTCTTAGAGGTTAGCCCTAGGGAGGTCAGAGGCATCCTGAGTGCTTATAAAGTATTCAAATAAGTTCATAATCCTAAGGACGCGTTGCCAAGTCTTTGCTCTTTAAATTACATTCAAATCCTCTAGTCTAATTGCTAATTTTTATTCTAGAACGCTGAAGGCATTCTATATTAAAATTTCTTTGAAGTTAAGCTTTGATTTTTTTTCTTTTCCTTTTAAATAATATACGTAGCACGTTTTGAATCGACGTTGGTTTTAACTTTGTATTGTTTTTCATTTTATAAAACAGCGCTGTTAAAAATACTAATGTTTTAAAAATATTCGAATAAAAAGATCTTGTGGCTTCAAATTCAATCACCTGAACTAACAGTTGGTCTTCATATTTACACTATAGTAAAAATTAAACACGATATAACTATAATAATTGGAATAAAAACACCAGCGAAACGAATATATAATGATAACAACGCTACGCGTCTACGTCCGTAGCGCTACGTAATTAAGTACGCTACGGGACGTAGCTGGGTAATGCAAGCAAGATAATTAACGTTAGAATGTAGGTTACTAATAACTATATTACCGTGTAACTAACTACATTATTTCTGAAACATAAATATTCATAACATGGTTAGTCGGAAAGGGGGTACTAATCCGAAAGGGTGTTAAAGTACACCCATAGTAATGAATAAATGTTGTTCTACAACTTGCCCCAAAAGTCTATTTTTGTATTTAAGCTCAGCTATGATCAGCTGCGTTTACAATTTAGGTCATATTTGGGGTCACGGATTAGAAGTTCAATTTTCTGCTCGTAACTAATGCATGGAGGTCGAATTTTGCATGGAAATAATAATTATCGAATTTTGAAATTTCAACACTTACTTTAAACAGTCATCGGATACTTTAAGTGGGCCGCAGATTAGTACAACCTTTCCGACTAACCTTGTATTTGTTGGTGACAGACCCAACGTCACCCGTGCGATGTTGAAGGCAGGATGTACGACGCAAGTTGACCAGCGTGGCTTTTCTTAAAATGGGCCTATTTCTAGCAGACTGCGAAAGGCAGAGTTGATTGATTGATACATGTTAACCCTTTACAGGGCAGATTATACACCGTGGGCCTGAGGTACCTGAAAGATTTTAACTTCGATTCCGATGCCCAATTGGAGAAGAAAAGCTAGGACATAGTTTGTTGAATAAAGCTTAGTTTTCGAAATATTCATTATTTATGGAAATTGACAACTCGAACAATTACCTACTATGGTAACAAGTCCTATGAACGCGGCGTTGCGACTTTTGTGATACCACTACCCGCCGTATATCTTATTTGTCGGGGAGGGTTGTGAACTGAGAAGTTTCATATCCACTCACACGATAATTTATGCCTATCAGAAAGGCGTGGTTAAAACCTTTCGGGTAGGTACCTCGGGCCCACGGTGTTAAGGCGTGTATTAAGGCACATACAAAACCACAATTACTTGGCGTCATTGGCGATCATGTTGGCTAAATTCATGTTGGTGGTCGCGTTTGTGCGCTGTGCTCGTTTAAGGTCGATGTGTTTTTATCATAAGGGTGATCATTCTTACAATAGTTTCGATAAAATCGACATTAAAGTCAGACTAGTGGGGTGGTTACAAGCGCTGTACAAATACTACAAATTTAGTTTCTGCCCTATAAAGGGTTAAGGCATGTTACGAGTAAGTTGACCTTTCGACAAACCATGAACTGAGGGCTGTCCATAAACGTACGGTCCATGGCCCTATATGGGGCGCCAATATGGGCGGACACCTTGACGGCGCGCAACGTCGCAATCCTGCGCAGACCGCAGCGCGCGATGGCCGTCAGGGTGATAAGGGGGTACCGTACGATCTCCTTCGAGGCGGCGAGCCTCCTAGCCGGATCGATGCCCTGGGATCTGGAGGCGAGGGCCCTCGCGCTGAGATATCGTCAGCGCGAGGAGGCGCCTGAGCGGAGTGAGCTCCGCCAGATCCTAGTGGCCGAGTGGAGAGAACGACTTGCGCAACCCAGCGCAGGGCACGCCGCAATAGCGGCGGTAAGACCCGTTATGGAGGAGTGGCTGGAGAGGCGGCATGGCGCCCTCAGCTTCCGGCTGACGCAGGTGCTCTCGGGACATGGATGTTTCGGGAAGTACCTGTGTCGCATAGGCCGGGAGCAGACGCCCGGATGTCACCACTGCGTCGACTGCCCGGAAGACACGGCGCTGCACACGTTGCAGGAGTGCCGTGCGTGGGCGACGCAGCGCCGTGAACTAGTCGCGGCGATCGGTGGTGACCTCTCGCTTCCGGCCGTGGTTCTGTCCATGGTCGGGAGCGAGAGTGCGTGGGAAGCCGTCACCTCCTTTTGCGAGGTGGTGATGGCGACCAAGGAGGGAGCGGAGAGGGAGAGAGAGGCGACGGCCACTCTCCCTTCCCGCGCCAGACGCACCGGGCGCCGCCGGAGGGCGCGCGACGATCTCCGGCCACCCTAGTGTGTGGCCTGCGGGCGACGGGTTAGGGGACCCGTCGCCCGACCAGTAACAGGCCCGAGAAGGCGGCGCGCATGTGTTCCGTGCGCGCCTCTCAGGAGGACGTGGGGCAAGGCCCCACAGAAGGAGAGGTCCGCCAGGGGATGGCGGACCGAGGCCTGCCGGGGTTGCGGTGCATGCAGCTGCGAATCCCGTGACCCCGGCCAAGGGTCAGGAGTAGGAACACCGTGGGTTTTTAGCCGGTAAGAGTCCGGCATAACCCTTCGCCTTCCCCAGGCGAAGGGTATCCATGAGGATTTTCCCACGATAAAAAAAAAAAAAAAAAAAAAAAAAAAGGGCTGTCCATAAAGTTTAATGTCGCATGGATACGGTAATACTGACTACTGGTTTAAACGCAGACTAGGATTTTAATAACGCCCCCTGCATTGTGCTGTGTGTTTCCAGTAAATAGCGCAGCCCGTCACTTACTGTGGGTAGGCAGGTAGGGCAGTATGCACCTGGCCTGAGTAAAAGTACATATTATTATGCCATTTCTCAAACCACGAGAGTTGAGTACTTTGAATTGTGTGTTGCTTTTAAGCATTCCGTACCAAAATGGTAAAAAAGGAACCCTAAGGGTGCCTTTCCACCAGAGATGTGCTATGTAGCTATGCTGCGAGAATGTAACAGCTAAGCTACGAAACTATGTGACCGTTTCCACTGATGCTAAGCTATGTAGCTGTGCGAGGAAGATGCGCAGCTCGAGCTGGACAACGTATCGACAATAGGGAAGGTAGGGGGAGCGGCGGCGCGGTGCTTTGCACGTAGTTACACCACTCGCGACCATCCATAGCACGCATCCATAGCACACATCCACTTCACGCATCCTTCCATATAAAAAACGTAGCTTAGTTGAATCAGTTTCCACCAGTGCTATGCTATGTAGACCGATGAATATGATTGGTGGATATCAAACGCATCCATAGCAACGTTGCATAGCACCTCTTTGGTGGAAAGGCACCCTATATGGTCCGACTTGTTCCGTCTGTCACAGCTGCTTATTTCAGGAACTACTATTAATGCTATCGACTTATTTAAAATAGTTATAAATAATGCTAGACCATCTATCGGAAGTAACGGAATTGGAAAATATTATTATTTTCATTGCAATAGAAGTGAAGTACCGAAGTGGGTGGTGGAAATTTTAAAATGGGGTTACTAGGTCAAGCGTGATAGCTTCATTTGCACATTATAAAATATATTTTTATTTACGTTTATGTTGCGCAGTCTTTGATTAATGATGAAAAATGACTAAAAGTAACCCCCCCCCCTCATTTCTCCGAAAGCAAAGCATATCTAGAATAAATAAGGTTGATAGAGGTTTATTACAGGAAAAAAAAACGAAGTCTGTAACTAACACAGTTTTTTAGAAATCAATTAAAATCCTATTAAAAAAACAGAAGATCGGACCCAAAAAAAAACGTTCCTTCCAAGGTATGGAGCTCTCGGTGCACGAGTCCGACTCGCACTTGGCCAGTTTTATTTTTAAAGAATTTCTGCCATCTACCATTCCATATAACTAAAATCCCTGTTAAACTGTATTTAGCTAAGCTAAGTTACGCATGTAGTACGGCTAGGTTTACCAAAATCGGTTTCAATATGCCGACCTCTAGTCATTCTGAAGCATTAGCCATTAGGTATTTTTTTATAAAGGAGGAGCTCGTGACCTCTTAAATACAATACTGGTAACAGTACGCAAGTTCTAGCAAAAAGTCTGGTTTATAAAAAATCAATAACAATCGCGTTTCAAAAGACCAATTTATAAAATGTATCTTTTAGTTTAAAGTTTTGTACTAAAAATGAAATGTTTTTCTTAATTTGTAAACTAAAAGCTAATGATAAATCCCTAAAAAAAACTATAAAATTAATAGCTTATTATTTTTACGATTTGTTATGTGCATTTTTCGGGATTGCCCGACTAGTTTCGGACCCAAACGGAGGCTCTTAATCATGAGCTGAAAACGCGGCGAGGTCGCGAGTCGAACTAAAGTTTTAATACAAAAAAAAGCTTATTACATATTTGTCATGGTTCTGCTGAAGTTCTTACATAATTAATTTACGCGACAGTATCATCGATCGAAGACATGAATTCACTACAAAGTGACCTTCGTCGGCTTGAAGAGTACTGCCAATTTAATAAACTGGATCTCAATCCCTCAAAGTGCTCAGTGATAACGTATACAAGAAAACGCGCGGTTCTAACCACTTCCTACAGCTTGGGAGGTCACACCTTACCGAGATGCAATACTATTCGGGACCTGGGAGTACACCACGATTGCAAGTTGGTATTTGATACGCACATTGATGCTATTGTTACAAAGGCTTCTAAATCTCTTGGGTTCACAATGCGACTTTCCAAACACGCTAAAACCCTAAAAATTTATACTGCACATATGTCAGGAGTCACTTGGAGTACGCATCTCAAATATGGAACCCGCGTTACAACAAATATATAGATCGCATTGAGAAAATCCAAAAACGTTTCATTAGGTACCTCTGCTTTCGTCAAAAGATTCCCTACGAAGCTAAAAACTATATCCAACTTTGTAAAAAATGCCACCTCTTACCACTTGTACAACGTCGAGAAATAGTTGACTTTGTATATTTGTTTAAAATTCTTAATAATGATTTCGACTGTCCTGAGAGTTTATCAAAATTCTTTTCTAATGTCCCATGTAAATCTGTTCGTTTTAATCCACCATTACGTATACCTGGTGCGTCTTCAAATTACAGGCAGAATAGTTATATTGTGCGGGCAAGCAGAAGTTTCAATAATCTGTGCACGGTATTGATCCATTTGTAACCAGTGTGTCATCGGCAAGAAGGTGCATAAGCCTTGATTTCTTTAAATAGGTAGTTTTTATTTTGTTTAGTTTTTTTTTACTTTGTATTAGTTTATAGTTAGTTATAGTTTATTAATCTGTTATATCTTTTATTAAACCCGTGCGTACTCAGTATGCTCATAGTAAATTCAAAATGTATACTGTATCTATAAGCGAAGACTTGTCATTGGCTCTCTGGTGACTAAATTTGTGTTATTCTAGGTTTATTTAGCTGTAAGTCTTCCATGTTTCATAAATAAATAAATAAATAAGACAGTTAAACGTAGCCTTACATAAAGTTTAAATAAAGAAAAGTACAATTATTATAATTGTACACTTGTACTAAATCACTTTTTACAATTCTCCTACCAACAAAGCCGAGGTTGAACAACTACAGAGCCATAATAAAGTCTGAATAGAGCAATTTTATACGAATTATTAAAACAAAGGGAACGAAAACATTATTCTGGTTTAAACAAACAGAATATTGTTTTGCTGTTAGTTTTAATATAACTTGTTGTTTTCTCGACCTATTTCTCTTACAATGTAACTTCTTATTCTTGCAGCATCTCGAATTTTTATCATGGTCCTATTTCAATCATCACTTAAACGCTGTGTTGGCTCAGTCGCAGAACGTCCACTTCGCAAAATGTCTACCGGACGCATAACGTCCATTTGTCAGAATGTCATGTCATATTTATGATTAGTTACGGTTTACTCACGTGCATTTTTCGGGATTAACCGACTACTTTCCAAATGCACGTGAGTAAACCGTAACTAATCATAAATATGAATGTGTCTCACGAAACTTACAAAAATTTGATGTCATTATGTCATCCAAGATTTTGCGAAAGGGACATTTTACGAAACGGACATTTTTCGAAAGAGACATTCTGAGAAATGGACGTTTTGCGTCCGGTAGACATTTTGCAAAGTGGACGTTCTGCTACTCAGCCGCTGTGTGAACTTTAGCTTGACACATGGTCGTGGACGAACACTTACAACAAAGGTGTTTAGTGGGCCTATGATTATTCTGATATCGTAATGAGGCTAATTTTTTTAACAACGGTTGTGGTTCCTTTGCGATTTCGCAACAATTGCCAAATCTGTGAAAATTTTTGGTTTAATTGCCATTTGACAGATATTTTAATCGAAAACGGTTTGAATGAATGGTTCGGCAATCGATTCGGTTGCGATTGATCAACGTTTCTGTAAATACAGGGTGAAATTGTAAACACTTGACAAACCGAAATGGGAGTCTGTTTTTTTTCGCGATTTCTGGTTTGGTCCCATAGTAAAAGTTGTTCATAGTGATGAGTACAATCTCCCATTTCCGTTTGTCGAGTGTTTACAATTTCACCCTGTAGTGACCTAAGTAAAAAAATTTACACCGAGTAGGCTCCGTCGACGGACCAAGAAATCGGGCAGCTATTATAGTACGTTGATGTGAGCACAGCTACATATCAAACTATCCATTTCCAGTATAAGCTGACCTCTCATTGTACGGAAAGCCTATACAATACGAGATCAGCTTATGTAGCCGTGTAACAAGCACGGATCATGTTACAATCGCATGTTTAAATTGATGACGTCATACAAACTGCACAAATCGTGATTGGCTGATGCACAATCGCTCTATAGGCTGTCTGAATCACAATCGGCTAAGGCTTGGTTCACACTTACCATAACTACATAACACCACAACCACACCACAACAACAACACGTGGGCGGGCACTAATTTCTATAAAAATGAATAGTTTAATTCACTCAGACCACTTGCCACCAAATTCAACCGTGTGGGCGATACCGACCACATCGCCACCACAACGCAACCACCAACGACACTGCGCACTAGCGGCTGACCGACCACCTCGCAAACACAACGTTGCGTCGACGCAACGACACCGTGCGCACGCATGCGCCCTTCCACTAGCCACAACGGAACCACATCGACATTTTGTAGTTACCACAACGAACTGCAAGAAGCTGCAGCGACACTATTCACACGTAACCACTGCTTGACCACTTTTTGTCACTGCGATGTGGTGAATTCTCCCAAAATCTGCAGCTAATAATCGTTATAACGTATTCCTTCTACACGATAACACACTACAATTACAGACTAAACTACATCAATCATCAATCAATCATCCTATGTACCTTTACATCCCAGTTTACCACAAAAATACTCAGGAAAGAAATTGCCTCTTCGTTTTATTATTGTAGATTAAACAAAATACCGAATTCAATAATCCTTATGGAGTTTCATTTCGTCGAGTGCTATAACAGAGAAACGTTACGACCAATTACTTACAGAATATTGGATGTTTTAGACAAATTAAAAGGTATATATAATATATATTGTATGGTTTACATGTGAATAGAAAGGTTGAAGTTGAATTGTTCCGTGGAAAAATGAATATAAAAGGAAGACATACAAAGTAACTTTCCATCGTTGGGTTGTCAAATACAAAATGCCAGGCCTTTGAAGAAAGAAGTAGTCGGATAGAAAACCATTTAAAATAGGAATAAAAAACCGTGCGAGTGGGACTCGCGTACAAAGGGGTCCGTACCACAACTAGTTTTCCTTATTTTTATTATTTATTGTTTAACTATTGAATAAGCACTACAATCACACCAATTTTCACGTTTTTACGTATTACCATTTTTAAGATAGAGCAGGAACAAAAACTTTTTATAATTTGCCATATATGTATAGGTAGACTAGAGGTCGCTCGCGGCCTCGCCCGCGTCGAAGTCGTTTATCGCGTATTCCGTATTTTTCGGGATAAAAGTAGCCTATATCCTTCTCCAGGTTCCCGGTTTGCTGTACCAAGTTTCTTCAAAATCGTTTCAGCGGTTTAGGCATGAAAGCGTCACAGACACACAGAGTTACTTTTGAGAGTTGCATTTATAATATTAAGTAGGGATATAGAGATAGGGGCCATAGTAACGCATATTCTGTAAAAATTAAAACTTGCTACCAATTACGGTTAAAAATATACAGCCCTGTGACATGGACGGACGGAGAAACGGTGTAGGCTTAGTAAAAGGGTCCCGTTAGCACCCTTTGGGCACGGAACCCTAAAAAGGGGCGTATTCTTCGTATATTATTTATTATTGCCAAAGAGTGAATCAATTACACAACAATTTTATATCTATCAAGTACACTATAGGTAATATCATTATTTAATTGACGTAAGTCCATTGTTACTTATGAATATAACGAGGAAAAGTTACTTCTTTTTAATTTGTGCCTACATGCCTATTTATTCAAGTAGGTATCTGTATTTGTTTTGTGAATTATTTGTAATTGAGGAAAGAGGCAGGGTCATTAGAAGCCCCTTGGTAACAACGACCCGCAAAGATCTATTGTGAGGTGTACAAGAAAAAAACGCCTGTAGCGATTCTTTTGAAAATAATTCGATCGATCGACATTGGAATTGTCATTTAATTTTGTACTCTTTAGGAGAACACTGAGGTCGGATTATTTTAATACTGAGCATTATTTAATTGAAAAAACAACTAAATTGGATTTGAAATAGTGTATTGTGAAGGTATATTCTATTTCAAGACTACGCATTGTTCCAGGTACGATTCCGTGCATCGCGGCCGATCGCAGCCGCGCGCGATCTATCGCGTGCGGCTAATGCGTCACTATAGTCGTGTCTATAATATACTGACTAATCTGTCGTTACCCGCACGCATCTGTCGTTAGTCGCAGACTTCGGAAGCGGTGCCATACATTTTCATACTCTGACTATTGATGCATCAGCCGCGCGCGTCTGCCACACGCGATAGATCGCGCGCGGCTGCGATAGGCCGCGATGCACGGAATTGTACCTTTAAGCGCAGTTCAAACTACGCTATAATATATAGCAAATATTGTATAGCAGAATGATATTGCTCAGCATACATTTATATGAACACGTTCACACAACGCTATGCTATAAAGTAATGGCTTGCTGTACGCGCTAAACTTGAGGGATTCTGAGATTTCTGAGATCTATATCGTACGATTCTCCAGTCCCCGGCCCGCCTCACTTCTATCCCGTCCGTCGCCTGACGGATCGCCGTCAAATAACTTGCCATTCATAGTAGACCGGCTTGCGATAAAGCGTTTAGTGTGAACGTCATGCTATATAGATATAGCTTATGATGACGCATTATGCTTTATTTTTTAATTGCGCTTTAGCATATTGTATTGAAACCGGAAAAGTGTTATTAAATCTTTAAGCGCAGTATTTCTTTCTTTTAGAAATAAATAAAATTTGATATATTACAATATTTAAAGTACTTTATCCCCACTAAGATCGGGAGGAGCCTCGCCCGCGTGGATGTCGTTTATCGCGTATTCCGTATTCCGGGATAAAAGTAGCCTATGTCCTTCTCCAGGTTCCAGATCCAGACTATGTTTGTACCAAGTTTCATCAAAATCGGTTCAGCGGTTTAGGCGTGAAAGCGTCACAGACAAACAGACAAAGTACTTTCGCATTTATATTAGTAGGGATTGGTTTTGGACACCTACTACAACTCGACAAACAAATACGTACAGAATTCTCTATAACAACTACAAAGCACTTCGTAAAAAAAAACCCTTTTTAATTAAGTACCTACAATGATTTACAAACAACAGATGTGAGAATTAAAGACTCGAGCATACGTGTGCTCGTATTAAGTAATGAAATTTCAGATTTCGTAATTACCTACGTAGAGTATTTCATTGTTGATATAGACTTGAGAATATTAATAGGCAAACTAATGTTTGAGAACGGTAATGAAACTTATTCATTCCGTGTGTTCATATCAGAAATTATGAGATCCGCAGAAGAACCAAAGTAACTGACATAGCTCGAAGAATTGCCAAACTTAAGTGGCAGTGGGCGGGGCACGTTGCCCGCAGAACAGATGGCCGATGGGGCTGAAAGGTTCTGGAGTGGCGACCGCGCGGCGACTCCCACATGGTGGACCGATAATCTGGCGAAGGTCGCGGGAATACGCTGGATGCGAGAAGCACAAGACCGGTCAATGTGGCGATGCTTAGGGGAGGCCTATGTCCAGCCTGCAGTGGACGTCTTTCGGCTGACCAATGATGATGATGAATGAAACTCAAATAGAAAATCGTATAAAAACACTTATATTACTGACAGTGGTACTACATTTTCTGGAGGGTGGTGAGGAATCCAAGCCTTATATCTTCATGTGCATCTTGGAGTGTAAGTTATGAGGCAAGGTGACCAGCCTGCTGATTCGGAACGATTCGACTAGTCAACTGTCGAACGATTCGGTAAACTATCTCTTTTTCTCTCGTCACGAAAATCATAGACGGAACGAGACAACAAACCGAATTGGCCGATAACTGCTTATCGAAAAGGTTCGGAATCGGGTGGCAGGGCCGGTTTTAGGGAAGGCTACAGTTCCGAGGTTTACAAGAGAATATGATTCTCCACAATAATGTTTGTGTATATGAGATTTGTGTCTGTAAACATACCCACGATAAAAGAGAAATCTTAGTGTGGGCCATAGTTTTTTTTTTTTTAAATACAAGTTTTTTTTTTTTTATTTAGATGAGAAAATAAATGACACCTGTTCTGACAAAGAGAAAAAAGTTCACCTTTATGAGGTTTCATTTCATTTATTTCAGTAACAATTTTTACATTATAGTAGGTATAGTTTATATAGTATGGTATAGTAGGTAGGTACCTACTTTGGTAAAAACAGTTCTACGGACCTCTACTTCTTCGTTGTTCCAGGGCCAAACCTTTAAACCCGACCCTGAAGGTGACTGTAATGGTGATCTACGATGTGTAGAAGGCCCAAATAAATCTAGGCACACAGTAATTTGTTGACAATTCCTCAAGCGGTTGGTCAAACGGACGCTCCGTAAGTTACCGAAAACTTAATGCCTGCCTGCCTGCCTAGCCTTTTCCCAACTATTGGGGACAGCTTCCAGTCTAACCAGATGCGACTGAATACTAGTATTTTACAAGAGGCAACTACCTTCCGACCTCAGCAACCCGGTTACTGGGCAATGCCCATTTCCTAAGGTTAGACCAGTTGTCAGTCGGTATAAGGGACTGTCATAGGTATATGACACCCGGGACCGACGGTTTAACGTGCTCTCCAAAGCACGGAGATGTGTCGGACGTATGCACGGACTGACCGCAGAAGTACAGCTCAACCGTGCGGTTGTTAATTAGCCCAGAGCCCCTCCAAATACTTACTAGAAGATGGATGAAAAAGGACATCTGACAAAATGGACCAAAAAGTAAAGTAGCCGGCCAAAAAATATTATGCATATATTATGATAGTACATGAATACCTAAACATTTTTTAATATGACGTATTCCAATTCAGCCAAAACTAAAAAATAATTTGTAAGTGAGAAACATGTGCCAAACGTTACTCGTTATTGTTTAAGAGGCAGGTAGCCATGAAGGCTGAAAGATCACATGCCTGCGTGACTACCCTGCTTTTTAATTATCCATGCAACTTCCGTTTCATCGGACAGCTATCCTATGTCCAGTGTTGTTATCGTATCGTCGTATCTTAATACGCTATATATATAGCGTATTAGTGTATAGTATGTATATGTGTTTTACTTACAAACATTAAGATACTATCTAGGTACTGTTAGTTAATATCTTAACACTTAAATTCTTTAATTTTTTTCACTAAGTTCGAACATTTTAACCTTATGTAGTGACTCAGATATCAGACCTAGAAGAATGACGTCATATTAAAAAATGTTTAGATATTCATGTACTATAATAATATATGCATAATTTTCTTTGGCCGGCTACTTTACTTTTTGGTCCATTTTGTCAGATGTCCTTTGGTTTTACGCTTGGAGTAGTCCACCACAGCCAAAACTTTTGAATAGGCTTTGCATTCGCTACAAGTTACAACGAAGAAAAATGCCAAGCATAGAATGCCTACACATGTAATAATCCCATATTAGAAGATTAACTTATTCAATAAAGGCTAAAAGATCAACGTAACACACGCCATTTTAAATTCTAAACACTTCTAAATAAGGTCGTTATCTGCCAAAACTTTAAATCTACGACCGACGGTATAATTTTACTAAATCTTAATTGAGCCTCAGCATAATTAAGCTGGGCATTTCGCCGGCAATTTTTCTCATTTAACTAAGTACTAGTTAAAGAGGAGAGCGGTGATTAAATAATTAAGATTACATTTAATTATGCGAAACTAAATCGGGTCATTAAGGAAGGTGTTTGATGAAAATTAAACTATTTCAGCGGCTAAGTCACAATTAGCCAAATGTCTACTCGTATTGACTGCTTCGTTGGAGACCAGGGGACCAATTCTACTAAAATAAATTGTTGCCAAACGCAATCGAACCACAACCGTCAGTCAGTTTTTGTTTTCGAAAACTTTCAAAATGATTGATTTTGTTTTTTGTGTCAAACAATTTGGATAGCTTTTGAAATTGAGAACTGTCTGAATGAACGGTTCGGCCTTGGTTCGGTTGTGATTTGTCAAGATTTATTTTATGAGAATTAGGCCCCAAGTTGGAAGAAAGAAACCACGAACGATAAGGTCGATCAAGAAACTTCGTTTCTTGTTTATGAGCGAACCCATTGCTCTCGGAGTCTGATATCTTAATCACCTCATATACAAATAATTCTAATGTTACAATTTATAATTATATTACTAATATTTACTTACGATAACAACCGTCCCACTTCCCAGTTTGATTTCCGTTCCATATGCTATCTCGCATTGGTTTGTCAAAGTTCAGCAAGTTAGTAGACAAAGCTACATACATACCGAGGTCGTCCAATCTCGTCACGATGTTAGTTAACTCGATATACAAGGTTAGTCGGTCGGAAAGGGGGTACTAATCTGAAGCCCACTTATTGTATCACTGATTACTTACTGTTTGAAAGCAAGTGTTAAAATTTCAAAATTCGTTTTTTTTTCCAAATAAGTAAAATGATTTTTAATTTTAGTTTTTTCAAAAATTCTTCATCCCTGCTTTAGTTACAAATTCAGAAAATGGTGCTTCTAATTCATGACCCCAAATATGACCTGAAATGTAAACACAGCTGATCATAACTGGGGATAGATAGATTTTAGAGTTTCTTTTTTTGAGATTTTTGAACAACTTTTTCTCTTAAACTATTGACTTTTGGGAAAAGTTGTAGAACAAAAGTTATTCATTATTATGAGTATAACACCCTTTCGAATTAGTACCCCCTTTCTGACTAACCTTGTATCTCAAAACTGCAAGAGTATACGAACACGATTCTGCAATTTAAGCTTCGAGTTTTAAATGTGTGTATTTCCACAGAAATGTTAATAAAGTCATAGAAATGGTACCAACTACGGGGGTTTTCTACGAAGATAGGTTTCGTGATACTCACAGGCTCAACTCAAAATAATTATTTACATAAACTCGGGAGCAATGAATCTGGGTCACCAAAATAAACCTAAATAAGTCGGAAACTAAGCGAAGCCAGGATTTAAGATGGAGCACACGATTCCAAGTAACACAGATAAAGAGGAATTTCCCTATTTCTGGCTCTCCAAATACACACGACGGAACACAGTAAACTGCTAGGCAACGGACTTTGTAAGGCCCGGACCAAAGCGGAGACGAGACGAATGGAGCGGGGATGTGTTTTAACAAACCAATAGAATTTCGTTATTCACACATCTCGTCTCCACTCAGCTTAAGTGGATACCACTGAGCGGAGATGTATATAACGACATGACTGAGACGTCTACCTTTCGTGTCAGATCGCACTAAACTGTGCGTTCACATCCAACGCTCGCCGCACGCAGTTCAGTTCCACTCTAGTCAGCGCACATCTCCACCATAGCCAGCACACATCTCCGCTATAGTCTAGCCAGTACGCATCTCCGGACAGTTTCGGTGGATACGCCCGAGCTAAAAAACATCTCTTCTCTTCTCCGCTTTGGTGGAGTTCGGGCCTAAGGGTTACCACTCTAGGGCTAGCCAAACGGACCGTATAGATCCTACCAGCAAGTGTGCTGGGTTTTGTTGAATCTTACAACACGTGTCTGTTCTCAGTGAGCGGTGAGGAAATTTTATTTTCTAGCCGTCCCCACACGGGATAATAACAATTTCTGAACACATATTTCGGCACACTAGCTTTTGCCCGCAGCTTCGCTTGCGTGAAATTTTGAACCCGTTAAGTGACGATTTTCTATACAAACTTTCATCCCCTATTTAACTCCCTTAGGGGTTGAATTTCGAAAAATCCTTCCTTATTCCTTGTCTACATTATAAAGGGAACCTCTGTGCAAAATTTCAGCTTTCTAGGTCCAATGGTTTGGGGTGAGCGTTGATGAGTCAGTCAATCAGTCAGTCAGTCAGGACTTTTCTTTTTATTTATATATACTTGCGAGCAAAGAATTCGAGCCACTCCTTTCTTCACGTGTCCTGGTTATTGTTTTGGTTTCATGAATTATATCATTTAAAATACAAAAATCTACCCTCATTGTAAAAGTTATCAAATAACCTTCTGGTCCTGGTTATTGTTTTGGTTTCATGAATTATATCATTTAGGGCTGATTTTTCAATCGTCAGATAACTTTTATCTGGGGAATAAGTTTGAAGTTTTGACAGCTTTTGTATAGAAAATCTATCAAACCGTCATATTTATTCGTTGGATAAAATTTATCTGACGATTGAAAAATCGCCCTTAAAATACAAAAATCTGCCCTCATTGTAAAAGTTATCAATCAAATAACCTTTTAGGCGATATATGTTTAGAATTGATCTGTTCCATAATACCAAAAATAATAACAATTATACTTATACGTGAAAAATAGAAGTGGCTCGATTTATTTGCTCCCCAGTATAGATACCTACTACTGTAGAACTAAACTGAACCTATTACTGCAGATCTAGCGTGTGTCCTCTGGGACACAATACATGTCCAGCAACACGCTTAACGCGAGTATGCGACTTATATTTACTCACTAAGATTACTGTGGTTGCTTCCAACAGTCCTGTTTGTTGAAATTATTCTACAGGGATGTGGGTATTAAGATCAGTCCACGTTGTACACGACGTCATTAGATACCTAGTGGAGAGTGCGAGGCAATAATTTTACACATACATTCCTAATTAATTGGTAAGAGAGATAATGAACGCCCACACATTATGATAACGCGATATGCAAATCGAGTTCGTTATTCGATATACTCAGTATATAGCTAACTTTAATGCAGTTTTGTACTATTATTTATTCTGCGATGCAGTGCTGTTCCCGACAGACGCCTGTACCCCTAGTAGGCCAGTCGCCAGGTAGTTTTACCTTGCAAAAGGTCCGTCAGTCTTGAATTTTGGATATTTATGTAGTATGGTTAGGTGTTCTTATGAAAAATTCAAGTTTTCGATCTTGAGTGATCTCGGCGCGCTCCGCCATCTTGTATTGACCCAAAAATGAGTTTTTATTAAATAACTCCTCCCTCATCTATGAATTTTACGCCAAAACTAGTTCTGACAAATTTTGTAGAAAATTAAATTTCTTACAACTATTTTTTAAGTATTTTTTTCCGTCGCTAATTGTTGCGCACATGTTGCGCTTTAAAGTAGGCAAAAAACTCAATTTTTAAGCATTTTTAATTTTTCATTCCCGACGCAAAAACAGACATTTTATACGTTCTAAGCCTATTTTTAACCCACGACGCAAAAAAATGGATGTTTCATAAGTTGAAACCTAAGTTGGTATGTCTGTAAGTCTGTCTGTCTGTTTGTCTGCATATCAGTGTGTTGGTTTATGGCATCGTAGCTCCGAAACGGATGACCCGATTTTATTAATTAAACCAGCTTTCGAGCAAAAACAATATTAACAAAATCGGGACTTTATTCATTTTCTCTGACATAATGACATTAAGAAAAACACGCAAGAAACGCATGCATTACAATGATATTTTTGCAGCTCATAGTAAAGGTCATTTGACACAAGGCTGTCCACACGATGCAGGTACATTTAAAATTAATACCCTATTTTTCCGATGACACATTCGGATGGTAATGCGGGCGTGTCATTTCCGTGCTACATGTTATGTGTCATAGTGAATAAGGGCCCCGTGTCTCTGTGCCCGTGTCTTATTAACATACTGCGCTGCGATCACCAATTAGTTTACCATGCTTGGTGATACTACTTATGGCAATATGCGCCCATTGTGCATGTTTTTTAGATATTTTTTTCTTTCCTTTTATTCGCCTAACATGCGTTGAATGCCATGATAGTAAAAACAATCGAATTCACTTGTTAATGCTTTTATACAGGGTGGAAAAAATCAATGGGCCCTGAAGGGAAACCACTTTAAATCCTTAAGATAGACTATTTCACTTGAAGGAAACATTCCTTTATTTTTAAAAAGAAACCAAACTGCATTCACAGATTTCTCGACAACCTTACCTAAACCGGGAATCGTACCATCTAAAAATTCAAAAAATTAAACACTCGCTATTTTATTCTACTAATCGGTAGGATTATTGTCAAATGGAACGTTCTATTTTTAAACTTTTCGTCAGAACGCCTCGTCTAAAGCCTGGCGTCGACTACAGCCGAAACGCGTCGAATCGAGTCGAGTCGCATTTGTTTCGTGTGAGGCGAAACGGTCAGTAATGGCACGTCGTTAAAACATAAATTCGCGTGACAAGCGATGCGCGCGAGTGATACGACTCGACGCGTCTCGGCTCGTCGCTGATCAACGCAGTTTTATAGTAAATGTATAGGAGGCGAATTATTGCGGTTCTATTCGACTCGACTCGGCGAGCCTAGTGGACGCCAGCTTTAAGAGGGAAATGTGCATTGAATTATTATTACCAATTAAACGATTTTCTTATCTAAGTCTTCAACAAGGTACTTAGAGATAAATTAGCAAGCTTGTACTTCATAGAATGTCTATAAAGGTAAGAGTTAAAAAAAAAGTGGCTTTTACTTATTAAAAGTGAACAGTTCTAGTCTAAGTAAAGTTGATTAAAGCCCTTGTGTACCTACTAAATATTAGATTTAATGGATATCTTGTACGACAAATGAGTGTAAGACCTAATGTTTCTTGGAGAAATTTTATCTTTAACATTGACTGTATCGACTAGTGAAATAAAATAGCGAGTATTTTTTTTTTTAAATTTTAGCTTGTTCGATTCCCGGTTTAGGTAAACTTGTCGAGAATTCTGTGAATGCAGTTTTGTTTCTTTTTAAAAATAAAGGAATGTTTCCTTCAAGTAAAATAATCTATCTTAAGGATTTAAAGTGGTTTCCCTTCAGGGCCCATTGATTTTTTCCACCCTGTATAATTCTATTAAAATACAAAAAAGATAAAAAACGCGTCGTTCCGATATGGCAATAGTTCGGTAACAAAAATAAAGATGGTGGAGCCCGTGCAGCCGCGCTGCGCCGACACACCTCCCGCCACCTCAGCCCGCGGAATCTTCTAGAGCAGGGTACTCACCTAGCCGTAAGCATGTAACGTATCTGATACCGTATCAACCTGCAAGTGGGTACGGCTCGTCCACGGTCACCACGTATCTAGCTACGAGCTCCCGGATCCGCAGTGCTCGTGACGACATCACGCCGACAACATGTCTCAAATGGTGGCTAGTGCTGCGTTCATATTCATGTGCAATATCATCGAAAATTATAAAAGTCCACGTCGATTCTGGCAAAGTGATTTCCAGGGTCCCACAATACCGGAGTATTTTGATAAAATTCAATTAAGTTAAATACTTTTTCATCCGTCCACTCCATGATGAAGACGTTAGTTTGAAGCTCGCGCCTACGTACTCACTACACAAGCAGTCGTGTCGCCGTCCACGCGCACACTGCGAGCCGCCTTTGTGTTCGCAGTGATACCGCCACTCGGCGGGTCACTGCGAGCTTACTGCGCTCCAGGCGCGAGCGGCTCGCAGCGAGCTCGTGCCTACGTACTCACTTGATACAGTATCAGATACGTTACATGCTACACGGCTAGGTGAGTACCCTGCTTAGCATGTTCACGCGTGGACATGCGTCGTCGCATTATCTCGTACCGAGACGAGATAAACCATACATTATTTTGTTTCGGCATGAGATAATGCGACGACGAAACTATGTCGAGTTACGCATGTTAGGCGTGTATAGTAGGTGCAATAAAAAATTAATATATAAATAAATATTCTCCCTCAACCCCTCATTGTAGCGATGATGATATGATAAGTACATACAAACACAATATATATATCCAATATTATTCCACTGATTCGTTCGCCGTCGACCTCTGAACTAATTAATTGATTCGTCGATTTTAATTCAATTAAACATTGATAACTCGCGATCGGATTCGATACAGATTGTTTCACGGCTTATAATTGTTTGTGTTGCTGTTGATGACACAAACTATTCAATTCTCGGTATTTTCGATAAACAATCGGATTTTGTACTTTATGAGTAGTTGTTAGGTATCAATCGATCTATTATGGATACAGAAAGAGGTATTAAGCAAGTCATTTTGTTTAGCAAGTTTATAGAAACGTTGGATCGATTTACGTGACATTGTAAAGTAGGACATATGTCACGGCTAAGAGCCGGAGCGTAGCTACACTTAGCTATTGCTGGCTAGAACTAGGTTTTGTGTTGACTCTATGTTTCCTTTTGTCATGTCATCTATTCTAATGTACTTACGACACCTATAATATTCGGCATCATCATCATCATTCAGCCGAAAGACATCCACTGCTGGACATACGGCCTGTCCAAATCTCCACGTCACGACGCGTCGTGACGTGGAGATTTGGACAGCCCAATAGGCCTACCCCAAAATGGCGGGGGGGTTAGCCATAATCACCACGCTTGGCAGGCAGGTTGGCGATCGCAGTATGGTTGTTAAAGTACTCAGAGAACACTGCTGCCCATCCTCTAGTGAATTCCTTAGTCGCCTTTTACGACACCCATGTTCGGCATTAAAACTTCATTATTCAACTCTTTTTTCAAAATAAGAAAATCTTCTTCAGCCACATAAGGCTAACTTTAGACGAAATGCGTGACATGATTTCGCGGACACGCGTTCAAGTCTTAGTAAAACGAGCATTCATGACTGAACGCTGGTCATATGAACTTAGCCTTATAGTAAACTGACGGATCCGTGCTGAAAGCTTTTCCATTATGTAACCATAGTGGTAATAAAAATATATTCTCATACTGCAATGGAACAGTTTAATGGACGTTCGTAAATTTTCAATTTGACATAGGTGCTGTGTGCGTACAGTCAGCATCAAATATATCGGGACGGACAGACTGTTCGAAATTATCTGAAAAACCGGCCAAGTGCGAGTCGGACTCGCGCACGAAGGATTCCGTACCATTATCTATAAAAACGGCAAAAAAAAACGATGTCTGTTGTATGGGAGCCCCCTTAAATATTTATTTAGAACTTGTCTACACACGGCGATGTAATCGCGGCGATAGTTGGTATTGAATTTTATGGCACGGCGAGAATATCGCCGCGATTCACTCGCTCGTGGAGATGGCGCCCAAGCGGATAGCTGGTGAGTTGCCAACCTTATAGAATAAGGATGCGTTCACACATGCGTGATTTTTGTCGGCGCGAAAGCGCGCTCGCGTCTCGTACGAGTCGCTCCCTCCTCAGAAGCTTTGGAATTTAATAGTTACTCCCTTGTCATAACGTACATTTTTTATCGATGCACACGCGCACGCTCAGAGCCCGAATAGCTATCGCGTAGTACAAGCGTCGGAATCCCGTAGAGCCCACGCCGCCTCCACCCTCCCGGCTAGGATGGCAAATGCAATTTGAGATCTACTGATGTGTCATAAGACTTAAATTATATACTACAAATTTCAAAGTGAGTTAGACGCTTGTGCTGACACGCGTGGCGTGCGCTCAGCGGGCGCGTATCGTGTGAACGCGCACTAAGTTGGAAAGTGTAATTTCCCGATCCACAGTTCGTACAACCATCCATCAAACTTCAAACTTCAAAACTAAATTATTCAAAATAGACTAGAGTTACTTAGTTCTTTTTGAACGTCAAAATTAATTACATCAAAGACAGCCCCAAAAAGCGCCCTCCCTTCACCGCTTCCTAGTGTTTTTGCTGTGAAGAAGAAACGGCGCAACAAACTCCCCAGCAACACATATCTGTCTGTCAAGTGAATAAATTAATTGAGTCTATAGAAAGCAAAAGGTCATCATAAACCATTACATTTTTATCCGTCAACACGGTTTTTAACAAGGATGTTTGGAAACCATCAACGTCACAAACATAATAACAATTAAATGTTATTGGCAGCTAAGTCTGTTTACATTCGACATAGCCACGTGAATTGATTCCTATGAAACGTACGTACAATGTACCTACATTAAAAAATGTAGTTTATCATATAACAAGACGTTAACATTCTCGTACTGATGGTAAATTAGTTATACACGGTAAATCAACTCGCTCTGTCTTTCAATAAAACCGTTTACTCAGTTGGCAACGTGCCTAGATTTGCGTAACAATATTTTGTGATTTAGCAACGTACTGTTTAGGTATTATATCAAGATAACATAACATCACGCCGTGTGTTCCCCAAAGGGTTGGGCAGTGGTGTATAGTACACCCAAATTTCGCCGTTATGTTTAAGTCCCATGTAATAGGGGGCGAGACTTCTGCCATCAACCGGGCATAAATCCAGACTGCGGGCTGCTACTGAGAAATTCCACACGGAAAAAACCAATAACAATTTGCCCAACCTGGGGATCAAACCCAAGACCTCTCAGCAGTCGCTCAGCAGTCGCGCTTACGATCACTAGACCAATGATGTTCTGCCTAGCCTTTTTCCAACCATGTTGGGGTCAACTTCCAGTCTAACCAGATGCAGCTAAATACCAGTATTTTACATGGAGTGACTGCCATCAGACCACCGCAACTCAGTTACTGGGCAATGCCGTATCCTAAGGTTACACTGGTTGTCAGACTTTTGGGCTTCTGACTACCCGTAACGACTGCCATAGCTATTTGTATGATACCGGACGGACGGTTTAATCCTGTATAAAGGTTAGCCGGAAAGGGGGTACTAATCCGAAAGGGTGTTAAAGAACCCATAATAATGAATAACTTCCTTTCTGTCACTTTCCCAAAAAGTTAATAGTTTAAGAGAAATAGCTGTTCAAAGACTGCATAAAAAAAACGCTAAAATCATCTATGCTCATCTATGATCAGCTGTGTTTACATTTTAGGTCATATTTGTGATCACAGATTTGAAGCTTCTTTTTCTGAGTTAGTAACTAAAGCAGGGATGAAGAATTTTTGGAAAAACTACTTAAAATAAAAATCAATTTCCATGGAAATAAAAATTATCGAATTTTAACACTTGCTTTGAAACAGTCATCAGTCATACTTTAAGTTTTCCGTGGATTAGTACCCCCTTTCCGACTTACCTTGTATAGAGAATTAGAGAGTCAAGTAAAAGTAGTAAAATAAAAATCATAACCCTTCCTTTTGGCTTTGCCGTAGTCGGGTTAAAAGCTCTAAAACGGTTGGAAACGAAAGGATAAAAGGACCAAGTTCTAAATTCAAAAAGTTAGTCATTTTAATCAATTTGAGCCGCGACAATGCGGGTATGCGCAGTAGCTTCGCCGGGCAGAATGTCGACGTCTAGCTAAGAATAACAATAATATAAAGTTGAGAATGTATGAGCATGTCGCCGGTCAAAGCATTGCGAACTCGCATATGACGGCGGGATTAAATAGGAACGATCAAAGTTGTCTCCGACTGCAGACCAAACTTGCTGCGGAATGAATATTCGACGGTAACATCCAACTTAAACAAAGTATTCTACCACTCTATCTGTCGTAAACGGATTAGCCTATACTCTATTTAACATAACGTGAGACAATTTAGAAAGGAAATGTATAGAAATACGCAACATGTTTACTCCCAGTCAGGATACAACAAAGTAATAAGCTTCTCTAGCTGAAACTGTTCTTGACGAAATGGTTCCAAAGATATTCATGCCTTAGTACCACTTTTATCTAATGTCATATGAAATGGAGTATAGGAAACTGGATAGCAAACATTCTTTTTCATATTGAAAAAAAGAAAATCATTAGTTTTAGAGCCCAAATACACGTCCGATACTTGCTTCCGATAGTCGGTTCCGATAGTCTGATCAGACTATCTGAAGGCCTCCGCGTCATACATTTGTTTGAACATGAATTACACGTGCGATCAGACTATCGGATCGGATGTCAGAATCGTAAGCATCGTCCGGGCGTCGTGTCGTCCAGAAAAAATCGGACACGAGAGTCTTCTGTTGTAGTTTATATAGCGTTTCTGCCCTATGAAGGGTTAAAGTACGAGTCTTCTGTTGTAGTTTATATAGCGTTTCTGCCCTACAAAGGGTTAAAGTACGAGTCTTCTGTTGTAGTTTATATATCGTTTCTGCTCTACAAAGGGTTAAAGTACGAGTCTTCTGTTGTAGTTTATATAGCGTTTCTGCCCTATAAAGGGTTAAAGTACGAGTCTTCTGTTGTAGTTTATATAGCGTTTCTGCCCTATAAAGGGTTAAAGTACGAGTCTTCTGTTGTAGTTTATATAGTGTACTAGAAGTCACCAGCGGCTTCGTCCGCGTGGATTACGATTATTGCGTTTACAGCGTTTTTTGGAATAAAATACCCAATGTTCTTCTCCGGGTTCCAGACTATCTCTGTACAAAGTTTCATCAAATTCGGTTTAGTAGTTTAATCGTAATGAGGTGACAGACAGAGTTACTTTCGCATTTATAATATTAGTAAGGAGTTTCTGTGATTCTCAAACAACTGCTTCAAGCTCTATCCAGTCCCTTAAGAATACTGTAGGATAAGAAATCCTTAAATTAATAAGGACATGTTTAATACTCTTTTCTGTACATATTTCGGGTTGAAAGGTCACGAAATTCCAAACAGGGGAAAACAATTTTATGAAATAAACGCAAAGTAATCATAAAACTTTTACCTCAATGAATAAGTATTGATTTCGCAAACATCAGGAACGTTATCATGTAACCAAGATTATGTTTACATAACTTTTTTTTACAAAAGCGACGTTTATGACTTTTTCGAGGTTTACTAGTTTTTATCCCTACCAATATTATAAATGCGAAAGTAACTCTATGGCGATTCGCACACTGCACCGCATCACGCAGCGTAGTGCGGGAGTGCAAACACTGCTCGTGAATGCGTTTTCAGTGTGTTGCACTATGCGTTTTTTCTATACAAATACAGATACTTGCAAACAACATAAGAACACGCACTCCCGCGCTACGCTGCGTGATGCGGTGCAGTGTGTGAATCGCGTATCTGTCTGTATTTTACGCTTTCACGCCTAAACCTCTGAACCAATTTTGATGAAACTTGGTACAGAGATAGTCTGGAACCTGGAGAAGGACATAGGCTACTTTTATCCTAAAAATACGGAATACGCGATAAACGACATCCAACGGCGAGGCCGCGAGCGACCTCTAGTTATCAATATAGCGAAGTGCCAAAGTTCAATCACCACAAAACGATTCGAGCGACGGGAGAGATTAAATCGAAGAGTTAAGTACTTGATTTATTTATAAACTAAGCGTTTGATTTTAGTTGAGCCTAAGCCGTTGTGACGGTGGTAGTGCTGGCGACTGGCGGGGTGCGCCTATAAAAAGCCCGGCACGCTGCAGTTCGTCCTCACACCGATAATTCAGCTCTCATCAAGCTGTCTGCCCCCCTAAGTCCCCGCCAGCAACGCCCTAAGCCGAGGTCCGAGTCCCACTAGGGGTCGCCCTTAGTGCTGTTGTTGCAGGTAGTCATGATGTTAGTGTAGTACAAGTAGTTAGCTTAGTTCTCCAGCCAATGGGGGGAAGTAAAATACTTAAGTATTTTACTTCCCCCCATTGGCTGGAGACCCTTCAGGTCTCGCCAATAACTGCCCGGTTACGTAGAAAGGGTCCCCTAGGACCACCCGCAGCAGTCCAAAAATTAAATTAATTAATTCAGTTCGTCCTCTCTCGCGCCCCGTCAGCTTATACCGCAAGTTAAGTTACCTACACCTAAAAACCCTGGACTCCTTGTATCGTCTAGAACCACGCCCTGTAGTCTAATTTGTAAATTCTTATTAAATATACATACAATACGGCCGACGTATGTTGGCGAGTCTGAAGTTAGCTGATTAGCTGCGCAGTAGACAATTTCGTTTCTAAAAGATTCATTGCGCAGACAAACAACTAACTTCAGACTCGCCAAGGTACTTCGGCCGTATTGTATATTGTACGATTAAAAGTGTTTTCATTATTCTTCCATAAGTACACGCCTGCTAAACTTCTTGGTAGATTTCCTGATTATATGTGCATATGCTCGTTAAGGGTTGACTCTTCAAGCCACCCTTAACCCGCTAAGCGTGTCACCGTTGAAGGAGTATTTCACTGTACATTACTGTGGATTTCATACCCTCTTAAGCGAACTGTTTTGCGTGAGCAGGACCGTTACCGCAAAAGGTATCCGGGATATCCGGGGTAAAGGGTGGAATGTAAAGTGAGAATACTTTTACTCAATAATATCTATCTAAACCAGAGGTTCTCAAACTTATTTCGTCTACCGCCCACTTTGAGAACCAATTATTGTCTAGCGCCCCCTACATATTTTAACTTTACCACATCTTACAAATCACAATCGCAATCATTACCTTTGCCGCCGTTTACCGCCCCTCTGTAAGCCTCTAGCGCCCACAAGGGGGCGTTATCGCCCACTTTGAGAAACACTGATCTAAACGGCTAAGGCCCCTAACAGATGACGTTCTTTTTGCGCGATTGAGAATGAAGCTATTACTTGACATTCTTTTTACTGTAAAGTCTGACATGGCTCTAAATAATCGGCGCTGCTTGTGAAGGAAGATGTCAAAAACCGGTCAAATCAGGTACATTTTATGTTAGTTCGCTATTTCGGCACGTTCATTTAATTCCATGCCAGACCGTACACTACGCCAAAAAAGTGGTTTACCACTCTAAGATTGAAATTCGTTTGCACGTCATAAAACGTTAAAATGCTTTTAACTTAGAAAAAAAATCACCCCTTTAGGGGTAGAATTTCCAAAAATTCTTTCTTAGTGAATGCCTACGTCACAAAAGGAACCTAAAGTCCCCGTCACGAGAAGCTATAAATTTTGTAAATAAAGAACTTCTACAAAGTTACGTAGCGACAATTCAATCAACAACAAATAATTCCAAATTCAACCAACTCAAAGTTACATACGTGTAATACGAAACTAACGAGCAATTTCACTTAGTCGGGTTATATTTTAGCGATATAAAGCGCTATCGTCTAATGTTTTGTGGTACCGGAACGTGTCTGACTCATGAAACGTCAACATTTGGCCCGCCATTTTGAAGTAAGTTCACACTGACGCTGTCAATGCTGTCATTTGAGTTTTGTATGCGTTTCAGTTTGTTTGTGTTGTTTTCGTAGATTATTATTTATTATTATATAAATAAAATAAAAACCATTATATAAAAATAAAAATCATTACAAAACTGTTTTTTTTTTTATTTGTTCCAAAGGTTGCGAACCCCTGAATGTGTGTTTACAAAATTTATAGCTTCTCGCGACGGGGACTTTACTGTCAACATTTCAAGTTTCTAACCCCTGCGGTTTAGGCTGTGCGTTGATAGATCAGTCAGTCAGCTCCTCTTATATACACCGTGTCCCAGTAAGTAGTGTCAAGCGGAAGCCCAGAGGTAGAGCACCTTTAGAGATACCCGAATCACCCCCATGTATGTTCCGCGATTTTTTGTAGTTTTCTGTTTTGATTTCTTTTCATGTTATAACCAAACTCTGACTTTAATTACATTTTGAAATGAAATGAAATGTATTTATTTGCCAGAATATAGGTAAGTACTTACATAATAATAGGGTAAAATAATTTTGGTCTCACTATATTCGACTTATCAGTCGTGCAAATATTTGTAGTACGGTACATGCATCATTCATGCACGAAATTAAATCAATATCATTGGTCATACACATCATAATCATAATAAAATTTACATTTTTGATCATAGTGTCATGAATAGTTGAGACAAATGCGTGTTATATTCATATAATTCAGAAAAAAATACTATTTACGTCACTATGATTAAAATGTCATTAAAGTCAGAGTTTGGTCTCTAAGCCGTATTTCAGAGTGCCAGGCGGGCGCGGGTGCTAGCGCGGGCGCGTGTAAATCAAATGTATGTAGACGCGCCAGTTGCATTCACAGTGCGCCCGCGAGTCGCGCGCCTGCATGAGGCGGGCGCGGGCGCGGTGGCGCGGGTGTTTCTAATGGCTCAGTCCGCCCGTATCGTTCACAGTGATATAGCGCCTGTTTGATTCACCCGCCGAAGTGTCGGATGATAGCTCGTTCGGCACTACTGTGAATACGCAGACGCCATGACCGAAGCGCCAGCGCCCGCCCCCGCGCCCTCTAGTGCAGTCTGATTGACCACTAAGGGTGCTCTACCTCTGGATTTCCGCTTGACACTACAATTTTGGAATTCTAAAGACATTGCATTACTGTCCGCATTGTACTATGCAGTAAGGTAGCATGATGGATGGAGCACATGTCGTGGATCACATTTGCACGTTGTGTAAACGCTTGTGGCACATGAATAACAGACCACTACATCATGTGATTATGTTCTGCGACTCAACTGTAAACACATATCGACATATGCACAAGCCAGGAGCACGTAGTATGGAGTCTATGAATAAACGATTCACATTCATAGCTCCACCCTTGAATTAAGATTACGTACCGGTAGTAGTGATAGAAGAACAGAAAAAAATATAATGGACCAAAGCCATAATAAAAAAAAAGTTAAAACCGGCTCCAAAATAACTAGGTAAAAGTAGTACAGTCCGCGAGGCCTAAGCTGAGCTTTGCATTTGTGTTTAAACCAAGCAAAGGACGGGTCGTGCTCTAGGCCGACGTCACACCTACACTATCTATGTGCACTCACACAAATGCAAAGCTCAGCTTAGGCCTCGCGGACTGACACATTATTACAATATTATAAAATTAACAGTTCCAGTAGTCGATACAATTCTACGCTGAAACAAATTGAAGGCAACGACTTATAAAACTGTTAATTTTATAATATGGTAATTATTTGACTGGTTTTAGTTTTTTTTTGAAGTCGGATTATACATTAAAAAAAACTTTTTAGTGCCACAAATTACAATTTCGATAGTATACAAATTGATACGCGAAGATACGCAACGAATTCATAACCTCTTATAAAAATAATCCTATTTCGTGCACTACCTAAAGCAAAATGGTAGAATGAAACCAACCACCAAGGGCTGCCTCATACTTGCTGTTTCGGTCGTCGAATGATCTTTAGGTCCACACTTCAATGATTTTGGTAACAGAAACGGTACGGCTACCTTGCTATCGTTAGCAAAACTAGAAGTTCAGCCTATAATTTGTAAGAAAAACCGAGTAGTTTAGAGGTACTGTAACTTACGTTTTAAGGAGCGGCTAGGCGGCGCGGTGTTCCCGCAAAATACTCGTTTGCATCAACCTGTGAACAATAACAATATCATAATTAAATTATGTGGGGTCAGACATGAGAGAAATCCGTGTTGAGAGCACATTAAGAGTGCCTTTCCACCAGATATGTGCTATGCAGCTATGCTGCGAGAATGTAATAGCTAAGCTACGAAGCTATGTGACCGTTTCCACTGATGCTAAGCTATGTAGCGGAGCGAGTAAGATGTGCTATGAAAATGCGCCGCCGCAAGGTAGCTGTGCGAGGAAGGTGCGCAGCTTGAGCTAAACAACGTATCGACAATAGGGAAGGCATCTGCACATAGCTACACCACTCGCGACCATCCATAGCGCGCAACCACAGCACGCATTCTTCCATATAAAAAACGTAGCTTAGTTGAATCAGTTTCCACCAGTGCTATGCTATGTGGACCAATTAATGTGATTGGTGGATATCAAACGCATCCATAGCAACGTTGCTTAGCACATCTCTCGTGGAAAAGCAGCCTAAGGTCGTCGTACCCGGTTTTCACACGTCAAATCAGCCCGATATACCGGTACCGTCCCTAGTTGGGTTGCGGAGGTCGTTTTAAGGTACAAGTCCAAGACAGGCTGCAAACTGCAGACTGCATCCGCAGACCGCAACTCGTCGTCCGAATAACATCTTTAAGGTGCACACATTAAAGGTAGTATTCCAACGGCGACCGCAAACTGCAACCGCAGATGACAGCAGCAGACAAGCGACACTACTAGTTCATACAAACCAATGTGACTTGCGGTCTGCGGTTGCAGCCCGTCTCGGACTTGTACCTTTATCTTTACTCCTTTTTTACCTTTACTCAGCCAATAGGATCGCTTTATTTTATTAATCTTGACACATGTTTGAAAATCAAGCGATTCTATTGGTGGATTTGACACAAAAGCAGCTTTACACAAGGCTGTTTAGGATTCTAGTACAACATAGTTATAGACATCATGACGCGCAAAATAGCTATTTAGTTGTAAATTAGTGGCAATTAGTTATACATTCTATGTCTTTCTAATAACTCGGTACCTATTAGCATACCCGCATGATACCTAAAGATAGATATGATGCTGAAGGCCTCAGCATACCTGATGTTTTGCCGTGATTGCTGATTAAATTCATTCGAATGCATAATTATGTTGCATTCAGATTGAAAGCCTGTTGTATAGCTAAATTTCTAGGGATTTAGCAAAAATAAACATCATATTTTGTGAATAATCGCTACTCCAACATAAACGGCTTAATTACCTGTTTTTAGGAATCGCTGAAAATAGAAAAGTAATGTACTTACCTATATTTTTATGAAACCACCCCACGTATTGTGTAGGCGTCAAAAGTTATCATTATATAATTTCAGAGAAAAATAACAGCGAAAGCTAATGTGTCAATGTCAAATAACAGCGAAAGCTGAATGAGAATGTGTCAATTACGCCCTCCACCACCCTTGATGTCAATTATACTCCAGCACCTTGGAAAGAGGGTGTCAAAATATTAAATTATATTTCTTACAGTTTTTTTTTTCAAATTCTGTTTATACTTTAGTGTTCTAGGACTTAACCCACCATGCATAAATATTCAAGGTGCAAGTCAAGATGGTGAACCAACTAAAATCCAAGTAATGCTGCTTGCTCTGCGTATCCTAGGAAAATCTCTAGACTCTCAACGCAATTAATCAACATTGTAAATACGTTTACGTACAAATGTGTTAAGAAAGAAAGAAAGAAAATACATTTATTTAGCACAGACTAAAAAGGCACACAATATAAAATAAAGCAGAAAAAAAAAAAACAAACAAAAGAAATTAGCAGGAGAGTGTGCCTCACGGCTGCGCCAAAAAGGCCCAGTTCAGCAAAAATGCCAGACAACTAGTGCCTGACGCTGGTTTTCAACTGGGCCTGTGTTCGATATACCTTAAGCTTTACCAGAAAGGAGATCCACCATATACCAAGTGTTGCCAGATTATTTTAAACTAATAAATAGGACGTAAGTGGCAACACCTTGATGTTATTATATATTTGCTTATTTAAAAAAATACCCTTAATCAGACAAAGGGCGTAGGTATATGTATTTGCCACGAAGTTTTTGGCAGATGTCGCGAAAGCCTCCTTCCTTGTTACATTTTTATTTTTAAACCGCGCAATACAATATTTTTTTTTATTTTTTTTTATAATAAATTGGCAAATTGTTTGTTATTTATTATTCTTAAAACTTTATGCCTGATTAATGGTTATGTTTGTTTTTATTATTCTCCTTTTATTGGTTGTTGTTGTTCTTTATTTTAAGTAAACACATCGTATTAATACGATTTTCTCACAATTAACTATCGTTTGAACACACTAGAAGTATGAAACTTACGAAATAAGATCCTTTAAGTTCGCCGAGAAATGTGTAACGTAACGTCTCTAAAAGGAAAATCTTAAATACTTGTTGGACACTAATAAGCGTTATGAGAACCCTAAAATGGACAAGTCTAGATATTAGTTCAACTTCAAGAAACATTACTTGCAGTTGATTAAAGACTGCGACTTAAACTAAGATAGCTAAGATAGCGCACCCATTAATTTAACTTGAAAATTGCATTATTTCAGCTAAAAACAGTATCCTAACTAATATTATAAATGCGAAAGTAATTTTGTTTGTTTGTTACCTTTTCACGCCTAAACCACTGAACCGATCATCCTGAAATTTTGCATATACGTTGTCAGGTGTACAGAAACGGACATAGAATACCTATCATCCCGAAAAACGGTACTGTTCCCGAGGAAAACAACAATAATGATAAAAGATGGCGCCACGTGTCTTTCGAATCATGATTGAATTATTTTATTATAGAAACTTTAGTAGTGTGTTAAGAGTTGTTTAACGCGAGCGAAGCCGCGGGCAAAATCTAGTACTTTATAAAGCATTTGGAATGGATTGGTCGACGCAATTTACAGCATAATTCGGGTACCTATTATCTCAGAAGTAACGCAGGCGTAATTAATTTTGGAAATACCAACAATTATTTAATTAAATCTTCACAGGTATGTGAGCAGACCTGATATGGGCTGCTTATCTTCGAGGCCAACGAACGATCTAGTGGGTATTAGGTATGTTATATTAGCCAGAGAGCGGAATCTTATGGCAAAACCATTGAAAGATGATAGAGACGGGTCATTATTTTTTATCGAGTATTCAAGCTATCGATAGTTTTTAACAGCTGAGAATACAGACGGGCGGACAGACATATTGGCCATTTTTTAGAAACACAAAATTATAGATCAACACGAAATGTCATATTGAAATAGATATGACGTTATTAATTTTTCATTTTGATTACCGTACTATAGTACCGTAAACAAAAGAGATCAAATATTTTAATAGTGTTTATAGGGTAAACTTCTTGAGTCGCGGTAGTAATCAGAATGTTTAGATAGATAAGACATTGTTTTATTTGTGTCATTAAAAAAACAATTGTTGCGAGAAACTCGCGAGGCAGCTAAGAAGTATAATTATAAATTTGTTTGGGTCAAACACTCTACGATACTTGCTAAACGGTGCGAAACCTCTCCTACTGTAGCCATTAAAACCAAAAACGATTTACTTAAAATTACAACTAACATTATTAATTAAACATATAACTAAAAGATTTAATACTTATATTTAAAACAATTAAAATGGCTTCAAATACTAGTGACTTTTGTATATACTATCAAAATAGTAGAGGTATACGTACAAAATTGAACACTGTTTACATGAATATTCTATCTAACTGTTTTGATGTTATTATTTTAACAGAAACCTGGTTAATCCCAACAATAAACAATAGCGAATTTATTGATAATCGTTATATTGTCTTTCGTTGTGACCGCAATAGATATGCAACTAATAAGTCTGATGGGGGTGGTGTGTTGGTAGCTGTGTTACGAAAATACAACCCCGTCAGTATCTCGCTTCAGTCGCAAAATATTTTTGAAAAACACTTTGAACAAGTTGTTATTGCAATACCTAGTAATAACGCTACCGCACAAACTCTCATCAGTGCAGTATATATCCCTAATAATTCGCCACTCGCAGTATATAACCTACATTTTGATTTAATGGATAATTTAATTAATTCAGTTAATACTGACAATTTACTATTACTCGGAGATTATAACATACCGACAGCCAACTGGATAAAACCTCATCCTGCTCTTAACTCCTTTACTTGCACGGGCAATTCTGCAATCTGTGACCGCTTAAGAAACTTTATGACAGTTCACGATGTTCAGCAATATAACCATCTAACTAATTTAAACGCGCGAACTCTGGACCTTCTAATCTCCAACACTAATTGCCAAGTATACAAACCTAATCAGGACCTGCTTCAAGCCGATACTCACCATCCTCCATTTTACTCTCTTCTTTCATTAAATCTTAAACTTAGTCCCATACGTCCTTTATGCACGCCTAAATATAATTTCCGTAAGGCTGACTATATCCTTATTAATACAGATATTGACGAAATTGATTGGGGTATGGAATTAGATAGTGAATCACCCGAAAAAAACGTAGAAGTTTTCTATGATCACCTATACGGTATAATCAAGAAGCGGGTACCTCTTTCTAAACCAAAAAACCCTAATTTTCCCGTATGGTTTTCTAAAGCACTTATACATATTTTTAATTATAAAAAAAAAGCCTGGACAAAATGGAAAAAATATAAAAACTTGTCCGACTACGAAATTTTCTCCTTATATAGAGCTCGTTTTAAAACAGAGTGTACCAAATGCTATCGTATCTATATTGATAGTGTAGAGGATAGTATCCCCAAAAATGTCAAACACTTTTGGACTTACATTGCCAATCGCAAGGGCCAATCTAGTATTCCTTCCAGAGTGTATTATAAAGATGATACATCTAGTGACCCTAATAGAATATGTAATCTCTTCTCAACCTTTTTCCAGTCCGTCTACGAACCATCTAGTCTAACACCTGATTGGAGTCCAGCCCCTGGTCAATCCAATGTCAATGATACATCTCTTTGTAGCTTACATTTTAGCCTTCCGTTAATTTGCAAACAATTAAAGATGCTAGACTTAAATAAAGGGCCAGGACCAGATGGGATACCTCCTTACTTTTTGAAATTGTCAGCTAATACAATATGCAAACCATTATTTAAGATTTTCAATCAATGTATTAGCAATGGTGCGTTCCCTGCCGTCTGGAAGATGGCTAATACCGGGTGGAAGGGACATCGTAACGTATACGTGTACCATGGATCCAGTACATGATTCTGAACCCCCCAGCGTTGGAATTTTTCGTCGCTTTTTTCTTAATTTTTACGATTTTTTTTGCAGTTTTTTTTAATTTATAGTGTATAAAATCATTATTGTTTTCCATCCCAATGCGATAAAAAAGAAAAAAACAATTATTTCACAATTTTCACGTAAAACAGCAATGAAAATCAAACTTAAAAAGTGCTCCCGATCAGCTGTTTTGGTAAAGTTCACGAACCGAGGTTATCGCAACAAAGTAAGTGAGTGCAACAAAGTAGGCAGTGTAGGCACTAACTAGTCACTGAGCGCGCGCTCACTCAAAGAAGCCGACAGACATGCCGCTGCGCCGACGGCGACGCGCGGTATCGACAAAGCTATAGCGGCCAGTGCCTATGAATCTAACAGATGCGTTATTACGTAAATTAATATCAGATTGACTACTTTTATTTAGACTTTTTATCTGGGATTATTAATGATCTCTGATAGTATGTCCAATACTGTTATCAATTTTAATAAATTGAATGTAAAAAAATAAGTTTTTTTAGTAATTAACCTTTTTTTAGGCAATTTTTGTTATAAACATTTGTTTTTGCATTAACACCTTTGTTTAACCGATGTAATCTGATCTTTAGTAAATTTTAACCCTATCCATTTTCGCAATTTATTTTGTCAGTACAACTTAATGCGTTGGCACAGTCTATCATTTTATTGGTCTGTGCATGATCTAGGTGCCTACGAGTCTATGACGGCTTGTCGGCGAAATTGTAAAGGAAGTAAAATTTTGAATTTCGCCGATTTTTATCAGTTCAGTTTCCGATTTGCGTTCATTGTAAACGGTTGTGTTGTTTTTCGTGATTTTGGATTTGAGCGTATTAGTTATTATCAGTAGAGTTGTTTTTTTGTCTGTGTTGTACTGTGTGTGTTTTGAACGAAAATGCCTCGGATACGTAACAGTCGTAACCATACGTTTAGTGCCCGTAACTAGAGAGATGCCGGTGGCCCACTTCCGGGATGCGTGGTACCAACACGATGGCGCTCCCCCACACGTGACTCTTCCAGTGCGACAGCCTTACACCTTACAGCGACTTTTGGTGACCAGTAGATTGGGAGGTTCGATCCACAACCCTGGCCAGCGCGATCACCAGACTTGACCCCACTAGATTTTTGTTTGTGGGGTCAAGATAGGGACTTTGTTACGGAGTGCAATACGGCAGCAGAAATGCGAGATCGCTTGCGACGCTCCGTGCGGAGTATGTCCGAGACCCCACCTTATTGCCCCGTGTCCACGCTGAAACTCTGCGCCGCGCTAGGATTTGTGAGCAAGTTGGTGGCGGCCACTTTGAACCCTATCTTATTAGGAGTCCCTCACTCCTAATAAGAGAGATTAAGGTGAGTGTTAATTTGTTTGCAACTAATTGCCATGTAGGTAGGTAGGTACCTCATCGGAATCATTAGGTAGGTACCTACTTATGTTATTTTATGAGCGAACGAGCAATGTTTTGTTTTTTGTTGTAAGCAATCAGTCAATTGAACTAAATTTCAAGTTCGGTTTATCAATGTGTTTGTTAGGTGATTTCTTTATCAGTAGTGTAAACGTAGTTAAGCTACTTTTCACGTTTACAAAAGCGTTGTGCGGCAACGCGACTCCGTGCCGAACTCAGACTTGTGATGTGTGCGTGCGTATGCGTGTAGGCACTGTACTGACAGTACCGCCGCCGCGCCGCGCCGCGCGCCGGTACCGCGTTAGCGGAGTAATGGCTTGCGGTTGTGATTGTGACTCGTTGTTTGCATTCGCAGTACATTGCGCGCTTAAAAATGACAACATCTGTAACCTATCATTTGCGATATTAATGACTTACGTAAATTAATTTAAGGCTTTATGAGGAACCTTTTCACGAAGTTTGTGTTACGATGTCCCTTCCACGCTGTATATAGTCCCTGTCTATAAAGGTGGTTCCAGACAAAACGTAGAGAATTACCGGCCTATTTCTCTTCTTTGTATACTGGCTAAACTGTTTGAAAAGCTTGTTCACCACGAGATATATCCATTTATTAAATATTGTATAATTCCGGAGCAACATGGCTTTGTGAAACAAAAGAGTACTGTTACCAACTTAATGATTTTTACTACCTACTTGTTTAATAATATGGACGTCAGAGCTCAAACTGACACAATTTACACAGACTTTAAAAAAGCCTTTGATAGAGTTGACCATAAAATACTTTTAAACAAAATTTCATTTAATGGCATCAGAGGAAATCTATTGCGTTGGTTCCAGTCCTACATTAGTAATCGCAGTCAAACTGTAGTGAGTAACGGGTACCATTCTAACACATTTCTGGCAACATCTGGAGTTCCGCAGGGATCAATTTTGGGTCCTTTATTGTTTATTATTTATATTAATGATATCGGTAATTGCTTTCAAAACAGTAAATTTTTATTATACGCCGATGACCTAAAAATTTTCAAGAAAATTACATCGATTAACGATTGCTACCTTCTTCAAGATGATTTAAATAGATTGACTAATTATTGTATCAAAAATAAACTAAAATTAAGCATCTCCAAATGTAAGTATGTTAACTTTACCAAGAACAAAAATGTAATCAACTACAATTATTGTCTCTGCGATGAACTCCTTCATAAAGAAACTCAAATCTGTGATCTGGGTGTACTTTTGGATTGCAAACTTCATCTTAATTTACACATTGAAAAGATAATAACCAAAGCTTTCCAAATGTACAATCTTGTTATGAGGTCCTCATCCGATTTCAAACGCCCAGTCACATATCTACATCTTTTCAACTTTTTAATACGACCACAAGTAGAGTATGCGTGTATGATATGGGACCCTTACTATGCAAAATATGACCAAGCATTAGAAAAAATCCAGCGCAAGGTTTTGAAAACATTGCAGTTTAAATGTCACTTGCAGCGTCTGCCGTATGAGGAGTCGTTGCAGAAATTCAAACTACTAACATTACATTCAAGGCGTCTGTTACTCCAAACCATGATGCTCCGTGGACTGATACATAACAAGTATGATTGCCCTGAACTCGTGAACAACATATTTTATATCGTGCCCAGAACTGTAATAAGACGAGCGGCGCGCGCTTACCCACTCTTTGCTACGACCACTAGTCGCACAAATGCGGGTGAGCGGGCGCCTCTCCACAGATTAGTTAAAATATACAACCAGCATTTTGTTAAAATAGACATATTTGCGCTATCTCATAATGTATTTAAAAAAGAATTAGTTAATACACTTAAAATCTAACCATCTAGTATAATATTAAAAATTAGCACTACCTTTCATCCTAACTGTATGTAAGTAAATAATACGTTAAGTAACATGTGGAAACGTTGTTGATTGTACGTTAACCTATTTTATTGTATACTTGGATGTAAGACAAAATGTACAATTGTTTGTTTTCCTTAATAAAATAAAATAAAAAATAAAATTAAAGATTACGTGTAAAGAATAAAAATTAAAAGTATTTGTCAAGTTAATTACTACATATTATAAAACAAAGTCGCTTCCCGCTGTCTGTCCCTATGTATGGTTAGATCTTTAAAACTACGCAACGGGTTTTGATGCGGATTTTTTAATAGATAGAGTGATTCAAGAGGAAGGTTTTAAGCTATAAAACGTAAACGTGCGAAACCGGGGCGGGTAGCTAATTAATAATAAAGTTCATAACTAAAAAGTACCGATAGATTGAATACTCGATAAAAAATAATGACGCGTCTCTATCACCTTTCAATGTTTTGCCATAAGATTCCGCTCCCTGTATATTACACATAAGTCACCTCTTGTTATTAGATTTTCCTTTGCATCAATACGGGGTGAAGCTTTTACCGGGAAAACCAATAACCGACCTTCCGTCAGATAAGGGCTGCCATAAATGCCGTTATGTCGCGGCCGGCACGTTTTGGGCACAGAATATAAATAATATTATGACGACTTACACGCGAAACGTAGTAACGTTTATGAGTATTATATATTACAATATAGATCGAGGAAAGTGCTCATTACATTAAGTGTAGCTTTTATTAAGAAATACATTACGTCTGGCCACATAAAGTTATGTATAAATAACTTTTATGAGCAATCTTCACTAGACTGTGAAGAGTTACAATTTAACAGTCTGGGTTTAAGTATACTTTACAGACAAACATAATTGACTAATATTTGAAAAGATAACATGAATAATCGAGAAAAATAAAATAATGTTACTTTGCTTTACTTAATACCTCTCGTAGCTACTCGTTTGTTCAAAATATAGACATTTGAACAAACAAGATCTTGCTTTACAAACGAGCCACTTGTTGGTCCTCCGGGACAACCCTGCTCAAGGCTCGGTCGTAAGTATACGTTCTACATACCTTGCCGCTAGGCGATTTTGCTTTCCTCCCTTTAGAGACAAGATAATATTTTAGTAGATTTTTTGTGTCTAGATAGGTAAATAGTATCGGAATCTCTATACTGCCTTGAACGCTCGAATAAAAATCGTTTAAAACTTCCCTACGAATTGACGTCATATGCTTACCGGTTCGAAATTTAAATAACCGGTTACAAGGTCACTAGGAGGTCTAATAACAATGAAATATCTAAAATTGCGCCGGTATATAGTTGAAACATGCAAAGACAATGTTGATGCATGTCTTTATTTCCCTCTAGGGAAATAATGGCTAGAGTACTTATCCATGTAGTATAAAAATGGTATAAAAACTCGACCTCCCACGTATTGACCGATCCCTTTTATACGCAGTTCACGCACAACAAACGCATCAGAAAACGACCTCGTCTGATAATCATCGATGACGCAAACAACTTGTTGAAGATTTAAATTGTATGCACACTGCACTCGAGCCGAGATGCGAATGAATACATACGTGAAGGACGCCATTTTTCTTAGTTAGAAAGTCGCAACAGGTGAAACGACTATCCATTGTGCACTTTACAAAAGTTATCTTCTTTTCAAACCGACAAAATGCGACGCATTTAAGGAAACCGGCTTGGCGACATTTACAATAATAACTGAGGCGATTAGGTACAAATGACGACTTTGACAAATGTTTGGATCTTCCTCTGGTCTATCAAAGTCTACTTTACGTACATTAAACGTATATCAAAACAGTTCTGTAATTTTAAATGTCAAACTCCCGACAAATGTTCATTACCAAGATGATTAATTGTTCTGAAACTTGATGTTTTAGAATTTGGGATATTTAAACAAACGTCAAACTGATGTTAATTTTAAAAGGGAATTAGAAATATACTTCGGGTGGAAGTAATTTGTGGATAAGGGCTGCACAAAGATAGACAGTGTCTTTAAGAGGATTAAGTAATTCGATTTAGTAGATCGGGGTTGGTAGTGTTTTCGGGTTTAACGTTATCACGGGGTTTATTTACTCCTTGTATTTTATCTTTCTTATGAAATCGTTAATTAAATTGTTTAATAATGTCATCGAACTTACCAAAACAGACTGGTATATAAAGACAGTACTGGCTAAGTTCCTAAGGTGGTCTTCAGGTCCGCAAAAAATATCTATATGGTAGCGATGGCAAACAATCGAAGAGCTATCAAGCCATAGTGGGCGCGTATTGACGATGTAACTGCGCAACATGCGCCGCCGCCGGTATTTATCAACAACCGGGCGTATGCACTGCATCGCGCAGATAACGATACTTAATATTTAATGAATATGCATTACGATAGATATTATTAGGTCATCTGTTAGTTGTTAGTATGTGCATTTTTATATACCTCTCGCCACACTTCGTGCTTCACACGCGTAGAAAGATTAAATTAATTCCTCTCTAAAAACGTTCGCAATGATGATGAAATTCATACGCCATAGCGTATAAATAAGCCTTAATATCCAAACAGACGCGGCCAAATACTTGTGGAATACTGTGAATTTACATGCATTATATTGTTTACACCGTGGGCCCGAGGTACTTTAAAGATTTTAAGCACGCCTTTCTGGTGGTATTAAGAGTCAATAATGTTATATCAACATAAATCCAATTCAGTCAATTTAAGAGGAAGGTTTGCGAGCGTGAGAACTTATTTTCGAACCCACACTTCGACATTTCTACTAATACAGCTGCATCACACAATGTAGTGTACACATACCAAAAAACAAAAGCGCACCGAAGGTTTATATTGTGGCGCGCCGGGTTAAATAAACCTTCAGTGCGCGTTCGCTTCTGAAGGACTAGTAAGTATGTTGCAAAAAACGCGCAATGTATTAGCTATTTATTCACCGCACCGCGAGGCACGCGTGCCCATAGTATTGGTGTCGTGAACAAAGGGTGGGGTCACAGTGTAATCGGTATTGACAGATTTAAACTTAGAATAATTACTGTAATAAATTATTGTTGATTTTCTGTGTTTCTATTTTCGAATATAATGACACATAATTTTTGTTTGGGAATATTTTAGGGTATGTAAATGTTGCAAGGGAAGATAAGAGCCAACATAAAAATGAAAACGAGATAATGTGTGATTGATTTGTAATGAAAAACAATTAATGTACGTAACTCAATTACTGGGTATAGTAAAAATTTTTTCTCAGTTATATAATTATTTTAAAATTATATTTTATTATAAAAATGTATAGGTACATCTTAGTACACAACACACGGCTACAGATCAAGCTGTACATTTCCAGTATAAGCTGATCTCGCATTGTATAGGATTTCATTACAATGAGAGGGCAGTGTAAACTGGAAATTTATAGCTTGATGTGTAGCCGTGTGTACATACAAAAATTAATGCTTGATAAAATTATTTTCTTTAATTTATTTATTTATTGCTTGGGGCTGCTGACATCAGATAAAACATTTTCGCTGTTCCGTTTCTTTGATTTGCTTTCAGATTCTCGTTTTTTAATTGCCTCAATCAAATAATTGGGCTCATTTATTTCCATTTTTCTGTCTAATCTTGAATCTGTTATTTCCGGAAGCATACAATCAAGATGAAACTTTTGTAATTTTCTTTACGTTTTCCCATTTCTATCTGAAATAGTAATAATATGCAGAAAAATATATTAACAAGAAATAGAGAACCCTTCAGCTGACAAGCTATCAAACGTCAAAATTTACAAGTCTGCCCACGGCCTTGACGTAACTACGAAACGTGGTAAAATAAGGAAATCATTATACTAATAATAAGTGAAAAAGTTCTCACTGGGGCCTCTGCGCGTTGGACCTGTGTCCCCGTGTATGCCTTCCAAAGGACCGGACATCTTCCGCACGGAAGATGAGCCGTGATCTCAAAGTGAAAAATATATATACCTATATAAAACTCACAATATATTCGGACACAGAGTCCGAATTGACATATTTTAATTTCAATATTGTTTTCACTGATGATTCGGACACCAATAAAAAAAGCTGTTTTGTACAGTCAGATAAAAAACTTTCAACGATACCTTAATAATTGTGGAAATCCGTTCTCCGCCCAGCCTATAGTTATAAAAAAAATCAGTTTTTAACCAGATTATAACTAAAGCAGCCGTTTTTAATAAATAATATTATAAACCCACATACATAGATAGATACGTGCTTTGGCAGTCGGGTAAATAAAGATGGGGTAAGTATTCCTCGAAGCGCAACCACTTTGAACCGCACCAAAAGTATTCCTTGAAACCCACCAACGATGAAACATAGAGAAGAGAACGAAGGATTCGTGATAAATTATATCGATAGACGTTTTAAAATTCAACTGTTGTTTATTTATTAAAATTACCAGGAAAGCAGAAATGAACTGGGACTAGGTGCTTAAGCGACTTACCTCCAGTTTCTGAATTAAATTTCGGGATAAGCAATACTTATGTAGTATTTGAGTGCTGAGTTGTCAAAAAGATGCTTTAAAATACGTAATTTTTTTGACAACCCCGTACTCAAATGTTACTTAAGTACTGTTTGCTTATCCTAGAATTCTCAATTCAGAAACCGGAGGTACTTAGCTCAATAATGGTAAAAATACAGGTTTTGAAATTGAATCAATTGTTGTTTTGAAAAGTACCAGGTTGACAGAAATTAACAGAAAATAGGCGCTTAAACGATCTGACTAAGTGACAGTGACCTATAATTATGGTAAGATATATAGGACAGTTTTAAGTTTTCTATCTTATTTTATATAAGAATAATAATGAATACTTTACATTCCTCTTTGTGTTTAATCGTTGGTTCACAACTTAGTGACATCGTTTAGGCGCCCATTTTCTGTTCATTTCTGTCACCCTGGTACTTTTGAAAACGACAAATGATTCAATTTCAAAACATATATTTTTACCATTACCGATTTCTGAATAGAGAATTCAAGATAAGCAATACTTATGTAGTATTTGAGTACGGAGTTGTCAAAAAAATGCTTTAAAATCCGTATTTTTTTTGACAACTCTGTACTCAAATGTTATTTAAGTACTGCTTATCCTAGAATTCTGAATTCAGAAACCGGAGGTAAGTCGCTTAAGCACCTAGTTGCAGTTCATTTCTGCTTTCCTAGTAGTTTTAATAAATAAACAATAAGGGCAGCTGAATTTTAAAACGTTTATCGATATAATTTCACTACGAATCCTTCATGCTCTTCTCTATGTTTCATCGTTGGTGCGTTTCGAAGAATACTTTTGGTGCAGTTCAAAGTGGTGAGTTCACAAAGCTATTTATTACTGAAAGATGCCACCTTAAAGCCACAAATAGTTTTGGTAACGCGTTTTTTTGCCACATATTAAAACGTTTTAATCTGATTGTACTAAAAAGCTTCAATAATTTGATGGTGTCCGAATATTCAGTGAAAAAAATATTGAAATTAAAATGTGTCAATTCGGTCACTGTCAGAGTCGTCTGTCTTATTGTTCGAAGAGTGAAAAAATGCAGTCATGTCACGACACTCGCAACCCACCCTTATGCCTTGTGCGTAGATGTTTTGAGAGCTCGGCTCGAATTACAAACGGACGTGCTGTCACCTTGGATTCTAGGATGGCACTGAAAATTTTTCGCGTGCGTACTCTTTTATAAAACAAATTACGGGAGAGTATTGCTCCACACTAAAATGTATGGGGAACGGAAAACAATTTCCGTAAAAAATTAACAATGTTGAGACGTAGATTACTCTCATTTGGTTTGATTTATTAAAATAATAAAACGGTAGACGTGTTATTCATACTTTCGTGTCACGATTAAACTAAATAGATTTTTATATATTCCTTTAAAATTAAGTAAATTCTGCAAATAGAAAAGGTCGATTTAGATGTTTTTGAGGGAATTTAACATTTTTTTTTCACGAAATTAATGATGATTTCGCAAATATCTCGCGGTGAAACTGTTGGTACATCTATTAAGGTTCTTCATTATTTTTTTTACGTAATTCCATGCGGAGAATTTATAGAAATTTCGAAAACAGTAAGTGCCTTTTTAGGTGTTTCTTAAGGACTCACCTCTTAATTATTTTGTTTTTCGGAGCAAAATAAATCAATTAACTTTAGTACTTCCTTGTAAACAATACTTTAAGTTGAACTGGCAACGTTTATAAATTAACGTGTGAGTGGATAAGAAACTTCTCACTTCATGAACCTCGCCGTATGTCGTGTTTTGTTGTGGAGGTCCTCCACAACAAAACACGACATACGGCGAGTGGAATCCATACTCCATACCATTATGACAAAACTTGCAACGCCGCGTTCATGGGGCTTGTTACCCTAGAAATTTTTCGAGTTGTGAATTTCCGTAAATAACGGATATGTCGAAAAAATATTTTTATTTTAACCGATCGTGTTTCAACCAAGAATGAACTTTAACAATGGCTTAACATTAATAAGTTGTCAGTATTTGATAATAAGACTTTCAAAAACAATGAAAGATAATATTACAGAACAACGATCTGTTAATAAAATTCGCAAGTGTAAACAGGCGGACTGAAATGAATCCCCGTAGGGTGAGCGCCCCAAATAAGTAATGCCCGTCGAGTAACAGTGAGCGCGGGTCTTAATTCAATATGAATAATGAATTAAAACGAAGGCCGGCGCCACTACTATTGTGTTGTGTACCTTACTATAGTGGACCTGTATTTACCATACCATTAATTGTTCAAAGCAAAGGACACCTAATAAGGACAAATTATGACCCTTATTAAGTTACTGTGCATTGCTTAGCAAATTCTTGTTTTCTAAAAACTTAACTCGTGCCGAAGTATTGTTTAGAAAGTAACATGAGAAAAAAAAAGGTTTATTTTTCTTTAGGTAATGATTCCGAAAACTCTGTTTTCAGTCCTTGAAATAGAACGTAATTTCTCATAGATTTATTTATTTCTGAGACACAAGGACTCGAAGGAGGAATGACATATCAAATATCCTTGCTTCTTTTATTTAGGTATTCATGTTATTAACCGACTGCGCGACAGCAAGACAGGATTATGTTTTTGGTCAGTTTGCGAACTACTTAATTCGTAGGTAGGCTACGACTGCATCTTATGATTTGGTTGCATGATTTTTTTTAAACCTACGTTGAGATATAATTATTTAATTCTGTAGGTAATGATGTAAAGTATATCTTTGTTTTCTTCTTTTTAGTTCGCTTTACATGCAGTCGGGATATTTTAAATTTCCTTTTATATTAACGTGTTTTTAGTATCGTTTTATGATTACGTAAGTATACACCGGTGCTTTTTTATTGTCAGGGAGCTGCCACGATAGTGATATACACACCAAATACTATCTAAACCATCCATCATATTATCAAAACAGCGATTTTTTTTTGCATTCATTTTATCATACGTTTTTTTTTTTTTTTATAAAAACGTTGCCCCACACTAAGATTTCTCTTGTATCGTGGGTGCGTTTACAGACACAAATCTCACAAACAAACGTCCAGACCCGAAACAATCATCTGTAGGCCATACAAATTTTTGTTCCGTGTGGGAATCGAACCCACGACCCGTAGCGCAGAAGCCAATCGCTCAGCCACTGCACCAAACGTGTCGTCACGTTCAATGTTTTGAGTGGATATAATATCCCTAAACAAATTTCCGTTACGAAACATTACGTATTCGGTATTAGTTACATTTCATGTGCACCATTTCTGCGGAAGCTTCCTAGCCGATTAAAAAGCACCGTGTATAGAGCTTACCAGAAGTCATAAAACACAGCGTGTGTGTTAGTACACGCAAGGCTAGGGAAGTATTAATTATGTAGTCAAATTCCGTCAAATACGCACTGAAGCCACTTCCAAAGACAACCGCACCCACACACGCATAGGGATGCGAAGGGACCTTCATTATACAATTTAGGTGAAAGCTTATTACGTAGGCAGAAAAAACGGCATTTCGTAAACACGGGAAAGGTAAAGAGTTCCCATGTGGGCTCCGCTAAAAATAGACCAATTCAAAAAAATCCGTAGTTAATGCAAATGGCGACTTTGGGACACCATTGGTTGTATTACATAATTCTAAGACCACCAATGCTTCTGAGAATCGTAACGGGATATAATATTCCGCCGGATCATTCATTGAAACTTTTCAACGGTCCGATAGGGTCATGTCTTGATCAGAGGCTGTTAAGTCGTGATTTTATATATGTATAGGGCATTCTCATCACAAACACAAAAAGGAGATCCTAAAAATACGTTTGTCAAGTTTTTAATTAAGTACATAGCAGAGCCAAAGATTCGTTATTGTATGTATATTCTCTGACAATGAGTATTCAGAATTCAGGGGACGATGCGATTCCGGTCAATCGTGTTCATACATGAATAATGTATGTACAGTGCAATCAGTGGCGTCGGTAACGACAAATTACTCCACGTATATCAGGACAATGGTATCGGGTGGTATCGCTAATGTATAATGTAAGTAACAGTCGACCGCTGATAATAATGTGCATCACTGTTGATTTAGTCCCGCCAACACTTTAATACGATAAAAGTGTCATTATGCTCTATATTTAAGGAATAGAGGATTTCATGTTAGAGGTACTATCGTCAGTGATATGCAGTTCAAAATGTAGGTATTCCATCATTTCCATCAACTACCACAGCAGCCGAGATATACTTTAGGAACAAGTTAGAACGACTAAAACTTGTGGCAGATGATGATGGGATCCCCCTAAAGTATCGGGTGCCTACGAGGCTGGATGATAAATGATTTTTATTTCTGTAAATAAATCTGTTACAGACACTTTTACAATTCAATGTAATATTGTTTTTTTAAGACTAGATGGCACCTGCCGAAACAAACTCAGAGTTCAAGATCTCTTTTAAAGTCCAGACATGATGAAGACTCTGGGTCGCTAAGGGGTTGCTTTGCTTATCTTTCTAAAACTTTTGACTGCGTGGGTTAATGTAGTCATTATGAAACCTTATTACTGCCACGGAATTCAAGATAGATCTATGGATTGTGCAAATTCATATTGGAAATTATAATCAAGGATTACCTTTTAATCATTTTAATTTGATAACGTCTTTACAAATTAAAATTGGAATACTCCAAGGTACAGTTTTAGGCCCATTTTCGTCCCTTGTACGTACACGCTGCATTTTTCCATAACGTGTATCTGCACTAGTAAACTAAATTGAGCCGAAACAACAGTCTTCAAACCAACATTTATTTATAAGCTTTGATTTGGCAAATCGATTCTTAAATTAATCCCGCTCAAACTGATTTGAAGTTGGTAATTAATTCCCCAATCATTAACCACGTCAAAGAGTTCGCCTGGTCAACAGTTTAGGGATAGAAATGTTATTTTAAAAGCAGGTCGTGGCAAGGAAACAGAGTCAGAGTATAGAGCAAAAACATGTTGTCTGTCAAATATGTTTGATGTATTAGCATGGATATATGCTTTGGCGCAAAAGTACTTACATGTCTTTGAATATTTTAAAAACATAATTTAAATAAATTCAAGTATTCATGTGACCACTTTAGTTAACACGTTTAGGCACTTCGTATACATATAAATATAAGTTATTAGCATGATTAAATTAAACCTTATGAAATTTTCAGATTAGCCTCCAGAACTTGTTGTGTATAATTCAGTGGTCGAAACTGAAGGGTAAGGGATATACATAATTTAGTAAGTTGCCGATTCCAACGAAAACAATCATAATCAAGCGATAAGCGATGCTATCTATTCGTTCTGATAGAATTGTAAGCTGCCAACGTTAATGAAGATTTTTACAAAAATGTTGCTACGAAGAAAGGAATAACAGTACTCCTCGTGATTATTTCTAAGTTTTTCGGGATGAAATGGACTGTACTAACTGCCTCTTCGCCAAATTCCATTTGTTAGTAATTACGGTAAACGGGGGATGCATGAAAAGAGCCTCCACGAGTGACGATACTACAGTACGTCCGGCGCACCCTGGACAGTCAGTCCCGCTACCATCCTTGCTGAAAGGCTAATCTTTTCACCACGGCATGAGCTATTCTTGTATAGCTCGTGCAGACACGATAGAAGAAGAAGACGGTAAACGCTATTCAGTAAAATACTTATATCGAGATTCTTGCCTACAGTGAGATTCGACATTAAAGAAATTCGCGATGCATTCCCATGGGTTAGTAGAGAATCTATGTTCTATATAATCTGGTATTAATAAACTGGTACAAGGGAAACGAGTATTTTGGTGTTAACGCTGTGAAACCTTTATAATCCATAGGCCATGATCACTATAATCCGGGTAACCATTATCTCTGTCGATGTTTGCACGATTGTATGAAAACTCTATTAACATTACGGAGGGTTAAGCCGACCTTTTTAACAGTATAAATATGTGTTATTTTTTTCGTTTTTGCTTATCTTTGCTGTATGCAGAGGTTTAATATTTGGCAGTTTTGTTGTAACATACTCAGCGCTTTGGTATAGAATTTTCTGTTGTGTGTATTCTGTCGTTTCACATAATGGGTCGCTTGGATGTAGACCAAACTTTAATAACACGTCCTGTTAGTGTCAGTTTTGAATTTTAAAACTACATCGCTCGTCTCGATTAATAAAATGTTAGGTTCCAAATCGTAGACACATTCGACGGGAATTTTATGAAATCCCCAGATATTCAATAGTTAGGCGAAATTTGTTCGGACTCAAAATTAATATCATAATGGGTTTTGATCAGTTCTGGCTCGACATTAGACTAAATGCTACTACCACAGAGTCGTGTCTCCGGGCCTTATCTTCCTAAAATACAAAATATAATCGTATTTTTAGAAAAAGAAGTAACTGTATGATGAAGTTCAAGAATAAAAAAACGTTTATAAAAATAGCGTCGACAGATGGCGGTAAATGGGCAGGTGCGCGTGCGCCGGCCGTGTCAAGGCTCATCTTTTTATGGTCAAGGTTGTCCCCATAGATGTTTATGAACGTTTATTTGACTCAATTAGTGGGACTGTTGTCATTCGTAGCAATTATATTGCAAATAGCGTCCACATATTTACCTAGGTACTCTAGAACTTGACACTGCCTAATTGAGTAATTATTTGAATAATTTTAAGTGCGTTACTGTTTCACTTCTGATCAAATACGTTTCTTTCTTTATAAAAACGTGTTATTATTAGTAAGGCCTATCAAGAATTTGGAAATTATGAAGACGGCTAGTTTCCGTGAGCTCGCTAAACTCTACCTATCTCTCTTACACGCCCACAAGAAAAAAAAGACAAATATATTAAGCAGTTTAGCGAGCTCACCAAAACTATTGCCGTTTTCGTAATTTGCAAGCTCGTACTAGGGGAACTGTCCTATAATACATTTTTTTAAACGGAATTCAGCTTAATTAGTTAGTCCAGCATGCTTATGTAAAGCAATTTATTAATTACATTATAGGTATACAACGAAATTATGCATGTGGATAAATGTGAATATGATGTCAAAAAACTTATTTTCTATCTCAAAATATTATGGTATTCTCATTGAAAAGTATAGCTTATCTAATTTCACGGGAAGCGACAAAAACTTGCACTAACATTTTCAAAAACTATTTCATAAAAAATCTACATAGAAACTGCGAATCTCAGCGGAAGTTTGAATAAGAGAGTGCTCACGACTTCCCTCAGTAATGACACGAATTCACTATGAATAAAAATAATGAAAGACGTCAAAGAAAATGAAAGACCGAGTGAGCGTGCGTTGGGGTTACTAACAGACTCTACGTTTGTCGAGCATCGGTCGCCGGTCGTTTCGTCGCGCTATTTGACCTAGGCATCGTGCACACACAGTTGCAGAGAGAAAAGCACATCGTCTAGCTTACTAGGAGCCATGAAGCTCTGACAGCCAAAAAGTTACTATTTGCCTAGCCAGCATAATTACCTCAAACATATCGCTTATATACGACAAGAACGTCTTAAGTCCGATTCCGGACCGGATCCGGTCCGGATTTTTCAGAAAATTCCTTTGAAAGTATTGAATAAAAAGGCGTTTTCTGAAAAAGTTTTAGGACTTAACACGTTCTTCTCGTATATGAGCGATATTTCACCTTTAGGCGAGTCACATGCCTAGAACACAAATCCACTAGCAAGTTTTACTGCGCAAGTTTACTTCTGCAACCGATTTTCAAATTGTAGACACACCTGCAGCAAGCTGACTTCATTACCGCTAGTACGATTATATAAAACTAAAGGTTGCTGGTGGCTTCGGTTCAGTAGTTTAGTTGTGAAGAAGTCACAAGACAGAGTTAAGCGCCATTTACACGGAGATAGTTTCTCGAAGCGAGACTCGTTCTGTCTTTGTTTTTCTCTACGATGAAAATAGAGATAGTATGAGACTCGCTTCGAGAAACTATCTCCGTGTAAATGAGCCTTTACTTACTTTCGCATTTATAATATTAGTAAGGATACGAAAACGTCAATAGTTTTCGTGAGCTCGCTAAGCTCTATCTCTCTTAAGAAAAAGAGACAAATATATTATTCAGTTTAGCGAGCTCACGAAAACGATTGCCTTTTACGTAATTTGCAAGCTCGTACTAGACGAACTGCGCTATAATAACAATTTGTAAAACGGAATTCAGATTAAGTAATTACTCTAGCATGCTCAGGCTGTTTCATGAGAAAACTATGCCCATTTTCGTACTTTGGCTAATTCGTACTAGGGGTGCTGTAAGTTTTACGATCTAAGCGAGCAATGGTGTGCAATAACTTGCGCAATAAGACTTGGCGCGTAGCAATAGACGGCGTTACATTGAGGCAGTAAAAGTGCATTGCGGTGGCACAGTTGCAAGTCATCTACGCTCGAGAATAGCTTGTTTTATACATCCATAAGTAAGAATAGTTTGTCACAGATACAAGTAAGACAAGTCCACTCGTAACGCATTCAAGTGAAACGGGTCGCGAGTCGCGGGTAATTTGCCCGACTTCTTCCTCACTCACTTGCTCTTTTTGCCGAGTTTCGAATTCTGTCTCGATGATTTTTAATTCGGAATGGGGTATATGGAAATATGGATTAACTGGATGGAAGGTTTGACTTTTCTTCACTGAATAATAAATATATGGCATGTGATAAAAAAAATGAAGACAGTTTGTTTTACATTGGTTTATGCTACCTTTTATAATTTATGGTTAGTTACGGTTTACTCACGTGCATTTTTCGGGATTGCCCGACTAGTTTCGGACCCAAACGGAGCCCTTAATCATGAGCTGATCACGCGGCGAGGTCGCGAGTCGAACTGAGACGTTTGGGTCCGAAACTAGTCGGGCAATCCCCGAAAAATGCGTGTGAGTAAACCGTAACTGATCATAAATATGAATGTGTCTCACGAAAGTTATAATACCTTTTATAATATCTAATAGTAAGACCTCTTCTGTGTGATCTAAAATTTATTTGCTCCGAAAGCTTAAGCTGATTTTTGGTTTGCCTCCAACAAGATTATAATCAGATCTCCTGCAGCAATCATGTCAAGCAATCAAGTTCATGTAGGCACGCATTGCATAAAGGGCGCTCAACCCTTGGTTGGGTTGTAAGTCGCAAGCACATACTTATTGCCTATCTAGCAAGAAAAGTTCACAATCTGTTGTCCCAAATGTCAATGTACATATTTACTGACAAGTACATAAAAATCTACGTAGGTGCCTACGTAAAATACATTCAACAATAAAGCTAATCCGCTCGTATTTGGATGCCTAGTTACGTTCCCCAAATTTCCTTAGCGTTGTACGAAACAGCCAGAAGGAAAAGGTTTTATTTTTTTATTATTTAAATTAAATAAGATTGAATTTCAGAATAGACCATTTTTTTCGAGAGAAGGTTGAATAAACTGAGCGAAAATGTAGGAAATGGATTCTAACACAAGAAACGTGCCATAATTTCCTGTCGTATAAAATAAAGAACACGACAATCAAGACGTAAAAACATATTGCTTTGACGTACACACTGCTACATAATAATATGTAGCCAGCCACGTACGGCCAGTATAAGCTGACCTCTCATTGTACGGAAAGCCTATACAAGACGAGATCAGCTCATACTGGAAACGTATAGCTTGATATGTAGTTGTGCGTACTTTATGTAGATCCTAGATATCGGCATTTCCCACTAACTGGGTTGCGGAGGTCTGAAGTCAAAGTCACTCCTTGTAGACTGGGAGCTGACCCCAACACAGTTGGGAAAAAACTAGGCAGAAGAAGACCTTATGTATATCCTATCCAACTAATCCTACTAATCATCACTACATCATTACTATCTGTAATGGCAAGGGAAACACATTGAAATACATAAATAAATACATAGTATAAAACAAAGTCTCTTCCCGCTGTCTGTCCCTATGTATGCTAAGATCTTTAAAACTACACAACGGATTTTGATGCGGTTTTTTTTAATAGGTAGAGTGATTCAAGAGGAAGGTTTTAAGCTATAAAACGTGCACATGCGAAGCCGGGGCGGGTAGCTAGTAATATTATAAATGTTAAAGTTTCTGAAGATGGATAGATGTTTGTCACTCAATCACGCATAAACGACTGAACGGATTTGGATGAAATTTTGCACACAGATAAACCATGTCCTGGATTAACATGTAGGATACTTTTTATCCGGGTGCGTGAAGTAGTTCCACAAGGATGCGAGTGAAACCGCGGACGACAGCTAGTACAATAAATGTGCCGCTGTAAGGCCTGAATTACATAGAAACGGCGTAAGGTGCAGGGTACCTACTCCCTAAGTCCGTCAACGAAGTTAGTCGCCCGTCCGAAACAAGCCCGAAACGTAAGAGTGAACAAAACAAGTGTCAAGTTCAACTTTTTGGACGGGCAAAAACACATGGGTAGTAGGGATAACTGTCAAATCGTGTTGTCATCATTCTTAGTTCGGGCCACGAAATCGTGTGTCCGTAGGTGATAGGGAGTAGGAAACGCTCGTAACTAAGGCCGAAACCACGGACTTCGTGCTTAGGGAGTAGACCCCCAGGCGCGTCGCTTTTATACATCTTGTACGAAAAAAGATTTGAAACGGCACGACAAAACATATGAAAGAGACGCGTCTGTGCCACAGAATAGTAACAGAAGCAACACTTCGCGCAACAATTAATAGAAATAGCGACTCTTGCTACAAAGCAACAAAGTGCAATTCAGCTCGCATAAGCGCTCAGTACCTAACGCTATATTCACCTAAACGTTGCCGCTCTCTTCTAACGTGCAACTCTGTCGCTGTCTGGCGCGGAGTAACGCGCTAGCTGTGGTGCTAGGGTTTTCGGCTTGCCGCTGCTACTATACGTCTATCTACCTACTTGACCACGGAATCTATCTTTATGTTTGATGCGTATGATTACTCTGTGCCGCGCCTGCACCTTACGCCGTTTCTATGTAATTCACGCCTTATGTGAGATTCAACTCAGGTGCGACCAATACGCAAGTAGCTACTATCCCCAATCCTAAGTACATAAAGAAACTGTCCCCAACATGTCATTCGATTTCCGTTTACAATCGGAGAGTAAAAATATTGTCGTGTGCCAGAACTTCATGTGATAATAAAACGTGAGAGGACATCGGCATAGTACCCTGCTTGAGGGTTGGTAAAGAACGATTCGATTAGTCAGTAGTCGCAAGATTCGGTAAGCTATCTCTTTTTCTCTCGTTATAAAAATCGTGGACGGAACGAGATAGCAAACCGAAACGGTTGAACTGCTATAGAAAAGATTCTGAATCGAAGGGGTTCACAATTATCTATCGTTGATTAAAACGGTATCAGGTATCCTGTGAATCGCTCCATGTGATACCTTGATAGTCTTAACTCCACAATGCTTAGGAAAACCGATTTTGGTCATTCACAGGATTTCTCGACGAAGTGGTGATGATAAAGTGTTAACTTTTCATCCCTTTTTCGAAATAAATAAAAAGATATGTACTGTCATAATATCTTAGTACACTGTAACAATTTATATTGAGATTATAAGCAACAAAATTGGCTTCGCACAATAAACGATTTACGGGGATCGAATGTGCCATAACACATTATTGGCGATTTATGTACAGAAAGGGCGATAAAAAAGCTTTTGTCACTTTCATCCCTATAGACAAAAGAAGAGAAGAGATGGATAATTCTAATTCGAGTCAACTTTGATACTATTTCGACCGTGAATAATGGAATGAGACGAAGGAAGATTAAATTTAATAGGGGTGCCTGTAAATAACATCTCAGGGTTTTGAGATTAACAAATATAAAAGGTCGTTATCAACAGAATGCTGAAGGGTTCTTATAGACAGTTAGTAATTTTTACTTCATTAAGTAGACGTCAGAAAGAAGTCGTTTTCTGGAAGAATTTGTGAAGAAAACTTGCAAAACATGATCAATTTTAACGCTTCACTCGCTCCTTAAATAATACGCACTACGAACGACACGCCTCAATCCGCTCAGATGGCAAAAGTGATATAAAACGGTTATGATTATGATATGACGTTATTTTCTTTGCAAAAAAGCGGTTCCATTTTCAGGGTTCTGAACACGGAATAGTATCCTGTAGTTCTGAAGCTGCCATAGCGGCTCTATTCTTACTAATCACTACATAGTATAAAACAAAGTTGCTTCCTGCTGTCTGTCCCTATTATGCTTAGATCTTTAAATCTACGCAACGGATTTTGATGCGGTTTTTTTTAATAGATAGAGTCATTCAAGAGGAAGGTTTATATGTATAACACATTGCACCCGTGCAAAGCCGGGGTGGGTCGCTAGTAAATTCTAAATGCGAAAGTAACTTTGTCTTTCTGTGATTTCTTCACAACTACTGAACTGATTTTGATGAAATTTGGTACAGAGTTACTCTGGAACCCGGAAAAGGGCATAGGCTATTTTTATCCCGAAAAACGTGGAGGACGCTATAAACGACACCCACGCGGGCGAAGTCGCGAGCAACCTCTAGTTGGTAATAAAACTGGAAACGTAAAATATTGAAGTAACATGCTAGAAATTGTGGCGGCATCTATCTCGCCACTTGCGAACTATCCTACATCGCGCAATCAAGATTTAACACGCAGATAGTATATATGTTACGGCTAATAGCCGAAGTGTGGCTACACCTAGTTTTAGCCGGGTACAACTAGGTGCAGCCAGTAGCAATTGGTTAGAACTAGGTGTATCCTACTTATCCTCGGGTAGAACTAGGTTTACCCTTCATCGTGTTGTGATTCCTGACCCGACCACGACATGGAACGGAGATTTTACTATGGCACAAAATGGTTATTTTAATTGTGTTTTATTGTGCCACTTATCCCAGGAATTTGTGCCTTGTACTTTTCGAGTAATAAGAGTACGATTGTGGTCGGGCTGGGGATCACGGTTCCTGACCCGACCACAACCAGATCTAATAAAATATCAATAGTGGGAAGTTACTGATTGTGCCAAAAATATGTGTCAAATTGTGCCTATGGCACACGAAATTCTTTTACTATTCATATCACAGAATATATCTTAATAGGGATAAAATTGAATAATCAAGAAATAAAGTGTGTCAATCAGACGCTATGCAATTTTAGTACGACTTTGCAAGCAGTTTTATTTTTTTGAAATTATGCTATATATAAAGCACTTTATTATTTTATTTTACTGGATGTGTTCACGACTTCGTACGCGTATATATTCATAAAAAAAAAAAAAATACAACCACTATGTTTTGTAGCATTATATTAGTGTGTTAAGCTTGAATAAAAAACCGGTCAAATGCGAGTCGGGTTCGTATCCTGAGGGTTCCGTAATCCACATCATGACGATAAGTTGAAAAAACATAAATTATCTCGTTCAAACAGTACCAGTACAAGCTGATCCCTTGCTGCATACTTACAGGGGTCAAGAAGTTAATAGTTAAGAATTAACCTTTTAAAATATAAAAACATAGTTTTCAGACTTTTTCCTTTACTTGTGATGTAAGATCTTGCTTGTTGCCAAATTTTATGATTCTATGTCAACGGGAAGTACCCTGGTTTTGATTCCCGAGCGATTTCCATAGTTTTATTTTTATCTTGTTATATGTAAAAATTCAATCTATACTAATATTATAAAGAGGTAGAATTTGTTTGTATGTAGGAGGTAATCTCCGAAACTACACATCCGATTTCAAAAATTATTTCACCAATGGGAAGCTACATTATCCCTGAGTGCTATAGGCTATATTTTAGTATCAAAAAATTAGAGTTTTTTTAATTATAAATTAACGCGAGCGAAGCCGCTGGCAAAAGCTAGTAAATAATAAGAAAGCTGAAACCGATCCACTAAACACCTCTTCCCATAGACCAGATATTTTTTTTCCATAGTTTACAATAGTTTTGCACCCACCTAGGACGGTTCACGACTGTACTCCAATAGTGCAGCCGCGGATAGTCCCCGGTTGGTGCCCCATCCCATTTTAGATAAAAGTTCTCAAAGGGGCCTCTGCGCCTTGGACCTGTGTCCTCCGTATGCCTTCCAACCGGACATCTTCCGCAAGGAAGACGAGCCGCATTAAAAAAAAAAGAAAAAAAAAGGTGACTAAATAAACTCCATTTTTATTTCTTACTCTGTAACCCTATATGACCAGTTTTGTTACGACAACAGTTCAGTTAAATCATAACTAACAGAATTCAAATGTTTAATTGCAGACTAAATTATACATAGTGTGACTACTTGACTTAATGCGTTGTGTGTTCCATAGGCACAATTTGACACATATTTTTGGCATAATTAGTAACTTCCCACTATTGATATTTTATTAGATCTGGTTGTGGTCGGGTCAGGAACCGTGATCCCCAACCCGACCACAATCGTACTCTTATTACTCAAAAAGTACAAGGCACAAATTCCTGGGATAAGTGGCACAATAAAACACAATTAAAATAACCATTTTGTGCCATAGTAAAATCTCCGTTCCATGTCGTGGTCGGGTCAGGAATCACAACACCCTTCATCATAGCGGGTAGAACTAGGTGCAGCCGCACACCGGTGGTTAAGGGGAACCCCGACACGGATAGGTTAGGTTCGAAGGGGATGACGGGGGCTAGAGTGAGCGAGCGAAGCGAGCGAACGAAGCCCCCGTCATCCCCTTCGTGTTAGGTTACTTTAAACCCTGCAGACAGAAATAGGAGCCCCGCTCTGCGGGGCTCCGTCGACTTAAGCTACACCTAGCTCTAACTAACTGCTACTGGCTGCACCTAGTTGTACCCGGCTAAAACTAGGTGTAGCCACACTTCGGCTATTAGCCGTAACATATATACAACCTCCCAACATCAACCGTTGGGCAGAGCCCGCCAGGCACAAGACTCCGCCTGGTTGGAGGATCCTCCCCTCCCTTTGGTTGGAGGAACACCACACCAAGTTTCTCCACAAAATAATGGAAATCAACGTTCTAAACATAATCTGCTGGAAGCTGCTAAATTGTATGTTACATTTGCTAGGCGGATGTGTCCTACAATACACTAAAATAACGTTATCACTCCACCAGATAATGCAACGAGTAAGTGTATAAAACAATTGCTCTTATCTACTGGTCATTATCGAAGGAAGTGATACCGATAAATATTTTGTACTAGCGGACACTCCTAAATGCTGCTCAAAACATGCTTGATACCATTTATTCAGTAGTAAAAAGAAACAATACAAAGATGAGCATCTTGTGAAAAGTTAGACAAGAGACTGAGAAGATAGACACGGATGGAGATAGTGTAAAAATGTCGGCTAGTTAATATATATTTAAGGCTGATACGGTGAAATTATATAACTTTGAAAATACTGGATCAAATATAAGTAGCAGCGTTGTTGTCTTTGGTGAACGAGGACTAGATCTGCGGGCCCACTCGGTTTCCCAGAGGTAGGATGTTTTGGCGATTTATACAACATCAACACCCTATAAGTCTAATTGAAACCTATTTCATCTGAAAGAAAGAACTATGGAAAAGTCTGTGTAATTTTTAAGTAAATAATGTTCTGAGCTTTAATGGAAGAAAGCTTTTAAACAGTTTTTAAAAGCACTGTAGAATGCTCAGAGATTACCGGCCCAGAACATTTTTCACGGACAAATTATTTCGCTATCCAACTAATAAATCGCGGATATGCTACAAAGTTTTAAGTAAAAAGGTTTCTACTTTTATAAACTCGTTAATTTAAATTATGGAATTTGGATGGATGGTATTTGGATGGTTTGGTATGGATTTATGGAAACTGTGCCATTAGGATCGTACTGAGCTGAAGATTTAACAACGTAAATAGAATTGGATAGGCCACATTTTGCGCCGACATCAAACACACAAGACCCAAGGTACGCCTTCGACTGATATCGATAGGGAAAGCGCAAAGTTAGCCGCCCTAAATAAACTTGGCGACGCACCGGAATATCGGAATTGCAGAAACAATTATGCCTTACCCGAACGAAGGTTTTTAAAGCATATAGCCTGCGACAGAAATCCATGTAGAAGTACAGTATTGTGCAATGTGGGGCGTTCGGGTGTCAAATAAATAGACGGGTTGCAAGGACTATAATATAATGCTAAAACTTACACTAAGCTTATTCCTAAATACAACATAAGAGGTCGCACACTACAATTGGCCCTCTGCCCCAACTAGAGGAATAAGACGAAAAGCATATGATTCTTCTAAAATTTATTCAAGAAATTTATTTGTTTCATATAAATGTTGATGGATGGAGGGGAAGAGGGAGACCAAAGAAACGATGGATAGATTGTGTGAGAGATTATAGAAATGAAAAGGGAGTAAATGAAAGAAAGACGGCTAATAGGGAAGAATGGAAGAAGAAAACATTTTGCACCGACCCCAGTAACTTGGGACCAGGAAGAATTTGTTTCTTATACAATAGTAAAGATAATCAAGTGTGAGTTCTGTATAGCAATATTCATATCGCTCATACCAATAAAATTCGGTTCTAGATCTTTATGACTGTGTGGCGGCTCTCGATTATGAGATGTATATCTCGCCACTTTCGTCTAACAATTCATCTTCCTCATTCCTCCATGTCATGTTGCACGCCCTGATTTAACAGCGTCGTAAACTGTAAATGTTATTTCCAATCTCCGTTTACAGTTGAGTTCCGATACGTAGGATGGTAAATCTGCTGAATTTGTGATACAGAATATTATTTTGAAAATCATACGACATTCAGTATTAACATTAAGTAAATGGGATACGGCTTACGTAATAAGGTAGGTAATAACTATTTGGCATTTTTCTGGTGTATAATAGACATTTAAGGTATTTATCTATGGCCTTTTGTAGCCTGTTATATGTATAGTATATGTGTATCTATTAGTTTCGGCTAGCCTCCACGACACAGGGAATCCTAGTGTGGAAGCTAGTACCAAATGTAATATTATTATTATGTAAGTTTATTGAATAAAGTATGAAAGATTAACCCCGCAAGGGATTTAGATTGATTTATCGGTTGGTATAGATTTACATAAATTCTATTATACATCACAGAATTAAGACACACTTTAGCGTCTGTTAAATTACTCAATGTTTCTATAAAATCATACATGTACGGCTGAACAGATAGACGAAGGCGTAGCTATCGAAAATGTATATCTAGTAAAGGGCACCAGAGAGTCAAATAACAAAACCATTCTAACCTAAATTGATGTTAGAACAATATAGTTTCAATCGGTTGACTGAATTTTAGGCAGGCCTGAAATAATAAATGTCAAATCGTTCGTAAACAGGCCATGTTAAGGGCTACGCTCGGTAAACTGCCGTCGAAAATAAATATTTAAAAACACATTGTTTTAACAACAAATAAGTCAAATTCATAATATTATTTTGCGATCACGAATCAAGGTAATTATGTAATCCTTACCCTTTTAAGATCAATCGTTGTAGCAATCTCTTGATCCAGGTGGATGAGAGGGTTGGTCATCATATCGGTAGGGATTTACAAGTTGATTCAGAAACCTTAAATTACGATTCAACACAGATGAAATCTCTGTGTAGTACCGGACTTCAAGAATAGCACTACCCCATCACTTCCCGTGAGTGTCGTAGAAGGCGACTAAAGGATTCTCAAGAGGATGGGCAGCAACGTTCTCTGAGTACTTTAACAACCATACTGCGATCGCCAACCCGCCTGCCAAGCATGGCGATTACGGCAAACCCCCCTTTTGGGGGAGGCCTATGCCCAGCAGTGGATGTCTTTCGGCTGAGTGATGCTGATGATGAAATTTTTGTAGGTATCATGATTTTCGTTAGACACATTCATATTTATGATATGTTACGGTTTGCTCACGTGCATTTTTCGGGATTGCCCGACTAGTTTCGGACCCAAACGGAGACCTTAATCATGTACTATGTGTGTGTATGAAAGCGCGGCGAGGTTGCGAGTCGAACAGTGTGTGACAATCCCGAAAAATGCATGTGAGTAAACCGTAAATAATCACAAAAAAAGATGAAATTATCATAGAGGTACATTAATCCTACTAATGTGAAAGTTTAGATGTTTGTGAGTTCTTGAATTTGGATGTTTCAATCACTCCTTAACGACTGAACGGATTTTGAAAGAAGTTTAGCATACAGGTAGGCCATGACCTGGATTACGAAATAGGATACTTTTTATCCGGGTAGAACTAGTTTCCCTAGGATGGGATAGGATAGGACAACAGCTAGTTCTTCTTTCGTGTCAGCACGAGCTACACGAAAATAGACCATGCTGTGGTGAAAAGATTAGCTAGTCAGCAAGGTTGGTAGCGGGGCTGACTACCCAGGGTGCACCGGACGTACTTAAGTACCGTCACTCGTGGATGCTCTTTTCATGCACCCCCCATGCACATACACAGCTATTAAATTAAAAGGAGAACAAAGCTAGTATTTATCATTCTATTTTTTGTACATTCCCTGCATAATAAATAGAACCTTGGAACTAACTCTTCATATAGTTACTCTATTTTTCGAGAATCGTGAGTGACACGCCAATGTTACATCGGGTGACGCACGCGCCGAATTTTGTCGAGAGGCGAGGTGGGCGCATGTGTTAATATTTTATCTAATCTAGGCATTCCAGGAGCACATCTACTTAATGTAATGTACTGCAGACAATATCATAAACACTTTTTTTTGTTATTCCTCCACTGAAAACAAGAACAGTGCGTGAACCCTTTAGACTCCAGCTGTTTAGAGGGTCTTGAATTTGAATTTTCGATCAATTTTGAAAGCATTATTGGTACCTATGAACCTTTGTAAACACGTGCTAATTCATACACGAAAAATGCTATACTTTTTTGGTTATCTTTAAGAGAAATGAAATAACAAATTGTATTATATTTGATAAATATAGGTCTGCCTTATCTAATCTAGACATTTCAGGAGCAAATCTAATAAACTACATCATGAAGTACGCAGTACGCATAAACTGGCGATTTATTTACATAATTTTATCGTTCCTCTATTATGCAAAAACTACGACTTGGACATTGTCTTCATGAATTTTCTAGAATTGGAGCGAAAAGGTTGAAATTGCGAATAAAGCACAGTTCAGACTACGCTAAAGTATATGGCTATGTATACGCTCTGTACACATTTTATATGAACAAGTTCACACAACGCTATGCTATAAAGTATTGGCTTGCTGTACGCGATAAACTTATAACTTGCTATACACAGTAGACCGGCTTGCGATATAGCGTATAGGCTGAACGTCATGCTATACGAGGATATCGCTAAACCAATATAACAAAACAAACCTTTAGGGGTGATTGATCCAATTCGCGATTAGTCCAATTCACCTTATTCGCGGTTGATCCATTTCCCGTTTATTATAGGCCAGAAAATATATTTCCAAAATTAAACAAAACAATATATAAAATTATGGAAATATTTTTTTTTGGACCAACCGCAAGTTGGACTAAACACGAATTCGACAAAACGCGAATTGGACTTTTTTTTACCTCTGGACTACGTAATGGCGAATTGAACCAATCGCGCCTAAAGACAAGAAAATTATACACGTCCAATTGTGAACCTCGACCTCCTCCTTTTTTTTGGAAGTCGGTTAAAAACTACGGCCTACCAAGTACTGAACTATTTGTAGAGTCCACACCGTGACTGTTTTAAAAACTCCAAAAATTTGCTTGATGTTTCCGTAATCGCAGATTAATGAGACATAATGGAAACGGATATACTTAAGTACGCAACAAAACGGTCTAAAAATATTTTTATGCCACTAACAATGTTGTGAACACAGAACAGAACTAGATGTTATCCGAGATAAACGATGACAATGGAGGATCATGCCTTTTATGTCATCTGTTGTAGGTGGCTAACAACTGCTACACATAGAAACATTCATTTTTCTTTATAAAGCAACTTATTTTATTTATAAAAAAAAACTAGCTGTACCTGTATGCGTTGCAACACTTTTTCCTACTTACTACCTACCTACTACCTACTTTCAGAAACAAAATCAAAATAGTAACCAAAAGTTAAAACCATTTTCATGCATGCGGTCAACAAACGAAGAATATGGACATCTGAGATAATTTCGTATTTTTTTTTACGTATCAAAATTTTCTTTCATATGAACCTTCTCCTGACAATTACGAACACAACAAAAAAAAATTGCGAAATCTGTCCAGCCGCTCACGCGTGATGCGGTGACCACGGAAAATAGGGATTAATTTTTTATATAATATAGATAGATAGATAATACTGATGACTAAAATTGACATCCGAGTTTTTTTTATTAAACTTATATTCAGTTCGAATAAAATAACTTTGCCCCTGTGAAGTGAGGAACAGAACGCTGAAACCTGCTTTCAGAGCGGCAAAGTTAGTTTCACGCGTGCTGTACTTGCGTGCAACACATAATCGTGCATCATCCAAACGTGCGTGCAACATCGATACGTGCAATATATGCATGCGTGTAACATACATTTTATAATAGAACTATTATTATTTCAAATTATTTTGGAAATTAATTTTCAAACCAACTACACTTGGGAGCAAAGAAATCGAGCCACTCCTTTTTTCATGTGTCCTGTTTATTCGTTTTGGTTTCATGGATTATATACTAAGTTGACAAAAAAGTACCTTCATTGTGAAGGTTATCAAATAACCTTTTAGGCGATATATGTTTCGAATTGATCTGTTCCATAATAGGTACCAAAAATATTAACAATTATACGTGAAAAATAGAAGTGGTTCGATTTATTTGCTCCCAAGTATATTTTGTAGTTACTTTGACGTTAACAAGAATTATCAAAGAAATAATTTAATAATTCACGTCACAAAAAAATTCAAAGAATGTATTTTGAGAAGGGCGGTGAGCGCAAGTCCTCGGCTACCTTCGTGGCATTGTATGAGTAGGTACAAAGCGATTTATGGACAATTCAATATTAAAACGTTTTCTAGCGAATCGTGGCTCGCTGTCATAACACAATATACACGGATACGTCACATAGACACATATTAATGGGCACTACAAAATTCAATATTTACCTTATTTCCTCAATTATAAAGAGTCAGTTTTGATTTTTAAAAAACTAAACAAACCGGCTTGAATATCCTACATTATACGTTGTTTTAAAAATTGTATTTGTTTAACCGTGCAAAGTTAAATGGAGGAAGTTTATTTATTTATTGTTTACTAGAGCAGTGTTCCGCTAACTTTTTGTGTTCAAGGTACACCTACAAAATATGTAAATTTAAAGGTGGATACAGATTTTGCGAGGCATGCGCTGCGAACGGCGCACAAAGAATGCCTCTGCTTGAGGCGTGCGTGTCGAAAAAATATCCCAATATATATTATGCTCGGGTCAAGCCATCACGTGCGAAGCAAATGCCTCGTTTGTCTGTCTTCATGTTTGTGGCGAGGCATGTGCTACGCACGGTCGCAGTTTCATTTTCTCACTCGAGGCGTGGATGTATATCGTACGCGGCGCACACCTCGAACGTGTATGCGCGACTACGTCCACAACTAATGTAATGCTCGCACTGAGGCGCTTTGATCTTGAAGCGTTTGCCGACATACGTTGGCTTGCCCTCGCACGTGTGTAGCTCATGCCTCGCCACGAATATTAAGGTACACACTTTGCAAGGCGTTCGTTGTGCGCCGTTCGCGGCGCATGCCTCGCAAAGTCTGTATCCGCCTTTAGAGGTACACCATAGAACCACTGTGTAGTGTAGGTAGGTACAATACGGCCGACGTATCTTGGCGAGTCTGAAGTTAGTTGTTTGGCTGCGCAATGAATCTTTTAGAAACGAAATTGTCTACTGCGCAGCTAATCAGCTAACTTCAGACTCGCCAAGATACGTCGGCCGTATTGTATCTTCATCAGTTTTTGACAAAACTTGGAGTCTTTCCGTGGCACACCATCTAACGAGCATGGTATACCAGTCTGCCGCGGTACACACTTTACGGAACTAGTACATAGAGGTCGCTCGCGGCCTCGCTCGCGTGGATGTCCTCTATCGCGTATTCCGTATTTTTCGGGATAGAAGTAGCCTATGTCCTTCTCCAGGTTCCAGACTATCTCTGTACCAACTTTCATCAAAATCGGTTCAGCGGTTTAGACGTGAAAGCGTCACAGACAGACAGAGTTATTTTCGCATTTATATTAGTAAGAAAGTAGGGATTACCTCTTTATTTATTTAATGTCGTGGTGGCCCGGAGGTTACATAGTCGCTTGTTAAGCAACAAGTTGCGGGTTCAAACCTAGGCATGTACCAATGTGGCTTCTTCAATTTCATGACGCTACTGACATACGGTGAAGGAAAGCATCGTGAGGAAACTTGGATTTTAATGGTCTGAAATCACTAACTCGCAGTGCGCAAGCGTGGCGATCAATGCTTAGCCTTTGCCCAGCAGTGGGACAGTTAAAGGCATTTTATTTAATCTCCTTATTGAACACCAAAAGAAAAAAGCAAGTACTTACAGTAAGTTTTAATAATAAAAATAGGTATGGGCGGGCTTAACCCATGCGGCGATTTCTTCCTTCCTTAAGATGAAATAGAAGGAACTGGAGAAGATAGAGAGCAGTTAATAACGTACCTACAAAGATATAAATATTATATTACAATACTAAACTAAATATAAGTTCCATCTGCTTAATAGGAATTAATTCAGAATTTCGGCAGAATTCTCAAAATATTCACTTAAACGCCCCAAAGGGCCATTCGCACAAGATATCTAATTATATTGTGTTCATACTATAATCAAGAAAAAAACATATCTTAAGTCTTCCAAACCTGCTACCTAAACCTCAATCCTAACTATAATATTATAAATGCGAAAGTAAGTTTGTTTATTACCTTTTCACGCCTAAACCACTGAACCGATCATCCTGAAATTTTGCATATACGTTGTCAGGTGTACAGAAACGGGCATAGGGTTCCTTTCATCCCAAAAAAAAGGACTGTTCCCGAGGAAAACAACAATAACGTTCTTATGATAATAGATGGGCCACGTGTCTTTCGAATCATGATTGAATTATACTATCATAGAAACTTTAGTAATGTGTTAAGAGTTGATTGTCAAATTTTAAATTAACGCGAGCGAAGCCGCGGGCAAAAGCTAGTCGTAGAACATTCGAGTCTTATTGCCTTACTACGAATGATTTGCTCCACTCCATTCCACTCGTATCAAGAACATCTAATAATATCAAACCCCGGTTAACGTCAGATCTAGAGTACACTCAACGACTCAACCACTACACGGTTATGGTGAGCATTAGTACAAGAGTGACGTCAGCAGTCATGTGGAGTGTTTGACGGATTGCTTTATCTGTTTTCAGTGGCGCATTCTTCGGAGCAAGTACTCCCTGTAATGTATTTATACAACGTTATTTTTAGTATATACAAAAACCGACACACCCCAATAAGATTTTCATCAGAACTGCCTGAATATGTGTTTTTTTTTAATAAATCTCCAAGTTACACCGTAGTTTATGTCGCGTTAAGTTCCCTAGTAAAGTGAGAAATGCCTGAGATGTGCTATGCAGGGGTTGTCTAATACACGGAAACTGACCGAGCGGACCATCTCAAGCCTCAAGGTGTCTATTCCCGTCAACTGTTATGGTTAGAAACCTACTGAATCAAAATTGAAATTTAAGAAAAAATAAAAATGTGGTGTAAAAAATATGTCAATCGATTCTCCTAGTGATTCTGAACAACCTAGTTTCAGGTTTAGTATTGTGTACTAAGACCACAGTTTAAGAATCATATGTTAAACTGTGCTAAGACTAAGCTTGTTTATTTAAAAGTCCAATGCCGTACGCCGGCGCCGTTTAAAACTTTTAGCAGTGAAAATAGCAATAATTTGATTTCCTCTTAAGTTTTCATCAGGTTTTAAAGCGCTTCCTTAAAAAGCCTACGTTTTATTTTTGTAGTATCCCTCACCTTCGTGAGACACATTCATATTTATGATTAGTTACGGTTTACTCACGTGCTTTTTTCGGGATTGCCCGACTAGTTTCGGACCCAAACGGACCCCTTAATCATGAGCTGAACATGCGGCGAGTCGCCGACCTAGTCGGGCAATCCCGAAAAATGCACCTATAGTTCGTTTTTTAATCCCGGAGATTGAATTGACAGACACGAAACGTCAAAATTGAAAATAATGTTCCTAAAATTGGCAAGTTTGACATTTGCACTTGTCAATTTAGTCTCCGGGATTAAAAAACGGACTATAAGGTTGATTGCTAAAACTTTTCGATCTTAAGTATACTAATGGCCGAGTCCTATGACCGAGCATTATCGGTTAATATTAAGACTCTTGAATCTTTACCAAAAGCAAAGACCCTATAACTTTGCGTAGAAGATCCTCCTATACGTAAGTAGCCATCGCACTTAAGATTAGCTTACGATTCTATTTATATGCCAAGTTTGGCAATGAAAAATGCTACTATTAGTAAGCAAAACGATTCGTTTTTGGTCATGGGAACCGGGCATCAGAGCAAGGCTTGTTTTAGGCTGGACATCCACCAGAGCTGTGCGAGGAAAATGTGCGGTGCGAAAATGTGTAGCGAGGATGTGAAACGGTGTGACCCTTTCCACCAGAGCTGTGCGAGGAATGTGTAATGCGTAATGTGTTAAGTGACAAATGATCATCTACCTCTTCCAAACATTAACTAAATTCCAAACATAAACTAATTAACTATTGACTGACTGGTAGGCGCATATTTTCAAATCCTCGCACACATTCCTAGCAACACATTCTTCGCAACACATCCCTCGCTCGCATTTCTCGCTTGTTTTGTATGAACAAAAACCTCGCTCCACCAAGCCCGTAAACCACCAGAGCTGCGCAGAGCGAAGCTAGGTAAGTGAAGGGATTCTATTGGTGCTTACAAAACACATTCCTCTCTACGCAGCTTAGCACAGCTCTGGTGGATGCTCAGCCTTACACATACCACAACTACACCACAAAAAAACACGTGGGCTGGCACTAATTTGTATGAAAATGAATAGTTTAATTCACACGGACCACATTGTGTTGCCAAAGCTGCAGCGACACTAGTCACACGTAGACGTAACCACTACTTGACCACTTTTTGTCGCTGCGATGTGGTGGTTGTGCTACGTGTGAATTCTCCCTAAAGGTAAACCAAAATAAAAAATAAAAAAAACACGTAAACCAATACAGGCGCTTATGAAAAGTCGAATTTAGGTGGAGAAGAGCCGGCAAGAAACTCCATGGTTACTCTTTTAAAAATGATATCTTTAACAAATTACGTGAATACAGTACTATGATTTAGGATAGTTATGCGAGAACAATGTAGTCTTGACCACAGACAGACCTGTAAATAACAGTGGCGAAGGGTGAATTTTCTTAAAAGGGAAGACGGACCAATTAAGTATTTGTTTAAATGATAATTGAAAATAATAGATACTATTATTTGCCATATTTCGAAAGGGAAGCCGATAGGAATCGAGTTGTATGGAGCCTTCGCCACTGGTAAATAATGAAAGGAAAACTAAATTAAGCCAATACAATGATCCATAAACGAAATATCTCGTCGTAAGAGACATCACGGCGTGGTATTTTTTATCAGTTCGTATACGTGCACGGCGACGTGGCGGAAACCGTCGTTCATGCATACTTGATGACCCGTGCCTGACTGAGTCCCCTCCATCTGAATGACTTCGGGCTTGGCTTCTCACCCGGGACCAATTGTGGGCTTTCAAATACATTCATATGTATTTTTTCAACCGTTTAATCGTTCAAAGTCGTTCAATATTCGTTGTACGTGATCCAAGTTAACACATATTAGGGAAACAATTTTATTGCCCTTATTCCCTTGAAGTTTGTCAGTTATAGGAGGACGTGTTAAATGCTACGTGAGACGAATTCTTAAAGCGGCAACTTCTATAAATCTCTAACTTTCTTTCAAGTATTGCTACTTGTAAAGTTTGTCTTGTACATTAAATGAGTCTTTGAAAGTAAATCTGAGATACAATTGTAGCTCTTGAGTTAACAAATTATTGTACTCGGTGTTCATTTTTAACCAACTAAGGACTGCCTTTTAATAAAAAAGGATTCCTTTTTCAGAAAAACGAGAAGGTTCTCAATTCGTCGGAATCATGTATATTCAGCCATAATTCTCTACCACGTGGAGCGATTTCGATGATTCTTTCCTCATGGGTGGTCCCATATAAATGTGAAAATCTGATGAAGACCTTTGGAGATAGACAAAGGAACTCTTCATTAGATAACAGCAAATCACTCACGATTGCTGTAATCGCATAAGTATTTGTGTATTGTTTATGCCACTCAAAATAGCAAAATAAAATAACATAAAAAAACTGAAAAGAGTTAAATAATTACTGACCTGACCATGTTATAAAAATTACAGTTTCAAAAGTCGGTACCTTCAATTTGGTTCAGCGTTTTGGATTAGCACAGACTTCTGAAACTGTTAATTTAATAAATGGTAATTTTCTGTGTCAATCTCACTTCAATACTGTTTAGTTAGTTGCAATTTGCGTCATCATACGATGCCAATGGGTTATATCATGGAATCTTGCATCTCCGTACAGTATTGTTTTGCAACACATAAATTACCCGCTAATTACAGGTAACAATGAGTCCAGACATGTTAACTGCACAAATTAATGCTAACGAATTCTGCTGACCGATCGTGCCAAGACCTTCTGCATCTGATCTAGAAATTCTAGAACCAGATTTCGAGACAAAGACTCCCAATGCATGGTTTCGAAGTTCACTTCCAAACAGTTGCTTCTACGATGAACAACGGGTCGACAAGCATCTGTTACTTGACTGCGCACTGAGCCATCTTGTGTGTCGTTAGTATGTTTTAGCGTACAGGCGCCGGTCGGCAGGCGCCAGGTAAACCAAAATAAAAAAGAGGCGCCATTTTAAATACAACGATGTCGTCAAGATCAAAGGTCATACTCACAATCACTCACAATAGTAATGACACCGCAGTCCAAAGGGAGAAAAGGTCAACGGAACATTTGGAATCGCAATTGGAGCGGAAGACCTATCCCAAGAAAATAATTAAATATTTGGAACAAATTCCGTACATACGGATAGAATAGCTAAGTAATAGCATTTGAAGTCATCGATTAGAAATATACACTCGCGTGTTTACGTGTTCGTGAGTTTTATCGTTCAGAGAATATGCCATAACTGTAATAGTGATCGGTGTACGTTGGCAAATAAAGCGGAACAAATTATTGTGGCCGCCGCCGTCGATGTGGGGTACTGGGAACGGCGCAAAGCAATCACAAACCAATCACATCCTTAATCCTTGGAGCGAAGGGATAAATTAGTTTGCGTCGCCCGTGGGAATGGCCGGCACGATATGAGATGACGCAGCACACGGCTGAATACTTTAAATACTTGGCTTCTTCAAACTGCATTAAAATGCTCTTACAGTTAACAGAGCAAGTTGTGAAACTATAGTATATTCGAGGCGTGAAGTTTTGAATTGTTTTGCCGACAAAGGCAGCTAAAATATGAAAGTTTCTGTTCTGTGTTTATTATTTTATCTATTTTAAACACATTCCTAGGCCTGTGTGGAGTGCCGACACGGCTGTGACTAATCACTTAACGATGAAATCTTACTCGAAAACCAAACAGGACCCAGTGAGTCATAGATCAGATAGCCGGCTGGACTGACCAGACTGATTCACGACTTTAAGTAGAGTTTTAATGGAGCCTCTTCAAGTAACCAGTGGGTTTCTTGGAACTTACAATATGTGACTTAGCACAAATCCAGACACAAACAAGAATAACGAGTGCCTGAGGTTGATTAAATACTCGAACTTTTTATCTATTGATTGCTGATTACTTTATCTAGTAAGTATAAAAAAACATACACACACGGATTCTGTTATTTATTATAATATTCATGATCACAACAATCTGAAGTATATGAACGCGTTCGTATACTTTAGGGACGCCCTTTACGTAACCCTTTTGCGCTTTGGTAAAAGGAATAAAGCAATCTTTTACTTTTTATGTCGTCTTTATGCTTCAAAGATGAGCTGTAAGATCAAAGCAGTGAGGACGCTTACACGCGTCTGCCAAACCCAAATCCAATTACCCGGGATGTTAACTAACCCACTTGTTACCCATCTATTGCATAACGAAGTAATCCGTTGTACCCCGTTAGCTGTGTGTCTGTGAGGAAGTTACATCAATGTTGCGTGCCTTCAATGTATAAGCCTGGCACGGAAAGTGCACTTCAAAATATGTATTGTCGAAGAAACAGATCTAAAACATCGTAACAAGGTACTAAATGTAAAACATTGCTCAAAAGCTTTTATGAACACTATTAAATAGTTCAATATCTAATTTTATACCTGATTTTATTGTATTCAAGCACATAAGACGTTTTAAAGCAGACTGTATTTCATGTAAACTATACTGCCAGTTACTCTACAATATGTTGGGTAACGTAAACATTTTTCGCTGTGGAAACGGGGTTTTTAGCACCTCTTTTATAGGATTACGTTGGTGGGTTCAGAGATAGAATAAATCCGTAGCGTTCCGGGGACATCACGACTAGCTAACGAAGGAGGATGAGGAAGCAATGTTTTACATTGCTCGTGCCTCAAGGACCGCGACATTAAAGAGATTCTTAAACTTGTATTGGCACAATGAAAGTGTTTATTCACTGCGTCTACGATGGAAGAAGTGTATCCTTGTATTTCATGTATCATAATCATCAGCCCATGGAAATGACATTTGCTCGAGCGTAAGCAAATGTCATTTCCATACAATTCGATATTTCCGCAGACGTCAACGTTTAACGAAAAGAGATTTTGTCTCAAGGCCTTGATGTACTAAAAAACCTTACTCTTATTCGTCAACATCACAGACGCGGAAACATTTTTTACGCTAGAACTCTCATAGAAACTAACTCATCTTAACGAGGTGAAGGAGCATGTATTTACGCGATCCGAGGCACGAATGACGGCGAGTGGTGACGAGCGAGCGTAATGCAGCCGCGTCCTATGCGATGTAAATTTTAATTATAATAGTCGCCACTCGGCGCCGGCTCTTTATACGGGTGCAAAATAAAACACCACATACCTACATTTAAATTAACGCCGACACGACTGTGCTTCGCTTACTGCGTAGGTACTTTGGATATGATAATGAAGTTTACCAAATTTTTATCGCGTTGCGGCTTTTCCATAATCGTCACATTATTTACGCAAATACGAGTATTCATGACTAGATTAACACACATGAAGTAATTGGATATTAAGTTTGATGGCCATGTGTGTAGGTATGATAGATGTTTAGACTGGTATGGTCAGATTTTTTCATACAATAGCAAATGCTTATGTATTGGATTCTACTGTTCCGTGTCCAGTTCCGTGAATTCACTGGCGAACTTTGGGAGGCTGCGGGACTTCGCGCACAAGTGGTATGCCGCCCGGAGCGAGATGGAGCGACAAGAGAAGATGAGTGCAGGCGAGGCGCAAAAACAACAACAACAATCACATTCAAGCTTACTGCAAACATGAAAACAGGCTACCAGGCGGCGAAGTGGATTTCTGTTCGTACTGTTACATGCCCCATTCGGGTGGAATGCTCACAAGGGACACACATGGTAAACTTGTAAGGGATCAAGAAGCGCCTGCGGACGGTAAAATAAGGTGGCCAAGGAACTATCTCCGCAGCCGTCACACGTTTCGGCCCGTATGACGCAAGTTGGAAGGGACATGGGAAGGTGGAGGGAGTGTTCCGTGTCCAGAATAACACTGCTTTGTCACATAAATTGAGATAAATAAAAAATTGTATAGAACCTACAGCCAAATGATTTATTATTATAAACCAAGTACCTACCTACTTACTTTAATGAAAAACCGTTGCATGTCAGATTTTTATCAATGAAATCTCTTTTGTTTTTTTTTTTGATAAAGATAACATACCTAAAGCAAACATGTGATCTTACTGAATATATTAAAAACTAGAGGTCGCTCGCGGCCTCGCCCGCGTGGATGTCGTTTATCGCGTATTCCGTATTATTCGGGGTAAAATTCTAAGCCTATGTCCTTCTCCAGGTTCCAGACTGTCTCTGTACCAAGTTTCATCAAAATCTGTTCAGCGGTAAACCGCTGAACAGATTTTGATGAAATGTCTGTCTGTGACGCTTTCACACCTAAAGGTGTGAAAGCGTCACAGACAGACAGGGTTACTTTCGCATTTATAATATTAAAAGCCACCCGCCCGGGCTTCGCACGAGTGCAAAGTATTATATGTACATATAAACCTTCCTCTTGAATCATTCTGTCTATTGATGAAAACCGCATCAAAATCCATTGCATAGCTTAAAAGATCTAAGGGCATTTGTGCACTTTACGTAATTTTACCGTCTGACATTTTACTTTTCTCCATTCCGGGCCGTTTTTCCGGTCCGAGATGACAGTAATGTAAAACGTGTTTATGGTTGTGCACTGCGTCCGTAATTTTACCGTCCGACATTTTACTGTTCTCCATTCCAGGCCGTTTTTCCGGTCCGAGTAAAGATGGACAAGTGCACAAGCCAATCATCCGTTTTTTTCATGCCACATCGGACCGTAAAAAATCGGACTGCTGGACAGTAAAATTCCTCGTGGTGCACAAACGCCCTAAGCGTACAGACTAGACGGCGGGAAGCGACTTTGTTTTTATACTATGTAGAGATTAGTAGGTCTTGATACATTTTTGGATAATTTCTAAAAGTTTTTGGTAAGTTGGAGAAAACCTTTATTTATTTGGCAAACCAGCCTATTGGTCACCGTATTCTTCTTTTTTTCTTTCGTGTCAGCACGAGCTATACAAGGATAGCTCATGCCGTGGTGAAAAGATTAGCCAGTCAGCAAGGATGGTAGCGAGGCTGACTGCCCAGGGTGCGCCGGACGTACTGAAGTGTCGTCACTCGTGGAGGCTCTTTTCACCCTATAACCTGACCGAAGTGGTTCCCACCGCCCATATACCTCTATAACACCGAGAGGATTGCGGATGTGTTGCCAACCTTAGGGACAAAGTTGGAAAGTGTCATGAGCCTGTAATTTCACAGGCACCCATACCATTCAAACCGGAACACAGCAATGCTGCTCGGTGGCAGAAATAGGCATGGAGGATGTACTTCCCTGGACAAACCCTTTCACACGTCGCTCCAATACTCTTAAAATTCGATACGATAGGCATAACGGACAGCCCTCTGTGCAGAGCATGTATGGGGACCGAAGAAACGGTCGCACACATGCTCCTGGAATGCACAGGAGTCACCCGAATACGAGAAAAAACCCTTGGTGCACCGAAATCACTCGCAAATGTTCTGAGCGGACTGAGAGCCCTAATCTGCTTCTGGAAGGAGGTGGGCTGGCTGGAATGATGGCCGCCATGGCCCACGTACAATGGTCCACTTAAAGGACTAAGTGCAGAAACCAACCTCTCAATCACCGTAATTATATACACAATAGATAAGACAATTAGGTGTCGTCCTGGGACGATGGGCAGTATGCAACCGGTTAAGTATATTTTTCTGGCAGCGACACATGAAATAAACTTCTTACTTTTAACTTTATAGATATGTAAGCTAATATATTTATAATGATTGTGTATACAGAATTTATATTCTTAACATTATAGGCATCTAACTAGGGTGACTAGAAATTCTGCTGAGCAGAATAAAAAATTGATAATGTAGCAGAATCCACAATATTCATATTATAATAAATATCTATTATATTCTAAAAACTGTTACAATAGAAGCAAAGTTCCAACAAGAATAATGTATGACAGCAGATCTTAATAACCACTTCTTTAAATTTGCAATAAGGAATCTGTTTTTTTTTTAATAAGATACCTAACCTTAATCTTATAAAGAAACTTATGCTGCATATTAAAAGTATTGATATAAAGGCGTGACGCACTTTATTATGGCATTTTACCAAAAGCAACATTCGTAATGGCAAAGATAACATTGCGATTGCCCTCTACAGTCCGATAGGGAAATATTATAACCATATAAAAAAACATTTATATAAAAATAAACCGGAGAATACGTTACAGGAAATATTGTAAGCGTCTATGAATTCAATACGAATACTTACATACAACTGGTCAAGAAGAATTGAGCGTAGGCTTCTCTTTATTTACCACTAGTCCAACATGGAACACATAGTATTGTATCCAGTACAATTCAGTAAATTACCGATTTGTCCACAGCTGACTCTGTCGTTAGACCAACGTTTATTCAGTGATAAATACTACACAACACTGGAAAATAATATAGCACAGCGTCACGGGAGTAAATAGTGTCATATAAAAATCAACTTCGAAACATAAATGTCCACTCTACGATCCTATACCACCCAAATTCACATCACCATTATTTGCGCACGCAGTACCAAGTCGTTCGACGTTCAGATCGGCCATTCGTCGGCTAAACGACGGCTGACATAAGGAATGTTACCAGTTTATGAAAACATATTTTACACTCATACAAAACGTCAAAATCTAGACACCAAACTAAGAACCAAATTCAGTTTCAACAACAATTATTTCTATAATCTTGAAGTATTAGCGTGGTTGGGTCAATCTCCAAAATAAAAAAATTCTGTGACTTGGTTTGGTGGTACTATTAATTTTTAATGAGCAATTTTTTTGTTCAATAGTTTGGCCTGTCAGCTACCTTGAATTGAACAGTCATAATTATGATAATTATAACAAATAATGTATAGTTTCGGTTCAATTCAAAAAAATAATTGTCCGAGGCTTTTCGTTGATTGCTCTGGAACGACACGAATGCGTGTTCTGAATCCTTAGCTCACGCTTTAGCCAACCAGTTTTCGCCGTGCGTGGTGTCATCAGCTGTGCTCCTTCAGTACCGTACTTACAAAGCAAGTTATTTTGTAATCAAATTCTTTAAATCACAAGATTGGACAGATGAATTTCATTCAAAATAAGTACCTATAATCAAACTTATTTCTTCAATGAATCTAAATTAAATATATTTAATAAATCAAAAACTCTGAACTTTGTTTCACAGCTAGTAACATTGTAATTATAGTCCAACAAAGCTACTACCAAGTTAGTTGGATTTTCACGTTTACCTCATAGTTACCTAACCCACGCTTAGAAAATCGACTAAAAATATAGTATTCGATAAAACGAGTGTTAATTTTTAGTACATGTATCCGAAATAAAAATCAGAGTGATTTTTATTTTTTTAAAAGATCAAAGTCAAAAATGTCAAAACAAATTCAGTCAACAAACTGACGTGTACTTTAGTATTATTTTGGTACAAATGAAAAATTCGATTTTGTTAATTTGATAGCATTGAAAATGTCGGAGTCTGAAAGACTTGTGCAAAATGAGGCCGGGCCTTCGGAGGGCGGAGATAGAAGAGGCGAAGGCGACGCGCTGCCTGTGGCGTCGGAACGTGAAGCGTATTTTCAGGCTCTTCGATTATGGATCCAACAGGCGCAGATGTATCAGAACCTCTCGACTTGTTTTCCTTACTATATGATGACGTTTCAAGGCTTACAGAATAACGCGACGAATGTACCACTGTTGAATAACAACTATCAGTTCCAAGTGCCCTTCCAAGTCCCTAATGCGCCTCGGAACGCTGCTGAGACCCAACCCCAGGTCGAAACACTCACACCCGCTGAAGGTATACATTAAACACGTAAACGATTTGAAAGAACTATACCTGTATGGCAAGACATTCAAGCCTTATGTTGTAAAAATGAACTTTTTAAGCAATAAATGATAATTTGAATGTTGATAAGTTGAATTTTGTTTACATAACTAAGATTTACACATATAAGTTTTACCTTTCAGTGATAGCTCGTCATGGTGGGTATGAGTATGTCATACCACCACTACACAAGCGCCTTGTTGCTGAATTTATTGACTTTATGCTTCTATTCATTGTCAAACTGATTGTTACCTTCATGGCAGTTGATATGTTTGAACTAATGTAAGTATGGGTATTCACTTACTATTTCATGGAATGTTTTCATAGTTGTAAGTTTTAACATGTTCACTGTCCGTGCATTACATGTAATGCACTGGATACATAGCCCCATACGTCTGTGCATTGCATGTACTTAATGCATTTTTGAAAATAATATGTAATAGTTACTTTACAAAACATCACAATGCAATATTCAAACTCAAAAAGGTTTATAATAATATAGAATAAGGATTCAATATAGACTAGAATTACTTATACTCTTTGCGCTGTAGCATGGTGCGGGTGACAGTTGCCTGTATGACGTTCTGGTTGAGTTTAATTTAATTTACTACAGGTATTAATGATTTAATATATTACGAATGTAGTACAGCTGAAATACTAAGTCATAATTTGTAAATCGTGGCAACTTACAAGAGTGAAACAAAATGTTACTGAAACTGTCACCCGCACCATGCTACAGCACAGAGTATAGTTCTTTTTAAAAACCCCTCCCTATTATTATTAGACGTATGGTGATAGGAATACCAATTACCTTGGAACAGTGAAAGTGTTATTGCAATAAATAATTATGAGTGTCAATCAGCCGGAAACATTATTGCTCATAGTAGAATACTACAATGCTTATTCACAAGGCAAATAAATTTATGTTTGTATGTTGTTATAAGTACATAAACAGTTGCTAATCCAGCCATTAGCTCATTGGTGTGCTCAAGGATTACTAGAATCTGTAGTATCAATAGGTTTCACTGTTAAGGAACTCTCAGTAGGAGTGCGATTGTGCCCTTTAAGGGACTAAGTGCATTTATCAGCATAGACTCACATTCTACTCATAGAAAATTACCACTTTGTTAAAGATGCATTGCACTTTCACCCTTTCATATCAAGCATAGTTAAAATACGTACAAGTAAAATGTGCATTAGTGTAGCTATAATGCTTACAAACGCTGACACATGCCTAGAATGCTTTCACAGCTGAAAGTGATATCTAAAACATCCAGCTTTTTGCGAATTGATGCTGATTAATGTAATTAGTCCGTAATGACAATAGACTAGCCCCATATTCCATTAGACTTAACACTTTGACTGCGGCATAAATTTTTTGCTAGCCAGTAGTGTGGCTTTCTTTTTTTAAAAAACATTGCCCCACACTAAGATTTCTCTTGTATCGTGGGTGCGTTTACAGACACAAATCTCACAAACAAACGCCCAGACCCGAAACAACCATCTGTAGGCCATACAAATTTTTGTTCCGTGTGGGAATCGAACCCACGACCCGTGACGCAGAAGCCAATCGCTTAGCCACTGCACCAAACGTGTCGTCAAACGTGTCGCTTTGCGCACGCGCCGTTTATGTATGGGCGTTTTCATACAAAAAGCAGTGAATATGTTGATACCGTCACTGGCAAAATGTGAATGTATATCAAACAACCTCTACCAACCCCATCAATTAATATAGGAGCCATAAATAACTGTTTATTTATTATTCATTGTTAAAATTACAGCGATCTAGACAAGTTTGATTTCTACAAGTTCAGTGAGCATTACGATGACTACAAGTATGCAATGGAGCTGACATCCGAAATACTGTTCCTGGAAGTTATCTACAGAATACTTGTTTGCATATTTGAGGTAAGGATCTGTTTTAATATTACATTATTTGTTTACGTTTTAAATCTTAACGCTGTACAGGCAGTCCAATATAAATTATAATTTGCAAAAGTAAGGCCTCAGGTATAATAGCGTTAATCTGGCGAGCGTTCCTCTAGCGTAGTAGTTCTCAAACTTATTTCGTCTACCTTGAGAATGAATTATTTTTTAGCGAATCCAATTATTATACAAGGTGTAACATAAATAAGTGTACAACCTCTTAAAGGGTCACTGTCACTGTACTCATCATTATGAACAACTTTTACTATGGGACCAGGGTGATGCAGAGACAAAACCTCTTTATTTTATTTTAAATAGAACGGCCGTAACCAATTACACTATTTAAACATACCTATAATTTATATAACACAGTTATGCATTCTTCTCACAAAAATTCAAACATTCTGACATCATCTTCCATTCATTCGCAAACATGATATGATATCAAAAATAAGTATGAGGGTATAAGGCCATAAAACTTTTTAGAAATAGTAATGTACTATACCCTAAATTCCTAACTCAGATAATTTATGTAAACAAAGGGGATAACAGATCAAAAAAATATTTTATTAATGGTAATTCACTGAAAATGCCGGAAAAAGGGTTAGATTCTCTTTTATGTACTGATTTTAGAAATAATAATTTAAAAAATATCATACCGTAATAACTTTTATAAATTTTCAGTTTTCAACAAAGTTATTAAAAAAAGGAGATTTTCTGGTATAAAGTATTTTATGATACTGGTAACACTGTAGGAGTACAAAACATTTTCAAATTTCGTTTAACAAAATGTCAAAGTTGTTTGTTTATCTTAGCGTCATAACAATACATTCGTTTTCTTTTCCCGTTTTCGCTGCGTGTTTGTTAATATTGTTATTGTGCTATAGTATCATCGTGTTAAGTTTTTCATCTTGTTGGTGTTTGTTATATTTCCTTGTTTTTGTTGAGTTCGTTTGTTAAGTTTTATTTGTTATTTGACAAATGGAGCCTCAGCCGGGGCCCTCGAAGGCAGCCACCCCCGACTTTTTGTCGCCTGTTAAAAAGCGGCCTCGAACATCTATGAGTGCCACAGAAAAACTTATGGTGTTGAATGCGTATAAGGACTGATTAAAGTGATTATAAGGCGCGTCTCCGACACACTACACAAGACATTGTTTGGCTACGGTATTTTGTTTGCATTGTTCTTAAAATTAACTTGATTTTAAATGATTACTTAGTAAACATTTAATGATAAAATGTTTTGTACCACTAACCTGTCACTTTGACAATGACATTTCTTTGTTTACATAAATTATCTGAATTCTGGAATTAGGGTATAGGTACATTTATTATACACATATATTACAGATACATCATATTATTTACTAGTGACTTGGAAATCAATGGGGAGGCTAACAGTAATTATTATGGTTGCAGGCTTTCTGCTTGTCCAGCAGTGTTGGACGAACAGGCGGTGCAACGCCCGGCAAAGCATTACTTGGCATCCGCGTTGTGACTGCTTCAGCTGTCATACCAGTCGATGGCAGGCCCAGAGAAACTGTCCTGCTGTACCCTGGCAGAACTCTCTCCTTCACAGTGGCATTAATCAGGTCTCTAATGAAAAACTTCCTTATTTCCTTATTGTTTCCTCTGTGCGTGGTTCTCTTCGTATTCCGGCATAACCGCACCGGATATGACTTACTTTGCGGAGTGATTGTTGTTGAAGAAAATATGTTTCCCCCAAGACGCCATGCTCCTTGAGAAGCGAGTTACCATTGTGTTCAGAATGTATGTACTGTTGACGTAACCGTGCTTTAGTAAAGTGTAATGCACACAGCGATTAAGGCTGCTCCCTGATTAGTCGGTGCGTTATAGTTCTTCTCGATCCCGATTCCGTACTGGAAGCTAAGCCTTACCGGTTTTTTGTCGGCTTATTGAAATGGAGGCGTTCGATAAACTTTCGGTACTGCTGTCAACGCACGGAAAACGGCACACCACCGACAAATTAGGTAGCGGCCTTAGTTTATGCAATGAGATTAGCTGCATGTGAAATATTTTTTCCATTTCTCTCGTACACCTTTTTATGAAAATCAACTGAGCCCCCATAATAAATTGCTAAGATTTTCTCTAGCATAGTAAATGATATTTAATCGGGCTTGAAATATTCTTCATTTAGTCTAATCATGTTAATGTATGTCTGATTGTTTGATAGTAAAGCGTGTATTGTATTTTTGTCCCCCTCAATTTTTATTGGGATATTTTTTATTTGTGTGTCGTCCTTAAAACACTAATTGTAATGTTCAAATATGTTATCCTGATGAAATACGCTTTTTTGCATCATTGTAAGTATTTTTGAGAGATAGGCGACATTATACATATTTAATTTATATAAATAAATATACAAGGTTAGTCAGAAAGGGGATACTAATCCGAAAGGGTGTTAAAGTACCCATAATAATGAGTAACTTTTGTTCTACCACTTTCCCGAAAAGTCAATAGTTTAAGAGAAATAGCTGTTCAAAAATTATACAAAAAATATACTAAAATCTATCTACCCTCAGCTATGATCAGCTGTGCTTACATTTTTGGTCATATTTGGGGACACGAATTAGTAGCTCCATTTTCTGAACTCGTAACTTAAAAAGGGACGAGACATTTTTGAAAAAACTAAATTAAAAATTATTTTACATGGAAATAAAAATTATCGAATTTTGAAATTGTAACACTTGCTTTAAAACTGTCATCAGTGATACTTTAAGTGGCCCGCGGATTAGTACCCCCTTTCCGACTAACCTTGTATTATTGTTTGAATGGCGTAGGTCGTGACATTATATATATATTATATTAACAGGGCCGAATTTAGGGGTACAAGGGCTTTAGTGGGACTTCCCAAGAGAGGGGCCTCCACCAAATGGGATTTGGATTTCTTTTAGATAAGAAAATTAATGACACCCGTTCTGACAGTGAAAAAGCTCACACTCAGAGCGGTTACGCACTGCATCCGATCCGAATCCGTGAAAATACGGATCAAGACTTCAAAAATCTCGGACGATATTCGGATATTGCTTACGCACTAATCCGATCTCTGATCCAAATCCAAGCAATTCAGGGGCCATCTTTGGCATATGTCCGATTTGAATCCGAGGTAATGCGAAAGCGTTCATACAAACAGTACTACAGCTACTTCGGTCCGTCAATATTTCTTCCGAATTGGAGACTCACGGATGACGGAGAGAAATCGTATCACGGAAGTCGGATCTAGTTCGTAAACTACCATACAAATAGTTCTACGACTACTTCGGAACGCATTTTTACGGATTCGGATGGGATGTAGTTCGTAACCGTTCTCACGAGGTACTTTTTAAAAACATTTCAATGGGCCTCCACTTCTTCGTCGTCCCATGGCCTCCTTTAAATCCGGCCGTTTATATTAAATACCCTACCCTAATTCACCAAAGATTCGGAACTATGTTTGAAGTACAGATAAAATAAAGGCGAAGCGCGTATGAGAACCTAGGGGGTTACTCGGATCACATCAGTTTGTGTGATGATGATCCTATCAGATAAACGATTTACGACGACAAGGTGCGCGCAAGAGTTGCACGAGTCGGGGTGCAAGCGTCAATTGTACGATTTATTAAAATTTTATTAATAACTGTAAAATACGGATCGAATAGACGGTTTCCGAGAAAAAATACAATCTTGTTTTTTTTGAAACGGTCCGTCTTCCGTCATTGGTTTTGTAAAATGGATTAGTCGACGTCGATCGATAGTTTCTACTACAACAATCGATCAACTAAACGTCGACCGATGTGGTTCGATGGCATCGATCGATCGATCGATGGTAACATCCTTACGTACCTATCTCATACGCCTGCGAAACGTGTCAGTGCCAAGAGCCTAAAACCCCCTAGAAAAGGGTCAAGTAATAAATAAATAGTATATTTATTTCTGCATATTGTATTTGGGTTGTAAAGATTTAATTATAATTGTTCGCATAAAAAGTTTTTCCTATTAAGTTTAGAGTCTACATTGAAAATTGAAATGTACAGTATATTATTATAGGAATGTATGTTTGTAAGTTACTATAAATTGGTATGTGTCTTGGAAGTATTTTGCATAGAACAGAAATGCCAACCAATAGATAGTCTGCGTGTTTTGTGTACATACCTTGGCGCAAAAAAGATTTAGCCCGGTAAAGTGATATCACGGCATATATTATATCAATAGGTAATTTCAAATAAATAGGTAGTTTTAGTCCGTTATAATATTTTTAGATTGTTTTTTTTACATTTGTAGTTAACATTCTTAAGGATCACACAGACTGACTGCATATAAGTGTTTTGTTTGCTGCGTTCTGTTACGGTAAGGATAAGGTAAGGTGACACTGACATTCGACACAATGCAATCGCGACACTGAAATTAAACCCGAGCTAATGCGCAACTAAGTGTAACGGCGATGTACACACTACGACATTCGGTGTCGACACTGAGTGTCGAGTGTAATGTGTCGCCGTGTATCCTTACCGATAAGGTGCTACGTTTTGCCACTTGCGGCACTTGTTGACGCGCACAGACGATGGTCAACAACCGTGTGTCAGACTATCAGCTGTGTGCAATGTATCCAGTAGATTTCTAACAAAAAATTCAGCATGTGAAACGAAAATGTTGAACGCTTGCCTGCAGTCTGTATGCGCGCTTTCTGTGTGTTGATAATTATTATGGTAAAACAGTTTAAAATCAACTAAGTAATATTACTAATAAATAAGTACCTAATGCTATGTTTTAAAATCCTGAGTTACAAAATTGTGATATTTATTTTTGTGTATTATATTGTAAATATTAAATTAAAATGTATAAAAATCAACAATTTGTTTTATTTGAAGAGGCGGTCTGTTGTGTTTTCACCCTTACAGCTATAAAGTATATGCTAATAATCAAAGGTTACGTCTTCAAAGTTCAATCCACTTACACCCACTGTTGGGTATAGGTATAGGTTAAAGATGACAAAATTTAATTTGGTATCTCTTCATGGTATTACCAAATGTTTCGATTTGTGTAATAGCTGTTTTACATACAACACTGATTGTGTTATATATTGTGTATTTTAGGCATATAGCTGTGTTACGTGGATGAACCATGTTTCAGCATCAAAAGTAAGTGATAATTATACCAAGTTTCAACAGGTGACGAATAAAAACTTATCTATTATAAAGGAAATAAAAAACATAAAAGAATAGTATCGTGATATTTGATTATAAGATTATGTTGAATTTTTCAACTGGGCATGGATGGCCAAATCAGAAAGTGTAGGGAATAGCGAAAAAGCTCAAGAGAGTCTCGGGGCTGATTTATAAAAAACTGAAACTGTAAACTTGTTTTTTTTTTTTATTCAATTTTTCCATCCCTTAACGAGCCTGTTGATTTTGAAAATTCACCTGTATGTATAATAAAAGACCGTAATAGAACAATGATTAGATCCCGATGGTCCTAGATCCATGTTTAATTAATTCACAAACGTTAAAATCGGACTTGTAAGGCAAGAAAGTACTTAGTGTCCTATTTAATTCGTTGGGTGCAAAAGGAAAGTTCCTGTTTAAAAGCTGATAAGAGTAGACACTTTCTCGTTAGAGTTAATTATGAATGATGATGCAAAATGCAAATTATTCTATTGCTAGCTAGCTGCTTGACGTCATACCATTTGAATAATAATTCCACGCAATAAAATGTGTGCAAGTGCAATTAAATGGAAGAAAGAGAGAGACATTATTTTACGTATATCACCACTAATCTGTCCATATACGACAAAATACCTACAATACGGCCAACGTATCTTTGCAAGCCTGAAGTTAGTTGTTTGGCTGCACAATGAATTTTTAGAAACTAATTTGTCTACTGCGCAGCTAATCAGCTAACTTTAGACTCGCCAAGATACATCGTCCGTATTGTATATTTTAGTGTTTAAATGAGATTAAGTCCATTCTATAATTTTGTCCAGTAAATCTAAATCATACGAATCTCAACTAATATTACGTTAGTCGATTTTAAAAGAGTACAACCCTAATCTTACTAATCACATCAGTCACTCACTGGTAAATGGTACGTTCAGAAACTGAATTGTCATTTTTGTCAACATTGAAACAAACTAATTTTAAAAAATAAATCTAGGCACTAATAATATAAAAGTAATTGTATTTGTTGTAAGTTTTCTAAATATAATCATAGAACCGTCAGTGAATTGCAAAATATTTTTTTATATCAAATTAATTTTGCTGAGTTGGCTTGCGCGTCGCACCGTCAGTCTGCCGTAACGTGGCGGCGCTGCGCTCGTGTGTGTTGCAGGAGTGGCTCAGTGTCTCGAACTGTCATTGTTCATGTAGTTTTCTGTGATAAGAATTACTGTGAAATTATAGTTTAGCGAACTAATTTACAAAATCACGATGTCCGCCTCGGGTGAATTCGGTAATCCTTTACGCAAGTTCAAGCTGGTTTTCCTAGGGGAACAGAGCGGTGAGTCGAGGGCGAATTATCGCCCCTCCGTCGTACATTTTTAATATATAGTTTTGAATTTACGATATGTAAGTATAGATTCGTCTAGACTTTATCGAATTACTGACCTACATAGGCCCGGGGAGGCGTAAGTTGCGGGTTTTATTCGCGAACTAGGTGTCTTTACTTTGTAGCCGTAACGTCTCCGCGTCTGTGCCGAATTACGTTATGCTGAGATGTAGGTTACACTCTCTGAGTACATTGTGAGCGTTGAACCGCTTCTATAGTATGTTCTCACGCGTATCTGCCGTTATCAATCATTGTATTTGATTAGAAACGTATCGAAGTAATTAGATGGTGTACTGACACGCAGATTTGTTTTTTTTTTCAGTGGGGAAGACGTCGCTCATCACTAGGTTCATGTATGATAGCTTTGACAACACTTATCAGGTGAGTCATCATGTTCCCATGACAATTATAATGCTAGACTGCTAGACTTCCACTATTGTAATAGAAAAATGATTGCAGTTATGTTCGTGTGTCCAGTTATAAATTACATCACTGGTTAGTCATAGAACCTCATGAATATGTATGTTGAGAACAAAGTTGTATCAGCATAACATCTGAATAAGGTAATAGTCATAATTCTTGCTCTGAATGTGAAGTGCAATGAAAGTGACTGAGCTTAAAACTGAAAGTATTTTTTTCCTGATAACACCAAAAATATTACAACAGTCAAGGTTCAGTAATGCTAATAGGATTCCGGTGTATTATTGAATTGTTTAATTACCAGCGTTGTACTAAGTATAGTAAGTAAGTTTTGGCTTAGGACAAGACTTATTGTTGATTAAAACATTAATTCTTGGATCTTTCATGAAGGATATAGACCTTCACACATTAAAATTCTCAGATATCTTGATGGATTATTAAAAACAATATAAGTACTATTAAAAATAAATTAAATGTTATCAACTTTTACCCAATTAACCTATGCTACTAACTATGTAATATACCAGTATAGGTTAATTAAAGTTTAGACCCTCAGTTCATGTTGTTTTATAATTAGTGTGACTCAAAAATCAAAATCAAATCAAAATTAAAAGTTTTTATTTCACATAAACCATTACAGGCACTTATGAAAAGTCGAATTTAGGTGCACGGTTCCAATTAGTTGTTTCCTATGGAGAAGAGCCGGCAATAAACTCCATGATTACTCTTTTAAAATCCATATCTTTAACAATTTGAGTGGGTACAGTTATGACTTAGAATAGTTATGAGAGAGCAATGTAGAACGAGCAGGATCAAAAAAAAAATGGTCAAAGATTAACTAGGTATCCAGGCATCTAGCAAGTCTACAAACCTCTCACATTTACAAAAGGTAAAAGGACGCTAAACTATATAAAATAACTGACATGGTTAATTGTCGTCAAAACACATTACAAAGAAAATCACTGTATATTAAGATAAAGATATCTCTAACTATAAATACTCTAACTATAAAACCTCTGTACAGCATCAAATATATTGGGATGAACAGACTGCTTATAATAATCTAAAAAACTAAAGAAATTAAACTTTATTTCAATGGGATAGAAATTCTTGTTAGAATGACAGTTGTTGTGTACTGTGTTCATTCCACACCCCTGTATCATTGAGATATAGTTTAATTTTCTTAGTTTTTCAGGTCATTTTGAACAGTCTGTTCATCCCAATATATTTGATGCTGGCTGACTGTACAATGTCCAGTCCTTTAATTTATCTAAGTTAATCTTAAAATAAATTAATAATATCTTCAAGCTCAATGATCTTGATTAAGGATAACATCATGTCATCATCACCATCAAAATACTTATAAATCTATTCTTCATCTATGTAGCAACAACAAGTATATACTTTCTCATAAGTAGTGCCCTAATGACTCAGTCTATTTGAGACTAAATGGACCATGAATAATCAAATAAACATTTGATTAAGAATGTATTATATAAAATACTAGAGGTCGCCAGCGTCTTCGCCCGCGTGGATGTTGTTTATCGCGTATTCTGCGTTTTTCTCTACTATAATATGCATGTATCATACATATAAACTTTCCACTTGAATCACTCTATCTATTAAAAAAAATCGCATCAAAATCCGCACTCCCAAACTGAATTTCGACAAATCTTTCTACGACAAGATTTTACTTAGACACTATGGAAGTCTGACATTACGCTACTCCGACAATTATGGAACTTCGACACCTAATTTGGGGCACCCCGACACGGATAGGTTAGGTTCGAAGCGGATGGACGTCGGCTAGAGTGAGCGAGCAAACGAAGCCCCCGACATCCCCTTCGTGTTAGGTTACCTTAAACCCCAGTGTCGAAGTTCCATAATTGTCGGAGTAGCGTAATGTCGGAGTTCCATGGTGTCGAAATAAAACTTTGTCGTAAAACGATTTGTCTAAATTCAGTTTGGGAGTCCAAAATCCGTTGCGTAGTTTTAAAGATCTAAGCATACAAAGGACAAACAGCGGGGAGCGACTTTGTTTTATACTATGTAGTGATAAAGTATGTACTATTAAAACTGCTGTTTTATAATATACTTAGTACAAACCATACATGGTATAATAATACCAGGTATTCTCATCCCATAATGGCCTAAGACTATGTCATAAATTTTACGATCAGTGCTGCCATTGATTGACATCTTCAATACAATTATGGAGATATTTTTAATTCATAATGAATATAAAATAAACTGCCAACTAGCTTAACTATTTGCTATCTCGTGTTATTCACCAATTTAGTTAAAAAATAAACAGTTTAAGATTAGTAGTTCAAAATTGTTCAAAGCAAGTAAGTGAAAAATGCATTTTGCTTGGGTAATTTATTTATATATAGAGACAGTACCCACAGCCGATGACGTAGACATAGGCCAATCACGTGACCAAGACGTAAAAAAAAACCTGTTATTTCACTTAATAGGGGTGTACAGACGCCAGCAGGTACTAAGCTACCCGAAACTGTAAAATTTTCCCAATCAACCAAAGATGAAAATTTATTAAAGAGATTTGACAGATTGTAATAGCTTGATGTGCTGGCGTCTGTACATATTTGTGAAACTCTTGACTTCAAACAAGTAAAACTTGTACTATGTAAGTCACGGCGCTCTCTTATCTGGAACTAAAATACAATAAAATGGCAAAGTAAGCATGCAAGGCCAAAGTATTGGAAAACAAATAAAAAAATTAATAACAAAACAAAAATGGTAAAGAGATCTTTTGCAAAAACATTTTTTTTAGTAGTGTATCATGGGAAGAGTGTACCTGTCATAGCACTATTATTATTATACCATAGTACAAACAAAGTTTAATAGGGAAGCTGTTTCTGTAGCCATTGTGCCATTTTTGCCAAATTATCATTGTATTGTTATAGTTTTCAGGAAATATGGCACTGATTTGACAAAAAAAAATGTAGTCAAATGATGGGCAAATAATATTTTCTTTTTTCTAATTATGTGACATGCTACGATCGGGAAGAAATGGTTAAAAAAAAATACTATTATCTTAGAAGAAATGTATGATATAAATAAAGGATTTATTTTTATCAGAACAAATATATAAATGCCTGATACATATTTATAATAGTCTTCTTACAAAACTCTTATAATAATCTGATCAACACACCAAAACTGTTAAGCGGGCTGTATCCATGGAAATATATCTATAATCTGAGTCCTATTTATTGGGGTTTAAAAGAAAAGTAGTGTTTTATCTTTAGGCACAAAGATAATTATATTTATGGCTGACAACAGTTCAATGCAGGTTTTGTGCCTTTTAATCTAACATGATTTAATACTCATTTATTCGCCTCCATAAAAGTAATATCAGTGATAAAGATATGGTTTAATTTACATATGGAAAACTGGCTGCGCATGCAGCTTCGTCCATGTAAAATGCTTTTAGTTTTCCTAAAGAATGACGAATACCAAATCAAAGTACCTATATTATCAAATCAGTAATAAAAAAACAATAACTTCTTTTGTTGGATTTGTATAGGTACTTGCATTTTAATTGCTTGCGATATAATGGGTGCAAAATTATTCTTTATCTTTGAAAGTTATCCTGAGCTGAAATAAAAAAGATAATAAATAATAATATGAATAGCAAATTCGGAAGTTGCTCTGATTTCCACCTTGACTAGTAATTTTTCCAACTGTGAAACACATTTTATACATTTTCCCGGATACAGGCAAAACTACGCGGAAATCTAGCAGAATGATGTCTACGTAAAATAAAAACCACAAAACCTAATCAGTTATCTGTCCGACAAAACAAGGCTGATCCAAATGTACGATACTATTTTTTATCTATATTATTTATTATCTGTAACATAGAACTGTAATTAAAATAAGGTATAGTTTGATGTGAGGTAATAATAAACAATTAGGCTTCCATTAGGAAACAATGCCAAGTACATGAATTCCAACATGAATATGAAAATCTAATTCATATCTGTAAAGATATGAGAATGATGACATTCCTCATATCCCTAAAACAATAAATGCCTTTTTAAAAACACTAATAGTTATATTAATAAACGAAATGATCAACGAAGTACGAGTCCTGGGGGCTTACTATGACCTCTTAAAGCAGGACAGAAGTTGCCTGGAAGTTGAACTGCCCTGCTTTTTTGTACTATGACATCGTTAGAGCAGGCCTGCGGCAGGCCTGCTACGTTGACGTTTACGAAATCCGTTCACCTTTGTTTTTGTATAGACTTTTCGTACCATGAAGAAGTATTACCGTTCAACTTGGTTCAATAGTCGTTCACCTTTAGTACTGTCATGGTACGATTTTTAGCGATTCAGAAGCAGGCCTACTTTTGAACGGAATTTGACTGGCTGGCATTTGAACGTTTTCATAAGAGTTCATAGTAAGCCCTCTGACATAGCGATCACTTCATAAATTATAGTAGTTCGGAGATTGCTATCGAAAAAACGTAAAAAACATCATCAAAAACCGTAAGATGGCTATGGCTATGAATCCGTTTTATTTTACGTTTTTTAAGATGACGTCCAGGGGCGCAATTCGACTAACAAAATTGTTGCCAAACGAACCGCAACCGTCAGTCAGTTTTTGTTTACGAAAACTGACAAAATGATTGTTTTTTTTATGTCAAACAATTTGACAGCTTTTGAAATTGAAAACTGTCTGAAAGAATGGTTCGGCCTTGGTTCGGTTGCGATTTAACATGATTTCTTTTAGGAGAATAGTTCCTTGGGTTGGCAATGGGTAGCAGCATCCTGCCCGCTAATTAACCACCAATCTTGTACCGTACATTGCGAGAGGTTCGTGTTTGTTTAGTAGTTGACGTGTACGGGTTGATATTGTGACGTAATCTTTTATGTCAATATCATCATCATCATATCAGCCTATTGCCACAGTCTACCTATATCTTACTCCTTACAGTCGGTCAACGTAGAACATTGTCGCAGAGCAATCGTGCGGGGGGTTGCGGGGTGAAGGAGCGGAGGTTATGTCCCAAGTAGCCATACTGCATACTTGGGACATATCCTCCACTCCTACATAATTTTGACATATTATAGGACCTGTCAAATGTATGGGCGTTGACCCACTGTATGTAGTAAGTAGGTACACTGTGCTATTGCCGTCCACTGCTGAACGTAGGCCACCCCCAGAGATCGCCAACCATCCCGGTCTTGGGCAGCCCGCATACATCCGCTGCCAGCCACCTTATTCAAATCGTCGGTCCATCGTGCCGCAGGGCGTCCCACACTACGTTTGCACAAACGCGGTCTCCACTCTAACAAGTGTTTGCTGCATCTACCATCTGTCCGTCTGCAGACATGGCCGGCCCACTTCCACTTCAGCGTGCTAATTCTACGCGCAATGTCAATATACTCCTCGATTATTACGGAAGCTATAATTATAATTGGGCGTCCAGCTGTGAAAGTAAACTCTCGACAATACATTTATTGAACACGAAAAAATACAGCATATAAATTGATATAAAATTGCTATTGGCTGTCTGCGAAGTTTTTTTTATTCAATCCGAGATCATGAAATTGAAAGCGAACCTTCGCTGAATTTGAAAGTGAAGAAGTTTGAATTTAATCTGGTTATAAAGTTTTTAAATACAGATTGTAAAGGAATTCGTGTAATGGGCATTGTGTATTTTTTTTAAATCTGTTAAGATATGAAAACCATTTCGAGGAATAAGGTTACTGATCACATCTCACTATTTAAAAATGGAAAATAATCATGGATTATTAGTATTTCAGGTTATATGTGAATGACCTTAATTTATCCTCCAAATGACGTCATTGCTGGCAGTATGGCAGTAATGCCTTTGCCTACCCTACGGTTGTAAATAAAAAAATGATAGACGTGGTCACGTGACGTGAATGTCATAAATAATAAACAATAAACATAACCTCAATCCTCTTAAAACTTTAAAACTTTTACTATTATAGTGTTTTATTGAGACGGCCAAGCAATAACGATGGAATATAGGAAGTGCTTTGTTCCTACCTGCAAGAACGACACTAAAAATAGCCCAAACAAAATTTTTGTTCGTGTTCGGGAACTCAACTTTCGGAAGGTTCCGCGAGTCAGCTTTGATAAAAGTATCACTCATGGCGATTGGTTAGTCGGTAAATAATATGAAGGGCGTACGATCGAGATTAATTGCAATAGCGGCATACCGTGGTATTTTGTTTGTTATGAATTAAAGGCAAGGGACATAATAATCTGAGGTTATTTTTTCATTGATTTGACAGTTGACACTATTGACATTTGACATCACTGTTACAGTTTTTAGAATATGGATTGAGGCAAAGGCCCAAAGATTTTATGCCACTGATGACGTCATAGATCAGAAATGATATTGAATTTTAAATAATTAATAAAAAAATAATTACAATGAAAATAACAAAAATATTTAAAATGGTTTCTTAGATTACTCTATATTTTCAAAATCTAAAATAAAAAAATTTGGTCAAGAATTTTGCTTCATCCCCATTCCTCCAAACCACGTGATCTACTGGTGACAGTGATTAACCCTAAATGGTTTTTACTTTAAATGCAAAATAATAAAAAAAAAAAATTGACGACACTTTTGGTGCAGTGGCTGAGCAATTGAATTCTGCGCTTCTCTTTTTTAAAAAAAATGTTGCCCCACATAAGGATTTCTCTTGTATCGTGGGTCCGTTGACAGATACTTATCTTCACAAGCACAAACGCCCAGACACGAAACAACTATCTGTAGGCCATACAATTTTTTGTTCCGTGCGGGAATCGAACCCACGGCCCGTAGCGCAGAAGCCAATCGCTCAGCCAATGCACCAAACGTGTCGTCAAAAAACTCCGGTGATATAACGCAACTTTATGGGATAGTTCTAATAGGTTGTTCGGAAAGTCATTTCGTTTTTTCCCAACAGAAGACTTAACTCTATGTTTTCATAGCCATCTTCACACTTAAGCGGCATAATCATTATATACATATTTCGACAGCTGATATACCACGGCTTGCTTGTAAAAAGTTCGATTGATTCTACGCAGTAATCTTTGGTTGGCAGCCTTTCAAACTGGAAAGTGAAATGCAGCATTTTCGGCATAGGTATTTTACTTTTTTACCAACGAAAAGATAATAATGCTGTTCAAGCAAGAAAAAAATATCCGATGTGTATAGAGAAGATCTATTAACAAAATGCCAGTGCCAAAACTGGTTCGCGTAATTTCGATCTGGAAATTTTGATGTTAAAGATAAGCAACACGTTCTGATCTGAATGCCAGTTGAAGCTGATGAAAACACAATAAAGGCATTAATTGATGCAAACCGGCAAACAACAACTCGTGAGATCGCTGAGACATTAAATTTATCGAGTTCGACCGTTCATGATCATTGGAAACGCCTAAGTTTAGACAAAGCTCGACATAAAATTCAATTAAAACGAAATAATTTTCCGAACAACCTAATAGATATCCAGCAGTCACCAGCTAGGCTTTGTTAGTTAATATTAATGGATAAATCGTAACTAGCTTCTGCAATATCTGAAACATTTTTAATTTATTTGTATTGCGCTCTGTAGCAAAAGTTGGTGTATCAAATATTCCTTTATTGCATTTTTTTGGCCAGTTTTTATGACCATCAGTAAAAGTTGTCTCGACTCAACCATGCGTTTAAAACACTTACTTTTGCTGGAATGCAGACTCGAAATTAATACGATAGAACATTTGTCTGCTGTAATGTTATTATTATTTCTGTTAAATACACTCTCTTTGTATCAGCCCTTTAACAACAACCTACTTCTAGACAGCTTTAAATATAACCTAAAGCGTTTATTACACTACCCGACTTTTAGGACCTGGTGGCCTACTCCCTAACCTTCAACGAAGTTAGTCGCCCGTCCGAAAGTAGCCCGAAACGTAGGAGTGAACAAAATAAGTGTCATGTTCAACTTTTCGGACGGGCAAAAACACATCGGTAGTAGGGACAACTGTCAAATCGTGTTGTCATTCATTCTTGGTTCTGGCCCCGAAATAATCGTATGTCCGTAGGTGATAGGGAGTAGGAAACGCTCGTAACTAAGGCCGAAACCACGGACTTCGTGCTTAGGGAGTAGACCCCCTGGACACGACACAGGCCTCTCCCAAGCCATGTTGGGGGAGTTTGCCATAATCGCCACGCTTGGCAGGCGGGTTGGCGATCGCAGTATGGTTGTTAAAGTACTCAGAGAACGCTGCTGCCCATCCTCTAGTGAATCCCTTAGTTTCCTTTTATGACACCCATGAGAAGAGATGGGGTAGTGCTATTCTTTACGTCCGACACCACATGGACGTAAAAGCCCTTATGAGTCATTAACGTAACCATAAAACATGGGTCACCAATTCTGTCAGCTGGTCTAATATTACAGCGATTACGCACTGCATCCGATCCAGATCCATGAAAATAAGAATGTAAAAAACTCGGAATGAATTCGGATATTGCTTTGCGCACTGCACCCGATCCGAATACGTGAAAATACGAATCTAGAGTCTAAAAAACTCGGACCGAATTCGGATATCGCTTACGCCGTTATCCGATCTCTGATCCAAATTCAAACAATTCAGGGGCCATCTTTGGCATATCCATTTGGCGTCCGATTTGAATCCGAGGTAATGCGAAACCGTTCATACAAACAGTACTACTGCTACTTCGTCCGTCAATTTTTCTTCCGAATTAGAAACTCACGGATGACGGAGAGAAATTGGATGACGGAAGCCGGATCTAGTGCGTAATCTACCACACAAATAGTTCTATGACTACTTCGGAACGTATTTTCTCGGATTCGGATCGGATGCAGTGCGTAACCGCTCTTAGGGCATCGGTAAGGTGACAGTCCCTGCGTGGAAAATACTAATATTTAGCTGCATCTGGTTAGAATGAAGTCGACCTCAACAGAGTGGGGAAAAGTCTAGGCGGATGATGATTCTGATGTTTTTATTACTAGCACACGTTCGTAGAACATTCCTGTATCTTCCTAACCGTTATTGATTAAAACTATCAATCTTTGTATCTAGAATAATCTAGAAGCATTGACGGGTAACTGCCTTTAGAGCTTTTTATATGACTAGCATTGGAAAATTCTATGATTGGTAAGCAAAATACTCTATTTTTACATATAGAATTTGATGTGTTACGTTAAAATGTTCAACACAACTTAATTTTTGAGTTAAATTTTTTAGTCACTTAGTATTTTTTAATTATGGCCGGGAACCGGGCATTCCTAAGTGGAATAAAATTAAAGTTGAATGCATTATACACTCTGTGATATGTAGTATTAATCGCTTTTTACCTTCACTGGATAAAATGGGGTGGGCTATTAGTGGCTGAAGCAAACAGCAATTTTCTCTAGTTACTGGGATACGTGCAATTGGGAGCGAGTCTAATAGCTCTTGGCTAATTAGGCATCTTGAAACGACTGTCCTAGATCATTAAGGTCTCAAGTATTCGAAAAGTCCTTCATCAGATTTGTATTCCAACATTTTCGTCGCCTTAGGTACTATTGAATACCATGGATGGATTATTTTAAAATCTTCATTTAAAGTGTTTAAAGCCTTTTCGGAAGAATATATCGATGCCCCAGCAAGCATTTTATTAAACTCTTTAAGTTCACGGCTCGTCGAAGATGTCCGGTCATTTGGAAGGCATACGGGGGATACAGGTCCAACGCGCAGAGGCCCCCTATGAGAACTTTAATTCAAAATGGGATGGGGCACCAACCGGGGACTATCCACGGCTGCACTAATAGTACAGTCATGGACCGTCCCAGGTGGGAGCAAGACTATTGTAAAATATGGTGAAAAATATCTGGTCTATGAGAAGGGGTATTATTAAACTTTTCTTTGGACATTACGGCTCATCTTCCGTGCGGAAGATGTCCGGTCCTTTGGAAGGCATATACGGGGACACAGGTCCAACGCGCAGAGGCCCCTTTGAGAGCTTTAATCTAAAATGGGTTGGGTACCAACCCGGGACTATCCACGGCTGCACTGGAGTACAGTCATGGACCGTCCCAGGTGAGTGCAAAACTATTGTAAAATATGGTGAAAAATATCTGGTCTATGAGAAGGAGCATTATTAAACTTATTGTTATACGATTCTGTTGTGCCTAGCCTCTTCCCAACCATGTTGGGGTCAGCTCCCAGTCAAACCAGATGCGGCTGAGTACCAGTATTTTACACAGAGAGACTGCCATCAAACCTCCGCAACCCAGTTACAGGGCAATGCCGATATCCCAAGTTTAGACCGGTTGCCAGACCTTCGGGCTTCTGACTACACGTAACAACTGTCGTAGGTATTCGTATGACACACGGGATAGAAGGTTTAACGTGCTCTCCGAGGCACGGAGCGGGTGTTGATGTTTAACGAATGGTCACCCATCCACGGACTGACCGCGACAAGCGTACCTTAACTGCAAATCATATGATCCGTGCGATTGTTAATTAGCCACGAACCTCTCATTATCAAAAATTAAACCTTAAGCCGGGTCCGCAGCGCCAATTTTGCGCAAATTTAAGCGCCAAAACTGTTAAGCCACGCCCCTATTCGGTCAGCAAACAATGTTAAGTCGGGTCCGCAGCGCAAATTTTCTAACAAAACTGTTAGGCCACGCAGGGTTGGAAAAAAACAGTTTTTTTTTAATTTTATAAAACAAACAGTTTAAATTGTTTTAAACGAGTGTTTTTTTTGTTCTTTTTAGTTTAGGGCATTATTTCAAATTAATTTGACCTATAATGTTTCATTGCTAGACTAGATCTATTCAAATTCGCCATAGTAAAGTGAATAGTTACAAAAAACGATCAATGGATAAACATTTATTTCATGTTGCGTATCTCTAATCCATACTGAACGCTTTACATTCAGCCTGTATGTGCACCTTCTAATTAATGTTGATTTTTAAATTGGGCGACTTATGGACTTTCCTAGCGGGACTGTACCTTCGGGGAATTACCTATGAACTATGAATTCTATTGTTTTGATTTGAAATTTTGAATATTCTAATGCATGTTTCAAAAATAGGTGTTATCTTTTCCCATAGGTATAAATCCTGGTACTTAGATCTTTGTTTGATTGAATAAATTACTTATAATAAAATAATGTTTTATTTAATTACAATGCCAATAAAAGTTCAAAAATATAACATATCAATAGCATGGACTCAACTGGTTTATGTCAAGCTATTTAGACTCTTATACATATATTAATTTATTTTCATTCTATATTCATTCATTCGCCATGAAAAGTAGTTTGAAAAGCTTGTTTTTTTCTTATTGTTTTACACAATGTTTAAAACTTGTTTTAATCTGTGTTTTTAAACGTGTGATAAAAAACACGGTTTAAATTCAAACTGTTTTAAACACAGTTTTAAACATGTGTTTTAAATTAAAACAACTTGTTTTAATCATGCCAACCCTGAGGCCACGCCCCTATTCGGTTAGCAAACAATGTTATCCTGTTTGCAAACACAAAAACACGGCGCAGCGGACCCAGCTTTATTGTTTTACGATAAAATGTTAAAATAACTTGAAATAACGTGATTGAATGCCAGTCAAAACTGCCCTTGGAACTGTAATCTGTTAATTAAAATAACGTATTTTTCAATTGTTATTCTGTTTGATGGCCTTCTTGATCCTAGCCTTAAAGGAAGTTGTTAATACATAGATTTTATTTTCCTTCCTATTTATTTGTAATTATCCTAACTTAATGTTATAAATGCGAAAGTAAGTTTGTTTGTTATCTTTTCACGACTAAACCACTGAACCGATCATCCTGAAATTTGCAAATACGTTGTCTGGTGTACAGAAACGGACATAGGGTACCTGTTACCCCGAAAAAAAGTACTGTTCCCGAGGAAAACCACAATAACGTTCTTAAGATAATAGATGGCGCCACGTGTCTTTCGAATCATGAATTATATTATTATACATAGAAACTTTAGTAGTGTGTTAAGAGTTGATGCGAGCGAAGACGCGGTCAAAAGCTAGTCATAAATATGTAATACTAGAGTTCGCCAGCGGCTTCGCCCGCGTGTATGGTGTTTTTCGCGTATTTCGCGTTTTCAGGATAAAGTAGCCCATGTCCTTTTACGGGTTCCAGGCTATCTCTGTACCAAATTTCATCAAAATTGGTTCAGTAGTTTAGTCATAATTAGGTAACAGTCAGACAGATAGTTACTTTCGCATTTATAATAATATAGAAGTACCCCAGGCCGCTCCTTCAAGTGGGGTATCGGTAAATAAAGCTTGCTGAAGGTCTAAATTTCTTATTCCAACATTGTTCGATAAACAATCGTAGTCCAGCAGAACGATATCGCTCTGATTTGTCAGAGAGCGGTCTAGTTGCACACAGTTGTCCAGCATGACGGGTGTGCGCGTGCACAGTGATCTGGGCAGATCTTGACTTTAATGCCATACTAGCGTAATTTACGCCGCGCAAAACGAGTCGCGTAATTTTGGATACATTCGGTTTTATAAAATACTAGCAACCCGCCCCGGCTTCGTCCGGGTGCAATGTATTATACATATAAACCTTCCTCTTCAATCACTCTATCTATTAAAAATACCACATCTAAATCCGTTGCGTAGTTTTAAAGATCTGAGCATACATAGGAACAGACAGCGGGAAGCGACTTTGTTTTATACTATGTAGTGATTTCTATTCGCGCCACACGACGACGTAAGATGAGTTCTTTATATCCTTTTAGTAAATTACCGCGACTCGTTTTACGCGTCGTAAATATAACGCATGTCTGGCCTCCGCCCTAAATGTACTGTCTAAGGCCGGCCATACATGGGCAGCTTGAAGCAGTCAGGATCGGCTGCTTTAAGCTGCAACTGCATAGTAAACTACAGCCTTCTACGTACGTACATACACGAAACAGCTCGAGCAGTTGCAATTGTTTCGGGCGGTTGGCGGCACGGCATGCGGTCAAGCAGCCGCCTGACTGCTCGAGCTGTCCGTGTATGTTTATCACTGGCTAACTGCTCGAGCTGCCCGTGTATGGCCGGACTAAAACTGCCTTATGGCCTGAAACACAGGTTTGAATAAACCTAGCTCGGGCAAGACGCTAGTTAGATATAAGCCCGTCTAACTATTTTCAGTATGTGTAAATTATTTATAATCTTAGTAATCTAGATATATCTTTGGTATTCTTGTAATTAAAGTTAAGACTTAATTATTAACTTGTGGTGTAACTGTACTTTATTTTGTAAATAAGTTATTAAATAAAAAGTTTAAAAGTTTAAAGTTTCAAGCCGGCGGCGTCAAACCTGATGAGCACCTTTTTCCATCCAAATAGGATCGTTTAACTTAGATGGTAATTTCGTCTCATTGAAAAGCTTATGATTCGAATAAATATGTAGAACGTAACAGTTAATTTATTCCGTATTTCGGAACACAATTTGTATAAAACATGATTGAATGTGATAATGATGGTTTTATTGAGTGTGTTTTGTTATTAAAGTTTAAACTGTTTGCATGCCTTAGTTAAGGTAGTTAGTATACGGATCATTTTAAACATAACATCTGAAACTTGTACCTGCTTTCTGTGCAAATAAATAACTATTCTATTCTATTCTATTCTAACAATTCTGTTTCGGAATGTAAGCATCGGCGACGATCCATGTAGCACCAACTTACGACGAATCATAGTTTTAATAATATCTGTTTTTCGCAGGCAACGATCGGCATCGATTTCCTCTCGAAGACAATGTACTTGGAGGACCGTACGGTTCGGCTGCAGCTCTGGGATACTGCCGGTCAGGAGCGGTTCCGCTCCCTCATACCTTCCTACATCAGGGACTCCACTGTCGCGGTTGTGGTTTATGATATCACCAGTAAGTATTAAATGCTTTGGTTATCGACATACGTGCGTGAAATTAACGGTAGAAAAGAGGTATTCATGTTAATGATCGACTCTGATGAAGGTTTATTCATGAAACTGTTGGATTTGTGCCGTGTGGTGCCGGATGTAAAGAATAGCACTACCCCCCATTTCTTCCCATGGGTGTCGTAAAAGACGACTAAGGGATTCACTAGAGGATGGGCAGCAGCGTTCTCTGAGTACTTTAACAACCATACTGCGATCGCCAACCCGCCGCTGATTATGGCAAACTCCCCCAACATGGCTTGGGGGAGGCCTATGTCCAGCAGTGGACGTCTTTCGGCTGAATGATGATAATGATGGATTTGTAAGAATATGATGGACAATACTTATTAAAGAAAAGAATCGAATCAAGTTGAATATTTTCCGACCAATCTTTACGATACCGTGGTTGGCCTTCGTCATCGATCCGTGGATCTACGATAGTGCATTTCTGTCGACTACTTCAAGAATACACGTAAGCGTACACATGGCTACCTATCAAGCTATACCTACATTTCCAGTATGAGTTGACCTCTCATTGTACAAAGACCCTATAAAATTCGACATCAGCTCATAGTGGAAAATAGCTTGATTCTATGCCGTAGCCGTTCGTATCGTATTATGTTCCAAAATAAATTCAGGAAAGTCTAAAGCTGACAAGTACTGCCTATACTTGCCCTGCCTACTACTTTAAGGCGCGATTCCGTTAGGCAAGTCTTGCATGGAAGTATGACGTCACATTTGCGTACAAGTTGCTTACATTGGAAACATGTTTTCGAGAGTGTGCAAATTGCATGCAGGTTTTACTTGCATACAAGTGGAGATGTTCAACAATTGAGTTGGACATCATGGGTGGCAATCACTCGTTCGCAATTCGAAAAGTGCAACTAACGTTTGCGCGTTCAATTTGCACGTCACTTGAATTAAAAAATGTACAAGTTCAAACTACCACATACAAGTTGTAGCTTTGTTCAAGCTGTAGGTTTGTTCAAGTTGTATGCAATTTGCAACGTGCATACAAGTAACTTGCCTAATGGAATCGCTCCTTTATAGTGGTGTATCGGTGTAATGGATTGGTGCTTCGCTCAATCCTGTAGTATCAATGTTTCTAGTCCAAATATAATCGATTGGCTCCGTTACAATATTACTTTCATAATAAACTAAGCAGACTATACAAACTATCTAAACGAGACGTTCAAAAACTGGTTTCTCAATTTAATCTTACTTGAGAACTTTGTAAGAGATACGAAAAGAAATTGGGTACACAACTTTGTTCTTGAAAAAGTTCAAATACATAAAATATCGTTCGCGTCCAACTGTGTTACGCGAATTGAATCCCGAGGTAACGATATCTTAAACCCTCGGGTCTCGCTCGCATCTGGCTAAAAAATAACTCCATTATATTTTATGGGTGGTACACAAAGTAACAGATATGTTGTCATGCGGTAAGAAAGGGTGTGTCTTTTTCGTTCTAGCGGTTTTCCGGCGTTTGCCTAGTCGACTTTGCTTTAGACCCAGCGCGCACTAGAGACTAGTCGGCCGATAATTTGATCGGTCGCGCAAATCAGTATGAAGCTATTAATCGGTAAATGCGCAGCTCCTATAAAGCAGGCTACTCCCGACAACATCGAGTTTTGAATCGAGTCGACTTAGTGTCAATTCTTACTCTTGAAATCGACAAAAGCGCTCAATTGTGCACCGGCTCGAATAAAAATTAACGACAGTTTTTGATATTTGTTAGTTTTAAATCAAACCTCAGCACGGTCGTGCAGTTTTGTCGATTTCAAGAGTAAGAATTGACACTAAATCGACTCGATTCAAAACTCGATCCTCTCGGGAGTATGCCTGCAGGTTGGTAATTTGAGATGGGGCAGTAAGGGCTACCTTAACCGTTGTAGCTACAGGAAAACGTTCTTAAGAGACTGGCCATATTTTTTTAGGGTTCCATACTCAAAGGGTAAAACATAACCCTATTACTAAGACTCCGCTGTCGGTTTGTCACCAGGCTGTATCTCGTGAACCGTGATAGTTAGACAGTTGATCACAGATGATGTATTTCTGTAGCCGCTATAACAACAAATACTAAAAAACAAAATAAAATAAATATTTAAGGGGGTTCCCATACAACAAACGTGTTTTTTTGCCGTTTTTATAGATACTGGTACGGAACCCTTCGTGCGCGAGCCCGACTCGCACTTGGCCGGGTTTTTATTTAATACAATTCAATTCAAATTATTTATTGCAATCCATAATGTACATATACAGGTGGTAAAATATAATTAAAAAGAAACAATTGTGGACCCTGTCGGGCTCAGCAAAATTATAAGATAGGGTGGCGAGAGGAATATTTAGAGCTGGATCCATCACCCTGTGTAGCTTCATACTGATTTGCCTGACCGATCAGACTATCGGCCGATTAAAGTCTCCAGCGCGCTGGGTCTTAAGGTACTAGTCATTCGCTTGTTAGTAAGCGTGCAAATATTTCTTTCCCCCTTGACGATTCAAGCTTTGTTCATCGGTGGAATGACTGCAGTTTGATCTGTGGAATATCTTTCGAATGCCGTTGCATCCGATATACGGAACACGTAAAATTACTTTGTTGCTATGAAACAGGCTTTCAGCGTTCTGTTCTTCACTCCAGATGGCCAAGTTATTCGTTATTCGTAAAATAACTTTGCCGCTTTGAAACAGGCTTTCAACGATCTGTTCCTCACTTCAGAGAGGCAAACTTATTTTATGCGTACTGTACTCGAATCGTACGACAGTCACAAAATGAGTTTCAAGTGCTGTTCTTGTAGAAAGAGACCACACATATCTGTAGTGTTAGGGGATCGAGTACCAATAAAAATCTATTTTAATTAACTTCTTTTAATCTGAATCTAATTATAAAATACTTCCAATACACTTCGTTACGTCCTAACATCGTCGTCCGCCATTAATTACTAATCTCTCTCTCTCATTCCCTTACTCATTCTCTACTTCATTCCCTTCTTACTCACTCTCACCTTCATTCTCTTACTCACTCTCACCTTCACTTACGTGTCCTTCCTCCCAGTATTCATTCCCACATATCATTATAGCAGTGTGTGTGATATTAATAAGCCTGTTGAGAGCGATAGCTCATTTACACAACGTGTCATTTGACATTGACATTAGGCATACATTTCAAACCACAATACCTCGATTTCCAGTACATAATGCGTCCTTTGACTAATGCCTTGTACACACTAACTGAACAAAGGCGTACGATTGCCTTTCGCCCATGGACACCGAACGCTCGCTCGCCTTCGCTGTTGTGTGATTGTGTCCCACACCCACTCGTTCGCGTTCGTTCGCCTTCGTTCAGCTAGTCTGTACAAGGTATTATATAGCCGTTTCAACGTGTTTCATAAAATAGTTTGAGCAATCGGGAAATGAAAATACGTGATTACAGCGGTGTTACACGTAGCGTTGTTCTGAAAGGATGAAAGTGGGCCAATGGCCCATCGGTCATCGCGCCTGAGGTTACAGTTTACGCGCCATCGTATTTCATGTTTACTGTCGTGAGCTAAGCCGGTGTACGCTCATCATTTTATTTGTCAAAAGATATATTACATTTTGTAAAACGCCTTCAAGTAATTCAACGTTATTATAATCTTTTTTATACTCTTTGCTCCAGCCGTAAAGTTATATATATACATATATGCGTTACTATTTTACGAGTAAGCACCTAATTTGAAAACGTGCGTTGCTTGCTCTTATTCGCGTAACAAGTTTGCTAAAATATGTAGAGAAATACAATGATTCAGATTTCATAGCAGTCACAAAACAATTTGAAATCTTTAATTAAATCAATCGCCTGCGGGAGGTGTGCGAGCAAATGTAGACTTTATACTATGGGGAGAAGGTTAATATTTGGATTGAGGGTTGGGTTTCGTCTGTGACAAATATTTGCTCCATACCCCACGACGGGCCTTGGCCCAGGCTGTTTATGTCTACGTACTTGATATATGTGAGCCAGGTCTAATGCTCTTCTGTTTTATAGTTCGAGACCATATTAGATTTTAATTTTCTCGCAAGACTCGTCCATCAGCAGTAGCTGTTGGAGTTATCTATCATAAAATACTTTTTATTACCGACCTTCTCTCGTAGCGGCACGAGCTATATGAGAATAGTTCATGCCGTGGTGAAAATATTAGCCAGTCAGCAAGGTTGGTAGCGGGACTGACTGCCCAGGGTGCGCCGGACGTGCTTCAGTATCGTCACTCGTGGAGGCTGTTTCCATGCACCCCATGAATGACCATCTTTCTAAATAAATAAAAAAGGAGAAGCTGACTGACTGATCTATCAACGCAAAGCCTAAACCGCTGGGGTTAGAAACTTGAAATTTTGACAGTAGGTTCTTTTTGTGACGTAGACATTCACTAAGACGGGATTTCTCGAAATTTCACTAAGCGGTTGAAATAGGGGATTTAAGTGTGTATGTAAGTCTGTCATTTTTGAAGTAAGAAGCATGAAATTAAATAGTAAGATTTCTGGTCAGAAATAAATGTAGACGTGTTTGAGTTCTGGTCAGAAATAAATGTAGACGTGTTTGAGCGTTTTTGGAAATTCAATCCCTGAAGGGGTGCAATAAGTGTTGAAAGTTTGTACTTTTGTAGTGAGATGCATGGAATTAATAATTTAGGCCTATGGTGCGAGATAAACATACACGTGTCTGAGGGTTTTTGTAAGTTCTACCCCTAAGGGATGAACTAAGGGATTTCACGAAAGCGAAGCTGCGCGTAACGGCTAGTTAGTTTATACAAGATTAGTCGGAAAGGGGGTAGGTACTAATCCGCGGGCCACTTACAGTATCACTGATGACGGTTTTAAAGCAAGTCTTAAAATTTCAAAATTCAATAATTTTTATTACCACGTATTTTAGTTTTTTCAAAAATTCTTCACTCCTTCTTTAGTTACGAATTCAGAAAATAGAGCTTCTAATTCGTGACCCCAAATATGACCTAAAATGTAAACACAACTGATCATAGCCGAGGATAGATAGATTTTAGCAATTTTTTTCATGTAAATTTTGAACAGCTATTTCTCATAAACTATTGACTTTTGGGGAAAGTGGTAGAACAAAAGATACTCATTATAATGGGTACTTTAACACCCTTTCGGTACCCCCTTTCTGACTAACCTTGTAGATAGCTAAGATATAAATACGTGGATTTAGATGCGATGTTAACCATACGTTTGTCGTATCACTCCACACATTACAGCTCCCAGTAAATTCAATCTCTCTTGGTATCAGTTTCACTGAGATTCATGAAAAACACGATCGATGTTAATGTTAGTACGTACAATCTTATGAATATGTACTGTTCAAAGCATGTTCCAGTGTTTCAATATCGATTGAGAATTACAGCTACCGATTGGCACAAATTTAGTTTCATATTGTTCAAGGTTTAACTTCAGAATATTCATTATTGTACGTAATATTGTAAGTAAGGTTATTTGTAAATAGATTGAATATCGTACTTGATTTTTTACACAGTGAATCATATTTTTGTAGTAATGTTGTGGAAGAATACACGTTTACAGTTGGCGAGGCGTAAGCTGAGCGTTGCATTTGTGTGATAATGAATGCAGACGCGTCCTTTGCTTGGTTTAAACCGGTTTATACTGCTTTTTGGCAATCGATTCTATGTGCACTCACACAAATACAAAGCTCAGCTTAGGCCTCGCCAATTGTAAGCTAATCCAGCCTATCTTCCACTGTCAGAATTGATGACGTAGGTGGCTGCGGCAGCCGAGATGATGTGTTATTAGCCTGCAGAAACAGAAGTGTTGTTAATTTACTCTTGTGTCCTATACCTGTACGGCTTACGGCTATTGCTTGTACTGTACATGGTTACAAATCAAGCCGTACATGTCCAGTATGAGCTGATCTCGCATTGTATAGGCTTTCCATACCATGAGAGGTCAGCTTATACTGGAAATGAATAGCTTAAAACGTAACCGTGTCTACTTGGTTCATCATCATCATCATTCAGTCAAAAGACGTCCACTACTGGACATAGGCCTTCCCCAAGCCATGAGGGTTTGCCATAATCGCCACGCTTGGCAGGCGGGTTGGCGATTGCAGTATGGTTGTTAAAATACTCAGAGAACGCTGCTGCCCATCCTCTAGTGAATCCCTTAGTCGCCTTTTACGACACCCAAGGAGGGAAAGATGGGAAGAGATAGAGTAGTGCTATTCTTTACGTCGAGCCCCACACGGACGCCTACTTGGTTAAAAAATTACAATGAATAACCGCGACTGTTAAATAAAATGCCTCGGTTGTATAATACACGACACACCGCTGTAGCAGTTCGATTACATATTTCCTTCGAGTCGTCTCTAAAAACTTTCACGTAATGATGAGTAGCTGATGTGACGTCACAGTTTTTAATTTTTAATACACAAGCAAGGTTATTATAGTTACCGACTAACTTCCGGACGTAGTGCGCCTATAAATATTAATGACAAATTCCGTTTTATTGTCTTTACTCAAGGTCGCAACAAAATATTTATTACGGAATTATCTTTTCCTATCAAGCCTAGTTATGGTTATCACAAAAATGCGTAATATCGGCACGGGCTTGACCGCATTTTGCCTAGTATAATTTGCATAAGACGAACAAAGCGTGTAAACAGATTATTTCACGGATTTTACGAGTGTTAGGAGTCTGTAGATAAGGTGATAAAGCCGACTAATTGCTCGTAAAGCTACTGGTTGTAAGATAAAAGAAAAAGAAATGACTGAACGCATTTTAGCATGTATAAACAAGTGAGCCATAAGGCAATGGAGTGGGACAAAGTTCAGTGGCATGACAGTAGAACTACTGGTACTGTGAAAGAGCTGTTTGTATAGAAATAATCACTTCTGTGTGTGTGTCGCTGTGAGTTTGATTGTAGAGACACAGTTACTATGTGTGTGTCAGGAAGAAGCCTGACACGTCATCATCTCTCAAATCAAAAGTGCATACAAGCTCATGCTTACAGCACTGCGCGCACTAATAAGTGAATCATCTATAATTGTAATAGTAGGCAGTGATATTAAGCGGAGAATAGAGTAGTTAGCCGATAGAGTAAAGGTGACAGAGACGCGATAGGTCGATGACATTAGGAACGTCACGTTAGGTTACGTCATACATGGATTCAACGCAGGGCCGGTAGACTTTTAAACCAAAACAAGTATATACAAGTGTATTTGTACTATACTTAAAACTTTTCAACTTAACCTGACGTTTGTCTTCAAAACGATACCATACAAAGAATATCAAATACTTTTAAAAAACAAGACTTGTATAATATAGCTATTTTAAGGGTTTTGATGATGTCGTTTATGTTTTTTCGATAGCTAGTCTCCTTACGGCTACAATTTACGAAATTACCGCTATGTCAGGACACATCTTTCGTTGAATAGAGTGGTAAAGAATGGGTGTAAGGTGGTGAAAAATATACCTGGAATTGTTAAGATATACAAGGTGTAACATAAATAACGCACATCTTAAGAACAAAACTGAACTGAAATCATCATTATGAACAACTTTTACTATGAGACCAAACATGAAATCGCGAAAAAAAAACAGCTGTTCCCTACATTTTGACGAGTTATGCGAACATAAATGTAGGGAACAGCTGTTTTTTTTCTTCGCGATTTCATGTTTGTTCCCACAGTAAAAGTTGTTCATAATGATAAGTACAGTGACCCCTTGAGCGTTATTTTTATTACACCGGTATTTTACTTTGTTAGTAGGACATTTATTCTGAACTTTGTGCAAATTCACCTGCGCACAGCTCCACCTACACAAACGGCGCTATGCTCAAATATAGCAATGATTTACTGCCGTTGGTCTTGAACAACAATTCGTATAAGGATTCACTGTAAAATTAGCTGAATGGAGTGACTATAGTAGTAATATTCAAAATGGCACCTAAATGTTATTAGAAAATTATGTATGTGCTAGCCAATGTTAGACAAACATAAAATGAAAGAGGTATAAATATAAATATTAGCCTGTAACTGTCCCACTGCTGGGCAAAGGCCTCTTCTCGTACAGAGAAGGACCGAGCATTGATCGCCACGCTTACTCACTGCGGGTTGGCGATTTCAGACCATTAAAGTCCAGGTTTCCTCACGATGTTTTCCTTCACCGTATGTCAGTGGCGTCTTAGATTAACTAAGAAAGTACATATGAAATTGAAAAAGTCACATTGGTACATGCCTGGGTTTGAACCCGCAACCCGGTGCTTAACAAGCGGGTCTGTAACCTCCGGGCCACCACGACATTTAAGAGATATCTACCACCAAAGAGGTATAAAGAATACAAAAAATTAAAGGAGTATGCTAAGGTGATTTAGTCTTGTTGAGAGAATGAGTGAAAGACGATTAACAAAAGGAATTTATAAGGCAGTAGTCAGTGGAAACGCATAGGACGTCCTAGAAGGACATACATCGATGTTATTGGTGAAATTCTTCAAAAAGGACAGGTGCTTAGTACTCTCAACCGGTGTGGTATATGACAAAATGTATAAACGTAGACGTAGCGAAAGGCGTATTTTCGCATAACTCGTCAAAATGTAGGGAACAGCTGTTTTTTTTTCGCGATTTCAGATTTGATTCCATAGTAAAAGTTGTTCATAATGATGAGGACAGTGACCCCTTAAGACGTTGTGTGTTATTTATGTTACACCTTGTATATGTATACAGGGTGTTAACGAATTCGTGTAATTCCTTCAAACCACATTATCTATTAATGGTATAGATTAACCCCGCACGGGATTTAGATTGATTAAAAATAAAAAAAAGTTTCTTTTTTCCCAAATATTTTTTTTATGTGATAGAAAATTTCGATGCCATGCATAAATGAATGAAGGCACGGCGACACAGCTGAAATGACTAGTCCAATATCGCTCCATACAGTCAGTTAACTTGGGACGCTAAAATTACTCAGATACAAAATACCATGGTTCATTTTTTGAAAACTTTTTTTGTTGATTCTGAAAAAAACTTATGCAGGGTCAATCAGTGTCACCAGTAGGTCACGCGGTTTGAAGGAATTACACGAATTCGTTAACACCCTGTATAAAATAATGTATTATTGATATTCACAAAGAAAAATAACTTCGACAGATGCAAACTCATTCCACCAGACGTCTAAATGGATCGACGACGTCCGCACGGAGCGCGGGTCGGACGTGATCATCATGTTGGTGGGCAACAAGACCGATTTGTCGGACAAGCGCCAGGTGTCCACCGAGGATGGCGATAGGAAGGCGAAGGAGCTCAACGTCATGTTCATAGAGACTAGCGCTAAAGCAGGATACAATGTTAAACAGGTAATTAAAAATTAGATTTTTGTTGTATAAGAGCGATTACGCACAGTATCCGATCCGAATCCGTGAAAATACGGATATAAAAAACCCGGACCGAATTCGGATATTGCTTTGCGCACTGCATCCGATCCGAATCCGTGAAAATACCGAACAAGAGTAAAAATCTCGGACCGAATTCGGATATCGCTTACGCACTTACGATCGCTTACGATCTCTGATCCTAATTCAAACAATTCAGGGGCCATCTTTGGCATATCCATTTGGCGTCCGATTTGAATCCGAGATAATGCGAAAGCGTTCATACAAACAGTACTACGGCTACTTCCGTCCGTCAATTTTTCTTCCGAACTAGAAACTCACGGATGACGGAAAGAAATCGGATGACGGATGCCGGATGTAGTGCGTAAACCACCATACAAAAAGTTCTATGGCTACTTCGGAACGTATTTTCACGGATTCAGATCGGATGCCGTGCGTAACCGCTCTAAGAGGGAACCCAGTTTCTGTAAAGGTAATTCTCAGGTGCTAGCGGTGCCTTTCTGTTACCAAAGCAACTGATAAATACTACAATATACAACAAGGTCAGTCGGAAAGGGGTTACTAATCCGAAAGGGTGTTAAAGTACCCATAATAATGAATAACTTTCATTCTGTTCAATAGTTTGAGAAAAATAGCTGCTCAGAGATTTCATTAAAAATACGCTAAAATCTATCTATCCTCAACATAAATAAAAATAATTTTGTGCGGAAATAAAAATTAAACGAATTTTGAAATTTTAACACTTGCTTTAAAACAGTCATTATATTTTAGTTCCGACTAACCTTGTATAATTATGTATATTTACTTATTTATTATAACCTGTATCCATTATTTAAAATTGTTTGGTTATCTATAGATATATATTTTTTTGTACCTCTTTTTTTGCCATACACATTGACTCAAAAGTTGACTAGTAGAGAATGCCTTATGGCATTAACTCCGCCTTATGTACCACCATAGTGCATTAAAGCAATAAATAAATAGCGGAATAACTATTGAATTTGCAAGCTTGAATACCCCAGGCCAGCAGCATTTGCCATGGTTGCGGAGTTTGTTCGAAAGAGTTACCGCGGCCCTGGAACGCAAAGGGCATTAGGAGGAACACGGATGGGTTTTTTGTCAGTAACCTCCTTATTACAAAAGATGGTTTAAACCAAGACTAAGGCCCGCCATACACGGGCAGCTCGAGCAGTTAGCCAGTGATAAACATACATGGACAGCTCGAGCAGTCAGTGTATGCCTGGCGACTAATTGACCGCACGCTGTGCCGCCAACCGCCCGAAGCAGTTGCAACTGCTCGAGCTGTTTCGTGTATGTACATACGTAGAAGGCTGTAGTTTACTATGCAGTTGTAGCTTATAGCAGTCGATCCTGACTGCTTCAAGCTGCCCGTGTATGGCCGGCCTAAGGTAAACCCAGATTTAAAATGTACCCATCACTTTCTTATGTCATATAACAAAAAGAGACGCTATTTTAAAACCTAGGTTTTTCTTAGACTATCTTTTGTAATTAGGGCGTAAGAGTCGGACACTCCCTTCCGCTCCGCCCAGAGCCGAAGAAGTCATTTGATGATTTCCCATACTTAAAAAAAGGCCAGCAGCATCAGCGGTACGACATTTCTGGCTGGTAACTTATCCGCTTTTCCAGCGGAATGCCTCGGTTTTGAAAGACCTGTCCTAAAAAAACGGTTCAGCAGTAGTGGACTGCATCCAATTTCATTTGTGTTTTCCTTAAAATATATACTCTAGTATTTCGTCTTTTCTGATGTACAATATTTCCGACCCTAATCCAGTATTCGTATCTTATAGCCATCTACGATCGCTTACAAACAACCCTAATGAAATCAACTACTCATTACTGAAGTCAATAAGGTGAAAATAGGTAGTTAGATGTTAACGAGTCTCACGTCTGGCCAATATCGACGGCGGCGCGGATCGATGAAGGTCGTATAATTCAACCTTTACTAGGAGATAGCACCTGGAGGCCAACTCTCGTATCATTTTCTTTTTTAAATCGCAATCTAACCTCTTCTCGACCACGGCTTTTGACGGTTCAAACTCAAACTCATTTATTCAAAATAGACTAGAATTACTTAGTTCTTTTTGAACGTCAGTTTTACAATATAGACATCCCACAAAAAGCCCTCCCTTCACCGCTTCCTAGTGTTTATGCTGTGAAGAAGAAACGGCGCAACAAACTCCCCAGCAACACAGATATGTCTGTCAAGTGAATAAATTAATTGACTCTATACAAAGAAAATCATAATATTTTTTACAATAATAAAATTATGCAATTATAGGAAAAGTGAAAAAGTAAGTAGGTATATAAATCAATTCTGTATGAATTGAGATAAATCAAAATCGTATCTAAATAATATAGATACTTATACAGCGTGTCCCAGAAAGTAGTGTCAAGCGGAAGTCCAGAGGTAGAACATACTTTGAGGTATCCAAATCACCCCCATGTATGTTCCGCGATTTTTGTAGTTTTCGAGTTATGAATGTTTTTCATGTTTTTTAATCAAACTCTGACTATAACAACATTTTTGATCATAGTGATGTGAATAGTTGAGATACACGAGTATTTTTTTTTCTAAATTAGCTCATTAGTGACCCTATCAAATGCATAAACATTTGTAACCATAGATGTAACGGATGCGTTACAAAAAAATATTGAATTGTCATAAAGCTAAAATCCTGCATGTTTCCTAAATCTTTGTGGGTGATTTAAAAATAAAACTCCCTAAACTTTTTTTGTCAGATGTATTTTAAAAACTTATCCATTATAACAGCTATTTAACCTGTAAATTTCATCGAGCTATCTCTACGACATCACAATAAAAATTTCATTCAAAGCATACAATATCGAAAATTCCAGTTGTAAAAGGGTGAATGAAAAATTGATTAAAACCAACTAATAACGTCTTTTTTAGTAACCCTCGACTCAAACAGAGGGGTGTTATAAGTTTAACGTGTGTGTCTGTGTGTCTGTCTGTGGCATCGTAGCTCGTAAACGGATTTTTATTAAGTTTTTTCTTTTGTTTGAAAGGTGACTTTATCGAGAGTGTTCTTAGCTATGATTCAAGAAAATCTGTTCAGCCGTTTCAAGATCATCAGCTTTTTTCTGGTTGTTGAAGGGATATGAGCAACTTCTACTGATCTGATCGTTTCGAAATTTACTATCCTGTGACTCAACCTCAATCCTGTAACTCGAAAACTACAAAAAATCGCGGAACATACATGGGGGTGATTTGGGTACTTCAAAGGATGTTCTACCTCTGGACTTCCGCTTGACACTACTTTCTGGGACACGCTGTATAAACCTACACATAAAAACTAATGGTTTCCAGGGAAGCCACATGTGCAGAAAAGAACTAGCGCCACACGTCCCTATCGTCAACATAGTCGTTTATCTTATAGTATGCCTTTTTAATGAGAACTGATTTAACGTAAGATTTAAATTTGCCATCGGTGAGATCCGTAATTGTTTTGGGAAGCTTGTTATAAAATCGAACACAATTTCCTCGGAATGACTTATTCGTTTTCGGGTTAACTTTGCTAACGCAAGCGTTAACACTCTGTATGGGGCAGAAACGGAATTTTTACACCCTTGTGCCCCACTAGACTGACTTTAATGTTGATCAAATTCGATTGCTTCTCACACTAAACGCAATAAGGTTTAAGATGTCATATCAACTTCGTAAGAATTACTTTTTAAAGTTGTAATGCGTCGATTATAGCAAAAAGGCTTCTACCACTATATGAAGTTGTGAACTTCTTTATTAAAACTACGTTTTCCTCACAACAATTAGTTTTTTTTTTCATTATATTGATACATTTGTCAAACAATTTAAAATATTATATTTACTTAGTCTATAATCCTCTTTAAATTAACCTTTTAATGTAAAAAATGAAAAAAAAAAACTTTGCCCTGTTAATTCTTTGCGAGCGTCCGAGCGACCTTATTAAAAACCGGCTAAGTGCGAGTCGGACTCGCGCACGAGGGGTTCCGTACCATTGTCTATAAAAACGGTAAAAACATCACGTTTGTTGTATTCTGTTTTTTTGTATTTGTTGTTTTAGCGGCAACAGAAATATGGTAATGTATGGTATGGTATATCACGGTTCATGAGATACAGCCTGGTGACAGACGGACAGACGGACGGACAGCGGAGTCTTAGTAATAGGGTCCCGTTATACCCTTTGGGTACGGAACCCTAAAAAGTAATCTGCAAGCAATTATAGATCTTAGGTGATAAATAATTTAAGTCCGCGGCTGTACCTTTGTTCCCCTAGAGTCGTAAATATCTTAGAAAATCTAGATATACAGGAAAGATTCGATAGAGTTACGAATTTTTACAACTCTTAGCCACGCCCATGTAAAGTTTGTTCGTGTTGCCAGCACCATTATTTGAGATACGATATATTGCTGACAGCGTATTGTGTCTTAGTATTGTTTGGCAGACTGCCCGAGTATTCTACGAGCACCTATTAGCCTTTGCGTTACTATTTCTCTGTTCAGATCGAACTAGGATAGAGAAAAAGGCAGTAGTAGGATTTTTAATTCGCTGGAGTAAAGTGACAGGTACTTTCACTGTTGTTTGACAGTAGTGCAGTGTTGTTTGACATTCATTTAGGGTTGAAAAACCAGGACAATTCAGTTTAAAAACGGGACGCAGTAATAGAGCAGCTACAGTTAAATTAATTGTAGTGAAAATAGGTTAAATGAAATTCAAGTAACAATAATATTATCCCGGGCAGCGCGAACACTCGCGAGCCGTAAGGCCGCCAGTAACGTCAGTATTTCAAAACTGGCGCACGAATTTTAAAATACATGACCTCATCAGGGTGCTTTAAAAATCTAGGACGCTGCTTACAAACTATCCAGGACATCCCAGGACACTACAAAAACCAGGACACTACAAAAACCAGGATATGTCCTGGGACAACAGGACGGTTGGCAACTGTACATTAATGCATTGTTCAATTCAATTTCCTTATTGCATTCCATACAGGTGGTAGGCTTAAGAACAAGGGATCAATTATCACTGTTGTTTGACATTGGCACCTGTCAGATTAGTGTAGGGAATTAATAATCCTACTATAGTTTAACCGCTAATGTCCCAGCGCCACCAATCAGCGGCGGCATCTATTGTTTATCTACGACTATTTTGTCTCTGAAACTGATTTTCAATCAGTTAATATCACATATACATTCAGTTCACTTCCGCGGGAGTGAGTAAGGAAAATGGGCAGCGCGAGCATGTAAAGGGGCTGCCCATTCCCCTGCCGCTGGTGCTCTCGCTATCCGACGCTCCCGAAATTGGATGTTTTAGCGCGAGTGAGTGACTGTTTACATGCTGCTCTCTCAAAAGGCAGAGCGCTGCAGATGCAACCATTTCTACGTCCTCCATTGCCCGATGTTGAATGGGAAGGAAGTGTGAAGCGGCAATGTAAACACTCCCTTGTTGCATAATAAAATATTTGCATAATGTAAACGAGGTATTAGTCTTCTTCTCTCGTGTCAGCAAGAGCTATACGAAAACAGCTCATGCTGTGGTGAAAAGATTAGCCAGTCAGCAAGTTTGGTAGCGGGGCTGACTGCCCAGGGTGCGCCGGACATACTTAAGTATCGTTACTTGGAGGCTCTTTTCATGCACCCCCATGGTATTAGGCTGACTGCACATGGGCCACTAAATTGCTCGAGACACAGTAATTCATCACTGTTTGTTTGTGGCTGCAGATACCGTTTCGTGTATGGTCATCATCTGCCTAGCCTTTTCCCAACTATGTTGGGGTCGGCTTCCAGTCGAACCGGATGCAGCTGAATATCAGTATTTTACATGGAGCGACTGCCTATCAGACCTCCACAACCCAGTAACTGGGTAATACGATACTCTTGGTAAGACTGGTTGTCAGACTTTCTGGCTTCTGACCAACAGTAACGACTGTCAAAGATCTACAAATGACAGCCGGGACCAACGGCTTTACGTGCTTTTCGAGGCACGGAGGAAACTCGCTATGGTAAATGGTCACCCATCCACAGACCAACCTCGGCAAGCGTGGCTTAACCCGGAAGATCGGTCTATGCGGCTGTAATTATTTAGCCACGAGCTCCTCGTTTCGTGTATGGTCTGCAGCTAAAAACAAATGGTGCTTAAATGTGCCTTGTGCCACTTAGTGGCCCATGCGCACTCAGCCAGGTTTTGAATTTACACATGAAAGTGTACTGAGTTAGTAAACTGCACTCTTTTTAAGACCTTATTAGTCCTCGCGGATTCACCTATTTGGTATGAAGAACTACTTGATCTCCTGGACTCAAATTGTGATGTTCATCTTCATGACACTGGCAAATGTATCACAAAAATTGTATAGTTTGACCTTCGACTCATGTAAGTGAGATAAACAAAGGGTTGTGTTGTAACGTTAACGTACACAATGTATCATCAACGACTGTTTTCGCTCTAATTTTATGACAAATTTTAAGGCACTAAGATGACGATGATTAATTCTTTGCAGCACGTTCTAAATCTCTTGCACTTTTATTATATATGTTCTAACATTACAAAAATAGTCACTGACATTATAGTCACTAACCTGCAATGTCAGTGACTATTTTTGTAATGTTAGAACATAACATAAAAGGTTTTTGGTGTCACAGTGACAGCAGAACACTAACTCCTAAGTCACAGGATCACCTAGTTTAGGAGTTAGGGTTTACCTTATCCGTATGACCTTTACTTTATCAATTTATGTATCCTAGTCTTAAGCAATGTCAAAGGTTTTTGTATCAATAAAGATTTTTATTATTTATTATTATTATATGTATTCAAACTTTGTCCTCCGGCTGCGGCTCCGCCCGCGTAAAAACTTTTTTAGATCCGAAACCTCGCCACTGCCAACAACAACCGAATGAACGATGCGTGGACGCATAGAAGACGGACACACAAACAGATTTTTTTTATATGATAAATTATTACATTGTTCTAACGTATTCTTTATGCATTCCAGTTGTTCCGGCGAGTGGCGGCCGCGCTGCCCGGCATGGACTCTGCCGAGAACAAGCCACCGGAAGACAGTATCCTTTACCAAATACGACTAAAGGTAGCCCGCGTACACGCAGGCTACCGCGCTATGCGCAAACGATCATTCCATACGGCATGCATTGGTGATTTGTTGCATGTACATTGGGAAGTCATCGATGGGGTGAATTATAAAGGGCTATTGAGATGTGCCATGCAGCCCGTCCTTATAATTCTGTTCTGTTGGCTTAACTTGGTACTTCGATACGTTAAAGGCGTTGACGGTACGCTGTGGACGGCGCTAGCGTCGCCACTGACCACGTATCACATAGATACTTAAACGATGAATGTAAGCAGTCAAATATTTGTATGGTGGAATTTGCTGGGTCGTCGTTATTGAAAGTGTTAAGGTAGACTTCCGTGGGTCGCGGCCGATGTGACTAATGCGCGATCGATGCGTACCGTTTTACGACGCGACAATAATTCGATTTGAAAATGTGCAGTGCCTGTTCCGTCGGCCACGCGTGTTTGTTGTGGGGGCTCGGAAGCAGCGCCTTAAACGTAATCGAGGTGCCAGGTTAAACCAACTATTTAATAATGTGCGTCAATATTTTTTGATAAAATCCTCCATTTATTTATAGAAAGAGTTCTGACAGTTCGTAGGCTAATCGGTGTTTGAAGTTTGAACGCTATAAATGGAATTTATGATCGGTTTCGAGTCATACGGATCTTTTTTTCATTCATTCGTTAACTTAATTAATATGTTGTATGTAAATAGAAAATATTAATTGCTTAATTATTTCGTGAATGTTGTATCTCTTATTTGAATTTTGAACATGGAATATTTGACCGTGTAAATAATTAATTGTGAGAGCTCTTCCTATAACCTGAGTTTAATATTCCGCGCCAACGTTTTTTTTTCAAAGTCACTGAAGAACTAATGTTTTTTAACTCACTCAAGACTCCACGCTCGTTCATACACGCACGTATATATGACGTATTTAAGTAATATATATTTAGTGTGTACACGATTCATTGCTAGAATATGTTTTTGTTCGGACGACGGAAGACATCGGCGGAATTGTTAATGGAATTCATTGTTATATTGTGTGGAATCAGCTGCGTTCTGTGTGTATAAAAGAAATGTACTGATATTCTAGTGATTGTAGTTGATTTCAGTTTTCTAAAAATACTTTAACATTATACTGTTTTAGATAATTATCTTGATTATGAAATAACTCAACTTGACATCAACAATTCTATGAAATATTGGACTTCTATAGGTTCATAATGACGTTAAAGAAAAAGATTCCTGCAGGTTTAAAAAAACGATTTCTAGCTTATACAGCATGACAAGGTTAGTCGCTTTGCATCCGAAAACTACGAACTAAGTATGCTCATCATTCTGTACAACTTAATTATAGGGCAAAGTTTGAATTCAAACTCAAACTCAAAAACTCGTTTATTCAAAATAGACTAGTATTACTTAGTTCTTTTTGAACGTCATGTTTACATAAGACTGCCCCCAAAGCGCCCACCCTTCACCGCTTCCTAGTGTTTATGCTGTGAAGAAGAAACTAAAAAAAAAAAACGTGAAAAAAAAACAGCTGTACATTTTGTTGCTTAACGACATCAAAAGCTCACCAGATTGAGATAGGAAAACATGTTTTACTTATGTTCGAAAATGAACAAGAGCAATTCTGAATTTAATATACTCTAACCTAATAACTTGCGTAGCTGATTTCACACAGCGAAATGTTTGTTGAACTTTAACAAACAAGTGACGTGTTCCGGACGAGTCTGTGTTACGGTGGTGGTTATAACAGTCTAACGTCTGTGTTGTAAGTAAACTTAACGTTACTAATATTATGTGTTTATGTACTTCCATATACTTGTCTATACCATCGCTCGGTTAGGCCGCACTTTACAAACTTTACAGGTACTTGACTTCTAACATTCGTCGCTAGTTCACGCACACATACGCAACTCTCCTTGACACAGAATCTGTTGGACAAGCACGGGGACTTAGGCGTCGTCCTAATTGGCTACGATAGTACGAGCAAACAACGGCGAGATTAAATACACAAATCTCTTTAGAGTGTCCTAATTGAAGATTGCAAGTCATCGCGCGAGCACAGGAAATGCTTAATAACGATCGTATGATGGGTTTGATCGTGCAATCAAAGCTATAGATCTCCTTTGAGTGTCCTGAATGGTCACTGGTCATCGCGCGAGCACAGCAATGGCATCTCATGATCGGTAACGCGCAATGGGCATCGCACGATCTATTAGAAGACCCGTTGGACCATCGAACGATCATTTTCATCGCGCCACGCAATCGCATCGTTTGCTCGTACGATCGTAGCTAACTAGGACGATGCGTTAGTCTCCCCATACTTATCGACGCGGAATCGGCTTAGGCCGGTCGGAAAAAGCTTTAAGGTACAATACGGCCGATGTATCTTGGCGAGTCTGAAGTTATTTGTTTGGCTGCGCAATGAATATTTTGGAATCGAAATTGTCTACTGCGCAGCTAATCAGCTAACTTCAGACTCGCCAAGATACGTTAGCCGTATTGTACCTACACACAATGCCGTCGGCTTGGCCGCCGGCCTATTGCCGCGCGGGTGTGAGTCAATAGGCGTTATACCCGGCGCGGCGGGCTAGTTAAAGCCGCCGGCAAGCCCGGGCGGCAATGCCGGCGGCATTATTTGTAGGACCCTTTATGCTCGGACAGCTGCGCCGAGCCGAGGCGAACGATGTCGGTTAGACCCTTATGCTCGTAGACATAAAGCTTTTCCCAACCGGCCTAAGTCGATAATTGTGGGTACCAAAATACCTCGCGGCGCGACGTTGACTTAGAATTTTAGTATTAATGAGTGTCGCGTTGTGCGTGAGCCACGTTGCGTTCGTAGAAAGTGAAGTATCTGTAGAATATGTAATCTGAGATCAGGCCCCGTTCACACGCACGATTTTGCATACACATGACAATAAATTATAAAGAAACAGTGTGTGTAAAAGGGCTTCCATAATATAAGTGTTTATTTATTCAAAATAACATCGCTTTATAACCAAGCTTTTTTATATCTAACAGAGTGTACAGTCAGCAATCTAGATTCAGGAACCATTATTTTTACGTTGAAATAATATGACATTACGATTCTATGGAGATTAGATAAGAGGCTTCGATGTCCCAATACTTCCAAACCTGTGTAAAAGTGATTGTGTTTTAGTACTTTTATTCATAATTATTCACAATACGGTTTTTTTATCATGTAGGCTGTTCTCAAACAGATTCAAAATCTTTGTTATTAACCTTATTACGATTAAATGCTGCTGACTGTACATCTTAATATTTATGACAGCAATTAAGATCTGGCTTCTAACATATTTGTGTTGTTGCTATTTTTTTATTTTTTGCGCTTCCTAAGGATATTTTCATGACAAAAAACATTAGTTTTATTACTTAGAAACCGCATGTCGATTGGGAATGCATGTTCCGGGTCCAATGGTGTTAAAACTTACTTTTTTATTAATAATCTGTGTGAACGACTTCACATTGACATTGTTTCTAAGTGAAACTACTTATTGTTGGCGTTGTAATTTATTCTGTACCTTCTCTCGTTCTAAGAGCTGGATTCCGCCTTAAAAACTCAACCGTAAATTTCGGATTACACATATTCTCTTTCTTCATACGAAACAGCGGATCTTTTTATCGAGTCGATTCGAGATGTATCTATTCTAAACGTCAAATTTGACATAAGATATAGCCGCATCACCGCAGTGATGTGTTCTATTCGTATTACGTTCGAAAGTTTTTAGGTGATATTCTGAATGTACTGTTGAGTTTTAAAACGAAAATAGTTGCTCGAAGAACTATATTGAGCATAGAGGTGTCGGTAAAATTAATGGTGAAATTTCTAAGAAAATCAAATTAAGTAACTCGTAATGAGTAACATGTATTCGAATAGAGGTTTAATATAAAATCATGGAGACTGAAAGACCCACAGAGCATCTAGATAGTTCGATGAAAACTATGTTTTTTTTTGTGTGGATCGTTATGCTAGTTTCTGGAAGGATTCGATTAGAGTCGATTGTTCAGTTATTAAAATTCTAAGGTTTTGATGATTTCGATATATCAATGTTATTTTCAATATTACAATCGACATGATTTACGAGTATATAGTATATATAGTATACACGTTGGCGCTCGGCCAGCTAGGCGAGCAACGATCAACAATGGCGAGGCTAGGCAAATGGACTGGCTATACGTTGGTACTCGCCTTCGCTCGGCGAGCTATGGCCAACATGTATTGCAGGCTTACCAAGTTTCAACAAAACCGGTTCAATAGTTTAGTCGTGATTAGGTGACAGAGTTACTATTGCATTTATAATATTAATAGGGATTTGTTGTGTCGCGTAAAAACGGCCTAGAGCGGAAGAGGCATGAGAGTAAAATTAATGGCGGGCGAATGTGTGACAGATTATTATTTAAAAAAAGTCCAGCCCTCCGATTTAGAACCTTTTCGTTAAGAAGTTGTTGACCGAGTCGAAGGGTGCTACCCCCTGATTCAGACCGATTTAATTAGTCAGTTGTCGATCGATTCGATAAGCTATCTCTTTTACTCTCATTACGAGAATCGTACACGGAATGAGATAACAAATCGAATCGGTCGACAACGAGCAAAAGTTTTGACTCGAGGGGCAGGTGAGATAAGAAATACAGAGAGGGACTTCAACCTGACCTGGGAGTGACCAGTAGCTAGTAAAAATGAAATAATAATTGCGTGTGCCTGTTATAATTTTTTCGTGATAAATTATATTCAGCCTCTGTACCAAAATAAAAATAAACATATTATGTACAGACGCCAGCACATAAAGCTACAACAATCAGTCAAATTTCTGTATTAGATTTTCATCTTTATCGCAAAAGCATTAGGTTCAAGGTTGATTGGGAAAATTTGACAGTTTCGGGTAGCTTGATGTGCTGGAGTCTGTACATCGAAACTTTTACATTTACAATATTAATGAGATTTCCCCGGTTTACCGACATCTCGCTTCCTTCAACCTGTATCGTAGTACCATTTTATTTTCCTTAATGTGATTGTACAGTGCACGAGGTGATTCTGAGGCAAGCGCCCGGGGACAACAAGGAGCCGGACAGCGGGTGTGCGTGCTAGTGTGCCCCGACCTCGCCGGGACCGGTCGGACAACCTGTCTGCATACTGTCGTCCGACTAGCTTACCGACCGGCACATTGCGGCGTATATTCTCCTATATTTTACAGCTAGTCTGGGTATCCGACTGTGCCTTAGACGCAACCTGCGTAAATTGACATTCCACAGGGCTTACATTTTTGAATCGCTATTACCCACAATATAAGGCACTTTTGGAATCTTAGCCTGTTGCCAACTGTAGCGATCAAAAGGCTACATAAAGATTAAATTAACATTCTAAATTATTAAAGCAATATAACTTTACCGAGATATTCGTGTATAAGAGTAATCATAAAATATTATTATTACCTATGTGCCTAACAAATTGTCGCGCATACAGTTGAGTGTAAATACATTCGATAATATACGCCGCAAACAGTAACGGTTCAATAATAGTTGGCAAGCGACGGAGTGTATGAACCGATCTGATACGTGCTAGCGTGCTTTTGTGTGTTTGTCTACAGTGATATTAGATTTTAATGTACATTCAACTAGTTTTCAAATTATAACAAATTAAGGCATAATATTTATATGTGACTCCCAACTGTTTTATATAGATCTTCGTTCATGGTTTTCTTTGACTAAATTGGACGATGCCATATGTGAACTTAAGGGTGGGTTGCGTCGAGATATCGGGTCTCGTGGGTGGTTCCAATTTGTTCTATGGAAGTTGACTTCGACGGACAAAACGAGTCTATTTTTTACTAATTTGTTCCATAGAACTGCATTTCACCCGACTTCACTTTTCAGTGACGTCATGGAATAAAAAGGGGAATCTAATTTTTACCGAATTGTTCTGTGATGTTTAACACAAAGATCTGACGATTTGTGAGTGACATCTACGTTGCTAAAATAAATTTAACATATAAGTCATGTTCCATAGAATAAATGGGAATTAAAATATTAAATGTTTTATGGGATAAGACGAGAAAGAATTCTCATTTTTTTCCGATGACGTCATGTTCCATAGAACAAATGGGAACCACCCGTTTTCTTGATATCCGTTAGTGACAGTTGATATTATACTTGAGCAATACAAACGTGTGAACTAAGTCATTAAATCATTACGTTAAAGGAATGTGACAATGCTGCGCAAGTCGTTATCGATAATAAAAAAACACATCCTAAACAATATTTTGCATTATTTCCTCAACCTCTCATTACCTTTCATCGACTATCTACAAAGCCTTTTTTACTGTAACACACAACACCACGGCTGTTCCATAAGGCCTATAAGTGCGAGCGAGAGGTCCGATAAAAATGATTTATGACTTAGTTTGCACGTTTGTAATGGCTCAAGTATAGTGAAGCATTTGTGCATTGACGCTCGTTAGTGCCATATTAAACGTTAACGTGTCTGCAAAAGTAACGTGACGCAAACCGTCCTAAGTAAGAATTGCTACAATTTAGTTATCGATAGGGCACACTTTCGTCCTAGGTAAGCGATTAATGCTGTAATGTGACGCGAATACCACGCTGACGCGATGAGACGGTAGTTGTTCTTGTGGCCTCTGTGAAAACAAAAGGCGACGCAGTGCGAATTTGTTTTTTGCCACTTGAGTTCCTGTAACGCGTAAGGGCGTATACATAAAGGAAGCGGGTAACCAGCGCCGACCTGCCAGCGCTTGTCGGTACTGCATGCAGGTAACCGCTACCTAAAGGAAGCGGGTAGAAGCAGGGGCTGGCATTTTTTTAACAAAAATACCCCTTATTTCCTTGCAAATACAGCAACAAATGAGCGCCTACAAGCGCTGATTGGAGCAGGTCGGAACTTGTCGGCGCAGTTCGGAGCTTGTCGGCGGTGCTTCGCCACACAGTATAGAACTGCCTGCGCCGACTAACTGCGCGGACCAGCACCGACAAGCGCTGGCAGATCGGCGCTGGCAACCCGTTTTCTACGTGTATACGTACTAACGTTGGTTTGGGTCGCTTCGCTCACGTAGGACGCTGGGTCAGTCTTGATAATGTACGGCACAAAGGTCTATTTAAAACAGTGATGTGCTGTTTTGACTACGCATTTACACAAAAGCACTATGTATTAGCCGCACTAAGAAAATGAGTACTTATGTGGGAATTAATTTAATCACGCTCTGCGCTTCATTGTAGAATTAAAATTATGTGCAACGCAAAAACTCGCTGGTGACTTTTAATATTGCAGGTACATGATAGCATTCTAATATTAAATAGTCTGGTTTCTAAATTCAAAAGCAGAAAAAAAATTACCTATGGTATTCATGGCACAGGATGTGAAAATTAAATTCCCTCATTTATTTATCCCTTTGATAATATACTGATATAATTATATTCTAAGCAAGTTTTTTATATTTAAGTTCGTATGAGACTGAGATTACATGCACGCCCTCTCACGGTTAAGCTTAAAAACTAATTGTTTGGGTCGAAAGCAGGACTTCTTATACGAAACTGAACTGACAAGAATATTGTTATTGAGAGAGAATTAAAGTGTTTTATTGCGATGGATAGATCAGGCGCTTGTAATCGTAACGTTATTAAAATATGCTACGTTACCAGAGGCGGACTAGCAGTCTTGGCCGCCCTAGGCCATGTAATAGCAGCGGCGGTAATATCTAACTAATTAACTTTCCTCATTGGATTCCAGATACTGTAGTATCAATTGGATATGTTTGACAGATAATTTTATAATTCTGATTGTTTTTTTTTGAAATTTATTTATTTATTCAATCTATATGTATATAAAAATGAATCCCTATTTCCCTTGGTCACGGCATCACGCGTGAGCGGCTTGACCGATTTCGCAAAATTTTTTTTGGTTGTCTTCTTCTTTGGCAAATTTTCTTTCATAAAAACCTTCTGTTTTTAAGAAAGAAAATTTTGATATACCTATAAAAATAAAAAATGAAATTATCTCAGTATGTCCATATTCTTCATTTGTTTACCGCATGCATGAAAATGGTTTTAACTTTTTATTACTATTTTGATTTTGTTTCTGAAGGTAGGTAGGTGGTAAGTAGGAAAAAGTGTATTGCAACGCATGCCGGGTACACCTAGTTACTTGATAAATTGTTTTGTTGGCCAAAACACTTTTTGCGTCGAAATAAGGCCTTTTATCATCGAACCACCGAAGTGCGGTTATAAGACAATTGCGGGATCAGGTTTACTTTATAATACTATTTGAGGTGATATTCAATGGCAAAGCATGTAGTTTTAATGTTACGATTGCACGACGCTATTTAATTTTACGATATAAGAGTTGCTCTGTATTTTGTACATAGCGTGAAGCAGCGAGACTCAGTTTTCCCTTGACTTTAAAATCACGGTTCCTAATATTTTGAATAATAAGAAAATTTCATTTAATGTTCGTAGTCCAATTTATTTGTCAACGCTGAAGATGTCAGATGATTGAGAATCGTTTGATGTCTTTGACGGAGATAGGCGGTTCGCCCACCGTGACGCACGTCGGAGCGACACGCGTATGGAGTCGCACAGCGCAGCTACAACGGCTGACGCATTGACGCACGTCACTGTAGTACAGTCAGCTGCACCAACTGGTTACCCCTCTCACGAACAAGTTTGTTCTTGAGCTAATCAGTTAGTGCTGACTGTACGCACATCATTTTTGTCGCTCCGTCATGCGTCACCGCGGGTGAACCGCCATAGATGAACAGTTTTTATATTAGGGAATTGGGAGTTCCGCCGCCTCTGTACATTAGTATTATTTATTTACTTAGTGCATAAGAGCATAAACTTATGATTTTTATATCTAAAACGATTTTAGTGAGATTTTCACAGCTAGCTTTCATGTGTCGAGATTGATAATATCTATAAATAAATTTGTATAACACTATTTTATAAATGTACCATTCCAACGTGCTTTGTTAATGATATAATCAATACATATTAGCAATATACAATAATTTTTAATAACGTTTGGCCTCATAAAGGATATTTAATAACTTTAATGCTTATTTATAATAATTATTATAAATTATTTTTATAAATTATTTTAGGTGCAATATTTTTTGTACTATATTATTGATGCAGCTGTTTCATTAAATAACAAGAAGTTTCGATTGTATATTGTAATATAATGCTTATGCCATGTAACAACAAGGTGCATTTCTCTTTGTTTGGATTACTTAACATTTATTTTAAGAACGTCATTTTCCTACTAAAAATTATCGTTCAACTTGAGACTTAGGTACATGACGTGATAAAATGAATATTTTTTTATTCCTAAAAGTTCTTGGTATGTTAAATCGATTTTATTTACTTTAGTTAAAAGATTTACTAACAATTCGAAATACACCTTGTATTTTCGGTATTAAAATAACTTATAAACAGCACGCTCGATTTATGTATCTGACAAACATTATTGCGAAATATAGGAAGCTTAGCCTTCTTGGATTTTGCACGATTAATGCGTAATAGGGTCCACTACACAGAAAAACCATAAGGCCGACAACAGAGGACGCGCAATTTTACGTCATTCTTTTTGCACGTGAAAATGCTATACTAAGTTGTATGAACGACGCAGAGTACAGTAAAAAAGAATATCAAGTAAGTACTTAAATCTCTATCGAGCAAAAAGAACGTCGTCTGTTAGAGGCCTGTGTGATGCGTTAATATTTAATGTACCAATACAGTCGAAATGTTCGCGCGTTTTCTGTTTTATGCGGATGCGATTCAAGTCCGCACGTGGCTGGTCCAATATCTTCTTTCCTGAAGTTAATTTTAGTGTCGAGGACGCTCCGTGGGTACCCAGATGGAGCATTGTATAATGCCAGTTCCGTGTGCGGACGACGTCCGCGTCTGCACACGGAGTTGACATTGTATTGCATCTGTATATGACAGAAAATGTCCTTCTTGTTGTATCTAAACCATATTCACTCTTATATGTAGAAGCGATCGCATCCTGTCACAGCCATGGGTGCACTCAATATTTCAATTATTTATCTACTTTATTGAAAGTACCAAATTGCATAAAAAAATATATATAATAATATATAATTAAATAGGGTGTTTATAAAAAATGTATTTACGGAGACAGTAAATTTCTGGAAATTGAAAAGATTTCTGAAAATTCATATTATTGGTAATCTATTTATTATGGTCTTAACACTAAATCGTGTTTAAAGAGTTCTTAAAACAACCTTTATACGTATGAAAAATGACGTCAGTCACGTTTTTGACAAGTGTCTCAAGTTTTGTTGTGATAAACTATTATTTATCTTCGACTGTAACACGACGTAATATTTAAAATGTAGTAATGAGTGCTGCCCACGGCTGTTGTTGTCTTGAATTTGTAAATACCAATATCACGCTGGTTTATTTTGAATAAAATATTTATAACACTAAACATGCATTATTTATTTACGTGATTTTGTTGTTCTTTCTACAAATCCTCCAAATAGACATACTTACCTTAAGTATATAATGTGCCCAGTATATCCTGGCACGCGATAAGTTGGGAAAATAAATTAAAACGAATAGAATATGGTATTTGTTTTTTTATTATAAATCTAATTTTGTAAAAAATAATAATAAGCAAAAGTGAAAAAATCAATGAAATATTTAATAAAATGTCCACGTTATAAACTATTTTAAATTGTTCACGAGACAGACAACAAAACTACTACCATCATTGACTAACGGCCGTTTTCAATATCCTATCTATCTGCGGTTTCGCCTACTAGAGATAGAAAACTGACATAAGCTCTATAGAAGTAATGTCAAATTTCTATCTGTAGTAAGGCAAACCGCCGATAGATAGGATAATTATTGAAAATGGCGGTTAGATGATCGAAGACGTTATATTATACCTTGAAAGCTTCATAGTGACTTGACATCACTATGTACAGACGCCAGCACATAAAGCTACTACAATCTGTCAAATTTCTTTAATAGATTTTGATCTTTATCGCAATAGCATTAGGTTCAAGGTTGATTGGGAAAATTTGACAGATTCGGGTAGCTTGATATGCTGGCGTCTGTCTTAGTAGTCGAACACCCTATTTGACATTTTGCTTTGAGATACAATAAGGAACATTATAGCAATATCTTTTTCATCATATCTCAAACCGGTTGGAGTTAGCAGTGACTTATTATTTGCATTCAGGAGAATACTACGGCTTTATTGATAGATAACATAACGTTATATAAATGTAGAACTCTGACAGTTATTTATGCAGTGTATGAGCGCAGCCAGGACGGTGGTTTCCTGGTCTTCAACCAACAAATTAAAGAAACTTATGTAGTAGGTCTACATTATACCGCAAGACCGCTACTATGAACGTTCATGAGATAATTCTGTTTATACTGTAATTGTACAGACGCCAGCACATACAGCTACTACAATCTGTCAAAATTCTTTAATAGATTTTCATCTTTATCGCAAAAGCATTAGGTTCAAGGTTAACTGGGAAAATTTGACAGTTTCGGGTAGCTTGATGTGCTGGCGTCTGTACTCTCGAAATCAAACGTAGCAGCAATATTGAACTTCCCCCGTAATGAGTGCGTTTGCGATTAGAATGTGGATGATATCCTTAACTCGGCATCAGCGGTGGACCTGCAGACGCAGTCACCGATGGGGTCGGAGCAGGAAGGCAACGAGAGCGGCTGCGTGTGCTGAAGCAGCCGCACCGCACGCACACCCCGCTGACCCCGCACCGCTTCACGCACAAATATTATGTATCGATACATCGGACACACTATCGATACATTCCATCGATATGAAATATTTTTACGTATGTATTTTTTTATTTAAATTTAAAAAGGAACCGATGAGAGAATTATTTTGAATATGGAACGCGCAACGTTTTGAAATGGCACGTGACTTTAATATTGAGCTGTGACATCGATGTACTACGAACTAAATAGATGACGTTTGAAGTAAGCATTTTGTACTAGAAAACTATAGGAATATCATTAAAAATAAGGAAACATTTCGAAATGAATCGTAACTGTGGTTCCTGAACTGCAAGTTTTTGGAACAAGTCGGAATAGCGCGTGAAGTACGAAGTACATAGATGTCGTTCATAATGATTACAATTAATTTAATTGTTCACTGGCTCTTACTAATTCCATGTGATAAAGTCTTTCAAAACGTTCCTAAAATATTGTTTCAAAGACTAAACATAAAATATATCTGGAAGAGAAAAGACTGGAATAATAGTTTTGTTATTTGTTTCGCTGAAGTTTTTTGATGTTGCGCGTCTACTAAGTTGCTTATAAATATTTTATATTATTGTTGGGGCAGTCGATTCATAGATCATAGGCATTCCAAACGTAGGTAATAATAACCTTTATGACATGTGTGACTAGCATTCGCTTCAATCTGTACAAAATTTATGAAAAAAAAACGGAGTACCAGCTTCCGATCGTAAGGAATAGAAAAGTGAATACCATCTATGTGAATAAGGCTGATGTTCATCAACCACAAGTCTCTGGTTTAAACTACCGTTTATCTAAAATTCAGGTACGGAGTAAACAGTTGTATAACCAGAGAATTAATGTTGGTGAACACCAACTTTAGTGTGGGTCCTGGGTGACAGCGCACCGCGCAGGCGGAATGAACGGCGCATTAAATAAATCTGCGAAACGTTTGAATTTTGATATCGATATTATTAAAAATAAACGAAACACTAAACACGCGCGTACGCGTCAACTTTTCCGCGTGCTCTAAGGACAGGTATCGACGGTAAAGCCGCTCCGCAATCCGCAATACGCTCGTGCGCCGTCACTCAGGACGCATATTTAGAGTTGCAACGGATCTCGTTTAGGGGATGTTTGGAAATTTCTTTTTGAGAATGTGGATACAAATGTACAAGTGTCCTACGCAAATTGCGCAAGGGGGTAAATCCTCTCAGAAATTATAACGATGCGGAGCTTTTAAAATCCAAAAAAGCGAGTACGAATGTTTTGCGGATATCCACAACGTATTCGAAGGACACAGGCAAAAAAACTGGGACTCTTTTTTTTTTGTTCTACTCTATGGCAACACCTTGCTTATCTATTGTAGTTTTTTTTCCATTCACACGTTTTCGCTAAAAGCCACTATAATTCCAGAAAATTGCATTTTTTATGTACGAAGTTGGGTAAACGTCGTGAAATTGCAAACTTCTGGTTTTTTGCCTGTACCCTTCATTTATATAAAGATGCTCTGCAATTGCGCGTGCTGTTATCCGTTAGAACCCTACATTGTGAATACCATTTATGTATTGCGTGACTTGAATAGCTTTTACATATCATAATAATCCAGTTTTCATTGACTTCTCTGTTTCTCACTTTATTTAAAGACCATTGAGTGAGCAAGATTCGTTGTAATACAAAATGTATGAGATTGAAATAAGCTATGAAAAGTCACAAAAGTCAGCTGTGGACTGCTAAAAGCTATGATGATGGTGATGATGATATGTTATTGATAAATTAAGAGCAACGAGACATCAGCTATGAGATTCTCTAGTAGATACACGACGCTGCGGTAGCGCTGCGTTTGTAGACGAGTCCGCGCCGGCGCTGCCGCAGCGACGTGTTTTTACTATAGAATTACACTGCAACTGTGCAAGCGGGTGAAACTAATTTTTTTTTCAAATTTTCCCTTTTCCCTATACTTAGGCAATGTCTAAGGCGCGCTCTACCGTAAAACCATCCGATTTGTCTAAATACTTTACTAAACTGTTTTAACAGCGCGTGCGCAAAACAAACTCAAAGCTGCGTTGCAAATGTCTCGTTGCGAGGACTGCATGCTTGCAGAAGATGTCCTTGTCTGCAGATCTAAAAGTAATGGTCGTAATGAGCCTTAATGATTTATGTTAAAGCTTATGTATAGTTGTCGGTCTGGGACTGGGTTCGTAGAGGGAGACTGTATCGTCTGTGTTATTGTAAAGCAATGTTGAGGGATAGAGGAGGTGAAGGTGGGCTTCAAAATTTTTCGTTAATGTTCTAGCCCTGACGTCTGGACTTGGAACAATTTTTGTAACGATAGCTGCATAATTAAGAAAGACTTTTAGCAAAGATTTAGATTAACCATTTCCCTGTCCCGTGAATCACGTATGAACATCTGCATTGTTTAACTATTGTGTCTGCTATCTGGACAGTGAAGTTGTTAACCTTACAAAAGATAAATTAATGAGTCGTTGATATAATTCCTAAAATATCCTATACTCCATTCAATATAACATTAGATAAAACTGGTCCACCAAGTCACGAATATCTAATAAAGCATTTCTTTGAGTAGAGTGTTAGCTCATCCTGGTTGACCGTTAAGGTTCGTAAAAGAATAATACTGTGGTGAATTCCAGATGGAAAAAAACATGTTTGAAATAGCTGTTCAAAGATTTCATAAAAAATAGTCTAAAATCTATCTCTATCCTCAGTTATAGGTAATCAGCTGTGTTTACATTTTTGGTCATAATTTGAGGTCACGAATTAGAAACTCTATTTTCTGAATTCGTAACTAAAGCAGAGATGAAGAATCGTTGAAAAAACTAAAATAATTAATTTAACATGGAAATAAAAATTATCGAATTTTGAAATTTTAACACTTGCTTTAAAACCGGTTATTAGTAGGTACCCACTTTCCGACTAACCTTGTCTTGTGATCTTACTAGATACTGCATAATAATTTAATACTGTAGACCAGAGGTTCTCAAACTTATTTCGTCTACCACCCACTTTGAGAATCAATTATTTTCTAGCGCCCCCTATTTTTTTCAACTTTAGCGCATCTTAATAATCACGTTCGCAATTATTACTTTTACCCTGTAGTCCTCTAGCGCCCACAAGGGAGCGTTATCGCCCACTTTGAGAAAGACTGCTGTAGAGACTTACGAAAATTGCGCCAGATCCAACGTCTAATTTGTATTGTACATAGTTTATTGTATTTGTTTATTTAAAGATATGTGTTTAAATAGTTTCGGCATCTTCTCGGTCGTACGTTATGCCTTTTGATAACAAATCACGTACACTGCATACACTCACTGCCAGAATAATGTATTGGACATCAAAGATGTAGGTGCTCAGTTGATATTATATTATCTTACAGAAATAATATGTAATACCACGTTACGCGCTTGTAGATAGGATACCTTGAACGCATAATAATATGTAGACAGCAATACAATATTGTGACTTAAGGACAAGTCTGACGCAAAAAGTGTATGTTTAAAACTTTTTCTTTCCATGTTTTTCCATAAATTTAAGTTCCTTTCTTTTCTTTAACGTTTCGTCAATATTAATTAATTACACGCGGGCTCTTAAATATTAATTTCAGAATTTTGATTTCATCAAACCGCTGAAGTCGGTTTAATTAATGACTAACGCCGCGTATTTGCGATGACTTCCATTCTGCCGTCCGATTTTTAAAAGATCGTTAATTGACATTTTGTCAAATTTGAGTTTCTTGAACCACGAAAAAATGCAACATTTTCTCTATCGACCAGTCTGGTCCGTTTTTTTTTATCATTTGTCAGTTACGAGATCCAGAGACTGTAAATACCTTTTACAGAGACTGTATATTGTAGATGGTCATATTTAAGTACAGAAAATCATGTCTGAAAAACAAAAACTTTAATTTTAAAAACAATAATAGTCCAAAGTTATACAACGAGCTTAAAAGCAGCCCAATAATTTGGTATAACAAAAACATATGTATGTCTTCAGAATTTCTAGGGACAACATTTTTGTTCATAAATCAAAATTAGATTTACTTACTTAAGGTACAATTCCCTGCATCGCGACCGATCGCAGCCGCGCGCGATCGATCGCGTGCGGCTGACGCGCGCGACTAATGCGTCAATAGTCGTGTCTATAATATACTGACTAATCTGTCGTATAGCCGCACGCGTCTGTCGCAGACTTCGGAAGCGGTGCCAAACATTTTCATACTCTGACTATTGACGCATTAGCCGCGCGCGTCAGCCGCACGCGAACTAACGCGCGCGGCTTCGATCGGCCGCGATGCACGGAATTGTACCTTTAACAGCCTTGTAGAGATCGGACGGCAGCATTGTTTATCTATTGTGTCTATGTTTCCGGTGATTGATCAGTGCTCATTCTTAAATAATAACGTTAACATGCAATATCGTCAGTGAAGTTCTAACAGTGCGTAGGTAAGTCATTTTGTGACAAAAACAGACAACTCTGCGAAAGCCACAATATTACTTGAAATGAAAAACATTTTTAGGATTTTCAAAGGTTTATTAAATCATTAAAAAGTTTATTTGTAATGATAATTCAAAATAATATTGTTCAGCGTAGGTTACGCTTGTTTTAAATAGTTTTTTCACTCTTTTGTAAAGTAGCCATTTTTTACTTCCGCACTGGGGGGTTACCATGATCTCTTAGAGCAGGAATGTTTTAATATTATTCCGAGAGTGGGAAAGTGACAGCGCTAGACAACTCTCTAGCGCAATCTCTTACCCACTCTCGTAATAATATTAAAACATCCCTGCTCTAAGAGATCATGGTAACCCCCCTGTTAGAACTTCACTGACGATATTTTTTTTTATAATATTGAAAAGACTTGGAAATTGGAGCATGCATTTCGTCGCGGGACATTCAATTGAGAGGAACTGTTAAGGAAAATCACGAGGTGGCACTTTCTGTGATCTCTATTAAAATTTTGTAATGCGGAACGTCTGTTCGGAAGGTAAAAATGTTTTTTGGATAAAGTTCTAAGGAAGATTTTTGGAAATTAATGTCCCTAGGCGAATGACCCGTGTCTACATGCGGCCGTAGTGTCTGCTAGCGTATGTTTTCCGGTTTCAGCAGACGCGGTTTGAACCTTGACACCCACTGTACTATTTATAAGAAATTTCATAATAAAATGTTTTTAATAACGTTTATTATTTTTAAGCACAACTTGTGAACTTGTTTCAGTATTCTTAGTGTCTATGTTTTGGCAAAGGAAAAGTTTGAAGCGGTTGCATTTTAATTTACATTTAAATACTTATTCGTCTTCCTATATCTACATGAGGTTTTGAAAAGAAAAACAACTAAGTATGTAATACTACAAAATGAGGTATAATTAATGTAAATAAAAATGCTCCCGCCATTAGAAGTGTTTAGTCATTATTTATTTTAATAACATTCTATTATTATTAATTTCATTGAAAACTATTGTAATAATTATTATAAAACTGATAGATATACAATATACATGCGGATCGCAACAGAATTTATACTGAGTGACTATTAATTGTTCTAATAAAGCTATACAAAAGCGATTGTGGAAGTAACTGAGTTCTTGAAGCTCATGAATAATGTGACGGAAATACTGCTGTGATTAGCTTTGTAAAATCCCAACGTCAAATTTAAATAAAATATCAGTACCTACGCGTTAGCCCGTATAAATATAAAAACATGATATCAGTTTTTTTTTCTAAAAATATTCGTACGTTAACACTCGTGAATACGAATAGCGTAGTTGATTGGATAACAGAAGATTACCATACAACTACCAACACAACTACACACCCATTCGTAATTCACTGGAATTAACTTTAGTAAGTATCATTTACCTACTTTTGCAGAATGAAACTTTTCAATACTATCGTAAAACGTAAACAAAATGTGCATCCATACGGGGGCGCTACCCAACTAACATTTTAGCGTTAAGACAAGCTGTAGTGGACCTGTATATCGGTTCTGCTTAGATATAAAAGTGTTAGTGTAGATCTAACAAGACAGTTATAGAGTGTAATAATACCTTTATATCTTCGATTTTGGCGCAACATTTTGCAGGTAAAGTCTGTATTAACCCTTTAGAGTGGTTCTATATAACCTTTAGTAGGTGTTTGAGAGGTGTTACAAGATCGTCGGTTTCCGCTTGAAACTTTATTGCAACTTTATATTGAAGTTAATTGATACCATGAGTTACATAAAACATCTATATCGGAGTCAGATAGAACTTGGATCAGTATTTTGATACCTAATAACTCATTTGTAGCGTTTTCGGTGTCAAAAGCAAATAGTAAAAGCTTTAAAGCCTTCAAATTATCGAGTTGTTATTATCAACATGAGTTATCATTTTATCTGGCGGACATTGCAACATTTTCATCACGAAAAGTATTTTTGATTAACAGTATTCTTGAAGTGTAAAGTTAATTAGATATTAGTGCGCTTGCAAGTTTAATGGGATTGTATATTATGTTTCGCGTCTCAATTTTGAAGCGCCTTAAAAAATAAAAGATTTTGTGAAAAAAAAAGGAAAACAATTAAAAATGCTAATAACCTAAAATAGTTTTCAGACACTCATTTTCAAGTATTGGTTAGTTTTAGTGATGGTATACAAAAACTATGTAAAATAATTCGGAAAATTTAGCTACTTCGTTACTTAAAAGTGATATTGTATTAATAAATTTTTAGCTTATGTTGACAAGAAGTGACAAAAAATGGCGATTTTTTCTTAAAGCTACAGTCCTCTCTTAAGTCTATTATGACACCCGATGAACTACTACGCCGGTAGTTAAAAGTATTGTGCGGCCTATGGTGGACATAAGAATTACAACTTATTTATCTAACACCAAAACCTTTATATCAGGATCTTACGAAACTGCTATAACTATATAGCCTATCATTGCCTTTAGTCTAACAGGTGTAAGCTGTATATTAGAGTTATACAACGCATGCAGAGTTTGGTGTTATTACACTCTTAATTAACTCCGTTGCAGAACCGACGACGTTACTGAAGTTGAAATACAGCCTTACGATGTATAAGCAACAACACTAGAGCAGATTTATAGCATTAAGAATTATAGGGAGTTAATGAAGATCTATATACAGCTTTTAGCGCTGCAAGCCGGTACAAGCTTTAACGTCTTAAGTATAAAAGCAGCCACTGCCACTACACTAACTGTAAAGAAAATACTGCTTCGTTGTTTACAGTTCTAATACATTCTGAAGAGCTAAACGTATTTCATAAGTAAACTGTATCACCTTTAGTGACAACCGAATCCACTATAAATTAATAGTAGCACTCTAAGCTTTAAAATGACCTGCAACCAACGCTTAATTGTTTGTTGGGTAATAACGTCGTTTGGTGAATCATATTTCGTTGCTTATTTGTAATCATACCTAACTGCATATTCTGCTCGAGGAGCTCGTGGCTAAATAATTACAGCCGCATATACCGATCTTCCGGGTTAAGCCACGCTTGCCGAGGTTATCTGTGGATGGGTGACCTATTACCATAGCGAGTTTCCTCCGTGCCTCGGAAAGCACATAAAGCCGTTGGTCCCGGCTGTCATTTGTAGATCTTTGACAGTCGTTACTGTTGTTCAGAAGCCAGAAAGTCTGACAACCAGTCTTACCAAGAGTATCGTATTACCCAGTTACTGGGTTGTGGAGGTCTGATAGGCAGTCGCTCCATGTAAAATACTGATATTCAGCTGCATCCGGTTCGACTGGAAGCCGGCCCCAACATAGTTGGGAAAAGGCTAGGCAGATGATGACCTAACTGCATATTCAGCTGGCAGTTGTCACTAGGCTTGCCAACCTCTAAGTATGAATTTACCGGGACTTTGGCAATCAAAATGCGGGACATGACATAAAAAAAGCGAGACCCAACTGTCAAAGTATAGGGAGGCGAAAAATACAATTAGAAATTATTTTTTCGTTCGTTCGACACGTGACTCGCGGTCGCAATCTCCACTCTTCTAACTAAACAAAACGTGCGTTCACTAAATTCCGACTTCTGCCCGAAGGTTTAGCCGTAGGTACGATTAAACGGGACAATTAGCGTCCCGCACACGTCTTTCGCGGGACGCATCCTCTAAAGCTCTAGAAACGGGACGTCCCGGCTCTCGCGGGACGGTTGGCAAGCCTAGTTGTTAGGCAGTTGCACTGACTGCATCTTAACTGTCTTTAATCTGCAATTGTTGGTTTCATGCAGTTGCGACTAGATGTGCAGGGGGCTTACTATTATCTCTTAAAGCAGGACAGAAGTTGCCTGGAAGTTGAACTGCCCTGCTTTTTTGTACTATGACATCGTTAGAACAGGCCTGCAGCAGGCCTGCTACGTTGACGTTTACGAAATCCGTTCACCTTTTTTTTGTATAGACTTTTCGTACCATGAACAAGCTTTACCGTTCAACTTGGTTCAATAGTCGTTCACCTTTAGTACTGTCATGGTACGATTTTTAGCGATTCAGAAGCAGGCCTGCTTTTGAACGGAAGTTGACTGGCTGGCATTAGAACGTTTTCATAAGAGGTCATAGTAAGCCCCCAGTTCATTTGCAAAATATGAAACGAAAATGATTCACCAAAAGTGACGTTATTCACTTTTTATTGTTATTATTAAAGTCAAAAGTGACGTTAATTATGTTTACACAATAAAACCACTAATTGACCAAAGAATAAATCAAAGCTAGTTTTAATACATGATAATTCTGGATGGATATGGTACTGACCGCAACTTACTTGGGAGCATTATATGGATGATGATTCACGAGTGTTGACATAATATTTTTATAGTTATTTTGGTACGCGTTGTCAATGCTCCTTGCCTATGACGTCAGAGGTACAAGTGAATTGTGAACCCGCTATGGTGCGGAATTAGACCACTTTTATATAAACTAACCAAAATAGAGCTCAATTTTTATTCCGTATAGGTGTCGGGACGACATTACTAAGTACTTTATATTTATAAATGTTGCTTGATTTGGATTATTTTTACTGCAGTAAAAGGTTCTGCATCGCATCTTTAAATAAGACTGGTATTTTATTAATATGTGGAATAAGTAACTGTCGATTGTTATAATGTTTGGTATTTAAAACTATCATAAAAGGGACCTAATTGTGCTAATAGTTGGTTGTACATACAAATCCATTTTTTTTTCTCTTGTGTCTTGTCTATAATCGTCCGGCTAAACTCTCAATATTATTTGCGCAATTTCTGTTTAGCACGATTAAGCATGAACGTTAAGACGGCAAAAGTCTTGCGCAAACGGTATTGTTTGCGCAAGACCGTAGCCGGTCCATTAAAATTGTTCATCAATTAAAATGTTTACAATAATGAACTGTCACATTTTCTTGAAGTCAAAAGTAATAATTTCCCGGTTTATGATGCAAATGTGTACTTAGATAAAATTTATTTATAGTTAATTGATTCATTCTGAAATTCATTCTTCGACGAATCTAATGTCGCAACATTTATAAGTAATAAAGAGTAATTAATATAAACACTATTTTACATAAGTAGGTATCGGCTTAAGCTAACCAGAAACAACAATTTGTACTTTTATTAGACTTAATATCGCAATGTGGATTAAAATATGCTTTATTGCCGTTTAGAAGAAGTTTTGTTTTGTAAAAAAAAAACTTAAAATTAGCATGATGTTCTAAATATTAAATGCGTTTTGATTACAATAAGAGTTTGTTTTATTTTTTATGGACAATCGCTATCGGTTCATATCCCTGCATTTGGAGTACCTAGAAATAAACTAGTGATGGTAATTGGGAGGTTCTAGAGTGGCAGCAAACCAGATAATGTACAGACTACCAGATCCAGATAATATGGATATACCTACATAAGATAAGGCCTTAGGCCACGCTAGCCTGGTGCGGGTTGGCGCACACGCACCTCACCGAGAACTACATTTGAGAGCAAAGAAATCGAGCCACTCCTTTTTTCACGTGTCCTGGTTATTAATTTGGTTTCATGAATTATATAATTCAAAATACAAAAAACTACCCTCATTGTAAAGGTTATCAAATAACCTTTTAGGCGATATATGTTTAGAATTAATCTGTTCCATAATACCAAAAATAATAACAATTATACTTACGTGAAAAATAGAAGTGGCTCGGTTTATTTGCTCCCAAGTATATTTTTAGGGTTCCGTACCAAAACGGTAAAAAAGGAACCCTCATGGTGCGACTTCGTCCGTCCGTCTGTCTGTCACAGCTTCTTATTTTAGGAACTTCTCTCTTGTCAGCACGAGCTATACGAAAATAGGAATTATACCACTTTTCCCCACCAGCCGCCCCACTGGTGGGGCAAAGATAGCTCATGCTGTGGTGAAAAGATTAGTCAGTCAGCAAGGTTGGTAGCGGGGCTACCCAGGGTGCGCCGGACGTACTGAAGTATCGTCACTCGTGGAGGCTCTTTTCATACACTCCATTTTAGGAACTACTAATGTTTGAATGACTTAAAATTTGGAATAGATGTAAAAAAATGCTTGTCCATCTTTATTGCAAGTGAAAAAATGGATAAAAAACCTTCTTTTCTTTGCAACAGGGACCACTAAGTGAGGGGCTGACATTTTAAAATGTGGTTACTGGGTCAAATACGGTGTCTTATGAAAGAGCTTCATTTGCACATTATAAAATATTGTTTTTTTCATATATGCCGCCTATAGATTTTGACTTATGATGAAAAATGTTTGTAAAAATACCAGGAGTTGTAGGTATCCCTTTGTAGTGACATAGTATACTTACTCATCACTTTACCTTACCTTACCTTACCATACCATGAATACCGTACCTTACCATGAATACCGTACCATACACCAATACCAGTACCTGCACCGTTACCACGTTTTGAGGAGCCTCTCAGAGACAGTGAGAGAAACCGCCTTGAGAAAGACGACACGTTCAGGCGTCTACCGCAAAGAAACAAGAATAGTAAGAGACAAGACGTCGTCTTGATAAAGACGCTTCCGCGCCAGCGACGCAACGTAATATCGACGCGGCCAACATCGATATCACACCACGCCGCCGCACGCGTCAGTTCGCTCTGATAAGAGCGTTTGGTAATGAGGCAAGCCACGCAGCACAGCACATGCACATTTTCACTGATCACGACAGCATGGACACTGGACAGCAGAGAGGATCACGTATCTTCACTCGACATCGGCGCTCGGCGGAATGCGTGCGGATGCGGAGGACGCGTGTCAACCCGTATTTATAAGCTCGGTGCAGGTGTTCAACTTCGTCCCGCGCCCGCTCCCCGCGGGGCAGGACGCGCCGTTTATTAGATTGTGATTGGTGTAAATATTTGTAATATAGTTTAGCTAAGTTGTAATTGTAAGCCGAAATTTGTAAATATAAATAGGACATTTTGGGAATAAAATATACACATATACATTCGTCGGACCTCGTTATCATTGTTTTATTTACGACGAGCAACCCCTCATCCCTCCAAATTGGTGACCCCGAAGAAGACCCGAACACCCCGACGAACACTCAGAAGACTCCGAAGACCACGAAGATTCGAAGATCGCAATAGCAAGAAGACACCGAACCCCGCAAGATGTCGAAATCCACAGAAGAATTCACCGATGCGCAGGACGTCGCAACTGTGAAGAGCAACGTGGCCACAATTTCGCTACCTGCCCGACTACCACCATTTTGGCGCCAAAACCCGCGTCTGTGGTTCGCGCAGTTCGAAGCCGCCGTTGCCGCCAGTAGAATTGGAGATGAGCAGAAATTCAACCTCGTCGTCCCGCTGCTCGGCTGCAGCGACCTGGAGCAGATCGCCGATATCATCCTGGAACCACCGGCCAGCGGAAAATACAGCGCGCTGAAGGAAAGACTGATATCAACATACCAGGAGTCAGACCATCGCCAACTACAGAAACTACTCAGCGGCCTCGAACTCGGCGACCAGAAGCCGAGCCAGCTGCTGCGTAAGATGAGAGACCTCAGCGGCAAACTACTATCTGACGAAGCACTGAAGGTTATGTGGCTCAACCATCTGCCTACACAAGTTCGCGCCGTGCTCTCTGTAAACACCGAGTCGGCACTAGAAACCCTAGCTGCTATGGCCGACAAGATGATGGAGCATTTCGAACCAGCCACAGTCGCCGCAGTCACAACTGAAAACCCTCCGTCAACCAGCACATCAGGAGTACAGCAGAATAACTTGACAAGCCTACAAATCAGCATGTTATCAAAACAAATAGAAAAAATATCTCTCGAACTCGCCGAGCTGCGAAATCAACAAAATTCCACGAATCGCCGCCCCTGCTCGCACCCCGCACACCGTAGCCGCTCCCGCTCGCACTCGAGACACCGCGCACACAACAACGCGCGCAAGCCCGGCGATCCTGATTGGCTGTGCCGTTATCACTACCGATTTGGCAACGAGGCGCGAAAATGTGAATCGCCGTGCTCCAAACACAAACAGGGAAACTAAAAAGTACATCGACTGTGGCGGGTGTCGATGTAAACCAGAAGTCCCACCGCCTATGTGTGATCGACATTATCAACAGAGAGCGATTTCTTGTCGACACGGGAGCCGACATATCCGTATTAGCCGCCCGAAACAAGAAATATTTGAAGCCGGCAGAGAATACATACAAACTGTTCGCGGCCAACGGCACGGAAATTCGTACCTACGGTGAGCGCACACTCGAGCTGAACTTAGGTTTACGAAGAAGCTTCAAGTGGACTTTCGTCGTAGCGGACGTGAAGACGTCGTTACTAGGTGCAGACTTCCTAGTACATCACAAATTACTAGTCGACTTACACCAAAGAAAACTTGTCGACCGCGTAACAGAACTCAGCGTGAACGCCATTCAAGTAAATAACAATGACGAATCGATCTACATCATCAACAGAGACCACGCATACCACGACCTGCTGAAGAAATATCCAGATGTACTAAGACCAATGTCACTGAAAACTCCAATCAAACATAATGTCACGCACCACATCGAAACAACCGGACCGCCAATCTACTCTCGGCCGCGCCCTCTACCGCCCGACAAGTACAAAGCAGCCAAGCTTGAATTCGAACGCATGATCGAGATGGGTATATGCAAGCCGTCTAACAGTCCGTGGGCCAGTCCGCTACATGTAGTCAAGAAGAAAGATGGTTCACTACGTGTATGTGGTGACTACAGAAGACTCAACGCCGTCACCGTACCCGACCGATACCCCATACCTCGAATCCAAGACTTCACCTACCAACTTCATGGCAAAACAATCTTCTCCAAACTCGACCTGAAGATGGCATATTTTTGGGTGCCTATAGCGAAAGAAGATGCTCAGAAAACAGCCATAATAACACCTTTCGGTCTCTTCGAATTTAACTGCATGACGTTTGGCCTAAGAAACTCCGGTCAAACCTTTCAACGCTTCATGCACGAAGTACTACGAGGACTAGACGACATCGTATTCTGTTTCGTTGACGACCTGCTGATACACTCTAGAAACAAAGAAGAACATCGTCGGCACTTAGAATTAGTACTCGAACGCCTAAATACCTACGGCGTCAGTCTAAACATCGACAAGTGCGAGTTTGATAAGAAAAACATCGAGTTTCTCGGATACGAAGTATCCTCAGAAGGAATCAACCCCACTCAACAACGAATACAAGCCATAATCAACTATCCGAAGCCACAGACAGTACAAGAATTAAGAAGATTTCTAGGAATTATCAACTTTTACCGCACCTGTTTACCCCATCAAGCAGAATATCAATACGAACTAAATAAGTACCTACACAACAGCAAGAAAAATGATAAATCTCCGATACAATGGTCTCAAGAAGCAGAGCAAGCCTTTGAGAAATGCCGACAAAGCGTACTCGAAGTAACAACGCTCACTCACCCGATACCGAACGCTCCACTTTGTTTATTTACCGACGCATCCAACACTAGTATCGGTGCCGTCCTACAACAAAAAGTGAACGACGTGTGGAAACCTCTGGCATTCTACTCAAAAACTATGAGTGAGACACAGCGACGCTACAGCGTGTACGACCGCGAATTATTAGCAATGTACACCGCTGTAAAACACCTACGACGGCTGATCGAGGGCAATGACCTGACAATATTCACCGACCACAAACCTCTAACTTACGCGTTAACCAGAACACCAAGTAGCACCGATACACCAAGAAGAGAACGCCAACTACACTACATAAGTCAATTTTGTACGAAGATTCAATATATTCACGGTGATAAGAACGAAGCAGCTGACGCCTTATCACGCATCGAGGAAATCGACTTATCACAGTCTACGATCGACTACAACCAACTTGCTCGAGACCAAGAAGATGATGAAGAGCTGAAGACCTGCATGTCCAACCCAAACCTCAAGTTCTCACGCATCACATTGCCCGGAGGTCAACGACCTATCATATGCGAAACGTCAACCGGCAACATTCGTCCGTACCTACCAGCGACTTATCGTTTTGTAGCCTTCAAAGCGCAACACGAACTGAGTCATCCAGGTGTTAGAACAACAAGGAGATTGATGGCAGCAAAGTTCTTCTGGCCGAGTATGAACAAAGAAGTCGGTCTCTGGGCGAAATCATGCATCGGTTGCCAGCGCGGGAAAGTTCAAAGGCACGTTATCAGTCCGCTCGGAGAGTTTCAAAAATCCGCGCGCTTCGAACATTTACATATTGACATCGTGGGACCACTGCCACCGTCAAACGACTACAGATACCTAGTTACCATGATTGACCGCTGCACAAAATGGCCTGAAGCAATACCTACTCGCGACATCACTGCTGACACTGTTGCTAAGGCGATCTACGATGGGTGGATATCGCGATTTGGCTGCCCGTTGCGTGTGACAACGGACCAAGGAAGACAATTCGAATCGTCATTATTCAATGCACTAATGAAAAAATTTGGCATCACAAGAATCCGAACTACTGCATTTCACCCACAAGCAAACGGTCAAATCGAACGCTGGCATCGAACTCTGAAATCCGCACTCATGGCGAGAAGCGCCGGCACACACTGGAGCGACGAACTATCGACCGTGTTACTTGGACTACGCACCGCCCTACGTGAAGATACACAAGTCAGTCCGGCCCTGATGACCTACGGATCGACACTTAGAATTCCGTCAGATTTCTTCGTGCCTACACAGCCGAATATTGAAGACGCAGATTTCGTCCGCCAGCTGACTGAAACAATGTCGACCTTATCACCATGCAGCAAGTCACACAATAACAACACGAGCACGTTCGTATATAAAGACCTAGCGACGTGTACTCATGTTTTCGTGCGTAACGACACCGTGCGAAGCCCGTTGACCCCACCATATGACGGCCCGTTCCGAGTCCTACAACGAAACAGCAAACAATTCACCATACAGATGCCCTTACGAACCGCAGTAGTCTCAATAGACAGGGTGAAGCCAGCACACCTACTCGACAAAGAACCCACCACCAGAACAGCAACACAGCAACGACAACGACACGAAACCACTAGCAACGGAGCCGCGCACACTACAAGCGACGAAGCCGTGCGCACTACGAGCGACGAAACACCGCGCGCTACGAGCAGCGAGCCACGGTCATCGACCCCAGCGATAACGCGCGATGCCTACGTCACTCGTTCTGGACGCTCAGTGAAACCGAACGTACGCTTCGCTTAGGGGGGAGTGATGTAGTGACATAGTATACTTACTCATCACTTTACCTTACCTTACCTTACCATACCATGAATACCGTACCTTACCATGAATACCGTACCATACACCAATACCAGTACCTGCACCGTTACCACGTTTTGAGGAGCCTCTCAGAGACAGTGAGAGAAACCGCCTTGAGAAAGACGACACGTTCAGGCGTCTACCGCAAAGAAACAAGAATAGTAAGAGACAAGACGTCGTCTTGATAAAGACGCTTCCGCGCCAGCGACGCAACGTAATATCGACGCGGCCAACATCGATATCACACCACGCCGCCGCACGCGTCAGTTCGCTCTGATAAGAGCGTTTGGTAATGAGGCAAGCCACGCAGCACAGCACATGCACATTTTCACTGATCACGACAGCATGGACACTGGACAGCAGAGAGGATCACGTATCTTCACTCGACATCGGCGCTCGGCGGAATGCGTGCGGATGCGGAGGACGCGTGTCAACCCGTATTTATAAGCTCGGTGCAGGTGTTCAACTTCGTCCCGCGCCCGCTCCCCGCGGGGCAGGACGCGCCGTTTATTAGATTGTGATTGGTGTAAATATTTGTAATATAGTTTAGCTAAGTTGTAATTGTAAGCCGAAATTTGTAAATATAAATAGGACATTTTGGGAATAAAATATACACATATACATTCGTCGGACCTCGTTATCATTGTTTTATTTACGACGAGCAACCCCTCATCCCTCCAAACCTTTAATAATGTATGAGTATTAACAACAGGTAGGTATACATATATATATACTTACACAATTAAAGTGATATAACTCCGAATATACTAATAGTTGATTATGTTATAATACTAGCAAATGTTCTACATAAGTAACTTTAAATTTTAAAATGTCACTTACGGGATATCTTCCGTGATTATTTGTTTGTTTGAGTTCCCGATATTTCGACGCTGTTGCAAGCGCCATGATATGAAAAGACATCCCCATGGAGTATGCTAAGTTGCTGGAACACTGTTTGTCCACCAATTTCTTCTTATACAAAGGCCAGTTTTATCAGCGAATTGATGGGGTTGCCATGGGTAGTCCAGTGGCACCTGTTGTTGCTAATCTGTGGATGGAACACATCGAAGATTTGGCTATTTCTACTTGTCCTGTGCCTATCAAGGTTTGGAAGCGGTATGTAGATGATGTATTCTGCATCGTCAGAGGTGGAGTATTAGAAGTTGAGAGATGTTTGACCCACTTGAATAATATCCATACGGCCATGCGTTTCACAGTGGAATTGGAAAAGGATCGGTCTTTAGCCTTTCTTGACGTCAAGGTCATTGCAAGGAGTGATGGGACCCTAAGCCATTCAGTTTACAGGAAGCCGACTCACACGGACCGTTATTTACACGCCACCTCACATCATCACCCCTGTCACCTCAATTCTGTAGTCACCTCACTTACAAATCGCGCATTTGATCTTTGTGATACTGAACACCTTACTGGTGAATTGTCCCATGTGCAGAAGGTGCTACTCATGAATGGCTACAGAACAAATGATGGAGCAGTAAGACCAGAAAAGAAACGAGCCACCAGATCTACAGTGGAGCGCCAAACAACTTTCTTGCCATATCTGAGAGGAGTAACGGACAAGATAGGTCGTTTATTGAGTAAATACTCGATAAAGACCGTGTTTACTCCTCATAGGAAAATTGCACAAAGTCTGCGTTCCCCTAAGGATATACTCCCATATAGGGTTTCTGTTTTCTCGACATAATTTTTTTCTCGGGTCTCGAGAATTCTCGAGCCCGATTTCTCGGGTTTCTCGGGTCATTCGAGAAATTTTTAAAAACCTTAAAAAATCAGCATACTCCCGTTTTCTGGTGTACTCTTGAACGTAGTTTATCTGTTCGATAGCGCTATTATTTCGATAAGCTGACTCACTGCGTTTCTGGACACCCCAGTCAGAAGATAATCCTATTTCAAACTTCAGATAACTTATTTTTTCAGTTTCTCAGGTACTCCTAACCGTAGTGTATCTATTCCACCGCTATTGGTTCGATAAAATGACACATTGCGTTTCTGGACACCCCAGTCAGAAGATGATCTTACTTAGTTCAAACTTCAGTTAACTTGACTGACCAATTTGGGGCGTAAATCGTTAATCGATAGTGAGTTTTGGACTCCCAGCGAAATGGACTCGAGTAGTTCATCGGAATCTGATTTGGAAGTGCTGGAGGCTATTTCAAATAAATCAGTACCAATAAAAAGGCATCGAAAGAAATCCATCCGAAATGTTCACGGATGAAAAGTTTAACATGAGATATCTTTAACTAGGGCACTTTGATATTTACCTTTGTGAAATAACCAGTCCTGCCCTAGAACCCATTCATTTACACCACAAATAGGTACGTTAGCTTAGTTTTTTTTTCAGATATAAATAAACTTTACCGCCCAATATTATAAATTACAATAAAACTTTAAAATCCTACTTATTTTGTTTTAATAGTTTTATTGTGCTGTTGCTACCTATGATTAAAAATTACAAAGAGAAAATATTGTGATTTAAATTTTATATTTCACTAGCTGTACCCGCATGCGTTGCAATGCACTTTTTCCTACTTACTACCTACCTACTACCTACCTACTACCTACCTACTACCTACCTACTACCTACCTACTACCTACCTACTACCTACCTACTACCTACCTACTACCTACCTACTACCTACCTACTACCTACCTACTACCTACCTACTACCTACCTACTACCTACCTACTACCTACCTACTACCTACCTACTACCTACCTACTACCTACCTACTACCTACCTACTACCTACCTACTACCTACCTACTACCTACCTACTACCTACCTACTACCTACCTACTACCTACCTACTACCTACCTACTACCTACCTACTACCTACCTACTACCTACCTACTACCTACCTACTACCTACCTACTACCTACCTACTACCTACCTACTACCTACCTACTACCTACCTACTACCTACCTACTACCTACCTACTACCTACCTACTACCTACCTACTACCTACCTACTACCTACCTACTACCTACCTACTACCTACCTACTACCTACCTACTACCTACCTACTACCTACCTACTACCTACCTACTACCTACCTACTACCTACCTACTACCTACCTACTACCTACCTACTACCTACCTACTACCTACCTACTACCTACCTACTACCTACCTACTACCTACCTACTACCTACCTACTACCTACCTACTACCTACCTACTACCTACCTACTACCTACCTACTACCTACCTACTACCTACCTACTACCTACCTACTACCTACCTACTACCTACCTACTACCTACCTACTACCTACCTACTACCTACCTACTACCTACCTACTACCTACCTACTACCTACCTACTACCTACCTACTACCTACCTACTACCTACCTACTACCTACCTACTACCTACCTACATGATGTCGAACGGGATAAAAAGTATCCTATGTCCTTCTCCTGGCTCTAAACTACCTCCCTGCCAATTTTCAGCTAAATCGGTTCAGCCGTTCTTGAGTTATAAGTGAAGTAACTAACACGACTTTCTTTTATATATATAGATGTGTGTAATGATTCGTTTTAAAATCATTGCACATAGGTACCAGAGGAGATTTTCATTTAAACTTGGGGCCTAATTGCAAAAAGATGTAAAGTTTAAGGCGAGAAAAGTATATTTAGATGGGCTTTAAAAAGAGACCCCATCTAGTGATCAATTTACAAACTCACTTATTGTTTGGATAGTTATCTAGTCGTCGATTTTGTATTCAAAAACCCAACAATAGATGAACGGAGTTTATCTTACAGTTAATTTTTATTTGACATTTTAATGTCACATTATAATAAGAGTACTTGGAGTTGCAGGTATATTATGTGTCTCTTCGCTTGCCTCGCTTACTCGTGCCTCGTAAGGAGAACGATCAGAAGCCAGAATGCAAAGATTACGTAACTTTTAAGCCAATTTTACAGTAATAAAAGAAAATCTTCGATTTCTCGAGTTCTCGAATTCTCGAGGTATTTTTTCTCGTCTCGAAGTTGGCATGATTTCTCGACATTTCTCGACTCGAGAATTCTCGAGCAGAAACCCTACTCCCATATGAACATCCTGGGGTTTACAAAATTGATTGCAGCTGTGGCAGCTCATACATAGGTCAGACGAAGCGAACTGTCTCATGCCGCATCAAAGAGCACATTAAAGCTGTCAAAAACAATGATGAGCAAAAATCTGCCATAGCTGAACATCTGCTGCAGTCAGGGCCCAATCACTGGATTGAATTTCACAAGCCAAGTAGGTATTTTGTCCACGGACAAACATTACATACCAAGGCTGACAAGAGAAGCAATTGAAATAAGAAAACACAAGAAAAGTTCAATCGAGAGGATGGCTTCAAATTGTCAAGTACGTGGAATCCAGTTATGAACATGCTCATAAATGGCAGCCGGCATCGTTATAAAGACTTCAAAAAACGTGTTGATACTGTGAGTGTGTTTTGCCGTGACTTAGTGTCGAGTTCCAGTAGTGCGCGTAGCAAGAGACAAAGAAAGAGGGTAGACAGATTTGTCTGCTCCTAACAATTTATTTTCATCCACCCGCAATCTCCAGTCAACCCGCGATCATGGCGCTTGCAACAGCGTCGAAATATCGGGAACTCAAACAAACAAATAATCACGGAAGATATCCCGTAAGTGACATTTTAAATTTAAAGACAAACCGTGAAAGCTTAAAACAGTGTATAAGTAACTTTGACATCGAAATATCATTCATTGCTATACAAGAGTTGGACCAACTCCCATACATTTTTGCCCATCATCCTTTCTGACGCGCGACTCTAGATTGTCAGAGTGTCAGAATTTGCCGGATCCGGCTGCCTGCTGGCTGTAGTACAAAATGTATGCGCACAGGGACTTCGCGCACGCGTCAGAAATTTTCTTATTTCTACGAAACAATGAATTGCACCATTACGACTGAAGATTGCTTGCCTATTTAAATGTACGTACCTCCAATAAAAATGACTCCCTATTGCATCATAATTTCATAGTTGTAAATTGCACAATTTAACGATTGCGCAACTATTTCATAATGTTTATTGCATCAACTTCAACACGAGCTGGCATCGTTACCAGGGGTCGATTTGATACGTTGGCTGCCCTAGGCCTATGAAATATTGCCGCCGTACTCGCTGTAAATCACGAAAAATTAAATGAACTATAGGAATTTTTGAACATTTTTGAATTTTTACACTCGAGTTTTTACATTTGTGCTGAGTTTTGAAAATGTCGGAATGTCGAATGTCGTGGTGGCCCGGAGGTTACAGCAGACTCGCTTGTTAAGCACCGGGTTGCGGGTTCAAACCCAGACATGTACCAATGTGACTTTTTCAATTTCATAAATACTTTCTTAGTTAATCTAAGAAGCCACTGACATACGGTGAAGGAAAACATCGTGAGGAAATGGGCTGAAATCGCCAACTCGCAGTGAGCAAGCGTGGCGATCATGATGCTCGTTCCTTCTCTGTACGAGAAGAGGTCTTTGCCCAGCAGTGAGCCAGTTACAGGCTAATATTTATTTATTTATTGAGTTTGAGTTGGTGGATAGGATCACAGAAGGCGCCACTACTAAAAAAATAAAACCCACCAAATTTTGCCGCCCTAGGCCCGGTCCTACCTGGCTTATAGGGAAATCCGCCTCTGATCCTTACACGCAAATTGTATGAAAAGCATGAAGTGCAGTTTAGACTACGATATAATACCTATATGGCAATATAGCAAACATCGTATAGCACAGCGATATCGCTTAGCATACATTTTATATGGACACGTTCACACAACGCTATGCTATAAAGCAGTGGCGAAGGCTCCATACAACTCGATTCCTATCGGCTTCCCTTTCGAAACGAGTAGTTACTGGAATTCACGCATCACACTTGAGCAAGGTAAGCATTTTTTGGACCGGCTTCCCTTTTAAGAAAATTCACCCATCGCCACTGCTAAGTATTGGCTTATGCCTTTGTATTGGCTTATAAAGTAGTAGGTATTATTGGGTTTTCCGTGTGGAATTTCTCAGTAGCAACCCGGAGTCTGGATTTGTGCCCGGTTGAAGGTAGGTAATAGCCTCGCCCCCTATTACATGGGACTAACGGCCGTTTTCAATAATCTATCTATCGGTGGTTTGCCCTACTATACATAGTAATTTGACATTACTTCTAAGGCGTTTATGTCAATTTTCCATCTCTAGTAGAGCAAACCGCAGATAGATAGGATATTGAAAAAAGCCGTTAAACAGTTCGGCGAAACAAGGGTTAAAAATGATATTTATTTCTGTAAATAAATCTGTTACAGACACTTACAAGTCAATACACTTAGGTACCTTACCTACTATACACCTTTGTAGGTTTACCTACTATACACCTTTGCCCAACCCTTCGGGGAATACAGGCGTGTGATGTTATGGTGTATTAACAGATAGGATAACGCTGCTACCTATTCGTCTCCTCTTGGCAGAATTTGTTGTCTATTACAAAACCCAAAATTGGTCTTTTTATTTTTATTGTCACAATAAAAAGAGTTGTTACAATAAGACGTAATTACTTAACAGTAATTAAATTATAATTGTAAATTTATGGAAGAAACGTTTAGGAGTCTAAAAATAATCAAAGAGTTAAGATAATGCAAATAGTCTTCAATACGATTTTGTATGACGCAATAATTTATGTAGACGGTATCCGTTTATAATATAACTCAAACTCTCATAATACTTGTGTAAGTTGTGTATCTGTGAAACATATATATTTCTTTTGTTGCCCGCTCGTTGCGTCTCATGGTCGCGATTACGGGGAAAGAACCGCTCAAGATAAACCAACAACCATGTGTTGCCACACGCAAATTTAAATTTCTACCATCCACTTTAGAATTTATTTCTTATAAAAAAAATATTGCAGTTCATTAAATATAGAGATATATCGATAGATATAGTTGTATTTGAATAAATTAAATATTTAAATAAAACAGGAGTATTCAGTAGGTATTATGAATAAGGGGTAGAAATATTCGTCGGCTGGAGGAGCTAATAGATTGAGAGTGGAATAATCGATAATGAACCCTGACTGTTCCTGTTCGTCTGTTCACATCCACTGATCGACTGTTCTGTACTACTTACTGTCTTATTGTAATCCACTCGCGGTTGTATGTAATAACAATAATTTCACCAAAATTAAGTGAATAGCACGTAAACAAGGTAAAACAAAAGTTAAACTCAGTCCCCCTTATTACAAAAGATGGTCTAAGAAAAACCGTGGTTTTAGAGTAGCCCCGTCGTTTTTTGTTAAGTATATGATATAAGAAAGTGATGGGTATATTTTAAACCTGGGTTTACCTTAATGTTGGTTTAAACCATCTTTTGTAATAAGGGGGAGTAGGTATAGTTTCTGTTTTTTTTTGCTGTTGTACCTACGTTTTTATTTTGAGTTTTTTTTTTTTATAAATTTTAGTCGGGAAATCCCGAAAAACGCACGTGAGTAAACCATAAACAATCATAAATATGAATGTCTCTCACAAAAGTTGTACCTACCTAGTACCTAATTATATATAAAAATTATAATTTTAATGTATTAAAAATATAAGTTTAAAGAAGTCACGAACGTTAATGCTGTCAGTAATTCAGAATTCAACACATTATACATTGTTCTATTAAAACATAATATTCTTACCAAGACAGTAAAAAAGATTTGATCTGGTCACATCATTGCAAAATGCCCGCTATCACGTCTGATTGTTCTATTTATATATCGTTGAATTCGCACTGCTTAATGCGATAACACGCACGCGTGACCTTTAGAATATAGACTCTATGTGTTGAGTGATAAGTTTGAAAATAACAAATCTAAGCATTGGTCAACAGTACATGAATTTATACACAAAGTAAGTATACACAGCAGGCTGCTAAAATACTACATACTGGTTTAACCCTTCTGTTCACGTTCAGTCGGGAGTCGGGATTCACCTCGATAACAGTGGTCGAGTCCAAAAGTCTTGATAAATTCTCATTATTAAACAGTGATTTTGTGTATTATCCTTTTAAATATATATCTTAAGGTGAGTACCAGTAGAAAAATTATTCTAATTTAGGCACTCTGTAATACCTACTTTTAAGCAGTTCCGTCTTTACTATAAGGGCACGTGGGGCCCTAGGGCCCCCGGCCTGATGGAAGCCCCGAAATGCCGGAAGGCAGTGTTTATGTATTTTTCAACCAATACTAAAAAGTTTTTAGTATTGGTTGAAAAATAAAGTGTTTTTTTTTTATTTGTTTTTAGTAAAAACAAATAAAAAAAAACACTTTGGTTTCTTAGTTCAACGCATCATTAACAAAGCAACCAGATAGCCAAGGTTGTCCAGCAAAAGTTATCTCAGCAGAAGATTCATTTAATATAAGACAAATTATTACTGCGGACTTCAAATTTTCCAACTTTTCACTAGAATATGATACAACTTGAACTACAAGTTGGTGTCAATCTATTTTATATGTTATGATGTTTTCATTCACGTTTTTTTGGCTTGCTAAAAGGGCCCCAAACTCTGTGTGCATGGCCTAAGACGGCCCTGCTTTTAAGCGCAACATACTTTAAAAGTTTGTATTGTCATTTTTACTATTGATATGTTGGTGAAATGCAAATATTAGCTTTTTAAAAGTTTAGAGACAGAATTAGGTTAACTTTTTGACCGCCACAGTCATGTATACACGACAAAGCAAAATGTGTCCAGCACGTCACGGTCACGACTACATGACAGACTTAAAGGATGAAATCGTAGCTTGGCACCGAAGAGTATGCCTTTGCTTTTATGACGTGGCGGTCAAAGGGTTGATGAACAGTTAATGATAGGTTGGTGAAACACCCCCTAAATATGATGAAATAAATGACATCCTTTGGAAAAAATGTGGGGCCCGATTCTCCTAAAATAAATTGTTGCCAAGCGCAATCGAACCACAACCGTCAGTCAGTTTTTGTTTTCGAAAACTTTCAAAATGATTGATTTTGTTTTTTGTGTCAAACAATTTGATAGCTTTTCAAATTGAGAACTGTTTGAATGAACGGTTCGGCCTTGGTTCGGTTGTGATTTATCAAGATTTATTTTAGGAGAGTTAGGCCCTAAGGAATCGATTCTTGTATTATTGATTATTTTGCCCGCGGCTTCGCTCGTGTTAATTTACGGATCCCTAATTTTTTGATCCCAAAATATAGCCTATAGCACTCAGGGATAACGTAGCTTCCTATTGGTGAAAGAATTTTTGAAATCGGATGAGTAGTTTCGGAGATTACCTCCTACATGCAAACAAACAAACAAATTCTACATCTTTATAATATTAGTATAGATATAGATTTATATTGTTTTTAGCCATTGTTTATTGTAAACATAATTATGTATTTTGTATACGGGGTGTATATGATATTATGACAATAAATTATACCACGTGTTCTATGATGTGTTCTAGCACATTTTTGTCGCATGATTTTTCAATTTCACTCATTCATGTAGATGAAGGGACGTTGAAGTGGAAATTTACGTTAACTATGTCTATCCTACTTACACGTGTAAATAAAGATAATTTTGGTTTAAACGGGTCATAGATTTACATAACTTCGCGTAGAGATGTAGAGATCTTGTTATTCATAAAATTATTAAATCGTACGAAAATTCCTGTGACTAAACTGTTGAATGTACATGATTGATTATTTGTATCCGGTCTTAAAACCCATCATAGAATACGTGGTATCATTTATTGTCGTATTATCGTATCCATCCCGTATATTGATTAAATGATGTCCAACTTTATAATTTAATTTTTAATTTTATTTATTATAATCTGACATGTCTTTTTAATTAATTAATTTTACTTCATTTATGATTTTTATAATTCTAATTAGTAAAATGTATTTAATAAATTGATTTTGTAATTTTAATTGATAGAAATGTATTTATGTTATTTTATTGATTGATTTGTATAATTTTTTAATGTGTCTAAACTAGGTATTTTATTTGAATGTTAAGAATTTTTAATATGAATTGTATAAAAAAAAACCTAATATTTGCACGACAGAAATGTCGAATGTAGTGAAACCCAATTATAATCTAAGACGACCTCATTGTAACCTATGTTCTTGCAGATAAATATATCATTCATTATATTATTTTATGGTGGTTAGTAACGTAGGCCATTTTTGGGATGAATGCTTTTCCATTTTCTTGAAATTTTGTGTGTTATTGTAGACTCGAAAGGAATGTTTAACACACAACTTTGCACAAAATAGTCCGTAAAATGTGGCGCCACTATACTCTGTTCAACAAAAGATATGTCCTGACATAGTGGTCATTTCGTAAATTGTAGCCGTAAGGAGACTGCTATCGAAAAAACGTAAACGACAGCATCGATAACCGTAAAATATTACCTGCAATGTTTTGTTTTTAAAAATATTTGACATTCTTTGTAGGTATAGTACACTAGGTACGGCCGACGTATCTTGGCGAGTCTGAAGTTAGCTGATTAGCTGCGCAGTAGACAATTTCGTTTCTAAAAGATTCATTGCGCAGCCAAACAACTAACTTCAGACTCGCCAAGATACGTCGGCCGTATTGTAACGTTTTGTAGAAAACCCCAAGGACTTACCTTACGTTGAAAATGGTATAAGTAGGTAGTCATATTTCGCTGTTTTAATTAAAAAAGGCTAGGATTTAAACGATCGAATATAAATTCGAAGTAAGGGTGTCAAAAATAATGATTATGGCGTACTGAAATACTAAGTGGGCGAAAGACTGAGGGCGAACACAAATATTGAAAACGGCGACTTAAAATTACGAATTTGAGGTACGAGTTGTTCAGAACGATCAGTATAATAATTGTTAAGCGAACAAAGGAGAATGCTCAAAAAAAACCCAGAGCGAACAGGAACAGACACAGGATGTAGCTCAGAATTTTAGTGATATTTAGTGATATCATTCTGTAAATATTTCGCTAAAAGATTCGATGGCTAAATGTGTGATATTGTGCTATTTGTTTTTCATGAGGAATGATTTTTTTCTTTAATATATCTTCGAATTGGGTATACCCGACGATATAATTACATACATACATACCTACAATAAATATGTTAATTAACGAAGGGCGTTCCCGTTCACCCGCAATAGTATATTGCGGGTTAACGGGAACGCCCTTCGTTTCGCGTCCATAAAAGCAAAAAAAAAAAACGTAAATGTACTCGAAAAAAAACTGCTGTGCCCTACATTTTGACGAGTTATGCGAACATAATATGTAATATATTATACATATGTAGGGAACAGCAGTTTTTTTTTCGCGTACTTTTAAGTTTTTTTTTTATCTTGTTTGTTCGCTAGGTATACTGTAGCGGATTAACGGGAACGCCCTTCGTTAATTAACATACTGTATGTATTTATGTATGTAATTATATCGTCGGGTAGGTATACCCAATCCGAAGTCATCTTAAAGAAAAAAAAAACATTCCTGATGAATAACAAATAGCACAATATCACACATTTAGCCATCGAATCTTAGAGCGAAATATTTACAGAATGATATCACTAAATATTTCTAAAATTCTGAGCTACATCTTGTGTCTGTTAGCTCTGGGTTTTCTTTTCATACTTGATGATCATTCTCCTTTCACTCACATTATTGTTGTATGTTTGTAAGGTTGTTTGGGTTTCCAAAGGAGCGTCGACGGAGCCCCGCTCTGCGGGGCTCCTATTTCAGTCTGCAGGGTTTAAAGTAACCTAACACGAAGTGGATGACGTCATCCCCTTCGAACCTAACCTATCCGTGTCGGGTAAGGAAATGTATATTTTCGCCCACTCAGTATTTTTTTCGCCCAAATTAGTATTTAATTCGGACACTTGGAATTTTAGTTGCTAGCTTAGATTAACTGTTTCCCACTGCTAGTAGCTCATTTTACGAATTTTAATCATTCTTAATTTTTCGCCAGTTAATTTTTCGCAAATATATTTTAATGCCGCTCGGTATAGTATTAAAGTATCTCATTAACAGTCTTCCTTATATTATTTATTCGCCCGATTAATAATTCCCCATTAAAAAACCAAGTAACTGCCCAAATCATGACTTCGAGTTATGGCGTTTTGAAAGTTTGTCCCCTAAAATTTCATATGAATACTACCTTAGATAAGATTGTATACGAAATTTTAGGACACAAACTTTCAAAACGCATTAACTCGAAATCATGAGTTGGACAGTTAGTTGTTTTTTTTTAATTAACCCGGCGATATATACAATTTAACTTTAAAAAAACTTCTATGATAAAACTTTGGATAGTTTTATTCACTTTAGATCAATTTAAGCGTCTTTACACACATTTATCGCATAATAAAAAAAGGATTGACACTGCGCCGACATATACTTGGGAGCAAATAAATCGAGCCACTTCTATTTTTCACTTATAATTGTTATTATTTTTGGTACCTATTATGGAACAGATCAATTCGAAACATGTAGGTATCGCCTAAAAGGTTATTTGATAACCTTTACAATGAGGCTAGTTTTTTGTCATGTTAGTACATAATCCTTGAAACCAAAACTAATAACCAGGACACGTGGAAAAAGGAGTGGCACGATTTATTTGCTCCAAAGTGTAGATGAAAAAATACAGTGAAACTGGGATCTGGATCTCAAGGGACCTATATAGATGATTTTATCATAATTATAGAGAGGGTTTTCATTTACCCACTTTCCCAAATAACAAGTTAACATGACAGTTGTCTTATTTATAGAGGGTCCCACTATGTGAGGTCGAAATGTAGGTACCATTTATTATATAGTGAGATATAAAAAAAATGCATATTTTATGTTGCACAATTGAATGGAAATTGAAGAAGTTAGACTGTTTGTAAACAAGCGTGTCATGGCTTATCTAAACCTGATTAAATGTCTCATTTATACAGATTATTGAGCTACGAAGCCCCAATTATAGAGGTAAACATCGAAAAAATCTATGCAATCTAATCTCAGTTAACAAGGTTTAAAATTTCCAGTAACAGGAGCCCAATCAAAAAGAAATCTTGATAAATCGCAACGGAAACAAGGCCGAACCGTCCATTCAGGCAGTTTTCAATTTCAAAAGCTGTCAAATTGTTTGACACAAAAAACAAAACCAATCATTTTGAAAGTTTTCGAAAACAAAAACTGACGTTTGGCAACAATTTATTTTAGGAGAATTGGGCCCCAGGTATTTCAATGCAAAAGTGTCGGAACCTCATTGTAATTATTAATAACAGAGCTTTCTCAGATATCCAGTTTTCACTGTAGTTCCGTTTATAGACTTACACACATCAAAAAAACGTTTGCGATCACTAGCATAAGCTGATCAATATAATTTTTTAAATTGAACTTTATCAAGAAAAATTCTTTGTGGCCTGTTTTCTTGATAAAGAAAACTCGTGTCTAAAGAATCTAAAAAGAAAAAGAAATCATAATATAATCTACCGTAACAAAAAAGATTTCGATTTTTCAAAGTGATCGCAAACTTTTTTTGATGTGTGTATTTCAAACTGTAGACACACTAGGTACCTATCAAGCTATAAATTCCAGTATAAGCTGACCTCTCATTGTACGAAAAGCCTATACAAAGTGAGATCAGCTCATACTGGAAATTTATTGCTTGAAATTTAGCTGGGCGTACATTACATCTACAGATTACGGTACAATTCGAAATAACATGAAACACATTTGAAATAATAAAAAACAGAAACTTTACATTAGGGGCCGTCGGGCCGTCTATTAATCACGTGTTGTTTTTTTTAGCATTTTTTAACCCTCCCCCTTGGTGATAGGTACGTGGTGAGGTTTAAGACCCCCTCCCCCACCCAAAAGCACGTGTATTTTTTAGTAGGTACCTAAAAACAATCTTTAGAATATTATCTTTTAGGCATAAAGTATAATCTAATTTTATTCTGAAATCAAGGGCCGTGATAAAAATGTCTAGACAGAAAGGTTGCAGGTTGTTTTTGACTGGTATAAAAAATTTCGCTTTTCGGTTTAGAAATCGCGCGTTTGACGAAAAAATAAATACACGTGATATCTTACTACACCCCCCCCCCCCCCCCCCCCTTGTGATATTTCGTGATTTTTGCCAAACCCCCTCCCCCCCTTTCGAGCCTCACGTGATTAATGGACGGCCCCTTAGGTAACAGCAAAAATATGTATGTTCTTTTTCAGTTAAAAACTCGCTTATTTATACATACTCGTACTATAATAGGCTTTGTCTGCTAAAAAGTTACGAAGCCTTTTAAATAAAGGTAGAGGCAATTCTTTCCAATACTGGCAATTTGTTATACAAGGTTAGTCGGAAAGGGGTAGGTACTAATCCGCAGGCCACTTAAAAGTAGGTAGGTATCATTGATGACTGTTTTAAAGCAATATTATGATTTCAAAACAAAAAAGTTAGTTTCAAAATCCCTGAGACTGAATTGACATGCGCGAAACGTCAAATTTGAAAAAAAAAATGTTCCTAAACTTTACAAGTTTCACATTTGCGCCTGTCAATTTTTTCTCAGGGATTTTGAAACGAACTTTATTTTATTTTAGTTTTTTGAAAAATTCTTCGTGCCTGTTTTAGTTACTTACGAGTTCCGAAAATGGACCTTGTAATCCGTGGCTTCCAAATATGACCTAAAATGTAAACACAGCTGCTCATAGCAGCTGAGGATAGATTGATTTTAGCATATTTTTTATGTAATCTTTGAACAGCTATTTCTGTTAAACTATTGACTTTTGGGGAAATTTGTAGAACAAAAGTTACTCATTATTAAAGGGACTTTAACACCCTTTCGGATTAGTACACACGGCTACACATCAAGCTATACATAACCAGTTTATCTTGGCGTCGCTTTGTATAATGTTTTCGCACAAGTAACGGTCAGCTTATACTGGTTTTGCGTAGCTTGAAGTGTAGCCGTGTGTACCCCTTTTCCGACTAACCTATATGAAAGGAGCCATTAACCTTCTGACCGCTTGGTTTTTTAACAATTGCCGTGCCCCTAGCGCCCTGCTCATAAATCGGCAAAATAATAACAACTCATCATCTGCCTAGCCTTTTCCCAACTATGTTGGGGTCGGCTTCCAGTCGAACCGGATGCAGCTGAATATCAGTATTTTACATGGAGCGACTGCCTATCAGACCTCCACAACCCAGTAACTGGGTAATACGATACTCTTGGTAAGACTGGTTGTCAGACTTTCTGGCTTCTGACCAACAGTAACGACTGTCAAAGATCTACAAATGACAGCCGGGACCAACGGCTTTTACGTGCTTTCCGAGGCACAGAGGAAACTCGCTATGGTAAATGGTCACCCATCCACAGACCAACCTCGGCAAGCGTGGCTTAACCCGAAAGATCGGCCTATGCGGCTGTAATTATTTATCCACGAGCTCCGAGGTAAACATGTTATCTCAATAAATTAATACATTTTAAACACAGGTTTGGTGTCGTATTTATCCGACATGGGTGAAGTGGACACATTTTTTTTGTCGATATATCCGACTTGGGCGCTTATAGGGTTTAGAAAACACTTTTACGTAAATAGAAAAAAAAATGCTAGTTTAAACTTGCTAGATGAAAGTACAGAGCTGTATTGATAAAAAACATAAGCAATGCAACTGAAATCGTAATCCTATCATCGCATTCTAATGTAATACTTATCTATATATTGGTTATCGTAGTTCGTGGTAGACATAAGTGATTGCACTTGTAGATAAGATAAATATTAGTGCTATAATTGAGTATTTATAATACACTAGACTCAACGGCTTCTAAGTCTGGACGTAGTGTTGCTGGTATTAAACAAATCCAGTAGATGTATATGGTGCTGTCTCAAACAAAGAAAACTGACAAATCTTTTTGTGAACAAGTAAGTTAGACAGATTATCGTTGGTGCGGTTGCCAAAACTCATATACAGGGTGTTAATGAATTCGTGTAATTCCTTAAAACCACATGATCTACTACTGGTGTAGACAGGCCCCATATGGGATTTAGCATGATCAAAAATAAAAAAATAAAATTCTTTTTTTTTCATGCGGCTTTGTTATCGATCGTATCTAAACCACCTAATAAGGATTCAGAAAAAAAATCTTTTTTTTTTTGCAAAAATATAATTTTATTTTTGTGAACATTTCGATGCCACGCACAAATTAATGAAAGTACGTCGACACGGCTGCCAGGAACGACTAACGCGATATCGCTCTTTGCAGTCAGATAACTCAAGGCTTTAAAAAGAATCAGAAATTGAAAACCAAAATTTTTTTTCAAATTTTTTTTTGTTTCATTTCGAAAATTCCCATTTAGGGATAATCTGTGTCACCAGTAGATCACGTGGTTTGAAGGAATTACACAATTTCGTTAACACCCTGTATATGTGCACGGCGTAAAAAATCTGTCGTGTGCACGAAAAATATAAAAAAAACCGGCCAATGCGAGTCGGACTCGCGCACGAAGGGTTTCCGTACCATTATCTATAAAAAAGGGCAAAAAAATCATGTCTGTTGTACGGGAGCCCCCCTTAAATATTGGTTTTATTTTAATTTAACTATTTATTTTTAAACTGAATATACAGGGTGTAAAAAGACCCATCACATAGCCGAAATCTACGCACTCTGTACGTACATCAAACTAAACTAGGTACATTGACCAAAAATAATTGCTGGGAAACGACTTATTTTTTGGCATAAAAAAAAACGCTATTTTTTGTAGCGCGCAATGTGTGGTTGTGGCGATGCTGCACGTTTGCATGCATGCAGCAGCCACACAGCTGAGCCAAGGCGGTCGTGTGCGTTTGATATTCGTTGCGTTTTTGTAACTTCAAATGCGTAATTTGTGAGGAAAAATTGAAAATTTTGATAAGGTTGTTTGGAAGAAAGTTTAGTATTATCACTTAGAATACGTTTTTGGAAAAAACTAAAAAAAAAATGTGTACTTTGACCTTCAATATCTCCAAAACCAATGGTTTCCCAGGTATGGTCTGGTAGAAAAAAATGATCCCAATGATCGGTAGAATATGTGGTTTTCGTTATCGTTAAGGGTCTTTTTACACCCGATATGACTAAATAGTCTGTGAATATTTCAAGCGTCTACCTGTTGCCGTTATCAATATCGAGCAAAAACGAGCAAAAAAATCACGTTTGTTGTATGGGAGCCCCCTTAAATATTTATTTTATTCCGTTTTTTAGTATTTGTTATTATAGCGGCAACAGAAATACATCATCTGTGAAAATTTCAACTGTCTAACTATCACGGTTCATGAGATACAGCCTGGTGACAGACGGACAGACAGACGGACAGCGGAGCCTTAGTAATAGGGTCCCGTTTTTAGGGTACGGAACCCTAAAAAAGTATATTTTGAGCTTAAGGCTGCTTTTCCACCAGAGATGTGTGTTACGGATGTGTGTCAAATCCACCAATAGTATCGCTTGATTTTCAAATGACGACATGTTTGGTGCAGTGGCTAAGCGATTGACTGCTGCGCTGCGTGTCGCGGGTTCGATTCCCGCACGGAACAAAAACTTGTATGGCCTACAGATGGTTGTTCCGGGTCTGGGCGTTTGTGTATGTGAGATTTGTGTCTGTAGGTAAACGTACCCACGATACAAGAGTAATCTTAGTGTGGGGCAACGTTTTTTTAAAGAAAGAAAAAAAAAAGAAAAAATACGTGTCAAGGTTAGTAAAATAAAGCGATCCTATTGGCTGGTTTGAAAATCATCCGTAGTACCTACATATCTCCCGGTATCCACCAAAGCGGAGAGGAGAGGAGATGTGTCGAACAACCAATAGGACTGCGTTAGTTTTACATGTCTCCGCTAAGTTTCAAATCAAAACGAAATCCTATTGGTTGTTTACGAGACATCTCCTCTCCTCTCCGCTTTGGTGGATACTTAGCCTAAGAAGTTACACATTTTTTTATCACAATAATAATGCAAGGTGTTTTTCTAGCGTTTTGAATTTTTAGATTTCTCATATACTAAGTTAACAGATAAAACAGTCCGCTTCCTGAAAAGTTAATAAAAACCACCTAAATGTTTTGGCAAGCGCACCAACGTTATAATCATAAAATATTTAATAATAATCCTAATCCAAACTTTTTTTTATAGGTAATACTTATTATAATATTTAATAATAATCCTAATCCTAACTTTTTTTATAATACTTATTATAAATGCGAAAGTAAGTTTGTTTGTTTGTTACATTTTCACGCCTAAACCACGAAATGAAAAGGGACATAATTATTAGCCCCCAAGACTTAGCCAGTGCAGTCCGTCCAATGTCGAATTGGAAATCCCTCGGCCCGGACTAGGGTTACCATACCGGACCGTTACCATACCATACGGATTTGTCCGGACATGTCCGGACTTCTAGAATTTTGTCCGGACTTTGTCCGGCTCTTTAATTTGTCCGGATTTTTTGGCTCAGATGGAATACGAGTAATTAAACTTACTTACGTATTATCAATTTTTTTTTTATCTTTATTAACTTCTCATTCATCTAAAAACAAAATATAAATCTTTAACATTCAACTCAACGAGAACAAACAATACATTTTCGTACGTTTGCATTTTGTGACTAAAATGTCCGGACTTTTATTAAAATGTCAGGCTTTTTGCCAGGACTTTTCAAATTTCTAAATGGTAACCCTAGCCCGGACGGACTGCACAACTTCTGGTTAACATGGCTACGCAGTTCGCATGCTCGTTTGGCCTCACAATTCCAGTCACCTTTGGAATCTGGGTCGCTTCCACAGTTTCTTACGACAGGAGTTACCCACCTGCTCCATAAATGTGGTAGTACTGCGGAACCCAAGAATTATAGACCGATTGCCGACAGTCTAGATATAAGCTTCTTACGTCCATTTTGAGATCCAAAATTTATATTTACATTGAAAATTATTCTATCATGGCTGCTTCTCAAAATGGATGTAAGAATGGGTCCCGCGGTACTAAGGAGCTACTCCTCATTGATATGGCCATCAGCCAGCAGGTTCGCCGATCCCGAAAGGATTTGTCGACATGTTGGATAGATTATAAGAAGACCTACGACTCGGTGCCACATACAAGGCTCATGAGGGTGCTGGAGTTGTATAAAGTAAATACAACTCTATGCGCCTTTCTGACGTCATGTCTGGGGCAATGGAGGACGATCCCTCACTACCCAGGATGTAGGCAAATTCAAGGGATAGGAGAACCAACCGACCAAGGCCCAAGGACCAAGGAAACGGAGGTATATTCCAGGGCGATAGTCAGAGCCCGTTGTGGTTTTGCCTAGCCTTGAACCCTTTAAGCACACTGTTAGAGGGGTCGAGGTTAGGCTATCGATTCAGATGGGGTGGTCAGGTAATATCCTACCTCTTTTACATTGATGATCTGAAACTCTTTGCCGCCAACAATTTGCGACAGCTGGAGTTACTGAAGGTAACTGAAATTTTCAGTAATTCCATCAGGATGGAATTTGGTGTGGATAAATGTGCAGTCATGCATGTAAAGCAAGGGAGGATTATGGAATCCGTGGGAACCTAATTCTCAGTAAACCTCTCTCCACCATTCATTTCACCATTTAATCCATGTTATACAAACTGTAAACATGTTATACTGTGTGTCGTCCGCCAAGACCGCTAGTTGAATGTAAATCAAATTAGTGGTCACACTGTATGATATCCTAAAATAGAGGCGAGTAAACAACAAAAATTGTAAGAAAGTTTGTTATGTCGTCAGTGTCAAGAATCATGAGCGCGGTCAATCTCGGAGAAGGCGTGCAGGTGGTGAAGCTCGGGGCGGGCGCAAAGCGCTACGAGTTGGACGAGGAGGCGCTGAAGCGGATCTTGTTGCGGCCCGACGTGCGTGACCGGCCTGTCGTCGTGGTCAGCGTCGCCGGCGCATACCGCGGCGGCAAGTCTTTCATTCTCGACTTCTTCCTCAGATATCTATACGCACCAGTAAGTATCTTCTCAGCCTCTTACAGTTCAGCGGGACCTTTCCCAAAGTATACGCTAAGTGATAGCTTTTATTATTGTTTAATGCATCTTTATCGCAGAAAGAAAACCGGGGTCTTTCTTTTTCTCCTTTCTGCCGAAATTTGTGAGAGTTTGGCAAAATGAGTTGCTATACGACAGGTCTATACAGAGAGAGTAGAGTTAGTCTGGTTACATACTTGATCTTAGGTCTGCGTGCCTGCAAAGTGTACTGCTAGAAAATTAATTAACTTACAAGCCATTGACGTAGAAACACATAGACCTCAGGTCAGGGGGGTTACCATGATCTGTTAGAGCGGGAATGTTTTAATATTATTACGAGAGTGGGAAAGTGACAGCACTAAACAGCTCTCTAGCGCCATCTCTTACCCACTCTCATAATAATATTAAAACATTCCTGCTCTAAGAGATCATGGTCTCAGCTCTCGAAAATGTTCGAATCGAGAGTAGACTAAAATGCGAAAAAGAAGACTAATTTACGTCATTGGGTGCAGTGGAATCTTCGTGTGGTGAAAACCTAAGTAATAATACATTGTGATGACGACATAGGATTAAAATTAGTTTGTTGGTATTTCTAAGTTTATATGGCGGTGTGGGTGTCTTGACGCGCGCTCTGGTGGTGTTCTGATGATGTCAGTATATTTTTTTCGTGAATTTTGTACAAGACCGTTGGTCCTTGTGTTTCTACGTCAATGTTAAGAGCCATTACGCACTGTCAACTGGTTGTCGGAGACTTTAAGCATAGTCGCCCGGGCGACCGGCGACCAAGTGCGTAAACACCTATTTAAACTAAGTATAGAAAGTCACAGTCGTTGTCGACCAAGTCTCCGGCGACCAGTCGACAGTGCGTAATAGAAAGAAAGAAAGAAAGAAAAAATATTTATTTGTCACAGAGACACACACAAATAATTATTGTGAAAAAAAAGAATTAAAATAATAAAATAAAATGGTCAACTGCGACAAAAAGGTGACCACTCAGCATAATGCTGTGCTATGGCGTGGACCACAAACACAATGACTCTGAAAGGTCAAGAATAACAATTTGCCAGTTTTGAGTAAGTCTTTTGTTTCTATACGCGTCGTAGCGCCGCCGCGCCACTCTTTTCTCGAGCGTATATATATGTCGCAGTCGGATTGTATAATCCGCCGTATTACATTACGGCTAGCCGTTATCAAAAACAGGGCCGTTTTGAAATGCGGCGGTTCAACGATTACCTACTTAGAATTGGCAAAAGCCAATTCTAAGTGTCGTATCTTCGTCAATTTTGGTTTACGCAACAAAAGAAAAACACGGGTCTATTATTTTTTGATAATCTAACTGGCGGACTAATTCGATTTTTTAGTCAAATACCCTATTACTGGAATCTGAATTTCTGTGAGTGCTTAACATAACATTTTTCATCATTAACATTCGATAGCGTTCGAGTCAGCTGAGTGGAGAATGGCTGGGAAAAGAGGACGAGCCGTTGCAAGGATTCCACTGGAGAGGCGGTGGAGAGCGGGACACCACTGGTATCCACCTGTGGCCCCATCCCATTCTTACCACCCTGGAAAGTACCGGCGAGAAGGTGGGTAATCCAATTTGATCCTAATGGGATATGGCTATAAAGTAGAATATAAAAAACGAGCATAAAATCGCACGCGATTAAGAATAATACACGTGTACGCGTGCCATACGATAAAAGTCGACTCACGAATCCATTCATGCTCCGACGGTGTCTAATGGTAAGCAAAGCTGTAGAATAATTGTAATGCAGAAAATGTTGTGAGGAGAGCGATGGGGATGTGCGTTGATTTTTATGTGGTTGTTCCACACAAGACGGATGAGATGGACCACGGACACTTCACACCGACAATTCAGCAGCCCTCATCAAGCTGTCTCCCTCCCAACCTCCAGCCAACGCCATAAGCCGAGATCTGAATCCCACTAGGGGTCGCCCTTAGTGCTTTTGTTGCTAGTCATGATGTTAGTGTAGTATACTATTTACTTCCCCCCATTGTGCATTGGTTGGAGACCCTCTCCACGTAACCGGGCAACGTTATTGGCGTGACCAGAAACGCCAATAATTGCCCGGCTACGTAGAGACGGTCCACAAAGACCATCTACTAGCAGACAAATAGAAAACAAGGACCACGGACATGCGTTAGGTACTGAGATCGTCCATGCCACACGTCGTTCGTGTCTCTTGAAAATTAATTTGCCACATTCCGCACATTTTCACACCGATAATTCAGCCCTCATCAAGCTGTCTCCCCCCCCTAAGCCCCCGCCAGCAACGCCCTAAGCCAAGGTCCGAGTCTCACTAGGGGTCGCCCTTAGTGCTGTTGTTGCAGGTAGTCATGATGTTAGTGTAGTACAAGTAGTTAGCTTAGGTTAAGTATTTTACTCCCCCCCCCCCCATTGGCTGGAGACGCTTCAGGTCTCGCCAATAACTGCCCGGTTACGTAGAAATGGTCCTCTAGGAACACCTACAGCAGTCTAAAAGAAAAAAAAACCGCTCATTTGCTTAGATACGGTCGCGTTGCACTGTGTTTGTGGTTTGTTCTACATGGACTTAAGAGTGCCTTTCGACCAGAGATGTGCTATGCAGCTATGCTGCGAGAATGTAAAAGCTAAGCTACGAAACTATGTGAACGTTTCCACTGATGCTAAGCTATGTAGCGGAGCGAGTAAGATATTGTGCTATGAAAATGCGCCGCCGCAAGGTAGCTGTGCGAGGAAGATGCGCAGCTCGAGCTATGCAACGTATCGATAATAAGGAAGACAGGGGAGCGGCGGCGCGATGCTCTGCACATAGCTACACCACTCGCGACCGTCCACAGCACGCATCCTTCCATATAAACAACGTAGCTTAGTTGAATCAGTTTCCACCAGTGCTATGCTATGTCGACTAATGAATATGATTGGTGGATATCAAAAACGCATCCATAGCAACGTTGCATAGCACATCTTTGGTGGAAAAGCACCCTTAAACATCCATTTCCCGGTACCCTAGCGCCAGGTACAAACCCATGTCCTTGCAGGTGGCTGTGCTGCTAATGGACACACAGGGCACCTTCGACTCGGAGAGCACCATCGGGGAGAACTCCACCATCTTCGCGCTGTCCACTCTGATCTCGTCTGTGCAGGTCTACAATCTGTCCGGCAACATTAAGGAAGATGATTTACAACACTTGCAGGTTAGTTTACTTGTTTTATACTTTCGGCCTTCTAGTCAAAGAGTGAGTTTAAGTTTGCATGGTTATATGTGGGGTGGGAGGACGGGGAATGATTCTGGCTCGATTAAAGCTCTATTCTCATTACTGCGATACGGGCCGGTGCAATGAATTCAATATAAAGCAAAACTTATTTCTTAGTAATTTCTATAATACTCTAAGTTTGCCGCCAGTAGGCTATTCAAATTTTGCCGCCTCTACCGACCTCTACAATTCGATATCCTAGTTCACAATCATAGTAATGTAAATGACACAACAATATAATCGTTCAGGGGTGATTCTATCATTACAGTTTTAGCTAATATCGGTATGTCAGGATTGCGAGCAAGGTAAACACAGTAAATAAAACCAACATAGACTCTCCACCACTGAGAGTACTTGTATTTGGGTTAATATTAGTAACATTAACTAGATCACAGTATATTACTTTACACAATTATTACAAGATCATAAAATAAGGACAAGCTAATCAGATATAAAAGGTCAGACTTCTTCAGCTGTTCAACACGGAATGCCCTCGCTTCGTCGAATGACCACCGCCTTTATAACCTCGGGTGGGCCGATCCATATCGACGACTACCCTCTCTTGTCAACATTGCCCAGTGCTACCCGCTACCGATAACAGTAATTATATTTTTTGGACAGTGCAATTTTAACTTTATGATTTGTGCACTATCGTCCTAATTACACCAACTTTTTCCTGTAATTAGTACGATTGGGAACTAGGGGATCGATTTGTCAGTTCCTAGATTATTTTTACAACCCAACGATTTAGTTTGTACCAGAAATAGTTTTTGGGTATATTTCTGATCTAATAAAAGCTCAATCATGTACAGACGCCAGCACATCAAGCTACTACAATCTGTCAAATTTCTTTAATAGATTTTCATCTTCATCGCGAAAGCATTAGGTTCAAGGTTGATTGTGATAATTTGACACTTTCGGGTAGCTTGACCTGCTGGCGTCTGTACTACTAATAAGGCGGGATACCTAAGGTATGCCTTCAAACTACTTACACAATAACATACATTCGGTAAACGTAATTAATAGTAGGTTGTTGCATCGAGCGCAAAGGGAGTTATTAAAGCACGAGTGTTATGTTGGTGCCCGATCGCATGCGATGCGAGGGCACTAAATTAACACGAGTGCATTAATTACTCATAGGCAAGGTGCGTAATCTACTTTTCTTTCAACTACCAATCTACCTACCGTGATAAAATATCCATATAACATTATTTTTTTAACTTTTCTTGCTAAATAAGAAGTATCAAAGTTTTACAATGGTACAAAATGCGCGCCATTTCTTTTTTTTTTCACCAAGTCGGTTTTATTTAGCTGATTTTTATTTTCAGCCAGTATCTTTTTGATGTGATTTTATATTAAACTTAATGGGAGACATTAAACCTCTGTGGTAAATTTATATCTAAATAAAAAATAAAAAACAGTGCATTAATGTAAAACAGTGCAATAATGACCACATTTCTGCACTGTTTTGCTTCTAAGCAAAAAATACGTCCTTTGTGACCAGTTTTGTAGTGATTAATGATAACATTACTACGTAGTTGAAAGAAAAAAATATTTTCGTTATCATTATTTTAGAAGCAGAACAGTGCAGAAATGTTGTATGAAATCTCATTACTGCACTGCAAACAGTGCAGAAATGTTGTATGAAATTTCATTACTGCACTGTTTTTCATTAGTGCAGTTTTTTATTTTTTATTTAGATATAAATTTACCACAGAGGTTTAATGTCTCCCGTTAAGTTTAATATTAAATGTATGCATTCTTATCTTAGAGCATATATTCTTATGCATTAGATCAAAAAGATACTGGCTGAAAATAAAAATCGGCTGAATAAAACCGAATTGGTGAAAAAAAAAAAACAAATGGCGCGCATTTTGTCGGAATCATCGAATAACGATGGAGCCATAAAATTAAATTTGAATTGATTGAAAACTTTGATACTTCTTAATTAGCAAGAAAAGTTTTAAAAAATGGAAATAGATAGCGATATGAATTCAAGTCCAGAAAGTATAAAATCAGCTGCAAATGAAATTGTTAATAACCTTTTGCCGCAAAAGTCGCAGGATAACCTTGTTTTCATTAACTTGAGTTTTTATTTTGAGTAGGTATATTTTATCACGGTAGGTAAATTGGTAGTTGAAAGAAAAGTAGATTACGCACCTTGCTGAAGTGAGTAATTAATGCACTCGTGTTAATTTAGTGCCCTCGCATCGCATGCGCTCGGGCACCAACATAACACTCGTGCATTAATAACTCCCTTTGCGCTCGATGCAACAACCTACTATTAATTACGTTTACCGAATGTATGTTAGTGTGTAAGTAGTTTGAAGGCGTACCTTAGGTATCCCGCCTTATTAGTAGTACAGACGCCAGCAGGTAATAACAAAAAAAAGAGGATACTAATCCGCAGGCCACTTAAAGAATCACTGATGACTGTTCTATAGCAAGTGTTAAAATTTCAAAATTCGATGATTTTTACACTCGTATAAATTCTTTATCCATGCTTTAGTTACGAAATCATATAATTGAGCTTCTAATCCGTGACCCCAAATATGAACTAAAATGTAAACACAGCTGATCACAGCTGACGATAGATAATTTTAGCATATTTTTTATGAAATTTTTGAACAGCTATTTCTATTAATCTCTTACTACTTTTACTTTTGGGGAAAGTTGTAGAACAAAAGTTATTCATTGTTATGGGTACTTTAATACCCTTTCGGATTAGTACCCTCTTTCCGAGTAACCTTATATAAATATGAATCTTTTTAATTTCTGTAAGTCATAAAATAATTTTTTTGGCCCCAAATTTGCCACAGATAAAATATGCCACCCTAGGCTCCAGCCTACTCAGCCTGCTGATAAATCTACCACTGAATAGAACACTGATCTGCCGTACGTTATCTAGAAGGCAGCTAAGCCCAAAAGTCTACTTTTGAGTTATAAGCGAAAAAGGTGGGAATCGTTGTCTCTATGAAAGGGAAGTTATTATTACAAAATTGTTAATTGAAATAGGTACAGTATTAATTGCTCTATAATTTTCAGTATATTTCAGTTATCTATCCCTTTCAGTTTTTTCACAAAATTCATTTTTACTTTTTAGTTAAGCATTTTGTAATTATGTTAAATGAGTAATACGATACTAAAAAGTCGCTAACAATACCTTAGCCGCTTTGTTTTATGTGTAACTTCGCAACTACAACAGATATAAAAACAATTCCAAGACAGGACGATAGAGAATTTTCAACTCTATAAAATGGCATCAAAACCTCCAAATTCGACCAACTGTGGCTTAACTGCCTTTTAGTCAACGTACGGCAGTGATTGAGTCGGTTCTTCCGTTCTTTTAAAGATTACTTGTGTTTAATGCCAGTTGTTCACGGAGTACGGAAAGCTGGCTTGCGACGGAAACGAGAAGGCTTTCCAGACGCTTACCTTCCTCGTGAGGGACTGGATGAGCGACTACGAACACGCCCACGGCTTTGGCGGCGGAGAAGCGCTGCTCAATAAAAGACTTCAGGTGAGAGAGTTATGCCGATAATGCTAGCACAATTAAAATATTGCCATCTGACCTGTTTTTTAATGGGGAGACGAATCCTTTTTTTAAATGTTCCTTTTAAGTACAATTGTTTTAAAATTTAATTCCGTAACAGAAACTGTCCAAAACTATCGGATAATCCGAAATAATTTCATATCCGTAACCGTATCTGAAACCGGTATAATATTATTCTTATGTCCGTATGTATCCAGATCCGAAATTTCATATCTACTAAATCCCTTTTTTTTAAGAATGGGAAATCGTTAAATGACTTTTTCCGCTCTGGACAGAGCGGAAGGGAATGTCAGACTCTTACTGACTAAAACCCATCCGTGTTCCTCCTAATGCCTTTTGCGTTCCAGGGGCCTAATTCTCCTAAAATAAATCTTGATAAATCACAACCGAACCAAGGCCGAACCGTTCATTCAGACAGTTCTCAATTTAAAAAAACAAAATCAATCATTTTGAAAGTTTTCGAAAACAAAAACTGACCGACAGTTGTGGTTCGATAGCGTTTGGTAACAATTTATTTTAGGAGAATTAGGCCCCAGGGCCGCGGTAACTCTTTCGAACGAATTCCGCAACCCTGGCAGATCTATTTCATCCCTGGTTTCTAGTTTTGGTGGGATAACTTCTACATGAGAAATATTTGTTACCAGTCTAAAGCACAGCAGAAGTCAGAGCTGCGGGAGGTTCGTGAACACATTCGTTCGTGTTTCCAAAAGATCAATTGCTTCCTGATGCCGCACCCCGGCCTCAGTGTGGCCAACCGAAGCTTCGCTGGATGTCTCCACGGTCAGTAAGATCTAGCTTTAGCGCTTATGGTCTACGTAGCATTTATTTTATAATTTCTTTCTTAAAGATTAGTCTATTTGAAACTAATTTGAATATTTTTGTTTACTACGCGGTAGTTATTTTTTTAATAATTATTTTTCCGTATAGTATGTATGTTATACAACAGTGTGCTATAGGTAGGTACAACTTTGTATAATTGTGTGTTATGTAGATCTTCTTCTTCTATCGTGTAGCCATGAGCTATACGAGAATACGAGTAGTTCATGCCGTGGTGAAAAGATTAGCCAGTCAGCAAGCTTGGTAGCGGGGCTGACCCGGACATACTTATGTATCGTCACTCGTGGAAGCTCTTTTCATGCACCTCCGTTATGTAGATAAATAATATGTACGATTTTTTTTGTAATAAAACTAGGTAGGTAATATTATTCTTACATCAATGAATGAGGACTCAGTCGCGAATCTGCATATTAGGATATTTGCAGATTACCTAGGTAATGCGAGATATTGACCTGCGTCCGGCGTGTGCCGTTTACCAGATTACCTTGGTAATCTACACATTAACGTAATACATTCATCATCATCATCATGCAGCCGTAAGACGTACACTGCTGGACATAGGCCTGCCCCAAAAGGGGGGGCGGGAGTTTGTCGTAATCGCCACGCTTGGCAGGCGGGTTGGCGATCGAAGTATGGTTGTTAAAGTACTCAGAGAACGCTGCTGCCCATCCTCTAGAGCAGCGCTTCCTAAAAGGTGGTCCGCGGAACTCTGGGGTTCCGTCAAATGGTCACAGGGGTTCCGCGGTCTGTCCGAGAGTTAAATAAAACGTTCGTGGAAAAGACTCATACTTCCTCACACTCTCACTCCCATTTCATTCATAAGCTCCATATCTTCGCGTTCAATTGTCAGACATAAAGCCTCATTTTAGTGCTATTATAAAAAACCATGTGAAAAAAAATCATTCTTCACGTTAAATAATTACCTACCTTGTATTTCTTTGTTACAATACATGTTTTGCAATACGTATAATGATTATTTTTCATTTATAACTTGCATGGGGGGTGCATGAAAAGAGCCTCCACGAGTGACGATACTTAAGTACGTCCGGCGCACCCTGGGCAGGCAGCCCCGCTACTAACCTTGCTGACTGGCTAATCTTTTCACCACAGCATGAGCTATTTTCGTATAGCTCGTGCTGACACGAGAGAAGATTTATAACTTGTTCTTTCTTTGAGTTTAACATGAATATATTCAAACTACGAGGTAAACACTTAAGTTATCAAAATAGCCAGCCTGGGTTCCGCCAAAAAAAGGATAATCAAATAGGGTTCCATGGCCAAATAAAATTAGGAACCTCTGCTCTAGAGTCTGCTCTAGAGGTCTCCAAACTTTTTAGCTTAAGGGCCACACTGACTCTTTCACTACGATCCAAGGGGTCAAGACCTAGTTCGTTCTTTGCCCCACGCTAAGACTTTGCCCCACGCTAAGATTTCTCTTGTATCGTGGGTGCGTTTACAGACACAAATCTCACAAACAAACGCCCAGACCCGAAACAACCATCTGTAGGCCATACAAATTTTTGTTCTATGTGGGAATCGAACCCACGACCCGTAGCGCAGAAGCCAATCGCTTAGCCACTGCACCAAACGTGTTGTCGACATGTCGTCGTGTTCATCATACCATCATACTGTAGTCTTGATGAGCACTAACAATCTGGTCCACTGCCGCGAGCCGGACTGGTGGCCTGCTCTAGAGAATCCCTTAGTCGCCTTTTACGACACCCACAGGTAGAGATGGGGTAGTGCTATTCTTTAAATCCGGCACTACACGAGAATACATGTGTAATACATTAGCTTAATGTTACTCTGCAAAAAAATGCAAACCATCTACCATTGCACTGTCAATCAGTGCAATGTGCAAAAAATGCAATAACTATAATAGAACTCGTGTTTTATTTACAGACGTCACTGAAAAGTTCAGATTAGGACTTATTGAGTTGGTACCTTCATTCTTCGATCCGGAACAACTCACTCCGAAGTTAATCAACGGAGAGCGTGTCAAGACGCAAGATCTGCTCGAGTACTTCCAAAAGTACGTCGATATCTTCAATAGTGATGAAATCCCCGAAGCTGTTACTATTTTTAAGGTAGGCATTACGTCATGAGGTCTCATTACGGTGGCCGGCGTCCTCCCCGTCTCGGCGTGCAAGTGGTGGTGACGTCGGCGGAGAGAAGTACTCGTCGCTCGAGCTCGACGCGACTGCGGCGGCCAGTGTCACAGCACTCACGGTGGGGCTGGATTCCGGCGGCTGCGAGGCGGAACTGAGCGACGAGGCCGAAGGTGGTGGACGTGTATTTTGTTGGGTCCTGGTCTTACTTTGTCGAAGTCCGTCTAAGAATGCGCGTGCGCTAGCAAAGTCTGTTGGAAGCCAATACACATATCTACTAATGTAGTAGGATTATCCCTCGTTTACACCAATGTATAAAATGCGTATCCTAAGTAATATTATAAATGCGAAAGTAAGTTTGTTTGTTTGTTACCTTTTCACGCCTAAACCACTGAACCGATCATCCTGAAATTTTGCATATACGTTTGTCAGGTGTACAGAAACGGACATAGGGTACCTACCTGTCATCCCGAAAAAAAGTACTATTCTCGGGGAAGACAACAATAATGACAACAGATGGCGCCAAGTGTCTTTCGAATCATGATTGAATTATATTATTATAGAAACTTATTATTAGACAAATTCTAAATTAACCGCGAGCGAAGCCGCGGGCAAAAGCTAGTTGTACATAAATGTATCAAAGAATGTTTAAAAAAAGTTATTGTAAATTATACATAAGTATTTACAATAATTTAAGTAATAATATTTTAATAAGTAGGAAACATGTAAAAGTCTGCAGAACAGTTGTTTTAAAGATTATATACACGTTTACGCGATAGAAAAAAATAATTAAAAAATCAACAAAACTTATTTCGGTGTAAACGAGGGGTTAAATATAATATCTGTGTGTCCTACGTCACAGGCGACGGCGGCCGCGTGCATGACGGCGGCGGTGCGCGAGGCTCGCGAGCTGTACGAGTCGCACATGGAGGCGCGCCTGCGCGATGACGTCAGCGTGGCCGTCAGCACGCTCACCGCGTGGCACAACGCCGCCAAGGACGACGCCGTGCAGCGGTACAGCGCGAAGAGGAAGCTGGGCGCACAAGTCGATGTTGACTATCATCTGGAGGAACTCAAAAAGGTACGACCCTATAGCTGCCGATTTCCAGTACAATGACGATCGTTGGCATTGTCGTTCTTTATACATTTAATTAAAGCTGCTGAGCCTCAGTTCTGAGGTCTTGCGTTCAATTTCCACGTCCATTAAACTGCTACTGTGTTATTACAAATTCCTACGAGGTATCGACTTAACACCATTAACTAAATCCTATTACCCTTTAATAATATGAATGTTGGCAGGAGCTGGATGCGCGTCTCTCATTATACTTGTGGAACAACGATGCCAAGGTTCGAGACACAATGTCTCTCGCCAAGAAAGCCTACGAGGATGAGCTGAGCGCCGTGTGTGAGGTACAAGCGCGTCTCTGCCTGCACCCGCTCGATCTGAAGAACCTGCATGCTGAGGCCCTCACGGCCGCGGTCACACTCTTCGACTCCGCGAGACATGTGCCTAAAGACGAGGAAGATGGAGAAAGAGCTGCTTTAGTGCGGGTAAGTTTTTCAATATTAAATATTAATTTTGTGCCATCCAATCATATCAATAGTAGTGCTGGGAAAAGTGTATCACCGAAGTGAATGTATCATTTGTATCTGCATCAGTTCAAAGATTCGTATCAGTGGAACGTATCTTTATCATTTGAATCACTAAACAAAACTCAAGCCAACGAAAGAATGAGATCGCCGCTCGGAGCGGCGATCTCACTCTTTCGTTCGCGTCAGTTCGCGACGTTTCGGATTCGGATCAGCCGATGCATGAGTGAGAGAGTTCGTGTATAGCCGCGTTCCAAATGAGGCAAATTGACAGAGATCCGAAAGAGCAGAATGAATGATACAGATACACTATTTGTATAGTTTCAAGATACGTTTCAATGCATCAGATTGAAGAAACGACTCACTGAGTCGACTCAGTAAAGAGTTACACACGACTAATCAATAGCCTATGTAGTTTTAGCATTCCATGGCAGGATGAAGCTTTTTCTTAAAAGTAGGTCCATTCCACATGCATCACGTTAGGTAAGCGGGTTGGTGCCCACAGAGTACGTCCTCTCGAACTGTTTCATTAACAGCCTCCCCGAGAGACGGTACTTGAGTTCGTCGGGCGCACCTTGGGCAGTCAGCCTCGCTACCAATCTTGCTGACTGGCAATTTTTTCACTACGGCATGAGCTATTCTCGTATAGCTCGTGACCTCATCTCATCACGTGCCCCAAAATATAAAACCGAAAACATGGAAGTGTTCTCCAGAAGTTCGGACAACTATGTCAATCAATTGGTACCTATATCTACCTACCAGTCCAGTTTTGGGTGTAAGTAGACATCACCCGAGTTGTCGTTGTTAATGGAGCCATAAAACATAAATGTTGCAGAGTTTAGAGCAGCAATACGAGCATTTATGCGCAATGAACGAGCAGAACAACAGGAGCGCTGTTTTGGAGGCGCGAGACCTGTATGTGACGCGGATGAAGCAGCAGGTGGACCAAGCAGGCGTTAGCTCCGATCTGCTCCAGGCACAACACCAGAGCGCGTTAGACGATGCACGAGCTCTCTTCGCCAACCAGAGGAGCCGCGCCACGGAACAAGAAGACGACCCCTATGTGCAGCGATTGCTTGAAGTACGTTCCTCTGTAGTTCCGCATGTAGCCGCTTTACGGGAAACCGTCCGTAAGGAAGTCCGTAGGCTTCGACGCTCGCTGCGCTTTTGACAAGTTCAATATCCAAAGTGATGTAAAGCTGAACCTTTCAAAAGCGAAAGCGGCAGCGAACCCAGTTTAAGGCGAAGCTTATGCTGAGACGCAGGTGACGCAGGTGCACGCAGCGTAGCGTAGAGCAGATTTTGTAATGTATGAACGTACTAAGAGCTGCGTACGCTGCGGCGCAGACGCGTGCGACGCAGACATGCGTCTGCTCTGCGCCGCGTTGTAGTGCCGGCACAGATTTCTGCGCGACACGTGCATGTCGACATGTGTTTTTATCGCTAATTCGAATTTTATTGCAATGACAGAACATTTAATTGAATTAGTGCGTTGTGAACCTTGTTTGTATGATACTAATCATCCAGACTATTAAAAAAAACGTTTGTCAACTCGAACGCATCTATTCTTTGTACTAGTAAAACTCGAATGCGTCTTCGAGCTGCGTCGTAGCATGCTGTCGTAGCCTGTCTGCCTCGCCTGCCCTGTGCGGCGAAATCTGTACTGTGCTGCGCTGCGTCACCTACGTCTCAGCATACGCTTAGCCTAATTTAAACGTCTAGTCGTTTGACGACTAGGTACCGTTAACAGCCGAAGTCGATCGAGTTGAGTAGGTGTAAACACGGTTGGGCGACTCTGACGTTTTCGGCCAGCCAACAGTCGACCGCGCTAAACAATTACGACTGTTCGTGGCGACTTTGTGTCTTAGTCGAAGGCGGCAGTCGACCAGCATTCTAATTGCGCAACACACTCGTAATCGCTATGGCTAGGATTTTGACAGGTCAACAATTTCCATAGCAATATTTGTATTAACAATCCAACTTTTCCACAACTATGTACTACCACGCAATGAATATTGTTTTTGACACATCAACTGTCATGATTGATGTTGGTTACGTTACGCAATTGCTGGTGTAAATGAGCCATTAGTCGTCAAATAAATTCAATTAAAAGGATGATTATCCTACATTGATATTTTGAAATTTTAAGTGTAAACTGGAAAGCGACACAATAGTATCTGACGTGTAGTTATTCTTCATTTAATGAAAAGTCATCTGACCCTTTACTTGAAGTGCCATTAAATCACTGACCTCTATAATAACCACTGGACTGGCGGCTGTCAAAGTGCTTTTGTGCCCGTTTGATAATCGCCATTTTGGCGCTGTTAGACGTAGCGAGTGTCTGTGGTACTAAAACTAGTGATGTCGACATCAGCGAACAAATATCGATACAAAAGAAAACTCTTGATAATAAGTGTTTACAGTAAATAAACGTAAAATCATAATTGCTTACTATATTATATTAATTTGGGAGCGTACTGAAGTATCGATTTTGCCTAAGAAAAAGGAATAATGATTGAATTACCTTCGTTTTTATTAAGATTCTCATACATTAAAATAATGTGCATTTTGTTGAAAAAATACTTTTACCTATTATTGAGCCAGACTGAACTAAATACATTATTATTTAAAACCTCTGAAAATTTGACCGATGTATCGATATTTTTTCCTCGTGATATCGAAGTCGATATTGATATTTTAATAAATATCGATACATCGATTTATCGATATTTTTTTCACTTCCGACATCCCTACCATAAACGTCAAAATTAGTTCTGTGGACACACGCTAGCACGCTATTGGCGCTTCAAATTGGCACAAAAAAATAGCTGTCAAACTTACGGAACAGCCCGTCCAGTGGTAATTATACAGGTCAGTGCATTAAATGAAAAACGTCATCACGACAGACAGTATTGTCGTTTACTTTTTGCGGGGTGGGGGAGAGGGGGTCTCTCGCGTATGCATTCTACGGTTAGTCGGAAAGGAGGTACTAATCCGCAGGCCACATAAAGACTGTTTTAAAAGTTTAAAATTTCGAAATTCGATAATTTTTATTTCCATGTAAAATAATTTTTATTTTATTTTTTTCAAAAATTCTTTGTCCCTACTTTAGTTACGAATTCAGAAAACGGAGCTTCTAATTCGTGACCCAAAATATGACCTAATGTATACACAGCTGATCATAGCTGACGTTAGATAGATTTTAGCATAATTTTGATGTAATTTTTGAACAGCTATTTCTCTTAAAATATTGACTTTTGGGGAAAGTTGTAGAACAAAAGTTAGTCATTATTATGGGTACCGTAGAACGGGGTTACTTTGATCAATTTTTTGAGCTTCATGTGTTTGTATCTTATTTATTTTCGCTTTTAGCTGCTACATCAAAAATATTTTATGTAGACTCAATTAACTGAGATATATAAAATCACATAGACTAGATAAAAAAAACTATAGAGCACAGTTTTCGATAGCAAAAAGGAGAAATGTTCCTTATCAAACTTGGACCGTAGAGCTTCTACTTTGATGATCTCTGTTCTATCATTGAATTTCAAAGTAGCCCCAATCGAAAAATCTAAAACTCGTTTTTTTTACATATTCAGGGGTGTCATTTAATATTTTTTATCATCGCCATCTAACATCGCAGACACCTCTATACTGAATGGTAAAATAGGAAAACTGTCAACGTTCCCTACAATATTAAATTAAAATGCACAAGTTCCATTTTCACACAGATATTTAACCAAATGCAAAATGTTTAGTAACTATCAATGTCGCCCCTGTATTTGAAAGTAACCCCGGTTTACCGGTACTTTCAGACCCTTTCGGATTAGTACCCCCTTTCTGACTAACCTTGTTTATTGTAACTACGACATTCACACATTAAAAATAAAATAAAATTAGGCCCCATTTGACACTAACTGTCAAATGGGGCCTAAGCGAGTTGACAGAGGGGAAATGTTCCGTATGGCCACTCCCGACTAGGTATGTCGACCGCGTTGCTCTAAGTAGAATACGGTTCATGATATAGGCTTACTATCGCAGCTTAGGTCTTTATGTAATTTTGTACATATTTCGGACGAGTCATTAGATAGATAGATAGATATACTTTATTGTACACTAAAAGAAATAAAACAGTAGGAATATACATGATTATTATACATTATACAGCATGTAAGGGTAAACACCGTTATCACTCAAACCATGGGTAGTTGACTTAAATATAAAGATATAGGACCGAGTAAAAAATAAATAAAAAAATATACGCGCGAGAAATGAGCGGCGCGGCGGCGCTAAGACGCGGCGTACACACACTCGCTAACGAGACAGCTGACTGACTGGGGTAGCAAACTGTGCGGGGCCGTGCGTCAGGCCATGCGGCGAGTTCCCCGCGCCCCCTCCCGTAGCTTGTAGCCCCCGCGCATAGGGTGAAATGATTTTGGGGAAAAATTTAAATTTTAGAAAAAAAAAGTTTGTTATTTTTCATTGATTTTACGTTCTATAAATGAAACCAAACCACTGGTTTCAAGGATAAGTGTGTTTACCCTTACAGCCTGTAGTCATTTACACATTCATTTACTGGACTTTAATTAAACTTCGTTTTGCATAATTCGTAAACTTTATTTTATTTTCTTGTTCTTCCTATAAAGTCTGTCCAAAAAGTCGGGATTTCGAAACTATTGTAGGAATGCTCCGAAATCCCTACTTTTTGTACAAACATCATCAACATAGAAGGAAATAAGTATCTTAAATATTTCCATTCTAGTATTTGTTGAGTACATTGCTCGCAGAACGGATGGCCGATGGGGCCGAAAGGTTCCGGAGTGGCGACCGCGTACCGGAAGACGCAGCGTGGGTAGGCTTCCCATAAGGTGGACCGATGATCTGGTGAAGGTCGCGGGAAACCGCTGGATGCGAGAAGCACAGGACCGGTCAATGTGGCGATGCTTGCGGGAGGCCTATGTCCAGCAGTGGACGTCTTTCGGCTGAATGATGATGATGATGATGAATATTTATTATTAATGATCGCGTTAACTTGTAATTGTAGGTACTTGTATTATGATAATACTCATGTACAAATCTTTGTCTAAAAATATTTACGAAGCATTTATCAGATGGTCGACTTCGACTTCTAGAATTTTATACAGGCTGTAAGGGTAAACACCGTTATCGTTGAAACCGGTGGTTTGGTTTCATTCATAGAACGTAAAATCAATGAAAAATAACAAACTTTTTTTTTTTTAATTTTCATTTTTTCTCAAAAGCATTTCACCCTATGCGCGGGGGCAACAAGCTACGGGAGGGGGCGCGGGGAACTCGCCGCGTGGCCCGACGCACGGCCCCGCACAGTTTGCTATACCAGTCAGTCAGCTGCCTCGTTAGTGAGTGTGTGTACGCCGCGTCATAGCGCCGCCGCGCTGCTCATTTCTCGCGCGTATATTTTTTTTTTACTCGGTCCTATATTTTTATGTTTGAGTCAACTACCCATGGTTTGAGTGATAACGGTGTTTACCCTTACATGCTGTATTATGTCTTTGAGGGAAATCGAAATTGTCAAACAACAACAATTTGTATTTTGGTTTCGTTGCTTCTTCAAGTCTTTTCTTCGTCTGTTCTTCGAGCTTATGGTTAGCTGAAAGCTAAAAATCTGAAAGAACCAAATCAATGATTATGCTTAGCAAAGTTTTACGTAAGTTCAGTTTGAGAAAAGTCTAAAGACGCTTTATAGATCTCAGCCTAAGAGCAAAACAAAAACTCGGAATACTGCTTCTTATAAGATAACTAGCTTTTGCTCGCGGCTTCGCTCCCGTTAATTTACGGATCCCTAATTTTTTGATCCCAAAATATAGCCTATAGCACTCAGGGATAATGTAGCTTCCTATTGGTGAAAGAATTTTTGAAATCGGATGAGTAATTTCGGAGATTACCTCCTACATACAAACAAACAAACAAACAAATTCTACCTCTTTATAATATTAGTATAGACTAGCGACCCGTCCCGGCTTCGCACGAGTGCAATGTATTATACAAATAAACCTTCATCTTGAATCACTCTATCTATTAAAAAAAACCGCATCAAAATCCGTTGCGTAGTTTTAAAGATCTAAGTATACATAGGGACAGACAGACAGCGGGAAATGACTTTGTTTTATACTATGTAGTGATAACAAACCTCGCAAACCTTAAAAGTTGACGAGGGTAATGGCTTATACAGGATGTAAACGAATTCGTGTAATTCCTTTCAACCGCGTGTACTACTGGTTTTTTTCAGAAACAACAAAAAAAGTTTTCAAAAATGAACCATGGTATGCTGTATCTGAGTCATTTTAGCGTCCCAATTTAACTGACTGCGTGGAGCGGTATCGCGCTAGTCGTACCCATCAGCTATGTCGCCGTGTCTTCATTAATTTATGCATGGCATCGTTATAAATCACATAAAAAATATTTGGGAAAAAAAATACTTTATTTTTATTTTTAATCAATCTAAATCCCGTGCGGGGTTAATCTATAACATTTATAGATCATGTGGTTTGAAGGAATTACACGAATTCGTCTAGTCTGTATTATCTGTTAATACATTCAATGCCACCACAATTTTCTTGAAGTTCATATTCATAGCGATGCCGTCCTATAAGGACGACAAACAAACAGAACACGCCTGGCGTGTTCGAGGCGTCGTTATAGAAATTCGCAAGAACACGCTAGGCGTGTCGGTGGAAGAAGCATGTCACTACATAATACGTGCAACTGATGCATTAGAAGTGTTTGGGAATAAATTAGCAAGAACACGCTAGGCGTGTCGGTAGAAGAAGCATGTCACTACATAATACATGCAATTAATGCATTAGAAGTGTTTGGGAATAAATTAGCAAGAACACGCTAGGCGTGTCGGTGGAAGAAGCATGTCACTACATAATACATGCAACTGATGCATTAGAAGTGTTGTGAACATCCCTGTTCCCATCACAAACAATGAGTATGACTTCATAAAATTTTCAGGAAATCAACAGCTGCTTCGTGGACTTCGAAAAGTCAAATGTTAACAGCAACAGGATGGCCATGCAGGTGGCTGAGTACATGTACAACAACTACATGTCATCCGCTTGGGGCCCCCAGTCGTGTTGCTTCCACCCGCGGGCTCTCGAAGACTTACATAAGAAGGCGATGCACGCGTCGCTGCAAGAGTTCCTTGCTAACAGAACCCAAAGCGAAGAAGATGATTACAAGGAAAAACTTGTTAAGGTGTGTAGTACAAGGCTTAAGACAGGCACCTCCATACTATTACCACAGTGTACCTACTTACTACATACAGTGGGTCAACGTCCATACATTTGACAGGTCCTATGAAATGTCAAAGTTATGTAGGGGCGGAGGTTATGTCCCAAGTATGCAGTATGGCTACTCGGGACATAACCTCCGCTCCTTCACCCCGCAACCCCCCACACGATTGCTCTGCGACAATGTTCTACGTTGACCGACTGTAAGGAGTAAGATATAGGTAGACTGTGCTATTACTATGCGTTCCTGTGTACGCGTAACCGACTACGCGTACACAGGAACGCGCAGTCCGTACACACCTTTACGGTGAGTTATTTTCCCAATGTCAAAGCCAAAGTTGTTTATTTCAAATAGACCAGATTATAGGCACTTTTAAAACGTCAAAACTAGGTGCACGGTTCCAAAAGGTAGGTTGCATGGAGAAGAGCCGGCAAGAAACTCCAAGAATACTCGTTTCAAAATACTTAGTTCAGGATAATTCCATTACAGTAGTGTGAGAAATATTTGGGAGCAAAGAACTCGAGTCACTCCTTTTTCCCGTGTCCTGGGCCCCAATTCTCCTAAAATAAATTGTTGCCAAACGCAATCGAACCACAACCGTCGGTCAGTTTTTGTTTTCGAAAACTTTCAAAATGATTGATTTTGTTTTTTGTGTCCAACAATTTGATAGCTTTTGAAATTGAGAACTGTCTGAATGAACGTTTCGGCCTTGGTTCGGTTGTGATTTATCAAGATTTATTTTAGGAGGCTTAGGCCCCTGGTTATTAGTTTTGGTTTCATGAATTATATAATTCAAAATACAAAAAACTACCCTCATTGTAAAGGTTATCAAATAACCTTTTAGGCGATATATGTTTAGAATTAATCTGTTTCATAATACCAAAAATAATAACAATTATACCTACGTGAAAAATAGAGTGGCTCGATTGATTTGCTCCCAAGTATAGAATGAGAATAATGCAGGTTAACCGGTTGCGTACCGCCCGTCGTCTAAGGACGACACTTAATTGTCATATCTATTGTGTCTATAATTACGGTGATTAAGAAATAAACTCACATATGAGTAACAAATAGAAAAAGATGCCTTCTAGGATTGCCATAGCACTTAAGGGCTGACCAGTCCCCAGCACCCGTTCACGAGCATGACGTGCACATCCAATGTATCATATCAAGTCTTATTTACGTTCGGTTCAGCCTGTTTTAGATCGACACGACGTTGATGTTGATACGTATACAGGGTGGGTCAAAACTCGTGGATCAAACGAAACAGGGCGATAGTTGTGGTTATTTGCTGCAAAAAATATCTCTGCGGCAGAGCCCTAACTTGATCTCCTTAAAAGTTATGACAATTTGAGTGTTTTTTTAAAGAAAATACTAAAATTTGTAATAAATAGGCAATTAGAGTAAAGTGGGTACCTACCTATTTGAAGATCTTAAATGGTGTTTAGATGCTTGAAAGTGCTTTTGTGACAGTGAGTACCATGATTTATGAGTATTGGCACTTTTTTCAATATCTTTTAAGTCTCACGAAAAATTATTTGTAACTTAAGAACATTACTGTAAAAAAAAATGTACTATCTACCAAAAAATGCTGCAAATAACCTCAACTATCGCCCTGTTTCGTTTGACCCACGATTTTACCTACATACAGGGTGAAATTTTTCAGTTTAAAAATCACTTACTTGGCTAAGGTTCGGATAGTCTTATTAATTTTTGGATCAATTTTAACGTATGCATTAATTACTGCATGTGAAACTGACTTGGCACTGGCAAAGATTACAAATCAGTTCCGTTTCTAGAATATTTTGTCAAGCTGTACAATAGGCATGTTGACAGCATCAATAAATTACAAATCTAATTAGTCCGCCAGTTAGAGTTCTGAAAAATAATGGACATTTATTTTTTCTTTTGTTAAATCTATGAATATTTAGAATGATAAAACGCATCAAAACTGGAGAGTAGGGGCTTGTGACGTCAGAAGCAAGTAAAAATTGTACTTGCTTGTGACGTTTCGCCAATTTTAAAAGTGTCGTATCTTCGTCAATTTTGCTGTATGTAACAAAAGAAAAAATACGGGTCAAATATTTTTTGATAATCCAACTGACGGACTAATTCGTTTTTTTCAGTCAAATAGGTTCCCTATTTTCGACTGACGTCTAACGGATATTGATTATACTATTTTTTACAGATCCTCGAGAGTCGTTACTCTGAATTGCAGACAATCAACGAGTTCAACAACTATCAAGCATTAGAGCAAGCCTTTGGGGTGTACACAAGGAAGATGGACAAGCATACCCAGCCGTCACTGGTGTCTATTCTGGTCGCGCCCTTCTTCATCAAGTTACTGGCGTTCCTGCCCGGGTACCACAACAAAGCCAAGCGCGCCGCTCAAGATGAGTTCAACAAAAGGCGTCGTGGTAAAGAGTATGGTGAAGACGAATATTATGAAAATCTTATGACGGTATGTATATGTCGCAGACTAATTCGGTTATAGAATTAGGTAGCAGTGATTATAGCATTGCAGTTCAAACCGATGTCAGCTTATCAGCAATGTGGGCATGGTAAATAAAACCAACATAGACTCTCGACGACTGAGATTACTTGTAATCAGATTAGTTGTTAGTTACATGAGCTAGGTCACAACACAATATAGTTCAAACAAGATCATAATCATAAAATAAGAAGGACAAACTAGTCAAATACTTCTACGAGGGTTCGACACAGAGTGCCTCATCAGCCTGTATGTCCTAAATCGACCACACACATTGTAATCGGGTCATATCGATATCTGTCATCGAGCCACAACCAAACATTGAAGTAGTGCGTTTAGCAATAATTTAAAAATAATGATTAACAAAAAAACAATGATGCTTGACATTTCACACGCTCGCTCTGCGACATATAAATAATCTTAGTACAGTCTGCGAGGCCTAAGCTGAGCTTTGCATTTGTGTGGGTGATCATGATCACACAAAAATGTGCCAAAAAGCAGTATAAACCGGTTTAAACCAAGCAAAGGACGCGTCACGCTCTATGCCGACGTCACACTCACACCTACACTATCTACGTGCACTCACACAAATGCAAAGCTTATCTTAGGCCTCGCGGACTGTACTAACTCTTAAGGTTACAACGATAATGTTGATGCATTTTTCCGCGTGTATCATTTATGTTTTAATTGTATGTAATGACAGTAAGCGGCGGTAAACACGGCGGATTGAAAGGCGGACCCCGCGCGTCCATAAACAAGGCTAGATACAGACGAGTGTGCTGATGCTTGTACAGTCGAACAGTAGTAAATTGTATCGGCCTCACAATGATCTGGGACATATACTCGTAATGTGTGCCGTGTGCAGTAATAGCACAGTCTACCTATATCTTACTCCTAACAGTCGGTCAACGTAGAACATTGTCGCAGAGCAATCGTGCAGGGAGTTGCGGGGTGAAAAGGGCGGAGCTTATGTCCCGAGTAGCCATACTGCCTACTTGGGACATAACCTCCGCCCCTACATAATTTTGACATTTCATAGGATCTGTCAAATTTATGGGCGTTGACCCACTGTATGTAGTAAGTAGGTACACTGTGGTAATAGTGTGGAGGAACGAGGTATGGTGTTCCTCCAACCAAAGGAGGATCCTCCAACCAGGCGGAGTCTTATGCCTGGTGGGCAGCAGCCCGCCAGTGTCACATGACAGTTCCTACATCGCGGTATCGTGATTTCACACGCAGATAGTATACATACAACCGCCCCACATTAACCGGTGGGCAGTAGCCAGGCATAAGACTCCACCTGGTTGGAGGATCCTCCCTTTGGTTGGAAGAACATCGTCGACGATGAGAGTTGTCGTCATTGTCGTTGTAGTCTGCTACACTACCGGTGTGCTGCGTAGTTCACATGTGGCGTGATAGATGCCGCACAATAGAAAGCTGAATGAATACAACTACCTTGAAAAGTCATTTTTTATTTTTTCGAGTCATTACTTCACTTATCGTGATTATAGAAGCATGGAAGCCTCAAATTGATTCATCCAAAGTAAATTAAATGTTTTGTTCACAGAAAATTGAAGCAGCTTATCTGAACTATAGGAATCCTGTGCTGGCTGTGTTAAGGGAGTTAGGTCTGCCTGTAGAATAAGACTACGTTTAGCCATAGTTTTTCTTCAATAATAAAAAAAAAAACTTTAGCCTTAGTAGGTACCTTCTATGCTCTATTCTGCTACGTCTTGCATTTCGGTCCTGCCCCCTGATTCAGAACGATTCGATTAATCAATCGTCGAACTATTCGATTAACCAGTCGTCTAACAATCCGATTAACCAGTCGTCGAACGATTCGATTAATCAGTCGTCGAACGATCCGATTAATCAGTCGTCGAACGGTTCGATTAATCAGTCCTCTAACGATTCGATTAATCAGTCGTCTAACGATTCGGTAAGCTATCTCTTTTTATCTCGTGAGAATCGTAGACGGAACGAGGTAGCAAACCGAATCGATCGACAACTGTTTATCGAAAAGGTTCTGAATCGGGGGGCTGGTAACCAACTCGTGTCGTTAGCAATCGCCTTTTACAGAAAGAAGACTGGATAAAATATTGACTGAACTAAAACATATATACTCTTCTTCTGCATTTATAATTCTGACATAATGTTAAAAAGAAATTTGTATATTTAAGATTAAGCTATTGTTTGTATTTTTTTTATATCTAAATAAAATATATATTCTTACACATTTACGTACTTTTATTTTAGACGGTTAAGCTTATTTACCCTTAATACCACATCTCAAATTTCCACCCTGTATACAAGGTTAGTCAGAAAGGGGGTACTAATCCGAAAGGGTGTTAAAGTACCCATAATAATGGACAACTTTTGTTCTACAACTTTCCCCAAAAATCAATTAATTAGAGAAATAGCTGTTCAAAGATTTCATTAAAAATACGCTACAACAACCCTATCATCAGCTGTATTTACATCTTAGGTCATATTTCGGGTCACGAAACAGTATAGGTACAAATAAAAATGGCCGACTTTTCCCCTCGCAATTGCAACTTTGTAAGATTACCTAAATTAAACGAACAAAAAAATTGCGCAGACACGACAGTTTGCAATAGTATTGTACCTAATAATGCTCTGCATCTCAGCGTGTTTTGTGTTAGCGCTGTTAGACCAATATTTTATCGGCTTATTATTATTATTAACAACTGACTAACCTGAAATTAAGGTTTCCTGTACCTACTTACTTAGAATATCTGTAATAACAGATGAAGAACCGTCAACTTGTCTATCAAAGGCTTGGATCACAAAAGCACGTAATTATTATTATGCTCTATTCTACATTAACAACTATTCCGATGCATCAGCAGCCAGTACAATAAGTAAGTTAATCCCGGGAAGTTCCGGCCCCGCGTATCCGGAGGGAAAGCCCTCTATTGACAGATACATCATTACATCAAATACATCGTTTTAGCGCCTTTCCCTGTCAACCACATCAGATATGACGTAGAGATTCTTGATAGAGGTTTCCGTGATTCTGTACCAAGACCTTGAATCATTTGGATATGAGATTCAAATCCCGCCCATAAAATTCAAGCCTGAAACCAGTGCACTCAGATGTACGATTTAAATAGTATTTTTTTCAGAATGTCCTCTCTGTAGTCAGTGTTGGACTGGCCATAGAGTTAGGTGGCGTTTGCCACTCGGGCCCTAGCGTGCGCAGGCCCCCTTCCCGGCTGGATGTCCGTGTAGGCGAGGTGAAATATCTCCTCTCTTAGGCGCCCCATACACCTACAATAATATTGCATAATATTTTTATTGTGCAATAATTTTCAATACCCCCTTTGAATCCAAACGTTCAATAAATTCACTCAATAAAATTGACAAACCAGTCTGATCAATACTTTCGTGCGAGCAACATGTCTGACGACGAAGTTTTGGCAGCAGCCGTGCTGGTGATGATGTTGAATAAAAAAAAAAAGAAAACGTAGGTATATGGGTTAAAGAATGGTTGAAAAGATCTTTTTGGTTGAAAAGAGATTCATTATCTTTCACAGTGTTCTTGCTCGCCATTTTACTCAATTTTACTAACACCGTGACTGACCAATCGCGACCGCTCCAAACACTGAAATATACAACGTTATTTTACTTTATGCGAAAACCGAGACACCCCAACAAGATTTTCATCAGAACTGCCTGAATATGTGTTTTTTTTTTAGTAAATCTCCAAGTTACACCTTAGTTTATGTCGCGTTAAGTTCGCTAAAAAAGTGTGAAATGCCTGAGATGTGCTATGCAGGAGTTGTCTAATACACGGAAACTGACCGAGCGGACCATTTCAAGCCTCAAGGTGTCTATTCCCGTCAATTGTTATGGGTAGAAACCTACTGAAACAAAATTAAAATTTATGAAAAAAAAAAACAAAAAAAAATGTGGTGTAAAAAATATGTCAATCGATTCTCCTAGTGATTCTGAACAAACTAGTTTCAGGTTTCGCATATACTAAAACTAACCTTGTATATAGTTACCACGGACTAGAAAAAAAAGAAGGACTCCGCGCCACGCATATCAAAAGTGAAGCACCGTACCGATCTATGTGTGCGTAATTTGAGGGATACCAGATAAATGAAAATTTCCCCATTTTTTTTTATATTTTGAAAGTTTCATTTCTTTAAATGAAGCCATATAAGAAGTCCGCTTACATTATTTAATTGCAATTACAAACATATACTTAGTTAAAACTTAAAATTAAGTATTTATTTTGTATGAGTGACAAGAAAAACGTTTTCGACGGAATTCAAAGTTCTTCATCTCTGCAGGCTCTTATTATTTTAATCCAATCATTATTCCATGGTTGATTTGCTGTAGGAAATCTATAAAAATAATCATATTCAATACTTGCAAAAAACTCACAAAGAACACAAAAAAATGGATTACCCAATCTCTCGGGAAAATTACCCATTTATTTTCCGACAGCACTTCGATGTCTTTTGAGGTTTTGTGTTCCAATAGTAATGATTTTAAAATGTCAAAAATACAATAAATCAACAGGTTAAATAAGTGTCTTACTTGTGAATGTTATTCCTTGACACTTTTTCTGGGATGTAGAATTATTTTTAAACCATTTCACAACACAAGAAGGCATTATTTTATTTTATTACTTGACGTAAACAGTACCTACAATGACGGCGCGGTGCCGCGTAATGGCGGCCAGTCGGCACCCTATGATGTAAATGTGTGCGTGAGGCATGTTTGTACAAACGGTCCGGCATACTTATAGTGCTTCACTTTCGATACACGTGGCGCGGAGTCCTTCTTTTTTTTCTAGTCCGTGATAGTTACATTCTCTTTGCACTGAAATGAAAAATATTGTGCAATATTAAGCCTACACAGTTAGGGTTACCATTTAGAAATTTGAAAAGTCCTGACAAAAAGCCTGACATTTCAGTAAAAGTCCGGACATTTTAATCACAAAATGCAAACATACTAAGATTTATTGTTTGATCTCGATAAGTTGATTGTTAAAGATTTATATTTTGTTTTTAGATGAATGAGAAGTTAATAAAGATTAAAAAGTTATTTATATTACATAAGTAAGTTTCATTACTCGTATTCCATCTAAGCCAAAAAATCCGGACAAATTAAAGAGCCGGACAAAAGTTTAGAAGTCCGGACATGTCCGGACCGGACGGATGGTAACCCTATACACAGTGCAAGAAAAAAATATTGCACAGTAAAATTTAAGGTCGCTCAAACTTTTGTTCAATCATTGCGCAATGTTTCAATACTATCCCAACACGTTGAATAATATTGTGCAATCAGATATATTGTGCAATATTATTGTAGGTGTATGGGGCGCCTAACAACACTGACTACAGCCATGTGCTTCTGTGTAAACACTAACGAATACTGACAACGAAAACAAAATAAAAATGACGTACAATACAGTCGAGGGATTTCCCGTAAAACACAAACGAAAAGCGTTGCCAACTTGGGAGAGCAAAATAAAAATGACGTACAATCAGTACAATATTATACAGTCGTGGGATTCCCCGTCAAACACAAACGAAAAGGGTTGCTAACTTGGGAGATTATAATTTCCTAGTTTTTTATTTAAATAAAAAACAATGATATGTAACGCTTTGTTCGAACCACCCTCCCGCCCCTGTAACGCATCGTAATGATTTACAAGACCCCCCTCCTCCTCCCAAATTGCGTTAAGTAATACTTGAACGTCCCCTTAGTCGTAATTAGTGATGTGCCGGATCGTCAAAAATGTATATCCGCGGACACGGATCCGGATACGGATATTTAGTGTCAAGATCCGCGGATACGGATCTTTATTTTCTCACTAAATCGTTTGTAGTTGATTTAGTATTTTTGGTTTATATACTATTAGTATGGTAACTTACTACAATATATGTTTTTAATTAAAGGTGCCAAATATTTGATTTTAAGAAATAATTAAGATGTTTGTTTTTCATTTTCTTATATTCATAAAAGTAATGTCATAACTTTCTATGTGTAATAGTGATCTCATAAAATAGTTGATTTAGTATTTTTGAGTTATACATATGTATAATATACTACCTATTGGTATGGTAACTTACTAGAATAACTGTTTGCAATTAAAGGTGCCAAATATTTGATTTTAAGAAATAAAAAAGTTTTTTGTTTTTCATTTTCTTATATTTATAAAAGTAATGTCATAACTTTCTATGTGTACCTAATAGTGATCTTATAAGATAGTTGATTTAGTATCTTTGATTTAAATACTATTGGTATGGTAACTTGCTAGAATATATGTTTGTAATTAAAGGTGCCAAATATTTGATGTTAAGAAATAAAGAATACTCTGAATGTTTTTTTTTTAATCACATAATCTAAGTTATTATGCAGCATTTTATCCTGTCAATTGAATTTGAAAATTAATAAAAGATCCGTAAAAGATCCGCGAGAAAAGTGACGGATACGGACAAGGATCTCATTTCTCCCGCGGCTATCCGCGGATATGGATACGGATATCCGGAACATCACTAGTCGTAATTAGGTAACAGACAGTAAGAGTTACTTTCGCAGTTATAATATTAATTACGATTACGTCATAATTATTTTAATACTTCCACAAAACTAATTCCTAGTTTTCAGACCTGTTTGTGCTTTAATTAATAAACGTTTTTCTACCTAACCATATGATTTACGTAGGTACAGACGCCAGCACATAAAGCTACTTCAATCAGTCAAATTTCTTTAAAAGAATTTCATCTTTATCGCAAAAGCATTAGGTTCAAGGTTGATTGGGAAAATTTTACAGTTTCGGGTAGCTAAGGTAGCTTGATGTGCTGGCGTCTGTAGCTGTTCTAAATATTATTTTTTCTTATATCGCACTTAGGCCCGTTATTCACCAAAGCGGAGAGGAGATGTCTCGAACAGCCAATAGAGTTGCGTCATTTTAACATCTCTCCGCTTAGCTTCAACTCAATAAGAAATCCTATTGGCCGTGGGGGTGCATGAAAAGAGCCTCCACGAGTGACGATACTTAAGTATGTCCGGCGCACCCTGGGCAGTCAGCCCCGCTACCAACCTTGCTGACTGGCTAATCTTTTCACCACAGCATGAGCTGTTTTCGTATAGCTCTTGCTGACACGAGAGAAGAAGATTGGCCGTTTACGAGACATCTCCTCTCCTCTCCTCTTTGGTGGATACCGGGCCTTAAGCGGTAGTTTTAGTCTGGCCCTTATTAGGACATAGCACATTGTTTGTACCTCCTGGCATAGATTTAGGTGATCTGCGTCAGTGAGCGAAATCTCTACGATTAACATTCAACACACGGCTAAATTTCTAATATAAGTTGACCTCTTATTGTACGGAAATCCTATACAATGAGAGATCAGCTCATACTGGACATGTTTAGCTTGTTATGTACATGCGCGTACGTGCGTACTAACCTGCTTGTATGTATAACATGTTTTCTATCGTAAGCAAGATATTATTAGATTATGATGTAAAACGGCATCGCGATTTCATAGCAATGCACTTGATATTGATAAGGTGTTGATAATTTTGTAGTACGAATTGAATTCGTTGGTATTGCACTATCTGGGGTGCATTATAAGTAATTATAATTAGACTAGCTGTTGCCCGTTGCCTGCACTCGCAACTTATGGCGGCCATATACGCTACGGTCCACCGGAGCGGTGTATCTGTGCAGGTGTGCCTGCGCAGATAGACCGGAGCGTCCGGAAGACACGGCGCTGCACACGTTGCAGGAGTGCCGTGCGTGGGCGACGCAGCGCCGTGAACTAGTCACGGCGATCGGTGGTGACCGCTCGCTTCCGGTCGTGGTTCTGTCCATGGTCATGAGCGAGAGTGCATGGGAAGCCGTCACCTCCTTTTGCGAGGAGGTGATGGCGACCAAGGAGGGAGCGGAGAGGGAGAGAGAGGCGACGGCCATTCTCCTTTCCCGCACCAGACGCACCGGGCGCCGCCGGGGGGCGCGCGACGATCTCCGGCCACAATAATGTGTGGCCTGCGGGCGACGGGTTAGGGGACCCGTCGCCCGACCAGTAACAGGCCCGAGAAGGCGGCGCGCATGTGTTCCGTGCGCGCCTGTCAGGAGGACGTGGGGCAAGGCCCCACAGAAGGAGAGGTCCGTCAGGGGCTGGCGGACCGAGGCCTGCCGGGGTTGCGATGCATGCAGCTGCGAATACCGTAACCCCGGCCAAGGGTCAGGAGATGGAACACCGTGGGTTTTTAGCCGGTAAGAGTCCGGCATAACCCTTCACCTTCCCCAGGCGAAGGGTATCCATGAGGATTTTCCCACGATAAAAAAAAGGTAGACCGGAGCGTGTATTGGAATAGACCTGTGCAGTTTTTGGAAGCTGCACAGGCGACCGGTGCAAGATCGAAAATCAATTCTTTCGAGTGACACCGTTCGGTGAACTGTTGACCTACCTCATGTACCCGTATAAAAAGTAGGTATCCTATAATGTCCTAGTTCAGAGCATGGTCTAATTGTGTGCCAAACATCCAATAATAATCATCCAAAGTACACAAACTTACAAACATCCACGAATACAGATTTTAATAAAACGTACTTAATTAAAATGATGCGAACGGCTTTTGCGTGTTTTACACTGTTCCTGGTATCCTGAGGGGCCCGTGGCTAATTATTAACCAAGGTAAAGCAAGGTAAAGCTGCGCTTGCCACGGTCAGCCCGTGGATGGGTGACCGTTTTGCGAAAGAAACCCGTTGACAGATAACGACATATCTTATCTTACTTATAATCTTACTGGATTTTTTTATCATGGTCGATAAAAAGACAGTAAAATGATTGTGTCGTTTTAAGCTAAATATATCCACACATAATATTAATAATAATAGTATTCGCAATTCATAAAACTTCGTCTGAGATAATCAGCTAAGTAATAAACGGGGACTCCCGCGATTGCCAATAATGTTGCCATAAAACAACTGTAAAATCTACCACCAGAATGTGTGAATATAATAGGTATGCTTCTTATATATTTTTATAGGTATATAGTAATGGTGTAACGAATGTTCGTTTTCCCATTTTCGCGAGTGCGAATATTCAACTCCAACATTCGTGAAAGCGAATGCCAATATCATTTTTTTAAGTATGGCGCCAAAAATATGCAATTGGTACTATTTTACATTTTGATCGTACGTTCACGACCATCCATGTTGGAATCGAAAGTAGCCGATACTGCACGAAGTAAAAAACCCGTGATTGCTCGATTATTAACTGAAGTTAGCTGCTAATAGTTTTCTCGTCAATTAGTTTTGAGGTTAAGTAAATAAATTCATTTGTTTTTTGTAACTAAAATACTGTGTTTGTTCAAGTAGTAACTAAAATAAAAATATTGTAAATCTAATCAGAATTGATATATAAAAAAAAAATCGTTGCTTAAAAATTTCGCATTATCTATTACGAATGCGAATATGAGTGCGAATACTAAAAAAGACGCGAATATTCGTTATACCACTAGGTAGTACACTAATTGTAATATTTTATTTTTACTAATTGTAATATTACCCCGCTTCAATACTCTCCCCACAAATTAACCGATTGGTTTGAAATTCCCCGCAGTTTGGGGAATTCCCCACAAATTAGCAACGCTGGTTTGTGTACACAGCAGTCTGCCAATTTTCTATGTAAACGGTCCAACCCGCCCGTACCGTTCAGTCGGGATTCAGCTTGATACCAAAGTGGTTGAGTGTTCTCATTATTATACAGTGATTTGTATTAACATTAGAAACATTTCCTAAGGTGAGTACGCGTACAAATAATTTTAATAATTTGTGATTAATTATGAAATTGAATTATGAAACATGATTTAAAAGTTGTCATTTTAAAACATAACTATAGCAGTAGAGTATTTTTAGACTAATCTTTTTTCTGTGTCTAGTATTTAATATCCTGAATTAATTGATATCCTCTTGAAAGTAAATAAATAGCAAGTGTCCCTTTAGGAATAGATTCTAGTTTCATTGATTAAATTAATTTATTTGTGCTTTATCCGCTCCAATCCCATAATCCATCCCACTTTTAGGTTTCCTTAAACTTAGAAATGATGTTTTTTTGTGTTCTCCTTTCCTGTGGAGCCCTGTCGAGTACAGAAGTTTTGAGCCAAAGTGTAATTAATCATAATTCCATTTTAACATTAAATTAAAATAAAACGAAAATACAGTGCATAAATTCATGTGCAACATAAGGAGAACATGAATCACTACTTACCTTGACCCTGAGTACTTCAGCCACTCATAACAATAAGCGATAAGTATAACACAATACGTCAACGCTCCCAAGTGCAATACACACATTACTAAATTGTGTGAATAAGATAGCAAGCTACACGCACTTGCTGCTATTATGGTCGAGAAAGGGACAAATCAATAAAATCTGTTTAGATGCATTAACCACAAGTTCTCATTAGTCATTACTGATAACGGCAGACCTTCTTTCGCTGGGCCTAAAACTAATATTGTTGAAATTGTCGATAACGCCCAAACTATCTTGACCTATGCAACTGAAACTGAGGCGACTTTGGTGTTATTTTATTTTCCGTATCTTCATACTGTCCTGGTACTTCGTCATTAAACAAAGCTATTGCATAGTGGTATTCCGGCACTATGCCTCTCAATAGAACACCTCCCCTCTCACCTGTCCCTCTGTTCTGTCACTCGGTGTTTTGCGTCTGCGTTTGATTGTTCCCAAAGCACGACCATGCTACGAACTACTGCTACTAATGATCGTTACTAGGGACCCTATTACTAAGACTCCGCTGTCCGTCTGTCCGTCCGTCCGTCCGTCCGTCCGTCCGTCCGTCCGTCTTTCACCAGGCTGTATCTCATGAACCGTGATAGTTAGACAGTCGAAATTTTCACAGATGATGTATTTCTAATATAACAAAAAATGCCGACTCGCACTTGGCCGGTTTTTTATTTCAACATAATGCAAACTTTTACTACATAGTTTTTGTACCCGGGAAAACTCCACAACTCGAAACACAAACAAACCTCATAGTCTTACACATACACGCTTACTCGCTCCATGGATATAATTATGCCAATATTATCTACTTACTCTACACTACACTTTAATTAACTAATATAAGTTGAAATGCTTACTCGCCCCATAGATGGGTATTTGTAACAATTACAGCAGTTCCTAAAATTCTATCATAGGTAATTCCCAAACATAACATAACATTACAAACAATGAGCTAGATGATTCAACTGTGGCCGACTCTATGACATGTCGTGAGACACACATTTTCTGAATTCGCAACGTAGGGAAAAAGAATCGTTGAAAAAAATAAATTTAAATTATTTTACACGGAAATAAAAATTATCGAATTATGAAATAACACTTTTAAGAATTTTAACATTCGATCCTCACGGCGCCTTCTTACAAAAATAATAAAAGGGCTATGCAACTTTTGCCATACATATCTGGCATGTTTTTTTTTTTCTTTTCGCCAGAATTGAAACCTAGGCCATATGTTAGAGGACTGTATGACAAATCAATAGCAAAAAGAGCTAGGTCTACTAACCGTAACAAAACCAAGTTAGAGAGTGTTTAGTAGATTGCTATTGTTTTTTATCAGGCGTTATTTTTCTTAAATAAAAATACTCCGTGTGTGATATTTTAAGTTTCCCATTGTTAAATACTACCTACTCGGCAACTCTAATGAGTCATTCCGCGTCCCCGCTTCCACATTATTATCTTAAATATTCTTTCTAGATCTTCTTGATAGAAGGGCTTAATGATGGCGTAGCAGCAATAAAAGGACATTACTGTTCCTGTATTTCTGGGAAGAGAACACATTATTGTTGTAGCCACGTCATGTCTGTATTGTGGTATATGGCGTGGGGTAGACATCAACAAAACTTAGGTCCTCCAGCTCAATTTCTGGATTTCATAATAAAACATGATGTGGATAGAGAGACGAGTAGGTACTGATTACGATTAATTAACTTAATTATCTATAAGAATTTAGTAGCATGTAATTGTTCTATGTTAAGGTAAGGCAAAGATTTTTGTAAAACCAGAAGTACCTACTAATTATTTAATAAATAGTTTTGGTTTCGGTATTTATGGTTGTATAATTTCTTTTTTGTAAGAATATTCCATACCTAGTACAATTTAGAAAAGTAACCCAGAAGACCTATCCTATAGTGGATACGCGTTAAATAGTGTTGCAATAGCGATCATTGACTCCTGTCAACCACTGTACGCCCGTGATTGGGTTAGCGATACTTACTTATTGCGTGCAACATTAAAAATTGCAATCGCAACACTAAGGGCGAGGCCCCACTAGTGCGTTGCGTTGCGACGTCGCAGCGCTAGATTTGGACCAATGAGACGTCGCAGCGCTACATTTGGAATCTATAGATTGGTCCAAATAGATTGGTTCAAATCTAGCGCTGCGACGTCGCAACGCAGCGCAACGCGCTAGTGGGGCCTCGCCCTAACCGTGAAGCCACACTGCTCCGTTGCGTTGCGTTGCGACGTCGCAGCACTAGATTTGGACCAACCTAGAGATTCCAAATGTTGCCCTGCGACGTCTCATTGGTCCAAATCTAGCGCTGCGACGTCGCAACGCAACGCAACGGAGCAGTGTGGCTTCACTGTTACGTATACCCACTAACGCGTATCGATTCGATACGTTTATCAGTTTTTTTACTAGTTTTAGTGATAAAAAAACTGCCAGTGCGAAAAAAATGTAACAGCAACAATCAACTTAATCTATTTTATCAGAGGAAACCTCAAAATATCTCGTATGATTGTATTTTCATTTAATTATAATATAAGAAAAATAGGTAACGCCTGACAAAAAGATACTAGCAATACTTCTCTGGTTATCTTCGTTCGGTTACGGTTGATAGACCTGGTTCTTTTTGCTATTGATTTCTCGTATTGTCCTCTAACATATAACCTAGGTTTCATTTCTGGCGAAAGGAAAAAAGTAAATCATGCCAATAGCTTTGCATTTGCATTGGCCTTTATAGATTACGCATATCTGGACCCTGGACCATAAAATAAAAAGTATTATATTACTATACACAAATAATAAAATATACATAGATATAGGTATTTAAAATTACCTTCGTCCGAGTGTACCAGCAAGGGTATCAACTGAAAATCAGCGCTGGGTGTTTGACGCCCAGCATATGCTGAGTTGGTGACCCTTTCGGCATGGGCATGATCGACGGCATAAAATATGTGTGTTTGATACTTGTATGTTTTTATTTTTTATTATTTATACTGTTATTGTGTCCTTAGCTGAATAAATTTATTTTCTTTCTTTTCTTTCTTTATTAGATTTCGATAGTATTTATTCGACGAATAGCGCTAATGACGCTGTATCTTTCTTTCTTATGACTCTTACCACCACAATAAGTAACTGTATACTTGATATCACTGTTTCAAGACGTAAACGAATAATTAAGGCGCCCCATACACCTTCAATAAAATTGCACAGTATTTTTATAGTGCAATAATATTGAATACCCCCTTTGATTCCAAACATTCAATAAATTCACTCAATAAAATTGACAAACCAGTCTGATCAATATTTTCGTGGAGCAACATGTCGGACGATGAAGTTTTGGCAGCAGTAGTGCTGGTGATATTGTTGAATAATAATAAAAAAAAAACGTATGTGTTATAGAATGGTTGAAAAGGCCAATCTAAACTCACGAAAGGCTTTTAAACTGAAGAAAACGATTTTAAAAATTACATGAGAATGTATAGTGCAAAGTTCGAAAAATTGTTACAATATTAGTAAACCTTTTGATAGAGAAATTGATTTTACAGCACGACCATACACTAAGACCGTGACTGACCGATCGCGACCGCGCCAAACAGTGAAATGAAAAATATTGTGCAATATTAAACCTACACAGCGCAAGAAAAAAATATTGCACAATAAAATATAAGCTCGCTTAAACTTTTGTTCAATCATTGCGCAAAGTTTCAATACTATCCCTACACGTTGAATATTATTGTGCAATCAGATATATTGTGCAATATTATTGTAGGTGTATGGGGCGCCGAAGCCCTGGATAACTCCAGGATTATTACGATGTATGCGAAACCGGGATAGTTTACAACTTAAGTGTGAAAAACATCCAAGTGATGAGGTTGCAAAAATAAAATAATAAACAAAAAAAAAAAATTAAAAGTCCTAACAATTTTCTTAGATCTGGCGAAAGCTTTTCACACGGTCTCTGCGCTGCTCTTACTAAAGAAGCAAGAACACCTTCACATTCGTGGTACTCAGCTAGGATTTTTCCATAGTTACTTAATTGGTAGCTCAACGAGTAGTAGTCGATAAATGGTTAAGTGATGACTGTGAAGTCAATATTGGAATTCCACAAGGAAGCATCTTAGGACCTACCTTGTTTCTAATCTTCATCAACGACCTCTGCTAGTTAACACTAACCAACGGTAAGATCATCAATTTCGCGGATGACACGGTTATTCTCTTCTATGGAGATACTTGGAATGAAGTCTACCACTTTGCGCAAATAGGTTTTTCAATGGTAGCAAATTGGCTCATTAATAACTCACTCACACTTAACACGTATGAGGCTAAATACATAGCATTCTTGCTAACAAATTAACTTAACAACAATTTACTATCTTAACTTCAATCTACTAACAGAAATATTCTAAATTGTGTCCAACAGTTATTTTATGGACTTTTTGGTTAATTACATATGTAATCTCTGCAAATAGAACGCTCAGCTCATTTGTTATCTTGAAAAGTTTTTGCGCAACCTAAATTAGCATCAGATTTTAAGGCGTTAAAAATGATCATTATTTGGGTTTTCTTTTGATATAATTGCAGGAAGCGGAATCTTATGGCAAAACAATTGAAAGGTGATAGAGACGGGTCATTATTTTTTATCGAGTATTCAAGCTATCGATACTTTTTAACAGCTGAGAATACAGAAGAGCTGACAGACATATTAGCCATTTTTTTAGTAACACAAAATAATAGATGAACCCGAAATGACAAATTGAAATAGATATGACGTAGTAAATTTTTCATTTAGATTACCTTACTTATAGTACCGTAATCAAAAGAGATCAAATATAGTGTCTATAGGGTAAACTTCCCGAGTCGCGGTAGTTATAAGATTTTTTTGATAGATACGACAATGTTTTATTTATATGTCATTAAAGATTATTTATGTGAGAAGAATAAAGATTAAGAGTACTTGTTAAGTTAATTAATTTTAATTTACAATCAAATTCTTAACTAAAAAGTATCGATAGCTTGAATACTCGATAAAAAATAATGACCTGTCTCTATCACCTTTCAATTGTTTTGCCATAAGATTCCGCTCTCTGTTTATTTGTTTATCCTTTGAACTATTCACGTCACTATGATCAAAAATGTCATTAAAGTCACAGTTTGGTTAAAACATGAAAAGTAATCGTAACTCGAAAACTACAAAAAATCGCGGAACATACATATACATGTGCACCCCCATGTATGTTCCGCGATTCGGCACCTCTAAGGGCGCTCTACCTCTGGACTTCCGCTTGACACTACTTTTTGGGACACCGAGTCCCAAAAAGTAGTGTCAAGTAAATATGGGTATATGTAATAGAACATTACAATAAATGAAAACGCGTCAAAGCATTACTGTAATACATGTATAAATCCCATCAAAACCCATCCACGGAATTATACTTTGAGCAACTATGGTACAAATGATTTATTAGTCCTGGGCCCTAGCTAAATATTTTGCATGATCCAAAGCTCCATGGCGTGACCGTTCGAGGCGCGAGCGCCTTAGGGCCGCGAGGCTTTAGGCAGTGGCCCACATCATCCACGCCTTCCTCCGCTTCTGCATAACGACTTACAGACGGACAATCAGATAATCCCAATAGGGATCCATTGGTGCCTGTTGGTACTGTATCCAACCTGGCGAGTAATTTTCAGAAACAAAAATAAAAGTTCGTAATGTCGTCGGTGTCAGGAATCATGAACGCGGTCAATCTCGGAGAAGGCATACAGGTGGTGAAGCTCGGGACGGGCGCGGAGCGCTACGAGTTGGACGAGAGGGCGCTGAGGGGATTGCTGCTGCAGCCCCATGTGCGCGACCTCCCCGTCGTCGTGGTCAGCGTCGCCGGCATATTCCGCGGCGGAAAGTCCTTCCTTCTCGATTTCTTCCTCAGATATCTCAACGCACCAGTAAGTATCTATTCAGCTAATTGCAGTTGAGCAGGACCTTTCCTAAAGAGATAATGAGGCTTTATTCATTACCTCCGTTTGTAGTGCGTGGTGAAAAGTTTGTCGTCGTATCACAATTCGGTACCTATGTACTTAAAGTTTTTTTTTTTGTATTTTTTTTTATTAATTATTAACTATTTTAAGAAACTCATTTGAATATTTTTGTTTTCTACGCGATAGTTATTTTTTAATAAGTATATTTTTAAAGTTTTTCTAGTGTTGACGTCACGTCACGCGATAGGAGTAAGAGTTCAATTCCTTTGCCGGATACGATAGACAAAGAAACCAATTCTTTGTATACGCCAAGTACAGAAAAAGTAAAAGTATATTACCTTAAATTACATTTTATAATATACAAACAAACAACGACTATTCGTAACTATTTCCTGATACGTCACGAAATAGGAAGAGAGGTCAAATAGATGTCAAGTGAAAACATTCACTTTTGCTAAAATAAACACCATCTTATAATTTTAAGAGTTAAAAATTCCAAAATATGGTTTACCAAACTAAAACCTCGAAATGGTTTTGGAATCAGGGGCCTAATTCTCCTAAAATAAATCTTGATAAATCACAACCGAACCAAGGCCGAACCGTTCATTCAGACAGTTCTCAATTTCAAAAGCTGTCAAATTGTTTGACACAAAAAACAAATTCATTCATTTTGAAAGTTTTCGAAAACAAAAACTGACCTCAAACCTTTATGAGATGGCTCTGCGGGCAACAATCCGTTTTTCCAATTCGGTGTTAACCTATGCTGGGGCTCAATTCTCCTAAAATAAATTGTTGCCAAACGCAATCGAACCACAACCGTCAGTCAGTTTTTGTTTTCGAAAACTTTCAAAATGATTGATTTTGTTTTTTGTGTCAAACAATTTGATAGCTTTTGAAATTGAGAACTGTCTGAATGAACGGTTCGGCCTTGGTTCGTTTGTGATTTATCAAGATTTATTTTAGGAGAATTAGGCCCCACATCGCGTTCTCATTTTTTTTTTCGCTCGACAGCGTATTTGGTCTTTGAGCCCAACATATCAATATTCTTCTTAACAAATTGTGCGTAAACTTTAAATATCGTTAATTGTATATGTGGAATAGCCAGTAAGAACAAATCCACTAATTAATTCAATGGTCGTCGCATGATGTTGATGGACAACAAATTGGCCTTTAACAACGAGTCGTGGCCGAGTGTTCACAGTCGCCTAGTCGTACTGCGTCCCTCGGGATGAATGAAGTGTAAAAGATGATTTTTGTAATCGATATAAAATAGACATTATAATCATGAAAATTAATTTTTCCGACCTTATTTTTACACCTGAAATGAAATCATGAACTATCACATACTAATTATGTACCTTACTCATTGTTATTAATAAATTTAATTAAATCTTGATTTCTGTGCGTCTAAATATTCGAATCTGTTAGCGTTCGAGTCAGCTGAGTGGCGAATGGCTGGGAAGAGACGACGAGCCTTTGCAAGGATTCCACTGGAGAGGCGGTGGAGATCGGCACACCACCGGCATCCATCTGTGGTCACATCCCTTTCTTACAACCCTGCAAAGTACCGGTGAGACGGTGGGTAACCTAGTTATATTTATATGGAGCGTAAAATAGTGTACAATACGGCCGACGTATCTTGGCGAGTCTGAAGTTAGCTGATTAGCTGCGCAGTAGACAATTTCGTTTCTAAAAGATTCATTGCGCAGACAAACAACTAACTTCAGACTCGCCAAGATACGTCGGCCGTATTGTACATCTCCAGCTCTAGTATAGCGCTGAATTGTCAATAGCGTACACGTATAAGTACGCGTGGTACCATACCACTGTGATCAAAACCGACCTGTGTGATTCTTAGTTCTCTCGTGTCGGCACGAGTTATACAAGTCAGCAAGACTGCTACAAAGAAAGAAATCAACTTATCCCACGTGTAAATCGACAAAAACAATAATGTCAAAAGGTGCAACAGTTACCAAAATGACAAATAACATTGGGCATAAAACACCTTAATATACTATTAGTACAAACTGAAATACAGAAATGCGCTGAATTTATTCGAGAGTGACTGCCCAGAGCCTCCATGAGTGACGTACTTGCGTATCATCACTCGAGGAGGCTTTTTTAAGGCGCCCCATACACCTACAATAATATGACACAATATTTCTATTGTGCAATAATATTGAATACCCCCTTTGATTCCAAACGTTCAATAAAGTCAATCAATAAAATTAACAAACCAGTCTCATCAATATTTTCGTGCGAGCAACATGTCTGACGGCGAAGTTTTGGCGGCAGCCGTGCTAGTAGTTTTGTTGAGTAAAAAAAAAATAAGAAAATGTGTATGGGTTAAAGAATGGTTGAAAAGAGATTCTTTATCTTTCACAGTATTCTTGCTCGCCATTTTACTCAATTTTACAACACGACCATACACTCTAACCGAGATTGACCGATCGCGGCCGCTCCAACCACTGAAATGAAAAATATTGTGCAACATGAAGCCTACACAGAGTAAGAAAAAAATTTTGCACAATAAAATTTAAGGCCGCTCAAACTTTTGTTCAATCATTGCGCTATGTTTCAATATTATCCCTACACGTTGAATAATATTGTGCAATATTATTGTAGGTGTATGGGGCGCCTAATGCACCTCTATTTGATTGACGATATAGTAGCTTCAGAAACCGTTCACGCTCCGCAAAATGAGCTCTAATTCAAATTCAAATTATTTATTTTTGCAGAAAACACTGTACAATGGTGTTGTTAGAATGATATTACATGTTTCAAGTGATTCTACCGTAAGGCATGCAAAATGTTTACAATCATGATTTATCAAAAATCAAGGTTGACATTGAAATGTAACTGAATTGAAAACTAAATTGTAACTGAATTGAATTGAACTAATTGAAAACTAGATGAAAATATTTTAAAATATTAAATTAATGCAATGTCCTTCTTAAAGTTATAATAATAAAAAATAATTATTTATTTAGTAATAACAATTAAATTATTTCAATGTCATTCCTATAATTATTACAATACAATAACAGATTAGTTACTTATTTAAAAATACATGCATAATTAAGGTATTATTACTTGATGTCTCTATGCGGTCTTAAATTTGGAAAAATTATCGTTTAAGTAGTCGTTCAAGCAATAGTAACATTTATTAACTAAAAGGCTCTTTAGATTTTTCTTAAATAAGGTAGAATTCATTGCCCTTATTTCTTTAGGTAATTTATTGAAAATTACAGGAGCCGTGCAAAACACACTTTTGTGCATTAAAGTGGTATGGGTTCGGCGCACACAGAGACGAAATGCGTCGCGTTGTTGCCTATTACTGACTTCTGAGGCTAATGTAAATAAGTTTTGATTGACCTTAAGAAATATTGAGACCTCATAAATATATAGGCTTGGAAGAGTTAGAATTTTGTACTCCTGGAAAAACGGTTTACAGGTTTCGATTACTTGAAGCCCAAAAATAGCCCTTATGCACCGTTTTTGTGCTTTAAAAATTATGTCAATGTCAGTCGAATTTCCCCAAAAAATTACACCGTACCTCAGGACTGAAGCAACTAACCCATGATACGCAGTTAACAAGGTATTGATATTTGAAATCCGTTTTAATTCATGTAGCGCATATACTGATTTATTAATTTTTTTACATAGTGTTTCAATCTGGGATTTCCATTTTAACTTGTTATCCACAGTAAGACCAAGAAATTTTGATGATTGCACTTCAGATACAGGTTCACCCTTATAGTTTATCTGTGGCATAATTGCATTCCCACGCTGATTAAAATTGATTATTTTAGTTTTTCCTATGTTTGCCTTTAGATTATTGATGTCTAGCCATTTAATGATTGCATTTAGAGTACTGCTCATATCATGTTCATAAGATGTTCTGTCATTATACTTAATTGCAATGGTGCTGTCATCAGCAAAGAGTGTCATTGGGTTTGAATTCGCATTAGGAAGGTCATTAATGTATATGTCGGGGAACCAATAGGCTGGACGACAGTATTGTTTCCGTCATCTTCTCTTGGTACCGGTTCCATGTTATGGGCGTAAGGGGTACTCAGGCAAAACAACATAACGAACGCACTTGTAATTCACAACTGATTTTATTGTTTCGAATACTTAATTAACACACACTAAAATAACAATTGACAACCGACAGATTTGTTGTGCCGGTCCGAACTGTACGAGTGCACGAAACAGACTGACCCTATAACGTTTTAATTCCCCCACACAACAACTCTGTCCACGTGACTCACGAGGACGTCACTGCGTTGCCAACTTCATAGCAAACTACTGACATACTATGAAATCAAATTAATTCCTTTTAATTGTAAAATTATCGCTTGCTACGACACGGCCATACTGACTCGTCACACGTCCTCGTGTGTATCTGTGAACAACGGAAATACAATAGGAATTAACTCGTCTATCCTGACTAACTTACATCATCTAAGATTGATTTAAAATATAGCAACAAATCGGATACACAACGATTGTTGACTGATTACAATAATCAGAAACCATGTGAAGTTCAACATAGTCGTAATCAATTTCAAGTTCAACGACATTGACGTTATGATTGCGCTTTTACTTTAGTGGCCCAGTTGCATCATGCAACTAACAGGTCTCTGCCTGTCCATCAAAATAGAGTCTTTTAACTCCCAGGTCTATCCAGACCAATAGCCTCTATAAGGCCCAAGTCACGTCCATGTGACTAATATAGTCTCTTACGAGACCCAGGTCGTCACTACACCACAAGCCGCTCATCACGCCCTGAACGACAACGTACGCAGTTGCGACTGCGTCTTGTGGATGCAGATTGACCAAATAGCCAACAAACGCTATCATATTATGTCTGTAGAGGTTCCTTCGCCCTCAGAAACATTGTCTAGTACGTCTAATTCTGTTGGAACTTCACAGGTTAGCATCTTACGGACACGGTCATGTGCGTACTTGTAAGTGCGATTTCCAGTCAATGACTTTAAAACATAACGGTCACGATCAAGCAATTCGATGACTTTAAAAGGACCTCTAATCTTTGGGTCGAGCTTAGTTTGATTACGCTCTTCATTTTTAATTAAAACCAAGTCACCAACACTAAACTTGACAAGCTTTGCTTTAGTGGAATCAAAACGAGACTTGTCATATAAAGCATTTCTCTCAATATTTTTGGTCGCCTGTTCTCTCACATCGGAAATATCAATTTCCTCATCATGTTCTACCATTAAGCTAAGAGGTCTAGCAACCTTGCCAGTTAAAAGTTCTAAGGGACTAGCTTTGGTAACTCTACTAATAGTGCAATTCATAGCCAACTGCACATCTTCTAGAACATCCTGCCAGGATCTATCTCCAATCTCTACCGCGCTCAACATCCCCTTTAAAGTGCTCATGACACGTTCTATTTTTCCGACGGTACAAGAGGTGGTTTTAGGAAGGGAATTACGCGACAAAAAAATCAACATGGTTCATGCGCTTACCCTCCCGGTAAAGAATGTCAAACTCGAAAGCTTGAAGAAAGGTCCACCACCGATGAACTCTAGGCGTAAGATCAATCTTATTTCGCGAAGCTTTAACGGAGTTACAATCGGTAATGACAGTAAATTTATGGCCTTGTAAATAATGTCTAAAGTGCTTTACAGCGTTCACTACCGCGAGAGTCTCCAATTCATACGAATGGTACTTAGACTCTGCGTTAGTGGTACGTTTGCTGAAGTACTCGACAACACGTAAATCATTATTAAATTTTTTGAAAAAGTATAGCACCATAGCCGTCAGCACTCGCATCAGTATGCAGTTCAATTGGAAGTTCGGGGTCAAAGATCATAAGCTCTGGCTTATCAGTCAGTATTGAAATTATTTGCTGACGTATTTGTTCATGCTCGTCTTTCCAATTGAATTGTTTACTAGTGGTAAGGAAAAACAAAGGTTTCATTATCTGAGAAAAGTTCGAAACAAACTTACGAAAGTACGAGGCCAGCCCTATAAATTGCCTAAGCTGATGAATACTTTTGGGAGGTGGTAAATTAGTCAAAGCCACGATTTTACGGGGATTAGGGCGGACTTCACCGGCAGTTATCTCGTATCCAAGAAACTCAACACGGTTTTTCATAATCATACACTTGGAAAGGTTTAGTGAAAAACCGGCATTATTAAGTGCTGTCAGAACTTCACGTAACCTTTGTAATCCTTGAGGAATATCGATAGAAGGCACCAAAATATCGTCCATGTAAAGGACCGCATAAGAATACACAAGGTCAGCGAGAGCTTTAGATACCGCGCGTTGAAAAACGCTGGGGGCATTTCGCAAACCGAATGGCATAGCCAAGTATTCATACTGTCCGTCTGGTGATACGAATGCAGTACGTTCTATGCTGTCATTATGGACAGGTATAGAATTAAAGCCACTGGCACAGTCAAGACAGCTAAAGAATTGAGCCCCACCAAGCCTAGAGATTTGATCAGAAATAAGTGGTAAAGGAAATCTATCAGGGACTGTGTTATTGTTAAGCTCCCGATAGTCTACGCACATACGATCACTACCATCGCGCTTTTTTTTTTACTAAAATAATAGGACTTGCGAACGGAGAGCAGCTAGGTCTAATAATGTTTGCATTAAGCAACTCGTTTATTTTAGTACGCACTACTTGACGTTCCTCGGGACACAGCCTATAAGGTCTACGTTTAACGGTTAAGTTAGGGTCCTTGAGGCGGATATTTAACTCCCCAGTAGTAACACGCTTACGAGGCAAACCAGAAATAAACGTTTCCGAGAAATCATTTAAAAGCATCATCAATTGGTGTTTATAATCTGTAGGGATGTCAGTAATAATTTCATCAAAACAAGGTAATGGTTCTGAATTACAAGAATTAATTGCATGTGATTTTGAGATCTTAATACTATCTTTGGTCAAACAAACATTAAAACCCGATAGTAACAATTCAGAGCCAATTAGAAGATCGTAGTGAATACCATCATTAGGTAAAACATGAAATAAAATGTTAAAACTATAACCGTCAATGACAACCTCGCTAAGTATTTGCTTTGTACTAAGTACGTCAAAATTACCTAGCCCTATCAATCGAACAACTGAATTGGAAAGAACACCTTCGAACTTTTGGAATAAGCTTTCCTTTATGAGAGAACATTCGGCTCCACTATCAAAATAAAATGGAAACGACTCACCCGAGTGTTCCAATCGGCCTTGCACGCTGTTAACCTTACAGATGTTGACGCGACGCTCGGCAACAGCAGTTCGCGAACTGCTGGCTGCGATTGTGCCCGAGCCGATCCCACTTCTGATGTCGGGGAACCAATAGGCTGGACGACAGTATTGTTTCCGTCATCTTCTCTTGGTACCGGTTCCATGTTATGGGCGTAAGGGGTACTCAGGCAAAACAACATAACGAACGCACTTGTAATTCACAACTGATTTTATTGTTTCGAATACTTAATTAACACACACTAAAATAACAATTGACAACCGACAGATTTGTTGTGCCGGTCCGAACTGTACGAGTGCACGAAACAGACTGACCCTATAACGTTTTAATTCCCCCACACAACAACTCTGTCCACGTGACTCACGAGGACGTCACTGCGTTGCCAACTTCATAGCAAACTACTGACATACTATGAAATCAAATTAATTCCTTTTAATTGTAAAATTATCGCTTGCTACGACATATATTATAAAGAGTAATGGACCTAATACACTTCCTTGCGGGACACCATATTGTATTTTACGCCCCTTTGATAGATATGTATCCTCCATCTTAGTTATAGGATTGACTCTGTTAATTTGTACAGTGACACGGTGACACGGTGCGTTGACGTAACGTACACATTTACGTTACCGTATCCTAAAAATGCACGTCAGGATCATTGTTAGATTTATCGTTGACCATGTAGATCCTGAATTTTAATAAGAGAAACAGTAAGGTATGGTGTTAAAGCATTGGAGCACATAGACGGCGCCTAACACTCGGGTGTTGAGAGCGCGGGCGGAGCGCATATACGTGTACGCTTGCGGCTAGAGGCGGAATGTGTTACGATACGGTAACGTAAATTTGCACGTTACGTCAACGCACCGTGCCACGTTACATCACCGTTGCACGTTGACGACGTCGTGACGTGGAGATGTGGACAGGCCCTTACTTGAATCGTCAATTTCTTCCCGGTTCCCTAGTGCCAGGTACAAACCCATGTCCTTGCAGGTGGCTGTGCTGCTAATGGACACACAGGGCACCTTCGACTCGGAGAGCACCATCGGGGAGACTTCTGTCATCTTCGCGCTGTCCACTCTCATCTCGTCTGTACAGGTCTACAATCTGCGCAACAACATTAGTGAAGCTGATTTACAACACCTCCAGGTTGGTTCTCTTATACAGGGTGTTAATGAATTCGTGTAATTCCTTCAAGTTCAAACCACAGGATCTATTAATGGTACAGATTAACCCCGCACGAGATTTAGATTGATTGAAAATAAAAATAACCTTTGTTTCCCAAATATTTTTTTTATGTGATAGAAAATTTCGATGCCATGCATAAATGAATGAAGGCACGGCGACACAGCTGACGGGCACGACTAGCGCGATATCGCTCCACGCAGTCAGTTAATTTGGGACGCTAAAATTACTCAGATACAGAATACCATGGTTCATTTTTTGAAAACTTTTTTTTGTTCTTTCTGAAAAAACCAATTCAGGGTCAATCAGTGTCACCAGTAGATCACGCGGTTTGAAGGAATTACATGAATTCGTTTACACCCTGTATTTACAACACCTACAAGTTGGTCCTCTTATATTTTTCACAGTATAGCTTTTTGATTTCATTGCTTATAATGTTTGGTTAGAATATGAAGTATAATATAATTAACTATTTTTAAATTAAATTTCGATATCAGTACAAGTTTAATTGATCGAATGTTTGATGTCGTTCAAGTTGATTAAAAGACTGTTAAAAGTTTATAACACATCTTGTTTGATCGTAGTATTATATTATTATACAATTACAAGGTTAGTCGGAAGGGTACTCATTCTCGGGTCACTCAAAATATCGCTGATGGTTGTTTCGAAGAAAATGTTAATATTTCAAAATTCGATAAGTAATTTTTATTTCCATACCTACAATGTTATTTTTATTTTACTTTTTTTTAGTTACTAATTCAGAAAACGGAGCTTCTAATCCGTGACTTAAAATGTAAATACAACTGAGCATAGCCGAGAATAAATAGATATTAGCGTTTTTTTTTAATCTTTGAGCAGCTATTTCTCCTCAACTATACAAGGTGTAACATAAATAACGCACAACCTCTTAAGGGGTATCGTAATATCTTCTTTAAATACTAAATCTGTAGACTTGGCGTATCTGTACGTTGGAAATATTAAAAAATATAAAAATATAGGGGGTTTGTTTATCTATTGTGTCTATAATTACGGTGCTTGAGTAATTAATGATAAACAATAGAATCCATTTCTATAATTTTTGGAATTTTTGTCTGTTTATCTGTTCGTCGGTTTGTTTGTGCACGCATCACGTAAAGATTTATTTTTATTTTTATTGCTATCATTACTCTCAAGCTAACTTTTATCTTACTTTACGGTGATTTTCTGTCTAAGTTATGATGACATTTAATTATGTCAATTGTTTTATACGAATATAGTTTACTTAGCTTCATTTTATTTTTTGTAAATGTAAGAACTTTGTGGACTTGCCTATACATACTAATTGCGTAAATTACTATTAAGTATTCATATTGTAGGTATTTTTTTCTTCTAATTTTTTTTTTCCTTTTTTGTGAGTTTTTGTAAGTACTCAAGACTTGGTACTACATTACTCCAAGGTCTGTGGTCAAGACTACATTGATCTCTCTCATAGTACCTACTGTATTCACTGAAATTGTAAAAGATATCCTTTTTTTAAAAGAGTAACCATGGAGTTTCTTGCCGGCTCTTCTCCATAGGAAACGACTAATTGGAACCGTGCACCTAAATTCGACTTTTCATAGTGCCTGTATTGGTTTATGTGAAATAAAAAAAAATTATTTGATTTGGATACTATTACTAACTCAATGCGGTTGCCTTTTATAGACCAATATTGTGCGTAACTCGGAGTAACGTGTAGTTTTTGTTGTATTGGTTTCCGACTTCTATACGGACGCGGAGTGACTCCACGTCCGTACATTGCTAGTAATTATATGTATAGATAGATCATACACATTGACGAGTTTGTACATCATGTCATGAGATCGGTTCTTCCTTTTTCAAAAGATTACTTTTGTTTAATGGCAGTTTTTCACCGAGTACGGCCGGCTGGCGTGCGACGGGGACGAGAGGGCCTTCCAGACGCTTACCTTCCTCGTGAGGGACTGGGCGAGCGGCTACCAACACGCCCACAGTTTTGGCGGCGGAGAAGCGCTGCTCAATAGTAGACTCAACGTAATACAAGGATACTGATATACTTATTTATTAAATTGCTTATTTTAAAAATCACGTAAATATATGGATATCCCCACGAAAACCTGGGAGGTTCAAAGGATACATTATTTTAGAATATGTATTGGAAAACTGCCTCAGAACTTGGCACTGCATTTAATTTCAAACATTCTGTTTCAAGCAAAAATTATAACAATTGTTATTTCTCAAAGAAAGCTTGTGCTAGGTTTTTTATCATTAACTAGCGACCCGTCCCGGCTTCGCACGGGCATATAAACCTTCCTCTTGAATCACTCTATCTATTAAAAAAACCTAATCAAAATCCGTTGCGTAGTTTTAAAGATCTAAGCATACAGGGATAGACAGACAGCGGGAAGCGACTTTGTTTTATACTACCTATGTAGTGATTTAACCTTTGATATGCCTAAACATAATTTCCATATTTCTATCAGCAAAAATGACTAACTTCGATACAACAATGCTTATTTTAGATCCACCGCTTTAATCTGTGCGTTGTCTGTCTATCATCAGCAGAGATCGGAATAGGTAGAGTATATTTACCTAAACTTCGAGGAAGGAAGCAACATAGAGTGGATAATACCTCCTCTAAAATCCCGGAATAATTATAATGACGTTTTAATCCTGGGATTTAAAAATCACCAATTATTTATTGGACTTTATTTATAGTTAGGTACAAATTATTTATTTGAAGAATCACATAACATTTTTTAGAGTTCTGTACCAAAAGTATTAAATTAAAGAGCTTTGTTTTACATATTACATACATTGCTTTACATTTTACATAGTACGGAACCCTAAAAAATGTTAAATGATTTTTCGCAGGCCCGCGCCTACTGTAGCCAGGAATCGCCCTGCGACTCCCGACGCCCGGGGCGTCTCCTTCTGTTTCGGCGGCTAGGGCGTGAGGTTTGCCTCTCCCTCACGCGTTCCGCCTTCTCCTTCGCTAGCATTACTGCTGCGCAGAAGGAGGTGACTGCTTCCCATGCCCCCTCGCTCCGGACCATAGATTGAACCCGGGCGAGAGGTAGCCGCCGCCGGTCACCTCTACGAGGACATGGCGGTGCTCCACCCCAGCAGTGCAGGCCTCCACCATACGCTCCACCGTGTAACGAATTTACCCTACATACTTCATTATTTATTTGTTCATAGTCTGTAGCAAACCAGAAACCAGAGCTGCGGGAGGTTCGTGAACACATTCGTTCGTGTTTCCACAAGATCAATTGCTTCCTGATGCCGCACCTTGGGCATGAGGCCGTGGCCGAAGAAAGCTTCGCTGGATGTCTTCGGGGTCAGTAGAATCTAGCTTTAGCGCCTTCAATCTAGCCTGTCTATGTTTATTATCAGGAGGTACGGCAGTGCCCCCCGCCAAAGTCACTTTTAGGTAGGGTTACCAGACGACAGGAATTTTCCTGACATGTCCGGAATTTTGGCCCTCTGTCAGGGAAACAGGGAAATACTGTAATCGTCAGGATTTTTTGGAATTGAAAGAGGTACTTATGTATAAGTAATAAAAAAATATTAGAGTATAATTTCACATTTCAATCTGCGCATATTACGAAAATCTCGTTGACTTTATACCGTATACAACGTTCAGACAAAATGTCGGGTTTACTGAAAGGTCAGGGACATTGTCAGGAAATCGCATTATTTGATCTGGTAACCCTGCTTTTAGGCTCTCTATATCTTTGTTACTAATGAGAGCGAAAGCCCGAAATTTATGTTAGAGAGTACATAATGTATTTAACTAAATTCCTAAGTTACAAGTTTCTATCTACCATCAAAGTTTCATTATTTCATCGCAAACTCACTCACTCACCGATCATCATAATTCTGAGGACTTCTAGCCTTGTAGCAGACCTACTAAACTTGTTTGGCATTACAGTCTTACTTAGGCAAAATTAGAAAATCTTGAAATATTTTCTTGGTTGCATAATTATAAGAAGATTACTTATTATGTACCTAGATGACGTCATACTCTTGAGAATATGGTATGATTAATGTGTATGTCTGTCTGTTGTTGCTTTTACCAGTTAGGTAACGTCGAAACAGCTAGACGAAGTTCAATAAAACTTTTACTGTTCTATTGCTAACTAGCTTTTGCCCGCAGCTTCGCTTGCGTGAAATTTTGAATCCGTTATGTGACGATTTTCGATACAAACTTTCATCCCCTATTTTACTCCCTTAAGGGTTTAATTTCGAAAAATCCTTCCTTATTCTTTGTCTACATTATAAAGGGAACCTTTGGCAAAATTTCAGCTTTCTAGGTCCAAGGGTTTGGTCTGGGCGTTGATGAGTCAGTCAATCAGTCAGTCAGTCAGTAATACATTTCTTTTTATACGTCAGTGGAAAGGTAAAAAACTAAAGCGCCACTTTTTGTCAAAATGAGTTATATATATGTTACCGGCCAAACCCGATTTCAGGACAAACTAGTTTTGCCTAGGCTAAACTAGTTCTTCCTATACGCGATAGGAGTAACTAGTATAGCCTAGTCCAAACTAATTTGGCCCAAGCCCGATAGGATAAACCAGTTTAGGCTAGGCCAAACTAGTTGATCCTGATATAAATACGCACACTCTAGGATAAACTGGTATGGCCTAGTCAAAACAGTCTAAACAAAAAAATATTGCAGAGTCGAAAGTAATTGATCAAACATGTCATTTGACGAAGGCAAAGGTGATCTCAGAAACATCATTGGAGTTATTCTTCAGAAAAATGACGAATGTTTTTACAAAGTTGGCACCAAACATGGTGTACTTCGGAAACTATATTGCAGGTTTTATTTTTTCTTACTTAATTATTTATATATCTTTCTGGAGCATTAATTATATTCTAAAGTAGCTAATATGTTTTTTTTTTCAGATCAGAATTCGGCATTTGCAATCAAAGTTTTTTAGAGGTAAAAAAAAGGTTTTTTAGTAGGATGTAAACCAAGGCTCTGAAATATCGTTAAGGACTGCAGCTACGAAACATTCAGTTGGATCAGGCCAAGGTTTTGTGAGATGCAGCTGCAACAAAAACTGTTCCACAAACAGATTCCAGTTCAAGAAGATACTCTGCAATTCTAAGTGCCACCAAAGCAAACCATGTAAAAATAAATAACAATTTTAATAATATTGAGGTATGATTATTGCTTCTATTAAAAAACACGTATTATTTGTGATTGTTTGTATTACCAATTATCCATAACTTTTAACGACGAATCATTATGGTTTTAATAAAATGATTATTTTTCCAATTACGGAGTATTTTATTCAGTTTATCTATTTATTTCTTTCTACTTTCTAGATATACTATAATGTTTAGACTAGGCCATACCAGTTTATCCTAGAGTGTGCGTTTTTATATCAGGATCAACTAGTTTGGCCTAGGCGAAACTGGTCTATCCTATCGGGCTTATGACAAATTAGTTTGGACTAGCCTAAACTGGTTTATCCTATCGGGCTTGGGCCAAATTAGTTTGGACTAGGCTATACTAGTTACTCCTATCGCGTATAGGAAGAACTAGTTTAGCCTAGGCAAAACTAGTTTGTCCTGAAATCGGGTTTGGCCGGTAACATATATACACTCACCGGCATAATTAGCGGAACGCAACAAAAAACCGTGTTTTTTCCATAATTTTGTATTGTACATTAATGTTTTTGTTTAAATATTTTATAATTAGGGTTAAATGCATTAAAAGAACAAACAATCAATAATCATTTAATTGAATTTGGCAATTTAAATCTTCAATTTGCTTAAATATCCATTTTGTAACTTTCAGCGCATATTTTTTGGAATAATTAATTTGCTATTTATTTTATTTTTTTTGTTTGTTTTATCACCGTTTCTATACTGCTAGGGTTCGTATCAGTATTGTGACATGTTTTTCCATCCAATTTTTTTATCCATTATCTTTACTCAAGGCAAATTGTCCCCATACTCCCATGAAACACTTTTTAATCCTCTAATGTTTCTGGGTATCTGGATTTTTTTCTCTAACCCTATTTCCCGTCAAGGCAAAGTCATATTCTATTGGACTCATGTCCGGGGTCCACGTTGACCCACCCTGGTGGGTTATTACAACATCTTGTATGAAATTGCGGACCACGAATACACATTCCGGCCATACATAATCGTGCATATTTTGTTTTTCTTGCCTGATAATTTGTCAAGTGGCATCGCATGAGGTTCTGGAATGTCTATCCTGCAAAAATAAGCAGTCAGTAAGCCTCCTTCAATAATGCCTAACTCCGTGTGCGCCTCAAAACAAATGACACCCCAAACCATTACTGGAGCCTCCAGTATAAGGCACATTCCTGTATTTGACAGTTCAAAGCGATTCCCTTGACGTATTTATATTCTATGCCTCCCATCCAAAAAATATTTATCAAAAAACAGCTTGCCCCTGAGAAAAAATCTCTTTCTAACTCCTTAGTCCGATATCAGTGTTATTGAGCAAAACTTAATTTCACTACGCGATGACCTACAGCACGTTTTGGACATTCAGCAGTCGCGTTAGACATCAGATTACCTTCAATGAGACGTCGTCTTTCTTTCCGCATACTTACAAACAAAATACGGACCACCTTCAGGATGCTACAGGTCCGAATAGCAGCATTGGGCCAATTTTTCAGAGCCTTTACCGATTTGAACTGTCATAAACCAATCATCAGCGGCGCTTTTTCCTTGATTTCTGCATTATTCTCATCTTCTAACGAAACGTCCTGTCTGCTGGTACCGATGAACATTGCGAGGAATGACTAATATCGATACACCCCGTGCTTAAGTTACTGCACGATAGGTTTGACTTTCATCGATCACTGTAACATCCCTCGTAGCTTTTATCGCAGGTAAATTACTTCTTTCAGCCTCTACGTAATGTTTATTCTCCTAATGCAATGAATACACTAAAGCCAAACCACCAGTACTTAAATAAAACAAAGTTCCGATCAAAAACACAAAAGGGCAAAATCTTTGTAAAATCAAAACTGGGCTTAATTTACCTCTAATCGCTTAGGAAAACCAAATTTTTCTTCAACATGCAAGTCCTAATTGAAGGTTCTTTTGAATAAAAACATCGTCATAGCAACAGCAGTACCATATAATAAAAAAAATGGAAAAATAAAAACGTTCCGCTAATTATGCCGGTGAGTGTAGTTCGACTGCATTTTTACATTACATAGCTAAATGTTTAGTTATTCATATCAAAATAATGTGAAAAACAAGAATGAGTAAGAGTATTCTTCAGTATAGTCTATTCTTCTTATTCATTAGGTAATGAGTTTTTAGTTAAGGATCTGAAAATTAGGATATCTGCAGATTAACTAGGTTATGTGAGAAAAGAAAGATTACCAGATTAGATCGATAAATAATCAGCAAGTTACCGCTTTATCTAAATTAACGGTAACACAATAATATTACTGACACTAAAAATCCCTAAAAATATTTCCAGTCAGTTCAATACATTATTACCTACGATTGGCGAGGCCTAAGCTGAGCTTTGCATTTGTGTGAGAATGAATACAGAGGCGTCCTTTGCTTGGTTTAAACCGGTTTATACTGCTTTTTGGCAATCGATTCTATCTGCACTCACACAAATGTAACGCTCAGCTCACGCCTCGCTTGAATTTGCCGTACCTACAGTACCTACTACCTACATATTTTATAAATATAACAATCATTTTTTTTTTATTGCAGACATCTCTAGAGGGTTTAAATCAGCCCTTATTGAGTTGGTACCTTCATTCTTCGATCCGGAACACCTTACTCCGAAGGTTATTAACGGGGAGCGAGTCAAGACGCGAGATTTGCTCGAGTACTTTCAGAGCTACGTTAATATCTTCAATAGTGACGATACTCCTGTAGCGGTCACCATTTTAAGGGTACGTCGATAATGTATCGCTACGCTACACTACCGTATTAAAAAGTTGTTTGTGTACCATCACCCACATTTTATGAGGAAAGTATAACTTGTGTAACCGTCCTTCCGTCCTTTCCGTTGTCCGATTGAATTTCTAGACCCCTATTCAACCCCCCGCTCAATAGCGTAACCACACAATCACACAAGAAATGAACCTCTTGCTCATGACGGATTCTACATTAATTGTTCTGAGTGATGGAGTCCTTTTCCGCCGCTTCTGTCACTTCTTGCCATTTAGACCTCGTCCAGAACGGGCGAATTCATCGCGATTCTTTCGCACGTATCACGCGCGTACTTTGCGTCCAGAAAGAGAGTACCAACGCGCGAGCTTTTGGTGACGGATTTAGTCAGTCGAAAACAACTCTCTCCGAAGTTCGCGCGTAAACTGGGCGCAACCAAGGCGTCCCTAGCGCGTCCCTAGAGAGTCCCTAGAGAGAGTCTGGTGGAGTGCACGCGATTTACACGCGTAATTTAAATACGCGTGATGCTTGTGGACGCGATGTATTGACGCCCAGTACCTCGCCAACGCGCGTAACGATTCGCGGCGAATTCGCCCTTTCTGGACGAGGTCTTAGAAATGGACTACGAGTCTAGTACAAAATTCACGATAAAAGTGTCCTGAGTTGACATAATAATCCGTAGTATGTACTATCCTATCCTGTGTCATCATCACAATACATAAGTAATTTAGCTTGCAACAATTTTTACCTTACAAAAACTTGCCAGCACCGCTCAATTTTTAAAATTTTGAAACTTCTCCTAAAGTCAAACGAAAATCTGGCGAACAATTGTGTAGGAGTAATGGAGCAGCCTTAACTTTTAAAAGATTTTATTATCAGGTAGATATATTTACTGTGTTCGCTAACTTATATGATTATTTAATCAAAAAAAAGAAAAAAAATAACTGAAAGAGCATAGAACATCTCTTGCAAAATTAAACAACGCTATTTTTAAATAAATATATGAAATAAAAGCGAATAATAACATGGTTACAGCGCTAACTCTGGCGAGGCTCCATACAGTCCATACTCAGGTCCCGTCAGAGTTAACTGCTTGCTCTGGTTGTTTCTAATATATGAGTTGTATTTTTAACAACCTTTGTTTCAAAAGCCGTTACTTGTTCTTCGATCAATCTCGAAGAGCTAGCAGTTGCATCAAATTTCTATACGGAAATGCGCATCACGGACATATCTGATTTGCCGAACGTCATTGCACGTCATGCACGGGCATGCATTAAAAAACCCTGCACGGATGACGAAACATACCTAAGTGCGTCCGATGCACCCTGGGCAGTCAGTACGAGCTAGTCTTATAAGCTCGTGTCGACACGAGAGAAGAATTACGCACGTCATGCAAATGACCTGGGGCCTAATTCTCCTAAAATAAATCTTGATAAATCACAAACGAACCAAGGCCGAACCGTTCATTCAGACAGTTCTCAATTTCAAAAGCTATCAAATTGTTTGACACAAAAAACAAAAGCAATCATTTTGAAAGTTTTCGAAAACAAAAACTGACTGACGGTTGTGATTCGATTCCGTTTGGCAACAATTTATTTTAGGAGAATTAGGCCCCTGATATTCTATAATTTTAGGGTTGTCATAAACAGCTTACAGAATCGCGATATAGGTACGCGATGTCTGTTAAAAGGAAAGTAGTTGGTACGGTGTGATTAGATGTAATTTGTGTGTTGTCTATGTAAGGCGTACCTACTTAGTACACTATTTATTACATTCATGACGGCAGGCGACGGCGGACGCATGTATTTTGGCGGCGGTGCGCGAGGCGCGCGATTTGTACGAGTCGCGCATGCAGGCGCGCCTGCGCGACGAGATCAGCGTGCCCGCCAGCGTGCTCACAGCCTTGAATGACGTCGCGAGAAGAGACGCCATCCAGCGGTACAACCAGAAAAAGAAGCTGGGTTCGCAAGACAGTGTCGCCTACCATTTGGAGCAACTGAACACGGTACGACCCTAGACGAGACGCTTGTTTTTTTTATTTCTTGCAGAATTACAGAAGTTACGCTTATGAATGTATGTCTAATATTTGTAGGAGCTGGATGCGCGTCTGGCATTGTATACGTCGAAAAACAACGACAAGTTTCGAGACACGGAGTCTCTCGCCAGGACAGCCTACCGAAACGTGGTGAGTGCCGTGTGTGAGGTGCACGAGCGTCTCTGCCTGCACCCGCTCGACCTGACGGACCTGCATGCTGAGGCCCTCACGGCCGCGGTCACACTCTTCGACTCCACGAGACATGTGCTTGAAGATGAGGAAGATGAGGAAAGAGTTGCTTTTGTGCGAGTAAGTTTTTTTGTATTATATTATTCCATATTTCATTGAATGACACAACAGCATAATGCGGTCCGATGCTGGTAGAAGGCCTCTTCAAAAGGAGGTTCTTTCTGTAGCCACTTGTTAGGAAAGCGCGTTGGTGGCCACAGAACACATCCTCTCGCATTGTTGACCGACGTCAGCACGCTGCTGACGTGTTAACGCATCGTGTGGTTATCCCCCACATCTGTTGACGTCAGAACCTCGTTGCTCAGCGGTCACCCGGGCCTAAAACTCTCATGACATCATCTGATCATGACAACAAAATTTTATAAAAATAACAATACTGTTGTATCAATCAATTGATTAACTCAGCCTACCTATTGGAAAAGGTCATTTCCCGTTGTCGTTGTTTATTGAGCTTGTTATTGAGCTATAAAAATGAATTTTGCAGAGTTTAGAGGAGTACTACGCGCACTTATGTGAAGTGAACGAGCAGAAAAACAGAAACGCGGTGTTGGAAGCGCGAGACCTGTACGTGACGCGAATGCAACAGCAGATGATTCAAGTCGGTGTTAGCTCTGGTCTGCTTCAGGCACTACACCAGAGGGCGCTTGACGACGCACGAGCTTTCTTCGCCAACAAGAGGAGTCGCGCCACGGAACGACAAGACGACCCCTACTTACAGCAACTGCTTGAAGTACGTTCCTCTGTAGTTCCGCATGTAGCCGCGGTACGGGAAACCGTCCGTAAACAAGTCCGTAGGATTTGACACTCGCTGCGATTCTGATGGACTTTTTTTCTCTCCTATATATGGTCCTTGCGAACCGTTTCTGTGTAGCTGGGCAGTTATTGACGTGACTTGAAGGGTCTCCAGCCAATGGTGGGGAACTAAAATATTTAGCCTAAGTTAACTACTTAGACTACACTAACATCATGACTAGACTACTAGCAACATCAGCACTAAGGGCGACCCCTAGTTGGACTCTGACCTCGGCTTAGCTGGCGGGGTTAGGAGGGAGGCAGCTTGATGATGGCTGAATTATCGGTGTGGTTGACGGACGAGCCACTCTGTTGCTATATTTATACGATGATGTTTTCACATCAAAAGCGTATCGCAGCTTGCCACAGCTTTCAGGGAATACCTAACATTCATTGACATTACAATGATTAAAATTACAATATTTGCCGAGCGGCGTAATAAATAATGTATTGTTGCTTTCCAACATAACATTCTAAGGGATAAACTTGAAAAATTAAACATTGAAAGAGGGTAAATGTGAGTTAACATTGATTTGCTTTTAATAAAAAAGTTCTCTATTCCCAAAATATTATACGGATCATATTGTCTGCAAGTGTCCTCACGAGTCGCGATACTTGCAACAATGTTCGCTGTTAACAGGTAGAACTGTAGAATGCTGAACAGTATGCCACGATGCTGTCTCGGCACAACAGACCCTTAGAAGTGTTCACGCAATAATTCAATCCCATCACGGAAAATAAAAGTGTGATTATATGTCATTTTCAGGAAATCAGCGGAAGCTTCGCAAACTTCGAAAGAGTGAATGTAAACAACAACACCGCAGCCTTGCAAGGGGCTAAGGACTCATACAACAACTACATGTCGTCCGCATGGGGCTCGCGGTCGTACTGTTTCCACCCGCGGGCTCTCGAAGACTTGCATAACACAGCGAAGCGACAGTCACTGCAACAGTTTCTTGCTAACAGACCTGAAAGCGAGCACAATGAATACGAGGCAAGGCTTGTTGAGGTAAGTTATCTTCCCCATATATCACGTCATATAAACGATCAGTTCAGCCGGTTTAAAGTCTTTAGATCGGTTTTGATATCTTAGAGAAAAAGACGGCTTGGCCACTGCTGGCTGGCGGGAGGCTGACCCAACGCACTTTCCTAGCATACTGAACGACGCAAGGATAAGGCCGGCCGCACTTTGGATGCGAATTTGTATCGTACGTAAACGTATGATGAATACGGGTCGTACGAATTGAGTGCGCACAGTGATTAAGTTTTTCTCCGTCAAATAGGTAGTTTTATGTTCAACACACCAAAGTGTATTAAAAATACCAACAAGTTCGGATTGTTTTCGGACGTCGGAACTTCACGCACGTATACGTACGACTAACTCGCACCCAGTCTGCGAGCTCCCGTAGTACTTGGAAGGTCGGGATTGTTCATGCGTTTTCGTACGTGTCAAATTCGTACGAAAACGCGTCCAAAGTGCGGCCGGCCTACCGTGTCAGTGACCGCACTCAACGGTCTCTCTCTCCACACCGACTTGTATTTCGGCTGACCGCATGCAGGTAGCGCTAACATTTAGGTAGTCATGATGTAACGTGCTTCTCACTTATATCCTATACAATTTTCTGTGTCGAGAATTTGATCAGATTTATTCTGAGCTTGTAGACTCTAGAACCAGTCACTGGAAATTTACTGTTTTTTTTTAATATGCTAAGGCGAGTGTCTATTCATTTTGAAATCTTCGTGGATACCCCCTGCCCGGTGAAGATGAAAGGTTACTTTGGACTCTTACCGACTAAAACCACCACGACGTCCTCCTACTACCTTTGGTTGGGGGCACGAGATTCACTCGTGCATTCTCGCCCGATCTCGGGCTTGCTCTGATCGGGCAGGCCCACACCTTTGGAAGCCGGAGGTCGTGGAACGCCCTCCGACGCCCCGTGCGTCTACTGCGGAAGAGAAGAGAGTTCCTTTGCTCTCCCTTTCCACCGTCTCCTTTGCAATGACTTCTTCGGAAAAAGGAGACAACCCATTCTCAAGCGCTTTCGCTCCCGACCCTGGGCTAAACTACGGCCAGAAGCGAAAGGTCACTGCCACCTATTGTCACGACGAAGTCACGACGCTGCGTTGCCCAAGCCGCGTTGCTGCGTCGTGTCTTCGGATACACACATACGATCTAAAGCACCCATGCCCCGAGAGTATATGCGTCTGCCGGAGGGTGAGAGCGCCATGTTACTTTTCCAGTCACTCCTCCATAACGGCCCTTACCACCGCTATTGCGGCGCGCAAGGTGAATGTGACTTGGCTCATGATGGTTTACGCCGCGCGCCGTTAAGTCGTTTTATCAGTTCTCTGTTGTAAGAGCGGAATATGTTTAGCCGACTCTTAGCTGGCCGAAAATCTTTCGCTAGTTTTCATTTCGCCGAATAATTAAAACGCCGAACGATTAAAGTCCCTAATTTTATTTTGTAACTTTTTGTTACGCCGACTAGTCTGCTGACCGCTGTTTCATTAGTCAACTCCATTATTGGCTATTTTACACATGTTAGGTGGCGCATTTTACCATCATGCATGCAAGAAATCAACTTACTCAGGATATCCTTCTCGAGCTTCTGGCTCCACGCTTTTAAATAACACTCTAGGAGTAGGGCAGAGTCTGATCACTTGTGGTCGGAGTACGCTGAATTAAAATAACTACTTATGCTAAACTTAACATTAAATATCGTTGTGTGACCAAATGAAATAATGCCCAAATAAGTATTCGACTAAAACAAAATGGGTTAATGATTTTTTGGCCAACCAATCATTCTGGCTAATAATATCATTCGGCGAAATCAAATTGGGGAAAATGTTGCTTCGGCAAACGTTAGGTCGACGAATCGTTGTCGGCGTAATGAAATTCGATATAAAATACTTCGGAAAAACAACGGACACCGTTTTATAATTATGTAGTTCAGAGTTAAATATAAGTGTAATTATTAGTGACATTCCGAATAGTCGGTAAAGCCGACTATTATTCGGCAAAGATCGCCGATTATCCGGCTTCTTACTTTGTATGTATTTCTCAATGAAATGTAATAGGTTGGTCGGAAAGGGGGTCCTAATCCGAAAGAGTGTTAAGTACACATAATAATGAATAACTTTTGTTCTACAACTTTCTCCAAAAGTTCTTAGTTTAAGAGAAATAGCTGTTCAAAAATTTCATAAAAAATACACAAAAATCTATCTATCCCCAGCTATGATCAGCTGTGTTTTAGGTCATATTTGAGGTCACGGAATAGACACTCCATTTTCTGATTTCGTAACTAAAGCAAGGAGGAAGAATTTTTGTAAACTAAAATTAATTTAATTTTGCATGAAAAAAAGAATGATTGTAGGTACCTATTTCAAAAAATTAACACTTACTTTAAAACAGTCATTATTAGTGATACTTTAAGTGGCCTGCGGATTAGACCCCCTTTCCAACTAACCTTGTATAGGAGGAATCACATTAAATAAAAAAAGAAACAATGCGAAATAAACAAAACATGTTCCGACACGCTCGCAGGCAGGGCAGTTGCGAATTCCGCGCGAATTAGCTGTAGGTAAACGAAGCGTCACAGAAATTGTCGAATACCCCCGAAACGGTGATTGGCTTGGCCGATTAGTCGGCTGACTATTCGGCCTCTTTACAGCCGACTGATCGGCTAGTCGCCCAAAGTCATAGTCGGCACATCTCTAGTAATTATGTATTCTAGTACCAGTGAAGAGAATCAAGATGAACTTTATTTGTAAAATCTCCACAAAATCATACAGGTATATCCCTACATTGGTGACCTTATACTTTGTAGTATCACCTTCTTCATAGTCATTCACCTACCTACTGGCCATTTTTATATTTAATACTTTTTTTTAATAATGACAGATAGGGATTTGAAAGGAGACTGGACTTTGATTTGTTTTTACACCATGGTGATTTTTGATACTATGATTTACTGTTTATTATATTATATTGATATAAATATTATAAATTTAAATCCGTGTGAGTGACCGTTTAATTATATGTGGTATGCCATCACATCAACCATTCCCTATACACTGCTCTAAGCAACACCTGCCTTTACATGGGACTCCGGGGGGCTGGACGGCCTGAGCCTCCACCACCTATCCGGGAACCTGCGCTCCCGTGGTACCGGGGTGAGATGCGTTCCGGTGCCCGAGGGTGACCCCTTCTTTTCACGTCGTCTCCTGCCCTACCTACACTTGAGGGACCGGCGATCGGGTCTGCGTCTGCTACTGTGACTATGACTGGAGGCTGCAGCCGGTCTGTTTGCTGCCGCCGGTTTCCGTCGAATGGCTGTGTGGGCCATCGACAAACGCTGGGAGTACAGGAGGGACCTCGCTGACTGCTGCAAGGGACGTGACGCTGTCCTGTCTCTTTTCTCTAACCATTTTTATTATTGTTGTTATGTACTAGGTATGGAATGCCCTACACATTCTGTACAACTGGTGTAGCAGACGTGCTCTCAGGTGATCCTAGGGCCGTCTGTTACATTACAGTTTGGCGCCCAACTTTGTCTGAACCCCTCCCTTTCCTCTAAATTCAAAAATAATTCAGCTACGAATTGTATAGTTTGGATATTCATTCGGCCTCTGTTATCTCTATTTGTATTCTATTTTTACTCTTTTCCCTCTTTCCTAACCCTCTGTTAACATTTATTTGTCTTTTCAGAGATATTGTGTTGCATTCTGGTGAGATTACTACATACTCTACGCTCTACGTTTCATCTTGCTATCCTGTAAGGTGACTTAATATTTTTGCAGTAGATGATTACGCTTTCTACCCTGTTGGTTGGTTGTAGTAAACCCAAGTTGTAGCTTAGCTAGCCTAGTTAATTGCGTCTACCGCAATATTCTTATAAAAATAAATTCTTCTATCGTTATCGCTACTCACTATTAGGAATATTTGTGTGGTTTTATTTCTATGTAGAACACATCTTACCTACATATGTCGTTCATACTTACGATTCGTACGTTTAATTTAAAGTTTTACGGAAATAAAATACTGAATTATTTTCATATAAAAATTATTCAATATTATTTTAGGTTATTGACATATAATATGTCAACGTGAATATGTCTTATTATATTGACGTATTTATTTTTCTTTTGAGTTTGACAACTTTATGGTTAATTGCGAACTCTTTTGATCTTTTAAGTTGAAATTAAACCTTCTTAAAGATTGTTTTTAATTCTAAAAACTTACTTGCACGTACGAATATTTTACGAACTATTTTTCGACTCGCCTTGTACTTACAATATACTTCAAACATTACTCGAACGTAGTACACTCTTCATACTCTTACAACATTAAACTACACTACTACTACTCTACTACTAGTAATTACTAACTACACTACTACTACTAGTAATCACTAACTACTCTACTACTACTAGTAATTACTAACTACTCTACTACTACTAGTAATTACTAACAACACTACTACTACTACTAGTAATTACTAACTACACTACTACACTACTACTACTACTAACATTGAATAGTACTACATTCATCACTTTACTCACGATGAAACGAGTTAGAAGAAGTTATTTTTAAACTTGGGTTTGCATACTTTTTACTGTTTACTTAATTATTTTTTTTTGATAACTTTCTATTCACCTTACTTGCTCACAAACAGGAATGCAGCACCATAATCTGTACCATTTGTACTTCCTATCTGTCATTTGTATTCTTTATTAATTCGTTATGTTTTTAAATTGTATATTCTGTTTTTCTATATTGTTTTTTTTATAATACTGTACTGTAATCATTTCATTTCATTATTGGGAACTATTTGGCTTTTTTTTTACATCACGTGGCTGTCATCCCCATCCTTTTTTTTCTTTCTCTTTACTATCTTTCCTTCCTTTTCTACCTTGACTATTACTTTAGTCTTAAGGGTGCTACACACCCTTGGGATCCTTTTTTTTATCTTAATCTTAAGGGTGATACACACCCTTGGGATATTAGGATCTACCCAGGCTAGGAGACCTACCTAACTCCCCTGAGGTGTCCTATATTCTCTTCTAAGCGGTGCGGGTAATGACACCCTAAAAATAAGCCCTCATTATCTCTTATCTATTCTCTTCTATGCGGTGCGGGTAATGACACCCTAAAAATAAGCCTTCATTATCTATTATCTTTCTTTGGGTTTTCTAAGCGGTGCGGGTTATGACACCCTAAAAATAAGCCTCCATTATCTCAAATATATCCTTGTGGAGTATGTGCCATTGATCTCAAAGTAGTCGTGAGCCATATCCCCTCCCTCTGTTAGTGTGAGTGCTTGATTGTTTGATAGAATGATGAATGCATGTGGCAAGGTAATATATTCCTAACCTCAAAATTTACAGATTGAAAAAAATTGTTTTTCTAAGTAAAAAATTTTTTTTTTCCGGGTTTTTGGGGTAATGTAGTATCACCTTCTTCATAGTCATTCACCTACCTACTGGCCATTTTTATATTTAATACTTTTTTTTAATAATGACAGATAGGGATTTGAAAGGAGACTGGACTTTGATTTGTTTTTACACCATGGTGATTTTTGATACTATGATTTACTGTTTATTATATTATATTGATATAAATATTATAAATTTAAATCCGTGTGAGTGACCGTTTAATTATATGTGGTATGCCATCACATCAACCATTCCCTATACACTGCTCTAAGCAACACCTGCCTTTACATGGGACTCCGGGGGGCTGGACGGCCTGAGCCTCCACCACCTATCCGGGAACCTGCGCTCCCGTGGTACCGGGGTGAGATGCGTTCCGGTGCCCGAGGGTGACCCCTTCTTTTCACTTCGTCTCCTGCTACACATACGAGATCGGCGATCGGACCGGCTGTCGTCTACGTCTACTAATGACTATGACTAAATGCTACAGCCGGTCTGTTTGCTGCCGCCGGTTTCTATCAGATGGCTGTGTGGGCCATCGACGGACGCCGTAACGACAAGAAGGAACTCGCTGACTACTCCAAGGGACGTGACGCAGTCCTGCCTCTTATTCTATAAGCATCTTATTATTGTTAAGTACACTACTAGGTATAGAATGCTCTACACATTCTTTACAACTGGTGTGGCAGACGTGCTCTCAGGAGATCCTAGGGCCGTCTGTTACATTACAACTTTTAACTCTAAAGGAGGATGGGCGTTTTGGTACTCATGTTCAATAAAAATGAATTTACCATCGTTGGAAAGCTCTTTTCGAGAGTACAAAAAAGTACTCTGGCAACAAACCCGTATTAATTGTCTGTTTTGAAATATAGTCTTCAGAAGATACTGGATATAAAGTTCGAAATAGAATTTGAAAAATTCATATCGCCGGTTTCGCTTGACCGATTTTGATGATATTTGCACAGATTTTGAGCTATATAAAATTCAGTTAACGGACGAAAATCACAACAAAATCGGTTAAGTATTTTTTCAGTTAGGGGTGGTCTATTTATTAAACAGCTCGGACACGTTTATTTAAGCCTTAAAATAAAAGTCTTTTCCCAGCAACTATTTTTGGTCAATTTAATTTAGTTTGATGTAGGTACAGAGTGCGTAGATTTCGGCTATGTAATGGGTCTTTTTACACCCTGTATATTTACATACAATAAATGATAAAACTTACTTCTAAGTTGTTTTATTTACCTAGATAATGAAAAATATTAATAATTATTAAAATAAAACCCCTCTGGGAAACGCGTTACCTCACCATGAGATTAACGTAAAACCGGAGGGAACATTAGACTAGCTTTCAACAACCCCATCATATAATAAAAAATGTATCATGAGGTCTACTGAAAAGCTTACAAACCGCAGGGCAGCTTGTGGCGAGCTGTTGGTGAGTGGCGACACTGCGTACCTTATTGCCTCAGAGAGTCGGTCAGGGCCTCGTCTCCAGTTTGCCTTTATTGGCTGGCTGGAGTGGAACCCCAAGAGTGCCCGCAGGACTCTCAACTCTGGCTTGCCTTCATCGGCCGTCCAGAGGGAGGCCGCCAGAGCTATACGCTCGGGGGTGGAAGTGTCTAAAGGCGTAATAGCGGGGAAACCCACTCCGGGTCTTTTAGACCCGCGACGGCGAAACCGGGGCCACACCTCTCTACACCTCTAGCCGCTCACACGTCTGTTGCCCCTTTCGCCTATGTACTGGCGGCTTTTCAGGGGGCCCAGCTAGTGAGCTGGCGAGTCACCGTCTGCCAACAGGTTTCAATTTTAAATGTTGAAAGGCAGGCGCCGTTTTCTTCCGGCAATAGAAGTTAAATAGCCCATTTAACACCCCATCCCATAGACCAGTTTTACTTTTACCATATTTCACAATAGTTTTGCACCCACCTGGTACGGTCCATGACTGTACTCCAATAGTGCAGCCGTGGATGGTCCCCGGTGGATGCCCCACCTCATTTTAGATTAAAGTTCTCAAAGGGGCCTCTGCGCGTTGGACCTGTGTCCCCGTGTATGCCTTCCAAAGGACCGGACGTCTTCCGCATGGAAGATGAGCCGTGATGTCCAAAGAGATACAAATATTAAAATAATACCCTGCCAGAATGGAGAAAAATGACAATAAAAGTATGTGTACCTAATAGGATGTAACAAAAATTAATAAACTTTCAAGCAGGATTACTTCGATCGGGCAATGAATCGGGACTAGCACCATAGTTATTCATAATCTACACAAAAATACCTTTCCAACGGTGTATCATTCATTCCGATTGGTGCCAGTACCAGACTCCATACATTTGTGCCCATCATCCTTTATTTTTGATATTTATTCAATTTAAGCGTTCATATTGATTTATGTGTGCCTATGAAACACTGACTGACACAGAACTGACTAAGATTAAACATTAGATCCAACTGTTCCAAACTATACAGGTGGGTCGAAAATCGTGGATCAAACGAAACAGGGCGATAGTTGGGGTTATTTGCAGTAAAAAATATCTGTGTGGCAGAGCCCTAACTTGATTTTCTTAAAAGTTATGACAATTAGAGTGTTTTTTGAAGAAAATACTAAAATTTGTAATAAACAGGCAATTATAGTAAAATGAGTACTTACTTTAAGATCTTAAATGGTGTTTAGTTGCTTGAAAGTGCTTATAGGAGAGTAAGTACCATGATTTATGAGTATTGGCACTTTTTTCATATTTGTAAAATATTTTCATTTTTTTTTATATTTGTAAAAAATATTTGTAAAAAATATGTGTAACTTACTATAAAAAAAATGTAGGTACTACCAAAAAATGCTGCAAATAACCCCAACTTCGCCCTGTTTCGTTTGATCCACGATTTTTTACCCACCCTGTATACTTAATTGGCTACTGGTGTTCCATCAACGGATATTCATTATAGGTACCATTTATTTTACAGGTCGTCAACAGTCTTTACTCTGAACTGCGGACAACTAACGAGTTAATCAACGACCAAACAGTGAATGAAGCGTATGAACTGTACGAAACCAAGCAGGAAGATCATTTGAACCCGTCACAGACGTGGACGCGATTCATACCAGGCTATACTAAGGCAGAACTCGAAATGTTACCGACCCTCCTGCCCGGGTACCACGCACAGTCCAAGGAAGAAGCAGTACAAAAGTTTTACAGCAGACGTCTTGGTGAAAGGCATGATGGTGACGTATATTATGCACGGCTTATAGAGGTTTGTATAATCTTGATATTATCGTGTATGACGGTGTATGTTTTAGAAAATTATCGGTCACCTCTATCTCCCAGTGCGCGTTAGTGTCGTCAAAGCAAACTTAGTAATTAAGCCGAATTTACATTACGAAACAAGATTCATGCATGATGAAATTAATTTCATGACACTACTTTCAGTACCTGTGAAACTAGTTTCATTAAAAATAATAGTGTCGTGAAATTCACAGTATGTCTGTGTTCATGGCTCTGCCAACATCAAAGCTTTATTCTCTTTATTCGCTGGTATTCATTGATAAATTTAATATTTCCAACGTTGTTTTGACATTTTAATAATTTTTTTCGACTTACTCCGCCCATACCTACTACCGACTAAAAAACATACGTCCTATCAGCGCAGGCGCTTTCGCGACACTAGTTTCGCGTCGCGTTTATACGATGACATTAGTTGCATGACACTCGTTTTATCCAAAAATCGCGCGCGATACGAAACTGTTTCAGTGTCGTGAAATCGATGCACGCATTGTAAAACTTGACGTTTACACGTGAAATTGTTGATGAAATTAATGTCACGGAACTACTTTCATGCCACCAGTTTCGTAATGTAAATTCGGCTTTAGGTATGTCAAGGGAATGCGCGTTGTGCAGCAGCATCCTCATACGTGCTAAATAACAACATCACGACTGTACATTTTCCCGACACATGAGATCCATGATCAGTAGTGAACGCAGCGAGCTGTCATTATGATAATCTTGATAATATTGTATTCCTGAAGCCACATTGGCAGAATTAGACGAATGTTCGCGTTGTCGCGACAACACGTCACGAACGTTCGAATATCTGTCTAGCGAGCATCAGGAAATATATAATAGAAAATCTGTTGCAGTGAAAGAAGAATTAAATGAAGTGAAGTCAACTATAGGGCATTTGACTGAAAAAATCTAATTACCTAGTCCGTCAGTTAGATTATCAAAAAATATTTGACCCGTATTTTTTCTTTTGTTGCGTAAACCAAAATTGACGAAGCTAAGACACTTTTAAAATGGCCAAAACGTCACAAGCAAGTACAATTATTACTTGCTTCTGACGTCACAAGCCCCCACTCTCGAGTTTTGATGCGTTTTATTTTTCCAAATATTCATAGATTTAACAAAAGAAAAAATACATGTCCATTATTTTTCAAAACTCTAACTGGCGGATTAATTAGATTTGCAATTTATTGATGCCGTCAACCTGCCTATTTCCGAAGAGAATTTATAAGTACATCCGAACTCCAGAGTAATTTAAATGTTTGTTTTGTTCACAGAGAATTGACTCTCTTTATGAGAGACACCAGTTACGGGTTTCTTTGATTGAGATGGCCTTAGGATAATAAACACTCGTTGAGTCTGCCAACACATCAAGGACCGGTCACTACCCATGTTCACAAACATCTTCGGCGTTTTTATCATTAGGTCGTCGGGTAACTAGAAAATAATAGGGAATATGCATGTTTTTTTTTTCTCTTAGTCAATAAAACACACTAATGTAAACCCAAGAATAGTATTAAAAGTGAAAAGTTGCTATTGTTTCTTGCTCAAAAAATTTATTAAACTTCAATAATTTTCTTCGGCTTATTATTTTCCAGGTGACTAATAACTTAAAAGGCGACTAAGTGTTTGCAACTAATAAAATGAGGCGAGGAGCTATAAATAATGACTTGGCGACTAATAATGTTAGCAGGGTGGTTAAGGGGAATCCCGACATGGATAGGTTAGGTTCGAAGGGGATGACGGGGGCTAGAGTGAGCGAGCGAAGCGAGCGAACGAAGCCCCCGTCATCCCCTTCGTGTTAGGTTACTTTAAACCCTGCAGACAGAAATAGGAGCCCCGCACAGCGGGCCTCCGTCGACTTAAGCTCCTTCACTGTAGCTGCCAACCTATTATTTTTGCTACCCATTTTAATTATTTTTAAAACCCTAAATCAGATTAGTTTGTCGCCGCGTTAAAAACATGCCATTTTCTTCTACAGTTCAAACATCCGTTACTGTCGCGGTCTTAATGTGAAGTTATAATTCACGATACTGCTTTCTATAAATCTCTTTTTGTAGCCACAAATCTTAATATAAATTAAACTATTTCTTGTGCTTTGTTCAAGCAGAAATCGCAGTTACTAACTTAGCTCAGTGAGAAATCAAACAGTTTGCTAAGAAAAGATTATTTAAAGATTTATTCACATGAATTTTGATGTCACTTCCGGCATTTTCGAAGACGAAGCGTTAGGAGATTGCGTTCCGTTCAAAAAAAAACGTAACAAAATAATGAATAGTAATAAAATAAGTAAGGCGTTAAATTTAAAAAAAAAATGCAATTTGTTACTTGACTCCTGTACAATGTTTATTTAAATAATGAAAGAGTGTTGAAATACATGCATATTCCCTATTCCAATTTAAACAAATTATCAATAAATAATGCGCGCTCTTGTAAAATAATATTCCAGTTACAATTTTGTTAAATTCAGACAATAAAAGCCTGTTGCATATTAAGGGTAAATGTCGATCGATTGGAGTTGTATTAAAGATTAATTCTACTGAAGTCAATTCCATTAACAAAATTGTTTAAAATTGAGGCCAGAGAAGTGGTTGAGCTGCATTTCGATTGCGATTTTAAACAATTTTGATAGTAGAATTGGCCTCCAGAGGGGTTACCATGATCTCTTAGAGCAGGAATGTTTTAATATTATTACGAGAGTGGGTGAGAGATGGCGCTAGAGAGCTGTCTAGCGCTGTCACTTTCCCACTCTCGGAATAATATTAAAACATTCCTGCTCTAACAGATCATGGTAACCCCCCAGGTAGGGTTACCATTTAGAAATTTGAAAAGTCCTGACAAAAAGCCTGACATTTCAATAAAAATCCAGACATTTTAGTCACAAAATGCAAACATACGAAGATTCATTGTTTGATCTCATTACATTGATTGTTAAAGATTTATATTTTGTTTTTAGATGAATGAGAAGTTAATAAAGATTAAAAAGTTATTTGATATTACATAAGTAAGTTTCATTACTCGTATTCCATCTAAGCCAAAAAATCCGGACAAATAGAACAGACAATAAAGAGCCGGACAAAACACTAGAAGTCCGGACATGTCCGGACGGATGGTAACCCTACCCCCAAATCCCTTGTACCTATTTCAGTCTTGTAAACTCAGTCTTGTTCTACGAGATCCTTATCTCGAAAATTGGACGTCAACGGTCGCCTCATAAAGAAGACTGAATTAAAATAACTGAACTTAGAATGTTTACGTTGGTCTGTTCTCGGCTTTACAATTTTGGCATTATCTTATGTAACGTACACACCTACCCTACGAAGGCCAGCGAACGCCAAAGAACTTTCGTCATTTTGTTAATTTGACCAAATTTTGTATAGAAAGAATCTGGTTTATACGCTAGTTTAGGTGTGTACGCTGCATTAAAAGTAATTTGTATATTTAGGGTTAAGCAAAAGTTTGTATTTTTTTTTTCTGAATAAATTATACATATATTCGTACACATTAAATATGTATTTTTATTTCCGAAGAATTTGGTCATATTTAGCCAATCCAATCCATTCGTGACAAATCAATTTTGTAATACCTGTTTCTTAGTAACTACCCTGCAGAGGCGGATACACGTGTATATGGTCAGTATGGTTATGGTCATGATCATAACATTCCGGAGGTCGTCGCGTTGGTTGACAATTGAAAATTCGGACAAATCTCTATTTTATCAAGTCCAAGTTATATGTATAGTTTTACAAAGTTAAATTATTTAATGAAGGAAGTTTCACTTAAATTAAGGAAAACAAAAAACCCGACTGCTTAAAAAGCGAACCAAAAAGATGGCAACAAGATGATGTAGAAAAAAAAAGAACTGAAAAGATGTAATTAAAGGTGCTCGGACCACACAGCTGTTAAAAATGTTTACAAACATTAGTAAACATTTTCTGAACAAAAATGAATAAAAAAGATAAAAAAATGTCTGTCAACATGTCGGACGACGAAGTTTTGGCAGCAGTAGTGCTGGTGATATTGTTGAATAATAAAAAAAAAAAAAACGTAATGGGTTGAATAGTTGAAAAGGCCAATCTAAACTCACGAAAGGATTTTAAACTGAAGAAAACGATTTTAAAAATTACATGAGAATGTATATTGCAAAGTTCGAAAAATTGTTACAATATTAGTAAACCTTTTGATAGAGAAAAAGATTTTACAGCACGACCATACACTATCACCGTGACTGAGCGATCGCGATCGCTCCGACCAGTAAAATGAAAAATATTGTGCAATATTATACCTACACAATGCAAGAAAAAAATATTGCACAATAAAATTTAAGCTCGCTTTACTTTTGTTCAATCATTGCGCAATGTTTCAATACTATCCCTACACGTTGAATAATATTGTGCAATCAGATATATTGTGCAATGTTATTGTAGGTGTAGGGGGCGCCTAAGCCCTGGATAACTCCAAGATTATTACGATGTATGCGAAACCGGGATAGTTTACAACTTAAGTGTAAAAAAAATCCTAGTGATGAGGTTGCAAAAATAATATAATAAACAAAAAAAAAAGTCCTTACAATTTTCTCAGATGAGAAGCTGGTAAGCATCTTTTGGTCCGGCTTCCCTTTTAAGAAAATTCACCCTTCGCTACTGGTGTGCGCTTGTGGCTAGAGGCGGAACGTGTTACGATACGGTAACGTAAATTTGCACGTTACGTCAACGCACCGTACCACGTTACCGCACCGTTCCACGTTGACGACGTCGTAACGTGGAGATGTGGACAGGCCCTTACTTGAATCGACAATTTCTTCCCGGTACACTAGTGCCAGGTACAAACCCATGTCCTTACAGGTGGCTGTGCTGCTAATGGACACACAGGGCACCTTCGACTCGGAGAGCACCATCGGGGAGACTTCTGTCATCTTCGCGCTGTCCACTCTCATCTCGTCTGTACAGGTCTACAATCTGCGCAACAACATTAGTGAAGCTGATTTACAACACCTCCAGGTTGGTTCTCTTATACAGGGTGTTAATGAATTCGTGTAATTCCTTCAAGTTCAAACCACAGGATCTATTAATGGTACAGATTAACCCCGCACGAGATTTAGATTGATTGAAAATAAAAATAACCTTTGTTTCCCAAATATTTTTTTTATGTGATAGAAAATTTCGATGCCATGCATAAATGAATGAAGGCACGGCGACACAGCTGACGGGCACGACTAGCGCGATATCGCTCCACGCAGTCACTTAATTTGGGACGCTAAAATTACTCAGATACAGAATACCATGGTTCATTTTTTGAAAACTTTTTTTTGTTCTTTCTGAAAAAACCAATGCAGGGTCAATCAGTGTCACCAGTAGATCACGCGGTTTGAAGGAATTACATGAATTCGTTTACACCCTGTATTTACAACACCTACAAGTTGGTCCTCTTATATTTTTCACAGTATAGCTTTTTGATTTCATTGCTTATAATGTTTGGTTAGAATATGAAGTATAATATAATTAACTATTTTTAAATTAAATTTCGATATCAGTACAAGTTTAATTGATCGAATGTTTGATGTCGTTCAAGTTGATTAAAAGACTGTTATAAGTTTATAACACATCTTGTTTGATCGTAGTATTATAATATTATTATACAATTACAAGGTTAGTCGGAAGGGTACTCATTCTCGGGTCACTCAAAATATCGCTGATGGTTGTTTCGAAGAAAACGTTAATATTTCAAAATTCGATAATTTTTATTTCCATACAATGTTATTATTTTTATTTTACTTTTTTTTTAGTTACTAATTCAGAAAACGGAGCTTCTAATCCGTGACCTAAAATGTAAATACAGCTGAGCATAGCCGAGAATATGTAGATAGATATTAGCATTTTGTTTTAAATCTTTCAGCAGCTATTTTCCTCAACTATACAAGCTGTAACATAAATAACGCACAACCTCTTAAGGGGTCACTGTACTCATCATTATGAACAACTTTTACTATTGGACCAAACCTGAAATCGTGAAAAAAAAACAGCTGTTCCCTACATTTTTTGTAGGTATGTTACGAATTTCCGCAAAGTAACGCCTGATTCCATCATTTAACTGAGATATGCACAATATTTGTGTATAAAAGTCAACAGTTATTTTATTTTTTCTTTGTACAATCACAAGTCTACGTAATATCTTCTTTAAATACTAAATCTGTAGACTTGGCGTATCTGTACGTTGGAAATAATAAAAATATAGGGGGCTTTAATGATAACCAGTAGAAACCATTTCTATAATTTTTGGAATCTTTGTCTGTTTATCTGTTTGTTTGTGCACGCATCACGTAAATAATAGGTACTATTACTAACTCAATGCGGTTGCCTTTTATAGACCAATATTGTGCGTAACTCGGAGTAACGTGTAGTTTTTGTTGTATTGGTTTCCGACCATGATCACACATCAAAAAAAGTTTGCGATCACTAGCATAATTATGTATGTGAAGATTCCGAATTCAAAGTCCAACTGAAATCTGATTTTTATTTATCTAGATAACTATCAATCTATATTTATCATGATAATTATCGCTTTGAATCCCGATTAGAAAATTCGGCTTCAAAAAGGCTGCATCATTTTTCAAAGTGATCGCAAACTTTTTTTGATGTCTGTATGTATGGTATGCGGACGCGGAGTCACGGGCATTGCTAGCCAATATTACTAAACTCTATGCTAGTAATTATATGATTGTATAGATAGATCATACACATTGACACGTTTGTACATCATGTCATGAGATCGGTACCCCAAGTGTGAGTTTTTTTACGTTACTACTGTATATTTATGATTAGTTACGGTTTACTCACGTGCATTTTTCGGGATTGCCCGACTAGTTTCGGACCCAATCGGAGTCCTTAATCATGAGCTGATCACGCGGCGAGGTCGCGAGTCGGACTAGCGCTGCACCGCGCCGCGTAGCGTTGCGCCCGCGACGAGAGGGGCGCGCTCTGTGTCGGTATTGCTCGTGCATCTCCGTCACTTGTCGTGTCCGTGTTGTTGTTATACTGAGTGCCGGTACGAAAAATGCACGTGAGTAAACCGTAACTAATCATAAACATGAATGTGTCTCACGAAAGTTATAATAATGTTACTACTGTAGTTGCGTCACACCAAAAATGTATGAAAATTTAGGCAGAACCTCTAGTGGCGAATAGCGTAACTAAAAATTTGTTTGACATTTTTGCCGTGACGCAACTACAGTAGTAACGTAAAAAACTCACACTTGGGCTACGGTTCTTCCTTTTTCAAAAGATTACTTTTATTTAATGGCAGTTTTTCACCGAGTACGGCCGTCTGGCGTGCGACGGGGACGAGAGGGCCTTCCAGACGCTTACCTTCCTCGTGAGGGACTGGGCGAGCGGCTACCAACACGCCCACAGCTTTGGCGGCGGAGAAGCGCTGCTCAATAGTAGACTCAACGTAATACAAGGATACTGATATATTTATTAAATTGCTTATTTTAAAATCACGTAAAAATATGGATATCCCCACGAAAACGTGGAAGGTTCAAAGCATACGTTATTTTAGAATATGTATTGGAAAACTGCCTCAGAACTTGGCACTGCATTGAATTTCAAACATTCTGTTTCAAGCAAAAATTATAACAATTGTTATTTCTCAAAAAAATCTTGTGCTAGGTTTTTTATCATTAACTAGCGACCCGTCCCGGCTCGCACGGGCATATAAACCTTCCTCTTGAATCACTCTATCTATTAAAAAAAACCGCTTCAAAATCCGTTGCACAGTTTTAAAGATATACATAGGGACAGACAGACAGCGGGAAGCGACTTTGTTTTATACTATGTACCTATAAGTCGCGCGGAGAAGGTTTGCCGATAGCCTCATGACGTCACGCGTCGATGGTCGGTACAATTAGTAGGTAGGTACTAGGTAGGCCAGACGAGCGCGGATAGCGGTCGGTGAAGTGGGAGGGGCAGTCATCGGCAAACCTTCTGCGCGCGACTAGTAGTGATTTAACCTTTGATATGCCTAACCATAATTTCCGTATTTCTATAAGCAAAAATGACTAACTTCCATACAATAATGCTTATTCTAGATCCACCGGTTTAATCTGTGCGTTGTCTGTCTATCATCAGCAGAGATTGGAATAAGTAGAGTGTATTTACCTAAACTTCGAGGAAGGAAGCAACATAGAGTGGATAATACCTCCTCTAAAATCCCGGAATAATTATAATGACGTTTTAATCCCGGGATTTAAAAATCACCAATTATTTATTAGACTTTATTTATAGTTACAAATTATTTATTTGAAGAATCACATAAAATTTTTTAGAGTTCTGTACTAAAAGTATTAAATTAAAGAGCTTTGTTTTACATATTACATACATTGCTTTACATTTTACATAGTACGGAACCCTAAAAAATGTTAAATGATTTTTCGCAGGCCCGCGCCTACTGTAGCCAGGAATCGCCCTGCGACTCCCGACGCCCGGGGCGTCTCCTTCTGTTTCGGCGGCTAGGGCGTGAAGTTTGCCTCTCCCTCACGCGTTCCGCCTTCTCCTTCGCTAGCATTACTGCTGCGCAGAAGGAGGTGACTGCTTCCCATGCCCCCTCGCTCCGGACCATAGATTGAACCCGGGCGAGAGGTAGCCGCCGCCGGTCACCTCTACGAGGACATGGCGGTGCTCCACCCCAGCAGTGCAGGCCTCCACCATACGCTCCACCGTGTAACGAATTTACCCTATATACTTCATTATTTATTTGTTCATAGTCTGTAGCAAACCAGAAACCAGAGCTGCGGGAGGTTCGTGAACACATTCGTTCGTGTTTCCACAAGATCAATTGCTTCCTGATGCCGCACCTTGGGCATGAGGCCGTGGCCGAAGAAAGCTTCGCTGGATGTCTTCGGGGTCAGTAGAATCTAGCTTTAGCGCCTTCAATCTAGCCTGTCTATGTTTATTATCAGGAGGTACGGCAGTGCCCCCCGCCAAAGTCACTTTTAGGTAGGGTTACCAGACGACAGGAATTTTCCTGACATGTCCGGAATTTTGGCCCTCTGTCAGGGAAACAGGGAAATACTGTAATCGTCAGGATTTTTTGGAATTGAAAGAGGTAGGTATGTATAAGTAATAAAAAATATTAGAGTATTATTTCACATTTCAATCTACGCATATTACGAAAACCTCGTTGACTTTACATACCGTATACAACGTTCAAACTAAATGTCAGGAAATTTACTGAAAGGTCAGGGACATTGTCAGGAAATCGCATTATTTGATCTGGTAGCCCTGCTTTTAGGCTCTCTGTCTTTTTTACTAATGAGAGCGAAAGCCCGAAAGTTATGTTACAGAGAGTACATAATGTATTTAACTAAATTCCTAAATTACAAGTTTCTATCTACCATCAAAGTTTCATTATTTCATCGCAAGCTCACTCACTCACCGATCATAAAAATTCTGAGGACTTTTAGCCTTGCAGCAGACCTACTAAACTTGTTTGTCATTACAGTAAGTGTTTACTTACTTAGGCAAAATTGGTAAATCTTGAAATATTTTCTTGGTTGCATAATTATAAGAAGATTACTTATTATGTACCTAGATGACGTCATACTCTTGAGAATATGGTATGATTAATGTGTATGTCTGTCTGTTGTCGCTTTTACCAGTTAACGTCGAAACAGCTGGACGAAGTTCAATAAAACTTTTACTGTTTGATAACTAGCTTTTGCTCGCAGCTTCGCTTGCGTGAAATTTTGAACCCGTTAAGTGACGATTTTCGATACAAACTTTCATCCCCTATTTAACTCCCTTAGGGGTTGAATTTCGAAAAATCCTTCCTTATTCTTTGTCTACATTATAAAGGGAACCTTTGGCAAAATTTCAGCTTTCTAGGTCCAAGGGTTTGGTCTGGGCGTTGATGAGTCAGTCAATCAGTACCTTTCTATTTATTTATATACAACGTTATTTTAGTATATACAAAAACCGAGACACCCCAACAAGATTTTCATCAGAACTGCCTGAATATGTGTTTTTTTTAATAAATCTCCAAGTTACACCGTAGTTTATATTGCGTTAAGTTCCCTAGTAAAGTGTGAAATGCCTGAGATGTGCTATGCAGGGGTTGTCTAACACACGGAAACTGACCGAGCGGACCATCTCAAGCCTCAAGGTGTCTATTCCCGTCTACTGTAATGGGTAGAAGCCTACTGAAACAAAATTGAAATATATGAAAAAAAAAATGTGGTGTAAAAAATATGTCAATCGATTCTCCTAGTGATTCTGAACAAACTAGGTTCAGGTTTAGTATATATGTTACGGCTAATAGCCGAAGTGTGGCTACACCTAGTTTTAGCCGGGTACAACTAGGTGCAGCCGGCCACATGCGGTTAAACTTAGATGTATCCTACTTATCCTCGGGTAGAACTAGGTTTACCCTTCATCATAGCGGGTAGAACTAGGTGCAGCCGCACACCTGTGGTTAAGGGGAACCCCGACACGGATAGGTTAGGTTCGAAGGGGATGACCCCCTGATGATCCCCTTCGTGTTAGATTACTTTAAACCCTGCAGACAGAAATAGGAGCCCCGCTCTGCGGGGCTCCGTCGACTTAAGCTACACCTAGTTCTAACCAACTGCTACTGGTTGAACCTAGTTGTACCCGGCTAAACCTAGGTGTAACCGCCATTCGGCTTTTACCCGTAACATATACTACAACTAATCTTGTATAGATAGCCTAACTTGATCCCAAGACCTTGACCTCTATATGTATTTTATTGTATTATTACATGGCTAAATGTTTAGTTATTCATATCAAAATATTGTGATAAAAAAGAAGAATGAGTAAGAGTATTCTTCAGTATAGTCTATTCTTCTTATTCATTAATGAGTTTTTAGTTAAGGATCTGAAAATTAGGATATCTGCAGATTAACTAGGTTATGTGAGAAATGTAATAATGTCATGCATTCAAATTACCAGATTAGATCGATAATCAGCAAGTTACCGCTTCATCTAAAATAACACAATAATATTACCTACTTACACTAAAAATCCCTAAAAATATTTCCAGTCAGTTCAATACATTATTACCTACGATTGGCGAGGCCTAAGCTGAGCTTTGCATTTGTGTGAGAATGAATGCAGACACGTCCTTTGCTTGGTTTAAACCGGTTTATACTGCTTTTTGGCAATCGATTCTACGTGTACTCACACAAATGTAAACCTCAGCTTAGGCCTCGCCAATTTCCCGTATTTTACATATACAGGGTAGGGCATGCAATTCCGGAATTCCGGAATTCCGGATCAATTTGACTAATTTTTCAGTTCCGGAATTGACTGAAATAATTCCGGAATTCCGATATTCATGTCTTCTTTTTTAATATTTTGATTTTATTATATTTTTCTGAACGCACGCAATGTAACGTCTGTGGAATATTCCACAAACTACTAGTTGAATGGGTGGCCCATTATATGCCGCAAGCGCGCGTCTCGTATATTTTTATTCTTTATTTTATTTGATTTTATAAAAACAAATATGTATAATAAGTAGGGTTTCTGTTTTCTCGACATATTTTTTTCTCGGGTCTCGATAATTCTCGAGCCCGATTTCTCGGGTTTCTCGGGTCATTCGAGAAATTTTTAAAAACCTTAAAAAATCAGCATACTCCCGTTTTCTGGTGTACTCTTGAACGTAGTTTATCTGTTCGATAGCGCTATTATTTCGATAAGCTGACTCACTGCGTTTCTGGACACCCCAGTCAGAAGATAATCCTATTTCAAACTTCAGATAACTTATTTTTTCAGTTTCTCAGGTACTCCTAACCGTAGTTTATCTATTCCACCGCTATTGGTTCGATAAAATGACTCATTGCGTTTCTGGACACCCCAGTCAGAAGATGATCTTACTTAGTTCAAACTTCAGTTAACTTGACTGACCAATTTGGGGCGTAAATCGTTAATCGATAGTGAGTTTTGGACTTCCAGCGAAATGGACTCGAGTAGTTCATCGGAATCTGATTTGGAAGTGCTGGAGGCTATTTCAAATAAATCAGTACCAATAAAAAGGCATCGAAAGAAATCCATCCGAAATGTTCACGGATGAAAAGTTTAACATGAGATATCTTTAACTAGGGCACTTTGATATTTACCTTTGTGAAATAATCAGTCCTGCCCTAGAACCCATTCATTTACACCACAAATAGGTACGTTAGCTTAGTTTTTTTTTCAGATATAAATAAACTTTACCGCCCAATATAAATTACAATAAAACTTTAAAATCCTACTTATTTTGTTTTAATAGTTTTATTGTGCTGTTGCTATGATTAAAAATAACAAAGAGAAAATATTGTGATTTAAATTTTATATTTCATGTGTGTAATGATTCGTTTTAAAATCATTGCACATAGGTACCAGAGGAGATTTTCATTTAAACTTGGGGCCTAATTGCAAAAAGATGTAAAGTTTAAGGCGAGAAAAGTATATTTAGATGGGCTTTAAAAAGAGACCCCATCTAGTGATCAATTTACAAACTCACTTATTGTTTGGATAGTTATCTAGTCGTCGATTTTGTATTCAGAAACCCAACAATAGATGAACGGAGTTTATCTTTCAGTTAATTTTTATTTGACATTTTAATGTCACATTATAATAAGAGTACTTGGAGTTGCAGGTATATTATGTGTCTCTTCGCTTGCCTCGCTTACTCGTGCCTCGTAAGGAGAACGATCAGAAGCCAGAATGCAAAGATTACGTAACTTTTAAGCCAATTTTACAGTAATAAAAGAAAATCTTCGATTTCTCGAGTTCTCGAATTCTCGAGATATTTTTTCTCGTCTCGAAGTTGGCATGATTTCTCGACATTTCTCGACTCGAGAATTCTCGAGCAGAAACCCTAATAATAAGTAACTCAAAATTATTAAAAGACTGATTTACAATCATTTAAGCTGGTAGCAGACTATTTCGAGAATATTTTTTTTATTTTTGTTACTGTTTACATTATTTGGTTTTATATACATTTCATTGATTTTATTATTGTTAGAATATTTTAGAGTAATTAAGGTAAATGGTAATCAAATATGTTTACTTTGTAACTCATAATGATTGAAAGACAGGATACTACCTCGAGACTTATTTTTATGTTTTTTTACTGTTTAATTACTTTATTTTGTTTTTTAGAAATGTTGTTGATTTGAATACAGTGAGTATAAGTATCTAATTAGAGTAATAAGTAAAAATCATGACCAAATATGTTTAATTTGTAACTTAAAATGATTAAAAAGAGTGATTTACAATAATTTTATAAAGGAAGGAGACTGTTTCGAGACTATTTTATGTTTTTATTACTGTTTAATAATTTTATTTTGTTTCATATACCTTGTCGGTTTTATTATAGTGAGAATGCGTAATTTTTGACTCAAAATCATAAAAAGACTGATTTATTAGCTTTATTATTAGCTTTGTTTCATTTCAAACATTTTTTTTTATATTTTGCTGGATCAAACAGAAACAATGAGACAATTATAAATAAAAAAATAAAAAAAATTACCAATTCCGGAACCAGTTCCGGAATTCCGGAATTAGCTCTCCAGTATCGGATCCAGTTCCGGAACTGATAACCCTCCGATATTGCATGCCCTAATACAGGGTGTTAACGAATTCGTGTAATTCCTTTAAACCGCGTGATCTCCTGGTGACACTGATTGAACCTGCATAGGTTTTTTCAGAATGAACAAAAAACGTTTTCAAAAAATGAACCATGTTAATCTGTATCTGAGTAATTTTAGCGTCCCAAATTAAGTGACTGCATGGAGCAATATCGCGCTAGTCGTGCCCGTCAGCTGTGTCGCCGTGCCTTCATTCATTTATGCATGGCATCGAAATTTTCTATCACATAAAAAAAATATTTGGGAAAAAAAGTTTATTTTTATTTTCTATCAATCTAAATCTCGTGCGGGGTTAATCTGTACCATATATAGATCCTGTGGTTTGAAGGAATTACACGAATTCGTTAACACCCTGTATAACCTACAGTACCTACTACCTACGTATTTTATAAATATAACAATCATTTTGTTTTATTGCAGACATCTCTAGAGGGTTTAAATCAGCCCTTATTGAGTTGGTACCTTCATTCTTCGATCCGGAACACCTGACTCCGAAGGTTATTAACGGGGAGCGAGTCAAGACGCGAGATTTGCTCGAGTACTTTCAGAGCTACGTTAATATCTTCAATAGTGACGATACTCCTGTAGCGGTCACCATTTTAAGGGTACGTCGATAATGTCCCTTGTTCTTCGTACATTACCAAATTACATTACCAGTATTGTACAAGGAAAAAATATTCGTCGTACAAAACCGGGTAATGTGTGAAGAATTATTTATTTTTTGTACATTACCAAGTTACATTACCAGTACTGTAGGAGGAAAAAATATTCGTCGTACAGAACCGAGTAATGTGTGAGGAATTATTGGTTCTTCGTACATTACCAAGTTACTTTACCAGTTATGCACGAGGAAAAAATATTCGTCGTACAATACCGGGTAATGTGTAAAGAATTATTTGTTCTTATTACAAAACCGAAATCTTTTGCATTTTTCTTGCACTCGTCGCAGGAGGTAAATGTAATAACTGATTATAATTTATTTAAATGATGTGCATTATTTTCCTTAATATTAAAAAAGAGAATAAATATAACATAAATATTTCAGAATTTATCAAATACATGTACAAACACTGGATAAGAGATGTAGAATTTCGCAAAATCTGGTACTATCATAATGAGCAGCAGTGCACTACCAACTACGCGGAATTGTTGGCCGTACATATCCAACACTTCCTCATCTGCTTTCGGTTATTCAGGACGATGCCACATTTTATGTAGTTTCAATATTCAAAAACAATCATTTCACTGGCAAAAAAAAAACATAAATGACATTGAAATTAATATCCGAATAAAGAGAGCTGTATCTCAAATAGAAAACAACACTATAACAACTGGACATTGCCTTGAAAGAATATGTCCATTTATATAAAAAATTGAGCCTATTTCTATATTATTAGATATACTTACATAATTAATAAAAAAAACTCGAGAATACCCGAATATGGTTTCAATTAAACAGAATTTTATTCTTTTTTTAAATATTAAGCAACTATGCATAGCATACATAAATTATAATCATCATATATTTCTTTTTTATTTATTATTTCCTAGTCCTGCGACGAGTGCAAGAAAAATGCAAAAGATTTCGGTTTTGTAATAAGAACAAATAATTCTTTACACATTACCCGGTATTGTACGACGAATATTTTTTCCTCGTGCATAACTGGTAAAGTAACTTGGTAATGTACGAAGAACCAATAATTCCTCACACATTACTCGGTTCTGTACGACGAATATTTTTTCCTCCTACAGTACTGGTAATGTAACTTGGTAATCACACATTACCCGGTTTTGTACGACGAATATTTTTTCCTTGTACAATACTGGTAATGTAATTTGGTAATGTACGAAGAACAAGGGGATAATGTATCACTACGCTACACTACCGTGTTAAAATGTTTTTTTGTGTACTATCGCCCACATTTTATGAGGAAAGTATAACTTGTGTAACCCTTTCCGTTGCGGAGATATGATTGATTTATTATTAGGTACAGAGCACAGAAAGTAGGTCGCACCGATTGAATTTCTAGACCCCTATTCAACCCCCCGCTCAATAGCGTAAGCACACAATCACACAAGAAATGAACCTCTTGCTCATGACGGATTCTACATTAATTGTTCTGAGTGATGGAGTCCTTTCCCGCCGCTTCTGTCACTTCTTGCCATTGACTTAGACCTCGTCCAGAACGGGCGAATTCGTCGCGATTCTTTCGCGCGTATCACGCGCGTACTTTGCATCCAGAAAGAGCGTTCCAACGCGCAAGCATTTGGTGACGGATTCAGTCAGTCGAAAACAACTCGCTCTGAAGTTCGCGCTTAAACTGGACGCAACCAAGGCGTCCCTAGCGCGTCCCTAGAGAGAGAGAGTCTGGTGGAGTGCACGCGATTTACGCGCGTAATTTAAATACGCGTGATGCTTGTGGACGCGATGTATTGACGCCCAGTACCTCGCCAACGCGCGTAACGATTCGCGGCGAATTCGCCCTTTCTGGACGAGGTCTTAGAAATGCACTACGAGTCTAGTACAAAATTCAAGATAAAAGTGTCCTGAATTGACATAATAATCCGTAGTAATGTACATTTACTTCTATGATATAAATAAGATAAAGATAAAGAATCATTTATTTGGACACAGCACAAAGAGACACAACATGTGAAAAAAGTGATATAAATAAAAAATAAAAAGTCTTGGGTATGTGTCTCACGGCTGAACCAAAAAGGTGTCCAGATCAGCTTAATGCCAAGCACTTTATGTACTTGACGCTGGTTTTCGTCTGGAACCTTTGTGCTCCACGGATGTCAGTCAGCGGTCATGCCCGTTCACTCAAAAGACTCAAACCAACATGTGTACATGTGTCACAATAAATAAGTAATTTAGCTTGCAACAATTTTTACCTTACATAAACTTGCCAGCACCGCTCAATTTTTTAACTTTTGAAACTTCTTCTAAAGTCAAACGAAAATCTGGTGAATAATTCTGTAGGAGTAATGGAGCAGCCTTAACTTTTAAAAGATTTTATTATCAGGTAGATATATTTACTGTGATCGCTAACTTATACGACTATATAATCTAAAAAAAAAAGAAAAATCAACTGAAAGAGCATAGAACATCTCTTGCAAAACTAAAACAACGCCATTTTTAAATAAACAATTATAAAATAAAAGCGAAGGCTCCATACTCAGGTCCCGTCAGAGTTAGCGCTTTAAGTACTGCTTGCTCTGGTTGTTTCTAATATATGAGTTGTATTTTTAACGACCTTTGTTTCAAAAGCCGTTACTTGTTCTTCGATCAATCTCGAAGAGCTAGCAGTTGCATCAAGGTTCGATACGGAAATGCGCATTCACGGACATATCTGATTTGCCGAATGTCATTGCATGTCATGCACGGGCATGCATTAAAAAAGCCTGCACGAATGACGAAACATACCTAAGTGTGTCCGATGCACCCTGGACAGTCAGTACGAGCTATTCTTATAAGCTCGTGTCGACACGAGAGAAGAATTACGCACGTCATGCAAATGACCTGGGGCCTAATTCTCCTAAAATAAATCTTGATAAATCACAAACGAACCAAGGCCGAACCGTTCATTCAGACAGTTCTCAATTTCAAAAGCTATCAAATTGTTTGACACAAAAAACAAAAGCAATCATTTTCGAAAGTTTTCGAAAACAAAAACTGACTGACGGTTGTGATTCGATTGCGTTTGGCAACAATTTATTTTAGGAGAATTAGGCCCCTGATATTCTATAATTTTAGGGTTGTCATAAACAGCTTACAGAATCGCGATATAGGTACGCGGCGTCTGTTGAAAGGAAAGTACTTGGTACGGTGTGATTAGATGTAATTTGTGTTTTGTGTATGTAAGGCGTACCTACTTATTACACTGTTTATTACATTCATGACGGCAGGCGACGGCGGACGCATGTATTTTGGCGGCGGTGCGCGAGGCGCGCGATTTGTACGAGTCGCGCATGCAGGCGCGCCTGCGCGACGAGATCAGCGTGCCCGCCAGCGTGCTCACAGCCTTGAATGACGTCGCGAGAAGAGACGCCATCCAGCGGTACAACCAGAAAAAGAAGCTGGGTTCGCAAGACAGTGTCGCCTACCATTTGGAGCAACTGAACACGGTACGACCCTAGACGAGACGCTTGTTTTTTTTTATTTCTTGCAGAATTACAGAAGTTACGCTTATGAATGTATGTCTAATATTTGTAGGAGCTGGATGCGCGTCTGGCATTGTATACGTCGAAAAACAACGACAAGTTTCGAGACACGGAGTCTCTCGCCAGGACAGCCTATCGAAACGTGGTGAGTGCCGTGTGTGAGGTGCACGAGCGTCTCTGCCTGCACCCGCTCGACCTGACGGACCTGCATGCTGAGGCCCTCACGGCCGCGGTCACACTCTTCGACTCCACGAGACATGTTCTTGAAGATGAGGAAGATGAGGAAAGAGTTGCTTTTGTGCGAGTAAGTTTTTTTGTATTATTTTATTCCATATTTCATTGAATGACACAACAGCATAATGCAGTCCGATGCTGGTAGAAGGCCTCTTCAAAAAGGAGATTATTCCTGGAGCCACTCGTTAGGAAAGCGCGTTGGTGGCCACAGAACACATCCTCTCGCATTGTTGACCGACGTCAGCACGCTGCTGACGTGTTAACGCATCGTGTGGATATCCTCCACATCTGTTGACGTCAGAACCTCGTTGCTCAGCGGTCACCCGGGCCTAAAACTCTCATGACATCATCCCATCATGACAACTAAATTTTATAAAAATAACAATACCTACAGTTGTATCAATGAATTGATTAACTCAGCCTACGTATTGGAAAAAGTCATTTCCCGTTGTCGTTGTTTATTGAGCTTGTTATTGAGCTATAAAAATGAATGTTGCAGAGTTTAGAGGAGTACTACGCGCACTTATGTGAAGTGAACGAGCAGAAAAACAGAAACGCGGTGTTGGAGGCGCGAGACTTGTACGTGACGCGAATGCAACAGCAGATGATTCAAGTCGGTGTTAGCTCTGGTCTGCTTCAGGCACTACACCAGAGGGCGCTTGACGACGCACGAGCTTTCTTCGCCAACCAGAGGAGTCGCGCCACGGAACGACAAGACGACCCCTACTTACAGCAACTGCTTGAAGTACGTTCCTCTGTAGTTCCGCATGTAGCCGCGGTATGGGAAACCGTCCTTAAACAAGTTCGTAGGATTTAACACTCGCTGCGATTCTGATGGACTTTTTTTTTTCTCCTCTATATGGTCCTTGCGAACCGTTTCTGTGTAGCTGGGCAGTTATTGACGTGACTTGAAGGGTCTCCAGCCAATGGTGGGGAACTAAAATATTTAGCCTAAGCTAACTACTTAAATTACACTAACATTATGACTAGACTACTAGCAACATCAGCACTAAGGGCGACCCCTAGTGGGACTCTGACCTCGCCTTAGGGCGTTGCTGGCGGGGTTAGGAGGGAGACATCTTGATGATGGCTGAATTATCGGTGTGGTTGACGGACGTGCCACTCTGTTGCTATATTTATACGATGATGTTTTCACATCAAAAGCGTATCGCAGCTTGCCACAGCTTTCAGGGAATACCTAACATTCATTGTGATTACAATGATTTAAATTACAATATTTGCCGAGCGCGGCGTAATAAATAATGTATTGTTGCTTTCCAACATAACATTCTAAGGGATAAACTTGAAAAATTAAACATTGAAAGAGGGTAAATGTGAGTTAACATTGATTTGCTTTTAATAAAAAAGTTCTCTATTCCCAAAATATTATACGGATCATATTGTCTGCAAGTGTCCTCACGAGTCGCGATACTTGCAACAATGTTCGCCGTTAACAAGTAGAACTGTAGAATGCTGAACAGTATGCCACGATGGTGTCTCGGCATAACAGACCCTTAGAAGTGTTCACGCAATAATTCAATCACATCACGGAAAAATAAAAGTGTGATTTTATGTAATTTTCAGGAAATCCGCGGAAGCTTCGCAAACTTCGAAAGAGTGAATATAAACAACAACACCGCAGCCTTGCAAGGGGCTAAGGACTCATACAACAACTACATGTCGTCCGCTTGGGGCTCGCGGTCGTACTGCTTCCACCCGCGGGCTCTCGAAGACTTGCATAACACAGCGAAGCGACAGTCACTGCAACAGTTTCTTGCTAACAGACCTGAAAGCGAGCACAATGAATACGAGGCAAGGCTTGTTGAGGTAAGTTATTGTCACACTTAGCGGGTTAAGGGTGGCTTGAGGAGTCAACCCTTAACGAACATGTGCACATAAAATCAGAATCTAGCAAGAAGCAGTTTAGCAGGAGTGTACTTACAAAAGAATAATGAAAACACTTTTAACCTGTAATGTAACAGACGGCCCTAGGATCTCCTGAGAGCACGTCTGCTACACCAGTTGTGAAGAATGGTGTAGAACATTCATTACCTAGTAGTACATAACAATATTAAAGTGCTTATAGAATAAGAGGTAGGATAGCTTTACGTCGTAGTTACGGTGTGTCCGGTGGCCCACATAGCCATATGATAGAAACCGGCGGCAGCAAACAGACCGGCTGGAGCGCATTTAGTCATGACGGCTGACGGTAGAGGTTAGCCAGTCCGATCGCCGATCTCGTAAGTGTAGCAGGGCAGGAGGCGGAGTTGAAAAGAAGGGAGAAGGGGTTACCATCGGGCGCAGCTGCTTTAATAGAATGTGGCTGCTCAGGTTGCCCAGCTCACATACGACAAATCCTCAGAGTCCAACGTAAAACAAGGTGTAGCATGGAGCAGTGTACAGAGAATGGTTTATGTAGCATTTCACATAATTAAACAGCCAGTTGTTTTAGATTTCAATATTATTTATGTATCAGAAAATAATTATAAATCACGTTTATCAAAATTCCACTTCCATGTCGTGTTACAATTCCTAGCCAAGTCCCTATTCCGAAATATATCAAAAACATCAACTGTCATCTAAAAGTACAGTAGGCGCAATGAAATTCGATATAAAATACTTCGGAAAAACAACGAGCACCGTTTTTATAATTATGTAGTTTCGAGTTAAATCTATGTGGAATTATTAGTGACGTTCCGACTAGTCTGTAAAGCCGACTATTATTCGGCAAAGATCGCCGATTATCTATTCTTACTTTGTATGTATTTCTCAATGAAATGTATACAAGGTTGGTCGGAAAGGGGGTACTAATCCAAAAGGGTGCTAAGTACACATAATAATGAATAACTTTTGTTCTACAACTTTCCCCAAAAGTTCTTAGTTTAAGAGAAACAGCTGTTCAAAGATTTCATAAAAATACGCTAAAATACGCTAAAATCGAATTTTTGTAAACTAAAATTAATTTAATTTTGCATGAAAAAAAAATGGTTAAGTACATATTTAAAAATTTTAACACTTACTTTAAAACAGTCATTTATTAGTGATACTTTAAGTGGCCTGCGGATTAGACCCCCTTTCGAACTAACCTTGTATAGGAGGAATATTACATTAAATAAAAAAAAGAAACAATGCGAAATAAACAAAACGTAATCCGACACGCTCGCAGGCGGGGCGGTTGCGAATTAGCTGTAAACGAAGCGTCACAGAAATAGGGTATTTGACTGAAAAAATCTAATTAGTCCGTCAGTTAGATTATCAAAAAATATTTGACCCGTATTTTTTCTTTTGTTACGTAAACCAAAATGGGTTCCCTACGTTAGATCGAAACACTATTCTGCGAAAATTGTTACATCGGTGACTTTACATCGATGCCTTGATAATGCGACGCCTTGTTTCTTCGGTGTTTCTTTCATCGAAGCTTTATTTGTTCGACGTAACGTTACTTCGAAAATGTTTCTTCGGTGTTTCTTTCATCGAAGCTTTATTTGTTCGACGTAACGTTACTTCGAAAATTTTACTTCGAATACTATATCTGCGATTATATGTTAAACCGATAATATGATATGACATTAAATGGCTACACTATAAAAATGCGTTGCTTAAGTAGAGGGAGACAAGACGAGAGATTTTACAAGGTATAATTAATACTTTGAGGGGCTGACTTTTTGTTTCTTTGTCTCAAAATGTATCTTAATTTTTTTTAAATAATTTTCCCTACGAATGTTAGTGAAAGTTATTTTACTATAATAGTGATCGAGAAGACATTATTTGATTATTAAAAGATTGTATTAGAAAAATGTTGTCTATTGATTCTCATCGCAATCTTCGATGGAACGCATTTCGCAGAAAAATGTGCTTATTATTTTCGAAGTAACGTTACTTCGAACAAACAAACTTCGAAGAAACGTTACATCGAACAAACAAACTTCGAAGAATCGAGGTTTCGAAGTAAGGTATTCGATATATAGAATCATCGAACAAAAAAGGTGTCGAAGAAACAAGGCGTCGCACTATCAAAGCTTCGATGTAAAGTCACCGATGTAACAATTTTCGCAGAATGGTGTTTCGATCTAACGTAGGGAACCCAACCAAAATTGACGAAGATACGACACTTTTAAAATTGGCAAAACGTCACAAGCTAGTACAATTTTTACTTGCTTCTGACGTCACAAGCCCCCACTCTCGAGTTTTGATGCGTTTTATCATTCCAAATATTCATATTTAACAAAAGAAAAAATACGTGTCCATTATTTGTCGATACTCTAACTGGCGGACTAATTAGATTTGCAATTTATTGATGCTGTCAACATGCCTATTGTCGAATACCCCCGAAACGGTGATCGGCTTGGCCGATTAGTAGGCTGACTATTCGGCCTCTTTACAGCCGACTGATCGGCTAGTCGGCTAGTCGGCCAAAGTCATAGTCGGCACATCTCTAGTAATTATGTATTCTAGTACCAGTGAAGAAAATCAAGATGAACTTTATTTGTAAAATCTCCACAAAATCATACAGGTATATCCCTACATTGGTAGGGTTACCATCCGTCCGGATTTGTCCGGACATGTCCGGACTTCTAGACCTTTGTCCGGCTCTTTAATTTGTCCGGATTTTTTGGCTTAGATGGAATACTAGTAGGTAATGAAACTTACTTAGGTAATATCAAATAACTTTTTAATCTTTATTAACTTCTCATTCATCTGTATACAAAATATAAATCTTTGACAATCAACTTAACGAGATCAAAAAATAATAATATGTAATAAAAAAAAAGAAATAAATCTTCGTATGTTTGCATTTTGTGACTAAAATGTCCGGACTTTTATTGAAATGTCAGGCTTTTTGTCAGGATTTTTCAAATTTCTAAATGGTAACTAGAGATGGGCCGAACATGGATTTCACCGAATACGAACATTCGGCCGAATGTTCGGTAAAACTTTTTCCGAACCGAATATTCGGCCGAATATTCGGCATAGTTGATTCCCTTACGTAAACAATACAAGTCCGAACACATTTACGCAAAGCGCGCAGATGGGCCTTTTAAGAAAATTTACCTTCATGTAACTTAAAATAAAAAGTTAATAAAAATGTGAATTCTTAAGGTTAGTTCCTATATTACGATATTTGATTAGTCTCACATAAAGATCTCATATTTTGGTATAAGACTCCTGTTTTGGTTTAAGTAATACTTTTAACGTTTAAACTTCAAAGTTTATAAGACAATAACTGTTTATTTTCAATAAATAATTTTCGCTACTTTATGTTGAAACTAGAAATATGATTCATAATCTGCTGAAATATTGTAATTTAATCATGCAACTCTTTCTTACAATAAAGACCTGTAGTTTAATCCCAAAACAGCTACATACTTATATTTTGTTTTTATTAACCATCATTTTTATCTACTCTTATTGGAAACAAAAGTACAGCGTCGACGAAAATATAAAGCTGCACTGTAAATTACTTAAATCATAAAAATAACACATTTAATACTCAACTCATGATCAATCATACACGGCTCAATACAGTAAAAAAACTTTGAGTACCACTTTGCCGAACGTTCGGTGATTTAGCCGAATATTCGGCCGAATACGAATATTCGGTAAACCTGCCGAATATGCCGAATAACGAATATAAAACGAATATTCGGCCCATCCTTAATGGTTACCCTATACATTGGTGACCTTAAATACTTTTAACTCTAAATTTATTTTTTATATTTATTCAATTTAAGCGTTCATATTGATTTATGTGTGCCTATGAAACACTGACTGACACAGAACTGACTAAGATTAAACATTAGTTCCAAGCTATACACGATGGGTCGAAAATCGTGGATCAAACGAAACAGGGCGATAGTTGGGGTTATTTGCACTAAAAAATATCTGTGTAGCAGAGCCCTAACTTGATTTTCTTAAAAATTATTACAATTTGAGTGTTTTTTGAAGAAAATACTAAAATTTGTAATAAACAGGCAATTACAGTAAAATGGGTACCTACTTTAATATCTTAAATGGTGTTTAGTTGCTTGAAAGTGCTTTTATGACAGTGAGTAGTTACCATGATTTATGAGTATTGGCACTTGTTTCAATATCTTTTAAGTCTCTTAAAAAAATATGTGTAACTTACTGTAAAAAAATGTAGGTACTACTATGCTGCAAGTAACCCCAACTATCGCCCTGTTTCGTTTGATCCACGATTTTTTACCCATCCTGTATACTTAATTGGCTACTGGTGTTCCATCAACGGATATTCATTATACCATTTATTTTAAAAAGCATATTACAAGACTAAGGACTACGTTGACGATAAAGATGTTTGGCAATAACTGCTTCTGCACATGTGGCTTCCCTGGTACCTCATTAACGTCGTATGTGTATGTCTATTAACTAACTCACTACGATTAGCTTTCTTTTTTATTACTATCGTTACTCTCAAGATCTTTTTATCTTATTATAGTGTTTTTTTTTTGTAATGTGCTTTGATAACAATTAACCTAACCATGTCAGTTGTTTTTATATAGTTTAGCACCCTTTAACATTTGTAAATGTGAGAGCTCTGTAGACTTGCTAGATGCCTGGATACCTATTTAATTTGTGACCATATTTTTCAGTTTGTTTTTTGTGTGGTTCCTGCTCTTAAGTCTACTTTGCTCTCTCATAACTATTATAAGTCATAACTGTACCCACTCAAATTGTTAAAGATATGGATTTTAAAAGAGTAACAATGGAGTTTCTAGCCGGCTCTTCTCCATAGGAAACGACTAATTGGAACCGTGCTTGAAAATGAAATTCGACTTTTCATAAGCGCCTTTAATGGTGCTCCCACACTGCTGTTAAAAATGTTAACAAACATTTTCTAACACTTAGGTACATTTACTAATAAATGTTACGAAAAGATAAAAATATCAGATAATAATAAATCTAATATAATTATCTCATTTAGATTGTTACATAATATTTTAAAAGATTTTTGGCAGTTTTTTTTTGTTTGTTTATAAAATGTTTACTAATGTTTGTAAACATTTTTAACAGCTGTGTTAGCACCTTAATGGTTTATGTGAAATGAAAACTTTTGATTTTGATTTTACAGGTCGTCAACAGTCTTTACTCTGAACTGCGGACAACTAACGAGTTAATCAACGACCAAACAGTGAATGAAGCATATGAACTGTACGAAACCAAGCAGGAAGATCATTTGAACCCGTCACAGACGTGGACGCGATTTATACCAGGGTATACTAAGGCAGAACTCGAAATGTTACCGACCCTCCTGCCCGGATACCACGCACAGTCCAAGGAAGAAGCAGTACAAAAGTTTTACAGCAGACGTCTTGGTGAAAGGCATGATGGTGACGTATATTATGCACGGCTTATAGAGGTTTGTATAATCTTGATATTATCGTGTATGACGGTGTATGTTTCTGAAAACTATCGGTCACCTCTATCTCCCAGTGCGCGTTAGTGTCGTCAAAGCAAACTTAGTAATTAAGCCGAATTTACATTACGAAACAAGATTCATGCATGATGAAATTAATTTCATGACACTACTTTCAGTACCTGTGAAACTAGTTTCATTAAAAATAATAGTGTTGTGAAATCCACAGTATGTATGTGTTCATGGCTCTGCCAACATCAAAGGTTTATTCTCTTTATTCGCTGGAATTCATTGATAATATTCTTTTTATCAGCTGTCCAACGTTGTTTTGACATTTTAATAAATTTTTTCGACTTACTCCGCCCATACCACGACTACCGACTAAAAAACACACGTCCTATAATCGCAGGCGCTTTCGCGACACTAGTTTCGCGTTTATACGATGACATTAGTTGCATGACACTAGTTTTACCTATCCAAAAATCGCGCGCGACACGAAACTGTACCCCAAGTGTGAGTTTTTTTCGTTAACTACTGTAGTTGCGTCACGAAAAAAATGTAAGAAAATTTAGGCTGCGTCTCTAGGCGCACCATTCACTAACTAATATTCGCGCGTTAATTGAATGGTGCGCCTAGAGACGCAGCCTAAATTTTCATACATTTTTGTCGTGACGCAACTACAGTAGTTAACGAAAAAAACTCACACTTGGAGTACTGTTTCAGTGTCGTGAAATCGATGCACGCATTGTAAAACTTGACGTTTACACGTGAAATTGTTGATGAAATTAATGTGAGACGGACCTGCTTTCATGCCACCAGTTTCGTAATATAAATTCGGCTTTAGGTATGTCAAGGGAATGCGCGTTATGCAGCGGCATCCTCATACGTGCTAATAACAACATCACGACCGTTTTCCCGATACATGAGATCCATAATCAGCAGTGAACGCAGCGAGCTGTCATAATGATAATCTTAATAATATTGTATTCCTGAAGCCACATTGGCAGAATTAGACGAATGTTCGCGTTGTCGCGACAACACGTCACGAACGTTCGAATATCTGTCTAGCGAGCATCAGGAAATATATAATAGAAAATCTGTTGCAGTGAAAGAAGAATTAAATGAAGTGAAGTCAACTATAGGGCATTTGACTGAAAAAATCTAATTACCTAGTCCGTCAGTTAGATTATCAAAAAATATTTGACCCGTATTTTTTCTTTTGTTGCGTAAACCAAAATTGACGAAGCTAAGACACTTTTAAAATGGCCAAAACGTCACAAGCAAGTACAATTATTACTTGCTTCTGACGTCACAAGCCCCCACTCTCGAGTTTTGATGCGTTTTATTTTTCCAAATATTCATAGATTTAACAAAAGAAAAAATACATGTCCATTATTTTTCAAAACTCTAACTGGCGGATTAATTAGATTTGCAATTTATTGATGCCGTCAACCTGCCTATTTCCGAAGAGAATTTATAAGTACATCCGAACTCCAGAGTAATTTAAATGTTTGTTTTGTTCACAGAGAATTGACTCTCTTTATGAGAGACACCAGTTACGGGTTTCTTTGATTGAGATGGCCTTAGGATAATAAATACTCGTTGAGTCTGCCAACACATCAAGGACCGGTCACTACCCATGTTCACACACATCTTCGGCGTTTTTATCATTAGGTCGGGTAACTCTAGAAAATAATAGGGAATATGCATGTAATTATTTTTTTTCTCTTACACTGAGTTGCAAGAAAGATACCATTAGGTGATCATTAACTAATCCGTCATTAAGAATAATGTTTCCATTAAATTAATGGCTATTGCATGAACACTAATTAGGTCGTAGTTCGTTCTTCATTATTTCAATGATCATATATTGAAATCATGGGGAGTTTGACACATCAAAAATTTATTTTAATGGATAGTTAATCATTCCATTAAATCTAGCTTCTTGCAATGGACAGAAGAGGTTAATAGAGCATTAACATTCTAATGAGAGCATTAAAATTTAATGGACCTTTCTTGCTTTCTTGTTAGTCAGTAAAACACACTAATGTACCAAGAAAACTATTAAAAGTCAAAAGTTGCTATTGTTTGTTGCTCAAAAAATTTATTTAACTTCAAAAATTTTCTTCTACAGTTCAAATCCGTTATTGTCGCGCCCATAATGTGACGTCATAATTCACGATACTGCTTTCTTTAAATCTCTTTTTGTAGCCACAAATCACATTATAAATTAAACTATTCAAGCAGAAATCGCACTTACAAACTTACCTCATTGAGAAATCAAACACTTTCCTAAGAAAAGATTATTTAAAGATTTATTCACATGGATTTTGATGTCACTTCCGGCATTTTCGAAGACGACGCGTTAGGAGATACAGTTCCGTTCAAAAAAAAAACGTAACATAAAATAATGAATAGTTAAATGAGTAATGCGTTAAAAAATGTAAAAAAAATGCAATTTATTTCTTGACTCCTGTACAATGTATATTAAATAATAAAAGAGTTTTGAATTACATGCATATTCCCTATTCCGATTTAAATAAATTATCAATAAATAATGCGCGCTCTTGTAAAATAACATTACACAGTTACAATTTTGTTAAATTCAGTCAATAAAAGTCTGTTGCATAATAAGAGTAAATGTCGATCCATTGGAGTTGTATTAAAGATTAATTCTACTGGAGTCAATTCCATTAACAAAATTGTTTAAAATTGAGGCCAGAGAAGTCGTTGAGCTGCATTTCGATTGCGATTTTAAACAATTTCGATAGTAGAATTGGCCTCCAGAGGGGTTACCATGATCTCTTAGAGCAGGAATGTTTTAATATTATTCCGAGAGTGGGAAAGTGACAGCGCTAGACAGCTCTCTAGCGCCATCTCTTACTCACACTCGGAATAATATTAAAACATTCCTGCTCTAAGAGATCATGGTAACCCCCAGGTAGGGTTACCATTTAGAAATTTGAAAAGTCCTGACAAAAAGCCTGACATTACAATAAAAATCCAGACATTTTAGTCACAAAATGCAAACATACGAAGATTTATTGTTTGATCTCGTTAAGTTGATTGTTAAAGATTTACATTTTGTTTTTAGATGAATGAGAAGTTAATAAAGATTAAAAAGTTATTTGATATTACATAAGTAAGTTTCATTACTCGTATTCCATCTAAGCCAAAAAATCCGGACAAATTAAAGAGCCGGACAAAGTCCGGACAAAGGTCTAGAAGTCCGGACGAATCCGGACGAATGGTAACCCTACCCCCAGGTCCCTTGTACCTATTTCAGTCTTGTAAACTCACGTCTTGTTCTACGAGATCCTTATCTCGAAAATTGGACGTCAACGGTCGCCTCATAAAGAAGACTGAATTAAAATAACTGAACTTAGAACGTTTACGTGGGTCTGTTCTCGGCTTTATAATTTTGGCATTATCTTATGCAACGTACACACCTAGCCAACGAAGGCCAGCGAACGCCAAAGAACTTTCGTCATTTGTTAATTTGAGCTTATTTTGTATCGAAAGAATCTGATTTATACGCTAGGCTAGGTCTGTACGCAGCATTAAAAGTAATTTGTATATTTAGGATTAAGCAAAAGTTTGTATTTTTTTTTCTGAATAAATTATACATATATTCGTACACATTAAATATGTATTTTTATTTCCGAAGAATTTGGTCATATTTAGCCAATCCAATCCATTCGTGACAAATCAATTTTGTAATACCTGTTTCTTAGTAACTACCCTGCAGAGGCGGATACACATATATGGTCAGTATGGTCATGATCATAACATTCCGGAGGTCGTCGTGTTGGTTGACAATTGAAAATTCGGACAAATCTCTATTTTATCAAGTCCAAGTTATATGTATAGTTTTACAAAGTTAAATTATTTAATGAAGGAAGTTTCACTTAAATTAAGGAAAACAAAAAACCCGACTGCTTAAAAAGCGAACCAAAAAGATGGCAACAAGATGATGTAGAAAAAAAAAGAACTGAAAAGATGTAATGAAGACTAGGTTTTTAAAAAGTCATGCTATCAACTCACAACATGCAGTCGGAGGCTACGTATGTTTTTTGGTCAGTCAGTCGTATGAACTATGTAATTCGCAAACTGACTACCTACTACTAACTTATACACATCTTGTTTACATCTCTTCAGTTCTTTTTTTTCTACATCGTCGTGTTGCCATGTTTTTAGCGCTTTTTAAGTAGTCGGGTATTTTGTTTTCCTTAATTACTTTTTTTATTGACCTCTTTTTAGCAAATACCTACCTATCGTTTTAATGAGGCTTAAACAAATCTATCAATAGACACCTCATTTAATATAGGTACCTACCATCACTCGCTCTAGACGGCAATGTAGATTCTTACAGAACTTTCAGGGGCCCAATTCTCCTAAAATAAATTGTTGCCAAACGCAATCGAACCACAACCGTCAGTCAGTTTTTGTTTTCGAAAACTTTCAAAATGATTGATTTTGTTTTTTGTGTCAAACAATTTGATAGGTTTTGAAATTGAGAACTGTCTGAATGAACGGTTCGGCCTTGGTTCGGTTGTGATTTATCAAGATTTATTTTAGGAAAATTAGGCCCCAGGTTATCTAATTCCTAAACGGAGCTTATGGCTGTAAAATGGTGTAGCAAACATCATGTTGATTTTAAAAGACCTATTCAGTGATACCCCTTATGATGTGATACACGTTTTTTTGTCTCTACCACCATTTTGGGTTCTCTGGCCCCCATTTGATTTTGTGTGAAAAATTATTTTTTTTCTCTGCAAAAAAACCCGTACAGGGTCAATCAATGTCACCAGTAGATCACGTCGTTCGTTTACACCCTGTATACTAGGAACGGACCCTGATATACCTAGGGAAAAAAAGGATGAGAAGATTATAAAACAGACACACTACAAAACTTTAAGTGAATTTATTTCAAAATTATTTACAAAATTGTCGGTAGATCAGATTATATTGCGCAGTAATATAATAAATCGATGGATTATGTATAACTTATAATATTTTTCATGAGTATTTTAAACTATAATTTTTATACAAGGTAAGTCGGAAAGGGGCTACTAATCCGCAGGCTACTTAAAGTATCACTGATGACGGCTTTAAAGTTCCCCCCTATGTCCACGCCAGCAACGCCCTAAGCCGAGGTCCGAGTCCCACTAGGGGTCGCCCTTAGTGCTGTTGTTGCAGGTAGTCATGATGTTAATGTAGTACAAGTAGTTAGCTTAGGTTAAGTATTTTACTTCCCCCCCCCCCCCCCCCCATTGGCTGGAGACCCTTCAGGTCTCGCCAATAACTGCCCGGTTACGTAGAAACCGTCCCCTACGACGACCTACAGCAGTCCAAGAGAAAAAAAAAACGGTTTTAAAGCAACTGTTAGAGCGATTACGCACTGCATCCGATCCGAATCCGTGAAAATACGTTCCAAAGTAGTCATAGAACTATTTGTAGGTAGTTGACGCACTAGATCAGACTTCCGTCATCCGATTTTTCTCAGTCATCCGTGAGTCTCCAATTCGGAAGAAATATTGACGGACCGAAGTAGCCGTACTTAGGACTGTTTGTATGAACGCTTTTGCATTATCTCGGATTCAAATCGGACATAGGTAATGCCAAAGATGGCCCCTGAATTGCTTGGATTTGGATCAGAGATCGGATTAGTGCGAAAGCAACATCCGAATTCGGTCCGAGTGTTTTAGACTCTAGGTCCGTATTTTTACGAATTCGGATTGGATGCAGTGCGAAAAGCAATATCCGAATTAGGTCCGAGTTTTTTATATCCGTATTTACATGGATTCGGATCGGATGCAGTACATAACCGCTCTTCAAATTTCAAAATTCGATTATTTTTATTTCCATGTAAAAAACTTTTTATTGTAGTTTTTTCAAAAATTCTTCGTCCTTAATTTAGTTACGAATTCAGAAAGGAGCTTGTAATTAGTGATCCCAATTCATCATCTGCCTAGCCTTTTCCCAAGTATGTTGGGGTCGGCTTCTAGTCGAACCGGATGCAGCTGAATATCAGTATTTTACATGGAGCGACTGCCTATCAGACCTCCACAACCCAGTAACTGGGTAATACGATACTCTTGGTAAGACTGGTTGTCAGACTTTCTGGTTTCTGACCAACAGTAACGACTGTCAAAGATCTACAAATGACAGCCGGGACCAACGGCTTTACGTGCTTTCCGAGGCACGGAGGAAAGTCGCTATGGTAAATGGTCACCCATCCACAGACCAACCTCGGCAAGCGTGGCTTAACCCGGAAGATCGGTCTATGCGGCTGTAATTATTTAGCCACGAGCTCCTCCATTAGTGATCCCAATTATGACCTAAAATGTAAACATCTGATCACAGCGCTGAGGATAGATAGATTTTAGCATATTTTTTTGTGTAATTTTTGAGCAGCTGTTTCTAGTTTTGGGGAAAGTTGTAGAACAAAAGTTACTCATTATTATGGGTACTTGTACTAAACACCGTTTCGGATTAAGTAGTATCCCCTTTCTGACTAACTTTGTATAGAATCAATTTTACGTAAATATGAAGTGATTTTATCGAGTTCGATCAATCTATAGGCGCTCGGTAGTGTGCCAACCAAGTTCGGGCGGCCACAAGCAGTGTTGTATAATTCTGTCACGATATTGGAAGTGTTACAAAATTTTCTGAATCCAATAGAAATACCTTACAATTATAAAATTTCAGAAACATGTTATTATATAATAGGTACATAAGTAGAAATTATTTTACATAATTATAGGTAGACCCGTTACACTTTATTCAATATTAGAAAAATGTTACTTCGTTTTGGCAATATTTGAAAATTATCTATCTATACAATAATATTTACATTTATACGATACCTATCTAAACTATTAAGTCTTTCAACATCAGCTAGGTTGTAATTAGCTTTAACAATATTTTACAACAATATGAAAAGGAAGTCAAAGGTTAGTTAATATGTGGCACGTTATACCTATTATATTGTATTTAAAATGTTAAACAACTTACTCATTTTGGCAATGATTTGGTCCGCTTAGCCATACGAGCGTTATTTGTGATTATTATAGCAAATATAGTTTCAGACGAGGCTGCTTCGTCTTGTTATGTTTAAATTTCACAAAAAATTCGACACTCAATTTTTTTTTTCTTATATCAACTTCCTTTACGCAAGTTATTTATTGCATATCTTATCGTACCAATTAAGTACAGTTCGCGAGGCCTAAGCTGAGCTTTGCATTTGTGTGAGTGCACATAGATAGTGTAGGTGTGACGGCGGCCCAGAGCGCGACGCGTACTGTGCTTGGTTTAAACCGGTTTATACTGATTTTTGGCACATTTTTGTGTGATCACTCACACAAATGCAAAGCTCAGCTTAGGCCTCGCGGACTGTATATTAGTCCTGTTATTAATTTCATACATTCATGATACGAACACCAAACAAGAATGGCGAGAACGTAGGTGGAAATGATTTTATTATTTTTGTATTATAATTTTCGTGGGACACATTCTAAGATTAGTTAAGTTTAGTACGGTTTAACGTACAAAACACGTCATATCGAGCGATCTCGAAAAATGCATGTTATTAAACCGTTACCAATAGGGTTTATGACTAATATTAAAAATTTACAACAATTTGGTAGGTATTATTTTAAAGAAAGTATAAAAAGAATAAGGTATTTGAAAAAAAAAACTATGAAAAAATAGAGGAGATACACGCTTTCGAAGTTTGTGAAGGGGGCATTTTCTGTCCTTGTCACGCGAAACGGAATATTGTATAGAGTGATGTCAAGACACTATGAAGTTTTTAAGGTATGACGTCAGTTTTAAGTAGTGTTGTCTCTGTCTCGTGAATAATTTAAAATTCTTCATAACTTGGGCATTTTAATAAATATTGCATTGGTTTTTTCACTGTTGCTTGATATTTTAATAATACTTTTGAGAAACATATAATAAAAAAATGTCAAATACCCAATTATAGACTTCTTATTTTAAGTTTATAATTATGTCGTAAATCCTGACAATTCAGTGCATATCTCTATCTTGTATTGTGCTGGAGTGTTGATACAAGACAATACATTCGGTTATTAGATTTATTGACATAGGTACTTATGTTTTAAAATATGTAGTGTTCGAATATTTAATATTAAAATATTTTATAATTAAAAAAAAACTACTGTTTAACTGTTCCTGTCTCATATATTTCTAGATATTGACTTTTAGGTACATTTTAGCACGCACCGAAATAGTTTAATTAACTTACGTTCTCAAACGGTTCAAAAATCTAGGTAACAGATCTATACATAAGTGGATCATTCGCGTCCAATTCGAGTACAAATGTATTTAAAATCCGTAGCTACTTGTGATAGTTAAACACTCATGGGGTGTTTCGTCACACTCGAGAACATTTTCACATGACACTTTTTTAGGAGGATCGACTTTGTCCAGCAGTGTCCAGAGTCGGGAAGAAGCGACACAGAGCCGCTTCGAGTAGACGGTCCGGCACTTCAAACGTCGAAGAGCAGCGCAATGTTGTGCTGCTCGGCGCGTCGCTAGTAGTGGTCCGGCAGCGCGTGCGGCGGCGTGTGCGGCGTGTGCGGCGCGTGCGCGCTGCGGTAGTGCGGCGCGTGCGGCGCGCGTGCGTACGTGCCGTACGCGTCATCGCGCCGCGCGCCGCCCACGCCTCCCACGGACGCGCCGCTCGCGCCGGTGCCGCCTACGCTCCCACTGTACACCGATTCGCGACGCTCACTCACTGCTGCGCCTGCACAAAGTACAAATACAACTGTTATACGAATATTAACATGACGTGATAGGTGTAATCAAAGCAAAGCCTGAAAGCTTGAACATACCGGCAGGTCCAGGGCGAACTCCGTTAGCAGTGCCATAGGGGGGGTCTCGCTGCGCGTTGTGTGCGTTCTGGTTGTGTGCAAGCGCATGATGCGCGTGGGAATGTGCAGGCGGCCGTAGCACTAGCGATGTCGCTGCCACTAGTGGACCCCCACCGACCGCACTTGTCGCCGCTGCACTGCTGGCCGCACCACTCGTCGCTGAGCTACCCTTGCTGTACACCGACTGAGACCTGCAAACGTACACGATTCGGTTATATTGATAAATTTATAAAATAGTTCGAAGCGATAATGGCCGTTATCCAACACTCACGAAAACGCAATGCTAGCAGTCTTGAAAAGTCCATTTAAAGGAAACATTTTTAACCGTTGCCAAGCGTGTTGGTCAATTCTAGAAGACAGAAAAAAAATCGAATATATTGTTACCTGTGCAAGCCGTGTCTGGCAGGCGGCGGCGAGCGGCAATAGAGTGACTTGGTGCCGGAGTAGAGCGGCTCGGCCGTGTCGGGGCGAGGTGCGGCGGCGCAGTACGTGGGCGCGTGACGGTAGTGGTGGTGCGACGGGAAGGCCGGCTTGTCCAGCTCGTCCAGGTCACGCGGAGAGGACGCACGCGAAGAGCCCCCTCGCGCTCGTCGGCCTCCCCACTCGTGCAGCAGTGCCGAAGCTACGCCACCCCCCAGCCCTCCCACCCAGCACACCCAATGGCTCTCCCAGCGTGATAGCACGAATGACGGGCCCAATGACCGTGCTGGATTCAGTGAGGGCATCTGTGAACATCAACAAATTATTATTTTATTGCGACTACACAGTGAGATTACATTTTTGGGGTGCATGAAAAGAGCCTCCACGAGTGACGATACTTCAGTACGTCCGGCGCACCCTGGGCAGTCAGCCCCTCTACCAACCTTGCTGACTGGCTAATCTTTTCACAACAGCATGAGCTATTTTCGTATAGCTCGTGCTGACACGAGAGAAGAAGAGTGAGATTACATGAATTGGTTTTAAGAGTGCACCGCTACACATTGCATTTATCATGAATATCATCAGCGTAGTCTTTTCCCATATTACTAGAATCTAACATGGAATGACTACCATCTGATCCCTAAGACGTCTAAGGCTTCTGGTCTCAGAGCAATAACTAAGAGACTCTGGCTGATGTAACGATTTATAGGTTATAGTTTGACCGACATTCGCGGTACGGAGGAGCGCTTACGAAGAAGTGAATAATTGCATGTTAGCATGTAAGTGCGCCCATCACGGGTGTAGACTAAGAACTCGGCACCAGAAAATCTTTCTAATAATTTTGACTTGTCAAACTATTTGGTCAGTAACATGCTGATAGCTTGAAAAGTTTTATTTCAATGCGTATCTTTAATAACAGTCATAACATGTGTACATTTCTTGTACAGGAGAAATTGTCGCTTTCATCGACCGAACTTGCGACCAAAAAATTAAATTCTGATAACCCCACCCGTAAGGTTATCTCTATTTTATACCACCAAACTATGCAACTCTAATATTTGTATTGGATTTCAATAGTTTACAATACTTCAAAGAAAAATCACATTCGGATCGATGCGCAAAAAACACTGGGCACGTTTAGTCCGTTTGGCAAAGACATTTCAAAAGAAGTATTGAAGGTATTGCGTAGGTAGTTATTTTTTCACGTACATACTTTGTTTTGAGCGGACAGATGGGTACAACGGCAGCTGTCCTTAAGGATTCGCTGCACAAAAGGCAGGTAGCTCGCTGTAATATATTCTACATAATGGCACAGACAGCAAACAATGCAGGACCCTGCTATTCTATGTGTACATGGGTACCTGACACCAAAGATTTGTTGAAGATTTTATGCTCAGATGTTATAAATTGCTTATAATTTATCTTATCATACATGTAATATATTAATGAACTTATATTGTGGGTTTTATTTAAGTATTATGAAGGTGAATGCCACTGTCCCTGGTCCTGATATTAGTCAAAGAATATTTAAATATACCTAACCGAAGGATTGCTTTTATGGGGGAAAGCTATATTTTACAGTAAAATTGATCATATTAAGATTGTTTTGTTGTATTCCAGGAAAATAGCTTGCCAAACGAGGGCAAATCGTTGATGAATGGATGTTTCGTTTTTCAGAGAATAACAAGAATCTTAATCTTCGTTGGCCTTCCTGTGTATTTTTTAACGAACTTGGCTGGCACACTACCGTGTTGGTTGGGAAAGATGTACGATCGCCGTCTGCGGTTAACCATCTCATCCCTATCGAAATCTAAAATACTAACTATAATCGTGTAACATTATTACATTAGGCAATGGGAAAAATAATATTTTGGTAAGTGTAGATACCTACATAAGTGTAAATACTAAAGCAGAATTTTTGACTGCCAGCAGCCGTTGCAACATTATACCATACCCCTCTCGCCGTATGTCTTATTTGTCGGGGAGGGTTGTGAAGTGAGAAGTTTCTTATCCACTCATACAATAATTTATAAATGTTGCCAGTTCAATCTAAGGTATTGTTTACAAGGAAGTACTAACGTTAATTGATACATAAAGACAAAAAAAAATTGTATGTATTGGACTTTCGTTGATATAACATTTGACTCATAATACCATCAGAAAGGCGTAGTTAACATCTTTCGGGTACCTTGGGCCCACCCGGAGCCCAGCACTGAAGTAGTGATGATGCAGGCTTGAAATAAATAAAAGAATACTAACGGAGACAAAACTAGCGGCGCAGTAAGCGGCGCCGAGGAGCGCCGGCGCAGCTCCAGTCCAGCGTCGTTCCATGGCAGCAAAGTGAGCAGCTGCCACCAACGCCGAGAGCACAAGCTCGGCTCCGAGCCGCTCCCACGCCGCGCCGGTCACGCCGCCGCCGCCCGGCAGCGACGCTGACAAGCCGCCCGCGTAGCCCGGTACGCTTACACTGAAAAACATGACAATTATACATATATTTAGAAACATTTTGTTGTATAGCTGAATACGATCCGCGCAGTTAGAGGTAGAAAAGAAAACTAAGTTTATGCAGCATGTTGATATGCTGCATAAAGGGGATAGAACCTTTATGGCATAGCCCCCCCGCTGCCATTTTGATTTTTTTTCCAAGTTACGGCGCACGATGTGACTAACATATATGGGTAGAGGACACTCAAACAAACGAAAAATATTCAGAGATGTGGTGCCCTAAAGTGTCACGTTGCCGAGATATTTGGACTTAAAGTTTTTTTTTCAAGATTGCAGCGCACTTTATGACTGGTAAATATAGGTAGAGAATACTCAAATAAACAAAAAATATTCAGAGATATGGTGCCCTAAAGTGTCACGTTGCCGAGATATTTAGACTTAAAGATAAAATGGCAGCAGGGCCCTATGCCTGCTTCCATAGAAAAATGTTCGAACCCCTTAGTGCATTAGTATACAGAAGGACGCTAAGGTCGATCCTGAGTACTAAATTAGTATACAGGAGGATGCTAAGGTCGATCCTGAGCACTAAATTAGTATACAGGAGGATGCTAAGGTCGATCCTGAGCACTAAATTAGTATACAGAAGGACGCTAAGGTCGATCCTGAGTACTAAATTAGTATACAGGAGGATGCTAAGGTCGATCCTGAGCACTAAATTAGTATACAGGAGGATGCTAAGGTCGATCCTGAGCACTAAATTAGTATACAGGAGGATGCTAAGGTCGATCCTGAGCACTAAATTAGTATACAGAAGGACGCTAAGGTCGATCCTGAGTACTAAATTAGTATACAGGAGGATGCTAAGGTCGACCCTGAGCACTAAATTAGTATACAGGAGGATGCTAAGGTCGATCCTGAGTACTAAATTAGTATACAGGAGGATGCTAAGGTCGACCCTGAGCACTAAATTAGTATACAGGAGGATGCTAAGGTCGATCCTGAGTACTAAATTAGTATACAGGAGGATGCTAAGGTCGACCCTGAGTACTAAATTAGTATACAGGAGGATGCTAAGGTCGATCCTGAGTACTAAATTTGCTTTTAACGAACTCCTAAGGAGTACAGCGGTTACATATTCTGTAGCAAAAACCACGCTGCTCGAGAGTTTACCAAGTTGTCGTTAGATATTCTATTTAAACCGAGAATAAAAAAGCCAGAGGCATTATTTTTTAAAGGTCATTGGGCATTTTTGACCCGGTACCTCAAAAGTACGCGTCCATTATTGAAATGTGGTTTGTTTTGAAGGTTTAGGGTTAACATTTCACGGAATATATTTATTTTAATCCAAATGTATGGGGGAAAAAAGTTATGTGGTTCAAGAAACTGCGGCGAACAAGACAGTAAAGCTCCTAAACATTCTTGTACCTTTTAAGGAAGATCTTTGTGCATTTTTGTAAGCATTTTATATGTTTAGAAGGATATGTATATACGAAAATCTTTTTTTTTATATTAATTCTTGTTTTGTTAAAAAAACTTTCCCATACTTTTGAGGAATGCGACTCATCTCATTGGGTAGTATTCATGGTCTTTAACATACTCCGACTAGTTTGGTTAGTGGTCGCTGGTGGGTCACAGGCAGTGACGGATTAACCCTTAATCAAATTAAGCAATTGCCTAGGGCATCACGTCTGGAGGGGCACTAGAAGAAGCACAAAAAAACTCCGTCCTTAGGGCATCACGTCTCACTCTCACGTCACCAAAAACTACACCAAAAAAAGTTTCTAGGACTAGGTAATTTGAAAATTTATTGTTGGTCACCTACTTCACTTCTAAGGTACGTTACATCTTATTATCTTATTTTACAAAAAAACTAATGTTTTTAGGCGGTAAAGGTTTAAAGACCGATTCTAGTTGACATACGGATAGGGGGGCCCACAGGCGTGGATTGCTTAGGGTATTAAGTAGTCTTAATCCGTCACTGGTCACAGGTCCGAACAAAATGCCCAATTTACCTTTGGAAACCGGAACTCTTTAGTTGAGATCGTACTAAATAACAATTAAGTAATGTGAATATTGATCACAATGTGAGGTTTAGCTTTTCATTAAATACCAGGGTATATTTTTATCGGGATCGAAGTCTCTTGGCCTTTATTTATTATTAGACCAGGGCACGCACACGTAGGGTTCGCTTCCATTTACGCTAACAGACGAATATGACGTTCCTTTATTAACTTCAACGAGGTAATTTTGCTAAGAATGTTTAATAGGTTACCCTTAGTGTGGCGCCACACCATGCCGAAGTTACGCGATTGAACTTCGGCGTCTATGTTTTTTATACAGGGTGTTAACGAATTCGTGTAATTCCTTCAAATCACATGATCTGGTAATGGTATAGATTAACCCCGCACGGGATTTAGATTGATTAAAAATAAATATAAACTTTTCTTTTCCAAAAAAAGTTTTTATTTTATTGAAAATTTCGATGCCATGTATAAATTAAAGAAGGCACGGTGACACACGAAGACACGGTGTGTCAGCGGTGACAGGCAGAACTAGCGCGATATCGCTCCACGCAGTCAGTTAACTTGGAACGCTAAAATTACTCAGATACAGAATGCGATGGTTAATTTTTTGAAAACTTTTTATGTTGATTTTGAAAAAAACTTGTGCAGGGTCAATCAGTGTCACCAGTAGATCATGCGGTTTGAAGGAATTACACGAATTCGTTAACACCCTGTATAGATAAAACGCGACGTAATTTCAGCCTGGTGTGGCGCGGGTAATTTAAAAAGCATTGCAGGCGTACCTAATCATGCCGAACTTCGGTCGCGTATCTTCGCCATAGTGTGTTTAGACACTTAGATATCCAATGTAAACAATGACAAGAAGGTACATTTAATTTAACTCATAACAAACCATATTATAGGCCATTACTAAAAAGTTTATAGTCTGAGCAAGCCGGTTAATGACCTCGTTTATTGCAAGCATTGATTCGTATTTCTTGAAAAAACTAATATAACTATACCCATCTTTCTTACTGAATTCAATAATAATATCACAGCTGTATAACAGCAAATAGGGCTTACATTTTTGTTTAATTAAATGTTTAAGATGGCTATAAACGGCTTACGGTGAATGAGCCGCATCTCCTCTTTATTACAGCTATCTCGTAAACATCATCTAAGACGGGGATTTGCTAAACTCAATGTACCTAGAGACAAGTTTCTGTACATGTTACCACTACAGCCTCAGTACTGTTAGAGGGGCTCGTGGCTAAGTAACAACCTCACCAAACTGCGAGATTAAGCTGCTCATCGTCGTTGCGACTTTAAGATCTCTTATGTGTCACTTTCGACAAAATCACTTTTTAAATTGTTTTAGTACTATGACATTATTTTTCATTTCAACCAACAATAGCAAAGTAAAAAGCAGGAAGTAATGTGGCAGAAAAAAATATAATTAAACCAAAAAATAAAGGTATCAATCAACCTTTATTTTTTGGTTTCATTATATTTTTTTCATTAGACGGTTTTTATCGATTTTCTCATTTCAATAAAAGTCCGGACATTTTAGTCACAAAATGCAAACATACCCACTTAGTTACAGTGGTAATAGTGGTATGGTAGGCATAGTAGGGGATGGTTACTTATGCAAGTTTTATTACTAGTATTCCATCTAAGCCAAAAAATCCGGACTAATTAAAGAGCCGGACAAAGTCCGGACAAAACTCTAGAAGTCCGGACATGTCCGGACGGATGGTAACCCTAGCCGCAGCTACTGGCTAAAAATGTAAAAGCAAAACACATCAACTGTCATGATTGACGTTGGTTACGTTACGAAACTGACATGATGTTCTATTTTTGAAAAAATATAAGTAATTGAAGTATTTTTCTTTCTGATTATTTCTTATTCCGACCGGTTTAATTTTGTTACATAATTAAGTACTTAAATCAATAGCAAAGTATTAATAGGTATTTAATTTTACAAAAATATTAAGCCTGTCTATAGTTGTTTCATTGCCATACAGTAAGATGTGTCAGGATTTAAAAAATATCGTAAATGGAAGAAAATTTTAGTTCCATTTTTAAACGACATTTTGCCCGCCTTTGACTGCGTTCACACATGCGCAATATTTTCGGCGCGAAAGCGCGCGCGCGTCTCTTACGAGTCGCCCCCTCCTCAGAAACTTTGGAATTTAATAGTTAGTCCCTATTTAGGGATTTCTATTTCCCTTGTGTTAACGTATCTACATTTTTATCGATGGAAAGTACCTACACGCGCACGCTCAGCACCCGAATAGCTATTGAGTTGTACACGCATCGCAACCGCGCAGCGCCCGCGCCTCCTCCACCCTCCCGGCTAGAATGACAAATGCAATTTGGGATCTATTGATGTGTCATAAGACTCAAATTATAAACAACAAATTTCTAAGCGAGCTAGACGCGGGGGCAGCACGTGGCGTGCGCTTAGCGGGCGCGTGTCGTCTGAACGCGCCCTTTCAGTGACACATTTTCAGAGCATGAGTGATGATGATGAAAAATAATATTATCGATTCTCCGTCTCATTTCCTAAACGGTTACGTTAAATAAGTTTTGTCTTTCCCAAAGTAATACACAATGCGAGCGTGGAACATCACGAATGTTAAAGTTTTAAATAGGACACTAACCAGACGATATTGAGGCACCCAGCAGTGCGCCGGCCAAGTTCGCTCGACTTTACATATTATGTCAGCCTCCACAAGTGACGATACTTCAGTACGTCCGGCGCACCCTGGGCAGTCAGCTCCGCTACCAACCTTGCTGACTGGCTAATCGTTTCACCACAGCATGAGCTATTTTCGTATAGCTCATGTTGACACGAGAGAAGAAGAAGACCGACGGCGACGCCTTAGTTTAATTTAAAGATGTTCTATATTACCTGTTCAATTTTGATGTTTACCAGTGACTATACAAGGTTAGTCGGAAAGGGGGTACTAACCCGAAAGGGTATTAAAGTAGGTACAAATAATAATTAATGACTTTTGTTCTACAACTTTTTCCAAAAGTCAATAGTTTAAGAGAAATAGGTGACCAAATATCTAAAAAAAAAACGCTAAAATGTATCTATCCCCAGTTATGATCAGCTGTGTTTACATTTTAGGTCAGCTGCTGGTGGTGCCGAGTGCGCGCACTAACCTGCTGGGGCGCGCACCGCTGACTCGTGCGCTGCGCACTCTCAACACGGTGGCGGATGCCATAGATATATTCACCTGTACACTGGGTGAGTTCACAAGGGCCACGTACTGTTTAGCATGTAAGGTATAAGTTAACAACTTCACTGTCCAGATAGCAGACACAATGGTTAAACAATGCAGATGTTCATATGTGATTCACGGGACAGGGAAATGGTTAAGTATATTTTAAGTTACTTTGTCGCATTAGATTTACTATCTGTAATGGCAAAGGAAACACATCGCACCACCGGTGCAATACTGTCACTTATGCAAAAAGTAATTTTTTCAGGAGAAGCATTTCAAACTTTCGTATTGTATTACTTGATGACACTTCCTGATTTAGGAAAGATGGATAGCGTATATGCGGACGTGTTCTTTTGACTATATGTATATTAAAGAAAATAAATGACCCCAAATAATTAAAACAAAAATACTATAGCGTTTTATAATTTGGAACCCCCTCAATTGTGACGTTATGGCACTAAACTATTTTTTTTGTGTAATTATGACAAAGTGATTGGTTAAAAAAACCACGAAATTATTAAATTAAACTTTTATTTAAACTCAATTTGTTGGACTTTGTATAATAAACAAAAAAAAGTATTTCAACTGTATTTTGGGCCATCATTGCTCTAGTATCAATATAAATAAAATGTCACAATTACCTTAGCAACGTTGTAGCTCCAATTCACTCCTGCTTATGCGGGGCAATGCGGAGGACCGCGCACAACTGACCAATCAAACGTTGTTTCTCGCAGTACCCCTTTGACTCGCGCCAAAACCACAACGTCACTTACGCCCTCATATGGAAACTATACGTACCAAGCCAGTGACATTCTCGCACCAAGTGCAGAGGTACTTTAGGGAACTTATTACATACTCAGCTCATTTTTGGAAATTTGACATAAGTGACAGTATTGCACCGGTGGTGCGACATGTGAAATAAATAAATATTTTCGGGGTCATGAAATAGAACTAAACACCATTTTCTGAATTTATAACTAAAGTAGGGATGAAGAATTTTTGAAAAAACTAAAATGAAAATTATTTTGCACGGAAATAAAAATTACCGAATTTTTAAATTTTAACACTTGCATTAAGACAGTTATCAGTGATATTTTAAGTGGCCTGCGGGTTATACCCCCTTTCCGACTAACCTTGTATTGTTTCGAAAATCTACGAATATCCCATTCCATACAAAATAAGTATGTAACAGAGGTATAATTATAGTAATAGAAACCGACAAAAAACTACCTTTTCTAGGGAAACGTGACTTATAGCCATGGAACTAACTTGCAGTTCGTCTTTATTACTCTTATTACTATGAATGTGAGTTGGCACGTCGTCAATCACAGCTAGCATTAGTTGCTAGTACCCGTGTTCACTTGTTGACGTCATTTGGCGTCTACAGCTGCCGGAGAGCTTTATTGGTCAATGTAACTATGGCATGATTGATCTAAAGTTACGTCACTTTGTGTAGCGGCTGATGATGGAAAGTGAACCTATAAAATTAACACATTTTAATAAGATGAGATTTCAATTTAAAAAAACGGTTAGGAATTATAATTTAGCGTCTTCTTTCAGTTCTTTGAAATCCTAATCGATTTTCAGATATACAGGGTGTAAACGAATTCGTGTAATTCCTTCAAACTACGTGATCTACTTGTGACACAGATTAACCCTAAATGGGTATTTTCGAAAATCAACTAAAAAAAAACAAAATAATATCTTCGTTTTCTGTTTCTGAGTCATTTTAGAGCCCCGAGTTAACTGACTGCAAAGAGCGATATTGCGTTAGTCGTGCCCGTTATGGTAATAAAGTTATTTTATTACCATAACAAGTCTCAGATTTTTTATTTTTATTAAAATTAACTCTTCGTTTTACTAATTTAGCTGTAATTTCAACCCAATACGTTATTTTCCTATTTTTTTTGTTTGTAACTGCTGAATACACGTGCAAGTATATAATAATATATATAACAAGTATATAGTAATAAAAAGCATAATAAATATACAAGTACTTAATTTTTAGTTAATTTTTTCGAAAAAAAAACTAATTATTGTTTATGGTAAGTATGTGATAGCTGAATATATCGCGTATCGACCCCTTAACGTTGAACCACTATTTACGGCACACCCTGTATGTATCATGAACTGGAACACAACGCCCCTTTTAGCTACATCGGTCGGCTAACAAACAGTCTCCTATACCTACTCCATTCTCTAGGTATCTGTCGGAAACTCAATAGCTATTGTAAAGAGCGCAGCCCGAACCACTTGAAACTTGCTCGACACTATAGTGAAGCAGCATAGTGACCACATCAACGCGTTGTGCTACTTACTGCTAACCAGAATGGGGTATTTCACTACTATTAAAAACTACTTATTGCTAACCAGAATGGGGTATTTCACTACTAATCACTACTATTAAAAACTAGCTTTTACCCGCGGCTTCGCACGCGCTAATTAAGCTCAAAAAACTCTTAACAAACACACTTCTAAAGTTTCAATAATAATACAAGGTTAGTCAGAAAGGGGGTACTAATCCGAAAGGGTGTTAAAGTACCCATAGTAAAGAGTAACTTTTGTTCTACCACTATCCCCAAAAGTCAGTAGTTTAAAAGAAATTGCTGTTCAAAAATTACATAAAAATACCGCTAAAATCTTTCTATCCTCAGCTATGATCAGCTGCGTTTACATTTTAAGTCATATTTGGGGTCACGAATTAGAAGCTCCATTTTCTGAATTCGTAACTAAAGCAGGGATGAAGAATGTTTGAAAAAAATAAATAATTTTAAATGGAAATAAAAAAATATCGAATTTTAATATTTTAACTCTTGCTTTAAAACAGTCATCAGTGATACTTTAAGTGGCTTGTGGATTAGTACCCCCTTTCCGACTAACCTTGTATAATTCAATCGTGATTCGAAAGACACGTGACGCCATCTATGAACGTTATTGTTGTTTTCCTCGAGAACAGTACTTTTTTTCGGGATGAAAGGTACCCTATGTCCGTTTCTGTACAACTGACAACGTACTCGTATATGCAAAACAGGATGATCGGTGTAATGGTTTAGGCGTGAAAGGGTAACAAACAAACAAACTTACTTTCGCATTTATAATATTAGTTAGGATGTACACACGGCTACACTTCAAGCTATGCAAAACCAGTATAAGCTGACCGTTACTTGTGCGAAAAGATTATACAAAGCGACGCAAAGATAAACTGGTTTTATATAGCTTGATGTGTAGCCGTGTGTACAATAATTTGTTATTATTTTAAATAAAATAAACAAAGAACACAATACGTGAAAAAAAACCTGCCAAGTGCGTGTCGGACTCGCGCACGAAGGGTTCCGTACCATTATCTATGAAAACGGCAAAAAAACACGTTTGTTGGATGGGAACGCCCTTAAATATTTATTTTATTGTTTTTTTAGTATTTGTTGTTATAGCGGCAAACAGAAATACATCATGTGTGAAAATTTCGACTGTCTAACTATCACGGTTCATGAGATACAGCCTGGTGACAGACGGACAGACGGACGGACAGTGGAGTCTGAGTCGGAACCCCCAAAAACGACGAAAAAATAGAGGATATACACGCTCTCGAAGTTTGAGGAGGGGGCATTTTTTGACCTTGTCACACGAAACGGAATATTGTACGGAGTGATGTCAAGTTACTATGTAGTTTTTAAGGTATGACGTCAGTTTTAAGTAGTGTTGTCTCTTTTTTGTATTATAACTTTCGTGAGACACATTCATATTTATGATCATTTACGGTTTACTTACGTGCATTTTTCGGGATTGCCCGACTAGTTTTGGACCCAAACGGAGCCCTTAATCGTGAGCTGAACACGCGGCGAGGTCGCGAGTCGAAACTAACTAGTCGGGCAATCCCGAAAAATGCACGTGAGTAAACCGTAAATAATCATAAAGTGTTGTCTCTGTCTCGTGAACAATTAACTTGGGCATTTTATTAAATACTAGCTGTGCCCGCGACTCCGTCCGCGTGGAAGTCGGAAAACAACATTGTGTCGCAGCAACTAAATAATCCATTTATTATAATAATAGACAAAGGCGTCCCACTAAGACACTTATATCTTTTGAACCATTTCTTTATGTAGAGTTTCAGCTCCTCTTGATTGACCGTAAAGATTCATAAAACCGTAATACTAAAAACGTGTTGCTTATTTCTGTACATTTCCTTGCTAAAATGGATTATAATTGAATATTGATACTTTTATTGAAGATGTAACAAAACCATATCGCGATACAAAAATAGCTACAACGCCGTCTTGTTACAATCTGCGAACTAAATTATGATTTCATTCGAGGTGTGGTAGGTATAGAAAAGAACTTTAAATATTTAAAAAAAAAACTTATAGAAGACTTCATTTAATTTTAATAAGTTATAAATAGGTAGGTACTGCTTTCAAAAAGTCTGATCTGGAAATCGAACCAACACAAACGCGAAAAAACATCATCTATATTTTTATTTCACCAATCGATATGATCGCTCCAATAAACATAGTGCCTGAAATTGATGGAAGACCATAAAAACTAACATTAAGTACCTACCTAACTTAGGTACATTTCAATTCAAACACTTATTTGTTGTTACTTCTTATTTCTTGCACTTCCTTCAATTTAAGACAGTATGTTTGTTGGAGAGATTTGATCCTTATTATTGACCTTATAGATATCTATCAACAGGGGCCATAATATAATACCGGATGGTACATAAAGCTTTGTCAGTTCGATTCCCGGTTCAGGCAAAAAAATCAGTAAAAGGTAATTTCTTACTTTAAAAAAAGGTGAAATGAAGTTTCCTTTGAGTGAAATTTGCTATTTTTAATATTTAAAGTACTTTCCCTCCATGGCCACGTCTTTGGAACATTACCTAAAGCTTAAAAAAACTCAATTAAATAAACTTAATAAAACGACGGCGACAGGCTTTGAATAGTTCTGACAATAATGAACAAAATAAAATAAAATGTAGAAAAACATTCCAAAAAGTGCATTGAGTAGATAGAATGATTACGAAATACTAAATTTCAACGAAAGCACTGGGTGAGCGCTTTCCTTGCAAATAATCATGGCCATCGATTTCAATTTGAATTTGGACCTTATTTTCGGCATCAGCATTCCCAAAAAGTATGAACATTCAATGAACAAAAATCCTACTATTAGCCCACATCATGAATTAATTTTATTGTGAACAACAATAAGAAATTGACCTAATAAATTCTAAATAACAATATCTTCGTTTTTTTTTTGTAAAAGCTTAGTTCCTTCTTCATAAGGATAGCATTTCATTAGACCTTTCGTAGACTGAGAATAGGTACCAATTCAACAATGAATATTAGGTAATTTGTGGATTTATTCGTAGTAAAATATTTCCTCGCAACATTATTTGATACACGTAACGCCATCTATTGAAAATAAACTAATACATGCTAAGTTCTTCTAGAAAACTTAAAATTCGCATAACTTTTGATTTCGTGAACCGATTGCGATGAAACAAAAAACGTATGTTACTTGGAGATAAGCACAATATATGTTTATAAAAGTCAACAGCATTGGGTCAGTTGCTTTTACGTGATGCTTGAACAAACAAACAGATAAACAGACAAACCAACAAACAGAAGAAACAAAATACAAAAATGTTACAAATGGGTTCTTTTGGTTATTTTTTAACACCCCAACAATGTTTTTTCAAAATATTTGCTATGTACAGATACGCAAAGTCTACAGATTTGATAAATTTATAGAAGATATTGATTATTTGCATATCTTTTGAATGCGTGAACCGATTGCGATGAAACAAAAAAAATATGTTATTTGGAGATAAGCACAATATATGTTTATAAAAGTCAACAGCATTGGGTCAGCTCTTTTTACGTGATGCTTGCATAAACATGCAAACATATGTTTAATCTTTACTTCCCTAGATGGCGTTGGCGTCGAATTAGATCGCGCTATGGTTTCGTTACCGCGCGATTTATAAGTTCTAGACAAAAATTTCATAGTTTCTTCTAAACCACGATTTTATTATATGTATAGATTTCATTGGTTTTTCACTGTTGCTTAATATTTTTGTAATACTTTCGAGATTTTTAATAAAAAAGGTCGCTAGCGCGACTGCTGAGCGTGAGGTCTTGGGTTCGATCCCCAGGTCGGGCAAAGTGTTATTAGGTTTTTCCGTGGAGTCTGGATTTGTGCCCGGGTGATGGCAATAGACTCGCCCCCTATTACATGGGACTTTAAACATAACGGCAAAATGTGGGTTACTAATAATACTCCTCTGCCCAACCCTTCGGGGAATACAGGCGTGATGATAAGGTATGTTAAAATAATAGTCAAATCCCCCATTTCAGTGCTTAATGTGTACTTCCTTATAGGTATGCTTACAGGAAAAGAGACGTAAGTTAATGAGCGTAGTAATTAAATAAAATAAACTTCAAAACATTATTTGGTATCAAAGTTTTACTGGCTTTAGGAATTGGGGAAAACGCTTTTAGAATATTTACAAGCAACGATCGAGGAATAGGATAGAAATGAGCAATGGGGTATTTGACTGAAAAAATGTAATTAGTCCGTATTTTTTCTTTTGTTACGTAAACCAAAATTGACGAAGATACGACAAGTACAATTTTTACTTGCTTCTGACGCCACAAGCCCCCACTCTCGAGTTTTGATGCTTTTTATCTTTCCAAATATTCATAGATTTAACAAAAGAAAAAATACGTGTCCATTATTTTTCAAAACCCTAACTGGCGGACTAATTTGATTTGCAATTTATTGATACTGTCCTGTCAATATGCCTATTTAAAAAATAACAATAACAAAAATCTGTGCACATAATAAAACGTAACGAAGCAAAAATAAGAAAGTTTTTTTTTTTATTATTACTTCCTCTATTATCAACAATACTGATGCCAAACTACTGCCCGCGGGCCAACACTGGCCCGCAAGCACCGCCGGCCCGCGGCTGTGGACCAGATTGTTAGTGCTCATCAAGACTACAGTATGTTGGTATGATGAACGAACTAGCTCTTGACCCCTTGGGACGTAGTGGAGGAGTCAGTGTGGCCCTTAAGCTAAAACGTTTGGAGACCTATGCTCTAGTGAGTTCCTAACAGCGGTTACGCACTGCATCCGATCCGAATCCGTGAAAATAGGTACGTTCCGAAGTAGCCATAGAACTATTTGGTAGTTTACGCACTACAACCGTCATCCGTCATCCGATTTCTGTCCGTCATCCGTGAGTTTCTAATTCGGAAGAAAAATTGACGGACCGGAGTAGCCGTAGTACTGTTTGTATGAACGCTTTATAATAATAATAATAATTCATTTATTTCAGACATAGTCCATAGGTACAATATATAATTATAACAAATTAAAATCATATAAAACAGAATACACATTACATTAGAATTATATAATATCAAGCAATATAATTAAATTCAATATAAATTAAAATAATACACAATTAAAACAAACAATAACAAAAAATCCATCAACACACATTATGTCAAATAATTAATTTATTAATTTAGCATGACCTGGATATATGCCTACTGCAACACTTTCTAATATAATGGCAGTCCAGACGTCCTGCGATCATCGTCAAGACAGCATTGGAGCTGGCCCGCACCCTGCGCACCAAGGACGCGCACCGCTTGCGCATGGTGGTGTGAAAACAGTCGGTGCGCGCTTCCGCAAACATGCCCGAGGCACTGCAGAAGCGGGGCAGCCCCAATATCGCCCTGAACGCGTTGTTGTACTGGACGCGGAGGGCACTGTAACTCGCCTGTGTATAGCTAGCCCACAGGCTGCACGTGTACAAAGATGTGCAGTATGATTTAAAAAGTGTGATCTTAACTTGATCAGAACAGCGTGCAAACCTGCGTGCCAACATATTTGCTCTTTTTGACAGCGCCCTCCGCTCCCGCTCGATGTCAGCATGATCCCTGAGGTCAGCCGTGACTAAATGCCCTAAGTACTTAAATTGTTTCACCCAGTCTAGGGGAACACCATTAAGAAAAACTGGTGGTATACTTTGCGGGCATTTTGCACTTCTCGTCTCAAACACCATACACTGACTTTTGGTCACGTTATATTTAAGGCCGTGCCCACACGCGTACTCCTCACAGATTTGCATTAACTTCCTCAAGCCACAGACCGACGCGCTCAGCAGCACCATGTCGTCAGCATAACTAAGGTTATTGACGCAAACATCATCAACATGGCAGCCGACACGGGCACTGCTGAGCGCGACGATCAGTGCGCCCATGTAGAGGTTGAATATAGTTGGCGAGGTCAATCCGCCCTGCCTCACGCCGCACTCCAACCTATACGGCTCCGACATAGCCCCCGCCCATCTTACGCTGTTGACCTGGTGCGTATACCAATATTTGAGGATTTTCACAAGATCATGTGGTAAGTTAATGTCCTCTAGTTTTTTCCACAGAACATCGTACGCGACCAGGTCGAAAGCCTTGGACAGGTCGAGGAAACACGCGTACACGGGTGTTTTCCGATCTACGTAGTATCTGACGGTATGCTTAAGACACAGTATCGCACTCTCTGTAGACAGTTGGGGTCTAAATCCAAACTGATTATGATGCAGCGCTACGAACTTATTTAACTGTGTATTAAGCAGACCGTCAAATACCTTAGCTACGATTGTGGCCAATGAAATAGGCCTATAGTTACTTTTATCTGCAATGTCGCCGGTTTTATTTTTCACTATAGGCACTACGACAGTCCTCATTAAATCGGATGGCAGGTAAGAGTGGCTCACGCACAGTGAATAGAACATTGCCAGTACCCTAGATATATGAGGCCCAGCGTGCTGCAGGTGCTCGATACTGAGACCATCATGACCCGGAGATTTGCCTTTAGTCATATCTTTAATAATTTTTGACACCTCTTTGGCAGTGAAACGGACTCCCATTTTCTTATTTGGTATCTCAGCACCGAAAACCCCACACGGCGGACCCAGTGTCGACTTTACAGCGAAATGGTTTCTGAAGGCATTAGCAACGTCTCTATGGTCACTCACCCCGTCGACGCTCACCGGAAGACCAGGTTTTACGTTTACCTTATTCGTACTCTTCCAGAATCCGCGAAAGTCGCCCTTCGAATGCAATCGAGCAATTCGAGCAATTCGAGCAAATCGAGCTTTGACTAAGGAAATTAGGCGCCAAACGGATATGCCAAAGATGGCCCCTGAACTGTTTAAATTTGAATCAGAGATCGGAATAGTGCGTAAACAACATCCGAATTCGGTCCGAGATTTTCACTCTAGATCGATATCGATATTTTCACTGTTTCGGATCGGATGCAGTGCGTAAAGCAATATCCGAATTCGGTCAGAGTTTTTTATATCCGTATTTTCACGGATTCGGAACGGATGCAGTGCGTAATCGCTCTTAGTCGCCTTTTACGACACCCACGGGAAGAGATGGGGTAGTGCTATTTTTTACGTCCGGCATCACACGGACGTAAGTAAATATTCAACATCTAAGTAAGTCCATTAACTATCCAACAGTATGTATGCTTCATTATTCGAGCGCTGACTCATTATTGAATGAAAAGAAGCCGAGACTGAACAATTTAGCGGTTTTTAATTAAAATGAAAAGTGCGACGCCGCCCACCGGTTGTTTATGAACGAAACGCAGGAAATTAGAAGCCTTTTTAATTACCATTTTGGTGTTAAAGTTTTTATTCACAGAATACAGCTAATATCAGTTTTATACTGTTTTAGAAAAGTACCGATTACGTACTGACGAACGTACCAAGCTTAGCTTCTTCCGAGGATACAATTCTAAAATTTTAGGTACCTACTTACTTTATTACAGTTCGAACAACGTAATAGGTTCAATTTGACGTTTGCATAAAAGGACAAAATAAATGTGTACAGAAGTTGCACGCCTTCGATCTTAAAGAAAGTCGCCTTTTTATTTATCTGAACATAGCGCACCATTGATAAAATGAAACTAAACGCCACACATTAAAGTAATTATTACTAAAGTGCGCGCAAGATAAGTCTGCGCGCGGCCGAAATCGGAACTAATCATGGTCCACCAAAGTGTGTGCTGTTTTATCAATTTTGATAGTAGAACTACCTGATTGTAGGAATATTTAACGGGAAAATTATGTTTAGCGATAAAAAAGTTAAGCTTGAAAAGCGGTAATTTGAACTTTTGCGATCATGGCAACGTTTAGCACGCCCTCAGTCGCGCGCAGAGTTATCTTGCGCGCACTCTAGTGTTGACATTACTACTACTATTTTGACAGGTGCCAAATCGGACCTATTAGATTGTCACAACTATTCACAAATTAATAATAATGCACAAGTATTGACAGGTTACCTGTATATATATCTTTCTTCTTTGTGTACTTCTTTTGGTGTTATTTTTCATAATTTGCGCTATTATAAATTATTACCATTAGATAATTATAATTTTGGGCCCAATTCTTCTAAAACAAATCTTGATAAATCGCAACCGAACCAAGCCCGAACATTCAGACAGTTTTTGTTTTCAAAAGCTGTCAAATTATTTGAAACAAAAAACAAAACCAATCATTTTGACAGTTTTGTTAAACAAAATTTTACAAAATCTAACTGACGCGATGACGGTTGAGGTTTGCGTTTGGCAACAATTTTGTTAATCGAATTGGTCCCCTGGTAGGTAGGTAGAACTCTAAAAAGTTCTATCATAATAAAGTTCTATCATAATAAAGTTCTATCATAACATAATAAAGTTCTATCATAATAAAGTTCTATCATAATAAAGTTCTATCATAATAAAGTTCTATCATAATAAAGTTCTATCATAATAAAGTTCTATCATAATAAAGTTCTATCATAATAAAGTTCTATCATAATAAAGTTCTATCATAATAAAGTTCTATCATAATAAAGTTTCTTTTTTAGGGGTCTGTAGTCAACAAGGAACCCTTACAGCGGTTACGCACTGCATCCGATCCGAATCCGTGAAAATACGTTCCGAAGTAGCCATAGAACTATTTGTATGGTAGTTTACGCACTACATCCGGCATCCGTCATCCGATTTCTATCCGTCATCCGTGAGTTTCTAATTCGGAAAAACAAATGACGGATCGAAGTAACCGTAGTACTGAATTGTTTGAATTTGAATCAGAGATCGGAATAGTGCGTAAGCAACATCCGAATTCGGTCCGAGATTTTTACTCTAGATCGGTATTTTCACGGATTCGGATCGGATGCAGTGCGTAAAGCAATATCCGAATTCGGTCCGAGTTTTTTTTATCCGTATTTTCACGGATTCGGATCGGATGCAGTGCGTAATCGCTCTTATAGTTTCGCCATCTTAGTCCGTCCGTCCGCAGCTTAGCTCAGAGAGTCTTAGGGCTTATGCACACGACGTCTTTTCTACGCGCCGCGCCGTCGACGCGCGTTTTCGTCAAACTTGATACTTAAAAAACGTGCGCATATTTCTTAAGTATGGAGTTTGACGGAAACGCGCGTCGACAGCGCGTAGAAAAGACGTAGTGTGCAATGTGCATAGGCTCTTAGTACTAGAAAGCTATAATTTGGCATGGATATACATATTAATCACGCCGACAAAGTGGTAAAATATAATTACGAAAAAACTGTTTTTTTGGGGACCTTCTTTACACTTAGAGTGGGATGTTTTTTTTTCTCGTCTACTGCACTAAACTATTGCGGGTTTGTGAAAATATTTTTTCGATTAAGGGTTTCTAATATATTAAGCTCTAAAGTGCTAATCTTTGTTAGAGTCAAGTGTACCCCCCCCCCCCCCCCTACCAGTAAACGATTAGTTTTGGATATGTGGAAAAATTCACGGTAGTAGTATATACAACGAAGTTAAAAGGGAAAGTACCAAAGCTAAGTAGGCTTGAACTCCCTTATTACAAAAGATGGTCTAAGAAAAACCTAGGTTTTAAAATAGCCCCGTCTGTTTTTGTTATATGACATAACAAAGTGATGGGTATATTTTAAACCTGGGTTTTCGTCCCAGGACGACACTTAATTGTAATGACGAGTAATAGTCGACCAACTTTTAAAATGTACTTAGAAAAGTAAAAATTTCGTACAAATTCCATTGATCAACAAAAAGCCCTCTTCTTAGTCCGCATTATTGTGCAACTACGGAACCCTATTACTGCGCGTGGCCCGACACGCACTTGGCCGGTTTTTTTTACATTTCTAATTTAACCCTAACTCTTAACATTTATTCAAAACAGTTTCCTAATGGATGTTTTAAATGGTCTATACATTTTTAATCGCGGCTTACATAAACAAATGTATGCAAAACTGCACCTGCGTTAGATAATATCGTTAAACAAATTCTAACGTCGATTCTAATGCCCATGTTACACGATTACGTTTTTTTCTATCCATTCGCATTCATGCATATGCGTAAAAAAGTTTTTTGGGGGAAACTGAAGATTTTTTGGCGATAAAACGATTTAGGCCAAACCGATTATGACTATTTATCTAAAAGTTTGTTTGTTAATAATTGAGATGAAATGCAGTTCACTGAGTTATAAGGTATTTAGTTTTTTCCGCATACAATAAAGTAACTGCGAGCTTCCATGATTTTGATAGTATACTGTGATATATAATAATTATTATTTAAGTAATAAGTACTAAACAAATCGAATAATGTTCTTGTGCGTACAGCGCGCTTCTACTAACTAGGTCATAATAATTGTAAACAATCGCTATAAATAAAATAATATAATTGTAATAATTTAACTAATAAAATAATTATAATAATTTAACTAATGAACATGTTAATTTAATAAATAAGACAGTTGTACACTGGAGTTTGCCGTCAACCACATTTTCAATCTCTCTCTATCACTCAAAGATTTGATGGTAGAACTAGAAAACACATTTTTGAGTTAAGCTCGCCTTTGATGACTTCACTAAATTGTATTTTTTTTATTGTACCTTTCTTCTGAAAAATTCTGTACTACAAAGAATAAGAATAATGAGTAAAAAAAATATATAAGTAATTATCAAATGACAAAACTTACAAATTATAATAGGTAAGGTAATTGTATACTTAATCGTAAGCGGTAAATACAATTTAATAAAAAATATTACTAATGTACAGGGTGTAAACGAATTGGTGTAATTCCTTAAAACCACATGATCTACCACTGGTGTAGATTGGCCCAGCACGGGATTGAGTTTAACTAAAAAAAAATTTTTTTTAATGCGGCAGCGTTATTTGACCATTAAGGAATTAGTAAAAAAAATTTTTTTTTTGCGATAATCTTTTTTACTTTAGTGAACATTTCGATGCCAAGCATAAATTAATGAAAGCACGACGACACGGCTGGCGGGTACGACTAACGCGATATCGCTCTTTGCAGTCAGATAACTCGAGGCTCTAAAATGACTCAGAAATAGAAAACCAAGTTTTTTTTCAGTTGTATTTCAGAAATACCCATTTAGGGTGAATCTATGTCACCAGTAGATCACGCGCTTTGAAGGAATTACACGAATTCGTTTACACGCTGTATAAAGCATCAAAATAAACTGCAGAACGCTTATTAAATCGCACACGCGTCACCCTCAAGCCATAATTCCACATAATTCAGTGAAGGCAGTCGATATGCTGATGATTATGCATAATTTATGCACACGAGTTGGGGTCAAGTGGGCCAAATGGGACACGCGGGTTTATGGGGGCCCATCTTTTATGCCTGTTGTCAATGGGCAGTAAATTGGTGAACATTCACACCTTATGTCGCGGCCGGACTTGGAGTTTTTTTCTATTGTCAGATTAGGAAATATTTGCTTATCACTATACGACAATAGGCTTATTAGCTTGCCGAATGCAAGCTTTATTTGTTTTATAGCACAAAAAATATTCAGTGTTCTCGTTATTTTTTTCTGTTCTGCGGTTGCACTGCATTCATTTTTATTATTAATATTTTCATTTCACTAATGGGAATGATAAATAAAATGTTTTGCAAAGTTTCCTTTGTTCCACTAATGTTTTGGTAGAATAGCGTAGTTAAGGCCAATTTGGAATTCAGAAGACAAACATCTCGGCGGCGGTATTACGTGTCTGGGCGCAGTAATCAGCTTCTCGTAATTGCTGCATCTTCTTTAATGGTTATAAAACTGCATCTCTTTTATGGGTACTAGTTTCGCTTAAAAATCGTAACGATCGTTTTTAGGATTCCGTGCCCAAAGGGTAAAACGGGACCCGCTCCGGACTCCGCTGTCCGACCTTCTGTCACCAGGCTGTATCTCATGAACCGTGATAGTTAGACCGTTGAAATTTTCACAGACGATGTATTTCTGATGTCGCTATAACAACAAATACTAAAAAACAGAACAAAATAAATATTGAAGGGGGCTCCCATACATCAAAGGTGATTTTTTTTGCCGTTTTTATAGATAATGGTACGGAAACCTTCGTGCGCGAGTCCGGCTCGCACTTGGCCGGTTTTTTTTACAATGTCGCAATATTGATAATGAAATAAAAATACTGATTTAATTAACTCGTCTGCGACCATCTTTATTGTCCCAAAGAATAATAAAGTGAGTAATAAAAAAATCTGTTTTATGTGCGTTAAAATCTCATTAGGTGTTTAATGTTGGTAACATTAATGTTTTTAGCAATATTTAAAATTAAACGAGATTTTAAAAGGATGAGATTAATACGGTTATGTTTACCTAATGTAAAAGAGTCTTTGTTCAACGTCAATCATCACATAAAAATATATTTTCTGAAATACTAGACTCAAGAAAAAACAATTGTTTGTAATATATAATATTATTTAAGTTTATGTTAAACAAAACCAAAACACATTTTATTATCTTTGCCTTAACTTTCTTTGTAAAAACTAACATTAAATCTATTCGAAATCATTGTTACAAACGAAAAAGTAATAAGAAAAAAATTGAATAAAAAGCACATTGAGTCCCCTTCGCTGTGGTTAACAAGCGAACAATTACATTTAATTTACGGATGAGTTTTTAAAGTGCCCCAATATGGCCCGGCCGCGGGCCCACCCCGCGATATTAAATCGCTATCATTTTGTATACAGATAATCTACCGCGACATTTGTTAAAAAATAAATTTCGAGAGGGTATCGCGAACTGTTACTAAAAATTCAATTGTTCTGAAGTGCCACTTGTCATCCCACACTGTATAACCTGACAATTTTAACCAATCAATATGTTTGTTGCAAATTTGGCCTTACTGCTTGTACATAAGGGTCATTTTAATATTTGTAGTCAGATGAAATGTAAATTTATAAGTAAAGCGTTGTCGAACTTAATGTGCGGTGAAACAAGTGAGAGCATTATACGCTTTGAAGTATGCGATTTAATTTACTATTCAAGACTTTTGAAATAAATAGATAATTTAGGGCAGAAAATTATTTTGACGTGATTATGCGAATAAACTTAAATTCTCGAACTAAATAATTAACTTCCACAAAGTATTTAGGTAGGTATATAGAATCTCTATCTCTAAACAGTACCTACTGAATAGTACGTATACATTGAAGTCGCTTACGCGTGTCTGTTTGTCTGCTTACTTCTTCTAAACTACACAATGGATTTTGATGCGGTTTTCATTTTAATTTAGGTGATTTCTTCCGGGATGTTTTAAGCTATAAAACTTAGATACTAAAGCGACTCCGCGGGGAGGGTCGCTAGTATTTTTATAAACTAACAATTATTGTCGTCGCAATATCCCCCCATACCATAAAAATATGTAAACGTAACCACTCGAAATATAGACATCAAATATTTTTCCAGCATTAATCCGTTTTTAGCCAAAAAAAGCACAACGGCTCAGCAGGCGGTAGGCGCGAACTTGTTACCCTTTGCCCTTTGTTTAACTAAACCATAAAGAAAACAACAGTGTTTTAACCCTTAGGTTAACCCTTTTCGCCACATGTCGTCACACCCCGGTCGTGCGAAACCGCGAATCGCGACTCAATACGAACTCATGCTGTGCGAATGATAATGGCCATCAAAATTTCAACCTTATTTTGAAGCCATAAAGTTCATGTCTAAATTGTTATTCTTATTCTGAATGAGCGCAATAATCGTTGTATGAAAACGGTGAAATATGTGGAGTGTATTTTTACGTGTATTGTGTTCGCAATGGGGTTTTTATTACAAATGTCTGCGCGCGCATTAGTCGGATTGTTAGCCGAGGATGCTGCACACATATGGTGCTTGCTTACGTATGTTGTGTTATGATTTTTGTGGGTTTGATATTGTTTTGAATCTTATATGTATTTGCACAGACAATTATAGTACTTTATTTTAGTATTTTAACTTTCGCGAGACACTTTCATATTTATGATTAATTTCGGTTTACTCACGTGCATTTTTCGGGATTGCCCGACTAGTTTCGGGCCCAAACGGAGCCCTTAATCATGAGCTGATCACGCGGCGAAATCGCAAGTTGAACCTCGTTGGACTCGAAAAATGCACGTGAGTAAACCGTAATTAATCATAAATAATTATAACACTTATTCAAATTCCCTAAATCCCTGAACATAAACAATTGTTCTACAATATTTAATTAACTCCAAGGATTTAAAGAGGTCAGAATTTTCGAATACATTGAAGCAGCGACATCGATACAACATAAACTCAGTGGAGAGTTGAATTAAAAGTTCCTTTTTGTAGCCAAATAGAACCGTTCGAAGTTTCACTGAGCAATCCATCTGTTGTGGACTGCGAACAAACTTTTTTTAACTATGCTGTGAAGTGCAGCTTTGTAGTATCCATTCTGTTTTATAGATCGTTACTTCTATCGACGAACATCTCGAGGTATAAAGCGTTTTATTGCTGAAACCCTTTAATTTCCTACTTTTAATTAAGGTCCGGCGCGATAACGTTTCCCGGGCCGGAACGCGTACCGATAAGTGCTGTAGAGGTACGAGCTTCCTTATCGTTAATGACAACTCAACGCGAAATGTGGTTTTAGTTACTCATCAAAGTCGTCATTAACATAATTAGTAAATGTCACTGAAGCAGATAAAGTGGTTTCCTTATGATCAAACAAAGTAAGAACATTACCCATGACATTGATTTAATTTCGTGATATTGTTATGCATGTACCGTACTAGAAATATTTGCACGACTGATAAGTCGAATATAGTGAGACCAAAATTATTTTACCCTGTTATTATATAGGTACGGTCAGCATCAAAAGTAGCTGAACATTTGAGTTTTTAAACTTTGCATTAATTAGATAACTAATTGATAGGAAGCAAAAAATTTAAGACATACTTAGAGCTATATCTAGCAGCTCTAGGTATCTATTAAACTTTTTGTTTTAAAACAATTCGTTTTCTAATTAATGCCAAGTTTAAAAACTCAAATGTTCAGCTACTTTTGATGCTGACCGTACCTATATTTTGGCAAATAAATACATTTCATTTCATTTCATTAACACTCTTGCTTGTTTGAGGGCGTGTAAAAAGAAAGTTAATAACTAAACATAGATTTCCCTTAACATTACCTTAACTTAAGCTTTCTTGGATGGATCACGGTGAGATCCTAGATTTTTTTTTTGCGCGATTTTTTATGGCCTCGAAATTCTTTGAAGCTCCTACCTTCATAATTGTTTTTGTTTTTCTTTATATTTTCGTAACATATTATTTTCAGCACATTAGACACTATTGTATAATTTATAAAAATTCAACTATTCTTCAAAACAAAATACATTTATTAAGGCTCCATCAAAAAGATTGTCTGAGGTCTGTAGTTTCGTTGAAATATAAGGGTTTTAACAAGCCGACAAATGTTTTCATTCTATTAGCGCAAGGATTTTTACAATCTCTGCATGTTATTCTTACTTTACGAAGTAAGGTTTTGTGAATAAGCAGTTTTAACTAGGTAGATACCACCGATCACCGGAACACTAAATACAGATTACATTTAAGAATTAATGAATACACATAATATTTATGAATATACTAACTGTTGCCCGCGATTTCACTCGTATCCGTAGGAGTACGGTCAGCATCAAAAGTAGCTGAACATTAGAGTTTTTAAACTTGGCATTAATTAGAAAACGAATTGTTTTAAAACAAAAAGTTTAATAGATACCTAGAGCTGCTAGATATAGCTCTAAGTATGCCTTAAATTTTTTGCTTCCTATCAATTAGTTATCTAATTAATGCAAAGTTTAAAAACTCAAATGTTCAGCTACTTTTGATGCTGACCGTACAACCTACTTCATGTACCCGGATAAAAAGTATCCTATGTTCTAATACAGGTCATGGTCTATCTGTGTGCCAAATTTTATTCGGATCCGTTCAGCCATTGATTAACAAACATCTAAATTCACAAACTTACCATCATCCGAACTTATTTATATATTAGTAGGATGAGTAGGATGTGTAATACGGCTTTTCGAGAAACCAGAAAACCAATCCGCTGTGTATTGTAACACATCCGTACACGATTTACTGAAGTGTAACTTCTTACCGCCAAACGTAATGTAGCTCTTTATGCAGCGTAAAATCAAATCCTTTTAGTCGATAACTTGCAGCATTAGTGAAAATTTAGTATCGAGGTAAAGTGCTAAACAATGTTTTTGAAGCTAAATCACGGTTTTAAAAATTACTGTAAACCTAGAATCTTTGTAAATTGCTTTTGGTTTTATTGAAGAACAATTCATTATGTTTTGCTTATGTGGATGAGACTGTTGTCGCTAAACAGCTGATATGGATTAATTTTAGAGTTGTAATATTAACGTTGTCGCAGTCGAGTCTTGGATTGATACCTACCTCTTCATTCCTCGAACGTCCGGTAAACCAGAAACTTCAAAAATACAAGATCTTTTGCAATAAAAGTAAACACATACTTACATCATAATAAAATTCATCGTTAAATAATATCTATTGTATGTACACTGTATTGAACTGTTAATAACTGCGATGCATCAATTTACGGCTGCCAAAGACAGATCGATTGTCTATTGAACGTAGCAAGCGGGGAATTAACCCTTTCATGTCGGAACTTGTTAATATAATATTTACTTTTGCACTGAGATTTGGGACACTAGGGAGGCTACTATCGCCAAGTTTGGTGAAATATATTAAGTTTAATACTCGTAATAATAACTGCAAGTAGAAAACACATTCAGTCGGCAGTTGCACTGATAGCATCCTTATTGCCTTCAAGCTGCAATTTCAATTGCATAGTTTACAGTTTCGACTTCATGTGCAGTCTACGTAGTCGATTACGAATATAAAACGAAATATGTTTCACCAAACGCGGCGTTATTAGCCTCCCAGACACCATTTAATTAAATCGGGTATACGCTCAAAAACACTGATATTTTAATGGTGTCACGACGAGTGCATACTACTGCATACTCCTGGTATAGATAGAGTAACACCACATCGTTTGTTTGACCACAATGTATTTACCCCGTGTGGCTGCGGTCCTCCGACCATAACTAAAACGTAAGTGTTATGTAGGAGGTGATTAATAAATGAGTAATAAGGGATTAACTCGAGCGCACAAGCAGCAGCGTCCGCCTGGGCAGTAACGATATTATTATTATGATCTCTTATACACCTGCTAAGTGTATGTGGAGTCATGAATTCATGATAGACAAAGTAGTAAGTCTAGTAAATTCATCTAGACTATACATATAAATTTCATCTACTCATCTTTTCGAACGGTAAAGGAACGGACAAGGGTGATAGTCTTTTGTTGGATGTTAATAATATAACGTTACTTTTTTTCTGATATCTTGTCAATTTTCCATTTATCTGATGTAACAATGATGAATTCATGACATAAACTCACGCCTGTATTCCCCGAAGGGTTGGCAGAGGTGTATAGTACACCCACGGGGTGAGCCTATTGCCATCTACCGGGCACAAGTCCAGACACCGGGCTGCTACTGAGAAATTCCACACGGAAAAATCTAATAACACTTTGCCCTACCTGGGGATCGAACCCAGGATCTCACGCTCAGCAGTCGCGCTTGCGAGCGCTAGACCTACGAGAATTCAATTCTATAGAAATTATAAAATATCACATCCATATTAAATTGAGAGAATTCGAAAAAAAATAATCAAATAACACTTCAACTGCGAGGCTTTGGTATGCGCGAACCCTGAATTAATTTATAGCGATACAGTCTCCTCTTAATTTTAAGTCACTCCCGCCGAGCCCGCATGGGAACAGACAAATATAATATTGAAGCATACTCGTAATTGAAATATCCTGTTAAACTTAAGGGTCAAGCAAACTAACGTTAATTTAAAATCGTTCATTACTTGACTGAATGCAACCTGATACTGTTTGTTTTAGACCCCGATGGATTTTGTGTTTCATTTAGTTATCATCACTTTAATATGGTATTACTATGTCTGATGATAATGATGATGATGCATATGATCTACTTACAAACCTGTAACAAAATCATATAGAACAAAACCTGTCGACGATATAAAGAATATTTTGTACCTTTTCCGGGAAACACTGAAGAATATTGTTATTACATTTCGAGGTTCTTGTTGAGTATATTAGAACGGGTCTTTGAAACAATATTTACAGAAGATAAGATTATATACGTAGATTGAATACAATTTTGTAGTACCGTGGAATTTGTAATGAAATAACTGAACTCGGAATTCTTAAATAATTAATTGTGTCTCCATACTGCGATGTATATACATAACAACATCCGTAGCATGATAAGGGTTACATAGGATAAAGAGATTCATCAAGGGATTTCAATAGAACTACTTACTATTTATGCTACTATGTTTTGTTAAAATTATGCAATGGTTACAATATGATTTTTAGTTTAGGATGGTTATGAACTAATAAAATACTGAATATGCTGTGGATACAGTAAAGACTCGATTGATACTGAATTGTTGATTATCCTAGCATCTACTAGGATTGATTATACATATTAATATGATTAAAATGGCTTCCATGTATTTAGACCTTAAACGATGGCCAACGATGGACTAATACTAACTAAGCTTTTAATTTAATCTCAGTCGCTCACGTGACTCAGTATTACTGTTTTCATCAAACCGGTGATCCAATATTGGAAATTGTAATCCAATATGTCGGAATATTCTTGCTATGCTATGAACTGAAAAATTGCAGTTTCACCGTCCGTATCCAATGAATATCATTTTCGATATCGCAGATTCTTTTAAACATCGTTATTTAATATACTTCGTTATTCGGTAAAAAATAATAAAAGCCGGGTGTTTTCGGAGCACGCTGCCGCCCATGTCCCCCGTTTGCTGAGTATCTCGTAAATCAGTACTTTAAAATTATCGTACTCTTGTTGGGAATTTTAATCCAAAAACTTTCAATATTCGTTTCGGGACTTAAAAAATATTGAACTGCTAACAAAACCTTGTTTTCGACACAGTTTTTTATCCTTGTGCTTTATAGCAGACTAGCTTCAGTCCGCGGCTTCGCTCGCGTTAATTTAGAATTTTACAATCAATTCGGGTTGTGTTAGGTACAATAATATAATTCAATCATGATTCGAAAGACACGGGACGCTATCTATTATCATAAGAACGTGAAATATGTTGCTTTCTCTTGTAAAAGAAACATCAATAGAACTTTTGCTGCACATGCCAGCAAAGTAAGCAGTCTTAAAAGATGACTAAGGCATTGTGTCACGAGGATGTTATGTTACTATCTGTTAATAACAATATAATGCTGTGATCACTAACCGAAGTGATTTTGTAATTTAGTTCAGGCCATTACAATTTCTCTTTACAATTTGTTAGCTTTATTTTCGTTCATTATGTCAATTTGTCCAACGTTAATTGCATTGGGTATTATACATTCCAGAATGCAACATTTTTACTTTGTTAGAACAATTTAAGTGTTTTGTTTCTTTGCTGTGTGGTGTCAGGATACTACTTTTGTGTCTGATCAATGAGGCCGCATCGTCTATCCATACTAAACGTCACAAAACGTAAGTACACGTAAACGTAAGCACAGGTAAACGTAAGTACGTTATCAGTTATGCGCCTCGGCAATTTTCGTGTTTCCGAATTTGTATTAATTATGCGACCAATTAAGTGACCTATCGGGAATGGCTCCACAGAGGACGAAGGCGGTGTTATATAAATTATAAAGACATGATACAAAGAAATATAGACCAGCATGCTTATTCTCAACCATCGGAAACTGCCCTTTCCGAATCCGATCGGAAAGTATCCGAAAGTGCCCTCTAAACTCTATTCACAAATCCGAAATCGAAAACTTTTGACAGTTCTATTCGGAATGAAGACGCCAATTCACGGAAACTAATCCGAGAGCTATTTGTTGTCGGAAAGCACTCGATTTTAAATAAAACAATACAATTTCTGCTGGGATGAATTAAAAACTGTTTAATATCTATATTATAAGGAATTTAAATCATTTTAAGCTATATTTGAGCTAAGTTTACCTATTTTATAACAAGTTTTAAGAATGTTTCGGCCGCCGCTTTTAAATGCTCGATGTATCAAAGTATACTTAATTTTAGGTGGTTACTTAGACACACGTAAGTAATAATGAGTTTGTGTTAACCCATTTCTACAAAATCGAATTATAATCAACTACGTTTTACATATCAAAAAATTTAATAACAAGAAATTATACGACACTGATAACATTTTTACATTCATTTTTCTGGACCATCACACGCTAGAGTTTTGTTCGGTAATCACACTGAACTTCACACGTTTTCGGTTGATAATTTGATTAAATATTTATCAATAATTAAATGAATACGGCATTTCTGTTTATTTACATTGTCTATTTCCCCGTTTGGTTTGACAGATTATAAAAGTTGTTTTTTTACAAAGCATGTTTTGAAATAAGGAAACGATCGCATAAATTAGACATTATTTTATAAAAAAAATGATGAAATTTATGTATTAATGTATATTGTATAGTTGCACATAAGATTATTTGCGAAATACATAATAATAGTATTATATTTACTACGTTAAAATTTCTACCACAGTAATCTATTTTCTACCATTGCGTAGCATACACCGTAAACACACCTTCCAAAAACCATTCACGGATTCGGAAACTCCCTTCCGATAGGAACTGTGAATAAAGATTTGTAATCCATCGGATCGGGAATCAATCCGTCGGATACTTTCCGTTCGGATACGGAAACTCATCCGATGGTTGAGAATAAGCATGCAGAGCGGATAATTCGTACAAATTCGGAAACACGAAGATTACCGAGACGCATTACTTATGTCGTAGTCGGATAGTAGTGGTAATGCCATTATATTTGAATATTTCATAATTGATTGTAACAATTTCCCATGTGCTGCACTGAGATTTTATTTTGTCCGCGACCCTTACTCATCAGGTCATACAGATTTTTATGAAGATATGTTTGTTGTTGTTTCGGCAGCGTCGCAAACAAAAACGGGCAACTTCAGAACAATGTCTGTGATAAGATGTCGTAAAAACCAAAACGTAAAGTTCAAGAATGACTAGGTATCTACCTTTATCTTAAATATAAAGAGACAGCGGCCCTCTTACACTATAAATGAGACTTAAAAGAATTTCTCCCTGTAAATTCTAAAGTTTAGAAGTTTTCCCCGCGTCGGAGGAGCGCCGTTGAATAAATATCACGGTACATAACTTCCCGCTTTTGTCTCGAAGGCTCCGACAAAGTGCGCATCTACCTTTTTAAGACAATTTGCTTTAAAAATTCAGTGGTACTCGTGGTAATTGAAGTCAGGCCAGGGTCTCGCTCAAATATACTTTGTTAACGCGGCTATCTAATTTGTGAAATAAAAAAATAAGAACGAATTTGGCGCGAGATTTTCTAGTATACACGCTGACGCTCCGTGCCGCAATGTTTTGTTTGAATTTTAATTGTAAATGGAGTTGAAGTATTAATTTTTTTAAGCCCCTGCAAAAGAAAGAAAAATAGGTGCAGCTCGTTAAAGATAAATACTCCTCCGACCCCTTGACCTAAATTAGTAGATTACGGCTTGCTTTTAGACCAACTAAACAGAAGCAAAGTACATCATAAGTACCTATCAGAACTAATTCTATTATGAAAACGTTTGTTTATAAAGCCTCCACTCATCCATGATCAAATTCGGCTGTTTTCAAACAAAACCCGCGTCATATTTGCCTGAATGCAGCCGGATTTAACCGGTGTACTCGTATAACCAGTTATATGCAGATATAACCACATAAGCGAATTCGCTTCAGTTCCAAACTGGATTACGACTGGTGATGCACGCGAAAATAGAGTTACCACGTTGTTCCTAGTCTCGTGTTTGTTAATTTACTAACGAACATCCACACATCCATCTATTACATATGTTACGATAGCATTGTATGTCTTATTAATGCTTATTATAAATGCCAAAAGTTTGAATGTATGTTTCTTACTCAATCACTCCGTAACGGCTGAATGGATTTGGATGCCATTTAGTAAATAGGACTTTTGTATTATTATTAAGCACATCTAAAAAAACTAACTATCACCAATATAAGCAGAACTTTCTATACCACCAGTAGTTTCACAGTTTGTAAGTTTTGCTGAAGCCAAAACAATTTCAGTTGCTTCACTACGAGTACATCTAGTTTTTGCTATCATAATATATACTTTATAGCATGGTTTATAGTCAAGTGCTCGCGGATGTGCGCACAAGTTGTTTACGAGTAACTTAACAAACTTTCATTATCATAACACTTGTAGCGATATACGTTAAGAGTGTACAGGATCTGTGAATGAAACGAATACTCGGCCAAATATAAACAATACAGTTTATTGGTACAATAGGGCAATATAGGCAAAGATTACAGCTATAGACTTAAGTGACGAAGGAGGAGAAAGAATACAAGACAAAAGGTAAGAGAGAGATCATGCGCTGTATTTCTACTGTGTAGTGAACTATAAGTCACTAATTTGGGTCACATATTAAAACGCCACATATGTACAATATAATAGTCCAATAAAAATTACGAAGAAACAAATATCTGTACATTCACAATATTAAGCGTATTCAAATGTATTGAAATACATCAATTGAGACGGACATATTAAAGATGTGATGGACCGGATGTTCAGTATTAAAGCAAGGAGCGATATAAACGTACTGAATGAGATATTAAACGATGAAGAAGATATTCAGGGTCACGAGAAATAAGTTCTGTCATGGTCGTATTTTGCAATAGCGGGCAAACTCGGAGCAAGTGATCCAAAACCGCTCATTGTGAACATTATTAGCCGAGGACGTCTTTCGGGTAATGATGATGATGATGATGAACAAATATACAATACAAGGTTAGTCAGAAAGGGGGTACTAATCCGAAAGGGTGTTAAAGTACCCATGATAATGAATAACTTTTGTACTACAACTTTTCCCAAAACTCAACAGTTTAAGAGAAACAGTAGTTCAAAAATCTCAAAAAAAAAACTCAAAGATCTATCTATCCCAAGTTATGATCAGCTGTGTTTACATTTTATGTCATATTTGGGGTCATAAATTAGAAGCACCATTTTCTGAATTTGTAACTAAAGCAGGAATGAAGAATTTTTGAAAAAACTAAAATAAAAATAATCTTAAATGGAAAAAAAATTTTGCGAATTTTGAAATTTGAACACTTGCTTTAAGATCGTCATCAGTGATACTTTAAATGGTCTGCGGATTAGTACCCCCTTTCTGACTAACCTTGTATGCACAGCTGTTGCTATTGAGCTTGAGTGGATCGCAGTACGTTGTTTTAAGCGCACAGGAAGATGGAGTTGCCCACCCTCCTGATATAATTTCTTGGTCGCCTTTAATGTCACTCTAGGGATGAGTAGGGTTGACCCATTATTTGCAGAGAACCCCAGAATCAACACCTAGTATTAGTCCGTATGATTTGTTAGATCAATTTTTTGCCAAATACAGTGGCAAATATGTAGGTACTTATAATAAAAGTCCGGTTGAGTACAATCTACAATGAAATGCCTCGACCGTCGTCAATGTCCGACTCAAACCGCTGAGCCAAGTGAGCCCAGATATTCTATTATAAAAGTGGCTGAAAAGTGTTATCGCGCTCAAATTTATTTTGAGCTGTCTTTCTGTACTTTATGTGGGTAAGTTTCGGTGTGCAACTTCAAAGTTATCTCATATAAATTGAGTTCTGAAAAGACGAAGAAAATTAAATGGACACAAAACGATTGTAGATAGGTACCTTCTACGACAGTCTGATGAATTCTGCAAAGTTTACAATTTTGAGCCTCGGACTGCAATTGTTTCTTATTACCTTTGTTGGACTGGCAGCACAGAATAAATTATTGTAATTACGTAGTCTATATAAATAAAAAGAAAGGTCCTGACTGACTGACTGATTGACTGACTCATCAACGCCCAGCCCAAACCCTTGGACCTAGAAAGCTGAAATTTTTCACAGGGGTTCCCTTTATAATGTAGACAAGGAATAAGGAAGGATTTTTCGAAAATCAACCCCTAAGAGAGTTAAATAGGGGATGAAGGTATGTACGGAAAATCGTCACTTAACGGGTTCAAAAATTCACGCAAGCGAAGCTGCGGGCAAAAGCTAGTGTATAATATAAGACATTGTATTTTTTTTCTCTTCTTATCTTGCAATCAGTCCAATGACTATGAGCAGATGTGTTGTCAGATTGTGTGTCATGTAGAATCGATTCCCCCCTGGGATTGACTCTTTGCTGTTGGCAGCTCATTGCAGGCTATCTAGGTGAAGAATTTTGCGTCTCTTTAGGCGGTTCAGTGAGTCGGGAATAGTGAGCTGGACCGCCAGTGGATTTGTGTGATGTTGGAGACGCTTTTTGTAGGTCAGGATCTAATTTCGTCCTTCACTGTGCTCAATTTCAGGTGACGGTGAACCTCTGAGTTCTTTATGAACCAGGGAGCGTTGGCTATTTGTTTTATGATGGAGTCTTCTGCTCTTTGTATCATTTTTATGTTGGAGTCACAAGCGGAACCCCACAGCTAAATACCATACGCCCAAATAGGATTTAGGATAGTCCCGTAGATTAGTAGTTTGTTGTCCAGTGACAGTTTGCTGTTTCTACCGAGTAGCCAGTACAGTCCCCGATATCTCATATTGAGCGCGTCCCTCCCCTCTTGCTTTTTATGTGTCCAAGTCAGTCTACGGTCAAAGTGCATAATTAGACAAAATTATTTATTCGCGATCTAAAATTCGTTAGCGAACATTGAATGTTTACATGTACACGCTGAAGGAAAACAATTCTCTGAAGCTAAAATTGCACTGCCGTCGGCCGCGGCGGCGGCTGAGTGTGTGTGGGTACATTGTGATGTTTCGGCCATTATGAGCTCCTATAGAAGTTTTTATAGGTTTTCTCAACTCTGTGGTGGGTTAGGGGATGCAGGACTTTCGTTATGGATGTCTAAAGGCCCTTTTCACAGACTATGCTCAGCAGTGGAGGTATGATTGTAAGGATGAATTAAAGCAGTTCCAGCTATTTAGATTTGTATCATAAAATTGCTTTGTCTACCTACATTTATTTCTGTTAGCATTAATTTGCCTACCCTAACATAATTTTCTCTGTATTTTTCTTCTGTGAACTAATTATATAAACTCTTATATGTGAACAACCCTGTTTTCCCATTTAATTCAACTAAATAAATAAACAGAACTTTGTCTTTCTCCTTATTATTTGTGTAATGTTAACATTTTTAACGTACGAATACTCTAATAAACTACCTACTCAAATACCAAGGTTGGTTTTCGGTAAAACATTTTTTTTGTTGTTGTTACTCTTGGTAAATACTTGGTAAAAAGTGAATATCAAGCACTATACGCTGTTCAAAGAAATATGAGTCCTGACATAGCGGTCATTTTGTAAATTGTAACCGTAAAGAAACTGCTATCGAAAGAATGTATCACGTTCCGGGACATTACGTCGTAGGGCGCTGGTATAGAAATTCAATCCAATGCTATGCGGCACAACGCCTGTTGACGATTGTCTTTGAGCCTCAATGAAAGCCACTACGTCGACAACCGGGCGCCGGCAATGGAAGTTTCATGAACGTGACGTACGTGTCATAATGCGAGATATTTTAGCCTTGTGCTGTCACCTGGGGTAACTTTTACAAAACACCAATATGGTCCCTGCGCACATATGTAAGCGTGCAGTACCTACGTTGTGACACAATTTACCACGGCGGGTGTGTGCGTATACATTCCCCTTGCCTCAGTAAAGCCGATCACGTCGAGAACCGGTGTGTCGTATCACTCAAAATAAAATGTGTATGATTTTACGCAACGTCTTCAGACGTTGAGTCAAATTGTATGGAAGATTCGTGTGTACATTTTGATGAAAATCAGATTCCGCCTCTCGACCCGGAACGGATCACGGATCGGAGTGTCCCGGAACGTGTTAAACGACATCATCAAAAACCGTAAAATAGCTACATACCCAAAGCAAAGATTACCCATATTTTGTTTTTTAAAATTATTTTATTTCGTTTGAATGGTAACTTTTTGTAGAAGAACCCCGAGACCTACCTTAAGCGTGAATTACACAGAAAAGGCATAAGGTGCAGATACGGCGCAGGCGCGTCGCTTTCATACGTTTTGTCGTGCCGCTTCAAATCTTTTTCGCAAAAAATGTATGAAAGCGACGCGCCTGCGCCGCGTCTGCAGTTCTGCACCTTACGCCGCTTCTGTGTAATTCACGCCTTACGTTGATAAGGGTATAATGCCGCTCGTTCCTACAACTATTTAGATGGCGATTAACAATCATAACCAACAGGTAAACAAATTATAGCATTTCTTGTTTAGTCTTCTTTCATTCAAACATTGTTGTTGGAATATTCAACACTAGAGGTCGCCCGCAGCTTCGCCCGCGTGGATGTCGTTTATCGCGTAGATATTTCGCGGTTTTCGAGATAAGGCGATTAACACACGGCACCGCGCTTCACCGCCGTGGTAGGAGGTGAAGCGCGGTCGGGCTGTGTACGTGTTAGGCATCAGCGGATTTCTTAGAGACCAATGCGACTAGAGATCCGCATCACCGCCTACCGCGGCGGTGCGCTAATCGCTTAACACACGTACACAGACCGACCGCGCGGTCGGCCTGTGTACGTGTGTTATGCATCAGCGGATTTCATAGAGACCAATGCGACTAGAGATCCGCATCACCGCCTACCGCGGCGGTGCGCTAATCGCTTAACACACGTACACAGACCGACCGCGCGGTCGGCCTGTGTACGTGTGTTAGGCATCAGCGGATTTCATAGAGACCAATGCGACTAGAGATCCGCTTCACCGCCTACCGCGGCGGTGCGCTAATCGCCTAACACACGTACACAGACCGCCCGACCGCGCGGTCGGGCTGTGTACGTGTGTTAGGCATCAGCGGATGTTGAGGATGAGTTCGATAGCTCAGGGAAGCAGTAAAATTCACTGGACTGTTAATAGGTATATAATTATTAATTACAATAAATACGACAAGACTATAATTAGTTTAAAACAAGCGAGGTGTCGAGGTCGTGGTAAAATTTGAAGTGAAGAATGGGTCCCGTGGCTCGCCGCCGCGCCGCTGACCTGCTCCAAGTCGGCCCGCGCGCCCATCCTTCGCCACCGCCGACGCCCGCTCACGCCGGTCATGCACACATTGCGTGTGCGCTGCCAGCGCCCTCCGTCTGCCGTGCGTAGACAGCGGATTTCATAGAGACCAATGTGACTAGGGATCCGCTTCACCGCCTACTGCGGCGGTGCGCTAGTCGCCTAACACACGTACACAGACCGCCCGAGCGCGCGGTCGGGCTGTGTACGTGTGTTTGGCGTTAACGGGTTTCTTAGAGACCAATGCGACTAGAGATCCGCTTCACCGCCTACCGCGGCGGTGCGCGGTGCCGTGTGTTAATCACCTAAAAGTAGCATACGTCCTTCTTCGTGTTTCAGACTATCTCTGAACCAAGTTTCATCAAAATCGTTTCAGCGGTTTAGGCGTGAAAGCGTCACAGACAGACAGAGTTACTTTCGCACTTATAGCAGACGGTACACGCAAATTAAAACAGCAGAGCATCGTAAAACCATTTCAGTGCTATAATACGTTTATGAGGTCTTGAAAACTAATAAAGAGTGATCGTTTTTTAATAGCCTGCATCCCATTAAGGACTTGGGACAACGATGATTCACTTCATAGAACGATCCGTAACTGGGAGGGGGGAGGGGGTGACTCCGAAAATAGAACTACGAAGTTTCGGCTGACGGATGCGTGTTTTCGTGTGTTTGAAAATGTTTCGGATACAACGATAGATTCGAATTTCGCGATTTGACATTTCGTCTTTCGTTCACCCTACTCCAAAGTTTATAGTAGTAGTTCGTTGCTTGACAATTATACTTAGATCGTACAGTCACCATCAAATATACCGGGACGAACAGAATGATCAAAATGATGTAAACAACTAAAGAAATTAAACTTTATCTCAATGGGATAAAGTTCTTGTCAGAATGAAAGTTGTCGTGTACCGTGTTCATTCTGAAACAACCCTTGTATCATTGAGACACTGTTTAATTTTCTTAGTTGTTCAGATCATTTTGAACACTGTTAGTCCCGATATATTTAATGCTGACTGTACATTTATAAGTTCAATGTTCATCTTCGTTTCGTTTAGATCCGAAATTTCGACGTTCATTCGGAGCAGGGGGTCCACTCCCTAAGCACGAAGTCTATGGTTTCGGCCTTAGTTACGAGCATTTCCTACTCCCTATCACCTACGGACATATGATTATTTCGGGGCCCGAACTAAGAATGAATGACAACACGGTTTGACAGTTGTTAAAAAGTTGAACTTGACACTTGTTTTGTTCACTCCTACATTTCGGGCTACTTTCGGACGGGTGACTAACTTCGTTGACGGACTTAGGGAGTAGATCCCAAGGCTCGTGCCTTATGATTAGGGATCGGATATACGGATGCATATTTACCTAAAGTTAATTTTTAGCTACGAAAGTATGGAAGCGCCTTCTTAAAATATATTTTTTGTAAGAAAAAACCCGTAATGCCAGGAAAACCGGGAATGCATAACTAGTCGGGTATAATTAGGTATAATGTAGAAGCGACATCTTAAAATAATTTATTAAAAAAAAACTCCGGGACTCTTGGATTGCATAATTATTTAAATGTATGTAGAGTGTAAGAAGAAGAATGGTGTGTCTAATATAAACCAAAAAAAAACACATAAATTAAAATAATTGTCCTGGAACCGCGGGATTTTTCGATACAAAAACGCGTTCCATATTAGCCAACATCTCAAGTTTAGGTGAATACGCATCCGAATATCCGATCTCTACTTATGATTCAAAACCATTTCTATAAGTAAGTTGTCGACCGATTCGGTTTGATAACTCGATATCGAGCACCTAGTGGGGATCTTTTGAAAGCACCAGTAATCTGGTCTATTTAAATAAAACTATTTGACCTTAACTTTATCCCGTTTTGACTAAAATTCTCGCAACGAGAGAAAACGAACAAACCGTACCTACTAACTTATCGAAAGGTTTTGAATTAAGGACTGAGTATACACGGTTAGTCAAAAAGAGGGTACTAACCGGAAAGGGTGTTAAAGAACCCATAATAATGAGTAACTTTTGTTCTACAACTTTCCCCAAAAGCCAATAGTTTAAGAGAAATAGCTGTTCAAGTATTTCATAAAAATACGCTAAAATCTATCTATCCATCACATTAGTCACAAATTAGAAGCTCCATTTTCTAAATTCGTGACGTGAAGAATTTTTGAAAAAACTAAAACATAATCATTTTTTATTTTATTTTATTTTTATTAGGAAAACCAACAGCTACAAAAAATTGAATGAGTAATTAACATTAGTGACATAAAGCCAATTACAGGTTTTCACGAATAGCAACAGATATTAAAACAGAAACTTAGGGAACACTTGATAACAAAACAATTACGATTCAGTAGTATAGTCTCAACATAAAACTAACACGCCACAATTAATTGAAAAACTTAAGGTTAAGCGCCCTTCTTGCCGTGCTACTATTAGTAACAAATGGGTCAAATGAGAACTCTTTACAAAGTTTATTAAAATCATTGCTTGCTCGCACAATGTAAGAATTTTGCCTATAATTAGAAGAAGAGGTAGGGATAGAAATTGGTGGATTATATCTAATGGATCTGTAGGGAACATTGAAGTGAAGCTCATGCAAGAGATCAGGACAATCAATTTCATTTGAGATTATTTTTAATAAAAAAAAAAATATGGCAATAAAATTATCGAATTTTGAAATTTTAACCTTTGCTTTAAAACAGTCATCAGTGATACTTTAAGGGCTCTTCCACACCACGTTTTTTTCAGGCGCTGTCGACGCGCGTCACACTCAACTATAACGCACTGCAAAGGCGATGTTATCGCAACCAATTTACCTATTCACACGTTCATAAAATTGTAGTATGCAGACGACGACTTTTTCGCGACCTGTCGACGCGCTCGTAGCGCGGAGTTACATCGATACAGACGCGCTGGCACAGCGCGTCTCTTTAGCTGCAAACACATACGTACAGCGCGTTTTAATCTAAGGAGAGTTACTCACGCGCGTGCTACAAGCGTTTTACTTTGCAAGGAGAGTTGCTCACGCGAGTCTGTAGCGCCATTCTCGTGAGTTTGCAGTGATGCAATCGCAAGTAATCTGCCTATTTCAAGTTTAGCAGCGCCGACAACGCGCGATAGAGAAACGCGCGTCGACGGCGCCTGACAAAAACGTGGTGTGTTTGAGTTCTAAGGGCTTGCGCAGAAAAGGGGCAATAGCGGACAAAATGTCCGCGGTGCGCTCTTATTACTATCATTAGGTTGCATTGTGTCCGCGTATACCGCCAGACGACATGGGTATTGCGCGGACAAAGTGCAACCTTATTATAGAGGTACTAATAAGAGCGCACCGCGGACATTTATCCGCCATTGTCCCTCGTCTGCGCAAGCCCTAAGTGGCCTGCGGATTAGTACCCTCTTAGAGGCTTAGACTAACCTTGTATATCAGTTTGCTAGTAGTCAGATTATCACATAAATCCAAACCAATTTCTAAGAATTAACTGTCGCAGCACTTGCCCAAACAATGCTACAAACATACTCAACAGCATACAGAACTTAATTCAATCCCTAAGCTAAATTTTGATACGATAGTTGTACGGTGAGTTCCTAGTAAAGTGACGTATTTGGGCCATATTAGTTAGAGCCGAGAGCTAATACAGTTATGACGGGCATCAAAACTTTGCCAACGTATTGTTATTGTTCGGATATATGCATTATTAATTCAAATAGTTTGTAGTCAGCCTACGCTCATACATTAGTTTGTTTGTATAAGTTTCGAATATTCAATAGGCTAGATAAGGTATTTCTTGGAATACGTTTAATATTGATGTTTTGAGTTGGATAACCAACGTGACTATTATTTTTTCCCTCACAACGGGACGCCTTCAAATTTTAATAATTTTTATAAGAATGAAACACATACTCAAGGAAGACAAAAGAATATTTGAAAAAAAAAAATGGAAATAGTAACTAATCTTGTGTAGTCTGTTGGGCTGGTTCTACAACGTTATTTTTAGTATATACAAAAACCGAGACACCCCAACAAGATTTTCATCAGAACTGCCTGAATATGTGTTTTTTTTTAATAAATCTCCAAGTTACACCGTAGTTTATGTCGCGTTAAGTACCCTAGTAAAGCGTGAAATGCCTGAGATGTGCTATGCAGGGGTTGTCTAATACACGGAAACTTAAGCGGACCATCTTAAGCCTCAAGGTGTCTATTCCCGTCAACTGTTACGGGTAGAAACCTGCTGAAATAAAATTGAAATTTATGAAAAAAAAATAACAAAAAAAAATTTGGTGTAAAAAATATGTCAATCGATTCTCCTACTAAACAAACTAGGTTTAGTATATAGGTACTAAAACTAACCTTGTATATCGAGTGCAAAAAGACCCTTAACGATAACGAAAACCACGTATTCTACCCATCATTGGGATCATTTTTTTCGAACAAACCATACCTGGGAAATCATTGGTTTTGGAGATATTGAAGGTCAAAGTACACATTTTTTTTTTAGTTTTTTCCATATACGATTTCCAAGTCATAATACTAAACTTTCTTCCATTCAAACATTATCAAAAATTTCTATTTTTCCTAACAGTTACGCATTTCAAGTTACAAAAAAGCAATGAATATCAAACGCACACGACCGCCTTGGCTCGGCTGTGTGGCCGCTGCACGCATGCAAACGCGCGGCATCGCCACAACCATAATTTGCGCGCTACAAAAAAAAGCGTTTTTTTTTCATGCCAAAAAATAAAAGTCGTTTCCCAGCAATTATTTTTGGTCAATGTAATTTAGTTTGATGTACAGAGTGCGTAGATTTCGGCTATGTGATGGGTCTTTTTACACCCTGTATATTTCAATGAGCAATTTGCTTTAAAATTATTTTGGTTTTTTGATACGAATGCGAACATGACTTAATAATGATGTTATTCTTGGTCATCGAAACGTTTTCTGAAGCGATTACTAAATGTGCGCCCGTTCTATATTGAATTCATTGCCACGGATTGCCTTTTTATCAAAACGGGACATTTCTGTGTCTTTGGGGACAACGGGACACAGCTCAAAAGCGGAACTGTCCCGTACAAAGCGGGACATTTGGTCACGTTATGGATAACTGATATAAATTCCATATAGCTGACAACTTTTGTTATTGCGATTCAATCATTTGTAGCTCTACTCTCCGTCGGTCAATACTTCAGTAGTCACCAGTGGCGAAGGCTCCATACAACTCGATTCCTATCGGCTTCCCTTTCGAAACGAGTAGTTACTGGAAATCACGCATCACACTTGAGCAAGGTAAGCATTGTTTGGTCCGGCTTCCCTTTTAAGAAACTTCACCCTACGCCACTGGTAGTCACTCCATAACATATTGGAATTTTCTGGAAGCCGACCTCATTTTTTTAACCGACTTCAAAAAGAAGGAGGTTCTCAATTCATGTGATTTTTTTTTTATGTTTGTTACGCGATAACTCCGTCAATTATGAATGGATTTTGATGATTCTTTGTTTGTTTAGTAGGCCATACTTCAGAGGTGGTCCCGTATACAATTTATAGAAATTGATTCAGCTTTTGAATAAATCAACAAAAAACATATACTTAGATGACGTTTTGGTTTATTCCCTTCAGCAAAAGTTTTGATGAGGACTTTCAATCTCTGTTTTGACTGTCATCACAGAAACATTAGCCAAGAATAAAGAATTATAATTATATATATATATGTACATATAATAGTACAAATATACTATAAATAATATATTTGTAAGGATGATAATTATACGTTACCTAATACCTATTCTTAAACAAAACTACCTAGTTGCTGGAAAGATTACGCAACCATGTCATTTAAGTTTGTAGTCTTAAACCGTGTAATTTATGGCACCAAAACGTAAATAAAAGTAAAAACCGACTTCAAAAAAAAACTTAAAAAAGAGTGAAATAATTAGTATGATACAAAATTAACAGTTTCAGAAGTCGGTGCAATTCTACACTGAAACAAATAAAAGCCACCGACTTCTGAAACTGTTAATTTTCTATCATGCTAATTATTTCACTCTTTTTTTAGTTTTTTTGAAGTCGGTTTTTACGTTTATTTAAAGTTTTTTTTTTTGGGAAACGACTTTTCCGTCTTTACTCTTCATAGAATTTCAATGAAACCGATGCTTGTCTCAACCTGCATCCGAATTGTGTATCACATTCGTAATTTTATTTTGACATTTTTTTTTCTGCATGATTCCTAAAAGCGATTACGCACTGCATCCGTGAAAATACCGATCTAGAGTAAAAATCTCGGACCGAATTCGGATGTTGCCTACGCACTATTCCGATCTCGGATTCAAATTCAAACAATTCAGGGGCCATCTGGCATATAAACAGTACTACGGCTACTTCGGTCCGTCAATTGTTCTTCCGAATTAGAAAGTCACGGATGACGGATAGAAATTGGATGACGGATGTAGTGCGTAAGCTACCATACAAATAGTTCTATAGCTACTTCGGTCCGTCAATTTGTTCTTCCGAATTATAAACTCACGGATGACGGATAGAAATCGGATGACGGATGCCGGATGTATGCGTAAGCTACCATACAAATAGTTCTATGGCTACTTCGGTCCGTCAATTTGTTCTTCCGAATTAGAAACTCACGGATGACGGATAGAAATCGGATGACGGATGCCGGTAGTAGTACGTAAACTACCATACTAATAGTTCTATGGCTACTTCGGAACGTATTTTGACGGATTCGGATCGGATGCAGTGCGTAACCGCTGTTATTGTGTAGAATTCGGATTGATAATACATTACGTTGCTATGGAAAATATTGACCTGTCAAAATCAAAACCACAGCGATTGCAAATGTTTTGGGCAATTACGATGCTGGTCGTCTTACGCCACAAGACGTCGAGGCTGTTATAGTCGACTACACCTGTGACTTGGTGACATATTGCTCCGTTGTTCTCCGCCGAGCGTCGACAGGCACTCTCTTATCGCGCAAACTTTTAAGGGTTATGCATATTTTATGCTGAAGCACCGCAATCTTACTTTGTCCCACAAAACCTCCTTTTAGCGAACGTCTAACGTTACATTAGATTACGCGTATGCTGAGAATCTCGAAATGAAACCGCGTTATGACACCTACGTAACTTTTATTGTGTCTTATTGTTATTCGTTTAAGGCTGTTCACCAACATTCATGTTCTTGTTAAACAACTGTTTACCAAAAAATACAGTTTTCGTGTAAACGGTCGTTTAACCAGAGAAATAATATTGGTAAAAACCGGCCTAAGGGTCAAAATACACGTCCGATAGTTCCTTCCGGGAGCCGGATCCGACTATCTGATCGGATTCATGAAATACACGTACGATTCTCGTGTCCGATTTTTTCTGGACGACGACGACGCCCGGACGATGCTTACGATTCTGACATCCGATCCGATAGTCTGATCGTACGTGTAATTCATGTTCAAACAAATGTATGACGCGGAGGCCTTCAGATAGTCTGATCAAAGTATCGGAACCGACTATCAGAGGCAAGTATTGGACGTGTATTTGGGCTCTAAGAGGTCTCTTTTACCCCACCAATCGATTGATCGTCGATCGATGGTAGAACGGATCAGTCGACTTTGATCGATAGTTTCAACTACACCAATCAATCGACTAAACGTCGACCGATGTCGTTCGATTGGTGTGGTAACACCCATATTAAACGCAATTCAACATTTAATGAGACAAGTAATTTCAATATTTATTGTATCAAGCACTGACTTTTGGTATTCAGGGGAACAAAACATTCAGTGGCTTACAGAAAAGTGCAATAATATTCAAAAAATGTATAACACCTGCTCTTACTGTGCTTATTTACAATCTTACAGAAATTACCACCTGCAGTCTTTATCTATACAAAAAAGAAGCTGACTGACTGACTGATCTATCAACGCACAGCCTAAACCGCTGGGGTTAGAAGGTTGAAATTTTGACAGTAGGTTCCTTTTGTAACGTAGGCATCCAATAAGAAGGGATTTTTTGAAATTCAACCCCTAAGGAAGTTAAATAGGGGAAGAAAGTTTGTATGGAAAATCGTCACTTAACGGGTTCAAAATCTCACGCAAGCGAAGCTGCGGGCGAAAGCTAGTGTTAGATATTTATGATTACAGTTACATTCCTGGCCGTTTTCAAAACAACAAAATTACAGTCCAAAATTATACAGATTGATACTCAAAAACATTTTTTTACGTGAACCATTTCGAAAATCCTAATAGGGGTACAGCTCACCCTTCGTATTTTTTGCATTTTTTCGTCAACTGTGGCAGCTGATGACCTCTTTTTCAACATTCCAAAGCGCCACTAAATTTAGAAAGTTTGAAGCAAAAACTTGATGGAAGCTGGGGAGTTTATGAGCGGAAGAAACAACGCTTAACAGGCTCACGAGCGGAAACTACAGTAGTGCTTATCCCTTTAAATTATAAAATGATGAAGCTTAGGCAATAAGCACCTCATTTCTAATTACATTTAACTTAAAATGAGTTAACATTGCGTACGGGCCATAATCTGAATAACAATTGAAGCATTAAGTGGACAAAGTTGTTAACTAACAGAAAGTTCAAATGTATACTTGGGAGCAAATAAATCGAGCCACTTCTATTTTTCACGTAGGTATAATTGTTATTATTTTTGGTATTATGGAACAGATCAATTCTAACATATATGGCCTAAAAGGTTATTTGATAACCTTTACAATGAGGGTAGTTTTTTGTATTTCGAATTATTGAAATAATTCGAATTATTGATATTCATGAAACCAAAACTAATAACCAGGGGCCCAATTCTCCTAAAATAAATTGTTGCCAAACGCAATCGAACCACAACCGCCAGTCAGTTTTTGTTTTCGAAAACTTTCAAAATGATTGATTTTGTTTTTTGTGTCAAACAATTTGATAGCTTTTGAAATTGAGAACTGTCTGAATGAACGGTTCGGCCTTGGTTCGGTTGTGATTTATCAAGATTTATTTTAGGAGAATTAGGCCCCAGTTGACAGTGCGTAACGGCTCTAAAACTTTGAGCTTTAGTTGCGATTTTAAAATGCCTATTAGTACATTTGAACTATTTGTTAGTTATCACATTCGTCCACTCAACGCTTCAGTTCTGTATACGTATATTTCAATAATATTTTCATGAAAAGGAAATCGTATTCTAGTTATATTTCTCTGTGACAAGCGAGCGTTCGCCAGCACACGGGACCGCCATGCATCAAATTCTTGGCAGCAGCTGCGTGCAAGTGCGGATATTACGAAGGAATATCCGCGTCGAGACCTTAGCATGCTACGCTATTAGTCGACAGGTTAGCTGTCATTATTACCCGACTACGGCGAAGCAAAAAGGAGCGTTATGATTTTGACCGGTTTGTATTTAATACATATTCATAGTGATGTTCAGAGGATAGCCGTGATCCGTGGTCGTACGCCATCTACCCTAACAAAACTATACAATTTAACAGTAGTAAGCGATCATAAGTTTTAGGACAAATTGGCAGATGACCACGGACCACAGCTATCATCTGAATGAGTATGTATTAAAACAAAACTGGTCAAACTTCTACAGATCACAGTACTCATGAATATGAACAACTTTTACTAAGGGAACAACTCTGAAATATAAAAAAAAACAGCTGTTCCATACAAAAGTGCAATTCTTTCACGATCAAAATGTATGGAATAGCTGTTTTTTTATACTTATTATAGTAAAAGTTGTTTATATTCACGACTACTGTGATCTGTTAAAGTTTGTCCAGGTATTTTGAAATGACTGTTATCTATATAAATAAAAGAAAACTCCTGACTGACTGACTGATTGACTGACTCATCAACGCCCAGCCCAAACCCTTGGACCTAGAAAGCTGAAAATTTGTACAGAGGTTCCCTTTATAATGTAGACAAAGAATAAGGAAGGATTTTTCGAAATTCAACCCCTAAGGGAGTTAAATAGGGGATGAAAGTTTGTACGGAAAATCGTCACTTAACGGGTTCAAAATTTCACGCAAGCGAAGCTGCGGGCTAAAGCTAGTTTTTAATAGATACGAATTATATTTATTGATATGTATAGATTATAATCTGCCCAGTGTTAACAGTTTGTATTCAATGAAAAAAACTCCAGCTTTCTAAATTATCTATTTGAGTTATAATTCTAATACACTTGTTTTGTAACAAAAATAAATCATGAACGCCCCCAAAGCGTTGTACAGAGGTGTATAGTACACCATTTCATATACTTAGTACTTATTTCGCCATTATATTAAGTCCCCTGTAAAAGGGGGCGAACCTATTGCCATGATTTTCCTCAATTTATTTGAAGTAATGGCAGACGATAATCCGCTCTATTTATTTAAAAATCTCTGGTCTTCTTTGAACATGTAGTCTTATCTATAAATGATATGAGGTTGTGAGGAAAAGGAAAGTCCTTCAAAGATAACTTTTTTCCTTACTTATAAATTGTTCCAAGTGGCGTGTCAGTCACACCGCCATATCTTTAATCAGAGACAATGAAAAGTGAAGAAGGTGGAACAACAGTGACTGCGGATTATCGCGCCCCTGATACAGTCCGCGAGGCCTAAACTGAGCTTTGCATTTGTGTGAGAATGAATGCAGACGCGTCTTTTGTTTGGTTTAAAGTTTAAACCGATTTATACTGCTTTTTGGCAATCGATTCTATGTGCACTCATGCAAATGCAAAGCGCAGCGTAGGCCTCGCGGACTGTAGAAACGCTCCCAGCTCTCATAGGCTTACCACAGATTCAATCACACGGGAAATCATTCTTAGCATGAAAATCGTAATGACTACATTCGTACTTACGATTACTTAGTTACCGTTTACTCACGTGCATTTTTCGGAATTGCCCGACTAGTTTCGGACCCAAACGGATCTCTTAATCATGAGCTGAACACGTGGCGAGGTCGCGAGTCGAACTTAATTCGGCATTCAGACTACGGGCAATCCCGAAAAATGCACGTGAGTAACCGTAACTAAACTGTTCAACGAAAGATGAGTCTTGACATAGCGGTTATTTCGTAAATTGTAGCCGTAAGGAATGCTATCGAAAAAACGTAAACGACATCATTTAAAACCGTAGAACTTTGTGCGGTGTAACTTTGAATGGTAGATTGAAGAATAATGTGATAAGAGAAAGTTGCGGTTTAAAAGATGATGTATTGACAAAAATTTAAAGGAGTATGCTTCGGTGGTTTCGGCATGTTGAAAGATTGAGTGAACGGCGATTAACAAAAGGAATTTATAAGGCAAATGTCAGTGGAAACGCCAGTAGAGTACGCCCTAGAAGGACATACATTGATGTTATTGGTGATGTTCTTCAAAAAGGACAGGTGCGTAGTACTTTCAACCGGCGTGCGTGTATGACAAGATGTTTGACCGTGGACGAAGCGAAAGGAGTATGTAAGGATCGTAGCATGTGACGTTCTAAAGTTTCTGCCTAACCCTATGGGAAAAAGGCGTGAGTTTATGTATGTACCTATGTTAAAACCGTAAAATAGCTAAATTATCTATGTTTTTTTTTTATATTTGTTGTAATTTGTCTGCTAACGTTTTGTGGAGAAACGTCAGCGCCTCACCTTACGATGAAAAGGGTATAATCCCGTGGTATAATCATAAATATGAATGACATGTCTCACGAAAATTATAATACAAAAACTACATTCATCACCAAATATTCTACAAAATTTACACAAAAACTTTTTTATTTAGATATTCCTTTTAAAGCGAAAAATACAAGGCTAGTCGGAAAGGGGGCACTAGATTAGTAGGTACTACCTACTAATCTGCAGGCCACTTAAAGTATCAGTGATGAATGTTTTAAAGCAAATGTTTGAATTTCAAAATTCCATAATTTTTCATTAGAACTTAAAACGGGATATTTACCATGTTTATTATTTGTTGTGAGTTTCCGATATTTCGGCACCGTTACAAGCGCCATGATCACGGATGAGTTGCCGAAATATCGGAAACTCACAACAAATAATAAACATGGTAAATATATCCAGTTTTAAGTTCTAATGATTATGTTAGTGACGATGTCAGTTTAAAAACTTATATCCATAATTTTTATTTCCTTAAATGATGTTTATTTTAGTTTTTAAAAAATTATTCTTCCCTGCTTTAGTTACGAATTCAGAAAATGGAGTTTCTGATTCGTGACCCCAAATATGACCTAAAATGTCAATACAGCTGATCATAGCTAAGGGTAGATAGATTTTAGCGTATTTTTATGAAATCTTTGAACAGCTATTTCTCATAGACTAATGGGGAAAGTTGTAGAACAAAAGTTATTCATTATTATGGGTACTTTAACTCCCTTTCGGATTAGTACTCCCTTTCCGACTAACCTTTGTATGGTTATTCATTGACGGATTTATTTGTTTCAGATTCTGACAAGAAATGCATGTTTATCAATCGTGTCATGAGTTTACTTGGTAACGGTAGCTGGTAGGTAGCACTGGGCAATGTTGACAAAAGAAGGTAGTCGGCAATATGGATCAACGCACCCGAGGTTATATAGGCGGTAGTCATTCGACGAAGCAGGAGCATTCTGTGTAGATCAGCTGAAGAAGTCTGACCTTTTATATCTATCTAGCTTGTCCTTATTTTATGATCTTGCAATAATTGTGTAATCTTGTAAAGTATTATATTGTGATCTAGTTCATGTTACTAACACTAACCCAAATACAAGTACTCTCAGTGGTGGAGAGTCGTATGTTGGTTTTATTTACTACATTTACCATGCTCGCAATCCTGACATACCGATATTAGCTATAACTGTAATGATAGAATCACCCCTGAACGATTATGTTGTTGTGTCGTTTTATGTACTTACTTGGCTTCTTTATGAATGTTTTGAGCAAGTACAACATATCGATATTCAAGCGAAGAGTGACATTTTGATAGAACGTGATATTACCCTCTCCTCCTTCGACGTGCTACATATGAACAGCTCACAAAATATGTGACTAGAATATGTGACAAAGATTTATTCAGAGCATGTAAATTATACGTGATGAAGTCTCAGTACCTATCGCGTACGAATCTAAGGCTGAGATCTATAGATCCAACTTGGACTTAGCTTAGACTTTGCTCAGACTTTGCTCAGACTTTACTTACGTAATACTTTGCTAAGTGTTTGCTTAGCATAATCTTAGATTTGGAATTTATAGACGTATCACGATAAGACAATGCTGAGCTTAGGCTAAGCATTCGCTAAGACGGCCGATGTCAAAATACAAGTTAATGTTTCGTTTCAAGCATTACATTCTTGATTTTTCTTTATAAATGTTTAACAATAATAACATGTAAATAATCTAGAACTATGCTCATATTTCTTCTATGTATTATTATTATAAGAATAAGCAGAAATTGGCATGCTTATAAGTGTTTTTTGTTTTTTTATAAACGAACACAATATTATATTCATTGAAACGGATCGCATCGTTTTGACATCTGCAATTTGTCGAAAAAAAGTAACTTTTAATTCATTTTTATACATTTTAAACTTAGAAAAACTTTTTTATGTGATGTTATAATACCTAATTGTTTTTATCTTAACTAATTCAGAATTAGTTATCAACATCAAGGAAATCTTTTCTAATCTGGTATTACTGAGTTGAGCCTGGTCACTTGATAATACTAAAAAATTAAAAAGTTGTGTAAATATAATGATGGTAGAGTAAAGTTTGGACCATTACTTTTTGTTAGGATAATAGTAACCTAAGTATTTGCTAAGTCGTCGATTTTGTGAACTTAGACTTTGCTAAGCATTTGCTAAGCACGCACTCAGATGAATTCAAAGACGGCTCTATAAATACCGGCTTTGTCATAAGTCTAAAGTAAAGTCTGAGCAAAGTCTAAGTTGGGTCTATAGATCTCAGCCTAAGCGTATCGTGTACCCGTTGCCTTTCCATAATATGTGTTGCTTCCGATTTAGTACAGATAATGTAGATTGGACGTTTTTTACGGTCCAGTCGCCGAGTAATCGTAACTCGTAAAGCCGGTATTACACTGTAAAAGTTGTTTGTGAAATATGGCAATCAATGGTCTTGACTCTTGACAGACAAAACATACAATAAAGGCTGTAAACGAATTCGTGTAATTCCTTAAAACCACATGATCTACTACTGGTGTAGATTAGCCCCGCAAGGGATTTAGCTTGATTATAAATAAAAATCTTTTTTTTTTCATGCGGTTTTATGTGTTCGTATCTAAACGACCTAAACAGGAACCAGTGAAAAAAAAAATTTTTTTTTGCAAACATATTTTTTATTTGAGTGATCATTTCGATGCCACGCCTAAATGAATGAAAGCAAGGCGACACGGCTGGCGTGCACGAATCACGCGATATCGCTCTTTGCAGTCAGTTAACTCGGGGCTCTAAAATGACTCGGAAATAAAAAACTAAGTTTTTTTTTAGTTGGTTTTCAGAAATACCCCTTTAGGGTTAATCTGTGTTACCAGTAGATCACGTGGTTTGAAGGAATTACATGAATTCGCTTACACCCTGTATAGTTTGTTTAACTTCAAAGTTCTGTAAAACATAAAATCTTGTATAACTTAACATACCTAACATTACGCCTGTATTCCCCGAAGGGTTGGCAGAGGTGTATAGTACACACCCACATTTCGTAATGTTTTAAGTCCCATGTAAAAGGGGGCAAGCCTATTGCCATAAACCGGGCACAAATCCGGACTCCGGGCTTCTACTCAGAAATTCCACACGGAAAAACCCAACACCACTTTTCTCGACATGGGAATTGAACTCAGAAACTCATGCTCAGCAGTTGCGCTTCCGATCGCTAAACCAACGAGGTAGTCATACAGGCAGGCACATAGTCAATAATATCACGTAGGTAATAAATATTATGTTTAAAATCAAAGGATGATGGGCGTTTTGGTACTCATGTCCAATCAAAATGAATTTACCATCGTTGGATAGCTCTTTTCGAGAGTACAAAAAACTACTATGGCAAAAAACACGTATAAATTGTCTGTTTTGAAATATAGTGCTCAGAAGATACTGGATATTTAGTTGGAAATAGAATTTAAAAAATCATATCTCCGGTTTAGCTTGACCGATTTTGATGATATTTGCACAGATTTTGAGCTAAATTAAATTCAGTTAACGGATGAAAATCATAACAAAAATCCTACGATAAAAGAGTGTAGCAACGTAAATTAACATCAAAAACGAAGTACGTAGTTAGTTAAAATGGCGAGGCGTAAGCTGAGCTTTGCATTTGTATGAGTGCACATAGAATCGATTGCCAAAAAGCAGTATAAACCGGTTTAAACCAAGCAAAGGACGCGTCTGCATTCATTCTCACACAAATGCAAAGCTCAGCTTAGACCTCACGGACGGTAACTTGTTATTTAGTTGGGAACAACAGGGAGACCAGCCCCCGATTCAGAATCTTTTCGATAAGCAGTTGTCGACCGATTCGGTTTGCCATCTCGTTCCATATACGTTTCAGGTGACGAGAGAAAAAGAGATAGCTTACCTAATTTTTCGAAAACGGACTATTCGAATCGTTCTGAATCAGGGGCAGTGGACCAATTCTACAAAAAGCATTGTTAGACCATTTTCGAGTTGAAAAGTTGCAAAGAATTTCTTTTACTGAACTCCAGGGGCAGCAGTCTCGACATGTATCGCTATCACTTATCGACCGAAATCGGTAGTTAAGTGATAGTGATGTATCGAGTCAGTTAAACTATAGATAGGTGATTGTGTCCTCGAGTTATAGAATTGAAGTATTCGAATGCTCGCAACTCGAGTAAAGATTTCGAGTATTCATAGTAGGTACGCGAATACTGAACCGAGTACTTAAATCGCGACCTTATGTTGTTGACGGGACCCCTCTCTTCCGAAAAATGCAGCTTGTTGTTGTGTACCTGTTTGTTTTTCTTGTGATCGCGAGAGTTTGATTCTCAAGTTGCGTTTTAAGAATTATTGGTGCTTACTAATCCGAAAGGGTGTTAAAGTGCACATAATAATGAATAACTTTTGTACTACCAATTTCCCTAAAAGTAAATACTTTTAGAGAAATAGCTGTTCAAAAATTTCACAAAAATACGCTAAAATCTTTTCTAATTAGATCTATCTTAAGTTATAACATTGAAACATTTTAAGTCATATTTGGGGTCACCAAATAGAAGCTCCTTTTTCTGATTTCGTAACTGAAGCAGGAATGTTGAATTTTTGAAAAAACTAAAATAAAAATTCATTTCCATGCAAAATGATCGAATTTTGAAATTTTGACACTTGCTTTAAAACCATCATTAGTGATACTTTAAGTGGCTTGCGGATTATTACCCCCTTTCCAATTAACCTTGTATATTAACATTAAAGTGACATTCGTTTCGAAGCGATTGATCTGTTATGTATTGGACAGTGGTAATAAGTATCGTAAATTTGCTTTTTTAAATAGTTAATTGAATTGATTTAATTTTGGCCCCTAGAAATCAAAAAGAGATTTTGTTTATGATTATACAGTATATCAGACAGTAAGAATATGATTTCTAATTATTTAAAATGTTTACTTTTCTTTTTATTGACTTATCAATAAAACTGATTTGTATTTTATGACCTATATTTTGTATTTATGCTTGTATTTTTGGAAGTGACAAACATTAGAGTAGTCGAATCCTATGAAGTACTTGGGTAGCTGACGCAGTAATCGCATCTAGATTCGGGCCAGTGACTCGAGTTTTGAATCGATTCTCTTTTTAACGAGTACTATTTTATTCAAATACCATAAATGGCCAACTCGGCACATCACTATTTAAGTCATAATGACATTTTTTTTATTGATTTTTGTCGGAAACGTAGCGAATTCAACTGTCAAGTTTACGATTTAACGTCATTTTTGCGAATAACTTTGCGAGCAAATTGGAAAGCCCGCAAAGTATTCATTACGATCGATAAGTTGTGCAAGAGATTTTTTATTTGAAAATAAACGTTTATCTGCTTATAAGGTGTTGTTGTTGTAGCAGTAGTCTCAGGCTTTATCGGGTATCAAAGGAGATGTTTAACAAGCTCGTAAATAAAAAATAAAATAAAGAAATAACGTTTATTAGCAACCAAAATGAACTACGACCATCTCTTCAACGATTTTCCACGAAATCACAAGCCAGTGCCTCTGTTTATTTTATTTTATTGAGCCGTTTCAAATATTGTTCAGCTCTGCAGCAACTTCCTTCCACGCCAACTCAAAATTCACCTTTCCTTGATGAACAGTAAATCATCTTCTGGCTAAAAACGGCCGAGCATCTTATTTAGCCAGCAACGCTTCTATGTATATGGTTACTTGAAGGACGTGTTGTACGTCTACGTCTAAAACATGAATACAAACGTAAACATTATTAAGGTACAAAGTGTACAACAAACGAAATTATAGGGCGCTTTAATTAAAAGACGGTTGGTGTCGGACTGCAACCGTGCCGCAGCCAATGATATTTTTTTTGTATATAATATCATTTGCCGCTGCGGTGCGGATGTCGTGCTGCGGACGGGTGGTTGTGTTTTTTTATACAGTTGACGAGACGAGAGAGTAGTGCGTAGTCCGTACTGCCGCCGTGCGTGCACGGTACAGACAACACAAGCCTCCCGACCGCACCACTGCACCGCACGGCTGCAGTCCGACACCAACAGTTTAAATTTAAAGCGCCCTTAGACTCTAGAATAGGTGTTGCATTGCAGGTACCTACTTACATTCTTACATTCTACGACAACGCACCCGTGTGCTGCCGTGAGTCGGAGTGACTATCACCCATTGTCTGTTTTGTCTAATAACTAACTAAACTAGGTATAATAATTTTCAATAATTAAAATTCACAAAAAAGAGCACATGACACTTAACAAATAACAACAAAGTGACAATTGACAAATACTGTGACATTTGCTAGTGTTGCAAGGAAAGAAACTTTTATGTCCATTTAAAAGGTATTTTGTACTTCAAACGATAAAGGAATATAATTTCAATGTAAAATAGGTGTTGCAATTATAGTTTTATGTAATTTATTTATATTTTTATATTTTTAAATATTTATTAGGATAAAATCATATTTACCAATCTTCCTTAAAATTTTGGGAGATTTTTCAACAGGCATCATTTCCCTGTAAGAATACTGCACTATGAATACCGTTTTTCGTAAGCTTACCGTTCGCTATCTCATGTCGAGACTGCAGCCCCAGGTCAGACTCTGTATTCAAAAGAAGTTGTATACAAGGTGTAACATAAATAACGCACAACCTCTTACGGGGTCACTGTACTCATCATTATGAACAACTTCTACTATGGGACCAAATGGGTCATTGTCAAATTGCGAGTTAAAACTGTTATGATATCGTAAAACATGGAATATTAATCTATGGTTCATGGAACTAACTCAAAATGTACTAAAACCTATTCCTTATGAAGATAGTACTTGATTTTTACCAATAAACTCAATTTAAAGCGGATATTCTTAAAAATTTCCTAAGAAAAGTCCACTTCGGTGGTCCGTTAAAAATGTGAACATACAACTTTAAGAACTGTCATAAATTGAATCATAGTATTTGCTCTCATAATACTATCTAATTTAGATATCTTATACCTGTGTATTTACGTCCTTAAAGTAGCAAATTTTTTTATTAGTGTTGTAGCAACTTTAACCTACTCTTTCACATGTTATAAGGTGTGCGTGTCTCTCCGGTGGTATGAAAAATACGCCACATACTGTGCAAAAATTTTGTGTTTTTAAACGCATTCTAGAAATATATATATTCTGGGAGATTCGCAAAAACATCCTACGGCTATATTTAGTTGAAGTTTATCAGTAACGAGCAAAGACTTTTTGGTTTACCAATAAATAGGTTTAATGTCAAACCTCATAGGGTCTTTCCGGTTACAGTGCTAAAAATGTAAATATTCATTCATTATTTTATTGGTAGCATAGTTTTACTAAGTTTTAAAGATTTATGTGCAAAAATAATGCATTAGCCGCCCTATCCTGAAAAATTCGCAAATGTAGCTCAAATTAAATGTGAAATGTCCGTTCGGTAGTCATCTTTTTGGTGGTCGGTAGTCGTACTATAACGAGAAATAGTGTGGGTGGTTGCTTGAAACGTACAGCTAATGCTCAAGTTGGTTTAGTGCGTGATGTGTCTGATGCTAAAGCCTTCCTTAGCTGCTTAAAACAAAAGGTACATGGTAAAGCATTGATTACTATAGATGACTCAAATGTACAAAAAATTGAAGAATGGTGAGGTTCAACCATTCAAAGGCACTTTACGAGTCCATCAGCTTACGTGGCACAGGAATGAGTCACAAGTAATACATGTGAGAAGACTAAGCTGTATAGAGTGTTCCACAAATACTGTTTGTATCTACACGAAATAGGTCAAATTCATGTAAAGTCCTATGACTTATAAAAAACCTGTAAAACAATTTTTATATTAACAATAAAAACCAAAAGAATGTAGGTGATATAATTATGGACTATCCAAGTGTGTTTCGTCGCAGGTAGTGGAATTTCTTCGATATTTATTCTGACTCTTCAGTCGGTGATACTCCGCTGGTACAGTTACAAATAATTCATTGTAACAATAATATAGACCTACTAAAAAGCAATCAATTACACGAGTTACAACTGAGGTTCATAATAATTCTTCATCTTCAGACTCTGATTTAAAATGTTCCTAAATTTATTTCAGGTAACCGAAAAGACGATTGATAAAAACGTCTTTTTGGTGGTCTTACATGTACAGGTTTATTTTGTTACACTTAAAAAATAATTTGTGGTTTATGTTCCTAATAGGAGATAGTGTTTTATTTCTAGAATATAATATGATTTATAACACTCTCTTAAAGCTTCTTTTTGATTGATTATATAGGAATTTTGTCTTTCTGGTGGTCAATACATCTTTTCGGTAGTCACACAAAAGAGTTTTTCGTAAATAATTTCATGTTTTTCTTCAAACGATCTCATTTGTCACTAAATGTTGTATGAATATGTTACTTACCTACGAACAAAATGAAATAAGTTCAAAAATTATCGCATTTTCTTATTTTCATATTCTGAACTCCTAATGTGACAATCACCCAAATATGACATCGCGAAAAAAAAATGTTCGCATACGTAACTCGTCAAAATGTAGGGAAAAGCAGTTATTTTCGCGATTTCAGGTTTGGTCCCATAGTAAAAGTTGTTCATAATGATGAGTAAAGTGACCCCTTAAGAGGTTGTGCGTTATTTATGTTACACCTTGTATATGGAAGCATCTACTTATCGGAAGGGTCATTGGTACGGAGTAGGGATGTTACGGAGGTGGTTTTATCGGGTAATTCATCAACTCGTCCTACATGCCTACGGCCCATTTAGGACGACTTGCAGAAAATCAAAATAAATAATATTTTCATTCTGCAACTCGTCCCACATTACTATCAAAATGAGAAAAGGTACAAGCAGTAGCAAAAGTGTTAGTGTATAAATAATAAAAAAAATGAAATTGTTATAAAATATTTAATCATCACAACATTGTCACAGATATGATGTATTATTATAAACAGAAAAGATTAAATCACAAATTTGACACCAATTAACTCACGAGGTTTAATGAAGATTCATACATGTAGGTTTAATAATAATAAACCTGAACCCGCAAGGGCAGCTTGTGGCGAGCTCTTGGGCAGTAGCGATCCCACGGACCTGATCTCCCGGGAGATGTCTTGTTCCTCATCTCTGGCTTGCCTTTATTGGCCGGCCGGAGTGAACACTGACGAGGAACAGAGCTCCCACCGCTCTCTTGGCTTCATTAGCCGTTTGAGCGGAGGTTCACAAGAGCAAACGTGCTCGGGGGAAGGAAGTATTTCAGTAAGGTGCTAGTAGGGATCTTGACCGTACTTCCGGGATTGTCCTGATAGCCGTGGAATATCTCTCCACTCCTCAAGCACCTCAAAATATGTTGCCCCCTTGTCGCTATGTCAACATGTGCTAGCAACCGTTTTAGGGGGCCTATTTATTGAGTGTGCATGTCACCCCCTGCCATTTAATCCATGTACTACAAACATTGATTAGGCAGGGGCCGTAGTTCTTCCAAAGTCCCAGGTAACCAGTCCACTTTAGCTACCCAAAACCATAGTCCCATACTTTGTTTCCATATCCTGCATCAACCGGGGGTTGTCCTTGGCTGTACTTGCATAGTGCATACAGGGATAATCGTCGGTTGGTGTCTCATATCATCTAAAGCTACCTAACGGGGCCTCTGCGAGTTGACTTCGGCCCCTCGTACGCCTTACAAAGGCCCGGGACCTCAGGGTCCCGAGATACATAAATTGTATATTAAACCTAAAATTATAAAATAATAAGCAATCGTCTTAAAGATAATAATCAACAGTTAAATGGCCGCAGGGAGGTATGGCGGAGCAAGGAGTTTCACGTCTACCGGGCCCTTCATGGGCCTGTAGATGGAGATTTTCTAGGGTCCGTAAAAAGTATCTCCTGTTAAGTCTGCTCGCCTAGTACCATGCTTCACAAAATGTTAATTCCACATTTTATTTCACCACGGGCAGCGATTGGCGAACCAGACTGACTAAAGCCGCAATTATACTCGCAAATAATATTGCCAATACATACAATATTTTCAACATTATTGCGTGTGTGTGGGCGAAAAAAAGCATCTCCTGATAAATCTGCTCGCCTAGTACCATGCTTCACAAAATGTTAATTTGATCTGTGTGATTCTTTTCTCATTACAGACACTTCTAACGTTGAATTTTTAGGTAGAACGGCTGTAACGCGACTGATCTGAGAAAAAATGCACCTTCAATAATACGGGCCGTTATAAATATAAACGGACGTTAGGCGTAGCGGGCCGTAGTGCGACTCCGTCAAATAATCTATAAACAAAACGAAAGTAAAAACTAAAAATTTTGTTATATCTTGTCTTACTAACTGTACCAAACGTTGATAAAGTTTAAAGTTCCACACAAAAAGAAACATGGGACGAGTTGCAGAATGAAAATATTATTTATTTTGATTTTCTGCAAGTCGTCCTAAATGGGCCGTAGGCATGTAGGACGAGTTGATGAATTACCCGTTTTATCGGAACCGAAGTCGGAGTCGGAGTTTTTAAATTTGGTTTGTCGGATTCGGAACCGGAATCGGAGGCGGATTCAGAGGTGTTAGCAGAAGAGAGATGATTGTGTTAAGGACAGGCCTAATAAAATAAAATAGGAAATACATAATTCAGTCAGCCTCTTTAATTTCAATGAAAAATAATAAACCTACATAATATAGGCGAAGACGATAAAAAAAATGCTTCGACCTCCTATTCAAACCTCCGATTTAAAGTATCGGAGCCGAAGTCGGAACCGGAGGTGTAATATCAATCGGAAGTTCCGACTTATCGGAGTCGGAGTCGAAGCTCCGTAACATCCCTAATAAGGAGTATCAATTGACAACGAAACGCAAGGGTGAAGTTGGCACGCTTCGACAATCTAGACTGACGTTCGTGCGAGCCGACGAGGACGCTACAGCGGCGTGGAGCAGCTCTATTGACCATCGGACATCGTACGAACAACAAGTGCCTACAAACTGTCTAACGTTTAATTTTGTTGATTTTAATAAATTCTCAATATCATCTAAAATCAACTTCAGACTATTTGTTCTCGCCCGCAACATCTACACCCAGTAAAAATCCAAAACGGTGAAGATTCCCGCTCCAATCGGCCTCCCGTTAAACCATAATGCTTAATGATTAAAAAATCATGACATCGTAATCAAATCTAATTACGTCAGGGAAGCGTGGATTCAATTAACTTAAATGAAGTGTCATTGTGTAAAAACAAAAAGTTCCGTCACTGAGAAACGGAACTGCAAGAAACTTTAATGGATTTTAAATGCCTTTGATGCGAAATCTTCAAGTACCTATCTTAACTTTTATACAGAAACAGTAATATATTCCGACAGATAAAAATACGCGGGGAATGAAGGAATCGTTAATTCAAAACAAACCATCTAGCACAACAGTTCATTAGGCAATCAGTAGTATAAAAATGTATAAATATATATAGAGTAAAAATGTGTTCTAAATGAGGTAGCCTCAGGCCGCGTGAATAGCGCGCGCCGTGAATACTCCCCTGAAAGGACCGCGCAACAACCGACACCTATATCCTAGTTCCTCGCGTCGGCAGAATGACATATATTTTTGTGCCAACAGCCGCAAAAAGTAAAAAAAAAGTATTCAAAATTCGAATACACCGTAAATGAGCACACGATAGGGAAGGGAAGATTTTGAGAAACGGACGAGTAAACGAACCCGTTTTTTTTATCTCCTGCCTAAATTGATGGAGAGGTAGTAAGGTGCATCTATTACGAGATTAATCTTGGAATAAGTAAAAAGAACTTTTTAAATTACAAAAAAGTATTTACATAATTACAAATACGTACAAAATGAAAATTTAAAAATATAGTCCAATAATAAACGTATACAAAATGCCCACTTAGGCGTCAAAGTACTCCTCCCCGTCGGTCACCTGGAAGCGTGCCCAGAAATTCTCTGAACTTATTTTTAATTAATTTGTTAAATTGATAAATAAAGAAATATTCGGACTTAAAATAAATATATAACAGATCTATTGTAGTATTTAAAGCTCAATGCGATAAGAACCCATCACATAGAACGCAGAAAGGCGAACATGGATTGTTCTATTAAGAATTTCAATAATAATTTAGAAAATTCGTAAAACTGAAAACCTCTGGAATAACTGAAATTAGAATAATTTAACACTCCGAGCCCTCTAAATCAAACCTACTGGACATTTAACTCTGGAATATTGAAACGGAATCATTGAAAGGGACCATTTAAATTTTTAATTAGAGTAATTTCTATTTTAATTAAAACTTGGTCAGGCTTGCGCCCGTTCAATTCGTTCTGGATCACTTCAGCCTGACTCCATAGTATTCCATCAAGCACTTTTATATTATTACTCAAACGTGCAAATAGAAGAAAGTTTGTTTTACTACCTTCGCTGAACGTTACCTAAGAGTTTTCTCGATAGTTATTATTAAGCTTCTACTAGTAGGTACTTAAAAGAAAATCGTAAAATGCTGAAGCTACTAAAGATATTGCAATTTGTAGGAGTTGTTTGTGCTGTTGTTGTTTTAGCATAAAATCAATGAAATCTTCCACTACAAAGTGCATTTTGATAACATCGTCGTATGTATGCAAAACGAGGCGTCAGTTATTAGTTTGAAAACCAATAAAATTAATGGAATTTTATGGAATTAAATAACATGTGTTCCGCGTTTCCGATACCCATTAATAGTGCTATAGGGTATTTAGGAAACGGTCCTAATGCTAAGGGCTAAAACTGCGTTAAGCGGACGCCCGCGCGGTTCCATACAAAAGTGCACCGTCGCGGGGAGGTGGGCCCCGCGCCCGCGCATCTGTTCCCGCCTCCGTGCGAAGGACGCCCGCGCGGGGGCACGCGCGGGTTATCAATAAACGGGCTTACTGGCTGTTGTATTTTTTTGCTAGTCGTCGTTTTGCTGTGTTATAATATACTAAGCTCTCCATCCACACGATTGTACATGCACACCGTTAAAATTGAGCGACACTGCGTAATTAAAATAATCCGGTCTCCGCGACGGGTACCCGCGACGGGGACCGCGGCGTTCTCACGGAGTCCACACGCATGACCACGCGCGTCGACACGCGACTTAGGCCTCTGCCTCGAATTTTGCGGGCAGCGGGGCGGCGGCGGCAGCGGCGCGGGAGCGGCAAGATCTTATGCGTAAAATCAAATGGACCGGTTCTCGAAAACAGCGGCGTGGCAGCGGCGCGGGGGCGGGCAACGAGCGATGCACTCCAGTCAAGCGGTGACCGCTGACCGCCCGCGTTGCGCGTCTGCATTGTAGTATAGTGTTGTAATTTTTTTTTGTGACGTGTGCAAGAGCAAATTATTTCGGCAATCTTTGAGAGGACACCCATATGGAACAGCAAAGATGCGAAACACAATCACGAACACAACACTATACCGCTATAGTACCGCGCGATCTGCCCGCTGGTTTGGAGAACAGGTATGCGTTGCCCGCCCCGCTGCCGCGCCGCCGCCGCCGCCGCCCCGCTGCCCGCAAAATTCGAGGCAGAGGCCTTATGCCCGTCGCGGGCGCCCGCTTAACGCAGTTTTGGCCCTAAAGAACAAACAGAAATGCCTTGCGCCGAGGCTTCACTTAGCTTCGACGCAAACTGCGACTCACAACCGAATGAAGCAAACGTGTTTGCTTTTTTGTATAAAGAGTAGTCACATGCATACATTTGTTTTAATTGCTTATGTGTTGTATCCGCGTCACTCCTAAGTATAGCCTCGGCTTTATAATTTCGTACTCAATAGAAGCAGAGTACCAGGCAAACAGAGAACGTAGAAGATCTTATCTTCTCAACAGTAACGAGCGTAAGACTTGCTCGATCAGCGACAACTAAGCCACAGTTAATCTCGCCGTCATTTAGAAGGAACACAGACTTCGTTTTCGTGCATTTTAAGTCGGTATCAGTTCAATCCGATTTATCTTCGGATGTCAAAGGTCTTGGGCTTTTTTGTTCCTTTTACAAGTTCAGCGGAATCGGTATAAAAGCGTCAGGTGATTTCTCCGTTTCTCGATGATCGTGTGTAGCAAGTACGATGAAGTTACGAAGTTCCACGGAATAGTTTATTAGAGCTGCCCCTTTGACTTTGATGTTATTTTTACCTCTTAGCTTTTTTATTTTCATCTTTGTGTAAGCCTCCTCAAAATAAACGGACGAAAGTCTTTTTTGTCACACGTTATACATACTGGATGGACATTAACGTGCAGATTATGAGGATCTACTAATTTCTTCAATGATATCCAGCTGCGTTCCGTGCTGTATGTATGCACTCTCTTCCATTTATCAAACCAATGGCGATTCTTAAGATAAACACACATTAGAGCATTTACTTGTAATGTATCGTATTGTAAATGGTACAATAAAAGCAAAATCTTAATTCAAAAAAGCATTTTCATGTAATGTAACTTTCATGCGAATGCTCGACGCTGTAATTGACGAAATGCTCATGGCGCATGAGCTTCTGAGCGTGGCGATCTCTTATGATGTTTGTCTCATTGTTTTGATTTAGTACGCTACGAGCAGTGGTTAATAATGGGTACAGTTTAGGGTCTTATGTATGAAATTGATGTCTTACTGCCGTTTTCAATAACCTATCTATCGGCGGTTTGCCCTATTAAGGTGAGTATAGACTAGAGCATTTACTTGTAGCAAAACATCGAGCTGCTCTAATATGTCACCCTTTCACGAACCGCATAATAAGCACGACACTCGACGCTTTGTTACAACTTATTTTTGCAAACGACCGAGCGAATTTGTGTAACATTTCGTCGGACAAAGACACGAGCACGAACGTAGCACACGCGACCTGCAGATCCGACATTTCAGCGAAGAGTAAACGCAAAATAGAAAGGAAGGTTACAGGTAAATGCTCACTCGCCGTGAGCATTACTTCAAACACCGTGTCGAGCATTCGCAGGAACGTTACATTACATGGAAATGCTCGAGAAAATGCTCTAGTGTATACTCACCTAAAGAGACGCATAGGAGCAACTCGACGTTCTGTTACAAGTAAATTCTGTAATATGTACTCAGCTTTAGATTATTTCAGCTTATTACGTGACAAGTACCTAGCTTGAAGGATTATTACTTGTCCTAGTATTAGGTATGATATTGAACAGAACAAGACCAAAACAGATGTTCGCTATAATAACAACGCTTGCGTTGATTACCGAGCTGTGCAACCGCAGTTAATTAATTAACTTTGAAACGAATTAATGCTAATATTATGCAGGCGTTGAACAGTAATTTAAGTCCACTTAAGACTCAGAATAATTAGTACGTCATACCACCGGTTTCTGATTTGAGAATTCGGGATAAGCAAATACTTAAGTAATATTTGAGTGCAAAGTTGTCAAAAAATGCTTTAAAATCCGTAATTTTTAGGGTTCCGTACCAAAACGGTGTGGCGGCATCTATCTCGCCACATGCGAACTAGCGAACTATCCTACATCGCGCAATCAAGATTTAACACGCAGATAGTATATATACAACCTCCCAACATCAACCGTTGGGCAGTAGCCCGCCAGGCACAAGACTCCGCCTGGTTGGAGGATCCTCCCTTTGGTTGGAGGAACACCACACCTGGTTTCTCCACATTGGTGACCCCGACGTGATCGTCACAAACAGTGTTTCCACACTGGTGACGTCACACACAACCTTCGCAGCCTCGGCAGCCACATAATCACTCCCTCAGCAGCTCAGCATTCAATCGAGCAGCAAGCAGCGAGTCCCACAGCCAGCCAGCACCTCGGCTTCAACGGGTGATATGACCACTAGCCTGCAGCGAACGCGCAAGCCTGGTCACGACCCTCAGCCCACTCCAGCATCATGGCGCATCATACTGCACTTCAGCCGGTCAACTAGCAGAGGCACTTCTCTCCTGGTCGACGCAGTCCACAGCCACCACTCATCGCTCTCACAGTTCCGACTCACTGGAATGACGCGGTATCCGGTTTCGACTTAAAGGAACCCCTCACTGGCCCTGGCAAGTTCTCAAAAACTCAACGACCGCTGACTCATCAAGACGATCGACCTCCGGTCTCAGGGGGGGAAGTGATGTGGCGGCATCTATCTCGCCACATGCGAACTAGCGAACTATCCTACATCGCGCAATCAAGATTTAACACTCAGATAGTATATATACAACCTCCCAACATCAACCGTTGGGCAGTAGCCCGCCAGGCACAAGACTCCGCCTGGTTGGAGGATCCTCCCTTTGGTTGGAGGAACACCACACCAAGTTTCTCCACAACGGTAAAACGGGACCCTATTACTAAGGCTCCGCTGTCCGTCTGTCACCAGGCTGTATCTCATGAACCGTGATAGCTAGACAGTTGAAATTTTCACAGATGATGTATTTCTGTTGTAGCTATAACAACAAATACTAAAAAACAGAATAAAATAAATACATATTTAATGGGGCTCCCATACAACAAACGTGATTTTTTTGCCGTTTTTATAGATAATGGTACGGAACCCTTCGTGCGCGAGTCCGACACGCACTAGGCCGGTTTTTTTTTAACTTGCTTTTTTCAAATCTGTATTATAATTGAGATAAAGTTCTAACTAAAAGAATTACCTAGTATTCTTTTATTAAAACCCTCTTTATTAAAACTCACCCGATTTTCTTTATTTTTGTGGGGAGGCTAAGAAAATGTTTTCTCCACCTCTTTTAATTAATTTAATTTGTAATACTGTATTTCTAATTTTAAGCGTGTGCGTCCATTTGGGGCGGAAAAATAAATACTTTTTCTTTCTTTTTTTTTTTTTATTTATATAAAGGAGAAGTCTATCCGTAGATTAAGGCATTTTTTTTAACTTCTTAAACTTAACTGTATGGCATACTATAACATACAGCTAAGTTTCACTGTTTAATCGGAAAATTTACCGAAAAACAGCTTCATTATGGAAGATTTGTAAATACGTCCTTATGTGAAACTTTTCCTTATTACTTGCGTAGTGGACGTTACCCAAGGGCCTACTTACATTGCATCAAACTTTATTAAGGGAGCCCTCTACTTGTAAGATGTTTAGTTAGGCCGCCACAAAGTCTTCATATTGTTTAGTTAGTAGTACGCAGTTTCTGCCTCACTGACACTTTACTTAATTAACCTTAAGAACAGTGAAGAGAACTGGGAATGACCAGTCGGGCCCAACATGCACGAGATAATTTTCTCGTTGCGTTATCTTGTTTATTTTTATTTATTTTTTCTATTGGACTGCTGTAAATGGTACTTGGGGACCTCTTCTACGTAACCGGGCAGTTATTGGCGAGACCTGAATGGTCTTCAGCCAATGGTGGGGAAGTAAAATACTTAACCTAAGCTAACTACTTGTACTACACTAACATCATGACTACCTGCAACAGCAGCACTAAGGGCGACCCCTAGTGGGACTCGGACCTCGGCTTAGAGCGTTGCTGGTGAGGGCTTGGGGGGGGGGGGGGGGGGGGGGGGAACAGCTTGATGAGGGCTGAATTATCGGTGTGATCATTATCTTGTCTCGCCACGATATAATACGATGACAAAATTATCTCACGCAGCGCATGCTACGATTGCAAGAGAACTGCAGTGTGGATTAGAGAGTTTTGTAGAACTATTTAAACGAGACAAAGTTGCTAAAGATACATGATAAGCAGTGATCGGAGTAGGTAGATTGATTTTTGGTACTTGTATCATAAATGCACACAGAAAGAATAACATGGATAAGCCATTTTTCCGGAAAGTAATTCCGGTATTTCCGGATTCAATTAAATATTGTTAATGTTTTCAGTGATATTATTACTTCTCAATTCAGAATTTAAAGGAAGGTATCAAAACTAAATTAATTTAGTAATTATCTGTTGAATAATAAAAACAATCGAATTCCGATCGAAGCATTAATACATTTTTTATGCACTCTACGAACCGAAGTAAACGAGTCAGCTACCTGGCATGTCGTCGGCGAGCGTACGCATTGTTTTGATAACCGGTTAGTGCACGACCCATGATCCTTTGTTCTAATTGATCGTTGGGTTGTGTCAAATAGTGAAAGAAAGCCGTTAAAAAAGAAAATGAAGAATATAATATTGCTCATTTTAAGTTCCGTTTTTTTTTTAATAATCATCCAATTCCGAAATTTTCCGAAAATTACGAAATTCCGGAGGAATGTCCATATTAATATATACGTTTCGAATCAATGACCCCAATTCAATCTACCTACTCCGATCACTGATGATAAGTCAAGGTTGGAACCGATAACAAAATTATATTGGAGAAGTTAAAAAAATTAAATAATTGTTACTTTACTTCATGATCAGGCTCAGGATCACAATGCAGTGTCTAGCGTAGTTGCTTCAGTTTCATTTTTCATAAAATATTAGAATAGAATAGAAAGAATTTTTTTGCCAACAATGTAGGTATACAGATATGATGGTTATTTTGAAGATAGTCCCGATACATTTTGCCTTACGGCATACAAAATTATTTAATCTACTACATTTATCCAAAGATGCAAACATTATTTCTTGCCCAGCATTTAATTATTTAGAGACACATAATCATAATAAACACTCTGAAGACTACAAATTAACAATAGACAAGAAACATTAACAGACATGAAAAAGGATTTTGACATGAAGAAGGATAAAAGTCATTTTGCATGGAAAAAAAATATATCGCATTTTGTAATTTTAACACTTGCTTTAAAACATCCGTCAGTGATACTTTAAGTGGCCTGCGGATTAGTACCCCCTTTCCGACTAACCTTGTATATGTAAGAAAGCCTTGTGTGTAAGAAATAAATTCTTGAAACCGAAAAGTAATGTTTTTGGCCCGGACTCCACCAAAGCGGAGACGAGATGAGCGGAGCGGAGATGTGTTTTAAAAAACCAATAGAATTTCGTTATTCACACATCTCGTCTCCACTCAGCTTAAGTGGATACCATTGAGCGGAGATGTATCATATTTGTATGGCGCGATGGTAGCGGAGATGTGAGCTATTCCTCGCTGAGATTGAGCTGGGCTGCGGTAGGCGGAGCTGTGAGCTTTGCCTCGCAAGCTGACAACGGCGCGTAGTGGAGACATACAATGCTCGCCGCACGCAGCTCAGTTCCGCTTTAGTCAGCGCACATCTCCACCCTAGCCAGGACACACTTCCGCTACAGTCTAGCCAGTACGCATCTCCGCACAGTTTCGGTGGATACACTCTAGCTGAAAAACATCTCTTCTCGTCTCCGCTTCGGACATCTCCGCACATCTCCGCTTTGGTGGAGTGCGGGCCTAAGGCCGGTTTTAGGCCGGTTTTAGGCCGGTTTTAGTGCTTGACCGACCGTCGGTGCGTACGTCGGTCGCGCTTGTCATTTGTATGAAAATTCACTAGTCGTGACAGTGCTCGACCGACAGTACGCACGCGTATATTGCTACGCACTGCGTACGAGAACCGTCGATCAAGCGCGTCCGCATGCGTGCCGTCGGTCGACCGACGCGCTATGGATACATATTAACGCGTTCAGTGCTACACCGATCGGTGGACCGACCGTACGGATGCGCGTATCATCGTAAAAAGAATGAAACCTACTAGTTCAAAACTTCAATAATATTGTTTGATTTTATTGGTATCATTACCTTTTAATGATTTAAGTACCTAATTTTGATCAAACATGGCATATATTGACACCGAACGCCTAATTACCGAAGTTCGACTTCGTGAACTTCTGTGGGACAAAGGCCACGTGTTATAAAAAGACCGTGATGCCAAGTTAAAGGCATGGGAAGAAGTTTGTACAGCTTTGTGTTCAAATTTCGATGAACAGTCGCCGAGTCAACGAAAACATGTAGGGAAGTAAAAAATTAAAGACCTTTATATTCATGTTTATTTATTTATTTTGATACAGAAACAAATTCAAAATATACTATTATTTTGCCACGGCACAGAAGTCAAAACCCCACAGATTACTAATATGTAGCAAGCTAGATTGGGTGTACGTGGTATCTACGTCTTCTGTTCCTTATACGTTTACGAAGATAGTAAGCAGCAATTAAACAATTTGTAAACGCGTTCATTCCGTGTACCTACGTGTTTGTGACTGTACCAGTCCGGCCAGTTTGGTTGGTCAGGAGAGCACTGAACGTTAAAAACTGACGATCGGTTATGCGTATCATCAGGAACGATGGTACGCACCGACGGTCGGTCGAGCACTAAAACCGGCCTTAGTGCTTGACCGACCGTCGGTGCGTACGTCGGTCGCGCTTGTCATTTGTATGAAAATTCACAAGTCGTGACAGTGCTCGACCGACAGTACGCACGCGTATATTGCTACGCACTGCGTACGTGGACCGTCGGTCAAGCGCGTCCGCATGCGTGCCGTCGGTCGACCGACGCGCTATGGATACATATTAACGCGTTCAGTGCTACACCGATCGGTGGACCGACCGTACGGATGCGCGTATCATCGTAAAAAGAATGAAACCTACTAGTTCAAAACTTCAATAATATTGTTTGATTTTATTGGTATCATTACCTTTTAATGATTTAAGTACCTAATTTTGATCAAACATGGCATATTTATATTGACACCGAACGCCTAATTACCGAAGTTCGACTTCGTGAACTTCTGTGGGACAAAGGCCACGTGTTATACAAAGATCGTGATGCCAAGTTAAAGGCATGGGAAGAAGTTTGTACAGCTTTGTGTTCAAATTGTGGTATCTACGTCTTCTGTTCCTTATACGTTTACGAAGATAGTAAGCAGCAATTAAACAATTTGTAAACGCGTTCATTTCGTGTACGTGTTTGTGACTGTACCAGTCCGGCCAGTTTGGTTGGTCAGGAGAGCACTGAACGTTAAAAACTGACGATCGGTTATGCGTATCGTCAGGAACGATGGTACGCACCGACGGTCGGTCGAGCACTAAAATCGGCCTAAGGGTTAAGGGCGGGCATTTATTGTTCCGACTGTTCCAACTGCGATATTTGTGCATGAGATTCTTCTCGTAGGTATATAAAATTATGTTCTTAATTCCTGAAGTTACGCAAAGAGTATCCACGTGTGGGGATATGATAAATACTTTAGTAATTAATTTACTGATTCTAGAAAGCAATGTCCGCAAAAGTTGGAATGAAGACTAAAGTCTGATTAACACGATGATAGTTTCTCGAACCGAGACTCGTTCTGTCTTTGTCTTTCTCGACTATAAAAACAGAGATAGCACGACACTCGCATCGAGAAACTATCTGCATGTAAATGAACCTTAAGGCCCGTAGAAAAGGCGCTGCCATTGAGTAGAATTTCAAACATTTGACAACTTTTTTAAATCTGTTTCTCAACTCATACTGAAACAAAATTAGGTGACAGCTCTCAAATGAGCGTTGTTTATTAATATCGGCCTAAAAGCAGCAGAGATTCGTAAGAAATATTAAATAAATAAAACGGTTTATTGAATAAAAAATCCGAACAGAATTTCGCCTAGCAACATGGCATGTATAACTGTTTTGACGGAATTGCACAGATAGCCTGTATGTTTCATGTTTCCATAACAAAATATTCATGTATTATTAAATTTTTCACGTTGACGATCTACGCAGAATTTTCGAGAATTTCGGCAGTTAACGTGTTTTATGTGATTGAAAAACATACCTACATGTTACATGTTTTATGCAAGTATGATCATGTACATATATATCAGTTAGTGTCATTTAAAATATATGTTTAGCAGTAAAACCATATTTAAACCCCTGAAAAATAACAAATTAGTGCTACGCAGGCGTTACGCAGGTGCTACGCAGGTGCTACGTACGTAGCACTTTTACTACGATATTAAGATTTACGGATTTCCGAAAAATTCGGATTACGGATACCATTTATCGATAACAAGTCAATGTATTTAGTCATTTAATTATCTATCGCTGTCCACTGCTGAACATGGGTTTTTTAAAAAGTGGGCGTACCGCGATCACCTTAAGCCGCGTTTCCACTTTGCTACCGAGCAAACATTTTGATCAGAGCAAATGTTTGCTGTTTTGCCAGTGTTCACTGAAAGCAACTAGTTCTTGTTTTTACTATGATAGCTAAACGAATATTTGCTCCGAACAAAAGCCTGTACGTTCGCACAGGTACCATGTTCGTCCGCACAGTTGCATTTTCACTGTTGTGTCACTCACTCAAGAAACCGACGATCATCATGGACGTTGATTTACTTTTGGCTAGTACAGGGTTAAAAAACAAAAACGAAAAAGGCAGTAGGGTGTCTAGTTTCTTAAAACAGAGAGAGAGATGAAATCTTCGCATCACATCAGCCATTTGTTTCAAAGCATCGTTTTTATGGTATTATTTTTGTATCGCCTGCTTTGTGGATCCCATAGGCACGAATGGGCCCTATAAATATCAATAAGTTGCAACGTTTTTTCTTGAATCCAGTCCGTGTTCGCTAAAAAGATCCGACGACCACCGAGCACGTCAAACACCGAGCGAATCCATATTATAGTGTATAGTCTATGGAGCGAATGCTCAAAACAAGTGATCGTTCGCCGTTGCATCGTTTTCGTTGAACGATTGAGCGAGCGAGCATTCGTCCACTGAGCTCAGCCGAACATCGTTGAACGAACTCGTTCGCTCGCTCTGATGTTTCCATTTACCGGGCAAACACACGTTTGCTCGCTCAGAACTGTTCCAAGCGCTAAGTGGAAACGCGGCTTTAGGCTGAGCATCCACCAGAGCTGTGCTAAGCTGCGTAGCGAGGAATGTGTTTTGTAAGCACCAATAGAATCACTTCATTTACCTAGCTTCGCTCTGCGCAGCTCTGGTGGACATGGGCTTAGCGGTGCGAGGTTTTTGTTCATACAAAACAAGCAAGAAATGCGAGCAAGGGATGTGTTGCGAGGAATGTGTTGCGAAAAATGTGTTGCGAGGAATGTGTTACGAGGATTGTGTTGCTAGGAATGTGTATTATTCTCCCTTATATTCGAAAATAGTCCGCTACCTATCCTCGCACCGCTCATTTGTACACATTAACACATTACACATTCCTCGCACAGCTCTGGTGGATAGGGTTACACCGTTTCACATCCTCGCTACACATTTTCGCACCGCACATTTTCCTCGCACAGCTCGCGTGGATGCTCAGCCTTAGACGATCCTCTGTTATACTCGCATTCGAAGGCAAAGCCACAGCGACCACTAAGATTCTCACACAAAGCACTATCAACACACAGTAACAAAGATACCTAAAATCAATAACAAAGTTCAAATTGAGATAAGTGGATCCACAGGAACTTTTGATAGATGGTTCTATTTGAAAGTGACTGAACACAGGGAACACAGGGACTAAACATAAATTCATAAAACATAACATAAATCACGCCTGTATTCTCCGAAGGGTTGGGCAGAGGTGTATAGTACACCCACATTTCGCTGTTATGTTTTTAAAGTCCCATGTAATAGGAGGCGAGAATATTGCCATCAACCGGGCACAAATCCAGACTCCGGGCTGCTACTGAGAAATTCCACACGGAAAAACCCTATAACGCTTTGTCCGACCTGGGGATCGAACCCAAGACCTCACGCTCAGCAGTCGCGCTTGCGACCACTAGACCAACGTTAACATAACTTCATAGTTTTTTTGATATTGTCATCGTTTTTCGTCCTTTAGTGTTTTTGTGTCATAATGGATATTTATTTTGATGTTAGTTCACGTGGCTCTAAATTTATGTTTTGTCTGATACATGGCTTTTAAATTTATTACTAAACTATCTTTTGCCCGCGGTTTCGCTTGCATTAATAAAGTTCAGAAAAATTCTTAACACACTACTAAAGTTTCTATAATAATATAATGACACGTGGCGCCATCTATGAGCGTTATTGTTGTTTTGCTCGGGAACAGTACTTTTTTTGCGATGAAAGGTACCCTATGTCCGTTTCTGTACACCTGACAACGTATATGCATAATTTCAGGATGATCGGTTCGGTGGTTTAGGCGTGAAAAGGTAACAAACAAACAAACTTACTTTCGCATTTATAATATTAGTTAGGATTGCAGTTTCAATTTTTTGTATATCGCGCCTTCATTCCGCGAAAGTTTTTAAATATGTTATTCCAAAAGCTATTTATAAGCAACTAGCTTTTGCCTACGCTTTTTTAACTAGCTTCGCTTGCTTGAAATTTTGAACCCGTTAAGTGACGATTTTCCATACAAACTTTCATCCCCTATTTCACCCCCTTAGGGGTAGAATTTCCAAAATTCCTTTCTTGGCGCACGTCTACTAACTATAAACTACCTTCCTGCCAAATTTCATCTTCATACGTCTAGCGGTTTTCGATATTTCGTGATGAGTGAGTGAGTGAGTGAGTGACCTTTCGCTTTTATACATATATTTAGATTAAACTAAGTACCATATGGCATCGATACATGTGAGTTTTAAAAAGGTTAAAGGCTGTCCACAACTTTTTCTTTGTCATTAATTAATATTTTCAGACCCAGTAGTTACCTAAAGTTCGTTTCAAAATCCCTGAGACAAAATTGACAGACGCAAATGTGAAACTTGTTAGTAACATTTTTTCAAATTTGACGTTTCGCGCATGTCAATTCAGTCTCAAGGATTTTGAAACGAACGTTAAGCGGGCTATTGACTGACACACCTTTTTTTATCATGGGAAAATCCTCATGGATACCCTTCGCCCCGGGAAAGGCGAAGGGTTATGCCGGACTCTTACCGCCTAAAAACCCACGGTGTTCCTACTCCTGACCCTTGGCCAGGGTCACGGGATTTGCAGATGCATGCACCGCAACCCCGGCAGGCCTCGGTCCGCCAGCCCCTGGCAGACCTCTTCTTCTATGGGGCCTTGCCCCACGTCCTCCTGAGAGGCGCGCACGGAACACATGCGCGCCGCCTTCTCGGGCCTGTTACTGGTCGCAGGCCACACACTAGGATGGCCGGGGATCGTCGCGCGCCCCCCGGCGGCGCCCGATGCGTCTGGCGCGAGAAGGGAGAGTGGCTGTCGCCTCTCGCTCCCTCTCCGCTCCCTCCTTGGTCGCCATCACCACCTCGCAAAAGGTGGCGACGGCTTCCCACACTGACTGACACACCTGCCATAGGGCAATCTAGGGTGTAAAAGTGGGGATGACCCTTAATTGCCACCTAAATTGTGATGTGTATAGGTAGGCAGGGGCAATTTCAATGTGTGTAGAGACAATTCCGATATTGCCGCGAACGCCGTGCGCTCTAGATTGCCCCTGCGGCAGGTGTGTGAGCAGCCCGCTTTATAACCTACTCAAGGTTTTTAATCTTTTTAAGAAGGTCCAACCAACTAACCTACTTACAAATTATTTTTCATAAGCCACAATTTAAAAATATCCGGATAAAATTCTTGAAAATGACAGTTCATTCCAAGCTGTCCATTTGATTTGATTGAATCTTGCCGGTTACCGCATTCCAGTAAGATATCTCTAACAGATATCAGCAAGCCGCAATATAAATTGAAAATCTCGAAAATAGGGACATCTTAAACGTACAGAGGCCAGCAAATCAAGCTACTACAATCTGTCAAATTTCTTTAATAGATTTTCATCTTTATCGCAAAAGCATTCGGTTTAAGGTTGATTGGGAAAATTTGACAGTTTCGGGTAGCTTGATGTGCTGGCGTCTGTACATCTTATTGAAGAAAGATGAAGAATCATTTTTAGGGTTCCGTACTCAAAGGATAAAACGGAACCCTATTACTAAGACTCCGCTGTCCGTCTGTCCGTCTGTCACCAGGCTGTATCTCCTGAATCGTGATGGTTAGGCAGTCGAAATTTTCACAGATGATGTATTTCTATTGCCGCTATAACAACAAATACTAAAAAACAGAATAAAATAAATATTTAAGGGGTTCCCATACAACAAACGTGATTTTTTTGCCGTTTTTATAGAAAATGGCACGCTTTGTGCGCGAGTCCGACTCGCACTTGGCCGGTTTTTATTGTATCAAAGACGATTAAAAATCCTCTTCACAATGCTATAATACACGATTAAAACATTCTGCATTACATCTTTCGTCTGTTAGTCGATTTTCGAAAATAGACTTTGTATCGTTTTAAATTTAGTCGATTTTCTGTCAAAATAAATGGAAAGTAGAAAGAATAAAGTGTTTGGCAATCATAGGCCGGTAATAACTTTTCGAGGAGCACTGAATGTTTAATATCGGACAGAAGGCGCGTAACTTACAACTGGTGTTGACGATAGGGATGACTGTTATTAATATTAAATAACCGGGTAGACATTTATTGGGTGTTCTGGTACCGCTGACCGGTTGTGAAGAAAAAATGTGATACCTCGAATAGGATATACTACTAATAAAAAGTAGTATTAGCCCGTGGCTTCAAAAAACTCTTAACACACTACTAAAGTTTCCATAATAATATTATGATTCAATCTTGATTCGAAAGACACGTGGCGCCATCTATAACGTTATTGTTGTTTTCCTCGGGAACAGCACTTTTTTTCGGTTCCTATGTCCATTTCTGTACACCTGACAACATAAATATGCATTTCAGGATGATCGGTTCAGTGGTTTAGGCGTGAAAAGGTAACAAACAAACAAACTTACTTTCGCATTTATTATTAGTTACGATGTTAGGATGTACAACAATTTAGTATTATTGTAGAAACTATAGAAAGAACACGGTCTGTGAAAAATAAATAATGTCAATGAAAAAATAGAGAAGATACACGCTTTCGAAATTTGTTGAGGAGGTATTTTCTGTCCTTGTCACGCGTCAGTTTACTATGAAGTTTTTAAGGTATGACGTCATTATGATAGTAATGTTGTCTATGTCTCGTGAACAATTTTAAATCGTTTATAATTTAGGCAATTTATTAAATATTTCGTTGGTTTTTTCACAGTTGGTCATTATTTTTGTATCTCTCTAGAATCACGGCTCATCTTCCGTGTGGAAGATGTCCGGTCCTTTGGAAGGCATACGGGGGACACAGGTCCAACGCGCACAGGACCCTTTGAGAACTTTAATCTAAAATGGGGTGGGGCACCAACCGGGGACTATCCACGGCTGCACTATTGGAGTACAGTCATGGACCGTCCCAGGTGGGTGCAAGACTATTGTAAAATATGGTGAAAAATATCTGGTCTATGGGAAGGGGTGTTAATTGGACTGGATAACTTCTATTGACGTCTTTACCAATGTAAACCAGAGCAAAGCAATGTAGAGCCAATGCTCTGCCTAGACTAAACTAACATCATCTCCAATGTGTGGATGCTACACGCACATTACAACCAACGTTGGTACCAATGACGGGACCAACGTGTGGAGCCGCGGTAACGATATCGTGATCGTATTTCCAAGAAAAGGCCGTTCCACCGTTAATTCTTTGAAGTTTGCTGTAAATGACTAGTCAGAAGAAGTGGATCAGGGAGCCAATTCTACCTGTCACCCGAACAGTAGCAAGCCTGAGAAGGCGGTGCGCAGTGTTCCGCGCGCGCCTCTCAGGAGGACATGGGGCATGGCCCCACAGAAGGAGAGGTCCGCCAGCCCCTGGCGGACCTCTTCTTCTGTCTCATGTGTTTCTATTCTCGAGGCCTGCCGGGATTGCGGTGCATGTAGCTGCGAATTCCGCGACCCTGGCCAAGGGTCAGAAGAAGGAACACCGTGGGTTTTTAGCCGGTAGCCGATAAGAGTCCGGCATAGGTACCCTTTTGGTACGGCCTTCCCCGGGCAAAGGGCATCCATGAGGATTTTAAAAAGAAAAAAAAAGAAAATGAGGCCAATTCTACTAACAAAATTGTTGCAAAACGCAAACGAACCACAATCGTCAGTCAGTTTTTGTTTACGAAAACTGTCAAAATGCTTGGTTTTGTTTTTGTGTCAAACAAACAGCTTTTGAAAATAAACACTTTCTGAATTAACGGTTCATTCAGCCTTCGGTTGCGACATATTAAGATTTATTTTAGAAGAATTGTGCCCTAGTGCATGTAGGCCTCACAATAGGCATGTTGACAGCATCAATAAATTGCAAATCTAATTAGTCCGCCAGTTAGAGTTTTGAAAAATAATGGACACGTATTTGTTCTTTTGTTAAATCTATGAATATTTGAAAAGATAAAACGCATCAAAAGTCGAGAGTGGGGGCTTGTGAAGCTAGCAAAAATTGTACTTGCTTGTGACGTTTTGCCAATTTTAAAAATGTCGTATCTTCGTCAATTTTGCTTTACGTAACAAAAGAAACAATACGGGTCAAATATTTTTTGATAATCTAACTGACGGACTAATTAGTTTTTTTCAGTCAAATACCCTATTAGGTAGATAGGTACTATTTGTAGTTCGTAGAAAATTATAAAGCAATCTTTCAATAATAACACAACTTTGTGATACAAACGTTTCAAGGCTTTCACCGACTGAAATTTTGAAACAAAGGAATGGAAACTGACTCCATTGTAACAACTAATTCACAGAATTTAAGGCAGGTTGTTGTTGTACGATTATACAAAGTGGATATGACATAAATCATACCAGGCATATTCTAAGATGGATCCAATATTTTAGTCATGGGAATTTTCTTACTATTTAATAATTTTACTTAAACGTGAATGATGATCTATGAATGGTATGGTATGGATTAACCCCATATGGGATGTATATTGATTAAAAATAAACTTTTACTTTCCCAAATAAAATATTGATATCTGTTTATATCATAGAAAATTTCGATGCCATGCATAAATGAATGAAGGCACGGCAACACAGCTGGCGGGCACGACAAGTCCGATATCGCTCCACGCAGTCAGTTAACACTTTATGCCGGCAGTGGCAATGTTTCCGCCACCAACTTTTTTGAAAGATATCTCGAAACCCTCCTTGTTATACAGCGTGTCCCAGAAAGTAGTGTCAAGCGGAAGTCCAGAGGTAGAACATCCTTTGAGGTACCCAAATACCCCCATGTATGTTCCGCGATTTTTTGTAGTTTTCGAGTTATGAATGTTTTTCATGTTTTTTAATCAAACTCTGACTATAACGACATTTTTGATCATAGTGACGTGAATAGTTGAGATACATGAGTAATTTTTTTTTCTCAATTAACTGAATAATGACCCTTTTGAATGCATAAACATTTGTAACCATAGATGTAACGAATGCGTTACAAAAAAATATTGAATTCTCATAAAGTTAAAATCCTGCATGTTTCCTAAATCTTTGTGGGTGATTTAAAAATAAATCTCCCTAAACTTTTTTCGTCAGATGTATTTTAAAAACTTATCCATTTTATCAGCTATTTATCCTGTAAATTTCATCGAGCTATCTCTACGACATCACAATAAAAATTTCATTCAAAGCATACAATACCGAAAATTCCAGTTGTAAAAGGGTGAATGAAAAATTGATTAAAACTAACTAATGACGTCTTTTTTAGTAACCCTCGACGTAAAAAGAGGGGTGTTATAAGTTTAACGTGTGTGTCTGTGTGTCTGTCTGTGGCATCGTAGCTCCTAAACGGATTTTGATTTAATTTTTTCTTTTGTTTGAAAGGTGACTTTATCTAGAGTGTTCTTAGCTATGATTCAAGAAAATCTGTTCAGCCGTTTGAAGATCATCAGCTCTTTTCTGGCTGTCGAAGGGATATGAGCAACTTCTACTGCTCTGATCGATTCGAAATTTACTATCCTGTGACTTCAATGATGGTAACCTTGACCTGATACTCAAGCATCATCTGAAACAGCATGATACCCAACTTACAGTAGAGGTATTGTGTGCCTATTGATTCTTTAAGTTTATGATAATTTGTAATGACCTCCTTCTTGTCACATGTCATCAATATCATTGAAGTCACAGGATAGTAAATTTCGAATCGATCAGAGCAGTAGAAGTTGCTCATATCCCTTCGACAACCAGAAAAGAGCTGATGATCTTCAAACGGCTGAACAGATTTTCTTGAATCATAGCTAAGAACACTCTAGATAAAGTCACCTTTCAAACAAAAGAAAAAATTAAATCAAAATCCGTTTAGGAGCTACGATGCCACAGACAGACACACAGACACACACGTTGAACTTATAACACCCCTCTTTTTACGTCGAGGGTTACTAAAAAAGACGTCATTAGTTAGTTTTAATCAATTTTTCATTCACCCTTTTACAACTGGAATTTTCGGTATTGTATGCTTTGAATGAAATTTTTATTGTGATGTCGTAGAGATAGCTCGATGAAATTTACAGGATAAATAGCTGATAAAATGGATAAGTTTTTAAAATACATCTGACGAAAAAAGTATAGGGAGATTTATTTTTAAATCACCCACAAAGATTTAGGAAACATGCAGGATTTTAACTTTATGAGAATTCAATATTTTTTTGTAACGCATTCGTTACATCTATGGTTACAAATGTTTATGCATTCAAAAGGGTCATTATTCAGTTAATTGAGAAAAAAAAATTACTCATGTATCTCAACTATTCACGTCACTATGATCAAAAATGTCGTTATAGTCAGAGTTTGATTAAAAAACATGAAAAACATTCATAACTCGAAAACTACAAAAAATCGCGGAACATACATGGGGGTGATTTGGGTACCTCAAAGGATGTTCTATCTCTGGACTTCCGCTTGACACTACTTTCTGGGACACGCTGTATATTTATTTTTAAACCTGGAAAGATTTCATTTTTTTCCTATTTTCTTTAATAAAAATAAAATGACACCTAAAAATTTCTTTTTTCTTTTCTTTTTTTTATTGTTTCGTAAAAAAATGCCAAATTCTTTTTTATTTACTTTTCCTAAAATCTTCTGCCTCATAAGGGGTTAACTTGGGACGCTAAAATTACTCAGATTAGAATACATTATAACACGTTCATTTTTTTAAAACTTTTTTTTGTTGATTCTGAAAAAAACCTATGCAGGGTCAATCAGTGTCACCAGGATCACGCTGTTTGAAGGAATTACACGAATTCGTTTACACCCTGTATTAATATCTCTACGCGAAGTTATACAGGGTGAAATTGTAAACACTCGACAAACCGAAATGGGAGATTGTACTCATCACTATAAACAACTTTTACTATGTGACCAAACTGGAAATCGCGAAAAAAAATCTGCTGTTTCCTACATTTTGACGAGTTATGCGAACATAAATGTATGGAACATCTGTTTTTTTTTTCGCGATTTCCGGTTTGATCCCATAGTAAAAGTTGTTCATAGTGATGAGTACAATCTCTCATTTCGGTTTGTCAAGTGTTTACAATTTCAACCTGTATAAGTCTGCGACCCGTTCAAACCAAAATGATCTTTATTTAGGTAGGTACACATGTTTAACAGTTATAGGTAGCTGACATAAGTTTTCATTTCGACGTCACTTCACCAAGAGGAATGAGTGAAAATCGAAAATCATGCGAAAAAACATGCTGGAAAATAGCATACATGTTTTGTTTGCGGTCCTAGAACACCATTCATCCTAGATGTCATTTAATGTCAATACGTCATCACCACTTTGTATAATTTTCGCATGTTTATTATTGAATCAGAAATGTAAAATAAAATATGCACATATTAATTGGAATATAATATTATGTTCATATACATATACGAAGCATCAGTTCATACATATTAAAAGTATTAAAACAATGGCATTGCGTATAGCAAAGAGCTTTTCATGATATCGCTACAAACTGTATGAATTATCGTTAAAAATAATGGCGAACGCTCGTCGATCGTAGTTTGTTGTGAAATCATGAATGTGGTAATTGCAATACGTTGTGTTCATAAGGGGTGGACAGCAGAGGCGGACTAGCAGTCTTGGCCGCCCTAGCCCGTATATTACGCGGCGTCTTACGTAGGCGGTTCAAAGCGACGCGAATTGCGAAGCGATCCGATGCGGTGACACGCGAATTCAATGCGATGCGGTGCGAAGCGGCGGCTTTGTCCTACGAGCTCGCGAACCGCCCGCCACGCGCCGCCGTCATTCAGTAGCACTGTACGGCACCGCATCCAGTTCGCGCGAAAATATCAAGTCAACTGATCGCGTTCGCTTCGATTCGCGCCGAGTCGCATCGCACTCCGTTCAGTGCGTTTGGTCACGTAAGCCACTTCAATAGGTATCGACTGTTTGTTGTTTTCACGTCGCGCCGCTCCGCTTCTCGTCGCTTCTAGATCGCTCACGTAGGATGCTGCGTTACAAACCGCCTCCTTCTCAGCTCCATTACCTGAGCTAAGATATATTTTTTCTGCGATTGGCCACCCCTAGTATGTGGCCGCCGTAGGCCTGGGCTTATGGAAAGTCCGCTTCTGGTGGACAGGGAGAGCACACGACACTCACCATCCCCAAAATAGCATCACCTGCTATCACATTTACGAGTTGTAACTGAAGCCAACGAGGCTCTGAGGCTCTGACGACTAACATGAACTTGGCCCTTCTAATAATGCTGTAGCGGTCAGTTTGTACCCATACACGCAGCATTAAACGACATTAAAAAACTATTTTTTATCAAAAAAATATTTCATCTAAAGTAGAAAGAAAAAAAACATAATGAGATGAAAAAAAAGGTCGTTTGGAGATGCTGGGATTTGAACCCAGGACTTCAGCATGCGAAGCAGACACTCTACCACTGAGTTACACCCCCGGTGTTGTTTGTGAATGAAGGTTGCTTTGTACCATCCGATTAACCAACCTAAATCAACGGCTCGTTTACTGAACTCAGCATCACTTGCAATGGGATTGAAATTGGGGATTGGATTGGATTGGGGTGCATGAAAAGAGCCTCCACGAGTGACGATACTTCAGTACGCCCGACGCACCCTGGGCAGTTAGCCCCGCTACCAACCTTGCTGACTGGCTAATCTTTTCACCCCAGCATGAGCTATTTTCGTATAGCTCGTGCTGACACGAGAGAAGAAGAATGGGATTGACGGAAATTTGGATACATAGGAAATAATATAAGTACACTCGGTAGCAATGAATCAAGATCACTAAAATAAACCTTAATCCCCCAGAGACTAAGAGCTTATTCAAATAAAAAATATTTTATAGACTATTTAATACTACTCAAATAAAATTATTAAATAGTCTATAAAAAACTTTTTATTTGAATAAGCTACCATTCTTAGTTTCGAGATATATTAAGTTTTATGTTGGTGACCCGGTTTATTGCTTCCGAGTGTAAAATAGAGGGTTATTTCAAATTAATCAGCGATAATGTTTACTAGGTATCATTATTTCTTCTTATGAACAAAAGTTTCGGATTTAATTTGAAATATTCGTTTGAAATAATATGATCGCAAATTCGCTAGTTCAGAGTGGAAACAACGGGCATTATTGTCCTTATTAGGGGCTTAGCTGTAGTCTGTGCAAGGCTGAGTAGTAGAGTGCATAATGCGAAGTCACTGCAACCAATCTGTCCCACATTGTAAGCGACCTGGCAACCCTGGAAGCGAGTACCAATTAATAATTCAGCGACGCGATCCTGATGAGCACACCTATTTACTTATTTATATCCGTACTTTAAAAATATGTCTGTTTTTATGCTGAAACTCACAGATTTCATCCATTTAGTGAATTACTTGGTCGAGTAAGTCGTTAGACATTCACTTTATCGCGTCGCCCGGCGGCTCTTGTAATCTTATACCGACAACCTACTGAAAGGAGCCCTGTCTAGAACGTTCTAAAGGGCAGATTACGTCAACAGTGCTCTAAAGAATGAACAAGGGATTGTCTTTGTACAACATGCTTTTTAAAAATAGAATTAAACCTATTTTGTCGAGCCGAGAATGTTTTCCAATTTCGATAAAAACGTCATCCATCGTTTGATATTATTGACAGAAATAATCCCCAGATAACGAGTGTGAATCTGCAATTTCATATTTTCGACTGTACTTCGTTTAATTGTGTTTTAAATCATGATAGCTGAAGTGAAAATACTGAAATATAGCCGCATCTGATTAAACTACAAGCTGACCATAAAACTACTTTACCAAAGATACAGAACGTCGATCGTAGCAAAATGAATGGCTCCGTTCATTTTTATTAAAAAAAGGTACAAAAAATCGTGGTCGTAGTCTTGATTCAGAATTAATTTAAAAAGTTCTCCTTTGAATCTCCACGTGTTGTCGATGGTGGATCATAAACAAGACTGGCTGTGATTATTTTTTTCCGTCATCTGCTACACATGTGTCTGTAACATAAGTCGTTAAACTAACGAACTGCAGTGTTCTAGTGTTTATTTGTTTAAATACTAACCGCGGACATTGATTCAAGTTTGTACAGCTTACTTACTTACTTTGACATTTGCGTAGGTCACAACAAAAAAAAACTCATAATCTCGTAATCGCCACGCTTGGCAGGCGGGTGGTGATCTCAGTATGGTTGTTAAAGTACTCAGAGAACGCTGCTGCCCATCCTCTAGGTAATTTGAAGTAAACCTGTATAAATAAATGCCGTGTAGATATTTTACGATTGATGTCCGATAAACGATGTTTTCGTGGATATTCAACGATAATGAGACAACATTTCTTTTCCCAGAATATTATTGATGTGCAAATAAACAAAAGACCGTTTGATCCACGCACGCACGATTTCGGTAACAGGAAATGCTTACAGGAAAAATAACGCTGGTGTTGTACTAGGCTTGTTATTAGTCGAAAACATAGCTAGGATATGGGGAAAACTCTCACACCTAATAAAGGGCGATACAAAATTCACTGAGCTGTTAACAAAAGAAGCTCACGCATGATTACCCTAAATACGAGTATACAGGATGTAAACCAAATCGTGTAATTTCTTCAAACCGAGTAATCTACTGGTGACACAGATTAATCCTAAATGGGTATTTCTGAAAATCAAGTGATTTAAAAAAAAAACGTTTATTTTCACTTTCTGAGTCATTTAGAGCCCCGAGTGTTAACTCGGGGCTCTAAACTGACTGCAAAGAGCAATATCGCGTTAGTCGAACCCGCCAACCGTGTCACCGTGCTTTCATTAATTTATGCGAGGCACCGAAATGTTCGCAAAAATAAAAATAAAAATTTTGCAAACAAAAAAAAACTTTTTTTTTTACTTTTTCCTTATAAGTTGGTTAGAAATGATCAATTACCGCTGCCGCTTGAAAAAAAAAGTTTCTTATTTTAATTTTTAAACAAGCTAAATCCCGTGCTCGGCCAATCTACACTAGTAGTAGATCATGTGGTTTTAAGGAATTACACGAATTCGTTTACACCCTGTATGTTAGGGCTGCATAACACTTGATCGTTAGCGGCATCGGCGAACGCGAATCAAATAAATGTGGACCACCCAAAAATGTCACATACATTCGGTCATTACGGCTTTTCGGATACTGAATAGGACTCCCTAATGTTTGACCGATTCGAAATTGTTAATTGAAGCATAAGCTCCCGAATTAGTCCTACATGACCTATTACCACAGTGTACCTACTTACTACATACAGTGGGTCAACGCCCATATATTTGACAGGTTCTATGAAATGTCAAAATTATGTAGGGGCGGAGGTTATGTCCCAAGTATGCAGTATGGCTACTCGGGACATAACCTTCGCTCCTTCACTCCGCAACCCCCCGCACGATTGCTCTGCGACAATGTTCTACGTTGACCGAAATGTTGGTCCCATAGTAAAAGTTGTTCATATTCATGAGTACTGTGATCTGTAAAAGTTTGTCCACCTATTTTGATTGGACCTTATATAGGTAGACTGTGCTATTACTATGTTCGTTTAATAGCTGACATATACAAATAGTCTGAAAGGAATGTTAGAAAAAAGGTTTTCTGCCCACGCTGACTTTACCTCGGCTCGTTTGGGACAAGCTGGTACAATTTTATAAATTACTCCGCCTTCGAGAATTTGATCCGTGCCCTGTTCAGGTAACCGCATTAATTAGCCGAGGATCGTCGACCCACTACTACATCAAAGTAAAACTATTCGGTCACCTTCAAAGACGTATTTTAAGCCTGGTGTATTTTAAACTGTGATCTCGTAACTTCAAGGTACTCGTAAGTATGTATTATCGAGTCCTAAAGTTTGTACACTCAATGTGTTACAAGATATTGTCGAAATCAATGATGTGTGATTTTGTTTGTGAATGAAACCCTGTAAGTGGGAACAATAAATGTACTTAATATTAATATTGACTGAGGTATTTTGTATCGAAATTGGTTCATTGTGTCGAGAGATAACATAATATAACTAACAATAGCAGATTGTATCATAAGGGAGCAAAATAATATTTTTACGGTGAGGGCGCTTTTTTGAATTCAGAGCGAAGTGAGGGATTCTTTAGTAGAATCCTGAACGTAGCGAGGGATTCAAAGTACGTCGCCGAGTCAAAAATTTTGCGCCCGAGTGATACCCTCTACTTTTCATCAGCCAATAGGAGAAAATAAAAGGCGCCTCATATTTTATTGTAATATTATTATTTAATAAAACATAGAGTAACAACTGACGTGAAAATTGACGAAAACGCGGGTTGTAGTTCGCGCGTTAATTTGATTTTTTTTTATTCAGCCGGGCGGCGACGCGATTGTGGGCCGTCGTACCAGCCAGTCTTTATTCAAACAATATTTGCGTTCGATTTCTTTGGCGCTGAACACTAAGATGTTCCAAATTCAAAAAGTGCGCGGCAAATATAATTGCAGCGCATATAAAAAGAGGATTAAAAACTCATTACGGTCCCCTTAAAGTTTCTTACAGAAAAACACACCTTTGGGTGCACTTAAAGGCGAACCAAGTCGTCCTTTTCGAATAGATGGGATGAAAAAGTGTGTTCTATGGTTTCCATAATATTGATCTGCTTCAACCTTCACTCTACCCGCGTGAAACTTCTTAATTTTCCGAGATCATCCTAAGTGCTAATCTAATTTATATTCTAAGCTATACAACATAAACTCCGTTCTACCGTAACCGCTTAATTAAGTAACAAACAATCTTCTTTCAAACATCCGTATTAGTAATATCCGGATAATAGTTTTCGCTATGATCTACGTGCGATGGTTTATGATGGAAAGGGTGAATTTTCAAAACGAATTTTGGGCGTACACTAGACCGAATAAAATGAATAAAAGTTGTGCAAAAATGTGCTGACCGGTCGCTGCTGTGCACCGGAGCCCGGGAACAGAAACCAAGCGGTTATCTGCCTCGCTGCGCCGCAAATTGTTACAGCTTCACAACACAACGTATATAGGAAGAAGATTCACAGCAGTGTTGTATCGTACCAGTGTTGTCATAGCCTAATTTTCAATTGCCGTGTTCAGTAAGCGAAATTGCCGTGTTTGTTTGGAAAATAGGCTATTCGATTGCCGTAGCATGAAATGAACCTAATAAAATAGGGTTACCACTTTTTGACCGAACCCATTTTAAATTGGTAATTTCGCCCTTTAAAGGAATAAAGACCCTACCATAAAAAACAGCATATTTTTATATCTATTATCAAACCAAATCCTTTACAAGGTTAGTCGGAAGATAGACTTTAGCGTATTTTTAATGAAATGTATGAACAGCTATTTCTTCTAAACTATTGACTTTTGGGGAAAGTTGTAGAACAAAACTTATTCATTATTACGGGTGATATAATACATTTTCGGATTAGTACCCCCTTTTAAACTAACCTTGTATGTATAAACTTCACTCTAAACTGAATAAATATTTTCTAAAAAAATAAGACCAAAATCTAAAAAAAAACTACCTTGTTATTAAGCTGATAAACATAAGACATAAAAAAAATTACACAAAAAAAAAACATAATTCAGATTTACTTATTAACTGAATAACAAACGCAAGAAAATTATCGTAGATTCCGCTACAGCCTGGACGTGCTATGGTAGGCCGTAGATTTTTAGTAGTATTTTTTGCCGAATTGCCGCAGAACACGGCAATTGCCGACGTGGAACGAAACTACTAAAGTGCGACACTTTAATAGTCAAAGCTCGTGCAATCTGCGACAGTACAACTCGATTATATAAAGAATGGGATTGAAAATGGTGGGGCTTTTATTGTTGTCTATTTGCATCTCGCTTGCAAAAGGCTGATAGTAAATCCACCGACAGTGATCGTCTTGTGGTGGTGAGTATCGCTACTCAGCAAAGACCTCCTTTCTTATCCTGTATTTATCGTTAAGGATACTAAGACAATACAATGGGCACCTCCTATGCGCTTATGTCATTTCTTCAAACCGCGTGATGTACTGGTGACACAGATCGCCCAAGCACGGGTAATTTTCAGAATCAGCAAAATAAAGTTTTTCATAAAAATACCCAATTTTCTTTTAAGTCATCTTAGCGCCTCGAGTTAACTGACTACACGGAGCGATATAGCGCTAGTCGTGCCTGTCACCTGTGTTGCCGTGCTTTCATTCATTTATGCGTGGCATCGAAATGATATCTGTGATGTGATGATATATGTGGACATGATAGTAATGATAGCCTAGCGGTTGAACGCTTGCATTCCATGCAGGAAGGTTTTACTTCGATTCCAGCCCGCACCTCTGACTATCCTAATTCATGTGCAGATCAAAATTTGATTATCACTTGCGTTACCGGTGAAGGAAAACATCGTGAGGAAACCAGCACATCTGAGAGGACTCCACAAAGTTATCAGTGGTGTGTGTATACCGCCAACCCGCAAAACCACAAAGTTACTCCAGCAGGATCTTGAATAACTTCGCAGCCGAAGAAATAACAAATACAAAATAAGGTGCAACATTTACCTCGTCTAGACAACTAATATACCTATGTGTAACTAGAATTTATTTCTATATTCCCATTAAAAAGAAAAATGTCTGGCTGCGGTATCGTTACCCAAGCAGGAAATGTTTTTGTGAAATAACTGAAAAACTGTAGTGCAACAAAGGACATCTGACAAAATGGACCAAAAAGTAAAGTAGCCGGCCAAAGAAAATTATGCATATATATTATTGTAGTACATGAATACCTAAACATTTTTAAATATGACGTCATTCTTCTAGGTCTGATATCTGACTCACTACATAAGGTTAAAATGTTCGATCTTAGTGAAAAAAATTAAAGAATTTAAGCGTTAAGATATTGACTAACAGTACATGGTATGTTTGTAATTAAAATAGATATATACTATATGCTATGTATATGTACTATATGTATATACTTTTCTTTGGCCGGCTACTTTGGATTTTGGTCCAAAAATGTATGAAGCTTGTCAGGTCTCCTTTAAAAATGTGCGCAACAATTACAGAAGCTGGGCAACTATTGTCCGTTTTTTAATCTCGGAGACAAAATTGACAGGCGCAAATGTGATAAGGCTTTTGACGTTTCGCGCATGTCTCGGGGATTAAAAAACGAACTGTAATTATCTATACCTAAGGTTTAAATAACTATTTTCGACATTATTTTGCTGCGGTAACGCACACGCACCAGGCTATAGTGGCGGACTAAAGCTACCTTCTGTTTCTGAGAAGAGGACCGTGCCCAACGGTGGGCCAGTTATGCGCTGATAAGGCATAACAGTCGTTTGAACTGGGATGTTAAACTTTATTTCTACGTTTTTAGAAGTGGGCATTCTGTTCTTTTTGTTTTGCGTCTACAATTTTTTATTTTTTATTCAAAAGTGCTATGGATCCTAAACGTTTTCCAATTCACGTCGTGTCAGTTTTGGCTCGGTTGTATATATTGTCCTAGATAGTTTTTGTTTGTTCAACTTATATATACTGAAAATAGATCACAGTCTAAAATAGACGAGTGCTTGCCATTTCAGACTAAAAAATATTTGGTATTTTTTGGCAACATTTCATGAACAAACATCCCTTTACCGTATGTACCTACGAGTTAAACATCAGTTCAACTTCAAACGCGGAGATTATTTAATGTATAAACACAACGCGCAGCTCTCTACTAATTGCTGTAATTACCTACGTACGTAGTGGTAGAAATGGAATACCTTAACCATTCTTGCTCTATAATACAAACGTGCAATGTATCCTCTTTAATGGTGGAACAATCTATGTAAATGTTTGGGTTCAAAGAGATAATTGCAATGTTTACGATCTTACGATTTACAAAGTTAAGCTGCGCTTGCCACGGTCAGTCCGTGGATGGGTGACCGTTCATTACATATCGAGACCCCTTAGTGCCTCGGAGAGCACGATAAGCCCCGGGTATCATAAGAATACCTATGACAGTTGTTAACTGGTAGTCAGAAACCCGAAAGTCTGACAACCGGTCTAATATTATGTTAACGGCATTGCCCAGTAACTGAGTTGCGGAGGTCTGATGGGGGTCGCTCCGCGTAAAATACTGGTATACAGCCGCATTAGGCTAGACTGGGAAAAGGCTAGGAAGACAGAACACACAACAATATTGTTAGTAATTTTGCTTATAAAAAATACTTCATCCCTGCTTTAGTTACGAATTCAGAAAATAGAGCTTCTAATCCCTTACCCCAAGTATGACCTAAAATACAGGATGGTAATGAATTCGTGTATTTCCTTAAAACCACATGATTCTACTACTGGTGTAGAATGGCACGGGATTTAGATTGACTAAAAATAAAAAACTTTTTTTTTTCATGCGGTAGCGGTAATTGGTCATATCTAAAACACCTAATAAGGAATCAGTAGTGTACATTTCGATGCCACGCATAAATTAATGAAAGCACGGCGACACGGCTGGCGGGTACGACTAACGCAATATCGCTCTTTGCAGTCGGATAACTCGAGGCTCTAAAATGACTCAGAAATATAAAACAAAGTTTTTTTAAAATTTTATTTTCAGTTTTTTTTTTCAGAAATACCTATTTAGGGTTAATCTGTGTCACCAGTAGATCACGCGGTTTGAAGGAATTACACGAATTCGTTAACACCCTGTATAAACACTGCTGATTATAGCCTACGTTAGATAGAGTTTACCGTATTTCATAAGGAATCTTTGAACAGCTATTTCTCTTAAACTATTGACGCTTGGGGAAAGATGCAGAAAAAAAGTTATTCATTAATATGGCTACTTTAACACCCTCTCACATTAGTAACCCCCTTTTCGACTAACCTTGTATAAACTCAAAATATGAGAAAAAAATTCGTTCGATCTATCAGATCTATTTGTGTATAATATTGATGAACCAAATACAATTTTAATCTATTTTTGAAAAAAAGCTTGTTAACTGCTATAAAGAATATTGAAAGCCTCGCATTCGTAGCTTACCCATTCATTCAGTCATTCGGTCATTAACGTTACATAATAGACCGCAATTAAGCTGAATAGTCGAAAACGTTATCTTTATCCAATATAATCGTATCGACTGGTGGCTTCGACGCATCTATCGAATGTTTTAGATACTATAAACCAATATTACACTGAAAATGTCCAGTCGCGGACTTGAAATGTTTACCACCCTAAGGTCCACAACGTTATTTTTAACCGACTTCAAAAAGGAGGAGGCTCTCAATTCGGTTGTATTTTTTTTTTTTTTTTTTTGTTTTTATGTTTGTTACCTCATATCTCCGTCATTTATGAACCGATTTCAAAAATTCTTCTTTTGTTCGAAAGGGTATACCTCCCGATTGGTCCCATATAAATTTTGTTACGATTAGACCATGAACTTCAGAGATATGTAACGGAACTCCTCATCGGATCAAAGCAAAATTCTCAAATTACTAATATAGCTTTGTTTATAGTTGTTGTTGGGAACTGACTACTGGAAAAGAGGAGGGGGTGCGTGCCCCCCCCCCTGGAATGTTTTCATTATATCGTGTAAGGTATCATTTGAAAGGGCTTTTTATGCACGACTACGTCAAAGCCAAAAAAAGGGTTATGAAGAGGAGGGGGTTAATTTTTGGCACTAAAACGTATTTAATAAAAAATAAACTTTAAAAAAAGTAAAAACCGACTTCACAGAAAAACTAAAAGGAGTAAAATAATTACCATAATATAAAATTAACAGTTTCAGAAGTCGGTGCAACTCCCCAACTAACAATTTATCGTCGTACAATAGTTTAGTAAACGTTATCTTATTACCACAGCTAGGTCACACTAACGTTTTCATAACGTTTGTAAAACGCGAAAAGGGCCCCATTTATACGACCTACGTTGTTGTACAATCGTCATACAAAAGTCTTAAGACGTCTTCGTTGAAGTCATTCAAAAGTCGTGTGAACGTTATGAAATTACCACTTTCATCGCACAGTAGTTTCATCATAACTTTACTACGACTCGATTCGTCGTACTGTGGTCATACAGATGATTTGAATGACTAAAACGGTTTAATTGAGTCAAGTAACAACACCTGTACAACGGATTTATATTTCTTGTTAGTGATTTGTGAGATTTGAGTGCAAAATAAATAATTACAAGGAAATAAAAGGTAAGTGTTATCTAATTTTCATATCTTGCTAACTGTAATTGTTTTTAATACCGTTTAGTTCGACTGGGAATTTAAGTTTTATGATAATATACCTATGTAAATACTATTCGTATTTACATGCCCCTTCATAGTTTTGTGTTTGAAACATTATATTTTTATTAATAAAAATATGTTTATTTGTAAAAATGTAAGACATGTTGCTTTTGTCTCACACTTACCTCTTTATGACGTTGTAAAGACAGTATGTCGTTTTAAGGTTATTTCAAGACCATGCAATACGCCATTCGCCAGTGTTGTTAGGGTTCCTCAGAAAATTAAAAATCGTTTTTAATTTGTCAATATTCACCAATATTAGTTATCTTTAAATTGGTTTTAGGCAAAAGCTGATCGTAGTAAAAGCGCAGTGCAGATTACAAAACTATTATTACCTATATTATATTATTATATTAGATTATTATATTCAAGTAATTTTTATCTAAAATAATGACTCAATATATGGATATAGATAAATTTATAACGAAAGCAGATTTTAGACTTCTTAACAGATTGATTTGGCCATGGAAAAGCACTCATTTTATATTATCCGACAAGTGCTATGGTTGCCACCATATCATTGACTTTCATAATAAGCGGCCATTCCATTTCATTGTATCAAATAAAAATCAAATTGGTAATTTAATGCATTTTAGGGAGTTTTGGTGCCACTACTGTTTAGAGTTTAGCGTATACAATCATTATGTGCAAGATGAATGTGATTATTGTTTCTACTCAGTTCCAGAAGGAACTGAAAAATAGTGTAGTATTCCCTTACCTTCAATTTCAAAAATTTTCGCTTATCATCTTTTTTTACTTAAGTACCATCCCATTACAAGTTTATTACACACATGTATTAGAATATATATTTTATTTAGTTACCCAATATATTATGTCTCATAATATTGTACAAATTTAAACTGATGACCATACAATACAAACCTAAGTACAAATTAACAAATGAGTACCTAAACAAAAGTTTACCACGACCACGACACAAACATCCAGACATCCACCTCTGCCGCGCTTCACCTCCCGCACTTGCCTTCAGTAGCAAATCATCTTTCACCGTGAGTGAGCGCAAGTGACCGACGCTCCGTCGTGCAGTGGCGAGAATATTGGTTAGTTCTTAAACTTAATTAAAATACAACAGTGTTATAAAGTAGATCGAAAACATAATACTTACTATCTACTTTGTCACTTACTTACTTTAGACGTAAAAATATGTAGAAACTATTGGTAATATTTATTTTGAAACTTAATATGAAACATTAGCGTACCTATTTAAAAAGTTCATCACAATTTTATGTACATACACTTCAATTAGAAATTACCGGTTAAATTTATACTCATCTACACTTACATTAATCTCAGCAGCTGTTCAAAATGGGATCCATTTACGGCTACGCATGCCTCCGCACTTTTTCGTAGGTCGTTTCGCACTCGAGAAAACACAACAGTGTCATTTCTTATGTCTCTAAACGCACTTTTTTTTAACTACTTACTATCATTTCGGTCCACTGTACTTTTGTGTAAGACAATAAGTAGACTCAATTTACGCGCGAGAAATGAGCGGGCGGCGCTACAACGCGGTGTACGGGAACTCGCTAGCGAGACAGCTGAGCTGACTGACTGGGGTAGCGACCAGCGGGGCCGAGCGTCGGGCCACGCGGCGTGTTCCCCGCGCCCCGCGCCCCCTCCCGTATCTTGTTGCCCTCGCGCATAACTATAAATATGATTCATATAGGGTGACTGGTAATTAGTGACCGATACTTTAACACATAATTGTACTCATGATAACAAACAACTTTCCCAAAGAAACATTATAAATAAAACAAAAAAAAAAAAAAAAACATTACGAGCCGCGTCTATTCTGTAACGGATTTATTAATAAATTTTAAATGAAAAAAATAAAATAACGATAATGTTTCTTTGGGAAAGTTGTTTGTTGTCATGAGTACAATCATGTGTTAAAGTATCGGTCACACCAGTCACCCTATATTTTTACAATGCAGCGCGAACTGATTGTGATTAAGGTTCAGGCGAGCCGATAAGGTCGCAAGCGCAGGAGTGCACTCCTGTAGGTACCTATATGTACAGCGTGTCATTTTAGATTTGATACGTGATGTAGTCTTAGTTTGTTAGTTTATGAGTTGTGTTTTTATTTCTTTCGTTTTTTTGCAGCGTAAACATGCCCTTTAAAATTGTTCAAACGAAGGAACGAGGAAAATTTACTCTCACAATTATCCCTGATAAATGGGAACAAAATACAATTCTTCATTGGCCAAAACGGAGAGTGGAAGACTTGTTAGATCAAGAATTATCTTACCCTGACGATTCTTGGCTCACCATGAAGTGTCAGGTCAAAAGGACCGGATTGATTTCTAAACAAAGCGCAGAAGCTGAGCTAGCTACCATGTTACAAGAAAGTGACACAGATACTGAAGGAATTACTCCACAAACGTCCAAGACACAACTTAAGAACTCTGTTCAACTCTGTTTTGATGAAATTGCTAGCATCTGTGCATCTGTAAGTACCAACAATAATATACTTGGCTAATCTTATGTCCAATTTTTTTATAATTTTTAATATTTTACCCTTACGTTTATTTGCTCCTTTCTTATTATTGCAATATTTACTTATTAATGAAGACTTGGTCTCGTCTTATTCTACTCTGCCGGAACACACATGACGGAACTTACCTAGTTGTTTATCATTAAGACACATTTAAATTAGGATTCACAAGCACTCGTGATTCAAACTGTTTATACTGAAAGTGTCTCATAATACTTTTTATCTTCAGGACATAACTACCGAGGCGCCGAATGAAGAAGATGTAAGCAATAAGGAACAAGCTAGTAATATCGTCTACGAATATATTACAGATACACCTCAAACATCAGAACAGGTCGTTACTTTGCATGCGGAAAATGACAATTCTCAGAACACTGAAGCAATTTCGAACATATTAGCAATAACCGGAGCATTGCAACAGAACCAACAAATCATTTTAGATTACTTAAAAAAGATGGAGGACAACATATTGCATAAGTTATCATATTTAAGTGCACAAGTAGACACTATTGCAGAGCGTAATATGATGGCTGGCAAAAAAGCAGAAAATGTGGCATTTAAGATTATATCTAACAAGGAAGACTTAAACAATTTTGAAAAAAAGTTAGAAGATCCGATGTATCGAGCAGATATTAAAACCCAACTGTCGTGTGTTTGTGGAAAAGGAAAAGGACGCGGAATCAGTAATGCTTATTCATTAGCAGATGTAATGTTCACTAGAAATTTTATGACACAATGTTCTTGGGGAGGCGGCTCAAAAAAAGAGATAAACAAACTTTGCTTTAAATCCTACACAAAAACCATTGAGTTATTCTTTAGCGTCATTCATGAAACCGATGCTGATTATAAAAAAAACGAAAATGAATCATTTTTTAAAAACATAATGCGTCATTCAGTTAGTAGAAACAAACAGAATATTCTTCGAGCTTCATCAAGTAGACGTAGATCGCAAAAACAGTCAAAAATTCCGATTTCACTTTTAACACCAACCGTTAATGATAATGGCGCATCAATTGATAACAATATTGATTTATCAACTAACACTACAAACAACATTGATGCATCAAAACAGCCATCTCCAACAGTTGACATAAATGATTCATCGACTAACAACACTAATAGCACTGTTGCTCCAACACACCAAAAAGCACCGTCAGCAGAGCCAGCAGTAGCAGCTGCTATTGGTGACTAGCATAATGCGCCTGATATGATTGTGTGATTTGAGTTTGAGACCAATTAATTTGATTTTTGTTTAACTTGTTTTAGTCAAACTCAGGGTTTTTTTTGTAGTTAAAATGGGAAATAATCTATTTACAAACTTAGCACGTAATATTAAATACTTACTAGAATTGATGTTAATATGCGAGTAGGTTCAACGAAAAAGTAACTATTTTAAATTAATAACTAGGTACATATAGTTGCAAAAATCTATAGATTTGTAGTTAGATTTTTTTTCCTTTCCTGTTCCTTGTTGAAAAAATACGGGTTTATTTTTTATATAGTGAACAAACTTTAATACGTCATAAATCATGTCCATTATGAACATGAATCTAAACAACTTTTCCCAAGAAACATTGGTCTGAAATTAAAACTTTTTTGAACATTCTATATTAATTATTTAGTTTATGTTTGAACTTCTGCGAAATCGAAAAAAAAAAATGTCAGTTCCGGGCCCTTGCTTCTTGGGTGAAGTTGTTTAGTTTCATGGGCTATATGACATAATTATTAAAAATTTTGCACTGAACAAAATCCCTGTGTATTATTTAAAAGATATAATACTATTTTATTTTATTTGATTTTAAATACTTAAGAATATAATTTATGACTGTACTTAGTTACCTACAAAAGTAAAGAATACTTTTTATTATTGTGATTTTAAACAAATTATTTACAAGATTTTTAGTTTAAGAGTTGATAAAACAAAAGGTTATAATTAATACTCATCGCATGTGATTTAAAATACTTAAAATATAACTTAAGACTAGACTGTTACGTCATATACAAAAGTAATTAGTACTTTTTGTTAAGTATTGTGATTATAAAGACTCATATAATGATTCATGACTGAATAGGTAGTACAAAATTATTCTATAAGTACGTACTATGTTTTGATTATTATATTTTCATATCTTAAATACTGTGTTGATATGCATAACGTTTGCTATCAGTGATTTTGCATGTTTATAAAAAAGAGTTGAAAGATTATTAAAAGAAGTTACTATACTCATATTTCTTTTATTTTAAATAAATCCTTTACAGTGTATGGATGAGAGGTACAAAATATACATGCTCATTATGAGGAATGCCAACAATTTTACATTTTATATTCTCTACAAGATACGTACATTCCGATTTAATGGCGTTATTAACCTCACACATATAAATACCAAGAAATGAAGATTTCATTGGAACTTCAAATGCATCAGTGCAATTTTCCAAGCTATTCCCATTGATCTGTATCTTTCCATCATCATCATTTATAGATAAAATTTCAATGACTTTATTTTCGGTACTTAAAAACCATTTATTATGACTTTCAGTTGACAAAATAAAATTTTTTAAATGGACAGTAGACACAATACCATTCTTATTTCTTTTGGTACTATAAAAAGGATATTCTGTATTTTGGTGGTCACAGTTTTGTAATTCTATATGTCTTTGCTCTAAAAGTCTTTTTGCAATTTGGCTTAAAGGTTTGTTTCCCTGCCTTACCATTTTTTTTATACTGTAAAGTTTATTTTCAAACGGGTAGGCGTTAAAGTTTTGCAAAATACCAAATCTTTTTACTTCGTCTATAAGGTGACAAAGGTTATGTACATTACTAGTCAAATATTCTTTTCCATAAATTTTCGCATATGTTTTAATGAAGTACTTTAACATTTCATCTGCAAGCCTAAGGTATTTAAAATGTTTCTCATTGAAACATACAGTAACGGCGCAAAAAAAAGTTAAAAAGTGGTAGTATACTTCAAAACACAACACATCCTTTAGAATAATGAAGCTAAGGTACATTAAAAATGAGTGGAATTCAGAAGCTTTCCAATATGCCAGAACTTCCAAAGATCTAATGGACCTATGAATTTCCGTCGGCAATTTACAAGAAAGTAAGAAGTCAGATATTTTACAAATATCTTTAAAGCACAATTTCGTTAAGTTTTTGTTTCCAAAATTGCCGTCTCGCCAACCCATAAGCAGTCTTTTTGTTATACCTAAGTCTATTAAATGTAGAGAATCCCCTACAGGTATATCTTCAATCATATCCATGGTTTCCAGATGAAGTAGAGGAGAATCATACTTATGATGATTTCCATATTTTTTTGATCTGAAATCAGCATCATTTCGTTTAGAACAGTCAATCTTGGAAAATATAACAGTGTGGGATATAACCGAGTACTCTCCAACGACTGTGCATTTCAAACATCCATGTTTCCCGTTAAAATTACAAACTCCTGGAACAAAAATTAATTGTTAAATAACAATTTAAAAATATCTCTTAATTCACTTCTAATGAGCTGCTTACCTTTGATTAACGCTCTAGCTGGAGAATCGCAAATAAAAGCCTTAATTTGAATAGTGCAGATTTTTTGAAGGCCTTTCTTTGTTTTAATTTCCATAGGATTTTGAAGAAGATCCTTCAACTCCGTCACAAGATGCGTTAAGTAAGCTTCTAAGTCGCTTGGTTTGCATGTTCCTTCATAAATACCAACAACAATTGGTGAGAGATGTCTTTTTTCATAAATTTGGCAAAGTATAGGCCATACTTGATGTCGTGAGCTTTTATAAAGTGGGAGACCATCTATGTTAAATACTAATGAAATTATATCTGGAACATCATCAATATGTTCTAATGTTTCTTGTAGTTGCCACGATAATCCATTATGCCAATATTTACCTGTACCTACTGGAAAAAAATACAATTTGATCTCATTTGTTCTAAGAAGAGTTCTAGGATCGTTTGGAACAATGTTTGGAAGTCTTTTGTTGAGAATTCCGCTCAAACTTTTGAGGGCATGATGAGAAATATTGAAGTCAAGAGCCCATTTTTTGAAATCCTCCAGAAACGTATTGTCTTTGTCGTCATCTGTATTAGATGATTCACTAATTGATTCTCTTGCGCTTGACAACTCCGATTTGTCACTATAGTCATCTAAAAATCAAAAAGATTACTTTTCAAAAAATGATAAATATAGTAAATACCAAAACAAATAAATTTAAAAATATTGAGAAACTCGCATGAATAAGTATACTTGAAGCGTAATACTGATAATATGTTACGAAAAAAGCTTACCATACGTTACCACAGCGGACCCACTAGGAACACTGTTAACAACGTCAACTGTAAATAAAATAAAATTAATTTTCATACATAGTTACATAAATAATTTCAACATTTATGTATAAAAAAACGAATTTAATATCGGATAAAATCATCCATGAAATATTTAATAGTTAATAAAATAAATATTGATACTGAACCCTTTTGTTGTTCATGTGTTGTAATATTTTCTTCTTCAACATTTGTGACCAATGCCACGGATGTTGGTGTTGTACTTTTGAGTAAAAGGAAATTGCGATTTACTTTCCTTTTGAAAGCTCCACTACGTTTAAGTTTTCTCCACGAATTTTTTGCTTGCATGTTTAGAATGAAATTATATCAAACTTTCCGTTAATGTGGCGGCCAAGACGTTCAAAAGTCAAAATTAGACTCAAATGCGACAACAAGGTTGGTTAAAATCAGGCCATGACATTTAATCGACATCATGTAATATAAAGGTTATATTTAAGTCGTAAATGAACAACCAAGTTATTCAAGTGTCTCAAATTTACTGCTATAAAACAAGATGGGGATCGTTTTACAAACGTCATTGTCAAAACGTGTATACAACTGCTTCATTATATAAATGTCATATATAGGTTTTTCAATCACCTAATTTGGTCATTTGAAATCGTTTATTGGACTATAACGTTAGCATGACGTATTGTGTTGTCGTACAAACGTTTTAGCTAAAACTTTAATATAACGTCGTGTAGTTTAGTCTTGCTGACGTTGCTATGACCAGTTTATTATGACATACTCGTCGCACGACTAAAAAGTAAAATTAAAGACGTCTATAGGACCTAGTAGTCATCTCATTACTATTATAAGACTACAATACAACTTGAAGTCGTACAAGCCTTACCTTTTACGACGATTTTGTTTGTTGGGTCTACACTGAAACAAATAGAAGCCACCGACTTCTGAAACTGTTACACCTTAGTTTATGTTGCGTCAAGTTCCCTAGTAAAGTGTGAAATGCCTGAGATGTGCTACGCAGGGGTTGTCTAATACAACGAAACTGACCGAGCGGACCATCTCAAGCCTCAAGGTGTCTATTCCCGTCAACTGTTATAGAAACCTACTGAAACAAAATAGAAATAAAAAAAAAAATGTTGTTAAAAAAATATGTCAATCGATTTTCCTAGTGATTCTGAACAAACTAGTTTCAGGTTTAGTATATCGGTTTAAAGACATTTATTTCTCAAAGAACAAATTACAGTTCACTTAAAGAGAAACTTAACTAAATTAACAATAGTTTGTAGTTTACGTTGCGACGTTCAAGCCATCCAAGAAACTGAACACCATATATTTTATAAAACAGCACGTATGTAGTTAGGTAAAGATAAAATACAAAACAGTTCACGCTAAACTTATGTTTCTAATATTAAAAGCTAAACTTATGTGTCTAGATAATTCCTTAAGGCTTTTTTAAATGTTGGTATACTTGTACACTCTCTGACTTTTTTAGGTAATTTATTGTATAGCCGAACCCCCTCATACTGTATAGTCTTCTTACCGTACAGGGTTCTCACTCTTGGTACTTCTAAGTCGTCTTGATTACGGGTATTATATCTATGAGTCTTTTGTGTGAATGAAATATTTGTGTGTATTTTGGTCTTAAGTATCTTTCGGATAGTCATGCATGTATGGTATGTATACAATTGTTGTAGGTTAAATAATTTTGTTTTTTTGTATAGTAATTCTGTAGGAGTGTAGTAGTTATAATTGAAGAGGACTTTGATGATTTTGTTTTGTGTTCGTTGTAGGTGTTGTTGATTTGTTTTTGCAGCTTGTCCCCATACTTGGATCAGATATTCCAGATGTGGCTTGACTAGCGTGTTGTAAATTGTATGTCTTAGCTTGTAGGGTACGCATTTTGCAATGTTACGTATGGCTCCGGTGAGTGGGATTATTCGAGATCTTACATAGTCAATATGCGCTCTGAATGTCAACTTACTGTCTACAATTAGGCCCAAATACTTTTCATGCGTTGATTTTCGTAACGGTTGGTTATTTATTGTAAGATTTGGAAAAGATGCTATTTTTTTATTCTTTGCTGCGAAAATGACATAAGCAGTTTTACTAACATTCATAGTAAGAAGGTTTTGACTAAGCCATGTATTCAAAACATTGAGATCTTTCTGCGCTTCTGAGATAATATCAGTGATGTGATATATACTAAAACTAAGCTTGTATAGTTATAGCTTATGACGCAATATGCTTTACTATATAGCGAAATAGTATAGCGTAGTCAGTAGTAGAGATATTCAGGTCATACTTTCTTATATTCCTCCTATACCTCCTCAGTACCCCAATTTATGCGCAATCTATCTCCAGCTATATTTAGAGCAATCAAGAGCTAAAAGTGTTTTGTTCTCGCCAATTAAGAACTTTTTCGCGCGTACTGCAAATGAAACTTAATTTAATTGAAACAAAACCTCTTTTAATTAAAGCCTACAAACAAAAGACGAGTTACCACCCTACTTTGGACCATAGAATTTATTCGTAGACAGGCTTCGCTTTATATAAGCACCTAGTGTTATAAGTGTTATAACACTTGTATTGTATTATAGGTAATACAAGAAGATATTTAAAAAATAATACATTTACGATGTAAACAAATTCGTGTAAGTAATTCGTTAAAACCACAGTCATGATCTTTTACAGCCATTACAAGTCTAAATTAACACAGCAAGGGATTTAGCTTGAAAAAAATATTTTTTTTTTTTACTTTTTTGTGTTGCGATACTGATAACTAGAGATCGGATAATCGGATGCATATTCACCTAAACCTGCGCTGTTGGCTAATATGGAATGAGCTTTTGTGTCGAAAAAATCCTGCGGTTCCGGGACAATTATTTTAATTTATGTTAGTTTTGGTTTATCTAAGACACACCACTCCTCTTCTTACACTCTACGTATACACATATTTCCATCGGGGGTTAAACATTAATTTTAAATAATTATGCAAGCCCGGGTTTTTTAATTTTAAAAAGTCGCTTCCATACTATACACTCGACTAGTTATTTTTCCCAGTGTTCCTAGAACGACGGGTTTTTTTTACAAAAAAAAAATATATTTTAAAAAGCCGTTTCCATACTTTCGTAGCTAAAAATTCACTTTAGGTAAATATGCATCCGAATATCCGATCCTTAGTGATAATCAGTGATCGGAAAAGGGTGAGCTAATTTACCTAAACTTCAAAGAACAGAGACAAAAACTGGAGACTTCCTTACGACAATTTTTTTTTTCGGGAGAATTTTCTCGGAGATTGTATTTCATTTGTTTTCAAAAAATAAAAGACAATCTCCTTTTTTGAAAACAATAAACAATCTCTATTTTAAAAACAATGAAAAACATGTCATCTGGTTTTGTGACAATTTTGGGAAACAAAAATAGGAAACGAATTTAAGTGTTTTATGTACTATTAACATTAATATTCACGAAAAAAAATGTTGTAAGGAAGTCTCCAGTTTTTGTCTCTGTTCTTTGAAGTTTAGGTAAATTAGCTCACCTTTTTCCGATCACTGGTGATAACTGATAAGTGATCGTACCTAAACCAACTGATAAGGCTGCAAAAAACGTAATTTTATTTTGTACCTAACATTTCGATGCTTCGCATAAATGAACGGAAGGACGGCGACACAGCTGGTGAGCACTACTAGTGGGATACCTATTGCTTCGCGCAGTCAGTTAACTCGGGACACTAAACTGACTTAAGTTGAAAATAACAAGTTTTAAAATTATTTTTCTCTTGGTCGCCATTACACTAGTACTACTACTACTAGTCTACTACTACTAGTCTACTACTACTAGTCTACTACTACTAGTACTAGTCTTATATTTAGTTCATAAGATTGTTTTTTTTTTCTGTTGTTAAGTGTGTATATGTATACAGGGCTACTGGTAATTCGACGTATTCCTTGCACCACGTTATAGGGGGGCTAATGTGCAACAAATTTAACCCCACATATGTTCTACGAAATTCAATGGATTTCGAGACATTGCAATTTTTATATTATTTTTAATAATACCCAGAATTCCTTCTTAAACACTATTTATCTCTAAAATATCAAATTGATCGGGTTTGATTATGATATTAGCTTGTAGCTGATACTTTTACGAAGCTTTCTGCGTATTTAACAGTTCTTAATGACCATCCAATTGAAAGTAATCATTAAAAGTTAAATAAGTGTATTAGAAAATCATCGAGGTACACGATAAAGAATGATGTTTATCTCAAAAAATTACTATGACACTAAGTGTACAAAATGCAAGACAAACATCCTTATTTAATCAGCTATCCAACGAGGTATAGACGTTCAAAAAATATTTAGAAACTAATGTAAAAATGTCATAAAATACTGACAAAGGCGATTTCTGAAAAATCTCTACAAGCACGCAGGTAGCCCGTTAAGTGCAATTCATTGCATAATCCTCGCGTAGAGATTAAACAGCAGTCTGTCGGGCACCAACTGTCCTCTAAATGTCAGGATTAGATTAGATCAGGTCGTTAGGTTATGTTTGGTCAGGGTTAGGTAAGTTAGGTTAGGACCTAAGTGTGCGAGGGAACACCGGGGTGGTTTTAGTCAGTAACAGTCTGACAGACCCCTCTGCCCACCCCCAGGATGGAGGATATCCATTAGGATATAAGAAGGCAAAAAAAAAATGGTCAGGTTAGGTCGTTAGGTTAGGTCACGGTTAGGTTTAGGTTTGGTCACAACTTCGATGCCCTGGGATCTGGAGGCGAGGGCCCTCGCGCTGAGATATCGCCAAAGCGAGGAGGCGCTTGAGCGGAGTGGTCTCCGCCAGATCCTAGTGGCTGTGGAGGGAACGACTTGCGCAACCCAACGCAGGACACGCCACATTAGTGGCGGTAAGACCCGTAATGGAGGAATGGCTGGAGAGGCGGCATGGCAACCTCAGCTTCCAGATGACGCCGGTGCAGATATCTCAGCGCGGGGGCCCTTGCCTCTAGATCCCAGGGCATCGAAGTTGTGACCTAACCTAAGCCTAACCGTGACCTAACCTAACGACCTAACCTGACCATATTTTTTTTGCCTAGTGGATATCCTCATGGATGTCCTCCGTCCTGGGGGTGGACAGAGGGGTCTGTCAGACTGTTACTGACTAAAACCACCCCGGTGTTCCCTCGCACACTTAGGTCCTAACCTAACCTACCTAACCCTGACCAAACATAACCTAACGACCTGATCTAATCTAATCCTGACATTTAGAGGACAGTTGGTGCCCGACAGACTACTGTTTAATCTCTACGCGAGGATTATGCAATGAATTGCACTTAACGGGCTACCTGCGTGCTTGTAGAGATTTTTCAGAAATCGCCTTTGTCAGTATTTTATGACATTTTTACATTAGTTTCTAAATATTTTTTGAACGTCTATACCTCGTTGGATAGCTGATTAAATAAGGATGTTTGTCTTGCATTTTGTACACTTAGTGTCATAGTAATTTTTTGAGATAAACATCATTCTTTATCGTGTACCTCGATGATTTTCTAATACACTTATTTAACTTTTAATGATTACTTTCAATTGGATGGTCATTAAGAACTGTTAAATACGCAGAAAGCTTCGTAAAAGTATCAGCTACAAGCTAATATCATAATCAAACCCGATCAATTTGATATTTTAGAGATAAATAGTGTTTAAGAAGGAATTCTGGGTATTATTAAAAATAATATAAAAATTGCAATATCTCGAAATCCATTGAATTTCGTAGAACATATGTGGGGTTAAATTTGTTGCATATTAGCCCCCCTACAACGTGGTGCAAGGAATACGTCGAATTACCAGTAGCCCTGTATTATGTTTATGGTTAATAGATAATAACTAAGTAGTAGTATGTAAGTATTTTGTATTTTTTATTGAGTGGTTGCTGTGTCTTGCAGTGTTTTTCTATGTATATGTTCATTCAGACAGTCTGCATTTTTCGGTATGAATTGTAAATATTTGATAGCCACACTATCGTATTAGGTTTAAGACCTGTAAAGATAGTTTTAAGGAGGATAAATAAATACACCACGAAGTTTGAAGGAATTACATGAATTCGTTTATATCCTGTATATATGTTACTGTAAATGCTCGAACTACGGTAAATCCTAAGATTTTCCAGTAAAACCTAAGATTTACCAAGTCCGATTGGTAAAAGTCCGAATTGTTGTGTGATAATCGTTAATTTCGGACTTTTACTAGCCATTCACTCGGTAAGTCCTAGGTTTTACCTCAGACACGGTAAATGTTGAAAATTAGTCATGCCGAGACAATTAATGGTACCGAACCAAATGAAAAGAACAATGAATGAATAATTAGCTTAGCCAACGCAGGTATTATGTTTTTGAGAAGTTTTTTTTTGTCTATTTTACTTTTCAAAAAGCATTTTGAAATCCTATATCAAAATTATATAAGTAACTTGCCTGCAGCTATTGACTCGTAATTATAATGTTTAATAAATAATTTCTAATTACATAATATTGTTTTATTCCCAAAACCAACATTTACTAATCGTTATTGGTAAAACCTAGCATTTGCCAAGCCATTTGCCAACTGATGTTGGTAAATCCTGAGATTTACCAGTAAAACCTAGGATTTACCAATATTCCGGCTTTTGCAGTACCTGACATATTATACATTAATTCTAATATCTACAATGTAAATGTAAACTACACAACTTCATAAAACAAGTTTATATTGTATGTACATTGGCAAAGGTTATAGGTATAAAGGTTAATTACATTTCCAAATAACCTAATTAAAAATTAAAATCAAATTTACATTATAAAGCCTCGAAGATGCTCGTGCTCCAGTGAAATTAATTACGTAAGATGAGGAGTGGAATCGCGTAGGCATATAACTCGGTCGCACGCCGTTTCAAGTCTGTTTTAGCGTTATTCTTTGAAGTGGGCGGGCTAAGACGCGCCGGGAGCTAATGGGCGAGTTTATTATTATTTGTTTAGTGTAAGTTCGCGGGCAGCGGGCTGCACACATCGCTCTACACCGTGGGAACGAGATCTCACATCATAACTTTTATACTTGTACAAATCAATCGAAATGCACCTTTTTTCTCACATTGATAGAGTTCATTAGCTGAGATACAGACGCTCGTGTTTACCTACTTAATATAAGGTAAAATAAACAGTTTTTTCAAATACTTTTCTCTTTATATCTCAAGTTATTTATCGTTCGTTCCATTCGATTCAATGTTTACTTACAATGTTGTACAAAAACAAATTAATTCGTTTCGCTTCGCTATTTGGCACAGTAAAGAAAGACAAATTTTACACAATTTTGATGCCATGTAAATTTACTAAGCAAGCATCATCATAAATCTTCAGTCCTCAGTGAATGTACTGTAAAAAGAACACGTTACAATCCGCCTGAAGTACAGAAATTAAGTTTTTGTCGTGGGAAATAGATTAAACGTCACTCAGGCTCTGCCGCTGACGGCGAAGCAATTTTTTATATTAAAAACTCAATGGGAGTAAAATGTGAAATCACTCGCCATCGCCGGCTAAACAAGGACAAAGAACTCGTACTGCCCTTGTCAACAAGGAAACAAGGAACACGGGCGGCTCGAAAGCCTTGCAGCCTTCGTCACGCAGCGCCAAAACTCATGCCAACGATAAAGTTTATTTTCGCTTTACATTGAAAATGTATTAAGACCAATTAAGAACTTCCAGTATAGTCCCTTGAAGATTTACATAATTAAACATAAATCGGTTCAGGCGTTCAGAAGTTATGCTGGAATAAAGAGAAACACACACTTAACTACATATCTACTAGAGATGTAACGATTGTTCGTTTTCCCACATTCGTGAATGCGAATGCGAATATTCAACTAAAACAATCGCGAATAAATAAAAGCATATCGATTTTTTAAATATGTGCCAAAAATATGCAATTAGGGCGCTTTCAATTTAGACGTTTCGTGTCGGACCGCTGCCGCACGTTTACCGTGCCGCTGGTTATAACCCGCTGGCGGGCCGCTGCAGTACGGTAGCCGTCCGACAGCAAACGCCTAAATTGAAAGCCTATCTGACTGCCGTGCGTTTGTATGCTAGTGATGTGACATCAGTCAAGCCATGGACTCTGACGAAGAAACATTATTGTTAGTGCTCTTGTTGAAAATTATAAAACAGAAACAAAAACAAAAACGACGCCCCCGTAAAAGAATGTTTTCATTAACATGTAATTCTGGTGATTTCCATAATCTTTATCCTAGGTTAAAACAAGATCCAAGCAATTTTTTTAATTATCTAAGAATGTCTAGAGAATGTTTCTACGAATTACTTGAATAAGGGCTCTTTCAATTTAGACGTTTCGTGTCGGACCGCTGCGGTACCGAAGCGGTGCGTTTGTCGTATTGCGCACGGACGGTCGCTTGTTTTCATACAAAGCGCGCGGTGCGGCAACAGTGCGGCGTCGGTACCGCAAACGCTCGACAACAGGACGGCAACATCGCAAACTCCACGTGTTCTTTTCGCTGTTGAATAGTGCGGTGAATAGACGTGAGAGCTAATTTCATCGAATTTTCTATAATCGTATCGAATATAAACGTGGAAGAATTTATAAATGAAATTTAAATACGTCCTACATTAAGGAACTCCAAAGGCGACAAATACAGTAATCGCACGGAAATAAAATAGTTTTTTGCCGCTGAATTTTACTTTTATCTAATTCAAGTAATTCGTGGAAACATTCTATGGGCATTCTTAGGTAATTAAAAAAAATGCTTGGATCTTGTTTTAACCTAGGGTAAAGATTATGGAAATCACCAAAATTGCATGTTAACGAAAACATCGGTGATGCTCTTTTACGGGGGCGTCGTTTTTGTTTCTGTTTGATGTTTTTCAACAAGAGCACTAACAGTAATGTTTCTTCGTCAGAGCCCATGGCTTAACTGCTGTCAAATATATATAAAACATCACTAGCATACAAACGCACGGCAGTCAGATACGCTTTCAATTTAGACGTTTCGTGTCGGACTGCAACCGTACTGCAGCGGCCCGGCAGCGGGTTATAATAACCAGCGGCACGGTAAACGTGCGGCAGCGGTCCGACACGAAACGTCTAAATTGAAAGAGCCCTAAGTTAAAAGTAAAATTCAGCGGCAATAAACTGTTTTCAAACATACTATATCAGCTGAAGAAAGACTGCTGATAACATTGAGGTGAATAAAGTAAACAACATATTTGTGATATTATTTATTTCGACAATTATTTTCATTGGTTATTTGTTTTATACAAACTTTTAGTAAAAAGGATAATATTAAGAGGGCTATCACATTTTATCACCTCTCTCGAACAGAACATATTTTTAAGAATGTTAAATGAAAAGATGCAGTTTTGAAAAATGTAATCAATGGGCTCAGAAAATAATATGAATTTAATAAGTAATTTAAAAATACATTTTTATTGTGTTCCATAATAAAGACAGCTTGCTTGTGTTTGAGAGAGGTGATAAAAGCAAACAAGTAATGAAAATTTTATGAAATTAGCTCTGTCGTCTATTCACCGCACTATTCAACAGCGAAATGAACACGTGGTGTTTTCGACGTTGCCGTCCTGTTGCCGAGCGTTCGCGGTGCCGGCGCCGCACCGTTGCCGCACCGCGCGCTTTGTATGACAAAAAACGATCGTCCGTGCGCAGTGCGACTAACGCGCCGCTGCCGCACCGCAGCAGGACGACAGCATACCGCTAAATTGAAAGAGCCCTTAGGATCTTATATTTTGATCGTACGTTTCGACCGGCCATTTTGAAACTGAAACTAGCCGATACTGCACGAAGTAAAAAACCCGTGATTATTCGCTTATTGACTGAAGTTAGCTGCTAATAGTTTTCTCGTCAATTATAGGTCTAGCGCTTAACTGTGGCAGTGCCAGAGGTATGGGAGCGGCACGGGAGGGGTGACATATATGACACAAACCCAACGAAGCCCCCGCTGCCGCCTCCGCCGCACCCCCGCACTATACTCTTACAATTATTTCACTAAACTTAATCAAGTAATATAATTATGTCACTAAACTTGAACCGTACTAGAATTATATTCCTAGTAAGATAGTAATGAATCGCTTTCGTATAACTATGTTACGGTATATAATTATATCCCTAGGGATATAACTACACACATCAAGTGTCTAGGGATCAAGCATTTTTATGCGGATTTCTTGAGATTGAGATGTGGCTTTGTAATAAATTTATGATTTTATAAATTTATATGGATCCTTTTTGGTGCATTTCATAATTTGAATCAGGAACTGTGAATCAAATTCGATTAAAAGATGAAAATCAGCTGTCAATATTTTCCCTATAAAAACATACAACGCATTGAAGACATTATTAGTGCTACTGTTTCCCTACTACTGATTAAAACCAACGTTATTATGGAGCGGCGACGTCATTTAAGCAGGGAAAAAATGCTCAGAGCCGTGGGAATGATAGAAGCTGGTTCCCGGCAACGTACTGTGGCTTTAGCTCTGAATACAAGTCAGAGTGTTATCAGTCGACTTTGGACACGTTACCGAAGCACTGGTACCGTGGCTGAGCGCCATGGAGGACGGTATCGCTGCACCACACGGAGACAAGACCGATACATTCAAATCTTAACTCGAAGAGCTCCAACAATAACCGCCATGATGTTAGCCGTGAGGCTTCATCACTCTTCAGGGAACTTAATTAGCGACCAAACAGTCAGAAACCGCTTGCATGAAGTGAACCTTCATTCCCGAAGACCGCTACGGGTACCACCTATAGCAATGCACAATCGTAGGATTCGATATCAATGGGCTCTTGGACACAGAAATTGGGCAGAAGAACAATGGCGTTTCGTGTGCTTTTCTGATGAGTCTCGTTTTGGTATGAGACCGGATACAAGACGTATACGACACTGGAGAACCCCTGGACGCCAACAGCGATTAAAATCCTGCCAGGAAGTCCATCCTTATAGTGGTGGAACCATCATGGTATGGGCGGGTATTTGGATCGGCGGAAGAACTGAGTTGATTTGGATCAGAGGCAACCTCAACGCTCAAATTTATGCTGAGACGATTGTATCAGACGTCATCGTTCCTCTACAAGCGCAAATCGGTCCCTTATTTCAGTTAATGCATGATAATGCACGACCGCACACCGCAAGAGTTGTAAGACAGACTCTCGCCGCAGCTAACATCAATGTCCTGCCCTGGCCTGCTCAGTCGCCAGACTTGAACCCGATTGAGCATGCATGGGATATGCTACAGAGAAGAGCTCTGCCGAATATGGAGGGTATCCAGTCGCAAGAAGACCTTTTTTTGTTGTTGCAACGAACATGGGCGGCCATTCCACAGCGTGATTTGGATGAACTCATTTTGAGTATGCCAAACCGATGTTCTTGTGTTGTTAGTGTTCGCGGTAGAAACACGGATTATTAATTGTTTAAGTTACCCAATAAAATTTTAAAGAAAACTGTTATTTCAGTCTTTTTTTCGAACTTTTGTGTTAGTGGTTCAAATGTCAAAAATCCCTTTATTAGGAAAATGGCAAATTTCTTTATTAATGCAAAGGTGACTTGGTTTATCGTTACTGTGACAAACGAAAACACTTTATTTGATGAATCCTTAAAGAAAATTTTAATTAATATCAATCAGGAGAAAAGTTATTGCAAAAATATATGTTGATCCCTAGACACTTTTGATGTGTGTATATTACGGCTATATCTATCATACTGCGAAATATACACGGATACATATCAAGCTATAAATTTCCAGTATAAGCTGACCTCTCATTGTACGGAAAACCTATACAATGCGAGGTCAGCTCATACTGGAATGACATGTAGCCTATTATTGAATGGAGTTCTAAGGAACAGTACAATAAGTTCCCATGAACAGCGTGCCCACGCTCCTCCCACATCTAGTTCAACACTGCCACTATTTTCACAAGCGTATCAGTTCACACGATCCACCCACGGCACTATACAAACTGAAACTTTATAATCGTCAGTCAAAATAAACACTACATTTTGCGCTATAGATTTTTTTATTGGAAATGTTCATTAATTTCACACCTTAGGTTGTCTACACACAGTACTACTAAACGTAGGTACACTGCGAAAATACAAAATAAATAGGTTTCTATACATACCGTGGCAAAAAATAGATTCAAAGAGTTAAGTTCCATTAAAATAATAATAATACAGGTCCGTCCATTGAAAATTACTTTTTCGCGTTTTACTAAATCGAAATTTATGCAGCAGAATGGAAGTCTTCCGTAAAATATTGCTTACTCGCGCAAGCGAATCAAATAAGACGATCGGCGGTCGGACGGACGATTCCGTTGCAGAAATGCAGCAATACCGATTCGTGCATTACGCCGTAGTAAATTAAACGTCGGTGCAGTCGACGAAATCGTTGCAAATGTAAATATAACGTGCAATCTTATTATTATGTGAGTCGGGTCGCGATGTAATTTAGATAGTTAATGAAGGCGCGCGCGTCACCGCTCCAGCGCTCTGCAGGCCCTCGTTAAAGTTATTCATTACAGTTGAAAATGTAGGTTTCATCCAAATTAAGCTTAAACTGAGTTCGCGTATGCGCTGCAGCGAGAGTGCAAACGACACACTAAACCGAAATACACAACTTATTCCAACTCATAATAGAGCACTGCTTATGTATAGTTTAATAACAAAACAACGCATTGTGAAACATTTAAGTGAGAATGATTAATATACGTACTTCAGAATTTAATTGTTTGGAATGTAATTTAATTGATTTTTAATTTGTTAATTTGATTAATTAATTCATATTTAATTTAATTGTTTGGAATTTAATTGTTTAATATTTTAAAATATAATTATTACCTACTTTTAATTACTGTATGTGTGTAAAAATATGGACTAGAATTGTCTGAAATAAATATATTATTATTATTAAACCATGTTCTTCTCCGCCGACAGCATCCTTTTAAAAAAGAAATCAATACAACTAAAGCAAAAATATCTAATTTCACTAAGCAACCGAGTTATCCTTGATTTTTTTCTTATTTTCCGTAACAATATTTTCCAATACATAAACAAGGAGACGTCCACGAAATTGGAAGCAAGATCTTTGTCTGGGATAAGTAAATATTAGGGTTAGGTACGTGTTCATGATTCGCCGGTGGCGGGCAAAGCCAATATTCTCTCGTAACTAGGATTTTTCGGGTATACCTAACCCGTCCTCGCGGCTAATAACTTCCTTATATTACACCGAACATGATTATGGATAATATGTAATGATGAAGGGTTTTACCTACTGTAAAAACCCACGTTCAAGATCAGCTAACGGCCGTTTTTAATAACCTATCTATCGATAGTTTCTCCTACTAGAGATAGAAATTGGACAGTATAGACATGTAGAAGTAATGTCAAATTTCTACCTCTAGCAGGGCAAACCGCCGATAGACAGTTTTTGAAAACGACCGTAAATTGTCTCCGTATTAAAAAAAGAAAAACTAAAACTACTGCGATTTAAAGTCGGTTGTGTGTATGAATCTTAAGACTTCTTCAGACTACGCCTGATTTGCTACAATACTAACTTCTACAACAAAGGTTTCGTCAAGTTCTGTGCTAGTTAGCACAAAGGCTACGAAACTCAGAGTATTTTGGAAACTGAAGACATTTCTCTGCGACAGCTAAGTATTTGTCATCGTGACGTACAAACAAATATATCGTCGACATTGTTGGGAACGGATTGCTATTGCTACTTCCCGACAGAAAAGATTTGAGTAGCTAAAGCCGTAATAGTTTATACAATGAACGATTTTTTGAATCTGTAAATAATGCGATTTATTTACAGATTCAAAATAAAAAAGGGGTACATGAAAAGAGCCTTCACGAGTGATGATACTTAAGTACGTCTGGCACACCCTGGGCAGTTAGCCCCGCTACCAACCTTGCTGACTTTACCAACCTTGCTGGCTTTACCAATCTTTTGACCACGGCATGAACTATAATATTCTCGTATAGCTCGTGCCGACACGGTAAAAGAATTTTAAAAAGCAGTCTTGAGTATTAATCCTATATAATATTAAGTTTGTTCACTTCTTGTACCGCTATAGCGTCTTCGCAAATGTCTCGGGGGTAATCCCTGAATACGAAAATGTATTTTTCTTCCTCTATATATTTACTAGAACAAAGAACGCTGCTAATGTAGTAAATGGTCTGCAAAGACAATTGAATGTAGAAAATAGTTCTAGAAGGGTAGTTAATATTCTGGACGAAGGTAACGCCCACCTGACTTCTCCGTACGGCGCGATTTCTTAATCTGAAGCCATTAAGTACGACATTTATTTATTCCCTTTGCCATTGTGGCGCAATGAACAAAGGATTTAGTCGGAATGCAAGGCATTTATGAATACCAACGCCGTAAATACGACAAATGAATAAATCACTGGCTCAGTGGCTCCACAGGTTACACAATATTTCAATGAGCCATAGTGAAATTCGAACAATTCGTGAACATAAGGGGGTATACAGTGTGCTGTATCGATCCGCTCCCTCCACCCACCTGCAACCCTATTTAGTTGCAGATCGGGCCACAGCTCTACAAAATTATATTACCACTATATTAAAAATAACGCTGACGCGCCACAAATTAAGGGATTTGCTGGGCAAGGCAAACGTGAAATAAAGAGCGCTTATTATAAAATTCAGCTCTATCATAGTTTTTTTTATAACATCTTGTGTACTATGAATAATTTAATGGAAAATTATACTGCGAATATTGCGAGTTTTTATTTCCACCGGAGCGCTTCCACGCCGAGCTGTCAAAATGTCGTAAGAGAAAAGATTTGTTTTCCAGTGAGGCGCGCTTGAAAGCGCTGCCTCGCTGAAAGGTGATTGTAACAACAAAAACAAAGAACCGCTGACGTGCTGCAAAACAACGTTAAAGCTGCTGCTGTCTACATCCAATTTCTTTATAGACAGTAAATAAATTGCTCAACATGGACTGCCATATTACCGTGCTTGACCGGTGGATTGATGATCGCAAAACAATTTATCTAAAACAGGTGCACACTACCACTTGAACAGGCTAAAAGTACTAGTTATGACGAGGCGTTTGTTACGTTTAAAAAATCAAACAGAAAAGCGAGTGTAAAGAGAGAGAAATTAAAAATATATTTTGAACGCAGCACTAATTGAAAGCTTATTCAATGTAACGTAAAAGCAGAACAAAAATTAATAAATACTAATTAATCTAAGATACTGTAATTATAATTATAGGTACAAGGTTAGTCAGAAAGGGGTACTAATCTGAAAGGGTGTTAAAGCACCCATAATAATGGATAACTTTTGTTCTACCACTTTCCCCAAAAATCAATAGTTTAAGAGAAATAGGTACGTGTTCAAAGATTCCATAAAAAATACGCTAAAATCTATCGTCAGCTATGATCACCTGTGTTTACATTTTATGTCATATTTGGGGTCAAGACTTAGAAGCTTCATTTTTTGAATTCTTAACTGAAGCAGGAATGAAGAATTTTGCAAAAACTGAAACAACAATAATTTTGCATGAAACGAAAAATTATCAAATTTTGAAATTTTAACACTCTGGGCCTGACCACATCTCCACGTAACGACGTCGTCAACGTGGAACGGTGCGGTAAGAGTGAAGCCACACTGCTCCGTTGCGTTGCGTTGCGACGTCGCCGTCGCAGCGCTAGATTTGGACCAATCTATGGACTCCAAATCTAGCGCTGCGACGTCGCACGGAACAGGATTGGTCCAAATCTAGCGCTGCGTTGTCGCAACGCAACGCAACGGAGCAGTGTTGCTTCATTCTAACGCGGCACGGTGCGTTGACATAACGTACGCGTTACCGTATTGTAACACGTTCCGCCTCTAGCCGCAAGCGCGCACACGTATAAGCGCTCCGCCAACGCTCTCCGCGCCCGCGAGTTAGTCGCCGTCTATGTGCTCCGATGCTTTAAAACCATACCTTACTGTTTCTTGTATTAAAATTCAGGATCTACATTGTCAACGATAAATCAAACAATGATCCGGCCGTGCATTTTTACGATACGGTAACGTAAATTTGCACGTTATGTCAACGCACCGTGCTGCGTTACCACACCGTTCCACGTTGACGACGTCGTGACGTGGAGATGTGGACAGGTCCTCTCTTTAAAACAGACGTCAGTGATACTATATGATGTCTTGTGGCAAACGGATTAGTACCTCCTTTCAGACTTACCTTGAATACTATTAATTTAAAGGTAGATACGTTTCAAAGCTGGACCAAACAATCGATATCGTCTAATTCAATATGAAGGGTCCACTGCAATAATGATAAATGTCGTTTTCACATGATTTTTAATTTTATAAATGGTGAAAGAACACTCAGCGTTAAAGATGAGAACACCAATGACGCTGTGCGTTCTAGCCGCGTATCCGATTTTTAAAAACGTATTTATTACGGGATTGTAAGCGATATTGCTGAATTTGTAAACGAGATTAGGAACTGCATAAATCAAGTGTCCGAATGACATACTTACTTAGAATTAAGGAAACTTTGGACATTCATCATTATTGCTGTGGACCCTTCATATGTCTGCCTCATAGTGCTTAATATTTTTAAAATGGATCCCACAAATTGCAGCTCATTTCGCATTCGTATAGTGTCTAACTAATCAGCTGCATGCCGCAGTGACTGTGTGACCCAGGTGACCCTCTAACACAATTGATTTAACCGATCAAAGTTTCATTACGGCGGCAAATGGAATCGTAGTCGGCCACCTGTAAATGCAACTTGGAACCACTGCCCCCCCCCCCCCTTCCCCCCACCCGTTCTCGGCTGTGCATATTTAGACCCGACCGGAATTACCATGGAACGCCGCCACTTCTTTATGACCTCACTAGCAAATTAATATTAAAAATATTATTTTCGAGAACGTTTTTTGCGCGAAATTACGGAACGAGTAAAAAAATCTGATACGGGGAAAATTGCTGCAGTTTAAGAGATTGGATTTTGATTGATGTTTTTAAAGACGGTGTTTTATTTATACTGCGGAAATATAACAACCAAATACCAGTTATTTTTTTACTACTAGACAATTATCTATATCTACGTTGGACACGTTTCTATTTACTATAAAACAAGGCAAAACATTTTTAAACACACGATATGGGCCGCAATAAACAAAACAACAGTACAGTAAGGAGTTTCGTATGTTTCATAGCAGTAAAGCTTTGTGAAATCTATCCAAAAGCTTGCTTTGAGGCAGCAGGAACCATTAGCAAAAAGCCGTTCATATATCAACTGACTTCATTGTGGACGCAATACCATTTTTATTCCGTAAGTCCGTAGTTGCTTTAGTACCTTGGATAACACGTAATAAATATACTGATATAATGGGGAATGGCTAATGGAATTACTTTTTTAAGTCTTTAATATTATTCGGATCTATATTTTCCGGATATTATAAATAAAATCGTTTAAAAATAAAAATGGCATCGTAAAACAAAATTGTTTTGTTTAAAAACAAAATGGTATCGTTTAAAAACAAAATTATGTATAATATTGTTTAAAAAATCTTTGATATTATTCGGATATTATTTAGCATATTGTTTAAAAACAAAAATTGATTTTTGAGCAAGCATTTTAAAGCAATAAAGAATCACATAACTTTTTTGTTAAAAAATTGTTCTTGAATACGAATTGCTACTACATAAACTGTTAAATTAATGTTTATTGAAGAAGATATTCTCATAGAATGTAAGGATGTCTATTTCCTTTTCTTCCTTTTTTATATTCCTGTTTAGTATATTCTATCACTTGTAAATTCATATTATTTATCTAATATTAATAATACTTGTTTGCTGCACCGAACGACGTCATACGTCGGCGCTCGCTGAAAACCAGCGCTGGGGCTCTGTCTTGCATAGGGTCGCAGCATAATGCTGAGCGATAGCCGTTTTGCGTGGATGTGACGCATGTTTCCCTCAACCTTCTTATTTTTTGGTTTGTGTATTTCATTTTATTTTTGCGTTATGTTTACCGCAAATAAACGTATTTTCTTTCTTTTCTTTCTTTCTTTCTAATTGCATGTTTTAAGTATCATTTTAAATTACTTCCTGTATTGATTAATGTTTTGTTTTTATATTATTTTATGTGCTACGTAATATGGTGATTTCAGTTTTATTTATTTGTTTGTATTTCATTTTAACTCCGTACCTAGGGAAGTACGTTAAGCCGTAGGTCCCGCGTGTCATACGAATACCTATTACAATCGTTATGGGGTAGTCGGAATCCCAAAAGACTGACAACCGGTCTAACCTTAGAATATCGACATTGCCCAGTAACTGGGTTGCGAAAGTCTGATGGCAGTCCATCCATGTAAAATGCTGGTTTTTAGCCTCATCTAGGGGTCTAGGTACTCCCTAAGCACGAAGTCTGTGGTTTCGGCCTTATTACGAGTGTTTCCTAGTCCCTATCACCTACGGACATACGATTATTTTGGGGCCCGAACTAAGAATGAATGACAACACGATTTGACAGTTGTCCCTACTACCGATGTGTTTTTGCCCGTCCGAAAAGTTGAACTTGACACTTGTTTTGTTCACTTCTACGTTTCGGGCTACTTTCGGACTGGCGACTAACTTCGTTGACGGACTTAGGGAGTAGGCCCCCTAGTTAGACTGGAAGCTGACCACAACATTTTTGGAAAAAGGCTAGGCAGAAAATTTAATTTAATTTGACCAGTAACTTATTAGTTGTCAATAAAATAGGTACTTACTATGAATTATTGTAATAATAATATCTTAGTCTGCCAATGTATTTAAGCCTGAAAGACAGACGCCGCGCCGTTTTCTTCCGGCAATAGAAGTTAGCCAGTCCACTTAACACCCCTTCCCATAGACAAGATATTTTTCACCACATTTTGCAATACCTAGTCTTGCACCCACCTGGGACGTTCCATGACTGTACTCCAATAGTGCAGCCGTGGATAGTCCCCGGTTGGTGCCCCACCCCATTTTAGATTAAAGTTCTCGAAGGGACCGCTGCGCGTTGGACCTGTGTCCCCCGTATGCCTTCCAAAGGACCGGACATCTTCCACACGGAAGATGAGCCGTGAATTTACAGAGAGATATCTTAATCAAATTTCTTGATTTGGCACACGAGATTGTCGACTTGTGGGATATTGACTCAGTAGTCATTGTGCCGATAGTCGTTACAGCCAATGGCTTAATAGCCAAGAGCCTCGACCAACATCTGATGAGGCTCTCGTTAGGCAGCTGGATCAAGGGTTTGATTCAGAAAGCGGTAGTAAGTCATTTTTGGGAAACAGTATTAGATTCTATAATAAAATTCTATAATAAAATTCCACCTTGTATCACTGAATTGCCTTACATGAAATTCAAGTCCTTAGTAAAGCGTATCTTAATGTCAAGAGCATATTATAGCATAAACCAGTACATTGAAGATAAAAATGTCTGGAATACGATTCCCAACTGCACACAGCGACCCACTGGCACTCCTTAACTGGCAGTCTAAATGTAAATTTTCACTTGTATGTATTTAATATTTCACTGTAGGTATCATTTTTGTTACCTACTCATTATATATTGTATCATAGTTATTATATAACTTTTATTTTAGGACATGTAACATTTATTGTTTACAACGTACTATATTCTGATATTTATCAGTTTTACTTTTAGTATTGCCCCTGGCAACGATCTATTTAGTATTTATAGCATTATCAAATGTAAAATGTGAGTATCATGTAGCCATTATTGTTTACTACGTTTTACTGTAGGTGCTTAATCCTACATAAACCTGCCCGTTGCCTGGTGGCTTGAGTCTGTCATGCTCACTAAAATGTCCTGCTGACGGTGGCGTTGTGTATCGGGTCGTCAAGTTCCCTACAATATGGTTGAGTTAAGCGACGCTGGTGCACTCGTCATGCTCGTGAACGGGTGCTGTCTGTCGGGACTGGTCGGCTCATACTTACTATGGCAGTTGTTAGGCACTTTTTCATTATTATTCATGTACTTCTGACAATTACCTACATTATTCTCACATTATTGTAATATGATTGTATTGAATTAAATATATTGAGTGTATACAATTATGTGTACCTATATTATGTTGAATTATCTATGTTGTTTAGATAACTTTAGGTAATTTTGTTACAATTCAACCAGAATTGTATTACTTATACTTTTTCTATAATCCGCATTTTGCATATTTCACTATTGTAATTAATATTACCTTTTGCTTTGTATAGACTCAATTAATTTATTCACTTGACAGACAGATATGTGTTGCTGGGGAGTTTGTTGCGCCGTTTCTTCTTCACAGCAAAAACACTAGGAAGCGGTGAAGGGAGGGCGCTTTTTGGGGCTGTCTTTGATGTATATAATTCTGACGTTCAAAAAGAACTAAGTAATTCTAGTCTATTTTGAATAAATGAGTTTTGAAGTTGAAGTTGAAGTTGAAGGTACTTCTGGACACGGCACGTATTGTTAGGAAGTTCCTCTCTCTGGAGCCCTGACCGCCGGTAGCTTGGACCCTGTTCCCGATGGGCTACTATTTTTATATGTGTTTTTATATCATGTATAATTATATATTTAAAAATGAAAAATATATGTATATAAAATGAATAAACGGAATAATAATATCTTAATTTGTTTGGTACAAAATACCTACAGGTGTTAAGTACTATTTAGTTCAGCACATTTACCATCACCTCTGTAATCGTGCAAATGACAGATTAATTTAAAATCATAATGTTAAATTTATATCTACTAATTATCAAAATAATTGCAACGCCTATAACGAATCTAGATTACATTAAACAGTATTAAAATATGAACTAATAATTAAAACTAATAATTATTTATGTATAATATGTTTTTTTCATAATTATACAAGGTTAGTCGAAAAGGGGATACTAATTAACCGGTTGCGTACCGCTCGTCGTCCCAGGACGACACTTAATTGTCTTATCTATTGTGTCTATAATTACCGTGCTTAAGGTTTTAAAGTATCACTGATGACTGTCTTAAAGCAAATGTTAAAATTTCATAATAAGATAATTTTTATTTGCATGCAATATTATTTACATTCTAGTTTTTTCAAAAATTCTTCAACCCTTCTTTCGTTACGAATTTAAAAAATTTAGATTCTAATCCATGACCTCAAACATGACGTAAAATGTAAGTATACACAGCTGCTCATAGCTGAAGATAGATAGATTTTAGCGTATTTTGTATGAAATCTTTGATCACCTATTTCTCTTATACTGTTGACTTTTGGGGAAAGTTGTAGAACAAAAGTTATTCATTATCATGGGTACTTTAACACCCTTTCGGATTAGTACCCCCTTTCCGACTAACCTTGTATACATGGAGTTCAAAAGAATTCCTAGAATTTTACCTAGACTCCTAGAGGGATTAAATACGACATTATTCGATATTATGGTTTCGTTATATTTACATTGTTTGGTTATTGTGACACAATGTTGTTTTCCGACTCCGAATTACACACGGTGGGAGTCGCGGGCACAGCTAAAAAAAATAAAAATATTAGCCTGTAGCTGTCCCACCGCTGGGCAAAGGCCTCTTCTCATACAGAGAAGGAACGAGCATTGACCACCACGCGTGCTCACTGCGAGTTGGCGATTTCAGAACATTAAGTCCAGGTTTCCTCACGATGTTTTCCTTCACCGTTTGACAGTGACGTCTTAGATTAACTAAGAAAGTACGGGCACAGCTAATTGAGGATAAATTTCTTTAAACCTAAACCTTACTGAATTTTAACTAAACTCACCAACCCCATTTGGCGGTAGGAATTTGAAAGTTAACTGAACACCGAAGACTATGCGCGTTCAATTGTTCACTGACTGTTCAAAGTCTAGGCCGTTAAACTATTGCCTAATGTTGTGTTATTAATATGTATGTTTTGCCTAGAAAGGGTTTAGTGTTGCCACCTTACACAACCAAATGCCATTAATAATAGGAAACTTTGAATGTTTGGATGTATGTTTGTAATATTACACCTTTAATAAGGCTGAATAGAATTTACAAATATGCAAATAGAATATCTAAGTAGCTTTAATTCCGCTGAACAAGATCGCTAGTTTGGATGCAGTATGCAGCACCACCCTCCCGCCCACAAGTATATGCACATGCAGAAAGAGTGATCGTCCTAGCGGTCGAGGAGTCAACATATCCTGAGGATGCTCCGTGCTGGGGCAAAACACGTGTCATGTATTGGTTTGTTTGCATGCATTATTTTTTCACTCTTTCTGCATGTGCATATACTTGTGGGCGGGAGGGTGGTTCCGCTGAACAAGATCGCTAGTTTGGATGCAGTATGCAGCAGGGTGGTGCTGCATACTGCATCCAAACTAGCGATCTTGTTCAGCGGAATTAAAGCTAAATATTGTATTTGCATATTTGTATGTTATGGATTTCCGCAAAGTAACGCCTGATTCCATCATTTATCTGAATAGAATTGTTAAAAGTAAAGTCAGAATATATCTTAGATTAGCACATACAAGATTAGTTAGAAAGGGGATACTATTTACTAATCCGAAAGGGTCTTAAAGTACCCATAACAACGAATAATTTTTGTTCTACTGCTTCCCCAAAAGTCAATAGTTTAAGAGAAATAGGTGTTCAAAAATTACAAAAAAATACGCTAAAATCTATCTATCCTCAGCTATGATCCTGCTGTTTACCTAAATTGTAGGTCATATTTGGGGTCACGAATTTGAAGCTCCATTTTCTGAATTAACTAAAGCAGGGATGAAGATTTTTTCGGAAACACTTTAAAACCATCATCAGTGATACGTTAAGTGGTCTGCGGATTAGTACCCCCTTTCCGACTAACCGTGTAGACGTTCAATTCATTTATGAAACGTAAAAAGTTCCTTTAGGTTATTTTTAACCGACTTCAAAAAGGAGGAGGTTCTCAATTCGGTTGTTTTTTTTTTTAATGTTTGTTACCTCATATCTCCGTCATTTATTAACCGATTTGAAAAAATATTTTTTTGTTTGAAAGGGTATACTTCCCGTTTGGTCCCATATAAATATTGTTATATGATTAGACCATGAACTTCAGAGATATGGAACGGAACTCCTCATCGGATCAAAGCAAAATTCTCAAATTACTAATATTGCTTTGTTTATATTTGTTGTTGGGAACTGACTACTGGAAAAGAGGAGGGGGTGCGTCCCCCCCCCCCCCCCCCCCTTTGGAATGTTTTCATTATATCGTGTAACCGACTACGTCAAAGCCAAAAAGAAGAGTTATGAAGAGGAGGGGGTTCAATTTATGGCACTAAAACGTATTTGTAAACGTAAATGTAAAAACCGACTTCAAAGAAAAACTAAAAGGAGTAAAATAATTACCATAATATAAAATTAACAGTTTCAGAAGTCGGTGCAACTCTACACTGAAACAAATAGAAGCCACCGACTTCTGAAACTGTTAATTTTAAAATATGGTAATTATTTTACTCCTTTTATTTTTTCTTTGAAGTCGGTTTTTACTTTTTTTAAAGTTTATTATATCTGAAAATTGTCTTACAAATCATGTAGACTAAGCAAATATTGTGCCAAGTCCATCAAAAATTACTTCTGTATTTAAAATTTTAATACAAACGCGTGAACGAGGCAAGGAGTAATAACTTTCTTTATACACTGACCCATATTTTCTTGTTCTGTTTGTATAAAAAATCACTGTGTGACTTCAGGGAGGCGAGAAATGAAGACAAACGTGCAACGTGCGCTGCGGTACAGAGTAGCTAGTAACTGATATACAGGGTGCCCCGAACTAAACGTCAAGCCGAGAACAAATAGGGCAGTTTATGACTGTTCAGAAAGAAATATAAAAGAAATTAAAGTTTAATCGTTTTCGTGTTTCAAAGTTACCATGAATAAAATCAAACTATGAAATGCGTTTAAAAAACCCGGTCAAGTGCGAGTCGGACTCGCGCACGAAAAGTTCCGTACCATTATCTATAAAAACGGCAAAAAAATCACGTTTGTTGTATGGGAGCCCCCTTAAATGTTTATTATATTCTGTTTTTTTTTGTATTTGTTGTTATAGCGGCAACAGAAATACATCAATCATCTGTGAAAATTTCAACTATCTAACTATCACGGTTCATGATATACAGCCTGGTGACGGACGGACGACGGACAGCGAAGTCTTAGTAATTTTTTTTCTTTTTTTTTTCTTTTCATTCGTTAACTAACCTGTCGTTTGTTGAAGGATTGACATTGAGTTTCGTGACACCCTATATAAGATATATACTATTATATACACAGGAATATATTTGTAGGGACTATATATCAGCTGAATCAGCTCTCACCGAAAAAGGTAAAGATCACTGTTTATACGTGAAAGCTCTTTCCTTCCCTTTATTACGACTCATTAGGCTGGCGATGTATTAGCGTTCACATTTTTGTATGCTGCCGAACTTTAGTTTTACAGGCTTATCTTAGTCTGTTTTTCTATTTTAGCGTCACTAAGTAAATCCTGAATACACGACGCTATGTTTAGTAGCTATACGTACACAAACACAGAGACACCTCAAAAACATTTCCATCAGAACTACCGTCCGTGAGGGCTAAGCTGAGCTTTGCATTTGTGTTAGAATGAATGCAGACACGTCCTTTGCTTGGTTTAAACCTGTTTATACTGCTTTTTGGCAATCGATTCTATGTGCACTCACACAAATGCAAAGCTCAGTTCACGCCTCGCCAGTTGTACCTGGATATAAGTAATTATGTTTTTTTTTCAATAAATCTTCTTGTTACCTGTTAGTTTATATACAAGGTTAGTCGGAAAGGGGGTACTAATCCAAATGGGTTTTAAAGTACCTACCCATAATAATGAATAACTTCTCAGCGCGCTTCACAGCCACATTCGCGTCCTAGCGGTCGAGGAGTCAACATATCCTGAGGATGCCCCGTGCATTGGTTTAGTTGCATGTTGCATTATTTTTTCACTCTTTCTGCATGTGCATATACATGTGGGCGAGAGGGTGGTGCTGCATACTGCATCCAAACTAGCGATCTTGTTCAGCGGAATTAAAGCTAGATATTCTATTTGCATTTTTGCATGTCATGGATTTCCGCAAAGTAACGCCTGATTCCATCATTTATCTTGAATAACTTCTGTTCTACAATTTTCCCCAAAAGTCCAATAGTTTAAGAGAAATATATGTTCAAAGATCTCAAAAAAAAAACGCTAAAATCTATCTATCTCCAATTATGATCAGCTGTGTTCACATTTTAGGTCATATTTGGAGTCAGGAATCAGAAGCACCATTTTCTGAATTTGTAACTAAAGCAGGGATGAAGAATTTTTCAATCATCAATCTTCTCTTGTAACTGGTTAGGTAAGTTTAGTTACCAAAGTGGACGAAAGGCATACACAAACGCTCAAACCCTAAACAACTATTTGTAGGCCATACAAATTTTTGTTCCGTGTGTGAATCGAACCCACGACCCGTAGCGCAGAAGCCAATCGCTCAGCCACTGCACCAAACGTGTCGTCTGCATTTACTTTTATGTTTTCAGGGTTGTGTTTCAGTGATGATTTTATTTTATGATTAGTTCAAATTTTTTTTGGGTCCTACTTTTATTTCAAAATATTGCCAATGGACTCTTTACAAGGGACCTTTTAATCCCCTTTCAGCTTTAGGGGTATTTTTGTAACACGTTGTGTTACAAAAAATCCATGACTAAACATTGTAGCGGTCATAAGAAGGCCGTCAATGACCGCTATTATAAACGGCCATAGTAGATAGATTACTTATGAAAATACACAAACAGCTATAACGAAGAACAAACTTGAAACTGACATCATACAGATAACCCAATTACATTATTGTTCGCCTATAAAACGTAATATCCGTGCCAAATGCCACTCTTGTGGCGCGTTCGTTCCATATAATAACAACATTCAATAAACGTTCATACGTCGGTAATGCCATAGTATAGCAGATTTGGATACTGGTATTACTAGTTGAGTAACTGATATTTTACTGCATCTGGTTAGACTGGAACGACCATAATAATATTATTATACTAGTAGGCTACGATAATATCGTAGTGACGTAGATATTCGCGTAGACAAAGCGGAGCGTGGCTACATTTGCTACGAGTAACATTTGCTACGCAGCTACGTAGCTGAATGTCTAGCTAGAATCATTATTGCAAATCGTTTACGTCGTGGTTTATGGTGCTCCCACACTGGTGTTAAAAATGTTTACAAACATTTTCTAACACGAACAAATGTTAGGAAAAGATAAAAATATCAGATAATAATGAATCTAATTTGTCTAATATAGATTATTAGATAATGTTTCAATAGATTTTTGCAGACATTTTTTTATTTATGTTTGTTTAGAACATGTTAACTAATGTTTGTAAACATTTTTAACACCGGTGTGGGAGCACCTTTACATGAAAACAACTGACTTTTATTTCTTTAACTGAGTATTCAGTTGTCGCTGAAAACCAGCGCTGTGGCTCTGTCTCGCTCGTGTGTCACAATATTGTGCTGAGCGATGGCCGTTTTGCGGGGATGTGACGCATATTTTCCCCAATAGTTTCTTTTTGGTTTTGTTTATACTTTTATTTTATTATTCTTCTTCATCCAAATGTTTCTCTTTGCTAGGAATAAGTCGTATTGCTTTGATAAAATGGTTTTCAATGTAGTAATAAAGGATTTTATACAAGTTTCTTATTTTAAATGGATGCTACCGACCCATTCACTCGATATGCTCGTAATACCTTAATCGTATCTGACACCTGTGGAACGAAGTGGGGTGGTTTATTTTACCCAGAAAACCGTCATTTTGAAAACTTTATCATGGTGGGATATCATCATCATCATTCAGTCGAAAGACGTCCACTGCTGGCTTCCCCCAAACGAGGGGGGGTTGCCGTAATCGCCACGCTTGGCAGGCGGGTTGGCGATCGCAGCATGGTTGTTAAAGCACTCAGAGAACGCTGCTGCCCATCCTCTAGAGAATCCCTTAGTCGCCTGAAACGACACCTACGGGAAGAGATGGGATTGGTGGGATATATGTTCGCAAAATATTATAGCGTTGAGTCTCATTTAGTGCTAAGATTATTAAGGACAATGAGAACTATTCACACAGCTGATTGATATGATTGGTGATAATCAGTGAACCAGTAATCACATGTTCTGTGGTACTTATCCACATGTACTCGCTTCAATTTATTTGAAACGCGACTTCAATCATGAGATGATTCATTAATTGTAGTCTGTTGTTAGATAATTAGCAAAGGAATATGCTCAAAAAAAAACAGGTTTGGCGCAAACGGAATGTACTTCAATTTGTTTGTATAAATGTGAAATGAAATGCCACATAGCGCTGTAGTACGCGTACGTGATGCGTACGATGAATAGGTACCAATAATCAAAGAAAGTCATGTGATTTTACGTAGTTTCACACAAAAAAATAATTAATTAAGTAAAAATAATCGCTGCCACTGAACAAATAGTATTTTTTCACATTTAGCCATCTACTTATTTCGCTGATGCTACCTATGTGGCATTTTATTACACCCATATACTAACAATCTGAGATACGTTTCATTTGCGCGAAGCCTGGGTTTTATTTTCATACTTCGTGAGCATTCTCCTTTTCCAGTAAGTCAGAAGTAGTTAAGGACTAATCCTATTTTTTTTTAATGAAATCCTAATTTGTGAAAGTAACGTAATTATTAATGTTATTCAGAAATGCGGTACTAATCCGAAACGGTATCCGGAAGAATGAACATAATTATAAATAACTTTTATTCTACAACTTTCCCCAAAAGTCAATAGTTTAAGAGAAATTGTTGTTCAAAAATTTGATTGTTTGTTGTTCAAAAATTGATGTTGGTAACAAAATTGCAGAGGTGTAACTTTGTAACTCTTTAGAAGGCCATAGTACTTATACCTAAATCCAAACCGTTGATTTGGAGTGTAAATCTCTGGAATGTAATTTGGCTATTTTTATTTTATCACGACGAGGTCTCTCTAAAATCACGGCTCATCTCCTGTGCGGAAGATGTCCGGTCCTTTGGAAGTCATACGGGGGACACAGGTCCCCATTAGACACTTCCACCCCCGAGCATATAGCTCTGGCGGCCCCCCTCTGGCCGGCCGATAAAGGCAAGTCAGAGTTGAGAGTCCTGCGGGCACTCTTGGGGTTCCACCCCAGCCAGCCAATAAAGGCAAACTGGAGACGAGGCCCTGACCGACTCTCTGAACCGCTCTATGCGAAATTAGTTTGTAGGTAGGTACTGAAATTAGCCTTTATTAAGTATACAAGGTTAGTCAGAAAAGGGGTTCTACTCCGAAAGTGTGTTAAAGTATATGGGTATATCAATGAATAACATTTATTCTAAAACTTTCCCCATAAGTCAATAGTTTAAGAGAAATAGGTGATCAAAGATTTCATACGAGTACAAGATACGCTAAAGTTTATCTATCCTCAGCTATAATCAGCTGTGTTAACATTTTAGGTCATATTTGGAGCACCGATTAGAGTTTTTGAAATTGTAAATGGAGTTAAGAATTTTTGAAAAAATTAAAATCGTTTTGTGCGAATGCGTAATAAATACAATTGACTAGCTTTTGCCCGCGACTTCGTCCGTGTGAAAGATTACAGGAACCGTACAATGACCAAATGCATTCCCGAGGTTTTTACTCCAAGGCGACAAAACGGATAATTAAAAACTCTGGCCCGCACTATACTAAAGCCAATATGGAAAGAGAAATAAACGTTATTACTAATTACGCAATTATCAACTTTGACAACATGTTTTTAAGTTAATTTTAGAATGACAGAAATTAACGAAAAGAGCTTAGCGCTTCTATGATGTTCGCGCAGGCGCAAACCGATGACTTTCATGCTATTATTAGGAAGCGGAGCGCCTCGCTACTAAGTCGCTTCCGAGGCAGCACTAACAGTATCCTGAGCGTATTGTCCGAGCGGTGGGACTCGGCGATGTTGGAGAGGTGGATGCACTTGCATGCCAGTTCGTCACCATTTATTAAGTGAAAATGATAGGATATTTTCGATTTTAATTTAATTTTAATTGTTATTATTGTGATTTAATTTTGATTGTAATTGTGATCTAATTTTGATTATAATTTTAATTTTGATTTTAATTTTGATTGTAATTTTAATTTGTTTAATTGTGATTTTAATATTGATTTTAATTTTGGATGCTGATTTAATTTTGAATTTGATTTTAATCTTGATTGTGATTTTTCATTTTGATTTTAATAATGTAATGTGTTTTAATTTAAATGTAATTTATTTAATAATTATGTAAATATTAATTTATATGGGTATTAACCTGAAATAAACGATTTATTATTATTATTATTATTAAAAGTAATTTGAATGTGATGGAAACTGAACTATTAACCATTGAATTAAGGTTCATAATCCCAAAGCACGTTAATTATCGCTTTAAAGTGGCTGATGCATAATTATGTATCAGTACTTGGCAAAGACATAACACTATTACATATTACGAGTATTTATTATAGAGGTCACCCGTTGCTTTGCCCCCGCGGATGTCGTTTCTCACGACGTGTTTCACGTAAATATTTCGCAGTTTTCGGGATTAAAGTAATCTATGTCCTTCTTCGGGTTCCAGACTATCTCTGTACCAAGTTTCATCAAAATCGGTTCAGCGGTTTAGGCGTGAAAGCGTAACAGACAGACAGAGTTCCTTTCGCATTTATAATATTAAGTAGGGATAGAAAGACCTGGAAATCTTCACAAGTAAGACGACATCAGTACTTTCCTTGTAATCGAAGTTTTCAATATTTAAGCAGCTTCGTAAATATCCATTACTAAATTATCTTTAGGTACTTTACAATATTATTCTCCTTGTAACTTTAGTTCAACTCAAATATGCTAATTCTCTAGTGGACCTAAAGTAGACTCTTTGATGATTTCAAAACTGTATTACTCAGGTTTTTGAGCCGCCAAAACCTTTTCATATGATTAAGTATAAATTCAAACAAGATTCATCTATTTTGTCAACACAAGGTCAACACTATCCAAGTGTGAAAGTAGACCGGTCCGAACACCTCAGCTAATGTCTTTAGTTTGATATCCACTCGTTGCAATCTGATGATAAAATAAACTTGCTCCTAGCATAAGTATATGAATGCTCACTCAGACAGGCTTGCAGAAAAAAAATGCTACAATCATTATAATATGCAGTACAGATTAATTAAAAATAATAATTTGACAACCATTTTGCCGATAGTTGTAACGACTAACGGCTTAATGGCCGCAAGAGCTTCGACCGACACCTCATGAGGCTTACGTTAGGTGGTTGGATCAAGGGCCTGATACAGAAAGCAGTCCTCCTTGACATGGCGATAGTTGTAATGGCCACTGGCCTAATAGCCAAGAGCCTTGACCAACACCTCATGAGGCTCTCGTTAGGTAGCTGTATCAAGGGCCTGATACAGAAAGCAGTCCTCCTCATCACGGCGCGTATTGTGAGGAGGTTCCTGTCTCTGGAGGTTTGGGCTCCACCGGAAGGTTGGACCCTGCTCCCGATGCCGGTGGACCCGTATTTTTTCATATTTTTAAAGGTTTTTTTTGAAAATTATAAGAATGAAAATGAATAAAGGAGATAAGCAGAATCAAAATTCATATAATATTTAATTGAGACCAAATGAATGATGTGATCCATATACCTACGTTTCTCTTTAAATGTTCCAAATCTTTTAACAGAAAAAGTTAATCGAAATATTCTAGAAAATCAAGAAATTTATTACAAACAAGACCTAGAATAGACCTACAATTTTTCTACAAACATCTAACTCGGTTCCAGTCGACGCCTAAAGTTCTAATAAGTTTAACGTTAATAAATAAACAACTGAATTCTCACAACTCCTACATCCCTAGTCCTCTAGGGGTAGAGCAATAAAATAAGTTATCGTGCCACACGAGGGAATGGCCACCACGGTTTTATTTCATTCAAATCACACTGACGCAGTGTTATGTTTATGTATAACATAACAAGATACACCACAGTCCACATTTCACGAGGAAATAAATTAAAAGCAGTAACAATCAAGTTTGTTATTACTTATGAAATATAATAATTGGGTAGGTATTTGACTATTATTTTTTGATTACAAATCTCAAAAGTATTGCAAAAGTATTTTGAAATGCGTGATTTTTTGAAAACCTACGTAAAATATACGTTAGGTATGTTATGATTAGAAGTATGTCTTGTTTACATATTTTCAGTTCATTTTTTTAGTTTGCTTTATATGCAGTTGGGTTTTTTGATTTATTTAATTGACTTTTTATCGATGTCTTTTTCGTATTATTTTATCAATCTATTTATAACCTACCGTTGTAATGAGGCCTAAAAAAATCTGTCTATAGATACCTCATTTAATTTACCATCACTCGCTCTAGTCCGCAATGTAGATCCTGCACAACTTTCAGGTTGTGTAATTCTTAAACAGAGTGTATGGCTGTAAAATGGTCAAGGAAACATCATATTGATTTTAAAAGACCTATTCAGCGACGCCCTACATAATACGGTAGGCGACATATTTTTTTCGTATTTCACGGCCGCCATTTTGATTTTATAAAAACGAAACCTAGCCTTTAACTATTGCACGGCATAGACGAATCGATAGACACCTCATTCGATTAAAATCCATCCAGCAGTTTGGATGCTTCGTGGGTATAAAGAATGCCACATACAAGATACATAGATACGCGTAAAAAAGATACATAGATACGCGTAAAAAACATAACCCTGTCTTTGCTGTCACGCAGTCAGGTAAAAAAAAGTCTAATGTAGGTAACTACTTATGTAATTTTACTTTATGGCAAGAGCGTTTAGAAACCAGGCCGCCATGTTGGGAGCCTTAAAAACCAAACCTAATCTTACCTCATATATTAAAACACCGTTTTCACCACTCACCATCAATAATTTCGCTTTATATTTCACAAAGCACATAACACAAAGGCCGTTACGAAATAAAGCAAGTAATAATAAAAGAAAAGGTAGGAAATCCGCGTAAATTATCGGAGCAAGCCTACATCGATCACAGAAGATGTATCGACACCAGTACCGATACTTTACGATATCACAATGTATTATTGAAGGTAGAACAACGGGGTTGCAGGCAGTTGAGTCTTATCAATTTTAGCCCCGTACTATGAAGTGTTAGAGCTATCATTGTTCCGTTGGGCGAGAGGAATAGGCGCTATTCATCATGTATAGTGTCATTCCTCTCGCGAATCGGAACAATGATAGCTATAACACTTCATCAGAAACCTGTACAATATTGAAGTTATGCTACTTTTGGAGAAATGAGGTTACGCAGCTGTAGCGGAAATGCGACCACGAAGTTAGTTGTTAACATAAACCTCTTTTCTATATGACACCATGAAGTTGCTGGCTGGTTAGAGGAGTCGACTCTAAAAAGGCCCAATTCTTTGCGAGCGACCATGCGACCTTATGAAAAAGTAATGTGCAAGCAATTACAGTCCTTAGGGTGATAAACATTTCAAGTCCGCGACTGTACACCTAAAGCCCAGCGTAGACGAGTGACAGTCTTCGGCGTACTTTTTTCCGTATAAAGCCTCGTCCACATTTGTAGCATTTTGGCGTATCGTATCATGTAGTATCTATCACCTTCATCGTCACTTTCACCTACTGGCCATTTTTATATTTTTTACGATGACAGATTGGGAATTTAAATTGGGACTTATTTTTTGGGAGATTGTTTTTGACGCCATGGTGATTTTTTTGATACAATTATTTTCTGTTTATTTTATATCGATGAATATTATAAATTGGAATCTGCTAGTTCCTGTTTAATTTTGTGGAGTGCCACATATGCGACACCCGTTATTTGCGTGAGGCTCCGAGGGTTGTGCTGTGTGAGCTGGACAACCTGAGCATCCACATTCAATTAAAGAAGCTGCGCCCCGATGGTAACCCCTTCTCCCTTCTTTTCACTTCGTCTCCTGCCCTACCTACACTTGCGAGATCGGCGATCGGACCTGCTGTCGTCTACCGGCATGAATACGAGTAAATGCTACAGCCGGTCTGTTTGCTGCCGCCGGTTTCTGTCAAATGGCTGTGTGGGCCATCGGCGAACGCCGTGACTACAGGCAGGAATCTTGCTGACTACCCCAAGGGACGTGACGCTGTCCTGCCTCTTATTCTATAACCATTTTTATTATTGTTATTTATGTACTAGGTATTGAATGCCCTACACATTCTTTACAACTGGTGTAGCAGACGTGCTCGGGAGATCCTGGGGCCGTCTGTTACATTACAATCATGATACACGTCGGTGTCACGCGACGGAGATACGATACGCCAAAATGCTACAAATGTAGACGAGGCTTAACACATACAACGTGAATAAAATTGCGGTAACTACTTAGTGTTTTATTTTCACGGACAAAAAGGTAGGCCGCGAGGCGCCGAGGACTTTCCCTCGTCAATGCTGGGCTTTAATGTTTGGGGGATACAGGATGTCGCTTATGTAAATACAAATTGAAATATTGCCAATTTGATTAAATATTATAGATCAAAATATTAGATCGTCAAAATTATACAGCAATTTTACATATTATGATTATTTCATGATTAAAACGATATTATTTCACCGATGCGGTTATTGTGGGTCAACATTATTATTATTAAAACACACTTTAACATTTGCATGTTTCCAACTATGTTCTATATTTAAAATAAAAGCATGTAATGAGTTTTCTTCTAAAAAAATATTCAGATGTTCCACTACTGGTTTAATTAACGCTACAATATCCTGCATCGCTGCATAGTTGACAACTGGCTTCCTTCAAATGATGAAAAACTTCAACATACAATCTTGTTCATTCGATTTTAAGTCTTACTTGCAACTAATAAGGGTCATGTAGGGTGAATTTAAAAGTTTGTAAAACTGTATCCATATTAAAACTGTTTCTTTAATTTTAGGTCTTATAGTAAAGATAGTAAGGTTCACGTGTTGTTTGTAAGTTTGTAGAACGGTATCTGCACGTGCGGTGACGTCAGGCTGGTGCACGTGCACGGTGCGCTTGCGCATCTGTCGGCTAAAGTTCACTGCACCGCTCCCTAAAGGCTTCTCAAGATGTTTAAGGTCCGTAGATGATCTTTTGTGTTATGTTATTAATATTTTAACTTATGTTTATCTTTTCCAAGTGTGTGGAAAGATGTCGAATGGACGACTTTTTATTCTGAAAAGATTTTGTACGTACTCTATCTTTTTATTTGATTTAGATATACAGCTCTGGGTAGGAACTATGTGTTTTGTGGTTTATCTAATTTATTTTAAGGAACAAGAACTATAAGGAGGCTTTTCTCTTGTTTACGTGTTTTTTTTAACAATACTGTTAGTATTTGCTGGGAAATAACTTTGTCAAGTACAATACAATATACTACCTATAAACGCTTCAACAACGTTACGAAACAGAGCAACAAATTATTCAAATTGCTCGACTTGTTTTGATCAATCCCAAAACAAAAATACTACAGCACCAAGAAATATAAAAGTACCGTAACAAGCCGAAACAATTCCGTTAACCGCGACAACTTATATGAGAAAAGGAAAACGCTCGTAGAAAAGATTTTATTTATAAAGTTTACAATACTCATAGCTAAAGTTTTGCATGGCCAATAAGAATGGATTTTTTTACCCATAATAAGGCAAAGGGAAATATTTCCCACCTACTTTTTTGGAAGACTTAGCAAAATCCTGTTTCTTATACATATTTTTAAACCTGGCAATTTAACAAATTAGTAAAATTTTATTGAAATTTCTTCTTTTTTTATAAAAAATTGCCATTTATTGTTTGTTATTTCATCATCATCATTCAGCCGAAAGACGTCCACTGCTGGACATAGGCCTCACTCAAAGGGGGAAGGGACTGACTATAGAATCGGATGCATTTAGTTTTACCTCCCTAATGTTGTAAAGTAGGTACCAAACAGTTTTTTTTTTATATTTTAAGCATACCTACTGCTTCCATAATTTCATATGCAAAAAATAATTTTGGGTGAATATGCATCTGAATATCGTATCTCTATTTAAAAGCCACCCGGACCTACTTACGAAGTTATTAATCGTGAGTACTATCGTTATTTATTATTCACCCCAGTAATTTCCCAGTCTGCTGCCACGTGTTTTTATGCATTTATTTTCGTAAGGGCTCCAGCAGACAGCCGACTGAGCGCCATCAACACAACACTTTAGTCGTAATTAGAGACATTGGGATGTTTATGAGAATGCGCGCGCATTCGACACCACCTCAATTTTCAATTGGCAACGATCGCGGCTTACGCAGTGAAAATAGACCAATAGCCTTAATCGTAGTACGCATTGACACATGACCAACAGGAGCCTAATACTATTATCAGAAACTTTTATCAATTGCAACTTGATCGTTCATTCAGACAGTTTTCGTTTACAAAAACTATCAAATTGTTTGACAACAAAAACAAAACCAAACATTTTGACAGTTTTCGGAAACGAAAACTGTCTGAATGAACGATTAAGTTGCAATTGATAAAAGTTTCTGTTAGTAGAATTGGGGCCCTGTTTGATCGGTTTTTGACCGTACCATCCAAGTTACAAGACAACAAAGACGCAATAGTCGTACGTATGGGCGCCGTCAGGATTATTTACAGGGAGGTGCATCTGCATCTGTACATTATACCATCTAATAAGATATAATCTACAACACTGCATCCTTATAATTATAGGTAGGAATATAAAATTGGGCGTAACGTCATGTCAAGTATCTAAATTAATGTCAAATTCAAAAGTTAAGCTTAATTTCTTTTTTTGTATTTTCTTCGATGACAAGGGGGTGTAATTGCACCCCCTTGCACCCTCCTTCCGGCGCCCATGGTCGTACGTGTGCACGTCTCACGCACCAAACTATTAGATTGGAGAAAAAATTATGCTAAAGACCAAACAGTTGGTAATATAATCGGCCGTCTGCGGGAGCCCTAACAATTTCTTTCTTTATTAATATCGCGATGCTGCTAACGCTTCACGACTCCGTAATAACGTTCCCTATTGTAAGCGTTCGCTGTCAAATAATTGGACTATTTCGCGCTGCTCTCATTCTAGGAACTTGATATTGCAATTTTAGTATAGTGAGTTTTATAACAATAAGTCCTAGAATCAAATATTCATTGAAACATCAAAACTTGTATGTTTTCTAGCTACGAGTCAGTTTGAAAAGATCTACGCGTTCAACCATTTTTTCTTCAACAAAAATTATTGAAGCGCGCAAATTGGATCCAGGTAAAAATACGTTGCACCACAAAGGAATTCTTTAAAACGAGGTTGGTACAAAGTGCTTAAAATTGTATAAAACTTCCTTTGTTATACAACGTCACAGATAAATCAGTACGAAGGTGTAGTTGTGTGGGACAATACGACAAACAGTTTTAGGGACAAATGTTCTTGTGACAGAAGGTATCAATCAGCTTTGTTAAAGATATTTTCACAGAACAAGGAATGTTCTTGCGTAATGTGCTATACGAACTATTTGTGTAACTTTGACAAAAACAAATGTGGGAAGCGGGCATTATTGAATGATTTCTTTTTTCGAAATTTGAATTAATGTGGCATTCCATTTTTATTAAATGTCAATTTTACCAATAATAATATTGTAAAAACCAACCAGCAATATAATGCATTGCACAATTTTATTAAAACAAAGGAACTGTTTGTGGTGTAAATTATCAACTCATTAGTTAATTAAAACAATTTTGTTTTACTTTGCTCCATTTTAATTGTCTTTGTGTGTTATTTGCTTTTATTTAATTCGTAACAAGTAAATTGTACCTACTGTAACTGGAATTTACTACACAGCTTTGTGCTTGGTTACTTTAAAACACATATCAAGTATACAAAGACTATAAAATTTAATTTTGATTACAGTTCATTTTATTTTCCCAATTTATACAGTGAAAATGGAACGTTTGTCCAAAGTTCACAAAGAAATAAAAAAAGGTTCGTTTCCTACACGTTCTTAGAAACAATAATAATTCATATGAAACTTTTCACCCCTACTTTATGTGAATTGGAAGTGGCGCGATTCGTTTTTATTTCAAAGTTTTCCAAGTCTATTGCAAGCGACATTTTTCCTTGAAGTAAATAATTGTTTGAAAAACGAACTCATTTTATCGATGGTTTACCGAAGCAGCTGATACCAAACCAAAAAAAAAGATTAAGAAGAAGAGAGTCACGACAGGGCCCCAAGTCTGCTATTTTAATTAATTCGTCATTCCAACACGATCCCATTGTCATTTTGCTAAAAGTTCGTAATCTGCTAAATTCAAATGATCGATCATTGGTCGGTCAATGGTCTCTTAATAGAATTGTGGTAGAATGACACAACCGTATTGCCATTATTATTAAACTCGTTAGTAGAAGTGATTTTCGAAAAACTACCACTAAATTTGAACATTTATTCATGCCAGATTTCATTTATATATGTTTTTACATAAGTATTATTTATTAGTGTTATAAGCAATCTGAAGTAATAGGAAGTTCGATAATAGCAAAAAACACTAAAATGTGTTACGCGGATAAAATATTTTATCTGATAAGCTGTAAAAGTCAAATGTGACATTACTGCTTATGGATGTCGGAAGTGAAAAAAATTATCGATATTTCGATAAATCGATATTTATTAAAATATCAATATCGACCTCGATATGACGAGGAAAAAATATCGATATATCGGTCAAATTTTCAGACGTTTTTGGGTTTAAAATAATAGCGTATTTAGTTCAGTCTGGCTCAATAGGTAATAGTATTTTTCATACAAAATGCACATTATTTTAATGTATCTTAATACCTAAAAACGAAGGTGTTTTAATCATTATTCCTTTTTATTTATGTAGGGCACTCTGTCCAATCAAATTTTGATAGGACCCTGATGCATAAAATGCAAGTGCTATTAGAATCTGCAATAAAAACTTAAACCTTAATCAACCTATTTCATGTTTATAGCTATAGATTAATAAATCAATGTCAAATTCAGTTTTCTCACCTTAGTTTCTGCCGATATGCTGTCGTTTCGACGCGGTCTGGCCATAAGGGGAATGAGTTCGTCAATTAACCTCCTTACTGATTCCTTTCCAAGGCGAAACGTTTTCACAAATTCCACCTCGGGAATATCAAAAAAGGGGTCCGTGTTCATTCTCGTCAAGCGATGGGCTCTACGACGTCTTCTGCATTCCTACCGTCTTCTTTCTCTAGCATCCACTGAGTTGGCTAGATCGAGAATATTCGAACGTAGTGAATACATTGTCTAGGGCAATAATATTCCACAAACACGACTTAATTAAAGGAGGTATTCCTTAAAGCGCTACCATTTTGAGGCGCTCCTAATGAGGCGCTCCTTTTTTATTCCTCGGAGCGCACCTTTTAGTAGCGCTCCCGATAGCAATTAAAAATATTAAAATTTTATTCCTCGAAGCGCGCCTATGATTAACTTTCGAATAGAGATAGGATCCTAATACTAACTGAAACTATCGATAATAAGTAAAACACGTTATTTTATTCAATTTGCAAAAACTCTATAAGTACTCCTTGACCATAGATTGGTTTAAAAAAAAAAGTGATCCTGTCTGTGTAAAGTGGACAAAGACAACTGTATCATTCAGTACGTACTTTAATGTCTGGCGATACGGCGCACGCGGCGCGGGAGCACTGCAAACATAAGCCTCAGCCACCCCCTCCCCATCGTATCCTAAGTCGCGTCACAGGTCGCGTTCACCGAGTTCACACGAATCCAGCCGAGCATTTCCGGAACTTGTTTACTTAAAATTGCATAAGTAGTTTTGTTTTGTTGTGTTTTAACTCACAAGTTGCGCGAATGTGTCACGTAGGCTCAAGTGAAGCTATGAACTGAAGAAAGTTTGTTTATTTAAGAAAGTTTGTGCAATAAGGCAGTTTTGTGAGCATGGAACCAATTGCTGGACCAAGTAATAGAAACGCGCTAATTAAATATGTACAAAGCAGAAGCGGCAAGAAAGTTTTATTAATGGGGAGGGGGTGGCTGAGGCTTATGTTTGCAGTGCTCCCGCGCCGCGTGCGCCGTATCGCCAGACATTAAAGTACGTACTGAATGATACAGTTGTCTTTGTCCACTTTACACAGACAGGATCACTTTTTTTTTTAAACTAATCTATGGTCAAGGAGTACTTATAGAGTTTTTGCAAATTGAATAAAATAACGTGTTTTACTTATTATCGATAGTTTCAGTTAGTATTAGGATCCTATCTCTATTCGAAAGTTAATCATAGGCGCGCTTCGAGGAATAAAATTTTAATATTTTTAATTGCTATCGGGAGCGCTACTAAAAGGTGCGCTCCGAGGAATAAAACAGGAGCGCCTCATTAGGAGCGCCTCAAAATGGTAGCGCTTCAAGGAATACCTCAATTAAAGCAAATTAGCAAATAGTTCTTGAGTACCGAGCTGTCTCAAGCAATGATTGCACAATGACATTCGAATGATAAGTCACTGATTAAAGGAACTGTCAAAATTTTAGCAGATTACCGCCTAAGTCAGACATTAATTTGTCATTATGTACGAGATTACCATTCTATGCCATTTCTTTCAATGGAGTGTCAGTGGTCGGCCATTGGAAAGTCATAATGACGCCATTATGTTAGTAGATTACCAAACTTGTCAAAATCAACAATTATGAAATCAATGATAGACCATTCTGCCACTATTGTAATAGCAGACTTGAGGCCCAGGTCGTAAACATGAGAAAATACCAATCTAACAAGGGAATGTACAAGACTTTTTTTTCTATTGTACTGCTGTAGATGGTCCTAGGGGACCGTTTCTACGTAACCGGGCAGTTATTGGCGAGACCTGAAGAGTCTCCAGCCAATGGGGGGTAAGTAAAATACTTAACCTAAGCTAACTACGTGTACTACACTAACATCATGACTACCTGCAACAACAGCACTAAGGGCGACCCCTAGTGGGACTCGGACCTCGGCTAAGGGCGTTGCTGGCGGGGACTTAGGGGGGGAGACAGCTTGATAACGTCTGAATTATCGGTGTGACTGCAGAGTCTGAAGAGACGACCGGCTCTACGACGGGAGAGCTCGGTGGGTCGTGAAATGTACAAGACTACTGTCACATTTAAGTCCGTCGCAAAGGAAAGCTTTGTTTTCCGTCGTATGTTTGTGAGAGCCAGGGTATAGGAGAATCCCTCTATATCTTGGTTACTTGGATTCGTGTGCTCCATCTTAGACCCTGTCTGCGCTTACCATCAGATGCAACTGGGGTCAAACGCGACCAACTATAATAATAATTAAAATAAAGAACTTCAAGTTCACGGCTCATCTTCCGTGCGGAAGATGTCCGGTCCTTTGGAAGGCATACGGAGGACACAGGTCCAACGCGCAGAGGCTCCTTTGAGAACTTTAATCTAAAATGGGATGGGGCACCAACCAGGGACTATCCACGGCTGCTCTATTGGAGTACAGTCATGGACCGTCTCAGGTGGGTGCAAAACTATTGAAATACAATTAAAATAAAGAACTATGAAGGCGTTGCAGTGAATGCACAAGCGAATCCCGCGTGGGCCGTAGGTTCTCGAAGAAACACCATGGCGGTTTTAGTCGATTAGAGTCCGAGATAACCCCCAACCATCCCCATAGTGGGTGAACCACGAGGACATCCCCATTTAAAAAAAAAAACACGACGTTACAAACATGCAAACTCATTAGCAGCGTCCCTTCATTTATGATATTGGATTGCGAGTTGGATTGACGCAGACTTTAAACCTCGTCAGTCCTGAGAGATGCGATTAGATTTTCAGCATCGCACTAACATTATAAATTAGCTCTAACGACACGAAATAGGGCATTTAATAAATAGGCTATTATTTTTTATTACAAATCTCGAAAGTATTATAAAAATATTAAGCAACAGTGAAAAAACCAATGAAATATTTAATAAAATGCCCAAGTTATGAAGAATTTCAAATTATTCACGAGACAGAGACAACACTACTTAAGACTGACGTCACACCTTAAAAACTTCATAGTTGCTTTACAATATTCCGTTTCGTGTGACAAGGACAGAAAATGCCCCCTCCACAAATTTCGAAAGCGTGTATATATACACGCTTTCGAAATTTGTGGAGGGGGTAAATAAAAACGATGAAAGACGGGAGGAGATCTCCTCCCGTCTTTCATCGTTTTTATTTATTTTTTCACATCCGTGTTGCATGGGATGCATGCAAAGAGCCTCCACGAGTGACGATACTTAAGTACGTTCGGCACACCCTGGGCAGTCGTCAGCCTCGCTACGAACCTTGCTGACTGGCTAATCTTTTCACCACAGCATGAACTGTTTTCGTATAGCTTGTGCTGACACGAGAGAAGACATACCGTGTTCTTTCTATACTTTCTTTAAAATAATCCCAAATTGTTGTACATTTTTAATAGTGCTCATTGTGAGGTAACTTATTCAGAGATACTCAATCAAGAAGTAATAAAATAAGTGGCAGAAGAAACAAAGATGAAAGTGATTCTATTGTTGTTCGGAATAAATGGTTATTGTTTTGAACAAGTACTTAACAATTGGCTTTTCAAATTACATACACAAAAACTGCCACTGGGGGCCAGTTCGACTAACAAAATTGTTGCCAAACGCAAATGACAAACGTCAGTCAGTTTTTGTTTACGGAAACTGTCAAAATGATTGGTTTTGTTAAACAATTTGACAGCTTTTGAAATTGAGAACTGTCTGAATGAATGGTTCGGCCTTGGTTCGGTTGCGGTTTATCAAGATTTATTTTAGTAGAACTGAACCCCTGGTCACAGGGCCTTTTTTCCCACTGGGCACTCTGGGCACGTGCCTAGGGCCCCGCGATCGATAGGGTTCCTAGTTCCTGCCAGATCACCAAACGATAACCGATATTTATTACCGATAATCATATTTAGTTCGTAAAAATCAAACGAGAATGACTGACTTCAATATCTACTTGCTTATTAGCTTTTGCATGCGCGAAGCTAATCTACTCTCGCCCGAAAATCAGGCTTTCCGATTACAGCATGTTTAGATTTTAAATGTATAAAAATACATTTTAACGGTATAATAAGTAAGTACACTGTTTTAAATACTTCATTATTTATGGTTATTTTGCGAGAAAATTCGCAAATTGCGACAAAATCTCCTGTTCTTCAATGGAAATCAGGCTTTTTCTCCGGACTTTTAAATTTTCCAATTGGTAACGCTATCTACGAGTAGTTACTATATCCCAAATGAACCTTCAGGATGTTTCTTTGTTAAATACGTACGTTATTCAGTAGTTACCTAGTTGGAACTTTCCCTAGCCTGTCAAATAGGACAGTAAACACAATTTCAAACTGGGTATCAGTTGGAAACTGTATCAATATATCACTTTAAAGTAAACATGTCACCATGTTTGTACTAGTTCAGCCCTGTCTCGACGCGATAGTGTCCAATAAGTTGATCTTATTTAAGGATTAAACTGAATATCTGTTTAATTTTCTAAAAAACTGTCTGTTTACAAATAAATGATAAAATATTCAAAAGAAGTGAAGATAGGATACATTATTAAAGCAACTATTTCTATTACTCATGTAAGTAATACCATCATTTTGTAAGATTTGATTGCTACTAACACTGTTTTTGGATCTATGCTATATCTAATTGAAAATATTATTATACATCGTGTCCCAGAAAGTAGTGTCAAGCGGAAGTCCAGAGGTAGAGCACCTAAAGGCCGGACATACACGGGCAGCTCGAGCAGTTAGCCAGTGATAAACATACACGGACAGCTCGAGCAGTCAGTGTATCTCTGGCGACTGCTTGACCGCATGCCGCATGCTCGAGCTGTTTCGTGTATGTACGTACGTAGAAGGCTGTAGTTTACTATGCAGTTGCAGCTTAAAGCAGTCGATCCCGACTGCTTCAAGCTGCCCGTGTATGGCCAGCCTTAACAACATACATGGGGGTGACCCGAGTCACCCCCATGTATGTTGTTGAGGAGGAGGAAGTTGAAATACGAGTAACTCCCTCATTTTTCGTTTTGAGGAGCTCAAACGAGGTAACTAACGAGTGAGGCACATCACTATTACATTGCGAAAATCCTTTTGCGTTTTCCCATATCTGTGTGTACTCTCATCAAAACTCAGCCAGCCGTCTCTACGTATCTGAGTTACAAACAAACACTCAAAAACACTATAACTCTGTTTGTGGAATACAATTATGTTGTGAGTGTGACGCATTTTGATATAAAAAAAACCTTATGGAATCAGTGTAGTCTATTTGGTATTTTTTTGTGCTACTGATAAGCGGCATTTTGTCAACGACATAGGTAGAAATGCAGTCTATAAAACCACTAAGGCCCGTTTTCAAAAACCTATCTATCAGCGGTTTGCCCTATTCATTGAAGAATATTGACATTAAATTACTTAAGTCTATGGCTTATGTCAAAGTTTTATCTCTAAAGGTGAGTGTATATACTCAGAGCATATTCTCGAGTATTTCCATGTAATGTAACGTCCTTACGAATGGTAACAAGCAAAAGCTCAATTTAAAAAAACATTTCCATGTAACGTAACGTTCCTGCGAATGCTCAACACGGTGTTTGAAGTATGCTCACGGCGAGTGAGCATTTACCTGTAACCTTCCTTTCTATTTTGCGTTTACTCTTCGCTGAAATGTCAGATCTGCAGGTCGCGTGTGCTGCGTTCGCGCTCGTGTCTTTGTCCGACGAAATGTTACACAAATTCGCTCGGTAGTTTGCAAAAATAAGTGGTAACAAAGCGTCGAGTGTCGTGATTATTGTTCGGTTCGTGAAAGAATGACACATTAGAGCAGCTCGATGTTTTGTTACAAGTAAATGCTCTAGTCTATACTCACCTTAATAGGGCAAACCGCCGCGCCGATAGATAGATTATTAAAAACGGCAGTATGACGTCAATTTCATACATAAGAGCCTAAACTATACCCATTATTAACCACTGCTCATCGTAGCGTACTAAATCAAAACAATGAGACAAACATCACAAAAGATCGCCCTCAATGCACTCATACAACACCGCCATTTACTTCCCCACTTGACTTGTACCGAACGAAGATAAGAGGATGACACACTTTATATTTTTCTTCCATTCTCCGATAAGTATGACAACTCTCATATATAAAGTAAGTACTTAAAGTACGTTGCTCTTATTGGACCCAGCGTCGCTGGATTGCAACGCCCGCCGGTTTGGCATACACGTTTCAATCCAGTCTAGTACCTATCTAGTATCCTAGTATTGGTATAGTTACTGGATCAATGTGAATCCGCCTTAACAACAGATATTCATATTCCAATAATAACTTGTCTCATACGAATAAATCCCCCAAAATATATTGCCTGGATTTAAATAAATGAATTACATTTTGCCAGTCGATAAAAAAACCGCAAAATTAATACGAAACAGTCGGTTTGTTAAAGAAATTCATGTATTCATCCCAACGGACGGCGAATAAATTACAGTTCGAAATATGAAATAATCGAACGCGGGAAAATGATTCGATTATTCGCCTTAAGGCAAGCAAACTACACAAGTACAATATAAGTCGAGGTATTATGGTAGGTACCAACTACTAAAATCACACAGCATAATTTAGATTTGTCTTTATTTGGGCAAATATTTCCACAATATTATGACTTGATAAACGTCGCGTCGCATGTAGATTGTAAACCAGTAATTACTAACCAGTTATTTTCTGTAAGGATTTTCAGACTAATTCTTGAAAAAACGTGGATTTTAGCATGATGATAAATGTTGTTTTTAAGTAAATTTATAGCGTAAAAACGTTGCTATCATGAGTTCACTGAAACAGGCATTTCTTTTGAAATAAGTTGCAGAAAAAACAACAGCGCGGGCGCGTTCCTACTAAACAAGAGGAAAATGTCTCAATCTTGAAAAAATGTGACACAAAAAAGCTTTCGCTTGCCACTATATTGTTCATAACGCATTCTTGCAAAAAAAAATACACTTCACTGCGAGCTAGTAATATTTTTTCTTTTATACAAGGTTAGTCGGAAAGGGGGTACTAACCCGCAGCCCACTTAAAGTATCACTGATGACGGTTTTAAATTTAAAGCAATTGTTAAAATCCCCAAATTCGATAATTTTTATTTCCATGTAAAATTATTTGATTTCAGTTTTTTCAAAAATTCTTGATCCCTGCTTTAGTTAGGTTAAGTCATATTCGTAACCCCAAATATGACCTAAAATGTAAACAGCTGAACATAGCTGAGGATAGATAGATCTTAGCGTATTTTTTTTTGTAATTTGAACAGTTATTTCTCTTAAACTATTGACTTTTGGGGAAAGTGGTAGAACAAAAGTTATTCATTATTATGGGTATTTTAATACCCTTTCGGATTAGTACCCCCTTTCTGACTAACCATGTATAGCTTTGGCATCCCTGTCGAGTAGGCATTATAGTTATCATCCATATCATGAATAATTAATTACATTGATTAACACCATTACATAATCTCGTGTCACTCACTGACCGCCCTCATTAATAACTCGATAATAGACGCACCGTCAATAATTGATGGCTCTACGAAACAAGTGATATACTTAGTAGAGAACTATTCTCAATAGACATGCGCAGAATATATTACTGAGAAGAAAAGAGATACATATCTTTCGGATTAACAGATATACACGGTTATTGGTAAAACACCAACAACCTCTTAAGGGATCATTGTACTTGTTTGTTTTTGTTACATTGTACAATGTACAATGCCGAAATTACGAGACCGAACTTTGGCGGCTGCAAAACGCGACGTAACGCTGGTAATTTAAAAAGCATTGCAAGCGTAATCACTAGAGATAGAATATTCTGATGCATATTTACAGGTCTTTGCTACTATGGAATGCACTTTTGTGTTGAAAAAATCCCGCGATTATTATTAAATAAATGCCGCGATTATGATCATTGTATAAATAATTTAAGTAAACTGATGGTGGTGTGTGTAGGGTGTTTTATGATTATTTTTTATTTAATTTTTTATTTTCTTGTTTTATTTTGGAAGGGGTGTAATTATAATTTATTTTATTTTAATTACGTAAGTGTTGTATATAAGTCATATTAACTCTGGCTTAATATCCGCACGTCATTCAGGTGATCACTGAAAATCAGCGCTGTGTTTGTGGTCCACGCCATTGCACAGCATTATGCTGAGTGTTCACCTTTTTGTCGCAGTTGACCATATTTTTTTTTTTAACAATAATTATGTGTGTGTCTCTGTGACAAATAAATATTTTTTTCTTTCTTTCTTTCTCTTCATTTCGGGATTTCCAAATTTAATGTTCTGATTATACAATCGGATGTATAGTATAACTACGTTTAAGTGTTGGTTATTATTATTACTGAATGTACTTTTGTATTCATCGTAAAAATCCTGCGATTCCGGAATCGACAAGTGTTTTTTTTCTGACTATAGAATCGGATGCATATTTACCTACCTAATGTTGTAAAGTAGGTAGTTACCAAACAGGCATAGTAAACAAAGTGATTTATCAAAAAAAAAAATGAATGAAACTTAATTTCGTAGCCAAATATTTACTTTAGGTAGTTATGCATCCGGAATTCCGGATATCCTATCTCAGTAATCACGTCCCGATTGCATCGCGGTTTTTCGGCATGGATGGTGTGGAGCTACACTAAGGGCGAAATTCACAGAGCGCACATAGACTTTACTTTGCTAATTAAGCATTTCATAGTTCATACGAATATGAACATTATTCGTATAAGGTTAATGTTTATATTCGTATGAACACTCACTTTACTTAGCAAAGTAAAGTCTATGTGCGGTCTGTGAATCTTGCCCTTACTTTTCTCAAACTTGACTTACATAAATTGGCCCATTATTAATGGACCATTTTTTTTGTTTGGCTTATCATCTAAGTTTTTGTTAAGTCGTTGATTCGTGGACTTGATCATTTTATAAGCATGCACTCAGTGGGATTCGAAGATTGCTGTGTAAATATCGACTTTGACTTAACTCGAAAGTAAAGTCTGGGCAAAGTTTGAATATGCGTTGTAGATCTCGGCCTATTTCTTTCACGAGCAACTTGCTATACAATCCCTGTTCCTATAGAGCCTACAGCTTATGCAGTTACTTGAACAAGGTTACGAGATTATAAGAAGTACAACTGAAACTATTAGTTTTCTTCTCCAAGAATGTAGTATTTCAATTTTTAAACACGGTATTTCTAACTTTTATAATCACTTCAATTCACAGCATTGAAGGCAACTGCGTAGGCCGACTAGCGTGCGGCTATCAAATTGTTGTCTTGCTCGTGTTATTTGGAATAACTTCAGCATTCTTCAATTAATCTTGGATTTAATTAATTGCTTAACTCTTGAAAGATGCACTAAGAAGAACTAATAACTAAACTTACCCGTATATAGCAGCTGCGCCTGCGATGGCCCCGCCACACTGCGCAGCAACGTAGAGCGCGGCGCGCAGCGGTGACACGCGTCTGCGCACGCACAGCGCCGCCGACACCGCTGGGTTCACGTGTGCACCTGCGCCATAATATTAAAATTTAATATACTGCTTAGCAGAGATGTTATGGATGTGAAATTTCGTATCTGGATACCGATACACGAATAATATTATGTCGGTTTCAGGGGGCCTACTCCCTAAGTCCGTCAACGAAGTTAGTCGCCCGTCCGAAAGTAGCCCGAAACGTAGGAGTGAACAAAACAAGTGTAAAGTTCAACTTTTCGGACGGGCAAAAATACATCGTTAGTAGGGACAACTGTCAAATCGTGTTGTCATAAATTCTTAGTTCGGGCCCCGAAATAATCGTATGTCCGTAGGTGATAGGGAGTAGGAAACGCTCGTAACTAAGGCCGAAACCACGGACTTCGTGCTTAGGGAGTAGACCTCCAGATACGGTTACGGATATGAAATTATTTCGGATTACCCGATAGTTTCGGATAGTTTCAGTTACGGACATAAGATTTTTAAGGAATCTTAAATGTATACCCACAAGAATGGATGACTGATTAATAAATATGGCTAGGCAATAGAAATACTAAAAACTACCTAAACAATGCAAGAGACGCGCGCGGTTAGTGTGTCGGCTCGGCCGGGTGAAAACCTGTCATTATTCGAAATTATTCGAAACTTTTATACCGGATTTGGTTACGGTTTCGAATAGAATTTTATTTCGGATATCGGATAGTTTTGGTTACGATTACGGAGCTCCATAACATCCCTGCTACATAACAGTTTACCCTGTGAGCTAGCCACACCGAGCGCAAGTGAAGTTGAAGTTAGGATAAGCTAAAACTTTGAATGCCTCTGTCTATAAAGCGTCAGGACCAGCCCCTCCAAAATTCACAAACTTTCGAGTTGAGGATGCCGACGGTTAATACACAAGCATTTAAGGCTAGGTAAGTACTGTGTTTCATCATCAAGGACCCAAGCGATTCAACAAAGGGGAGCTTCTTTTGCAGATCGACTTACTGAGTAGTTCTGGCCTACCATGGCAATGGGGAGGTGAACGCAAAACGAAAGTAAATGGCAGGACCTCTCTTGGAACCAATTACAACCAATCAGAATGAGTTATATTGTCATTGGCAATTATGTCAAACAAATTTTAACCAATGAAATTGCTTTGGTACCAGCGATGGTGGCGCTATTAGTTCCCCATTGTAGTAATGATGACCATGTACCTGGTGGATTCTGCTGGCCAATATCCCAATATCTTCTTTCCATAGCTTCGCTTTGTTTTTTTCGAATTTTTAAAAGCATTTTCTATATTTTTGAGAGGACAATTCGATTAAGTAGAAATGTAGACACTGATTCAAGAGCGGAGATCAGCAAAATAATAAAGTTTAAATTGTTTTAATCAGAATATATATACAGAACATTTCAGCAATGAAATCTGGGACAAATGACCTAGACAACAAAGACCTCTGTTCAAAGTCAAACTCTACAATTTGTATAGAAAGGTAAACCTAATAAATCGTGACTCTTTTATTTTAGAAAAGTATGATGAATCATACAATGATCCTTTCGAATGGATTAGAATTTTGGAAGACATTACTAATTACGAATGACAAATTAGGCACAAAGACCCGGTGACACGTGAATGTTCTAAATAGAAGCGGAAATCGATCCTCTACCTACGTAATAATAATATAACTGATTCGCTCACACGTTTGTTGCCCCCTTCACCTATGTACTGGCGGCTTTTCAGGGGGCCCAGCTAGTGAGCTGGCGAGTCACCGTCTGCCAACACTTCAATTTTAAATGTTGAAAGGCAGACGCCGTTTTCTTCCGGCAATAGAAGTTATCTAGTCCACCTAACACCCCTTCCCATAGACCAGACATTTTTCACCATATTTTACAATAGTCTTGCACCCACCTGGGACGGTCCATGACTGTACTCCAATAGTGCAGCCGTGGATAGTCCCCGGTTGGTGCCCCATCCCATTTTAGATTAAAGTTCTCAAAGGGGCCTCTGCGCGTTGGACCTGTGTCCCCGTGTATGCCTTCCAAAGGACCGGACATCTTCCGCACGGAAGATGAGCCGTGGTATAAAGAGAGATATAACTGATTAACTAAGTATCACGATTTATATGTATGTCTGGATTTTACGACATGTATTGTGGAACAATCATTTTTTATCTATACCTAATCTATATTATTTTCCAAAGGAGACTTTTTTTAAGCAACCTGACTCCATACTGTGAAGTGTAAACTATCATATGGGATGGCTCTATTCATCCTCTATAGCGCCATTCCTCTCGCGTGATGGAGCAATGATAGAACTGTGCAGTTTACACTTCATGGTACGGGCCCTGTACTTCAATTGAAAATAGTAGGTACCAGTGGTTGGCCTACTTAAAAATATTTAAATGTTTGTTTGCTTCAACAAGAACTGTGCTTTAGAAATGCTAAATTCTAAGACTAAGCTCTGTTAATTTTGAAAAATGTTCACTATCTATGGAAGCGTGACCATTTTCATCCTGTGGCATGACCAATACATATTTTGTAGAACCTCGTATTTACGGATCGAACGATGCACGTTGAATATGCAGCGATGTGGACCATTCGTCAACGTGACGGAGCGTTCGATGCCAGTTGCCAATTTGTGATTGGCAAAAAAAAGGGGCCACATGGCAGGTGCTATCCTCCTATCCTTATTGGCTAACCAAATATTGTACTAACTTGAATTACACCGAAACGATTTATTAGATATCAAACAAAATTGGAGTATACTTCATACTCCTTTCAATTAAAAATGTCTCATTGTAGGCCATCAGGGAATATAGGTCGCTATCACACCAAAAAACACCATACCCCTATCAAAATAAAACATATTATGGCAAATCTACGATGCATTCAGAGTCGGTAAGTACGGAATGAATTCCGGCTCCGCTGGCCAGCTGTTACGAAGCTGACTAAGTGCTCTATGATTATTCCCTCCTACATCAAAATATTATTTTCATAAAATCTGACTTATCTACCTCAGTAGCGTACGTTCGGAATAACAAATTCTGCGATGAGATAAAATCATGTCACCTTAGTATTCGTGGCGAATATTCGTGGGTCCCGTGTCGAGGAGGAATCACCATAGTGCCTCCGCGATAATGGCTGCCCGGATGTTTACCTGCGTTCGGGGTAGCATAATAGGGAAGATAGTAGATAGCCCTGAGGTGTGGTACCCGAGGGTATTGGAAGAGAAATGCGATATCATAACGTTACAATTTCATGCCCGAACGTGTCAATATGAATTTCAAAAGCATTAGTTATGGAAGTAGAAACATGATTCTTACCATCAGTCAGACTTCAGACAGCATCAAATATACGACGAACAGACTGTTCATAATAATTACCAAAACAATTAAAAAAATTAAACTTTATCTCAATGGGACATAACTCTTGTCAGAATGACAGTTGTTGTGTCATTCTGGAACACTCCTTGTATCATTGAGATATCGTTTAATTTTCTTAGTTGTTCAGATAATTTTGAACATCCTGTTCGCCTGATAAATTTGATGGTGACTGTACATAAAAACCTGTCATTTTAAACACATTGCAAACGAACAGAGAGAGAAAATAAAAAGAATGGAACAGTTGGATTTACCGAGGCGACACGATGCGGATATATCGAGTGCAAAGCCTTCACTACTACGCCTATCGATTATTCAGATTGTGTGGTCCTACCTGACTGGCTGTTCAACGTGCAAAGGTAATATTACCTACTATTTATACAAGCCACAAGATACACCTTATAAAGGAACGAAAATGTAGCATCAGATGTTTTATAAAAGGTGAGATACGTACATTTGTTAGGGTGCTCCCACACTTGTAAGAGTGTTATAAAATGTTATTGTAAACAATAACATTTTATAACACTCTCGAAAAAAGTTTTCTTTAAGATTTTTTTTACACGTTGTCCTCAATTTGGAAGAACCATTACGTTATGTTTTCTGACACAGAAGATGACAAAGAACTTTTTTAAATATTCCTCAGAAACATTTCCTACAAAAATATGTTTTAAAATACCTACAGCTATACCATAAGATCGCAATAAAGACGAATTATATATCGTTCTTTAAAAACTTCAGACAAGTTTTAAAGGAAGCTCCGTTGACAATACAACTTCATGCAGTCTACTTCCTGAGTACGCATTGATAAATGAATACAGCATCGAGCGTTCAAAATAAAAAGAACACGCACAAAACAAGAATTTACGAAGAAGTAAGAACTTGAAAAGGATTCTTAACAATAGCGCCAAACAAAACGCCAGTACTGACATTCATTCGTTGAAAACTGAGCGTTTATATAGATAAAATTAAATCCCATTATTATTCATGCATCGATTGAAGCTGTACATTAGTCCGCGCTCGAAATAGGGATGTCCACTTGTCCAGCCATTAGTGAAAATTAGGGCGGTCGCGGTCGGGGGTGTATTCTAAAAATTCATCACGGTAACCACAAACATTGTAGAATCAAGAATTGAAGCCTGATTGTGAACTAGAGAGCTTTCTCCGCTTTATTGTTATTATGATATAATTTAAAATGTCATTGTCAGGGCGTCATGTGATCGCTGTTATAAAGTTATAACGAGGGGACAAAGGGTGAAGGGTGCACGTGTTGGATAGGTTATAATAATCCCGCCTAATGTGCTTACATGTCGTGTAGTTTTATGGGAAGTGACGTCAAACTTGTGTATCCGTAGATAATTTATGTGTTATTTCTATTGTTTGTTTAGGTTTTATCTTACGAACCTACATTAGTTAGTTAGTTTTTTACCACAGAAAAATTACATACATCTAGAAAAGAGAAACACGTTGAAACAAGCCTAGACGTTAAAAATCATCGATACAGCAAAACATTTCTTACAGAAAAAGACTACGTTAAGAACCTACTTGACAAGTTGAAAAAACTCAGACTTTCGCCTCGCAGCCGCCGATCCTTTAAAAAAAAAAGCGGATAATTGTGAACATCTGCACGTTGCGGCTCGGTCGGTAACTCATCCGAGCGACGCGCGGCCGCTGCTATCAAATGCATATAAGTAAATTACCAAACGGCGCAGGGTTAATTGGACCCTCTAGACAACACGGGTCATTTCGACCCCAACTCATAGTAAAAAATACAGAAAACATACCGATACTAAGAAATAAGAAATGCTTTCACGGTTTATGCGCCATATTCCAAACACACCGACAAAATGAATCGTAAAAGAAACACCGCTGGTGTTACGAGATTATATTGAATGTATGAAAAAGATTTATACAGCTGGTTTATGTAAGAATATATCAATACTAAAGTCCAGGCTCACAGATATATTTTTCGGGCAGACTGAGATGAATAATGCGCTGGTAGGTACACACGGCTACACATCAAGCTATACATTTCCAGTTTACACTGACCTCTCATTGTAAGGAAATCTCATACAATGCGAGATCAGCTCATGTTTCGTTGTACATTCTAGGTAGCAGAAAAGACCACATTTATAGAGACGCGGGATACTATCATCACATACATAACAAACACACCATCATCACGTTACTGTCTCACTGTTGAGCACAGTACCTTCTCAGAAAGAGAAGGGTTTAATCCTTCGTACACTACGCTGGCCTGTAGTGTCATTCTGTAAGAAACCCACCTCAATATCGACGGTTAACTCGATATCCATAATGTCACAGTATGGATAATAGAAGCAAATAACACACAGATAATCGACAGTATAATCAATAACGCGTAGTTTTGTTATCCACGCTGTGTCACGACAAGAGTCTAATTGACAGTCGCGATCGAGGTGAGATTCTTACAGAATTGCACTGCTGATGCGGGTTAGCGGACTATACACAGCATTGAGAACTTTTTGGAGCCCTCGCAGGTGTGCAGCTTTCTTAACGATGTTTTCTTTTTCCTTCACGTTAACGCAAGTAATAATCAAATTATAATCCACACCCACACATGAATTCGAAAAGTCAGAGGTACAGGCCAAGATTGGACTCAGATCCTTCTGGGCCCTTCCTTCTGCTAGGCTATTACTGATATATCGTCAGTGAAGTTCTAACAGTGAGGAAGTCAAAAATGGCTACTTTACAAGACAGTGAAAAAACTATTTAAAACGAGCGTAACCTACGCTGAACGTAATATTGTTTTTAATTATCATTACAGATAAACTCTTGGATGATTTATTAAACCTTTGAAAATCTTAATAATCTTTTTCATTTCAAGTAATATTGTGGCTTTCGCAGTATCGTCTGTTTTTGTGACTTATGCACTGTTAGAACTTCATCGACGATATACACATTACATACAACTAAAAAACGCCCAGAAAACGCCTCTAATAATTCGTCAATGTTTGAATTATTCGCTTTACGTCCCGCGTCACGCTCCGCCTCTCAATGTACGAGATCTTAAGGATTAAAGATGACGTCAAAGTACCATCTGCAGCAAAATAAACAAAGGAGTTTTTATCCTCGTGGTTACCGTTGTACGAAACTTGTGCTCCACGGAAAAACATATGACAAAAAAAGAATAAAAATGCAAATGAAGGCAACCCTGTCCCCCACAGGACCTATCCCACGTTACATCGTACATTAAACTTGAAATAACATTGTAACACACGTGGGCGTTTAAAACTCTTTTATTTCTCTTGCCAATTAAGGTTGTGAGTTCTTCGTAACTAGTAATTTCAAGTTCCCACAGTAATGGAGGTTTCGTATTATTTTATTTTACTTGAATGCTATTTTAGGACTACCGGTTCTATTTTATTCGCTGCATAGTGGTGCCCACTATCGAGAATCCAAAGTATTACGATTCTCAATGATTTTATGGCCACACTGTGAGCGATTTGAAAATGGAATGGTTCTTTTACTATTGGTAGTATTGGAAGCACTTCGCCTTACAACGCTGCGTTCGTATCCAGAGGTGATTCAAAGTTTTAAGTTATCCATCAATGTAAGGGTGGCTTAGGGAGCTGTAGTTAGGGTTGAATTATTGTCTTATTAAACTAGAGAAGTAATTTATAGGTCCTTTGTTTACAATTTTACCAACGAGAAAGACATGTCATCATATTTTAAATACAAATCGTTTCTGTCTCTACAACAAAAGCAGGTGTGACAAAATCCAAAGGACAATATTTTATATATAAACAAATAATATGGGTATATAATAAGCTCTGTCTTCAGCAGAGAGGAAATGCTCTACACGTAGGTATAGGTACATGCCACCATCTATTTATTTGACTATGATTAAGGGCCTATTATACGATTTTGTTCGTCTCTACAACTATTATGCAATAATAGTTCTACAAAGGAGAGAGATCATGTACCAATCAGAGATAAATAACCTATGCCTATATAACGTTACTACATAAAGGTAATCCTACACAAAGAAACATTATCTTACCAGATATATTAGCAAAACATAGAGTCAGTGTAGCGATGGCACAGCCGGAAGCGAGCGCGGTGGAGAGGAGCACAGCTGAAGCGGACGCGCCCACGCCCGCTCCGCCTGCCGCTCCGCACACGATGAACACATACAGAAAAGAGGCCGCACACTCCGCTACCACTGCCTTCCACAAAGACAGAGTCCGCACTTCCACCCGCGCCGGAACCCTCCCTGACAAACCCCCATCACCTGAGTTCGCATCCTTTCGTAAACACTCCAATTTTTCAAACAAAGTAACAATATGCTGTTCTAAATTCTCATCCGATATGTTAAATGATTGCTCGCCCATTTTTAAAAAAGTTAAAAATTGAAACTACACGTTTATACTCTGTGCATTTTTGAAATTTCGAATCGCGCGCGATTTACTTACGGTCGCGTTCGGTATAGAGACCGCGTAGTGAGACGACGTGTTCGGTACGGCCGTCGGTCTCGCAATGCCGGCTAGCCAGTGAATGAACAACGAGTGAATGGGAGCAAGCGGGGGCGCCGCACATGTCCCGGGCGCCCGACACTTGTTACACCCCGCCCCCGGGACCTGCACTTTCAGCTAGGGTGTTATCAAATCGCTAACTTGGCACCGCACTATCACAATAGCCTTTAATTAGATAATAGTTTTTGTATTTCATTTTTAACCCCCGAAGTCTGCTCTTTTTCTTTTTTAATATATAGGGATACTCTATTGAAGTACTTTCACATTACAAACTAAAAAGTAAATGCGTAAAATTTTCGAATGTAATATAAACATGCGTCTTTTTCACGCATTTTGAAATAGTTCCTGTGATGTGAGAGCAATTTCTTCAGCAATATTATCGATATTGTATAGGGTTACTGGTTATTTTGGTTACGATTCCGAGGCAGGGTTGTAGAAAATGTTATCCTTTATCTAATAACCCGCTAACGCTTTATGCAAAAGGGAACCATTTTCGTACTATTTTCTTAATTATAATTTGAAAGGAAGGAATTAGGTTGTTTTGTAACAATGAAACAAAAATGGTTCTCTTTTGCGTATTTCGTACAACCTTGCTACGGGATCGTGACCAATAACCCTACATAATATCGATAATATTGGTGGAAAAATTACTCTCACATCACAGGAACAATTTCAAAATGCGTGAAAAAGACGCACGTGTTTATTACATTCAAAAAATTTACGCATTTATTTATAACTAGCGACACGCCCCGGCTTCGCACGGGTGCAATGTATTATAGATATAAACCTTCCTCTTGAATCACTCTATCTAAGTATTAAAAAACCGCATCAAAATCCGTTGCGTAGTTTTAAAGATGTAAGCATACATGTCCTGAGTGTAACACAGTGGAGGATGTTCATCATATACTAATGGAGTGTGTTCGGAACGAGGCCGAAAGAGTTACATTGATAAGCAAATCATTTGATGTGGGAAAATGTAATAATATACTTGCATTCCCGTTGTCAAAGGATGCAAGAATTTTGTATAAGGTAGTGAAGAAAGGACTTAGATAATAAGCTATTGTTTGTACCGATGAGGGTGGCATAATCAGTCTATGACTAAACCCTCTATAAATGAACTAGAATAAAAAAAAAAAAAAAGCATACATATTATAGGGATAGACAGCGGGAAGCGAGTATCGTACCAAGAGTATCGTATTACCCAGTTACTGGGTTGTGGAGGTCTGATAGGCAGTCGCTCCATGTAAAATACTGATATTCAGCTGCATCCGGTTCGACTGGAAGCCGACCCCAACATAGTTGGGAAAAGGCTAGGCAGATGATGAGATGATGAGACAGCGGGAAGCGACTTTGTTTTATACTTACTATGTAGTGAAGTGTGTGTGATGTTTTTAGATAATAGATAATATGTCCTACAAACCTGACACGGCGTTGTGATCAACAACCAGAAACCTTGTTTAATAAGCTAAATTTTCATTTGCAATATCGAAAACCTTCGCTAAAGTATACATCTTTATACCCTTACCCTCTATTATCTTAGAATAAAAGCGTGTGACAAGATAATGGACCATTTAGGGAAGTGCTTACATTACACTTCGGTTGCGGGATAGTTAGCGTAAGTTGGAGTCGATGGAGACACGCACCGTAATAACTCCACAGCAGAGCCGGATTCAAGGTTGACTTAAATAATGTAATCCGCGTAGATCCTAATCCGCGCTATTGTTAAATCTCTAAAGCTCTAAGATTCGAATGAGGACGAAAACAAGATTATACAAGGTTAGTCGGAAAGGAGGTACTAATCCGTAGGCCACTTAAAGTATCACTGACTAGCTTTCGCCCGCAGCTTCGCTTGCGTGAAATTTTGAACCCGTTAAGTGACGATTTCCCATACAAACTTTCATCCCCTATTTAACTCCCTTAGGGGTTGAATTTCGAAAAATCCCTTCTTAATGGATGCCTATGTTACAAAAGGAACCTGCTGTCAAAATTTCAAGTTTCTAACCCCAGCGGTTTAGGCTGTGCGTTGATAGATCAGTCAGTCAGTCAGTCAGTTTCTCTTTTTATATATAGATGACGGTTTTAAAGCAATAATTGTTAAAATTTCAAAATTCGATAATTTTTATTTCCAGGTAAAATTATTTTTATTTTAGTTTTTTCAAAAATTATTCACCCCTTCTTTAGGTACGAATTCAGAGGAGCTTCTAATTCGTGACCCTAAATATGATCTAAAATGTAAACAGGTGATCATAGCTGAGGATTGATAGATTTTAGCGATTTTTTATGTAATTTTTTAACAGCTTTTTCTCTAATACTTACTATTGACTTTTGGAAAAAGTGGTAGAACAAAAGTTATTCATTATTATGGGTATTTTAACACCCTTTCGGATTAGTAGTTTCTGCCATAAAATTCTTAGAGTTAAATTTTTAACTCCTTGTATAGTTAGGAAAAGTAGTACTACTACTAACTAATGTAGGTACGTATTTTAGTAAGTCATTCTAATCATTGTTAGGCGCGAGAGGCCTCGGTTCTTGAAGAAAATGAGGTCAGTGTCCAATCAAGCGTATTCTGGGACCCCACATCACAATTTGATTAGTCCATCCACCGCATCGGTCAGAGATGCTCGTAAATCTATTAATCATTTAATTTGTACTAAATCTTACTAAAGATTCCCTTGTACAGTCAGCGTCAAATATATCGGGACGAACAGACTTCATAGTTACCTAAACAACTAAAGATATTAAACTTTATCTCAATGGGATAAAATTCTTGTCAGAATGACAGTTGTCGTCTACTGTGTTCATTCTGAAACACCCCTTATATCATTGAGATATAGTTTAATTTTCTCAGTTGTTCAGATCATTTTGAACAGTCTGTTCGTCCCGATACATTTGATGCTGACAGTTCTTGTAAGGAGTGAACTGTAATTGGTCTTTTGTTTGTCTAAATATATAAAGATCTAGAAACGAGACTTCAGTGGTGCAGTACCCACTGGACCTTCAAGATTAGACCCAATTGTAAAAAGTACCTACTGGACCCCATTCCAAGGCCCCATTCGACCTTCTTAAAAATATTATATTAAAATGACTACTGGACCTCTTTTTTGGTACCCACTGGACCTTCAAGACAAAACCCAATCGCAAAATACCCACTGGACCTCATTTACACGCCCCATTCGACCTTCTTCAAAATATTTTGATCTTATTGATAGTTTTATTAAGAAAAGGTACAATTATGTAGAAAATTGTTGATTTAAATATAATTATAAGAAAAATATGAGAAAGATTCGTCATAGGGCGCTCTGTTTTCTCTCTGTCTGTCGACGTTCGTCCTACTCTCACCTTTTGTTGCTCTGAAGTACATAAAGATTAACAAAAAAACTACAATATTGGTCTCGTTCTTGTCTATTGTTTACTTCACAAGAACTCTGTACCTGAACCCCGTAGTTAGCCCGTTAGCAGGTAACTGATTCCCTTTGAATATAGTGTTTGTCAGATGGGTGACACTGCCGTACTTGACATAGGCGAACATTTTTCGCTGAGACATTAGCTCCATCTTGAATCATATCCCTGTAAACTTAATAGCATCTATAGCCCGAACGCTTCCAGCCCGACAGTTCCTGGGGTAGCTGCGCAGTGCGGGAGGGTGTCAGTTGTCACAAGTTGACGAATCAGTGAGCTCCTGCACCGCGCAGCTATCTCAGGAACTGTCTCAGATAAGCGTTCGGGCTATAGTCCTGTACTATTATATATTCTGTGCTATTATAGTACCTAATAGCAAAACAAATGGCGCTTTGTCCAATTTTATTAAATGCGAAAATGTGACCCTTTTTAATTTTATTAAAAAATAAGTAAAAAGTGTTATTTTTTTTAAGTATTTAAATATGCACCGCCTAATTATTAAAAATGTATATTTAGATAATCATAGCATATCTTTTTTTTTGCAATTATTTCAATATATTTATTCAAAATGGCTCCTACAGCGTATACGCATGTTTGCAGTTCTCTTCCGTTTTGTGTGTTTAATGTGGATTTTCGGTTGTGTTAAGCTTCAGAAAGTGCGGTAGAGTTGAGCGTATTCCTCCTCCCGTCTTCCTGTTTAGTTTTCCATCTGGAAACTTCATTTGTGCATGCATTCCCAATTACCGTTAGAAAACCTACTCTATAGCAAAATATATACGCATAGATGTATGGATGCATACGAGAGTGTATAGATACACCTACGTATATGTAGGTACTGAAAAAAGCACCCATATTTTACCTTTGGTATATGCGTTAGTTACTGATAAAAAATAAGAAACCTACAGAATTCTTTTTCAATTAATAAAATCTCAAAACTCATGTTGGAAGCCAGATAAATTAATTCACGACAGATTTTGAAACAGCGGCAATGAATGGTATTAGGTCAGTTTTCCCTGAAGTGGACATCAGAGGATGTTTTTTTCATTTTACTCAGGCTCTGTACAAGAAAGTATTACGTCTTAATATATTAAAAAATCTCGTGTGTAAGCGACATGTTGCCCTATGTGCTGCTTTAGCATTGTTGCCATATGAAGCCATAGACGACGGTTGGTTCTGTATTATGGAAGACTGGTCCGAGGTGAATGGAAATTTAGTAAAATTTAATGACTATTTTACAAAACAATGGCTTCAAAAAGAAGAGGCACGAAAGATTTGGCGTTTTAATTCAGAGAGACATCGTAGAACGAATAGTGTTGAAGGGTGGCACTCAAAAATTAATAAAAAACTATGTGGTATAGAATTTCCAAAAACGCTCAAACACGTGTTTGTTTATTTCTAACCAGAAGCCCAAATATTTAATTCTGTGCTTCTTACTTCAAAAATAACAGATTTCTCATACAAACTTCCAACACTTATTTCACTCCCTTAGGGGTTGAAGTTCCAAAAACGCCCAAATACCTATACATTTATTTGTAACCAGAAACCTTAATATTTATTTTCATGTTTCTTACTTCAAAAATGACTGACTTGCATACAAACATAAATATCCTATTTCACCCCCTTAGGGGTTGAATTTCGAGAAATCCCTTCATAGTGGATGCTTTTGTTACAAAAGGAACCTACTGTCAAAATTTCAAGTTTCTAACATCAGCGATTTAAGCTGTGCGTTGATAGATCAGTCAGTCAGTCAGCTTCTCCTTTTATATAATATATACCCGGCATGCGTTACAATGCCACTTAGGGATCCCTTCTTTTCGCATAATGTTCTTTGTCCTAATATACTTCGGCATAACGATTTTGGCACAATTTGTTTTGGCATAATAATACTTCGGCATAATCTTTTTAGGCATACATTTTATTTTGGCATAATCATCTTAAAGACTAATTTGTTTTGGCATAAATTTGTTTCGCATAACGTTAGTAGGCCTAATGACTATTAGCATAATGTTAGTTATGATAATCAGAAATGTTTTTACCATTGTCTAATAATCTAGTCGCAGGCGCACCCCGACACGGATAGGTTAGGTTCGAAGGGGATGATGGGGGCTAGAGTGAGCGAGCGAAGCGAGCGAACGAAGCCCCTGTCATCCCCTTCGTGTTAGGTTACTTTAAACCCTGCAGACAGAAATAGGAGCCCCGCTCAGCGGGGCTCCGTCGACTCCACTTTGGAGCCTCAACCTTACAAACATCCCCTTAAGTTTTTATTGTGAAAATGAAAGTAGGTGACGAATAATCGTCTCATGAAGAGGCCTTGAAGGTGTATAAAAACAATTTATCCAGTAATCCATTTTGACCTTTAAACGATTTGGTCAATAGTGTAATAAATAATTTAAACATTGATATTCCAGACTTTGATCAGCTGAACTTTTGATCAAATGACCATCGTTATTTTAAATTTTGTTGATTTGTACGTTGTTCTTTTGAAATTTGCTCCGGAAATTATTTCATTGTTATACCTATAAAAATATGTTTTAATATCATTATGCGTAAATAAATTTATGCTTTAAGATATTATGCTTAAAAAAGTTATGCTTTAGAACTTTATGCTTCATCATTATTATGGTTAGAGAAATTATGCTTAAAAAAATTATGCGTAAGCTGATAAGCGTAATTATATTATGCGAAAATATAATTATGCCAAACAAAATTATGCTAAGTTATATTAGGTCTTAAAATTTTATGCAAATGGATAGGGAACCTGCCACTTAGAGAAAAAAAGTATTTAGTTTTAAAAATCTGTTTATTGGAGTGCTTTTGGATACACAATATTTTTGGTTTTTCCGTCGTACACGAATAAGGCAGACGGTTTCCCGACACGTGAGCAAGCCACATACAGTTGTCCATGTGAGAAGCATGGATTTTCCACATTTGACCCAACTTGTAGCGATTGTTTTGATTTGTTTTTGAATTTCCAAAAAAACCTCAAACACGTGTATGTTTATTTCTCACCAGAAGACTAAATATTTAATTCCGTGCTTCTTACTTCAAAATTACCATATTTCTCATATAAACTTTCAACCATTATTATTTCACCCGCTTCGGGGTTGAATTCACGAAGACATTCAAATACGTGTATATTTTATTATACGTTTGTAACGTGTTTGACAGTTTTCGTTTACGAAAACTGTCAAAATGTTTGATTTTGTTTTTGTTGTCAAACAATTTCATAGTTTTCGTAAACGAAAACTGTCTGAATAAACGATTCAGTTGCAATTGATAAAAGTTTCTGTTAGTAGAATTGATTCCCTGGTTCTACCGCCAATTCTGACACGATGTCAAAATATAATACAGCGGTCTTTCGGAGTTCTATTTTATTTTATATTTTTTTCTTTCATACTCTTTTCACTATTATGCATGATTGTACGCTCCATAAAAAGAGGGTCCAATGGGACTTGTTTTATAACAGGAGGTCTAATGGGTCCTATGTTGCAGGGAAGGTTCCATTTTGAAGGTCCAGTGGGTACAAGGTTTTCGATAGAAGGTCCAATGGGTCCTGTTGAGTAGGTAGGGTCCAATTATGAAGGTCCAATGGGTACGATACCACTTCAGTGCAGTACAGACTACGCTATACTATTTCGCTATGTAGTAAAGCATATTACGTCATATACTATACAAGGTTAGTCAGAAAGGGGGTACTAATCTGAAAGGGTGTTAAAGTACACATAATAATGAATAACTTTTGTTCTACGACTTTCCCCAAAAATCAGTAGTAAGAGAAATAACTGTTCAAATATTTAATGAAAAATACGCTAAAATCTATCTATCTTCAGCTTTATACAGCTGTGTAAGTATACTGTGTGTGTACACAGTACATTAGGTTCAAATATGACCTATTTCATAATGATGACCTAGGTCATATTTGAAAAATACGCCAAAATCTATCTACTTATCTTCAGCTTTATGCAGCTGTGTAAGTATACTGTGGGTGTGTATTTTAGTTCATATTTGAGATCACGGAATAGACGTTCCATTTTCTGATTTCGTAACTAAAGCAGGGACGAAGAATTTTTGAAAAAACTAAAATTAACATAATTTTACTTGAAAATAAGATGATCGAATTTTGAAATTTTAACAATTGCTTTAAAGCAGTTATTAGTGATACTTTAAGTGGTCTGCGGATTAGTGCCCCCTTTCCGACTAACCTTGTATAGCATGACGTTCACACTATACGCTATATCGCAAGCCGGTCTACTACGTATAGCAAGTTATTTGACGGCAATCCGTCGGGCGACGGTCGGTAGAAGTGAGGCGGGGCGAGGACCGCAGAATCGTACGATATAGCTCTGAGAATCGCTCAAGTTTATCGCGTACAGCAAGCCAATACTTTATAGCATAGCGTTAAGTGAACGTGTCCATATAAAAGGTATGATGAGCGTATATTATAGCGTAGCGTAGCGATATTTATAGCGTAGTCACAACTGCGCTTTCCTGTCTCTCAGTAAAACTTGCTTTCTTGATTTTTCAATCTTCAGAAAACTTTTATCTGAGGAATAGGTAATTTTGACGTGTTGATAGCTTTTGTACAGAAAATATGTCAAACCGCCATAATTCATTATGGCGGCTTAATTATGGCGGGAAAATATGTCAAGAATGATTAGACGATTGAAAAATCGGCTCTAATAAGAATAAGCGCATTTACTATCGGGAACTATATTTTTTGCCAGCAAAGTTTATATTTGTCATCAACTTGTATCATCTAATTAATAGATCTATTGCCACGAAATATTTTCATTCTCAAATAAATAAAAGTGTCGCCAGATATGAATTACCAAATTAATTTCATTTTCAAACATTATCTGAAACAAGAGACGGATGTCTATGGACGTCAAATTAAACCGTGCTCACGACGCCTCCGACGTTATGGCACGTCAAAAACACCACTTTTTTACAGTTCAAAAGTTCGACGTCCATAGACGTCCGTGGCGGTCAAAAGGTTAAAGGAGTGCCTCCGAGCTCGGTAATTTGGGGCACCCCGACATGGATAGGTTAGGTTCGAAGGGGATGACTGAGACTGGAGTGAGCGAGCAAAGCGAGCGAACGAAGCTCCTGTCATCCTCTTCGTGTTAGGTTACTTTAAACCCTGCAGACAGAAAAAGGAGCCCCGCACGGCGGGCCTCCGTCGACTCTGCTTTGGAAACCCAAACAACCTTACAAACATCCTCTTAAGTTTTTAATTTGCAAATATAATGCTACTACTTTTGGAACATTACGAATTTTTCAAGTGCTATATATTTTTTTTTTAATGATTGATGACGTTTTCAATTAATTTGATCATACAGTTATCAGGACAAACCTATTTATTTGATACTTGATAGTATATCCCGATGATTATATGTGATTTATTATGGTATTGTTTGGCAACTACATTTTGGCGACAGATCTACTATTTTGCGGACAAACCCTATTATTTAAGAAATTCAAAACCAATTAAATTGATGATAGCTTAAATCATACCCTTTATTATCGTGTTAAGGCTATCTCGTGCGAGATGTAACTCTATCTAAACTAATTCTTGCAATCCAGCTGCCGTATGCTGTGGAACCAACTTCGCAAGTGTACCGAGAAGTATACGATGAAGTATTAAAGTACCTACGCGGAAAACTTCGCAACTTAGTAAGGGCACTTGTGGGTCGCTTCGAGTTGAACAAACGTTAGATTCAACTTCGAAATACAAAGTATAAAAAAGTCTGGTAAAGTGTTAAACCTTAAGTAGGTGGATTGTACAGTCAGCAGCAAATATAGCGGGACGAACAGACAGTTCAAAATTATTTGAACAATTAAAAAAATTCAACTATGCCTCAATGATACAAGGGCTGTTTCAGAATGAACACAGTACACAACAACTGTTATTCTGACAAGAATTTTACGCAATTGAGATTAAGTTTAATTTCTTTAATTATGATTAGTCTGTTCGTGTCGAAGCTGACTGTAATAATTGTATAAGACTTATTACATATGTATGAGTTCCTAAAACAACACATATTTATCCCAAATTAACTGTCACAAAAAATATTAATGAAAACATCTTACAATTATGTGAACCAACAGTCCAAATATTAACAGCGTCACAGTGATCCTCGAAATTTGTGATCCCTGGATACACCTGCCAGTTTATAAATAGGTATTTATAAACTCGAAGCCTATCGTTAACAGAAATTTGATATACCTCCCACACCTACGCAATTTCTTGGTATAATAACTACTTAGATATTTATTATGCTAATACGAACGCGATAGGTTTGTAACTGAATAGGTACATAGTTAATGAAACAATTATAACCAACTCTCATTGGCGTGTAACAATAGGGTTGCAAAACTGGCAAAATGCCAGGGGCCTCCGACTAATGAGGGCCCCGAACGACCTGGGATGCAGAAAAAAGGCAGTTTTTTTTGTAAAGTACTTATAAGTGCCGGCACTCTGTTGCACACAAGGAAGTATCTACTGTGATGCAAGATAACTTGTTACATTTTTGAACAAATCTATACCACGATAATAGGTACAATACAATCTTTATTGTATAGACGCCAGCACGTCAAGCTACTACAAAGTACGATCTGTCAAATTTCTTTAATAGATTTTTAGTTTTATCGCGAAAGTATTAGGTTCAGGGTTAATTGAGAAAATTTGATAGTTTCGGGTAGCTTGACCTGCTGGCGTTTGTACTCAAAACAAACATGAAACATTAAAAATAAAATAGAGATGGTACAATGGGCGATCTTATCGCACTAGGCGATTTCTTCCAGATAACCCTTTGGATGGACATGATTTGCAAGAAAAAAAAACAAGTGAGGGTACGATAAATAAGTAGTATAGTATAATATCCTCATGCCAACTGTTAAGTCCGAAAAATATCTTGTTAAATGAAATGCCAGACTTGGTTCTTGGCTCTACATTAAATCTCAGAGCTTTTTATGGCAAAAGATTCGCGAGACTTGGCTTTTTTACATAAATATTTTAATGGGTAAGATCACAGAATTCTAAATAATTTAGATTTCTGTGGATAAGATATACCTGTAACTCATTATTAATTTGACGGGGTGCATGAAAAGAGCCTCCATGAGTGACGATACTTAAGTACGTCCGGCGCACCCTGGGCAGTCAGCCCCGCTACCAACCTTGCTGACTGGCTAATCTTTTCACCACAGCATGAGCTATTTTCGTATAGCTTTTAAGGCGGCATTGTGCCTTCCCTGTACATTTGAAGGTACCTACGTACATAGTTACACTGGGATTTATTTCTATACTCTGTTCACCCTAAGATGAGTCCTAATAGCTCGGTCATTTCGTAAATTGTAGCCGTAAGGAGACTGTTTTCGATAAAACGTCAACAACATCATCAAAAACCGTAAAACAGCTATATTATCCTAAAGCCGTGTACGCACGAACGAACACGACCATCGCGAACACGAACATCGAACATGAATCACTATAAAGGTGTTCGCCGAACACACTGTTCGCCGAACAGTGTTCGCGTGTTCGGTCGTGGTACGCACGTGAAAACAATATTTTGAACATTGAGTGCCATCTGTTGACGCCAATTACGAAATTTTATGTAGCAGCTTGAGTATCAGCTACAACCATAATGTAAAATCTACGCTAGATGTCACTGCAAAATTATGGCCCTTTCTAAACTAATGTAGGATTTGTATAGCTTTTACAGAAAGTCTTTTTTTTGTGGATTCGGCTGTTTTTAATGAGCTTTAATAATAAAATTATTAATAAACACAATAGTCATGATCAAAAAGTTCTACAGTTGACAATAATGACAGAAGACGAACAGACCTATTTTCTTTTTTTGACGTTGCTTGCAATGACAGTATTTACATGTGCGCCCTCTATCAATAAAATTTGAAAACTCATCGTAATGGTGGTGATTCTAGTAAACTACCGACTGATCGCTTCTATTTTTATTTGTATTTTCTAATTAATTAGCATTAATCATAATATTTTGTGCTGTGGCTGCGGCCATATCATGCTTTCTTATGTCGGGCATAGCTAAAACGCCAGTTTTGGCCGAGGAGGGCGGTAACAATCAGAGTAGAAAACGTTCTCTTCACACCAGCGAACAGTGCAATAATAAAAGAACAAAATCCGACGAAATGAGTGCCAATGAGAAGAAATCAAACTTTTCCTTGCTGACTCCCAACTCTAATGGGACTGTAAAGATGACGTCGTCATCAATGAACAAGCCTGGAGCGACGACGAAGAAATTGGTTATAAAGAATTTTAAAAGTGTGTTTACGCTATTATCATAGTCGTCATGATTATAACCTATTTGACATCTGCAAAGGTAATGGCTGGACATTGTTTTTAGGTAAGCCGAACCTTCCAGAAAACTACCAGGAGACGACATGGAGCAAGTTACGGGAGGCGGTGATCGCCATACAGACGTCCAAAGCGATCGCGTACTCGCTGGAGGAACTGTACCAGGCGGTGGAGAACATGTGTAGCCATAAGGTGAACTATATAAACATACTGGAACCCTTACAAACACAGTGGTAGAAACTGGTTAATGTTTATCATCAACCAATACTGTGAGCATGCTTGATGGAAAAGGTCATCATAATATGACAATTAGGCATTATTTTTGCGTATAATTCATAATGACAACATCATTGCAACATAATCAAAACAATACCTTATCCGCTTTGAAGTCAGCCTTTAAAAAATAACTGAAACTCAGTAACATATTGCAACCTACAAAATGTATTGAACAGATTCTTAATTGAACTTATCAATTTGTTCAGTTGGTTTTTATCCAGGAGTCAATTACCATATAACATGAAATATTGACCTGAAACTAAGATCAATTTTAAAACTAGTTGTTGAGTAGCAATAAAAACTTAAGGCAGCCAAGCTATTGAATGTAATCAATGGAACAAAATGTATCAAACAAAGTAATAATTGTAGACATTATCAGTGTAAAGAAATACAGTTCACATATCAAAAGACAATCAGCCCTCCAATTTAGAACCTTTCCGATAAGCAGTTGTCGACTGATTTGGTTTATCTTGTTTTGTCTACGATTCTCATAATGAACAAACGGCATAGCAAACCGACACATTCTCCATCAGAGAGCAGGAACAACATCTAATTAGCTGTTAATAATACACAAAATAATCTATGTAGATAATGTAAAATGACAATTTTATTCTCATAATACTCAAGTCAGCAATTCCAATTCCTCTCTGGAATAATATCTGATATTACAATATGTTATTTACAAAAAATAATTGAAAGCTTCCCACACCTCTTTCATGATCAAACAATACTCAATGATCTAGAAGTTCCGTTATTGTAATTCCCTTTTCTATAACATAAAATATGATTGATCACATAGGATTTGTATTGTTGTGTTTGCAGAGCCAAGCTACTGCCTAAGCATCTTTGAATTGTGTCAGTCCTCTTTGCTAGTATGGGAAACAGGGATACATTCAAAGCTAACTTTACACATTCACTGCCCGAAAACACACATGGTATGTTTGCACAATGTTATGTTTAGTCGGTGGGCGCACACACCATGTGTTTTCTTACTTTTTGTATGAAAACACCCATACATAAATGGCGCGTGCGCAAAGTCACACTAATGCATTACTAGCCATTATACATTTTTTACTAGCCATTATAATGGCTAGTAAAAAATGCATGAGCAGCAGAAAGTATTAAAAAAAAACAAGCCTTCTAAATTCAATGTTTTTGGTTTTCTTCCAATGAGATTCATTGCAAGTTCGAACAGTGGATGCATTCTAAATCTACTAGCAAGATAAATTGCGTAAGTTATCAATGCAAGTGCTTGCTTACCTGTTTACACACCTGGGGCCCGATTCTCCTAAAAGACATCTTGGAAAATTGCAGCCAAACCGTTCATTCAGTTTTCAATTTCAAAAGCTGTCAAATTCTTTGACTACAAAAACAAAACCAATCATTTTGACAGTTTTCGTAAACAAAAACTGACTGATGGTTCAAGTTCATTGCGTTTGACAACAATTTTGTTAGTCAAATTGGTGCCCTATGACAATTAAAGCAAGTTTTGTTAAAACCTTCTGAAGCAGGGTGCAAAAAGTCAGTAAAACTTAAAACTTGGTAAAGCTGTAGGCGTGCCGCAAGTCAAGTTCTGGAACTGGCACAGTGAAAGTCGGTTGCAGAAGTCAACTTTCATGGTTTAAGTTCCTAGTGGATTTAGCGCTTATGGCAAAGCGCATATGGAGACTAAATTGATTGCACTTCAAATAAATTGAGTCTCATCTCTTCAAAGATTTCAAAGCTGCCAACTTGCTTTTAAGGGAGCTATTCGTCTAGAATTAATTTAAATTGCCATACAACTGCTATTATGTTGAGCATGGTATAAGGTGTACCACTTTATTGATCCTTTCTTTTTTTGAAAATCTGCCAGATTGGTAAAAAAAGCAACAGCTGCAGGTGTATCCACAATTATTGTTGGTTGCAGAAGTCAACTTACGCTATTTAACTTGTTAGTGGTTTAAGCGCTTATAATACTTTTCCCACTAGAAAAAATCCATTTACCTTAACACTTTGACAACTGCACATTTTTTTTTATCTGCCCGTACTTCGCCCTTGCGCCTTGTTTGCATACAAAAAGTATGCAAACACACGGTGTGTGCACCCGCTGTGAGCGCATAGCATTGCGGAAACGCACCGTCTGTGTTTTCCCACAGTGAACGTATTAAACTTTAATACCTGCATGACTGCGGAAAGATCAAATTGTATTCAAATGACATTGCCATTAACATTTACACACACACACATGCTTGATACACTAGGTACTGCTGTTCCTAAATCATCATCATCATCATCATTCAGCCGAAAGACGTCCACTGCTGGACATAGGCCTCCCCCTAAAGGGGGGGGTTGCCGTAATCGCCACGCTTGGCAGGTGGGTTGGCGATCGCACTATGGTTGTTAAAGTACTCAGAGAACGCTGCTGCCCATCCTCTAGAAAATCCCTTAGTCGCCTTTTACGAGATCCACGGGAAGTGATGTGGTAGTGCTATTCTTGAAGTCCGGCACTACACGAGACTGTTCCTAGATTAACTAATAATTCTAGAGTAGTCAGGATTTTAAGCTGAATAGATATATCAAGACGTTAGACAGCATTATCCTCATGGAAATAAGTACATATTGTAATAAGTAATTTGTTTGCTAAGCTTGATAATAAATCCAATATTTACTTCATTTCAGCCCTTTTCGAGAAGGCTCGCCTACAAATGAGTTCCTTTACAGGGTGATATGTTGGCTCCTTTCCATTCCGGGAACAGAAACCATTCCTTGGAGCTAAAGGACATAACATTAATGCTGCCGTCCTATCTCTAAAAAGCCGTTAAGTGACTAAAGGCCGATTTACACGAGGATAGTTTCTCGAAGTGAGACTCGTTCTGTCGTTGTCTTTCTCTACGATAAAAACAGATATAGCATGAGACTCGCTTCGAGAAACTATTTCGGTGTAAATGAGCCATAAACCTAATGTTGAGTTATGAGCAAAAACGTCGAAAGTGTTGTCTCTAGAAATGCTGAAGACATACAAATGTTTTTGATTATACCAAATTATTGGGCTACTTAAAGCTCATTGTATAACTTTTAATGAGTCACAGGACTAAAACAGTTTAAAACTAAAACAGTTTAACAGTTTAAATTAAAGTTTTTGTTTTTATGTCATGCTTTTTTTGTACTGAAATTTGACCATCTACAATATGGTATGGTATTATATGGTAATGCCTCAGTAAAAGTCTCTGGATCTCGTAATTGACAAATGATAGAAAAATACGGACCAGACTGGTCGATAGAGAAAATGTTGCGCTTTTACGTAGTTTATACATAGAACTCAAATTTGACAAAATGTCACTTTACAGTCTTTTAGAAATAGGACGGCAGAATGTCTCTTATTACTATTAGAGCTCCAAGTTGTCAATATGATGATGAATATCTAGTTCTTGTTGTGCCTAACCCAGTAGCTTCCAGTCCAACCAGATGTGGCTGAACTCCAGTATTTTACATGCAGCGACTGCCATCAGACCTCTGCAACCCAGTTACTGGGCCAATACCGATATCCTACGGCTAGACCGGTTGTCAGATTTGGGCTTCTGACTACCCGTAACGACTGTCATATGGATTCGTATGACACCCGGGACCTACGGTTTAACGTGCTCTCCGAGGCACGAATGGTCACCCATCCACGGACTGACCGCGGCAAGCGTAGCCACGAGCCCCTCCGTGAGCATGCTGATGAATGTCTATACATCAGACACTTTAAATTGATAATTAACGTGCTTTGAGATTATGAACCTTAATTCAATGATTAATAGTTCAGTTTCCATCACATTCAAATTACTTTTAAGCCCTTTTCGGTAATTTTTGTCATTCTAAAATGAACTTAAACACATGTTGTCAAAGTTGATAATTGCGTAATTAGTAGTAACGTTCAATTCTATTTCCATATTGGCTTTAGTATAGATGTAAATACCAAAAATATAATTTCCTTCTATAAATTACCTGACTCTAGATGGCATCACAACTGTACGTAAACCTGACAAACTTGGTGGAGGCCCACGTGAAGGCCAACATCGAGCAGTTCCTGTCGGAGAGCATGGACCGGCAGGTGTTCCTCAAACGCATGGACGACTGCTGGCGCGCGCACTGCAGACAGATGATCATGATACGCAGCATCTTCCTCTACCTAGACCGTACCTATGTACTGCAGAATCCTAGCATACATTCTATATGGTAAGACTATTTGATCCTTGTGTTTTGTTTTAAATTCATTATTCTTCGTCTTATGTTCCTTGTATGTTAATGATCGACGAGCGCATTTTGACGACGGGCAGTGGACAGTACAGTATTCTGTTCTCTACCTACCTATAAATAAGTTCCATTTTATGTTAAACTTGTTGCCCCTGCCCGGGCATGAACTATTGTAATGTGAATAAAGTTTTGTTCTTGTTAGGAAGGCCTCTAAGAAGTATTAATGTACCATGTACCAATTGTTCCAAAAAGCTGGTGGGCACCTTGCAATGATAGGCACCCTTCATCTCTCAGATTCATCATCAGTGATTTTTGTATAATTACAATGTCTATCTTGCTTAAATTCATATTTATTCATGAGAAGGAATCTGATCTTTTCTGAATTTCAATTCAAATTGGAACAGGACACCAACTGGGTATTTCACGTACACAACACCACGCCTATATTCCTAGAAGAGGTTGGTAGTTGTGTACCATTAATTTAACATGTAATGTATAAAACAAAGCGAGGAGCCTTGCCCAGGATTATAAAAATACAGGGTATAAACGAATTCGTGTAATTCCTTAAAACCACATGATCTACTACTGGTGTAGATTGGCTCCTCACGGGAATGAGTTTTTTTTCATGCTCTCTGGTTAAGTCATCATAAATAAACCACATAATAAGGATTAAGTAAAAAAAAACATTTTTTTCTGATGTAACTTTTCGATGCCCACACATAAAGAATGAAAGCACGGCGACGCGGCTGGCGTGCACGACTAACGCGATACCGCTCTTTGCAGTCAATTAACGCGATACCGCTCTTTGCAGTCAATTAACGCGATACCGCTCTTTGCAGTCAATTAACGCGATACCGCTCTTTGCAGTCAATTAACGCGATACCGCTCTTTGCAGTCAATTAACGCGATATCGCTCTTTGCAGTCAATTAACGCGATACCGCTCTTTGCAGTCAATTAACGCGATACCGCTCTTTGCAGTCAATTAACGCGATACCGCTCTTTGCAGTCAATTAACGCGATACCGCTCTTTGCAGTCAATTAACGCGATACCGCTCTTTGCAGTCAATTAACGCGATACCGCTCTTTGCAGTCAATTAACGCGGGGCTCTAAAATTACTCAGAAATAGAAAACCAAGATTTTATTTTGTTTTTTTAGTTGATTTTCAAATATACCCGTTTAGCATTAATCTCTGTCACCAGTAGATCACGCAGTTTGAAGGAATTACACGAACTCTTTACAGGGTGTAGTATTGTCATAGTCAAGTATTGACTTCACTTACGATAATGTTGTTTCAGGGACATGGGTCTAGACCTATTCCGGCACCACATAGCAATGAACACTCTTGTTCAAACGCGAACGGTGGACGGCTTACTGCTCCTCATAGAGCGAGAACGCGGCGGCGACGCCGTGGACATATCGCTGCTCAAAAGTTTGCTGAGGATGCTCTCCGATCTGCAGATATATCAGGATGCTTTTGAACATAAGTAAGTTGCCCAGCCATCTTAATCCACTACAATGACAACCGTTCGTATCCGTTCCGATCCGATGCGATGCGAGCCGTTTGGTGGAAAGCATCCTTTAGGTTGTCAGCGTTTCGAAACCATCTCTCTCTTGTCAGGCAGAAAATGCCACATGTTGTTAAAATAAAACCCGACAAAAAGTAACATATCTATAGCATCATCTAATATTTCTACTTTTACTAGAATATGTGCTTCTTAAATTAATACTCTTTGCAGGTGACCGTCTGCTATGATATAATTAAATGATTGTTCGCAGGTTCCTGCAAGCGACCGAGCGCCTATATGCGGCCGAGGGGCAGCGACTAATGCGCGAACTAGCCGTGCCGCAGTACCTTGCTCATGTAGAGAAGAGACTCAGAGAGGAGAATGAAAGATTGCTGCACTATCTAGATCCTTCTACTAAGTAAGTTTAACAGAATATTGTAGTACACTGCTAGACTAACGCGGCGTCCTACGTGAGCGATCTAGAAGCGACGCGAAGCGGCGCGGCGCGACGCGAGAATAACAAACAGTCGATACCTATTGAAGTGGCCTACGTGACCAAACGCACGTGGAGTGTGGTGCGGCGCGGCGCGAAGCGAAGTGAACGCGATCAATTGGCTTGATATTTTCGCGCGAACTGGATGCGGTGCCGTACAGTGCTACTGAATGGCGGCGACGCGCGGCGGGCGGTTCGCGAGCTCGTAGAACAAAGCCACCGCATCAGATCGCTTCGCAATCCCATTCGCTTTGAACCGCCTACGTAGGACGTCGCGTAGTTTGTTTCCCAAAAAGTAGGAATTGATTGTAGTAACATAACTCTAGCGTGGATACGTTGCGAAGAAACGAAAAAGTAATCCCATAACTTTTTGGTCGCCAGTGCGCCATTGAACACCCGCGTTATCGCATCGAGCGCAGCACGTGCAAATGACATCGACGTTAATGGGAGTTACTCAAAGCAATTGTGTATTACCATTAGCGCGCACGGGTGGCTTTTGTCACCGTGACTATTTCATCACTCTTATAAAATCGCGCACGGGTGGCTTTTGTCAACGTGTAAATCTTGTCACTCTTTCAAGTCCATTGGTATGTGTGTTACGACATGATAACTGGGTACATCTCCATACATACTCTTAGATTTTATAAGAGTGATATAAATTGTCATGGTGACAAAAGTCACCCGTACGCGCTAACTCTTAGTTGCATGTTAAAATATTCCACCGTTAGGCATTGGGTGCTTATGCTTGTTCACTTAAGATTGTTATAGTTGATCATTTGTGTTCTATGATGAACCTATTAAAATTTACTTCATACGTTACTAGCGTCCCACTCGGATATGTTTTGTAGCTTAAAACCTTCCAGATGTAATCACCTAAATTAAGATGAAAACCGCATCAAAACCCATTGAGTAATTTAGAAGAAGTAAGCGAACAAACAGACACGCGAAAAGACTTCAATTTATACTATTTAGATATAGTAGAGGTCCATCACCTATACTGCCGCGGACAAGAATTGACGTGGTTGGTAGTCTTTTCCGGTCGCAAAATTTAACACGGACTCAACGCACACAACGGTAATTTTGTCTGTAGTTGTCGTTAGAACTCTAGTGTCTGTGATGGCAACAACTACCAACTACTTTCATTCTTGTCCGTGGTAGTCCGCCGGACAAAAATTCCGTCGTCTGTGCCGGGCCTTCTAGTAACTACCCTGTTATATGCTTACACTATGATGTTGTTCGTGTCCAGATGGCAGTTAATCCACACGATAGAGCGTCAGCTGCTGAGCGAGCACCTGACGGGTATCCTAGGCAAGGGGCTGGAGGCTCTGATGGACGGGCCGCGGCTCGCAGACCTCACCACGCTCTACAGCCTCTTTAGCAGGGTCAAGGACGGACTTAGCGAACTTTGTAACCATTTCAATGCTTACATTAAGGTGAGTTCAAGGAATATCTTTCGTTAAAAGATTAATATTTAGCGCAATCCTACAGGATCAATAGATTTGACATCTGTATCATTTTTATTCTGAAAAAATAGCAGTGGATTGTTATTATTCCCACCACCCATCCCATCTAACATGAGGCCAAGTTTTATAAAAAAAAAACAGTTGTTAAGTCAGACTAGAGAAGTATTATAAGTACAGTTGATGAGGTAAGCCAGTTATAGCCCTAACATACGGCTGAGCAAATAAAATTCTAAAGTATAGACCCATTGGTTTAATGTAATAGTTATAGTATAAAGTTTTGTTTAACTCTATTGTATCACGAAACAATAAACCCATTACCCATACAGTTCAAACAATGTAATAGGTCCAATTTGACGTTTGCATAAAAGGACAAAAATAAATGTGTACAGAAGTACACCTTCGATCTTAAAGAAAGTCGCCTTTTTATTTATCTCAAGATAGCGCACCATTCATAAAATGAAACTAAACGCCACGCATTGAGTACTAGTGTTGACATTACTCCTAATATTTTGACAGATGTCATATCGGACCTATTAGATTGTCACAACTATAAACACTAATTTTTGTGGGGGCAGTCTACTTTGCTTATAATAAAAAGGTTTGGACTTGTTATTTCCACGTGTCCTCACCATTCGCTGGAGACCCTTCAGGTCTCGCCAATAACTGCCCGGTTACGTAGAAACGGTCCCCAAGAACAACGTACAGAACAAAAAAAAGAAAAAAAGCTACGTCGTGATATTCATAAAGTTCTAAGAAAATGTTTGACCATGACGTTCACTGTGAGAGCGGGGGCACACGATGCGTTGCGGCGCCGCACCGCAAAGATTTCACCGTATCAGCGGGCACACGAGCGGTACGGCGCCGCAACGTTGTTATGTCGTAGCGGCGCCGTAGCAAAAAAATAGTAGAGAAAAAAAAATCGAAACGAGCGAGCGTGTGTCCTTCCTTGTGACGCATAAACAACTGAGCGGTGCCGCTCCGATGTCGCAACGCATTCACCCCTCCCCGCCTCGTCTCGGTGGTTGCAAGTCCGGTGCGGCGCCGGAGCGCATTGTATGACATGCCACAGATATTTCTATGTAAGACGACGCAGCGACACCGCTCCGACGCCGCACCACCGCCGCAACGCATCGTATGCCCCCGCTCTGACTGGTGTCAACTGCCAGTACCAGGCATTCTGACATCCTAACATTATTTATTATTCCTCTAACAGAAAAAAGGTCGCACGATAGTGATAGAGCCGGAGCGCGACAAGACAATGGTGGGCGAGCTACTGGAGTTCAAAGAACAACTGGACCACGTGGTCAACACGTGCTTTCAGAGAAACGACAAGTTCCTTTACTCCATGCGGGAGGCCTTCGAGTACTTCATCAACCAGAGGCAGAACAAGCCCGCTGAGTTAATTGGTGAGTTTTCTCAGCTTTATCGTTATCATAATTGACTGCATCGTTGATCTAGTGGTCGCAAGTGCGACTGCTGAGCGTGAGGTCTTGGGTTCGATCCCCAGGTCGGACAAAGTGTGATTGGGTTTTTCCGTGTGGAATTTCTCAGTAGCAGCCTGGAGTCTGGATTTGTACCCGATTGAAAGCAATAGGCTCACCCCCTATTACATGGGACTTAAACATAATGGCGAAATATGGGTGTATTATACACCTTTGCACAACCCTTCGGGGAGAACTGGCGTGGTGTTATGTTAATTATTTGCCTGCAAATGTCACTGCAATGCATGGTTCTCCTCGTGAATCACTTCTATGAAAGGTCCTGTCGTGAATGAGAAGAGTTGGCCTATTCTTTGGCAGAAAACGTCAAAACCGTAACATTCTCTGCTTATTGCATTTGCAGTTCTTGGCTGGATATAAACCTTTTTCAAAATAATAAAGGCAATAGCCTCGGTCGAACGACATTACGGAAAATCACGAAAATAAATTCTTAAAATTAATAAAATGAAATAATCGATTACTAATAACATAACATCGTGCCTGCATTCCCCGAAGGGTTGGGCAGAGGTGTATAGTACATCCTCATTTCGCCGTTATGTTTAAGTCCCATGTAATAGAAAGCGAGCCTATTGCCACCAACCTGTTACTATTAATACAGAGCACGGATTAATTAATTTGTGAAACATCACAATCCCTGCTAGATTCATTGTTGTTCCTCCGCTTTCTGAGTTAAGAATTATAGGATAAGCAGCACCTAAGTAACATTTGAGTATGGAGTTATCAAAAAATGCTTGAAAATCTGTGCTCAAATATTACTCAAGTAATTACTTATCCCGAATTCTCAACTCAGAAACCGGCAAATAATCTGTTAATATACAAGATCAAAGATTACCTAGACATCTGTTATTGTTCCACAGCCAAATTCGTGGACGTGAAACTCCGCGCGGGTAACAAGGAGGCCACAGAAGAGGAACTGGAACGTCTCCTCGACAAGATCATGGTGCTGTTCCGGTTCATACACGGCAAGGACGTGTTCGAGGCTTTCTACAAGAAGGTAAGTACAGAAACGTCTCTATACTCCAAGAACTCTACATCAAGCAGCGTCTTTCAGCATTAGTACAGACTCGCATACTCAAGTTCTTCGGACACGTCTCACGGCGGGTAAATGACTCCATAGAGCGTTTGGTCGTACAGAGCAGAGTGAAAGGCACCAGACCGCGCGGAAGGTCGCCGATGTGATGGACCGACCAAATAAAATCAGCCCTAGATGGCCCCGCGTGCGAGTGTACCAGAATGACCACCAGCAGGGACAGATGACGAGACATCGTGAGACAAGCCACATCAGCTACAGTAACTCATAGTGCTACATGACGACCACGACCGCTCTAAGAAAAGCGAAATGAATAAGAAGAAGTACAGAATTATAGAAAGAAAAGAAAGAAGAAAGAAAAAATATTTATTCGCGCCAATATGACGGACAAAAATAAAAAAACTATACACAAAACCAAAAAGAAACTATTGGGAAAAATATGCGTCACATTATTATAGCGCAAAGCGGCCATCGCTCAGCGTAATACTACGACTCACGTACGAGCAGTGGCGTGCACAGAGATTTCAGACAGGGTATGCAAAAAAAAAAGCTGGGTTCGTCATGACCACGGAATGCTAATTCAGGTTTACCTAGAAAACAAACTACATCAATCAACCGTTTGAAGATGTTTCTATTTCTGTCATCTTTCACGTTGTGCCTTTCAATATTTAACTAGGTATAACTGGCTATTCAAACTAGTCTCTATTCTACCTTTACCAAAAGTTTGGAACTTTTAAGCAGGATTCTAGACGTTTTTCTGAAGAATCATGCTTAGCAGCCGCTTTGTGGAAATTATTTAAATCTGAGTATCCACTAGGTCCAAACATTATTTTTAACTTGATTTATAAACAAAATGCAAGGGAAACAATACAATGTATTTGTGTGTACACAACGAGTTAGCCAGTAACAGTCAGCATAAAACATTTTATGAAAATAACTAGTATTTATTACCTTTTCTTTGAGTTAAATCTAACCCGGGTACACACCTTCCCTTTGCAATCAATTTAACTGTTTCCTCAAAAGATAACGTGAAAACGCGGCCGATTTTAATTTAAGTATCTAATACACACATTTCGCCAGCACAGGTCTCACAGGTATAATTTTCCATTTTTACAATAAACTTACTAAATAATTAATCGACAGTCAATCACTTGCGCCAAAAAAACAATAAGGCGAAAAAACTTTGCAATTTAATACGTTACGAACTAATTCATACGAACGAATGAATCATTTGGTTAATCCGACTAAAATAAGTCGACCCTCTGCTATCAACAATTCAGCGGTGCTTTTACGTGTTCTCAATTTGGACGGTTTACAATGTAAGCTATGCCTCTAAAACTCCAACACGCGCAAACATTTTCACGCACACAGTCACACTTTTTGCTGCGTACTACACGAGATGCGTTGTATGAAGAATAAGCAAGGCGTAGTACAGCTTATGCTCACGAGGTGCGCGGGGGCGCAAATGTTCGCCGCCATCGAGTTAGTTTCAAAATAAAGTAATAGATGGCGCGTAACAAAATAAAGTAATAGATGGCGCGTAAGCTAAATTACCAAGATTTTTTTGAATTATAGTTATTTATCATTTAGAGGGGCATGTTTGTATGTATGGAACTACAGGGTATGCAGAGCTTATTTGCATGTATGGAGTGCACGCCACTGCGTACGAGATAGAGTCACAGTACTGCTGCACAGCGACAGCCGGCATTGACATGATGACGTCCACCAGAGCAGCAAATAACAAGACAAGAAAGTTTTTTATTTTATTACTTGGTCGCATTTACTTATTTATCATCCAGATTGTCAGTGCCATTGTTTGTCTATTGTGTCTATAATTACAGTACTACACAGGTGACAGGGTCTAAGATGGAGCACACAAATCCAAGTAACAGAGATATAGAGAGATTCCCCTATACCCCTCTGGCTCTCACATACACACGAAGGAACACAGTAAACTGCTTGGCGCCGGACTTTAATGTGAGGGTGGTAGCTAGCCAGGTGGACCGTATAGATCCTAACACCAAGCAAAATTATACATATAGGAACCTTTTAATAATCCATTTCTTGGAGGAAAGGAGTCTTTCAAGTATTACGTAAACATCAAAGTAGGGGGAGGGGCTTTACTCTGCTTCTTTTGATCGGGCAGTGGGGTTTGTATGGTCATTGTGTCGGCGAACAATATACTATATTGCGTTTTCATTTTGCACTAAACAATTGAAAAATATTACTTACACATACATTTACTTGTAAATTGATTGTTTCATTGTAATGTACTCAAAGTTACAATGACACATGTTGAAAAATTTACACAAGGTTAGTCAGAAAGGGGGTCCTAATCCGAAAGGGTGTTAAAGTACCCAAAATGATGAGTAATTTTTGTTCTACAACTTTCCCCAAAAGTGAATAGTTTAAGAGAAATTGCTGTTCAAAAATTACAAAAATAAATACGCTAAAATCTATCTTTCCTCAGCTATGAATAGCTGTGTTTACATTTTAGGTCATATTTGCGGTCACGAATTAGAAGCTCCATTTTCTGAATTCATACCTGAAGTAGACGTGATTTGTTTTGAAAAAACTAAAATAAAAATTATTTTATATGGAAATAAAAATTATCGAATTTTGAAATTTTAACACTTGCGTTTAAACCGTCATCAGTGATACTTTAAGTGGTCTGCGGATTAGTACCCCCTTTCCGACTAACCTTGTATAAAATTATATCAATATAAAGAATAACGAAAAACTTCAGGCCACAGCATTTAAGTACGAAGCTACTAATTCATTTGTCTCGTAGTCGTACAATACACTGTATAAACAGCTATCGAGCGACGAGTATTTAGGGTTTTCTGGTACCATTTTCCAATTCCAAGTAATCCCCTGGGATTGTAATTGTGTCATGGGCTTGGGACTAATGAATTTGGTCTGGCTGATAAGCGTATATTTTGTTTGTTTGTACGAATATAAATTCTGAAGCTAATAACAAACTAGCAACCCGCCCCGACTTCGTACGAGTAGCATTATGTGATTTGATTTCTTTTATTAATTGTAAATACTTATAAATTATATTTTTAAATACATATCATAAAAAACAATATTTATTTAAAAATATATAAAATAGAAGCCTACCGGCATCGGAAACAGGGTCCAAGCTACCGGCGATCAGGGCTTCAGAGAGAGGAACTTCCTGACACGCGCTGTGTCCAGAAGCACCTTTTTCTGAATCAAACCCTTGATCCAGCTGCCTAACGAGAGCCTCATCAGATGTTAGTCGAGGCTCTTGGCTATTAAGCTATTGGCTGGAACGACTATCGGTATAATGACTGCTGCTTATGCATAAACCTTTCCGCAAAATCAATCTATCCAATTGTAAAAACCGATACAAAATCCGTTCAATAGTTACGGAGCGCACAGACAGATAAAAATACGCGACGGAGGATTCTGTTTAATAATACGTAGTTATACAACCTATAGGACTAAATAAAAAACTTCGTTTTGTCATCAGGATCTCGCCAAAAGGCTGCTGGTGGGTAAATCAGCGTCGGTGGATGCGGAGAAGTCTATGCTGAGCAAACTGAAGCAGGAGTGCGGCGGCGGCTTCACCTGCAAGCTGGAAGGCATGTTCAAGGACATGGAACTGTCCAAGGACATCAACATTACTTATAAGCAAGTAGGTGGATTTTATAGGTGAACATTTTAAGTTCATGGTGCCATTGAGCCTGAGGCTGAAAGGAATAAATTTCGCACATAGGATACACACGTGACCTGGATTAATACATAGGATATTTTTTTATCTGGATACATGGAGTATGATATTGTAGTTCCCGTAATATGCGAGTGAAACCGCAGGCTCTTGCTAGACGTTTCATAAGAGTCTGTTGTGTAGCATTTAGCGGCATCTCAGGAAGGCGGTGGGCTGGAGCTGAGCGTGTACATCCTCACGATGGGCTTCTGGCCGACCTACCCGCCCGTCGAGGTGCGCCTGCCGGCCGAGCTCACACGGCACCAGGATCACTTCACCAAGTTCTACCTCGCCAAGCACTCCGGACGCAAGCTGCAGTGGCAGGCCACGCTGGGCCACTGTGTGCTGCGCGCCCACTTCACACAGGTACCACCACCTAGCCTATCTTAATAATGATTACCTAATTTATCGTGTCTTCACTGCCCCTAACTGTTCTTTCTAACCATGAAGTAAATAAAATAGCCTCCACGAGTCGATACTTACGTACGTCCCGCGCACTCTGGGCAGTCAGCCCCGCTACCAACCTTGCTGACTGGCTAATCTTTTCACCACGTCATGAACTATTCTTATATAGCTCCTGTCAACACGACAGAATAAGAAGACCATTGAGATCGACCAAGGAGGACCAAGAAATTCTTACTAACTTTATCATAATTTTATTGATCACCAGAAATGTTTTTAGTTCGTTGGATCAGCACCTATCTGCGTCCCTTTGACAACAGATGACGAGCGCTTTTTATATGGACGCCTTATGATTTTATCCTTAGTAAATTAAGTTAAAAGAAGAAAAATAAAATCTATTTGTTGCAGTATACAGACATTTTACAGTTTACAAGCAATCATAGCAATAGCATAGGTAGTATCACTAACGTAGAAACACATCTTTTATAAGAACATTTTTTTACATACTATTAAATGTTATGCCTGCCTCATCGGTCTAGTTGTCGCAAGTGCTACGGCGGAGCTTGAGGTTCTGGGTTCGATCCCCAGCTCTGGCAAAGTGTATTGGGTTTTTCCGTGTTGAATTTCTCAGTAGCAGTTTGGAGTCTGGATTTATCCCCGGTTAAATGACAATAGGCTCGCCGTAGGCTCGCCCCTATTACATGGGAATTAAATATAACGGCGAGTTGAGGCTGTACTATACACATCTGCCCATCCTTTCGAGGAATGCAGGTGTGATGTTATATTAATTAGAACTGCTTTTATTTTTGACAACGGGTTACTGAAGAAATCCTCGTTTAAAAGGAAGTGGGGCTAAGGACGGGACGAAATGACTACTTCTTGGATTTTTTATTCCCGTTGCCAAAAATACACCTCTGCCCAACCCTTTGGAGAATACAGGAGTAATGTTATGTCATTATGTTATTTAATGTTATAGGGTAATAAAGAGCTTCAGGTGTCGCTGTTTCAAGCGCTCTGTTTGCTCCTCTTCAACGACGGAGACAATCTCTCTTTCGAGGAAATTAAGGCTGCTACTAATATCGAGGTAAGATCTTTGCTCTATGCTCATAAAAAACTTTTATATTATTTTTTATTATTTGACTTGGTCTCGCTTGAGCCTAGTCAATCAAAATCAAAAGTTTTTATTTCACATAAACCATTACAGGCGCTTATGAAAAGTCGAATTTAGGTGCACGGTTCCAATTAGTCGTTTCCTATGGAGAAGAACCGGCAAGAAACTCCATGGTTACTCTTTTCAAGTCCATATCTTTAACAATTTGAGTGGGTACAGTTATGACTTAGAATAGTTATGAGACAGCAAAGTAGACTTAAGAGCAGGAACCACACAAAAAAGCAAAATGAAAAATATGGTCAGAAATTAACTAGGTATCCAGGCATCTAGCAAGTCTACAAAGCTCTCACATTTACAAAAAGTAGAAGGACGCTAAACAATTTATAAAACAACTGACATGGTTAATTGTCATCAAAACACATTACAAAGAAAATCACTGTATAATAAGATAAAGATATCTTGAGAGTAACGTTAGTAATAAAATAAAGCTAATCGTAATGAGGTTAGTTAATAGACATAGGTACACATACGACGTTAATGAGGTACCAGGGAAGCCACATAGTCGCACCTGATGGTAAGCGCAGATAAGGTCTAAGATGGAGTACACGAATCCAAGTAACAGAGATATTGAGGGATTCCCCTATACCCCTCTGGCTCTCACATACACACTCGGGAACACAGTAAATTGCTTGATGCCTTCAATGTTTAGGTGGTAGCTAGCCAGGCGGACCGTATAGATCCCACCACCAAGCATGCTGGGTTTTGTTGAATATTACAACACGCGTCTATTCCCAGCGTGCGGTGAGAAAGTTTTATATTCTAGCCCATCCCCACACGGGTCAAAATATACCTGTTGTTTTAAAGAAAACTGTCATGATAAAGCTTATCTGATGATGAGCCTGATGCCTGATGAGGTCTGTCCCCCGCGTGCAGGAGGGCGAGCTGCGTCGCACGCTGCAGTCGCTGGCGTGCGGCAAGGCGCGCGTACTCACCAAGAGTCCGCGCGGCCGGGAGGTGGACGACGCTGATCACTTCGCGTTCAACGCCGACTTCACCAACAAACTGTTCCGCATCAAGATCAACCAGATACAGATGAAGGAGACTGTTAGTATACCTCTATTATTCAACTTTTATAAGGTACTGCCAATCCCGACGTCGCACGAATATGTTTTATAGCTTAAAACCTTCCGATAGAAATTACCTAAATTAGATGAAGACCAAATTATTTTGATTTGGTTTTCATCTTGTATCTTCCATCTAGCAATTTAGAAGAAAGCGGACAAACACAGACACGAAAAGCGACTTAAATTTAGAGATACAGTGTGAATTTTTGATTAGATTTGATTAGATGGGACTGCAGGGTGAAAACCATAACTATCAGAAATAAATAAAGAGATTAAAGAAATCCGAAGCTCGATTTTGAAAAAAATACAAACCCATGTGTAACTTATGTATGTAGCCACGTGTACCTTATTTACTACGTATGTTCATGCTACCTAACTTGCAATATTGCAGAGCGAGGAGCAGAAGGCGACGGAGGAGCGTGTGTTCCAGGACCGGCAGTACCAGATCGACGCGGCCATCGTGCGCGTCATGAAGATGCGCAAGGCGCTCTCGCACAACCTGCTCATCTCTGAACTTTACAACCAACTCAAGTTCCCCGTTAAGGTATGGAACTATCTGTTTTTTATCTATTCACTGCTCCAGCAGTGTACGTCCACGTAGGTGTTAGAAAATGATACTAGATCCCATCTAGTAGAGTAGTACAATATGGCCGACGTATCTTGGCGAGTCTGAAGTTAGCTGATTAGCTGCGCAGTAGACAATTTCGTTTCTAAAAGATTCATTGCGCAGCCAAACAACTAACTTCAGACTCGCCAAGATACGTCGGCCGTATTGTAGAGCTCCTTGTGAAAAAGTTCGTCCGTCAAAGTACTTCCCCCATAACTATTTCTGCCGATAAGCAGCTTTGCTGTGTTCTGGTGTGAATAGTATGGGTGCCGGTAAAATTATAGGTACATGAGACACGTGCTCCGGTACACGGTACTCCGGAGTAGTTCAGCTTATCGCATGGCGGTGAATTTTATTGTGGAACCAAAAGAAGAATGACGGGCGATGTCCCTTTTTTTCCGGCCGGTGTCCGACCATCGACAATTTGATGACTCCATGAAAAATTTATGGAGTTATGTAGACTGCAGAGGAGCGCGTCCTAACGTTGCCAGGTTAGGTAGGCATGGCTCTCAAACCGTGGCAGCTCATTGTTGCCATGCCATTTGTGATTACCGAACAATTAAAATACTATCATTATAAAAATAGTGAATCGGGTCTTCTCGCGTAACAAACTTTAAGAGGCACAAAATACCTTTTATCCCGACGTTTCGGCCGAATTTCACCGGCCGTGGTCACGGGTAGACTGAAGTGGCGGAGCAGTTGTCATCTTCGTGAAGCAAGGGCATTTTCATCTACCCTCACTTGATCTTGATTTTTTATAAAATTATCGTCGGTACTTCGACACACCACACTAACGACGTCTTTACACTCGCCTAAACCGTCCCGTTGACGATAACACTTGCTGATGACCGGATTCCATGATGTTGATAGTTTGTATCCATCTTCCCGATTGAAATTCTTGTATTTCTTAATTTCAATCGCTTCACGTACAATTCTGGGATAATAGTGACGATCGGTGGAGAGGATTTTTGGACTATGTAATTCTATCCAGTGATTGGAACCGGACTCCAGAAGATGCTCGGCTATTGCGGACTTATTTATCTGGCGGTTTTTGACTGCGGCGATATGTTCCTTAACCCGTTCTGCGATCGTTCTTTTGGTCTGCCCGATATAAGAACTACCGCAACTGCAGTCAATCTTGTAGACGCCAGGTGTCTGAAGAGGAATAACATCCTTTGGAGTACGTAGTTGCCTTGATACCTTGGAGAGAGGACTATATACAGTCTTAATGGCGTATTTCTGCAGTACTGTACCAATTTTATCCGTCACTCCTTTTAAATACGGCATGAACGCTGGCACTCTGTTTACCCCCGGTTTTTTATCTTTCCTCTTCGGACGTCGTAGGTACCCACTGTATCCGTTTGTCTTCAATACCTCCTGAACATGAGCGAGCTCCCTATCTAAATGTTCAGCGTCGCACAGATCGTATGCTCTGTTCGTCAGTGAGGTAACAACTGATTGAAGGTGACGCGGATGGTGGTGCGAATGGGCATTAAGGTACCTATATCTGTGTGTGTCGGTTTTCGGTATACAGTGTGTCCTAGGGTACCATCATGTCTCACCTTTACCTGTACATCGAGAAAAGCTAACGACCTGCCTGTTTCCATTTCAAAAGTAAAATCGATGTTCGGATGTATGGAATTCAAGCGGCTAGCTAATTGTTCTGCTTCCTGACAACTACCCTTCATGATGCAAAAGACATCGTCGACATACCTTTTCCACAGCTTCACTCCTGCTGCCTCTAAGTCGAAGAGTGTCTCGAAATGTTCCATCCAGATATTGGCTATCACCGGCGCCACTGGGCTGCCCATAGCCACTCCGTCGATCTGGAGGTAGTGCTGTCCACGGTAGAGGAAGAAGTTACCCTCTAAGCATTTCTTCAACAGAACAATATACCTACTGTAGAGGCAGGTCGTTTTCTCTTAGCTTTCGTTCGATAACATCAAGACTTTCTAAGATTGGAACGTTGGTGAATAAAGATGCCACGTCAAAACTCACCATGATCTCATCTGGTTCCAACTTCATGCTCTTGATGATGTCTACAAAATGGCGTGAGTCTTTCACGAACGATGAGGTCTTACCTACTAATGTAAGTGTAAAGACGTCGTTAGTGTGGTGTGTCGAAGTACCGACGATAATTTTATAAAAAATCAAGATCAAGTGAGGGTAGATGAAAATGCCCTTGCTTCACGAAGATGACAACTGCTCCGCCACTTCAGTCTACCCGTGACCACGGCCGGTGAAATTCGGCCGAAACGTCGGGATAAAAGGTATTTTGTGCCTCTTAAAGTTTGTTACGCGAGAAGACCCGATTCACTATTTTTATAATGTGTACAAATCGCGAAAGTTTAAAATACTATCATCCTAAAGCGGCGTCCTACGTGAGCGATCTAGAAGAGTCGCGAAAACAACAAACAGTAGATACCTATTGAAGTGACCTACGTGACCAAACGCACGTGGAGTGCGGTGCGGCGCGAAGCGAACGCGATCAGTTGGCTTGATATTTTCGCGTGAATTGGATGCGGTGCCGTACAGTGCTGCTTAACGGCGGCGCGCGGCGGGCGGTTCGCGTGCTCGTAGGACAAAGCCGCCGCTTCGTACCGCATCGCATTGAATTCGCGTGTCACCGCGTCGGATCGCTTCGCAATTTGCGTTCGGCTTGAACTGCCTACGTAAGACGCCGCGTAAGATCGTTAAGTTTAAAAAGGCACAAAGTAAATTAGTTCCAACGTTTATTTCGCAGCCGGCGGACCTGAAGAAACGCATAGAATCCCTGATTGATCGCGACTACATGGAGCGCGACAAAGATAACCCGAACCAGTACAACTACGTCGCGTAATAGTGGCCCAGCAGCGGCCACGCACCACCAGCGAACACAGTCACTCGCGCCCATCTCACAACACAACACTACGACACTTACATGTTCACTAATAAATGTCTCATGTTGATACGATGTTTGATGCTGATGGACTCGCACCCTATCACCGTAATCGGTTAAATGTAACGTAGTACATCTTATCCTTACTTCTTACGTGAGGGTAACATCTAAGGCTGGGAATAGACTGTCTGCTTGCTGCAGTCGATACAGACTGCAGGCAGTGATTGCTCTGCGCGCTTAGTGTAAGTCAATGTAATATTTTCTATGATAAATGTATTTGACATGCAGTCGACTGCTTCAAACAGTCTGTGTATTCCCAGACTTCGGTATGCGTTACAGAGGTCGGACACAGTCGCTCAGTATAAAATACTGTTATTCAACTGAGTCTTATTAGCAGAGAGCGAAATTTTATGGCAAAACAATTGAAAGGTGATAGAGACAGGTCATTATTTTTTATCGAGTATTCAAGCTATCGATACTTGTAGTGTTGGACGTTATTGCTTAACTTAACAAATACTTTTAATTTTTATTCTTTACCCATAAATAAAGTTTAATAACATAAATATAATAAATATATTGTCTTATCCATCAAAAAATAACTACCGCGACTCGTGAAGTTAGACCCTATAGACACTATCAAAATCAAAAGCTTTTATTTCACATAAACCATTACAGGCGCTTATGAAAAGTCGAATTTAGGCACTGTTATGATATTTGATCACTTTTGATTACGGTACGGTAATCAACATAAAAAATGAATTACGTCATATCTATTTCAATTTGACATTTCGTGTTGATCTATTATTTTGTTTCTAGACATACATAATATGTCTGTCCGTCCGTCTGTATTCTCAGTTGTTAAAAAGTATCGATAGCTTGAATACTCGATAAAAAGTAATGACCCGTCTCTATCACCTTTCAATTGTTTTGCCATAAGATTCCGCTCCCTACTTTTTAGACTAGAAACCGACTTAACTTGGAAAAAGCCTAGATCGGTGTCAACTAGACATTAAGCTTAGTGTTATGCCGTGTCGAAGTGTTAGTCATGCGTCGCCTTGACCTTACCGCTGTACATATGACACGCAAAGTCCGTTGATCGAGCAGTTATTCATGCTAAGTCCTGAAGCTTACAGAAACACTGCCGATATGAATTTGATTCGCGTAGATTACAGTATAGAGCGTTGGTTATTTCAAATGGGCTAGCGAAATGCGTGTTTGGAATGTGTATTTTTAGTCCTTTTATCGATAACAAATCGATATCAGGTTGGTTCGTAAATCTAGTGTGTACTACACTATTCAAGATGTAAGTAATGTTTTAAGAAATGGAATGTTTGTCATCTAATGACGACGTTTGTCATCGTCGGGTGACTGTGGCGGTCCAAAGGAATGCACAACGCTGCCCATCTTGACTTAACCTGCTCGTCTGGTTTATATTTATGTCCATTTACACTTAACATTGAAGCGAGTGACAGACTCGAGTGGCTACGATTGTCTCCTAATAGTTCTCATGTAATTATTACCCGTTTTCAATTAACTGTGATTTGTTACTTGAGAACAGGTGACTTTCAATCATATATTTCCGTATAGAACGTGTTACTTGCAGATTTATTTCCAGAATGGCTGATGGTTTATCTGATAGCTCGTAAGTAATTCGCTCTGTAAATGGCGAGATTTTCTGCGCTCAAAGATACTAACATAATATACGCAAATTTCATTTTCTAAAGAATGCTATTGTCTTTTACGGTGAAATGAATAAATTTCACTATCGGAATACACCAAAGTAATTCTAAAAATTTATTAAAACAATTAAGATTCAACTTTGAGAGTAGAAAAGCTTTTCTTCTTTCCGAGCTGATAGGTTGGAGGGCAGAAAAGAGGTATTGCGTTCTGCATCCCCCGACTCCTGCGCTATATATAAATATAAAATAATTACACCTTAGAAATATAAAGTGTGTGATATTAGAAAATCGAGTACCCTCCGCTTGAAACGGACTAGTTATTACACGAGATAATTTTAATAATTCATCAGTTTCATTTAATTTTTTTTTTTTTTTTAATGGAAATCTTACAATTTTAATTTACTTTGTATGATTTTTGCATTGTGCATATCGCCGGGTTAATTCAAAAACCAACTATCTGCCCAGCTCATTATTTCGAGTTATTTATTGCGTTTTGAAAGTTTGTGTCCTAAAGTTTCGTATACAATCTTATCTAAGATAGTGGTGCCGATTCTCTTGTTCACCAACTAAACTAAAATTAGAGAATTGCTATATTTTACTAACAGATAGCGCGAGAAAAGGACGGTAATAGACAACAACTAAGTTAGAGATGTCAAATTAGTGTACGCCTTGAACTTCGCCGTGTTTTTAGTCGACACGTTTTAAATGTCGTCTAAAGTATGGAAATTTTAGTTCAACTAAATTTGACAGCTCTTATTTACGTCTGTCTCTTTCTTATTCTATCAGAGTGAAAAAGACGGCAATAGCCTAAATTAAGTTTAGTTTGTGCTTACGAGAATCGGCACCAGTATATGAAATTTTAGGGCACAAACTTTCAAAACGAACTTCCATAACTCGAACTCATGATTTGGACAGTTAGTTTGTTTTTGAATGAACCCGGCGATATTTTGTTCTATGTAATGATTAAAATTGTCAATTGAACGGAACCTATGTCGTCCATTATTTCGTTGTAATCTCAGTTTGTCATTTAGCAAGGCTTTAGGAGAGATCACTTGTCAGTTTCGCTCTACCGCGGCACTAGAATTAATTATTTCAATTCCTATGATACGTTACAAGTATTTACATTGGAACTTAATAGGATAACCCGAAGTCAACGACTTCATTCGTTGCCGGGGTCGAACGAAGTTGTCATTTTTTTATCTATATGTATCGCCATTTATCTAAACTATCACAGTTAGTTGGACCTTTGTTTTGTATCGTGATATCCGGGTTGTGTTTGTTTCTACATGTCAGTTTCAGGAGGGATCACTAATTAAACTATTTATAATTTTCCGTTATTGTTTTATTTGTCCTTCTCATATGTTCAGTGGCCAAGAATTGTCAATGATGTACGTGTACAATCAACTACAGAAATAAGAGTTGAGTTTATATTTAATTTACATGGTGCCATAAACTTGAGTGCTATCTTACTGCTTATTGCTGTACCGGCAATGAATAAAACTGTTTTTTTTCTTTGCCCTCCTTTACTTCCCACTGCTGGGCAAAGACCTCCCTCCCCCAAGTACTCTTTTCCTGCACCACCTCAAACTTACCCTCGCGGTACGCATTGTGTATATTTTTATTTGAAAAAAAAAAACTTCACATTAACATTATAGTACTATCGAAAAATACAGTTTCATTCATTGTCTGTGAAAACTTATAAATGTAGTTACAATTTTTCCAGACTAATCTTAATTCTTGGTAGCCAAAATCCAGTTTTTAAGCCGGAAACACATAGTGTAATATTTTCAAATGTATTGCAAGAAAAAACCAGTCAGTTTTATAAATAAATATTAATTCGCTACATAATACTAAAGAAAACTTCCGTTCAACGAAATACACTAAAAATAATTTAATGAATCATTTACAATATGTACAATAATTACACATCATTCATTTTTATTCACAATCATAAATAGGTCAAACAATTTTAAATAGGAAGACATTGGTGCAGTCTCTTGTTTACCAAGTAAACTAATAACATACAGCGCGAGAAAAGTACGGTGATAGATACGAACTTAGGGGCCGTCTCCACGAGCGAGAGAATCGCGGCGATATTATCGTCGTGCCACGTATTTCTATACACGCTCTTAGAACGTGTCTCCACACGGCGATTTTATCGCGGCGATAGTTAGTATTGAATTTGATGGCACAGCGAAAATATCGCCGCGATTCACTCACTCGTGGAGATGGCGCCTAAGTTCAAGATGTCAAACAAGTTTACGCTTTTTAACATCACCGTGGTTTTAGGATCAATTCATTACTAACGCAGAGTCGAAGCGCATCGAAGCGTTAATTTGAAACTTAACATAGCAAATTCACCATTATCTAATAACGTAATAACCATTATCTAGAACGTAATGCATGTATTTCTTCTGAGATAAAAAGAAGACGCGTTCATTCGACGGAATTCGCGCGTCTGAGCGCGACCAACGCTGAAAGGCGCGCGCGCGTTCGAGTGCACCCAAGCAATCACTCGTCAGTCGGAATCGGAAAATGACCTGTGTCGGAGTTGATCACTGGAGCACTATGTAAAAGCGTGCGAATTCACTCGAATACGCGCGCATTCGTGCAACTTCGCTTTAATTGTGAAGAATTTTACGCTTCGATGCGCTTCGACTCTGCGCTAGTATGAATTGACCCTTAGAGCGAATACGCACTGCATCCGATCCGAATCCGAAAAATACGGATATAAAAAACTCGGACCGAATTCGGATATTGCTTTACGCACTGCATCTGATCCGTATCCGTGAAAATAGCGATCTAGAGTAAAAATCTCGGACCGAATTCGGATGTTGCTTACGGACTATTCCGATCTCTGATTCAAATTCAAACAATTCGTCAATTGTTCTTCCGAATTAGAAACTGATGACGGATAGAAATCGGATGACGGATGCCGGATGTAGTGCGTAAGCTACCATACAAATAGTTCTATGGCTACTTCGGTCCGTCAATTGTTCTTCCGAATTAGAAACTCACGGATGACGGATAGAAATCGGATGACGGATGCCGGATGTAGTGCGTAAACTACCATACAAATAGTTCTATGGCTACTTCGGAACGTATTTTCACGGATTCGGATCGGATTGCGTAAGAGCGATTAGTCGACACGTTCTGACGTGTAGTCCTTTGTATGGAAATTTGACAGTTCTTATTTACTTCCGTCTCTTTCTTATTTTATCAGACTGAAGAAGATGGCAATAGCCTAAATAAAGTTTAGTTTGTGTATGACAGAATCGCATGTAACATACATGTTGCGTGAGTGCCCTACAAATACTTAAAACAAAAGTGTCCAATACACCATAATTATGGTATGTCTACACCAGTGCGCTTTCATGTTCATCTTGCGCTTTCAACTTTCAATTCGTCTTGCGTCAAGCACATACAATATTGATTGCCATAAGACGCATGCAGCATAGCGTGTACACCGGTGCGTCTCGGTCAGTCGTCAGTCCACATACAATAGACGGATTAGCACGCGCTATGGCGCTTCACGCATGCTTCAGACGAAGACGCAAGATAAACATGAAAGCGCACTGGTGTAGACATAGCTATACCCATACCTACCAGTCGAAATATCCGATTCCGATCTATATCAGTCATTTAATTATGATGGAAGAATTATTCTTATAACTGTAAGTGATATTGCACTCGTATCATGTCCCTTGAGCGGTTGAGCACTACGTCCAATCCGATGGGTTCAAACGAGGCGCGACCTTCTTACAAGTGAAGTAGTTCTCTATTCTTCATGAAGTATTTATGTGAGATGTGAAGATCATTTTCTGTCTAGTATTTTGAACACAGTGTCCAGGTGGTCGTTGTGGTAATCTAACTCTTCAGCCAGTGCGTTAGCTAGGGTGTTGGGCGTGACCTCCTCCTTGAGGTAGTCGCGCAGTAAAATCTATGAACGAGAATCTTTCATTAAAAAATCGGTATAAAAAATGTTTATTGATCTAATGGTCTCGAGCGTGAGGTCGTGGTTGCAATACCAGTCGTCCCTGTACGTTGGAACTGTCGTTGTATAATAAAAAAAGGACAAGGTACAGTCCACGAGGCCTAAGCGGAGCTTAGCATTTGCGTGATTGCACATATAATCGATAGCCAAAAAGCAGTATAAAGCGGTTTAAACCAAGCAAAGGACGCGTCTGCATTCATTCTCACACAAATGCAAAGCTCAACTTGAGCCTCGCGGACTGTAATGACTACTCGTGACAACTAGATCATGTGAATGTACGTTACTACGTCAAAGCTACTGATGAACCAATAAGCTTTGGCTCCTGTTGTCAAAATGTGTTTTAATTGGTGGGAAAACCTCATTGATGACGTAATACGGGTCACGGTTGGAAGAGAATATTTGTTTTATTATACCGTGGGAAATGTTATAGGTTAGGTTATTAGAAGATCAGGGAAAGAGAGAAATCTAGCAGGGACAGCAGGCAAATAAACAAAGATTGTTACCTTAGGCGGTACAGCGCCGCCGTGCCGCAGCAGCCCGTGTCTGAGCGCATCACCTGCGCTGCGAGAGAGCGGCTCGGCCTCGAAGTACTTGTGCCACACGCTCCACGCGATGCCGCGCGAGATCAGGTACGAGTAGTACTTCGCGCCGTAGCCTATCAAGTGGCTGAAGCGGTGTTGCCATGCCTGCGAATTCGGATTACATTTACTGCTAACTAGAGGTCGCTCGCGGCTTCGCCCGTGTGGATGTCACGTATTCTGTATTCTTAGGATAAAAGTAGCCTATGTCCTTCTCCAGGTTCCAGACTATCTCTGTACCAAATTTCATCAAAATCGGTTTAGCGGTTTAGGCGTGAAAGCGTCACAGACAGACAGTTACTTTCGCATTTCTAATATTAGTAGGGATATGAAGGAGTAGTAATTATACAACGGGTATGGATTGAGTCCACATCTTGGTTTTGTAAGTCATGGCGGTCATACCGCCATTAGTAGATCGTTAGAACCTTGTCCGTTATTTGGTAGGGTGTACCGCGTGAACGTGAGTATGTATGACCCTTTTTATTGGTACAGACGCCAGCACATAAAGATATTACAATCCGTCAAATTTCTTTAATAGATTTTCATCTTTATCGCAAAAGCATTAGGTTCAAGGTTGATTGGGAATATTTTACAGTTTCGGGTAGCTTGATATGCTGGTGTACAGACACCAGCATATCACATATCATATCATATATCACATAGGACTAAATGCCACTCAACCTTTGGGTTAAAAAGAAAAGCATCGAAATAGGTACAAAAAAAAATGATGTGTTGACGATTTTAATCTTATCCATCTTATTTCATTGTCATAAACGCCGTATGACGCCATTATGAAATTAATGTGAGATTTGCTTTGATCTGGGATAACTCATTGTTTTTAACAAATTGAGAGTCAATACTTCATTTGACATCCATTGCTAAAATGCTCGATAAACTACGAAAACACTTTTCATCGAAAAATCTTGTAACAATTTTTCTATATTGTATAAAAAATGCAACTTACAGTATTTTCAACGTATGGCAGTCCGTAGTATTGTTTCTGCGCTTTCTGTAGTGCTTCCGTGGTTCTGCCGCGTAATGATGCGTCGGGCCCGTGATAGTGCTGGTCCAAAGCCGAGTAGAACACCTGAGCCATAAAATGTTTACTAAATGTTAGCTAATTTATAACTATAATGCGAAATAGACTAAAACTTTGTTTTCTACAGACAGTTTAATCCACGAAGACGCCCCACTTTTTGTCTAAATTACTACAGTGCTAAAGTGTGCATTATAAATTGGTATTGTGTTAGTTCTATTGTTACCCAATAATTAGATATGTGCATACACACCACGCAGCTACCGGCCACAAAAATGAGGTTCGCGTCTTAGTTGATTAAATGCACCATTAGAACGCACAGTTTTAATGTGTGTAAATCGTAAACTTTAAAACATTTATTAGTTTTCGCAAAACTATTCTCCCTCAAAGTTCTCTGAATAATAATATACAAGCTTAGTTGTAGTATATACTAAACCTGAAACTAGTTTGTTCAGAATCATTAGGAGAATCGATTGACATATTTTTTACACCACTTTTTTTTTCATAAATTTCAATTTTGTTTCAGTTGTTTTCTACCCATAACAGTCGACGGGAATAGACACCTTGAGGCTTGAGACGGTCCTCTCGGTCAGTTTCCGTGTATTAGACAACCCCTGCATAGCACATCTCAGGTATTTCACACTTTTTTAGGGAACGAGATTTACTAAAAAGACACATATTCAGGCAATTCTGATGAAAATCTTGTAGGGGTGTCTCGGTTTTCGTATAAGGTAAAAATAAGGTTGTATACATCTGACCAAGAAGTACGAAAATTTGTACATTACCTGTAGTTGCATTTCACTGGCTCCAAACAGATACTTAGAGGCGCAGAGCCTGTGCAGCATGTCCTCCGGCATCGGCTCCCGCGTCTGGAAGTGACGAGCGAAGCGACGAATCACCTGCGATATAAACAATACATACGTACAGATAAACTACTATAACATGCCACGCCCCTCCAATATCTGGGGCCTAATTCTCCTAAAATAAATTGTTGCCAAACGCAATCGAATCACAACCGTCAGCCAGTTTTTGTTTTCGAAAACTTTTAAAATGATTGATTTTGTTTTTTGTGTCAAACAATTCGACAGCTTTTGAAATTGAGAACTGTCTGAATGAACGGTTCGGCCTTGGTTCGGTTGTGATTTATCAAGATTTATTTTAGGAGAATTGGGCCCCATAGTCTTCAATGTGTGTGTACATATGCCAACGAGTCACAATGTTTGTGTTTGATATTTAGTAGATTTATTGCTCGACTAGTGCACATAGATACACCACGGTAACATGGCACGCCTCTCCATTGACTCTGCAAGTAAAAATGTGTGAGAAAGAATAGGAGGGACGCGCCATGTTAACGTATTGTCCCACCGCCAATGATGAGCGAGAAGCGAGAAGAGCTAGAAACGAGTTGGCGAGCAGCGAGAAGCGAGTGTGTAGTTCTGATAGTTTCGTCGCTGGGCTATAAGCGAGTGTGCGAGTGCGATGGGCGATTACTCGCACCACTCGCAAATGACCGCTAGTTTGTCTCTCAACGTGAGTTCTGACCGCCAAGCGATCATCGCTGAGCAAATATCGCTAAGCGAGTATTTTTTTTTATTTATTAACGGAAAATCTACAGCTAAGCATACAGTTGTAGCGATAGTAGGGAAGCAGAAAGCCAATTACAGATTTTCACACATAGGTAATTGAATACATAACTATTGGTGTTTACACTAGTCTTAACAAGTTAACTACTTATATACTAGTCCATTATTGTCAGTTAAGTCCTCGCCGGCAGAGTAAACAGTCAGTGTTCGGGCGCCTTCAAGGATCTTCGGCCGGCGCGGCGGCGGCGAGATGCGGCGGGAGGCGGCTCGAGGCGCGGGCGCGCGGGACGTGGGGCCAAAGAGCCCACCACTTCACTACCAATCTCCATCGACAACACGCGCGCGCATTCACATATTCACTCAATATCGTACCTATTTTATATTGTTACAAGTTATTATTATACAGTTCATTGCTTTAATTTAAAGTCCTAAGATAGATCCCTAACAGTCAGCAATCAACTATTAATATATGCATCTCTTTTGTTTACACGGAATGTATATCTATTGTACGTTTCTTGAGCGAGAAAATAGCCGATAGTTAGTCGTTTCCTCGCCGACGGTGGGACAACTGCCTAAATATCTACCGAGCATGTCGGTCAGTCGGTTATGTTTAACATAATCGTGGTCAAACTTACTAACTTTTTAGGATTCCGTACCCATAGTGTCAAAACGGGACCCTGTTACTAAGCCTACACTCCGTTTGTCTGTCTGTCTATCACAAGGCATCATCATCGTCTTTTTAACCGTAATAAGTAGACAGTTGAATTTATGCGTCCTGTCATGGCAAATAATAAAAAGTCTAAATCCAAATATACAAGAAACCTTGAAAAACTACATTTTTTTTAATGTTTTTTTTTCCTGCTCTATCTTAAAAACGGTAATATCTACATAGAAGCGTGAAACTTGGTATGATTGTAGTGCATACTATACAGGTTGTAAACGAATTAATGTAATGAAAATCCTAATAATCTTTTTCATTTCAAGTAATATTGTGACTTTAGCAGTGTCGTCTGTTTTTGTCACAAAATGACTTACGCACTGTTAGAACTCCACTGACGATATATTTGGTTAGACCGCCAGACGCGCCGCGCATCGCCCCACGTCTCCCTGAACGAGGCCTTAGTGCGCGAATCCGACTCACACTTGGTCGTTTTTTATTATGGTCCTTATAAACTTTTTTTTTACCTATCTATGTCTTTGTATGTATGTCATTGGTGATGTTGGACACTGTGTTGTGTACACTAACATTAATTAAGTGTAGTGGATTAGGGAGAACTACGAGTCAAATCTTGGTTTAAGTGTATCTCACCTGTGGACTGCTAGCGAAGTACTCCATGAGCACAGAAGGCACCTCTGCGAGGTCAGTAGCGCAGCGCGTGCCCGACACGTGCTGGTGCTTAGCGCGGCCCAGCATGGAGTGCAGCGCGTGTCCCACCTCGTGTACAAGTATAAGTGTATCTCACTCACCTGTGGACTGCTAGCGAAGTACTCCATGAGCACAGACGGCACCTCGGCGAGGTCAGTAGCGCAGCGCGTGCCCGACACGTGCTGGTGCTTAGCGCGGCCCAGCATGGAGTGCAGCGCGTGTCCCACCTCGTGTACAAGTATAAGTGTATCTCACTCACCTGTGGACTGCTAGCGAAGTACTCCATGAGCACAGACGGCACCTCGGCGAGGTCAGTAGCGCAGCGCGTGCCCGACACGTGCTGGTGCTTAGCGCGGCCCAGCATGGAGTGCAGCGCGTGTCCCACCTCGTGTACAAGTATAAGTGTATCTCACTCACCTGTGGACTGCTAGCGAAGTACTCCATGAGCACAGACGGCACCTCGGCGAGGTCAGTAGCGCAGCGCGTGCCCGACACGTGCTGGTGCTTAGCGCGGCCCAGCATGGAGTGCAGCGCGTGTCCCACCTCGTGTACAAGTATAAGTGTATCTCACTCACCTGTGGACTGCTAGCGAAGTACTCCATGAGCACAGACGGCACCTCGGCGAGGTCAGTAGCGCAGCGCGTGCCCGACACGTGCTGGTGCTTAGCGCGGCCCAGCATGGAGTGCAGCGCGTGTCCCACCTCGTGTACAAGTATAAGTGTATCTCACTCACCTGTGGACTGCTAGCGAAGTACTCCATGAGCACAGACGGCACCTCGGCGAGGTCAGTAGCGCAGCGCGTGCCCGACACGTGCTGGTGCTTAGCGCGGCCCAGCATGGAGTGCAGCGCGTGTCCCACCTCGTGTACAAGTATAAGTGTATCTCACTCACCTGTGGACTGCTAGCGAAGTACTCCATGAGCACAGACGGCACCTCGGCGAGGTCAGTAGCGCAGCGCGTGCCCGACACGTGCTGGTGCTTAGCGCGGCCCAGCATGGAGTGCAGCGCGTGTCCCACCTCGTGTACAAGTATAAGTGTATCTCACTCACCTGTGGACTGCTAGCGAAGTACTCCATGAGCACAGACGGCACCTCGGCGAGGTCAGTAGCGCAGCGCGTGCCCGACACGTGCTGGTGCTTAGCGCGGCCCAGCATGGAGTGCAGCGCGTGTCCCACCTCGTGTACAAGTATAAGTGTATCTCACTCACCTGTGGACTGCTAGCGAAGTACTCCATGAGCACAGACGGCACCTCGGCGAGGTCAGTAGCGCAGCGCGTGCCCGACACGTGCTGGTGCTTAGCGCGGCCCAGCATGGAGTGCAGCGCGTGTCCCACCTCGTGTACAAGTATAAGTGTATCTCACTCACCTGTGGACTGCTAGCGAAGTACTCCATGAGCACAGACGGCACCTCGGCGAGGTCAGTAGCGCAGCGCGTGCCCGACACGTGCTGGTGCTTAGCGCGGCCCAGCATGGAGTGCAGCGCGTGTCCCACCTCGTGTACAAGTATAAGTGTATCTCACTCACCTGTGGACTGCTAGCGAAGTACTCCATGAGCACAGACGGCACCTCGGCGAGGTCAGTAGCGCAGCGCGTGCCCGACACGTGCTGGTGCTTAGCGCGGCCCAGCATGGAGTGCAGCGCGTGTCCCACCTCGTGGAACAGGTTGTCCACACCACCGGCTGATAGCAGCGCCGGGCCAGAGCGGTGCCCGCCGCTCAGGGATAGCATTACCACTACTATAGGGTTCTGGTGACGGAAACAAATCAAACCACTATAGGACAGCTATTTAAATCCCTATTAATCTATATATACAAGGTTAGTCGGAAAGGGGGTACTAATCCGAAGCCCACTTATAGTATCGCTGATGACTGTTTGAAAGCAAGTGTTAAAATTTCAAAATTCGATATTTTTTTTTCCAAATAAAATGATTTTTATTTTAGTTTTTTCAAAAATTCTTCATCCCTGCTTTAGTTACAAATTCAGAAAATGGTGCTTCTAATTCATGACCCCAAATATGACCTAAAATGTAAACACAGCTGATCATAACTGGGGACAGATAGATTTTAGAGATTTTTTTTTGAGATTTTTGAACTGTTTCTCTTAAACTACTGAGTTTTGGGAAAAGTTGTAGAACAAAAGTTACTCATTATTATGTGTACTTTAACACCCTTTCGGATTAGTACCCCCTTTCTGACTAACCTTGTATAAAAATGAATCCCTATTTCCCTTGGTCACGGTATCACGCTTGAGCGGCTGGACCGATTTCGATATTTTTTTTTGTTGTGTTCTTAATTGTCAGAAGGTTCTTATGAAAGAAAATTTTGATTGTCAATATTCTTCATTTGTTTACCGCATGCATGAAAATGGTTGTAAGTAAGTAAAGGGAGAGAGACAGAGAGAGAGATAGACAAATAGACAGATAGGTTGGTAGATAGATAGATAAGTAGATAGGTAGATAGATAGATAGGTAGGTAGATAGATAGGTAGGTAGATAGATAGATAGGTAAGTAGGTAGGTAGATAGATAGGTAGGTAGGAAGATAGGTAGGTAGGTAGGTAGATAGATAGATAGGTAGGTAGATAGATAGGTAGGTAGATAGATAGGTAGGTAGATAGGTAGGTAGATAGATAGATAGGTAGGTAGGTAGGTAGATAGATAGGTAGGTAGGAAGATAGGTAGGTAGATAGATAGATAGGTAGGTAGATAGATAGGTAGGTAGATAGATAGGTAGGTAGATAGATAGATAGGTAGGTAGGTAGGTAGATAGATAGGTAGGTAGGAAGATAGGTAGGTAGACAGACAGATAGGTAGATCATAATTACAAAAAAAAGTTTTTTTCTAAAAATCTCATAATATGAAAAGAGAGTGAATGAATGAGACAGAAGACTGTGAGAGATCTTCAATATATTGACAAAACTTTGACAGAATGACGTTCAGTTGTTCCGCCAGCAGTTGATAACAAAAATATGGCGGTACGAAGTTCGCCGGGTCAGCTAGTTAATATTATAAATGCGAAAGTAACTCTGTCTGTGACGCTTTCACGCCTAAACCGCTGAACCGATTTTGATGAAACTTGGTACAGAGGTAGTCTGGAACCTGGAGAAAGACATAGGCTACTTTTATCCCGAAAAATACGGAATACGCGATAAGCGACATCCACGCGGTCAAAGCCGCGAGTGACATCTAGTGTTTTATAAAAGTTAAAGAAATTTTGATCGTCAATCAAACACTCATTTCGCAACATCTTAGTTTCAATTATTTTTGTTATATTTGTATTTGTGATAGACACTTCTACTACGCAACATGTCACAGCGAACGTAAGCCTCTTGCATGGAGGGAGATCATGGTAATAATCACTAACTACACCTATTAGAATACCCACTATGCGATACAAATACCGCACCCAAAATCTGAAATTTTGTTTAGTTTATTAATTTTCATCTATACATATAAAAGGAGAAGCTGACTGACTGACTGACTGATCTATCAACGCACAGCCTAAACCGCTGGGCTTAGAAACTTGAAATTTTGACAGTAGGTTCCTTTTGTAACGTAGGCATCCACTAAGAAGGGATTTTTCGAAATTCAACCCCTAAGGGAAGTTAAATAGGGGATGAAAGTTTGTATGGAAAATCGTCACTTAACGGGTTCAAAATTTCACGCAAGCGAAGCTGCGGGCGAAAGCTAGTAATATCATAATTTATTTGCTAAAAAACACGATTCATTCATTCAATTGATTTTGGATCTTTAAATGCGTAGGGGAACGCTAACTACCTATATTTTATTGTGACGTAACATAATAAAAGGTAGTATTTTTTCGATGTACCGTCAGTGAATGTGGAAGTATTATTCTCTAACAATAATGTTGAATCCTCATAAGTCCCTCCATACTGGACAAGGCTGAGGGTTATCTCATACTCTTACTGACTATGACCGCCACGGTATTCCTCTGAGGACCTATTGCTGGAGTCACGGGATTCACTATTGCATTCACCTCAACCCGGACAAGAGTACCCTGGGTTGCCTGAATCATAGGTCAATAGAGTCTTGCCGGTCTATGCCAGACTTTGTTCCATCACCCGTTTTAGAGAAGCTATTACGTGCCATATTACTCAAATAATATTTACCTGGTAACTGCCATCAGGTAGCAACTTCCCGCCTTGTATAGTAAAGTGGCAGTCCTGATGCGGCTTGCCGGGCCTCTCGTATAAGTCACAGTAGATGTACCCTAGCAGACCTTCCGACTCGTGCACCACAGCTAGTTTGTACACGTCCGGAGACCACGACTCACCTGATAATGCAAACAGAGAATTGGAAACAACATAGTCTGGAAGAAATCGCCAAGTGCGATAAGACCGCCCATTGTACATTTATAATAGCTTGTTTGTTTTGTGTATAAAGAGTATTTTGTTGTAACAATAACAGAATGGTATTTAAACTGGTGAATGGTGTTAAACTTTAACAAAATATGCAAAAATTATGATCTAGATCCATTTACAACCAGTACAATAGCAGCAAAGCAGTGCTTGACCCTTGTTTTTTTTTTTGTAAAAACTACTACTTTTAATTGTTTTTACGGGTGAGTATCAAAACCCTTTTCAATTTGTAATTAGTAGGTAAAATAGTGCGCATCCTATTATAATAGAATAGTACATAAGTAGTTAACTTGTTGAGACTAGTGTAAACACCAACAGTTGTGTATTCAATTACCTATGTGTGAAAATCTGTAATTAGCTTTCTGCTTCCCTAATATCGCTACAACTGTATGTTAAATGGCCGTCTCCACTAGCGAGAGAATCGCGGCGATATTATCGTCGTGCCACGTATTTCTATACACTCTCTTAGAACGTGTCTACACACGGCGATGTTATCGCGGCGATAGTTGGTATTGAATTTGATGGCACGGCGAGAATATCGCCGCGATTCACTCGCCCGTGGAGATGGCGCCTATGCTGTAGATTTTCCTTTAATAAATAAATAAATAAAAAAACCTACCTGGCAACATCTCTTCAGACTTTAAACTAATTCCATACAGTTCTTCACATAGCATATTGAGGCCTTCCATACATCCGCCTAACGAAAAGTATGGACTGAAATCTGAATTAGCAACGTTGAGCAGCTGCGTCTTCGCCTTAAGAGTGAAGTATGGGGTATCCCAGCACATCAGCTTGTCCAGGTATGGGGTTTCCTTCTTCTTCATTTTGAGCATAGCATCAAAGTCCATTTTGGCTCTATCGTAGAGGTTGTCTGAGAGAATATCGAGGAATTGTCGCACGTTCAGTGCGGTTTCCATTGTGCTTGCTTTTATCGCTCTGTGGAATAAGATATTTATGAGTTCGAGTCGCGAGCTCGCTGCGTAGTCAACTGATTAAGGTAGGGTTGCCAGATCAAAACACCGAAATATCTGGATAAAATTACAAAATGTCGGGATTTTGGGGTTGTTGTCTGGAGAAAAGTAAAGTAAATATTATAAGTTTTTTTTTTATGTCAATTCAATAGCATACAAAAAACAAAAACTAAACATTATTCATTTTTTTACGTTGCCACATGTATTTGTTTGGCTTTTACTGAATCCACCAACTTGGATCCTTTAAGAGAATTAAAAGGTTTAAAATTGAAGATTTAGTAAATTATATTCGTGCATAGAATTTTACGATTAACTGTTTGTCGGGAGATTTTGTATTTTGTCGGGAGTCGGGACATTATATAAAATTTCGGGACAATCCCAACCATCTGGTAACCGTAGATTAAGGGCTCTGTTAGGTTCCTAATAGGACAACCCCGAAACATGCATGTAAGTAAAACTTAACCAGTTATGAATATGAATGTGTCTCACAAAAGTTATAATGAAACATACTTTGATGAACATGAGCCTTGTAATTGGGAAGAAATACAATCAGTAGACACGAATTGCAAGGCCAAATACCCGGGAACGATGATGGAACAACCGAAGATGGTAGTTACCGATTTTCTTCATACAGAGTTTCTTCAATTGATTGGCAACTCAACTGGTGGTAGCTTTCCATTATTCAATGAGCTTTGATACGTTTAATCCCTACTTATATTATAAATGCGAAAGTAACTCTGTCTGCCTGACTGTCACGCCTAAACCGCTGAACCGATTTTAATGAAAGTTAGTACAGAAATACTCTGGAACCTGGAGAAGGGCATAGACTACTTTTATCCCGACAAATACGGAATACGCGATAAACGACATCAAGGCGAGCGAAGCCGCGAACGACCTCTAGTTTTAATATATTTCAAGTAATTGACTGACGTCTCGTGTAGTGCCGGACTTAAAAAATAGCACTATCCCATCTCTTTCTGTAGGTGTCGTAAAAGGCGACTAAGGGATTCACTACAGGATGGGCAGCAGCGTTCTCTGAGTACTTTAACAACCATACTGCGATCGCCAACCCGCCTGCCAAGCGTGGCGATTACGGCAAACCCCCCCCTTTTGGGGGAGGCCTATGTCCAGCAGTGGACGTCTTTCGGCTGAATGATGATGATGAATTGACTAGAGTTTACCCTATAGTTGTTTAAGCCACATACCTATCAGCGTAGCTCTGAAAGCCGCATATGGAGGCCATCTCATGCCTGGCATCCAGCGTGGTAGACAGCAGTGCGTGTTGTTGTCTGTCGGGTGCGAGGTACAGGCGGTACGCAGCCTCACGCGCCGCCGCGTCACTGCACTCCGCGTACACTCCGCTCACTAGGATATCGTCACCATCGCTGCTGAAGCTGTCAAATACAAAATTAAATTAGGCGTAGCTGGGAGCAAACAACCGGCTTACTCCATACTTAGAGATTCACGCACACAGCACAAAGGGCGATTTTAGAGTCACGCTTATTGTCGGCGCTGAATCGGCGCCGATTTTAAGTGACGCTGACCGGTCAGCGCCGACGAATGTCGGCTTCGTTCCCTTTCATTACATACATATTGAGCGATCACCGCCGACTCGACGCCGACAATCAGTGCGACTCTAAAACCGCCCTAATTGTTTGTTCATCCTGCTGTGTTCTTGTCCGCTGAGGCCGCTGAGCCGGAGTCGCGCAGTAGCGACTAGGTATCAATCTTAGCCTTTGGTGCAAAATGTACCTCTCTTAGTCTTCTTCTATCGTGTCGGCACGAGCTATACGAGAATAGCTCATGCCGTGGTGAAAAGATTAGCCAGTCAGCAAGGTTGGTAGCGGAGCTGATTGCCCAGGGTACGCCGGACATACTTATGTATCGTCACTCGTGGAGGCTCTTTTCATGCACCTCTCTTAGTTGTGCGTAAAGAATACATACAGCAGATGATAGCGGCAATCAAGCGTACGCTACTTGCACTACTAGGTTTAGTTATTGTACTTGAAGAAGCCACATGAATAATTTCAATTTGAACCTTATATCACTGTCATAAAAGTCACAATGCATCAACTCCACATTCTTCACTACAATTGGGTCTACTTACAACTGTCGGACGTTCGCCGGCACGGCAGATCGTGGTACTCTCCTGGGTGTTGCTGCTCCAGCCATGAACCTCTGCCCAGTTTGCAAGATCAGGTCATTTAGTGCCACTACGCGTTTTCTTCGTTCTTCAGGTAACTGGATTCCACTTTGCTCAAAGTCAAACAAGAATAATTCGGCTAGGTGTTGGTCCCCGGACGTGCCGGCCTTCACTGAGTTCCGTAAGGCTTCGTAAAGATCTTTGTGTGTGTTTAATCTGGAGGAAAGAAGGCTGAGAATGTAATCTGAATATGGCTAAAAAATATATTTAATATTTGAGGTGCAATAGATATTAGAATTGAGCTAATTTACTATTAGGTATGACAGTGAAGAAAAATTTCAATGTATCTATGTATGTAGATTAATAAGTAGAATTAAATTAATTGACTGTACTACAGCCACAGAAACAACCCAGCAACAGCGACTATTCCAGCAAGATGTAAGTATTAATATTGAATCAATCATTTAAAGTCATGAAACACTGATCAATCGTTTTTGTTCAGTGTAATTCATCATACTTATCACAATGTCTTTTTCAACTTTGACGGTGACAGAATCATCAAATAACAGCCACAGAAATGAAATTGGAATTGGAATAGTCATTGTCAAATTGTCTTATTGAAGATATCACAATCTACAAAAATATAGTTTCCAATGGTCACTCACTTCTCAACAACTCCGCTAACACTAATACAAGCATCCTCAGCAGCACTAGCAAAATGAGACTGCGGATGAGCGATCCTAACAAACTCTGCTAGATCAGCAACCTTGCACAGGGTGTCAGACAACTCATCAAAGATCTCCACCATAGGACGTGTGGGGTTTGACGTTGCTTCCGCAATCAAACTGTCCGTTGCTGCAATCGCCTGCTCTTTCATATTGTGGAATCCTTCAAAACTTATCAGTTCTGGCTTGTTAAAGAGACCCTGGAAGTTTATACTTGATTTAATGGCTATGGTTATGGCAAATTAGAGAGTAGTAAAGACAGAGTAGTGAATATATGGAGCGAGAATGCACCACTACGTATCCTATCTCTGAAGAATGTCTGTGTATCACAAGTCAGCAATACTTGTACCGCCATCTTTTCCCCAAAAATTTGATGAGTTTTATAACATAATATTGCACCTGTATTGCCCGAAGGATCGGGTAACGGTGAATATTACACCCTCATTACACCCTCATTTCACCATTATGTGTAAATCCCATATCATAGGGGATAAGCCTATCGCCATCCACGGGACACAAATCCAAACTCCATGCTGCTATTGAGAAATTCCACACAGAAAAACCTAATAGCACTGCTCAACCTGAGGATTGAACCAGGATCTTATGTTCAGCAATCATACTTGCAACCACCAGAGTAATGAGGCAGTACTCTGCCGCTGGCTGTGAGTTTTATGTGATGACAAAAATGATCTTGTTAGAAAAATTATTAGGATGCTTTCATTGTGTGTGTGCCACTTTTCTGTCACAGCAAATTATGAAGATAAAGTAAATTTATTATAACTTTCGCAAAACACATTCCCTTCATTCATTCATGATTAGTTACGTTTACTCATACTCAAGTGCATTTTTCGAGATTACTAGACTAGTTTCGTAGTAGTAGTTCAACTAGCAACCTCACCGCCTGTTCAGCTCATGATTAAGGGGTCCAAAACTAGTCAGGTAATCCTGAAAAATGCACATGAGTAAACCGTAACTAATCATAAATATAAAGTAAATGCTTGAACTTTATAAAACCTATGAATAATATTTTATAAATAACTTACAGTCCTCTCTCTCAAGGAGTCAAACATGGGTCTCGAAGTAGGTCTAGTATTGAATGCAGTAGCCAGTGGTGACCACATGCTGACACTGCGGGCCAGCTTCTTCTTATGACCATTCCATACCAGCCAGGACGGTTTTAGGTGCTTCATTCTGATTAGTTTGTGTCTGAAATAATACTACTAATATTATAAATAATTCTACTAATATTATAAATGTGATGGTTTGTAAACATGGATGGGTGGATGTTTGTTACTCAAGTGCACATAAAAGACTGAACAAATTAGGATGAAATTTGGCACACAGATAGACTATGTTCTGGATTAACATATAGGATACTTTTTATCCAAGTAAATGAAGTACTTCCCAAGTATGCGAGTGAAACTGCAACCAACAGCTAGTAAATCTTGTTTTAAACCCTGATTATTTTAGTTAGAAGTCATAAAAGTAAATGCGGTAACATAAACAAGCCATACAACTCTACAGATATCCAAGAAAGTACCAACAGCTCACATTATGTATGAATAAAATGACTTACAAACTATATTTAATAGAAATATAAATTGGAATTATGATATATGAAATAGTCTAAACAAACAAGTCCAATCTGAGATAAATATTCTATAAACTGATTCAATTAACTTCCGATTGCTTCTGATACCCAGAGGATTTATTATTGAGATGCTGGTGTAAAACTTTCACATGCAACAATACATTGTATTGCGTACACGTAAAGGTTATATTAGAAAGGACAGCAAAGTTAACGGTACAGCATCGTAATATTTCCGCGATAATAATTTTTTCATGATGTTTATGAATGTATTATCGGAATATTCCAATAGAACTAGTTCATAAACGTTATTCAGGTAGGTCAATAAGTTTTTGGTAATTGTTTTCATATTTCATTCTCAGATTTGCGTAGGTTGTCATAACTTACCAAATATGTAGATTAATCCCAAGAACAAACCAGCTGTTGAAATTAAGCAAGTTATTGTGTATAAAACAATAAAAATAATATCTAAAATAACACCCCCCAATTCACAAATTATAACGTGATTACACTTTGTCTGTGCACTTTGTGTTCGCATTCGCAATGATCATTTTTCGAAACCCTTGCGAAAATCTTATTCAATTTGTTATCTGTCTGTGGGGGATTCGTTTCGGATTCACGTAATTTTACGTCTCAACAAATATGTGGAATTAGTCGATTTTATAATATCATCTACTTTAGAACTGAGAATACAGATTTGTAAGTAGATAGATTTTACTTTCATCATGAATGTCTAAGCCACAGGGTATACGACTGCAACATTAATTTACACGTGCTTTACGTACAGCAATTGAGTGATTTTTTAATTCAACTAATCCTATTAGTCGAATTAATACTGCTAAAAACGTCTAAGGTGTATCCGAAAGTTAAGCCTCTAGCCTTTAGATAATCTGTGCGAAGTGTCAAACTTGTCAAGACCAACCAAAATTGGCACGGCACCGCTAATATTTATTTAGGGCAATCGCAACACCCGACTTTAAAGTGCATTGTTTTCACTGGTATTAACCGCAACATTTAACAATGACAACGTAGTTTGCAGACACTTTCTGTGAATGTGAAATTTCTCGTAAATAATCCCATAAGTGACTTGTTTTCTTGTCATAATGGTGAGGTTAATAATATAAATATTGTTTAAATTTAGACTTGGCGCGCTATCGAGCGTGTGGAAGTTTATGTGAAATTGTTTTGTGATGTTTTTAGTCCACCCCACCGCCTCCGCAACCGCGTCGTTCTTCAGGAGAGAGTAAAAAGGTGACTCCGCCAACTTCGAGCATTGTGACCAGAAATGGTGCCCGCAAGGCCAAGATCCAGACTCGCGCAATGTCCGCCGGGGCTAAGGTACCTAATCAATTAATAATGTAATACGACGCCGCCTACTCATAAGGCCGTCAACTGATGTCATCATACATAATATAGCTACACAAACCGATACAGATAAATGCCTTATTGAGCAGTTCTTCATGGTTATACAGAGGAAGGAAAATTTTATGTAAACAATGGTTGCAGCATGGTTCACCCAAAGATTTGAACTAGACATGTGTAAGTAATGCGAGTGATACATCACGCGTAATATTACCCGACCGCGTACTGTTGCATTACGTATTACTCGACCAACATAAGCATTATACATTACACTAAACATCACGCGCGCGCTCTATGACTTTTGGCTGTTCGGTCTCGCTCATCTATATTACCCGACCGCGTACTGTTGCATTACGTATTACTCGACCAAACGCTCTATGACTAACCTACCTATAAACTTTTCAAATGTAAAAAGTATGTTAAAAATGAATAAAGGTAATCTTAAATAATGTAATAGCAAAACTTGATGGCAGTATTGCGTTTCTAAGTACTTTCATGTGCCGCATGTCGTTATTAGCAGTCGTTACATTCCAATATCTCCTAATGTAATGTCATCTCATTTATTACGTGCCATTACAATATCAAACATTGATAGTAATAGTGAAATGTCGCATGGCGTGTGATGATGAACATCACGCGTGATGTTTGGAGTGATGGTAAAATGTAATATTACTTGGTACGAAATGTAATGCCATATCACATCACTTCGTGAAGTACTGTTTTGCGCATGTCTAATTTGAACTTCTATGCTATCTTCTATCAAGTAATGGGAGCAAAGAACCATACAAAGAATATAAAAAAAAAAAAAAAAATTGGGTATCAAACCTGAAACTCTGCACGTTTAATTTGAACCTCTAACCACTGCACTATCATTACTTGAAAAATCTCATATTTACACTGAAGATAATAAGATATAATAAAACATTGACAAATATAACATCTGTAGTTGTAAAGATAGCTGTTATCTTTATAAAGATAATAGAATATGTATCTTTACATATTTCCACATATAGCTTATAATCTAGTGTTATATTATTGTTGTTTTACTGAGTGTGAATGTAACATTAATTGCGTTCTAAAATAATATTAAAATATATTGATAGTAATACATCCCTGTAAATATAATTTATGTAAGTATTTCTCTGTAGGTTAATAATATTACCTTTAAAGTATTATTTATTTACATGTACTTCAATTGCAGATAATATTGGTTTTGTTCTCATAGAAATTTTTACAATAGGAAACAGCCTAACAATTACAGTGGAGTCTGCTTATAACAACGATGAAGGGACATGCAATATTTGGTTGTACCAAGTGGTCATCGGTATAAGTATCAGTAGATGTTCAAATATTGTGTAACTAATAATTTATAACTTGTCTTGTCTTGAAGTGATGTTAATTTACTAACAATTTATTTTGTCGTCGTTTTGGACTCGTAGTTATAACCAGAAGAAAATTGTTATTTTCCCTTGAAATTAATTTGTGACAAGCGGTTCGTCACTATAAACGTTTGGTCATTGTAAACGGCCTTTTCACTTAACAATTTCAATGAAAACCAAACTAAATGGCGTTCGCAAGTCGCTATAAGCAGTTCATTACTTTAAGCGAAGTCATAATAAACGGGTTCCACTGTAATTACTTTAAGCATGATACCATCCTTGCTGACTGGCTAATATTTTCACCAAGGCATGAGCTATTCTCGTATAGCTGGTGCAAACACGAGAGAAGAAGTGCTATTTAGCTGAAATTTGTCATGGCTTTACATATTTATAATGGCTACAAAGAAATCATTTTAAAAAAAATTTAAGCTATCTTCCCTATTCTTGAAGTGGTTTCATCCCTTCTAATATTATAAATGCGAAAGTAACTCTTGCCTGTCTGTTACGCTTTCACGCCTAAACTGCTGAACCAATTTTGATGAAACTTGGTACAGAGATAGTCTGGAACCCGAAGAAGGACATAGGCTACTTTTATCCCGAAAAACGCGATAAACGACATGCACGCGGGCGAAGCTACAGGCGACCTTTAGTCTTTTATAATTTCCTTACAACTTTTTTCCTTTAATATGAACCATGATTACAATGTAAATTTTTGTTACAGCCATCTGCATCACTAGTTGCTGCAAAACGGAAGGCTCAGCAGAAGAAGAAACACGGGTTCGAAGTTGAACTGAGAGATCATTATCAAATCGTAAGTATTTGAGCTATAAGAGTTAAGCAACTCTCCAAGCTTCGCTACAGCGAACGCGGGTGGTGAGTTATGTACGATTTCTACCAAACGGGCCGCGTCGGAGCGCAGCGCAGAGCATCGAAGCGGATGCTCGAGCCTGCGCCGGTAGCCGACTGCGTCCGCCTGATAGCTACAATCTGCTGGAACCCGGGCGCATGCGCGCGCGTGTTTGCGTATCCGCTATCGCGGTCAATTTCTACGCGCGGCATACGCGAAGCGCCGACCGGCTGCCGCGGCATACGCGCGGGTCTAATCGAGTTCCAAGCAGTGTAAATTCCATGCAAACATGAAACTTAACTATTGTATAGAAGTCTGAATTTCCTTTAGCACAGTGTGAAATCCGCTCCGGCGCGGCCCGTTTGGTGGAAATCGTACATTATGCGGATCATCGGCGTTCTCGCGCGTGTTGGATCCTGGGGGTCTACTCCCTAAGTCCGTCAACGAAGTTAGTCGCCCGTCCGAAAGTAGCCCGAAACGTAGGAGTCGTCCTCGGACGACGCGCGGTAGCACACCGGTTAATGTATGGGCGCAGTGTAAATCAAATTTCGAACATAATGCTGATTCAATTTGGTTAAAATATTTATGTCATTTTATTCCCTAGGCAAGCTTGTTTTGATATTAGCTAACAGTTTTTCAATATCTGTAGAAATAATTAAAGGCCTACGCAGACCGGGACGGCATAGCAAGGGATTAAATTTTTTACTAATGGACATTCAAATGTATCGATATAGAAATACGACATAAATTGCTATGCTTTAAAATGATGCCGTGGCATCGAAAGGGATTTCATTGCACGGCATTGAAAGACGCGCCACGGGCTCCCGCGGCGGGATGCCGTTCCGGTCTGCGTAGGCCTTTAATCATCACCTGTTGACACTTAACGTTTCCATCCTGTATAACTTTATTGCAGACATAATAATGAATTGTTTTAGTACACAAACTTGAGTGTTGAGTGGCAGTTTATTATACCTACATAGTGTTACAATGTTATCCCCATAAAGATATTTATTTCATAGACACTGTAGCATGTACAAATGATAAACATGGCCACAATCAGTGGCTTTCTTATTTGTGATTTAGATATGAATGAAATTCTTTGTAATACTCCGACTTGTAACTATCCCAGTTACAGTAAGTACTAATACTAAACACATTTTCTCGCTGCAGGCAGGGTCATAAATCATGTTTGGGTGTTTGTAAATCGTGTATTCGCACCTTCGGCAAGACAAGGGCATAATTTTCAAAAAATCATAAAATGAATTATTTTACTCCTGTAAAGAACATCCTCCAATTCACAAAAGTATAAGGCTTATTATATGCAAAGAAGAATGACCTCAAAGTCATATAAGCAGAATAATATGATATTGAATGTTAAAAAACTTACAATGGCTTGCCTGTAAAATTACATAAAGTGCAGTTATGCCCTTCTCTTACCGAAGGTGCGTGTTGTTGTTTGTTTTGTACATAATATGCACCTGCAGAAATTGTGTTTAGTATGGTGCTCCCACACTGCTGTTAAAAATGTTTACAAACATTTTCTAACACTAACAAATGTTAGGAAAAGATAAAAATATCAGACAATAATAAATCTAATCTATCTAATTAGATAATATTTTAATAGAATTTTGCAGATATTTTTTATTTATGTTTGTTTAGAAAATGTTTACTAATGTTTGCAAACATTTTTAACAGCGGTGTGGGAGCACCTGTATAGTTTAGCGGGCAGATTTCCACAATTCCTCGACTAATGACGACGCGGCGACGGTTACACTCTTTTTCCTGTTTTTGCGACCGGCGTAAGCCGATTTGGTGTCAATGAATCTAGGGAGACCCTTAGTGCTAGTTCATTCCGTACATTCATATCATTATATTCCAGGCAATGGATTCTAAGACAAAGGTGAAGGGTGAGACGGGACTGGTGACGGAGCCACGCATGGCGGAACATCGATGTCTGTGGGACGACCAGTACCCTGAGTGTCCTGAGCGACTAACTAGCGTTATACAAAGGTTCGTAGCATCTCCCATTGTTTAATAGCCGGATCCACACCAGACGATCCAACGCGCACCGTTCGCGCGCGGCACGAGCGCGCTCCACAGGAGCGTTTTATGTGAAAGTGCCTCGGGCGATCCAAACAGCGCGGCAGGAGCGCACGCTTCTTGCCGCGAGCGATTAGTTGGCTGTCGGTTTTTGGATTAAGCACAAAAGTGCCTCAGTCTCATGGCGCGCGTGGCGTGCACGTTGTGTGCGGAGCGCGCGATCAAACGCATGGTCTGTGATCAAACGATATGGAATCCAATTATGGATCGGCTGGAGCGTGTTGGAGCGGCGCGACAGGATCGCAAGAAAATTCAAGCCGTCAGACGAGAACGATTCATGCTCCACGCTCCCGGATCGCGGATTGCAGGATCGGCGATCCATAATTGGATCGTCTGGTGTGGATCTGGCTAATCACTAAAAGCTTTTAGCTTTTCAACCGTCACGCGTGATACTGTATCAATATGTACACTCGCATGCTAATACATGTGTCATAATAGGCACTGTAATGAGTGTGAAGTGATGAGAAGGGGGGGGGGGGGCACCTTCGTCATCACACATTTCATTTCCGGCTGGCTATTATGGCGATACCTATACCCAGTACTTGTGCTGACGTCACTGTACGCCCAGTTGCCCACGCATTTATGATTAAAGGCCTTAAACCCAATGTGGGCTTAAGTTAGGCCACTGATATGCGTATGAGCATGCGTAACTTGAGCGTGACCGCAGCCTAGCCATAGTAGATAAGGTAAAGCAGTACTTCAACTTACTATAATCGCCTGAATTGACACACTCACACAAACACGCATTGTATACTGAGTGTAATGCACTCTTTGTCATGTACTCTATGACAGCCGTGACTGACTGTATGCCGTTGATACCTTAGAAGTCTTGTTGCAGTGCGTGTCTGTGTGAGTGTGTCAATTCAGACGATTGTAGGTAGTTGAAGTACTGCTTTAGCTTATTTAGGTATATTCTGTGGCTTAGCTGACAACGCGCAAGCTCCAACGTTCACCTACCCCCTTATTACAAAAGATGGTCAAAGAAAAACCTAGGTTTTAATATAGCCCCGTCTCTTTTTGTTATATGACATAAGAAAGTGATGGGTATATTTTAAACCTGGATTTACCTTAGTCTTGGTTTAAACCATCTTTTGTAATAAGGCCCCTAAAGTCTAAGTTACAATGTCTAGGTCTTAGTTAAAATGTGTCAATGTTCTTTATATTAAAGCCATTATGCAATTCTCGTTACCTCCAAAATAATTTACCATTTTATTTCAGGTGCCATGAATTAAATTTAATAGAGCAATGCAAACTATACCCACCTAGAGCGGCGACTAAAGAGGAGTTATGTGTTTTACACGCACCCTCCGTTTATGATATGATGGAGAAGACGCATCAGAACAACAATCTGGAGTATTTGGAGGAGATCTCCGCGAAATATGACGCCGTCTATATACATCCAGTGAGTAGGAAACGAATCTATAGCCCGACCGCTTATCTGTGACCGTTTCTGAGGTAGCTGCACGGTGCGGGAGGGGTGTGGTGACGCGACGCGAGACCTCACTGATTCGTCAACTTGTGACAACTGTCACCCTTCCCGGAACGGTCTCAGTTAACTGTCGGGTGGTCGGGCTTTAGCTAATTTAAGTACCTTTTAATTTCTTGTTATAACTTATACGGGAAATAAACGAATTTGTGTAATTCCATCAATCCGCAAGATCTACTGGTGACACAGATTGATCGTGCAAGAGATTTCTTAAGACCAAACAAAAAAAAAATCATGAAGCTAACATGGTGTTCTGTTTTTGAGTCATTTTAGCGCCACGAGTTAACTGATTGTGCGGAGCGGTATCTCGTTAGTCATGCCCGCCAACTACCTATGTATATTTTTTTATTGCTTATTTTTCTATTGAATCCTTATTAGGTGGTTTAACAATTCAATACAGCGTGTCGCACAAGGACGAACTGTGTTTATATGCAAATAGATCTTGTAATGGGTTTACATAGACTTTTGTATAATTGTTTGAAGAAACGAATTGTATGTGACATTGTGTGCCGATTCTGGGGGTCTACTCCCTAAGTACGAAGTCCGTGGTTTCGGCCTTAGTTACGAGCGTTTCCTACTCCCTATCACCTACGGACATACGATTATTTGGGGGCCCGAACTAAGAATGAATGACAACACGATTTGACAGTTGTTCCTACTACCGATGTGTTTTTGCCCGTCCGAAAAGTTGAACTTGACACGTGTTTTGTTCACTCCTACATTTCGAGCTACTTTCGGACGGGCGACTAACTTCGTTGACGGACTTAGGGAGTAGGCCCCCAGATGTGATAACTTACCCGTAAAGCACAACTTTTTTTTTTCATCAATCTATTTCCCTTGCTTGTTTAATCTATACCAGAAATAGATGACGTGGTTTTAAGGAATTACACGAACTCATTTACACCCTATACATATAGTCCCAATGTTGGGCCTGCTCTATACCTTTTCACGCCTTGTGATGCTTTTTCTAACCAGTCTTAGAACGTGCATTTAATAATTAGATTTAAATGGCTGAACTATAGTTTGACAACGGCGACATATATTTTGTTCTTTAGACAACTCACGAGCTAGCCCTCTTAGCAGCCGGCTCGACCATTGACCTCGTGGACCAGATAGTGTCCGGCGCCGTACAAAACGGTGCGGCACTGGTGCGGCCGCCCGGCCACCACGCGATGCGGTCCGAGCCCTGCGGGTACTGCTTCTACAACAACGTAGCGCTGGCGGCACGACATGCCATCGACCACAGGGGTGTAAACAGGTAAACACTAGGAAGCGGTGAACTACTTCACCGCTTATTTTGCAGTTATTTGTACTTATTTTGCTTGGTGGTAGGATCTATAAGGTCCGCCTGGCTAGCTACCACCCTCATATTAAAGTCCAGCGCTAAGGCTGGTATTCCACTTATAAAATATCTTTGTCCTATATTTGATCACATTTCCATGAGAGATGCCCATTCCACTTGTCCAATAACTTTGTCCAAGATTTTGCGTAGTCTGACAAAATGGAGCAACGTGGACGGACTTTATGAGCTGCTATTATCATTAATTATTATTAAAAAATAAAACAAAAAAGCTTTGGGTGTAGCCATGGATTGAAAGGCAAAGAGAAAAAGGCATTCAAGATAATTTACTTTAAAGAATTACAAGTTGAGGACAAACATTCATATAAGAGTTTTTACGTATAAATGACTTTCATAATTTTCTTTCTCAACTTTTTTTCGTCATTGAAATTGTCCATGAAATCTTAGTTGTAGCCATTTTTGTTTTAAGAGGTGAGTCCTTAAGAAACACCTAAAAAGGCACTTACTGTTTTCGAAATTTCTATAAATTCTCCGCATGGAATTACGTAAAAAAAATAATGAAGAACCTTAATAGATGTACCAACAGTTTCACCGCGAGATATTTGCGAAATCATCATTAATTTCGAGAAAAAAAATTGTTAAATTCCCTCAAAAACATCTAAATCGACCTTTTCTATTTGCAGTATTTACTTAATTTTAAAGGAATTTATAAAAATCTATTTAGTTTAATCGTGACACGAAAGTATGAATAACACGTCTACCGTTTTATTATTTTAATAAATCAAACCAAATGAGAGTAATCTACGTCTCAACATTGTTAATTTTTTACGGAAATTGTTTTCCGTTCCCCATACATTTTAGTATGGAGCAATACTCTCCCGTAATTTGTTTTATAAAAGAGTACGCACGCCAAAAATTTTCAGTGCCATCCTAGAATCCAAGGTGACAGCACGTCCGTTTGTAATTCGAGCCGAGCTCTCAAAACATCTACGCACAAGGCATAAGGGTGGGTTGCGAGTGTCGTGACATGACTGCATTTTTTCACTCTTCGAACAATAAGACAGACGACTCGGACAGTGACCGAATTGACACATTTTAATTGATTTTTTTTTTTCACTCAATATTCGGACACCATCAAATTATTGACGCTTTTTAGTACAGTCAGATAAAATAGTTTTAATATGTGGCAAAAGAAGCGTTACCAAAACTATTTTTGGCTTTAAGGTGGCATCTTTCGGTAATAAATAGCTTTGTGGACTCACCTCACTTTGAACTGCACCAAGAGTATTCCTCGAAACGCACCAACGATGAAACAGAGAAGACCATGAAGGATTCGTAGTGAATTATATCGATAGACGTTTTAAATTCAGCTGCATTGTGTATTTATTAAAACTTGTTTGAAAAAAATTTATTAAAAATTTATTAAAAATTGTGTATTTAGCAAAATTGCAACTAGGTGCTTAAGCGACTTACCTCCGGTTTCTGAATTGTGAATTCTTGGATAAGCAGTACATAAGTAACATTTGAGTACCGAGTTGTCAAAAAAATGAAGGATTTTGAAGCATTTTTTTGACAACTCCGTACTCAAATACTACATAAGTATTGCTTATCTTGAATTCTCAATTCAGAAATCGGTAATGGTAAAAATATAGGTTTTGAAATTGAATCATTTGTCGTTTTCAAAAGTACCAGGGTGACAGAAATGAACAGAAAATGGGCGCCTAAACGATGTCACTAAGTTGTGCACCAACGATTAAACACAAAGAGGAATATAAAGTATTCGTTATTATTCTTATATAAAATAAGATAGAAAACTTAAAACTGTCCTATATATCTTACCTTATATAGGTCACTGTCACTTAGTCAGATCGTCTAAGCGCCTATTTTCTGTTAATTTCTGTCACCCTGGTACTTTTCAAAACAACAATTGATTCAATTTCAAAACCTGTATTTTTACCATTATTGAGCTAAGTACCTCCGGTTTCTGAATTGAGAATTCTAGGATAAGCAAGCAGTACTTAAGTAACATTTGAGTACGGAGTTGTCAAAAAAATTACGTATTTTAAAGCATCTCTTTGACAACTCAGCACTCAAATACTACTTAAGTATTGCTTATCCCGAATTTAATTCAGAAACTGGAGGTAAGTCGCTTAAGCACCTAGTCCCAGTTCATTTCTGCTTTCCTGGTAATTTTAATAAATAAACAACAGTTGAATTTTAAAACGTCTATCGATATAATTTATCACGAATCCTTCGTTCTCTTCTCTATGTTTCATCGTTGGTGGGTTTCAAGGAATACTTTTGGTGCGGTTCAAAGTGGTTGCGCTTCGAGGAATACCCCATCTTTATTTACCCGACGCCAAAGCACGTATCTATCTATGTATGTGGGTTTATAATATTATTTATTAAAAACGGCTGCTTTAGTTATAATCTGGTTAAAAACTGTTTTTTTTTATAACTATAGGCTGGGCGGAGAACGGATTTCCACAATTATTAAGGTATCGTTGAATGTTTTTTATGTGACTGTCCAAAACAGCTTTTTTTATTGGTGTCCGAATCATCAGTGAAAACAATATTGAAATTAAAATATGTCAATTCGGACTAGGGTTTCTGCTCGAGAATTCTCGAGTCGAGAAATGTCGAGAAATCATGCCAACTTCGAGACGAGAAAAAATACCTCGAGAATTCGAGAACTCGAGAAATCAAAGATTTTCTTTTATTGCTGTAAAATTAGCTGAAAAGTTACGTAATCTTTGGATTCTGGCTTCTGATCGTTTTCTTTACGAGGCACGAGTAAGCGAGGTAAGCGAACAGACACCTAATATACCTACAACTCCAAGTACTCTTATATAATGTAACATAAAACATCAAATAAAAAATTATTGAAAGATAAAGTCCTTTCATCTATTATTGGGTTTCTGAATACAAAATCGACGACTAGATAACTATCCGAATAATAAGTAAGTTTGTAAATTGACTACTAGATGAGGTCTCTTTTTAAAGCCCAGCTAAATATACTTTTCTCGCCTTAAACTTGACATCGTTTTGCAGTTAGGCCCCAAGTTTAATTGAAAATCTTCTCCGGTATATGCAATGATTTTAAAACGAACCATTACATGAAATATAAAATTTTAATCACAATATTTTCTCTTTGTTATTTTTAATCATAGCAACAACACAAACTATTACAACAAAATAAATAGGATAAATTATTGTAATTTATAATATTGGGCAGTAAAGTTTATTTATATCTGAAAGAAAAATATTTCTAGGCTAACGTACCTAATTGTGGTGTAAATTAATGGGTTCTAGGGCAGAATTGGTTATTTCACAAAGGAATATAACATAGTGCCCTTGTTAAAATGATATCTCATGTTAAACTCTTCATCCGTGAACATTTCGGATGGATTTCTTCGATGCCTTTGTATTGGTACCGGGGCCTAATTCTCCTAAAATAAATCTTGATAAACCACAACCGAACCAAGGCCGAACCGTTCATTCAGACAGTTCTCAATTTCAAAAGTTATCAAATTGTTTGACACAAAAAACAAAATCGATCATTTTGAAAACAAAAACTGACTGACGGTTGTGGTTCGATTGCATTTGGCAACAATTAGGAGAATTGGGCCCCTGATATATTTGTAACAGCCTCCAGCACTTCCAAATCAGACTCCGATGAATTACTCGAGTCTATTTCGCTGGGAGTCCAAAACTCAGTATCCAAAATAAAATACTTATTATAAAACTCCAAATGCTCTTGTTATAATATGATTTAAAACAACAGTTAAGTTCTGGAACCGATTAACGCCTCAAATTGGTCAGTCAAGTTAACTGAAGTTTGAACTAAGATTATCTTCTGACTGGGGTGTCCAGAAACGCAATGTGTCAGTTTATCGAACCAATAGCTGTAGAATAGATAAACTAGGTACGTTTAGGAGTACCTCAGACATCCGGAAAAATAAGTTATCTGAAGTTTGAACTAGGATTATCTTCTGACTGAGTGTCCAGAAACGCAATGAGTCAGTTTATCGAAACAATAGCGCTATCGAACAGATAAACTACGTTCACGAGTACCCCAGAAACCGGGCATAAGCTGATTTTTTAAGGTTTTTAAAAATTTCTCGAAAGACCCGAGAAACCCGAGAAATTGGGCTCGAGAATTCTCGAAACCCGAGAAAAAAAATGTGTCGAGAAAACAGAAACCCTAATTCGGACACTATGTCCGAATATATTGTGAGTTTTATATAGGTATATATATTTTTCACTTTGAGATCACGGCTCATCTTCCGTGCGGAAGATGTCCGGTCCTTTGGAAGGCATTCACGGGGACACAGGTCCAACGCGCAGAGGCCCCAGTGAGAACTTTTTCACTTATTATTAGTATAATGATTTCCTTATTTTACCACGTTTCATAGCTACGTCAAGGCCGTGGGCAGACTTGTCAATTTTGACGTTTGATAGCTTGTCAGCTGAAGGGTTCTCTATTTCTTGTTAATATATTTTTCTGCATATTATTACTATTTCAGATAGAAATGGGAAAACGTAAAGAAAATTACAAAAGTTTCATCTTGATTGTATGCTTCCGGAAATAACAGATTCAAGATTAGACAGAAAAATGGAAATAAATGAGCCCAATTATTTGATTGAGGCAATTAAAAAACGAGAATCTGAAAGAAAATCAAAGAAACGGAACAGCGAAAATGTTTTATCTGATGTCAGCAGCCCCAAGCAATAAATAAATAAATTAAAGAAAATAATTTTATCAAGCATTAATTTTTGTTTGTACACACGGCTACACATCAAGCTATAAATTTCCAGTTTACACTGCCCTCTCATTGTAATGAAATCCTATACAATGCGAGATCAGCTTATACTGGAAATGTACAGCTTGATCTGTAGCCGTGTGTACCTACTAAGATGTACCTATAAATTTTTTATAATAAAATATAATTTTAAAATATCAAACTGAGAAAAAAAAAATATTATACCCAGTAATTGAGTTATGTACATTAATTGTTTTTCATTACAAATCAATCACACATTATCTCGTTTTCATTTTTACGTTGGCTCTTATCTTCCCTCGCAACATTTACATACCCTAAAATATTCCCAAACAAAAATTATGTGTCATTATATTCGAAAATAGAAACACAGAAAATCAACAATAATATATTACAGTAATTATTCTAAGTTTAAATCTGTCAATACCGATTACACTGTGACCCCACTCTTTGTTCACGACACCAATACTATGGGCACGCGTGCCTCGCGGTGCGGTGAATATACATATAGCTAATACATTGCGCGTTTTTTGCAACATACTTACTAGTCCTTCAGAAGCGAACGCGCACTGAAGGTTTATTTAACCCGGCGCGCCACAATATAAACCTTCGGTGCGCTTTTGTTTTTTGGTATGTGTACACTACATTGTGTGATGCAGCTGTATTAGTAGAAATGTCGAAGTGTGGGTTCGAAAATAAGTTCTCACGCTCGCAAACCTTCCTCTTAATCTCATTAATCTTTGGTCAAATATCAGTGTTACTAATACATTTGATGAAGTCGTCCAATTTATTTGATCAAATGTACATTGGACAAAGATATTTGATAAGTGGAATACCAGCCTAAGCAGTGTCCCGTCGTGTGTATGTGAGAGCCAGAGGGGTATAGGGGAATTTCTCTATATCTCTGTTACTTGGGTTCGTGTGCTCCGTCTTAGACCTTGTCTGCGCTTACCATCAGATGCGGCAAGGGAGAAACGAAAAAAAAACTGCATTTTTGGGGGCTTTTTTTGGTGGACAGCCTCATTGGTCTAGTGGTCGTAAGCGTGACTGCTGAGCGTGAGGCCCTGGGTTCCATCCCCATGTCGTTTTTTTTATTAGGTTTTTCCGTAAGGAATTTCTCAGTAGCAGCCTGAACTCCGAATTTATGCCCGGTTGATGGCAATAGACTCGCCCCCTATTACATGGGACTTAAACATAACAGCAAAATGAAGGTGTACTGTGCATACACTTCTGCCATACCCTTCAGGGAACACAGGCATGATGTTATGTCTTTTATTGTTAAACGTTCAAAAAGCATTTTTGATTTCTATACATATAAAATTTTGATTTGATTTTGTACATAGTTGTAGTGGTGTTAAAAAACTTACTAAAATCCCATTTTTTGTTATGAGAACCACAATTTCTATGTTCCAAAATGGACACTGCTAAAACTTCGTTCCTTACTAACAAGTATATATTTTATCAGGATACTTATAGTGGACTGGGATGTACATCACGGTCAAGCCACGCAACAGATGTTCTATAACGACCCCAGGTATGTTTGACATATTCATATTTATTATTATTTCGGCTTACGAGTACGTAAACTTCGTAATATTTATTTGCTGACTGGATAAACCTCAGTACAGTTCGCTTTATAAATCCATAAAGTGAAAAGTCAATTCAAATTGTTCAAACTGTTAAAAAAATATGTCGTTATAATTGCACTATCCCGATTGATCTAATAAATTCTCAAGTTCTTTACATAACATTTGAACATAGCTTACTTTATTTTCTATATAAATCTTGATACAATTATCGGCACGAGTCGTGAGCACAGATGAGCGGTAGTGGGGCAAGCTCGCGCATGTACACTTTCGGCCAAATTTATTCAGTAACTTTTTACTAAAATTGTTGATAGGTACTCACACAAACTATAATTAAATTATTAGAGATATTTTTGAATTTTATTTTGTTACTGTAATGTTGAAGGCCTTCGTGACTAAAACATCTTAATAAAACAACATAAGTTGGTTAGCCTTGTTTATTTTTTTTACGTTTTGCATACTTTGCAGCATTCGTAGTTGTAAGTAAAAAATAGTCTCAATCCGGAGGAATAGGTAATATGCCTTCCATAAAACTGGACGCTGCGTTGGTGCTAGTCGAGGCCACTGGGTCAGTAATCTCCTCATCACCGTCACTGTCCTCATCCTCCGAATTGGTCTCGGAATCATCGTCACCAACGTGAATTATAAAATTTTCTGTCAGTGTATCCACTATGTGATCATTTTTAATATACTCCTTTTCAATTTCCTTCACTTTTTGGCATAATTTAAACCACTCATTAGCCCCCATTAAATTCACTTTTTCCTTAATAAGACCAGTTACTTGACTTACGTTCCAAGAGACATTCTTGCTTCCAACATAGCCTTTTATTGCAGCCCATGCCATCTCAATGGGATTGAGGTCTGGGTGGTATGGAGGTAATCTTATTACATCGTGGCCGTGTTCAGCCATAATCATATCAATATTAAATTTCTTGTATTGATCTTTATTAATTTTTATTAAATGATGTAGTTGGGGCTTCAGCATCGTTTCTTCGTGTTGAATCCCTTTTTCTCGTAACCATCCCACCATCTCCGACTTCCTAGCATTTGAGCTTGGTGCAGGGTCGTACTGTTTATTGTGGTAGGATGCATTATCGACTACCAAAACAGATTTAGGAGGAATGTTTGGAATTAACTGCGTGCGAAGCCATTTTTCATAGTTTTCATAGTTCATATTATCGTGATAGTCCCCTGACTTAGTGCCTGCTTTAAATGTGAGCAGGGCATTTGGCACAAAACCTGTCTCAGTTCCTGCGTGGACTATCACGATTCGTTGCCCTTTTGATATAGGCTTTTTTAGGCCTTTCGTTGTGCCATCGGACCATGCCTGAGACGACGAATGAGACGAATCTACGTATGATTCGTCCGTATAAATAATTGTTCTTCCTTCTTCTCGGAATTTTTGCATCTTTTTCAAGTATATTATTGGCTGGAACAAAGTGTCATGATTATGTACGAGTATAGGTGTACAAATGATAATGTAAAAGCTCAAAACACTCAAGCCCGAGAAATCGATCGTAAATGGAATATGCAATGGATTTACATGTCTCGCGTAGTGCTAGACTTAAAGAATAGCATTACCCCATCTCTTTCCGTGGGTGTCGTAAAAAGCGACTAAGGGATTCTCTAGAGGATGGGCAGCAGCGTTCTCCGAGTGCTTTAACAACCATACTGCGATCGTCAACCCGTCTGCCAAGCGTGGCGATTACGGCAACCCCCCCCCCTTTTGGGGGAAACCTATGTCCCCAGCACTGGACGTCTTTCGGCTGAATGATGATGATGATGAATGGATTTACAAGTAAGACCTAAGATTTATTATTAAAGCTTTAAAATTAACACCACGTGACTTAAAAATTAAGATGAACATTATATTATATACCTGGAAGCGAATATTGGATTGTTCTATTAAAATTTTCCGGTTATTCTCGGTCTTCCTCCACTTGAACCCCAACATTTTAATTATACGGCGAAGACTGCGCTCAGACCCTTGAAAATTTATATCTTCCCGCAACTTCTGTCGTAGTTTTCCAACGGTGGGCATTTCGTGAGGTGGTAATTATGAATACACCTTTTAATAACTCCCTGGTCAAAACTATCCACATCTGTGACGGGGTGTTGTCTTGATCTTTTCTTTCCTGGCGTTCTGAATAAGATCAGAAATTCTGAATCATTGGCTTCTTTAACGATACGCCGTACAGTTGCTACTGAGGTGTCGGTTGCCTCCGCTGTGTGTTTATAAATTTCCAGCATACTTTTGTCAACACCTAACTGAGCGTTGTTCTTTATAAAACAATATACTGAATACACCATTTGCCTTGCCTGTCGATTTAAAACTGTATTTTTTCTTCTCGGCATTTTCGAAAAGGTTTTTATGGGTGACTTTACGATTTTAAAACCAAAAAAATTAAAAACACAACAATTTTATAAAACGAGATAACAAAAATAAACTATATTAAAACAAAAACACTTAACAAATTCGAAATAACAAAATTAAACTATTTTAAAATCCAAAACGCAAGTCACTAAAATTGCACGTTAGTGTACAGTAGGGTGGGTCGATTTTGTATTTTTAAATATTTTTTTGAGTTTTCCGTTTTGGGTGGGTTTAAAAAGTTGCCTTTTAATTTGCATGTTTTCATCGTGTATTTAGTTTTTCCATAGGTAATGACATTCGGCCCTCTACCGTCAAATGAAAAAAAAAAAAAACCTAACAACTTAATTATATTATGCGTCCAAATATACAAATAAAACAAAGGCTGGTGAACAAAAGTATTTCAATCTAACACTTGTATTGTGCTTTATAATCAAATGTTGGCATTACGGATCTTGACTGTAATTTCGTACGGATGATTCCATCGCTAGCATTTTCTCCAGCTACCGTTATTGATGCAAGTTTACAAGTTTTAAGCAGCGCTCTACTGCGTGCGTGTGGCTAGGAAACAATGATAAATTTATGTCAATTGGCCTCACTTTTTCCACCATATCGTTTAAATCTTCATCTGTCAGGTGGCTTAAAAGTGGCGGGGGTGTTATTTGGGACTCAGACCAAATAATTATATCTAAGTAATCAGTTGCGCTGAAGTTTAGTTTTGGTAGCTTGAAAAGTCTGATGGAATGAGTTATTCTTTCTTGCTTCTATTACTCTTCGCAGGCCAATCTCTCGGACATGTCTTCGTTTATCCGATTTCATAGCTAGCAGTAAATTCTCCGGATGAGCAAAGAAAGCATTCCTTTGAATGACTGGGTCGATTATTTCTCCGACTTTCCTACCAAAACACCTAGAAAACTGTATTAATTTAAATATTTTGTGGACCTTGATGACAAGGTGGTTCTCGTTTGATGAGAAACCAAATCCCTATATGATGTCCCTCACCAAAATGTTTAAATTTTCGTTTAGCTCACGACATCCAACGTAAATCCGTAATACACGATTGGCTGTAGTAAGCTAGCGAGAATGAGCCATTTTTTCAGGCTGTCTATTGGCAAGTTCTGCACTGCAAATCCCCGATGATACCGGACGGCATATTTCGTACAGATATTTCTGATCTGTACTCAAAGAGAAACGATGACATCTTGCTGCAGATCAATGATATCGCCTGTAACAACTAAGTATTTCTGTATTGGCAAAGACTCACAAGTCTCTAAGGCTTTGCCGATTGGACCACAATATTCACGCGGTTCACTTGTGCCGCCATCCATACCATTAAATAAATGCCGTAAAGGCAACTCATTTGCATGCAATTGGCAAATAAACCATTGCAAAGGTCTACCTAACTTTAATTCGGTGAAACGGATGACTCTCAACTTCCAGCCCGTATTCGTAGCAGTTCCATCACAGCCTATGCATTTGAAGTTTTTTAAATCAATGTTATGAGTACCTATTGCAATAGTTCACAATCGAATCAGAAATAGCTTTACCAGTTCGCGGTGTAGTACTACTGTGTCCCAAATAAAGTAAGCCTGGTTCACTCACGAGGGATATGTGTTCTTTTACGACAACTCGTACCTACTTACGTAAACAGTAATTTTAATTGTTTAACGCGACTCAAACAATTGTATAAACGAATTAGAAGGACATACCTAAAAATACACCAATGTTACGCAAAGATGACACTCGCGATTTACTTGTCTCGATGCGCCGACGTTTGAAACAATACATTATAAACAATATACCTATCTCTCTCGTTGTTAACAACGAATATGGATTTTATAACGTGTTAACTAATTTGCAGTGCATACAATTTTATAATTTTAGCAAATTCAGCGTGAGAAAACTTAATTATTAGTCAATTTATGTCTAGTATTTTTCAGTACATAAATAATAATTTATTTAACTTTCAAGTTCGGTAGAGGGCTATAAGTTCTAATGAATTATTTTTTTATTATTTTTTTCCGCTTTCATACAGTAAAACGCAACTTTTGAAACATCCCCACTATTAAAATTCGGAAATTTTCAAAAACGACCCACCCTAGTGTACAGTAGCCGTATGACACGTGAGAGTCCAATAGACGACGAGCAACGACTGGCAAACCAATCGCGTGCAGCTCGGCGCCCCCCGGCCTCTTCATTCCGCCAAACAGACCCAAAAATCGGTTATTGCGCAGGTGTCAGTTTGTGCTCACGACTCATGCCTTGTACCTATTACAAAATAAGCAACAGTGGAAAACATAATCTTACAGTTACGAAATGCCCAAGTTATAAGCGTTTTAAAATTGTTTACAAGACAGGGACAACATTACTTTGCGCCGTTGTAACTCCACACCAATCAGAACAATATCCATTTCAGGTGACAAGGACACAAAATGCCCCCTCCAAAATTTCCTAAAGCTCCTTTTTTTTCATCGATATTTTGTTTCGTTTTTTTTTCATATCGTATTCTTTCTTTCACCTTAAAAATAATAAATCCTTGTACATTCTCTTATTCCAGGGTAGTATACTTCTCAATCCACCGCTACGAGCATGGCGCGTTCTGGCCCAACCTGCGCCAGTCCAACTTCCACTACGTGGGCGCTGGCCGCGGCAAAGGACATAACTTTAATGTGCCTCTTAACAAAACTGGGATGACAGATGGAGATTATCTCGCTATATGGCACCAACTACTCCTGCCTATAGCTTTAGAAGTAAGTTTAGACACACCGATAAGGCTAAGCGTATGGTGACGCAGGTGCACGCAGCGCAGCGCAGAGCAGATTTTGTAATGTATGAACGTACTAAGAGCTGCATACGCTGCGGCGCAGACGCGTGCGACGCAGACATGCGTCTGCCCTGCTCTGCACCTCGTTGTAGTGCCGGCACAGATTTCTGCCCGACGCGTGCATGTCGACATGTGTTTTTTACCGCTAATTCGAATTTTATTGCAATGACAGAACATTTAATTGAATTAGTGCGTTGTGAACCTTGTTTGTATGATACAAATCATCCAGACTATTAAAAAAAAAGTTCGTCAACTCGAACGCGTCTATTCTTTGTACTAGTTAAAACTCGAATGTGTCTTCGAGCTGCGGCGCAGCATGCGGTCGTGGCGCAGCATGCGCGGCGAAATCTGTACTGTGCTGCGCTGCGTCACCTGCGTCTCAGCATACGCTTAGCCTAATTCGGCCCTCATCAAGCTGTCTCCCTCCCAATCTGCCGCCAGCAACGCCCTAAACCAAGGTCCGAGTACCACTAGGGTTCGCCTTATTGCTGTTGTTGCTAGTAGTCATGATATTATTTTAGGTTAAGTATTTTACTTGGCTGGAGACCCTTCAGTCCTCGCCAAACCCTGTCCGGTTATGTAAACACGGCCCGCAAGGACCATTTACAAGCATCTCATCATCATCATCATTCAGCCGAAAGACGTCCACTGCTGGACATAAGCCTCCCCCAAGCATCGTCACATCGACCATGTTGGGGGAGTTTAAAATAATCGCTACGCTTGGCAGGCGGGTTGGCGATCGCAATAAGGTTGTTAAAGTACTCAGGGAACGCTGCTGCCCATCCTCTAGTGAATCCCTTAGTCGCCTTTTATGACACCCACGGGAAGAGATGGGGTAGTGCTATTCTTTACGTCCGGCACCACACGGCGCAACAACAAATTACAAGCATCTATCTACAAGTATTTGGACAAGTAGTGACGCAAGTGAGCGTCATTGATCTTGTGATCGCAGGCGCTGCTGTGAATTTTATGGACTCGGCCTCGATCGCATTTCTGGCAGTTGCAAAGAATAAAATATTAATTATAGCCTAGGATTGGCCTCTAAATTTCGATACGCGTGAGCCACACTAGACCTAAACCCGTCACACATATGTAAAGCTGCGTGCTGTAATAGTCATAAACAGTGATCGGAAAAAGGTGAACTAATTTACCTAAACTTCAAAAAACAGAGACAAAAACTGGAGACTTCCTTACGACAACATTTTTTTTCGTGAAAATTATTCCGGGTTTCGGGACATCACTAAAGTACATTTAATATTAATGTTAATAGTACAGAAAACAATTAAATTCGTTTCCTATTTTTGTTTCCCAAAATCGTCACAAAACCAGATGACACTTTTTTCATTGTTTTTAAAAAGAGATTGTTTATTGTTTTCAAAAAAAGAGATTGTCTTTTATTTTTTGAAAACATATGAAAGACAATTTCCGAGAAAATTCTCCCGAAAAAAAATGTTGTAAGGAAGTCTCCTGTTAAGTTTAGGTAAATTGGCTCACCCTTTTCCGATCACTGGTCATAAATCTTTTTTAATCCAAAAATGGCTAAGAACCTTCTGGAATTAACCAGGTTTAAGAAAAGTTCTGTTTAGCAACGATACCAGCTGATACCAGATAGATAAAGGCTTTAAACTTATAACACCCCTCTTTTATGGATGTGATATCATCGCCTAGTCTGCTATAGATAGTTCAATCCACGCGCCCCACTATGTCTAAATCGCTATAGTGTAAAGGATCATTTACACGGAGATAGTTTCTCGAAACGAGACTCATTCTGTCTTCGTCTTTCTCTACGATGAAAACAGAGATAGCATGAGACTCGCTCCGAGAAACTATCTCCGTGTAAATGAGCCTTAAACATTATAAATTGCTATTGTGTTAGTTCTATCGCCACACAATAGTTAGATGTATATGACTTCGGCCATCTCTCATAAAAAGGAGTGGGGCGCGTCTTCATGAATTGAACACATTGTAAACTGATTTTTGTACCTAAATGAAGTCCAAAGATTCGTATTAGGACGTCTATGAAAGCTTTTTTGTTTTCCTACAATAACTCTCAAGTAATATTTTTGTTACAACAGTACCAACCGGAGCTCATCATAATATCGGCCGGCTACGACGCGGCGTACGGCTGTCCTGAGGTACATACACTTGTCTCTTTCTAACACTAGCGTTCTGTATCTCTCTGTCTCTTTCAGTTGTCCCCCGAAATCGTTATCGTGTCGGCTGGGTTCGACTCTGCATTGGGAGATGAAAAGGTTGGATATACACTAATGTATAAGGAATAATGACGGTTGTGTTTGTTCTAGTGAATTCCTGGCTATTACCAGGTTTGCTTTGCTTAACAGAACTGACTTTGCGCTTCCTGTAGGTCGCCATTTGACCTCTGATGCATTTCTTGGGTTTTTTTTTTCAAAACTACTTGTGAACTGTAGTCCGACGAGTTCGTGCGCCACCGTTGTACGGGGCGAAAGACGTTGGGGGGACGTGGTAGCACCTAGTAAAGCCGGAATTATATTATTGTGTCGGGGCGTGTTGGGACGCGCCAGAAGTCTATCGGATACATACATTTAGTAGGATTAGAATTACATTATTAAAGTGCCACGTGTCGGGACGCGTTCTGTCGTAATGGCGATCGCTCGTTTTCGATCGGCGACAGAACGGTGGTGGGGGATATGAACAGTCAGAACACTCGACATTAGTATGTTTCTCAGAATCTCGCGCAGTAGACGTTAACGAGCTAGAGAATAGACGTATTTTGCGTTTATTTGTGCACAAGATGTCGGACGAACTTATTAAACATCCTGAAATATTGATGAAATAGATTTCAATAAGAAGATAGATCTTCATCACTTTCTAGTTCTTTCACTAGTAAATGCTAATCGCTTCGACTCCCTCTCAGTTCATTTAGGTACTGGATGGACCCAATATCTTCTCTTCTTTCTTTCTTTCCTTTTTAAGTAGACTTAACATGAGCAGACACGCAAGATTTTCTTCAACATCAGTATCCGAGTCTGAGGAAAACATTATTAATTGACGCGTGCTTATACTCCTAAGGCCACCGCTGTATTGACTTGAAATAACGTCAGAGCGCGCCCCGACACGACAGAATAGTATGCACACTCGCCGTCACGTCAGAGAGCACCACAACAGATCACAACACAATAATGTAATTCCGGCTTAACTTGTGTTTGTTTCCCTTCCCCGCTGCACCACCCGCCCCGCTTCCCCCGTTAACATCTAGAGTACCTCGTTCCCCCAACATCTGTCGCTCCTTACGACGGTTACGCCCGATCTTGTCGGACTATAATAGTGGTCTTCTTCTATCGTGTCGGCACGAGTATACAAGAATAGCTCATGCCGTGGTGAAAAGATTAGCTAGTCAGCAAAGTTGGTAGCGAGGCTGACTGCCCAGGTTGCGCCAGACGTACTGTAGTATCGTTACTCGTGGAGGCTCTTTTCATGCACCCCAAAACTCTACTATAGTGGTTTCTTTCATTTACTATTATTATAGTGGACGCCGAAAAGTTGAAAGGGAACCGAATATCTTGGTATGGGCATGTGACTAAGAGAGTGATGAATATAAATGTTGATGGATGAAGGGGAAGAGGGAGAACAACGAAAAGATGGATGGATTCTGTGAGAAATGAAATGAATGAAAAGGGAGTAAATGATAGCGGGACGGATAATAGGGGAGAATGGAAGAAAAAAACATTTTGCGACGACCCCAAGTAACTTAAGATAAAGGCCAGAGGAAGAAGAAATGGACTCTGCCCAACCTCATGACAGTGCACTTTTGGAAAAACATTAACAACCTCTTAAGGGGTCACTGTACTCATCATTATGAACAACTTTTACTATGGGAACAAACATGAAATCACGAAAAAAAATCAGTTGTTCCCTACATTTTGACGAGTTATGCGAACATAAATGTAGGGAACCGCTGATTTTTTTGTCGCGATTTCAGGTTTCGTCCCGTCGTAAAAGTTTTTATAATGACGAGTACAAGAGGTTAAGAGGTTGTTAATGTTTTTCCAATAACCCTGTATATTACTGCGGAACCCAAGCTTATTCTAAAAAGATTGTTTATCTAGTGACCATATCCAGATAGAGACCTTCCAGTTTTCTCGGGCGGTGTTGGTGGGGCTATCATCGAGTGAGACTGAGAATCTTGTCATTGGATAATCATCATGTTGTCTGTGTTTTGGTTTGAGTATACTAGAATTCCATAGTTTAGTGATGCAATCAAAAGCAATGTGTCATGAATGCCAGTGTGTGATAGTGCTATAAGACAGCTTGGAGCTAAAAAGAGAGAAAACATCACAAGAGCATATTTTATAAAAAATCTTCTGCTTCTTCAGCCTATTACTATTAACTATTTACCACAGAGTAAAATAGATATCGCAAGTTTGTCAAAAAACGAGTGTGTAAAATTATTTGTTTCAACTACGAGGGGAATTTAATGCGCAGAAGTAAACATTGCGCATGCCTCGCGCGCGTCGTTCAGTGAAAGGTTGCGCACACGCATCCTGCAGCCATTCGCTCTTGCATACACGGAAACTGTTTATAAGGAACTGACTTAGCAGCGAAACATGTAGAGGGATTGCTCCTACTTCCAAATGGCACGCAAGGTGCGTTGCGTGATGCATTAAAATGTTTATCTGTGTCCGTAAACTTTTTATTTCAGCAATATTTCTGATTTCGCGTTTTTATTATACTTTCGCAGGGTGAAATGGAGCTAACCCCGGCACTGTACGGGCACCTCACCCAGTCCCTGATGTCAGTATGTCCCCGAGTGTGCGTGGTGTTGGAAGGCGGGTACTGCTTGACGTCATTGGCTGAAGGAGCCGCCATCACACTGAGAACACTACTAGGCCATCCGCCGCCTAAACTAGAAAAAGTTGAAGAACCCAGTGACTCGTTAGTATTGATTTTTATGACAACAGAAAAAAAAACGTATCTACAAATATCCCAGTCGCCTGGTATTTTTACCTTGCAAAAGGTCTGTCAGTCCTAAGTTTTGGATATGTGGTATGTTTAGGTGTTCTTATGAAAATATCAAGTTTTCGACCTTGAGTGACCTCGGCGCGCTCCGCCATCCTGGATTAAAGACCTCTTTGGACCTTTTTCAAGGTAAGCCACTTTTTTGCGAGCTCGCGACTGGGCTGAAACAAAGTTACTGCAAAACATATTTCTTGACCATATCAGGTACTACGCAAGGTATTACCTTGCGTAGTAAGTAGCAAGTAGTAGCAAGATAATCGAAAAATTTACTTAGGAACCGATTGTTACACTTTGGCAACACTGTTATCTGTCATGTCATGCAGAACACTGGGAGTTAAGTTCCAGGAATCTAAATATTATGCACGGTCCACTTAGTCTCCTTAAGGAAAGACAGTTTTTTTTTTATCGTGTCTTAAAATTAAAACCGCTGCCTTCACTCCATGAAACCTTGCAACCGGGAAAGGCCTGACGTTTGAAACAGGGCCCTTTTTTATCATTAGACTTGGTCGCGTTTGACGCTAGGCTCACCTAATGGTAAGCGCAGATAAGGTCTAAATTGGAGCAAACGAATCCAAGTAACAGAGATATAGAGGGCTACCCCTATACCCCTCTGGCTCTCACATACACACTCGGGAACACGGTAAACTGCTTGGCGCCGGACTTTAATGTGAGGGTGGTAGCTAGCCAGGCGGACTGTATAGATTAGCGGTTCCCAGTCATTTTTTCTCATAGACCTCTTTCAAAATTTAGCTGGTTCTGGTGGACCCCTTGCACCTACATTTCTACCATACTACCATATAAAATGTGAAGAGTAGATCTTTTTATCACACCGACGTAGACCCCTGTCGAGTCTCCCGTGACTCTCACCTGGACCAATTTAGGAACCTCTGGTATAGATAATACCACGAAGCAATTGTCCTTATTTGGTCAGCGCCCAATTATACAATGTTAGCCAGAAAGGGGGTACTAATCCGAAAGGGTGTTAAAGTAGGTACACATAATAATGAATAACTTTTGTTCTACCACTTTCCCCAAATGTCAATAGTGTAAGACAAATAGTTGTTCAAAATTAACATAAAAAATACGCTAAAATCTATCTATCCTCAGCTATGATCAGCTGTGTGTGCATTTAAGGTCAGATTTGGGGTCAAGGATTAGAAGCTCCATTTTCTTAATTCGTAAAGAAAAATAAAATGACATTGAAATATACATTATGGAATTTCGTAATTTTAACACTTTTAAACCGTCATCAGTGATACTTTAAGTGGCCTACGGATTAGTACCCCCTTTCCGACTATCCTTGTATAACGTATGCTGAATTAATGCCTCTCATTTCTCCACAGAATAAAAGAAACAATACTAAACTGCATATACGCACTGAAGCCCTACTGGAACTGCTATAACTTTCAACCTACGTACTCCACATCTGGACCACCGAACGTTTGTGACGAACTGAAGGAGAAGCACACAGTGACTGTGAGGTGGGAGGGGGACGAGACCAGACCTGACACCTTCGCTACTAGAGACTGTTACCCGCTCCAAGACAGTGGCACTAAGACGAGGATCGAGGAGAGGCTGAACCATTTGAGACTGGGTGAGTTTCCGATTTCAGAAGACTTTTTCTTGTTCTTCGTCTTCATTGGATCGAGTTTGAAAAAGTTTGCTGGTTTAATATTGGAATTGAATTGTCATAAAGTAAAAGTGGCTTGCTATGTATCCTTTTGAGTTCGAAACAACTTCGAAAGATTTTAAGCTATAAAACTTACTCGAGTGACGCCGGAGAGGGTCGCTAGTGTTGTATAAACAATACAAGAAGCATCATAAGTAGGGATCGGATATTCGGATGCATATTTACCTAAAGTTATTTTTTAGCTACGAAAGTATGGAAGCGGCTTCTTAAAATACAAGGTTGGTCAGAAAGGGGTACTAATCCGAAAGGGTGTTAAAGAACCCATAATAATGAATAACTTTTGTTCTACCACTTTCCCCAAAAGTCGATAGTTTAAGAGAAATAGCTGTTCAAAAATTACATAAAAAAAATACGCTAAATTCTATCCATCCACAGGTATGATCAGCTGCGTTTATATTTTAGGTCATATTTGAGGTCACGAATTAGAACCTCCATTTTCTGAATTCGTAACTACAGCAGAGATGAAGAAATTTTGAAAAAACTAAAATAAAAATAATTTTACATAGAAATAAAAATTATCGAATTTTGAAATTTTAACACTTGCTTTAAAACCGACTTTAGTGATACTTTAAGTGGTCTGCGGATTAGTACCCCCTTTCCGACTAACCTTGTATATTTTTTGTAAGATAAAACCCGGGATTCCAGGAACACCGGGAATGCATAACTAGTCGGGTGTATAATATGGAAGCGACATCTTTAAAATGATTTATTAAAAAAAAACTCCGGGATTCTTGGATTGCATAATTATTTAAAATTAATGTTTAACCCCCGATGCAAATATGTGTGTATGTAGAGTGTAAGAAGAAGAATGGGGTGTAACCGCGGGATTTCTCCATACAAAAGCGCGTTCCATATTAGCCAACATCTAATGTTTAGGTGAATATGCATCCGAATATCCGATCTCTAATCATAACTGGGGGGTTACCATGATCTGTTAGAGCAGGAATGTTTTAATATTATTCCGAGAGTGGGAAAGTGACAGCGCTAGACAGATCTCTAGCGCCGTCTCTTTCCCACTCTCGTAATAATATTAAAACATTCCTGCTCTAACAGATCATGGTAACCCCCATAGTCATGATCTTTATTTATAAAATTGTTACAGTGACGGATCTATCGATACCACAGCACGCAGTAGGCTACATCTACGACCAAGCCATGTTGAAGCACAGGAACGTATGCGAACCGTAAGTAGTCAGTTCGGTGATAAATAAAATTATACAATACACTACATCCGCGAATGAAACAAATCACTACATATAAGTCGCGCGAAGAAGGTTTGCCGATAGCCTCATGACGTCACGCGTCGATGGTCGGTACGATTAGTAGGTAGGCCAGACGAGCGCGGGTAGCGGTCGGTGAAGTGGGAGGGGCAGTCATCGGCAAACCTTCTGCGCGCGACTAGTAGTATAAAACAAAGTCGCTTCCCGCCGTCTGTCCCTATGTATGCTTAGATCTTTAAAACTACGCAACGGATTTTGATGTGGTTTTTTTTAATAGATAGAGTGATTCAAGAGAAAGGTTTATATGTATAATACATGCATATTATAGTAGAAAAAAACGCAGAATACGCGATAAACGACATCCACGCAGGCGAAGCCGCTGGCGACCTCTAGTAATTTTAATAAAATACAGTAAAAAAAACCGACCAAGTGCGAGTCGGACTTGCGCACGAATGGTTCCGTACCATTATCTATTCTGTTTTTTAGTATTTGTTGTTATAGCGGCAACAGAAATACATCATCTGTGAAAATTTCACTATCACGGTTCATGAGATACAGCCTGGTGACAGACGGACAGCGGAGTCTTAGTAATAGGGTCCCGTTTTACCCTTTGGGTACGGAACCCTAAAAACAGTATTTTCCTTACGTTGCTAACATTACAACACTAATTCAAGCGGCTACCTATTATCCAACCGTTTTTTTAATCGTACAATAGATTTTGAACTTTATGACGTTTACAATAAAGCACAAATTCGACCCGTGACTGCTTAATATCAAAATCAATCAACGTGCAATATAAATGTAACCTTACGCGTATAACATAGAGCTCACATTGCAGTGGTCACGTGGAGTGTCCAGAGCGGATCCTCCGTATACACGAGCGGCACCGTGACTTTGGTCTACTGGAGAGAGTACATCAGTTGAGTGCCAGGCGAGCTACTGATGAGGAAATACTGGCTGTACACACTAGTGCGCATTTGGACAGGTATTATAAATTATTTGAACTGAACAATTCTCCGCATAAACGTATACTGGTACACAGGCCCGCCGTAAGCGGGCGTGCAAGGCGTGCACCGCACGCGGGCGGCACGTCCAGGGGGGCGGCAAATCGAGCGACTCATATCGTAATATTCAAAATCATTGTCATTGAAAATTATTAAAAACTATTTAAGATCAACAATGCTCCAGCAAAGACTAAGTTATTTAGCTATAGTTTCAATTGAACGTGAAATCTTAGACAGCTTGGATACAAGAAAGTTGATTCAAGATTTCGCGAAAATAAAGTCAAGAAGAGGTACATTTTTGTAGATACGAAAATAACGATGTACCTGATCAAAATAAATGTTTTATCTTCGTTATGATTCTTTTCTTTTTTCCCACCATAAGGAGGAAACATTAAATAGCCTTTTTTTGACAAAACTCAGCGTAAGTCGACGGGTCCTACGTATACTAGTATAAGTGCAAAAATCAAACTTTACAGAAGAGCAGTTTAAAAGTTCGAAAGCTTTTAAATTTGACGTAAATCAAAAGAAATATTTGAAATTTTCAAATGGTGTGGTATGGTCCATTCCAAAATTTCAAATACTTCTACTGTATTATGTCAAATTTAAAAACTTTCGAACTTTTAAACTGCTCTTCTGTAAAGTTTGATTTTTGCACTTATACTAGTATACGTAGGACCCGTCGAAGTAGTCGTACGGCGGCATAAACGGTATTGCACGCGGGCTACTAAACAGCTAGCGGTGGACCTGCTGGTACACACGGCTACGGATCAAGCTGCATATTTCCAGTATAAGCTGATCTCGCATTGTATAAAATTTCCTTACAGTGAGAGGTCAATGTTAACTGGAAATGTATAGCTTGATGTGTAGCCGTGTGTACTAATACCAATTCGACGAACAAAATTGTTACCAAACGCAAACGAACCACAACCGTCAGTCAGTTTTTGTTGCAGTTAGCATGAGACTCGCTTCGAGAAACTATCTCCGTGTAAATAAGCCTTTATGCCAATTTTACGAATTATATCGTTCTAAAATATTTTTTATTGTTAAATCCAACAGGCTAAAAGAGCTCGCCACAACGAAGCTAAGAAATCTAAACATTCAGAAAGACGCATACGACTCCGTGTATTTTCATCCTGATTCACTGGAAAGCGCTTCTGTAGCCACCGGCTGTGTCCTACAAGTAAGTTAATTGTTTTCTTTTCATAATCCAGTTTAATATACAGGGTGTTTGGCAGAACGTTGAACATACGAAAATGGTGGATAGGTGGGGTCATCTGCTACTTACTCAGCCCTAATTTATTTGGCCTGGCCCCCTGGTCTTTTTTTTTAATGCAAGTTGAAATTAAGATTTAAGTATTTTTTACATCTTTCTGTAAGTTTGAGGACTCATAACTTTTTTTCTAGCTAACATCTGAATAAAGCAATAATTTTATAAGATTCTGCCAACATTAAAGATTAAAAAGTTAAGAAAGTGGTGAAACTAGAAGAAAGCAAAAAATTTTTTTTTTAAATATCAATGTGTCCAGGGCCACATAAATTAGGGCTGAGTAAGTAGCAGATGACCCCACCTATCCACCATTTTAGTATGTTCAACGTTCTGCCAAACACCCTGTATTTCCATACAGACCATTTTACCAAAATTAAAGAAAAAATGTTTTCTTGTTTTCCCACTTCCTTTCTCTACGACAAAGGAGACCTGCTGGACATAGGCCTCCCCCAAAGGGGGGGGGGGGATGTCATAATCGCCACGCTTGGCAGGCGGGTTGGTGATCGCAGTATGGTTGTTAAAGTACTCAGAGAACGCTGCTGCCCATCTTCTAGTGGATCCCTTAGTCGCCTTTTACGACACCCGTGGGAAGAGATGGGTTAGTGCTATTCTTTACGTCGCGCATCACACGGACAATGAGACTAATAGTTTACCTGATTTAAATCAAATTGTCATTCAAAAATGACCCCTATTCCTACAGATGGTAGACGCAGTTTTATCCAACGAATGTGGTTCCGGGGTCTGCGTGATCCGTCCACCTGGTCACCATGCAGATGAAGAAATACCCAGCGGTTTCTGTCTACTCAACAACGCTGCGGCCGCCGCTAAATATGCCATAGACAACCATGGACTAACCAGAGTCATCATACTGGATTGGGACGTACACCATGGCAATGGCACGCAGAGAATTACTTATGACGACAATAGAGTAAGTTATATTCCAAAGTAGGCCTCCGTTTGGGTCCGAAACTAGTCGGGGCTATCCCGAAAAGAGATACGTGTGTAAATCTATAAATATAATAAAATCGTAACAAAGCAAAAACTGCACACAGAATATTTTTGAAAAAGCTGCATTTGTTAGGAACGATACAGGGGGCCCCCTTAGGGAGGCGCCTTTAGGGAGTACCCTAAGTCCGTCAACGAAGTCGCCCGTGCGAAAGTGGCCCGAAACGTAGGAGTGAACAAAACAAGTGTCAAGTTCAACTTTTCGGACGGACAAAAACACGTCGGTGGTAGGGACAGCTGTCAAATCGCGTTGTCATTCATTGTTATAGTCCTTAAAATATAGCTTGATTAGAATGACAGCTGCCAAACTGGTATGACTAGTGATGGGAAAGGACTGATCAAATCGATATAAATCATTAAAAATAAATATAATACGTATAATTTGTATATTTTCGTAGCCGTCATCTTGGATTTGGATTTTGACCTTATTATCAACATCAGCACACCGGAAAAACCATGAAATTGACACCCACGACAACTAATTTGCAAATATTCATGGCCGCCATTTTGAATTTGAGTTTTGACCTCAGCATCAGCATACCCGAAAACTTTGGATTTGATATCCATGACGAATAACCATAGCCGCAATAGTTTATATCTAAAACATACATTTAAAACTTTTAAAGACCTTTTTTAATATTGTACGAAGTTGGTACAATTATTTATTATCATCGAATAAATAACACAAACGTAGTAATTTTTTATTCCATCGATTTACATTTATCGATGTGTCCCATCTCGAACATTTTGGCAGTATGACATAACTTTTGAAGAACGTAAGATTTATATTTTATGACTATGAATCAGTAAGAATTATTTTAGTTTTCAAGCTGATTTTTAATATTTTGAATTATAAGGGAAGCACTGTATTTAAAAAAATTGTTATCATGCTAGTTATATATGTGAGTGATTTTTCGTGTGCCAATATAAATCACCCGTTCGACGTAACTACAAAGTTATGTTGTCACTTTTGCTGACATCTGTCATTCTAATCAAGCTATATTTTAAGGAGTATAGTTCGGGCTCCGAAATAATCGTATGTCCGTAGGTGATAGGGAATAGGAAACACTCGTAACTAAGGTCGAAACCACGAACTTCGTGCTTAGGGAGTAGACCCCCTGATGCGGAAACTGAAGTTTTTTGAATTTCTGTCTGTTTGTATGTTTGAGCTTCACGCCAATACTACTCAACAGATTTAGTTGAAATTTGGCAAAAAAAACCGTATTTATTTTATTATCATCTGCCATGATCTTCGGGAAAGGTTGCTTTCCTAACTTATCGTTGCCTTATTCCTCTACTAATATCCTTTTAATCTTACAGATCCTGTACATGTCGATCCACCGCTACGACAACGGCACGTTCTTCCCGAATTCTAAAGACGCCAACCATACTGCGGTGGGCAGGGGGCGAGGTGAGGGGTACAATGTTAACGTGCCGTGGAACAAGGTGCGTATTAACTGATCTAAGGTACCGTCCTAGTTGGGAAGCGGTCGCACGGTCATGAGAACGTTGATGACTGACTGATGTTCAAACAAATATCCTAACGACCGTTATGCACAATTTCCACCAAACGGGCCGTTCCGGAGCGCGTCTGAGCGCATTTCACACTGTGCTAAAGGAAATTCAGGCTTCTGTACAATAGTTAAGTTTCATGTTTGCATGGAAATTACACTGCTTGGAACTCGGTTAGATCCGCGCGTATGCCGCGGCAGCCGGTCGGCTGCTCGAGTACGTGGACGGCGGCGGGGCTCGGCTGTCGTCGCGTCCGGTCGGCTCCGCTCGGCCACACCGCAGGTAGAAACTGACTGCGATAGCGGATACACGAGCACGCGCGCGCATGCGACCGGGTTCCAGCAGATTGTAGCCGTCGGGCGGACGCGGTCGGCTACGGACGCGTGCTCGAGCATCCGCTGCGACGCGCTGCGCTCCTGCGTGACCCGGTTGGTGGAAATCGTACATTAGCCAAATAATTGCCGATTCCTATGATTTACTGAACGTTATTAGTTATAATAAAGACTGTATAAGACTGTTGTATCTTTAAAGCGGTTACGCAATACATTCGATCCGAATCCGTGAAAATACATTCCGAAGTAGTCATAGAACTATTTGTATGGTAGTTTACGCACTAGATCCGACTTTCGTCATCCGTGAGTCTCCAATTCGGAAGAAATATTGACGGACCGAAGTAGCCGTAGTACTATTTGTATGAACGTTTTCGCATGACCTCGGATTCAAATCGGACATATGCCAAAGATGGCCCCTGAAGTGCTTGGATTTGGATCAGAGATCGGATTAGTGCGTAAGCATCATCTGCCTAGCCTTTTCCCAACTATGTTGGGGTCGGCTTCCAGTCGAACCGGATGCAGCTGAATATCAGTATTTTACATGGAGCGACTGCCTATCAGACCTCCACAACCCAGTAACTGGGTAATACGATACTCTTGGTAAGACTGGTTGTCAGACTTTCTGGCTTCTGACCAACAGTAACGACTGTCAAAGATCTACAAATGACAGCCGGGACCAACGGCTTTACGTGCTTTCCGAGGCACGGAGGAAACTCGCTATGGTAAATGGTCACCCATCCACAGACCAACCTCGGCAAGCGTGGCTTAACCCGGAAGATCGGTCTATGCGGCTGTAATTATTTAGCCACGAGCTCCTCGGATTAGTGCGTAAGCAATATCCCAATAATATATTTAGTTTTTTTAGACTCTAGATCCGTATTTTCACGAATTCGGATTGGATGCAGTGCGAAAAGGAATATCCTAATTCGGTCCGAGTTTTTATATCCGTATTTTTACGGATCTGGATCGGATGCAGTGTGTAACCGCTTACAAGTCTATTCATATACCCAGTTTGTCAATAAAAAATGCTATCATTGGCAAGCAAAACGATTCGTTTTTGGCCACAGGAACTGGACATTAGGCGTCGCCCTAAAAGAACGCGAATGCGCGATCATCGCAAGTTCGCGCGAACTTAATTCGTACGAACGCGCGATCAAATATATTGATGTCGAATAGGTGTCCTAATTGACGTTCGCGCGATAATCTCGTCGCGTCCACGGAAAGCGGGGTGAGGGGCAGGGCAGGACACCCGCGCGTCTTGCCGGCCGGCCGCCATTTTAGGAACGTGTTTTGAAGACGACGCAACGCACGCTACTTTCTTTGCGGCCACTTGCATCGTTTATTCACGCGATGATCGCGTATTCGCTTTTAGGACACCCAGTTTTTGTAATCGCGCGAGCACGCGATGGTCACATCGCTAACTCGCGCGATGATCGCGCATTCGCGTTCTATTAGGACGACGCCTTAGACCACAAACGCGTCGTCGTAAACTGTGTTCACCGAAAGAAGTCTCTTCGACGCTATGTTGGTACCTCTGATTTATCATTATAAAATCGCCCGAACAATGAGTCAGTGGTGCCAACGTAACGTAGAAGTGACTTCTTTCGGTGAACGCAATGTATACTTGGGAGCAAAGAAATCGAGCCACTCCTTTGTTCACGTGTCCTGCTTATTAGTTTTGGTTTCATGAATTATATAATTCAAAATAAAAAACTACCCTCATTGTAAAGGTTATCAAATAACCTTTTAGGTGATATCGTCGGGGGTAGTGCAAATCCGCGGAACTAGCATTGGATAATTCCGCGTATTTGGCAAATTTAGCCAATTTTTAATTTCGCGGGCAATGCACGCAAGATCCTAATTTGCGTCCATTGCCCGCGAAATTAAAAATTGGCTAAATTTGCCAGATACGCGGAATTATCCACTGCTAGTTCCGCGTATTTGCACTATCCCCGACGATATATGTTTAGAATTGATCTGTTCCATAATACCAAAAATAATAAAAATTATACCTACGTGAAAAATAGAAGTGGCTCGATTTATTTGCTCCCAAGTATAGTTATTGCCTCGTTCGGTTCTTTTGAAGTCAGTTGAAAATTGAAGTCATCGAAGAAGTGTTTATAACACTATCAGCTATCGTATCACGGCGACGTCAATTCAAACAACGTAATTAAATTAATTTCTCCTAAGTGACGTCACGTGGTTATAGAACTTACCAGAGCTATATTGTTATAATGTTGCAGCGCGGAATGGGTGACACAGAATATTTGACAGCGTTCACGCAAGTGATACTACCGATCGCGTACGCTTACAACCCGCAGCTAGTCATCGTGTCGGCTGGCTTCGACGCATGCGTAGGAGACCCGCTCGGAGGTAAGAATTATAGACTACTAGAGGTCGCTCGCAGCTTCGCCCGCGTCGATGTCGTGTATAGCGTATTCCGCGTTTCTTAAGACAAAACTAGCTTCCGGGTTCCAAATTATCTCTGTACCAAGTTTCGTCAAAATCGGTTCAGCGGTTTAGGCGTGAAAGCGCAATGGTGCGTCCAGGCCTGGCGAATGCGCCGCTCGCAAGCCGCTTGCGAACTGCGCGCGTGCATTTCATGTTCGTACGCAGGCCCTGCGCCGTCCGCGCGCCGTACTCGAGAGGAGCGCGTGCCGCCCGCGGTGCACCTCCCTCGACCCGCCCGCGTGTCAGTAATTTCGTTGTCAGTAATAAAATAGCCGATGCCGCAGCAATTATGCTAACGGCAGTTGTATGGTCCGAAATCTTCGGAAGCAAATTCACAACTGAGGCTCATAGTTCAAATGCGAAAGAAACTATGTGCGCACGAGCGGCGCGTGAGCTGCACGCGCGCCCTTTTGAGCCTTGCCAGAGTTGCACTAGAGCGGTGCACCAAACGTATGCTGTAACCGCACGCGAGCAACACGCGCGCGAGTCGCGAGCGGCGCATTCGCGGCTCGTTCGCCAGGTCTGGACGCACCATAACAGACAGACAGAGTTACTTTCGCATTTATAATATTAATAGAGATTACCATTATTTCACATTAAGTAACATCAAACCCCATAACGCCATTATAGCCCGTTATCGTTGTGTATTTTGATACTGTCTTACATACCCTGTGAGGGAACTTAATTTTATAACTAAAGTTCATTTTTTAACCCCGGAGACTGAATTGACAAGCACGAAATGCAATTTGAAAATAATGTTCCTAAAATTTATAAGTTTGACATTTAGGCCTGTCAATTTAGTCTCCGAGATTAAAAAACGGACTATAGCCTACGGCTCTGCTCGTACAAAGTTTTTAGTCATCCAAGTCAAAAGTACTATCTTTTTTTTCGGTATTTTTTTACCAGAAAGGTTAACAACCTCTGCTAAATTTCATTAAAATTGATTCTACAGTTTAACTAATCACAATGAGTTCTTTTATTAATTAAAGGTTGCAAAGTAACACCCGAATGCTACGGCAGAATGACGCACTTGCTCCGAGGGCTGGCCGGCGGCCGCGTCATCCTCTGTCTCGAAGGAGGCTACAACATCACTAGCATAGCGTACTCCATGACCATGTGCACCAAGGCGCTGCTCGGAGACCCCATACACCACCACTACGACCCCAAGACACCGTGCCAGTGGTCTGCCATCGACACTATACATGACGTCATCAAAACGCACAAGAACTACTGGAAATGTCTCAAATTCCAAGTCGCATTACCAACAGACAAAGTCTTAGAACCTCCCCTACCTTCCAGAGGACTGATTGTAGATGAAACCGAACACGAAATATCGCTGTGCAGTGAAGATCATAACGAATCGACTAAATTAATCGATTCGAAAAGTGCGAGTCATTTGGAGACATCACTTGAAGCGAGTATGGCGAGTTTGGATTTAGAAAAGAAATGCTCTGACGGCATTCACTGCGGTACAGATGATGAGGACGAAAAACCTAAATCTTCAAAAAGTGAGGAAGGGAAAGTAGGAGGCAGTAGCAATTCACCAGATATAAATAAAGAACCAGCGACTTCTAAAAAAGTTTGTGCGCAAAGTTCTAGTGAGGGGAAGGCGACTTTAGTCGATTATTTGGCGGAGAATATGCGATCGATTGTCGACGGGGAGATGTTTGCAGTGATACCATTGCAGTGGTGTCCACATTTAGAGTCGCTATTTGCAATACCGAGTGGAGTGAAGTTCGAACAAGGAGTTAAGTGCGTCGACTGCGATCATACCGAAGAGAATTGGGTGTGCCTACATTGTTTCGTGGTGAGTATTTAAAAAAACCTTAATATTTTTCGTGTATCACAAATAATGTTCATAATCGACCTTGTTGTCTAAGAGTTATAATTCCGTATCCACATCATTGCGAAAGTTCGAAGAAAATGAAGAGTTTGTGATTTCATACCTTTTTTTTGTATGCAATTATTTTTGTCAGAAAAATCAATAGGCTTCCCATCTACAGGGTACTTAACGAATTCGTGTAATTCCTTCAAACCACGTTATCTATTAATGGTATAAATTAACCCCGCATGGGATTTAGATTGATTAAAAATTAAAATTAACTTTTTTTCCCATTTTTTTTTAAATCATAGCGTATTTTGATGCCATGCATAAATTAATGAAGGCACGGCGACACAGTTAACGGGCACGACTAGTGCGATATTGCTCCACGCAGTCAGTCAACTTGGGACGCCAGAACTACTCAGAATCAGAATACCACGGTTTATTTTTTGAAACTTTTATTTTGTTATTTCTGAAAAAAACCTACGCAGGATCAATCAGTGTCACCAGGAGATCACGCGGTTTGAAGGAATTACACGAATTCGTTAACACTCTGTATAGTAAATGTATGACGGTTGAAAAATGATTTTCTTTCTTCCTCTCAGACGGCATGCGCCCGCAGCATCAACGGGCACATGCAAACTCACTTCTCAAACACAGGCCACGCGCTAGTGTTGTCTTTAGTCGATTTGTCAGTGTGGTGCAACATCTGCGATGCGTACGTCGACAACGCGCTACTCTATGATGCTAGGAACAACGCACACCGATGCAAGTTCGGAGAAGACTTACCCTGGTGTTATAAGACTGATATACAAATGCATTAACGTTATTTACAGAGGTAGGAACATGATATATAATATAGAAAAAGGTGTGAAGGGTATTTGGGTAAACATATATTATGTTACAGTCTGTCTATAAAGTCATGAAATGGAACTAATTTTTAATCTTTCCCAGTGTTTTGTCAGTTAGTGTTTTATCCAGTGATAATCGTGTCTAAATACGCGCGAATTGATTTAATTACTCAAGTACTGTAATTATAGACACAATAGATAAACAATGGCACTGACGATCCGGGTCGTCGGTCGGGACGTTAACGGTTAAGATGAGTAAAACTATATTAAGTTCTGCAAGAAAAGTGATTTTTAAAATTTAAATTTTATAATGTATGACTAGTGGCGCCCCCAATTTTTCATGACTTCATAGACAGACTGTACATCAATTGCGAGAGAAAAAATACTACAGTGTAAAATCAATCTTATGAAATATCAATAACTTGTAATTTTTCTGATCACAGTCAAATTCTTTGTATTTAATAGAAATGTTATTCTGTTCTCTTTGATCTGATTAAATAAAACCTTTCTGTTAATATTAAACAGATCTAATATAAATAATATTAAACAGATCTAATATAAATAATATTAAACAGATCTAATATAAAAAATATGAAGAATTTGGTAAACTACCTAGTGTTTCGTCTCGATTCTATAGATCTTGATAAAATGATAATGTACACTTAAAGTTTAGTCGATGTTTTCGCAATTGTAATTCTACTATTTCATATCATACTTTTATTAGTAATAATAGCCATTGGATTCGATACGGGCAGTTAAAAAAATAACTTCATTTATTTCATGGTGAGATGTGATTAATGATTTTATTCAATCTCACTTACTGTAGTGTGAAGATTAAATATTTTAATAATCACTGTTAAAATGTATGTAATTCGTTTTTTTTATAAACCTAAAATTAGTTATAGTGTTGTAATTAAACATTCCAGTGACTAACTCTACTAAAACTATTTGGATTTTAGAGTTACGTAAAATTCAATGTTTTTTTTTTTGTTTTAACTTATTACTAAAATGGTGGACATGATAGCAATATCAATGTATCTCATACCTATGTTGATAGGGCTTACAATTATAGGCGGGATAAAGCTTCATACACAAATATGTAGAATTTTCAGTACTTAAAATTTAATTTGATACTAATAAAGTACAATAACTTGGCCATCATAGCACCGTGTATGTAGCACCCTTGTATATTTATGTAAATAACTATTATTTATACTTTTATATTACGTTTTATGTATGTTAGACTAATCATCGGCCAGTTTTTAACTATGATTGTCAATAGTTTTCCTAACATTCTCACAAATCTAACCAGTGTACCTAATTCCTATTTTAGTTGTATATATACTTAATTTTGTGTATAAACTCTATTTGAAATTAACAGCTATTAAATGTTTCGAATTACAAAATAATAATCAATAAAAGACGTAAATAATAATGCACACTATTTTACGAATCTTAATGTTGCCATAGATATAGTTTCAACCTTATAGCATTTAAACTGGTCATAGAAAAGCATAGTAAATAAAAAAAAAACAACATAAAATAGCCATGGACTGAAAAAGCCTTACCTGGTAGATGGTAGGCTGGTAGAAATGGTGAAACAGGGTTTCTGTAGTCACAGAGGGTTTTGATTGTATTGTGTTTAAAAGAGGGCGAGTTTATTATGCTGTAAGATTTCTACAAACTATGCACTAGATTCCTAAATAATGCAGCTTACAAATACATAAAGACAGGTTTTATTGTTTTATACGTTCAAATTGTATTAAAGAATGATGTTTTGCGAAATTGTGTTAGTTTGAAAATTATGTAATTAAAACTTATATCAATAGTTAATTCATTGAATCTGTAACTGTTATTAATGTTCCCAGTATAAATTGGCAGTTTAGCGTGCCAAAAAATTGCTCATAATTTAAAGTAACAGAAATGTATTAATGAAACAATAATAAAATCATATCATACTGCTCTTTTTTGTTTTCCTTCTCATCCAAAACTTAGAATGATCGCTCATGTGGCCAACCTTTTATTCTAAGGGCCAACCTCAAAATACATAGATCCAAATTCATTAGTCTGAAGTGTGCACTAGGGCCAGTGATGCTGACATCTCTTTGAAGCTCGCGTACAACACAACGCGACGTCTACCCGGGCTTTGTTCTGATCGTACGGCGAGCCACCCAACGCTCGCCGTCCGCAGGCCTACGCCTACGGTGGCCGGGAATCGCCCTGCGACTCCCGACGCCCGGGGCATCAGGAGTCCGGTTTCGCAGGAGGTGACTGCTTCCCATGCTCCTTCGCTCCGGACCATGGATTGAACCAGGGCCGGACGCGAGACGTCGCCGCCGCCGATCCCCTCTACGAGAACGCGGCGGTGCTCCGCCCAAGCAGGACAGACCTCCACCTTGTCCTCCGGGCGATCCTCACAGTGATAACACCCGAGCGTGTCCTCCCGCCGAATCCGAAACAGGTAGCTCCCGAAGCAACCGTGTCCGGAGAGTAAGTACCTGCATCAATAATATCTGCCTAAGTACCGACTACCGACATATAAAACCGCCAATGATAAGTGATACCAAGTGGTGACTGAACGGAGCGATGATTAGCGGCTTATCGAAATTATTAACATCTGCACAAATGCTGCGTATGACTTAATCGCCTCGAACAAGAAATACATTATCTCGAAACATATTGCTCGTTTGCTGCATACACTGTTTCCCTCTCAGACTACTATACTGGGTGTAAACGAATTCGTGTAATAGAGTGCGCGCAAGATAACTCTGCGCGTGACTGAGGGCGTGCTAAACGTTTCCATGATCACAAAAGTTCTAATTACCGCTTTTTAAGCTTAACTTTTTTATCGCTAAACATAATTTTCCCGTTAAATATTCCTACAATCAGGTAGTTCTACTATCAAAATTGATAAAACGGCACACATTTTGGTGGACCATGATTAGTTCCGATTTCGGCCGCGCGCAGACTTATCTTGCGCGCACTCTACCTTCAAACCGCGTGATATACACTTCTCATCAAAAAAATCGAAACACTTCCGAAATTATCTTTGTGGCGACAATTAAACAAAAAACAAGCATTAATTCATTATAGGAAAAACATAATTTAGTAGCTGGAAGTTTGGCTTTTACAATGGTGTACGAAACTTCCAAAAATTAGGTTTTTTTTTTAAAATTTTTATCCTTTAAATGAATGGAACATTGTTTTGAGATAAACGTGTGTTTAGAGTTGGAGTACATTTGTCGTGCAAAAAACGCAAAATAACGCATTACTTTAAAATTTTCTGTTTGTAATTTGTTGATTAGGCTCTGTGACGTCTGATAAAAAGTTTTTTTTCTAACACACATGCATACTTCACCCGCAGCAGCCGCCCAAGAAGTGGCATTGCTGGATTCTTGGACTAGTCAGCGTGTTGTGGCTGCAATCTTGCATCTAAGCCTCTTGTCTGTTCATAGAGTGTACCAACGCTATCGGGAGACTGGTTTATTTGCGCGCCATCCAGGATCTGGTAGGAATCGGGTCACTTTTGAGTGAGATGGCCAGTTTATTGCAACCGTTTGTTCGCAAAATCGACGCCTTCGCGCTTTTCAACTGCAGCAGCAGTTCCGAGTAGTTCGAAGGGTGACTGTAAGTGGCTCTACGATTGGAAGAAGATTGAAGGAACGTAGACTGGTACCACACAAGCCAGCTAATGGGCCGAAATTAACCACAAACCATCGAAGAGCGCGCCTTAACTTTGCACTTGTGCACTTAAATTGTTCAAACCTACAAATGAGCAAGGTTCTCTTTTCTGACGAGAGTAAAATTATGGAACATCAACATAAGGAATTCTAAACGTTATGCTACCTACTATTAAATGGCATTTCATATTTATTTAAAAAAAAAAACATGTTTTTCTAATAATCCATTCAAAACAAAAACTTGCGAGGTGTTTCGATTTTTTTTGGTGAGCTCTTCGATGGTCTGTTGTTAATTTTGACCCATTAGCTGGCTTGTGTGGTACCAGTCTACGTTCCTTCAATCTTCTTCAAATCGTAGAGCCACTTACAGTCACCCTTCGAACAACAAGGAGCTGCTGCTGCAGTTGAAAAGCGCGAAGGCGTCGATTTTGCGAACAAACGGTTGCAATAAATCGGCCGTCTCACTCAAAAGTGACCCGATTCCTACCAGATCCTGGATAGCGCGTAAATAAACCAGTCTCCCGATAGCGTTGGTACACTCTTTGAACAGACAAGTGGCTTAGATGCAATCTTGCAGCCACAACACGCTGACTAGTCCCAGAATCCAGCAATGCCACTTCTTGGGTGGCTGCTGCGGGTGAAGTATGCATGTTTGTTAGAAAAAAAACTTTTTATCAGACGTCACAGAGCCTAATCAACAAATTACAAACAGAAAATTTTAAAGTAATGCGTCATTTTGCGTTTTTGCACGACAAATGTACTCCAACTCTAAACACACGTTTATCTCAAAACAATGTTCCATTCATTTAAAGGATAAAATTTTTTAAAAAAAAAACCTAATTTTTGGAAGTTTCGTACACCATTGTAAAGGCCAAACTTCCAGCTACTAAATTATGTATTTTCTATAATGAATTAATGCTTGTTTTTTGTTTAATTGTTGCCACAAAGATAATTTCGAAAGTGTTTCGATTTTTTTGATGAGAAGTGTATTAGAGGTGCATGTACCGATGGACCGTCCATACAATGTTTGTAGGGATTATACGCTAAAAATAGACACTCTTTGTTTAAAACGAATCATTTTATCACTTTTCTACAATCAAATGTGCTCGCGAATTCACTCTTTAGGAAATAACTTACACTAATGTTAGGGTTACTGATGGTCGTAACAATAAAAAGCGGACTGTAATACTATAAGCGCTGGTTTATTGAATCAGATATACGTAAACTGTCGCGTATGTGTTCGGCGGTGGTCCCAAGTGAAGTGGTGGCTCGCTTGTTCGTCGCGTCGGTCATCCGCCGCGCCCCGCGCTTGCCTCTCCGCCGCCGCGTGACAGCCGCGCCGCGCGCGCCGTCCATGACGAGATGTTAGTCTCGACATATTCCCGCCCAGAATGAGAGAGTCAGGAATCGTGAGCTGGAAGAGGGCAAATATTATTATATGCTCTCCGAATAGTCCCTCTTTTGGTCTTCACCTCTGCAACACGTGTAACCCCATCAATGCCAGGGTAAATCTTAATTATTCTTCCTAGTAACCATAGTAATGGTGGAAGAGTCTTGTCCTTTATAAGAACTAAGTCATCAACTTTGAGCTCGTTCGTTGGAGACGTAAGCCACTTCGTCCGTTGTTGGAGAGTGGAAATATATTCATTCCTAAAGCGCGTCCAGAAATGTTGTCTTATGTACTCGATCCTTTTGTAGCGATCGAGGCATGTAATGTTCTTCTCAAAAACTTGTGGATGTGGATTTGACGTGAGTGGTCGTCCAATCAGAAAATGGGAAGGAGTAAGTGCAGTAAAGTCAAGAGGATCAGTGGATAGCTGGGTAAGTGGCCGAGAATTTAAAATAGCTTCAATTTGAGCCAGACATGTAGCCATCTCCTCGTAAGTAAAATGAACAACCTGTAGCAGTCGCCGAAGATGATATTTTGTCGAGCGGACAGCCGCTTCAGCCATCCCATTGAAGTGAGGACTATAAGGAGGAGTAAATTTAAAATCTATACCTTCCTGCGCCATGTCATGTGGAATGTTAGAGTCCGCTAGGAATTTATGTAAGTCGTTGGATGCACCAACAAAGTTAGTGCCGTTATCCGATGAAATGCTTTGTGGCTTCCCCCGGCGAGCAATGAAGCGGTTCAAGGCGGCTATGAAGGCCTCTTTAGTGAGTTCTGTAACGAGCTCCAAATGAACAGCTTTAACAGAGAAACATACAAAAATACACAGGTAGGATTTCAAGAGCCTGCAGCCCCGACCTTTGCGATCGGCTATCAGCACTGGCCCCGCGTAATCGACGCAACAATGCAGAAAAGGAAATTCTAAATTTGTTCTATTAAATGGAAGTTGTCCCATAATGGGCTGAATGGTTTGATTTTTATATCTACAACAAGTGACACATTTATTTACTGTAGATTTAGATAAATTTCTGCCCTTTAGTGGCCAATATGTTTGACGTATGTTAGATAAAAGTAATTGCGGACCTGCATGTAATAATTTAAGATGATACATGTGAAATATTAATTTAGTGAAGTGGTGCTTACTACAAACTAATATAGGGTGTTTCACATCATAACAATACGGAGAATTGTCCAACCTGCCGCCTACACGAATAATCTGATCTTTATCTATGAACGGTGATAAAGACAACAAACGATTTTTACTAGGTAAAGCCTTGCCAGCCTTTAAGATGATAGACTCAACAGGAAACATCTCAGACTGTGCTTGACGTATTAATACATTTAACGAATTATGTAGTTCTTGATTTGTAAGATTAATGGTAAGTTTTATATCATTAGGTTTATTTTTTAAATTACTAAGAATACTTAACTGTTTATTTTTATCATGTTTATTTTTTAGGTTATTTAAATACTTTAGGATATAAGATACGACTCTTTGTAATTTATGTAAATTAGAATATTTTTGTGTAAGATAAGAAGTAATGTTATTGATTTGATTGTCATTAGCTTCATTATTTACGGATAAGCATATTTTTTCGTCACATTCTATGTTACATTTTTTACCTGTGTTAGGTGTTTTGGGCCAAGAAGACTCATGCGATTTTAAGAATTGAGGTCCAAACCACCATAACGATGAATCAGTAAGTAGATCTGCTGACAGACCCCGCGAAACTAAATCAGCAGGATTTAGTTTAGAAGGCACATAGCTCCAAGTATGACCGAGCGTCTCCTCCTGTATCTCATTTACGCGGTTTCTTACAAAATGTTTGAATTGGCTGGCTTGAGACGATAGCCATCCCAAAACTATAGTCGAGTCACACCAGAAACGACAAGTAGTAATGTTAAGTGTAAGCGCTGAACGAACTTTAAGGCGCTGCCCAAACGTAGGACGCCGTAAAACGCTCAGTTTTTTGTCGCACAGTTAGGCGTATTGGTACTTATTACAAGCCAGAAAAAAATTGAGTGTATTGTCAAATGTTCAAAGAAAAGACTTATTTGAAAATATTTCATAAAAATAAAATAGGATCATGATAAAAAAATCATGAAACAGAGCTCAAAAAATATTTTTCGTCGCATAGTTCTCAAAATTTTGAGCGTAAACTGGCACATTTTATGTAATGATAATATAGGGAATATAATCAAGTAAAGAATTACCTAAAAATTATTTCACTGAGCCGTGTATTTATTTTTTAATTTAATTAAAACTGCAAAATTACTTTTATATTGGCGGTCGTTCGATTCAACTAACATCAAATGCATCGCTGATTTGAACCTTATTTGTTGCCGCGATGTGCTAATGTCGATCGTTCGTCTGTGACATGTCAGTCGGCTGCGAGCTGTTGTGGAGAGAGGTCACGTTTCGAATTCGCTCTAACCTTTTACGTACACTAGTTTATTATTAGGTATAAATAATAAGTTATTTTATAAATATTGACTTATATTAGCTTCAGTTTTCAAATAGATACCATTTTTTTGTGATTATTGACGCATTTGTATATACGTCCATAGGTATTTTTTCATTATTCGTGTTGCTCTGTGTTGATTACAAAAATTCATTTTTAAGATTAGAAAAACAACAATGGGCAATAAAAGAAACAAAGTACTACGACGGATTTGTACAAGAAAGCGACGTAATAAAAATAAAAATCCTCTAGTATCTCAGTAAGTACTTTCTTGTTACTTTTGTAGGTGTCACGCTTTATTATTGTATTATACCCACAAAGTTTCTTAATTTTTTTCAATATCTGAAATAGGTTCACAATATTTGCATAGATCGCAAAATAATTTATACTAATCACAACTTTCGCTCTGCCGCTGCCGCCTCGACCGTCGCGTCGGTAGCCGGTGAGCGCTAAGATGCCGTAGCCACCTCTCGAAAGCCGATGAGCGCTAATATGCACATACATATAATAAAATTTTCAAAATAAAAAGAGTGTTATGAATATCTGTTCCGATGAAAAGATTGTTTTCTATTCAATTACAGAGAAGCTAAGGGTTATCAGTGTAATAATCCTCCAACATCACTCACACGTCTGACTGCACTTACTCCAACCTCAACAGATATAGGTACTGTTCAAGGAGCAGATTATGGGTAATTTCCTATGTATACTTATATGTATTTTTAGTGTTAATAACACTAAAAATGTAATTTAAAAATGAAAGTTGTTTGCTAGGGTTCCTTTAGTAAAAACTATACCCTTATAGGACCACTCATGTGTCTGTTTGTCTATCTGTACGTCTGTCACAGCCAATTTGCTTCGAATGTTCTGGACCGATTAAGTTGGGTACCTACACCCACACATTTTTGTGACCTAAACACCCACACACACGTAACTGCTTACAATCAGGCTGACGTATGCTTGATTGCAACCTTATTGGTATAAAACAATTAATCATCTGATTCGCGACTTGAGAGGTCAATAAATAGTCTCATTTTAAGTGAAAATCTCACATGGAAAAACGTGTCTATTTTTATCCGAATCAGCTCAGTCGTTTCAGCATGATTGACAAACAACATACTATCACATTGATTTTTTTCTTAAAAACACTAACACATTTTTTTTTTCAGAGAATTCACCATTAACGATTCGCTCCTTGTAGAAACCGTTTCTCAAGAAGATGCGAACCTACCAATACATGGTCGAAGGATTATACATAATTATGATGTATTTTATCCAGCAGCTTCAAAAAATATCAAGCCATAGTTCTTTGTTCAATTGCAATTTAAAAGACATGTCATTGATAGGAGAAAGAAGAAATGGTTTGATCTCTAAATATAAATTTAAATGTAATATGTGTAAAGAAAATTTTGTAATTACAAGTGAGGATCCAGCAAACATATCTAATGTTAACGTAAATTTGGCTGCGGTAACAGGAATCACTTCTGCTGGTATCGGCTATTCGCAGTTTCAAGAAATTACAGCATGCATGGATATACCAATTTTTTCAGAAATAACTTATTCTAAAATTCAAGACATCGTTTATGAAAAATGGGAAGAAACAGCCCTAGAATCAATGGAAAAAGCTGCTATGCGTGACCGTGATGCCGCTATAAGTGAAGGGAAATTTAGTAAAGATAACATACCTATATTAGATGTGTATGCAGATGGCGTTTGGTCATCACGTTCGTACGGTAATAACTATAAGGCATTGTCTGGTGCCGCAGCGATTGTTGGCCGCAAATTTGGTGAAGTCCTATACAAGGTTAGTCAGAAAGGGGGTACTAATCTAAAAGGGTATTAAAGTACCCATAATAATGAGTAACTTTTGTTTTACCACTTTCCCCAAAAGTCAATAATTCAAGAGATATAGCTGTTCAAAAAATACATGAAAAATGTGCTAAAATCTATCTAGACTCAGCTATGATCAGCTGTGATTACATTTTAGGTTATATTTGGGGTCATTAATGGGAAGCACTATTTTCTGAATTCGTAACTAAAGTAGTAACGAAGTATTTTTGAAAAAACTAAAATAAGAATCATCTTTTACGGAAACAAAAACTATCGAATTTTAAAATTTTAACACTTGCTTTAAAACGGCCATCAGTGATACTTTACGTGGCCTGCGGACTAGTAACCCCTTTCCGACTAACCTTGTATATAGGACTTCACCAAATTTGCGGCCTACAATCGCTGCGGCACCTGACAATGCCTTATTAGTTATTATTACCGGCTACTACAGGTATATCGTCGTTACTAAATTTCTCTTCACTTATAGCGGCATCACGCTCACGCATAGCAGCTTTTCCCATTGATTCTAGAGCTGTTTCTTCCCGTTTTTCGTTAACGATGTCTTGAATTTTACAATAAGTTATGTCTGAAAAAATTGGTATATCCATGCATGCTGTAATTTCTTGAAACTGCGAATAGCCGATACCAGCAGAAGTGATTCCTGTTACCGCAGCCAAATTTGCGTTAACATTAGATTGATTGATTGAGATCTTAAATATCCATAAATATTCGTTTATAATTTTGAAATAAATAGTTTCAAAAAATACAGAAAATTTCTACTTTACTTATAGATTAAATACATAAAAAAATGACCATTCCCCTCCCCCCTACTGAGGCATAATTTTGATAAAAATAAAGGAGTATTTTCAGCGACTTTTTTACTTATATTACAGGAAAACCGAAGTCTAAGGTCTTAGGGTTACTACACTGATAACCCTCAGCTTCTCTGTACTTGAATGGAAAACAGCATTTTTTATCGGAACAGATATTTACGACATTATCTTTTTATTTTGAACTTTAATATGTACATATTAGCGCTCATCGGCTCTCGAGAGGCTGCTGCGGCATCTTAGCACTCACCGTCAGAATATGGATGGCGCTAGAATAGGGCCGTGCGTGCTATCATAAACGCGGGCGGCGGGCGCCCCGCAGTGGGCGGAGCTATGTGCCCCTGCTTCACCCCCTCAATTCCCTAAAAATTTGCTTCTCACCGCGCCTTAACACACAGTCTTGCACCTAAAAGAGCACCGCATAGTTCCAGTCGCGGAATTGTAACTGATTTTATCGGAGCAATCCTATTTTTTGACGCGAGTAACTGTACATGTATAAGACCGTTCTTATCAATAGACCTTATGTATAAGCATGCGCCGTACGCATTTTCCGACGCATCTGTGAAGACGTGAATTTCGACCGTTTCGAAATCATTACAAACAACCCAACGTGGGATGTGTAAACTATTAAGATAGGGTAATTTGTGAGAAAATGAAACCCATAAATCTTTTATCTCATTAGACACCTCTGTATCCCATGAATATTTTTTAATCCATAATGTTTGCATAATCATTTTTGCTTGTACGATACATGGACCGACTAATCCCAACGGGTCAAAAATTTGGCTTTTAACTGATAAAATATGCCTCTTAGTAACTTTTTTGTTATTGTCTATATTAATAGAAAAGCTAAGGATATCTAAATTAGACTTCCAACTTAAACCTAAGGTTTTAGATGTACCTACTGATTTAGCGTCTGTAAAATCTAAAATAGTGGATGATTTACAATTAGTAATAGCATTTAAAATGTCAGTGTTATTCGACTGCCATTTTCTAAGATTTAATTTGGCACTTGACAGAGTTGAAATAACACCTTTACATAATTTAATTGTTTCTTCAACTGTCGAACTGCCGCTCAAAAAGTCATCGACGTAAAAATCATGTTTGATAGCATTCCTTACGTCATCATCACTGGCTATGCACGCTAGACTTGTTAAACACTTTGTAGCTAAATACGGCGCCGACGCCGTGCCATACGTTATAGTGTTTAGAGTATATGTTTTTAATGGTTGAGTACTCTCATATCGAAAAACTATTTGCTGTAAGGAACGCTGACTAGGATTAAGATCTATGCCCCTAAACATTTTCTCGATATCTCCAGATATAACGAACTTATGCTGTCTAAAACGTAAAATAATAGAAAATAGATCGTCTTGAACAGTTGGACCGATCATTTGCAAGTCATTTAATGAGATGCCAGTTGTCGTAGCAGCAGAGCCATCAAATACGGTACGTAGCTTCGTAGTACTACTCGATTCCCGAATAACACCGTGATGAGGAAGATAATAGCTAACTTGAGAACTATTGCCATTCACAAGTTCCTTGTTTTCGGTCATATGTCCTAAAGATTCGTACTCACGCATAAATTGAAGATATTTCTCTTTAAAATTAGAATCACGTTTAAATCTTTTTTCTAATGAGAAAAAACGAGTTTTTGCCAACTGAAACGAATCACCTAGTACCTTGGGGTCGCGTTTTAACGGCATCGTAACTACGAATCGGCCCTCATCGTTACGATAAGTATTAAGTGCGAAGCTTTGCTCACAAGCTGTCTCTTCAACTGACATGGAGTGCTTAGAGTCAAGTGTGTCTAACTCCCAAAAACATGATAGATCGGGATCAGAATCACCTTGAGAAAAAAGACAGAAATTAACACCGCATACGCTAGGATGCGGTGTCATTAAATGTTTAGTAACTAACCAACCTAACTTCGATTCGCGCAACGTGGGCTTATGTTTTCCTAATTCAATTGATTCTTTACCCAAAATATCCCAGAAAATATCGGCTCCTAAAAGAATATCTATGTTAGAAGGCGTATTGTAAGACGGATCAGCTAAAATAAGACCTAGTGGTAAACGTATATTACTCACGTCTATGTAAGAAGATGGTATGGGTGGAGTTACGCACGGGAAAACGGTACATTTAACTTCAATGTTATAATCACTACAAAGAGACTTTATTGTAATATGGCAAGACTGTGTGCTAGTGGATAATTGGTTATTAAAACCTGAGACCGCAGTACTCACGCAGCGTCGTGGCAGTTGCAACTCATCGCAGTAGCTTTGCGATATCAGGTTAATCGCGCTCCCGTTGTCGAGCAGTACTCTTGCGTTGTGTTCTTTACCGTGACCATCGATCACTCGTACGATAGCTGTAGATAGAAATACACGGGACACAGTAGTATCTGTATTGGAATCGCAAGAGAGAACAATGTCTTCAGAGTTAGGTTTAGAAGAGGTAACATCCTTTGCTTCCAAGTGTAACAAGGTATTATGCTTATATTTGCAATATTTACAATGTGACAAAGGACATTTATAACTCATATGTCCAAAGCGTAAACAATTAAGACAAACTTTGAATTGTTTAGCCTTTTGTATACGAGACTCAACTGAAAGAGCTCGAAAAGAATCGCAATAAAATAAAATATGAGATTGTGCACACATGGGGCATTGCTTATCGGGTAATTTATTATTTTCACTTGTAAATTTAAGTTTATTAATCTGGTTGTTATTGTTTACACTAGTTTGGCCGGTACTATTTGTGCCATAAGAATTGGAACGGTTGTGATGGTCTTCCAAGCTTTCAAGTAAATCGGCACGATTTCTTAGGAAGACAATAAATGCATCTAAAGTAGGACTATCGGTAAATTTATTTCTATGTTCTTCCCAGTGACGTAATGTAACTTTGTCTAATTTGGAAGACATCATAAAAACAATTAACGTGTCCCAATGTTGAGTAGGTTCTTTTAATGTAGTAAGTGCCCTTATGTTTTTTGTAGTTATATCAATAAGATGACGAATATTCCTACAAGATTCTTTTTGTAAAGGTTCAATGTTGAACAAGGCTTGTACGTGGTTATTGACGAGCAGACGATTGTTATCGTATCGCTCAAGCAATAAATCCCACGCTGTTTTATAATTATCAGCTGAAAAGTCTATATGTTTAATAATTAAGGCTGCGCTTCCATGAAGCGAAGCGCGCAGATAGTGAAACTTGTTAATTTCATCTATGCCTTTATTGTTATGAATGATAGAAGAAAAAACGTCCCTAAATTCGAGCCAATGCTGATAGCCGCCGCTGAAATGAGGTAAATCAATTTTAGGCAACCTAACATGACAGGTCTTGAAACCCTCACCTGTTTGTGCGTCATCGAAGCCCGTCACAGAATCTTCACGCCGTTTGTACGATGCGAGTAGGCAGCGCGCGCCAGCTACCAGTGCAAAATATTCATTTTCAAATTGCTCCCGCTCGGAAGATGACTCGCCTTGATACTCACTGGAGTCGTCACAAAGCACCTCGATTTCATCCTGTAATGCGTCGAAATCACTATTTAACCTTTCGATTTTAGTAAGACGGCACTCTAATTCTGTTGCTTGTAGGTTACTCAGAACTTTGCAGCTTTTAAGGACAGTTAAATATTTACTAAAGGTTGTAAGCTTTGATTTTAAAGAAGATCTTTTCTTAATTAAAGTTTTAAGATTATCAGGCATGATTAAAATGAAAGTGTATGCACTTTATTGAAGCAAATAGCTAGCAAGTAGCAAATGATGGTCACTAAATGAATCCAATGATTTAAATAAATAAGCAAGTAATTGATAAACACTTAATAGAACAAAGAAACAGCTGTCCGCCCGATGGATTGTGCTACGGCTACGATGAAAGGTAACTACAGATAAGTAACCGGTTTTGCACAAAGCGGCGACTACGGCCGCGTGGCTACGTAATTAAAATGATGTAATAAGTTGAAGCTAACAAGTGTTTTACTAAATGATATAGACGAAGGGAATGAGAAAGGCAACGTGCTGACTCAAATTAGCTATTTGAAGCAAGAATTTTACGAAAGAAACATGAAAGTAAGAAATATGTGGAAAAAGAGATAAGCAGGAGTAATTAAGGAAATTGGAACGAACTCACAACAACGTCTTATCCAACCACTTATATTTCTTCTCTTCTTATATGTCTTCGTCCTCTAAATGTCCTTCACCGCTCAAATGGCCGCTAATGTCGCCGACCGTTTTTGAACAAAGAGGGTCCAAAGTCCACGTTGTACACCACGAAGTTTTGTTATATCTTCTTCAAGTTTTCGCGAAGGACCAAACTGTTAGGGTTACTGATGGTCGTAACAATAAAAAGCGGACTGTAATACTATAAGCGCTAGTTTATTGAATCAGATATACGTAAACTGTCGCGTATGTGTTCGGCGGTGGTCCCAAGTGAAGTGGTGGCTCGCTTGTTCGTCGCGTCGGTCATCCGCCGCGCCCCGCGCTTGCCTCTCCGCCGCCGCGTGACAGCCGCGCCGCGCGCGCCGTCCATGACGAGATGTTAGTCTCGACACTAATTACTAATTACTGAGAAAAACAATCATGAAATTCAGACAAAATTTGACACTTCTTTACATGTGTGGGTTTGTTTTGACAAGCAAACTAAGCGCCATGTTTGTTATAGTTTAAAATTGTAAGCGATAGATGGCGTGCAGGCGATATTGTAAATAGATATTAAGCTTTGACTGTACCTTTCTCTAAGCCATAAATTGAGATAGGCACTTCCCTTTCCTGTCCGGTGCAGTAGTTTTGCCCCAAAACAGCATGATTTCCGGTATAATCCAGCAGGTAGTGGGGATCAGTAGCGCGCTTGCGCAGCGACACTATCCTTCTCCTCATTGGCGTTCGAATTTCCGACCGGTGCGGACGCAATTAAAAGTTTCCGTTAGGTACTTTTAAATTGTTGCTTAAGCTTGCTATTTTGTGATAGTTAATTTATAGTAAAGTCAGTAGATAATCGCGTTAGCATGGAGAATCGCGCGGCCCCAAGTGCTCGTTCGTCGTCAGGCGATTCTACGAGCAGCAGCATTTCAGCTCCCGAAGGAAAAAAGCGGCGAAGGAGGAGGCATCGTCGTCACCGTTCCAAGCTAAGTAGACTTGAAGATGCTTTCGAAACTTTAAACAAGAAAGTATCTTCTTTGCATGAATATATTACTAAGAATGATAAATATGCATACAATATGGACAACGATTCTGTTTTGTCTATCCCATGTTCTAGTGACCTTGAAAAAGATATTAATAATTTCGAGAAAAGGATTGATTTTCAAATGCAAACTACCCTCAAGTCGCAAACTGTTAAAACTTCCGATGCTCATCTCGAAATGCTTAATAAATTGCAATATTTTGACTCGCCTGATTGGTCACAAGTACGTTATTCGGATGCACAAAAATTATATAATTCGACTCCGGGTTTTGTAGCGCTCGAAAGTAATGATTCGATAAAAGTTTTTGATCGCAATAATTCCTTAGCTGTTATTGAAAATTCGCTTGCTGCCATTTCGCATGCAGTTATTTTACAAAATGAAGCTTTCCAAAGCGGTCTAGGCCAATTGATTTCTTGGCTTTCTCAATTAAAAGAACCTACGACCACGGATGACATTACGGTGAAAATTAATGAAATTTTTTCTGGTGGTGACTATCAGAAAATACAAGGAGATTTATTGCAAATAGTGTGCGGTAAACGTGCGGATATTATACAACAGCGTCGTGATCACATCCTCAATTCTGTCAAAGATAAGTGTTTTAGAGAATCTCTAAGAAAAATACCCCCATCATCGGATAATTTATTTAATGATACTAAGTTTACAGATTTTATTTCTAAGCAAGGGGGTGTGAATAAAGTGTTTGGTAATGCGACCACAAAACTACCTGCGCAAGGTAAAAGTCATAAGTTTCCTTTTGTTCAAAAACGGAACTTTGAGGACTCTAGTAGGTATGTTATGCCTGTGCGCAACAGTGCATATGATAGACCTTCTAATCGTGGTATCTCTAACCCTACGCAAGGGCGAAAGAGAAAATCTGATGAGCATTTTCGCACTTATGAGCCCAAGCGTCAGCGTCAACGACGTGCCCCCTTGGGAAGGCATAATAAGCGGGACTATTGACTATATGCAGAGCTTCCGAGCTGGGCAAATCAAACATCAGGTAGGCGTTTGGAGAAAGTTGGGAGCACCATTGTACATATTAAAGATAATTGCGGGTTATCGAATTCCCTTTGTGAGCAGACCGCCATTGATACATCCTTCCAAAATAACCAAAAAATTTCACACAAAAAACTCAATAGAAATAACAACTCAAATAAGAGAATTAATAAAGTTAAAAGTTTTAGAAAAAGCTCCTATAACTCCAAGTTTTGTTTCAACTATTTTCCTAGTCGCAAAGAAGGATTCAGTGATACCCTCGTTTCGGCCGGTCTTCAATTTAAAATTATTAAACGAATATGTCCAAATAGACAAATTTCGATTGGTGAATATGTACAGAGTACCCGACTTTCTCCAACCACAGGATTGGATGGTGAAAGTAGACTTAAAGAATGCTTACTTTCATCTTCCAATCGCACCAGCTCATCGTCCTTTCCTAAGGTTGATTATATCGAACCAACTTTGGCAAATGACTTGCCTACCCTTTGGGCTGGCATCGGCTCCAAAGGTTTTTGCCAGTCTAACCAACTGGATCGCGCAGATCCTACGAGACCAAGGAGTGCGGGTTCTGGTGTATCTCGACGATTTTTTGATAGTCAATCAGAATCCAAGAACTCTGCAGCAACACGCGAATTTAGTGGTGAGATTATTGCAAAGTCTCGGCTTTGTAATAAATTTTCAAAAATCTGTACTGGTTCCTCAGCAGTCTATCGAGTACCTTGGTATAATTTGGGACCCTTGGCGCAACACCAAATCGCTACCACCTGCAAAGGTAAACTCATTGGAGTTAAAAACAAAGAAGTTGGCTCATGCAAGAAAGGTAAGTCTCAAGGAAGTTCAGAGTCTCTTAGGGCTATGGAACTTTGCCAGTTTCGTAGTCCCCAGGGGGCGCCTGAATTCACGGCTAATGCTGACGTTCAGCAACACGTTGCTGCTGAAAGATATCTGAGGTCGCACAGATCTCCCTCGCAGTGTTGTCCCGAGCCTGCAGTGGTGGATAAGGAATCACATTACAGTTTCTCAACTGCATCACCCGCCTCCGACTCATTTCCTCTCGACCGATTCGTCCAAAGTAGGTTGGGGCGCGCAGCTCAACAGCGAGGTCTTATCTGGCCGTTGGTCGATGCAAGAGAGATTATCACTGCAACATATTGGAGATGATGGCCATTCTGCGAGTTATTCAGGTAAAGAACCGAACTATGATCAATGCAAGTTTGCTGATTCAGAGCGACAATCGAACTGTCGTGTCATACCTGCGCAACGAAGGAGGAACGAAGTCACAGACTCTACTAGACCTTACTTACGAAGTCTTAGACGAACTAGATCGTTGTCATATCCAAATGACTGTGTATCACCTACCCGGTCGTTACAATTACGTTGCAGATCGGCTCTCGAGGACGGCAGCATCGTCAGAATGGCACTTGGTTCCCAGTGCAACGGTAAGGATTTTCCAATATTTCGGCGTTCCCGAGATAGATCTCTTCGCGTCTCAAATTGCTCACGTAGTGCCAATGTACGTAAGTCTCGATATACACGATCAGAATGCTGCCTTTCACAATGCCTTCAGCCAGACATGGCACTACAAGTTAGCGTGGGTATTCCCACCGCCTTCTCTAATTCCCAGAGTCCTGGCGCACCTAAACCAGGCGACCGGCACATATCTGATGGTGGTTCCAGATTGGGAGAAGGTGTTTTGGAGACCAGATCTGGTGACGCGCTCACTAAGCCCTCCATACCAGGTAAAGAATCTAGAACAAGTTTTGATAGATACGAAAACCAATGCCTCACCACCACAAGTGCATCGAATGAATTTAAAAGTGTGGCTGATACAGGGTGGGCCTCGCTGTTAGGATCTTGGGAAAAAGATCAAATAGAAATCTTGGATAGCAGTTGGAGGAAGTCGACGTTAAATACTTATAAGCCGGCTTGGCTACGTTGGTGTAATTGGTCTAGAGAAAACAATGTGAGCACATTTAACCCATCTCCTGATTGTGTGGCTGGATTTTTAACCGATTTACATTTAAAATTTAATCTTTCTTACAGTACAATTGCTGTTCACAAATCCGTTGTTTGTACTTTTTGCCGTCCCAATACTGGATACGCGTTAAGTTCTCATATTATTATTAAACAGGTATTAAAAGGTATAGCATTAAAACAACCACCAAAGAATAAAGGTCCAATTTGGGACATTAATGTACTGACAAAATTTTTAACGACTAATACGCCGTCTAGTATGTCGTTATTTGAAATTTCTAGAAGAACAGCTATTCTTCTTTTGCTCTGTTCAGGACGAAGAGTTCATGATCTCACATTATTAAATATAAATAAAGAAAATTTTATATCTAGTAGTGAGTCAATAATTTTTTGGCCAAGTTATGGTTCCAAGACAGACAGCACACGGTACAGACAATCCGGGTGGCGATTATTTAAATGTGAGTCCAATTCAAATATAGACCCAGTCTTTTGGGTAAATAAATTAGTAGAGTCCTCAAATTCCCGAAGAGGTAATATAAATAATTTATTTATAAGTACATGTGGTACGCCTAAACCAGCTAGCCGTACTATTATAGGTGGTTGGGTCAAATCTGTGCTGAAGGACGCTGGAATTAACTGTAGTCCCGGTAGTGTGCGATCTGCAGTCGCTTCTGCTAGTTGGTTAGAAAATTCACCAATTGATGATATTCTTGCCAGAGGAAATTGGCGCTCTGCTTTAACATTTCATAAATTTTACAAAAGAGAAATTAGTGACTGCAGTTCGACACGCAATTCATTGAATATTAATAATTTATTTCAATCAATAAGTCAGTTGTAAACTGTACATGTTGTGATGGATTAGGTATTCATAATAATTAGCGGTATTTATTATTTTGAATGATTTGATTGACTATTTTGTGGAGTTATTTTTGTTTTTATATAGATATTTTTTTTTTTTAAATCATGAATAAACGATTTACTTGTAATCACATTGGCGTTATAATTTGATTCTTATCCAGCAGCCGATAACAAACACTTCTCAATTTATGGCTTAGAGAAAGGTACAGTCAAAGCTTAATAGAACAATTTTACCTGAAAATAAAATTGATATTAAGCGTACTTACCTTTCTCTAAGCCAATTTATATATCTGCCTGTGGATTTACACATATACATTCGTCATGTGCATTCTATTACAATTATCATAAATTGAGTCGCAATGAGGAGAAGGATAGTGTCGCTGCGCAAGCGCGCTACTGATCCCCACTACCTGCTGGATTATACCGGAAATCATGCTGTTTTGGGGCAAAACTACTGCACCGGACAGGAAAGGGAAGTGCCTATCTCAATTTATGGCTTAGAGAAAGGTAAGTACGCTTAATATCAATTTTATTTTCAGGTAAAATTGTTCTATTAAAATATGCAGCGTTGCCGGTCTTCTGTAACCTTGACGGCGGCTGCGTTGCCAGCTAATTTGACTATGATTCGAATGCATGTACATTTTCAATTTGTTGAACGTAATGTTGATGCACTAGGATTTGCGCGCGGAATTTGTTGCGTGTTATATTTTGTATGCTATTTTAATTTATTCAAATTGCAATATGTCTAGTAGGTACTTATGTAATTGATTTCAATTGAATATAATTATTGCAATTTATTATTGGTAGGTAAATAATTTTATTAATTATTCAAAATACGCAATTTTATTGTAAAATAAAATTACCTAGGTATATTTCGACGGTAAGTATTAGAAACAGCAAGTTGGCCCGTGAGTTGGGTTTTAGACGCTGCAATCTCGTTACAATACTAATTACGTACCTACGTGTCGATGTTGTCATTATGTATATTATTTTATGGTCAACCATGAATTAAATTATTCAGTAAGTCACCAAAGTAACCACAACATTAAATTTCGTGAAAAAGCAATCTTGGGGTATGTTTTTACCAGGTAAAGAATACTTTGTATGCATATAGCCCCCCGCCGAGACGCCGTCGCGAGCAGACGTATTTTTGAACGTTCCGTGTTTTAAATTCAAAAAAAATTGTTTAAATTGCAAAATATTGTGTAAACTATCAGTGAAACGATCAATTAATTAGTGATTACCATCTCAGTGATAAAATATTGAAACAATTACAACACACAATTAACAATATTATCAAAATTATCAACAGCAAATCAAGACAAGTTGTTATAAAAAATCGTGTTAGCGTGCGCCGAGCCAAGTGTCCTTGAAAGTGAATGCAAGGACAAGCTTTACACCTGCAGCTACAGTACCTATTTTTATTAAATAGAACGCTATTTTCAACTCTCTTAGTAACGACGACTTGGTCCGATGACACATGGGACGGACTGTAAGTGAACGTGATCGTTTGAGAATCAAGTTCAAACCTCCGCAAAACACATTACTTTTTGGAATGTTTTTTATTATGCTGCTAAAATACCAGATAAATCTGAGATTTTTTCACGAAAAAATTGGAGAAATTTCTGAAATATTATAATTAATACTTGCACAAATTGCTGCCTGCAACATTGCTTAATTAAAGAAAAATCCGCATTCATTGTTGCTTTATTTTGCTTTTGGTGCATTTGAACGCCCAATATGCCGCTAAATCGAACACCGCCAACCTCACCGAAATCTAACTTCAAAATCAATGATGGTGACGCTGGTACTAATATACTAAGGGCCGATTTTTCAATCGTCAGATAACTTTGATCTAAGGAATAAATATGATGGTTTGACATATTTCTTTACAAAAGCTGTCAAAACGCCGAACTTATTCCCCAGATAAAATTTATCTGACGATTGAAAAATCAGCCCTAAGTAAAGTTATTTTTTACAAATATACTAAGTAAAGTTATTTTTCTTTGTAGCACCTGTGAAGCAGTGGTTTCAAGACAAGAAGAAATAATTTTTGTTCAATTGATTTTTTTTTGTAGTAGTTTGTTTAGAATCTACATAATCATTGTATAAAGCTTTTAATTTGTATTTACTATAAAAGGTGAAATAATACCTTATTGAACTCAATAAAGATTTAGATTTTTGTTTTACTAAAAACTTAGGTAATAAAATAAAACTATATTTTACTGTGTATATTTGACATTATTTATTTCCTTTTTTTATTAATCAATTAAATGTTTTACGCCTTAAAATATAACTTTTATTTTCCTAAAATAGTACTATATTGTTTTCACGATAAGAAGATTAAAATGACACATGTCAATAGGAGTTGCTAGACATGTGACTGTAGTCGATTCAACTATCGATAAAATTTGTAAAATTTCAGCGAGAATTTGACAAATTATTGTAATGTGATTTTATGTACATTTCAAATACTTGTGATTTAAGTAATTAGGATTAAGTCAATTAGCATGCATATCTTCAACAATAGACGATTACTTGCTGATGTGATAATGAATCCAGCAGGTATGGGATGAGTGAACATAAATGTTTATTTATCACCAATAATAAGCCCAGTAGCCGGGTCGCGAAAAAGAGGTTTATCTTTCGTTGGGTTCGGTAGGTTCGTCGGTCCTGAATTTTGGATGTGTTATGTTAGCTGTTTTTTATGATAAGCTCACAAACAGACACACAGACAGAGAGAGAAAAAGACAGCCAAACAGAAAGACAGACATGGGCTTCAAACCTATAAAATACCTCTGATTTTGAGTCGGGAATGAAAAATAAGAATTTAATTTTCTACAAAATTGATGTGAATAATTTTTGGCATAAAACCCATAAGGAGTTATTTAATAAAAACTAATTTTTGGGTTCTTTAACCCAAGATGGCAGAGCGCGCCGAGGTCACTCAAGGTACAAAATTTGTAATTTTTATAAGAACACATACTTATCCATAACACGTATCCAAAATTTAGGACCGACCTGACCGACCTTTTGCAAGGCAACTGGGCTATAATGAGCCTTATTTTAATTATTCAATCAACTGAGCCTATCGTCTATAATTATTACGATAGTCAAAATATTCATTCTGTTAATATAAATTTATCGAAATTATTTTATCGATACGCACGTCTCTGGCAACTGGTACCATCTGACGCAAGTTTGAAAACGCGTCGGGGTTTTTTCAAAATCATTTATGTAATATATAATTATGGCGTTAAACACATATAACTATATTGTTTCTATGTTTCTGATTTTAAAACAACCTTTTGGGTAACGCTTTATTAATATTTTAAATTGATTTAATACTTGTTGAATTAAATTGTCATACACAAGCGCCATTACAATTTATTTTTATGTCATGAACTGTGTTGTGATTCCTGACCCGACCACGACATGGAACGGAGATTTTACTATGGCACAAAATGGTTTTTTTAATTGTGTTTTATTGTGCCACTTATCCCAGGAATTTGTGCCTAGTACTTTTCGAGTAATAAGAGTACGATTGTGGTCGGGCTGGGGATCACGGTTCCTGACCCGACCACAACCAGATCTAATAAAATATCAATAGTGGGAAGTTACTGATTATGCCAAAAATATGTGTCAAATTGTGCCTATGGCACACGAAATTCTTTTACTATTCATATCACAGAATATATCTTAATTCGGATAAAATTGAATAATCAAGAAATAAAGTGTGTCAATCACACGCTATGCAATTTTACTACGACTTTGCAAGCAGTTTTATTTTGTGAAATTATGCTACATATAAAGGACTTTATTATTTTATTTTACTGGATTTGTTCACGACTTCGTACGCGTATATATGTATTTATAAAAAAAAATACAACTACTATGTTTTGTAGCATTATATTAGTGGGTTAAGCTTGTATAAAAAACCGGTCACATGCGAGTCGGGTTCGTATCCTGAGGGTTCTGTAACCCAAATTATGACGATAAGTTGAAATTCAAACATTAATTATCTCGTTTAAACAGTACCAGTACAAGCTGAACCCTTGCTGCATACTTTTACTATTAATACAGGGGTCAAGAAGTTAATAGTTAAGAATTAACCTTTTAAAATATAAAAACATAGTTTTCAGACTATTTCCTTTACTTGTGATGTAAGATCTTGCATCTTGCCAAATTTCATGATTCTAGATCAACGGGAAGCACCCTGGTTTTGATTCCCGAGCGATTTCCATAGTTTTTTTTTTATTTTGTTTTATGTAAAAATTTCATAAATATAATAATAAGGAAGCTGACGAAATAAACTCCATTTTTATTTCTTATGTCGTAACAAATGACCAGTTTTGTTACGACAACAGTTCAGTTAAATTTTAACTAACAGAATTAAAATGTTTAATTGCAGACTAAATTATACATAGTGTGACTACTTGACTTAATGCGTTGTGTGTGTCATAGGCACAATTTGGCACATATTTTTGGCATAATCAGTAACTTCCCACTATTGATATTTTATTAGATCTGGTTGTGGTCGGGTCAGGAACCGTGATCCCCAGCCCGACCACAATCGTACTCTTATTACTCGAAAAGTACTAGGCACAAATTCCTGGGATAAGTGGCACAATAAAACACAATTAAAATAACCATTTTGTGCCATAGTAAAATCTCCGTTCCATGTCGTGGTCGGGTCAGGAATCACAACACCATGAACTGACATCTGCCAAATTAATCAACTTATCGTGAAAGCAATATAGTTTTAATTTATCGTAGGTGTCGTTCTGCCTACCCCTATTGAGAGTATTTCTACAAAATATTTTAGCCCTTTTTTAAATGCACGCCATCTAGTGGTAAACTTTGTAAACGTAGGGAATACGTCTATGTGTGTGTAAAAGTGTGTAAATTCAATGACAGATGTTATTATGGGATTCTGTGTCAAATTGGGTGGATTTTGAGGCATTGTTATGATCAAGTTCATTAAAAGGTAATGACCAGGTGTCGCGAACACTACTTCTACAACTTAGTAATGCTCAGATTTCACATAAAACGAAATAAACTCAAAATAATGATTTCAGCGCCATCTAGCGGGAAAAGTGCTGGGAACAGCCCGTATCTTTCACCTTTAAGCTGCTTTTTCACCTGACATGTGTGCTACGGATGTGTTTCAAACCAGCCAATAGGATCGCTTTATTTTACTAATCTTATCACAATGTTTGAAAATGAAACGATCCTATTGGTGGATATGACACACATTCGTAGGACACATCTCTGGTGGAAAAGCAGCCTACTGCCTAACCCTTAATGAGACATCTAGGGTAGGCTCAAAATACACGTCCGATAGTTGCTTCCGGGAGCCGGATCCGATCGGATCGGATTCATTAAATACACGTACGATTCTCGTGTCCGATTTTTTCTGTACGACGACGACGCCCGGCCCGGTCGATGCTTACGATTCTAACATCCGATCCGATAGTCTGATTGTACGTGTAATTCATGTTCAAAGAAATGTATGACGCGGAGGCCTTCAGATAGTCTGATCAGATTATTGGAACCGACTATCGAAGGCAATTGACAACATTTCATATTTTTAACCTGCAAGTATTATTACGTTATATAAAAGTAAATCCAAATCCAGGGCACCCGTATTTTTCCGTTTTTCGAAATTATGTATTTTTCATTCATAATTTCAACTTTGAAATTCGGCATATTCTAAAAAGACGTATGCGCCAAATGACGTCATACATACGGTGGAATGGCGATCTAACCTTTGCTTTACTGTGAGCCGTCAAAAAAACTGTTCGTTAGATGTCACTGTCATTTAACACTTGTCTTGTTTAACTTCGTAGGTGACATTGACATGTCTTGTTTGACATTAAATGTTTTCATCCAAAACATAGGAATGCATAGGCAAAGGTAACTCCTCATTCCACCGTATAAGTGACGTCATCACATGTTTTTTGATTTTTATTTTTTTTCTCGGAAATGAAGAAATAAAAAAATATTAAAAAAATATATTTGAACTTAGGATACGAAAACAAAGAAACAGTATTTTTGTTTTAAGGTCGTGTCAGTTTTGAAATGTTGTCAATTATCGGACGTGTATTTGGGCACTAAGGGAAAAAAAACTTTCAAAAAAACAAACGTTTTCTGTTTCTGAGTCATTTTAGAGCGAGTAAACTGGTTGTAAAGAGCGATATCGCGTTAGTCATGCCCGCCAGCTGTGTCGTCGTGCTTTCATTTATTTATGCATGGCATCGAAATGTTCCATAACATCTCTTTATGATCACGGTTCATCTTTCGTGCGGAAGGAAGATGTCCGGTCCTTTAAAAGGCATACGGGGGCCACAGGTCCAACGCGCAGAGGTCCCTTTGGCCCCTTTCTAAAATGGGGTAGGGCACCAACCGGGCACTATTGAAGCACAGTCATGGACTGTGAACAGTCCCAGGTGGGTGCAAGACCATAAAATGAATACAACAATTTTGAAAAAAAAAACTTAATCCTTATTTGCTGGTTTAGATTCGATCGCTTAAACGAACGGCAAGACAAAAAATTCACCCTGCTAATGTATCGGCTTTACCTTTTATGTTTAAAAAATTCATATCAAATATTTTCAAAACGAATAACTCAGCAAAACTCAGCCCGGTAAGACTCAGCCCAACAGCCCAATGATATTTGTGTTGCAATCGAGAATCGAGTACATTGTTGGTTGTAGGCGAAGTTAGTCGATTATAAAATCGATTCCCATGTCAAGCACTACGCTACGTGATTTATTAAAAAGAAAAAAGAAAGAAACGTCAAAGTCAAAAAATCAAAAATACATCAACAACACGAGAGGTGTCCGTCCGTCCCAAAAATGACTTTATTACAATAAACGACAAAATATAAAAATAACTTTCTAATGTTACATTCCACATTGCTACAAGACAAACATGTTTTTAAAAACCGAAATACTCAAGGCGATATCATTTAGGAATCCTATAAAATTACCTCTATCATATTGGGTGTTGGTGTTTCTCAGATTTGTGCTTACGATCCTGCCGCAGCGCGGTTATATACACCCAGACGAGTTTTTTCAAAATGTTGAGGTCATTGCAGGTGAGTTTATGGTATATATTTAAATAATTTATAGTTTCGATTTTCTTTAAAAGTATTGCAATGCAAATAACATTGTCCATAAAATAAATATAAACCGTCCTTTTTTTAAAATAATTATTAAAATGAAAAATTGATATTCGATTTATTGAAACATGGGTACCGCAAAACTAAATAAATGTTTTGATGTAGTTATAGAAATCTCTATTTAAGTGTTCTATGAATGGTATGTCGTAAAAGAAAATAAAAATAAAACCGGCCAAGTGTGTGTCGGTCTCGCGCACCACAGGTTCTGTACCACCACACATGTCTGCTATGTAATTAACTTCGAAAAATGCAATTTTTTAGAGGTTTCTCCTTTGACTTTAGACTTTACAATATTTGCCATGATAGGACATTAAGGCCACATATTTTGTGAAAATTTAAAGTGACTACCTATTATGGATAAAAAGATAATTATAGCCCTGTAACAGACAGACAGAGATAGTGTAGGCTTATTAATAAGGATCTGTAGGTATCCTTTGGGTGCGGAACCCTAAAAAGATCAAAATTAATTATTATGTTTTAATTTTTATCCTATAATGTGGTATTTCTACCTCGTTTAAAACTAAAATAAATAAAACTGGTCCTTTTATTAACTTAAAATGATAGGTACCAAAGAACTAATCAAAAAGTCTTATTTATTTGGAAGACCTCTGCTTGGTTCAATTCTTAGATAAGTCAGTTCTATTTGGTTATCTGCTAGATACTTGAAAATCCCCGATAGATAGTAACCAAGAGTTTTGAAATGGTTTATAAACTCACCTTTAAATATATTGGACCGAACACAATATTTGGCAAACTGTGAGTATTTGACATTACATCGCTGGATATGGACCAAGCTACCCTTTAGATAATATTAATTGTACTTTCATTACTATATTCTGTTCACCCAAAGATGAATCTTGGCATAGCGCTCATTTGGTAAATTGTAGCCTTAAGGAGACTGCTATCGAAAAAACGTAAACAACATCATCAAAAACCATAAAATAGCTATAATCCATGTTTTGTTTTTAAACAATATTTGATATATTTGTATGGTAACACTTTCTAGAGAAACATCAGTATGGTGAAAAGGGTAACTACTAGAAAAATTAAATTAGTTTTGATGTATGTATGTACTTTATGTTATAATTTCCTTTATTGTTTCAGGTGACATGCTCGCGATCGACATCGCTCGGACATGGGAGTTTAACCCAAAATTTCCTATCAGGAACATCTTCGTACCTAAAATGATACTCGGTCCACCTCTCCACTTTATACGCTTAATCAACCCATATGCCAAATACTTCCTTAATGTGGATCTCAAAACACCTTTCTACTTGCTAGTGATACCGCGGCTTTTCATATGTTGTTTGTCGCTCATTAACGATTACTGCTTGTACAGAATCTGTGTGTTGTATGGACAAAACTTTAGGAACCGACTTAAAATTTTCGCTAGCTCCTACGTAGTTTTCGTCTACTGCTGTAGGAGCTTTTCTAACACATTTGAAATGATATTCTTCTCCGTGCTCCTCCTTACAGTAGCTGAATGTATGTTAAAATCAGACAAAGTAATTTATCATAATGAATTTCTTAAGGAGAAGTATGAGCAAGCAGCGACAGCGGTCGAAAAAGTTAAAATCTTCAAGTTGTCCACACATTTGCCCCACCACACGTTGAATAAAGTCATAGTTTTATCTACAGTTGTAGTTATAGGGATTTTTAATCGGCCTACGTTTGTAGGTTTTGCGTTTCCGCCTATTTTCTTTTGGCTTCACAGAGGGTTGGGTTCCAAAGTGATAGGTTTTAAGGATTTTCACTATCGTATATTTATGTTTATAATATGTGGTGTGCCGACCGCGTTGTTGTTGATATTGGTGGACTCTGGTTACTATGGGTATATTACGATGGCTGACATTGAGTCGTGGAAGGTTTCTTGGGACAACTGGGTGGTAACGCCACTGAACTTTCTGCGGTACAACTCGGACATGCGGAACTTGACGCAGCACGGGCTGCACCCGCGGTGGCTCCACCTGGCGGTCAACGTGCCGCTGCTCTTCAACGTGCTGGGAATACTCGCCGTTATCACGCTGTCCGTGAATACGTACAGGTGAGATTTACATAGTGAAACCCACTCATTACTGTTATATCATTAAACTAGCCTATGTTGGCAAATTAAGAATAATCCACAGTTCAGCGGACGTAGGCGTCTGTAAATGTATAGGTATCATTGATTCCCATGAGACGGATGTTAGAAATAAACCTTAGCTATACCTACTTAAAACTTCCGCTTTGCCTATAAATACTACTGCAGAATATTGGACTAAGCATATTATTGTTCCCCGTGTGAGGACGGACTGGAACATAAAACTTCCTAACCGCATGCTGGGAATAAACGCGTGTTGTATAAAACTCAACAAAATCCAGCACGTTTGGTGGTAGGATCTATACGGACCGCCTGGCTAGCTACCACCCTCGTACCAAGCAATTTACTGTGTTCCGTCGTGTGTATGTGAGAGCCAGAGGGGTATAGGGGAGTTCCTCTGTATCTCTGTTACTTGGATTCGTGTGCTCCATCTTAGTCCCAGCGCTTACCATCAGATATGACTAGGGTCAAACACGACCAAATCAAATAATTAAAAAAAAACCCTCTCTTTTCTGCCCTGAAATCAAAGACCCTACATAAAACTCCAAAATCAAATCTTGGGTGCGCTCATGGAAACGTTGCCGCCGCTTACAAAGCTATTTCTTTGTAGCTATTTCTAAATAATGAGACTTTCGTATACTTAATTCGAAAACGACGACGGGTCGCTCAGGCACTAGGACGGCTGTATTGGAAAATAAAAATATATTATTCAATCAAATAAATTACTTAGGGGAATATTACGCTATCATAATATCTAGGATCATAGATCTGTGATTCATAGATCCATACACAGATATGACTCAATACTCGTAGGTCATTTTAGAGATTTGATCCAATATAATGATCATAGATTTATGATAGTGTAATTAAGGTTCCACGTCGGACTTCATGCGACAAGAAACCTGACAAAAACAATAATATTGTTATGTCTCATTCGTCTCACAATGTCTCCTCAGAACAATAGGTCATTATTCTGGTTTTGTTGACAAAACTCCTTTCCCATGATATGTTTTCACATAGATACGTTCATATAAATGTGTGTTTGTGGCGTTATACCTTTTACAATGAAGAACATTACAGTTGGCGTGCCGTAAAATCAGTTTTGCACTTGTGTCAGTGAGGGAATCACGAAATGTGGGAAATGCACGGCAGGGTGGTGCGTACCTTTTATATCTGTATAATCTATGGTGGTGCGTGTAGGACGCGCCGCGCATCAAGCCGATTGTCGAAACAGTACAAGCCGGTTTAGATCGTGCGGGCAGACGCGCCGCTCCACAAGCCTGCTTCATTGTAGGTTCACTCACACATATGCAAAAGTGAAGTTCTCGGCTCGCGAACTTTACATTGGCAACCATATTCTCACTGGGTTGTAACTTGGTATGAGTGACCTTTGGGTAACAGCGTCTGACATTGAATTTGACAGTAAGGTTTCCATACCAGCACCTCGTCATTGCTGTATATTGGGCTCATCACTAGGTCCTAGGTACGATAAAAAATGTAGAAAAAATAAAACAAATCATTCATTATTTTCAGGTTCGTCCGCGGACAGTACAGCAAATTGCCGAGAATCCAGAGCATCACAGGTCTGATGTTATTTTCTCTAGTTATACCCATTGCTGTGCTGTCACTGTTTCCTCACCAAGAGGCGCGCTTCATCATCCCCGTCCTTATACCCCTAATATACCTGTACGGTAACCATCTACACGTCAACGAGAGCGACGGACCGAAAACTAGAAGATTTAAAACAACACTCCGATACACTTGGTATGCGTTGAACGCTTTACTGACATTATTTTTCGGGTTCATTCACCAGGGCGGTATTTACCCCTTCACCAACACTCTCTATCACGAAATCAAGAACAACTACGGAGTCCACACGCACGTTATAACGACCCACAGTTACAGTATACCAACGTTTTTGCTCCAATTGGAGAGCACCACCAAAGTCTATAGAGATAAAAAGACGGGACACAGATATAGACTCGCCCCCACCACATTTTTACACAAGTATGGGTCTATGCCAATGAAGCAATTGTTTGTAAAAGTCGACGATGTTTTGACCAACGCTGAGATGTTACTGCATGATTACAAAAAGAAATACAGGTTTTACATTGCCTCGCCGTGCTCATTGGACCAAGAAATTCGGTTGGCTGCCTCAAAATACCACTACTTCGAACTTGTCGAAGAGTTTTCCTACTACCCTCACTTTTGTACGGAGGCGTTTCCGAAATTCCCCAACACTCATGACCAATTTTGTCTCGACAATACCTTTGTACGAGCAAATGAATCTCGCGCAGTAGATCTAAATATGTTACAAAGAATCTCATGCTTTTTAAAAAAGTTTTGTCTTAGGATTTATAAGGTTAAACATCGGATATAAGTTTTTATAAGTTGTTATAGTCAATTTTACAAATCTTACGAGCAATATCTTAGTACATATTATGGAATCAATTAAAATCATCGCCACCGCCTAATTATGATTATTTTTGATTAAATAATTAATGCTCAATTTAAGTTTTATCATCAAAGACATTTTAATTGTAATCTATGTGTAACCGCGTAATTTAACGGATTAGCGGGTAGGTATAACTTGTATTATACAGGCTTTATAGTATGTCTGATTAGACACTTCGTACGAAAACCATGAACTCGGCTCATAATTCTGTACAACTTTTATTATTTATGGGACAAAAACCAAATACAAAAAAGACCTAAAACTCATGTTGCCAAAATACTTTGTTAGTTCGGTCTCTTAATCTATATTTTATAATTATTATAATTTTATCCGTGTTTTTTATTATTAATTGTATCTTCTGTTTTGCTTGGAAAGATTTTTGTTGAGTGTTTTTGTTTATTTTAATATTTTTTCAAATTTAATTGTCCTTGTCAAACTTTATTGTACCTAGACTATAAGTGAACGATGTGGTCTCCTGTAATTAGAAGAGCACACTCGTCATTGTCCTGTAATTGTTATTTTGTATGTAATTGTTTAGCCTCTGTTGGAGATCCAAATAAATAAATAAAACTCCAAATTCTTGAAAAAAATATCAGCTGTTGCATACAAAATAATCAATGTTGATTACTAAAATGTATGAAAGAGCAGATTTTTTTCAAGAATTCGTCGTTTGTCCCGTAGAAAAAGTTGTATATAATGATGAGCAGGGTTCGTGGTTTTCGTATGTACTGTGTCTAACTAGACACGCTGTATAATTTGAACTCGAGTAAGCTTCAACGAGGCGAATATAATACATAGGAATATCTGATATTGAACCAAACCAACAGACTTGTCTAATTGGTAGACTTTTCCAGAGGACCAGGGTTTCGGCAACTGGGATCGCGTGTACTTAATTGTATCTTAATTGTATCTCAGATCAGGCGATTGAAGTAGAAAACCTCATTTGGACGTATATTGGTGCCGATCCTCTTGTTCACCAACTAAACTACAATTAGAGAATTGCTATCTTTTACTAACAGATAGCGCGAGAAAAGGACGGTTATAGACAACAGCTAAGTTAGAGATGTCAAATTAGTTTACGCCTTGAACTTCACCGTGTTTTTATTCGACACGTTTTAAATGTCGTCTAAATTTGTATGGAACTTTTAGTTAAACTAAATTTGACAGCTATTATTTACGTATGTCTCTTTCTTATTTTATTAGAGTGAAAAAGATGGCAATAGCCTAAATTAAGTTTAGTTTGTCCATAAGAGAATCGGCACCATTGACGAGTTAAATTTAGTACCGTACCTACTTGCTCTACTGTGTGTTTGTAAATCGGGATTTATTCGCCAATGCGCACTCTGATTTGGTCAGTTGATTTAAGGCATTGTTTTGTACTGTATACGGTTCAAAATCGGATATTAAACTGCCTCGTTTTCGCTTATACTTTTTAAATATACGTCATGTATAACGCCATCAGAAAACCCAACGATTTATGTATACAAATAAAATAAACTTAGATGTTTAACAAGCCTTTTTGAAACAACATTATTCATTAAGGCAATCTATTGGGGAAGACTGTTAATTTGTGTTAGATTTTTGGAGGAGTTAAGATTCACAGCACCATCACACAGTTAGATGTTTGGTATTCCAGCACTATGTTTGTTATAATTTTTAATCTCGTGCACTTTACTTAACGAAAACACATTTACTTACATAGTTTTATTTATTTAGATTAGTTTTTATTTTATTATTTGCTCAATTGCATTTTACTAGCGCTGTTCTGGCCTGTTGCCAGCAAACCACTTTAATTTACATAGATTTATAGATATTTATTATTACTAATTAAAGCATTTTGACAGAGCACACTATTTATTATGATTTAGGTATTTAATTCGTTTTGTATGTACTTACACTTGATTCAAATACTTATATCTAGTTCTGATCTGGTGGGCTAATACGTCACATTTAGTTAATCATATTTCATTCATATCTGAAATGAATATTGTAAGGGCCTAGACCAGTCTTTCTCAAAGTGGGCGATAATGCCCGCTTGTGGGCGCTAAAGGCCTACAGAGGGGCGGTAAAGGTAATGATTGCGATTGTGATTCATAAGATGTAGTTAAAAAAAATAGGGCGCTAGAAAATAATTGATTCTCAATGGTAGACGAAATAAGTTTGAGAACCTCTGGCCTAGACGGATTGCATCACGACCGCAACTGCGAAATACAGTTTGAAGGCAGTTAAGATGCGGTGCAGCAGCGTGACAACTGCCGACTGGATGTGCAGTCCGCTTGAAGTTATGATTCGGTATCCATGAACAAAATATGACCCACCAAATGTGACGTTATTAGTCCCTCGCAGACGACGGAATTTTTGTCCGGCGGACTACCACGGACAAGAATGAAAGTGGTTGGTAGTTGTTGCCATCGCAGACAGTAGAGTTTTAACGACAACTACAGACAAAATTACCGTTGTGTGCGTTTAGTCCGTGTTATATTCGCGACCGGCAAAGACTACCAACCACGTCAATTCCGGTCCGCGGCAGTCCGCCGGACAAAAAGTCCGCCGTCTATGCCGGGCCTAAAAGGTGAATGAGAAAATCTTTATTATATTTCTTGTTTTTCAAACACGTTTGATATTCTGCTATGTATAATAATGTAAGATCATTTAGGTCACAGATCATGATAGGTAATACTCAATGTTATAAATCAGGCTGCTAAAGTTTAAAACTCCTTGCAGCTTGAAGAAACGTTGCACTGTTCTTTACAATCAGTTGTATGGATTCTTAATGGAATTTATTTTCTGTTTACGACTCTTAACTACCAGTGACACGGTCTACTATCGGTTGGCAGCTTTAAAACGGATCGAAAGATTATAGTTTATGTGTAACAGGGAACGAATTGTCTTCATAAACTACGCGGGTTAGTTTTACATACAATGTTATTATGTTGTTATATCTCATTTATGTTTGAAGTTAAATGTGTGCAATTAACTTAATTTTAAGTGTTAGGGCTGGTATCCATCAAAGCGGAGAAGAGAGGGGATGGGATATCTCATTCAACGGATGGGATTGCGTTATTTTGGGATATTGCCCGTGGTCCACCTGTTCTGTCCAACGAGGATGAACACGACCAAAAAAAAAATCCCTTGGTCTACCTAGGTGGATAGAACCAGGTTCCGTCCAGTTATTTTTGCATCGCCTAGCTTCAACGCAATCCTATTGGTTTACAAGACACGTCTCCTCTTCGGTTTAGTGAATACCAGGCCTTAGATAACATTCTTTGGAGGCAAATAAAACTTACTATATTTTTAAATTGATCAATGCATTTTGCGAATCTCGTACTTTATCTATTTAGATATAGTAGTATAATATACACGTAAACGGACTGCTTATTGCTATGTAAGATATAGGCTTCAGGATATTGTGTTTACAAATAAAGACATTTTTGTTATACAATGCTGTGGTTTTAATTTTTTCCACACTGGGCAACCCGATGGTCCGAAACTTCCTGGTCCAGTACAAATACCAGTTCGTATATAAAATATACTGCTATAAGAAACGTTCTAGAGAAGTATTGCAATATTGAACGGACATTCAAGAGACTATATAATGAGTATGAACCAAGCTTGTTAAACAGATTGGCCACCTCGGTAGTACCTATATCATCAGCAGCGTGCTGCGTACTGGATGAACAATTCCTAAAGCGCAAATCGAATCGATTGAATGCCGCAACACAACCTCGCCTCAAACTAGAGCATTTAAAACTGGACTTTATGTTGTGCCATAAACAGTACTTATTAAAACCGGTTGCGTCCCGCGTGTCGTCCCAGGACGACACCGCCATTGTATAACTATTGTGTTTATAATTACAGTACTTGAGTAATTAAGTAGTTGGATACAGAACACGAATAACCATGTTCTCAAGGCCGGTATAATTAGCCCGACCACCTTAAAGCGGCTCCACAATGTATCATTTGGCCGACCGACCCGATCATCGTATTATTCGTAACACCGCGCCGACGCGTATCGTGATCGGTGGTGTTGACGAATGATGGTACGCAGTCTCGATACGCTGCTCTAATAAGCCCTTTCTATTAATTAATAGAATTGGATGATATGATACGTTGAAAATCAAACACAATGACCCTATTCATATTAATTTATGAATAATCTTTTGCAGATTGAAATAGTAATAATCGACTAAAACATTAATCCCGGAAACAGAAAAGCTAGGCGTAACGACATCACTATTTGACAATCTGTTGTTTCATGTAGTTTTCATTTTGATTTGACAGATGACAGTTGCTGTCATAACAAACTTGAGAAAACGTGCTTGTATTGTTGTGTAGATTTTGGAATTTATTGAATTAAAATGTCTTCTCAAAACGAATGTGTGAAATCGACCCTTGAAATGTCGTTAAAAGTTATACGGATGTACGACTGGCTGTTGGACTTATATGTTTTGGTGAGTTTAAATTCAGCTTTACGTAAGTAAAAACTTTTTAATTAAGTATTTATCACCCGAACATTTCTCCACACGTAAAGTGATTTTTTCGCTTAAATTATAATTATATGTATTATTTCTTCCCCTAACGATAATAAATTACGTTGCGTTGTTTTTTTAGGATTTCTTTGTCCACGACCACTGGGGAAAACTGCCGAAGACGTGGCGTGACACTTTCGAACATATGGACCCTCAGCATTTAGGAAATATTCTCACCCAAAGACCATCAAACCAGTTACTGCCACTATCACTCTTAGCTTTGGTAAAAGCCGTAGAAGCACTTACCTTACCCAGGGAAAATACCTTGAAAAACAAAAATAAAAAAGAATCAACTGATTTAGATACATGTAAAAATAATCCAAAGTTGAAGAATCTGTTTCTAAAACATGTAAAATTAAAGAAGAGACATGAAATAAGCTTGATGGCTGATGTAGTAGTGGATACGGCTCAGCAAAGTGGCTGTAACTCGGTGATAGACTTCGGCTCAGGTTTGGGACATTTGGTGAGAGTGCTAGCTTATAGAGATGACTTGTATGCAGCTGGGATTGAGTGCCAGACTCAACTGACAGAGGAGGCTAGGTCTGTACCCTTGGTAGGTATAAAAGAAAAAGTAATTCTTTTGTAAAAACCAGTCAACCAAAAGTTGACTGCAGAACTCCCACTTTTCAATGCTTCTGGAAACAAACATAATATTTAAAAAAAAAACAAGATATTTCAGTCCCAATTTTGTTATTGAAAAATGATCACAACAAAATTTTATTAAACTAGTACAAATATTTAAAAAAAGTATTTTTGTCTATAGTAGTATTATTTTTTTACAGAAAACTTGACCTGGAACTAGAATACACAGCCAAAAAGCACCTGTCAGTTGAAGCTACCGCTAAATTTAGACGACCCCTTCACTTCAACATGACCTTATCAGACCACCATCAGCTACTGCAACTCCCTCTACCCGATTATATGAAGAACTATGGATTAATAGGCCTCCATCCATGTGGAGACTTGGGACCGTTATTACTGAAGCACTTTGTTAAATCTGACCACATAAAGTTTATCTGTGTTGTTGGTTGTTGTTTCATGAAGTTGACGTGTGACGGTCAGGACCGAGGGTACCCAATGAGTAGCTATGTGAACAGTTTGGATAGTAAACTATCATATCCAAGTAGAGAAATTTCATGTCATGCTATTGAGCTTTACTGTGAGAGGCTTCGGAAAGGGAATTATGAAGATTTGAAGGTAAATCAGGATTATATAACTTGGGTAGAGATCAACTACGATAACATGGCACGCCCCACGATTGACACTGCAAGTAAAAGTGTGTGAGAAATAATATTTACAACGCGTCTTTCGTTCAACGCGGATATGCATTCTGCAACTGGCGTTCCCTACGTGACATCGAAACTCAATACATCGAATGTCGCAGCATCGAAAACGGTACATCGAAGGGTCACATAATCGATGGTACGCCATATCGAATGTCGTAAAATCGAATGGTCACATAATCGATGGTACGCTACATCGAATGTCGTGCAATCGAATGTTTACAGTATTGTATGGTTAGTTACAACATGGACTGGTTGCAACATAAGCAACATTGACTGGTTGCAAAATCGTTGGGTTATTGCATCTAAAGATGTTGCATGCAGTAGTTACTGCACTGAGTAAAAATAAATTAAACACAGAAGAAAAATTAAAAAAAAAAAACATTTTTAACTGATATGCAATTCGCTGTGATGAGAAATCGATACTGTAACCATTCGATTTAACGACATTCCATGTAGCGTACCATCGATATCGTAACCTTTCGATGTCGAGACTTTCGATGTGGCGTACCATCGATGTAGAGTACCATCGATTATGTGACCCTTCGATGTACCGTTTTCGATGCTGCGACATTCGATGTATTGAGTTTCGATGTCACGTAGGGAACCCCTGCAACTGTAGGCCAAACTGAAACAAAAACATGGATCAGTCGCTCAACAGTTTTCACGTCGCCAATTAACAATATGGTACCTTTTGGAGGTTTGTATGAATAACACACGTGCGCCATGTCGAGCGTTCACTTTAAGGGCGCGTTCAGACGACACGCGCCCGCTAAGCGCACGCCACGCGCTGACGCATCCGCGTCTAACTCGCTTTGAAATTTGTTGTATATAATTAGAGTCTTATGACACGTCAATAGATCTCACATTGCATTTGCCATCCTAGTCGGGAGGGTGGAGGCGGCGCGGACGCTGCGCGATTGCGACGCGTGTACTACGCGATATCTGTTCGGGCGCTGAGCGTGCGCGTGTACTTTACATCGATAAAAAATGTACGTTAAGACAAGGCACTAACTATTAAATTCCAAAGTCTCTGAGGAGGGAGCGACTCGAAGGAGAGGCGCGCGCGTTTCGCGCAGAAAAAAATCACGCAAATGTGAACGCAGGCTTATTATTCACTAGTCGAGCAATAAATCTACTCTTTTTTTTTCTATCGTATCGGCACGAGCTATACAAGAATAGCTCATGCCATGGTGAAAAGATTAGCCAGTCAGCAAAGATGGTAGCGAGGCTGACTGCCCAGGGTGCGCCGGACGTACCGAAGTATCGTCACTCGTGGAGGCTCTTTTCATGCACCCCAAAGTAGATTTACTACTAAATATCAAACATGTCAAACACAAACATGGTGACTTGTTGGCATAATTATGCACACACACATTGAAGACAGATGTTGGAGGGGCGCGTCATATTATCGTAGTTGATCTATAGCTAGGCTTTAAGTCTCGGTTAAAATAGGTATGTGGTTTTGTCTTGACTTTATAATGATAATTATATCGGGTGTAAAAAGACCCTTAACGATAACGAAAACGACATAATTATTCTACCCATCATTGGGATCATTTTTTTCTACCAGACCATACCTGGGAAACCATTGGTTTTGGAGATATTAAAGGTCAAAGTATACTTATTTTTTTTTAGTTTTTTCCAAAAACTTATTCTAAGTGATAATATTAAACTTTCTTCCAAACAACCTTATCAAAATTTTAAATTTTTCCTCACAAATTACGCATTTGAAGTTACAAAAACGCAACGAATATCAAACGCACACGACCGCCTTGGCTCAGCTGTGTGGCCGCTGCACGCATGCAAACGCGCGGCATCGCCACAATCACACATTGCGCGCTACAAAAAAAAGCGTTTTTTTAATGCCAAAAAATAAAAGTCGTTGCCCAGCAATTATTTTGGTCAATGTAGTTTAGTTTGATGTACAGAGTGCGTAGATTGCGGCTATGTGATGGGTCTTTTTACACCCTGTATTTGTCTTACAGATACATGCATACCGGGCAGCCCTAGAAAGGATACTTGTAGAACATGACCCGAAATTACGACATGCGCCCGTTAGGAGCATCAAACATTCTGATACCATGACATTTGAAAAGTAAGATATTTTTAGACCACACTTTTTCATTAAGGTTCCCCAACACAATGATATTGCCCATCGTATTGTCCGATTTTTAATCCCAGCGGCTACATAGACAGGCACAATTTCAAAGTTCAAAATTTTAGCAACATTATTTTCAAGCTTGACATTAGTGTTTGTTAATTTTTTTTCCGAGATTTAAAAATAGATTTAGAGCGGTTACGCACTGCATCCGATCCGAATCCGAGAAATTACGTTCCGAAATAGTCATAGAACTATTTGTATGGTAGTTTACGTACTAGATCCGACTTCCGTCATCCGATTTCTCTCCGTGATCCGTGAGTTTCCAATTCGGAATAAATATTGACGGACCGAAGTAGCCATAGTGCTGTTTATATGAACGCTTTCGCATTACCTCAGATTCAAATCGGACGCCAAATGGATATGCCAAAGATGGCCCGTGAATTGTTTGAATTTGGATCAGAGAACGGATAAGTGCGTAAGCGATATCCGAATTCGGTCCGAGTTTTTTAGACTCTAGATTCGTATTTTCAGGTATTCGGATCGGATGCAGTGCGCAAAGCAATATCCGAATTCGGTCCGAGTTTTTTATATTCTTATTTTCACGGATCCGGATCGGATGCAGTGCGTAATCGTTGTTAAGCCATCAAAACCTGTACCCGAACAACGGCAATTGTGACCAATACGGTGGTTAGATCGACTGCTATAACGATTAATTTCAGTATAAAATCAATACGAACATTTGTTGAATGATAGGCGAATGACCTTATCAAAATGTTAAAATATTTTCAGGTACTGCACCCTGGCCCTAGAGCGCCTAGACCTACCTCTACCAACATCGCCAGCGATCTGGTTTCGTGGCCACGCCGATCTGGCACAATGGCGGCGCGTGGTCGTGGTGTACACACTAAGGCTTGCGCTGGCGCCACTCGTCGAGACCGTTGTGCTGCTAGATAGACTGCTGTACGTCATGGAGCGAGGTAAGGGTCTATCAAATACCCCAGCATCACTAGGGAAAGATGCAGAGTCAGCTGTAAGGCCGCGTAGTACTGACTGCGGCTATCCACAATCTAAGCTTCATTTAGGTTATTGCTATCTTTTTCACTCTGATATAATAAGAAAGAGTAAGGCTCAATTTACAACGCCGCGGAATGGAATGGAAACGACTTTTTGCAACGAAATTGTACATAATGAACTTTATGCCAATTGTATAAAGTACAAACTAAATACGAGCCAAGAAAAGGTCGCGCGTCTTCCGGGGAATCCTCGCGCATTCTCGAGAATTTCCCTAGCTACTGTCGGAGCTGTCTGTGGAATCCGCGGGAAGTGGCGCGAACGGGGAGTCGGTCGGGACGGTCACAGTAGTGCGGTGCCAAGCGTTTATGATGTTGATTCGCTGGAATGCGCGGGAATTCTCGTCCATTTTCACGAATTCGCGCGCCTTCTCGCGTCATGAGGCGGAATTGACGCTTCCGTACCATTCCGCGGCGGTGTAAATTGAGCCTAATAAAACGTAAGTAAAAGCTTTCACATTTAGTTCAATTAAAATGTAAATTGTCCGTGTGGTGCCGGATATAAAGAATAGCACTACCCCATCTCTTCTAGGCCTATGTCCAGCAGTGGACGTCTATCGGCTGGACGATGAACGAAAATGTCCATACAAAAACACGGTGAAGTTCAAGGCGTAAACTAGTTTGACATCTCTTAACTTACTTCTTATCTATCACCGTCCTTTTCTCGCGGTGACTGTTAGTAAAATATTGCAATTTTCTTATTTTAGTTTAGTGAACAAGAGATTCGGTACCATTCAGGGGGCTTACTATGACCTCTTAAAGCAGGACAGAAGTTGCCTGGAAGTTGAACTGCCCTGCTTTTTTGTACTATGTCATCGTAAGAGTAGGCCTGCGGCAAGCCTGCTACGTTGACGTTTACGAAATCCGTTCACCTTTTTTTTTGTATAGACTTTTCGTACCATGAACAAGCATTACCATTCAACTTGGTTCAATAATACCATGACAGTACCTTTAGTACCGTCATGGTACGATTTTTAGCGATTCAGAAGCAGGCTTGTTTTTGAACGGAAGTTGATTGGCTGGCGTTTGAACGTTTTCATAAGAGGTCATGGTAAGTACTTCAAGTAAAACGAACGTTCTCTTAATTACATTTAATTGTGGAGACAAAAATACACTTATTTGACATTCAATTACTTTACACATCATACAATTTGTATGTACAGACATAGCTTAATATAAACACATTAAATTCGATTGAATTCAAGCGACAAACAAAACTTAATTAGTTTAACGACTAGATTTAATCTTTGGCACTTTATAACTAGAAGTATTTGTACAAGGATGTGCAAGGAATAATAATTCACAAAGTGTGGTAACATTAATGTTACTTGGACTAAAAATGGACTAGGGTGGGCATGGGTGTAGCCAGGTTGAAGCAGGTGGGCTGCTTGCCCCACCCTGGCACAGAGAAGAAAAGGTAAAGAATCATAGATTCAGTGTTACCAGTGCATTAATTTAAAAAAATACTGTGCTTTTTCCGTGTAAAATGCAAGAAAAACGATTATGAATTTTTGATATTTTATTTGAATTTAACAATTCTTTAACAGATTTACTCAATCTAAAATTATCACTTCTTGCTCATTATATACTTGCAGTCATTTTCATTATTATGTCTTTAGATGATATAAAATCTACACAGCTATTTCCATTCCGGTGAATAGATATAATTATGGTTTTTGTGATTAATTTATTTCTTTTCTTGGTTTTTATGTCATTCACTTGACTAAATATTCTTTCACATGCTGCATTTGAATGGGGGCAAGGAAAGAATATTACACGGTAATTTAAAATTAAAAATACCGTTAAAAAATCACGGTAGTGGATCATTACCGTAGACCGTGTTTTAGCTAAAAAATACCGTGCTTCTACGGTAATTACCGTGTATCTGGTAACACTGCATAGATTCAATCACTTCCTTATCCATGTCTACTAAAATAGGCAGACCAATAAATATTTAGTCCAGCTATTTTTATTTGGGCCTTAAAAAAGAGGCCATGAGTAAAATTCCCTATAATCCCATTCTGCACTTCCAAAATTAATGAATAGTTAACATTTACTGCTTCACTGAACTGCTTTGCCCAACTTTGGACAAAATCCTGGTTACGCCCATTGAAGATGGCCTCGGCCATATAAACTGTTCGCATAGGACCATCTACTATGCTGCGTCCACAACAATGAATGTTGCCGAACAGGACGCGTAACGCAAATTTTCAGTGATGAGCTGGTCCTTTTCAACGAAAACATGCGTTTTAGTGATGTCCGACGAATAAAACATAAATTGATGTAGAAATACACATAATCCCATTAATACGCTATTATGTAAAATTTAATGTTCGTGTGTTCGACTTCTATGCGTTCGCGCATCGTTTATCCGATTGAGTTGAAACTTTGTACAGTTGTTGTTGGAACACGCGCGAAAGAATTAGCGAAAGAAAAAAAAAAAACTTACGCGGGCGGAGCCGCGAGGGTACAGCTAGTATAATTATACTATATATGAGTTTGTGAAGATGTTTGGATGTTTAATACTAAATCACGCATAATCTGCTGAACGGATTTGGATGAAATTTGGCACACAGAATATGTCCTGGATTAACACATAGGATACTTTTAATCCGGGTACTTGTAGTTCTCCTAGGATACGAGTGAAGGGAAACAGCTAGTTTTATATAATGGCAGTTCTTCTTTATGGTCAGGATACAAGACTGTAAGAGGCAGATTCTAAAGCTATGCTAGTCGTACCTTCGGTTCGGTTAGGACCTCGGTCAAAATAGTGTATATTGAAACTATGTAATATCTTAGAAGATTATTTCTATTCCAAATTGCTGTCATTATTATGGTTCACATCAATAACATGGGTGACTTAAATGTTAAGTGACCTAAACACTTAATAATTACTACTAAGTCATTTCAATATGTAACTTATGACATAGTAAGAAAGAATATATTGAAGTTACAGTCTATACAAAAAAAAACAGTTTTTTATGGATTCACGCAGTTCCATTCTACCCTCGAAACTGTTTTCTTAACAGCTTTATTCTATGATTAAACACCTATTATAATAGTTAATGGTGCCGATTCTGTTATGGACAAACTAAACTTACTTTAGGCTATTGCCGTCTTTTTCACTCTAATAAAATAAGAAAGAGAGATACGTAAATAAGAGCCGTCAAAAGTTGGACTAAAAGTTCCATACAAATTTAGATGACATTTAAAACGTGTTGACTAAAAACACGGTGAAGTTTAAGGCGTAAACTAATATGACATCTCTAACTTAGTTGTTATCTATCACCGTCCTTTTCTCGCGCTATCTGTTAGTAAAAGATAGCAATTCTCTAATTTTAGTTTAGTTGGTGAACAAGAGAATCGGCACCAATCTCTGTTCAAATCACCTCTAAGGGGGCTATTACACTATCATATATAGGATTATATCTCTAATAAGACCTGTACAGTCATATCTTTGTATGGAGAAATGATTCATATGTCTATATTACATTTTCATATATCTATGACTCATAGATTTATGATCCTAGATATATGATAGTGTAATATCCCCCTTAAACATTAATGAAACGATAATTGCTTCAAATTTTATATCGTAGAAATTTGTTAACTAAGAAAATTTGGTATTTGGTCTATTTTAACACACTTTGTTCTATTTCAGGTCTATCGTGTGAGATTCGGCCGGTGTTCGACCCAAGGTTGTCGCCTAGAAATCATATTATAATAGCAAAAAGATAATAGTTTTATAATTTAGATAAGGTAGCAAACTTTTGTAAAGAATTTGTTATAAAATAAATATAACTTGGAAAGTAAGTGTTTTTTTATCACATTGAATGGACAAGTTCTTTTTTAAAGAAATAGTTACCCTATTAGATTGGCTACAATATCTATTTTGAACGTGCCGGGCGGCATGGCGGAATAGCGCCGTAGAATAGTCTTAGCATACATATTTATCTAAATATGGCGCTTGATCATTAATACCGATATGTGTACAATCAGTATGTCGTGTACAGTGTATCTCCGGATAATATGCACAACAAAAATGGGTGAAATTAGACCACAACTTATCGACAAAAATTTAAAATCGCAATAATTTCAAATTTTCTTCAAACAAACTTGTTTTTTAACTTGACGACTCTTGTTCAGGCTTGCTTTTTATTTGCTATGCAACATCAATTTTTAGCCATCATTATTGTTTTTATTTAAACGAAATACACGCAGTTAATAGAACGTTTGAATTTTTTACAATAAAAAAGCGATAAAACGATTTTTTTGTCGATAAATTGTGGTTTAGTTTCACCCATTCGCGTTTGTGCACATTATCTAGGCACATTGTATTTTGAATATTTGGGTCAGCCCGATCAGAATGGACCTACCCTTTTACTACTTATGTACATATTTACTTAACCTATACACCTACATTATATAATTATACAATACCTACACATTACAGAGAGCAATTTGCACACATTCACAAAGTTTAAAAAATTAATATTTTATAAACGATATTTATTTATTTAACCCTTTAACCGCCCAAAGTCGGATATATCCGACAAAAAAATGTAACAATAACCTCCGGTTTCTGAATTGAGAATTCTAGGATAAGCAGTACTTAAGTAACATTTAAGTACGAAGTTGTCAAAAAAATTACAGATTTTAAAGCATTTTTTTGACAACTCCGTACTCAAATACTACTTAAGTATTGCTTATCCCGAATTCTCAACTCAGAAACCGGAGGTAAGAGTATTATAAACTTCCATGTTTATAATACTCTTTTCATAGTAGTTATTATTTTGCCGATTTATGAGCTGGGCGCTAGGGGCACGGCAACTGATAAAAAACCAAGCGGTCAAAAGGTTAACTCTATCTACATTTTACTGCCCTGTTAGTCTTGTGCCTGCGGTCAGCCTGAGGTCCTGGGTTCAATCCCCAGGTCGGGCAAAGTGTTATTGGGTTTTTCCGTATGGAATTTCTCAGTAGCAGCCCGGAGTTTGGATTTGAGCCCGGTCGATGGCAATAGGCTAGCCCGTTATTACATGGGACTTAAAACGGTGAAATGAGGATACACCTCTGCCCAACCCTTTGGGAATTACGGGCGTGATGTTATTATGTTATACACTTTCTCGCAGTGTCAGTTCTAGAATTACATTAATATGAAACTGTTTCAACAGTTCCTGTATAAAGGAGCGATTTAACAAAATAATTACACACATAATAAAATATAAGGATACATAAAAAATATATATACATTTCCTAATTCACAAATATTCTCGCAAAGCTCGTATTTATAAGACTAGTGATAATTATACAACTGTGCTTATATCGTCAATTTACAATTGCTCAGAATGTAGTAGGTGTGATTTAAATATAACTTTTAATTTAAAGAAATTGTGCAGGAACTGGAAGTTAAAATGTCTGTACCTAATGTTTGTGAACGTCGTTTTTTTAAGGAACCCTCTTGTATTTTATTTACCCGTTGTGTTGCTAGTTTCAAATTTTCACGTCCGTTTGTAAGGAACTATTTTTTTTGTCACTGAAATCTTCATTAAGACCCGCCTCATACTTACATGTCAGATTCTTTATAGCAGCTTTATAGCAGGCTTGCTTAGTTACAATTTGTAGAAGTCGACTAGCTGCGGCTGTACCCACAGGTTGAAAGTGAACTAAGCAAGCAATGAACTGCAACGAAGATTATGAATTCAGAAAGATATTCCGACTGTACAAGGCCGGCCTTAGGTGTTCTGACTGACACATGATTAACTAAATAGTTACTCATGGTTTTCTCAATGAATGTTACTAGCAAACAAATATATTATTTTTTGTTAACAGTGATTTCATAGAACAAGAAGACGATAAATATTTGATATGGCTATTTCCGACGTCCACAAACATTGGCCCAAACGTTCGAGATCAGTAATTCACATGTAGCATTCATTGGCATGGCATTCGCATCGGCATCATGCGTTGGCGGGCAGTGTCTGAGGCAGCATGGGCGCGGGTTCCTCGTCGGAGTCGTCGGAGTGCACGCGCGTGAACCGCCGCCGCTCCAGCAGACGACGCAGCTTGAACTCGCCGTGACCGTACTCCCAGCGACGACGCGTAACACCTTTGCGACCTACACATTAGTGTTAGTAACTCACACTGTGTAAACAGTGGGACCCTTTTAGTATTTATTACCAAATATAATTAAGGTATTTTTCGTGATTCTAAAGTGAGGTGTTGGTTTCGATCCCCAAGTCAAGCAGTGTTATTGGGTTTCTCCGTGTGGAATATCTAAGTAGCAGCCTGGAGTCTGGATTTGTGCCCGGTTGACTGGACTCAAATACAATGGTGAAATGAGAGTGTATACTATCCACTTCTGCCCAACTCTTCGGGGAATACAGACGTGATGCTATGTATGTATTTCTCAGTATATGTATGGCGTAACCATACCTAATGTTGAACATATAGTTGTTTGGTCCGATAGTAAACGTTGTTCATAATGATGATGACAATGACCCCTTAAGAGGTTGTTAGTGTTTTTCCAATAACCCTGTATAATATCCACGTGATTTCTGAAAATTCCTAGTAAAAATATTACTTATTTCTAATTCAGAATAATGGGCTGAGGTCACTGTTTCAATTTTCAGTACACATCGTCCTTTACACCCAGTTGAGTATTTTGCAGCTTTTGCAAGAACTTGTATATTCTTCAATGCTTGTAAAGGTAAGTATACAGGGCGTCCCACGACTTTGCCACATGGAGGGGAAGTACCTTAAATACAGTAGGTAGAAAAATTTACTGAATAAAGACTTAATTTATATTTTAAAAACAATACGAACTGCATTCAAAGAATTTTAAATAATCACCTGTCTGAACCGGGAATCGAACCCGCTAAATGTGAAAACAAAAAAAAACTGTAATTTTATTGTACCAATCGAAAGGCTCGATCAGATACATTTTTTTCTTCTAAATAACATAGCATCTAAAATAAAAGGAACACCATGAAATTTAATATTTATTTGAAATAATAAGACACGTTTAACTGCAACTTACAAAACAAGTTAATTTATTAAATGCTCAAAATGTGTCTCTTCCATATACAAATTGTAACTCTTATAATAATCTCGCATACCATTGATTGATTTATTTTTTCATGGTGAATATTTGAAATAATACTTTGAAATAGTAATAAAACAGAAAGTAGTACATAAATTCACTTGTCATAAGCACGACATAGTCAGAGAAAATGCTATTCATTATTCTGAACAACATTTTTAATTAAATGTTTTTCATGGTCTTCCTTTTATTTTAGATGCTATGTTATTTAGAAGCAATAAATGTATCTGTTCGAGACTTTCGATCAGTACAATAAAATTACACTTTTTTTAGTTTTCACATTTAGCGGGTTCAATTCCTGGTTCAAACAGGTGATTTATTTAAAAAGTTTTGAATGCAGTTCGTATTGTTTTTAAAATAAAAATGAAGTCTTCATTCAGTTTTTTTTTCTATCTACAGTATTTAAGGTACTTTCCCTTCATGTGGCAAAGTCGTGGGACGCCCTGTATAGTACATAGATTCGGTAAAGTAACAAGCATAAGTTTCATTACCTAACTGCGGTTTTTACTTTAACCCATTCAAGGCGGCTTAATAAATCGCTCTTTTTACGTAGAGGCGGGCTGTTTAAAGGACTAACGCCGATAGGCGTCGGACGCATATCATATTGAAAACATTAACGCCGTTCGGCGTTTTCCGCGCCTGAGTAGTTTTATTTTTCTAAAATCATCATTTACAGAAACGGTGACTATAATGCTGTTGTATGTATGTAAAACATGCACATATAAAAAGTATATCCCTTTAAAATACAATTTGGCCAAGTTATGGCCAAATTATCATTTACGCCGATCGGCGTCATCCGCCTATAAATGACAATTAAAGTTACGCCGATGTGCGTGCACCGCAACGAATGGGTTATAATGCATACAACGTGTAACATAATAAACGCAAACCCTGAAAATAGTTGGTTAATCGGCTACTGAATCGATTTCAGCCATACTGTCTATTTTTTTAAACGTGCTTTTTACAAATATGTTTTAATTTAGATAAAGAAAATTGAGTCTTATACCAAGGTCATAAGACTGAATTTTAAATGCAATTAACAATGAAAAAGTAAGACTATTTTCTTAAATAAACAATATTTAAGCATTTAAGTTTTTTTTCTGTTTATATTATAACTGAATATTTTAATTAGAGGTGTTTAAGTGTTTGCGTTATTCCTATTACATGCTGTTGTATACCCACTAAATATACAACGTGTTACAAAAATACCCCTAACGCCGAAAGGGGATTAAAAGGTCCCTTATAAAGAGTCTATTGGCAATATTTAAAAAAAAAAGTAATACCCAAAAAAAATTTTGGACAAATCACAAAATAAAATCATCACTGAAACGCAATCCTGAAAACATAAAAGTGAAGAGTAGACTACCCAGAAAGTTATTTACATTCTTGCCTAATTTCCTCTGAGAGGTAAATGACAACAACCATAAAATACTACTTGATTAACATTTTCTTTTTTAAGGGGAATTATGTAACACATTGTATAATTGTCGAATGGTTTTATATTTAAAAAAATAGCGTAGGTACTTGTTCCTACTATACCAGCGAGTGAAAGTGAGCACTAAAACCACAGTATACCTACTTACTACATACAGTGGGCCAACGCCCATACATTTGACAGGTCCTATGAAATGTCAAAATTATGTAGGGCTGGAGGTTATGTCCCAAGTATGCAGTATGGCTACTCGGGACATAACCTCCGCTCCTTCACCCCGCAACCCCCCGCACGATTGCTCTGCGACAATGTTTTACGTTGACCGACTGTAAGGAGTAAGATACAGGTAGATTGTGCTAAAACTGTAAGCCGAACTAAAAAGGTGTGTCATGCATCGGTGCGTCAAATAAAAATACAAAAAGCTGCTTCCAATAAATATATTTCTCTATCAACGTTATTTTTGCACATCACAACTTTTCACAATCACAATATGTATTTGAAAGCGCAAAAAAATATTAAAGTGAATTTGTGTATAAAGAAATAACAGAATGTAACGAAGTACTGAGATGAACTAGTGTATCGAATTAACCTTATCGTCGCCAACGATTTGATTGGACATCGTAAAATTATCAATTCGTTATAATTATGATTTGAGTGGTAATTTCCAATGTTTTGAGAAGATTTTTGTTTACCTACAATACGGCCGACGTATCTTGGCGAGTCTGAAGTTAGTTGTTTGGCTGCGCAATGAATCTTTTAGAAACGAAATTGTCTACTGCGCAGCTAATCAGCTAACTTCAGACTCGCCAAGATACGTCGGCCGTATTGTATTTATTTTAACTTCATGTACAGTCGTGGACTTGAAATGTTTACCACCCTAAGGTCTATAATTATTATTGCTTGCGCATAACTTTTTCATAAGGTTGCTCGGTCGCTCGCAAAGAATTGACAGGGCAAAGATATTTTTTTCTTAATTGACATTTAAAGATTAATTTAAAGAGGATAATAGCATAGAAAAAGAATCCAATCTATTTAGTAAATTCAATCAAATGCGCTCTATACAACTTTTAACTAGACACACATATCCAAAAAGGAGTACGTAACACCAAAAAGTGCTTAATAGCCTTTTTGCTATTATAGCAACACGACGTTTCACAATTTTAAAAAGTAATACATTAAGTTGATATGGCATCTTAAACCTTATTGCGCACAATGTGAGAAGGAATCGAATTTGAAATCTGATAAACATTTCAAGTCCGCTACTGTACATTGGTGGTACACAAGGTGGACCTAATGCCATTAGTATTCTCTACCAGTCAACCTTTGGGTCAAAAATTAAACAAACATTTTTCAATGTTTTGAGAAGATATTTCAAATGGTCGGCGATTAAAAGGATAGCATCCCTCGTCGGTGCCCTTATCAAAACCCACATGTGAATTTTATCAACTTTTCAGGAAGCGGGCAGTTTATCTGATAACTAATAAGTTTAAGAAAAATCAAAACGCTGTTTTAATGTAATATTTTTTTTTTGTTTTTCTTCTTCATCTCAAAATATTCTTTTTTTTTTGTAATTTTCGTGCACACGTCAGATTTTTTGGCCGTGCACATACGGGTTTTGGCAATAGCACGACGATATAATGGATATGCTAAGTAACAGGGATTTATGTAAAATAATTTTTATTACTAAGGTTATATTACCAATATTAGCTACCCTTATGCTACGGCTACGTTGAAGCGATAACGCGAACTACACTCTCACGCGTTCTCTGTTGCACAGCGAGACGTCGAGCGTGTCGCGAGAGACAGCGCGCGAATGTGTAGTTCGCGTTATCGCGACAATGTAGTCGTAGCATTATGATGAAGCACGGCAGTGTTCCGGCCGAGTTACGAAAAACTATTATACAGGGTGTTAACAAATTCGTGTAATTCCTTCAAACTGCGTGATCTACCGGTGACATAGATTAACCCTAAATAGGTATTTCTGAAATTCAACTGAAAAAAAATATTCAAAAAAAAAACTTGGTTTTCTATTTCTGAGTCATTTTAGAGCCTCGAGTTATCTGACTGCAAAGAACGATATCGCGTTAGTCATACCCGCCAGCCGTGTCGCCGTGCTTTCATTAATTTATGCGTGGCATCGAAATGTTCACTCAAATTAAAAAACATTTTAAGGAAAAAAAAACTTTTTTTTTACTGATTCCTTATTAGGTGATTTAGATATGACCAATTACCGCTACCGCATGAAGAAAAAAGATTTTTATTTTTAATCAATCTAAATCCCGTGCGGTGCCATTCTACACCAGTAGTAGATTATGTGGTTTTAAGGAATTACACGAATTCGTTAACACCCTGTATATAAAAAAGTTAACACATTGGCGTTTGGCCGCGTTTGCGACTAGGTCATAATCTCTTGAAAGTAGCGAACTTAAAACTAATACAGACCCAAATTAACAAAAATAAAAGATGAGCTACGAAGAAAATAAATAACTTGTAAAATAACAATAAAATTATTGTGATTTAGAGATCACTAGTCACTGATAAAATTCGTACCTATTATTATAAAATACTATTTATTTACTTATAAATATTTGAACATCAGATCGCAAATAATAAGATCTCTCGCTTGTTTATGATATTCATTCATACTTCATATTCATTCCATAGACAATCCTATTTTATAAATCCTAAATATTAGTAGTTAACATAGAGTATAATACTATAACTTATAGGCCTTTACTATTCTCCGCCTATTCATTAATAACGATTATATTATATAGGTATATTTATTTATATTATATTTTTAATATTCCCTTTTTATTTTCTTTAATAACAATAATTTTGTATATGACAATTTTAATTTATCATACATGGAATGGAATCCGAAATGCATTTAGCATATGGTTTGAGAAGCTCAAAAATTTTAATTACATTATGTTTACTTTGAGCTGGCGTTTTCCTTATGCGTGTTTACTATTCTTACGACGGTTTCATTGGGACGTAGACAAGTTTCGTTAATTAGTACTAAAATTAGAACGTAAAAAAGTCTGGGAACTCATTAGGGGATTTACTGGAAATGGTAGGTAAAGATAAGTATTAGTTATTTGAATATTTTTGCTATGCTAACTGTTCTGCGGTGCGAGCACGGATCTTTTATCGAGTCGATTAAACGTCAAATTTGACATAAGATCTATATCGGTCAAATTTGACGTTTAGAATATACATTTCTCGAATCGACTCGATAAAAACGAAAACGTCATCTAAGTATTTTTTTTTTGTTTTTGTTAATTTTTTCAGAAAGCGCCGAGTCTATTTCGATTAAATTTATATGGAACCACCTCTGAAGTATGATCTACCAAAGGAAAAAAGAATCATCAAAATCCATTCATAATTGGAGGAGATACCGCGTAAAAAACACACAAAAAAAAACAACATTCAGACGAATTGAGAACCGTGCTCAGAAAAAGTGCTCAAAAAAAGATCCGTCCTCGCGCCGCTGGCTAGTCTTTTCCTAACTAGGTTGGGATCAGCTTCTAGTCTAACTAGAAGCGGCTGAATCAGTTCCGTCTTTACCATAAGGGCACGTTGGGCACGAGCACAGGCCCCAGGACTGATGGGGGCCCCGACATGCCGAAACCCAGTGCTTATGTATTTGAGCACCCAGATAGTCAGGGTTGCTCGACAAAACTTTGCTCAGCAGAAGCACAGTAGACATATAAGCTAAAGCAGTACTTCAACTACCTACAATCGTCCGATTTGAAACACTCACACAGACACGCACTGCAACTTGTTGCAGTGCGTTGTCTTGACAAATGAGGTATTTTCGGGATACAGTTCCAGACAAAAACAAAAAACTACTCAGTATACAGAGCGTGTCTGTGTGAGTGTTTCAATTCATGAGATTATAGTAAGTTGAGGTACTGCTTTAGCTTATATGTCTACTGTGGCAGAAGTCTCCTTCAAATTCAGACTTTCCAACTTTTCACTACAATGTAATACATACAACTTGACCTACAAGTTGGCGTCAATCTTATAACCAATATTCACTAAACAAAAGTACATTCTGATGTTTTCATTCACGTTTTTTTGGTTTTCTAAAAGGGCCCCATATTATGTGTGGCCAAGGGGCCCCAAACTGTGTGCCCATAGGCCCCTGCATATTCTAAGACGGCTCTGGACTGAATACTAGTGTTTTACACGGAGCGACTGCCATCAGACCTCCGCAATTTTGTTAATTACTTTATTGATATCGGTTGTTATTTGAATTAGTGGTCCACATTTGTATTGTACCTAATATTATTTTCTGGTAAGATATAACGTGTCTGGGGTTTTGTGTATGTAAGTTGAACGCTATGCGACATGTCCGGTAGCGAGCGTTCAGTTAACGAGCGGCTCGGCCTCTACGCCCTTACCGGTGTTGCGCGCGCGCAGCAGTGCGAGCGCGGCCAGCGCCAGCAGCGCGGCGGCGGCGGCCCCCCCCGCGCCCCCCAGCGCGCCGCTCCACCACTCCCACGCGCCGCCCATAGTGCCGGGGGTGCCCACCACCTCTGTAACACATACAATTGTATCACTCAATTGTTTCCTCAAAAGTGTTGATCTATTACGCGCCATTATAAAAATGTTCATGTCGAAAAACTACACATTATACACGCTGACATTTAATTGGTTGTTTTACTAGAACAAACGTTGGTCAAAACATGGTCTATTACCATGCTATAGCATAAAAAAAAAACAATTCTTTCTTAGTCTTATGTTGCTCAAACGTGTTCAAACATTAACCGTAATATTAAAGTACTTACTCATCGCGGCAATCGCGGTAGAGTTCCCGGCAAATAACTTGGACCATCATGGCGCCGACTGCGCAGGTACCCCCCCTTGTACCCGTCGCCCAACCAGTAACAGGTCCGAGAAGGGGGCGCGCTGTGTTCCGTGCGCGCCTCTCAGGAGGACGTGGGGCAAGGCCCCACAGAAGAAGAGGTCTGCCAGGGGCTGGCGGACCGAGGCCTGCCGGGGTCGCGGTGCATGCAGCTGCGAATCCCGCGACCCCGGTTAAGGGTTAGGAGAAGGAACACCGTGGGTTTTTAGCCGGTAAGAGTCCGGCATACCCCTTCGCCTTCCCAGGGCGACGGGCATCCATGAGGATTTTCCCACGAATAAAATAAATAAAAAAAAGGTACCCCCTTGTGTCTTTTTGAGTTATTTTTAAAAGGCAAATGACGTTTATTTATTTCATGCATTTGAATTGTAGTAGACCATGGTCTGAACAACGTTTGTTCTAGCAAAACAACCAATTAAATATCAGCGTGTCTATAAAATAGAACTATTAATAAAATATGAGTTTATATTTGCTATAACTATATTGGTATTATTCATAAAAATAATTTTCATATATAAACTTGGATCTCATTTGTAAAGACCTCTAAAGTTACTAGGCACTTACCAATATAATACTTAATTGTTTTTTACTATAAATGAGTGCATATTTTTATAATTTAAAAAAAGAAGCTGTCTATCTCAATATTTCATATAAAAAATATTAAGAATGGAAATCAGTGTCAAAAAGAAATGTACTCATTAGTCAGTTCGCTAAAATAGAGGCGGTACACCCTAACGGCATTCAGGAATTTAATGTAATAAAAAAGAAGGCAGTTTTTTAATTAAAAATATTATTAATACGGATTACACTATTATTTATCACTAGGAAGTGTCCTTGGAATCACCATCTGTGTTCACAAAAAAATGTAGCAGCGACTCGCGGCGCCACTAAGTAATTCAGCGAACGAACTTTACGCAATAGGTATACACCATCAAATATATCGGGACGAACAGACTATTCAAAATAATCTGAACAACTGAGAAAATTATAAATATTAAAAAAATATACAAGGTGTAACATAAATAACGCACAACCTCTACCTCACTGTACTCATCATTATGAACAACTTTTATTATTATGTTACACCTTCTATATGTTACGGCTAATAGCCGAAGTGTGGCTACACCTAGTTTTAGCCGGGTACAACTAGGTGCAGCCAGTAGCAGTTGGTTAGAACTAGGTGTAGCTTAAGTCGACGGAGCCCCGCGGAGCGGGGCTCCTATTTCTGTCTGCAGGGTTTAAATTAACCTAACACGAAGGGGATGACGGGGGCTTCGTTCGCTCGCTTTGCTCGCTCACTCTAGCCCCCGTCATCCCCTTCGAGCCTAACCTATCCGTGTCGGGGTTCCCCTTAACCACCGGTGTGCGGCTGCACCTAGTTCTACCCGCTTTGATGAAGGGTAAACCTAGTTCTACCCGAGGATAAGTAGGATACACCTAGTTCTAACCAACTGCTACTGGCTGCACCTAGTTGTACCCGGCTAAAACTAGGTGTAGCCACACTTCGGCTATTAGCCGTAACATATACATCACATAAAAAGAAAAATCAATTTATTATAAGGTTTGTTGGGGTATTTCCGGATATGGGGGTCAATTCATTGAAATGAATTTGAGGTACAGAAAAATGGCGTCGTACTCTATTCTTGCCAACTATTAAAAATATCATCACATTCCACGGTAAATCCATTTGAATGCCATATCCGGATTTACCTCAACGTCAAATACCTAATTAATTTTGAACTACATTTCCTTCAACATAAAGTATAAAATGCGCGACAAAGGCATGCATTTCAATAAAATTAAACAAAAGCAAAACACAACAAACAGACACAAACCTACTCACCGACTGTAGCAGTAGGCTTCACAATCACATGTGACGTCACATTCTTCTCCACCCGGCTTTCATTCTTCAACGCTTCGTCCACAAATTTGTGTACTTTGAACGGGCTCAATTCGGCCACATAGGCCCTGGACCCGTCAGCTGACACGACGATATCGTGGGGGTTTACAAGACCTTCGTTCGGGGCGAAGGTTTGGATCAGACGGCCTGAGGCGAAGTCGATGACGAAGCCACGGACTGGTACGGGATTTGGCATGGGACTGTTTGGTCCGTTTACTACGTAGAGGCGGCCACCTGTACACGAAATTCAGGTTAGAGGAAAACTGGTATTGAGAAAAGAAACAAAAAACCGGCCAAGTGCGAGTCGGACTCGCGCACGAAGGGTTCCGTACCATCTATACATATAAAAGGAGAAGCTGACTGACTGACTGACTGATCTATCAACGCACAGCCTAAACCGCTGGGGTTAGAAACTTGAAATTTTGACAGTAGGTTCCTTTTGTAACGTATAAGAAGGGATTTTTCGAAATTCAACCCCTAAGGAAGTTAAATAGGGGATGAAAGTTTGTATGGAAAATCGTCACTTAACGGGTTCAAAATTTCACGCAAGCGAAGTTGCGGGCGAAAGCTAGTTCTCTATAAAAACGGCAAAAAAAAATACGTTTGTTGTAAGGGAGCCCCCTTAAATATTTATTTTATTCTGTGTTTCAGTATTCCTTGTTATAACGGCAACAGAAAAACATCATCTGTGAAAATTTCAACTGTCTAACTATCACGGTTCATGAGATACAGCCTGGTGACAGACGGACGGACAGTGGAGTCTTAGTTATAGCACAGTCTACCTATATCTTACTTCTTACAGTCGGTCAACGTAGAACATTGTCGCAGAGCAATTGTGCGGGGGGTTGCGGGGTGAAGGGGGGAGGTTATGTCCCGAGTAGCCATACTGCATACTTGGGACATAACCTCCGCCCTACATAATTTTGACATTTCATAGGACCTGTCAAATGTATGGGCGTTGACCCACTGTATGTAGTAAGTAGGTACACTGTGGTAATAGGATCCCGTTTTACCCTTTGGGTATGGAACCCTAAAAATGAAAGAATAAAGTTTATTGGTCATCATAATAAACCAAATAATAAAAAAAATGTGGAAAAAAAGTGGGGTTTGTGGAAATTATCAACCACGTGGATTATATGATTTGCAAGGTTTGGCTGAGCTTGCCGCGGTCAGTTTGTAGATGGGTGACTGTTCGTTACACATCGAGACCCCTCTGTGCCTTGGATAGCACGTTAAACCTTCGGTCCCGGATGTCATATGAATAACTATGACCGTAGTTGAAGCCCGAAAGTTGGTCTGTATAAGTGCTCCAAAAATATTTTGAACATAATCTTTAACATACCATGTATCGGTGCGTATGCGACGCTGAATATCCTGCCGCCCATCAGCCAGCTGCTAAAACTTCCCTCAAAGGTCCCGTTGTCATGTCTGAAGCAAGCCACGCGGCCGCGCTCCCTGTCCGCCACACAGACCAACCCGCGGTCTTCAGCCAGTGTTAGCGCGTGTGGCACGTTGAATGCGAATGGAGAGTTTCCGTGACCTGAGAGGAGATTAATGAAAGTTTTATGGGCAGTCAGTAGAGAGGGAAAGAGAAAAAAGGTAAACCACTTAAGAACTTGTCACACAGGATGCGTTCTGCGTCCTCCGGTCCGGTCAAATCGAAAGCAGCCCACATCCTATGTGAACTTCATGGTTAGGGCAACCGGTCAGCGATCCGGGCACGGTCAGCGATCTGACGGGCATGGCAAACAGCGGCCATTTTATATTTGATTGCGTGTCGCCCGCTGCCCGCCTGCCCGTCCGCTACCTTCCCACCCCGACCGCCTGACCGGTGCGTTCCCTACGTGCTTTGCTTGTGCTCGCATAGTCAGATCGTAATTACATAAAATATATATAAAACGCAAATGATGTTCACATAGGATGCGGGCTGCATTCGATTTGACAGGACCTTAGGACGCAGAACGCATCCTGTGTGACAAGTCCTTTAAGCGATGCGAAAATGAAATAATGAAAACGGCTGGAAACACCTGGACTAGACTAGCACGGGAGAGGGAAAATTGAAAAAGGTAGGAGACCTTTGCCAAAGGGCACACAGAAATTATAAACTGAAAATACACCGTGGTCCCGAGGTACCCGAAAGATTTTAACCTTCGATTTCGATACCTAATTGGAAAGGAAAAGCTACTATAAGTTTGTTGGATAAAGCTTAATTTTCGAAATATTCATTATTTACGGAAATTCACAAATCGAAAAATATCTATGGTAACAAGTCCTATGAACGCGGCGTTGCGACTTTTGTCATACCATAGTCTCGCCGTATGTCTTACTTGTCGGGGAGGGTTGTGACACGGTAATGTTATTAGTTATCATTACCGTGGTTGTGAAGTGAAAAGTTTCTTATCCACTCACACGATAATTTATAATGTTGCCAGTTCAACCTAAGGTATTGTTTACACGGAAGTACTAAGGTTAATTGATTTATTAAGTACGGAAAAACAAAAAGAAAAAACTTATTTGGACTTTCGTTGATATAACATTTGACTCATAATACCATCAGAAAGGCGTGGTTAAAAACTTTTGGGTACTTCGGGCCCACGGTGTAGGTACCTACCTATAATGTTTTTAAAAATTTGTTATGTAAGTAATCTGTTATTCTGAAGTAAGGCTATAAATAATTATGGGCAGTCAGAAGTCCGAAAGTCTGCCAATCACCGGCTTAACCTAAGTAAGATAGCGGAGGTCAGTGGCTTCGTTTAGACATGCTTAAAATCTAAGGTTTGTGGTGTGCTAGAGGTTACTTGATTTCGTGTGCTCTATTTTAGACCCTGCCTGCGCTTGCGATCACGAGCGACTAGGGTTAAACGCGAGAAGGACAAAGAAAAATAATTGAAGTTTAGGTTGGCAGCTGTCGAAATAAAGTACATTAAATACACTCATTGTAAGGTCAAGGATAGGGATACTAACTGGTCCCCCACTGCAATATGATGGTCCCATCTGCAGAAAACTTAATGATCCTGTGGTTGCAGTAGCCGTCTGCCACGAAGAAGTCACCGTTAGACAGAACAGCCACCGCGCTCGGCTTGCAGAAGTGCTCATCATCATTGCCGGGAACAAACCTAGAGATATAATTAAATATTTAGGAAACAAAAAGCATACACAACTCCGAGTAGACAGACTGTATCTTTACCGCAAGTCTACCTTCAATAAATTTTAGTTTGTATGCACAGCTGCCACTGACGCAGTTTTCGTAACTATAGAAAACTCAAACTTTGCATGAATTAGCAGCCGTTTTACGAGTTATAATATAATCCTTACTAATATTATAAATGCGACAGTAACTGTGTCTATCTGTCTTTTATCTCATCACGACTAAACTACTGAACCGATTTTGATGAAACTTGGTACAGAGATAGTCTGGAATTTGGAGAAGGACATAGACATATACTTTTATCCATAAAAACGTGGAATACGCGACATCCACACAGTTATCCTATAAACCAGTGGTTCTTAACCTTATAGTCATGAGGGACCATTTGACAAAATTTCAGTTGGTTAATGGTAAAAGTTGGTTAATTAGTTTGTAGTTAATATAAAGTACCTAAATGTAAATAAATGGAGGGTTGTTCTAATTCATCTATAAATAAAACACGCATAAAATTATTTAAAGCCCTCAGTATTTTAATTTTGTTTACGGTAAAAGTTACAGATTTTAATGCGATTTTTGTGATTGCATACAAGAGAATGCAATCACAAAAATCGCATTAAAATCTGTAACTTTTACCGTAAAGAAAATTGGAAAATTGGGCACTGAACCAAGGATTCAGAAGTTAGTAAAGATACTAACTTCTGAATCCTTGGTTCACTGCTAGTCAAAGCCAAACGCATAACGGCAGTCGTATCCAACCGATTTCGGTGCTTGTTTTTAATAATCAGAAGCACCGAGAACCCCTGCTCACATAGATTTATGTCGATGAAAATAAAGTTAGGTATCGAAGAGCAATGTCTCGAAGTTTTGGTAAAGAAATTCCCTTTTGGCTTTTTGGCTAGGATGGCGCCGCGGACTACTTGGGATGCTTCCAGAGACCACCAGTGGTCCGCGGACTACCGGTTAAGAAACACTGCTATAAACTAAGAAAAGCCTCTTACGGCGTCTACAAAGAAAAGTACCACGCTTCACTTGGAAACCCAGTTTTTGTATGAATATGATTCATGCCTAATCCTGTCTAGTTCACAGTTTGTTTATTTCTTGTTCGTATTGGTTACCCACAATAAAAAACAATGATGTTACATTTGCCACGCAATATGTTTTGTGTTTATCATTTAAAAGTAAACAGACGAAACAGTAACAAACAAATACTTGTATTTAGATTGATGCAAACAATAATAATTAAATGACAAAACACTATATTAATAGCGGTACCAAATTAAATAACTAAAAGTATGATGAGACATGTATAAAATTTTTGATTTAGTATCATGTTTAAAACTCCTATCAAACTTTCTAGATATTTTTAAATTAAAACAGCAAATCCGAAATTAATTTTATTTCCATTTTTTAATTCTTAGGTTTATTAGATTTTGAAATGTGCCGTCACGAAATTTATTAGGACTCCTCTCATCACTTGTGACACAATATCAAACTTCGTCGAACCCCTTCCCCCCTTAACGTGTGACGTAATTTATGGATTGCTTAATCAGTTATTTCAAAACAACTAGTTCATCCCCAAGCCTTTCGCATTTAGCTTTTTTGATAAACTTGCCCTATCTTAATTACTTGTTCAGGGAGCTGGATCTGGATTATTTTAGATCCCACTCGACTTTACATTATGTTTTAGTAATTTTAAGGATTGGCCCAAGATTAGAACCTTTTTTTTTTTTTTTTTTTTTTTTTTCGTGGGAAAATCCTCATGGATGCCCTTCGCCCGGGGAAGGCAAAGGGGTATGCCGGACTCTTACCGGCTAAAAACCCACGGTGTTCCTTCTCCTGACCCTTGGCCGGGGTCGCGAGATTCGCAGCTGCATGCACCGCGACCCCGGCAGGCCTCGGTCCGCCAGCCCCTGGCGGACCTCTTCTTCTGTGGGGCCTTGCCCCACGTCCTCCTGAGAGGCGCGCACGGAACACAGCGCGCCGCCTTCTCGGGCCTGTTACTGGTCGGGCGACGGGTCCCCTAACCCGCCGCCCGCAGGCCACACACTACGGTGGCCGGAGATCGTCGCGCGCCCTCCGGCGCCCGGTGCGTCTAGCGCGGGAAGGGAGAGTGGCAGCTGCCTCTCTCTCCCTCTCCGCTCCCTCCTTGGTCGCCATCACCTCCTCACAGAAGGAGGTGACGGCTTCCCACGCACTCTCGCTCCCAACCATGGACAGAACCACGGCCGGAAGCGAGAGGTCACCACCGACCGCCGCGACTAGTTCGCGGCGCTGCGTCGCCCACGCAGGACACGCCTGCAGCGTGTGCAGCGCCGTGTCCTCGGGGCAGTCGACGCAGTGGTGACAACCGGGCGTCTGCTCCCGGCCTATGCGACACAGGTACTTCCCGAAACAACCATGTCCCGAGAGTACCTGCGTCAGCCGGAAGCTGAGGGCGCCGTGACGCCTCTCCAACCACTCCTCCATTACGGGCCTTACCGCCGCTATTGCGGCGTGCCCTGCGCTGGGTCGCGCAAGTCGCTCCTTCCATTCAGCCACTAGGATCTGGCGGAGTTCGCTCCGCTCAGGCGCCTCCTCGCGCTGACGATATCTCAGCGCGAGGGCCCTCGCCTCCAGATCCCAGGGCATCGATCCGGCTAGGAGGCTCCCCGCTTCGAAGGAGATCGTACGGTATCCCCTTATCACCCTGACGGCCATCGCGCGCTGCGGTCTCCGCAAGATTGCAACGTTGCGGGCCGTCAGGGTGTCCGCCCAGATTGGCGCCCCATATAGGGCCATAGACCGTACGATCCCGGCGTAGAGCCTCCGGCAGGAGGCATTGGGTCCCCCCAGATTGGGCAGCAGCCGCGACAACGCAGCCGCGGCGCCCATCAATTTCGGCGTAAGCTGCCGAAAGTGAGGCCCAAAGTCCCATCGGCCGTCGAGGACGAGTCCCAAGTACTTCATCGTCGACTCGACGCCGATGCGGATGCCTCCCACTATGATGTGGGATCCCGAGGGTGGTCCCCTCCGGGGCCCATGGAAACACAGAGCCTCGGACTTCTGCAGAGCCACCTCGAGACCCAACCGCCGGATCCTTGCAACGACCTGCGCAACCCCAGCTGTCGCCAATATGGCTGCCTCTCGGTGCGTCCTCCCCCGTGCCGTGACCAAAGTGTCATCGGCGTAACAAATCACGCCGACACCGCGGAGGAACGCACCGCGAAGCACCCAGTCGTATCCGATGTTCCACAGGAGCGGCCCCAGGACCGATCCCTGTGGAACACCGCACGACATCTCTCGCCGACCCCATCCTTCCCGACCCGGGTAGATGACTGCTCTCTGTGTCAAGTAGGCCCCGACAATGCGACGGAGGTAGGTCGGCACCCGATGGTATTCGAGTGCCGCCCGTATGCAACTCCAGGGCAAGGTGTTGAAGGCGTTGGCGATGTCGAGAGACACCGCCAAGACGACCTCGCCCCGAGCGACTGCTTCCTCCGCCTGAGCCCTCACGCGCATGATTGCGTCCACGGTGGAGCGCCCCCGGCGGAAACCGAACTGGTTATCCGCCAGGTCCGGCCCCACCCCAGACATGTGCGTGACGAGGCGGTCTGCAATTATTCTCTCGAAGAGCTTGCCCACCTCGTCCAGCAACACGATGGGGCGGTACGCAGATGGTGAATCTGCGGGACGCCCCTCCTTTCTGAGCAGGACCAGCTTGCCGGTTTTCCACCGGAGCGGAAACTGGCCCCGCTCGCAACATGCGCTCAGGAGCCCCCTTAGTCGGGGCCCGAGAGCCTTGAGAGCTAGGACCCATGCACGGCCAGGTATGCCGTCGGGTCCCGGAGCGGTGTTTTTAGCTTGAAGCCTTTTCACTGCCGCTCTCAGCTCTACCCGGGTCACTTCGGGCACGTCGTCGTCATCGTCCGCGTCAAGCGCCATGAAAGGCGGAACCATAGGCGGCGGCGCATGCTCCGCCCTTGAAGGGAACAGAGCGCTCACCACTCCCTCCAGAAGCTGAGGTTGGAGACTCTGGGTCAGTGGGGGGGCCCACGGGCGAAGTTTGCCCCGTACCATAAGGTATGGGCGCCCCCAAGGGTCTTGGTCCAGAGTCTCCAGCAGTGTCTCGTTAGCCGCAATTTTGGCCCGCGAGATAGCAGTCTGGAGGGCGATCTTCGCCTCTCTGTACCTCTCGTACAGCTCCGCCTCGGCGACCGCCGTATCCGGGGTACGGCGACGCCTCCTGCGTAGCCTGGCGTACTGGCGTCGCGCTACTACACACGCGTGGCGCAGGAGCTCTATGTCCCGCGACCACCAGTACACCTGGCGCTTGGCAGGCGCGGTCTGGACTCGAGGCATCGCCGCATCGCAGACATGCGACATCGCCTCCCGAAGCCACTCCGCCTCCACATCGATGTTGACAGGCCTGTCTGGTGCCGACACCCAGGCCTGCACGATCGAGGCTTCCAGGAGTGCTTCCCGGTCCAGCCGCTTTAGCGCCCAACGCGGATCGATCCCGCCCGGGACCGTGTGAGCCGGGGCGCCTGAGGTCTGGGCGGAGACGTCGAATCGGATATATCTGTGATCCGACAGCGTCTCCACCTCCTCCATGACGCGCCAGCCCTGAACACGGCGCGCTAGAGCGGGGGTAGCGAATGTAATGTCCACTATGGATCCGCCCCGCTGTCGCACGCACGTGTTGACGGAACCCCGGTTGAGGATCTGTAGGCCCGTTTCCAGGGCCCACTCCTCCAGCACCTCCCCCCGAGCGTCTGTGGCCGGGGAACCCCAAGCCGTGGACTTGGCGTTGAAGTCCCCGAAAACGATCACGGGGTGAGGATGGCTGCGACTGACGACGACGCCCAAACCCGCGAGGAAATCCTCGAAGTCGGCGAGAGACCGGTTGGGGGAGAAATAAACTCCCACAGCCACCCAGTCTTCGAGAAGGGCCGCCACGTATCCCCGTCCACGAGTGACGTTCCCAATGGATGGAGAGCCAACGGCGGCCCGCGAGATTATCAAGGCCACCAAGCCGTCCAAGTCACCCACCCAGTCATCCCTGGGCGGAACGAAGTACGGCTCGGCGACCACAGCCACGTTGATCGACCACTCCGCCATGCTCTGGAGCAGAAGGTCCTGAGCCCTGGCGCAGTGGTTGATGTTGGATTGGAGGAGGCGCAAGTGTGGGGCCATCACTGGCAGTCCATAAACGCCTCCCCCTCTCCGCTTTGTGGCGACTTTTCGGCAGCTGGTTGGCTGGCCGGTTGCGAAGTCACCTTGGCCGCGGCTTGTTTGCCGCGGCCTCGCCCCCCTCTGCCCTTTTTCTTTTTTGTGGGCTCGGCGCAGGCCTTGCTGCCTGCCCGGTGCTCTGCCGGTTTGCCTGCTGCCGCACAGATTGTACAGTGCGGCGTAGCCTCGCACGTACCAGCGATGTGACCGGGCTGCCCGCAGCGGAAGCAGACTCCACTGCGGTCGACCTCCGAGGAGCACAGGGCCCCGGTGTGCCCGTTTGCCAGGCACCGGTAGCACCTAAGGGGCCTCGCTGGCAGCAGTTTTGCCTGCGCCGAAACCCACCCCACCACTAGCCGGCGGCCTTCCATGATTTTGTGTGCCGTCGCAACGGGACAGCTCACCAGAGCCGTCCCTAGGCCGGTGAAGCCTGAGCGGATAGCGCCCGACTTCACCTGCTCCGGAGGGCACCCCCCGGCTTTTGCGACGGCCGCCACGACCTCCTCGGCCGTGACTGAGTCGTCCAGGCCCGAAATTCGCAAGTCTGCGCACTTGGTTGGCCTGGACACCCGGACCTCTTCTGCTTCGAGCGACACCCTTAGCTTCTCGGCGAGGACATCTGCTTTCGGGCCACTGGTGGCGCCGGGAACCTCGAGAAGGCGGGCGCCAGTAACTGTGTGTTTCACCCTGATGCCCGCGATCCCGAGGTCACCGAGATTAATCTCGGCCTTGGCTTTCGCCAAAATCCCGGCGTACGTAACTCCTCTTTCTTTTGCCCCCGGCTGCAACGTTATCACCACAGCCGAGGACTTAGGGGCGCGGAGCCGCGCCGCCTCCTTTTTAGTGGCTTGTGCCGTTTTCTTTGCGGCCGCTGCCTTCTTCCTGGCCGCCTTCTTTGCAGCCTTCTTCTGCTTCTTTTTTCCTCCTACGGTCTCCCACTCACCCTGACCGGATTCGGGAGCTGTAGGGCGCTGCGAATTGATAGCAGGGGTCAATGCAGCTGAAGTGGAGGCAGATGCGACAGGGGCGGAGGTTGCCTGAGTGGCAGCTCCTGATCCCTTCTTGCCTTTCCCCTTGCCCTTTAGAGGCTTAGGGGCTGCTGCAGCTTTGGCTTTTGAAGGCGGGGCTGCAGTGGCCGAAGCCGCGGGGGCCAGCTGGCTGGACTGCGTTGACTGGCGTGGTGTCGCAGCTTTAGCCGCGAACGTCGCCTGCGGAGCTTGTTCAGCTCGCCAGTGATCGCCAGCAAGAGGTGGACGCAGAATTTTCCCCTCTAGGACGGAGAAGCGAGCGTTGAGGCTCGCCATTTCAGTCTTCAATAGGTGAACCACCTTTGACTCTTCAGTCTCGGACGGCCGAGTGGTGGGGCCCACCTCCGCGCGTCGCTCGTCGAGCCGGGCCGCCAGGCGGGCGTTCTCCAGCTGGAGTCTGGCCGTCTCGTCCGAGGAGGTGCGCTTCAGCAGCGCCTCGGCGGCCTCTGCGATAAAGCTGGTAGCCTTGTTGAGGGCCTTCTGGGACGTACCCTTTAGGCCCTTGGACACCTTGGCGACATCTTTAATTGCCGTTAAGGCGTCCTGGAGCTTTTTCTGCAGCTCCATCGCGGTCATGTCCACGGCCGCAGTTTCGCCCGCAGAGGAAGACCCCGACGGTCGATTGACCCGTCCGGCGGAAACCTTCCGGGTCAATTTGGCGAGCTGGCGCTGCTCTTCCTCGAGCTTGTCTGCTCGCAGCGCCGCCGCGAATGCCGCTTTTGCCTCCGCCCGGCCAAAATGCTGGCCTGTCGAAGGTGGCCGCCCGCGGCCCCCCTTGCCGACACCGAGTTTTTTGGCCGGCGCCTCCTCCTCGCTCGAGGCCGAGTCCGATCCCGAGCGAGACGACTGTCGTAGCCGTTTGCGGAAGAACTTGCTCCCTACCGACTCTTTGGCAAACGACCTCTCCGTCACCATACTCGATGCGGTGTCAGAGTCCGACACCGCATCTCTCATCCCCACTTGCTCTTTACGAGCCGCCGCTCTCGTCAGCCTCGGTGGGGTGTCATTTTTTGACACCACACCCACCTTTACGTCAATTGTTGTTGGGTTTATATTTTCAAAATTATCCATACTATTCCCACGAGTATGGGGGAAAGTCAGTCCATCCGGGTAGGGCCCCCTGTGCCCGGATAAGCCTACTACGTTAGAGGGTCGGCTGGTACTCTAACGGGACCCGCACTTGGAACTGCCAGCCTTGCAGCCATGAATCCCCTCGCCATGCGTCGCAGCTTAGGATTAGGGAACCATTTATAGAGTTTATCATCCTCGCAGTCCAGGCGATTAAGCCAAGACCCCCGGTCCTCTCAATGAGGATTACGGGTCGGCCGAACGGTGGTCTGTATCAGACCGTGTCTGCCAGCCAGACATTGCTGACTAGCAAACCCGTCGCCCTTACCAACTGCCGGAGCCCAAATGGACCCCGCAGTTTTTCCTCCTCCTTGGCCACACGGGCCCCTCCCCCACGATCAGAATTTCGCCACGGGCGAGAACTCCCACGGGATTTTTCCATAAGAGTTATCGCCCGTGCCCAGGGTGCACCACGAGGAGGTATCTGACCGTGCACCCCACCCAAGATTAGAACCTTGTGGTATCCCAAAGCTACATCAGAAAGGTCTGATTCCAATCCATTCAAAAATATGTGGGTTACTCTATCAAATGCTATACTGAAAACTTAATACCAAGATACAAATCCGTCTTTTATACTTATTTAAAGTTTTTAAATCATTGTGTTCCAGGAGTAGGATAAAAAAACTTACTTTTCTCCCAAGACCAAGGCTGGTTTCTGTTTCTCGTTGGGAGTAAACTTGAACACCTGATGCATGGCCACATCTGTCACCCACACATTGCCTTGGGAGTCCACTGTTATGCCATGTGGAATGAAGAACCTAGAATGAATAATTTTATAAATATCCTTACTTAGTTTGGTACAATAAAGGATTTCAAAACACAGTATGATAATAATTGAGGGGTGAGTTTCATAAACTGCAAAGTCCATATTACTGTATTGATTTGATAAAAAATAATGTGCTTTGCAGTTTTTAAAACTACCCACCCCTCAATTATTATTATATCAAATTGATACAAAAAAAATGGACTTTGCAGATTTTTAAACAACATCCCTCAGTTATGAGCATTGTAGCAGGGTACTAAATAACTACAACAAGGAGTCCAGGTTTCTATTGATTTTGAGGTTAATTTTAGCACAGAGATAAGAATCTGAGATAACTGTAAGATGAATATCTCCAAACGGTTAAGTATCTTTAATCCACAACTACCTCAAAGATACAATGAATATTAAAAACCACAATTGATAAGTTTCTTGGAAATTATTTCATTACTTTAGGGCGTTGGAAGCATATTAATGTTGGTAAATCCTACTGTTCCACTTCCTACTAATATTATAAATGTGTAAGTTTGTGAATTTAGATGTTTGCTAATCAATCACTACTTAAGGGCTGAACGGATTTGGATAAAATTTGGCACACAAGTAGACTTGGATTAGGATATTTTGGGAGGAGGACTTTTTGTCAGATACATGAAGTAATACCCCTAGAATGCGAGTGAAACTATGGGCAGCAGCTGGTCGATCTGTGTTGCTGGGGAGTTTGTTGCACCATTTCTTCTTCACAGCATAAACACTAGGAAGCGATGAAGGGCGAGCGTTTTAGGGGCCGTCTTTTGTAACTAAATGTTCAAAAAGAACTAAGTAATTCTAGTCTATTTTGAATATGAGTTTTGAAGTTTGAATAAAATATGACAAGCCAGCTCTTTAAATATAAGTAGGTATCAAAATTACTCACAGGTTCTGTCCCCACATGTCAACCAGGTCTCCTGTATCATTCAGCACTAGTATTGTAGGTTCTGGTATAGGTTTTTCCCCAATACCCTGGTACACATCTCTTTCATTAAATGTGGTGGCATCCCACAAGTTGTGGGATCGGTGGAACACCAGCACTAGGCCGGAGTTGTCGATAGCTACACCTGATACTTGACCCATTCTGATGGATGGCTCCGGCCAGTCACTTACCCATTGTGGGGCTAGAAGGGAAAATAGTTTTTTTTATAATATAATTAATTTATAAATCTATGATACATGTATCGACATGCAGAAAATTAATAAACGAGCGTTCGTATTTGGAGGACAGCAGTGCTCTAGACTCACAAAACACCTCACTAAGTCAAGACTACGCAACCCTTACGTCAACTACCAGTTTATATCCTTTGTTAAGCCTTACGCTAACACCGAAGAGATACTAAATAGTGCTAAGTTATTTGATATTACTGAACATGATCGGATTATAATATTTATAGGACAGCATGACTCAAACCCATTTAAAATTCAATCAGAACTATGTGCTTTTCTTAAATTCTATAAATCAATTGTTCTAGTTGTAAGAGTACATAAAAATCAGTGCCTAAATGAATATAAATTGAATAGCATGCTGAATGTGATTTGTAAACAGTATTCTAACTGTAAATTTATAAATATTGACTATGAAAACTCATTTAATATGCTTTACGACTTATGTTATACTATCAATTCTGTCCTAGATCAAATCGATTATAACAGCTATTTTTTACCTAAACCTGCAAACTGTTGCTACGAAAATGTTAGAAGGCGCAAAACGGATGCTGCTAAAACAGACCCAACGGTAATTTCTCGGAAAAACCTTACGAAAAACCAAAGCACCCAAACGGAAGTTATTTCGTCGCACGAGAATGTTATAAAAAGTCCATTTTTTCGTGGCCAACAACCCTAACATACAGCACTATAGAGTACTACATCAAAATATAAATGGATTACTCAGTAAGCGTCACTTGTTAGAAATTCATTTATCTGAGCTTGTAAACAAAAATAAAGAACCTGACGTTATATGTATCACTGAAACTTTTATACAAAGAGGTCATGAACAGATGTTTATCTTATCCGGTTACCAAATAGCATCAAGCTACTGTAGACTACCTAAAAACAAAAAAAAACGCGGAGGTGTATGCATTTTTATAAAGCAAGGTTTGCAATATAAACAGGTCACATCTACAAATGGGATATCTATAGATAAGCATTTCGAATGCTGTGCGATTGAACTTACGTCCCAAAAAATGTTCATTATCTGTTTATATCGTACACCGGATTCAAATTGCTTCCTTTTCCTCGACAAACTAGAAGCCTTACTACACAAATTTACCCACAGGTACAGGAATAAAAAAATTGTTTTAGCGGGCGACTTAAACATAAACACGCTAGATATAAAAAACAAAGAAACTACCAGATTAGTGGATCTTGCAAAAAACTTTAACTTACATCTGCACATAAACGAACCGACGCGCCAAAAATCTTGTATTGATCACATTATAAGCAATATTCATGACGCTACGGGCGAATTGCTACACTTACACATTTCTGATCATAATACTGCTCAACTCCTTAATATTCCTACAGTCACTAAAGAAGTACCTTTGGTGGAATATTTCATTTTGAAAAGAGACTATAAAATAGAATATTTAAAAAAGTATAAGAAATGTTTGTCTAGCCTCTCATTTAGCGACGTCTACAGTGAAAATGATTTTCAATCTGCGTTTCGTAATTTTCACGACACCATATCGCTATTTTATAAACTGTGCTTCCCAAAATTACGATTAAAAATTTCCAACAAAGCTCGTATTCCTAAATGGATAACCAAAGGTTTAAAAGTCAGTAGCAAAACGAAGCGTTCCTTGAGATACAATTACTATAGGAACAAATGTAGCTTTACTAGGTCTAAATATAAAAGCTACTCAACACTCTTTCGCAATTGTATATATCAATCCATAAAAAACCGTAACTTTGAAATTATTTCCAACTCGAAAAATGTATGTAAGACATCATGGCAGTTAATAAAAAATGAATCAGAGATTGGTAAGCAGCTAGAATTTATAAATAGCATTATAAAGGGATGTACTACCATAGACAGCGCACAAGCTATTGCGGAAGCTTTTAATGAATATCTTATTACCTCAACAAATTCCTGCAATGAGGTACGCAATACTTGCAAGACAAGTCTATGCAACAGTATTTTTCTTCATCCATTTACCGTTAATGAAACTAAAAATATTATTATGTCTCTGAATAACACGAACGCGGAAGGTTATGATGAAATTGCCACAAAAATTTTAAAAGCTTGCTCGACAGAAATAACCCCCGTACTAACACACCTGATCAATCAATCATTCTTAGAAGGTGAATTTCCCGACTCACTAAAATTATCCATTGTCAAGCCTCTTTACAAAAAAGGGGATAGGTCAAATCTAACCAACTACAGACCTATAACACTTATACCAATCCTCTCCAAAATACTTGAATCAGCGATGCATGACCGCCTAACAAGTTTCATTAATAAACATCATATACTAAGAAATGAACAATACGGGTTTCAAAAAGGTAAATCCACGACGGCAGCATGTTTTAATCTTGTTAGTAATGTAGTTGAAAACTTAGATGCTGGTGAACTAGTAACAGTAGTCTTCTTCGATATGTCGAAAGCATTCGACTGCGTATCTCATGAACTACTGTTACAAAAACTTGAAATAAACGGTATCCGAGGACAAGTATTGAAATGGATAGAAAAATACTTAGAACATAGAGAACAATGCGTGGAGGTTATAAATATCAACCAACACAAAGAGTTACAAGCTTATAGATCAACATTCCTAACTAATAACTTTGGTGTCCCACAGGGCAGTGTACTGGGTCCACTTTTGTTCCTAATGTACATTAATGACCTTCCCGACGTAACAAAAAACCCTCTTATTTTATTCGCTGACGACATATCCTTAATTATGACATGTAAAAAGAACTATGACATTGAAAAATATACTCTTGAGATAAATAATACAGTGAAATCTATTATAGAATGGCTTAACGCAAATAATTTACAAGTTAATTTAACAAAAACCAACTTTATTCAATTTAGCACTTACAATAGAATCCACAAGGAACTAAAACTAAGTTATAATGATGACCATCTAAAAGAAGTAAATGAAACGACATTTTTAGGAATTACTCTAGATAGGTATCTTAACTGGAAAGCACACATTGATAAAGTCTGTAACAAAATTAATAGGTTTGTTTATGTATTGTACAAATTACGCAAAACTTCAACACACAATACGGTGCTGGCAGCATACCATGGTCACGTGTCATCTGTTTTAAACTACGGATTAATACTATGGGGAAACTCCACGGATGTGCAAAAAGCTTTCCTTGCCCAAAAGAAATCCGTCAGGGCGATCGCTGGCATCCCACCATGGGAATCATGCAAGCCATTATTTAAAAAATACCGTATACTCACCATAGCCTGTATGTACATTTTCGAAGCAGCAAAGTTTGTTAAATTAAATGCTCACTTATTTAAAACAGCAAAAGATACGTTTCCAAGGAATACGAGAAACTCGGACAGAATTGTATTAGCAAAAATACCTAACACAACAATGTACTTAAAAAATTGTTATGCCATGTGTGGTCGGGTGTACAATAATATTCCCGACGAAATAAAAAAAATGCGTATTGGTAAGTTTCGTACCAGACTCAAACTTTGGCTTATAGAAAAGTCGTTTTATTCTATATCGGAATTTACAGGTAATACCTAAATGATAAATTGATAACTAATACCTATATAATGTAACTATTGATTTCTATTATTTTAACATTAATATTGTTTGTGTTAAATTTATTATAATGTATTGATTTGACATTTTACTCTAAATAATTAATTACTTTTAAATATTGCAATAATTGATATTAATTCTAATAATGTTGAATGAGTCTATTAATATTGTCAAGAATTTGCATGTCGCGTTGCGGCAAAATGTATTTGGGTCTATATTTTATATTTTACTCCATCTGTAATGTACCTACATTTTACGCAAATAAAATTCTATTCTATTCTATTCTACATTGTTTAACTAGTATCTACCTGTATAATAATATAAGGTTACAAGTTTTTATTAAGTGTTTTTTTTTTGTCATGCATAAATGCAAGTATCAAATTTATTTGTAGTCATGTAACATAAAAACAAAAAAGTTTTTAGTATTTAATCAATTCTCTTTATTTGCTGGTGGGGAATACCCCAGGGAAATCACCACAGTAAAGTGTTCCTACTTTTGAAGATTAATAAAAAATGGATGAGGTACATTAGTCTTACGAAGTACCTAAGTTTCATAACATAGCAGCAAATTATGTAGAAATCGTCCTAAGATGTACTTATGTAAATTACTTTAATTATATCACTTGAATAATACCGACCGTGTTCCAATTTTGTGAGCGCAGTCTTTATTTTGTCGTAACGTTCTTGCTGGTTGTCGTAGTATCCAGTAGGATAATATCCTTCTTCACCAAACTGCATACGATTAAAAACCTTTTTAATTATTTCTCTAATCACAAACATTTTAAAAAATATTGCAGATTCCTTAATTTCCTTACCATTCGTCCGCAAATTGAATTTATGACGCATAATAATACAAATAATTCGAAATTTGGTAGAACACTAAATATAAATAACTTCATTTTTATTTTTGTAGGCACTCACTAAAAGTTTTGTTTTGCTATTGATCAAAATGATTTTATCAAATCAACAAGTATCAAAGCTTATCAATTATCACGAATGACGTACGGTGGTCGGTATTGTTTGATGACGTATACCACTCTAGTGATGTGCCATATCCTTGTTGCTGGGAAAGTTACTAAATCACTCCCAAATATTTTTCATGATTTTAGAAAGTAGCATGACGTTCTGAGTGTAGCCAAGTTGCTTCTAGACTGAAATTAATAGGTAGGTGCTGTGGCAAAATTGTGCCAGTCAAATGACCCTGTACGGTACGAGTCGAACCATTGTGAGAGTAAATTGGATCTGAGAGTTCAAATGTGCATGTTTTGTGTCCTACGATACAATTTATTGGTTGAAGTCAATTGGTTAATATGCTGCAATTGAACAAGGATCTAGAAAAACCGAAGTATTAGCCATTAGGTACACGTTATTGCGTTGTAGATCTAGGATTACTTTTCATCTTGCGCTGTTACAGTAAACTGTAGGATTGGCTTTAAGCTATAAATGCACTAAATATAATAAGGAATGAATACGACTACAAAGTTCCGAGAAGGAATTAATTTTTAAAGTTTAATGTATGACTTGTGGCGCCCCTATTTTTTTCTACTCTTTTTGCCAAGCTGTATCACGTAAATATACCTACCCCACGTTTGTGACCAACGACAGTATCAGCAGTGCGTATGGGCAGAGTTTGAAGTCATTAAACAGCTTGCTCAGAGTAGTGACAATTTGTCTTGCCTCATACCTCCAGTAGTGGATTTACTCTAGGTCGAGTTCTCAGACCAGTAACTTATTGATCTGCGGTAGAATCGATGGAGATTTCAAAGCCCTTCGTCATTTAAATCCTTACTAATAATATAAATGCGAAAATAACTCTGTCTGTTTGTGACGCTTTCACGCCTAAACGCCTGAACCCATTTTGATGAAACTTGGTACAGCGATAGTCTGGAACCTGGAGGATATAGTCTTCTTTATTCCGAAAAATACGGAATACGCGATATACGACATCCACGCGGGCGAAGCCGTGAGCGACCTCTAGTAGTTCAATAAATAAACCAAGGGATGGGACGATGTCAAAAGTAAACAAATGAACGCTTTACACTAAGAAGTTTAATTCACACGCACGATAAAGTGCCATTACACCAAACCGGCAAGTAAAGACGAACATAAAACTGATCCCGTAAGAGGATCACACGTGGTACATGCCGGCTCGTCTTATGCCGAGCACGCCTTTGATTGGCGCCAACATAAAATATTATCTCCTAATTATATTTTATACATTAGCCAAGAACAATTGCGCCTGTTCTTGGATTTTTTTGACCTTCTTCATGTTTTTTGAAGACATGTTCTCTTTCCTTAACAATGACGCGATGAAAGAGTGCAGTCTCCTGACCAGCTCGCCTCTGGTCTTCTTGAGCGCGGCGCTAGCAGGCCGCGCACTCATCAGTCGCTGGTGGTAGAACGCCAGCTTCTGCATCGTGTGGGGGTCGCTGCACGGACCGACCTTCTCGTTTCTCTTTTCAAGTTTCTCCTTGTTGCCATTCTGTATAGGTTGTGTTGGAATGCTGTTTACTTTCTTCTTCAATCTGTTCAATTTAGGATTGAGTTTCAACGCCTTCTTCTTCTTTTTCTTCATCATAGAAGATTGTTTCGACATATGGTACATTTTGAGTAAATCTAAATAGTCGTTTCTGGGGAACGCGGTGAATATAGTCGTGTAATGTTGTCCAATCTCTTTTCGTAGTTCATTAGGTATAATTCTCTGCCTGAAATTCATGAGTTTTTCTTGGAAAGTGTATAATTCACTTACATGTGCGGAACCATCGGCAAGGCCAGCTTGTCCGATGAGGACCATGTTTAGCTTCTTGAGCATTTGATTTATGTTTGCACGGTTGTTGGTCAACTGTTTAGGGTTAACAACTTTCTGTTTAAGAAGTTGTTGGTGACGATTTTGGAGGAATGTTAGCTCCTTGTATAGTGCACTAGGGTCACCTATATCCTCTTTCAACGAGTTCAATGCTCTGTTGAGTTGACGCAATAGATTGTTTCTCTTTTTAGGTAGAACACTCCATGCATGTTGATCGTTGTTAATTTCGTTTTGTGTGTCTCCCTCATTGCTTGGTTTGGCTCGATCGTTGCTCGCGTTACACTTGAACCAGTCCCTAAGCTGTGCTTGGAAAGCCTCTTGGTCTACAAGTTTGCCTTTAATACTCAAAAATGAATTGATTTCCGCCTTTTCTACTTCAACACTGTATTTTTCTGTGGTTTCTTTAATCCACGCCTTGCCTTCTTCAGTGTTGAGTTTTTCAATGATGTCGTTGGTGACGTAGATCCTAGCGGAAGTGACGATATCGCTGGTATCAGAGACTTCATTGTCCTGAATCATGTTTCCTTTCTTGTCATGGTTTGCTGAGCAGATAGGAATGAAGTTAGGTGCTTTTTCCACACCTCCCTGACTTTTATTATCGAGAGCATTTTTGTTAGCTTCCTTTTTGTTACTTTCCTCTGCAGCATCTTTGCTGATTGAAGACTTTCGTTGCGGTGCGGGGCTTTTAGTGTTGCGCACATTTTCGTCACATACAGACAGATTCCTCTTCTTGTTGACATGTGCTTCGTGCGTGGTGGGTGACTTGGACTGTCGTTTGTTGCGTTCATTTCTGAGCGGTGTGGTCGGTGATGGGGTGACCAGTTGGGTGTTGTTTTGTTTGTCATGTGCCGGGTGAGGCGGGTGCAGGGGGCGGTAGAGGCACACGTAGGGCGTGTTGATGGGGAGGCCGGAGAAGGGCAGCGTGACCCGGCAGGTGTGCACGAGATGACCGCGCCGCGTGCAGCCGCTACAGTACAGCTGGTAGTGTTTCTTGTTTTGGTTGCAGCGCTCTAGAGGGGAGTTGTTGTCAATCTGTAGGATGGTCACATTGATATTAGAATGTTATCATTTGAGATTTACGTGGTAGTGGAACTGTTTTGGTGAAACAGCACGTAATTGGGTGGTAAGTTAGGTATAAACATGAGTATCTTACAAAAATATCAACCTACAAGTGAACTAAGTTGATTTTAGAATGACAAAAACTATTGAAATGGTCATAATATAATTTTAATTACAATATAAATTGAACTAAGTGCAACTGAATTAAGACGATTAATCCAAAATCAAGAGAATTCTAAATTTAAAATGGTTGGAATATAACAGTATCGGTTTTTTGAGGAAACTATAGCCTGATGAGTTTCTGACGACCGACAGAAGCAATGGTAGGATTATAATCTGACTTGCCAGCTGAAAAAAACTAGGATAATGAAGACTAGCGCGTGCGCCGTCAACAGTGCGAGAGAATAGGCTTGTCTTGCGTGATTGTTTGGCATTACCTCCCTTTTCAGATACGTAAATGTCCATCAGTAGACTTTCATAAGCAATAAACACAGCAAAAACGAGTTCTTACAGTATTATGGTATCGCCGCCAGAGGTCGGGGCAGTGACTGGCGGGATGTCCATTCTGACCGCACTCGGAGCACTTGATAGCGCCCCAGTTGCAGCAGTTGCGACACATCGATGAGTACATTTGGTTCGGTGAGCCGCACTGTAATGTACAAAATATAGGAAAAACTATTATTATATCAGTGTCATTACAGTAATTCCTGATAAGTTACAAAAAATAGTATTACAAGAGTACTTCTCTTCCTACCCGTTCCCCCCTCTCACTCATTGCCTTTCGCACTAACTTATTATACAGGGTTACTGTTAATTCGACGTATTCCTTGGGCTACGTTATTGGTGGGCTAAAATGCAACAAACGTAACCCCCCATATGTTCTCCCGAAAGTCAATGAATAATACCCAGAATTCCTTCTTAAACATTATTTATCTCTAAAATATCAAATTGAACGGATTTGATTATGACATTAGCTTGTAGCTGATACTTTTACAAAGCTTTCTGCGTATATAAATGTTCTTAATGACCATCCAATTGAAATTTACCATTAAAAGTTAATTAAGTGTATTCGAAAATCGTCGAAGTATACGATAAAGAATGATGTTCACCTCACGTTCATGCCATAGAGATATTTCTTTCTTGCGGGGATCGAACTCGCTACCCTTAGCGCAGAAAGTCAATCATTCAGTCGCTGCGCTAAACGTGTCTTTAAAAGGTACTATTTCGAACCGAGCTGCCAACTGCAACTGCCGACAGTACGTGCAGCGACTGCATGAAGTCGGCCGCAGCTGCACTACTGGTTTGTAATGTTTGTATGTATTTATATGAAATGCCTTCCAAGCGCCGCTGCAGCAGCCGAAGGCGACTGCACGTGCTTAATTAGTAGTTTTTCTTATTAAATAACTAAGTACTCACGTTAACACAGATCTTCCTAGGGCACCTAGGTTCGTAGTGTCCTGTTGAGCCGCACATGTAGCACACAGGCGGCTTCAGGCGACACGTGTCGTCTCGGTGACCTGGACGATTGCAGTAGTTGCACCTGCAATGATACACATTGTATACAGCCGAACACATTATGTAACAGAGATAACGCAAACATTCAAAACACCTTAATTAGAATATTCAGATCATAATACGTGCACAGAATGTTTTATTTCATGTTCTTTAATATTGTCAACAAAATAAAATTATTTTTTCATTGATATCTGCATTTAAAATTTTGTCTTATGATCTTGACATAATGCTCAATTTTCTACATCTCAATTAATGGACTGATTTGTAAAAGCATGTTTTAAAAAATTACACATAATTTAAAAATGTCTGAAATCATTCAGTAGCTGATTCTTAATAAACTACTTTCAGGGTTTGCATTTATTATGAAAGGCTGGTATTCCACTTGTCAAATATAGTATGTATTTGTCTAATATCAATGTCCAATATTTGATCAAATTTCTTTGTGTCCAGTAAATGGCAATAGGCTTGCCACCTACATAGGACTTGCCAGAGGTGAAACATGGGTGTAGTGTATGGACGTCTGTAATAGGAGAACACCTCCGCTTACCCCTTCAGGGATTATAGGCGTGAGTATATGTTTGTAGAATGTAACAATTTTTTTTTATATTGTATGTTAAATAACAGAGGATGTTCCCTTAAACCAGTTAAACAACATATAAAATAAATAAATTTAAAAGTAAACAATTCGGAATGGCCTGTTTGAGACTAAAAAAGTAGCATAGACAGGTTAAATGCGACGTTGCCGTGTTTTCTAAATTGATAGACAAGTGCGCATGTACAGTAAGCGCGTTGCTTTTAGGTATCAGTTTTGTTGTTTGTGATGTTTTTATTATATTTAATTTGGTTGTTTTTTTTAGTATGTACAGACGCTATAGAATTGCCCGTTAACAGGAACGCCTTTCGTTAGTTAACATACTGTATATTATAATGATAATACTTACGTGACTTTTCTTTTAGCCAGTGATGGCATCCTATCCTTAGGATCGATCACCCACAAACTCTTATCACCTAAAAATAAAGTAATGATGATCATTAATTATAACTCATTAAATTTTTATCATTTTTAACAATGTTCTTAACGATTAGCTCATTTATCTTTACTTGTTAACCTTTGTTTCTATTTTTTTCTAAGAATCTATTATTTAAACAATCAAGATCATTAATTAATTGACTAATATAGGAAAAGTACAATATAGTAACTTGTTAATCATTAAGATATTAAAACAGTAATCTTCAAACATAACAAATGGCATCTTAATGTTCTTCAGACCTATTAAGACTTACTTCAAATACGGTGTTTGATGGCTGAGAATTGAGGTTTATGGATTTTTGAGAAACCTATGATCAGCAGTGGACTGCTATAGGCAATGATTATGTTACTTCTAAATATTTTAGTATGTATCAATAACATATTCCTTCATATTATAAATAGTAGACTGCCTCGGTCTAGTCTAATGGTCACAAACGCGAATGTTGAGTGTGAAGTCTTGGCTTAAATCCCCAAGTCAGGTAGTGTGGAAATTCTTAGCAGCAATTTGGAGTCTAGATTTGTTCCCAGTTGATGGTAATAGGCTCACCCCCTATTACATGGGACTTGGCAAAATGATGGTGTACTATAAACCTCTGCCCAACTTATGTTATTATAATAGTAACTAATCTAGAAATGGTAAAGAAATATAAGTACTTACGTGACATGCTCTTTTGTATCTCTCTGTGATTAAAATTCTCTCCGCCCCAGCTCTCATTGTAAAATTTCTCCATTTCAGCACGAAGAGTTGTCAGAGAGTATCTTCGTCTTTTGCAAACCTTGTCTTTGCCTTTCAAATTGTCAAAATCGAGGTTATCGTTCAATATCGCAGGTATTTTTGTCGAGCCAAATTTGGAAATGTTAGTATCAGACACATTTTCATCTCCATAGTCTTCGAATTCTGTAAATCCAGACACATTTCCCATAATGATGCTTTCGTGAATGTCCGAGTCATCGAGAGTCATGAAGCCATCATTGTCCGTTAAGTCAATTGAAATTGTGGTGAATGTATCATTGACTTGACTGGCGTCGTTCTTTTTTGATGTTTTCATAGGTGGCTCACTACTAGATTCATTCTTTTTCAATGTTTTTGTAGGTTGCTCACTTTGTTTATCCATGCTGCTGTCAGAACTTTCAACATCATTATTCTGTTTCCGTTTCGGGTTTTCTTTTGCACATTCAGATAGGTTTGAATCAGATTCATAAACGTCAGCACTGGGTAGACTTTTCTCAGTAACTATATATGAGTTCCTGTTTTTATTTGCTTCCATTGACTGGTTGCTGTCGGAGTCGTACACATCAGCATTTGGAATACTTTTTTCTGTCACAGTATACAATTTTGTTTTCTGCTTTTTATTCTTGGCTTTACTTTTTGGTGTAGCAAAACATTCATCATTCGGTAGAGCCTTATCCGGTGTAGTAGTAACAACTGGAGTAGATGTTACTGCTTCTTTAGTTTTTTTCTTTTTCTTTTTTTTTGACGGAGTACTTTGAACAAGTAGATCAGATCCATGGAGACTGAAATCAAAGCTGGGATTGTCCTGATGTCGGGAGGATATATTCAATGCTATACAATCACCACGGATGAATTCATCAGAAACTGAAGAGACCGCTGAGGGTGCGGGACTCGCCGAAATACCTCTTTCTACACGAACAGTTGTCTTGTCCACATTAACTTGGTTTTTGGTTGGGGAGATTGGGTTGATAAACTGCAGTTCATCTTCATCTGAGCTTTCAATAGTTATGGTAGGTTTTGGAGGTAGTGCCACTTCAATGACCTCATCTTCATCACTAGATTCAAGCACTACTGCTTTTTCTTCCTCAGGTTCAATAATTTCAATGGTTCTCTTAAAGTTTTGTGGTACAGGTGACTGGAATATAGACAGATCGACAGCGGGAGGTTTCTGAGGCGAGTCACGTTTTTCTTCTTTGGGCTTTGGTGTTTGGCTTGTTTGGTTTACATCAGTTTGTTTGTTGTTGTTTGATGGTGTAGCGGGATCTTTCGGTACGTTCACCTTTTGATATGGAGTAGTGGGCTCGCTGGTGCGCCAGTAGCGACGCACTGTGCTTTTCGGCGCGCTCTCCACTATGTTCAACCCATTGTTGTGGTTTGATGTTAAGTTACCCTCTGTCTCGTCCACATGATGTAGCATAGCATACAGCCTTTCCTCCAAATCATGCTCGTTAAGTTCCTAAAAACCAAGAGTATTGCAAAATAACCACAATAATTTCGTTGTATTGTGACACAACAAAAATATGGTAACATTGGTAACCTAACAACTTACCTCTTCCATGTTTCAGCAGCGAATTTGAACTAAACAAAACTCCACACGAACTTAACATAATCGTAAATGGTATTTGGAATAACTGTTAAAGTGGTGACAGCATTACAAGTAAATAAAAAGGAAATTTTGTTATTACGGACACGTCCAACACTCCATTGCGAAAGGTGACAGATCCATTCAGGGTTGCTACAGCAAAAAATATGATATTGATAAAATGAATTAAAAATAACGTTCAATGATAATTTTTAAATTTAAATTGTAATAAATAATTAAACTTCTTCTCACTAACGCACCCTGTATTTAAATAAATGTTTTTAGTGAAATCTAACCTTATATTCCGAGTATTGCGTTTTTTAGTGTTGTAACACAGCAACTAGAGATGCACCTAATGCGTAATTACTATTTTTATATTTAGACGATTAAAATATTAGTTATTAATCGTCTACAACTTTTTAACATTTTTGATGATAAAGATTAAGTGAAAACTTAATATCTGATAAATTTTTATTCATGCTCTTCTAGCAAATCTTTCAATAAAGCATTTTAATAATATTGCGTTTCAGTGTGGGTTCAGGGAGGTTCAGGTTGATGTCGGAAAAGGCAAAGAACTATCTATTACAAGATGATGTGCAATTCTCAGGGCTGATAATGATTGCCAAGTAGAGTTGGTAATACGCTCTCAGGGCCGTTCAATGCGATCTATGTAGTTGTCTGTTAGTTTTAGTTCTGATGGTCCATTATCTAAATACTCGTTTGGCAGAACGTACAGGTAACGAGCTGATTTTTCAAAGCGGTGAATAGTTACGAATTATTATTGCTTTGTTGATTATGTTGGTGAAATACCCCCTAAAACTCCTCTAAAGCAGGTCGCATTTTGTGGATGATATATCTGCAGTAGGTAGGGGAGACCGAGGGGTTTTGAAACAAAGGTGATTTGAAACAGCACTGATTTTGTGGAACTGAAAACCGTTAGCGTGCTATCAATGTCGCAATTCAGCCGCTTCCTGTTACTGTTACCTCGCTTAAGTTTTGTATGACTAATTTGGTTATGCAGTGAGGTTCATTTGTTTTTGTGCTAAATAAGCAGTAATCCTAAAGATTATTAAAGAAAGACTGATAGAGGTATGGCTAGTCGGCAAATATAGGTACAAGCTCGCCGCAGTAGAAGTTTTTGCGTCAGAAAGGTCTCTGTGATATGGCTTCGAGTTACAATCTTACACACTTCCCTCTACAAGTAAATTACAAAAGGGCTTACGAAGCTAATGAAACGGCGACCCCTCCGTCTGTTGGTTATCTAGAAAAGACTGTTTTTTTATTTTCAGAGGAGAAAGTACTCTATGATTATCTCATAAGCTGCGTTGCTCCTAATTTCAGCCTTACCACCAAGGAAGATAGAAGATTTTCTAATAGGTTGTCTGTGGCGTACAAAAAAATGTCCTTTATTCCATACTAATTCATTTTTTATGAGTTTATGTTCAGAATTCAATAAGAAGAGATGAGTTCAAGATGTATATGTATACAGCGTGTCCCAGAAAGTAGTGTCAAGCGGAAGTCCAGAGGTAGAACATCCTTTGAGGTACCCAAATCACCCCCATTAAGTTCCGCGATTTTTTGTAGTTTTCGCGTCATGAATGTTTTTCATGTTTTTTAATCAAACTCTGACTATGGCGACATTTTTGATCATAGTGACGTGAATAGTTGAGATACATGAGTAATTTTTTTTTCTGAATTAGCTGATTAGTGACCCTATCGAATGCATAAACATTTGTAATCATAGATGTAACGGATGCGTTACAAAAAAATATTGAATTGTCATAAAGTTAAAATCCTGTATGTTTCCTAAATCTTGGTGGGTGATTTAAAAATAAATCTCCCTAAACTTTTTTCGTCAGATGTATTTTAAAAACTTATCCATTTTATCAGCTATTTACCCTGTAAATTTCATCGAGCTATCTCTGCGACATCACAATAAAAATTTCATTCAAAGCATACAATATCGAAAATTCCAGTTGTAAAAGGGTGAATGGACAATTGATTAAAACTAACTAATAACGTATTTTTTAGTAACCCTCGACGCAAAAAGAGGGTTATTATAAGTTTAACGTGTGTGTCTGTGTGTCTGTCTGTGGCATCGTAGCTCCTAAACGGATTTTGATTTAGTTTTTTCTTTTGTTTGAAAGGTGACTTTATCAAGAGTATTCTTAGCTATGATTCAAGAAAATCTGTTCAGCTGTTTGAAGATCATCAGCTCTTTTCTGGTTGTCGAAGGGATATGAGCCACTTCTACCATCTTCAATGATATTGATGACATGTGACAAGAAGGAGGTCATTACAACTTATCATAAACTTAAAGAATCAATAGGCACACAATACCTCTACTGTAAGTTGGGTATCATGCTGTTTCAGATGATGCTTGAGTATCAGGTCAAGGTTACCATGTTATTGTAATATCATTGAAGTCACAGGATAGTAAATTTCGAATCGATCAGATCAGTAGAAGTTGCTTATATCCCTTCAACAACCAGAAAAGAGCTGATGATCTTCAAACGGCTGAACAGATTTTCTTGAATCATAGCTAAGAACACTCTCGATAAAGTCACCTTTTAAACAAAAGAAAAAACTAAATTAAAATCCATTTAGGAGCTACGATGCCACAGACAGACATACAGACACACACGTTTAAACTTATAACACTCCTCTTTTTACGTTGAGGGTTACTAAAAAAGACGTTATTAGTTAGTTTTAATGAATTTTTCATTCTCCCTTTTACAACTGGAATTATCGATATTGTATGAATTTGAATGAAATTTTTATTATGATGTCGTAGAGATAGCTCGATGAAATTTACAGGGTAAATAGCTGATAAAATGGATAAGTTTTTAAAATACATCTGACGAAAAAAGTTTAGGGAGATTTATTTTTAAATCACCCACAAAGATTTAGAAAACATACAGGATTTTAACTTTATGACAATTCAATATTTTTTTGTAACGCATCCGTTACATCTATGATTACAAATGTTTATGCATTCGATAGGGTCACTAATAAGCTAATTTAGAAAAAAAAAATTACTCATGCATCTCCACTATTCACGTCACTATGATCAAAAATGTCGTCATAGTCAGAGTTTGATTAAAAAACATGAAAAACATTCATAACTCGAAAACTACAAAAAATCGCGGAACATACATGGGGGTGATTTGGGTACCTCAAAGGATGTTCTACCTCTGGACTTCCGCTTGACACTACTTTCTGGGACACGCTGTATAATGTAGGTAGCAATTATTAAGTTTTTTTTCAGTTCAGTACAAAATATTAAAAAAAAATTTAAAGTTCCATTTTTGGATGTTTTATTTGAATAAAATCCTTTAAATTATATCGACATTTCCACTTCACAACCTTAATTCTCCCCGAAAATCAACTGTTTCAACTCACTTCGACCCCTGTTTCAACTTACCTCGTTATGAGGGGAGTTGAAACAAAATGCCTTGTTACATTCAAGTGGAATTTTCACCATGACTTACACATTGTTTGTGTCAGTCATCTGAAAGTGTGAGAAATGAACTATCGATAGGCACTAATCTCATACGATTTGTATTTATAGAATCTTGTGTATTTAGCAAAATGTAAAAATTGTTTCAACTCCCCTCGGTCTCACCCACGACTCTCACCTACCTAGACCTACCTACCTAACAACGATCGTTTTTGCGTAAGGTATGTACACAACTGATAATATAATAAAACAACAGTAACATAATAATATTACATAAATTATTTATTTTTACAAAATTTAATTAGTATCGTACCATTTTATTATTATCCGAACTTATAATAAAGCTTTACAGGGAGTTCATTACATTGTACAAAGCAAAGAGGTAGAAGTAGATATCACGTAACTATCTTCAGCCACCTGCAAAGGCATTCTCCCACACGATGAGCGGCGTTTCTGAAAAATGGGAGAAATATGAAATTTTAGCTAAAGCGGTAAAAAGTTTACAGATTTTGATAGTAGGGAGTTTGGAGGAGTACATAGTTCAGTTACGTCAAATGACGACGATAACGAGATGACGTTGTCGAAGTAGCGATACGATACGGCCGATACGAATCTTGGCGAGTCTGAAGTTAGTTGTTTGGCTGCGCAATGAATCTTTTAGAAACGAAATTGTCTACTGCGCAGCTAATCAGCTAACTTCAGACATGTTTATGTTTGTTATTTAGTAGATTTATTGTTCAACAAGTGCATACCTAATTAAAGCGAATGAATGACACGTTGTAAATATTCTATCTCACACATATTTACTTGTAGTGGCAATGGAGGGGCATGCCATGTTATCGTAGTTGATCTGTACGCTGCACGACATAGTTTTGTCGTCGCATTATGTCGTGTTGAAACGAGATAATGCTACGACAAAATTATGTCGCGCTGCGTATGTTAGGCCGGCTGGACTGTCAAGATATTAGACCGTACTGTACTAGTTTCCAGACGAAGCCGCATAGCCCTTATCTGTCTTCTGCCCTGTCTCTCCGCACGATTACACACATGAACACGAAGCAAACAAGCATTTACACAGAGCAATCGTGCTCTGTGTAAGGCGATTCGCACACTGCACCGCATCACGCAGCGTACCGCGGGAGTGCGTGTTCTTATGTTGTTTGTTAGTTTCTGTATTTGTGTAGAAAACACGCATAGTGCAACACACTGAAAACACTGCGCGTGAATGCGTTTTCAGTGTGTTGCACTATGCGTGTTTTCTATACAAATACAGATACTTGCAAACAACGTAAGATCACGCACTCCCGCGCTACGCTGCGTGATGCGGTGCAGTGAATCGCCTAAATGCTTGTAATGACGTTGCTTATTAATTCTGTAACGCGGCATTCTACGTGAGCGATCTAGAAGCGACGCGATACGGCGCGGCGCGACGTGAAAACAACAAACAGTCGTCATCTATTGAAGTGGCCTACGTGACCAAACGCACGTGGAGTGCGATGCGGCGGATGCGATCAGTTGGCTTGATATTTTCGCGTGAACTGGATGCGGTGCCGTACAGTGCTACTTAAATCCCGTCACACACGTAGCTATAATACATTTATGTATATTAATATAAGTTATAGCTAGACATATTACGATATATTTTCCATAGTAATCTTTGAATGACCACAGGCGCAGCTATAATATATATCTTTGAAACCTATACTAAAAGTGCAATATATTTTGACATATTTATTTTTTTATGTGATAGAAAATTTCGATGCCATGAATAAATAAATAAATGAATGAAGGCACGGCGACACAGCTGACGGGCACGACTAGTCCGGTATCGCTCCACGCAGTCTGTTAACTTGGGACGCTAAAATTACTCAGATACAGAATACCATGGTTCATTATTAGAATTTTTTTTTTGTTTATTCTGAAAATAGCATATGCAGGGTCAATCAGTGTCACCAGTAGATCACGCAGTTTGAAGGAATTACACGAAATCGTTTACACCCTGTATATTAAAGCTATAACGGCGGCGGCGCGCGGCGGGCGGTTCGCGAGCTCGTAGAACAAAGCCGCCGCCACAGACTAGATAGGGATACAATGCCGCCGCTTCGCACCGCATCACGGTAAATTCGCGTGTCACCGTATCGGATCGCTTTGCAATTCGCTTCGCAATTCGCTTCGCAATTCGCTTCGCAATTCGCGTCGCATTGAAATGCCTACGTAAAGAGGTAGGATGTAGATAGTATGTTCACCTGACAGAGAACCTGGAAGCCGGTGGTGTGACGTCACTAGTGAGGAGCGCGGCGACCACGCGCTCCGCCGCTCGCTCCGCTCCTTCACACCGACCTACCCAGATAGGTTCACAGTGAGAACTGAAACATACAATCATAAAATACATTAGGACTTATAATAATTTTACGGTACCTATGGTTGAGCATGTTATACCATCAACTGGTTTACTCAACCAATGTTGCATGAATTAACTGACTGTTAGGGGGGAATATTGAAGATTTAGTTTCTTATACGTCATCCTCTCATGAATGCGTTTTCCCTGGCAAGGATACACGAGGTTCGCATGATGACACAAATAGCGGGATAAATATTAAAATTATCAGACCTAACGAATTCGTGTAATTCCTTAAAACCACATGATCTAACTGGTAGATTGCCCCGCACGGAAATAAGCTTGAATAATTTTTTTTTTCCTTTTTGTAGCGGTAACTATATCTAAGCCACCTGACAAGGATTCAGTACAAAAAAAAATGTAATTTTTTTTTGCAAGAATTATGTCTTAAGTGAGTCAACATTTCGATGCCACGCATAAATTAATGAAAGCATGGCGACGCGGCTGGCGGGCACGACTAACGCTATATCGCTCTTTACAGTCAGCTAACTCGGGGCTCTAAAATAACTCAGGAATAGAGAAATACATGATTTTATTTTAATTTTTTTTACTTGATTTTCAATATTACCCATTTAGGGTTAATCAGTGTCACCAGTAGATCGCGTGGTTTTAAGGAATTACACGAATTCGTTTACACCCTGTAAGTATTATAGTATGTAAAATAACAGAGGGCGTTCTCACACTCTTTAATCTAAGTACATCAGTAATAGATTAGAATAAAAACATAAAAATAGAAAAAAAACAAATAAAAAATTATTCGGTACGGCCTGTTCAAAACCAAAATAGTAGCGCAGATAGGCTAAATGCGATGTTGCCGTGTTTTCCACATTGATAGACAAGTGCCGTGTGTTGCCGGACGTAAAGAATAGCACTACCCCATCTCTTCCCATGGGTGTCGTAAAAGGCGACTAAGGGATTCACTAGAGGATGGGCAGCAGCGTTCTCTGAGTACTTTAACAACCATACTGCGACCGCCAACCCGCCTGCCAAGCGTGACGATTACGGCAAATCCCCCACATGTAGCACACCGGTGAATGTGGCGATGCTTGGGGGAGGCCTATTTCCAGCAGTGGACGTCTTTAGGCTGAATGATGATGATGAGACAACTGCGCATGCAGTAAGCGTTATTTTTACGCATCATTTTTTTTTTGTTGGTTTTGATTGGGTATATTTTTTCAGTATGTTCGGGTGCTATATTATTGCTGGTTAACGGGAACGCCTTTCGTTAGTTAACATACTGTTTATGTACCTAACGCAGATGACATCTTAGTGAGTGTCGATGTCACGGTTTCCGCTTGGCGATGGTGACTGCTGATATTACATCCCTTTTGCAATAATACCGCGGCCTCACATACAGGGTGTAAAAAGACCCATCACATAGCCGAAATCTACGCACTCTGTACATCAAACTAAATTAAATTGACCAAAAATAATTGCTGGGAAACGACTTTTATTCACTTATTATGAAAAAAAAACGCTTTTTTTTGTAGCGCGGAAATTATAGTTGTGGCGATGCCGCGCGTTTGCATGCGTGCAGCGGCCACACAGCCGAGCCAAGGCGGTCGTGTGCGTTTGATATTCATTGCGTTTGTAACTTTCAAATGCGTAATTTGTTAGGAAAAATTGAAATTTTTGATAACGTTTGTATGGAAGAAAGTTTAGTATTATGACTTGGAAATCGTATCAGGAAAAAACTAAAAAAAAAAATGTGTACTTTGACCTTCAATATCTCCAAAACCAATGATTTCCCAGGTATGGTTTGTTCGAAAAAAATGATCCCAATGATGGGTAGAATACGTGGTTTTCGTTATCGTTAAGGGTCTTTTTACACCTGATATACAAGGTGTAACATAAATAACGCACATCCTCTTAAGGGGTCACTGTACTCATCTTTATGAACAATTTTTACTATGGGAACAAACCTGAAATCGCGAAAAAAAAAACAGCTGTTCCCTACATTTATGTTCGCATAACTCGTCAAATTGTAGGGAATAGCTGTTTTTATGCAGTTGGGTATACCTATTGCAAAAGGCTGGATAACGTTTTCCTTGAACATAGAATCAGTAATATTGTGTACAGTTATAGTTACACTTTAGCGACATGCTGCAGACTGGCACGTAGCACTGTGTCGAAGGCTGCGCCGGCGTCGCTGAAGGCGCCCCCCGCGTCCCCCGCGCCCCCCGCACACGCCCACGCTATGCTCCCGCCGCGGCGGACACGGCCAGACAGCGACTCTAGGAGCTGTAAAGTAAAAAAAAAATACAAAGATTTGGACCTGAAACATTGAATTTAGGATGATAAGATTGCTACTGATGCTGCAGCTGAGATGAAGAATGTACGCACAGAGGTCAAAGGTCTTGTCTTGGCAGTGGACCATCTATTCGTTGGCTACTATATATATAAACAGAATTTCTCGCTGCAGGTGCGGCAATAAAACTTGTAAGCAAAACAAACAACAAAACCTGATTTACAAACAATAAAGCATGATTTATGACCCGGGGTCTGCAGCGAGAAACTTGTGTTTAGTTTATCAACACCTAGAGCTGCTGGATTTGAAGTTTTAACGTAGGATGCTGTTTTTTGGTGTTCATTAATTTCTACAATTGTGTAACTCGGAGGTACCTGAGATCTTAATCTTAGAATAATATTTTTGTAGACGAGTCAAATAGTGTAGGTAGTTCTCGTAGTCTACTAAGTGATTTTTAAATATTGAACTAAATATACAGTATTTACATAGACCAAAAATCAGTTCCTAAGTCCGAAATATTAAGTACGTACTTAAACTATTTAACCGTAGTTCAGACCAGGGTTGTTGCTGATGCATATTTTTTTCACATCAGCGGAAGCTGATGTTTTACCATTGACATCAGCGGATGCTGATGCTCATTATTTTCTTAAAAAAGCAGGGAAAAAGTATATCTAAAAGTTGCACAGTTTCCTTGGTACTGAAATAAACGATTGTCTCAAAAATTTTGGGATTTTAATAAAAAATATAATCAAACTTAGTAATTTAGTAATAATTAGTATAGTACTAGATTAGTAATTAAGTACCTAGACTACCTAGTGCATAACCTGCTACCAATCTTTCGTTTAATTAATAGGTATTGGAATTTAATCAAAGGTACATAATCCACTTTTCAACGGGGTCGGCATTATTTATCAAACTCAAAAGTTTACGAAAAAAAAACTTTCACGCGCAGTTACGTATTAAGTATAATGTAATGAATGAGACAAGTTTGTATTTGTTTGCAAACGCAATCCCGGTCTGCCCTTGGATTGATCAAAACTCGCAAGCAAAAACTACACGGGATATAAGCCCCGCCTCCTCTGCGGTCATGTCACGACTCGAACATCAGCATTAATATCAGCATCGATCAATGCGGATGCTGATGCTGATGTTGAAAAAGATGCTGAAGATCAGCTGATGCTGATGTTCGCAACAACCCTGGTTCAGACTACGTATTATACATATACAAAGTGGGGATGACGTTACGACATTAATTGATACCACGTATCTATGATGAGTTTTACGACTGAACACAAATAATCAATCATGTACTTACATTCAATAGTTTAGTCTTAATAATTTTACGAATATCAAGATCTCTACGCGAAGTTATGTAAACCTATGGCCTGTTTAAACCAAAATTATCTTTATTTACAAGTGTAGAACAGATATAAGTAGTTATAATAAGTTTCCACTTCAACGTCCCTTCATTTACATGAATGAGTGAAATTAAAAAATCATCCGATAAAAATGTGCTTGGAAGTAACAGTTTTTTTTGTGTACGGTACTAGAACACACCATAGAACACGTGGTATCATTTATTGTCATAATAGGTATATATCAACCCCACTTTGCAGTGGCGTAGGGTGAATTTTCTTAAAAGGGAAGCCGGACCAAAAAATGCTTACCTTGCTCAAGTATAATGCGTGAATTCCAGTAACTACTCGTTTCGAAAGGGAAGTCGATAGGAATCGAGTTGTATGGAGCCTTCGCCACTGCCACTTTGTATAACGTACTAGCTTATAGGCTATAGCAAATAATATACATTTTATACAGGGTGTTAACGAATTCGTGTAATTCCTTCAAACTGCGTGATCTCCTGGTGACACTGATTGACCCTGCATAGGTTTTTTTCAGCATCAACAAAAAAAAAAGTTTTCAAAAAATGAACCATGGTATTCTGTATCTGAGTAATTTTAGCGTCCCAAGTTAACTGACTGCGTGGAGCGATATCGCGCTAGTCATGCCCGTCAGTTGTGTCGCCGTGCCTTCCTTAATTTATGCATGGCGTCGAAATTTTCTATCACATAAAAAATTTATTAGGGAAAAAAAAGTTTATTTTTTATTTTTATCAATCTAAATCCCGCGGGGGGTTAATCTATACCATTAATAGATCATGTGGTTTGAAGGAATTACACGAATTCATTAATTCATTAATTCATTTACACCCTGTATAGATACGTTCTCAGAACGCTATGATTAAGTATTGGCTTGCTGTACACGATAAACTTGAGCAATTTTCAGAGCTATATCCATTGATATATTATATCAATGGCTATATCGTACAATTCTCCAGTCCCCATCCCGCCTCACTTCTACCCCGTCCGTCGCCCGACGGATCACCATCCAATAACTTGCTATACATAGTAGACTGGCTTGCGTGCGATGTAGCGTATAGTGTGAATGTCATGCTATTTAGTTATAGCTTATGACGCAATATGCCTTACTATACAGGCTGATTTTTTAATCACCATCCAAAGGACATGACCAGTAATACCATAGTCGCTTGCCTAGGACTCAAAATTAATGTGCAGCAAAGATTTTTATGTTTCTGCAATTGTAGGATTCCATAGTTTACAGATCAAAAAGTTTCAGGAGAATGAAAGCCAGCAAAACTGAGGAAAAGAAAGAACTATTCTCTGAATAACTCTCTGAATAATTTAGATCTTAATTTTTAAATCTTTCTGTAAAACCTGTAATCCCGCGCATTGCTCCGAACGTGAGGGCAGGAACTGGTCATGTCCTTTTTTTAGGCACAGTTTTTTTATAAGAATCGTTTTTTGAAAAAAAATAGTCAAGTCCTCTCACTCTGATGCAGGGCCGGCCCTACCATAGCGCAAACGCGAGTGAATCGCGGCGCTCAATTTGTTCCACCGCAGTCCAAGTCGGTTTAAATGGTAAGAGAGCCCCTTTTTCTGATTCTGTGCATGAGCAACAAGCGTAGTATTTAACGTTTGACTTAGTAACCACGCTAAATTGATAATTCTTCCGGGAAAATGATTTTATTATGAACATTTCACCTACCTATTTCTATTCAAAAATGGAATCTTTGAATGATACCTAATGCCTAGATTTTTTTTGAATGGTGATTAAGGAATCACCTGTATAGCGAAATAGTATAGCGTAGTTTGAACTGCGCTTGATTCGGAATTTGTGCTTGGATTTCAACCTTCGTCCAAAGTACAATCGAAGCGTTTTATTTGTTTAATTTACAATTACAAGCCCAATTATGTATATTAAGGCCCTTTAAGTACTTGACCCACATTAGGTTACAGATAACGAACATTCAAAACCTCGATGTTACAAACATACCTAATAACGAAATACGGTAGCCCTTCAGATGCTCAGTTACAGATAATACTTATTGCAATGAGCGTATTGCAACTTAATTAAAGCAATTTACACGTTCTAATAAGTTTTTTACCTTTAAGTTATCGTAAACATCTTCAGAGACTAAGCTGGCCATGCCATCTAGACCTTCAGCCTTTGGGCCTGCACCCACGACCACAATCGCGTCGAATTTAGTCCTGTTCCCCTCTCTGCTGCTCGCTTCGCTTACCGCTACGTTGCTCGCTCGGCTCGTTCTTTGCTCAACTGAGTCCACCTCACAGCCGTGCTCTTCTAGTCGCTTCTTCAGTTCTCTTCCTAATAAGTTAGTCGTGTTTGTTACCTGTAATGATCTTTGCTAATAATAAACTGCTTACCGGATGGGACTAATGATGCCGACAATGTATAATGTACCTACTATGTACAATCATAAATATATACAATTACTGCTATTCCATACATTCTGTAATGCTTTTTTTTATTGCTCTGCTGTAGATTTTCCTTGAACATCGTTTCTACGTAACCGAGCAGTTATTGGCGAGACTTGAAGGGTCTCCAGCCAATGGTGGGGAAGTAAAATATTTAACTTACGCTAACTACTTATAGTACACCAACATCATGACTACCTGCAACAACAGCACTAAGGGCGACCCCTAGTGGGACTCGGACCTTGGTTTAGGGCATTGCTGATGGGGGGTTGGGGGGAGACAGCTTGATGAGAGCTGAATTATTGGTGTGACTGCGGAGTCTGAAGAGACGACCGGCTCTACGATGGGAGAGCTCGGTGGATCGTGACCGACGGCGGTGGACGCAAAGCCGCAAGGCGCGCGGCGGTTGAATTTTGTTATGCAGTATTGTTTATTTTGTATGGACCAGCTGATTTTCAATCCACGAATTCAGAGTTTGGCCCATAATAAAAGTTGTACAGAAGGGTCAGCAGAGGTCATGGTTTTCGGATCTAAAGCGCCTGACCAGCCATGCCGTATCAGAAATTCCGGCACAGGCAGAGGTAGCAAAAACGGAAGGGGTATTTATTCTGATATCCTAATTAGAGACCGGAGGACCAGACAACAATGGAGTCGTGAGTAAATTATTACAATTATCTCATGACATCACTCATTTGTGTTCACGACGTAATCGGTTACAAGGAATCGTAATTATGACAAGTTCACTACCTACAGTGTTTGAAGCGAAATAATTACTTCTAAGAAACTGAAAGAAGTCTTCATATTACTTGATAGTTGATAGTAAATACAGTCCGCGAGGCCTAAGCTGAGCTTTGCATTTGTATGAGTGCACATAGAATCGATTGCCAAAAAGCAGTATAAACCGGTTTAATCCAAGCAAAGGACGCGTCTGCATTCATTCTCACACAAATGCAAAGCTCAGCTTATGCCTCGCGGACTGTACTTTGATACATTTTAATATTCGAGGAGTACTACATTATAGCATGTCACTGCACTTACATAAAGATATCGTGCAAGCAAAGATATTTTATAGTAAACAAGATCCCGACGGCACTAATATCTCATCTATACATATAAAAGGAGAAGCTGACTGACTGACTGATCTATCAACGCACAGCCTAAACCGCTGGGGTTAGAAAGTTGAAATTTTGACAGTAGGTTCCTTTTGTAACGTAGGCATCCACTAAGAAGGGATTTTTCTAAATTCAACCCCTAAGGGAGTTAAATAGGGGATGAAAGTTTGTACGGAAAATCGTCACTTTACGGGTTCAAAATTTCACGCAAGCGAAGCTGCGGGCGAAAGCTAGTTAGATATAGAATTCCTTTAGCGAAATTAGGTCATTTCTTGTTCAGGCGAAGAGTGATGGGAAGGTTTATAAGTGTGCTTGGCGGTGCAGCTTCCAAGCCAACTAGTGTCGAGATCTTGTTTAGTATACAATTTCTTTGCTTGCATGATATCTTTACTAGTAAGTGCAGAAGACATGCTAATGTAGTGCAAATGAAGGAAATGTTAGGTTTGCTAAATATGTCGATGAATAAAGTAACAGACACCTGAAGGTATCCCACAATAGCTGGCACCTTACCTTACTTACTAGTAATGGACATTATTGCTATTTTTCGTACGTTAGAACGTATTTAACATGCTAAGTAATTTTGATTTCGCATGCCAAATTTTAATATGAAAGTTTTATTAATATCGCGTTCGCGTAGCGTGCGTTCACTCTTCACTTGCTTATTATTACGGCTTTGAAACACGACTCTTAATAAATAGCAATAGAACAGATGGAAATGCGCCCTAGCTCTTCACAGGGCCGAAAATGGGCGTGAGGGATGCGTATTTGGTGCATAACTTTTTTGTGAGTACATTCACAATAAATTGCATTCGCACAAGCAGTTCGCTTAGGGATCGTCCATTAATCACGTGAGGCTCGAAAGGGGGGGGGGGGGGGGGGTTCGGAAAAAGTCGCGAAATATCACAAGGGCGAAGGGGGGTGTAGTGAGATATCACGTGTATTATTTTTTTTGATTGAGCGCGCGATTTCTATACCGAAAAATGGCGCGTGACTTTGACTCGTCGTTGCCAGGTAAAGATTTCTGCAACCTATGTCTGTCTAGACATTTTATCATTTTATATACGCAACGATGAATTTTAGCATTCATCGAATGTAGCAACTTCCTTTCATATTGTTAATGCTAAATGAATGTTCATAATTATTAACGAATGCTAATGCTAACTATTCACACACTACTACTTACCAAAACGCGACGTATATTCCTCCGTGTCCGGTGCTGTCCAGCGATCTTTTTCCGCACGGTGTAGGCCAGGAGCGCAGAGGTGGCGAGCAGAAGGGAGCCACCTTCGAGCGTCGCGAGCAGCCGCCACGCTAGAGCCGCGCCGCCCTCCACCGCCTCTGACATGCCCTCTGGAAATCAACGAATAAGAACTGATGAGTAGGAAATAGAAGGAATTCATTAAAGCTGTATTTGACCCTAAAACGCTTATTACACTACCCGATTTTTAGTGCCGGTCGAAAGAGTCCCGACCGAAGACTGAGAAGACCGGGCGCCCTATATATACAATGTGTTTGGAGAACGGTTACCGATACTTTAAGGGCATATTATATACTCATTTTTATCTACAAATGCACTTTTATATTTACTTCTAACCTAACACCCCGCGAATGGCAGCCATCTTAATTTTTAATCAGCTAAAATATAATGTTTATTGTTTGTTTGTTATGTTAAATATAATGTTCAATAAAATGCTAATAGTTTTCAATCTAAGAGACCTACAGACGTGCAAAAGACCTTATTGTAAAGGTAAACGTTGAGGCTATTGAATATCTACACAAATTTTCCTGAATAATAAGCAAAAAGAGTCAAAAAATATGTGAAATGCCGAAATTTTACACAAAAAATATTTTTTTGCGTTTTATTCTCTAGTGCAAAAATAACCCCGGAATGTTGCATGTATTTTTATATTCAATCAAAAGTATTTGAGTTAACCTACAAAATGATAACAAAATATTAACTCTACGCCAATTATTTTAAGAGTTATGCTCAATAGCAAATAAAGGAAAGTTAAACGAGATAGAAATATTTTGAATTGTTTTATTTGAAATAACATAATAAGATACATACAATTAATACACATACAATTTATCATATTCAGCCTACTCCTATGATATTATGATACTTAGTATGATTAATTGTAATAATTGTTTGAAATGGCCTCATCTGTTTTGCAAACAAATTGTTGTTCTTATGTGTACTTGTTCAGTAGAGCGGCGGACCATAGCTCTATCATTTTTAATTTCTTCCGCTGCAGTCCTAATTATTGTAATTAATCTATCCTATTCACTGCTGGATAATTATGATCTGGTTATGTTATTTCCAATAAAACAATTCAAAATAGTCAGGGCCTCAGAGAGAGACTCCTCCTAACAATACGCGCCATGTCAAGAAGTACCGCTTTCTGTATCAAGCCCTTGATGCAGCCGCCTAACGAGAGCCTCTTTAGGTGTTGGTCGAGGCTCTTGGCTATTAAGCCATTACGACTATCGGCACAATGACTGCTGAATCAACATCGTACATGTCGACAACCTCTTATATTATTTGTATCTCGATTAAATTCACGGCTCATCTTCCTTGCGGAAGATGTCCGGTCCTTTGGAAAGCATACACGGGGACACAGGTCCAACGCGCAGAGGCCCCTTTGAGAACTTTAATCTAAAATGGGGTGGGGCACCAACCGGGGACTATCCACGGCTGCACTATTGGAGTACAGTCATGGACCGTCCCAGGTGGGTGCAAGACTATTGTAAAATATGGTGAAAAATATCTGGTCTATGGGAAGGGGTGTTAGGTGGACTTGATAACTTCTATTGCCGGAAGAAAACGGCGTCTGCCTTTCAAGCCTTAAATTTGAAATATATTGGCAGACGGTGACTCGCCAGCTCACTAGCTGGGCCCCCTGAAAAGCCGCCAGTACATAGGCGAAGGGGGCAACAAACGTGTGAGCGGCTAGGGGTGTAGAGAGGTGTGGCCCCGGTTTCGCCGTCGCGGGTCTAAAAGACCCGGAGTGGGTTTCTCCGCTATTACGCCATTAGACACTTCCACCCCCGAGCATAAAGCTCTGGCGGCCTCCCTCTGGACGGCCGATAAAGGCAAGCCAGAGTTGAGATTATTATTATACTTATTATCGGTACTGTAAAACCCTTTGGGATTAGTACCCCTTTTCCAACTAAACTTGTAAACTTAGACCGTCAAAATATCGGAAACCACGGCGTCTGAGATCTGAATTCATTGAAACACAAAATTGACATAACGATTTTAAGGTCAATGTTATTCGTATATTAACACAACATTTCATAATTCACACGCCTATAGGCGGTCATAAACTTGATTCTCGCTAGTGGGACCTTAATCTCACGTCAGCTGACGTAACGTCAAGTTCAATAGTACAACATGACCCTGAGACTACCGCGGGTATTTTTTGTTAGGTAACAACCAGCAGTTTTGATACTTTTTGTTTGTGTATTTATTTCCATATGAGCACGCAATGTAAGTATGATGAAGATGGTGATTGAGACCTTGATAGTTTTTTTTCTTAAACCATTATTACCCCCTTATTACAAAAATGGTTTAAACCAAGACTACGGTAAACCCAGGTTTAAAATATACTCATCACTTCCATGTCATATAACAAAAAGAGACGGGGCTATTTTAAACCCTAGGTTTTTCTTAGACCATCTTTTGTAATAATGGGGTTAGTGTCCAACTCCTCACGAGGCTCTTCTCAGAGTGAGAAGGGTTTAGGAATTAGTCAACCACGATGGCTTGAGAAACTACTTCGAAAAACGGATTACGAAGTTTCAACGGACCGCACGTTTTCCAGCCACGAACATGTTTCGGGTGCGACGATCGATTCAATTATCGCGATTTCACATTTTGTGTTTCATTTATGCTACTCTCAACTAAAATTGTATATTTATAAGTTCGGTGTTCATCGTTGCTTTGCTACACACATCATCGAGAACTTTCTGGACCGCTCTCTATTGTAATGTTTCCTCGCAATGTTTTTCCTAAACCGTTCAAGTTCAAGCTAGTGATAGTCAAATTCTGATAGAATTCGAAAAGTCCGAAGATCCTCCTACATGGAAGACAAGCGTTTCACCGCTAGACTATCATTCTTGTATTTTCTTACCTGAGAAATTTTAATAGAACCTGTTTTACCTTTTTGGTACCATACGTTTTGTAATCCGAAGCAGGTAGAGGCAAGAATCCTAAAAAAAGGTCAGTTCCTTTCCTCAGAAATTGTTTGTAGTGTGGAAAATCTACAAAGCGTTGTTAAATCGACGAAAGACCAATTATAAATGAAAGTGTCGAGTAAAGTAATAAATACAGTAAACAAGAATAGAAACGAGGATGCACGAAGTCCACAAATCTTCAATTACACTTTATAACCAAGTTTAGAATTTACTAGTGTAGCTAACTGGATATTCCATCTTACAGTTATTCATGCTACATAAAGTAAGGTGCACAATAATTGCCTATAAATCAGTGAGGCAACCAAATGATTTATGAGCTGTCTACACTATGGGCAGATTGATATAATTGTTTGAAAGTCTTGTTTCGTATCGGCACGAGGTATATAATAATTAGAAAAGATTAGCCAGTCAGCAAGGTTGGTAGCGGGGCTGACTGCCTAGGGTGCGCCGGACGTACTTAAGTATCGTCACTCGATTATTCGCAAGATATACTGGACATAAGTGTTACACTCGAGATTTAGGGTCAACAACATAAACTTTAATATCTCGGAATCTAAGAATGATAGCTTATAAAGTATTTCATATACAAGGTGTAACATAAATAAGGGCACAACCTCTTAAGGGGTTACTATACTCATCATTGTGAACAACTTTTACTCGAAAAAAAAAAACAGCTGTTCCTTATATTAATGTTCGCATAACTCGTCAAAATGTAGGGAAAAGTTTTTTTTTTCGCGATTTTAGATTTGGTCCCGTAGTAAAAGTTGTTCATAACGATGAGTACAGTGACCCTTCAAGAGGTTGTACACTTATTTATGTTACACCTTGTATATGTGGCTCTGTCTCGCACGTGAGTCATAACATTATGCTGAGCGATGGCCGTTTTACGTGGATGTGACGCATATTTTTCCCAATTGTTTTTTTGGTTTTGTGTATAGTGGTTTTTTTTTATTTTTGTGCGTCATTTTGGCGCGAATAAATAATTTTTCTTTCTTTCATATACTATTTAAAACCACTCAAATAAAATGAATAACAGTTCTGAAACAGTCTTTAAAATATTTTTAATTTGAATTATCTAGCATTGTTAGTTTCCGAGATATTAAGGTTTATATTGGTGACACGGATTCATTGCTCCCGAGTGTAGAGCGAAGTAGTTAGAATGGACAATTTAACCTTTAGGAAACTAATAAATCAGGTAATGTAATATTGTACGAAAATTGGCTTCGACAGTTGGTTTAATTAAATGTCGATTGTATGTTAATGCAGTTCAGCTTTGTCGATGTAAGTTTCTCGTTCACATAATGTCAATTGTCAGTCAGGTAGTGAACTTGTTCACTTCACTTGTACACTGACCTACACAACATGTCTGGCAAGCCTTTTGATTATAGAATTAATTTCATTTCAGGTACGGTTACCAGATGTCAATATAACAAGTTCTGATCGAAAACCCAATTTCTATAAAAATGTCTTGTTTTTTGCCGGCCGTCGCGCCGGGAACTCCCCCGGCTTCGAAATAATTATTACGTAATTTAATGAACACTAACAATAATATTTGTGTTTTTTTTGTTTCTTTTTATTAAATTGATTTCAATATTAAGTTGGCTTTGATTTGAAAAATGCAGCATGTTGTATGTGGGTGAATACAGTCCACAACATTAATAAAAATATCGCCACTGTTCACCTGGGTGATTTAATTCCAAGGTGAACAAAGGAGACCAAATATGTTGAATTAATTTAACTGGGTGATATTATTACCTAGGTCAAATTAATCCGAGGTGATATGAGTCACCAAGCACGGAGTCGCGGGTAGTGGGCACGACTAACCCGATATCGCTCTTTGCAGTCAGTTAACTGGGAGCTCTAAAATGACTAGGAAATAGAAAAAAAAAATTAATTTTTTTTTGTTTGTTTTCAAAAATACCCATTTACGGTTAATCTGTGTCACCAGTAGATCACGCGGTTTGATGGAATTACACGAATTCGTTTACACCCTGTATAGCGACGACAGATTACAAGCGCCTTGAAGTACTTAGCGATGGGCGATTATTACTAAAACTAATCGACTTAGTCGATGTTCAGTCCGTCCAGTCGATAAAAGTCGATACCAATTGATATTACTCGATTGTAATTGACTAACGGCGCGCAGCAGGCGACAATCACTGATACGGTTACCGTATCAACTTTAACTACTAATTTGTATTGAATTGTGGAGCAACGCATGTATTACTATACTCGTACTACTAATTAAGTAATTACTAAAAGGTGGTGCGTGCGCTGCCGCTTCGCCACAATTCAATAGTTAAAAGTCCGTGCGCCACTAATTACAAGTACAACTGCAGTTATTATGCGATTGGCGCTAATAGATTATTTAATTGTCTCACAGTACATTTAGTAGTTCGGTCGATTGTTATTTGAATAATTATGGCGAGGAACTACTAAATCGACAATCGAATGCGCTACAATAATCGAGAGAATCGAGTACAATTTTCGATTCACTCGATTGTTTTTTTGCAACAATCGCCCATCGCTACCTTGAAGTATACTTATCTTTTAGTGTGGTCTTATTTATTATTTACAATAATACGTACTTTACACGTTTACTTACAAATCGTGACATTTGGCAACACTTCTTAGTATAGGCGGCTTAATATGTTCATGTTTATTTAAGTATGAAAAATAGACATGTTCACACTATTTTGAAATTATTCAAATAAATAAATACTGATGTAGTAACAATATACAAGGTGTAACATAAATAACCTCTTAAGGGGTCACTGTACTCATCATTATGAACAACTTTTACTATGTAAAAAAGTGACATCGCGAAAAAAAAAACAGCTGTTCCCTACATTTTGACGAGTTATGCGAACATAAATGTAGGGAACAGCTGTTTTTTTAACTAACTATTTTTGTATTATAACTTTCGTGAGACACATTCATATTTATAATATGAATAGTTACGGTTCACTTACGTGCATTTTTCGGGATTGCCCGACTAGTTTCGGACCCAAACGGAGCCAGTTTGGCTCCGAAACTAGTCGGGCAATCGCGAAAAATGCACGTAAGAAAACCGTAACTATTCATACATAATTATGTTGCTTATTGCTAATACAGGGTTAATTGAAAAACACTAACAACCTCTCAAGGGGTCACTGTACTCATCATTATGAACAACTTTTACTATGGGACCAAATCTGAAATCGCAAAAAAAAACAGCTGTTCCCTACATTTTGACGAGCTAAGCGAATAGGGAACAGCTGTTTTTTTTCGCGATTTCAGATTTGGTCCCATAGTAAAAGTTGTTCATAATGATGAGTACAATGACCCCTTAAGAGGTTGTTGGTGTTTTTAAATTAACCCTGTATATATTTCCTAGCTAAAAGGGGTCTTATTTTTGTGTAATGTTATATTAAATATAGAGTACTTATAAGCAACGCTTGAAAGGTGTATTTGTATAAGTAATTTTGGAACCAACGTCGAGGCTTCGAGAGACCTCGATGAAGGTATAAAAGTTTTATTTGGAAAAGAGATTGAACAGCTTCTGCTCGTCTATATTTCCAACTAGCTTATGCCTGCGGCTTCGCTCGCGTTAAAAAACTCTTAAAACTAAGGTTTATAGAATATAATATGTTTATAATTCAATCATGATTCGAAAGACACGTGGTGCCATCTATTTTCGTTATTCTTGTTTTCCTCGGGAACAGTACTTTTATTCGGGATGAAAGGTACCCTATGTCCGTTTCTGTACACCTGACAATGTATATGCAAAATTTCAGGATGATTGGTTCAGTGGTTTAGGCGTGAAAATGTAACAAACAAACAAACTAACTTTCGCATTTATAATATTAGTTAGGATACACACTATCGGATACTTAGTACTGTAAAGGTACTAGTACCTAGACTATAGGCTGATTATAATCGGTTGATTGCCTGTAATTACCAGTTCGTGCGTCCTTAGCCTAACTGCGGTAGCCAATGAAATATAAAAATGCTTTATCATTAGTTAATGATGATGTTAGTTGCAGTTTCAATGCCTTAGTTTTCCCTAGTTATGCTGATTACGTTTCGTATGCATATTTTCATTTGATTTAACATAACGTAAACTCAAACGTGCTTTGTTAGGTATAATATTCTTAAATTAACTGTAAAGGATTTCAATAATGATTTATTGGTTACGGCTTGCCCCCCGATTCAGAGTCTTTCGAATTACGATTTAATAAGTCAGTAGTTGAGAAAAAGCAGCTTTACCGGACACGGACGGACGGACAGGTAGACGAACGAAGTCGCATCATAAAGGTTAGTTTTTTACCATTTTGGTACGTAACCCTGAAAACGATACAACAAACTAAGTCGGTTGACAACTAACTAATCGAAAAGTTTTGATTAAGCGGATGTTATAACAAAACATCTATCTGTAATAATTATTTGAAACTATATTTTTTAAATTTCAATTTTCTTGTTGCAATCTTCTCTTAACAGAGCAATATAACTTATATTATATTTATTGTAAGTGAAAAACTTGTATAACTTTAAAAATCTATGGGATGGAGACCTGGTGATCTGTAATACAGGGCTTAACCTACTTCAGACACCAGCACCTCACAAAATAGTACTGGACGGGACAAAGTTTTTTAGTGACAATAGTGTCATCATGATTTAATTTTATGGAAATTAATACCTAAGAGAATTTTGTGAGGAGAATTAAACGATTTTATTTCGTTTATTTCTCCTCACAATTATTATTATTATATTATTATTATTTATCAATATTTTTTTTGGGAATTTCATATCTGAATATTTTGACACCTAAAAAACAAAGTTACGCGCGTTGATGTCTTTTGTAGAGCAAATATTTTACATTAACTAATTAAAATCCATTAAAATCATAATTATATTTTCACAAGTAAAAAAATACTTAAAATAAGACTGTTGACCTCTAACCTCGTAATACTTCGTGAACCAATATTTTTATGTATTTAAACCAGGTTTATGCTCGTACGCCATGAGTTATCGTGAATGAGTGGAACGTTAAATATTGACCACAATGTGACACATGTTTGCTAACCTTGCAATGTTTATATGCTTAATGATACTTTTTTGGCATTGGATATTATGTAGTGAACATTATGTGATGGTTCGTATGTAATAGTATGGATCACGAAGTGGTATGCAGTTATGTATACAGGATATGTCGTAAATAGTGGTCCAACTTAAGGGCTCGATACACCGTGTATTGAGCTATCACATAACACAATTTGAACCATTTTTTACCATACGTCTCAGTTTTTTTTTTATTGAAATTAAACTCTTCGTTTTACTAATTTAGCTGTAATTTCAACCCAATACATTATTTTCCTATTTTGTTTTTTTATTTATAACTGCTGAATACATGTGCTTATCATATGCAAGTAATTTTTTATTATTTCGAAAAAAAAAAACTAATTGTGGTGTGTGATAGCTGAATATATCGCGTATCGACCTCTTAACGTTGGACCACTATTTACGACACACCCGGTATGTACGTATATCGTCGCCTTAAGAGTGAAAACCTCGGGAATGCAAATTGGTAATTAATGATGACAATAGTGATATAGCACGGACTTCTTTTTAGAATGAGAAGGGTTTTTAGGCCTTAGTCGACACACAGGTTTTAGAGGAGGTATTATAATTATCCACTCTATGTTACTTCCTTCCTCGAAGTTTTTTTTTATTTGCGATGTGTTTGTTCTTGACCTTAGTCTAAGTCAGAGGTGACCGAGACAAAGTCGACGATGGAGCGAGCTTACCCAGAAGAAGCCTGTTCACTCTCACTTTGAAGAGATTAGGGTTGTATGCATTCACACACAGACGCAGGCAGAGAAGTTCCACTCTAGTTTAGGTAAATATACTCTACCTATTCTGATCTCTGGTTAAGATGGTTATGATCGTAATGGTTCGTGATCATTTTCTAATCATAAAACACGGAATGCGCTTATTAACATTTTATTGTTACAAATAGTTACTACATTCTACATTTACGGAATATTAACTAAAATTAAAGTAGAGACAAAGAGGTATTCCTTAAAAAAAACTCTTTGGTCTAGTGGTCGCAAGCGCAGCTTCTGAGAGTGAGGTCTTGGGTTCGATCCCCAGGTCGGGTGAAGTGTTATTGGGTTTTTCCGTGTGGAATTTCTCAGTAGCAGCCCGGAGTCTGGATTCGATGGTTGATGGCAATAGGCTCGCCCCATCTATTTACATAAATAAAAAGAAAAGTCCTGACTGACTGACTGATTGACTGACTCATCAACGCCCAGCCCAAACCATTGGACCTAGAAAGCTGAAATTTTGCACAGAGGTTCCCTTTATAATGAAGACAAAAAATAAGGAAGAATTTTTCGAAACTCAACCCCCAAGGGAGTTAAATAGGGGATGAAAGTTTGTATGGAAAATCGTCACTTAACGGCTTCAAAATTTCACGCAAGCGAAGCTGCGGGCAAAAGCTAGTATTACATGGGACTTGAGCATAACGGTAAAATGAGGGTATAACATCTCTGCCCAGTCCTTCGGGGAATACAGGCGTTATGTTATAAAAAAAAAACATTTTAACCAAGAATACTAGGACAGGGTTACATGTCTACCTGAACAGTTTAAATATAATGTCGGTTACCGTAGTAGTTAATAATTTAACTGTGTTTTTTTTGTCAAAAAGTGCGTTTTGGTTATTTATTTTGAGAGCGGTTAAGTTGAGTGGTTTACAAGTAGATCAAGGTTTAGTAACTAACTAGTACCTAGTACCGGTTGAGCAGTAACTGGTATAGACAAGGATTGCCTTCAAGGATGTCTGTGATCGTATAAATTCTATCCCTGCCTCCACATATTCGGTGGACCCACGCTAACTTATTTCTATCGCCTTTTTGGCTAATATTTGTGGAAATGGATGTTTAATTAACCAAACTGAAGTAATCTAATGTTGAATGCAACTAAGTAAATTATCTTACAATGGTAACGTCGATTATGAATTTATGATAGACAATGGAGTCGATTCTCTTGTTCACCAACTAAACTGAAATTAGAGAATTGCTATCTTTTACTAACAGATAGCGCGAGAAAAGGACGGTGATAGACAACAACTAAGTTAGAGATGTCAAATTAGTTTACGCCTTGAACTTCACCGTGTTTTTAATCGACACGTTTTAAATGTCGCTGCTACTGTTATTTGTAGATCTTTGACAGTCGTTACTGTTGGTCAGAAGCCAGAAAGTCTGACAACCAGTCTTACCAAGAGTATCGTATCACCCAGTTACTGGGTTGTGGAGGTCTGATAGGCAGTCGCTCCATGTAAAATACTGATATTCAGCTGCATCCGGTTCGACTGGAAGCCGACCCCAACATAGTTGGGAAAAGGCTAGGCAGATGATGACGTTTTAAATGTCGTCTTTTGTATGGAACTTTTAGTTTAACTAAATGTGACAGCTCTTATCTACGTATGTCTCTTTCTTATTTTATTAGAGTGAAAAAGATGGCAATAGCCTAAATTAAGTTTAGTTTGCCCATAACAGAATCGGCACCATTAGCAATGCACCTACTTAATCTAATTCAATATTTTTTAGAAAAGTATCAATTGTTTTAGGGTTCCGTACCCAAAGGGTAAAACGGGACCCTATTACTAAGACTCCGCCGTCCGTCCGTCTGTCCGTCTGTCACCAGGTTGTATCTCATGAACCCTGATAGTTAGACAATTGAAATTTTCACAGATGATGTATTTCTTGTTGTTGCCGCTATAACAACAAATACTAAAAAACAGAAAATAATAAATATTTAAGGATACAACAAATGTGATTTTTTTGTCGTTTTTATAGATAATGGTACGGAACCCTTCGTGCGCGAGTCCGACTCGCACTTGGCCAGTTTTTATTCGATAAGAACTCAAACCCTGATATCACGGAAACCGCTCATTTCCGATCCATATTTGATGGCAGTTAATTGGTTGCCAATGATCTCTAGTGTTACCCATTTCAAGGAATACCTACGTCGAATTACCAATCACCCTGTATAGCGTTGACACTAAACAGAGTATTTTGACAGGTGTCAACACTGACGTAATCGATTGTGACAACTGGTACTACTTATATGGTAATTCTGCTACAATCACCACTTTTGCAAGGGTATTGGTGATCACAGTATCTCCATATATTTTCATTCAAGCTCATCAAGTGAAAACATTTAATTGGTTTGAAAGCGTTTAATAAATGGTTGCCCACATGAGTTGTCTCATGTAGGCAACCATTTATTAAATGCTCCACTCAACCATTAAGGCGCAATGACCAATGCCGCGTATTTTTCCGGTAGTTCATCAGTTGAAAGAGCCTCCAAGAGTGACGATACTTAAGTACCGACCTACCAGCGCTTATCGGTACTGGTCCGTGCAGGTAATCGCTACATAAAGGAAGCGGGTAGAAGCAGGAGCTAGCATTTTTTAACAAAAATACGCCTTGTTCCAAATACAAATTCGCGCAAATACAGCAACAAATAACGGCTTACCAGCGCTGATCGGAGCAGGTCGGAATTTGTCGGCGAAGTTCGGAGCTTGTTCGCCACAGAGGCAGAGTATAGAGAATACCTGCGCCGACTAACTGCGCGGACCAGCACCGACAAACGCTGGCAGAACGGCGCCGGTAACCCGCTTTCTACGTGTATACGCACTAACATAGGAGCGCATCATAATGTTGTCGTCGCATTATCTCGTCTCGGCATGACATAATGCGACGACAAAATTATGTCGCGCTGCTCGTGTTAGTCTGGCTGGTCAGTAAACCCCGTCATGGCATGAGTTATTCTCGTATATGTCATGTCGACACGAGGGTAGAAGGAGTAAATGAGTAAGTTTTAATACAAATGGAACCTGCCTATTGTTTTACACGTCTTAATGGTAAATAGAGCATACAAATGCATTCATGGCTACGGATCAATAATTTAGTTCAAGTTACATATAAGTAAGGTCATAATATCAAGTTGAAATTGAATTAAAAAAAACTTTACTTAATTAGATAACAAGGTACCGAACTAATACGGTAGCGAAGAGTCCGCAGGTAGTGAGGTATTAACTATAGTTTAGGTAGATATTTTTTTCATTTGAATGTGTTCTAATAATTGATGATTAAACGAACTTACCTGTACGTGAAGTTCTATCACAATTACTCGAAGAGCTTCGTTCGAAGATATTAGCATTAACACACATGTAGTTTCACCTACAGACTCGCCATTTCGCATTGAATTTAGGAGAAAAATAAATTAATAAAAATATTAAACTAACGTAAGGTAGATTAAAAACTTTTGATTTTTATCATGACATTTTTGCAACCGGCCTGCTCATTTAGTTTGGAGATATGCTGAGCTGTTTGATGTTTCACGACGAGGGGCTCAGTATACCTACGAGGGAGGGAGGGATGCTAATATCTTCGAACGAAGCTCTTCGAGTAATTGTGATAGAACTTCACGTACAGGTAAGTTCGTTTAATCATCAATTACTCTCAAGCTTCGTTCTCAATATTAGCATTAACACACATGTAGATGTTGAGAGAAAGCAGTCGTGAAATATATAATGAATTACATAATTATGTATATCTTTTAAAAGGATGAATGAAATAATATTTCATATTTATATAATGTAATTAAATTGATAACATAATTGAATATCCTTTTAATTCTAACAATGTTACCTACATTAGGTACTTGTAAATCGGAACTGACATAACTGAAATTGAATAATTAGCCATTTAATACGCTTCTTACAAAATCGCATTCGTTAGACGCATCGTCTGAAATTGTTCGATTATAATATTTAGCGAATACAGTAGAATTTGCACTCCATCCAGCAGTTTTACGTATAACATCCAGACTAACACCTACTCTATAAGCCTTGGAAGTGGCCGCATGCCTTGTGCTGTGTGCAATAAACAGCGTTATATCAACACCGCTATTATGTAACATGCTCTTTACCCATTTACTTAAAGTTTGCGATGTAACTGCTCGGTATGGTTTTCTATACGAAATTAAAAGTGATTGAAGTACTTGACGTATCTGATTGGTCTTATCGAGGTATATCTGCAGGGTACTAGCGGGACATATTTGCGGCCTCTGTGAAAAATAAGGTAAGGAAAACACTGGTTGTAAAGAACCTATACGAGAAGTTTTAATTAAATCGGGAATTTTAATTATAAACCCTGAATCTAACTTTGTTATATTATTGACATGTATTTTTGATATAGTCTGCATTCTATGAGCTGTTATCAGCGCTAAAAGGGTCACTAATTTTTTACTTAGTTTTTCAAGGTTTAAACTTTCATTTAGATTTATAATTCTGCTAAATAATTTAACACTTGATCAGTGTTCCACGTTAAATTGTATTTGGGTAATGAGGGCCGCAATCGAAAGACTCCCTTGAGGTACCTCTTTATATAATCATTGTTTACTATATTGTGACCAAGTAACAACGATAAAGCGGATCGGGAACTATTTAAGGTACCATACCGAGCTCCATTATTAAACATTTCCGTTAAAAAACCGAGAATATTACATGATGATGCACTGTAAGGTTCTACATTGTTGCCACGACAGTACGCAAACCACTTCCTAAGGTAAGTATCATACCTACTGTTTGATTGTGCTATCTGATAAAGATGCCAACATTACGGGTATGGACGACTGCGGAATTCCTCTTCGGAGTAGTGATATCCGGACAACGTCCCGACAACCAGAGTAATTTGCCGGTGTATTGCACGTTCGCTACAACGAGAAATAATTAAATCACCCTTAGATTTCAGAATGAGTGGTTTTGAGGTAAGAAGCTTTTTTAAAAAGAGAATACCAGGGCTGTGTTTGCCAATTTGGTACAACGACAATGCCAGTGGCTCTGTCGTTAATAGTTTTACGTAAGGTTTTTAAAATAACTGAAATTGGTGGAAACGCGTAAAAGAAATAATTTGACCACGATATGGTGAACGCGTTAATTGCATAAGCGTCAGGGTCCCTATGCCAAGAAACATAGGTATCACATTTATGATTAATTCTACTCGCGAACAAATCAATACAAGGGACACCAAAGTGTTGTGTTATTTTAATATAAGCACTCTGAGAAATTTCCCACTCATTGTCGGGGTGTAATCTTCTTGATTCCGCGTCCGCAACTACGTTATCAGAAGAACGTATGTAACATGAACCATAATTTTACGCGCTTCGCACCAATTCCACAATTGTTTAGTAATATCCGTCAAATGTGGAAAATGTATTCCACCCATTCTATTTATGAACGATGTAGCCGTTGTATTATCAATACGTAACAAAATCTGTCAATTTGGGGAATCGTGCGCAAAAAACTTTAAGGCCAAGGAAAGCAGCAAGTATTTCCAAATAATTTATATGCAGAGTTCTCTCATGTTCATTCCAAGGGCCACTGACAGTCTCATCACCACAGGCGGCGCCCCATCCCGTTGTTGAGGCATCACTAAATATCTCTAAAGAATATTTATCAACTTTTATTTTGCAAACCGAATCATTTATAGCTTTAAGCCACCAGTCAAAGACTGGCGATAACTCAGTTGGTAAAGTCATAAACTTATCGTAGTCTTCATCATCTTGAGGTTAAGATATTTACACCTCTCAAAGTCCTTGGTGTAAAGCCAGCCGTAGTCTACGGCCTGACATGCCGATGTTAAAAGTCCGATAAAACGAGCAAATTCTCTTATTTTACATCGTTTGAGTTTTCTTATTCTTAGTAATTGTTTTTTAATTTTCTTTCTTTTATCATCAGGTAATCTAACTTCAAATCTTTCCGAATCTATAATATTTCCTAAAAATTTGCAAGAATTCGTAGGTGTAACAGAACTTTTTTCTGTGTTGATGATGAATCCTAACGATTCTAATAGTAATTTTGTGTCATTCATATTTTGTAAACATTCAGTATATGATTGACCAACCAAAAACAAATCGTCCAAATAGAAGGTAGATAAATATCCCCTACACTTTAGTAATTTTGCAACTGGTTTAAGAATCTTAGTAAAAATATAAGGGGCAGTATTTAAAGCAAACGGTAGAACGTTAATTTCATAAAGATTGCCATCCCACATAAAGCGTAAATATTCTCTTGAATTTGGATGGATGCTTACTGAAAAATAAGCATCTTTTAAATCGAGTGTACACATAAATAACAATTTTGTGATACGAGTTTCAAAGCTGTTCTTAAATCTTCGAGTTTGAATTGTTGCGTCGGTATAAATTTATTTAACTGTTTTAGATTTAAAATGAAACGTTGTTTACCGTTTGGTTTCGGAACAAGGAATATACTTGATATATATTGGCCCTTGCATGGTTGACATATGGATACCGCCCCATTAGAAATTAGATCTTGTATCAATTCTTTTAAGGCCTCATATTCACATTGTGAATATACAGGCTCTGATGGCTCGGTTGTTTGAAAAACTAGACCTGAAAAAAGGATTTCATAACCAAGAAGAATCCAAATCCAAGAAGGTATAACCGGGTTACTGGTTATCAAGCACCACTGCTCATAAAAATATGAAAGACGGCCAGCAGGCCTTACCGTCTCTAACGTCTGTGACGTCCTTGCGGCTGACGTGACGATGTCCTGTAAGCATTGTTGTGCGTCGTCCTCGTCGGCTGTCTCGTAGTCTGAGTTGTTGATGGTGCTGCCCGCGCATATCTCGCGCCCCCTGGCGGCGGTGGTGGAAACTGTCTGTGATTCGAGGGGGGCTCGGTAGTTTAAAAGTCTGTTGACCGCTTTAACCGGTTTATGAGCCGTAGACTTCATCGTCGAAGCTGATCTTAAATCAGCTCCAGATTTAATAATAGTGTTTGCTGATTTTAATGTAGGTTATTTCCAAATAGCATTTCATCTATTTTCGTTTTCTCTAACTGATCTTTTAGTTCTTTCTTGACAGTTGAAATAATGAAAATACGTCGTGAGATCGAGTCCGTGTATTGTATATCGCCAAGGATTCGAGCTGTATCCATCAATAGCTTAAGAAGGTCAGGGTTTTTATGACCTGATGAGAGCATTGAGGCAATAGCCTCACTGAGAGAGGACAAGGCATAGGATGTACGAATCTGCTTACTTTCTATGCCTTTATCTCGTTTTGTTTGACTGTCCACCAAAGACGCTCGAATCTCCGGATTAAGGGTTGGCGCTCTTATAAACTTGCAGTTTGCCGGAACCAAGTACCTATCCTCTAATTCCTTGCGGTTTTCTTTGGAGAGACCGGAGGTAGCAATGTGGTTGAGTCTAATCGCAAGATCCTTCTGAATTTCACTGCCGTATTCTTTAGTAGAGGTGGGATCCTCACCTAATACTTCCAATAAATCCGGATCTAATTCCGGAACATCTTGTTGAAGAGCAGACGAATGCTCAGGTTCACTTGCTTCCATTAGCTGAGGTACGGCAGTCGAAACTACAGCAGGCGTAGCTGGTGTTTGTGCAGAGGAAAGAGCAGTGGCGGTAGTGGTATTCGGCGGCAGTACGTTTACTTGTGCCGTTATATTGTCGTGGCAGGCGACTGTATAACGACTGGGGTAGGTACCTCCCCCTCATCACTATATTCGGATGTTGGGCCTGGTTTCCAGTACGAACATCCAGGTTGTGGATCCCTATCGCCGCAATGTTTAGCATAATCGTCATCGATGACGATTGATTCGCTCTCTGCAAGCAAAATAATATTTTGCTTAAATAAGCCTATTAACGGTTGGGAAGTGAGACTCCTTGTGAGAAACACGCAATCCCAATAGGCAGTTTAAATAATTATTCTTCTTGTACTAACGTACGAGCTATGGAAATGCCCCTAAGGTAGATCCGAGCAGCAAGTACTTGGTTTTGGAGGTGGAAAGCCCCCAAAGGACAATCCGATATTCCAATTTTGAATCCGTTATAGATTCAAAAAACATAAACGTACCAATTTTACTAAACTGTATTTTTAAGTACTGCATTATGATTCACCGGTTGCTAGGCTAAAAGTAACCTATTAACATGTTAAAACATAATAATAATATTAAACTACTAAATTACTCACCTTGCTGGTTATAAGGTGTAGGAAAATCACCATCCGATGACGATGTACTTTCATGGCGATAATATCGCCCACGTTTAATTTTACGTTCTAATTTTTCAAGTTTTTTATTTATATAATTATAATTATCGCGTTTGTCACTCTTTATTTTGGGCATTTTAACACTTAAATAAGAAAATGCACTTAAATAACTGTAAGACAAAAGTAAATATGCGAAACAGCGAAGCACTGAGACGTGAATGAGCAGGCCGGTTGCAAAAATGTCATGATAAAAATCAAAAGTTTTTAATCTACCTTACGTTAGTTTAATATTTTTATTAATTTATTTTTCTCCTAAATTCAATGCGAAATGGCGAGTCTGTAGGTGAAACTACATGTGTGTTAATGCTAATATTGAGAACGAAGCTTGAGAGTAATGATACATACATAGTAACTCTGTGATATTACGCCAGTTAATTCAAAGCAACCCTACCTACATACAGGGTGGCTTGCAGAAAAAAACATAATATATTGATTTAAGTAGTTTAAATTGAAGTAATTTATTATACATTTTAAGATATTATGTATGTTTTAATTAGGATTTATTATCGTTCGTTTGTTAAGTAAGTAGCTATAGTCAGTAAAGACTTAAAAAAATTGTGCATGACACTGAATTTTGCGACTAAAAACAGTACCTATGTAAGAAATAAGAGCATTATGTCGTCAGAGCACTATAAACGATATCTTAAAGGACAATAAAAAATAACGTGCCCAAACTAATGTAACAAGTGGCCACTTTACTTGACATCACGTGTAATTGCGCTATTCTACGACACCAGATAATGTGTAAAAGATAAAAAAAGTAGACGTGTGGAGGCTTTTATTGTGATCGTTGTGTTTTGTAACGCAATTAAACTATAGACTAAATTTATGTACGCAGTATGTCGTAATGCGCCAGCAGGCGTAGCATGACCACCATAGACAAGGGTTTTGTCGACGGAAAGCGCCAAATCCACTATATTGTTTTCACGATAAGAAGATTAAAATAACACATGTCAATAGGAGTTGCTAGACATGTGACTGTAGTCGATTCAACTATCGATAAAATTTGTAAAATTTCAGCGAGAATTTGACAAACTATTGTAATGTGATTTTATGTAGGTACATTTTAAATACTTGTGATTTAAGTAATTAGGATTAAGTCAATTAGCATGCATATCTTCAACAATAGACGATTACGTGCTGATGTGATAATGAATCCAGCAGGTATGGGATGAGTGAACATAAATGTTTATTTATCACCAATAATAAGCCCAGTAGCCGGGTCGCGAAAAAGAGGTTTATCTTGCGAAAGGTTCGTCGGTCCTGAATTTTGGATGTGTTATGTTAGGTGTTTTTTTTTATGAAAAGCCCACAAACAGACACACAGACAGAAAGAGAAATAGACAGCCAAACAGAAAGACAGACATGGGCTTCAAACCTATAAAATACCTCTGATTTTGAGTCTGGAATGAAAAATAAGAATTTTATTTTCTACAAAATTGATGTGAATAATTTTTGGCATAAAACCCATAAGGAGTTATTTAATAAAAACTCATTTTTGGGTTCTTTAACCCAAGATGGCAGAGCGCGCCGAGGTCACTCAAGGTACAAAATTTGTAATTTTTATAAGAACACATATCCGTATCACGTATCCAAAATTTAGGACTGACCGACCTTTTGCAAGGCAACTGGGCTATAATGAGCCTTATTTTAATTATTCAATCAACTGAGCCTATCGTCTATAATTATTACGACAGTCAAAATATTCATTCTGATAATATAAATTTATCGAAATTATTTTATCGATACGCACGTCTCTGGCAACTGGTACCATCTGACGCAAGTTTGAAAACGCGTCGGGGTTTTTTCAAAATCATTTGTAATATATAATTATGGCGTTAAACACATATAACTATATTGTTTATATGTTTCTGATTTTAAAACAACCTTTTGGGTAAGGCTTTATGAATATTTTAAATTGATTTAATACTTTTTGAATTAAATTGTCATACACAAGCGCCATTACAATTTATTTTCATGTCATGAACTGACATCTGCCAAATTAATCAACTTACCGTGAAAGCAATATAGGTTTGACTGCGCAAGTTGACTTCTGCAACCGACTTTCAAACTGTGGACACACCCGCAGCAATTCGACTTCTGCAAGTTTTACGAACTAAGCGAGCAATGGAGTGCAGTAACTTGCACAGTAAAAATTGCTAGAAGATTTAGTGCTGAAGAATTGACAAAATGACATTTAAAAAAAAAAAATGAACTTTTCCCCACACTAAGATTTGTCTTGTATCGTGAGTACAGACACAAATCTCACATACACAAACGCCCAGACCTGAAACAACCATCTGTAGGCCATACAAATTTTTATTCCGTGTGGGAATCGAACCCACGACCCGTAGCGCAGAAGCCACTGCACCAAACCGTGTCGTCAAAACAGTGACAATATGTCATTTTGTCAGCACATTCATCCGTCGACAAAACCCTTAGAGCGATTACGCACTGTATCCGATCCGAATCCGTGAAAATACGGATTTAAAAAACTCGGACCGAATTCGGATATTGCTTTACGCACTGCATCCGATCCGAATCCGTGAAAATACCGATCTAGAGTAAAAATCTCAGACCGAATTCGGATGTTGCTTACGCACTATTCCGATCTCTGATCCAAATTCAAACAATTCAGGGGCCATCTTTGGCATATCCATTTGGCGTCCGATTTGAATCCGAGGTAATGCGAAAGCGTTCATACAAACATTACTACGGCTACTTCGGTCCGTCAATATTTCTTCCGAATTGGAGACTCACGGATGACGGATAGAAATCGGATGACGGATGCCAGATGTAGTGCGTAAACTACCATACAAATGGTTCTATGGCTACTTCGGAACGTATTTTCACGGATTCGGAGCGGATGCAGTGTGTAATCGCTCTTAGTCATGCTATACCTACAGCAGTGAAATATTGATAGCACAAGTCCTGATCGATAGAGACTCTTAGAAGGCCATTTTTTCTTCATTATTCATAGAAACTGCACAATGTAATTTTGGAATTGGTTGGGTGGATTTTACTTCGGATTCAATTACACATAATACTTACAAGAACTTTAATTATTTTTTCTCCACTTTTTTCTGTTCTTGAACCTACATCGTACAATTAACAGTTACATACAGGAAACTCGTTGCCACTTCCCGTGATCAAAAGGCTGGCCTCTACTTTGGCCAAAGGATTAAGATTGCCGTACAACGTGGAAATGCGGCCAGTCTTCTGGCACATTAACAGTCGACAGCGATACGGAGGAATATTTACATGCTCTACTTTTGTTTGTAGTTTAATATTAGGATAAATTTTTCTTTATTTGTATATACTTGTGTTTGTAATTATGTAAATATTGTTTGTGTAAATAATGGAAAAGTAGTTATAATGTATTACTGAAGTCCTAAAAATCACAAAAAATATTCATTACATTAAGTGCACAATGGCCAACAAAGAAATCGAGACTCGGCGCTAAACAGCAGCTTTGTCAAGCGATTGCGGGCCATTGCCTCACGGCTGGATCGTTACAACAGGTGTTTTGGAACAAAAATAAAATTAAAACAAACCCTAAACCAGATTGCGTCGTGAAGCGCAAAAAAAGACTGCGTTAATCGTAATTGTTGCTGCTACAGCCGTAATAAGGTATGATATGAAATTTGATTTAATTTAGACGGAAAAGTTCGAGTCTGCGCATTGTGGGTGCAATTTCTCAATCCATGTTTTATGTATCACTTGCAGTAATTGCAATCTTCCAAACGGTAGTTTTCGTTTTGTCTAAAATACCGGTTCCTTCATCCAAGACATTACTGACATGCTTTACATTGAAAGATTCAAATATTAATTTCAAATATGTGGAATTTCTCAGTAGCGGCCCGGAGTCTGGATTTGTGCCCAGTTGATGGCAATAGGCTCGCTCCCTATTACGTGGGACTTAAACATAACAGCGAAATGAGGGTGTACTACACACCTCTACTTAACCTTTTGAGGAAACCTTTTGTGATATTATGTTATTTCTATCAAAAGCCTGTATCAATCCAGAGATTTTGGACTGAAATTATTGGTTTCGGTCGTCAGCTGACAGTTGTCTTGAAACAAACAAAATAAAATATGCTTAAGAAATACGTAGTACTTATTGTTGGTGTCTGTATATTGTGTAACGAATTGTTTATGTACTTTAAGTACGATAAAGAACACAACCTTGGATAAGTAATAAAACATTTGAAAATTACATAACGTCATGTCATACAGATTATAATTATAATATCTTATAATATCATATCTATAAGTTAATGACGTAATTTATACAGTTAATACAGTTTTAACTTAGTCCGTAGTTTGGACTTACGTCACTCGTAACTTACGTCACAAACTTTTGCGCCTTTACGGTACTATTTTTTCCGGCAATTCTAGGAACATTTCGCTCAAAGAATAGGTTTATGCGTTCTTAATAAGTACCTACAAGCAATACATACAATAAGTTTTCCTTACTCAACGTGGTTCATTGTGAATTACTGATGCAAAACCGCCGACAAATTGTTATGTATTATGGCAGATTACTTAAAGATTGTTAGATGTAGAATTTTAAATAAATATATTTTTGGCAACATTGGAAAAAGCTCATATCTACAGATTAAAAAGACATCATATTCATGGTGATGTTCAGAGGATAGCCGTGGCCCGTGGTCGTATGCCACCTACCCTAACAAAACAATACATTCTAATAGTAGTAGGCGATCATAAGCTTTAGAGCAAAATGGCATACGACCACGGACCACGACTATACTCTGAATATCACTATGAATATAATGTATTAAATACATTAAAATATATTACGTGTAAGTTGTTTATTGAATAAACGATAAATATTGAATAGTTTGCACTTATCAATTTCAGATGATAATATTTTCTTGTTTCATTGATTTTTCAGTAGTCGGGTTTTAGTTTTTGAACTTACTTTTTATTTCAATTATTTTGGGGTTGTAATATATATATTTTTGTAATGTGCTATTAAGTTATTTCATTTGATATCAAATACGGCTTCATTAAAAAACTTTTTTTTTACTTCTTGACTTTATGTACTCTAGAGGGCGCCATATTCAATTTAATGTGACGTCACATAGCCTATAACCAGATTAACCAGCGGACGATCAAGACGCTTCCAACGATACCTTATTTGTCAAATTATGATACGTAGTTTGAAAGTTAGAAGGGAACAGATGAACATACATACATACATACCCACATAAATACCGGTCAAAATCATATCCCTCCTTTTTGCTTTGCAGTAGTCGGGTAAAATGAGCGGCACGCGCATGCGCTCTAAGGGAGGAAGTAGAAAAACCGTCATTGAGGAACGTCCTTTATTTTTGCTATTTTTCAATTTCATATTTAACTTTGTTGTGATAATTTAATAGCTTATTCAGTGTCTAGTACATTAAATTCAAAGTACTTATACAGTATATTGAAAAAATAAATTGACTATAGAAACCACGAAGTAGAAACTGACGAAGTAACAAGCTAAAGTTATTTTGGGGTAAATAAAAACTAGCGGTTTGTAAATTCAATAAAAACTCATTGAATGGACATGCCATACATGCAGTTCTCAACTATTGTTTCTCTATGCATGACACTATAATGGCAGTTTCCCATGGCTAACGACATTTCCATATTGTTCTGCTAATTTATACGATTATTTTAATTCAAGGAAACTTGTTTAACCATAGGTTACATGTGTGGGGACAATGCTTGTCAGTTACGCTCCTTTTCCTAACGGGGTTGGGTAACTCCATGTAGCTTATCATATCCGGTACTTGCTTTATTATGAATAAAAGGACATTAAGGCTTAAACAAAGGTATTTGGCACACAGGCTAACAATGTTCAGCTATTATACATAATAATAAAATAATTGTTTTAAATTCACTCAAAGTTTATACCAGGTTAGACAGAAAGGGGCTACTAATCCAAACGGTTGTTAAAGTATGTAATAATGAATGACTTTTGTTCTAAAACTTTTCCCAAAAGTCAATATAAGAGAAATAGCTGTTCAAACGATTTCCAAAAAAATACGTTAAATTCTATCTATCGTCAGTTATGATCAGTGTTTACATTTTAGGTCATATTTGGGGTCACAAAGTAGAACCTTCATTGTCTGAATTCATAACTAAAGCAGGAATGAAGAATTTATGAAAAAACTAAAATAATAGGTAGGTAGTATTTTTTTTTGGAAATAATAATTATTGAATTTTAAAATGTTAACTCTTTCTTTAAAACAGTCATCAGTGAGTAGGGGGCCGCGGATTAGTACCCCCCCTTTCCGACTAACCTTGTATAGGTTTACCGATGAGAAACCTCGTATTTTATATCTACTGTAAAATGAGCTACATACATTAAAAATCGGTCATAGAGCAGTTAAGAGTCAAACTTCTAAACTCATTTATTCAAAATAGACTAGAATTACTTAGTTCTTTTTGAACGTCAATATTAGGTACATAAAAGACAGCCCCCAAAAGCGCCCTCCGTTCACCACTTCCTAGTGTTTTTGCTGTAAAGAAGAAACGGCGCAACAAACTCCCCAGCAACACATATCTGTCTGTCAAGTGAATAAATTAATTGAGTCTATACACAGCAAAAGGTATTAATAATTACAATAATGAAATTATGCGTATATGTTACGGTGAATGATTACTAGGTGGATGGACAAAGTTAACATTATCCAGTTAAACTTAGTTCTATTCATATAAGGTCTTTGGGTAAAGTCCGAAATGATTACAAACTTTGGACATTATCCAGTGCCCTTTAAAGGAACTTTCTATGACGAAAACATGACAACAAATAAAAACTCATTATCTTTGCGATACTTTAGGCTTGTTTACAAACGTTTCAACATTGTCCAACAGTTTCACCACTGCATTTATCTCGGGGACATCGGGTTTTCATTTCTTAAACTACATAATTTTTTGTCCAGTCAACAGTGTCGACTAGGTCATCAGAGTCGTCACTGTCCAAGGCTGCTTTTTATCTTTTAGCTTCGTTAGGTTTCCAAATTGCATCGTCGTTGGTTTTGCCTCGCAAGTAGGCTTGCCAACCGTCCCGCGAGAGCCGGGACATCCCGTTTCTAGAGCTTTAGAGGATGAGTCCCGCGAAAGACGTGTGCGGGACGTGCCGTTTTATCGTACCTACGGCTCAACTTTTGGGCAGAAGTCGGAATTTAGTGATCGCACGTTTTGTTTAACTAGAAGAGTGGAAAGAGATCGCGACCGCAAGTCTCGCGTCGAATGAACACCATATTATATTTCCAAATGTTTTCAACTTTTTTGCTTTGTTGTAAGTCTTGTACTTGTATGCCAAAGAAAAACTTTCAATAATACTGTTTAAAATAATTTCTAATTGTATTTTTCGCCTCCAACTTTGATAGTTGGGTCCCGGTTTTTTTGCCACGTCCCGCATTTTGACTGCCAAGTCCCGGGAAATTCTTACATCAAGGTTGTCAAGCCTACTTGCAAGCTATACCGACCCAAGAATTTGTTTTATTTTTTTATTTATATCAGGCATCAATGCCCCATATAGAAATATTATGCTATGGTTCCCACGATCAGGTTTGCAGCATGTGATCTCCTATTCGTTACATACCGCAGTAGTTCTCAGCCTAGTATCGGTCGTTCTCTCAGCCCACTAGATAGGTATATCGATCGATCGATCATGATTGGTAGTATGATGCTTTAGGAACTAATCACATTAATCAGCATCAGTAGAAATAGGTATGTCTTAAAAAAATCCTGTGCTATCAACTGCGAAAGCATGTGAAGCGTGCGTATGCGTGCTGAGTTGCTGCGCATGCCAAAGCTGAATTGATGGGGAAACTGAATCGATGTGAAAAGGTGAAAGCACGTGCATGTTCGTACAAAATGCGCATTTTCTGTGAGTGAAATGCCAATAGTAATAGCTTTATTTCTTAAAACAGGCTGTTTGTAGTCCATTATAAAATAATGTGTTATAGAATTGGTTTCATGTTGCGTAATACAAATCAGTGGATAAGGTGCCGTTCTCCTAGCTAGATTGCTAAGCAACCTGTGTTTAGGAGAAACAGTACCTGCCCCTTACTTGGATATCTATTTCATACAAATGTTACTTTGAGGTGAATACTGAAATTATTTATGATAAATTCTGTTTCACATTTTTTTTTATATTTAAACGAATTGATGTTGATAAATGTGTTTGCACCTTTTATCTTCACACTTGGCATGCTCATATAATTAAAGTTGCTGTTATTAGGACTTACAACAATGTTGTAAGTATGTATGAATTTGGAGTCGCATCGCATGCGTACCAGATATGGACAGAAAATTTTAAGTTTGGCGCGCTGCACAGCACAATCCGGTCCTGATTTAGGGTTTGAGCTAATTTTAACTTGGCACCTTAATCCTTTCCAAATACTTTTCGTCTATCGCCGGCCCTCGACCTGTCTTGCTTTTCATGACCTCGCGCCCTTCGAGTTCAGCCTATTTAGCTGACAGAGTAAATCAGGTTCCGAGCATATTAAAAGTACTACATGAAGAACACACTACACATAGTATAAATAATAAATTATGTCATGGGTCAACTCAACTTAACATGAAGGTTACATATTTTTTTCATTAACAACTGCTAGTGTAAACTGTTTGAACAAACCGCGCGAGCATTTGCGAGGTCATTACAATACATAAATGTAATTTTTTGCGCTACCAACTTATTGTGGGTAATCGGGAGTTCTTCGTCTATTACGTAATTATCCATAACTTTTCGGAGAAAAAAAATCAAATTATTATAAGGAAGTTAAGTATGACAGAAAAAAACCAAATATATAAACTTCTGATTGGCAGTCAATAGAAAAATATGCAAAAACTGATAAGTTCGATGTGCACCAGCGACATGAGAGATCTTCATATACGAGTAATAATAAATCTACACTCGGGAGCAATAAATCCGGGTCACTAACACAAACCTTAATAACAAGGAAACCAAGAATGCTAGCTTATTCAAATATAAGAGGTTTTTTTAAACTATTTAATATTCAGATGAAATTAATAATAAAAAAATGTTTATTTAAATGAACCAGCATTCTTAGTTTCCGTGATATTAAAGTTTATGTTGGTGACACGGATTCATTGCTACCGAGTGGATGTAAACAAATTTTTAATCTAGTTTTACATGTACATAAAAGAACCATATCCGTATTTTGAAGTAAACCGAAGTGGCAATGGGCCGGTCATATAGCCGTAGGACCGATGAACGTTAGGGCACGCCGCTATACTTAGCACGGCAGTATAGCGGCGGTAAGGCCCGTAATGGAGGAGTGGCTGGAGAGGCGTCACGGCGTCATTAGCTTCCGGCTGACGCAGGTACTCTCGGGAGACGGTTGTTTCGGGAAGTACCTGTGTCGCATAGGCCGGGAGCAGCCGCCCGGTTGTTAGTTGTTACCACTGCGTCGACTGCCCCGAGGACACGGCGCTGCACACGCTGCAGGCGTGTCCTGCGTGGACGACGCAGCGCCGCGAATTAGTCGCGGCAGTCGGTGGTGACCTCTCGCTTCTGGCCGTGGTTCTGTCCATGGTCGGGAGCGAGAATACGTCGGAAGCCGTCGCCTCTGGAGGATGTGATGGCAACCAAAGAAGGAGCGGAGAGGGAGAGAGAGGCAGCTGCCACTCTCCCTCCCCGCGCCAGACGTACCGAACGCCGGGGGGCGCCGGAGGGCGCGCGACGATCTTCGGCCACCGCTGTGTGTGGCCTGCGGGCAGCGGTTTAGGGGACCCGTCGCCCGACCAGTAACAGGCCCGGTAAGGCGGCGCGCAGTGTTCCGCGCGCGCCTCTCAGGAGGACGTGGGGCAAGGCCCCACTGTAGGAGAGGTCTACCAGGGGCTGGCGGGGTCGCGGTGCATGCAGCTGCGAATCCCGCAACCCCAGTCAAGGGTCAAGAGAAGGAATACTGTTGGTTTTTAGCCGGTAAAACTCCGGCATAACCCTTCGCTTTCCCCGGACGAAGCGAATGAGGATTCAACCACGATAAAAAAAAAGAACCGGTGACCGTTGGGGAGACGTGTTCTTGAGTAGGTATACACCGGGATTTAGCAAACGTCGTGTGGATCAGTGTCTAGGCAAAGTGACGATCTTCGCAAGGTGGCTGGTAGCAGCTTGATAAGAGAGGCTGAAGATCGATTTCAGTGGCGTGCTATTGGAGAGGCCTATGTCCAGCAGTGGACTGCTATGGGCTGATGTTGATGATGTGACGTTCTTTTGATTGCTTTATAATACAAAAGTGTTACATATTTGCAAGTATAATATGCATGCTAAAAAGGTTAGTTGTCAAAAGGGTACCTTAAAACGTAGCGGTTTTAATCTCTGTAATAAAGGTGGCTATTATGCTGCCTGGTGGTATATTAGGTAAGGCGGTAGATCTAATCGATAAATACAACTCACTAGCTTGGTTAAATGTCGACTAGGCGTTATAGGCATTACCTTTGCTTTAACGATATAACTATACTATAAGTGATACTAAGTGATACTAATATTGTTCATGGTCTAAATGTGTTCTTTGTGGTTTCAGTTGCAAATTGACCAGTTTGTTTGATGGTTTTTAAAAGAAGGTTATCAGGTGTAATATAAAATATTTTTTTTGTTTTATTTTGTGCGTAGAATTTTAAGTTTACAGTTTATAACGTCCAGGAGGCCAGATCTACTATAATAGTAAACACAATTTTTCGCTGCGGGTACGGCAATAAAATGTGTGAGCGTGAACAAACAACAAATGAAAATGTGTTTAGTATAACAAAATTGTATAAAATTGCAATCAAACCGCAGCTCAACCACAACTATTTAACTTTTTAGGGTTCCGTACCCAAACGGTGACAACTGGACCAGTCACAGAGCTGTATCATTTGACCGTCATAGGTAGCCAGTTGAAATTTTCACAGAATTCAGTATTTTTGTTACTATCTCTATCATGTCACATGTTAAAAATAATGAAAAGTCTAAACCCAAAGGATGCATTTTTTCTAACGGTTACCTATACATAGAAGCCTAAAACTTGGTGTAGTTGTAGTGCATACTCATAATTAAACAACAAATAACACTAAGGAAAGAACACTAGTGGTGGTACGGGACCCTCAGCGCACGAGTCCGACTCGCACTTGGTTTTTTGTCTTCTTATAACGGCCAAACAGCCGTGGTTCTAAGGCAAGATTGCTATTATCATAATTAAAGATTATACAGGATGAAATTGTAATCACTCGACAAACCGAAATGGAAGATTGTACTCATCACTATGAACAACTTTTACTATGGGACCAAACCGGAAATCGCGGTAAAAAAACAGATGTTCCCTACATTTATGTTCGCATAACTCGTCAAATGCCATGGACTGAATTCGGATATTGCTTACGCACTAATCCGATCTCTGATCCAAATCCAAGCAATTCAGGATATCTTTGGCATTATGTCCGATTTGAATCCGAGGTAATGGGAAAGCGTTCATACAAACAGTACTACGGCTACTTCGGTCCGTCGATATTACTTCCGAATTGGAGACTCACGGATGACGGAGAGAAATCGGATGACGGAAGTCGGATCTAGTGCGTTAACAGTTAGTATTTTCATAGATTCGGATCGTATGCAGTGCGTAACCGCTCTAAGAGCTGAAAAATTTTGTCGACACGTACAGAACCCTTAAGGCGCGATTGGTCGACTTCGCGATTAGTCCAATGGTAAAAAAAATGACCATTTCGTCTTTAGTCCAATTCGCGCTTGTTCCAATTCTCGTTTAGTCCAATTCGCGATTTTGGACCAACCGCGAATTCGGTATGTAAAGTTTTTTTTTGGTATTTTATATATTTTTATTAAATATTAGGCTACTTTAAGAAACTAATTTGAATATTTTCGTTTTCTACGCGGTAGTTTTTTAATATATTTTTAAAGTTTTTCTAGTGATGACGTCACACAATAGGAGTAAGAGTTCAATTCCTTTGCCGGGTACGATAGACAAAGAAACCAATACTTTGTCTACGCCAAGTACAGAAAAAGTAAAAGTATATGTACCTACCATAAATTACGTTTTATATACAAACAAACAACAACGACTATTCGTAACTATTTCGTGATACGTCACGAAATAGGAAGAGAGGTCAAATAGATGTCCAGTAAATTCATGCATTTTTGCTAAAATACCATCTTATAATATTAAGAGCTAAAAATTGCAAAATATTGTTGTTTACCAAACTAAAACCTCGAAATGGTTTTTGAATCAGCATAGGTTAACTGTTACTTTAAATACCGGAATATGGCGATTAAAAACACGGTCAAATTCAAAGCGTAAACTTGTTGCCATCACTTTAACTTAGTTTTTATCTATCTGGGGAGTTTGTTGTGCCGTTTCTTCTTCACAGCATAATGAACACTAGGAAGCGGTGAAGGTCGGGCGCTTTTGGGGGCTACCTTATGTAAAGATGATGTTTTAAAAGAATTAATTAGGTAATTCTAGTCTATTTTGAATAAACGAGTTTTGAGTTTGAGTTTATCACCATCCTTTTCTCGCGCTGTTTGTTAGTAAAAGATGGCAATAATAATTCTCTGATTTTAGTTTAGTTGGTGAACAAAATAAGTATTAAATGTATTACAAACAACATTGGTGCCGGATTCCGCCGAATATGCCGGATATGCCGAATCATAATTCGGCTTGATTGTTCAGTAAATATAGGTACGTGAGTTTATCATACATATATCAGTTCATATTTACACACACGTCTGTATTTGCACGAGTCAGTTAAAACTGCTTCACAAGATATAACCGGTTCGGGTCATTTATGGCCATTGAAAAAAATTTCTTAACATCATCACAGCATTGCTACGTATCATTAAATAGAAAATATTAATTTTTTTTCCTAGTAACCTTTTTAGCTTAAAGTAGCTCTGTATTTACATCGTGGTAGGTGGGTTTAACATGGTTGCGGTACATGCAGCTACGAATCCCGCGACCCCGGCCAAGAGTCAGAAGGAACACCGTGGGTTTTTAGCCATTACGAGTCCGGCATAACCCTTCGCCTTCCTCAGGCGAAGGGCATCAAGGAGGATTTACGCAAGAAAATAAAAGGTGGGTTTAACATTCCAATTAGTATATTAATTTACTAGCTTTCGCCCGCAGCTTCGCTTGCGTGAAATTTTGAACCCGTTAAGTGACGATTTTCCATACAAACTTTCATCCCCTATTTAACTCTCTTAGGGGTTGAATTTCGAAAAATCCCTTCTTAGTGGATGCCTACGTTACAAAAGGAACCTACTGTCAAAATTTCGAGTTTCTAACCCCAGCGGTTTAGGCTGTGCGTTGATAGATCAGTCAGTCAGCTTCTCCTTTTATATGTATAGATGATTTCAATAACGAATGAAACGACTGCTAGGTACTTCAGTAGCTCTTATTCTGCAAAGATTTTTAGCTTAATTCAGTACTTAAACATTTTTATAAGAAGTGATCATTCACACGTCACGTTATCGTCTACGTATACTGTACATACAAGTACAAAAAACTGTTTGTTGCGTTTACCTACGCTATGCGCTCGTATCCGGTGGCGGCATACGGCGGCACGTGGCAGGCCGCTGGTTATTTTTGTTAATATTATCATAGCATAATTCTTGACAGTAGTGGAGCTTGTAAATGAGTTCGTCCGGGGAAGGTGCCACCTCCATCCTCCACAGGGTCGGACTGGGCCTAAGGTATTATGATCGGGCCCCCTCCCGCCTAGAATCAGTGCAGATCATACCACCTTCGTGTCAACCAACAACTAAACGACAATAATAATCAAATAGGCAAGAGTTTTTGGAAGTGTTTATTTTCAAAGACACATTTTTATTAGAGATGGGCCGAACATGGATTTCACCGAATACGAACATTCGGCCGATTACCGAACCGAATATTCGGCCGAATATTCGGCATAATTGATTCCCTAAAGTAAACAATACAAGTCTGAATGCGTTTACTAAAAGCGCGCATATGGGCGTTTTAAGAAAATTTACCTTCATGTAACTTAAATAAAAAGTTAATAAAAATGTGAATTCTTAAGGTTATGTTCCTATATTATACTCGTAATATTCGATTTGGTCTCGTATAAAGATCTCATATTTGTCTTAGTATGTCACTAATATAATTGAGTAACGCTGTTTGTGTAGGGGTAATTGATTGATCTCTCAAATGAATACCTATAAAGAATGCAATTAATTCTTACTCTTAAAAAAAAACTATATTGGTTTAATACTTTTAACGTTTAAACTTTAAAGTTTATAAGACAATAACTAATTTTTGCCACTTTAAGTAGAAACTAGAAATATGATTATCATATCTGCTGAAATGTTGTAATTTAATCATGCAATTCTTTCTTACATTATAGACCTGATTATAATAACATACTTATATTATTTTATTATAAAGAGTTCACTGCAGCTTAATCCCAAAACAGCTACATGCTTATATTTTGTTTTTAATAACCATCTTTTTATCTGCTGTTAATGGAAATAAAACTATAGTGTGGACAAAAACATGTAAATTAGTTACCTCATAAAAATAACCCATTTAACACTCAACTCATACTCAAACATACACGGCTCAATACAGTAAAAAAAATACTTTGAGTACCACTTTGCCGAACGTTCGGTGATTTAGCCGAATATTCGGCCGAATACGAATATTCGGTAAACCTGCCGAATAACGAATATAAAACGAATATTCGGCCCATCCCTAATTTTTATGAAAAAAGTTAAAATTAGTTATGACTTAGATATATAACTAAAACTAGCTAATTATTTTTTTTCTACAAGAGGAGATATTTCACTTCGCCTACGCGGGCTTCCAGCTGGGAGGGGGGCCCGCGCACGCTAGGGCCCGGGTGGCAAACGCCACCCTAACTCTATGGCCAGTCCGACACTGATCCTCCATACCTGCTTATGCCGTTAAGCAGCACTGCTGTGTTCTGATTTGAAGAGAGACTTGGAACTTTCCAACTTCGTCGCTAAGGTTGGCAATGTATCAGCAATCCTCTTGGTGTTGTAGTTGTGTATAGGCAGCGGTAACCATTTAACCACAACATTTACTATCACATGGGAGGAGCTCGTGGCTAAATAATTACAGCCGCATAGACCGATCTTCCGGGTTAAGCCACGCTTGCCGAGGTTGGTCTGTGGATGGGTGACCATTTACCATAGCAAGTTTCCTCCGTGCCTCGGAAAGCACGTAAAGCCGTTGGTCCCGGCTGTCATTTGTAGATCTTTGACAGTCGTTACTGTTGGTCAGAAGCCAGAAAGTCTGACAACCAGTCTTACCAAGAGTATCGTATTACCCAGTTACTGGGTTGTGGAGGTCTGATAGGCAGTCGCTCCATGTAAAATACTGATATTCAGCTGTATCCGGTTCGACTGGAAGCCGACCCCAACATAGTTGGGAAAAGGCTAGGCAGATGATGATTTACTATCACATGGGCTGTTTGAAAACTATTACAATAAAAAAACTTAACATCCAACCACCTTGAACTTTGTTTGTCTTGCATGATACACGATAGAAACGGCACCTCATACCAGTGCTGCCAGATGTAAAAAAGGCACGATCGTACCACCAGCTCTAAAAAGTCGTAAAGTAGGGAAATATTTTGAAAAAAATCGTACGTTTATAACAATTATTTGTTGGAATGTTTAAGAATAAGAGTTATTTAATTTTAACAATTAACGTTCCGTAAATAAGTATCATAATGAATGAATCGTACGAACTTGACCACATAAGGCATGGAGAAATTAAAATCTGTTTCATGCAAGGACTTTGTTGTACCGTGTACGTAGTACAATATTACTTCTATCCAATGGATGTTTTCATGTTTTAGTTGCTATGCCGTTATATTGCATTGGTTCTCCTGGAAAAAATGAACAATGGAGCTATCACACAAGGGTCTTAAACGTGATACGCCACCTGATAGGGCCGTTGTTAATTTTCAGGGTGCCAACATAACCATACAGGAACAATAACGTGCAAAAATGTTGCAAAACTTTGACTTTTTTCTCGAGTTTAAATTGTCTTAAAAAGTCGTATGTTTGCTGTACGATCTTAGTCATGCGATCATACATGGCTAAAAAGTACGATTTAAATTGTACATCTGGCAGCCCTGCCTCATACAATAATAAAATAATACACTATTAAAGGCAACGAGATTGTAATGGAGACAGATTAATAAATAATAAAGTTTATTGTCACTAAAATAACATTCACATTGGGTTATGAAAGAGGTAGACACAATATAATTATTAATGTAATAAAACAGAGGTACTGATACTGATTCCCAAACTAAGCCAGAGCTTGTATTTTGGGAGACAGTGTTCAGTCGTGAGACAGAACAAGAATACCTAAAGGTTATAAAAGACGAAACCCGTTTTTAAGTGTATCTCTGCTTGCAAAATATAAATACATGCCATTTTTTTATGTTAATGATTCAGTTATGTTTTTTGTGCTATGAAGATAAAATCCTGCTCCACGAGTTAAATGTTGTTTTTTTATAAGTCTAATAAGATGCGATGTCCATGAATACATATACCTCGGCCAAATAGTCTCATTCCAGGCACGACAAGATAAAGAAGTTGCCCGACACACCGAGAATGCCTGGAAGAGCTATTGGTCGATGAAACATCTAATGAAAGGTTCTCTCCCTCTTTCACTCAAACGAAAGCTCATGGACATGTGCGTTCTCCCCACCCTCACCTATGGAGCGCAAACTTGGTCGCTTACTAAACGTCAGAAGTCCGCACTTGGAGTCTGCCAACGAGCTATGGAGCGAAGTATACTGGGTGTCAAACTTACGGACCGCATCAGAAACTCCATACTTCGCTCCAAAACACAAATAGCCGACGTTGGCCTTACAGCTGCTAGGCTAAAGTGGAACTGGGCTGGTCATGTCTGCCGCATGTCGGAGGAGCAATGGGCTAAAATAACCACTAAGTGGATCCCAACTGGCAGAAAACGACCGCGCGGCAGGCCCAGAAGAAGATGGCGGGATGAGCTGGACTCATTTTCAAAGGATTGGCCTACAACCGCACTATATCGCGAAAGGTGGAAGGAGGGAAGGGAGGCCTTTGCCCTGCAGTGGGACAACATGGGCTCATAATAATAATAATAATAAGATGCGCGCAGCGGTCTAGATCTTTCTATGCTACTTTAAATAGGTACCTACAATAATTGAGAACTGGAAATTACAAAGATGCTCGATGATTATGGCATAAAGCAAAGGTAATAGGTTAATAGGCAAAAGATAAATGAGTATTGAAAAAAAAAACAAGTACACGTTGTTTTTGTTACTTACTTTCTATTGGACCATGAATGCAACTAGTAACGTCAGTAACAAAAGTAGCTGAACACTTGAGTTTTTAAACTTTGCGTTAATTAGATAACTAATTGATAGGAAACAAAAACTTTAAGACATACTTAGAGCTGTATCTAGCAGCTCTAGGTATCTATTAATATATAAATTGTTCACATATTACATAATGAGATACACAGGTTTTAATTTTTGTATATTTCGAGCAATCAATGTAGAAAAAAAAGACGAAATACTGACAAATATAACGTTAAATAACATCTATTTGTAGTTAGGATATTTAATTGTAGTTTAATCGCGTGTTCGTACGGTTAGTGAACCCTTTGCCTTGAAAAGTGAGAGCCCAGTGCACGTGCACATAATAAGGTCACTAGTTATGCACATTAATTCACTATTTGCCGAAGTTAATTGGATTTTTCCTGTGATTTCGGGACATGTTGAAGTTTTTACCAAATATTTGTATTAAAAGATTCGGAATTTTTAAAGGTTAACGAGTTTTGAGTCTGATATGTACCTGTCATCATTTTACAAACGTGTTGCTTAGACAAAGTGACACATAAAATAAGTGTATAGTCCAGCCATTTTAATTTTGTGTAAAATGCAAACAAATATTTGACCGCGAAACATTATTTTTTCTTTAAAATCTAAACCATAACGTTTATTCCTCAGTAATATGTTGTGTGTGAAAAGATGTGTGTCCTCTGAAAAGATGGTGCGACGACATTGCTAGGACAGTCGGAGGTCTCTGGCAAAGATCAGCCAGACAGAGACAAGAATGGAGGTATTTGGAGGAGGCTTTTATCGCCCCAGGCGGTCCCTACATACAAGAAAATATTAACAACTAACATAACATTACGCAAATATACATTTTACTAACACACTAACCTAATTTTAAATATTTCAACTTACGAGTACTTAGGTAGTTATATTTGTTGTTTTTTTATTTATTTCTACTTTTTGTTTTTATTTAATTCTAGTTTTGTTTTTTTAATTTAAAAGATTTGTTACGTAAAGATATTTATTGGTTGTATTGTAGGGAATGAATAAAAGCTTTTTATTTAATTTTTTATTTTAATATGTTGTGTTTGAATCGATTCTTCGCGATTACAGTTTCGTTGATCTTTTACCTATTCAATATTTAAATGGCCGGACTCTAGATCTCATCCTACTATCCTACTAATTATAAATGTGAAAGTTCTGATATTTGTGAGTTTGTTGAATTTGGATGTTTGTTAATCAATTACGCCTTAACGGCTGATCGTATTTGGTTGAATTTTGGCAGACAGGTAGACCATGACCTGTATTACGACATAAGACTTTTTATCCGGGAACATGAAGTAGTTCCCCTAGTATGTGAGTGAAACTGCGGGCTACAGCTAGTAGTTTAATAGTAGGAATTTATAACACACACTTTAAAAGTCCCTAAAACTCTTTTTCGATACAATAAAGAATTGTAACGTAGCATCCGTTGGTGATTTTCCACATAATATTACGTGGCAGGATATAACCTTCCAAACAATATTTCATTTAAAACCACATCTATAAATCTTATCGTTTTAGTAGTTATACCAGTTTAGAGACAAGTGTTCGATGCGGAAGACTAGATACAGGTAGTATTTGATGGGACTTGTTTCGAATTTAGTTGAAACATACCTACTAAAACAAAATTAAACTGTTACAGTTGTCGACCTTACGTATACACCAGTGCTAATGTAAGGCACTTACTAGTCAAAATGCTAATTAGGTTACCCCTGCTTCTATTCTGTAAATACAATTTAAAGTCCAGCTGTAATTTTACATTGGTTTGTTGTCTTATTATTTAGATTTCTGTGGTCACTACATAAACCTGGATTTATGCATTCTGTCAATTCGTAACACTTTATGAATTGTCATCATAAATAGTTTCTTGAATGACATTGTTTGATTTATAGCTCAGCACAGAATTACCAAAGCCATATATACGTAGTATAGGTACGGGTGAGTATTTCTGTACCATTTCTATATTTTTCTGTTACAATCATAGCGGTAATATTAGGTGTTGTATAATATTATAAAAAGTTGTTCTAAAATTACGTTTTACAAGGGCAATTTTTCACTAGTTAAATTGTAGTGTTAGTCCCTGCATGTATTTTTCTTTTAATCATAGCAAGGTGTAGATTAAGATTCAAGCCAAGTCAGAAAGATTACCGAAAAAACAAATTGGAAATCTGTGATTCTAAAGATACAGGTGGTTTTCAGTCAGGTAGTGAGTTAGGTAGGAGTGCTGTCAATGAACACATATTGCCTAGAATGTTTGAAAGTCCATAAATTAAGAAAAGCCGACTTTGACGGCAATTATTCAAATCTTTTATGGATACATAACTATCTAAGTAGTATTGTGTTAAGTATCGTTGTTATTTCATCAATTTTGTTAAGTAATGTTTTAACAATATTGTTCCTAAAACCGATGTCAAGGAGGTTTCAAAATTATATCTTTTTTTTATAAAAATATTTAATTTCTAAAAGCCCCAACAATACATAGAACACGTAGGAGAAACAATGATAAATATCATAATTTGTTTATGATCTTTTAATATTTTGTACCTGTACCGTTGGTGTGTGTCATATTTAGTTCCATTTTAAGCACTAAGTACATAAGTCAAATGGAGGAAATAGCAATATCTCGAGCGCCATACATCCGCATCTATTCTTATTATCTACAAGGTGAACAAGTTTTATGATTGGTTTTTTTTTTGCCGCCCTAACGGCGTATACGTACATTAGGTACACACGGCTACACATCAAGCTATACAAAACCAGTTTATCTTGGAGTCGCTTTGTATAATCTTTTCGCACAAGTAACGATCAGCTTATACTGGTTTTGCATAGCTTGAAGTGTAGCCGTGTGTACATGTACATCTAGACAGGACTGTTTTTAAAGTAATTAGATACAAGTATCAGAGTCAAGTTCTGCCAGGATAATAATGACTGAGGGTGACTTACAGCCGATATTAATCTACTATTAGAGGTGAAGTAGCAGCGTGCGGCAGCATCAACGTGCCCATGGATGTGAAACTGAGTTTTTACAGGCTGTGGAGGTCAGACCAACAGACCGGAAAAACGGCAATATAATAAAAAAAAGGAAAACAATGTTCTCGGTGATGTAAGGTGTGAGAAATATTTTAACAATACACACTACTTTACCACGTTCAGTGCCGGGCGGAATATTCCGATTTGTCCCCTTGATCTGTCCCCTTCGGGGGGCCAATCAGGAATAAAAAATCGGCCTGTTCCCCCGTCACCAAGACGAACTGACAACTCGAACGAATTATTTCTGGTCTGTCCCCCTGCTGTTCTTTAGGAACGCAGGGGATAGACCAGAAAGTAGACCTTGATCGTAGACCGCATCATCGCTTAACATCAGGCGAGATGTCGGCCAAACGCAGGCCTAGTAATAACTGTTACAGACGAGGGGACAGATCAGGGGGACAGATCGGAATAATCCTGCCGGGCGCCCTCCACGACCCGGCATCGCGCATGCGACTAGAGGGTCGTGGAGGGCTCATTTTAAATGTAGGTTTTTCATCTTCTTTAAAGAAAATACACCGACATAAAACAATCAACAAGACCTTCTGAAAACACTATTTAACTACGAAGTAGCTAGTTTTATGACACGGTTTTTAACCTAATGCCAAGAACTCTCCTCGAGGGTTCACTCTTAGCGCAAACGTAATGCCGAGGACTCTCCTGGAAGGTCCACTAGCAATATGTACGGCGGCATAGCGAATGAGCTCATTGAAAAGTGTGGTGAACTGTAATGCGTTAATAAAACACTAACAGAGCCCGGAAGGTTTTGTTTCTTGGGCTTGAGAACGCCCTTTGTGCCGAACCAAAAATATATAGATGGTATGGAACTTGTGACAAGATAATTGTTGGACTCTATGTCAATTGACATATATACCTACACATCAAAAAAAGTTTGCGATCACTAGCATAATTAAGTAAGTGAAGATTCCGAGTTCAAAGTCCAACTGAAATCTGATTTATATTTATCATGATAATTATCGCTTTGAATCCCGATTAGAAAATTCGGCTTCAAAAAGGCTACATAATTTTCCAAAGTGATCGCAAACTTTTTTTGATGTGTGTACGAGAAGCTCCGTCGCATAATTTCCTATCGAATGCGATTTTATTCAAATTAGCCGTATATTTTAGAATAATATCTGTTGTAATGATTTGCTGCACATTTTCCCGTTGACAATGTTAGTGCGATTAATAAAATGTTTACAACCACAAAGATCAAGGCCAACGTACGGTAATAGCCAACCTGCTATTATGCATGACGTGCATGTGCACGTTTTTGCGTCTATTTTCAATAGAGGTATGTCCAATGTCCATGTCTATATTTTTGTCATTTCGATGATAATTTACATTTCTATCTGCCAAGCCATTCCTCAAGCTTCTAGTGTAACCAGATGCGACTAAATACCTGTATTTTACGCGGAGCGACTGCCATCAGACCTCTGTAAACCAGTTAGGTACAATGCCAATATTAGCTGGGCAATGCCGATATCCTAAGGCCCAGACTCCACCAAAGCGGAGACGAGACGAGCGGAGCGGAGATGTGTTTTAAAACCAATAGAATTTCGTTATTCACACATCTCGTCTCCACTCTGCTTAAGTGGATACCACTGAACGGAGATATTTGTATGGCGCGATGGAAGCGGAGATGTGAGCTGTTCCTCGCTGAGATTGAGCTGGGTCGCGGTACAGGGCAGAGATGTGAGCTCGCAAGCTGAAGACGGCGCGCAGCGGAGACGAGATGTGTGCGATGCCTTTCGTGTCAGATCGCACTAAACTGTGCGTTCACATCCAACGCTCGCCGCACGCAGCTCAGTTCCGCTCTAGTCAGCGCACATCTCCACCCTAGCCAGCACACATCTCCGCTACAGTCTAGCCAGTACACATCTCCGCAGTTTCGGTGGATACACCTTAGCTGAAAAACATCACACCCAGGACCGACGGCTTAATGTGCCGGGCTTAACGAGGCACGGAGGTTTTTCGATGTGTAACGAACGGTCACCCATCCACGGACTGACCGCGGCAACCGCAGCTTAACCTTGCAAATCGTATGATCCGCGCGGTTATTAATTAGTTCCTCTCTTTAGATAAACATGATAATTATGTAAAAATAGTTGTAATAAGTAAAGATGGGAAGAGCTTAAACATAAACCCCCTTGTTACAAAAAATGGTTCAAACCGAGACTAGGATAAAACCAGATTTAAAATATACCCACCACTTTTTTTTTTCTTTTTTTTTTAAACTTTGCCCCACACTAAGATTTCTCTTGTATCGTGGGTGCGTTTACAGACACAAATCTCACAAACAAACGCCCAGACCCGGAACAACCATCTGTAGGCCATACAAATTTTTGTTCCGTGTGGGAATCGAACCCACGACCCGTAGCGCAGAAGCCAATCGCTTAGCCACTGCACCAAACGTGTCGTCTCTTTCTAACATAATATAACAAAAAGAGACGGGGCTATTTTAAAACCTGTGTTTTTCTTAGACCATCTTTTGTAATAAGGGGGAAAAAGAGTAAACTACACGAAGACAGACATTGAATACATAATTTATGGTGTCTAATGTCTATATCGTCACGATGAGGTCAACATAATAAAATACCGTAGTACTCCGTAGCGCATAGCAACCTCTGAGATCGTTTTCCGCTGTAATGTCTTTCTTGGATGGGTTACACATGAATTCTTTGTCTTAAGCCCAAATCCACTAGCTATTACCGTGCAAGTTCATTTCTACAGCCAACTTTCAAACCTTCTGCAAGTTTTACGAACAAAACGAGCACTTTCCTGCAATAACTTGTGTAATAAAACTTGGTACTGAATTTGGCGCTTTATAGAGCAGGTGAAGCAGTCGGTCCGGGTTTTTAAAAATCTAAAGTGCCAGAAAAAGAAAACACTGTTTTCTGATAGGAAATAACATATTGTTTTTTTTTACTATTACGGTAAAAGTCTACGATTGAATCCAAGAGAGATTGAATTTAAAAAAAAAACACGTTCAAAAAATTACATTTACATACTTTCAATTAAAAAATATATTATACCTAATTATGGTCTAAAAATAACAGACAAAAGTAAGATGCTATAATTTAAAATTATAATAGCAGCCTGGTGGTTATACTTTATACACTTTTGTTGTATTGATCAATAAAAACCGGCCAAGTGCGAGTTGGAATCGCGCACGAAGGGTTCCGTACCATTATCTAAGCTGTTTTTTAGTATTTATTGTTATAGCGACAACAGAAATACATCATCTGTGAAAATTTCAACTGTCTAACTATGACGGTCCTTGATACAGCCTGGTGACAGATGGACGGACGGACAGCGGAGTCTTATAGTAGTAGGGTCCCGTTTTACCATTTGGGTGCGGAACCCTAAAAATGATCGAAATATTACTTCCCATAAGAAAACGTTTACTTTTTTTTCTGGCCGGTCCTTTCTATTTTGGGTACGAAATGAATCATTTGACAATCGGTCAGTTATAGGACATCGGTTTAAAGACCTTTTGACATAGGTAACAGTTTTTTTTAGAGTTAGTGCCTTTCCCATCAAAGGTTACAGATAACCGTGTGTTCCCATGTAATCGCAGTTGTTTCATACTTATTTGCTTTGTTAGGTATTTTTCATTGTTTAAAGTTTTTACGTAATTACCTAAAATTAGTAATTAATGTCAGACGTTGATTAATACAGAAACATTTGCTGTAAATTACATGTCAATACCAGAATTAATGTTTTTAGGAAATTCTAGTTACAAAGAAAAACTCAGTGGTTCTGTAACTTTGCAATAATTTCCTTCTTGTAATTACGACAGTAGCTCTCTATTGCTCTAATTAGTACCTACCTACGTGTGTGGCCAATATTAGGTACCTATAGCCCATAGTGTCTATTGGATCTCTTCGCTGACGTACTAAAAATATTTTTATAGTATTTATTTTATTAATTTGAAATTTCTGTTTCATCACGACAAACTTAGTGCGAATAAAACTTTTAGTTCCGTTAGTAAAAACTAGCGGAATGATAGTCACAGTATATTCCTTTATATTTATGTAGTTTATTTTATCAGTATAAAATTTTACTATTTATTATTTTAATGCATAGGTATGGGAGGATCTCCAAAATCAGCGTATTTGGTTGACTGCACTGGTGCATTTTATATATTATAATATAAATTGTGTTCCTTATTTTTGTATCGAAAGGAAGGTGTCTAAATAAGTCTATTTTTATGTTGGCCTCGATTTTAACCAAGTAGTTTTGGACATATTTAGGTTTGAAAAGCGATCAATATCAGAGCATCTGCTCTTATTTTAGCCATCCTACGTCGCTTAGCCAACTTCTTTTTCTTCTCGCTTTTCTTCTAATGTCTATTTCTTTGCTTTCTTAAAAAAGTGCCCGTAATCTGGTCTATTTGAAATAAAAAAAACTTTGACTTTGACTTGACTTTGGAGACATTGTTGTGTTCTGACCCCAACCAACCGATTTGTTATTTTTGTATCAATTTCTATGTAATTAATTTGTTAGTCTATTTTTTGTTTAACCGAGAGACAGTAGCGCGACACGTGACTAGTGACTTCGAAAATGCATTATTTATTTGTTAAATATTTTATTTCGTATCACTACATAATATAAAACAAAGTCGCTTCCCGCTGTCTGTCTCTATGTATGCTTAGATCTTTAAAACTACGCAACGGATTTTGATGCGGTTTTTTTAATAGATAGAGTGTTTCAAGAGGCAGGTTTATATGTATAATACGTGCATAATATAGTAGAGAACGACGCGGAATACGCGATACACGACATCCAGGAAGGCAAAACTGCTGGCGACCTCTAGTTTCGTATAAAATGTAAAATTAATGCAATTATTGGATCGATGCGATCTGGCCTCTTTGGCTAGAGTAATCTATTCCATGGCAATCAAAAAAAGTAACTAATTCATCTATTCTGCAGAGATTCAAAACAATAGAAAGCTATCATTTCTGCACAATACTTGTATCACTAAAACCGTTCTAATTATTGAATTGAAGCATAAACAAAGTGAATAACAAATGATAAAATTGTACCATAGTGATCAAACATTTAGAAATCCAAAGCCAGAGGAATCACCTTTACGTTCCTTTACGTTTATTTAAAAAAGCCCTATATAAATGGTTACTTGAAAATAATTTATATACGTTGAAAGAGTGTATAGATAGTAAATTTAACCGTAAAAAATTACATGGAAGTATATTTTTTTAAATCTTGATCTCACAATGTACGCAATTAATTTAATATTTTATATAATGTAATAAGTGATAAAGTGATTATATTCTAAAATGATACAATTTAATTAATAATTAATGTTATTATGTAATTAATGATATTCGTATGCCTCTTGCAGAGGCGGATGTGTCGGAAAACTAATTGTCTACCTATCTAACAACTTTTGTACCATATCCTTGGCGAATAAATATCTTATCTTATCAATCGTTTACCTCTATAAATCGGCAGCTTGGCAAAGCAGGGCATACGTGTCTCTCTCAGTAGAAGAAGCATAGCTGATGACAGCGTGCACGGCGAAAACTGGTCGGCTAAAGCCTGAGCTAGGGATTCAGGACACAAATTCGTGTCGTTCCAAAGCAATCAACGAAAAGACTCGGAAGCAATTATTTTTTTGAATATAAGCGAAACTATACAATATTTGTTAAAATGTAATTTAGTTCTATTATAGGAAACCTTTTATTAAGTTAGATAAATAAAGAAGACGTCGTAATGTTTACATACACTACGAACTATTTTCTGAACCAAACGGGAGGACAGCCCAAAGCGATCAATTATTCGAGGTTTCAGATTTTTTTAATACATTTATGATAATGTTAGATAAATAATTATGACTGTTCCAGGTAGCTAACAGACCAAACTATAGAACAGAAAATATTCTCATTAAAAATTTTTAGTATACGGGGGGGGGGGGGGGGGGGGACTTCTCCACCAAGACACAGTTTTTTTTTATTTTGAAGATTGACCCAAATACAAATAATAAAGAAGCATAACAAACCTTCAATCCTGAAATCCCTTGCGAACTGCATCACACACTGACCAAAATAATCTGAACAATTTTACTGTAGATCGTCATTTTGTAAACAACAATTTTCCCGCCACGAATGTCCACACACAGATAATAAAACAAAACAAAACACAGTTTCGAAATTCGAACTTATTTTTTTCTTTTAATGCCGGCCGGTGCGTTCCGTTTCGCGTTCGATTCACGAATGCAGGCAACATTTTCCTTCGGCGAAGGCGCGATCCGTGCAGCCACTCACCTTGATTTTCCTGAACGTAGATGATATTTAGGCCGTAAGGTGTAATTTACTTATCACATTGCAGTTTTATAGCAGGTTTTGGATTACCTTCGCGCAATGAATCGTGGACAGGAATATGATATGTAATGTAACTTTCATAACTTGTATTTTTAGCTAGATCTTTGAAAGTACTTACGTAAAATATTTATGATACGATACAATCGCTGAAAGAAAACTCATTTTTTATAGTATCCTCATACATGCCCTTGTCTTTTCTCGCCCCTTTGGGGTGTAATTTTGTTTGCATTACTCGCGAAAGAAAACCTTGAAAATAAAGTGGCAGATTTTTTTAAATACATATTAAATACCTACTTACATCATTTTTTACGTAGGAGTTTTCATGCTAATTTATTTTGAGCTAGATTTATCAATGCCATGTTTGATAATTAATTTTACGACCTATCGTAAACGATGTGATACGTTATAATCATAAAATTGTAACCACTAGCCCCTCCAACATTTATATGCGGTTTCTTTATTTTTATGGAAATATTTAAAAATGTTAATTCATATGTTATACCGGAAAATAAACGGGTTAGTTTAGGCTTTAGGCACCCACAAATTAACATTGTCATGTCATATCTTCGTTTTTTTAGCTCATAATTAAGCTTGTATTTTTGAATTTTGAATATTACATAAAACGTTACAAAACGAGTTAGGTCTTGACTACAGAGCTACCTATGTTTTAGGAACAAATAATTCAACTATGAAGTCGATGAGCTAAGGGGGCTATTACACTATCATATCATGATCGTAGATCTATGAGTCATATATATATGGCAATGTAATATAAATACATAATCATATATGAATCATTTCTCCGTACAAATATATGACTAGAGGTCAAATAAGACATAATGATCTTATGTATGATCCTAGATATATGATAGTGTAATAGTTATCCCCCTTAAGAAGACATTCTACCGGATGACTTTTTTACCGTCTGAAATATAATGTGTGAACGGAGTAGAAGCCCATGGCATAGTTCATTTGCCTTTATTTAAATTGATCAATCAATAAACACTACTAATTTAAAGTAAACTTTCATACTAAACAAATAAAACCATCATTATGAAATAAGTAAATCGAATAAATAATTCCTGAATTCAAATCAAACAAACGTCCTGCGTATAATTTGAATAACGACGTATCTATTGATAGATTAATTTCACTCTGTGCCATGGGCTTCTACTCCATTCACCTAAGCAAAAGTCATTCGGTATTTATGTGAATGAGCCAACAGTTTAGATCCCCTGACTAGAGCGGTTACGCACTGCATCCGATCCGAATCCGAGAAAATACGTCCCGAAGACTACATAGAACTATTTGTATGGTAGTTTACGCACTAGACCGGACTTCCGTCATCCGATTTCTCTCCGTCATCCGTGAGTTTCCAATTCGGAAGAAATTGATTGAAATTGACGGACCGAAGTAACCGTAGAGCTGTTTGTATGAACGCTTTCGCATTACCTCGGATTCAAATCGGATGCCAAATGGATATGCCAAAGATGGTCCCTTAATTGTTTGAATTTGGATCAGAGATCGGATAAGTGCGTAAGCGATATCCGAATTCGGTCCGAGTTGTTTAGACTCTAGATTCGTATTTTCACGTATTCGAATCGGATGTAGTGCGCAAAGCAATATCCGAATTCGGTCCGAGTTTTTATATTCTTATTTTCACGGATCCGGATCGGATGCAGTGCGTAATCGCTGTAAGAAAGAAAACTATTTCACCGTGTTCAAATAAGTATCAGTTTCATCTACTAGTTACGCGTCCATTTCCACACGACGTTACGCTAGCCCGCCGTAAATACCTCGTTATTTACCATGTAAAACGTTGGCCAGTAACTGAGCTATGTATTACGTGTAATCGAAGCAGGAATTCCTATTACAAGGCTTACGTAAGTAGGGACAGGGTGTTGAGAAAGCTCCGTAATTGTATAATAACTATTTATGTGCTGGAAGTAAACTAGTTTGGCTCGATTGGTTCAGATTGCTATTTATGATAGCATGTGTTTCGTTAGAGGCTAGTGTTCACCAACGTTCATTTTCTTGTTAAACAATCGTTCAATTTTTTTATGTAAACACTTCTTTTATTTGACGAGGGGCTCGTGGCTAAATTAAAAACCGAGAGTTGAGGAACGAGTCGTTGTCCAAACTGTACATCGCTTCGGAGTTGTCCTGGAGTTGAGATGAAGAACTTGTTAGATGAAGTTTATTTTGAATAAGTACAATATTTACTCAAACAATATTTTTAAACATAGTTACAAATAAAGAAAAATATATCCTAATAAAACTATAAACTAAAATAAGGCATCAAAATATTCCTCCGCATCGCTGTCGACTGGTATCGTGCCCAGAAGGCTGGCAGCATTGCCACGTTGTATGGCAATGCTAATCCTTTCTTCTTCTTCTATCGTGTCGGCAAACCCGGCACTAGCTATACGAGAATAGCTCAAGCAGTGGTGAAAAGATTAGCCAGTCAGCAAGGTTGGAAGCGGGGCTGACTGCCCAGGGTGCGCCGGACATACTTATGTATCGTCACTCGTGGAGGCTCTTTTCATGCACCCCAATCCTTTGACCAAAGTAGAGGCCAGCCTTCGGGTCACGGGACGTGTCGACCTTGGAATATCTTTGTATAAGATTTGGGCAGTCGGACCCCACGGCCCGAGTGTTTCGACCCCAAACGGCTCGAAAATATAATCACTAATAAAGTTATTGTATTTTCGCCGCTTGAGGGCCTCTGCAGCTGCAGCAGCAGCGCCAGCACAGCCTGGCGAGCTAGGAAGATGGGATGGCGCAAGGGTATCGACGCAAGTTGCGTCCCATACCAGAGGCCTACCCATCTTCCATGGCATAAATGACATGCCAGTTGATGAAGTTAAAATATAATGTGGTATGCTAATATAAGGTCTTGTAGATCAACTACGATAACATGGCACGCCCCTGCATGGATACTGCAAGTAAAAATGTGTGAGAAAGAATATTTGCAGCAGTCTTTCTCAAAGTGGGCGACAACGCCCCATTGTGGGCGTTAGAGTCCTACAGGGGGGCGGTAAAGAACGGTAAAAGTAATGATTTCGATTGTGATTATTAAGATGTGGTAAAGTTAAAAAGATTAGGCGGCGCTAGAAGATATTTGATTCTCAAAGTGGGCGGTAGACGAAATAAGTTTGAGAACCTCTGATTTACAGCGACGTTAAGGCTAAGCGTATGCTGAGACGCAGGTGACGCAGGTGCACGCAGCGCAGCGCAGAGCAGATTTTGTAATGTATGAACGTACTAAGAGCTGCGTACGCTGCGGCGCAGACGCGTGCGACTCAGACATGCGTCTGTCCTGCTCTGCGCGTCTTTGTAGTGCCGGCACAGATTTCTGCGCGACGCGTGCATGTCGACATGTGTTTTTTACCGCTAACTCGTAATATTATTGCAATGACAGAACATTTAATTGAATTAGTGCGTTGTGAACCTTATTTGTATGATACTAATCATCCAGACTATTAAAAAAAACGTTCGTCAACTCGAACACGTCTATTCTTTGTAGTAGTTAAAACTCGAATGTGTCTTCGAGCTGCGTCGCAGCATGCGGTCGTGGCCTATGTCTGCCTCGCCTGCCCTGCGCGGCAAAATCTGTACTGTGCTGCGCTGCGTCACCTGCGTCTCAGCATACGCTTAGCCTAAATCTGTCGAACGACTGATTCATGTTATTGTTTAAGTTTGGGCTACAGTTGCAGAATACACACGCGTTGTAATTATTCCTTCTCACACATTTTTACTTGCAGTGTCAATGGAGGTAGTTGATCTAGCTCTACTTTAATAGTCCACGATATTTTGTATAGCGCCTTAGTGAATGCCGAAGATAATGTAGGTATCACTAAAATTAAATCAGTTGCATTTTTTTGCCACATTTTTTAATATAACAGTCTTTTGATTACTTTCTGGCTCCAAGTTGTAATAACATCCGTGCATAATTAAAAAATGTGCAAGAAAATGGCGTGCATGGATGTTATTACACTTAAAATTACCAGTAAATTAATTAATTGATTCATGCTAATCCTAACTTCCTAACTAATATCCTGTCCTAACTAATATTATAAATACGAAAGTAAGTTTGTTTGTTTGTCACCTTTTCACGCCTAAACCACTAAAGCGATCATCCTGAAATTTTGCGTATACGTTGTCAGGTGTACAGAAACGGACATAGGGTTCATAGGGGACATAGGGACGTTAAACCGTCGGTCCCGGGTGTCATACGAAAACCTATGACAGTCGTTACGGGTAATCAGAAGCCCGAAAGTCTGCCAACCGGTCTAACCGTACGATATCGTCGCTCGGGAGTGAAAACCTCGGGAATGCAATTTGGTCATTTTTATTTTATCACGACGTATAGGGACTGTATCTTGCGAGGAGCTCGTGGCTGAATAATTACAGCCGCATAGACCGATCTTCCGGGTTAAGCCACGCTTGCCGAGATTGGTCTGTGGATGGGTGACCATTTACCATAGCGAGTTTCCTCCGTGTCTCGGAAAGCACGTAAAGCCGTTGGTCCCGGCTGTCATTTGTAGATCTTTGACAGTCGTTACTGTTGGTCAGAAGCCAGAAAGTCTGACAACCAGTCTTACCAAGAGTATCGTATTACCCAGTTACTGGGTTGTGGAGGTCTGATAGGCAGTCGCTCCATGTAAAATACTGATATTCAGCTGCATCCAGTTCGACTGGAAGCCGACCCCAACATAGTTGGGAAAAGGCTAGGCAGATGATGTATAGGGACTGTATCTTATAAGAGAACCGCGCTATGTGAATTTAGTTTATAGGCACTGAAACTAGTCTTTATTGAGTACATAAAATTCGTAATAAATATAATTGACTAGCTTTATTCTTTTTAGCTTATTCCGCGTGAAAGCCCACAGGAACTGTGCAATGACCAAATGCATTCCAGAGGTTTTCACTCCCGAGTGACGATATCGGGATTGCCCAGTAACTGGGTTGCGGAGGTCTGGGGGGTTACCATGATCTCTTAGAGCAGGAATGTTTTAATATTATTACGAGAGTGGGTAAGAGATGGCGCTAGAGAGCTGTTTAGCGCTGTCACTTTCCCACTCTCGGAGTAATATTAAAACATTCCTGCTCTAAGAGATTATGGTAAGAGATTATTGTAACCCCCCAGATGGCATTCGCTTCGTGTAAAATACTGGTCTTCAGCCGCATTTGGTTGGGAAAAGCTTACGCAGAAAAAAAGTTGTATAATCAGAGAATTAATTTTGGTCAACGTAGTGGAGGTTTTTTTTTTCGTTGTTTTTTTTCTGGCGTTTTAGATACGCTTTCCACGAAGGACACCCATCTGAATAGCACCGAAACTATTCCACGAATAGCACTGATCAAGACTTTGTTTTAGATAGAAACTACTTTATGTACTGGTGCGATTCTTGGAAAAGCTTCGGTGCTATTTGCATGGGTGCTATTCAGATGGTTGCTATGATGGACTACGTCGTTTTAAAGATCGTGTGATCGTGGAGCGCTCGCTTTACTATACAGTGTTACTGGTTATTGGACGCGATCCCGTGGTAGCGTTATTATAGGACATGTTATCCACTATCTAATAACACGGTAATATTTAATGCAAAAGGGAACCATTTCCGAGATATATTTTTTAAAGATTATTAAAGGAGTAAGCAAATTTGAAAAAGTATTATGAAAATGGTTCACTTTTGCATAAAGCGTTACTGGGTTATTAGATAGCGAATAAAATGTCCTACAATCCTGACAGGGGATTGTGACCAATAACCAGTAACCGTGTAAATGTATTTCTATTATAGTTTGACGTGAAGCGTTTTTTGGATAGTTAGATAGTTTTAATTTAATGCCCGTAACAGAAAGTGACGGTGACCTAGCCATTTTTTTAAATACCTATTTAATTGTTTATTTCACAATGTTTGTCCTAACAATGCCCTTAGGCTTTGTAAATTATCAGTTGAAACAAATAAGCAATTATTAACTCAGTTCGACCGTTTTACGCCTTTTCCATGCCTCGATAAATCACTGGCGCAAGGAGTTATCCACAAAATATCATAAAATAATTATGAGCAATAGTTATAAATGTTACAATTTATTACTCTAGCATAATTTACATGTAATATCAATCCTAAATCCTATAATTACAGTATTGCTTCTCATTCACGTACCATTCTATATTCTACGTATTAAGAAAGTGGTGCGCGTTGCGTTTCGATCGTATTGCAAAACGCGGCGTTGCACAAAATAAGCGGACACTTACAATTAGTTCGCCGTGTCTTAAACTTGTATGTATCCTATGCACTACATTGTATTATTGATTTGGTTACACAGTAAGGTACACGCAATAGTTACATAGGTGCATTTTGATAACCTTGAAATGAGGTTAATGAACGACATAAGATATTCGGGGTCGGAAAAAAATGTTCCTCGCCTTTTTTCCTTATCGCATCTGTAATGTCATTCTGTAAGAAACCCACCTCGATATCGACGGTTAGCTCGATATCCATAATGTCACAGTATGGATAATAGAAGCAAATAACACACAGATAATCGACAGTATAATCAATAACGCGTAGTTGTGTTATCCACGCTGTGTCACGACAAGTGTTTATTTGACAGTCGCAATCGAGGTGAGATTCTTACAGAATTGCACTGCTGATCGTAAGTGTAGACAGGGTCTAATATGAAGACACGAATCCAAGCAACAGAGATATAGAGGGGTTCCCCTAATACCCCTCTGGCTCTCACATACACACGACGGAACACAGTAAACTGCTTGGCAGAATTTAATGTGAGGGTGGTAGCTAGCCAGGCGGACCGTATACAAGGTTAGTTTTAGTATATGCGAAACCTGAAACTAGTTTGTTCAGAATCACTAGGAGAATCGATTGACATATTTTTTACACCACATTTATTTTTGTTTTTTTTTTTTTCATAAATTTCAATTTTGTTTCAGTAGGTTTCTACCCATAACAATTGACGGGAATGGACACCTTGAGGCTTGAAATGGTCAGCTCGGTCAGTTTCCGTGTATTAGACAACTCCTGCATAGCACATCTCAGGCATTTCACACTTTTTTAGCGAACTTAACGCGACATAAACTAAGGTGTAACTTGGAGATTTACTAAAAAAAAACACATATTCAGGCAGTTCTGATGAAAATCTTGTTGGGGTGTCTCGGTTTTCGCATAAAGTAAAAATAACGTTGTATATCCTACCACAAAGCAAATATAATACGCCTAAATATACACACGGTCAGGATAGAATGTATCATTTTAACACCTGCTCTGTTACAGTACGAATAGTGTGTCCTGGGCCCCAATTCTCCTAAAAGAAATCTTGGTAAATCGCAACAGAACCAAGGGCGAACCGTTCATTCAGACAGTTTTCGTCTTGAAAAGCTGTCAAATTGTTTGATACAAGAAACAAAATCAATCATTTTGACAGTTTTCGTAAACAAAAACTGACTGACGGTTGTGGTTAGTTTGCGTTTGCCAAAAAAATTTTTAGGCGGTTTGGCCCCCTTTACAGTACGAATATGAGATAAGTGAGCCTTTTTTTACCCTTATTATAATCATTTATTTATTCATAAATTTGTTAATATCATCATTACAGCTAACGTGCCAATGCGATGCTATAACTACTAACTTAAATAAAAAAACAACTTTGTTGTAATTGCCCATTATTATTTTTAATGCACTTCAGTGTCACTTCCGTGAATGGATAACTACTCTGGCCCTGGGGAAGACGAAGGGCTATCTCGGAATCTCGCCGACTAAAACGACTACGGTGTAGGTATCTCCTTTCCACCTTTAGCTGGGAACGCGAGTTACTCGCGCATTCCCCCTGGCATGAGTTTTGTTATCCTGCACACATGCTGGTTTTTCTAGTGCAATATTGATTGAGGTGACCAATGCAGATGTGCACGTCATGCTCGTGAACGGGTCCCGTCCGTCTGTCGGGATTCGGAACTGATCAGCTCTTAACTGCTATGGCAATGCTAAAAGGCATATTTTTCTATTTGCTACTCTTTGGCGAGTTTATTTCTTATATTAACCTGCATTATTCATACTAATTCCCCCACTACTGTAATCAAATCGTCATGATCCACTGAGGTTTAAAGGTTAAATTAAATAAATTAAATTTCTTTATTGACATTTTTCGTACATACAATTATTTGAAATCCCTGGCCCCTGAGCTAGTATAAGACTGTCTTTCAATAGGAACGTGTAGCGTTTTCCGGGAAAATCCCGGAATTCCGGGAGAGTTGGCAACACTACCTGGATCATCGTTACTGCATTTATTTGTGTATATCATTTTCCATCTTATCCTGATCTTGAATTTTTTTTACCGTAGCCTTGATAGTTTAGTACAAATTGATACCATTTTACCACAAATCACCAAATGTTAATAACATAGTGAGGAACATTTTCTTTTTAAAATTATCTTTACAACGTTTGCCGCCAGACGTTTCTCGTGCTCACGTTATTTATAGCTTTAATTATGACGTGCAGCCATTGTTAGACTCGTCGTAAAGTGCGTAATTGTCGTTTCACAGCCGCTGCGTTTAGATACCTAAGTGTTTCTTCATGTACCTAGGAGTTATCATCTTGAAATTATAGGGTTTGATTTACGTCGTTTTCCTGGAAACTTCTTTACTATTTAATACATAAAATGGGTCTGTTTATAACTTTTGCATACGTGTTTGGAAGTAACAGATTTTTTGTGTACGGTACTAGAACACATCATAGAACACGTGGTATCATTTATTGTTGTATCGTCTTCCCCACTTTGTATAAACCCTATTATACTTTTACCTACAGGTAACTGCTAAGGGGTATCGATGAGATTATAAATGAAATACCTTATGCAGTCACAGCAAAAGTTAATTAATATTTTGGGATGTATTTTGAAATTAATTATCTTAGAAATAAATTATTCTTCTAAATATAAATAGTTGGTACTAGCCTTTACAGTATTATCTACACTTCATCAATGATAATTTTTACAATAAAATAATATACAGGGTGTAAACGAATTCGTGTATTTCCTTGAAACCACAAACATGATCTATTACTGGTATCAATTGACCCCGCACGATATTTAGCTTGATTAATAATTAAAAATCTTTTTTTTCTTGCAGTTGGGTTAAGTGATCGTATATTATAAAACAAGTAGAACGACAAAAAAAAATCCAATTTGTTTTTTCACTTTCCGTTGCCATGTATAAATTAATTAATACACGGCGACACGGCTGAAGGTCACGACTAGCGCAATATTGCTCTCGCGGTCGGTTAATTCGGAGCGCTAAAATTATTCAAAAACAGAACACCATAACTTCTTCTTGTTTTTTTTTTGTTGTGTTTAATACCCTTGCTTCGTCAATCTGTGTCCCCAGTAGACCAAGCGGTTTGAAGGAATCACACAAATTCTTTTACACCTGTATACAATGTGTCTGGTCATGGACTAGCGATATTCTAGGTACAGGCGCCAACAGGTCAAGCTACCCGAAACTGTCAAATTTTCCTAATCAACCTTGAACCTAATGTTTTTGCGATAAAGATGAAAATCTATTAAAGAAATTTTACAGATTGTAGTAGCTTGACGTGCTGGCTAGCTTGAATTTTTTTTGTAAATGTTTCATTTGTAGAAACTATTCACAATGCTTATCTTTTGTGTTATTTCGAGATTTATAATGAAAATATACAGGCTGTAAACGAATTCATGTAATTCCTTCAAACAGCGTGATCTACCTACTGGTCAGGTGGTTATTTTAAATATAAAATAGTTTATTTTTAAAAAAAAAAAGTTCTATTTTCGAGCCCTTTTTGCGGCCCGAGTTAATCGACTGCAAAGAACAATTTCGTGCTAGTCGTGCTAGCCAGCTGTGTCACCGTGCTTTCATTCATTGATGAGTGGCGTCGAAATGTTCCAACTAATAAAAAAAATATTTTGCAATTTTTATTTTTTTATTTGTACCTTATTATGTTTCAATCACATATCGCTACATCAAGAAAAAAAAACTTTTTTTTTAATCAAGCTAAATCCCGTGCTCGGTCATTCTACACCAGTAGTGGATCATGTGGTTTTAAAAGGTATTACACGAATTTGGTAAAACCCTTAATAGTCATTCACATACACATACTTACACAAGTTAAATGTTGAAATATACGAGAAAAACTATTTAATTACAAAAAACATGAAAATTCCCGGGTACCCGGGAATTCCCGGGAATTAAGAGAAATAGGGGAAGGTTGCGATCATTGGACTAGCTCTCTCATTGGACCACCAAGGTATTTCCAAATCTGTGCAAGCTAGCAACACCCAAACTAGTCGAAACGAGTCCTTGGAGACTCAGTTGCACCCCCCTCTTACTTCAGTGACGTTGCGGTACATGGCCAGGAGAGACACGTGTGGTTGTGTTTTCGGCGATCAAAATCTAATAATTTCACTCAGTACAATTTGACGTAAGTATCACTGTATTCATATTTGTCTGCGTGCACTGTTATGAAATATTGGACAGTTTATTTGAGATTCTATGAGTGTTTTTCAATTTTGTCTAATCATGACCATTTATACTTTAGTTTAGTTTTTCTTAACCAGTACCTTGTTGCCATCAATGGACCACGAGAGAGTTCCACCGTTGGACCGGTCCAATCATAGCAACTTTTTATTGTATTTTTTTAGCCATTAAATGGGAATAGGTCCAGAGTATTTCACTAATTATGTATTAAGTATTTCACTTATTATATTTAATTAAAACGATAGAAAAATCATTCATCATCATCATCATCATTCAGCCGAAAGATGTCCACTGCTGGACATAGGCCTCCCCCAAGCATCGCCACATCGACCGGTCGTGTGCCTCTCGCATCCAACGGATTCCTGCGACTTTCACCAGAAAAATGATTATTTTAAAATTCCAGAACATCGCCGAAAAAAAGAAAGCTTTTTGTCATAATTTAGTAAAGACTAGCTGTGCCCGCGACTCCGTCCGCGTGGAAGTCGGAAAACAACATTGTGTCGCAGCAACTAAATAATCCATATTATAATAATAGACAAAGGTGTCCCACTAAGACACTTATATCTTTTGAACCATTTCTTTATGTAGAGTTTCAGCTCCTCTTGATTGACCGTAAAGATTCATAAAACCGTAATACTAAAAACGTGTTGCTTATTTCTATACATTTCCTTGCTAAAATGGATTATAATTGAATATTAATACTATTATTGAAGATGTAACAAAGACAAGAACAAGAGGAGCTCGTGGCTAAATTATTACAGCCGCATAGACCGATCTTCCGGGTTAAGCCACGCTTGCCGAGGTTGGTCTGTGGATGGGTGACCATTTACCATAGCGAGTTTCCTCCGTGCCTCGGAAAGCACGTAAAGCCGTTGGTCCCGGCTGTCATTTGTAGATCTTTGACAGTCGTTACTGTTGGTCAGAAGCCAGAAAGTCTGACAACCAGTCTTACCAAGAGTATCGTATTACCCAGTTACTGGGTTGTGGAGGTCTGATAGGCAGTCGCTCCATGTAAAATACTGATATTCAGCTGCATCCGGTTCGACTGGAAGCCGACCCCAACATAGTTGGGAAAAGGCTAGGCAGATGATGATTGAAGATGTAACAAAACCATATCGCGATACAAAAATAGCTACAACGCCGTCTTGTTACAATCTGCGAACTAAATTATGATTTCATTCGAGGTGTGGTAGGTATAGAAAAGAACTTTAAATATTTAAAAAAAAACTTATAGAAGACTTCATTTAATTTTAATAAGTTATAAATAGGTAGGTACTGCTTTCAAAAAGTCTGATCTGGAAATCGAACCAACACAAACGCGAAAAAACATCTTCTATATTTTTATTTCACCAATCGATATGATCGCTCCAATAAACATAGTGCCTGAAATTGATGGAAGACCATAAAAACTAACATTAAGTACCTACCTAACTTAGGTACATTTCAATTCAAACACTTATTTGTTGTTACTTCTTATTTCTTGCACTTCCTTCAATTTAAGACAGTGTGTTTGTTGGAGAGATTTGATCCTTATTATTGACCTTATAAATATCTATCAACAGGTGCCATAATATAATACCAGATGGTACATAAAGCTTTGTCAGTTCGATTCCCGGTTCAGGCAAAAAAATCAGTAAAACGCAATATTTCTTACTTTAAAAAAAAGTGAAATGAAGTTTCCTTTGAGTGAAAGAAGAACGGTCATTTGTGACCCAGACCCGACACGAAAGAGACATATCTCAATTTTTATTTTATTTTATGCATAGCTAAAATATATATTTTTTATATTCTAAATCAATGGCTGACACCAAAATATTGCCTTATGTTTTTGTTCAGGCGATACATTTTTCTAATACCTATTTACCTACAAAAAATTAATGACGACACAATAATTATGAAATTCTTTTCTTTTTCTTTCTCTTTTTTTAAAAACATTGCCCCACACTAAGATTTCTCTTGTATCGTGTGTGTAATTATCCAGGTGACCCGGTGATGGAACTGGATTATGTAATTTTTAAACTTCTAGTATGACAATCGAGTTAGGGTTCATTAAAATTGTCTTAATCGGTGATTCATTGCAGATTAAAGATTACGGTATCATTAAGAAGCTGGCTAGATAGTGGAATATTTTGGTAGCTAGGTACTAAACACACCGAGTTTGAGCTTATCAATATTGACTCTATTTCAGTGCCGTTTGTGAAACAAAAATAAAACCGTAACTGAAATTCGATAAAAAAAAATTGTCTCAACAAAATCAAATGGCAAATTATGGTGTTAGCCACTGATATTCAGAATAGTGTTAATTTATTTCTGTTATATTTAATATAACAAAATAACTGAGATAAGTTCCTTTTGTGTCGGGCCTGGGTAAATTTCCTATGGGCCGTGACCCTTCTTCTTTGCTATTTTTAATATTTAAAGTACTTTCCCTCCATGGCCATGTCTTTGGAACATTACCTAAAGCTTAAAAAAACTCAATTAAATAAACTTATTAAAACGACGGCGACAGGCTTTGAATAAATCTGACAATAATGAACAAAATAAAATTAAATATAGAAAAAAATTCCAAAAAGTGCATTGAGTAGATAGAATGATTACGAAATACTAAATTTCAACGAAAGCACTGGGTGAGCGCTTTCCTTGCAAATAATCATGGCCACCGATTTCAATTTGAATTTGGACCTTATTTTCGGCATCAGCATTCCCAAAAAGTATGAACATTCAATGAACAAAAATCTTACTATTAGTCCACATGAAGTCATGAATTCATTTTATTGTGAACAACAATAAGAAATTGACCTAATAAATTCTAAATAACAATATCTTCGTTTTTTTTTGTAAAAGCTTAGTTCCTTTTTCATAAGGATAGACTGAGATCATTAGACCTTCCGTAGACTGAGAATAGGTACCAATTCAACAATGAATATTAGGTAATTTGTGGATTTATTCGTAGTAATATATTTCCTCACAACATGATTTGATACACGTAACGCCATCTATTGAAAATAAACTAATACATGCTAAGTTCTTCTAGAAAACTTAAAATTCGCATAACTTTTGATTGCGTGAACCGATTGCGATGAAACAAAAAACATATGTTACTTGGAGATAAGCACAATATTTATTTATAAAAGTCAACAACATTGGATCAGTTGTTTTTATGTGATGCTTGAACAAACAAACAGATAAACAGATAAACAGACAAAAAATCCAAAAATGTTAAAAATGGGTTCTATTGGTTATAGTTTAACACCCCAAACAGGTTTTTTCAAAATATTTGCTATGTACAGATACGCAAAAGTCTACAGATTTGTAAATGTATAGAAGATATTAATTATTTGCATATCTTTTGAATGCGTGAGCCGATTGCGATGAAACAAAAAAAATATATTACTTGGAGATAAGCACAATATATGTCAATACAAGTCAACAGCATTGGGTCAGCTCTTTTTACGTGATGCTTGCATAAACATGCAAACATATGTTTAATCTTTACTTCCCTAGATGGCGTTGGCGTCGAATTAGATCGCGCTATGGTTTCGTTACCGCGCGATTTATAAGTTCTAGACAAAAATTTCATAGTTACTACTAAACCACGATTTTATTATATGTATAGATAATTAATTAACTATAATTAGTTGCCTCGATTGGACCTCTAGAACAAATTTCTCGAAGTCCATTGATGGCAACTTGGTGGTTCAATGAAGGTGCCCATGGTCTAAAGACGGCAACAACCCAAAATTTAGTTTTCTTCGTTTATTTCAAAAAGTGTTAGCCCGAATTGTTTGTGCGTTTGATTATTATAAGTAAAGGTCCTGCGAAATAAAAATAATAAACTGCTTTCTTTTTAACACTTATACTTTTTGAGATATGAGCTCGTAAAGTTATGTGGTCCATTCATAGCAACCTTCCCCTAATTCCCGATTCCCGGGAACTCAAATAGGCCGGGAACGCGAAAATCCTAGTGCTGGCGTCTGTCTGTACTTATACACCGTGGGCCCGAGGTACCCGAAAGATTTTAACCACGCCTTTCTGATGGTACTATGAGTCAAATGTTATATCAACAAAAGTCCAATTCAGACATTTTTTTTTGTTTTTCTTCACATTATAAATCAATTAACTTTAGTCGTTCTAAAACAATCCTTAAGGTTGAAATGCCAATATTTATAAATTATCGTGTGAATGGATAAGAAACTTTTCAGTTCACAACCCTCCCCGACAAATAAGACTAACGGCGTGTGGGGTATGGTATGACAAAAGTCGCAGCGTTCATAGGACTTGTTACCATAGATATTTTTCGAGTAGTCAATTTCCGTAAATAATGAATATTTCGAAAATTAAGCTTTATCCTAGCTTTTCGTCTCCAATTAGGCATCGGAATCGATGGTTAAAATATTTTGGGTAGGTACCTCGGGCCCACGGTGTATAACATCTATTCAAGTAGGTACACAAATAGGTACACTACACACTAGTGCCAAATGGCCAATCCACTTCCCCACTATTTGGCAGACAGACAGTTGATATATTCTCTACGTGTGTACAAAAAAAGTCATATCTCTCAAAGTTTTGGTCCTACTCAGTTAAAAGTAGGCTTATTCCTAAGACAATATTGTCTATCGTTTACATTACGATACAAATGGGTTCGCATTAAGACATACAGTTGTAGAGAAAATCCCAACAAAAAAGCAAAATGGCTACCAAATAGCGGGGAAGTGTATTGGACTTTAGTGTGTAGTGTATTTGTGTATTAGAATAGTTGCTTTACAAGTACCTAGAATATCGCTAGTCCATGGCCAGACACATTGTATATTTTTTAAACAAACGTTGACCTGCATTATTATTTCTTCTGTATCGTGGGAGCTTTTACAGACATCTCTCACTTTTGATGTTGACTGTACAGACGCCAGTAGGTCAAGCTACCTGAAACTGTAAAATTTTCCCAATCAACCTTGAACCTTATGCTTTCACAATAAAGATAAAAATCTATTAAAGAAACTTGACAGATTGTACTAGCTTGATGTGCGGCAGCAAATCAAGTTAGTACAACTGTACATACTAGTCCGTAAATGTCCACTGCCAAATATGGGCATTAACCGCTAGCGGCCCGACCGACGAACCGGTTCGTCAGTGCCATTGCTTATCTATTGTGTCTATAATTACAGTACTTGAGACTTTAAACTAACTAAATAACTTAGGTACAGCACCTAGGTTCTCTGCATGCTCTCGGCTTCAAAAGCATTCGAATTCGAGAGCATTTAAATCAAAATAAAAACTAAGCAAAATTAGGTCATGCACAACGATCTGAACTTGACCTCCATTTTTTTAATAAAAAAATACGTTATAGCATAAAGTAAACTCCTGAATAACCACTCCAATCAAACACGTTTATGATTAGATGACAAATTGCACAACACAGATAATGTTTTGCTATTTAAAACTAACAAAAAAAACAACTACCCGCCGAGGTCTTAACTGAGGCCAAACTTTCGTCTAGTAATAAGTCGGCCTGTATAATATTACATTGGAATTTATAATAGATATGCTATGCTGTAATTATTAAGTTGTTACATTAAAGTTCAATAACTTTCAGTGACTTATCGAATAACATTTATTGTATAATCGAAACAGATGTGTATAAATGTCGCAGTATGATAGATAAAGCCGTAATATAGTTATATCCCTAGGGATATAATTATATACCGTACCATAGTTATCATTACTATCTTACGGTCGCAATCTAGTAATATGTTTAACTGATTAAACTAATCTGGTTAAATAGTTATAAATCTACCATAGAATCAAATAAAACAATATATTTGTCGCAGTAACATGGTTATAGCCGTTATACGATCATATGCCTAGCGATATGATCATATATAGGAAGATGCTTATAGAAAGGTTAAGGTTGTTTGGGTTTCCAAAGCAGATGACGGGGGCTTCGTTCGCTTGCTTGACTCGCTCACTCTAGCTCCCGTCATCCCCTTAACCACCGGTGTGCGGGTACACCTAGTTCCCGCTATGATGAAGGGTAAACCTAGTTCTAACCGAAGATAAGTAGGATACATTTAAGTTTAACCGCATGTGGCCGGCTGCACGTAGTTGTACCCGGGTAAACCTAGGTGTAACCGCCAATCGGCCTTTACCCGTAACATATACATCTTTATGTCTCTTACAGAGAACCAGGAGTAATGGCGCAAATCAGGGGAGAAATCATGCCCTGAGTAGCCTGTGGAGAAACTTGGTGTGGTGTTCCTCCAACCAAAGGGAGGATCCTCCAACCAGGCGGAGTCTTGTGCCTGGCGGGCTACTGCCCACCAATTGTTTTTTTTTTTTTTTTTTTTTTTTTTTTTTTTTTTTTTTTTTTTTTTCTATTGGACTGCAGTAGGTCGTCCTAGGGGACGGTTTCTACGTAACCGGGCAGTTATTGGCGAGACCTGAAGGGTCTCCAGCCAATGGGGGGAAGTAAAATACTTAACCTAAGCTAACTACTTGTACTACACTAACATCATGACTACCTGCAACAACAGCACTAAGGGCGACCCCTAGTGGGACTCGGACCTCGGCTTAGGGCGTTGCTGGCGTGGACATAGGGGGGGGGGAGACAGCTTGATGAGGGCTGAATTATCGGGGTGACTGCGGAGTCTGAAGAGACGACCGGCTCTACGACGGGAGAGCTCGGTGGATCGTGACCGGCGGCGGTGGGGCGTCGCGACGGGCCTCGTCGGCGAGGACGGTATGCCGGGCGGCGGCGTTTATTGTGTAGTGTGCTGGTCGATTTACTCGCCTCCTGGAGGAGGGTAATTTCGTCATCGGGTTCTAAAAGTGTGTGCCTGGGACGGCGAACTTTACTTATGAGAGAGGGACTGTAGTCGGCCGCTGCGGCGACTAGGGGGTTCGGATGGCGGGGGGCAGTGTCGAAGTAACGCTTGGAAATGCGTTTGAGGTATTGCCTGATGGTTGGCATTTTTAGATCGAGATGGAGTTGGACGTTACGCATGAACCACGGGGCAGCCGCGGCTCTGCGCAACACTCGATTCTGGAGGGTTTGGAAGGATTTAAAGCGACAAGGCTTAACGTGTGCGAACACGACGCTAGCGTAAGTCAAGATGGGGCGGATGCACGTCACGTAGATTCTCAGCTTATTTCTAAGTGACAATTTACTGCGCGTTCTAAGGATGGGGTGGAGGCGACCGACAGCGAAAGCGGCGCGAGCGCGCACCGCTTTGATGTGGTCTCGGAAACTCAGATGGTGGTCGAGGATAACCCCCAGGTATTTGGCTTTCATCTCCCAAGGGATCTGTTTGCCGAACATGAGGACGGGACGGATGTGGGTGTGGGAATCACCGTGTCTCTCGAAAAGAACGGCTGCGCTCTTTTCGGGATTCACCTCTATTCTCCATTTCCGGAACCAGACCCCGAGGGCGTCGGCTGCGGTTTGAAGGGTTCGAGAGATGCTATCGAGACTCCTACCGGAATAGTAGATAGCCGTGTCGTCGGCGAAGAGAGCCAACTTGGCCAAGCCACGTTTGGGAATGTCGCTGGTGTACAGCGTGAACAGAAGGGGCGATAGCACGGAGCCCTGAGGGACTCCTGCGCGAATGGGGTGAGGGGACGAGAGGGTGCCTTCTAGGCGATAGCGGAAGGAGCGATCCGACAGAAAGTCTCGAATGATGAGCACGAGACGGTCCGGCACGTTGAATTGGTACAGTTTGTATAATAAACCGTTGTGCCAGACCTTGTCGAAGGCTTTCGCTACGTCGAAGAAGAGCATGCCCGTTTTGTACGAGCGCATAAAACGGGAGCTAATGTGTTCGACAATGCGGTGCAATTGTCGAATGCAACAGTGCTGGGTTCGAAAACCGAACTGTTCGTCGGGGATGAGTTTACGGGAGTCAGCGAAATCCTTTAAACGGATATAAATGAGACGCTCATAGATTTTCCCAATTACATTGAGAAGACTAATGGGGCGATAACTAGTGGGCTCACTCTTGGGTTTGCCGGGTTTGGGGATACCGATAACGGTGGCTTGTTTCCAAGCTTGCGGAAAGATGTTATTACTCAGAGCGCCATTGAAGATGGCGGCCATGAGAACTATGAGCGGGGCGGACCACCAATTGATGTTGGGAGGTTGTATATATACTATCTACGTGTTAAATCTTGATATCGCGATGTAGGCATGAATAGTTCGCATGTGGCGTGGATAGATGGCGCCACAAGCCAATTATTAGTATTTTGATTCAGGTTGCAAAGCTTCCTAAAATAGGATTGAGCTGCATAACGGTTGATTTATGCAGACCATCAGCCAGACAGGGTTGCCTTGAAAACCCAGACGTAAGCCTACAACGTAATTACATGATTCAATAAAAATATGCAATAAGGTTAGACACAAAAAAAATAAGGTGATGTGCGGCGTGATGACCCTGTGTTATTTCCGGCATTTTTTACTAAAATGCGGCCAGTTACATTATAGCTAGGAAACGTCGGAGGCATAGTGACTTAAGTGTATAACAGCCTACAGAATTATTATTTTCTAGAGGTCGCTCGGGACTTCGCCCGCGTAAATATCATTTATCGCGTATTTCGTATTTTTCGGGATAAAAAACTTTAAAAAAAGTAAAAACCGACTTCAAAAAAAAAACGGAGTAAAATAATTATCATTTAATAAAACTATCAGTTTTAGAAGTCGGTGCTTTCAATTTGTTTCAGCTTAGAATTACACCGACTTCTGAAACTGATAGTTTTACTCCGTTACTCCGTTTATTTTTTTTTGAAGTCGGTTTTTACTTTTTTAAAGTTTTTTTATTTTATATTTTTCAGTGCCACAAATTACAATTATTACAACAGTGTACAAATTCTCGGACCAGCACTACAACTAGAATGTCGTCTACACATGATTTGTGAACTTTTTTTTGTTGTTTTTATTGATTTTTTCAAAAAGTGCTGAATCAATTTCAATAAAATTTATGTGGAACCACCTCTGAAGTATGGCCTATCAAACAAAAAAAAGAATCATCAAAATCCATTCATAATTGGCGGAGACATCGCGTAACAAACGCAAAAAAAAAACATTCAGACGAATTGAGAACCTCCTCCTTTTTGAAGTCGGCTAAAAAGTAGCCTATGTCCTTCTTCAGGTTCCAGACTATCTCCGTACCAAGTTTCATCAAAGTCGGTTCAGCGGTTTAGACGTGAAAGCGTAACAGACAGACAGAGTTCTTTCGCATTTATAATATTTAGGGATTATAGACTGCAAGACTCGCAAGCGCGACTGCTGAGCGTGAGGTATTAAGTTCGATCCCCAGGTCGGGCAAAGTGTATTGGGTTTTCCGCAGTGTTGCAAACTGAACTATTAACCAGAATACCAGTTTTTTTTTACCCTAATTAGCTAAAGTTAAAAATAATTACAAATAGGAACATAATACTTATACAAAAACCGACTTAGATAGAAAGAAACTAAAGTACCTAATTATTATACGACTACAATAGAGTGAGAATGAAAACAATTTCCTATTATTTATTCCGACATGCAGACGAACCTATTAGGGCTGGAAATTCGTTGGTCTTTTGAATCTCTTGGGCTATGGGCTATGGCGGGTAAACAGTTTAGCTACCAATCTATCTGAGTTGTAGCTGAAGGGGTTGCAAAAACTGCTAAAGCTATAAAGTTGCTAAGTTGGCATCACTGGTTTTCCGTGTGGAATTTCTCAGTAGTAGCCCGAAGCTTGGATCTGAGCCCGGTTGATGCCAATAGGCTCACCCCCTATTACATGGGACTTAAACATACTGGCCAAATGAGGGTTTATACTATACAAATCTGCCCTACCCTTCGGGGAATACAAGCGTGATATTATATTATGTTAAATTGGGCGACATAGGGACTTACGTAGCGGGACTATACCGGCGGGGAATTACCAATGAACTATGAATTCTATTATTTTGATTTGAAATTGAAATTTTGAATATTCTAATGCATGTTTCAAAAATAAAATATATATCTTTTATATATATAGGTTTGATGTCAAGCTATTTAGATATTAATTTATTTTCATTTTATATCCATTCATTCGCCATGAAAAGTAGTTTTAAGGCTAGTTTTTTCTTATTGTTTTGTACAATGCTTAAAACTTGTTTTAATCTTTGTTTTTAAACTTGTGATAAAAAACACCGTTTAAATTCAAACTGTTTTAAACATGTGTTTTAAAACAACTTGTTTTAATCATGCCAACCCTGGTCGGAAGAGGCGATCTAAAATGGTAATAGGCTCGCCTATTGCATGGGACTTAATACAAGAGGCGAAACGTTGGTAACTCCTGTAATGGGAGATCATCTTTGTTACCGCTTCGGGGATTGTATACTTATGTACTTGTATACAATGTACAGTCACGAGCATAAATATATTACTATGGGCACATCGGCAATTATATCTGTCCCAGGAACGAGTTCAATAATATCTGTCTGCACGAACGCAGCACAAACATCTGATCATTCATAGGCATCATATTAAAGTGACAACTTCCCAAAACAAAAACATGTGACGATATTAGTTTCAAAATAATGTGATACCTCTTTGCAGTACAAACATCTGATCGTTCAAAGGCATCATTTTAAAGTGACAACTTCTCAAAAGCAAAAATATGTGACGAAATTAGTTTCAAAATAATGTGATACCTCTTGGAGTGCAAAAATATGTGCCATTTACTAATTCTGTGTTTCTGTCAGCATTTGCATAGATTCCTCAGTAACGTGCATAAATATATCAGGATAAACAGATGGCAAAAATATCTGACACAATTCTATCTTCCATTTTATCTTTCATGTTATTTTTGAGTTTGTAAAATTATTATATTTTGCATAGATTTTGATACTATTCTTATAAATCTACAAATTAAAAATCAAAATTCAATTATTATATTATTGTGGGTAGATAATTTTTTCATTTGACGTTGCCATGTTTTAAGAATTGATATTGATGGTATAAAATCTGCAGGACGTAATAGATGCGAATGGCGGCTACACTCGATTTTAAGAAGCATAATGATTTAATGTTATGGTAGTTTAATACAATTATGTTTTTTTTGTAGCCATGTTACATGTCAACATTGTTTGAAATTAAATGTTATTAAAAATATAAATAGAATTTTTATTGAATTGCAATGGGATAATTTTACAAACTCAAAAATTATATGAAAGATAAAATGGAAGATAGAATTATGTCAGATATTTTTGCCATCTATTTATCGTCATATACATATTTATGCACGTTACTGAGGAATCAATGCAAATGCTGACAGAAACACAGAATTAGTAAACGGCACATATTTTTGCACTCCAAGAGGTATCACATTATTTTGAAACTAATATCGTCACATATTTTTGCTTTTGAGAAGTTGTCACTTTAATATGATGCCTTTGAACGATCAGATGTTTGTGCTGCAAAAAGGTATCACATTATTTTGAAACTAATATAGTCACATGTTTTTGTTTTGGGAAGTTGTCACTTTAATATGATGCCTATGAATGATCAGATGTTTGTGCTGCGTTCGTGCAGACAGATATTATTGAACTCGTTCCTGGGACAGATATAATTGCCGATGTGCCCATAGTAATATATTTATGCTCGTGACTGTACTTTACCAGTGAGTTCCTCTGGATGAATAAAAAAAATTTCAAATCTTAAATAAATTAAATATCGAATTTCACTGGCTAGTGAACCTCGGTACTTAAAGGTAGTCTGGGTAACGCCTTTAGGTACAGTCAGCTGCACCAACTGGTTACCCCTCTCACGAACAAGTTTGTTTTTGACGGGGGAAACCAAATTATTGCAGCTGACTGTACCTACACGACGCGGTGACGTCTCGAGGCCGTCCTTCAAGGTGCACAGATTGATTCGAATTGGAGATTCAACAAAGTATACCAGATGAACCATAAATTGAGGTTAAATTGAGGCCAAAATTTACCACTTGTACCTGTACTGATATTTTTTGGTTTGATAATGCGTTCTGTGATTAGATACACATCATACCGGCTTTAGGCATACCAGAAGGTTTGTTTAAATTAAGGCCAGTCAACAAGGTTGTTGTGAGGGTGAGGTTAGCTCAGGGTTTTAATTAAATGGAAGGTAAAGCAAAAAAAAAGTGCTTAGACGAAGTTGAAGGAAACTAATTATCAGATAACCTTATCAGATCAGCCATTGTTTGACACACACTTGTTATTTTTGCTGTAGGTATAAATGTTACGGAATTTGTTCGAAAGAGTTACCGCGGCTCTAGAACCTGGAACGCAAAGGGCATTAGGAGGAACACAGATGGGTTTTAGTCAGTGCCGGATTAACCACGTAGCAAGAGTAGCAATTGCTACGGGCCCCGCGCGAAAGGGGGCCCCGAATATTTAAACCCACTCATCTCTGCCTGAGCGTAATTTTTTGAGTGAAACTTATCACGAGAGTCCAACGAAAGTGACGGCACTAGACTTATTGGCAACTTAAAATTGAGCATTTGTGAATTTAGCCAAAAGCCATAAATGCACTTAGAATGACATCATGCTGTCGCCAAAAACGCGAAAAAATTCGCGCTCGCTGCTGTTACGCTTTGTGCTGCTCCACTCGACTGTTTCGTTTTGGATATTCAAACAAATCAGTTCAACACATTTATTTATTTAAGAAATTAAGCCTCAAAACTTAAATAACAATGAAAAGGTAGTGATTACAAAAACATTATAATGCTAATTTACACTTTTCAGGCGTGTATTACGGTCTTTTTATTTCGTGTTAGTTTCTTAGTTTTTACGTGCTTTTGTGTTATTATTTATGTTTTGACGATCACTCGATCGCTTTGAACTAATACAAAATCAGTGAAATACTACTGTTTTATAACGGTAAAATTAATAAGTAATGCAACTCAAGGGCCCCCTTTCATATTTGCTACGGGCCCCGCGCTGTCTTAATCCGGCACTGGTTTTAGTCAGTAAGAGTCTGACACTCCCTTCTGCTTCGCCCAGAGCGGAAGAAGTCAGAAAAAAGGCGCGAGAGATAAATAAAGTTTTTTTCAGTTATAGGTACTGACGGATTTAAGAATTGACACTTCTGTGGGCCTACTCCGAAAATCGGACTACGAAATTTCGGCCTACGGATCGCACTTTACCCAACCACGAAAGTGTTTCGTATCCGACGTTCGATTCGATTTTCGCAATTTGATATTTTGTCTTTCGTTCACAAGGGTGAACGCTCCCAAAATGTTAATTGACATCTAGTAGCTCGTTGTTTGACAATATTTTGATCGCATATTTATAAATTCGATATTCGTCGTTGTTTCGTTTCGATCCGAAACTTCGACTTTCATTTTTCGGAGTATTCTTGAAGCGTCATCACGTTAAATTATTTTTTATAAGCAACACAACCTTAGATGGAAAATCTTGGATTTTAGATTAAAAGTCATCATCTTTGTTTTATTATAGTTGCTTTTCATCTTTGAATACTTATTACCAGACTATTTTGCCTCTCAGATGTAAACGAAAATGTAATATAAAATATTATGGTTATAAAACAGGATATTTTATTGAAATCCAACGCAAATGGTTTCTCTAAAAATTGAAGTCGCTTTTCGTGTCTGTCTGTTTGTCCGCTTACTTCTTCTAAACTACTCAATGGATTTTAATGCGGTTTTCATCATAATTTAGGTAATTTCTTTAGGAAGATTTTACGCTATATAACGTACCCGAGCGACGCCGGGGTAGGTTGCTAGTAATATAACATTGTTCTATCGAAGCAAAGTTCGCGTTGTCTTACGATTTCCTGCGCGTACGGATAAAGTGCGCAAACGCACCGTATTGCATAACAAAAGCAGATAATATTCATGCACCTTACTTAAGTTTGTCTACAAGATTTTTTCTTAATTGCTTAACTTTTTAAACAAATTATGGCATAACAGCAAACTTGACCCCAATTAGTACACACAGTAAGCAAATATAATAAAATACGAAACTGCAGGAGTTTGTTTTAAACAAGGACTTCCAGTGTGTTATACATAAGTATATTATAAATCACGTGTGCAGTTTTCTTTATTTATTTAGTTACGCCCACAATACTTCAGGCCGCTGGTCGTGCTTACCTAGCAACGGTGGAAGTGCTGACTCTGCTAACGACGTGTTCTGCGTTTTTTTTATCTTGTACTGCTGCTGGTTCTTGCGAAACCTTTCCACGTAACCGGGCTGTTATTGGCGAGACCTGAAGGGTCTCCAGCCAATGGTAAGGAAGTAAAATACTTAACATAAACTAACTACTTATTCTACACTACAACAGCACTAAGGGCGACCCCCTAGTGGGACCCGGACCTCGGCTTCGGCCGTTGGCTGGCGGGGGCTCGTTGGGAGGGGGGGGGGGGGGCTCTGCGTGAAGATTTTTGGGTCTACGACAACAAACAAACTAAAATTGTGTAGCTAACCTAATACTATTTCATGAATTGTAAGTTTCGTGAGACACATTCATATTTATGATATATTAAGGTTTACTCACGTGCATTAAAGAAGAATCTATTGATAGATCATTAAATGTTAATGAAAAATAAAAAAAAACATTTGATGCCAATTGCCAAAGCCTTCCACTCCGTTCACGGTTCACCTTTACCCATTTTTTTTCTAAACGGTAAAAATGTCATCCGGTATATCATGAATACATAATATAGTAGTATAACATAACTACACTTCAGGCTAGCTGGGTTGGTCAACCTACCCCCCGATGTCGACAACGATCTTTTAAGACAAAAGGCGAGGAGAGACGCGCTGGCTCTAATGATGAGAATAGTGTGTACTATACATAGGCTTGCCATAACTTTCAGAGACCAATACGATACGTTTCAAATAAATCAAATAAAAAAGTCGACGGCCCGCCCACGGCTCTCGCGCCTAATACGGGTAGAGATGGGCGGTGGGAAAAAACCCGACGGGAAAAAACCCGGGTTCTTTCCCGTTTGGGTTAAAACCGGGTGTTTATGAGGGAAAAAACCCAATAGGTGGGTTCTTTCATTATCTACAATAATACAATAAAGTTGAAGAGATTTTTTGTTTGTTCTAACGTGGTAATCTCTGGAACAGATTACCAGAGATACCAGACGGATTGTAAAACATGTTTCTGCATAAAACAGCCCAGTCGCCAGGTAGTTTTCATTTGTAAAAGGTCCGTCAGTCCTGAATTTTGGATATGTGGTATGTTTAGGTGTTCATATGAAAATATCAAGTTTTTAACCTTGAGTGATCTCGGCGTGCTCCGCCATCTTGGATTAAAGACACCAAAAATGAGTTTTTATTAAATAACTCCTTATCTATGGGTTTTACGCCAAAAATAGATCAGACCAATTTTGTAGACAATTAAATTCACTACAATTCCTGCCTCAAGATTTTTTTTATAGCTAATACTTTACGATATATTGCGCTTTAAAGTAGGCAAAAACACAATTTTCAAGCATTTTTTAGTTTTCATTCCCGACTCATATATGTAGATAGGTGTTTTACGTTTGAAGCCGAATTTTTAACCCACGACGAAAAAAGAATGTTATTTTCAGCTATAAATACGTATTTTTTTATTTTGGTGTTACTGCAGTAGTTTACTAGATATTTAGGTTTAAGTTGGAAATGATACGGCGCGCTTGCGCGGAGAAATTTCGTTAGCGCGGCTGGACGGTAGACGCTCTCGCGGTAGAGGCGCGTGGACGCTTGAGTGGTTATTAGTTTGACCCTTATGTCTGTATATTTGTAAGTCTGTCCGTTTGTCTGTATGGCTGTCTGTTTATCTGTATGTCTGTCTGGCTGTTTGTGGCAACTAGAGATGGGCGGGCGGTGCGAAAAAACTCGACGGAAAAAAACTGGGAATTTATGTGGGAAGAAACCCAATAGATGGGTTTTTTCATTACCTACACTAATACAATAAAGCTGAAGAGGTTTTTTGTTTGTTCAAACACGGTAACCTGTGGAACTGCCAGACGGATTGTAAAACATGTTTCTGCATAAAATAGCCCAGTCGCCAGGTAGTTTTCACTTGTAAAAAGTCCATCAGTCCTGAATTTTGGATATGTTTAGGTGTTCTTATGAAAATATCAAGTTTTCGACCTTGAGTGACCTCGGCGCGCTCCGCCATTTTGGATTAAAGACCCCAAAAATGAGTTTTTATTAAATAACTCCTTATCTATGGGTTTTACGCCAAAAATAGATAGTAAAGATAGATTCAATTTTGTAGACAATTATATTCCCTACTATTCTTGTCGCAAGTATTTTTTTCTATAGCTAATAGTTTACGATTTATTGCGCTTCAAAGTAGGCAAAAACACAATTTTCAAGCATTTTTTTAGTTTTTGTTCCCGACTCAAATAGACTCTCCTCCCTCCTCCTCTCTCTCCTTAAAAATAGGCTTCAAATGTATGTTTGAAGCCTATTTTTAACCCACGGCGCAAAAAGAAGAATGTTTGATAAGTTTGACACCTATGTCTGTAAGTCTGTCCGTTTGTTTGTATGGCTGTCTGTTTGTCTGTATGGCTGTTTGTTTGTCTGTATATTTGTCTGTTCGTTTGTGGCAACGTAACTCCGAAACGGTTGACTCGATTTCGTTAAGATTTTTTTTGCTCAAAAGCTGTTTTAATCAGGATAATTATTATCAGGTTAATAATATGATGGAAATCGGTTCAGCTGTTGCAAAATTATCAGCTGTTTTCTCAGTTAGGTTAGAAAGGTGTGTATTGCACGGCGTTGCAGCTGATGCAAGATCATGGAAGTGAATTTGCTACTTAGCTTATGATTTTAGCACAGCTAGTTACCTTTTTTAATCAATATTATGAATTATTTTTCATGCTATACTACCTTACCATCCCTACTTATTTATTACTTTAACCGTACCATCTGAAAAATCCTTGTACATTGCTTTATCACTTCATTCACTGAGTTATAAATGTTACAGGTTCTAATTTTAAGAAAAGACAAACTTGCCATAACTAACTTCAGTATAGCTTATCTAAGTTGAAATGATGGGACCCACTACTTAATTGTCCATACTATAAAATTTGTTTGTTTGCGTAAAATGTGGTAGTGGAGCGCGTCATTTCAACATTCTTTCCCGGGTTCTTTCCCTCGAATTAACCCATTTTGGGTTTTTTCCCGGGTAGAATCCCAACACTAAATACGGGACAATTACGGGACGTAGTATTGACGGAATACGGGACGCGATGGTCAAATACGGTGACAGTCCCGTATGTACGTATGGCGACCCTAACTATACAACTCTGCCCAACCAATCCTTCGGGGATACAGGAGTGATGTAATATTTCTATGTGTTTAAAAAATGTCGAAAACACTTGTATGTTTTGTAAATGCCAATTAGCCCCGTGGTTTTGAAATAACCCTATTTTACCGGTAATGCGTATTATGTATTAATAGATAGGTACGTACTTTGACTATTAAATTATTACAATTTCTGTGGTAATAGTAAACAAAGCGTAACAAAACAGTAGATGAACCACTTCATATTATTTTTATGCACAATCACTAAACAAATCAAGGCTAATTCCAATATCACTAGCATATAATCAACAGTTGTGTGTTTACTATTCTTTTATTCATTTACACATCATATAGAATTACATTTTTAAATATTTAAATACAAAAAAGAAAAAAACATTTAAAAATATAAAAATATAGTAGCCCACCGGCATCGGGAACAGGGTCCAAGCTACCGGTGGTCAGGGCCTCAGAGAGAGGAACCTCCTAACAATACGCGCCGTGTCCAGAAGTACCGCTTTCTGTATCAGGCCCTTGATCCAGCTGCCTAACGAGAGCCTCTTTAGATGTTGGTCGAGGCTCTTGGCTATTAAACCATTGGCCGTAACGACTATCGGCACAATGATTGCTGAATCAACATCCCACATGGCGACAACCTCGTGTGCCAAGTCTTGATATTTAATTTCTTTATCTTTCTCGGCTTTCACAAGGTTCTCGTCATGCGGGACCGTGATATCTACAATCATTGTGAGACGCTCCGATCGATTTATCACCACGATGTCAGGCTTATTGGCTACAATAGTCCTGTCGGTGATGATAGATCGATCCCAGTACAATGTGACATGACCATTCTCGAGAACTGGGTCGGGCACATACTTGTAGTATGGTACTACTATTCTTTTATTATTACGTATGACTTCAATAACCTCTAGCATAACCTGAAATTAAGTAATGAATTTAGGTATTTTACGATTTGGAACTTAGTACTGCCGTACTGCCTTGTTGGTTTAGCGGTCAGGTCCTTGGTTCGATCCCCAGGCCGGGCATAGTGTTATTGAGTTTTTCCGTGTGGAGTTTCTCAGTAGCCCGGAGTCTGGACTTGTGTCCAGTTGATGACAATAGGCACGCCCCCTATTACATGCGACTCAAACATAACGGTGAAATGAGGGTGTATTGTGCACCTCTGCCAACCCTTTGGAGAATAAGGCGCGGGACAATTAATACAAGAGGTGTCGGGCTAGGGCGAAGCGCGGGCGAGGCGCGGGCGAGATGCGGGCGCGGCGCCCGTGCAGCGCAGAACAGGCGCGCTAAAGGTGTCGGAAAGGCGATAGGCGCGGGCAAACACATGGGATGCATTTAGGGCAATCTAGTGTTTGATTTTATGTCGACAACATGACGTATTCTTCGTCAGATGAAGAGGATCTGCAAGCTCTGTTTCGAATTTTCGCCATCTAGTTCACTCCTGTGTACACTGTCTGCTACTGCTAATTGCGGGTGCGCCGAGGGCGAGGAACGAGAGAGGTTCCCCGCCGTCTCAGTATGTCGCGCGTCCCTCTTCTTCTATACATTTTGTATGAAATATCAAAGAAGTGGCGCCGCGCCCGCGCTGCGCCCGCACCTCACCTCCACCCGACGCCTCTTGTATTTGTCCCGCACCTAAGGTGTAATGTTATGGAACTTAGAACAAATGGACTAAAAGATAACTGCTGCCCAATCATGGAGGGTACAACACTACCTGCTGAAGGCTGTACAACAGGTTCGGGCGATCTATGGCGCTGCACGGGGCCCATAAACCCTGGTTGTCCGTAACTTCGGAATATTCGCAATCCTGCGATAAATAGTACAAAATTGAGAGGCTTGAAAGAACACAGGGAGACCTTTGTTCAGCAGTGGTACACATAAACCGATATACTTATTATTACATGAACTTAGCTAGAAGAATATCAATGAGTTTATTGCTAAAAAAACATTCCAGTCTATAGGATGATAGCAGATCTTTCAGAGTGTAAAGGTTCCTACACACTCCGGCGTGCTCCGACTCTAACATGTCGCCTAATGATTTACACCCGCGCGGCAAAAGGCCGTCGGCAAAGTGCGTAGGAGCCTTAAAACTAGTGTCCGACCGAAACAGGATTTTTAGCCGAAACCGAAACCGAAACCGAACCTTATTTAGACATTTAAAAAAATATATTCTATTGTACGCACGGCTACAGATCAAGCTATTCAAATCCAGTATGAGCTGATCTCGCATTCCCTTACAATGAGGGGTCAGTGTTAACTGGAAAAATATAGCTTGATGTTAAGCCGTGTGTACAAAGTGGGGCAAAAGTAATCGCCCAATGTTGTTTTGCTGTAATTTTTTTTAGGAATGAAAATGTTTGGTTCTACTTGTTGATTATGTTTATTTAATGTATTAGATTTTTTTCCATCAAGTCGAGAAAATGATATCGGTCAAGTGGCCGCCATCAGAATTGATACCACATGGGTGGGCTCGTTTTATGGCAGTTTCCATCACTTGTGTCAGAACTTTCGGGGATAGGTTCTCGCATTCCCGTCGGATATTCCCTTTAAGAACTTCAAGAGCCTTGTTTACATAAACCCGGGAATTCAAGTAACCCCACAAAAAAAAGTCTGGAGCGGTCAAATCGGGTGATCTGGCTGGCCAGTGCAAATCGCCAAAGCGAGAGATTAGACGCCGCGGAAATGCTTCCTTCGGATTATCGGTTATGGCTCGTGTAGTGCCACCACAGTGTAGAACCACATGTCCTTCAGTCCCAATTCATCCAACTGAGGAAGGAAAAAGTCGTTGATCATGGCTCTGTAGCGCTCGCCGTCCATAGTAACGGAAGGGCCAGCGATGTTCTCAAAAAAAAAAAATGGAAAATGCCCTACAACGAGCCCGTGTCCGGTCGAGCCGGTCATCAATTCTGACGGCGGCCACTTGACCAATGTCACTTTCTCGACTTGATGGAAAAAAAATCTAATTACTTAATTAAATAAACATAACCCACAAGAAGAACCAAACATGTTCATTCACAAAAAAAAAAAACAGCAAAATAACATCGGGTGATTACTTTTGCCCCACCTTCTATAGTGAAATCTAATATCTTTTTTACACATATAAAGATATTTTTCTCGTGTTAAATGAAATGAAAGACAATAATGAAATATGTAACGAAAAAAGTTATTCATTTATGATAAACTATAATAAAATTAACAATTTATCATCAAAAAAAATGTTAGACTTTTTGTCAAAAATCAACACATATAAACGTAAAGTACAGACTTCTTAATTGAATATTTGTGTTCAATGTCGTAAAGATTAATTTATTATTTATTGACATTGGATTTGTATTTGATACTTGGTAGTAAAATAATTATTTACCTAAGTATCAGTATCAACAAAAATTACAATAAATTGTACTAAATTCGGTAAACTTTGTCAAAAATCAACAAACAAAATCACAAACACAACACAACCACGCCGCACGCCGACCGGCGACCGGCGAACTCAGCTGGCAATCACACACGAGTCCCGAACTCAGCCGAAGTTAGCCGGAAGACGCGCGACAATTCACGAACACTGAGTTTCGGCGCGGCCGAACTTTCGGCTGATTTTTGGCCGAAACCGAAACTGTAGCCGAAACAAGATTTTTTGGCCGAAACCGAAACCGAACCTTCGGTCGGACACTACTTAAAACATTCAATTTTCAAATCTCGTTGCACCAAATATTTAACAAAAAATAAAACCGGCTTCAATAAAACGAATACCTAATTACCATATTATAAAATGAACAGTTTCAGAAATCGGTGCCTCCAATTTGGTTTAGCGTGGATTAGAACCGACATTTGAAACTGTTAATTTTCCTCCTTCTTTTTGAAGAAGTCGGTTAAAAATAAAGTACTCTTCAAAAGTAATTTCCCATTATTATTTTTGGAACATTTTGTAGAGTACGTACGTTTGTGACAGGAGTTTAAACATAATTAATTAGTAGATGGCCATTAGGGAGGAGTGAAATTGGAAAAAAAAAATGTTTTTTCAATTTCTCTTTTCCTGTGTCATTAACCGATGACCGTACACAAAACCTAACCGTAAATCGAAACCTTTAGACTTTATTTTGAGGTGGCGCGCTATAAGGGTAATTTGAAAAAAAAAACAATTTTTACGTCTATCGTGTACCTGCACGTCGTGCACGTCAATGTTATTGTGTATCTACAAGGTTAGTCAGAAAGGGGGTACTAAGCCGAAAGGGTGTTAAAGTACACATAATAATGAATAACTTTTGTTCTACAAGTTTTCCCAAAAGTCAATAGTTTAAGAAAAACAGATGTTCAAAAATCTCAAAAAAATATCTCTAAAATCTATCTGTCTCCAGTAATGATTAGGTGTGTTTACATTTTAGGTCCTATTTGGGGTCATGAATTAGAAGCACCATTTTCTGAATTTGTAACTAAAGCAGGGGTGAAGAATTTTTGAAAAACTGCAATCAAAATCAATTTATTTCGATTTTTTTTTATCGAATTTTGAAATTTTAACGCTTGCTTTCAAACAGTCATCAGCGATACTATAAGCGGGCTTTGGATTAGTACCCCCTTTCCGACTAACCTTGTATATGTAATAAAACTTATATTTCACGTTACTTTAAAGGGTGTTTGTTCGTCTTTGTATAGTTTTCTTAAACTTTCTCATTTAAGTGATAACGAAACGACAAGTTTATAAAAAGTCTGATTATTCGTCAATAAAATGCCAAAAACTCGAAAAGACTTGCGATGCCCCTTGTTTGGCGATCTAATAAAACTAAGTGATAATGTGTGTAGTGTTAACTTAAATAAAAACTTTATGAAAAACAAATTTTGTTATTTTCTGTAACTTTTAAATTTGATGCGACACCTTAAGGTGAAAGATACGGGCTGTTCCCGGCACTTTTCCCGCTAGATGGCGCTGAAATCATTATTTTTAGTTTATTTCGTTTTATGTGAAATCGGAGCATTACTAAGTTGTAGAAGTAGTGTTCGCGACACCTGGTCATTACCTTTTAATGAACTTGATCATAACAATGCCTCAAAATCCACCCGATTTGACACAGAATCCCATAATAACATCTGTCATTGAATTTACAGTCTTTTACACACACATAGACGTATTCCCTACGTTTACAAAGTTTACCACTAGATGGCGTGTATTTAAAAAGGGCTAAAATATTTTGTAGAAATACTCTACAATACATATCCATAGGGGTAGGCAGAACGCCACCTACAATAAATTAAAACTAAAGTAAGATTAATAATTCCAGTCAGTAAAATGACATTTCCAGTGTTGCAGGTTTTTAGTCAAAAATAAATAGTGATGTGGTAGAATCAAGTTTTTACAATTAAAAGTTAGTCGAGATTACATTTTTTTATTCAATATCAAATTGCCTTTATATAAATAAAAATATGTAATTTACGGTAATTAAACAAAAGATATACACGGTAGGTAATTAAATATTACATAAAATACTGTTATATTATTTGTTTTCGGTTATTGGAAGCACTATGGTCATCACTTGTCACGCTATGGACGCCATTTTGTTTTTCATTCTGCTCCCGAATTCCGACGGTGACAGAAGTGTTTAGTGTCCTCTGCAATTTCTTGTTTATTTCTTACTTGTTAACTTGTTATTTTTTTGTTGAGTTTTGTTACGTTGGTGTTTGAGATGGATCCCGATGTCTCCATCCAAAAAGAAAGCGTCGATCGTCGAATATGTGGATTCATTCATTATAAATGTAACTGATTCCGATTCTGAATATACCGATTCAGAATCGGAGTCGGAATCAATAGCAACCGTAATGAATAAAAACGTATAAAATTACTTGTATTTTCCTGACTTTCTAGTGTTAATTCCTCTGAATCTCTTTACACATTTTTTTCCCAGCTTTTGTAATAATGTTGTAGTGAGAAATTTTAATATGCTGGTAAGGTCCATATTTCTAAAATTGTATTAATTAATACGGTATGTATTAAATATTTACAATAAAAAAACGCTGATATCTAATAAAATAAAGCATGACTTAATGTCTAAGTCTATTGATTGCCGAACATCACTATTGTAGCGGGTCACCCTTTTTTGTATCAGTGACAGTTGCACTTGTCATTTTACTGACTGGAATTAGTAATCGTACTTTAGTACTATTTTAGGAAAATAAAAGTTATATTTTAAGGCGTAAAACATTTAATTGATTAATAAAAAAAGGAAATAAATAATGTCAAATACATACAGTAAAATATAGTTTTATTTTATTACCTAAGTTTTTAGTAAATTAGAATTTTATTTATTTGTAAGAATGTAGTTTTACATATTATGTAGTATGGTGTTAATATTTTGTCGAGTTCAATACATTCTACCACAACATGTGGTGTACAAATATTCACATATCATTCTTATAGCTAAGTACAATAAATTTTTAAATTTTGTGATACAGTAAGTCCAATATGAATTAATAATAATATTTGATTATAATATCGTTACTAAGCCAATGTCAAAATTAAGTACATGTCATCTTGGATAATAAAACAAAAATCTAAATCTTTATTGAGTTCAATAAGGTATTATTTCACCTTTTATAGTAAATACAAATTAAAAGCTTTATAAGTACAATGATTATGTAGATTCTAAACAAACTACTACAAAAAAAATACAATTGAACAAAAATCATTTCTTCTTGTCTTGAAACCACTGCTTCACAGGTGCTAAAAAGAAAAATAACTTTACTTAGTATATTTGTTACTTTTTGATGAATATTATTATTTATTATTCATTTCAATCTGTTATTTACCATCAATCTCCAAAGCTGCTCCAAAATAAAATTTTATTCCATGCTCGAATTTCCAACTGATATTGATGTTGAAGGATTACGTTTCACTAGAATAACATAATAACTTATTAATTGATAAAACTTATAAAGTAAATAAAATAGCCTGGTATACATACTGGGAGGTACATACCATTCAAATCTATACATTTCGCATTTTTCTTAACACGTCTCAAAATTATTTCTGGCAGAATACAGTTTTTAAAGAAGTCTAATAGCTTTGGTATCATATTGCTGATAAATTCATTATCTCGGCTAACTTCTATTACAGTCAAAGGTTCAGTGACTGAAATAAAACATATGAAGTAGCACTTTTCCATTTTACTGACACGCATTTGTCCTTGAACCTGAAATATATTTTAATTATAATAAGAGAAAATAAAATATTGAAATAAATTAGTAACCATGCAATAACATTATCAATTTACTTGATAGTAATAATCGTGTTTTTTATTCATGACTAAAACATTATTATCCAATTTTAGAGCAAAGTTTTTCTTTTCTAGTGCAGCTGACTCTAGGCTTTGATTTTTCCTCGCCAATGATGGAAAGCACTTGACCTCAATAACAGCTCTCTCATTTTCTATTATACCTGTAACAAATTGACACAAAATATGTATCAATCCAATGGAGCACTTCATGAAATTTGATACAAGAAATTCAATCGCCTATCGTGCTCGTAATCTTTGGTCTCTCACCATTATAACTAATATTATGAATTTCCACATTTGCCGAATACATAAAAAAAATTGAAGCTTGATAAAGAAATACTTACCATCTGGACTGCCAGCTAAACATCCAAATTCTTCATCAATAAAAAGACCTGAAGGCCTCACAAATTTATTATATTGTTGCATGAACATACTTTTTGCCACATTCTCATTTTGCTGCCCATATAACATGTCTTTTGTACAAAAATTATTTTTATATAGAATATCCTTTACATGATTGTGACATGGAGTGGTAATACGGCGTTTGCAAATCTGTAAACATAAAGGTCCAGATAAAATAAATGTATGTTATGGATAATTTTTAAATTCAGCATTATCTACATAGGTATTCAATAAAGTACTGCAAGAAATGTATATTTGTATATTCATTTCTGCTAACATAATTATACCACACAACTAACCATTCCGAATTGACTGGCAGTCAAACGGTCACACCTATGAGTAGTATATAAATCATTTTCATGCTGCCCTACTGTAGACATTTCAATCAAAGCTATATCTTCTGGTGACTTTTGGAATTCTGCTAACCGTTCTTCACACTGTATTCTCAATTGTCCTTCATCAATATCCATTGGATCACAAGCTTCAGGTCCATAATGCTTGTCCGGTTGGGTTTTCTCTTTTGGCGCATACAATCGTTTGCGTGTCGACGATTGCTGTCGTATTCTGCTTTGTTCCTTCCGAATTAGGTATTTTTTTAAATATGTCCCTGGGCTCTGTGTGGTCTGTTTTTTCCATGCAGTTTCATGCCATTTGTGTCCAGTAGCAAGTGATAATCCTGAAACACAATATTTTTTTACTAGAAAATATCAATAAAGTATAAATAGATGATTATACTTATACATATGAAACAATATGAACATGAAAACTGTTGGAGTAGGCACGTCTGTAGTTCACTATCTGATCTGAGGGGGATGAGTGCACTATGTTATATTCCAAAGAATTGATAACAATATTTGTGAAGTATGCATTTCTTACTGGTACTGACTGTTTATATTTACCTGCCACATGAACACGTCGCTGGTAAGAACCCCCTCTTCCTAAACTAATTCGTTTCCCACAGTTGTATTTATTTATTACACTCATAAAGTTTTCTGCCACATTTGTCGTCTCATTTGCCAAACGGCCTGCCTTCAAAGCAATTTTTTCATTGGCTGCATAAATCAGAGCTAGGGTTTCTGCTCGAGAATTCTCGAGTCGAGAAATGTCGAGAAATCATGCCAACTTCGAGACGAGAAAAAATACCTCGAGAATTCGAGAACTCGAGAAATCAAAGATTTTCTTTTATTACTGTAAAATTGGCTTAAAAGTTACGTAATCTTTGCATTTTGGCTTCTTATCGTTCTCCTTACGAGGCTCGAATAAGCGAGGCAAGCGAACAGACACATAATATACCTACAACTCTAAGTACTCTTATTTTATTATAATGTGACATAAAACATCAAATAAAAATTAACTGTAAGATAAACTCCGTTCATCTATTGTTGGGTGTCTGATTACAAAATCGACGACTAGATAACTATCCAAACAACAAGTAAGTTTGTAAATTGACCACTAGATGAGGTCTCTTTTTAAAGCCCAGCTAAATATATTTTTCTCGCCTTAAACTTTACTATCTTTTTGCAGTTAGGCCCCACGTTTAAATGAAATTCTTCTCTGGTATATGCAATGATTTTAAAACGAACCATTACATTACATATAATATAAAATTTAAATCACAATATTTTCTCTTTGTTATTTTTAATCATAGCAACAAGCAACAACACAATAAAACTATTAAAACAAAATAACTAGGATTTTAATTTTTATTGTAATTTATAATATTGGGCAGTAAAGTATATTTAAATCTGAAAAAAAAAAACTAGGCTAACTAACGTACCTATTTGTGGTGTAAATGAATGGGTTCTAGGGCAGGGTTAGTTATTTCACAAAGGTATATACATCATAGTCCCCTTGTTACAATGATATCTCATGTTAACTTCTTCATCCGTGAACATTTCGGATGGATCTCTTCGATGCCTTTTTATTGGTACAGGGGCCCAATTCTCCTAAAATAAATTGCTGTCAAACGCAATCGAACCACAACCGTCAGTCAGTTTTTGTTTTCGAAAACTTTCAAAATGATTGATTTTGTTTTTTGTGTCAAACAATTTGATAGCTTTTGAAATTGAGAACTGTCTGAATGAACGGTTCGGCCTTGGTTCGGTTGTGATTTATCAAGATTTATTTTAGGAGAATTAGGCCCCTGATATATTTGAAATTGCCTCCAGCACTTCCAAATCAGACTTCGATGAACTACTCGAGTTCATTTCGCTGGGAGTCCAAAACTCACTATCCAAAATAAATTACTAATAATAAAACTCCAAATGCTCTTAATATGATATAAAACGACAAATAAAGTTCTGGAACTGATTAACGCCCCAAATTAGTCAGTCAAGTTAACTGAAGTTTGAACTAAGATCATCTTCTGACTGGGGTGTCCAGACACGCAATGTGTCAGTTTATTGAACCAATAGCGGTAGAATAGATAAACTACGGTTAGGAGTACCTCAGAAACCAGAAAAATAAGTTATCTGAAGTTTGAACTAAGATCATCTTCTGACTGGGGTGTCCAGAAACGCAATGTGTCAGTTTATCGAACCAATAGCGGTAGAATAGATAAACTACGTTTAGGAGTACCTCAGAAACCGGAAAAATAAGTTATCTGAAGTTTGAACTAGTATTATCTTCTGACTGGGGTGTCCAGAAACGCAATGAGTCAGTTTATCGAAATAATAGCGCTATTAACAGATAAACTACTTTCAAAAGTACCCCAGAAAACGGGCGACAGCTGATTTTTTAAGGTTTTTAAAAATTTCTCGAAAGACCCGAGAAACCCGAGAAATCGGGCTCGAGAATTCTCGAGACCCGAGAAAAAAAATATGTCGAGAAAACAGAAACCCTAATCAGAGCCCACACCTCTGGAGCAGTATTTTTCAGACTTTCTACGACATTTTCTTCTTTCTTTTCACTTCCATGTGCAGATGTTTTACAGTAATAATCCTTGCAGTTTTCATGTACTCCAATTATATGCAGCGGACCATTTCTCAAATCTGCAGCCATAGCATCATTCTCACTGCTACACATTATAATTTTCCGTGCCACTAGTGTAAGCTTCATCACTTTGGGCTTTAAAATATTTCGTCCATAAAGTGGCAACTTAGTGTTGGCCAAGATCTAAAAAATTACAAATATAAATAAATACAGAAAATGCTTTACTGATCTTGAAGTGACTGTTAAAATTTGATTTATTTATTTACCTTGTAGAGTGCACTGGTATAGTTTTTGATTACATGATTCTTGCATTCAATTTTTTTTATCATGTTCCCGTATGACACTTTCTCTTTCAAGTTTGCAAACACAGAAGAATCTCCGTCTCCAATAAAACTCAAATAGCGAAGTTGATGCATTTCTACACTCTTTTGAAAGCCCTCCACAATAATTTGTGATTCCATTGCTGTAGACGGTCCAGTAAAATTTTTGCAGCAATTATGTGCTTTCATATCCATGTTTCTTCTCTCATAATATTGACATGTATAACAATATTTGTTTCGAACACCAAGAAACAGACATTTCTTAGTTTCTTTACCAATAATGCAGGCCTGAAAATGAAAAGCAAAACACCTTTTTATGATGTAAACGTAGGAACTTGAAATTTTATTTTTATATCTCTAAGAATGCCGATCATCCATTGGTGATACAGGAGTAGTTAGCTAAGTTTAAAAAAAAAAAATTCACTCCACCCTAATGGCCATGTCCACTAAATACGTCTCACGTGCTTCTACTGTGACGACGTAATTTCATTAACGTAATCCGAAAGAATAATTATTTGTAGAGTGCAAATTTTAAGAAATATCGTTAACGAAAAAAAGTTGGGCAAGCTTGTAAATACTTCAAGGTTTGCAATATTGCACCAGTACTTAAATAATAAACTTAAAATGATGCAGATTACAAAATCAATATTTTTTATTTCACGTAAATCATTGCAGGCGCTTATGAAAAGTTGAATTTAGATGCACGGTTCCAATTAGTCGTTTCCTACGGAGAAGAGCCGGCAAGAAACTCCATGGTTACTCTTTTAAAATCCATATCTTTCAAAATTTGAGTAAGTACAGTTCGGCTGTCCCATTTCAAAACCTAGTAAGGGACATTTTTACAAAAATCGTTTTATTGTATAATCTTGCTAACCTAGAAAGTCTCTACCAAATACAAAAACACCAGCGTTGAAAACTCACATAATGAGCAGATATATTTAAGTATCGATACCTAGTAAGTGCCATTCACTGCCTCTGATCATTTTAAAACCTAGTAAGTCACTTTAACCACATGGTTTTACCTAACATAAATACTTTTCAAAGGCTGACTGATTTAACGTTTATGCGCTCGCCTATAAAATTTCGTTTTAAGCTTCTAGGTTTTGAAATGGGACAGCAGAGTTATGATTTACAATATTTATGAGAGCACACTAAAGTATGTTTAAGTATTTTAACTCTCACAAACACCAATTCCCATCTTTGGCAAGTATGGACAGGGAAATAGGTACAAGACTGTTCATTGTGTGGAGAAACTTGGTGTGGTGTTCCTCCAACCAAAGGGAGGATCCTCCAACCAGGCGGAGTCTTGTGCCTGGCGGGCTACTGCCCAACGGTTGATGTTGGGAGGTTGTATATATACTATCTGCGTGTTAAATCTTGATTGCGCGATGTAGGATAGTTCGCATGTGGCGAGATAGATGCCGCCACATCACTCCCCCCCTGAGACCGGAGGTCGATCGTCTTGATGAGTCAGCGGTCGTTGCGTCTTGAGAACTTGCCAGGGCCAGTTAGGAGTTCGTTTGAGTCGAAACCGGATACCGCGTAGTTCGCAGTGAGTCGGAACTGTGAGCGGTGAGTGGTGGCTGTGGACTGCGTCGACCAGGAGAGAAGTGCCTCTGCTAGTTGACCGGCCGAAGTGCAGTATGATGCGCCATGATGCTGGAGTGGGCTGAGGGTTGTGACCAGGCTTGCGCGTTCGCTGCAGGGTAGTGGTCACATCACCCGTTGAAGCCGAGGATGCTGGTTGGCTGTGGGACTCGCTGCTTGCTGCTCGATTGAATGCTGAGCTGCTGAGGGAGTGATGATGTAGCTGCCGAGGCTGCGAAGGTTGTGTGTGACGTCACCAGTGTGGAAACACTGTCTGTGACGATCACGTCGGGGTCACCAATGTGGAGAAACTTGGTGTGGTGTTCCTCCAACCAAAGGGAGGATCCTCCAACCAGGCGGAGTCTTGTGCCTGGCGGGCTACTGCCCAACGGTTGATGTTGGGAGGTTGTATATATACTATCTGCGTGTTAAATCTTGATTGCGCGATGTAGGATAGTTCGCATGTGGCGAGATAGATGCCGCCACAATTGTACGGTCTATTTTCAGCAGTAAACGTTTTGGAGAGTTATATGGATAACCGTTGCAAAAAGATTAAAAAATTAACACATAGGTACATCATAAACTCATATTTTATCTTAAGCGGGTAGGCAGAAACTACATATTGCACATTCTACGATCCTTACATGCTCCTTTCGCTTCGTCTACGTTCTTTTTGGATTCTTTGGTTTGATTCACAGCTAAACTAGCTGCTTTGTTAAAATCTAAAAATGCAGTTTTATTTTATCGTAATAATAATCTAGCTTATTGGATCCTGTTCCCGATGCCGCGCCGGTGGGCTACTACTTATATCTTTATATTTTTAAATGTTTTTTTTTTCTTTTGTTTTTATAGAAATATATTAAAAATGAAAATTAACATGTAAGATGAATAAACGTTATAATCTAGCTCATGACTATTTTGACGATATTATTGTTCATACCCTTTTCAACGGTGAGGAGAGGGGTTTATCTAAAAAATAAAATATAAATAAAGATAAAGGCAAGTCAGAGTTGAGAGTTCAGCGGGCACTCTTGGGGTTCCACTCCAGCCAGCCAATAAAAGCAAACCAGAGACGAAGCCCTGACCAACTCTCTGAGACAATAAGGTACGCAGTGTCGCCACTCACCAATACTGGCCTAAGCCACAAGCTGCCCTGCGGTTTAAAAAAAGATCTAGCTTACATGACTCCTTTGACGTCATTGTGTTTATACCCTGTTCACGTTCATCGTTAATGACATCACCTAATGATACCCCCAGGGGTGGCGGGTGTGGTTGCCAAAAAGGATTTGTTAACGACACCACTAATGAATAGTGTTGTTGCCCTTCTTCAGGGCATCAACGAGTATGTATTTATCTAACTTGCATATTATATTAGGGATGCTAATTAAACAGACTTCTTTTTAATAGCATTATTCGCCTTTAAAAATCTACATTGGCTTCTAAATTACTAAGTCAGCCACAATTAACGAGCGTCTGAATGATACTATCTTAGCCACTAGTTATCTTCTATATAAGCCACTGTTCGTCACCCACTTTCATTTTCACAATAAAAACAAATGAAAAACAAAAAGAGTCGACGGAGCCCCGCTGCGCGCGGCTCCTATTTCTGTCTGCAGGGTTTAAAGTAACCTAACACGAAGGGGATGACGGGGGGTAGAGTGAGCGAGCAAAGCGAGCGAACGAAGCCCCCGTCATCCGTCCCCCGTCATCCGTGTTCGAACCTAACCTATCCGTGTCGGGGTGCCCAAAAATGTAGTTGGCGTTGTAAAAAAGTCGAATTAGTTTATTAGAGGTTATCTCATTTTCCCGTTGCTTAGTTATAAAATGAGAAGTTTGGTCACGTGGCCAATAAATAAATTTGTGGCTTGATTTATTATTTCTCTTATATTATTACCAATTGTGGCATCCCAACATTACGGTGGTGTCGTTAACAAATCCTTTTTGGCAACCACACCCCTGGGGGTATTATTTGGTGGTGTCATTAACAATGAACGCCTGTTCAACGTGAGTCATGCAGGAGTTTTCTATGTAAAAAAGCTAGCTAAGTAGCTTTTTTACGTTTTTGATGATGTCGTTTATGTTTTTTCGATTTTAGTCTCCTGACGGCTACACTTTACGAAATGACCGCTATGTCAGGACTCATCTTTCGTTGAACAGAGAGTTGTTGAAAAGTTCAGACGCCAGCACATCAAGCTACCCGAAATTGTCAAATTTTCCCAATCAACCTTGAACCTAATATTTTTGCGATAAAGATGAAAATCTATTAAAGAAATTTGACAGATTGTGCTTTATGTGCTGTCGTCTGTACAATTAACAAAACTATGCCATTGTAAGAAAACGAATAAACCCGACTTCTAATAGAATGTCAAACTTTATGTGCACGACAAAATTAACCTGTCAAACAATATTTATACTGGTAATTTAGCGAATGCGCAGTTGATTGTGTTTGTGTGTAGTACATCGTAGCACGGTGATTGATGATACACCTTGTCAGTCAACCGCAGGACTTATGGTCTCTAAGTACCTGTGTCCCAGATTATAGAAATGAGGTAGATAAGCCCAGTAGAAGGTGGAAGGTTCCTTTAAACTATGTAGCTTCACTAAAGGTACTAGTTCGAACCGAGCTGCCAACTGCAACTGCCGACAGCACGTGCAGTGACTGCATGAAGTCGGGCGCAGCTGCACTACTGGTTTGTATGTATTTATATGAAATGCCTTCCAAGCACCGCTGCAGCAGCCGACGGCGACTGCACGTGCTGCTGCCGTGGCGCTTGATTTCACGAGAAATTCAAGAGTGGGGAAATGTTTAAAAAAAAAAATGACAGTACCTCTATGATCTTTTTGGGCACAGACGACATATCTTGGCACATCTTTATTATTTCTATAATTTGAAAACACGTAAGTAGGTAACTACTTATGAATTACATTTTGCGGTCAAATTCTATAAGTAGGTAATAATAATAAGATTGTGCGTGCGTAGCATAATTTAATGAATTTGGGTTTATTATTGCAATTATGGATAGTGTTTGTTGGCTGCATTATGTGCCGTCAGCGTTTGGAAATACAAGGTTAGTCAGAAAGGGGTACTAATCCGAAAGGGTGTTAATGTACCCATAATAAAGAGTAACTTTTGCTCTATCACTTTCCCCAAAACTCAATAGTTTAAGAGAAACAGCTGTTCAAAAATTACAATAAAAATATGCTAAAATCTATCTGTGTTTACATTTTAGGTGATATTTGGGGTCACGAATTACCTAGAAGCTCCTATTTTTGAATTCATAACTTAAGCCCTACTTTATGAAGAATTAAAAAAAAAGTAAAATAAAAATTATTTTGCATGGAAATAAAAATTATCGAATTCTGAAATTTTAACACTTGCTTTAAAACAGTCATCAGTGATACTTTAGCGTGTTACCACATCAATCGATCAATCGTCCATCGATGCCATCGATCGATGGTACAATGGGTTAGTCGACGTCGATCAATAGTTTCTACTACACCAATCGATATACCAAACGTCGACCGATATCGTTCGATGGCATCGATCGATTGGTGTGGTAACACCCTTAAGTGGCCTGCGGATTAGTAGTTACCCCCTTTCCGTCTAACCTTGTATACCTTCGAATCAGGACACGAAGGTCTGTAATTGAATGCAGACACGAATGCTCCCTTTGTCACTTCTTAATACCTCTTAAACATTCATCGAGAGAGAATATTCCATGATTCTGAAGAAGAATTAAAAAAGACGTGCGTTTGTTTGTTTGATAAACCTATTCAATACGATAGACAATAGGTTAATAACCAACGATATTTACATAGTCCCTAATTACCCATGGAGACACATACTGATGCAGAACCGTGACGAAATACACCATACATGCTAATTAACGCGTAATGCGTAATTTGCGTGGATTGTTTGGACATATCATAGAAGTCAATTAGGGTTTGCAAGGTATCGAGATTCGAGGTCACACGCTACTTACAGATGTGCCTGATGCCTGGGTTTTTCGGTTGGCAAGATTGATGGTGCGAGCTAAAATACCCACGTTGGTGAGCGGCGACTCCGGTGCCGTAGAGGCTCTGGTAATTTTTGCCTTGACCAAAACAGATAGAGAGCAGTGTGGCTGTGAACCAAACCCCAATACAGGAGAATGGTATTGTGTCTGGAGATAGAAAGCTACAAATATCAGATAAAATCGCTACTGCCTTAATTTTTAACAAAATTCTTAATTAAATGCTTTTATTATTTAGCGTGTTTTGGAAGGCGTAATAATTGATCCTTGTCCTGCTAGCTACGAGACTGAGTGGGATAATGTATTGAGGGACCAAGATCCATCGACACTAGTAGGTAGGGCAACCTGACTTCTTTCGTGTCGGCACAAGCTATAGGTACGAGAATAAATATCTCATACCGTGTTAAAAAGATTAGTGAGACAGCAAGGTTAGTAACGGGGCTGACTATGGGTAGTCACTTGAAGTTTCCTGCCTGCCACCCTGGGGGTGCGCCAGACGTACTTAAGTGTCTTCCCCGTGGAGGTCTTTTAGTGCACCCTTGATATACTGATATAGTGACTAATGGAAATGGTGAAAATTCTATCTATCCTTCGAGATTCTGTATCGTGATCTTGCGGAATGTTATTGTCAGTACAGTAAGCTAAGGCCTTTTTTCCACAGCTTACGATACGATACGACAAAATGTGTTGACGACTCCAAGCGCCACATATTGTACGAACTATTTACTACGACACTAGTAGCACAGTCTACCTATATCTTACTCCTTACAGTCGGTCAACGTAGAACATTGTCGCAGAGCAATCGTGCGGGGGGTTGCGGGGTGAAGGGGCGGAGGTTATGTCCCGAGTAGCCATACTGCATACTTGGGACATAACCTGCGCCCCTACATCATTTTGACATTTCATAAGACCTGTCGTGTCGTGTCTCTGTCCCTAGTCTGTCATGAGTAGACGGTTAATAGAAATACAGAGTTGTAATTTGACATGGGGCAGGTAAGGTACCTCAACCGTTGTCGTCGCAATTTGTGATGTTTATAACACTTTAACCTCAGTGGGTCTGGAAGAGAATTTTGATCCTTGTAAAAAAATTGACCGATTGGCATCATAAAAATGTTTCGTGAAGACGGCTGACTGTACCAACTTTTATTAATATCTGTGAATACATTTCGAATTCTTTTCAAAAAATATGGACAGTCTCCTAAGAAAGTTTTCCTGTAGCTACAACGGTTAAGGTAGCTCTTACTGCCCCATCTCAAATAATCACCTTGAATATGGCGGTCGGAGCCAACACACCTTTTTGTTGTATCGTGTCGTATGCTGTGGAAAAAGGGCCTATAGCTTGCGGCACTGACACAATAAATAAATACCAGAATTGCAAATTTGACGGCTGATTAGAAACCCTTGGGGGAAGTTAGTTCTATTTCGCACGCAACAAGATGTAAAAATAGCAGCATTAGTCAATTATTGCTTGCGTATCTAATTAAACAGATAAGTATTATTAATTATACGGTTCTTCTATTCGTACGGAAACGAAGTAGGTAGGTATATTGTTGCAGTTTGTACTACCTATTGAGCAATGTAAATAAGTGAAGAAATGTTTTCTACAATTTTCCCTAAGTACCTACATAAATTATCTTGATCGATCATCATCCTCTTTGCCCATAACACCACTCTGTCCACCGCAGAGAAGAACGGTTTTAGGCGCCAATTCCCCTTACGCGAGTTTATGCAAGGTCGTGAAGAGTTGCAGCGATCAAATTGATCTGCACTTTGACTCTTTTAGCAAATTGAAAGCTAAATTCCATAAGTTTATTGATTTGGATTAACCTTTTTATCTCGAGTGTAAACGTGTCATCAATAATGTTTTATTTTTTATTTGAATGTGTAACTTAGATTAGCTTTTTTTTTCTTTTTGTACAACTTTATTAATTATGCATGCGGAGTTTACTTATAAGTGATTGTTACACTATTGTCTTCTTTTTTATAAATGTTACCTTTGTCACAATACCTGTGTAAGCAATTGTTGGTGAACCAATAAATAAATCCCAACTTAATTGTGGTTGTCGCAGCATTTGTTTTTCGTCCATAGGGCCTGTCCACATCTCCACGTCACCACGTCGTCAACGTGGAACAGTGCGGTAACGCGGCACGGTGCGTTGACATAACGTGCAAATATACGTTACCGTATCGTAACACGTTCCGCCTCTAGCCGCAAGCGCACACGTATAATCGCTTCGCCTACGCCCTCCACGCCCGCGAGTTAGTCGCCGTCTATGTGCTCCGATGCCTTAAAACCATAGGTACCTTACTGTTTCTCTTATTAAAATTCAGCATCTACATGGTCAGCGATAAACCTAATAATGATCCTGACGTGCATTTTTAGGGTACACTACAATAATACGAAAAACTAAATTCCGATGTTCTTAATCCCGATTTTTATCATACCGATTTTCATAATTCCGAATGGTTTAAAAATCCTAATATGACAATTCCGATTAATCATAATACCTACTTTTATAAATCCTAAATTACAAAACGCCTAACGTTTACAATTACGAGAATCAAAATGCCGAGTTTCAATACACCTAACAATAAAAAGTCAGATTCAACAATAATCCGAAACATCAAAAATACGAATTCCGATTATTAAAATACCTATTAATTAAAAGTCCGAAATTAAAACGCCTAGTAAACCTAAATAGCAAAACAGATTAACACACAATGGTTCAACTTTATCCAAAGGGAGCAAGTTAATTATTCATAGGAAGGTAGGAAAAGAAACTAATAACAGAATCACTTTCCCTACTTATAATAACATAATTGTGGGAAAAATATTTTTCTCTCATTTCAATATTTTTTTCTTTAAACTCACCATTACGCAATCGCATCTAACCAACTGCTCACCATTACTCGCTTTTTTTTTAAGGATATGTAACTAATCGGTTCCAGCGCTCGCCGGCCGCTGCCGCGGCACGCTCGCTTCGCTCGCTCGGCTCTTGCGTAAGGGGTCGCAGTTCTAACCTAACCTAACCAACTGCTCACCTTTCTGTGTTATGTTTAATACTCTTTTGCTTGACATAATGTTTACTGTTTTCGGAAAATTGCAAATCGGAATGGTGTTTTTCGGGCCAAGAACACATCGGATGTTTAATTCTTCGTACGTTTGAAAGTCGGAAAACAAATAAATCGTATTTATGACATTCGGTAAAATAAATTTCGTGTTTTTTAATAATCGGTATTTTATTTTTAAGGAATTATCAAATTCGGATTTTTGAACATCGGAATATCCAAATTCGGAATAAAATATTTCGGAATATTTGTGTGTTCCCGCATTTTTACGATACGGTAACGTTATATCAACGCACCGTGCCGCGTTACCGCACCGTTCCACGTTGACGACGTCGTGACGTGGAGATGTGGACAGGCCCTAATTATGTGTGGTTGTTATTTGGTCATGTAGACTCAATTATTGAAACACGGCGCGGATTGTTTTCCGACAACACAATCAAATTTATTTGGCCATATACGTCTCTTTTATCCGTTATCTCAGTAGTTACCTTTTTTGTAGCCATATCATGCATCGTTTCTTTGGTCTTCCTCTACTCTTATACATCCACATTCATAATCAAATCTTTCCTTACGACATGTTCCTCATTTCTCCGCATCACATGCCCATACCATGACAACCGGTTTCCACAAAAAATTTCAATTTATCAAATTACATTGAACAAAAAATCTTAAAATAAAATTACATTGACTTAAATACGTGTCTGTAACAGATTTGTCTACAGAAATAAATATTATTTCATCATTTCATTATACAAAAACGAAGCCAATTTTAGCTTAACTTTGTTCCACGTTAACTAGGTCTTAGTAACTGTTAAATATATCAACTTAAATAAGATTTAACACATGACAATTGCGTCATGGCCACTCGGACTGATAAAATCTATAATTACTTAAGTTCTAAATGTAGTCATAAGAGGTGCAATTATTTCGGAAAGTTTCGCTAGAATATGCAGCTACGTGGTTAACGTAAAATATACGAATTTATTGTGTCTATTTCATGAGAGGCAGCGATGTCGTACTTCCCAGAGAGGCGCTGAGTATATTTATTATTGAACCCGCATAAAATTATTCTATAGTTTAGTCAAGTCCATTGTAATCGAAACAGATTGAAATACGGCAAGTATAGAATCTACAAGGTTAGTCGGAAAGGGGGTACTAATCCGCAGACCTCTTAAAGTATCACTGATCGACGGTTTTAAAGCAAGTGTTAAAATTTCAAAATTCGATAATTTTTATTTCCATGCAAAACGATTTTTATTTTAGTTTTGTCAAAAATTCTTCATCCCTGCTTTAGTTACAAATTCAGAAAATGGGGTTTCTAGTTCATGACCCCAAATATGACCTAAAATGTAAACACAGCTGATCATATAACTGCGTATAGATAGATTTTAGCCATTTTTTTTGAGATCTTTGATCACCTATTTCTTTTAAACTATTGACTTTTGGAAAAGTTGTAGAACAAAAGTTACTCATTATTATAGGTACTTTAACACCCTTTCGGATTAGTACCCCCTTTCTGACTAACCTTGTATAAAGCTTGAAGTTTTTTTTTTATTATTGGTCTTGTTCGTGTAGACTATATAGTACCTGATGGTAAGTGCAGAAACGGTCTAAGATGGAGTACACTAATCCAAGTAATAGATGGTAGGCGTAGACATGATACATGTCATACAGACACAGACAGACGGGGTGCATGAAAAGAGCCTCCACGAGTGATGATACTTAAGTACGTTCGGCGCACCCTGGGCAGTCAGCCTCGCTACCAACCTTGCTGACTGGCTAATCTTTTCACCTAGCTATTTTCGTATAGCTCGTGCTGACACGAGAGAAGAAGAGAAGCGCAGACAAGGTCCAAGATGGAGTACACGAATCCAAATAACAGAGATGTACCTAGAGGGATACCCCTATATCCCTCTGACTCTCACATAAATACGATGGAACACAGTAAACTGCTTGGCTTTAATGCGAAGGGTAGCTAGCCAGACGGACCAAGATTCTAATATAATTTTTTTTTTCTTTGACTGCTCTTGGTCGTCCTCAAGGACCGTTTCTACATAACCAGGCAGTTATTGGTGAGACCTGAAAGGTCTCCAGCCAATGGTGGGGAAGTAAAATACCTAAGCTAACAACTTGTACTACACTAACGCGGCGTCTTACGTAGGCGGTTCAAAGCGACGCGAATTGCGAAGCAATCCGATGCGGTGACACGCGAATTCAATGCGACGCGGTGGCTTTATCCTACGAGCTCGCGAACCGCCCGCCGCGCGCCGCCGTCATTCAGTAGCACTGTACGGCACCGCATCCAATTCGCGCGAAAATATCAAGCCAACTGATCGCGTTCGCTTCGCTTCGCGCCGCGCCGCACCGCTCTCCACGTGCATTTGGCCACGTAGGCCACTTCAATAGGTATCGACAGTTTGTTGTTTTCGCGTCGCGCCGCGCCGCTTCGCGTCGCTTCAAGATCGCTCACGTAAGATGCCGCGTAACAACATGACTACCTGCAACAACAGCACTAAGGGCGACCCCTAGTGGGACTCGGACCTCGGCTTAGGGCGTTGCTGGCAGGGGCTTGGAGGAGGGAGACAAGACAGCTTGATGAGGACTGAATTATTATCGGTGTGACTACTACCAAGCGTTCGTCGAGGCAGCTTTATATTTATAGCCCGTCCCCACACGGGATAATGGAACGATGATGTTTCCGTGTGTTCAAAAATAAACCTGACCAAGGTTTAACAATAATTAAAAAAACAAAGCATCAATTTCTTCAAGGATTTACATAATACTTATTTAAAACAATTAGATTGTAACCGCCGGAAATGCGTTTGATTCACCGGATGTTTCGTATTAAAGGTTGCTCTTATTATGAAATCGTCCGTTGTCAGTGACAAAGTGTTATTATCAAATCATTTTATTAACACACAATATTATACACTACACACAAGGTTAGTCAGAAAGAGGCTACTAATCCGCAGGCCACTTAAAATATCACTGATGCTTCTACACTACCTACTGATGTTTTAAAGATTTGATAATTTTTATTTCAATGCAAAACGATTTTTACTTTAGTTTTTTCAAAAATTATTCACCCCTGCTTTACTTACGAATTCAGGAAATGACGCTGCTAATCCGGTCACGCGGTTTCACGCGGTCGGCTGCAGTCTGCGGCAGAAAACAGACAAGAGGAGCGAGAAAGGTGGTAGGGGGAGCAAACTGCCTCGAAAAAATAGACCGGCGAGCTATCAACTGTTCTGCCTTGGTTACTGCTGTCAAGACAGTACTGTTCTGTCTTGGCGTGTGCGTTCAAACAGTAGCAGTACTGCGCTGTCTACTGCTCTGCCTCACTGTTCTGCCCTCGTGTGAAACCAGCATAACTGCGAGAGAGCAGTCGACAGCTCGAGCAGTCAGTGTATGCCTGGCGACTGCTTGACCGCACGCCGTGCCGCCAACCAACCGCCCGAAGCAGTTGCAACTGCTCGAGCTGTTTCGTGTATGTACGTACGTAGAAGGCTGTAGTTTACTATGCAGTTGCAGCTTAAAGCAGTCGATCCTGACTGCTTCAAGCTGCCCGTGTATGGCCGGCCTAAGGCGACGAAATGCAGCTTGAATGGGCAATATTAGGATGTAGTCAGTGCAACTGCAAGACAATTGCGGACTGGATGTGCAGCACACTTGCAGTGATTAAGAATATGAAACAAAAATGGGGGCTTATTTCACCAAGTATGAAATAGGGGCATATTTACTTTAAAAAAATAGACCTTCACCTTGATTAAACGCGACTACTTTGAGGTCACGCGTATTTACAATAGCAAAAAGTTATTACCAACTTGACTGACACTCGCTTGCAGATATACTGGTACTTATGTAAGGTAGGCTTTGAAACTAATAACACTGTTTTAAGGTCATTGTGTACGTTACTTACTTATTACGTGATGTTTTTATTCGCTTCATAACTGGCTGAACAGCTTTAAATTTGCATGTCTCCTCTTTTTAAGGTTCTATACCCAAAGGGTAAAACGGGACCCTATTAGCACAGTCTATCTATATCTTACTCCTTACAGTCGGTCAACGTAGAACATTGTCGCAGAGCAATCGCGTGGTTGCGGGGTGAAGGAGCGGAGGTTATGTCCCGAGTATTAAATTTAGTATTAAATTTATTAAATTAGAAATTTAACATTTAGTTTAAAATTTTGTTCAGAATAATGAATAGCATTTTCTCTGACTATGTCCAGCTTATAACAACCGACTTTATGTACTACTTTCTGCTTTGTTACTATTTAGAAGTATTATTTCAAATATTCACCATGAAAAAATAAATAAATCAATGGTAAACGAGATTATTAAAAGAGTTACAATTTGTAAACTTTGGAAGAGACACATTTTGAGCATTTAATAAATTAAATTGTTTGTAAGTTGCACAGTTAAACGAGTCTTATTATTTCAAATAAATGTTAAATTTCATGGTGTTCCTTTTAGTTTAGATGCCATGTTATTTAGAAGAAATACATTCATCTGATCGAGCCTTTCGATTAGTACAATAAAATTACAGTTTTTTTTATTTTCACATTTAGCGGGTTCGATTCCCGGTTCAGACAGGTGAATATTTAAAATTCTTTGAATGCAGTTCATATTGTTTTTAAAATAAAAATGAAGTCTTCATTCAGTAAATTTTTCTATCTACAGTATTTAAGGTACTTCCCCTGCATGTGGCAAAGTCGTGGGACGCCCTGTATATGTATTATGTAGGTACACTGTGCTATTACTAAGACTCCGCTGTCACCAGGCTGTACTTATTTCATGAACCGTGATAGTTAGACAGTTGAAATTTTCACAGATGGTGTATTTATTTTGCCGCTTTAACAACAAATACTAAAAAACAGAATAGATAATGGTACGGAACCCTTCGTGCGCGCGTCCGACTCGCACTTGGCCGGTTTTTCTATACCACAGGCGACAGACAAGATTAGTAGAATTTTTGCAAAAACATCTACCTACTTACTGTACTTTAAGATCTAATAAATCTACTAGATAGGTAATAGTTTGACTACCTAGATCGTTCTAACGCTTTATTTTTCGATAGCACCTACGGCAAATAATTGACAAAGTCTGATTCAATCCATCCCAGTTGGTCATTTCTCCTCACAACTTTGAGCAGTCTCTTCGATCAAGACCAGTCTCGATACGAAACAGTACATGAACAGGGTTTTTTTGAAGTACAAGCCGAGCGAGACTTACATTAAAGCCGCATCATTCGCAGATGTAGCTACTTACGCAGGCTCAGGGCCGCATTTAAAGTCGAGAGGTCCTGGGGCAACCATGAAATGGAGGCCCGTTAGAGGTTTTAAAAATGTCAATTAGTGCTCATAAAAAAAAAAAAAGAATGTGTAGGGCCCTCTCTTGTGGAGGCCCGGGACTAGAGTGCGCGCAACATAACTCTGCGCGCGACTGAGGGCGTGCTAAACGTTGCCATGATCGCAAAAGTTCAAATTACCGCTTTTTAAACTTAACTTTTTTATCGCTAAACATAATTTTAATATTCCTACAATCAGGTAGTTCTACTAAAACGGCACACACTTTGGTGGACCATGATTAGTTCCGATTTCGGCCGCGCGCAGACTTATCTTGCGCGCGCTCTAAAGCCGCTGTTGCCCTCCCCTATGTCCGGCCCAGTCAGGCTAAGTTTAAACATAAAATAATTTACGAATACATAATTAACACTACTTTGTTTTTAATGAAAACAGTCTCGAGCACAGATTCAACTAAGATTATTTTACTACAATCAACACTAGTGCTGCCATCTCTTAGGCATAAAATGTACCGTGTGCGCCCTCTATGTGACACCGTTTAGGAAACTTAGTAGTTCGTAATGAAGCCACTAGAGGTCGCTTTTTAATATTTTGGATACAATGATTTCAAATAAAAGTTCGAATTTCTTTGAGATATTTTATTCAACTTATGTCAAATTAACACATTTTACAAACAAGTGTTCCCTGGTCAGTTTAATAAATAGGAAATTAGGTTATCATTGCTTCCCAAAAATAAATGTTGGTGTGCATTTGAAACATGATTTTAAATTCACTATAATCCTAAAGTACCAAACTTTGTGGTTGGTTTTCAGCTACATTCTAGTGCTTTATTTTTCATATGGAGTTCTTGCAGAGTAACACAACCCAAATACACCCACTGAGCGTTAACTGCATAACATTTTATTTGATTCTTCAGATGTTGACATAAGCTATACAAAAATAGCTCATGCCGCGCCGTGCCGTGGTTAAAAGATGAACCAGTCAAGGATGATTGCAGGGGCATTAATGTATCGTACTACTAGAATCATTTAATGCCTTCTACTATTTCCACACACTTCATCAATGTAACAGCTCAGGAACATCATGATAAATATTTCACCGTTTAGTCTTTTGACCGCCATAATACTTGTCCAGTAATGAATATAAGCAGTCATTATTACTGCACAAAATAATTTGTTGTGGATTGATTAATTTATTTACCAATTCAACCGTTTGGAATAAAAGGGATCCAACTAACATTTTTGTTTTAAATTGACGTTTTAATGTAAAAAGGTTTCATGTGACCCTATGAAACCTTTTTACGTTAAAACATCAATTTGCAAAAAAAAATAGTTGGAACCCTTTTATTCCAAACAGTTGAATTGTCTAAGAGTCTGGAAAGTGATTTGAAATGTGATCAAAAGAATTAAAATATAAAAGGATTAATACTTATAATACCCTACACCGCTACACCATAATGTCAGTCTTGTTCATTATTACTGGAGCTTTCTTCACAGCTTTCCTCCTCACTAGATTCCTCACTTGAATCATCAGATCTCTGGCCTTTTGCGGCTTTTTTAGCCATAAGTTCTTTGAACTGGCTCACTGTTATCTTCCTAGGCATGATCTCCCGTAAAAAATCTAACGTATCATCCTCTTGGACGACTTCTGCGATGTGCTTATACTCCAGTAAGGTGCTTTTACTGTTTTTGAACGCTCTTTTAGCCAAGTCTGTGACAAATAGCTCCTGCAATGTATGAAATGTAATGTATTTATTATGGTTTTAACTCATTGTGATCTTATTTCATGGGAATATGTCGGTTTTCACCGTTTTTTGCGGCAATTAAAGACATTGTTTAGAGACAATAGGTTATAAGCGGCAAAACAAAAAAAATATACTCACTGTAACTTTCGTAACTAAATACAGAGGTTCGGCTCCAACTGCTTCGACGTCCGGCGAACTTTTCATAATAGTTTTTACCCTAGATAAAGGCAAATGCAAGTCTTTCTCGCTTTTTTGAGTAGCCATTATTGTTTCTTTATCTTTCCAACTGTTTACAAACTAAAAATGAAGTAGAAATTAAAAAAAATACAAACAGACCACAGACTAGATATGGAAGACAGCACGGAGACCGTAGACAGAGAAACCAAGTTAGTTTCTCTGTCTACGACGGAGACAGACCGACCGTTCGTCGGTGTTGCCATTGGTGGCCAAAGTACTCTCCATATTATTTGTTTATGATCACTGTTCTCTGTGAAAACTATGTAATGTTTAGGTAATAGATTTTTTTCCATTTTTTGCAAATTGATTCTGTAGGTCGCGCGGAGAAGGTTTGCCGATGGTTTCATGACGTCACGCGTCGATGGTCGGTACGATTCAGACGAGCGCGGGTAGCGGTCGGTGAAGTGGGAGGCGCAGTCATCGGCAAACCTTCTGCGCGCGACTAGTAGATCCTATGATCTAGAATTAATTTTGCAAAAAATGGAAAGTGGTTTTATAATGTTCATGTTTATAATCAATTCATCAGTATTTTTGTTTTTTTTTTACTTAAACGCTTGGTAATCGGAATTCATATTTTTAGAGTAGTCAGATAAGTCGTGAAAACTATAATCTACTAGTCGCGCGCAGAAGGTTTGCCGATGACTGCCCCTCCCACTTCATCGACCGCTACCCGCGCTCGTCCGGCCTACCTACGAATCGTACCGACCATCGACGCGTGAGGTCATGAGGCTATCGGCAAACCTTCTCCGCGCGACTTATACATATGTTCTATGGATGTATCATGCAAACCCATGCAAACCTTGTCCTATTGTGAACAGAGTGGAACCAAAGTAGCCATTCATTCTTTGTCACTGTCGTTTAATAATATTCTAATCTAATTTCTAATAAAACCTTACACTGGCTTCATGATGTTAATATTTAATACCTTAAACCATAAACGAGTTGTTTTAATAAGATAAATAATCACGAGTATGAAAAGAAAAATGTGCTGCCAGTGAAATGGAGTGAAACTTGTTTTTTACTACTAGAATTTAGCTTGATGGCTAAGTCAAAATTGTGAAAATCTCGTAAAAATGTGTACGATATTCATATTTCGTACGTTTCTGTACAGAGAATGCTAAATCTCATAATCGTGCGAGAAATCTCGTGTCTGGCAGCCCTGCCCTGAGCCACAGACTAGATAAAGATATTAGAGTGCGCGCAAGATAACTCTGCGCGCGACTGAGGGCGTGCTAAACGTTGCCAATCGCAAAAGTTCAAATTACCGCTTTTTAAGCTTAACTTTTTTATCGCTAAACATAATTTTCCCGTTAAATATTCCTACAATCAGGTAGTTCTACTATCAAAATTAATAAAACGGCACACACTTTGGTAGACCATGATTAGTTCCAATTTCGGCCGCGCGCAGAGTTATCTTGCGCGCACTCTAGTACTCAAGGGCTCTTTATTAATATAAAGGTAAATACAATAATACTTCTATGATATCTTATTTAGAGTCCGACATGGCTCTAAATGAACGTGGTTGGCGCATAGATATAAATGTACTACGTACAACTTTACTGGAATAGGTTCTTTATGTAGAGTCCCTGGGTTAGCGTCGCTGCTTGTAGAAGAAAATGTCAAAAACCTGTCAAATCCAGTACATTTCATGTTAGTTCTTTATTTCGCCACGTTCATTTATATGCATGTCAGACTGTATAACAGGACTAGATATGGCCCTTGACTCAGGAGTTATTTATGTTATTCCTTTACACATACGTAAGTAGCATCTCTTCTTTACACCTTCGGCAATGCTGGTCCATCTATGACGTCTTGAGAAAATTGAGAAATACATGGTAGGTAGGTAGTTTCCATGTACCTATTGTAATCACAGATTGTAATGTAGGTAACTATTAACTTTTACGAAAGATATTTGAGAGCAACGAGGTGTATGAATATAATCATTTGGTAGGTATGCTTCCAATACTTTTTTTCGTGATTTACTATTGGGAAAGCCAAAGAAAGAGTAAAGTAAGTTTTTAACAATTAATAATGGCAATAATTTTGTTTACCACCCATTTGCTGTTTGTGTAAATCAAAATGATCAAAAAGTTAATGTTTTAAGTTTCAAAAAGTGTCTCTTCATTAGGTATTGAAAATGAAACTGTATTGAAACTCAATAATGTGAACAAAGCTATTATAGTGTGTGTTGTGTGTTCAAAGATAGGGGTAGAAATAAATAGACAGTAATGGTCTTAATGCTAGCTGTCTTTATTTTCCATTTCCTTATAGAAAATACTTTTACGAAAAACAGTATATAGGGCCGCTTGCGTGGCCGGCCACACTCGCGGGGCGCTGACTAGTGCCGTCTGCCGGCCCAACCAATCCGACATCCAATCAATTCTTACGTGAAAACGATAAATAATACAAAAAATACTGATAACGCGAGATCGTTAACCGATTTACAGAGACTTCTCAATTTTGATCAGTTCAGCGATGCCATCGTACATCTCCTTGACGGCGTCGTACTCGGTGAGTCCCATGCGCCTCTTGTTGGAGATGTCGTAGACTCCGCCCTCGGCCTCGGTGTGCTCACCGCGGGTACCGCGCACCTGCAAGTGGTACTTGGACGCGATCTCCTCCAGCTTCGCCTTGTCGGCGGCCAGCTTGGGAAGCTTGATGTGCACGGACGCACGCACAGTTGTACCCAGGTTGGTGGGGCAGAAGGTCAGGAAACCGAGCCTGTCATCGTGAGAGAAAGGAACGCGCTTCTCAATGTCGTTGACAGCAGTCACCAGCCTCTTGTACACTTGCTTCAGGTCACCGCCCATCTGCATGGAGATAAGACGGAGGTGGTCCTCCTCATTGCACCATACCAAGAAGGTCTTGTTCTCATTGTGGTAGATACCACGGCCAGAGGGCCAGAATCGGCAAGCGTTGGCAGCCTGGAGGAAACGGTCACCCTCCTTGAACAGGAAGTGGTCGTCGATCAGCTGCTGCTGGGTCTCCTTGGACATGCCGGTCAGGGGGTAGAAGGTTCCCTTGAGTTCGCCCTCAAGTCCGGAGAGGGTGGTGGAGACCTTCTCTTCCATCTCCTTGTACTGGGCCTCAGTTAGGCAGGGGTTGAAGGGGTAGCCCTCCATGGAGCGGCCGCAACGCACACGGGTGGAGACGACGAACTCGCCGGCGGGGTCCAGGTTGCCGAGGGTTTCCACGTCACCCCAGTTCTTGGCGGGGTGCTTGTCGGTTTTCTTGAAACCATTGTGGTAGTCCTCGATGATGGGGTCGAACAAGTCGGCGAAGACGGTGTACGCCTCAGCGTCAGGGGCGTAGATTCCGACACCAGAGTCCAAGTTCTCAACACCTAGAAAAAATTACGTAACATTAGTTTACATCATTCATTTACCGTATAGGTACGTTAAAGTACATGTAGGTATCTAAGTACCTAAGTGGTTATTATATTGAAGGAATATTATATCGAAGCGATATAGGTAGCTAGCTACCTATTTTCACAATACCTGCTGGTATTTATAAATACCTATTGCTTGTTTAATCAGATAATGTAGTTTTCTAAGTTATCTATTGACGTCAAGTGCCTACGTGCCTATCGTAAGTACTATCAATACTTATTGAATTGAATAATACGTAAGTATTTGTTATCAGCTATATCAAAGTCTACTAACCAGACTGGATGCAATCCAGGAGGGTCGAGCCGAAAGAGGTCTTCTTGTTCTTTAGAGCGTCAAAGACCTCCTTGGTGAGGTACTTCTTCAGCAGTGACTTGGAGTCAGAGGCCTGGAGCTTGCTGAAGCCAGCCTCCAACTTCTCGATGGTTGTTGCGTCCACCATTGCTGCGGCTTTTCTGCAATCAAACAATCGTCAGTTAATAAAAAACTTCATTAATATTCCCACGAGTAATAAAAGTATAATTACGATTCTAACGCTTTCAACGCAGCGCACGTCGCCCTAGTGCACATTTTGTTAAATTTTAATAAAAACACAACGTTAAATTATAAAATTCCTTGCGACGCGATCGTAGCCAACGGTAATTGCAATATTTTTTAATTTGAAAAAAATAGTGACGTACCCATCGTCTCTGGAATCTAGCGGTGGAAGCGTAAATCTATTTTTTAACAACCAAAAAGTTTTAAATCGAGATTAATCATTTGTGATAATTCACTTTTACAGTAATCCTATAACATTAAAGTACTAAATACAAGAAAAATGCGACACAGAAATAAAACGAATGTTATTTTTAACAAATATTACGAACCGCCTGATGAGGTAATACGCGAGAACGGCGCCACCGCAAACCACCACGGGGATTGTGACTTTCAGTTTATAATTCATAATGATGGAATTAACTAAAGCCACTAGTTATGATTGAAATATGGGTGCAACAACTACTGGTACTGGAGATGTTACGCGGACTGGACCGGGTTTGGGATTGTTTTTGACCGAACACACCCAGGGATACACTCAGTTTTGTGGTGGAATTACGTAATTTAGCTAGAGGTCGCCTTGACCGACACGCGCAAGTCGAACGGATGTGTCAGCTCACTGCGCACCGGTGCTTCTTCGCCGCGCGCAGCCGTACCTCCCACTCGCGACCAGCGAACGAACGTGTTATCGCGAGTTTCTTGTTACTTTGCATTCATTTCTATTCGAGAAGGTAATGCAATAATTAAACATCGTCAGATTACGGAATCCACTTATCGTTCCATGAATTACACCAATCGCGATATTGGATATGAGTTGATATGATTTTGTTTATTGATTGCTTGTACCTACCTATTTGCGAAAAAGACAGTAAGTCATGTAAATTAAGTTCAACTGACAACAAACAACCGGGGAAAGACAATAGATTTTGCTGAACTTAACATGTATTTTGAATGTTAGGTACAATTATTAATCTTGCAACTATGACAAAAACACATAATTATGCTCACTTTACCTACTAACCATTCAATTTCCATACTATACGGTAAAATCAAATAGTATGACAGATTTTTTTACTAGCAAAAGTTTACGATCATTACGCGGCCGGTCAGTCCGGAAATACCATTATTTCTACATCCCGTTTAGGTTCAATGTCCGTCGGTAACATTGCAAAAATTGAATCAATTTAGGGTCAACACCGCCTTTTGACGGCACCGGTAACAATATTTAATTTCGGAAACGATCAAAATGCTAATGTGGAGCGAAATAACTGTGATTTGAGCAAAAAATCTCAGTTGAACCGTATCGAATTTGGCATAGAGCACCGGAGATAAATGCCGGCCGGAGTAATACGCACCCGTCGGCATCGTCAGCCGGTATGTTTTCCTTGTTTTCTTTCGTTGCACAGCCACCCATTTTCACAAATACTTATTATTAACTAGCTGCTAAAACATGCACTAAATCACTAAAAAACTACTGCAAATAAATAAAAGAAACGGAGGATACTAAATGCAATGATGGAATGGTATTTTGTCCAAATGAATGTATCGGAGCCGGGAGTGGCGAGGGCGAGGGGTGGCCCGATCGATGCGCGACACGCAGCACGCACGCCGCCTCACGCTTCCCGCCCTTCGGGAACCGCTTCAAAACTTTTCGGAGGGAAAGTTCCCCCGGTTTGCGCCACCGGTTACCTTAACGTGTAATATTTGAATGCAATTCCGAACTTCTTCAAGTGCGATACCATCTTATCGGTGAGAGAGCACACTTAACGTTATCGAAGCACATCTTCAAATTGGATTTGGTTATCACACAATATACTAGGAACAATTTTCGAGTTGAGGAGCGGCGGTGGTGCGGTATGGCGACGCGGGTCTAGGCGAATACTTTACGTCGGTAGATTAATATTTAAATGACCACCGCTTACCTTGCGTTAGTACAACCGTCAGAGTCGACTGCGAGGTGCAGAATGGTCGGTGCGGGTTCGCGCGGAGCGTTAAGCCCGCGGCAGCGTCCCGCGCCCCCCCTTCCCTGTCAACCTTGGCCTTGGTGATGCTTGCCTGGCCGGCACTCCGGCAGATCGCGAGCCAGTTTAGCTTCAAGTCGTGATTTGGACCATTATCATTACAATAGTTATTCAATCTCATCCCAATCCAAGGATAATTGCTAGCTCATCAATTGAACTCAGCCTGGCAAACATATCTACAAGAGCTATTATTTTCGGTGCATTCGTTTAACAATTTAAAACACTGTGAAGACTTTTAGACCCTTCGTTTCTTCTTCTTACCCATGGCTGGGATAATTCGCCGAGATAGATAAATTTTGAATCGACGCGACGTTTAATCTATTAAGACCAAAAAACCTCTAGCATAAACCCAAAGTGTTATTAAAGACGAGATGGATAATTTTAGATTAGATCCTAGTTACCTGGCCATGTAAGTATTAAAGAAAACAAACCCGATTAATTGTCACAGAATTTTCCCCATGTGAGTTTTCCAAATTAGTGCAGGCAGTGCAGAGTCTATTTAGAAAAAGAGCTTACCACTAAGTTCCAGAGATCCTTCATTCATGATGTTGTAGAGAGATTTTCTGACTGACTATACGCAACCACACTTTCAGTGCCTAAATAACGGAACCTCTTGGGGATGAAAAAAACAACAATTTCATTTGAATCAGGTTTTTTAACAAACTACAAGAAAATCAAAACGGTTTATCTATACATATAAAAGGAGAAGCTGACTGACTGACTGATCTATCAACGCACAGCCTAAACCGCTGGGTTTAGAAACTTGAAATTTTTAACTAAGAAGGGATTTTTCGAAATTCAACCCCTAAGGGAGTTAAATAGGGGATGAAAGTTTGTATGGAAAATCGTCACTTAACGGGTTCAAAATTTCACGCAAGCGAAGCTGCGGGCGAAAGCTAGTTTTGAATATGTATTGGAGTTATAAAATTAACGACACTTCTAAAAATATTCTTCCTGCAATCATCAAATAAAATTTAATGTGCTGCTAATTTAATGAATAATTATAAAACAATAAAGTTAATCATAATCGATCGATTAAGCGACTTCGCGTTACGCACTAGTTGTTATCAACGATTAGGTGGGAAATTTAAAATTAGAACGTTGCTGGTTCTTTTTCGTGTCTGGATCGGGTCCAACACTTTAACGTGAGCGATCTCGACGATGCCAATGTCAAGTTTGTTATTTTTCACTTTCATTGCATAACTTTGGCGTTGAGAGTTGAGTATTATTGCTTTATTATTAATAAAATTAATAACACTTTATATTAATTGTACAGTGATTGATTAAAAGGTTAGAGTTGGACATGGACATGGTGTTAAAATTTTCAAATCACATTCGAATCGAAACACAGACAGCTATTCTCTAGTTTGTACCTTTCCATGTTTTAACGAAAAAGTTCCACGTGTTCTTAAATTACCCAAAGGGTGTTTCCCAAAATAAAATGCCGAGGGTTGTTTCATAACAGACCTTCACCGCTCCTTAATGGCTTAGTCCTTGGGCCTTGACCCAGAGATTAAAATCGGGGTAGCGACGAGCGGTCGATCCGTTCACCTACATTCAAGGAAACCATAAAACTCCCCTGGCTCAAGGTAAAGCTATTTATTGTCAAGTACAACGAACTGTTTGATCGATGGACATAATCTTGTATTTATTGGATTAGATTCCTTAATTTTGGTCATTTTGGTCTTCTATTTTTGGTACAAATTTTAGTTGCATTAATTCGACTATTTGGTTGAGAAAATTACTAAATAGTCCCAACACTAACCGGTACCTACATATTTGAATTCAAAAATTTTAACGCGCAGTCCCGCGCTTTTTTATAGGCATTTCATTTTATTACAGGTCTTACTATTAAACTGGTATTTAGATAAAATTTGCAAATTCCATTAATGAAAAAAAAACAGATTTATTTACCTATGTTTTACAAATAAATTATTTTTGTTTGATTTTGCGACATGAGGTGACGAAGAAAATGGCCAAAAAAAAAAATCAAAAAAAAATGGGAAAATATGCATGACACCTGAGCAAATCAGCCATCGCTGTGGTACATGCACAGACCATAATGATATCCACAGAGCGGTAGTTTTCAGCGATTGCCGTGAATGAAATGAGGTAAATTTTAAATAAATTGCATTATGAGTAAGAGGAATATTAATGTAGCTAAACCAAAGTAGGAAGGAAGGAAGGAACAATACAATATAGTTATAGGTAGACATTTTGTCTGTTTTGTAACACATTGATTTGAAGTTCTTGGTATTTCCACTTGTGAAGCATTTAGAAGGCAGGAGGTAAGGAACCTGTGGAACTGGTTAATAATAAAAAATGTTGTTAACCTAAACTATAGGTACTTAACCACAGATTTTAACATTCCATCACGCTTGTATTCCCTAAAGGGTTGGGCTGATGTGTACATATAGTAGGTACACCCTCATTTTGCTGTAATGTTTTAATCCCATGTCAATACAGCCGACGTATCTTGCCGAGTCTGAAGTTAGCTGATTAGCTGCGCAGTAGACACTTTCGTTTCTAGAAGATTCATTGCGCAGCCAAACAATTAACTTCAGACTCGCCAAGATGCCTCGGCCGTATTGTAATAGGGGCTGAGCCACGGAGTAGAGAAAGAAGTCTCTTCTCCGTGGGCTGAGCCGATCCCAAAAAAAGGCTGCTTCTGCTGACAAATTCCACATAGAAAAATCCAATAACTGGGAACCATACCATAGACCATAGGTTTTTAATTTTAATGTACCTACAATAAAAACAGTCGCTGATAATTTTAGTTTTTGAATTAGTATGTATCATGTAAGTAGATACACTTTAGAAATTGAATTATTCTTATTTCTAAATACTAGAAGTTCTAGAACGATGATTAGTCGGTTAACGACCTAGATCGTAATACCTATAAACTCATTAATTAAATACCAACGTAAGTACATATTTTAAGCCTTATCTCGACATGTCATGCCTGAGCGAGAAGAATAACTACAATTTATTGAGCGTAATAAATAATATTATAGTTAACATTACATGCCACATCCTTAATTTATTACCTTTCACAATGATAAGAAGTAAATAAAGGAACAATAGAGTTAATTACACAATTATGTGTTGTTCATTGTTTCGCACAAGTGACAGTAATCAAAAATTGATTAACTAGTAAACGTATCGTAGGCTATAGCAAATTACTGTTAAAAATTCTCTATAATTATGTTATTACTAGCTGTACCTATGCGTTGCAATGCACTTTTTCCTACTTACTACCTACCTACTACTTACCTATTACCTACTACCTACCTTCAGAAACAAAATCAAAATAGTAACAAAAAGTTAAAACCATTTTCATGCATGCGGTAAACAAATGAAGAATATGGATATACTGAGATAATTTTGTTTTTTTATAAATATGAAAAGTTTCTTTCATAAGAACCCTCTCCTGACAATAAAGAAAAAAACAAAAAAAAATTGCGAAATCGGTCCAGCCGCTCGCGTATTTCCGTGACCAAGGGAAATAGGGATCCATTTTTATATACTTACATAGCTATGAAGTTTATCAAAATAATAAGTAATTTATCATTGGATGCTGAGATCTGCCTGAAAATTATTAGATAGTCCTATGGGAATCTTTGAGGGATCTAAACTATATTTTTATCGGGTAAATAATTAAGGGCTGACTTTTTTATCGTCAGATATCTTTTATTTGAGGAATAAATATGGCAGTTTGACATATTTTCTATCCAAAAGCTGTTAAAATGTCAAAATGATTCCTCAGATATAAGTTATCTCAGATAAATAATTCTGTTTTAGTTATCATCTCAACCAATCACATTCCTCGGAATCAATCTCCAACAATTGTTTCTCTTGTTAAAAGTTCACCGACAGAACGGTTCGTTTATGAATGTTAATCCATCAGAATCTTTCAACGACGAACTTGTCACCAACGTAACGTTTCGACGTCCCACGAAGTTCCGCTGGGCGGGCTTGCTATTTCTGGGTGGTATTGTCACAAGAAAAACCATCCGAAGGAAATGGCGAGGGCTTAGTTTGTTGGCTCGAACCTTCGAACCTAAAACAACTGAGTCTGAATGCTGAAAGTCCCGAGCTTGCCTCGCTCTTATTATATGCTAACCGGATTCTTGATCACGTTATAATAATAATAATAATAAACCCCCTCTGGGAAAGGCGTTACCTCACCATGAGATTAACGTAAAACCGGAGGGAACATTAGACTAGCTTTCTACAACCCCATCATATAATAAAAAATGTATCATGAGGTCTACTGAAAAGCTTACAAACCGCAGGGCAGCTTGTGGCGAGCTGTTGGTGAGTGGCGACACTGCGTACCTTATTGCCTCAGAGAGTCGGTCAGGGCCTCGTCTCCAGTTTGCCTTTATTGGCTGGCTGGAGTGGAACCCCAAGAGTGCCCGCAGGACTCTCAACTCTGTCTTGCCTTTATCGGCCGGCCAGAGGGGGGCCGCCAGAGCTATATGCTCGGGGGTGGAAGTGTCTAAAGGCGTAATAGCGGGGAAACCCACTCCGGGTCTTTTAGACCCGCGACGGCGAAACCGGGGCCACACCTCTCTACACCTCTAGCCGCTCACACGTCTGTTGCCCCCTTCGCCTGTGTACTGGCGGCTTTTCAGGGGGCCCAGCTAGTGAGCTGGCGAGTCACCGTCTGCCAACAGGTTTCAATTTTAAATGTTGAAAGGCAGGCGCCGTTTTCTTCCGGCAATAGAAGTTATATAGTCCATTTAACACCCCATCCCATAGACCAGTTTTATTTTTACCATATTTCACAATAGTTTTGCACCCACCTGGGACGGTCCATGACTGTACTCCAATAGTGCAGCCGTGGATAGTCCCCGGTTGATGCCCCACCTCATTTCAGATTAAAGTTCTCAAAGGGGCCTCTGCGCGTTGGACCTGTGTCCCCGTGTATGCCTTCCAAAGGACCGGACGTCTTCCGCATTGAAGATGAGCCGTGATGTCCAAAGAGATACAAATAATAATAAATTCATTTTATTTCAGAACCAGTCCATATGCACACATTATAAAATTACAAATATTCGATAGCACATTATTAAATTATTACATTATATTATATTACATTATCATTTTGTTATGGTTCGGTAATCGATTTAGGTAGTTGTTGACAGATCTACTATTCTTTTAGAACTGTCGAATTGTCTTGTCGAAAGATAGCTGATTGCCGTTGAAATCTTACGTCGGTGAGAAGTTCGTCGCTGAAAGATTCTGATGTCGAAACATTCACACATGAACCGTTCTGTTGGTGAGCAATTCGATGGAGAAACAATTGTCGGAGATTGATTGCACAGCCATCCCCGCCCGCTTCACTATACCCGGCAGTCCCGGAACTCAGCTTTTTGTATTTACCTTTATCCAGTAGCCTTCTTCTAGTTCTTCTTTCTGTTTATTATATTGATTGATTTATAATTTCGTAACATCAAAACATAAATAAAACCTTCAATCATTAACTAAACGCTGCTAGCAAACTAAAAAGTCGTGTGGTAACACAGCTCCACCTTTTTTAATCTCACAAATCAAGTTCAAGGTAGTTTTCAAACATTGTCAATCGTCACCAACTATTTAAAAAAATTGCGAACTTTCCAGAAAACCTTGGCAATGACAGCGGAGAGCGGCCTTGGGCTAGCGGTTCAAGTGCTCGTGTTTAAATCTGTACGAAAGCGAAGCGACGCAATATCGCGATCTTTCGTAATGATCATTAATACAATGTTGATAGACTTCTATAAAAAGAAAATTGCATAATGTTTACAAATGTATTTATGGTTGCAATTTGTTTATTGATTGGGTGCTTGCCATCGTCAGAAATCGCAGAAGGTAAAGGCTCTGCCCTACGAGATAGGTCATGGGTTGACAAAACTGTGACATAAGCATACGTCACGCGGAGCAATTTACACATTTAGGGTCAAAATACACGTCCGATAGTTGCTTCCGGGAGCCGGATCCGACTATCTGATCGGATTCATGAAATACACGTACAATTCTCGTGTCCGATTTTTTCTGGACGACGACAACGCCCGGACGAAGCTTACGATTCTGACATCCGATCCGATATTCTGATCGTAGGTGTAATTCAAATTCAAACAAATGTATGACGCGGAGGCCTTCAGATAGTCTGATCAGACTATCGGAACCGACTATCGGTAGCAGTAGTATCGGACGTGTATTTGGGCTCTAATAAATAGTTTGCATTAAATAGTTTGATAACTTTGGGTACTTAAACAAAACATCAGTTGAGTTTTCACTACCTAATTTGGGAACGTAAATCCGATACATTGTCTTGTCCTTTCCAAATCTAAGCCCATGTAAAGTAAGCACTAACACCTCTGACCTACTTCTTTAGAAAATGTTAAGCACCAAAGGGTGATACGGCTGGAGTGTCTGAGGCTCTGAAGCACTCCGTTGTGTGAGAAGGGCCCAATTAGCTCAAGGTTTCCTTTAGAAGCTTTTGATACGTTTCGCCTTGAGCTGTCTAAGGGAGGGTAGAAAGCTCTAGAGAGCCGTTTTACTACTTAGAGTCTTTAGTTTATTATCTCTGATATGCTAACCTAGAAAGCTTTTGTGTAAAGCTACTCGCTCTCACTATTAGGTTTTAATTGCAGTGGCTCTTGCAGGGATTTATTTAGTCTGAAAGGGGGTACTAATCCGCAGGCCACTTAAAATATCACTGATGACGGTTTTAAAGCAAGTGTTAAAATTTCAAAATTGGATTATTTTGAAAATAAATTTTATTTTAGTTTTTTCAAAAATTCTTCGTCCCTACTTTAGTTATGAATTCAGAAAATGGAACTTCTAATTCGTGACCCCAAATATGACCTAAAATGTAAACACAGCTGATCATAGCTGACGATTTCAGCATATTTTTCATGTAATTTTTGAACAGCTAGTTCTCTTAAACTTTTGGGGAAAGTGGTAGAACAAAAGTTACTCATTATTATGGGTACTTTAACACCGTTTCGGATTAGTACCCCTTTTCTGACTAACCTTGTATACAAACGGCCGCGGCTTTTTCAATTTACATTAAGTATAAAAAAACCGAATTTAACTCTGCATATACATTCTTAATTGATATAACTGAGAATTTTCTTCGTAAGATAATGGTTTCTGATACACATTGACAAGTAAGAACTGATGGAAGCCGGCCTTCTCGCAATAAAACTGTATGAATATGACGCTGATAGTTTTATGGACCGATTTGTTTAGACACGTGCTGTCGATCGCAACATCATCGTTTTGAACATGTGACTTCAATAAGTCTGTTTTTTTATCTATTAGGAGCTTGTGTCGTTATTATTCTGTCAATATTGACGAGACATTCAAAATTCAACAGGGCCTAATTCTCCTAAAATAAATTGTTGCCAAACGCAATCGAACCACAACCGTAAGTCAGTTTTTGTTTTCGAAAACTTTCAAAATGATTGATTTTGTTTTTTGTGTCAAACAATAAGACAGCTTTTGAAATTGAGAACTGTCTGAATGAACGGTTCGGCCTTGGTTCGGTTGTGATTTTTCAAGATTTATTTTAGGAGAATTGGGCCCCGTTTTACGTTCCAAAAGCAGAGGAAATATAATTCTCCGTCCTTGCAATAATGCTGCATGTCACACAGAAACATAATGAAAATACTTTTCAATATTGATGTGAACAGAAAAAACTTTCCAAAATATTCCCGGCGCGGTAAAAGCACGCATCTGGCCTTCGAGCATATTAAATTCGCCCCCACACGCGAATTGAACGAAACCCTCAATAATCATAACATTTCAGTGCCTATCTTATGATTCCTTTTACCGGCATTACGTAACGTTTGAAAAGCTTTTGGCCTTGCCCTATTTCCGTCACGGTCGGCCAATGTCAGTGTCGAAGTCAGACCTTGTACGAGGGCCGTTTCATGGTTGGTGTTTTTGAGGGTGTGACGTCAGACTTTCAGATGTTGTGTTCGTCGGTAACTCCAGATGTTTAGTGGTTTTTGGAGAACAAATTGATATTAACGTAAAAATTAAGCTTGTGTGGTTTAAACATAAGTAGGTAGGTACCTATCTAAGAAGTTTATCTAAAAAAGGGTTTTGTACTTCCCCTTCTAGATATATCATACGGAATTAGATTACAAGTAGCCTTGCCATATTTTTAGAGAAACTATTTTGTTTTGGAATAAACACATCTTTACGTATTATTTTTGAACCGTACACTACGGTTTTTACGGCCCTCGTTTTTATATCGTCTGTGGTCACGGACGCTGTAAAAAGCTCGAATAGATGAGGGAAACAAAAACACACTGTTTGTAAAACTTGATAGCAGTTGGCTATTTAAAAAAACACTTTATAAAGTGCAACTTAAATAGTGTGACTAATAACGGAAGTTCTACTAGTCATGCTATTCATGAACATTTCTTTTTTTAAAGGAGCATTTTTCTTTTAATTACTACATTTCTGGACACATCTATTGGCCCACCTTAGAGTTTAGGTTTCGATGGCCCCTACCGAAATATGATTGCTAGATTGAACAAAAACTGTTGATGCAGTTTTAAACCTGATACATTTTACCATCTTTTTCGATCGTATTGTTTTAAATTTGAATTCAGAATACCATACGACATGGAGCTACGCCTAACAAGTCGGATATGCGCCTTGTTAAAGGCAATTGATTTTTGAATAAAAAACATGTTTTATCAAATAAAGGTTTAATTTAATAACGCGTGTTGCCTCCATGGGCATCTACCACAGCTCTCATACGATCAGGCATAGAGTTTATCAACCGCTCTATGAAATTTTGAGGGATCATCTCTCATTCCTCTTCTATGGCAGTTTTCAACTCCTGCATCGTCTGGGCAACTGGCTGACGAGCCCTAACACGTCTTTTTAGCTCGTCCCACATGTGCTCAATGGGGTTCATGTCTGGGCTTCTGGCTGGTCAGTCCATAACTGTGATGTTCACATCCCGAAGATATTCCCTGACGATGCCGGCCGCATGGGCTCTTGCATTATCATGCATAAAAAGGAAATTTGGGCCCACATAGTCCGCGTATGGTATCACGTGAGGTTCTAAGCACTCACGAATGTACCTTTCAGCATTTAATGTTGGCAGCCGTGGTCCTGTAACAACCTCAAGTTGAGTTTTGCCGCTCGCGGATATACCGCCCCAGACAGTCCATGAGCCACCGCCATAAGCAACCCTCTCTTCAAAGCAGCATTGTGCGAAACGCTCTCCCTTACGTCGGTAGACCTTTTTCCTTCCATCATGTAACACAATTTTAGACTCATCAGAAAAGAGTACACGGCTCCAATCTTGCTGTGTCCAATTTAAATGACTGCGTGCGAAATGAAGGCGCGCTGTTCGGTGGGCTCGCTTTAGTTTGGGCCCATTAGCTGGCTTGTGTGGTACCATATAGCGTTCTTTTAACCTTCTCCGAACAGTTCGAGCGCTCACAGATACTCCGTGGAAGTCGCGAAGTTGGTTTTGTATCTCAATGGAGGTAAGGTGACGATTTCTTAAGCTGGTCGTCACGATGAATCGATCCTGCCTTTCAGTTGTGACCCGAGATCGTGGCCTTCCTTGGCGACGAACAAAGCCGCCAGTCTCTAGGTACCTCCGATAAACATTTCGGACCGCAGATCGACTTAAATTAAGTTGAGCACTCACGTTTCTTTGGCTGTGTCCGGCCTGAATAAGTGCCACAGCTTGGGCGGCGACTTCAGGTGAAGTATCCAAAGATTATTGATAGAACCTCACCTTAATGTTAAGAATAAGTAATGTTTGTTGCAAAACCAAAGATATCAATCACTTTTTCAAGAATTAAATCCAAGTAAACCAATAAAACCAAGTTTTCTTAGTATTCGATTGTTTGATATCAACAAACAGGCTCCAAATTGTCTTTTGTTTCTTTAAATTCTGTGTTCGAAATTCAAAAAAAGACTATTGAATGAAATTGTGAATGTGCCAGGTTCAAAACTGCATAAAAACTTTTTGCTCGACCTAATATAAAATTTTAGCTAGGACCAACACCAAACGAAACTGAAAATACAAGGTGGGCCAATAGATGTGTCCAGAAGTGTAGTTACGCTTACGCTATTTTGAAACAACAGCAATTAGGTTTGAAAAAAATTAAGTACGTAAACGAAATTTTATTAGAATAATTCGGTTCTTAAGTACCAGGGGAGCAAATAACGCCGCTTTTGGTGAAACATATTTCGTTTCATATTCCTAAACCCTGGAAGTAGACGGCACATCCATTCATTCGCAACTATAAATTATGCAACTGTCAAATGCAGCAGCTTGAAGGCAATAATGTACGAATTCCACCAACCGGGCACGCAGGAGCGCAGCGCAGAGCATCGCAGCGGATGCTCGAGCATGCGCGCGTAGCCGACCGCGTCCGCCCGACGGCTACAATCTGCTGGAACCCGGGCGCATGCGCGCGCGTCTTTGCGTATCCGCTATCGCAGTCAATTTCTACCTGCGCTGTGGCCGAGCGGAGCCGACCGGACGCGATAACAGCCGAGCGCCGCGGTCCACTTACGCGAGCAGCCGACCGGCTGCCACGGCATACTCGAGGAGCCGACCGGCTGCCGCGGCATACGCGCAGATCTAACCGAGTTCCAAGCAGTATAAATTCCATGCAAACATGAAACTTAAGAGCGTGTACGCCGTACGGCATTTCATACAAATTTTCAAGTCTTTGTTTTTCGTTATGACTAAACGGATTTTGATGAAACTTCACACACATAAGCAAGATAATTAGATCTAAAAAGTTAGTAGAAAACAATTTCGAAATGTCTTACTTAAAAAAAGATAATTGGAAATTTCTGTTTGTATGGAAAATTTAAAATCGGTCTAATTTTATTGTAACACTATTTTTCGAAAATGTTTTCTGCTAACTTTTTAGTCCTATGTATCCTGCTGATGGGTATGAAGTTTCATTAAAATCGGTTCAGTCATATCGAATAATAAGGACTTGAAAATTTGTATGAAATGCCGAACGGCGTACACGCTCTTAACTATTGTATAGAAGTCTGAATTTCCTTTAGCACAGTGTGAAATGCGCTCCGGCGCGCTCCGGCGCGGCTCGTTTGTTGGAAATCGTACATTAGGATGTAGTCACTGCAACTGCGAGACAAATGCCGACTGGATGTGCTGCCCAGTTGCAGTTATGACTACCAATATGAAACGGAATTATATGAATATGAATTTGACGACACGTTTGATGCAATGGCTGAGCGATTGGCTTCTGCGCTACGGGTCGTGGGTTCGATACCCACACGGAACAAAAGTTTGTTTGGCTCACAGATAGTCGTTTCGGGCGTTTGTGTATGTGAGATTTGTGTCTGTAAACGCACCCACGGTATAGGAGAAATCCTAGCGTGGGGCAACGTTTATTTTAAATAGAATAGAATAGAAATATGTTTCTCTCCAGCTTTGGATTAGTTACTCACATAACAATGAAGCCTTTGCAGGATAATCTATAGTCTAGACAGTTTAGCTTAGTATGTTAAGCGGATCTGTCGCTCAGGACTCAACAACGACGGTGTTATAATCATCTGACTCAACTCAAACAGCTGATAATGACTAAGCCGTAACAATTATGTAAATTAACAGCCATAAAGTCATTCGTTTATTTTTACTGCTTCTACTTGACGTTGAAAATCAATTATGTTTGACCCACTTACTGGTTTTATCATACACTAGGCCTAGCTGTTTCTGATATAGGAATTACCAAAGAGGGCCGCTTCACAATGTTGGAGAAGTGCATTCCTGAGTAGACATCTAACATGATCTTGCACCTATTATCAGCAAGGCCAGGGCCTGATTTACCACATGGTTAAATAGGCTGAAAGCCTGGGGTTTCTGGAGGCCGCGACAAGGAAAAAGACGGACATTAAGGGCTTGCGCAGACGAGGGACAATGGCGGACAAAATGTCCTCGGTGCGCTCTTTGGGAATCACGGCTCATCTTCCGTGTGGAAGATGTCCGGTCCTTTGAAAGGCATACACGGGGACACAGGTCCAACGCGCAGAGGCCCCTTTGAGATCTTTAATCTAAAATGGGGTGGGGCACCAACCGGGGACTATCCATGGCTGCACTATTGGAGTACAGTCATGAACTGTCCCAGGTGCAAGACTATTGTAAAATATGGTTAAAAATATCTGGTCTATGGGAAGGGGTGTTAGGTGGATTTGATAAATTCTATTACCGGAAGAAACCGGCGTCTGCCTTTCAACATTTATATTATTACTGTCATTAGGTTGCACTTTGTCCGCGTATACCGCCAGGCGACATGGGGTATTGCGCGGACAAAGTGCAACCTAGTAGTACTAATAAGAGCGCACCGCGGACATTTTTTCCGCCATTGTCCCTCGTCTGCGCAAACCCTAAATATTTTGAAAGGGGCTTTACATCACGATATGCAATTAGCATAATGTGTTAGGCCCTAGTTCACTACATTGGCCTGATGCGGGTTGATGGGCTACACATACCATCGAGAACACTTTGGAGCCTTCTCAGGTATGCAGGTTTCCTGGTGATGTTTTCGTTCACCGCTAACGCATGTGATATTTTAATTATGTTCTGTAGGCCTAGCACGAATGTTGTGACGTATGGTAACGTAAACGTAACGTTAACGCGAGTAAGATTTGAATTGGAAATACTCGTTTCGCACATAATATTTAAATGAATTGAAAACTTTATTCATGTCTATGTATTATACAAATTGTGGTTGTCGCATAAATTTAAACTAAAATGCTATAGAATAGTTGTATTTTCGATACAAAATTCACTCAGATTAACGTTACGTTTACGTTACTATACTTCAAAATATTCGTGCTAAATCTACGGTATAATAGCCTAGGGGCGGCTCAAACTCAACAAGTCGTGAGCATGGGCAACTATTTCTGGCAACTAAAATGGATTTTGTCATCTGTCGGTAGTTGAACCCTGATTATCCTCTCTACCCTCACCTTATGAATGTGTTACTGCGAAACAAAATTTTCCATTTGCTCAATTACATAAAATCGTAATTCTGTACGAAAAGTTGATGGCATGATGGCTAAGCTATCGCCTTATCACCGATACCAACTTAATCGACTTGACAACACCGACGTGAACAACTAATGCTTGCAGCATTTGTCAAAATATCAGCATTGAAAGATAAGTTAAAAATAATCTTGCGCATGATGTATTTATGTCTAATGCGGGTACCTACGTTTGAAATATTTCAAGTGCAGATAAAGTACCTTCACATGACTTTGGAAAAGTGAATGTTCATAGGATTGATTAATACTTTTGTGTACTTGAGTGATAGCCAAAGTCAAAATTCTTGGACACACTTCTATTGGCTAGCAGAGAAAGTACAGAATTAAACTGTCGAAAAGAAAGTACTTGTTGAGCTATAATAGCTACTACGATCCCTGATTTAGGCATAACGTATCTTCCCGATCTACCTTTCCACTCTTTCAACTGGGCTCTAAAATTCAGGCAGTTTATTATAAAGTTCTTTATTGTTGTAAGTATAGTAACTTTTTGCATCCATCCCATCGTCCACTATTACTTTAATACAATTCTATCCCTTCCGTATTTTAATAAAAGGAGGTCAATAAATGTAACTTTTCCATCCAAAGGTATCATAAACGTTGACTCACATGTAATCCGTCCGTCGAATGATCGAGAAGATTAGAAAGATCAAACTAAATACTACAAACACCCTGATCCACGTTCTAGGAACCAATTTGAACAATGATGAGATCATCGTAGAACTTTCGCGAACGATAAGTAATCGGTTACTTCGGTTTGATAGTTGACTGTCTCGTTATCGGCGACAGTTTTTCAGTATCAGTGGATTATGATATTATCAACACATTTTTCGTATCGTTGCTGGTGGATTGAGTTTCCTTACTTTCTGCGTTTACTATTACTAAGGTGTTATAGAACGCAAAATGCATTTTCGTTGTAATATTAAGTTGAGAATTTATAAGTCCTGTGAAAAAGAAATATGACTTTTTGAGTACTGTGTATTAAACCACCGATTTCATATGGTGGTTTTATACAAGCTTAGTTTTAATATATACTAAACCTGAAACTAGTTTGTTCAGAATCACTAGCAGAATCGATTGACATATTTTTTACACGACATATTTTTTTTTTTCATGAATTTCAATTTTGTTTCAGTAGGTTTCTACTAGTGAACGGGAATAGACACCTTGAGGCTTGAGATGGTCCACTCGGTCAGTTCCGTGTATTAGACAACCCCTGCATAGCACATCTCAGGCATTTCACATTTTACTAGGGAACTTAACGCGACATAAACTACGGTGTAACTTGGAGATTTATTTAAAACAAACACATATTCCGGCAGTTCTGATGAAAATCTAGTTGGGGTGTCTCGGTTTTTGTATATACTAAAAATAACGTTGTATAGAAGGTTCATAAGACAGAAAATTATGATATTTAAGAAAAAAAAAACGAAATTATCTCAGTATGTCCATATTCTTCATTTGTTTACGGCATGCATGAAAATGGTTTTAACTTTTTGTTACTATTTTGATTTTGTTTCTGAAGGTAAGTAAGCAGTAGGTAGGTAACAAGTATTCATCATCATCATCATCATAGGTACAGCTAGTCATCAATTAGCTTACGAGTCCATTTATATAGGTACCCAGTTTGTCAATAAAATATGCTACCATTGCTGCATTGATAAGTAAAACGATTCGTTTTTGTCCATAGGAACCGGGCAATAGCGTTATTTCAATATGTTACATTCTTGTTATGTACACAAGGATTAACGTTGCTAATCTTTAAATACATACTTAGCCGTCTTTAGCAAGTCCAGTTAACGCAGTTATCAGTCTATGAAAGAAGAATGAAAATTGGTCTAACAGTCACGCGGTTTCATGAAAGTACAATCCGTTCGCCACTCGATCTTTGATCTCAAGTAGTAGCGGCAAAAACCATGATCTCAGAATCCGCGACAGGTGATTTTTAGTCACAGAAATAATCTTAACTGTTCTTATCTTGATCTTTGCTATAATACCGCAAGTGCCGAAGCTGATGTTAGGTCATGCAATGATTGTGCAATCAATACCTCGCTGGCTTATTGAACTAGAATCATTTCTGATAAAAATCTTTGAGATTATCGATGACAGCCCACGCACGTACGTGTATTGCTATGACGCATGGAGTCACTTGAAGAGAAAGTATCGTCATTCGATTCTCTGAGCTTTTTTCTCGGATCACGAATTGATTTCAATGATTCGGTCCAGTTGGTAACGTGATTGTAATGTTGGTTATCATTTGGAATAGCAAAAACTTTTTCCATTCTAACTTGACCGACAAAGTTAACTTATATTTTGTAGTGAGTTTTACAACGTTTCCCCTTCTGATTACTAAAGACGTCTTCTTATTTCTTAGACTAAGAAAAACCCAAGTTTTAAAATAGTCCCGTCTCATTTTGTTAAATAGGTATGAAGTGATATTTTAAATCTGGGTTAAATTACCTTAGTAATAAGGGGGATAGGTAATGTTTATAGTAATAAAAACATACTGTTATCTTTATATTGTATAAAACAAAGTCGCTTCCCGTGGTCTGTACGTTAAGATCTTCTAAACTACGTAATGGATTTTGATGTGGTTTTCATCTTAATTTAGGTAATTTCTCCGGGAAGGTTTTAAGCTATAAAACGTGCCACGAGTAGGTACGACACCTCGGGGCGGGTCGCTAGTGTTTTATACATCATGTGTTTGTTATGAGTTTTGTAAATTTGACCTTCGAACATGTGGGACTCGAAGAAATGTACCTAATGACATGGAAGTTTGTACATGTGGCTATTCGATGAAATGGTCCATCAATCAAAAAACCCATCGGTTGAAAAGCTCTTCGATGATTTGGCGTTGGGCTTCGCAAAAATGTCTTTCGGAACGAGTACGAACCCCATACCGTCTTTTCTCCGGCTGTCGGAAAATGCGACTTAGAAATTAAATCAACCCATCACGTTGATTTAATTTCTTGCAGTGTCCTTCTATGAATTCAGCACAAAAACATTGTAGCGCAAAAACATTCCATTGGTTGACTCATCAACGACATCGATATTGTAATGATCTTTAAACTTATTGAACTATTTTATAGTCAGACACATAACACCGTCTGGTCAATGTCTAATTGCATAGGTACATAATCTGTATTTTCAATAGGGCAATAGGTGCAAGACTACAACAACAATTTTAGTTTTATTTTGTCGATTTCTATCGAGAACGGCTTCGTTGAGTGCCGCTAGGAAATTGTCCTTACAATTTATTTACACTACCTTTGTTAATCTTTCTGTTGACGAAGGGCAAATTTTTCTTTGCGCAGCTAACTTTTATCTGAGGAATAAATATGGCGGTTTGATAGCTTTTGTATAGAAAATAAGAAGATAATGTCAAACCGCTATAATTATACCTCAGATAGAAGTTCTCTGACAATTGAAAAACAGGCCCTAAATTATTATAGTTATACAAGGTGTAACATAAATAACGCACAACCTCTTAAGGGGTCACTGTACTCATCATTATGAACAACTTTTACTATGGGACCAAACCAGGGGCCCAATTCTCCTAAAATAAATTGTTGCCAAACGTAATCGAACCACAACTGTCAGTCAGTTTTTGTTTTCGAAAACTTTCAAAATAATTGATTTTGTTTTTTGTGTCAAACAATTTGATAGCTTTTGAAATTGAGAATTGTCTGAATGAACGGTTCGGCCTTGGTTTGGTTGTGATTTATCAAGATTTATTTTAGGAGAATTGGGCCCCTGAAATCGCGAAACAAAAATCAGCTGTTCCCTACATTTATGTTCGCATAACTCGTCAATAGGAACAGCTGTTTTTTCGCGATTTCAGGTTTAGTCCCATAGTAAAAGTTGTTCATAATGATGAGTACAGTGACACCTTAAGAAGTTGTGCGTTATTTATGTTACACGTTGTATACTAGTGGTCGCTCGCGGCCTCGCCCGCGTGGATGTCGTTTATCTCGTATTCCGTATATTGCGGGATAAAAATAGCCTATGTCCTTTTCCAGGTTCCAGACTATCTGTACCAAGTTTCATCAAAATCGGTTCAGTGGTTTAGGCGTAAAAGCCTCACAGACAGACATACAGAGTTACATTCGCATTTATAATATTGTTAGGGATTATGTAGCCGTTTTTGAAAAAAAATATAGTTCTTATTAATTTTGTTTCTGCCAATTTTATACCTTACCACTCAGAAAGTCATCAGACCAAATGTACCGTGACACACATTACAAAAACAGCAATTTTGCCATCCTGCATTCATTGTTGACATTATAACTGCGCACTGCAATTCCTGCTATACATACATTGTTGTGTATAACTGGACGACAGAGGGCGCAGTCGCCATTCAAGATGAATACGAGCAATATCCGGCCTCGCCCGCCGTCCGACGATATTATGCTCCAGGAATGTTTCATAATTGTGACGGTTGTGCAAATTTCCTGAACCTATGTTTACAGAATCTTCTCTTAAACAATATTAGGAAGGGGTTCTGCCAGCGCAAGTGTTTACGCCTTTTCCAAAATTAGTGGTTGTATTTCGAGTATCTAACGCGCTAGGCAAGCGATCTTGTGACCGCAGACATTTCTCGTGGTGTGACGCTGTTGTCGTGACCGGCTTGCAAGTCTAACTTACTTTGTCGGCGCCTTATCTCGTTACTCAGCATACGAGATAATGTATGTCGTCTCGGCATGAGATAACGCGAAAGCAACATTTTGTCGCGTTGCTCATGTTATCGCGGTTGGTAGGTCTACCAGATGCATACCCGATGGGAGCCAGTTGGAATTACGCCGCTTTATATCGGAAGGTAAATTCTTGCCAGCTAGTCCGAGGAAGATATGTGTATTTTTTTTTCCAATCTACTTTAGCTAAGTGGATTTCAGGACGCTTCAGAACTTACTCTTGCTCATTAACACCTAGGTATAAAAAAAGAAAAAGACATTTTTTTTAAATGTTTGCCAATTTGTACTTTAAGTAGGTAGCAAATGCATGTAGATCTTTAAAACGTTTCTTTCTCATTTTTTTAACCATGTCTAATGTGTGTTAAAAACAAGTAACTACTTTTAACAAGATGTTTACACAATTTGTTTACAACTTGTTTCACTACTTGTTTTTAAGTGTAAACGAGGGATAGATATCTAAGAGGTGCATGGGTATTCAGGCTATAAATTAATAAGATTACCTATACTGTGACTGTGACAAACTGTTTTTTTTTATCTTGAGTGTGGCGGCCGTATTTTCTGTTGGTCCAGTCACCTATGGCTATGGAAAACTTTGCATAAGTTACACATTACGTGCGCCTGCGTCGAGTGGTATGAGTCAATTCGTTTTGATTCATAGTTAAACGAGTCACATTTTTTTACGTGGAACTTTTGAAATTTTGAGACTTAGTGGTGAAATATTTGTTTTTAAAGGAAAAATACTAAATTAGTCTGTTTTGCATATGAGATTACAATGATTGCAGATGTTTGGTTGATAAGGGGAAAGGACACTAGGAAATGTCTTGGCTTTTAAAAATGGCAAATATTTAGGTGCTTTGATTAGGATCTATGTAGTTATCTAAATATTGGCCAAATACGTTATCAATAAACTTTTTTAGTACCCTCTTATTTATTATCTTGTTATACCTATTGCACGACTCGACATAATATTATTAACATATTTTTTTTGTATATTTTTTTTGTTCTTAAATTTTCTGGCTCTTTAGCTGGGTAATCGTTGTGTAAAAATTATAACAAGTCAACGTAATTAATTTTAACTTGTTATGTAAATGTAGAAGATTGTAATTAGCAAATGTACCTACCTATTCTGTTTTGCTATTAGCTGTTCAAGTCTTACCCCGGTCACTCACATTCGTACGAACAAGCGAATCCACAAGACGTGTGGGACCACATTTGCAAATGATTAGGCAAATGATTAGGCAAAGTTTTTCCAAACTAATTTGAAAACATTCGTACAACGTACGAATGTTTGCGCGCATGTGAGTGACCGGGGTTAGAGCATATACCTATCAAGTTCGTTATTAGTCTGTAAGCTTTCTTTAAAATAAAATACTCAAACGCTACATCATTTTTAAGTTGCTGTCAAATTCATGTTGTCACTGTCACATCGCCTTAGAGCCCAAATACACGTCCGATACTTTGCCTCCGATAGTCGGTTCCGATAGTCTGATCAGACTATCTGAAGACCTCCGCGTCATATATTTGTTTGAACATGAATTACACGTGCGATCAGACTATCGGATCGGATGTCAGAATCGTAAGCATCCTCCGGGCGTCGTCGTCGTACAGAAAAAATCGGACACGAGAATCGTACGTGTATTTCATGAATCCGATCAGATAGTCGGATCCGGCTCCCGGAAGCAACTACCGGACGTGTATTTTGACCCTTAAAGTGACAGCACGAGACTTCGCGTTTGAGGATTTGGCCATAGGTATGACATATGGCCAAAATAGTGTAGGAGAGAGAATTCAAAATGTTAACTAGATAAGGAGACAGCGGAATCCAAAATAGCCCTTATTTTTTTTCGTATAAAATTCACATTCGAAGATTTCGAATTGTCATTGACATTTCTTTAATTTTGGCGCCATTTTTTTTCACCAATGTAAGCTAAAATAAAGTTTTTTGAATTGTCATTATTCAATGTCTAGACATTTACCGTTAAGTCGAAAATTCAGGCATAGCTGCGACATGTAACAACAATACTACGCAATAAGTGCAAGCTGTTATGCGAGTTATTTCAATTTGTGCGACCATACGGAACTGCTGGATAAAATACTTTTTGTTTGTCAAATATTCATAAAATCTCCAATAAGAAAATGAGACTTAAGTCATACAGACTTGTATCTGTACATTCCGGCTCTAAATGAACTTGGATGGCGGCTAGGCTTGCCACCTTAATGTATGAACTTACCGGGACTTTGGCAATCAAACTGCGGGAAGTGGCAAAAAAAGCGGGACCTAACTGTCAAAGTATAGGGAGGCGAAAAATATAAAATTATTTTAAATAGTTTTATTGAATGTTTTACTTTGGCTTTTAATTTTTTTACTTTTGTTTTCATACAACTAGTTAAACAAAACGTGCGATCACTAAATTCCGACTTCTGCCCGAAGGTTTAGCCGTAGGTAGGTACGATGAAACGGGACAATTGGCGTCCCGCACACATCTTTCGCGGGACGCATCCTCTAAAGCTCTAGAAACGTGACGTCCCGGCTCTCGCAGGACGCTTGGCAAGCCTAATGGCGGCGCTGCTTGTGAAGGAAGATGTCAAAAACCTGACAAATCTAGTACCACAGTGTACCTACTTACTACATACAGTGGGTCAACGCCCATACATTTGACAGGTCCTATGAAATGTCAAAATTGGTAACACTTGTCAAAGGGTTGTCACATAAAACAAATTACACAAACTTTATCAAACAAACGTCCAAATTAATTATCCAACTAACATTTTAGCGTTAACACAAGCTGTAGTGGACCTGTATATCGGTTCTGCTTAGATATTAAAGTGTTAGTGTAGATATTACATGAGAGTTATAGAGTGTAATAACACCTTTATATCTTCGATTTTGGCGCAAAATTTTGCAGGTAAAGTCTGTATGTAGTATCCCAACTAACATTTTAGCGTTAAGACAAGCGGTAGTGGACCTGTAGGGGAAGGTTGCGATCATTGGACTAGCTCTTTCATTGGACCACCAAGGTATTTCCAAAACTGTGCAAGCTAGCAACACCCAAACTAGTCGAAACGAGTCTTTGGAGACTCAGTTGCACCCCCCTCTTACCTCAGTGACGTTGCGGCACATGGTCAGGAGAGACACGTGTGGTTGTGTTTGCGGCGGTCAAAATCTAATAATTTCACTCAGTACAATTTGACGTAAGTATCATTGTGTTCATATTTGTCCGCGTGCACTGTTATGAAATATTGGACAATTTATTTGAGATTCCATAAGTGTTATTCAATTTTATCTAATCATGACCATTTACATTTTAGTTTAATTTTTCTTAACCAGTACCTTGTTGCCATCAATGGACCTCAAGAGAGTTCCACCGTTGGACCGGTCCAATCATAGCAACTTTTTATTGTATTTTTGTAGCCATAATAATGGGAATAGGTCCTGAGTATTTCACTAATTATGTATTAAGTATTTCACTTATTATATTTCATTAAAACCATAGAAAAATCATTCATCATCATCATCATTCAGCCGAAAGACGTCCACTGCTGGACATAGACCCAAGCATCGCCACATCGACAGGTCCTATGCCTCTCGCATCCAACGGATTCCCGCGACCTTCACCAGAAAAATCATTATAAATTTAAAATTCCAGAAAATCGCCGAAAAAAAGATAGCTTTTTGTAATAATTTAGTAATATAGATAATTAATTATAATTTAATTAGTTGCCTCGATTGGACCTCTAGAACAAATTTCTCGAAGTCCATTGATGGCAACTTGGTGGTTCAATGAAGGTGCCCATGGTCCAAAGAAAGCAACAGCCCAAAATTTAGTTTTCTTCGTTTATTTCAAAAAGTGTGAACCCGAATTGTTTGTGCGTTTGATTATTATAAATAAAGGTCATATGAAATGAAAATAATAAACTGCTTTCATTTTAACACTTATACTTTTTGAGATATGAGGTCGTAAAGTTATGTGGTCCATTCATAGCAACCTTCCCCTATATCGGTTCTGCTTAGATATTAAAGAGTTAACGTAGATCTTACAAGAGAGTTATAGAGTGTAATAACACCTTTATATCTTCGATTTTGGCGCAAAATTTTGCAGGTAAAGTCTGTATAAACCCTTTAAAGTGGTTCTATATAACCTTTAGTAGGTGTGTTTGAGAGGCGTTACAAAATCGTCGGTTTCCGCTTGAAACTTTATTGCACCTTTATATTGAAGTTAATTGATACCTTGAGTTACATAAAATATCTATATCGGTGTCAGATAGAACTTGGATCGGTATTATGATACCTAATAAAATATTTGTAGCGTTTTCGGTGTCAAAAGCAAATAGTAAAAGCTTTAAAATCTTCAAATTATTTAATTTGTCGAGTTATTATTATCAACATGAGTGCTTCATTTTGTCTGGCGGACATTGCAAAATTTTCATCACACAACATTTTTTGATTAACAGTATTCTTGAAGTGTAAAGTTAATTAGACATTAGTGCGCTTGCAAGTTTAATGTGATTGTATATTATGTTTCACATCTCAATTTTGATGCGCCTTAAAAATAAAATGATTTTGTGAAAAAAAAAGGAAAACAATTAAAAATGCTAATAACCTAAAATAGTTTTTAGACACTCATTTTCAAGTATTGGTTAGTTTTAGTGATTGTATACAAAAAATATGTAAAATAATTCGGAAAATTTAGCTACTTCGTTACTTAAAAGTGATTTTGTATTAATAAATTTTTAGGTTATGTTGACAAAAAGTGTAAAAAAATGGCGATTTTTTTCTTAAAGCCACAGTCCCCTCTTAAGTCTATTATGACACCCGATGAACTACTACGCCGGTAGTTAAAAGTATTGTGTGGCCTTTGGTTGACATAAGAATTACAACTTATTTATCTAACACCAAAACCTTTACATCAGGATCTTACGAAACTGCTATAACTATTTAACCTATCATTGCCTTTAGTCTAACAGGTGTAAGCTGTATATTAGAGTTATATAACGCATGCAGAGTTTGGTGTTATTACACTCTTAATTAACTCCGTTGCAGAACCGACGACGTTACTGAAGTTGAAATACAGCCTTACGATATATAAGCAACTCCATTAGAGCAGATTTATAGCATTAAGAATTATAGGGAGTTAATGAAGATCTATATACAGCTTTTAGCGCTGCAGGCCGGTGCAAGCTTTAACGTCTTAAGTATAAAAGCAGCCACTGCTACTACACTAACTGTAAAGAAAATACTGCTTCGTTGTTTACAGTTCTAATACATTCTGAAGAGCTAAACGTATTTCATAAGTAAACTGTATCACCTTTAGTGACAACTGAATCCATTATAAATTAATAGTAGCACTCTAAGCTTTAAAATGACCTGCAACCAACGCTTAATTGTTTGTTGGGATGTAGTAGGTGTGTTTGAGAGGTGTTACAAGATCGTCGGTTTCCGCTTGAAACTTTATTGCACCTTTTTATTGAAGTTAATTGATACCTTGAGTTACATAAAATATCTATATCGGTGTCAGATAGAATTTGGATCGGTATTTTGATACCTAATAACTCATTTGTAGCGTTTTCGGTGTCAAAAGCAAATAGTAAAAGCTTTAAAGTCTTCAAATTATTTAATTTGTCGAGTTATTATTATCAACATGAGTTATCATTTTATCTGGCGGACATTGCAAAATTTTCATCATGAAAAGTATTTTTGATTAACATTATTCTTGAAGCGTAAAGTTAATTAGATATTAGTGCGCTTGCAAGTTTAATGTGATTGTATATTATGTTTCGCATCTCAATTTTGATGCGCCTTAAAAAAAAAAGATTTTGTGAAAAAAAAGGAAAACAATTAAAAATGCTAATCACCTAAAATAGTTTTTAGACACTCATTTTCAAGTATTGGTTAGTTTTAGTGATTGTATACAAAAACTATGTAAAATAATTCGGAAAATTTAGCTACTTCGATACTTAAAAGTGATATTGTATTAATATATTTTTAGGTTATGTTGACAAGAAGTGACAAAAAATGGCGATTTTTTCTTAAAGCTACAGTCCTCTCTTAAGTCTATTATGATACCCGATGAACTACTACACCGGTAGTTGAAAGTATTGTGCAGCCTATGATTGGCATAAGAATTACAACTTATTTATCTAACACCAAAACCTTTTTATCAGGATCTTACGAAACTGCTATAACTATTTAACCTATCATTGCCTTTAGTCTAATAGGTGTAAGCTGTATATTAGAGTTATACAACGCATGCAGAGTTTGGTGTTATTACACTCTTAATTAACTCCGTTGCAGAACCGACGACGTTACTGAAAATGAAATACAGCCTTACGATATATAAGCAACTCCACTAGAGCAGATTTATAGCATTAAGAATTAGAGGGAGTTAATGAAGATCTATATACAGCTTTTAGCGCTGCAGGCCGGTACAAGCTTTAACGTCTTAAGTATAAAAGCAGCCACTGCTACTACACTAACTGTAAAGAAAATACTGCTTCGTTGTTTACAGTTCTAATACATTCTGAAGCGCTAAACATATTTCATAAGTAAACTGTATCACCTTTAGTGACAACCGAATCCACTATAAATTAATAGTAGCACTCTAAGCTTTAAAATGGCCTGCAACCAACGCTTAATTGTTTGTTGGGTAACGTTTTATAGAAACAGTGACACGCAAAACGAAAACCACGCATGCGTAATTTTGACGATTGACAAAATAATGTAAAGGTATGTAGCAGCAGTTTCGCCATCTTATCCTGGAATATTCTAACAATATTTAAAACTACAAATTTTGTCGAGGTTACAGGCAGTCGCAGTGGTTAACGCTTGCGGGGGTAGGTAAGAGTTATAAATTATTCGCAAGTCTACGATGGAGTCATAGAAAATTACTAATTATTATTCATGGTTATTACTTCTATGGTTTTCGTGGGTGCTGATGCCGGAAATAAAGCCTAAGTGTTCCTCGATCATATAAGGTGGTCAAAAAAATTTACCAGTTAAATGAGATTTGCCAGGTAAAACGTGGTCCCTATCTTGGTGTTTGAGAATTGATCTTGTTTTTGTAATCAGCGTCCCTGAAAATCATGGATTTGACACCCATGACGGCTAATTTGAATTTTTTTATGGCCGCCATCTTGAATATAGATTTTGACCTCATTTTCGGCATCAGCATCCCCGAAAACTTTGGAAATGACACCCATGATGGTTAAATTGAAATTTTAATAGCCGCCATCTTGGAAATGGATTTTGACCTCATTTTCGGCATCAGCATCCCCGAAAACCATGGAAATGACACCCATGATGGTTAAATTGAAATTTTAATAGCCGCCATCTTGGAAATGGATTTTGACCTCATTTTCGGCATCAGCATCCCCGAAAACCATGGAAATGACACCCATGATGGTTAAATTGAAATTTTAATAGCCGCCATCTTGGAAATGGATTTTGACCTCATTTTCGGCATCAGCATCCCCGAAAACCATGGAAATGACACCCATGATGGTTAAATTGAAATTTTAATAGCCGCCATCTTGGAAATGGATTTTGACCTCAATTTCGGCATCAGTACCCCCGAAAACCATGGAAATGACACCCGTGACGACGAATTTGACATTTTTGTAGCCGCCATCTTGGATTTCGATTTTGAACTCATTTTCGGCATCCGCACCCCAGAAAACCTTGAATTTGACATCCATGACGATTAATTTACTAATTTTCATGGCCGCCATCATGGATTCGGATTTTGACGTTATTTTCGGCATCAGTGACCCCGAAAACCATGAAATTAACACCCATGATGATTAGATGAAAATGTTGATGGCCGCCATCTTGGATTTGAATTTTGACGTCGTTTTCGGCATCAGTGACCCCGAAAACCGTGGAAATGACTTCCCACGAACAATCATTTGAAAATGTATGTATGCCGCCATCTTGGATTAGTAAACAGACTTTAAAATACAATTCTCGTAATAGGTACACATACATATCAATAATAAATTAATATAATTTCTATGAACGATATCAATCAAATTTGAAATCAAAAAGTGCGAGCCCTGGAATTTATGTCCCGAGTAGCAGTATGGCTACTCGGGACATAACCTCCGCCCCTTCACCCCGCAACCCCCCGCACGATTGCTCTGTGACAATGTTCTACGTTGACCGACTGTAAGGAGTAAGATATAGGTAGACTGTGCTAGTACCTACATTTCATTCTTTCATTCATTCAGCCGAAAGACGTCTACTACTGACATAAGCCTCCCCCAAGCATCGCCACATCGACCGATCCTGTGCTTCTCGCATCCAGCGGATTCCCGCCAGTGGCGTAGCTATGTAACCAAGAGCCCCGGGGCTAAAATGAAATTGGGGCCCTATTTAAACTAAACTAAATACTTTGAAGGTGCAAAACTACTTCATCATCAGCTCCTTATCGCCCACTGCAGGGCATAATAAAGCAAAGCTATTTACTATTAAGCATTATGTATAACGCAGCAGATAATTATTTAATCGTAATTCCCAATAATATTATAAATGTGAAAGTTTGTTTGTTTGTCACGCTTTCACGTAAAAGTCGTTGGTTAGGGGCCAGAAAGTTAAAGTCAAAAATTCTTTATTCAACTAGGATATTTAAATATAACTTTTTCGAACGTCGTTCATGGAGGCCGAGGGGCTCCTCGAGCTTGGGGCCCCGGTGTACTGCCCCGCCTAGCCATACGGTAGCTACGCCACTGATTCCCGCGACCTTCATAGGCCGCAACCGAGACGTTTTTTTCAAAATCAAAAGTTTTATTTCAAATAAACCATTACAGGCGCTTATGAAAAGTCGAATTTAGGTGCACGGTTCCAATTAGTCGTTTCCTATGGAGAAGAGCCGGCAACAAACTCCATGGTTACTCTTTTAAAATCCATATCTTTAACAATTTGAGTGGGTACAGTTATGACTTAGAATAGTTATGAGAGAGCAAAGTAGACTTAAGAGCAGGAACCACATAAAAAAAACAAAATGAAAAATATGGTCACAAATTAACTAGGTATACAGGCATCTAGCAAGTCTACAAAGCTCTCACATTTACAAACGGTAAAAGGACGCTAAACTATATAACACAACTGACATGGTTAATTGTCATCAAAACACATTACAAAGAAAATCACTGTATTACACTTAATAGGTAAGATAAAGATATCTTGAGAGTAACGTTACTAAAAAAAAAAGCTAATCTTGCTCAAGCTTTTCTTTATGCTATCCATGTTACATGTCATTTCGGTTTGGCATAATCGCCACGCTTGGCAGGCGGGTTGGCGATCGCAGTATGGTTGTTAAAGTACTCAGAGAACGCTGCTGCCCATCCTCTAGTGAATCGCTTAGTCGCGTTTTACGACACCCACGGAAAGAGATTCTTCTTCTCTCGTGTCAGCACGAGCTATACAAAAATAGCTCATGCTGTGGTGAAAAGATTAGCCAGTTAGCAAGGTTGGTAGCGGGGCTGACTACCCAGGGTGCGCCGAACGTACTGAAGTATCGTCACTCGTGGTCTCGTGGAGGCTCTTTTCATGCACTCCAAAACACGGAAAGACATAGGGTAGTGCTATTCTTTATGTCCGCTACACACGGAACTGGGGGTCTACTCCCTAAGCACGAAGTCCGTGGTTTCGGCCTTAGTTACGAGCGTTTCCTACTCCCTATCACCTACGGACATACGATTATTTCGGGGCCCGAACTAAGAATGAATGACAATACGATTTGACAGTTGTCCCTACTATCGATGTGTTTTTGCCCGTCCGAAAAGTTGAACTTGACACGTGTTTTGTTCACTCCTACGTTTCGGGCTACTTTCGGACGGGCGACTAACTTCGTTGACGGACGGAGTAGGCCCCCTGTACATTTCATGTAAGTTCTCTATTTTACCACGTTCATTTAGAACTATGACTGTCAGCCTGTAGAGTAGGTATATTCAAGTATTTATTTTTGGAGTCCTCTTCAACCGTAAGCGCATCTGGTTTGTAGAGAATAAAAACCACAGACAATATTAAAAAAAAACCATTAGTTATGTGTTTTATTATTGTATAATAACTACAGACTTATTCATAGATAGGTACGTTCAATTTAAATAAAGTTTAAATCTATTTTACTTTGTAGTTGTCAACTGTCAATTTATAAAATACTTAGAAATAGTAAGTACATATTATGTACCTACGTTGATTTCTATAAGTTGACAACTCCCGTTGATACAGCAAACGTGTGGCTTGTTGTTGTAATTCCTGGAAACAAATAAAGACTTGTTATTCAAAATTTGTTACTTACAAAGTAATTTTTTTTCCTTGATATCGTTTGCTTTACATGAATAACCACACAACCCAAAATGTTCAAACTAGATTAGGAGACAGCGGAATCTAAAATAGCCCTTATTGTTTTATAGCAATAAAGCTCATGTTCGTATCGGCAAAAATTACGAAGTGGCATCACAAAAGTATGTCGTTGCCATTGCTGATTTTTGGCGCCATTTTTCTTCAACAATGCAATCTTAAAAGGCTCTCCTCAAAATAAGGTTTTTTGAATTGTGTCTTAAACTGTTTACGGTTATTTTCCCGGTAAAATAGAATTTAACGGTTAAAGGAGAATGGGCGCTTTTGTATGGGCTGCGTCCCCAGTGTTGTATCAAGTCATGGTATACGTCATTTTAAAGGTCGTAATAATAGCTTTGTTTTGTTGTTTGACACCAACAGTCAGACATGTGCAGGGAAAGAACCATGAATATTTTTCTTTTAGTAAATGTTACCTCCCCTTAATGTACTTTTTTATACATTTATATAATTATGTCTCTCTTTAAATTCCTTCACGGCTCGTCTTCCATGCGGAAGATGTCCGGTCCTTTAGAAGGCATACGGGAGACACAGGTCCAACGTACGTTTCTTTTTATTACCCGCCTACGCAAAACAAACAGAGGGTTGTTATAAGTTTAACGTGTGTTTCTGTGTGTCTGTCTATGGCGTCGTAGCTCCTAAACGGATGAACCGATTTTGATTTAGTTCTTTTTGTTCGAAAGGTGACTTGATCGAGAGCGTGCTTAGCTATGATTCAAGACAATCTGTTCCGCCGTTTGAAGATTATCAGCTCTTTTCTAGTTGTTGAAGGGATGTGAGCAACTTATACTGGTCTGATCGATTTGAAATTTAGTATCCTGTGACTTTGATGATATTACAATAACATGGTAACCTTGACCTGATACTGCAGCTTCACCCGGAATCAGCAGAATACCCAACTTACAGCAGAGGTATCGTGTTTGGGCTCATTGAAATGGTCTCAATGAATAGGTTAAAGATTGATGGTCATCAGGGTCTGATGATGGTACAGGAAAGATTATTGACGATAAATTGGTGACTTTGGTGAGGGGTTCTAAGCTACTTTCACTCGTTCAATCGATATGAAATATTGGTGTAGGGTGTAGTACTGTTTGTGGAGAATTAATGTATAAACAAGTTCTCGAGTCGCAATTTCTTGTATCGCCCCGGAAAGTATTTGTCGAGGGTATTTTAAAATTTAAGAGTTATTTTAATTTCTGTTTTAACTACGACCGTAACCACCAATATGTTGCACCAGGCATTGACTTAGAATAAGTATGGACAACGAGTGTAGTACAAAATTCACGATAAAAGTGTCCTGAATTGACATATTATAAACTTAGAAATACCAACAAGCTCATTTACGATGTACGAATTCCTATGTCGTTATCATAATGCCTAATTTTGCTTGCAACAATTTTTACCATATGTAACAACTCGCTAAATGCCAAGCCGAGCCACGTGAACGCCAAAGCCAAAGCCAAAGCCTTGCCACGCCAAAGCCTTGCCACGCCAGTTATATGATATTAGCGGTCATATCATTTAACCTTTTTGGTTTGGCCAAGCCAGCCAGTGACCGACGGTGACGTCACATCGTACTGTCAAGCCGCAAGATTAAAAAAGACAAAAGGCGCGCGTTTTATGTTGGTGCTGTTATGTTCGATCGAGCAAGACGAATCTCTGTCCGTTTATTATTGTAACAGTGTTTAAAGTAATATATCTGATTTATTTAGTGTGTGTACACACGGCTACACTTCAAGCTATGCAAAACCAGTATAAGCTGACCGTTACTTGTGCGAAAAGATTATACAAAGCGACGCCAAGATAAACTGGTTATGTATAGCTTGATGTGTAGCCGTGTGTACGTGTTTATATTACCCTTCTGTTTCACTCAGAAGTGGGATATGAAACGTAATCGCCCTAACACGTCTGGTAAAGGAGTCCGACCGCCTAGATGGAGTGATCAAGCACAAAATCACACCAGTGAGGATAAAGAGTGTAATGAAGACTACCCGCCACCACCCGCTAGAAAACTATTGAAGTGTTTGCTTGAAAATGAAGTTGATAGGGCGATATACGAATTCAATCAAGAAACCTTGCCGCTTAGCCACTTCAAAGGTCATCGTGCCGCATCCCTCATACCAGAATTTGGTCCCGATGGAGAGGATTGCACCGTGGCAACGTGGTTAAAGAAGATTGATCAGTTGGGAGACACACACGGTTGGAACGACAAGTGCCAACGCCCAGATGAATTGTACGAGTCGTTCCTCTGTGCCCTTGACGATTACCGCGTACCAACATTCGAAGCACGCACGTTGCACAAGGACACTAAGCAGCTGCCAATATCAGATAAGAAGATTAATCCAGATGTCGACCCCTGCCCTCGGTGCAAGAAGACTGGTCACATATTGCGCAATTGCACACTTCCTGATCAACGAGTTTGCTTTAAATGTGGAGTGCAAGGCCATATTGCAACCCGCTGTCCTAGCACATCAAACACATATACCAAACCTTCAACTGAACCGAATAGTGCCATCAAAGAAATCAAGCTAGTGCAAAATTTCAACGAAACTTACAAGAAACTTGTGAAGCTACTTTACTCCGCGGCGGTGAGGGCTACATCAAGGTCCTCAATACTGGAGCTGAAAACGTCAAATGAGAAGTCGGCGAAGTTCTAACACGGGCTGACAGCTGTGATGAACCGGAGCCCTGTCCGAGTCAGGTGAGCCAAGCCAAGCCATTATCTAACTTGCCTAATATTTTGCCAAATAAGCCAAATTATGTAGATGGTGGTGATTCTAATAATATGCAGCCTTTGACCTCGCCTGTTTCCATTTTAGCCATGAACCAAATAATTAATACGAGCATCATCGGTGTCATCACCTTTAGTCGATATCAGTATAGGGAATTTAAATGAAAATGATCGTAACAGTTTAATTCATTTATTATTACAATATAAACCCACATTTGCAAATAAGCAGTAGATCTTGGTTGCACAAACTTGTTACACATGAGAATAAAACTTACCACACAACAGCCCATATATCGTCAACCCTACAGATTATCACACGCAGAACAACAAATAGTTAATTCCAAATTTCGTGAGTTATTAGACGCCGGTATCGTAAAGAAATCTGAGTCAGATTTTGCTTCTCCAGTTATTTTAGTTAAGAAAAAGAACGGTGAATAGCCGCTTATGTGTTGATTATCGTGCCCTTAACGCTATAACTGTAAAAGATAGGTATAGGACAGGTATCCGCTGCCAAATATCGACGATCAGATATCAAAGTTGGCTGGTATGAAATATTTTACAAGCCTCGATATGGCTCAAAGTTATCATCAATTATCTGTTGCACCCGAAGACACTCACAAGACTGCTTTTATTACACCGCAAGGTCATTATGAATATTTACGCGTCCCGTTCGGTTTAGCAAATGCACCCTCTGTTTTTATGCGTTTAATTAACAAAATAGTTGATTCTATTCGCTGTTCACCCACACAAACTGACAGCTCACAGAATGAAATCCTTGCATTTTTAGATGATCTATTATTACCCTCAATTAATATTAATTCTGGTTTAAAAATGTTAGAATCTGTATTACAAAAGTTTGAATCGGAGAATCTTAAATTAAATAAGAAAAAGTGTTCATTCTTACAAAATAAAGTGACATACTTAGGACACGAAATTTCTGAAAATGGTGTACAGCCGCAGAACTAAAGTTAAAAGCAGTTTCGTAATTTCCTGTGCCTAAAACTGTACATGAGGTGCGACAATTCATTGGTCTTTGTAGCTACTTTCGTAAATTTATATATAAATTCGCGGTGAAACCTCGCCCTCTAACAGAATTGACTAAGAAAAATATGCCGTGGTTATGGAGCGATAAGCAGGTTAGTAGTTTTGATGAGTTAAAGAAATGTTTGTGCTCTAAACCGGTGCTAGCTTTATATGACCCAACGTTGTTTACAGAAATTCACACCGATGCATGCAAAATGGGAATAGCAGGTATATTATTACAGCGGCAGTCTGATAATACTTTGCGGCCTGTTATGTACTTTAGTAGAGTGACATCTAGGGAGGAAACCATGTACCATAGCTATGAGCTAGAAACATTAGCCGTAGTGGAATCTTTGCGTAAATTCCATGTTTATGTGATAGGCAAACACGTAAAGGTCGTGACTGACTGTACCGCTGTCCGCGCTACCCTTACGAAACGAGATATTATTCCGCGTATTGCGCGATGGTGGCTGTTAATACAGGAGTACGATATAAGCATAGAATATAGGCCCGGTGAACGTATGGCACATGTCGATGCGCTGAGCAGAGATCCAATTGATGCCGTAAATATTAATCACCTTGAAGTCACCGATTGGTTTTGTACGGTCCAGTTTCAGGACGATAAACTGAAAAATATTATCAACCAACTAAAAGCTGGGTCCGCTGCACCCGATATAGTAAATAATTATGTGCTGAAAGACGATAGGTTATATACAAAGACCCTTAATGGTAATAGACTCGTGGTTCCTGGACCCGCTAGGTGGAAAATTGTTCAAATGCATCACGATGAGATAGGTCACGTAGGATTAAAACGTTCTATGCATCTGATTAAAAGTGAATTTTGGTTCCCTAAAATGACACGGTTTATCCGAAAGTACGTAACAGCTTGTTTACATTGTGCTTATGGGAAGGGGCAATATGGAAAAAAGGAAGGTATGTTATATCCGATTCCTAACCCAAATGAACCTTTTAGGATGATTCACGTAGATCACTTAGGCCCATTCTGTAGAACGAAGAAAGGTTATGAATATATGCTGGTTACTCGCTGGTTCTACTCGGTCAGTTAATTCAGTGGAGACAATTAGAATACTCAAAAAGATATTTGCATTGTTTGGTTATCCAGATCGAATAGTAACGGATCATGGAAAAGCTTTCACAAGTAAAAACTTTAGGAAATTTGTAACAGACAGACAGTTCAAACATACGTTGAATGCAATTGCGTGCCCGCGTGCCAACGGACAAGTTGAACGTACTAATCGCACTATACTTAATGCTTTACGTGCTACTGATCCTACCGAAGCAGCTAACAATTGGTCATACTGTTTGCCTGATCTAATTTGGGGTATAAATAACACTGTAAACGATACCACGAGTTTTAAGCCGTATGACTTGATGTTTGCGCGTAATGGCAGACCAATGTGTGATGTAGCCCCTTCGGATCGTGTGTCTGAACCGACCCAGTCTAGGCGTGATAAAGCTAGTGCGCGTATTGATAAAGCAAGTGCTAGGATGAAACATAATTTCGACAAACGTCGCAAAAAGTGTCACATATACAAAAAAGGGGACTTGGTTCTATGGCGGCAGGCGCCAACAAGCAGTGCTGCTAGGGTTAACACAAAGTTAGATGACTTATATTCAGGGCCCTATATTGTAACTAAAGTTGTTGGCAATGACAGATACAGGATTAGGAGCATAAAAGGCTTGCGGGGATACAAAAACTTTACGGGGTTGGTTTCTGCGGACTCTTTGCGACCCTATCGTAGTGTGGCTCCTGTATCTGACAGTGCAAGCAGCTCTGATGATCAACTAGAGACAGAAGACCTTATTGACTTACTAGAGAGTTAATCAAATTCGTGTGTCCCATTGCGGGAGCAATTGTTACAGGATGGCCGATTGTAACAACTCGCTAAATGCCAAGCCGAGCCACGTGAACGCCAAAGCCAAAGCCAAAGCCTTGCCACGCCAAAGCCTTGCCACGCCAGTTATATGATATTAGCGGTCATATCATTTAACCTTTTTGGTTTGGCCAAGCCAGCCAGTGACCGACGGTGACGTCACATCGTACTGTCAAGCCGCAAGATTAAAAAAGACAAAAGGCGCGCGTTTTATGTTGGTGCTGTTATGTTCGATCGAGCAAGACGAATCTCTGTCCGTTTATTATTGTAACAGTGTTTAAAGTAATATATCTGATTTATTTAGTGTGTGTACGTGTTTATATTACCCTTCTGTTTCACATACGAAAACATGACAGCACTGCTCAATTTTTCAAATTTCGAAACTTCATTTAATATTAAACGAAAATTTGGAGAACATAGGAGTAATAGAGCAACTTAATTTTTAAAAGATTTTATTATTTGTTATATTATTTTATTGCGATCGCTAAATATTTAAACCAACTGAAAGAGCATAGAACATTTCTTGCAAAATTACAACATCGTCATTTTCAAAAACGCGATTTCGCTTCCTTTGCTGAAGTATCACCATCAGCATCATCATCATCATCTTCATCTAATTGATCTCAAAGAAAACTGAAATTAAATCAGAGGTACATTTTTTTGAATGAAACTATATTTTGTCATGTGTATTTAAAAGAGTTTATGATAACTAAACAAACGAGCCCAAACGTCACGTGTTCACTATTTGCCATTAGGGAGTTCCAGAGCCCGTTTTCCGGCTCTACTATCGGACCTACGTCATTATTTATGTAATGAAAAGTGTTTATAATGACAAAATACATGAGCTGAAACTCGACAAGCCTACCATTTGTGCCTGTGCCTGCCTAATCTTCGGCTCCATCATCAAATTAGTTCAATGACATTTTAATGATCTAAGATGCACATACCTACCTGCAAAATTTCAGCTCGATCGGAAACTTGGTAGTGACCGAAATACCAATACAATTTTGAAACGGAAGGACAACATACATATTTTCGTACATAATATGTTTGCATACAATGCAAGTTTAAAATTAACTTGTTTAAATGAATAGAACAAAACAAATTGCAATTGGTTCAAAATCGCAATACAACAAAAACATCGCGTAAAAATAACGACTCTTTGGAATCTTTGTTCTAATGTCTGACAAATATGTCAAGTTTCTTATGGTAATCCAACCAAATGAAGTTGACATAATTGGTCAAACAAAGGCAGGAAAATAAGATACTTTTTGTTTAGTTGGATTATTGTGTGTTTTGCTCTTGCAATTAATTCAATTTTAAGCAAAATACAATGTTCCTTAACAAAATAATACTTTAAAATTGTAAAACAATAATATACCTACTGAAAATGTGATACACCGTCAACTTTTTTCACTTTTTTGAGTAGTTTTTACACGATCTCACTACACAGAACGGCATTGTTGACATGTGACATTGAGGTGTAGCTGCTTGTTCGCCCAAAAGAAGAATGACGCGCGCAAGTGTAGCTCTTTTCAAATTCATCGTGTTTTAACACTCTTTCGGTTCGGACATTTTTGAGCGATGACCCGAGGTCCATACTTATTCTAAGTCAATGGCACCAGGCATAATTTAATAATATGTCAGTTGTCAAAGTTATAAGGTTTTTGTAAGTAGCATTTGACAGTTGATTTCTTTAACTGAACGTAACGGCGAAATGAATGTGTACTATACACCTCTGCCGAACCCTTCTGGCAATACAGACATCATCATCATCTGCCTAGCCTTTTCCCAACTATGTTGGGGTCGGCTTCCAGTCGAACCGGATGCAGCTGAATATCAGTATTTTACATGGAGCGACTGCCTATCAGACCTCCACAACCCAGTAACTGGGTAATACGATACTCTTGGTAAGACTGGTTGTCAGACTTTCTGGCTTCTGACCAACAGTAACGACTGCCAAAGATCTACAAATGACAGCCGGGACCAACGGCTTTACGTGCTTTCCGAGGCACGGAGGAAACTCGCTATGGTAAATGGTCACCCATCCACAGACCAACCTCGGCAAGCGTGGCTTAACCCGGAAGATCGGTCTATACGGCTGTAATTATTTAGCCACGAGCTTGCCTTCTGGCAATACAGACGTGATGTTATTATATGTTAAAAATCCTTAGGCACGGAAATAGATCAGCTTACTCTAAAATATAAATCTACCATATTTTCAAAAAGTATTATTCTTCTGTTAAAAGTACTTTTGTTCAAGCTGATTCACTGGAAAGATTGGAAGAAATAGTTCCAAGAATTGCTTCTTTATTCTGTGCTCAGATGAAAGTATCGTTAAAATTGTTTGTCACACACTTTGTCTGCCCAATTTCTCCGTAAACATTTCTTTAAGTACAACTTTATCCTAGCTTTGCTCTGTCTTACAGTAGCTGCTTCGTTTTGAAGGATTTGGTTTAAATGAAGGAACCAAATCTCATTTTTCCAGAGAACTGTGACAATTCACAATCATTCTACATTAAAGAAAACCACAAAGGCTTGTAACTCTAGAACTTGAAATACCAAGTACGACTTAATTATTTAATCTTAGTAATATTACCTGAACGATTTCGCAATGAAGCTGAACGCGGGAGAAGGGTAAGCGGGACGGTGAGAGGGGCGGGGCCGACTCCCGCGCAGACATGCGACACTCAGCCCCTATTACGGTTATCGATTGTCGAGATCGAAAGGGAATTGTGCTTTAATCCGATTACAGAGGCTTATGCAGAAGATTCAAGGCGAACGGACGAAATGAATAGGCGTTTATTATACACAGGAACAACGACAAAGCAACAAGAAAAAAAATATAGGAAAGAAACTGTTCTATAAGGTTGATAAGTGGTAGGTATGCAAGGAAATAGTTTCACATTTCGAGAGTTGGCATTTTATGATCATACACGAAGATAAAACAGCAGCAAAAATTACAAAAATGAAGATATAACTCGCTCCCATCTTAGAAGAAGAAGTGCAATTTAAATAATTTTGCACTGATTGTTTGTCTTAGGGCGGGTTGTTTCAGCTCCACTTAACGCACGCGTATACGTTAAAAATGGCGTTAACTATCGTTAAACCAAAAAAAGCGTTGTTTCACAAAATCTCGGCGTTAACGTACGTAAAAAAATAACGATTACGGTAACAGATGGTTCGACCACTGGTTAGCGTTACTTTAGTTGCGTCAAACAGTAAAACAATATGGACTCTCTTCTGTATTCGCCCATCTGGTAAACTCTGCGTGAATTGCAACCAAAGTTCTGTTTTTTTTAAATTACCTGCTATTATTATTTGTTTTGTTACAGAACAATATTTAGTTATATTTTTCAATCAACGACTGAAAACGAGCTTTTTTAGCTTTGGAAAAATTTACAGCCCGTTCTCTATGAAAAAATACCACGTGAAATCCAAAAATTTTATGAAATAAGATTGCAAAGTTTAACAAATATTATTATCGTACTAAACATACTACTTACTTTGGTGTAAAAGTATATAATTATATTTTTTAAATAAAAAAAAAAAACATTTAATTCAGGCAAAACCCATATTACATAAAATAAAATAACATTTCTCAATACTGCCACAGAATAGATCAGAACAAAATGTCAATAAAAATAAATTAAATGAATGGGTAATAAAACAAATTAAAAGGGTCACAGAATTAAAATTAAAATAAAATGTCAATGCAATTAAAATAAACGAAAGTAAGATACAATTCTCACAAAAATAATAACTAAATAATAAATATTTTAAAATGTAAACGTTTCAATTGTCAAAATCTACGAATATGTTTTCAGAATTACAGAATTCAGTTGTATAAATCGTTCGCGATAAAAACGTAAAAAACGATTTGTTGACAAAACAAACAAAATTTTACGTGAATGGTGAAATGTTGCTATACTAGAAAAATCTCCCATCGATTTTTATTAGGAAAACATCTTGCTTTCTACTGGCAACTCTGATAACTATGACAGCCGGTTCTTTACGCTATGAAACAACACTTTGTATTTAACGTACGTTAAACATCTTCTGTGATCGTTACTTTTTCACGTACGTATGTTACGTTAGCGAACCGTTCGAAACAACCCGCCCTTACAATCATATTCCCACATTAGCATACGACTCGTTATTCGACGTCGAGTGACGTGACCGTTGCCCCGTAATAGGCGCGAGTGAGTCAGACGACAGGCGCGCGGCCGTCGACCCCACTGCAGTCACGCGCACCCGACTTCTAAGTGTCCAATGCACTACCGAAAATAGTGATCAGTAGTAGGTATCTTCCCGATTTTAAGAACAGAATTGTTGAAAGAAAAATATACTTGGGAGCAAATAAATCGAGCCACTTCTATTTTTCACGTAGTTATAATTGTTATTATTTTTGGTAGGTATTATGGAACAGATCAATTCTAAAAATATATCGCCTAAAAGGTTATTTGATAACCTTTACAATAAGGTAAGTTTTTTGTATTTTGAATTATATAATTCATGAAACCAAAACTAATAACCAGGACACGTGAAAAAGGGAGTGGCTCGATTTCTTTGCTCCCAAGTGTATTTTAGATCCGATTTTCAATCAAATATTTTTAAAAGTTTTTATAATAGGCACAGAAGAGATCAACTACAATAACCCGGCACGCCCCTCCGTTGAAACTGCAAGTAAAAATGTGTGAGAAGGATTATTTACAACGCGTGTGCATTCTGCAACAGTAGGCTAAACTTAAACAAAAACATGGATCAGTCGTTCGACAGATTTAGGGTGCTTTTCCACCAGAGATGTGCTATGCAACGTTGCTATTGGATGCGTTTGATATCTACCAATCATATTCACTGGTCCACATAGCATAACACTGGTGGAAACTGATTCAACTAAGCTACGTTTTTTATATGGAAGGATGCGTGCTGTGGATGGGTGCTACGGATGTGAGCTATGGATGCGTGCTATGGATGTTCGCGAGTGGTGTAATACTTTCATAGCACATCTTTTGCTCCGCTACATAGCTTAGCATCAGTGGAAAAGGTCACATAGTTTCGTAGCTTAGCTTTTATATTCTCGCAGCATAGCTGCATAGCACATCTCTGGTGGAAAGGCACCCTTTACGTCGCTGTAAATATTCTTGCTGACACATTTTTACTTGCAGTGTCAGTGGAGGGTCCCTGCAAGTGTCAAGGTGTTATCGTATTTGATCTACACTATACATGCTCATAAGATACATCGAGAACTTAGTTGCAAGGTTCCAAAAACTTGATCCTATGGAGAAGGAGTGACCAAGGAGGGAGCGGAGAGGGAGAGAGAGGCAGCTGCTACTCTCCTTTCCCGCGCCAGACGTACCGGGCGCCGGAGGGCGCGCGACGATCTCCGGCCACCCTAGTGTGTGGCCTGCGGGCAGCGGGTTAGGGGACCCGTCGCCCGACCAGTAACAGGTCCGAGAATGTGTCGCGCAGTGTTCCGTGCGCGCCTCTCAGGAGGACGTGGGGCAAGGCCCCGCAGAAGGAGAGGTCCGCCAAGGGCTGGCGGACCGAGGCTCAAGGGTCAGGAGAAGGAACACCGTGGGTTTTTAGCCGGTAAGAGTCCGGCATACCCCTTCGCCTTCCCCGGGAGAAAGGCAACCATGAGGATTTTCACAAGAAAAAAAAATTGTGGCATTCCGTCTAACAAAATTGTTGCCAAACTCAAACGGATCACAACTATCAGTCAGTTTTTGTTTACGAAAACTGTCAAAATGTTGGTTTTGTTTTTTGTGTCAAACAATTTGACAGCTTTTGAAATTGAAAACTGTCTGAATGAACGGTTCTGCCTTGGTTCGGTTGCGATTTATCAAGATTTGTTTTCCGAGAATTGGGTCCCAGATTTAGTCCCACGGGAAGACGCTATAGAAGGATGATGGTGGAGAATCGGACCACCTGTAGTGATAAAGGCGTTTGATAAGCAGCGTTCCAGTTAGTTCAAAAGGAGTATTTTTTACCGTATTAGTTAAGAAATACTTGGCGAAAATACGTAGATTAAGGGCCGGCGCACAGTGACGGCACGGCATGGCGTGGCAAAAGATTTTTTTCGTGGACAAATGACTTTCGACCTTGTCTCAATGAGTTTAGCACTGACATTATTTAATTTTACTCGAAACGTCTCGCGTGACGACGCGACTTACCGCGGCATGCCGCGGAACATCACGTCATTCCCCGAGATATTGTGACGCGTCGCGGGATACTACGGCACGTCGTTGCAATCCACAAGATGCCACGGTACGCCGCTACAACACGTGGGACGCATAGGTTACTGTTGTATGTTGAGGAAAGTGAGTGCTAAAGGTGTCTCTCTTCTTCTTCAGCGACAATGAATTTTAAACCTTATTTTAATAGATTTAGCACTTGTATTTGCTCAGTACATCGCGGATAAACCACGGCATGCTTCGTCGTGCCACGGCATGCCGAAGCATCCCGCGGTACGACGTGGTATGCCGCGGGATACTTCAGTATGCAGCGGGATGCCACAGGATGATCATATGCCGAAGCGCGCCTTGCCACTCCATGCCGTCAGTGGGCGCCCGCCCTAAAAGTTGATAACACAGTATTGACTATTGACAGGTCGTCAACCTTATCGGTTATCAGTGAGTAAGTACATCAGTATGGTGTCTCCAAAAGTAAAGGGGGCTTGGTCGATAACTACAGGTATGCGGCCGATAACTGAGGACTATCTTTAGCCTGTCATCTGTCGGTATATATCTCCACACCTGAGCATTTAAAATGTCATCATGCTATCAACGACTCTTATAATTTCATTTGAACTGAAATGTAAGTCATATGAAGAAAGAACTTTTTGTAGCCCAAGCTTCTGAAGGTCCTGCTAGGGTTGGGGAATTTGTTCGAAAGAGTTACCGCGGCCCTGGAACGCAAAGGGCATTAGGAGGAACACGGATGGGTTTTAGTCAATAAGAGTCTGACACTCCCTTTCGTTCCGCCTAGAGCGGAAGAAGTCATTTGATGATTTTAACCATCAGTAAAAAAAAAACTTCTGAAGGTAACTATGTTTTCCTTTGTTGCAGATGTCATTGCATATTCCATTCACACAAATTCCTAATTTGGAAGTTCCTGGAAATTATACCGTTATTCAGAAACAGTTGAAAATGCTTCATAACTTCTAAGTATCCAAACTAGTTCCCAGGTATCATCTAGATTTGTTGTTCTATTTAGATTATCATCAGGCAGCACTTAAATGTCTCACGATTTCAGTATCCAAGAGCAACGGAAATGCGCGCGCGCCGCCCAAACCGCATTCTGTTCGCCGCCATTGCTGTCAGTGAAAGTCAAACCTTTCACGACTCCGCCACATTTTTCATTCGGTTTCTAGTTTCAATTAGCGCGAATCACGGAAATCTTTTGTGCTCCATCAACGATATCGTTATTATCTAGATTCTAGATGATGGAAAAAATTGAGTTCTCCCAATGTGAGTCATCATATTAGGAAGTTTGAAAATTCTTTATTTTGACTTGTAGGTACCTAGTTTTCAATTTTACATCTGACATTGAATTTTGTTTAGCTCTGTACCTAAGGGCAGTTAACTAAATACAATTCTATCAATTTAGGTAATTTTTATTAAGGAATGCTGACGCAAAAGCTTTTGGTTTATGTATCAATGTGGAAAGTTTATTATTTAGTTACCTATTATTGTCAAATAAGTAATTTATTCAACTGACAGACAGAACTGTGTTGCTAGGGAGTTTGTTGCGCCGTTTTTTCTTCACAGCATAAACACTAGGAAGAGTAGGAAGCGGTGAAAAGCGGGCTTTTTTGGGGGCTGTTTATTGTAAAATTGACGTTCAAAAAGAACTAAGTAATTGTAGTCTATTTTAAATAAATTAGAGTTTTGAGTTTGTCAAATATAACAATTCCCTGTTCCATCGCCGGACAAGCGAGTCGTAAGAGGCAACGAACCTGGCCCCAGAAATTATGCCCGAAAAATGGTAAAACGTGGGTGTACAGACTCCTGTAATAGAAGAACACATCTGCTTACCCCTTCCGGGATTACAGGCGTGACTATATCGTCTCCCGGGAGTGAAAACCTCGGGAATGTATTTGGTCATTAAACAGTTTCTGTGGGCTTTCATGCGGACGAAGTCGCGGGCAAAAGCTAGTCAATTATATTTATTACGAATGTTATATATCCATTAAAGGCAATTTTAAGTACCTACAAACTAATTTCGCTTAGAGCGGCTCTCTTCACTACATCACTACATAGTACAAAACAAAGTCGCTTCCCGCTGTCTGTCCCTATGTATGCTTAGATCTTTAAAACTACGCAACGGAGTTTGATGCGGTTTTTTTTAATAGATAGAGTGATTCAAGAGGAAGGGTTAAGCTATAAAACGCACACGTGCAAAGCCGGGGCGGGTCGCTAGTATAAGATATAGTACACCTATACGTCGTAATAAAATAAAAATGACAAAATTGCATTCCTGAGGTTTTGACTCTCGGGCGACGATGTGTATTGTTTAGTAGTTTCCATTTAGTTACTCAAAATAAAAAGCATTAAGTTAAAAAAATAGCTAGCCACAGAAATATTTTAAACGCATTTCACTTATCACTTTTTACGAGGCATTTTAGGTGACAAAGAAAAACAATTATAAAAGTCATTGCTTTTTAAGATTCTTCGTCAAGGTTTTTAGTCATGCTTCTAAGAACATCTTGATTAAAGGTAAGTCTTGAAAGGTGAAAACATAGGCTCATGGAGTTGGAGTTGTTACGGAGTTTAAAGATGACCAAGCCGAGGTAAGGCTGAGGCACGGATCAAGCGCAGTGCCGGCCTGAGGCAAGTTTTAGGATGGAGCGAGATCTAATTATGGAGCCCGTTTTTTTTTTTCTATTCAGCTTCTTTAGGTCGTCCTTGCGGACCCCTTATACGTAACCGGACAGTTATTGGCGAGACCTGAAGGGTCTCCAGCCAGAATGGCGCCCCCCTTGCTTGCCCCTAATATACCAGTTGACTGAGGCGCCTCCTGGGACTTGGCACCTGCAGCGGCCGCTCTGTTCGCCCTATAGTAGGGTCGGCCCTGGTTAGGAGGCCTACTCCGTCCTACCAAGTCCGTCAACAAAGTTAGTTGCCCGTCTGAAAGTTGCCCGAAACGTATAGGAGTAAACAAAACAAGTGTCAAGTTCAACATTTCGGACGGGCAAAAACACATCGGCAGTAGGGACAACTGTCAAATCGTGTTGTCATTCATTCTTAACTCGGGCCCCGAAATAATCGTATGTCCGTAGGTGATAGGGAGTAGGAAACGCTCGTTACTAAGGCCGAAATCACGGACTTCGTGCTTAAGCAAAAGTAGTTTACACAAGTAGTGCAACGCTGAAGCCGTAGTTTATATATTATCATTCCGATAATGTTCTAAAGTGAATAAAACTCAAACAATAAAGTAAAGAGTAATACTTTGATTGTGTTGTAATAAATCATCAGTTATGTTGATGTTTGACGTTCCGAGCCGTGCCCCTATTGGCCGTCGGCTGGAGCGCTTGCGTCACCGGCTACCGACGAGATGCGCGCGCGCTTCTCAGCAATACAATGTTGTTTACTGCTGAATTAACTCCGCTTGGCACTCTGTTATATGGAAGTATTTTCTGAACGAGCTGTTAAATTAGATTTTGCTGAAAGGATTTTTACTATTAAATATAGGTGTTACTTCTGGGTATTTAAAATACTATTTGGACAGAAAATTTTGACCTAAAGAAACACAACCAGATAGAACGCCTAATTTTAGAAACGCGCGACATCGTTGCCTTCCTACAAGGAAATATCTCGGCATTAATTTGATAATACCAGTTCGTCCAGAACAGTAATAGGTAGTAGGTACCTATGAGGTGATATAATAAGTAGATAAACATTTAGAGGGGCTCGGGGCTAATTGACAACCGCACTGATCATTTACGATTTGCAAGGTTAAGCTGCGTTTGCCGCGGTCATTCCGTGGATGGATGACCATTTGTCATACATTGAGACCCCTCCGTACCTCGGAGAGCACGTTAAACCCGAAAGTCTGACAACCGGTCTAACCTTAGGATATCGGCATTTCCCAGCAACTGTGTTGCGGAGGTCTGATAGCAGTCATTTTGTGTGAAATACTGGAGACAGAACAGATAAGTAAACATTTAATAAGTAAAAATAGTGATTAGAACATAACTATAACTTAAATCATCATAACATCACGCCTTATTCCCCGAAGGGTTGGCAGAGGTGTATAGTACCACCCTCATTTCGCCGTTATGTTTACGTCCCATGTAATAGGGGACGAGCCTATTGCCATGAACCAGACTCCGGGCTGCTACTGAGAAATTCCACACGGAAAAACCTAATAACACTTTGCCCGACCTGGGGATCGAACCCCGGACCTCACGCTCAGCAGTCGTGCTTGCGACCGCTAGACCAACGAGGCAGTCTAACTTAAATATGTTCAGGTAAAACAACTACATATGAATGACAAACAATTACCAGCAATAAAATACTCACTTCTACAGGGAAGTTATAATACCTACCTAGTATTATACTTATAATTTTTCCTCCATTTGACTCGTATCTGTGGTCACGTAGGCCGTAAAAATCTATTATTTACATACAACACCTTTTTTATTAAAAACTACTATTGATGTCGTTTATGGCGTAGATATTTAGCGGTTTTCGAAATAAAAGTAGCCTATGTCCTTCTTTGGGTTCCAGACTATCTCTGTAGTACCAAGTTTCATCAAAATCGATTCAGCGGTTTAGGCGTGAAAGCGTTGTATTTAGTCGTTTAAATGTGTTTTTTCGAGGAATTCTATTTAGCGGTTCAATTTGAAGAGCACCAATTCGAATCATACCGATAGTAATAGGAATAGGCATACTATTGCTGTAGCTCGAATTGGTCGAAATTGGGGCGTTAAATGCAATGTCGATAATGACTGCATCTGTCACCAGCATGGACAGGGCCTGATTTACACTATAGGCTGAAGCCTGGAGGTACGGGGTTCTGGAGGAACGGACGAAAAATATTTTAAATGGGGCATTGTATATTGCTTATTAGTCGTATTGCTAAATAGACGTTTTGTGTATTTGGACGTTTTGCTACTTGGACGTATTGATCGTGAGGCTACCGGATGACTTATTTTACCGTCTAGAAAAAAATGGGTGTAATAGGTGAACGGAGTAGAGTCCCATGGCTTAGTGTTTTTTTTATTTTTCTGTAATGAAATTTATAAATCAATAAATAATACTAATTTGAAGTAAATTTTCATACTAAATCAATAAAAACAGTAAATAAATCTATTAAATAATATCTAAATTCAAACCTAAACACGTGCGTATGATTTGAGTTTCTATAGTAGGTATATATCATAATAAGTGAAGGAAAAAACAAAAAAAAAACTGCTTATTCCTTCTACTCCTTTCACCATTATACCCAATTTTTTTCCAGGCGTTAAAAAGTCATCCAGTACGGTGTGTTTACCTTAGTTCACCACGCTGGCCTTGGGGTCTACTCCCCACATCCGTCAACGAAGTTAGTCGCCCGTCCGAAAGTAGCCCGAAACGTAGGAGTGAACAAAACAAGTGTCAAGTTCAACTTTTCGGACGGGCAAAAACACATCGGTAGTAGGGACAACTGTCAAATCGTGTTGTCATTCATTCTTAGTTCGGGCCCCGAAATAATCGTATGTTCGTAGGTGATAGGGAGTAGGAAACGCTCGTAACTAAGGCCGAAACCACAGACTTCGTACTTAGGGAGTAGACCTCCTGGTGCGGGTTAGCGGACTACACATACCATCGAGAACTTTTTGGAGCCCTTAGGCCTCTTGTTCACATAAGCTTTTTCGCCGTGAAAATCTACGGTTAATTCGCCGTGTGCCGTGTGGCGCTACGGCACGGCGCCGCCGTGCGTGTCAACAAGCTCCCCCCTAGTGATCCATACAATACTGACAACCGTGCCTACACACGGCGAACTAACTGTATATTTTCCCGGCGAAAAAAAACGTGTGTGGACAAGAGGCCTTACGGGTGCAGGTGTCCTTACGATTAATGTTTTCGTTTACCGTTAACGCATGGAATCATCGTTTTTCTACTTATAGCATTCTTTTTTGGGGGCTGAGTCACCCTCGTCCATGGGAAGGCACCCATAGTTCGAAACCCTACACGTGGTCCCCGGGTGGTGCCAATCAGGTGACAACCTTTCGCTTGGTGGTAGGATCTTTACGGTCCGCCTAGCTACCACCCTCTCATTAAAGTCCGGCGCCAAGCAGTTAACTTTGTTCCGTCGTGTGTATGTGAGAGCCAGAGAGGGGTAATCTATATCTGTGTTACTTGGATTCGTGTGCTTCATCTTAGACCCTGTCTGCGCTTACCATCAGGTGCGACGAGGGTCAAATGCGACGAAGGGAAGGAATAAAAAAAAATGGGTTTGAAACCTTTGCCCAACTGGTTAACAGGTTCAGTATAAACAATTTGAACTGCGAAACGCAATTGGCCTTAAGAAGCTAGGAAGGTCAGAATTAAGTCCCTTCTTAAGGTGGATCCAGACATTGCGAGGCATGCGCCACGAACGGCGCACAACGCATGCGTAATGCGTATCCCTAGCCCTACCGACACGCTGGCTCGCCTCGCACATGCTCAGCCTGTACGCAGTAGGGTTTTCGCGTTCCCGGCCTTTTTGAGTTCCCGGGAATCGGGAATTTTTTCTCTTAATTCCCGGGAATTCCCGGGTACCCGGGAATTTTCATGTTTTTTGTATAAATATAGTTTTTCTTGTATATTTCAACATTAAACTTGTGTAAGTACTTTAAACATGTTATATTGATAAATTGTCTAACATACCAATCGACATTTCTTTTTAAAATACAAAATCTTACACTTACGAGTATTTAAAAAATTGAACTAGGAAAGTTATCAGACATTTATTGTGCGACGCCGCGAGTTTCTTTAATGAAAAAAAGTCTTCTCTTCATATAATATGGCAAAATATTACGGAATAACAATAGGGTGTATGACTTTATAAAGTGTTACCAAATTCGTGTAGTACCTTAAAACCACAATGATCTACTTCTGGTGTAGAATGACTGAGCACGGGATATACTTAGGTTGATTAAAAATAAACTTTTTTTTCTTGCGGTAGCGATATGTGATCGAAACTTAACCAGCTAATAAGGAATATAAAAAAAATTATAAAATTTTTGCTAAATTCCAATTTTATGCGTTGGAACATTTCGACGACACTCATCAATGAATGAAAGCACGGTGACACAGCTGGCTAGCACGACTAGCACGAATTCGCTTTTTGCAGTTGGTTAACTCGGGGCGCAAAAAGGGCTCGAAAACAGATTTTTTAATTTTTTTTAAGTAATCTATTCTGTACACACACGCAGTACAATGTCCGTTTCACATGAGAGAGACAGGAAATGCTCTAAAATCTTCGGAAGCGTGCAGACCCTTCAGTTTTCATCATCATTTATTTATTTCAAATAATTCCCGGGTACCCGGGATTCCCGCCAAATAATTCCCGGGTCCTAAAATCCCCAAATTCCCGGGAATTCCCGGTTCCGGGTACCCGGGGCGAAAACCCTAGTACGCAGCACATGCCTCGCCACAAACATGAAGACAGACAAACGAAGCATTTGCTTCGCACGCGATGGTTCGACCCGAGCATACGTTGGTATATTTTTTCGACACGCACGCCTCCCTCCGAGACATTCGTTGTGCGCCATTCGTGGCGCATGCCTCGCAAAGTCTGGATCCACCTTTAGTAGTACCTGGTCATCTGCTAACTAATGAGCGTAATTCACGGTAATGCAACGTACACGCCTAGACAACAAACGAGGTTCGATACTAAAAACCGAATACATTCAGATTCGTTCCATACAAAGTTCGTTAAAAACGGACATATGACGGAATTATTTTGCAAAAGAAGATTACCTTTTACATGTTGAAAATGATTGATTGGAGACGCCATGTTTCATGTCCACATTGTAGTAATCCACTGTCATCGGCTAGAACTCTTTGGTTGAAAGTATTGCTCATTTAGGCGTTGCAACGTAATATTGTTAAAATTATTGTTGGCTGTAAAAAATAAAACTTATTAGCTATGCAAACGTCAAAGATGTGGTTAAACGGATCAAAAGGTAAAAGTACGTAGAATTGACAGACGCAACACACTCGGCAAGGATGAGGTAACTTAGAACAGGATATGATACGCTCTTCTACGTTACCTTGACGTAGAATATAGTATGGCACAGTGATCTACGTTACCTTGACGTAGAATAGGGTATGATATACTGGTGCCGATTCTCTTTTTCACAAACTAAACTAAAATTAGAGAATTGCTATCTTTTACTAACAGATAGCGAGGGAAAAGGACGGTGATAGACAACAACTAAGTTAGAGATGTCAAATTAGTTTACGCCTTGAACTTCACCGTGTTTTTAGTCGACACGTTTTAAATGTCGTCTAAATTTGTATGGAACTTTTAGTTCAACTAAATTTGACAGCTCTTATTTACTTAAGTCTCTTTCTTATTTTGTTAGATTGAAAAAGATGGCAATAGCCTAAATTAAGTTTAGTTTGTCCTTAACAGAATCGGCACCATAGTCTACGTTACCTTGACGTAGAATAGGGTATGATACACTGATCTACGTTACCTTGACGTAGAATAGGGTATGATACACTGTTCTACATTACCTCAACTTTACTTGTTCTCCCACTGGTAAGAAGACCTTTAGATCGTAAACATTTTGTGAACAAACATCTTAATTTGTTAAATACTGATGAAGAACACATCTTGCGCTCTTTAGATACGAATGTTTGGTTTACATAAAGCGAACCTTAAAAGTCGTCTTGTTCAAAGTCACTTTTCAAGGGTTTGGGAAGACTACCAAATCGTATGCGACTGAATAAAAATATTCTACAGTGAATTGTTATCTACTACTGGATAAGGCATATTCTTAAAGACGAGGCTCTGACCACCAACAGATCATCCGAGCCTTTTCATTTACTGACGAAGCGGTGAAGTGGGGGGGCGCTATTGGGGGCTGTCTTATGTGTAATATTGACGTTCAAAAAGAACTAAGTATATAATTCTAGTCTATTTTTAAGAAATGAGTTTCGAAATTTTTTGTAGTTTACCTGCTGATGTTCATTAATCTGTACTTTTTTTTGTCGATTGCTCGTCGTCAACTGCGTTAGAGGTTTCTCTAACACTACAAATAGAAAAATAACGCATCACAAGCGTTACACTAGAACTGAATGTCGTCTATCTTTGTTTTTGTTATCTTTACGATGAAAAAAGTAAAATTACTAATCCTAACTCTATGTGTCGTGGTGGCCCGGAGGTTACAGGCTCGCTTGTTAAGCACCGGGTTGTGGTTCAAACGCAGGCATATAAAAATGTGAGTTTTTCAATGTTATAATTATGTACTTTCTTAGTTAATCTAAAGCTGGCTTTCCACGGTCCGTGGTAGCGCGCACCGGCTGTGTATCATCCATAAAATCACGCACCGTGGGAAGCCACATTATGAGGGTGTGTGATATGTTATGTGGACACGGCGCACCGCTCTGCACGAGTTACCACGGACGAGTCTCTTCCCATGGTGCGTCGGTGCGAGCTCGTGCGTTGCGGTGCGTGCTATCATGCACCGAGGGAAGCCGGTATAAGGCGCCACTGACATACGGTGAAGGAAAACATCGTGAGCAAACCTGGGGCCCAATTCTCCTAAAATAAATTGTTGCCAAACGCAATCGAACTACAACCGTCAGTCAGTTTTTGTTTTCGAAAACTTTCAAAACGATTGATTTTGTTTTTTGTTTCAAACAATTTGATAGCTTTTGAAATTGAGAACTGTCTGAATGAACGGTTCGGCCTTGGTTCGGTTGTGATTTATCAAGATTTATTTTAGGAGAGTTAGGCCCCTGGACTTAATTAATGGTCTCAAATCGCCAACTCGCAGTGAGCACGCGTGGTGATCAATGCTCGTTCCTTCTCTGTATGAGAAGAGGCCTTTGCCCAGCAGTTGCAGGTTATATTTATTAATTTATTTTAATCCTAACCCAGGTGTTATTATGGGAGGCATTGGTGGTGGCATCGGCGGCTGCGGCGGCGGTGGGCCCTTTGGTGCGGGTTTCGGCGCGGCCGGGGGTTTCGGCCCGCCCTCTTTCGACCCGCCAGGGGCTTTCGGCCCGCCCTTGGCTTTCGGCCCGCCCGGCGCAGGTGGTCCGTCTGGGTAAGTAATATATGATATAAGTACAAAATCTCTAATATTTAAAAGATATAACAACTGAATCAATCATTTTACTGGATATAACGATCAGTTAATATATAATAAACTTTAGATATAATTTTAAAATAACTAATTTTTATAAGTATAACCATGGACATACAAAAAAGATCGGACGGAACTCCCGCTAAGACAAAACTGTGTCCCGTAATGGCGGCGACTATCTAAGTGTGAATGAATTTAGGGTTGTCATGTTAGCCAAATTTACCCATTTTATATCATTTTATTTTAAGACAAATACAGGTTGGCAGACAAATTTCTTGGAAATGTCGGCAGAATTATACCGTGCCATTTGAAAAGGTTAATGGTAAGAACCAAATCTCCCTATGAAAATATCTGCAAAATAAATGCCATGTTAGCTTAGATTGTTAATTTACGTTTTGAGGTACTGCATATGTAACAACACACCGGAGTCCTCCTTTAGTTGCATTATATAGCTCGTTAGCTTCAAAATGTAGACTGCAAATGACACTGTATTTGTTTGGAATTCAATCGTTTTCACCGTTACAATTTCTCATTTTTTTAATCCAATCATTTCTCCATACTTCATTTTCTTTAGGAAATCTAGTAAAAAAATATATAAATAAAATACCTAGTACTAAATAAATTGAATTGAACAAAAAACTATAAATTTCCCATATTTAGGGTAATTTGCACACGTGAATATTGACAACACTGGCCTTGTGACGGATTCTTTTCTTCTGGTAAATACATTGATTTTATTGTATACAATTGGGAATTAAGTGATTGAATTAGGTATTCATTGACCTATGAAACGTGATTCCTGGATTTTTTTTCTTCCGATCACTACGGTTTTTACACCATTTCACCACACAAGACATGCTATATTTTAATTTTTTTTGCTGCTTTTTGTCCCGACTCTGTTGACGTTTACGCGTGTAATGACTGACATTTTGTGAATGTGTGCGTGCCAGCCTGTACGTACAGCAAACTGACTGACTCTGAGTGACACAGTTTTTTGTTAGCGAAAATCTGTCCGATCTTTTTTGTACGTCCATGAGTATAACATACATTGAATATTAAATCGTTTGGTATAACCACACATATAACATAACACTTCTTATTTAGGGCTGATTTTTCAATCTTCAGATAACTTTTATCTGGGGATAAGTTTGATGTTTTGACAGCTTTTGTATAGAAAATATGTCAAACCGTCATTTTTATTCCTTATATAAAAATTATCTGACGATAGAAAAATCGGCCCTAAATAGTCTAATACCTAGGAGCAAATACACAAAATCAACGAAATCAGTTCTAACCTAATCCATTTGTTCAAGACGCCCTAACCTAGTAACTGCGACCAAATTGGATGTAAGTGATGTAACGCTCGCCGGCAGCTATTTTTTTTTTATCGTCTTAAAATTCTCATGGGTACCCTTCGCCCTGGGATGGCGAAGGGTTATGCCGGACTCTTACCGGCTAAAAACCCATGGTGTTCCTTCTCCTGACCCTTGGCTGGGGTCGCGGGATTCGCAGCTGCATGCACCGCGACCAGCGCTCGCCGGCAGCTGCCGCGGCACCATCGCTTTGCTCGCTTGGCTCACGCATGGGTGGTCACAGTTCTAACCTAACTTAACCCATCTAGTCGGGGTGCTCTAATCTAGTCACTCCGACCGACTTGCGTGTTAACATGCAATGAGTAAACGTTAGTTCAAAAGAGTTTTATATTAAAAGATTTTCGATCAGATGAACGTTATATCCAGTAATATTAGATGAAATGTGTATTTGAGTATACGTATGTTATAGATATAATGAAATTATATCAACTGTTGGTATATCTCACGTTCATTATTTCTCGTGAACGTTATTGAAATGAAAATATATCAAATATTTTTATATGATATGAGACGCACCCGGTTCTGGATCGTAGTCCTCCGCAGGCAACCAACCCCTGGCAATAGAAAAAAAAGAAAAAGAAAATAAGTATATAAAGAAAGAAAAAACGTTTATTTGACATAACCGAGAAACGTTACAAAGACGTAGAACAGACACACGAGATAGATATATCAAAGGAAAGAAAGTTACGTCTGTTCGTAAATGGAACCTCCTTGATCTTTATGAAGTATTTCATGGCTTTCATCAAAAGGCTTGGATTGCCCTGCACGGTCGTCGAACGAATTGGTAACCGCATTGTACCAAATGCTCTATTTAATATAACATAAGACAAAAGAGTAGTTTTACGAAGGAAGTGTATAGAAATAAGCAACATGTTTTGCTTTGAGTAGGGATTCAACACAGTATTAGAGCCAAAACACGCCTAGCGTATCTTGCGGCGCGTATCTTGCGGCGCGTATCTTGCGGCGGGTATCTTGCGGCGCGTATCTTGCGGCGGGTATCTTGCGGCGCGTATCTTGCGGCGCGTATCTTGCGGCGCGTATCTTGCGGCGGGTATCTTGCGCATTAATGCGCGCGCATGAAACTTCTAGGCCCTATTACGCTCGGTGCGGCGTTACGACATAAAGTACGCATGGTGCGGCTGCGCACGTGAATTTGTGTGTCTGCTGCCTTATCCCTGCTATAATATAGGTAAATGCGAAAGTAACTCTGTCTGTTGCTGGGGTTACATTAGCGGTCTACGGCGAATATTCGTGTTAACGCGATGAGTGTGGCCGGGTAGATCGTTGCAACGCGTAGTATTCGGGCGAAGACGATGTACTATCGGGGCACTATCGGTAAACTGGCGCGCATCAAAGGGATTTGTCGCGACAATATTTGCTTGGTTGGCTATACCTACGTCTCTTTTTCATATTATTTTGTAACTGATACTCGTACAATTCTAATAAATAATAATTTACCGACATATAATGCAACGCCACTACTTCCTCCATTTTGAACTACAGCCTGCGTCTCGGCCGCACAACAGAGAACAACACAATCCGACACCCGACACGATGAATCTTCGCCCGGCTAATGTAGACAAGAACATCGCGTATGCCGTACACGATGTTTTAGCGCGCCAACGCGACACGATTCTTCGCCCGCATGTAGCCCCAGCATGTCTGTCTGTTACGCTTTCACGCCAAAACTGCTGAACCGATTTTGATGAAACTATATACAGAGATAGTTTGGAACCCGAAGAAGGACACAGGCTACTTTTATCCCGAAAACCGCGAAATATCTACGCGATAAACGACATCCACGCGGACGAACCTGCGGGCGTCCTCTAGTGCTTTATAATCCTTAACGGTCAATCAAGATAAGATGAAACTCTAGTTGATAAAATGGTGCAAAAGATATTTGTGTCCTGGTGGGTCACTTTTGTTTGATGTTATATTATTAAATGGAGTATAGGTTGCATGGGTTGTGGAAACGTAATTGTTTCACCGGAACGTGTCAAAAGCGTAGCACAAGAGAGGCACCAGTGTGGGCCTTCGGTGATCCCGGTGCTAGCCTCTTTTGTGATGAAGACAACCACCGAGAGATTTAAGGTGCAGGCCACAAAGAATAAACGTCGGGCGAGGATGCGGTGAGGACGTGGCATCCCTTTCATACTAAATGTATAGAAGCATCACGATGCAAAGCACACAGAGGCGACGAGGCGCGGACACGACGCTTCGTCGTCTGCGCCTTGTTGCAAAGCGTCCTCGCCTTGTCTTCTCCCGACGTCTCTTTTGTGTGGCCTGCACCTATGTCCCCAGACGGGCGAAAACCAAGAGGGTTTAATAAAAAAAAAGAAGTGAATTACACGAGGTTCTGCTGCCCACCCTCTTATCATTAACGACACCTACGGAAGAAGGTGTTTGCTGCCAAGAACAAGCACTTATTCAATCACAATTCTACATCTTACAACCATACTATTCTATCTTGTGTTGGTTTTCCTTGGAAAGTGCAATAAACAAATATTTGTGTGTCGGTCGGTCAGCGTCTGCACATACAACGCACCGCTAACTATTTACATAGTTGTTTAGTTAGCAACTAGATTTTATTGTGAACCTAAGTTAACCGTATAGCTATTTTAATCTCTCTCTCATTTTTTTAAACCAGAAATTGAATTTTTTAGTCTACAAAAGGAACCAAGTTAACCGTATTGCTATTTTTATCCCATTTTTTTTAAACCAGCAATTTGAATTTTTTAGGCTACATAAAAGTTAGTCGCTCCGCTCGCCGCTCCAAAAAAGTCTGAAATGAAGTAATTATTGTGATTTTGCAACTGCATTCGTATTCTATTTTTGTATCTATATCCTGCTATAGGAAAATTGAATTCAGGAGTATGGGATAAATAATTTAATTATAGTTCATTATTTATTCCCGAGTTTACATTATAACAATGCTAATTAATAAGGAAAATATTAATTAACAAATAAATTGATGACAGAGAGGTTACATAATACGTAGACATGGTACCTACCTACATAATAAGCATTTGTAAATCTTTGTAATTTTCTTCTTCTTTCTTTCCTTCTTCTGTTAGTTTCCCTCTCAAAGTAGTTTTTACCAAATTGCATTTACTTCAGTGCCCAAAGTGTCCCTACACCTGCACTTTGGAGAACATGAAAAGCGCCACTGACGCCGCGATAAACGTGGCTACCTACTGGGCCAAAGTACCCTAAAAAACCGGCCAAGTGCGAGTCGGAGTCGCGCACGAAGGGTTCCGTACCATTTTCTATAAAAACGGCAAAAAATCATGTCTGTTGTATGGGAGCCCCCCTTAAATATTTGTTTTATTTTAATTTAACTATTTATTTTTAAAGTGAATATATAACTAAGATTTCTGTGAATATTTCAAGCGTCTACCTGTTGCCGTTATCAATGTCGAGCAAAAACGAGCAAAAAAATCACGTTTGTTGTATGGGAGCCCCCATAAATATTTATTTTATTCTGTTTTTTTAAAATTTGTTGTTATAGCGGCAACAGAAATACATCATCTGTGAAAATTTCAACTGTCTAACTATGACGGTTCATGAGATACAGCCTGGTGACAGACGGACAGACAGACGGACAGACGGACAGCGGAGCCTGAGTAATAGGGTCCCGTTTTACCCTTTGTGTACGGAACCCTAAAAATAAGGATTAACTCCATACTATTAAGGATTAACCATCGATTCAAAAAGAAGTTTGTCCAAGGTAAAGCATACCGGTTCCGGAGTAACATGCTCATCGAACAATAGTTTTATCCAAGTTCATCCGGAGACCGATGCGTAGAGAAGAATCGGTAGCTACCGTGGCAAGATCGCTTCGCTCGCTCGGCTCACAAGCGTGTTTTCATGGTTTTAACCTAATCTATCCGTTCGGAGTGTCTAAATCGAGTTACTACTCGATCGAACTACCAATAGCAAGCCGCTGCTGGCGCTGCCATCCATAATTCTAACCTAAAGCCTCATTTACACAGGGTAAGTAACTGACTCCAAACTCGAGACAAGTGAGTGCTGACCCGATACTTACCTAGTGTAAATTGATTTGGAGTCATTACAGCGCTGTCACGATCAATTTACTTTAATTTTTTTTTAGTTTGGAGTCAGTTACTTACCCTGTGTAAATGAGACCTTACCCAACCGATATTTAAAATAAGGATAAATTAGTTTAGTTAGCATTCGATTGAAACGTACTGAAATCGGTGACACGTATTTTCAATGTATTTTCATTGTTAAAACAAGCTTCGATGTTAAAAAAGAAAATATGAACTGAAACTTACAAAACTCTTTCAATTGTAAGTTTTGTAATGCCCGTGTCGACTCCGCTACATCACGACGAAGCGACCGCCTTGCCGCACCGCCTGTCAGGGCTTACTATGACCTCTTAAAGCAGGACAGAAGTTGCCTGGAAGTTGAACTGCCCTGCTTCTTTGTACTATGACATCGTTAGAGCAGGCCTGCGGCAGGCCTGCTACGTTGACGTTTACGAAATCCATTCACTATTTTTTTTGTATAGACTTTTCGTACCATGAACAAGCATAACCGTTCAACTTGGTTCAATAGTCGTTCACCTTTAGTACTGTCATGGTACGATTTTTAGCGATTCAGAAGCTGGCCTGCTTTTGAACGGAAGTTGAGTGGCTGGCATTTGAACGTTTTCATAAGAGGTCATGGTAAGCTCCCTGGTGATCGGATACGCGTACGCGCGTCCTTAAGTGTTCTTGCGTTAGAATATTTCATAGCAGACCATCATTCAAAACACTCGAACCTTAGCTTTTACTATTCGCATAGTAAAATGAGGTGATAACTCAAATTGCATGCCACCTAATTACAACGCAGCTGGACACGTCGACTGCGTCGTAACGCACAACAACGTTGTTTAACACGCGCCGCACTGCCCGACGCAACGCAATGCAACGCAGTGCTCAGCTAGAATAGAGCCAAATGCAAAATGGCCGCCAAAACTGCATCATCGTGTCTGCGCTAGGTAACAGATTTTATTTCATTTGAAATACGATATTTGGCATTGAACTTGACTTTGACCGTCAGCGGCGCAGACACTGTCTATTTGATTGTTTGACTCATCTATCAACCCAATGTGTGAAGTGGCGTGTTTTTGGTGATAACTTGTATTACACGTGTAAATTCTTGAAATAGGTGGTTTGATTATTGCGACTTTTAAATGATTTCTTGCCGATTTGATCCAGAACCTCATCAGATAAAATTAAATTGTCACGTGAATTAAACAATGAATAAAACAAAAAAAAAGCACCAAAAGCCTGAGTTTCTCTAACAATTTACTTAAAACTATAAACATAAGGGCTCTTACCCACTACGTTTTTTTCAGGCGCTGTCGACGCGCGTCTCACGCATCTGTAACGCGCTGCAAACGCGATGTTATCGAAACCAATTTACCTATTCACACGTTCATAAAATTGTAGTATGCAGACGACGACTTTTTCGCGAGCTGTCGACGCGCTCGTAACGCGGAGTTACATCGATACAGACGCGCTGGCACAGCGCATCTCTTTAGCTGCAAACACATACATACAGCGCGTTTTAATCTAAGGAAAGTTGCTCACGCGCGTCTGTAGCGCGATACACGCTATTTCGCGCGCGTGCTACACGCGTTTTACTTTGCAAGGAGAGTTGCTTACGCGCGTCTTTAGAGCGTTTCTCGTGAGTTTGCAGTGATGCAATCGCAAGTAATCTACCTAATTCAAGTTTAGCAGCGCCGACAACGCGCGATTGCGAAACGCACGTCGACGGCGCGGCGCCTGAAACAAACGTGGTGTGTTTGAGCTCTTAAAGCCTTAAAAAACATAGCACAAACATTTGAATACTCTGACTCCTAAACTAGGTGTATGTTCATATGTCTTACCGTTAGGATACACTTTGACGAGTTATGCGAACATAAATATAGGGAACAGCTGATTTTTTTTTCGCGATATCGTGTTTGGCCCCATAGTAAAAGTTGTTCATAATGATGAGTACCTACAGTGACCCCTTAAAGGTACTATTTCGAACGGCTATTTCGGCCGACTTCATGCAGTCACTGCACGTGCGGTCGGCAGTTGCAGTTGGCAGCTCGGTTCGAAATAGTACCTTAAGAGGTTGTGCGTTATTTATGTTAAACCGTGTATAAAAAGCACCAAAGAAGTCGAACGAATACACTGATTTTGGAGATCCTCCCAACTTTTCTATATATTCCAAAACTTTTCCCTCTTGACTCATCATCATCTGCCTAGCCTTTTCCCAACTATGTTGGGGTCGGCTTCCAGTCGAACCGGATGCAGCTGAATATCAGTATTTTACATGGAGCGACTGCCTATCAGACCTCCACAACTCAGTAACTGGGTGATACGATACTCTTGGTAAGACTGGTTGTCAGACTTTCTGGGTTCTGACCAACAGTAACGACTGTCAAAGATCTACAAATGACAGCCGGGACCAACGGCTTTACGTGCTTTCCGAGGCAGGGAGGAAACTCGCTATGGTAAATGGTCACCCATCCACAGACCAACCTCGGCAAGCGTGGCTTAACTCGGAAGATCGGTCTATGCGGCTGTAATTATTTAGCCACGAGCTCCTCACTTCTCCCTCTTGACTATGAACAAACAATTTACTATGTCAAACCAAAACGGCGTGTCAGTAATTTTCACAAACAAGCGGTCGGCAACTAAATGAGTTAACACCTCAGGCGGTCAGTGCTAACAAATGCACAGACAAACGCGCTAAATGCAAGATGTTGTTAGTAGATCATGCTGTAACATGCAGACACTGTTACATAACGCTAAACTTTAACACTTAACAATTAAGTCCAGTTTGAAATGGCACGATAGATTTTGCAATCAACCTATGATGTAAAAGAAGGTCCGATAAATTCACATATTAGTATGATATTGATTTTTACACTAATTGAAGTAGAGTTCAATTTCAGTTGTCGTGTTCGGAGGAATATGTTTATGCTTCCGTCGCCAAAGCAATGCGATACGACATTGAGTTTCCTATGTTTGTTATCAGGGAAACTGTAATAAGGCCTCTTGTTCACGGCACGGTTTCTTAACTGTACGGCGTCTGAGCCGCGCCGTAGAAAAATCGTGTGAGCTTGTACACGACACGGCAAACCTCCAGCCGAAACTGATTTATATCCATTTTGTAATACAAAATCAGCGTTGGAAAGCTGTCATGCAATAATTGCCCGTCGCGAAAACGTCCGGTGCCGTTAACAAACTCTCATAGACTATCATACAACACTAATGTAAATCAAACCGTGCGCAAAAGCGGAATAGCCACGGTGCATACGGCGGCGCAGGCGTGCCGTTCGGCCGCCGTGTCCGTCAACAAGCTTCTATAGCAGTCCATACAACACACGGCTAATTAACCGTAGGTTTCTACGGCGAAAAAACGTGTGTGAACAAGGGGCCTTACTGCTGCGAAAACTGAACAGGGTAATGTAGGTCAGAAATAAAACGCTATACTTATTGTGTAGCAACGATTGTAATCTTGTAGAACTTTTAATACGCATAACAAACCTACCTAATAACTGCCAATAAGAACTAAGTATAAAAGAACGAAAAAAAGCGTAGGCACTTCAAAAAAGTTGGTTTACAGTTCAAAACAGACCATTATACAGGCTATCAATTATCATTATTAACTTGTAAAAATATATTATATTATATGGTTAACGATTTCTGAAAACTTTTAGTTGTATAAGAATTTTAGCCACTTAATATCTGGTTTGGTTACTATCGGAGTGTTTTGAGGCTCTATTATAGAACTAGATACTTCTCTGTAGGATCAAGTATTATTTTAACATTTCCACGTCTTCGTCAATTAAATTTGGCTTTTCTTTGTCTGGAAGGTCTGCGTCGGGAAGGTCTACGTCTGGAAACTTTACTCCTGGACAGTCTATTACTTCAGATTCTACGTCGCACGTACGTACTGGAAGGTCTACGTCTGGAAGTTCTACTATTGGAGGTTTTTCTTCGTCTTCTTCTTCTTCAACTTTAGTAGATATATCACCTTTCTCAGAAGTATTGCTTCTGGAATTAGACGCTGACATCAGTGGACATGTTCCTCTTTCACAATTACATTTAAAACCTTTGTCGCGGTCGCGGCGCTGAAATATCGGACATCTGTAAATTTAAAACTTGTTTAGAATTTGTACATGAAGGAATAGAAAAAAAAGAGGTGTTTCATTTATAACATTGATAAATAAAAAGAAAGGCTTGACAAAAAAGAACTACTAAATAATGACTCAATAAAACAAAAAAATAAGAAAAAATACCATACCTTAAAAAAAAAACAACAAGATTGCAAACAAAAATACAATAACACTGTTTATTGATGGAATGAATTCAGGAAAATAGAATTATGTTGTTTACTCCATGAAATGGGATGGGGGTATAAATGCCAACTGGCATTATTATTGGCATTGTAGCGGCAATAATGTTTACCTCGGTTGAGTTAGCAACAATCAGCTGATTTTAATGTACTAATAATAACTTTGGAGTGTATCCAAATTTTTATGAAATTATTTCCACTGTGCCGTTCTATATTATTACTGATTCGTACTTGGAATTAAATCGCGGGGTAAAATTTCCGCTTCCTCGAATCGTTGTCAACAACAGTTGTTCACAATATAACAAATACAGCCCAGTAAAAGAAAGTACATAGGCAGTGTAGTTAGAAAAAAAACAAGCAGATCTTAGCGAAGCAAAGACAGACAAGGTCACCACGACAAAAGATATTCAAAAATCGTAATTAAGTACAGTAGGTCTAGCACGAATGTTTTGACGTATAGTAACGTAAACGTAACGTTAATGTGAGTGATTTTTGAATCGATAAAATAACGTTAAAAAAAAGTAAAAACCGACTTCAAAAAAAAACTAAAAAGAGTAAAATAATTACCATATTACTCCTATAAAACTAACAGTTTTAGAAGTCGGTGCAATTTTACACTATAATTGAAGGCACCGACTTCTGAAACTGTTAGTTTTAAAAAATTAAATACACAAGAAGAAACAATAATAAACTAAGTCATAAAACAATATTATTAATAGAAAAAAGAGAAATGACAAAACATAATCGAATAGAATACTACAAAATAGATAAATTAGTAAAGCGAAGTTTAAGAAAAGATATAAGGGACTACAACACCAATATAATAAAGTCAGCCTTAACAAGAAATACTTCTTTAAGATTTGCTAAACAGGGAATAACAAAAGGCAAATCATGGATTTCAAACTTAAAAGATGATAACGGGAAAAAACAAGGCAGCACAAATAAAATAATAGACATATCCACGAAATTTTACGAAAACTTATACAAAAACCAACACAAGCAATTAAGACACTTTGCCTACTATTGTCCAGACTCTGTTCCTCCTATTAGCAGCTATGAGGTTCAAAAGGCACTTAGTAACATGAAGTACAATAAAAGCCCTGGAGAGGATAGAATAACTACTGAGATACTGAAGTTGGGGAGAAATGTCCTTTTACCTCACGTCACGTCTTTTTTCAACACGATTTTACACACAGGTCAAATTCCTTCTAAAATGTGCCATTCCAACATAATATTACTTCATAAAAAAGGCGATAGGTCTGACATATCCAATTACCGACCTATAAGCCTCATCTCCCATTTATATAAGTTATTTCTTAAAGTGATAGAAAACCGTATCGCCCCGACACTAGACCTTCACCAACCTCCAGAACAAGCTGGCTTCCGCCCCCATTTTTCAACAACAGATCACCTTCATGCTATCAATCAAATAGTAGAAAAACACAGTGAATTTAATAAACCACTTTATCTGGCCTTTGTTGATTACGCTAAGGCTTTTGACAGCATAGACCACAACGCAGTTATGTATGCCCTAGAAAACCAAAACATTACCCACACTTATATTGACCTCATCCAAACTATCTATCAAAATAGCACCGCAAATATTAAACTACATATTCCAGGACCAAATTTTAAAATAGAGCGAGGTGTGAAACAGGGCGATCCGCTCTCACCTAAGCTATTCACAAGCGCATTGCAGGAGGTTTTCAATAAGTTGCCAAATTCGTAGGAATCACGAGGCATAGATATTGACGGCAAAAAGCTGACAAACCTCCGCTTTGCAGATGACATTGTGATATTCTCCACATCGTGTTCGGAACTTGAAAAAATGCTCCAAGACCTGAGCACAGCGAGTCTTGAGGTTGGACTTTCAATGAATAGATCGAAAACCCAAGTCATGACCAACAGCACGAAACGTAGGGTCGAGGTAGACGGGCAGGTATTACAATATGTCGATGAGTACACGTACTTGGGCCAGATAGTCTCTTTTAAAAACCGGCAAGAGAAAGAAGTCGAAAGACGGATTGAAAACGCCTGGAAGAGCTTCTGGTCCCTTAAAGAACACATGAAGGGAAACCTTCCGGTAACCCTGAAGCGTAAACTCATCGATATGTGCATCCTGCCTTTTTTTTTTTTTTTTTTCGGGGTGGAAATCCTCATGGATGTCCTCCGCCCTGGGGTGGGCGGAGGGGTCTGTCAGACTCTTACTGACTAAAACCACCCCGGTGTTCCATCTCACACCTACGCCGAGGGTCGCGGGAACTTACGACACTTCCGCAACCCCCGGCTAGTGCCGGCCCGCCGCAGCGGGCCTCCTCGGGTTAGCGGGGGGAGTGAGGTGTTAGACTCCCCCCGCGCCGTCTAAGAGGGGCGCGCTTGGAAAACTTCGCGCCGCCGCCTCGGGTCCTGATGTGTGGGGGGCGACAGACTTCCCCAAGTCCGTCGCCCCTGGACCCATTTAGGGGGGCTGGAAGAGGGCGTTGTCCGCCCTCCGCCGACGCCCGGAGCGTCTGCTGCGGGCCGGGTGAGTGGAGGTGATCTCCCTCACCCTTTCCGCATCCTCCTTCTGCGACATGACCGTGTCGCAGAAGGACACCACCGCGTCCCAGGACTCCTCGCTGTCGACCATGGACTCGACCACGGCCGACAGCGACAAGTCACCGCCTACTCCTGAGATGAGGGCACGGCGCGGCTCCTCCCAAGGGGCACACTCTGCCAGCGTGTGCCACGCCGTGTCCTCCCGGCAATCGCCGCAGTGGTGACACCGGGCGTCTGGCTCCCTGTTTATGCGACACAGGTACTTCCCGAAGCAACCGTGCCCCGAGAGCACCTGCGTCGCCCGAAACGACAGGGAGCCGTGCCTCCTCCCGAGCCAGCGCTCAAGCACCGGCCGGACCGCCCCGACGGTGGCGATGGTAGGGCGTGAAAGCCTGTCCCGCCACTCCGCCACCAGGGCCTCGTGCAGCTGCGACCGACGCAGCTCCAACTGTCGCTGCATCGGCCGCTCGCCCCGCGTTCTCGCTTCCTCGCGCCACCGATATAGTGACGCGAGTACTAACGCCTCGAGGTCCCAAGGCGGAGATCCGGCCAGTACGCAAGCCGCCTCGTAGGAGATCGTGCGATACCCCCTGATGACTCTGACGGCCAGCGCTCTCTGCGGCTTTTGCAGAACAGCGATGCTGCCGGCCGTCAGGTCAGCCGCCCAGATCGGGGCCCCGTACAGGGCCATCGATCGCACGATCCCCACGTAGAGCCGCCTGCAGGCGAGGCTCGGGCCCCCCAGATTGGGAAGCAGCGTTGACAGCGCCCCAGCCGCGCCCAACAGCTTGGGCGCCAGCCGCTGGAAGTGGGGTCCGAAGTCCCACCGTCTGTCGAGCACCAATCCCAGGTACTTCATGGTGGACTCGACAGCTATTCGGACCCCCCCCACAATGATGTGGGATCCGGACGGCGGCGCCCGCCGAGGGCCATGAAAGACCATGGCCTCCGACTTGCTGAGGGCCACCTCCAGGCCAAGGAGCCGTATGCGGCTCACCACCTGTGAGACCGCAGCCGTCACCAGCAACGCTGCCTCCCTATACGAACTCCCCCGAGCGGTGACCAGCGTGTCGTCCGCGTAACACGTCAGGTCTACGCCCGGTGGGAGTTCCCCCCTCAGCACCCAGTCGTACCCGATGTTCCACAGGGGCGGGCCTACGACCGAGCCCTGCGGAACACCGCACGACATGCGGTGCCGGTGTCCGCCATCACGTCCCACGTAGGTGACACACCTCTCCGACAGATAAGCCCCAACGATGCGGCGGAGGTAGAGAGGCACCCGATGGTAACGCAGTGCCTCCCTAATACAGCTCCAGGGCAGGGTGTTGAAGGCGTTGGAGATGTCCAAGGACACCGCCAACATCACCCCACCCCGGGACACCGCTTCCTCCGCCAGGACCCTCACCCGCGACACAGCGTGGATGGTGGAGCGCTCATGCCGAAAGCCAAACTGGCTCTCGGCCAGGTCCGGCCCCTCCGTACGCAAGTGGCCGGCGAGGCGGGCAGCTATTATTCGTTCGAACAGCTTACCCACCTCGTCCAGCAGCACTATGGGCCGGTATGCGGACGGCGAGTCCGCAGGGCGCCCCGCGTTCCTGAGCAGGACCAGACGACCAGTTTTCCACAAACTGGGAAACTGGCCCCGCTCAAGACACGCCGTGTAGAGTCCTCTCAGTTGGGGCTCAAGCTCCTTCAGAGCGAGGGCCAACACGCAGCAGTGAATCCCGTCGGGCCCCGGAGCCACGTTCTTGGCCCGGAGCCGCATCACGGCCGCCCCCATCTCTGCCTGTGTCACCTCCGGGACGCTGATGGCGTTCTCCTCTGTAGGCTCCGCGGCTGTGGGCAAAGCCATCGGCGGCGGAGTGTGTTCCGCTCTCGCCGGGAAGAGGGCTGCGACTACCTCCTCCAGCAGCTCAGGTTGGAGACTCTCCGTAAGCGGAGGCGCCGCGGCTCGAAGTTTCCCTCGAACCGCGCGATAAGGGCGCCCCCACGGATCCCCGTCCAGAGTCTCCAACATCTCCTCCTTGGCTCGCGTCTTCGCGTCGCCGACGGCCAGCCACAGAGCCTCCTTCGCCGCGCGGTACACCTCATACAGCGCGGCTTCTTCGTCAGGGACCCGACGACGTCTCCTCCGGTATCGGGTGTACTGGCGCCTCACCGCCACACACGCGACGCGCAACTGCGCGATCTGCGCGGACCACCAGTACACCTGGCGCCTTGCACTCTGTGCGTGGACCCGGGGCATGGACGCATCGCAGATTTGCGTCATCGCCCTGCGGAACCACAGCGCCTCCTGCTCGACGTCGACGGGTCCGGTCGTTGCCGACTCCCAGCTCCAGGCCTGCACGATAACGGCCTCCTCGAGAATCTCCCTGTCGATGCGCTTACGCGCCCAGCGCGGACCGTCCATCCGCGGGGCCGGCGAACCGCGGCCGCCAGCGGTCTGGGCGGAGACGTCGAACCGGATGTAACGGTGATCCGACAACGTCTCCACCTCCGCGGCGACACGCCAGTCGCGGACACGGTTCGCAACAGCGGGGCTAGCGAACGATACGTCCACTATAGACCCGCCCCGCTGCCGCACGCACGTCTGGACTGAGCCCCGATGTGCATCCTGCCTGTTCTAACCTACGGTGCTCAAACTTGGTCACTGACTGAAGAACAAAAGTCCAAACTCAAGATTTGCCAACGAGCAATGGAGCGTAGTATACTGGGTATTAAACTAACCGATCGTGTCAGAAACACCACCCTGCGCTCCATAACCCAAGTAACAGATGTTGGAGAAAAAACAGCCAAGCTAAAGTGGGAGTGGGCCGGTCATGTCGCTTGAATGCACCCGGACATGTGGGCAAAGACCGTTACTTACTGGACGCCTGAAGGAGGACATCGCCGCCGAGGTCGACCTCGGCGTAGGTGGCGTGACGATCTAGACGTGTTTGCGGGGCTAGCATGGTCAGAAACGGCACAAAATAGAGATGTTTGGAAGACAAAAGGGGAGGCCTTTGCTCAGCAGTGGGACAGTCAATAGGCTAGTAAAAAAAAAAAAAAAAAAAATTTTACTCTTTTTAGTTTTTTTTGAAGTCGGTTTTTACTTTTTTTTTTAAGTTATTTTATTTTTCTATTTTTAGTGGTATAAACAATACAGAAACGTGGAATTACAGCAATCCCGGGTAATTTGCTGTTATCCACTGAAGAGTTCCATTATCAATCTCCGAGGGTGTACGAGCCACTCGTACATTTTTATATGCTCAGCAAATTTGTAAACTCGTGTAACAGAAATTAAACTATAACTTATAATATTGATGACTAGGCGGTCCTTACATACGTAGCAACAAACATTGTCATTTTCAAAGCATTTTAATAAATCATATATTTTTAGTGTATCAAGCGCACTCAAGCAGCATGGTTGTTTTATTCTATAACATCAGTTAGTTAGAACGCCATGCACATCATCAGGCACCAGCAGCCTAACCTAGCAGGCATCAGCAGCCGCTAGCTCTTATCAAGCATTTCGGTTGTTTTAATAGCAAGAGTTAAAACACCGATCTTATCAACATATCATTCACAATGCAGGAAAACATTCCTACATTTTTGGTCCTTCGAGCCGGATCGGATCCGGGCCTTAGCAAGTAGGTATCATCAAGATACGGATCGGATTCGGACATCATCAAACATCATCAAGATCTATCGGCAAACATAACCATGGATACACCGTGTACATTGCCTATAGAACTACAACAGTGGTTGGAGAGTATACCTACACCGGGGATCAAGTGGACCCAGTGGAATCAGCCGAGGTACTCTGCCTAGATTACGAGCATGCATAACAGCCAGGAGTATTACAAGACAAGAAGTACTTTCGGCATATCAAAAAACAGAAGAGGAAGTGAAACGCCTGGTACAAGATGAAGGGTGCAGTTTTCAAGAGCAACAACAGTCGGTACGCGATTTAGTTCAAATCGTCAAGCAGAAAATTTCCCGACAAGTGTATCATATTTCGAGTTGGTGACGCAAGCGGTGACAACGCAGCACCGTTGCGCGCGCTAATAACTAGTGACCCAGCAGACAAGCCAAAACGTCGGGTTAATAGCAAGTATCTACAAAATCATTCTACAAGGCGTCAACCGTAAGTCGACTGTGATTCAAGTATAAATATTAACAAAGCAGGAGAAACAAGTGGCACAATTCATGCAGCTCACGCCGATGTTCGTCGGGCAAGATTCAAGAGCATTTATGGACATGAACATCATTACTCCGTCACAGTCGCAGGGCGCAATTCAGCCACAACACTAACATACAACAGAAAGTTCTTCTAGTGGCAGCTGTACTCTCAAAAGCTACAGCAGCTCACCCAATCCAAGCTCGGACGACGATGGCCAGCAGAAGCAGAACGTCGCTAAGTCCATATACACAGTGTGGAATAGACGTTACTTTTATACAGATTTATTTTCTTTATCATTATCAATATCTTATAATTGCATATACAGTGTCTACACGCTTCATTTACAAATACATTTCAAGAAACATAGTTCAATAGCAGTTTTGTATCAAATCATTTTGTGTTTTTATATTGTATCAAACTATCAAATCATTTACTTTACGGTTGTGCAATATTCTTTTATTTATAGTCTTTCTTCTGAGTCGGCAGTATGTACGAGCCACTCGTACATTTTTATATGCTCAGCAAATTTGTAAACTCGTGTAACAGAAATTAAACTATAACTTATAATATTGATGACTAGGCGGTCCTTACATACGTAGCAACAAACATTGTCATTTTCAAAGCATTTTAATAAATCATATATTTTTAGTGTATCAAGCGCACTCAAGCAGCATGGTTGTTTTATTCTATCACATCAGTTAGTTAGAACGCCATGCACATCATCAGGCACCAGCAGCCTAACCTAGCAGGCATCAGCAGCCGCTAGCTCTTATCAAGCATTTCGGTTGTTTTAATAGCAAGAGTTAAAACACCGATCTTATCAACATATCATTCACAATGCAGGAAAACATTCCTACAGAGGGTCTTCATCAGATCTTCACCAACTTAACTTCACCAAATTAAAATGGGACCATTTCGGGAGAATACTTCTTCAAACAAAAAAAAAATTTTGCAAATCCGTCTTTACATGACGGAGTTATGCCCGAACATACATAAAAATAATTACATCATCCACATAGCAGTAATCAAAAAAATGCTCACAAAATAAAAAGTACTGAACCAAATTGGATGAAATTTTTATGGGACCAAATGGCACGTATATTGCATCGAACAAAAAAAGAATCACACTAATCAAACTACAAACCTTGGAGTAATCGGTGTACATACATAAATAAAAAAATACCGACCTAATTGAGAACCTCCTCCTTTTTTTGAAGTCGGTTAAAAATACAACTGTCCTATAGCATTTTAGTTTAAATTTATGCGACAAGCACAATTTATTTTATCGATAGAAATTAATTCACTTTTCAATTTAACTGAATATTATGTTCGAAACGAGTTATCCCAATTAAAAATTCACTCACATTAACGTTACGTTTACTTTACTATACATCACAATATTCGTGCTAGGCCTACAGTACGATACAACTATAGGGAAACTTCGTAAAACCGATCACTTCCGAACTGAGTGGGACTTCAAAACCACGACGTTTTCTTAGTAGGTACGGCAGTAAAAAATTATCTTTACGCTGAAGTAATGATTGTGAGTGGGCTGAAAATGAGCGACTGCCATGTAACTTTTTCGTTGTGTCGTACTGTAACTAATTAATTAAAAAGGTGGAACCAAATGGAGAATCTATTGTTACAATATTACAAGAGCTAAATTTCTAGAAACTCTGATTAAATTATCAAGTCCGAATCATCACACTTTGTTGAATCACGAACTTGAATATTTGCTCAAATATTTCTCATTTTGTCGCAAAGTTGCATACAAACAACAAGTTTCGAGTGTATGATTTAAACTAAAATACATATTACCTAGTTATTAGTTCACAAATTATAAACTATGCAATCGTTTACTTTAAAACGTTTTATACATTTAAGGCGCTTCCCCCACTGAAAGTCGCGCCACTTCAGAAAAAAAAACATTATTTCTGTCAACACACAACATGTTGAAATTTCGTACGTACTTACAACATTTTACTCAAGTTTTGTAGAAATTTTCGAACACCAAAAAACAACACTTGACATCCTAGGTTAGAAGTTTTAGTAATTAATGCTAAAACGGCCGTTTTTGGTACTTATCGCTAAAACTTCGAATCCAGAAGCTCTAGTGTTGATATTTGGTGTTCGAAATTTTTTACAACACTTGACTAAAATGTGGTACGTACGAAATTTATAGCTGAGGATAGATTCAGTGTATTTTTTATAAAATGTTTGAACAGCAATTTCTCTTAAACTATTGACTTTTGGGGAAAGTTGTAGAACAAAAGTTATTCATTATTATTGGTACTTTCGCCCTTTCCGATTAGTACACCCTTTCCGACAAAACTTGTATATATATTTTTTTTCTGGTAATTTTATTACTTACTGATTCTCCGAGTTGTAATAACACCCCTGCATGTAGTAAATGGTAGCGTGCACGGATGTTATTACACCTAAAAGAACCAGTAAACTATTTGATTTTATAAAATATTATTAGATATTTATACCATCCGATTTTTTTGTGGTATGATGTACCTACTTCATCTTTAGCATTTATTAAGGCACTATTTAGAATATCGTAGATTATTAAAATAAGACCTTAAATAAGCTACACAAACTAGCCTTAAACAGGTATCCTAGATTTATTCCTCGACTACAACTTATAATATTTATCATCATGAGAAATCGAACACTTAGCAGTTTCAAGTACAGATTATCATTTGTGGACGGCCCCGGGCCAGACCGTACCGATATGGCAGATAATACCGGGTACGTTGACCAGACCCTGGTCGCATACCTGGTTTACGCTGAAAACCAGATGCGATCTAGATTTGTGGACCTTACAATGTCGGAATTTTACTGTTGAGTACGCAAGTCTACATATCAGCCATATCGTATACAACGTGTAACTTAAATAACGCACAACACTCTCTTACCTCACTGTACTCATCATTATGAACAACTTTTACCACGGTGTACCTACTTACTACATACAGTGGGTCAACGCCCATACATTTGATAGGTCCTATGAAATGTCAAAATTATGTAGGGGCGGAGGTTATATCCCAAGTATGCAGTACCTATGGCTACTCGGGACATAACCTCCGCGCCTTCACCCCGCAACCCCCCGCACGATTGCTCTGCGACAATGTTCTAGCTAGACTGTGTTTTTACTATGGGACCAAACATGAAATCGCGAAAAAAATCTGCTGTTCCCTACATTTTGACGAGATAGGCAAACATAAATGTAGGGAACAACTGTTTTTTTCGCGATTTCAGATTTGGTCCCATCGTAAAAGTTGTTCATAATGATGAGTACAGTGACCCCTTAAGAGGTTGTGCGTTATTTAAGTTACACCTTGTATAAGCTATAAATTTCTAGTATCAGCTGATCTCGCATGGCATAGGCTTTTTGTTCAATGAGGGGTCAACTTATACTGGAAATGAATAGCTTGATATGTAGCCGTATGTACAAAGTAAAGATAGTATCGATAAATACTTGAACTGATTCCAGTTAGTATTGGTTCTAGCTATCGTATTTTAAGATTTACTTAGCATTTGCAATTATTAAATTTAATGGTGGCACTTAGAATAGAATACCTACATAATTATATACTTTATTGTACACCAACATTGTAACACAGCTCTTATACAATATCATACATTGAAGGGTACAATGGTGGTCTTATCGCTGATAGCGATATCTACCAGACAACCTTTGGATGAACAGGAAGACAATGAATAAGATAGGGAGGGTAGTCCGTGGTGTACTGCTGCAAAATACATACTACACAATACACTTAAATACTAATTAAAAAATAAAAACATAAGAAACAGTCGCACTTGCGACCACTAGACGACAAAACAGTCTTACTATAATTTTATACAAAACAAGTTAAACTTGGTAGTTGCCTGAATTCGTTGACTTATTGACCAGCAAATATTGGATGACCACACCGCCGTAAGTGGGTTAGAAGATTGTTTCTGCAGTTATAATTTAAATTGTTGGTGATTATTGACAATGTCTAACAGTTGGAAAAGGTTTGTGTCTAATATGAAGCAGCTGTGGGCTGTTAAATGGGGATGGTTTGGGATATACGGTCCAAACGGGCTTCTTTAACTATAAAACGAGTCTGAAGCAATCAATAAACAAACAAGGAACAATGCTCAACATATTAGCAGCTACATTCGCAATCTAAAACGATTAACAGATTTATGCGTTATCGCAATGTGCGCAGGAGTGGTGGGCCCGTTCGTACGACACCGGATGTGCGCCGGCGATCCATTACGTTCCGTGACGTACCGTGCCATTTGTTACAATTTACAATATTAGAGTATGAAGGCGTGCTATAAAATAACAGTATGCTCTAGGCAGAAACTAGTATTTTATGCCATAACTCTAGTAATATTTGCTAGAGGCGTCAGAATAGATCTATGCAGATCGCAGACAGCAAAAAAAAAATTGTTGGCGAAAGAAAAAAAAGGTATAGAACGTCGGATTATAGTATTTCTGACAAATGATACTTTTGTAAATTGTCTACGTAATAGTAATGTAATGTATAAGAAAACATCTATCACTCAACACTTCGATGATCCGTTTTCGTACAGTTGAAATTCGGACATAATAAATTCGAAAGTATGATAGGTTACCACAGCAAAGATGTTGCAGGAATGTTTTAACATTCAAAAAATGTTTTTGCTACCAGCGTCGGATAAGTTTTATCTGAGAAATAAGTTAGACGTTTTGACAGAATTTCTATACAAAAGCTGTCAAAATGTCTATTCCTCAGATAAAAGTTATTTGACGCTGGTGAAACCGGCTCTTACAACAATGTTCATTGTATTGAATTTCGAAGGAAGTTCTTATTCTAACTTCGAAATGCAAAATGTTAAAAACGTCATTGATTATTTTTAGTAAAGAAAAACAAAATGGAATAATATATTTTCTAGTTGAAAAAACATCGAAAATTAAAAGAACAAAATACTGAAGCGCACGATAATTCTTAAAGTTAAACAGACTATAAATTGTGCTCGATTGAGTGCAAGTCTGATCCAGACTACATGCATGCAGTTGGATCGTATATTTTTCTTTACTGTTAGTTTCTAATTATCAGCTGTCTTTAAGCTGAATAGTCAAAATTATTATTGTGATAAGAACGTCGAAATCAGTTTTGGTAGTAGCTTATCCTAAATTAAAGGGTTTCGCTAAGCTTTAAAAAATAGGGAGCTAAAATAATAATTACTTACACAACGTGTAACATAATAAACGTAAAATCAGGAAATAGTTTGCTAAGAATCGGCAACTGACTTGATTTTGGCCATTTTTAATCATGCCCTTATCCCAACTTATTTTAGGTCGGCCTAGCATATATTTTTCACGTACTTCTGGTTCCACTTGTCATGCTGCAAATGTTTTGGCTAAGTTTTACGACAGGCCTTTACATTTTCGATTACATTTTCAAACGCGCTTTTAGATTTTCGTCTTTTTATTTAGACTGAATTTAAAATGCAGTTAACAATGAAAAGTAATCCTATTTCTTAAATAAACAATATATCATTCTCCTGCCCTTATCGCAATTTATTTGGGGTCGGTGCAACATGTCTTTTTCTTCCATACTTCTTTATTAGTCGTCATCTCGGTAGTCACCCCCTTTCTAACCATATCATCATTCACACATTCCATCCATCGTTTCTTTGGTCTTCCCCTACTCTTATAGCCATCGACATTCATACTCAAAACTCTCCTCACTACATTTGCAGATGAAAGTATTTGAGTGTGTATTATGATTATAATAACTGAAAATTCTAATTGGGGTATTTGAGTATTTGCGTCATTCTTGTAACATGTTTTATAGGACCAACCAGTTATCATTTTAAGAACGGTTTAGGTCCAGTTTTGGGTTAGAGAAGTAATTTATATTTTATCAATGTTTTACGAAGTAGGTATCTTGGCTTCTTATTTTTTGTCTAAACAGACGGATCAAACACCAGCCAAGAAATCCTCGTAAAAATATGTGGAAGTGACAAAGACACTACGCACAGTATTCCTCGCCCGTCTTGGCGGTAGTCCAGCGTTGGGCGTGAGCATCTTTGAAGTCAAATCTATATTCACGTCGTATTTCTATAAAAAATGTGTTATATTTTCAAACAGTTTATTAGCTTTTGTTACAGTTACCTAGAGAAATAGTTTTATTTATTTAAATGGGTAACCTTCTTTTTCCTTCAGCTGACTGGGTTCGCGTTTCGAATGGTATAAGTGTCATTTGAACAGTTTCTTTTATGCATTATTTATAAATGCTGTGGTGGCTCGGAGGCTACGGACGCGCTTTATAAGCACCAGGTTGCGGGTTCAAACCCAGGCAGATAACAATGTAACTTTTTCAATGTCATATTATTACTAAGCTGTACTAGCCGCGGTCAGTCCGTGTATGGGTGACCGTTGGTTACTTCGAGACTACCCCCCCGTGCCGTTAAGCCGTGACGTTGATCCCGAGTATCATATGAATACCTATCACAGTTGTTAAGGGTACCCAGAAGCCCGTAGGCCTAGCACGAATGTTGTGACGTATAGTAACGTAAACGTAACGTTAATGTGAGTGAATTATGAATTGGAAATTCTCGTTTCGCACACAATATTTTATTAAATTGAAAAAATTTCAAATCCATGAATAAGTTGTGCTTGTCGCATAAATTTAAACCAAAATGCTAAATGATAATTGTATTTTCGATTTAAAATTCATTTAAATTAACGTAACGTTTACGATACTATACGTCAAAATATTCGTGCTAGGCCCACCGAAATTCTAACAACCGGTCTAATCTTAGGATATCGGCATTGTCCAGCACCTTACTGTGTTGCGGAGGTCTGATGGCAGTCGCAACTAGACATGGGCGTTTTTGGTTTTGAATGCAAACTGATATTTATCAGATTTCAGATATCAAAATCGATTTCAAAATCCGTTTTTTTAGAAATCCGATTTCAGTAGCGCCTAACTTCGCCAATTCGGTTGCGTAATTAGATTTCGTTTTATTAGCTAAGGAGTAGGTACTAACGATTTGTGCGATTTTCATCTAAACGAAAACAATAGGTACATTATTTCTAGTTAAAAACCCGAATCCATAAACCAAAATACATCAACGTATTACCTCGCAATTGTAGTCTTTCAAAACTTAGCAGCAAAGATGATATTGATCGCATTTCATCATTTCCGTTACCGAAAAACGGAAATCTAAATCGCAAAATTCATGCTATCCTTTTTATTCCGCTAAGTTCCGTTATGTTAGAAAGAGAGAAGGCATAATTTCTAGGCATACCTAAGTTTGCGTTTGGATTTTGGATTCACACACGATTCGTTTGGTGATATCCATATCCATTGATTTTATTTGTCGATTCGGATTCGAGTCGATTTTTTAAATCGAATTTTCTAGATTGAGAAATCGATACGAATCGATTTGTGTTTGAAATCGGTTTTTGAATTCGTTTTGATAAATCTGACACATGTCTAGTCGCAACGTGTAAAATACCTACTGGTATTCAGTTGTGAAGGTCTACAACCCAGTTACTGGACAATGCCGAAATCCTAAGAGAATGATGTGGATACACGATACAATATTCGAAAAAAGAATTTTGCACAAAAACAAGAAAAAAAGTCGGCAAAGGATACCTAACAATGCCAGACGAGGCGACTTGAAACCTAATAATCTAAGATTAGATTTCTGTCTAGATATTTTTTTGCTGCGAATAGGTCACTTGCATTTATTTAATTGGGCTCAGCAGTCAGCAGTATCAATATCGCAAGTTTTTTTTAGATTGCAACTGTTGTTTGATAAAATCTTTTTAAAAGAGACGGCTAATGAATCTAACAGCAATTTAGCTCTCGATGACGTTGGAAGTAATTCCCACATGAATTTTTGAAAAAAAGATATGCGCTACGACTTAGGAATTACAGTTTTTTTATTAACTTTAATTGATCAACAATATAAAAAAAAGTCATTTATACTTCAACGTTTTGATAGAACTAAGGGCCGACAGACATAAAAGCGATGCGACATGACAACTCAAAAATCCTCGATTTACGATTGAATTGATTACTAATTTCATTCTTAAATGCTTTATTAGAATTATGCGTTGCGATGTCGCATCACGATGCATCGCTTATGTGTGTCGGCTCTAATAGCTGAGTGTTACACTAGATAAGAAATAACACGCATAATGTAATTCTATCTTCATTCCATATTTCCTGCTTTATCCTGCGCAGACGCATTCAACGATATTTACGTGCAGTAACATAATAATGTAGGTACTTAGCTACAGTAACTATATAATCTGTGGTATAATTTTACGGATGTTTTGAGCCAAGATTTTAACGAGACTGGTGTTCTAAGACTACGAGTAATAAAACGTTTTAATTATTTGGCCCCATGGTTTGGATGCAGACGCGGCTCCAATGGGAGGCTAAGATGCGTCTAAATATCAGTATTCACTAGGGGCGACTGCAATCAAACAGCTGTGAAAGACATTGGTATTCTAAGTAAATTATATCCTCATGCTGCGTGATCGCCAATACCGAAAAACATCTTTATGAATGAAATGCCAGACTCGGATCTACATTAGATCTCAGAACTTTTTACTGCAAAAGAGTCGCAAGATTTGGCTTTATTTATATAAATCTTTTTGATGGGAGCAACTGCAGCTGTGACAGACAAAGTATAATACTCGTACTAAGGATCCAGGAAGAGATAACGTCGAGCGTCAGATTTATCTAGCGTATAACTGAACTGAGCTCTCGTGTCGTCGGTACATCTATTCGGCTGTGGCCAGTCTATTTGCGTGTGCGCTGCGGCTCGATCGGCACGCAAGTGCAACAACCCCGACCAGAGTAGCCAGGTTTAAGGTACATAGAAGGATTTCAGAGTATGGCATGTTTTTTAATACTTATTTTGACTGCGAACTTCAAAAATCGTTAAGGTCTGCCAGATCTCAAAATCTATTTGGAGAAACTCATTTCATTTTGTACTAGCAGTTTGGTATGGATACCAAGAAGTTCCGAACTGAAAGAATGAAGCTGAACTGCTTGTCTTTGGCAAAGCTTTCGTAGAAATTACTGTCGAAGTTTTAAACACACTTCATTCGAACAAAAATAATATACATTGGAAAAAGATATGCGTTTCGATCGATAATCCCGAGCATAATAATATAAAAGCGTGAAAGTTATAGTCCATGTAAAATAAAAATTAAACATCGATAGATGCTAATCTAAACAGGCGATGTTGGTAACTTTTAGTTGATTAGATCTATTTTGGTTGTTAATTGACGTAGATGTAAGATAAGTATTTATTATTGTAACACGGAAGGCGGTTACGTTCAAAACACTGTTATTTTTAAAAGAATTAGCCAGTCGAGGAACTATTATTTTCAGCACTTGTTGCTTCAATACGTACAAGTTATATCCAATTATTCGCAGTAACTACTTACGCATAAGACTGCTCATAATTTTGAATGTATTGTAGATCATAAAGCATTTGCAAGAGAATTTATGCCTGGTCGAGATTTGCAGATCTTAAAAGGTATGGATGGATCACGTGACGATGTACTAGTGACAAACCTATCAAATGGCGACAGCGCGATCGATTAAGAAAATCATTAGATGAAAAACAAGCTTCAGTTAGAAGATGTCCTTGAAATATGGCTTTTAAGGATACTGTCTTAGATAGAGAAAGTTCCTATAAGATGAAAGGCAGTACAACTGTTGAATACTACTGTCTATGGAACGATAAAATCTATAGAGTTAAAGATATATTTGGCTCAATCTCCAAAATAGAAAAAGATCGTTCTGGTCCCTAAAATTTAAAACCTAAATATTTCCAAAACAGCTTGATTGAAATCGAGGCCAATATAAATAGGCTTATTTAGACACCTTCTTTTTGAAATAAAAATACGGAACACAACTAATATCAATATACAAGGTTAGTCAGAAAGGGGGTACTAATCCGAAAGGGTGTTAAAGCACCCATAATAATGAATAACTTTTGTTCTACAACTTTTCCCAAAAGTCAATAGTTTAAGAGAAACAGTTGTTCAAAAATCTCAAAAAAAAAACTCTAAAATCTATCTATCCCCAGTTATGATCAGCTGTGTTTACATTTTAGGTCATATTTGGGGTCATGAATTAGAAGCACCATTTTCTGAATTTGTAACTAAAGCAGGGATGAAGAATTTTTGAAAAAACTAAAATAAAAATCATTTTATTTGAAAAAAATAAATATCGAATTTTGAAATTTTAACACTTGCTTTCAATCAGTCATCAGCGATACTATAAGTGGGCTTCGGATTGGTACCCCCTTTCCGACTAACCTTGTATAAAATGCACCAGAGTCAAATCAAAATCTAATGAAATACGGTGATTTTGGAGATCATTCCATTTAGTATGAATGGTGTTAAATTTGAGGAAGGAGAACATGTTTCGCCATTTATGGCGTACGAAAATCATACTTAAGCACATAAAATAAGTTAAATAACTATTGGCAGGTTTACCTAAGAAAATGTGTAAATGAATTATTATAATAAAGTCTCCCAAAGATCGTTTATTTGGCTACTGGCCCAGCATCCGACATGCAACACATTTACTACAAGTGCACTAACACTAACCTATCCCACTATGAATATAATGTCTATGTCTGGATCATAATAGTCTGACGATTTGTTCGTGTTCATCTTATTTGTTGCTAATGTGTCATCAATTTAATAATGGCTCTGAGCGAACAATAGGCCTACCCCCCTCCACTAGTGGGTGTAGTAAAAGGCGACTAGGATGATGTTAAGAGGATGGGTAGCGTCATCCTGTCTGTTTATAATAACAATTTTACCAACCGGTCGGCCAAGCGTGGTGATTTGGGTGATTGGCTTAAACACGTTCAGAGCCGGTTGCCCTCCAGGAAGACACCCTGTAGTCGCATTCGCCATGCTGGGTGCCCTCGAGGAGGGCTCATTTTAAATTCATGTTTTTCTTGGAAAATTCACTATCATGAAACAAGCAAACACCTATTTCACGACGTAGTCGCGTATTTTTCAAGGTTTTTAACTTAATGCCAGGAACCCTCCTGGAAGGTTCACTTTTAGCGCAAACGTAATGCCGAGGACCCTCCTGGAAAGTCCACTAGCAATATGTATGGCGGGATGGCGTTAAGCTCTATGAAAAATGTGGTGGACTAGAATGTGTTAACCACACATAATTTCAGTCTTTGGTAGACCCAGGTTCAATAGTGGTCGCTTATGATCTGATATTTTAACATCATCATCATCATTCAGCTGAAAGAAGTCCACTACTGGACATAGACCTCCCCCTAGCCATGTTCGGAGGGTTTTCCATAATCGCCACGCTTGGCAGGCGGGTTGGCGATCGCAGTACGGTTGTTAAAGTACTCAGAGAACGCTGCTGCCCATCCTCTAGAGAATCCCTTAGTCGCCTTTTACGACACCCACAGGAAGAGATGGGGTAGTGCTATTCTTTACATCCGGCACCACACGGAACATCTTTTTACAATATGTTCCTAATGTATGTGTCATCATCTCTAGCCTTGAAGAGTGCATTAGAATAATTGTAATGGTTACTCATGGCACTGCAATGAATCTTAATGGATTTTAATTACATATGAGTTAAAATATGGGTACTATGTCGCGTGGTTCGTGGAATACGAGCATGGCTAGTTCAATTAATGTGGGCACACGGAATAATTGCTAGGATAATGAAAATTTTGTCCGTTTTATCCACGCAGTATTCGGTGTAAATTGGTGTCGTATGCCCTGAGTGACTCGCAAAGAAGTACATACTTTGTCTTGAAGACATGAAAGATATGAATGAATATCTGTTGGTAAAGTTGATAGGTGCATGTTCTCTCATGATCACGATGCCTCAAAGACGAAATAAATTGCTTCATTCAAACAACCAATAGCAATACTCAATTTAAATTCTAATCAGCAAAATAACCCTGGATCCTCTCATAAATCCGATTTAAAATACCAGCTCCGATCACAAAGACCAATAATCGTAAAGCGAAAGAAGGTTTATCCTACAAAATACATTAGCGATTAGAATCAAAAGGTGCCTACTGGAATTCGCAGTGTATTCGAGCATAATAGGCAGTCAACGAAATAGCCGGTATCGGCGCGCCCACGCGTTTTGTAAATCAGTATGGCGAATAAATAAAGGATTACAGAAGATCAACTACAATGCTCGATACATAGGTAGATGTTACAATTAAAGAATCAGGAAGTGGAAGTGGTAGTAGACTGGCTATTTCTGTCAAAAGACAGATGGACCAGATGTTGACGATACACCACCACCTAGCTGGCCCGATAGATCATTGAAGAAGGCAGCTGGGTGAATGACAGCGGAAGATGAAAAGAGTGCAGTGATGACAATCAGGATCAAGAAGGAATAATGTGCTCTTAGAGATACTGGGTGTAGATAAAGAATTGTCACTCATTCGAGGCTCGATGGCAGCACTGTTGGTAAGGTTCACAGATCGATTGATCAAGTATCCATTTTAGTACGATCCTTTTGGTACGATGTGGTCCTTCTATCATCTTCATGGTGTGATTGGGTTTTGTTAGTAAATCAGTAACGGACGGACTCTAACGAGTACATTATGCGCATTTGTAACGATATCCGCCCACAGACAACGGGATGGATGCATTCTGCAACAATTGTGGGAAATGTGGAATACGTTAAAAGCTCCCCATTTATTGACTCTGGTTTCAAATGGTACTATTGATTACGAATATAAAAATTCCTCATCGCACGCTGGGAATAGACGCCTGTTGTAAGATTTAACAAAACTAGCAAGCTTGGTGGTAGGATCTATACGGTTCGCCTGGCTAGCTACCGTCCCCACATTAAAGTTCTGCGCCAAGCAGTTTACTGTGTTCCTTCGTGTGTATGCGCGTGCCAGAGGGATATAGGGGAATGCATCTCTGTTACTTGGATTCGTGTGCTCCATCTTAGACCCTGTCTGCGTTTACCATCAGGTGCGATTAGGGTCAAACGCGACCAACAGAAATAATAAAAAACGAAAAGAAATGATGAGCAAATTTAAAAGACAGAACAAGTTGAAACATGAGTTGCTTATTTGTAGTGTCCGACCGAAGGTTCGGTTTCGGTTTCGGCCAGTTTCGGCCAAAAAATCGTGTTTCGGCTATAGTTTCGGTTTCGGCCAAAAATCAGCCGAAAGTTCGGCCGCGCCGAAACTCAGTGTTCGTGAGTTGTCGCGCGTCTTCCAGCTAACTTCGGGTGAGTTTGGGACTCCTGTGTGGTTGCCAGCTGAATTTTCCGGTCCGCGCGGCGTGCGGCATAGGTGTGTTGTGTTTTCGTTTGTTGATTTTTGACAAAGTTTACCGAATTTAGTACAATTTATTGTAATTTTTTATGATACTGATGATAAGGTCAATAGTTCTTTAACTACCAAATATCAAATACAAGATATCAATAAATAATAAATTAATCTTTACGACATTGAATACAAATACTCAATAAGAAGTCTGTACTTTACGTATAAGTGTTGATTTTTGACAATCGTCTTACATTTTTTTGGTGTTACATTGTTATTATAGTACTTATACCATAAATGAATAACTATTTTCGTTACATATTTCCATTATTGTCTTTCATTTCGTTTAACACGAGTAAACTGTCTGTATACGTGTAAAAAAGATACTAGATTTCACTATACAAGGTGGGGCAAAAGTAATCACCCGATGTTGTTTTGCTGTAATTTTTTTTGGTTAAAAAATATTTGGTTCTTCTTGTGGATTATGTTTATTTAATTAAGGGCTGATTTTTCAATCGTCAGATAACTTTTATCTGGGGAATAATTTTGAAGTTTTGACAGCTTTTGTATAGAAAATCTATCAAACCGTCATATTTATTCGTTGGATAAAATTTATCTGACGATTGAAAAATTGGCCCTAAGTCGATTTTTTCCATCAAGTCGAGAAAATGATATCGGTCAAGTGGCTGCCGTCAGAATTGATAACCAGCTCGACCGGATACGGGCTCGTTTTATGGCATTTTCCAATTTTTTTTTCGAGAAATTCACCTTCAGATACTGTGGACGGCAAGCGCTACAGAGCCATGATCAACGACTTTTTCCTTCCTCAGTTGAATGAATTGGAACTGGAGGACTCGTGGTTCCAACAGGACGGAGCAACGCCGCACACTGCACGAGCCACAATCGATATTCCGAAGGAAGCATTTCCGCGGCGTCTAATATCTCGCTTTGACGATTTGCACTGGCCGGCCAGATCACCCGATTTGACCGCTCCAGTCTGTTTGTAAACAAGCCTCAGACTCATGAAGTCCTTAAAGAGAATATCCGACAGGAATGCTAGAACCTATCGCCGGAAGTTCTGACACAAGTGATGGAAACTCATAAAACGAGCCCGTATGGTATCAATTCTAACCGCGGCCACTTGATCGATATCATTATCTCGACTTGATGGGAAAAAATCTAATACGTTAAATAAACATAATCCACAAGCAGAAACAAACAATTTTATTCATACAAAAAATTACAGCAAAACAACATCGGGTGATTAATTTTGCCCCAACTTGTACAACAGAATAAACTTTTTTACATGTCTAAATAAGGTTCGGTTTCGGTTTCGGTTTCGGCCGAAACTGAGACTGGCGCCGAAGATTCGGTTTCGGTTTCTGTTTCGGCTAAAAATCCTGTTTCGGTCGGACACTACTTATTTGTGAGTGATTTTAACAATGATTTGATTTGATTTCTTAATCGAAGTCTATTAGAACAGGTAATGATTTTCGAAGGCCTTCTTAACACTTTTCATAGAGCTCGCCATGCCGCCACACATATTGCTAGTGGACTTTCCAGGAGTCATGGCATTGCGTTTGCGCTAAGACTGAACCCTCGAGGAGGGTTCCTGGCATTAGGTTAAAAATCGTGAAAAATACGCTACTACGTCGTAAAATAGGTGATTGCTTCTTTCATGGCGATGCATTTTCCAAGAAAAACCCACATTAAAATGAGCCCTCCACGAGCGCATCCGGCATGGCGAATGCGACTACAGGGTGCCCTCCTGAAGGGCACCCAGCACTGAACGTGTTAATGTAAAAGCAAAATCTAGAGACACGAGAATAACCCAGGGTTATTGTATTTGCAAGAAATAATGAAGGAGGCGGGAAACAGCGATTTGTCGCGGCGGGATAGCTGCGTCTTCCAAATGATATACATTCGCTGTACCCCCACTCACACGCCCTCGCCTAGCTACGAATAATTGGATCCTGACTGGGCTTAGCTTAGTGGGAGTCTTGACTAGGTACCTAATTATTTTTAGACAGGAGATTAACCTTAGTAATAAAAGTGTTAATTAAGGTGATTTAGAGACATGTAATACCTAAGCCACCAAATTAAAATAATGTTTGTTTTTAATTTAAAGTCCAGCCAGGATTAAAAGAAAATACTAAATAAGCAGAAAATAATCTACTTTTTATTAAGAACTAGATAGAGAGACTTATATTACCAATACAGAGTTCGATACACAGTCAATCCTAACTATTATTATAAATGCGAAAGTAAGTGAAAGTAAGTTTGTTTGTTTGTTACCTTTTCACGTCTAAACCACTGAACCGATTATCCTGAAATTTTGCATATACTTTGTCAGGTGTACAGAAACGGACATAGGGTACCTTTCATCCCGAAAAAAAGTACTGTTCCCGAGGAAAACAACAATAACGTTCTTATGATAATAGATGCGCCACGTGTCTTTCGAATCATGATTGAATTATGTTACTAACTTTCGTAGATAAGAGTTTTTTTTTAAATCTAAATTAACTCGAGCGATGCCTCGGGCAAATGCTAGTAATAAATAAATACAGAAACTCCTGCCTCGATACATTTGGTTTCCATTTAACTTGTCGGAAATAAATCCGAATTCCCAGCGGCAACAGTTCGTCCAAAGTTTCCAATAGAACAGTTAATGGAAATTGTAGCTAAATTCAGAATAGCGCCAGGAATTTTGTGCAAAATAACGAAGTTGTTGGAGCGACGACGTGGGTCCGGGTGCAGGTCTAAGGGCGCATACACATATCAACAACCACTAATATACGCATTTGGTTAGTGGAATTACAATGCTAGGTACCTACCTATGTAACCTGAATGCAATAATGAATATTTTACATCCATTCGCTACGACGAGAGGGCGTGTCGTCTTTACGATAAGGCGAAGGAATAAAACCAAAACGAATTAAAAAAAAAAAATGGTTAGATATCAGAAAAGTTGAGAATAAATTGGATGAATCAGAAATTAGAAGATAGATACAAAAACACATTTCATTTAAAAACAACAACGGGCGATCTTATCGCACTTTCTATCTAGACAACCTCAGAATAGATAGAAACTGCACGTCTAAACGACGCCAAACTAGTCTAAGACAAAATACGTTAAGTAGTTATGAAAAACTACAGTTTATCGGAAGCTCTGTATCAAAATTCACTCTGCAATTTCCAGAAGTCAGTCCAGAGTCAATTCACAATCCGAACACAGACTCTCATCGTTAATATTAGATCAGGGGATCAATTCTTCTAAAAGAAATCTTGATAAATCACAACCGAACCAAGGCCGAACCGTTTATACAGACAGTTTTCAATTTCAAAAGCTGTCAAATTGTTTGGACACTAATTCAATTATTTTCAATTCAAATTATCTAATTCGGACAAGGTACATCCATATTTTGGTTAGTTACAATCTTACCTACAAACTATGTTAGTAATGATAATAAATAGGCGTTGATTGGGCAAAGCCATGACCAATGAATAACATTAAAACCAACATAGGTCAGAACTTCACCCATCAACCACCATTTCAAACCTACCGCGCCCTCACAGGCCACCGCGTACACAAATGTGTATGCACCCAATGTCCAAGAAAGGGACTGTCGACTTTGCCACTCAATGTCTTCAAGATAATATTGGGACCCTCCCTCACTCTACTCATAACTGAGTACTAATAAAAAAACTTTAAAAAAAAAGTTAAAACCGACTTCAAAAAAACCTAAAAAGAGTAAAATAATTACCATATTATAAAATTAACAGTTTTAGAAGTCGGTGCAATTTTACACTGAATATAATTGAAGGCACCGACTTCTGAAACAGTTTGTTTTATAATATGGTAATTATTTTACTCTTCTTCTTTTTTAAAGTTATTTTATTTTTCGAATTTTAGTGGCATTTACAATACACAAACATGCAATTACAGCAATCTCGGGTAATTGGCCGTTATCCATTGAAGAGTTCCATTGTCAATCTCCGAGGGTCTTCATCAGATCTTCACCAAATTTAAATGGGACCATTTCGGAAGAATACTCTTTCAAACAAAATAAATAAATTTGCAAATCCGTCTATAAACGACGGAATTATGCCCGAACATAAATAAAAAAAAAATATAAACATCCGAATTGAGAACCTCCTCCTTTTTGAAGTCGGTTAAAAACAAAACCAATCATTTTGACTGTTTTCGTAAACAAAAACTGACTGACAGTTGTGTTTCGTTTGCGTTTGGCAACAGTTTCAGTCGAGTTGTCCCCCAGCCGCAGTAAGCTAATCTAGCCACAGCTTTAGCTGTCTCCGGCTTAATTCCGATGTGCAGGAAATTGTATAACGTAGGGCCCCGGCCGCCATCACCGTTAATGTTTGTCTGCAGTATTCAACGTGATTGGAACATCGCAGGAAATCGACTACATTTGCACAGAAGACGATCGTTTATCCAGTTAGCATGTCGTCGCGTCGCCGGTCTTCCGAAGTCTTGTGCTATTCTTGGAATGTTTTGTTTTCTTGAGACTATGGCTTAGTAAAATGATGAAATGGTTATTTTGTTAATGGGTCCTATACTGTACGCGTGCGTAATTAGTTGGCATACAAGCTGACGGCCTTGATGGTAAGTGGTTACCGCCGCTAATATACAGCTACATCACCGCTCACGCTGATGCGTTGACAACCTTACAGCCAAAGTTGGAAATCTCATGTGACTGTAATTTTACCGACACCCAAGCTCTCTAAACCGGAACGCAGCAATGCTGCTTAGCGGCTGAAATAGTTTGAAGTAGTACTTCCCCGGACTAAATCTTTCACAAGGAGATCTTCTACTCTTAAAATGTTAGACTGTTGAGCAATGGCTGATGTGACATCAAATAAAAAAAGTAAATACCGACTTCAAAGAAAAAAACTAAACGGAGTAAGTAAAATAATTATCTTATAGGTAATAAAATTATCAGTTTCATAAGTCGGGACATTCAATTTGTTTCAGCGTGGAATTACACTGACTTCTGAAACTAATAATTTTGTTGTATGATAATTATTTTACTCCGTTTAGTTTTTTTTTTTAAGTCGGTTTTTATTTTTTTATTTTTATTTTATGTAATACTTTTTAGTGCCACAAATTACAATAAATTACAATAGTGTACAAATTCTCGGACCACTACCTACTACAACTAGAATGTCGTCTATATGCGATTTGTGTATATTTTTTTAGTTTTTGTTGATTTTTTCAAAAAGCGTTGAATCAATTTCACTAAAATTGATATAGGATCAAACGGGAAGTATACCTTCTCAAACAAAACAAGATTTTTTTGAATCGGTTCACAAATGATGGAGATCTAAGGAAAGAAACATAAAAAAAAAATGCAACCGAATTCAGAACCTCCTCCTTTGTAAAGTCGGTTAAAAAGAGTCTTGACCTGAGCTGCCCTACACCACTACTCTAGAATCAGTGCAACATGAAAGAGACAAAGAAATGAAAAGCAATTATTCAGAATAAGTAGAAAGCACAAAAAGAAACAGTTTCCATGGAAGCGAATGGACGGTATTCGTACCTTTTATCATTTTCTACAATTTAAATTCATGATTAAGGTAGTCAAATGAAAGTCGAATCCATGGTGACAGTTTTCAAATAGAACAATCAATATAATCGGTTTTAATGCAGGTGGTACTACCCACCACCGCTACTAAGGTATCATGCGATTACAATAATTTATAAGGTATTTAGATTCAGATTTCTTCATGACCTTCATAACTGTTACCAAACAAACATAACATCAAGCTCATAGAAAGTTCTATTGAATGCCAATTAAAATAAACTAATTTATTTTCATTAGCGGGTCCAAAGTTTCATTTTCAAACAAACAATCCAATTAGGCGAATTGACGTAGAAACATATTTTTAACTTTGGAAAACCGCAAAATTAAAAATAAATAGACAAAAAATTAAACATTTGGCGCTTCCAACGATGTGTGACAGACAGCCTGACGAATGGATGTTCACTGGCCAGTTATTGTCGCTGTGTGACGTCATTTAACACGAGACAACACGGCCTGTCGTTAGGAACGGTCACGGAACGAATTAGTTGCTAATATTTGTGTTGAACAATCACTTTTCAATATTTGCTATGAAAAGATGGGGTTTGGTAAGGTTCCACGATGTTGATGTTTAAAAATACGTGTAATTCTCGGCTTTTTCGTTTGATTACGGAATTTTAAGAGCTGATGCCATGTAATACAGCATTTTATTGTTTGTGGCCTACGAGTACCATAAATTCGATTTTTCGGTCAATTTTCTGCTACATCTTGGATGAAAGAAACGATCAACAACTATTAGGAGATGAGTCTGAAAGATTCCTCCTTGTAGCAGTGCGCTCATGTTGGTAAAATTATTTATGTATGAAGGAAGTTAAGTATTTCAAAGGAACTGGTACCGATTTGGCAGGGCAGACATTGAAATCAGGACGTCAAGGAAGTTGGGGCAACGAACCCATTAAAGATATGAGGAGGGATCCGAACGAACCATTACTTAATCATTGATCCTGCAAATAGGAATGTCACGTCTGTCAGCAACTTTAATAATCATAAGAACCAAAAAGACAAACATGGAGGAAAGAAAGAAAATAAATTTCATTCAGCCAAGGACACAATGATAAACAAAAAGAATTAAACATACACATTATAAGCTGTGGAGCATGTCCATGCTGAAATGGTCACCAACTCAGCATATATCGTCGCTCGCATGACTAACAGTCCTATCTCCGTATTGTCAATTGTTCAGGACAAGCGTATTGCGGTTATGACATTTCTTACTAACATAAAATATGAGATACGTTGCCGTTCAAAATGGTTATATTTTGAGATCCAAATAACAGAGAGACGACGGTTAGAAAAGTATGTAAAGAATCACGAATAGAAAAATGTTGTGGTTCTAACTCAAATCAGCTAAAAAATGAGATAAGAATTTTAGTAATGCGAGCGACGATATGCTAGACGTCAAATACCCAGCGGTAATTTTCATTCGGTTTGGAAACCACCATACTTTAAAATAGTAAAGTTCATCATCCTCAGAAGTTGACGACACGTTTGGTGCAGTGGCTAAGCGATTGGCTGCTGCGCTACGGGTCGTGGGTTCGATTCCCACACGGAACAAAAATTTGTATGGCCTACAGATGGTTGTTTCGGGTCTGGGCGTTTGTTTGTGAGATTTGTGTCTGTAAACGCACCCACGATACAAGAGAAATCTTAGTGTGGGGCAACGTTTTTTTAAAAAAAAAAAAAAAAAAAAAAAAAGAAGTTGAGTAATAAACAGCTAGGCTTACCGTTACCGGGTGTGCAACGTTAAAATTACCCAGGCTCTGGGTGGAGACAAAGAGATCTAAGTCTATATCGGGTGTGGCCATGTATGGCGCGGCGGGGACCGACGTGTCCCGGAATAGTTGATGCATCCTTGCAGGGCTTGCACTAAGAGAAATGGTGCAACATTGTTTAAATTATTGGTTAAAGTCGAACCTACTCCAAATTGCGCAAATTTCGAGGTAGTGTTGAAAAGGGATCTTGCTAAAAAAAATCCTGGTTATATTGGGTGAAAGACAAGAAGATGAAGCCGAATGGTATACTAAGTAAGCTCCAGGTCAGACAGAAGAAGATGGTTAAAGATAATTACATAAAACTCACATAGACGATGATACCTATTATGCGTTTTTGCAGGATATAATAAAACCCGAAAATATAGAAGTCAGAGCGGCTGAAAGTATGGATATTAAAATATTAGCTGACCCAAGAATAGAAGAAAATCAAAAAAGAATACGTGTAAACGATGAGTTTCATCCTCGACAATGATATAATATAATTTTTGCAGGATATAATAAGACTCGGAAGTATAGAAGTAAGACCAGCGTACAGTATGCTTGAAATATTCGCTGATCCAAGAATAGAAGAAAATCAAAAAAGAATACGTGTAAACGATGAGTTTCATCCTGTGGAAGTCATAAAAGTCAATTGAGTGTTATCACGGTGCGGTGTTCTTAGACAACGAATTGACTGTCTAGAATGGCGGTCATAAAAATAATGACAGACACTTATGTCGATATTGATCTGATAACTCGGTACAGTATCATCACAGATGATTTCCGCAAGCTATAAGACCCAATGAAGCTTATGGTGTTTTTGTAGACAATGATTTGACTGGCTACAATAGATATCCTCAAGATTTTATGTAAGGCAGTTGCATGTATTACTTTAATTTTTAAATTAAGCGCATTGGGTTTAGATTAAATGTCGATATCTGGAAGAACCAGAGTAACTTGATCTACGCAATATAGGTATTCTATGGGTAATGACGATGGACGGTTATGGACTATGGACTCTAATTACGATCTACTCAACTAAACTGTCGTTTTGTCTACGAGTGACCGTTAAGCCCTTGACTTATTTATACATACCAAATTACCTAGCCTTGGGAATTATAAATATTTTGTGCAATAATACAAGAAAACATATATAAGAATTTATAAATGAACAAAAATGTGTTAAAATCCATTAACAATTATTTATTTAATTTCTCCACGTAGCAGCCCTGCAGGACTACGTCTAATGCAAATAAAGTTGAAACATGGCGAGCGCAGGCGATGTGCGCGCGCATTTAGAACGAAACGCGCTGTCTCAAAATTAACTACAAAACATTTTCTGTTGCCATGCGCGTGTCAACGCTTAGATATGCCCATTAGTTTGAAGGAAATAGCGTTTGCTGTGTCTTCGCCTGTGTGGAATAAGAATTCTGTTTTATGTGAAAATGAAAGTGATGGGAGGAGATGCTAAAGGCGTATGATCATGTTGTGGCGCAATTTGAGAGAGGTCTATGTCCAACAGTGGACTGTGATTGATTGTAAAGCTAGCCTTCTTACGTCATAATTTCCTTAGAAGTCGTTGGAGCCTTGGTGGTATTTTGGGTGTATGCTGTTCAAGCCAGTTTGTTTGGGGAGGCTAAAAATTGGTTACCTCCTTACCATACTAAGGGCTAAAACCTAAAGGATTTTTTATTGATCCCTGAAGAGCTCTCTGAAGTCTAGATCAAAATGATCTGCAGAAGTTTAGATATGTTCCACGTTTACCTTTAAAAGACAAATTGTATTTCTATGAGCTCTGATAGAATTTACAAATCAATTTTCACAGTTAGGATTAGTTACAGCTCAAACTATGAAGAGTTTATTTTTAGAATGAGTAAACGTCTACTTAAAATCTTTAGTAAGTTGATAGTTAAAGGTAGATAATGCGAGGTTTCTGATGTTTATTCAAACATTAACTGGAAATATTCTTGCAATTGAACATGCTAAGACCGCTTTATTGATGTAAAAAAACACGAAATACAGAATAGAAAAAATAAATATTATAAACAATCTTATGTACCATGTCTTTTTTTATTAAAATAAGAAACTAGGTATGAAAGATTCAAAATATACTACAGGAAGAAGCGTTTTAAGAAAATTAACATCTCTTTGTTAGAAATGAATGTTTTGAAATATTTAGTAGAAAACCTGTTATTATGAGTAAGTAGTCAAATGTTTTTTCGTTTGGTGATTAAGGTACCTATAAAATCTTTGTCAATGTTAGCAAGGGTAAATTTTGGATAGGATGAGCTATGCATTTTTTTTATTTCGCGGCTTTTTTCTTGTGTATAGCCTTTTAACTCGTGCAGGTTGTTTTTTTTTTGTGTATTCTCAGCTTCTGTTATTCCGTGTACGAGTCCAGAATTTATCATATTTCTTGTTTTCTATGGCAAATGAAGGGTGTCTCATATCATAATTATGTGCTGCTAACATTTTCGTCTATTTTGAATCACTAATTGTTTTTTCTTCCTTAGTAGGTTCACTACATTACTCTCATTCAGTTTAAAGCTTTCAAAGAATTCCCCACAGCAAACTAAGAATTCATTTCCCAAGGATGATCGATCTTTCCAGAAATAAACAGTTCTTGAACACATGGCGCGGTCCCATACGATCCTGGCATGTGGTGACAACTGATTGGTCTGCACTCTGTACTTCACAATGACGCACTAAAACTCTATTACCCGCAAGGTTGGTAGATCATTAGGTACCATGTTTCTAGAAACTGATTGAATGACGTTTAATATCGATTTTTCTTTCATTGTTATTCAAGTGATAGTTGTCAATATCGTGCCAATACGGTTTCTGTTTTGCATTTGGCACAATAGGGAATATGCATGTAATTCAAAACATTATTTAAATATACAGAAGTCAAGAAACAAATTGCATTGTTTTTTTACATTTTTTAACGCATTACTTATTTTACAATTCATTATTTTATGTAACGTTTTTTTTTTGTGGAACGGAACGCAATCTCGAAACGCGTCGTCTTCGAAAATGCCGGAAGTGACATCAAAATCCATAAATAATTTTTGCTTAGCTAACTGTTTGATTTCTCACTGAGGTAAGTTAGTAAGTGCGATTTCTGTTTGATTATAGCACAAGAAATAATTTAATTTAGATTTTAGATTTGTGGCTAAAAAGAGGTGTAAACAAAGCAGTATCGTGGATTATGACGTCACATTATGTCCGCGACATTAAAGGATGTTTGAACTGTAGAAGAAAATTGTTGAAGTTTAATAATTGTTTTGAGCAACAAACAATAGTAACATTTGACTTTTAATACTTTTCTTGGGTTTATATTAATGTTCTTTATTGAAAAAGAGAAAAAAATAATTACATGTGTATTTTTCAGCCTATAAAATTGTTCTATTTTGATTATTTCCAGAAAGTTGTAGGCTAAGAGCATCAATCAAATTCCAACCCAAAAAAAAACCAAAAACACAATCCAACACCATCTTCATGACACAATAACATCTATAAGCTAAAGCAGTACTTCAACTACCTACAATCGTCCAAAATTGACACACTCCCACAGACATGCACTACAACAAGACTTCTAAGGTAAATTCAGAATACTTCAGCGGTTACGCACTGCATCCGATCCGAATCCGTGAAAATACGTTCCGAAGCAGTCATAGAACATGGTAGTTTACGCATTAGATCCGACTTCCGTCAACCGATTTCTCTCCGTCATCCGTGAGTTTCCAATTCGGAAGAAACATTGACGGACCGTAGTACTGTTTGTATGAAAGCTTTCGCATTACCTCGGATACAAATCGGACGCCAAATGGAATGCCAAAGATGGCCCCTGAATTGTTTGAATTTGGATCAGAGACCGGATAAGCGTAAGCGATATCCGAATTCGGTCCGAGTTTTTTAGACTCTAGATTCGTATTTTCACGTATTCGGATCGGATGCAGTGCGCAAAGCAATATCCGAATTCGGTCCGAGTTTTTTATATTCTTATTTTCACGGATCCGGATCGGATGCAGTGCGTATTCGCTGTTACAGTCACATACATACTTATAAAGATTTATTATTATTATACAAAAAGTTCATTATACTCGTACGCAGTATACAGTGCGTGTCTGTGTGTGAGTGTGTCAATTCAAGCTTTTATATTATGTTGAGGTACTGCTTTAGCTTATATACCTACTGTGCTTAAAGTCTGTAAACACTGTCATACCCACCGTACACAAAATCAATTATTCGAATAGCCGAACCACGGTTGACGTGACACGACACGATCAATTTCCTCGGGTTGCCACTAATAAGCGTGATTGACGTGACGCCTGTGTGGGCGTACAAAGGTCTCACCGTCACGGAACATGAGCTTTCCCACGTTATCAAGGACGGCTGCCGACTGAGGGATGTCATATTACGTGAATTTGTGACATTTTATTGATTAATGATTTTTTACCTGACTACGGTAGACTACCCTTTTTGGGTTATGAATTTCACTGGCTATGTATGTAAGTTTGTATCCTCTCACAGCCTAAACTACTGAACCGATTTCAACAAAAAGGTGTCATTGGATTTGACACCTCATTTTTCCGATTTTCACCTTATTTGTCGGGTCTTATTTAACGAGCGTCATAGGTATTCGTATAACAACCGGGACCGACGGCTTAACGTGCTTTCCGAGGCGCGGAGGGCACCGAACGAACGTCACCCATGTAACGAATGGTCACCCACCCACGGACTGACCGCGGCAAGTGCAGCTTAACCTTGCAAATCGTATGATCCACGCGGTTGTTGATTAGCCACGAGCCCCTCACTTACTACCTACTTACCTACATAGCATGATATAAATACGTGGATATAACGCCGGGTTCATTAAAAAACCAACTATCTGCCCAACTCGTGATTTCGAGTTATTGCGTTTTGAAAGTTTGTGCCCTAAAATTTCATATAGGTACTATCCTATCTAAGTTTGTGTCCTAAAGTTTCGTATACAATCTTATCTAAGATAGTATATGAAATTTTAGGGCTCAAACTTTTAAAACGCCCTAACTCGAAGTCATGATTTGGGTAGTTACTTAGTTGGCTTTTGAATTAACCCGGCGATAATCCTTTCATCTTTCATTTCAATACAATTCACCAACCCTTTAACGCAACAATTTAGGACAACATTTATAATACATATGGAGCACGAACCGGCATTGAACTTGCTACCAAACGAGGGACAATGAGCGATAAACTTGGTACATTAAATAGTATTACTATCAAGGATACAATGATATGAATATTGTCAAACCTTCGGCACGATACGGTCTGGTTTGAATGTTATAATGTACCTACACGTTTTGTGTGGCATAGAGGTAGATAAATAAACTATTGTATGTATGGGAAGATAGATTTGTGTCGCCTAGAATTCTGCTCAAACCATTGGAGAATCTACAGTGTAGTTTGTTTGATGGTATAGAACTACACAGAACAGCGAAGAACATAAAAATCTATAAAGGGACACGGAACACCCGCATGTAAAAAGCATGGTCAAGTTCTCCATGGTGCGCAAAAACTTTTACTCGTAGGGACCACCTCTGAAGTATGGCCTACCAAACAAAAAATCATCAAAATCGATTCATAATTGGCGGAGATACCTATCGCATAACAAACATACAAAAAACAAAAACATTCAGAAGAATTGAGAATCTCCTTCTTTTTGAAGTCGGTTAGAATAACGTCTTATTGGACAATTTTAACGCGTTAAAATGATAGCCGAACGAAACATGTATCGTAGGATAAAACTTTGATTTCTTTCAATATAATAAAACTGTTATGTCAGTTTGGTTCGCTAAACTGGTTCCCGTACTAAGCACTTTCATTTGCTTTTTTCTATTTCGTGCTTAAATCCTTCTCAATCTCAAGAGCCCCGTTCCCACCAGAGTAGGCTCTGGGTAAATGGCCAATTATGCTTATGTTTGCATTGCACAGTTAGACCTTGTATTGGATCATATCAAATCACAAGACATGTGCTACAGGTCTTGTAGGCGTAATGATATTCATTATCAACGCATAAAATTATTAATGCTGAAAATGAGAAAGATTGATATAATTAAAGAAAGAAGAAATAATGAAAATATCTCTACTAATAAAATTCATTGAAAAATACTAATTATTTTGCCAAACGTGCCGCTTGAGACCCTTAAGATTGTTAATGAGCGATAGAACTGCTTTGTTCTCTCATCTAGCTAGATGACAGAAGCTTCTGTATTAAATTCCTAATTAATTATACAATAAATACATTTCATAATTGGTCTAATCTCTGTTCCTCCCGCATCTCACCACAACCATTTAATAGAAGAACAATGCGCCCGCATAACTCTAATTGACCGCCCAGACGTCACTTATCACTTTGTCATTTCGTTAATTAAATAAGTCAATTGCGACGATATTAGTTTAGTTTGTGCGAATTAATTTAATTACCAAAATGTTTGGTCTAGGTCAAGTGCCTTGGTGCCAATTTGGCCAGACCAGACTGGATTTAATGAAGTCTGACGATGAAATTGGCAGAATAAGGACGATTTATCTGTTTGTTTTGATATTTTGATTCTTAGTTCCGACGTTATTTTGACCTGGGGCCCAATTCTCCTAAAATAAATTGTTGCCAAACGCAATCGAACCACAACCGTCAGTCAGTTTTTGTTTTCGAAAACTTTCAAAATGATTGATTTTGTTTTTTGTGTCAAATAATTTGATAGCTTTTGAAATTGAGAACTGTCTGAATGAACGGTTCGGCCTTGGTTCGGTTGTGATTTATCAAGATTTAGATTTAGGCCCCTGGGGCCTTCGCATCGAGTAATGGTCATCACGCTGAATAACTTTAATTTCTACACTTCACCGTTGGGAATATGGAATACCTAAGCGTTTAAGATCAAAGTTATAAAGAATTTTATAAGCTTTCGTTTCATCTTAAAACATTTTTCGCTACAACGCACCATTTTTGAGATATTGGCGAAAAACCTGAAATTGCGAGCTTTGTCACCCCCCCTCCCTCCGGCTCGCCTCCTAGACATCAGGACTTTTAGTATGTTTTCTCCCTAAGCACCCTGAATAAGTTTCTGAAGAAATCGCTTAGGTTCCCGCTCACGCACTCTATACCCTCCTTTGAGTCATTCCTTAACTGAACTATATACGGAAGGCATACAAAAAAATAATTGATAAATCAAATACTTTTTGACGGCTTCGTTGGTGCAAGCGCAACTGCTGAGCGTGAGGTGCTGAGTTCGATCCCCAGTCGAGCAAACTGTTATTTGGTTTATCCGTGTAGAATTTCTCAGTAGCAGCCCGGAATCTGGATTTGTACTCGGTTGATGGCAATAGGCTCGCCCCTATTACATGGCGATATACATAACGGCGAAATGAGGGTGTACTTTACACCTCTGCCCAACCCTTCGGGGAATACAGGCGTTATGTTATGTTAATCCAATAAGCCTGTGACCATTTTGTTATGTTCTTTAAAAGTTAATGCTTGACTGGGGCCCAATAATTCTCCTAAAATAAATCTTGAAAAATCACAACCGAACCAAGGCCGAACCGTTCATTCAGACAGTTCTCAATTTCAAAAGCTGTCGAATTGTTTGACACAAAAAAGAAAATCAATCATTTTGAAAGTTTTCGAAAACAAAAACTGACTGACGGTTGTGGTTCGATTGCGTTTGGCAACAATTTATTTTAGGAGAATTGTGCCCCTGATATGTCTGAACAGTCTGATTGTAAGGCTTACAGGAAATATTTGGAGCAATACTGATTGTACTTCAATTAATGTTCATTAAAATTCCATTTCAATTTACACTCGGGAGCAATGAATTTGGGTCACCAACATAAACCACCATATCTCGGACTCCTAAGTATGATAGCTTATTCCAATACAAAATATTTTATAGGCTATTTAGATACTACTCAAACAAAATTTAATAAAACTTCTTGGTATAGTAAACTTTGAAATAGACACCGCTACCGCACTGAATCGACATAAATGGAGAAGGCAGACAAGGAGAGCCGACACCAGAATCCCTCTTCTTCTTCTTCCTCCTGCCCTTATCCCATGTTACTTGGGGTCGGCGCAACACGTTTTCTTCTTCCATTCCGTCCTGTCACCCGTCATGATATCACTGACACCCTTCTCTTTCATATCATTCTTCACACCATCCATCCATCTTTTCTTTGGCCTCCCTCTTCCTCTCCATCCATCCACATTTATATTCATAACTCTTTTCGTCACATGCGTTTCGTCTCTCCTTTTCACATGCCCATACCAAGACAAACGGTTCCCTTTCAACTTTTCTGTCACTGGCGCTACTTTCAAACTTCCTCTAATATACTCATTCCTGACCTTATCCATTCTGGTCACTCCACACATCCATCTCAACATTCTCATCTCCGCTACATGCAATCTTTTTTCATCCGTCTTCTTCACGGCCCAACATTCCGATCCATACAGTACGACAGGTCTTATCACGGACTTGTAGATTTTCCCCTTTAACTTGAGAGGCATCCGTGAGTCGCAAGTTATTCCAGTGACCTGTCGCCATTTCATCCATCCTGAGTTGATCCGATGTGTTACGTCTCGGTCTACTCCGCCATCCCCTTGGACAAGCGACCCGAGGTACCGAAAGTCGGAGCAGGTCGGTATGGGCGTTCCGGCGAGAGATATTGGCACAGGACTAGACAGACCGCCAAAATCGCAAAACAGGTACTCTGTTTTGGTTCTGCTCAATCTCAGACCAACACTCTCCAGTCTTTGCCACCACACCTCCAATCTGCTCTGGACCTCTAAGCCACTCTCGGCAACTAGTACAATGTCATCGGCGAACAACATGCACCAGGGGGCCTCTTCTTGGATGTCCGCCGTCAAAGCGTCCATTATTACCAGGAAGAGGTAAGGGCTGAGGGCCGACCCCTGATGCAAGCCGACCGCCACATTGAAGCTGCCAGTAGTGCCCACTGTAGACCGGACTTGGGTACTGCATCGACTGTACATCGCTCGGATCAACTGCACATACTTCCCAGGCACACCTTTCTCCTTAAGGGCCCACCACAAAACCTCACGAGGCACTCGGTCGTATGCCTTTTCGAGGTCAACAAACACCATGTGCAAGTTTTTATGCGCACTTCTGTATTTTTCGCATAGCTGGCGTATGGCGAAAATGGCGTCTGTTGTACCCCTACCAGGCATAAAACCGAATTGGTTTTGTGAAATTTCACTCTCTTCTCTCAGCCGCCTTTCAATGACTTTCTCCCAAGCTTTCATACTATGTGACATTAGCTTTATTCCTCTATAGTTGTTGCACTCCAGCACATCACCCTTGTTTTTAAAGATGGGCACCAGCGAACTGTTGCACCATTCATCAGGTATGGCTTCTTCCAGCAACAACTTATTGAAGAATGAAGCCAACCACGTCCATCCATCTGGCCCTGTTGTCTTACCATTCTTCATTCCACTTACTGCTATTCTCACTTCATCCATACTTACCATTCTCACTAACCCCTCATTCATTGGTTTATTCTCAAGCACACCACTCCAGTCATTCTCCTCATTCATCAGCCTTTCAAAATAACCCTTCCACCTATCCCTAATTTTCTCATCATCCGAAAGAACCATTCCCGCTTCATCTCTGATACATCTTATTTGACAAACATCCCTCGCCATTCTTTCTCTACCTCTAGCCAGCCGGTACAGGTCTTTTTGGCCTGCTAGACTATCCAAAGCGTCATACATTTTGTTCTGGGCTTTTGCTCTCGCTATGGCCACAGTTTTCTTGGCTTTTTTCTTTAGGACATCATACTCACTCTTCTTTTCGGCACCAGAATCCCAATTCTCGTAATTAATTTGAAGTAAGACTGAAGGTTGACCGAACTGAGATTAACCGGTAGCGTACCGCCCGGCTTCCCAGGACGACACTTAATTGTCTTATCTATTGTGTCTACAGGGTGTTAACGAATTCGTGTAATTCCTTCAAACCACATGATCTATTAATGGTAAAGATTAACCCCGCCCGAGATTTAGATTGATTGAAAATAAAAATAAACTTTTTTTTTTCCCAAATATTTTGTTTTTGAGATAGAAAATTTCGATGCCTTGCATAAACGACGGCCTCAGCATCGAGCACCTCCTTTATGCTGGGTCGCACCTCCCGAGACTGTTGGGTATGTTATTTACAATGTGCATAAGGCATGGTTACCTGCCACCTGATCTTATGAGTACAGTTGTGGTACCAATAATTAAAAATAAGACTGGAGATGTCACCGACAAGTCCAATTATCGGCCCATCTCGCTAGCCACAGTCACATCAAAGGTACTCGATGGTCTGCTTGAGAGACAGCTTAGTCGACATTTAAATCTGCACGATGCTCAGTTTGGGTTTAGGCCCGGGTTATCCACAGAATGTGCCATTTTGTCTCTCAAACATACTGTCGGGTACTACACAGATAGGCACACATCTGTATATGCCGCCTTTCTAGACCTCAGTAAGGCATTTGACCTGGTTAGGTATGATATTCTTTGGCCCAAATTAATAGATTCCGGTGTGCCCGCTGAGCTAGTCAATATTTTTAAGTACTGGTATGGCCACCAGACTAACCGCGTCAGATGGCTTAGTCGACTTTCTGATGAGTACAGGTTGGAGTGTGGGGTGAGACAGGGTGGACTGACATCCCCCTCACTCTTTAACTTGTATGTTAATCAGCTGATTGATGGGCTTAGCAACGCACAGGTCGGATGCTCAATAGATGGCCTGTGTGTAAACAGCATCAGCTATGCTGATGACATGGTGTTGCTGAGCCCATCTGTAGCTGCGCTCAGGAAACTGATTGTCATTTGCGAAGAGTACGCTGAGTCACACGGCCTCTTGTATAATGTTAAGAAAAGTGAGCTTGTAGTTTTTCGAGCCAAGGGACGAAGGCTGGCCTACGCGCCGCCTGTGATGTTAAACGGTGTAGCTCTTGTCAGAGTGTCGTCTTTCAAGTACCTCGGTCACCTGGTCAGCGAGGACTTGAGAGATGATTATGACATTGAGAGGGAAAGGAGAGCGATGGCAGTTCGCTGCAATATGCTGGCTCGCAGGTTTGCAAAGTGTAGTGCAGAGGTTAAGGTAACCCTCTTTAAGGCCTTCTGCCAAACATTGTACACTTGCAGTCTGTGGGTGAGCTATACGCAGAGAACTTTCAATGCTCTCCGAGTACAATACAATAATACCTTTAGAGTGATGTTGGGGCTCCCGCGATACTGTAGTGCGTCAGCCATGTTTGCTCTAGCGCACACTGACGGGTTCCTCACGGTGATACGCAAACGTGTCGCGTCACTGATGCGCAGAGTCCGTGGGAGCACCAACACCATTCTCAAGGTTATTGGTGATAAGCCGGACTGTCCAATTATGCAGCACTGGGTGCATACTCATGTGCATGTAAACGGTGCATCGAACAGTCCCGGCAAATATCTCAATTAATGTAAGTATGTATATTAACATAGATGTAAGTTGCTATTTTTTACTAACAAAATATGGGCAATAATGCCTGAAATAAACTTTTTTTTTTTTTTTTATAAATGAATGAAGGCACGGCGACACAGCTGACGGGCACGACTAGCGCGATATCACTCCACGCAGTCAGTTAACTTAGGACTAAAATTACTCAGATACAGAATCCCTCCACGAACCAGAAATCCATGGTTCATTTTTTGAAAACTTTTTTTTGTTCATTCTGAGAAAAACTTATGCTGGGTTAATCAGTGCCACCAGTAGATCACGCGGTTTGAAGGAATTACACGAATTCGTTTACACCCTGTATAATTACGGTGATTGAGTTTAAATTATGAATTGAATAAAAAATGGTATTCTGGTACACTTAAAGTTCGGTGCGGTTTCAGTATCATCTCAGTCTATCTCGATATAATGTCGATTTCGTCAACTTAAAATCTATTACCGATAGCATACCGATATCAACAGTCATAGACTAAAATTCTAGAAATAAATGAGAATTCCAACTTGTCAAAATGGTTCAGTACATAATGTAACCAGAAATACCCTTTTCGCTTCAGTCAACTGTCAATCTCATTTCAATATAATCTCACGTTTGACGTTGTTTGTTAACGAACAAGAATACCATTTGTCATATTTATGAGATTGAGACTAGATCGAAACTATATTTTGAACATTTTTAATTAGGAGAATTGGCCTTCATATAATGGGACAAGGAAAAGGAAGAAGAAGGTAAAGTAAACTTTTATTCGAATAAGCTAGCATTCTCTAGTGTCCGACATGTTACGGTTTACTTGGTGATCCGGATTGTTTGCTCTCGAGTGTAATTTCCTAAAACAATGTCCCAATGACGAATACCTTTGTATTCCACGGGGCTATAGTTTCTTGTTAGAAACTTACAAAATACCTACATAAGTAGCTCGTTTTCAGTCTCAAGCAAAAATAGGGTAACGTAAAATAGTATCTATGTACTTAATTACCTACATTTAGATCCAGCAGCACACATGTATGACGAATAACAAAAACTGTAGAGCACAATGATTGTTATTGTGATGACAATGAGTCACTAAATCATAGTTCTGTTCAAGGCTGAGTTGGGAAAAACACTCGGTCCGTTGTAGCTAGGAAAGATCAATTGTTTACTCGACGGCACGGCACGGCAAGGGATTTTTTTAAGCTCAAATAATTTTAAACTTTATTAGTACCCTTTACGACTCATAATTGCCGTACCTCACGACGAAGCTTCCCGTGGTATGCTAACCAAATACAAGTGCTAGTGTTATTAAAATAAGGATTGACATTAATTGAATTAAAAAAATCCTTTGCTATGCCGTCCCGCCAGTTTGCTTCGGGCCTATAATAATACAATTGATCGGAATGAGAGCGTTTTGATCACTTTCGTCGAGCTATACGAGTATAGCTCATGCCGTGGTAAAAAATATTCAGTCAGCAAGTTCGGTAGCGGGGCTTAAGTATCGTCACTCTTCGAGGCTCTTTTAATGCACCTCAGCGTTTTAATACTGAAGAGATTTGGCTAGACGGATAGCGCATCCTCTCAGGAGAACATGGGGCACGGTCCCACAGAAGGAGAGGTCCGCCAGAGGTTGGCGGACCGAGGCCTGCCGAGGTTGCGGTGCATGCAGCTGCGAATTCCGCGACCACGGTCAAGGGTCAGGAGAAGGAACACCGTGGGTTTTTAGCCGGTAAGAGTCCGGCAGAACCCTTCGCTTTCCCCAGGCGAAGGATATCCATGAGGATTTACCCACGATAAAAAAAAGACGGATAGCGCATAACTAACTTAAATGGCAACAATGTCTACACACATGTGCAATACTGCTGACCAGAGGTTCTGTGATAACTCACTCAACGATACCGGGATGTTGATCTAACTTGCTTGCCAAGACGGAAGACAGAACAGTACCGGTGCGAGGGGATAGGTATTGTGCTTGATACGTTGTCTCAGTTTCTCTATTCCGTGTGGTAACTACACTCGGGAGCAAATAAATCGAGCCACTCCTTTTTTCACGTGTCCTGGTTATTAGTTTTGGTTTGATTTCATTGTATACTAAGTTGACAAAAAAATTACCCTGTCATTGTAAAGGTTATCAAATAACCTTTTAGGCGCATGCTACACGGTCAATATTTATCATGATATTTGGATCGTGATACTTAATCGTGATATTCATTGAGCGTTTAGACCAAAGTATTGATTGTTTAAACGCTCAATAAATATCACGACACAGGATCGCGATCCAAATATCGCGATAAATATTGAGCGTGTAGCATTCACCTTAGGCGATATATGTTTCGAAATGATCTGTTCCATAATGGGTACCAAAAATAATAACATGCTCGATTTATTTGCTCCCAAGTATATTAGCTTGTCTTATTGGCAGAGCATCGGTCTGCCCACCCTGCCTCAGCTAGACTAACGCACAAGAGTAGAGAAAAATTAAGTAGAAGGAGAAGGGAAGGAAAAAATCATTTGAATCTGATCCAATTCTCAATTGAATCGCTAGTTTATAGCTCGGTTCAAGGTCAACACTCTAAGGAGAGTACTCGATCAGTTTTAGCTGAACGACCATCTAGTATTGGCAGTTGTTTGTTCTACATATCAGCGAAGATTGGCAGAAATAATAAATTGATTTCAATTTGAATTAAATACAAACATAACCTCATGCCTGTAATGAAGGAATTTGAATGAAATGTTTGTATCTGTAGGAATATTGTTCATTATAATATAATGCCGTGGAAATGCGTTCCTTGCGAAGTATGTGAGGTGTAACTTTGAATGATAGATTGAGGAATGATGTGATACTCGTAAGACAAAGTTGCGGTTTCAAGATGATGTAGTGACAAAAATTTAAAGGAGTAAGCTTCGGTGGTTTGGGCATGTTGAAAGATTGAGTGAACGGCGATTAACAAAAGGAATTTATAAGGCGAATGTTAGTGTAAACGCCAGTAGGGGACGCCCTAGAAGGACATAAGTACATTTATGTTATTGGTGATGTTCTTCAAAAAGGACAGGTGCGTAGTACTTTCAACCGGCGTGCGTGTGTGACAAGATGTGACCGTGAAAGGAAAGGAAAGTGAAAGGAGTATGTAAGGATCGTAGCATGTGGCGTTATACAGTTTCTGCCTACCCCCATGGGAAAAAGGCGTGAGTTTATGTATGTATAATATAATTAATATTATTCACTGTTATGAATTTGGCTTCTGTGATGATATCAATTACAGTCCGCGAGGCCTAAGCTGAGTTTTGCATTTGTGTGGGAATGAATGCAGACGGGTCCTTTGCTTGGTTTAAACCGGTTTATGAATTCGTAGTATACAAGGTTAGTCAGAAAGGGGGTACTAATCCGAATGGGTGTTAAAGTACCCATAATAATGAGCAACTATTGTTCTACCACTTTCCCCAAAAGTCAATAGTTTAAGAGAAATAGCTGTTCAAAAATTATAAATAAAATACGCTAAAATCTATCTATCCTCAGCTATGATGAGCTGTGTTTACATTTTACGTCATATTTGGGGTCACGAATTAGAAGCCTAATTTTCTGAATCCGTAACTAAAGTAGGGACGAAGAATTTTTGAAAAAACTAAAATAAAATTATTTTACATGGAAATAAAAATTATCGAATTTTGAAATTTTAACACTTGCTTTAAAACCGTCATCAGTGATACTTTATGTGGCCTGCGGATTAGTACCCCCTTTCCGACTAACCTTGTATTCAATTCAAAATTGTCAACTCATTTTTATTTTATTTTTTCTTGTGCCTATTTCGATGCTTTTCTTTTTAACCCAAAGGTTGACTGGTAGAGAATGCCATATAGTGATATTATGGCGATATTACACGGTTCAACCAAATTGATTCACTTTGGTTGAAAAATGCAAAAATGAAAGCATATGCTATTGATCAATGATATTGAATGATTCACCTTTATGTTTATGGCAGAAGTGAACCGTGTAATATCATAGTGATATTACACGGTTCACTTCTGCCTTTCAATTTAAATGATGCTACCAAATTGAACCATATAAACATAAAAGTGAATCATTCAATATCATTGATCAATAGCATATGCTTTAATTTTTGCACCTTTCAACCAAAGTGAATCAATTTGGTTGAACCGTGTAATATCGCCATCAGCATTACACGGTTCACTTCTGCCTTTCAATTTGGATGAAGCAATCAAATTGAACCATGTAAACATAGAGGTGAATCATTCAATATCATTGATCAATAGATGCTTTCATTTTTGCACCTTTCAACCAAAGTGAATTAATTTGGTTGAACCGTGTAATATTGGCATTATGGCATTAAGTCCGCCTTATGTACCACCATAGTGCATAGAAGTATAAATAAATAAATATTGAACACTAGACTTTGGTATCCTGTTCTAATTTTATTTATTAATTATATTATGTATATGTATGGTAGGTAACCATACCGCACTACGATGAATAAGGGATATTTAAGCAACATTCAAATCGGATTATCGGATAAATAAACGCTGTGGTTACAAAATACCGTTATATATGGCTTCAGGGATTACTTAGTAGCCATGTTAAGTGCTATCCCGTAAGTGATAAACGTTAACGCATCAATAGGGCTATGAAGTCAGACATTAAATACACACGGATAATTAAATGAACAGAACCGTCCAAAAAATGACTTTTCGTGTTAAATTCAAAGGAGAATGTCTCCCATTCGAACAATCAAAGGGACTTTGAAGGTCGTTTCGAGACGAGCGGGGCGGAGATGTGTTTTAAAAAACCAATAGAATTTCGTTATTCACAAATCTCGTCTCCACTCAGCTTAAGTGGATACCACTGAGCGGAAATGTATCATATCTGTATGGCGCGATGGCTGCAGAGATGTGAGCTGTTCGTCGCTGAGATTGAGCTGGGCCGCGATACAAGGCGGAGATGTGAGCTTTGCCTCGCAAGCTGACGACGACGCGCAGCGGAGACGAGATGTGTGCAGCGTGCAGTGTCAGATCGCACTAAACTGTGCGTTCACATCCAACGCTCGCCGCACGCAGCTTAGTTCCGCTCTAGTCAGCGCACATATCCACCCTAGCCAGCACACATCTCCGCTACAGTCTAGCCAGTACGCATCTCCGCACAGTTTCGGTGGATACACCCGAGCTAAAAAACATCTCTTCTCGTCTCCGCTTCGGACATCTCGGCACATCTCCGCTTAGACAAACACCAGTCAAGCATTCACTTTTAAAGAACATAACAAAATGGTCACAGGCTTTTTGGATTAACATAACATCACGCCTGCATTCCCCGAAGGGTTGGGCAGAGGTGTAAAGTACGCCCTCATTTCGCCGTTATGTATATCGCCATGTAATAGGGGGCCAGTCTATTGCCATCAACTGAGTACAAATCCAGACTCCGGGCTGCTACTGAGAAATTCTAGACGGATAAACCCAATAACAGTTTGCTCGACTGGGGATCGAACTCAGCACCTCACGCTCAGCAGTTGCGCTTGCACCAATGAAGCCGTCAAATAGTATTTGATTTATCAATTAATTTTTTGTATGCCTTCCCTATATACCGGGTGACTTTTTTTAAGATCAGGAAAAAAAAGGGAAGAAAAACATTTTTTTTTTACTTGCCTTTTTTTAAATTTATCTATCAATAAATATTACCTACTAATTTGAAGTAAATCATACTAAATTTTGAAGTAAATAAATCTATGCAATAATATGATTATCTACATTCAAATCTGCGTATGATGATGAGTTTCTATAGTAGTTATCTATAGATATACAATACAGAAACAAAAAACGCCTTCGCCTTCGACTGCGTTCACCTATTATACCCAATTTTTTTTAGACGGTTATTAAATTCATCATATATATGCTATACATTCCTCTAAACCACCATTGTAATTGTAGGCACCAATTAAGAAATGGACAAAACGCTTCGTAACTAGATAGATGAAGCCCTATACAAAATAGGTCAAGTAATGGAATTTAACTGAGCAATACATGAAGTTGACTTACATTCTATCAACAGCAATAATTAGACCAGTAATGCAGTTCAGTCCAGTTGTCTGTCTGTCTGTCTCGATTGGTTTACCACGCGTCCGTTGATCTGACTCACGTCCTGTCTAGCTTCCTGCCTCAGGGGTCACTCTGTGGCGAATTGAGACAACCAATGCGAATCTTGGTTAACATTTCTTGTTGAGCATGTTTAAAGGACTTCGCTGCAACGTGCAATCTCATTCATTCATCACTCATTTTTTCTTGCAACAGCATTTTTACCTTTTCGATGATAAAAAAGTAAAATATGCCGAAAATGCTGCTTTTCCCTTTACATATTTGAAAGGGTACCAACCAGAGGGGGTGCATGAAAAGAGCCTCCACGAGTGACGATACTTAAGTACGTCCGGCGCACCCTGGGCAGTCAGACCTGCTAGGCTGCTACCAACCTTGCTGACTGGCTGATCTTTTCACCACAGCATGAGCTATTTTCGTATAGCTCGTGCTGACACGAAAGAAGAAGACCAACCAGAAACTACTGCTTAGAATCAATCTAACTTTTTCACAAGCCGTGCTATATTAGCTATCAAAATATATAATGCTTATGCGGCTTAAGTGTGAAGTTGGCTGTGGAAAGATACAATTAAGTCATCAGTTGGGAAAAAAACGAAATGACTTTCCGAACAACCTAATGCATTATTGTGAATTACTCTCGAATTAAGATAATGGGTATCCTTGTCTGTGAGGAAATAATACCTTACTTCACCAAAGTTACCACATTCAGTGCTGGGTGCCCTCCTGTAGTCGCATTCGCCATGCCGGGTGCCCTCGAAGAGGGCTCATTTTAAATGTAGGTTTTTCTTGGAAAATACACCGTCATGAAACAAGCAAACACCTATTTTACGACGTAGTAGCGTATTTTTCACGGTTTTTAACCTAATGCTAGGAACCCTCCTCGAGGGTTCACTTTTAGTGCAAACGTAATGCAGAGGACCCTCCTGGAAGGTCCACTAGCAATATGTATGGCGGCATGACGTATGAGCTCTATGAAAAGTGTGGTGGAATGAAACGTGTTAATAAATCCAATTGAACACACATAACATAACATCATGCCTGAATTCCCTGAAGAGTTGAGCAGAGGTGCACAGTACACCCTCATTTCGGGCTTATGTTTAAATCCCATGTAATAAGGGGCGAGAATATTGCCAATCAGATGTACCAAACCCGAAAAGGCGGTAATTCTTAACTTAGTAAATAATGTGGAAACACGTTTTAAATGGAGGTAAAAATAGTAATCCAATTCAATTTTACTGATAAGCAACTTAATAGAACCAATTTTCTTATACGTACGTAGGTACTTTGCTAAGCTGAATCATGCTTCAACCCTGTTTGGCTAATGAAGTGTGAGGTGCCTGCTACAGTTGATAAGCTAAAGGGTTCTTATGATCACGAGTCACAAGGCAATAGAAGTTTGATCACATAGAATGGCGACAAACTATGGAAAGGCCTGTGTTGTACCAGACTGATGAAACAATCTTACCAAAATAACTTTTGGTTAGGTACATAAGTAAAAGAGCAAAGCAAACAAGTCCTGCTTCCCGATTCAGAACCTTTTCGATAAGCAGTTGTGGACTGGTTCGGTGTTTTATCTCATTCCGTCCACGATTCTCCTAACGAGACAAAAAGAGATAGCTTACCGAATACCACAACTGACTAATCAAATTGTTCTGAATCATGGGGCTGGACCTGGAAAAAGATCAGTCCGTGTAACGCTAGGAGTCAGGACGCTAAGCAATATTATACAGTGGAATGAAGAAGCTACCTGTATCATTAATAATCTTGGAACTGGCTACCGCAAATAAGACGTTACCTATAAATTTTCGGAGCTATATTTCAAGATTGCTTCCTACATCTTCCATTGCTTTTGGATCAACGCCCAAAAACCTATCTTAAACCACGTAGCTAACTAAATAAAAAGCATCTGCATCTGCATCCATGCTCACGTTTAGTGTTACAAAAAGTGGTGGCAAATTAATAAACCAATTTGGTTGGTAAGGAATGTGGAGCCCGTAATAAGCGTATCCGCTTGTCTTAGACATCGCTGTCCATTGAGTCACTGTGAATGCCACGAATTGACGGGATATAAGTAAGATGTAAATTAAATATTATGCTGTTATCTGCATGTCAACTTGTCTCAGATATCTTAGTATCAAAGTTTTTGTAGCGAGATCGTGGCAGATTTATCTTATGGGAAAATGATTATAACAAATACGGTGCTTGGTTAAGTAGTATTTTTATTTAGGTAACTGTTGCACCTTTTGGCATTATGGTGTGTGTCGATTTGCATGCTGAATAAATTGATTTTGATTCTCTCTTTCCTGAAATTCGATTAGCTCATGAATGTTGCTGCCAATATAAATAATACACAATGCTTCTTCGAGATGATCATCACGAAAGCATAATCCATCAAGAATGTTGTTGAATTTCTTTCTATTTCTTATCCAATGTTTGGGTTCTTTATTCCTCTGCATCCACATTCCAAAATATTATATATCATCGAGACTGATAGAGACCGATCCGGTATCTTCCAAAGGCCCTGGATCAAAAATGTTTACGCAAATCAATGTATTGGAGTAAACATTTGTAAATATTTTGATGTAGCCAGAAAGCTGAAGCAATGTTACGAGTTTTTTTGCTTCACACTAATATTTATATACGTAAAGATAGGATGTTATTTGTTAATGATGATTGGAATGTGTTGAGATCTTGATATATTTTTTCCTGTGCGAACTACGCCAGCCATACTACGTAGTTACGTACTAAGGCATACATCATTTCGTCTCAGTACGAGATAATCTTCTGCCTAGCCTTTTCCCAACCATGTCGGGGTCATCTTGCAGTCTAACAAGACGCAGAAACTGCCATCAGACCTCCGCAACTCGGTTACTGGGCAATGCCGATATCCTAAGGTTAGACCGGTTGTCATACTTTCGGTATTCTGAAGGTATTCCTTACACTTCCTTAGGGGACAGATCGGAATATTTTTTATTTAATTGGCCTATCTGCAATTCTAACACTGTTTATCCTAATAATACAAGAAATATGATACAAGCATAGTGTAACAATATGATGCGATACAGCATGAAATCGATCTGTCTCCCCGATCTGTCCCCTTCAGGTGGCCAATCAGGAATAAAAAAATCGATCTGTTCCCCTGTCACCAAAACGAACGGACAGATCGAAAGAATTATTTCTGGTCTGTCCCCTGCTGTTCTTTAGGGGGACAAATATAAATAAAAAGTTTCGATCTGTTCCCCTGTTACCGACGAGGGGACAGATCGGAATATTCCCTTCTGAAGACCGATAACGACTGTCAAAGGTATTCTTATGACGATCCCTGGTTCACCTATGATTGATTGATACCTATGATTGACTTTGCTCAGTAACTGGGTGGCGGAGGTCTGATGGCGGTCGCTCCGTGTAAAATACTGGTATTCAAGGCTGGCTTTAAAATAGTCGTATAAAGGCTAGGAGGAAGATAGGTACTCCGAAATAAGACTCTTAATTTCTCGGTGTTTCCAACAAAATATCATTCGAGCTGAGCTATCTAATATTACAAAGCGTTATATTTGTGTATAGGTCTGTGGTATATGAAGCCGAGGCCGGATATAAATCTGTGTTGAGTGGACGGCATACCGTCCAAACTTCTAACAGTGTAAACAGCGAACTACGGTATCCATTGAACGATCAGTCACGGCAAATTAAGACTTCTTGGGAAAAATAATGAATGTCAATAAATGTTTAATTAGAGTTGACGTTTCATCATTCAGCTGAAAGACGTTCACTGCTAGACCTTCTTCTGACCTGCTTCTCGCATCCAGCGGATTCCCGCGACCTTCACCAGATCATCGGTCCACCTTGTGGGAGGCCTATTATACCTACGCTGCGTCTTCCGGTACGCGGTCGCCACTCCAGAACCTTTCGGCTCCATCGGCCATCCGTTCTGTGAGCACTATGCACTGCCCACTGCCATTGAAGTTTGGCAATTCTTCGAGCTATGTCGGTTACCCTGGTTCTCCTGCGGACCTCATCATTTCTGATATGATCACGCAGGGTAACTCCGAGCATAGCTCTCTCCATTACCCTTTGGGTGACCTTGACCCTTCTTATAGTCCCATTGTAAATTATAAAGACGTTTGCGGGCGGACATTTCTGCTTTTTGCGATGGACGAACTCATAGAAATTAAAGGATTGTAGCTGGCTATAATTATTTTACTCAATTCTGATTACTGTAGATACACCAAGAATGCTAACAGATGGCATAAAAAAGTCAGTTTAACAAAAATTGTGACATTCATTATTTTTCAAGATGAGTCTTCAAAAATGGACGGTTTTCTACAGACATGCCAAGGTTGTACTCTGAACATAGCATCACAAAAGGTCTAGAAAATGTATTTTCCAAGGCGCATGCTAACGCTCAATATTTATCATGATATTATGATCCCGATCCCGGATCGTGATGTTATGAATCGATGATTGCAGAACGTTAGTAGATAGACATCTAGTTGTGGAAATTATGTATAAACTCTATATTTTTTTTATTTTATCGATTACTTTAAATTTAAACGAACACACGTATTTGTGTTTTTTTCTTAAATGGTTTTAAAAGTTTATAGAAATACTTTAGGTTCTCTAGAAAAATATTTTTTTTTTATTTGGACTCGTGCCCGTTCTGCAGCCAATATAAATATGTTTGTTCTGCAATATGCGATTCAATTGGGCGATTAAACAACCAGTTTAATGATCTAAATGCTCAAGAAATATTACGATCCAAGATGGCGATCCAAATATCGCGATAGATATTGAACGTGTTGCATTCGCCTAAGATAAGTGCGGGATAAACAGTAACATTTACTTGTGAAACTGGAGAAATATTTGCGCCGTATAGTGAACTAGAGGTCACCCGCAGCTTCGCCTGAGTGGATGTCGTTTATCGCGCAGATATTTCGCGGTTTTCGGAATAAAAGTAGCCTATGTCCTTCTTCGGGTTCCAGACTATATCTGTACCAAGTTTCATCAAAATCGGTTCAGCGGTTTAGGCGTGAAAGCGTAACAGACAGACAGACAGAGTTACTTGACTTCGCATTCATAATATTTTTAGGGATTAAACGCAATAAATGATGCGTGTATGACAAGATGTATGACCGTTGACGAAGAGTATGTAAGGATCGTAGCATGTGGCGTTCTAAAAGTGTCTGCCTACCTCCATGGGAAAAAGGCGTGAGTTTATGTATGTACATATACAGGGTGTTTGGCAGAACGTTGAACATACGAAAATGGTGGATAGGTGGGGTCAAATGCTACTTACTCAGCCCTAATTTATGTGGCCCTGGACGCATGGATATTTAAAAAAAATTTTTTTTGCTTTCTTCTGTTTTCACCACTTTCTTAACTTTCCAATCTTTAATGTTGGCAGGTTCTTATAAAATTATTGCTTTATTCAGATGTTAGCAAGAAAAAAAGTTATGAGTCCTCAAACTTATAGAAAGACGTAAAAAATACTTAAATCTGAATTTCAACTTGCATAAAAAAAAAAATCCAGGGGGCCAGGGCCAAATAAATTAGGGCTGAGTAAGTAGCAGATGACCCCACCTATCCACCGTTTTCGTATGTTCAACGTTCTGCCAAACACCCTGTATAAATGATACAATACATATTAAGTAAGTAGTGCTCATGTATTGCCCAGTGAAAAATCCTCCGTTCAATTCTCCCACATCACATTAAAATTTACCAATTTAATTCCTAATAATAAATTGTCGTACGACAACGGAGACGCGCTCGCCAATAAAACAAATATCTGTGCGTTTTGGCAACGGGTGATGTTGTCTTTATAATAATAATTCTGTTGTTATAAAGGCCAGCGGTTTTCTACGGAGACAGAACAGTACGAGACTTATTAGAAAACCATCTTATCACATCATCTACTGAAAATCTGAAACCATAGGCGTGCCATAGGTATACTAAGCTGGAAAAATACCTATATGTTTTCGTTAGGCCAAAAAAATTTAACTTGTTCGATGCTAATGAAATCATTCAAGTCAGAGGTTTTCTCAAAATCTATTAGCGAAAGTGAAACTAGGCGAAACAGCACAGTTGGATGACAAAATAAACCAATACTGCTCAATGGCAAAGAATCTATTCTGATCAATATTCATGACAATCCAAAATTGAAATGCGAAGCGGATTCTATCGGAGACCCATCTGGGATGAAGATCTATCTTCACTATGACTTTCGAGCCACAATCACTCCACTTTTCGATTCATGCACGTTTGGGCCGTTTCAGATGGCTACATGTCAAAGGATCGACAAATAAGTGCGGACATGTCATTAGGTCGACTGCGTTGCATTAGAGCGACAGGTCAAATGTTCGATAGGACGTTGGAGCGAGGGTTAATGTGTTATATGTAAAGCCGGCAATACATGTTGGCCATAGCTCGCCGAGCGCAGGCGAGTATCAACGTATAGACAGCCCATTTGTCTAGCCTCGCCTTTGCTCGTCGTAGCTTGCCTAGCTGGCCGAGTGCAGGCGAGCGCCAACGTGTATACAGTTCGTTTGGCGTGCCTTGCCATCAAACGGGATCGCTCGCCACGACTCGTCTGACTTCGGAACAGTGTCGGCTTTTCTGCACAACTCAAAAGCGGCTCGGCTGCACTCAGTAAGTCGTGTCCACATGTTTGTCGGCCTTGTTGGCATTGGTGTCCTTCGAACCTGACCAACACGAAGAAGAAGACATACGCCTTATATCAATTCGCCTACGCTCGCGTTGGCTGTGATTTGGCCAACATATATTGTTGGCTTAAGAGAGCAAGCGAGCTCGGGACCTTGAGCACTTGACCACCCCGACTCGATTGGTTTAGGTTCAAAGGGCGTGACGGGGGCTGGTGAGCGAGAAAAGCGAGCGAACTACGCCTGAGAACTAAGCGACCTGTCGAACCTTTGGTGTATCGCTCCAACATCTATCGAACATTAATTGACCTATCGCTCTAATGACCAGTCGAGCTAATGACATAATTATAGTACACTTGTTTGTCGAACCTATGACATTCAGTCGTCAGATTCCTCTGTACAGATACCCAAAAAAGACACCTTCACGGCTGCTAAACTATTAACAAAAACAATACATTTACTAGTAAAAACATGAACTACTCTACTCATCTATACATATAATAAAATCGTGGTTTAGAAATAAGTATGAAATTTTTGTCTAGAACTTATAAATCGCGCGGTAACGAAACCATAGCGCGATCTAATTCGACGCCAACGCCATCTAGGGAAGTAAAGATTAAACATATGTTTGCATGTTTATGCAAGCATCACGTAAAAAGAGCTGACCCAATGCTGTTGACTTGTATAAACATATATTGTGCTTATCTCCAAGTAACATATTTTTTTTGTTTCATTGCAATCGGTTCACGCATTCAAAAGATATGCAAATAATTAATATCTTCTATACATTTACAAATCTGTAGACTTTTGCGTATCTGTACATAGCAAATATTTTGAAAAAACCTGGTTGGGGTGTTAAACTATAACCAATAGAACCCATTTTTAACATTTTTGGATTTTTTGTCTGTTTATCTGTTTGTCTGTTTATCTGTTTGTTTGTTCAAGCATCACATAAAAACAACTGATCCAATGTTGTTGACTTTTATAAATAAATATTGTGCTTATCTCCAAGTAACATATGTTTTTTGTTTCATCGCAATCGGTTCACGCAATCAAAAGTTATGCGAATTTTAAGTTTTCTAGAAGAACTTAGCATGTATTAGTTTATTTTCAATAGATGGCGTTACGTGTATCAAATCATGTTGTGAGGAAATATATTACTACGAATAAATCCACAAATTACCTAATATTCATTGTTGAATTGGTACCTATTCTCTGTCTACAAAAGGTCTAATGATCTCTATCCTTATGAAAAAGGAACTAAGCTTTTACAAAAAAAAAACGAAGATATTGTTATTTAGAATTTATTAGGTCAATTTCTTATTGTTGTTCACAATAAAATGAATTCATGACTTCATGTGGACTAATAGTAAGATTTTTGTTCATTGAATGTTCATACTTTTTGGGAATGCTGATGCCGAAAATAAGGTCCAAATTCAAATTGAAATCGGTGGCCATGATTATTTGCAAGGAAAGCGCTCACCCAGTGCTTTCGTTGAAATTTAGTATTTCGTAATCATTCTATCTACTCAATGCACTTTTTGGAATTTTTTTCTATATTTAATTTTATTTTGTTCATTATTGTCAGATTTATTCAAAGCCTGTCGCCGTCGTTTTAATAAGTTTATTTAATTGAGTTTTTTTAAGCTTTAGGTAGGTAATGTTCCAAAGACATGGCCATGGAGGGAAAGTACTTTAAATATTAAAAATAGCAAATTTCACTCAAAGGAAACTTCATTTCACTTTTTTTTAAAGTAAGAAATATTGCGTTTTACTGATTTTTTTGCCTGAACCGGGAATCGAACTGACAAAGCTTTATGTACCATCCGGTATTATATTATGGCACCTGTTGATAGATATTTATAAGGTCAATAATAAGGATCAAATCTCTCCAACAAACACACTGTCTTAAATTGAAGGAAGTGCAAGAAATAAGAAGTAACAACAAATAAGTGTTTGAATTGAAATGTACCTAAGTTAGGTAGGTACTTAATGTTAGTTTTTATGGTCTTCCATCAATTTCAGGCACTATGTATAATGGAGCGATCATATCGATTGGTGAAATAAAAATATAGAAGATGTTTTTTCGCGTTTGTGTTGGTTCGATTTCCAGATCAGACTTTTTGAAAGCAGTACCTACCTATTTATAACTTATTAAAATTAAATGAAGTCTTCTATAAGTTTTTTTTTTAATATTTAAAGTTCTTTTCTATACCTACCACACCTCGAATGAAATCATAATTTAGTTCGCAGATTGTAACAAGACGGCGTTGTAACTATTTTTGTATCGCGATATGGTTTTGTTACATCTTCAATAAAAGTATTCAATTATAATCCATTTTAGCAAGGAAATGTATAGAAATAAGCAACACGTTTTTAGTATTACGGTTTTATGAATATTTACGGTCAATCAAGAGGAGCTGAAACTCTACATAAAGAAATGGTTCAAAAGATATAAGTGTCTTAGTGGGACACCTTTGTCTATTATTATAATAAATGGATTATTTAGTTGCTGCGACACAATGTTGTTTTCCGACTTCCACGCGGACGGAGTCGCGGGCACAGCTAGTTATCTAATAATTAACAATTCAATACAGCGTGTCGCACAAGGACGAACTGTGTTTTTATGCAAATAGATCTTGTAATGGGTTTACATAGACTTTTGTATAAATTGTTTGAAGAAACGAGTTGTATGTGAAATTATGTGCCGATTCTGTTATGTTCAAACTAAACTTAATTTAGGCTATTGCCATCTTTCTCACTCTGATAATATAAGCAAGAGACGGACGTAAATAAGAGCAGTCAAAAGGTGAACTAAAATTTCCTTACCACGTCAGAACGTGTCGTAAAACTATCTGCCGACTGGGCTAAAAAACTTTTAAGTTATATTACTTTTTAACCGACTTCAAAAAGGAGGAGGTTCTCAATTCAGTTGTTTTTTTTATGTTTGTTACCTCAGATTTCCGTCATTTATGAACCGATACGAAAAAACCTTGTTTTGTTTGAGAGGGTATACTTCCCGTTTGGTCCCATATCAATATCGAAATCGATCCAGCGCTTTTTGAAAAAATCAACAAAAACTAAAAAATATACACAAATCGTATACAAGGTTAGTCAGAAAGGGGGTACTAATCCGAAAGCCACTTATAGTATCACTGAAGACTGTTTTATAGCATGTGTTAAAAAAATTAAATTCGTATGTTTTTATTTCCATACAAAAGTAAATAAATATTATTTATTTCAAAAACTCCGCAACCCTAATTTTGTTATAAGCCTATCGGTTCGGTGCGGCGCGGGCGGTAAAATACAAAGCGCCAGCTGTACCTACGTACCTACGACTGCCGCCGAAATCGTAGGTTACTATGATACCGTGTATGTGTGCGTGTAGCGGAAGTTTTTGAACATAATTATGATTATTACCTAGAAACTTACCATTTCTGATGTCGACGCTTTCTCTGCCAACGAGAATGTCACACACGTGTCGTCTTAATTTTAAATTGAAACACAAGAAACACTTTTGGTCATTAATGTTTTATGTAAGTACGTAGGTACCTAACCTACCTACGAATGGAATGGATGTATCCCCCGTATCACCACGGACACTACAAGAAGGGTTCAATTCCGAATGGAACAAGCACTTTCGGTTGTTAGTTTTATGAACTTACGTTACCTACAAATGAATCTATCACCACGGACACTACGAAAAGGGTTCATTTCCAATTGGAACACAAGAAGCACTATTGGTTATCACAAACAAAATAGGATCAATCTGCCGCCCTTATCGCGTGATGCACAAAGACGCGTGGCGATGTAGGTACCTACGGACGGATGCGATCGCATTACGTAACATCTATCTGCGGATTGTCTTTCATGCTCTCAAACGCAGATGTTACTCTTTACCCCATCTTGTTTTCATTGCTGTAGTCCGCAGCGTAACCCATACACTTCACGTGACCCCACAATAAGTCCAGCGGAATCAGGTCTGGTGAGCGAGGAGGCCAGGCTACGGGAACGCCACGTCCGATCTACATGGGGAACTGCTGATCCCAGTACGCTCTACGGCTGCGAGCGAAAAGAAGCGAAGCGCCGGCGCCGCGCCGCTGTACTAGCTGGATCACAACACAATCCTCGAATACTAGACCGAAAACCTTTGCCGGACAATTCATGGCCTGTTGAGAGCACGGCATCACAACTATCGTTACACATCACCATGTTATAACACTCCTCATTTAGTACTCCGTCAACCTCCGTGTATAAACAACCGTGTTAAAGTACACATAATAATGAGGAACTTTTGTTCTACAACTTTTCCCAAAAGTCAATAGTTTAAGAGAAACAGTTGTTCAAAAATCTCAAAAAAAAATCTCTAAAATCTATCTATCCCCAGTTATGATCAGCTTGTTTACATTTTAGGTCATATTTGAGGTCATGAATTAGAAGCACCATTTTCTGAATTTGTAACTAAAGCAGGGATGAAGAATTTTTGATAAAACTAAAATAAAAATCATTTTATTTGGAAAAAAAAATATCGAATTTTGAAATTTTAACCCTTTGGCTCGACGAGATTTTGACATTTGTCATACCCGCTGACTCGGGGAGTTGTCGCGTCAATTAATTGAATTAAGTCACCAAATGCAGGAATTTGCACGCAAGTTTTAAGTATGAATTTAATGTGAAAAATATTTTATTTCATTAATATTGTACCTAATATGTCTAGTAAATTTCTTTAAAAATGTGCTGTTTACGTGAAGCTACGTCAACATAATGCGAAATTAGAATAAAATAGATATTTAATATACCTATATCCAAATATTAGTTGAGATAGATTAGCTCAAAAACAGTAATTAACGTACCTAGTTACGTGTTGAAACGCTGAAGGGACAAGCTAAACATAGTTTCTTTTTCTTTTCATTTTCACTTTTACCATTATTCAAATACAAAAACGGATAAAAAAACACAATTCAATTCAGTAAAAATTGTACGTCGACTTAATTCGAACCTAGTGCTGACCATCAATCCAAAATTGTTAATACAATACAAATGTTGCATTCAGCCAAATCGATACTCATTCAGCCTAATCGAAACTCATTCATCCTAATCGAAAAATAATCATTAAATAAATAAAATCGCTCGAAAGTTAATTAATGACATTTATTTATTTTCGGCATAGCTACAAATATCTAAATAATTTCACGTGAATAGAAATTATTTTTCAAAAACCTAAAGTATTGGCACAGATTAAATATTAGTACAAGTAGAATGAACACGAAGATATTTTAAGTATCTAATAGACATAATTAGAATGTATTACCACATTCTCTCCTATATTACTACATGCAGTCGGTCAACGCGGTACATTGTCGCAGAGCATTCGTGCTAGGGTTTGCTGAGGAAAGCGAGCAGCAGAGAGGCGGAGCTTATGTCCTAATCTGCCATACCGCAGCTCGGGACATAAATTCCTGGGCCTTTGCTTCCTGATTTCAAATAGAAGTGAAATAGTTCATAAGATAGAGGACGTACTACTATAATCAGGTTTTAATAATGTTAGAGGACATACGGTCGGTTCACAAAACAAACATGGCTAAGATCGATTTCTAAATCTAAGATAGCGGCTACGAAAACTTACTACTTATTCATCATGGGTGATATTTCCATGGTTTTCATGGCTCCTGTTGCAGAAAATGAGGTCAAAACATGAAAAGTTCACTAGTCGTCATGGGTGTCAATTCTGTAGTTTTCGGTGGCGCTGAGGCCGAAAATGGGGACAAAATGAAATTCCAAGATAGCGGCTACAAAAATTTGCAAATTAGTCGTCATGGGTTTCAAAATCGTGATTTTCGGGGGTGTTAATGCTGAAAATGAGATTAAATCCAAATCCAAGATGGCGGTTACGCAAATTGGCTAGCTGTCATGGGTGTCAATCCCATGATTTAAGGGCTCGTAAATTTCATTTAACTAGGTAGTGAACTTTCATGACGGCTATCTTGGATTTAGGAGTAGAATTTATTTTCGGCTTCAGCACCCCCGAAATCTATGGAAATAATATAATTATGAAATAATAAGTAAATTTTCAAGGCCGCCATCTTGAATTTAAGAATAACAGTCTACCTACTGCTGCAAGGCTTATCCGCTGCGACTATCAGCTCGTCAAAATGTTAAGGTCTAAAAAATGTTGTAAAAGTGCCAAGTAAAGATGGCTGACCCTTTGCACCCCTGTCCAAATAAAACGAGCAAAATTTCATAAAGCGTTTAAAATCGATCTCGAAATAAAATCCTACTTCAAAACCCAGAGGTGCCTAGTCCGAGGTGAAACATTTAAGAGTTCGTGTAATGTTACAATTATTCGCCATTTTCACATAACAGCATGTTCATTGCTCGTTTTACGTTCTAACTTATTCGAATTCTAACTACTACATTATAAGTAAATGCTTCCGGTCAGCATCCGACTTAAGATGGCCCAAGGCCTCATCAATGTCTCGCATCGAGAATGCCAAAAGCTTTCCGCCATTAAATCTTCCCCGAAATCAAATACTCACTACGCCTATGTCAGATATACTGGGCACCCTATACCATCTACGCCTTCAAAAAATAAAGTCTATAATGTATGACCCCTTCACCCTCTTCACCTCTCTTCTGTTTTTTTTTCGCTTATTCACAACCGTCAACCATCCTGGACATAATAAAATTAATATTCTATGTAGGTACCTATGCAATTTAAAATTAGTACATGAAGGCGTAGGCGAGGTACCTAGATTTCGCACTATTAAGATCCCGTTTAACAATTTTAAACCTTATTACAAGGAACGTTTCGTAGATAATTATTATTTTACTGCCGATATTGCGTCATTATTAGAATTTATTTTTTGAATTTTGAATAAAGAATATCAGTCTACGGATGCATTGGATTCCACAGTGAAGTTTCGGTACGAATATTTATTGATGTAGCCACAGAGGATTATGATTTATGATGAATCTAAATCTATTTTATTTAAATGTACCTACTGACTTATTACGATATTTAAAAAAAAGTATCTTTGATTGCTTGATTATAATTTTAACATAGATAGAATGTTAAATTACATCAAACATTAAAATATTTACTATAATTAAAAAAATCGATTTTTGGTGTTACTTATTTTTTATTAAATCGATTCGAACAAAATCACAACGAAATAATCGATTCACGTAATCACTTTCTCACATCATTAACCATAAAAAAGTAATATGGCGGCTGATTCCGAATCCCAAATTGAGTAGTGATAACAAAGATTTCGTGATATTTTACGTACGTTTACGTTTTACGTTAAAACATGGGCTTTTTCTAGTAGTATATCGCATTTGTCAATAGATGATAGATTGTTTTTAACCACGCCTACTGTGTAATTTGTGATATTAGTGATAAATGAACAACAACAAAAGTTCAACTGGCGGGAAGCTTTTACTTTGGATATCAAAAACTTTGTTATCACTACTAAAATTACCAAAACTATGGATGATTTCCTCGAGTTAATAAATGATTTACTCATTTTGTGATGATTGGTAGTCCAGAATCCATTCTTTTTATGATTTTTAGCGTCCACCACGACTGTCATCAAATGGCGGTTATCGCATTTATACATTCAGTTTTGTAAAGGTAAATATTAAAACTCGTGCGCTAAATAGGATTGATTCAATGGTACTCAAACTTGAGCTTTTTATTTAGTTCTTATAAATTTCATCCAATAACAAGATCCGATAAGTAGATAATTAAATGTTTACATTATTAATTAGGATGTCGTATGACCTAATTCTGGGCCCCGATCGGGGTCGAAAACGAGTTTACGGTAGTTCTTGTGTTCGTCCCCTTTCGGGGCCCGCTACGGACTATACGGTTAACACTTGCTTTCAAACAGTCATCAGCGATACTACAAGTGGGCTTCGGATTAGTACCCCCTTTCTGACTAACCTTGTATAGTAAAATTATCAGTTTTAGAAGTCGGTGTAATTCCACGCTGAAACATATGAAACTGATAATTTTATTATATTATCATAATTATTTTACTCCGTTTAGTTTTTTTTTTTTAAGTCGGTTATTTATTACTTTTTATAAAGTTATTTTATTTGTTGTAAATAGCTTGTTTTGACCAAAATTAAGAATTTTAGGAACATTTTTCATACAGAAATAACAACTTTTCATGCGGCCTGAGACAGGAAATGGACACGATATAAAAACAGTAAAAATAAAAAAAATGGAAAACGTTAATAGCAAATTTTGATCAGACACTCCTCAAATATGACACGAAAGTTTCACCAAATGTGACGTTATTAGATCCTATTTACAAATAGACAACCACAAAATTAATGGGTCATATCGTAAAATCGCAATATGATAGCTATCAAAACCGAAAAGATGCGCATTATTATCTTTACCTGTATTATTATCAATAACGTCAATCGTTGATATTATACCTAATCACCCTGCAAATCGTAGTGATTATCACAATTATTACGTAAACAACATTATTTCATAATGTTACGTGTTATGTAAAGCGTGAATTACACAGAAAAGGCATAAGGTGCAGATACGGCGCAGGCGCGTCGCTTTCATACATTTTTTGCGAAAAAGATTTCAAGCGGCGCGACAAAACATAGGAAAGCGACGCGCCTTATGCCTTATGGCCTTTTCTGTGTAATTCACGCTTAAGAGGGAGGCTCGTGAAATGCAGTAAGAATTATTACGAGCTCTTATCAAGTGACAATACAGCTGCGATTACAGTATACTAGAGGCTGCCGGCGGCTTTTCCCGCGTGGATGTCGTTTATCGTGTATTCCGTATTTGCCGGGATAAAAGCAGCCTATGTCCTTTTCCAGGTTCCAGACTATCTCTGTACCAAGTTTCATCAAAATCGGTTCAGCGGTTTAGACGTAAAAGCGTAACAGACAGACAGAGTTACTTTCGCATTTACATATAATATTAGTAGGGATTTACAACATGTAATAGGAATAACGCAAACACACAAACACTTTGCAGTTAGAATATTCAGTTATAGTCATAATATGTGCTTAAATATTGTTTAATATATTACTTTTTCATTGTTAATTGCGTTTAAAATGCAGTCTTGTGACTTTGAATAAGGCTCAACGTTTAAAAAAATGACTAAATTCAATTTAGTAGGCGATTCATAACAAACTACTTTCAGAGTTTGCGTTTATTATATTACACTTTTTATTTTTAATAGGTCAAGCTGTAGTCAGCCACGTAATTTATTTTTTCGAGTTTATCATACGTTATGTGAAATATAAACATCTTAAATACGTAATTATTTTTTTCTTATTTCCGTTTACGTAATAGGTAGTGCATTGTATTTATTTATGTGTGTATTACTACACTTTTTAAAACTACACTTTTTACTGTACTACTGTCAAACATTTGTTTACGAAAAGTAATACAATAATATTTTTCGTTTCACTCGTAACTTCATAAAATTTTATCAATTTCATAACCTAGTTGTGTATCCCAATAAAGACAGAACACTAGGCATGATTTTCCGAAAGTATGCTTGTTTTTCAAATATTATTTTAAGCGCGCTAAATATCGAATGTTATGTTTGTTTAGCGGCTAGTATATCAAGAGATACACTAGCCGCCTAACAAGTTTATCTAATCTAATAGCTTCTCAAATTGGCACGCATGCTGGGGTAAAATATAACAGAATACACTCGAAGCCAGACTGATCTCCTTGGCATTCGATCAGTCAATGTTACAAAAAAATAATACAGAAAATCCACTCGGCAAAACATGCGAGAACGAAGCTCATGGACTAACTATAAACAGATTGCATGCCTATGTATTTCCTGGTTCCGTTTATCCACAGTTTAGCGACACATTGTAAGGAATGGACCTTTTGTACTTCTTTATTTTGCGGTCGTGTCTATAGATATTCATAGTGAAGACATTCAATGATGTCTCCAAAATGTTATTCGTAGTGCAGACATGTTTGGTAGTCACTCTCGATTTCATAAATGACATGAATTGCTTAGTAGGCGGATGAGAAGCAGTTGACACTAAATGTCTTGAGTAGCATAAAGAATGCGCGCTGGTAAGAAAGCCACCAGCACACCAGATATGATGGTGAGTTTATAGTTTAACGTTAGCGAAGCAACCACATTAATATTTTCTTTGATGAAAGTAATCTTTGCTGGGGAGTTTGTTGCGCCGCGCCGTTCGTTCCTCACAGCATAAACACTAGGAAGCGGTGAAGGGCGAGCGTCTTTGGGGGCTGTCTAAGGCTCGGACTCCACCAAAGCGCAGATGTGCGGAGATGTCCGATTTTTCAGCTGGGGTGTATCCACCGAACCTGTGCGGAGATGCGTACTGGCTAGACTGTAGCGGAGATGTGTGCTGGCTACAGTAGAGATGTGTGCTGACTAGAGCGGACCTGAGCTGCGTGCGGCGAGCGTTGGATGTGAACGCACAGTTTAGTGCGATCTGTCGTGCACGCCGCACACATCTAGTCTCCACTGCGCGCCGTCGTCAGCTTGCGAGGCAAAGCTCACATCTCCGCCTTGTACTGCGGCCCAGCTCAATCTCAGCGAGGAACAGCTCACATCTCCGCTTCCATCGCGCCATACAAATATGATACATCTCCGCTCAGTGGTATCCACCTATGCTGAGTGGAGACGAGATGTGTGAATAACGAAATTCTATTGGTTTTTTAAAACACATCTCCGCTCCGCTCTTCTCGTCTCCGCTTTGGTGGAGTCCCCGGGCCTTAGGTATATGTAACATTGACGTCCAAAAAGAACTATTTCTAGTCTATTTTTGAATAAATGAGGTCGAAGTTTCAGTACTATCTCCATTAATAGACGTTGTAGTTTTGTTAACGACGGCGATAGTGGTTCTACGGAACACTTGAATCATGAACTACAGGTACTTAATAGTATCTAAGCAGCTACATTTGTATCTATTAAAATAACAGTCTCCTAGAAACTAGCCAAGATAATTCTCCAATGTCGTATTAACCGTCGCTGTTACCTACTTCAGAGAAAACATTTAAAACAGCAATTTAATTGGAGTTTTTCCACATTGGCTGTCATGTCATCTAAAGAGAGAGATTCAATGCGCTGTGTGGATGTGAGAACTGCATGTTTTATGTCCAATTTAAATGAGTCGCTGTCGATTTATCGGCAACAATCACCAGCGTCATTCGATGTAGCCATTAAAAGATTGTGTGACCCAAGTTTATAGCAGATGGCGGGATGGATGTAAATATGAGTGGATTCGTATGCAGATTGACTGTAATGATAAATTAAAAATGTAAAAAACCCCCATCGCAATTAACAAAACAGCTAATGACTCTGAAACGGCTGAACCGATTTTGATCAAACATGTCTAAGAACCACCGCTAGAAAACCAGCTTTTAAATAAAAAAAACCGCACCTAAATCGTTTCACCCGTTTAAGAGCTATGGTGCCACAGACAGACACACATAGCGGTCAAACTTATAACACCCCTCTTTTTGCGTCGGGGGTTAAAAATCAAAAGTAACGTATACACCAGGTCGACAGGTCGACCGTTGCTGGCCCGCTAAAGGCGGCAGCGACCCCGGTTTTAACGCCTAGTCGCTAGACGACTACTTCGTAGGCGAAGTCGATTGAGTCGACTAGATTTAATTCCTTTCGGGTGACTCGGACGCCTTCGGCAAGCCACGGACGACCGAATCGAACGATTACGACTGTTTGCGCCGACTTGGTGCCCTGGCCGAAGGCAGCAGTCGACTTGGTGTAAACAGCGCTTCGACTGCGTTGCCTTCGGCAATCCGAAGTCGCTCGCCGAAGATGGCAGTCGACCTGGTGTAAACGAGCCATTAAGTATGGTTGAAGGTTAAATTTAGGTGCGTTTACGATGCAGTCTAGCCATCTGTATATCGTACTAAGTAGTATGGAACTGCACAATCGTTTCTATAGCAGTCATGTCTTGCACGTCTCGTGCAGTTTGCTTGCAGTTGGTTTTGCAATTTTCCCTTACACCCTGTTTAATTGAACCGAATCAGGACAATATTTTGGGAATCTGCCATAGTATTAAGCGAAAACCAGCGTCTCAATAAAGGGATCACGTACATCATCCATCGAAACATGTCATCAAAGGAAGACGATCAAAATGTCCCCACCCAGCAATAACAACAAGACATATGTCGTTAGAAAGCTCTCTTCATGACTATCATTTATTACGAAGGGTATTTAGTCCAAAACATTGTGTGAAAAAAGTTACAGCAAAAAAAAAAAGTATGATTTCATGTAAAAATACCTAAATAACTTTGATAATAAAAATGGATACGCAAGGCATGCCCCTTTCGTTGCTCCAGCAGCGTTTGAATGACGTCATTATTGATGACCCCTTAAGTCTATGATTTATTTGCTATACCTACAGCGTGTCTTATTAAAAGTCCTACTAACCCATCTGCCCTAGAGTAGCATATTACAAAGCCAATGTTATTTATTGATTTTTTCATTTCTCTTTGACTCTAATGTGATTTTATGATTTTTGGAATAAACGATTTTTGTATGAAAAACTTTTTTTTCACACAATGTTTTGGACTAAGTGCCATAGTAATAAATGATAGTCATGAAGAGAGCTTTCTAACGACATACGTTTTGCCGTTATTGCTGGGTGGGGACAGGCCCCATACATTTTTAATCGTTCTCCTTTCACCCGCTTACTCTATCAACTTGTACCACAGTCAAACGCCAATAATTCGCGCGCGGGCGCATTCTACAGCTAACTGTTAGCCGTTATCGTAAACATTGGCAGGAACGCCGCTTCTGTCTGTCCTGGAGCAGCGCCAGCGAGATTATACATGCACTTGCCGACGGTACTAGCTGTGGTAGTGTTCGTTTTTGTTATCTGTACCTAGGTGAAGTTCTGTGCGGTCTTCGTTATCATTTTTGTCTGTATGGTGATAGTAGTAAAATGTAGTTTGATGTAGATATCGCGTTTGACGGTGTGTATCTGTTACGGCTAAAAGACGTAGTGTGTTTATACTTAGGTACATATGGTACAGCGCTTACGCCTAGGTCGTAGGCGGTTTAGCCGGCTACAACTTCTACATGCTACTTAGTACATAGTAGGTGCGCCGGGTTGGGAAATTTTTTGTTTTTTTTTTCGGGACGAAATGGTATATCACAAAAGGGGCATCGGTGCGTTCCACCGGAGATCTCGGAGCCCCCCTCTTTTGTGCTGAGAAGGACCGCCACTAAGAGTCTCACATATCCTTCCGCAGACGGATCGATCAAATGGATTTTTAGATTAAAGGAGATCGGACGGGTGTGGCCCAAGTGGCGTCGGAGCATGACGTATATTTTATTTGAAAGTTCATTACCTAAGCTTACTTTTTTTGTATGGGTACAAAAAAATCTATCCAGGGAGAAAAAAGTTATAGTGTATATTAAAATACTCATCTATCGAGCTATTTTCAACTATTTAATCAATTAAATCTATTTCTTTTAACTTAATATGGTATGTTTGCTGTTGTCTAACATCTATGATGACTCAAGTGCGTGGTACTTTTTGCGCCAGCATTAGAAAGAGACAAAAATGATACAAAGGCAAAGAAAACGCAACGCGGGCGCAGCGGTAGTGCGTTTCCCTTCCCTCCGCTCCATGATCAGGATGACGGGATCAGCTCAAGTCACTGGCAGTCACTCTCTCCGCTCGCTGCTGTTCGATGTGATTGTTTCAACTGCGTTACCTATTCTGTTATTCGTCCACTGTTTACCGGCTGTGTTTGATTACTTTCTGACGAACTTGGCGTGTTTACTTGAACTGTCCGATTTCATCTGGATTGTCCATTTTTTATTTAATGATTTGAAATCATCAAATGACTTCTTCCGCTCTGGGCGGAGCGGAAGGGAGTGTCAGACTCTTACTGACTAAAACCCATCCGTGTAAGGGCATTAGGAGGACCTAAAGCCCTTTGCGTTCCAGGGCTGCGGTAACTCTTTCGAACATTTTCCGCAACCCTGGCAGGCACTGGCCTTAGCGGGCTCCATCTACTTTGCTGACATCTTTTTGAGGTGCGCGTGGAACACAACGCTTGTCGACCCGGGCCTGGTTCTGATTGGACGGCGAGCCAGCCAACGCTCGCCGTCCGCAGGTCTGCGCCTACACCGGCCGGGACGAGCCCTGCGACTCCCGATGCCTAGGGCATCTTCTTCTGTTGCGGCGGCTGGGGCGTGAGATTTGCCTCTCCCTCACGCGGCCCGCCTCCTCCTTCGTTAGCATTACTGCTTCGCAGTAGGAGGTGACTGCTTCCCATGCCCTCTTGCTCCAGACCATGGATTGAACCAGGGCCGGAGGCGAGAGGTCGCCGCCGCCGATCGCCTCTACGAGGACACGGCGGTGCTCCGCCCAAGCAGGGCAGATCTCCACCGTATGCTCCACCGTGTCCTCCGGGCGATACTCACAGTGATAACACCCGGGCGTGTCCTCCCGCCGACTCCGAAACAGGTAGCTCTCGAAACAACCGTGTCAGGAGAGTGCCTGCGGCAGGCGCAAGGTGAGGACGCCGTGGCGCCTCTCTAGCCACTCCTCAAAGAGGGGATTAATCGCCGTAATTGTGACGTGCCCAGCGCTGGGTTGCGACAGTCGCCGTCTCCATACCGCCATGAGATCCTGCCGGAGCTCCGTCCGCCGTGCTGCGATTTGCCACGGTAACGGAATCTTCAATCAATCAAGGCAATGCAATCAATCTTCAAAAGGCAGTCTCGGTAAGTCTCTCTCTTCTTAGAACAGAACGATTACAAAGTAGGCACGTCACACCAGCACTCGGTCGTATCATGTTACAAAAGTAACATATCCAAAACAGGTAAGAAGAATCAGTCCATTTAAACACGCCAGGATAATCGAAAAGAAATCGGACAGTTCAAGTAAACACGCCAAGTTCGTCAGAAAGTAATCAAACACAGCCGGTAAACAGTGGACGAATAACAGAATAGGTAACGCAGTTGAAACAATCACATCGAACAGCAGCGAGCGGAGAGAGTGACTGCCAGTGACTTGAGCTGATCCCGTCATCCTGATCATGGAGCGGAGGGAAGGGAAACGCACTACCGCTGCGCCCGCGTTGCGCTTTCTTTGCCTTTGTATCATTTTTGTCTCTTTCTAATGTTGGCGCAAAAAGTACCATGCACCTGAGTCATCATAGATGTTAGACAACAGCAAACATACCATATTAAGTTAAAAGAAATAGATTTAATTGATTAAATCGTTGAAAATAGCTCGATAGATGAGTATTTCAATATGCACTATAACTTTTTTCTCCCTGGATAGATTTTTTTGTACCCATACAAAAAAAGTAAGCTTAGGTAATGAACTTTCAAATAAAATATACGCCATGCTCCGATGCCACTTGGGCCAGAGCCCAAACAAAAATGTCCGATCTCCTTTAGATTGTAATACATCGATACGAATCGAAAAAAATATTGCGTCCGGTTCCATTTGGTTAGAACTAGGTGCATCCGATGTTTATAAGATTGTGGCAGTTTATCGACGATAAGATGTTATAGGTTGTTAAAAAAAAACGGGATGCACATATAAAAGGCTAATCTAAAAGATTAGACCTAGTGTTAGCCGAAAGCAAACGGGTTAAATCCAGTTTTACTTGTTATGGCTACACCAAGTTCAAAACAACTGCAACCGCGCATCTAGTTGTTGCCGGCTAAACCTCAGTTCAGCTTTTAGGCGTAACCCAATACTCGCGCCTCATCAACAGCGTTTTGTGCTGCAATAGAGGATTAACTCCTCTTTGTTTATACATGAACATTTTACGCGCACGTGACGTGCATGATGGACGTACATCGGCGCTGGATGGTCTCCACACAGTCGTGCAAGTATCCAGTGCTGTGGAGGCTACCATTTAGTACGCCTAGCACGAATGTTTTGACGTATGGTAACATAAACATAACGTTAATGTGTGTGAATTTTGAATCGAAAATACAACTATCCTGTAGCATTTTGGTTTGAATTTATGCGACAAGCACTATTTGTATCATACATCGATATGAATAAAGTTTTCAATTCAATTCAATTTTATATGCAAAACGAGTATTTCCAATTCAAAGTTCACGCACATTAACGTTAAGTTTAAAGCCGGGTCCGCAGCGTCAATTTTCTAACAAGTCATGTTATCAAAACAAGTTAGCAAAACATGTTAGCAAAACAGCCAGTCCGCTGCGCCTTTATCAAAACAAGTCTTCCTCTAGTGAGCGCGAACACAAAATGCGTCACTTCTCCTCCCCGCAGGCGAACGCGGGGGAATTGTTATCCATTCGTCTCGGCAAACATGTTATTGTGTTTTTGCGAACAAAACTGTTATAGGCCACGCCCCTATTCGGTTAGCAATGTTATCCTGTTTGTAAACATGAAAACACGGCGCAGCGGACCCGACTTAAGGTACCATACGTCACAACATTCGTGCTAGACCTACAGCGACGACGTGCATCCGTGACGTCCAACATGCATGGTGGTGCGACTGGTGCGTAAGCCCCTTAACAAAAGCAAAATGTACTCCAGAATAAAACACAAAACATGAAACCTAGTTTCATTATCCCTCTCAACCTAGTACTTATACGTAGGTCCTAAGCTGCCCCAGATTTCTGTCGAGAGAGCGCAGGCGCGCATTGCATAACTCGTAACGACCCAGGAAATAGGTTTTCAGCACTAGGTTCGTATAGTCATCGGGAAGGTCGCTATCGATCCAGCTTGCGTAACAGTGCGGTCACAGTACCTAGCAATACTGTACGTATCAATATTTACAAAATATAGGTTCATGTATGTGTTTTCCACGTATAGAGGATGGGCAGCAGAGTTCTCTGAGTACTTTAACAACTATACTGCGATCGCCAACCCGCCTGCCAAGCGTGGCGATTATGGCAACCCCCCCTCCCCTTTTGGGGGAGGCCTATGTCCAGCAGTGGACGTCTTTCGGCTGAATGATGAGGTTCATGCAGCAGCAGACCACAGAATACTTGATGGGAAAGGCTAATGAGAAGATTTACATGTCTTTATTAATACTTCTAAAGCAGACGTATAATACTAGAAATTCCGATGACGTTTACATTTTGACAGCTGCACTTGGGATACCTACTGGATGCTTATTCAAAAAACGAATATCAAAAGTTCGGTTCTAAACGAAACAACGACGAACATCGAGCTTATACGATCAAAGTATTGTCAAACAACTAGCTACTAGACGTCAACTAACATTTGAGAGTAGGGTGAACGAAAGATAAAATGTCACATCGCGAAAATCGAGTCGATCGTCGGATCCGCAACACTTTCGTGGTTGAAAAACGTGCGATTCGTCAGCCGAAATTTCGTAGTTCGATTTTCGGGGTAGGCCGTACTGCCACGACATGTTGAGAGTGGTTTATTAGACCTTAGACTCTTTTTGCTATTTCCTTAGGGCCAGGGTGCCACCAACACTGGCAAAAATAGTAGTACCTACTTTATCTACCCACCACTCCATATTCCCTTGGTACTGATCTGGATGATCATATTTCAGGAGCAACTACCAACCCAGCAAGCGAAAATACATAAACAAGCTTAGTTTTAGTATATACTAAACCTGAAACTAGTTTGTTCAGAATCACTAGGAGAATCGATTGACATATTTTTTACACCACTTTTTTTTTTCTTATATTTCTATTTTGTTTCAGTAGTTTTCTATCAATAACAGTTGACGGGAATAGACACATTGAGGCTTGAGACGGTCCTCTCGGTCAGTTTCCGTGTATTAGACAACCCCTGCATAGCACATCTCAGACATTTCACACTTTTTTAGGGAACTTAACGCGACATAAACTAAGGTGTAACTTGGAGGTTTACTAAAAAAAAACACATATTCAGGCAGTTCTGATGAAAATCTCGTAGGGGTGTCTCGGTTTTCGTATAAAGTAAAAATAAGGGTGTATTATAAAACAGCGGCATGAAATGTCAGGGTTCGAAGCATTATGTAAGAGGGGGTGGATGGGTGGCACTACGTCGTAGCAAAATGTCGTAGTATTATGCAAAATTTATTGACTTAACGAGCTATAGACATAGATATACAATAAACTACTTATACGGCATGACTTGTTACTCGCTTTACATCCGACAACCTTGAACTCTGCTCATCATTCAGTACTCTAAATTCATGAAAAAATAATCGTAATCAATTTTGCTTGACGAAATATAGGCACTTGTCCCACCGCCAACGATGAGCGAGAAGCGAGTAGAGCTAGAAACTTTTTTTTTATTTATTTCTCGGCCTCCGTTTGGCCGCCATCTCGCCTGATGTTAAGCAATGATGCGGTCTACGATGGAGCACGCTTACCCAGAAGAAACCGATTCACTCGTGACTTGAAGACACCCAGATTGTAGCTGTCGGGGAACACCCACTCGGGCAGCATATTCCACTGTTTGGCGGTTTTCACAATGAAAGTGGAATCAAAGCGCTTCGTTCGGGTTTTTGGTATATCAACCATGAACCGATGGCGCTTTTTCGTGCTTCTGGCCGTCTGATAGAAAAAAGGGCAGGGGGGTATTAGATCATGCAGATCTGAAGCACACTCTCCGAAATGTGTCCTCCGAAAACTAGTTGGCGAGCAGCGAGAAGCCAGTGTGTAGTTCCGATAGTTTTGTCGCTGGGCTTTATGCGAGTGTGCGAGTGCGACGGGCGATTACTCGCACCACCCGTTGGTCTCTCTGCGTGAGTTCTGACCGCCAAGCGAGCATCGCTGAGCAAGTATCGCTGAGCGAGTATAAAGGTACAAGTCCGAAACGGGCTGCAAACTGCAGACTGCATCCGCAGACCGCAACTCGCCATCCGAATAACACCTTTAAAATGCACACCTTAAAGGTAGTATTCCAACGGCGACCGCAAACTGAAACCGCAGATGACAGCAGCAGACAAGCGACACTACTGGTTCATACAAACCAATATGACTTGCGGCCTGCGGTTGCAGTCTGCAGTTTGCAGTCCGTCTCGGACTTGTACTTGATCTTTGATAGCACTTGTCAACGACAAACTAGTGGAGCGAGTCCGCGCTGGCAGTGCAAACAGTCAGCGATCAACTATTAATATATGCATCTCTTTTGTTTACGCGGAATGTATATCTATTGTACGTTTCTTGAGCGAGAATGGCCGATAGTAAGTCGCTTCCTCGCCGGCGCGGTGGGACAACTGCCGTATGGAACAGCTGTTTTTTTTTACACGAATTCAGAGTTTGTCCCATATGTACAGAACTAACCAGTCACTTGAGAATAGCAAATCAAGAAATGTCGCAGTATTTCGTGAAGTTTTATATAAATACTCCGAATTCTCCATGAAATTCCACCTTCGTTCGTTCTTTCTTTGAAATTCAAAAATGCTTCGAATCCAACGAGTAATAAATCCAGTTCGAGTTATTGGCATGCTATAAATTACCGTCATTCAGGCATTAAGAATGGTTTACATGAACGAACTAGTACGACGTAAATTAGAATGAATACCGTTGTTGATCGCACAAAGCACGTTATGACATGCTCAGTTTTGTGGTAGATGAATGACGATACGACGTAAACGTAATAAAATGTTGTAGTGGGTTACTATTATGTAAATTCCAGGTACAAATCGAAGGTTTTGCTGGCTGGTTGACAAACGAAATATATAGCTTGAATGGATATATTGGAGACTGTAGACCTGCTGAATTAGGTATAGAGGAGCCATTACTATGCCTATGCTTGACTTGTGTATTTCAAGGTAGGTATATCTATTAATTTCCTATGTACCATACAAGGTGTCAATTCGTGTAATCTTTTACTGGGATAGCTTAAGTGCTGAACATGAAAAAAACGACTTTGTTTTTTTTCACAATGTTGAAAAAAAACATGACAAAAAACTTAGTAGTTACCCTTGTTCTTTTTCTAAATTTAGTTTTTCTTCTTCAGAAAACAAAACTATAGGAAATTAAATGTTTTATTGATGTGTTTTGTAATTTCTTACATTTTACTAAAATTACAAATCGAATTAAGTAGGTACTAATGAATCAATTAAACAAAAATGTAGTCTTCCGCTGTGTCAATATCAGTATCACTTTCACTATCAGTGCCACCTACACTAGTAGAATTGGTGGTAGGATTAAAGTCCGGCGCCAAGCAGTTTACTGTGTTCCGTCGTGTTTCAGTGAGAGCCAGAGGGGTATATGGGAATCTATCTATATCTCTGTTAATTGGATTCGTGTGCTTCATCTGAGACCTTGTCTGCGCTTACCATCAAGTGCGACAAGGCTCAAGCGCGAGCAAGCAATGATAATACCTACCTCCCGAAGTTGAAACGTAATAAATGTGGTAATTTTGGATAATTTGATGGGAGTGTATAATACTATGGCATACACAAGGTTAGTCGGAAAGGGGGTACTAATCCGAAGCCCACTTTTAGTATCGCTGATGACTGTTTGAAAGCAAGTGTTAAAATTTAATAATTCGATTAATTTTTTTCCAAATAAAATGATTTTTATTTTAGTTTTTTTCAAAAATTCTTCATCCCTGCTTTAGTTACAAATTCAGAAAATGGCGCTTCTAATTCATGACCCCAAATATGACCTAAAATGTAAACACAGCTGATCATAACTGGATATAGATAGATTATAGTTTTTTTTTTGAGATTTTTGAACCACTGTTTCTCTTAAACTATTGAGTTTTGGAAAAAGTTGTAGAACAAAAGTTATTCATTATTATGTGTACTTTAACACCCTATCGGATTAGTACCCCTTTTCTGACTAACCTTGTAGCAGATATGGAAGATCATAAAAACTGACATTTCAATAAGGTTAAGTCATTTGGGGGAAACGGTACGACTACTTTCTTTCCTTTTAATGAGCACATCATGGCATTTAGTTATACTACAAAAATGTATTATGAAATACGTTTCAGAGTAAGTTTTTCCCTGTAATAATATAACTTTTTGATCTATTTAAAGACTAATAGAAAGGAATTGTATTACAGACTGTTCAGCACCTTTTATTTTATCACCTTTAATAACGATAAAAATTCTTGGAAGCAGAAAGTATCGTGAGAAAATAAGCAACTGATTAATTCCAGTTCTTGCAATACTAATGCAGATAGATAACTATATCATATTCTTTCTTCTTACCAAGACCTTTACCAAAATGAAGTAAATTAATATTGGAAAAATAGTTTACCATTTACGTATAACTGTAATAAATACCATTACTTTTCCTTTATATGCATAATCTTATTATTGTATAAATATTATCTTATGCTTTGTATAGAGTCACAGAATTTATTCACCTGACAGACAGATCTGTGTTGCTGGAGAGTTTGTTGCGCCGTTTCTTCTTCACAGCATAAACACTAGGAAGCGGTGAAGGGAGGGATTTTTTGGGGGCCTGTCTATTGTTATGACTTTCAAAAAGAACTAAGTAATTCTAGTCTATTTTGAATAAATGAGTTTTGAGTTTTTTGAGTTTGATACTTTTACAACTGTTTTACAGATAATTGAACACGATGTTTTTGACGACAAGTTTGGTGCAGTGACTGAGCGATTGGTTTCTGCGTCACGGGTCGTGGTTTCGATTCCCGCATGGAACAAATATTTTTATGGCCTACGAGTACAGATAGTTGTTTCGGGTCTGGACGTTTGTGCATGTGATTTGTGTCTGTAAACGCATCCACGATACAGGAGAATTTTTAGCCTCGTACAGTTTTTCAAACTGTTTTTTCTTCTGTTTTTTGTATATTTTTTTCATATTTCGGATCCATGCAAGGTGTAAATAATAGTTATTTGTTATACAAAAGTGCAAAATTGCTTTTTCACCGCGTGTTCAAGTTTGATGACCGAGCAAGCGAAGGATTCTAAAATTGAATCACGAGCGTTAGCGAGAGAATCAATAGAGCACGGGGTGAAAAATCTTTGCACTCGAGTGCAACACGTAACTTTTCATCCCACCTCAGCGAGGAAATGACAATGTAAAAAAAATAAACTTCCTCGTCGCTAGAATCACTCGTTTTAGGTTTTTCACTTGTTTTCAAGTTTAACATTATGACGTGAAAAGAAAGAGGCGCGCGTTATGGCGCGCGTAAAGCAAATTAAAAAAAAGTAATAAGTACACCAAGAAGGTTCCGAGTCTGAGTTTTAACAAATTAAAAAAGGTTGTATGATAAATTCGGCAGCATGGAGGTAGAAGTAAATAGGTTTAATGAAGTTTTGAATTCACAAACTTGGTGCATTCAAGTGGTGGTGCACACGATGTTTTAAATTCAATTTACTTTATCCTCTAGCGGATAAAAACGGCTTTTGCACTCAGATATCGAAGAGCAAAAATACTCATTCCGAGATGGGGGGATGAAAAAGATTTTAATATTTCTTTCTTTATTCTGGAAATAAATTTCATGTGCCTTGTCTGAGAACTTTATCTTAAAACATATTTCTTATCTATTCATAAGCAAAAATTTACAAAACTAAAACTTATTTTTGCCGAAATTTACTAGTCACCCAAAAACTCCAAGCCTTCCAAAATTAGACATATTAACAACGTTACAGTATCAAAATTATTTTGGGCTTGATCTGGTTAGTCTGGAAGCCGACCGCAGGCCGCAATGCCAACATACTTGGCGTGATGGAAGTTGATTCATTAAAAAGGTACCTCGTTATATACAAATTTTCATTGGCGGGAGAATACCCGCAGCGTTGAAAGGTCGCCTCCCTGGGGGGTGGGAACTACCCTTACGTAACATGACCTACATTGACGAGAGAGCTGAAAGTACGTTAAAATTTGCTCCAGCTGTGTTTGTAAGCAAATTATTAATTTGGTAATGTTTTATTCATTCGTTTTAAGGAGTTACCATGGAGCTAGCCTTGCCGGCTCTTCACCGCATGAAACGAGACATTCTGAACATGTTTCTATAATATCGTCATTTCTTTAGTAACTTTGCATAATTTTTTAAGAAAAACCAGCTGACCCATCAGACGTTGTCCTGCCCAAATTTCAATAAAAAATAACGTTTAGTTTTTACCGAATTTGCCAATTTTCCGGGCAACTTTTCCAATTTTTCTTTCCATAAAAACATAATGTGGATGATAAAGAACATAAAAAAATAGCCAAATCGCTCCAGCCGTTCTCAAGTGATGCGCTTACCAACGAACAGCATTTAAATATTTATTAAAGATAGATAAAGTCATTTGAATATTTGAAAAGAAAAACAAATTACTGTAGGTAACTACAATTTTTTGTAAATCGTATTTTACAATTCTGTATTTAAATAACTGTTTTTTTTTATAAAGACACGTCAAAGCAACGAACGATGTTTCTTAAAAAAGTAATAATAAGCAGTCAACGACATACTCCATGTTCCAGACGCTAGACGGGAAGAGTTAAAAATAATCCAGCATGCACACATGTTAGCCGACAAGACATGCTACTAATCGTTACATGATGTAGAACAGATTATTAGCTTCATTATTACTTATTATGGTGAGATACGGCCGTACATAATTTGTTTATGGTAGGGGTTTTATATTTAGTTACTTTTTCACTATTTGAGGCTAAATATTTACCTGTCCGTTGCAGTGAATGGTCTAACGAATGCCACGACCCCAGCCATAGGTCCTCGGAGGGGAATATTCCGATCTGTCCCTCTGATCTGTCCTGGTGGGATACTCAACTTCAAAAACCAAAACATCAACAATCAAAATATCAACACCATGTAATCAACAGTTTAATTTATCAACAAATCAGAATAACATTAGCTTAAACATAAACGGTTCAAAATATCAACACTTCAGATGAGCAACGAATCTGAATGTCACTGATTTATAATGTAAATTGTTCACTTAATCAACACTTTAGAAAATCGATGTTTAACTAAATATCATAAAATATTCAGTCATAACATAATATTCGTCGCAGACATTGTTAAACATAACATAAGTACTGAAATGTCTGGTTTTCTATTGTGAATCCTTTATTCTGAACCGGTGGCCAACATAATTTTGAAAGATCAGATCAAGTTATAATCGACGAATAATAAGTTATGACTGAATATTTCACGATATTTTGTTAAACATCGATTTTATAAAGTGTTGATTAAGTGAACAATTTACGTAATAAATCAGTGACATTCAGATTCGTTGCTCATCTGAAGCGTTGACATTTTGAACCGTTTATGTTTTAAGCTAATGTTATTCTGATTCATTGAACAATTAAACTGTTGATTATATGGTGTTGATATTTCGATTGTTGACGTTTTGGTTTTTGAAGTTGAGTATCCCACCCGATCTGTCCCCTTCGGGGGACAATCAGGAATAAAAAAATCGATCTGATCCCCTGTCACCAAGGCGAACGGACAGATCGAACGAATTATTTCTGGTCTGCTGTTCTTTAGGGGGACAAATAGAAATGAAAAAGTTTCGATCTGTCCCCCTGTTACCGACGAGGGGACAGATCAGGGGGACAGACCGGAATATATTATTCCCTCGGAGGTACACCGTGGTGGCTATGTCGGTAAGAGTCTGTGAGAGTATAACCAATGGAGTTCCCCAGTGCCCTCTTTTCTCTACTCATATTTCCGGTTTTGTCCTGAAGTTCTTTCTATCTTAAAAGTAAGCCTGTATACGTAATAGTAAGATATTTGAAGCACGGAGCGAAACCGGTTTGAAGAATGCAGATATTTTTTGGTTTGAAAAATGCAAGTATTTATAAACCTTTTTTAATTAACCGGTAACCATATAGGTAACCTTAAAAAAACCTAAATACTTAAACAAAAACAGTAAAAGAAATAAAAATAGTAAAAGTAATAAAAATACCCGATGTTACTAGTGCCGTGGCTCGCGTAGTAACCAATAGTACGCGATGCGGCGCCATTGTCTACTTGGTTACAAAGCGGTAACCGAAATTTTACCGGTAACCATTTAGGGTACTCTAGTAGGTAACCGATATACGAAACGGTAAAAAATTGGTAACCAATTAATTATTTAGGATCGGTTACCAGAGTAAAGGTAACCTCTTATTATGCTATTCCGGTACTGTAATTCATAAAGGTTTTCATTTGAAAATAAACTACACTAAGATAAATAACAAAAACACACTTACATGAGATAATTGAAGGCGATTGCTATGTACCATAGTGTGAAGATTAAGATACCAGTGGTTTCACCCATATTATAAGATTGTGCTTGTAATTCAAAGCCCGGAGTCCAGCCGCTGGTACTGCCAGCGCTATTGTTCCTGCTCCCGCCACTACTGGTACACCCACCACTGGTAAAGCCACCACTAGTACTGCTACCGTTTTACTGGTATTGAAATAGGTGTTCGAATGGGTATTGGAATAGTTTCTGGAATAGCTGGAGGTACTGCTAACGGTACTGATATTCTCAGTTTCAGCTTCCTTGGGAGGGGTGTTATGGCTGTAAAAATAATTAATATGAGTGATAGATCTTTAATAGACCCTCAATATCTGAGATCTAGGGTAACGGAACCACAGATATTAGAGTTTAATAGATAACGCAACTTAACCTACTTTGCGTGCCTTTGAGTAGGAGGAATCATCCTTCATTTTACGCTGCTAAGTCAGTTCTCTCTCGACCGTTATTGAACGCGCAAATGGTTGCAGCCAGGATGCATAAGCACGACCTTTTAGCGCTCATTCGTCTGAGGTGATAGCGGAAGCGTGCAGAGAGGCGGATAGCGTTCAAATCAAATATCATCGTCTACCTACATTTAAAAGGAAGACGCAATTTTGTGTCCTTAAACAATGTGTCCGGTTCTGGACTAGCGATATTCTTGGTACTTATATAGCAACTATTCTAGTACACAAATACACTATACACTAGGGTCCAATACACTTCCCCGCTATTTGGCAGCCATTTTGCTTTTTTGTTGAGATATTATCTACAACTGTTTTTCTTCATGTGAACCCATTGTATCGTAATGTAAACGATAATATTGTTGCCCTCCGAATAAGCCTACTTTTATGTCAGTAGGACCAAAACTTTGAGAGATATGACTTTTTTTGTACACATGTACAGAATATCTCAACAAAAAAATGGAAGTGGATTGGACCCCTAGTGTATAGTGTATTTGTGTACTAGAATACACATTGTATACAGCGGAGCGGGTAGGGCCTGGGCCACCGAGACTCTTCCGCTGCCCGCCCCGCTACACACTCCCGTCAGCATCTGGGCTACACACTTAGTTTACTTCGCACGCGAGGCGTTCGCAATGTTTACTTATCAGCACTAAATTGGCCCCATTACGTAGGAAGATAGAAAACAATGACATCCTTGTTTTCATACAGTTTGACAAACTTGCGGTAGGTATCTATTTGTCGCTATATCTGTGACTAGCTGTTGCCCGCAGCTTCGCTTGCGTGAAATTTCATGCTTCTTACTTCAAAAAGTACCAGATTTCTCATACAAACTTACAACACTACTTATTTCACCCCTTTAAGAGTTGAATTTCCAAAAACGCTCAAACACGTGAACATTTACTCTTAACCAGAAACCTTAATACTTAATTTCATGCTTCTTACTTCAAAAATGACGGACTTGCATACAAACGTTAATCACCCTTTTCACCCCCTTAGGGGTTGAATTTCGAGAAATCCCTTCTTAGTGGATGTTTTCGTCACGTAAGGAACCTACTGTCCAAATTTCATATTTCCAGCTTTAGTGGTTTAGGCTTTGCGTTGATGAATCAAATGTCAGTCAGTACCAGTCTCTTTATATAATTATAATAATAATAATAATATCCCCCCGTCGTATCTCTACGTTGTCGCCGTGGTGGGGCTTGTGCGCCTTAATGAGCGCTAGGGCTATACCGGTAGATACACTCATGCCGGGCAGGTCTAGGGTGAGAGGTCAGACCAAGAGGGGTACAAATTTGCTTCTGGTCCACTCCCAGGCCAGGAGCATTTTCTTTTTCCAAATTTCCGATCCCTTATTCCTATTCCCTAATTCCCGTCTTTGCCTAGCCTAACTCCAGACCCCGATCCTTTCTCCCTAGGTTTCTTGTCTACTCCCCGGCTAGAAACTTCCCCGTATCCCAATCTCGTGAAACTATTATGCGATGCGTCTACGAAACAGAATATTACCCCAGGCGGGTACCGGAACCAAACGCGATGGAGAATCCCGCCCCGGGCCTTCCAGCTCGGGTTGCCCTACGTATTCTGGGGAGGGCACCGTACCGCACCAGCCTGCCCAGTTTCAAACTGCTGTAGTGCAACATTCACCAACATCATCATTCTCATCTATCCCTTCATCACCCTCATCATCCATGAGGCGGGCTCGCAACATAAGAGCTACAGCCGATTCCTCGGGCGATGATACCAAGTCATTATTCTCATCCATCCCTTCGACTCGCCCTTCATACATGACAAGAAGAACAGCTAGCTGTTCCACCACCAGCACGCTCGATAGTGTTGTGCAAGATGTCAACCTTGACTCTCAGCTTGCACCCATTACGAGCGCTTCTAGATCGCGCAAACGATGGACACCTGAAATGAATAAGTTCATATTGCGCACTTATCTTCACTTACCATATTACAAATACAACCCCGAAATTGTGTTAGAAAACCTCTCAACAAAACTGTATTTTGATCGAGCCATTCTTACCGACCGAACAATTCATTTCAATAGACCAGACATTACATTAATTAACAAAATAAGCAAAACTGGGTACCTTATAGACATTGCCGTACCAAATACACACAACTTACAGACCACAATAGCAGAGAAACTATCTAAATATACCGAACTAAAAGATGAAATAACCCGACTTTGGCATTTACAAAAAGTGATAATAGTCCCTATAGTGCTGTCTGCAACAGGAGTAATACCCAAACAACTTCATCAGTCCTTCATCTCCCTAAACCTACCTTCAAACACCTATCACCTAATGCAAAAGGCAGTGATACTGAACACGTGCAGACTGGTAAGAAAGTTCCTGCAATGTGATCCCGACAACACACAATAGTACACCCACGAAATACATTTTCATCTTTCATACAGCAATCTACGCATCATATTTAATATCACTCATTAATTTCTCTAAAAACTCTACTGATGTATACTTGGCTTAGGCCCGTACCATCATTACATAGTTCCCGGCTAGTCGAGGAAAAAAGAAATATACACAAAAATAATAATATAAGAAGATTGAAACCAATACGTGCACCGAAGTTTTAAAAACCAAAAACAGGCGCACTGATGGTAAAAATATGATACAGAGAAGACTTGTTGTCTCCTAACTTTGAGGAGACTGGACTCATCTGTTCTGCTTACAATAAGAAATTGGAATTTCACGGCTGGAAGCTTGTATGATAGCCTATCGGTTGAACGGGTGCCTGAATTTTTCAAATTATAAATTGCGCGGTGAAGGAAAAACGTGAGGAAACCTACATAACTGAGAGGGCATAAAAAAGTGTTCGGTGTGTGTCGTCTGCCACCACACCAGGCCAAAACCAATCTCATTCGAGAAGAGGTTTGTGCCCTGCAATGTAACAGCTAATGGGCTAATTATATTTATGTAAATGTAAGCTTGCAGTAACGCGGGCTTACCAATAATCGTTCCTATAAATTCCTGTCCACATAAGTTTAAACATAAGTTTCCGTTTCACACAGGATCATCACCTTCCATTGGTGCCATTCTAAACCATAATACGACGTGACAGACAAGCATTCACCAACGGTAATTTTCTGTCCCGCGTACCGTCGGCCGCAAAAATTGTATGGACAACTACCTATTTCAACTGCCTTCAGGAGTACCAAAAGCTTAATAAGTCCATGGGTTCCCGGCCTGTCGGCCGCCAATATTTGTCTGTAGGTACTTTAGGTATTATTCGAAAAGACTGGGACCGCTCTTACAACCATTTTGACTAGCTAATAGATCATGTTATTTTAAAAGATGTTATGAGTTTTGTTTATTTTTTGGATAAGGATATTGAACGTCTTGACATTTAGTGACAAGATGTTTTGACGTTGTGTTTTTTTTAGTTTTTAACAATAATTTACGTACCTATGTAGTTTTATGCCTACCTTTTAGCATAAACTTCTTGTTCTTTTAATGTGATTTATTACCGCACAGGGAAACACTTGCGTTTCCAAACAGAGCCCTATTTTTGCATGCAGTGTTTAAAGTAACCTAACACGAAGGGGATGACCTATCCCCTCCAGATGTCATCCCCTTCGAACCTAACCTATCCGTGTCGGGGTGCCCTAAATTAAAGAGCTCGCTTCGCTCGTTCTTGAAATTAGTCAGTTGGAAGTCAAGTTACAGTGTTTGGCCCAAAATGTAACCTACCTTTCAACTAACATAACTAAACAACTTCTTACCGCCGCCGGTGTCCATTTTGGGTGCCGGCAGCCGATGTTTTAATCTCGGCTGCCGGCAGCAGGTAATGTAGTGGCGGTTCCCAATAGCGTTATTTTTGGGTACCGGCGCCGGCAGCGGGGGCACTTTCTATCTATAATGACATCATACTGTGATTACCAGTCTACTAAGCGCGGTGATTATCGCGGTAATAATATTGTCTTCAGATCGTTCACTATAACGATGTGGGCGGTCTTTCTCTAATTCTCTGGCTTCTTAAAATTAAAGAGGTAGCTTAAAAACGAACAGGATAATTTAAGCCCCCCAAGGCAAGGGCTGCACCACAAGTTGCCCTAGGAGTCTACGGATCGGACTTGGGGAAGTCTGTCGCCCCCCACACATCAGGACCCGAGGCGGCGGCGCGAAGTCTTCCAAGCGTGCCCCTCTTAGACGGCGCGGGGGAGTCTAACACCTCACTCCCCCCGCTAACCCGAGGAGGCCCGCTGCGGCGGGCCGGCACCAGCCGAGGGTTGCGGAAGTATCGTAAGTTCCCGCGACCCTCGCAGGTGTGAGATGGAACACCGGGGTGGTTTTAGTCAGTAAGAGTCTGACAGACCCCTCTGCCCACCCCAGGGCGGAGGACATCCATGAGGAATTCCACCGCGAAAAAAAAAAAGTGTCTACGGATTCTAAATGCGACCCTGGCTATATCAGAATAGCTCATGCCGTGGTGAAAAGATTAGCCAGTCAGCAAGGTTGGTAGCAGGGCTGATTGCGGACATCCTTAAGTACTTATCGTCACTTGTGGAGGCTTTTTTCATGCATCCCAAGTGGACATTAAAACCGGTAGTCCCAGTTGCTGATGTCAGCGAATCCCCTCAGATTCGCTGACATCAGCAACCGGGATTACCCGTTTGGATGATGCCGTCCATACCATACTCAATCCGAGGTTCACCTTGTGTTGCGCCAAGGCTTCGTTGGTCAGCACGTAAAATTGACTTCTAGGGAGGCTACATGCATGCTAGTGCATTTTTTTTCTTTACACTGAGATATCATTCACTCACGTATTAACAGTGGGTTAATAATATCATACCGAGTTTGATACTAAGGCCACGTTGAGGCGCAGTGCATCGTGCACTGATGTATCGAAAATAAACGAGTAGGTTCACCTGGTTCCCTCACTCATCACGCTCTGGGTTTCTTTATACGAATTCATTTAATCCACTGCACATGTGTATCTAGTAAATAAGACAATTAAATGTATAAAATATTAACTTACTTATTGTCCAGATGAATAAATATAGTGTATTTTTGTGTGACATAAATATTGGAAACAAATCTATTTGGCTGAGACATCACAAAAATATTACCTACCAAACTTTTTACCGATTTCTTGACCAATGATCGCAATAATAGTAACATTATCAAACTTAAATATCGTAGAAAATGAAAACATATTTTATTACACAAAAAAATAACATCACGCCTGTATTCCCCGAAGGGTTTTTTTTTTTTTTTTTTTTTTTTTTTGGCAGGAGTGGGAAATCCTCATGGACACCCAAGCCACCTCACTAGTGAGATGATCACACGATAGTGTCGGACTCTTACCGACTAAAACCACACTCCTGCCCCGGCGTGAGCCCCTGCCGTACTGGTTACGCAGGGATTTTGCAATGGGCTGTTTGTATTGTATTGCGCCTTACATGTCTTACTATATTCGGTATTTCTGTATAATATAAAATCCAAATTTTTAATTTTCGCTACTCTATTTAAAAGTCTATTTTATGCATCTATTTATTTAAATTAATTATTTATCCTATAACTTGACACCTCTATTTATTTCTAATATTTACTTGTTTCACTATTTTTATTATATATTCTATAAATTTTGATCTAGTTTTCTTATTCACAATGTGCACGCTTAGTTTATCTTTCGTGATTTGGTCTCCGATTACCATTTCTAGGTTGTTTCTGTGGGAGCCATATACAGGGCACTCCGTCAGGAGGTGGAGGACTGTCTCTTGTGTGTCGGGGTCGCAGGCGCACGCTGGGTTCTCCTTGCACTTGAAGCGAGTCAAGTATTCGGAGAACCCACCGTGCCCTGTTAGGGCTTGGGTCAGGTCTTTCGTCATCTCCATCTTACGCACCGTCCTGTACGCCGCGATCGCACAGGGGAAAAACAGTTTGGTGGTGGCCGCCGTTTCTCCCGTACAGTATCTCCGGTTCCATTCGCCCAGCGTCTCCATTCGGATCATTCGCTTGGCGAATGAAACCGGGCATCTGTCGTAGTCGGGTGCACGCTTGGACTTTAAGGCAGCCTCCTTCGCGAGCGAGTCGGCTCTCTCGTTACCCTCCAGCCCCGCATGAGCTTTTATCCAGAACAAGGAGACGCTCTTGTTCTGGATATTGCTGCTGCGGATGGCGTCTCTAGTTTCTACTGCGAGAGGGTGGAGGGCTTCGGGGTTCACGACCGTTTGGAGGGCTGCCATGGAGTCGCTGTAGATAGCGAACGCCGTCTCGGTCCTTCGGAGGACTTCTTTTGTGGCTTCGCAGAGGGCAAAGAGCTCAGCCTGGTAGACGGTACTGTAAGACGGCAGAACAAGCTTTCGGGTCTTCGTCTCGGCCGCGCCAGTCCATACTGATAGCGCGGCTCCGACTTTACCCTCGATCTTGCTGCCGTCTGTGAAAATACGCACCGCGTAATCGCAGTGGTTGCTATATTGTTCCTCGTCTACCAGGCGTCGCAGTTCCATGTCCCTCTGCTCCGCCGGATGTGGTGCCTCTAGTGCCGATGCCATTTGCTCGATCTCCCTGCCCGCCAGCGCGGGATGGGACACTACCCCCTTCTTGGCCTCATACAACGAGGCCGCCTCCCGGATTCGGAGGTCGAGAGGGAGTATCCCAGCCAGCACCAGTGCTGCGTTCAGGGAGACCGTGCGATAGGCACGGCACAGCTTCTGAGCGAAGCTCCTCTGGACGGCGTTCAGCTTCTTCTGCACCCCGACTTTACTCGCGGCCGGCGACCACGCACTCGCCGCGTACAGGACGATGGGCTCCACTGCAGCTGTGTAAATGCAGCGGATCACTTCTGGATGGAGACCCCAACTGACCCTCGCAGCCCTCGACAACTGCTTGTATATACCGACGGCGCGGGAGCAAACGTTTGCGACGTGGGTGTTGAAGGTCAACTTGTGGTCGATGGTGAGACCGAGCAACTTGATCTCCTCCGACATGCCAATGTCGACTCCGCCCATCCTCAGACATGGGGTGTCGTGTTTAAGCTTCCGCGTGATGAGCATTGCTTTCGTCTTATGCGGTGCAAACTTTAGCTTATTCGCGACACCCCACGCCCGGACATACTCGAGGGCGGCATTGGCATCCACCTGGACCTCAAGTGCAGTCCCCCCATCGAACACAAGGACGACGTCGTCCGCAAACGCCTGACATTGGACCCCCCTGCTCTCCAGCCCTTTGAGCAGAGGATCCAGCAGCAGTCCCCGAAGGGTTAGGCAGAGGTGTATAGTACACCCACATTTAACCGTTGTTTCAAGTCCCGTAATAGGGGGCGAGTCTATTGCCATCAATCGGGCACAAACCCAGACTCCGGGCTGCTACTAAAAAATTCTACACGGAAAAACCCAATAACACTTTGCCCGACCTGGGGATCGAACCCAGGACCACACGCTCAGTAGTCGCGCTTGCGACCACTAGACCAACGAGGCAGTCAATTTATTTTATTAGGTAAGTATGTTTTTTTTAAATATTTAAGCCACATAGCTTGATATTGGAAATTAATAGGTAGGTATTGTATTTTAAGAATGTCAATAATAACGAATAAACGGTTCTCTGTTGGAATATCGAAATATTATTAGTCGATTCTTATCTGGCCGAAAACCTTTCGCCACTTTTCATTTCGCCGAATAATTAAAACGCCGAATGATTATGTCCCTAATTATGTTTTGTAATTTTTTGTTACGCCGACTAGTCTGCTGGCCACTGTTTCATTAGTCAACTGTATTATTGGCCACTTAACACTTGTTAGATGGCTCATTTTTCCATCATGCAAGTAAGAAAGCAAGCAAGCATACAAGTGTTTCTGGGTTTGCTCCGCCAGAAGACTCGCTTTGTCGCCCCTTCGCTTCGCTCGCATACTCGACCAGCGCCACGCTCGGAAGGTCGCCGACTCGCTTCGCTCGCCACTTCCCTCCGCTCGCTGCGCTTCGGCGTCGTGCACTCGTTCCACTCAGGACCTCCTTCGCGAGCTTCTGGCTCCATGCTTTTAAATAACACTCTAGGGGTAGGACAGAGTCTAACCACGTGTAATCCGGGTGCGCTGAGTCGGATTAACATTACATTCCGCTGTGTGAAAATATTGTTGTGCGAATACTTATTTAGCAAATTAAATAATAGCCAAATAAGTATTCGACTAAAACAACATTTCTGAATGATTTTTTGGCCAAATAATTATGGTGGCTAATAAACATTCGGCGAAATCAAAATAGGGTAAAAATTGCTTCGGCAAAGATTACATCGGCGAATTGTTCTCGGCGTAATGAAATTCGATTTAAAATACTTCGGCAAAAACACGGGCACTCCGAAAAACATTTAGCAATTTTGTGGTTTCTTAAGATGAAAATAATAAAACGACAAAATTAATAATTATTTCTCAACATTTTATTTTAACATAGATAAAAGAACAATATAAGATCAATATAATATTACGAATATGTATAAATATACAAAATATTTTAGCACTATGAGAACTGGAATAAAACTATTTTACAATATTTAACTTAATTTACACTTGCTCCAAGTTTTCAAGTTACGTTTCTTTGAGCAAACTTTACGTTTTCAAGTGTGTTACTTTATAAAAATCTTTGCATACCTTACTGAGTACACAATGGCCCATGCAGCCCATACTTCATTCACGGAGTAGAGAACGAATGGAGTGCTAAAAACACATAAATTAAACACTACCGTAAAATGGACTTATTTGAAAATTGGAATTGAAAAATTATGGTTACAGGTGCTATGCTCTTATGATTTGAATATTATTGTATACTTATTTCAATGTGTGAAACTGAAGATAGTTTAAAAAAAGATATCGAAAAATCACCTATAAATTAGTCCCGTGGTTTTCAAACAGCCCCATTTTACCGGTCCTTCGGTTTCAGAATGGCAACGCAAAAGCGCACAAGTACGGTTGATGTATAAAGGTGGGTATAGACCAAACGAGAGCTCATTCTATCCGCACTCTATCAAATTCTATTTGTATAAACAAAAATTCATTATTTCGTTGTCCTATCTTTGTTTACGGGGATTCTATGGAATGTTCTATGAAAGCTCGCTCGCGTGATGTAAAAGCAACACGAGCGTACAATACGGCCGACGTATCTTGGCGACTCTGAAGCTAGTTGTTTGGCTGCGCAATGAATCTTTTAGAAACGAAATTGTCTACTGCGCAGCTAATAAGCTAACTTCAGACTCGCCAAGATACGTCGGGCGTATTGTACGAACAGTTGGAGCATTCTTTCGTGTTTACATGTGCTCGCTTTTAAGTGCGGTCTCATGATCTCCAAGAATTCTAGTTCTATTGTTTTCGTAAGTGTAAATGGCGATAGAATGTTTGATGTTTACATAACGCTAGCGGCCCGACCGACGAACCGGTTCGTCAGTGCCATTGTTTATCTATTGTGTCTATAATTACAGTACTTGAGACTTTAAAATATCACGAATCAAATAAAGAATGCTCTTACTTGCTTTGGTTCTATGTTCGTTTGGTCTAAACCTACCTTAGGGTACTGGAATTTACTCCGCTCGCTCTTTACCTTTCTGTCTACAAAATGTTCATAATTATGCAAAGTGGCCGATGTATCTGTCAACCCTAACGACGAATTTGCAAACTTTTTACTTTAATTTTGTATTTTATTTTAAAATCTACTGTCTTTTGGTGGTTGTGTGCGTCATTTCAATACGCAAATAATTTTTTTTTTCTTCTTTCTTTATTGTGAAATGTGAACGCACTCACAAGTTTCAGATACAAAAATATGGGCTCTGGGCCAATGTAAACTGGAGCCATATTAATAACTCCACAATCCCTAATGACACACATATTTGAAAATATGATATGAATTGGTTGCTGCTTTAAGGTCCGGCGACTCACTCAAACTTATTTGCACGAATTCTAATTTGCATAGGCAATGTACGTTAAGACGGCAAAACGGTGTAGGTATCGAGCAGTACGATACGCGTAAAATATCTTTGCCCCTCTGAAGTGAGGAACAGAACGCCGAAAGCCTGGTTTCAGAGCGGCAAGTTATTTTACGCGTACTGTACTATTATTACCGTCAGTAACTTTTGCGTAAGCTGTTTGCACATGCAAGTGCCTGCTTGTTGCTGGACAATAACAAGGACTTTCACTAGACAAACCGGGACTTGATTTGCTATATCTATCGCTAGTTATAAACATATATATTCATATAAAAGTATGAATATCAGTTGAAATCACAATTAATTTGACTTACGCTAAAGCTGTACATCGCGCTGTGTGCGCACGGCTACATAGAAAACTATACAAAGGCTTCCCGTACAATGAAAGTAGCCTATTATAGTTTGATATGTAGAAGTGGGTACAGGCAACTTGCTTGAACATGTTTGACCAAATTTAGAATGTTATATGGACGTACACCTTCTTTAGGTTTCTAGTAACAGTAGTCATTTTTACTAATGTTATAATAAAGAGGACAGATTTATTCGATGGTTATGGATTTCTGTTTAAATTACATAAAACATTTATTGTCTACATAACATTTTTTTAAACAAAGTTCCATGTTACGACTTATAATGTATAACAATATCATAGATCGCTGAGCAGGAAACAAATGGAGTGCTAATACTTATAGTATTCTCAGTTAAAAGCAAACTTGTGAACCGCATAGCGGAAGTAACATCTGTTTTGGGATAAAATATAGCATCGCGTTTAACGGCGGAATAAAAACTACCGCAGCAACCTACACATTATTTGAACTGGGTCCTGTAATCAACATTTAAATTACAATGCAGAGATTTTTTTTTCCTTAAAATAAACAAACAATTAAGTAATTGCACAGCCCTGTCATAAAGACGTCATAGTACAAAAAGATGACAAATTTTATTAGCAGCGCTTAAATTATTATGTAACAAATATTTATGGTAGGTGACACGCGCACACGTTACCTGTAGATTATCACTCCATTTCTTAGCTACTCTGTAATAAATCTGCACTTTAGTTGCGAAACACAGTCGTAATCGCAAAAGCTTTGATTTTGACAGTTCAACAATGTCCATTTCACCGTATGTTTTTAACTAACGACTTCTCAACAACTATGCATCAAATAATGAATATTGTTGTATTGTCAATACAAAAGCTATAGCGATGGCGAATGTATTAAGCCGGGTCTAGACGAATGTAACGTGTTAATATATCGTGAAATGTAACGCGAATTCAGTGCGTGGACGGCACTACGAGCATTACATGTAACGCTTGCGCCGGCGCTCGCCGTGATCTATCGGCTATCGGTTTTTAGCGCGAACACAAAGGCGCTCGAAGTGCTCGTTTGGACGACGTTCGTGACGGTTGTGTCATGTGTACGTTCATGATGTGGAGTGACGAACAATCGCTTGAACTTATCAGTTTGTATCAAGAAAAACCTGTTATTTGGAATCCAAAAAATCCGGATTACTTAAGCTTAGCTCTTGAAAAAGGTTCGCTTACACGATTCGCGTTGAGTTCGTGTGCCGGATCGGAGTTGGATCCGGCTTTAACGCAATTAGGGTGCTGTAGGTGTTGTTTAACAGGCAGTCACCATGAACCCCTTCTCCAGCTTCTCCACGTATTCCTTGCGAGCCTCCATGTCGTCAGCCGGACGATTGTGAGGCAGCCACACTGGCTCGCCGATGAAGAAACGCTTTGCCTTTATGAAGTTCTGAAATTAAGGGAAATTTGTATTAATTGATGTGTTTGAAAGTAAGGAGTGGACGATTACTGAGTAAATGATCTTCGTTATTTTATACTGTTGTTTTTATTGATCTTTTGTCCCATGTGCTGTGCGATGCGGGCTTAACTTAACGTGGTCACATATTATTAAATATAGTACCCGAGATTCGGCATTTAATTGTCTCACATAGTAGACTAATGAGTGATCTCAGTACAAAGTGACATTCCACAGTGCGTCCAGTATATTTTGGACGTTCAGAGCGACATTCTCTCTAAGTCACACTGCCGCGCTAACGAAGAATACAATAACTCAATTTTTGGACAATTTTAAATTATACAACTTTATTTTTAGTAGGTATATTATACAAAAACCGAGACACCCTAACAAGATTTTCATCAGCACTGCCTGAATGTGTTTTTTTTAATACATTTCCAAGGTACACCTTAGTTTATGTTGCGTTAAGTTCCCTAGTAAAATGTGAAATGTCTGAGATGTACTATGCAGGGATTGTCTAATACACGGAAACTGACTGAGCGAACCGTCTCAAGCCTCAAGGTGTCTATTCCCGTCCACTGTTATGCGCAGAAACCTATTGAAAAAGAATTGAAATTTATGAAAAAAAAAAGGAAAATTCGTGTAAAAACTATGTCAATCGATTCTCCTAGTGATTTTGAACAAACTAGTTTCAGGTTTAGTGAGTACTAAAACTAATCTTGTATACAGAATGACTGTTGAGATTTTGACGAGTAATGCGAATATAAATATAGGGTTTGTTTTCGCGATTTCAGGTTTGGTCCCATAGTAAAAGTTGTTCATAATGATGAGTACAGTGACCACTTAAGAGGTTGTACACTTATTTATGTTATTGTTGTGTACATATAACTCAAGATCGTCCAAAAATCAATTTATTGTATTCTTTGTTAGCACGGCAGCACAGCTGTCACAACCTATGCCATAAGTGTTGTGTTGTAAGTCAGGAGAAGCTTACAGTCCGACATGGATCTAAATGAACGTAGCCAAAAAGAGAACTAACATAAAATGTAATGGATTTAACAGGTTTTTGAAATCTTCCTTCACAAGCAGCGCTGCCATCCACATTCATTTAGAGCCCTGTCGAACTGTACAGTGTATATCTGGCGATATACTGCGATCGGCACAATTTTATTGATGATGGACACATCACAGATCCCTTAAGCATACAGACGTCGTTGTTGGCGAAGTAGTTAGAAGCCATCATAAGTCAAGTTGAAAAAAATTGTCGAGATCGATTTTGGTAAAATATACATCGACGCCGCCGTGGCCAGAAATTTCAATTAGTGTAAAGGACATTACAGTTCTTGTTCCTTTTGCAATTGAAACTGCATGTGGGGTGCATGAAAAGAGCCTCCACGAGTGACGATACTTCAGTACGTCCGGCGCACCCTGGGCAGTCAGCCCCGCTACCAACCTTGCTGACTGGCTAATCTTTTCACCACAGCATGAGCTATTTTCGTATAGTTCGTGCTGACACGATAGAAGCAGAATTGAAACTTTCGGCGTCGATATAAGTAAATGTGTATATTACATCTGCTTACTATTCTGTGTTCTTAGTACCATCTGTTCTTATATTACTTTTATATTTATGCCTACGTTGTCCTATTGTTTAGCAAAAGCCTCTATTTTCTTCCACTGAAATATACTAACATTAGTGTCAAGCGTGAACCGGTGGTAGATACCGCTAGGAATGACGATCATATCTCCGGCGCTGACTGCGATGCGGATCCACTGGTCCTGACCGTCGCGCACGTCGAAGTAACCTGAACCAGCTAGCACGAACCTGGAACGTTTTATAAATGTTCTTATACATGATGCTTTGAAGAATACTTAACGAGAGAATTTAGTAACCTAGTTACGAATCCGATCCCACTGGACTTTGGATTTTGACGACACGTTTGGTGCAGTGGCTGAGCGTTTGGCTTCTGCGCCACGGGTCGTGGGTTCGATTCCCACATGGCCTACAGATAGTTGTTTCAGGTCTGGGCGTTTTTGTATGTGAGATCTGTGTTTGTAAACGCACCCACGTTACAGGAGAAATCCTAGAGTGGGGCAATGTTTTTTTAAAAAAAGAAAAGGGTTTAAATTAATTAATATTTGACTAGACTAGAAAATTAAAGTTGTAAGGGAACCAATTGTTTTGGTATGGGCATATGATGAGGAGGGACAAAAAGCATGTGACTGAGAAGGTGATGAATATAAACATTGATGGATGGAGGGGAAAAGGGAGACCAAAAGTAATGGATGCATTCTGTGAGAGATGATATGAATGAAAAGGGAGTAAATGATACCTGGACGGCTAACAGGGGAGAATGGAGGAAGAAAACATTTTGCACCAACCCCAAGTAACTTAATTAGTTACAGTTTACTGACCTGCATTTTTTCAGGATTACCTGACTAGTTTCAGACCCAAACGGAGCCCTTAATCATGAGCTGAACACGTGGTGAGGTCGCGAGTCGAACTCGAGTTAACTCTGTCTATAGTATACCCTTATTTCGTCAGTATGTTCAAGTCCCACGTAATAAGGGGCGAGTCTATTGCCATCAATCAGGCACAAATCCAGACTCCAGGCTACTACTGAGAAATTCCACATGCAAAAACCCAATACCACTTTGCCCAAGCTGGGTTCAAACCTAGGTCCTCACGCTCAGCAGTCGAGCTTGCGACTACTACAGTCTATTTATGATTAGTTATGGTTTACTCACGCGCATTTTTCGGGATTGCCCGACTAGTTTCGGACCCAAACGGAGTCCTTAATCATGAGCTGATCACGCGGCGAGGTCGCGAGTCGAAAAGTTCGACTAAACCGTAACTTATCATAAATATGAATGTGTCTCACAAAAGTTATAATACTACAGTCTAGTTGAGTGGACTGCCTCGTTGGCAGTCCAAGATTAGATTATTAAGAATATTATCAAGTGTACTGTATACCTGATCTCCTCATCAGTGTGCAGATGTTCGGTAAAGAATGACTTGAGCTTCTCCTCGTAGTTGGGCAGGGATTCCTTGGAGCATGTCATCTCATCCTCGTAGGTGTATCCTCGCTCCTTCTTTATCTTGTCCAGTACTCCATCTGTTGAGTATGTCTCCACATTGAGCTGGAATTCAAATTGTAAGATATATAACTTTGTTTTAATATTAATTATAGACCAGGGTTTCTCAAACTTTCGGCTCCATGAACGCCTGTTAAAGTTTCCAGGTGACAGCGACCCCTTTAACTAATTATCTAAATCCCCCCTCCCCCCCAAAGAAAATAATAAAATTGACAGTTGAAGAAAATAAGGTTTTTATTTCAATAAAAGGTAACAAATATGGAAATAAAAAATGGCGCGCGCGCCACCGTGTGTCCCGTACGTGCCTGCCAGTCATCAAGCCACCATTACGTAAATCTTGTTGCAAACCCTCTGCCGTCAAATGGCGAACCCCTAGGGGTTCGCGTACCTCACTTTGAGTAACTCTGTTATAGACAATAGGAAAAGTGTAGGCCATTTTTGGATTTGTTAGCCTCAGACTGTAGATGAGGTTAATACAAAGAATAATTAAATGGGGTGCAGTATATGAGCCTCCTCAAGTGATGAGACTTAAGTACCTCTGATGCACACTGAGTAGTCAGCCCCACTATTTACTTATGGAAATTAAAAGTTACAATGTTATCTCTCTCGTTCTCATTTTGATTAGTGACGCTTACTTCTAAGTGTTGGAAGTTTTAAATGAAATTAGAATGTTGGTTTAAGTGAATGGGCATGACTAAGTGAATGGGCATGACCGCTGACTGACATCCGTGGAGCACAAAGGTTCCAAACGAAAACCAGCATCAAGTAGGTACTTATAGTGCTTGACATTAAGCTGATCTGGACACCTTTTTGGTCCAGCCATGAGACACATATCTACCCAAGACTTTTTTATCTGTATCACACTTTTTATTTATTGTGTCTCTTTGTGCTGTGTCCAAATAAATGATTCTTTATCTTTAAATTTTAACAAGACTATACACAACTGCATGTGGCTTGCAAGTTGCAGCAGCGTGTCTTCTTCTTCTTCTTCTCTCGTGTCAGCACGAGCTATACGAAAATAGCTCATACTGTGGTGAAAAGATTAGCAGTTAGCAAGGTTGGTAGCCGAGCTGACTGCCCAGGTGCGCCGGACGTACTTAAGTATCGTCACTCGTGGAGGCTCTTTTCATGCAGCAGCGTGTGAAGTAAGAACAGTCCAGCTTGTCCGCAATCTAGGATACTGTTGGTGCTATAAACATTAGTGATTGGCTCATCTCTTCAACCACAGCATGAGCTATATTCGTAAAGCTCGTGTCGCCACTAGCAAAGAAGAATAATTAAGGTAAAAGCACTAATGCCCGACAGTGAACTAAAGGATGACACTTTCGAATAAAACCTTTTCTACTAAGAATAATAATCATTGAATTTACTTCACGATTGCTGTAACAGACACCTAGATATCTAAGATACGCGGTCAAAAATTTTCATTCACGTATTTAAGCAAATTTAAAAATGACGTCAGTTGGCAGTAAACAATGTGAGAAAGAGAACAAATGCAATGTGATTCTAAAAGAAAATGTTAACGACGCCGACATGTACCTGGTATGATTTTGTTCTAAATTTTTACGATTTTTGCTGCTTTTTGTGTTGTTTATAGAAATGTATTAAGTTATTGACATACCAGGACCATTGCCTTCTTATTTCGGTTAGGTTTTCTAACAAATTAAAGGGTGTCTACTATTAGTACCTGAAATTAGTAAAAACCTAAAAGCCGACACATGTGTCATCTACTGGTGTCTCACCAAACAGATTTTCTCAGCACATGTTCATGCAATTATTGTCTCTTTATCCTGTCAATAAAGTGCTGTTTAATTTTTGTTCGTTTCAAATGATCATATCCAACAGTAGACAGGGTGTCAACTATTGGGGTATACTAGGTGTCAACTGTTAGTTCTTTTGATTTCAGATTTATTTTTGAGCACTATGCCGCCGTACGAGTTTAAGACATATCAAAAATTATTATAACAAGTGATAGGATTAAGTCTAAATTGCATTTTCTGTTACAAGTTCACGGGTAACTTCATATTATAGTATTTCAGTATTGATTTTTTTTAATTGATAATAATAATATCAAACCACTATTAATAGACATCTATTAGCACTAATATTAGACACGTCTAGTATTAGCGCTAAGGGATGTCTACTATTAGTGGTTTCGTTTTTTTGTGATGTCATTTAATAGTTCCTACGACAAAGTGTAAAAGAATGTAAATTAAAGTATGAAATATGTTAGTAAATAAAGCTTTTATGTTGAAAACTAAATATCTAAATGTTACTTTAGCATTTAAAAAGACTTAACTGTGTTTTGTGATTAAATTACATTTGTTATTGAAGAATTAAATTTGTGTTGCTCTTATACTGTTGGGCATTAGTGCTTTTACCTTATGTATCTGCACTTCCAAAGTGTTGTCTAATTTGATTTTCAGATAACACTCAACATTTAAAAACAGTTCATATACTCTACGCTACAGAGAATAGATTTGCTAAAGTTTATAAAAAATAAGCTAAGATTCTGTCATGGAAATTGCCAATCCAAACTTTACTAAACAAAACCTGTTTGAAGTGGTGCTCATATTTAATCTATTCACACTTATACTCACCAATGCATAAAAAACATGTTACGTATTCCATAAACAAAACCAAAAATTGTAATAATATCTAAAACATCATTAATTGGTATAATAGGATGACTTACCAATTAATAATGTAATTTTTCAGACTATTATCAGTAACTTTTATTATAAAAGAGACATAATTAGGGTTATCTGTTCACCGTCTACATTAAATAAGAAAAAAAACTATTGATAACAAAGCCAGTAAGATCTAGAATGACGCAAAAATCTGTACTCACTTGAAAATATTCGACGCCGGTTTTCTTAAACAAATCTTCGAGGGAAAGGAATTCTGGTGGGCTCCTGTGGTGTTCCAAACGCTGGTCGGTTCTCTCTTCGTCCATATACCAAGCTTGAACCATGGTTAAAAGGTTTTTTAATTGTTTATTGATAATGCTAAATATTCGCAGCAAGTGGATGTCCTTACGCCTTCGCTGTTGTTTGACAACTATGAAATGTCAATATTGATTGAATTTGACAGCCATCTGACGTTGACAGTTACGTACTTGTTATCATACGTTCCGTTTCACAGAAAACTGATATAGTTTCGCCTAATTTTATTAATCTGTAAAAGTTTTAATTCCCTGCTTAAATCATACTCATCTCTGCGCATTGGCCTGGCTAGTGATCCAACTCCTAACTCATAGACATAGACCAACACAGCCACCGACGACGTAAACCACGTTGCTCTAAGGATCCCACTGTTGCTACAGGTTTATAGGTTTTGGCTTAGATTTCTAGGTAGGCCAAGTGTGTGGAGTTGAATCATAGTGGTGCAATCACCAATAATTATTGGTGAAATAGAAAAACGGACTGCATTTTAACTTGAGTTTGGGTTCGTTCCCTCAAATTATGGCATCGGAACGGAACACGCACCGTTTTTTTTTCTTTTGGGGTGCCATTGATGGTCCTTGCGAACCGTTTCTATGTAAACGGGCAATTATTGGCGAAATCTGAAGGGTCTCCAGCCAATGAACTCGCACTGCACCCGTCTTGGACTTATATGTATGTAGGCAGTGCCGGCGTAAGGGCCACTGACACCCCGGGCGAAAATATTGTGGCGCCCACTTGAGGGAAGCAATATCAAGTGTTAGTACTCCAACTTCAGACCTTGGCGCCCCCCAGAATTTGTCGCCCTGGGCCATCGCCCCATCACGCCCCCCCCCCCTAACGCCGGCACTGTATGTAGGTATAGTTAGTTATCTGTGCCGCCACGCATTGGCCCCTTTAACTACCATTGGCTCTATGCAGACTGTCGTTATTAATTTTATAAATAAAAGTCAGCGTTCCAAGTAAAAATATATTTAATGATACTAAAGTATGTATTACTATATTTTGGCTTATTAACCAATTACACATTAACGTGATCTACATAAATTGGGGGTTGTTAAGTTTTATTCTACTGACATTAAATCTCCTAGCACCTTGTACTGGGAACTTTTAACACTTTAAAATTAACTTTCACAGTTCAAACGAATCATTTAACTATGGCATCTATTATAAGTACAGATTACTATGGGTAGTTTCAAAAACTATTAAAATATGTATCTCACAACACATTATTATTATTTAAAATTAAAGTACATTTATATTTTTATTACAAGGAAAATAGTTCTGATAGTTCTAATGCCCTATGCAATATTTTAAACACTTGGCTTTTATTAAAGAAGATTATTAGCAATGTAGAGAGTTAGTCTTATACCGCCTTATTACAAAAGATGGTCTAAGAAAAACCTAGGTTTTAAAATAGCCCCGTCTCTTTTTGTTAGAAGACATAAGAAAGTGATAGAGGTATATTTTAAACCTGGGTTTACCTTAGTCTTGGTTTAAACCATCTTTTGTAATAAGGCCCATAGTATTTATGACAATAAATATTTGGATTAAGCTCAAAATTCAATCAAAAAGTTTTAATTCAAAGATTTCAAAGGCATCAAAACTACCAGACTAAATAATGTTAAATATGTTATAAAATTCCTTGAATACTTCACACAACATTTATTACACATAATATATCAGAAATATTTATTTACAGACAACATTAATTTGATATGACTGACGATGAGAAATTAATTATGTTGCTTTAAATGTTTCATATTTATTATTTAATAGGTATTTAAAACATTGCCAATAAAAAATAGAAATAACAACCAAAGCAAAATCTCAATCAATGGACGGACATAGAATCACAATTAAAATATTCATAAAATAATAAAAACAGGTTGTTAATAATTGGAAACGTGTCAACGTAATATTATGCATTAAAATAGATGTATTAGCCTTCTTATTACTTTTTAAAATCCTTAACAATATTGGGTTAGTTTTTCGCGAATTCAAGCCCTGAATACATACCTATATTAAATACAATCACTGAACTTTTTCGAACAGATTTTTTTATCTGTTTAATCAATGTTTGATTGTTAAGAATTTTTAAAATAAGAAGGCCTTCCATTCTTTAAATAGAGGTTTAAAATAATGCAAAAATAATACAAAAATACATACGCAGTATGCATTTAAATGTATGCTTATAGTTCATAGGTAAATCATAAAAGTTAAATGGAAACTTTAAAGCTATCACACACATAGACATTCCACGCTTATTTAAAAATGATATATTGAGATCACATCCTTATGTCTAAAGACACCCATTCACGCTAAGATAAGTCGCATAGTCGTATATATTAATTTTGTATATTTATTAAATACGACTATTATCATAATTATGCAAATTATGTTTCATGGTATTTCATTATGCGCACGAGTAATGCACTTTTTAATTGTATTAGCGTGAATGGTGCTGAACTATGTTAAATGAATATTATGATGGTGGAATTTATTTGGAAAAATGTTAAAGAATAGTAATCTTCAATCTTACATTAGAGCCTATAAGTTCAGTACATAGCACTGTATTAGGAGCTTGCCACAAACATGTAGGTATGAAAATACAAAAGTGTAAACTGTAAAATAATATTTACAGTACTACTTTCGACTTCTAATGAAAATTGTTCTTGTATTAAGTTTGTTAAGACCCTATTTCAATACAGTGCTCTGCATAAACTTCGCACAAAGGGAATATACAAAAATATCAAATTTACACATACATGTATAATCTACTGGGACAAGATGTACTAATAACATGTTCAAAAATTACGATCAGAATGCCGTGATTAAATACAGTATTCACCGCGACATTTTGATCGCGACATGTGAACATATCTTTATGCAGTGGTTTTTAACATTTGCTATTAGGAATGTGCATTCCGGTCCGCTTGCTCGACTCGCTAAGTACATTTAGTGTTAAACACATTTAAAATGTCATTATATTTGAGTCAATTGTTTGAAATTGATAGAGACAGAATGATGTTTAAATGTGTTTAGCACTAAATGTATTTAGCTAGTCTATGTGCAAGCGGGCCTTAGTGTTTAGTTGAGATGTTCTTTGGTAGACAAGAACCTTCTTTTGCTTTATTGAAATTATTCTATAATAATTAAAAAAAAAATCTCTGTCATTTTAAGCAGGTTAAGTAATTAATTACTTGCTTTGAGCTGTATTAATAAGCGTTATTTACTTTTTAACACACATACGCCAAGCAAATGTTAAAAACAACAGCATTTTACTAAAAAAATAATGATCTAACAAAAATTATCACAACAATTATTATGTAGGTATTTACAATTTTATGACGAAAACATAGATATAATCTAGTATAAATTAATAACTACATGTATGTATTTATTAAAAATATTAATTACTTTATCTTACTTAAGATTGCATCGTATGTTACTAGTAAAAATGTACACTCAATCGAATATAGAAATATTGTATGCTTCTTGTCATTCTTAATTCAGTACATAATGTACCATTTCTTTGTCATTTCAATACTCAGTTTCATCAACAGTTTATAAACACTACATTATGAAATAAATCTTAATAAACCATTTATGATATCATAGATAATAAATTAGACATTTAGAACTTTTGCACATTTGAAATTATGACAACTTGCGCGAAGATTTAAAATTTTAAACGAAGTATGAGTGTAAAACTACCTTTGTCGTCTCAAATTTTACCCTAAGCAAGACGACTAATTGAGAAGTAAGCTCTGACTTAATCTCATATTAAGACAGTAGCTATGCTCCCAAATGGGGCCTGCAGGATAGGTGTTAAGTGGTAGATACATTTGTTTATGCATCTTCATATTTTATGGAATTCCAAGGAATTATCTAGATAGTCGGAAAATAAATAAGGACAAATAATTTGTTATAAGGGCGAGTTACAAAAGGAGCCCGAGTCACGCGTCTCGTACGTGCGTTTCTTCTTATAAAGTTGTATGAATTTCTATGCAACGAATTACACCAATCGCTGCCGTCCGTAGGGCGAGCGACATACTACATACATATATACCCGAAACACAACCAATGGGCGCGCGCCTCGGGCGCCAATTTATTAGTCCGTTATAATTAAATTAAAAAGAATGCGTTATTAACTGTTGATGATAATATAACCCTTTACTGTAAATACAGTTATGCCAAGTCCATAACTAAAAATAAGGTTAAGCTGACGTTATTCTTGGCGTATCTTTAACCGTATTTTAGTAAGGTAGTCAGAGCATAAATAAAATTTTAGTCATTCTCTAGTCGGGGTTATCGTTCAAGTCCTATATTCTTCATTCCTAGGCCTATACAAGGGTTTATCGAACTTAATTTCACTAATCTGTCATTTTTACAAGTCTTAAACCGATATCATGTCGTAGATATTAAATTTTAGTCTTTGTTTGATCAAAATAATGTTAGTCATATCTTGATTATATACAATTTGTTATGTGGTGTTTTGGAATATACATTCATAATTAAAATCGGTACATGTTTTTATATTAAAATCAGTAAATTATTTAAAATAATCACAATTAAACATACTATAATAATATCGGGTTATTTGATCAAATGAAGTGTCATGTCACATCTCAATAATTTAAAAAGTCAATTCAATCAGTGTCATCGTTCATACACAGATTCATCTATAACTAATCCTTATCGTGTGAAGTAAGATCTATCATAGTTTAAATTGATGTCGATCTCATGTCAATTCCTAGCTTATCTTTGACAGTACATAGCAGTATTAAAATAGCCACCATATCAGTGACGTCACATGTCACGTTACAGCTTGATATTTGACAGTGTCAGTCCAATAACTCTGTTATAATCATATTGATCATAGTTCAATCAATTCCTAGTCATCTTTGACATTAGGTAAGGTACATAGAATCAGCTTCGTCATCATCTCAAGTGCTGGTGACGTCACATGACATGCGATCACAGCTTGGTGTGTTTGACGGTGTCCGTCCAGTAGTTCTGTATGGTCATCGCCTCCAGAGAGTTGAGGAACGAATCGTTGTCCAAACTGTACATCTCTTCGGAGTTGTCCTGGAATTGAGATAAAGAACATGTTAGATGAAGGGTATATTAGGGTATCCAGGGTGTCCCTGGAAGTATGGATCAAATCGAATAGGGGCGTGGGCAATGTCATTTCCAAACTTTTTAACCCTGAGAATGTCGGTGCAATTTTTTACGGAAGTTATGACCAATTATTGTTTTTTTTTTTCAATCACTTCGCATAGAAAAGAAATCATAAAAAAACTACCAGAACTATCATTTTTTTTCAGGACTTAGGCGAATAGTAGGCCTTTCTTGTGGTAATACTTTTACGCAGCTAGAAAACATGTGTTCAATAAGAAAAAACATTTATTGCAAAGACTTTTTTGGTCTGGCAAAAATTTTACTCAAGTTTTTACTACTACAAGTTTTAAAATGATTGCCCACGCCCCTATTCGATTTGATCCATACTTCCAGGGACACCCTATATTATGTGGTATACCAATATAGGAGTGGGATACATAATTTGATTTGCAAGGTTAAGCTGCGCTTGCCACGGTCGATCTGCGGATGGGTGACCATACATTACACATTGAGACCCATCCGTGCCTCGGTGAGAACGTTAAACCGTCGGTGCCAAGTGTCATACGAATACAGTCAGAAGCCCGAAAGTCCGACAGCCGGTCTAAACTTAGGATACCGGCATTGCTCAGTAACAGGGTTGCAGAGGTCTCACTCAGTCGCTCCGTGTAAAATACTGGTATTCATCCGCATTTGATTAAAATGGAAGCTGACCCCCAACTTTGTTGGGGAAAGGCTTGGCAGGACAACTAATATAGGAGTGTTTAAGAAGATATAATGAGCGATGCATCTGTTTCAATTAAATTATCTGCTCGTTTATAAGTTCGCTATATATTTGGGAAGCATTACAGGCAGATGGCTTTAATACTCCTTCCTTTAATATTCTTCCTCTCTTCTATTAAACTATGCTGTGGCCGACAGGGTCCATAAATTGATCCCATAGTCTTAAGCCTACCTACCACCTGTATTAAAATTACATTATGGAATGCAATAAAGAAATTGAATTGAATTTGCCTATATTAAGTTTCAGAATTCAAGAATACGGTCTAAAGCGAGAAGTCTCCAGGCTACAATATTGAAGAATATAATATAATATTGGTTTACCAAACAAGCCATACTTACTCTTATAGTACTGTCATCAAGATATCCGCTCGAGTCAGGATTCGAGCACTTGTCATTCAGAGTCTGCGGCTTGTTCAGGTACCTTCGCCTGTACAGCACGAACGCCGTACTCCCAGCCAAAGCCGCCAGGACCAACGCTGCAAACGATATGCCAGCTATTGCCCCAGTATCCATCCCTCCATCGCCCTGGTCTATCACTCTTCTAGAAGATTCTACATTCGGTGGTATTCGTGTCTGTAGGAACGTGGTCTCTAATGACAGTGGCTTTTCCGTCACAATTCTGCTTTCCGCAACATTCCCACCACCGTCTTTAACAAAATCTGGTCTAGTCAGATTCCTCTTTTTGGACGCAAACGTAGTGTTCTGCGTTTCCGTCAAATTTGTAAACGGAGCAACTGTCGCGTTTGCGTTCGGGGTTTGAGTTACGTTGGAGGTTTGATCTGTTATGTTGACTACCGTCCATTGTATGGATGGGTGTACGATTTCTTCTGTAGCGTTTGTTACTGTTGTGTTTGTGATTGTTTCAGAAGGATTCTCTGTTTGGTTGTCTGTCGTGTTCGACGTCTGTGTGGTCACTTGTGTCTTCGTGTAGTACATGGCTCGGCTCTGTCGTTCCGAGAGTCGTCGGTCCAGCTCGGTATCAGAGCTAATGTGCTGCAGCTCCTCTGACTGGGGCGCCGCGAAGCTTCGCCCGCTGCTCGCTGGAAAAAATAACAAGTAATTGAATCAAGTGCTTCATGTGTTGAGTCATGATTGACAATGTAGCAGATAGTAAAATCAATAGATAATACAATGTGTCCGTGTTTGTAAATGGACTGATTGTGTTACGAGTAACAAAACAAATTAGGTAGTCATGAAAGTGATGAAACAGGTGCAATTATTTGCTCATCAATATAATTGCTACAGGAAATGGTATACGTACAAAATGTTTCTTACGCAAAATAATCTTTTTGCTTATTCCTTTTAAAGGTCTTAGCCGGAAAGGGGAGGTTCCATTTGTTCTAAATTCTAGGCCTTCCAACACAATACCAGAATATCTTAGAGACGGGTGGTCGTTAGCGTAAAAAGTAAAGTTACAGCGGGAACGGCTAAAATTAATGAAGGTGCCTATTAACATAAACATAGGCGTTGTAGTCGCCGGCTAAGTAAACAACGCTGAACAAACTGTACATTGAAATATTTTACAAAGAGAATTTTAACAAGGCTACTTGGTAAATGCGAGAATCGTATACGTAATCATGAAAACAAAAGAAAAACTATCTTTTTTTTTACGTCATCGCTTGCCAAACAAACTGACGGCGCACCTGGGGTCCAATTCCCCTAAAAGAAATCTTGATAAATCGCAACCGAACCAAGGCCAAACCGTTCATTGAGACAGTTTTCAATTTCAAAAGCTGTCAAATTGTTCGACAGAAAAAACAAAACCAATCATTTTGATAGTTTTTGTAAACAAAAACTGACTGACGGTTCGTTTGCGTTTGGCAACAATTTTGTTAGTTGATTTGGCACACGTGATGGAAATTCGTTAACTCCATATACACTAAGTAACAAGTTTGCTGATGCGTTGCCAAACTAAGGTCCTTTTCACTGTCATGCGGGTTCGTGCCCGCATGCGTGTGTCACCCGCACCCGTGGCGCCTGAATTTCACCTTTTCAAAGATGTATTTATTGTGATGCGTGAAACACGCACGAAATGGTGAACTGCGAGCGCCACGCAAGCGGGTGACGCACGCACGCGGACACGAACCCGCATGACAGTGAAAAGGCCCTTAGAGACAAAGTTGGAAAGTCTCATTTGTCTGTAATATCACTGGCATCCCAAATCTTTTAAACCGGAACACAGCAATGCTGTTCCAGTTTAAAGGATATGGGATGCCTCGTGTAGGAAGGATGTGGTCTCGTGGAGTGCCGGACTTAAAGAATAGCACTACCCCATCTCTTCCCCTGGGTGTCGTAAAAGGCGACTAAGGATAGGATGGGCAGCAGCGTTCTCTGAGTACTTTAACAACCACACTGCGATTACCAACCCGCCTGCCAAGCGTGGCGATTATGGCAACCCCCCCGCCCCCTTTTGGGGGAGGCCTATGTCCAGCAGTGAACGTCTTTCGGCTGAATGATGATGATGATGACAGCAATGCTGCTCGGCGGCAGAAATAGGTGTGGTGGCAGTACTTTCCTGGACAAACTCTTTCACACGGAATTCTGCTGCTACTAAACTGTATATCGCAGTTTGAATGCTTGATGTATTGCGAGAAGACCGAGTGAAAGTGCTGAAAGGATTAATATTTTATATTCTACTAGCATTTGCCCGCAGCTTCGCTTGCGTGAAATTTTGAACCCGTTAAGTGACGATTTTCCATACAAACTTTCATCCCCTATTAAGGGTTGAATTTCGAAAAATCCTTCCTTATTCCTTGTCTACATTACCTATAAAGGGAACCTCTGTGCAAATTTTAGCTTCCTAGGTCCAAGGGTTTGGGCTGGGCGTTGATGAGTCAGTCAATCAGTCAGTCAGTCAGGACTTTTCTTTTTATTTAAGTATATAGATAGAAGACTAGGAGTCGCTCGCGGCTTCGCCCGCGTGGATGTCGTTTATTGCATATTCCGCGTTTTTCGGGATAAAACTAGCTTATGTCCTTCTCCGGATTCCAGACTTAGGGTGCTTTTAATATCGTGCGGATTTCATCACGCATGCAGGATCGCCCCGCATGCGTGGCACCTGAATTTCGCCTTTCCATACATGTGTTTATTATGATGCGTGATCCACGCACGAAAAGGTGTATGCAAAGGCGAAATTCAGGTGCCACGCATGCGGGGCAATTCCGCATGCGTGATGAAATCCGCACGATATTAAAAACACCCCTAGTGCGTATACACGTAGAAAGTGGGTTGCTGGCGCCGATCTGCTAGCGCTTGTCGGTGCTGGTCTGCGCAGTTAATCGTCGCAGGTAGTCTCTATACTGTGTGGCGAACTAGCGCCGACAAGCTCCGAGCGTCGCCGACGAGTTCCGACCTGCTCCGATCAGCGCTGGTAAGCCGTCATTTGTTGCTTTATTTGCAAAGGCACAAGGCGTATTTTTGTTTGTACAGCCAGCCCCTGCTTCTACCTGCCTCCTTTATGTAGCGGTTACCTGCATGGACCAGTACCGATAATCGCTGGTAGGTCGGCGCTGGTTACCTGCTTCTTTTATGTATACGCCCTTTTTCTGTATCAAGTTTCAATAAAATCGGTTCAGCGGTCTAGGTGTGAAAGCATCACAGTCGTCACAGACAGACAGAAAGAGTTACTTTCGCATTTATAATATTAATACAAATGTAAAAAAATCAACTCTAAGAATTTTATGGGTTTACTCGGAATCAAAAATTGAACAACTTTTGTTCTACAACTTTTCGAAATTCGCATTTTTTTTATAACTTCAGAAACAAATCAAAAAACAAATTGACTTGTGTGAACAGGCATAAAAAATTGGCGAATTTCGAAAAGTTGTAGAACGAAAGTTGTTCAATTTTCGATACCGAGTAACCCCATAAAATTCTTAGAGTTGATTTTAAAATTTTATTTTAATCTCTTCTATTTCCCTAAACCTCTTTTACCTTATTTCCTTTAAATCTCGAAAGTTGTCGGTGATTTCACATTGTGTCTGAATATCGATATTCAGTCGCGATTTTCGTCGCATATTTTATAGCCCACGCAAGCTTGGCACCAAGTGAGTGCCGGATTCGATTAAGATTCGTCTGCCGCCTCCGAACAGTGTGGCGGATATGAACAGTTGACGACTTTGTAACTTAATATCAACACGGCAAGGATTTGATTTTATTTGCCAACGGCCGGATTTAAAAGACTGGTTTTATTTTATTTGTTTGGGACAAAAAACAGTTACACGTTACATAATTATAACAAAGGTGTTATAAGATGAAAATTGCTAAACATGTAACCCACACTATTGTCCACGAGTTAAAAAAGAAAGAAAGGATATGTGACATGACGGACGTGCCCGTATTGCACATCATGTTTGTTATTATTTTTTATATCTTCTCAATGTGTCACCCCTAAGATGATTGTACCGATACTCGAGCTCGTTGTGAGGAACTTTGGCACAATAATTTCAAGGGTTTTCAGAGAGTAATGTCAAAACCATTTTTTAAAATTTGGATTGTTCTTTTGTAAAAATGTCTAAATCAATAAAGAGTGAGTTATATGTAGCCACAAGGCGGCGGAGAGGTGCCCGCTCACCAGCGTTTGTTCAGCACTTGAATTTTTGAAAAATTGTTTTCCATTTTGAATAGCAATTTCTGTAGAAAAATAAAAGAAATTTTAATCAATCATCGGTGATGTTATGTTATCTTAAATTGCTCAACTGAACAGGACAAAGCGAGTAAGAACACTAAACGCCATTTATATTGACACAACAAAACATAGTCGATTGCCTTAGTAGGTTGTTACGCGGAAGAGCCAAAGATCACAGGCTGACTTACAAATACTTGACATTTCAGGCCAAATAAATGGCAAGCTCCTTACAAAGGTTTGCCTTGTCCCTTTCTAACATTATAGATATTATGCTGCGTCTCTGTCTAACATATTTTAACCTATTTAAGACTCGTTTGGCTAGGGTCTTCGTGTGCTAACCTGGATTTCGAAATGTCACAATTTCACGATTGTTGAATAGAATTTTATTGCGAATGTTAGGTTTGTTTATGATAAAAGTAAACAATAGAGTTCTTGGAAACTTTTATTTTATTATATGTAGATGCCTACGTTTTTTATTACAGCTAATTTAGACACAACCCCTCTTAACGTCCCTTTTTATAATATTCCTAAACATAAACAAAGATGTCATATTTAAAAAAAACTGTAGGTGGCTTTAACTTAAATTATGAAGGTATTTTTTAGGGTTCCGTACCCAAAGGGTAAAACGGGACCCTATTACTAAGGCTCCGCTGTCCGTCTGTCCTTCTGTCCGTCTGTCACCAGGCACCATGAACCGTGATAGTTAGACAGTTGAAAGGGGAACGCCCATAAAATGCCTGAAATGGACAGAAAATACGAATAGTCCTTAATTCTAATTAGAATTAAATATGCATAATGAATAATTCTCAAGTTTGTAAACGTAGGAGGAAAATATAACGATCTTTAAAATATTTCGCTTGATATCCGTCTAATTCATTCTTATTTTTTAATGGACAACTGTGTTTAATCTGACATGTGTAATCGACATTCAGCCAAACAAGAATTTTCAAATAATTTATCGAAGTATTTTATAGAATTATTGCACAGTTATCGTTCATTTAGAATAATTCGACCTAATTATAACGTTTATCTAATGAAAGTAATATTATATGCATGTCAATATTAATTAAAATAAAATTATTTTCAAATAAGAAAAAGTATCGTAGGCTGCATGGATAACATGTCCTTTGCCTTACTGACAGTTTGATATTGATTACTGCATTTCATTTTTCCGTTGAATTGTGGTTTTGAACATGGACGTACAAAAAAGATCGGACAGATTTTCGCTAACAAAAAACTGTGTCACTCAGAGTCAGTCAGTTTGCTGTACGTACAGGCTGGCACGCACACATTCACAAAAAAAGTCAGTCATTACACGCGTAAACGTCAACAGAGTCGGGACAAAAAGCGGCAAAAAAAATTAAAATATAGCATGTCTTGTGTGGTGAAATGGTGTAAAAACCGTAGTGATCGGAAGAAAAAAAATCCAGGAATCACGTTTCATAGGTCAATGAATAATTCAATCACTTAATTCCCAATTGTATACAATAAAATCAATTTAATCACCAGAAGAAAAGAATCTGTCACAAGGCCAGTGTTGTCAATATTCACGTGTGCAAATTACCCTAAATATGGGAAATTTATAGTTTTTTGTTCAATTCAATTTATTTATTACTAGGTATTTTATTTATATATTTTTTTACTAGATTTCCTAAAGAAAATGAAGTATGGAGAAATAATTGGATTAAAAAAATGAGAAATTGTAACGGTGAAAACGATTGAATTCCAAACAAATACAGTGTCATTTGCAGTCTACATTTTGAAGCTAACGAGATATATAATACAACTAAAGGAGGACTCCGGTGTGTTGTTACATATGCAGTACCTCAAAATGTAAATTAACCATCTAAGCTAACATGGCATTTATTTTGCAGATATTTTCATAGGGAGATTTGGTTCTTACCATTAACCTTTTCAAATGGCACGGTATAATTTTGCCGACATTTCCAAGAAATTTGTCTGCCAACCTGTATTTGTCTTAAAATAAAATGATAAAAAATGGGTAAATTTGGCTAACATGACAACCCTAAATTCATTCACACTTAGATAGCCGCCGCCATTACGGGACACAGTTTTGTCTTAGCGGGAGTTCCGTCCGATCTTTTTTGTACGTCTATGGGTTTTGAATTGATCGATTCACATTTTGCGTTTGCGACTTGAGTATAACTTAATAGGATATAATAACGACGACTTTGGCCATTTTTAAGGATTTTGATTTTACTTCTGCACACGTTACCCCTTTTCGAACTCGACTTAGATTGAACCCGCCTTGACGACGACTCGGCTTTTTGACGACGGACCTGGACCTGCTTTTTATACGACTCTGCTATTGTTTTGGACTCTTACACCGTGTACATTTAAAAATGGATGGAAACGTACACTGTGTTAATTGCTATCTCGATCTTACAGCGATGAGACGTAATGTCGTATCAGAGCAAAATGATGAAGTACGTCGTTTAATACAGGCATGGATAACACCATTAGCTGTAAGTATATTCATTCCATAGTTTTTGTGAATAATTATATTGAACTGAACGCACTGACATTGAACAATTAGTACATTGTTTTTTGTTCTTTCTCACAGGTTGAACCAGGTAGTGTTGTTTGTGATGCATGTCTTAGATTAGCGGTTCACACTATCACCGAGACACCTGGAACCAGCCGGCCAGGTAGACAAGTAGGCCACCAACATGTGTGCGTTTGCTGTGGACAGTCTGTTCTACGACAACGATCACATGTTGTAAGAAATAGCAGTGATCGTGAGAGGCACATAATGAATGTAGTAGCACACAGAATCCAACCACGCCAGGTAAGTTCATTCCTCTGCCCTAATTCTGTGTAATTCCCTCTTATCCCGTGCAAATAACGTCACTATCATGTCTTTTAAAAACTTATCACAGAGTACTTTTTTATGCATAGGTTTTCGTTCATCGAGCTTGAAGTAAAACAAAACCAACTTTTACTTTTCATTTTGCTTGCAGCTACGTTCTTCGGATTTGATCTGCCACCCATGTTGGCAACGATGCAGCCGGGCTACCTCACCCCCTACTACTCCTTCACCAAGCCCGAGTCCGGTACCCAGTCAGGCAGGTAGTTTGAATATACCTCTACATGAAGAACCTCCTCAAATAAGATCCAGCGTACTGTTACCTAATTACGGAAGAGCAGTTGATACTCAAAGTCATTGTTTCTATCCAGGATGTAATATGATTGATAGACATGTGGTACCACTTTCATTAAGGGTGTGGCTCTTCAAGGACTACAAGTTTTATATACCAAAGAATTCAAAAATATGTAGTCATCATTTGAATAGTGACTTTTGGCATGAACTCCCTGCTTTGGAAGATATGAATCATGAATTCACTGTGGACCACATTGAAGACTTTGCATCATTTGTGAATTATGAATGTCGTGCTTTGGACTTCGAAAATATACACTTAATGGAAGAACATATGGTGTGGTACTTTTTAGGAATGAGTAGAAATAGTTTTGGTACTCTAATGGGAGAGGTGCCCCGATTGGCGCAAATGCATAGAGGTTCTACTGCCCTTGGAGCTTACCTGATGAAATTGAGAACTGGAGATTCTGATGAAAGATTATCATCTCTTCTACAAATACCGAGAAGTACTCTGGAACGTCTAATGGCTAAAGCAAGGGAAAAACTGCATCAAGATTTTGTTCCTATGAACCTTGGAATTGGACATATAACAAGAGAACAAATAGCAGCAAGAAACCTTGTTCTACCAAATGGGCTGTTTGGCGAAGTCGACGGAATAAGGAAGCCTGTCGTAATTATTGATGGAACATATATCTATGTACAAAAAAGCTCCAACTATTTGTACCAAAAAGAGACATATTCTCTTCACAAATATCGAAACCTTGTGAAGCCATTTTTGCTTGTTTGCTCCGATGGCTATATAATCGATGTGTTAGGCCCTTATCCAGCAACAACTTCCGATGCTCAGATAATGATTAGTGAATTTGATGAACCCAGTAAGCCATTGAGACAATATTTTCAGGATGGTGACGTATTCATTCTTGATAGAGGGTTCAGGGATTCCATTCCACTTTTGCAATCTTGCAATTATAGTGTTCACATGCCATCAACACTGCAAGTAAATGAAATTCAATTATCCACTCTGGAAGCTAATAAAAGCCGAAGAGTTACTATTTGCCGCTGGGTTGTGGAAGCCGTAAATGGAATATTCAAGCAGCAATTCAAATTATTTCGCCAAGATTTTTTTAATAGAGCTTCGAGACATTTAATGGTAGATTTCTCTATAGCAGCAGCATTAATTAATAGGTTTTATACTAGAATAGTTGACAGGCCAGATGCTGTTGATATTTTGCAAATAATACATCAGAATATGTATACAGAAAATATACTAGCTGATTATGTGATCACAAATAATTTGAATCGTCGCAGAGCGCAATTCCAAAGCATTAATATAAATCCTAACAATGTTGCTGATTTCCCACAACTGACATACAGCGAAATGGTTTTGTTGGCATGTGGTACGTACCAAATAAAACAGGCTCGCTCATACTATGGCGAGCACACACGAGCGAATGGTATTTATAAGATTGAAATATGTAGGGAACTGGATAACGAATTAGTTGAGCATTTATCTCTTCCGGGTAATTGCTTTTTACTTCGAGGAAAAATACAAAGCAGACATATTTCTCAAAAAATATATTTTGTTTATATAATAATTAACAATTCCTTATCAGGGATAAGGGCTTTACAGCATCGCTATTGTAACTGCCTCGTGGGACGGCGAACAGTTGGTACCTGTGCCCATACTATGTCAATAATATGGTACTTAGTATGGGCCCGGTACCAACCCAATATCAATCCTCCTGCACAGTTTCTTGATGATGTGTTAGTGGTTTTTAATGATGATTAAAACATTTAAATGCAGTTTTGTTTATTAATTATTGCGTAATAATCTTAAACCTTGACTTAACCTATATTTTAGAAAAAGATGTTTGGAACAAGTTTTGCCGAGTTTTTTTGTAATTATTGAAAATGATATGGGTTCCCTACGACTTATAGTGCAATTTGGCGTATATTTCATTGTTGTTCATTTCAGGCATTTTTTTATGTGGCTGATGGGCATTCCCCTTTTCACAGATGATGTATTTCTGTTGCCGCTATAACAACAAATACTAAAAACAGAATAAAATAAATATTTAAGGGGGCCTCCCATACAACAAACGTGATTTTTTTGCCGTTTTTATAGATAATGGTACGGAACCCTTCGTGCGCGAGTCCGACTCGCACTTGGCCGGTTTTTTTAAACTTGCTCCACCAAATCCTAGATAAATTCTGAAGTCAAATTAATAGCAAATAAAAATTGATTTAATATCGATTTTCTTCCTACAGTTTAAAATGGAAAAGAAAAGGAAGGAGGATACCACTACTTACCCCTTCGGGGATTACAGGCGTGAGTGTACGTATGTTACTTTTATTTTTTCACACTTGATTGCATCTGTCAGTCAATTCTAAGGCGTCGTCCGAATCGCGCGATCGTGCGATGCGATGGTGCGAATGTGTTCAATCAAACATCTTAAAGTATGAGATTAAATGGTGTTTTTACAATTTTGAATAAAACAATTTGGTCCTAATACCTAAGCCATTGTAAAACTGTCAATTAAAAAATATTACTCACATTAAGTTATTTGATTGAGCAGTCGCACCAACGCATGGCACGATCGCACGACCGCCTCTTAGGACGACGCCTAAAGGTTCAGTAAGAAGTAAGAACCCAGTGTCAGGCAATAGATATCTGGCATAACACTGAACTGAGCCTATTTTCTATTTTGAATTTTATTGTTTTTAATTGCTTTGTGTTTTGTGTAGCAGTCAACAAACAATTATTCTTTCTTTATTTATTCAGTAAACAAAAACATCGAAACACTAACTGCAGATACTGACATTTGAGTTCGATAAACTATCTATACTACTGCAGACTTGCAGAGCACGGGAGAGGCCTCGGTGTGCCTTTATTTGACCGCGAGGTCACGGCAGGTCGAGGACGGTTTATCCAACGAAAAAGCACAAAAAACCTTTTATTCGACTGTTCAATCCATTCAGCTTGTTTTTATGTCGTAAAAAGAGTAATGAGATACTGTTTATTTGTTGATACAGAAATTGGAACGTTATTTAGATCCGTAGGATCGGTCCTCTGATAAGTTACTTAGGATACGATATTAGGGACTTGCGAAAGATTGAAAGTTCGGGAAATCTTATTATTTCAGTTACTTCAGGGTTGTCGACCGGATTTTCTTCGGATATATCCGAAAATTTAGCCTAGTATGTAATTTTGGAGGTTGCTAGTCGATTAACTGTTTTGTTACATTACACTTTGCAACTATTCGTTAGGTTGGCACAACATGTATTTCTCATGCATTCTCTTCTATCAGCCGTCATCTCAGTACTCACTCCTATCTTACACATATCATTCTTCACACATTCCACCCATCTTTTCTTTGGCTTTCCTCTACTTGTATATCCATTTTCCACATTCATATTCAACACTCTTCTGGTAACATGATTTTAACCTTTAACCTATTACTCTTCCACTTTTCAGTCACTGGCGCTTCTTCCAAACTTCCTCTGACATAGTCATTCCTTATCTTATCCATTCTTGTCACTCCACACATCCACACACTTTCTAGCTATAATCCTTCCTCTATTAGTGACCAGACTAGTGCTACTTGGTCAGCCAAAGTATGACAATATAATATAAAGACGCCAGCACATCACGCTACCCGAAACTGTAAAATTTTCCCAATCAACCTTGAACCTAATGCTTTTGCGATAAAAATGAGAATCTATGAAAGAAATTTGACAGATTGTAGTAGCTTTATGTGCTGGGGTCTGTACCTGCAGAAGGAAGTTTGTATAATGAATGGATAGACTTGGAAATAAGTATGTAAGATGAAGTCTGAAAGTGGCACAGGTGACTGAGATATTGTGTGGAAACCGGTTGTCATGGTATGGGCATGTGATGCGGAGGAATGAGGAAAATGTCGTGAGGAATGTTTTGAGGATGAATGTAGATGGTTTAAGAGTAGCGGAAGACCAAATAAACGATGGATGGATAATGTAAAAGATGATATGACTAGAAAGACGGTGAGTACTCAGATGGCGGCTAATAGAGATGTATGGAAGAAAATCACATGCTGCGCAGACTCCAAATAAGTTGTAATAAGGGTAGGAGGATGATGCGAAGGAAGTTAGTAGCCGGCAGTTTTCTGTTCGCCATATGGCAAGAATTTCGTCCGGTTTTGTTATTTTCTCGTCTAGCAACCCTATAGTGAGTCGCAAATAGTTAAGGTTTTCTTTTGTGATTTGTTAGGATCCTTTGACGTACTCACACAACAAAAAGGCTTTATCTAATAAAGTAACTGAAAGGTAACTACAAAGTATGTCCAGAATGGGATTTATTTATTTTATTACTACGATAAAGTATTGCTTTTTCTTTTTCCCGAGTTAGTTAAGTAGAAAAGAACCTTTGTACAATTATGTGTTTTTCTTTATTCATTGTACCTATAATAAATTACATTTATTATACATAAATAATAGGTATTGGATTTTGATCACTGCCACGGTGGCAGGGTTGTAGGACATAGGAAGATGTGGGGTTAAGCCTCACAGTAGGAGAGGTCCGCCAGGGGCTGGCGGACCGAGGCCTGCCAGGGTCGCGGTGCATGCAGCTGCGGATCCCGCGACTCCGGCCAAGGGTCAGGAGAAGGAACACCGTGGGTTTTTAGCCGGTAGGAGTCCGGCATAACCCTTCGCCATCCTAGGGCAAAGGGTATCCATGAATATTTTCACACGATAAAATAACGCTTTATGCAAAAGTGAACCATTTTCGAGATAAGTTATTGGATAGTGAATAACATTTTCAACAATCCTTTTTTTTTCGAGACTTTATTTCTCTTTTCGTATCTATGGAAGACTCAGGTACCTCCCAACAACCTTGCCACGGGAACGTGATCATTAACCAGTAAAGCAGAGATAATTCATAAAAATATATTTTGTTTCCTTTTTCCGACAAAATTGCGTATTGCGTTAATTTTCCAACGGTATGGTTATTATACTTATCTGTTTTTATATCGCCATCTAACCTTTAACATTATACATATAAATAACAATTAAAAATTAATATTTTCCGTAAACATCCTAATTAATTTAAAACTAAAATAACTAAATCAAAAACACACTTCAAATAATTAACAAAACAACAAAATATTAATTAATTCACAGGGGAATCTTTCGGCCACAAACTGGGCCGAACGCAATTACAGCAAAGTTTAAACTAAACAAGGCTTCGGCGGGTACGTTTAATTATTTCTGACAGCTGAACGAGACCCGACGTCAATACTGTGGGCTTGTTTAAACGAAATGTTTGGACAAGTATTAATGATAAGCTGGCTACCTCGTTCGTCTAGTGGTCGCAAGCGCGAATGGCAACATCGCCATCGTAATCGTAAGGAAAGGACATCATCCATTTTGGTCCAAATGTGAAAGTGCCGGCCAAAAAACAAAAGTGCTTTATTCTGATAGAATTTGTCCGCCTAAGCATTTCTTATTAGGGCACCGAAGCTGTAGCACCGCTGTACTTGATTTTAATTGAGTTCAAAAAGTCTGTCTTTTTAGACATTTTCGATTAAATGAATTAACTAAGAGCTGATTTTTCAATCGTCAGATAACTGTTATCTGGGGAATAAGTTTGACGCTTTGACAGCTTTTGTATAAGAAATATGTCAAACTGTCACATTTATTCCTTTGATAAAAGTTATCTGACGATTGAAAAATCGGCCCTAAAACAAATGATTTACCTTGTCAGAATATGACATTTTGAATATAAAAACAATTAAAATCAAATACAGCGGTGCTACAGCTTCGGTGCCCGATTAAGAAATGCTTAGGCGGACAAATTCTATCACAATAAAGCACTTTTGTTTTTTGGCCGGCACTTTCACATTTGGACCAAAAATTTATGAATCGTGGATGATGTCCTTTAGACTAAAGGGCAGTTCAGACTATGCTATACTATTTCGCTATTCAAGGTTAGTCGGAAAGGGGGTACTAATTCGCGGGTCACTTAAAGTACGACTGATGACTGTTTGAAAGCAAGTTGTAAAATAAAAAAAAACGATAATTTTTTATTTCCATGGAAATGATTTTTTATCATAGTTTTTTTCAAAAATTCTTAATCCCTGCTTTAGTTACTAATTCAGAAAATGAAGCTTCTAATCTGGGACCCCAAATATGACCTAAAATGTAAACACAGTTGATCTAGCTGAGGATAGATAGATTGTAGCGATTTTTTTATGCAATCTTTGAACAGCTATTTCTCATAAAACTGTTGACTTTTGGGGAAAGTTGTAGAACAAAAGTTATTCATTATTATGGGTTCTGTAACACCCTTTCGGATTAGTACTCCCTTTCCGATTAACCTTGTATAGTAAAGCTTATTGAGCAATCCCATACTTTATAGCATAGCGTTGTGTGAACGTGTCCATATAAAATGTATGCTGAGCGATATCGTTGTGCTATACAATATTTGCTATCAGCTATACATATATTATAGCGTAGTCTGAACTCCACTTTAGTGGTCTGAAATCGCCAACCCGCATAAAACAAGCGTGGTGATCAATGCTCGTTCCTTCTCTGTATGAGATAGTGATGTGCCCCTCACTCGTGGTTACCTCGTTTGAGTTCTTCAAAATGAGGGAGTAACTCGTACTTGAAACTTTGAATCACCTCATCTAATTCCTCAATTTATTATTTGTATAAGCGCGAGTGTGTATCTGACTGATGAGCGAGTGAGTGTGTAAGTGATAGGGATGCAAAATTGATAAGGAGTGTTCGTTTATTCGCGCATTCGGCGCCCTTTCTCTCTCCTTACCTCACCCAGCGAAGCGGCACGCGGTAGCGCACACGTGTGTCCGCTGCTCACCTGTCTCTCTCACCTATCCTCTCCTCGAATGAGGTGCCTCATGAGTACCTCAAGAGGTAAACGAGTATGAGGTCCTCCCTCATACTCGTTTAAAATAGATGAGTTACTCATCACTAGTCACTAGTATCGGTTTTTTATGATGTCGTTTACGTTTTTTCGATAGCAGTCTCCTTAAGGCTACAATTTACGAAACGACCGAGCTGTCAGGGCTTATCTTTGGATGAACAGAGTGTAGTAGCGTTTCAAGTACTCCGAACAAATTTATAAATAAACGAGTGTTCGGTCTATTTGTACTGTATACTTTGAAGTCAACAAAATATATGTGGTATTAAAAACTGCCCTAGAAAACCTAATCCAGTTGAGTGCACACGTGGAAACATACGGAGGAGAACCACAGACGTGGACGCTCGTTCACTTTCCTACAAGTTGACTGTAGTAGGAGCATTAATTCATTGGAGTAAACTGACAGGTACTACTGTCAAACAACATTGATAGGACCTGTCAATTTACTCCAGTGAATAATTTTTAATATTCGGCAATAATTTTCATATTGTGTCCAGTAACTGAATGAATTTATTAACTATCTCTTCTTATATTTTTTCTTCTTTTTAACACACCTATTTCTAAAACACTCTGACAGTGGCAGAATTGTCGGTATCGGCATCACTTGCCATAAAGAAAAATAGATAGAATGAATCCTACTTCAGTAAACGCTTGCCAATGACACGTCAAGAAAATCATTCATTATCGCTCTTATAATCATTAGAAGTGGGTCAAGAGTAGGTACCTAATAGAATGATTGAAGAAATGTGTTCGCTTTGGTGGACCATCGTGTGGTGGATCCAGGACCTTGCGATACGCCGTTGGTTTGTGTTGGCCTGAATGATTGATTTGACAACGCGTGGAGGCTGTACCAATCAGAATTAGATTATCACTTGCGTTAAGGTGCATGTACCGATGGACCGTCCATACAATGTTTGTAGGGATTATACGCTAAAAATAGACACTCTTTGTTTAAAACGAATCATTTTATCACTTTTCTACAATCAAATGTGCTCGCGAATTCACTCTTTAGGAAATAACTTACACTAATTACTGAGAAAAACAATCATGAAATTCAGACAAAATTTGACACTTCTTTACATGTGTGGGTTTGTTTTGACAAGCAAATTAAGCGCCATGTTTGTTATAGTTTAAAATTGTAAGCGATAGATGGCGTGCAGGCGATATTGTAAATAGATATTAAAATATGCAGCGTTGCCGGTCTTCTGTAACCTTGACGGCGGCTGCGTTGCCAGCTAATTTGACTATGATTCGAATGCATGTACATTTTCAATTTGTTGAACGTAATGTTGATGCACTAGGATTTGCGCGCGGAATTTGTTGCGTGTTATATTTTGTATGCAATTTTAATTTATTCAAATTGCAATATGTCTAGTAGGTACTTATGTAATTGATTTCAATTGAATATAATTATTGCAATTTATTATTGGTAGGTAAATAATTTTATTAATTATTCAAAATACGCAATTTTATTGTAAAATAAAATTACCTAGGTATATTTCGACGGTAAGTATTAGAAACAGCAAGTTGGCCCGTGAGTTGGGTTTTAGACGCTGCAATCTCGTTACAATACTAATTACGTACCTAACCTACGTGTCGATGTTGTCATTATGTATATTTTATGGTCAACCATGAATTAAATTATTCAGTAAGTCACCAAAGTAACCACAACATTAAATTTCGTGAAAAAGCAATCTTGGGGTATGTTTTTACCAGGTAAAGAATACTTTGTAAGCATATAGCCCCCCGCCGAGATGCCGTCGCGAGCAGACGTATTTTTGAACGTTCCGTGTTTTAAATTCAAAAAAAATTGTGCAAAATATTGTGTAAACTATCAGTGAAACGATCAATTAATTAGTGATTACCATCTCAGTGATAAAATATTGAAACAATTACAACACACAATTAACAATATTATCAAAGTTATCAACAGCAAATCAAGACAAGTTGTTATAAAAAATCGTGTTAGCGTGCGCCGGGCCAAGTGTCCTTGAAAGTGAATGCAAGGACAAGCTTTGCACCTGCAGCTACAGTACCTATTTTTATTAAATAGAACGCTATTTTCAACTCTCTTAGTAACGACGACTTGGTCCGATGGCACATGGGCCGGACTGTAAGTGAACGTGATCGTGTGACTATCAAGTTCAAACCTCCGCAAAACACATTACTTTTTGGAATGTTTTTTATTATGCTGCTAAAATACCAGAAAAATCTGAGATTTTTTTACGAAAAAATTGGAGAAATTTCTGAAATATTATAATTAATACTTGCACAAATTGCTGCTTGCAACATTGCTTAATTAAAGAAAAATCCGCATTCATTGTTGCTTTATTTTGCTTTTGGTGCATTTGAACGCCCAATATGCCGCTAAATCGAACACCGCCAACCTCACCGAAATCTAACTTCAAAATCAATGATGGTGACGCTGGTACTAATATACGTAAAGTTATTTTTTACAAATATACTAAGTAAAGTTATTTTTCTTTGTAGCACCTGTGAAGCAGTGGTTTCAAGACAAGAAGAAATAATGTTTGTTCAATTGAATTTTTTTTGTAGTAGTTTGTTTAGAATCTACATAATCATTGTATAAAGCTTTTAATTTGTATTTACTATAAAAGGTGAAATAATACCTTATTGAACTCAATAAAGATTTAGATTTTTGTTTTACTAAAAACTTAGGTAATAAAATAAAACTATATTTTACTGTGTATATTTGACATTATTTATTTCCTTTTTTTATTAATCAATTAAATGTTTTACGCCTTAAAATATAACTTTTATTTTCCTAAAATAGTACTAGTTTTAATTTATCGTAGGTGTCGTTCTGCCTACCCCTATTTAGAGTATTTCTACAAAATATTTTAGCCCTTTTTTAAATACACACCATCTAGTGGTAAACTTTGTAAACGTAGGGAATACGTCTATGTGTGTGTAAAAGTGTGTAAATTCAATGACAGATGTTATTATGGGATTCTGTGTCAAATTGGGTGGATTTTGAGGCATTGTTATGATCAAGTTCATTAAAAGGTAATGACCAGGTGTCGCGAACACTACTTCTACAACTTAGTAATGCTCAGATTTCACATAAAACGAAATAAACTCAAAATAATGATTTCAGCGCCATCTAGCGGGAAAAGTGCTGGGAACAGCCCGTATCTTTCACCTTAATAGTGAAGGAAAACATCGTGAGAAAAACCTGCACCTGAGAGGGCTCCAAAAGGTTTTCGATGATGTCTGTAGTCCACCAACCCGCACGAAGGCAGAGCGTGGTGGACTAAGGCCTTAATCTTCCTCATTCTGAGAAGAGGCCCATGCTCAGCAGAGGGACAGTAAGAGCGATTATGCACTGCATCCGATCCGAATCCGTGAAAATACGGATATAAAAAACTCGGACCGAATTCGGATATTGCTTTACGCACTGCATCCGATCCGAATCCGTGAAAATACCGATCTAGAGTAAAAATCTTGGACCGAATTCGGATGTTGCTTACGCATTATTCCGATCTCTGATCCAAATTCAAACAATTTAGGGACCATTTTGGCACATTTGGCGTCCGATTTGAATCCGAGGTAGTGCGAAAGCGTTCATACAAACATTACTACGGCTACTTCGATCCGTCAATATTTCTTCCGAATTGGAGACTCACGGATGACGGATAGAAATCGGATGACGGATGCCGGATGTAGTGCGTAAACTACCATACAAATAGTTCTATGGCTACTTCAGAACGTATATTCACAGATTCGGATCGGATGCAGTGCGTAACCGCTGTTAAAGCCTACCACTTGTATTAAAATTACGTTATGGAATGCAATAAAGAAATTGAATTGAATTTTAAGAATTGAATTTAAGAATTCAAGGATACTAGAAAAACCTCAAAAATATGTTCAGGGCATGTCTTGTGTCTGTTGCATGTTGTGTGTTGCATGTGTGTGGGTATGCAACGTCACGGTTGGCATAATCTAATAGTATGTAGTAACGAGATTAATTACATTGTCTATAGTTATGTATATCTGCTTAATACGCAGGGATATGCGCATAATATACATGTAATGTAACTTAAGCCTATGATTACACTTGCGTATAAAATATGCTGTAAGCCTCTCATTATGATATAATTTTAATTACAAAAATAAAGTATTACATACATAATTTCACCGACAGTTGAGCTGTTTCGTTCCCAGCGTCAGGCCCGGACTCCACCAAAGCGGAGACGAGACGAGCGGAGCGGAGATGTGTTTTAAAACACCAATGGAATTTCGTTATTCACACATCTCGTCTCCACTCAGCTTAAGTGGATACCACTGAGCGGAGATGTATCATATTTGTATGGCGCGATAGAAGCGAAGATGTGAGCTGTTCCTTGCTGAGATTGAGCTGGGCTGCGGTACTAGGCGGAGATGTGAGCTTTGCCTCGCAAGCTGACGACGGCGCGCAGCGGAGACAAGATGTGTGCGGCGTGCAGTGTCAGATCGCACTAAACTATGCGTTCACATCCAACGCTCACTGCATGCAGCTCAGTTCCGTTCTAGTCAGCGCACATCTCCACCCTAGCCAGTTTCGGTGGATACACCCTAACTGAAAAAGATCTCTACTCGTCTCCGCTCTGGACATCTACGCACAGGGACCTTTGGTGGAGTCCGGGCCTAATGCTTTGTACTCACGGCTACACAAGGTTAGTCAGAAAGGGGGAACTAATCCGAAAAGGGGTTAAAGTACCCATGATAATGAATAACTTTTGTTCTACAACTTTTTCCAAAAGTCAATGGTTTAAGAGAAATAGATGATCAAAGATCTCAAAAAAAAAGTGCTAAAATCTATCTATCCCCAGTTATGATGAGCTGTGTTTACATTTTAGGTCCTATTTGGGGTCATGAATTGGAAGCACCATTTTCTGAATTTGTAACTAAAGCAGGGATGAAGAATTTTTGAAAAAACGAAAATCAAAATAATTTTGCATTGAAAAAAAAAATACCGAATTTTGAAATTTTAACACTTGCTTTAAGACAGTCATCAGTGATACTTTAAGTGGCCCGCGGATTAGTACCCCCTTTCTGACTAACCTTGTATATCAAGCTATAATTTCTAGTATAGCTGATCACGTATTGTACGGAAAGATAGACAGACAATTTGAGATCAGCTCATACAGGAAAAACTGGAAATGCATAGTTTGATTTGTAGGCATGCGCACTCTACCAACCAGTGCTTCCAGATCTACTAACGTAATTATCAGAGAGCGGAATCTAATGGTAAAACAATTGAAATGTAATAGAGGTCATTATTTTTTATCGAGTATTTAAGCTATCGATACTATTTAGTTTTGAACTTTATTGCTTAACTAGCTTTAATCCGCGGCTTCGCTCGCGTTAAATTAGAATTTGACAGTCAACACTAAAGTTTCTATAATAATATAATTCAATCATGATTCGAAAGACCCGTGGCGCCATCTATTATCGTTATTGTTGTTTTCCTCGGGAACAGTACTTTTTTCCGGATGAAATGTACCCTATGTCCGTTTCTGTTCACCTGACAACGTATATGCAAAATTTCAGGATGATCAGTTCAGTGGTTCAGGCGTGAAAAGGCAACAAGTAAATAAACTTACTTTCGCATTTATATTAGTTAGGAAGTTAGGATTAACGTAACACATACACTTAATTTTTATTCTTTACACATAAATAATATTTGAAGTTTACCCTATAGACACTAACACTATTATGGTATTTGATCTCTTTTGATTACGGTACTAAAGTGCGGTAATCTAATCTAAAAGTGAAGGGTAGGCGCTTTTGGGGGCAGGCTTATGTAAAATTGACGTTCAACAAGAACTAAGTAATACTAGTCTATTTTGAATAAACGAGTCTTGAGTTCGAGTTTGAATCAAAATGTAAAATTAATTACGTCTTGTATATTTCAATTTGACTTTCGTGTTGATCTATTTTTTTGTGGTTCTAAGAAATGGCTAAGATGTCTGTCCGCCCGTCTGTAGTCACAGCTGTTAAAAAGTAGGTATCGATAGTTTGAATACTCGATAAAAAATAATTACCTCTATTACATTTCAATTGTTAGTGTCATTTTAGCTTTTCTATTGTATACTGTAAACAATTAAATACAGTATAAGAATTTGGAGATTAAATCCGATGTACACATTTTGTAATCTTCAGCTCATAAAACTGTAATTTTAGTTTAGCGATCAGGGGCCCAATTCTCCTAAAATAAATTGTTGCCAAACGCAATCGAACCACAACCGTTAGTCAGTTTTTGTTTTCGAAAATTTTCAAAATGATTGATTTTGTTTTTTGTGCCAAACAATATGATAGCTTTTGAAATTGAGAACTGTCTGAATGAACGGTTCGGCCTTGGTTCGGTTGTGATTTATCAAGATTTATTTTAGGAGAATTAGGCCCCTGGAAGCGCTGTTACCAACTCTACCTTTGAAAAACAACTCAACTCTTCCTTCTCGAAGGTGGCAATATAACTAATACTAGTACAAAATGTATACGCAAAGTGCCTTCGCGCACACGTCAGAAAATTTCTCACAGTTTCTTAGCGAGTGTAACTAGTGGGGCAATCCCGAAAAATGTACGTCAGTAAACTCTATTTGTAACAACATGGCACAGTTTTTGTAAATAAAATAATGGCATTCCCGCTCAAACCTGCACCTCCAGTATATTTTCAAATAACTGACAAGAACTGGATCACTAACAAGATTAAAATGTGTGTGTACACAAAAATAGAATTCTTAGTAAGTTTTACTGTAAGGGTTTGTACACATCGGCGAACGCACGCAGCCAAAACCACACGCACGGATCGCGCATTTTTATTCTGTGACCCGCATACAAAGCTTGCGTCACTTGCGTGTCGAGAAGTGAACCAGTCTGGCGTGCGTTTGTCGATGTGTTCACACCTTAATGGTATCACTGAAGACTGAAGTAGGTCAAATAATGTGTTGGAAGTAAAAGAAATAAACGTAAATAGTTGGCGCTTTATTATTTGTCGTGCACATTAGAGAATGTAAAGCCTAGTTTTCACAGGCCCAGTAGCTGGCGGACAGTGAAAGACAGTTACTGGATCCGTGAAAACAAAGTTGAGCCAGTACTGACTGGTCAGTTGCTGTCGGACAGCTACTTAAAAATTGTTTGTTTCTACTGTCCATTGGTCTTCCCCCACTCCCACAAGGACAGCTACTGGGTCGTCACTCGCTTCGTACGAACGCAACTAGATGGGTCAGAAAAATCAGGCCAGAACTAGTAACACAGTAGCTGTGTACTGCTGTCTCCTATGTAGACCCAGTAGTGAGAACACGTCGGGAAAGTAACAGTACTGTATATGTATAAGGTCCAATCAAAATAGGTGGACAAACTGTTACAGATCACAGTACTCATGTTAAGAACAACTTTTTATATGGTAACAACTATGAAATATAAAAAAAAAATATCAGCTGTTCCATACCAAAGTGCAATACCTAGATGATCAAAGGACAATGGGACAAAACGTCCCCACCCCCCAACAGATCTGAAATGTATCTCAGTTGAAACATCTTAGTAGGGTGATAAATTTTTCCTATGGTGACATTCCTCAAACGTGCGGGATATTCCGGGAAAAACGCATTTTTGTTATTATTATTTTATTTAAATGAATATTCGCATCGTACATCCGATTGAGTTGAAACTTTGTACTGTTGTTGTTGGCACTCACGCGAAAGTTTCTGACATAGTACCATCAACGAACAATAGGTGGCGCGCGAGTCATATCGGATAATTGTAAATAAAAATTCGCATGGTTCATCCGATTGAGTTGAAACTAAGTACAGTTATTGTTAGCACTTGCGCGAGAGTTTCTGACATAGTACCATCAACGTGCAATAGGTGGCGCGCGATTCGTATCGGAAAATTGTTAATAAAAATTCGCATGGTTCATTTGATTGAGTTGAAACTAAGTACAGTTGTTGTTGCCACTTACGTGACAGTTTCTGACATAGTACCATCAACGTACAATAGGTGGCGCTCGAGTCGTATCGGATAATTGTTACTAAAAATTCACACGGTTCATCCGATTGAGTTGAAACTTTTTACAGTTGTTGTTGCCACTCACGTGAAAGGTCATATCGTCCTCCACAATTACATTAATAAATTGTCTGCATAACCCCTGAAAGACGATGCCTACCAAATCCTAAATACTACACTAGGAACCAATAACAACCACACATATGTCATTAGATAGGTATTGCAGTATACTGCAATAATTGCTATCGTGGCTCATTTAAAATCGCTGTGTGAAAAAAGTTATGGCGATGTTTCGTAGGTTAGGTTAGGTTACGTCAGGTTAGGTAATTTCACATATCACCTATTTATTAGATGTGATTTTGAATGACGACATATAATAATAACACTGTTTACTCACTCTACTAGCATTTTTTGCTATTACCGAACAATTTATAAGAAAAAGAAACACCTAACCTAACCTACGAAAAAACGCCCTAACTTTTTTCATACAGCGATTTGAAATGAGCCGCCATAGTAGTTACGGCAGTATATTAAAATACCTATCTAATGACATATGTGTGGTTGTTATTGGTTCCTATTGTGGTATTTAGGATTTGGTAGGCATCGTCCTTTCAGGGGTTCTGCAGACAATTTACAATGTGATTGTGGATGACGGTACATAATTATAGCACTGTTTACTCAATCTGATTGTTTTTTATTACATAACACTATACAAGAAAAAAACTACCTAACCTGACCTAACATAACCTAACCTACAAAACATCGCCATAACTTTTTTCACACAGCGATTTGAAATGAGCCGCCATAGTAATTATTGCAGTATATTGCAATACCTATCAAATGACATATGTGTTGTTGTTATTGGTTATGTTGACCAATTTTTCCGGTCTTCCTTTACCACCCTGTATATACCAAACCCCATCGATTTTGAAGTTAAAACTGGTTGCTAGTCTTTTCATAGATCCTTATGGAACTACTGACACATCAAAAAAATCTGTTGGAAGGGGTGGGGACAGGTCTCATACAATTTTGCCCATCGTCCTTTATGGAAAAGATTATTTTTTTATATTTCAGAGTTGGTCCCATAGTAAAAGTTGTTCATATTCATGAGTACTGTGATCTGTAATTTGTCCACCTATTTCGATTGGACTTTATATAGACAGCAGAATGTATAGTTGCTACTGGGTGGTCAGAAACTGGGCCTGTGAAAACCAGGCCTAAGGATTGAAAGATTGTAGTTACTATGTTGGGGTCAAATTCCGGTCTAACCAGATGCGGCAGAGTACCATTATTTTACAAGAAGCGACCGTCATTGGACCTCCGCTACCCTGTTACTGGGCAATGCCGATATCCTACGAGGAGGTCTGGGGGTCTACTCCCTAAGCACGAAGTCCGTGGTTTCGGCCTTCGTTACGAGCGTTTCCTACTCCCTATCACCTACGGACATACGATTATTTCGGGGCCCGAACTAAGAATGAATGACAACACGATTTGACAGTTGTCCCTACTACCGATGTGTTTTTGCCCGTCCGAAAATTTGAACTTGACATTTGTTTTGTTCACTCCTACGTTTCGGGCTACTTTCGGACGGGCGACTAACTTCGTTGACGGACTTAAGGAGTAGGCCCCCAGGATCAAAAGCTTACATATCCACTTTTGACACTTTCGTTTTTTTATAATTTTACAGTAGGATTTTGGTGCTCTTGAACAAACCCTTGATATAGTTTGAGTTTCACTGAGGGATACGTGCTGTTTTGATTGAAAATGTTTTGCAAAACGGTGATTTTTATCATTTGGAGTCGAATAAGAACAAAAAACCTGATGATTCGTTTTAATAACTCTGAATAGAGAAGTCAAATACACGAGTAAGGTAAAAACTGGGTCGCAATTGCCAATTCAAAATGCAGGATTGTTACATTACACATTGCATGTAATTTCATGTAATTATATGTATGTAACATGAGTCGTAAATATGGTAATTCTTATGTCGAGTTATATCATAAAGAGTATAAAAATACTTATAAAACAAATTGTCACTTTCTCTTATATGTAGTTGGTATGTTTTTTGATTGGTACATAATATATTTATTATGTATTAATTTGGCAACTTTTAAGTCAATTCATTTAGTAGGCCGGAAACGTTCGCTATTAGGTCTTAACATTACGACCATTAAGAAAGAAACACATTTAAATATTACACCAATACGAACGCACAACAAAATAAATTACAAACTAAAACTGATGGCAAGGTGTTGCCACTTGCAACCTAACTTCATTATTTTAAATAATCTGGTAACACTTGATTTTGTTTGTGCGTAACACACGACAGTTGAGGAGTGTCTGATCGATGTTTTCCAATTTTTTTTTCACTATCGTTTAGTATTTTTTTAAAGCGTTTCCATTTCCTATTTCAAACTGCACCTGCATGAAACCTACCTATTTCTGCATGAAAAATTGCATTAAAATTCTTAATTTTGGTCAAAATAAGCTAATTACAACAAAAAAAGACGACTTATAAGTTTTTAGTAATTTCTGAAAAATAGTTTAAGTCGTAAATAGTCACTTTTGATCAGACACTCATGTACTCGGCAAAGCTTTTCCCTCATTACTTCCAGAATTTTCAAGTAGTGTGGTTACATTGGTTTTTAACTTTTCGTTTAAGATAACATTATAAAAGATAATTCCTTGAAGTTTGGTACAATTCAGTATCTAGCAAGGTATCTAGTGTTCAGTATGAATGGTAAATATTATTTAATCTGTGGTGTGAGTACAAACGAGTACACACTCATAGTGACGTAACGAAATATCTTTCGACAGTCACGGAAACTGGTGGAATGGAGTAGGCGGAGACTACGACATATTCTATCTACACGTTGAAATCATTGAGAAGGAACCGAAACATTCATTTAACTGTCGTGTCGTTCAAACCCAGACATGTACCGATGTGACTTTTGCAATTTCACATTATAACATGTGTAGTTAATCAAAGACGCCACTGATATAAGGAAAACATCGTCAGGAAAGCTGGACTTAATGGCCTGAAATCGCCAACCCGCAGTGAGCAAACGTGGTGATCAAAGCTCGTTCCTTCTATGTTGAAAAGAGACCTTTGCTCTGCAGCAGGACAATTAAGGTACGAGTTCGTAGCCGACTGCATACAGCAGCAGCAGACGACACGTCGTAGCGACACGTCGCAGCGTCATGTCGCTGCAGTCATGATTCCGAACCCAACAGCAAATGGCTGCAGCAGACGACACGTCGTATTCCAGTTAGTTCTGAATGTTCCGTGAGACAAGATGTGTTACCTGTTTGAGATTAGCGATCGCGATTTACTTTCGTATCTTTTGTTTTTGTTAGATGCATCGTACAGTGCAGGATATTGGGCCACCTGGTTTATCAGTTTTTCTTCCTCGGAATTGGAAAAACTCATTTTTTGAGAAAGATTCAACGTGTTGTCGCTCCAGTGTCGGTGGCACTACTGATCTGCGGTCAGTTGATACGTCGTCCGCGATCGTGTGACGTGTAGTCGGGCGACGTATTGCTGGCTGCGGAAGGTATTTCATAGAATACATAGAAACCAGTAGTGTCGGAGCGACACGTTGTCTGCTGCTGCTGTATGCAGTCGATTACGAACTCGTACCTTTACAGGCTGATTTATTTATTTAACCGAAACATTACAAACAACTAGGTACTATTGATGCGGGTGTGTACAGACGCCAGCACATAAAGCTACTACAATCTGTCAAATTTCTTTAATAGATTTTCAACTTTATCGCAAAAGCATTAGGTTCAAGGTTGATTGAGAAAATTTGAGTTTCAGCGAAAGTTACAAAATAAATAAAATATACGCTTGTTTGTATGTTTATTGCCCGTTAAATTGGAGTTAACAGTCACTATCACTCGGTGTGTCGCAATGTTTTGGATAAAAACAGTACTGTTAGCTGTACTCTATAGTTTCAAGTACTTTTATTTCAGTATAGAAATGGAGCAATTAACCCAGAATTGAAGTAGCGTTGATTGGTACCAAAAAAACTACTTGAAATAATTAAACGGAGTTTTGTAACATTTGGTATAGGTACATAAGCATTCTGAGCCATTAGTTTGTTGGCAAGTTTGGCAATTTAAGTAGGTATTTGGCTGGCCTGGAAGTCTTTTAACAGATTTCGGACTCAGTTTGGCCGAAGCAAGGAAAACCTGCTCAGGAGGCCTAATAACGCCGCGTTTGGTGAAACATATTTCGTTTGATATTCGTAATCATAACTGGCAAACACAGTTTAGATTGCCATCAACACCCTAATCTTAATCTGTTTACCGCAACATGAAAATAGATTAAGAACACACGTGTTGCATGAAAATGTTTTAACTTTTTGTTACTGTTATTTTGATTTTGTTTCTGAAGGTAGGTAGTAGGTAGGTAGTAAGTAGGAAAAAGTGCATTGCAACGCATGCCGGGTACAGCTAGTTAGTTGTAAATTCAGAAAATGTAGCTTCTAAACTGTGACCACAATATGAGCCCAAATGAAAACTCAGAAGATAGCTGCATAGATTTTAACGTATTTTTAATGAAATCTTTGAACAGCTATTTCTCTTAAACTATTGACTTTTGGGGAATGTGGTAGAGCAATAGGTACTCATTTTTACAGCACTTTAACACCCTTTCAGATTAGTACCCCCTTTCTTACGGACTGACCTTGTATTTACAGAGGAGCGTAGAAGCAAAGGTCACACATGAATTTCAAATAATTATAACTTATAGCTATGCCTAAGTCTATGTTTCCATCTGTTCCTCTGAGCAAATACCACCGGCAAAGCATTGTATCACTGACATTTGATTAAAGGTACCCCACTCCAGGGAAATAAGCGTGATCATACGGTACTTTACATGGAAATGGGAGAATAACATCGTAACATAAATAAACACGAGCGTTCCATAATTTACGCATTTCCGCTTATTTTTTAGCTGTTTTATTTATAGGGGATGAAAGAGAAGAATATATTACTAACATGAGACATTTACATACTATAAGTAATTGAATCAACATCAAAATATGATATACAATTGAATTTTCATCTCACGTTACGAGAGAGCGTCGGAAATGACAGTGTAAAACAAAAATATATCAGTCATACTCCGTGGAATATTTAAAGCGACCACATTGCCTTCTATAGTGCGAGAAAACCTGTACACATCTCTAGGACTTTCAGGGAGCTTTCCGCCTTAAATCAGCTTACCACATCGTGGATTAAAGGACGGATTGTGAGGTTGCGATGCACTAGGGATAAGAGGGCCTGGGGGCCTAATCCCTAAGTCCGTCAACGAAGTTAGTCGCCCGTCCGAAAGTAGCCCGAAACGTAGGAGTGAACAAAACAAGTGCCAAGTTCAACTTTTCGGACGGGCAAAAGCACATCGGTAGTAGGGACAACTGTCAAATCGTGTTCTCATTCATTCTTAGTTCGGACCCCGAAATAATCGTATGTCCGTAGGTGATAGGGAGTAGGAAACGCTCGTAACTAAGGCCGAAACCACGGACTTCGTGCTTCGTGCCCGACCAGTAACAGGCCCGAGAATGCAGCGCGTCGTGTTCCGCGCGCGCCTTTCTGAAGGACGTGGGGATAGGCCTCACAGAAGGGTAGGTCTACCGGGGTTGCGGTGCGTGTAGCTGCGAATCCCGTAACCTCGGCCACAGGTCAGAAGAACGGGACACCGTTGGTTTTTAGCCGGTAAGATTCCGCCATAATCCTTCGCCTTCCCGGGGCGGAGGGTACGAGGCTTTTAGCACGATAAAAAAAGGGAAAAGAGCCTACTCCGAAAATCGAACAACAAAATTTCGGTTGACAAATCGCACGTTTTCCAACTACGAATGTGTTTCGGATCCGACGATCGATTCGATTTTTAAGATTTGACGTTTTTTCTTTCGTTTATTCAACTCCCAAATGTTAATTGACATCTAGTAGTTGTTGTTTGACAATACTTTGATCGTATATTTATAAATTCGATGTTCGTCGTTGTTTCGTTTCCATCCGAAATTTTTCGGCGTAGGTTCAGAGTTACTTTTGTTCGGCGCGTGCCTCTCAGAAGGACGTGGGACAAAGGCCCACAAATAGAAGAGTGTTAAGGTTAAACCCTACACAAGAATAACACAGAGTGACATTAGCAAACACTACGAAAAACTAAAAATAGATTTAATTACACACTCCGTTCAATTCAACCTCAGCCCACAAGCAAACACCATTTAAGTCCCCCAAAAAATCTATTCGGCGGAGGTAAACACGATTAAACCTTAATGGCTGCCAGGGTAAGTCCGGCCATTATGCCTATCAGTACAAAAAGGTAATTGGCCTAATCACTGGGCCTTACCACTAAACGGTAATCATGGACGATACATGACTCTTGAGAATGGAGCTCGAAAAAGGTTTGTCAAATTTTGTTTGGTACATAAAGCGTTTTCTACATTTATTTTTTACTAGCGTTTGCCCGCGGCTTTGCTAGCATTTTTTTATATAGGTATATGTTTCTAGGCCTACGTTTGACCGCCATCTCGCCTGATGTTAAGCGATGATGCGGTCTACGACGGAGCACGCTTGCCCAGAAGAAACCGATTCACTTGTGACTTGAAGACACCTAAATTGTAGCTGTCGGGGAACACTCACTCGGGCAGCGCATTCCACTGTTTGGCGGTTTTCACAATGAAAGCGGAATCATAGCGCTTCGTTCGGGTTTTTGGTATATCAACCATGAACCGATGGCGCTTTTTCGTGCTTCTGGCCGTCAGATAGAAAAAAAGGGCAGGGGGGAATTAGATCATGCAATCTTAATTTACCTAGAATTTGACTATCAACTCTTAACACACTACTAAAGTTTCCATAATAACATAATTCGAAAACACGTGCCGCCATCTATTATCATAAGAACGTTATTGTTGTTTTCCTCGGGAACAGTACTTTTTTTCCGGATGCAAGGTATTATGTCCGTTTCTACACCTGATAACGTAAATGCAAAATTTTAGGATGATCGGTTCAGTTGTTTAAGCGTGAAAAGGTAACAAACAAACTTACTTTCGCATTTATAATATCAGTTAGGATTATTCGACTTCTACGCATTTGGACCTAGTCGCACCTAAAGGTAAACGCAGACAGGGTCTAAGATGGAGCACACAAATCCAAGTAACATAGATCAAGAGTGATTTCCCTATACCCCTCTGGTCTTTACATACACATGACGGAACATAGTAAACTGCTTGGCGCCGGACTTTAATGTGAGGGTGATAGCTATCCAGGCGGACCGTATAGATCCTACCACCAAGCGTGCTGGATAGTATTATGCTTTAGTGTACATCTTGACGTTTCTCGTGCTGTATGACAATAGCTTAGGCATCGTGATGGACAACCTAGAGAGTACTTAAGCGTCGGCACTCGCGGAGGATCTTTTACAAGCTAAATTAATACATATTCATTTAGCTTGTAGGGTTGTTAGGTGACCTCTTTACTCTAACGAATTTAGAGCATTCAGTCATCATCAACCCTTATCTTTCTATCATTCTTCACCACTGAGTAAAAGCTTATTTCTTACTAAGCCACTCCTTTCAATCATGTGATTCACATCTACATTTTTGCAGTCACTGTTGTTATGACGTCTGACCTCCAGGCTGCTGGTATACCAACAGATCGTCCTCCTAAACCACCCACTCACTGAGCTCATTCACAATACTCTAAGGGAGGATGGCAGACGCTCTAACAGGGCTGGGCCTAAGTATGGCGTCACACCATGCCGAAATTACGCGACCCAACTTCGGCGCCTATGTTTTTTGTACGGGTAAGACGCGACGTAATTTCAGCCTGGTGTGTCGCGGGTAATTTAAAAAGCATTGCAGGAGTACTGACGCCGGCGCAGTTACTTCGCGTATTTTCGGCATGTGGCGCTACACTTACACTCGTTACAATGAAAGTAGTATGATTGCACAGAGTGTTTCATTGGTATTTAATTGAAGAGCGGGCGTTTTTGGGGGGCTGTCTTTTGTAACTTTGACATTCAAAAAGAACTAAGAAAATTCTAGTCTATTTTTAATGACTTTTGAGTTTGAATTAGAATCAGTTTCATTTTATTCGGCAACGGGTTAATTTGAAATCCACTTGTTTGTGAAAGTGAGGTGGGAATGTTGGGGCCAAATGGTTATGGTTTAAATTTTATATTTCCGTTGCCAATCTCGATGAAATCAAGCAATCAACAATTGATACATCTTTTTTTATAAATATGCTATCTTTTCCGTAAAGGTTTTGGCCCAAAAAGTGCCGCCATGTTTTAGAGGCTTACTCAGTCAACTCAGTACACTAAATTTAGCATAATATGACCGTTTAGAGCACCCGTTGTTTTTCCAAGAATATGGAGTATGTTATCGTTGTGTTCGTCTTGTTTGCATATAGATTACTGCGTCACTTTCAATTTGTGTTAAAGGTTTATCGGGGAAACGCCAATGTTTTTCTGTTGGAAATTCCAGTAAGCCATTGATTGCTTTTACTGGTTCACCGGGCAACTGCGCAGCAATGTCAGTTTTTATTCTTTGAAGTTGTTAATATGACCGAAAGGCAATTCGTATTGGTTTACAACAGCGTTTTTGGTGTAAACATTTTAGGTAATACGTCAAAATACCTAGAAAAATGTACTCCGCAGACTATTTGCTGGAGTTTAACCTCCCCGGTTTGCAAAAGGCGGATTCCCGCAAAAAAATACTAATCAGCTGTTAGAGCGGTTGCGCACTGCATCCGATCCGGATCCGTGAAAATACGGATATAAAAACTCGGGCCGAATTCGGATATTGCTTACGCACTAATCCGATAGTGATCCAAATCCAAGCAATTCAGGGGCCATCTTTGGCTTAAGTCCGATTTGAATCCGAGGTAATGCGAAAGCGTTTATACAAACAGTACTACGGCTACTTCGGTCCGTCAATATTTCTTCCGAATTGGAGACTCACGGATCATCATCATCATCATCATCATTCAGCCGAAAGACGTCCACTGCTGGACATAGGCCTCCCCCAAGCATCGCCACATCGACCGGTCCTGTGCTTCTCGCATCCAGCGGTTTCCCGCGACCTTCACCAGATCATCGGTCCACCTTGTGGGAGGCCTACCCACGCTGCGTCTTCCGGTACGCGGTCGCTACTCTAGAACCTTTCGGCCCCATCGGCCATCCGTTCTGCGAGCAATGTGCCCCGCCCACTGCTACTTAAGTTTGGCAATTCTTCGAGGTATGTCGGTTACCCTGGTTCTCCTGCGGATCTCATCATTTCTGATATGATCATGCAGGGCAACTTCGAGCATAGCCCTCTCCATTGCCCTTTGGGTGACCTTGAGCCTTCTTATGAGGCCCATTGTGAGCAATCACGTTTCAGTGCCGTATGTAATTAGTAATCACTGATGACGGAAGTCAGATATAGTTCGTAAACTACCATACAAATAGTTCTATGACTACTTCGGAACGTATTTTCACGGATTCGGATGGGATGCAGTGCGTAACCGCTCAGAAACCCTCATGTCAGTGATGAGATTGGTTGTTAGTATTTTATCGACCAATCTTCTTCTATCGTGTCAGCATGAGCTATACAAGAATAGCTCATGCCGTGGTGAAAAGATTAGCCAGTCAGCAAAATGGTAGCGAGGCTGACTGCCCAGGGTACGCCGGACGTACCGAAGTATCGTCACTCGTGGAGGCTCTTTTCGACCAATTACATTCATTGACATGAGGTTTAACAACAGATTAAATTGTTTAGCCTTTCAGAAACCGGGGGGTATTGTCCTACATGCTATCTCATTATATTCGCGTGTAGTCGCTTCTTTGTGAAAGGGCATTCGTGTTTTCATTACACCAGCAATAAACCCGTGCTGACGTCACTGTAGTGTATCACCATAAAAAATAACACGCAACTGATATCAAATCATTTAGCAGTGGTCATTATTTACTGAGTGGATGGGCTTCGATTTCACACGATCGACAGATATATGAGCTAAATAAATGCGAAAGTATGTTTGTTTCTTACCTTTTCACGCCTAAAGCACTGAACCCATCATCCTGAAATTTTGCATAAACGTTGTCAGGTGTACAGAAACGGACATAGGATACTTTTCATCCCGAAAAACGTACTGTTCTCGAGGAAAACAACAATAACGTTCTTATGATAATAGATGGCGCCACGTGTCTTTCGAATCATGATTGAATTATATTATATTAGTATTATATTATATTAGTAGACTATAATAGTGATTGATTGTGTTCCTGATATGTTTAATGAAAGAATTTCATAATTATTAGATACGTAGTTGTATAGAATACAACCGAGGTTGCGGTGAATGCACTAGCGAATCCCGCGACTCTCCAGCCATAGGTTCTCGGAGGAACACACGGTGTTCCTTCGAGGATGGAAGTGGTTTTAGCCGGTAAGAGTCCGACATTCCAAGGGACAGTGATATCAACAATCATTGCGCGGTGCTTTGATCGTTTTATCACCACTTTATCAGGCTTATTGGCTGCAATAGTCCTATCAGTGATGATATATGGGTCCAAGTATAATGTGACATGACCATTCTCGAGAATTGGGTCAGGCACATACTTGTAGTATGGTACTTCTGCGTCCACAAGATTATATTTTAGAGCAAGTTGCTGGTGGATAAACCTGGCCACGAGGTTGTGCCTGTGCAAATACTCCCCGTTAGCAAGACGATAACAACGTACTGTTTATTATTAACTAGCGACCCGTCCCGGCTTCGCACGGGCGCAATACATAAATATAAACCTTCCTCTTGAATCACTCTATCTACTAAAAAAAACCGCATCAAAATCCGTTGCGTAGTTTTAAAGATCTAAGCATACATAGGGACAGACAGACAGCGGGAAGAGACTTTGTTTTACACTATGTAGTGATGATATTCCGTGCATTTAGTTTTATAATGATGTGGCCAACAGGCCGACGAGGTAGATTAGTTACTTCATCATTTACCGCCATTTTCAATATCCTATCTATCGGCGGTTTGCTTTACTACAGATAGAAATATGACATTACTTCTATGGAGCTTATGTCAAATTTCTATCTCTAGTAGGCGAAACCGCCGATAGATAGGTTATTGAAAACGGTCGTTAAACAGTCGTCAATTATACTAACCATCTCCATTCTACAAACTAAACGTTACTCATGATCTGTATCATAACAAATTACGTTGGTACATTGAATCGCTGACAAATGCTCATTGTATTGCATCGGTTATGCGAGAATGAAATATGACGCGGTTAGCGACACGCTTCAATAGCTCAGTGGCCAACGTTCTGTACCAGATTGATCAACTCTACTGAGAAAATAATAATAATGATTGATTTATTGACACATTGCGTGTAGACACAGGAGATTTAGAAACAGCTATTACTGCGAAGATTGTGGTGAGAAATTGACGCCGACGCGTGTGGCAGTTACAGATTATAGCAAGGAAGTTATGCTAAGGGAATGTGTTACTTGTTGGTCTGACGTTGACAGTCACAGATGGCAAGGAGATATGTCACGGGAATCCGGTCGTATAGTTGTCACAATCTAAGAGGTTCTCAAACTTACTTCGTGTACCGCCCACTTTGGGAATCAATTATTTTCTAGCGCCCCCTAATTTTTCTAACATAACCACATTTAAATAATCACATTCGCAATCATTACTTTTACTACCCCATACCGCCCCTGTAGGTCTCTAGTGCCCACAAGGGGGCGTTATAGCCCACTTTGAGAAAGGCTGATCTAATAGGTCCGATTTGACACGTGTCAAAATACTAGGAGTAATGTTAAGTTAGTAATATATAACATTAGTAATAATTGCTCCAATGCGTAGCGTTTAGTTTCATTTTATCATGTTGCGCGCTATGTTCAGATAAATAAAAAGTCAACTTTCTTTAAGATCGAAGGCGTGCAACTTCTGTACACATTTATTTTGTGCATTTTTGTCAAACGTCAAATTGGACCTATTACGTTGTTCAAACTGTAGTCGCCTTAATATGTCTGTAGCTTGTTAAATTTTATAAGTGCTCTCTACCTTAGAAAGAAAGAAAAGTAAGGAAAGAAAGTAAAAAAGGAAAGAAAGAAAATAAATTGCCACAAAAGTAATAAATAAAAAAAAACACAAAAACGTGCAAAGAACTTCAAATTATAAACTTGCATTGAATATGAAAATGCGGTTCCCACTCAACATGATGCTGGTTATATCGTAAGGCACAACACAGCGCTGGTTTTCAGTGTTAACCCCAGGTACATTCAGAGATGTGCCTTGGAGAGCATGTGAATTCGTCATGAAACACAGCTATAGTAGGTATTATTAAGGGCAGTTGTTACTGATAGTATCTATTAAACCCAAAACACAGACCACAGACCTGCACTTTCCATATCAGTTTCACAACTACTTGTGGTCGCACTGATTAGACGGAAAGCCGATCCCTGCATACTAAGGCTGAACGCACATGGCTCACTAAGTTATTTGCGTGGTAACGTTTTGTAGACAAATTTTAGGACTCACCTTATGTCGAAAAGAGTATAAGTAAGCCCTGTACGGTAAGGCGCCTGCTACACGTTCAATATTTATCGAGATATTAAGATCGCGAATCTAGATTAGACGACGCGTTTGGTGCAGTGGCCAAGCGATTGGCTTCTGCGCTGCGGGTCGTGGGTTCGATTCCCACACGGAACAAAAATTTGTATGGCCTACAGATGGTTGGTTCGGGTTTGGGCGTTTGTTTGTGAGATTTGTGTCTGTAAACGGACCCACGATACAAGAGAAATCTTAGTGCGGGACAAAGTATAATAAAAAAAAAAGGTTGCAGCAAATATTGTGCGTTTAATCCATCAATACACTGATCTAAACGCTCAATATATATCATGCGATCCAAATATCGTCATAAATATTGAATCGTGAAATCGTGTAGCATTCGCCTTAGAGACAAGGCAAGAATTATGTTGATAATTCTTTGTTTTTTATTATTATTTAACAATGACATATCTCTCTTGATTCTCTGCTCCACAATGTACAAGTCTAGTAGTTTATAAATAAACATTAACAAGTGACTAAAAGCGGGCGTGAGCAAGCAATGAGCGGATCGTTGACCTAGCACGAGTATGCACAAAATTATCTTCGCAGTTACTAAGCACGGACTTAATAGACTCGACTCGCTGAACGGAATAAAGAGATAAAGTGGCTGAAAATATGACAAAAGCACTCTATTCTAGTGATGGGTAACTCGACTACTTCAAACGAGTATGAGGGAGGACCTCATTTTACCTGGTGAGGAGGAATGAGGAGTGCCTCATGAGTACATGAGGCACTCCTCATTCGAGGAGAGGATAAGTGAGAGAGACTGGTGAGCGGCGGGCTCGCTTGTTCGCCACCGCATGCCGCTTCGCTGGGCGAGGGAAACAGAGAAAGGGTGCTGAGGGCGCGAACGAACGAACGCTCCTCATCAAGCATTTGCATCCCTATTACATACACACTTACTCGCTCACCACTCCCTAAGTGACATGACAGGTTGCTTCATCCAACACCTGGTGCGGTAGATATCCTTGCCGCCAAGTGTTGGATGAAGCAACCTGTCATCGCACTTAGCTAAGGCAGTTGAAGTTAGGTCTTGAGCCCTCTTGGTTCAAACAAAAAGGGCGACTCGTTCCCATAACTCCATCGGAGAATGTATACAGTGTTGAATAAATAGTGCTACAAGATAACAAATAATTAATTGTAACTACCCTAAGGTAAATACCCTAAAGGAGGCAAGTACATGGCACTCAGATACACACTCGCGCGTATACAAATAATAAATTGAGGACGATAGACGAGGTGGTGAATTAGACGAAAGTTGAAATACGAGTAACTCTTTCATTTTGAGGAACTCAATCGAAGTAACTCACGAAGTCACGATGAGGGGTACATCACTACTGTACTATAGGCAAAGTTATTCAATGTTTCAGTGCATATTCATCTTGTCTACAATTTCTTAACGAGTACTTAAAAAAGATTTTTAAATAGACTTATTTTGATTGCCTCATCGGTCTAGTCGTCGCAAGCGCGACTGCTGAGCGTAAGGTTCTGGGTTCGATCCCTAGGTAGGGCAATGTTATTCGGTTTTTCCGTGTGGAATTTCTCAGTAGCAGCCCGGAACCTGGATTTGTGCCCGGTTGATGGAATTCAAACATAACGGCAAAATGAGGATGTAATATGCACCTCTGCCCAACCCTTCGGGGAATATGTTATTTTAACATAGAACAGAGAAGGTTGAAAATATGATGATGATTGTAATTAAAGGAATCAGGATAGAACATGGTGACGCCTTTTAGTTATGGGGACCAGGTCATGCTTTATGGAGTTTGAAGTGAGAACGACGCACGCCATAACTAACAAGGGCTTTAACTGTTTTTCATCATAAAAGCTGATATAAAACTCTCAGAATTTACTGAACAGTTTCAGTACGGGATTTTATAGAAACGAATCCAGGTCACCAACATAAACCTTAATATCTCAGAACTAAGAATGATAACTTATTCAAATAAAAAGTATTTTATAGACTATTTATTACTACTCAAAGTTCTTTGTTCTGTTTGGTGACTCAGATTCATTGCTCCTGAGTGTATTTAAATATGAATATTGGATTTTACGGCAATTAAAAATCTTCTCTCCTGTTGGCGCGAGCTATATCAGAATAGATCATGCCGTGGTGAAAATATTAGGCAGTCGACAAGGATGGTAGCGGGACTGACTGCCCATGGTGAGCAGGACAAACTTAAGCATTGGCACTTGCGGAGGCTGTGTACATTATAAGAAAAAAAAAAAACAGAAAACTTCTGATGCAATTTCAAGGCACTTTGCTCATAAATTTTGTACTAGACCTCGCTCACTGTCAGAATTTGCCAGGTCCGGCAGCCTACGGGCTCTAGTACAATATCTATGCGCTGTTGGCCTAGCACGAATGTTGTGACGTATGGTAATGTTAACGCGAGTGAATTTTGAATTGGAAATACTCGATTCGCACATAATATTTAATCGAATTGAAAACTTTATTCATATCTATGTATGATACAAATTTTGGCTGTCGCATTCATTTAAACTAAAATGCTATAGAATAGTTGTATTTTCGATTTAAAATTCACTCACATTGAAGTTACGTTTACGTTACTATACGTCAAAATATGCATGCTAAGCCTACAGAAGGCCTTCGCGCACGCGCACGCGTCAAAACTTTTCTGACATGCGAAAGTAACTCTATCTATCTGTTACGTTTTCACACCAATCCGCTGAACCGATTTTTATGAAACTTGGTACAGAGATAGTCTGGAACCCAAAGAAGGATTTAATAAGCTACTTTAATCCCGAAAAATACGGATTACGCGATAAACGACATCCACGCGGGCGAAGTCTCGAGAGACCTCTAAATTCTTATAAGTGCAGCCGGCCGTACCTAATGTACAGACACCAGTACATCAAGCTACCCGAAACTGTCAAATTTTCCCAATCAACCTTGATCCTAATACTTTCGCGATAAAGATGAAAATCTATTAAAGAAATTTGACAGATTGTAGTAGCTTGATGTGCTGGTGTTTGTACCCCAAAAACTGCTGCATTCATAAGCCGACGCTAAAACAAAGAAAAAAAAGTGACATGAATAATCTGATCGCTGCATACCCCAGTCTGAAGCACCCTTACCAGCAGACGTAAGCGCGAAGCCTTTCACAGTAATCCGTCATAACGCTGACTCACACGTTACGTGTTAAGTAGACAGGTGGCTTATATCGTGACAAGGTCAGGTTATAAAAATAACAGTAATAACAGATATAGATAATCATATTAGTTGCACACAAGTTATTTGTAACTAGATGACGTCGATTTCAGCTTAACATGAAATGAAATGAAATGGTTTATTCTGCAAATTGGATATTTAAAAATCACTTTTACTTACATGTCGGTTTGTTTTTTAAAGCTAGATGTCCTCGGCATTTCCTATCTGACTACCTCTGAGAAGAAAGGCCGAAACAAACTCAGGGGTCAAAGTCTCTTTTAAAGTCCAGACATATTTTCTGTAGCAAATATTTGTGTGAAAACAATGCAGTGCAATGCCTGGACTGGTCTTTTGAGGAAAGTTACAGAGCAGTTTGAGAGGACCTGTCCCAACAGATGGCACGCATGCATCAGCCATCGTGTAGCTCAACCCTATCTTAGGGAGCTCAACGACCCGACGCACAACATTACTACCAGCCAGGACCATGAAAGTAGGCCACACAATACTCAAACCGCCAGACAGTTATGAAAATACTGAAAGTATTAAAACTGTATAATGCTTACACTCACATTCAACATTGTGCAGTACAGACAGAACTGCCGCACTCTGTACCACGCAATGGTTTCGGGATAAATTAATACGTTCAGTACCGGGTGTCCTCCAGGAGGGCACCCTGTTGTTGCATTCGCCATGCTGGGTTCCCTCGTGGAGGGCTCATTTTAAATGCAGGTTTTTCTTGGAAAATTCACCGTCATGAAACAAGCAAACATCTATTTTCCGACGTAGTAGCGTATTTTTCAAGGTTTTTAACCTAATGCCAGGAACCCTCCTCGAGGGTTAGCTCTTAGCGCAAACGTAATGCAGAGGACCCTCCTGGAAAGTCCGCTAGCAATATTTATGGCGGGATGGCGTATGAGCTCTATGAAAAGTGTGGCAGACTCGAATGTGTTAAATTACACGCAGATCACCCCGGTTCTGGGTACCACAATGGTTTCTGAATCCGAGACCGACGGCTTAACGTGCTCTCCGATCATGGGTCATCATCATCATCATTCAGCCGAAAGACATCCACTACTGGACACAGACCTCCCCCAAGCATCACCACATCCACCGGTCCTGTGCTCCATGTTGGGAGGGTTTGCCATAATCGCCACGCTTGGCAGGCGGGTTGGCGATCGCAATATGGTTGTTAAAGTACTCAGAGGATGCTGCTGCCCATCCTCGGTCACGATCCACCGAGCTCTCCCGTCGTAGAGCCGGCCATCTCTTCAGACTCCGCAGTAACACCGATAATTCAGCCCTCATCAAGCTGTCTCCCCCAGTTAGTTAGTACAAGTAGTTGGCTTAGGTTAAGTATTTTACTCCCCCCCCCCCTCCCCCTTGGCTGGAGACCCTTCAGGTCTCGCCAATAACAACTGCCCGGTTACATAGAAACCGTCCCCTAGGACGATCTACAGCAGTCAAATAGAAAGAAAAAACTGGCCATCCTCTAGTGAATGCCTTAGTCGCATTTTTTTTTTCTTTTACGATACCCATAGGAAGAGATGGGGTAGTGTTATTCTTTACGTCCGGCACCCGTTCATTGTTAATGACACCACCAAATGATACTGAAGGGAGGGCGCTTTTTGGGGCTGTCTTTGATGTAACTAATTTTGAAGTTCAAAGAGAACTAAGTAATTCTAGTCTATTTTGAATAAATGAGTTTTGAAGTTTGATACCCCCAGGGGTGTGGTTGTCAAAAAGGATTTGTTAATGACACCACTAATGAATAGTGTTGTTGCCCTTCAGCGCAACAACGAGCATGTGTAAACTAACTCTCATATTATATTATTACTAATTGTGGCATCCCAACATTACGGTGGTGTCATTAACAAATCCTTTTTGGTAACCACACCCTTGGGGGTATCGTTTGGTGGTGTCATTAACAATGAACACCATACGGCACCACGCCACGGAGGGGCATCCATGTGAAACTAACGGTCACCCATCCACGGACTGACCGCGCCAAGTGCAGCTTACCCTTGCAAATCGTATGAACCATGCAATTGTTTTTTAGCCACGAGCCCCTCACAGGTACGAAGGTCAATGCTGTTAGCTAAAATATAAGGTACAAGTAATTGATTGGTTTTCTTTTTATTTATAATGGTATCGGTTTACCGGCGGGCGGTAATAGGATCGATCGGAGTGTAGGTATTTGAGGAGGCAGTATTTTGTTTGAAGCTTTTAAATGACCTGCGTAATTGAGGTTTTTGATTTGTTTGTAGAATTTTTGTGTTGAATGTCTTGCTTTCGTCATAATTCAAAAATGTTTTATTAAAGATCTTGTATATTTTATTAAATAATCGTCCACCGAGGGTCATGGGGATTTTTATTTGCCCGTTTTCCATCTAGGTGGAGTAAGCAGGTGGACTACTACGGGCAATTCATCTCCTCAATTATGGTTTATTGAAACTTGCTTCTAAGAAGAAGAATTTCTTAACTTAAAAAAAAGCTTATTCATAAAATTATTGTTAAAATAAATTATGCAAAATAATTATCTAAGACTAGCTGTACCCGGCATGCGTTGCAATGCCACGTGAATAAATTTCTGACAACAAACGACAACAAATGTCGATTCTTTGTCATAGTGACACTATTTTGCATTTTTAAAATCTAAATATGCGATAATCCGAATATTGTAGATATTGTCGATTCGAAACCTATAATTAATACGTTATTTAATTTGAGGGGACCCGAGTTTACCGTACCGAGACGGGACGAACATCAAATTTTTGACAGATGGGAACAGTTTGTATGGGAGAATAAAATTGTTGTTTTTACTATTTTCCTCGCAACTTTTCTATATTTTCTCACCACTTAAACCTTCCCTGGAGTTCCACAAATATTTCAAAACCAAAATTAGGCAAATCGGTCCAGCCGTTCTCGAGTTTTAGCGAGACTAACGAACAGCAATTCATTTTTGTATACGAGTATATACCTATAGATAGCAGATAGATTTCGCTTGCTTACTGAAGGCGAGATGTTTTGTAAACGTTATAATATGTATCCACCTGTGTTACCATATCTCTAGCTGATAAAGTTCTATTCTATTCAAATCTTACCCCATTTAACAATCCAGCTCCTCAGAACACAGCATATCGTCATAGTTCGCTTAATTGAAGGACTTACAATTGCATATAGAACAAATTAATCCACTCTGTCTCCATTTGCTCCATCTAATGTGCAGTATATATTGCTAACATTCCATTTCCATTGAATTATTGGTACGGATATAACAATGTTATTACAGATATTAATCATCGCGTTTCGCAAGCTGTTCCGACATATCGTCAATACGTGACCGCCCAGAAATGTATCGATACTGTAAATGGGTCGACAGCATGCAATATTAAGGGTTAATCACTTCATAAGTTGAGCAGCATCGATCTGGCAGGGTTAATGTATACAAGGTTGGTTGGAAAGGGGGTACTAATCCGAAAGGGTGTAAAATTATCAATAATAATGAATAACTTTTGTTCTAGAACTTTCCCCAAAAGTCAATAGTTTAAGAGAAATCGGATTTTATAAAAAATAAGCTAACATCTATCTATCCTCAGCTATGATCAGCTGTGTTTACATTTTAGGTCATATTATGGATCACGAATTAGAAGCTCCATTTTCTGAATTCGTAACTAAAGCAGGGATGAAGAATTTTTGAAAAAAACGAAAATAAAAATAATTTTACATGAAAATAATAATCATCGAATTTTAACACTTTCTTTAAAACGTGACTATTAGGGGGTTGAGTCATGTTTCGGGAAGTACCTGTGTCGCATAGGCCGGGAGCAGACGCCCGGATGTCACCACTGCGTCGACTGCCCGGAAGACACGGCGCTGCACACGTTGCAGGAGTGCCGTGCGTGGGCGACGCAGCGCCGTGAACTGGTCGCGGCGATCGGTGGTGACCTCTCGCTTCCGGCCGTGGTTCTGTCCATGGTCGGGAGCGAGAGTGCGTGGGAAGCCGTCACCTCCTTTTGCGAGGTGGTGATGGCGACCAAAGAGGGAGCGGAGAGGGAGAGAGAGGCGACGGCCACTCTCCCTTCCCGCGCCAGACGCACCGGGCGCCGCCGGAGGGCGCGCGACGATCTCCGGCCACCCTAGTGTGTGGCCTGCGGGCGACGGGTTGGGGGACCCGTCGCCCGACCAGTAACAGGCCCGAGAAGGCGGCGCGCATGTGTTCCGTGCGCGCCTCTCAGGAGGACGTGGGGCAAGGCCCCACAGAAGGAGAGGTCCGCCAGGGGATGGCGGACCGAGGCCTGCCGGGGTTGCGGTGCATGCAGCTGCGAATCCCGTGACCCCGGCCAAGGGTCAGGAGTAGGAACACCGTGGGTTTTTAGCCGGTAAGAGTCCGGCATAACCCTTCGCCTTCCCCAGGCGAAGGGTATCCATGAGGATTTTCCCACGATAAAAAAAAAAAAAAAAAAAAAAAGGAGGTTGAGTCAGATTTTGTATATTGTGATAAATAAATCTAGAAAGTATCTATAAAACGATAAAGGAGAAATACTTACATTCTATATCCTAGCGAGGTGCCAAATGCAATCACTCGAACACAGTAATTAGTTCTTCGTTTAAAGATGCAAGCATTTATCCACTACATAGGTACTTATAATAGTAGGTACTTTTGATGTGAATGTAAACATAGTCACGATTCACGACTAATTGTGTAGGTAAGTCAGAGCTTGCAACATCCAGTATGTACCTAGAGACCTATTACTACATGTGGGAGACAGTCGTGATTACTGGCTGGTAGAACGCAGATTGCATTTTGATAAACGAAGTTCTAATTTCAAAGACCCAACTTTGAAAATAGAATTTTGGAAAGGAGTTTGGCGTTGGTTACCCTGCGGTGCGAGCACGGATCTTTTATCGAGTCGATTCGAGAAAATGATCTATTCTAAACGTCAAGTTTGACATAAGATATAGGTAAATCGACAACTACTGTTGTTTTATCTGTAAGTTATGTCAAATTTGACGTTTAGAATAGATACATTTCTCTAATCGACTCGATAAAAGCTCCGTGCTCGCGGGGTTGCTTCGATAATTTAATCAACTACTGGCGACATTGAAAAAAGCGCATAACTACAGGTGAAAAAGAGCGGCACGCGCGTGCGCTCTGTAAGTAAAAAAACGCCATTGAGGAATGTCCGATATTTTTGCTATTTTTCCTTTTATTTAAACTTTGTTGTGATATCTTAATACTTGATTGTTATTCAGTGTCTATGCTTTTAAAAAGTACCTTTAGTTCAGGATGAACAAATTGGTAGTTCTATACTGATTTACCAAGGTAACTCCCAAAAGCTTTCACATTTAAATTGGTACAGTGAGAAGTTAAGCGACAAAATGCTAACTACGACCTATACATACAGAAAAGCATATGCATCCATCTGACGCAGTTCCAGAGACACTAGTTTGCATGTTTGATGACTCAACTTAGCACTTAGGCTGTGGTACGGCTAACGATAATGGAGCTTGGGAAGTTTAATTTCATTAGTCTGTGGCTTTTAGCTAAGTTTAGACGACAAGCGATCGAAGCGCATTTTGCTAGAACGCGTTATCGTCTTTATAGAACACAAGTTGTTATACGCGTTGTGAATAGTAGTTAGTAGATGTATTAGGCCTCATTTACGGAGACGCGGGGCGTCGCGCGTCGCGTTGTGCTTCGCGGCCCGCACTGAATTCAAACATAATAATGGCGTTGTATGAGAGCGTTTACGGAGAAGCGATTTTACACGCGTTTGCTTGAAATGCAGGCGGAGCCCGCGGATGTCATCGCCGCGTCGCACGCGACGTTTATCACGGCGGCGCACGCAGCGTTGCGACCAGCTATTCCTGCAATTCTCCGTCCACTGTAAAACGTAGCGTCAACCGCGGCGGGGCCCGTGGCGTCGCACGCGCCTCATCTTCATAAACAACATCGCACATTGTCATATGTTTGTGTTTGCGCGTGTGATGATGCGGGCCTCTGCACGCGCCGCCGCTCCGTAAACAGAAAAATTGTACAACGCGCCGCGAGACGCCACGCCGCACGCGACGCGCGACGCCCCGCGTCTCCGTAAATGAGGCCTTAGACCTTTAGTTGGATTGGATAGATCAAATATCCGGAAAATGTACTGTTTTATTTTATTCTATTGAAATACTTTATTTGAGATTTGTGCCCGGTTGATGGCAATAGGTTCGCTCCCTATTAGGTACATGGGACTTAAGCATAACGGCGAAATGAGGTTGGACTATACAGTGTGTCTGGCTACAGACTGTACATACGAAAACCGTGAACTCTACTCATCATTCTGAACAACTTTTTCTAGGGGAAAAACTATGAATTCTTGAAAAAAAAACTGCTCTTTCATACATTTTGGTAATCAAGATTGATTAATAATGTCATGGTGGCCCAGAGGTTACAGACCCGCTTGTTAAGCACCGGGTTGCGAGTTCAAACCCAGGCATGCACCGATGTGACTTTTTCAATTTCATATGTACTTTCTTAGTTAATCTAAGACGCCACTGACATACGGTGAAGGAAAACATCGTGAGGAAACCTGGACTTTAATGGTCTGAAATCGCCAACCCGCAGTGAGCAGGCGTGGCGATCAATGCTCGTTCCTTTTCTGTACGAGAAGAGGCCTTTGCCCAGCAGTGGGACAGTAACAGGCTAATATTTATTTTTATTTTAAGATTGATTATTTTGTATGAAAGAGCAGATTTTTTTCAAGAATTCAGTTTTTCCCTTAGAAAAAGTTGTTCAGAATTATGAGTAGAGTTAATGGTTTTCGTATGTACAGTCTGTAGCCAGACACACTGTATAACTCTGCTCAACCATTCAGAGAATACAGGCGTGATGTTATGATATTCAGATACTATCGTTTTCGTTTAACATGTAAGGAAAAGTATTTCAGAAACATCAAAATATTTGGCTGTAGACCAAAGTCTACAAACTAATACATCGCAAATTAGTAAAAAAATAGTAGCAAACTAGTACATCGTTTTTAGCCAATTTCGGAAAGTCAGGGTTACTTATCAATCACATTCATCTTTAAAATGTTTAAGAAGCTTCACCTTTATCACGGTACAGGGCAACATGGCGCCACCATAGTTGGTAGCGAAGCAATTTCATTGGTTAAAATATGTTTGACATTTTTGGTAATGTCAATTCAACCGTTCTGATTGGTTGTTATTAGTACATACGGTGGTGCTGCCATCTGCATTCGATTTTCATATTACCTTTTATTGTTCGTGACACATTCACATGCCATAGAAATGTTTTTTAATCTCCGAGACGCTTCCTCTTCAACTTAAGAGCGGAAATTAAAAGCGATAAAATTTTCAAGAAAACACGTTTTATTTTCAGAGAGTTTCTCAAAAACAAGACCTTCATTCATTATTCAACAACAAGGGACCTTTTTTAAATATCGCCCGAAACACGACTGTGAACGACATCAGAGTAAGGCTTTTAACGTATAAGTACTGGAGGGACGGAGAATGTCAAAAGGCCTAATGGTTTCTTGTATGTGTAGATTATAAGCCAGGTTGTGTATAATATTTCACATATTCAGTAAATATTTTCAAGAGAATACGCAAAAACAACGATATAGCATATTGCAAATATTGTATAGCACAACGATATGGCTCAGTATACATTTTATAAGGACACGTTTACGCAACGCTATGCTATTAAGTATTGGCTTGCTGTACGCGATAAACTTGAGTGATTTTCAGCGCTATATCGTACAATTCTCTGGTCCCCGCCCCTCCTCACTTCTATCTACCCCATCCGTCGCCCGACGAATTGCCGTCAAATAACTTGCTATACATAGTAGACCGCTATGTGGTGTTGGACGTAAACACTACCCCATCTCTTCCCATGAGTGTCGTAGAAGGCAAATAAGGGATTCACTAGAGGATGCAGCAGCGTTCTCCGAGTACTCAACCATACTGCGATCGCCAACCCGCCTGCCAAGCGTGGCGATTACGGCAAAACCCCCCAACATGTGAAGGTCGCGGGAATCCGCTGGATGCGAGAAGCACAATCAATCAATATGGCGATGCTTGGGGGAGGCCTATGTCCAGCAGTGGACGTCTTTCGGCTGAATGATGATGATGACATAGTAGACCAGCTTGCAATATAGCGTATAGTGTGAACGTCATGCTATATAGTTCAGTGGCGAAGGGTAAATTTTCTTAAAAGGGAATCCGGACCAAAAAATGCTTACCTTGTTGAAGTGTGATGCGTGAATTCCAGTAACTACTCGTTTCGAGAGGGAAGCCGATAGGAATCGAGTTGTATGGAGCCTTCGCCACTGATATAGTTATGACTTATGACGCAATATGCTTTACTATATAGCGAAACAGTATAGCGTAGTCTGAACTGCACTTAACCGATGAATGACGAACTGTTGACATAAAAAGAACGCGTAGGTTTACCTATTATTTTCCCAAAGGTAGCAGAAAAATAAAATGTAGCTTGTTAGAAAATTAATTACTAAACTGGAAGGACATAAACCTATTCATCATACTTACAAAAGAGAAACATTTAGCGTGGGATGAAAGGAAACTAGTTCATAAGTAACGATGGTTGTTAAAGCAAACTGTACTTCGATTTCAAAGGAAAACTTGTTATTTGCAACTTCTAATTGAATGGTATGAAAAACAATGAACAAAATGTATTGGGAAGTTTAAAATTGATTTACTTGTAATAAGGAGTGAATGCCGTAGGGGCAAGAATAATGCTGATATTACACGGTTCACTTCTGCCTTTCAATTTGGATGAAGTAAACAAATTGAACCATGTAAACATAAAGGTGAATCATTCAGTATCATTGATCAATAGCATATGCTTTCATTTTTGCACCTTTCAACCAAAGTGAATCAATTTGGTTGAACCGTGTAATATCGCCATTAAGAATACAATTCTCTTCCTTGTAAGAGGCGACGAAACTGGCACTATAATTATTGTACCCGAAAATGGCATCAGGCTCGCTACATACGACACAAACAAGAGGCGAAACATCGGTGTAGATTACTGTTATAGGAAAACATTTTGGCTTATACTTTAAATGTTTTTAAACTTTCGCGATTTGTACACATTATAAAAATAGTGAATCGGGTCTTCTCGCGTAACAAACTTTAAGAGGCACAAATTACCTTTTATCCCGACGTTTCGGCCGAATTTCACCGGCCGTGGTCACGGGTAGACTGAAGTGGCGGAGCAGTTGTCATCTTCGTGAAGCAAGGGCATTTTCATCTACCCTCACTTGATCTTGATTTTTTTATAAAATTATCGTCGGTACTTCGACACACCACACTAACGACGTCTTTACACTCGCCTAAACCGTCCCGTTGACGATAACACTTGCTGATGACCGGATTCCATGATGTTGATAGTTTGTATCCATCTTCCCGATTGAAATTCTTGTATTTCTTAATTTCAATCGCTTCACGTACAATTCTGGGATAATAGTGACGATCGGTGGAGAGGATTTTTGGACTATGTAATTCTATCCAGTGATTGGAACCGGACTCCAGAAGATGCTCGGCTATTGCGGACTTATTTATCTGGCGGTTTTTGACTGCGGCGATATGTTCCTTAACCCGTTCTGCGATCGTTCTTTTGGTCTGCCCGATATAAGAACTACCGCAACTGCAGTCAATCTTGTAGACGCCAGGTGTCTGAAGAGGAATAACATCCTTTGGAGTACGCAGTTGCCTTGATACCTTGGAGAGAGGACTATATGTATACAGTCTTAATGGCGTATTTCTGTAGTACTGTACCAATTTTATCCGTCACTCCTTTTAAATACGGCATGAACGCTGGCACTCTGTTTACCCCCGGTTTTTTATCTTTCCTCTTCGGACGTCGTAGGTACCCACTGTATCCGTTTGTCTTCAATACCTCCTGAACATGAGCGAGCTCCCTATCTAAATGTTCAGCGTCGCACAGATCGTATGCTCTGTTCGTCAGTGAGGTGACAACTGATTGAAGGTGACGCGGATGGTGGTGCGAATGGGCATTAAGGTACCTATCTGTGTGTGTCGGTTTTCGGTATACAGTGTGTCCTAGGGTACCATCATGTCTCACCTTTACCTGTACATCGAGAAAAGCTAACGACCTGCCTGTTTCCATAATGATAAAAGGTAATTTGTGCCTCTTAAAGTTTGTTACGCGAGAAGACCCGATTCACTATTTTTATAATGGCTTATACTTTGTTTCGAGGATATCAGCCGTGTGTACGGAGTGTACAAATGATAAAATTAATTAAGTATATTTTTTTCTTCCAGATTGCAACGAAGACACGAATCAGAGTTTCGAAATAAAGTCCTATGAAACTCCGAAATCTAAATACCCTGATTGTACAATTCGAATCCGTATACAAACAGCAACTCTAGTCCAACAGTTACGTGATAACTACAAATACATAAACAAATCTCAGTCCACATAACATCACTATAGAAGATCAGCCAAGATCAACACTACCGCTCCAAGGAGCAATCTTGCAGGGATAATAGTCAAGCACATAGCGACGATTGAAACAATACCTCTACGGCTCCCTGTTGAGCTATCCTGTAAGCGAACTCGCTTGTCGAATCACATCTCACTTACTATTTTTGAAGATCAATTATATTTGTTGTTTTATCATGCGATGTTGTATTAGAGCCCTCGCAGACCACAGACTTTTTATCGGCCGATAGTTTGATCGGGTTGGGCTGCTAGCGCGCACACTGGGCCATCTAAACAGTCGGGTTGGTGGTGAGTGCGCATACCATCTCCCCCTGCATACTGTTCCCCAGATAACAGTCGGCCTACTGCTCTCGAACGATTTGATAGTTGGTAAGCGACTTTTGAAGAGAGCGGTTGCATAATGGAAGTCAATAGAAAATTCTCCAGAAATGTTATTATTGCAGTTCAGTTTAAAGGCAATCGTGAGGCCATCAAACTTGTTTTATCGGTCAATACGGAATTGTTACAATGTGCGGACTTGGATACATCTTCATACTGATGAAGAAACCAACCAAACTATCGGCCGATAGAAAAAAGTCTGTGGTCTGTGGGGGGCTCTTAGGGATACCTTCCCAACTCCCTTCACCTGAGAATCAACACCCATAAACATGTTATTGAATATCAGCGATGGGATTTCAATTCAATAAAGAATACAGTTCGTCAATTGTTCCGAAAAAAATAGCTGTGATATTTAATTATACTGCTGGACATAGGCCTCCCGCAAGCATCGCCTCATGGACTGGTCCTGTGCTTCTCGCATCCAGCAGATTCCCACGATTACCAGGTCATCTATGCCCAGCAATGGTCGTCTTTCGGCTGAATGATAGTGATTTATGATACTCTTTATTGTAACAGAAAATGCTAGTAAAGTAATGGTCCTAAAAACAGGTACAATAGGCGGCCATTTTGCACCCGGCGATTTTATCCAAGCAACCTTAGGATGGAATAGAGTGAACTATAATAGAAAAGATATTCTAGTGTTTGAATACCAACGTATTCATCAGAATCTAAAATTACACGTGCTAACTACGAATCTTCATAGTTTCCTTATTGCTCACAAACATAATGAATAATTTGCGTATTATTGGAACCGGCAGAACCTTGACCCAATTGCTTTCAAACGGCAGTTTGTCTTTATTCTCGGTCCTTAGTTCTAGGCGGTGGGTTGTTGGCATAATGTATGATTAAATTTTAGCCGGAAATTGTATAGGTTTCTGAAGTTTTTTATGTAATAGTTTGGGCTATGTTTACTTTGAAATAAGTACACGAAGAAGGAATCTATTATGTTAACAATTATACTAGTACACGTATTATAACTTTCATGAGACAGATTCAAATTTATGATTAGTTACGGTTTACTTAGGACCTCACCGCATGTTCAGCTCATAATTAAAGGCTCCTTTTGGGTCTAAAACTATAGTCAGGAATCCCGAAAAATGTGTAAGTAAACCGTAACTACTTAATCAAAAATAGTACATGTATGTTTGAAACGGTTATGTTAAGCTCAAAGTTTTATAACATTTTGCAATGTAAAAGAGGTACTCCCTACTTTTATTTAATAATTCAAGCTTGCTATTTGTTATTATTATTATTAAACTGTACAATTTATATATTTATCTTATTTTATTTAATTAAGCATACATACACAAATTGCAGCAAAAGCTGACTTACATCCGTCACCTCACACTTCAGGTCCAGTTGAAAACCAGCGTCAGGCACTAGTTGTCTGGCATTTTTGCTGAACTGGGCCTTTTTGGCGCAGCCGTGAGGCACACTCCTGCTAATTTCTTTCGTTTGTTTTTTTTTCTGCTTTATTTTATATTGTGTGCCTTTTTAGTCTGTGCTAAATAAATGTATTTTCTTTCTTTCTTCTTTATTTCTATAGAACTTCACATCGTAGTGTGTAGATCAACTTTCACTGTAATGCAGTTATAAAATGTATGAAGTGCTTACGCTCGGACGCACGCTGTTCAAATTGACTCAGGTAGGGGGTTACGGTTCATCTTACTAGATGGATGGGTAATAATAACCGGTAGGATAATTCAGGCATTTTTTTGTAGCAGGACATGTTCTTATGGAGTTTGCTTAGGTGGTTTGGTCATGTTGAAAGAATGAGTGAACAGCGATTAACAAACGGAATTTATAAGGCGGATGCCAGTGGAAACGCCAGTAGAGGACGTCCTAGAAGGACATTCATCGATGTTATTGGTAATGTTCTTCAAAACGGACCGGTGCGTAGTACTTTCAACCGGCGTGCGTATATGACAAGATGTCTGACCGTGGACGAAATGAAAGGAGTATGTAAAGATCGTAGCATGTGGCGTTCTATAGTTTCTGCCTATCCCCATGGGAAAAAGGTGTGAGTGTATGTGTATATATGTATGAAACTTTTTCGAAACGTATATGTTTCTTTAATCGTACAGTTTTGGTTTATAAAAACTATCAAATTGTTTGACAATAAAAACAAAACCGAACATCTCACGTTTCCTGCTTGAAATAATATCTGAATTAGCCTACTGACTGTTCCTAGAGAAATAGTTCAAAGGACATTCATTTCGGACGAGACAAAGAGTCAATGAAAAAAAAACAGGTAAAATGTATTTATTATCAGTATTTTTTGTTATGACATCTAAACAGAGTTCGGCCAAATCCGGTCACGATCCACCGAGCTCTCCCGTCGTCTCTTCAGACTCCGCAGTCACACCGATAATTCAGCCCTCATCAAGCTGTCTCCCCCCCCTAATCCTCCGCCAGCAACACCCTAAGTCGAGGTCTGAGTCCCACTAGGAGTCGCCCTTAGTGCTGTTGTTGCAGGTAGTCATGATGTTAGTGTAGTACAAGTAGTTAACTTAGGTTAAGTATTTTTCTTCCCCACCATTGGCTGGAGACCCTTTAGGTCTTGACAATAACTGCCCGGTTAAGTAGGAGGGGTCCAGGACCATTTACAGCAGAACAAGAGAAAATAAAATAAAAAATTCGGCCTATAAAGGAATTGAAAATGTGAGAAATAAAAATGCATGTTCAGATTTTGGTCCATAAATGTATGAAAAATGATATCCTGATACCCTTCGTTAACATAATATGACTTTCTGAACCTGTAATGTGTTTTCAAGTAACTACTTTGGCATTTATTTCAACTCCGAATAACCTTTTCCGGACTTTTCTGTCATGTTAGTTGATACATGTCCATTAGTCCCAAAAGTTAAAGCTTGGCACGAGAATTTGCTCGCATCCCCTATAAATATAAGCTCGAGGTCAAAGTTCTACCTGTCGCCATCTTTTGGCAACTTGCCTCGACCGAATATTACCTGATTTGGAAAAAACAAACCAGTGAATTGATATTGCCAATAGATTCTCGTTAGTGAATGTGTGGAACCTTGAACTTTTGCAAAAATCAATCCAGGTTCAGAGCTTGCAATATGAGGATATAATAATTTGGAACTGCGTATAGTATTATATTTTGGCTATGATTGTACAGTACCCGGCAGAAAATATTACACATCGAGTTTTAAAAAGAATACCACTTTGGGCGAGGCCCCACTAGTGCGTTGCGCTGCGTTGCGACGTCGCAGCGCTAGATTTGGACCAATCTATAGATTCCAAATGTAGCGCTGCGACGTCTCATTGGTCTAAATCTAGCGCTGCGAGACGTCGCAACGCAGCGCAACGCACTAGTCGGGCCTCGCCCTTTCTAAACCTCAATTTGTAATAGCTATCACTGAAGCGCAACCCTGAAAACATAAAAGCAAAGAGTAGACTACCCAGAAAGTTATTTACATTCTTACCTAATTTCCTCTGAGAGGTAAATGGCAACAAGCATAAAAGACTACTTGATTAATATTTTCTTTTTCTTTTCTTTTTCATGGGGAATTATGTAACACTATAGGTTAGATTTGGCTTCAGAGAGCGTCGTCTCTGTCACTCATAACTATGTGTTATGGTGCGTCCAGATCTGGCGAACGCGCCACGAATCCGCTGCTCGCGAGCCGCTTGCGAGCTGCGCGCGTGTTGCTCGCGTGCGGTTACAGCCTACGTTTGATGCGCCGCTCTAGTTGCAACTCCGGCAAGGCTCGTAAGGGGCCGCTCGTGCACACATAGCTTCTTTCGCGTTTGAACTATGAGCCTCAGTTGTGAATTTGCTTCCGAAGATATCGGATCATACGACTGCCGTTAGCATAATTGCTGCAGCATCGGCTATTTTATTACTGACAACGAGATTACTGACACGCGGGCGAGTCAAAGGAGGAGCACCGCGGGTGGCACGCGCGCACCCCCTGCGCCGCTCGTGTGCGGCGCGTAGCATGCGCGCGAGCGGCGCGCGAACGTTGCAGGGGCTGCGTACGAACATGAAATGCACGCGCGCAGTTCGCAAGCGGCTCGCGAGCGGCGCATTCGCGGCGCGTTCGCCAGGTCTGGACGCACCATTAGATACCGGACTGTTGGAGCTTTGTGCTTCAGAGATGACTTCTTCTTCATCTTTCTAAAGCTCGATGTGTACCTAATATTTGCTGCTACTGTATATTTACATCTTGAGATAATTGTAAAAAGTCCTAATATAAGGAATTTGGTAATAAACGTATCTAAAAGGTTGAGCACAAAAGTTGCCTGCAAGCGTTTATGCATTTTAATTGGTTTGCTCAACGCAGTGAGCCAGTCAAAACGAGGAACATAAAGCGCTTGCTCGCAGCTTGTGTGCGCAAGGACTATTATTATACGAAATGTAGATACAGTTACTAGAAGAGGTATTCTATCTGACGAATCCAGATGAATTATTACAATTTGAACCTTACTCACAAAGACATAAAAGTTACAACACCCGCCTTCGTGAGATAGAAAGGCTGTAAGTGCAGTAACTACATTCGGGAGCAATGAATCCGAGCTACCAACATAAACCTTAATATCTCAGGAACTAATAATGCTAGCTTATTCAAATGAAAAGTATTTTATATTTAAGAAGTTTTATTAATTTTATTTGAGTAGGTAGTATCAAATCCCTACTAATATTATAAATACGAAAGTAACTCTGTCTGTCTGTGACGCTGTCACGCCTAAACCGCTGAACCGATTTTGATGAAACTTGGTACACAGATAGTCGGGAACCCAAAGAAGGAAAGTTTCTTTTATCCCGAAAAATACGGAAAAAGCGATAAACGTATTCAACATCCACGCGGGCGAAGCTGCAAGCGACCTCTAGTAGTCTATAAAATACTTTTTATTTCAATAAGCTATCATTCTTAATTATTAAAACGTCCGTGTGGTGCCAGACCTAAAGAATAGCCCATCTCTTGCCGTGGGTGTCGTAAAAGACGACTAAGGGATTCACTAGAGGATGGGCAGCAGCGTCCTCTGAGTACTTTAACAACCATACTGCGATCGCCAACCCGCCTGCCAAGCGTGGCGATTATGGCAAACCCCCCCAATATTGTTTGGGGGAGGCCTATGTCCAGCAGTGGACGTGATTCGGCTGAATGATGATGATGAATGGTTTATATTGGCGACCCGGATGCATTGCTACCAAGTGCACTGTATACAAGGTTAGTCGGAAAGGGGGTACCAATCCGAAAGGGTGTTAAAGTACACATAATAATGAATAACTTTTGTTCTACAACTTTTCTCAAAACTCAATAGTTTAAGAGAAAAAGCTATTGAAAAATCTCAAAAAAAATCTCTAAAATCTATCTGTCCCCAGTTATGATCAGCTGTGTTTACATTTTAGGTTATACGAGTATTTGGGGTCATGAATTAGAAACACCATTTTCTGAATTTGTAACTAAAGCAGGGATGAAGAATTTTTGAAAAAACTAAAATGAAAATCATTTTACTTGTAAAAAAATATCGAATTTTGATATTTTAACACTTGGTTTCAAACAGTCATCAGCGATACTATAAGTGGGCTTCGGATTAGTACCCCCTTTCCGACTTACCTTATATAAGTGTACGTAGTTACTATAATACCTAAATAACTTGTGACGTTGGTGCTGGAATTTATAAATCCTTGAATGAAGTTTGTCGTTTTTATTAAATTGCGAGACGCATATTTCGAAACGACAGCAAGGAAAGTTCGCTGTAATATTTATTTGAACATTGAACGAGAATTTCATTGAAAATAAAACTCAAGCCAGCGAGCGGAAGTTTTGCTCTCGAATGTAAGAATTGAGAAAACAAGTCAATATAAATTCTAGTTGAAACACGAGCGTGAAGGAACACTTAACCGCAAGGGGTTGGAGGAAGCCGAGTTTTTGAATAACGTAAGTTTCTTCAAAACTAGAGTTACTTAGTTTTTGAACGTCAACTTTACAGAAGAGCATACAAAAACACCCGTGCTTCACTAAATGTTCTGCCTAGCCCTGTCCCAGCCATGTTGGGGTCAGCTTCTAGCCTAACCAGGAGGCCTACTACCTGTCCGTCAACGAAGTTAGTCACCCGTCCGAAAGTAGCCCGAAACTTAGGAGTGAACAAAACAAGTGTCAAGTTCAACTTTTCGGACGGACAAAAACACATCGGTAGTAGGGACAGCTGTCAAATCGTGTTGTCATTCATTCTTAGTTCGGGCCCCGAAATAATCGTATGTCCGAAGGTGATAGGGACTGCCAGGGTTGCGGAATTTGTTCGAAAGAGTTACCGCGGCCCTGGAACGCAAAGGGCATTAGGAGGAACACGGATGGGTTTTAGTCAGTAAGAGTCTGACACTCCCTTCCGCTCCGCCCAGAGCGGAAGGAGTCATATGATGATTTCCCATACAAAAAAAAAGGTGATGGGGAGTAGGAAACGCACCTAACTAAGGCCGAAACCACGGATTTCGTGCTTAGGGAGTAGACCACCAGACCCGGATGAATACCAGCATTTTACACGAAACGACTATCATCGACCTCCGCAACCCAGTTACTGGGCATTGCAAATACAAACGTAAAACTAATTTGATGGAAAAACTATTTCAATTCATGTATACATACACTTTCTTTACACTCCCTAGCAGAGTATACAGTATGTTAAATAACAGAGGGCGTTCCCTTAAATCCATTAATCTACATCAATAATACTTACATTAAAATAAAATACAAAAATAAGAAAAAAAAAACGAAAAAAAATTATTGAAAACTTTTCGGTACGGCCTGTTTAAGACCTAAATAGTAGTGTAGATAGGTAAAATGCGATGTTGCCGTGTTTTCCGAATTGATAGATAAGTGCGCATGTACAGTAGGCATTGCTTTTACGATTAATTTTTTTTTTTTTTTTAATCGTGGATCATTGCGACACAGGGCGATAGTTGGGGTTATTTGCAGCATTTTATGATAGTATTTTTTTTTTAAAGTGAGTTTCTATCATTATAAATATTTTTTCGTGAGACTTAAAAGGTATTGAAAAAAGTATCAATACTCAAAAATCACGGTACCCACTGTCATAAAAGCACTTTCAAGCAACTAAACACCATATTGTTTTAAAATAGGTACCTACCCATTTTACTCTAATTGCCCATTTATTCCAAATTTTAGTATTTTCTTGAAAAAACACTCAAATTGTCATAACTTTTAAGGAGATCAAGTTAGGCTCTGCCACTAAGATTTTTTACTGCAAATAACCCCAACTATCGCCCTGTTTCGTTTGATCCACGATTTTTGACCCCCATCCTGTATACGGACGCTGTAGTATTGCTCGTTAACGGGAACGCCTGTCGTTAGTTAACAAACTGTATAACACTCCCGAAGGGGCGGCAATTATAAACGCCCTACTCCTACTAAAAAGGGAAGCACAAAAGAGGCATAATTAAACTTCATTAAAAAACCAACACACCATTCAACATTTTTAATTGCCATTAAGACATTCCATTCAGCACAAATCTTGACCTAAATATTATCTGAGAGTTCATCTCTGGAGCCTGTCTAAGGGTCTGGGATGATGACGACGTTAAATCTCTAGTGTTATCAACGAATCACCTTGACCTTTGTGAACCAATCAATCATGAAGAGAATGAAGTACCCTCGATCGGTTCAGCTGAATGAAGGGGTTTCGAGTGGCTTACAAGAGGCCTCGTAATGTAATATAATGTAAGGAGATACGCTTTTGAGTGGAAAGGCCCTTTGATAGTAGGTAGACTTATCTTTGAATATTCCTTTTTACTTGATCTTCAAGAGATCAAAACCTTTGCAAGACTTCTGAAGTGAGTCAAAAGGAGCTAAAATTTGCTTCATGGAGCTATCAAGTATATGCGGGCATTCCTCCCTTTAAAATTGATGCATACGGCATGACCGGTTCGTCATTTAACATCCGAAAATCACGAACTCTGCTCATCACTCTCTACAACTATTAGGCCGCAAATCATAGTTGCGAAGTTCATTACCGCGATGTACGTTACTGCGAAAGTTCTTTACTGCGAAAACAAAATGACAAATAGATAGCTAAAAGGTAGGTTAGGTTAGAACTGTGACCACTCAACGCACGAGCCGAGCGAGCGAAGCGAGCAGCGGCCGGCGAGTGCCAGAATCTGTTTGTCATTTTATTTTCGCAGTAAAGAACTTTCGCAGTAACGTACATCGCGATAGTGAACTTCGCAACTATGATTTACACTCCAACTATTACTATGGGACGAACCACGAATTCGTGAAAAGAAATCAGCTGTCTCATACAAAAATGTATGGAAAAGATGTTTTTTTTTAACTAATTCTTGCTTTATATGATTATGTTCATTAACTTACCATGGATGGTGAGCAGCATCGTCACCCAAAACCAGTGCATCCACCAGTGTAGTGTCATGACGACAGCTTGATACGATCCGCTGACTATACCGACCTGAAATGAAGACAAAATGCATGTTATTATCGTATTCTTAAGCACATTGTCCCTCCAAAATCCGTTGATGTATGTCAATCGTCACAATTGAGCCACGTATTCATTAGGGGGCAAATGTCGTGGGACATTTGTCACCTGCAACATGACAGACATCGCTCTACGCCTCCAGACATCTGTTTCCGCGACATTGTCGTGCTATGACAAGTCGCAAGATGGTGCCACATATGTCACACGATGTCCGACAACGTCAGGTGATGTCACCGGACATCGGAGGCGACACGTGTCGCGGGACATTGTCCCCTAATGAATACGTAGCTTTAAGTGTTGCTTTAAATGAATAAAGATCAACAACGTCATTTCCTAGGAGTGCTTAAAGTGACAGGCATATGAGTTTATCAATGGGTTGGGTCCATTTTTGTGCAGATTAAACAAAAACCCTCCCATTACCTTCAGTGGTGGCGTTATAATAGGCATGTTGACAGCATCAATAAATTGCAAATCTAATTAGTCCGCCAGTTACAGTTTTGAAAAAGAATGGACAGGAAATTTTTTTTTGTTAAATCAATGAATATTTGGAAAGATAAAACGCATCACAACTCGAGAGTGGGGGCTTGTGACGTCAGAAGCAAGTAAAAATCGTACTTGCTTGTGACGTTTTGCTAATTTTAAAAGTGTCGTATCTTCGTCAATTTTGGTTTACGAAACAAAAGAAAAAATACGAGTCAAATATTTTTTGATAACCTAACTGACGGACTAATTAGATTTTTTCAGTCAAATACCCTATTGTATGATTACTGCCTGGACCTTTGGTGATAGCGCTAGATTGTGATAACTCATATATTTAGGCCTGGATATAGGTATGAGTAAATCTCACGAGGTTTCACAATATTAAAACAAGCTTAACACATTATAAATCAATTCGTTTGACTCTTCCAAAAACCATAAATCTACGCGTCAACGACACACTGCGCAGTTCTTTCACGTCCCATTTTAAAACAAAATATACGACTCTTATTAATTCCACATTCGCTCTCTGAAACTGGGGATTTCAGCGACGCGTTCCTAGAACTGGCGCGTATAGGTATGTGGATATATACCAGGATGGCAGCTTTAACAAAGGGTATTAACAATCCTTGCGTTTTCCGCGAATTCTGTCTCATTAACGAGAAGCGTGTGTTAAGTTGTGAGCGATGGAGTTTTGTGTTTAGTTTCCTTGGTATTGGATGGGTTTTAAGGTATTCTGGAGTAATCAGCAGTGTGATTCTCTAGTACAGTCGAGTTCGTTAATATATTGGCCCTTCCAGGCTTCAAAAATATATGAACGTTAATAAAGTTCATAATATTGTGACAACACTAAGCATCATTAAATTGTGGTCAAGATTTAGATTCATTAATATGTGACTGCTTTTTTTCAGTAACATGTATAGCCAAAGGCACAAGACTGAGAAAAAGCAGTCACATATTAATGAATCTAAATCTTGACCACAATTTAATGATGCTTAGAGTTGTCACAATATTATGAACTTTATTAACGTTCACATATTTTTGAAGCCTGGAAGGGCCAATATATTAATGAACTCGACTTTACAAGCACGTTGCAGTGGCAGCGCTGCGGTGCATTACTTTGTGATAGAATATACAAAAACAGAACACAACACAAAACAGTAGAATATACAAACAGTGTATACAGATATGAGATGCGTAACAAGAGGTATATTATACTAAACACATTTTCTCGCTATAGGCGGGATCATAAATAGTGTTTTGTTGTTTGTAAATCATGTTATGCTGCTTGTTTTTATCACGGACACACGTTTTATTGCCGTACCTGCAGCGAGAAATTGTGTTTAGTATGATTATAGCTTTGTTAGGCTTTCCTCATTAAAAATGTAACCATCACAGGTTTAAAAAAGTCGCAGTGTCTTTTAACATTACTTAGCTACAAATTGCGTCATGGTATAAAACAAAAAAGGGTCCCCCTAATCGCTTGTTTTCCACTTTAGCGATAACCTTGAGACGAACAAAAAACTATCGCAATCGCAATGCACAAAAACGGAGAAACCTTCTGTTTCGACACGACACCAACTGTTTTAATACTTCGCTAACACTCGTAAGTACTCGTAACTCACAGAAAGGGAACAAAATTCATATTACCTAAGTTTCTGGTTGTAAATTTTCGTTCATTAGAGAGGGATACGACACTGCGTAACTCTCTGCCTTACCTAATTAAAAATTTATCAAACGCATTTTTGTTAAAACTTTTTGTGAAATAGATTTAGACAACTCTTTTGTTAAACTTAGTGCTTAATTGATTATGTTTTTCTGTGTTTTTATAATATTATTCGCTTATCTACTTCACGGAAGTATAATTTTATGTACTTTTCTGCTTTGGTGGACTTTGGCTCCATTTAAACTTCGGCGTATTTATTTGCAGAATAAGTGCGTAAACACGTAGAAAGCGGATTGCCGGCGCCGATCTGCCAGCGCTTGTCGGTGCTGGTTCGCGCAGTTAGTCGGCGCAGGTAGTCTTTATACTGTGTGGCGAACCAGCGCCGACAAGTTCTGACCTGCTCCGATCAGCGCTGGTAGGCCGTCATTTGTTGCTGTATTTGCAAGGGAAAAATGCCAGCCCCTGCTTCTACCCGCTTCCTATATGTAGCGGTTACCTGCACGGATCAGTACGGATAAGGGCTGGTAGGTCGGCGCTGGTTACCTGCTTCCTTTATGTATACGACCTAAGGCTTGTTTCACACGTACCATAACTACACCACAATCACATCACAACAACAACACGTGGGTATTTAACAAAATTCAACAAAATGTCATTTAAGTCAGAGTTTGGTTAAAACATGAAAAACAATCATAATTCGAAAACTACAAAAATCGCGAAACATACATGGGGGTGATTCGGGTACCTCTAAGGGTGCTCTACATCTGGACTTCCGCTTGACACTACTTTTTGAGACACCCTGTATATTTGCGGGCGAGAGGGCGGCGCTGCATACTGCATCAAACCTCACTATCTACTTTGGCGTAATTAAAACTAAGAGCTCTTACACAACACGTTTTTTTCTGGCGCCGTCGCCACGTCGATGCGTGTTTCGCTATCGCGCGTTGTCGGCGCTACTAAACTTGAAATAGGCAGATTACTTGCGATTTCATCGCTGCAAACTAACGAGAAACGCGCTACAGACGCGCGTGAGCAACTCTCCTTGCAAAGTAAAACGCGTGTAGCACGCGCTCGAAGGAGCGTGTATCGCGCTACAGACGCGCATAAGCAACTGTCCTTGAAAAATAAAATGCGCGTAGCACGCGCGATGGAGCGTGTATGCCATGCCATCGTAATACTGTCGGCAAGTAACCGATTAAAACGCGCTGTACGTATGTGTTTGCAGCTAAAGAGACGCGCTGTGCCACCGCGTCTGTATCGATGTAACTCCGCGCTACGAGCGCGTCGACAGCTCGCGAAAAAGTCGTGGTCTGCATACTACAATTTTATGAACGTGTGAATAGGTAAATTGGATGCGATAACATCGCGTTTGCAGCGCGTTATAGTTGCGTGCGACGCGCGTTGACAGCGCCGGAAAAAAACGTGTTGTGTAAGAGCCCTAAATATTGTAATTGCATATCTATTTGTATGTTATGGGTTTCTGCAAAGTAACGCCTGATACCATACACCACATTACCCGACGAACAGAATTTCTTTTCAAACACTTTGAAAAGAAAAGCCGACTACATAATCGTTTATCCTACTACAACTAAATTCTCCTCCATAAACACATATCATGATACATTATCGTTATCACAGTATATTGCTGGGGCGACGGCAAGCTTCGTTACCCCCCATTTGCAGCAACAGCTCGTGAATACTCCCTCTGTCGGTAATTTGAGGGAACACGCCGGAAAATTACAGGGAAAACGACGACTTATGAGACGGTACGTGATGTGCACTTAGACGCCTTTGTGCGAAGATTAGATTACGTAGAGGACGTGTGAAAGTGACCATCGCCACGGGATTGGTTTTTTAAAATCTTTATTTATATTTGGGGTTTTTATCCAATAAGGAAATGTAAGCCCCATCATTACAGTGTGCTTAATTAACACTTGCTTTAAAACAGTCATCAGTGATACTTTAAATGGCCTGCGGATTAGTACCCCCTTTCCGACTAACCTTGTAAAATATTTGGTATATACTATACAGCATGTAAGGGTAAACACCGTTATCACTCAAATCATGGGTATTTGACGTGAACACAAAAACATAGGAAGGAGTAAAAAAAAAAAATAGAATACACGCGCGAAAAATGAGCGGCGCGGCGGCGCTACGACGCGTCGTACACGCACTCGCTATCGAGATAGCTGACTAACTGGGGTAGCGAATTGTGCGGGGCCGTGCGTCGGGCCACGCGGCGAGTTCCTCGCGCCCCCTCCCGTAGCTTGTTGCCCCCGCGCGTAGGGTGAAATGCTTTCGTGGAAAAATGAAAATTTTATAAAAAAAAAAGTTTGTTATTTTTCATTGATTTTACGTTATTCATGAAACCAAACCACTGGTTTCAAGGATAACGGTGTTTACCCTTACAGCCTGTATATTAAAGCGTAGTCTGAATTGCGCTATATTTAGTCGGTGCTATGAATCGCGGCCAATGTAATAGCACTACGCAGTGCAACTCGTAAGCATAGCGTTGAAGAGAACAGTAACAGACAGACATAAAATGAAATTCTTATAATGGGTGATCTTATAGTGATGTGCACTTAGACGCCTTTGTGTAAAGATTAGGTATTGTTAGCGGACTGACAAGGCGACCTTCAGTACGGGGAAAATGTGGAGTTTTCCTTGCCATTATTACAGTAGTGGTGGTAAAAGTAAGTTCTATGCTTGTTGACGGGCACAAAGGCAGACAAACGAGACTTATGTCATGGTAGGTGATCTTATAGTGATGTGCACTTAGACGCTTTTGTGAGAAAATAGGGTTAGTTAGTGGACTGATAGTGATGACCTCCGGTACGGGGAAAATGTTTGGTTTTTTTTATTTTTCCTTATACATATTATCATAACAGGCGTAAGAAGAATTTTACTAGCTATGGAAAAGAAATCCAAACATAAAAGCTAAGCTGTAATTGTTTGTTTTCAGTTGAGCCTTTTCCTGACAGTATCCTGAAGTCGTGTGGTAGTGAGACCAGGAAACCTTCTGTTAGTACTTATTTGACCCATCTTTTTCTTAGTCCAATTTCTTTAATGACAGCTTTATAAGTAGGTTGATGTACTTACTACAAAGCTATTCACACAGATAATTCAGCCCTCATCAAACTGTCTCCCTCCCTCCCAATATCTCGTCAGCAACGCCCTAAGCCGAAGTCCAGGTCCCACTAGGGGTTGCCCCTAGTGCTGGTTATTGCTATAGTATGCTAGCTGCTAGTGTGCAGGGGGCCAATTCCACTAACAGAAACTTTTATCAATGTCAATTGAATCGTTCATTCAGACAGTTTTCGTCTCCGAAAACCGACAAAATGTTTGGTTTTGTTTTTGTTGTCAAACAATTTGATAGTTTTTGTAAACGAAAACTGCCTGAATAAACGATTAAGTTGCAATTGATAAACGTTTCTGTTACTAGAATTGGGCTCCTGCAAGCTTGTAGTCATGCTAGCTGCTAGTGTTAGTGTAGTATAAGTAGTTAGCTTAGGTTAAGTATTTACTTCCTAGCCATTGGCTGGAGACCCTTCAGGCCACGTCTATAACTGTCCGGTTACGTAATACGGTTCGCAAGTCCCATCTACAAGTACTTCAAAAGAAAAACAACTATGAAGCTATAACTTGCTTTACTACATTATATACTCTATCATAATAATGTTGATCAATAAATAACAGCTGTCGTACTTCTGACACATATTTTACTCGCAACTTCCCCCAACAGTATACAAGAAGTAACTTTTAAAATGGCTAACGACAGTTTTTTGTTCCAATAAAGTTTGTTGCCGCAATAAAAAGTCTTGCTTCTAACTTTGATCAACTGACAAGGCTTTCTCTGTGGAACGCTTTTAACAAATATAAACGACATTGGTACCACTCTAGGAAGAAGGTCTAAACTCTAGGATATGGTATTAACTTTGAGGAGTCAAGAAAAACACCCTTGAAGGTTTCTTTGTATAGTCTCTTCCTCCTACCTATTGTCGGTAGCTGGTACCATCGGGTAATGTTGACAAAGGAAGGTAGTCGGCGATATGGATCAACGTACCGACGTTATAAAGGCGGCTGTCATTCGACGAAGCGAGGCTCACACCTATAATTCAGCCCTAAGTCCCCGCCAGCAACGCCCTAAGCCGAGGTCCGAGTCCCACTAGGGGTCGCCCTTAGTGCTGTTATTACAGGTAGTCATGATGTTAGTGTAGTGTAAGTAGTTAGCTTAGGTTAAGTATTTTACTTCCCCACCATTGGCTGGAGACCTTTCAGGTCTTGCCAATAACTGCCCGGTTACGTAGAAAGGGTCCACAAGAACATCAACAGCAGCCCAAAAGAAAAAAAAGCATTTAATATCGGTTGTCATTCGACGAAGCGGGGCATTCTGTGTCGATCAGCCGAAGAAGTCTGAACTTTTATATCTGACTAGTTTGTCGTTATTTTCTGATCTTGTGTAAATTCTTAATGTGACCTACTTCATTTTACTAACCACTAACCCAAATATAAGTATTCTCAGCGATGGAGAGTCTATGTTGGTTTATTGTTCTGTATTTACCATGCTCGCAATCCTGGCAGACCGATATTAGCTATAACTGTAATGATCGATGGAAGTGTCTTAATAGACTTCGGACTCAGGTTGGTCGAAGCAAGGAAAACCTACTCAGGTGGAGATTTGCGCCAAACCTGGAGTGTAAATGTGGTGCCGTTCCGCAAACTATGGCGCATTTAATATCATGCCCCGCCTGCCCTGTTACCTGTACGCCACAAGAACTAATGGACGCTAAGGATAGTGCTAAACTCGTTGCCAAGTTCTTGGCTGACACAGTGTAGATTGCCATCGACACGCTAAGAAGAAGACTGTAATGTAATTCACTCGTATACGATTTTGTTCATGTCTTTTACATATCGGAACCACACAGAAGGTTTCGACTTTGAAGAAAAATATTATCTTGATTTACCTTAAAACCCGTGGATGTCGTAAGGAGTGACTTATATTTCCTCAATTTACTTTTATGACATCACCAAAAAGATAAGCGCAGAGTGAGGAGCAGCGACAAGATCGTTCTAGCGATGTTCGCATGCAGGGTAGATTGCCCGTACATCTGGCTATGATGTGGCAGACATGTCGCCTGCTAAGTGCTGGCTACGGTAAAAGGCATTATTTAATAGTTTTATTCTTCTGAATGTGCTTTGAGTCTTGTTACTTGAAATAAGGATTTGTTTTTATTGTTTGCTTATTTTAAGCAGCTTGTTGTACTATGTTGGGGTCGGCTCCCAGTCTAACCATATTTACTGAGTACTAAATCATCATCATCATGTTTTTGCCCTATTCCAACTTATTCGGGGTATTTTTCTTCATATTATTAGCCGTCATCTCAGTAGTCACCCTCTTTCTAGTCATATCGTCTTTTAAATTATCCATTTGTTTCTTTGGTCTTCCTCTAGGTACTCTTATAATCATGAGTACTACCTATATAATTTCTTTAAACATAGAAATAGTATCGACACAAATAGGTACATACTGTAGGCCGTACGTAGGTAGTACGAATCTTGCGATGTAGTAAGGTAAACGTAAGGATAAAGTGAGTAAAATGTTGAATTCAAAATACTCGTTTGGCACAAAATGTTTAATTAAATTGAAAACTTTATTCATATTTATCTATGAAACAAATGTTGATTGTCGCATTTTTAACCAAAATGCGACAATAGGATTAACAATAGGATAGTTGCACTTTCGATTCAAAATTCACTCAAATTAACGTTACGTTTGCGTTACTATACGTCAAAACATTCGTGCTAGGTCTAGTAGCCAAACATGTGTAAACAAAGAAATACATTATGCAGGAGCTATCAAGCTTTCCCAAAAAAACATAATCAAATCTATATCTATACTAATATTATAAAGAGGTAGAATTTGTTTGTTTGTTTGTTTGTTTGTTTGTATGTAGGAGGTAATCTCCGAAATTACTCATCCGATTTCAAAAATTTTTTCACCAATAGGAAGCTACGTTATTCCTGAGTGCTATAGGCTATATTTTGGGATCAAAAAATTAGGGATCCGTAAATTAACGGGAGCGAAGCCGCGAGCAAAAGCTAGTAATATAATAAAGAGGTAGAATTTGTTTGTTTGTTTGTATGTAGGAGGTAATCTCCGAAACTACTCATCCGATTTCAAAAATTCTTTCACCCATAGAAAGCTACATTATCCCTGAGTGCTATAGGCTATATTTTAATAACAAAAAAATTGGGGATCCGTAATTAAATTACAATAACATAAAGAAACTATAGTAGTGTGTAATGAGTTTTTTTAGTATAAATTAACGCGAGCGAAGCCGCGCGCAAAAGCTAGTATTTGATAAAACATTTTACACCAATAAATTAGATTTTCATACGGTAACATCGCATTAAACCTATTAAGCTTCGTGAACTTCAAGTAAACGTTAAGTAGAGAAGGGAAGGCAACATTAGAGAGCAAATAATAATATTAGCGAGGAAAAATAAATTGTATTGTATACTCAGGCATACTCACGTCCACGTCTCCACGTTTTGCTGAGAAAATGTGTCTCATTAAAAGAATTCTAGAGAATACTCAAGATATTGTTTGTGTTATGAAAGAATAATAACTTCTGCTCTTTATAGATTCCATTATTTTAATTACATTTATATTGAAGCAGTTTGTTTTAGATTAAATGTATCATAACGTTCGTAACTTTATGAAATGTTGAACATTTGCTTCAGCACTGAAACGTTTTCTGTTCAGTGTATTTATTTTAAAACAGATTTCAAAAAGTGTTGTTTTCAAAAAGCGCTTAAAGCGCTTATTGTCATCTGACCTTATTACACACATCAAAAGTGTCTAGGGATCAAGCATTTTTATGCGGATTTCTTGAGATTGAGATGTGGCTTTGTAATAAATTTATGATTTTATAAATTTATATGGATCCGTTTTGGTGCATTTCATAATTTGAATCAGGAACTGTGAATCAAATTCGAGTAAAAGATGAAAATCAGCTGTCAATATTTTCCCTATAAAAACATACAACGCATTGAAGACATTATTAGTGCTACTGTTTCCCTACTACTGATTAAAACCAACGTTATTATGGAGCGGCGACGTCATTTAAGCAGGGAAGAAATGCTCAGAGCCGTGGGAATGATAGAAGCTGGTTCCCGGCAACGTACTGTGGCTTTAGCTCTGAATACAAGTCAGAGTGTTATCAGTCGACTTTGGACACGTTACCGAAGCACTGGTACCGTGGCTGAGCGCCATGGAGGACGGTATCGCTGCACCACACGGAGACAAGACCGATACATTCAAATCTTAACTCGAAGAGCTCCAACAATAACCGCCATGATGTTAGCCGTGAGGCTTCATCACTCTTCAGGGAACTTAATTAGCGACCAAACAGTCAGAAACCGCTTGCATGAAGTGAACCTTCATTCCCGAAGACCGCTACGGGTACCACCTATAGCAATGCACAATCGTAGGATTCGATATCAATGGGCTCTTGGACACAGAAATTGGGCAGAAGAACAATGGCGTTTCGTGTGCTTTTCTGATGAGTCTCGTTTTGGTATGAGACCGGATACAAGACGTATACGACACTGGAGAACCCCTGGACGCCAACAGCGATTAAAATCCTGCCAGGAAGTCCATCCTTATAGTGGTGGAACCATCATGGTATGGGCGGGTATTTGGATCGGCGGAAGAACTGAGTTGATTTGGATCAGAGGCAACCTCAACACTCAAATTTATGCTGAGACGATTGTATCAGACGTCATCGTTCCTCTACAAGCGCAAATCGGTCCCTTATTTCAGTTAATGCATGATAATGCACGACCGCACACCGCAAGAGTTGTAAGACAGACTCTCGCCGCAGCTAACATCAATGTCCTGCCCTGGCCTGCTCAGTCGCCAGACTTGAACCCGATTGAGCATGCATGGGATATGCTACAGAGAAGAGCTCTGCCGAATATGGAGGGTATCCAGTCGCAAGAAGACCTTTTTTTGTTGTTGCAACGAACATGGGCGGCCATTCCACAGCGTGATTTGGATGAACTCATTTTGAGTATGCCAAACCGATGTTCTTGGGTTGTTAGTGTTCGCGGTAGAAACACGGATTATTAATTGTTTAAGTTACCCAATAAAATTTTAAAGAAAACTGTTATTTCAGTCTTTTTTTCGAACTTTTGTGTTAGTGGTTCAAATGTCAAAAATCCCTTTATTAGGAAAATGGCAAATTTCTTTATTAATGCAAAGGTGACTTGGTTTATCGTTACTGTGACAAACGAAAACACTTTATTTGATGAATCCTTAAAGAAAATTTTAATTAATATCAATCAGGAGAAAAGTTATTGCAAAAATATATGTTGATCCCTAGACACTTTTGATGTGTGTATATGTAGAATGTGAGATGATGGTTGATTTTTTAACAATCGATTTTCTGATTTGTTATTTTTTATGTCTATGATGCTCACAACGACTCAGACTTGTGTTGTGTGTTGTGTTCTTTAGTATTAAAGCTTAAGCTTTACATTTTTAAGCCGCATATTCATCAGCGAACACATGTCTCGCGACATGACGTGTCGTCAGCGATATCCGCGTTACGTCATCATTAGACATCTGATTTCAGACATTTCGTGCTATGACTAGCCGCGCGATGTTGCTGGATATGTCGTCTATGTCACCGGACATAGCTGATTACGCGTGTCGCGGGACACTTGTCCATGTTGAATACCCGGAATTAACCACTAACCAAATTGTTGTTCTCAAAAATTGATCATAAGCGCTTAGCTCTACCCTCTACCGATGAACATTTAAAAAAGTTTCGTATCAAAGAGGTAAGCATCGTAATAGTATTGATGCTTAGAGCGATTACGCACTGCATCCGATCCGAATCCGTGAAAATACGTTCCGAAGTAGCCATAGAACTATTTGTATGGTAGTTTACGCACTACATCCGGCATCCGTCATCCGATTTCTGTCCGTCATCCGTGAGTCTCCAATTCGGAAGAAATATTGACGGACCGAAGTAGCCGTAGTAATGTTTGTATGAACGCTTTCGCACTACTTCGGATTCAAATCGGACGCCAAATGGATATGCCAAAGATAGCCCCTGAATTGTTTGAATTTGGATCAGAGATCGGAATAGTGCGTAAGCAACATCCGAATTCGGTCCGAGATTTTTACTCTAGATCGGTATTTTCACGGATTCGGATCGGATGCAGTGCGTAAAGCAATATCTGAATTCGGTCCGAGTTTTTTACATCCGTATTTTCACGGATTCAGATCGGATGCAGTGCGTAATCGCTCTTAGGCGCTGAGACGCTGACTGTGATTTTTTGTCATGGTGACTTTTTGTTACCAAGTCGAATGCTATGAAGATATATATTTGTCACCGTAATGTCACGTCACCATAGTGAGCGCACTCCCATACATCTTCATAGTTCATAGGTTACAAAAAGTCACCGTGACAAAAAATCACAATCAGCGGCACTCCTAAAATAAAATTTTAAATACCAAAAATGTATCATAAGTGCTTAGTTCCACAGATGAACATTTAAAAAAGTTTCGTATTAAGGACATAAGCGTCTTAAAAGCAATCTATGCGCTTCCACGCGGCGGCCGCGCCGGGAATAATAGATAAACACCGAGTGCTGAACTGTAAGCTCCTTATCGTCCCTTTACACGTGGAAACTAGTTGGAATAGCGGTAAGCTTGTATCAGGCAGCCATAATACTTCTATTTTGTCCTCATGTATACAGAGAAAACCGATAAGAGTTTTAAATAAGCATGTATTTTGTGTAATCCCAACTATACAATACGCAAGACATCGGCAAAGGAAAGAAAGTTAAGAAAGGTATAACTTCTTTATAGATGTAAGTTCGACGATTATAGGTTTAGGTAAAGACTGACGGTCATTTTCAATAACCTATCTATCGACAGTTTGCCGTACTGGAGATATAAATTTGACATAAGCTGCATAGAAGTAATGTCAAATTTCTATCTCAAGGAGGGCAAACCGTCGATGGATAGGTTATTGAAAATGGCCGTTAGACCGTTTTTCCACGGGTCACGGCACAACACAACAAAATGTGATGACGACCCCATGCGCCATATACATATTTCTATGAATCGTTTATTAAGACATTGGGAGTGTCGTGTTGTTTAGTGAGTAAATCTATACCTACATATAAAAGGAGAAGCTGACTGACTGACTGACTGATCTATCAACGCACAGCCTAAACCGCTGGGGTTAGAAAGTTGAAATTTTGACAGTAGGTTCCTTTTGTAACGTAGGCATCCACTAAGAAGGGATTTTTCGAAATTCAACCCCTAAGGGAGTTAAATAGGGGATGAAAGTTTGTATGGAAAATCGTCACATAACGGGTTCAAAATTTCACGCAAGCAAAGCTGCGGGCGAAAGCTAGTGGTTCATATAAATACAGCATGAGTGGTTAGTGACTTTACGTCGTAAATCATAAACTATGCTATCATTCTGTACAACTTTAACTATGGGACAAATTCTGAATTTGTGAAAAAAAATCTGCAGTTCTACATATTTTGTTCAGCAACATTGTTTATTTTGTGTGGAACAGCAGATTTTATTTTCACGAATTCAGCGTTTTTCTCATTAAAGTTGTACATAATTATGAGCAGGGTTCATGGTTTTCGGATGTCAAAATCAAAAGTTTTTATTTCACATAAACCATTACAGGCGCTTATGATAAGTCGAATTTAGGGGCACGGTTCCAATTAGTCGTTTCCTATGGAGAAGGGCCGGCAAGAAACTCCATGGTTACTCTTTTAAAATCCATATCTTTAACAATTTGAGTGGGTACAGTTATGACTTAGAATAGTTATGAGAGAGCAAAGCAGACTTAAGAGCAGGAACCACACCAAAAAATTAAATGAAAAATATGGACACAAATTAAATAGGTATCCAGGCATCTAGCAAGTCTACAAAGCTCTCACATTTACAAAAGGTAAAAGTGACTATCCAGTCATGCTGATGGCACTCGGAGTCATAACCACATTTTGTCGTGTCGGGAGCTGTAGAAAACCGGCCTAACGATAGTTTTGTATCAATTGTTACCAATCCTGAGCTATAAGCGAATAACTAAATTAGGCAGATACTTTTGCGTTATGAAAGTGTTAGAAACGACTGGCAAAGAGGCGTACGATACCGATTTAAATATTATTTACCAGTAGCATAAAGGATTATTCACGGTAGATCGCACGTAACCGGATACCGTCCGTCCGACGAGTTCTTTCACAAGAATAAATACATTTATACCAGGCTTGAGGTGCCGTGAACGAATATAAAAGGCTCCGGAAAATTTACGTTGCGGATTCGGCAAGGATGAACGTGAATCACCCTTTACACGTAGTTGGTTCTGCGAGTGGAAACAAATGTGTATAGGATTTCGTGTACCAAGGTATTTTTTGTGACGTCAGTGCGGGTGGCTGAGTCAGCGGTTAATTCTTTTGTGCGTAATTTGTTGAGCTGATCACATACATAAACATAACATCACGCGTGTATTCCCCGAAGGGTTGGCAGAGGTGTATAGTACACCCACATTTCGCCATTATGTTTTACGTCCCATGTAATAGGGGGCGAGTCTATTGCCATCAACGGGGCACAAATCCAGACTCCGGGCTGCTACTGAGAAATTCCTCTCGGAAAACCCAATATCACTTTTGCCAACTTGGGCATCGAACCCAAGACCTCACGCTCAGCAGTCGCGTTTGCGACCACTAGACCAACGAGGTAATCTGAACTGATCATAGTGTTTGCTAGAAGGTATGATTATGAACAATTTCACTAAAAATTACTTTTAAATACAAGAAAAACTGACTTTAAAAAAAACTTAAAAGAGTAAAATAATTACCATATTATAAAATTAATAGCTTCAGAAGTCGGTGCTAATTGACGCTGAACCAAATTGAAGGCACCGACTTCTGAAACGGTAAATTTTATAATATGGTAAATATTTTACTCTTTACCAGTTTTTTAAAGTCGGTTGTTCTTTTTATTACAGTAATTTTATTTTTCCATCATCATATCCAGACCTGATGACCATGGAACCACCTGGGAAGTATTCCCTTTCAAACAAAAGAAGAATTTTCCAAATCGGTCCAGGCGTCTTTGAGTAATCAGGGAACATACATAAAAAAATGATTCCGACGAATTGAGAACCTGCTCCTTTTTTTGAAGTCGGTAAAAAAGATATTAGTACGTACGAAGTAAAAGAGTACCACATACCCATAGAGTACCCATACCACAGGGAATACAAAGGACCCTACAAACATGCAGTCTTGATATAAATAATAAAAATATTATATGCAAGCAATACAAATAAAATAAAAGATATAAAGAGTCCTACTGTTAGAATCGAATCAGCGACCTTGAACACACCAGGTGAACGCTATATCGCTGTGCCATTCATTATTTATACATACATACATAAACTCACGCCTTTTTCCCATGGGGGGTAGTCAGAAACCGTAGAAGGACACATGCTACGATCCTTACACACTTCTTTCGCTTCGTCCACGTTCATTTATTTTAAACATTTTAATGTTAATAATACCACACAGTCAATCCATTCTGTTTTCTTATTTTCCGATAATTTAAACATGCAGCCGAAAAAAGGGGAGGTTTGCCATAAACGCCACGCTTGGCAGACGGTTGGCGATCGCAGTATGGTTGTTAAAATACTCGGAGAACGCTGCTGCTCATCCTCTAGTGAATCCCTTTGTCGCCTTTTACGACACCCATGGGATATTGCTATTCTTTAGATGGGGTAGTGCTATTCTTTACGTCCAGCACCACACGGACGTTAATTTCATTCAGGACTAAATTATTTGAAGTGACCTCATAAATTTATAACGCAGGATATCCTAGCGGGGCTGTATATCCAGACTCAGAAGCAACACTATAGGTACAAGTAGACATCGGAAATTTTAATTGGCGTAAGGGACATAAAAATGCTGTCCTTTACGCCAATTGAAATTGCTGGTGTCAAAATATTAATTGTACCGTAAGCAGGGGCTGAATAATACACAAAATAACATATCGCCTTTATGTTTGTCATTTTGTTTATTCTTTCGTCGATAAAACCATTGTCTACGGTGGTCATGCTGCGCCTATTGCTGTGAGAATCGAAACAGCGACCCTGAACACAGCAGGTGAAGTATACGACGCGGTACTATTCATCCTTATTTAGTCCATTAAAATTTAAATAACACAACCAATTCATTTTCTTTTATTCCCCGATGATTTCATTGAGGTAAAATTGTGAAGCTACAGTGAATAGGGCATTTTTGCTCTTTTAACCTTTGCGGAGTCTTTACAACATTTTCTATTTAAGGCACTTTAGAATTTTTATAAAACGGCGGACTTTAGAGCTTAGGTAATTGAAAGTCTAACCTTTTAATTTAAGACCTGTTTACAAAATGGCGATGAAATTATTTTAAAAGCTTTTTTGGTGGAACGAAATTCTCGAAATAGTTACGTATAAACCTATTGTAGTCATATCTCACAATAAATACTATGTCATACTTCGGGTCTAGTAAAAGGTGTTTACGATTTGGTATCATAAAAGCAGTAGCGACTATCAGTGAAAGGGCCTAAAATCTTGATAAATCGCAACTGAACCAAGGCCGAACAGTTTTCGTTTTCAAAAGCTGTCAAATCGTTTGACACAAAAACAAAACCAATCATTTTGTCATTTTTCGTAAACAAAAACTGACTGACGTTTGTGGTTCGTTTGTGATTTGTAACAATCTTGTTAGTCGAAATGGCTCCCTGGAGTATTATTATAAAGGTACAAGTCCGAGACGGGCTGCAGACCGCAAACTGCAAAAGTAGTATCGCTTACGGTGCGATCTGCGGCTGCGGTTGCAGTTTTGCAGTCGCTGTCGGAATAGCACCTTTAAAGTGTACACCTTAAAGGCGCTATTCCGATGGCGACTTGCGGTCTGCGGTTGCAGTCTGCAGTTTGCAGCCCGTCTCGGACTTGTACCTTAATGCAAAATAAGTAGAGTATTTTTTTTAAAATCACGCGGTTATTTCGCGTTGCTTATTAACTTTTAACGTATCTCCATACTATGTTTTCTCCTGTATCATGGGTGCGGTTACAGACTCAAATCTTACATGGATATACGCCCAGACACGAAACAAGTATCTGTAGCCGGATTTTACTCATCATCAGCACGATACTACCAAATTTTGTTCAACTTGAGATTGTAGTAAAATCAATACTTTCGATAGCATCAGTACCTATTCAAAGTATCGACACTATTGCTGTTCATCAATAGTATTACTTAATCGATAGATGCTTTCGATAGTATTGTTAAATTCCAATAGTCCTATCGATATTTTTAGTAGTTTTCAAGATCAGCTATCGATAGGCAATACTAGGCTATACAAATATTAGATCCGTGCGAACCGGCGACTCAATCGCTCAGGCATTGTACCGCCATGCCATATAATTGAAACCTCGTGATATATTAGATCCTTCAAGCAAAGTGGGTCACAGTAATAGCGGCCTTTTATCAGGATCCTTCTTAAGTTTAACGCGAAGACATTTAAAATATTCACAATACAACAGTGTCGGACTGGCTATAGAGTTAGGGTGGCGTTTGCCTAGCGTGCGCGGGTCACCCGCTGGAAGCCCGCGTAGGCGAGGTGAAATATCTCCGTTTAAAAAAAAAAAATGGCTAGTTTTAGTTATAAGTGTTATAACTAATTGGAACTGTTTTCATAAAATGTATGTCTTTGAAAATAAACACTTCCAAAAACTCTTGCCTATTTGATTATTATTGTCATTTAGTTTGTTGGTTGACATGAAGGTGGTACCTACGATCTGCGCTGATTCTACGCGGGCGGCAGGCCCAGTCATAATGCCACCCAGGCCCCATAGGCCCAGTCCGACCCTGCAATACAATAATGCACACCCACACACTTCTTACCAGCGTATAATCAAAGACACAAATCGAGTGCATTCGCCTGAGCGTACAGACCGTGAAGTGATTATCTTTTTGGGTGTACTCGTTCGACATGGTTCGATACGCACGACCTGGTCTTAGACTTAGAGAGCCGGTATGTCAGTAGTTTAGACACCAATTTTGTATCTTATAAAAACTTTACGTGTTATAAGTTGTGTTTGTGTGTGTGTGAGTGTGTGCGTGTGTGTGAGTGTGTGTGTTGTGTGGTGTATGTGCGTGTGTGAGTATGTGTGTGTAAAGTCTTATTGGGTTTTTATGTGTGGAATTTCTTAGTAGCAGGCCAGAGTCTGGATTTGTGCCCGGCTCGCCCCCTATTACATGGGACTTAAACATAACGACGAAATGAGGGTGTACTATACACTTCTGTCTAAGCCTTCGGGGAAATAGGCGTGATTTATTTATTTATATACTCTTTATTGTACATAATACACCAGTTAACAAAAACGAATACAAACATTTATTTACACAATATATGTACAATGGGCGGTCTTATCGCACAAGGCGATCTCTTCCAGACAACCTTAGTATGGACTGGAAGAACGGAATGAGATTACGGGCAGTTTAGGTGTACAAGTACATAACGTACATAACATTACTTAAATATAATAACATAAAATAAATATCTGATGATGTTATGTAAAAAACGATAACCAGAGATTTCGGCTTGAGATTGGTTATTAATCGCCGTAAAGCGACAATTCGTTCTCATTTAGTAGGAATATGCCAAAATTATAAGATAATGGGCGCTCATCAATAATTTGCTAGCTTCCGGGTTAATATTATAACGTGCCCAGAATTATAAGCAAGCGACTCCTATCTTTAATATTCCCAACACACTCCTTCACAGATAAATAACAACGAAATACCAGACTACATTACAACGTTAGGTCTTTCAAAACTTGTCCGCTTTTCAGCTACTGTTTTTCGTGTGAAACCCGCCAGTGCCTCACACTCATCAAAGGTAAAAACTACAGAAATAGGAGCACTCCACGCGACTGTGAGGCTGGTAAATACAGTGGGAGTGAGCCTGGCCCTCAATCTTCTGTCTTTGAAGCCATGCGGGCTCATACGACTCAAATTAGAACTTTTCAAGGTACGACTGTAACTCGAATCGAAAAAGGAATTTACACGACGTTTTTTTTGTCTCTTTAGAATAGTGGCGCCACAAAACGCTGCTGTATTTTTTTTTTAACACAGCTGTTTATTCCGACGACACTTTTAGTGATGGAGAATAGTGTAAGCCATATTAAATTATTTTTAATAAATTAATATCTGCCAATCTTCGGAATCACGCGGCTCATCTTCCGTGCGGAAGATGTCCAGTCCTTTGGAAGGCATACACGGGGACACAGGTCCAACGCGCAGAGGCCCCTTTGAGAACTTGGTGGAGCACCAACCAAGGACTATCCACGGCTGCACTATTGGAATACAGTCGTGGACCGTCCCAGGTGGGTGCAACTATTGTAAAATATGGTGAAAATTATCTGGTCTATGGGAAGGGGTGTTAGGTGGACTGGATAACTTCTATTGCCGGAAGAAAACGGCGTCTGCCTTTCAACATTTAACATTGAAAAGTGTTGATATCTGCCACTTATTATTACATTAAATTCCTGCAAGCCGTTTGGGCGTACCGCCACTATTTGAGTGATCTGACTTGGAACACTTAATTTGTTGGCAGAAAGTAGTTCAAATTATAGTGGCTAACGCTCATTGTCAGTAACGTCACAATCAATTAATTTAGCTTATCGTGGGCTATCCTTACCCAAGTTGCGCAATCAGACTCGGTCCTTAGGTCCGCAAAGCTGTTCCTTCAGTTTTTTATCACATCCCGTTAAATTGTTTCCGAAATAGTACCTAATTTCAAAATAAGAATGTCATATCTACAGTTATAGTGAGGCGACATCATTTCCACTAATAAAACACAATAGGGTTCGAATTTCAAAACAATCCGCTCATAAACTCGACACCGTGAGTTTGTCCATCAGTAGGGGACGTTTTTTGTTTGTCCAAGTAGTGTCTGTGGCTGCTAGCGCTATGATAACTGAGCTCCGAGCTCCCACACTGAAGATGTGCCAAATGTAAGTTCACGGAGAGACGTATTGTTCTGTTCCGTCTTTCTTTATACAGGTGGCTTCGTCGCAAAGTATACTTCAGGCAATGTATGGTTTTGCTTGTTTAGTTTCGAGTCTGTTTCTGGTCTGAAGGACTAGTTGTGGTAATGATGGAAATGGACTCAACTGCTTGTCATCGATGTCGGCAAATGGAAAATAAGACGCTGGTAAAAGATCTCTTTATGACATTCTGGTCCTACTATACATATCGCATCGCTGATATACGTCGGCTAAACGATCTAATCGAGAACTAGGATTCTTACAAATAGAGTAGGTTTTTGGTAATTTAAACAAATAAACTTCTTTAGCACGTAGTTCCATACTTATTAGTGTATGACTTTCATACATAATGTGGGAAAGTAAGTAGTAAGTAACCGTACCAATAAACTTTTAAGTAATTGTGGAAAACCTGCTGCAGAGGGAAACTAAGAAAATATGGAATAGTATACCTAATATGGAATAACAATTAAAATTAATGACATTAAATACTTTACCATTTTTGCTCATTTTCTTAATTCGGCCTGATACATGTAAAATTAATACGTTTCTCATTCCTGTTTCATCCACAATTTTGGTCCTTCGATCGGGCTTGCGTCTTTGGACCACCGTACACTTACTACGTTCAGTTCTACTCGCCATAAAGACAGAAAGGGGCGTACAAACAAGAAAAACGGATTGCTACCCTAAAGCTACCAGAAAATATATTTACTCTCTCAATTACTGTCGTTCAGATTACATCATCATTATAAGAGACTGGAGGGTAGATCGATAATCCTCTTAGTTGCTGTTGTTGCGTAGTCCGTCAAATAATGAGGCCGGTCGTGGAGCACTATCGTAATTAATCCTGGTAGTGCCTCATCGATCTAGTAACTAGTTACGAGTGATTAGTTTGCTACGATCTACTAAAGATCCTTTTAGCTGTTAGTAGATTTTTATGTACTGCAATGGTTTTGGCTGCTTTTTCACCAGAGATGTGCTATGCAACGTTTGATATCCACCAATCATATTCATTGGTCCTCATAGCATAGCACTGGTGGGAATTGATCTGTCTGTTGATGCGCGCTATGGATGGTCGCGAGTGGTGTAGCTACGTGCAGAGCACCGGGCCGTCACTTCCCGTACCTTCCCTATTGTCGATATGTCGCATAGCTCGAGCTGCGCATCATCCTCGCACAGCTACCTTGCGGCAGCGCATTTTCATAGCACATCTTACTCGCTCCGCTACATAACTTAGCATCAGTGGAAGTGGAAACGGTCATAGTTTCGTAGCTTAGCTTTTACATTCACGCAGCATAGCTGCATAGCACAACTCTGGTGGAAAGGCACCCTTAAAGGGTAAAATTGTATATCGTTACACATTTTGGAACGTTGGCGGAAGTGTATATCTAGCTCGCTACCAATTAACATTATCCTAACCCTGTAGGTACTACCTGTTTTCAGGGATCGTTCGTTGTGTGTAATGGAACTGAATTTTGATCCCTACATAGCTCGTGCATGTTTCCCGCTGGACTAGGCAGAGACAATTGAACGCCACCTGCTTTTCTTGAGTCGGCACGAGCTATGTGATAGCTCATGCCATAGTGAAAAGATTAGCCAGTCAGGTTGGTAGCGGAGCTGACTGCCCAGGGTGCGCAGAACGTACTTAAGTATCGCCACCTGATCTAATCCTGATCACTCGCTCACTTCATCACTCCTCACCTCTTCATCATCTATTCTCCTATAAATGCAATTTTGTCGTCGATTTTTCGTACTACAAACGTTTTTTAACCCATAAGACATAAGGTTTAAAGAAAAGTTAGTAACAAAGGACAATGGGACAAAATATATGGACCCCGTCCCCACCCTTGTAGCACTATAGAGTGAGTTTGAATGAATGAACGAACGAATGAATAGTCGAGAATGAGTGAAGGAATGAATGAAATCGGTTTGAAATAAAATAAAAATGATATTTAATTTTTTATTATTTCCTCATTTTAAATCAATTATTGGCTGAAAAATTAATGATATACTGACTTAAAGAATGAGTCATTATATTCAAAATGAACGGTTTATAAAGTCAATGAATCAAAAACTCCTAAATGAAGAGTATTATAATTTGCCCGAACATGAGGACGGGACGGATGTGGGTGTGGGAATCACCGTGTCTCTCGAAAAGAACGGCTGCGCTCTTTTCGGGATTCACCTCTATTCTCCATTTCCGGAACCAGACCCCGACGCCGCTAGCTGCGGTTTAAAGGGTTCGAGTGATACTGTCGAGACTCCTACCGGAAAAGTAGATGGCTGTGTCGTCGGCGAAGAGAGCCAACTTGGCGAATCCACATTTGGGAATGTCGCTGGTATACAGCGTGAACAGAAGGGGCGATATTACTACACAACTCCGGCGCGGATAGGGCGAGGAGACGAGAAGGTGCCTTCTAGGCGATAGCGAAAGGAGCGATCCGACAGAAAGTCTCGAATGATGAGCACGAGACTGTACGAGTTTGTATAATAAACCGTTGTGCCAGTTCTTGTCGAAGGCTTTTGCTACGTCGAAGAATAGCATGCCCGTTTTGTACGAGCGCATGAAGCGGGAGCGACTATGCGTTGCAATTGTTGACTGCAACAGTGCTTGGTTCGAAAACCGAACTGTTCGTCGGGGATGCAATTCTGAGTACGATGCGCAGGTAATGTAAACCCTGACGGGTGATATTTATTACGTTTGAAAATGGTAACCGCTGCCTAGGGCTGCGCGCCGCTTCTCGCCTCTGGACGCGTGCGCCTCTCTTTATCTCTTTCCCACAATGAACTATTGTTACACTAGCTTTGGAGCTCTTCAAATAACCCCTTATCACTAACTAAAATAATTATATTCTTATTGAAGTAATAATATAAGCATTTTTTAAGGTAATTTTTATGTTACTTTCATGCTAAATAACTATTAAACTATACATTTTACAGATGAGCTGTCATACAATAAAATTAAGAGATTAATAAGGTCTTTCATATACGATAGGTAAGAAAGTGCTACACTACTGGGGACGTTTTGTCCCATTGTCCTTTGCCAAATTTTTATAAACAACTAGCGACCCGACCCGGCTTCGCACGGGTACAATTTATACATATAAACCTTCCTATTGAATCACTCTATCTATTAAAAATAAACCGCATCAAAATCCGTTGCGTAGTTTTAAAGATCTAAGCATACATAAGGACAGATAGCGGGAAGCGACTTTGTTTTATACTATGTAGTGATTAAAAATTAGTTTTTTTTCCTATACCATTTTAATTTTCTACTAAATAAAATTGTAAATTTTATTTAATATTGCCCGGTCTAAAAATAAAAATATAACAAGGAGGCTTTTGCGACATCTTCTAAAAAAGTTAGTGGGAATTATATTCCCATTGCTTTGTTAAGGGTTGAAATACCGCAAACTTGGTCTGTGCAAGTTCTACGGGGTCGCCCTTTTTGATACATTGCCATAATTTATTCGGGTTTTACGTAGAAGTACAGTTGTCACCGGGTTTTCACAAAGATTGAGATGAAGACTATTCTGCTACGAGAATAATTTTTCTATCATTATTAATTGTCATTAGGACATGGAAAGCAGTTTATCTTCAGCATTTAAAGGCGTATCAGTAACATATCAATTCTTTAACTGACGAACCGAATCGAATCACAAATTCTGGAACATTTCCAAGTGCCAACGAACTGTTTCTGTATTAGATGGAAAGCTTTCGGGACATGCATGTACTTTTTAATACTATCTGCGATAGTAAAGATGCATATCTATATAATATATATATATATATAATATCATAGAATAAATAATTTTCTTTCTTTCTTTCTTTTCATATGAGATGAAAGTTGATATGCTTTTGAAGGTTATAGCAGAAACAGAACTGCAGATTGTAAGCATGAATATTTAAACGATACATTTTTATTGTAGCCGGAGACTGCTATCGAAAAAACGTAAACGACATCATCAAAATCTGTAAATTCGCTATATTAACCATTATGTTTTTAAAAAAATATTTGATATTCTTTGTATGGTAACGTTTTGTAGAGAATCATTAGGAATCAACTTACGGTGAAAACAGTATAGTTAAAAAAATACTCATTTGTAGACATTTCACATGTATACTTGGGAGCAAATAAATCGAGCCACTTCTATTTTTCACGTAGGTATAATTGTTATTATTTTTGGTATTATGGAACAGATCAATTCTAAACATATATCGCCTAAAAGGTTATTTGATAACCTTTACAATGAGGGAAGTTTTTTGTAATTTGAATTATATAATTCATGAAAGCAAAACTAATAACCAGGACACGTGAAAAAAGGAGTGGCTCGATTTCTTTGCTCCCAAGTGTAGTTTGTTCCTTTCTATCACATAGTAGTTATTCTAAAACAGTTTTCCCTTTCAGCAAACAACGTAAATGCAAAAAAAGTTCTTGTTTGTAGGTACTTACCGACTACGATCGGCCGAGCTCGCTCACCGCACGATCATGCGCTTGCGTCGGAGATGTTCACACCTAGAACAAAGAGTTTAACTCATTAATATGTAAAGTGGTTATGTTTAACATTTTGTTTAGCATGCCGAGTTGTTAAACATATCTTTCACACGCTATGTTTGACTAACTATAGGCTATGAGGCTTCGCTCACGACTGTATTATTTAACCGTTAAACGACATTGAACGGGCTTGGGATTTGGCAACAATTTGATTGATTGGCTATTTAATAGGTGCGATTTTGAAAAGTTTTATTATAATCTTTTTAGGGTTCCGTACCCAAAGGGTAAAACGGGACCCTATTACTAAGACTCCGCTGTCTGTCCGTCCGTCTGTCACCAGGCTATATCGCATGAACCGTGATAGTTAGACAGTTGAAATTTTCACAGATGATGTATTTCTATTGCCGCTATAACAACAAATACTAAAAAACAGAATAAAATAAATATTTAAGGGGGCTCCCATACAACAAACGTGATTTTTTTGCCGTTTTTATAGATAATGGTACGGAACCCTTCGTGCTGAGTCCGACTCGCACTTGGGCGGTTTTTTTATTGTCTTGGTCGCGATTTATTCTAGTCATTTCTAGTCGCAACTGATGGTAACCACAGACAGGGTTTAAAATGGAGCACACAAATCCAAGTAACAGAGATATAGAGGGAGAGGGTACCTGCCTGTAGGTACCTACCCCTCTGGCTCTCACATACAGACGATGGAATACAATAAACTTGGTTTGGCACCGGACTTTAATGTGAGGGTGGTAGCTAGCCAAGCGGACTGTATAGTTCCTACCACCAAGCATGTTAGTTTTGTTGACTCTTAAAGCACGCGTCTATTCCCTGCGTGCGGCGAGGAAGTTTCAAGCCTGGCATCGACTACAGCCGAAATGCGTCGAATTGAGTCGAGTCGTATTTGTTCCGTGTGAGGCGAAGCGGTCAGTAATCGCAAGTCGTTAAAACAGAAATTCGCATGACAAGCGATGCGCGCGAGTTATGCGACTCAGCGCGTTTCGGCTCGTCGCTGATCGACGCAGTTTTATAGTAAATGTATAGGAGGCGAATTATTGCGGTTCTAGACTTGACTCGGCGAGCCTAGTGGACGTCAGCTTTTATATTCTAACTTGAACACAGGATAAAATCATCTTATTCATCATAATCTTCCGTAAACGTACAGTGACAACATTTCTAGAGTTTTCTTTGTTTTATGGCCTACTTTCTGTAAAGTTGTTCATGTCAGTTATTTTTAATTACTTTTATAATTAGACCTGCTTCCTAAATATTATATCCTAAAGGACCAAAATGCTGTTCCGAGAGAAGTAGTTCTCTGTTTTAATATTCCCTCATGTAAAATTTAATGACGTACACACGGCTTAATATCAAGGTGTACCTACTAGTATGAGTTGATCTCGCATTGTATAGGGTTTCCGTACAATAAGAGGTCAGCTTATACTGGTAAGTTTGATATGTAGCCGTAGCCGTATTACGTAGAAACATAAACAAGCAACAAACAAACTTTTGTTTTTAGTTTCTTTGTAACGAGACTGATGTAGGTACTTATTATAAGGGCAACGACTTAATTAACCTTGTGTTTGTGTAATAATATGTTTACTTCATTAAATAATTTTATGAATACCTTAATTAACTGGTATGTTAATAAAAACGTAGGGTTCGTGTCTGTTATCGCTATATTGTAGGTGCCAAATCTATGTGATGTAGTCGTAATTAAACGTAAAGTACATTAATCTAAACGTTTATCTCCATCATGTATTAAATGAATCCCTATTTCCCTTGGTCACGGCAGCGGCATCTCGCGTTAGCGGCTGGACTGATTTCGCAATTTTTTTGTTACTATTTTGATTTTGTTTCTGAAGGTAGGTAGTAGGTAAGTAGGAAAAAGTGCATTGCAACGGATGCCGGGTACAGCTAAAGTTCGTTTCAAAATCCCTGAGACTGAATAAACATGCGCGAAACGTCAAATTTGAAAATAATGTTCCTAAAATTTACAAGTTTCACATTTGCGCCTGTCAATTTTGTCTCAGGGATTTTGAAACGAACTTTAGTATAGTAGGTATAAAACAAAGTCGCTTCCCGCCGTCTGTACACTTTGATCTTTTAAACTACGCAACGGATTTTGATGCGGTTTTCATCAACAGACAGAATGATTCAAGAGGAAGGTTTATATGTATAATACATGCATATTATAATAGAGAAAAACGGGGTATACGCGATAAACGACAACCACGCGGGCGAAGCCGCTGGCGACCTTTATTCATAAATGGTAGACATTATGGAGCGTTTTAACTACTGTAGAGCGTTCGTGAGATATATCATATTTATGATTAGTTTCGGTTTACTCACGTGCATTTTTCGAGATTGCCCGACTAGTTTCGGATCCAAACGGAGCCCTTAATCATGAGCTGAACACGCGGCGAGGTCGCGAGTCGAACTGTCGCCGCGTTTCAGCTCATGATTAAGGGCTCCGTTTGGGTCCGAAACTAGTCGGGCAATCCCGAAAAATGCACGTGTGTAAACCGTAACTAATCATAAAAACTGTAGTGCTTATGACTGAAAATGCTAATATTAATGAAACATTTGCTAGGTCGCAATTAGGTTTCGGTGAAATTTCATAAAGCAATTAGCATTAAATCAATGTTCCCTTTACAACTTCAAACCGAATTTAAACTTCACTTTAGATTCTATGGTTTCGAAGACATTCAGATATTAATTTCATCGACTGATCTTCAAACGTTAATAAATTGAAGATGAATCGATTCAATTAGCTAAATTGCTTTTTGGATCTGATGAAAAAGATTTTGGTCCTTCGATACAAAAAACTTAAGAAGCTTAAAAGCGTATCTATAATTATATGGACAGTAATTTAAAAAAATATGCGAATTTCGAAAAGTTGTTCAAAGTCAAAGTTGTTTATCAGAAGTAGATTACAGGCGGTTTTAAAACGTCAAAACTAGGTGCACGGTTAAATTTCGCATTTCGAAGAAACCCACAAAATTCTTAGAGTAATTGTTTAACACTTGTTTATTATTAATGACAATAAAGTTTGAAAAAAAAAAACACTTGACAGACAAGATCAAAATTACGAAACATTACTACAACCTATTGCCACCTCTTTGCAAAATAATCACCAGGCTCGCTTCACCCCTGATTGACTATCGATGCCCCGTCCTTGATCAAAACATCTCACAAATTCAATTATAAATCGCAACGGTATATGACGAAAGGAAACAATAAAAGAACAACATGGAGCAACTGCTAACTAAATTAGTTGTGACAGATTTGAAAATCTCGTTACTAAATAGAAATACATTTCAATTGATGTTTTCTATTTGCATTTTATTGTATTACTAGCTCTTCCCGCGGCTTCGCTCGCGTTATTTTAGATTTTAAAAATAAATAAACAAAAAAAAAAACTCTTAACATACTACTAAAGTTTAAAGTTTCTATAATAATTTAGTTCAACCATGATTCGATAGACACGTGGCGCCATCTATTAATGTTATTGTTGTTTTCCTTGGGAACAGTACTTTTTTTCGAGATGAAAGGTACCCTATGTCCGTTTCTATACACCTGACAACGTATATCCAAAATTTCAGGATGATCGGTTCAGTAGTTTATGCATGAAAAGGTAACAAACAAACATACTTTCGCGTTTATAATATTAGTTAGGAGTAGCTGCGCCCCGCTGTGTTACCCGCTTTTTTCGGGATAAAAAGTAGCCTATGTGATAATCCAGGATATCAGCTACCTTCATACCAAATTTTATGAAAATTGGTCCATTCGTTTGAGCGTGAAGAAGGAACAAACATACAAACACACACACTCACAAACTTTCGCCTATAAAGTATTTTACCACAGATACGCTTACTTTCTTTTCCCAAATATGTTGGGGTCAGCTTCCAATCCAACCAGATGCCGCTGAATACCAGTATTTTACACGAAGCGACTGTCATCAGACCTTCGCATCCCAGTTACTGGGCAATGCTTCTAAGGACCGGTGTCGTACCGGGTGGCACACCGATCTGCCGCCGCTATTGTTTATCTATTGTGTCTATGTTTACGATGATTGAGAGATTAAGCGCCAAATCCATGCAAGTATTATTGCGGTTTTGCATGCAAGTACTATTGCAGTACACTTTTATTGTACCTACCTATCCAGCTAAGGAGTGGAATTCACACACCAGGGTCTGTGTTTCTCGATAGCTATAACCTTGGAGTTTTTAAATCATGAGTGGAGAGGTTACTTCTAGGCAAGCGTGCACCATCGTCGACCGTGCTTCACTTACCATCAAGTGAGATAGAGTTCAAAATAATGTCAACTGCAAGTTCTACGAATATAGCGAGCACTTGTTCGCTATATTCGTAGAACTTGCAGAAGTCGACTTACTGCGGGTTTGTGTTTTACACTTTTACTGTATACAGCTAAGGAGTGGAACGCCCATGCCAGGGTCTGTGTTTCCCGATAGCTATAACCTTAGAGGTTTCAAATCTCGAGCAAATAGGTTGCTTCTAGGGTGGCGTGCACCATCATCGACTGCATCTTCATCAGGTGAGATAGCAGTCAAACGTGAGCCTATCATTAATATAAAAATAATGTCTATAGTTTAAAAGTCGGTTGCAGAAGTTTACTAGCGCTATAAAAGTTGCTCATAGATTTGGCGCTTTGCGACAAAACTTGAAATTGGAATTGTAGAACTAATTCTATTTTATATGACTGAACTGAACACGAAATACATTTGGGCCAAGGGTAGTGAACTGGCAAACTATGTCCACCACTACTGCAACCCGCTTGGCGTGCAAGCGGTTGACGAGTCATATTTGTATGGATTTCCGCAAAGTATCGCCTGATTGCATTTTTTGTATATTGTCATGTCTATTCAAGCGTATTGTAAAAGCCAACAGTAGCACACGAATGTGCAGCAGTTTATAATTTACAATAGGGTATTTGACTGAAAAAATCTAATTAGTCCGTCAGTTAGATTATCAAAAAATATTTGACCCGTATTTTTTCTTTTGCTACGTAAACCAAAATTGACAAAGATATGACACTTTTAAAATTGGCAAAACGTCACAAGCAAGTACGATTTTTACTTGCTTTTGACGTCACAAGCCCCCACTCTCGAGTTTTGATGCGTTATATCTTTCCAAATATTCATAGATTTAACAAAAGAAAAATTACGTGTCCATTATTTTTCATAACTCTGACTGGCGGACTAATTAGATTTGCAATTTATTGATGCTGTCAACATGCCTATTCCACATGTAAGTACTTAAAACGTCATATTACAGGTAATATGAAAAACAGGTTGAATTTTGAGTTGAGGGTTCTCGCATCAGTCCACATTTGACTAGAACCTTTCCACTTCATAAATGTTGGGAATAGTCGGCGCACATTTTAAAAGTAAATTGTTAAAGATTTGTCAAAGATACGTCATAGTCAAATGCCGTTGACTTACAAAGAGAGGTAATATTTCACACGTTGAAAACAAAAAGTGGCCATCAAAGTAATTGCAAAAGCCATCAATCCGTTCAGCAGTTAACGTATGAGGAACAAATAGACCTATTCGTATGTAGAGCTAAGAATTTATAAGTATTAAGATAAGGAAAATGACTCCACGATTCGCGATATATCCTTACAATACAAAACAATCATTTGGGCTTAAGTTGAAGTGGGAAGTCTCGATTTGGCCGCGTTTCGATGCGGACGTGTTGCTGACAATTTTTATAAACAAAGATCGTGTAGCGCGGTGCAAGCCGTCGCTCGGAATATAAATCGCCATGAGTCATCAACTTGTGGCGAACGAATTACTGGCGTTCCTGCAGCAGAAGCTGGACGTGATGGACGAGGTGTCTGCAGTCCAGATCTGCTCCACCAATTTCAGCGAAGAAGACATTGCTGCTTCCAAGCTGCTCTTGTTCAAATCCTTGAACAAGACAAACCAGATGGTGTCCCGCCGGCGTGACGGGACAAAGAAAAGCGTGCAGGACATCATCACGCTGCTAAAAGAGACCGACCCTGACGACGTGCCGACGTTTGTGGCTAAGGATTTGCACAAGCTCCCTCCTGTCACATTCGACCACGTTGACGTAACCAGCCTGTTGAAAGACATCGTGTTTCTGAAGGCAAGTTTAGTGGATGTGCAGAAGAGGTTGGATGCATCCCAAAACACCGTCACCGATTTGCGCAATGACCTTATAGAGTTGCGTAAAAAGGTAGCGGTAACTGGGTCACCATCGAGTGCATCGAACATAAACACGCGTCGCGGAGCGAACCTCGATTTATCGGGGGCAAGTTTCGCGTCAGCAGTTTTGTCTTCGCCGACACCGTCAAATGCTGAGCCTGCAGAGTGCGCACCGTGCGCGCCCCGCAAACCCTCCCCCGCCCCTGCGGCTCCTCCGAGTATTGTCGCACGAGCTACCCGACCCTCTGACCCGATGCCCGTGTCTACCGTGTCAGCGAAAAGTAGAGTTCCCGCCAGCGTCGCCGTGAACACTCTCGACGCTACTACGAAGCCCTTGCTTGATAAAGCAACGAAGCGGGCTGATGATGATGGTTTTGTGACGGTGCAAGGGAGGAAGCGCCGGCAGAGGACCCTCAAGAATTACTGCGGCACGGCTCCTGTGGAGCCCAACTTTATTATACGTGCCGCGAAGCCGAACACTCCGGTGTACATCTCCCGCCTACACTACACCACTAAGGCGGAGGACATCGAAGAGTACGTGCGCCAAAGGACCAAGTACACGGCGAGAGTGCAGCTGCTGGAATCGCGCCGCAATGCCAACTTCAGGGCATTCGTGGTGCGAGTACCAACTTGTCTTCTGCACCTCGTCATGGAAGAGGACTTTTGGCCGCAGGGAGTGGTGTTCCGTCGCTTCCGCGGACAAGTGCCACACGATCGCACAGCGGATGACATAGTGCGCAAGTGAAGTGTTTTTACTAACATAGGCTTAAGTTTTATTACTAATATAAACTGTATTATTTAACGTATATATGTTAGTTTGTAAGGTATGTATCTATGGGCCAAAGTTGCCTGAAAATAAATGAATTTATTTATTTATTATTATTATTTATTATTAAGTTACTTGGACTCGAAATCAAAGAGGTTAAAATATAAATTACAGCAATTCAAGACTTTCAAATGATTTCAACAGCTCTATTCTGCAAAGAGTTCTGTTCACTTTCCACATAAAACGTTACTGGCACAAAACATTACCTCTTCACAAAAAATCAGAGCAAACAAAAACGACATTCACGATATAAACCAGACCCATTCTCTCCTGAGACCTGCGGTCGATCTACAAACACAATGCCCAATACATACTAAACAACGAACAAGTTGTACCTACATAGGTACAATACCTAGGATATAACCACTACGTAAAGAGACGCAGAAGGTTCACTAACAGTTCAGGTAGACGCGGATGCAATATGAACAAAAAATACAGTTACGGCGTATTTTTGATACATTTAATGTCAATTAAAGAGCTAATATAGCTCAGAATACCACTTTTGCACAGTGATCGCACATTTCTGATTTCAAAAACTTTTGAACGCTTCGAAAAGTCGTAAGTTTTCAGGCCTGCAGCATGGATAGTACTGAATAGTGCGATTATAATTCTATAATTATAAAATCAAAAAAATAGTTACTACTTGAAGCCGGAGTCGAGAACATTGCCCGCTGAGATGCCGATAACCTAGAACGTCTGCTAGAGGCCGAAGCCCAACAAAACGATGGTTAGATCAGATATCCGAACAACTAGTAAACCTATGAGCGCTGCAATCCCCCAGGCAAATAATCGCAACAGATGGAGACAGACCGTGGACAGTTTGAAATGGAGTCATATCCTCAGCAGTGAGGAAATGATTAAGAAGAAGAATATGCAGAATGCATCATAATGTTCTAAGTTTACCCGAGTTTATTTGTGTTCGGATTCTAGTGGTGGTGATCCCATTGTAGCAATGGATCTTCCGTACTTTCTGTTTAGTGGTATAAAAAAAGAAATACAGAGAGAGCTCTTCAAATATCGTTGTTTGACCACCAGGCGGGTAAGGCTGTTCAAACACACGGTTTTCGGCTTGACCCCTGCGCAAACGGCGACTATTTACTTATACCGAGTGGACAGGGATACGTATAAGTCGGTGTGTCCATCCTATCACATTCCCTTCAGAAAGTAGCAAACGAAGGACTAGGAAGATGGGAAGCAGCATCTACCTGTGAAGCTATATCTCCGTACTGCGACTAAGCTTCGCGATAATAGGGGTAAAGAAATTATCTGTCGGGATCTTTCGTCGTGGCGGACTACGAAAGAGGATTAGGTATACTCAGAAATACCTGAGGCTAATCCCTACTGATATTATAAACGCGAAAGTCACTCTGTCTGATACGCTTTCACGCCTAAATCGCTGAACCGATTTTGTTGAAACTTGGTACAGAGATAGTCTGGAGCCTGGAGAAGGAAATACGCGATAATCGATATCCACGCGGGCGAGGACGCGAGCGACTTCTAGTATCTAAATAATAGTAACATTTTCATCCCACGTTTATATTACACCGTGCACAATCTTATAAATATACATTGTGTGATTCATGTATGTGTTCACTGTGATCTCATATTTAAACACCACCACGACCACTCCACCACGTCATCATGATAATCGGCCTTATCTTTGACCAACTGTTGGAATATAGGCCTTCTGCAAGTTGTGCCTTGATTTCCAAATAATTCCTTGCAAATTGCATCTAGATCTAGATTCATCGGTCCATCTGACTGTAAGTTAGGCAAAACTACGTATTTTTTTTGTTCTTTGTCTTGGCCACGTTGTTGTACTTCAGTCGCACCTAGGGTTACCATTTAAAAATTTGAAAAGTCCTAACAAAAAGCCTGACATTTCAATAAAAGTCCGGACATTTTAGTCACAAAATGCAAACATACGAACATTATTGTTTGATCTCGTTAAGTTGATTGATAAAGTAGATTTATATCTTGTTTTTAGATGAAAGAGAAGTTATTAAAGATTAAATTTGATAATTATTACTTACGTAAGTTTTAAAATGGGGCAAAGTTTAAAAAAAAAATCCTATTCCATATAAGCCAAAAAATCCGGACAAATTAAAGAGCCGGACAAAGTCTGGACAAGAGTCTCGAAGTCCGGACAAATCCGGATGGATGGTAACCGTAGTCGTACCTGATGGTAAATGCAGACATGGTCTAAGAAGAGAAGAGCAAACGAATCCAAGTAACAGAGATGTAACGGGATTCCTCTATAACCCTCTGGCCTTCACATTTCACATATACTAGTCGAAATACAGTAAACTGCTTAGCGCCGGAATTTAATGTGAGGGTGGTAGCTAGCCAGGCGGACCGTATAGATCCTACCACTAAGCAAAAATCCTCATTCAATTTTGTGGAAACCACGTTGGAATCTTCACTATCATAAAGCCTAAAGCAGGTCAATGATGGACAGAGTCCTCTACAAAAGAGGCATATTGTAATGTATGAGTTGCACTACAATTGCGTCAGTGTGTAGGTAGTGTAGTGGGTCTAAAGTAAATATTGAACAAAAGTCAGCCATACCCGTACAATATACAGTATTTGTTCAATGTAAACACGAACCCAATTACCTGGTGGGTTAAGGCCACGATGGGTTCGTTTATTAGCTGCTATGTCGTCATTTGTGTATTATGTTTTGATGATGCGACTGGCTTCAAATAGTAGATTTTACATGTGTGATTTATGCGGTACAAGAGTAGTTGGTAAGGCGTATACAAGGTTAGTCAGAAAGGGGGTACTAATCCGCAGGCCACTTAAAGTATCACTGATGACGGTTTTAAAGCAAGTGTTAGAATTTCAAAATTCGATATTTTTTTATTTCCATGTAAAATCGATCCATGAAAAACACGCTCCGAGCGGGTAGTTTAGTGCAGTTTTACTAATTGTGATTTGTCGGAATACCCACTATAGATTTAAGCAAATCAGTCTACTGCATGTTTTTAAACTGTTTTACATACTTTGGTACTAAAATGCTTTTTTATAGGATTTAGGGCGCTTTCAATTTAGACGTTTCGTGTCGGACCGCTGCCGCACGTTTACCGTGCCGCTGGTTATAACCCGCTGACGGACCGCTGCAGTACGGTAGCCGTCCGACAGCAAACGCCTAAATTGAAAGCCTATCTGACTGCCGTGCGTTTGTATGCTAGTGATGTGACATCAGTCAAGCCATGGACTCTGACGAAGAAACATTATTGTTAGTGCTCTTGTTGAAAATTATAAAACAAACAAAAACAAAAACGACGCCCCCGTAAAAGAGCAGCACCAATGTTTTCATTAACATGTAATTCTGGTGATTTCCATAATCTTTATCCTAGGTTAAAACAAGACCCAAGCAATTTTTTTAATTATCTAAGAATGTTTCTACGAATTACTTGAATAAGTTAAAAGTAAAATTCAGCGGCAATAAACTGTTTTCAAACATACTATATCAGCTGAAGAAAGACTGCTGATAACATTGAGGTGAATAAAATAAACAACATATTTGTGATATTATTTATTTCTACAATTATTTTCATTGTATTATTTGTTTTATACAAAATTTTAGTAAAAAGGATAATATTAAGAGGGCTATCACATAGAGTCTGGCCAACGAAAGACGCCCCTCGAATTATTTGCAAACTTTTATATGGCAATGATTTTTCAACGAAAATATTTATTTCTAAAGTGTCAAATTAGGTTATTTCATACAAATTGGGGTTGCCATGCAGAGATTTTTTTAAATTTGCCGCGCTTTTTCAGTGTCTTCTTTCGTTTGCCAGACTCTATCACCTCTCTCGAACAGAACATATTTTTAAGAATGTTAAATGAAAAGATGCAGTTTTGAAAAATGTAATCAATGGGCTCAGAAAATAATATGAATTTAATAAGTAATTTAAAAATACATTATTGTGTTCCATAATAAACACAGCTTGCTTGTGTTTGAGAGAGGTGATAAAAGCAAACAAGTAATGAAAATTTTATGAAATTAGCTCTGTCGTCTATTCACCGCCCTATTCAACAGCGAAATGAACACGTGGTGTTTTCGACGTTGCCGTCCTGTTGCCGAGCGTTAGCGGTGCCGGCGCCGCGCTGTTGCCGCACCGCGCGCTTTGTATGACAAAAAACGATCGTCCGTGCGCAGTGCGACTAACGCGCCGCTGCCGCACCGCAGCAGGACGACAGCATACCGCTAAATTGAAAGAGCCCTTATGATCATGATTATGATTAAATCGAAGGTAATTATAAAGTCTGAGTGTCGAATGCATGATTAATTAATTAGAATATAGTCTGTTCTCAGTTAAGCGAAATGTAAATTTCTTTATGAGAATAAAAGTCTGTAACCACAAATAATTTTTATTTCAGTTTTTTCAAAAAAATTGCGTCCCTTCTTTTGTTACGAATTCAGAAAATGGAGCTTCTAATTCGTGACCCCAAATATTACCTAAAATGTAAACAGATCATGACTGAGGATAGAAAGATTTTAGCATTTTTTTTTGTAATTTTTGAATAGCTATTTCTCTTAAACTATTGACTTTTGGGGAAAGTGGTAGAACAAAAGTTACTCATTATTATGGGTACTTTAAACACCCTTTCAGATTAGTACCCCCTTTCTGAAAAACCTTGTGTAAATGTATCTTGATTATCAATTTGATAAATTATAGCGCCATCTGTTGCGGGGGCCCAATTATGGCGTAAAATATAACAGAAATTAGGTCCAGTAACCGCAATAAATTTCACTGAATTAAAGTTATAAATCTGTCAAGCTGTATACAGTGTATCTGTTACTACAGGTAGCTAGATGATTCGGTTATATGTATGGAGAGAATTACTCGCTGGGGATGCCATACAAAATGTACACAGACCATATTGGGGAAGTCCTTCAAAAAGTCAGGTGTGTTATGTGTACACTGTGTAAGTACCTACGTATTCGCATCCGGTGCGCATGTATGAAATTAATGACGAAGGTTTTAAAGAGGTGTGTATGGATCGAAGCACGTGTCTTTATATTATGTCCTATTTCAAATGCCATTATATTCTGTAAGTATGAAAATAACCAGCGCTGCGGCATTTTGTTTTTTTTTTAAACGTCGCAGCAATATTGTGTGTTGGGAGCCCTTTTTGGCCTCGTGCAGGTTGTCAACATCTGTAACTGCCTGTGTCTAAAATAAATATTTATCCCTTCTTTCTTTCAAAATTAGGTCAATTACAATTTTCCACGACGTAAACAAAACATTGTAGGTATTCGTAGTTACTGTTATGTCTACACAATCCATTGTAATAATTATTACTTTATTGCTAATTGAATAACGCTCAATCGTTGATAGTAAGTAAATATTATTGTTTACAATGTTAGAGATTCAATTAAAACCAACTATAATTAGATTGTAGCCGAGTTTATTACAGCTATTAAACAAACCAAGTACGATATTGAAGTGCGTGATGAAGAAGCATTCGCAGTTATTTTTAATGATCATGGACAATGAGATGTTAAAATAAATGACGTAATACAACGCTGGCTACGTCTCTGCCTGCGAAATCAATCTCCGTAGACAGAGAGCAATGAGTCAGCTGTAGTGAGTCACTGGTTTTATTTCATGTATCAAGGAGTACCTATTTGTTTTTGTATATCATTTTAATCTGACCGCACGTGAGCCACTAAGTTGCTCGAGACAGTTGATCGCCATTTGGTTTTATCTGCAGCCCATACATTAGAGCCATTACGCACTGTCGACTGATCGCCGGAGACCTGGTCTCTCGGCGACCAAAACATAGGTATAGTCGCCCGGTCGACCGGCGACCAAGTGCGTAAACACCTATTTAAACAATAGAAAGTCACAGTCGCCGTCGACCAAGTCTCCGACGACCAGTCGACAGTGCGTAATGGCCATTATAAGTTACTGCATCTACAAACTTACTATAGTGAACGTCTGCTTAGTGGCCCATGTAGGGGCAGCCTTAGTGGCGTATTGCCTTATATGCTTTAAGGTGTGATCTGAGATTCAAACGGCAATTTGGCTTTAAAGGGAAAACACTCGTCAACGATAGTCAACGAACGTTCGTCATTTGTTGAATGTTCTGCCTAGCCTTTTCCCAACTACGTTGGGGTCAGCTTCCAGTCTAACCAGATGCGGCTGAATACCAGTATTTTACACGGAGCGACTGCCATAAGTCCTCCGCAACCCAGTTAATAGGCAATGCCGATACCCTAAGGTTAGACCGGTTGTCAGACTTTCGGGTTTCTGACTACCCGTAAAGACTGTAATAGGTACCCGTATGACACCCGGGAATGAAGGCTTAACGTGCTGTCCAAGGCTCAGAGGGGTCCCGATGTGTATCGAACGGTAACCCATCCACGTATTGACCGCGGAAAACGCAGCTTAACCTTGCAAATTGTATGAACCGCACGCTTGTTAATAAGCCACAGACCTCTGGTCATTTGTTGAATTTGAACATTGTATAGAATGAATCCGGCTTCATTCGGTTTTTAGCGGTATCGAGCCCCGTTTGTTTGCTAGGTGTTTATGCTGTATTAGGGCCAACCTACCAGCGCTTATCGGCACTGCTGCACTGGTCCGTGCAGGTAACCGCTACATAAAGGAAGCGGGTAGAAGCAGGGGCTGGCATTTTTAACAAAAATACGCCTTGTTCCAAATACAAATTCGCGCAAATACAGCAACAAATGACGGCTTATCAGCGCTGATCGGAGCAGGTCGGAACTTGTCAGCGAAGTTCGGAGCTTGTCGGCGCTTGTTCGCCACACCGTATAGAGACCACCTGCGCCGACTAACTGCGCGGACCAGCACCGACAAGCGCTGGCAGATCGGCGCCGGCAACTCACTTTCTACGTGTATACGCACTTAGAACAGATCCTCTGGCTTTCTTTTGTTTTAGCATAAATCTGACTGAAGCTGTGCCTTATAAATGACAATTAGAGCTCCCCTCCTCTCAAGTAAAGATATTACAAGTTAGCGTCCATTAGCAATAGCAAACGTGACAACCCTAACTAATATAACCATCAGCCCTATAATTCTCGAAGAAGCACCACATTACGTGCTCTCTACCCGAAAAAGAGAAATACGACGACGTACCAAGAGGCCCACTGTAGTAAGCAATTAAGCCAAGGACTATTCTCTAGACATCGGTCCACGTTAGCAAGCCAACGTGTGGAGCTTTGGTATTTGATCAAGAGATAACTTGTGTACATTGGAAGTTAAACTGCCCGGAGCTACGTTGGCGAGAAACTTAATTAGGTATTTACTATCCCACGGGAACCAAGAGTTCCTAGTCTTGGAGAAAAAGTAAATAGTGTTCTAATTAGAGTAAAAAAGAAAACGCGCAGCGTGGGTAGGCCCCACAAGGTGGACCGATGACCTGGTGAAGGTCGCGGAAATCCGCTGGATGCGAGAAGAACAGGATCAGTTTATGTGCCGATACTTGGGGGTGGCCTATGTCCAGCAGAGGACGTCTTTCGGCTGAATGATGATGAAAAAAGAAAACATCTTTAATACAATCTGGGGGCGTATACATAAAGGAAGCAGGTAACCAGCGCCGACCTACCAGCGCTTATCGGAACTGGTTGCTGGTTCGCCACACAGTATAGAGATTACCTGTGCCAACTAACTGCGCGGACCAGCACCGACAAGCGCTTGCAGATCGGCGCCGGTAACCCGCTTTTCACGTGTATGTGCACTAATGTGCTATTTTAAAGAAATGTTTAAAATATGTTTTTAGTAACATGAAGTAAAGAATGCTGTGTTAATGCTAGCTGGTATACGACAGCTGTATACTGTTCATGCTTCACTTGATCAATGTATAATGTCAAAGAAATTGCGCGATTGACGAAAAAACGCTACTAGCGCAGCACATTCCGCAGTAGGCCGATTTCTTTTTATACGCATAAGCCCGGCCGCACATAATCAGAAATCTTCTGACACGTGATGCTGCTTATACATTTTGTACTAAAGCCCGCACACTGTCAGAATTTGCCGGATCCGGTAGCCTGCTAGGTAGGCTTTAGTACAAAATATATGCGCGAGGTTCAGAAAGGAGAATCACCTAAAGTCGTACCAAAAAGTCTCATATTATTATTTTAATTAAATATCAGCACCTGCAGTACAACCACCAAGAGGTCCTTGATCCAGAAGTCCGATCCCTCTCCGAGAGTCTATTCGGCAACCTCTTATTATTTTTCAAGATAACATTCCTATCTACCCCCAACTTAATATATAACTTTTATTTTACAGTCACCATCGCATCGTGTGCCACGCTGTTCCCAGAATCGAATGACACGTGATGTGATGGTCGATTATTATAATATTTAGTAGCGTGTAAAAAATTAATTTAAATTAAATTCAACATTTCCACTCTAAAACAAATCATTTTTTTTTTAATTTGTTTTTTTGATTGCACGGTACAGCATCAAGATCAAAATATTATAGTAATTATTTTCATAATTTTACGACATTACGCGTCGGGGATTTGATTTTTGAACAGGGAATTTAATTTAAAGTAAAAAAGTGTTGATATTGTTTTATTCCCTTTACATGACGTTCCGTTTCACATGATATAATTAATACAACCTTGAATTATGAAAGTGTCATGATCACGTCTTTCAAAAAACATGTAAAAAAATTATACTTTGCCGATTTTACATTAATTAAAAACAACTAGAATAGAATAGAATTTTTATTTAAACGATTATCATTTTATTATCATCTATGGTTAATTGGCCGTTCACAGCCGGTCATAGAGATGTAGAATGCAATAGATGCGGATTGCTGTTTTTTAGAGCCATTAAAAATCGTATACGACACAAAATATACTTATGTACCAAGTTTTTAGGTTATTTAGATTTTTTTTTAATCTCCGAACCCGGATTTTTAACAAATGGAACTCTTGTAGGAGTTAATATGATAAGTGTAGTCTATAAAAACAAAGTTTGATTTTGATGCAGCATGGTACGGGATTTCAAACATTTATGAGCATTGTCCTTTTTGACTACTTAAACCAATAAAAAATGTGTTTTCATTTACAACTTTACTCCTTTTCCTATCCACTTGTTTCACACGCTGACATTCATCATTGTTGCCAAAAACCTAATTGCTTTCCAAAACAGGTAGGCCCTCCTAATCTTCTTTTCATTTTTTATTTCCGTAGGCACAGGTAAAGAATACTAATGGCCTTTTTATTGGCGGAATGGGCGAACGAAGAACGTGTTTTAGAAAATAAAAACTATGTTGCAAAAGTAACAAAAATTAAGATATGCTTTTATAACTGTCGATCTTTCTAAAATATGAAATAATTCTTGTAATTTGAGACTGCTGTGTCTAAGTAAAAATGTCTCCGTTCATAGGGACTTATGTACATAAACTTATGTAGTAAGCCGTTCCGTAGAGAGTGGTTCCGTCATCCCCACTCAACCTTTATTATTTTGATATGTTTATTAATATTAGTCTGTAAGGTATTATTTATCGGCTTTTGTAGCCTGTAATATGTATTAGTAGTAGTAATATTGTTTGTGTATCTATTAGTTTCAACCAGTTCCCGCGAGACAGGGAATCTTAGTGTGGAAGCTAGTGCCAAAAGTAAGTTATTACTTCGTTTATTCATTTAAAATAACTTATTAAATACATTTTTAAATATTTCTATAAAAACAAAAAGCATTTAATTTAAAACACTAAAAAGTATTACATAAGTTTATTTATGAAATAAAGAATTATTAGGTATTAAAGATTTATTTATTTCTTATTATTTTCATTGGTTATAAAACTGGATCGTTTCAAAACACCCGAAATGTACCTACGTCACATTATATTGTTACTATCAAGCATCTGATGACGACAGCTCGTTTGCAATAAATTATTTAATTCGCTTAAGGGTTTTTTATTGACTCATTCCCACATAAGTTCCAAAAGATTTTTCACCTACAGCTAAGAGTTGAATTATTCAACAGAAAGTTCCACTAACAATTATCACCAGTCATAATTATCAGTTATTACTCATAATTACACCGATCTAATTATCAAGTTACAAGGTCGAAAAACATTCTGAAGTTATCCTCTAGTTCCGTCATATATTTTCAATATCCAATATCTAAGGAATTTCTTATTTATCTTTGCCATTTCTGGAGCTTGGTTAAGGTTGCGGTACCAGGGGGACACAGAACAGATAGAGCTGGAATATTTTTGCTCGGAATGTTCCCATTTTCACCTTAAGAACATTAATGGAAAGGGTTTCCAATCTTATTGTTGCGCTTTGGTGGTGAAGACAGCAATGAAAGAACTTTGGACGGAAGAATTCATGTTCTCCATGATCGCCACATCTACAGGGTGGTGGTGGTAGTTTGAGAAGGGGAAGTTAAGTAGTAGCTTCCTTAAAAACAATGTGTTGAATTCCTGTAGCCATAACGATTAAGGCCCTTATATTAAATCTGTTTTTTTGCGATTCATGACGTTTCTAAAAAGAAAGAAAGAAAATACATTTATTTAGCACAGACTAAAAGGCACACAAAATGTAAAGCAGAAAAAAAAAACACAAAAAAAAATATTGTAGGATGGCCTTAATTAAGGCTGCGCCAAAAAGGCCCAGTTCAGCAAAAATGCCAGACAACTATTGCCTGACGCTGGTTTTCAACTGGACCTGTTTCTAGTACTCCAACCTATTGGTCCGGAAGAGTCTTTTGATCCTTATAAGAAAACTTATCAATTGCCCTCTGTTTTGAGAAAATTGACCTTAATCTCCCTGACCACATACTTTTCAAAAGGAGTAAAAGAAGACCGCAATATAAAAAAAAATGTATAGTCTTCTAAGAACGTTTTCCTGTAGCTACAACGCTTGAGGTCCTTACCGCTTGCCGGACACGGCGTGGCACACGCTGGCAGAGTGTGCCGCTTGGGAGGAGCCGCGCCGTGCCCTCATCTCAGGAGTAGGCGGTGACCTGTCGCTGTCGGCCGTGGTCGAGTCCATGGTCGACAGCGAGGAGTCCTGGGACGCGGTGGTGTCCTTCTGCGACACGGTCATGTCGCAGAAGGAGGATGCGGAAAGGGTGAGGGAGATCACCTCCACTCACCCGGCCCGCAGCAGACGCACCGGGCGTCGGCGGAGGGCGGACAACGCCCTCTTCCAGCCCCCCTAAATGGGTCCAGGGGCGACGGACTTGGGGAAGTCTGTCGCCCCCCACACATCAGGACCCGAGGCGGCGGCGCGAAGTGTTCCAAGCGCGCCCCTCTTAGACGGCGCGGGGGGAGTCTAACACCTCACTCCCCCCGCTAAACCGAGGAGGCCCGCTGCGGCGTGCCGGTACCAGCCGGGGGTTGCGGAAGTGTCGTAAGTTCCCGCGACCCTCGGCGCAGGTGTGAGATGGAACACCGGGGTGGTTTTAGTCAGTAAGAGTCTGACTGACCCCTCCGCCCACCCCAGGGCGGAGGACATCCATGAGGATTTCCACCGCGAAAAAAAAAAAAAAAAGTTGACCTTACCGCCCCATCTACTCGTCATCTTAATACTAAATTGGACTCCTACAAAACATGCGATACGACTGCGGTGCCTCCATGCAACGTCAGCAAAACAGGAGTCTCCTCACGTACGTACAAGTGTTAGTTTAGCGATCACTCACGCAATGTACACAGGTTTCACAGAAAAACTTACGGATATACTTAGATATGATACTATGGAAGCCTTGATCGTTTCTCAGAATTTATGGTAGTAAATAAAAAGTACTAACGGTCCCTAATAACAGCATGATCAAGACTTATATCTATTATACAATGTGTCCGGTTATGGACTAGCGATATTCTAGGTACTTTAGCAACTATTCTAATACATTACACACTAGGGTCCAATCCACTTCCCCGCTATTTGGCAGCCATTTCGCTTTTTTGTTGAGATATTCTCTATCTTAAAGTTATGAAAATGTGAACCCATTGTATCGTAATGTAACGATAGACAATATTGTTGCCCTCCGAATAAGCCTACTTTTACCTCAGTAGGACCAACACTTTGAGAGATATGACTTTTTTTGTACACACGGACTGAATATCTCAACAAAAAAATGGAAGCGAATGGGAGCCTAATGTATTTGTGTACTAGAATAGTTGCTATATAAGTACCTAGAATATCGCTAGTCCATAACCGGACACATTGTATAGGTAGGGGCATAATTAGATATCTTCTGAGTTGGGCTACTTGCTAGTATCCGGACTAAACACGAAACGACACGGCCCTACTAGTGTCCATATAATAAACGGTTTATAAAAATACCGATCGGGGTCGTGAAGGATCGGACGTGAGTCTACCTGTGACCACGGCCGGTGTAATTCAGTCGAAACACGGGATGAAAAAGGTATTTTGTGCCTTTTAAATTTTCTACGCGATTAAACCCGGATCACTATGTTTATTTTATGTGTACAAATCGCAAAAGTTAAAAACATTAGTGAACGGTTCATAGGAATAAATGGCGCTCGGCGTCGTTATAACATTTTGTCATGTCATGTGTCGGGAGCCGTGGAAAACTGCTTTACAATAATAATACTTGTTGATTGGTGCGTCTTCTATATCTATACTAATATTATAAAGTGGTAGAATTTGTTTGTTTGTTTGTATGTAGGAGGTAATCTCCAAAACTACTCATCCGATTTCAAAAATTCTTTCACCAATAGGAAGCTACATTATCCCTGAATGCTATAGGCTATATTTTATAATCAATAAATTAGGGATCAATAACCGACATTCACGCGGACGAAGTCGCGGGCAAAGGCTAGTAAGGTATAAGTCCGAGACGGGCTGCAAACTGCAGACTGCATCCGCAGACCGCAACTTGCCGTCCGAACAACACCTTTAAGGTGCACACCTTAAAGGTAGTATTCCAACGGCGACCGCAAACTGCAATCGCAGATGTCAGCAGCAGACAAGCGACACTGGTTCAAACAAACCAATGTGACTTGCGGTCTGCGGTTGCAGTCTGCAGTTTGCAGCCCGTCTCGGACTTGTACCTTGAATCATTCTTTCTGACATCTTTGTCTCTTGTTTCACCGCTAATTCATAGGAGATTGAAAAGCGAGCGTTGGAGAAGACGGTTCCTTCGACCTTGTAGCGGAACAGCACTTTGATGAGATACTTTTAATACTTATTTCTTTTCGCATCTTCGATCAGTCAAATATTTCAAAGGACAGGATAACATGTGGCGATGACTCTGAGAAACGATATCACACTGCTAGTGTCGTACATTTTATGTAGTGAGCAGTGAGAAAATGGCCTTAGGGACCTTAATCCTCCCTAAGATAAGAATTTCAATGGACCGTTAAACTGAAAGTACCTACCGGCCTTCGAGTCATTCGTAAATTATGTCTACCGAGGACATTCGATCGCTATCGAGTACAACCAAGTAATAAGGTTGGTCTATGATTTTAATTATACACATTTTGTTTCTAACCATATCGGGTTAAAATACTCCGTAGAACTAAAATTATTGCTTGCATTTCCTATAAAGTTGTTTTGAAATTTGAAAGGTATTGCAATTACGTTGCCTGTCAAGTAACTGGAACAAATGCTAGAAATATAATCTAATCGTAGTAATTAAGAAAAGTTACATAATTAAATAATCTATTAGTCGTGTTTGTGTAAAGATAATTTGAATGCAATTATTGTTTTATGTTCTTCTATAGGAATTTATGAATAAATTATATTATAAGAAAGCAATGGCCTAAAACTTAGAGCAACGTGTTCACTGATGACTTGGTCCATCGGTAGCATGTTTGAGGCCTTAGAGCAATGTGGCCACCGACGACGCGGTCCATCGGTGGCACGTTTGAGACCTTAGAGCAATGCAGCCACCGACAACGCGGTCCATCAGTGGCATGTTTGAGGCCTTAGAGCAATGCGGCCACCGACGACGTGGTCCATCGATGGCATATTTGAGGCCTTAGAGCAATGCGGCTACTGACGACGCGGTCCATCGATGGCATGTTTGAGGCCTTAGAGCAATGCGGCCACCGACGACGCGGTCCATTGATGGCATGTTTGAGGCCTTAGAGCAATGCGGCCACCGACGACGCGGTCCATCGATGGCATATTTGAGGCCTTAGAGCAATGCGGCTTCTGACGACGCGGTCCATCGATGGCATGTTTGAGGCCTTAGAGCAATGCGGCCACCGACGACGCGGTCCATTGATGGCATGTTTGAGGCCTTAGAGCAATGCGGCCACCGACGACGCGGTCCATCGGTGGCCACCTGGCCACATTGCTCTAAGACCCGAAACATGAAAAAATTCGCTGGACATTGCAGAAAAAAATCTGTTATAAAATATTTTTCGTTATTAGGAGGCAATGGCCCGACACATGATTCATTGACTAAAACTTTGTTCATTTTCTAGCATTTCACAGTCTATGAAAAACCAAGATTACGCTAGTGAAAATAAATATTTTCACAAAGGATTTATACATATTGGGACTTTCGAAAGCTTCATCTCTCTTTCATGAGAGCAGCGAACCCTGAAAAGATATTTGAATTTTATATGAACAGCTTTCGAGGATTACTTCGAAACTTTTCATAGTACCTACCTATATAATTTTACAAGATGTCCTCAATCTCTGGATTTACATACCTGGCTGTCTTTTTTTTTTACTCAATTCGAGCGAACTTAATTCCAGATTATTCCGGATTAGTAACTCGTCATTATACGGACAAAAACAGAAATAATATTTAAAAACATCGATATGAAGATAAAAGTAAAATCTAATATCTTGACAGCTTAGGTAGTCTTGATGCAACAGCTAATAGCCCGGCTAATGGCTCCACGTTCAATCTTATCTAATTGCCAAATTTTAATTTGCACAAGTACATACAACTAGCGAGGCGTAAGCTGAGCTTTGCATTTGTGTGAGTGCACATAGAATCGATTAATGTTTTTAAACTTTCGCGATTTGTACACATTATAAAAATAGTGAATCGGGTCTTCTCGCGTAACAAACTTTAAGAGGCACAAAATACCTTTTATCCCGACGTTTCGGCCACTTCAGTCTACCCGTGACCACGGCCGGTGAAATTCGGCCGAAACGTCGGGATAAAAGGTATTTTGTGCCTCTTAAAGTTTGTTACGCGAGAAGACCCGATTCACTATTTTTATAATAGAATCGATTGCCAAAAATCAGTATAAACCGGTTTAAACCAAGCAAAGAACGCGTCAGCATTCATTCTCACACAAATGCAAAGCTCAGCTTAGGTTTCGCGGACGTATCAAGCCATACATTTTCAGTATGAGCTGATCTTGCATTGTATAGACATTCCGTACAATGAGAGGGCAGCTTATACTTGTCATAGCTTGATGTGTAGCCGTGTGTACGATAAGGCGGCAAAACAGTATACCGCGCAGTGTCATTTGTGCAAACGTTTACACAAGTTGTTTGTGCAAACGTTTGCACAAGCCGTTTGCGCATGCAAGTCGCTGTCTTACAGATGCCATACAATCCACCGTGTTTTATCGCAATTTTTTGCACGAAATGTTTGCGCACGCAAGTCGGTAGGTGTAGCCGGGGTACAACTCACCACTCCGCTGTCAGTGATATGGTTGACACATTAAGCTATCGAACGCTCACGTGGTCTATACATGTCATAACCATACATCCCATTCACGTTTCTATTTCTTGGTGATCGAATATTTTCATTTTATCCTTGTTTATATCGACATGCCTATGACAAGTGAATGATTCTCTGAGTTCTTTGAGTACATTCGCTAAAAACGGCTTTAAATCACGTCTAAGATACTAAAAATATTTAAAAGATAGAAGCTAGATAAGTTCAAGGTACACAGGATACGGATACAAGTTATCAGGAAACATGGCCCAGACAGGATGTTTGTCGACATTCTGGTTTGTACCGTGGATGTTGAAAAAGATAACTTATTAGCGACTAGAGTCAGCAAAAAGATTGGTACGCCTTAGGTATTTATGTAGCGACAGTGTCACGATAAAATCCATTTTAGACATACCAACAGTACTACGACATAAGTTATGCGCATCGGCATTCTTCGTGTTTCCGAATTCGAACGCATTATGCGACCAATTAAGTGACATAATCCGGAATTGATCCAAAGAGGTCGAAGTAGGAGTTATATAATATTACAAACACACACAAAGAGAGATTGACCGGGTTGCATAATTCGTACAAATTCGGAAACACGATGATTGCCGAGACGCATAACTTATGTCGGAGTAACAGTATGAATTTAGAGCTTATCCCATAGTAATATTAGTACAGCATGATAAGCAGAGTTCATGGTTTTTGTGTTTGAATGTAAAGGGTACTAACCAGTCATCGCTACTTAATAAATGCGAAAGTAACTCAGTCTGTCTGTTTGTTACGCTTTCACGCCTAAACCGTTGAACCGATTTTGATGAAACTTGGTACAGAGATAGTCTGGAACCTGGAGAAGGACATAGGCTACTTCTAGCCTATGTCCTTCTCCAGACAAACGACATCCACGCGGGCGAGGCTGCGGGCGACCTCTAGTACTGTATACATTTTAATTAATTCCGGTGTTTGTAAGAGACAATGAGTTTTCCTCGATCCAATTAACTCCCAAATGACAAGCTACTCAATTTTAATATCGAATAAATAATTCATCTATATCGTTTTTTTACTGTGTTGAGTCATCCCACTCAACAGTACAGCCGACGCGCGCTACTAGAGGAACGGGGCGCGCACGACGGCTCAAAGGTCAACCCGTCAGCGACCGACTTCTAACCAGTCAGCTGCTACATGCGTTAACGTACAGCTGCGCTCGCGCATATTAACGAATTATTGTTTATACCGTAACCTCAGCATTGTACATCGTTTTATAGTTTATTACATTACATCATTTTTATACAGTCCGCTAGTTTATGTTATTTATACAACCCAGAGTTATCGTAGCCCCAACATTGGTCCTTCTACCGTTAATTTTGGACCGAAGAAGATACCATCAAGAAGAAAAAACTTTGAAACCAATCCAGTGGTTTATGTATTCAAGTGGTCTTCATCAAGTTCTTCATTGTGCCTGCATTTTGGAATTCGTGAATACCGGCACGGCTTGAAGTTTCAGCCGTCTTAGCTGAGTTCAACCCAACGGACACAGGAAGAATAATTAGTGATTATTGGGATTATGCAAATAAACAACATCACCGAAAGCAAATTCACACTTCAGATTGTCGTCGGGCATTGAGATTGTGCGTGAAGAAATCTCCTCGTCACAGTATTATCATCAGTGGTTTGCATCGAAAAAACCGTGAGATCGTTCCAATTCCTTTATTTCATTAACCCATAATCATAACAACCATAATCCTCATGTTTTATTAATTTTCATCTCATATTAGTTAGAGGTACGGTATTGCTTATTGCAAGTCATTCAATTCATTCTCATCTTCAGTCATAAACACAGAATTTAAACTGTTTCATCTCTTCATAACATCATTTAAATAGTTTAAATACCCATTTTCATCATTATATCTATTCATATTTCATTTATTTTGTTTGTTCGTGAACATTAAAAAAATCATAACATTACACAGCAGTTTTGATCAGTATATTAAAGCGCCTAGCATTTTAAAATAGCAATACGCATCCGTCCTAACCTTTGCTTTAATGCTTTTAATTTTTTCAAGGACAACTTGTTGCTAGCAATTTTTCATCAGTGACACAAACATTGCTGTTTAATCTATCTTTTCTTCCCTTTTAATTTAGTGTTTGAAGCATTGTTTCTATATAACCTTATATTGCAATGGCTGACATGAAAAGCTTCATTAAGAAGCGAGCTTCAATTAAAGCTAAACTTACGCAATTTTCTTCTTATCTAAAAATTTTTCAATCTTCTGAAAAGTTGAGCGAGGTACAAGTTGTTGAAATCGAATATCGGCTTAATATTTTCGAAAACTTATATGAAAAATACGATTCATTACAGAGCGACTTGGAGGAGCTGGTGGATGATCCTAGCGAGCAATATGCGGAACGTGAAGAATTTGAAAAGCAGTACTACGGATTGGTAGCTTCTGCACGCCAGCTGATCAGCAGCAGTCGCAAGCAGCATACGGGAGAATCCATATCCGAGGTTGATTCTTGTACTAAACACACACACAAACATAATTCAATTCGTTTACCTAAGATTGATTTGCCTAAATTCTCCGGTAGTTATCATGATTGGCTGGAATTTAGGGATACGTTCGTTTCTATTATACACAATAACGATAGCATAGACAATATTAATAAACTGCATTATCTTCGTGCTTCTTTGAAGGGTAGTGCTTCTCTTGTGGTTGATAATCTCGACTTCAGATCAGACAACTACGATGCTGCCTGGAAGTTGCTCTGTGATAGGTATGACAACAAGAGATTACTTGTTAATAATCACGTTCAAGCTCTTTTCAATGTGCATACTATCAGCAAGGAATCAAGTAAGTCATTACGTCACATAATTGATACTACAAATAAAAACTTAAGAGCCTTGTCTACCCTAGGTCAACCTGTTGTACACTGGGACACACTCATTATTTATATTATGACCAGTAAACTTGATCAGGTGACTAATCGTGAGTGGGAGGAGCATAGAAACTCCTTATCTGAGCCACCAACATTAATGGTTTTTATTGAGTTTCTCAGTAATAGGGCTGACTTGCTCGAGACACTTGAGGAATCTAGGTTTTTAAAATCCAATAGCGAGGGCATACACGTAAAAATTAGCCAATTCAAAAGTTTTTCGGGTTCAACAGAAAACACAAGTAAACCTTTGTCATGTCCCATGTGTCAAAAGGATCATTTTATATTTCAGTGTGAGAAGTTCAGAAACCTCACTGTGCAAGCTCGTATTAAGAAAGCTCAAATTTCCAACGTGTGTCTCAATTGCCTTCGACCAGGTCATAATGCTTACAAATGCAAATTAGGACATTGCAAATACTGTAGTAAGAAACATAATACTTTATTACATTTTGATCACGATGATGTTGTTCCTAATCAACAAAATATTGCACTAGCTGCAAATCACCTTTCTACATCTCGAGTCGTTTTACTTTCCACAGCGCTCGTGAAGGTGTCGGACGCTGAAGGCAACCTTCACACTGCACGAGTCTTGCTGGATAATGGAAGTACGGCTAACTTCATATCAGAGGATTTTGCTCGTAAGATAAACATTCTTACTTATAATGTCGATTCCAAGGTAAGAGGCATAAATGATCAATCCTCATATTGTGCACAAGGGTGTTCAATTTCTTTAAAATCGGTCAACAGTGACTTTAACGTTGACATTGAATGCTTCGTCTTGTCCAAGATTTCATCATCAGTACCAAATACGTTTATTGATGCACACAATATATGTATACCTACCAACCTAGTTCTTGCCGATCCTCAATTTTATATTCCGTCTTCGATCGACATGCTTGTCGGCGCGGCAGTATTTTGGGACGTTATAGGCACTAACCGTATAGCATTGGGTAAATCTATGCCCACTTTATTTGATTCGAAATTAGGTTGGATCTTAACGGGCGTCATACATCAATCGAACTCCTCTTCTCATCTTTGTATGCTTGCAGATAATTTACAGCCAGACTTAGATCGTTTTTGGGAATTAGATTCAGTTTCTTCAAAACACAAACTCAGCTGCGAAGAGCGGGCCTGTGAACAACTCTTCGTAGAGTCCACTTACCGCGACGCGGATGGACGGTTTGTGGTAAACATTCTTCTTAAAGAATCACCTGAAGTGTTAGGTGATTCATTCGCAATGGCTAAGTGTCGTTTCTTAGCCCTTGAACGTCGTTTAGTTAGAGATCCTCATTTTAAACGACTATATGTCGACTTCATGAACGAGTACATCGATTTAGGGCATATGTCTGAACATAGTCATCAAACTCACAACTTAACATTTTCAAATTATTTACCGCATCATGGGGTTTTGAAAGAATCGAGCTCCACAACTAAATTGAGAGTCGTCTTCGATGCTTCGGCCGTCACTACATCAGGTAAATCCTTCAATCAAATCCAGATGGTGGGTTCCTCTTTGCAGGACGATTTATTATCAATCTTACTTAGATTCCGTCAACATAAGATTGTTGTAAGTGCGGACATCGAGAAGATGTACCGCCAAACACTCGTTAATGATATTCATCGACCTTTGCAAAAGATTCTTTGGAGGGAAAAGCCTACTCATAAATTAAAAACGTACACATTAAATACTGTGACGTATGGCACCGCATCGGCGCCTTTTTTGGCCACTAGGTGTTTGATTCAGCTGGCTGAGGAGTGCGATGATTTGTCAACGCGATTTACAATAGCGCATGACTTTTATGTGGATGATTACCTATCTGGAGGATCATCTGTCACAGAGACGTTGAATAAGTGTCGTCAAGTTATCGCTGTTCTTCAATCAGCTAAATACAATCTACGTAAATGGCAGTCTAACTCACGTGAAGTATTACAAGCTCTTTGCGCGGATCTTGTTACTTCTGATTTCGTAAATCTCAGCGATAACGATATGTCCAAAACTTTAGGACTGAACTGGAGGTGTTCAAGCGATACATTTTCGTTTACAATAAATTTGACCTCTAGTGACATCGCCACAAAACGTAAAATTTTATCAGTCATAGCACAGATCTTTGACCCCATAGGTTTAGTCGTTCCATGCATTGTTGAAGCCAAAATAATCATGCAGCATCTGTGGCTTGCAAAGTGTTCTTGGGATGAGCCTGTTCCAGAACAGATTCAGCATACCTGGAATGAATTTAAAAATAGTTTACCTCTTTTAAATGAGTTTAAGATACCTCGGTGGATAACATGTGAATCACCGTCTTCTTTACAATTGCATGTTTTCACCGATGCATCTGAAAGGGCTTATGGTGCATGTTTGTATGTCCGTAGCGTATCGCAAAGTGGTGAGATTCATACTCATCTTCTTACCGCTAAAAGTAAGGTAGCTCCGGTCAAATCAACGACCATACCTCGACTTGAACTTTGTGCTGCTTTGATAGGTTCAAGGTTGTATTTAAAGGTACGTCAGTCACTTACCTTACATATTGATGAAGTGTATTTTTGGTGTGACTCCACCATTGTGTTAGGTTGGTTATCTGCATCACCGACGCATCTGAAGACCTTTGTTCGGCATCGGGTGTCTGAAATTCAGGAAACCGCGGGAGGCAGGGCTTGGCGCTATGTACCGTCACTTGAAAACCCCGCAGACCTCACTTCGCGAGGACTCAGAGCTGATAAGCTGTTATCTTCTTCGTTATGGTGGTCAGGACCACAATTCCTTCACAGAGATGTCTCTTCATGGCCTCAATTTCCTAAACCACATCAACAGGAATTTACTAATTTACCGGAAACAGTTACGTGTTATCATGTTGACACTTCAGGTCATACTGAAAATCTTATTTCTAAATTATGGTCAACATATTCCGATTTTTACAAAATACAGCGTTTGACAGCATATCTTATTCAATTTATTAATATTAAATTTAAGAAACAATCATCTGGTCCAGGTCCTCTTACATCTAAAGAATTAAATAGTGCATTGTATGTTTTATTAAGATTTAGCCAACAGGAATCGTTTCCTGAAGAATATAAACTTCTCTTAAACAATAAAGACTTACCAGCCAAGAATAAACTGCTATCACTGTCCCCATTTTTCGACAAAACTTCGCATCTAATTCGTGTTGGAGGCAGGTTAAATAATTCATTTTACGATTTTAATATTAAGCATCCAATTATTTTATCGAGTTCACATACTGTTTGCAAGTTATTATTTGACATGTATCACTTGCGACTTCTGCATCCTGGACCTCAACTCTTACTTGCCACGATCCGCCACCACTATTATCCTATTGGAGGTAGAGCTTTGGCTAAAAAGATTACACATCAGTGCGTAAAGTGTTGTAGGATCAAGGCTAACATCGTCCAACCTATTATGGGTAACTTACCAGAGCAGCGTCTACATTTAGAATTTCCCTTTTTAGATTCAGGGGTCGACTACGCCGGCCCAATCATGATAGCTGACCGTAAAGGTAGGGGATGCAGACTCATAAAATCCTTCATATGTGTGTTTGTGTGTTTAGCTACGAGAGCTGTCCATCTCGAACTTGTGTCGGACCTCACGAAGGATGCTTTCTTAGCTGCCATGAACCGTTTTATTGCTCGTCGGGGTAAGCCACGTAATATCTTTTCCGACAACGGCACAACGTTCGTTGGTGCTTTTAATGAGTTGGCCAGACTTCTTTCACAAGATTTAAACTTCAGCGAGATCGATCCTGGTATCAACTTTTCATTTATCCCCGCATACACTCCTCATTTTGGCGGATTATGGGAGTCCGCAGTCAAGTCTACCAAACACCACCTCAGACGCATACTAGGCTTGACAAATTTAACTTTTGAAGAGATGGCAACATGCTTAATTCAGGTTGAGGCTATCTTAAATTCAAGGCCCCTAACTCCACTTTCCAACGACCCTTCAGACCTTACCCCATTAACACCGGCACATTTCCTTATTGGACGTTCGCTCATTATGCTGCCTCACCTACAGATCGAGAATGTCAACGTCACTAACTTGCAACGGTTTCGTCGCATAGAATATTTAAAGCAACATTTTTGGACTCGCTTTTCCCATGAATATATTCTATGGCTTCAGGAGCGAACTAAATGGTGCCGATCTTCGGGGGAGCTGAAGGAAGGAACTCTCGTCGTCATCAAGGATAAAACCTCGCCTCCTTTATTATGGCTTTTAGGACGCATCACTAAGGTGCTTCCTGGCAGAGATGGCATCGCGAGGGTCGCCGACATCCGTACACGCAAGGGAGTCATTCGAAGAGCCTTCAACACAATCTGCCCGCTGCCAGTTGCTACTGCTGTTGAAGACACTTCAACCGGGGGAGTATGTTGAGTCATCCCACTCAACAGTACAGCCGACGCGCGCTACTAGAGGAACGGGGCGCGCACGACGGCTCAAAGGTCAACCCGTCAGCGACCGACTTCTAACCAGTCAGCTGCTACATGCGTTAACGTACAGCTGCGCTCGCGCATATTAACGAATTATTGTTTATACCGTAACCTCAGCATTGTACATCGTTTTATAGTTTATTACATTACATCATTTTTATACAGTCCGCTAGTTTATGTTATTTATACAACCCAGAGTTATCGTAGCCCCAACAACTGTTTACTGTTTACAAGCGGCGAGGTTGCGATCGAACTCGAGCTCGACTCGCGACTTCGCCGCGTGTCCAGCTCTTAATTAAGAGCTCCTTTTGGGTCCGAGACTAGTCGGGCAATCCCGAAAAATGCACGTGAGTAAACCATAAATAATCATAAATATTTATTTATTTCTTTTATTTTATTTTTATTTCAGACAGTGTATATCCATATTGTGTTAGTAGCAGTGAACTTAAATCTAGGTTAGTAACAAAAATTAATTGCATAGTACAATAATCCATTTTCAATTCCATTAAAATTATAAATCCAAATTAAATATCATAAAATATGCAGTTTGATGAACCTATCCCACACTGCCGACTCTGGTCTTTCTGTGATCATTCTTAGGATTCTGTTGTTACGAGTACTACCCCTAATTCGACGTATCAGTGAGGATGACTTCTTGCGCATTAATTCATAAAAGTCGTCCACTACCGCGTCTGCAAACATGCCCAGGCACTGCAGAATCGAGGAAGTCTCAACAGAATCCTAAAGGCGAAATATGAATGTGTCTCACGAAAGTTATAATACAAAAATAATCTACATCGAAAACTAGTACTCGATATAAAATCGAACTACTGATGGTTAATACAGTTTGCTCGATATTTCGGAGCGAATTTAATGGCTGTGCCCTTTCCAAGAGAATTCTTTTATTCTATACAAAGGGCCTCTCCTAACTTCGTAATGGTGTTTCAGCTTTGACAATGGAAAGATTTATCTTAATCGCATTCTCGATAAACGGTTTCGTACTTTGATTTTGCGATGTCAATAGAATATTTTGCTACATTTAAAAAAAATTATACATATACCTTTTTTTAAAACACATTATTTTAATAGTCAGAGTTACGAGGTAAAATTTTATTCGTGGTACCTCGAAACTCAAAACGCTTATTTTTTTCTGAACTGTCATAAACTGCACTATCATTTATACCCGACTTCAACGTTGAATTTCGGGACAACCAGTATACCTACTGTCTGTTTTATTTTACCTTGAAATTATTTCGAGAAAGTATTTTTTTTTACGATACGTGTGGGTTTTTAAGACTTTTTAAAGATGATTTCACATTATTTTATGAAGTCATTTTGTACTTTCTCCTTTTCTTTGGACCAGTTCAAACCAAGAAACTCAAGTTATGCGCTTAATTACAAACCGCAATGTACATCTCAATACACTGATCTACTTAAACCCTTCCTCTGCCTTCGACCTAGTGACCTTGATGTGAAACTCAAACATTTGGATTTAAGAGAGTATTGCAACTGCATTGTTACAGGTTTAAGTCGACATTATGTGGTCACGACTGCGCTCCTATTGCAACCAGCTATCGCATGACGGCGTAACTACAATAACTGGCTTACGAGAACAACCAACTTATCCTTTCACCTACCGAACTACTAGCTACTGGAGATTCAACTCTATAATGATTGTTACAAGGTTCGTTAGGATTAGCTTTGTGTACAAACGTAAGTTGGCGAAGGAAGATACTTCGTAGCAGTTGAGGGAGCGGTGTCTATGACAGCTTCAAGAAGATCCATTGTGTTGAACATAATGGTCGGTTAGTTTTGACATGATCGTTAATGTGTGTATACATTGACGTAAATAGATAATAAGCCGTAACGACAGCATGTCCAGTATATCTTGGTACGCGGCGAAATTGGGAACTAAATATAAACGTACTGAATTTGATGTATTGTTGACATTTGTCTTTGTGTGCAGCGCTACCATGAAATGTCAAAATTTACTGGTTATTCTGTGTTATGTGGAACGGTTTGTAAATGGTCATGCCTTGTTTGATTTCTAAAATGATGACGTGAAATTCAGATTTTGTGAATTAACATTATTTCGAGTACAATTATTACGGTTAGCAGAAATTGTTAAAACAATAAGCCTATTGTCCGAAAATTACTGTTGTAGGCTTTTAAATGTGGATTAAACTCACAACCCTTTGTTTTCAGAAGTACTGTGTGATTTACATTCGTTTTTAATTAATGAGTTTTTCATTACATTTAATACTTACAGTTAGTATGCAGATTAGAATAGAATTCGTCGCAGATATTGGCACCTATATCAACGAAAGATAACGGTCATTTCGTAAACTGTAGCTGTAAAAAACTATTATAACTATCGAATAAAATTGGCTATGGAAAAAACCTGAACGACATCATCAAAAACCGTAAAATAGCTATAATATACATGTTTTTTTTTATCTATATATATAAAAGGAGAAGCTGACTGACTGACTGACTGATCTATCAACGCACAGCCTAAACCGCTGAGGTTAGAAACTTGAAATTTTGACAGTAGGTTCCTTTTGTAACGTAGGCATCCACTAAGAAGGGATTTTTCGAAATTCAACCCCTAAGAGAGTTAAATAGGGGATGAAAGTTTGTATGGAAAATCGTCACTTAACGGGTTCAAAATTTTATGCAAGCGAAGCTGCGGGCGAAAGCTAGTATTTTATATTCTTTGTATGTTAACGTTTCGTAGAAGAACGTCAGGACAGGACTCACCTTAGGCGTGAATTACACAGAAGCGGCGTAAGGTGCAGACGCGGCGCAGGCGCGTCGCTTTCATACATTTTGTACGAAAAAGATTTGAAGCGGCACGAGAAAATGTATGAAAGCGAAGCGCCTGCACCTTATGCCGCTTCTATGTAATTCACGCCTTACGCCGTTTCTATGTAATTCACGCTTTAAGTTTAAAAGGGTATAGGGGGCCTCCTTCCGACAGCTTCGAGATCCGCCTCCTCCGTACAATCGTGCACTTTTGTCGATTGACAAAAGTGCACGATTGGAATTCCCGACTCCGAGAACGTCGAGAACTTGACGTTCTCGGAGTCGGGAGTAAGTCCCCTCTGGTATTGAGTTACAATTATTGACGAAACATTTTTAATGTGAAGTACGTATTGATAAAATAGAAGATACCGTCTGCGAGGCCTAAGCTGAGCTTTGCATTTGTGTGAGAATGAATGCAGACGAGTCCTTTGCTTGGTTTAAACCGGTTTATACTGCTTTTTGGCAATCGATTCTATGTGCACTCACACAAATGCAAAGCTCAGCTAACGCCTCGCCAGTTGTACCAGATTCCTTATGAATATTTCGTCGTCCAATCGTAGAATTGGGCGCATATTGATGTGCTTGGGCATTTCATAAAAGAGCACCATTTAATGATAAGGCTGACTAATATCCGTATTGGATTGGACTAGACAGTAGGTGATTTCGAGAAATGGCGTTGTTTCATGATATGCCCAGACACATCATGATGCACCCAATTCTACGATCGGACGACGACAGATATACAGCTTCTGAGACTTTCGAGCTTCTAACTGTCCAAAACAAAGGCCATAGGTTTTTGTTTGAACACGTCACAAAGAGAATATCCTGCTAAAACCAGCAAATTGTTTGAAAGTAAACAAACGCCCACGGGCGTGTCGATGACACACAATGATGCAACTCGCCGGGTTGTCGGTCACGTCACGGATACGTTTACAGTTAGGACTAAATTAGGTTTTTATATCGCCGACTTTTAGCGTAAAATTCTGCATTCAAGTCGCGTTCGAACGTGATCGGAGTTAGAATGGACTGTAGTTTTAAGTTCTTTTCTTGTTTCGCGGGGTTTATTGTAACAAGGGCCCACACTAGACTATCTCTGTACTAAGCTTTATCAAAATCGGTTGTGCGTTTTAGGCGTGAAAGCCTAATAGACAGACAGACAGAGTTACTTTCGCATTTATAATATTAAGTAGGGATTATTATGAGAAAGATGATTTTATTTTGTGTGGGGACGGGCTAGAATATAAAACTTCCTCACCGCACGCTGGTAATAGACGCGTAGGTATTGTAAGATTCAACAAAACCCAGCACGCTTGGTGGTAGAAATCTATTTGGTCCGCCCGGCTAGCTACCATCTGAGCATAAGCGCGCGATAAGGCGTTTATTGTGTTCCATCGTGTATATGTGAGAGCCATAGGAGTATAGGCCCTCTGCATCTTTTTTTCTTGGTTTCGTGTGTTCCATCTTAGACCTTGTCTGCGCTTACCATCAGGTACGACTACGTTAAAACGCTATCAAGTTTAAAAGTAAAAAGAAACGGGTATATAGTTTTAGTTACAATGCAAGTGGTAATAACAAAACAATAGATGGGCTCACTGCTGCAGCGAGAGAAAACAATATATCGCTGTGTCAAGCATACTCATTATTGCATTATTCTAGGATGTGCGTCAGAGGACTTACGCGACGCACTTTAGAAGGTAGGTAGAGAGGACACAAAGAATAGGCTCAGTTGAGAAGACAGTTGCTCTATAGTTCTACAAATAACAGCAGTTCATGTATGAAATGGTAATTCCACAATATATTGCTAAGCCTTGATTTTAATTACCTTTTCTCAATTGAAAGTAATTTACACACCTGTATCGCTTTCGGTACTTCAACACGAAACACATTACCCTCCTTTTTACGTCAAAGTGGAGTAACAACAAACGATAGTAAGATAGAGAGTTTGCGTGTCTACTACCAATTGATACGGATCGCGTGCGCAGAAATATAAAGAGTATGGAGACAACCGAACGTGTTATCAACCCTAATTGTACGGTTAACGGTAAGCGTAGTAAATGCGTCATTTAGACTGCGACCACAGAGTAAAAAATAGTACTCTATGACATCCAGTTGACTATTCAAATTTCGAACTGTTCGAAACGTCAGATGAAGTGAACATTTATTTAGGAGACGAATGAAACGCGACATGGTAAGGTTATACTTGATTGAAACAATTTATAGATTACATCAAAAACTTAAAAACTTCGAAGACTTAACTTATTGCTCAATTTGCTGATTGTAATTCCTCATGGGCAGCATTTGATGCTCCTCCGGAGACATTTATCTTGTAGCATCAATTGCACTGTCAACAGTCTCTGCTATTATCCTTTTCTTTTTATACTGCATGCTATGTTTTCTTTTAATTAGTTAAAACATTAAACTTAAAATGTTACGTGCATATGCATATATTCTAGATAATTAATATAAATATATTAACTCTGAGCGAACCTATATAAATAAATAAATTCCACTTTTGTAAAGTTATGTGTTTGTACTTGAATTATTATTAGACTAAGAGCAGTATAATCTGTTTAAACTAGTGTTATTTCAATTTAAATGTATAGAATAAACTTCAGAAACTGCTCTGCAGCGTAGGCGTCGAATTTGCCTGCATTTCTGGTCCACGGAGAATCCAGTTTCTACTTCCTTGTAGAAAAGGAAAGTGTTGCTTTTCGAAGATGTATACTCAACAGCCAAAGACAGCAGAGCAATTGGCGTCATCATAAATATTAATGGCTGAACAATATTTCCTTTTCCCATTGGGAAAGTTACAGAATACCTACATAATAATTTTCCTAAGAGAATACCTATCGCTATCGGTCTGGCAGCAAAATTATCGATCAGAAAACAAGGTCAGCCGGAAAAAGGGTACTAATTCGAAAGGATGTTAAAGTACTTATAATAATAAATAACTTTAGTTCTACAACTTTCCTAAAAAGTCAATAGTTTAAGAGAAATATCTGCTTAAAGATTCTATTAAAAATACGCTTCAATCTATTTATCCTCAGCTATGATCAGCTGTTTTTACATTTAAGGTCGTATTTGCGGTTAATGTTTAGTAGATCCTTTTTCTGAATTCGTAACTAATAAACCTTGTACGGACTAAGCGTTCCAATGCACGCGTAATGTAGGTATGCTGAATATGCGTACAGGCAAATTGAGCGTTCACGTACTTATTATCGTAAGATATTGTAAGGTCTTTTTTTAATTTTAACTTATTATTATTTTCTATTTTATAACAGTTATCAGTGTTTAAGTGGCCAGCGGATTAGTACTCCCTTTCAGACTAACTTTGTTTAGCAAAGTTCAAAGCAAAGTCACATTGCAAAGCATTAGAACAACGCTAGCACGTTCAAGGACTTCAAACGTTCCTACTTAAAGCCGTTGCCATATTTCCCAAATAAGCCCTCATTAATATCGTTTAAAAGGCCAAACTTAATAATTCAAATCCATCATTTTCCGCCTCCTAATTTGGAGGGAGCGAAGTAATTAAGGCACCATTTTTTCTGAGCTCACATTAATTAATGCCGTGTCAACGGGCGAAGTTCTTTAGGCCTATTGCAAATTACTCGGCTTACCCTCTCATGTTTGCCCTAGATTTGACAAATGATTTTTAAAGGTGTTTTGAACCCAAGGAAGTGGGAATAAGATGCTTTGAGCCAGAAACAGAAGAAAGTAAAAATTTCTTAAATCCAACGAAATTTACGCAAAACAAAATTTTATGCGCAGATTGTAAGTATGTCAGGAAGGTGATTGCGTCTTTTTTTTTCTTTTATTTATACCTAACAACTATATTACATCCATTTAAACGTATTTACATACCAACACAAACCACCGCGGGTTTAACAGCGGTATGTCAGACGCGGCATCTCGGTGCCAAAACATACTTATAATTTAACAGTAGGTACTTATATGTATATAGCTCGTGGAGCTCGTGGCTAAATAATTACAGCCGCATAGACCGATCTTCCGGGTTAAGCCACGCTTGCCGAGGTTGGTCTGTGGATGGGTGACCATTTACCATAGCGAGTTTCCTCCGTGCCTCGGAAAGCACGTAAAGCCGTTGGTCCCGGCTGTCATTTGTAGATCTTTGACAGTCGTTACTGTTGGTCAGAAGCCAGAAAGTCTGACAACCAGTCTTACCAAGAGTATCGTATTACCCAGTTACTGGGTTGTGGAGGTCTGATAGGCAGTCGCTCCATGTAAAATACTGATATTCAGCTGCATCCGGTTCGACTGGAAGCCGACCCCAACATAGTTGGGAAAAGGCTAGGCAGATGATGACTTATATGTATATAGCTCGTCATTTAAAAATACACTTTCTAGATTGCACTGAAATCTAGAAAGTATCTTTTCAGCACTCTTGAGCAGTTCTTTGCATCTGAGATGGTACTTGAACAAATACGAGGAGAAGTCTACAAAATGAGGTGTCTAATTCAATCAATACGAGCGCAAATAATGAAGTAGCCTCTTGAAATATATGGTTAAAGTTATCACGGTTGTAACACAGTGTAACTATCTACTCTATTCAGCGGTCAGCCTCCCAATTCGGTTTGTTGTCTCGTTTCTTCTACGATTCTTGTAAGTGTAAAACCGAATCGTTCTGAATCAGGAGGCTGGGCCGATTTCGCCAACATCGGATAATTTTTATATGTAAGTACTTATACCTATGAAATAAATTCGATCTATTGAGAGCTTTTGTATAAAAAAAATGTCAAACAACTAACTTATTCATCAGATAAAAGTTATCCGACGTTAACAAAATCAGGCCTTTTCTGGTTGAAAGAGTTGGATTGTCAATACTCAATACTCAATACTTTATTGCGTTCCATAGTGTAACATTAGGTCTTATAAATACAAATATAGCAGAATCACTATGGACCCTGTCGGGCACAGCAGAGGTAGTAGGAGAGAGGAAGAGGGCTTGGTATACAATTTCGGTTAATGGTCTATTTCTGTCAATTTTTATCGCCTTCGCCATTTTGTATAGATGTGGTATCTTGCAATTCCCGCGTTGGAAAACGGTATGTATTGGTTAGACTGTGACTTTATTACGTGCCTATCTTCCCCTACATGGCTCAGCTCTGCACACCGTCCTTCTAAATCACTGCTGGAGTATAAGTAATCAAGGCGCCATTTTTTCAGGTCTCCATTAATTAAACTTGGTATTCTTTGCCGGGCTTAGTGCGAATGCTCAGCGTACCCTGACGTAGTTGACCTACATTTGTCAAATACTTTCTATAAACCTTGGCTTAATATGATTGGCTAAGTTTTGAAGTGTACTTGACAGGAAACCTAATAAGGGATGATAAAATTGCTTTGAACCAGTTTTATTTTAATATTGAAACAATATTTGGTTCTGATCTACATTCACTTTTCGAATTTGTGTTTTGATTGACTCGTATGGATTAAACGAGTCTTATATAGGTTACTAGCTTTTAACCGCGGCTTCGCTTGCGTTAACTTAGAATTTGACAGTCAAAACTTAATAAAAAAATACTCTTATCACTCTACTAAGGTTTTTATAATAATATAATTCAATCATGATTCGAAAGACACGTGGCGCATCTATTAACGTTATTGTTGTTTTCCTCGGGAACAGTACTTTATTTCGGGATGAAAGGTCCGTTTCTGTACACCTGACAACGTATACGCAAAATTTCAGGATGATCGGTTCAGTGGTTTAGGCGTGAAAAGGTAACAAACAAACAAACTTACTTTCGCATTTATAATATTAGTTAGGATTAGGATTTAAGTGGGTAGTGGTAAAAAGCCGAACCGAGTGCGTTGAAAATACATTCCAAAATTAAATCCATTAATAAATCACAAACCCAAATTAACTGCTAAATGAAAACAGATTACTAACACAACGTTGTAATCTTTCGTAATTACAAGTTCTGCTAAACGCAATCTTAAATCAAAATTAATCACCGCAAGTTTCTTTACTATCTCAACTTCAAAGTTAATAGAGGTAATATTTCTGCATTGTCAAACATTAATATGATTGATTACCTGTTAAACTAACATTGTTGTTAATGCTACATTTAGCACCTGAAAATCTTAAAAGAAATCTAGACTAAACAGATTGCTATTTCTTCTGCACGGTCTGCGCTAATCTGAGAGCACAGAATAATTAAAAGTACAGTCAACCAAAGACAAAGTATACAGGCAACTAATTACATTCGCATTTTAACAGAGTCATGCGTGCGTTGAGTGGTCATGTTTTTAGCATCGCTTGTCTGACCGTGTCTTAATTGCGTATGGAAAGATATTACGCACACAATTACAATGACAATCACCTACGCAGTGCATTGATATCCGTTGTTTACCTGTATACCTAACTCTTTTGTTGACTGTGCTATGTACAGAAATCTCACTCTCTAATAATGCATCAAATACTTATAAAACAGTGCTTCGGGCATGCGAAATTAAGCTTTAGTGATGTTATCATTCCATTGCGCGTTCACACTCTTTAGATTTCGTGTTTCACTCCGGAGTTGCAGGGGCGCGTGCAAATGTTTTTATACCAAAACCGTGGAGTGACAAAGACCTTCTATATTTTTTTAATTATTAATTATAGTATTGGCTCACATTTGACCACTATCTCACCTGATATTAAGTGAAGATACGGGCGATGCACACTTGCCTAGAAGTCTATTCACTCAAGATTTGAAAACTGCTTATTAGGTGCAAAAGAAAACGAGAATGTAAGTGTCAATTATGTGGAAAGCCCCCTCGAATGACGATACTTAAGTACGTCCGGTGCACCCTGGGCAGTCAGCCCCGCTACCGACTATTTTGACTGGCAAATCTTTTAAACACGACATGAGCTCTTCTAGCTCTCTAGCTCTTTGTTATAGTGGACGTAGTACATATACATGTAACGCAGTATCTCGTTAGTATTTTTTTTTCTTTAGTAAAACACATTGCCCCACACTAGGATTTCTCCCGTATCGTGGTTGCGTCTACAAACACAAACTTCACATGCACAAACGACCAGACCGGAACAACAATCTGCAGGTCATACAAATATTTGTTCCGTGCGGGAATTGACTCTACGACCCGTAGCGCAGAAGTCAATCACTCAGCCACTGCTCCAAACGTGTCGTCAAAGTTGACTTAGGGAAAGGAATAAGTGCAATAGCGGCGGTAAGACCCGTAATGGAGGAGTGGCTGGAGAGGCGGCACGGCGCCCTCAGCTTCCGGCTGACGCAGGTGCTCTCGGGACATGGTTGTTTCGGGAAGTACCTGTGTCGCATAGGCCGGGAGCAGACGCCCGGATGTCACCACTGCGTCGACTGCCCCGAGGACACGGCGCTGCACACGCTGCAGGCGTGTCCTGCGTGGGCGATGCAGCGCCGCGAACTAGTCGCGGCAGTCGGTGGTGACCTCTCGCTTCCGGTCGTGGTTCTGTCTATGGTCGGGAGCGAGATTGCGTGGGAAGCCGTCGCCTCCTTTTGCGAGGAGGTGATGGCGACCAAGGAGGGAGCGGAGAGGGAGAGAGAGGCGACTGCCACTCTCCCTTCCCGCGCCAGACGCACCGGGCGCCGCCGGAGGGCGCGAGACGATCTCCGGCCACCCTAGTGTGTGGCCTGCGGGCGGCGGGTTAGGGGACCCGTCGCCCGACCAGTAACAGGCCCGAGAAGGCGGCGCGCCGTGTTCCACGCGCGCCTCTCAGAAGGACGTGGGGCAAAGGGGTAAAGCCCCACAGAAGGAGAGATCCGCCAGGGGCTGGCGGACCGAGGCCTGCCGGGATCGCGGTGCATGCAGCTGCGAATCCCGTGACCCCGGCCATAGGTCAGGAGAAGGAACACCGTGGGTTTTTAGCCGGTAAGAGTCCGGCATAACCCTTCGCCTTCTCCGGGCGGAGGGTATCCATGAGGAATTTCCCATGAGAAAAAAAAAAAAGGGGAATGGAATAAGTGATGTTGTAACTAGTATTATCGATTGCCGATAGGTTTGAAACTAGTCATCACCGTAACCACATATTACTGTATTTTATCAACATTAGAAATCTCTACGTAAATGTCAAACATTCCGTGTGGTTTGATTTATGTAGGCACATGCGTTTAGGAGTTCTTTGACGCTACCAAAATATGGTTTTATTGAGGTTATTACAATTAATCAATCCTTTATTCTTTCCTTGTCCCAATTTACTTTTTGAGTCAATATATTTTCATCAGGGGTGGATTTCCCTTTAGGCCAGATAGGCCCGGGCCTAGGGCGGCAAAATTTAGGGCGCGGCAAAACTCGGTGGGTTTTTTTTTAGTAGTCGCGCCTTCTGTGAATCTATCCGCCAACTCAAACTCAATAAACTCAATTGTAAAAACTTGAGTGTAAAAACTCAAAAATAAATCCATAGCATCTCGCATATTTTTTTTAGTAATAGTTCATTATATTTTTCGTGATTTACACCTAATAGGGGGCGGCAATATTTCATAGCCCTAAGACAGCCAACGTATCAAATCCGCCCCTGATTTTCATCGTCATCTGATTCATCTCCAGCAGCTGTCATCTCAGTATTAAATCCCTTCCTAGCCGTGTCTTATTTCTTAATAATGATTTAATTCCTAATCATAATAGCAACTGTATACAATAACATAATTTACGTTCATTAATTTTCTATAACAGCTGACTACAGCCTACAGCGCCTAAAATACATTTGATTTGGTATGTTGATACCGTTGAAGGTCAATCTCGATGTCTAAAAATAAATAATTCATAGAGGATTAGTCCTGACCTTAGTCAAGGCGTCTACGCATCGATACTTAAAACTCCACTTAGTATAATATAAGGTCAGCCTTAGACTTGATAGTCGTCAAACGTAGTAGCGTCATCAGACGGACAGACAATCGAAAAGAGACCACTGACGTATTTATACGTCATACATACGACATAAGATGCGCTTCGGCAATCTTCGTGTTTCCGATTTGTATTAATTATGCAGCCGATTTAGTAACTTATCCGGAACTGATTCAAAGAGGACGAAGCCGCAGTTATATAATATTATAAAGACACACAAAGTAAGATTGACCGGGTCGCATAATTCGTACAAATTCGGTAACACGAAGATTTATGTCTTTATTTTTTAAGACTTATGTCGTTATTACGAGTATAATGGATTAATGATGTATTTAATTTGTAACGGTATATGATTCAGTACTTTGTGGTCAGGTATTCTCCACTTCCCAAGATACAGGGGATTACACAGGGGCTAAAGACGTACCCGTCGCCCGACCAGTAACAGGCCCGAGAAGGCGGCGCGCAGTGTTCCATGCGCGCCTCTCAGGAGGACTTGGGGCAAGGTTCCACAGTAGGAGAGGTCTGCCAGGACCTGGCGGGCCGAGGCCTGCCGAGGTCGCGGTGCATGCAGCTGCGAATCCCGTGACTCCGGCCAAGGGTCAGGAGAAGGAACACCGTGGGTTTTTAGCCGGTAAGAGTCCGGCATACCCCTTCGCTTTTCCCGGGCGAAGGGCATCCATGAGGATTTTCCCACGAAAAAAATAAAATAAAAGGGGGTGAAGACGTAAAGACGATTCAGTCCTCTGCAGGAAAAGGAGTACTGCCCAAATAAACAAACATGACATATGTATTATTACTAACATTTGTTACATAACATGTGATTCTTTCTGTTTCCGTGTTATTATTGCTTGTTACAGCAAACATGTTCCGGATGACTGAATAAATAAAACAAAATTGCACTGTTCGCAGTATCGCTCATTTCCTGACTGTAATAACCTGTTTCGCTGGGGTGATGCGTGCAGCTTGCTCGGAATAATATACTGCATCCACTGAGTCAATGGAATCTCTAAAATGTTTCCGTGATTCGTGATTTGTAGTACAGCAAATTCACTAAAGCATGAGACCCAATGTAAACAAATAAGTACGCATTTTTAAAATAATTCGAACGAAACACAATAGCGATAATTTTAGAGTGGGCAGTATTTTGTTTCATCATCATCATTCAGCCGAAAGACGTCCACTGCCGGACATAGGTCTCCCCCGAAAGGGGGGGGGGGGTTGCCGTAATCGCCACGCTTGGCAGGCGGGTTGGCGATCGCAGTGTATGTTAAAGTACTCAGAGAACGCTGCTGCCCATCCTCTAGAGAATCCTTTAGTCGCCTTTTACTTGCTATTCTTTAAGTCCGGTACTACACGAGAGTATTTTGTTTACATTCAGTGAATGCGGTATATAGTAGTGACTGCGTGTAACTGACATGTGAATCTAGATATTCGTGGAGTAGCTAATGGTTGTATTCGGGTAGATGCTGCTGCTCATTTAGCACCCATGGATAAGATACAGGTGGACAACACCCCTTTTAAAAAGCGGTAAGGGTTTTTTGAAATACCCAGATTATTATGATTAGTTACGGTTGACTCTTCGCCGCGTGTTTGGCTCATGATTAAGGGCTCCGTTTGAGACCGAAACCAGTCGGACAATCCCGAAAAATGCATGTGAGTAAACCGTAACTAATCATAAATATGAATGTGTTTTACAAAAGTTTTAATACAAAAACGCAGGTTATTGTTTGTAGTCAGTCTATTGCAGTAAGATCCAAAATGGGAGGCAATGTAGTGACCCCAGCACCCCACCACTTCGCTTTGTGAATAGCCAGATTGGGTAAAACCAATTTCATAGTAACGTTAGTTGATTACACAGTTGCCGTGTTGTTTGTGTCTGGCACCGCTGATACACAACGCACTAAACCATATTTCGCGTGTTTCCCCTGTAACGACTATGTGACACTGACTCACACGTAACGTAATACGGTTTTAAACGTGCCGCGATCACGCAATGCTGTCAGTTACAAAACGCTCGTGTGAACACACCGTTGTTCATTCATAAACTTACGCGTTTTTCTCATGGGGATAGGCAGACACTGTAGAACGCCACATGCTACGATCCTCACATAATCCTTTTGCTTCGTCCAAGTTAATACATCTCGCAATGCACGCCGGTTGAGAATACTATGCACCTGTTCCATTTGAAGAACATAACCAATAACATCGATGTATGTCCTTCTAGGGTGTCCTCTACTGGCGTTTCCACTGACATCTGTCTTATAAATTGCTTTTGTTAATCGCCGTTCACTTATTCTTTCAACATGACCAAAACCTAAGCAGGACAGCACCCGTCTCGTGTAGTGCCGGACTTAAAGAATAGCACCACCCCATCTCTTCCTGTAGGTGTCGTAAAAGGCGACTAAGGGATTCTCTAGAGGAATGGGCAGCAGCGTTCTCTGAGTACTTTAACAACTATACTGCGATCGCCAACCCGCCTGCCAAGCGTGGCGATTACGGCAAACCCCTCTTTTTGGGGGAGGCCTATGTCTAGCAGTGGACGTCTTTCGGCTGAATGATGAAACCACCTAAGCATACTCTTTTAAATTTTTGTCACTACATCATGTTTTAAACCGCAACTTTGTCTTATCACATCATTCCTCGATCTATCATTTAAAGTTACACCGCACATACTTCGCAAGGAACGCATTTCTACGGTATTTATTCTACTTTCACGACTCTTCTGCCACGACTAACATTCACTTCCATACATAAGCGTTGGTACCGTTACAGTTGTTTTGACATCTAAACAAACATTGGCGTTTTGAATGATAACATTGTCACTGAATTGTTTTAGATGGTTTTCCCGTGTGAGGTCGAGCTGGAATATAAAACTTCCTCACCGTTCGCTGGCATGCTTGTGGGTAGGATCTATACGGTTCGCCTGGCTAGCTACCACTCTCACATTAAAGTTCGGCGCCAAGCAGTTTACAGTGTTCCGTCGTGTGTATGGGATAGCTAGAGGGGTATAGGGGAATCCCTCTATAGGTATCTCTTTTACTTGGATTAGTTTGATCTTAGAACCTGTCTGCGTTTACTTAGGAGAAAATAAAAAACTGGATTGTAACGCGAAATTATGTTTTTTTTATTGCGATGTTAATGATTTTGCCTGGGTCAGAGCTCAGAATCTAAATAACTTTCGTCAATATTTTGCTAAACGACTTAATACATGCATAAATAGAATACGTTTTCGACGTCGGTGCACTGAAAGATAAGAAATTATGAACTTCTTGTAAACGAATACTGTAACAGACATTAACTTAATTAAAATTGTTTATATCTACTATAAGGACCATATTAATAGATAGGTCTTATTCGAGACCTTCCTTATGTCGTCTTGATATCAAGTGAGATATAGGTAGGTACCTATGGTAAAATAATATGGTTGTCAAATGTATGAAACTCAGATGACGTTTACAATTTGACAGTTCCACTTGGGATGCTGCTCCTAGTCTAACATGCGCAGCGTGAAATAATTTTATCGACAAATTATCTCGTGCCGAGACGAGATAATGTATGGCCGCCATTTATTTATTTAATAATTTATTTATACAAAACACTAAATAAAAGATAATTTAATCAGGACCATGGAGTACAAAGGCACTGCTTATTTCTTAAAGAAATCTCTTCTAGCAGACCTGTGAGAGGTGAATTTAGAACAAGAAATGTAAACAATAGTTCTGTGTTCAGAGGGGTTTATTTTGTCTTTCCATTCGCCTGTAATAAGACTAATATTTTACTAGTCAACTATAAGAACTTAATGTACAGTTATGTCAATGTAAAACCACCGAGAATGAAGCTGCTAAGCTAATATTTAAGACCCAATAAAAACTCGTGAAGTAGCACGTTTCCATTTAATTTGCAATGCTAATCTTCGAGGAGCGTCGTTTAGACCACATAATGTGACGATTAGTGTATCGGTGCATCGTAAGTTGCTTTTAATTGACTTTACGATACTTATATTAAAATTCCTGAGGGAATGAGCGTTTGAAATGCTTTTTAAAAGGTGTTTTAAGTTATAGAAAAACGGACTACCAAACTGAATTTCGACAAGTCGTTCTACGACAAGATTTTACTTCGACACTATGAAACTCCGACATTGCGCTACTCCAACAATTATGGAACTTCGACAATGGGGTTTAAAGTAACCTTACACGAAGGGGATGACGGGGGCTTCGTTCGCTCGCTTTGCTCGCTCACTCTAGCCCCCGTCATCCCCTTCGAACCTAACCTATCCGTGTCGGGGTGCCCTAAATTAGGTGTCGAAGTTCCATAATTGTCGGCGTAGCGTAATGTCGGAGTTCCATTATCGAAGTAAAATCTTGTCGTAGAACGATTTGTCGAAATTCAGTTTGGAAGTGAGAAAAACGGTTTAGACTTGGAGTTTACAGAATGTAAATGTTATATTCTAGTAGACGATGAGCAACATACTTTAAGAACTCATTTATTCAAAATAAACTAGAATTACTTAGTTCTTTGAACGTCAATATACAAAAGACAGCCCCCAAAAACGCTCGTCGGTCACCGCTTCCTAGTTTTTATGCTGTGAAGAAGAAACGGCGCAACAAACTTCCTAGCAACACAGATGTGTCCGTCAAGTGAATAAATTAATTGAGTCTATACACAAAAAAGGTAATATTAATAACATTAACACAGTGACATTTATGATAAAAACATAACTAACTCTTCTATATGGTAAATAAAAGTTATATTCGTACGGAAACTAGATTATCCAAACTCAGAATACAAATTCAAATATTCTCAAGCGAAACGACTTTCTACACCCTACAATTTATTTGACCGCGAGATCAATGCTATTCAAAGGTCACAGGGGACAACATGGAAACGAGGAGTTTTATAGCCACGCCATTGGAAAGCGAATCCAAAGACAGATTTCTTTGAACGACCCGTGTTGAATTCAACACAGTAACGAGAGTCCCCGAGGAGCGATTCAAGCGAAAATATTTCACAGTAGTTCCTTGTCGCGAAAAGGTGCTTTGATCAGCACGGAAATATAGCTTTTATTGGCTTGCAAATTCATTCATTGTGAAGACTATTTTAGTTTGAAAACCGGCTTTGAAAACGAGCAATCAAATTGAAAATGGTGTGTTTAAAATACACACATCAAAAGTGTCTAGGGATCAAGCATTTTTATGCGGATTTCTTGAGATTGAGATGTGGCTTTGTAATAAATTTATGATTTTATAAATTTATATGGATCCTTTTTGGTGCATTTCATAATTTGAATCAGGAACTGTGAATCAAATTCGAGTAAAAGATGAAAATCAGCTGTCAATATTTTCCCTATAAAAACATACAACGCATTGAAGACATTATTAGTGCTACTGTTTCCCTACTACTGATTAAAACCAACGTTATTATGGAGCGGCGACGTCATTTAAGCAGGGAAGAAATGCTCAGAGCCGTGGGAATGATAGAAGCTGGTTCCCGGCAACGTACTGTGGCTTTAGCTCTGAATACAAGTCAGAGTGTTATCAGTCGACTTTGGACACGTTACCGAAGCACTGGTACCGTGGCTGAGCGCCATGGAGGACGGTATCGCTGCACCACACGGAGACAAGACCGATACATTCAAATCTTAACTCGAAGAGCTCCAACAATAACCGCCATGATGTTAGCCGTGAGGCTTCATCACTCTTCAGGAAACTTAATTAGCGACCAAACAGTCAGAAACCGCTTGCATGAAGTGAACCTTCATTCCCGAAGACCGCTACGGGTACCACCTATAGCAATGCACAATCGTAGGATTCGATATCAATGGGCTCTTGGACACAGAAATTGGGCAGAAGAACAATGGCGTTTCGTGTGCTTTTCTGATGAGTCTCGTTTTGGTATGAGACCGGATACAAGACGTATACGACACTGGAGAACCCCTGGACGCCAACAGCGATTAAAATCCTGCCAGGAAGTCCATCCTTATAGTGGTGGAACCATCATGGTATGGGCGGGTATTTGGATCGGCGGAAGAACTGAGTTGATTTGGATCAGAGGCAACCTCAACGCTCAAATTTATGCTGAGACGATTGTATCAGACGTCATCGTTCCTCTACAAGCGCAAATCGGTCCCTTATTTCAGTTAATGCATGATAATGCACGACCGCACACCGCAAGAGTTGTAAGACAGACTCTCGCCGCAGCTAACATCAATGTCCTGCCCTGGCCTGCTCAGTCGCCAGACTTGAACCCGATTGAGCATGCATGGGATATGCTACAGAGAAGAGCTCTGCCGAATATGGAGGGTATCCAGTCGCAAGAAGACCTTTTTTTGTTGTTGCAACGAACATGGGCGGCCATTCCACAGCGTGATTTGGATGAACTCATTTTGAGTATGCCAAACCGATGTTCTTGTGTTGTTAGTGTTCGCGGTAGAAACACGGATTATTAATTGTTTAAGTTACCCAATAAAATTTTAAAGAAAACTGTTATTTCAGTCTTTTTTTCGAACTTTTGTGTTAGTGGTTCAAATGTCAAAAATCCCTTTATTAGGAAAATGGCAAATTTCTTTATTAATGCAAAGGTGACTTGGTTTATCGTTACTGTGACAAACGAAAACACTTTATTTGATGAATCCTTAAAGAAAATTTTAATTAATATCAATCAGGAGAAAAGTTATTGCAAAAATATATGTTGATCCCTAGACACTTTTGATGTGTGTATTTTAAATGCCAGACTTGTTTAGAATGTCTTATGTATGATAGATTAAAAATAAAATGCAACTCGTCTGAGTGTTATTTTATATTATGTAGGTATAGTTCGATAATCGTAGGTAGATGTTAAATTACATAATATAATACCTAACCTGTGATTATGTTTATCACACCGTGTAATTCATTCTACTCAATTTTCAATACACCACTTACCTAACTCAATTAGAAGCATTGATGTAAGTAACGATAATAATGATAGAAGGTGTAACTAGCCCAGATTTTATTAGCCTGATTGGTCTTTTGATAAGTATAATATCTGGAACTGTAGACAACATGACAATCGATGATCGCTCGAGAGTAGAAATGTTACGGGTAAAGGCCGAATGGCGGTTACACCTAGGTTTACCCGGGTACAACTAGGAGCAACCAGTAGCAGTTGGGTAGAACTAGGTGTAGGGTTTAAAGTAACCTAACACGAAGGGGATGATGGGGGCTTCGTTCGCTCGCTTTGCACGCTCACTCTAGCCCCCGTCATCCCCTTCGAACCTAACCTATCCGTGTCGGAGTTACCCTTAACCACCAGCGTGCGGGTACACCTAGTTCTACCCGCTATGATGAAGGGTAATCCTGGTTCTAACCGAAGATAAGTAGGATACATCTAAGTTTAACCGCATGTGGCCGACTGCACCTAGTTGTACCCGGGTAAACCTAGGTGTAACCGCCATTCGGCCTTTACCCGTAACAGAATCATCAATGAGATGTACCTACTGGATTGACATAAGCTTTCGACCGATCAAGCGATCTGGTATGTTATTTACAGCCTTTAAGTACGATAGTAGGTACCTTAATAACATAGTTCAGATAGCCAACACATTTGATAGGTATAATCTAATAGTTTTGGAAAGACATGTAGCCCCCGCAAGTTTCAACTCACTGGGGTACTTGCTACAAAGTTTCAGCGATAATACAACATGCCTTGCATACCTATAAAGCGAGACTGACATTAATTCGGGTGAAGTCCAAAATTTACGGCGAGTTACGTAAAGCGGCTAGGCGTTTTAATACGTAAACTTTAATCCATAAATACTGTTTGACGGGCGAAACAGTTACAACTTTAGGGTATGATATGCATTAATTAGTGTCAAGAGCTTGGTTAGTAGCTATTCGTAATACCCTTCAGTTACATAGTTATGTACCCGTCGCCAGACCAGTAACAGGCCCGAGGACGTGGGGCTAGGCCCCATAGTAAGAGAGGACCGCCAGGGGCTGGTGGACCGAGGACTGCCGGGGTCGTAGTGCATGCAGCTGCGAATCCCGCGACCCCGGCCAAGGGTCAGGAGAAGGAACACCGGGGCTTTTTAGCCGGTAAGAGTCCGGCATAACTCTTCGCCTTCCTCCGGCGAAGGGTATCCATGAGGATTTTACCAAGATAACAGGGTACATAATTATGTATCCTGGCATATTACTTGGCAGCATAAACGTAGAAACACATGAACCAAGGCTCTTGTCCAAAATTTACGAAAAAAGTGTTCTGGTTTTACATACACCACCAGAGCGAAGGCACACCGCCATTTAAACTTAGGAGTACCAGCAAACTAATTTAAATCCTATGTCGTCATCACAATGCTTAATTTAGCTTACAACCATACGAAGATTCGACTTCACCCATTGACGTAAATTGGTCTTCTTTTTCGCGTTTCAGTCTTTATTCAGTTCGGACATTTTTGAGCGTTGATCCGAGGTCCATGTTGTTTCTACTTCAATATTTGACAGTGTTATTTGCGTGTTACGTTTTGATATGCCATCGCTGGGTACCGTGTGTTGTCAGACGTAAAGAAAAGCACTACCCCATCTCTTCCCACGGCTGTCGTAAAAAACGACTAAGGGATTCAGTAGAGGATGGGCAGCAGCATTCTCTGAGTACTTTAATAACCATAGTGCGATCGACAACCCGCTTGCCAAGAGTGGCGATTATGGCAACCCCCCCCCCTTTTGGCCTACTTATGTCCAGCAATGGAAGTCTTTCGGCTGAATGATGAAGTTTTGATATGCCATAGCACGAAGCGTTTTGTTTTAGATACAAAGTGTGATATTAAGGCCTCTACACACCAAAGCCGCCGGCACCGGCGGCTTAACCCGGCGGGTCGTGCCGCCGGGCTTGTTTTGCGTTATGTTCGCTCGCTTAGTTCGCGTTAGTTGGCCGCCGGCATAACCCGGCGGGTAAAGCCGCCGGGCCGGCGGCTTTGGTGTGTAGAAGCCTTTACACTACCTACCTATTTGACAAAACTTTAAATGATTCAAGACATATAATAATAGAGTCCGAAAATTGGTTAACAGTGGGTTTGCACTACGTCACTGTCTGACCCTAATGACTAAATGTTCCACATTTCTTCCAAATGTTTTTGAGTTTTTATTTTTTAAATGGCGATAGTACCTAATGACTCAATCTTGTGTCATAATTTCATTATGATTGCGAACAACGTAACGTAGTATGGGTCACTCTCAGCTAGATGTAATGATCTGATGAAAGCAGTTAAAGTAGACTTCAAATGGTGGAGCGCCTAGTGTCAAAACTTGGGAGACGCTAATGTCCAGCAGACGATGCGACAGTTAGTTCAAAATTCATTATGATTGCCCTCTGTGGGCTCTAACTGGGTAGTTGACTTGGTTAGGTACACCTTGTCGTAAGTTCCCGCGACCCTCGGCGCAGGTGTGAGATGGAACACCGGGGTGGTTTTAGTCAGTAAGAGTCTGACAGACCCCTCCGCCCACCCCAGGGCGGAGGACATTCATGAGGATTTCCACCCCGAAAAAAAAAAAAAAAGGATAGGTACACCTGTATACACGATAAAGTTAAATTTTTACTTTAAAAAACCTCCGTCTTTGAAACGGCTTATTATCATCAATAGCCTCCACGAGTGACGATACTTAAGTACGTCCGGCGCACCCTGGGCAGTCAGCCCCGCTACCAACCTTGCTGACGGGCTAATCTTTTCACTACGGCATGACCTATTCTCATATAGCTCGTGCCGACACGATAGAAGAAGAAGATCATCAATACAGCTTTCAATAAAAAAACCGTAATGAAATCGGTTCATCCATTTGAGAGCTATGACGACAGACAAACACACAGACAGAAACAGGGTTCAAATTTATAACAAATCTCTTTTTGTGTTGAAGTTTGAATTACCTGCTGTATCGACAAAGACTAAACATTCACTTCTAATGACTAATATCGAGACAAGCTGCCACAGCCAAGGGTTATCAGTGCGACGATACAAAAAAAACAAACAAGAAGGTTTCACCAAAAACTGCAAACAGGTACAAGGTGACTTAACTTTTACTAGTCCAGATAACAATAGTTGACATTGAGCTACAACAGACGCTATCGAAGGAAATCGTTAGTCCCACCCTTGAATTTAAAGGTATTATTCATGTAGACAATTGTGTAATGTGTCGGAAGGCAGTTGGCGTTATTTAATCTCTACGACAGCTAAGACCTTAATTTTAAGAATTTATCAGTTGGACTATTCCATTGGACTATTCCATTTAACAAACAAACCTGAAATCGCGAAAAAAAAACAGCTGTTTCCTACATTTTGAAGAATTATGCGAACATACGTAGGGACGTATGGACAACGTAGGGAATAGCAGATTTTTTTTTCGCGATTTCATGTTTGGTCCCATAGTAAAAGTTGTTCATAATGATGAGTACAGTGACCCCTTAAGAGATTGTGCGTTATTTATGTAACACCTTGTATAGTTTGTTAAATAACAGAGAAAGTTCCCTTAAACCCGTTAATCTACATAGTTAATACTAGTGTCCGACCGAAACAGGATTTTTAGCCGAAACAGAAACCGAAACCGAATCTTCGGCGCCAGTCTCAGTTTCAGCCAAAACCGAAACCGAAACGAACCTTATTTAGACATGTAAAAATTCTATTCTATTGTACAAGGTGGGGCAAAAGTAATCGCCCAATGTTGTTTTGCTGTAATTTTTTTTAGGAATGAAAATGTTTGGTTCTACTTGAGGATAATGTTTATTAAATGTATTAGATTTTTTTTCCATCAAGTCGAGAAAATGATATCGGTCAAGTGGCCGCCATCAGAATTGATAACCATATGGCCTCGTTTTATGATAGTTTCCATCTTTGTGTCAGAACTTCCGGCGATAGGTTCTCGCATTCCCGTCGGATATTTTCTTTAAGGACTTCAAGAGTCTTGTTTACATAAACCCGGGAATTCAAGTAACCCCACAAAAAAAAGTCTGGAGCGGTCAAATCGGGTGATCTGGCCGGCCAGTGCAAATCGCCAAAGCGAGAGATTAGACGCCGCGCTGTTGCTCCGTCCTGTTGGAACCATATGTCCTCCAGTCCCAATTCATCCAACTGAGGAAGAAAAAGTCGTCGATCATGGTTCTGTAGCGCTTGCGGTCCACAGTAACGGAAGGGCCAGTGAAGTTATCGAAAAAAAAATGGAAAATGCCATAAAACGATCCCGTATCCGGTCGAGCCGGTCATCAATTTTGACGGCGACCACTTGACCGATGATATCACTTTCTGGACTTAATGGAAAACATCTAATTAATTAAATGAACATAATCCACAATAAGAATCAAACAATTTCATTCCAAAAAAAAAAAATGACAGCAAAATAACATCGGGTGATTACTTTTGCCCCACCTTGTATAGTGAAATCTAGTATCTTTTTTACACATATACAGACAGTTTTCTCTTGTTAAATAAAATGAAAGACAATAATGGAAATATGTAACGAAAATAGTTCTTCATTTATGATAAACTATATTAACAATATAACATAAAAAAATGATAGATTTTTTGTCAAAAATCAACACATAAACGTAAAGACAGACTTCTTACTTGAGTATTTGTGTTCAATGTCGTAAAGATTAATTTATTATTTATTGACATTGAGATCTTGTATTTGATACTTTGTAGTTAAATAATTATTTACCTAATTATCAGTATCAACAAAAAATACAATAAATACATAAATACTATAAAGTACTAAATTCGGTAAACTTTGTCAAAAATCAACAAACAAAATCACAAACAACACAACCACGCCGCACGCCGACCGGCGAACTCAACTGGCAACCACACACGAGTTCCGAACTCAGCCGAAGCTAGCCGGAAGACGCGCGACAATTCACGAACACGGAGTTTCGGCGCGGCCGAACTTTCGGCTGATTTTTGGCCGAAACCGAAACTGTAGCCGAAACACGATTTTTTGGCCGAAACTGGCCGAAACCGAACCTTCGGTCGGACACTAGTTAATACATTAAAATACAAAAATAGTCAAAAATACAAATTTCGGAACGGCTGTTTAAGACCAAAATAGTGGCGTAGATAGATTAAATGCGATGTTGCCGTGTTTTCCAAATTGATAGACAAGTGCGCAAGTACAGTAAGCGTTACTTTTACGTTTATTTATTTTTGTGATTTTTTTTAGTATGTACAGGCGCTATAGGATTACTTTTTAACGGGAACACTTCGTTAGTTAACATACCTACTGTATATTCCAGCTCTATAGGTGACCTAGTTGGAAAGGATATTTATTATGCTGTGGCCACTGACGCGGGAGGACTGGCTTTGCGTTAACTAATTCAGTTGACTGTGGTGGGTGATTTTGGGCTTTCAGAAAAGGCTTAATGTTGCGACTAATTTGAGCATCCGATTGTAACGTTACATTCGGAGCCACAGTACGTCGCCCGGTAAAATCCTTTAACACATTCGAGTCCACCACACTTTTTATAGAGTTCATACGCCATGCCGTCATACATATGGTTAGTGGACCTTCCAGGAGGGTCCTCGGCATTACGTTTGCGCTAAGAGAGACCACTCGAGGAGGGTTCCTGGCATTAGGTTAAAAACCGTGATAAATTGTAAAATAGATGTTTGCTTGTTTCATGACGGTGTATTTTCTAAGAAAAACCTACATTTAAAGTGAGCCGTTCACGAGGGCACCCGGGATGGCGAATGCGACTACAGGGTTTTAGTAAAAACCTTGCCCCACACTGGGATTACTCCTTGTCGTGGGTGCGTTTACAGACACAAATCTTCACATGCGCAAGCGCCCAGACACGAAACAACTGTCTGTAAGCCATACAAATATTTGATCCGCGAACCCACGACCCGTAGCGCAGAAGACAATCTCTCAGCCACTGCATGAACCGTGTTATCAAACATTATAGGTACGTATATGATACATTTCAGTCCCCGACTTTATGTTTTTTTACTTGATTTTCTAAAATACCCATTTAGGGTTAATCTGTGTCACCAATAGATCACGCGGTTTGAAGGAATTACACGAATTCGTTTACACCCTGTATAGTTTATAGCAAATATTGTATAGCACAGCGATATCGCTCAGCATACATTTTATATGGACCCGTTCACACAACGCTATGCTATAAAGTATTGGCTTGCTGTAGGTACGCGATAAACTTGAGCTATACTCAGAGCTATATCGCTGTCGTCAAATAACTTGCTAAACATAGCAGACCGGCTTGCTATTTAGCGTATAGTGTGAACGTCATGCTATAGTTATAGCTTTTGAGTTGACACAATATGCTTTACTATATCGCTATATTTACAGTTAAACGGAGAAGTGTCTGTAGATACGATAAAAGAAAGATCCTAAAGATTCTAACAAAAGAATTTGAAAATGATCCCCAAAAGACAAAACGGTTGACATTACCATATCAATTAAAGAACAAAAAATGGTTTCGTAAAATGGAGCATCCAAATTAACATTCTCTTATACTTTTTACCTCGAAATAACAACTAAATGAGTCAATTTGTACAATTATCGTTTTTGAACGACTTATTCAGTGAGCGTTATTAATGTCATTGACACCGCGAAATGAATGAGCAGTGCGTTGAACCGACGGATGCGTAGGAGTCGGCGAAAACTATCGTGTGCGCGGATTTGTTAGGATAATTAGTTCCTTATTTAAATTAATACCTATAATACTGTTATGTCAATTGTTTGTTCATAATAGGAAGTGAACTGGTCAATTTAATAGTCGTAGCGGGCAATGTTCTACTTGTAGTACTTTGCACTATTTACACGTAGTTGCCAACCAAGCCACGTTTGAGAAACCTGTTTAGAGAAAGAATACCAATGTTAACATACAAACTTATGTACTTATTATTGCGTCGTTTGAGTATTTTATGCGTCATTTTGCGGTAAACGTAAGGTCTTGTGGAGAATGTCAAATAAAACGTAAAAAATTAACAATGCAATGAGTAATCAAGGTCATTGGTACCTTAGTCTTTATTTGTATGTTTTTATGATTGAGCAGTACCTACCTGCTTTAAAATTTTAACACAGCAATCAATATCACTTGCAGAGTGAACTATAAATGAGATGGTCCGCTAAACCAAGAGGCGAGCCAAAACCGCGCGGTGAATGCGCAAGCGAATCCCGTAAGTACAGTACGATACAATAAGAATTCGAAATACAGACGCCAGTGCACATCAAGGTACCCGAAACTATAAAAATTTCCCGATCAACCTTGAACCTAATGCTTTTGCGATAAATATGAAAATCTATTAAAGAAATTTGACAGTAGTAGCAGAACGCTATGTGTGGAGGCGGCGCCGCCCGCCGCTGCTGGCCGTGCAAACCTCGCCAAAACACCACTGACCCGCACAATTCGGGTTATTAACGATCTTCACATGAAGATCGATGTATTTACATGCCATTTGAGTGAACTCGCAAAAATACTGTTGTTTTTGATTTATGTTATAGTGTAGAGAAGGCTGTGTTTTTTTATATTTTAAATAGGTACTGTGTTTTTATTTTTTTTAAGTTGATTACGTTTATCATAGTTTTAATTTAAGACCGCTCTATCGCATTAGGTGTACACCTGTAAGGATAGTTGTAAGGGAGATTTCAATAAAAAATATTATACCTACATTAAAATTCATATTTAATTTCGTTGCCAATGAACGCAAAGTCATATCTACTACGTTATAATGTAGTAGGTACGCTTTCAGCGCTAAGCCTGACTACAAAAGCGAAGCGCTTTAAAGCGATAAGCTCCACTTAATTGTCTATATTATAATCAGTATAATATACGGCCCATTGTTTGGAGCTAAGCTAACGCATAGTCTGTTGATATAGGCAGTTAATCAAGTTAATCTCTATATTGTTAGGGATGAAGTATGAGATGAAAATTGGTAAGTTTGCTTGGTATAATGTAAGGGACATTTCAGAATTTGTTAGAGTAATGCGCAGTTCAGAGTACGCTATAGGTACTATTTCGCTATACAAGGTTAATCGAAAAGGGGGTACTAATCCGCAGGCCACTTAAAATAGGTATCACTGATGACTGTTTTAAAGCAAGTATTAAAAATTCAAAATACGATAATTTTTATTTCCACGCAAAATTATTTTAATTTTAGGTTTTATATTTATGGAACCTTTAAACAGCTATTTCTCTTAAACTAGACTTTTGGGGAAAGTGGTAGAACAACTTTTCCGACCCTTTCCGACAAACCTTGTATAGTAAAGCATATTGCGTCATAAGCTATAACTATATAGCATGACGTTCACTCTATACGCTATATCGCAAGCTCGTCTAGGTACTATGTAGGTATAGCAAGTTATTTGACGGCGATCCGTAAAGCGTCGGACGGGGTAGACGTGAAGCGGGGCGGGGACCGGAGAATCGTACGATATAGCTCTGAGAATAGCTCAAGTTTATCGCGTACAGCAAGCCAATACTTTAATAGCATAGTGTCATGTGAACATGTCCATATAAAATGTGTGCTAGGCGATATCGTTGTACTATACAATATTTGCTATAGGTACCTATGTATCTATATTATAGCGTAGTTTGAACTGAGCTAAAATTGTGTTCTGTGAGTGGATTTCTTTTCTCCTAGCCTTTTTCAAATTACGACTTTCAATTTAACCGGATGTGGCTGAGTACAAGTATTTTACTTAGAGCGATTGACTTAAAATGATGTTAAATAGATATACTTACCTCCGGTTTCTGAATTGTGAATTCAAAGATAAGCAGTACTTAGGTAAGTAACTTTTGAGTACGGAGTTGTAAAAAATATGACGGATTTCAAAGCATTTTTTTGACAACTCCGTACTCATCAAATACTACATAAGTATTGCTTAAGTATCCCGAATTTTCAATTCAGAAACCGGAGATTAGTCAGCAACCGCATTTAGACTCTTCAGATCAGCTGCTTAGTTCGTTATCGAAGTTAAATGCGCATTTTCTATACTGAATGAAGCATGCATAGCAAACACTTTTACGTCGGTTAAGTACATAAAATCCATTCAATCTACGATAAAAATTGATTACACGGAACTACTGCGTTTGAAAAAGAAAAACAATCATACAATAACAATAAATAATGAAACAATGCGTCTTCAACCATCAATTTGTAACTACCACTCAATATAATAAACAGTTTGGAACGAAACCAAACAAAACTTCTCAATATAAATCCTCTTTTAATACCAAAACCATTTCAATATTATCCAGTTCAAACATAACATGATTAGAATCGATATACACTTATATGTAAATAAATACCTCGTGAAACGAAAAACAAGTAAACATAGATTTATTAGAAAAACAATAACAAATAAAACCAATTTTTATCGAACGAAGAGCCATAATTAATCAATAACAGTAATTCAGGCCATCCCACTGAGCACAATACATTTTAATTATGAATCTGTGGACGAGACAGCATTGGCTGTGATTCATGTTTTGTAGGTAAAAAAAAGAAGTGGCATTTGTAATAAGGTAAGTAATTATGTTAGTTGTCTATGGAATTGATTGAATTAAGAATGTTTTGTGTACGTCTTCCTATTCCCATACTTATGCTGGTCAAGAATTCATAAGCGCATGACGACAGATTCGTTCCGTTAATGTTAAACTACACATGGCAAATATCTGGTTTCAAGCGTTTTTCTATCACCAACACCATCAACTTTAGAAAAAAGAAGCATAAGAATTTCAATTATCCGCCTAGCTGAGACAAGGAAGTTTCACAGATAAGTAATTTTAAAACTCTCCAAGTTGTCCCACTAACAAACTCATTAAACTACTTTTAAGTGAAGACTTAAATTGCCAACCAACTTCTTTCAAGTACTTTTTAAACTCATCCGCAAGCAAGTACATCCCATTTACAGTCCCTAGTTTTACTTTGTTCATCAAAAAGAGCGCATTAGGTTCGTTCCTCGACGAGGGATAGTGCTGATTTTAGTTCCTTTTTGCATGTACCTAGTTCTAAGAAGAAAAAATAAGGAGCTTACAGCCACTACCCACTACTAATAAACTTAAGGAGGACGCACTGATATAAATGAATAAATAAAAATCGGAACCAGCGGGGAACAAAATTAACTGAAATCGGGACTGGCGCCTAATTGAATGAACTTCATTAGAACCATCGAACTCACTGAGTTCACTTGTATCGTTATTTCGAACTTCCACGTTGGTAAATAACACAAACACAATCGCAACAAAAACTACGTGTACGTACAAATCGCGTACCTACATCTGTATGTATGTCTGTATTGTTGGCAATGACACAGTCTGAATACTAGGCTAACATGACTTGAACGATTGTCGCCGCTTTTTCTTTTACACTAGAAAGGTAGCGGGAGACATGATGTGTTGCTGGGAATCTATTATCTTGCGAGGCGAATGCTTCAAAAGGTTTCTGAAGTCCTGGTCCGTATAAATTCAAGTTTGTGTGTTTTTCTTTAATAACTTTTCAATGAAACAGAAACACGACGAAAATATTTCTTGGTTCATATCGGTTGAAGAAAGTTTTTTAGTATTTTATCACGCCATTTTTTTATGTCTAGGTCCATGCATACAGGTACTTAATGGTGCAGTCTAAAGGAAACGTAGCGGGTGTGTAAAATACAGACGGACGGATGAAGCCATATACCATACGCACTTATTGGGTAAAATATTGCGATAGCGCATGATTTTCCTGCCAAAGTTGCGGTGGATGCAATAGCGAATCCCGCAATCTCGGAAATAAATCCTCGGAGGAACACCGTGGTGGTTTTAGTCGGTAGGAGTCTGTAACCTACCGACTTCCCTTGAAAAGAGGGTATCAACGAGGAGATAAATGAGATAAAAAATAAAAAACTGGTATTTGCGGAGTGATCCTGGCAGGATCGCCATGTAGTGTGATCAGGTTGTTTAGGTTGGAAGAGTTGAAATGATACGTCTGATTGGTTTCATGGTCCGATTTAATGTGTGTTAAAAATACTTACAATTTATTACAAAACAGTATTGCTGAAGAAGCACTTTAAATAAGGCTGTCTACATACATGCTTATACACTGCATTTCATAGTGCTCTTCCGTAATATCTCCACACTTATCCTCTGTGTATCATCATAATTGAATACCCTAGTCTTTGCTTTTCTGAGAATAGCTAATGCTGTGTTATAAAGATTAGCTAGTCAGCAAGATTGGGAGCAGAGCTGCCTCCTCAGAGTGCGCCGGCTGTACTCAAACACCGAATACTACTTGAATACTAATTACTCGTGGAGGCTCTTTCAATATGTAATAATATATTTATTAACAAAAATGCTTTGTCTGCGACCAGTTTTCCATTGCAGGGTACATAATCCAACAAACGATCGACAGCAAATATTATATTAATTAATGAAGGGAGCAAATTAGGTGCTTCTCTTTGCACAAACTTGACTCACGTAAAATGGACTTTTATTAATGAACCATTATTTTTGTTTGGCTTAGGCTAGTCTAAGTTTTTGGTGAGTCGCCGATTTCGTGGACTAAGCATTTGCGAAGCAGGGATTCGAAGATTGCTATATAGGTACTACAATATCGACTTAGACGTAACTCGAAAGTAAATTCTGAGCAAAGTCTAAGTAGGTACGTTTTACAGATCTCGGTTTTAGTAATATCCATTATGTGGTAGTTATCCTGGTTAACGCTAATGTATAGAAAGAGTAAGCAATGTTATATTTATGAAATCGATGACTAGCCGAAAGCTATTCCAATATTGTAATCCAAATTACCTTCTACCGCCTACGCAAAGTCCAGACGCCCACGGTTCTGTATCAAGGTCTGGGGAAACTTGGACAATTGGCAAGACTGCGCCAAAATATATTACAAAATTCCTTGCTTTCATGGCTAATATTACCCGGAATGTTTTGGAATCTTCAATAAACGTCTAAAATTTTACATGTTTGTTCTTCAAAGCAGTAGGTACCTAATACCTCATTGTAGCACTAATCTTGCAAAACCATTAGAACACCTCTTAATAAGCAATTATATTTAACGGAGAAGTGTCGTGTATTTAGACAGGATTCCGGAAAATACCGCTACATTAGAAGGTCCTATTAAATACATAATTTAAGGTCCTCCGGCACCACCCACGTTATCTCACACTCTATTGTTCTCCATCGGATTTTGGAACGTATTTCCGTAATCACAGAAGATACTTTCTTTTGCGGTGGTGATCAACGAATCTTGGAAACGGTAACAGAAACATAAACCAAAGTCTCGATTTCTAAAGAACCAAGAAACCATCAAGTGTATTTAGCTAACTGGTAGAAAATCTGGCATACGATGCAGTTACTTCACAAATACATAGAACGTCTTGTTTACCTTAATAGATATAACTAGTAATTAAATTAATGACTAGTGCCAGTCAGTGTAAGGAAAACCGCATGCTAATAATAAATTCAAAACGTGCGGTGCACCCTAAGCTACACGTTTAGTCTATGTCACGTGTAACAGACACTAATCCCACATACACTGCCGTGTGGCGAATATCATCATACATCAGTAACTACCGGTAAACATCCTCAGAGCACTCGGTCTTCCCTCAAAAATCATTACAAATGATGCTGTCGGCTGTGACATTACCGCAACTACCCAGTATGATGGAAAGGAAGTAGAAGAAACAACATTAGTCATTTTAAGAACCGACATTGCCACGGTAAGCTTATTATTTGCCACCAACTAAGCTAGTGACACTAGTTGAACCAGATCAACTTAACAATAATGTGTCTCAAGGTTGCACCAAACAGGTGTCCGGTTAATAGATCAGGTATTTGTCATCTAGCGCTATTGTTTCTAACACTTATTAAGACATAAGCGGCGATCGTAATGAGTTGAGTACTTATGTAGATACCGTAGCTTATGCAGTATCATGGGTGTCTCATGGAATTCAATAAGTAAATAATAATGGTGGTCTAGTCAAACTAGATGTAGTGAGTATTTCTGAACTACATCTGAAAGGGTAAACGAAGAGTTTTATGATCACCTTCATTTTATTGCTACAGTCTCTCTTAAAGGAAACTTACAAAGCAAATAGAGGTACATAAAACCAAGGTCTGTTTTTAAAGGTCTGTGAAAAACATTAACAAAAGAGTACAATTATTTTAGTAATGTTGGCGTTAAAAAATTTGAAAAGATAATTTCTTCGAGATGTTCTTATTTAATTAGTGGAACGACCTTTACGTTTAAGAAATCTGTATCGATAAGAATGTAAGTGAACGGGAGAGAGGCTCTCGATATTACAAAAGTAAACAATTGTCTGTCTTTGATGCCCGAGCGTGAAGGTTGGAATTCTTTTAGTAAAAAAGGGGCAGAAATTTAATTTTGGTGATACTATTTGTAGTAGATATTTGTTGCGAAAACTTTATTCCTATCATAAAGCGACTTCGGAGGTCAGAAAGCGGATTCTCACAAATTAAGGAATACCGTGAAAGAAGCAACAGAGGGGCTAATAACGTCTCATTTGGTAAATCATATTACGTTTCATAAGGTAATCATAACTGCAAGTGCAACTGCAAACGATGCATCTGCTAAATTCAGCATGAAGGCAGTTAAGATGCAGTCAGTGCAACTGCGTGACTAATGCTATCTGGATGTGAAGTCCACTTGCAGTTATCATTACGAATATGAAACGAAATACGATTTACCAAATGTGACGTTATTACATAGATAGATACACTTCATTGTACACTAAAAGAAATAAAACAGAAGGAATACACGTAATCAAGAACAGTACAAATGGCGGTCTTATTGGCTCCTCTGGTTGTTGATTTGACGTAGTTCCTCCTAGCAAAGTGGATTCTGACAAAAGCCCGAGAAAATAATGATTCATACGAAAATACTCATGCAAATTCCCTTACAGAATTGACGTCGACGAATTGAAGGCAACTCCTACAGATTAGAGACCTGATAGATTATAGATTTCAACAATTACATACAACGATTGAGAAGTATGCGGACATTGAAATTACTGTATAATACCATAAGACAGCAACAAATAACGCCTCATAATGATCTACGTGCAAATGAATTCAACTGAATTGTGATGACGTTTCTTCACCATATTAACAAATTCTTGCGCTATAACTTCCTATTTATAAAGGTCATAAATACAGGTACCTTTACGTCCCTCGCATTTACAACGACGAGGGAGCGTGCCCTGAGCCAGTGAAGGGTTTGGTTTGACATGAATGCTAAGAAGTCATTCACGTTTCTTTCTCTCTCCAAATGGCCCACGTTTCTAGGAACATCCCTTTCGGTAAGGTCGACGAACGAATAGTCGCACGTTTTTATTGTCCATATCTTTATCTCCGGCCCAAAATAGAGGAGGTCTAATATTAGGAATTTAATACAAATAATGTCTGGGCATTTTGTCTATCAAGCCTTTTATGGATAGATGTGGGTTCTGCGGATATGGCTTTTGCTAATTGGTCTTGTGTAATTTGGATTGGTCGTAAGCCGCAATCGTTGCAACTTACAAAATTTTGCAGCACAGTATATACCTTAAATATTTTGTAACTACCAGTTACGAGGTTTCAAAAGACAAAAATATCGAACACACAATCGGTTGCAACTATAAAACAATCACTACAAAAAAACCAATAAAAATTACCTTTTGACTTTTACGTGAAAACGCAATTATGTCGACACGCGATTCAGTCAAATCCAATTCACTAATATTGTAATCATTCACACAACACAAAATTCAATCCATATTTTCTAATAACGCGTAGCGATGGGAAATACAACGGCACTTATCACACGTCCGCTGGGTTTGCGCGCCAAACCGCGACTGGCAGGCTGTGTTCACAGCAGGTTCGCCGGCGACAAGCCTTCACCAATGAACCGCGTCTATTTATCATACATTATGATAATCTGCATTCATTGCTAATTTATTACATAGAGCAGCACTAATGCGCTTTATTTGAACAGTAATGTATTGTAAATGTATAAATAAAGTCAACGCTTTGAGCAAAATTTTAATTACTCTGTCGATTGGTTAACACTTTAATGACTATGAGGAAGAAGCACTAGTTTCACGGGGCCTTTAAATTATTGTTTTATCTAGATGACATAATAGTTTCCATGGGACAATGGGGTAAGCCCGTTAATGACTTCTTCTATCTTAGAAAATCTTTTAACAATGGCGTATTAAAGCTTGGATCTCGGCACGAATGAATGGTTAAGTCAAAATAATGAGTAAGGATTTCCCATCAGAAGAATCTTAGTGAATACGGAAACTGGGGATTCTGCATTGGATAAAATTTTACCCAACGACATTTCAACCAAAATGAAATTCGCAGTCATAAAACTAGAAACTTTGCAATAGAAATAAAATATCACATTGCGTGGTGTCTGCATTTCTGTAAGAACCGTATCGCGTTCGAACACTAGAAGTGTTTTGGCGCTAACTCTATGCGGTGTCCCTGACCCGGTTGTGTACAGCCTTCGTGTTTTATGCGCACCTAGTACTTGACTATGCGGACTGAACCTGAATGATATGAATAACGCATAGGGAACACCATTAATATGAGAAATGGACGAACCTAGTATTATGTATGTGCGCTACAGATATTTCTTTGTATGCAGGCAGAACTATAAATAACTTAAAAATAATTAACATATTCTTTAAGGATGAATAAGAAGACATAATTATCAAGGCAAGGAAAGCGACCATTTTGAAGAACGATGCTATCCTAGTCAATGAAAAGGCGGTTCTACTCATAAATTCTATAGGAATAAGCCGTTGATTGATTTTGGCAGATGTAATTAGATAGCCCCGCAGGAGATCATTTTGTTAATCCCACACGAACCAAGAACGTTGAAAATGATTCATGAAATGGCTTAGCTTGAACATGTTACCAACCTATAGATTCCGGGGATGACGTCAAAGGCAACTAATCGTTATCTGTTCGCCCACTGTCACATTCCTGTAAAGCCGAGGATATGTAAACGCTAGAGAAGCGATTCACCAAATCAATTGAATATACTCTCCACTTGGCTGGGGGATGTTTTGCGTTAAGGGAGAAAACACAACATTTAGCATCTTCAAACGTCATATTTATGAATATTTACGGTTTACTCACGTGCATTTTTTCGGGATTGCCCGACTAGTTTCGGACCCAAACGGAGTCCTTATTCATGAGCTGATTACGCGGCGAGGTCGCGAGTTAAACGATTTGACTCGCGACCTCGCCGCGTCGTAACTAGTCGGACAATCCCGAAAAAATGCACGTGAGTAAACCGTAAATGATCATAAATATGAATGTGTCTCACGAAAGTTATAATTCAAACGTCATCTTAGCTAACCCTTCTGTTGAACGAAAAAACATCGACCAATTAACACAATATACCTAAAGACGAAGCCCACATCGTCGGAGCGAAAAGACTTGCTCTGCGGTTACCATTTTTATTTTATTTTTTCTTAAGAGAACCATCTAAATGCTGCTTGCCTCCTGGGTGCTCTGTGGTTACCTACCCGCTTGACCAACGTTGTGGCCTACGGGCTTTGCCTAGATACTTTTTCGAAAGGCTGAATTTTCCATGCATTGAGTTTACACTTGTGTAGGTATTCCACTAAACATAAATCAGTGCCAAGTATATGTTTGGCTTTGTGGTTTTCCTTAAGGACAACCTGAATTCTGGAAGGTTCAACGAGTTTCGTAGAAATTGGTAGCATTAAGCTATACACCAACTTTACCGTGGACTGTACTTAAGGTAATCCATTTCTCGCAACTTCAAGCTTGGGTAAACACCTGATTCTCTGTAAGTGCTTTTATAAATTTTAATACATAGTTTATTAGGTACATGAGTTTCTGTCGGTTTTGGAGCGGGTGGTTTCATCAGAGGAATTGCGAACAGACAAAAGTTAACTTTTAGTCAGACGACTAAAAGTTAACTTTTGCCTGTTCGCAATTCGACGAGACCGTCAGCTCGCAGCTCCGATATTAGGTTTAAGCTCTGTTAGTTTTATGCGAGCTTAGTACTCTACAGTGCGGTAGGGAAAGTGGCCTTTTTAGGTTACTTGTCATTTTTCTACAAAATTGAATTTGATAACCAAAGTATTAAGAAGACCTTTGCAAAAAACAAAGTAGCTAAAACAGGAACTGCCAATTTCTTTCTTTTAATTGATTTGCTTGACATGAAATGACATCCTGACGCAATTCTGGACTACGTTTCTCTGTTGAAGCAATGCACTAATTTAATTCTCTCGATTTTACAAAAACAAATAAAAGTCATAGCAAAGCTATACATTGTTTTTATCATCGTTCCGCTTCAAGAGGTCCTCATAGATCGGTTGCTTCCACTATGATTAATTAAGCATTCGGCGACGCTCCAACGGACTCCTGAAACCGTTTGTTTATCGGAGCGGGCGAAAGTTATGCCCGTCTTGTTTTTATGCCTTCCTGGTACCAGCGGACGTGTGGTTAGTAAGGTAACAGTACGTTAAGTTAACACTACTTCTGAAGACTCAGGAACTCGCTGACTACTCCAAGGAACGTAAAGCTATACTGACACTTATTCTATAAGCATCTTATTATTGTTAAGTACACTACTAGGTAATGAATGTTCTACACCATTCTTTATAACTGGTGTAGCAGACGTGCTCAGGAGATCCTGGGGCCGTTTGTTACATTAAAGTTTGGAATGATTGAAGTGTGTTGTAGTTCTGCAACACCTAGTTCGATATTATATTTTTGGAATTTTCATCCTTATAATAAAATTTTGCTTTAAACTTTTGGTATTTGAATAATAAGATTCACACGGAATATTATTACATTAGCTGTTTGCTTGCATCTTTTAATGTGGAACATAGGTGGTACTTTAAATTTTCCTTTTTGGTAAGGCAGTCCGTAATATTTATCTTGTTAGAAACCTGCACATTCAAATTCCTGTACTTTTGAGGTTCGTATTTCGTACAAACGGCAAAGGAGATCTGTATTAGGTAGTGCACACATCAGAAAAGCGATGACAACAAATTGGCCACTCAGCAATCACACACTTCTGTTGAAAGCGAAGTTGCCTGCAAACGCTATCTTTTTTGCTTATTGTACCTATTTTTCTCAGACCAATAACAAAGTGCCATAACCTTAAGACCCTAAATAGCTGACCTTGATACAATATGTAACGTAAACAGCTTTAATTTTAGCTTACATCTAAAACCGGTATCTTCTACGATGCAAATCACTGCGTGTGTTGATCAAACGTTTTGCATGTATGAATATTTTATAAGTCCAGTGGAAACTCTCGTTACTTCTGCCTGTAAAAATGAAACTGAATTTTTGTAAGCTCTGAAAAATTCTGCTGAATTTTATTGTGTGTGCTGTGTAGTTTATGTTGAAATATATTTTTATTGCTGCATAATTTTCTTTTGCATAGAATTTGCTTTTATCATGACGCTAATTTGGAAATAAGAGATTTACTTATTGAAGAATTTATCGTTCACTTGGTATCTGTGAATTATGAAGATGAAGGGAATCCGCTGGATGAGAGAAGCACTGAACCGATCGATGTGGCGTTGCTTGAGGGAGGCCTATGTCAAGCAGTCAGTCTTTCAATCTTTCGGCTGAAGATGAATGTTGAAGATGATGATGGTGTCTGTGGGTGGTAAGTGTCATTGACGCACTCAACACCAGGCCAGATCCTTTCAAAAATCTATCAGACACATGTATGTCAAACCAATTTGGCCCACCTCGTAAACATGATAGTTGATATCAGTTAATCCTCATTACAGTAACCTCGGTAAATTATTCAGACCTCAGTCCCCCGCGTACGGAACCCTGACACAGTTGGTACTGCGACACTGTGCACAGGAAACGACCCAGTTCCACTATCATCCAAGTGTAATACTGTTTCTTGAATTTCTTTTCTGTTTGAGGATATTACTTGAAATATATATTTTTATGGACGTTTCCAGCTTGCTAGGTTTAAACTGCAGGCCGTATAGCTCTGTTTCAGTAGAATAAATATGAAATGACATTGTGATGAGTTTTATAGTGGATACCATATTATAAAACCAACAGTTTCAGAAGTCGGTGCATTTTTACAATGAACCAAATTGAAGACACTTCTGAAACTGTGGGTTTTATAATATGGTAATTATTTTACTCTTTTCAGTTTTTTTTTAAGTGGGTTTTTACTTTTTTTTGGACAACCTGTATATGTATCCACTATAAAACTCATCACATTGTCATTTCATACTTGTTCTACTGAAACAGAGCTACGGCCTGTTTTCTGGCCGGTTTTTACTTTTTTTTAAAGTTATTTTATTTTTCTTTTTTCAGTGACATAAACAATACACAAACATGCATTACAGCAATCCCGGGTAATTTGTTGTTATCCATTGAAGAGTTCCATTGTCAATCTCCGAGAGTCTTCATCAGATCTTCACCAAATTTAAATGGGACCACCTTGGGAGAATACTCTTTCAAACAAAAAAAAACAATTTGCAAATCCGTCTAAATATGACGGAGTTATGAATATACATAAAAAAAAAATATTCAAACATCCTAAATGGTTAAAAATAAAGTTTAACTTAGAATGGTCAGCTGTTTCTCATTATGTTCAATAGGTACTTGTTACGATCCATCAGATTGTCGAATAATTTCTAGAATGTGATGGATAGAGTTACACACAGCTGAAATATTTTTGGAGCTAGTGGTACATAATCTGCGTTATGGCGTAAATATGTAACAATACTCTGTTACACATAATTTCCAGCACGTGCGTGTGACCCGTTGTACTTCATTTTGTTAAACATAGAAAACGTATGCACGAAAAATAAATGCATTCAATATAAAACAAAACAAAACATAAGAGAAAGAGACTTGTCTGTGTTCTGATTTTGTTCAAGTCGATGTAAAAGCATGAAATCGATTATCGATTCACGAGCCTTGAACGCAAGTGAAGATATCGATCAGAACTATCGAATGCTGACTAGTTGCGATCACGTGTTTAACAGATAATAATAACAAAGTAATAAGATTGAGGCTCACGCTAGAGATGTCGAACAAAATTATCGATGTTTAAAAAAGTATTAAATATAAATAGTGAAAAATGTCTCGTTGATGTAGTGGTCGCAAGAGCGGCTGCTGAGCGTGAGGTCCTGGTTTCGATCCCCAGGTCGGACAAAGTGTTATTGGATTTTTCCATGTGGAATTTCTCAGTAGCAGCCCGGAGTCTGGATTTGTGCCCGGTTGATGACAATAGGCTCGCCTCCTATTACATGGGACTTAAACATAACCTTTCGGGGAATACAGGTATGATGTTATTTAAATAGTGAAAATCGATACATTTGTGTACTTACTTTACTCTTTACAAAAATTATCAAACAAGAGCTTGTGAGGACTGAATCATCGGCATAATCTGCCTACACGAAATTCTCGTTCCGCCGATATATTGATACATCAAAATAGTTCAGTTAATAAAATTTCAATCACCTGGCTAAGCTCCAAGAACGCAAGTAAGCCTATATCAATTCTATCAATCGACTACTGACAACCAGTTATCAATGAAAAAGCCCACTTCGTAACGCCAGATCATTCGTTTGATGGATCTTATCTTTAGAGCGTTTGCTGTACACTAACTTAAAACTTGTTAAAAGTATACATATATTAAGCCGAATTTACATTACGAAACAAGTTTCATGCATGATGAAATAATTTTCATGACACTGCTTTCAGTACCTGTGAAACTAGTTACATTAAAAATAATAGTGTCGTGAAATCCACAGTATGTCTGTGTTCATGGCTCCGCCAACATCAAAGCTTTATTCTCTTTATTCGCTGGTATTCATTGATAAATTTTATATTTTAATCAGCTCTCCAACGTTGTTTTGACATTTTAATATTTTTTTTCGACTTAGGTACTCCGCGTGGTAGGCCACGACTACCGACTAAAAAACACACGTCCTATCAGCGCAGGCGCTGTCGCGACACTAGTTTCGCGTCGCGTTTATACGATGACATTAGTTGCATGATACTAGTTTTATCCAAAAATCGCGCGCGACACGAAACTGTTTTCAGTGTCGTGAAATCGATGCACGCATTGTAAAACTTTACGTTTACACGGGAAATTGTTGATGAAATTAATGTCACGGAACTACTTTCATGCGACCAGTTTTGTAATGTAAATTCGGCTTTTATGGATAAACTTTTTGGTTTGCTACAATAAATAAATAAAACTTTAATTGGTAACTCTTTATATTCACGGCTCATCTTCCGTGCGGAAGATGTCCGGTCCTTTGGAATATGAGGGACACAAATCCAACGCGCAGAGGCCCCTTTGAGAACTTAAATCTAAAATGGGATGGGGCACCAACCGGGGACTATCCACGGCTGCACTATTGGAGTACAGTCATGGACCGTCCCAGGTGGGTGCAAGACTATTGTAAAATATCTGGTCTATGGGAAGGTGTGTTTAGTGGACTGGTTAACTTCTATTACGGAAGAAAACGGCGTCTGCCTTTCAAGTTTAAAATTGAATTGTGTTGGCAGACGGTGAATCGCCAGCTCACTAGCTGGGCTCCCTTAAAAGCAATTGGTAACATTATTACAAGGTTTCCATTAACATTTTATTATTTATTTTACTTTAATTAAAACGGTCTAGGACCAATTAGAATAAATGAAGATAAAGATATAATTGAATGAAGAATAACAAATAAATAGGTGTATTTATTTATTTATTTATACTTCTATACACTATGGTGGTAGGTACATAAGGCGGACTTAATGCTAGAAGGCATTCTCTACCAGTCAACTTTTGGGTTGAAAAGAAAAGCATCGAAATAGGTACAGCAAAAATAAATAAAAATGAGTTGACAATTTCGAACTGAATATAGTACGAATTCATAAGATAAATATAAGTTACATAAAATACATAAATACAATGATAAAATAAATAGACATTATAATATACAAAACATGAAAATCTAAATGCAATTATGACGAAGACTAAATTAGATGATTAGGAGTGCAGCGACTTCAAGTAGACAGAGTATTCCTTAACTTTGCGTTTGTAAATGTATAGGTATAACAATTAGAGACAGCTCTTTCATAAATCCCTTTCACCGTGCTTCTAATACTGTATCTTATTCAGGTCACAACTCTGCTTAAAACAGTACCACCAATAAATACGATAACAGCTGCAGTAGAAACTGTTTAGCAGCTAAGATCGCCAAATATCTACAATAGTAGGCTAGCGTATCCAAATAATTCACATTTTTTTCTTTAAACACTACCCATAAAGGCAAAGGCTTCATACTCCGTCGCGTCAACTAAACGCAAGTTGTAGCTATCAATCGTAACAATCGAGTACTGACATCGATAATAACGTGTTTAGCTCTAATGCACAACTCGGTAATGTTAGCTCATTTGTCGGATCTTATGTGTGTTGCATTGTGTGCAACGCGAGTATAAAATATCGCAAAAAAATGATCGATAAGCAATCGATTAAGTTACTAGGTTACTAAACATTCATTGTCTTGTTCGTTATTCGTTTTTTTATCATTCTCATGGAAATTGTTCCCGTGTAACTAATGAGTCTTATTAAATAAATTCCGTTTGATTGCAAAGAGATTAAATAGTTTGTTTTTCTGACTCAATTATTTCCATCGAAGTATTAATTATGGAAAATGGTAACAAGCTGGAACGAAACTAATAAGAACATAGGTACTATGTTATATGATCAATGTTCTGGAATTAATTTTAAAAGATTATTTCTACATATATTACTTTTTTCCTTTACAATTAAGCATTCAATTTAATAGAAATAATTTGTTAGGGTGCTACCACACAAATCAATCGATTATCTATGGATGCTATCGATCAACGTCGATTGATTTGTGTGGTGGCTTTTTCAGACCGACTTATCATCGATCGACTATCGATCCACTGTAGATCGACCATCGATCGACAATCGATCGATTGGTGTGGTAGCACCCTTATTGTCCAATATGTATGACCATTGTTCTGGACCTTCCCTTTCTCCTTAGAAGTGTCACTTCAACACCTATTACTTATTTCCTACCCAAGTGTCCAATTTAAAATAATTTGTTATTGTCCATGAAATTACGTCAGCACCGGCTACTGTGTATACGCCATAAGAATAACCGTCAGTTTCCCTTTTCGACGTACTTTCAACAGTTAAGCCGTTTAGCGGTATAAACGCCACGGTCGGAAATAAAACGGACATAAAAGTGAAAGAGCGTGTTAGTTGGAGTACGAAACAATCAGAGCACAGTTTGTAAACGTTAATAAACGTATGTGGTTTCCGTAAACTTTACTTGCAAAGTTAATTCCAGTAGATGAAGTTGGTATTTTCCTCAATACGTCTTTCCCTCCCGTATGTCGATTTTTAGAAAGCAACTGTAAGGGAACAAGGAGATTTAAGAGGTCAGACGACAGTCCCTATAACGGCCGTTTTTAGTAACCTATTTACAGGCGGTATGTCTAACTAGAAATTGAAATTTGATATTACTTCTACGGAGCTTGTGTCAAATTTTTATCCCTAGTATGGCATACCGCCGGTGAATAGGTTATGGAAAACGGCCGTAAGGAAAATATATCAATAGGGCAAAGCATCAATCAATTGTGCGTCCACTAATCATCACATTCGTTTTAACAAATCTGGCAATAAAGAGATCGAGGAAAAATCTGGAGACAAATAATTTGCCCGCTACGAAACGCCATGGGTGTTACAGAGTAGTTATTATACATAAAACTGGACTAAATAAAGATAAAGAGGAAGGAGAATGCAAGATACAGTACAATGGCGTAGTCACGAGAAGTTCTATACTCAGCAAAGGTCAGGTTGAAGAACAAGAAGTAAATAACGATAAACCAATATGCTAAGTTAAGACAGAACTGGGCTGGTCACATTTGCTGCATGCCGGAAGAGCTATAGGCAGAACCATTAGAGCGCGGATTTCATAAAGCCAAAAACGACAACGCGGCAGACCCAGAAGGAGATGGCGGGGTGAGGTAGAATACTTAAAGGATTGGCCAGAAATTGTAAAAGACCGGGAAAAGTGGAAGAAAGTCTCGGAAAAAACCCATCTCTACAGCATGACTAATTAGTTACTTTAGATCTGGAAACCATGAACTCTGCTTATCATTCTGTATGTTTGGGGTGCATGAAAAGAGCCTCCATGAGTGACCATAGTCAAGTACGTCCGGCGCACCCTGGGCAGTCAGCCCCGCTACCAACCTTGCTGACTGGCTAATCTTTTCACCACAGCTGGAGCTATTTTCGTATAGCTCGTGCTGACACGAGAGAAGAAATCATTCTGTACAACTTTTACTGTGGGACAAACATTGAATTCGTGAAAACAAATATCTGCTGTTCCATACAAAATGATCTATGTTGCTTCATCTGATAGCGTTATCTCACCAGCGGTGCCTGTTTCATATACGAGTATTACACTATTCTTCTTTCCCTTACATTATGTACACATTAAAGACGGCAAATATAACTATCAACCAATAAATTCAACTAATAAAAAAGAGAAATAATAAATCAAGCCACAAATTTATTCATTGGCCACGTGACCAAACTTCTCATTTTATAACTAAGCAACGGGAAAATGAGATAATCTCTATTAAACTAATTCGTCTTGTTTACAACGCCAACCACAGAACAGATAAAGAGGCCAACTAAATTTTTGGGCACCCCGACACGGATAGGTTAGGTTCGAAGGGGATGACGGGGGGTAGAGTGAGCGAGCAAAGCGAGCGAACGAAGCCCCCGTCATTCCCTTCGTGTTAGGTTACTTTAAACCCTGCAGACATAAATAGGAGCCGCGCGCAGCGGGGCTCCGTCGACTCTGCTTTTTGTTTTTCATTTGTTTTTATTGTGAAAATGAAAGTGAGTGACGAACAGTGGCTTATATAGAAGATAACTAGTGGCTAAGATAGTATCATTCAGATGCTCGTTAATTGCGGCTGACTTAGTAATTTAGAAGGAAATGTAGATTTTTAGAGGCGAATGTTGCTATTAAAAAGAAGTCTGTTTAATTAGCAGCCATAAAAAAATCAATCGTATTAACAGTTAAATAAAATCAAGCATAACGAATAAAAATATCGATGCCACAGACGATGCCACACCGCGATTCTGATATCTAATACAATTATAACGGATAATATAATAAAATTAGCTAGACAATCCTAAGCTTTTAAAAATTTGTTGAAACTAACACATGTTTTTTATTATTAACTTCGTTGACTAGGTATTATATTCGTAGTATTTTCAACCATTAAAAACTAACAGTTAATTTTACTTAACAAATAACTTTCAACTAATAATTTATAAATTCAACCATTGTCGCCAACTCTAGTACACAGTATGCACTCAACCATAATTAGATGCATACACATTTATTTATATTATGTCTGTATTTTTAGGACCACGTTCTACGAGCTAAATGTTTTGTTAATTTCAACTGCTGTCTGTCTGCAGTGCTATTAGCTTATTCTTTTGTTGCAGTAGATGTTGTTTTAATTAGTGTTGAGGTAACCATTGCTAATTTAGTAGCTTTATTTTTTGTACAGTACTAAGACATAAGTAATACGCCTCGGCAATTTTCGTGTTTCCGAATTTACGTAAATTATGACCCTGTAGAAGACAGCAGTACGTAGTGGTCACGAGCTGCTGTGTGCCACAAGGGTTGTTGGTGACAACGTTTTTACCCCTGGAACGTACAAAAGTTGTCAAAAGGGGTCACCGGTGCGTTCAACCAGATCCTGTAGCCGGGTCTTTTGTGCTGAGGACAATCCCTTAGTGAATTTAGTCGGTAAGACTCCTGCATACCCGCCCCTCCGCTTCGTCAGACGAAGGGAATCTCTGAGGATTTCCACTAGAGTAAAATAGTGTCATTTGGAAGAGCATCATTTTTGGTATCGGCAGCAAAATTTCTGTCCATTACATAAGAAAAAAGGGCGAAGTTAACACAGCCCAGCTACCTACCACCTACGTATGTGCTAGATACATAATAACATTGAATGTCAAACAAAGGTCTTACCATCATCACATATTTAACACAATCATTCAAATTGCATTAGTCGATGGGTTCTAATAGTCTTTAGAAACAAACATCTATTAACAACAAGTACTTTGCGAACTATTTACTCCGTACCTGGTGATTATTACTTGGAAGTGCAGCTGGGTTTTTCTGATATATAAAATACTCCATAAACTAAAACTTTCACCTCCAACTCAAACTGTTGTCATCTGGATACGGTGCATCCTGACCTGACCTAACCCCGCAGACCTGCAAGGCTCTGATAAAATGGCAAGGAAAACCATACTTTGTGCCAGACGAAATACCTTATACTCCAGGCAGGTGACAAGTAGCAGCGATGCGAAAGACTAAATTTGCAACTACCTGCTTGATCAATGAGAATTACCATTTTGGAAGCGGCGTATGTATTGGAAGAAGGAGATATTCTAGTGGTTGAGCGTTTGCCTTCCATGCAAGAGAGTTTGAGCTCGATACCAGATCGCACCTCGGACTTTTCCGATTCATGTGCGAATCAGAATTTGTTTATCACTTGCGCTAACGGTGGAGCAAAACACCACGAGGAAAACTGAAACACCTGAAAGGGCTCCAAAGAAGTTCTCGATGGTGTATAGTCTGCCAACTAGCTGGTGCGTGTTGGCATGGAGCTGGCCATCGTGGTGGACTAAAGTTTAAACCTTTTATTCTGACAAGATGCCAGTGACCAGCAGTGGGATGGTAATGCAAGCACTAACTGCAATAGACTGAGAAGACCAATGTCAAGTAAATGTGTAGGTTTGTAACCTAACAAATAGGACTTAATACCATCTTTTGCGCGCTCTGGCAGCGTTCAAACCCATCGCGGATCCCAGGCGTGACGCTTATCTATGTCATGTAGAACCGGTAAACTTGACGTGTCAACTTCTGGCCGTAACAGTTACCAAATGTGGTGTTACATTACTGAAATATGTGAAAATGTGTTGCAATATTACATGCTAATGCACCACCGTGTTACGCTCAGTCGATAGGCGATACAGTGTTGGAAATAACAGGTTGTGATGTGAAATGATAGTAGCTATATTTAGATTCATCGATTGTTATCAGATTTGGAACAATTTTGTTAATTGAAAAACAAGAGTTTGCCATTACATTTTGTATCTTATGTTAGTGGTGTAAGTGACATTTGGGGGCCAAAGAACAATTTCGTTTAATCGATATTTAATCGATGTAGTTCAGTTTACAAAAGAGTTCGAGCCAAAATCGAGTTGTTAATTTCGTGAAAAATAGAAACAACCATAAATAGTATACGCTACCTAATTGGTTGCTATAATAAGTTCCTGTTTCAAAAAATATGATTTATATTTTTGTTTATCATTCACCCAAATCAAATAACGACTGAAATAGCTGAAAGTTTGACTACGGCTTGCTTATGCAACATCGTATCGTATCGAATCGCACATGTTTTTTTGTGTTTGTTGGCAAACTGTATACATTTCCGTTTTGCATAATGTTTGTCGAACTCGATACCGTTAGTAATAACTGTCATATTTTTATGATTTCGATATAGCGTTGTATAACAACGGCGTCAATTAATTTGGTCGTGACAAATATATGGGAAAGTTGTGTTTTTTGTTTATTTATTTATTTAACAAGTAATTGCTTTACTTAAGCTACAAATCTTAATTCTTATTATAATTTTAAGAATTTATTCCTATTATACAACGTGTTACATAATTCCCCTTAAAAAGAAAATGTGAATCAAGTAGTCTTATATGATTGTTGTCATTTACCTCTCAGAGGAAATTAGGTAAGAATGTAAACAACTTTCTAGGTAGTCTACTCTTTACTTTTATGTTTTCAGGGTTGCGTTTCAGTGATGATTTTATGATTTGTCCAATTTTTTTTTGGGTCTTACTATTATTTTAAAATATTGCCAATACTCTTTACAAGGGACCTTTTAATCCCCTTTCGGCTTTAGGGGTATTTTTGTAACACGTTGTACATTATGGTTCTAGAACTTGAGACAGTAAACAACAAACTGTTTAAGGTTGTTGTTGAAAATATCAACATCTGGCTGCTGAGCAATCAGGGCGTTGAGCATTGAACAGCACGATTTGTGGGAGCGTTTTAAACCTTCAGCGGTAACTAATGAGACACAATTAATTAATCTATTGTCATCGACTGAATCAGTCTGGCGCAACGGACAAGAGGTTAAGCAGTAAATGTACGTACCGGCGCCGGCGGTGCCGCCAACAGATACTGTTGTTATGTTGTTGTTGAAGGCTAAATATTGTTTTGCGATAATAGAGCACATAGTAACTAAGGTAGTCAGTAGCCAGAAATTCTGACAAGCGGTCTAAGCTTAGGATATCGGTATTGCCCAATAAGTTGGGTGTGGAGGTCTGACGGCAGTCGCTCCGTGTAAAATACTGGTGTTCAGCCGTATCTGGTTAGACTGGAAGCTGACCCTAACATAGTTGGGAAAAGGCTAGGCAGAATAAGAGCACATAGTAACTATTGCTGTCAATGACAAGGACTTCTCGAAGACCGAGTTTTTTTTAAATATCTTGTCTTGCGTTTGGCCACTATTTATTTATTTATTTTTGTTGCAATTTTATTCAAAATCACACGATCTACATTATGTACTTGTTCATTATTATTTTTATCTGACACAATTTATTTTATTTAAGTAAGCATACACACGTTGCAGTATAATACTGACTTGCATCCGTCACCTCACACTTCAGGTCCAGTTGAAAACCAGCGTCAGGCACTAGTTGTCTGGCATTTTTTGCTGTACTGGGCCTTCTTGGCGCAGCCGTGAGGCACACTTTCCTGCTAATTTCTTTTTTTTGTTTTTTTCTGCTTTATTTTATATTGTGTGCCTTTTAGTCTGTGCTAAATAAGTGTATTTTCTTTGTTTCTTTCTATTTAAACTTCATGTACATTGGTGATACATAAGGCGGACTTAATACCATTGGCATTCTCTACCAGTCAACCTTTGGTATCACTTGTCGACGAATTAATACCAATAGTAATACGCTAGGCTACCAAGGTAGTGACTACGTAAACAGTTCAACCTTTTTAAGACGCCAGTAAACATAAAAAACAACCCTAAATCAGTAGGAACAGGATTTATTTTCAATTACATCCCCACTTTCCAGTAAAACGTTTGAGAGCAATTTTATTACCAAATTCTGACGTTTCGCACGAAGCTTCAACATAACAGCTTTCTGCGCCAAATTAAATAGCCCGTGCTTTCAATTTGGGTTAATTACTAAAACGAGCCGAGTAAAAGTAAATCACATGTAGGTAAGATACCTTATCACTTTCATCCAACACGCATGCGTACCATCCATTTCTCCTTCTAATGCATTATTAATTGATGTCGCCTAAATAAACGATGAAATGGAAAGCACTGTGTGAATTGGACCGTCGTTGTAATATTGTGTCGTGTTTATGGGCGAGGGTGACGTAATTCTATTGTGATTGTGCGGGATGGGTGGAGATGCGGACAAAAGAGGTGGATGTCATGAAAAGGTTGGTTGGAGGGATAGGAGCGGCTGTATAAAAAACAATTCTGTTGTTCGACGTTTAAAATTTTGTAAAAAAGTAAACAAACCTTTGATCATGCAAGACTGACTTTGCTTTAAGAATTCATTAAAGAATAGACGTTTTTAGAAGAGAACACTATAGAACACTATCATCAAATACACATTTTTAATCGACTCTGAGGCCCGCTTGTACTACAAACATATTTAAAATGTCATTCTGTGTCTATCATCTTTAAACTGAAATATAATAACATTTTAAATATATTTAACACTAATTGTATTTAGCGAGTCGTTGTGCAAGTAGGCTTCAGAGAAAAATAAATGTATCGTTATCAAAAGTTTGTTTATCTTTGATACAAAATTCTAATGGCCGAGCTATACTTGGGTTGAAGGTAGATACGTAATTTTGTTGACAGTTTGATGTACCTGTTGCAATCGATTTTTGTTGACTTCATCATCCATTATTTCCATTGAATTACCTGGGTCCGTTTTAATTAAAGGGAGCGGTTCTCTCATTAGGAAGTTGACGACCCGTTCCAGTTAGACTAATACGTGTCTTAACAAGGAGGCATTGTAGTCCGATCTCCGTTATGGAGAGGCGATCGCTAAAAGCAGATGGCAGCACCACCGTAAGTACTCCTCAAAACCAACCAGAACGAGTTAAATCACATTATTTCGTGTGGGGACGTACTGGAATATATAAACTTCCTCATAGCACGCTGGGAATAGGCACGTGTTGTAAGATTCAACAAACCCCAGCATGCTTGGTGGTATAATCTACAGTCCGCCGTGCTAGCTACTCTCACGTTAAAGTCCAGTGCGAAGCAGTTTACTGTGTTCTGTCGTGTATACAAGGTGTAAGATAAATAACGCACAACCTCTTACCGGTCACTCCTTCACTGTACTCATCATAATGAACAACTTTTACCATGGGATCAAACCTGAAATCGCCAGTAGTAAAAAAACCAGTTGTTCCCTACATTTATGTTCGTATAACTCGTCAAAATGTAGGGAATAGCTCTTTTTATTTTCGCGATTTCAGGTTTGGTCCCATAGTAAAAGTTGTTCATAATGATGAGCACAGTGACCCCTTAAGATGTTGTGCGTCATTTATGTTACACCTTGTATCTGAGAGCCAGAGGGGTATAGAGGAATCCCTCTATATCTATCTCTGTTACTTGTGCTCCATCCATTCGTGGTGCAAGGGTCAAATACGACCAAGTCAAATAATGCAAAATATAATTATCAATATTGTCAAAAAGATTTTAACCGATACAATTTGGTATCATCGATAGTGACGTTATTAGTTGGTTTCCTGACCCAATCATCCGGAAATCAAATACCCACAATTATGATATACTTGTTAGCAAATGGGTGGCTTTCAAAGGCGTCTTTGTTGTATCTTACAACAGCCACGGTAAGAGAGGGTGACCTTTTCTCAGAGACTGACACAACGGGTTCACAGTCTCCCCTTACCTGTTTCAACAATAGACATTACCCACCGAACAACTAAGACAGGATGACAATAGAACAAAAGTACTTACCGTCTATTATATCAGATGATTGTTTCACCTGCAACAATAAAAACAACTTAGTGATGATACATATTGAGGTGTTGTTGCAATAATTATGAATTGACAATAGACACAATGGCAGGAAAGTATAGATATTACTAGACTGTGGAGCCGGGTAGATAATTTAGGCAATCGTGATGTAGCCCGGCTGTTACCCGATATGGCTTTAAATGAACGTGGACAGTGTTGCAGCTAAGATCATGAGCGCTCAGAGCAAGTATAATATTTGTGCCCCCCTAACAAACACGTTAAAAGAAAAAAGTATACAGGGTGTAAAAAGACCCCCATCACATAGCCGAAATCTACGCACTCTGTACATCAAACTAAATTACATTGACCAAAAATAATTGCTGGGAAACGACTTTTATTTTTAGGCATAAAAAAACGTTGTTTTTTGTAGTGCGCAATGTAATGCACGTAACCGACTGTGCCTGTGTGGGTCGTGCAGCGGCTACACAGCTGAGCCAAGGTGGTCGTGTGCGTTTGATATACATTGCGTTTTTGTAACTTCAAATGCGTAATTTGTTAGGAAAAATTGAAAATTTTGATAATGTTTGTTTGGAAGAAAGTTTAGTATTATCACTTAGAATTCGTTTTTGGAAAAAACTAAAAAAATAAAGTAGGTATATTTTGACCTTCAATATTTCCGGAATCAATGATTTCTTCTTTCTTCGGATCATGTGCTCCTGATTATCTGAAAAGATACTTTCAAGTTTTGGGCAGTTCTCACAATCTCAACCTTCGTGCTTCTGAAAATTTACTTCTCCAAATACCTTCCCACCGCACAGGTTTCATTTCTAACTCTTTCGCTGTCTCAGCAATCAAACTTTGGAACGTGCTCCCCCTTGATATTAAAAAAGCTCCGAGTAAATTCTCGTTCAAACGTAAAGTTAAGGAATACTACTTGAAATCGCTGCACTCCTAATCATCTAATTTAGTCTTCGTCATAATTATATTTAGATTTTCATAATGTTTTGTATTTGATATTTATTATAATATCTATATATTTTATTAATTGTATTTATGTATTTTATGTAACTTATATTTATCTTATGAATTCGTACTATATTCAGTTCAAAATTGTCATCTCATTTTTGTTTATTTTTTCCTGTACCTATTTCGATGCTTTTCATTTTAACCCAAAGGTTGACTGGTAGAGAATGCCTTATGGCATTAAGTCCGCCTTATGTACCACCATAGTGCATAGAAGTATAAATAAATAAAATAAATAAATAAATAAATTTCCCAGGTATGGTCTGGTAGAAAAAAATGATCCTAATGATGAGTAGAATATGTGGTTTTCGTTATCGTTAAGGGTCTTTTACACCCGATATAATTTAAAAAAAAATTAAAAATTAAGGCAGTAACTCCAGACACAACATCATATTTAAACGCGAGATTTACTGCGGATTTTTTCTGTTATATGTATAAGCATTGAGCGGCCTAATTTGCGCCACACTACAACGCGTCTCTCTGATACAGCACTGAATGTGGATGGCGGCGCTGCTTGTGAAGGAACATGTCAAAAGTCTGTCAAATCCTGTACATTTCATGTTAGTTCTCTATTTCGCCACATTTATTTAGATTCATGTTAGACTGTAAGCTATTCAATTGTTGTAGGTATGTCACGGTACGTCAGATTGCCTGCCGCAAGATTGGAGTACCTACCAGCCTCTTGGATGATGTACCAAGTTGTTTTTTCATTGATCCCAATCTCTTATTTTTCCTAAGCCCCAGTTTAAGGTAGTCTGAAGTTCCGTCAGTTGGTACTTGCATAGTTGTGAAACATCTACCCAATTTCGCAGTCTCCAAGTTTATATTTTGGATTAGCAGTTTATCGATTCTTTTATACATTAACATAGAAAATAACAATCGACTGTCAATAATGTTATTGTAACAATTGACCTACTTTTAAAAGTATTTTGATGGATATTGATTACATTCACAATACATAGAAGACATAGAGCTAGCGCGCACTGCGATGCGGCGATGAGCAAAGCGTTTTTGTCACCGTAATGAATAAAATAAACACCTACTAGTAAATTCGTATACGGTGAATTATTCATAGTGCGCGCGCTTCCATACAGTTATAATACGTTTATAGTCTAAATAATTCTGTGCAAAATGGTGTTTAGCATCCATTGCATCATTTGTATCAAGCAAGACTATTAAAGTAGTTACTAATTCTTCAATGGATGCAAAAATCTGTCTTACATTCTGTCGAGTAGAAGTCATAACAAATAATATATACTCCTTAGTTTTACATATAAACTTAGCGTGTCTAAGCTAAACCAGATACATATCATATTATTATGTTTATTTTATGTTATACTAGCGTTATATTTACGATCTTGAATAACTAAGTTTTAGGAATTGAGTACGACCATTCACCTTCCACCTTCATCTATTATTAGATTACTTTGCCGATTAAAAATACATTTTTGAAGGAAACTTTTAAGTAATGTAAAGGTAATTTGTGTTAATGGAAAAGGTGGCTTTCTCATTGGAAAAATGTTTTTCAGCAGTCCCTAGTGTTTTGATCTTGAAATTTCAGAATTTGAAAGCTTGTTTCCCTGTGGTTCAAAATTATACGGAAGAATATAAAATGTTGAAATTTTTTGGGTTGTTTTATATAACTTTACTGTTCTACTTTATGTATTTGTAGTGACTTGTATTTTTGTAAGAAAATCAGTAACAACTAGGCTTGTCAACCGCCCCGCGAGAGCCGGGACGTCCCGTTTCTAGAACTTTAGAGGATGCGTCCCGCGAAACACGTGCGGGACGCCAATTGTCCCGTTTTATCGTACCTATGGCTAAACCTTCGGGCAGAAGTCGGAATTTAGTGAATGCACGTTTTGTTTAGCTAGAAGAGTGGTGATCGCGACCGCGAGTCTCGCGACGAACGAACGAAAAAATAATTTCTAATTGTATTTTCCGCCTCCCTTTATTTTGACAGTTGGGTCCCGCTTTTTTTTACCACGTCCCCCATTTTGGTTGCCAAAGTCCCGGTAAATTCATACATAAAGGTTGGCAAGCTAAGTAACAACTAAATAAAAAATTTCTTCGTTAGTGAAATGAATGTAAGAAAACTAAAATATAAAATTATGAAGCATCTATAATGTATTCTTTAAATCTAAATAATCTAAGTACATCCATATATACTACGTTTTAATTATAATGATTAGCTTTTGTTAAAAATAAAAACAGGGAGATACTAATCAGAAAGTTGAGATATTAATATTATCGTAAGATCAGTTTTATATTATACGGTACTGTAGATACGATAATGGCCGGAGATGTAGAAACTAGATCTACATGTTGCGAGTTAACAGTGGATCCTTTATTACGAAATTACCGCGGTCGAAGCCACGGGTGAAAACTATCATAATAACTTAATAAACAGGCTGGCTGTCATATCACAAAATAATAATGAAACAAAATAGCAATAATAATAAATTAAATAATTTAGCAATAATATTACTGTTCATTTTCTCCTAAAACAGGGCTTCCTCTCTCCTAGTCTCCTACCCTTTTGCTGTGCCCTACAGGGTCCAAAATTGATCTCATTTATATAGTTACCACCTAAGTACACATTATGGTAAAGCAATAAAGATATTGAGTATTGAGTATCTATAATAATAAAATCGTAACGATACTACAACTGTACATTAAATATTTCTGGAAAAAAGTAAGCGCAACAAATCCTAAGAACGATACTGATGTTAAAATGTCGTCTTAATCTTTGTGTTTGTCCGTTATTATGTTTGAGCTTCACGCCAATGCTACTCGACAAACCCAGTTGAAATTTGGCAGCCACATCTTTTAAAGAGCAGTTCAGGTTCTAGGGTACAAATTATCGCGCTATTGAGTGTGAACGATGAGCAGTAACCCTGTTTCCGTAGGAAAAGCCGCGGGTACAGACAAGAGACTATGTTATAATATGACTTATGACGCGTCAATGGTCATTAGGTTTGTCCAATCTAATATGAGCCTTATTTTTTAGCTCGTAAAGCGCCAAATCCACTAGCACTTTTACTGTAAAAGTTGACTTCTGTAATCGACTTTCAAACTGTGGACATACCCGCAGCATGTAGACTTCTTCAAGTTTTACGAACTAACCGAGCCTTAGTGCAATAACTTGCGGAGTAAATATTGCTAGTAGATTTGCCCTTTTACGGGCTAAACATAAGGGTCATATTGGATTGGACAAACTTAATGCGCACTGACGCGTCACAAGATCATCTCGTATCATGGCTCTACACGTGAAAGCAGTTATGACTTTCGTACCATAAGCAGTTATGACTTTCGTACCATAAGCAGCTGTAACTTTCGTAACATACATAAGTAGCTGTGACTTTCGTACTTTACGTAGTTGTGACTTTTGTACATCATACGTTTCTTGTCTATGATCTCTTTTGATGGGGAACGGCGCGAACGCAGTCCCCCACTACCAAAAATAACACGTCTGAGTTATCCGCATTAGGGATAATCGCAGGGGTCAACCCACCCGCAGTGCAATGGGTAGGCCTCGCCCTGGGGGAACCGCCTTCTTGATCACGGTGTCCCCTACGCCAGGTAAGTATGAGTTGGCTACAGTTCGACGCGAAGGTCGTATAACGGCAGAGAATCTTAACACCGCCATTCAGAAAATGCGCACTACGGTACAACGCCATCTATTTAGGTTTTTGGAACTAAACAAAGTTAGCAGTACAGTACGTCCGGCGCGGTTCATTTGTCAGGGGACTTTACTGTTTTTAAACTACATTGATAAGTTTCTTGTTTTGAAATGTTTAAGAACGCGAAAGTTACAAGGCAAAATGTCAACTTTTGTGAAGATTACAATATTAGTTAAGTTCACAAAAAAACTGGTGAATTTATAAACGACCCATTATGAAAATAAACGCTTAAAATAGAAGTACTCTTTGCCTCTCGTGAATATTTTTGGTCATATTGTCATTTTGCTTTAGATATAAACAAGCAGGATTAATTATCATTTATGTAACGTTAAGGGATAAGCTACGATCCTTTTCAAATTCAATTTGCGGGCAGCGGGTAAATCCGGCCCGAGGAGGAGCTTATAAATTAATCTATGATTCTAAGTAGGGTCCTACTCTCCTAAATAACACTAGAATAAAATTACACATAAGTATTGCGCTTTCTTTTCCTAGCATATTATTTGATATTGTTTAATGTTGAAGCCGGAAGACCGTTAAAAAATATTAAAATAAGTATAATAAGTGGTAATTGATTATTTTGTACATTTCCTGTTTTTTACAAAACATGCATGTGTACAACATTTCGAATCCTTTCAAGGTGTCCAGGCGAGGAAGGTTAACCGAGTGCTGTGCCTGAGGCTCAACTTTGGAAAAGCCTTTGTCGAGGAGTCGACTGCGATGGGCTGAGTAGAAGATTTTTTTCCCTTACAATGCAAATACTAGGTAAACCTTATCGCTTGAAATGAACATTAATAAAGCATTCTGAAAACCAATCGTGAACAAATCGTATTGCAAAACACTTTTTTTAAATAAAGATAAGTACCAAAGAGTATAATGTCAAAAGAGGATCATCACGCTTTCGCCAGCAGACATGCGGCGAAATCACGATTTCACGACGTTGGATCACGCTCGGTAATGTAACAACGTGGATCATGATCGCGAAATACTTTATGAAGTTCTAGTAACTTCGATTTCAGGGCAATGCGCTGTTGTAGATCAAGACTGTCTAGTTTTTTAATAGAGGAGGGTATGTATATGTTACACTCAAAGATCGAAGACGCTCATGGAGCGAAACAGCTTACAACGCATACCGACTTGTACTAGGTCACTGTAAAACATCTAAATCGCAAAATTCGTATTATAGCTCTTATGAAAACGTTCACGACACGTTGTGGCAATCACAGAAAGACCACATAGCGAAATTCGTGTCGTGGCTAACATGCTATACGACCACAACGCGTTGTGGCAATGAAGAAAAGCCATGAAGCATATGGAACCATATTAGAATACGACGCACAGGGATTCAAGATGGGATATCCCAGATTTGCAATGCAACAAAGCCCGATTAATAGTGATAGTCCCGCCTTCCGTCATATGGGTCTTGAACACAGAATCTCTGTGATAATGGCTAATTGGCGAAACACTACGTTGTATGTCAGTGGTCAAAACATGTACATTCAAAATAGTTACAGTTACGCAATGGTGTATAAATCATAATATTGCAAAATGTTTTATGAAATTCTTGTAACTTGGGTACTTGATTTTTACCTAGCAATTTATCTGAGTCAAACTTTTTTCATAAGAGCCGAAGCACAGATTAGCTGGAGTATTTATTCATAACTTTGTTAGATTAGAAAAGTTGTCATAAGGTTTGAAGTGTTTCGAAGAAGTCTGAGGATTGCGTTCAAACATTTCTCACTTGGAGTATTTTTAGCATTGTTTCGAACTTGTTGAGACATTTAGGAAGCAATGAGTAATCGTAAAATCACCAGACTATATAGAACATGGTGATAGTTTTGATTTGGGTCATGTGTGTATCCCATCTGGTACGTCCCACTTCTTATACTTAAGCGAAAATCTTAAAAAACTTCCAAAGATGTTCTAATATGTCGTTGCTGTATGAATTTTATAAAATTTTATACTTTGTACTGACTACAGCACTTACATAGATGCTATCGTCAAACGAAAATACTTTACACGTGCCAACTACAAAATATCAAATGAACCAAGAGAACCCTTTCGTTGACACATGACACACACAGATAAAAAGAAGACAACAAAGTGGAGGATCAAACGGATATTACACTTTTAGTCATTCGATACGACCTTGTATCCAGTCCACATGACCTCTATAGAATACATCACGCTTTATGAAGGGTGGATCTAGCTATGCTGGTCGAGTAAGCCAATGTCAAGGCAACAGACGAAGCTTCGAATTTCTGCTTTTAGAATTGAACGAGAGTGCTAAACAGATTAACTTCAATCCAATTTAGGGACATGGAAAATATTTGTTTTGCATGCAAATTGAATGCAAACACTAAACTTATGCATGGATGTGTATTTGAACGAATGAATGATGCATTGAGTTTTGATCGATGAATTAATATTTAGATGACGAATACATTGTAAGATTCAGAGAAACATTGATCTAACATTGAATACAATGCAAGACTGCCGTCTTGTTAGTATAAACTGTTTTCTAATAAATGATAAACACGGCTTTGTTGAATAATATCTAATCAATCTAATAGTGTTACAGTGGGGGCGTTAAACTAACAAATTGAATGAATTGGCTTTTCGATTTACGATGTGAAACGCGATTCTTCCGTAATCGGTCACGCATTATTATCAATCCGCTAATAGGTCTTCGTACGCGGAATTTAATAGTGCTATACAAAAACGCTATCATTGTGTACATAGTTCTGTACCTTGTGATATAATGCAATTTAGTTGGCTGCAATAATAGTGTAATAAGCAATTAGTGTGTCACAATCATTCCATTTATTTCAGCTTTGCCCGCAGCGCGGCCAGAGTGCCTTTTATTTTCTTCGATTAAATAAACCACTCGTCCTTCTTTAGGTACCAAGTTACCTCTCAGTCAAATACAGGGCGTCCCACAACTTTGCCACATGGAGGGGAAGTACCTTAAATACTGTAGATAGAAAAAAATACTAAATGAAGACTTCGTTTTTATTTAAAAAACAATACGAACTGCATTTAAAGAATTTTAAATAATCACCTGTCTGAACCGGGAACCGAACCCGCTAAATGTGAAAACAAAAAAAACGGTAATTTTTTTGTACTAATCGAAAGGCTCGATCAGATACATTTATTTCTTCTAAATAACATAGCATCTAAAATAAAAGGAACACCGTGAAAATTAACAATTATTTGAAATAATAAGGACACGTTTCACTGTACAACTTACAAACAATTTAATTTATTAAATGGTCAGAATGTGTCTCTTCCTATTGTATACAAATTGTAACTCTTTTAATAATCTCGCTTACCGTTGAATTATTTATTTTTCATGGTGAATATTTGAAATAATAATTCGAAATAGTAATAAAGCAGAAAGTAGTACATAAAGTCAGTTGTTATAAGCACGACATAGAGAAAATGCTATTCATTATTCTGAACAAAATTTTATACTAAATGTTAAATTTCATGGTGTTCCTTTTATTTTAGACGCTATGTTATTTCGAAGAAATAAATGTATCTGATCGAGCCTTTTCATTAGTACAATAAAATTACAGTTTTTTTTCTTTTCACATTTAGCGGGTTCGATTCCCGGTACAGACAAGTGACTATTTAAAATTCTTTGAATGCAGTTCGTATTTTTTTTTAAATAAAAATGAAGTCTTCATTCAGTAAATTTTTCTATCTACCGTATTTAAGGTACTTTCCCTTCATGTGGCAAAGTCGTGGGACGCCCTGTATAATCTTCTATACATATAAGGTCTTTCTTTAATAATCCACGATATTTTGCATAGCGGATTAATGAATGTTGGAGAGTATGCTGGTGTCACTAAAAAGGAAACCATTTTAATATGTTTTTGTCAAAAAAAAACGTAAATTAATTATTTCATTATTTACCTACGGGTTCTCTATGTTGTAATGACATTCGTGCATTTAACAAAAATATGGCCACGCGTTCATTGGTAGGTAGCGTGCACGGATGTTATTGTATTATATAAAATTAATTGATTTATTCATAAAATTATTTTTTAACACAAAAGAAAATTTTACCATCAGTTTTTTTTTTGTGATACGTACTTCATCTTTAGCATTTACAAAGACACTATACAAAATATCGTGGATTATTAAAATAAGACCTTATATACATAATTATAAATAGGTAGCCAAAGACAAAATAGTGAAATACCATTTTCTTTTATGTTAGTGTAAGTAGTGTGTTTTTTTAGATTCTTTTTAGCTTAAGATTTATCATTAAAAATCGAATCGAATCGGTCGAATTTCGACCACTGTGGGAGAAAACTAGTTAAAATAATTGGTAGACTAGTCGTAACATTATAATAGTAGCAAACAAACAGACAGACTCACTATCGCTTTTATAATATTTTGAGTGTACTTGCGTGGATGTATCGAAGGTCCGTTTCGTATACCTACAGGCCCGTTTCGTATACTTTTTGTCGTTCCCAAAAATATCGTATCAGTGTACAGACGCCAGCACATCAAGGTACCCGAAACTGTAAAATTTTTCCAATCAACCTTGAACCTAATGCTTTTGCGATAAAGATGAAAATCTATTCAAGAAATTTGACAGATTGTAGTAGCTTAATGTGCTGGCGTCTCTGTACCATAAATTGTATGAGCTATCTATATAATTTGGATGTCAGTCGAATTTAATTGCATTATCGAAAACGAAATTGCGTGCATTCAAGCGATGATAATTAACCAGTGCACCAAACGGAACTGTATTCGGGTTCTTTTGTTTTGTTTAAACGCCATCTATGAACCAAGTTGTGAATTAATTAAGCTAATAAACAATATTATAATACTGTTTGGTATCACAAGCTTAGTAATAAATCAGTTTTTCGTATGGACTTTTTTATACAGAATAATTTGTAATTGCATATTGGTGCAACGTAAATGTTTTGGGGCTTAGGTAGGTACAATAACCTGCCAGGGTTGCGGAATTTGTTCGAAAGAGTTACCACGGCCCTAGAACGCAAAGGGCATTAAGAGGAAAACGGATGGGTTTTAGTCAGTAAGAGTCTGATACTCCCTTCCGCTCCGCCCAGAGCGGAAAGAGTCACATGATGAATTCGCATCCATAAAAAAAGTAGGTACAGTAATAGCAACGACTTTGTTTCGGGCCAGATTGATCGCAAAACAATACTTGGGGTAAGTTATACCTATACCGAAGTCTAACAAATCTTTCATAGACAGGATTTGTTGTAAAACCCGATAACAAAAAGATGGGAACGAGAATAGCGGCGCGGCGCTTCTATTGTCGTCAGTATTTGCATATCGCTCGCGCACTTTCTTTGTGAGCGAAATGCAGATGGTAAATCCATCATTTTCAATCCCATTTTGTACCTACCACATCAACACATACAAAGCCGGTAGACCTCAAGTTGCAAAAAAATAGGAAACCAACTACTCCAAAAACAAGAATCATTAAAACTTGACATTTGATGTTATCAGTCCGTTAAAGGCGTTGAATTGTTGTCGACATTGTATAAAAAGCAATATATTGTTGGACAAAGTACACTTGAGACATAAAAATACATACAATTTATTTTTCAACTTTAATTAGGTGCCTACTTGTCGAAGAGACAATCACACAACAAGGTTTATATAAAATACAGCTCGATTTATTTTCAAGTTTTATTATCATTTGCGTTAATCAACAAATTCATAGGAAACCTTAATGATTGAAGAGATATATCATAAACACTGAATTTGAAATTAATGCTAATCCTATTTTAATTCAGCTCGTTGACAAACTTTTTCCAGATGAAATTCCATTACCTACAGGTGTTTCTGAAGCCATGGGTATCGAAGGATGTAGTGAATTGAAATATGGGACACTATCTATGTGACCATAAGCTACATCTCCCGATATGCAGTTGGCGCCTTTTAATTATAACGCAGTTAATGTTAAAAGCCAGTAGGATCATTAATTTTGATCTTCCATTCTTCCAAGAACACTGCTAAGTGAAATTTATTGGACCGTAACGTTTCAGTGTAACTAACTGATTCTTTTTTATTAAAAGTTGTTTGTTTTATGAAGGTTTTTATTTCGATGAAACGAAAGAATAGCTTCCTTTCTATTTGTTCTTAGCCTTTTTGCAAGCGATTGTTAGTAACTGTTTTGATGGGTTTAATTTTATCTTATGATCGTTTTATGGTGAACGCACACTTATCCGAGCTGAACGCATCGAACGAAACGAATTTTAGATTTCTGTGTATGAAATCTTATGGAACCTCGTCGCACACTTGCCCGCGTCGAATCGTCCGAATCTGGGAGAACCCCAGAAATCCTAGACGAATTCGGATGACGTCATCAGATTCGGAGCGGCTTATGCGGTCGATTCGACCGATGCGCTCCCTCATTTATCTTCCATTAATAAAGAACTGACAATAGAGTAATAACAGTGCGCCAGGCGTAAAGGAAATAGAAACGATTTCTTCAGCGCGGTCGATTCTTTCGGTGCGGATATGTGTGCGAGGCCTCCTTGACTTCGATTCGTTCGGATCGGATAAGTGTGCATTCACCTTTACGGCGACGATCTTCACTTGTCAAGAAACCTCTGAGTCATTGGTTAGAGAATTCTAACTTCTTGAGTTCCTTTCGATTCATATAAGAGTAAAAATAGCATCACAAAATGGTGTTAAAGATTCTTCTATAAATTACTGTTCGATCGACTTTATGATACACAACAATTGATTGTCAAATTGTTGGCTTGCCTCATGACGATGATGATGAATTTGTGACTCAACCGTCCTAGATCCAACAAATAAAAGTTGCGCTATTGACACCATTAATTTAATCTTTTGTCGTTGACCGGGACCTTAGATAAATAGCGTTTTTAAAGTCGGGGATTTTATTGTACTAGCATCGCAACTTTAATACAGTCATCGTTTTCGATGCACACTTTTTTTGCCTTGTTCCCATCGTCGTGGAGTAAGGAAAAAACCTCTAAAATTTGGTGAATCCATGACCAATGGTAGATAATTAGTAATCAAGAGGCGAGATTCTTCCGATCACGCCTCATCGATTAGCCAGTCAAGGGCGTGCATTGAAAGCGGTGGTTGTTAACACGGAATCTGTATAAGTATAAACAAGCGTTTATTAATAGATGTGGGAAATAAAATTCAGGGTTATGTGCCCTTTGAAGGAGATGGAGGCAACAACAGCCATTAGTTATGAGTCTCCGAAGAAATCAGCACGAGTACAATATTATACCAAAACTGTGTTCAGAAAATGTTATAAATGTGGTGCTGAAAGCCATACGCACCATTAGTTCAATGTTGTGAGAAACATTCGGATGCAGTTAGGAATTGCATTTATTGGTTTTAGATAGTCGTCTATTATCTAATCTAAATATATAAAAGCGAAAGGTCACTCACTCACTCACTCACTCATCACGAAATATCGAAAACCGTTTTACGTATGAAGATGAAATTTGGCAGGAAGATAGTTTATAGTTAGTAGACGTGCACTAAGAAAGGATTTTTGGAAATTCAACCCCTAAGAGGGTGAAATAGGGGATGAAAGTTTGTATGGAAAATCGTCACTTAACGGGTTCATAATCAACGCAGATGCAGAGACAGATGCTTGGTACAGTACAATAAGTGGGTACGGCTGCCCATCCTCCTGACACAATCCCTGAGCTGACTATAGCATTACATCAGGGTATCGAAACAAACAAATGAAGAATGACTTAATGGTATATTCCAGAGACAAAAATACATGATACAATCATTGTTAATTCATTTGCAAATGCAAAATTAGCAGCATGCCGATTTGGTAATGTAATATTAAACGCAACATATGTTCTTTAATTAAATCAGCAAGCATCGGTACTGTACAAACTGATTCAACATGTTTCAAATCCAATTTGGCATGAAATTCAATGTATAGTTTAAAATTAAATGTTATTGGATTTATAGCATCTGTATCTAGCCTGAAGTGTTTCAATCTAAATCTCAAATCTTATGTATGTGCAGAATTTTACATCGTACAAGCCAGTCTTCTAGCGCTGGTCATGAGCTTCGTAATGGACCTACACAATAAAAGGTAGAGAGGCAATAATTTCATAGGGAGTAAACACATTTTCAGCACTTTTCAATTCGAATTTCAGTCGCAGAAAATGAGCATTTCATTGTGTTAACCTGCGTACAATGCGTACATGCTTCCTTCTCTTCGCAGTCTGCTTCTGCCTGCTTACGTAATATACTTTAAATGCTTTCGCAGCTGACAGCACACGACCGAACAATATTTTGAAGGTAATGCGGATAAGTCTAGGTATCTAAAAATCATCCAGCCTTTTGCGAAGAGAATTTTGTTGGTAAAAGTGATTAGTGTCTCGTTTAGTGCCGGACTTAAAGAATAGCACTACCTCATCTTTTCCTGTGGGCGTTGTAAAAGGCGACAGGGATTCTCAGCAGCGTTCTCTGAGTACCTTAACAACCACACTGTGATCGCCAACCCGCCTGCCAAGCGTGGCGATTACGGCAAACCCTCCCTTTTGGGGGAGGCCTATGTCCAGTAGTGGACGTCTTTCGGCTGAATGATGATGATGATGAAAGTGATTAGTCCCATAATTATCACGCTTAACAAACGGATCGCAATATGTTGTTGTCGCACAAAAAGATATTTTTATACAACCTCGTTGTCACATGATCCCTGTGTGGCCCACGGAAGTTGTGAGAGGACCTATTCATTGCCATTGCCGGGTCACTGCCCGGTCGAAATAGCACATTTCGTTCATTCCACAATTTGTATAAAAGTTGTCTATCAAAGCAATTCCTTGATTGACAGGTATGTGACCAGATTGATTACACGTACAGCTGCCAACAACCAGAAAGGTGGAGCGAAAGTTCTTTCATTTACGACATTTTGTTGAAACTCTGCGAGTTGAGCGATGAATAATGGATGTCATGCTTTAGACCAGCTCATCCAAAGTATAGTGGATCACAATCCATTTCATTGAGTAGTCTGTACAATCAATCATTAAGTTGAAGTCAACCATGTTCATGTATGTGTAACTCTATTTATAACACGTCAAAATTAATATCAGGCACATTTCGGAATAGCTAGAGTTCTAGAAGATGAAATCAAAGTGGTTGGCTTCCCAAACGAGAACGAGTGTCTCAAAGTTAAATTAAGTAACTTTGCCTAGACAAATGATGTTGCCGAAACACTTGGCAAACAACTTTTACAATAAGACCTTTATATTCCTTGGTGGAGTTAGCAAAGGTTTCTTTTAGAAAAGTTTTGGGTATGCCAAAAATACAAGTTTGAGCTACCTACATTTATTTAGGGATTTCTTTTCTAAGAAAAAGAAATTAATAATTTGCTGCAGATGGCTTTGAATTTAATTTTCACCTGCCTATAATACGTTTTCAATTTAATTACACAACGACGGCTGTTGGACGTTCGTGGAAGCATTACAATAGCCATTTAAATAGAAATAATGGGACTAAATCTAAATATAATTCCATTAGCTGTTACTAATTCAGCGCATTTGCAAAAGTTAACAGAGAGAAGCCATTTGTTAACTCGCTCTAAATAACTTCTAAAATGGGACTAATGCATTTGAAATACCCGAGTTAGGTGGACAAGTTAAAAATATAATTACTTTAAAAAAAAACGTGACGAGAAAGATAGAAGGGTAAAGAAAATCCAGAAGAAGATGGGTCTTGGTTCTTATTGTCACACATACGGAATCACAATAGCTATCCTTTTGACAATGCAATTATATTAATTGTAACGCATAGGTGTGAAGAAGAAGCATTATTAAAAACATACGATATAATGGACATGGTTGAACTGTCATTGCTATTGCCAGTTTATCATCAAGGTAAAGACGGATATCTCTGACGTTAAAAGCAGTTTCACTTGGGAATATACAGGTAAGATTTATGAAATTGACGGCTGGCCTTCACTAGTAACTAAGATTCAAAAGAATGCTTTTGTAATCAACAAAAGGATTCTTTGAAATCTTTTACCCATAAGTATTGCACCAAGTCTCTAGCAAATGGACACAATTATCATCAACATTTCATCAGGTAGACTAAATAGGTACAATGGGATATTGATGATTGATTACTTACAAAATATGTATAAGATACAATAGAATATTTTTTATTGACATAATGGTACCTACATACTTTTTGATTAACTTTAAACAGTCAAAAACTTCGATCGACAATGTTTTCTTCATTCATCAAAGATTAAATAGGAAGCTGAATTTAGAAGCAGCTCTTGTGCAACATATTAAAGTAAACAATCTTTATTATCGTTGATCTCGCGGGCTACCATGGACGTCACGGCATTGTGTTGAAATCGTTGATTAAGCCGTTCCACCAATCACAGATTAGTTCCAGATTAAACCTTTTGTTAAACTCACGTAAAAAAATATAGCTGTTTCAGTAACCAGATTTCTCTAACACAGTTTTGTTTTTAAGGGAGTTTCAAATTGTCCTTTATAGAGAAAACATTACTCAAAATCCGTTGGTAAAGTGTCGTTGTTATTGTACTTTGAAGATCTTACTTAATTCGGGTCTTCAACTGAATCACTCTAATGGATTTCAACAATAGACCTTACCAATAAAGTGCTTTACGAAACCACCTTAAAGAAATTGTCATTATCATCAGTCTTGACAAATTGATTTTATACTGTAGCTTGATGTTATGTTCACAGACAAATGTTGCTATTTATACTTCAGACATATTTTTTCCTAACACAGGATTTGCTCGAAATATGATTCAATTTTCTGGTCCGTAATAAAATTCTAGGATCATAATGTTTCCTGCAGGGGCCATAACTCTGGACTTTTGATCTGGATATATTTGATCTAAAGATTTATGTGTGAAGTGCTTCTAGAATATGTTATAAGGAAACAATATTTCTAGTTCGAACCTCTGTCTGATCATAATCTTCACTTTTACACTTTATGAATGATTTTGGTTGTTGGTTTGGCATGTAATCTACAACTGTTGTTTATTGATTTATCTAATTATATCGCTCTTTCTTACGATGATGACAAATTCGCTTTTGACACAACATAATACTTTATTCAATCGTTAGGTGACCTCTAATAGTGTATTGACTTACCGACTGTTAGACCAAGGTTTGTGATCCCGTAAGCAGTTTCACAATCGTTTTCAATAACATCAACAATAGTTTGTATTCTCTGAAAATAGACAGCTATAGCAGTTACTACAGATTTATTGATAATGACGTAAGACATCGTTATTATTGTCGGAAATAGGGCAGAAAAGAGAGCACGAAATCGCTCGATTATCTCTGGAAATAGGCCAGAGAATAAAGTAAACATTTTTGTAACCAATAGTGGATGAATGATTACCACAAACCGGAACCTGGTTCTGTCCCCAAATAGATGGGCAGAGATCCTGATGATAACCATGGGGATTTGTAGATGCAAGAGGAGAGGCTAATAATGGTGATCAAATGTCACAATATTTTCATCGTTTGATTACTTCGAATAAATTATGAACTGCAAGGGATTGCTAACAACGTATAACGACTTTTAAAGTGGACATAATCAGATTTTTTCAGACTTTTGCGATAAGGAAGTTCTTGGAACTAAACTACAAACATTTATAAAGTTTATCGTTCTTCCTATTTAATTAGAATATTTTTCTTTTTACTAGATGAGAATAAAACTTTGATGCTGGGAAATGGCTTATTATAATACTAATAGTAATTTTGCAATATAACTGATTTTGGGTAACGGAAACCCTGCCATAAGAATTTCAAGCCATATTTCATTTAAGGCTTTGACTATGTCGTCATAATTCTTATCAATAAAACAGAAGGCTTTATTGGTTAGTGAAATGGCACTACAACATCCAGTAGTTGTAGATAAAAACGACAAAACGCCCACTTCATCGTTTTCATTCTTTTCTTCTCATTATAATTCAAGAACCGCCAGATGTGTTCTAGAATCATATTGCAATTATCTGTCAATTTTATAAAATCATCACGCTTTACTAGATTGGCATTAATACCCTTCCAAGATGTTTCTTTGTCAAGTGTTTTTGATCTATGGGGAAGGGCCAGCCTCCTAATTGCGTAAATCTCTCATTTTGATAATTAAAAAATATTCATTATTGAACTGTCAGAATCAAATCTATTACGATTATGAGTGTGTACCGCAACACGACGTTTTATCTATGTTTATGAAAGCTGAAGCGTAAAATCAGTTCACCTCAACATAAGTTAATTAAATCAGAACCGTACAAAATATGTGGAACATATTCATTTAAATTATTTTGTATTCGATTGGGATAAGATCTGATTGAAAGCCCAGAAGCGGAACGTAGACCAGTTTTAATTGAATGATTAATGATGAAATTATGACAAGTCAGACATATTGTCGATTTAACAAAGCTCCCATGGGGTGTGGCCTAAAACCACACGACTAATTGCGATCTAATTGCCGTGGCTTCATAATAGAGTAGGTATATCTCCTATATTTTGTATTGTTCTCTTTTATTTATTTTTTATTACTTTCACTAGTAATTAACCGCACGCCACATTTATATCATGTGATTTCGCTTTTCCAATGCCATTTAATCAGTTAACGTGTCCCATGAAGTCTTGGCTATAGTAGATTACCTAAATAATGAATTCGTATCCCGATGTGATATGTAAATAGGGATCAACTTAAGGCCTCGCTACATGAAACGCGGGGCGCGAGCAGGTCGTGTAAACGCCGGGCCTGCGCTCATTTATGTGGTACTAGCGACCCGCCCCGGCTTCGCACGTGTACGTTTTATAGCTTAAAACCTTTCTCTTGAATCATTCTATCTATTCAAAAAAACCGCATCAAAATCCGTTGTGTTTCAGACAGCGGGAAGCGACTTTGTTTTATACTTCGTAGGAATCCCTTGCATCCTACTAAAGCGGGCCCGTCGACGACACGCCCTGTTCACGACTAGCTCGTGTCCCTTACTCTAATTCGGAGTGACATGCTTCATAGTAACCATGAACACCACTAACGGGGGCCCGCCGACACCACGCCCCGCGTTTAGTACGGCGAAGCCTTCAGATATGTCTCTGAAATTTAGATGAACATCACCAAACCATTGTGACAATAAATATGTCACATCACGTCACAACTACGGCTCAAACGATCCGTAGCATGAACTAGGCTCACATAATGCAGAGGAGCTAATCAAATATTGATATTCAGTGTTCCCAGAGCTTTGTCAACGGTAATTGATTCTGGAGGGCTGTATAATTGTATATCGCGCGGGATTGTGTTCGGGGGTGTAGTGAGTTACTTCAATGGTAGACCTTAAATATTGGAAAATGTATTAAAGGGGATCTTTGGGGAAATAAGCAGCGGACCTAAATCAACGATTTATTGTCTGCAGGAATATTTGTAGACAAACTATTGACTTTTGCTATACGACTTCATGAATGCTCCTTCATCAATTAAAATGTTTATGGGCAAACAAAGGTACTTATACAAAAGTTAGTAGAAGGAAAGAGAGTACTTTCGGAGAGAGGCTTTCAGATGTGTTTACTGGCCAGGGTATGGCAAGAAAAACCAAATCAAAAGCAGCCAACAAGAAGACTGCACTGTGAAACAAGAATGCGCCAATAGCATCAAAGATACCTCCTTTCTTAACACTCGACAGATATCGTTGCTCGCATGACTAAAAGTCCTATCTCATTTTTTAGCTGATTTGAGTTAGAACCGCTATGAGAATACGAATCACGAATAGAAAAATGTAGCGGTTCTAACTCAAATCAGCTAAAAAATGAGATAGGACTTTTAGTCATGCGAGCGACGATATTTAACAGACGCTTACACTCGTAACCACATACTAGAATTCCTCATCGTCTATTATACTCTACTGATTATAACAATACACTAGGTAGTAAGACCCATTTTAGCAGGCAAATGTTTCGAAATAAGCAACATATTTCCTTCCAGCAGGGATTCAACACAGTACTATAATTTAACAAATCTTAACGGTCAATCAAGATAAAGAGGAACGCCAAGATTTCCTTTACGACACGGCCAGAAAGAACAAGGATGGCAAATATTGTAGAATGTATTACAATAACAACATTTCCGCTGGAAGTACACCAAGAAAAGTTATAGGTCGATAAAGTTCACCTTAATAGTAGATTTTTAACCTAGGGAAGAAAAGTAATTCGAAAATCGAACTACAATTTTCTTTATACTCCGTCTTCATTTTCATGAATATTTTTTTAATTCTTGCCGTATTGATAGACCTTTAATATTTTTGTAAAAATCTTAATATTATTGTTTGTATAAAGCATTTAATTATGTAAATAACAAAATTAAACCATTTTTGGTCAGAATAATAACTAAATAACCAAACCAAAACCAGCGCAAAATAAATCTTATATTATTTTGAATTCGTCGTTTATTGACGTTGCCATGGCAACGATGATAAGACATGCATGTCTTATTCCCAAATAATTACTTTTACCATACAAAGTATTTTATTTAACAAAAATCTTGCCCAATCGGAATCCATAATATTGTATTCACGATATGAATATTATACACATATTATGGTTACTTACTTCGATACAGATACTTACTTTGTCGCATTATTCGTAAGAAACAAGTGGAAGTCATTTTAATTGTGACAAAGGTGTTGTCGCCATTAAAATATAATCATAACAATATTCGATTTTAAACGTAATCGATTATCGAGTATGTATAAAATCGAATGGAATATAAATTAAAAAAAAAATACTTATTTAAACATATAGTAATAATAGGATGTTTGTAAATTATTTCATACTAGCTGTGCCCGCGACTCCGTCCGCGTGGAACTCGGAAAACAACATTGTGTCGCAGCAACTAAATAGTGTATATGTATGTATTCCATTTATTATAATAATAGACAAAAGTGTCCCACCAAGGCACTTATATCTTTTAAACCATTTCTTTAGGTAGAGTTTCAGCTCTTATTGATTGACCGTAAAGGTTCATATAACCATAATACTAAAAACGCGGTGCTTATTTCCATACATTTCCTTGCTAAAATGGATTATAATTGAATATTGATATTTATTGTGATAATGTAACGAAACCTTATCGCGATACAAAAATGGCTACAACGCCATCTATGTAGTTACAATCGGCGAACTAAATCAAAATATTTTACGCAGTGCAGTCTATAAAATGATTTCATTCGAGGTGTGGAATAGGAAAGTACTTTAAATATATAAAAATTTCACGTATAGAAGACTTCATTTTATTTTTATAAGTTAGAAATAGGTACTGCTTTCAAAGATTTCAAAAAGTTTGATCTGGAAATCGAACCAACCCAAATGCGAAAAAATATTATCTGTATTTTTATTTCACCAATCGATAGGATCAATAATACGGATCAAATCGCTCCAATAAACATTGTGTCTGAAATTGATGGAAGACCATAAAACCAAAATTGACTAACTTATGTACATTTAAATTCAAGCACTTATTAATTGTTGTTAAGTAGTTCTTATTTTTTCCACTTCGTTCAATTTAAGACAGTGTGTTTGTTGGAGAGTTTTGATCCTGATTATTGACCATAAATATATTTTCAACAGGTGCCTTTGCAGATGGTATAGCTTTGTCAGTTTGATTCCCGGTTCAGGCAAAAAAATCAGTAAAGGCAATATTTCTTACTTTTAAAAATAAAATGAAGTCACCTTTGAGTGAAATTTGCAATTTTTAATATTTAAAGTACTTTTCCTTCATCGCTATGTGTTTTGGGACATTACCTAAGGCTAACAATAAACTTAATAAAACGGCGACGACAGGCTTTAAATAGTTCTGACAACAATGAACAAAATAAAATACATAAAAACATTCCAAAAAAATTACAAAAAGTGTATTTTTTTAAAGTGAGGTTTTAACGCAGGACACTGAGCCAGCGACCGTTTACTGCAGCACTTACTTCAGTCTACAGCTTATACTACACAGTATATGGAAATAATGTTCCGTTGCTCGGCATCTATGAGCAATAGCGTGATAGTTTATATACCAGCATAAGCGCAGGCCCATCAAAATCGATTCACGCGATTTTATGATCCGAATATTAAGCTTATACTTCGCAGTATGTGGAAATAATGTTCCGCTGCTCGGCTCCTATGAACAATAGCGTGATGATATATGTAGCAGCAAAATTGTCGCTCTTTACGCAACACATCAGCGATCAATCAAAATCCATCCACGGGATTTTACGTGATGTCCGGACGGAAAGACAAACAGACACAATAATTCAAAAAAAAAATGTTATGGTTTCTTTATCGATAGTATAGTACCACCGAATCGAAATTTTGGAAAAATATTTAATTATTGACAAAGTGCACTTTGAATTTTATTAATAGTAAATAGATTTATAAATACATATTTAAGTATTCATAATAAAATATATGAGTATTTCAAATTAATCCATCGTATTGCCTTGCACAATTAAAAATTTAGAATACCTACACTTGCTTATGAAATTGAATGTATTTCTCTTCCACTGCCATTCAGATAGACAGGTACCTTATAAATTTTAAATAACATTATCCTCGTTTTTTTATAAAAGCTTAGTTAGTACCTTCTTCGAATAGCATTTCAATAGACCTTCCGTAGACTGAGAATATCGTTGATTATATTTCCTCACAACGTGATTTGATACACGTAACGCCATCTATTGAAAAGAAATGGTAAGTATACACAAATACATGCTAAGTTCTTTTAGAAAACTTAAAATTCGCATAACTTTTGATTGCGTGAACCGATTGCGATGAAACAAAAAACATATGTTACTTGAAGATAAGCACAATATTTATTTATAAAAGTCAACAACATTGGATCAGTTGTTTTTATGTGATGCTTGAACAAACAAACAGATAAACAGATAAACAGATAAACAGACAAACAGACAAACAGATAAACAGACAAACAGACAAAAAATCCAAAAATGTTAAAAAAGGGTTCTATTGGTTATAGTTTAACACCCCAACCAGGTTTTTTCAAAATATTTGCTATGTACAGACACGCCATGTCTACAGATTTATTATATGTATAGATCATTACAAAATATTAATTTTAAATTAGTATAAATCAAAGAGATTAATTGAATATGTTAACTAACACTATTGAATGTATTTGGTACCTATACATACTCAGCTTAATAAAATATTATGTTATTTATTGTGTTTCGTATTAGACAAGTAGCCCATTTATGATAAATCACAAGAATAGTGACAAACCTGTTGTGTTATAGTGGTTACTAGGATTATTCGTAACAGCTTATTAATTACTAATAAAGCTTAGTACTATAATTTGTAGCTATTAATGGAAGAGCACAATTCACATAACACATTTCTCAAACAAGAAAACGCGAATGAAAAATAAATACTTGTTTACCTAAGTAATATGATATTATTGTGATAATTATAATTATTTACAATTACATAATGTTTCATGGTTGTAATCGATTTATAAATGTAATTTTATTATCGATATAATTATATTTTTATACTGTGCAACATTTCTATTTGCAGTTGTAGATAAAAAAGCGTTGAAACATAATAACCAAAACATTAAACTACTATTTAAAATGACTATCCGACGGTGTACTTCCCCAGACTTTATTTATATTGCATAAATCTTACAAAAAATAAACGCGAATTATCAAAATTACGGAATATCTGTTCATACTACTTTGTACTGGCCGGATCTTGGCATTCCCCTTTTAATTGAAGAAATGGTTCAGAAGATTCGCGCCATCGTTAGCCATTTTGACTAATGTTATATGAAATGGAGCAAGCATGTACAATTTTTTATGCATGTCATTGACTCGAAACAAATATCTGCAGCGTGACATTGACTTTAACCTTAAAGATAATATACATAGAGTAGACAACCATAGACTAAACTGTAAACGGAAGCTTCCATCCGGACCGGTACGACCTTGCTTGCCCGGCCGGTAATGGGCCACTTCGTTTTACGTCCATTTCTTTGAACCAAGTGCTTTTCCAATTGGTTTATCTACTCTTTATTGCTACTAGCGATTTTGACCTCATCCATCTATGCGTGCTGACTCAGCATTGCTGAGTAAATGCCACTTCGTAACGCAACTAGGGGTGCATACTTAAATCATTCAGAAAACGGATGCATGATTATCTCCACAAGTGACGATATTTAAGTACGTCCGGCGCATCCTGGGCAGTCAGCTCTGCTACCAACCTTGCGGACTAACTTTTTCACCACGGCATGAGCTTTTCACGTAAACCTCGAGCTGACACAGAAGAAGAAGAACGCCACATTTTCGGGTCCTAAGATCATGATAGTCCTTTTTTATAGGGAGAATATCCTCATCGATACCTTCCACCCTGAAGATGATGGCGGGTTACGCCAGTTTCTTACCGGCTCAAATCGCTAGGTGTTCTTCCGAGGACGCATGGTCGGGGTCGCGGGATTCACTATTACATGCGCCGCTACCCAAAATAATCTATTTCCTTCCTCTTCTTCTCTCTTGTCATATGAGAATAGCTCATACCGTGGTAGTAAAAAAAATAATTAAAAAATCAAAAAAACCCGCCTGCATAAAAAGCGAACTAGAAAGATGTAAACAAGACGACTTCTAATCATAACATAACGTCAAACTTACGTAGGTTTTCAAAAAATCATGCTATCAAATCGTCACATGCAGTCGGAGGCTACGTATGTTTTTTGGTCAGTCAGTTTGTGAATTACATAAGTCTTAGGTAGAATCCCACCCACATAGATAGGTACAAAGATACATAGATAGGCGTGAAAAACATAACACTGTCCTTGCTGTCGCGCAGTCGGGTAAAAAGATTAGCCAGTTAACAAGGTTGGTCATGGGGCTGACTGCCAAAGGGTGCGCCAGACGTACTGAAGTATCGTCACTCGTGGAGGTTTTCATGCATCCTTTTTCTGAAGGATTGTGACAGACTTTTAATCTAACCCGTTAACCAGCCCCCTGATCTAGAACCTTTTCGATAAACAGTTGTCGACTGGGGCCCAATTCTCCTAAAATAAATTGTTGCCAAACGCAATCGAACCACAACCGTCAGTCAGTTTTTGTTTTCGAAAACTTTCAAAATGATTGATTTTGTTTTTTGTGTCCTACAATTTGATAGCTTTTGAAATTGAGAACTGTCTGAATGAACGGTTCGGCCTTGGTTCGGTTGTGATTTATCAAGATTTATTTTAGGAGAATTAGGCCCCTGATTAGGTTTGTTATGTTGTTTCGTCTACGATTCTTCTTCCTTTGGCTTGTCCCATTATCTGGAGTCAGCTCTCCTAGTCTGCCTTTTCCATTTATGTCGATCCAGAGCCGTTGCGGTGTCTATTTCGCTCTCCTTTAGATCTTTCTGGACTGATGTCAGCCAGGTGGCGGGGGGTCTTCCGCGATTTCGCGTCACTGTCGGTAGGTTAAGGGCTACTCGCACCATGTGGTCTTCTGGACGGCGCGGCGTAACCTTCGTCTACGATTCTTGTATATACAAAAAAAAGCAAACCGAATCGTTCGAGAATTGACTGATCGAATTGTTCTGAATCAGGGGGAAGATAGAGTTGAATGACAGCGTTTTAGACAGAGCTAAGTTAAAATATACTAACATATAGCTTTCCTTTTTCACACAAAATAAAGCAGCTCTAAGCTTTTAATTTTACAGTTTGATTATTTCCTAGCTGTGTAATACTTCTTGCAATAAACCCCGGCAGGGAGGATTCCAGTCAGCTATCTTGTTACGTCACAAGATGGCCGACTCTGACGGAATTGAAACGATGCGTGTAATTGAAATTCTATGGCAATGCTACTGACACCGATAGCACCCCGAAGTCGATTATCCTGTGACATTTTTCAAGTTAAATGATAGAACAGGGTAGTGTTTAAATAAATTAAACGCAAGTTCAACTTAACTAAACGTTATTCTATACAAGGTGTAAACGAAATCGTGTAATTCCTTCAAACCGCGTGATCTAGGTGACACAGACTAATCCTAAATAGGATTACGGAAAAAAAACTGAAAAAAATAATTAAAAAAAAGTTGGTTTTCTCTTTTTGATTAAGTAATTTTATTATAGAGCCCCGAGTTAACTGACTGCAAAGAGCGATATCACGTTAGTCGTACCAGCCAACCGTGTCACCGTGCTTTCATTAATTTATGCGTGGCGCCGAAATGTTCACAAAAATAAAATAAAATTTTGCAAAAAAACAGTTTCTTTTTTTTTTTACTGATTCCTTATTAGGTGGTTAAGATATGATCAATTACCGCAACCGCATGAAAAAAAGTTTATTTTTTATTTTTAAACAAGCTAAATCCCGTGCGCGGCCAATCTACACTAGAAGTAGATCATGTGGTTTTAAGGAATTACACGAATTCGTTTACACCCTGTATGAGTGTGTGATTAAGAACAAGGCTTGTGTTGACCAATATTAATTCTGCGGTTAGACAACGGTTTACTCGTACCTGAATTGTAGGTAAACGGACCAGACAATTAGTGTTGGAGAATACCAGCCTTAATGGATAACATTGTCAAACAGGGTTTCAGAAATATGTCGCTCGGAATGATACACACGCTACAAAGCGGACTAAGAACCTGTAATTTGCATTGTAGTGTACTATAATTTGATTATCACAGTTAACGGTGAATGAAAACAACGCGAGGGAACTTGCACACCTGATAAGGCTCCATAAAGTTTTCAATGGTATGTGTAGTCTGCTAACCCGCTACAAGCCAGCTTAGTGGACTGACGCCCGGACTCCGCCAAATCGGAGACGAGACGAGTGGAGACGAGACGAGCGGAGCGGAGACGCGTTTTAAAAAACCAATAGAATTTCGTTATTCACACATCACGTCTCCACTCAGCTTAAGTGGATACCACTGAGCGGAGATGTATCATATTTGTATGGCGCGATGGAAGTGGAGATGTGAGCTGTTCCTCGCTGAGATTGAGCTGGGCCGCGGTACAAGGCGGAAATGTGAGCTTTGGCTGCAGTGAGCGGTTTCGTGTCAGATCGCACTAAACTGTGCGTTCACATCCAACGCTCGCCGCACGCAGTTCAGCTCCGCTAGTCAGAGCACATCTCCACCCTAGCCAGCACACACCTCCGCTACAGTCTGGCAGTACGCATCTCCGCACAGTTTCGGTGGATACACCCCAGCTGAAAAATATCTCTTCTCGTCTCCGCTTCGGACATCTCCGCACATCTTCGCTACGGTGGAGTCCCGGGCCTGAGGCTTAAACCCCCCGCAGTGGAACGGCAACGGGCTGATTAGGATGTGGGACTTTGTAAATAAGTAGGTACTTACCTACTGCATCTTTTGTCTCATTAGTCAAAAGTCAACATACACAAATATAGGATTAACAACGCAACAACATAACCTTTAATGGAGTTTTCCTAACATCAGGTCGAGTTACATACAACAAAAAAAAAGTTATCAAATTAGGCGGCAGACACCATAAAAAGTTTGCAACACCCGGCTATGATTAATTATTACGTAGTTACAACGTGGTTATGAATAAATTAACCATAATTGGCTTGTTAGCGGCACGAGAGGAAACCAAATTTAAATGTAGAACCAACCACCATACACGGAATACGAGATGGAGTGCGAAAACTTAATTAGGAAAATTTGATTACGACCAACTTTGTATAATAATACTTTGGGATATTCATACAATTAGGTACGCACGGGAATATATCAAGGTACATGTTTTCAGTATAAGCTGATCTCGATGATATATGATGATACAGGCTTTCCCTACTATGGAAGGTGGGGGGAAGCGCACTATTTATGGAATTAGTTCCTACTTGCTAAATTCCCGGTCACAATCCACCGAGCTCTCCCGTCGTAGAGCCAGTCGTCTCTTCAGACTCCAGTCACACCGATAATTCAGCCCTCATCAAGCTGTCTCCCTACCAATGTCCCACCATCAACTCCCTAAGACGAAATCCGAATCCAACTAGGGGTCGCCCTTAGTGCTGTTGTTGCTAGTAGTCATGATGTTAGTGTAGTAAAAGTAGTTAGCTTATGTAAAGTATTATACTTCCCCCCATTGGCTGGAGACCCTTCAGGTCTCACCAATAACTGCCTTTTACATAGAAATGGTCCGCAAAGACCATCTACAAGCAGCAGAAAAAATAAAAACTTGCAAAACTTGAGTCAACTTCGCCAGCACGCTGTGCACCTTCTTTTTTTACGTAGGGAAATCCTCATGGATGGGTACCCATATCTTTTCCAGTTTTTTATTATTCTTTCTGAAATAATCACTGCCGTCATTTTTGTGACTGCTTTTCGGCATTGTCTTACACTTTTTCTCGTAAAAGGCGGTGGGTACCGCCTGGGGAAAGCGAAGACAGAACTTCAATAGAAGTAAGATGAAAAACCTACAATTAATCCAGAGTATTTGGATTGAGATCTGGTACTGGGATGGGATGGGCGTAAGACCACCACGATTTCAAGTCAAAGTCAAATATTTTTTTATTTCAAGTAGACCAGATTACGGTTACTTTCGAAAGGTCAACACTAGATGCTCGGTTCCAAGTAGTAGGTCCTATGGATAAGAGCAGGGAAGTTTCATGGACATGGATTAACAATGTTCCTCTTACTATATGGCTGGTTACGCGGGATTCGCTCCCACATTCCGATCCAACAGTAAATTCGTAAAGTTTGAAGTGCAGACTGGCATTTTGTATACTTTTTTTATTATTTATTCTTAATTAGACGACTGAACAGCTGTCGACGTTCATGAAGGAGGAATTTTGGCCGAGAGGTGTAGCGTTCCGACGATTTCGGGGCCGGCTACCAGACACCGCGCGACACACGACGCCGACTCCTCGTGTGATTTAGTGTTAATATTTTATTGTTTATGTATAAGTATTTTTGTTAGTTTTGTAAGTTTTATATTGTATTGTATTATTGTATTTTGTTAATATGTATACTTTATGTAGTGGTTTCGCCTAGCTTCCACGACACAGGGAATCCTAGTGTGGAAGCTAGTGCCAAATGTAAGTTTATTTTTACAATAAAGATTATTATATTTTACAATTTGCATAAATTTACTATTGTAATTAATATTATGTTTTTCTTTGTGTGGACTCAATTAATTTATTCACCTAACAGAACTGTGTTGAGGAGTTTATAGCATAAACACTAGGAAACGGTAAAGGGTGGACTTTTTGAGGGCTGTCTTTTGTAAGATTGACTTCCAAAACGAACAGAGTAGTTGTAATATATTTTGAATAAGTGAGTTTTGAGTTTTTTTTTTTTGACATGAAACTCAATCGAGTCAAAGTCAAAGTTTTTTATTTCAAATAGACCAGATTACAGGCACTTTTAAAACGCCAAAACTAGGTGCACGATTCCAAAAGGTAGGTTCTATTCTATGGAGAAGAGCCGGCAAGAAACTCCATGAATACTCTTTTTAAAATAGTAGATCATGATTATTCATGACAATTCCATTACAGTAGCGTTCCTGGAAACAAGCACATGGACGGCAAGCACACAACCGCTTACCTCACTATCACTGCTTTTTAGAACAGATAATAAATAGAATTCAAGCAAATTATTCAGAGTGATATATCACGTGGGTGGCCAATATCAATTCACAGTATTATCAAGGGACCGGTAACACTAATAACATTATACTGCAAAAACCTCGTTACCGAGAGGACCTGAGGTTGCGTAGGTGGCAAACAAAAACAAAATTACCAGCCAACCTCAACGGGCGGACAGAAATAGAATTTCCTTTTATATAGCATTGTATGTACTATATCACGTAAAGTTTACCGAATGCGTGGGTAGGTAGTATACTCCTGAATTTCCTTTTAGAAAATCGTTTAATTTAAACATACAACCTTATTTTTACTTTATACGAAAACCGAGACACCCCAACAAGATTTTCATCAGAACTGCCTGAATATGTGTTTTTTTTAGTAAATCTCCAAGTTACACCTTAGTTTATGTCGCGTTAAGTTCCCTAATAAAGTGTGAAATGCCTGCCCAATCTGGGGTTGCCCAACGCCTCCTGCCGGAGGCTCTACGCGGGGATCGTACGGTCCATGGCCCTATATGGGGCGCCAATATGGGCAGACACCCTGACGGCCCGCAATGTCGCAATCCTACGGAGACCGCAGCGGGCGATGGCCGTCAGGGTGATAAGGGGGTACCGTACGATCTCCTTCGAAGCGGGGAGCCTCTTAGCCGGATCGATGCCCTGGGATCTGGAGGCGAGGGCCCTCGCGCTGAGATATCGTCAGCGCGAGGAGGCGCCTGAGCGGAGTGAGCTCCGCCAGATCCTAGTGGCCGAGTGGAGAGAACGACTTGCGCAACCCAGCGCAGGGCACGCCGCAATAGCGGCGGTAAGACCCGTTATGGAGGAGTGGCTGGAGAGGCGGCATGGCGCCCTCAGCTTCCGGCTGACGCAGGTGCTCTCGGGAAATGGATGTTTCGGGAAGTACCTGTGTCGTATAGGCCGTGAGCAGACGCCCGGATGTCACCACTGCGTCGACTGCCCTGAGGACACGGAGCTGCACACGCTGCAGGCGTGCCCTGCGTGGGCGACGCAGCGCCGTGAACTAGTGGCGGCAGTCGGTGGTGACCTCTCGCTTCCGGCCGTGGTTCTGTCCATGGTCGGGAGCGAGAGTGCGTGGGAAGCCGTCACCTCCTTTAGCGAGGTGGTGATGGCAACCAAGGAGGGAGCGGAGAGGGAGAGAGAGGCGACGGCCACTCTCCCTTCCCGCGCCAGACGCACCGGGCGCCGCCGGAGGGCGCGCGACGATCTCCGGCCACCCTAGTGTGTGGCCTGCGGGCGACGGGTTAGGGGACCCGTCGCCCGACCAGTAACAGGCCCGAGAAGGCGGCGCGCATTGTTCCGTGCGCGCCTCTCAGGAGGACGTGGGGCAAGGCCCCACAGAAGGAGAGGTCCGCCAGGGGCTGGCGGACCGAGGCCTGCCGGGGTTGCGGCGCATGCAGCTGCGAATCCCGTGACCCCGGCCAAGGGTCAGGAGAAGGAACACCGTGGGTTTTTAGCCGGTAAGAGTCCGGCATAACCCTCCGCCATCCCCGGGCGAAGGGTATCCATGAGGATTTTCCCACGATTAAAAAAAAAAAAATAAAAAAAAAAATAGGGGTTGTCTAATACAAGCAAACTGACCGAGAGGACCGTCTCAAACCTCAAGGTGTATATTCCCGTCAACTGTTATGGGTAGAAAAATACTGAAACAAAATCGAAATTAAAGAAAAAAAAATGTGTAAAAAATATGTCAATCGATTCTCCTAGTGATTCTGAGCAACTAGTTTCAGGTTTAGTATATACTAAAACTAAGCTTGTATACTACTTCACTACATAGTATAAAACAAAGTCGCTTCCCGCTGTCTGTCTGTCCCTACGTAGGTATGCTTAGATCTTTAAAACTACGCAACGGATTTTGATGCGGTTTTTATTAATAGATAGAGTGATTCAAGAGGAAGGTTTTCAGTTATACAACGTACACGTGCGAAGCCGGGATGGATCGCTAGTAGGTATCTTAGGTATAATGATAAGGAGATGAAAGTTTTTTCCAGTGGTATTAAATTGAACTGAAGTCTATTAGATCGCTAACCAAATACATAGTTACATACAATGTTATCTCATAAATAATCTAAATCATAGTATTGTAGTTAGGGCCGATTTTTCAATCGTCAGGTAACTTTTACCTGAGGAATAAATATCACGCTTTGGCAGCTTTTATATAGAAAATCTGTCAAACCGTCAAAAATATTCATCGAATAAAAGTTATCTGACGATTGAAAAATCAGCCCTTACTGAAATAGTTAAAGATATTGATTTTAAAAGAGTAACCATTGAGTTTCTTGCCGACTCTTTTCCATAGGAAAAAACAATTTGAAACCGTGCACCTAAATTCAACTTAAGTAAAACAAAAGAAAATGAATTTGATTTTGAAATACATCGAAAAAATTATACAGTTATTCTTTCCCTATACCTATATACAGAATATAAAAATTTTAAGTTCGTGATCTTAGCCACAGTTTATGTATGAAGGTTTTTTTTTCTTCTATTCTAGGGTCGCATCGATACGAACTCGTTCCCCAGAAAAACTCAAACGTTCAAATTTTTACACCCTGCTATGCTTATACCTAATGATGAAACTGCCGGTAATCAGCAAAATAATAACAAAAACTATAACGATGTGTTATGTGTTAGTAACATCTCCTATAATAACAATACGTCGCTTCTAGAAGTAATTGCAATCGTGTCTAAATATAATGATAATGTTTATTTGATTGGCAGGCTGTTTCTAATGCTTAAACACAGAACTTAAATAACTGTCAATCACTAAGTGCCATTAGCAGTACCTTTGTGAATGCTTGTTACTCAATAATATTTAGAACTTATTTCAAAACAAAGCAAGGTTACGTAAACGTAAACGAAGTTGAACTTAAAAGTAATACCCACCTAGGGTGACCAATTTTATTTAGTTTCAACCACACTTGGATGCTTCCTGTATCGTGCGTCTACAGACATAGATTTCACATGCACAAACACCCAGACCCGACACAAGTACAGTAAACGCTCAAAAGTCCATAGGCACGCTAAGGACTACATTGCTATAAACTCGCGCACGATGCAGCGAATGCGTATGCATGTGCGTGTACGAGTGATGTCTCAACATTCCACAGATAACACACACTAATGAACTGTCGTCGCGCTACGCGAAATAACATTATATTTCTGTTGCATTTAGAATACGCGTCATAGTGATGCGTCATTTTTAACATTGCATTGCTAAAATTCGCATTGAACTAATATGTCCTGATAGCTGTTTGGGATAAGCATTCATCCACAATCAATGACGTCTGAGTTCGAGTCTTACAATGCGTAACTCGTTTTTGTTTCTTTGAAACTATTATTATATTTGTATTAAAGCAAAAACATTATTCGTTATTGATGTTTATTTATAATGTTAGTTATTGTATTATTATTTCATTATTTATGTGATATTATGTATTCAATTTATCTTTTTTTGGTGTAGGAAGGTGGAAATAAAAAAGCTGTGCTAAATGATAACAAAAATGTTTATTCGTTTTATTTACTTATATTACTAACAAACTTATGAGAATTGAGACGTCACATTCCTACCAAGATAAAAGAAATTATCTTGAAACCGTTCCCAAGATTTTTTGTTGTATACCTACTTAGTCAATTCATAATAACATAACAAGGAAGGGATATTCTAATGACACAAATATATTTGTTGACATCCACTTATTTAAGTATCGGTATTCAGCAGAGTTTATTGAAAACTAATATGTGATTTAGACTTTATGAATATGTTTTTTATGTAACGTCACAATTAATGTATTGAGGTTATAGCTTAAGTATTCATTTTCTTGACGAAAAGAAGATTGAAACTAAACCTCAATTTAAGATCATTAAATAATTACGGACATGTTAATATTACTAAATATTTAGTTACACCGTCTAATTATTAAAACCAATAACTAGAACTGTTGGTGCGTGGAAGAATAAAAGCCAGTTCTCCTGCCTGCTGCACTCATCCATCCCCACATATTAATTGTAATGCGACCTGAGTCTGTATTAGGGATTACGTTTTTATCACACAAGCGAGTGTTATTCCAGCGCCATAAGTGAAGCCTACCCTTTTGACTAGATTTAAACGTCTTTTCATCTGAGAATATGGTAGTATTCCAGTCAAAATCTAAGTAATCCCGTGCGAAATGTAATTGTTCTTGTTTATGTCATTATTTCAAGAAGGGCTTTTTAGCGGGTCTTCTGTGATGCAATCCTTCAGCGTGGAGGGCACGGCGGACAGTTTGCAGCGAGGTATCAAATAATTCCGTAAAGTCCCTCGTAGGTGTGAAACCATTTGTTTCATAATAAATAGTCCACCATATGTTGTCGCTGCGTCTCACCAATAAGCGACGGCCTTCCACTTCGCTATCGACTAGCAAGGCTTCCCTCTTCCTCATATCTTTTGATCCTAAGACTTACAGTATTCCTCTAAAACAAAAAAAAAGTAACATTAGGCGGCTATATCAAAATACTGAAGTGACTTCATTTTCATATAATATAATAATGTTTATTTAATATAATAATAACTAATATTATAACTCTGCATTTTAAATCCAATAATAAACACTAATTATTTATCTTTTGGGCCTCATGATGGCGGATTTAAAAAAGAATTTGGAGACAAGGCCAAATAATCTTAGGTGATTATAAATTTGAAGTAAATGATCAAGTTAAGAATTGTTTGTTATGATACTCACATTCAGTCCGGTTTCATCAGATATTTGTGTTCTATTTAAGACCACTTTTATGCAGCGCAATAATATTCGCCCTCGTCTCAATATTATTATTTGCCTGCATTTTGAGAATAAATACAATACGCTATCTATTAAACCACACGTCACTAACTAACATTTACAATCAATCGACAACGTTCGTTCCGATCAAGTTAAATATTCATAAAACTCATGTCTATCTACCCCACAAAAATCTAAATTCTTTATTTAGTTTTTTATGATCTACCTCCCTAACGTTACGAAATGTGTGAACCAGGCGAACAAGATAATTGAATATTATATCTGTCTCATTACTTACAAATACTTACAATCGAGTAAAAACTTACAAAAAGTCTGCATTGCGTGAGATTTGAACGCACGCCTCCATGAAGCAGGCATGTTGTTGGACGCGCTTAACCACTAAGCCATCTTAACATATAGATTTAAGTTGAAATTATGAACTACAACGATGATGCATGTGTCTCTTAAAAATAGAAGGTCGTAAGTCAAACTAAACGCCAAGCTATTGCTTTGTGAGATTGCCTATGGACTTTTGGTCCCTACTGTACCTATTTGTAGGCTTGTTCCGTGCGGGCATCGAATCGAATCCGCGACCCGTAGTGCAAGAAGCCAATCTCAGCTACGGTGCCAACGGTGTCGTCTTATGACGCAGTTGACGCAGTTCTAAAGCCGCATAGCTTAAAAGATTGGGCTGAACTGGGTGAAGTCTGTTTATCACACGACGACTCGTGAACCATTGTAATGTGAATCTTATATCTTTAACATAAAAGTAAAACGACGCGTCTTCGTGAGACAAAATACATTGGGTACAGCTACGAGAGGACATCTAGATATTAAACACTAGTGTTCGTTATTCGGCTTTGCACTTATTCGGTACTAAACATTCAACACTGCACTACGTCACGCCAAAAAGTCCCTTCCAAGAACAATCACATTTTATGTCACCGACTCCGACACCGACGTGACTCGTGCATGATGCATAATAATGATCGTTATGTAGTCCGTGACGAACCAACTTCCTTCCCCGACGGTTGTATATCGAATTCTGTAGAATATAGCGTTGACACGTGAGGCTGAGACAACACTTAGCTGCGACACGAACTGAGACAAATGTATTCACGTATGTGGCTACATTAAGTGAATTATTACCAAATCTGCATACATTAAAACTCCTACCAAATCAGCATATTGGCATCGTACACAAAGAAAAGTGCCTATTTTAAAGCCTTTCCTGTAGGTACTTACAAACTCCCTAGAAACCAACGCGTCTGCAATGCGTACAGGAAAATAAAAGTGAGTGATACATGCATGTTTAAAGTAAGCCCGCCAACAAGTAAAGACGTCGAAGCGCAAATGTAAATGGAGCGAGCTAATCTAGAATTCTGAGGATTTGTGTGTAACAGTGGCGAAGGCTCCATACAACTCGACTCCCATCGGCTTCCCTTTCGAAACGAATAGTTACTGGAATTCACGCATCACACTTGAGCAAGGTAAGCATTTTTTGGTCCGGCTTTCATAACATACATAACATAACTTCACGCCTTATTCCCCGAAGGGTTGGCAGAGGTGTATAGTACACCCACGTTTCGCCGTTATGTTTAAGTCCCATGTAATAGGGGGCGAGCCTATTGCCATCAACCGGGCACAAATTCCAGACTCCGAGCTGCTACTGAGAAATTCCACATGGAAAAACCCAATAACACTTTGTCCGACCTGGGGATCGAACCCAAGACCTCACGCTCAGCAGTCGCGCTTGCGACCACTAGACCAACGAGGCAGTCAAGGTCCGGCTTCCCTTTTAAGAAAATTCACCCTTCGCCACTGGTGTGTAAACAACTTGCTATATAAGGTAAGCCGGAAAGGGGGTATCTGCGGGCCACCATAAGTAACATTGATGACTATTTTAAACGAAGTGTTATAATTTCTAAATTCCATGATTTCTATTTCCAAGCCAAATGTTATTTTAGTTTTTTTCCCAGAAATTCTTCATCCCTGCTTTAGTTACGAATTCAGAAAAAGAGCTTCTAATCCGTAACCTCAAAGGATGACCTAAAATGTAAACACAGCTGATTGTAGCTGAGAATAAATAGATTTTAGCGTATTTTTGATGCAAGCTTTTAACAGCAATTTCTCTTAAAATATTCACTTTAGGGGACAGTAATAGAAGAAAAGTTATTCATTATTATGGGTACTTTAACACCCTTTCGTATTAGTACCCCCTTTCCGACTAAACAAGTAGACATGAAAAAAATTATTGAGTATTCTAGAAGAATGGGCGCCAGTGCATCTTTGTAACGCGTTCGTGTATGCATGTAATACCGGCTTCCTACGGTGCGTGATAGCGCGCACCGCGACGCACGAGCTCGCACCGACGCACCGTGGGAAGAGACTCGTCCGTGGTAACGCGGATGCTTGCGGAGCAGTGCTCCGTATCCACATCACACACCTTCATAATGTGGCTTCCCACGGTGCGTGATCTTACGGATGATACCACGCACCGGCTGGTGCACTCTACTACGCACCGTGGGAAGCCAGCTTAAAATACATTGCTCCCGTTATACTTGTCTCCAGTCTTCTTATTTTCTCACCTGAAGTCACCCTGCAACCGGACCACAGCAGCTGGCCCTTATGTGTTACAACTTTCCGAATTTGGAGTAATATGCGTCTCATACATTATTAGCATACATTTTATGAAAGTAATTGGTCACGTGCTCATTAGCAATTACCTACTTTATTTCATATTAATTACAGTGTTTCTTTGTTTTGAGTGTAGGTACAGATCGCCCTCACGTGAACTACGGAAAACCTAGAAGCCTCCACACATGATAAATTAAGTCCGTCCGGCGCAACCTGGGCAGTCAGTCTCGCTAGTGACTGCTGACTGGCTAATCTTTTTACCGTTAGACGTGAGTGTTAGGACGGATGCAGTGTACCTACTTACTGCTTATCTACCTACTTATATCTAAATCTAGCTAGCTAAGTTATTTGTAGCCGACTATGGAAATTACATTCAAATCTGACAGACAAGCTCTAGATTTGGCACGTTTTACTTCCTTCTATAATTGCAAAAGAAAGTTATCCAATGTGTTTATATAAGACCTAACTTCGTTGCATTCAGTTCTATAATTATTAGTAATTATTACATTACGATTGGAATAAATTACAATAAAACACGCCTAAGATGTACGAAAATAATTGATTGCAAGGCTTAGCTAAATGGCGTTCTCTGTGATATATCAAATATCTGCTTTTCTATATCAGGAAGACGGGCCCGCAGCTGTTGTTTATATCATAGCATTACACCTTTATGCACTCAACTACCCGCTTGCCAAGCCGTTCAATATATCTTGTCGTTCTTAACATTATTTAGACAGCGGTTCTTACTCATAAGATCATTCCATTCCACCTGCCAAGCATATCTCATATTATCCTTTATAACCATCGTGTACTCAAATGTTTTACAAATTGGCGTACAAGTTTTAATATAAGCGATGTAGGTATGTTGTACAAATAGTCAATTTTTATTTTCGTCTTCTTTATATCCTCATTGATTCCCTTTGCCCTGGAGAAGGCTTTGGGTTATGTCCGTCCGTTACTGGCTAAAAACACACGGTGTCCCTCCTTCTGACCCATGGTCATGGACCCATGGTCGGGGTCACGGGATTCGCTATAGCATGTATCGGAACCTCGGCAGGTCTTGGTCCTCTCTTTTTGTGGGGCCCTGCCCTATTGCCCCACGTCCTTTCGAGCCTGTAACTGGTCACCCGTTTTATAAATGGTCCTGATAATTTCTCAATGTCTTTCATGCTCTTTTGCCCTTGTAATCTGAAGGTTCACCATAGTAGTAAATAAAATATCCGTTTGAAGAATTCAAGAACTCTTGATCAGTGCTACGTGATAATAAATAGCTCTTGAGAGCTGAATCGGTTTGATCCGAGACGCTGATTTGATATTTTATAAAAAATCTCAAAAGTAGAAGAAAGTCTGATGACGTTTATATTACCACAGTTCCACTTGGGATGCTCTCAGTCCTTCATGTTGAGACTATTAATACAGACCATAGAGCTATGAACACTAGGCAGGTACATTATACTACTTGTAAGTACCACGACCTTAACATCCGGGCATCAGTACCAGACCAGTTTCCAATCTATAACACGTTACGGTAATTTTACGGTAGTTCGCTCCCAATAAATCAATGATGTTATCGTTACCGCATAAAACAAAGATTGCTTTGGCGTCATACTGTTTTCTAGTTATAACCGTTATGCCTGATTTCGAAGGGTACTCCAACAGAGCCGATGACGTAACATCACTGGGAACGAGTCTATTGCGAAACCAGATTTTATTTTATAAGCTGTCTAATCTCAGGTCGGCTGATGTAATTAGTTGTTAGTATTTTGGACAACCAATTAACAAATTCGAGTCCACTTTTCATAGAGCTCATACGCCATCCCGCCATACATATTGCTAGTGGACCTTCCAGGAGGGTCCTCGGCATTACGTTTGCGCTATAAGAGTGAACCCTCGAGGAGGGTTCCTGGCATTAGGTTAAAAACCGTGAAAAATACGCTACTTCGTCGTAAAATAGGTGTTTGCTTATTTCATGACGGTGAATTTTCCAAGAAAAAGCCGCATTTAAAATGAGCCCTCCACGAGGGCATCCGGCATGGCGAATGCGACTCCATGGTGCCGTCCTGGAGGGCAACCGGCACTGAACATATTAAATACGTTGACATGAGACATGACACTTTCAATAACCTACCTATCGGTTTGTTCTACTCGAGATAGAAAGGTATAAGCTCCATAGAAGTGTCAAAGTACAATGATTAAACTTGTATGGGCAGAGGTGCCTTTTATTTCTTTCTTTTTACTACTTTTTTTCTGTAACCCAGAGTTTAATGATAGCCGCGAAAAAAAGGCACCAATTTTGGTCTTTCTATCTCTAGAGGGCAAACCGCCAAGAAATAGGCTATGGAAAACGGCCGTAAATCTATCCCTAACGGGGTAACTCTATCCCAGTCAACTGTATAAATAGGCCTTTCCTGTCCTGTCAGCCTGATAAAGGACATTCCGGCGATCGTCAGAGCCTCGTAGCTTAGTAGTACGATAAGCCTTGTCTTGCTTGACGTTTGACGCTGGATAAATTCCTCTAACAGTTAATATAACACTAGTAGTAATAGAGCTCCGTGTGAAAGTTCGTCCGGGGAAACAATACCACCATACCTATTTCTGGCGCCAAGCAGCGTTGCTGTGTTTCGGTTTGGAAGGTGTATGTTCTAAATTACAGGCACATGAGATTTTTTAGCTTTGCCTCTAAGGTTGGCAATGCATCAGCAATCGTCTTGGTGTATATAGGCGGCGGTAGCCACTTTTTTTTTGCTATTGTTTCGCGTTTGCCCACTATCTCGCCTGATGGTAAGCGATGATGTGGTCGACGGTGAAGCACACTTGCCTATTCACTCTTGACTTAAAAACCCCAAGGTTGTAGCTATCAGGAAACACAGACTCCGCCAGGGAATTCCACTCCTTAGCTGTACGAACAATGAAAGTGTTCGCAAAACGCTTTGTACGTATGAGTGAGATGTCCACCGTGTACCGATGGCGCAATGCCGTACGTCTTGTAGTCCGATGATGGAAAGGGTCAGGCGGAAACAAATTGTGCAGTTCCATCGCACACTCCCCGAAGTGTAACCGATAGAAAACCGACAGGCTTGCAACTCTGCGTCGATGTTCAAGGCTCTGGACTTTCCATCAGATGGACCATCGGCTTGTTTGCCAACCGTATTTGCACAATCGGGGACTGGAACCAGATCTCATGATCAACATCCACACTTGCCACCAATTAGACGTTGGGTTCCTAGGTAACGTAACTTGTTGTTCATGATTTCGCACGGATATTGCTGTGGGAATCTTTATCTATTCGCTATTGGTTGAATCTGGTGATGACCTAAGATTGCTTCAATGTTTGGGATTAGTGCCTTTGTTTTATTTTTTCTTAGAAAAGTTAGTACGACAACACTGTTGTTTATAGCACCAGCTTTGCACGATGTTTAGATAAAGAAACTGTTTTCTTTGTAAATGGTCTTGTGTTTACGTATTGGTTACATGAATATTTTAGCGTATAATCAACTTTTGAGCTATTTGGCACAGTTTCATTTTGCTCAGAGTTCAGGGTTTCCTCCAAGCAGACTACAATTGAGTGGGTTATAATTTTCAGTCCGCATTGTTTCTGCTTGCAATTTATGTTTTAATGGCTTTCACGACACAAATCCTATTGAAAACGAAAAATCTTTCCTGAATGGAAATGTATCCATGCTGGCAAGCGGATTACTGGTTCAATTACTCAGCTTGTTTCAATATCCCGAATTGGAACAGGAACACAAAAAAAAAACATTTATGTTTGCAAAAGCTTCATTCATTCCACAAATGTTTCACTCTAATTACAGCCTATACGAAAATGTAGATTATTCAAATCCGTCATCTGTAAGTCAATGAAGATCATTATTATTCGTCGTAAGACTTGGCCTCGATATAAGGAAACTTGGTCAAAGTTGAACTGAAGTCAGTTTTCGTGGCTATGAATAAATTATAGGACCAGCAGGCGTAAACAGACGTTAAATTTTCAATTGGACACGAAAAAGATCGCAGTTATTCCTTAAGCCGCGCTTTGAGAGATTTTAGTGGAAAGGACGCCTTATTTTTTGTTGAAGATGATGGCTTTGCTAGCTGAATGAAGGATTCAGTTAGGATTATCTGCAGCAAGAATAGAAGAATGCCGTACGTAGGTAATAACGTAAACGCTGGATCTGGAGACCGTTATGCAACAAAGTTGGTGACCCTGTGGCATCTCCTGATTCATGGGTCAGTTCCTTAGGATAGACATGTCGGCGCAGTTCGGAGCTTGTGGCGTGTCAGCTGGCAGATCGGCGCCAGCAACCCGCTTTCTACGTGTATACGCACTTAGGCTTTCGTAGTTCAACGCTGGATCTGGAAACCGTTATGCAACCAAGTTGGTGACCCTGTGGCATCTCTTGATTCATGGGTCAGTTCCATAGGATAGACATTTGGACAAAAAATAGAGGCTCACAATCAAAAGTGTAACTAGATTACTGAAACGTTTGATGAAACTATGGATGATTTAAATTCTCTTTTCTTTTTGTCTTATATTTCTTGGTGTTGTCAAATATGTGCTGTATTGAATAAAATTTACTGTGTTGCAATATAGCTAGCATTTTTAGGCGGCGAGTGGCTTTAAAATATGTTTAGCTATGTCTACACCAGTGCGCTTTCATGTTCATCTTGCGTCTTCGTCTGAAGCATGCGTGAAGCGCCATAGCGCATGTTTTAATAGATACAAGTTCGACAAAAAGCGCATGCCCCTAGCGCACGCTAATCTGTCTATTGTATGTCGACTGACGACTGACCGAGGCGCACCGGTGTAGAAGATAAGCTGCATGCGTCTTATGGCAATCAATACTGCATGCGCTTGACGCAAGAGGAATTGAAAGTTGAAAGCGCAAGATGAACATGAAAGGTGTAGACATACCATTAAATGGATGTTATAGTAACCATTTGATCTAGCATGCTTCTGCAGTATCCACGATCACGGTTTCCCAAGCATTTAAAAATCGTTCTACCGCTTTTCCTGCACCCAGCACCCACCCTTACTTCTATACGATTCCCATAATGGTAGGCATATTTTGCCTCGCGACAATTTATTTGTGCCCAGACTATCATACATTTATGTCAGATTCGGTGTCAAATATCAGTATTTGCTCGGCTTTCGGTTCATATTGCAAATGTTTCGTACAAAAGGAAAAGATGACAAGTATGAAAAGAAATAAGTGGAAGGTCGAAATATTATTTATCGGAAAAGTTTTGGAGGTAGAATGAGAGAATGCTTCAGGTACTCGTGTCTCGAGGAGAATATTCAAAGATAGCTGTTGAGATAATAGACACAATAGATGTAATTAAAATATAAATCGTCGTTCTAGTGCCTCTTGTCTTAAGGGGTTCATGGCTAATTAACCCCTTAAGACAAGAGGTTAAGCTGTGCTTGCCGCGGTCAGTCCGTGGATGGGTGACCATTCGTTATTCATCGAGACCCCTGCCTGTCTCGGAGAGCACGTTAAACTGTCATGTCATACGAATAACTATGACAGTTTGACAGTCGTTACGGGTAGTCAGAAGCCCGAAAGACTGACAAGCGGTCTAACCTTAGGACATCAGTATTGCCCGGTACCTAACTGGGTTGCGGAGGTCTGATGGCAATCGCTCCGTATCAAATTCCGCCGCATCTGGTTAGACTGGAAGCTGATCCCAACATAGTTGCAAAAGGCTGACAGATATTGCCTCTTGTCTTATCCATAACAAGTGTAGGATTTTTAACCAAAATCCCGCCAAAACCGCCATAAAAATACGAAAAATCTCTAAAAACGACAGTAAGACCCCTAAACCTATAAACCCTTACATATTTGTGCACCCTATCCAACGACTGGACCGTTCAGGGACGTGCAGTTTCAATCTTGGCGCAAAGATGGTCGAGGAGGCGGTAAGCCCAATGTAGTTTTCTAGGGAATATTTCAAAATATAAAATTAACTGAGCTATCAGATGCAACAACAAACATGTTTTCAGCGTATTCGTGGTTCCAGTATGACGTGATTCACGTAAGTACTGAGTTTTCTACTTTAATCCCTAGTAAGGTCTGCCACGGGATGAGAAGACACGGTGGCCGTTTCCCCGAAACACACGCAGTAAATACAGAGTTAGTTCAAATTACCCTATACCTTCGAGATTTGATTTTGAAAACTTTATTTCAAATTAATGAATCTGATAATAATTAGATATCGGATTCAAGAATTATTCTTCCGCAAACAAGGTTACGCAGTTAATCCAATATAACACCAACAAAAAACCCTCACGTAAGCAGTTATTAAAAGAAAAACTAGGAATCACGTTGCTAATCAATTTGGTAACATCAATCAACAGCATGACACGCGATCCGCTTTCATGTAACACTGCGCCAATGTTGGTCGACCAACGCCAGCTTTTACGTTCATTGGCGTTTAATTGAGAGTTTTGTTTGAGTTTCTATTTGCGAATGGAGTAATGGATGTGTTTTTGTTGGTGTAATAGTTGGCGCACGTTGGTCGTTTGGGTAAAATAGGTTTTCTATAACATTAATTGCTGCATTACAAGCTACTTTTTTGGATATCTCGCATACCGGTAGGACGATGGATGTAGTTCTAAAGATTGGTCTTTCTTGATTGGTTAGTGTTTAAGTATATAACCGGTTTTAATTGATGAATATGTGTAAAACGATTTGTTTATATCTATGTGTTTATCTTTAGGCAATTGTCCCACAACCAACGATGAGCGAGAAGCGAGTAGAGCTAAACTAAAAACGAGTTGGCGAGCAGCGAGAAGCGAGTGTGTAGTTCCGATAGTTTTGTCGCTGGGCTATAAGGAAGTGTGCGAGTTCAACGGGCGATTCAAAATCTAATTATTAACTTAATATATGCATCTCTTTTGTTTACGCGGAATCTATTGTAGGTACGTTTTTTGAGCGAGAAAATAGCCGTTAGTTAGTCGCTTCCTCGCCGGCGGTGGGACAACTGCCTTAAGTTCGTAAACTGCAGGAGTACCTATGTCATGCATCCTTGTTTCAACGGTTATAGGTCGAGAAAGCACTGGTCGACTAGTTTTACAATGACCTATTAGTAATTTTGATAGAAGGTTATCTTAGCTTACTTGCTGACCACCTCACGTCATCAACCTCTTGCCCTTATCCCAGTTTATTTGGGGTTCGTACGGTATGCCTTTTTCTTCTATATGTCTCTATCAGCTGTCAGCTCAGTGTTCGCTTCCTTCCTAGCCATATCATCTGACCATTTGTAAGTTTGATATAATGATAACTTGGCTAGCTTAGCTGTCTGCTGACGTACAAAATTAATATTTCAACAAAGAATCTTCCTAGAATATCTAATATTGTTTATATCCTCTAATATTGTTGCGTACCTGATAATCTTGGCCGTATCGAAAATGGAACGTAGTCAAAAACTTCACTCTCATAGTCATAATATGAACTGACAATGATTTATTACCCCATAAAAACGCTGACCAACCTTCCTTGAACCCTCTAATGACCCTATTTCAATTACAACCAGTCCATAACTCCATAGCACACCGATTTACTACAAAATGTACCACGGTTATGAAACTAAATCGCAGAGTCATTTCGTCTGTTCGTTGCTTTAAGATTTTAGGGTTTCGTAAAAAAAGAAGGAATCCAAAAAAAAACAAAAGATTTTAAAGATTTTTTTTCTGGGCTCTAGCTCCCCATTGGCTGTAGACAAATGGCAATCGATGATCGCCAAAGAATAGATACGCGAATTAAATGTATGGAAATTACATAACAGATCGCTTGACCGGTCGAAAGCTTATGTCTATCCAGTACATCTATTGTCGTTTCTATTCTCTAGCGATCATCGATTGCCATTTGTCTTCAGACGCTCGCTGCTCGAATGTCTTTACTGCCGCCTACCTACAACAGCAAGAAAATTGCTTTACAAACATTAGAGACGAAGTTATAAAATCTCATGTGCTTGTAATTTCACTGGCACCTATACCCTTCAGACCAGAACACAGCAACGCTGCTTGGCGGCAGAAATAGGCACGGATCAAGTTACCAGGGGTGCATGAAAAGAGCCTCCACGAGTGACGATACTTGAGTATGTCCGGCGCACCCTGGGCAGTCAGCTCCGCTACCAACCTTGCTGACTGGCTAATCTTTTCACCACAGCATGAGCTGTTTTCGTATAGCTCTTGCTGACACGAGAGAAGAAGAAGTTACATATCAGTCAAGTCAATTAGGCTACCATTTAGGTATTTATCAGCCACTGCTAAATAGGGCTCCCAATGAAGTCATACTAACATAGGTAGTAGGTACAAATTGAGACTGCTCCCAGTGAATACATTTCTTTATTGTCTTGTGGAGGAACGAGGTGTGGTGTTCCTCCAACCAAAGGGAGGATCCTCCAACCAGGCGGAGTCTTATGCCTGGCGGGCTACTGCCCAACAGTAGATGTTGGGAGGTTGTATATATATATTATCTGCGTGTTAAATCGATATCGCGATGTAGGCTTGAATAGATCGCATGTGGTGTGATCAGGTGTGATAGACAGCCAAATTGTCTGCTGTAGACCTTTGAAGACATGATTTTTATATTTTTTTGGACAAACATTGTATTTATTCATACCATAGACATCGTCGTCTACGGAGCCCTAGCTTGGTCCGAAACTCACTTGGCAGTTTTTTTTCATCAAATTACACCTTATTTTCGTAATGTCTTGTAATGACCCATTGTCTAGGGACCGCGGACGTTACCTGTAATCTGTTGCCGTCGTGTTTTCTTGAGAACTTCTTTGTTCAACAACAAATTTCTGCAAACAACTTGTAGTGAATTACGTTGGTTTATTGCAATGTCAGATTGAGATTGATAAGATAGTGATATTTTTTATTCAAACGTTCTTGGCTTATTTTATTTAAGCTTGCACTCAACCACATTGGATTTAATGCACGGAATAATAAATAGAACCTTCAGAAATCTAATAGAAACATTATACAAGGTTAGTCGGAAAGGGGGTACTAATCGGTTTAAAGTATCACTGACGACGGTTTTAAAGCAAGTGTTAAAATTTCAAAATTCGATAATTTTTATTTCCATGTAAATTTTCTTTCTTAAATTCTTCTTCGTGGGAGGAGCTTCTAATTCGAGACCCCAATTATGACCTAAAATGTAAACACAGCTGATCATAGCTGAGGATAGATAGATTTTAGCATATTTTTTTTTGTAATTTTTGAACAGCTATTTCTCTTAAACTATTGACTTTTGGGGAAAGTGGTAGAACAGAAGTTACTGATTATTATGGGTACTTTAACACCGTTTCGGATTAGTAGTAGTTTCTGACTAAGCTTGTATAATACTTGCGCGTTGCCCGCGGTTTCACCTGCATCCTATAGGAACTACTTCATGTACCCGGATAAAAAGTATCCTATGTCTTAATACAGGTCATGGTCTACCTGTGTGCCAAATTTCATCCAAATCAGTTCAGCCGTTAAGGCGTGATTGATTAACAAACATCCAAATTCACAAACTCACAAAAATCCAAACTGAGAAATGAAAAAACTTCTGTGTTTTCCTTCGTAGTTTACTTATTATCAGAAAAAATAACGCGGGGTGACAAAATGGCAGTAGTAGCAGTAGTTGACACTTTTAACTATCTAAGGGATCAATTTGACTAGCGTCCGATAACTTTTATCTGAGGAATAAAGACGTTTTAACAGCTTTTGTACGAAAATTATTTCTAAAGGTCCAAATTACTTATTAGTCGGAAAAAAGTTATACGATGTTGGCGTAATCGGGCCTAAAAGTACAAACACCTAGGGCCCAATTCTCCTAAAATAAGTCTTGATAAATCACAACCGAACCAAGGCTGAACCGTTCATTCAGACAGTTCTCAATTTCAAAAGCTATCAAATTGTTTGACACAAAAAACAAAATCAATCATTTTGAAAGTTTTCGAAATAAAACCTGACTGACGGTTGTGGTTCGATTGCGTTTGGCAACAATTTATTTTAGGAGAATTGGGCCCCTGGTTCCTTTATCCCCGAATAAAATGAAATGGAATAATGAATAAAAATACTTCAGTATGTATTCTCCACCACAATAGGAATTTGGTCACGTTATTTCCACTCAAGTCTAGGAATTCGTCACGGCATGATAAGAAATGAAACCAGTTACATTCAGAATACCTAGGCATGTAAATATAAGCCAGACAATTTAGTAAAAAAAGCAGACATTTGAAATGAGGTTGCGACAGCCCAAATTACTTTTGTCATTATCAAAAGGAAAACCATTTTAAAGTAAATTCCAGCGCCAAGAAAATTTTAAAACAAATTCTGAGTCACAGTCAAAAAAATCTGGCGTAACACCAATCATATTTTTTTCATCTTGGGTTCAATGCTTTGCTTGTTTCAACCGTTGAGAGAAACTTGTATGATTTATATTAATGATCAAAACATATGTCTTATTAAAATAGTTTTTTCTTTAAAAACAAGTAATATCCTCACAGCAAATTATTTAAACGCAGCGCTACCTGAACGTGCGAGATAATGCATTTAACAGCCACCATTATCTGATTTAACTTCCTACCAGAAGGCTCGAGGGGGACAGATATACCTTCAACAAAGGCCAGATAGAGACAGAACCCGCAAATTAGTCCCATAACACCGGACGCGGTAATTGGAAGACTTGTTTCTTAGAGGATACACATCGTGATTCAGTTGACAAAAAGTCAACTGATGTCGTTCTGATTGCTCAGGATGAAGGTGATGTTAGATTACTTTATAACAACTTCCTTTTGCTAAAAATGATGCAAAAACTGAGTGATTCCTATAATCAGCACCAAGATTCAACTAAGAGATAATTTCCCTTCAATTCCATAGTTGCAAGCCGGATGTAATTTTCCTTTTATGAGCAAAGTTGGAGCGCGTAACAATCCTGAACTAATTGAATGATACAAGAAAAGTTTTTCGTGAGAAGATCCTGCCTGTTGAGGGAACTCGCTGCGTATAAACTCAAAACGAATAAACAGATTCAGCAGAATATAAAATCTTTAACAGATTACTTTGCAAAGCATTTTTAATCGCAATAACTTTCAGATGTTTTTGTGAGCATTCAGCGAAACTGGAATTTGAAAACACATTAAGAATCTGCATTAGCGGGAATCCTTGACCGCTACAAACCAGTGCAGGTTGGCAAACAAAAAGTGGGTCAAACTCGCTAATACGTATGTATGTGTGAATTCGTACACAGCCAAAACCTTAACAGAATTTGAGCCAAACGCTGTAATCAACTAAATGCTAACAAAGTTAACTTCACTAACGAATTTCAGCTTTAAATTGGAGTCTGCAATTCATATTTTGTTTGTTTAGGTTCTTGGAGTTGACTAGTTTAATATTTAATTGTACAAGGAAGTGAGACGGTTGACGGTTGGTATTAATTTAGGTCTATATTCAGGGAAAACGGTCTGTGCTCGAAATTATTTCCTGGAGTTTAAAATTAACTAAAGGGTTGTGAAGTTTTCCCTTTGTTGTTTATTTAGATGCTAAACAACAATTCTCACAAAAGAAATACTTAATGAGAATGAATTGTTATTAGATACCTTCTGTGTTTCTACTATCAAGGAATCAGTTAATTGATAGCTTCATTAGTCTAGTCTAGCTTTAAAGGTCCTGTTTGATCCCCAGGTTCTGCAAAGTTTAATTGCGTTTTCTATTCGGTCACAGGTTAATAGGCCGGGTTGGGACTTAGGGACCCAACGCGTGTTGGAAACATCGCTCTCACAGACATAATTCCGTGATTGGCGAACTGTTTAAGACAAAACGTGTTTTTTTCTCTTTCTTTAGCATCTGATATAATTAATGCTACAAAAAAGATCCTTTGATCAGATACTATTTTCTTATTCTGTAAGTATATTCCATCTCTTTATAGTGTCTGGGCTGTGTCAAATAAACGTTTTCTCTTTCGTTTTGTATTTTTGTTTTTCTTTGACTTATAAAGTTACGTCGTGATCTGAATAAGAAAAATCTCCAGCAGCTCAAGTGTGGAAATTTCAGACCTGAGACGAACAGAGTGTAAGAAACTGTATAATAGCACAGTTAACTCCAGATCCCAATTTCATGACAGTTGATTCAATTCCAGAATAATTTTTCCGCGAAAATGTAATCCACAGAAAAAGAACAAAGAAAAAATATGAAATCGAGACGTCTAAAATTTCACTGAGGTTTGGGCAAAAAATATATTTGGCACGAAGCTGCCATATCTCTGCTGCCAAGTAGACATTTTAATAAATTATTGCGCAGAAATACGTAGGGTATTGTATTCAAAAGTATCGCGTTTCTCTAAATCATATAAACTGTGATGAGATTTCTGGATAGGAGATGAATAACCTTTGGTCAAATTGACTTCGTTTTGTACTTTTGAAACTTACTGAATTCTTGAGATATGATAGCTTTTGAAATGTAGCCTGGCGATCAACGTGCGCTCCTTAAGCAAAATACTAATTGCTGATGCATCGTTAATATGAGTCAAAATCATCAGTGCGCCAAGGTTTTCGGTAATTTATTACCTAATGTACACTTGCAGATCATTTAGTATGGAAATGGAAATATTGTAAGAGTTATATTCAAATATGTATAACCTATCAAATACCAAGAAATGGGTATTGCTGCTATCATATTTTATCATGTTAGGCTCAGTATTGATATTGAAAAGGTACTTTTTGGTAGCCAACCCTCCCGTTATAACGCCTCAGAATTTTCTTCGTATATTTTTCTGGTTCCCAGAATTGAATAATCATTTAATAGTTTCTAGAACGGCGACCTTTCTTTCTTCGGGCGTCCTATCGGAATTCTTCTATTTGCTATACTTTTGCAACAAGTTTCTCCAGGCGACATACTTTATAAATGAGAACAAATTGCAAAATCAATATCATAGCTTACAAACGTTGGAAGTTTATAATTTATTTTCCAATTGCAGAAACAGAACGATTGTATATGTCAGAGGTCAGTTAGAAATGTCATCTTGTATAACTGTTCTGCGACCACAACATGGTGGGCGGTATTCGGAATGGCTACTAAGTATGTATTATTGCTAGATTTTGTTGTTGTTTGTAACGTCGACCAATTTACGAACCGAACGAAAATGAATTTGAATGAAAGATTCATTTTGTAATAAACAACATTCTGCGAGTTAAAATGGATCATGGAAAATTTTGATTCTCTGTAATTTGTTTCTAGTAAGTAGACAATGCTAGAGGATTTCTAATAATGATTGATACGCATTTGTCTAGAAACGCAGAAACATCAAGTTTATAATTATGGTATTTGCCATGGCGAAAAAATGTGGTTGATAAATTGTCACCTCTAACTTCAGTGGAACAAGCAAGTTTTAAAATACAACAGTACTTTTAACATCACTCGAACAAACAGACAAGACATAACTATTAGGTCTATCTGTTCCTGGTACTCAACCAAAATTCTTCATAAACTTATTCCAATACTCAGATCCAAACTTTACGTAGTAATAACAGAAGTTGCAAACAAGAACCTTTGATTCCTTCAAAGTTTGTACCCAAACTAAGTCGATATTATTGCGAACATTCTAGAACCTATTCCGGTAATAATTTGCCACAAGTGCGGTGCTATACGGAGGTTCAAGGACCGTTAGTGGCCCCATACCAGTTTATCCAGTGCAGCACTTAGGACAGGCCAGTACTAGCCCAGCTGCCGCTATCGAAAGGTTCGCCAGATGTTAAATAACTTTGCGGACTGTCCAACTATTTTTGGAACTTGTTCTAGGAGTACTGTTTATAGGACAAACAATTTCTTTTTGTGCGCATTGCATTGATTAATATTGATGACATATTCTGGAGAACATCTTTGCGATATTTACTTTAATTGTTGCAGAAACCATTAATTACTAAATGTCGATAAAATAGCAATTAAGTACTATGAAAATTTCGATCAGCTGCGTCTTCACCTGTGAGGATATTATCATAACTTGTTGCATTCTACTCTTAGAATTGACAGTGAAGTTTTTATATCAATCATATAATATCATATTAAATATGACAAGGGTATCCAGGAAAAACATTACCCGGAGAGGGTGTGTGGAAGGCAAAAGAAAAGTCAAGTTGGCAGAATGTTATGAAGATAAATTGAAAGCTAACTATCAGATTCCTGTGAATGTGAAACAACTTTAAAAGGGAGTTTACTTGAATCAGGAGTATAGCCTAAACTTTACTGCTAGTAAACAGCTCTTAAGTAATCAAAACTTACTCTCGTATCTATTGTCGAGAAGTCTCAAGTAGTTACTTATGCATATAGTATATTATTTTTTTTTACATTTATGAGCCTAAAAACGTTTACTGCTGAGTTTGAATGACCGCTGCATTGAAAAATCAAAGGTCAGTAGTTGACGACAGATAAGTTATTTTTTTTTAAATCATACTTAATTAATTTTGAAGACTTTTTAGACACTTTAAGTGGAGTTAGTTTTTCTGTATGATTTGAAGTTCAAACTATCTAGATTGTCCTGTTCTTATTGTAGGTTGTTTTCTATTTCTGTCGAAACCTTATGCCATCAATGATTCTTCTTTCCCTCGCTTCTCAGCGGAACTGTGTGAACAGCTAGTTGCAACCTCATAAATGTTAGAAGATTTGGTCTGAACGCGAAAAAGAAAGCGAATCCTTGCCTAAAGAATAGAAATCATTGTTGAATAATTCTAAAACGAAGCGTATCTGTCCCAATAAATATTTTATGATCGGAAAGGGCCGAACCTTTACTGTTACGATGTTTCGTCACTTTGATTTTGTATGCACAAACGGAAGGAAGAAATTTATTTTTATATTGATCTTTGTTTCTATTTGAATAAATTATGACAGGCATCCTTTCAAATACGTATATATTGTTCCACCTCCATACGGTGACTGGCCAATAGGAACCGAGAGCATAGAGTACAATGCTATTAGGATCATAATTTTTTAATGTTATCTGTGCCAAGCTTGGTACATAATAGCATCATCAGTCCATTATTGTCCCACTGATGGGCACGGGCTTCTTCTCATTATGAGAAGGGTTTAAGCCTTAGCCTGCTCGCCTGAAGGCCTACTACGAAAATCGAACTACGAAGTTTCGGCTGACGGATCGCACATTCTCCGACCAAGAAAATGTTTCGGATCCGACGATCGATTCGATTTTAACGATTTGACATTTTGTCTTTCGTTCAGCCTACTCCCAAATGTTGGTTGATTTCTAGTAGTTCGGTGTTTGTCAATACTTTGATCACATATTTAATAAGTTCGATGTACACTTACAATACTACTTTCGATGCTACTACTTACAATCTGTCAAATTTCTCTAATAGATTTTCATCTTTATCGCAAAAGCTTTAGGTTCAAGGTTGATTGGGAAAATTTGACAGTTTCGGGTAGCTTGATGTGCTGGCGTCTGTACGTCGTTGCTTCATTTCGCTGGTGCGAGTTAGTGGACTACCTACACACGCCATTAAGAACTTTTTGAAGCTCGCTCTGGTGTGTAGGTTTCCTCACGTTTTGTTTTTATTCGTAGTGATCTGGCGGTATTCCGACCTTACGCTGTAACGGTAGATGGAAAGCCCATCTACATTTGGAAGTTTACGAACTGAGATATATTAAAGAATGGATGTGAGTAGGTGGCGTTCGACGTAGACTAACGCAAAACTTCTTGAAACTATTTTACCGAACGAAGTTCGCCAATATGAAGTCAGACAGGGAAATGAGAAGAAACGTAAATAATACATGAACTACTCAAGTTATTAATTCCGCATTTACATTGTACTGAGCGAAATGGGTTAACCAATATGCTGTGCATTGACCTACTTTCAGAGAGAGTTCACATGACATACGAGCTATTTGTTCCATTGGAGACATTTACATTAGAGAACTTTGGGTGTAAGTGAAGCACATCAAATCCCGCACTCCCAAATGCTAACCTTGTTTGCACGCGGTAGATCCGGCGCAAACGACGGAAAAGTGAAGGGCAATCCTTATAAGTATGTACTATGCAGAGATCATAAACGTGATTGTTATGTTCACATACCTATAACAAAGTAAGGTATTTCTAATAAGAACAGTACGCAGCTCTTTGATGCTCGGCATCATACAATTACAAAAATAGTTGTTTAAGAGACGCTAGAACCATAAACTGCTTCTTTCATGCAACAATGTGAGATTTTTGATCCAATTCCTAGGTAAGCCAAAAGTGTTATCGGGCTATTGAGACTTTTCAGTAGGTAAACGCCCGGAATTAGGATTTGTGACCGGTATAATCGCAATAGTCTCGCCAAGCCGGACTTACTAACATCATCATCGAATTAATGTATAGTCAGACTGCTTGAAGAACGTATTTAAAAATGGCGAAAAATCCGCTATTTGCCGTTCGCCCACAGAGAACGTGTGAGTGCGAGAAGTAAATAACGACAATAGTAACGCCGCCATTTGTATTAAGGGGAATGCGATAAGAAACACCACGTTTTTTTAAAATTAATATTTTTTACTTATAAACTGTGATTTTTAAGACGTAATTTCATTATTAACGCAGAGAAACTATTACAGTGTATTGATGTGGATATTCATTTACCTTTCAAAAGCATACATTTTACTGTAAGTAATTGCATCAAACATGATATAAACAATTTTTCTTTTGTTCGACGCAATTACACTTATGTCGTTTTAAAAAGTAAACAAAAACACACATCATTACAATGAATGCAATATTTTGTCTGCGCTAATAATGAAATTACTTACTTCTTAAAAATGTTCAGAATTTACGAAATCTATTTTTAAAAAAAACGCCGGCTGACTGTTAGCATTGACCTAAGGAGTTTAAATAGGTAAGTCGTGTAGTAGAACAGTAAAGACTACCAAAATTAAAGTTCTAAAGAATATACGGATAATGCATGGTCACTCTACCGCTTAATGATGTTTCGAGAGGGTAATAACTGAAAGCTAAGTAAATTGTGGTGTAATAAAGTCAATATCGAGCTCTTTAAATTACCTATAAGTAAGTTGATCGTGAGCTAATGTTACTGCATTATAATATTACTTAATGTCTGAAAGTTACTGTAGATTGCAATTGCGACAGCATAAGTAATTAAAGTACTCAGTCTTCTTCTTCTGTCGTGTCGGCACGAGGTATACGAGAACAGCTGTTTCCGCGTCAAAAAGATTAGCCAGTCAGCAAGGTTGATAGCGGGGCAGACTGCCCAGGGTGCGCCGGACGTACCTAAGTATTGTTACTCGTGGAAGCTCTTTTAATGCACCCCATTGTTACGTGTTTAAAAGACAACTAGCTCTTTTGTACCATTTTAAGGAGAAAAGAAATTCTTTGGGATCCAAAACTACAATCATGCCTCGAGTTATTTGTTTGTCAGAAAGCAACAATCTGCTTGTGCTCTAATGAAAGCAATGTGAAATCATTCCGCCTACAACTGTGTTGAACGACCACATGTATTTATTCAGAATTCTGAATACAGCAGTATGGTTTTTACGGCAAAGAATAGTTCAAACCCTTCTCTTCCCGTGGGTATTGTAAGCGGCAACTAAAGGTCCGGCTACATGCATGAGCTTGCGCATGTAAGAGACTTACATGCGCAAACAGCTTGTGCAAAAATTTGCACAAACATTACTGACGGTATTAAGTAACGGTACTGCGCGATATCGAGTTTTTCCGGCTTACTGGTGTAAATTAGAATTTGGCCATTAGGATTTAGCGTATAGCCAGGCCCAAGGGTTTACGCGAAGAGGACCAGGAGCGGCATCTTTCCGTGCAACAGTGAACCACATTTCAATAATCATTAGCAAAGCGTGGTATATTTTTTTTCAACGATAATTAAATCACATATTGCAGTGATAACCAGTGATCGGAAAAAGGTGAGCTAATTTACCTAAACTTCAAAGAACAGACAAAAACTGGAGACTTCCTTACGACAACATTTTTTTTCGTGAAAATTATTCCGGGTTTCGGGACATCACTAAAGTACATTTAATATTAATGTTAATAGTACAGAAAACAATTAAATTCGTTTCCTATTTTTGTTTCCCAAAATTGTCACAAAAAACCAGATGACACGTTTTTCATTGTTTTTAAAAAGAGATTGTTTATTGTTTTCAAAAAAGGAGATTGTCTTTTATTTTTTGAAAACAGTTGAAAGATAATCTCCGAGAAGATTCTCCCGAAAAAAAAAAAAGTTGTCGTAAGGAAGTCTCCAGTTTTTGTCACTGTTCTTTGAAGTTCAGGTAAATTAGCTCACCCTTTTCCGATCACTGGTGATAACCTAGCGGTTGAACGCTTGCCTTCCATGTACTTACATGGAAGGCAAGCGTTGCAGCAAGGAGGGTTGGACTGACAGCCCCGCACCTCTTACTTTTCGAACTAATGTGCGGATCAGAATTTGATTACCACTTGCGCTAACGGCGAAGGAAAACACCGTGAGGAAATCAAAGAGCGATTAAAAAAAGTTCTCGATGGCATGTGTAGGCCGCAGTAGTTCTACGTGGTCGACTGAGGCCTTAACCCTTTTCATTCTAAGAGCCCCGTGCCCATCAATAGGACAGTACCTAATGGGCTGATTACGTGTTTTGGATCACGCTTATTTCATCTGTATCTTTGCACATATCTTCACATGAACGCACAAAGCAACCTGTAACAATTTGTTCCGGAACAAATATTTGTTCCGATCAGGAAACAAACCCGCGACTGTTATTGCAGAAAAGGCAATACGCAAACGTGTCGTTCAACACGTCAATATTCTTAGTTTACGAGCATTCATTGTCAAAAGATTCCCACAACTTATGCAGCTGATAAGGTGTGATAAAATGTCCCTTCATGTTTTCTTGTGATTCCCGTGATATCACTAAGACACGTGTGAACCATGTGTGATATTATTGATAAGAAACATATTTTTCAGCCAATATAATAATAAAAATGTCATCGGATGCATCACCCACGCTCTTCAATGATGAGGCTGTACATTCCGCGAAAGTGTGGGGGTCGAGGCTTTTTAAACGCTAAGACCCTACACAATCGCGAAGTGTACAGTCTCAGGGAGTATTTCCTCCAAGCTGAAGGGGAGATGCATCGAGATGTGGTCGCAGTGGACAGGGGCCTTACCCCGCTCGCCTTGGCTAAAGAGAACTGGCGCAAGCCTGTAGTACTTAGTACCAATGATCGCGAGGAAGTATGGCAAAGCAAGGAGCTACACGGGCGCTTCTATCGAGCCCTTCATGGGCCTGATGTTGACTTTTTAGCGTCCGTATCCTGGCTACGGTTTGGTGACCTTTTCGGGGAAACCGAAGGTTTTGTTTGTGCAATTATGGACGAAGTCATGATGACGAACAATTATAGGAAATGTATTGTGAAGGATGGCACGGTTGACATCTGTCGGGCATGCCACCGTCCGGGAGAATCTATCCGACACATTATTTCCGGTTGTTCTCGTCTTGCCAACGGTGAATACTTGCACAGACACAACCTGGTGGCCAGGATTATTCATCAGCAACTTGCTCTAAAATATAACCTTGTCGAATCGGAAGTACCGTACTACAGGTATGTGCCCGACCCAGTTCTCGAGAATAATAATAATAATAATAATGATTGTTGATGTTACCATCCCGCATGATGAAAACCTCGTGAAAGCTGAGAAAGATAAACAAATCAAATATCTTGACTTAGCACACGAGGTTGTCAACATGTGGGATGTGGATTCGGCAACCATTGTGCCGATAGTCGTAACGGCCAATGGCCTAATGGCCAAGAGCCTCGACCAACACCTCAAGAGGCTCTCGTTAGGTGGCTGGATCAAGGGCCTGATACAGAAAGCAGTCCTCCTTGATACGGCGCGTATTGTGAGGAGGTTCCTGTCTCTGGAGCCCTAACCACCGGTAGCTTGGACCCTGCTCCCGATGCCGGTGGACCCCTATTTTTTATATTTTTAAATGTATATCATATTTTTTATTTTATGTTTTTGTAGTTGATATGTATTTAAAAATGTAATTAATAAGAAGTTGGAATGAATAAAGGAGATAATAATAATATAACTTTATTGTACAAAAGAAACACAGTATTAGTCATACACTAAACATGATTGAAAGAATAAGAATGGTCATGCCACATTGTACTGGGATCGATCTATTATCACTGACAGGACTATTGTTGCCAATAAGCCTGATATAGTGGTAATAGATCGATCAGAGCGCCGCACAATGATTGTTGACATCACGGTCCCTCATGACGAGAACCTCGTGAAAGCTGAGAAAGATAAACAATTAAAATATCTTGATCTAGCACACGAGGTTGTCGCCATGTGGGATGCGGACTCAGCAGTCATTGTTCCGATAGTCGTTACGGCGAATGGCCTCATAGCCAAGAGCCTCGATCAACACCTCGTTGCATGGCTGGATCAAGGGCTTGATACAAAAAGCAGTACTCCTAGATACGGCACGCATAGTGAGGAGGTTCCTTTCTCTGAAGCCCTGACTGCCGGCAGCTTGGACCTTGTTCCCGATGCCGGTGGGATACCTACTATTTTTTTATATTTTTAAATGTTTTTTTTTTTATTTTTTATAATGAAATATTTAAAAATATAACTTATAAGTTTAAAGATGAATAAAGGGATGTCAACAATACAATACCTACATATGTGGCATAGATACTTACTCCTATCTTTCTACTCATATATTGTTCGGATGAGGTGTACCACAACTGGTCAAGTTAATAAATCAGTAATTAGGTAGTTTCATTTATTATTTACTAGAGGTTGCTCGCGGCTTCGCCCGCGTGGATGTCGTTTATTGCGTTCTCCGCATTTTTCAGGATAAAAGTAGCCTATGTACTTCTCCGGCTTCCAGATTATATCCGTACCAAAATTCAACAAAATCGGTTTAGTAGTTTAGTTCTGAAGAAGTCACAGACAGACCGAAGACAGACAGAAGTAACTCTTACTTTCGCATTTATAATATTAGTAAGGATTGAATAAATGTTAAGATGCACTGAGGGCCTACTCCCTAAGTCCGCTAACGAAGTTGGTCGCCCGTCCGAAAGTAGCCCGAAACGTAGAAGTGAACAAAACAAGTGTCAAGTTCAACTTTTCGGACAGGCAAAAACACATCGATAGTAGGAACAACTGTCAAATCGTGTTGTCATTCATTCTTAGTTCGGGCCCCGAAATAATCGTATGTCCGTAGGTGATAGGGAGTACGAAAACTACGAAACGCTCGTAACTAAGACCGAAACCACGGACTTCGTGCTTAGCCTGCAGCGGAGCGGTGCTACTAAGCGCGTCCATAAATTGTATGTTCTATCTCATCATACAATTTCCAACAATATTTGGCTGCGTCGTGCCGTGCGCCGCTCCACTGCGATGCAGTTCCGCCTAATGTGGTTTTACCTTAATGTACCTGTACAATTTTTCTAATAAGATGTAGTCTGGGTCTTTCGCAATAAAACATCAGTACAACTAACCACTATCCTCCGGTTTCTGATTTGAGAATTCGGGATAAGCAATAAGTACTTAAGTAACATTTGAGTACAAAGTTGTCAAAAAGTGCTTTAAAATCCGTCATTTTTTTGACAACTCCATACTCAAATGTTACTTAAGTAAGTATTTGCTTATCCCGAATTCTCAAATCAGAAACCGGAGGTTAGACTTATAAAATGACAACTGACCGAGACACGACTTATCCTAGGTGTTTCGCCACCATCAATTTTATTTCTAATTAAAAAGAGAGAGCTCTGTTGATGCCACAATGGCATACAACCGTATGTTACGTTAAAGCATACAGCTGCACCACTCCAGTAGCAAAGTAATTGAACTAAACTACAACATCCTGCAACCAAATTACATTTATCTAACTATAAATTGCCCGTATTACACATTACACACACACACTGCACATCAATCAATATTATTGATGTTTTCCTATCTAAATTATATGATAACACTGGTAGTCCACAAACAATTTACATTAAGATAGTGATGTATTATCAATTACTCACATTTCTTAGTGATAAGATTGAATGTTAGGGATTAACAAAATGGAATTTGCCTATGTATGAGTAATTTGCAAACTTTTATTTTTAATTCTGGATGATGTAATAAGTGATTTGCAGTCATGGTCACAGGGATGAAGTTTACATTACTAGTTTTTTTTATTTATTAGCTGTTGTAAATTTAATAATTGTTAATATTTATGGTTCAGCAAAGAGTTATTGGGTTTTCCATGAAGGAATTGCTCAGTAGCAGCCCAGTCTGTATTTGTGCGTAGTTAATGGCAATAGGCTCGCCCCTTATTACTTACATAGAACTTAAACATAATGGCGAAATGAGAGTGTACTATACATTCTGCCCAATCCTTCGGCATACAGGTGTGATGTTGTTATCTTAAGTTATTTTCTTCTTGTTTAAGTTTTTGGCAGGTTTGCAGTTAATGTTTACCCTAGCAGTTTCAACATTGTTCAGCATTGGATTTCTTTATTACTTAACTAATGTCTTCAATGCAAATTTTTGTAGAAACTTAATTATTAAAAGTTATATTAAAAGCCTATTAAGTAAGTGAAATAAAGTAATCCTGTGAAAATATAGACTTAATTAAGTAAAATTTACTTCTTTTTGTTTAATGGCATTTAAGCGGTTGCGTACCGCCCGTCGTCCCAGGACGACACTTAATTGTCTTATCTATTGTGTGTATAATTACGGTGACTGAGAGTTTAATGGCATTGGCTTCCCTAAGATGTGATTCTGACACAGATTTGATAATGAAAAATGTTAGAAATGATCTGTGAACCAATTAGCAGATTTTGTGGTCATTAATACTTAGAATTAAAAGTATTTATTACATAGATGTATTATATTTTTTTCTTTGAGGTTTTTTAGTTAGCTAATAAAGAACTTGTTGATTGTGTTTACAATACAGGTAGATACCATCAGATACATAAGACAAGATTGTAATAGGATTGTTTGTTTAAGTTAAATCCCTTTATTGTAGCTTTAAAAGACATACTTATTTGTAGTTCTATTTAACTTAATCAAGTTTATTAGCTACTTAGATAAATTGTTTAAGTTAGAAGTAGGAAGGTGTTTTTAATACCTCATGATATGGTTTCTTTATTATTTGCTTATATTTTTGTGAAGATAAGCCACTCGGATACGAATTCAAAATTTCAAATGTGTACGTAACGTTTGCGTTCATTGAGGCGTGAAGTTTATTGATAGTGTATCAAACTACAATATTTTTTGTACTTTTCATACCTTGTATGTATGGCTCCAATCACGTAATACATTATTTCCTAATTTAAGGTCAAACAACACAAAAACAGTTAGACCAAGAATGCAATACAAATAAAAAATAATAACAAAAAAATCTCACCGATAAACGCCGTCCTCTTTCTCGTATATAATCTACACTGGCAACCAGGGAACCACACAAATATTCTCACTTAACTCACGCACTTTATGTCTGTTATTTTTTTTAGTTTCTTTCATTCATTTTACAATAATAAACACAACAAAGGAAGAATCTAAGGAACGAAACAGTGCCTCTAGTTTCGTTGATTTGACATTCGGAAATTGACATGTGATTGACAGTTTCATTCAAGCAGTTTGGTGACGTTTAATTCGTGAATACTTCACAGCGCGCATAGTCGGTAAAACAGTTCCTTTTCATTTTGTTATTGTACGCACAAATAAAATTTTCATTAAAACTAGGCTTCAGATTTTGCTGCAGTATTAATAATATCACTAAACATCTGTTTTGTTTCTATTATTTCGTACAAATAGTAATACTTACTTGTTAAAAAACTTGTAATTGAAATTAATTTCACTTCTCAGGTTTGGTAACAAAACGTATATTAGGTTTGTTTCCTAACTTCACGCTTCTCGTTATCCACTTCTTAGAAGAGCTGTTTCGCCCCGAGATGGCGTTAAAAACAACAAATTATGAAAAAGAGTTTTGAGTTGAGGTTCTATTCTAGAATTTGTTTTACAAACAAGCAATAGATGTCAGTAAACAGATAAAACATTTTATTTTCCTTCAAGCACAATGGATGGAAGATGGAAAAACTGAATGTCTTTAAAAAAATTGAATGTATTTTCATATAGAAAATTATTAGAGACAGACTAGGTACAGATTTTTTTTTATTTAGCGATAGGCTCGCGTTTGCCCAATAACTCGCCTGATGGTAAGCGATGATGTGGTCAACGGTGAAGCACGCTTGCTTAGTTGTTAGATATCCATTAAATCGGGAAACCGGGTAGGAATCGTAATAACGCGCCCTCCAACGCATTTACGCTAATAAATATACAAAATGGAAATACGCGCAAGGGATTTGCGCACTTCTTTCACATCTTTTCATGTACCAATCTTCTCTCATGTGCCACGTGCTATAAGAAGATGGCTCTCAAAGATTAGTCAATCACTAGTTACCTATATTCTTTTTGGTCAGCAAGGCTGGCAGCGGGGCTGACTGCCCAGGGTGCACCGAGTATCGTCACTCGTGGAGGCTCCTTTAATGAACCCCACGTAACATTTCGTGCACGTAGCATTTTTTAGGGTTCCGTAGTCAACAAGGAACCTTTATAGTTTCGCCATGTCCGTCCGTCCGCAGCTTAGCTCAGAGACTCTTAGTACTAGAAAGCTATAATTTGACACGGTTATACATATAAATCACGCCCACAAAGTGGTAAAATAAAATTATGAAAAATATTTTTTTTGAGGGTGCCTCCTGTAAGTTTGTAGGTACTAGGGTTTTCGCGTTCCCGGCCTATTTGAGTTCTCGGGAATCGGGAATTTTTCTTTTGATTCCCGGGAATTCCCGGGTACCCGGGAATTTTCTTGTTTTTTGTATAAATATAGTTTTTCTCGTATATTTCAACATTAAACTTGTGTAAGTACTTTAAACATGATAAATTGATAAATTGTCTCTTGTGTTGTGAAAATCTTGTTGAACATACCAATCGACTTTTCTTATTAAAATAAAAAATCTTACACATGATTAAACAATAAATTGAACTAGGAACAGTTAGGCCCGGACTCCACCAAAGCGGAGACGAGACAAGCGGAGCGGAGACGTGTTTTCAAAAACCAATAGAATTTCGTTATTCACACATCTCAACTCCACTCAGCTTAAGTGGATACCACTGAGCGGAGATGTATCATATTTGTATGGCGCGATGGAAGCGGAGATGTGAGCTGTTCCTCGCTGAGATTGAGCTGGGCCGCGGTACAAGGCGGAGATGTGAGCTTTGCCTCACAAGCTGACGACGGCGCGCAGCGGAGACGAGATGTGTGCGGCGTGCAGTGAGCGGTGTCACACTTCTCATGTCAAATTGTATAGCGACATGACAGACGTCTACCTTTCGTGTCAGATCGCACTAAACTGTGCGGCCAGCACACATCTCCGCTACCTTCCGCTACAGTCTAGCTAGTACACATCTCCGCACAGTTTTGGTGGATACACCCTAGCTGAAAAACATCTCTTCTCGTCTCCGCTTCGGACATCTCCTCACATCTCCGCTTTGGTGGAGTTCGGGCCTTACAGTCGTTTATTGTGCGACATCGCGAGTTTCCTTAATGAAAAAAAGTCATATAACGTTATTTTTACTTTATGCGAAAACCGAGACACCCCAACAAGATTTTCATCAGAACTGCCTGAATATGTGTTTTTTTTAGTAAATCTCCAAGTTACACCTTAGTTTATGTCGCGTTTAGTTCGCTAAAAAAGTGTGAAATGCCTGAGATGTGCTATGCAGGGGTTGTCTAATACACGGAAACTGACCGAGCGGACCATTTCAAGCCTCAAGGTGTCTATTCCCGTCAATTGTTATGGGTAGAAACCTACTGAAACAAAATTGAAATTTATGAAAAAAAAAAATGTGCTGTAAAAAATATGTCAATCGATTCTCCTAGTGATTCTGAACAAACTAGTTTCAGGTTTCGCATATATACTAAAACTAACCTTGTATAATATGGCAAAATATTACCTAATAACAATAGGGTGAGTGACTATAAAGGGTGTTACCAAATTCGTATAATACCTTAAAACCACATGATCTACCTACTACTGGTGTAGAATGACCGAGCACGGGATTTAGCTTAATTAAAAATAAAGGTTTTTTCTTGCGGTAATAACCAGCTAATAATCTATACATATAAAAGGAGAAGCTGACTGACTGACTGACTGATATATCAACGCACAGCCTAAACTGCTGGGGTTAGTAAGTTGAAATTTTGACAGTAGGTTCCTTTTGTAACGTAGGCATCCACTAAGAAGGGACTTTTCGAAATTCAACCCCTAAGGGAGTTAAATAGGGGATGAAAGTTTGTATGGAAAATCGTCACTTAACGGGTTCAAAATTTCACGCAAGCGAAGCTGCGGGCGAAAACTAGTAAGGTATAAATAAAAAAATAAAAATTGCTTAATCAACATTTTATTCGTTGGAACATTTCGACGCCACTCATCAATGAATGAAAGCACAGTGACAGAGCTGGCTAGCACGACTACCACTAAATCGTTCTTTGCAGTCGGTTAACTCGGGCGCAAAAAGGGCTCGTAAACAGAACTTTTTTTTAAAATACACTATTTTGTATTTAAAATAAAAACCATTTAGGGTTGTTCTGTGAGTTTATCACGCTGTTTGAAGGAATTACACGAATTCGTTTACACCTTGTATATTTCCATTATAATTCTCGAAATTACACAAAAGATGAGCATTGTGAATAGTTTCTACAAATTAAACATTTACAAAAACAAAACAAGCGTTTAGAATTTTTTTACTAGACACCGTACAACCATACTATGTGCTGACATCACGATACATTTACCCCATTCTAAGTTCACACCACGCAGTACAATGTCCGTTTCACGCGAAAGAGACAGAAAACGCTCTAAAATCTTCGGAAGCGTGCAGACCCATTTTTTATCATCATTTCTTCATTTCAAATAATTCCCGGGTACCCGGGATTCCCGCCAAATAATTCCCGGGTCCTAAAATCTCCAAATTCCCGGGAATTCCCGGTTCCGGGTACCCGGGGCGAAAACCCTAGTAGGTACCTCTAAAGTGGGGATGTTTTTTTTTCTCGTCTACCCCATCGTGTGGGGTGTTGTTGGATAGGTCTTTCAAAAATATTGTGAGTTTGAGAATTCAATTTTCCGAGTAAGGGATCCATTTCTGAAATATTAAACTTTAAAGTGCTAATTTTTGTTAGGGTCAAGTGTCCCCCCCCCCCCCCTGCCAGCTAAACGGCTAGTTGGATATGTGAAAAAATTCACGGTAGGTAAATACACAACGAAGTTAAAAGGAAAACTATCACAGCTAAGTAGGCTTTACAAGTTTACGAGTAGGTAATAGTCGATAAACCGGAAAAGCAAAAATTTCGTACAAATTCCATTGAAAAATTACTAAGCCCTCTTCTTAGTCCGCATTATTGTGCAACTACGGAACCCTTTATTGCGCGTGGCCCGACACGCACTTGTTGCGTTTCTTATAGCAATAAAAATTACCACATATTAGGGTAAATAAAATGTTAGCCATAACTAGGGTAACACATATTTTTTTAATTTCTGTGGGTAACACAAACTACCTAGCTATCTTTGCCCATAAAGTAACCATTTTCGTAACATAAATTATGTATTCTAAACCGTTTTCAGATGTACTTTCCCTTTCTGCCTATTATTTAAGCAAGGCAAGCAAAATTATTATCCTGCTGATGACATTAATAAATAAATATCACGATAACTTGTAAATATCACGGAACGGATTCTACGAACAAGAATGAAAGAGTTTTAAAGTATTGTGAAATTGTTATGTCTTTTTTATGTAAGTAATTACCTTCCGGTCTAGGGTACTTCTCTGATTTGGTGCAAAATGGATGAAATTGTGAGAAGAAAAAAAATGATAATTTTTCTGATGTCAACTCAAAGCTATTATAAGTTTGTATTTACTGAGCGATTTATATGTCATTCCACACGTAATTATTCAAGATATTGATATTATAATTTTATATTGGCTGATGGTAATGAAATGAGTAAATCTGGTAATGATATTCTTCAAGATGGTAATAAGTAAGTATTCCTGGTAATTAATAAAAAACTAGTTTGTAATCATATTGTATTGACTCAGTGACTATTTTGAAAACAAAACGTATCTTTTCTCAGGATTAAATCTCAAGTAATTAAAAGTATCTCCCAAAACGTAACAGACATAACATCTCTCCTCGAAAACTTAACAGTTACAATAATGGTTAAAACTAAAACAAATTAAAAATAATTAGGAACTTTTAAACATCAATAGCTACCTAATTTTATATTATTCTTATTAAATCAGTCTTCTTAACAAGTACGAGTGTACTTAAAAGCAGTTCAATATAGCAATAAAAAGAATGTCAAAAAACAAAAAAAAACTCAAACAAAAGTACTTACATTTTTTAAAAAACATTTCTAATATTTAGTTAGTTGTTCCTACTTAAACCTAAGTAGTAGAAATTCCAAAATAAAGTAATTACTGTTATTATGGCTTTTACTTTGGTGAGTTTAAAAAATATATCTTCATCCGAAGATGAGCAGTCAAAAAAACTGGGCCTTCTTCATCTCTCTAGTATTTAAGGGTTTAGCTGCACAAATATTTTCTTTTTTCACCCTGAATCTAAAACTCTTATCATTAACATTTAGCCGATTCGGCTCCAAATCACTCTTAGAAATAAATTTAGCAAAATCATTTTGATAACTAGGGTTTGGTATTTTTAACTTATTATCAATAAAGCTGCAATCCAGTTTTTTGTCCGAAAATGTAGTATTTTCTTTACTGTCAGGTATGTCATTTAATGAAGCTTTGACATTTCAGGGAGTCTCGATAACCATCGTACTCTCAAGCTGTGATTGTAGTGCATGTTGTTCAGCAGTGGGGTACAAACAATTCGTCACATCTAAGAGAACGTCTTTTGTTAGAGTAGAATTTGAATCCAGAAAGTCTTCCAGTTGAACATGGTAATTATTCAGCAAAGGTGGTGGTAGGTCCATGTAACCTAATTTCTTTTTTTTCTGAATTTGATATTTTTCCGAATCATTTTTGATTTCTTGATTTATTTTTCTTTTATTTAATCTTGCTTGAATGAGTTTTTTTCTCCCTCTTTTTAGGCATGTTGAATATTCCTGTAAAAATAATAAATTTCAATGACTACAACAATTAATAAGTACATAAAACATCTATAACGTAATATCGCACCCCTTTCCAAAAAGGGTAGGCAGAGGTATATCACACTCACGGTCCGCCAGCTATGTTAGGTTCCATGTATTTTAAATTGCAATAACCAAGAAAGCGAAGCTTTCTGCGAAGATATTCAAGCGAAGATATTCAAAGAAATAAAAGCTTAATTTTGCTTTAAAAACCCGAATTTCGAAGCTAGGAGGACCTCTCGTGGCAGTCTCATGCACTACCACTACGCTATTGAGGTAGTCAACTGTGTCAACACATTCAAACTATACCGAAAAAAAGTTATTTTAAAACATTTACATTACCTTCACTTCTGCCTCATTACCATCATCTTTAAAACTGAAGGTAATTGATGGTAATGTATTAGAGGGTAATGAGATCTATACACTTTTTTGGATATAACGCAATAAATAATCAAAATATTTCCATAATACAAATTTCTAGGTATTGAAATATACCTATAAATGCACTAAATCTAATCCCAAAATAAAAAGATGAAAACTTACCGTTAAATTCCAATGAAGGTAATGACAAGATAAATTGTTGAAACCAGTAATCACGATAAAGAAAGGAGCATAAAAAAAATATTGGCAACGTCTGTCCTCTAGACTGTTTCTCGGTCGGTTGGCGGCGAGCGCGCGAATCTTTTGATAGGGGAGTTGTATCGATAGCAGCAAAATAATCTATTCTATTTTGATATGTTTTGTATGCTGAAGGTAATGCAATTTTTTTTTTGTTAAAATTGTTTGGTCCCCTGGAACTTCAGGGACAATATATATTTATGAAATAAAAATCACGTTTTATTCCTAATGAAATACCCAAGATATATAAAGTAATCACAAAGCATTAAAGCTCTTAGATGAAGCCTGTTTTTAATGTGTTTGCTTAAGTTTATTAAAAGGACGCTGAAGGGAATGAAATTTTGACCAGTTTTTTTATTTTTTTAAATTGATTTAATAATAATAATACCATACTTTTTATAGCAAGTATACCTTACAGTTATATCTACAACATAAAAAATAATTGGTTCGTATAACATACTTAGATTCGTAAATATTTAACCGGACATGCGATTTGCACGAAATCTGAGAAGTACCCTCTAGCTTATTTTTTTAATGCTCCCCTTCTGATCATGGACTGAATACTGTTTTTAAAATATCCGTATTATACTGCCCGTTATCTCTTTCCGTTCTTTCAGTCCATCCTAAGGTTGTCTGGAAGAGATCGCCTTGTGTGATAAGACCGCCCATTGTACATATTTTGTGTAAATGTTTGTATTTATTTTTGTTTACCGGTGAATTATGTACAGTAAAGAGTATAATAAATAAATAATTCGAAGTAGCCGCGCCAAAGAACAGCGCGGGGTGCGCTGGGCACGGCAGTGTAAACTGTCAAAATTAACCATCAATAAATGTATACTTTTTCTCGACCTTGAAAATACTGTATCTATCTGCCGTACATATTCAGATATTTTTGGTTAAATATCGATACCTACCGTTATTTTACCAATATATTTCGTTTAATCATGATAATTTGGTATCTCTTAATTTCGGTATCAAAATCTTGCGATGCTGAAATTTTAGGATACCAGAATTTTCGGTACCCCTTTTAAATAGATATGACGTCATAGCGTTTAATAAAAAGACCGTAATTTTTCGGTATTTCAGTCCCTGCTTTGGATACCCTTCGCCCTTGAGTAAGGGGTAGGGTTATGTCGTACTCTTACCAACTAAAACCGCTACGATGTTCCATTCCTTAACTTGATCGCGTTGGACACTTGTTGCACCAGGGGGTAAACGAAGTCCGTGGTTTCGGCCTTAGTTACGAGCGTTTTCTACTCCCTATCACCTACGGACGTACGATTATTTCGAGGCCCGAACTAAGAATGAATGACAACACGATTTGACAGTTGTCCCTATTACCGATGTGGTTTTGCCCGTCCGAAAAGTTGAACATGACACTTGTTTTGTTCACTTCTAGGTATATTTCGGACGGGTGACTAACTTCGTTGACGGACTTAGGGAGTAGGCCCCCAGATGGTAAGCGTACATAAGGCCCAAGATGGAGCACGCGAATCCAAGTAGAAAAGATGTGCATCTGAACTGAGGGATCAAATCTTAATTACCTACTTGCGAAACAAAAAGGCAGAATATGTAAAAAAAAAAACCTAGTGGGATACTCCAAGTTAAACGCGATAAGAAAGTTATGGTCGAATAACTTAATCCCTCAGTTCAGACGCCCGATGTAATTGTCATGGCATGAATCTCACAGGATGTGCGAGTAAAATTTTATTGTTACTAAGTAATTTGTAAACGCTTTTTATAAATTACAATTTTTTTTTTGATGTGAAATCATCATAATTATGACTCCTTCCGCTCTGGGCGGAGCGGAAGGGAGTGTCAGACTCTTACTGACTAAAACCCATCCATGTTCCTTCTAATGCCCTTTGCGTTCCAGGGCCGCGGTAACTCTTTCGAATAAATTCCGCAACCCTGGCAGGTTTATAAATTTACACTTATGACAAAATTATAGCGGTTTAACTGGATCCCAATGGATGCCAATTCTTTGTCGGAATAGGTACCTAGTCACTGTTATGGCAAAGACATAGATTCGGCTCCTCTCTAAAAAAGGAGCTTTTTGACCGCGTAAATTCTTTTCATACTAGTCCAGCTTTTAATTGGCTTTTAACTGTGTCTAACTCTGATCAAATTGGCAATTTTAAACCATCAAGAAAATTACGAAACAAAAAAAACATATTTTTTTTGTGACATTATCATCATGATCATTAAGCCGAAAGATGTCCACTGCTACACATAGGCCTTCCCCAAGCATAGCAACATCGGCCGGTCATGTTCCTCTCGCATCCAGCGGATTCCCGCTGTCCACCTTTTTTGTTTTCATGATCCTAATTTTTCGTCACATGGTTGCATTAAGAATTCTGCATTTCATTCCATTCAGTTGTATTTTTTTTAGATCTTGATTAGCTTTCTTTTTTTCTTTTTTTATTACTATCGTTACTATCAAGATATCTTTATCTTATTATACAGTGATTTTCTTTGTAATATGTTTTGATGACAATTAACCATGTCAGTTGTTTTATATAGTTTAGCGCCCTTTTACCTTTTGTAAATGTGAGAGCTTTATAGACTTGCTAGATGCCTGGATACCTATTTAATTTGTGACCATATTTTTTCATTTTGTTTTTTTTTTGTGTGGTTCCTGCTCATATGTCTACTTTGCTCTCTCATAACTATTCTAAGTTATAACTGTACCCACTCAAATTGTTAAAGATATGGATTTTAAAAGAGTAACCATGGTGTTTCTTGCCGGCTCTTCTCCATAGGAAACGACTAATTGGAACCGTGCACCTAAATTCGACTTTTCATAAGTGCCTGTAATGGTTTATGTGAAATAAAAAAAATTGATTTTGATTTTTGTAGGCATCAATCATAACTGTAATCCCATTGTACCTAAACCCTTCCACCGACCACAAAAATCAATGACACCTCCGAAGACAGCTCAATACCTACCCAAAAACTGTAACCAAGCAACGTCTAACGACCTAGTCTATATACGCGTATTGTAACGCACTGTACCTATTACAAACCACATGTTATACTTGTATGTATGTGTTGTCAGGGGAATACAGTCATAAATCACAGAAGGTCAGTACCGTACAGTTATCTATGTTATAAATTGCCTTGATAGTTTTGCTTGTACGCGGCGCTTGGTCGATTCTTGGCAAGTTGGCGTTGATGGGGACGTGTTTTGTAGTCGATTTTGTATGTAATCTGCTTGCAAAAGAATTTGTTATAGGGTTGAAAGTGTTTAGTAATGGCCTAGGGTAGTAATGTTATGTAATAAGGAATTCGTTGGTTAGTTTTCCTGAGGCAGGGAACGGGTTTGCTTGCAATTATTGACCAAATAAATGGCGTTCTTCGGAAACGCGTTTCGCGTGTTTTGTTATTTCATTTTTGTTAATTGTTTTTTTTTACCTGTATTGATTTTGTGCTTTTTGCTTACAGTAAATGTAGAAAACGATGTATGACAATTGTTGGTCTGAGAGTAGGTTTGTATTTTCCAGAGCTCTAGCCTCATAATTAGTGCGTGATTTAGACTTAATTATAATTCCCAGTTTCTTTTTTTCTATATTGATAAGAAAGTTACAGTGTGACAATATGCTTTGGAGATGTCATGTACAAAGTCGAGCTTAACTCAAAATTGATAAAACGTCTGCGTGTACACGTGCTTGCATGCTTTGTTCACATTTTTTTTATATACCTACATCCGAACTGAGAGATCTAATAATAAATCCATGCGAAAAAAAGGCAAAATTAGTAAAAAATAAAAAGGTTCAAAAACTTGTAACAGAATACAGAACATTTAAAAAAAACAATTATACCTACTTATAGATCTTCCACGGTTTTTACTGAATGTTCATATTTCTGTCGAGTTCATACATAATTTACATTATATACCTACCTAGAATCTTCCAATGTTTACAAATAAAAGTACATACAAATAAAGAAGCGCTTTGATTCCACTTTCATTGTGAAAACCGCCAAACAGTGGAATGCGCTGCCCGAGTGGGTGTTCAGCTACAATCTGGGTGTCTTCAAGTCACGAGTGAATCAGTTTCTTCTGGGCAAGCGTGATCCATCCTAGACCGCATAATCGCTTAACACAGGCGAGATGGCGGTCAAACGCAGCCCCATGAAAAAAAAAACCTAATATAACTATAAACTAAAATAGGGCATCAAAATATTCCTCCGCATCGCTGTCGACTGGTAACGTGCCCAGAAGACTGACAGCATTGCCACGTTGTACGGCATAAATAAAAGCTATGTATAAAATCTAAAAAGCCTACTGAGATACCATCTTCCACATTGCATCTTCCTAGTATAACTAGTTGCACCCAGAGAGCACACAGAAGCACAGAGCGACAGAAGCGACAATTCTTTTAACGACCACCTTCCATGCACAATTCAAGCGCCTATATCATATCAAAAATTCCGTTCTCTCTCTGCTAGTCGCCGCAGACTGCCTTCTGATGGTTTGCCGACATTCACTTTTATACCCTCATGCTTCACTCCTCAATCCATAAACCTATCATAGAGCTCCCCATAAAATACACAAAACATTTAAAAACTATACAAAAATAAATTTATTTGATAACGTATGGGGCCATCGCGTGCCATACGCCAGCCATACGGATTCCTATGCTAATGTGAACATGCATAGCTCATACGTGCATCGATAACCTGTATGAAGAAACTGATAAAACAGTTATTTAAATAAAACGATATTTTACCTTCCCTAGTAGGGGGGATAACTACCCTATTTGTAGGGGGTTAACAACCCTTTGGCTTTCGTCTGCTTGGTTTTGGGGAACCCTTTATTTGTTAAAATGTTCATAGTAAATCAGTAATTCCGTTTAATATGATAATTATGTCTCGGTCGGCTTGAAACCACGTGCAGCTTAAATTGATCTACAACCACCAGTGCCTAATAAATATTTTGAGGGCTGGTTGAATTATTCATTAAGGATATTTAAACCTGAAAATACCGTTCACCAAATTGTCAACTCCGGACTTTTTGGCGTGTCTTTTCAGAACTGGAGGCTAATTCAATTCAACAAAAATTGTAACCCAAGAAAAACAAAGTTTTCGTTGACAACTATCAAAATGTTTGGTTTTATTTTTGTTGTCAAATATTTTGCCAGTTTTTGTAAACAAAAACGTTTTTGCTAGTAAAATTGATCCCCTGTTATTTAAAACGCCTACCAGTAATCATGTAAATATTATGTCTACAAAGAGTCCGAATGAATATTCTTTAAATGAAATAATAGAAAATATTCTTTGTCCTTTCTGATCAAATCACTTAGTTCTTCTCTGTTTCGCTTCCATTTACATAATTATGTACGTACGAACACAAAGCAAAAAACCTGTATAAGAAAGCTCTATTTTCCTTATCCTTCGATCCATAAGCACAAATAAAATCCGTATTTGAACACTCTGTCCTTCAGAGAGGTTCATGATCCACATAACATACCTACTTTATGTCCTATCTGTTCTTATTGCGTGATTACTTATTCTTTGACAGACACGTTGCTACCGTATTTAACCGACCTATCGAAGTTAAAAATCTCACGAAGCGCAACTTAAAAACACGTAAAATATATTAAGCAAGTGCTATATTTTGATGGATGATATTAAAAGAATGGTTTATGGTATTTTTTTAAATAATGAGGCTATGAGGTTTAGTAAATGAGTTTTAGGGGTGCATAAAAATGTCTTTTTGGTATCTAAGTATAAGCAATTTAAATTGATGGATGAAGAAGGAAGGGTCACAGAGTTATGAATTACAAAACGTGTTTTGTTTATTGGTAGTTTTCATGAAATCTTAAAATAAGGTTTCATCAAAAGTAGTTTGCATGTTAAACGGAGGGTTACAACGATGATAAAAAAGGGAATTCACAAATAAAATTATTTTTGTACTAGTATTGACATTAACTGCAAAACCTAAAAGATTCCAGGATTCTAGTCGGTGGATCTCTGGGTGGTGTTTATCCATCCGTCATATAATTATATTCATCCATTTATACAGAGTGTAAACGAATTCGGGTAATTCCTTAAAACCACATGACATATTATTGTTATAGATTAAATACGCACGCACGCACTTTTTAGTCTTGCGATAGGGGTAAATGGGAGGAAAAGAAAAGAAAATAAAAAAAGCTTTTATTTATTAGGTAGGTATGTGATAGAACATTTCGATGACACACACAAACGAATGAAAGCATCGCAACACAGTTAGCGGGCACGACTACCACGATATCGCTCCGCGCAGTTAGTTAACCCGGGTCGCTAAAATGACTCAGAATGAACTTTTTTTTCTGTTTTATAAAATCCCATGATCCAGGGTCGATGCCCTGTCAATTTGTGTCACCAATTCACCAGTAGATCACGAGGTTTGAAGGAATTACACTAATTTGGATACACTCTGTATATTTTGATATTATTGATCTCTTTCATGATGTTAAACATAGATTAAAATGCCATACATGTGCAGGAGCTATAAATAAGTAGTAACAAAAAATTCTACGCGTATCAAACTACACGTAAAAACTTTTTGATCTAACATAAAACGACATGGAACTGCCATAGTTGGTAACTATCGGGACCTATTTTCAAAATGAAATCATAAGCGACGTATAGCGTGTCGCTAGACCACCGACATTGATGGAATTGATGTCGGAGTGACTTTAATGAATCATTGGAGTCATGGGGAGGTTTTTCATTGGCCCTATTTTGCGGCTATTCTCATTTGGTAACTTTGAAAATAGTGCCGATTCTCATAATCACCAACTGAACTAAAATAACTACGTTTTGACCACCAATCGTATTCATTGGTCAACATAGCACTGGTGGAAACTGATTCAACTAAGCTACGGTTTTATATGGAAGGATGTGTGCTATGGATGCGTGCTATGGATGGTCGCGAGTGGTGTAGCTATGTGCAGAGCAGTGTACCTACAGTAGTCGCGCGTTTGTCACCGAGCACATCTTACTCGCTTCGCTACATAGCTTAGCATCAGTGGAAACTGTCACATACTTTCGCAGCTTAGCTTTTACATTCTCGCTATGCAGCTATGCTGCGAGAATGTAAAAGCTAAGCTGCGAAAGTATGTGACCGTTTCCACTGTGATGCTATTAAACTTTGTAGCTATGCGAGGAAGATGCACAGCGCGAGCTATGCGACGTATCGAAAATAGGGAAGGCACGGGGAGTGGCGGCGCTGTACTCCGCACATAGCTACTCCACTCGCGACCATCCATAGCTCGCATCCACAGCACGCATCTACAGACCGCATTCTTCCATATAAAAAACGAAGCTTAGTTGAATCAGTTTCCACCAGTGCTATGGTATGTGGACCCATGAATATGATAGGTGGATATCAAACGCATCCACAGCAACGTTGCATAGCACATCTCTGGTGGAAAAGCAGCCTTAAGCTGGCGTGTTGCACGCCTACTTTTAGAAAGGCCTTCGTTAATCGTAGTAACGCTTCCCTAACCACATAAAACATAGCAGAGTAATCTTGATAGTTGGAAGGATCAAAAATTGGAATATATTTCGAGACTCTTTTCATGAATAGACCAAACAGCCCCCTGATTCAGAACGATTCGATTAGTCAATTGTCGAGAGATTTGGTAAGCTATCTCTTTTGCTCTCCTTAAGGTGAGTAAAGACTAGAGCATTTACTTGTATCAAAACATCGAGCTGCTCTAATGTGTCACCCTTTCACGAACCGAACAATAAGCACGACACTCGACGCTTTGTTACAACTCATTTTTGCAAATAGTTACCCGAGCGTTTTTGTGTCACATTTCGTCGGACAAAGACACGAGCTCGAACGCAGCACACGCGACCTGCAGATCCGACATTTCAGCGAAGAATAAACGCAAAATAGAAAGGAGGGTTACAGGTAAATGCTCACCCTCCGTGAGCACTTCAAACACCGTGTCGAGCATTCGTAAGAACGTTACATTACATGGAAATGCTCGAGAAAATGCTCTAGTGTATACTCACCTTTACGTGACGGAACGAGGTAACAGACCGAATCGGTTGACAACTGCTTATCGAAAAGGTTCTGAATCGACGGGCAGGCCTTTTCCAAACATTTAGTTACCTCAAGGATCTTAGACATTTACATTCATATATGTACATATGTACATCTACATTTTGAACAGTTTCTTTGTACAAAAGTGTTGTCGGTATTAAAGTACCCATTATAATTAAATAGCTTTTGCCCGCGGCTTCACTCGCGTTAATTTATAATTTTTTGATCCTAAAATATAGCCTATAGCACTCAAGGATAACGTAGCTTCCTATTGATGAAAGAATTTTTGAAATCGGATGAGTAGTTTCGGAGATTACCTCCTACATACAAACAAACAAACAAATTCTACCTCTTTATAATATTAGTATAAATTAGTATAAATAACCTTTGGTCTACGGCTTCCCCAAAAAGTCAATATCTATAGAGAAATAGATCTCATAAAAAAATACACGTTTATGTATCACCAATTCATCATCTAGCATCAGGTGTATTTACATTTAAGGTTATATTTGGGGTCTTGGATTAGTGGCATCATTTAATGAGTTCGTAATTAAATAAGGTACCTACCTACTTAAGAGAAAAAAAAACACAATTTTATTGAGATAAAAAATATAAACGTTTTTATTAAATTTTAACACTTCCTGCAAAACAGTCATCGGTGATACTTTAAGTTGCTTGCGGATTAGAAACCCCTTTTCCAACTAACCTTGTAGTTCTTCCAACCATTTATCAACTAATGTTGTACAGCAACAAACTTGGCAATTAAGGCCTGTATCTACGCGGTAATCGGCAGTTGTCGGTGCCTCGTACCAACTGTTTGAACTGGGTTAGCACATTACATCGCTAAAACTATGCATATTCTGAGTTAATGGGGGACGGCGGAATGCGGGGAATGCTACACGATTAAGCTGAATAAAATGGGGTAGATCGCATTTTATGAGTTTTCATGTGTTACAGAAGTGTTTCATTGCTATATTTACAACTTTATTTTTAGTATATACAAAAACCGAGACACCCCAACAAGATTTTCATCAGAACCGTCTGAATGTGTTTTTTTTTTAATAAATCTCCAAGTTACACCGTAGTTTATGTCGCGTTAAGTTCCCTAGTAAAGTATGAAATGCCTGAGATGTGCTATGCAGGGGTTGTCTAATGCACGAAAACTGACCGAGCGGACCGTCTCAAGCCTCGTGTCTATTCCCGTCAAATGTTATGGGTAGAAACCTACTGAAACAAAATTGAATTTAGAAAAAAAAATGTGGTGTAAAAATATGTGAATCGATTCTCTTAGTGATTCTGAACAAACTAGTTTCAGGTTTATAAATAAAAAATAAATATTTGCCTGTAACTGTCCCACTGCTGGGCAAAGGCCTCTTCTCGTACAGAGAAGGAACGAGCATTGATCGCCACGCTTGCTCACTGCGGGTTGGCGATTTCAGACCATTAAAGTCCAGGTTTCCTCACGATGTTTTCCTTCACCGAATGTCAGTAGCGTCTTAGATTAACTAAGAAAGTACATATGAAATTAAAAAAGTCACATTGGTACATGCCTGTGTTTGAACCCGCAACCCGGTGCTTAACAAGCGGGTCTGTAACCTCCGGGCCACCTCGACATTGCCGTTGCCGACTTTGCAGTTTCAGGTTTAGTATATACTAAAAATAAGCTTGTATATTTCAGCTTGAATTCCGTAGTTTTTCTTTTATCGTTATTTTCGGAACCCAATTTTAGTGTTTAACTTTCTCAAGTAGAAGTTTAGTAGGTACTTACATATCCATGTGGGATTGACAAAATAAACGACAGTTTTCTTAAAACTTATTTATTAACTTTATCATAGAATCAATCACCGTTACAATACAAATCATTGCACTCAGATTTGTTCAACATTCACTCGCATAACTTTCATACATGTTTGTTCAGAATCACGTTAGCATTTCATTCCCTTATTAGCACAGTCTTCAGTTATTATGAACAGCTGAAGCAAGATTAGGAAACATGCCTTTTTCCTAACTACAATGCGAAAGAAGCTATTGAGATCAGGAAAATTGTCTTACTGCGAGTTTATTTTCAACGGAAAGAGTTTACCACATTCTTCTCTAAATTATCACTTCTCAACAGACAATGACGTCAGAAAGCAAGCAGATCAGCATGGCAGCCAGTGCCATAGCTCTCCGCGGAGTCCGCATATTCCTGACGGCTGGCAGGAACGCTTCGGAGCGCCCGCAGAACCAGGCTGCGGCTCCGGCTCCGAGATCGAAGCCCAAGGGGAAGAAAGCGGTGGCAGGAAGCAAGCCACCGCAGAAAGTGTTCGAGATGCTTGTCAAGACGTGCAGGTTTTCCAAGTGAGTTATTGAACTTGTAATGTAGCAGACAGCCCCAGGGTCTCCTGAGAACCTAGGGACACGTCTGCCACACCAGTTGTAGGGATGAGTTATTAGTTAGGATTCCTACCTTCCCCTAGCCGGACAAACAAGGAAAACACTTAAAAGAAGACAACTTTATAATATGGCAAAACACATAACAAGTCCCTAATAGAACAGTAATGGCACACGTAAAACTGATGATACACAAAACTCCCGGAAGCTCAGTAATCTATATCTATAAAAGGAGAAGCTGACTGACTGACTGACTGATCTATCAACGCACAGCCTAAACCGCGGGGGTTAGAAACTTGAAATTTTGACAGTAGGTACCTTTTGTGACGTAGGCATCCACTATGAAGGGATTTTTCAAAATTCGACCCCTAAGGGGGTGAAATAGAGGATTTAAGTTTGTATGTAAGTCCGTCATTTTTGTAGTAGGAAGCATGAAATTAAATATTATGGTTTCTGGTTGGAAATAAACATATGACGTGTTTGAGCGTTTTTGGAAAATCTACCCCTAAGGGGGTGAAATGGTTTGTTAACATTTGTATGAAAATCCTTATATCCAACTTGAAATTTGGCATAAAAACTCTTCAAAGTAAATAATAAAAACCGAACTTTTTGGAATTTATAACTACACTTAAAAAGGGGGTAAACGCAGGTTTAAAATTATACGCAAGCGAAGCTGCGGGCAAAAGCTAGTATGTAATATGTTCACTAGGCGAAGTGGTGGAAGGTCAGTAGTGCGGCGACTCCTTCCAGTAGGTCGGAGTGCCGGAGGCTCAGCAGTACAGCGCCTAGGCGGAGAGCGCTGGTAGGTCAGCAGTGCAGCAGTACCGGAGGCTCAGTAGTAGTCAACTAGGCGGAGTGCTGGTAGTTCAGCAGTGCAGCATTCCGCACACTTTCGTGGTTGCCTTTCGAATCCTAGCAAAAGCAACTTTGCTTTTTCTTTTTCGAGTGCTCTTCGAATTTTGAATAAAGAGTGTGTTCCAAAACTATGTGGCCTGTGATAAAAAAGAGGTTTACTTACAGTAAATAAAAAGAAGGTGAAATGTGTGAAGTGGATGATGATGAAAAAGGTGATCCCACAAACTGGTGATCTGGGAGACTAATATCGTCATATTGAGTGAATGATGTTTCGTTTGATATTTGTAATCTTAACTGCAAGTGAGCAGTGGTAAATTGATTTTAAGCTGCATTTGGCAGTTGCATAGTTTGCAGTTGCGAATGGATGTGCACGCTACTTGGAGTTCTGATTACAAATATGAAATGAAATGTGATTCACCAAATGTTACATAATTATCTTCCCTGTTGTTTGCCTTCATCTTCTCTTTAGTCCACTCATCAGGTTGTCTAAAAGAGAGATAATCCGAGCACTGGCGACATTAACAAGCGGGTCGGTGACAAACAAAACTTTTTGTACCAGTGACACTGTTGAGTTAGCCCTGGATTGCTTGGGCTGACTATTTCAATACCTAGTTCTCCCAACACATGTAAGTCGTCAGGACCATATCGCAGGTCGGCATTTGCAGAAGTTCACTTAGCCAGGTCTGCTGTACGTTGGCCCGTCACCTAGTACCAGCTAGCAGCAGTAACAGGCCAAAAAAGGGCGTGGCTCTCAGAAGGACCTGGACCAAGGCTTCACAAAAGGAGGGTTCCGCCAAGGGCTGTCGCTTCAAGACCAGCCAGGGTTGCGGTGGATACAATAGTGAACCCTGCGATCCGGGCCATAGGTCCTCAGAGGAACACCGTGGTGGTTTGAGTTGGTAAGAGTTCAATAATTCTGCCTTCCTCAGGGTGGAGGGTAACAATGAGGATTGGCCTACGATTAAAAGGTCTGCTAAATGTTGTGGTCTTTCTATTTGATCCAACGTTTCTCCCTATCAATTATGTAGTTGCTGCTAATATTAATTAGAATAGGTAGATACAAAAAAACGGCTAAAGATTTTTACAGCACAGCAACGCATATTATTAAATACTAACGACCCGCCCCAGCGTCGGTCGGGTACGTTTTATAACTTAAAACTTTCCAGAAGAAGTTACCTAGATGAAATTCGCATCAAAATCCATTGAGTAGTTTAGAAGAAGTAAGCGAACAAACAGACAGACGAGAAAAGCGACTTCAATTTATACTATTTAGAGAAAAGATAGTGTAACCTCCGGTTTATGAATTGAGGATCGGAATAAGCAATACATAAGTTTAATTTAAATGTTTATGTTTGTATAGTTAATTTTGTGAATTTAGTTTATAAAACATAATTATGTATATGTAGGAACCCAGTATCATTATGTAGAACTGTTTATAGTATAAAGATTTGTGTATATTTAACTATCGCATTAATGGGCAACCTGTAATGATAGATTTAAGGTGTTACAAAGGAGTTGTCAACAAAATGCTTTAAAATCCGTTATTTTTTTGACAACTCCGGACTCAAATGTTACTTATGTACTGTTTTTATCCTAGAATTCTCAATTCAGAAACCGGAGGTATGTCATGTTATTCGTTTTCCTTGCGAAGCTGATGAGTTGATTAGTTGAGTTGAAGTGTGGTTTGAGGTACCAAAAGGTGGGAATTGAGTTGTTAGTTTGTGTTGATTGGATGCTAAAAGCGAAGAACGGAGCGCCGTACTAGGATTGTAACGAAGCCCAATAAGTTCTAGTCACAAAACACAAAGAAGCTTTCTCGGAATGTATGTTAACTGACTGCCTCGTTGGTCTAGTGGTCGCAAGTGCGACTGCTGAGCGTGAGGTCCTGGGTTCGATCCCCAGGTCGAGCAAAGTGTTATTAGGTTATTTTGTGTGGAATTTTTCTGAGTCTGGATTTGCCCGATTGATGGCAATAGGCTCGCCCCCAATTCCGTTTAAGGGCACGTGGGGCACGGGCCCAGGGAAATACCGAAACCCAGTGTCTTTGTATTTTTCATCTACCAAATCAACTATTTAAAATAACACATTGGTTTCTTAGTTCAACGCATCATTAACAAATCACCCAGATAGCCAGGGTAGCTCAGCAAAAGTTTGTTTAGCAGAAGTTTCTATAATTAGAGACAAAGTGCTGCCAACCAGACTTTCAAATTTTTCACAAGTTTGGCGCCAATCTAATAACCAATAAAGTCATTCATTCATTTCTATTCTGCGTCATCCCACTGCTAGGCAAAGGCCTCTCTCCCCTCGATTTCCAGTTACTTCGATCCAGAGCTAAAGTGGACCACTGGTCGTTGGTTTTGTCTAGCTCGTCCCGCCATCTTCTTCGTCTGCCACGACGCCTTCTGGCTGTGTCAGGGCTCCATAAAGTGGTTATTTTGGCCCACAGCTCATTGGGCATGCGGCACACGTGGCCGGCCCAGGCCCACTTCAGCTTAGCGGCTTTTTGAGCAACGTCAGCAATTTGTGTTTTGGAGCGCAGTGTGGTGTTGCGTACATGGTCCGTTAGCTTGACGCCTAGAATGCTTCGCTCCATAGCACGTTGGCAGACCTTGAGTTTGGACCTTTTGAATGTTTGTCAAAGACCAAGTCTGGGATCCATAGGTCAAAATGGGGTGAATGCACTATAAAAAGTCACTCAACAAAAAAGTACATTCTGAAGTTTTCTTTCACGTTTGTTTGGCATTCTAAAGAGGCCCCTAAACTCTATGTGCCCCAGGGCCCCTACACTGTCTAAGACGGCTCGCCCCCACATGGACTCTGGAACTTATCCACCAAAGCGGAGAGGAGAGGAGATGTCTCGTAAGCGACCACCAATAGGATTTCTTATTGAGTTGAAGCTAAGCGGAGAGATGTTAAAATAACGCAACTCTATTGGCTGTTCGAGACATCTCCGCTCCTCCCCGGTTTGGTGGATAATGGGCCTCAAAAATAACGGCGAAATGAGGGTGTACATACACCTCTGCCCAACCCTTCGGGAAATGCAGGCGTGATGTTATCTATGTCAATACAATACAATACTCTTCATTGTACACAAAATAAACAAGAAACATTATTATAAAATAGAGATGTACAATGGGCGGTCTACTAGTGGCGGGCACTAGGCGATTTCTTCCATTCTTCTTCTTTGTCAATTTATTGTAATTCAGAAACTTTTAAGCCGTCTTCTTCTTCTGTCGTGTCAGCACGAGCTATACGAAAATAGCTCATGCTGTGGTGAAAATATTAGCCAGTCGGCAAGGTTGGTAGCGGGGCTGACTGCCCAGGGTGCGCCGGACGTACTTAAGTATCGTCACTCGTGGAGGCTCTTTTCACGCACCCCAGCCATAATGTTCCCGCACCAGCAGCTACGAACTCGTTTGTCAAAATTCAAAAACTATAGCAGTGTTGCATGTTAGATAAATCAGGGTTTGAGTATTTTCGGGGTAAACGTATAATAAATAGCATAACTTTTACATAACTCACGTATTATCATGCCTTTCCATTAGCAATAAAGAAATAATGGCTCCATAAACACGAAGAGGACACACAGGTATACAACATAATAAAAGAAAACACGTATGTCTATTAACACTACACATTTAACCCTAAATGAACCCATTCAATCGGTAAGCCATCATAAACGATCGTGGGTTACGATTGTACGAGTCAACCCTAACTCGCGCTCAGTGGGGCGAGTACAGCCGACCCGCGTAGTTCGTTCCACGTTCACAAAATATTAAAACAATATGTAAGCGACGATGCCTACTAAAAAACTTAAGGAGAAACATCTCGACGCGTTGTATCGACACACGCATTTTAATAAGTGAGTTTTGAAGTTTAGTGTTAAAATTTTCGAAAATGGAAATTATTGTGGGATATTCTTTAAAGTTCGAACTGTTTGGTACTTATTTTGTTTTCTTTGAGTGCCTGTGATTGTTTTAAATATTCGAACTTGGTTTGAATATAAAAAATAATGAGCTTTACAAATTATTTGCGTGATAGGTACCTATTTTTAAAGTTCGAACTCTTTGGTATTTTGTTTTTTTTTTTGAGTGGCTGTGATTGTTTTAAACATTCAAACTTGATTTGAATATAAAAATAAATGTGTAGGTAACATTATGGTGTAATTACATAGTTAATTTTAATTCAATTTGTGGATACAATGAAAATAATTAAAATAGTGAAGGATAGCAATTATTTACCTATTTTCAAGGCGTTTCGTGTTTAGGAAAATTATTTATTCCGAATCAAATTATGGTGGTATTTATTTTAATCATTGTTGCTTTTATAGTTGGTACCAATTTATACTTAATGAGCGTTTTAGAATGGGTTTTTTGCTGTTTACTTTTGGTGGTATTATATCGCAGGCATCGTTCGTATCGTACATGTTTCTAGGTAGAGAATTTATTTATGGACTTAATATAGTATCCGGCTTTTTATATGACACGTCGTGGAGTAAAGTGAGATGTTCGGCTATGATTGTAAAGGAATACGGTTTTGCTGAGGAGTTTATTGCGCCGTTTCTTCTTCACAGCATAAACACTAGGAAGCGATGAAGGGCGGGGTTTTTGGAGGCTGTTTTTGGAACATTGACGTTCAAAAAGAACTAAGTAATTCTAGTCTATTTTGAATAAATAAGTATTGAAGTTGATGTTGAAGTTCAACAACTTTACACAGATTGATATCTGTGTAAAGATCAACAGAGAAAACGCTCTTGTAAGCCGAAGCCAGCAAATCATAGCCAAATCACACTCTGTTTCCCAAAAACCTATATCAAAAGTCGGGTACTTACTGTATAGGGTAAAACTCGGTAATACGCCCCAAGTGACAAAACGCCCCACCACTCCAGCACTCACACTATCAAAGCTGCGCCGCTCACAACTAAACGCGCGGAGACCCACTAGTAGGCGAACAACATGGCCGACGTGTGCACGTAGTTTGTGATGTCCGTTTAAAAAATATTGCAAAATCTGTATTTATTAGAATGAAATAATTTGCGGTAAGTTTCTAAGAAATTCATATATATTGATACTTTTAGATTTTGTGTTATAATGACCCACACTATCGTAAAATAGATGAAATTACCTTTATACTTTTATTTTGTCGAACGTTATAACCTTGAATCTACTGCTTTGACCTCGGTGGGGCGTATTGAAAATCAAATTTGACAATATGCCCCTAAGTCAATTTACAAAACGCCCCAATATTTGAACTGTGTTAAAGTATTTTTTATCGCGTGTTATTATTTCAGATTATGTCTCGGAAGTATCAAAGAACAACACTACGAGCATCATGGAGCGCAGACGACTTAGACAAAGCCATGCGCAGTGTACTTAGCAAAGAAATGGGTGTTAATGAGGCATCCAGAAGCTTTGGCATACCATCTCGAACCCTAAGAAGACACATTTTATCGGGAAAATCAAAGGGCCCTCTTGGACGCAAACCAGTATTTTCTGTAGAACACGAAAAAAAACTGGCTGCCCATATAAAGAAATTGGAGAAAGGTGGATTTGCCCCTGATAGAAAAGATGTTAAAGAAATGGCATTTCAACTTGCTAGGAAACTCAATATTAAAAATCCATTTTCATCAAGTTCAGCATCAGCTGTAAATGTCTGGTTTTCGGGATTCATGGCTCGCAACTCAGAATTAAGTCAGAGAAAATCAAAAGGCTGGTCAAGTGACAAGCCTTCTGATTTTCTCTGAGAAAAGGAAGGTAATTGCCGACAAAAAGAAGCCAGCAGCTGGAAAATTAAAGCAGACTAAGACCACAAAAATAACTAAACCTATCGAAGAAAAAGATGGTGATAAAAAGAAACAAGAAAAAGGAGGTAAAAAGAAGCCAAAGAAAGTGTCTGTCAAAAATAAGAAGAAGAAAAAAGTAAGCTATTCATCCTCTTCTGAAAGCAATGATGAAAATGAGGGCAAGGTAGATACTTCTGAAGAAGAAATCTCAGACGAACATGACGACATTATCAGATGCGTGGAATGCACGGAAGATTACTATAATACAAAATCCACAGAAGATTGGATTCAATGCCTGTCTTGTTTAGCGTGGTTACATGAGTTTTGTACCACGTTTATTTAAAAAGTCTGATTTGATAAAGAGACTAAGTAACTGCCTCTTATTATCCCAAGTTAAGATTGAGAGTTAATTTTTGTCAAAACAATTGTTGTTATAGTTTAAAATATGCAAAAATATATGATTAATACACTGGGGCATTTTATAATAAGAGTGAGTCGTATTAGCCAACGATCACACTACAAAACGCCCCAGCTAAGGTTTTTTTTAAATAATAAATATTATTGTATCCTTAGTTCCTATTATCATTATTACTTGTGGTATTGTTGTTAAAATACTAAATATTGTTCCAAAATAAAAAGTTTGATTATATCTTGTAAGATTTTTTATTTATTACAATTTTAAAAAAAGTGGGGCGTTTTACCGAGTTTTACCCTACATATAAAATGTACTTCAGCAAACTGAGGTAGTTCTGGCTCCCTAGACAAAACCCCTTTTCCTTAAACAATATAATAATAATATTTTGGGACATTTTTCTACACAGCACCATCTAGTCCCAAACTAAGCAGAGCTTGTACTATGGGTACTAGACAATGGATATAATACTTACATACTTTTTTTTTTGTAAATACATACTTATAATAGGTACATAAGAAACACCCAGACGAACACAAACATAATCATCACATAAATATTTGTGTCCTGTGGGAATCGAACCCACGACCTCGTGATCAGCAGTCCGACACTCGAACCACTAGACCACAGACGTCGTCAAAAATAACGCCTGCGGTAAGATCAAATTGCTATTTTTTATAGTAGGTACCTAAGTAAATGTCATTTCCATACATAAAATATGATTTTGTCTAGGAGGCCTGGTCAAATTAGGTATTGTCACTTCGAGTCATCATCAAGCTAGTCTAGCATAGCCTTTTCACAATTACTATGTTGAGGTGTGTCAATCCCGCGATTCAGAACTTTTCGATTGTAGTTGTCAACTGATTCGGTTTATCCCTTTCGTTATGAGAATCGTAGACAAAAACTGAGATAGCTAACACACTGAATCATTCGACAACTGACTTAACGAAACGTTCTGAATCAGCTAATTTATTAGAACATTTCTTTCCCTCATCGCGTGTGTTTTATAGAAAACAAACACTATGTTACACAATGAAGTGCGTGCTAGCGATCTGCCTAGTTTACGACGGAACTCATTCTGTCTGTATCATTTAATCGTAAAACGGACAAATTATTGTGTTCCTTTGTATGGGATAGGTTTTAGACATGTTTTTACGAGTATTACCTACATTTGAGCGTTTTTTTTCTTGTAACTGGAGTACTAAAGCGGCAATCAGATGGTTCATTTTTTGTTCATTTGAGTGAAAGTTCAGTTTTCTTTCAATTGATGTTCACTTTTGTTTCATTTTGTGTTCAGACGTTGCTTTCCGAGTGAAAGAAAAATGAAAAACGGAAATGAACGAAAAATGAACCGTCTGATACGGGCTTAAGAGTGAAGGGTCGAGAATTCATGTACAGTGAATAGTATTGGGTTGAGAATTCTCATACACTTATGTTAACTTTACAATGAAGCCATCATTAATGTTTCTTCCATGGCCTTTTAAATGGAAAAGAGGGTCTACTTGGCTGTCGAGTGAGGTTTTACAAAGAGGTACAACTCATTACCTACGTAGCGTGCTGTTCTGGAGTACAGAACCACAAGCAGCTGCTTTTTTAGGCGTCCCGGTGACTTAACCTGGCACTGGTGTCCAGAATAAACGAAGTTTGCGGAGTCACTATCGAAAGTATTCTTTTTATTTGGACCAAAGAAAATATAACACAACGACGTGATTTGGACAGTAGGATTATATTGTGCCTTTTATCTCGCAGAATTTCAACTGTAAAGACAGAGTTTCTTCTCTAGATTTTATAGGGATGAATGAAAAGAGCCTCTACGAATGATGATGCTTAAGTATGTCCGGCGCACCCGGGGCAGTCAGCCTCGCTTCCAACCTTGCTGACTGACTAATCTTTTCACCACAGCATGAGTTATTCTCGTATAGCTCGTGCTGACACGAAAGTAGAATAGAAGATTGGACATAACCACATTTACGGGCAACAAATGATTCTGCTGCTTGGAAATTGTTTCCAAAATCTCTGTCGTCATACCTATCTCTTTCGCTTGATATCTCACTATACAGGGTGTAAAAAGACCCATCACATAGCCGAAATCTACGCACTCTGTACATCAAACTAAACTACATTGACCAAAAATAATTGCTGGGAAACGACTTTTATTTTTTGGCATAAAAAAAACAGTTTTTTTTTGTAGCGCGCAATTTGTGGTTGTGGCGATGCCGCGCGTTTGCATGCGTATAGTGGCCCCACAGTTGAGCCAAGGCGGTCGTGTGCGTTTTATATTCGTTGCGTTTTTGTAACTTCAAATGCGTAATTTGTGAGGAAAAATTGAATATTTTGATAAGGTTGTTTGGAAGAAAGTTTAGTATTATCATTTAGAATAGGTTTTTGGAAAATACTAAAAAAAAAGTGTATGCCCTTCCCTTGTAGGACCTTCAATATCTCCAAAACCAATAGTTTCCCAGGTATGGTCTGGTAAAAAAAAATGATCCCAATGATGGGTAGAATATGTGGTTTTCGTTATCGTTAAGGGTCTTTTTACACCCGATATATGTTTTGTACGAGAAAAACGATATATCAAAGCGAATTGAAAGAAAAACATCGAACTCATACCGAAATATATGTATGATCGAAGTATTGTCAAACAACGAACTGTTAGATGTCAATTAACACTTAGGAGGAGGGTGAACGAAAGACAAAATGTCAAATTGCGAAAATCGAATCCATCGTCAGATTCGAAACACTTCCTGGTTGGAAAACGTGCGATCCGTCAACCGAAACCTCGTAGTTCGTTTTTCCTTCTATAATGATTATAGATACTTAATAATAATAACGGCTTTATGACGAAGGTTCTTTCTGTTTTAGGCCAGAGATAGAAGCATTGTACACAATGTACCGACGACTGGTGATGAGCGCGCAAGCAGCTGCACCAGCCACCGCTATTGGACATTCACCCAAAGTTGATGTAAGTATGCAATGAGTAGAGAGAGCTAAGCTAATACAATTTGCCAGACTAGTGGCCAAATTCTCTTAATTTGAATTTGCCACTAATTTCGTGCTGCCACTGTCACTTTAAGGCGAAGCATGAGACTTAACGGCAACTTAAAGTTGAGAAGCATTTGAGTAATTGGCAATAGGCCAACTAATGCCAACATTGTCCTTATGCGTGCGTTGTTGCGGCTAAGAGATGATATTTAAGGCTAGTGTTCCACTTATCAAATATCTTTGTCCAATATCGATGTCCAATATTTGATCAAACTTTGAGAGATGCCCATTTCACTTGTCCAATAACTTGAGAGAATGGAGGAACGTGGAGCGACTTTATGTGCTGCTATTATCATTATATTATTGTTGAAAAAGAAAACAAAAAAAAGCTTTGGGTGAAGCCATGGATCGAAAAGCGAAGAGAAAAATAATCGTCATTAAAATTGTCCACGAGATCTTAGTTGGAGCCATTTTGATTTAAATGTCATTAATCTTTGATCAAATAACGGTGTTGCTAATACATTTGATGAAGTCGTCCAATTTATTTGATCAAATGTACATTGGACAAAGATATTTGATAAGTGGAATACCAGCCTTACGACGGGCCTATTTGGTCTGTACTTGTACCTAAATCATAATGTGATTATCCGTTCATAATCTCCATACACAGTGGGGGGTGGGGGGTGTCATTCACTGTCATCAGCGGCAGATTTCAGTCTACAAGATAATAAAATGACCGCGTGTTCATTTGTTTGTGTGATACCCAGCTCTGTGACATGATATTAATTTATTAGGTACCTTTGCATATATGTACATCTAAAATAAAAACTAATTATGTGCAAACGCTTTAAAAAAATAGGGTTCCAAGGTAAAACAAATTAGAAAGCACACTTAGGCGTCGAAATATTCTTCCACATCACTGTCCTCTGGGAGCGTGCCCAGAAGCCTGGCAGCGCAGCGTTGCTACGCTGGATGGCAACAATAATTCTTTGGCCAAAGAATAAAAGCCTTTTCTTTGTTATCTTTTTCTATATTATCAAACATAATAATGGTACTGTAAAGTACCATTAATACTATTTGGAAGTCTACATCACGAGTATACCTATGTTTTCAGGCTTCTAAACAAGTTAACTAAATAACTTTAGAAACAACTTTGCTTAGTTTAAATTAAATTCAAACATGTTCACCATGCTATATCCCATTGAATACTATATACAGGGTGGAAAAAATCAATGGGCCCTGAAGGGAAACCACTTTAAATCCTTAAGATAGATTATTTTACTTGAAGGAAACATTCCTTTATTTTTAAAAAGAAACAAAACTGCATTCACAGATTTCTCGACAAGTTTACCTAAACCGGGAATCGAACCAGCTAAAAATTCAAAAAATAAATTCTCGCTATTTTATTTCACTAGTCGATACAGTCAATGTTAAAGATAAAATCTCTCTAAGAAACATTAGGTCTTACACTCGTCCGTCGTACAGGATATCCATGAAATCTAATATTTAGTACACAAGGGCTTTAATCAACTTTACCTAGACTAGAACTGTTCACTTTTAACAAGTAAAAGACACTTTTTTTTAACTCTAACCTCCAAAGACATTCTATGAAGTACAAGCTTGCTAATTTATTTCTAAGTACCTTGTTGTAGACTTAGATAAGAAAGTCTTTTAATTGGTAATAATAATTCTATGCACATTTCCTTCTTAAAGCTAGCGTCCACTAGGCTCGCCGAGTCGAGTCGAATAGAACCGCAATAATTTGCCTCCTATACATTTACTATAAAACTGCGTCGATCAGAGACGAGCCGAGACGCGCCGAGTCGCATAACTCGCGCGCATCGCTTGTCACGCGAATTTCTGTTTTAACGACTTGCGATTACTGACCGTTTCGCCTCACACGGAACAAATGCGACTCGATTCGATTCGACGCGTTTCGGCTGTAGTCGACGCCAGGCTTTAGACAAGGCGTTCTGACGAAAAGTTTAAAAATAGAACGTTCCATTTGACAATAATCCTACCGATTAGTAGAATAAAATAGCGAATGTTTCATTTTTTGAATTCTTAGATGGTTCGATTCCCGGTTTAGGTAAGCTTGTCGAGAAATCTGTGAATGCAGTTTGGTTTCTTTTTAAAAATAAAGGAATGTTTCCTTCAAGTGAAATAATCTGTCTTAAGGATTTAAAGTGGTTTCCCTTCAGGGCCCATTGATTTTTTCCACCCTGTATAGCTGTCTAGACTACAGGACTATAAAATATTTTCTATTTAACAAAGTTTGTTCCGCAAAAACCGCAAAAGTGTGTAACAAACATAGCGTAAAAGAGGGTCGGACTTGGATAAAATAGTGGAAACAAGGCGGTGTAGTGGGTAGATCGATGCGCAGTTCCAATGGAGTAGGTTAAATTTATTTTGACCTACTCGAGTTGGACGCGAGTTGGATTCGCGCTCATAGGGTGCGAGAATAACCCGTCGCCCGACCAGTAACAGGCTCGAGAAAGCGGCGCGCATGTGTTCCGTGCGCGCCTCTAAGGAGGACGTGGGGCAAGGCCCCACAGAAGCAGAGGTCCGCCAGGGGCTGGCGGACCGAGGCCTGCCGGGGTTGCGGTGCATGCAGCTGCGAATCCCGCGACCCCGGCCAAGGGTCAGGAGAAGGAACACCGTGGGTTTTTAGCCGGTAAGAGTCCGGCATAACCCTTCGCCTTCCCCGGGCGGAGGGTATCCATGAGCATTTGCCCAAAAAAAAAAAAAGGGTGCAGTAAAAAGAAAAACGCCAACAAAAAAAATTGCTTGTACTAGTCACAAGTTCTACATAATTATCGTGTGTGGTCGTTGGTAGGTGTTTTGTTTGATTTGAAGGTGTTTGCTAGGAATAGGTCCTGGCTTCCTCAAAGTGAATAAGGCCCGTGTTAACTCTTTGACCGCCACAATAAAAAAGTAAAAGCGTGCTCTCGGCACCAAGCTACGATTTGATCCTTTAAGTATGTCATGTAGTAGTGACCGTGGCGTGCTGGAAACATTTTGCTTTGTCATGTATATGTTACGGCTAATAGCAGAAGTGCGGCTACACCTAGTTTTAGCCGGGTACAACTAGGTGCAGCCGGCCACATGCGGTTAAACTTAAATCTATCCTACTTATCTTCGGTTAGAACTAGGTTTAGCCTTCATCATAGCGGCTAGAACTAGGTGCAGCCGCACACCGATGGTTAAGGGTAACCCCGACACGGATAGGTTAGGTTCGAAGAGGATGACGGGGGCTAGAGTGAGCGAGCGAAGCGAGCGAACGAAGCCCCCGTCATCCCCTTCGTGTTAGGTTACTTTAAACCCTGCAGACAGAAATAGGAGCCCCGCACAGCGGGGCTCCGTCGACTTAAGCTCCACCTAGTTCTAACCAACTGCTACTGGTTGCACCTAGTTGTACCCGGCTAAAACTAGGTGTAGCCGCACTTTGGCTATTAGCCGTAACATATACATGACTGTGGCGGTCAAAAGGTTAAACCTATCACATAGATACCATAGAAGTAATATGTAATAGATACTTATATTTTCTAAGATTTTTTATTTACACAAACAATATTTACATAATTACAAATAAAAGTCTAAACAAATAAGGAAAAATATATTCTATTCCTTTATTTTTTAAAGTAAATCTATTTCACGTCTATTTTCCCGGTATTATTATCGTGTTTGTACGGTTAAATTAAAAATAAAGTAATCGAGAATTTCGACTATATTTACTTCCGTATTCCGTTTTTCATGACAACGAAAATTATCGTCAATGTCATTTCAGATTGAACGAAGTTTAATTAAGTTAAATGGGGGCTCATTTGTCTAAAATGTCATTTCCATTTCCGTCGTGACTTGAGTGAAATTCCAAATTGCATTACCATTTTAACCGTTTATTATGCAGCGTTAATGGTACTGCCTTTTGACCTGAATTTCTCAGTCAGAATATTAAAACACGCTACTGCCTAGCCTAGATAAGGTTTAGTCTAATAAAATATATTAGGATATAATTATATTATAAGGAAAAGTAAAGTTAAGTGAAACGGATTCCCTATAATCGAATAGGATATTATTTCATATCTAATGTTATTTAAATAAATAGAAATACTAGAGACTTCCGGGTCTGGGTGTTTGAGATTTAAATAAATGAAAATAATAATAAAAAGAAAAGTAGCGAGTAGCACATTTAAAAAATAAAATAAAAAAGCCACTTCGTCGCTCTTTAACCGACTTCAAAAAAGGACAGATTCATATTTCTCCGGGCCGATTTACGTAATTCTTTTTTTGTTTGTGTCTTGTAGTCGGTGACTTAAATTTCATTTAGGTTCCAATTCTTCGTTACAGTGTGGCTTAACACCAAATTCAGAAAATGATTATTTTATTATATGACCATCATTTGCTGCTGTTCAGTTTTTTGAAAACGGTTTTTTTAGAAGTTCTCTTTCAATATTTCAATCGTAGGTACTACTTCTGATGTGGAGAAATATTTTGATGCTCTCTTTTAATTCCCTAAGTACCTAGGGACTTCCGTCGTAAAGCGACAAGATAGCCATTTTTTTAACAAAACACCATCATACACATATAATTATATTTACCATAATGAGGAAAACATACGCAATCCTTACAAACAGTATTTTCAACAACTATACCCATAGATAACTCCATTACAACTTCATAATAGTTCAAAACTACGCGCGGCCTAATTCCGGCCCCTACATGAACGCACGCGACGCAAGATGTAGTTCAAAGCAAGATTGCGTCCATGCCGTGTACCCAACTGTAATACCGTGATATTATTGCCAATAAAGAGTAATGGCCCTCGTGAACCAACCCCTCAATTTTTATTTCAAAGTATATCTGATATATTTATTGTTATTATACACAGTTGATGTTAAAAAGTAGTTGGATTTGAAAAGTGAGGTATTGAAGTTTTATTGAGTTGAGTTGTTATTTTATTTCTGCATTTTGACGGTTACGAGTTTAAGTGGGTTGAAATGAGTTATGATTAGCGTTGAAGTGGTTTGAAACCACGTTTGGGTTGTTGGGGTGGGTGAAAGTTGCTACTGCAACTACGGGTACGAGTTAGTTCTGCGTCGACTTTACGAGTTGCGCTATGATAAGAACCAGAGCCTTATCTCCGGTTTCTGAATTGAGAATTCGGAATAAGCAATACATAAGTAGTATTTGAGGACGGAGTTGTCAAAAAAATGCTTTACAATCCGTAATTTTTTGACAACTCCGTCCTCAAATGTTACTTAATTAGTGCTTATCCTAAAATTCTCAATTCAGAAACCAGAGGTATGTCTGTCAGCTTCGAGTTCTGAATCAATCAAGTTTGATTCAAATTCATCTCAATTCGTGCTCTACAAATAGACAAAAATGCATGATCATGCGGAGGCACTAATTCGAACCAAAGTCGGTTGATTCAATACTTAAAGTTGTCGGGATCAAGATCCCTTTTTGCAATTGATAGGGTATGTTTAGGGTAAATTATACGTTTGCTCACCAAACGCGGAGTATTGTTTTCTATCAGAAAATTTCTGAGGCGTGCGTGAAGATTCTCTGCCGCAGACATTTTGTACTAGACCCCGCACACTGTTAGAACTTGCCAGATCCTGTAGCCTGCGGGCTCTATAGTTCGTTTTTTTAATCTCGGAGACAAAATTGACGGATACAAATGTCAAACTTGTAAATTTTAGGAACATTATTTTCAAATTTGACGTTTCGTGCCTGTCAATTCAGTCTCAGGGATTAAAAAACGAACTTTAAGACAAATATATGCGCCGAGAGCCTTCGCGCAGGCGTCTGATCTGACAGATATTTTTTATAATCTGTGGCCGGGCATAATGTTTCATTTATGTTCAACTTCAGAGAAAACGACGAAACCAGTTTAAAAAAATTGTTTTGTTCTGTACATTTGGTTCGTCCGACACATAAACTCATTAACATGCTAGTAGCCTTTTTTCTGGCTTTAGCGTTGCCTAACTGACTATCCTCTGAGCAAAAACGCTGAAACAGACTGAGGGACAAAGTTTCTTTTAAATTAAGATGCTTATTTATCTTTTTTATCACCAGGGTATAGACCAAAGCACCTTCAGAGACGTGATGCACAACACCTTCGACTTAGTCACAGAGGAGGCTATCCTGGAACGTATGTGGATGATATGGGAGAGGGGTGCGGCGGGCGGGGAGGGGGCGTTGAGGTTCGAGTCCTGGGTAAAAGGACTCAGTATTCTGCTCAGAGGCAACACTGAGGAACGGGTCACGTACTGCTTCAAGGTGTACGACTTGAATAACGATGGGTTTATCACTAGAGAAGAGATGTTTCTTTTACTAAGGTAAGGAAGGGTATTGTAGATTTTAAGAAGCCTGTATTCACCGAAAGGTCGTGCAGTGGTGTATAGTAAACTTTATAGCACCGTTATGTTTAAGTCCCATGTAATAGTGGACGAGTCTATTGCCATCAACCAGGTATAGATCCAGACTCCGAGCTGCTACTGAGATATTCCACACAGAAAATCTCAATAACACTTTGCCTGACTTTGGACTTCACGCTCAGCAGTTGCGCTTGCGACCACTAGACCAACCAGACAGTCTTATAAATTGTAACTCGTATCCTGTTCATTTATAAATTCGGGCTTGACTTGGTAAAATTAGCAAGTATTAAAAGTTCTTGTTTCTGGCGAGATTTATTGTTTGGTGCCAGGGTCCGTCTTCTAACTGTTAAAGATCAATCTTTATTATATCCTGGTTGCCTATAGTAGGATTATTAATTCACTACAGTAAATTGACAGGTCCTACAATTGTTGTTTGAGAGTAGTGCATTGTTGTTTGACAGTATTGCTGTGTTTTTTGACAGTAGCGCATTATTGTTTGACATTAGTACCTGTCAGTTCATTCCAATTAATTAATAATAATCCTATATTCTTTTGTTGGTTTGCAAAATCTTTAACATATTATAGCCAACCCTACTTCTGATGAACAATAAATTCAAACATGAAATAACAAAGTGGTATTAATTTCAGGAACTCTCTATTAAAACAACCAGGGGACGAGGACCCTGATGAAGGAGTACGTGAGCTGGTAGAACTGGTACTTAAAAAGTTGGACGTCGACAAGGATGGAACTGTGTCACTTGATGATTATAGGTAACGAGGTTTTGTCTGGGCTCTCTTCAGCATAAGCATAATCACCCCATTACTGGCTCACTGCTGGGCCTGGACCTATTCTCGGAATAAGAAGGTTTTAGGTCTTAGTCCACCACGTTGGCCAGGGGCCTAATTCTCCTAATAGAAATTGATGCCAAACGCAATCGATCCACAACAGTCAGTCAGTTTTTGTTTTCGAAAACTTTCAAAGTGATTGATTTTGTTTTTTGTGGCAAACAATTTGATAGCTTTTGAAATTGAGAACTGTCTGAATGAACGGTTCGGCCTTGGTTCTTGGCCTGGTATGGAAGTGCGAAGTACACTCACTTACAATCACTACATCAATCACTATACTTAAGAAAACAACCCTTCATCTTTTCTACTTAAATTTAAATTAACCATTTGTTTCTGTTTATCTTAATAAATTACAGTTAATACATACCTTGTGATGAAAGAGACTGGACCTCACGACACAGGGTAATCCTAGTGTGTGGTTCAGTGTTACTTATAACCAGAATGTAAAAGTTTTATGAGATTCCATAAATAAATAAATAAAGTACACGCGCCATCAAGAAAGTTTTGGAACACTCTCAGGTGTGCAGATATACTCTTGATATTTTCCTTCACCGTTAACGATAATCAAATACAGATCCGGCAAAAAGTCAGAAGTGCGGACTGGGATACATCTTAGACTCTCCAGAATTCATGCGCGGATTAAAACTTGATCATTACTTGCGTTACCGGTGATGGAAAACATTGTGAGGAAATCTTTTTCTCTCGTGTCAGCACGAGCTATACGAAAATAGCTCATGCTGTGGTGAAAAGATTAGCCAGTCAGCAAGGTTGGTAGCGGGGCTGACTGCCCAGGGTGTGCCGGACGTACTGAAGTATCGTCACTCGTGGAGGTTCTTGTGTCTCTTTTCTTGTGAGGAAATGAACACAGCAGAGAGACCAAGTGTGCAGTCCGCCAACTTGCGCTAGTCCAGCGTGGTAGACTATTGCCTAAGCCCGTCTCATTCTGAATAAACGCTCGGGCCCAGCAGTGGGGCAGTAAAGGGCTGCCTATGTGCGTATACACGTAGAAAGCGGGTTGCCGGCGCCGATCCGCCAGCGCTTATCGGTGCTGTTCCGCGCAGTTAGTCAGTACAGGTAGTCTCTACACTGTGTGGCGAACCAGCGCCGACAAGCTCCGAAATTCGCCGACAAGTTCCGACCCGCTACGATCAGCGCTGGTAAGCCGTCATTCGTTGCTGCATTTGCAAGGGAGCAAGGCGTATTTTTGTTAAAAAATGTCAGCTTCTACCCGCTTCCTTTATGTAGCGGTTACCTGCACAGACCAGTACCGATAAGCGCTGGCAGGTCAGCGCCGGTTACCTGCTTCCTTTATGAATACGCCCTATGATAAGTTATGTTAAACATTTATTTCAAAATAACTTGTTATTTCAGACAAGCAGTAGAGCAGGAGCCGCTTCTTCTGGAAGCGTTTGGACAGTGTCTTCCGTCGAAGAGGCACTCCACGACCTTCCTTAAAACTCTTACCAATAAGGCATAGAGTTATTATTTGATAGTATTAAGAAAAATATATATTAGTAGTTATAAGTAGAAAGCTAAACAATCGTAATTATTGTTACTATGGCGAATAAAATCGGAAAAACTTAGTCTGTAAAAATATAAGTTTTGTAAAATATATTTCATACAAAATGTATGTTATGTTAGAAAGTAGGTGTTAAGTACGTACAAAGCAACGTTTTTTATGTATTATGTTACTGCTTAGGGAGAATTCACACGTACCACAACCTTACCACATCGCAGCGACAAAAAGTGGTCAAGCATCGTTACGTGTGAATAGTATCGCTGCAGCTTTGGCGACAACTGTGATCCGTGTGAAATAAACTATTCATTTTCAGACAAATTACTGCCCGCCCACGTGTTGTTGTTGTGGTGTAGTTGTGGTACGTGTGAAACAAGCCTAACGCCCGCATTTACCAATGTCGGGTACCTAACTTTTATCTGAGGAAAACGTTTTGACAGAATTTCTATACAAAAGCTGTCAAAACCTCAAAATTCCTTAGATAAAAGTTATTCGACGTTGGTAAAATCGACCGTTAAACAGATATATTGCATAAATATATACTGTGCCGTCGGCGTGGTTGCCTAGTGTGTATGTATAGATAAATAAAATTGCCAATGGACATCAAAAAAGTTTTTATTTATTTACAAAGGCGTTCATAACAATAACTCAGTCGTGGTTGGGGTCCAAACCAGTTCCGATGAAATCTGTTAATATCTTACCACCAGCTGGCGGGAAGAGGTTAAATAACTGGAACAAGAGAAAATAGGTTAATTATAACATCATGGACTGTGGCGGACTGAGGTTATAAAATATAGTACTATAGGTGTAGCGCTTAACTGAGGCAGTGCCTGGGGTATGGGAGCGGCACGGGAGGGGTGACATATGACGACGTGTCCGAACTATCTCGCTATACACGTGTACAATATAATGAATTATTTTAGGAGAATTGGGCCCCAGGTGTTTTTTTTTTCACGAATATAAAGTTTGTCCCATAAGAAAAGTTGTACAGAATGATGAGTAGAATTCGTTGTTTTCGGTGTCATGCTGTATAACAAAAAAGCTGTTACTGTCCGCGACGCGTAAGCTGAGCTTTGCATTTGTGTGAGTGCACATAGAATCGATTGCCAAGAAGCAGTATAAACCGGCTTAAACCAAGCAAAGGACGCGTCTGCATTCATTCTCACACAAATGCAAAGCTCAGCTTAGGCCTCGCGGACTGTACCCCTTTTACATCTAAAAACAAGATGCGTACCAAGTTATAACCAATTTGTGTGAAAGTCTTATTAAAATTAATTAAATTTTGAAAAAGGCCCCTGGGCCCTTCGCATCAAAGACACGCCAAATCAAAACGTAACACGCAGATTAAACGCCCACGATACCATCCGAAGTTGCAATGAAAACAATTTTAAATGTAAGTACTGAAGTTGACATTTCATTGTCAAATTGCCTCTACAAGCAATGCCACCATGAACTGCAAACATAATTGTAACGTGGTGGCAGTATTTGCATGTTTTTCTTAAGAGGAAGGTTTGCGAGCGTGAGAACTTATTTTTGAACCCACACTTCGACATTTTCTACTAATACAGCTGCATCACACAATGTAGTGTACACATACCGAAAAACAAAAGCGCACCGAAGGTTTATTTTGTGGCGCGCCGGGTTAAATAAACCTTCAGTGCGCGTCCGCTTCTGAAGGACTAGTAAGTATGTTGCAAAAAACGCGCAATGTATTAGCTATTTATTCACCGCAGCACCGGGAGGCACGCGTGCCCCAGGGCTCGGAAACGTTATTTAAAATAACGTTTTTAAAACGTTTCTAACAGTTCTTTGTACAACATTTTGTTCGGAACGAATACGAAAAGAGAACAAAAAGCTAGTTTTCAAAAACCGGTTTATTCCGCAGGACAGAGCCGCACATAGTGTGCGGCAACAAGCATGGACTTGTTAAGTTCCGTAGGATATGTTTTCATTTCAATACATCATTCATTCCGAGCATAGTTCGGAGCAGGGTTGTTGCTGATGCATATTTTTTTCAAATCAGCGGATGCTGATGCTGATGTTTTACCATTGACATCAGCGGATGCTGATGCTGATTCTCATGATTTTCTTAAAAAAACGGAAAAAGTAGTGACCATTTTGAATAATATCTAAAAGTTGCACAGTTTTCCGTGGTACTGAAATAAACGATTGTCTCAAAAATTTTGGGATTTTAGTAAAAAATATAATCAAACTTAGTAGATTAGTAATAATTAGTATAGTACTAGATTAGTAATTAAGTACCTAGACTACCTAGTGCATAACCTGCTACCAATCTTTCGTTTAATTAATAGGTATTGGAATTTAATCAAAGGTACATAATCCACTTTTCAATGGGGTCGGCATTATTTATCAAACTCAAAAGTTTACGAAAAAAAACTTTCACGCGCAGATACGTATTAAGTATAACGTAATGAATGAGACAAGTTTGTATTTGTTTGTAAACGCAATCCCGGTCTGCCCTTGGATTGATCAAAACTCGCAAGCAAAAACTTCACGGGATATAAGCCCCGCCCCCTCTGCGGTCATGTCACGACTCGAACATCAGCATTAATATCAGCATCGATCAATGCGGATGCTGATGCTGATGTTGAAAAAGATGCTGAAGATCAGCGGATGCTGATGCTGATGTTCGCAACAACCCTGGTTCGGAGCATAGTCGAGCATAGTTTTTATTTTATTTGAGATTTATTTATTTATAGTTAATTAAAACGGTGAACACCAATTAGGTACAATAATTAACATAGAAACAAGTAACATGGAAGGTAGAAAAATACAGGTATGTAATGTCGACAATTGTGTCATACACAAAATACTTAAGACTAACATGGGATAGTGGACACCCTCGCATACTGTCTCTCACAGAACATCAGACATACACGCACAATTTCACTCCATTTATCCGCGAACACATCACATTCAGGGTTGGCAGCCAGGAGGGCATTGAGTATCCTTAGAGTACGACACACAGGGGATTCAGCTCTGGCGACAGTTCTGGCTGAAGGTTGCGCGAATAGATTGTGCCGACGGCTTTGACGGTGTCCGATGTATTTGTCGGGCACAAATAGTCGACAGAAAAGGCCATGGAGCTCAGGGCAGTCGATACGACCCCTAAGGGTTTTATAGGCTACTATCAGCTGATCATGGCCTCTTCTTACTTCCAACGAGTTAAAGCCCAACATTCCTAAGAGATAGTTGGTGGGGTACATGTAGGAATAGAAATTGTACGACCTATTGAAAAAATATCTCAAGAAAGTTTTCTGTACCTTTTCCAGCATCAGTGTTTGGGTCGCAGTATGGGGGTGCCAGACACAGGCACTGGACTCAAGTTTACTGCGAACCAGTGTGGTGTGTAACAGCTTAATAACATTTGGGTTGCGAAAGTCACGAGCATTACGCAAGACAAATCCCAAGCGCCTGAAAGATTCCTTCGCCAGAGTGGATACGTGATCTTTAAACGTCAGACAGCGGTCGAAGGTCACTCCCAAGTCCTTAACGTTGGTGACTCGAGTAACTATTTCACCACCCAAACTGTATTCAAAATGGATTGGTCGCAATCCTCGACCTCATGTCATGGCATTGCATTTGTTTTTGTTGAAGAACAGCTTGTTCACAACGCTCCACTCGTAGATGGCATTAATATCCCCTTGGAGGAGTTTACAATCTTCGTTTGATTTGATGTGTGCAACTGAACTGAAGATGGGTTTTCTCTTGACTTTTGTCAAGGTCAGAGGTGATAAAGACAAAGTCTGCGATGGAACGAGCTTACCCAGAAGAAGCCTGTTCATTGTAACTTTGAAGATATTCGGGTCGTAAGCGTGGAACACAGACGCAGTCAGTGAGTTCCATTCTTTTGCCGTGCGTCGTGTTTAGTGCGAATTGGTGGAATAGCAACTAGGTATGGATGGTAACTTGCAGTGCGTCTGGATGTTCGATGGTAGAAGGGGGCCGGTGGGATGACGTTGTGGAGTTCTTGAGCACACTCACTTAATTACAGTCTATAGAAGACCGACAAGCAAGCAACCTTGCGGCGATGAGCCAAGCTGTGAAGCTTGGCATCCACCAGTTTTACGTCGCCAATGAGTCTCTTAACTCTGCATTCCACTGAGTCAAGCGCGGCAAGTTGGTATTTTGCTGGGCCATCCCAAAGGTGGCTGCAATACTCCATGCAGAATCGGACTTGCACTTTATAAAAGTCAACAAATGTTCAGGCGAAAAGTATCGCTTCACTCTATTTAGGATGCCCAGTTTTTTGGCTGGTTTAGACTTTGTGCTCAATGAGGGTGCCGAAGTTGAGACTGACTGTAAACTCCATGCAGAGGAGCTCGAGCCGGTCAGTTATAGGAACAGACATATGCCGAAAACTAGGAGTTTGGTCGAAACGACTCCTTTTTGCGGTTTGTGTTGCGACTTGCGAGTGGTTAGTTATTGGTCCTATTTTGATCACAAAATGAGACGCAAGAGAAAAAATTAAAAAACCTAATTTAAAAACAAGCAGCTATGCTCCGAGAGCACCTGCGTCGCGTGAAACGTCAGGGAGCCGTGCCTTCTCCAGAGCCAGTCCGCCAGTACCGGGCGGATCGCGTAGATTGGTGATGACGTCGGCGGTAGGGCGTGAAAGCCTGTCCCGCCATTTCACCACCTGGACCTCGCGAAGCTACAGCCGACACAGCTCAAACTGGCGCTGCATCGGCCGCTCGCCTCGCGCCCGCGATTCATCGCGCCACTGGTAGAGTGACGCGAATATCTTCGCCTCCATGTCCCAGGGCAGAGATCCAGCCAGTACGCAGGCCGCCTCGTAGATCGTGCGATAACCCCTTATGACTCTGACAGCCATCGCCCACTGCGGCTTCCGCAGAATGCTGATGCTGCTGGCCGTCAGGTCAGCCGCCCATATCGGGGCCCCATATAGGGCCAGCGATCGCACGATCCCCACACACAGCCGCTTGCAGGCGGTACTCGGGCCCCTCAAATTGGGAAGCAGCGTTGTGAGCGCGCCAGCCTCATCCAGCAACTTGGGCGCCAGACGTCGAAAGTGGGGCCCGAAGTCCCACCGGCTGTCGAGCACCAATCCCAGGTACTTCATGGTAGACTCGACAGCGATCCGAGCTCCCCCAACCACGATGTGCGAGCCGGGTGGCGGCGCCCACCGGGGGCCGTGAGACATCATGACTTCCGACTTGCTGAGAGCCACCTCCAGGCCTAGGCGACGTATGCGGTCCACCACCTAAGAGACCGCAGCTGTCGCCGGCAACGCTGCCTCCCTGTGCGAGCTCCCGCGGGCAGTGACCAGCGTGTCGTCCGCATAAGACGTCAGGTCTACCCCCGATCTGAGCTCGCCCCTTAGCACCCAGTCGTATCCGATGTTCCACAGGAGGAGGCCCAGGACCAAGCTCTGTGGAACACCGCACGTCACTTGGTGCTGGTAACTGCCATCGCGTCCCATGTAGGTGTCACACCTCTCCGACAGATAAGCCCCAACGACGTGGCGGAGGTAGAGAGGCACCCGATGATAGCGCAGTGCCTTCCAAATACAACTTCAAATCACCACTGTACCTACTCCAGCCAACTTACAGAAAGAATCTTGCATCATCTTCCTGCCCTTGCCCTTGTTACTTGGGGTCGGCGCAAGATGTTTTCCTCTTCCATTCCGTCCTATCAACCGTCATGCTAACACTGCCTCCCCTTCTCTTCCATATAATTCTTCACACAATCTATTAGATCCATCTTTCCTTTGACATTTCTTTCCCGCTCCATCCATCCACATTTATAATCATAACTCTTTTAGTCACTTGCGTTTCATCCCTCCTCTTCACATGCCCATACCAAGACAAACGATTCCCTTTCAACTTTTCTGTCACTGGCGCCACTTTCAAACTTCCTCTAATATACTCATTCCTGACCTTATCCATTCTGGTCACTCCACACATCTATCTCAACATTCTCATCTCCACGAAATGCAATCTTGTTTCATGCGTCTTCTTTACGGCCCAACATTCCGTTCCACACAGTACGATAGGTCTTATCACGGACTTGAAGATTTTCTCCTTTAACTTGAGGGGCATTGGTGGGTCGCAAGTCGGGTGTGTCGCAAGTGGGATGGAAAAAATGTTTCAAAACCTAAAAAATTTTTTTTTATAATACATAAAATGTGCATGTAAAAGATATTTTTTTGTCCAAGTTTTAACACACACTATACTCGTACTCACAGAATAATATTCACAGTGATAATAGGGTCTACTTTAAGCTTTAACGAAACGACGAACGGCAGTCAAATACCAACTGAATTAAATTAGTAATATTCGTAGTTTTGTTTCGAAGTTTCGTTGTTTCGGACGAACAACCCAAAAAAAATGGAAAAAAACGGTTAAAAACGTTTTATTAACCGAGAACAATTCAAATTTTGTTCTTTTTCAAAAACGTTTTTTATAACGTTCCGTTCGAACGTAACCGAAACAAACTGTTTCTTAGGTATTTAAGACGAAACCGTTTCGAAAAATATACCGGTATCCGAGCCCTGGTGCCCATAGATAGTATTGGTGTCGTGAACAAAGGGTGGGGTCACAGTGTAATCGGTATTGACAGATTTAAACTTAGAATAATTATTACTGTAATATATTATTGTTGATTTTCTGTGTTTCTATTTTCGAATATAATGACACATAATTTTTGTTTGGGAATATTTTAGGGTATGTAAATATTGCGAGGGAAGATAAGAGCCAACATAAAAATTAAAACGAGATAATGTGTGATTGATTTGTAATGAAAAACAATTAATATATATAACTCAATTACTGGGTATAGTAACATTTTTTTCTCAGTTTGATATTTTAAAATTATATTTTATTATAAAAAAAATTATAGGTACATCTTAGTACCTACATACAAAAATTAATGCTTGATAAAATTATTTTCTTTAATTCATTTATTTATTGCTTGGCGCTTGGGGCTGCTGACATCAGATACAACATTTTAGCTGTTCCGTTTCTTTGATTTTCTTTCAGATTCTCGTTTTTTAATTGCACCAATCAAATAATTGGGCTCATTTATTTCCATTTTACTGTCTAATCTTGAATCTGTTATTTCCGGAAGCATACAATCAAGATAAAACTTTTGTAATTTTCTTTACGTTTTCCCATTTCTATCTGAAATAGTAATAATATGCAGAAAAATATATTAACAAGAAATAGAGAACCCTTTAGCTGACAAGCTATCAAACGTCAAAATTGGCAAGTCTTGGTAACTTATTATTTTTCATTTTCATCCAGTTCAATTGATTAAAAGTTTAATTAAAAAATGTTGCCGACTTTGACAATTACAAGAAAGAAATATTATCCATTTTTTTTATCGAGTTATTATTAATCCTGTCATTCAGTAAACAATTTAGCTCGAATGAAAAATGCAAAAAAATTATAAGCTTCTTGAATATCTCATGAACAAAATGTCATACTAAATGTACGGAAGTAGGTAAAATCAAAATTCTCGATACATGGCGGTTATTTTATCAAAAATATTTATGTTATTTTAGTGACTAGGCGCCCTAGTTCTGCTATTAGCCATAAGTTCTGAAATATTTCCTAAACTGACGGAATAATCGCCTGTTGACACTTAACGATTCCACCCTGTATAAAATTCACAATATATTCGGACACAGTGTCCAAATTGACATATTTTGATTTTAATATTTTTTTCACTGATGATTCGGACTCCAATAAAAAAAGCTGTTTGTACAGTCAGATAAAAAAACTTTCAACGATACCTTAATAATTGTGGAAATCCGTCCTCCGCCCAGCCTATAGTTATAAAAAAACAGTTTTTAACCGGATTAATACATAGATGATACGCGCCTTGGCAGTCGTATTCCTTGAAACCCACCAACGATGAAACATAAGAGCACGAAGGATTCGTGATAAATTATATCGATAGACGTTTTAAAATTCAACTGTTGTTTATTTATTAAAACTACCAGGAAAGCAGAAATGAATTGGAACTAGGTGCTTAAGCGACTTACCTCCGGTTTCTGAATTAAATTCAAGATAAGCAATACTTATGTAGTATTTGAGTACGGAGTTGTCAAAAAATGCTTTAAAATCCGTCATTTTTTTGACAATTCTGTACTCAAATGTTACTTATGTACTGCTTATCCTAGAATTCTCAATTCAGAAACCGGAGCTAAGTCGCTTAAGCACCTAGTTGCAGTTCATTTCTACTTTCCTAGTAGTTTTAATAAATAAACAATAAGGGCAGCTGAATTTTAAAACGTCTATTGATATAAATTCACTACGAATCTTTCATGCTCTTCTCTATATTTCATCGTTCGTGCGTTTCGAAGAATACTTTTTTGGTGCAGTTCAAAGTGGTGAGTCCACAAAGTTATTTATTACCGAAAGATGCCACCTTAAAGCCACAAATAGTTATGGTAACGCTTTTTTTGCCACATTTTAAGACTTTTTTATCTGACTGTACTAAAAAGCTTCAATAATTTGATGGTGTCCGAATATTCAGTGAAAAAAATATTGAAATTAAAATGTGTCAATTCGGTCACTGTCCGAGTCGTCTGTCTTATTGTTCGAAGAGTGAAAAAATGCAGTCATGTCACGACACTCGCAACCCACCCTTATGCCTTGTGCGTCGATGTTTTGAGAGCTCGGCTCGAATTACAAACGGACGTGCTGTCACCTTGAATTCTAGGATGGCACTGAAAATTTTTCGCGTGCGTACTCTTTTATAAAACAAATTACGGGAGAGTATTGCTCCATACTAAAATGTATGGGGAACGGAAAACAATTTCCGTAAAAAATTAACAATGTTGAGACGTAGATTACTCTCATTTGGTTTGATTTATTAAAATAATAAAACGGTAGACGTGTTATTCATACTTTCGTGTCACGATTGAACTAAATAGTTTTTTATATATTTCTTTAAAATTAAGTAAATTCTGCAAATAGAAAAGGTCGATTTAGATGTTTTTGAGGGAATTTATCATTTTTTTTTCTCGAAATTAATGATGATTTCGCAAATATCTCGCGGTGAAACTGTTGGCACATCTATTAAGGTTCTTCATTATTTTTTTTACGTAATTCCATGCGGAGAGTTTATAGAAATTTCGAAAACAGTAAGTGCCTTTTCAGGTGTTTCTTAAGGACTCTCCTCTTAAATGTCATAAAGAATAAGGGACGAGTAGTTTAAAAACTGATTCCTACCTTCTTGAGAAAAGGCTTGAGAAAAACCAGTTAGTAAAGTGTCAGAAGTCAAGAATACAAGACACAGCCGGATTTGGGGAAGGTGAAAAGAGTCTTTAGTCACGGGGCTTCCACAAAATATATTTTTTTTAAGATAATTACAAATCAGACACCCCTTCTGACAAAGAGAAAAAAGTTCACATTACGAAGTACTTTTTTAAAAACTTCAACGGGCCTCCATTTCTTCGTTCGTAGCCAAATCTTTAAATCCAACCCAGTCAATTTAGGGGGCCTACATCGAAAAACAAACGTCGAAGTTTCGGATTGAAACGAAACAAACGACGAACATCAAACTGATTTTACGATCAAAATATTGTCATACAACGAACTTCTAGATGTCAATTAACATTTGGGAGTAGGGTGAACGAAAGAAAAAATGTCAAATCGCGAAAATCAAATCGATCTTCGGATTTAAAATACTTTCGTGGCTTGCCATCCGTCAGCCGAAATTTTGTAGTTCGATTTTTGGAGTAGGTCTCGTAGAACCTTTTCGATAGTCGACCGATTCGATTTGATATCTCGTTCCATCAACGATTCTCGTAACGAGAACAAAAGAGATAGCTTATTAAATCGATCGACAACTTACTAATCGAATCGTTCTGAATCAGGGGCTGATCAGACACATCTTTGCGTTATGGTGGCTCACCTTATTTGTGTAATACATGTCGCTAGGGATAGTGATCTCGTGGTACTCTCTGCGGACAGCCTCCACGATCTGATCGGCTGCGTCACCTGGCTCCACTGTCTTCATGAGCCCCTGGAAGCGGATGCGAGGGTTGTGGCAGAGACCAGTGTTCACAATGTACGGGCAGACCGTCGTCAGTTTGATCTGGAAGAAGAATTGAGAATGTGATTATGAGAATTATTTACACTGCCCAAGATGCTCCCTTATTTAGGTATAGCTCCATTACTGTTGAACCTAGACAAAATGTAAAGTTTTAGAATGGTATAGTAGTGTTTTATAATATTGTATTATCTCTAAATAGTATAAATTGAAGTCGCTTTTTGCGTCTGTACGCTTACTTCTTCTAAACTACTCAATGAATTTTGATGCGGTTTTCATCTTAATTTAGGTAATTTCTTCCGGAAGGTTTTAAGCTATAAAACGTACCCAGCAACGCTGGGGCTAGCTAGTATTTTATAATCTAGGTCTGCGAGCACCATAGGAATTATAAGAGTCATTCTTAGATCAATCCAACATCCAGAAATCGCAGAAAAGTTGGCTCTTAGGCTAAGATAAAGCGTACTTAGACTTTGCTCAGACTTTACTTTCGAGTTTAGTCAAAGTCGATATTTATTAGTAGCAATCTTCGTTCTTATAGTGTTTTATAACGTTATTATTATATTTTACAACTTAGGTCTGCGAGCATCATAAGATTTAAAGAGTTATTCATAGATCAATCCAACATCCAGAAATTGCCTAAAAATTCGCTCTTAGGCTAAGATAAAGCGTACCTAGATTTTGCTCAGACTTTACTTTCGAGATTAGTCAAAGTCGGTATTCATTAATAGCAATCTCCGAAACCCTGTAAACGCATGCTTAGTAAATGCTTTAGTCCACGAAATTGATGACTACCAAAAACTTTGACTAAGTATAAGCCAAATAAAAATAATGGTTTATTTAATATTGGTCCAGTTTACGAAAGTCAAGTTTAAGCAAAGTCTAAGTACGCTTTAAAGATCTCAGCCTAAGTAAATAAGCAATATGTACCGTTTACTAGTCAATGGGTTAAATCAGGCCCAATCTTAATATTTTTACTGAGGACTTTCATAAAGAACTTCCAAGCACATCTGAACCGATTTTATAATGTGACTTTTATATTTGAGCCTTTCTTTATCCATCAACCATTTTATAGTGGCACCTACCCCATTAGTATTCCTAGGGTCTTCATGCAGCTCAACAGCCAGAGCCTCCATGATACCTCGGACGGCGTACTTGCTGCCGCAGTACGGCACCAGGTTGCGGAGTCCCATCTTGCCGGCCATGGACGACATGGCGACGATGTGGCCGGAGTTGCGCTCCAACATGGAGGGCAGGAATGCTTGGATCATCTGGAAAAAGAGATAGAGGACTTTTATATTTTTGTTTAATTGAATTGTGCGTTAGAATGTGTCTTCATTTTTTAAGGCCATTTTGTACCAGGAACGCAATACTTCAAGGAGCTTTAGTATTAAGGGCGAAAACGAATTCGTGTAATTCCTTCAAACCGCATGATCTACTGGTAACACTGATTGACCATGCATAGTTTTTTTCAGAGTCAACAAAAAAAAGTTTTCAAAAAATGGACCATGGTATTCTGTATCTGAGTAATTTTAGCGTCCCAAGTTAACTGACTGCATGGAGCGATATCGCGCTAGTCGTGCTCGTCAGCTGTGTCGCCGTGCCTTCATTCATTTATGCATGGCATCGAAATTTTCTACCAAATGAAAAAAAATGGGAAAAAAGAAGTTTATTTTTAATCAATCTAAATCGCGTGCGGAGTTAATCTATACCATTAATAGATAATGTGGTTTGAAGGAATTACACTAATTCGTTTACACCCTATAAAGCATGACAGGTTAGCTACTATACGAATTTTGAATAGTTTGTCCTATGGTAAAAAAATACAGATTGATGAGCAGAGTTCGTGGTTTTCGGACGAAGAGTGACTGACCAGTCATATTGTATACACATGTTTGTTCATTTGCCGAAAATTTATTTGATCGTTGGCGTAATAGTCTCTTTCAGCTACTAATATTCACGCTTCCCCAAATTCCTTTGGGAGGTTCTGCCGGAGCTTGTATGATTGTTCATCAGAACAAAGTAAAATAAAGCGAATTGAATCTTTTACAAAATAAAGGGTTCCTCGCGGGCACATTCAATAATTTATGGCCGTAATTTGTATTGAAAGCCTTGTACCCTTGTGGACACAATTATGGCCATAAAAAGTTCATACATTTTATGACAGATGGTAAAGTACAATATTGCGTAAGAAAAGCACATAGTTTAAGGTTTTATTGTTAAAAACCTTCACTCTTTCACATTTATTTATATCTCTATATTAATGGGGTATATTTACACTTAAACTTGAAACAATGAAAAACGAGCTGTTTGCTCCTTGGAATTAGTTTGACCGTGACCAACCGTGACCATAGGATGGATCGGAAGACGTCGTGGTTTGATTTGACCTGCTGCCAAGACCACTGTGGAATATGAATAGTAATGGATTATTTTAGGACAAAATAAACATTAATTAATACACATTAGGCGTAAATAAGTGTTGTGATTTATAATGACATCGATCAATGGATCGATATTTTTTTGGAGTCTCCTAACACAGGCTTATTTGCTTAAAAGGAGGCTTCTATCACTAGTTGCTAAGGTTTACTTGTTAAAATTAATAAAACATTTTTCATTTTCATTTTTTCATTTCATTTTCATATATTTCCATCTTCGAGGCCTTAGGAATGCCAAATGTCTCGAAAATATAAATATAAAAAAACATCAACCCCAAAATTCTCAAGAATTTCCATTCTTTTAAATATACACATAATATAGAATCAAGCCTGTAATCCCAGAAGGGGTAAGCAGAGGTTTCTCCTATTACAGAAGTCTGTACACCCACGTTGCGCCTCTTGTATTAAGTCCCATGTGGTGATGAGCCTACTCCCATTTTTATACACAATTCTGGTGCCTGGTTCATCACCTCTTACGACTAGCATGCCTGGACGGACTTAACTGTCCCCCACAGACTAATGCTTGATCCCACGGTGCGTGATATCGCGCACCGCGACGCACGAGCTCGCACCGACGCACCATGGGAAGAGACTCGTCCGTGGTAACGCGGACGCGTGCGGAGCGGTGCGCCGTATCCGCCGCGAGTCGGTAAATGCACGGGTGCAGTGCGAGTATTTTGGAATGAAAATGTTGCTTCGAATCACGCACCCTCATAATGTGGCTTCCCACAGTGTGTGAATTTACGGATGATACGCACAGTCGGTGCGCACTATCACGCACCGTGGGAAGCCACCTTTGTACGATGAACGAAAATAATTTATATTCTCTTTGTTATTCTCATTCAAAATCATGGCAGCCTGACTACGGAATCCTGTTCAGCCATTTCGAACTGAATTCGAAGAAATGAGTTCACGAAAAGGTTAGTTACCTACGTACATAACAATCGGAATTGGGCTACGGTTACACGGTCACGGCCGACCACTTGCCGTGTGAACTTGACAAACTTGAATATTGACTTAAATCCGTTAATTATTGGAACAGTTGAATGTCAATGAACAATTAGGTGATTAAAGGCGACCTGTGTTGCAATAACTGTCCGTTTTAAGAATACCATGATGCAACATCTAGAAGGGCAAATGCTCTTCAAAGTGCGCCAGTTCCACACTCACACATGTTTAAAAACAAATTTTTTTAGAGTAAGAAGTACCTAAGTATTCTGTATTCTATCGGACGAAGTCCTGTAAATTATTCGAAATTGAACCCTATCTCAGAAGTATAAAAGTCACAACACCGGACTTCGTGAGATAGAACCACTTTAATCAATTAATCAGTGAGTTCAGTGACCCGTTTTATAAATATAAAGCATATTTTGAGGTTTAAGTAGATCAGAAATACATACCTACTATGTTTAAATTATACAGGCTGGTAATTTGAGATGGGGCATGAAGGGCAACTACCTTAACCATTGTAGCTACAGGAAAACGTTCTTAGAAGACCACCCCTAACTTTTGGGATAATTTCAATCGGCATTCACGGATTTTGAAAAAAAAATACAGTCAGCGAGAAAAAGGGCTGTTTTCACAAAACTTTTTTATGATGCCAATCGATTCCATTTCCCATAAGCATCAAAAGACTCTTCGGGACCAACTGAGCTTGGAGTAGTAGAAAAGTCAGAAATCGCAAAAAACTTATTTGAGATGAGGTAATAAGTAATAAGGGCAGTTACCTTAATCGTCAAACGATGCGTTTTTCGATTCCCTATCGAATGACGTGCCTAACTCAACAAAACTGCTATTTTCTGAGTTACGCGGTGTTAGAACTTATGTGACGATATGTATGTAGGAACAAATCCGTGAACCCGAATTTAATTACACCTAAAAAACCTTTTTTGGTTGTACGGCTGACACAGTTACTTATCACTTTATTTAAATATTGCATTAAGTACCATCTTAATTCGTATGCTATTTTTAAAATATTTGTTGCATTCATTTCAAAGTCAAGTCATTTTAATTGTGCTTAATGCATAATTAATGTAAATAGAGTCAAGTCATAAATTTAATTGTGCTTAATGCATAATTAAGGCAAATAGTATTCATCACAATTATTAAGTATTATTTTCTAGCCAATGTATTTTGGCGCACGCGCCGTTCTTGATATCGCAACAGCGCTGCAGCGGTGTGAGCACGTATTTTTATAACGAGTCGATTCGAGAAATTTATCTATCCTAAACGTCAAATTTGACATAAGATACAGATAAAACGACAACTGCTTTCGTTTTATCAATAAGTTATGTCAAATTTGACGTTTAGAATAGGTAAATTTCTCGAATCGACTCTATAAAAGATCCGTGCTCGCGGGGCAGTGTTTGTAAACGCCAAATGTGTCTGTCATGTTTCGCGACATGTATCACAACTTGTACCCGAGTAAAATGTTTTGACATTTATTATGCCCTGCAGACCTAACAAACATGCGCAACGCAACTTAACTTTTTCGGCGAATTATCTCGTATTTATGATTAGGTACGGTTTACTCACGAGCATTTTTCGGGATTGCCCGACTAATTGAACTGAAGAGTTCGACTCGCGACTTCACCCCGTTTTCAGCTCATGATGATTGCTCCGTTTGGGTTCGAAACTAGGCGGACAATCCTGAAAAATGCACATGACTAAACCGTAACTAATCATAAACATGAATGTGTCTCACGGATGTTATAATACAAGAATCATCTCGTACTAAGAACTGATGTGATACTATTATCTCGTCTTGGAACGAGATAATGTGACGACAAAGTTATGTCGCACTGCATATGTTAAGTCTGCAGATGCAAGTTGCAACACGTCTCCATGTGGGGACGGGCTAGAATATAAAACTTCCTGACCACATGCTGGGAATTGAAGTGTGTTGTAAGATTCAACAAAACCTAGCACACTTGGTGGTAGGATCTATACGGTCTGCCTGGCTAGCTACCACCTGAACATTAAAGTCAGGCAGTTTACTGAGTTCCGACGTGTGTATGTGAGAGCCAGAGGAGTATAGGGGAATCCCTTTATATTTCTGTTAGTTGGATTCATGTGGTCCATCTTAGACTCTGCGCCTTCAATCAGGTACGACCAGTGACTATAACAGGGGTGGACAAACTTTTCTCATCAAGGGCCAAAAAAAACGAGTTAATCTTATGGGGGCCAAAATTTCTATAGGTACATTGATTTATGTCGACGCAAACACATCACACAATCAACACGTATCTACTTTTTATTCTAGATTATCCGAAAGGTTCCTACGACTACGACTACGGGTGTTGGCGGGCCGGACCAAAGCGTTTCGTGGGCCGGAGCTAGCCCGCGGGCCATACTTTCATCCCATCACTGGACTATAAGGACAAACGCGGACAAGTCAAATAATAGAAAAAATAATGTATCGCGACTTTTGCCTTGTTGCCCGCCCTTCTTTGTATGCCCTCAGCAAGGGCTTGCAGAGTTTTATAGCAGCGTTTTGGACTAGGATCAATACATGAAAGAATTAGAGAGAGAGAATACTACTCAGCTACTCACCCAAAGGTTGCCATTGACGTTGATGTCCATCAGAGTCCTGATCTCTTTCTCAGAATGTCTGAGCACCGGCTTGCAGGGCATTATACCGGCGTTGTTGATCAGAATCGTCACCTCTCCTACTTCTCTTTCCACCTTCTCTGCTAGCTGCATCACAGCTGACCTGTCTGTGACGTCACACCTGAATGATAAGGGCATAAATTAGTAGATACGCAATGATTTATTTTTTGTTCATCGTCGCGTTTCGTGATACACTGTTAAGGGTATAAAAATAATATTTTTTGGATTTGATATATATGTATGCTTAGGCTGCATGGACTGTAGCAAAGAGGAAAGAAAAAAAGAAAAAAAAAATGCACTACCCCGTTCTTACGTAGTAGGGCCCAAATCACATGTTAGCCTAGAGGTCTGCAGAACCTAAATGTGGCTCTGTATGTGTGTGGGCGAGGATTTCTTAAATTACGAAAACTTTATGCCAGGGTCAATAACGCTAGACAGAACAAGAGAATCATCATCGTCAGGGGCATGATTGATTGATGACATTTTCGATAAGTCAGTTGTTAAGTCGACTATTGTCGAACGATTAGGTTTATTATATCGTTACGAGATTGTAGATAAAACTTAACACACCGAATCGATTGGCAACAGAGTTATCGAAACGTTCTGAATTAAAAACAGGCTACATTATGATTAGTGCTAAAAATTAACATGATTCGGGAACTTTAATTCTATGTAATAATTTAGCAAGTAATGCAATAAAAAAAAAGACATTTCCTGTAGTTTTTGTCATTCTGAAACCAACTTAGTTCAGTTGTTATTAAAGTTGTAATTTTTGTAAGTTAGAATAAAGCCTCGTATTCACTAGGCAACAATTATTGACGTGCCACATCTTGCTAAACATGTAACATAACATGTAGAAACATGATGAGCGACAACGTGCAACTAAACGATGCGTCCCAACCAGCAAAATTATTCTATAACAAAAGCTTATATCTCAAAAAAGTTCCGTAAAAGTTGAATCAAAGTGTTATTGGTGACCGCTTGTTGAATAAACACGTTAGACAGGATGGTTTTGCTCTGTAGGCATGCAACAAAAATATCCCGCTGTAGAAACACTATATCATCAAACGGCGATGTCAAATCCCGGTGAAGTAAACATTCTATGGGCTGCTGTAGTGTTTGTTAGTTGGGGTACTAATTCTTTCAGCGTCATGTTTCGCGTCCGCAGTCAATGTTGCCGAACATGTGCGTCAATTGTTGCCTGACATCAGCAAAACACTAAAAAGTACTTACTCATAAGAGAAAGCTTTTCCTTTCTCCTGTTTGATCATCTTGACGGTCTCCTCGTTGCCCGTGGGGTTGATGTCGATACACACCACCATGGCACCCAGTCTGGCAAACCGCAGCGCCACCTCCCGGCCCATGCCATGACCGGCACCGGTTATCTGGAAAAATAATATTTCATTAATTTCGTCATATTCCAAAGGTTCCAATCAAAAATTTTGAGGATGCACCGTGGTTCCGTGGCACATCCCCAATAATAGCTTGCGGAACGTGAACAAAAAGTGAAAGAAGATATCACACGGTGTCACTGCCTACAAAAGTAGGATTGCGATGCATCCCAATTAACTGGCATTAAACCTGCCCCCAGAATCCGGCGTGTCCGATATCTGGCGCCAAGCAGTTTAGTATGTGTCATTGTGTATATGTGAGAGCCAGAGGGGAATATAGGTATCGTTCTATATTTCTGGAATTTGGATTTGTGTGCTTTATCTTAGGGCGAGATTCACAGACCGCATTACTTAGCAACGCTAACTTTACGTTGCTAAGTAAAGTTAGCGTTTCATACGAATATGACTATTCGCAAGAAACGCTTAAACGAATATGAACATTGGTATTGGAATAAGATTAATATTCGTTCATGTACGCTTACTTTACTTAGCAAAGTAAAGTCTATCCTCCGGTTTCTAAATTGAGAATTCGGGATAAGCAATACTTAAGTAGTATTTGAGTACGGAGTTGTCAAAAAAATGCTTTAAAATCCGTAATTTTTTTGACAACTCCGTACTCAAATGTTACTTAAGTACTGCTTATCCCGAATTCTAAATTCAGAAACCGGAGGTAAGTGCGGTCTGTGAATCTTGCCCTAAGACTGTCTGCGTTGACCATTAAGATAATGACTATCCATCAGTGGCGAAGGCTCCATACAACTCGATTCCTATCGGCTTCCCTTTCGAAACGAGTAGTTACTGGAATTCACGCATCACACTTGAGCATGGTAAGCATTTTTTGGTCCGGCTTCCCTTTTAAGAAACTTCACCCTACGCCACTGCTATCCATTACAGTGTCAATATTATTACGTGTCTGTTTGTGCATCCTATCGTTAGTCCGATCTGTCACTGTTCATTTCATGATGACGTAACTGAACAAATAGTCCTTTATGATCTGTCATCGTTAAAATATTAATGTGGTTGACAGTGGCAAAGTCCGTTTGGCCTAATTAGCCCGTGATAAGATAACTAAGTACGTACTGCACTAAGTAACAATAAAAAATTAAGTGTCCTTTGTAATTTCTATAAAAACGGATTTAACCGCTAGCGGCCCGACAGACGAACCGGTTCGTCAGTGCCATTGTTTATCTATTGTGTCTATAATTACAGTACTTGAGACTTTAAGACACATTAAAAATCTTTTTCATTTCTCTTTATTAAAAGGAGAAACTGACTGATATATCAACGCACAGTAAGCCCGGCCGCACATTATCAGAAATTTCTGCGTGCGCGAAGACCCTCTCATACATTTTGTACTAGAGTCAACAGAGTGCTGGATCCGGCAAATTCTATCAGTGTGCGAGGTCTAGTACCTTCATAATGTATGAACAGAGTCGTGCTTCAGAAATTTTCTAAAGGCGTCCATTCACACGTGCACCCATCCGCCGGATTTGTCGTTGACGACAAGTCCGCGAACAAATCTGCGTGTGAATGTTATGGTTCGTGGGTCGGCATGCGGCTCGCAGATAAGGCTAAGCGTATGTGAGACGCAGGTGACGCAGGTGCACGCAGCGCAGCGCAGAGCAGATTTCGTAATGCATGAACGTACTAAGAGCTGCGTACGCTGCGGCGCAGACGCGTGCGACGCAGACATACGTCTGCCCTGCTCTGCGCCTCGTTGTAGTGCCGGCACAGATTTCTGCGCGACGCGTGCATATCGACATGCGTTTTTTACCGCTAATTCGAATTTGATTGCAATGACAAAACATTTAATTGAATTAGTGCGTTGTGAACCTAAACAAGGTTCACAACGCACTAATTCATCATGATACTAATCATACTGACTATTTAAAAAAACGTTCGTCAACTCGAACGCTATTCTATAGCGTCTATTCTTTGTACTAGTTAAAACTCGAATATGTCTTCGAGCTGCGTCGCAGCATGCGGTCGTGGCCTATGTCTGCCTCGCCTGCCCTGCGCGGCAAAATCTGTACTGTGCTGCGCTGCGTCACCTGCGTCTCAGCATACGCTTAGCCTAAGTGCGGCGCTCGCCGTCTGAAGACGCTAGCGGCGCGCCGGACAAATCCGTGCCTGTGTGTGCGATGACGGATTTGTCCACGGATTTGTAAGGCGTGGCGTGCGGCGCGAGGTTCGTGTAGTGAATGATGTGCTTAACAGAACTGATAATGCGCGAACAGGCTAAACCGCTGGGGTTATAAACTTGAAATTTTGACTCTATGTACCTTTTACAACGTAAGCGTCCACTGAGAAATGATTTTTGGAAGTTCTACTAAAAAGGGGCGTAACAGAGGTTAAAGTATGTTGGGGAAAATTAAAAAAAACCGGCCAAGCGCGAGTCGGACTTGCGCACGAAGGGTTCCGTACCATTATCTATGAAAACGTCAAAAAAATCATGTTTGTTGTATGGGAGCCCCCTTATATATGTATTTTATCCTGTTTTTTAGTATTTGTTGGTATAGCGGCAACAGAAATACATCATCTGTGAAAATTTCAACTGTCTAACTATCACGGTTCATGAGATACAGCCTGGTGACAGACGGATAGACAGACGGACAGCGGAGCCTTAGTAATAGGGTCCCGTTTTACCCTTTGGGTACGGAACCTAAAACCTAAAAAGGTCTTCATTTTTGTTTTCGAACAGGCATTTCACAACGCGCAAGCGCAGCTGCGGGCAAAATGTAATAATAAAGTTATTGTGATCTCGTTAAAAGAGGATGGGGCACTAGGGGCAACAGCCCTCTTAAATTACCAACAGGTTTTGTTATCATTTACTATTTGTATATGATTTAAAGGACTTTAACTAGTAGGTATGACTGCGCAAGAGCAAATGAGCATGACACAACCGTATCTCTGTTTGATATCCTGATTAATATTATAATAAAATTAATTATAATATAACCTTGTCGAATCGGAAGTACCGTACTACAGGTATGTGCCCGACCCAGTTCTCGAGAATGGTCATGACACATTGTACTGGGATCGATCTATTTATCACTGACAGGACTATTGTTGCCAATAAGCCTGATATAGTGATAATCAGAGCGCCGCACAATGATTGTTGATATCACGGTCCCTCATGACAAGAACCTCGTGAAAGCTGAGAAAGATAAACAATTAAAATATCTTGATCTAACACACGAGGTTGTCGGCATGTGGGATGTGGACTCAGCAGTCATTGTTCCGATAGTCGTTACGGCGAATGGCCTTATAGCCAAGAGCCTCGATCAACACCTTAAGAGGCTCTCGTTGGATGGCTGGATCAAGGGCTTGATACAAAAAGCAGTACTCCTAGATACGGCACGTATAGTGAGGAGGTTCCTTTCTCTAGAGCCCTGACTGCCGGCAGCTTGGACCTTGTTCCCGATGCCGGTAGGATACAATTTTTTATATTTTTAAACGTTTTTTTTTATATTAGAATAATATTTAAAATGTAATTAAATATATTTAAATAAATTAATGAAAAAAAAAAGCTTTTTGAAAACAAGCTTTTATTTAATTGCTCTAAAAAGAAGAAAATAAACTTTAAATGAAATCAAACCAATTATTTAGTACATTTATAACACAATTTATTAAATAATATAAACCTTGTCGCCAAACAACTAACTTCAGACTCGCCAAGATACGTCGGCCGTATTGTACGCATCGTCTAAGTAAGCGCTTCGCTTTACGCGCTAAGGTTCCCAAGTTCGAACCCCGCAAGGAACAATTTTTTGTGTATAGCACACAGATTTGTTGTTCAAGTCTAAGCTCAGATTAAAAATAATAGTAGGTAGGTACTAAATGTTTAAAAAAAGGCATAATTAAGCATAATAATTTACAGACGTTTATTCTATACTTTTTTCAATTTGCTAGTTGCTACAGTCAATTAAATACACAATAAAAATGTAAATGTAATTTTTTATTTTTATTTTTATAATGAAATATTTAAAAATGTTAATTTCAGTTACAGACAATTAATAAACGGAGAATTATATATCTTTAAATACACATCCCGAATATAGAACAAAATATAATGTTCGTCGAACTCAAAATAATCACAGACTGTGCGAGCCACACACACTAACAAACTAATCAAATCATACACACATGTCAAAAAATACAAAGGAGATCTGAATCGCGCAAGCAACATTTTCATGCGAGTTAGCATATATACTGAACCCGCCACCTAATACATCGGGGTCAGTCACCTCGAGGGTAGCCAGTCCCCGCCAAGCTGGGCTAATTTGGCGGTCATTTAGATGTACTCCCGCTAGGGTAGTAATTCACAATCCGTTAGCCTTTTCGAAGTGCATGATTCCCACACCTGTCTACAGGTATTTCACCTCCAAGGAACGACGGTACGATTCACATCGTCTCCTCGACCCCTCTTTTGTTTTTTATTGTTAAAAATCTCAAACAGAGATGTTTGTTTTCTTTAAACAGTAATTTTATCAACAGGTTATCGCGACCCCCATTTTTTGTGGCTTTGTTATCTAATATATAAAATTCTCGTGTCACAGTTTTCGTTGCCATACTCCTCCGAAACGGCTTGACCGATTTTGATGAAATTTTTTGTGCTTATCCGGTATCTATGAGAATCGGCCAACATCTATTTTTCATCCCCCTAAATGTTAGGGGTAGTCCACACCCCTAAATTTATTTTAAATTTTTTAGACAAAATTTTTAATTTCTAATTATTTATATGGCAAAACAACGTTTGCCGGGTCAGCTAGTTTATTTATATATTTGCGCCAAATCCATTAGCAATTTATATTGGACAAGTTATTGTACGCTATTGCTCGCTTAGTTCCTAAAACACACTTCCACAGTTACAGAAGTAAGCGTGCTATTAGGTTTCGCACTCTATTTCGTGCTATTAGCTATGGAGATTCGTAAGACCTACAAGTTTCTAGTAAAATATTGCCATCATATGCCGTAAGTATATAAGGGTCGTAGTACATATGTAGCGTTCTGCAGTTTCTGCCTACCGCACAGTAACACATAGTTGTTGAAAGGCTGATTAATTAGATCTGTTGTCAATTTTGATGAAATTTGGCGCGGAGATAGATTAGACCTTGGAAAAGGAGGCTACCTTTAGCCGCGAAACACGCGGAATACGCGATAAACGACATCGATGCGGGCGAAGCCGCGGGCGACATCTGGTACTACTATAACAACCATAGGCTTGTGTTTATCAACATCAATTGTCTGGTTAAGCAACCGTTTACTCGTATGTAAACGGTTGCTTACCAATGACGTATTATAAATAGACACGTTATGCATCAACATCACGGCACTCAAAATCAGCGTAAATACTATCGGTAGCTGGATAGCTACATAAACGTACGAAAAAGGAAAGAAAATTAAATGTCACATAAGGAATTCCTGTTGTTAGAGAGAGATAAATATGTATCTTAGGTTACGTCATTATTTTTTGGTGCATGCTCATTGGTCGAGCGCGTACAAAAAGAGGCATGTGGGGAAAAATTGACCCTCAATTTTCTCGTGTTGATATAGGTAGGTAAGTAGTAGATTTTTGGGTAAAACTATATTATTCTCTATCCTTAAAATTATGAATGCAGTATTTAGCAACAGTAATTATAGTTATTTAATTAATAAAACAAAATGTAATACAAACATAAAAATCTTTATCTACGAGGATCTAATCAAAGAAATCAAGTAAGAATCTCATACGTATGTATGTTAAATGTCTGTGATGACCTCTTGCTGAGATAGGTACGATTCGAGTATTGGTCTATTATATTGATCATTAGGTTTAATAAAACATATTATTATATTCAAATAATATAATTAATCGAAATAAAAACAATGTAGGTTTTATAAACACTGATGCAAAGTTGCCGATTTTCCTCGCTAGCCGCCATTATGCTGCATCGAAAAAAATTAAATTAAATAAATATTTCTTCTTGATATTTACGCATGAAATGTCACTTTTTTATCTTTTACAGTTGCAGTATAATTATTACATATTCTATACACACAGGACGGTATTTTTTTTCGCTAATAGAGAAAGTTATTCCACACAAGTTATTTCAATTTCACGTACAGCCGCGGCAACGGTTGCTACGCGACTAAATGGATGTCAGGCAATTACCTTGCATTCATCTAGCCACTACAGAGCGCGGGCAACGTATCTATAGTAGTTTATAATATCATTGTTGCTTACAGTTCGGACAACGTAATAGGTCCGATTTGACGTTTGCATAAAAGCACAACATTAATGTGTACAGAAGTTGCACGCCTTTGATCATAAAGAACGTCGCCTTTTTATTTATCTGAACATCGGGCACCCATGATAAATTAAACTAAACGCCAAGCATTGGAGTAAATTATTACTAGTATTGACATTACTCCTAGTATTTTGACAGATGTCAAATCCAACCTTTATGATTACGACAACAATAGTTTGTTAAATGAGGAGTATCTGTCTTGTTTGAATTTAGAATGCTTGGGTTGTGCATGTTTTGTCTTTTGTAATGATGTCATCAGTGTTACAGTAGATATAAGCCATGGGCCCGAGGTACCCGAAAGATTTTAACCACGCCTTTCTAACTGTAATATGAGTCCAATGTTATATCAAAGAAAGTCCAATGAAGTTTTTTTTTTTGGTGTAATTATTATTAGTGTTGACATTACTTCTAGTATTTTGACAGGTGTCAAATCCGACCTTATTTTTGTCACCAGAGAATCAAATAGCATGATGAAAGATTGGACATCTGATTAATAAATTTTTGCTTTGTGCCTTTCAGAGGTCGAAGGTCCAAATGTCAATGTAATCAAGATCACATGGTCCTTCAACGCCAACACGTTGTTTTATTTTATTAAAAACCTGCTATAATGTCATTATACGTTTGTGCATTGTCAGTGACATAAAGACGTTAATTGCCCTTTGTAATGCGAAATTAGTTACTAAAAACCTCTCTGCAAATTCTCAGGTAATTATAATTTATAAAAATACAAAATTTTCAGGTAATTATAATTTGCCCAGACGTTTTTAGTCGCACCTGATGGTAAATGCAGACAAAGTCAACGATGGAGCATACGAATCTAAGTAACTGAGATATAGAGGGATTCCGAATGGTAGCTCAATTTACACCGCTGCGGAATGGAATGGAATGGAAGCGTCAATTTCGCCTCATGACGCTAGAAGGCGTGCGAATTCACGGGAATGCTCGAGAATTCCGCATAAACGCTTGGCACCCCACTACTGTGACCGTCCCGACCGACTCCCCGTTCGCGCCACTTCCTGCGGATTCCACAGACGGCGCCGATAGTAGCTAGGGGAATTCTCGAGAATGCGCGAGGATTCCCCGGAAGACGCGCGACCTTTTTTTGGCTCGTATTTAGTTTGTACTTTATTCAATTGACATAAAGTTCATTATGCTACGTACAATTTCGTTGCTAAAAGTTGCTTCCATTCCGCGGCGGTATAAATTGAGCCTAAAAGTCTCTAATCACAACGGCGCCGAGATCTAAATCAGCTGTCCTGCTTCCCAGAAATTATGTGTGATTATTCGCCTCTACGCAGCGAGTCGCCGAGTCGCCCGGCCGACTATGCTTATGTTTTGGTCGTCGGGAGACAAAGTCTACGACGACTAGTCGACAGTGCGTAACGGCACTAAACGCGGGGCGAGTCGTGTCACAGGAAATGTTGGTTGCTTGTATCTTAACCAACATTTCCTGGGCAACGCTGACTCTCAACCCCCATTGGCTGGATACCCTTCTGGTCTCGCCAATAACTGCCCAGTTACGTAGAAGGGGTCCGCAAGTACCATCTACAGCAGTCCAATAGAAAAAAGGACTCTCGACTGATCAATTACCGGAAACATAGACACAATAGATACAAAATGGAAGCCGCTAATAACGTTTGTTGAAACATATTTCGTTTCGTATTCGTAATCATAACTGCACATCCAATCGCAATTGTAAAGGTACTATTTCGAACCGAGTTGCCAACTGCAACTGCCGACAGCACGTGCAGTAACTGCATGAAGTCGGCCGTAGCTGCACTACTGGTTTGTATGTATTTATATGAAATGGCTTTGCTGCAGCGGCGCTTGGAAGCCATTTCATATAAATACAAACAAACCAGTAGTGCAGCTGCGGCCGACTTCATGCAGTCGCTGCACGTGCTGTCGACAGTTGCAGTTGGCGGCTCGGTTCGAAATAGTATCTTTAGCTATGCAACTGCCAAATGCAGCTTGAAGGCAATTAGAATGTAGTCAGCGCAACTGCGTGACAGCTGCCGACTGGATGTGCAGCCGACTTCCAGTTATGATTATGAATATGAAACGAAACATGTTTGACAAAACGTGGCCTTATTAGCCCTCCAACCCCCTGATTCAGAACGGTTCGAGTAGTCAGTTGTCGAATGATTCAGTAACACGTTCAGTGCCGGGTGCCCTCTAGGAGGGCAACCTGTAGTCGCGTTCGCCATGCCCGGTGCCCTCGTGGAGGGCTCATTTTAAATGCAGGTTTTTCTTGGAAAATTCACCTTCATGAAATAAGCAAACACCTATTTTACGACGTAGGGTTCACTCTTAGCGCAAACGTAATGCCGAGGACTCTCCTGGAAGGTCCACTAACAATATGTATGGCGGGATGGAGTGTGAGCTCTATGAAAAGTGTGGTGGACTCGAATGTGGTAAGCTATCTCTTTGTCCCTCGGTGCGAGAATCTTAGACCAAACGAGATAACAAACGAATCGTTCGACAACTGCGTTTCAAAAGGCTCTGAATCCGGAGGCAGGTCAGAGTCTTAACACATTCGAGTCCACCACACTTTTCATAGAGCCCATAATGCCATCCCGCCATATACAAGGTTAGTCGGAAAGGGGGTACTAATCCGAAGCCCACTTATAGTATCGCGGATGACTGTTTGAAAGCAAGTGTTAAAATTTCAAAATTCGAATTTTTTTTTTCCAAATAAAATGATTTTTATTTTTTTCAAAAATTCTTCATCCCTGCTTTAGTTACAAATTCAGAAAATGGTGCTTCTAATTCATGACCCCTCACATATGACCTAAAATGTAAACACAGCTGATCATTACTGGGGATAGATAGATTTTAGAGATTTTTTTAGAGATTTTTGAACAATTGTTTCTCTTAAACTATTGACTTTTGGGAAAAGTTGTAGAACAAAAGTTATTCATTATTATGTGTACTTTAACACCCTTTCGGATTAGTACCCCCTTTCTGACTAACCTTGTATATTGCTAGTGGACTTTCCAGGAAGGTCCACGGCATAACGTTTGCGCTAAGAGTGAACCCTCGAGGAGGGTTCCTGGCATTAGGTTAAAAACCGTAAAAATATGCTACTACGTCGTAAAATAGGTGTTCGCTTTTTTCATGACGGTGCATTTTCCAAGAAAAACCTACATTAAAATGAGCCCTCCACGAGGGCATCCGGCATAGCGAATGCGACTACAGGGTGCCCTCCTGAAAGGCTCCCGGCACTGAACGTGTTAAGACATGTTGCTCGTAATATAAACACACCCATAAGTCACACATTTCTTATGGTTCGAGTTGGATTCAACATTCATTGACAATCTTGCCAAAACGGAAAATAAAAGAAAAAAAAATCGCATCTATTGCATTGACGTCGAAAAGAAATGACACAGGTTTTTATGGTCCCGGATCTATGCTTAATTAGTTTTACGTATGTGACCAATATCTATATAATCGGCGATTAAACTACAAGTATCAGCTGCTTATGTTATCATAGTAATATTACGTATAATCTAATTGGAAACCTTTTAATTTTGACAGCCATTGTACGCTAGCACATCATAATCATAAAAAATCATAAGCTGTCAAATTTCTTTAATAGGTTTTCATCTTTATCGCAGCAGTATTAGGTTCAAGGTTGATTGGGAAAATTTGACAGTTTCGGGTAGCTTGATGTGCTGGCTTCTGTACATGAAATACCTATGTCAAATCGTCATTTGAAGACGTGAGTGGATGAAGGTGATATGTAACATTTTTCGAATATTGTTTTTTCTTGTTAAATGAAGGTGTTTTTCCTAATGCATCGAGAAACTCTCCATTTTGAGTATTGTTTTAAAATATTATTGCGTGTACAATGCGTGTACATTACCTTCTTCCAGTCATGACTTTATTATGAAAACTGTTAACGCTCATTTACTCGCAATTTTGGAATTCGAACTTACGTCTTAATTTATTCCTCAGATAAAAGTTATCTGACAATTCAAAATTTGGCACTAAATCGAAAATAAAAATTTAAGATAGTGAATCTTTAATTATCTTATTCAAAGCTGTCTATAATTGTCAATGAATTTCTCACGCCATTGACCATAATATCTACTGGCCAATGACAAGACATTATGGTATGGAATGTTTAATAGCAACGCCAAAAGAGTTAGCAAAAAAAAAAAAGAGTAAAATAACTCACCAAAACAATATCTTCTGTGACATCCTTAGCTTCTTGTGGCAGCGCAAATCTGAACACAGCTTTAACTATCTCCAAGTCAACACGAAGTATCATCCATATTACTTCGAAGAATATCCGAAGCGCGTAAATAATTTGCGGTTCATCAGCCCTGGAAGAATGCATATTATTTTAAAAACAGTGAAACAAGGCTAAAAAAAAAGTTTTTTTTATAAATAAATAAATTAAAAATTGGCACACAGCCAGCTATAACGAGATCTCAAAAAGAATACATACAGATTTTGTATTGTACTCTGATATGGAATCTGATTTAGGGTGTGTTCAGATTGAGATAGTACTATTAACATAAAATGTCCTGCAAGAGCGAATTTAAATTTCGTTGTTTTTTTTTATATAGCTTTGTTAATAACGCGATGATATACAGATAATTATGATTCATACAAAGTTAGTCGGAAAGGGGGTACTAATGATTAGCTATTTCGCTTAAACGATTGACTTTTGGGGAAAGTTGTAGAACAAAAGTTATTCTTTCTTAAGGGTACTTTAACACCCTTTCGGATTAGTACCTACCCTCTTTCCGAATAACCTTGCATAATTCATGTGGTGGCCTATTTGAGGAGAGGTTGTTATGATTACGGTTACGTATTTAAAATTGCGAGCTTTAAAATTCAAACCAGACAAATTTGAAAAATATCAAAGCTGATATTCCTCTCAATGCCTTAAGCATCGCCAGGGTCCAGAACAATAAGATTCCTACATTTGGACTTAACTTTGTAAGTGTGACTTTTCAATAAAAAGAACAAATTGTCATGCTATAGTCTTGCAAGTTTAAATTTGTTGTAGATAATTATTTCGTGCATGATTATTATCATATGTTAGTAGTATCAGTATCAAGAATACAAAATACGAAATAATAATGTGGAATTTTAAGTAAAAGTATCTTAAATAAAGGCATTATTAATTCACTATCTACTGATTAAACTTATTTGTCATTGATTTGTTTTATCACACAAGTAATTAGTTACGATGTAGGTAATCCTAGTATGTGTTTTATTATGTAAGAGCCAGTAGTGACCGATTAGTATCGTATGGCTACCAAAAAATATTTATAATTTAACTTATCATCTTCAGTCAAAATTAAATCCTAAAACCAATATAAAAAGTGAAGTCTCAGCATTTTTATGCAGAATGGTCCGAGTTTCAAGACTAAGTATTACTACTCGTATGTGAACAAGACCTTATTATCGTACTTGTCAGTTTTACTGAGAGCATGACGTCACAAAAGCCTTGATACTTTGAAAATATGTTCTTAAAATTAAATCAGTTGTTCTTTAAAAATGATTCAACTGGTTCCATATTTTATGTTGATTAAAGCTAATTGTTATGAATTGTAAAAAATATGAATAATAATAGTTCGACCAACGTTATAGGTCACATTTGACGTTTGCATAAAAGCACAAAATTAATGTGTACAGAAGTTGCACGCCTTTGATCTTAAAGCAAGTCGCTTTTTTTATTTATCTGAACATAGCGCACCCATGATAGAATTAAACTAAACGCCACGCATTGGAGTAATTATTACTAGTGTTGACATTACTCCTAGAAATTTGACAGATGTCAAATCCAACCTATAAGATTGCGACTACAATACGTAGTTTGTTACATGAGGAGTATCCGTCTTGTTTCAATCAAAATCAAAATCAGAAGTTTTTATTTCACGTAAACCATTACAGGCGCTTATGAAAAGTCGAATTTAGGTGCACGGTTCCAATTAGTCGTTTCCTATGGAGAAGAGCCGGCAAGAAACTTCATGGTTACTCTTTTAAAATCCATATCTTTAATTATTAAAAATTTCGTTTGAATTTAGAATGCTTGGATTGTGCATGTTTTGTCTTTTGCCTTGGATTGTGCATGTCATCCGTGTTACAGTAGATTAACAACGTGTTACATAATTCCCCTTAAAAAAGAAAATGTTAATCAAGTAGTCTTTAATGGTCGTTGTCATTTACCTCTCAGAGGAAATTAGGTAAGAATGTAAATAACTTTCTGGGTAGTCTACTCTTTACTTTTATGTTTTCAGGGTTGCGTTTCAGTAATGATTTTATTTTATGATTATTATATGTATAGATTAGTCCAAATTTTTGTTGGGTACTTTTTTTTTTAAACATTGCCAGTAGACTCTTTACAAGGGACGTTTTAATCCCCTTTCGGTTTTAGGGGTATTTTTGGAACACGTTGTTTAAGTTAAAGCATTACCTCAACTAACTATAATCGCCTGAATTGAGACACTCACACAGACACGCACTGTATACTGTGTATTTATAATGCACTCTTTGTCATGTACTCTGTGACAGCCGTGAGCCGTGACTGACTGTATTCCGATGATAACTTAGAAGTCTTGTTGCAGTGCGTGTCTGTGTGAGTGTGTTAATTCGGACGATTGTAGGTTAGGTAGCTTTAGCTAGTACGTTTGTAATAGAAGGATGAAGATAATTAGTAATTGATAAAGAAGGTATTTTTATAAAATATTTTTTATTACTTTGTGTAATTTTAATTAAAATAAAGTTTTGAGTACGTGCGGACTTGACAGAATGACAGGATTGTCAATTCATGGGGGCCTACTCCCTAAGTCCGTCAACGAAGTTAATCGCCCGTCCGAAAGTATCCCGAAACGTAGGAGTGAACAAAACAAGTGTCAAGTTCAACTTTTCGGAAAGTCGAAAACACATCGGTAGTAGGGACAACTGTCAAATCATGTTGTCATTCATTCTTAGTTCGGGCCCCGAAGTAATCGTATGTCCGTAGATGATAGGGAGTAGGAAATGCTCGTAACTAAGGCCGAAACAACGGACTTCGTGCTTAGGGAGTAGAGCCCCATATCTGAAATACAGTCTTGCGAGATGATCAGCTGCTTTATCAATACTCCTTACTAATATTACAAATGCGAAAGTAACTATGTCTGTTTGTGACTTCTTCACAATTAAACTACTGAACCTATTTTGATGAGGTACGGAGATACTCTAAAACCCGTAGAATGCCATAGGCTACTTTTATCCCGCAAATACGGAATACGTGATAAACGACATCCACGCGGTAGGGTTACCATTTCTAAATTTGTAAAGTCCTGACAAAAAGCTGGAGATTTAGAGGATGACAATTACAAAAAGTCCAGATTTAGTCACAAAATTAAATAATTGATTGTTTAAAGTTGAAATAAGAATAGTCGTATGTAGTTTAATAAAGATTGAAGACAGATTTTTTATGTTTTATTTTTAAGCAATTTAATGCGAAAATTAAACCTTTAATTTTCTTTCCATCTAAGTCAAAAATCCGGACAAATTAAAAAGCCCAGAAAGTCCGGACAAATCCGGATAAATCCGGACGGATGGTAACCCTACACGCGGGCGAAGCCGCGAGCAATCTCTAGTATATTAAATAAATATTTGTTTTCATTCAACTATCTCATAATTATGTAGAATATTTACTAACGACACAGATGCTAGAAAACTGAACTTTCATTTTTAATTTAATCTTTAGATCTTAGATCTGTCCTAGTTTTGGGCCAAGTTCATACATATTTATAAGTACTTATGTAAAACGCGCGTTATGGCCTAGTAAAAAACCTGTAATTTAGAATTAACTTGCTTCTTTTGTTTTTTAACCTATAAGTTAACACTGTAACTTCAAAAACCGGCCAAACACGAGTCGGACTCGCGCACGAAGGGTTCCGTACCATTTATCTATAAAAACGGCAAAAAATCACGTTTGCTGTATGGAAGCCCACTTAAATATTTATTTCATTCTGTTTTTTAGTATTTTTTGTTATAGCGGCAACAGAAATACATCATCTGTGAAAATTTCAACTGTCTAACTATCACGGTTCATAAGATACAGCCTGGTGACAGACGGACAGACGGACAAACGGACAGCGGAGCCTTAGTAATAGGGTCCCGTTTTGCCCTTCGGTTACGGAACCCTAAAAAAACACATATTCATGCAGTTCTGATGAAAATCTTGTTGGGGTGTCTCGGTTTTCGTATAAAGTAAAAATAAGGTTGTTTATTTAGATAGATGGTACCTAATAAAATATAATGCACTAGAAATGAATAATTTTACGGCACAGGAGGGACATTTAGTAACTTTAAGGAGTTGGTTATAAAAACAAGAAGTTTACGTTGTATGTATGACAGTTAATGATGAAGACCTTTGAGGACAGGTTCGAAAGGGATGACGGGGGCGGGTGATGAACGAACCAAGCAAACTATCAATAATCATTTAGTTGTTATAGTGACTAAATTCGTCCATCCGTCTGTCAATAGGCTGTATCTCATGAACCGTGATTGTTAGATAGTTGAAATTTTCACAGATGATGTATTTCTATTACCGCTATAACAACAAATACTAAAAAAACAGAATAGATGATGGTATGGAACCCTTCGTGCGCGAGTCCGACTCGCACTTGGCCGGTTTTTAATATTTTTATGCAACAAAAACCTTTAATAACTTTTGTTTTTAATACTTAATCACTTTTAAATGTCAGCATTTAATAAGATCAAATATCCCATAACTTGCAAAAGTTGCAAAAAGTCTTTATTAATGCAAAAACAGGGGTACTTGGTAAGTCTACACACAGGAAAAGATTTTAGGTAGGTAATCAATTTTCATTAGTATATTAATTAAATTTTAATAGGATAATAAATATTAATAAAAAAACACCTTGAACCCTAGACACTTTCGATGTGTGTGTGTGTATACAAGGTGTAACACAAATAAGTTTACAACCTCTTAAGGAGTCACTTTACTCATCATTATGAACAACTTTTACTATGGGACCAAAACTGAAATCGCGAAAAAAAATCAGCTGTTCCCTACATTTTGACGAATTATGCGAATATTAATGTAGGGAACAGCTGTTATTTTTTTCACGATTTCAGGTTTGGTCCCATAGTAAAAGTTGTTCATAATGATGAGTACTACAGTGACCCCCTTAAGAGGTTGTACATAGCGCATGTTCAGATAAATAAAAAGGCGGCTTGCTTTAAGATCGAAGGCGTGCAACGTCTGTACACATTTATTGTGTCCTTTTATGCAAACGTCAAATGGGCTTATTACGTTGTTCGAACTGTAGAGATACAATATTTTTGGCACGTTCAAGTGAAATTAACAATAAAGGTACAAGCCCGAGACGGGCTGTAGACTGCAAACTGCAAAAGTAGTATCGCTTGCGGTGCGATCTGTGGCTGCGGTCTGCGGTTGCAGTTTTGCAGTCGCTGTCGGAATAGCACCATTAAAATGCACACCATAAAGGCGCTATTCCGATGGCGACTTGCGGTGTGCGGTTGCAGTCTGAAGTTTGCAGCACGTCTCGGACTTGTACCTTTATTATTAAGTGGAAATGTGGTCACAGCTGTTTAAAATAATTTCTTTAAAAATATTGTATCAGAACGTTCAAATGATATCGACACAGTGTAAATTAAGTACAGTGATAACAAATGGTCTGAGAAAAAAATCTTATCAATTTATAAATAAGAATTATTTAAAACTTACATGTTGCTTCTCTGTGTTCCCTGTAGCTACTAAACAGAATGTGATTATAACAGTATTATTGATAACGACTGATAAGGTTCGGTGGTATGCTAGATTAGCTGACCGTCGACACTGAGGCGGGACTAAGACTACTGCATACGTGCGACTAAACGTTTGATAAGGACTGCGACTTTTTACCCGACTGCGCGACAGCAAAGACAGGGTTATGTTTTTCACACGTATCTATGTATCTTTGTATCTATGTGTGTGGGATTCTTTATACCCTCGAAGCATCCCAACGGATGGATGGATTTTAATGTTTGAGATGTCTATCGATTCGTCTAAGCCGTGCGATGGAGGCTACCTAAGACTTATTTAATTCACAAACTCACTGACCAAAAAAACATACGTAGCCTCCGACTGCATGTGACGATTTGATAGCATGATTTTTTGTAAACCTACGTAAGTTTGACGTTATGTTATGTACGAGTATGTTATGATTAGAAGTATGTCTTGTTTACATCTTTTTAGTTTGCTTTTTATGCAAGCGGGTTTTTTGATTTCTTAATTAACTTTTTTTAAATGTTATACGTGCTTTTTCATGCTGTGTTTATTTTTGGGGTACATTAAAAGATCTTCCACGAGTGACCGTACTTAAGTACCTACGTCCGGCGCACTCTCCGCAGTCAGTTCCGATACCAACCTCGCTGATTGGCTAATATTGTGTCCACGGCAATACACAGCATGCTATTCGCGAATAGTAGACGTCGATACGAGATAAGTGGTTAGGAAAACTTCCAGGACTGAAGGTATGCAGGCTCATCAAAAATTCGATGTTTTTTGAGGCATTCCATTTAGCGCATAAATTTCAAAAGCATCAAATTGGTGAGCTAAATGGAATGCTTCGTTTATTTTCATCAATCAGCTTGTGGAGTGTGTGGGGACAAATATTTGTTTTCTTATTTTTAAAACCCATTGTATACAGGTTGAAATTGTAAACACTCGACAAACCGAAATGGGAGATTGTACTCATCACTATGAACAACTTTTACCATGGGACCAAACCCGTAATTGCGAAAAAAAACAGATGTTCCCAACATTTACGTTCGCATAACTCGTCAAAATGTAGGAAAAAGCAGTTTTTTTTCGCGATTTCCGGTTTGGTTCCATAGTAAAAGTTTTTGATAGTGATGAGTAGGTACAATCTCCCATTTCGGTTTGTCGAGTGTTTACTATTTCACCCTGTATATCACAAATGTTTTCCTGGAATGTTTTCGTAACCACTAAAAAGTCCGGTGTATAAAGTTGTTTTTCTATTGTAAAGTGCCAAAACTAAGCAATTTCGATAAAATAATGCTGGAATTTTTTAGAGTGTTCTATAGTGTGACATAAAAAATTAAGAAAATAATTGTACAGAGGCAAGAATGTGTGGTGTCGTAAGTCGTGGACTAGGCTTTAATTACCTTTCAGTAGTAGTTTCAGTATGTGTATGTCTATTAACTATCCTCAATTATGATTATTTTATTATTTTAATTGCTATCATTACTCTCAAGATATCTTTTATCTTATTTTACAATGTTTTTTTCTCTAAGTTTTGATGAAATTTAATTATGTCAATTTTTTATATAGCTTAGCTTCATTTTATCTTTTGTAAATGTGAGAACTTCGTGGACTTGCCTATACATACAATTGTGTAAATTACTATTATTCATACTGTGTTATTTTTTTCTTTTTGGTTAATTTTTGTACTCAAGACTTCGTATTACATTACTCTCTGGTCTGTGGTCAAGACTACATTGTTCTCTCTTAACTATCCTAAATCATAGTACTGTATTTACTGAAGTTGTTAAAGATATCCTTTTTTAAAAGAGTAACCATGGAGTTTCTTGCCGGCTCTTCTCCATATGAAACGACTGATTGGAAACGTGCACCTAAATTCGTCTTTTCATAAGCACCTGTATTGGTTTATGTGATATAAAAATTTAATTATGAAACCAGACGGCGCAGAGAATAGGATATATTAAAATCGGTACCGGTAAAATGGGCTACTTGGCATAGCATAGCATATTTTTAAAATATTTAATTAAAATAAAATTTAATCGTTAATACATTGCACCTTTAAAAGAAGCACGTCCCTTATTGAATTCCAATTAGCCCCGCGGTTCTCCAATAGCCCCATTTTACATTACTTATGTTTAAGTAAATAGCAATTACGAATAAATAATAGTATAACAACAATCCCTTTTTCCTCAATTATTAATGTTTTCCTGTAATACATTAGAACAAAAGAGGTAATGAACTAATGAGTCAATAACAATTAGTGCAGCGATAAATACTCTACGAAAGTGAATCTTAAACGTTTAGTCGCAAGTATGCAGTAGCCCTAAGGATAATAAACAGACTTCAAAAGCGATTGTTTAAGAACGATGATTAAACTAATTTTAGTATAATATTTCTATTAATTATACAATACAACTAATTAATTGACATTTGCATTACTTATGGTCCTCGGGGCCTACTCCCTAAGTCCGTCAACGAAGTTAGTCGCTCGTCCGAAAGTAGCCCGAGACGTAGGAGTGAACAAAACAAGTGTCAAGTTCAACTTTTCGGACGGGCAAAACACATCTGTAGTAGGGACACCTGTCAAACCGTGTTGTCATTCATTCTCAGTTCGGGCCCCGAAATAATCGTATGCCCGTAGGTGATAGGGAGTAGGAAACGCTCGTAAATAAGGCCGAAACCACGGACTTCGTGCTTAGGGAGTAGACCCCATGTTTTGGATCGTCGGGCCGTGTTAAGGGATTTTTAGTAGGTTTTAAGCTATGTCTACACCGGTGCGCTTTCATGTTCATCTTGCGTTTTCGTCTGAAGCATGCGTAAAGCGCCATAGCGCATGCCTTAATACTAGTTCGACAAAAGCACATTGCCCCTAGCGCACGCTAATCCATCTATTGTATGTCGACTGACCGAGGCGTACCGGTGTAGACGACAAGCTGCATGCGTCTTATGGCAAACAATATTGCATGCGCTTGACGCAAGAGGAATTGAAAGTTGAAAGCGCAAGATGAACATGAAAGCGCACAGGTGTAGATATACCATTATGTAGCCTGGAGTTCCAGCGACCTAATATTAAACTACTAGATACGTTAAGATACTAGCACAGATCACTAGCGCACTGTAGGTACTCTACTACTACTAGCGCACTGTGCCAACACCTTAAACTTACAATTTCGAGCCACGGTCTATGTTGCATTTTAAAAGAAAAAAAAACCTTATCTTTATTCTATTTACCATATTTGAATTTGGATTTGATTTGCTAGTTCGATGGTTAAAATAAGAATGCTATGTAATTATTTTTAATTTTTTGGTTGGCAAACATAGGCTTATTTAGATAGACACCTTCTTTTCGAAATAAAAATACGGAACATAATTTAAATCAATATATATAAAATGCACCAGAGAAGTCAACCGAATACGCTGATTTTGGAGATCCTCCCTTCTATGCTTGTAATTTCACCGGCATCTATTACCGTTCAAATTTGACCATAGAGTCTGGCCAACGAAAGAAGACACTCGAATTATTTGCAAACTTTTATATGGCAATGATTTTTCAACAAAAATATTTATTTCTATAGTGTCAAATTAGGTTATTTCATACAAATTGGGGTTGCCATGCAAAGATTCTTTTAAAAGCGATGGCCCAAAAATAACCCAGGCCCGGCGCAAAAGTTTTGTATCTCAGATTTTAGAGAATATTTAAATTATTTTTAATTAATATTCTCATGACATGTCATAACAATACAGAATGCGAAATAATAGTAAGTCAAAAGAATTAGATTATAATAATGTGTTAATTATTTTTAATAACCTGTAGGTATGCTTATTATAGGTTTTGTATCGATACAAAACCTATAGTTTTGTATCAGTAGGTATGCTTGTTTGTAAACAATTAACGAATGAAAGAATAATAAATATTTTGGTCGTTAAATGAGTTTTTTATAAGAACGCCTACAAAACTTATTGAGCAAAAAAATAATGTTAGCCACCCGATACAGAGATAGTGATAGTATAGAATTTTATTTTTAAATATCCTCTAAAATCTAAGACACAACACTTTTGCACCGGACCGGGGTTTTTTTTGTGTGGGATTTAGGCCATCTCCTTTGCCGCGCTTTTTCAGTGTCTTCTTTCGTTTGCCAGACTCTAGCAATGCTGCTTAAGCTTATACACGACGAGCTCCTACTACTACCAGTTATCATCAAAGTATATCATCATCCTAGTTACATGTCCACGTTAAAAGTACCTACCTAGTTAAAACAGCTAGGTTACTTTTACTTTTGCCTACTTCTAACTAACTTTTACTTTTAAGTCATCTTATCTCATATTTAGATGACGTGCAAAAATTAAATTAACGTTAATTATAGTGGCACTAACTAGTTAATTTTCTATTTTTTGCGGCTTAGCAGTGTTTAAACTTATTAGTGTACTAGCTGTGCCCGCGACTCCGTCCGCGTGGAAGTCGGAAAACAACATTGTGTCGCAGCAACTAAATAGTGTATATGTATGTATTCCATTTATTATAATAATAGACAAAGGTGTCCCACCAAGGCACTTATATCTTTTAAACCATTTCTTTAGGTAGAGTTTCAGCTCTTATTGATTGACCGTAAAGGTTCATATAACCATAATACTAAAAACGCGGTGCTTATTTCCATACATTTCCTTGCTAAAATGGATTATAATTGAATATTGATATTTATTGTGATAATGTAACGAAACCTTATCGCGATACAAAAATGGCTACAACGCCATCTAATTACAATCGGCGAACTAAATCAAAATATTTTACGCAGTGCAGTCCATAAAATGATTGCATTCGAGGTGTGGAATAGGAAATTACTTTAAATATATAAAAATTTCACGTATAGAAGACTTCATTTTATTTTATAAGTTAGAAATAGGTACTGCTTTCAAAGATTTCAAAAAGTTTGATCTGGAAATCGAACCAACCCAAATGCGAAAAAATATCATCTGTATTTTTATTTCACCAATCGATAGGATCAATAATACGGATCAAATCGCTCCAATAAACATTGTGTCTGAAATTGATGGAAGACCATAAAACCAAAATTGACTAACTTATGTACGTTTAAATTCAAGCACTTATTAATTGTTGTTAAGTAGTTCTTATTTTTTCTACTTCGTTCAATTTAAGACAGTGTGTTTGTTGGAGAGTTTTGATCCTGATTATTGACCATAAAGATATTTTCAACAGGTGACTTTGCAGATGGTATAGCTTTGTCAGTTTGATTCCCGGTTCAGGCAAAAAAATCAGTAAAGGCAATATTTCTTACTTTTAAAAATAAAATGAAGTCACCTTTGTGATTTAAAGTACTTTCCCTTCATCGTTATGAGTTTTGGGACATTACCTAAGGCTTAAATAAACTTAATAAAACGGCGACGACAGGCTTTGAATAGTTCTGACAACAATGAACAAAATAAAATACATAAAAACATTCCAAAAAATTACAAAAAGTGTATTTTTTTAAAGTGAGGTTTTAACGCAGGACACTGAGCCAGCGACCGTTCACTGCAGCACTTACTTCAGTCTACAGTTTATACTACGCAGTATATGGAAATCATGTTCCGTTGCTCGGCATCTATGAGCAATAGCGTGATAGTTTATATACCAGCATAAGCGCAGGCCATCAAAATCGATTCACGCGACTTTACGATCCGAATATTAAGCTTATACTTCGCAGTATGTGGAAATAATGTTCCGCTGCTCGGCTCCTATGAACAATAGCGTGATGATATATGTAGCAGCAAAATTGTTGCTCTTTACGCAACACATCAGCGAAAGTCCCATCAAAATCCATCCACGGGATTTTACGTGATGTCCGGACGGAAAGACAAACAGACACAATAATTCTAATAAAAAATGTTATGGTTTCTTTATCGATAGTATAGTACCACCGAATCGAAATTTTGGAAAAATATTTAATTACAGACAAAGTGCACTCTGAATTTTATTAATAGTAAATAGATTTATACATACATATTTAAGTATTCATAATAAAATATTATATGAGTATTTCAAATTAATCTATCGTATTGCCTTGCACAATTAAAAATTTAGAATACCTACACTCGCTTATGAAATTGAATGTATTTCTCTTCCACTGCCATTCAGATAGATAGGTACCTTATAAATTTTAAATAACATTATCCTCGTTTTTTTATAAAAGCTTAGTTAGTACCTTCTTCGAATAGCATTTCAATAGACCTTCCGTAGACTGAGAATAGTAATATATTCGTTGATTATATTTCCTCACAACGTGATTTGATACACGTAACGCCATCTATTGAAAAGAAATGGTAAGTATACACAAATACATGCTAAGTTCTTTTAGAAAACTTAAAATTCGCATAACTTTTGATTGCGTGAACCGATTGCGATGAAACAAAAACCATATGTTACTTGGAGATAAGCACAATATTTATTTATAAAAGTCCACAACATTGGATCAGTTGTTTTTATGTGATGCTTGAACAAACAAACAGATAAACAGACAAACAGATAAACAGACAAACAGACAAAAAATCCGAAAACGTTAAAAATGGGTTCTATTGGTTATAGTTTAACACCCCAACCAGGTTTTTTCAAAATATTTGCTATGTACAGACACGCCATGTCTACAGATTTATTATATGTATAGATTATAATAACATAAAACATCACGCCTGTGTTCCCCGAAAGGTTGGCAGAAGTGTATAGTACACCCTCATTTCGCCGTTATGTACCCTTTGACTGCAACGGACGTCTGTGGACGTCAAACTTTTGAACCGTAAAAAAGTGTTATCGACGTGCCATGCCGCGCTAGGCTAGCCCTGCGTTACATTAGGCCACCATACCCCTTACAAAACCATAAAAAAAGTTGCAGATTCTTGTTGCTCTATGACCGGGACTTACGTAACCATCAACTATACATATATTAGTAACACGGGCCTCAACCTTGGATTAGTTATGTATTAGGAAACTAACACATAGCAATTAGAATCATGAACTAGTTTTTGACCAACTTTCGAATATAACTCTACTAACACAATGTTATCTATGGCTCTACAGTAGTAGACAAAAGCATAAACGAGCATTAATTAACTAACGAAAATCATTGATTGAGTACATCTTTCCACGAAAATAGAAATGCAATAGTTCAAATTCCGAAAAAAGATATCTAATAAAAAAACTTTATTTTGCCGTCTTTTTTAAAAATGGAACAATAGGTAGTTATCAAAATGGCCACAGCATCTGTCAATGTGAAGGTCCAGCAGTGCAATTCTGTAAGAATCTCACTTCGATCGCGACTGTCAATTAGACACTTGTCGTGATACAGCGTGGATAACAAAACTACGCGTTATTGATTATACTGTCGATTATCTGTGTGTAATTAGCTTCTATTATCCATACTGTGACATTATGGATATCGAGTTAACCGTCGATATTGAGTTGGGTTTCTTACAGAATGACACTACTGGAGCCATTATCTCGGCCAGTATTATTACAAGCAAAGAGGATCATCATCCACAGCTAATAAAAAAACGTTAATGTTCCACCCTTACCTACTTCGAAGGCTCCTACCGAACAACATTGATGCTAAACCACTACAAGACACTTTAGAATAAATATTTTTATCACTTCACGTAACAGTCAAAGAATCGTAATTCAAATAAAGAACAACAATTTTATACTAAATATTGCAAACTTTTGCTTAGCCATTTTCGCGCGTTAATTTGAAAGTAGAACTCGCGACCCGAGCCGCGAGAGTCTCGTCTCTTCGTCGTCACATACCGTTGACTGACTACACGAGTCAGCCAGCCGGCATAATTTCGGGCCTGAGTATTAGGTAATTGATTTAAGATTTGAATATTATATACTTTCATTTTAGTAGCGTGGCTTTAGAGCCTTGTTGCTGGCCGATAAAAAAATCGAATTTGAATTCCGAATGTCTATCGGCCGTGCGTGTTTTTTTTTCTCCAATATTGAATAAAGAACTTCATTAAAAGACATCGATAGCTCATGCAATCTGTGGCCCGTAATAGCTGTTGGTAATAGTTGTGTCTCTGGTGCACAATTCATATATCACACTTTAGCATCGATATTTCCATTCGCGGGGTAAGTTATCTATTAATACGCGTGGACCATACGCAACGCTGTTCTTTCACGTAATGCAAGTGGCCATGCCAAGTAAAAAAAAAAAAACACATTAGCGGATACAAAACAGCAGTTTCAAGTACAAGCGTATCTATTTGAAAATAGAATTTAGGAACAGTGTTCCAAAATTTAAAAATCTTATTTCTTATCGTATTTTTGATAGGTAATTATTTTACGCGAATTATAATCACAAAGTCAGAAAAATAAATTTACAGATACAAAAATCCATAAATTTATATTTTTTTTTTACTTTTAAATAAACAAACGCTAATGAAGTCGTTTAAAAATCCTTTTGTAAACGATAATGCAATAACTGCACACACCACTAGTTGCTCGGAGGGCACAGAGTACTGAACTGTACCTACATATCTATCTTCATTGTCTTGTTTAATTACACGGAGATAACGCGCAGATAATCGTGTTTGTTGTTTTAACTAGAGAACACACCAGTTGACAAGTCAATTCTTATTAGTTGATGTTTTAATTTTGTATAGTTTGTAATTTGCTTTCGTCTTGATCTTTAGGACTCTTAAAAAGACCTCATAGTATTATGAACGTCATTACGGATATGTAGGTACAGATATTATTTTCAGAATAAAAAAAATACTTTTTTTCAGAAAAATAAAGGACGCCAACATTGAGACTAATAAACCTAACACAGGTTTCAAAAACTCTGATTTCTGATTTGAGTAATTCGCAACGCAACGGAAGTCTTAAGACGAGCTGAACCCTGGCGCGGTAGGTTTTGCTTGTTTTAGAACTCATTTTTGATAGGCAAATTAAAACATTTAGAACCCAAAATAAGTTTATATTTTAGGATACATTCCTTCTCTATACCATGTACCCGTTCAATACACGATGCAATATAGTTTTCTCGATACAAAAAAATACTGAAGTTACTTCGATTTGCAGTTTTTTTACAAGCAATTTTCATTTGAAACAAGTACTTACTATAATACATTGTTATAATTAATATTAATTTATAGGTAATTAATTTTGGAATCGATTCTACCCGATCGTTTTTTTTATTACATTTATATATTTTTATCGATTTTTTAAAGTGATTTTCGGCCCGCGCGTCGTCGCTTACCCGATTACCGCGCCAGGGTTCAGCTCGCCTTAAGTAAAGGGGGAAATAGTACTAAAACTCCTTGGCAAGATAGAGAAGAGTAATGGTCTATGGTCGAGGCTCAAATAAAACTACAAGAGCCAGCCCTAGATATTATTTATTGTTTTCTCATAACATCTGGGGGCTTACTATGACCTCTTAAAGCAGGACAGAAGTTGCCTGGAAGTTGAACTGCCCTGCTTTTTTGTACTATGACATCGTTATTAGCAGGCCTGCGGCAGTCCTGCTATGTTGACGTTTACGAAATCCGTTCACCTTTTTTTTTTTGTATAGACTTTTCGTACCATGACGTGTTATTTGACTGCAGCAGAGCGTCTACTGAGCGGCTGTTATGTCAAAATAAGCGATCTTGAAAAAGTTACTATTTTTTGTTATCTAAATTGATATTCGAGGTAAGCTGTTGTGAGGACCCACTTAAAATTTGGTCGATAAGACTTTCTAAAGTCGATACTTTGTATAAAAATTCATGGTCAATTCATCATCATGGTACGATTTTTAGCGATTCAAAAGCAGGGGCCTAATTCTCCTAAAATAAATTGTTGCCAAACGCAATCGAACCACAACCGTCAGTCAGTTTTTGTTTTCGAAAACTTTCAAAATGTTTGATTTTGTTTTTTGTGTCAAACAATTCGACAGCTTTTGAAATTGAGAACTGTCTGAATGAACGGTTCGGCCTTGGTTCGGTTGTGATTTATCAAGATTTATTTTCTGGCCTGCTTGCTTTTGAACGGAAGTTGACTGGCTGGCAAAACAAAGCTGAACGTTTTCTTAAGAGGTCATAGTAAGCCGGCAGGTACATTATCTACTTATTATCTTATTTTCCACGCAATAATTAAGTATTTAACTGCACTAGACCCCTGACATGATCTATGAGCTATTAGAATATTAAAATTTATTCTTAAGCAAAAGAAGTCTCTGTTAATTAAATCATACAAATGTAAAATTTTATTCTGATTTCATTCAATAAGCACTTATTACCTACTTATTTTATCTTTCGTGAGACACATTTATATTTATCATTAGTTACGGCTTACACGTGCATTTTTCGAGTTTGTAGACTAGTTTTGGACCCAAACGGAGCCCTTAATCACGAGCATACGCGGCAAGGCCGCCAGTCGAGGTTCGACTTAAACTCACGATGAAGGGCTCCGTTTGGGTCCGAAACTAGTCGGGCACGGGCAATCACTAAAAATGCACGTGAGTAAACCATAAATAATCACCTAATCACACATTTATTATCATTTTTTTTATATATCGTCAGTGGAAAGGTAAAAAGACTAAAGCGCCAATATACCTACTTTACAGGAGAGCATTTTAAAGTTTTTTTTTGAAGAAAAAAATTCATTATAACTTTTCTATAAGAGGTATCTTAATGAAACTTATTTACCGATGTTACGTGATTTTTTGCTATTTTTTGGTTTTTAAATGAAGCTTCTATCTTTACTGGTTCGTGAGATAGATGTCGCTTTAGTCAATATTCACTAATCTTTTCGAATAACTCGGTAAGGTCAAAATACTAATCTACCCTAGATGCTTTTGTACTCACAATCGAAAATTACTAACAAGCCATCAAGTACTAAAAGATTACCAAGGAAATATACTTATGGTTCTATGTGTTGCATAAAATGGAAAGCATAAATCACTAACAAGAATATTTACATTTAATCTGGTTCAAGTAAAATTACTTACTACTAATTAAATACCATTTCGATTAACAGACACAGGAAAGTAAAATAACTAAAGCGCAAAAAGTTTCATGTTAGTGGTACCATTCCTAAAACTGAAAATAGTTTTTTTTTTATTTGAATGTTATTTAATTACCTACTAGCATGTAATTTTACTTAGACATTAAGTTTTTTTACGACTTTACGAGATGTGAGAAACCTTTAAATATCAATGCAGACATATTGTTAAAACCTAAACAACGGATTTAATGATTTTGTGCAACACAACCACGTCGGCTGCTCCATGCAGAAATCCAACCATTCAAACTTTCTTATTCAGGATATCGGCAGTTTTTGAGGAGTGGAGAACCGATCAGGATCGAGTATGATATATTCTAGGGCTAATGTTCCTTGTGGTTTTAATTGGCCTTAAGTCCTCTAAGTACATTGCTGAAGAAATCACTGCTGGGCTACCAGGTTACGAGAAAAGGTCAAGTAATATCCCAACTCCTTTACATGGTTGACTCAAAACTGTATGCCCCCACCGATTTGCGACTGATGGAGTTTCTGAAGGTAACTGAAATCTTCAGGAATTCTGTCAGTATTAAATTTGTTGTGGACTGCTGTGAATATGCATGAAACGTGAGGGAAGATTGTGGGATCCGAGGGACTTCAAATAACTTAGATCCCTCGCTCCAACTGAAACCTACACAGAATTGAGTATATCTAGGTGATAGGCATTAGGGAGACCGATATGAAGCAATCGTTGCGGGAGAGCACCTGGCCGCCTGAATATGTTCTGAAAAATATTTAATCGGGCGGAAACAAGGTCTTTAACGGTTGGGTCATGCCGGTCTTGATGGATCCTTTGACATACTCAAGTGGATGCAAACGATTATTGATGCCTTGCATAAATGGTCCATGCACTGCTTATTGTATATCGGAATGCATCACTTCCGTTTGTCGGTGATGTGGCTGAATATTCCGCAGAAGTGAAATAGGGATCGAGACTTTTTAAACGCAAATACCCCTCGCAAACCTACAATACATAGCACCAATGACCGCAAAGAAGTATGGCAAAGCAAGCGTTCGTGTCCTAGCTATTTTTTTCAGACGACCTCTAAGGTATTGTATGTTGTGCAATTGTGAACGAATTTATAATGACGAACAAGTACCGTCCGGGAAAATCCATTCGACACATTATCTCTGGTTGTTCTTGTCTTACTAACGGCGATTATTTGCACAGACATAACGTGGAGACCAAAATTATTCACCAGCAACTTGCTCTGAAACACAATCTTCTACATCGTGTACCACACTTCAAGTATATCCAACTCAGTTCTTGAGAATGTCAAATTGTACTAGGATCGATCTATCATCACCCACAGGATTGTTGTTCTCAATAAGCCTGATAAGTGAGCGGCCAGAGCGTCGCACAATGATTGTAGTGATGATATTATTGTCCCTCATGACGAGAATTTCGTGAAACTTGAGAAAGACAAACAAATCAAGTATCTTGATTTAGCACACGAGGTTGTCAACATGTAGGACGTAGATTCAACAGTCTTTGTGCCGATAGTTGTTACGGCTAATGGCCTAATAGTCAAGAGCCTCGATCAACACCGCAAAGGGCTCTCTTCTCTTAGAGATTTCAACCAAACAATAGATATCTACTCGTATCTTTGACTGTCGCTTGTCTGATTGACTTACATTTATGCAAACCTAGTGACAATTTTAGGGTACAATTGAGCTGATTTTGGTTAGGATTTGGAAGGTTGTTAACACTACTTTCATCATGTCATCATGACACTCGGCTTTTCTTCTCAGAGCTAGTCAGATAGGAAAAGCCGGTGCCATCTAGTCTTAAAGAAAAACATTAAGTACATTGACTTGTAAAAGTGTCTGTAACAGATTTATTTACAGAAATAAATATCATTTCATTACTTACTTCGAAATAGCTAATAATTAGACAGACTCAGCGATTTTGCCACGTTTACATTTGTTTTTTTGATAAGAAGGACTTTGAAGGTGGCTCAGGGAGGTTATCCGCCCTCGGCAATCACTAGTTGTAGACCCATCGTGTTTGAGCTCGTATGACTCGTTATGGAAAGCAGTTTCTTGCCGCAATAATAATAATCAGTTAGAAGGATCGACAGCCTCATTACAAAGAAGGGGGTTTTTAAAATTTAATTATTGACATAGTGGTGATAGATCGATCAGAGCGTCTCACAACGATTGTTGATATCACTGTTTCGCACGACGAGAACGTCGTGAAAGCTAAAAAAGATAAAGAAATTAAATACCAACACTTGGCACACGAGGTTGTCGACATGTGGGATGTTGATTCAGCAGTAATTGTGCCGAAAGTAGTTACGAGGAGTGGCTTGATAGCCAAGAGCCTCGACCAACACCTAAAGAGGCTCTCGTTGAGTTTCTGGATCAACGGCCTGTTATAGAAAGTGGTACTTCTCGAAACGGCGCGTATTGTTAGAAGGTTCCTCTCTCTGAGGCCCTGACCACGTAGCTTGGACCCTGTTCCCAATGCCGGTGGGATACATTTTTTTATATTTACGAACGTTTTTTTTTAGAGAAATATTTAAAAATGTAATTTTTTCAGTTAAATTTAAGTGTCATTATTTATGTTAAATGAGACGTATAGCCTTTCGCACTATTAATCAAAGTCTCATACCGACTACTAAATAGACTTCCTTGTTGAATTTTGGGATATTTTTGTTACTTAACCGCCATTCATTACAAATATTTATAAAACGATTTTTACTAAAACGCCAACAATACTACGACACAATAATGCACATTTACTAACAAACCACTGAAATGGATTTAGTCTGAAGGATTAATTACTAATAAACATTATTTAGCTTAAATGAGAAATCGAATAATACTGATAAGCCATCGTTTCTCTTAAGTACTTAGATAACAAGTATTTAAGCGACGTCAACCTATAAAACATCGAAAAAACGTCGCTTTAGTCACTCATCAATGTACTTACAGGCAAAATTTTGGAATGCTAAAGCGCCAAAAAAGTGCTCAGATCACCACGAGACCTAGACCAATCGACGCAGAAAAAAAATTGCAGTCGAACTGTATATATAACTCATTTTGACCAAAAGTGGCGCTTTAGTCTTTTTACCTTTCCACTGACGATATTATACAGGTTGTCCCAAAAAACAGTATCAAGCGGAAGTCCAGAGGTAGAGCATCCTTAGAGGTACCCGAATTACCCCTATGTATGTTCCGCGATTTTTTGTGGTTTTTGAGTTATCATTTCTTTTCGGGTTTTCTGTGACTTAAATGAGATTTTTGATCATAGTGACGTGAATCGTTTTTTTTATAAATTAGAAGAATAGACTCTAATTAAAAAAAAAGCGGCCAATTGCGAGTCGGACTCGCGCACGATGGGTTCCGTACCATATCTATAAAAACGGCAAAAAAAACATGTGTGTTGTATGGGAGCCTCCGTTCAATATTTGTTTTATTTTAATTTAATTATTTATTTTTAAAGTGAATATATAACTCAATATTCTATGAATATTTCAAGCGTCTACCTGTTGCCGTTATCAATATCGATCAAAAACGAGCAAAAAAATCACGTTTGTTGTATGGGAGCCCCCTTATATATTTATTTTATTCTGTTTTTTAGTATTTTTTGTTATAGCGGCAACAGAAATACATCATCTGTGAAAATTTCAACTGTTTAACTGTCACGGTTCATGAGATAAAGCCTGGTGACGGACAGACGGAGAGCGGAGTCTTAGTAATAGGGTCCCGTTTTACCCTTTGGGTACGGAACCCTAAAAAACACGCAATTACTCAACTGTTCATGACACTATGATAAATCGTGACAAAAAATATAACTCGAATATTATAAAAATATAACTCGAATATTATAAAAAATCGCGGCACATACATGGGGGTGTTTCGGGTACCTCTAAGGCGTGAATTACACAGACGCGGCGTAAGGTGCAGGGGGCCTACTCCCTAAGTCCGTCAACGAAGTTGGTCGCTCGTCCGAAAGTAGCCCGAAACGTAGGAGTGAACAAAACAAGTGTCAAGTTCAACTTTTCGGACGGGCAAAAACACATCGATAGTAGGGACAACTGTCAAATCGTGTTATCATTGATTGTTAGTTCGGGCCCCGAAATAATCGTGTGTCCGTAGGTGATAGGGAGTAGGAAACGCTCGTCACTAAGGCCGAAACCATGGACTTCGTGCTTAGGGAGTAGGCCTCCAGACACGGCGCAGGCGCGTCGCTTTCATACATTTTTTGCGAAAAAGATTTGAAGCGGTACGACAAAACGTATGAAAGCGACGCGCCTGCGCCGTATCTGCACCTTATACCTTTTCTGTGTAATTCACGCTTCAGGATGCTTTAGTCGGAAAGGGGGTACTAATCCGCAGGCCACTTAAAGTATCACTGATGACAGTTTTAAAGCAAGTGTTAAAATTTCAAAATTCGAGAATTTTTATTTCCATGTAAAATCATTTTTGGTTTAGTTTGTTCAAAAATTCTTCATCCCTTCTTTAGTTACGAATTCATAAAATGGAGGTTCTAATTCGTGACCCCAAATATGATCTATACTGTAAACAAAGCTGATTACGATAGATAGATTTTAGCATATTTTTTTTTTGTAATTTTTGAACAGCTATTTCTCTTAAACTACTGAGTTTTGGGTAAAGTGGTAGAACAAAAGTTACTCATTATTATGGGTACTTTAACACCCTTTCGGATTAGTACCCCCTTTCTGACTAACCTTGTATGCATTATTATTTTATCCTTATATTTATAATATAAAACTAAACTAGTATAATCTGTAAAAACTTACTACCTACCTATATGTATGTACAAAATATGTATAAAAAATACAGTTTGAAAATAAAATACATTAGAAAGTGCACTTAGGCGTCGAAATATTCATCCACATCACTGTAATCTGGGAGCGTGCCCAGAAGACTGGCAGCGTTGCTGCGCTGGATGGCAACGCTAATTCTAATAATGACTTACGAAAAAGATACATATTTAATGCATTTCAAACAATCTTAATGTCATTGTGTGTTTGTACTTAAAACCCAGACGTTATCAGTCATTCACTTAATAGTGCAGGTCACGCCGATAAAACTATTTTTTTCCACTTTCAGTGACTTCAAAGTTCAAGATAATGATAGTCAATATGCCTATTATTAGATAGTCTAAAACATTTGTTTTTGTTTAAAACGGTACAGTGAGAAACAAAATAAGTACACAGCTTCGCCTGAGTGGATGTCGTTTATCGCATAGATATGTCACGGTTTTCGGAATAAAAGTAGCCTATGTCCTTCTTCGGGTTCCAGATTATCTCTGTACCAAGTTTCATCAAAATCGGTTCAGCGGTTTAGGCTTGAAAGCGTCACAGACAGACAGAGTTACTTTCGCATTTATAGTATTAGTAGGGACAAAACAAAATTATTTCAAATTTTATTTGGAAATATTTTTTGGGGACAATCAACTGATAGAGAGACAGTATTCAGGATGCAAAAGCGTTGCATTAGGTCTATGTGCGGTCTACAAACCACAGACAGTTGTATGCCTTACTTTAAATCATTTAAACTGTTAACATTTCCGGCATTACACATATTAGAAACTGCACTTTTTGTAAGAAAAAACCCGCATTTATTTATTAAACTATCAGCAGTCAAGAAAACTCAATTGCGTGCGCAGTACAAAAATCAATTATGTAACTTAAAATGTAAGACTGCCTTGATGTACAAAAGCTTTTTTGGAATTGCTCCTAGAATCTATACATATAATAAATCTGTAGACATGGCGTGTCTGTACATAGCAAATATTTTGAAAAAACCTGGTTGGGATGTTAAACTATAACCAATAGAACCCATTTTTAACATTTTTGGAATTTTTGTCTGTTTGTCTGTTTGTCTGTCCATGCTCCTGTTCGGGCTATAAGGGTGAAACATCTACCGTCGCCGTGGCTTACAGATGACATCAAAAGGATTATGTCGAGAAAAGTAGCGGCGAAGTCTAGATATAAATCTCGCGCAACCCCGTTGAACTGGGAACGTTATGTGAGCGCTAGAAATCACTGCAATAAGGTGTGTAGGAATGCTCAACGCCAACATATTCATAGTTCAGTGGAAAATGGAGATCCAGCGAAGGTCTGGAAGTTTCTTAGATCAATGGGAATCGGAAAATCGCGTCAGGATACAATTCCTGACAATCTCGATATTAATTCTTTAAACCTACATTTCACGGCCTCGTCCAATTTTGATGGGACAACTAAAGCAAATACTCTAAATCACCTTTCTACTCTTCCGACTCCCGATTATTCCTCTTTCGTCTTTAATCAATTCGCTGCTTGTGATGTTAAGAAGAGCATCTTGTCCATAACGTCTAACGCAGTTGGAAGTGACTGTGTCAGCCGTAATATGATCCTTCCTATCCTCGACGAAATCCTCCCTGTCATATGTCACATCCTTAACAACTCTGTCCTTAGCGGTGCTTTTCCAAATGCCTGGAAAGACGCCCAAATTATTCCTTTACCAAAAAAACCCAATCCAGCATCCTTTTCTGAATATCGTCCAATATCCATACTTCCATTCCTCTCCAAAGTCTTAGAACGTCTAATTCACAATCAGTTAAGTACATTCCTTTGTAAGAATAGACTTCTAAATCCCTTCCAATCCGGTTTTCGTCCTGGCCATAGTACTGTCACAGCCCTGGTTAATATTACGGATGACATCAGGCTAGGCATGGAAAATGGGAAGTTAACGGTACTGGCATTGCTGGATTTTAGCAATGCTTTCAATACTGTTGACTTCGACATTATGCTTGGCATACTTAGCTCGCTTAACATATCTCCAACAGCAATTGATTGGTTTCGTAGTTACCTGTATGGCCGCCGACAGCGTATTAGTATTGAGGATAAGTTATCTTCATGGAGTAATACGACTGCTGGTGTGCCGCAGGGTGGCGTTTTATCCCCATTACTCTTCGCAATATTTATTAATTCAATCTCTAATCAACTGCTTTCTTCTTACCACCTTTATGCAGATGATCTACAAATTTACTCGCAAGCACCGTGGGGACGTTTATCAGAAGCCATCGTCAATATCAACGAAGATCTTGTCCAAATTTCTGAGTGGAGCAAATCCTACGGACTAAGAGTCAACCCTACGAAGACACAAGTCATTGTTTTGGGCAGCTCTCGGATGGTTTCGAGAATCGACTGGTTGCAACTTCCACAGGTTTACTTTGACGGTATCCAGGTACCTTTTAGCGAAAAAGTAAAAAACTTGGGGATCTTTATGGACAAGAACTTTTCATGGGATCCACAATTGCAAGAAACCAGTCGTAGGATGTTTGCGTCAGCCGGATCCTTGAGAAAGCTTCGTAACTTTCTACCCACTGCTACTAAAACTGCGCTTGCACAATCTCTTCTTCATCCCATCCTTGACTATGCCGATGCCAGCTATCTTGATCTCACCGAGGACCAGTTTAACAAACTTGAGCGACTTCAAAATGTTTGTATAAGATTCATATTTGGTTTACGTAAATATGATCATGTGTCAGAATTTCGTGCTAAACTCAAGTGGCTTCCAATACGCCTTCGTCGGAATACTCATATTCTTTCCCTACTATACAGTATTCTATTCAATACTACAACCCCTTCTTATCTTAAAGAACGTTTTGAGTTCATGCGTGATTCACACTCACGATCCTTGAGATCATCGGAAAACTTAAAACTGAAGATGCCTCTGCATTCCACAAGATTCTTTGATCATTCCTTCACTGTCCAGGCCATACGCTTGTGGAATGCACTACCTGTGTCTGTGAGGCGTGCTCAGTCGTTGTACTCCTTCAAAAGAATGGTGAAGGAACATTATCTTGCTGTCTAGTAGTTTTTTTTTTTTAAATTGTCTATATGTATTATGTATTTAAAAATTTTTTCCTTATTTGAGTATGTATATATATATATTTAAGATATGTTTATATATATTTTTGTGTTATATTATGTATTTATATTTAGTTATTTAGTTAATTCCAGATGTTTTTTATTAGGTTATATATTTGTACGCTGCAAACTGCCTTTATATTTTCCTTAGCAATTCTTTCCATCCAATGGTTGTCTGGAAGAAATCGCTTTAAGCGATAAGACCGCCATTTGTACTATTCTTAATCATGTGTATTCCTACTGTTTTATTTCTTTTAGTGTACAATAAAGTATATCTATCTATCTATCTATCTATCTGTTTGTCTGTTTATCTGTTTATCTGTTTGTTTGTTCAAGCATCACGTAAAAACAACTAATCCAATGTTGTTGACTTTTATAAATAAATATTGTGCTTATCTCCAAGTAACATATGTTTTTTGTTTCATCGCAATCGGTTCACGCAATCAAAAGTTATGCGAATTTTAAGTTTTCTAGAAGAACTTAGCATGTATTTGTGTATACTTACCATTTCTTTTCAATAGATGGCGTTACGTGTATCAAATCACGTTGTGAGGAAATAGAATCAACGAATATATTACTATTCTCAGTCTACGAAAGGTCTATTGAAATGCTATCCGAAGAAGGTACTAACTAAGCTTTTATAAAAAAAACGAAAATAATGTTATTTAAAATTTATTAGGTACCTACCTCTCTATCTGAATGGCAGTGGAAGAGAAATACATTCAATTTCGCGAGTGTAGGTATTCTAAATTTTTTATTGTGCAAGGCAATACGATAGATTAATTTGAAATACTCATATATTTTATTATGAATACTTAAATACGTAGGTATTTATAAATCTATTTACTATTAATAAAATTCAAAGTGCACTTTGTCTGTAATTAAATATTAACAAAAAAACGATTGGGGGGTACTATACTATCGATACAGAAACCAAATCATTTTTTTTTAAATTATTGTCTGTCTGTCTTTCCGTTCGGGCATCAGGCATCACGTAAAATCCCGAGGATGGATTTTGATGGGACTTTCGCTGATGTGTTGCATAAAGGGCGACAATTTTGCTTTTACATATACTGTTACGCTATTGTTCATAGGAGCCGAGCAGCGGAACATTATTTCCACATACTGCGAAGTATAAGCTTAATATTCGGATCGTAAAATCGCGTGAATCGATTTTGATGGGCCTGCGCTTATGCTGGTATATAAACTATCACGCTATTGCTCATAGATGCCGAGCAACGGAACATTATTTCCATATACTGCGTAGTATAAGCTGTAGACAGAAGTAAGTGCTGCAGTGAACGGTCGCTGGCTCAGTGTCCTGCGTTAAAACCTCACTCTAAAAAATACACTTTTAGTAATTTTTTTGGAATGTTTTTATATATTTTATTTTGTTCATTGTTGTCAGAACTATTCAAAGCCTGTCGTCGCCGTTTTATTAAGTTTATTTAAGCCTTAGGTAATGTCCCAAAACACATAGCCATGAAGGGAAAGTACTTTAAATATTAAAAATTACAAATTTCACTCAAAACTGACTTCATTTTATTTTTAAAAGTAAGAAATATTGCCTTTACTGATTTTTTTGCCTGAACCGGGAATCAAACTGACAAAGCTATACCATCTGCAAAGGAACCTGTTCATAATATCTTTATGGTCAATAATCAGGATCAAAACTTTCCAACAAACACACTGTCTTAAATTGAACGAAGTGGAAAAAATAAGAACTACTTAACAACAATTAATAAGTGCTTGAATTTAAATGTACCTAAGTTAGTCAATTTTCGTTTTATGGTCTTCTATCAATTTCAGACACAATGTTTATTGGAGCGATTTGATCCGTATTATTGATCCTATCGATTAGTGAAATAAAAATACAGATGATATTTTTTCGCATTTGGGTTGGTTCGATTTCCAGATCAAACTTTTTGAAATCTTTGAAAGCAGTACCTACCTATTTCTAACTTATAAAAATAAAATGAAGTCTTCTATAGGTGATTTTTTTATATATTTAAAGTACTTTCCTATTCCACACCTCGAATGAAATCATTTTATAGACTGCACTGCGTAAAATATTTTGATTTAGTTCTTCACATCGTTTATCACAATAAATATCAATATTCAATTATAATCCATTTTAGCAAGGAAATGTATGGAAATAAGCAACGCGTTTTTAGTATTATGGTTATAAGAACCTTTACAGTCAATCAAGAAGAGCTGAAACTCTACCTAAAGAAATGGTTTAAAAGATATAAGTGCCTTGGTAGGACACCTTTGTCTATTATTATAATAAATGGAATACATGTACACTATTTAGTTGCTGCGACACAATGTTGTTTTCCGAGTTCCACGCGGACGGAGTCGCGGGCACAGCTAGTATATAATAAAATTCCTAATTCCATAAAAATAATGCCATTGTCAAAATTCAAAATAGCACTGGAGAAAATTCTTCATGACAAATGCTATTACACAATAGACGAGTTTTTAAACGACAAAGAATTATAATTATTAATGTTGCACTTAAAATTTTTGATATCTGTAATCTTTAATATTTTTTTATTATGATCTCTGTATTGTTTCCTTTTATTAATGTAATTTTTCTTTAGCATATTTATTCTGCATGTAATGATATTTGTATGTCTTAAGACAAAACATAGCGTCCTATTTTTGTATTATGTATGACCTGTTGTATACCTATGTTTCACAAATAAACCATTTGATTTGATTTGATTCAAAGCGCCTTCATTTAAGTTTATAGCAGAACATTGATGTCTTGCAATTTGTGTGTTCTTTTGTTTTAGGACAGTTTTACTCATTTTTTGTTTATAACATAACATCACGACTGTATTCCACGAAGGGTTGGGCAGAGGTGTATAGTACACCCACATTTCGCCATTATGTTTAAGTCCCATGTAATAGGGGGAGAGCCTAGTGCCATCAACCAGGCAAAAGTCCAGACTTCGAGCTGAGAAATTCCACAAGTAAAAAAAACCAATAACACTTTGCCCGGCTTGGGGATCGAAACCAGCTATGGTATTCTCTAAGAGAAAATTTCTTGGCTGTACGCTACGACGAGCTCGTCGCCGAAACAGCCTTGCGATCGACCGAGCGTGTAGCGCTGATTCAAACGGTATTCACTAGCGCGGTTATGGAGGTTTTCGGATGGGCAAAAACACATCGGTAGTAGGGACAACTGTCAAATCATGTTGTCATTCATTCTTAGTTCGGACCCCGAAATAAACGTCTGTCCGTAGGTGATGGGAGTAGGAAACGCTCGTAACTAAGGCCGAAACCACGGACTTCGTGCTTAGGGAGTAGACCCCTAGCTTTGGCAACAAAATGTGGTCCGTGTGAATTATACTATTAATTTTCGTTGTGGTGTAGTTGTGATATAGTTGTGGTGTAGTTGTGGTATAGTTATGGTAGGGCACGCCGCAATAGCGGCGGTAAGACCCGTAATGGAGGAATGGCTGGAGAGGCGGCATGGCGCCCTCAGCTTCCGGCTGGCGCAGGTGCTCTCGGGACATGGATGTTTCGGAAAGTACCTGTATCGCACAGGCCGGGAGCAGACGCCCGGTTGTCATCACTGCGTTGACTGCCCTGAGGACACGGCGCTGCACACGTTGCAGGCGTGCCCTGCGTGGGCAACGCGGCGCCATGAACTAGTCGCGGCAGTCGGTGGTGACCTCTCGCTTCCGGCCGTGGTTCTGTCCATGGTCGGGAGCGAGAGTGCGTAGGAAGCCGTCGCCTCCTTTTGCGAGATGGTGATGGCGACCAAGGAGGGAGCGGAGAGGGAGAGAGAGGTGACTGCCACTCTCCCTTCCCGCGCCAGACGCACCGGGCGCCACCGGAGGGCGCGCGACGACCTCCGGCCACCCTAGTGTGTGGCCTGCTGGCGACGGGTTAGGGGACCCGTGGCCCGACCAGTAACAGACCCGAGAAGGCGGCGCGCCGTGTTCCACGCGCGCCTCTCAGGAGGACGTGGGGCAACGCCCCGCAGATGGAGAGGTTCGCCAGGGGCTGGCGGACCGAGCCCTGCCGGGGTTGCGGTGCATGCAGCTGCGAATCCCGCGACTCCGGCCATAGGTCAGGAGAAGGAACATCGTGGGTTTTTAGCCGGTAAGAGTCCAGCATAACGCTTCGCCTTCCCCAGGCGGAGGGTATCCATAAGGATTTTCCCACGAAAAAAAAAATAGTTGTGGTACTTGTGAAACAAGCCTTAGGACCGATTTTTAAATCGTCAGATAATTTTTTTCTTGGACTTAAGTTTGACGTTTTGACAGTTTTTGTATAGAAAAATGTCAAACCGTTATATTTTTTCCACAATCGGCTCTTAATTTTTTTTTATATGTTAGTTAATATACATTTTAATGGAGTGATAATTTTACAATAAAGTGCAGAATCCTACAAGTTAACATGGAAACTCAAACAGGACATAATGTCATCATTATAAATAAACCAGCGCATAACTTGTAGAGAGCTAGCTATCATAACTTAGGAGATACCGACGTTTTAGTCAGACGCGGAAAATCTCGCCGATGACCCGCGAACTAAGGTCACGCATGCAGTTCGCCGCGCAATATGGCCGCCACGCGCCAAGGGAATATAAATAATAATTATTATTTTCCTAAGTTTCATTGCAAATACATCGTTTGAGGAAACACTTGTATAGTGCATACTGTATTGCCTCAAGCAAAGTAATTAACTCAAAATCATTTATATAACTTAATTGGAAGTGAATTAATCCGTTTTGTGACCCTCGCCATGTATAACGACACCACTGCACATGGCTCATGGAATCATGATCACCAGATAAGAAAGAAAATTATCTTCTCAATCATTTACACTTCGTTTGCGCTCACACTGGTTACGTTCTTGTATGGAGTGACATCGTGGTGCATCATAAAGAAATTTCGGAACTTCAACAACTTTGTGTATCTAAACGCAATTCTAGCGAAAGTCTTAGATTTTACACTGATGACGATGCAGTATAATATCAAAAGTGAAGTGAAATCTGGAGTGCAATTTCAAATTTCACCGTGTTTATACATACGTTTGTATTTAAGAAATGCGTACTACAATTGGTTGCTGGTGATATGTTATTTGTTTTACGTGGACATTGTTAAAGTTTTCAATGGAAATATTCGAAGGAGATATCTAAAGACCAGCCTCTTTGCTTGGGCTGCGTCTTTATTAACATCAGGTATTTTTATGATTACTTTATCTATTGTGTCAAATTCGCCAGAACTATTAATCCGTTTTGAGATAGGTAATGGTAATTATTTAGTGATTGCTGTCTTGTCGGGAACTGTAATTGTAGCTTTCATAGGCAACTTTTTCTTTTACATAAAAGCCATCTACATGATCTTTAACGCGAGTGCACTAAATAACTGGCGTCGTTTCTACACGGCGACGCTCTTTTTTATATTTTGCAACATTATGATGTACCCTATTAGTTTTGCGGGCCTGGTAGGGAGAGGAACAAGCAACATCGAAATACTTATATACGCATTACTTAATGCCTTTAAAGATTCAATAGCATTGAACCTTTTCTTTGTTTTAGTAAAGAGTAATCGGAAAGTGTGGTATGAGTATTATGTTAATAGATTAAATCGAATGTCGCTTTCTAAACCGCGTGGATGTCACGATAATATCAGCATGAATGAAGGAATTATTTGTGAACATCCCACTGAGCATGGTAGTTCTTGAAATATAAAAATGTTTATTCGCCTTGTATTGCTCCACATCGGCGTCATTGTGGTGAAGCTGTCGACAGCCTCGGACACCATGGTCTGTCTTCCTGCAGGAGAGCAGGTCGCGTAGCACGGCACGCCAACATTAACGAAATGATCTGTCGTTCTCTTGCCACCCCTGCTGTACTAGAACGCAATGGTTTGGCACGTGACGATGGGAAGAGACTAGATGGCATGTCGATATTGCCATGGAAGATGGGTAGGCCTTTGGTGTGGGACGCAACTTATGTAGACGCCCTTGCTCCATACCCATCTTCCTAGCTCGGCGGGCTGTGCTGGCGCAGCCGCCTTGACCACGGACGCTCTCAAACGGCGCAAATATAGTAACCAAATTGGTTGCTATGACTTTGAGCCGTTTGAGGTCGAAACGCTCGGGTCATTGGGTCCGACTGCATATGTACTCTTCAAGGAAATTGCTAAAAGGCTAGTCGACACTTCGCGTGAACATAGGGCTGGCTTATTCTTTGGCCAAAGAATTAGTGTTGCCATCCGGCGTGGCAAAGCTGCCAGTCTTCTGGGCACGTTCCCAGATGACAGTGATGTGGATGAATAAGGTGATGATGATGATTGTTATGGGCGGCCAAGATTAATCGGCAGAACTGTATGTGAGTAATATTTTATACGTAGAAAATAAACAATAAATAGATACTATATTTTATTGTAAACTATAGGTGTAGTAAAGTTAATGATAGTTATAGATCCTGTTCCCGATGCCAGTGGGCTACTATTGTAATGAAATGAAATGAAATGAAATGAAATGAAATGAAATCGTTTATTCTGCAAATTGGATATTTAAAATCACTTTTACATGTCGGTTTGTTTTTTTAAAGCTAGATGTCGTCGGCGTTTCCTATCTGACTACCTCTGAGAAGAAAGGCCGAAACAAACTCAGGGGTCAAAGTCTCTTTTAAAGTCCAGACATATTTTCTGTAGCAAATATTTGTGTGAGGACAATGCAGTGCAATGCCTGGACTGGCCTTTTGAGGAAAGTTCCAGAGCAGTTTGAGAGGACCTGTCCCAACAGATGGCACGCATGCATCAGCCATCGTGTAGCTCAAACCCTATCTTAGGGAGCTCAACGACCCGACGCACAACATTACTACCAGCCAGGACCATGAAAGTAGGCCACACAATACTCAAACCGCCAGACAGTTATGAAAATACTGAAAGTATAAAAAACTGTATAATGCTCACACTCACAATTTTAGGCATTATTACAATATTAATAGTGCCACAATAGTATTTAATATCAGAAATTGTATCAAATTGTATGAAATAATTAAAATAATAATAATTGATAAAAAATATTAAAATGTCAATTTTCATAATATAATGTCAATGTGTATAAAAGAGAAGATATGCAAAAGCATAATGACAATTCTGTATCAAGCGAGCAGCTCAATCCCAAGCGTTTTTATCATCTATATAATCGGAAATTTTATAATACCCCTTTTTACAAAGTTTAGGCTTAATGAAATTTTTAAATTTCTTAAGAGATAAATTTCGGATGTCAATGGGAAGTTTGTTGTAAAAGCGTATACATTGACCCATGAACGAGTTGCCTACTCTGTGGAGACGAGTGGCATGTACAGCAAGCTTGTCTGTTTTTATTTAAAATAATATAATTTGTATTTGTAGGTACGACGAATAAACGAGAATAATAGTAACGTAATTACATATTATCAAATAATCTTTAATTAAGTTTGTAAATTAAGTAATCTCTGTAGTCTTATAGCGATTTTATACCTTGAATATGAATCGATTAAAAAGGAGTAAGTATAGAACATTATTTTGAGTGATTGATTGATTGATTGATTGAATTAATCGAATAAGAAACATTGTGTGGTGGAGTACAGTTTTATACTAGTTAATAATTATGTAATATAATTTAGTACAGTAAATAATTTTAAAACCCTAAAACCTGTTTTCATTTGCCTGCATTTTTGCGTCCGGCCTGGGGGCCATCAACTGACAAAATTGTTGCCATTGCTCTGAGCAAACAGCAGACGAACCACAATCGTCAAAATGTTTAGTTTTGTTTTTATTGTCAAAGAATTTGACAGTTTTTGTAAGGCCAGACGGCGGACTTTTTGTGCGGCGGGCTGCCGCGGACTAAAATGAGAGGTCGGTAGTTGTTGCCAGTGAAGACATTAGTGGTCAATCAGACTGCAAAAGTGGGTGCGGGGGCGGGCGCGGGCTCTCGGGTCTTGGCGTCTGCGTGTTCACAGGAGTGCCGAACGAGCTATCGTACGACGCTTCGGCGGGTGAATCAAAATGGTTTAGAACCACACGCGCAGTCACCTACAGACGCTATATCACTGTGAAAGATACGAGCGAACTGAGCCATTAGAAACACCCGCGCCACCGCGCCCACCTCATGCAGGCGCGCAACTCGCGGGCGCACTGTGAATGCAACTGGCGTTTATATTAGTGGTGGGTATTGTGTACCACAGATCGTTTTCCAAACGTCTATGAGCGACAACGCAAACGTTACGAGCGATTTTGACAACCATCTATTTCTCACAAAGATTTCAGAATTATTTTTTTCTTAATGTTGCACCACAGACTAGTTAGGGATACAATTGTTGCACTCTACGTCGTGTTTCGTTCTCAAACGACAAGTGTAACAACTAGTAACAACATAACACATGGGAACGGGACGCGCCGTGAAATGTAGAATTACAAAATGATTTAAAAATATAGACTTCTCTTGCGCACCCACCAGTTACGCGCGATTTTTAAAGAAATACTTAGCTATAATTCTCAATAGGATGTATTAAATTAAAGGTTTCTGAATATGCACAATAACGAATCAATGACAATCGTCGAGCCGTTTTATAAATAAGACAGTTGTTCAAAATCGACAGAGTCGAGAATAGAGAGTGTGTTAATCTAGGCGATGGTTGTGTTGTGGCGTAAAATAGATCGTTGTGAAATAGATCGTTTGGAAAACGTTATCGAAAAGCAAACCGCGTTTTGTTGTGTTACTTAAAAATCACGTAACGACACATAGCTAGTCTATATACATTTGATTTACACGCGCCCGGGCTAGCACCCGCGCCCACCTCCACTCTGAAATACGGTTGAGTTCTAACGACAACTACGGACAAAACTACCATTGCGTTGAGTCGATCGACATGCATCAAGATGCGTCGACATTTTGTAGTTATTACAATGCAACTGCAAGAAGTTGCAGCGACACTATTCACACGTAAGTACTGTTTGACCACTTTTTACTGCTGCGATGTGGTGTGCTTGTGGTACGTGTGAATTCTCCCTAAGCTAAGTGAACTATGCTTATGGTGGAGTTCAAATGATGACAACAATTCCGCCTAACCTTTAAGTTAACCTGCGTTCCCTTGGTACCAAAGTGAGACGCCTCCTGCCCTAACTACACTCACCAGTTCGGATCCTGCCTATACTCTATCGTCATGATTAAATGCGCTCCAACTGGTCTGTTTGCTGCCGCCAGTTTCTACCAAATGGCTGTGTGGGCCATCGGCGAACACCAAAACTACAAGAAGGAATTCGCTGACTACCCCAAGGGACGTAAAGCTATCTTGCCTCTTATTCTATAAGCATTTTATTATTCTTACGTTATGTACTAGGTAATGAATGCTCTACACATTACTTACAACTGGTGTAGCAGACGTGCTTAGGAGATCTTGGGGCCATCTGTTACATTACAGTTCTAACGATCTCACGATCGCGAAGTATTATGGCTCATCTTTCGTGCGGAAGATGTCCGGTCCTTTGGAAGGCATACTGAGGACACAGGTGCAACCACGGGTGCGTTCACTGACACAAATCTTCAAATATACAATCAACTAGACGAATAACACACAAAGGGCAACGGAGAGCGCCATGCTTTCCCCGGGTGATCATATCAGAAATGATGAGATCCGCAGGAGAATCAGGGTAACCGATATTATGTATATTATGATTTGTAATTAAGTATCTTTCGGATAGCCTCAATTGGCACATTTTCCTGAATAGCAACTGTTTTACATCAATAGGTATAATTTATCGCTATCCTGCACCGCCACATAATCGTAGTAATTATCCGATGCAGACAGAATAATATCCGTACCGACAGTTTTACGATCGATATCGTAATAATGAGCCGTAATTTCATTAATATATCTGTCGTCAGCACCCCGAGAACCTTTTCGATAAGTACCTAAGTTGTCGACCGATTTGGTTTGTTTTTAACCGACTTCAAAAAGGAGGAGGTTTCAATTCGGTTGTATTTTTTTTTTTTATGTTTGTTTCGTCATTTATGAACCGATTTGAAAAAATATTTTTTTTGTTCGAAAGTTTATACTTCCGGATTGGTCCCATATAAATTTTGATAGGATTAGACCATGAACTTCAGAGATATGGAACGGAACTCCTCATCGGATCAAAGCAAAATTCTCAAATTACTAATATTGCTTTGTTTATATTTGTTGTTGGGAACTGACTACTGGAAAAAAGGAGGGGGTGCGTGTGCCCTCCCCCCCTTTGGAATGTTTTCATTATATCGTGTAAGGTTTCATTTGAAAGGACTTTTTATGCCCGACTACGTCAAAGCCAAAAAGAAAGGTTATGAAGGAGGGGGTTAAAATTATGACACTAAAACGTATTTAATAAAAAAATTACTTCAAAAAAGTAAAAACCGACTTCAAAGAAATACCAAAAGGAGTAAAATAATTACCAAAATATAAAATTAACAGTTTCAGAAGTCGGTGGCTTCTATTTGCTGCAGTGTAGAGTTGCACCGACTTCTGAAACTGTTAATTTTTTTTAAGTTAATTTTTTGTCTTCTTTTAACTTTCTTCCCTGTTAATACCGTATGTAACACAAATGAGGAGGGAATTAGATAATCCCTAATGTAATTTTTTCTTCAATATTTTTATTCATTCTATTTTTTTTTATGCTCCTCTTATTTTGACTAATGCACAGTTCAGACTACGCGACGCTAATTTCGCTATATAGTAAAGCGTATTGCGTCATTAGCTGCAACTATAGCATGACTGAAAACCAGCGTCAAGTAGATACTTATCGTCTACCGGGAGTGAAAACCTCGGGAATGCATTTGGTCATTGCACGGTTCCTGTGGACTTTCAAGCAGACAAAGTCGCGGGCAAAAGCTAGTCAATTATATTTATTACGAATGTTATATACCCAACTAGCTTTTGCCCGCAGCTCCGCTTGCGTGAACGGTCAGCCTACGTTACAAAAGGAACCTACTGTAAAAATTTCAAGTTTCTAACCCCAGAAAGAAAGAAAGAAAATACATTTATTTAGCACAGACTAAAAAGGCACACAATATAAAATAAAGCAGAAAAAAAAAAAACAAAAGAAATTAGCAGGAGTGTGCCTCACGGCTGCGCCAAAAAGGCCCAGCGGTTTAGGCTGTGCGTTGATAGATCAGTCGCAGTCAGTCAGCTTCTCCTTTTATATACCCGTATATAGATAAAGGCTAGTTTCAATGCCTACAAACTAATTTCACATAGAGCGGCTCTCTTATAAGATATAGCACCTTAGATATGACGTGATCAAATAAAAATGACCAAAATGCATTCCCGAGGTTTTTACTCCCGAGCGACGTTATAGTGCTTGACACACGCCAACGACCCTGAGCATTTGGTACCGTATTAGCTTACGACGAGTCGACGAGAGAGAGAGAGGGACGAGTGCGAGTGTGACATAGACGCAATCTGTAATTTGACGCATTTTTAATTTAATATAATGAAACTCTTCTTCTTCCTGCCCTTATCCCATGTTACTTGGGGTCGGCGCAACACGTTTTCTTCTTCCATTCCGTCCTATCACCCGTCATGATATCACTGACACCCTTCTCTTTCATATCATTCTTCACACCATCCATCCATCTTTTCTTTGGCCTCCCTCTTCCTCTCCATCCATCCACATTTATACTCATAACTCTTTTTGTCACATGCGTTTCATCTCTCCTCTTCACATGCCCATACCAAGACAAACGGTTCCCTTTCAACTTTTCTGTCACTGGCGCTACTTTCAAACTTCCTCTAATATACTCATTCCTGACTTTATCCATTCTGGTCACTCCACACATCCATCTCAACATTCTCATCTCCGCTACATGCAATCTTTTTTTCATCCGTCTTCTTCACGGCCCAACATTCCGATCCATACAGTACGACAGGTCTTATCACGGACTTGTAGATTTTCCCCTTTAACTTGAGAGGCATCCGTGAGTCGCAAGTTATTCCAGTGACCTGTCGCCATTTCATCCATCCTGAGTTGATCCGGTGTGTAACGTCTCGGTCTACTCCGCCATCCCCTTGGACAAGCGACCCGAGGTACCGAAAGTCGGAGCAGGTCGGTATGGGCGTTCCGGCGAGAGATATTGGCACAGAACTGGAGAGACCGCCAAAATCGCAAAACAGGTACTCTGTTTTGGTTCTGCTCAATCTCAGACCAACACTCTCCAGTCTTTGCCACCACACCTCCAATCTGCTTTGGACCTCTAGGCCACTCTCGGCAACCAGCACAATGTCATCGGCAAACAGCATGCACCAGGGGGCCTCTTCTTGGATGTCCGCCGTCAAAGCGTCCATTATTACCAGGAAGAGGTAAGGGCTGAGGGCCGACCCCTGATGCAAGCCGACAGCCACATTGAAGCTGCCAGTAGTGCCCACTGTAGACCGGACTTGGGTACTGCATCGACTGTACATTGCTCGGATCAACTGCACATACTTCCCAGGCACACCTTTCTCCTTAAGGGCCCACCACAAAACCTCACGAGGCACCCGGTCGTATGCCTTTTCGAGGTCAACAAACACCATGTGCAAGTTTTTATGCGCACTTCTGTATTTTTCGCATAGCTGGCGTATAGCGAAAATGGCATCTGTTGTACCCCGACCAGGCATAAAACCGAATTGGTTTTGTGAAATTTCACTCTCTTCTCTCAGCCGCCTTTCAATGACTTTCTCCCAAACTTTCATACTATGTGACATTAGCTTTATTCCTCTATAGTTGTTGCACTCCAGCACATCACCCTTGTTTTTAAAGATGGGCACCAGCGAACTGTTGCACCATTCATCAGGTATGGCTTCTTCCAGCAACAACTTATTGAAGAATGAAGCCAACCACATCCATCCATCAACCCGTAATACCTTCCACACTTCAACTGGTATTCCATCTGGACCTATTGACTTACCATTCTTCATTCCACTTACTGCTATTCTCACTTCATCCATACTTACCATTCTCACTAACCCCTCATTCATTGGTTTATTCTCAAGCACACCACTCCAGTCATTCTCCTCATTCATCAGCCTTTCAAAATAACCCTTCCACCTATCCCTAATTTTCTCATCATCCGAAAGAACCATTCCCGCTTCATCTCTGATACATCTTATTTGACAAACATCCCTCGCCATTCTTTCTCTAGCTCTAGCCAGCCGGTACAGGTCTTTTTGGCCTGCTAGACTATCCAAAGCGTCATACAATTTAATATAATGAAACTAATACATATTTAAAAAAGTAACAAGTCCAAGTTACTTATTGCCCTTTGTATTGCAAAGCAGAAGATATTTTTTTAAAGTCTTTTGATAAAAAATGTAGGAGTAAAATGGTTTCATCTCAACGATTTGGAGGTGATTTGGTGGTTTTTTTCTTATTATGTGATGCCGATAGAAAAAATCTGGCAAGTCCAAGTTACGTATCATATCCTGTAGATTACTACCAATTTTTTCAGATATATTTTCTCTGTAAATGCCGACGAAAAGTTACTTCATCTGCACGCTTTTTTTCCGAGAGGACCGTTAAGCTGATCTGGACACCTTTTTGGTCCAGCCGTGAGACACATACCCAAGACTTTTTTATTTATTTCACACTTTTTATCTGTTGTGTTTCTTTGTGCTGTGTCCAAATAAATGATTCTTTATCTTTATCTTTGACTGAGCGTGATTTCATTTTTTGATTTCGTAATTAAAGATTGGACGAAGAATTTTTGAAAAAACTAAAATTTATGTTATTCTGCATAGGAACAATAAAAAACCGGCCAAGTGCGAGTTGGACTCGCGCACGAAAGGTTCCGTAAGTACCATTATCTATTCTGTTTTTTAGTATTTTTTGTTATAGCAGCAACAGAAATACATCATCTGTGAAAATTTCAACTGTCTAACTATCACGGTTCATGAGATACAGTCTGGTGACAGAAGGACAGACGGACAGACAACGGAGTCTTAGTAATATGGTCCCGTTTTACCCTTTGGGTACGGAACCCTAAAAATGATCACATTTTTAAATTTTAACAATTTCTAAGTTTTTAAACTGACATGTTCACTAACACAATCAGTAGAATTTAAAACGGGATATTTACCATGTTTAATATTTGATGTGAGTTTCCGATATTAGTTATATATTATAGTTAGTAAAGTTGATAGAACCGTGTTGTGAGAGACATAAGTGACAGTGATAGTGGCGTCGAACGCAAAAAACGAACAAGAAAGAGGCTAGACCGTTTCGTCTGCTCATAAACATCCACCCACCCGCAATTACTTCAGTTCATCCGTGATCATGGCGCTTGTAACGGTGCCGAAATATCGGAAACTCACATCAAATAATAAACATGGTAAATATCCTGTTTTAAGTTCTAATGATTTAACACTTTCTTTAAAACAGTCATTAGTTATACTTTATGTGGCCTACGGACTAGTACCCCCTTTCCGACTAACCTTGTTGGTGGAGCGTGTAAATAGCTCCAGCCGATGGAGGGGTTTGGAGACTGAGAAAGAACAGTCCTAGTTGATGGCGGTGCGGTGCGGTGCGGCAATGTATAGCTTAAATATTAAAAATATGTCAACATAACACTGAACTCACCAGTCTCCGGATAACTGCACTCCTGGGTGTCTGTGAAGCACTTTCACAAAAACAAACAAAGAAAAAATAGGTGCGTTCAAGAGGGCAGTAGTAGGCGTTGTATATGGATTCAAAATTTTCTTCTCTTGAACTGTAATGAACTGTTGCACCGACAATTTTGACGATGCATATTACCGACGCGTGCAGCCAATCACAGGGCGCGTGGAAGGTGAAATTGTGAGACTGTGATTTAGCGCCATCTATTGGCATTTTACTGCAACGCCTAAATTCCCCAATAATGGGGTGGTGGAACAGTGTGCGCCGTCGCCGGCAGATGACATAATTATAAAATTAAAACTAAACATTGCGCGCAACCACTTGTATATTATAGCGCAGTGTGAACTGGGCATTATATGGGTACTTACGGATTTGGCCAACCATGCACAGTTGAAAAATTCACACTGTACACTTAAGTAACTTCCCATGTAAAGTGCAATGCACTTAACTGCCGAACAACTTAAAAAAAGCATATTTTTCGTAAAGGGCCTTGATACAGATTTTAACCGTTGAACTAAAAGTAAGGTGTGACCGAATACTTGTATGTAATATACATGGTGTTCAGTGGATCACCTTGCGCCCAATCGCGCTTGATCTAAATGCGTGTTATGTAAGGCACGGAGCAGATTATTATTTAAGATTACGATATCGATCGCTGTATGGGGGTTATGTAATACCTTAGTCGATTGTATGTAAAGAATATGGTGACTCAGTATTGAGAGTTCTGTTGCGCACAAACTAAACTAAATGTAGGCTATTTGACATCCTTTTCACTCTAATAAAATAAGAAAGAGGCGGATGTAGATAATAGGGGATTTACACGGGTCGATTTTCGCCTAAATAACCATTCCACTAGGCCGCAAGTGACTAAAATCGCAAGCCCCAAAGTTGGGTGCCATCCGACTTTTGCCGTGCGGTGACAAGCCGCATGCGGCGGGTGACTAAAATCGATCGTGTAAATGGTCAGTTGTAGGCGATCGCCCGCCGCATGAGGTGTGTTTTGCGCTGTGTTGTTACGCTAGAAATGAAAAAGCCGCATGCGGATTTTGTCGTGGATGGTGATTCGATTTTTACAAGCGATGCAACTGGTGAATTGCCGGCTAAAATCGACCCGTGTAAACGCCCCATGAGAGCTGTCAAAGGACAATGGGCAAAATTGTATGGAGCTTGTCCCATCGGCGGCCACTTCTGTACTATTTACTTTCTAGTAGGCAATTATGTATACAATAAGATTACAAAAGATTGTTTCTGTAACTTCCTTGGATCAAAAGTTATCATAGGTGGATTATATTAAAAAAAATATCGAATTAAATCATTTAAAGGAATTATTACAGTTTGTATCTTTAATACAATATTTTGTTCACCTCGTGATGATGTTACATTGATGTAATAATGAATTTAAGCATATAATAATGATATGATTATGTTATTATATACGTAATATACAAATATAAGATAATGATAGGTTAAATAAACCTGAAGGTTTATTAAATACGTTGATTTATTAAAATGAAAACATGTGTACCAGATTACAATAATGTAATATAGTGATTAACTTAATAACTACATCAATGATTGGGCTTTAATCATCATCACCGATTAATTCATTTAAAAAATCAGCTGCCAAAAGAATTTCTTCCTCTTGGTTTCTTGCCCACCTTATGTGGGCGCAGCAACCCGGAGTGCGCTTAGGGCCACAACAGAGACGATGCTTTTAGCATCAGCGATCGGCGATTTTGCGTTTGCATCGCGTTTAGGAGACTCGTTTGTGTGCGGAGTGAAGTGTTCAGTCGCGGCATCCAGCGACCAAAAAGCGATTAAATCGTCGATCGCCGATGCTAAAAGTATCGTGTCTGCAGTGGCCCTTACCGCTAACGTTATGACAAATAAGTATTTTACATTTACATTTAAGCCTAATATTTTATTAACATTATTTATTGATGCACACGTCAATAAAGTAAACAAAATGCAATGATTTTTCGTATGTTTTATCATTATAACAAAAATTGCAGCATGAAAAAAATATGATAATTCATTAAAATAGTATTTTGCCTGTATCTTTTTTCCCAAATGATATTTGACCGTACTCCTTGAACAATATTTGTTCTAAAAGCACTCGCCTTTCAAATGATACTAGTTTCATTGATGGCCGCTGATGGGACAGAACGCCCATTGTCCTTTAGTTGAACTAAAAGTTCCACTGATTACACGTCAGAACGTGTCGACTAAAAACACAGTAAAGTTCAAGGCGTAAAGTAGTTTGGCATCTCTCATTTAGTTCTTATCTATCGCCGTCCCTTTCTCGCGCTGCCTGTTACTAAAGGATTGCAATTCTCTAATGTTAGTTTAGTTGGTGAACAAGAGAATCGGATCAGCGATGATGCCTGGTGTGCATGAAAAGAGCCTCCACGAGTGAAGATACTTCAGTACGTCCGGTGCACCCTGAGCAGTCAGCCCCGCTATCAACCTTGCTGACTGGCTAATCTTTTCACCACAGCATGAGCTATTTTCGTATAGCTCGTACTGACACGAGAGAAGAAGAAAAAAACAGTTGCCTATAATTCGGCCCTGCGTGTACTCCATCTTGGACCCTTTCTGCGCTTACCATCAGGTGTGACTAGGGTTAAACGCAATCAAATCTTCTATATACATAAAAATGAATCGCTATTTCCCTTGGTCATCGCATCACGCGTGAACGGCTGGACCGATTTCGCTAATTTTTTTTTTGTTTTGTTCGTAGTTATCCGGAGAAGGTTCTTATGAAAGAAAATTTTGATATTTAAAAAAAATACTAATGTAGGTAGGTAGTAGGTAGGTAGTAGGTAGGTAGTAGGTAGGTAGTAGGTAGGTAGTAGGTAGGTAGTAGGTAGGTAGTAGGTAGGTAGTAGGTAGGTAGTAGGTAGGTAGTAGGTAGGTAGTAGGTAGGTAGTAGGTAGGTAGTAGGTAGGTAGTAGGTAGGTAGTAGGTAGGTAGTAGGTAGGTAGTAGGTAGGTAGTAGGTAGGTAGTAGGTAGGTAGTAGGTAGGTAGTAGGTAGGTAGTAGGTAGGTAGTAGGTAGGTAGTAGGTAGGTAGTAGGTAGGTAGTAGGTAGGTAGTAGGTAGGTAGTAGGTAGGTAGTAGGTAGGTAGTAGGTAGGTAGTAGGTAGGTAGTAGGTAGGTAGTAGGTAGGTAGTAGGTAGGTAGTAGGTAGGTAGTAGGTAGGTAGTAGGTAGGTAGTAGGTAGGTAGTAGGTAGGTAGTAGGTAGGTAGTAGGTAGGTAGTAGGTAGGTAGTAGGTAGGTAGTAGGTAGGTAGTAGGTAGGTAGTAGGTAGGTAGTAGGTAGGTAGTAGGTAGGTAGTAGGTAGGTAGTAGGTAGGTAGTAGGTAGGTAGTAGGTAGGTAGTAGGTAGGTAGTAGGTAGGTAGTAGGTAGGTAGTAGGTAGGTAGGTAGTAGGTAGGTAGGTAGTAGGTAGGTAGTAGGTAGGTAGTAGGTAGGTAGTAGGTAGGTAGTAGGTAGGTAGTAGGTAGGTAGTAGGTAGGTAGTAGGTAGGTAGTAGGTAGGTAGTAGGTAGGTAGTAGGTAGGTAGTAGGTAGGTAGTAGGTAGGTAGTAGGTAGGTAGTAGGTAGGTAGTAGGTAGGTAGTAGGTAGGTAGTAGGTAGGTAGTAGGTAGGTAGTAGGTAGGTAGTAGGTAGGTAGTAGGTAGGTAGTAGGTAGGTAGTAGGTAGGTAGTAGGTAGGTAGTAGGTAGGTAGTAGGTAGGTAGTAGGTAGGTAGTAGGTAGGTAGTAGGTAGGTAGTAGGTAGGTAGTAGGTAGGTAGTAGGTAGGTAGTAGGTAGGTAGTAGGTAGGTAGTAGGTAGGTAGTAGGTAGGTAGTAGGTAGGTAGTAGGTAGGTAGTAGGTAGGTAGTAGGTAGGTAGTAGGTAGGTAGTAGGTAGGTAGTAGGTAGGTAGTAGGTAGGTAGTAGGTAGGTAGTAGGTAGGTAGTAGGTAGGTAGTAGGTAGGTAGTAGGTAGGTAGTAGGTAGGTAGTAAGTAGGAAAAAGTGCATTGCAACGCATGCCGGGTACAGCTAGTCTAATAATAAAAATATGACAATCAACATACACACATATACCCACGCCTGTAATCCCCGTAGGGTAAGGCAGAGGTGTTCTATTACAGGAGTCTGTGTGGCGGCATCTATCTCGCCACATGCGAACTATCCTACATCGCGCAATCAAGATTTAACAGGCAGATAGTATATATACAACCTCCCAACATCAACCGTTGGGCAGTAGCCCGCCAGGCACAAGACTCCGCCTGGTTGGAGTATCCTCCCTTTGGTTGGAGGAACACCACACCTGGTTTCTCCACATCTGTACTTCCACGTTTCGCTTCTTGTATTGATTCCCATGCAATAAATAGGGGCGAGCCTATTGCCATTTTTCAGACATAATGGTGACAATTAATTAGAGCCATTACGCACTGTCGACTGGTCGTCGGAGACTTGGTCTCTCGGCGACCAAAACATAAGCAAATTCGCCCGGGCGATCGGCGACCAATGCGTAAACACCTATTTAAACTATAGAAAGTAACAGTCGCCGTCGACCATGTCTCCGGCGACCAGTCGACAGTGCGTAATGGCTCTTAACTAAGAGGAAGTCAGAAAGTGGCGCCGGTGACAGAAATTATGTGGAAACCGGTTATCATGGTATGGGGCATGTGATGCGGAGGAATGCAGAACATGTCGTGAGGAAAGTTTTGAGTATGAATGTGGATGGTTTTATGAGCAGAGGAAGACCAAAGAAACGATGGATGAATAATGTAAAAGATTATATGACTAGAAAGAGGGTGGCTACGGAGATGACGGCTAATAGAGATGCATGGAAGAAAAATACATGCTGCACCGTCCCCAAATAGGGAGAAGCCACACGGCGCGGTACGGTGCGGTGCGCCGCCGCACGGCGACTATTTTGCCTCATCAGCGTGCACACGTGGTACGCGGCGTCGCAAGAGCCACGCGGTGCGGTGCGACGCCGCACCGCATCGTGTGAAACGGCTCTCCGTCAACACATCTGCGGTCTGCGACGCCGGAGCGGTGCCGCTTCGGTGCGTACACCCTCCTCCCTCGTCTTGGTCCGGCGAGCGTGCGGCGCGGCGCCGCACCGCAATGTATGGCAGGCATGGAAATTTGTATGTATTACGCCGCAGCGGCACCGCGTAGGCGACGCGCCGAAGCCGCAACGCATCGTGTGGCTTCTCTCTAAATTGTAGTCAGTAAAAGTCTGACAGACCCTTCCGCCCACCCCGGGGCTGAGGAGATCCAGGAGGTTTTTCCAGACAGGACAGATAAAAAAAAGGGCTCGTGTTTGATGACAATTAATTAAGCTTTTTTCATCATCATCTTCATTATTCAACCGAAAGACGTCCACAGCTGGACATAGGCCTCCCCCAAAAGGAGGGGGGGTTTGCCGTAATCGTCACGCTTGGCAGGTTGGCGATCGCAGTATGGTTGTTAAAATACTCAGAGAACGTTGCTGCCCATCCTCTAGTGAATCCCTTAGTCGTCTTTTACGACACCCACGGTAAGATATGGGGTAGTGCTATTCTTTAAGTCCGGCACTACACGAGGCTTTTTACAAACCTGTAATTCCCTGTATTCGTAAGACGAATTCAATGCCTTTATAATTAAAGAAGAAAGATTCTATTCAATGCCTAATGGCGCCAATACTAGATAAACAAGACAGGTGTGGAGACACATGGCGCAAACACATCTATCGTGTGAGTTTGGTAACGCAGATCATCGTCCGTGCGCATGCGCATTCACCAATCCGTGAAAGTATAGATGCTGTCTATATAATACACTCGTAGAATATTGGCGTAAACTGTTATATTATTATTAGTTACAAATCAGAGTAACACGTTTCCATTGATCCTCTTGGTATCTTCATCACGATATTATTATGATTGCCTCAATTCAAATAGGCTGTCCCGACTTTTTGAGGTGACTAACAGCCGTTTTCAATAATCTATCTATAGGCGTATTTCTATATCTATACTAGAGATAGAAATTTGACAAAAGCTTCATAGAAGTAATGTAACTTTTTTATCTCTAGTAGGACAAACAGCCGATTAATAGGTTATTGAAAACGACCGTACGCCAATAAAACCTGCATCAGGTGAATAGGCGATGTCTTTAATCTGAACAATGACGTCACATTAGTCATTTAATATATGTTTATTATATTATAGCCATAATAATGAATAATTTTTGTTCTACCACTTTCCCCAAAAGTCAAGAAATAGCTGTTCAAAAATTACATTAAAAATACGCTATCCTCAGCTATGATCAGCTGTGTTTTCATTTTACATCATATCCTGTCACTAATTAGAAGCTCCATTTTCTGAATTCGTAACTAAAGCCGGGAGGAAGAATTTGTGAAAAAACTAAGATAAAAATAATTTTACGTGGAAGTAAAAATTATCGAATTTTGCAATTTTAACACTTGCCTTAAAACCGTCATCAGTGATACTTTAAGTGGCCTTCGGATTAGTACCCCCCTTTCCGACTAACCTTGTATATATTTTTCATACTAAGCGCCACTTCACAGCACTGCCACTATAGTTGTGTACAAATATGAAACGACCTTGGACTAGAAAGCGCATGTGTTTCGGTTCTGTGTATAAAGGTGAGAGCTCACTGCACCAAACATTTGTAATGGAAATTAGTAGATTAATAATACTTTAAAAAAATTAGGTAAGGTTCGTTGGGGCAATTCCGGATAAAGGGTAAATTCGTTCACATGAATTTGCCGTAGAATGTTTCGTCAAAATATTACGACGCGGACTAAAGTGAGGGGCAGAACAATGGCGTCGTACTCTGATATCCTGATTATCCGACTCTATGTGTATGTCTATTAACTATCTTCAATTACTTACCTATGATTTTTTTTTTATTTTTATTGCCGTCATTACTCTGAAGATATATTTATCCTCAGATTTTATCTTACTTTACAATGATTTTTTGTCTAAGTTATGATGACTTTTAATTATATCAATTGTTTTATATAGTTTAGCTTCTTTTTATTTTTTGTAAACGTGAGAACTTTGTGGAATTGCCTATACATATAATTGTGTAAATTACTATTATTCATACCTATTGTGTTTTTTTTCTTCTATTTTTTTTTCCTTTTTCGTTAATTTTTGTACTCAAGAATTGGTACTACATTACTCCAAGGTCACTGAAGTTGTAAAAGATATCCTTTTTTAAACAGAGTAACCATGGAGTTTCTTGCCGGCTCTTCTCCATAGGAAACGACTAATTGGAACCGTGCATCTAAATTCTACTTTTCATAAGCGCCTGTATTGGTTTATGTGAAATATTTTTTTTTGATTTGATGTTTCCAACAATTAAAAATATCATCGCTTCACACCGAATTTACCCCATATCCAGATTTGCCCCAACGCATAGTACTTAATCTTTTATAATTTCATAACGTAACCTTTATTTTTGCCTTTAGCCATTAATCGGTACTAATTGATAACCATTTCAAATTACCAGCGCCATTAGGCATTAACTATATTACGCAGGAAGAAATGAATGGAGAAACGGGGTGATTTAAAAAAAAAAATGATTCTGGGCCTGCGTTTGACCTCCATCTCGCCTGATGTTAAGTGATGATGCGGTCTACGATGGAGCACGCTTGCCTAGAAGAAACCGATTCACTCGTGACTTGAAGACACCCAGATTGTAGCTGTCGGGGAACATCCACTCGGACAGTGCATTCCACTGTTTGGCGGAGGTATAACTGAAGCTTATACAATACGGCCGACGTATCTTGGCGAGTCTGAAGTTAGCTGATTAGCTGCGCAGTAGACAATTTCGTTTCTAAAAGATTCATTACGCAGCCAAACAACTAACTTCAGATTCGCCAAGATACGTCGGCCGTATTGTACTTATCACAATCAGCTCATTAGTGTTGATGAGCTCGTGGCTAATTAACAACCGCGTGGATAATACGGTTGTCGCGGTCAGTCTATGGATGGGTGACCGTTCGATACACATCGCGACCACTCCGTGCCTCGGAGAACACCGTTAAGCCTTCGGTGTTGGGTGTCATAAGAATATCTATGACGGTCGTTACGAGTACTCAAAAGCCCGAAAGTCTGGCAATCGGTGTAACCTTAGGATATCGGTATTGCCCAGTAACTGGGTTGCGGAGGTCTGATAGCAGTCGCTCCGTGTAAAATACTAGACTGGGAGCTGACCCCAACATATTGCTACTAATAGTAGGGAACAGGCTATGATGAAGAATCAGCCCCTCTATTGGACACGGGCAACTTCTCAGGAACAGAAAGGCTTAATTAGACCTTCTAGTCCAGGGTTTGTCAAACTTTCGGCTCCACGAACCCCTGTTAAAGTTTCCAGGTGACAGCGAACCCCTTAACTACACCCCAAGAAAATAATAAAATTGACTGTAGAAGAAAATAAGGTTTTTATTTCAATAAAAGGTAACAAATAAAGTACCAAAAGAAATATCTTTTTAATATTAATGTGATGGGTGTGCTTATTTCTTGTCGCAAATGGAGTCCATTTTAGGAGTAATTTGGGCAATTTAAACCTTATAACAATTCTGACTCGGTATCATGTCGATTTCTGTATTTAGTTTTAATCCACTCTCACATAAGTATGTTGTAGCAAAGGGTAAAAGGAAATTCACCGCTTTGCGTGAAAGTTCGGGATACTCTTCCTGTCCAGCTGCCACCATGTGTGCCGCACGTGCCTGCCAGTCATCAAGCCACCATTACGTAAATCTTGTCGCGAACCCCCTGTCGTCGAATGGCCCACTTTGAGTAACCCTGTTCTAGTCCATTACGCTGGCCTAGCGCGGTGTACATACCATAGAAATAATATGGGGCCTTTTCACGTGTGCACTAACAGTGCGATAATTTATGTATGTAAGCGATAATCAAATTCTGATTTGCACAAATTTTAAAAGTCAGAGGTGCGGGTCGGGGTCAATTCAGACCCGCTGCAGAATAGTAATATATTTAATTAATCTAAAATTTTAGAATAACTAATAGAAAGAAAAGAAAAACATGCAAATCGACACACTACATTCAATGATGCCAAAAGTTCTGATCATTGTGCAGTGTGCACAGTTCTTAATATTATACATAATTTTAGGCAATTTGGTATGTATAGTAGTTCTTTTTGGTATTTTTAAATATTTTTTTCTTAATTTTTAGGCTATTTTATGAAACCGATTTGAATATTTTTGTTTACTACGAGGTAGGTAGTTATTTTTAAATTATTTTTTAAACTGTTGCTAGTGATGATGTCACGGAGTTAAGTTTTAATATTGATTTATTTTACAACATCCTGTTAGAGTTTGTTTTTAGCCTTTTTCGGTAAAAAAGTTGACACATTGATTAAAATTGACATTCAGAAACTTTTTTTTAAATTGAAGACTCTCCAAACGTGTTTAACCCATTCCGCCGCATCTGTGACGAAAAGAGGTCAAATAGATGTCAAACGAATCCGTTTATTTATGTAAAAATAAGCAAAATCTTATAATTTACTAGCGACCCGCCCCGGCTTCGCCCGTGTTCAATGTATTATACATATAAACCTTCCTCTTGAATCACTCTATCTATTAAAAAAAACCGCATCAAAATCCGTTGCGTAGTTTTAAAGATAGCATACATAGGGACAGACAGCGGGAAGCGACTTTGTTTTATACTATGTAGTGATAGAGCTGGAAATAGCAAAACAAGATTTAGAAAACTAAAATTTCAAAATGGATTTGGAATCAACACAGGTAAACTTTTACTTAACATGGCGATTTGTGCACATTCTCCGCCAAGGTCGTTGTAAGCGTCTCATTGACCCGAGCAAGTTGCTCTTGCCACCCAGTTGCCGGCTGTAACTGTTTTGAGCGAATTCCGTGCAATACTTGCAACAGAACTTTGCACCAAATGCTTGCAATGTTTACGAGTTTCATTATTTGCAATGTGAGAATGGCACGGGGTCATTTTTTTAAAGTTTAGCGATTAATCTTAATACATCCTTTCGCAGCCGTACTGATGTCTATCTAAAAATAAAGAACGGTGGTACTATTTTTATGCTGTGCTTTGAGGGTATAAGGTTAACAATCTGTGATGAATGCCAAAAGATTGGAAGGAATTTACAACCGTAAAACTAAGAAATAAGTTAAAAAGTCTCTTATTACAAAAAGTATATTATAGCATTGATGAATTTCTGACTGATAAAATATAACTTCGTCCTAACTGTTCTATGTGAATCATTGGCATTTTATTATCCAGAATAATATCCAGATGATTATTTTAATTTTTGTGTTTAAAAAACGAATTTGACATTTCTATTAGCTTATTTATTATGATACATTTTGTCGTTATTTGTATAATACATATATATTCACATTTAATTTCGACTGTTGATTTGTTTCAATTTCAAAAATTGTTCATTGATAGATTCTTCACTAATAGTGATAGTTATTATAGTGATAGTCAATAAAATCAATGTACCTATTATTATTATTAAATTCACCTATATTTGTACGCCGTAAAGGCAAGACATGACTGATACTTATTCTGTAATTTTAACATCTTGCATGCTCTGTATGTATACTCATGTTTTGGGCAAATAAATGATCTTGTATCTTGTGCATACTACTACCAATACTACCTGCTACCTGACGGGGTTGCGGTCAGGGTTCGAAATTATCAAGATAAATAAATATGTCTGGTGATAATTATCGCGATACTTATCATGATAATTATCAAACAACCGATCCTTATTGAACTGGTACTACCTATCAACTTTTAATGCAATGAAGATTTTTATTTTTGCCCATTTCTTGATTAAATCTTACAAAACAACACTTGCAAATAAAATGAAAAAAACAACAAACTACGCACTAATTAATTAAATTGCAGAGTGGAATATCATCCTCGTCATCCTCAACTGCATCAACTGGATGGTGATTGTATGTATGTGAAGATTCCTAATTTAAAATCCAACATAAATCTGATTTATATTAATCTTGATAATTATCAACCTATCTTATAATTAACAAAGATAATCACTAATGATAATTATCACCTCGATGCCTGGTTATGATGAATGTAGTAGCGAATCTCGCGACATCAGCCTTAGGTACTTGGAGGTATACCGTGGAGATGTTAGCTGGTAAGAGTCCGACATAATCCTACGCCGAGAACTATCCATGAAGATTTTTCCAAGTAAAAAAAAAGGACTAAGTAGTCATTTGCCATCTGTGACACTGCTGGTCTTCCACGTTCCACGGTATGAAGCTGGATGTCAATTCCACAGTTATTGATGACAATAAAAGCTCATAGTAATTGTCCTGCTATTCTAAGCAAAGCCGATTCCGGTACCAGGAAAAAGTAGAAGATTATTCAATTGTAATAATAACAATGCTGATTTTACCTACAATTGTATTGTTTGTGTATATTTGTTTTTCTTGTCATTTGAGTCATTTCTATACCTTCGTAATCACAAGCAAATAATCCCTACTAATATTATAAATGTGAAAGTAACTCTGTCTGTTACGCTTTCACGCCTAAACCGCTGAACCGATATTGATGAAATTTGGTACAGAGATAGTCTTGAACCCGGAGAAGGACATATCGATACCGGAAGTATCACTTAGCGTAAGAGACATTTTGGCCAAAATGAGTTATATACATCGTTGGATTCGGAATTTTCTGCTCCATCGACTGGCGTACTCAGAATTTGGATTATCTTGAAAAAATGTCTCTTACGTTACTCATTTTTGAACAGCCAAGAACAATTTTTGTCAAAAAAAAGGATGTAAAAGACCTTTACAAATATTTTTTATACAAAAAGTAAAGTAAGTCACTGCAGTCAAATAGTTTGGTCCCTTACATTAAACTTTATTTCAAAATATTTTAACAAAATGTATAGAATTGTCTCTTACGTTATTGTTACATGTCTATTAATGTTGCATTTTGTTGTAAGCAAGACTTTCCTATTAAAGGTAATGGTAATATGGAACCGTATTACTATGGAGTTAAGGTCTATGACTTGTAAGACTTATTTTTCATTAGAAAGAAATAAATCCGTTCATTTTTATCAACACTTTTATTTTAGATTCATCGTAAATCAATAACTTAAGTAATAAAATCAATCCAAAAATACAGTAAATATTGTATAAATTGTATATGTGTGTATATGTGCATAAACTTTAAGGCTAATACAATTAATTGTTAAGTAAGTGAACAATTATTACTAAAGAGTTTATATCTCCCAATTCAGGTTGAAAAAACTTTGTTAATACCAAGATTTTAACACTATTTAACCGTGAGACAAAAAATATTTAAGACATGATTTAAACTAAATGAACAGTCTTACCCGTAAAACCGAAACTAAACTAACACAAACTTTCCAAACCAAATTAACAGTCTTTTTGATCAAAGAAAACCCTTAGTGCACTAGAGACTGCACATAGTTTAACTTAGTAGAGAAGTTTGTGTTAGTTTACTTTCGGTTTTACGGGTAAGTCTGACTCTCTTTAGTAATAATTGTTCACTTTCTTTATAATTTTTCTATTAACCTTAAGGTTTATGCAATGTTTACTGTTTTCTGGTTAATTTTCGTTTAAGAAGTTTATTTTCGTTTTACGAGTAAATTATGTTCTCATCATAAAGTGTATTATGTATTTTCTTTGATTGGTATAGTAAAAATAGATAAAATAGTCTCAATTACAGGGTGAGAAGACTGTTAATTTAGTTTCAAAAGTTTGTGTTAGTTTACTTTCGGTTTTACGGGTAAAAATACTGTTTATTTAGCTTGAATAATTTGTTTTATTTTAAAAAAATAAGTCTAAGAGTCATAGACCTTAACTCCATAGTAATATGGTTCCGTATCACCATTAACTACAATAGGAAGGTCTTCTTACATCAAAATGCAACACTAATAGAGACCTTTACACTAAAATTACACACAATTTTCTTATCCTTCTTGTTACATACATCACTCACGTCGGTTTTCATCTAACATTTGTAAACATGATTTTTTAACTTAAGGGACAGGCTATTTTCGAAACCACTAGGTTTTCTTAAATTTTGTATTTTTAGTATAAAAGAGGCAAAAAATCTAAGAAACTTTGTCCTAGACCCCATCAAAATCGAACCATAAAATAAAAAGATACAGACAGTTTTCGAAAATAAAAACTGTTTTTTGGCTCTCCTGAAAAGTCGTGTTTTGTCCCTTACGCTAAGTGATACTTCCGGTATCGATATGCTACTTTTATTTATATTCTAAACGCAATAGCTGTACGTTTTGACTGTCCCTTTCAGGATCAGTGGGTCAAGTCTTGTGGACTGGGTGGTGGTGTGGATTTGCCATGACTCGCCACACCTAGTGGCGAGTCATGGCAAATCCTAATCCTAACTAATATTGTAAACGCGAAAGTAAGTTTGTTTGTTACCTTTTCACGCCTAAACCACTGAACCGATCATCCTGAAATTTTGCATCTACGTTGTCAGGTGTACAGAAACGGACATAGGGTACCTATCATCCCGAAAAAAAGTACTGTTCCTGAGGAAAACAACAATAACGATAATAGATGGCGCCATGCGTCTTTCGAATCATGATTGAATTATATTATTATGGAAACTTATAAATGTGTACTAGGTTAAGGTTTCTATGGGTCTATGCCACCCGAAATAAAGTTTATATCTCTCTTCAAATCACGGCTCATCTTCCGTGCGGAAGTCCTGCGGGCACTCTTGGGGTTCCACCCCAGCCAGCCAATAAAGGCAAAAAGGAGACGAGGCCCTGACCGGAAGATTATATTATTATCCCGAAAAACGCGTAATACGCGATAAACGACATCTCTAGTAGAAAATAACTCACAGTGAAGTGTTGCAGTGTTGCACCGACACATCTTATCAAAGAGCCGGTAGTTACTGCAGTGCACGTGCGCGATCGTTGACATATGCGGTAGGGTTGACGACACAAATTGAAATACTTAATATTATTTCATGATAATTATATTAATGAAAAGAGTTTTATTATAAATCGACATTATTTCAAATGCAATCAATATTTGTTGGTGAAATGGTCTGTTTTAAAGGATGTCTCAATACGAGTGCACTTTTTCATTTTAAAATAAAAACACGTATTTTTTGAGAGAGTTGTGATATTTTTATTGGATTGTAAAGAAGATATGTTATGATTAGGTATGGAATAGAATATATACAGGGCGTCCCACGACTTTGCCACATCGAGGGGAAGTACCTTAAATACTGTACATAGAAAAAAAACTGAATGAAGACTTCATTTTTATTTTAAAAACAATACGAACTGCATTCAAATAATTTTAAATAATCACCTGTCTGAACCGGGAATCGAACCCGCTAAATGTGAAAACAAAAAAAAACTGTAATTTTATTGTACTAATCGAAAGGCTCGATCAGATACCTACATTTATTTCTTCCAAATAACATAGCATCTAAAATAAAAGGAACACCATGAAATTTAACACTTGGTCAAGTTTGTCTTGAATTGAAGTCGGTTTCGCTTCTGTCTGTTTGACCACTTACTTCTTCTAAACTACTCTATGGATTTTGATGAGGTTTTCATCTGAACTTAGGTAATTTCTTTCGGAAGGTTTTAAGCTATAAAAAGTAAACGAGAGACGCCGGGACGGGTCGCTAGTTTGTCATATTGCAGTCGTTACGAGCAGACCGAAGCCCTAAAGAACAATAACATCCGTAACTTTAGGATAGGTATCAAGGGGTCTACTCCCTAAGCACGAAGTCCGTGGTTTCGGCCTTAGTTACGAGCGTTTCCTGCTCCCTACCACCTACGGATATACGATTATTTCGGGGCCCGAACTAAGAATGAATGACATCACGATTTGACAGTTGTCCCTACTACCGATGTGTTTTTGCCCGTCCGAAAAGTTGAACTTGGCACTTGTTTTGTTCACTCTTACGTTTCGGGCTACTTTCGGCCGGGCGACTAACTTCGTTGACGGACTTAGGGAATAGGCCACAAGTCTCTCGTGTCGGCACGAGCTGTATGAAAATTAGCTCGTGCCGTGGTGGATTAGGTAGTCAGCAAGGTTGGTAGCGAGCCTGACTGGCCAGAGTATGCTGGATGGTATCATCACTCGTGGAGTCATGAAGGCTCTTTTAATGCATCGGTATTTTGGTATTCCCCAACAATTGGGTTGGTCAGATGGCATTTCTTCCGCGTAAAATACTGATATCCATTATTCAGTCGCATCTGGCAAGACAGGAAGCCGACCACCAATATCCTCACTAATATTATAAATGCGAAAGTAAGTTTTGTTTGTTTGTAACCTTTCCACGCCTAAACCACTAAACCGATCATCCAGAAATTTTGCATAATATACGTTGTCGGGTGTACAAAAACGGACATAGGGTACCTTTCATCCAGAAAAAAAATACTGTTCCCGAGGAAAACAATAATAATGATCAGAGATAGCGCCACGTATCTTTCGAATCATGATTGAATTATATTATTATAGAAAAAGTAAGTAGTGAGATAAGAGTTGATTGTCAAATTCTAAATTAACGCGAGCGAAGCCGCGGGCAAAAGCTAGTAGTTGTAAAATAAATCAGGCAGATAAATGATAGTTGTAAAACAAATCAGGCAGATAAATAATAGTTGTAAAATAAATCAGGCAGGTAAATAATAGTTGTAAAATAAATCAGGCAGATAAATAATAGTTGTAAAACAAATCAGGCAGGTAAATAATAGTTGTAAAATAAATCAGGCAGATAAATAATAGTTGTAAAACAAATCAGGCAGGTAAATAATAGTTGTAAAATAAATCAGGCAGATAAATAATAGTTGTAAAACAAATCAGGCAGATAAATAATAGTTGTAAAACAAATCAGGCAGGTAAATAATAGTTGTAAAATAAATCAGGCAGATAAATAATAGTTGTAAAATAAATCAGGCAGATAAATAATTGAACATACAATATGTAGCTATAACGATGCTGATATATTATGACGTGTTGATATCACTTCGAGTCGGCTTCCGCCTGCGATGTAACGGGAAAAGACGTAAAGTTTAAGAAATAAAGAGAAAAAAAAAACAATAAGTACTTGGGTTTATTTTATAATTAACATATCTGAACGACTGGCTTTTATCGGCGATGACAAAGAACTATGTTTACATTGCCAAGGATATCTCTTAAATCACAGTTTAACAATCATACAGTTGGGAAACGAATGTACTTGCGCAGAGCAAGAGCGGGGAACTCGCGGGGAGGTGGGCGGCGCGGATCGCGGCCCCCGATCGCGCTTAGTTTGCGCACTCGAACGCTGAGGGCAGGCGCGTCCGGATATTTGCGCGAAAGAATATAAACCCATTAATTGCTACATTCATAAAGACTGGTTTAAGTTCTTTAATAGTACATTGTTACCCTAGGGGTGAAAGTAACTTATTTAGGCCCGAGACAATACTTCGAGGGACTAAATAATTCTTTAACCCGAGGTAAACATTTCTATGCTTTTCATTACGAATACAAGAAAAGTAAAAAAAAACATGAATTAGTTAAAGAAAAAATGAGTGATCGGATTACCGCTTTCCCGCCTATTTTGTTTTTTTTTTCTGTGGCCAGCCAGCTATTCAGCCATTATTTTTCATTTTCGTCATTGAAAAAATGCTAAATATTTTGCCAAAACTATGTTATTTTAAAGAAATAGTTGAAACTAAATTATAATAAAGTCATTTAAAAAAATAATGTTCTTTAATTAATACCTTACTTAACTTTATGTTATTACAATTTTACATCGCGCTGTAATTGAGTGGCTGTATACATAGAAAGTTCGAACATGGTTCAATAGAAATGTGAAAATAGAACTAGTTTTTTTTTAAATAATTTGACAGCTGTCAGGTGAAAAGGATTCTCCCTAAGGCTGGAAAGTATTACTTTCAACCCGCTCCTCAAGCAGCTTCAGACCTACTTTCCGAGTATGAGTAATGAAAGTTATATTTATCTCAGACGTTTCCCCTCTAGCCAGAGGATGGGGGAGGTCAAAACCAAAATCCAAGATAACGAATAGCGACTGAAATGTTACAAAATATGCGTCACGGGCTCACGGGTATTGTTTTCGCTGTTTTCGGGGGCGCTGATGACGAAAGTGAGGTCAAATTCAAAATCCAAGATGGCGGCTGCGAAATTTTTCAAAACATGTGTCGTGGGTGTCCTGTCCATGGTTTTCGGGGGTGCTGATGCCGAAAACGAGGTCGAAGTCAAAATCCGAGATGGCGGCTGTGAAATTTTTCAAAACATGTGTCGTGGGTATCCTGTCCATGGTTTTCGGGGGTGCTGATGCCGAAAACAAGGTCGAAGTCAAAATCCAAGATGGCGGCTGTGAAATTTTTCAAAACATGTGTCGTGGGTGTCTTGTCCATGGTTTTCGGGGGTGCTGATGCCGAAAACAAGGTCGAAGTCAAAATCCAAGATGGCGGCTGTGAAATTTTTCAAAACATGTGTCGTGGGTGTCTTGTCCATGGTTTTCGGGGGTGCTGATGCCAAAAATGAGGTCGAAGTCAAAATCCAAGATGGCGGCTGTGAAATTTTACGAAATATGCGTCATGGGTGTCGTGTCCATGGTTTTCGGAGGTGCTGATCCCGAAAATGAGGTCGAAGTCAAAATCTAAGATGGTGACTGTGAAATTTTACAAAATATGCGTCATGGCCTCATGGGTGTCATGGGCGTCGTGTCGATGATTTTCGGGCGTGCTGATGCATGGAAACGACACCCAAGACGCATATTTTGAAAAATTTCGCAGCCTCCATCTTGGATTTTGACTTTGGCCCCATTTACGTCATCATCGCTCCCGAAAACCGCGGAAACGATACCCATGACGCATATTTTGTGATATTTTACCGTCGCCATCTTGGATTTTGATTTTGACTTCCGCTTCCCTCTAGAGGGGAAACCCGTGTAAATCGCAAGCACGTTTTACAAGAATCGTTGTATAAATTAATTATAATGATTATGCACGTATTAATATAATTATGTTGAATATTACTATAATATAATTTATAAAATTTAATTATTAATTTTTGTTTATTAATTAAGTAAATTATTACATAATAATCACATTTATTTTATTTTTCTTTTTTGACAACCCTTGCACATTTGCGATTGATAGCGTAAGTACCTACACGGGCGGCGGTGTCGTCCGACATCAAAGGCGTTTCCCAACTGTATGATTCTTAAACTGTGCTTAAATTGAGGCTTGAGACGGTCCTCTCGGTCAGTTTCCGTGTATTAGACAGTAACAACAAAAAGCGAGTACCTTGGAGACTTATTTAAAAAAACACATATTCAGGCAGTTCTGATGAAAATCTTGTTGGGGTGTCTCGGTTTTTGTATATACTAAAAATAACGTTGTATATACATATGTAGATTCAGAGTTTGTCCCCTAGTAAAAGTTGTTCAGAATAATGAGCACAGTTCAAGGTTTTCGGATGTAAATCGACTAACCAGTCATGCTGCATATTTTAAATCTGGCTCTGTTTTTGAGTTTCATTTATCATTTCCTTACTCCGACCAAAGGCATTTTTATTATTTTAGTCAATAGGGTTGAGGAGGAAGAATATTATCAGGGCTCTTTCGGTATGTCTAAACCACTGTGCACTTTCATGTTCATCTTGCGCTTTCAACTTTCAATTCCTCTTGCGTCAAGCGCATGCAATACTGATTGCCATAAGACGCATACAGCTTATCGTCTACACCGGTGCGCCTCGGTCAGTCGACATACAATAAACGGATTAGCGTGCGCTAGGGGCATGCGCCTTTGTCGAACTAGTATTAAGTCATGCGCTAGGGGCATGTGCTATGGCGCTTGACGCATGCTTCAGACGAAGACGTAAGATGAACGTGAAAGCGCACTGGTAGACATAGCTTTTTGATTGGACGAATTTGGTTTAATGTGTCACTTGGTTCGTTTTATCCAGAAAGTGTTCAGTCATCTGTCTAGCATCGGAGAACGGATAAAAGAAAATAGTGCAATATACAAATAAGCAAATACAATACCTAACTTTAATTTCGCGAAAAAAGACCGCTAGTTTGGATGCAGTATGCAGCACCACCCTCCCACCCACAAGTTTATGCAACATGCAGGAGTGAAAAAATAATGCAACATGCAACCGAACCAATACTAATTATTATTTTAAGTGTGCAATAGTATTTCTTCTGAATCACGGCTCATCTTCCGTGCGGAAGATGTCCGGTCTTTTGGAAGGCATACACGGGGACACAGGTCCAACGCGCAGATACCCTTTGAGAACTTTAATCTAAAATAGGGTGGGGCACCAACTGGGGACTATCTACGGCTTCACTATTGGAGTACAGTCATGGATCGTCCCAAGTGCGTGCAAGACTATTGTAAAATATGATGAAAAATATCTGGTCTATAGAAAGGGGTGTTAAGTGGATTGTATAACTTCAATTGCCGGAAGAAAACGGCGTCTGCCTTTCAAATTTAAAATTGAATTGTGTTGGCAGACGGTAACTCGCCAGCTCACTATCTGGGCCCCCTGAAATGCCACCAGTATATAGGCGAAGGGGGCAACAAACGGCTAGAGGTGTAGAGAGGTGTGGCCCCGGTTTCGCCGTCGCGGGTCTAAAAGACCCGGAGTGGGTTTCCCCGCCAATATTATTTATTATTATAAGTGACAGCCCTACGAGTAGAGCAGTGTTCTCAATTAGCGATAAGCTAGCGACCTAATTTAGAACGCATCGCAAACCAACGACCGGGTTCACATGCTGTACAAACTGGCGAGGCGTAAGCTGAGCCTTGCATTTGTGTGAGTGTACATAGAATCGATTGCCAAAAAGCAGTATAAACCGGTTTAGACCAAGCAAAAGACGCGTCTATATTCATTCCTTTTTTTTATTCCTTTACTTGGTCGCATTTGACCCTCGTCGCACCTGATGGCAGTGCTGCCAACTCCAAAAAATATTTAATGCTAAATCTACGTTTAAAAATGCCTAAAACATGCTAAAATACCAATCACAAACTAGATGACCGCCGAATGTCAATGAAACAGTGTGGCAACATGGTCGAAATTAAAACGTTCTTGATAAACATGAAAAACAGATAGTCTATTCTCTAGTTTATTTACAGTTCGTCTATTCTTTATCTGATAACGCTACGAACGGTACCTTACGAACAGGAACGTTTATTTAGAAATAACGCAATTTTTTTTTTTGCGTATGATACCAAATTTTTGACATTTCAGAAAAAAGGCTAAAAAATGTGCTATATGCTAAAATGTTTTTTTTCATGCCACATCACTTGAAAAAATGTTAAATTTAGCCATAAAAATGCTAAATTTAGCCATAAAAATGCTAAGTTGGCAGCACTGCCTGATGGTAAGCGCAAACAGGGTCTAAGATGAAGCACACGAATCCAAGTAACAGAGATATAGAGAGATTCCCCTATACCCCTCTGGCTCTAACATACACACGACGGAACACTGAAAACTGCTTGGCACCAGACTTTAATGTGAGGGTGGTAGCTAGCCAGGCGGACCGTAAAGATCCTACCACCAAGCGAAAGGTTGTCACCTGATTGGCACCACCCGGGGACCACGTGTGAGGTTGCCTTCCCACGGACGAGGGTGACTCAGCCCCCATAATTCCCCATTCTCACACAAATGCAAAGCTCAGCTTAGGCCTCGCGGACGGTACTATTTATTATTCTATGTATGTACTCGGAACATGATAAACATGATTTTATTAAGAACTTGAGGTGCATGAAAAGAGTCTCCACGAGTGACGGCGCACCCTGGGCAGTCAGGCCCACTACAAACCTTGCTGACTGGCTAATCTTTTCACCGCTGCATGAGCTATTTTCGTATGGCTCGTGCTGACACGAGAGAAGATTAAGAACTAACATCAGGCTCTCAAACAACTCCTGCAAGCCGTGGGCCTCGACCAGTGATAGTTTCGAGGGATTGTGAGCAATAGAGTATGTAACTACTATTAGTATAAAATAAAATAAAAAAAAACCGGGCAAGTGCTAGTCGGACTATAAATACTTATGCAAAGAAAAAAATAATTCTTTGCGTTATTGGAACCAAAAAACTTTTTCATCACAAAAAAATGCTTATTTAACCGGTTGCGTACCGAACGTCGTCCCAGAACGACACTTAATTATCTTAGCTATTGTGTCTATAATTCGGTGATTGAGAGTTTAATTTTAAAGCGTAGAATTTTCGTGAAAAATATCGAAAAAAATACCAAAACCCATTATTTCTAATTGACCACAGCTAAACCAGACGACATTAATTACTAATTCCATGTCAGCTCGTCATAATATGAACTTGTCCGTGTGGCAGAACGTGAGTTAACTACTCTAGTCTCTCGCGACATCCGAACACGAGCGGACGCGGCCGCCATTGCGAATTATTTCCCGCTTTAATTTGACAGTTGTCTGTGAACGTACTTTTTTTTTCTTTCAGAACTTTTTATGTAAGTAGTTTTGTGTTGTTTTACTATTCTTTACTAATTTATTAATTGCTGATAAATAGGGATTAGTTGTGGAACAAATTAAATAAAAATATGAGGGTAATTTTCAATAATTTGCAATTATAAGTCGTGAGTGTTAAAAAACCCACAGTTAGCAGAGTATTTATTCACAATGACTGTAAACACCTAAAATAGCTACATAAACCTTAATAGTTTTTAATTAAAATAATACATACTATCACTAATCAAAAACATTACTTATTATAATATATTTACATAGCATAAATTCACTTCGTTGAAAAACAATTGATAAAGTTTTCATAACAATAGAATTAAAATCAAAGATTATGCTAAACAATAAAGTGCAATTAAATACATTGTAAATGTCTTTTAAATTAAAATAATTATAATTTGCATACCTATTAACAAGAAAGAAAATAGCTTACAATATTTTATGTAGGTAATTTAATAAAAAAAGAAAAACGAATTCTGCAATTTATTCTTTTTGAAATATAAAACATGGTATATATACCATGAATAAAATATATATTTGACTATCATACATTCATAACCTAGTTAGAAAGAACACAGTTGGAATGACTTCCAATCTAACCACATGCGATTGAATATCATAAAAATATCGTGTCAATGTACCTACCCTCTAAATATAGATAAAGTATACTGTAAATCTATTTCAAAAATAATCACATATGGTGTAAAAATGACGCTATAACAGATGTAAATATTTTACGATCAACATTTATGAACATCATCTCTGTTCATGAACGAGAGATAAGATTTTCATTAGTGCTCACAGCTATAAAACTGTAGTCGTTATATAAAATATATATTATACATATATTATTATACAAGGTTAGTCGGAAAGGGGGTACTAATTCGTAGGCCACTTGAAGTATCACTGTATCATGACTGTAAAGCAAGTGTTAAAATTTCAAAATTCAACTATTTTTATTTCCTTGTAGGTAGGCATATTCATTTTAGTAAATTCTTCATACCTACCTGCTTTAGTTACGAATTCAGAAAATGGAGTTCTAATCCGTGACCCCAAGTATGACCTAAAATAACACAGCTGAGGTTTTAGCGTATTTTTTATGAAATCTTTGAACAGCTATTTCTCTTAAAATATTAACTTTTTTGCAAAGTTGTAGAACAAAAGTTATTCATTAATATGGGTACTTTAACACCCTTTCGGATTAGTGCCCACTTTCCGACCAACCTTGTATTTGTAGTCCATCTGTTTGTTTTTGTGTGGAATCGTAGTTACAACTATACCTTTTTCTGAGTCCTAAAGTTTCTCTACAAAACGTTACCATACAAAGAATATCAAATATTTAAAAAAAACAAAATATTTATAATATCGCCGGGTTAATTCAAAAACCAACTAACTGCCCAAATCATGATTTTGAGTAATGGCGTTTTAAAAGTTTGTGTCCTAAAATTTCATATACTATCTTATTTAAGTTTGTGTCCTATATTCTCGTTTACTATATTATCTAAGATAGTATATGAAATTTTAGGACACAAACTTTCAAAACGCCATTACTCGAAATTATGATTTGGGCAGTTAGTTGGTTTTTTAATTAACCCGGCGGTATAGCTATTTCGTGGTTTTTGATGATGTCGTTTACGTTTTTTCGATAGCAGTTTCCTTACCGCTACAATTTACGAAATGACAGCTATGTTAGGGCTCATCTTTCGTGTACCGGAGTATCTACAAAAGGATGTACTATGAAACGTTTTCTATAGTAGGTGTTTTTAATAGATTATAGATTTGATGAACGTTCGCAAAAGTAAAGTTTTTTTAAAGTAACCCATTTTTGCATGCCCATTGCGCATGCTTTAATGTTTTTGCGTTCATATATCACTAAAAGTAAAATTGTAGCATTACCACGACGCACTCAAAACTGCAGTACCTATTCAATATTATGTAGATGTAGTTACAAATATATCGAAACATTTACTATTTGCATGCTATTTGCTTGTCCGATGACTGGCGTCAATGTCAATCCATAAATTTAATTTAAGTAGGTACCTACAATCTGGCGAAAACAAATATCACTACATAGTATAAAACAAAGTCACTTGCCGCTGTCTGTCACTATGCATGCTTAGATCTTTAAAACTACGCAACGGATTTTGATGCGGTTTTTTTTAATAGATAGAGTGATTCAAGAGGAAGGTTTATATGTAGAATACATAGATATTATAGTAGAGAAAAATGCAGAATTCGCGATAAACAACATCCACGCGGGCGAAGCCGCTGGCGACTTCTAGTTTCCAATATATTGAAATACTTTGTGGCGTAATCTTTGATATTGTGGTGTTAAAAAAAACTTTTTACTTTAGATTTATTTTATTTAATTTTAATTTGTCTGGAAAGTAATAAAAACACATAGGTACGCGAATTTCGAAAAGTTTTTCTACAAATGTTCGATTTCCGATACCGAGTAATCCTAAAAATCCTAAAATTCTTAAAGTACCTACCTACATTTTTAACACTAAGTATAAACAAAACAACTATCAAAAATTTCATACGCTTCAAACTATTTCAATATATGTATTGCTAATAGTTTCTAGAGTAAGGAATTGAAACATAATGATGCCGATTCTGTTAAGGACAAACTAAACTAAATTGAGGCTATTGCCATCTTTTTCACTGTAATAAAATAAGAAAGAGACGTACGTAAATAAGAGCTGTCTTTAGTTAAACTAAAAGTTCCATACAAATTTAGACGACATTTAAAACGTGTCGACTAAAAACACTGAAGTTCAAGGCGTAAACTAATTTGACAACTCTAATTTAGTTGTTGTCTATCACCGTCCTTTTCTCGCGCTGTCTGTTAGTAAAAGATAGCAATTCTCTAATTTTAGTTTAGTTGGTGAATAAGAGAATCGACACCAATGTGTATAGTGTCGCCTATAAATAATTTCTTGGCCTTGACTCCCTAGAGTAGGTCATCATAAAACGCAATCTTCTTCTGCGGGTTTCATCTTGAATTTATTGCAAATGCATCTTTCAATAGATAGGTAGGTGTCTAATTATACGATGGCATTGTTGTGCGCCCACGCTGAGGTTATAAAATGTTATGTAACGTTATAAAATACTTTATCAGTCTATAAATTGCTGTCTTGACTTCTGTACTGTTATTACTGGTCACGAATCTGTATCCCAAGTGTGAGTTGGGTAGTTTACTACACGTTTCCGTATATATTATCTATAAGTATATTATAGTATATATTATTAGTAGTATCTCCCTGTAAATTCACGGCTCAATAGTTTTGCACCCACCTGGGACGGCCCAGGTGGGTGCAAAACTATTGTAAAATTTGGTGAAAAATATCTGGTCTATGGCAAGGGGTGTTATTAGTATTATTAGTAGTAGGTATATTATTAGTAGTAGTAGTATATATTTTTATAATATATACATATATAACGGCGCGTGACATTATGAAGTCATGAAAATCAGTTAGATTCGAGTGTTATAATTTATTTTGTTAACGGTTAATTGTTTTGTGTTCGACTAAATGGTAATTAAGAGCGGGTAACACCGAATGGAGTTGCGTCTGTCACAGCGAGCGAACGTCATGTCATTTTTGATTATTCTTTTATTTTTCCTCTTGATTGACAGCTGTCGTACGCGGTGGTCATTCGCAAACCCATTGGCTCTAAATCGCTACATATTATTGTAATCCTGATTCGTGTACGCAATTCAAGTGTCTGTGTAATTAAAATAGTGAACAGTCCACGCCACCGTGTACTTATTTAACGTTTCCTGGAGTCTAACGCCCACCATGGATTCCCGTACTGACGAGTTCACATACCAGCAATCGGATGCAACAGCCCGGCCTCCCGACATCCCGTTATATATATATATATATATTCCATTACCTAATAGTTTACCATGATAAGTGTCAAACCAAATTTTGGTCATGCTATTCGCCCCTAGAGGCTCTGCCTAAATTGTCATACATTTTTGGCGTGACGCAACTCATCTGCCTAGCCTTTTCCCAACTATGTTGGGGTCGGCTTCCAGTCGAACCGGATGCAGCTGAATATCAGTATTTTACATGGAGCGACTGCCTATCTGACCTCCACAACCCAGTAACTGGGTAATACGATACTCTTGGTAAGACTGGTTGTCAGACTTTCTGGCTTCTGACCAACAGTAACGACTGTCAAAGATCTACAAATGACAGCCGGGACCAACGGCTTTACGTGCTTTCCGAGGCACGGAGGAAACTCGCTATGGTAAATGGTCACCCATCCACAGACCAACCTCGGCAAGCGTGGCTTAACCCGGAAGATCGGTCTATGCGGCTGTAATTATTTAGCCACGAGCTCCTCCTTTGGCGTGACGCAACTACAGAAAAAAAACTCACATTTGTGATTCTGTGGCAAGGTCGTGGGACATTTTATCCTATATTTAATAACCCAATAACGCTTTACGCAAAAGTGAACTACTTCCGAGGTTATTTTTTAAAAGTGAGGGTATTATAAATAAAATAATGTACCTATGGAAAATGGTTTACTTATACATAAAACATTAGTGGGTTATTAGATAGTGGATAACATGTCTTACAATCTTACCACGGGATCGTGACCAATAATCAGGAGGTACCTCAAATATTTTATAACATTTTCATACCCTCAGTAGGGAGCACAATTAATTGCTTACTTCTACGTCTTTTTTAACAATGTTTCGTCCACACTGGACCTCCATCTGAGGAGAGGAAAAGGCATAATAGATGATAGGTAATAATGTATCGATTTCAATCGAATTACTACATAGTATACAAGGTTATTCGGAAAGGGGGTACTAATCCGAAGCCCACTTATAGTATCGCTGATGACTGTTTGAAAGCAAGTGTTAAAATTTCAAAATTCGATATAATTTTTTTTCTAAATAAAATGATTTTTATTTTAGTTTTTTTAAAAAATTCTTCATCCCTGCTTTAGTTAAACATTCAGAAAATGGTGCTTCTAATTCATGACCCCAAATATGACCTAAAATGTAAACACAGCTGATCATAACTGGGGATAGATAGATTTTAGACATTTTTTTGAGATTTTTGAACAACTGTTTCTCTTAAACTATTGACTTTTGGGAAAAGTTGTAGAACAAAAGTTGTCCATTATTATGGGTACTTTAACACCCTTTCGGATTAGTACCCCCTTTCTGACTAACCTTGTATAAACAAAGTCGCTTCCCGCTGTCTGTCTGTCCTTATGTATGCTTCGATCTTTAAAACTGCGCAACGGATTTAAATACGGTTTTTTTTAATACATAGAGTGATTCAAGAGGAAAGTTTTAAGCTATAAAACGTACACGTGCGAACCCGGGGCGGGTCACTAGTCACTTATAATTCATTAACGGACTTATTATGCCAATACCCCCACACTTTTATACAAAGTAATGGAAATAATCAATACTATAAAAATATGTTCGTTCAATAACAATGGGAGTCGACAGGTGTGAGTGAATCGATCAATTAAATTAACACCCGATGCGGTCTGATAGAAACGGTTATGACGAATTCAAATTCAACATGTTTTTGTTATTATTAGCTATGCTACGAGAATTTTTGATAGATTGTTGTTTCTTTGTTTCTGTGGGCAAAAACTATTCGTTTTGCTAATCAATGGTCATTTTTTTGTAGCCAAACTGGGCATTAATCAATCTATGTATTTATAAATGAATCCCTATTTCCCTTGGTCAAGCGTGAGCGGCTGGACCAATTTCTCTAATTTTTTTTTGTTGTGTTCGTAATTTATGATTATTTACGGTTTACTCACGTGCATTTTTCGGGATTGCCCGACTAGTTTCGGACCCAAACGGAGCCCTTAATCATGAGCTGATCACGCGGCGAGGTCGCGAGTCGAACTGCCGCTGCACCGCGCCGCGTAGCGTTGCGCTCGCGATGAGAGGGGCGCGCTCTGTTTCGGTATTGCTCGTGCGTCTTCGTCACTTGTCGTGTCCGTGTTGTTTGAGGAAAGAGTGCCGGTGCATGCCGCGCTAACTGTGTCACACTCCAGACTTATCTCACTTTTATATGAAGTAGACTTCAGAGCTGGTTTCCAGGCAGGAGGCAGTGTCCAACCACCATCTCTATTAAAATTCGGGTGACGGCTGATTTCGATGGCTTCACGTACTTTTCGCGGCACGAAATATTTTTCCTTCGCTAGTACGGAAGCCTTATCGAAACGTATGAAATGAGCCGTGCCCGTATTACAGACGTGTTCTGCAACTGCCGACCTCTTGCTGTCCAAACTCTTCATACTACTTATGTGTTCGCTAAGCCTGGTTGCGATATTGCGGCGAGTTTCTCCTATATAACTCAGGCCACAGTCGCACGGTATCTTGTATACGCCGGGAACGCCTAGCGGATCCTTGTCCTTTGGTGAACGCAATAGCTGCCGTAGTTGTCCAGGAGGGCGATAGATCGTCCTGATGCTATATCTTCGGCGTAACAGGTGACCTATCTTGTCGGTAACTCCTCGCACAAAAGGCAAAAACGCAGGAGTACGTTCCGCTCCAGCGGGTCGTCTACGGGTCGTGTCCACCGTACTCAGACTTCGAGTGCATCGCCGCCATTGGTAACCGTTGCGCTCCAATACGTTTTGTAAATGACGTAATTCGGCATCCACGTACTGAGGATCACACAAACTGAGCGCACGGTTGATCAGCGTTCTGGGTACAGAAGATAGGTGTGAAGGGTGATGATGGGAGTCTGCGCGTAGATAACGGTCTGTGTGAGTCGGTGTTCGTAATTGTCAGGAGTAGGTTCGTATGAAAGAAAATTTTGATATTTAAAAAAAAAAAAAATATCTCAGTATTTCCTTAATCTTTATTTGTTTACTGCATGCATGAAAATGGTTTTAACTTTTTGTTACTATTTTGATTTTGTTTCTGAAGGTAGGTAGTAGGTAGGTAGTAAGTAGGAAAAAGTGCATTGCAACGCATGCCGTGCCGGGTACAGCTAGTAGACTATAAATATCTGTGTAGCTTCTAACGTATGGGGGGTCATGCAAAGCTTAAAAGCTTACTTTGCTTTATTGGTAAAGATACAAGGTTAGTCAGAAAGGGGGTACTAATCCGAAAGGGTGTTAAAGTACACATAATAATGAATAACTTTTGTTCTACAACTTTTCCCAAAAGTCAATAGTTTAAGAGAAAAAGTCGTTCAAAAATCTCAAAAAAAAAACTCTAAAATCTATCTATCCCCAGTTATGATCAGCTGTGTTTACATTTTAGGTCATATTTGGGGTCATGAATTAGAAGCGCCATTTTCTGATTTTGTAACTAAAGCAGGGATGCAGAATTTTTGAAAAAACTAAAATAAAATTCATTTTATTTGGAAAAAAAATATATCGAATTTTGAAATTTTAACACTTGCTTTCAAACAGTCATCAGCGATACTATAAGTGGGCTTCGGATTAGTACCCCCTTTCCGACTAACCTTGTATAAGACTTTTAACTTTAACAAACAACTAATCCATAGAAACTGTCCATGATTATGTCAATATCGTATTTTGTTAATTGTCACTGATCTGTCTCGTTTGTCTCAAAATATAAAATAATTATGCATAAATCTGGAAGTCTGCAAATGAAATTATAATTTAATTTAAACGTTAAAAATTTTAATTGTATTGTTTTTTTTTACTATAAAAATTAAGTACCTTTTAAAAAAAATACCACATATTGTAGGAAATAAATGCGAAAATTATTCACAAGTGCCAAATTATTCATTCATTTCTTAAGTGAATATTAAATTCATTAAAATATTCCAAAATGTATGCGCATATTTTATAGAATTATTTGATCAATTTATGTGCAAGAATTCCATCAAATTTGTGTTATCTACTTACTACTACTACTTACTAATATTATAAATGCGAAAGTAAGTTGGTTTGTTTGTTACCTTTTCACGCCTAATCCACTGAACCGTTCATCCTGAAATTTTGCATATACGTTGTCAGGTGTACAGAATCGGACATAACATCACTTGAAAAAGAGTTTAAACATTCACATAACACGGACACCTTTCATCCCGAAAAAAAGTACGGTTCCCGAGGTAAACAACAATAACTGTTCAGTGGGCCCAGCTAGTGAGCTGGCGAGTCACCGTCTGCCAACACAATTCAATTTTAAATTTGAAAGGCAGACGCCGTTTTCTTCCGGCAATAGAAGTTATCCAAACCACATAGCACCCCTTCCCATAGACCAGATATTTTTCACCATATTTTACAATAGTCTTGCACCCACTTGGGACGGTCCATGACTGTACTCCAATAGTGCAGCCGTGGATAGTCCTCGGTTGGTGCCCCACCCCATTTTAGATTTAAAGTTCTCAAAGGGGCCTCTGCGCGTTGGACCTGTGTCCCTGTGTGTGCCTTCCAAAGGATCGGACATATTCCGCACGGAAGATGTGCCGTGATTTCAAAGAAAACTATAAAAGATGGCGCCACGACCGTGTCTTTCGAATCATGATTGAATTAACGCGAGCGAAGCCGCGGGCAAAAGCTAGTTGATTCATAATTATAACAAAGTTAGTTGGAATGGGGTAGTAATATACTGATTCGCGTGTCACTAAGGTAGGTACGACACTCAGTGTCGACACCGAGTGTCGTAGTGTGTACATCGCTGTTACACTGAGTTGCGCATTAGCTCGCGTTTAATTTCAGTTTCGCGATTGCATTGTATCGAATGTCAGTGTCACTGTCACCGTATATCCGTAACCTTAGGTATCACTAATGACTGCTACAATTTGAAAGTTAAATTGATTTTATTACACAAGGTTAGTCGGAAAGGGTCATTCCCAACTGCCCCGACCGACAACGCCACCACTGGGGGCAAATGGGATTTTTTATACATTTTAATATAAAAATCCCATTTGCCACCAGTGGTGGCGTTGTCGGTGAGGGCAGTTGAGAATGACCTGTCGGAAAGGGGGTACTAATCCGCAGACCACTTAAAGTATCACTGATGTCATGATGTGATGAATCAGTGATGAGTACAATCTCCCATTTCGGTTTGTCGAGTGTTTACAATTTCACCCTGTATTTTAACGTAGGTACTTTTGTGAACAGCTATTTCTATACAACTATTGGCTTTTGGGGAAAGTTGTAGAAGAAAGGTTTATTATTATGGGTACTTTAACACCCTTTCAGATGATTGCTCCCTTTGCGACTAACCCTGTATAGAAATCAAAGTAGCCATGATGCGCCATTTCAAAATTAAATAATTTTTATTTCCATGTAGAATAATTTTATTTTTTCAAAAATTCTTCTTCGTGTGAGGTGATTCTAATTCGTGACCCCAAATATGAGCTAAAATGTAAACACAGCTGATCATAGCTGAGGATAGATAGATTTAGCATATTTTTTATGTAATTTTTAAACAGCTATTTCTCTTAAACTATTGACTTTTGGGGAAAGTGGTAGAACAAAAGTTACTCATTATTATGTGTACTTCAACACCATTTCGGATTAGTACCCCTTTTCTGACTAACCTTGTATATCCTATGTCCACCCTGAAGGTCCATTCTAAATATTGACGAAAGAGTTTTTGAAATTGGATGAGTAGTTTCGTAGATTACCTTCTACTACATCCAAACTTACAAACGTTACCTGTTTATAATATTAGTATAGGTAGACGTAGACTAAAAGAGAACAATAACTAAAGATATATAATAATAATAAAATATTAAAACCGATTCATTCTTTGACGTCTGACGACGCGAAAGAATGGTGGAGGTCTCAGAAGTTCAGTGAAGATTTAAGATAAAAGTGTATAACCTCGCGTTAACATATTGTATGGTGTTTCAATCATGAATAAAATATCGCACTGTTAATACAATACTGTTGTAACTCAAAATGTGACTACTTTTTATGTAAAGTATTCATTTTTTTATAATCTACAATAGGAAGTGAATAATCAATTTTCCGTCGATTCTGAAAAACGTCACATTTTGAGTTACAACAGTATTGTATCAGTGCAACGAAGATTTGGGAAGTTGGGACTGGGAAAATAAAAAAAAAGTTAAATAAAATTGTGGTTCTGCTACGGAATATCTCTCATATTTGTTAGACAAAATCTCTTTGATAACCGACTTAAAAAAAAAGGTTCTCAATTTTCCGTGTACTTTTCTTTGTATGTTTGTTCAGCGATATCATCACCAGGGGCCTAATTCTCCTAAAATAAATTGTTGCCAAACGCAATCGAACCACAACCGTCAGTCAGTTTTTTGTTTTCGAAAACTTTCAAAATGATTGATTTTGTTTTTTGTGTTTTGACACAAAAAACAAAATCAATCATTTTGAAAATCATTTTGAAATTGTTTGCAATTTGATAGCTTTTGAAATTGAGAACTGTCTGAATGCGTTTCGGCCTTGGTTCGGTTGTGATTTATCAAGATTTATTTTAGGAGAATTGGGCCCCAGTTGTGAACCGATATTAATTATTCTTTTATCGATTGAATGTCTCCTGATGTGGTCCCATTTGGTGAAGCGAGCGAAGCCGCGGGCAAAAGCTAGTATCAAATATTTTTAAAAACAAAACATGGATAACATATCTATTTTACGGTTTTTGATGATTTCGATTACGTTTTTTCGATAGCATTCTCCTTACGCTTCTTTCACACGGCAGTCCAGTTTTGCAGGACCAGCTTTTTCCTGTATCCTGCAAAACTGGACGCTGTGTTCACATGGCAGTTCAGTTTTGCAGCTGGTCCCGTAAAAAGCTGGTCCGAAGGTCCCGAAGCCGTGTGAACACTGCTATTGAAATATATGTGTGATTAAACGGGATCCCGCTTTTTACTGGACGACGGATCCAGTTTCTAGTGACAAAACCGAACGGCACAATTCGACCGGATCGGTTTTTTGCAGGATCCTGCATGCGGGATGCTCGTGTGAACGCTAGCATATAAACACATTCGCCATCAAACGGGATCCTGCAGAAAACGGGATCCTGCAAAAAACTGGACTGCCGTGTGAAAGGGGCGTTACGGTTACAGTTTACGAAATGACCGCTACCTAGGTTAAGACTCATCTCCGGCGCGCATGTGTTTCGTGCGCGCCTCTCAGGAGGACGTGGGGCAAGGCCCCACAGAAGGAGAGGTCTGCCAGGAGCTGGCGGACCGAGGCCTGCCGGGGTTGCGGTGCATACAGCTGCGAATCCCGTGACCCCGGCCAAGTGTCAGGAGTAGGAACACCGTGGGTTTTTAGCCGGTAAGGGTCCGGCATAACTTTTCGCCTTCCCCGAGCGATGGATACCCATCCATGAGGATTTGGGGACGATAAAAAAAAATGTTCGTACTCATCTTACGTTGAACAAAGTATGTGTGGTATCTCCTGGTACCTTTATAACATAATGTATTCTAGTCATACCTTACACACGTATAATAAAATGCGTTAACCCACATTTCACACATAGATCATTATAAACTTATTACGAATGTGTCAAGTTATACGGTAAACATAGTAGAATATGTGATATTAATATGCAAATAGTACACACGGCTACACATCAAGCTATACAATTCCAGTTTCCACTGACCTCTCATTGTAAGGAAATCCTATACAATGCGAGATCAGCTTATACTGGAAATGTATAGCTTGATCTGTAGCCGTGTGTACTTGACATACAAATATTTAGGGTTCCGTACCTAAAAGATCAAAACAGAAACTTCGGTTTGCGTAGGTACAGACGCCAGCACATCAAGATACCTACTACAATTTGTCAAATTTCTTTTATAGATTTTCATCTTTATCGCGAAAGCATTAGGTTCAAGGTTGATTGGGAAAATTTGACAGTTTCGGGTAGCTTGACCTGCTGGCGTTACTACTATTACCGCTTACTGAATAAAAACGGCCGTAGATACCTATTAGGGTTTTCACGTTCCTGGACTTTTGAGTTCCCGGGTATCCTGAGATTTTCTTTTTATTTGCAAAAATATAGTTTTTCTCGTGTATTTTAAAACTAAACTTGTGTAAGTACATTAAATATGTTATATTGCAAAATTGTCTCGCATACCAATTAAAGAATCATGGCAGGATTTGTACAAAAAATAAAGATTTTTAGAGAAGTTGGATTAGTTTACCTTGCTCCCTAAATAATATCTTTCAACATTTGAAATAATTTTAGAACCCCAGAATAAAATATAATATTCCAAACATTTTTTTTTGAAATTGAGTTTATTTCTGATCATGTCATACTAATCACCTGTCAATGTTGCCGCGTTCAGAAATTAGCAGCAGCAGCATTAATTATATGGGGAGTGGATGGCAATAGTGCTATCCACGTGAAAACAGAAACTTAGTTTTTTTTGCACTTACGCAGAAGTCGTTTGACCGCACCTAAAAGATTTTTTCTTTTTACTTTATTTTTATTTATGGAGGATTTTAAACCATAATTTTTGTTTCATTTACAGCAGTGGGTTTCACTAGAAAAGGGATTACCTACTTATAATTATTTTTATTTGCTTTCCTTTTTTACTTAAACCCAAAAGTTATTTAAATACCGGCTCCCCTATATGTATCTAGTTTGCTAACCAAACGACTTGAAGTAATTCGTGATCATAGAAGGTAAATAATGGTGGCAAATTATAGTAAAAATAAATCGAAGGTTCAAACTTTTGCAGTACCTAACCGGAAAAAAATGTATTATTTTCTACGGAACGCTCGGTGCCTGAATCTGACTCGCACTTGATTGGTTTTAGATGTGACTTCACTTCTTGTAAAAGTGTAAATTGTAAAAATCTATTGTGGATAATCACAAAGTGCAAACCTACCTATTTATATAATGAGAGGAGATGCTTAGATCTCTAGATGAGATGCTGCAACGGCTTCATTTGCCACTTCTTTTATGTAACGACTAGCTTTTGCCTGCAGCTTCGCTTGCGTGAAATTTTGAACCCGTTAACTGACGATTTTCCATACAAAGAAACAAGATTTTCATGGAGTTTCTTGCCCGCTCTTCTCCATAGGAAACGACTACCTAATTGGAACCGTGCACCTAAATTCGACTTTTCATGAGCGCCTGTATTGATATATGTGTTTTTTTTTTTTGATTTGATTTGAAACTTTCATCCCCTATTTAACTCCCTTAGGGGTTGAATTTCGTAAAATCCTTCCTTATTCCTTGTCTACATTATAAAGTGAACCTCTGTGCAAAATTTCAACTTTCTATTCTAGGTCTAAATGTTTGAGCTGGGCGTTGATGAGTCAGTCAGTCAGTCAGGACTTTTCTTTTTGTTTATGTAGATATTGTTTGACGGCACGAGTGGCTTCTGCGCTAAGGGTCATGGGTTCCTTTCGCACTGAAAAAATATTTGTATGGCCTTAAATGGTTTCCCGAAACTCTTATATCATTTATCTAATTACCTATCATTCTCAATCATTTGCACGTTTACGATCTAGAACCTTCCAGCTTTCTTAATCGATCTTATCTTAGATCGTTCGCCTCTAAATAGTAACGCATTGCGTCATGTACACAATTATATTAAAGCAATTAAGACGCCAATAAACTTTAAACAAGTGTGACCAGTATCAATTGGTAAATTAAAATTTTCCACAACATTTTGATACAAGAATAATGGAAATAATAATACGCTAGCGCTCTTTACATGTTCTGCCTAGCCTTCTCCCGTCTAACCGCTTCCAGTCTAACCAGATGCGACTGAATACCAGTATTTTACGCGGAGCGACTACCGTCAGACCTCCGCAAACCAGTTACTGCGCAATGCTGATATCCTAAAGTTAGACCGGTTGTCAGATTTTCGGGCTTCTGACTATTCGTAATGAGTCCCGGGACCGACCTCGGCAAGCGCAGCTTAACCTTGCAAATCATATGATCCACATGATTGTTAATTAGCCACGAGCCCTTCCTACCAGATACTAGAGCACTCTTTACATACTAAGAAAAAAAACCCAGAGTAAAGCCTCTTCTTCACGCAAGTTTTTTCGCAGTAAAAACCTACGGTTAATTAGCCGTGTGTAGGCACGGTCATCAGTGTTGTATGGGCTACTATAGAAGTTTGTTGAAGGACACGGCGGCCCAATGGCACGCCTGCCCCGCCGTATGCACCGTGGCTACTCCTCTTTTACGCACGGTTTGATGTACATTAGTGTTGTATGACAGTCTTTGAAAGTTTGTTAACGGCACCGGACGTTTTCGCGACGGGCAATTATTGGATGACAGCTTTCCAACGCTGATTTTGGATACAAATCAGTTTCGGCTGGTGGTTTGCCGTGTCGTGTACAAGCTCTCACGATTTTTCTACGGCGTGACTAATACGCCGTACGGTTAAGAAACCGTTCCGTGAACATTAGAGGCCTTAGGCCTCTTATTCAGACACGTTTTTTCGCCGTGAAAATCTACGGTTAATTCGCCCTGTATAGGTATGGTTGTCAGTGTTGTATGGATCACTAGGGGAGCTTGTTGACACACACGGCGGCGCTACGGCACTGCGCCGACGCCGTATTCACCGTGTGTGTCAACAAGCTCCCCTAGTAATCCATACAACACTGACAACCGTGCCTACAGACGGCGAATTAACCGTAGATTTTCCCGGCGAAAAAAACGTGTGTGGACAAGAGGCCTTAGTCTAATATTTGAAAATCATCTTTAACAAGTCGGACACAAGAACAAACCACTCGTGGCTGATCATTTTCTCATAGCTGATTATTTCTATGAACTCGCGAAGTACGTATAAATTACGAACGATCGTAGTTTTTACTTTTTTTAATCTTTATTAAATTACCGGGGATTTTTGTACAGTCGCTAGCAGGTCAAGCTACCCGGTCAAGTTACCCGAAACTGTAAAATTTTCCCAATCAACCTTGAACCTAATACGTTAGCGATAAAGATGAAAATCTACTAAAAAAAAATGGGGAATTATTAATCGGGCGAATAAATAATATATGGAAGACTGTTAATGAGATAGTTTAATACTAAACTGAGCGGCATTAAAATATATTTGCGAAAAATTAACATAACTGGCGATAATTAATTAATGATTAAAATTCGTAAAATGTGCTACTAGCAGTGGGAAATAGTTAATCTAAGCTAGCAACTAAAATTCCAAATATCCGAATTAAATACTTGGGCGAAAAAAATACTGTGTGGGCGAAAATATACATTTCCTTACTTTAAACCCAGCAGACGAAAAGGAGCCCCGCCCAGCGGGGCTCCGTCGACGCTTTTTTGGAAACCCAAACAACCTTACAAACATACAACAATAATATGAGTGAAATTTGTACGCTTAAGAATTATTATGCTGATCGTTCTGAATAACTAGTACCTCAAATTCGTAATTTTAAGTCGCCGTTTTCAATATTTGTGTTCGCCCTCAGTCTTTCGCCCACTTAGTATTTCAATACGCCATAATCAGTATTTTTGACACCCTTACTTTGAATTTATATTCGATCGTTTAAATACTACCCAAAAAAAATGTACAGATTGTAGTAGCTTGATGTGCTGCGTCTGTACATAAAAATGACGATAACAATCCCATCATTCATTATCCTAATAACTAACTAACAACCATTATCAACCTTAACTAAATTTAAAAGAATATAGCATTCTAGCTGAAACAGACTTTGATTCAGCTAGAATGCCATGCAAAGTGGCAATACCTATATAATTTAGCATTTAGTCTCTTTTATTAGCATTACGGACACATTCCATTAGTCGGTGTCATTTCCACAGATCTCACAATTAGGTGCGTTCACTTATTTCAATAAGAAGGCAAATCTTCTTCTAGGAATGTGTTCGGAACGCAGTCGACATGCGGTCACAATTTGCTAACAATCGTCGGTAAACCCATTACCTACTTAACCACCATAAACACGACGACAATTCTTAGTTTTAGCTCAATGACATGGTTAAGTACATATTATTTCTGTTAAGAAAACCTTTATGATAATGATTGTATAGGTTACATAATGTTCTGACCTTTGTGATCAAGCCTAGTACTTTATGGGTTGTTGGCAGTAGGTACTTAATGTATTTTTAGGGTTCAGTAGTCCAACAGTTGAACCCTTAGTGGTCAATCAGACTGCACTAGCGGTTGCGGGGGCGGGCGCGGGTGCTCGGGTCTTGGCGTCTGCGTGTTCACAGTAGTGCCGAACGAACTATTGTTCGCACTACACGCGTAGTCACCTAACAGACGCTATATCACTGTGAACGATACGGGCGGACTAAACCATTAGAAACACCTGCGCAACCGCGTCCGCGCCCGCCTCATGCAAGCGCGCGACTCGCGGGCGCACTGTGAATGCAACTGGCGTCTACATACATTTGATTTATACGCGCCCGCGCTAGCATCCGCGCCCGCCTCCACTTTGAAATACGGCTTAGAGCTAGCGCGTGGTGACTCTTGTCACCGTGACAATTTATATCACTCTTATAAAATCTAAGAGTATGTATGGAGATGCACCCAGTTATCATGTCGTAACGCACATACCAATGGACTTGAAAGAGTGACAAGATTTTCACGGTGACGAAAGCCACCCGTGCGCGATTTTATAAGAGTGATGTAATAGTCACGGTGACAAAAGTCACCCGTGCGCGCTTAGGCTTAGTTTCGCCATGTCTGTCTGTCCGTCTGCATGTTACAGAACAGTTTTAGCATTTTTTTATTTAAAAATTTCTGATAAGAAGAACGCTTTTTCTGAATTTCAGAAAAGTATTCACAATTTTAACGAAATTTAAAAGAAAACTATCACAGCTAAGTTGGCTTTGCTAGTTTAAGATGTAATTGGGTAAATAACTTAAACCAACAGCAAAAATAACTTTGTATTTTAAAACGTGTAAGTAATCTAAAACCTGATTTTTTACCATAACTTACTTTTTTTTCTATTGGACTGCTGTATGTTGTCCTAGGGGACCATTTCTACGTAACCGGGCAGTTATTGGCGAGACCTGATGGGTCTCCAGCCAATGGGGCGGGGAGTAAAATTCTTAACCTAAGCTAACTACTTGTACTACACTAACATCATAACTACCTGCAACAACAGCACTAAAGGCGACCCCTAGTGGGACTCGGACCTCGGCTAAGGGCATTGTTGGCGGGGACTTAGGTGGGGCGACAGCTTGATGAGGGCTGAAATATCGGTGTGATTGCGGAGTCTGAAGAGACGACCGGCTCTACGACGGGAGAGCTCGGTGGATCGTGACTGGACCATACATTACGATTGACTAAAACATCTTATACCTGCACTGATACGGAACCTTACACTGTGTGAGGCCGACACGCACTTGACCGGGTTTTTCAATTTGTATTACAAGGCAAAGTACCTATAGACTTAAGAATAACTAATAATTGATAGGCGTCAATTCACTGAACCTCGTAAAGTAATATTGTTGAACAGATGACAAAACAAACTTGTTAAAACATAGTGTCTAGTAGTACCTATCAGTTACCACTTTTAATGTTCAGCTCAAAACTCATCGTTTTGTCTATCTTCCTATCTATAATAAATACAATTAATCTATAGACTTGGCGTGTCTGTAAATTATAGATATTTAAAAATGCTGCACGGTAAAGGACAACCAATAGAATCCATTTCAATCATTTTTGGTATACAGTGTGTGTAATTCGTGTAATTCCTTCAAACCACATAATCTATTAATGGTATAGATTAACCCCGCACAAGATTTAGTTTGATTAAAAAAATAAAACTTTTTTTTCCTAAATATTTTTTATGTGATAAAAAATTTCGATGCCATGCATAAATGAATGAAGGCAGGGCGACACAGCTGACGGGCACGACTAGCGCGATATCGCTCCACGCAGTCAGTTAACTTGGGATGATAAAATTACTCAGATACAGAATACCATGGTTCATTTTTTGAAAACTTTTTTGTTGGTTTTGAAAAAAACCTATGCAGGGTCAATCAGTATCACCAGTAGATCACACGGTTTGAAGGAATTACACTTATTCGTTTACACCCTGTTAGAATTTAAAGTTATCAAGAAGAAAGTTTAGTTATTGCGACACAATAATTGTTTCCAAGTATGTTAGATATTAATATTAAAATGTTCTTGTTTCAGAAATCATAATGGCAACCGCAACAGTAGAAACAAATAAGAACGGCGCTGCACAGAATTTAATGGAAAAGGCACCTTGGTAAGTTTACACATAAATATTTAGAGGCTGCTTACAATTTGCCTAGCATAGTATCTGCTGGGCACGCGCCTCTTTTCAGAGAGAGAGAGAGATAGAGATAGAGAGAGAGATAGAGAGAGATAGAGAGAGAGAGATAGAGAGAGATAGAGAGAGAGAGAGAGAAGGGTTTAGTCCTTAGTCCAATACGCTGGCCTGCCCCTCGATTCACAACCGTTTCAATAAGCAGTTGTCAATCGATTCAGGGGCCTAATTCTCCTAAAATAAATCTTGATAAATAAATCACAACCGAACCAAGGCATTTCAAGGCGTTCATTCAGACAGTTCTCAATTTCAAAAGCTATCAAATTGTTTGACACAAAAAACAAAATCAATCATTTTGAAAGTTTTCGAAAACAAAAACTGACTGACGGTTGTGGTTCGATTGCGTTTGGCAACAATTTATTTTAGGAGAATTGGGTCCCAGTTTGTTATCTCTTTCCGTCTATGATTCTCCTAATGAGAGAAAAAGAGATAGCTTACAGAAATTTATACTAATCGAATCGTTCTGCATCGAGAGTCGCGGGTTCGCGGAATACTTCAGCGGCAATCCAGAACTTTCTGGAGCCCTCTGGGTGTGCAATAGGTTTCTTCACAGTGTTTGTCCTACACCGTTAACATCATCATCTGCCTAGCCTTTTCCCAACTATGTTGGGGTCGGCTTCCAGTCGAACCGGATGCAGCAAATATCAGTATTTTACATGGAGCGACTGCCTATCAGACCTCCACAACCCAGTAACTGGGTAATACGATACTCTTGGTAAGACTGGTTGTCAGACTTTCTGGCTTCTGACCAACAGTAACGACTGTCAAAGATCTACAAATGACAGCCGGGACCAACGGCTTTACGTGCTTTCCGAGGCACGGTGGAAACTCGCTATGGTAAATGGTCACCCATCCACAGACCAACCTCGGCAAGCGTGGCTTAACCCGGAAGATCGGTCTATGCGGCTGTAATTATTTAGCCACGAGCTCCTCCGTCACCCTCCTCCTTCACCGTTAACACTAGTGATAATTTAATTTTGATCTACCCATGAATTCTAAATTTTGAGGTGCCGGGATATAGCTCAGACCTTCCTGCTTGGTAGGCAAGAGTTTACCCTCTAAGCTATCGCTGTATACACCGTGGGCACAGTAGACATATAAGCTAAAGCAGTTCCTCAACTTACTATAATCTCATGAATTGAAACACTCACACAGACACGCTCTGTATACTGAGTAGTTTTTTGTTTTTGTATGGAACTGTATCCCGAAAATACCTTATTTGTCTTGTTGCAGTGCGTGTCTGTGTGTGTCAAATCGGACGATTGTAGGTAGTTGAAGTACTGCTTTAGCTTATATGTCTACTATGCCGTGGGCCCGAGGTATCCGAAAGATTTTAACCATCGATTCCAATGTCTAGGAAAACCTAGGATATACATAGTTTGTCGAATAAAGCTTAATTTTTAAGATATTCATTATTTAGTGAGGGGCGTTGAGGGGCGGGCGTTTTTGCAGGCTGGTTTTAGTAACATTGACATTCAAAAAGAACTAAGTTTTAGTCTACCTTGAATAAATGAGTTTTGAAGTAGAAGTCGAAATTGATAGCCAAGCAAAGTCTCTTTTTCTTTGCCTAATTAGAATTGGAAGATAGTTATTCGGTAATGGTGCCAATTTAGTTGCGAACCGACTAACCTTGACTAAAAATATTACTATTTTTTATGAACAGGCAAAACAAGAAAGAGCGGTTTGTTTTTTGGGGTGTCAAACTTGTTCACTTGCTTTTTCAACATCAAAGTGTTTTTAGGCATAATATGCTGAGGTGTCGTTTATAGGTACGAGTTCGTAGCTAACTGCAAACAGTAGCAGCAGACGACGTGTCGCTCCGACACTACTGGTTTCTAAGTATTTCTATGAAATACCTTCCGCAGCTAGCGACACGTCGCCCGACTACACGTCGTACGACCGCAGATGACCGCAGATCAGTAGTGCCACAGACGCTGGAGCGATAACACATTGAATCTTTCTCAAAAAATGACTTTTTCCAATTCCGAGGAAGAAAAACTGATAAACCAGGTGGCCCAATATCCTGCACTGTACGATGCATCTAACAAAAACAAAAGATACAAAAGTAAATCGCGATGGCTAATCCCAAACAGGTCGCGGACATCTTGTCTCACGGAACATTCAGAACTAACTGGAATACGACGCTGCCGTCTGCTGCAGCCATCTGCAGTTGGGTTTGAAATCATGACTGCAGCAGCATGACCCTGCGACGTGTCGCTACGACGTGTCGCAACGACGCGTCGTCTGCTGCTGCACTGCTGTCTGTAGTCGGTTACGAACTCCCTTCAATCTGTTTGGAAATTTTATTTTGACCTAATTTGACGGATAGCAGTATTTTTAGATAACTTTGGTTATACGCAACAGAATTAACACTATTATCACAAACATTTCCGTTCACAAATTAAGTATACAGCATAACTGGTCAGTCACTTTACACTTTACTCATCATTCTGATAACTTTTACCGTAGGACAAAGATTGAATTCGTGAAAAAAAAAACGGCCAAGTGCGAGTCGGACTCGCGCAAGAAGGGTTCCGTACCATTATCTATAAAAACGGCAAAAAAATCATGTCTGTTGTATGGGAGCCCCCCTTAAATATTTGTTTTATTTTAATTTAATTATTTATTTTTCAAGTGAATATGTAACTAAATATTCTGTGAATATTTCAAGCGTCTACCTGTAGCCGTTATCAATATCGAGCAAAAACGAGCAAAAAAATCACGTTTGTTGTATGGGAGCCCTCTTAAATATTTATTTTATTCTGTTTTTTAGAATTTGTTGTCATAGCGGCAACAGAAATACATCATCTGTGAAAATTTTAACTGTCTAACTATCACGGTTCATGACATACAGCCTGGTGACAGATGGACAGACAGACTGACAGACGGACAGCGGAGTCTTAGTAATAGGGTCCCGTTTTACCCTTTGGGTACGGAACCCTAAAAACAGCTATTCCATACATTTTGTTAAGCGAAATTGATGATTTAGTATGGAACAGCTGTTTTTTTTATGATTTTTTTGGTTTGGCCCATTGTAAATGTTGCACAAAATGATGAGCAGGGGGCCAATTCGACAATTGTTGCCAAACGCAAACGAACCACAACCGTCAGTCAGTTTTTGTTTACAAAAACTGTCAAAATTATTGGTTTTGTTTTTTGCATCAAACAATTCGACAGCTTTTGAAATTGAGAACTGTCTGAATGAACGGTTCGGCCTTGGTTCGGTTGTGATTTATCAAGATTTATTTTAGGAGAATTAAGCCCCATGGGGCCAATTTCACAATTGTTGCCAAACGCAAACGAACCACAAAAGTCAGTCAGTTTTTGTTTACGAAAACTGTCAAAATGGTTGGTTTTGTTTTTTGCGTCAAACAATTTGTCAAATTTTGAAATTGAAAAATGTCTGAATGAACAGTTCGGCCTTGGTTCCGTTGCGATTTATCAAGACTTCTTTTAGGAGAATTGGGCCCCGAGTTCGTGGTTTTCGGATGGAATATGACTAACTAGTCATGATGTATAGTCTTCTGAAAGTCTATCCCCCTTATTACAAAAGATGGTCTAAGAAAAACCTAGGTTTTACAATAGCCCCGTCTCTTTTTGTTATATGACATAAGAAAGTGATGGGTATATTTTAAACCTGGGTTTACCTTAGTCTTGGTTTAAACCATCTTTTGTAATAAGGCCTATTTGTTTAGGTACGGTACTTGACTAAAGGTAAACAAAACAAATGCCTTTTTTACATTATGGTGATATTACCTACACGGTTCACTTCTGTCTTTCAATTTGGCAACCAAATTGAACCATGTAAACATAAGAGTGAATCATTCAATGTCATTGTGCAATCGCGTTCAATCGCGTTGAAAGAATTGAACATGCTCAATATTTTCACTTTTGGCTTTCACTATTTCAACGCAGTTGAATGATAACATGTAAACACAATATTGAGCGATTCACTCGTGGCACACCAAACTGTCAATTGATGATGAATCAATTGATGATTGATGTATGAATCTGGATCCTCTTCTGCCAATATAAGGTATTCACAATAGACTGTTTGAAGCTCCCAAGCTTGGTCTTCTTAATATCCATGGACGCAACCACCAACGTCGTCGATTTCTTCGCTTCTTTTTTTAACTATTCTTTAATTAAAAACGAACAAATTACGACCTAAGTATACGACCTGATTTGACGACATCTTCCGAGCAATGTGAATTGAACAGTTCACTTGTAGATACTGGGGCCTAATTCTCCTAAAATTAATCTTGATAAATCACAACCGAACCAAGGCCAAACCGTTCATTCAGACAGTTCTCAATTTCAAAAGCTGTCGAATTGTTTGACACAAAAAACAAAATCAATCATTTTGAAAGTTTTCGAAAACAAAAACTGACTGACGGTTGTGGTTCGATTGCGTTTGGCAACAATTTATTTTAGGAGAAATGGGCCCCTGTGTATACAGCACATGCTTTCATTTTTGCACCTTTCAATCAAAGTGAATCAATTTGATTGAACCGTGTAATATCGCCTTTACTCCTTTACAGCTGGCGTTACACAAAATACATCTAATTATAATTAAAAACTTTGTATAATTTTAGTTACATTCAGTTACCTACCTAAACAAGTAGACTTGATTTATTTAACCTTGACATTTATAAAGGTTTTCTTTGTGTATCTTTATAAAACGAGAGGTATATTGCATTGAAGATTTTTTTCGAAGAACCAGTATGATCAGATTATAAATTTTATAATATTAAATTAATAGTTTGGTCAATGCATTTATGTTTAAGTTTAAGATCAACGGTTCATAATGCCAATTAAAATAAATTAGGTACGATTAAAAAAATGTATGCTGAAGTTCGCACTAATATGCTAAATGTATGTATTTTTTATGTAGGTATGAAATACTTTACCGGTGAACATAATTGTACAGGGTGTGTTCACATTCTAACTTGTAATTAAAATACCGTTAGCAAAACATTTGCCATAAACAAGTTAGTCGGAAAGGGGGTACTAATCCGAAAGGGTGTTAACGTACCCATAATAATGAATAACTTTTGTTCTACAACTTTCCACAAAAGTCAATAGTTTAAGTGAAATAGCTGTACAAAGATTTCATAAAAAATATACTAAAATCTACCTATCCTCAGCTATGATTAGCTGTGTTAACATGCGTCATATTTGGTGTCACGGATTAGGAGCTCCATTTCCTGTACTTATTCGTAATTAAAGCACGGATAAAGAGTTTTAGAAAAATCTAAAATAAAATTCTTATTGAAATAATAATGATCGAATTCTGAAATTTTAACCCTTGCTTTAAAACAGTCATCAGTGACACTTTAAGTGGCCCGCGGATTGTACCCCCTTTCCAGCTAACCTTAAATGGCACATTTTGTCCCTACTTTAAAGCGCAATATGTTGTTATTCTCTAGAGGATGGGCAGCAGCGTTCTCTGAGTACTTTAACGACCATACTGCGATCGCTAACCCGCCTGTCAAGCGTGGCGATTACGGCAAATCCCCAAGCATTGGACCGGTGGATGTGGCGATGCTTGGTGGGAGCCCTATGTTCAGCAGTGGTCGTCTTTCGGCTGAATGATGATGATGAATTTGCTCAACCAATCACAGCAGTTGACATTAGATTTGACAACAGATTAGTATTTTAGAAACTGGGGTTAAGGGTTCCAAAAGCGCAAAATAATGACAAAGGTTATGAAAAAAAATGTAAGGATTTTATCGAAGTGACTAGGTATGTTTAATAGATTCTTCAGAAAATTGTTGTTATTGATGTTGATATTTTTTAAACAAATGTTTGTTTACCTTTTATACGCATTTTAATGTCTGTTCCATAATGTCAAACACTATACTCTGTTCCCTCAAAGATTCCTGATAGCTCGGTAATTTCATCGAAAACCGTGTTTTTTTTAATATTTGATATTCTTTGTATCTGGTAATGTTTTGTAAAGAAACGTCACTGATCAACTTATGGTGAAAAGGATAGTAGTAATAATATTATGTAGAATGACATTAATGACGACGAAAACGTTTAGAAGGCATGTGTTTGGGACCGTGGATTTTATTTTTAGGCTCTTATTTTCGGCCTTCTGTATAACCGGATTCAGTTATAATATATACAAGGTGTAATATAAATAACGCACAACCTCTTAAGGGGTTATTGTACTCATCATTATGAACAACTTTTACTATGGGATCAAACAGGAAATCGCGAAAAAAATCACCTGTTCCCTACATTCTGACGAGTTATGCGACGATGGTTGTGCGTTATTTATGTTATACCTTGTATATTTAACATAAAACTATGAAGTGTCATTTGGTCTTCAAGCTATTTTGGGATACCGATGAACACAAGTTAAAGATTAGATTTGAGGAAAGAGGCTCCATAGAAGCCCCTGGGTCATTGAAATTTGCAGAGATGTCTTCTGAGACCTCTAGCAATATTACAGCACCTCCACATGCTGTAAGCCAATCATAAAATTGACTATGGCCTTGGTGGTTGAGGATTTCATATGAGTTAGAGCGGTTACGCACTGCATCCGATCCGAATCCGAGAAAATACGTTCCGAAGTAGTCATAGAACTATTTGTATGGAAGTTTACGCACTAGATCCGACTTCCGTCATCCGATTTCTCTCCGTCATCTACGAGTTTCCAATTCGGAAGAAATATTGACGGACCGAAGTAGCCGTAGTACTGTTTGTATGAATGCTTTCGCATTACCTCGGATTCAAATCGGACGCCAAATGGATATGCCAAAGATGGCCCCTGAATTGTTTGAATTTGGATTTGGATCAGAGATCGGATAAGTGCGTAAGCGATATCCGAATTCGGTCCGAGTTTTTTAGACCTAGATTCGTATTTTCACGTATTCGGATCGGATGCAGTGCGCAAAGCAATATCCGAATTCGGTCCGAGTTTTTTATATTTTTATTTTCACGGATCCGGATCGGATGCAGTGCGTAATCGCTGTAACTGTACCCCAAGTGTGAGTTTTTTACGTTACTACTGTAGTTGCGTTTAGTCACGCTATGCGCCGCTAGAACCTCTTCCTAAATTTTCATACATTTTTAATGAAAAGACTTTTGTAAACTTCTTAAATAGTCTTTAAAATTACTTTTAATTGATTAAGCTAGCATTCTTAGTTTCCGAGATATTAAGTTAAAAAATGTTGCCACACGCTAGGTTTTCTCCTGTATCGTGGATGCGTTTACAGACACAAATCTCACATACACAAACGCCCAGACCCGAAACAACTATGTGTAGGCCATACAAATTTTTGTTCAGTGCGGGAATCGAACTCACGGCCCGTAGCGCAGAAGTCAATCGCTCAGCCACTGCACCAAACGTGCCGTCAAGTTTATATTGGTGACGCGGATTCATCGCTCCCGAGTGTATTAGCACAGTGTACCTACTTACTACATACTGTGGGTCAACGTCCATACATTTGACAGGTCCTATGAAATGTCAAAATTATGTAGGGGCGGAGGTTATGTCCCAAGTATGCAGTATGGCTACTCGGGACATAACCTCCGCCCCCTTCACCCCGCAACCCCCCGCACGATTGCTTTGCGACAATGTTCTACGTTGACCGACTGTAAGGAGTAAGATATAGACTGTGGTATTAGTATTAAATTCTAGAACATTTACTAGTAAGTTCTCTAACTTTGCATACCCTTGCCTATCGATTACTCAACTACCACTTCTTTATCGAAGGAAGGAAACCTTCAAATCCGTGTCTAAGCGGCTAGTTAGGGCAATTTGTTTGTACGCGCATGCGCTGTTACACAAGCCGCGCGGGCGCATCTCGATCACGCGCCGACCATTGACCTTATACGTGCTTATGTGCGTGACATTGACTTTCGGGTTTATGGGGTAATCTCAAGGTCGAGCGGTAACTTTGAAGTTAGATAAGGGTGGATTTTTGTATTTTTTTATCAGATTTACGAAATGGTATTGTATGTAGTAGGTCCTTAAATATTTCAAAATATTTTGTCTTGTCTAAAAGTTCTTGGGAATCAGAGCAACACTAATGTTAGGTCCGGTCCATACTCGCGTATTCGGTGTTAGTAAATTTTACACATCAGTCTATTAGTTTTGTCCCGGCAAAGTGAAGAGAAGAAACAAAGAAAATAAAAAAAAACAAGACGCCAAAGTTATCAAAAACAGTTACCAAATTTTCGTTAAAAAAAAGAAGTAAATAAATAAATATACCTAGTATAATATGCATAGTAGAGGTTAATAAACAATTAGTAGAGAGGTTAATGCCTTGCATGACCCTTGGCAAAAAAGAGGGCGGGCGGCTTATCACACTGTTGATAAATAAATGTGTTGTGACTAGTCCATGTTTGGGACATTAAAATATACGCTAACAAATCGCAACTCGTCGAGTATAGCGACACACTGTGGCGAACTGATGCGAACGCAATTCGGCGTTTCGACGTATTCGTTTGTAACATACAAGGTTAGTCGGAAAGGGGGTACTAATCCGCAGGCCACTTAAAGTATCACTGATGACGATTTAAAAGCAAGTGTTAATTTCAAAATTCGAAAATTTTTATTGCACTAAAAATATTGTTTAATTTTTTAAAAAATTCTTCTTCCCTGCTTTAGTTACAAATTCAGAAAATGAAGCTTCTGATTCGTGACCCCAAATATGACCAAAAATGTAAACACAGCTGATCATAGGTTAGATAGACTTTAGCGTATTTTTTATGAAATCTTTGAAGAGCTATTTCTCTTAAACTATTTACTTTTGGGGAAAGTTGTAAAACAAAAGATACTCATTATTATAGGTACTTTAACATCCTTTCGGATTAGTACCCCATTTCTGACTAATCTTGTATAGTTTACGCTTTTACGGAATAGATTTCCATTCGATTCAGCGTGTGACATAATTTTTTTATTCGCCTAAAGATTGGGTCGCCGAACTTTCCTGTCGCTTCCTATACAAAATGCATAGAATGCATTGTTACCGTATGTCCGCCCGACCGATGAAGTTTGGATGCTCGGTAAGACGATATAATCTAGCCAGCTGTATTGCGACTTGCGGTATGCGGTAAGCGTAATCATGTCAAAGTTCTGCGGCTAAATTACGACATGGTGTGTCGCTACCCTAAATTGTAAATTTTAATAGTTAGGTACCTAATACCTATTATTTAAAATCTATTGTAAACATTATATGCAAGTTCATGCCATTGTCATGTTTCCAAATAGGAACAATGACAACATACACGTGGTAACAAATTTTATTGTTGAAATGTTTGGAAACACATTTGCTTAAGAATTAGGAAACTCATTTCCATATGAATTTAGAAACCGAAAAATACTTAATTAATTGTGACTCATCCATTTTGTGGTTCTAACACTATGAATGGGTCACTTTCCGCGGGTATCATATAGCAGAAACACAAGCCAACTGTTTCGATCCAGCGTATTTGAATGGTACAGGCAAAAATCAAGATAGTCCAAATTTTACTTTTTAGAGAAAAATGGAGTCAAATATTGGGAAGCCAGCAATTTTACACCTCTTTTACTGATCAATATAAAAAAAAAAACTGTGATTATACTGGTTTTAAGCGAACAAATGTGAATGGAAATAAAACTTCATAACTTAGTGTTGCCATTCGTAGAACAAAAAAAGTGACATTTCCAGTTTTTTTGCTTGTACCCTTCATTTTCAGACTATCACTAGTGGAGTGCAAGGCCTCCTCGCATTCCAATAGCTTGCCGGTTGCTATTGGGCTTAGAACCATGCCTAAAACAGCTGTCGTAATAAATAATCGTACGAGGATTTTGGTTCACCTCAAATAATTAGGTCATCCCTCTTCTAAGGGATCATAAATGATGGAATCAGGCGTTACTTTGCAGAAGTCCATGACATACAAATATGCAAATCTATACATATAAAAGGTGAAGCTGACTGACTGACTGACTGATCTATCAACGCAGAGCCTAAACCGCTGGGGTTAGAAACTTGAAATTTTGACAGTAGGTTCCTTTTGTAACGTAGGCATCCACTAAGAAGGGATTTTTCGAAATTCAACCCCTAAGGGAGTTAAATAGGGGATGAAAGTTTGTATGGAAAATCGACACTTACGGGTTCAAAATTTCACGCAAGCGAAGCTGCGGGCGAAAGCTAGTACAATATACAAAGTGTAACATAAATTACTTTACAACCTCATAAGGGGTCACTGTACTCATCATAATGAACAACTTTTACTATGAGACCAAACATGAAATCGCGAAAAAAAACAGCTGTTCCCTCCCTACATTAATGTTCGCATAACTCGTCAAAATGTAGGGAACAGCAGATATTTTTTTTCGCGATTTCATATTTGGTCCCATACTAAAAGTTGTTCATAATGATGAGTCCACTGCTGCTGGACATAGGCCTCCCCCAAGCCTTGTTGGGAGGGGGGGTTGCATAATCGCCACGCTTGGCAGGCGGGTTGGCGATCGCAGTATGGTTGTTAAAGTACTCAGAGAACGCTGCTACGCTGTTGCCTATCCTGTACTGAATCCCTTAGTCGACTTTTACGACACTGACGGGAAGCGATGGGGTAGTGCTATGCTTTACGTCCAGCACCACACAGAGCCAGCGGAACAGAGTTTACGAGTTGATATTGTGATGATGACGTCGCATTGATAAGTAGGTACGTAGTTTCCCTTATCGTTGCGGAGGTCAAAGAACAGCCACGTAAAGGATCGGATACTCGTCATAATAATGTTATGGACGAAGGAACTGATTGGAGCTCATTATCAAGCGTATTTCCTTTGACAAGCTGTGCCGGTGCAGGTGCCCGGTAAACGTTACGATGAAGTTACTAAACTATACAAGTTAGTATCCTTGTTTATAGGATTAGACGTAGTTTCCTTAAAAATATAGCAGCCTGTAATACAACAGAAAAAAATACAAGAATAATTTTCTATATTAATACTATCTCGTGCTGCCTTGGTCTAGTGGTTGCAAGCACAAAGGCTAAGCGTGACTGTCCTGATGGTGCGAATTTTTAATAAAAAAATATCACAATATTCATAATCCCTACTAAAATTATAAATGCGAAAGTAACTCTGTCTATCTGTGACGCTATCACGCTTTAACCGCTGAACCGATTTTGATGAAACTTGATGCAGAGATAGTCTGGAAACTGGAGAAGGACATAGGCTTCTTTTATTCCGAAAAATACGGAATACGCAATACATTACATCCACGCGGGCGAAGCCGCAGGCGACTTCTCCAACCGACCTATCCGACCATACAAATATTAGATATTATTTTGCATACACTTTTAGATTGTTCCATATTTATTACGAGTTTATTTATTTTCTTTCTTTACACACACTTCACATATACATACACATGTTGGTTTGAGTGAACGGGCATGACCGCTGACTGACATCCGTGGAGCACAAAGGTTCCAGACGAAAACCAGCGTCAAGTACATAAAGTGCTTGGCATTAAGCTGATCTGGACACCTTTTTGGTTCAGCCGTGAGACACATACCCAAGACTTTTTAGTTTTTATTTATATCATTTTTTTCACATGTTGTCTCTTTGTGCTGTGTCCAAATAAATGATTCTTTATCTTTATCTTACTTCTAGTATTTTATAATTCAAACTTTTACGATGGCTTTTTTAGAGTAGGTACTTAAGTTGTTTTTGTTTGATTTTGCTATCTCATACCAATATTAAGTAATTTTTTATGGATCATTTTTACGATCTCATCGCATGATTGTGCGATCGCTTGTCAATTAGACGACGCCTTTGATAGCTGCAATAATTGCAGAGATCAAACCCATCGTAAAAGTGTCCCGCAAATCTACTAAAAAAGCAGAGGTCCCAATTCTCTTAAAATAAATCTTGATAAATCGCAACCGAATCAAGGCCGAACCGTTCATTCAGACAGTTTTCGTTTTGAAAAGCTGTCAAATTGTTTGACACAATAAACAAAATCAATCATGTTGACAGTTTTCGTAAATAGTAACTGACTGATAGATGTGGTTCGTTTCCGTTTGGCAACAATTTTGTTAGTCGAATTGTCCCTCTGGTATAGGTCTGATAAAAACAAAACTTACAGAAGTAGGTACAGACGCCAGCCTGCACATAAACCTACTACAATCTGTCAAATTTCTTCAATGGATTTTCATCTTTATCGCACAAGAATTAAATTAAATTTACCCAATCACCGTTGATTGGGAAAATTTGTCAGTTTCGGGTAGCTTGACCTACTAGCGTCTGTACTCAAACCGCCATAAAAATTTATGATTGCACAAAATGATAGTATTATCTTATATGGTATTATAACTATTATGGCGACTCATTTCAAATTGCTGTTTGAAAAAAGTTACGGCGTGGTTTCGGTTAGGTTATTCAATTCAATTCAATGTTCTTTATTTGCGTAATATGGGTAGGTTACAAATGGTGTTACAATACAATACAAGAGAGGAGCTCGTGGCTAAAATAATTACAGCCGCATAGACCGATCTTCCGGGTTAAGCCACGCTTGCCGAGGTTGGTCTGTGGATGGGTGACCATTTACCATAGCGAGTTTCCTCCGTGCCTCGGAAAGCACGTAAAGCCGTTGGTCCCGGCTGTCATTTGTAGATCTTTGACAGTCGTTACTGTTGGTCAGAAGCCAGAAAGTCTGACAACCAGTCTTACCAAGAGTATCGTATTAACCAGTTACTGGGTTGTGGAGGTCTAATAGGCAGTCGCTCCATGTAAAACACTGATATTCAGCTGCATCCGGTTCGACTGGAAGCCGACCCCAACATAGTTGGGAAAAGGCTAGGCAGATGATGACACATGGTGCTACAATAAAATTATATTGATCGCCACATTCAGGCATACGCCATTCAAAAAATTATATACATTTGTTATTTTAGTTTTTTTATTCTTTTCTTATGTAATAAAAAAACAAAACCAGCTTGCATACATTGTTGCCGATTCTCCTTTATCAAATTCTACGATACGAATTCTAAATTGAGTAATTTATGCAGTTTGGGTCATTTAATCAATTCGAATTAATTAGCAAAAGTTCGCATGGTTGTTAGGTTTTATTAAGAAGACATTTGAATAAAAAATACATAAAAATTCAGTTAATTAGATACTAACTAATACAATAGAGAAGAGCGTCCACGTAATGGATTTGATTTATTTTTATCTTATTAGTTAAAACGAATTATTATATTAATTATAAGTAATGAGTTTACCTTGACCGACACGCTGCGGAAGTGTGGACCAAGTTTATACATTTTATATCAAATTACTCTTCATTTATTTTTAAAGTGTAATTATTTATTTATTTTATAACAGCTAAGATCAGCTTGTAAGAACTAATGTAATGAATAAATAAAGTAAAACATTATTATACGTATAGATGATCTTTAAAATTTGCATAATAGACATTGTTGTTAATAGAAATTCAATATAGCAGTCATGTAGGAAGTTAATTACTCGAGTACTGTAATTATCAGTGATCGGAAAAAGGTGAGCTAATTTACCTAAATTTCAAAGAACAGAGACAAAAATTGGAGACTTCCTTACGACAACATTTTTTTTCGTGAAAATTATTCCGGGTTTCGGGACATCACTAAAGTACATTTAATATTAATGTTAATAGTACAGAAAACAATTAAATTCGTTTCCTATTTTTGTTTCCCAAAATTGTCACAAAACCAGATGACACGTTTTTCTTTGTTTTTAAAAAGAGATTGTTTTTTGTTTTCAAAAAAGGAGATTGTCTTTTATTTTTTGAAAACGAAAGAAAATCACCGAGAAAATTCTCCCGAAAAAAAAATGTCGTAAGGAAGTCTCCAGTTTTTGTCTCTGTTCTTTGTAGTTTAGGTAAATTAGCTCACCCTTTTCCGATCACTGGTAATTATAGACACAATAGATAAACAATGGCGGTGTCGTCCTGGGACGACACGCGGGACGCAACCAGGCAAGGTTTTAGCAAATATCTAAATGCCTTTTTATTTGAGAACTAAGTACATAATATAACATCACGCCTTTATTCCCCGAAGGATTGGGCAGAGTTGTATAGGTAGTACACCCACATTTCCCCGATGTTTAAATCCCATGTACGAGCCTATTGCCATCAACCGGGCACAAATCCAGACTCCGGGCCGCTACTGAGAAATTACATACGGAAAATCCTAATAACTCTTTGTCCGACCTAGGGATCGAATCGAACCCAGGACCCTAAGCTCAGTAGTCACGCTTGCGACCACTAGATTAACGAGGCAGTCACTAACTAAGCATTAATCCTTATTTCTAATTTGAATTAAATTATGAAGTGACGACACGTTTGGTGCAGTGGCGGAGTGACTGGCTTCTGCTTTTTCTGTTCTTTTTTTTAAAAAACTTTGCCCCACACTAAGATTTCTCTTGTATCGTGGGTGCGTTTACAGACACAAATCTCACAAACAAACGCCCAGACCCGAAACAACCATCTATAGGCCATACAAATTTTTGTTCCGTGTGGGAGTCGAACCCACGACCCGTAGCGCAGAAGCCAATCGCTTAGCTACTGCACCAAACGTGTCGTCAAATTCCCGCACGGAACAAATATTTGTATATCCTTCAGATAGTTGTTCCGGGTCTGGCTGTTTGTGCATGTGAAGATTTGTGTCTGTAAAACTCACCCACGATACAAGATAAATCATGGTGTGGGGCAACGTTCTTTTTACATGGGACTTACACACCTAACGGTATGAGAGTGTACTTATACACCTGTGCCAACACTTTAGGGAATAAGGCGTGATGTTATGTCCTAATTTGAAGTGTAAAAACGGATGACCGTCAAAAGTCAGCAGACCAAGCAATCTACATTTTTAATACCTAAGATACAATCGAATTTCAATCAAAAACCACCATAGATAATTTATTCAAGCTTCAACCATTTTTTGCGACAATCATTCACATATCTAGCAATAATTGCGTCTATATCAAGGTCAAACAAATCAAACGAGTTTCTTAACATTCTCGAACATCGTCACGGTCACACTGCACGCACTAAACGTACATATCAATGTACTGCCTCAATAAACGCAGGATGCCTCACAGGATGCACCTTATTGTGTATTATGCTGATTTTCGAAACGCTTCCTCCAATTATTATGCAACTGCACTACGCGGGTACGCTGCAACTGCAACTTGCATACTAGTGAAAGTCGTCTCGAGTGCGCCGCGTATTTACAATAACTAACAGTAAAGTTTTATTCAATAAATTCCGTGTTCCATGGTACACGTCCCTCAATTTCACTTATGTTTTAAGTGATTTTTATGATCGGACTGACTGGGTTTGATACTTTCTGTGTACGATGTGGTTCGACGTTTCGTTCGTTGGAAAGAACGGCGGGAAGCAGAACCTTCTTTTTTTCGAGTGAGTAGTATTATGTTTCTGTTTCATAGGAATTTAATTCAAATATTCTCAAAGGAACTTTAATTATGGTGGTATTTGAGAATCCTAGGTTCGGCGATGGACGACTTTAAGTTTATAATTATGATAATATAAAAAGCTTAGGTATGATTAGGAAATTAGTAAAAGAACATTACCTCTGCACCTGTCCATAATAGATTTTAGTTTTGCTACGAGCTACATTACCAACTCAATCTATTCACAGTATATTAACTTAAGTATATATTTGTACATAAATACATTTTTAGGTAGGTGTTTATACTATTTTTTTTCAATATTTTTTAATCAATATAAATCGTGCAGTAGTACACCACGGACTGTTCCCATCTTTCACGTCTTCCTCGTCCATCCAAAGGTTATCTGGAAGATATCGCTATAAGCGATAAGACCACCATGTTACTGTTGGTTTGAATTTTTTAGTTTTTGCTATTGTTATGGTGTACTATAAAGCATATTCTATATATATCTATGATGTTAATGAAGGATCACTCTCTTATTGGTTGATGTGAATCCCGCGACTCTGGCTGTCCAGTTCCAGTCGGTAAGAATCCGACATAAGGATCGGGATACCTGTAGAGAACTCTCGGCCTTCTCCTCGGGACAACCAGGGGATCCCTAAGTAAAAAAAAGGATCACTTACTTATTGAGGAACTAGGTCAGATAAAGCCAGAAGTCACTCAAAAGTAAAATCAATTAAAGTTAAAAAAACTAATATTAATTCCGCTCAATCTGATAAACCTAACTAACCCCAACATCTGGGTAATGGTCTATACGTAGATGGCTCAATAATAGATCAACGCTTGTTGCATTGATCAAGACTCGTGTTTACACCGTGTTTAAAAAAAAAACAATTTCTCTTGGTCGCACCTGATGGTAAGAGGAGACAGGGTCTAAGATGGAGCCCACGAATCCAAGTAACAGAAATAAAGAGGGATTCCTCTATACTCCTCTAGCTCTCACGGCAAACACGCCGGAACACAGTAAACTGCTTGGCGCCGGACTTTAATGTGAGGGTGGTAGCTAGCCAGGCGGACCGTATAGATCCTACCACCAAGCGTGCTGGGTTTTGTTGAATCTTACAACACGCGTCTATTCCCGTCAATGAGGTAGTTTTATATTCCAGCCCAACACCACACGGGGAAAGTATTACACATTATTATGTTTACAAAATAATTATCTAATGAGTAACAGTAAAGATAACATGTGAAGAAATGTAACTATGTCAACTGCTTATACAAGGTTAGTCGATTAGTACCCCCTGTACTATTCCGCAAGCCACTTAAAGTATCACTAATGACTGTTTTAAAGCAAGTGTTAAAATTTCAAAATTCGGTAATTTTTTTTTCAATGCAAACGGATTATTATTTTAGTTTTTTCAAAATTTCTTCATCCCTGCTCTAGTTACAAATTCAGAAAATGGTGTTTCTAATTCATGACCCCAAATATGACCTGAAATGTAAACACCGCTGATCATAACTGAGTGTAGATAGATTTTTGAGTTTTTTTTTTTTGAATTCTTTGATCACCTATTTCTCTTTAACTACTTATTGACTTTTGGAAAAAGTTGTAGAACAAAAATTATTCATTATCATGGGTACTTTAACTCCCTTTCGGATTAGTACGCCCTTTCTGACTAACCTTGTAGGTATATATTCCAGACTATCTCTGTACCAAGTTTCATCAAAATCGGTTCAGCGGTTTAGGCGTGAAAGCGTAACAGACAGACAGACAAAGTTACTTTCGCATTTATAATATTAGTAGGGATTAGCTGTTTCCATAATAAACGTGTAGGTATTATCCTCGTGCTGTTACTAGCATGTGTAAGTGAATCATATTGGTTATGTATAGAGACTCGCTTGTCTACCCCACCTGTTTAACCAGTGTTACATCTTGCAAGATCGGTCATAATACGTTCAAACGAGTTACAAAACGTGAGTTAAGCTGTGTATTCACTGGACAACTCGTTGATAAACATTGTTTATCTACACTCATATCGTAAACTTCTAATTATTATGAATTCAAAAATAGTACATTAATGACATAATTGATTCACGTGCGTCTCTAATAAAAAAAAGTTTTAATATAAGTAGTACAATAGGGTATTTGACCGAAAAAATCCAATTAGACCGTCATCGTCAGTTAGATTATTAAAAAATATTTGACCCGTAGTTTTTCTTTTGTTACATAAACCAAAATTGACGAAGACACGACACTTTTAAAATTTGCAAAACGTCACAAGCAAGTATAATTTTACTTGCTTCTGACGTCACAAGCCCCCACTCTCGAGTTTTGATGTGTTTTATCATTCCAAATATTCATAGATTTAACAAAAGAATAAATACGTGTCCATTATTTTTCAAAACTCTAACTGGCGGACTAATTAGATTTACAATTTATTGGTGCTGTCAATATGCCTATTATGGATCCCTATCCATTTGCATAAAATTTTAAGACCTAATATAACTTAGCATCATTTTGTTTGGCATAATTATATTTTCGCATAATATAATTACGTATAATGTGAGGGTGGTAGCTAGCCAGGCGGACCGTATAGATCCTACCACCAAGCGTGCTGGGTTTTGTTGAATCTTACAACACGCGTCTATTCCCGTCAATGAGGTACGCGTAATTTTTTTAAGCATAATTTCTCTAACCATTATAATGATTAAGCATAATATTCTAAAGCATAAAGTTCTAAAGCATAACTTTTTTAAGCATAATATCCTAAAGCATAAATTTATTTACGCATAATGATATTAAAACATATTTTTATAGGCATAACAATGAAATAATTATTAACGGTTGCATATTAGAAAATCAAAACTTTCCTGAGCACAAAAGAACAACGTACAAATCAACAAAGTTTAAAATAACGATGGTCATTTGATCAAAAGTTCAGCTGACCAAAGTCTGGAATATCAATGTTTAAATTATTTATTACACTATTGACCAAATCGTTTAAAGGTCAAAATGGATTACTGGATAAATTGTTTTTATACACCTTCAAGGCCTCTTCATGAGACGATTATTCGTCACCTACTTTCATTTTCACAATAAAAACTTAAGGGGATGTTTGTAAGGTTGAGGCTCCAAAGCAGAGTCGACGGCACGAAGCAAATACAAAGAGGAGATGGTGTAATTCGATTTTCCTATCATACGACGCGTGATACTTTGCGGGGTGAAGGGAACGTTACACCCCGCCTACTTACGCCTACTTTCACGTTTTCCATCTAGTAGTGAATAGGAAAAACTAAACGCTTCGGGTACATCGGTAATTAATACGTGTTTCAGCTATTTCACGCTAGATGTCCTCGTAGTTGTAGTAGTATGTTACGACAGGGACGTACTTAGAATTTTTGTACCAGCCTACGGCAGAGCTGGTTTAAAAATTACAAAAAGATTGTGAACAAAAATGTAATAAATAAGAAAAATCTTCACACAGTAATAAGTAACCACCCCGCTAAATAATTGTATTCAAGTCGATTTTTTGTTAACTGTAGATTTTAGTGGAATTTTAGTGAAAATAATTAAGAAATCATGCCTATAATGTACATAACTACATACGGTACACAATTTACTACAGAAATTTATTACAGTTTTTTTTTTTTTGTACTTTTAATTTAAAAATTGAAATTCCCGAAAAACAAATCGAGTTCCTACATCAAATGGATACGGCGATGGGCGATGGTCAATTTTTTTCGTACTCATAGTTTCTTGGACTGAATTACTGCTTACTGCAGTGAATAAAAAGACACTCTGTACAAATTCCCCCTTATTAGTATAAAAGGCGGTTTAAGCCATCGTTTTATCCATTTCTGTTTGAGATTATCTTCGGGTGGAAATCTGAAATACGAGTATAATCTAAATTTAATTAAATATCAAGGAACTATGCAGGCCTCGTTCACCATTATTGAATAAAAATTAAAACGTCACGTATCACCACACATCGTAATTAAATAATTGAATTCTAAGTACGGACCTGTCTATTCATATTGTTTACACTATTCCACGATAGCTGGCGACCGAAATATCACGGTTTAAAATAGTGATAAAAAACAATAATACGATATTTATGTCAACAAAAAGGCTTTAAAAAAATCTCAAATCTGTTTTAATACATTATAATTATAAAGATATGAATATTTCTTACGTAGTTGTTAGTTATTCATGTTATAATAGGGTGCGCCATCTTTTGTCGAGCAGTAAAACTATTGTACGAGACGTGATAACAATAGATTTTTCTAGAACGAATCTAATAAATATCGAAAAAAAAATAGTTACGAGTGAAATGTGATGCCATCCATGGTACTTACCAAAACGTTTATCTGAGTAGTTTTTACAAGATAACACACAACACTTCATCTTTTTCTTTTAAATGACAACGAAAATAATAAATAATGATAAAATGGAATGGGAGCGGGAACGTAGGTAATGTTTACAAGACGAGTGCCGACAGACTGATAGGCCACGCCCACCGTGAGGACAAAATGGTTCTACATTGGTATCACGGTTCACAGTTGCTTATGCCATCTCCTCTTTGTATTTGCTTCGTGGTCGACGGAGCCCCGCTGTGCGGGGCTCCTATTTCTGTCTGCAGGGTTTAAAGTAACCTAACACGAAGGGAATGACGGGGGCTTCGTTCGCTCGCTTCGCTCGCTCACTCTAGCCCCCATCATCCCCTTCGAACCTAACCTATCCGTGGGTGCGCCTGCGACTAGATTATTAGACAATGGTAAAAACATTTCTGATTATCATAACTAACGTTATGCTAATAGTCATTAGGCCTACTAACGTTATGCGAATCAAATTTATGCCAAAACAAATGATTTAAGATGATTATGCCAACATAAAATGTATGCCTAAAAAAATTATGCCGAAGTATTATTATGCCAAAACAAATTGTGCCAAAATCGTTATGCCGAAGTATATTAGGACAAAGAACATTATGCGAAAAGAAGGGATCCCGCCTATTATCTTAGCAAAATAATGCTATAAAATAACTTTTTTTCTAATAAAGTACACTTCAAACCGACCAAGGAGTTTACAATTAAATTTTTTGAGCGGCTACACATCGTCCTTGGTAGCGCGCGCTAGGGTGCATCCCCGCTGGGTTTAGGCGCCATATTATTGTGTTTGTTCTAATTTTGGTCCTTTATTTAATATAGCTATACTATAACCTTGATGCTTGAGTGTAGAAAAAGTAGTGTATGAAACTCCACGTAATTAGGTATTATGTGGAGTTTCATACACTACTTTAGGGCTCTTTCAATTTAGCGGTATGCTGTCGTCCTGCTGCGGTGCGGCAGCGGCGCGTTAGTCGCACTGCGCACGGACGATCGTTTTTTGTCATACAAAGCGCGCGGTGCGGCAACAGCGCGGCGCCGGCACCGCGAACGCTCGGCAACAGGACGGCAACGTCGAAAACACCACGTGTTCATTTCGCTGTTGAATAGTGCGGTGAATAGACGACAGAGCTAATTTCATAAAACTTTCATTACTTGTTTGCTTTTATCACCTCTCTCAAACACAAGCAAGCTGTGTTTATTATGGAACACCATAAAAATGTATTTTTAAATTACACACATCAAAAGTGTCTAGGGATCAACATATATTTTTGCAATAACTTTTCTCCTGATTGATATTAATTAAAATTTTCTTTAAGGATTCATCAAATAAAGTGTTTTCGTTTGTCACAGTAACGATAAACCAAGTCACCTTTGCATTAATAAAGAAATTTGCCATTTTCCTAATAAAGGGATTTTTGACATTTGAACCACTAACACAAAAGTTCGAAAAAAAGACTGAAATCACAGTTTTCTTTAAAATTTTATTGGGTAACTTAAACAATTAATAATCCGTGTTTCTACCGCGAACACTAACAACACAAGAACATCGGTTTGGCATACTCAAAATGAGTTCATCCAAATCACGCTGTGGAATGGCCGCCCATGTTCGTTGCAACAACAAAAAAAGGTCTTCTTGCGACTGGATACCCTCCATATTCGGCAGAGCTCTTCTCTGTAGCATATCCCATGCATGCTCAATCGGGTTCAAGTCTGGCGACTGAGCAGGCCAGGGCAGGACATTGATGTTAGCTGCGGCGAGAGTCTGTCTTACAACTCTTGCGGTGTGCGGACGTGCATTATCATGCATTAACTGAAATAAGGGACCGATTTGCGCTTGTAGAGGAACGATGACGTCTGATACAATCGTCTCAGCATAAATTTGAGCGTTGAGGTTGCCTCTGATCCAAATCAACTCAGTTCTTCCGCCGATCCAAATACCCGCCCATACCATGATGGTTCCACCACTATAAGGATGGACTTCCTGGCAGGATTTTAATCGCTGTTGGCGTCCAGGGGTTCTCCAGTGTCGTATACGTCTTGTATCCGGTCTCATACCAAAACGAGACTCATCAGAAAAGCACACGAAACGCCATTGTTCTTCTGCCCAATTTCTGTGTCCAAGAGCCCATTGATATCGAATCCTACGATTGTGCATTGCTATAGGTGGTACCCGTAGCGGTCTTCGGGAATGAAGGTTCACTTCATGCAAGCGGTTTCTGACTGTTTGGTCGCTAATTAAGTTCCCTGAAGAGTGATGAAGCCTCACGGCTAACATCATGGCGGTTATTGTTGGAGCTCTTCGAGTTAAGATTTGAATGTATCGGTCTTGTCTCCGTGTGGTGCAGCGATACCGTCCTCCATGGCGCTCAGCCACGGTACCAGTGCTTCGGTAACGTGTCCAAAGTCGACTGATAACACTCTGACTTGTATTCAGAGCTAAAGCCACAGTACGTTGCCGGGAACCAGCTTCTATCATTCCCACGGCTCTGAGCATTTCTTCCCTGCTTAAATGACGTCGCCGCTCCATAATAACGTTGGTTTTAATCAGTAGTAGGGAAACAGTAGCACTAATAATGTCTTCAATGCGTTGTATGTTTTTATAGGGAAAATATTGACAGCTGATTTTCATCTTTTACTCGAATTTGATTCACAGTTCCTGATTCAAATTATGAAATGCACCAAAAAGGATCCATATAAATTTATAAAATCATAAATTTATTACAAAGCCACATCTCAATCTCAAGAAATCCGCATAAAAATGCTTGATCCCTAGACACTTTTGATGTGTGTACTTATTAAATTCATAGGTATTATTTTCTGAGCCCATTGATTACATTTTTCAAAACTGCATCTTTTCATTTAACATTCTTAAAAATATGTTCTGTTCGAGAGAGGTGATAAAATGTGATAGCCCTCTTAATATTATCCTTTTTACTAAAAGTTTGTATAAAACAAATAACCAATGAAAATATCATCATCATCTGCCTAGCCTTTTCCCAACTATGTTGGGGTCGGCTTCCAGTCGAACCGGATGCAGCTGAATATCAGTATTTTACATGGAGCGACTGCCTATCAGACCTCCACAACCCAGTAACTGGGTTATACGATACTCTTGGTAAGACTGGTTGTCAGACTTTCTGGCTTCTGACCAACAGTAACGACTGTCAAAGATCTACAAATGACAGCCGGGACCAACGGCTTTACGTGCTTTCTGAGGCACGGAGGAAACTCGCTATGGTAAATGGTCACCCATCCACAGACCAACCTCGACAAGCGTGCAACTCGGCAACCAATGAAAATAATTGTAGAAATAAATAATATCACAAATATGTTGTTTACTTTATTCACCTCAATGTTATCAGCAGTCTTTCTTCAGCTGATATAGTATGTTTGAAAACAGTTTATTTCCGCTGAATTTTACTTTTAACTTATTCAAGTAATTCGTTTTCTTTTTCATTCTCTAGACATTCTTAGATAATTAAAAAAATTGCTTGGATCTTGTTTTAACCTACGATAAAGATTATGGAAATCACCAGAATTACATGTTACTGAAAACATTGGTGCTGCTCTTTTACGGGGGCGTCGTTTTTGTTTTTGTTTCTGTTTTATAATTTTCAACAAGAGCACTAACAATAATGTTTCTTCGTCAGAGTCCATGGCTTGACTGATGTCACATCACTAGCATACAAACGCACGGCAGTCAGATAGGCTTTCAATTTAGGCGTTTGCTGTCGGACGGCTACCGTACTGCAGCGGCCCGCCAGCGGGTTATAACCAGCGGCACGGTAAACGTGCGGCAGCGGTCCGACACGAAACGTCTAAATTGAAAGCGCCCTTAGAGGTTTTTAATATCACACTCGTGTGACACTAAAAACCTCGCCTACGGCTCAGATTTTAAACTCACACTTATGTTTTATTTTAATAACCCCTATTTTGCAGCAGTTTCATAAACTACTCGCAACTATTCAGAAACAAGAATCTTTGTGTTTCGCTTTTTGTACCCGCCCACGCGTGTTGTGATTCCTGACCCGACCACGACATGGAACGGAGATTTCACTATGGCACAAAATGGTTATTTTAATTGTGTTTTATTGTGCCACTTATCCCAGGAATTTGTGCCTTGTACTTTTCGAGTAATAATAGTACGATTGTGGTCGGGCTGGGGATCACGGTTCCTGACCCGACCACAACCAGATCTAATAAAATATCAATAGTGGGAAGTAACTGATTATGCCAAAAATATGTGTCAAATTGTGCCTATGGCACACGAAATTCTTTTACTATTCATATCACAGAATATATCTTAATTCGGATAAAATTTAATAATCAAGAAATAAAGTGTGTCAATCACACGCTATGCAATTTTACTACGACTTTGCAAGCAGTTTTATTTTGTGAAATTATGCTTTATCATAAAACACTTTATTATTTTATTTTTTTGGATGTGTTCACGACTTCGTACGCGTATATATTTATTTATATAAAAAAAAACAACCACTATGTTTTGTAGCATTATATTAGTGTGTTAAGCTTGTACAAAAAACCGGTCTAATGCGAGTCGGGTTCGTATCCTGAGGGCTCCGTAACCCACATCATGACGATAAGTTGAAATTTAAACATAAATTATCTCGTTTAAACATTACCAGTACAAGCTGATCCCTTGCTGCATACTTTTACTATTAATATAGGGGTCAAGAAGTTAATCGTTAAGAATTAACCTTTTAAAATACAAAAACATAGTTTTCAGACTTTTTCCTTTACTTGTGATGTAAGATCTTGCATCTTGCCTAATTTCATGATTCTAGGTAAACGGGAAGTACCCTGGTTTTGATTCCCGAGCGATTTCCATGGTTTTTTTTTATTTTGCTTTACTTAAAAATTCAATATATATAATAATTAAAAAGCTGACAAAATAAACTCCACTTTTATTTCTTACTCTGTAACCCTATATGACCAGTTTTGTTACGACAACAGTTCAGTTAAATCTTATCTAACAGAATTCAAATGTTTAATTGACTATTTGACTTAATGCGTTGTGTGTGCCATAGGCACAATTTGACACATATTTTTGGCATAATTAGTTACTTCCCACTATTGATATTTTATTTGATCTGGTTGTGGTCGGGTCAGGAACCGTGATCCCCAGCCCGACCACAATCGTACTCTTATTACTCAAAAAGTACTAGGCACAAATTCCTGGGATAAGTGGCACAATAAAACACAATTAAAACAACCATTTTGTGCCATAGTAAAATCTCCGTTCCATGTCGTGGTCGGGTCAGGAATCACAACACGCCCACGCGACATTAACGGACAGGTAATGTTTTTCGCACATATCCATTTCATTCAATCATCAGTAAAGGTTTGGACGCAACTGCTAGGTATGCTGTAGAGCCAAATGGCGTGGCCAGTATTATTTGAAGCCTTGACAAACAGTCTAGGTAACTACAACTTTCCTCTCTACATTAGTACAACTGGCGAGGTGTAAGCTGAGCTGTGCATTTGTGTGAGTGCACATAGAATCGATTGCCAAAAAGCAGTATAAACCGGTTTAAACCAAGCAAAGAACGTGTCTGCATTGATTCTCACACAAATGCAAAGCTCAGCTTAGGCCTCGCGGACGGTAATTAGGTAGATGATTATTGATCATAGTAATTGGCTTCCAAGCGAAGGCCTTGCTGGGTTTCTTATCAATTACCTCAATTAATGATATCCTTCATTAATGTTTATTGATCCGTTTGTTGGACAAGAATATCTGTTACATCCTAAGGTCAAAACTTAAAAAAAAACTACTCCGTTGTGTCCGAAGTTTTGCTAGTTAAATCGAAATAACTCTGGACAGAATTTCTTCATTGCTTGGCGAAACTACCTATATCTACATGCCGGCTGTATATCGATCGAAAACCGGTCTCGATTTAAATTATTTAATTAAATAAATATAAAAAATTAACCGGCCAAGTTCGAGTCGGACTCGCGCACGAAGGGTTACGTACCATTATCTATAAAAACGGCAAAAAAATCATGTCTGTTGTATGTGAGCCCCCTATAAATGTTTGTTTTATTTTAATTTAATTGTTTATTTTTAAAGTGAATATACATAATAACTAAATATTCTGTGAATATTTCAAGCGTTTACCTGTTGCCGTTATCAATATTGAGCAAAAACGAGCAAAAAAATCATGTTTGTTGTATGGGAGCCCCCTTAAATATTTATTTTATTCTGTTTTTTTGGTATTAGTTGTTATAGCGGCAACAGAAATACATCATCTGTGAAAATTTCAACTGTCTAACTACGAGCATCACGGTTCGTGAGATACAGCCTGTTGACAGACGGACAGCGGAGTCTTAGTAATAGGGTCCCGTTTTACCCTTTGGGTACGGAACCCTAAAAATAAGTTTGGACCAACAATTACTACCGAGTTTGATACGTTACGAAGTAGAGATTCCAGCGACTAACAATAAACATTTTATTTTTAATTGTGTAAGCATGAAGTTTCGCCAATGGTTTTGAAATAATCTAATACTTTCTTGTCTTTTCTAATCCTTGGTGAAGGAAGATTGTCATCATCTCCAAGGTCGACAAGTCGTGTACTAGCGACAACATCCTTGATTCTTGGTAATGACGAGTTTCTTTTCTACATGAAGCGACTGCTAACTGGAATCCATGTACGTAGGGAAATCAGGTTGTCGCAACAACAATTTTGGATAAAGCTGCAAAATAACCCTTTTAAAAATTAAAGTTAGGGAGCGTCAAAATTAGATAACAACAACTAAGTTCTATACAAGATGTAAATACAGCTAGTTAACTAGAAGAGTTTGTAAAGAATCATTTAAATCGATTTCAGCAACTTTTTAATTGAGTACTTTTTTAAAAACGTTATTTTTACTAATAGCTGTCAATCCATCAAGAAAATTATGTGCATCTGAACTGAGGGATCAAATCTTAAATTACGTGTCAAGGTGATTAGACTGAATTTTACTAAATGCAGTTAGAAATAAAGAAGCTTTACTAATTTCTTATAATACACGGTATAGTTGATTAAAGTTGAATTTATAGGTACCTACTATAAAGTACCTATACCAGTGGCGAAAGCTCCATACAACTCGATTCCTATCGGCTTCCCTTTCGAAATATGGCAAATACTAGTAGGTATCTATTATTTTCAATTATCATTTAAACAAATAATTGGTCCAGCTTCCCTTTTAAGAAAATTCACCCTTCGCCACTGACCTATACTAGGTATATAAAATCTTATTTTTACTTTATACAAAAACCGAGACACCCCAACAAGATTTTCATCAGAACTGCCTGAATGTGTGTTTTTTTTTTAGTAAATTTCCAAGTTACACCTTAGTTTATGTCGCGTAAAGTTCACTAAAAAGGGTGAAATGCCTGAGATGTGCTATGCAGGGGTTGTCTAATACACGGAAACTGACCGAGCGGAACCGTCTTAAGCCTCAAGGTGTCTATTCCCGTCAACTGTTATGGGTAGAAAACTACTGAAACAAAATTGATATTCATGAAAAAAAAAGTGGTGTAAAAAATATTTCAATCGATTCTCCTAGTCATTCTGAACAAACTAGTTTCAGGTTTAGTATATACTAAAACTAAGCTTGTATAAAATTGTGTTTTTAACTTAATATTCTAATTAGAGACTGAACGATGGTCATCGTAATTGCGCAAAACACTCGTAATCGCCATGGCTTTGATTTTGACAATATAACAATATTCATTGCGTGCTACAAAGTTGTAAAGAAGTCGGATTGTTAATATACAAGGTGTAACATAAATAACGCACAACCTCTTATGGTGTCACCGTACTCATCATTATGAACAACTTTTACTATAGGACCAAACATGAAATCGTGAACAAAAAGAAAACTGTTCCCTACATTTATACATATTCGCATAACTAACATCGTCAAAATATAGGGAACAGCTGATTATTTTTCGCGATTTCGTGTTTGGTCCCATAATAAAAAGTTGTTCATAATGATGAGTACAGTGACCCCTTAAGAGGTTGTCAAAATCAAAGCCATAGCGATTACCAGTGTTTTAGAAATTAAGAATGCTAGTTTCTGTTACCCATTTCATTCAATTACTCATTCTGTCACAATAATTTCGGATTTTAACGCATATCAGATCGGTTGTCTGCCTTTTTGCTAGGCGTATCGATATCATGCAGAAATATTCAAATAAAAAAACAATACCTACACAATCAACTTAACCTTTTTCTGCTTACACAGACGCTGACCAAATCTGTCATAGTAAACATATCAAAATCACAGCTAGAACATCTCGCAACGCGCATGTTAAGAGGCGCGGGCGCAATCTGTGTGACGCAAACGTTACCCAAACGTTTTGCAAACTTGGTTTCATAGCCAGCTGATATATATCGGATTATTTAACTATATGGAAATATTACCAGCAGTCGTAGCATGACCTCCGTAGACATGGGTTTTGTCGACAAAATGACATATTGCCGAACCCCCTTATTACAAAAGGTGGTTTAAACCGAAACTAAGATAACCCCAGTTTTAAAATATACCCATCACTTGCTAACATAATATAACAAAAAGAGACGGCCTATTTTAAAACCAGGGTTTTTCTTAGACCATCGTTTGTAATAAGGGGATTGTGTTTATCTCATTTTGTCTATTGTTTCGTCGACAAAACCTTTGTCTACGGGGGTCATGCTACGCTTGCTGTAGATAGTATTACTTGCTTCTGCTTACTCAGTGATTTCTGGTACATTAGGAAGAACAGAAACTCGCCATATCAGACCGGACCTTGGCAATGGCCGGAAAATCGGCAATGGTCTCACTAGGCTGGGTACACATTGAGAAACGTGAAAGATAACAGAGAGCTAAGCTGATAAGCCCCTCAGGGGCTTCTAATGTCAATTTGCTGAATAGTTCTGCAAGTGGACTGCATATAGGGTTACCATTTAGAAATTTGAAAAGTCCTGACAAAAAGCCTGACATTTCAATATAAGTCTGGACATTTTAGTCACAAAATGCAAACATACGAAGATTTATTGTTTGATGTCGTTATTTTGATTGTTAAAGAAGATTTATATTTTGTTTTTAGATGAATGAGAAGTGAATAAAGATTAGAGACTTATTTGATATTAAGTAAGGTAAGTTTTATTACTCGTATTCCATCGAATCCAAAAAATCCGGACAAATTAAAGAGCCGGACAGAGTCCAGACTAAAGTCTAGAAGTCCGGACATGTCCGGACAAATCCGGACGGATGGTAACCCTAACTGCATATCCAGTCGGTAGTTGCACTGAATTCATCTCAATTGCCTGCAAGCTGCATTTGGCTGTTGCATAGTTTGCAGTTACGACTGTTTATGCAGTCCACTTGAAGTTATGTTTTCTTTATTTATTTAATTGTTTAGCGCTTACACTTAACAAAAACATTTCAATAATCCAAAAATAAACTCATTGGACTCACGTTATTAGCCCGGGTTACATTTAATTGGCAAGCGGAAGAACAAAAATTAGAGATGTTCTTCTTACTCGGATAAATACATGAGGTCAACAAAATACTCATACAAAGTTTACAGTAAAAACGATTATTAACTAACTTTTTATTGTGTACCGAGCAGTGGCGAAGGCTCCATACAACTCGATTCCTATCGGCTTCCCTTTCGACACGAGTAGTTACTGGAATTCACGCATTACACTTGAGCAAGGTAAGCATTTTGTGGTCCGGCTTCCCTTTTAAGAAAATTCACCCTTCGCCACTGGTACCGAATATTTACTATATTGAACTTATTTGCTTGGCCCATCTGTAGCGAAAATGATAAATCCGTATAGCTCCTTTCGTAGTCAAAAATGCACTGGTAGACCTCCTGGCGAACAGTGGAGAACCATTTTAGTTAGCTAGTGAACGGAAGAATTTGTACATAGTGAAAGCCTACCCTTATTAGTTCTGTGGGTCAATAAAACTCCGTATTCTGGATAATGGACTCACAAATAAACGCATTTATTTATTTCATTAGGGGCCGTCCATTAATCACGTGAGGTTCGAAGGGGGGGGGGGGGGGGGTTTGGCAAAAATCACGAAATATCACTAGGGGGAAGGGGGATGTAGTAAGATATCACGTGTATTTATTTTTTCGACAAACACGCGCTTTCTGAACTGAATACGAAAATTTTTATGCCAGTCAAAAACAACCTGCAACCTTTCTGTCTAGACATTTTAATCATGGTCCTTAATTTCAGAATAAAATTAGATTATACTTTATGCCTGTATTTAAAGATAATATTCTAAAGATTCTTTGTAGGTACTAAAAATACACGTGATTTTGGGTGGAGGGTAGTCTTAAACATCACCACGTATCACCACGGGGGAGGGGTGGTTAAAAATGCTAAAAAAAACATCACGTGATTAATGGACGGCCCCTTATCTAATATTATATTACTATACTACCGGTAAAAGAAACTTAACCTAGTAATTTTCGCTCATAACCTCGAACCGTACGGCAGAAAGAAAGAAAAACCATTTATTCAACATGCAAATCAACACAAACAATAATGACAAATGATTAAACAGTTATCTAAAAACAATTAACAACATACCTTTACCTACTAGGTACCTACCGGCTAATGGTCATTAAACTATAGTGGGTATCAGTACCACGTTACGGCCGTGTCATGAACGGCCGTCAGTTGCGTCAGTCATTAACCTCGAACTTGAATACGCACTGTACCGTATTGCCGTCGCGGTTGCACAACGGCTGCCGGTTGCAAAAGTGCTCGTAAATATGTTGTGAAAAATATTTGAGAAATATTCCTTGGCGTTGTGGGGCAAATATTTGGAGTTTGTGACTGACTTTAACTTTTATTTTGTGTAATAAAATATTTTATTGGTTATTTCTAATCTTTAACTGAGACGGATTTGAAATGTGTATCGTTTTAAAACTGTAAGAGGTAATATTTTAAACCTGTTTCCTTTATTCATTCTCTTAACATATAATTAACATTTTTAAATATTTTTATTAAGAAAACAAGAAAAAAAACCAACCCAACAAAAAATAGTTGCATAATCGTAAAACAGTTTTAAAAGCACTTTTAATTTCCATATAATAATAATTTCGTGAGAAAGATGTAACTACTACATAAGTATCATACATCCTTTATTATAAAATCAACATTCAAAACCACATTTTGTGATTGATACGGCGTATTAGCCACAAATGGCCTTGGTATCACAGCATCGGTCAAATGAAGTCAAAGTGATTCGCTCTGTTATGTAACCGAATTAATTAACATTTTCATTCCTTCCGTAAAAGAAACTACATATTTTGTTCTATCTGAATTGGCAAAGTTATTATACAAAATTGTTGAAGTTGGCATGCGATGACGTTCTCAGTGACATTTATAGTTTTTTTTTGTTTTTTTTATATTTATTTTGTGTTTTAGTGTAAGGTTAGGTCCAAATGGAGTGACATAGTCTTCATTGTCTAAGCTTTTATCTTTAACAGAACTTTATATATCAAGAATGTAAAACAAATGTATCTAATTGTAGTATGCAGAGCATGTTCTTTAATTTCTTTAAAGATGGACCTACTTTACTACAAACATTTCGTTAAAAAAGACGTTATGCTTGAGTGGAGACCGTAAATCGGCAAACGTACTGTGGGACGCCCTCAGGCTAGGTGAAGTAAAGGGCTTATTAAATCACCCGATTTTTAGGATCCCTAATTCTTATTCAGTGTCGCATAATAACAGTTAGGACGCTCGGTCTCTTCGATCTTCGGTCGGAAGTCTCCACCGGGCCCTAAAAATCGGGTAATGTAATAAATGCTTTACGATCTTCGCAAGGCGGCTGTTAGCAGCTGGATGAGCAAAACCGTGGATCGAGCTCAGTGGCGTGCACTTGAAGAGGCATATGCCTAGCAGTGGACTGATAGGCTGAAGATTCAAACTTCTACGACGTTCGTTTCCCCAGCCTAGTGCGTACCTAATGTTTTGTCAACAACTGTACATGATACAAACACGTTCGTTACGGTACGTTTTGATTACTAGTTTGTGCGTACTTCTGGTTATAGTATGCAATTGAAGCTTCTACTGAGAACCTACTCAAGTACTTACGATATTCATAACACGCCTTCTCCGAGCGCTTCCTCGTTCAATATTTTCAATGATCTTGAAAGGTTGTATGTATTTCCTTGTGTAGAATTATAATCCAAATACACAATGAGCAAATTGACAATTAAACGTATAAAAGTAGTAGTAGCTGGTGCACGCGGTTTGACTCGCATCTGAGGGGAATTACTTCATGTAACTGGATAAAAAGTATCCTATGTGTTAATCCAGGAAATGGTCTAACCTTGTGCCAAATTTCATCCTAATTCTTTCAGCCGTTTAGGCGTAATTGAGCAAGAAATATCTACATCGCAAATGACAAAATAATATTAGTAGAATTAATAGATACTTATTAATTATTAGTGTCACTCCATGTTTCAAATTTTGTTTGGAAAAGGCTAGGACGATATACCTAATATAATATTGATTGAATCAGCAAAAAATATTTTTGTTTTTTTTTAACGACTAATGAAATACCACCAAACACGTTGATCAAAATATTGCAGATTTTTTTGCGAATTCATATCAAACATGATTGAATAAAAACTTACGTAATGTGTTGCCTTTTTGCCGTACAATATGTTATGTACAATTTTAAATGTTTTAGTTAGGGAACAGCTGTTTTTTTTTTCGCGATTTCATTTTTGGTCCCATAGTAAAAGTTGTTCATAATGATGAGTACAGTGACCCCTTAAGAGGTTGTGCGTTATTTATGTTACACCTTGTATATGGATTGAACGTGTGTGCATAGTGCTCGCATTTATAAAAGGCATGCAATCAAGATAATGCATTTATGAATGCACGCAAAATGTCCTGAATTTACGTAGGTAACCTTGCTTTCCAAAATTTCGATTCCTTTCTAAAGTAGCTTCATGCTAAAAACAAAAAAAAACTTGTTTTTCTTAAAAAAACTACCGAACAGTGGACCGGCTCTTGTAATTGTATAATTATTTTATACCCACCAGACTGTTCGGAAGCGAATGGCAGGATCAGAAACTTATTACTTATTTCAGTTTCCTACTTATCTATTGATATTCAACTATCATCGAAGACAAGTTGCCGAAATGCGGAACGCAGTTCATAAAACACAGTAACGCAGTTTACGGATTGCGTTTAGCTAGCGCGTTAGCACGAGCTGTAGAGTTATGTGATAAATGCACAAAAAATACACTTACTTAACCTACCATAATTTTGAACGGGCTTTTAATTTAGGATTTTGCATTAAATTGCCGAAACGCATAACGTAGTTCGTAAAACATAGTAACGCAGTATATGGACTGTATTTAGCTAGCGCGTTAGCATAAGCTGTAAACTTTTGTTTCTTTACACGAAGTTAAAAAAAAAAACCAATGTTAAAAGAGTTCTCTTTTTAAACAGCTGTCAATACTAATTTTTACTCTTTTAAATATAATTATTATTTTGGTAACAAACACAGCTTTTCAATGAATGTGTACAATCCTGTATGTCTGTTCTTTCTGTATTCTAAGGTCTATGTATTATATTTTATTTAAGAGTGTATGTTATCAATGAAATCGGTTATCGGCTCTTATCGTTGGCCTGACTAATGAATGAATGGAAAGTAGTATTTATTAATTAATTTGCCATTCGAGTATCAAGTTGTAAAATACCCACTCAAAGGAAATGTCACGGCCGTAGTAACAAGATGTTCTAGGCCACCGGGGCAGAAAACGATCGAGCCCTTTATCAAAGCCTTTTTGTTTTGGGCGCCTATACTCGGGACCCTGATTATAGCTGCGGCCCTAGAGCTTGTACTATTTATTCTGTGTCTAGAACCCAATATTGGTAACAATATCGTTGTCGATCCGCAGCTCAACCACGGCTATTGACTTTGAAAAGTATTTTATTGACTGAAAGTTTTATTCGTTTCATTTGAGTACCTAGTATTAAACAGTTATAAAATACTTTTTATTTGAATAAGCCATCATTGTTAGTTTCCGAGATATGTAAAGCCTCTACACACCAAAGCCTTATACTAAAGGTCAGCGTATTATAAGGCATTACCAGCCTTCTATTTATACACCTACATGCAGACTTCCTCACATTCCTAAAACCTGTACGTTTTATCAAATGCAGGAATAACATCTTTAAAAACACGATTGGCTTATATTTAGCGATAGGTCGTTATCCTTTTGCGGGTGAAATCAGCAGTAGGTACCTAAGTACCTACAAAAAAAGGTAAGTTGGAAAGGGTACTAATCCGTGCGCCACTTATCACTTCTTCTCTCGTGTCAGCACGAGCTATACGAAAATAGCTCATGCTGTGGTGAAAAGATTAGCCAGTCAGCAAGGTTGGTAGTGGGGCTGATTGCCCAGGGTGCGCCGGACGTACTTAAGTATCGTCACTCGTGGTGGCTCTTTTCATGCACCCCAGTATCACTGATGACGGTTTTAAAGCGAGTGTTCAAACTAAATTTGATCATTTTTATTTCCGTGTAAAACGATTAGGTTTCCAATTTGAAAAACTTGTGGTATTTATTTTATTTAATATCTATGGTCGATACCCTAAAAATATGACAAACACTAAAAACATAATAATACGGACATCGCATATCTATGACAAATCTTTTGCTAACGGTATTTTAATTACAAGTTACAATGTAAACCCATCAATTATGTTCACCGATAAAGTACTTTATACCTACACATACAAGGTTAGTCGGAAAGGGGATAGTAATCCGAAAAGGGGATAGTAATCCGAAAAGGGGATAGTAATCCGAAAAGGGGATAGTAATCCGAAAAGGTATTAAAGTACCCATAATAATGAATAACTTTTGTTTTACAACTTTCTCCAAAAATCAACAGTTTAAGAGAAATAGCTGTTCAAAAATTTCATAAAATATACACTAAAATCTATCTATACTCAGTTATAAATTTATAATCAACTGTGTATACATTTTAGGTCATATTTGGCGTCACGGATTAGATACTCCATTTTCTGAATTCGTAACTAAAGCAGGAATGAAGAATATTGAAAAAACTAAAATATTTATTTTGCAGGGAAATATAAGTGATTGAATTTTTAAATTTTAACACTAGCTTTAAAACAGTCAGTGATACTTACCTTCTTTCCGACTGACCTTGTATAACTATAGAAGACGCGTCGTCTGACTGTTATTACAAAGACATTATATACGTGAAATAAAAAGTCTATAGTACGAAATTCTTTATCAACACCTAGAGGCAATATTCTGTTATTTGCATAATCAGCAATAGTTGGGGCAATGATTCTATCTTACCCAACTGTGCTGCGAAATAGGTGGTATAATTTCTTCACTGCTAATCTCAATGTCACTAGCTTGCGTTTGTGTGTTTTATTTATTTGAAATATGTATAGCGTTTAAGTTGTTTTTCTTAAAGTCGGTTATAATTAGCGCAAATGCAGTGGAGGGACGCATCATTTTATTTTAAACAATTTATTTACTAAACGTTTTATCACATTCAAGTCCACCACACTTTTCATAGAGCTCATAAGCCATGCCGCCATACATATTGCTAGTGGACCTTCCAGGAGGGTCCTTGGCATTAAGTATGCGCTAAGAGTGAACCCTCGAGCCGGGTCCCAGGCATTAGGTTAAAAACCTTGAAAAATACGCTACTACATCGTAAAATAGGTGTTTGCTTGTTTCATGAAGGTGAATTTTCCAAGAAAAACCTGCATTTATAATGAGCCCTCCTCGAGGACACCCGGCATGGCAAATGCGACTACAGGGTGCTCTCCTGGAGGGCACCCGGCACTGAACGTGTTAAAGGTTCTAAACCATTTGAAAATGGGAACTATTACTTTTTAAATTCATTCATTAAACTACAAATATCAGGATACATTATAAGAACCTCCAATGTTACCAAGGTGTATCCAATTAATTCAGCATCCTACCTACGGAGCTGCTCATTTAAAATGATACCTAGGTATATAATTACTAAAATATGTGTATGCATAATCTGATACCTTTATAATAATTACTTAAATAAGCGTATGCATAATCTACATAGGTACAACTAAATAATATAATCTCGTTAACCTTGTACATAATTGCATGACTGTCATCAGAACTGAGGCGGAAAAAAACCTCTAAATATACAGGAAAATGTGTTTCTGTCATTTTAAAGCAATTAGGGGGCCGTGAAGTCTGCCACCGTGCACCTAAATTCGACTTTTCAAAGGCGACTGTAATGGTTTATTTGAAATAAAAACTTTCGATTTTGATTTTTGTAATAATACTAGCTTTTGCTCGCGGCTTCGCTCGCGTTAATTTATAATTTTTTGATCCCAAAATATAGCCTATAGCACTCAGGGATAATGTAGCTTCCTATTGGTGAAAGAATTTTTGAAATCGGATGAGTAGATTCGGAGATTACCTCCTACATACAAACAAACAAACAAACAAACAAACAAATTCTACCTCTTTATAATATTATATTATATATATTTTTGTTCCCGATGCCGGTGGGCTACTATATTTTTAAATTATTTTGTATTTTTTTTCTATGGATTTCCATAGTTTTTTTTTTTTAAATGTCTATTTAGAAATGTAATTTTATATGTCTTTAAGTGAATAAAGGGAATAATATAATAAATTCTTTATTGTCAGGCTACTTAGGCCCATAGGTATATTTTACAAACTAACATATACATGGTTAGTCGGCAAGGGGGTACTAATCCGCAGGTCACTTAAAGTACCACTGATGACGGTTTTAAAGCAAGTGTTTAAATTTCAAAATTCGATAATTTTTATTTCCGTGTAAAATATTTTATATTTTCGTTTTTTTAAATTTCTTCGTCTTTACCTTAGTTACGAATTCAGAAAATGGAGCTTCCAATTCGTGACCTCAAATATGACCTAAAATGTGAACATAGCTGAGGTTAGATAGATTTTAGCATAAGTATTTTGTTTTTATGTTGTTTTTGAACGTTTATTTGACTTTTAGGGAAAGTGGTAGGTACAACAAAAGTTACTCATTATTATGCGTACTTTAACACCCTTTCGGATTAGTACCCCCTTTCTGACTATAACTTTGTATATTATAATAATACATTTGTATTAGTATAGAAACTTAAGCCTATGTTAAGAATGCAATAACTAAAAGAGTTCAAAACTTAGAGCGCGTTGAGCGCTTTTTTTCAGAAGCGGCAAAATCGAGTTATTGTATTCTTCGTTAGCGCGGCAGCATAGATATTCGTATGTCACCCTTTGCCTTCATCGTTAACGCAAGTGATAATCAAATAAGAATCTGCATTATTTTAATATTTTAATAGTAGTAGAACTCCTTGTGAATGATTTCGTCCGGGAAAATACTACCACCATATTGTATTTCTACCGCCAAGCAGCATTGCTGTTTTAGGGTCTATAGTGCCACTATGTTAGTGGCTATCGATATCCCTATTTGAGTACTGCCACGTCTGTATCCGGGTTATGGGTCAATGATAGTCTGAAGCTTATTTATCGAATATATTTCGCGAGAACCCAATAAGAACCGTTCACTCAGACCAGTGTGCAGTAACTGGCGTTCAATGCAAACTTCAAGCTTTAATACATTTTGATAACCTTGCACTCTGCCTTACATACGTAGGGCTCATTCACACGGGTTCCGTCATTAACGATTCGTCATAAAACACGATACGTCATGACGGATGGACGTTCACATTGCATACGGAATCGTGTTTTATCACGATTCGGCAAAATATCCTAGTTGATGTTCACATTCGTTTCGTGATTCGTAGTTTTGGATGAACTATCAAACACGAAGGATCCGTCACAAAAAAATCACGATTCGTGTTTTTTGACGAACGTGTTTTTTAAAAGACGATACGTGATTTAAGACGTGTCCGACATTTTTCACGATTCGTGATGCGTGTGAACACGGGCATTTAAAAAGAATAGCCACCGTAAAAAAAAACGAATCGAGAAAACAGACGATACGTCAAAAAAAACGAATCGTCTTCGTGTGAATGAGCACTTACATGTGTCCCTACACTATGTTCCATTTTAAATGGTTATAGGTGGCGGTGAAATTACAGTCAGAGAAGACTTTTTAACTTTATTTCTAGAATTGGCATAACATCATCAATCCTCTTGGGGTTGTAGGTATAGGCCGGCGGCAGTAACGACGTACCATGCCGACACATGTTGAGTCGCCGGCATCGGTCTGTTTGCCGAACTGTTACATAAAAACTTGTAGGATTAGAAGGATAGCTCATACAAGATACGATGGCGATGTCTCAAATTATAATACAAAGCAATTAAATGCATCAATCTGACTTTATTTATTTGGTCCATTGTATTATATTGTATAAGTATTTATATTGTATTGTATAAGTATTCACACTGAAAGTCACGAGTACATTCTATCACGACGCCTTGATAGAATGTAACTTTCTGTGTGAAATGTTTCTGTTTACCTATGTCCAAAGCCGTGTACGCCCGAACGAACACGAACATCGAACACGAATCACTATGAACGTATTCGCCGAACACACTGTTTGGTAGGTAATGAAACGCATATGCAAACGACATGTTCGAGATGTTCGTGTTCGTTCGTGGCACGGCTTAAGAGATCATTATGGGTAAGTGGTCTACCATGAAAACGTCTATCTGAATCTTCGGAGCTGATCGAAACACGAAGTAGGTACAAACGAATTTTTTTCGCATTTAATTTTTAATAATGCATAATAAATCTTACCTTGGGTACCTGAATTTAACAAAACACTCATTACTTATTTTTTTTCTCTTTTATATATAAAACTTAATTATGAACTCGTAATTAATTGACAAACAAAAGAAACAATCACAAAATTAACAAAGGTCCATTACTTCAAGACACCATATTTTTTATTTTCTTACAAAAAATATATTATTTAGTTGAATATCTTGACTTCCATTCAAATTACTTATGTTTTTTTTTTATTTTAAAATAACATGCTTAAGATAACCTTCACGATGATCTTGAAAATGAAACAATACAAAAATAAATAAAAAGCAGAACTTCCCACATAAAACCTGTGCAATCTTGAACGTGAACCGGACGCTGCCCCAAAGCAAATAAAGGTGTCGAGACACTTAATTGCGTAATCTTTTACATAATTATAATGATTTCTTTATTTTATTCTTTAACTTGGTCGCTATTGACCCTAATTACCTGATGGTAAGCGCAGACAGGGTCTAAGATGGAGCACATGAATCCAAGTAGCAAAGATATAGAGGGACTGCCTTGCCTTATACCCCGCCGGCACCCACATACACACGATGGAACACAGTACTACCGCACACCGGATCCACAGTACGCTTGACGCCGGACTTCTTAAGAGCGTGTACGCCGTACAACATTTCATACAAATTTTCAAGTCTTTGTATTTCGTAATGACTGAACCGATTTTGATGAAACTTCACACACATAAGCAGGATACTTAGGTCTAAAAAGTTAGTAGAAAACATTTTCGAAATGTCTTACTTAAAAAAAGATAGGTAAATGGAAATTTCTGTTTGTATGGAAAATTTAAAATCAGTCTAATTTAACTGTAACACTATTTTTCGAAAATGTTTTCTACTAACTTTTTAGTCCTATGTATCCTGCTGATGGGTATGAAGTTTCATTAAAATCGGTTCAGTCATATCGAAAAATAAGGACTTGAAAATTTGTATGAAAAGCCGAACGGCGTACACGCTCTTAAAGTCCAGCCACTAACCTCCATTAGTAAGAGTGATAGCTAGCTAATAAGTACCCCAAGTGTGAGTTTTTCGTGAACTGCTGTAGTTGCGTCACGCCAAAAATGTATGAAAATTTTGGCAGCGGCTTTAGGCGTGGCGCTCAATTTACGTGCGGCGAATATTGGTATTGAATGCCACGCCTAGAGCCGCTGCCTAAGTTTTCATACATTTTTGGCGTGACGCAACTACATAGTTTACGAAAAAAACTCACACTTGGGGTACAGACCGTGAGCCTAAAAGCGTTTGCCCACCGCAGCCGTCACTGAGAAACGAGATTATTTCGGACCAAGTTCGGAACGACGTGACGGCGATCGTGTATCCCCGTGACCGATCTCGGTGGTTCCCAACATAAGACAAAAATACGTGCACCGGCGCCGGCAATCTCGGATGTAGTGGACAAGAGCAGACGCATTTTGTATAGCCGGCAATTCGGTCCGTCACGATCTCGGCAGAGTTCTAGCGGTAGGGACGAACTACTCACAATCTCGGCGGCCGAGATGACGGCGCTCGGATGACGGACGTGCAGTGGACACCCATTCATAGTAATGTATGTATCGCTACTTCGGCACCGTCATCTCGTTCTCGGTGACGGCGGCTGTGGACAAACGACCTAAGCGTATAGTGCAGGCCGCGCCGGCAACACAGTTTGGCCACAGTTTTACAACCCATACAGTTGGGCAACGCCTTTGATGTCGGGTGATTCCGCCACCCCTGTAGGCGTTGCCCAACTTGTAAAATTCACTGAACTGTGTTGCCGGCACGGCCCACGGCCCCGTAAAGCCCGGCTAAAGCTCCTACCACCAAGCGTTACTAATTTTGATTAGTGCTCGTAGACTTCCGGGCGAAGGCCATTCTCCCATTTACTCCACCACGATCGGTTCTCCGCTTTTCACATCCAGTCTCAGTCGTCAGAGTAATTCTCATGGATACTCTCCGGCCGGAGTAAGCAGAGGGTATACCGGACTCTTACTGACTAAAACCACCACGGTGCTCCTCCGAGGACCTATGGCCGGGATCGCGGGATTCTCTATTGCATTCACCGCATCTGGGGCATATCCAGTCTACTCCACAATTTTCTTTAGATCGTCAATTTATCAATTTGAGGAAAATTCCAAACTCTGCGTCCCTGGATACTTTCTCATTATTATCTTATCAGCTCGTTAACGGCCTGTGCTGAATATGGGCCACCCAATTATTAGCGAGAGGAGGACGCTGCTACCTATTCTCCTGAGATAATGCGTTGGTTGCATTTAACGATACCAACAAGAAAAGACTGACTGGTCCATTTTTTTCTGGAACCACTCGTAATCAGGTTATTACTGCTCCACTGCTACAGGCCTCATCTCAGAATGAAAAGGGTCTATAGGTCGTAATCCACCAAGCTGGCCTGGTGCGGGTTGGCGGCAATTCCCACCATCGAGAACTTTTTTTGGAGCCCGCTCAAATGTTTAGCGGTCCTCATGATCGTTTCCCTTCACTATTAACGCAAGTGATAATTAATTTCTGATCTGTATGAATTCCAAAAGTTAGAGGTGTGAGCTGGGGTTGAACTCGAACTCTCCTTCTCCGGCTATCACTGCTTTTTATGTCCACATGGTCCTTGAATACTAGCTGCTAATTAGAAATTGTGCCGTGTGGTGCCAGACGTAAAGAATAGCACTACTCCATTTCTTCCTATGGGTGTCGTAAAAGGCGACTAAGGGATTCACTAGAGGATGGGAAGCAGCGTTCTCTGAGTATTTTAACAACAATACTGCGATCGCCAACCCGCCTGTCAAGCGTGACGATTATGGCAAACCTCCCCCTATTGGGGCAGGGATATGTCCAGCAGTGGACGTCTTTCGGCTAAATCATCAATTCGCAATTAGCATTCTGATTTCTGATCATCTGATTAGATACATTTTCGTTCTATTACAAGATTAACAAATGCTCTTTCTTCTTTATCAGGACCGACGAGCAAGGCATAGCGATGAAGGTGTACAACGGCATCGCAATCGCGCTGGAGATCCTCGTGCTATACGTCAAGATGACGGCCACGTGGCTCCACTGCATCTACCAGTTCTTCGTGCCGCCGGAGCCTAAGAGTGTCAACGGAGAGATTATACTCGTAAGTAACTTATTTAGACCTCCTGAAAATGTAACATAGAAATGATGAGATCCGCAGAAGAACCAAGGTAACCGACATAGCTCGAAAAATAGCAAAGCACATTGCTCGCAGAACGGATGGTCGATGGGGCCGAAACGTTCTGGAGTGGCGACCGTGCACCGGAAGACGCAGCGAGTGTAGGCCTCCCTTTGTTGACCGATTATCTGGTGAAGGTCGCGGGAATCCGCTGGATGCGAGAAGCACAGGACCGGTCGATGTGGCGATGCTTGTGGAAGGCCTATGTCCAGCAGTGTCTTTCGGCTGAATGATGATGAAACTGTAACTTGGATACTTACTATACTAACTTACGACGTACCACCGGACGTCGTATGGAAATGCATAGTCAATTCTTTCATTAACTGTGCATTTCCATACGACGTCCGGTTTCATTGATGGTTTGGTGAGGTTTAAATGTGTGGAGATGCTAGTACCTATCCATCACATTTTTTTATATTTTTTCTGTCGTTCTTTCGTACCTTACGACCTACTTGTAACCATAGAAGTAATAAGTACAAAGTCCTTGCTTGTAACATCAAAGTGACCTTCTAGAAAGAAAAACATGATTGGTTTTTTTCTTAATTAAGGATATTGCTGGCATAAAACTTTATGCTGTGTAAATTATTATTTTTAGTATGGTCCTTTTTTGTTTCGCTAGAGAACAAAAGCTCCCGTCCTTTCTTCGACTTTTTGCGATTATACTTGTAACAATCTAATAGGTCCGATTTGACACCTGTCAAAATACTAGGAGTAACGTCATCACTAGTAACAATTACTCCAATGCGTAGCGTTTAGTTTCATTTTATCATGAGTGCGCTACATTAAGATAAATAAAAAACCGGCCAAGTGCGAGTCGGACTCGCGCACGAGGGTTCCGTACCATTATCTATAAAAACGGCTAAAAATCATGTCTGTTGTATGGGACCCCCATTAAATATTTGTTTTATTTTAATTTAATCATTTATTTTTAAAGTGAATATATAACTAAATATTCTGTGAATATTTCAAGCGTCTACCTGTTGCCGTTATCAGTATCGAGCAAAAACGAGCAAAAAAAATCACGTTTGTTGTATCGGAGCCCCCTTACATATTTATTTTATTCTTTTTTTTAGTATTTTTTGTTATAGCGGCAACAGAAATACATCATCTGTGAAAATTTCAACTGTCTAACTATCACGGTTCATAAGATACAGCCTGGTGACAGACGGACAGACAGACGGACAGACGGACAGCGGAGCCTTAGTAATAGGGTCCCGTTTTACCCTTTGGGTACGGAACCCTAAAAAAGGCGACTTTCTTTAGATCGAAGGCGTACAACGTCTGTACACATTTATTTTGTGATTTTATGCAAACGTCAAATTGGACCTATTACGTTATTGGAACTGTAGTGACCAATCGAAAATACAAAATATTAGCAAATTAAAATCTAACTTATGGCTATCTTTTCACATTTTTTTTCACTCTTCTAGATAACTGGCGCTGGCCACGGCATGGGTCGGGAGACGGCGCTTCGGTTTGGCAGGCTGGGCGGGATCATAGTCTGCGTGGACATCAACCCTACCGGCAACCAGGAAACCGTCGAACTCATCAAGGAACAGAAGGGGAAGGCACATCGATACGAGTTAGTATCCATGATTAAATAAATAATAATATAATAACATTGAAGTTTTAAAGTGGAGCCAGCGTCAGAAAAGTTGACAGGAAATCGTTTGTCTTAGTATGGGCATGTAATGAGAAGTCTGTGTATGTGACTAAGAGAGTGATGAATTTGAATGTTGATGTATGGAGGGGGAGAGGGAGACAAAAGAAAGATGATGATTGTGTAAAGAATATGAAGGAAAAGGAAGTAAATAGTATAAATTAATAATGTACATAAATAAACTATATGGTAGGTATGTACCCTACATACATGATGAGGCTGACAGAGAAGAATGAAAGAGAAAAATATATTGCGCCGACCACAAGTAACTTGGCAACTGGCCAAAAAGATGATGATGATTAACATTAAAATCGTACATACATAACACTTGTGGCCGTAATGGCTAAAGAAGCACGTCCTATTAGACCCGTGGAGAATCCAATAACCGCATTTTTTGGTATGGGATCTTTTGTGTCTTATGTTTAAAATTTTGACCCGACTAACCGTTTTGATAGTGCTACTGATATGGTTACTATAAGGAACGAAAACTATCAATGGTATGTCGCTCATATCTCACGAAGGGACCCAATAAATTGGCTTTATTCTTGAGCCAACTAGCTTCAACCGTTGACAATAATAATGCAAGTACTTCGTACGCTTGAAGGTCTATGACAAAACATTGGCAGTAGATGCGCATACGATTAACGTTCAAATATGTTTACAAACACGGAAACATAAGTATACTAATATTGGTATAAATGTAGGTACATTGTGTGGAGAATAGAAACTATCAAATTTGATAAGTCATAAAATGTTGTTGAAAAACTAAATTAAACGTATAACCGCAGAACAGTTTTATGGTAAATTAATGTACTTATTAATAAGTATTTTTTTCCTCTAAACCCTAGGTATTCTCCAATATCTTTGTTCTTGAATACCTACTATAACCATACCTATAGGTTAGACCCGTCTATTGTTTTCATGTCTATGATCTAGGTATTATGTACATAAATTATTTTTTAGAATTACCTAATGTAGGTACACATTTTTTTTTAAGTTTTTTCGACACCTTGCTTATTTAAATTTTAAATAAGCAAGTCATGAGAACGCAAAATCTCCGTTTACTTATGCTTTGAATCTAGGATTAGTAAAAAAAATATTTTTCGAGACGAATTCTAATTTCCAATTCAAATTCCCAGATGCGACGTGACAGATCGAGAAGCTGTGAACGCTTTAGCTGAGAAGATTCGTGTTGAAATCGGCGAGGTCACCATGTTAGTCAACAATGCTGGGATCATGCCTTGCAAGCCTTTGCTGCAGACTTCTGAGAAGGAGATCCGTGCTTCCTTCGAAGTCAATATTGTCGCTCATTTGTGGGTGAGTCAAGATAAATACTATCTATAGTTGATAACAACTTGAAAGAAGTATTTATGTTTACGGTTTACTCACGTGCATTTTTCGGGATTGCCGGACTAGTTTCGGATTAGCAGAACCCTTAATCATGAGCGTCATCTCACGCGTTCATTGAAGGTCGCGAGTCAAATTATCCCCAAAAATGAATGTGAGTAAAAACAGTAAAAATCGTAAATATATTACGTGTCTCACGAAAGTTATAATACAAACCTTTTGAAGTATGTTAATTACGCTTTTGCTTTGTAATTCGCTGGTAGAGATCGATTTTGACTTGTGTTTTGTAAACAATAATATGTGCATCTGAACTGAGGGATCAAATCATTGCAAAACAAAAAGACAGTATTATTAAAAAAATGTAAAAACCTGATGGGATACTCCAAAAATTTGTTAAACGCGATTTAAAAAAGTTATGGCCGAAGAACATGATCCCTCAGTTCTGACGCTCGAAATAACTCTCGACTCTTTAGGCAAAAATTACTCATTTATTCAGGCAAAAATTACTCATTTTGTTAGTATTGACTTATAAGCTATGTTATTACTCGTATTAACAACTACATGACGACACAAAACATTCAGCACAAACTGTCTTCTGGGCGCAGTAGACAGAAATAAGTGTTTCCCACTTAAAGGTACAATTCCGTGCATCGCGGCTGATGCGTCAAGTCAGAGTATGAAAATGTATGGCACCGTTTCCGAAGTCTGCGACAGACGCGTGCGCCTAACGACAGATTAGTCAGTATATTATAGACACGACTATTGACGCATTAGCCGCACGCGATAGATCGCACGCGGCTTCGATCGGCCGCGATGCACGGAATTGTACCTTAAGTGTCCCATCAGCTGTCCCTCTGTTTTGCTGGCAACAATGCTCAAGAGACAAGTAAAGTAAAGTTCCTGGTCTTATTTTTATTAAACTCTGCAATGAACGCTATGTCATCATCATCTGCCTAGCCTTTTCCCAACTATGTTGGGGTCGGCTTCCAGTCGAACCGGATGCAGCTGAATATCAGTATTTTACATGGAGCGACTGCCTATCAGACCTCCACAACCCAGTAACTGGGTAATACTATACTCTTGGTAAGACTGGTTGTCAGACTTTCTGGCTTCTGTCCAACAGTAACGACTGTCAAAGATCTACAAATGACAGCCGGGACCAACGGCTTTACGTGCTTTCCGAGGCATGGAGGAAACTCTCTATGGTAAATGGTCACCCATCCACAGACCAACCTCGGCAAGCGTGGCTTAACCCGGAAGATCGGTCTATGCGGCTGTAATTATTTAGCCACGAGCTCCTCCTTTTTCAACATCTGTATTACTCTAAATTCCCTTCCAGCTCCTCCAAGCCTTCCTGCCTGCAATGATGGAGCGCAACCACGGCCACATCGTCGCCATGTCGTCCATGGCCGGAGTGGTGGGACTCCGGAACCTGGTCCCGTACTGCGCCACCAAGTTCGCCGTCAGAGGACTCATGGAGGCCCTACATGAGGAACTGAGAGAGGATAAGAAAGACTACAGTGGCGTAAGTGATTTTATTGATACTAGTGTTATTATCATTTCTTATGATTTCGTTTCCAATAATAGTTGCTAAAAAAAACAGTCCACAACAGAAGAAAAAATGATACTTAAGTATTTTGTCTTTGCCTATTTATACAAGGTTAGTCGGAAAGGGGGTACTAATCCGAAGCCCACTTATAGTATCGCTGATGACTGTTTGAAAGCAAGTGTTAAAATTTCAAAATTCGATTTTTTTTTCAATAAAATGATTTTTATTTTAGTTTTTTCAAAAATTCTTCATCCCTGCTTTACTTACAAATTCAGAAAATGGTGCTTCTAATTCATGACCCCAAATATGACCTAAAATTTAAACACAGCTGATCTTAACTGGGGATAGATAGATTTTAGAGTTTTTTTTTTGAGATTTTTGAACAACTATTTCTCTTAAACTATTGAGTTTTGGGAAAAGTTGTACAACAAAAGTTATTCATTATTATGGGTACCTTAACACCCTTTCCGATTAGTACCCCCTTTCTGACTAACCTTGTGTAGAGAGATTACCTACAGTCTCCGTTTCCGAATTTGTACGAATTCTGCGACCAATTAAGTGACTATCAGTCAAAGCAGTCAAAGTGACAGGGATGTTTTAACAGCTCTTTATTGGACACCGTCTTTACGCGTTCGTATTTCCGAAGATAGACGAAGATTGCTGAGGCGCAGCGCGCGCTTCATTATGTCGTGGTACTGTAATACATTTAAGGGCGATTTCACCAACCTATCAATAAGTAGTCCTTAGCTATTGACCAGATAAGCTAAATGTGATCTACAAATATGACATTTCTATGTTTAATAATCTTGTCATTACCACTATTGATAAGTTAAAGTTAATTAGCTATTGAAAAGTTTAGAGACCGAATTAGTTTAATGAACAGTTAATGATAGATAGGTTGATGCTACGTGAGATTACTGTATACCTAATCTCAATTTTTCCGTAGTTTTTAATTATGACATATCGTACCTACTTCAATCAAATCAAATCGTTTATTGGTTCAAATCATTTGTCATGTTTTGGACACTGTCACCTAAACTAGGAAGTCCTGTGTTTTAGGTAACAGTTATAACATAATATCATATATCAAGGAAACACGTGTGAAATAAATAAATCATCTTCTAGTATTGCACAAAAAATCCGATTTATTATTATAATGATCATTAAGAATGGAAACTTTAGGACTAACTATAACTATACTATCTATAGTAACTATTATTATTAGTATGGCCTTAGACTTAATCATGTTAGATAATCTCACGAACAAGTTTATTTGTAATGGAAACAGGAAAACCTTTTCCATTAAGATCACTGACCTTTAAACTGTACATAGCCCTCTCGTTTTTGTTTACTTTAACGAGCCAAGGAATTGATGATGTTTTTTATCCACGAGTGTATCAATACAATATGATATTTTGATATTAAATATCAACCAATGACCATGATTCTTAATTTAAATTAACAAACCGTTGATGTACTGTGATTGTGTGTGGCCTTGGAATCTATTCCCAAATCAGACAAAGATAGATAGATTATACTTTATTGAAGACTAAAAAATAATAATTCAATCACACTTAATTAAGAACAGTATCTACTAATGGCGGTCTTATCGCTTAAAACAAGTTCTTCCAGACAACCAGGATGGAAAGAATATTCTTAAACTTAAAAACTCATTTATTCAAAATAGACTAAAATTAGGTACTTAGTTCTTTTTGAACGTCAAATACGAAAGACAGTCCCCAAAAAAGCCCTCCCTTCACCGCTTCCTAGTGTTTATGTTGTGAAGAAGAAACGGCGCAACAAACTCCCCAGCAACACAGTTCTGTCTATCAGGTGAATAAATTAACTGAGTCTATACAAAGAAAATCATAAAAATTTTTACAATAATAAAATTATGCAAATATAGGAAAAGTACTAATTACAAATTAAAAAAATTATACATAAATCAATTCTGTATCTATGAATTGAGATAAATCATAATCGTATCTAACTAATATCGATACATACATAGACCTACACATAAAAACTATTGGTTACCAGGGAAGCCACATGTGCAGAAAAGAACTAGCGCCACACGTCCCTATCGTCAACATAAGAAAGATAGTGTTAATTTTCCTGATTGGAAATTATCGGAGACTACCCGGAATTTAGTGTCGTACCCAGTAAATCGATGGGTCCTATGTATTAGGGCCAAAGTGGCATTTTAGAAATTTCCGATTTGGACCTTTTTACTGTATGTAGGTTCACATTGGAAATGACAAAAATGCCACTTTAGCCCTTATACATAGGAGCCATCGAAATAGTAATAGGACGCCACCTATAAGCAGAACTTTAGCAATTCACAACAAACCCATTCTCTTTCTTCTCCAGATAAAATTCACAGTAATCTGCCCATACATCGTGGACACCGGTCTGTGCAAGAACCCGAAGATCAAGTTCCCCTCGCTGATGAAGATCCTGACGGCGCAGGAGGCAGCCGACAGCATTGTGGACGCCGTGAGGAGGAACTACTACGAGATCACCATACCCAGCTCACTTTTTTACATCAACCAGGTGAGTTCATTTCATCGTGAGGAAACCTGCACATCCGAAGGGGGGCGTGCAGGTTCTTGATTGATTATTAGGCTTTAGTTAACCACGCCAAAAAGTATGAAAAGGACCATGGGCAAAAATGTATGGGACCTGGTCCAATCCCCGCAACAGTTATAAAACCTATGCCATATGAAAGCTATTGGGGTACGATTTATTTTATTCTATGGCGGTTAGGTCAAAATCGAGCGCGAACAGGGTGTTTTAGTACATTTTATTTGTTAAAAATTGACAAGTGTTTGACCACAATCCCACCTGATAGTAATAAGTGACGATGTGATAGAGATATTAATTCATTTTTTGCCAGTTAATGGGTTATCATCAAAAACCCATATAGGTCCCACACACCAAAAAAAAACTTTGTATTTTTTTATTGTAAATTTATTAATATTTTTGCTTTCATTTGACTAAAATACAGACAATACCATTGCTAAAAATAATCAAAAATACCTTCCAGACAACCGGTAGGACAACATTCTCAGTTTTGATATGTGCCCAAACACCATGTTCGCGCTCGATTTTGACATAACCGCCATAGTATGAAATAAACGGTACCCCAATAGCTTTCATATGTCACAAGTTTTATCACTGTTGGGGGATTGGACTAAAATGACTCAAGGTCCTTTAGGTGGCGCCCCTAGGCGCAGCGTTCTCTAACTAAAATTCGCGCTAGAATTGAACGCCGCGCCTAGAGGCGCTACCTAATTTTCATATTTTTTGGCGTGCTTAAAAGCCCTTCTCATTCTGAGGAGTGGCTCGTGCCCAGCAGTGGGACAGTGATGGGCTGATTTACTTTTTAAACAGAAGTCACCGAAGGTTTTCGAATTGATATAAAATCATCGAGGCTCTTAGCTTCCGGATTGATGATTCAGCCAAAAGACGTCCACTGCTGGATATATGATAGGCATCCCCTAATAGGGGGGGGTTTGCCATAATCGCACCGCTTGGTGGGTTAGCGATCGCAGTATAGTTGTTAAAATACTCAGAGAATGCTGCTGCCCATCCTCTAGTGAATCCCTTAGTCGCCTTTTACGACACCCACGGGAAGAGATGGGGTAGTGCTATTCTTTACGCCCGGTACCACACGGAACCCAGCATCCAGATTGTCATATGATTATGGCTTCAACTATGAAAAAGTCAAAGACCTTGGAAGATTGTACGCATAGTTACATATATCAAGCTATACATTTCCAGAACGAGCTGATCTCGCATTGTATAGGCTTCCCGTACAATTAGAGGTCAGCTTATACTAGTTATGTAAGTTTGATCTTTAGCTGTGTGTACACGTGTATAGGCTACTTACGTAAAGTACTAGATGGTGCTAAACGAGTTTACAATAAAACCAGTTTATCCTGAACTTGATACATATTTTATACTAAAGCGTTGAATCCACTAGCAAGTTAGATTGCACAAGTTCTTCTGCAACCGACTTGCAATGTGGGTACACTCGCAGCAAGTCGACTTCTGGAAGTGTTACAGACTTGCTTGACTCGTCAGTGTAAACAGTGTACGAGCAGTGCCGGATTAAGATAGCGCGGGGTCCGTAGCAAATATGAAAGGGGGCCCTTGAGTTGCATTACTTATTCATTTTACTGTTATATAACAGTAGAATTACACCGATTTTGAATTAGTCCAAAGTGATCGAGCGATCGTCAAAACAGAAATAATAACACAAAGGCACGTAAAAAACTAAGAAACAACACGAAATAAAAAGGCCGGTAAAAAAAACAAAAGTCAAAAAATACACGCCTGAAAAGTATAAATTAGCATTATAAGCGTGTTTTTTTACATAATTACCTTTTCATTGTTATTTAAGTTTTTAGGCTTAATTTCTTAAATAAATGAAAATGTATTGAAATGTTTTGTTTAAATATACAAAAGAAAATATTCGAGTGGAGTAGTACAAAGCGTAGTAGCAGTGCGAGCGCAGCGAGCGCGTTTTTTTTTTCGCATTTTTGGCTTAAGCTCGATGTCATTCTAAATGCATTCTAAGTGGCTTTTGGCTAAATTCTCAAATGCTCAATTTTAAGTTGCCGCTATTTCTAGTGCTTAACTTTCGTGATAAGTTTCACTCAAAAAATTACGCTCATGCAGAGATGAGTCGGTTTAAATATGCGGGGCCCCCTTTCGCGCGGGCCCCGTAGCAATTGCTACTCTTGCTACGTGGTTAATCCGGCACTGTCTACGAGTAGTAGTACTACTACTACATTCAAGCTATACCGTTAAAGTGTGAGCTGATCTTGCATTGTAAAGGCTTTTCGTACAATGAGAGGTCAGCTTATACTGGAAATGTGTAGCTTGATTATGTAGTCGCGTGTATTTAGAGCTCCTTGTGAAAGAGTTTGTCAGGTTTGTACTACGTGCATACCTATTTGTGCCGCAGCATGATTGCTGTGTTCTGGTTGTAAGGGTATAGGTGCCGGGGAAATTACAGGCACATGAGACTTTCAACTTTATCTTTTAAGGTTGGCAACACATCAGCAATCCGTAGGTGTATACAAGGTGTAACATAAATAACGCACAACCTCTTAAGAGCGATTACGCACTGCATCCGATCCGAATCCGTGAAATTAAGGATATAAAAAACTCGGACCGAATTCGGATATTGCTTTACGCACTACATTCGATCCGAATCCGTGAAAATACCGATCTAGAGTAAAAATCTCGGACCAAATTCGGATGTTGCTTACGCACTATTCCGATCTCTGATTCAAATTCAAACAATTCAATTCCATCTTTGGCATATCGGTTTGGCGTCTGATTTGAATCCGAGGTAATGCGAAAGCGTTCATACAAACAGTACTACGGCTACTTCGGTCCGTCAATTGTTCTTCCGAATTAGAAACTCACGGATGACGGATAGAAATCGGATGACGGATGCCGGATGTAGTGCGTGAACTACCATACAAATAGTTCTATGGCTACTTCGGAACGTATTTTCACGGATTCGGATCGGATGCAGTGCGTAACCGCTGTAAGGAGTCACCGTATTCATCATTATGAACAACTTTTACTATGGGACCAATGGGACCAAATCTGAAATCGCGAAGAAAAAGCAGCAGTACCCCAAGTGTGAGTTTTTTACGTTACTACTGTAGTTGCGTCACGCCAAAAATGTCAAACAAATTTTTAGTCACGCTATTCGCCGCTAGAGGCTCTGCCTACATTTTCATGTATTTTTGGCGTGACGCAACTACAGTAGTAACGTAAAAAACTCACACTTGGGGTACTGTTCCCTATATTTTGACGAGTTATGTGAACATAAATGTAGGGAACAGCTGTTTTTAGGGTTCCGTACCCAAAGGGTAAAACGGGACCCTATTACTAAGGCTCCGCTGTCCGTCTGTCCGTCTGTCACCAGGCTGTATCTCATGAACCTTGATAGTTGGACAGTTGAAGTTTTCACAGATGATGTATTTCTGTTGCCGCTATAACTACAAATACTAAAAAACCGAATAGAATAAATATTTAAGGGGGGCTCCCATACAACAGACATGATTTTTATGCCATTTTTATAGATAATGGTACGGAACCCTTCGTGCGCGAGTTCGACTTGCACTTGGCCGGTTTTTTTTCGCGATTTCAGATTTGGTCCCATAGTAAAAGTTGTTCATAATGATGAGTGCAGTGATCCCTTAAGAGGTTGTGCGTTATTTATGTTACACCTTGTATAGGCGGCAGTAACCACTTACCATGAGGTTAGCCGTCGACTTGTTTACCAACATATTACACTAAAATAAAAACAACTAAGCAAGCATTAATTGCTAGTGGATTCAGCACTTGACTTTATAATTAGACTTGTACTACGTCTCGGTCAGGGCTGTATGGACGAGTAAAACCTGATACGCCTAGACGCTCAAAGCATAACATGCATACATATTATATTATTATACGCTACCAGTTTAATAGCATGACTGATAAGTCGCTTTACATTCGAAAACCGTGAACTCTGCTCATCATTCTGAACAAGTTCTACCATAGGATAAACTAAAAATAAGCTTTCCTTACAAAGTCATCAATGTTGCTTAACCTTTTGACCGCCGCAGTCATGTATACATGACACAGCAAAGTTTTTCCAGCACGCCACGGTCACGACTACATGACAGACTTAAAGGATGAAATCGTAGCTTGGTGCCGAGAGCACGCTTTTGCTTTTTTGATGTGGCGGTCAAAGGGTTAATGATTATTCTTTTTTTGTTTGATAGGCCATACTTCAGAGGTGGTCCTATATAAATTTTATCGAAATTGAATAAGCGCTTTTTGAAAAACAAAAACAAAAAATATAATACTTAGATGACGTTTTGGTTTGTGATTCCCTTCAACAAAAGTTTTGATGAGGACTTTCAATCTCTGTTTTAACTGTCATCACAGAAACATTGGCCAAGAACAAAGAAGATTGTGTGTATTTGTAAGGAGCCGTCATGATAATTATACACTAATACTCATTCTTAAAGAAAACTACCTAGTTGTTGGAAAGATTACGCAACAGTGTTACTAACATTTGTAGTCTTAAACCGTGTAATTTATGGCACTAAAACGTATTTAATAAATAACTTTCAATAAAAGTAAAACCCGGCTTAAAAAAAAAACTAAAAGAGTAAAATAATTACCGTAATATAAAATTACACTGAAACAAATAAAAGCCACCGACTTCTGAAACTGTTAGTTTTATATTATGGTAATTATTTTACTCTTTTTAGTTTTTTTTGAAGTCGGTTTTTACTTTTATTTAAAGTTATTTATTTTCCACGAATTCCGAATTTGTCCCGTAGCAAAAGTTGTATAGAATTATGTTCAAAGCTTATGGTTTTTGGATGTAATGTGACTAACCACTCATGCTGACCTAGGTAAATAATGTAGGTAATGTTAATGACTTCTTAAAAGTCACACACTAGAAAAATAAATCTCCGTTTAAGTGGGTTTTTTGTTTACTTACGGTCTGTCGATAGGATTAGTACCCACTTTAAAATTATTTAAGTACTGTTCGTTATCTGCATAATAGGTATGAAGGACCTAAATAAGATATGCCTCTTATTTGGCTCTCTGTTGGAATACCTACCGAAATATTATTAGCCGATTTTTATCTGGCCGAAAACTTTTCGCCACTTTTCATTTCGCCTAATAATTAAAACGCCGAATGATTAAAGTCCCTAATTATGTTTTGTAACTTTTTGTTACGCCGACTATTCTGCTGGCCACTGTTTCATTAGTCAACGGTATTATTGATCACTTTACACTTGTTATATGGCTCATTTTGCCATCATGCAAGCAAGAAAGCAAGCAAGCATGCAAGTGTTTCTGGGTTTGCTCCGCTTTGTCACCCCTTCGCTTCGCTCGCACACTCGACCAACCAGTATTTATTTTGAAAATTAATACATTTTTTAACTGAACCCTGAATAAATATTTATTCGTTTTTGTAGTTTCATGTAAAATATTTATTCGTTTTTGTATTTATATATATTTTTTTATCATTATGTATAGGTATACGTATGAAAAATAAAATTTATTTACAATAATATTTTTAATTTTCAGATCTGCAGAGCTATGCCGAGGACGGTGCCATTATATTTGAAGGACTTCTTAGATTCAGGGCTGGAGGCCCATTCTTAAATAATAGCAATATTTAAAAAATTGTCCCTCTTAATTGTTTGTCCTTACGGACATAATTATGTCTCCCCCGAATAAATTAGGCAAAGATAAGGCTCAAGTTGAAAGGACCAAAAATTATTATAGGCTAATAAAGCCTATTTAAGCAAATGATTGCCAAAAGCATTTCTAAAAACTTGGCTCTTTTTAAAAGAAGAAAATATTTTGATACAGATAATTAATAGTTGTGAAAAAAGAGTCCAATAAAAAATTGTATTTTTTTATAAAACAGACTGCGACACTTCAAGTAATTTTCTTCGAATTATTTCGAATTTTATAGGATAATACATTATGCTGATGTTTATTTTGAACAAAATGTCGTTTTTGTCTTACATTTAAAGACCAAATTTTAGACACGTAGATGTTGGACCATTTTTTGATGCTGAATACTAAAAGTCCAACTTTTATCGTCTTAGTTAGTGCAATAATGAAAAAAAAATAGTTATCTTTCTTTACACACAATAATTGTTCATATCAAATGTGTCTATGCCAAATGTATGTATATTTGTCGTCGAACTTCACTTAATTATTAATCAAAAACTTTTTGACGGTTGTTGTCGAATATGTTTTTTGATACTTCGACTCCCTTAGCCAAAAAATACTTAAATTAAGCTTAATAAGATTTTTTTGGCAAGAGGAAGCCGGTTTTTATTGCGTGACAACTTATTTGCATGAAATAATACTTCCTTTTGGTTTACTGGGCAATTTTACTTTTACATTTTCATTAAAATCAAATCATGTGGCGGAAAAAAGGGTTTGGTATATTTTTTAAATATGATCGCAGATTTCTGGTAACACTAAGTATAATTTTTTTTTTTTAAATATCCTTTTTAATTAAACAAGTAAGTAATCCTATTTTTTTTAATTGCCTTTCCTTTTGCTCGTTTTATTAAATAGCTAAACAAAATATTGTAATAACTGGAATTGCCCAATTTACCGAAATGTTTGCGCTCTTAATTTTACCATAAATATCTAGTATAATACTTTTTAGACTAGATTAGGATATTATTTAAATGTAAAAGTCAGACAATATGCAAATAAGTGATAAATATCAGTGCCTAGACTTAAAAAGTTTGAATGAATTTATTGTGTTTAATATAAATCTTGCCTTTATTTAATTGTCCTTTTCTACATATTTATACTACATATAAGTACTATTCTATGAATTAGTATATATGTAATATATTCTGTTATGCTGTATATAAAATGTATTTTGTTATTTTATATACTAACGTATAATAAATAATATCGTGTTATTAAATATTTCTCAATATTATAGTTAATGTAATGTTGAGAAACTATTAATTATTAATAACAAAAAATAGAGTAACTAAAATATTTTTAACGTATTTTTCAGAGATGTATGCTAACTAATGTTTAGTATTGTAATAGTTTCAATTGATCTTACACTAATAATGTTGCATATTGTGATCATTACTGAATTTTTAAGTGCCATCATAAGTAAACTACAGTGGATTTAAAACATGATATTATGTATTTTTATCGTATATGTATTCTTATGTGGTCATGGTTTATCAACTTTGTTTTTTATTTAGTAATTTTATAAACTGTTTTTAAATATTTGCCAAATGTAAACTTCTTTAACAATAAGTATAAATATTTACGATGATAAAAAAATCCTAAATTGTTTTTATTATTGTTTCGCAATTTAAATATTATTTTATAATTATTTGGCCTTGTACAACTAATTTATGTTCGGTAAAAAATTATGAAACTTGGACAGTTCACCGTTTCACACGTAAAATATTATGTTTCACACGTCATGTGAAATGGTGAAATGCTACAACAAAGTTGGTGACCATTAATTTCCGTTTTTTATTATTTTACTGTTGAAATGTTTGTTGTGAGAATCGTGTTTTTAATTGTCAATTAGATTAAGGTTGTGATGCTGATTGTTTGTGATGTTTTTGAATGAGCTACAGAATAGATTAAAAAATAATAATAAACTGGGTTGTTTTATTGGCACCAATAGAGATTTGTAAAATCAAAACTAGCAAATAAATTCTCAATCTATTTATTTCAAGTTTACATTTTGATTATTCACATTTAAAATGTACAATTTCTGCTACATACACATAAGTACTACCGACATTTTGGCGTATAATCGCCGTATTTGGAACGACTTTATCTTAATAAATATTTAAAGCAATTACAACGGTTTTAAATCATATAAAAAAGTTTTTTATTGGAAGGCGGAAACCAGTGCACTGTAGGAACTATTTTTAAAAGCTGGTGTTGTTAGAAATCTTAATTCTCTATTTAATAATAATGGAATTTGGTTTGTAACAAATTGGCCGACATTAAATTAAATAAATATGGATAAAATCTTATAAACATATTTAAACTATAAAGTATGTATGTACATATTGTATTAATTGCTTTTTTTTCTAAGTTTCGACAACAACATGTACTAACCATATTTGTTTAAAGTTTAAACAAGGATTGCACACCTACACCTACGCCGAGATATCGACAGACATATGACATGTCGTCATCAAATATAATTAGGATTCAGTTTTTGTAACTTGCCTAACGAATCCCAAAATAGAAATATCCAATATTCCTTATCAGAACTACGCTACACAATAACTGATTGTTTTTATTTTATAATTTTATTATAAAATAGCTTACAGGTATTTGTTAAACTTTTCTCTTCTATTTTAGCGGCGACGAAAGAGTGTATGTACTTATTAATAATTTTTCACACACAACTTTTTTAATGACTGAATGACTTAAAAATATATTTATTTATTTTAGCCACATGACGCAGTTTTTTTTTTTTAAATTTATGTATAAATATTTTTTACAAATGAGTAGCTATACCTACTGCTAAAATTATAAAACAATTATTTCAAATGTCAATTAATAACAATTACCTAAAGCAAACAATATTTTTTATTATTTCATAAATGATGTAACTTAATTTTACAGCATCACATGCTCGATTTAGCCGTAAAAATATTTTTAAATATTAAATCTACTTATATATTTTAAAATATTATTTTTATTCATGATACTATATTTACCTCTAACACAGACCTAATTAATAATCATCATTATTGTGATAGAAATTTCTAATACTATAATTTTAACATAATGTCGAAGCCAACATTTAAAACGGCCTATATGTGTCACCCCGACGTCCATTGCTCTAATCGTATACAAGACGCCAATAAAAACAAACACAACCTAATAATGTTAGACAAAAGACTGCTTAAATGTTTTTTAATATATGTTATAAAATATACAATATTAAATTATACGTATAATGTGAATATTAATAATGATCTAATAATTATATTTACATACATAATTTAATAAAACTGCAAAAAATAGGTACTTCGAAGAACAATTTAAAATACAATTTATAAGAAAAAAATATATACACGTTTAAATATAAATTCAATTGAGTATTTATTTAATGCCTTTATTTAAATAATGTTACTAAATAAATTTACAATGTTGAAATATTTTGGCGAGCTCTTTTGCAAGCCTCCATGCTGAATTGAGTTTACAATTTCAACATATTTGTTACACATACAAGCTTTAATGTCTACAATAATATTACAAGGTCTACTACTAAACACGAATGTTGTGCCAGAAAGGAAATCATGTGACAATATATATTTATAAATTGTCACACTCGATGTGTTTAAAAAAAAAGATTATTTATCCGGTCCGGTCATAATTTATCGCTGGATGAGCTACGTCAACCAACCTCTTATTAATGTTATTTTACCATCACTACAAAGTTTTAGTTGTGTTTTGTTTAACAGTAGTTATTAAGCCACAGAAGTGACCTACCCGGAATTGATCCAAATAGGTCGAAACCGGAGTTATATAATAGACGCATAAAGAAAAATTGACCGGATCGCACAATTCGTACAAATTCGGAAACGCGAAGATTGCCGAGGCGCATAACTTAGGCCGTGGTATATTACAAACGCCAGACACCGCGACAGGCGTGTGAGAGAGACTAGCATAGTCCATTTCTTTCAAGGCCTACGGCGTTTGTAACAGGCCATGGCCTAAGCTAAGTACTATATTCGGAATGATTTTATTTGCGATTGCGACCGGCTAATTAGTTTGAATTCTTTTGATCTTTTATGCTACGAGACTTTTTCTTTTCTGACATAACATTATAAGTACTTCGACACAACTACACAGCGATTTTACTAATAATTGACTTCCGCTTTGTTTAAATAACTTGGGAGCGCAGTTCAATAAAAATAAATTGTAATAACAATGCCATTTCATCAAAAATAATAAAAAAACACATCGTGTGATTGTCCCACCTGGCAAAGTCTCTTTTCATCCAAAAAAAGCAGCATTTTACCATTTTTGATGCATGTTTTACTTGTTACATAAACAGAAGTTTATTCTATTATATAAACAAATCGAAGCCACGTAATCCTTTCAGCATTAAACAAATTAATCTTTAGCATAAATGCGTGGGCATACTTATACCATCCTAATTTATTTATAAATATATATTATGTAATTCATGAATATATTTTCAACTTCAGATATCGAGGCCAAGACTTAGACGTTCTTTGATTTCCAGGCCTTAACTTGTAACTTGGGCCAAAGTTCTTCGAGAAATTTTGGCAAGTCTCATTGCCTTAACAGTCGTGCTTATCATATTTTCTGTCTGTTTTCTTTCGAATTGGAAAGTGTGTACATACGTTAGCATTATTAACTTCTAACATTTCCATTCTCAAGGCCTCGATAAGCTTTCATTTCTACCCTAACTTACAATCCTTACGTTATTTATCGCGATGAAAATATTATCTTTTGTTCGTCCCATTCCGATCTGGTCCACTACCTACTTTATAATCTTATTCTATACTTCATTTCTTTTTGTCCAATCTATTTAAATCCAAATCCATTTTATTTTTGATATCATTCTTATTTACATTTAAATTTATTTGAGGCGATACCTCAGAGGTTTGCTAAGCGGCGCCCCAAATGTAAACGAACTTAATATAATTATTAAAATATGAGAGTTTGTTTTTAATAAAACATTATTTAAAATAAATTAACAATATATTTAACAAAAACATACCTATTTTGAATAAACCATGCACATTTTTTTTTATTTGATCGTTAATTTACAAATAAAACTTTGGTTTTTTTGCACGTGAGGCCATATTCCAAGTGACGGCCTCAAAAAGTTTTTCAAAGCCAGGCCATGTCATGTGGTATGCGTAGAAAATATTTGCATTTAAATTGTCAGTGTCACTTATTTCTGATTTTATTTCAATATTAAATTAAAAATAAGTGTAAAACGTAAGTCATTTGGCACTAAAATATACATAATATTTATAAGCTTATTCTGCAATTATGTAGCATTATACATATTGCAAAAACAAAAATACTGTATTTGTTAAGTATTTTTCTATTAATTTCCAGTCATCAAGTTTGTACGTATAGAGTATGGGCAGAGTTAGAGGTAGGTTATTTAGAATATGTCGACGTCTTTCAGGTGTTGGTAGTTGCGGTCCCAGTATCCACCGTTGTACAGCCAGTCCTCTTGTTTGGTGTAGGGATTTGTGCCTTGGCTGAACCATCTGAAACAGAAGCAAAAACGTTTTTAAACTATTTTTTTTCGCCCCCTAATGCATAGGACACCTTGTCATAACGTAGTAAGTAAAAAGTCAAGGATTTGTCAATTAAATCTTATGGAAAATTGTTTTTTTTCATTCACAGCATATATTTAATATATAGGTTCACAGCATATATTTAATTTAAGCTGTGAACCTTTAGAAAAAGTTACCGCGTGGGATATATACATAAAGATCAAAAATAAATCATATTTGGGCCCAGCAGGCTAATTCACGTATTTTCACGTGGATACGTGCTTGGAATCTTTGTATTTTTAATGGTACAGTTTTTGTAGACGATTTATGTACGATTAAAGAAGAAAGATTCCTACAAGATAGGAGGGCACGTTTCCTGCTTCAAAAAATACCTGAATTGGCCTGCAGGACTAGAAAACAATTCAAAACCATAAACGTCAAAGTGATTCTGTTATCAGTTGTCCTTTTTTGTCTCAAAAACTCTAGTTAACCTCCGCCGCAAAAAATGGGTGTTATAGGTTTGAACCCTTTGTCTAATGTGACACCGTAGCTCCTAAACTGATGAACCGACTTCAATGCGTTTTTATTTTATTTGAAAGCTGGTTTCATTGGTATATTTCTTACAGTCGTATTACAACTATTAATTCTGTGTATTCTCTTCTAGTTATGTAATATTTGCGCATTATGTAGTGCATGCAGTGCTCTTCTTTGAGTAATGGGGCGCTTAGACTTAAGTTTATAATGTACTACTTGTTAAGTAATAGTGGACTCATTGTTGAAGAGCCAAATAAATAAATTATATTTCATGACAATCACTTCAGGCATTTTATTGTCGGAGGTTATTTATTTAAAGTTTAATTTATGAAGTGTTACCTCGCCTGCCAAGCCTCAGGGGATTTCTTCAGCAGCTTCCTAGCGGTGCGCTGCTTCTCTTCGAGCCTGGTCTTCTCAGTGGCCGCGCCGTCGATGTCCCCTTGCTCCAACAGCCTGATGTCAGGCCTCAGCCGGCTGTCGGTAGGACAGAGTTGACCTTTCATGTCCCTCTCCAACTCGTTCAGGGACATCGCGAATTCGGTGAACTGGTAGTACTGGAAACCATAGAAAATATAATGGATTTAATGAAAATTTGTAAAAAGGTTATGTTTTTTTTTATTGTTTTACTTGGTCACATTTGACAGTAGTCGCACCTGGTGGTGAGCGTAGACAGGGTCTAAAATGAAGCATACGAATCCAAGTAACAGAGATATAGAGGGATTCTCCTATATCCCTCTGGCTCTCATATACACACGACGGAACACAGTAAATTGTTCAACGCCGGACTTTAACGTGAGCGTGGTAGCTAGCCAGGCGGACCTTTTATCCACAAAGGTAGTCTTACAATAAAAATTTAAGAAATAAATACTTAACTAAGAACTGCACAGTACATGATAAGCTCCTTTGGGAGAGATTAGGAGTCAGTTTTATTATGTAAAAACCCTGTGTTAGAGATCACCAGGCTCTCACCTTGCAGATTACGTCTCGCAATAAAGTATGAAATCAGATAGATGCCATTATATTTAAAAATTCCCTACCAATAACCAGCAATCTATAATAGGTATTTATATCCTCAATCCGTCTCTGTACGGTATTTTTCTAACAAAAATAATGTTTTAGCTCAAACTTAGGGCCGAGCCACATTTGACAAAAGTACGTCGCCAATTTTCGAGGAATTTTAGCAATGTATCTTCGGTCAAATGTGTACGGTGTCAGATTTTATATGGAATCATGTGTACCAGCGAAAGATCGGCGATGTTTCTTCGGTCATATGTATCTCTGCTCTTGTGTGTGGATCGGAATGGAATGACCTCTAAGGACTGTTACCTGAGCACTAGTAGGGGGTCGCGGCCTCGCCTCCCACAGTGTGACGGAGCCGGCGATCTCGATGTTATTTGTATCATCAGACTTCGGAACGTCTTCTGAGTTCTCCGCATCGTCGGACTGGAAATGATATTCAGATAGTTACAGAATATTTTATCACTATTAGATTTTGATTATTAAAAGAGCGATGATCTTTGGGGTTGTATGTATATTGTAAGGGGGAACAAAACCTAATTCCCGAAAAACTTCGTTAACTCAAACTTCTAAAAATATTGCACTCGGGCGCAATGAATTCGAGTCATCAACATAAAACTTAATACCTATCTCGGAAACTAAGAATGCTATTATTCAAATAAGGGCCGATTTTTCAATCGTCAGATAACTTTTGTCTGATGAATAAATATGACGGTTTGACCACGGACTAGAAAAAAAAGAAGGACTCCGCGCCACGCATATCAAAAGTGAAGCACCGTACCGATCTATGTGTGCGTGATTTGAGGGATACCAGATAAATGAAAACTTCCCCATTTTTTTAAAATATTTTGAAAGTTTCATTTCTTTAAATGAAGCCATATAAGAAGTCCGCTTACATTATTTAATTGCAATTACAAACATATACTTAGTTAAAACTTAAAATTAAGTATTTATTTTGTATGAGTGACAAGAAAAACGTTTTCGACGGAATTCAATGTTCTTCATCTCTGCAGGCTCTTATTATTTTAATCCAATCATTATTCCATGGTTGATTTGCTGTAGGAAATCTATAAAAATAATCATATTCAATACTTGCAAAAAACTCACAAAGAACACAAAAAAATGGATTACCCAATCTCTCGGGAAAATTACCCATTTATTTTCCGACAGCACTACTATGTCTTTTGAGGTTTTGTGTTCCAATAGTAATGATTTTAAAATATCAAAAATACAATAAATCAACAGGTTAAATAAGTGTCTTACTTGTGAATGTTACTCCTTGACACTTTTTCTGGGATTTAGAATTATTTTTAAACCATTTCACAACACAAGAAGGCATTATTTTATTTTATTACTTGACGTAAACAGTACCTACAATGACGGCGCGGTGCCGCGTAATGGCGGCCGGTCGGCACCTTATGATGCAAATGTGTGCGTGAGGCATGTTTGTACAAACGGTCCGGCATACTTATAGTGCTTCACTTTCGATACACGTGGCGCGGAGTCCTTCTTTTTTTTCTAGTCCGTGGGTTTGACATATTTTCTATAAAAAGCTGTCAAAACATCAAAATTATTCCTCAGATAAAAGTTATCTGATGATTGAAAAATCAGCCCTAAAAAGTATTTTATAGATTATTTAAAAAGTTTTATTTGTTTTACTTGAGTAGTATTAAATAGTCTATAATAAAATACTTTTTATTTGTTCTTACTTTACGAGATATTACGGTTTATGTTGGTAGCCCGGATTCATTGCTCCCGAGTGTATTTGCGAACTAAATGTTTACAAGGTCTACATGTCTAAATAGTGCTTATATGAACATTGATGCTTTTATTTAAGTGTTGTTAAGAATTATAAAATAATTTAATTAATAATTATCATAAGTATGTAATAGAAAGTTATAATTATTACAAACATAAAATAAGCAATAACTTCTCAAGGCAAGTTGATGAACAAACATTTCGCGTCTATAGCGGAACGTAGAAAGTTACATTTTAATTAATTAGCAAGAACGGTTTCCTTCAGTTCGGGGAAATAATAAGAAAAAGCAAATTTACTCACGTCCTGAATGGACATGGAGCGGAGCGCTCCAACCTTGAAACTGTTCAACTTGGCGAGCATCTTCTTAGGCGTGTGCGAGGGTGTCTGAGAAGATGCTTCTTCCCCGCGCTCCTTGGCCCACTGCTCGTATGCGGCCGCGCTGCAGCACTTGATGTACTCCGTCCATTTACCGTACAGGAACTTGACGCGTTTCTTACTGAAATTAAGGAAATGCAGTTCTCTAATAAAGTCTCCACACAGTAAATTCGTCTGTGACGTGGGTGTATTAAATCTCAAAAACGATGTGCTGAGTGCGAGTTTGCAAATTACGAACACGGCAATAGTTTTCGTAAGCTCGTTAAACTCTGTCTCTCTCACACACCCGCAAGAAAAAGAGACAGATATATTATTAAGAAGAGCGAGCTCATGATTTGTTCTCCGTTTTCGTGATTTACAAACTCGCACTAGGCACTCAGAGCTCATGACGCGCAAGAAGAGAAGAGTCGGTCAGTTTTTTGCCGGGAATATACGAAATATGTATAAGAGTTGCGTCCGAAACTGGGACCGATCGGACGTAATAAGTAATTTCTACATTTCGATTCATACATTTTGTACTAGACCGACACTGTCAGAATTTGACGGATCCGACAGTCTGCGGGTGCTAGTACAAAATGTATGAACGTGGGTTTAAAGCAGGGATGCACAGACTTATTAGGACTTGGGGCCACTCGAGCGGACTATGAGCTAAAGGCGGCCACCACAATTAAACACAATAATAAAGTTAAAATTAGATTTCTTAAAAAATATTAGTATCGTAGTGTGGGATTTTGATAAAATTTAAAATCTTTCTTCAGAAGCTAAAGCTGGTCAGTACTGATAGAATGCAGTATTTTCATACAAATGCATAAAAGAGTTTAATTCTCTGGCGGGCCGCATGTACATCGACGTAGCGCCGCAAGCGGCCCGCGGGCCGCAGTCTGTGCATCCGTGGTTTAAACCAAAGGAATATAGAGCTACAGCTAGAACAAGAACACAGAGCGCCATTGTTTGTCGCTTTAAACGATAGTTCGTTTTCATAATTTACACCAAAAGGATACTAACGCGCAAGAATGATAACAAACAAGAACTGGATTTCTAGCACATGCTCTAGAGATGTTTACATCAAGCGAACGGGTGCTCATTGCTCATTCGTCAAGTGTCTGTGGCCAGTTGTAGACTAGGTACACTGTGTCTGACTGCGTTCATCGATTTTTGCCTTTCACGGCGGTAAGATGCAGAAAGAGAGTTCATCTATTTTCTGGCTTCTTCGAGACACTACATTCTAGCAAGTTTGAGGGGGAAAGAATTTGATGGAGTAAATAATGGGTGATTCATTTGGAGGTTCTATTTTTAAAACTAAAAAAAATTTTTTTAAAAATAAACTTATCGGGTTATCTTTACTATCATAAAAAAGAACAATTCTTGACATTTATTTTTTAAAGATTTTTTCTTTCAAATGTTGTCCGTAACTGCGGTTAACATGATCCATTCTGTAGTTCCAACTTTCGACGACGTATTTTCGTTTGATTATCGTGTCACGTTAACGGACTATTTGTTTCCTGAAATTGAAGCCAATCTCCAGAACTTTTGGTACTAACAGGACGGCGCCACTTGCCACACAGCACGTGAAACCATGGCTTTATTGAGAGAACAATTCGGTAAACAGTTAATTTCGCGGTCAGTTGGCCGCCGAGATCCTGTGATATCACACCCCTAGACTGTTTCCTTTGGGGCTATGTAAAGTCCAAAGTCTATATGGATAAGTCACGTGCGATTGAGCAACTGAAAGCCAATATTACTCGTGTTATTCGCCAAATACCACTCGAAATGCTCGGACGCGTCATCGAAAATTGGAACTGCAGGATGGACCATGTTAACTGTAGTTATGGACAACATTTGAAAGAAATAATCTTTAAAAAATAAATGTCAAGAATGGTTCTTTTGTATGATAATAAAGATAACCCAATAAAGTTCTTTTTATATTTTTTTTGGTTTTGAAAAAAGTACCTCCAAATGAATCACCCATTAGAATGAGTATTCGTTCGTTTGGTCTAAACCCACTTTGAGCAAAGTGCCTTCCGGCGGGTGTCAGTCTCATAGTTTTTTTCTGGTAATGTACGGCCGAGCTAAAATCCAATAAAACCACGTACAAACAACTGCAAAGTACTCACTTAGCATCCACAATAAACCCATCAACTCTATGCAGATCTCTGTTGTTAAAGCCAGCTGGCTTGAACACCAGGTTGGCTTTCAACCCAGCACCCCCGTGGCACGTCACCTCCATGGCTCCGAACTGTTCGATCCACAGCTTGCCCACGATCACGTTGTGGACGCAGCAGTTCACGTTGCTCCAGGTGTAGGCCTCTCCCCACCTGGATAGGAGATATTGAAGCTTGAAATGGTTCTGACTTCTAAACTGTATTTGACTTTTTATAAAGAGAAGCAATGAGGTATTATGATATCATTACATAACTTAGTATGTACCAACGAGCATGACATGCACATCTGCATCGCTCAGCTCAACCATATTGAAGGGAACCCAACGACCGGATATACAACGCCACTATCAGCAGGACATTAAGAGCGCATGACAGACTCATACTAGAAGACAATAGGCAGTAATATTAGGATATGATTTTAGGTGTATCATCAATTGCTGCATGATGCTCACTTGACAGTTTGGAATGCAAGCATTATAAAGCGATATTATTATAAAAATACAGATTCGGGTCTAGTCGCGTAGAAACTTAACCTTTTGTATTAACGACGTAATTATCGACTATTGAATTTTCTAAAAATATACAGGGTGTCTCAAAAAGTAGTATCAAGCGGAAGTCTAGAGGTAGATCACCCCTAGAGGTTATGTTCCGCGATTTTTTGTAGTTTTCTAGTTATGATTTCTTTTCATGTTGTAACAAAACTCTGACTTTATTGACATTTTTGATCAATGTCATGAATACATGATGAAAATGCGTGTTCTATTCATCTAGTTTGGAAATAATAACTATTCACGTCACTATGATCAAAAATGTTATTAAAGTCAGAGTTTGGTTAAGACATGAAAAGAAATCATAGCTCGAAAACTACAAAAAATCGCGGAATATACATGGGGGTGATTCGGGTACCTCTAAGGGTACCTCTGGACTTCCGCTTGACACTACTTTTTGAGACAACCTGTATATTTTTAGAAAATTCAATAGTCGGATGTATGTCCATATCAACAAAACAAAAATATGGAACTCGTTACCTACGCGAGTAAAGCTTTATTTATAGGAAATCAATCATTGTCAGCTTATTGTCAGTCATTCATGATTCAGAGTAAATTTTTTCACTACAGTCTCGAATCAATGGAGGGCCTAAATTAGATGAGTTCTCAAAATTATTCAATGGAGATTGGTCCTCGTGTAGTTATTAGGAATCTACATATGTTACCTATGCTTATACAAAGTTAGTCGGAAAGGTACTAGTCCGAAAGGGTGTTAAAGTACCCATAATAATGAATGACGTTTGCTCTACAACTTTCCTCAAAAGTCAATAGTTTAAGAGAAATAGCTGTTCAAACTTTTTATAAAAAATACACTAAAATCTATCTTGTGACCATGTGAAATACACTAAAATCTATCGTGTGACCTGTAATAATAATAGTTGTATGTGTAAATAAATAAATAAATCTTTTGTTTTTCATTTTTTTTATTTATCAACGAAGAAGTTTTGTCAGTATTATTCCAAACGATAATAAAAAAATCTTTCTTGTTGTTTGTTCGTTTCATAATTCGTCATTTATGATTTTCTGTAGTTATACGTTACTACAAAAATATTTCAATTTATACGCGTGCTATAAAATAATATGGTTCTGCGTAAACGAAGCTTCATTCCAAATTCAAATACTCGTAATGGCAGTATCGAATCCAACGACAGTCGTTTGCTATGGCGAGTACCAATTTACTCCGCAAACATTTGCGTGATTTTTTAATTAAGAACACAACGTATGTTTACATTTCCCATCTACCCATGTTCTGTGTACATATTTGGAATTCGAAAAAAGGTTCTCAATAAACCATAAAAAAACCATAATACAAAACAATAAAAAAGAACATCATAATAATATCGTATATCGTCGCCTTAGAGAGCTCATACACACGAGCGGCATGTTCCCAACGGCAGAGGTAACTGCAGCCGTCGACGCGTCGACGGCTTCCGTTGACGCGTCGACGGCAGCCGTCGACATTTCAACTTCGAAGATCAGCGGCAGCGGCAACAACTGCAAGTGTCGCTATAGGTCGACTGCTGCCGTCGACGCGTCGACGGTTGCCGCCGACGCGCGTCAACGGCTGCAGTTACCTCTGCCGTTGGGAACATGCCGCTCGTGTGTAAGAGCTCTTAGGCTCAATTTACACCGCCGCGGAATGGAATGGAAGCGACGAAATTGTACATAGCTTAATGTACTTTATGTCAATTGTATAAAGTACAAACTAAATACGAGCCAAGAAAAGGTCGCGAGGATTCCCCGGAAGACGATTGAGCCTTAGAGTGAAAAACTCGGGAATGCAATAGGTTATTGCATGGTTCCTGTGAGCTTTCACGTGGACTAAGTAGCGGGCAAAAACTAGTCTATTATATTTATTAAGAATTTGGAGGTGCATGAAAAGAGCCTCCACGAGTGACGATACTTAAGTACGTCCGGCGCACCCTGGGCAGTCAGCCCCGCTACCAACCTCGCTGACTGGCTAATCTTTTCAACACAGCATGAGCTATTTTCGTATAGCTTTTCGACAGAAGAAGATTAAGAATTTTATATGCCCAATAAAGGCTTGGGCTCGGGAGGAGGAGCAGGAGGAGCTCGTGGCTAAATAATTACAGCCGCATAGACCGATCTTCCGGGTTAAGCCACGCTTGCCGAGGTTGGTCTGTGGATGGGTGACCATTTACCATAGCGAGTTTCCTCCGTGCCTCGGAAAACACGTAAAGCCGTTGGTCCCGGCTGTCATTTGTACATCTTTGACAGTCGTTACTGTTGGTCAGAAGCCAGAAAGTCTGACAACCAGTCTTACCAAGAGTATCGTATTACCCAGTTACTGGGTTGTGGAGGTCTGATAGGCAGTCGCTCCATGTAAAATACTGATATTCAGCTGCATCCGGTTCGACTGGAAGTCGACCCCAACATAGTTGGGAAAAGGCTAGGCAGATTGATTGGTTTTCAAACTAAGACGACGATATGTGACAAAGTCTGAGGGTCTTTTTCAAAGTAAGATCGCGACTGTATTTTGGTTTTTGAGAATCAGAATCGGCAAGTATTTTCAGTACTAAACATGCTCGCCTTCTTTCAACAGTTATATTGCTAGTCCAAAACCTCAGAATCAAAAACCTAAAAATCAACCAGTCTACGCTAAATACACTTCCCGAAAGTCGCCCCGAAAGCCACAAAAGTGGAGAGCATATTTTAGGCATACCTAATATTTGACTTACTAATACACAGTATGTCGTGGTGGCCCGGTGGTTACAAACCCACTTCATCATCTGCCTAGCCTTTTCCCAACTATGTTGGGGTCGGCTTCCAGTCGAACCGGATGCAGCTGAATATCAGTATTTTACATGGAGCGACTGCCTATCAGACCTCCACAACCCAGTAACTGGGTAATACGATACTCTTGGTAAGACTGGTTGTCAGACAGGTTACAAACCCACTTGTTAAACACAATATTGCGGGTTCAAACCCAGGGCTGTACCACTGTGACTTTGTATATGTCATATGTATACTGTATATGTGGGGTATATGAAAAGAGCCTCCACGAGTGACGATACTTCAGTACGTCCGGCGCACCCTGGGCAGTCAGCCTTGCCACCATCCTTGGTGACTGGCTAATCTTGTCACCACGGCATGAGGTATTGTCATATAGCTCGTGCCGACACGATAGAAAAAAAAGACTATATAAGTCTTCTATCTATTCATACACGAAATATTTTAAGGGATACATCTACAGGTGGTAAAGAAGACATATAAATTAAAAAAAAAGAAAAACTAAGTGTTTTTTTTTTAATAAATAATTTAAATTTACTTGATACACATGACTAGGGTTTCTGTTTTCTCGACATATTTTTTTTCTCGGGTTTCGAGAATTCTCGAGCCCGATTTCTCGGGTTTCTCGGGTCTTTCGAGAAATTTTTAAAAACCTTTAAAAATCAGCTTATGCCCAGTTTCCGGGGTACTCTTGAACGTTGTTTATCTGTTCGATAGCGCTATTGGTTCAATAAACTTACTCATTGCGTTTCTGGACACCCCAGTCAGAAGATAATCCTAGTTCAAACTTCAGATAACTTATTATTCCGGTTTCTGAGGTACTCCTAACCGTAGTTTATCTATTCTACCGCTATTGGTTCGATAAACTGACACATTGCATTTCTGGACACCCCAGTCAGAAGATGATCTTAGTTCAAACTTAAACAGTTAACTTGACTGAGCAATTTGCGGCCTTTATCGGTTCCAGAACTTTATTTGTCGTTTTATATCATATTATTACAAGAGTATTTGGAGTTTTATTACTAGTATTTTATTTTGGATAGTGAGTTTTGGATTCCCAGCGAAATGAACTCGAGTAGTTCATCGGAGTCTAATTTGGAAGTGCTGGAGACTATTTCAAATATATCAGTACCAATAAAAAGGCATTGAAGAAATCCATCCGAAATGTTCACGGATGAAGAGTTTAACATGAGATATCATTTTAACAAGGGCACTATGATATAACTTTGTGAAATAACCTATCCAGCTCTAGAACCCATCATTTACACCACAAAAATAGGTACTAGAAATATTTTTCTTTCAGATATAAATAAACTTTACTGCCCAATATTATAAATTACAATAAAAATTTAAAATGTTTTGCTTTAATAGTATTATTGTATTGTTGCTATGATGAAAAATAACAAAGAGAAAATATTGTGATTTTATATTTTATATCACGTAAGTAATGGTACGTTTTAAAATCACTGCAGATTGCAGGGGAGATTATCATATAAACCTGGGATCTACCTGCCAAAAGTTGTTAAGTTTAAGGCGAGAAAAATATATTTAACTGTGCTTTAAAAAGAGACCCCATCCAGAGGTCAATTTACGAACTTACTTATTGTTTCGATAGTTATCTAGTCGTCGACACTGTATTCAGAAACCCAATAATAGATGAACGGAGTTTATCTTACGGTTAATTTTTATTTGACGTTTTATGTCACATTATAATAAGCGTACTTGGAGTTGTAGGTATATTATGTGTCTGTTTTGCTTGGCTCGCTTACTCGCGCCCCGTAAAGAGAACGATCAGAAGCCAGATTAAGTAACTTTTAAGCTAATTTTACAGTAATAACAGAAAATGTTTGATTTCTCGAGTTCTCGAGTTCTCGTAGTGTTTTTTCTCGTCTCGAAGTTGGCACGATTTCTCGACATTTCTCGACTCGAGAATTCTCGAGCAGAAACCCTACACATGACAAATACTGGCTCATTACTATTTTCAACATCCATTACGCTAGTTTCTCCGTAGTATTTATTGTCATTGAAGCGGGCAATTTTTTTTTCAAATTTATGCAAAATTTCTCAAGCATTATTACAATTATAATAATTACGTAAAACAATAAAATTACAAAAAACATTTTTTTTCGCATTTCTTTGATTTCTTTACCACCTATAGATGTATCCGTTAAAATATTTCGTGTATGAATAGATGGACCTTAGGTATATGTGTATACTTTCTTAGTTAATCTAACATACGTTGAAGGAAAACATCGTGAGGAAACTTAATGGTCTCAAATCACCAACTCGCAGTGAACAGGCGTGGTGATCAATGCTCGCTCCTTCTCTGTATAAGAAGAGGCCTTTTCCCAGTGGGACAATTACAGGCTGATATTTATTTGTTTCGTCCGTGTGGTGCCGGAAGTAAAGAATAGCACTACCCTATCTCTTCCCGTGGGTGTCGTAAAAGGCGGCTAAGGGATTCAGTAGAGGATGGGCAGCAGCGTTCTCTGAGTACTTTAACAACAATACTGCGATCTCCAACCCGCCTGCCAAGCGTGGCGATTATGGCAAACCCCTCCAACATTGTTTGGGGGAGGCCTATGTCCAGCAGTGGAAGTCATTCGGCTGAATGATGATGATGATGATTTATTTGTTTGTTTTATTAAATACACAGTATCTATAGGCATGTTATTCAGTAGTTATTCACTATCATTATTGTATTGTCGGGGTGCATGAAAAGAGCCTCCACGAGTGACGATACTTAAGTACGTCCGGCGCACCCTGGGCAGTCAGCCCCGCTACCAAGCTTGCTGACTGGCTAATCTTTTCACCACAGCATGAGCTATTTTCGTATAGCTCGTGCTGACACGAGAGAAGAAGATCATTATTGTGCCAGAAAATGGCAATTGGCTCGCCACCTATTACACTGGACATAATACAAACATGGGTGTACCTATAGTTCAATAGAGAGAGAGAGAGTGTAACAGGAGAACACCTCAGTTTACACCTTCAGGGATAACAGGCATGAGTATATTTATTTTGTCATAAATATCCACTGACCTCGGTAATTCCACCGTGACATGTCCCTTGGGTTGTATCTCGACGCTTTTGCCGCAAAACTTCAGTTTGGGGTGCACGGAGCCGTGGAACACGAAGTGGGGGCTGTCCGCGTGGAAAGCCGACACGGGAGGATGGTGTGACACCTGAAAACACAAGTATTTTAGTGAATCATAGAAAAAAAAGTTTTTTTTGCGAAGCCTTGCCCGCACTATTATTTTTCCTGTATTGAGGAGTTGTGGGTGCGTTTACAGACATAAATCTCACATACATAAACACCCAGACCCGGAAGCGTATATTATTATGACTATCCGTATTCAGTAAGTCCCCAATGAGAGATGAATTAGGTACCCTTTTCTAAGGGCCGAAACAACTGCAATATCGTACGCATAAAGGTACAAGTCCGAGACGGACTGCAGTGCAGACCGCAAACTACAAAAGTAGTATCGCTTGCGGTGCGATCTGCGGCTGCAGTCTGCGGTTGCAGTTTTGCAGTCGCTGTCGGAATAGCACCTTTAAAGTGCACACCTTAAAGGCGCTATTCCGATGGCGACTTGGTTGCAGTCTGCAGTTTGCAGCCCGTCTCGAACTTGTACCTTTATGTCTTCTCGAGGCGACGAATTTGAAATCGTACTTAACTCATCTCTCCTTGGGTGACGTACTGAATACGGAAAGCCATATACGCGTCCCAGAACAACTATCTGTGGACCATACAAATAATTGTTCCTTGCAGGAATTGAAAGCACAACTCGTGATGCAGAAGTCTATCAGCCACTGCACTAAACGTGTCGTCCAAGATTGTAGCAATGCAAGGTGTGATGCCTGGCAAGCTGTGATCTCTAACGATTGAACTTCTCTTCCGTTTTTTATTAAGGTGAAACGAGTCAGGAATAAAGAAGTTCTCTATCGTGTTTGTAGTCCGTAAACCAGCACTAGGCTATCATGGTGGACTCCTGATCCCTTCTCATTGTGAGAAGAGGCCCGTGCTCAATAATTGGCTAATTATGCTATGTTTATGTTGTTTGAAACCCTCAAAACAGAGCTTTTGGTTACACAATAATTGCGCCAAATACTCGTCATCACTATGGCTTTAATTTTGTCAATACTACAATATTCATTGCGTGGTACATAGCTGTGTGTGTAAATACATACGTTGCTATGGAAATTGTTGACTTGTCAAAATCAAATTAGAATGCTGATGCGGCTGAATACCAGTATTTTACACGGAACGACTGCTATCAGACCTTCGCAACCCAGTTACAGGGCAATGTCGATATCCTAAGCTAAGACCGGTAGTCAAACTTTCGGGCTTCTGACTACCCGTAACGATTGTCAAAGGTATTCATATGACATCCGGAACGACGGTTTAAGGGCGGAGCACACCAGATGCGTGGCGTGACGTGCTGCGTGCACGCACCAGTTGTAATGTATGAAACTGTAAGAAAGATGCCAGACCAGATGCGTGACGTGTACACGTGCGTGACCCACGTACGCAGAGCCGCAGCTACTCACAAACCGAGTGCACGCGCGTGCATAGCGGAACGGCAACGTCGCACACGCGTCTGCAGTGATGACGTTGTATTATATGGCGCTCCTTGTTAGATGCCAGACCGGGCACGCACGCACACGCATCGGTCATTGCTGCGCGTGCGCACGCACGGCAGGTTGTATTTATTTACAAACAGAATACAGTTTACGAGTGTTTTTTTCGCAATGGAGATAATTTTAAAGGAAAAACTTATAGAAATAGTTCGCAAATATGAGGGTCTCTACAACACCAAACATAAAGAGTACAAAAATAAAAGTTATAAATTATTATTATGGGAGAGAATCGGGACAATTATACCAATAAAACGATCTTCATAAGAATCAAGCTCCCGGCATAGTTTATGATATTCACTGCATTTCTCTCTTCTATTATTAATATTATGGACCCAAAGTCTCTTTGTAGCAGCAGAAGATTCTTGGCATAGTAGCAACAATAACGCTTCTTCATCAGAAGAACTGCTCTTGTCTAACATCTTTTCGCCAAATGCTCTCAACTCAATATGGCTACTGACAAGGTGGCTCGCACGCGCGTGCAGCAGTTACTTGCGTGACGTCGTGATGCGTGCGCGCGCGACGTGTGCTGCATTGGTCTTGGCCGGTGTGACAGGGCTCGCACGCGCGTGTGCATGTCACGTCGCACGTCATGCCACGCCACGCATCCGGTGTGACCCGGCCTTTAACGTGGTCTCCGAGGCACGGAGAGGCCTCGATGTGTAACGAAAGATCACTCATCCACGCTCTAACCGCAGCAAGCATAGCTTAACCTTGTAAATCATATGCTACGAGCGCTTGCTATTTAGGCACGAGCTGCTTGAATCTCATATTAATAATATGATTAGCCGAAACTAATCACATATCTTGACTTGAATTTTGTTAGCTGATTAGATAATTATTACACTAAGCCTTTCAGAACCGTATGAGCAAACTTGTGCTATCACGAGTTACCAAAGTTCCCAAATTAACACCAGCTCCGACTAATCCTGCAAGTAACTAAGCCGAGTTAAGGTATTATAACTTTAGTAACATAAGCCTACCTGTTCGCAGACGGCTCTGAACTCGGGACGTTCAAGTTCATATGTCTCTCCTAGCAGAGGGTTGAACGGCTTGCCCAGACGCTCCCAGTTCGACGCTAACGCACTGACGGCGAAGGCTGTTACAAAATAATTTTAAAATTAAATAATGGCATTAGAAATTACATTCAGCATGATTTGGTACAGAATGTTGACGACTTCAAATATAAAATGACCAAGAAATTAATATTATTTCAAAGCTAAATCTCCTGTGAAATAATATTATATAACACTAGCTTTTCCCCGCGGCTTCGCTCGCGTTAATTTAAAATTTGACAATCAACTCTTAACACACTACTGAAGTAAATTATTAATATTATGATTCGAAAGACTCTTGACGCCGTCTATTATCATAAGAACATTTTAGTTGTTTTCCTCGGGAACAGTACTTTTTTTCGGGATGAACGGTAGGGTTACGTCCGTTTCCGTACATCTGACAACGTATGTGCAAAATTTCAGGATGATCGGTTCAGTGTTTAAGGCGTGAAAAAGTAACAAACTTACTTCCGCATTTATAATATTAAGTAGTTAGGATTAAAAAGAAAAATAAATGTTTCCATGTTTCTGGATAATTTTAAAAACTTTACGGGAATTTCAACTCACTTTCGAACAAGATTTTTGTAACTTGCGTTAAAGTAATAATAATTATTTTACGAATGAAAGTACTATTAAAAAGACCATGTTACAAAAAACTACCGGAAGAAAAACCCACTCAAATAAAAGATAGAAGTTTTTAAAGCCAATCAGGCGATTAATTCTAGAAAATGTCGAATTCGAAAACTACATGAAATCGCGGAACATGCATGGATTATTTTCGAATACCCCTCGGAATGAGGAATCTTTTTTTTTCTTTTGGACGTAACTATTTGGACCACACTATACATAGAAAGCAAAGATAGGTATAAAAAGAAAAAATCTGTCCTGGACGATTTTTTTTCTGTGACATCTGTTTTGTACTATATTTTGGCAAACAAATTATAAGCTAACTATCTAACAAGCAATCAAAACAAACCTAAACTAATCCCACAACATCAGAACATAAGAGCGAACTAAAAGCTATCAAAATTGATTCCTGCCCTAATCATATGAACAGAAAAGCCGAAATCCAATTCCAATCCTCAAAGTCCTATTCACAAAAAATAATCCTGGATCATGGTAGCTGTTCCAAACACTAAAATATAACGAGATGGCTCAATTGATGAAAAACATTGGCTTATTATCTTTGACAAAGGAAAATTGATGAAGGTGTCTGAAATTGTTTTCATTATAACGAAGTTCTCTAGGGACCAAGAATAAATTGATTGGAAGATAAATAAGAGGAGGTAAGATAGGCAGGGTCGAAACCTTTTCATTCTGAGAATGAAAAGTCCCACTTGCCCAGCAGTGGGACAGACATTTATGAAAATAGTCTTTGATATTTCGTTTTGTATAAAACTATTTACTTAATTATTCTTTTTCCATCGTGTCGGCACAAGCTATATAAAGGTGTGTACGGACTAAGCGTTCCAATGTCGCGTACATTGGAACGCTTAGTAATAGTACGGAGGTGCCTGTCTTAAGGCCTCTGCCTCGAATTTAGCGGGCAGCGGGGCGGCGGCGGCGGGCGGCGGCGGCGCGGGAGCGGCAGGATCTTATGCGAAAAATCAAATGGACCGGTTCTCGAAAACAGCGGCGTGGCAGCGGCGCGGGGGCGGGCAACGAGCGGTGCACTCCAGTCAAGCGGTGACCGCCCGCGTTGCGCGTCTGCATTGTAGTATAGTGTTGTACATTTTTTTTGTGACGTATCAAAATGTCCTCGGACGTGCAAGAGCAAATTATTTCGGCAATCTTTGAGAGAACACCCATATGGAACAGCAAAGATGCGAACCATAAAAATAGAAGAATAATTAACCAATTATGGGAAGAAATAAAAAACCAACTGAATATTGAAGGTAAATATATTTCATACGAAACGTTTTTATATAATAAATGTTTTCGTCAAAGATAAATAATTAAGGCTGATTAGTGTGTAGTAGGTATTTAATTAAAATGATTGTATCTGGGAACTTAAGACCGATGCCAAACTATTTACTAAATTAGTGCAACACAATTTCCTTTTTGAAACTATCAATAAATACAATTACAAATTACAATTTCGTTGTTTTACTTACCCAAGCGTCAAGTATAATTTTTCTGCTGGAGATATACCTCTAAATCGTTTTGGATTAATTCCAGACTCTAAATCACTCTTGATAGTTTCAAGAATATAGTCAAAAGTTTCTACACTCATTCTGGTGTAGTCGTAGAATTTGTCGGGATTTTGTCTCTGTTCTTCATAATTTCGATAAAACTCATCATTTATTTTCCTTGCTCTATATATAGTAGGGATCCACTTCTTCTTTTGCCCACAATAATTCGAGCGTTAGGAATAAATTTGAATCAAAAAGATGTTGTCGCCGTTTTTCAGACATTTCGTTCGCGAATAAAAACAAATATCTCGACAACACAACCACGAACACAACACTACACCGCTATAGTGCCGCGCGATCTGCCCGCTGGTTTGGAGAACAGGTATGCGTTGCCCGCCCCGCTGCCGCGCCGCCGCCGCCGCCGCCCCGCTGCCCGCAAAATTCGAGGCAGAGGCCTTAGCCTTGTACGAACTAAAACAAATATCTCGACAACACAACCACGAACACAACACTACACCGCTATAGTGCCGCGCGATCTGCCCGCTGGTTTGGAGAACAGGTATGCGTTGCCCGCCCCGCTGCCGCGCCGCCGCCGCCGCCGCCCCGCTGCCCGCAAAATTCGAGGCAGAGGCCTTAGCCTTGTACGAACTAAGCGTTCCTGCGTACGCGTAACCGACTACGCGTACCAATGTACGCGCTGTCCGTACACACCTTGAGAATAGTTCATGCTGTGGTGAAAAGATTAATCAGTCAGCAAGGTTGGTAGCGGGGCTGACTGCTCAGGGTGCGCCGGACGTACTTAAGTATCATGGAGGATATATAAATGCATCCCCTCTCAACATAATTTGTGATGAAAAACGAGACTTTTTAATTGGAACAAATAAATAGCGATAAATTCAAACTACATTTTAAGAGATCAAATCTCAAGTTCATCTACTTTTCCCTGTTTTAAAAAACTCTGTTAAGGTGACCGCTGAAAGAAACTAAGTACACAAACATTGTAATTAACGAAAACTCTCGGAATAAAGTACTTAATTGAAGATTATAAAAAAAATATAGCTTTTTTAAATACAAACGTATGATTTCACTAAGCAACACTTAAGCACTTATAAAGCTATTTCAGCTCGCACGGCAACTTTTTATTCGTAATTTTCTACATTCAAGCGCTCTCCACTATCCCTGCGATGGCGAAGTAGAGTGGGGCATAAGTGGCCACTTGTTGACTCAATTTAATTTCCTTAAGCTTGTAAATTGAGATGGGAATATCTTTTATTCGTTATATTTTCTTGGTTGATGTTGGGGATACTTTAACCCATGGGTCGGCAACCTTGTAAGAGGGAAAAATATGATTCGTGGGGATCAGTGCGGGCCGCACGTGGTCCATATGTCATCGTTCTCTATCCCTTTCACTCGGTTGTGTATGACATCGTCCGTCACGAGCGTTTGTTGCGACAATCTTGCGGGCCGCACCGAGATGCCTCGCGAGCTTCATGCATGATTTAACTGATATATTAAAGTTTGTAACAAATTCTTTGAAGGATAACTTTTAAGATTTGTGTATTGACCATCTTATAGTAGGAAAAGCTGATTCTAAGTAACACAATCGTTCTCCATTGAATATGAACCTCATTCATTACCCGTTGGTGCATAAAAAGAGCCTCCACGAGTGTCGATACAGCCCCGCTATCAAACTTGCTGACTGGCTAATCTTTTGACCACATCGTGAGCTGTTTTCGTATAGCTCTTGCTGACACGAGAGAAAAAGATAACCCGGTAATCACAAAGTGGTACACATAGCTACATGTCAGTATCAGTATGACCTGATCTCGCATTGTATAGGCTTTCCGTACAATTCTAGGCTCAGCATATACAGGAAATGTATAGCTTGATATGTGGCCGAAGTAGGCAAAAAAACTTATCAATAATCTTGAAGAATAATTTCTAACCGTATACAACACGATTACGTACAGAATGGGATCGAATATACCAGATTTGCTATCTGCCTTTCGCTCACAGAGAACGTGTGTGAGCGAGATGCCAATAACGACAACAATGGAAAAGCCATTTTCAATTCTTCAAGTTATCGGGCAGCACAGCAAGATACTACTGTTCATCCAACTGGTAAAGACGCATATCAAGAAAAAGAGGATGATGAGAAAAAAAAACATGGAACCCATGCGAGGTCATCAGTGTCGCCAGTAGATCACGACGTTTATGGGAATTACACGAATTTGGTTACTTACACCTTATACAAAGTTAGTCGGAAAGGGGGTACTAATCCGAAAGAATGTTAAAGTACCCATAATAATGAGTAACTTTTCATAGTTCAAGAGAAATAGCTGTTAAAAAATTGCATAAAAATATGCTAAAATTTATCTATCCTCAGCTATGATTAGCTGTGTTTACATTTTAGGTCACGAATTAGAAGCTCCATTTTCTGAATTCATAACTAAAGACGGGACGAAGAGAAATTGAAAGAAACCAAAAAAAAAATTACATCGAAATAAAAATTATCGAATTTTGCAATTTTAACATTTGCTTAAAACCGTCATGAGGGATAAGTTAAGTGGCCTGCGGATTAGTACCCCCTTTCCGACTAACTTTGTATACCTCAGTAACCTTTTACGATGGATATGAAAAGAGATAAGCTAGCTACCATAACCAAACGACCACCGCGAACAATTAATAAATCAGAAAAGGAATGCAAGAAAAGATAGAATTCGTTTATCAAAAAACCTTACCAGCAATATACTCCATCCTCGCAACCGGATCGGTCTGCTCCGAGGCCATCCGCAGCAGATGCGCGTACTCCAGATACTCCAGCATCCTCTGGAGGAAGGACAGCGGCTCGTTGAACACCACCGGCATCGTGATCTTGGAGAGCTCCTTGCCGACGCAGTTCTTTAGCACAGACCAGAGGGAGAAGTCGCCGCGGCTGAATTGAGCCACTGGGAGGGAGGTTCTGTGGACAAAAATGGGTAGATTTAAGTGCAAAGTCACACACTGTGGTCACACTTTATTCTTTTTACAGGTATACATATATGTCAAATAATTGTCAGGACAAAATTACGTATTTTAAGAGATAAATGGAGGTAATTGTACTCAAATGCAAAGTGTACTTTAATGATCAATTCATTAAAGTCCTCTTTACCAATTTTTTAGTGTTATACGAATACCTACGACAGTTGTTACAGATAGTTAGAAGCCTTAAAGTCTGATAACTGAAAGCCAATTCTCGTAATTAAAAATGTTCAAAATATAGTTTTGATCTAGTCTCAATCTCATAAATATGACAAATGGTATTCTTATTCGTTAACAAACAACGTCAAACGTGAGATTCTATTGAAATGAGATTGAAAGTTGACTGAAGCCAAAAGGGTATTCTGGTTACATTATGTATCTACTAAGCCATTTTGACAAGTTGGAATTCTCATTTATTTCTAGAATTTTAGTCTATAACTGTTGATATCGGTATGCTATCGGTAATATATTTTAAGTTTGACATTACATCGAGACAGACTGAGATGATACTGTAACCGGACCGAACTTTAAGTCTACCAGAATACCATTTTTTATTCAATTCATAATTTAATCTCAGTTCGGTCAACCTTCAGTCTTACTTCAAATTAATTATGAAACGCTTCTGGTCTACCCATAGGATATCGGCATTGCCACCGAGCATGACCCAACTAGGTACTGACCTAAACGGGTTGCGGAGGTCTGATGCTGCCATCTATGCTGTCAGTATTTTACACGAAGTGACTGCTCGCTTCGTGTAAAATACTGATATTCAGCAGCATCTCGTTAGACTGGAAGCTGAACCCAATATAGATGGGAAAAGGCTAGACAGTTAGATAGACCCTTTGCCAACTTTTCAACAGTCATGGTAGTCATTGAATGATCTTAGGAGCAATCCATTAATTACGTCTCACGAATTTCCGAATGATTTTTTGACCCCCCACCCCCCTCCCCCCTTCCGTGTCACAGCCGGTCACATTTATGAGACTCCCCCCTCTCTAGTGTGACGTCACATATTTAGCAGTTTTACGTGTAGAAATTATTAAATTAAATTAAATGTTAAATTAAATACGTCAAAATGTAAGGAACACCAGTTTTTTTTTGTTTTAGTTTAGTTTGTTTAAGTTGTTCATAGTGATGAGTGTAATCTCCCATTTCGGTTTGACATCGAGTGTTTACAATTTCACCCTGTATTAGATTTTGAAATGTGACGTCACGAAATTTAGGACCCTCCCACCCCTTGTCACACTTCGTCGACACCCCCCCCCCCCTTAACGTGTGACGTAATTTATGGATGGCCCATTATCGTCATACGTAGCTAAACAAAACGTGGTTGCCTTACTATACTTACATACATTGCTGAGAATAGACTATCGATTAACTGGATAGCTTTCCTTAGCCTCCTAATTATGTAGACGGCGATATTCACTTAACTAAAGCTTAACAATTGTGTTGATCGCTAGCTCGTTAGCAAGGCGATTTCCAACTATCGATAAAACTGTTTGCTCTAACTTTTAATTAAGTCTTCTGTGTTATAACAGCTGTATTGGCACAGATTCTGTTGAGTACGAGCGACTAAACTTAACTAAAAAGATTGTTCTTCTCTTGTCGCTGTTCTTTTCTATCCTTTTCTTGCAGATTAAACAAGAAAGTGCTGGAAGAATCTTAGAACTGTCAGATTTAGACCACCTTATATCACCGTGTGATCTACTGGTAACACAGATTGATCAAGCATGGGATTTAATGAGACGCAAGAACAAAAAAAAACAAAAAGAAAACATGGTGAACTGTTTCTGAGTAATTTTAGCGCTCCGAGTTAACTGACTGCTCGGAGCGATATCGCGCTATTCGTGCCCTTCAGCTTCAGCTGTGTCGCCGTGCTTTCATGAATTTATGTGTAGCATCGAAATGGTGTGCAACACAGAAAAAAAAAAAAACTTGATTCCTTTTTTATGTAGGTAATAAATAGATCACGTGGTTTTAAGGAAGTACACGAATTTGTATACATGTTTAAGCCGTTTAAAACACGCTGATTTTAAACATGGTTAACTAATTTCACAGTTAAAACTATAGTGCTGTTTTTGTTTTGCCTTTTAATAAAAGGTCGCAATAATTTTTATTAAAGTTTAGACGTCAACCAACAGAAACGTCGCCTCCGTCACAGTATATTATTAAATTTGTACTGTGCCTTCGTCGACATTGTTAAGTCAGTATTTTCAGCTTCTACTCTATAAAATGGCTCTATTAGTATTCCGGGTCCGTCCATAACGGTGGTAATAATTACACTTTTTGTAAAAATTGCTTTGTTAGAAGCGTGTTATGGTCTTCATAATGCCTTCTTTCTCATAAAACTGTGAAAAGAAATGCTTTTGTTTTCAAGTCGGGTTCTTGGTTTATAGGTCAGACGAATGAGGTTTTGTGAAGAAGGAATAATAGAGGTGGAATCATAATTTATTTAAGCTTATCGCAGAACTTAGTAGAGTTTTATGAGGGAACTAAATAAGTGATCAACGAAATTAATATTTGGTCAGAGACAAAGATTAGGAGCTGACTCGGTTAGCTTAGAAGTGGAATTTGTTGCACTTTACTCTTCGTAGTTTTTTTGAACACTCGGTGAAACTTTTTCCTTCGGTTTCTGAATTGAGAATTCGGGATCAGCAATACTTAAGTAGTATTTGAGTACGAAGTTGTCAAAAAAATGCTTTAAAATCCGTATTTTTTTTGACAACTCCGTACTCAAATGTTACTTAAGTACCTACTGCTTATCCTAGAATTCTCAATTCAGAAACCGGAGGATTGTCTGTAATCTATTCGCTGATTATGCATCAATTATTGTTTTTGCTGATCAAGTTTATTTTTAACGCCAATCAAAATTCAATTTAATCGCTGTTCAGTTAAGGATACGGGTCATCTGATGGTAAGCAACCACTGCCAATAAACATTCGCAACACCAGAGGAGTCGTTGATGCGTTTCCTACTTGAGCTCATCCCGGTATAGGATACAGTGGCGAAGGGTGAATTTTCTTAAAAGGGAAGCCGGACCAATTATTTGTTTAAATGATAATTGAAAATAATAGATACTAGTATTTGCCATATTTCGAAAGGGAAGCCGATAGGAATCGAGTTGTATGGAGCCTTCGCCACTGATAGGATAACTGCCTTAACCGTATAGTCCGTAGCGGGCCCCGAAAGGGGACGAACACAAGAACTACCGTAAACTCGTTTTCGACCCCGATCGGGGCCCAGAATTAGGTCATACGACATCCTAATTAATAATGTAAACATTTAATTATCTACTTATCGGATCTTGTTATTGGATGAAATTTATAAGAACTAAATAAAAAGCTCAAGTTTGAGTACCATTGAATCAATCCTATTTAGCGCACGAGTTTTAATATTTACCTTTACAAAACTGAATGTATAATGCGATAACCCCATTTGATGACAGTCGTGGTGGACGCTAAAAATCATAAAAAGAATGGATTCTGGACTACCAATCATCACAAAATGAGTAAATCATTTATTAACTCGAGGAAATCATCCATAGTTTTGGTAATTTTAGTAGTGATAACAAAGTTTTTGATATCCAAAGTAAAAGCTTCCCGCCAGTTGAACTTTTGTTGTTGTTCATTTATCACTAATATCACAAATTACACAGTAGGCGTGGTGAAAAACAATCCATCATCTATAGACAAATGCGATATACTACTAGAAAAAGGCCATGTTATATCGTAAAACGTAAACGTACGTAAAATATCACGAAATCTTTGTTATCACTACTCAATTTGGGATTCGGAATCAGCCGCCATATTACTTTTTTATGGTTAATGATGTGAGAAAGTGATTATGTGAATCGATTATTTCGTTGTGATTTTGTTCGAATCGATTTAATAAAAAATAAGTAACACCAAAAAACGATTTTTTTAATTATAGTAAATATTTTACATGTTTGATGTAATTTAACATTCTATCTATGTTAAAATTATAATCAAGCAATCAAAGATACTTTTTTTTAAATATCGTAATAAGTCAGTAGGTACATTTAAATAAAATAAAATAGATTTAGATTCATCATAAATCATAATCCTCTGTGGCTAATCAATAAATATTCGTACCGAAACTTCACCGTGGAATCCAATGCATCCGTAGACTGATATTCTTTATTCAAAATTCAAAAAATAAATTCTAATTTGACGCAATATCGGCAGTAAAATAATAATTATCTACGAAACGTTCCTTGTAATAAGGTTTAAAATTGTTAAACGGGATCTTAATAGTGCGAAATCTAGGTACCTCGCCTACGCCTTCATGTACTAATTTTAAATTGCATAGGTACCTACATAGAATATTAATTTTATTATGTCCAGGATGGTTGACGGTTGTGAATAAGCGAAAAAAAAACAGAAGAGAGGTGAAGAGGGTGAAGAGGTCATACATTATAGACTTTATTTTTTGAAGGCGTAGATGGTATAGGGTGCCCAGTATATCTGACATAGGCGTAGTGAGTATTTGATTTCGGGGAAGATTTAATGGCGGAAAGCTTTTGGCATTCTCGATGCGAGACATTGATGAGGCCTTGGGCCATCTTAAGTCGGATGCTGACCGGAAGCATTTACTTATAATGTAGTAGTTAGAATTCGAATAAGTTAGAACGTAAAACGAGCAATGAACATGCTGTTATGTGAAAATGGCGAATAATTGTAACATTACACGAACTCTTAAATGTTTCACCTCAGACTAGGCACCTCTGGGTTTTGAAGTAGGATTTTATTTCGAGATCGATTTTAAACGCTTTATGAAATTTTGCTCGTTTTATTTGGACAGGGGTGCAAAGGCAACAGTAGTTCAGCCATCTTTACTTGGCACTTTTACAACATTTTTTAGACCTTAACATTTTGTCGAGCTGATAGTCGCAGCGGATAAGCCTTGCAGCAGTAGGTAGACATAAGTTATTCTTAAATTCAAGATGGCGGCCTTGAAAATTTACTTATTATTTCATAATTATATTATTTCCATAGATTTCGGGGGTGCTGAAGCCGAAAATAAATTCTACTCCTAAATCCAAGATAGCCATCATGAAAGTTCACTACCTAGTTAAATGAAATTTACTAGCCCTTAAATCATGGGATTGACACCCATGACAGCTAGCCAATTTGCGTAACCGCCATCTTGGATTTGGATTTTAATCTCATTTTCGGCATTAACACCCCCGAAAATCACGATTTTGAAACCCATGACGACTAATTTGCAAATTTTTGTAGCCGCTATCTAGGAATTTCATTTTGTCCCCATTTTCGGCCTCAGCGCCACCGAAAACTACAGAATTGACACCCATGACGACTAGTGAACTTTTCATGTTTTGACCTCATTTTCTGCAACAGGAGCCATGAAAACCATGGAAATATCACCCATGATGAATAAGTAGTAAGTTTTCGTAGCCGCTATCTTACATTCAGAAATCGATCTTAGCCATGTTTGTTTTGTGAACCGACCTTATGTCCTCTAACATTATTAAAACCTGGTTATAGTAGTACGTCCTAGAGGACTTGATTTTTGACTTGATGATTTCAAATAGAAGTGAAATAGTTCATAAGATAGATTTTATGAACTATTTCACTTCTATTTGAAATCAGGAAGCAAAGGCCCAGGAATTTATGTCCCGAGCTGCGGTATGGCAGATTAGGACATAAGCTCCGCCTCTCTGCTGCTCGCTTTCCTCAGCAAACCCTAGCACGAATGCTCTGCGACAATGTACCGCGTTGACCGACTGCATGTAGTAATATAGGAGAGAATGTGGTAATACATTCTAATTATGTCTATTAGATACTTAAAATATCTTCGTGTTCATTCTACTTGTACTAATATTTAATCTGTGCCAATACTTTAGGTTTTTAAAAAATAATTTCTATTCACGTGAAATTATTTATTTGTAGCTATGCCGAAAATAAATAAATGTCATTAATTAACTTTCGAGCGATTTTATTTATTTAATGATTATTTTTCGATTAGGATGAATGAGTTTCGATTAGGCTGAATGAGTATCGATTTGGCTGAATGCAACATTTGTATTGTATTAACAATTTTGGATTGATGGTCAGCACTAGGTTCGAATTAAGTCGACGTACAATTTTTACTGAATTGAATTGTGTTTTTTTATCCGTTTTTGTATTTGAATAATGGTAAAAGTGAAAATGAAAAGAAAAAGAAACTATGTTTAGCTTGTCCCTTCAGCGTTTCAACACGTAACTAGGTACGTTAATTATTGTTTTTGAGCTAATCTATCTCAACTAATATTTGGTTATAGGTATATTAAATATCTATTTTATTCTAATTTCGCATTATGTTGACGTAGCTTCACGTAAACAGCACATTTTTAAAGAAATTTACTAGACTTATTAGGTACAATATTAATGAAATAAAATATTTTTCACATTAAATTCATACTTAAAACTTGCGTGCAAATTCCTGCATTTGGTGACTTAATTCAATTAATTGACGCGACAACTCCCCGAGTCAGCGGGTATGACAAATGTCAAAATCTCGTCGAGCCAAAGGGTTAATTAGAAGCTAGAGACGATTTGGCTTCCTGTCCTCATCACCTCAGCGCGAAACGTATCTACACAATGGTGTGAATGCATTAGGTGAAAGCATGGTTCTTCTCAGGTCGAGCTACCCCACTTACGAGCTATAATCAACTACTAGCTACAACTAGGGTGTACCACATAGAACTTGTGGGTTCTGTGGGTGCATTAAAAGAGCGTTCACGAGTGACGACGGCACGAACGCACCTGGGCAGTCAGCCCCGCTTCCAACTTTACTAATGGCTATTCGATGTAGTGTAGTTGTCAAAATCACCCTTTTTAAGGCTTATTGCCAAAGTTTCTACACGGGAAACCTGTGGGTCACTTATGCCAAAAGAGCGATGGACGCTCTGCGCGTCCAGTATAATAATATGGTATGGTATGGATGGTGTTGCAAAGGCCTCGATTTTGTAGTGCTTCAGAAATATTCGTGCAGAATCGAACCGATGGCTTTCATGAGGTGATTCGCAAAAAAACTGCATCTCTACTAAGCCGAGTACGAGAAACTAGCAACAGCATCCTCAAAATAATAAGGGAGAATGTTACCTCTCCAATTTTTAAAAAGATGGTGAGGACGGTGATTTAAAATTAAGATGTCACAATGAATCATTAATATCGTGTCACTTTACTAACAATAGTTGTAATGTCATTATTGTAATTACTAAAACATTGGATCTTGTTGTCTGAATTAAAGAATTATTTTTGTATCTCTCTTTAGTCACGGCTCATCTTCCGTGCGGAAGATGTCCGGTCTTTTGGAAGGCATACGGGGGTCACAGGTCCAACGCGCAGAGGCACCTTTGAGAAGAACTTTAATCTAAAATGGAATGGGGCACCAACCGGGGACTATTCCACGGCTGCACTATTGGAGTACAGTCATAGACCGTCCCAGGTGGGTGCAAAACTATTGTGGAATATGGTAAAAATAAACCTGGTCAATGGGAGGGGGTGTTAATTGGACTGGATAACTTCTATTGCCGGAAGAAAACGGCGTCTGCCTTTCAAGTTTGAAATTGAATTGTGTTGGCAGACGGTGACTCGCCAACTCACTAGTTGGGTCCCCTGAAAAGCCGCCAGTACATAGGCGAAGGGGGCAAAAACGTGTGAGCGAAAAAGAATTATTATTATTATAATCTTTTCACCACCGCATGAGCTATTCTCGTATAGCTCGCAGACACGAGAAAAGATAGAACATTTACGTCGGACAGTCTCCTAATACATAGCTACGGTTGTCTGTCTATTAATTTGGTGGCAATACGGATTAATTGCGGTAATCTGGCTTAGTGGCGCGGTGTTGCAGAAACCGCTGTTAGTACATAGAGAGATTAATTCCAAGCGTCAATGATGACGTTGAGAGATTAGTTCCAAGCGTCACTGACGTCGACCTGTCGGTCGACTTTCCATCATCATCATAATTATCAAGCTAACAGGCGTCATGAGTACTCTGAAATGTGGCAACTGGTCTCACCTTATTGCTAGCAGGTGGAAGGCCAACTGTTTCAACTAAACTGTGACTGATTTTCAAACGTTTATCTAAATAACTAAAAACCAAACCTCATAATGATTTTAAAACAAATTGCTCATCCGAAAAATACAGAACCAGACTACCAAGATTAGCTCCTATTTTATTTACCTTTATTTTTATAAACTTAAATCTTCCGTAAATATGTGTTTAATTCTTTTAAAATTTATTAAAATTTGTAGGCGTCCCGCTCTGAGGGAAAAAAATATTGTTCACGTTAGATATAAATGAAAAAACAAACGTATTTTATAATGTGCAAATGAAGCCCTTACATATGATACAAACCTTGACCCAGTGACCCTATTTTTCAATCCCCCACTGCGGTCCCTTTTGCAATGAAAATAAAAATATTTTTTCAATTCTTTCAAATACAATATGGAAAGCAATATTTAATTTTAAAATTATTCTAAATTTCAAGTTGAATAAGCACCTGTAACTGACGGACGGACGAAATCGCCCCATAAAAGTTCCTTTTTACCATTTTGGTACGGAGCCCTTAACGACTTCAGTTGGACCTAAGGCCGGCCATACACGGGCAGCTTGAAGCAGTCAGGATCGACTGCTTTAAGCTGCAACTGCATAGTAAACTACAGCCTTCTACGTACGTACATACACGAAACAGCTCGAGCAGTTGCAACTGCTTCTGGTGGTTGGCGGCACGGCGTGCGGTCAAGCAGTCGCCAGGCATACACTGACTGCTCGAGCGGTCGACTGCTCTCTCGCAGTTATGCTGGTTTCACACGAAGGCAGAACAGTGAGGCAGAGCAGTCGACAGCGCAGTACTGCTACTGTGTGAACGCACACGCCGAGACAGGCAGAACACTACACGACTGTAGCTGACCGCGTAAAGTTGAAGTCACGACTGTATGCAGTTAATATTGACTTCACACGACTGCAGCCGACCGCGTGAAATTGATATCACGACTGAACGAAGTCAAACGTACAACTGCATGTAGTTGAATATATCGACTGCGCGCGGTTGCTGCGATGCAGTCCTTCTGATGGCAACCTAACATTGAAATTTCTAACTGCTCGAGCAGTTAAGGTAAAGATATCAATGGCAGCTTCAAGCTGTTGACTCTGACTGCAACAGCGGTCCGTGTATGTTTATCACTGGCTAACTGCTCGAGTTGTCCGTGTATGGCCGGCCAAAGAATCGAACCCTCGTCTCGTTTCGTAGCAGCCAAGCGCCCAACTTATGGGCAGTTATTTGGTATTACCGAAATTATAAATTAGGAGTGTTTAATTATAACTTTGGTTAAACAAATTCAGTACGCATCGCTCAAATATTGTTCCCATTCCCGTAGAACGAGATACAAATACGAAGAAATCAAGACCACATTGTTATCTCCAGCTGTAACTTTTAATTAGTTACGTCTCAAATCGGAGACAGCCAGTTCAAATTCTCTTTTGACAAACTACACTTCACGAAGGTACCTAAAAGTAGACTTCAGTGGGTCACGGCCGATGCGACAGACGCACGCGACCTACGCGCCGCATCTTAGGCGACAGTACTACACTATGAAATAGGAGTGAGGCGTATTTATCGTAACAGCTATTTAAAACAGGTATCTTATGATAACAGACTGTAACTGTGACAAACAAACTGAAAAAGCAGTTCCTGTTCCACGAGCTAACAAAATCCCTTATGTGACAGTCACAAGCTTTTCTCTATTCATGCTTAATGACAGTTACCTTAGAATAAGATAAAACATGTTACTGTTACTGTGTGACACCCTGTTACAGCCGTCTAAAGCTCTTTCCTTTTCTCGCATAGATTTAATACCTTAGTTAGAAAGAGAAGTCTTGCTGTTACTGTAAACAGGTTAAACGTTGCTATCTGTGGCAACAGATAACACACAATAGTGTGTTCCCACATAGTATGAAACAACAGACTGTTATTTCGTAACAGGTTTTTGGAACTGCTCGTCAGGCGTAACAGATACGTGATTTTACCTGTTACAACCCACTCCTACTATGAAATTGGTTGGACGCGCGCTTAGTTCGCGCGCATCTGTTGCGGGGGCTCGGAAGCGGCGCCATACATTTTCATAGTGCTTAGTATTGTCGCGTATGACGCGGCGTAGGTCGCACGCATCTGTTGCATCGGCCGTGACCCGCGAAATTCCAGCTTTAGATAGGTAGGTACCAGTGGCGAAGGCTCCATACAACTCTATTCCTATCGGCTTCCCTTTCGAAATATGGCAAATACTAGTGTCTATTATTTTCACTTATCATTTAAACAAATAATTGGTCCAACTTCCCTTTTAAGAAAATTTACCCTTCGCCACTGGTAGGTACAGATCTAAAACCAGGGGGCCTACTCCCTAAGTCCGTCAACGAAGTTAGTCACCCGTCCGAAAGTAGCCCGAAACGTAGGAGTGAACAAAACAAGTGTCAAGTTCAACTTTTCGGAAGGGCAAAAACACATCGGTAGTAAGGACAACTGTCTAATCGTGTTGTCATTCATTCTTAGTTCGGGCCCCGAAATAATCGTATGTCCGTAGGTGATATGAGTAGGAAACGCTCGTAACTAAGGCCGAAACCACAACTTCGTGCTTAGGGAGCAGACCCCCAGGCCATTATTTTCGCCAAATTGTCACAGAAAATATTACGAAAACATTGACGTGACCAAAGTTCCAAAGGGATTTCCATAATGTTTTTAAAACTTCTTCCTAACATTTTCGAAACTGGGTTTCCTTTGAATATAAAATATAGGCGTGGACACCTCATTAGCAAGTTACTAAACTATATTATGGCGAGTTAAAATTTTAATGAGGACTCCGGACTGTGAACTATGATCTCTGTTGACATTAGCAAAGTTAGATTTCCAGTAAATATGTCAGTAAAACAAACGTGAACAGATAAATGCAATCGCAATTCAAAACTTTAAAATATCCCCCTTACTTAAAGAGAATTGTCATTTTTAAATACGGATTATATTATATCTGTCCTTGTCATTTGTATGCCAATGAATAGAGACGTCAATAGACTTAGAAGCCATTTTAGTTAATCAACTTTTAGCCACCGTGTATAAGTAACGGTGTTATTATGAATATACAACGTGTAACAGAAATGCGTGGTCATATTCAAGGGCGTTGTTTGGAATCTTATACAGAGCAAGAGTTGATAGGTCAAATAGAAAAAATCGCCCACACATTTTTCGACTCTCCATACGAATTGACCCTATCAGCTATTGCCATTTATTTGTATTAGTCGAAAAAAAAAATACCAAATTTTTTTGTTGGACCTATTAAATCTTGTTCTGAATGAGTCCAAACAACACCCTTTAATATGACCACGTATGTCTCATACACGTTGTATAATACGTTCTACAGACGGACGACATTTTATCGACGACATTTGCTACCTATATCATTGGAAAATAGCCCTTATGTCATCTCTAATAACACCCACTTAAAGGGCTAAGCGGTTAATTAACACAAACGACGTGTGCTAACAATCCAACATTACATAATTCGCTCATTTGCAACAAGAACGTGTTAAGTCCGAAGACAGGACTTTTCAAAAAACGCCTTTGAAGGGTTGGAATAAAGGCGTATTCTGAAAAATCCGGTCTTCAGACTTAATACGTTCCTGTTTCATATGAGCGATATATCAAAAATTCTACCCAAACATTACATAATTACTGAAATCAAATCTACATTTCTGAACAACCTTACCTGCCCACGACAGACCGAACAAGAAACTCAGTGACGCAGCTAACCCGAAAATGCCTAACAATAAATCGGCGAGGGTGCTATCGACCCAAGAAACTAGGCCAAGGGCGGCTTAGCTCCGAGTCGGTAAACCCCTCGTTTGTTGCGTGCTCTTAAAAGGTCTGTGTGACTGAACCAAAGTCAGTGGAAAGTAGAATTAAGTGGTGGCACACTTTGCACGCGTAGGGTTAATATACCCCAATATTTTGTCGAAAACGATCTTGATTTTTTTTAATTCAATTTTTTGTCGAAACTTTTGTGGCTATGGAAGCCTCATAGTTACCTCCTAATTTTTCGATATCAGGTACTTGCTACACAATTCCGCCGGCACAGACTCCCACAACAGAGGAATCAGTGTCTTTCCCAATCTCTTCCAAAGAAATCAACCCACAAATCTGTAGAATATGCGAATCAAGTTTATAAATGTTTTTTTTTTAAAAACCTTGCCCCGCTCTTAGATTTCTCCTGTATCGTGGGTGTGTTTACAGACACAAATCTCACATACACAAACGGCCAGACCCGAAACAACCATCTGTAGGCCATATAAATTTTTGTTCCGTGTGGGAATTGAACCCACGACCCGTAGCGCAGAAGCCAATCGCTTAGCCACTGCACCAAACATGTCGTCATAGTATTTATATCTACAGAGACGGTTTTAGAAATAGAAGATGATCGTCAGGAGACGAGGAATAATAATATACAAGGTTAGTCGAATAGTACCCATAATAATGAATAACTTTTGTTCTACAACTTTCCCCAAAAGTCAATAGTTTCAGAGAAATAGCTCTTCAAAGATTTCATAAACAATACGCCAAATCTAGCCTCATCTAGCCTCATAGCCATTTCTAGCCTCAGCTATGATCTCAGATCGGCTGTGATTACATTTTAGGTCACGGTTTAGAAGCTTAATTTTCTGAATTTGTAACTAAAGCAGGAATAAAGAAAACTAAAATACTTAATCATGATTTTGGAACGAAATAAAAATATCGAATTTTGAAATTTTAACACTTGCTTTAAAACAGTCATCAGTGATACTTTAAGCAGCACGCAGATTAGTAGGTACCAGTGGCGAAGGGTGAATTTTCTTAAAAGGGAAGCCGGACCAATTATTTGTTTAAATGATAATTGAAAATAATAGATACAAGTAATTGCCATATTTCGAAAGGGAAGCCGATAGGAATCGAGTTGTATGGAGCCTTCGCCACTGGTAGGTACCCCCTTTCCGACTAACCTTGTATACTGATAAGATTAATATTGTTGCCCGGACGAAATCCAATAGGCAATAATAACAACTACGCAAATTATGAGACGGTCTTAAATCACAGCCAGTGACCGTTGAGCACGTACTACGAAATATAATAATAAAACCACAAGCAATTAAAACTTCCTCGCTAAAACTTAGGGATGTACAAAAAATCTAATTTACTCGGATTAAATATGGCTGCTTTCTCACTCTATTTAGGCCCTCAGGGCTGTCACGATCCTGCCAGGATAACGACGAATTAAGTATCACCAAAAGTTTTGATCTTTTCGCAAATTTCGAGCATCCCTAAGTACGGAGTAGGGTGTCCCCGCTTCCAAGGTCGCGGGACACGATCAATACTGGGTACCCAGCTGTTTGCATTCAACAAACGGTTCAGAAAAACGTATTATAATGGTCCATTTCCTCTAGATTGGTATTTCATTGTAATACTTCTCTCATTTGAGTGGGAGTATAATTCTGATGAGTTTTTGTTCAAAATTCTTGTGCTTGAGTGCCAAGTTTTAAATTTGTAGCAACAGTTTGGACTTGATTTACGATGTTTGAGCAACCTCTTAATTAACATTAATGATACGACTTTGTTCAAACAATTTGTTTGATAATTTTATGTAAATTATTTCTCTCTTTTATCTAGTATTTTGTTCTATTGAATGTATTGTTGTTTTCCTATTACGCCGCTCGGCAAATATTGTAATTTTAATTTTATTCTCATGTAATAGAATGTAATTCTTAATGAGAATAAAGTTTCTGAAACCCGATCTGTTTCTATAATTTAGGGGCCGATTTTTCAATCGTCAGATAAATTTTATCCAACGAATAAATATGACGGTTTGATAGATTTTCTATACAAAAGCTGTCAAAACTTCAAACTTATTCCCCAGATAAAAGTTATCTGACGATTGAAAAATCAGCCCTTATTCTAATATCTAGGATATAATAAATCAAAAGTACTAATTGAATAAATGTACAAAATACAGTTACAAAATAAAATTATTATTATTAAAAGCGCATTTAGCGCCGATTTTAGCTACGTCGGATAACATTTATCTGAGAAATAAATTGGATGTTTTGACAAGTTTTGTATAGAAGTTCTGTCAAAACGTTTCACTTATTCCTCAGATAATTGCTATTGGTAAAATCGGGCCTTAGACGTCTTAATATTCCTCCACATCACTGCCATCTGGGAGCATACCTAGAAGACTGGCAGCATTGCCACGTTGAATGGCAACGCTAATTCTTTGGCCAAAGAATAACTCATCCCCTATATTACTTTTATATATAACTAGAGGTCGCCAGCGGCTTCGCCCGTGTGGATGTCGTATATCGCATATTCCGCGTTTTCCTCTACTATATTATGCATGTATTATACACATAAACCTTCCTCTTGAATCACTCTATCTATTAAAAAAAACGCAACAAAATCCGTTGCGTAGTTTTAAAGATCTAAGCATACATAGGGACAGACAGCGGGAAGCGACCTTGTTTTATACTATGTAGTAATTTGGTGCGACGTTTGCCTAAACTATAGGTGACAAGGGACATCTTGTATTTCATAGTAGAGCAGTATATTGAATAAATAAAGGTAGACTAAAGAAATATTATTACGATAGCTGTATTCCCTAGGCATAGCGGAGGCAGTATCTTAGAATACACGTTTGGTGCAGTGGCTAAGCAATTGGCTTCTGCGCTACGGGTCGTGGGTTCGATTCCCACACGGAACAAAAATTTGTATGGCCTACAGATGGTTGTTTCGGGTCTGAGCGTTTGTTTGTGAGATTTGTCTGTAAACGCACCCACGATACAAGAGAAATCTTAGTGTGGGGCAACGTTTTTTTTTTTAAAAAATAAAAAAAATTGGGAAAACTAGAAACTAACATAGCTTTCCACCCCCAAAGCAAAAATAGGTGTGTTAAGCAGAGTTCGGAATAGGTAGAGTATATTTACCTATACTTCGGGGAAGGAAGTAACATGGAGTGGATAATGCCTCCTCTAAAATCCCAGAATAATTATAATGACGTTTTAATCCCGGGGTTTGAAAATCACGAATTATTTATTGGACTTTATTTATAGTTACAAATTATTGATTTGAAAAATCATATAACATTTTTTAGGGGTTAGGGTTATTAAAATAAAGAGCTTTGTTTTACATTGTTTTACATAGTCCGAAAACCTAAAAAATGTTATATGATTTTTCAAATCAATAATTTATAACTGTAAATAAAGTCCAATAAATAATTCGTCAGTTTTGAATCCCGGGATTAAAACGTCATTATAATTATTTCGGGATTTTAGAGGAGGTATTATCCACTCTATGTTACTTCCTTCTCGAAGTTTAGGTAAATATACTCTACCTATTCCGATCTCTAGTAATAAGTTTGAAGCTTGTCTGTGGCATCGTAGCTCCTAAACGGATAAACCGATTTTAATGCGGTTTTTTTTTGTTAGATAACTGGTTAAATCGGTATGGTTATTAGCTATGCTTGATGATAATCACTTCAGCCATTTCATTGCCGGGGCTGCTTTTTAATTTTTATTCGGGTTTTATGGAAGAAGAAATTGTAAAGACGCAACAGTATCTTAAAGCAAAACGAACACTTCAAATCTACTGGAATGAAAACAATTTGAATATTACAAAAGGATGCAACATATCATCACGCCTGTATTTTCCCCCAGCGGTTGGGCAGAAGTGTATAAAGTACACCCTCATTTTGCCGTTATCATTAAATCCCATGTGAGGCCCTTTTTCCTGTGACGCGAGCTCGTGCCCGCATGCGTGAGTTATCCGCACCCGTGGCGCCTGAATTTCACATTTTTATACATGTATTTATAAATAAAAATAAATAAAATAAAATATGTTTATTTCAGGCATTATTGCCCATATTTTGTTAGTAAAATTAAAAAACTTATGTCTATGTTAATATACATTAATTGAGATATTTGCCGGGACTGCTCGATGCACTGTTTACATGCACATGAGTATGCACCCAGTGCTGCATTATTGGACAGTCCGGCTTATCACCAATAACCTTGAGAATGGTGTTGGTGCTCCCACGGACTCTGCGCATCAGTGACGCGACACGTTTGCGTATCACCGTGAGGAACCCGTCAGTGTGTGCTAGAGCAAACATGGCTGACGCATTACAGTATCGCGGGAGCCCCAACATCACTCTAAAGGCATTATTGTATTGTACTCGGAGAGCGTTGAAAGTTCTCTGCATATACCTCACCCACAGACTGCAAGTATACAATGTTTGGCAGAAGGCCTTAAAGAGGGTTACCTTAACCTCTGCGCTACACTTTGCAAACTTGCGAGCCAGCATATTGCAGCGAACTGCCATCGCTCTCCTTTCCCTCTCAATGTCGTTATCATCCCTCAAGTCCTCGCTAACCAGGTGACCGAGGTACTTGAAAGACGATTTATTGTGGTGCGTGAAACATTCACGAAAAGATGAACTGCGAGCGCCACGCATGCGGGTGACGCACGAACGCGGGCACGAACCCGCATGACATAAGGCCCGAATGCAGGGCGAGGCTATAGACACAAAAGGGCAAAAAAAATATAATTTTTTATTTGGAATCCCAAATCCAGACTCCTGGCTGTTACTGAGAAATTCCACACGGAAAAACTCAATAATACTTTCCCCGATCGGGGGATCGAAGCCAAGATCTCACGATCAGCAGTCGAAAACGATGTTGTCTTTAAACAACTTGATTAGAGATTGAATATTCATTAGAAGTTGAGAGTTAAAGGAAACAGATTGCAACATCATGTTTATTTATTTCAACCGCTTAATTAGAAGAAACCACAAAACCGTGCTCCAGTACGGTAGGTACTTGATAACTTACTGTTTTACTTTAAAATCTTGCTAAATGATCTTGGAAGTAGATTTTTGCAGGTCGAGAAACCACCTGTAGAATGTGAAAAAATTTTTTTTGGTTTAATTTAACGCTAAATGGGGAGGCGAATGCAAAACGGCAGTGGATGGTAGCACCTCTGTTGGAATTAAAACCAATCAGAATGAGTTTTTTTTTTTTTATTTATTTTTATTTAGGGTTTTTTATGAATCAACATATATTAAACCCATTGTACCTTATTACTATTAACTAAACTACATAATAATCTTAAAGGTGGCTACGGAGGTCAGTGTTGAGTCTGCGGCATTATCAGGTAAAACGCTTGTGCTATCTCTGATGCAGGCTCACTCAAAGCACTTTGTATAATGCCTACATTCATATTTGCAATACCATACTTTCTCAACACTCAGAATAAGTTAAATTCTTATTAGCAATACATGTCAAACAAACTTTAACCAATGAAAATGCTTTAGTACGGTCAGCATCAAAAGTAGCTGAACATTAGAGTTTTTAAACTTGGCATTAATTAGAAAACGAATTGTTTTAAAACAAAAAGTTTAATAGATACCTAGATATAGCTCTAAGTATGCCTTAAATTTTTTGCTTCCTATCAATTAGTTATCTAATTAATGCAAAGTTTAAAAACTCTAATGTTCAGCTCCTTTTGATGCTGACCGTACCAGCGACGGTGGCGCCATTAGTTTCCCATACGAAAAAAAATTGTATGGCCTACAGATGGTTGTTTCGTGTCTGGGCGTTTGTGTATGTGAGATTTGTGTCTGTAAACGCACCCACGATACAAGAGAAATCTTAGAGTGAGGCAAACTTTTTTTAAAAAAAAGAAAAAAATAAGGAAAGAAAAGTTCCCTAGACAAGGTAATTAATAAAAATAATTAAGCAGCTGGATCAAGGGTTTGATTTAGAAAGCGGTACTTCTGAACTTCTGAACACGGCGCGTATCGTTAGGAGTTTGCTCTCTCTGGAGCCCTGACCGCCGTAGCTTGGTCCCTGTTCCAGCCTGGGCTTTTTTTTTAATATTTTGAAATGTGTTATGTTCTTATTTTTCATAACATATGGATTTAAAAATAGAATTGAATATGTAGAAATAATGAATAAACGTCACAATAATTAAAACACTTTTACATTTTTAACACATTTACCTCTCACTAGAATATTTTTTTATTCGTTTCGGTTGAAACGTTCTGTATGAAAACCGTTGGAGTATCGCAATATCCGATGGGAATTTCCGAATGAATGGAACGGTAACAAAGTTTGTTTAACCGTTATCCAGTTTGCTTTCGTTCACACAATACATATGCCCAATTTGGAGTGTGCAACAGTACAGAATGTATACCTGAAATGTTTACTTTAACGTAAAAGTATCGTTTTTAGGGTTCCGTATCCAAAGGCTAAAACGGGACTCTATTACTAAGACTCCGCTGTCCGTCTGTCCATCTGTCCGTCTGTCTATCCGTCTGTCACCAGGCTGTATCTCATGAACCGTGATAGTTAGACAGTTGAAATTTTCACAGATGATGTATTTCTGTTGCCGCTATAACAACAAATACAAAAAATAGAATAAAATAAATGTTTAAAGGGGCTCTCATACAAAAAACGTGATTTTTTTGCTCGTTTTTGCTCGATATTGATAACGGCAACAGGTAGACGCTTGAAATATTCACAGAATATTTAGTTATATATTCAATTTAAAAATAAATAATTAAATTAACATAAAACAAATATTTAACGGGGCTCCCATACAACAGACATGATTTTTTTGCCGTTTTCATAGATAATGGTACGGAACCCTTCGTTTGCGAGTCCGACTCGCACTTGGCCGGTTTTTTAACATATTTGATACCAAGCTATATTTTATCCCAGATAAGCTCATAACATCGTACATTTTATGTCGGAAATCTATAAACTTTTAGTTGCTGAAGCTTTATTAAAACCACTTAATTAAAAACGCTGTCACACCTATAAATATCGCAACCGAACTCCAACATTTTTATATTGGAGATACTCGTGGTTAATTAACAACCACAAGAATCTATTCGACTTTTCATAAGCGCCTGTAATGGTTTATCACTCATCATCATCTGCCTAGCCTTTTCCCAACTATGTTGGGGTCGGCTTCCAGTCGAACCGGATGCAGCTGAATATCAGTATTTTACATGGAGCGACTGCCTATCAGACCTCCACAACCCAGTAACTGGGTAATACGATACTCTTGGTAAGACTGGTTGTCAGACTTTCTGGCTTCTGACCAACAGTAACGACTGTCAAAGATCTACAAATGACAGCCGGGACCAACGGCTTTACGTGCTTTCCGAGGCACGGAGGAAACTCGCTATGGTAAATGGTCACCTATCTACAGACCAACCACGGCAACCGTGGCTTAACCCGGAAGATCGGTCTATGCGGCTGTAATTATTTAGCCACGAGCTCCTCTAATGGTTTATCACTACATAGTATAAAACAATGTCGCTTCCCGCTGTCTGTTCATGTTTATGCTTAAATCTTTAATAATTATGCAACGGATTTTGTTGCTGTTTTTTTTAATAGATAGAGTGATTCAAGAGGAAGGTTTTAAGCTATAAAACGTACACGTGCAAAGCTGGGGCGGGTCGCTAGTGTGAAATAAAAACTTTTGATTTTGATCGTACGCGTGGTTAAACTGCTCGTGCTGCAGTCTTTCCGTGGATGGCTGTACTCATCTAGACCCCTGCGTGTCTAGGAGAGCACGTTAAACCGTTGGTTCGAATACCTATTACAGTCTTTACGAGTAGTCAGAAGCCTGAGAGTCTGACAACCGGTCTGAGCTTAGGATATTGGCATTGCCCAGTAACTGGGTTGCGGAGGTCTGATGGCAGTCACCCCGTGTAAAAACTGGTATTTAGCTGCATCTGGTTAGACTGGAAGCTAATTCCAAAATGGTTCGCCAAAAGGCAAAACAACATTTTTAAACAGGGTGTAAACGAATTCGTGTAATTCCTTCAAAACAAATGATCTACATATTAATAGTATAGATTAACCCCGCACGAGATTTAGATTTATTAAAAACAAAAAAACTTTTTTCCCATATATTTTTAATTTGATAGAAAATTTCGATGCCATACATAAATGAATGAAGGCACGGCGACACAGCTGATGGATACGACTAACGCGATATCGCTCCACGCATTGATCGTGATTATTCGAAAAATGTTGGCAAAAAATAAGAACGTCATTATCATCATCCCAAAGTTCTAAATGATAAATCCCAAAGTTTCAAACTTCAATTATAATAATTAAAAATCACACTATACCACTGCCGTCAAGCAATAAGACAAGAATAAAAACAATCTGAAATTAATATTAATATTAACAACGAAGGAGAACAAGGTTTTTTTTTAAGGATATTCGAATATTCACCTAACAACAGAATGAAATAACCTTACAAATGAAATATCTGCTGTCTGTAATCAAATTCTCTTTCGATCATAAATACATCAGAGTTTGTATTTTGATCCGACGGAGCGGAGAGCCCGAGGTGATATTAATTCGGAGTGTGCAACAGTGTGAAATTAAATTATGATGCACTATTGGACAATATGCATACGGCAACAGTCGGAATTCAATGGGCTGTTGTGCCATAGGTATTCGAAGGCGGTTTTCAAACAAGAGGCGAGTAAATCAATATATATGACGATTTGCATTTAACTTACATTCTACAAAAAAGTTGTGCTTTCTACAAGGTGTAACATAAATAACGCACAACCTCTTAAAGGGTCACTGCAGTCATCATTATGAACAACTTTTACTATGGGAACAAATCGGAAATCGCGAAAAAAAAATCAGCTGTTCCCTACATTTATGTTTGCATAACTCGTCAAAATCTCGTCAAAATTCGACGACACGTTTGGTGCAGTGGCTAAGCGATTGGCTTCAGCGCTGCGGGTCGTGGGTTCGATTCCCACACGGAACAAAAATTTGTATGGCCTACAGATGGTTGTTCCGGGTCTGGGCGTTTGTTTGTGAGATTTGTGTCTGTAAACGCACCCACGATACAAGAGAAATCTTAGTGTGGGGCAACGTTTTTTAAGAAAAGAAAAAAAAAGAAATGTAGGGAACGGCTGATTTTGTTTCGCGATTTCCGATTTGGTCCCATAGTAAAAGTTGTTCATAATGATGAGTACAGTGACCCCTTAAGAGGTTGTGCGTTATTTATGTTACACCGTGTATACCTAGATAACGGTAACAAAATGCAGATGTATCTCAAACTTTTGTGATGGAAGTCTTTCTTAAAGCTCATAATAAATTTATTTTGTTGTCTGTCTGCTACAAATCTTTCAAGTCAATTTTGAGCTAGTTTCTGTTATCCGAACAGGCTTAACATGTGCTAACCATACCAAAGTTTGTATACACAAAAAATTCTAATAACTATACCATAATATATTTTAGTGTTTTTCAATTAATTAATTATTTAAAGTAGGATTAAAATCATAGTATCCTAAAAAAATATTGAACAGAAAATTACAACAAAAATATCAAACGTTAAAAGTAAAAATATATCACACTAAAACTAAAAGCTTTTAACATGTACCACCCTGTTTTGAGAAGGATTCAAAGAAAATAGTCAGTTCCTAAGAAGGCCGCTAGTTTCACAGTAACAGGCTCGAGAAGGCGGCGTGTGTTCCGTGCGCGTCTCTCAGGAGGACGTGGGGCAAGGCCCACAGAAGGAGAGGTCCGCCAGATCCTGCCGGGGTTGCGGTGCATGCAGCTGTGAATCTCGCGACCCCAGTCAAAGGTCAGGAGAAGGAACACCGTGGGTTTTTTGCCGGTAAGAGTCCAGCCTTTGATTACAGGTAAATAATCAAAGAGTCCAGCATAACCCTTCGCTTTCCCCAGGCGAAGGGTATCCATGAAGATATTGTCACGAGAAAAAAAAAGCTAATAATACGGTAAGGTTGTTACAAAGAAGAAATTCTACAGCAATAAGATACTCATTTATACGACTAACCTACAAAGCCTTATGAACGAAATATGGGATGTCAACTCTACATGTCAGCGAAAGCTGCCATAAATTCTATTGAAAACTTAATCAAAAGCGATCATATTTCAAGTTAATTACTAGCACAGTTCTAAGTAATTATTCACATAAAAGGCACAAACATCACACACACATATAATTCAGTACAACACAAAACATTATTAAACTTCAGTTCGGGCTTACTCCATAATATACAACATAGTGTATCCATAAATTTGAACAGACAGGGTCTGACAAGGGTTTATTTAGATATATCGGACCGGATCGAACGACATCCGGTCCGGTACTGCGGTCCGGATGAGACTGTCCTGGAATTATCGGTCGAAATCATGGAGCTCTTATACATATAGAGAGATTTTATTTAGAAAACATTTATGTTGGTTAAAGGTTGCTGTAGGCTGTAGGCTGGTTATGGCACACTATAACGGCACCGTAACGGCACCGCAACTGCACCGCTCTAACCCAGCAATGAACTTGTCATTCAAATTAGAGCATTAAATCGTGTGTCGTATAATATATTTCATAATGTCAATATGAAAAAGCCAACGTCGAGCAGTCAAAGCGCTTGCCGCTACTATACAACTCAGCTCGGAGCCCGCGCGCTGTGAGCGAGCGGATCGCGTGCTTACTGCGCGCTGACTCCAAGTCGCCAGCGAAACAACGTGGTTGCGCCGTCCCCGGCGCTCCTTTCACAAATGCCATTTACCTATTGTGTTCGCGGTGACAGCAAGCTTGCGCCTCACGGACGGCGCGCGGACTTCGAGCTTGCACCTCGCGGACGACGCGTAGTTAGCGCGCTGGCGGCTAGCCGTAGCCTAAATTCGAGGCGACGCCGTGCTGCAGCTGTGCAGTTGCGGTGCCGGTATAATGTGCCGTGACCTTTAGTTTCACTGCACACAACACGTTTCTGCGCTACGGTTCGTGGGTTCGATTGCCGCGCGGAACAAATACATATTTGTATAACCTACAGATAGTTGTTCCGGGTCTGCATTTTTGTGTTTATGAAGATTTGTGTCTGTAAACGCACCTGAGAAATAATAGAGGGGGCAAAGTATAAAAAAAACTATTATGTTACTAAAGGTACGAGTTCGTAGCCGACCGCATACAGCAGCAGCAGACGACGTGTCGTTACCACACGTCGTAGCGACACACGGCTAATTGACCGGCGAAAAAACGTGTGTGAACAAGTGGCCTAATGGTCTGATTATGCATGATATGATTTATTTATAAAATAATAAACAAAATACCTCTCTAAGTGCTGTAAACATCGGAAGCAAATTAACTAGCAAAGCGGAAAATCAGCTTATGATCTGTAAACATCGCTCAAATAATTCGTAGGCGGGATATCAAGCGGCGTCAAGCGAATTCAATTTGATCGAGCTGACAGACAAGGGAGATGAGCGACAAAATAAAATTACACTGTGATCCCTCGCCTCATAATTCTAGAGATTATGAGAGTAATCTACATTATCTGTCGGTTCAACAATGTTAGAGGCAGCTTCCAGTCTAACAAGAAACGACCTCCGCAACCCAGTTACTGGGCAATACCAATATCCTAAAGTTGACCAGTTGTCAGATTTTCGGGCTTCTAACTACCCGTAAGCCGTATTTCAGAGTGGAGGCATGCGCGGGTGCTAACGCGGGCGCGTGTAAATCAAATGTATGTAGACGCCAGTTGCATTCACAGTGCGCCCGCGAGTCGCGCGCCTGCATGAGGCGGGCGCGGGCGCGGTGGCGCGGGTGTTTCTAATGGCTCAGTCCGCTCGTATCATTTACAGTAATATAGCGTCTGTTAACGACAAAACATACACGCATGCTACGATAGCTCGTTCGGCACTACTGTGAACACGCAGACGCCAAGATCCAAGCGGGTGCGGGCGCGGGCGCTTCGATCTTGGCGTCTGCGTGTTCACAGTAGTGCCGAACGAGCTATCGTACTACTTCGGCGGGTGAATCAAAATGGTTTAGAACCACACGCGTAGTCACCTAACAGACGCTGTATCACTGTGAACGATACGAGCGGACTGAGCCATTAGAAACACCCGCGCCACTCGCACCCGCGCCCGCCTCATGCAGACGTGCGGCTCGCGGGAGCACTGTGAATGCAACTGGCGTCTACATACATTTTGATTAACACGCGCCCGCGCTAGCACCCGCGCCCGCGCTAGCACCCGCGCCTGCCTCCACTCTGAAAGAGTACTAACGACTGTCATAGGAATTCGTATGGCACCCGGGACCGATGGCTTAACGTGTTTTCCGAGGCACGGAGGGGTCTCGATGTGTAACGAAAGGTTACCAATCTACGGAATGACCGCGGCAAGCGCAGCTTAACCTTGCAAATACTGTTTTTTTGTCTTTCATTATCTGTCGGTAATGAAAGAAACAATATAATCTAGCACAGCCTAAACCGCTGGGGTTAGAAACTTGAAATTTTGACAGTAGGTTCCTTTTGTAACGTAGGCATCTAGGTACTAAGACGGGATTTTTCGAAATTCAACCCCTAAGGGAGTTAAATAGGGGATGAAAGTTTGTATGGAAAATCGTCACTTAACGGGTTCAAAATTTCACGCAAGCGAAGCTGCGGGCGAAAGCTAGTGATTCATATTAATATTTTTTTAAACAGTAATGTAAGCTGTAATAGCCTAGCGGTTGTACTTTATCTTCCATGCAAGAAGGTCCGAGATCAATCCAGCCCCGCACCTCTTACTCTTCAAATTCATGTGGGGGTCAGAATTTGATATAATCACTTGCGTTAACGTTGAAGGAAAACACCGTGTTCTCAATATTGCGTGTGGTCCGCAAACAAGTTTTTTTTTTCCATTCGTCTGCCGTAGGTAGTCCTAGGGGACCGCTTCTACGTAACCGGGCAGTTATTGGCGAGACCTGAAGGGTCTCCAGCCAATGGGGAGGGGGGGGGAGTAAAATACTTAACCTAAGCTAACTACTTGTACTACACTAACATCATGACTACCTGCAACAACAGCACTAAGGGCGACCCCTAGTGGGACTCGGACCTCGACTTAGGGCGTTGCTGGCGGGGACTTAGGGGAGGGAAACAGCTTGATGAAGGCTGAATCATCGGTGTGACTGCAGAGTCTGAAGAGACGACCGGCTCTACGACGGGAGAGCTCGGTGGATCGTGACCGGCGGCGGTGGGACGTCGCGACGGGCTTCGTCGGCGAGGACGGTAAGCCGGACGGCGGTGGACGTTGTGTACCGCCAACACGCACCGTATGCAGTGTTTAAATAAAATATAATTCTTAAGGCGCTTCCCCCACCGAAAGTGGCGCCACTTCAGAAAAAAAAACATTATTTACGTCAACACACAACATATTGAAATTTCGTACGTACAACATTTTAGTTAAGTGTTGTAGAAATTTTCGAACACCAAAAAACAACACTTGACATCCTAGGTTAGAAGTTTTAGTAATTAATGCTAAAAACGGCCGTTTTTGGTACTTATAACACGCTGATAATGATAAATCTAAACCAGGGATGCTCAGACTTATTAGGACTTGGGGCCACTCGAGCGGACTATGAGTTAAAGGCGGGACACCACAATTAAAAACAATAAAAAAAAATTAATTAAAGATCTTAAAAATAAAAGTATCGTAGTGTGGGCTTTTGATAAAATTCAAAATCTTTATTCAGAAGCCAAAGCTTGTTAAAGCTAAGCTAGCGGTCTTCTCGCTATCAGCGATAAGACCGCCACTGAACCCTTCACTATGATATTGTATAAAAGCTGTATTACAATTTTGGTGTACAATAAAGTATATTCTATTCAATTCTAAAGCTGGCCATCGCTGATAGAATGCAGTATTTTCATACAAACGCATAAAAGAGTTTAATTCGATGGCGGGCCGCATGTACATCGACGGAGGGCCGCATGCGGCCTGCGGGCCGCGGTCTGTGCATCCCTGATCTAAACCAAACTCCGTAAAAAACGTTATACTTGATTCCTAACATATTTTTGATACGATGGACTCATAATTGACAATATTAGTTTCAGTTAATTACACAAAGAACTTTCCGTATCTCTAATAGTAGTGAAAATATCGGAAAACTGACTAGTGATGTGAAAACATCGCTCAAATCATTCCTACCCGCGACCTCGAGCGACGGCGCGGCGAGAGAATTCAATTTCAAGCCTGCTGAGCCAATCTCAACGTTTATAATTGATTTATGCCAAGGTGTCGGAAATTAATATAATATTGACGCTCAGTGGCGAAAGTGAACAGTTTGTTGAAATTTAATTATTTTGTATCGGTTTAATATTTTGTAGAATTATGTACAAATAATCCAGAACTAAGACAAAAATAAATTACGTGTTTGTTTGTGTATTTTACGGGATCCCTGACAGCTAAATAATATGGAATACGATGTTTGACTATTATTTTCTTATTAATAAACTCGAGTTTATTACGAAAATGATAGCACCAGCGGAAAAAGGGCGAAATATGTAAAAAATTCCCAAGTTATAAGCGTCTGAAAATTATTTATTAGACAGACAACATTATTGTGTGCTGACGTCATAACAAATTAACGCCATAGTAACTTCACTCCACATCACTCAGTACCCCTCGTAGTAATATAGTAGTACCTAACCTACCAGTAGGAAATGGCCTCCTCAAACATCAAAACCGTGTTACTCCTATTTTTCCATCGTTTTTAGGGGTCCGTACCCAAAGGGTAAAACGGGACCCTATTACTAAGGCTCCGCTGTCCGTCCGTCCGTTCGTCCGTCCGTCCGTCTGTCACCAGGCTGTATCTCATGAACCGTGATAGTTAGACAGTTAAAATTTTCACAGATGATGTATTTCTGTTGCCGCTATAACAACAAATACAAAGAAAAACAGAATAAAATTAATATTTAAGGGGGTGTCACGCTTAGCGGGTTAAGGGTGGCTTGAGGAGTCAACCCTTAACGAGCAGGTGCACATAAAATCAGAATAGAAGAATATTAAGGAAAACACTTTTAACCATACAATAGTATATTTTAATAATAGTTACAAGATTATAATATTAAGATTAGTTAACAGGGCGTGGTTCTTTACACAGTACAATACGAGGAGTCCAGGGTCTTCAGGTGTAGGTAGACAGTCACTTAACTGGGCGGCTGCTGAAGCGCGAGAGAGGCCGAAATGCAGCGTGCCGGCCCTTTTATAGGCGCACCCCGCTAGTCGCCACCGCTGCACCGTCACAGGGGCTCCCATACAACAAACGTGATTCTATTGCCGTTTTTATAGATAATGGTACGGAACCCTCCGTGCGCGACTCCTACGGTTTTTTTTTCATAAATCGTGTTCTATAAACACTTTTTATAAAATAATAATTATTACCTACTAATTGATGTACATTTTTAAACGCATTCAAACACCGTGACCCTTCGTCATCATAAATATATGATAGGTACTAGCTTTCGCCCGCAGCTTCGCATGCGTGAAATTTTGAACCCGTTAAGTGACGATTTTCCATACAAACTTTCATCCCCTATTTAACTCCCTTAGGGGTTGAATTTCGAAAAATCCCTTCTTTGTGGATGCCTACTTTACAAAAGGAACCTACTGTCAAAATTTCAACTTTCTAACCACAGCGGTTTAGGCTGTGCGTTGATAGATCAGTCAGTCAGTCAGTCAGCTTCTCCTTTTATATGTATAGATTACCAAAATATGATTTCTTAAACATGACATTTTGTACAACGAGCACATTTTTTGAGAATATCATGTTATGAGAAAAGCATATTTTGAGGAAATAATATTTTGATTATATCATAGAACGAAGACCCCATCTGTAAAATTATAGTAATAGAGGCTTACGCGACGTACCTCAAGTAACGAGCTTAGAGAAGTAGGTGTAATAAATATATCTTATGCTTGCAGACTCTCTTCTCTATACATAGATACTTTAGATACCTATTTACTTTAAGTCTCGGTATTGCATGTATGTATTTATGAGAGCAATGACACCAATGCGTCTAGAAATCCAATTACAGCACTATGACTTGAGTTATTAGATTTAAATAGATTTATTTACGGGCTAGCATCTATTTTTTATTATTTTCATTTGATAAAAAAAATTAAAATTGTTTTGCATTGCGGGAGTGTTGCCCTTTTCTCCACTATTCATTTTTTAAAGAATAGCTCTTGTTATTTCTGCGCTTTTTACAAGATTCAATTTCAAACAATTTTATTTTTTTATAATTTTTATTGTGAATTTTAAATTACCTATACATATATTACGTTCATTTAATTCTAATTCTAACTTCATTTGACATGTAATAGATATTATGAGAATTGTAAATTATAAATTTTATGTTCATTTAATTCCAATTTTAATTTCGATACGTAAATAAGTTATTGTAATATTTTGCATGCCTGCTACTGACGAAATAAGTCTTGTTAAAAACATGTTTAGTATGAAAATTTCAACTGTCTAACTATCACGGTTCATGATGATACAGCCTGGTGACAGACGGACGGACAGCGGGGTCTTAGTAATAGGGTCCCGTTTTGCCCTTTGGGTACGAAACCCTAAAAAGAAAGAAGAAAGAGAAAAATTGCGCATTTAAATGTAGTTACTAAACTTATTTTTTGCACTGACCATTCGACCTTCCTTGACCAAAATGTTCTACTTCATTAAAAGTTTAAACTGTGTCAGAACTCAGAATACAACTTACTTCACCCAACCGAAGAGGAATGCTCAATTAAGCGCAGTGCGGTCTGAATTATTCATTGTTTCACATGTTATTCATGCTAGCAACGTCGGTGCATCTAGTTCTAACGTGCTGCATTCTTAATTAATCGTAATAAAGTTTTATTATCGTTAGAGAATATTGTAAGTCGAATGAAAATGCATCCGTCAGAGATATGAATATTAAAGCATTAGACGGCTATAATCAACTGTATAGATTCTTCCCATTCATTAGATTTTTCCCGTTTAGGTTCAGGTTTTTCCCTGATTCTCTGTTGGAATATCGAAATATTATTAGCCAATTCTTATCTGGCCGACAACCTTTCACCACTTTTCATTTCGCCGAATAATTAAAACGCCGAATGATTAAAGTCCCTAATTATGTTTCGTAACTTATTGTTTCGCTGAATAGTCTGCTGGCCACTGTTTCATTAGTCAACTGTATTATTGGCCACTATACACTCGTTAGATGGCTCATTTTCCCATCATGCAAGCAAGAAATCAAGTAAGCATGCAAATGTTTCTGGGTTTGCTCCGCCAGAAGACTTGCTTTGTCGCCCCTTCGCTTCGCTCGCACACTCGACCAGCGCTACGCTCAGGAGGTCGCCGATTTGCTTCGCTCGCCGCCTCCCCCCACTCGCCGCAGCGAGTGGGGGGAGTGCACGAGGCCGAAGCGCACTTCGGCCTCGTGCACTTGTTCCACTCAGGACCTTCTTCGCGAGCTTCTGGCTCCACGCTTTTAAATAACATTGTAGGGGTAGGACAGAGTCCGACCACGTGACCAACGACCACCAAAACATTACATTCCGCTGTGTGAAAATAATGTGGTGCAAATACTTATTCTTGTATTATAACTTTCGTGAGACACATTCATATTTATGATTAATTACGGTTTACTCACGTGCATTTTTCGGGACTGCCCGACTAGTTTCGGACCCAAACGGAGCCCTTAATCATGAGCTGATCACGCGGCGAGGTCGCGAGTCGAACTCCTAGCTAGTCGGGCAATCCCGAAAAATGCACGTGAGTAAACCGTAATTAATCATAAATACTTATTCGGCAAATTAAACAATAGCCAAATAAGTATTCGACTGAAACAAAAGTTATGAATGTTTTTTAGACCAAATAATTATGGTGGCTAATAATCATTCGGCGATATCAAATTAGGGTAAAAATTGCTTCGGCAAAGATTACTTAGGCGAATCGTTTTCGGCGTAATGAAATTCGATATAAAATACTTTCACCCTTTTTTCCTACTATGTCGGGTTAGCTTCAAGTCTAACCAGATGCGGCTGAATACCAGTACTTTACACGGAGCGACTGCCATCAGACTTCCGCAACCCAGTTACTGGGCAATGTCGATATCCTAAGTTTAAACTGGGCCAATTCGACTAACAAAAATGTTGCAAAACGCAAACGAACCACAACCGTCAGTCAGTTTTTGTTTACGAAAACTGTCTGAATGAACGGTTCGGCCTTGGTTTGCGATTTATCAAGATTTCTTTTAGGAGAATTGGGCCCTGTACTATTATCCTAATAGAAAATAATTCGCTCATTTGCGACAAGAACGTCTAAAGTACGAAAACCGTTTCTTTTTTCAGAAAACGTCTTCGAAATGTTTGAATAAAAGCGTTTTTTAAATAATCCGCTTTTCGGACTTAAGACGTTCTTGTCCCAAATGAACTTATATCAAATTCACATGTTAATAATAAAACCCTTCTGTTACGTCTGGGGGTATAAAACACATCTGCCACGTTCGGGTAAGTGATGAAGCGACGTAAAAGTTCAAGGATTTCATTCTTCACGATATTTGACGTATCATTTTGTAAAATGACAGGTGACAGTCTGTGAGTGCAATATTTCACACTCAATTTGAAGGCATTACATATTCCCTGACAGGTTAGGACGAGGAAGGAGCGTTGGGTCTAATTTGAGGACTAATGAAATGCCCAAGAGGAGATGGTGTGATGTTAGGGCTTCTAGATCAGTATTCCGCAAAGTTTTTGTATTCAAGGTATCTAAAAGCTGAAGTCCTAGAATCCCCTTTTCGCTTCTTTTCTTATGAGTCGAGAGCTTTTTAAGAATGTAGAGTGTTCGAAAACGATGTGGCCTGTGATAAAAAAAAAGGTTTAATATAACTAAAAAGAAGGTGAAATGACGTTTAAGAATGATAATGAAAAAGTTATCCTACATTACTACACCTACAAAATCAAGAAATTTTAGAGGTACACCATGGGACCGCTGTGTAGTGTAGGTAGGCAGGTATTATAGCTTCATGACTTTCTGATAAAACTTGCCATTTTTCCGCGGCACACCAACTAACGCCTACAGTACACCAGTGTGCCGCGGCACACACGGAACACTGCGCTACACTTAAAAAAATTCAAGAGCATAAATTCATCATCCTAATCAATATTATAAATACGAAAGTATGTTTGTTTATTACCTTTTCACGCCTAAACCACTGAACCGATCATCCTGAAATTTTGCATATACGTTGTCAGGTGTACAGAAACGGACATAGGGTACCTTTCATCCCGAAAAAAGTACAGTTCCCGAGGAAAACAACAATAGAGTTAATAGATGGCTCCACGTGTCTTTCGAATCATAATTGAATTATATTATTATAGAAACTTTAGTAGTGTGTTAAGAGTTGATTGTCAAATTCTAAATTAACGCGATCGAAGTCGCAGGCAAAAGCTAGTTTTTATATAAATCTTTAATTTATCTCCATTTCGGATTTCAGTCTCGCTTAATATGGATCAATCAATGTCTAACTTCCCCTACATATGAAACCGAAAATACTTTTCAGAAACTCAATCCATCACTTTATAACTTCGTAAGCCATTAAAAGCTTTCATGCCAAAACGCTCCTTTGAATAATACAAAGCATTTTAATTATTATTAACACGAGCAGACCCTCGCTCCAAGGGTACAATATCGGGATCAATACGGTTTACCGACCTTGAAAACGAAAGGTCCCCGAAGAAAAATAAGCTACCTAATATAACCCTCTTTTGTGCTGAAGCGTTTAAAGGTAAAAGAGTTTTTAGATGAACAAAAGATTGTATACAGGATGATATATTGGATACGTTGAGATGGTGAGAATTTAGGGTTGAATATTTGGGAATTTTCCCAATGGGAACGTCATGGGAATTTTTCCAATGGGAACGTCATGGGAAATTCCCATTACATGAGTGTTGTAGCGGGAACTTACGCCTGGTTCTCATTTTCTCGGTTCTTGGGCCGATATTGTTGTCTAGCATTTATAGGTTAAAGAGTTTTAGATGAACAAAAGATTGTATACAGGTGATAGATTGGATAGTACGGTGAGAATTTTGGGTTGAATATTTGAGAATTTTCCCAATGGAAACGTCATGGGAACGCCATGGGAACGCTATGGGAAATTCCCATTACGTGAGTGTTATAACGGGAACTTACGCCTGGCTGTCATTTTCTCGGTTATGGGGCCGACAATACAAGGTTAGTCGGAAAGTGGGTACTAATCCGAAAGGGTGTTAAAGAACTCATAATAACGAATAACTTTTGTTCTACAACTTTCCCCGAAAGTCAATAGTTTAAAGGAAATAGCTGTTCAAAGATTTCATAAAAATACGCTACAATCTATCTATCCTCAGTTATGATCATTTTTAGGTCATATTTAAGCCAACGGATTGGAAGCTCCATTTTCTGAATTCCTAACTTAAGCAGGGATGAAGATTTTTTGACAAAACCAAAATAAAACTAATCTTCTTATGTATAAAAATGAATCCCTATTTCCCTTGGTCACGGCATCACGCGTGAGCGGCTGGACCAATTTCGCAAATTTTTTTTTTGTTGTGTTCGTAATTGTCAGAAGGTTCTTATGAAAGAAAATTTTGATATTTAAAAAGAACGAAATTATCTCAGTATGTCCATATTCTTCACTTGTTTACCGCATGCATGAAAATGGTTTTAACTTTTTGTTACTATTTTGATTTTGTTTCCGAAGGTAGGTAGTAGGTTAGTAGTAAGTAAGAAAAAGTGCATTGCGACGCATGCATGGTACAGCTAGTACGAGTATTCTATGAAAATAAAAATTGACGAATTTTGAAATTTTAACACTTGCTTTAAAACCATCAAAGCCTTGGTTTGCGGATTAGTACCCTCTTTCCGACTAACCTTGTATATCTTTCCTTTTTTTTACTTTTTTTTGCCTGTTTCTATAGCAATCTGACATGGTAGAATATGAACAGAGTCTGATAAAGTTCAGCTAGCACGGTGGCTGGACGCTGAAAGACGTGTCAGCCGCAGGAAAATTCATGGCTGCGTAACATCCTTGCAATGACGGGCATCGCGAGTACTACACAGCTATTTGGCCTCGCGAGAGACAAAGAAAATTATGCAAAGCTAACTGCCAAGCTGCCAACCTTCATTAAAATAATTAATTTAATTAATTGGAGAAGAACTTTAAGAAGAAATATACAGCAATGTTTAATTAAATAATGAATTAAATAGTTTAATCGAAAGCTCATGGATCGCGCCTATCAAACGATTTGCGAGGTTAAGCTGCACTTGTAGCGGTCAGTCCGTGGATGGGTGTCCGTTCGGTACAAATTGAGACCCCTCCACGCCTCGGAGAGCACGTTTATCGGTCGGTCCTGGGTGGCATTACAATACCTATGATAGTCGTTACGGATAATCAGAAGCCCGAAAGTCTAACAACCGTTGCCCAAAAACTGGGTTACGAAGGTCAGATGGCAGTCGCTCAGTATATAGTACTGGTATTCAGCCGCATGGGTAGACTGGAAGCTGACCCCAATTTAGTTGAGCAAAGGGTAGGCAGATAGTTTAATTAAAAATAATGTAACAATTAGGGATGTTCCGACTAGTCGGCAAAGCCGACATCCGGCCACTTTTGTAGTCGGCGATTAATCGGCAAAGAGCGCCGACTATCCGGCTTTTTACTTTGTATGTATTTCTCGATAAAATGTATATAGGAGGAATATAACTTTCGTGAGACACATTCATATTTTTCGGGATTGCCCGAGTAGTTTCGGACCCAAACGGAGCCCTTAATCATGAGCTAATCACGCGGCGAGGTCGCTTAAGTTTAGTTTCTAAACTTAATTTAGGCTATTGCCATCTTTTTCACTCTGATACAATAAGAAAGAGATATACGTAAATAAGAGCTGTCAAATTTAGTTGAACTTAAATTTGCATACAAAAGACGACATATCAAAACGTGTCGACTAAAAACACGGTGAAGTTCAAAGCGTAAACTAGTTTGACATCTCTAAATTAGTTGTTCACTATCACCGTCCTTTTCTCGCGCTATCTATCAGTATAGGATAGCAATTTTGTAATTTTAGTTTAGTTGGCAAAAATGAGAATCGGCACCAATGCGAACAAAACATGTTCCGACACGCTCGCAGATGGTGTGATATGGCGGTTGCGACTTGCGCGCGAATAAGCTGTAAACGAAGCGTCACGGAAATCGCCAAATACCCCCGAAACCGTGATCGGCTTGGCCGACTAGTCGGCCGATTAGTCGGCCTCTTTACAACCGACTAATCGGCTAGTCGGCTAGTCGGCCAAAGTCATAGTCGGCACATCTCTAGTAACAATATTTTAATGTGTATTAAAATAAATGTTATTCTGCACTGACACAGTTATGAGTTATGCATGATAGCTTGACATTGTTAAATTAATTTATGAAACAAATAAATATTTACATGCATGTTTGGCGAAACATGTGTAACTTAACTGAATTTATATGGCCGTGTTTCTTGTGAATAAATAAATTATGAACAGTACTATGGCAGAATCGACAGTTCCGTTGTGCCTATAAAAGTATCTTTCCAATAGGATCGGAGACTCAGATATTTTTCAGGAGATTAGTATATTCTCTGGTGTATAAATAACATCGTATTACGATCAGGCCTCAACTTGATGGATAATTATCGCAATATCTTCTAAGATTGCGCGTTATACGTAATGGTCTATTATAGAGACCCATTAAGTATAATGGGCAATGGAAAGTTAAGGGCTGCCGAGATTACCCAACAGGTAGGTTTAATATTTTTAAGGGCAATAAAGAAGCTGTATGTTTCTATCTCGAAAACTGTAATTTTGCATTAAGATAAAGGGAGTGCCTCCGCTGCCGGAGCCGGTTGCCATTACGAGTGCCGCCGGCTTCCAAACTGGCTGCCAGCGCCGCGCCGACGACATACACTGTTTTTTTACACCTTGAATGCCTCTTCAAACTGTTCATCAGACGATCATTCGTCACCCACTTTCATTTTCACAATAAAAACCAAATGAAAAACTTAAAGGGATGTTTGTAAGGTTATTTGGGTTTCCAAAGCAGAGTTGACGGAGCCCCGCTGTGCGATGCTCCTATTTCTGCCTGTCTGTAGGGTTTAACCGCTAGCGGCCCGACCGACGATCCGGTTCGTCAGTGACATTGTTTATCTATTGTGTCTATAATTACACTACTCGATAAGTTAAAGTAACCTAACACGAAGCTGATGATGGGGGCTTCGTTCGCTCACTCTAGCCGCCGCGCGCCGTCATGCCCTTCAAACCTAACCTATCCGTGTCGGGGTGCCCCAAATTAACGATCTCGCTTCGCCCGCTCTTGAAATTAGTCAGTTGGAAGACAAGTTACAGTGTGTGTCTTAAAATCTAACCTACCTTTAAACTTATTACAGCCGATACGAAAATGAGGGTGTACTTACTATACACTTCTGCCCAGCCCTTTCGGGAATACAGGCGTGATATTATGTTATTATGATTTAACGCAATTTTTCGTTTATTTTACAACCTTAAATCCATTTTGGATGATGTTCTATCCCTATGTATCTATACCTAATTAGGTAGTACTCATATAGGCAGACCCTATCAAAAAGCAGGATTATAACGTCAGATAAAATAAAAGCAAAATTATTATAACAAAATACCATCTAAGTACTCACAGTATGTACACACGGTTATATAACACGCAATAAATTTCCAGTATAAGCCGACCTCACATTGTATAGGCTCTTCCTACAATGAGAGGTCAGCTTATACTGGGAAATTATAACTTGCTTCTAGCCGTACGTACATAGATCTTGTTACATATTTATAACATATTTCCCTTCGTATTTGTTGGTAAATTAAAGGAAAACACTTATAAGAGCATCATCCCACACAATTTGTTAGAGTTAATTGAAAGAGATACATTGTAGGGCGCGTGGGCGGTATTTGGTTCACATTGCCTATGTTTTTATTACCAGAACGATTCATATTTATGATCCTGCTCATGTTTAACCACATCTGTGACAACAGGGGGCTAATTCGAATAACAAAATTGTTGCCAAACGCAAACGTCAATCAGTTTTTGTTTACTAAAACTGTCAAAATGATTGGTTTTGATTTTTGTGTCAAACAATTTGACAGCTTTTGAATTTGAAAACTGTTTGAATGAACGGTTCGGCCTTGGTTTGGTTGCGATTTATTAAGATTTCTTTTAGGAGAATTGGGCGAACAGAATCAATTACAAAATATTTAGTTTCGGTTTTCAAGTTTCAGATAACTTTTATCTTAAAGCGCTAATTACACTTGGCTGAATTTAGTCGTCTTAATTCAGTCGATACTGAATGTAGTCAAGTATAATCACAATTAGCAAGCTAATTTTGTTTCTGAATTTAGGATGCTAGCTTGCTTTGCGATTAAACTTGACTAAATTCAGTATAGACTGAATTAAGACGACTAAATTCAGAAGGGCAAATTAGAAACTTCTGATCACACTATCCTTATTTAGTTACTGAATCAATTACCAGTTTTATAGCGCTTATTACACTTGGCTGAATTAAGACGACTAAATTCAGCCAAGTGTAATAAGCGCTATAAATGCGATTACACCTTCATAAATGCGTTTCTAATTAGGCTTCCCAAATGATTCAGTCAGTCAGAAACCATCCTTGCTTCTGAATTAGGATGCTAGCTTGCTAATTACGATTATACTTGACTAAATTCAGTAACGACTGAATTAAGACGACTAAATTCAGCCAAGTGTAATAAACCCATTAGGCAGCTTTTGTATCGATGGTAATTATGTCAATCGGCCATATTTATTTGCATGGTGTCATGAAGAAAAGAGGTTTTTATTATGATTTATAACTAAATAATACTAATAATACAACAAGAGCTGCAACTGCAGTGATACGTTCTCTTTCACTTGGCATTTTGAAATGACAAAATAGATTCGAACCACGCACCCACACAGACGGACACGCACCGTTGGAAGAGCCTCGGTGCGGCCCGTGGCTGTGCGTGGTCGTCGGCTGTGCGTGGTATCATCCGTAAAACCACGCACCGTGGGAAGCCACCATAACCGGCATATTTATTCCTCAGATAAAATTCATTTATTTATTTATACTTTCGCACATAATTTGTACAGAGGCGGACCTAATGCCTTAGGCATTTGGAAAATATGGTAGGTACACTGAAAAGAGTTGTATGATGTGATACGCTTAAAATAAACAGAGAGATAACTGAAACATTTTTCACATAACGATGTCGGTGAACATTTTATTTTGTTTTTTCTATTTCTGGCGTTCATTATAAGTTTTTATATTTGATTTCGTTTCCACATTGTTTTTACTTTTGTATTATAACTTTCGTGAGACACATTCATATTTATGATTAATTACGGTTTACTCACGTGCATTTTTCGGGATTGCCCGACTAGTTTCGGACCCAAACGGAGCCCTTAATCATGAGCTGATCACGCGGCGAGGTCGCGAGTGGAGGCGAGGTTCGACTCGCGACCTCGCCGCGTGATCAGCTCATGATTAAGGGCTCCGTTTGGGTCCGAAACTAGTCGGGCAATCCCGAAAAATGCACGTGAGTAAACCGTAATAAATCATAAATATTGTTTTTACTGTAGTTTAATTTTTATTTCAAAATTATAAGCTACTAGAGGTCGATCGCAGCTTCGCCCGCGTGGATGTCGTTTATCGCGCAGATATTTTGCGATTATCGGGATAAAAATAGCCTATGTCCTTCTCCGGGTTCCAGACTATCTCTGTACCAAGTTTCATCAAAATCGGTTAAGCGGTTTAGGCGTGAAAGCGTAACAGACAGACAGTCAGATAATTTTCGCAGGGATAAAATATAATAAAATAATGTTTTTCAAATCACGAACCAAAGTTTGACTTGTTCTAGAGAGTGTTGCCAAGTATCTACAGTTATCTGACGATTAAAAAACGGCCCTCAATCATTTATCGATTTTAAAAGCAAAGAGATAAGTACTCAATCTCCATTAATGAACACGTACCAAATGTGATCAATCAATTAAGTTCGATATCTTCTGTGACTGATATACAAAGCCGAAGATAGTGGCGCGCTCTAGCGCCTGATAGTGGAGGCACTTTAAGGGATTGTATTGATCGTATTTAGCTAGTGGACGCTAGGTGGAGGTAGCGCTATAATGTATAGAAAACCCTTAGTTGACCACTATTCGACGCTGGGGTGCGCACTACATTGTTCTAGAAAGTTGTACGATCCTTCTAGAAGCCGGAAGTTCCCTTTTTGGCGTAGATGTTTCCGCCCACTTTCACGTTCTTACAAGTAGTCTTGTTTTAGCTGCGATTGTGTTAGGACACGGTAACTCTACTGAAGCCATGCTTGCTAACATCCTATGTAATATTATATAAGTAATTGTGTTAATGACAATTAAAGTCGATCTAGTAGTTATACACTTGGTGTTTTATTACTGGATCTGGTCCGCTGTCCTCAACATCTTCCAAGTTCCAAGAGGTAACATCTCTTGATTATCATCTATCTTGCGAATCCCATCTTTATTGAACGACAGGCCTTAAATGCACTATGGTAGAGTTCACACATACCACAACGACACCACATCGCAGCGACAAGAAGTGGTCCGTGTGAATTAAAAACAAAATAAAATTAACAAGTTTTCCTTAAATTTAAACATTTACCCCCTTATTACAAAAGATGGTCTAAGAAAAACCTAGGTTTTAAAATAGCCCCGTCTCTTTTTGTAATATGACATAAAAAAGTGATGGATATATATTTAAACCAGGGTTTACCTTAGTGTTGGTTTAAACCATCTTTTGTAATAAGGGGGACAAGGTTAGTCACACAAAACAATTAAAAGTAAAGTAACGATACACTAGTGAAAACATTCTGAATTGTTCACCGGCTGACATATGGAAGTTCCTTAAATCGCTTGGCATTTGTAAGTCTCCATCTAATATCTGTCTTTCAAATTTATCTCTCAATACTCTTAATCAATATTTCTCAACTTCCATTACACTTGCAGATAATGTAAAAAGCAAAACCATCCTCGATATTTCTTCCGTGCCATTATTTCCTCCCGATTCTTTTTCATTTTCGCCCGTGACTGACGTCGAGATCCTTAAAATTCTAAAATCTATAAAGTCAAAAGCTGTCGGATGTGACGGAGTAAGCAGAACGATGATATCTCTGATTTTACTGACAATATAATTTCTATTTTCACTCACATTATCAATTTCTCTCTATTTACTGGGGTTTACCCTACAATGTGGAGAAAGGCGTTCATTATACCACTTCCTAAGATTTCTAACCCCAGTTCAGCTAATCACTTCAGGCCGATTTCCATACTCCCATTCCAGTCCAAGGTCCTAGAAGCAGTAGTCCACAAACAAATTTCCTCCTACATTTTCAAAAATAGCCTCCTGTCCCAATTTCAATCTGGTTTTCGGCCTGGACACAGTACATCGACTGCACTGCTTAAAGTCACTGAAGACATAAGATCCGGTATGGAGAATTCGAAGTTAACGGTGCTAGTTTTGATTGATTTTTCTAGTGTTTTTAACACCGTTGACCACGACATTCTCCTAGCCATCTTATCACAAATAGGGGTCTCGTCGTCTTCACGGAATTGGTTCTCATCATATCTTCGTGGTCGCCAACAGGCTGTACGAGTTGACCAAAAGCTTTCTGACTGGTGTAACTTGGTAACTGGCGTACCACAAGGCGGTATACTCTCTCCTCTCTTATTTTCTTTATTTATAAATTCTATCACCAACATTCTCAAATGCTCTTACCATCTGTATGCTGATGACCTGCAATTATACGCTCAAACTGACATTGCCGATTTAGATGCTTGCATTTCAAATCTCAATGCTGACCTCACTGCGATCGCAGACTGGTCTTGCAAGTTCGGTGTCGCCGTTAATGTCAGCAAATGTCAGGCTATCCTTTTGGGCAGTCCATTTTACCTGAAAACCGTCAATACCCGCCACCTTATGCCGATTGTATTTAACAACACATCTATCCCACTGACTTCACACGTGAAGGATTTGGGCTTACATATTGATGACAGGCTAAGTTGGAACAAACAAGTAAACCAGGTAAGTCAGAGCGTCACGTCCATACTGCGATCTCTCTATAGGTTCAAACATTTTCTTTCATGTAGCACTAAAACACTCCTGGTCCAGTCCCTTGTGCTTCCTGTGATTGATTATGCGGATGTTTGTTGCTCTGATCTGTCCGAAGACCTTCTAAACAAACTGGATCGGCTTCTCAATAACTGCATTCGTTTCATTTTCGGGCTGCGAAAATACGACCATATTTCTATTTACCGTTCTAAGCTGAAATGGCTTCCTATCCGTCAGAGACGATCCCTCAGGTCTCTCTGTTCACTCTTCACTATTATTAACGATCCTTGTGCTCCAGATTATCTAAAAACATATTTTCAACTTTTGGGTGGCTCTCACAGTCGTAGCCTTCGGGCCTCTGAAAATCTAATTTTTCTCATTCCTTCTCACCGCACAGGTTTCATGTCCAATTCTTTCGCTGTCTCAGCAATCAAACTCTGGAACGCGCTTCCCCTTGATATGAAAAAAGCTCCGAGTAAATTCATTTTCAAACGTAAAGTTCGAGAACATTACTTGAAATCGCTGCAATCCTAGTCTGAAGTGCCTATCCATCATAGTTATTGTATGTATGTATGTATGTGTAAGTAGGTATATTGGTATGATATGTATTTTTATTATAATATATATTATATATGTAAAGCATATTGTATTTTGTTAGTATATAGTATTCTGTATAATTTTTATTTATCTTTCTTTTTTTTGTTTTTTAATTGAACAGAACTTTTTGATTGTTTTTAAATTCTTTTTTGTACCAGTTTCGAAGTGTATATTTTTGACCCAAAGGTTGACTGGTAGAGAATGCCTATGGCATTAAGTCCGCCTTGTGTACCACCAATGTACATGAAGTTTAAATAAATAAATAAAAGTAAAAAATAAAACTATGACTAAATTTGTAATCTAGAGCAAGTCAAGTTTGCATAAAATATTTAGTCTGTGGTTACCTAGGCACCTTACTTAATAATATTAGATTAGAATAATTGAATACTTGAATTTGCGCGTCGCATGGTGCATAATAATTTAGCTTTGCTGTAGACTACATAAATAGCTCATTATTCTCTATGTTACCCACAATTTCTAGCTTGCATCCTTCTTAGTAGATGAAGCTTATTTATATTAAAACAAGTTGCATCACGTAGCTAAGATAAAGTTTGCTACGAGAAACATAACGGATGCTCCCACGTTTTCTTGTTCGTAAAATTACAACAGTATAGCAAAATATAAACTTGATTCTTCTGCATCATAGTATTTCTAACTTGAGTAATTAAATTTTATACCACATTTTACATCCTAACTAATATTATAATTAATGTAAAAGTAAGTTTGTTTGTTTGTTACCTTTTCACGCCTAAACCACTGAACCGATCATCCTGTAGAATATTCGTCAAGTATGGTTTAATATATTTTATCAATGTCATCATCTGCCTAGCCTTTTCCCAACTATGTTGGGGTTGGCTTCCAGTCGAACCGTGTAACGAAACGTTACATGACTAATCATGTTTTATTAATTGATGTAGTTCAAAAACCTTAAAACTAAATTAATTAATTAAAATCTATCCTTAAAACTAAATCTAAATAATAAATGTTTTAACTAAACCAATATTTAAAAATAAAGGAACACATTTACAATAAATTAATGTTCGTTCTTTGGGTTTATGCAATTCCGAACGCGCGGCGCATCTAGTCGTGTGGGGAGTTTTTTCATAGCCTTATAAGGTCATACGTTTGCGCAGCTCGGCGCAGTCGCTACTAAGCTGAACCTGAGTGCACGTATCAATTATCACTAAATCGCGTCCCGTTGAAGCGCCCTAGCCGAGACGGACGTAATAAGTTAAATTAGTACATATTAAGTAGTACTTAATTAAAAGTGAAAGTTTTAAATTCCCGATTCTGGGTAAGTTTTGAATGGCACACAAATAATTACTAACATAATATCATCTCATGTTTACTAATTACTTTTCTGTGTTTTTTTATGTGTAATTCTATTTGTTCACATTGTGTTTTTTTAACAGCATTTAAATCATTCAGTTCAATATGGAACCGCTATTTAGATGCAATAATTTACGAAGTTGCTAATAATGCTTCATCATGCAATTCGGTTTTCTTCTACCTTCATATAAAAAAAAAAATTAATATTGTAGTAATTTTTAAATTCTTAACGTTGCTTATGTTTAACGTATATTTCAAATTTAGTTTTTTTAACCGACTGCGGCAAACCCAAAGGAGGGTAATGTTTTGCGGCTTTCATTTCTTTTTTTCTCAAGCTTGCTTTTTCTCAAGCTTGCTTCGCTTTATTCTTGTAAACTCCGTTCTGATAAGTACCACCGCGACAAAGCTACTACATTAAATTGGGTACTTTCCTGTTGTCGTCGGTGCTACCTACCCCAGAACGGAATATTAATATAAAAGATTCTAATGAACTGGAACGGTGGTTTCCAGGAACTACGGCCAGGTTAATACTGCCCAATTAACCTTCATCGTACAAGATTACGGCATACGGCGAAGATACATCATCCGTGGCGCGCTGAGCAAGTCGCCCAGCTGCACCTTCCCGCCATACTCGCCGCGCCGTCGTGCATCATCCGCCACCCACCATCTCCGGCCTGGGAGGACTGCTGCCGAATTTCTGCAGGGAAGTCCCTTTCACTGCAGGTGTGACAACAGACGGCCGTAAACCCACGACCTTACAAATTTGTGTGCCTCCGCATAGTCAATCTTATTTTTATTATACGTTTTTTTTTATTATTGGACTCACTCGTTTTTTTTATTTATTTAAACACCGTCCTAAATGACGATAAAACGGGTGGAGGTTACAACCGGATGCAGCTGAATATCAGTATTTTACATGGAGCGACTGCCTATCAGACCTCCACAACCCAGTAACTGGGTAATACGATACTCTTGGTAAGACTGGTTGTCTGACTTTCTGGCTTCTGACCAACAGTAACGACTGTCAAAGATCTACAAATGACAGCCGGGACCAACGGCTTTACGTGCTTTCCGAGGCATGGAGGAAACTCGCTATGGTAAATGGTCACCCATCCACAGACCAACCTCGGCAAGCGTGGCTTAACCTGGAAGATCGGTCTATGCGGCTGTAATTATTTAGCCACGAGCTCCTCATAATATTTATCAGTGTATGGTTAATATTTTATAATTAATTCATATTACTCTTGACGGAGTGCCCTCCTTCTGAACTATGGCCCGGGTCCCGGGATTCGCTATTGCATGCACCGCAACCCCGAAGGGTCTTGATCAACCCCTGGCCGACCACTCCTTATGTGTGTTCTCAGAACATCTTTGTACGCAATAAACGTGATTGCGCAAAACCACAGGCAAAAGCTAATTAACTGAACAATGTTAATTTGACTTGTAGTCAAAAACAGATCATATTTCACGATCACAGTAGCTTTAAGTCGTATGAAACATTGTAACACTTTGAACTCTATTTCATATGCAATAGAGTTTACGTTAAAATGTAGGTACTGTATAATTTGCAGAATCAGCGTTAAGAACAAAACTTGGTTTCATGAATGTGGCTTAGGCCTCATTTACAGAGACGCGGGGAGTCGCGCGTCGCGTTGTGCGGCGTGGCCCGCACTGAATTCAAACATATTTATGGCGTCGTATGAGAGCGTTTACGGAGAAGCGATTTTACACGCGTTTGCTTGAAATGCAGGCGGAACCCGCGGATGGCATCGCCGCGTCGCACGCGACGTTTATAGCGGCGGCGCGCGCAGCGTTGAGACCAGCTATTCCTGCAATTCTCCGTCCACTGTAAAACGTAGCGTCAACCGCGGGCGGGACCCGCGGCGCCGCGGCGTCGCACGCGCCGCATCTTCATAAACAACATCGCACATTGCCATATGTTTGTGTTTGCGCGTGTGATGATGCGGGCCGCTGCACGCGCCGCCGCTCCGTAAACAGAAAAACCGTACGACGCGCCGTGAGACGCCACGCCGCACGCGACCCGCGACGCCCCGCGTCTCCGTAAATGAGGCCTTAGAATTGTACGTAGGTACTCGCCATTTACACCAAACCGTGACAACGCATAATTTGTTTAATGTTTGATACTCACAGGCAAAATTGAGCTGATTCAACGGTAACCTGTAATATTTTTGTGAGTTCTTAATGGTTCTGATTTATCACCAACTTAACGTCAGAATATCGGCCTTGCCCAGTAACTGGGTTGCGGAGATCTGATGGCAGTCGCTCCGTGTAAAATACTGATATTCAGCCAACTATTTAGACTGAAAGCTCACCTCAATATGATTGGGAAATGCTAGATAGAACATTTTGTTCTGACTTTTTATCCTGAAAATTAAAACGAAATAAATCACACTAATATTACGTACACAGGGTGAAATTGTAAACACTCGACAAACCGAAATGGGAGATTGTACTCATCACTAATAAACAACTTTTACTATGGGAACAACCAGGGAATCGCGAAAAAAAAATCTGCTGTTCCCTACATTTTGACGAGCTATGCGAACTTAAATGTAGGGAATATCTGTTTTTTTTTCGCGATTTCTTGTTTGGTCCCATAGTAAAAGTTGTTCACAGTGATGAGTACAATCTCCCATTTCGGTTTGTCGAGTGTTTACAATTTCACCCTGTATAAAGGCGAAAGTTTGTGAGTGTGTGTGTTTGTATGTTTGTTACTTCTTCACGCTCAAACGGAAGGACCAATTTTGATAAAATTTGGTATGGAGGTACCTGACATTCTGGATTAACACATAGGCTACTTTTTATCCCGAATAAACAGCGGTAAAACCGCGAGGCGCAGCTAGTACATTCATAAATATAGTCAAACTTGACAGATAAATATTAATACACATAACATCACGCCTGTATTCCCCGAAGGGTTGGCAGAGGTGTATAGTACACCCTCAATTCGCCGTTATATTTAAGTTCCATGTCATCATTATCATTCAGCAGAAAGACGTCCACTGCTGGACATAGGCCTCCAAATGTCCCCCAAATGGGGGAGGGTTTGCCGTAATCACCACGCTTGGCAGGTGGGTTGGCGATCGCAGTATGGTTGTTAATGTACTCAGAGAACGCTGCTGTCCATCCTCTAGTGAATCCCTTAGTCCCAGTTTCAGTAGTCCCCTTACTTAGTGAAGTCCCATGTAATAGGGGGTGATCCTATTACCATCAACCGTGCTCAAATCCAGACTGCGGGCTGCTATAGAGAAATTTCACACGGAAAATCCCAATAACACTTTACCCATCCTAGGGATCGAATACAAGACCTAACTCTCAGAAGTCGCGCTTGCTATATCACTAGACCAACAAGACAGATTAATATTAAGTTTGTATTTTCTTCAGGTTTACTGTTATTAAGTAAAGGTACTATTTACACACAAACAGAACCGGTTAGCATTTCTTCGTATTTACCCACAATGCCCTTAGGGAACACCTAAAAAAACACAATTCTGAGCACGGAATACACGGAAAGACAGTTCTTAGCCGAAGAACAAGTTACAAGTTCGAGGATAATTGAGTTTTTAGCAAACAATAACGTTTATAACGTAACATGTTGTCTTAACACAAATATCTAGGGAGTAGAGCAACTATTCTTTTTTCTTGTTTACCTGTACTAACAAACAGAGACACAGAAGAGCTCGTGGCTAAATAATTACAGCCACATAGACCGATCTTCCGGGTTAAGCCACGCTTGCCGAGGTTGGTCTGTGGATGGGTGACCATTTACCATAGCGAGTTTCCTCCGTGCCTCGGAAAGCACGTAAAGCCGTTGGTCCCGGCTGTCATTTGTAGATCTTTGACAGTCGTTACTGTTGGTCAGAAGCCAGAAAGTCTGACAACCAGTCTTACCAAGAGTATCGTATTAACCCAGTTACTGGGTTGTGGAGGTCTGATAGGCAGTCGCTCCATGTAAAATACTGATATTCAGCTGCATCCGGTTCGACTGGAAGCCGACCCCAACATAGTTGGGAAAAGGCTAGGCAGATGACCTGTACTAACAAACAAGAGTCACTGTTTATACAAAGTGGGGTTGACATTATGACAATAAATGATACCACGTGTTCTATGATGTGTTTTAGTACCGTATACCAAAAAATTAGTTACTTCCAAGCACGTTTTTTGTCGCATAATTTTTCAATTTCTCTCGTTCATGTAGATGAAGACACGTTGAAGTGGAAACTTATGTTAACTATATTTGTTCTACACGTGTAAATAAAGATAATTTTGGTTTAAACGGGTCATTCCCACCTGCCTCCTCCCTCCCGTCTTCCGTTCGATGAAAATTTTATACTTATCACCATGTCGTCGTTACGTTACGTCATTTTCACGATCCACCGTGCTCTCCCGTCGTAGAGCCGGTCGTCTCTTCAGACTCCGCAGTCACACCGATAATTCAGCCCTCATCAAGCTGTCTCCCCCTCTAAGCCCCCGCCAGCAACGCCCTAAGCCGAGGTACGAGTCCCACTAGGGGGTCGCCCTTAGTTCTGTTGTTGCAGGTAGTCATGATGTTAGTGTAGTACAAGTAGTTAGCTTAGGTTAAGTATTTTACTTCCCCCCCATTGGCTGGAGACCCTTCAGGTCTCGCCAATAACTGCCCGGTTACGTAGGAATGGTTCCCTAGGACCACCTACAGCAGTCCAATAGAAAAAAAAAAACGTTACGTCATTCCGTTTTTTCTTGTCCATGATCAGACATAACTTCGCATAGAGATCTTGTTATTCGTGAAATTACAAAATCGTACGAAAATTCGTGTGACTAAACTATTGAATGTACATGATTAATTAATTATTTATTTGTGTTTGGTCGTAAAACTCAGCGTATATTTTTTTATTATTGTTATTTTTTATTAAGTATTAAATGAAAATGTAAGTGATTTGGTTGTAAATACTGTAAGCTTAAGTTTTAAATAAATAAATAGAATATTATAGTATCATTTAATGTCGTAACGTCATCCTTATTTTGTATATAAGTATACACGTGGGTCCGAGGTACCCGAAAGATTTTTAACCACGCCTTTCCGATGCTATTAAGAGTCAAATGTTATATCTTATCAAAAAAGTAGAAAAAAGTAAAAAAAATTTTTTTTTATTATTTTTCTTTTCCTTATGAATAAATTAACTTTAGTGCTTCCTTGTAAACAATACCTTAGGTTGAACTGGCAACATTTATAAATTATCGTGTTAGTGGATAAGAAACTTCTCACTTCACAACCTTCCCCGTCAAATAAGGCATACGGCGAGAGGGGTATGGTATGACAAAAGTCGCAACACCACGTTCTTGGGACTTGTTACCGTAGATATTATATGATTTGTGAATTATAATACATTAAATAATGAATATTTCGAAAATTAAGCTGTTTTCAACAAACTATGTATATATATATGTATATAATTTAGTAGTATTTTAATATTGTACCTACATAATTTATCTACTTGTGTCGTTATTGCCCGTGGCATCACTTTAAGGTCCTGTCAGAAAACCAGCGTTGCAACATTTTATTTTTTTAAATGTCGCAGCATTATGCTGAGATATGAGCCTTTTTTGGCCTCGTGCAGGTAGTTTTAATTTTTTCTTTTTGTATATTGTTTTTGTTCTGTAACTGCCTGTGTGAGTCCATAATAAATATTTTTTCTTTCTTTCTTTCTTATATAGCTTTTCTTCTCGAATTAGGCATTGGAATCGATGGTTAAAATCTTTCGGGTACCTCGGCCCCACGGTGTAAGTATAATGAAACTCGGTGTATTTTCCTTTAATCGAATATCGTGTGAATTTTCTAAATAAATATTGAATTTAGTTTCGTAGGTAACGGGGGCTCGTGGCTAATAACCAAGCAAAGTAAACCATAAGATTTGCAAGGTTAAGCTGCGCTTGCCGTGGTCAGTCAGTGGATGGGTGACCATTCGTTACATATCAAGACTCCTTTGTGCCTCGGAGAGCAAGTTATGCCGTCGGTCTCGGATGTCATACGAATACATAATGACAGTCGTTACGGGTAGTCAGAAACTTGAAAGTAACAACCGATATAACGTAAAGATATTGACATTGCCCAGTAACTGGGATCCACAGGTTTGATGGCAGTTGCTCCCTGTAAACACTGGTATTCAGTCGCATCAGGGGGCCTACTCCCTAAGTCCGTCAACAAAGTTGGTTGCACGTCCGAAAGTATCCGCATCGGTAGTAGGGACAACTGTCAAATCGTGTTGTCATTCATTCTTAGTTCGGGCCCCGAAATAATCGTATGTCCGTAGGTGATAGGGAGTAGGAAACGCTCGTAACTAAGGCCGAAACCACGAACTTCGTGCTTAGGGAATAGAACCCATAATTAGACTGCAACATAGTTGAGAAAAGGCTAGGCAAAATAAAATAGTTTCGTAGGTACAGTTGTGATTGTCTAGTCAACTATAGTCATTGTTACAATAACATTATCGACCTGTATACGTTCCCAGCTGTAGACGAGCCTCACCCGAAGATCGCTACAATGCTCTTCCGGCCTATTGTCAAGTCATTGTCAAAGGCTGCGTTCACGACAACAGTATAGCGCATACGTTGTAGAAAATGTGTGAGTAGGTTCACCTCGTTTAATACAATGCCACGCTGTACGCACTACGGGTAAATAAACGCAACCGTATGAGCCCGTATGCGGCGGTAGACGACCGGATACGCGCGGCCGTCGAAAGCGCCGCTAAAGAAGTTGCTTTACCTAAATTACAAATTAAAAAAAAAAGATTTTTCCTTGTCTTAGTGATTAACTGTTCGTATCTAAACCACCAAACAAGGTTTAAAAAAAAAAGTAGAATAAAATAGAATAGTTATTTATTTGCAAAGAAAGCAGGTACAAGTTTCAGATGTTAAGTTTAAAATGATCCGTATACTAACTACCTCAACTAAGGCATGCAAACAGTTTAAGATATAATAACAATATGTAGAATAATATAATAACAAAACACACTCATTATAATTGTCATTATCACATTCAATCAAAAGTAAAAAACTATTCTTGCATAAAATATTTTTACGAGAAATCACGGTGTGTGCGATATCGCTCCGCGAAGTCAGGTAATACGGAGAGCTAAATTACTCAGAAACAGAACATCATGTTACCCTTTTTTTTTAACCTGATTATATCTCATTCAGAATTATCTGTGTCACCAGTAGATCACGCAGGTACGATTGCTGATACATCCTATATTTATAAACTTTAGACATTATAGATGTATCTCAATTTTCTTTATCTAAGTGCTCATTCACACGAAGAAGATTCGTTTTTTTTTTGACGTATCGTCTTTTTTCACGAGACGTTTTTTTTTTTGACGGCTTCTATTCTTTTTAAATGCCCATGTTCACACGCATCACGAATCGTGAAAAATGTCGGCACTTCTTAAATCACGTATCGTCTTTTAAAAAACACTAATCGTGATTTTTTTGTGACGGATCCATCGTGTTCGATAGTTCATCCAAGACTAAGAATCACGAAACGAATGTGAACATCAATTCAGATATTTTGCCGATTCGTCATAAAACACAATACGTATGACGGATGGACGTTCACATCCGTCATACATATGTACGTACGTGTTTTATGATGAATCAAGAATGACGAAACCCGTGTGAATGAGCCCTAATGCGGTGAACAACAAAATTGTGTTCGATAGTTCAACTTATGCTCGTCGTCATAAGGACTAAATTCAAAAACGTCACTAAATTAATGAACGCCCTATTCCGCACCTTTTAATAATGTAACCTTATTATTTCATAACATAACATCACGCCTGTATTCCCCAAAGGGTTGCAGAGTTGTATAGTACACCCTCGTTTAATAATGAATATGGGGCGAAGTTATTGCTATCAACCAGGCACAAATGCAAACTCCGGGCTGCTACATAGAAATTCCGTACGGAAAAACTCAATAACACTTTGACCGACCTGGAAATCAAACCCAGGACCTCATCAGCAGTCGCACTTACGACCTCTAGACCAAAGAGACAGTCATTTTATTAAATCTACTAGCTTTTGCCCGCAGCTTCGCTTGCGTGAAATTTTGAACCCGTTATGTGACGATTTTCCATACAAACTTTCATCCCCTATTTATTCCCTTAGGGGTTGATTTTCGAAAAATTCTTAATTTATTCCTTGTCTACATTATAAAGGGAACTTCTGTGCAAAATTTCAGCTTTCTAGGTCCAAGGGTTTGGGCTGTGCGTTGATGAGTCAGTCAATCAGTCAGTCAGACAATCAGTCAGTCAGTCAGTCAGTCAGTCAGTCAGGACCTTTCTTTTTATTTATATAGATGTTGTAAAACCGTTCTATGAAACTAGGTAATAGGGAATATGCATGTAATTTTTGTCTTCTCTTAATCAATAAAACAGTAATATAAACCCAAAAAAAGTATTAAAAATCAAAAGTAACTATTGTTTGTTGCTCAAAAAAAAGATTCAACTTCAACAATGTTCTTCTACAGTTCAAACATCCGTTATTGTCACGGCCATAATGTGACTCATCCACGATACTGCTTTGTTTACATCTCTTTTTTACAAATCATAAAATTAAATTATTTCTTCTGCTTTATTCAAGCAGAAATCGCACTTACTAACTTACCTCAGTGAGAAATCAAACAGTTTGCTAAGAAAAGATTATTTAAAGATTTATTCACAGGAATTCTGATGTCACTTCCGGCATTTTCAAAGACGACGCGATTCGTGATTGCGTTCCGTTGCACAAAAAAAACGTAACATAAAATAATGAATTGTAAAATAAGTAATGCGTTAAAAATGTAAAAAAAAATGCTATTTGTTTCTTGACTCCTATACAATGTATATTTAAATAATGAAAGAGTTTTGAATTACATGCATATTCACTATTACTGCTATCATGTAACAATCCAATCAATTATTGAACGGTTAATAGCCACAAGTTAATAGAAGGTTAATTTAAACTTCAAAGTATCGAATTCAGTTCGCGAGAACTGCTGCAATGCGGTTAGTGTACTTATTAATTTAGTTATCAACTTCATTAATACCTAATTTTCCTGAGAATCATTTTAGTACTGGGAATTAAATGAGGCGAGATGCTCATGTATATAATTGAGTATTATCTACACACTTTGCCAATGGACGGAGCTCGATACCGGTAAAAAGCGAATGAAACCGAATTTATTCTCTACCAGGTTAACCGAAAACGGGGTACTCCGCGGGCCACTTAAGCCTAAAACGCACTAGCGGCCAGCCGCAAAGCGGGGCGTGCCGCTTGCGGTTGGCCGCACATCGATTTTTACATGAAACCGCATGATCTCAACGCACTGGCGCACGACGGCTGGCCGGAAATCAGTGCGTTGAGATCATGCGGTTTCATGTAAAAATCGATGTGCGGCCTGCCGCAAGCGGCACGCCGCATGCGGCTGGCCGCTAGTGCGTTTTAAGCCTTAAAGTATCACTGATGGCTGTTTGAAAGCAAGTGTTAAAATGTCAAAATTCGATAAGTTTTATTTCCTTGCTAAATGATTTTAATTTTAGTTTTATCATAAATGTGAAATTGGAACTTCTAATCCGTGACACCAAATATGGCCTAAAATGTAAACACAGCTGATCATAGCTGAGGATAGATTGATTTTAGCGATTTTTTTATGAAATCTTTGAACAGCAATTTCTCTTAAACTATTGACTTTTGGGGAAAGTTGTAGAACAAAAGTTATTTATTGTTATGAACACTTTACGTGTAACAACACCCTTTCGGATAAGTACCCCCTTTCGGACTAACCTTGTATGAAGTTTGGACGAACGTTCGTTGGGGTTCGTTGTCTAGGTGTGTACGCCGCATGAGACTAGCTTTCAAAATTCTAATTAGATACTCAAAACTATTGTTTAATGTTATGTAGTCAGAATTACAGTGAAGAGCACTCCATTCAGATAATTGGCTCAGCGTTGAAGTATCCGTGAAGAGGTGTATTTGATCCCGGCATCGTTACGTAAAATGTACAGAGCTATATTGGTTGTGGGTGTGTTATTTGCAGTAGCACCCACAGGGAGTTTTATTAGGTGCATAAGTAATAGCGATAGCTCCCCGGCGAGGCTACAATCCCTACTAATATTATAAATGCGAAAGTAACTCTCGTCAGTGAAGTTCTAACAGTGCGAAAGGGTGATTATTCGAAAAATGTTAGCAAAAAATAAGAACGTCATTATCATCATCCCAAAGTTCTAAATGAAGATGTTTCAAACTTCAATTATAATAATGAAAAATCAAACTATACCACTGATGTCAAGCACTAAGATAAGAATAAAAACAATCTGAAACTAATATTAATGTTAACAACGATGGAGAACAATGTTTTTTTTTTTTTTTGAAGAAAGTTCTAATATTCACCCGAAAGTCAAAAATGGCTAGTTTACAAGAGAGTAAAAACTATTTAAAACGAGCATAACCTACGCTGAACGCAATATTATTTTTAATTATCATTACAGTAAACTCTTTGATGATTTATTAAGTCTTTTAAAATCCTAATAATCTTTTTCATTTCAAGTAATATTGTCACTTTCGCAGTGTCGTCTGTTTTTGTCACAAGATGACTTACGCACTGTTAGAACTTCACCGACGGCGACGCTCTGTCTATCTGTTACGCTTTCACGCCTAAATCGCTGAACCGATTTTGATGAAACTTGGTACAGAGATAGTCTGGAACCCGAAGAAGGACATAGGCTAATTTTATCTCGAAAACCGCGAATATCTACGCGATAAACGACATCCACGCCGGCGAAGCCGCGAACAACCACTAGTGGTCTATAATTCAAATTTGATACGACAAAAGGGCGATGACGACGTGTTTGGTGCAGTGCCGCACGGAAACAATATTTGTATGGCCTACAGATAGTTGTTTCGGGCCTGGACGTTTGTGCATGTGATTATTTGTGTTTGTAAACGCACTCACGATACAGGAGAAATTCGAGAGTGGGGAAATGTTTACTATTAAATCTCTCAATCACCGTAAATATAGACACAAAAGATAAAAAAAGGGGTGTCGTCTTCGGAGACGCGCGGTAGCACACTGGTTAAAAAAAAAGTTAGTTTTGTGAACTCACTTTGACATCCTATTAATTCATTTGCTTTTTTTGCTGCTTGTTTTAGCTTTAATTTTCTATTTTTTTGTATACAGAGTGTTAACGAATTCGTGTAATTCCTTAAAACCACATCATCTACTACTGATGTAGACAGGGCCTGCACGGGATAGAGCCTGATTAAAAATAAAAAAATTAAAATATTATTTTTTCATGCGGCTTTGTTACCGGTCGTATCTAAACCACCTAATACGGATTCAGTAAAAGATTGAGAATATAATTTTTTGCAAAAAAAAAAGTTTTATTTGTGTGAACATTTCGATGCCACACATAAATTAATGTAAGCACGGCAACACGGCTGGCAGACATGACTAACGCAATATCGCTCTTTGCAGTCAGGTAACTCAAGGCTCTAAAATGACACAGAAATAGAAAACCAAGATTGTTTTTTAAATATTTTTTTTAGTTTGGTTCAAAAATTCTCATTTAGGGTTAATCTTGATGGTTTGAAGGAATTCGTTAACAGCCTGTATAATGTCATTTCCTTTAGAAGTAGGACCATGCATTTGTATAAAACGAGTAAATTATGGTTATTTAAGTTATGGAAGAACGGAGTCTCCTAACACAAGCTTATTTGCTTAAAAGGAGGCTTCTATCACTAGTTGTTAAGGTTTACTTGTTAAAATTAATAAAACATTTTCATTTCATTTTCATTTAAATAAAGCTTACAAATGTAACCAAATAGTCTCAGGCTGCAACTGTACACATACTGCGCAATATCTATTTTTGCATTTTCGTAAAAAAATACGACCATTGTCATTGTTTATGAAGCCACACGCTGAATACGTAGCGTATTGTCATACATAACACTACAATAAAAATAATACGCTCGGAAAAACGCATCTCTATAAATGCTCTATACAGGGTTTCGCGGACCGAGTGTTCCAAAGGAAAATGTGGAATAGGAGGTCATATTACCTCTTCAATAATACGTATTATGATTGGGTTATCCTCAGTAGTATGGAATTTATCACCATTTTTAGAATCATTATGTTTTTGGTTTTTATTTCAATGTAAAAAATTCGCTGTCGTATTTGTGCGCATTAATTTAATGTAAAAATATCTTGACTATTCATAATCAAACTAATCAAATAGCGGGGCTCCGTCGACGCTCCTTTGGAAACCCAAACAACCTTACAAACATACAACAATAATGTGAGTGAAATTTGTTCGCTTGAGAATTATTATACTGATCGTTCTGAATAACTCGTACCTCAAATTCGTAATTTTAAGTCGCTGTTTTCAATATTTGTGATCGCCCTCAGTCTTTCGCCCACTTAGGATTTCAGTTCGCCATAATCAGTATTTTTGACACCCTTACTTTGAATTTATATTCGATCGTTTAAATACTAGCCTATTACTAATATCAACAAAGAAAATTTGCAAAAAAAAATGTTTGCCTCTTATTTTTTGGTATTATTACGTCATATACCACATAAAAAAAAGTTTTGCCTCTTTTTCGATCGGTAACAATGACCTGCTGTTCCACATTTTCCTTTGAACCACTCGGTCCAGAACACCCTGTATATCGGCAAATATGTTTATATTGTCTGCTTTACGCCCACCCGTCCACGCTCCTCGCTAACATCCACGTATCCCCAAAATACGCCTAAATTGGTAAATTCGATCTCCTCCCACACCTCGTCAGGTGCCATGCCTGTCCATTAATTAGTGTACATCACTACGTCAGATTCTCCGTAAAGGGTACCTACAGGTAAGTCATTAAAATGCAACTCGACCCCTTTCACCTTTAGAGCTTACACCTGTCTATACAAGGTTAGTCGGAAAGGGGGTACTAATCCGAAGCCCACTTATAGTATCGCTGATGACTGTTTGAAAGCACGTGTTAAAATTTCAAAATTCGATATTTTGTTTTTCCAAATAAAATGATTTTTATTTCAGTTTTTTCAAAAATTCTTCATCCCTGCTTTAGTTACAAATTCAGAAAATGGTGCTTCTAATTCATAACCCCAAATATGACCTAAAATGTAAACACAGCTGATCATATCTGGGGATAGATAGATTTTAGAGTTTTTTTTTTTGAGATTTTTGAACAACTGTTTCTCATAAACTATTGACTTTTGGAAAAAGTTGTAGAACAAAAGTTATTCATTATTATGTGTACTTTAACACCCTTTCGGATTAGTACCCCCTTTCTGACTAACCTTGTATATTTGTTGTGTTCGTACACAGGAAATCTAGGCACATATGATCAAAGGAATTGAGCACATCTAAAAAATTTTTGTTTTTAATTTTCTATTAGTCACCGTTTATGACAGCCAAATTAATAATAATTTTAGGACGGAATGGTTTCTTAATCCATCATGATGCTGAAAATACCTGCAAATTCTGCAATGCTTTTTAAATTACCCGCTACACACCTGGCTGAAATTACGTCATGTCTTGCCAATATAAAGAAATAAAACCGCCGAAGTTTGGTTGTCAATTTCAGCATAGTGTAGCGCTATACTTAGTCGACATAATTTCTATGAGAATAGTCCCTAATCACAGCATAAATAAATTCAGTACAAATACACATCACACATTTCAGTGTAACAGTAATTTTAAAGGAAAATTCACTTACCTATATTTACACTGCCTTTCAGCATTATCTTCCATCTTACACCTCCACTCCACTCCGTTGCCTTCGGTTACGTCCGAACACACTCAACGAATCCCGAATAATCCCGATTTTACACGAGCACTTCCGAAGAGTCGAAGAACGGTTTAAGTTCAAACTTCACAGGGCACTATTACTTACTGGTTTTAGCACTATTTTATTTCCATTATTGTTTTCGTGTACACTCACTAATTGATATAGTTTTATATTTAATAATGTCAATTACTTAATTACTAGAAAGAAAATAAAGAAGATTAGCCATGTTGTGGATTTGACTTAATAGAGATGTACTAACGCCTCACCTACTTATTTCCTATCAAATATTTGACCAATTTTCATTTGCTTTCATCTTCTCTCGTGCACCAGCTGTACGAGCTTATAATAATCTTCTATAAAAATGAAAATTAAATGCTGTTCATTGGTGACGATGAGAATGGCTGCAGATTTGACTTTTTTTTAATTTAGTAAAACTCCGAATTAGATTTATATGGAAAGAAATATTAAAAAAGTTGCCTGGAAAATTGGCAAATTCGGGAAAAACTCAAGTCACTCACGATTCGAACGATGGATATGTGTGATATTTTTTTACTTTATTCGTTTTGTAAATAAATTTTCAGGACGAAGTTAAAAGTTTCAATATTTTTGCACAGGACCACGTCTGTTAGGTCAATTAGTATAACAATAAAAAGTTTATTTCGGACATAAATACATTATGTTAGTGTTTACGTTTACATCTGCAATTATAATTTTCCCGTTACGATCCCCACGTTGCGGTGCATGCAGCTGCCAATCCCGCGACCTCGGCCAAAGGTCAGGAGAAGGAACATCGTGGGTTTTTAGCCGGTAAGAGTCCGGCATAACTCTTCGCCATCCCCGGGCGAAGGGTAACCAAGAGGATAGCCCCACGATAAAAAAAAAAAGTGCACTGGACGTACTTAAGTCTCGTCACTTGTGGAGGCTCTTTTAATGCCCCCATTTTCTTTTCTTAAGTCCTAATTATATTTACGCAGATAATGACCCTAAAACATACCGCTCCTTATAAACGGAACGATAAATTACTAATTACTTTAATGGACTTGAACGACCTTAAGAAGGCTAACAGAGTAATTAGTAGATGTGTAATTTATCAAGATAGAACTTTGCGCAGGCGTACAGAAGTTAGGAAATATTTGATGTTATATTACTAGCACGTGTGACTGCTGGAATGAGATCCTGGGTCGATCCCCAGGTCGGGTAGTGTCAATTGGGTTTTTCCGTGTGGCATTTCTCAAGTCCGGAGTCTGTACTTCTGCCCGGTTGATGGTAATAGGCTTGCCCGCTATTACATAGGAGTTAAATATAACGGCAAAATGAGGGTGTACTGTTAAGGTCACAGTTCATTAGAACCACCCAGCACCCGACCCGCATCGCCTCGCCTCGTGCGGTTAGTATTCTTTATATGAAATTGTATGGTTGTGCGCTCACTACATCAACTCCGTAACGTCACCGGATCGCCTCGGGCGTATGCCGTCCAAGCGCGGACGACGAGTTGACCACTCGGTGACAACTCGCTGCTCGCATGCTTGCCTTGCGTTGCTGCGCATTGCCAACGCACAAGTCCCGAGTGAACCGCGTGCTGCCGTCGAGTGGACCGCGCGCGGCCCGCGAGGATAATGCGTCAGCGATGCGCCGCTCCCCACCCACCCGCCATTTCCAGCCCTTCTTTCTAACATGTCGGACGTACAGTTTTTGCTTTCAAAATTAGTAAAGAAAGACTTATCGAAGAAGTTCAAAAACATATGTCAAATTTTGGTAAAATTTGACATATATTTTGTGTGTATATGTGTGTTTACACGTGTAGACCTGGTGCCAATTGCTGACAGACTACTCGGAAATTCGTGGACCCCGCGATTTCCACTCGTTGACTACGTGAGGTCCACTGGTTGACCATGCAATGTCCACTCGATGACCACGCGAGGTCCTCTGGTTGACCACGCGACGTTTACTGGTGATAACGCAACGTCCACCCGTGAACCTGCCGCTGCCCAACTTTTCGGGGAAGACAAGCGTGATTTTATGTTACGTTACTAGGCTCTTATTTTATCTAATTTTTGGTAGGTTTCTTTGGAATTGTGTGAATAATAAATAGCAATAAACTTGTTTCCATGACAGAAACCTGAAACAATAGTACTTTTCTACCTACAGTTTCAAGAAAATTGGCTTAGTAATATAAAAATATATATCTGAAACTTCTATAATGATATGGGTGAAATAGCTAGCAATACACTCTACTTGACCCCTGATATTAATCTCGTTTTTCTTCGGTCACCCTTTCCATCCAATTTCGGGGTAGGAAAAAATATATTCACGATATATCAACTTGACGCCTAACCATGTTACGACAAGTAGATGTTTCTCCAACTGCTACGATACCGCTACGCACGTAGCGACTACAACTTTACTGCTACGTAAAAGCTACGCACGTAGCGGGTAGGAAAATGAAGTTCCCAATCTGTTTGACATTGAGTTTCACTTCGTTGACGGTAGAAGGCATAGCTAGGAGTAATATTGCATGGTATATACATTGACACAATTTACTAAGATTTAGGATAAAGCAGAGTCTATTCAATAGACTGTACTCGGTCGGATAGAACATAGTCTATTATGTGTGTTCCCATCGCGTCTATTGAAATAGATACACACATTGGACAGAATCTGCGTGTCTGCTTCAAAAGACTCTGTTGAAACAGATATAGACAGGGAAATGGTTGAATAACTCGTTCACATTGAAAATGTATCACTAAGATTCAAGTTTATATTAATAGAAGAATGTCTATACAACGCCAAGGTCAAAACGAGTCTTCAAAAAATTACACCTTTTAGCGAGAAAATCATATAGAAGTCAATATTTCTCCATTACCCTTTTACAGGAACAAAGAGAAAACTATGTTTTTCAGCAAGCTGGAAATTAAAATTGCGTTCTCGCCCTTAAAGTTAGTGAGTAACCATTATACACTTCAAACGGTGTGAACAATTAGTTGAACAAGAAAGCCTGTACAATATTGCAGGCTGGTTCTATATTGGAGGCCACAATTCTGTAACTTTTTTAACCGGTAATCATTGAAGAAAAGGAGAATGGGCAAATTTTATGTAACCAAAACCCAGAACCAACAGAAACGACTCGTATTAGTATTTGTCACACTTAATGTCCTAAACAATCCTGCATATCTTTTTTTTTCCAGGAGCCGGGGTATCCCAGTAAAATGAGGTCAAAGTTGGAAAAATTGTCTGTTCGTGTAGCCGGTGTAGTACCGAATTAAATGAATATAAATGCTAATAATTCTACCGCTGACCGTAGCTATGTTTCGGCACGTCCTATAAATTGAAAAAGTGAGTGGATGAAGGTGATATTATGTTACATTTTCAAGAATTTTAGTTTTTCTTGCCAAATGAAGGTGTTTTTTTCCAAATGCATCGAGAAACTCTCTATTTTGAGCATTGCTTGGAAAATATTATTACGTGGACATTACCTTCTTCCAGTCACAACTTCAATTACCAAACGTTTAACGCCTATTCACTCGAATTCTTGAAAATGTAACATATCACCTTGATCCACTCACGTCTTCAATTGTCACCACACCATATGCTTGCTTAGAAAATGGATTAAAACATTATCAAAGTTCTAAAGGTGGTCCAATTAAATTGCTCATACATTTTGCCCCACACACTGTCAGAATTTACCGAATCCAAGTCCTTTACTTGCCACAAAACTTTGTTCTAAGTAATCATTGTATTTGAAGTCTGAACACGCAAATTGGGCCAAACCACATACCTAAGAATAATTTCTAAAATTCATGAGGGTGGCAGCCATTTGCAAAGTAGGTAACGTGGGAGGTAAGGTAATAAATCAGTTAGGAAACAAATGTTATTCTATTATTTTAACCTTTAAAAGTAATTTATTGTGCTTGCTTAAAGTTTTTATAACGTTTTTTTTTTAATAACGGTTCTTTTCGAACACGTAGACATTGTATTATAATAATTTTAGTATTTGCACAGGCACAACTTAGGGCCTATTATATATTATATATATACATATATATTATATTATATATTAGGGAGAAGCTCGTGGCTAAATAATAACAGCCGCATAGACCGATCTTCCGGGTTAAGCCACGCTTGCCGAGGTTGGTCTGTGGATGGGTGACCATTTACCATAGCGAGTTTCCTCCGTGCCTCGGAAAGCACGTAAAGCCGTTAGTCCCGGCTGTCATTTGTAGATCTTTGACAGTCGTTACTGTTGGTCAGAAGCCAGAAAGTCTGACAACCAGTCTTACCAAGAGTATCGTATTACCCAGTTACTGGGTTGTGGAGGTCTGATAGGCAGTCGCTCCATGTAAAATACTGATATTCAGCTGCATCCGGTTCGACTGGAAGCCGACCCCAACATAGTTGGGAAAAGGCTAGGCAGATGATGAACTTAGGGCCTATGCACACGGCGTCTTTTCTACGCGCCGTCGACGCGCGTTTCCGTCAAACTTCATACATAAAAAATCACAATGACGTTTTTTAATTATGTAGTATGACAGAAACGAGCGTCGACGACGACGACGACGTCGATGTGGTGTGCTCTCAGTGGCTAGGAGTAACATCAACTTACTCTTAAATACAACTCTTGTGGACCAGCAGGGCAATTGCGTAATACCGGCTTCCGGCGGTGTGTGATATCGCACACCGCTCCGCACGAGCTCGCACCGACGCACCATGGGAAGAGACTCGTCCGTGGTAACGCGGACGCGTGCGGAGCGGTGCACCGTATCCACATCACACACCCTCATAATGTGGCTTCCCATGGTGCGTGATTTTACTGATGAGACCACGCACAGCCGGTGCGCGCTACCACGCTCCGTGGGAAGCCAGCTTAACGTAACCAACACCAATCATGTCAGGTGATGTGTCAAAAACAATATTCATTGCGTGGTACATTGTTGTGAAGTCGGATTGTTAATACAAACGTTGCTATGGAAATTGTTGACCTGTCAAAATCATAACCATAGCGATTACGAGTGTGTTGCGCAATAAGAATGCAGTTCTCGAGAATGGTCATGTCACATTGTACTGGGATCGATCTATCATCACCAACAGGACTATTGTTGCCAATAAGCCTGACATAGCGGTGATAGATCGATCAGAGCGTCTTACAATGATTGTTAATATCGCTGTTTCGCATGACAATAACCTTGTGCAAACCGAGAAGGATAAATAAATTAAATATCAAGACTTGGTACACGAGGCTGTTGCCATGAGGATGTTGATTCAGCAATCATTGTGCTGAAAGCAGTTACGGCCAATGACTTAATGGCCAAGAGCCTCGACCAACATCTGATGAGTCTCTCAGCTGGATCAAGGGCCTGATACAAAAAGCAGCGCTTCTGGACACGGCGCGTATTGTTAGGAAGTTACTCTCTCTGACACCCAGACCACCGGTAGCTTGGTCCCTGTCCTCAAGGTCGCTAAAAATGATCTAACTATATAAATTTTAAAAAAAATGTTGTCCGTTGTTAAGCGTATCACTAGAGAACGGCTGGTTCGATTAGGCAATTTGAATTAGGTTTTATGGAAAGAAAAATTGGAAAATTTGCCCGGAAAGTTGGCAAATTCGGTAAAAACTTAACGTTCATTTTTCTATAAGATTTTTGTATGACAGGATAACGTCTGTCGGGTCAGCTAGCTGAGATAAGATAATAATAAGAGATGGGCCACAAAAAGTAGTGGGGCGCGTCTTCGTGGATTGAACGCACTGTACGCAAATATTATTTCTAGATTCTCTTATCATTTACAGATAAGCCAGCCCGCTACCACAGAATATACTTATAATAATAATTTTTATTTAACATTCCAATGTTTGTTTTAAATTCTTTTTTTGTACCACGTTCGTAGTGTTTAATTTTTGACCCAAAGGTTGACTAGTAGAGAATGCCTTAAGGCAGTAAATCCGCCTTGTGTACCACCAATGTATTTAAAATTTAAATAAATAAATATACAGGGTGGAAAAAATCAATGGGCCCTGAAGGAAAACTACTTTAAATCCTTAAGATAGATTATTTTACTTAAAGGAAACATTCCTTTATTTTTAAAAAGAAACAAAACTGCATTCACAGATTTTTCGATAAGCTTACCTTAACCGGGAATCGAACCAGCTAAAAAATCAAAAAATAAACACTCGCTATTTTATTCTACTAATCGATAGGATTAATGTCAAATGGAACGTTCTATTTTTAAACTTTTCGTCAGAACGCCTCGACTAAAAAGGAAATGTGCATAGAACTAGTATTACCAAATACATCATTTTCTTATCTAAGTCTTCAAAAAGGTACTTAGAGATAAATTAGCAAGCTTTGTACTTCATAAAATGTCTTTGAATGTTAGAGTTTTAAGAAAATTATGTCGTGTCCTTTACCTACTTGTTAAAAGTGAACAGTACCCCAAGTGTGAGTTTTTTTCGTTTACTACTGTAGTTGCGTCACGACAAAAATGTATGGAAATTTAGGCGGCGCCTCTAGGCGCACCGTTCACTAACTAATATTCGCGCGTTAATTGAACGGAGCGCCTAGAGACACAGCCTAAATTTTCATACATTTTTGTCGTGACGCAACTACAGTAGTTAACGAAAAAAACTCACACTTGGGGTACAGTTCTGGTCTAGGTATTAAAGCCATTGTGTACTAAATATTAGATTTCATGGATATCTTGTACGATAGACGAGTGTGAGACCTAATGTTTCTTGGAGAAATTTTATCCCTAACATTGACTGTATCGACTAGTGAAATAAAATAGCGAGTGTTTAATTTTTGAATTTTTAACTTGTTCGATTCCCGGTTTAGGTAAGCATATCGAGAAATCTGTGAACGCAGTTTTGTTTCTTTTTAAAAATAAAGGAATGTTTCCTTTAAGTAAAATAATCTATCTTAAGGATTTAAAGTAGTTTTCCTTCAGGGCCCATTGATTTTTTCCACCCTGTATATAAGCTAAAGCAGTACTTCAACTACCTACAATCGTCCGAATTGACACACTCACACAGACACGCACTGCAACAAGACAAATAAGGTAAGTTCGGAATACAGTCACATACAAAAACAAAAAACTACTCAGTATACAGTGCGTGTCTGTGTAAGTGTTTCAATTCAGGCGATTATAGTAGGTTGAGGTACTAATTTAGGCTATATATCTACTGTGCCTTTACCCTACAGTCTTTCTTTCCGCCATCAGTAGGTATATCAGTCATAGTAACAGATTATTTTAAAATCAAACAAAAGCAGAGCGTGACAATTAAGCAATACTCGTGATCATACGAGAGTCGCTCGCATACAAACTGGCTCGCATCGCTGAACAGTTTACCTACCTACCATCCCATCGTCCCACATCCCAGACTATGAGCGAAATAACGTTTAAAACTCAATTTTATATCGTGAAGTTTGATATTTTTTGAGGTGTTAATAATGTTGTAAAATAACGCTGTTGTGAGTTTAAAATTTTGTTGATTAATTGTTTTATGTTACGGTGTCTGGTCGCGGAGGGCCGCGCTCTAGTGTTCGAAATTTTAATTTAGGCAGGTTTTAAGGTCAAAAGTCAGCTCTTTACGTAAAGTGCCTATTGTGTCCATTGTAATAAGCTGGTATTCAATTTATCAAATATCTTTGTCCAATATCGATGTCCAATAGTTGATCAAATTTCTTTTCTTTGAAATTCTTCGTCCAATTTCTTTAATCAAATGCACAATTTCTTTGATCAAACGAACATTGGACAAAGATATTTGTTAAGTGGAATACCAGCCTTAGATAGGTATATGTTAATATGATTTATTTCATTGTATCCCACTTTGAATTTCTCCAAGGTTATACCACAGTGTACCTACTTACGAGTACTACATACAATGGGTCAACGCCCATACATTTGACAGGTCCTTATGAAATGTCACAATTATGTAGGGGCGGAGGTTATGTCCCAGGTATGCAGTATGGCTACTCAGGACATAACCTCCGCTCCTTCACCCCGCAACCCCCCGCACGATTGCTCTGCGACAATGTTCTACGTTGACCGACTGTAAGGAGTAAGATATAGGTAGACTGTGGTTATACCATAACAAATATAGTTTGGACTGTACTTAGTAAATTAAGATGCTTAATGGACATTCTGAGAAGAGGAACGTGTCATGGGACAGTAATGAGCTGATTATAGTAAAGACGCCAGCACATCAAGCCACCCGAAACTGCCTTTTCCCAATCAACTTTGAACCTAATACTTTTGCGATAAAGATGAAAATCTATTAAAGAAATTTGACAGATTGTAGTAGTTTGATGTGCTGGCGTCTGTACTATAGTTAGCGCCGTTTGTTCACATATATATATATTATAAGACTATCCATACAAGCTGAGTTCATTTCATAAAGTTGTCGTAAGAGACAAAAGAAGACAAAGCAGGGCTAAAAAAAAAACAATATACAGGGTGTTAACGAATTCGTGTAATTCCTTAAAACCACATGATCTACTACTGATGTAGACAGGCCCAGCACGGGATTTAGATTGATTAAAAATAAAAAATAAAAAAGTATTATTTTTTCATGCGGCTTTGTTACCGATCGTATCTAAACCACCTAATAAGGATTCAATAAAAAACTAAGAATTTATTTTTTTGCAAAAAAAATGTTTTATTTGTGTGAACATTTCGATGCCATGCATAAATTAATGAAAGCACTGCGACAGGGCTGGCAGGCACGACTAACGCGATATCGCTCTTTGCAGTCAGATAACTCAAGGCTCTAAAATGACTCAGAAATAGAAAACCAAGTTTTATTTTTTATTTTTTTTTAGTTGGTTTTCAAAAATTCCTATTTATGGTTAATCTGTGTCACCAGTTAGATCACGTGGTTTTAAGGAATTACACGAATTCGTTAACACCCTGTATGCCCAATATTTTTTTAAACAAACTAATTACTTACTAGGCTTACTAGCCTAGTTATTTCAAAATACGACTTTAACTAACTCAAAGAAAATATAATTCTTCTTCAGTTTGTTGTAACTTTGTATATTATTCAACATTACTACAATTTTGCAAAATAAAAAGCCGCATTTTCCTTTTACAAGATGTTGCTCTCAGCCAAATTCTGTGATATTATTTTACTACAAAGAAAAACATGAACAAGGAAGATGAAAACCAACAAACACGGCTACGGTGACTCGGTAATTTTCTGCAAATTACATAGCAGAACAAGAGTATTCCGTAAAGAATTTGAGTGACTGTTGTAGAACAATTTATTTTATTATTCCTTTATTTTGTAGTTTTTTTTCTGAATAAGGTCTTAGGTCGACTGGTAGAAAATGCCTGAAGCACTAAGTCCGCCTCTCTATAAATTTTGTACAAAAGTATCTAAGTACATAATAATGAAATCATAATGAAGCTATAACGGTACGTACTATTTTTTTGGAAAAAAAGTAAGTGAATCCTAGAAACGATACTGATGCCAAAAATGTAGTTTATGGAATTATTGTCTGTTTGTATTTTTATCTGATTGTCTGTTTGTCGTTTTGTATGTTACTACTGGACAGATCCAGGTGAAGTTTCCAGCCGCATCATTTAAAGAGCGGGTCAGGTTATTGGATATAAATGTGATTAAATTTAAAAAAATGGAGTACATAATTTACATTTTTTTGTTGTTGTAACCCAATGTTGTTTTCCGACTTCCACGCGGACGAAGTCACCGACGCAGCTAGTATATATAAATAAATAAGTTTAAACTCTTGTATTCTAAGGTTGAGTGCACTCGGACACTTTGTGTCTGGAGTCACAATTTTCTGCCTTGAAAATAAAGCGTATCTCAAGACACAAAACTGTGTAGTCAGTAATGGTATGTCTACACCAGTGCTATGCTATATATACCAATGAATATGATTGGTGGATATCAAACGCATCCATAGCAACGTTGCATAGCACATCTCTGGTCGAAAGGCACCCTTAAACCAAGCAAAGGACGTGTCTGCATTCATTCTCACACAAACGCAAAGCTCAGCTTACGCCTCGCAGATGGTAACTTGTGTAACTAGTAAAATTACTCTATTCTTGCAGCAACTTGATGACGTAAATCCCTTACGGCTTAAAGAAGCTGAGGACATAAGAGCCACCCCTTGAGGCGGAGAAACAAACATTCTCGTCTAGTGCCAACACTTTAAAAATTCATGACAGTTTTTATTTTTTGTCTCCCATTTGGAGCAACTTGGAGACACACACCGCACTTTGGTTTTTTTCTTTTTTTTCATATCATTGGTTTTTATGTCGGTAGGTAGTTTGAAACTACTGCCACAGATTGTCATAATGGGGTGTTTGGCTGTTGTTTTTTTATTATAAAAATATTAAGTACTTCACAAACCGTGTTCTTCCTACACTTTCTTTAAAATAATACCAAATTGTTGTACATTTTTAATAGTAGGTAGTTAGATACCCTATTCTGTCTTTTAATTTTAACGTGTTTTTATTTTAATATTTCTATGTTCTAGTATTATGTTTTATGTAATTGTGCTTTTGTGTGTTGTGTTTTCTGTATATGCCAAATAAATGTCTTATCTATCTTGTTCCTAGCGTGAAGTTCACTCTGCTTCATCTGTGTGTATCAATATAAAATTTAGCTGCAACAATACCCGCAATGATATTATTGGTATTTATCTGTGGAGGGATTAACCCCGATTTCAGCTGTCAAATCTGGTGTCAAATGATGCCACTGGTTTTAAAGCCGGATGTAGATGAAATCAATAATGCTCGGTTCCTATAGCGGGATCGGCTTGCTTGCCAGTAGTAGCATTTTTCATTGCCAAACTTAGCATATAAATAGATTCTTAAGGCGCTTCCTCCACTTCAGAAAAAATGCATTATTTCTGTCAACACATAACATATTGAAATTTCGTACGTACAACATTTTAGTCAAGTGTTGTAGAAATTTTCGAACACTAAATATCAACACAAGAGCTTCTGGATTCGAAGTTTTAGCGATAAGTACCAAAAACGGCCGTTTTTACCATTAATTACTAAAACTGCTAACCTAGGATGTCAAGTGCTGTTTTACTAGACTAGACTTTGCTTGTAACATAACATAATGCCTGTATTCGAAGGGTTAGGCACAGGTGTAATAGTACACCCCCATTTCGCCGTTATGTTCAAGTACTATATAATGGGGGCAAGCCTATTGCCATCAACCAATCACAAATCCAGACTCCGGGTTTGCTACTGAGAAATTCCACACGGAAAAACCCAATTACACTTTACAAGACAGTAGATCAAATCCAAGACCACACGCTCAGCAGTCGCGCTTGTGATCACTAGAAAAACAAGACAGTATCTTTGCTTGTGTTGATATTAATTGTAATTTTAGCCCACTAGGCACTCCCTGAGACTTTCTTATCCTTTTACAATGAGGACTTTATCTGATAATAAGATCACTGACTGTGACTAATCTAATCGGCTCAAAATTCATAATTAATCCTAATCTATGGATTATTGTAGGTTTTTAACATTACTTAAGCTTGATTTTACGATCGTCGGATAGCGTTTATCTGAGGAATAAATTAGACGTTTTGGCAGAATTTCTATACAAAAGCTGTCAAAACGTGAAAATTCCTTAGGGGGCTATTATGCTATGATATATAGGATCATATCTCTTATTTGACCTCTAGAGTCATATCTTTGTATGGAGATATGATTCATATGTCTATATTACATTATCATATTCTATGACTCATAGATCTTTGAGCTATTATCTAAGGGGGCTACCCCTATAATAATAGCTATCTGACGTTGGTAAAATCAGCGCTTATTTGAATATCTGTCAAAAGCTGACATCAAGATTTTGAATTGGAATCGATTAATAATATCGATTGTAGGACAAGCAAACGAAACTCTCCTCTTCAAAATATTAGTAAAAAAATATTTCTACATAAAAATCTTCAAAGAAACAAACATTCTATTCCCGTCATATCAACTCAAGCGACATAAGCCGATCCCTTAGGGTGGGAGGAACAAACACCGTCCAAGCAAACTTTATACAATAATATTATGACCCCTTTCTTGACTCACGAGTGTGTGTGACGGCTGTGAGGAAATGCCTTCTCCAAGTAAGTGTAAAAGATTTTATTTTGTTAGAGTTCTCATTTCTTCAGTAGAAACTCGTGAAGATTTTAAAAGGTTTCTTGTATGAATTGTGAAATTGTTATACCAATGTACAAGATTGAGTTTTGTAAGTTCGTCTTTAACTAAATAATAATAATAAAAAAACTTGATAGAATTTTTCATTTAAATGTAATTGTATACAAGGTGAAGTATCTAAGTACCTAGTTTTAGTTTTTATTAAAATCTGCCCTGAGACTCTTTTAAGCATTTGTCGCTATTTTATATTTTCGGATTTGGCCATCCATTCCCGTTGGAAAACTCACCTTGTATACAAGGTTAGTCAGAAAGGGAGTACTAATCTGAAAAGGTGTTTAAAGTACCCATAATAATGAGTGACTTTTGTTCTACCATTTTCCCCAAAAGTCAATAGTTTAAGAGAAATAACTGTTCAAAAATGACACAAAAATATGCTAAAATCTATCTATCCTCAGCTATGACCAGCTAATAAGCTTTCAATAACAAAATAAGTAAAAATATTTATTGCAAAAAAATAATTTTATGTGATAAACATTTCAATGCCACGCATAAATGAATGAAAGCACGGCGACACAGCTGGTAGGCACGACTGGCGCGATATCGCTCCGTGCAGTCAGTTAACTCGTGGCGCTAAAATTACTCAGAAACAGAAAAATAATCAGGTTATTTTATGAAAAAATATTTTTGTTGAAACTGAAAAAAAAAACAGTGCTTGGTCTGTGTCACTAGTAGATCACGCGGTTTGAACGAATTACATAAATTCGTTAACTCCCTGTATAACATCAGTACAACAAAACTAATAATAAGCAACAAAACATAAAACTGAAAACAAATTCTAGAAACAGTCAGTCGATCAGCTGACTGGCTGGCAGCGTGCCAGCGCCGCGGGTCGATACCACCGACGCCACCGACGAGCCGTCTAGTCTAGGCTACACTACCGGCGATTGGTGTTTTTACCCTACTTGCGACCTCGTTCGCTGTTTGTACCCTAGTTGGACTTTATTGGTAGTTAAATATTTTATTGCTGAGGTGAAATAATCTATAAGTACCTACAAGTACTGTGTTGGTACAAAGTAAAGTAGGAAAAACTTATGTTTGCAATTGTGTTTGCAAAAATCTTCTATACTTACATATAAAAGGAGAAGCTGACTGACTGACTCACTGATCTATCAACGCACAGCCTAAACCGCTGGGGTTAGAAACTTGAAATTTTGACCGTAGGTTCCTTTTGTAACGTAGGCATCCACAAAGAAGGGATTTTTCGAAATTCAACCCCTAAGGGAGTTAAATAGGGGATGAAAGTTTGTATGGAAAATCGTCACTTAACGGGTTCAAAATTTCACGCAAGCGAAGCTGCGGGCGAAAGCTAGTGTTTACATATTGGTTACACTCGTACTTGTATCCAGGTAAACAATATGATTATTTTTATTGTATACAAAACAAACAAGAAACCTTACTATAAAAATAGAGATGTACAATGGGCGGTCTATCGCACTAGGCGATTTTTGCCAGACAAGCTTTAGGGGCCGTCTCCACGAGAGAGAGAATCGCGGCGATATTATCGTCGGGCCACGTATTTCAATACATTAATATCGCCGCGATTCTCTCGCTCGTGGAGACGGCCCCATAGATGGATACTATTTGCAAGAAAATAGAGACCCCTAGTTCGCGGTGTAAAAATAAAAGAACCGAGTTCGTAGCCGACGGCATACAGCAGCAGCAGACAACGTGACGTTGCGACATGTCGCTTCAGTCATGATTCCGAACCCAACTGCAAATGGCTGCAGCAGACGGCAGCGTCGTATTCCAGTTAGTTCTGAATGTTCCGTGAGACAAGATGTGTGACCTGTTTGGGAAAACGCGCGACCTTTTTTGGCTTGTATTTAGTTTGTACTTTAAACAATTGATATAAAGTTCATTATGCTATGTACAATTTCGTCGCTTCCATTCCATTCCGCGGCGGCATAAATTGAGCCTAAAAGAAATCTTGATAAATCGCAACCGACCCAAGGCCGAACCGTTCATTCAGACAGTTTTCGTTTTTAAAAGCTGTCAAATTGTTTGACACAAAAAACAAAAATATTAATTTTGTCAGTTTTCGTAAACAAAAACTGACTGACAGTTGTGGTTCGTTTGCGTTCGGCAACAATTTTGTTAGTCGAACTGGGGCCTAATTCTCCTAAAATAAATCTTGATAAATCACAACCGAACCAAGGCCAAACCGTTCATTCAGACAGTTCTCAATTTCAAAAGCTATCAAATTGTTTGACACAAAAAACAAAATCAATCATTTTGAAAGTTTTCGAAAACAAAAACTGACTGACGGTTGTGGTTCGATTGCGTTTGGCAACAATGCCTTTAGGAGAATTAGGCCCCTGGCACCAATGACGTATTATAAATAGACGCGTCATGCACCAACATCACGGCACTCAAAATCAGCGTAAATACTATCGGTAGCTGGATAGCTACATAAACGTACGAAAAAGGAAAGAAAATTAAATGTCACATAAGGAATTCCTGTTGTTAGAGAGAGATAAATATGTATCTTAGGTTACGTTATTATTTTTTGGTGCACGCTCATTGGTCGAGCGCGTACAAAAAGAGGCATGTGGGGAAAAATTTACACTCAATTTTCTCGTGTTGATATAAGTAGGTAAGTAGTAGATTTTTGGGTAAAATAATATTATTCTCTATCCTTAAAATTATGAATGCAGTATTTAGCAACAGTAATTATAGTTATTTAATTAATAAAACAAAATGTAATATAAATTTAAAAATCTTTATCTATACCTATAATCAAAGAAATCAAGTAAGAATCTCTTATGTATGTTAAATGTCTGTGATGACCTCTTGCTGAGATAGGTACGATTCGAGTATTGGTCTATTATATTGATCATTAGGTTTAATAAAACATATTAGTATATTCAAATAATATAATTAATCGAAATAAAAACAATATAGGTTTTATAAACACTGATGCAAAGTTGCCGATTTTCCTCGCTAGACGCCATTATGCTGCATCGAAAAAAATTAAATTAAATAACTATTTTTTCTTGATATTTACGCATGTAATGACACTTTTTTATCTTTTACAGTTGCAGTATAATTATTACATATTCTATACACACAGGACGGCATTTTTTTTTGCTAATAGAGAAAGTTATTACACACAAGTTATTTCAATTTCACGTACAGCCGCGGCAACGGTTGCTACGCGACTAAATGGATGTCAGGCAATTACCTTGCATTCATCTAGCCACTACAGAGCGCGGGCAACGTATCTATAGTAGTTTATATTATCATTGCCTGGCACCCTGGTAAACATGTAACAATTCTGCACCAGTTTTAAAAGTCAAAATGAGGAACATTAGTTATTCGCCGTCAGGCTGCCACTGGCATTCAGTCAACATGTCAAGCACAGCTGTGAGCATTTCAAATGCCAACGTTATTTGTTTTTTGTTTTGAAACAAAAGTTTTCCTGGTCTTGTTTTTAGGTTACGTACGTCACATTAGATGTATGTACATTTAGAGCGGTTACGCACTGCATCCGATCCGAATCCGTGAAAATACGTTCCGAAGTAGCCATAGAACTATTTGTATGGTAGTTTACGCACTACATCCGGCATCCGTTATCCGATTTCTATTCGTCATCCGTGAGTTTCTAATTCGAAAGAACAATTGACGGACCGAAGTAGTCGTAGTACTGTTTGTATGAACGCTTTCGCATTACCTCGGATTCAAATCAGACGCCAAACGGATATGCCAAAGATGGCCCCTGAATTGTTTGAATTTGAATCAGAGATCGAAATAGTACGTAAGCAACATCCGAATTCGGTCCGAGATTTTTACTCTAGATCGGTATTTTCACGGATTCGGATCGGAGGCAGTGCGTAATCGCTCTTACGGTAAGATCTACGAAGTCACATCGGCAAACTTCGCAAAACCGATCATTTCCGAACTGAGTGCGACTTCAAGACCATGAATGTTTATTAGTACTGCAGTAAAAAGTGATCTTTACGCTGCCGCAATAGGTATGAGTGGCGCGAAAATTAGCGACTGCCATTGGTTGTTCGATCAGATACATCGTTGTAACTAATTACTAGTAGTTGTGTTGTACTGTACCAGTTCTGTCATCCATAAATAAACAAATTCGCGGTATGTAGTGCCACTGCCGTGTAAGTGACCTTAGAAATACCGTTTAATGACTTTGCTGGCATTGTAATGTTCTCAGTGCATTGAAAGAGTTTCCGCGAATGAAAATACCTAAATAGGTATGTCAAATGCACATGGGCAGTCGGGCCAGGGTGCTGACTGGCTAATCTTCACCAACCTTACTGACTTACTGACACGCACTCACACGAATCCATTTTAGGATAAGAAGTTTATTAATTTATTTGAGTACCTAGTATTAAATAGACATAAAAAATAAACTTAAAAAAAAAGTAAAAACCGACTCCAAAAAAAACTAAAAAGAGTAAAATAATTACCATAACATAATATTTACAGTTTTAGAAGTCGGTGGCTAATATTGGTTTCAATGTAGAATTGCATCGACTTCTGAATCCGTTAATTTTATGATAAAGAGGAGTTGGTCTAATCATAACAACATATATATGGGACCAAAGAAGATTTTTTCAAATCGGTTCATAAACGACGGAGTACTGGGATAAAACAGATTAAAAAAAAGAATTGAGAACCTCCTCCTTTTTAAAGTCGGTTAAAAATACTTTTTATTTGAATTAGCCATTATTCTTAGTTAATAAGGTTTATTTTGGTGACATGGATTCATTGCTCCCGAGAGTACAATAGTTATACGTCTAGGTACCATATTAAAAGCCAACAACCATTCCTGTTATCATTACCAATCCAATTTCCTAAAGTTAATAAGCATGTTTGGTTCAGAACCTTATTTCTAAGGAAATCTAAGAAATAAGTATTCAAGAAAATTGTTCAAGAAAAACCCTGAGACGCTTAGGGATCTTCTATAAACGAAAAAAACATTGAGTTAATTTCCCTTGAGTTAATTTGTCTCGGAGGTCGGCTAATGTATTTCGTAGAAAATATATATTTTTAATTATAACGTTATTAAGACTTGCAGACGGCTAACGACCTAGGTAAGCTTATTTTTTTACCCAAAGGGGAAAACGGGACCCTATTACTAAGACTCCGCTGTCCGTCCGTCTGTCCGTCTGTCACCAGGCTGTATCTCATGAACCGTGATAGACAGTTGAAATTTTCACAGATGATGTATTTCTGTTGCCGCTATAACAACAAGTACTAAAAAACAGAATAAAATAAATATTCAAGGGGGCTCCCATACAACAAACGTGTTTTTTTTGCCGTTTTTTTTATAATGGTATGGAATTCTTTGTGCGCGTGTCCGACTCGCACTTGGCCGGTTTTTTTATTAAAGGCCGTTAATTTCCTTTCAATTTCATAAACTGTAATTAAAAGTATTCAATAAATACATTCAAAAACATACTACAACAATATAGCTACTTAAATACTTAAGAGCGTGTACGCCGTACGGCATTTCATACAAATTTTCAAGTCTTTGTTTTTCGTATTGACTTGACCGAATTTGATGAAACTTCACACTCATAAGCAGGATACTTAGGTCTAAAAAGTTAGCAGAAAACATTTTCGAAATGTCTTACTTAAAAAAAGATAATTGGAAATTTCTGTTTGTATGGCAAATTTAAAATCGGTCTAATTTAACTGTAACACTATTTTTTGAAAATGTTTTCTACTAACTTTTTAGTTCTATGTATGCTGCTGATGGGTATGAAGTTTCATTAAAATCGGTTCAGTCATATCCAAAAATAAGGACTTGAAAATTTGTATGAAATGCTGAACGTCGTCAACGCTCTTAACCTGAAACACCTTGAAGTACCTAACACTTGAATAACTTTGTAAAGTTCTTACTGTGAGGTTACTAATAATTTTACTAGTACACAAGTAAGTTCTCTGAACTTTAACTATGTTAACAGCCTGGTTGGGATCTTCAACGAGCTTAAGAGGTAATTCTCGACCACAAACGAGCCGTGTTTAAACTAAAATAGAGGGTGATATTTATTTAAACATGCTGTTACGACTAAATGGCGATAGTAAGGATAATAGTCGCCGGTAAAAGCGTCTCATAGCTGTTTACCTTTTGTCAAGGTGTCATAACGATTTTAAGATCGCCGTTTTTTAAGGTTCCGCACCCAAAGGGTAAAACGGGACCCTAATACTAAGAGCGATTACGCACTGCATCCGATCCGAATCCGTGAAAATACGGATATAAAAAACTCGGACCGAATTCGGATATTGCTTTACGCACTGCATCCGATCCGAATCCGTGAAAATACCGATCTAGAGTAAAAATCTCGAACTGAATTCGGATGTTGCTTACGCACTATTCCGATCTCTAATTCAAATTCAAACAATTCAGGGGCCATCTTTGGCATATCCGTTTGGCGTCTGATTTGAATCCGAGGTAATGCGAAAGCGTTCATACAAACAGTACTACGGCTACTTCGGTCCGTCAATTGTTTTTCCGAATTAGAAACTCACGGATGACGGATAGAAATCGGATGTAGTGTGTAAACTACCATACAAATAGTTCTATGGCTACTTCAGAACGTATTTTCACGGATTCGGATCGGATGCAGTGCGTAACCGCTGTAAGACTCCGCTGTCCGTCCGTCCGTCTGTCACCAGGCTGTATCTCATGAACCGTGATAGTTAGACAGGTGAAATTTTCACTGATGATTTATTTCTGTTGCCGCTTTATCAACAAATACTAAAAAACAGAATAAAATAAATATTTAAGGGGACTCCCATACAACTATCTAACTATCACGGTTCATGAGATACAGACGGACAGACGGATGGACAGCGGAGTTTTAGTAATAGGGTCCCTTTTTACCCTTTGGGTACGGAACCCTAAAAGCAGACAATTCATAACAAAATCACGGAACATTAATTTTAGTTTAACATTTAGCTCGCCTGGCGATGACACGGTGCCCATTCACACGGTCAATGCATTAGGGTCGAGCGACACGTGTGCCGGTGAAGACATAAAACTACGCATCCCTAGGCACCTGGAGGGTTATCCGGCAATGGCGCGTACAGGTATTGAACGTCTTATAAATTGATATATTGTTATACCGAGTGTAAGGGACGGTATACCGAAAACTGAAACAGTGAATCTACCCTAATTCAGTGTTTCAGTTATTCGGAATTGCAAATTAAGTAGCTATATTTATGGGATTTTTCTGAATTCACTGGATATTATGTTAAAACAATGATATTTACTGCCTCGTTGGTCTAGTGTTCGCAAGCGCAACTGCTAAGCATTAGTTACTGGGTTCGATCCCCAGGTCGGGCAAAATGTTATTGGGTTTTTCCGTGTGGAATTTCTCAGTAGCAGCCCGGAATTTAGATTTGTGCCCGGTTGATGGCAATAGGCTCGCCCCGGATTACACGGGCTTTAGGCCGCTTCCACATTAGGACGTTAGCAGCGCGACAGTAGCGCGGCAGAAGCACATGCCTTCACATTATAAGAACAGCCGCGCGTTAGCAGCGCGGCTGCCGCGCCGAAGTTTAGATCAGTGTGGCGCACATTTCAAAAATGGATTCCGACGGAGAAACACTGTTGCTCCTGCTTTTGATAGTAGGTACTCATTCGGCGCCATCGATGTTGCGTAAAAAAACAAAAAAGACAGTACTGGATTAATCCTTTGTTTCGAAATCTTCATGTGCGTAGTGATTATATAACTATATATACGCTCATTGTGCAGTCTTTAATCACGTGCGCTTGCCACACTTGCTCATCGCCAACTGAGCGCACGCGACGGTCGCTTCTGTTTTTATTATGAAATTCTGACTGGGCGACAGTCACGCGTCTGTCGCATGACTGTCGCGCTTCTTAAGTCGCCTAAATGTGAAAGCGGTCTTAAACATAACGGTGAAATGAGGGTGTACAATACACCTCTGCCTAACCCTTCGGGAAATACAAGCGTGATGTAATGTTATATTTGAATACTATATTATACCATATGCTTTGCAAGGTTAAGCTGCGCTTACCGCGGTCAGTCCGTGGATGACCATTCGTTACACATCGAGATCCCTCCGTGCCTCAAAAAGCACGTTAAAACGTCGGTCCCGGGTGTCATACGAATACCTATGACAGTCGTTACGGGTACTCAGAAGCCCGAAAGTCTAATAACCGGTCTAACTTTAGGATATCGGCATTGCTCAGTAACTGGGTTGCGGAGGTTTGATGGCAGTCGCTCCGTGTAAAGTACTGGTGTTCAGCCGCATTTAGATTGGGAAAAAGCTTGGCAGAACGAACTAGATTATGATATCATAACTTTGAAATTATAATATCTACTCGTATATATAAAAATGAATTGCTGTTCATTAGTCTCGCTAAAACTCGAGAACGGCTGGACCGATTTGGCTAATTTTGGTTTTGAAATATTTGTGGAAGTCCAGCGAAGGTTTAAATAGTGAGAAAATATGGAAAAGTTGCGAAGAAAATAGTAAAAACAACAATTTTATTTTCCCATACAAACTGTTCCTACCTGTCAAACATTTGATGTTCGTCCCGTCAGTACGGTAAACTCGGGTCCCCTCAAATTAAAGAACGTATTAACTATGGGTTTCGAATCGTCAACATATATCCACAATATTCGGATTATCGTGTATTTAGATTTTAAAAATGCAAATTACCTTGTTTTTCCCTATCGCTTAATTATGTAACATATGTATATAAGCAATATATATAATATATAGGTATATATAATTTTTATATGTAAGTATTATGTCTATGTATTGTGTGTAGTATATAGTATATATATATTTCCAGCAGTACACCACGGACTATCCCCCTATCTTATTCATTGTTTTCCTGTTCATCCAAAGGTTGTCTGGTAGATATCGCTATCAGCGATAAGACCGCCATTGTACCCTTCACTAAAATCATATTGCATATGAGCTATGTTAAAATTTTGGTGTACAATAAAGTATATTCTATTCTATTCTATTAGTTTCACAATGACACAGAATCGACACATTTGTTGTCCGAAATTTATTTTGAGACTAAACTTCTGACTTTCGTGTACAACGGAAAAAAACAAAAATATTGTGTGTCCAAAAGCACTTCAATAAACAGATTTTAAAACTAAACACTTTTTTTTGCTCTAAGTGGCTTTGCGACGCATGCCGGGTACAGCTAGTTCTTTATAAAAATCTGAGGCAATTAGGGCCACGAAAGCCAAGGATAATGAGTATAATTAAGCAAGTAAGTTACTATGATTAATTATTTTTGTTTTAAATACCTCCGATCGTCACTCAACGTCTACTTATTTATTCAACAGACAACAGAAATGTTGGGTATCACTGATTTAGATAATCCACAGGTAAGCAAACCGTACTCGTAATACGTTTTATGGATTCGCTGCATAATACCGTTAACAAAGATTATCCTACAAACTAAAACATTGACGACAAAGAGAAATTTCTAGAGGTAATATTTCTTTAACAAGCTGCAATTATAGGTACAATACGACATGACTAAGAAATCGGCAAACTTCGTAAAACCGATCACCTCCGAGCAAGACCACTAATGTTTATTAGTACTGCAGTAAAAATGATCTTTACGCTGACGCAATAAGTGTGAGTGGTGCGAAAATGAGCAACTGCCATTGGTTGTTTGATCAGCATCCTAACTACGCAAAACACTCGTAGTCGCCATGGATTTGATTTTGAAAGGTCAACCATTTCCATGTCAACGTATGTATTTACAATCCGACTTCTCCACGACTATGAACTGCCATTGGTTATTTGATCAGCATTCTAACTTCGCAAAACACTCGTAGTCGCCATGGATTTGATTTTGAAAGGTCAACAATTTCCATGTCAACGTATGTATTTACAATCCAACTTCTCCACGACTATGTACCACGCAATGAATATTGTTGTATTGTCAAAATGAAAGCTTCGACTAACAAAATTGTTGCCAAACACAAACGAACCAAAACCTTCAGGCAGTTTTTGTTTACGAAAACTGATAAAATCTTTGGTTTTGTTTTTTGTGTCAAACAATTTGACAACTTTTGCAAACGAAAACTGACTGAAGGAACGGTTCGGCCTTGGTTGGGTTTGATTTATCAAGATTTCTTTGAAACGAATTGGGCCCAAGGTCCATTGACGTAACTTCTTAATTGTGTTGTACTATACCTACTAATTGGTATTCGTGCTCATACGACAAAGGCAACAGAATTGTATTAAAATGTGATATTGCTTTGTGATATTGCAATATTTGTTTCCTTTGTCAACTTTATGAAGAGAAGAAAATATATTTATTAAATATGGTTTATTTCTTACTAGCTTTTGCCCGCGAATCCGCTCGCGTTAATTTATAATTTAAAAAAAAAACTCTTAACATACTACTAAACTTTCTATAGGTATAATATAATTCAATCATGATTCGAAACACACGTGGCGTCATCTATTATCATAATTATTGTTTTCCTCGTTAACAGTAGGTACTTTTTTCGGGATGAAAGGTACCATAAGTCCGTTTCTGTACACCTGACAATGTATATGCAAAATTTCGGGATGATCGGTTAAGTGGTTTGGGCATGAAAAGGTAACAAACAAATAAACTTACTTTCGCGTTTATAATATTAGTTAGGATACAAAATTAAATAGTTAACAGACATAATAAAATACCTTTTTAATATCGTACAACTTGCGATGACAGCTCCTAGATATTTTCAATACAATTTTACCTGAATTAAAATAATATAAAGACTTCATTTATTTTTGAGATATCTCAAGCATTTCAATGAAAATGTTCACCTGCCCTGTTTTACGCTTGAGCGAGTTTGAAAGGCCTCAATAATTTCGAGTCCCGTTATAAATATTGATAGACAACATTTCGTTGACAAAGAAACAGTATTAAGACGCTTTGAAATTCGTTTTTAGAGTAAAATATAGAATTAGAGGGTCGTTAGATGTTGTTATAAAATTGTCTTTGAATTATTAGAGTAGTTTTAGGATAAATCGAAGCTCCTTTTTAACCGAGTTCAAAAAGGAGGAGGTTCTCCATTCGGTTGTTTTTTTTTTCCTCTTATCTCCTTCATTTATGAATCGATTCGAAAAATTCTTATTTTGTTGGGGGGGTATACTTTTTGTTTGGTCCCAATCAATTTTACGAAACTGATTCAGTGCTTTACACAAATCGTATGTAGACGACGTTCTAGTTTTAGTAGTGGTCCGAGAAATTGAACACTATTGCAATTATAATTTGTGGCACTAAAAAGTATCCATAGTGACGAAAAGTCAATTAAAGAGTCGATTTTTTTTTCTTGAAAATTAATGATTCAGAAAAGACATGTCTTGTCATTCTTGTTTATACTAGGCATATGCAAGACTAAAGCACATTTCAGACTACACTAAGTATAACATTCAGCATATCATATCATATTGCGTCATAAGCATACATGATATCATATAATCAAGACATAAAATATAGTGTAAGATAAGGATGAACGTGTCCATAAAATGCATTCTACGAGCGGCGATAATGTAGTGCTATAAAATATAGCGAAGTCTGACAGCACCTTATCTTTGTGAAGCGAGTGGCGTAGTTATCTAGTCTTGATCATTATTCTGGTGGTGAAATTTGATTTTACGGATCTTAAAGTTCTGAATACAATTAAGTACTACAAACTATACTACGGACTTTTGCCAAAAAAGGTACTAAGTTCACATAACATACATAATCTAATCTAACATACATGATCTGTATCCTCCAAAGGGTTGGGCAGAGGTGTATAGTACACACTCATTACGGCTTTATTTTTAAGTCCCATGTAATGGGGCGCGAGCCTATTGCCACGAACCGGGCACAAATGCAGACACCGCACTGCTACTGAGAAATTTCACAGGAAAAACCCAACAACACTTTGCCCGACCTGGGTATCGAACTCAGGACCACATGCTCAGTAATCGCGATTGCAACCACTAGACCGACGACGCAGTCAACTAAGTTCATCTTCTGTCATATCAGCTATTATACCGTCGTCATCCGCACTAGGGCAGTTGTCCCACCGCCGGCGAGGAATCGACTAACTATCGGCTATTTTTAACCGACTTCAAAAAGGAGGAGGTTCTCAATTCGGTTGTATTTTTATTTTATTTTTATTTTTTATGTTTGTTACCTTATATCTCCGTCATTTATGAACCGATTTGAAAAATTCTTTTTTTGTTCGAAAGGGTATACTTCCCGATTGGTCCCATATAAATTTTGTTATGATTAGACTATGAACTTCAGAGATATGGAACGGAACTCCTCATCGGATCAAAGCAAAATTCTCAAATTACTAATACTGCTTTGTTTATATTTGTTTTTGGGAACTGACTACTGGAAAAGAGGAGGGGGTGCGTGTCCCCCTCCCCCCCTTTGGAATGTTTTCATTATATCGTGTAAGGTATCATTTGAAAGGACTTTTTATGCCCGACTACATCAAAGCCAAAAAGAAGGGTTATGAAGGAGGGGGTTAAAATTATGACACTAAAACGTATTTAATAAAAAATAAACTTTAAAAAAAAGTAAAAACCGACTTCAAAGAAATACTAAAAGGAGTATAATAATTACCATAATATAAAATTAACAGTTTCAGAAGTCGGTGCAACTCTACACTGAAGCAAATAGAAGCCACCGACTTCTGAAACTGTTAATTTATATTATGGTAATTATTATACTCCTTTTAGTATTTCTTTGAAGTCGGTTTTTACTTTTTTTTAAAGTTTATTTTTTATTTTATTTTTTATGTTTGTTACCTCATATCTCCGTCATGTATGAACCGATTTGAAAAATTCTTTTTTTGTTCGAAAGGGTATACTTTCCGATTGGTCCCATATAAATTTTGTTATGATTAAACCATGAACTTCAGAGATATGGAACGGAACTCCTCATTGGATCAAAGCAAAATTCTCAAATTACTAATATTGCTTTGTTTATATTTGTTGTTGGGAACTGAGTACTGGAAAAGAGGAGGGGGTGCGTGTCCTCCCCTCCCCCCTTTGGAATGTTTTCATTATATCGTGTAAGGTATCATTTGAAAGGACTTTTTATGCCCGACTACGTCAAAGCCAAAAAGAAGGGTTATGAAGGAGGGGGTTAAAATTATGACACTAAAACTTATTTAATAAAAAAATAAACTTTAAAAAAAGTAAAAACCGACTTCAAAGAAATACTAAACGGAGTAAAATAATTACCATAATATAAAATTAACAGTTTCAGAATTCGGTGCAAATCTACACTGAAGCAAATAGAAGCCACCGACTTCTGAAACTGTTAATTTTATATTATGGTAATTATTTTACTCCTTTTAGTATTTCTTTGAAGTCGGTTTTTACTTTATTAAAGTTTATTTTTTTATTGCTCAAGAAACGTACAACAGATATATATTCCGTGTAAACAAAAGAGATGCTTATGTTGATAGTTGATCGCTGACTGTTTACACTGCCGGCGAGGACTCGCTCCACTAGTTTGTCGCTGAGCGACAAGAGCTATCAAAAATAATACTCGCTCAGCGATACTTGCTCAGCGATGCTCGCTTGGCGGTCAGAACTCACGCCGAGAGACAAACCAGCAGTCATTTGCGAGTGGTACGAGTAATCGCCCGTCGCACTCGCACACTCACTAACGCGACGTCTTACGTAGGCGGTTTAAAGCGACGCGAATTGCGAAGCGATGCGATGCGGTGTGAAGCGGCGGCTTTGCCCTACGAGCTCGCGGACCGCTCGCCGCGCGCCGCTGTCATTCAGTAGCACTGTATGTCACTGCATCCAGTTCGCGCGAAAATATCAAGCCAACTGATCGCGTCGCTTCGCTTCGCGCTGCGCCGCATCGCACTCCACGTGCGTTTGGTCGGTGCAGTACCCACTGGACCTTCAAGATTAGACCCAATCACGTAGGAGACTTCAATAGGTCTCGACTATTTGTTGTTTTCGCATCGCGTCGCTACTAGATCGCTCACGTAAGATGCTGTGTTTTAGCCCAGCGACAATTAAAACTATCGGAACTACACACTCGCTTCTCGCTACTCGCCAACTCGTTTCTAATTTCTAGCTCTACTCGCTGCTCGCTCATCGTTCGCGGTGGGACAAGTGCTTAGTGGTTGTACACATCTACATATGACTAACATTTCAAGGTTCATCAAATAAAGTTCGAACAGTAAACAGAACTGAACTTTTCGTGTGTCGCAATCTTAAAAGCAGCGACTACTTAACTTTTTTGTGTCGTAGTCACTACTTCACTAGAAGGTTTTTTATTACCAATTTTGTTCCACAGCAAAATAAAAGTGCATTCAACATTTCTACCACCAAAATAAATATTTTATTCCATTGTAGACTGCTAGACCAAACTAAGAAAATAATCAAATACTAATTTTGAGTATAACTTATTCCACAAGAAAAAATGTTAAAAGCAAATTTATTTAAGTTAGGTAAATTCTTGCAACATAAGATATTTCTTGCAGGCTTACAAAAGTCGCGAACTATGCTAATAATTTAACGCGCTTTCGTCCCTCTTCAACAAAAAAACCCCTACTTCCCAATAATGAAAATTCTTTCAACGTTTGAACAAAAGTACACCCCCTCTACGTAACTATGTAGACGCGTTCACGTTCAATCGTAGGCGATAGAAATTCATGCTACGTACTACGAAGTGCTACGACGGTGGCGTAGCATTAGCTACGAACTACGCCCTTTACATGTTCAGAAAGTAGGTCAAGGGTGAATGCAGGGGCGGAGTGTGGGTTCCGTATTTGTTGTGAAAATTAAATTAAACTTGTTCATTGGAGTAGACGCTATCTGCAATTGTTTGAAAACAGATTTAATCAGAAATGAAAAGGGTTAGAGATGACAGTGAAGGTCAGTTTTTCAATGTAACAATGCGATAAATGAATTATAAGCTTCTACAATATTTTTTTTGTACGGAATCCTTACCACATTGTTTCAAATAAGTTGTTTTTAGGGTTCCGTACCCAAAGTTCGGGACCCTATTACTAAGACTCCGCTGTCCGTCCGTCCGACTGTTACCAGGCTGTATCTTATGAACCATGATAGTTAGACAGTTGAAATTTTCACATATGATGTATTTATGTTGCCGCTATAACAACAAATACTAAAAAACAGAATAAAATAAATATTTAAGGGGGCTCCCATACAACAAACGTGATTTTTTTGCCGTTTTTATACGAGTAGATAATGGTACGGCACCCTTCACTTGGCCGGTTTTTTTCATATTACCTATTAATTTTACAATTTAACTTTCCTCACAAACAGATTTAGGTATATACATATACCAAGGAAGACTTGTATAGATGTACATGAAAACCTAAACTTAAATGTACGTAATAAAGCGTAATATGTAAACGTAGCGCTTTACGATATAATTCTGAATCGCTTTTTTATGGTGGCGTCGTTTCAGTTATTGCTCAGACTGCAGACATGAATACATGCGACTGAAAACCTGCGGAATATTCATATTTAATCGTTACGTCTGGCTTCCCTGTAGGTTCCGCTCAACGCCTCTTTTTGCAAAAGGCTTGTCGGAGTTAATAACTTGAGTACGAATAACGTAATTACAATTTTTTTTGACTATTTTTGTCTAGTACACACTGTGCCCCAAAACAAGTATCCACCTAACTGACATTTAAGTTCTGAACACAATGAACTGAATCATCGAATGCCGCATGATGTTCTCAGAACCAAAAGGTAAGTTGGGAAATTCTTTTCTTGTGACACCGTGTGTCACAAGAAAAGAATTTCCAACACTGCTACGACTGTTTTTTGTACCGCAGTCAGTGGTTCTACTAATTCATTATAAATAAATACAAGTCTACTTATATTACTTTGTTTAGTGAGTTTTATTATGCCCAGATCACAAAACAACTTGCTTGGCAAGCGTTGTTACATTATTTACGTTTAGAAAATAAGCAATAAACTGATTGAACATACTTTTATCCACCCATAATCCACCGCTGACGTTATAATAATATTCATCCCAAATGATAGGAGACGAGTCTGTGTCAATTTACCAAAGTCAATTCTATGTTAAAATTTGTGGCGACACGACGTCTTTCACGCCGCATGCGAACTAAGCAACACTGCAGTAGTGTAGCAAACTACAGTGACTTTAAGGCGCTTCCCCCACCAAAAATGGCGTCACTTCAGAAAAAAATCGTTATTTCTGTCAACTTCTACAACACTTGACTAGAATGTTGTACCACGGTAATGTTATACTAACAGTATTCTATCTTCATACAAACGGTCGGAACCCGAGTCATACCTACGCGCCTCGAGTTCGGTTTACACTTGGTACAAAAATAGTTAGGGCTGTCATAGTACCTAGTACCTATACCTACATGAAAAATCTATTATTTAATAACCGATTGTTTTGCCTAAACATAAAATCGATTACGATTACAAAATAATCGGTTTTTTAAATAAATATAATCGATTTAAAAAAAAAAGTAACGATTTTTCCTAATTTTTTGAGGGATTAAATTAAATGCCTGAAATATCGATCCAGCATCCACAGCTAGCAATCAACAAAATTAACGTTAATTTAAATTTCACAAAATAAAGTTTTTCTTTTCATTTCTCCTTCATCAGTAAGAAATTTCTAAAGGTGGATGCGCAAAGGTAGCCCGCGAAATTCAAATATTCTTGCGAATTTTGCAATTTGCAGGTCAGTGGCAGTTTATATTTTGATGATACATAAAAATAATGTACCTACAACATGTTTATAGTACCTACTCTTCATTATCCACAAAAAAGTCCGCGAATATGTTTAACTATTATAAGTAGTTAAGTCACATCAACCGTTATTTGTTCAAATTGGTTGATCAAAACACTAGTAGAATCGAAAAATAAAGATATTCCTATCATGATATTAATCCTTATCCAAGTAAATAGCTTCATAATCAAGGTTGTTTATGTACATGTAAAATCCTCTTTAAATTATTGGAATCGGACCTTTCGTTTAGAAGTGCTAAATGTGAAAAAAATGCCGTGGTGTGAGCGAACAACCCAACGTTCAGTCTATTAGTTAACTACACAACGGCTGCACCGATTTTGATTAAATTTGGCATGAAGATATCTCGATCCCTGGGGAAGGACAAAGGCTACTTCTTAACCCGCGACTTCGTCTGCATCCGCGATAACCAACATTCACGCAGACGAAGTCGCGGGCAAAAGCTAGTTCGTCAATAAAATCAAAAAACACCATGTATTTTTAATGAACACTTCCTTTTTCATTCGAACGTTTTTTTTTTTAATTAATTATATCATATTTTTACAATCTCAAAAATAGAAACAAACTCATGTAGGTTGATAAAATTAAAATACTGTAGGCGGGCAGCCCTATCTCGTGTTTTGTTTTCATGCGGCTCTAGGTTCTTAATTCAAAAATAGGGCCGAGTCACAATACTGTTAGTTATCATTACCGTGGTTGTACGTACGAAATTTCAATATGTTGTGTGTTGACAGAAATAATGCTTTTTTTCTGAAGTGGCGCCACTTTCGGTAGAGGAAGCGCCTTAGGGTCAGCTCACACAGAGACGCGACGCGACGCGACGATACTGGAAGAAGCCCGTGATCATCGCAACGTCGCGAGGCGCATCGTAAAATCGTCGGCAACACGACGCCTCGCTGCGCAGCGAGACGCCGCGCGGCGCAGCGGAATGTGTCTACATTCGCCACGTGCTTCCGCCCCGGCCCGCGTCCATCCTCAGTCTCCGTGTCCGTTTGCAAGCGCGTGAGAGTGACGTATAAATTGGCGGGTGCAATATGGAGATCGAGGAGATTTTCTGGATAATTGGCAATGTGGTCATAAACCAAGGTATGAAATTCACCATGAATTCTTCTATTTCTCCATAAATTATGCACCCAAATACTCCTGTGTGATGTCTTCCTTTTAATTTTATTTTTGTATTCTTCTTACTCTGCCTCTTCTGCAAGAAGTCCGATTATTACAAGATCCCAGTCTATCATTATAATTTCACTCGAGCACTCGACCGAACTGCATCAACTCTACACGAAGTCTGGACGGAAATAGTACAGACAAGTTGCCACGGCGGCCTCGACTGCGCCTCTTGCACGCCGCGCATACCGCTGCGTCGCGATGCATCGCGCTACGCCGCGAGGCGTCACGAGGCGCAGCGCTGCGTGGTGCAACGTATTCTGAATTCTCACAATGAAATGTGTATCTTTTCGGGTAGAAAATAAAGTTATATTTTGAGTCGTGAGTATGCGCGCAGCGTCGCGTCGCGTCGCGTCTCGGTGTGAGCTGACCTTTAAGGACAGTTCTCAAAGATGACGTCATGACAGATCCTACATCGCGATATCAAAATGCACGCCGATAGTATATACACAACCGCCTAACATCAACCGTTTTACTCCACCATTGTCTGAAGACCCTTCAGGTCTCGCCAAAAACTGCCCGGTTACGTAGAAATGGTCTGTAAGGACCATTCAAAGCAAACAAACAGGAAAAAAAACATCCATTTGGCAGTAGCCCGCATAGGACACGCCTGGTTGGAGGATCCTCCCTTCTCGTTGGAAGAATACCATACCTCGTTACTTCACAAATTCAAAATATTTTACTGAAATACCACAAAAAAATATACGTTTGAGCATCTATTTGCACTTACCCCTAGTATATCAACAGAACAACCCTTTAAACGACTACATATATTAACATAATGACTGGTACATGCTAAATTAAATTCCTACCCTAACCCTCGCCATAATCTAGTACAAAGGCAGGATGAACCAGCATTACTTATGCAAATTCAGGGGCCTGAACAAACAAAGGAACAAAAGGATTCTATCAATCAACTGAGCGAATCAATCTGTGGATAAAAATTTCCTTCCAGAACATTACTTTAGGAAAGCTTAAAGAAAATTGAAAATCGAAATACAAGAGAAAAAAAACTCGAAACTCTTTTAAATTCTTTAACCCTAACGGCCTGTCCACATCTCCACGTCACAACATCGTCAACGTGGAACGGTGCGGTGACGTGGCACGGTGCGTTGACGTAACGTGCAAATTTACGTTACCGTATCGTAAAAATTCACGTCAGGATCATTGTTAGATTTATCGTTGACCATGTAGATCCTGAATTTAAATAAGAGAAACAGTAAGGTATGGTTTTAACGCATCGGAGAACATGGACGGCGACTAACTCGCGGGCGGTGAGAGCGCGTACGTGTGTGCTTGCGGCTAGAGGCGGAACGTGTTACGATACGGTAACGTAAATTTGCACGTTACTTCAACGCAAAATGCCGCGTTACCGCACCGTTCCACGTTGACGACGTCGTGACGTGGAGATGTGGACGGTCCCTTAGGGAGAAGCCACACGACGCGGTGCGGCTCCGGCGCGCCGCCTGAGCGGTTCCGCTGCGGCGTAATGCATAAATTTCCATGCCTACCACACGGCGCCGCACCGCACCGCGTGGCTCTTGTGATGCCGCGTACTACGTGTGCACGCTGATGCGGCAAAATGGTCGCCGTGCGGCGGCCGCACCGCACCGTGTGGCTTCACCCGTAAGAAGGCAAAGGGAATATATTTCCCACCAACTTTTTTGGAAGATGTCGTGAAAGCCTCCATAATTTTATTTTTAAACCTGGCAATATTCTTTGTTTTTACTATTTTCTTGAATATATAATAAAAATAGCGATCAATTTTTTTTGTCTTATTCTTATTTAAGAATAAACATTGCCATACCGTTTGTTATTTACATTTCTTAAACCTTATGCGCTATTAAGGGTTAATGTACGTGGTTGCGTTTCACCCTAGTCGCACCTGATGGTAAGCGCAGACAGGGTCTAAAATGGAGCACAAGAATCCAAGTAGCAAAGATATATAGAGGGACTCCCATAAACTTCTCTGGTTCTCACATACACACGACGGAACACAGTAAACTGCTTGGCGCCGGACTTTAATGTGAGGGAGTTAGCTAGCCAGGCGGACCGTATAGATTCTACCACCAAGCGTCAATTAATCTATCTATTCTTGATTTATAGTTGTAAATAATGCAACATTGTTTATTATCATGTACGGATTTCTAATTTAAGCGCAGTTCAGACTACGCTACAATATCTAGCGTTATCAAATATTGTATAGCACAACGATATCGCTCAGCATACGTTTTATATGGACACATTCATAAAACGCTATGCTATAAAGTACTGGCTTGCTGTACGCGATAAATTTGAGCGATTCTCAGAGCTATATCGTACAATTATCCGGTCCCCGCCCCACCGTGTTCTACCCCGTCCGTTGCCCGACGGATCGCCGTTAAATAACTCGCTATACATAGTAGACCGGCTTGGGATATAGCGTATAGTGTGAACGTCATGCTATATAGTTATAGCTTATGACGCAATATGCTTTAGGTACTATATAGCGAAATAGTATAGCGTAGTCTAAACTGCGCCTAATAAGGGTAGTCTTCAACATAAATATCCTATTATGTGTAATTATTCACGTGAATAATACCTAGTCTGTATTTACCAAAATACTCCAACTTTGTTCTGAAAACATACTTACATGATTTATAATTATTCTAACATGGTCGGATTGAAGTTATTTAGACGGTAGTCTACGTTAGCTACATTTATTTTAGTTTATTCGTATAAGGGATAGTCTCGCATGAAAAGATCAGATATTTTAAAACAGGGAATTATTAATCGGGCGAATAAATAATATATGGAAGACTGTTAATGAGATACTTTAATACTAAACCGAGCGGCATTAAAATACTAACTTGGGCGAAAAAAATATTGAGTGGGCGAAAATATACATTTCGTAACCCCGACACGGATAGATTAGGTTCGAAGGGGATGATGGGGGCTAGAGTGAGCGAGCGAAGCGAGCGAACGAAGTCCCTGTCCCTGTCCTTCGTGTTAGGTTACTTTAAACCCTGCAGACAGAAATAGATTGTTCGCTTAAGAATCATTAGGTATACTGATCGTTCTGAATAACTCGTACCTCAAATTCGTAATTTTGAGTCGCCGTTTTCAATATTTGTGTTCGCCCTCAGTCTTTCGCCCACATAGTATTTCAATACGCCATAATCAGTATTTTTGACACCCTTACTTTGAATTTATATTCGATCGTTTAAATACTACCCTTTTAAAACCTTACTCAATCCCGTAATAAAAATGTTCTGTCTAGGACTATGTCGGGGTCGGCTTAGGAGCATCTGTCATCAGACCTCTGCAACCCTGTTACTAGACAATGCTAATATCTTAAGGTTAGATCGGTTGACAGATTTTCGGGCTTATGGGCTTATGGCCACCCTTAGCAACTGTCATAGGTATGTTATCGGTAGCGGGTAGCACTGGGCAATGTTGACAAAAGACGGTAGTCGTCAATATGGAACATCGCACCCGAGGTTATAAAGGTGGTGGTCATTCGACGAAGCGGAAGCATTCTGTGTTGATCAGCTGAAGAAGTCTGACCTTTTATATCTGTCTAGCTTGTCCTTATTTTATGATCTTGTAATAATTGTGTAAAGTATTTTAATGTGATCTAGTTCATGTTACTAGTACTAATCCAAATACAAGTACTCTCAGTGGTGGAGAGTCTATGTTGGTTTTATTTACTACATTTACCTTGCTCGCAATCCTGACATACCGATATTAGCTATAACTGTAATGATAGAATCACCCCAGAACGATTATGTTGTTGTGTCCTATAGAGGTATTCGTATGACACGTTACGTTAGTTGTGTACACATGCATGGCATAAGCTATTTTCGTATTACTCGTGCTGACACGAGAGAAGAGAAGCTAATATAATATATAATATAATATATATAATAGATAATTCTTTAGGTAACTTTGACCTGAATAATTCTGGACCTACGAGTATAAACCGAGTTGGTTAGTTGAAAACTACATCACGATTTCAACAGCTAATCAAACTTTGTTCGGAAAACTGATATATTTTTCTAGTCTTCTTGAAGGAATTGAAGATCTCTGATAACAGAGAAACCGAGATATTCTGAGAAGAATGGAGAAGTGCAAATAACACGAACGTTTGAAGACGGTTTTATTTGCTTGATTGTGTGCACTGCAAATTGATTTTTTAACCAAACACTGCATTGCAAGACTTATATAAATGAAACGTTTAAATCTTGAATTGTATTGGATGCAGACTGGTTTTTAAGATATTTAAGTTACTGTAAAAGTTCTAACTACGGTAAATCCTAAGATTCTCTAGTAAAACCTAAGATTTACCAAGTCTTAACAGTAAAAGTTCGAACTGTTATAATCGTTAATTTCGAACTTTCACCACCATTCACCAGCATTCACTAGGTAAATCTTAGGTTTTACCTCAGAGACACGGTAAATATTGAAAAATAGTCATGTCTAGTCAATTAATTAATAAAAAGAGACCTGGGCTGTGCTGGACTCCATGCAGAGATGCCTCGTTGACTGCCGATACGTCGAGGTGCTGAGGTGTCTGTATAAGGCCGCAACAATGACCGTCCAAGTACAAGAAAGGAGCACAAAACCAATCCAACTGCGCCGAGGAGTAAGACAGGGAGACGTCATCTCTCCGAAACTGTTTACAAGCGCGTTGGGGGACATTTTCAAGACGCTTAACTGGAAAAGACGGGGTATAAACATCAACGGTCAGTACATCTCGCACCTACGATTTGCGGATGACATTGTCATCATGGCAGAGTCTCTGCAGGATCTGGAGGTGATGCTAAACGGCCTAGGCGATTCTTCAAGACAGGTGGGCCTCGGGATGAACCTGGATAAGACCAAAGTCATGTACAATGGTCATGTCTTCCCGAGACCCGTAGTCGTAAATGGCGATATTCTCGAGGTTGTGCAAGAGTACATATACCTTGGCCAAACCATACAACTGGGGCGGCACAACTTCGAGAAGGAGGCGAGCAGAAGAATACGCTTGGGCTGGGCGGCATTCGGGAAGCTACGTGATATCTTTAAATCGTCGATCCCACAATCCCTTAAGACCAGGGTCTTTAACCAGTACGTCCTACCCGTAATGACTTACGGAGCCGAAACGTGGACACTCACCATGGGCCTGGTCCACAAATTTAAGGTTGCTCAGCGTGCTATGGAGAGAGCGATGCTCGGGGTTTCTCTGGTGGATAGAATTCGCAATGAAGTCATTCGCCAGAGAACTAAAGTCACCGACATTGCGCGTAGAATTAGCACGCTGAAGTGGAAGTGGGCCGGCCATGTCTGCAGACGAACAGATAGTAGATGGAGCAGACACGTGTTAGAGTGGAGACCGCGTTTGGGCAAACGTAGTGTGGGACGCCCTGCGGCACGATGGACCGACGATTTGAAAAAGGTGGCTGGCAGCGGATGGATGCGGGCTGCCCAAGACCGGGATGGTTGGCGATCTTTGGGGAGGCCTACGTTCAGCAGTGGACGGCAATAGGCTGATATGATGATGATGAGTCAATTAATAAAATCAAATATAAGAACAATCAATGAATGATTAGCGTAGCTGGCGATGCAGCGATGGTGTTATATTGGTCAAAAAATAATTGTATATTTGCTTATATGACTGTTTTGAAAATGTTTTAAAATTATGCAGGTAGCTTACCTGCAGCTATTGACTCGTCATTCTAATGTTTTATATATACTTCCTAATTATATAATATTGTTTTATTGACAAAACCAACATTTACTAATCGCCATCGGTAACACCTAAATGTGCCAAACTCTAATGGTAAAAGTCCGAAAAATCGTCTTATTTTATATCAAAACTTACATTTACCAACTCATGTTGGTAAATCTTAAGATTTACAAGTAAAACCTAAGATTTACAAGTAAAACCTAAGATTTACCAATATTCAGGCTCTTATAGTAATATACACAGTAATAATGCATCTTCATACGCCCACAAAGTTCCATTATTAAACATAGATTTGGCCGCATTTAGGATCTGCAGACCCATAGGCAAATTCGCGATGTTGGCCCTACTTACCCCTACGTAAATTCGCGAATTAATGATTTGAACTATATGTCTATTTTCAGATTTATGCAAAAATCTGTATTTCAATTCAGATCATCTACAAGACCACTACATAAGGAACGGTCGTGTTGTAATTTATTCTCACAATCAGAATAATAAAACCAAAAAATCAAACGTTTTATTTCACATAAACCATTATAGGCGCTTCTGAAAAGTCGAATTTAGGTGCACGGTTCCAATTAGTCGTTTCCTATGGAGAAGAGCCGGCAAGAAACTCCATGGTTACTCTTTTAAAATTCATATCTTTAACAATTTGAGTGAGTAGACTGATTGTGTAATGATTTTACTATAGATTTCTGCAAGTAATAAGCGGTGCCTTTGTACAGTCAGGAACACTAATATGTACCTATACATCTAGCGAAAATTTAAAGGAATAATTATTAATAAAGGATTTGTAATAGAAATCGTGAAATATATTTTTAGTACAAACATAGTATCTGAACACATACGAATATTTGGGATGTAATTTATTTTCCTAAATTCAATCGCTATTTAGAAAAAACACTTCAATTTCTCTTTGTGTATATAAGGTCTATCTATTCATACACGAAATATTTTAAGGGATACTTCTATAGGCGGTCAAGAAGACAAAAAAAGTGAAAAAAATGTTTTTTGATGAGTATATTATTTTACGTAATTATTATAATTGTAATTTTGCTTGAGACATTTTGCACAAATTGCCCGCTTCATTGGCAATAAATTACCCAACCCCCAAACCCCAATACGCTAGTTTCTACGTAGTATTTATTGCCAATGAAGCGGGCAATTTGTGCAAAATGTCTCAAGCAAAATTACAATTATAATAATTACGTAAAATAATATACTCATCAAAAAACATTTTTTTCACTTTTTTTGTCTTCTTGACCGCCTATAGAAGTCTCCCTTAAAATATTTCGTGTATGAATAGATAGGGTTCCCTATCCATTTGCATAAAATTTTAAGACCTAATATAACTTAGCATAATTTTGTTTGGCATAATTATATTTCCGCATAATATAATTACGCATAACAGCTTACGCATAATTTTTTTAAGCATAATTTCTCCAACCATAATAATGATTAAGCATAAAGTTCTAAAGCATAACTTTTTTAAGCATAAATTTATTTACGCATAATGATATTAAAACATATTTTTATAGGTATACGGTAGACGATTATTCGTCACCTACTTTCATTTACACAATAAAAACTTAAGGGGATGTTTGTAAGGTTTGATGCTCCAAAGCAGAGTCGACGGAGCCCCGCCGCGCGGGGCTCCTATTTCTGTCTGCAGGGTTTAAAGTAACCTAACACGAAGGGGATGACGGGGGCTTCGTTCGCTCGCTTCGCTCGCTCACTCTAGCCCCCATCATCCCCTTCGAACCTAACCTATCCGTGTCGGGGTGCGCCTGCTACTAGATTATTAGACAATGGTAAAAACATTTCTGATTATCATAACTAACGTTATGCTAATAGTCATTAGGCCTACTAACGTTATGCGAATAAAATTTATGCCAAAACAAATTAGTCTTTAAGATGATTATGCTAACATAAAACATATGCCTAAAAAAATTATGCCGAAATATTATTATGCCAAAACAAATTGTGCCAAAATCGTTATGCCGAAGTATATTAGGACAAAGAACATTATGCGAAAAGAAGGGATCCCGCGTAATGGATGTTGAAAATAATAATGAGCCAGTATTTGATACGTGTATCAAGTAAAAAATTATTTATTTAAAAAAAAAAACTTAGTTTTTCTTTTTTTTTAATTTATATGTCTTCTTTACTATAGAGACCTTATACATAATAATTATGTTGGTGCTCATGACTGTCAGCTATGGTCCTAATTAACTTTTAATTGATTAAGTGTTTTGTGTAGGTACATAAGAGTATACACGAATAAAAATAACAAAATTATGCAAACTGAAATTTAATTCCTACATTCACGGCTGTACAACATACAAAGTATTAACACCAATAGTGGCACAAAATGATAGTAAAGTGTTACAGACAGGTACACAGGAACCTTAACATTAAAAGTGGTAAGAATTATAAATATTATATTCTGCGAGAATTACCCTAATAGCTTTTGCCTAGAAACAACTTTATGTAGTTAAGTTGCTGGTTTAAATTATTCATAAGTCCGTCCCTCGTAAGGAAGAAACAGGACAGTTACGAGTCCTTATGTATTGAAGAACTTTATAAGCCGCTTGAAAGTTCTTCTGAAAGGTACAAAATGCTGTGATAATGTTTTAAGTCTTTAAGTCCTTAATTAGAAATAAAATACCAGTGAAACCTACCTGAATATGGTGTTTATTACTGTTATAGTTAATATACACTAAAATAAACCTTAGTACCTCTGAAACTATGAATGATAGCTTATTGAAATAAAACGTATTTTATATTAATCCTTTATAAATAAACATATTAAAACTTCTTATGTAGTCTATAAAATACTTTTTGTTGATTAAGCTAGCATTCTTTGACAGATTATGGTAGATAATTATACAAGGTGTAACTTAAATAACGCTTAACTTCTTAAGGGGTCAGTGTACTCATCATTATGAACAACTTTTACTATGGGACCAAACCTGAAATCGCGAAAAAAAATTAGCTGTTCCTTACATTTATTTTCGCATAACTCGTCAAAATGTAGGGAACAGCAGTATTTTTTTTGGGATTTCATCTTTGGTCCCATAGTAAAAGTTGTTCATAATGACGAATACAGTGACCCCTTGAGGGGTTGAGCGTTTTTTTTTTTTAAATACATTGCCCCACACTAAGATTTCTCTTGTATCGTGGGTGCGTTTACAGACACAAATCTCACAAACAAACGCCCAGGCCCGAAACAACCATCTGTAGGCCATACAAATTTTTGTTCCGTGTGTGAATCGAACCCACGACCCGTGGCGCAGAAGCCAATCGCTTATTATTTTATTGTTATTTAAGTTATACCTTGTATATGGAAGAAAAATACATGCAGCGCCGACCACAAATAAGTTGGGATAAGGACAGGAGGATGATGATGAAGCTAGCATTCTTATACTAGTTTCTGAGATATTAAGGTTTACGACGGTGACCGACTGTATGTGTTAAATATATTATTTTAAAACAGTATCCATGGAGTTTCTTGCTCTTCTCAATAGAACCAATTTTTTGAAAACTGTGCTTCTATATAGGATGTAAACGAATTTGTGTAATTCCTTCAAACCGCGTGATCTACTGGTGACACTGATTGACAACGCATAGGTTTTTTTCAGAACCAACAAAAAACTTTTCAAAAAATTAACCATGATATTCTGTATCTGAGTCATTTTAGCGTCCCGAGTTATTTGACTGCGTGGAGCAATATCGCGCTAGTCGTGCCTATCAGCTGTGTTGCAATGCTTTCATTAATTTATGCATGGCATCGAAATTTTCTGTCACATAAAATTTTACCTGGGAAAAAAGTTTCTTTTTATTTTTAGTCAATCTAAATCCCGTGCAAGGTTAATCTATTCCATTAATAGATCATGTGGTTTGAATGAACTACATGAATTCGTTTACCTCGTATACTCGACTTTTCTTATATGCAGTACCAGCTGTGCCTATTTGAAATAAAAAACTTTGATACATTTTACCTAAAATTGTCTACATATTCTGGTGAAATACCCAACACGTCTTTTAGCTACTCTAGTTAATAACTCTGGTTTTGGCCGGTTTCCAGGTACGAAAACGCAAAAATAATATGTCTACCTACCATGCCTTACTTGGGTATAAGGCTAACGCCAGACGGTCGTGATTCACGCCGCGCAAATTGAGTCACGATATTTTGAATAGGTATAATACGTTTTTATAGGGGTGCCTGTCTGACACCAATTAGTCCAATTGTAGTAAAGGCGTCTATTGTTTAAATATTTTGTCTATGCTTCCGACGATTGACAGGTTAAAGAGCCTCCACGATCGACGATACTTCAGGGGCCTAATTCTCCTAAAATAAATTGTTGCCAAACGCAATCGAACCACAACCGTCAGTCAGATTAAAAAATATTGTGTATTAAGAATAACAATATTCAAGAATTAGGTACTATGTACCAAGTAGACTCATAAGTTTTATAAATATATCTTTATCTAACTAGAGCCCCAAAATGTTGCAACACCTGGAAAAGGTTGCTAAGCTGTACCTTCTCTATATAATAAGACCTGTATTATTTTGCCTTAGTGTGCAAATAAATAGTTTGAAACCTTTTTGACTGGCTAATCTATCCACTACAGCATAAGTTATATTTGTATTTATATATTGTATAGCTTGCACCGAAACAAGAGTAGAAGAATACAATATTGTGTGCCACATTACGACGCAAAATTAGCGTGGGAAACGGAATCAGTGAGTGAACGATTTGAATGTTTTAGGAATGAGAGCGATAGAAGGAAGTTCTTTTTTAGAGAGGAAAGTAGTATGACGGACGTTAAAATAGGAAGTAGAAGACTTTATTGTGCTTAGAAATAAATAGTTTTTTCGGGTTTTACTCTGAGTTAATCCCACATTAGCCTTTTAAATGTTTCCAGTAAATTACGCGTCTCATTTTGCGCGCGGCCTAAATGAAGCTCGTCTGGGCTCAGCCTAACTCCATACATTAAGAAATGGTAATGTCTTTCAAAGTACCAACAGTATTTTCCGTGGAAATTTTTCGTAAGTGACTCACGCATGCCTCATTGAATTTTATGACTCATATAAGCCGTCTGTACTCGGTTTAAGTGGACATTAATCTGGGAATATAAGCTGTTTGGCTGAAAATTTTCCAGTTTGCTTTACTGAATTGGCTTTAGATTAGAGATTTGGAACGATTGAGGCTGGGGATTTAGATTAACAGCGGTTACGCACTACATCCGATCCGAATCCGTAAAATACGTTCCGAAGTAGTCATAGAACTATTTGTATGGTAGTTTACGCACTAGATCCGACTTCCGTCATCCGATTTCTCTCCGTCATTCGTGAGTCTGAAACTCGGTAGTAATATTGACGGACCGAATTAGCCGTAGTACTGTATGTATGAACGCTTTCGCACTACCTCGGATTTAAATCGGACATATGCCAAAGATGGCCCCTGAATTGGCGTAAGCAATATCCGAATTCGGTCCGAGATTTTTAGACGCCAGATCCGTATTTTCACGAATTCGGATCGGATGTAGTGCGAAAAGCAATGTCCGAATTCGGTCCGAGTTTTTTATATCTGTATTTTCTCGGATCCGGATCGGATGCACTGCGTAACCGCTCTTAGAAGCAAGAGCGACGCGCGACTAAAAAATTCAAAACTATTCGACACTTCGCTTTCTACAAGAATTCGGTTCGCTGTACCTAGTTTGACGTCTGCGCTTCGGTTCACATTCGCCATGTTTTCAGTTCGGTTCGGTTCGCAGTTATGTTTGACAAGGCCTTAAATACAAATGAATTATGTCTGGAGATTGAGACCTACAAATATCAGAGAGAATCGTTACTGCCTTAATTTTCAACAAAATCCTTAATTAAATGTTTTTTTTTATTTAGCATGTTTTTTAGGAGCGCCCATAACTGATCTTGACGACACTGTTCATAGCACAAAAGGTCGCAGAAACATACCTGGTGATGTGAAGCAATGTCGGTTGACGACCCACAATGTCGCAAGCAATAAATGTCCTGCACATGACATTTTATCCCCTAGTGCATACGAGAATCCATTCCTTACAGATCCTGCTTTATATAACTGCAATTAAATTGCACCATCACGAGAATTTCATAATGCAAAGGCGGGTGCCGCACGTTATAATATAAAGTAAAATAAAATATTACCGTAAATAAAAAGAGGAGACACATTATACTCGACGTTGGCTGAATATAAAACTAAAGTTATATTATACCTACAGAGTACATAAGGCGACCATACTAGTGATGGGTAACTCAACTATTTTAAAGGAGTATGAGGGAGGACCTCATTTTACCTCGTGAGGTACTCATGAGGCACCCCTCATTCGAGGAGAGGATAGGTGAGAGACTGGTGAGCGGCAGGCTCGCTTGTGCGGTACCACGTGCCACTACGCTGGGTGAGGGAAGGAGAGAGAAAAGGCACCGAGTGCGCAAATGTACAAACACTCCTCATCAAATATTTGCATCCCTATCACTTAGCGGGATATTAAACTATCATATATCTAGGATCATATCTCTTATATGACCCTCTAGAGTCAGATCTTTGTATTGCGAAACGATTCATATACCTATATTACATTGTCATATGGTATATCTACACCAGTGCGCTTTCATGTTCATCTTGCGCTTTCAACTTTCAATTCCTCTTGCGTCAAGCGCATGCAATATTGATTGCCATAAGACTCAAACTAGTATGAAGGCATGCGCTATGGCGCTTCAGGCATGCGTCAGACGAAAGCGCAAGATGAACATGAAAGCGCACTAGTGTAGACATACCAATATAGCTATGACTCGTAGATCTATGATCCTAGATATATGATAGTGTAATATCCCCCTTACACACTCACTCGCTCATCAGTCAGATAAAGACTCGCACTTGTACAAATTAGTAAATTGAGGAATTAGATGATGTGGTTCAAAGTTGAAATACGAGTAACTCCCTTATTTTTTATTTTGAGGAATTCAAAAGAGGCAACTTACGAAAGCACATCACTAGACCACACGACAAAAAAAAACCTTTGACAAAAAAATATACCAAAACGGACGTTTCGCCTTCAGCTATGAACAGTATTCAGGATTAAAACCCGTCAGCTCATAGCACAATGGCTGGCATTGTCTCGCTCAGGATGATATTTGTCAGTTGAGGTAAATGCAGCGGGACAAAATAAATGATGGTGCTTCCTTTTGCCATCATTGTACCCATTGCATGAAGGGGGTCACAAAGTGGGGATGGCTTAAAGATCTTAAATGATACTTTACACGTATTTATTCTAGACTACGGCCTTCTTATTCTGTGAAAAGCTTGTCGGAGCTTGTAAGCGAGCGAAGCGAGCGAACAAAGCCCCTGTCATTCCCTTCGTGTTAGGTTACTTTAAACCTTGCAGACAAAAACAGGAGCCCCGCCCAGCGGGGCTCCGTCGACGTTCCTTTGGAAACCCAAACAACCTTACAAACATACAACAATAATGTGAGTGAAATTTGTTCGCTTAAGGGCTGATTTTTCAATCGTCATGGTGCATCCACACAGTGCCGCCGGCATTGCCGCGCGGCATGCCGGTGGGTATTTAAAACCAGGCCGCCGCGCCGCGCCGGGCATAACGCCTATTGAAAAACAGCCGCGTGGCATAAGCCGGGCGGCAAAGCCGGCGGGATGTGTGGATGCGCCATCAGATAACTTTTATCTGGGGAGTAAGTTTGACCTTTTGACAGCTTTTGTATAGAAAATATGTCAAACCGTCATATTTATTCCTTGGATAAAATTTATCTGCCGATTGAAAAATCGGCCCTAAGAATTATTATACTGATCGTTCTGAATAACTTGTACCTCAAATTCGTAATTTTACGTCGCCGTTTGTGTTCGCCCTCAGTTTTTCGCCCGCTTAGTATTTCAGTACGCCATAATCAGTATTTTTGACACCCTTACTTTGAATTTATATTCGATCGTTTAAATACTAGCCATAAATAAATAACAAGTGACATAATTGGTTTATCGTTATTACTTTCAACATGATGATTTTATGTGCAAGGCGTCTTTGTCTCGAAGGCTGATAATAAAGCACTGAAGATTAAAACAGAAACGAGACGGAATAAACGACGCTGTTTCCTTTTTGAGATTATTATTGTGACTTATCTAGCTATTCCATGCTTTGTCGAGATCAGGCGGCAGACGCTCCGCGTAAAATATCCACTGATATTCACTTGCATCTGGTTAAACGATCAGCCGACCCCAACATAGTTGGGAAAGGGCCAAGATGATGTTAAAGTCATGTTATGTGGAAATAAATAGTACTCATTTGGGATTAAAGGACTTATAATAATGGACGTGGATATCATTTGAAGCCATAAATGCCACTACCATTAGTGTATTAGCCGTGCTACAATACGGCCGACGTATCTTGGCGAGTCTGAAGTTAGTTGTTTGGCTGCGCAATGAATCTTTTAGAAACGAAATTGTCTACTGCTCAGCTAAGCAGCTAACTTCAGACTCGCCAAGATATGTCGGCCGTATTGTACTCGTGTAAAATTAGGCGGATGCACGGAATCACAAAGAGCCCTTTTCCTGTCATGCGTATTTTAGCCCGCGCGCGGGTCTGGTCCACATGCAGGCTGCCCGCTTCCTATCATTATAAACATGTTTTTCCTATCATGCGGGCAGCACGCGCGCGCAACGCGGATTGCCTGCGGGCGTGCAGCCCGCGTGCGTGCTAACCGGATGCGAGCAGCGTTCTTCTGCCTTCAGTGTTGTTTTACTCTGACGCGGGTCGCACGCATGGTCATAGTACGCATGATTACTTTTTTAACGTTCATCTTTGTGCACGAGTTTAGTCACTGGCGACACGCACGACACTGCAGCGGGAAATCGTCGTCCTGCGTGTGACCAGGAGCGTGCTATCACCCGCATGCGGACCAGATCCGCGCGCGGGTGAAAAAACGCATGACAGGAAAAGGGCCCTAAGTGATGCCATCATTCCTTTGTGATCGAAATTCAACCATTATTTTAGCTACCTTAACGGCAACATACACACAAGTTTTTTTTATGCGTATCTGTGGCACAGTATCTTTGATCGAATTTCGACCACTAGCGAATGACGCTCTTAGTGATTTCGTGTACGCCTAAAGAGATTATTTTGCTAAAATAAATGAAAAGGGCTTCTAATTTTTAATGTTTAGATTAGAATAAATTATTTTTTGCAATATTATTTATCCACACCTTATCTAACGACAAATACAGAATTATTGCGAAACACATCTTCTGAATTCGTATAGCACCGCAAATAGTATCTTTGCAGGGTCGGATTCAAAGGGGGCCACTGGGGCATTAGTCCCGGGGCCTCCACAATATGAGTATTTGTTTTTTTTAGATAAGAAAGCAATTTACACCCATTCTGACAAAGAAACAAGTTCACATTCATTACACCCTTTTCAACGTAAGGTGTCCTGACGTTTATCTACAAATCGTTGCCATACCAAGAATATCAATATTTTTAAAAAAACAAAGCATGGATAATTTAATTTATCTATTTTACGGTTTTTGATGATGTCGTTTATGTTTTTTCGACAGCAGACTCCTTACGGCTATAATTTACGAAATTACCGCTATGGCAGGACTCGCCTTACGTTGAGCAGAGTATAGGTTTTTTTTTTATACATTTCAACGGGCCTCTACTTCTTCGTTGCTAGGGCCTCAACGTTTAAATCTGGGCCTGTATCTTTGTGCAAGTTACACTAAGGTTAAGTTCTAATTCACACTATTCTAAGTTCAATCTAAGGAAACTTTACCCCAATGCGGTTTTCCTTGTATGTTGTTATTGTTACAGAAACACTTCTCGCTATTGTTTGATATCAACTAATGTAAAAGATCCATAAAAGCGATTACGTTAGTACTTAGCCTTGAATGGTAATGACGCACTCAATATCGATGGCCAATGAAATTATATTGATTCTCGAAGAAAAACAGCAAGAAAGTAGAACCTACCCAGAAAAATATTCTTTCTTACCTTCATTTACGTAGGTATTAGGGTTACTACTAACTTATCACGAACTAGCGACCCGCCCTGGCTTCGCACGAGTGCAATGTATTATGCTTATAAACCTTCCTCTTGAATCACTTTATCTACCTATTAAAATAAACCGCATCAAAATCCGTTGCGTAGTTTTAAAGATCTAAGCATACATAGAGACAGACAGCGGGAAGCGACTTTGTTTTATACTATGTAGTGATGATGGTTTTTAATATAAAACTACGTCCAACCCGCGCCATTATAGAATGGATATACTTCAAACGCGGATCACAAGTCATTCCCTTTCCCTCATATTGTTGGTATTCTATCTTTGTATCGCATAAGGCAAGGACAAAAAATATTGAAAAAAAAACATTCAATTCTAAACATTTAAAATTACAATAAGCCTTTTCAATTTATTTTAGCAAATTAATACTTCACACTAATTTATGACGAAATACTCTAAACATAATAGACAAAAAAGAAAAACAGGTTTATTTGTTTACAACTTATATAAAAAACCGGCCAAGTGCGAAACACGAAGGGTTGCGTACAATTATCTATAAAAACGGCAAAAAAATCACGTTTGTTATATGGGAGCCCCCTTAACCATTTATTTTATTCTGTTTTTTAGTATTTGTTGTTATAGCGGAAACAGAAATACATCATCTGTGGAAATTTCAACTGTCTAACTATCACGGTTCTTGAGATACAGCCTAGTGACAGACGGACGGACGGACAGCGGAGTCTTAGTAATAGGGTCCCGTTTTACCCTTTGGGTACGGAACCCTAAAAATGAGATGTAGGTAACAGTAGATTGTCCAAGGGTAGAAAGTGATCAATTTCACAACAGGGCCGAATTCTCCTAAAATAAATCTTGATAAATCACAACCGAACCAAGGCCGAACCGTTCATTCAGACAGTTCTTAATTTCAAAAGCTACCAAATTGTTTGACACAAAAGACAAAATCAATTATTTTGAAAGTTTTCGAAAACAAAAACTGACTGATGCTTGTGGTTCGATTGCGTTTGGCAGCAATTTATTTTAGGAGAATTGGGCCCCAGATGTTTTGGTGAATTTGAATATATTTTTCTTATTATTTTGCTAACCACACCATGCATTTCATAAGTACAAGCCGCTATTTCGATGTCATAATATCGTATAGTCGTACATAATATACTTACCGTAGAAAATATTGATATTTACCACCCAACTAGAATTTATATTAACATAACCCGCAAATATGTGCTTTAGAATATAAATTATTTGACGGCAAACTTTATGAATATAATGCTTGCGGTAGAGAATATACAAGTTCATTTTGTTGAACCGCAGTGTGGAAGATTGCAGCGTACTATGTGCCCTAGGCTATTTCATATACATTATTATATACTGCAGCCAAGCTATGCACACTATTTCGCATTAGATCGCGTGCATTCAGGCACGTTTCCTTCGTTGCTAATGTGTCTAACAGCATAAAGGTACAGTCCATCCATTTAAATTTTGTATAAAAAGTAAACAAACAATCGTTAAACATTAATTGTGCTTTAAGGGTCAAAATACACGTCCGATAGTTGCTTCCGGGAGCCGGATCCGACTATCTGATCGGATTCATGAAATACACGTACGATTCTCGTGTCCGATTTTTTCTGGACGACGACGACGCCCGGACGATGCTTACGATTCTGACATCCGATAGTCTGATCGTACGTGTAATTCATGTTCAAACAAATGTAAGACGCGGAGGCCTTCAGATAGTCTGATCAGACTATCGGAACCGACTATCGGAGGCAGCTATCAGACGTGTATTTGGGCTCTAAGAATCCATTCAACTTACACATTTATAAAAAAACTTTAACACTTGTTCTATAATGTGTTTGTTATCATGAGTAAACTGAAGTAGCTTGATAGCAGAAATAAGCGGTCAAATAGATCCTTCTACGGTCACAAAGATTTGCATTGACCTAACTTGAAAATGAAGATAAATATCGCTGTATGTATGTGTAGCCGTCCGCATATCATAAGTAGTTTGACTTTTTACTTTGGTACGCTTTCTGCAAATCCGTTTTTAAGCGCGGCGTTTAATTGCATTTTAGCATGGATGCGTGATGTATAAGTAAATGAAAAGGCGGCATACTTTAAGATTAAAGGAGTTTTTTTTCGTGTGCTTCCTGCACTAAAGTCTACATTGCTCTCTCAAAACTATGCTTAATCAGAACTGTACCACGAAGCAAATACAGTATTTACTCAAATTGTTAAAGTAATTTTTAAAGAGTAACCATGGAGTTTCTTTCCGGCTCTTCTCCATAGGAAACAACTAATTGAAACCGTGCTCCTAATGATTTTTCAGAAGCGCCTGTAATGGTGCACGTGTTTTTTTTTTTTATTTTGATTGCAACTTCTATCGCTATTTATTCTGTGGTTTTATGTAAAACGTCAAATCCGACCGATTACATTACGGCAACTGTAAGTAGTAGTTAAACTATAAACCCTATTACACTGTTATAGTTTATTTATATCCACGCAATACCATGAAACAAATATCACGATACGGTCTCTAGTTATTAGCCTAGCGGTTACAATCCAATCGTGGACCACCGAGCCGGCTAAGCCGCCAGCACAAAGCCGGGCGTAAATGATAAGCCCGCTGCTAAAAGCGCCTCGGTTTGCATCAGTGGAGGCACATAAAGAGCATAGTTTAATTTAAGTGGACATTATTACTATGTGTAAACCAGGCATGTTATGGAGCTCCGTAACCGAATCAGTAGTGCCATTCTTTATGTAACCCACCTCATATTCGACGGTTAGCTCGATATCCATAATGTCACAGTATGGATAATAGAAGCAAGGGGCCCAATTCTCCTAAAATAAATTGTTGCCGAACGCAATCGAACCACAACCGTCAGTCAGTTTTTGTTTTCGAAAACTTTCAAAATGATTGATTTTGTTTTTTGTGTCGAACAATTTGACAGCTTTTGAAATTGAGAACTGTCTGAATGAACGGTTCGGCCTTGGTTCGGTTGTTGTTTATCAAGATTTATTTTAGGAGAATTAGGCCCCTGTCTGAATGAACGGTTCGGCCTTGGTTCGGTTGTGATTTATCAAGATTTATTTTAGGAGAATTAAGCACCAGATAATCAAGGTATAATCAATAACGCGTAGTTTTGTTATCCACGCTGTGTCACGACAAGTGTCTAATTAACAGTCGCAATCGAGGTGAGATTCTTACAGAATTGCACTGCTGATATAAAGTTTCGAATAATTCCGGATAGGAGCGGAGCCTATTTTTAATTTTGATTTGCATTTTTAAGTAGATAACACTTAAAAATGAATAGCTATAGTAGTATAGTGCGTGATATCGCGCACCGCGACGCACGATCTCGCACCGGCGCACCATGGGAAGAGACTCGTCCGTGGTAACGCGGACGAGTGCGGAGCAGTACGCCGTATCCGTAAATCCAAAGGTGCGGTGCGAGTTCTCTTTCACTTGGTATTTTAGAAAGAAAAAATAGCTTCGAATCGCGCACCCTCATAATGTGGCTGCCCACAGTGCGTGATTTTACGGATGATACCACGCACGTCCGGTGCGCGCTATCACGCACCGTGGGAAGCCATCTTAAGGCTAATTGTTTTTTCAGTGATTGTGGTACGAAATGATAACCTAGAAAGAAAGTCAAATAATTTCCTATTTGTATTTTCCTTTAACAATTCCTTAAAAATCTAATATCCGTAACCGAAACTATCGGATAATCCGAAATAATTTAATATCCCCAACCGAATCTGAAACCGGTATTATTATTCATATATCCGCATCCAGCATGCTTATTCTCAACCATCGGAAACTGCCCTTTCCGAATCCGATCGGAAAGTATCCGACAGTGCCCTCTAAACTCTATTCACAAATCCGAAATCGAAAACTTTTGACAGTTCTATTCGGAATGAAGACGCCAATTCACGGAAACTAATCCGAGAGCTATTTGTTGTCGGAAAGCACTCGATTTTAAATAAAACAATACAATTTCTGCTGGGATGAATTAAAAACTGTTTAATAACAATATTATAAGGAATGTTAATCATTTTAAGCTATATTTGAGCTAAGTTTACCTATTTTATAACAAGTTTTAAGAATGTTTTGGCCGCCGCTTTTAAATGCTCGATGTATAAAAGTAGACTTAATTTTAGGTGGTTACTTGGAGACACGTAAGCAATAATGAGTTTGTGTTAACCCATTTCTACAAAATCGAATTATACTCAACTACGTTTTACATATCAAAAAGTTTAATAACAAATACGACACTGATAACATTTTTACATTCATTTTTCTGGACCATCACACACTAGAGTTTTGTTCGGTGATCACACTGAACTTCACACGTTTTCGGTTGATAATTTGATTGATTATTTTATTTATCAATCAATAATTAAATGATTATAGGTATTTGTTTATTTACATTGTCTATTTCCCCGTTTGGTTTGACAGATTATAAAAGTTGTTTTTTTACAAAGCATGTTTTGAAATAAGGAAACGAGCGCATAAATTAGACATAATTTTATAAAAAAAATGATGACATTCATGTATTAATGTTTATTGTATAGTTGCACATAAGATTATTTGCGAAATACATAATAATAATATTATATTTACTACGTTAACATTTTCTACCACAATAATCGATTTTCTACCATTGCGTAGCATACTCCGTAAACACACCTTCCAAAAACCATTCACGGATTCGGAAACTCCCTTCCGATAGGAACTGTGAATAAAGATTTGTAATCCATCGGATCGGGAATCAATCCGTCGGATACTTTCCGTTCGGATACGGAAACTCATCCGATGGTTGAGAATAAGCATGCAGATCCGTTTCATATCCATATCTCTGGTGTATACAACTATTATTTATTCTGTACTGTGTTTCTGCCGCGCGAATTACATACGGCTACTCTATGAAGATCGCTGATGTTGACATTCCAATACATATTATTTTCACCAAATCGCTGATGCATTTATGACGTCAATCGATTTCGCAAGTTGTTTGTTATTCGAACATTAATTTGTAAGAACAAACATTCTATATTCCTACTTTGAATTGGAATGATTGTTCAATAGGCTTATATCTGTAACATTATTTTATTAATTAAATTAATTTAATTTTTTCGAACTATCTGCTGACGCAAACGTAATTCGCGCGTACCCAATAATCATTATTATTTATTGACGAGTACATAATGCGGGCCTCAATATTATTATGGAAAAATCTTGACAGCTAATACGGGCCTCATCGTCTCGTTTATCTCGTGAAAGCCGACATGTGGGATGTTGACTCAACAGTTATTGTGCCGATAGTCGTTACGGCCAATAGCTTAATAGCCAAGAGCCTCGACCAACATCTGATGAGGCTCGCGTTAGGCAGCTGGATCAAAGGTCTAATTCAGAAAGCGGTACTTCTGGACAAGACGCGTATTGTTAGGAAGTTCCTCTCTCTGGAGCCCTGACCGCCGGTAGCTTGGACCCTGTTCCCGTAGCCGGTGGGCTACTATTTTATATATTTTTAAATGTAGTTGTGGTACAGTCACGAGCACCAATATGTTTACATGTAGCGAAATTCAAGTGATTTTCTCCCTAAATACCGATTGAATTTACAAAATATTTTAAATGCCGTATATTCGTATGCAATCGTAGATCCTACGTACACAATATTTCAAGCTTTCCATTACAACTCCTTCGTTAATGCAGTTTATAATTTCACTACGTGTATACATGTTGGTGCTCGTGAATGTATGTGTGAAACAAGCCTAATTGTGCCCCGTTGCCTCATTACTCCTCCTCTCATTATTATTATTTACCTTCAAATCCCGCAGTCGTGATGTATTGACAAAATAATAATAGTGGATGATTATTATAGAAGGTTTGATGGATGGTCCGCAGAGACTCGCAAAGCCCCAAACCTAATTTTTGTTTTATAATTTTCCAGGTAAATATTAACGGAAACGAATGAGTTGATTTCTTGGTGAAGGTTATGTACAGACGCCAGTACATCAAGCTACTCGAAACTGTCAAATTTTTCCAATCAACCTTGAACCTAATTCTTTTGCGATAAAGATGAAAATCTATTAAAGAAATTTGACTTTGACGACACGTTTGGTGCAGTGGCTAAGCGATTGGCTTCTGCGCTACGGGTCGTGGGTTCGATTCCCACACGGAACAAAAATTTGTATGGCCTACAGATGGTTGTTTCGGGTCTGGGCGTTTGTTTGTGAGATTTGTGTCTGTAAACGCACCCACGATACAAGAGAAATCTTAGTGAGGGGCAACATATCGGGTGTAAAAAGACCCTTAACGATAACGAAAACCACATATTCTACCCATCATTGGGATCATTTTTTTCTACTAGACCATACCTGGGAAACCATTGGTTTTGGAGATATTGAAGGTCAAAGTATACATTTCTTTTTAGTTTTTTCCAAAAACGTATTCTAAGTGATAATACTAAACTTTCTTCCAAACAACCTTATCAACATTTTCAATTTTTCCTCACAAATTACGCATTTGAAGTTACAAAAACGCAATGAATATCAAACGCATACGACCGCCTTGGCTCGGCTGTGTGGCCGCTGTACGCATGCAAACGCGCGGCATCGCCACAACCATAATTTGCGCGCTACAAAAAAAAGCGTTTTTTTTCATGCCAAAAAATAAAAGTCGTTTCCCAGCAATTATTTTTGGTCAATGTAGTTTAGTTTGATGTCCAAAGTGCGTAGATTTTGGCTATGTGATGGGTCTTTTTACACCGTGTATATAAAAAACAAATGTTTCTTTATGTGCTGGCGTCTGTACCTCAGTATGGTTTAACAAATACTTATAGTATCACAATCGAAAGAAGATTCTAGTAGACTATTCTTGTTTCTTTTGAAAATGGTTTTAAAAGATTTCGCTCGTTCTGTCTAGCTTTTTCCCTACTATGTTGGGGTGTAGCTTCCTGTCTAACCAGATGCGGCTGAATACCAGTATTTTACACGGAGCGACTGCCATCAGACCTCCGCAACCCAGTTACAGGGCAATGCCGATATCCTAAGGATAGATGTGTCGTGTGGTACCGGACGTAAAGAATAGCACTACCCCATCTCTTCCCGCTTCCCGTTTCCGCACTTAGTCCTTTAAGTGGACCATTGTACGTGGGCCATGGCAGCCATCATTCCAACCAGCCCACCTCTTTCCAGAAGCAGAAGGGCTCTCAGTCCGCTCAGAACATTTGCGAGTGATTTCGGTGCGCCAAGGGTTGTTTTTCGTATTTGGGTGACCCTGTGCATTTCAGGAGCACGTGTGCGACCGTCTCTTCGGCCCCCATACATGCTCTGCACAGAGGGCTGTCCGTTATGCCTATCGTGTGGAAATGTTTGTTTAGTGAGCAGTGCCCGGTTATCGTTCCGTCCCAAGGGTGTCGTAAAAGGCGACTAAGGGATTTACTAGAGGATGGGCAGCAGCGTTTTCTGAGTATTTTAACAACCATACTGCGATCGCCAACCCGCCTGCCAAGCGTGGCGATTATGGGAAACCCCACCAACATGGAGCACAGAACCGGTGGATGTGGCGATGCTTGGGCTACGTCCAGCAGTAGACGTCTTTCGGCTGAATGATGAAGGACAGACAGGTGACAACCTGTGACAACACTTTCGGGCTACCCGTAACGACTGTCATATAGATACTCGTATTAGAATGACAACCGGGACTAACTGTATAACGCGCTCTCCGAGACACGGAGGGGTCCCGACATGCAACGAACGGTCACCCATCCACGGACTGACCGTGGCAAGCGCAGCTTAACCTTCCAAATCGATGGATCTGCGCGGTTGATAATTAGCCACGAACCTCTCTTAGTACGGTTTTAATAGATTTCATTTCACACACATACATCATCATCATTCAGCCGAAAGACGTCCACTGCTGGACATAGGCACCCCCAAGCATCGCCACATCGACCGGTCCTGTGCTTCTCGCATCGAGTGGCTTCCCGCTTCATCAGATCATCGGTCCACCTTGCGGGAGGACTACCCACGCTGCGTCTTTCGGTACGCGGTCGCCACTCCAGAACCTTTTGGCCCCATCGGCCATCCGTTCTGCGAGCAATGTGCCCCGCCCATTACCACTTAAGTTGGGTAATTCTTCGTGCTATGTCGGTTACCTTGGTTCTCCTGCGAATCTCATCATTTCTGATATGATCACGCTGGGAAACTCCGAGAATAGGCCTCTCCATTCCTCTTTGGGTGATCTTGTTTTTGATCAGTGCGTGTTGCCAGTGATCACTTACGGCAATGAAGCGTGGTCGCTCACAATGGGCCTCATAAAAAGGGGTTCCCTACAAGGCACACACATACAATGGGACAATCTATAATTTTGTTCAAGTGTTAGGCTGTCCCATTTCAAAACCTATAAGGGACACTTTTTACAAAAATCGTTTTATTGCTTAATCTTGCTAACCTGGTAAGTCCTTACCAAATACAAAAACACCAACATTGAAAACTGACATAATAAGCAGATATATTTAAGCATCGATACTTAGTAAGTGCCATTCACTGCCTCTGATCATTTTAAAACCTAGTAAGTCACCTAACATAAATACTTTTCAAAGGCTGACCGATTTCACGTTTATGTGCTCTCCTGTAAAATTTCGTTTTAAGCCCTTACTAGGTTTTGAAATGGGACAGCTGTGTTATCAAAGGTGCTAACTTCCTTTGACCCAAGGGGGGGTAGTTACTACCCTATAATATTTCTAATGCCATCTACCTCTTGATTAATTTCGTCCCGCCTTCGAGTTTCAAAGGAGGCCTAATGTTTCCCAAAGGACATTCGAGCTTTGATTTATTAATGCGATGTCGTTACAGATTTTGGCTGGCTATTTGTTTGTAGGTACTCGCATTTTAGCTGATTATGAGAGTTTGCTTTATTTAGAAAGATTGATTATAAACTCTTGTTTATGGCAGTCAGTTTCTTATCCATGATATGTTGCAATTTTGAAGTCCCATCCAATAAGCTCTCAACCTCCTTCCATATTGGCATCGGATTTTCACAATATGAAAATATTTTCACTTATGTGCGCACAGTGGAAGGCTGAAGGCGCAGCGCGGGTAGACCCCTCACAAGGTAGACCGATGACCTGGTGAAGGTCACAGGAATCCGCTGGATGCGAGAAGCAAAAGATAGGTCGATGTGGCGATGCTTGGGTGGCCTATCGCCAGCAGTGGACGTCTTCGTTCTTAAATGATATGGTGTGCGCAAGAACTAGGGGAGGACCTTGCCCAGCAGAGGGACAGGAAAGGAAGACTAAAAAAAAGCATACTACTAAAGAGGTTCTGTAGCACACCCACACTTCGCGAAGGCAAGCCTGTTGCCACGTTCTAGTCCAGTGACGAATCCAGCCCTTAGCTCAATGGCTGGTCAAGGCTGGCCACCTTAGCCACCTGTTTCTGTTAGATTTTGCATTTATTTCTAAATGAGGGTCGGGCACCAGCTCAGTGACTCCCTAGATCTGCCACTGTACTGGGCACAATTCTAAACCATGGGCTGCTACTGACGACAATTTCTATATAACAAGCTTTCCTACAACGCAGACGATGTTATCACACACGGCGCATCAATGCGAAACATGAATTTAAAAAACACTTTGTATCGATCTTACAATACGGCCGACGTATCTTGGTGAGTCTGTGGGAACACATTACCGCTACACCGCTGCTTACCTACCGAACCATCGCGATCGGCGCGATAATGCGCGGAGACCGCTCGGCCGCCACCGCAGCCCGAGAGGTGCGCCGGCGGCGACATTCACCACACGCCCCACCAGTCTACAGCTAACCGATACGGCGAATGCACGCCCGTTCGTACCGCGCCCGCTCCGCTATAATACTCGCTAACTTGCCTTAAGCCTATTTTCTATTCTTATTCTGAATCTTCCCTATTTTCCAAACTATCACTAATTGCTAATGCTTATATAGACTCTGTTGCTCGCGAGTGATATATTACATGTGTGGAACCTTATAAACAATAAACAGTTGTGATTTGATTTTATAGACATTGCGTATAATTTATCTCCCGTTAAGTTCCCACAAGTCTGAAGTTAGTTGTTTGGCTGCGCAATGAATCTTTTAGAAACGAAATTGTCTACCGCGCAGCTAATCAGCTAACTTCAGACTCGCCAAGATACGTCGGCCGTATTATAATTGTGATAGTCATAATTGTTATAGTCATAATTGTTATTTTTGTGTAGGGACGATCACGATAAGACGATCTTAACTAAAATAACGTGCCCCTCCAACGCATTTTACGCTTAGATGCAATGGAGGTAAAATTACGCGCAAATAATTATGGTTGCAGCATTTTAATTAGGATAATCCCTACCTATAGATACATTAGACGCGTGTCTATTTGCAGAACAAGCTATAAGTTTTTTTTATTAATTAGTAACATTGTGAAAATTTGATCTCTTAAAATACATTTGATTATTTAATTATGTTAAATATTACAATTTTAATTAATGTCTTATGTGGGTGTACTAAGCATCTCTGCTTAACCCATTGGGGATAACAGGCATGATGTTTTGTTATGTTAATTAATTTTTAATTTATCCTCGACAACATGTTTTTTTTTGCATTTGTTTTCTGCCTCCGTTCTGTATGATTATTGAACATCTTTATGTTTTCTTCTCATATTTTCAAATAAATTATTTCAATTTGAATTTATATCTCCTTAGAGAAACCATGTTTCCCATAAAACGTAGACTATAAAACTCACGCAGTCTCTTAAGTACCGACTCATCGAGTCCTTCAAGAGTCATTAGGTATAACCAGCTCATAAAACGACAATATACCTAATCCACGTATAATCTCAGCAAGCTCCTATATTATGTATATCGGTAAAGTAATCGGCAAAACGCAATCGATTTTGTCGCGAATCGAATGATACCGAGTGACGTGTTGGTGCAAAACTGATTGATATCGATATGAATTCGAGTAATGAAAAACGCGTGCAGAATAATGGTATAGAAAATATACAGGGTGTAAACGAATTCGTGTAATTCCTTGCAACCACATGATCTATTGCTGGTATACTTGGATGAAAATCTTTTTTTTCTTGCAGTAGTGGTAAGTGATTGTATCTTGTATCCCATCCACAGACCAACCTCGGCAAGCGTGGCTTAACCCGGAAGATTGGTCTATGCGGCTGTAATTATTTAGCCACGAGCTCTTCAGTAGAAGTAGGTGCCAAAGTATACGTTTCTTTATCAAGATTCCAAGCAATATTCAAGACTTAAGTAAGTCTCAATAAATTTAAGTCCTTCGTAAAGCAGAAACTGCAATAAGGGTTTCTATAAAGTTAAAGATTATATGGACGATAAAAATGCTTGAAATTGAGCCGATCGCTCTTATCACAGATACATCATTGAAATTACTTCATTTAAAATTGTTTTTTGTTTATTGACATTCTGCATGATGATTTATTGATAATTATTATTATTGAATTATTATTTTTTACCTTGACATTTTATCGACTATTATTATTAATCTGTCGTTTGTTTTTATAATATGTTTTATTTTATTAAATTGTGAATGCGAGTACTATGTAGGCTAGCTTTAAACACAATTTTCGTAAAACTGTTTGGCGGTTTAATTATTTTTTTGTAACCTACGCAAATGTCCGGCTGATTGGTGGCGTCGTGCGTCGGGTCGTTGAGCTCCCTAAAATAAGGTTGAGCTACACGATGGCTGATGCATGCGTGTCGTCAGTTGGGACAGGTCAACTCGACAACTCGAACAAACGATTATAATAATCCCATTTATTTTGTTTTTCTTTTTTGACAACCCTTGCACATTTGCGACTAATAGCGTAGGTACCTACACGGGCGGCGGTGTCGTCCAACATCAAAGGCGTTTCCCAACTGTATGATTCTTAAACTGTGGTAGTAGCTTCCCATACATTAGTAGCTTATCACATGAAGCTAACAAGTCTATTTACAGGTCAAGCTTGGCAATAAAAAATGCTACTATTAGTAAGCAAAACGATTCGTTTTTGGTCACAGGAACCCAACTACAATATGCTGCATTAGTTTGGCATCCCTCATCGATCATACCAGCCGTAGTTTTGACTAACTACGGTCGGTAGGATCGATGAGGGATAGGCATCGTAACATAACATCAATCAATCGATGACAGTGTCGCCCTATATAAGTATAGTCTAGCCATTCAAATGTTATATAAAATGTAAACAAACCTTTTATGGAGAAACATTCATTTTGCTTCAACACAACGCACATTTTTAAAAACTATATTCTGTATTCGTTCAAAAATGTGTATTTTAAAAACGGTTTAGTGCCACCTCTTCCCCTTCCCATCTCTTCCCCTGTGCGTTTATAAATACAAATATCTCCCATCTCTAAGAAACGTAATAGGGGAAGAAATAGGAAGGGGAAGAGATATGACTAAACCTTAAAAACATTCTAAAAGCAAAATTAATGTTTCACAATCAAAGTTTTGTTTACCTTTCATACAATTTTTTAATGGCCGGTCTAATAGACCCATTAACTCTCCTCCGCGGCCTCCGCCATAATACTGTGTGAATGTTTGCTAATTGAGTGCGCATCTATTTTCAAACCAAAGTCGGAAAAAATTTAGGTTATACAAAGAGGCTAGCCTACTTCGGTATAGGAAATAGGAACCCTTAATAAATAAATAAATATTAGCCCGTAACTGTCCCACTGCTGGGCAACGGCCTCTTCTCATACAGAGAAGGAACGAGCTTTTATCTTTTTTGTATCTCTTTGAGATCACGGCTCATCTTCCGTGCGGAAGATGTCCGGTCCTTTGGAAGGCATACACGGGGACACAGGTCCAACGCGCAGAGGCCCCTTTGAGAACTTTAATCTAAAATGGGATGGGGCACCAACCGGGGACTATCCACGGCTGCACTATTGGAGTACAGTCATGGACCGTCCCCGGTGGGTGCAAAACTATTGTAAAATATGCTAAAAATAAAATTGGTCTATGGGAGGGGGTGTTTAATGGACTGTTTAACTTCTATTGCCGGAAGAAAACGGCGTCTGCCTTTCAACATTTAAAATTGAAAAGTGTTGGCAGACGTGACTCGCCAGCTCACTAGCTGGGCCCCCTGAAAAGCCGCCAGTACATAGGCGAAGGGGGCAACAAACGTGTGAGCGGCTAGGGGTGTAGAGAGGTGTGGCCCCGGTTTCGCCGTCGCGGGTCTAAAAGACCCGGAGTGGGTTTCCCCGCTATTACGCCTTTAGACACTTCCACCCCCGAGCATATAGCTCTGGCGGCCTCCCTCTGGACGGCCGATAAAGGCAAGCCAGAGTTGAGAGTCCTGCGGGCATTCTTGGGGTTCCACTCCAGCCAGCCAATAAAGGCAAACTGGAGACGAGGCCCTGACCGACTCTCTGAGGCAATAAGGTACGCAGTGTCGCCACTCACCAACAGCTCGCCACAAGCTGCCCTGCGGTTTTATCTTTTTTTATTATTATTTAGCCGTATGCTTACGTTTACTATTAACTCGCCTGATGATAAGCGATGATGTGGTCGACGGTGAAGCGCGCTTGCCTAGAAGTAACCTATTCACTGTTGACTTAAAGACCCCAAGGTTGTAACTATCAGGAAACACAGACTCCGGCAGGGAATTCCACTCTTTAGCTGTGCGAACAATGTGTTCGCAAAACGCTTTGTACGTATGGGTGGGATGTCCACCATCACCACGCTTGCTCACTGCGGGCTTGCGATTTCAGACCATTAAAGTCCAGGTTTCCTCACGATGTTTTACTTCACCGTATATCAGTGGCGTCTTAGATTAACTAAGGAAGTACATATGAAATTGAACGTCACATTGGTACATGGGTTTGAACCCACAACCCGGTGCTTTAAAAGCGAGTCAGTAACCTCTACGCCACCAAACCATTTTTTTTTGTTAAATAATTAAAAACAAAAAAAATGATATGTTAATGTTGTTTGCAAGAGATTGAAGCTTTCAAAGCATAAATACTGCCAATTATAAGATCCTTTCAACAAATCTAGTAAGTATTAAAAGTATCTAAGACTAGAATCTACTTTGATATCTCTACTCTGCCTAACCAAAGATGAGTCCTTAGGTAGCGGTAATTCCGTAAATTGTAACAGGAGTAAGGAGACTGCTATCGAAAAAACGTAAACGACATCATCAAGAACCGTATAATAGATATATTACTATCCATGGTTTGTTTTTTAAAAATATTTGATAATTTTTGTATGGTAACGTTTTGTAGAGGGTGAAAAGGGTATAGTAGATATTTGTTTAGGATTATTGCATCGTTAACGCAAAATAATTCATTAATTAACTAAGTTGCTTTAACAATACGCAATTGGTGTTACGACACATTCGAATTTCATAGATAGTTTCTGAAGTGACGAATCTAGTAAATTTAAAACAAATTAATCTGAAAACCAGTAATTATAATAAAGATTTAACGTTTTTGCATGCATTGTTTTAATTTGAGCTCAATTTTTTAGTCTGTATATTATCCTAATTAAAAAATTAGGTAAATTAAAAGAATTGAGATAATAGATTTATGATCTGACATTGAATGCAATCCGATCTGACAGCCAATCGATGCAGGAGAACGCGCAGTACATCTCCATTGCCAAGATCATAACAGAACATTTGATAATAAATTATGTAGATATTATAACATCAATAATAGTTAACAATTATGTAACCGCAGACCACTCACGATTAACCGGTGTCTAGGTCATGTGTGGGTGAAGCGTGCACGAATCGCGGGCGCTATGCAGACGTGTGCGCGCGGCAAACGCTGCGGCGCAACTGGCAATCTCGAGCCGGGCGAGACTGGGTGGCGCCCCCCTCCTCGCCTCCCCACACGTCCCGCGCCGCCGCAAAGGTATGTTGGCGCACACCGTGGGACCTCGTACCCTGTTGCGGCTCCCCAAATGTTTGAATGTTTCCTTTTCTTTATGTTGACTTTTGAAATGAAAACATTGCAATAGAGTTAAATCTTGTTGTTTGGAGTGACATCATTACAACGGTTTTTTTATTTACTTTGTGGCGAACGAAATAATTTGTCTAGGTACAGAGGATTCGTGAGATGAATTTTTCATAATGTTATGATATACTCGTAATGGTTAAAAAGTTTTCATTACAACTTTTTACAATAACATCTGCAATACATAAACAAGAGAACGGACATTTCAGCGTCATTTACGAAACGTCTGTTTTTCGGGTAGCCGTGAATTGAATACCAACATTTTCTAACAAACTACCTTCCTTTCATAAGATATTGAATATCAATCGGGAACGTTCAGCAAAAAAAAATGTATTTTGCTGAAAATGGATTCAAAGGAAAAAACGGAGCACAAAATGGTAAATTGCCCTCTTTTTTATTCCTGGTTGTGGAAGCAGAAACACAAATAACATACCACTGGGTCTCGTAAATAATGCTTTGTACCTACGTTAGTATTATGACGTGTAAAATATGGCTGTATAAGTCCTGAACGGTAAATAAGTCCACCCTGTGTCTGCTCACGAATTTCGTAAAAAGTGGCTAAAAGATTTCACCAAGAGGATGCCGTCCGCATCGTATATCCGTATTGCCGTATACATATAACCTTTCCCATAATATACAACACATGTAGGTACCTTCCTTTTGAAACCGACCCGGAATCGACATTGTAAAGTTCGCTTCATTATGAGGTGATAATAATTTCAACTAGAGATGAAACGGATAGTAGTTTGGCCGGATACCGGATACCGGATATTCGGCAAGCTACTAGGCCGGAGCGCCGGATATCCGGCTGCCGGATATTCGGCCCTTTATTGCGTTGACGCGATCAGTTTGATTTGAATATTGGCGCGGTGAACGAGATCGGAAATATTCACGCGCATTCGGGTCGCACGTAAGCGGAGATCGGGTCGACTCGGGGGCGTTCGAGTGTTATCGCGATCAAGAAAAACAAAATCCAATTGCTAACGAGATTGACTTTTTTTTAAAGACATCTCGAATCGATCGCAATCACGACCCATACATTTGGTGGTCAGTTAATCTAAATCAGTACCCGCAGTTGTCAAGGATTGCTAGAATTTGTCTTTCAGCACCTGGCAGTAGCGTTTACAGCGAAAGGCTATTTTCAGAAGCTGGTCTGGTACCTATACGAAGCCAAGCGAAATCGCCTCTTACCAACAAACACGGAAAATTTGGTATTTATTCATCACAATTTGCCACTTGGTAATTTTGAGTATTAAACTAATAATTAATAAAACAAACATTTTTGATGTGCGATTATAAAAATAAACGGTGTCCATAACCTATTGGAGTATGATTTGTCTTGTGTAAAATAATGAGATTTTTTAAAATTTTACCATCCGGTATCCGGCCGGATACTGTATTACTATCCGGTATCCGGCCGGATAGTTAAAACAAGGCTGGATAGGCCGGATACCGGATAGTTACCGGATATCCGTTTCATCTCTAATTTCAACTCACTTCTACAACTTCATATTTTGATTGTAAATAATATGTAATAATAACTATACATATTTTATGTATTACCAAGTACTTATTTACTGTATTCTATTAAGCATATCTTTTATAAATATTATTGTAATCATAGTTATACAAAATACATTTTTGAGACAGTATGATCGGTCCTGTCCCATAGTGCGCAGGACGCGATCTACGGCGTTTGTAAAAGACCACGGCCTTAGGCCCGGTATTCACCAAAGGGAGAGGAGAGGAGACGAGAGGAGATGTGCTGCGAAGCTGGCAGGTTATTTCCACCAAAGCGGAGAGGAGATGCCAAGCGGAGAGGAGATGTGAGCTGTGAGAGCTCGAAATCAGTCTGTTCGGGTGTGCGAGCCACGGGGAGAAAGCAGCGGAGAAAGGGGCGCGATAGCGGGCGCCGCCCGGCCGCCCGACTACACACATCTCCGCTCTACCGCGCCGCTTGCTCGCTTGAGGCACAAAATTCTTTAGAAAAATGAGACATCTCCTCTCCGCTTGATCCATTTCCACCGAAGCTAAACGGAGAGGAGATGTGGAAATAACGAAATCTGATTGGTTATTCAAAACACATCTCCTCTCGTCTCCTCTCTTCTCCGCTTAGGTGGAAACCGGGCCAGATGGTGCTCCCACACTGCTGTTAAAAATGTTTACAAACATTTTCTAACACTAACAAATGTTAGGAAAAGATAAAAATATCAGATAATAATAAATCGAATCTATCTAAGTATGTTTTTTTTTTTTGTAAAATGTTTAATAATGTTTGTAAACATTTTTAACAGCTGTGTGGGAGCCTCAGAATTCTGTATTCTAAGGTGGGAGCACCTATAGGTTGACAACGCATCATCAGCAATCCTCTTGTTGTTGGAGGTGTATAAAGGCGGCGGTAACCACTTACCATCAGGTGGACTGTCAGCTTGTTTGCCAATCTATTACATAAAAAAAAGTTTAGAAGCGTCGCCATTTTAAATCCCATTCCTGTAATCGGATTGTAAGTCCGTATAGTGGAATTTGTATTATTTGTATGCGCGTTCAACACCTGTCTTTCTTCCCCTTTGACATCTGAAATCTGGCGAGAATACTCTCGGCTTTTCATACATTCCTCTTGCTAGCATTATGTTTCACACTTTGTAGGTGTAACCTCCCGATGTAATCACTTAGGCGTCTTTGAGAGACGACTCTTTGATACAAGATGCGACTTAGTGAGTTCCCGACGACTCCGTAAATGGAAGCGTAGTGGATTGTTTGTAAATAAACACACGTTATAACAACGTGGAGTACACAAAATGATGTCTATTAATGATATTAATGGTCGTAATTCTTTGTATTAATATGTCAGCTTTATTCCAAATTCGCATGCTCAATTTGTCACACCTATGATCAGTCGTTTAATAAATTGCATTACATTGCATCTGGTTCAATACTTTGATAGACATTGTTTTCTAAAGATTACTTGCACCTCATTCATTTCTATTACATTGCTTTTTGGATAATGGTGCTGGTTGCCTGAGTGTTTTTATAAAAATAATATTAGTGTTATGCAATAGTACGCAATTGTATTTTTGTCCTGACGAAATAAAAATAAAAATGACAGTTAACGCATCATTTTAGGGTTCCGTACCCAAAGGGTAAAACGGGACCCTTTACTAAGACTCTGCTGTCCGTCCGTCCGTCTGTCACCAGGTTGTATCTCATGAACCGTGATAGTAAGACAGTTGAAATTTTCACAGATGTTGTATTTCTGTTGCCGCTATAACAACAAAATACAAAAAAAAAACAGAATAAAATAAATATTTAAGGGGGCTCCCATGCAACAAACGTGATTTTTCTGCCGTTTTTATAGATAATGGTACACGGAACCCTTCATGCGCGAGTCCGACTCGCACTTGGCCGGTTTATTAGACACACATTTTTACAGCTCCTGTGCACTGCGTCTGATCCAAATCTGAAGACATAAGATCCGAACTAACTGCACTAGGTAACTACTAGGTATTTGTATGAACAATTCTGTTGTGTACTGCATCCGATCTTAATTAATCTTAGTTTAGCTCGGCCGCAAATTACCTATAAGAAAAAATCCATCAGTTTTTTTTTGTCGTGGGCACTCTGCTCATACATTTTGTACCAGACCCCAAACACTGTCAGAATTGGCTGAATCCGGCAGTCTGCTGAGTGTACCTACTACAAAATATAGGCGCAGAGAAATTTCTTATAATCTGCGACCGGGATTATATGCAAGATTTTTGCAGCGAATTCTTTGTACTTACATAATCTTGGTAGAATATATTTATTTAATATTTATTTTACTTGAATTTTGAAAAATGTGTTCAAGTTTTTTTTTCACATATTTGGATCGAGAATCGATTACCCGATTTCCCTTTCTTCAGAATATTGACTAATTAATCATTCTGTAAAATCTGTCAACAGTGAGACACAAATACCTACTTACTAAAATATCGAAACCATCTTGCTTAGCCAACACGTTTCGCTTCAAATATCCTTTCTAGGTCATGTTGGAACGACCACCCCGGGAATCGGTCAGGTCAAGATGTTACCAAGCGTAGATTTAGACGACTCTTGCATTATTCACAGTATATCTTGAGGGATAAATAGTTGGCAAATTGCGAATTCAGAGATGAAGTGAATGTTGAAGAACTGGAATAATAATTACTTATGATCTGTGGATGAATGATTAAGTGATATCATCATCATGATGTCCTTTTCTCATTCATTGTAAGCCCATTAATATGCAGACACACTGACATTCTAAGATAGGTTTGAGCTACACGATGGCTGATGCATGCGTGTCATTCTGTTAGGACAGGTCCTCTCAAACTGCTCTGGAACTTTCCTCAAAAGGCCAGTCCAGGCGTTGCTCTGTACCGTCCTCTCACAAATTTTTACTCAGAAAATATGTCTGAACTTTGAACATATACAACATGTAAGGGTAAACACCGTTATCACTCAAACCATGGGTAGTTGACTTAAGCATAAAAAAAAGAACGAGTAAAAAAAAGCAAAAAATATACGCGCGAGAAATGAGCGGCGCGGCGGCGCTACGACGCGGCGTACACACACTCGCTAACGAGACAGCTGACTGACTGGGGTAGCAAACTGTGCGGGGCCGTGCGTCGGGCCACGCGGCGAGTTCGCCGCACCCCCTCCCCTAGCTTGTTGCCCTCGCGCATAGGGTGAAATGCTTTTGAGGAAAAATAAAAAAAAAATGTTTTTCATTGATTTTACGTTCTATAAATGAAACCAAACCACTCTGGTTTCAAGGATAACGGTGTTTACCCTTACAGCCTGTATTAAATTAAAAAAAAAAACGCCGATGGCATCTAGCTTTAAAAAAACAAACCGACATGTAAAAGTGATTTTAAATATCCAATTCCGTCGCTCGGGAGTGAAAACCCCGGGAATGCAATTTGGTCATTTTTATTTAATCACGACATAAAGGGACTACATCTTATAAGAGAGCCGCTTTATGTGAAATTAGTTTATAGACACTGAAACTAGTCTTTATTGGGTATATAAAATTCGTAATAAATATAATTGACTAGCTTTTGCCCGAGACTTATTCCGCGTGAAAGCCCACAGGAACCGTGCAATGACCAAATGCATTCCCGAGGTTTTACTCCCGGGCAACGATTTGCAGAATAAATAATTTCATTTCAGCGTATCTTGCGCGGCTCATGAATCGTCGCGTTACGCGTCGTAACATACAAATTCTTCTACGCGGCCGCACCACGCGTCTTTACGCCGAGCTTAATAGAGCCAGGAAGTTTCACGTACATCTTGCGTTGGATCGATGTTAACTATACTTGGCGTATTGTCAGCGGCTACAGCCACACTTGAGCGTATTTTGCGTCGCGTATCTTGCGCAGTACGCGGCACAAGATACGCTAAGTGTGTTTTGGGCCTTACTGTTCCATTGTACGGTACGGGCCTCTTCTGAGAATGAGAAGGATTTAGACATTCTAGATCTATGTCTTAGCACGGCATTGTGGATAAATTCCTTTCAGAAAGACTTTTTTTTTATATGTGAGCAGTATTTTACTATGCTACTTACTAATTATGTTTTTCTTTTAAATGTAATGTAAAACAATAAATAAAAACAAAACAAATCAAAAATAATACACATTTATTACAACAATTAAATACAGGTCAAATATTGAGCTTAAAATAATAAAAACTAAAATATTCTATCACAATAATTGCACTTTACACACAGTGTCAGGTACACTTTCAATAATACAAAATTGTTTAAAATAATAATTATAAATACTCACTATTCATTATTGTGTCAATAATACATTATTAAAAATAAATAATTAGCAAAAATATGGTTTGGTATACCTATGGCAAAATAATTAGTAGGTATGTATCCTAAAAATAAGCTACGCTCTCTTTTATTTTTGATGTTTTAGTAGGCAAATATACAGGATGTTCAATAAATAAAGTATGGGCAGTAGCATCCCCCTGTACACATTTCGATTACAAATCTATTCGCCATTTGATAAAGGCGGCATGGCAAAGATTTACATAAAATATTTTTGTACCATCGACATTAGAAACAATTTTCTGAAATCGGACTTTCAATTAATTAAAAACATTTTTTTCGGTCCATTCCGTCTGTTCTGTGTTTTTATATCAAATATGAATAAATAAATTAAATGCGTCCAAATCGTTTCTGTCAAGGCAATCACTTCAGTCGGCTCGCGAAATTAAATTCTTTTCGAGATTTTATTATTTTACGTCAAATATAATTGTAACTTGTAGGTGTCAACTACATTCTCTGAAAAAGTATAGAAAAAACCGCACCCAAATTGGTTCACCCGTTCAAGAGCTACGGTGCCACAGACAGACACACAGACAGACAGACACACACACAGACACACATACCGGTCAAACTTATAACACCCCTCTTTTTGCGTCGGGGGTTAAAATGTGTAAAAGATACATCATTACAACGCAATAAAAATGTAGTAATCGGAAAAAACAGAATACGTTTACGTCTCAAAGATGTTCATACAATACCTACGTAAAATTATAAAAACTCAAAAAAAAAAAATTGAAGTATCCGACCGATTGAATCACCTTAAGCCCGGCCACACATTATCAGAACATTTCTGACGCGTGCGCAAAGACTCTCTGCGCATACATTTTTTACTAGAGCCAACAGGCTGTTTGATCCAGAAAATTCTGACAGTGTGGTCTAAAGGTGAACGCACACTTATCCGAGCCGAACGCGTTGAACGAACCGCAGTCAAGGAAGCCTCGCACACATATCCGCACCGAAAGAATCGACCGCGCCGAAGAAATCGTTTCTATTTCCTTTACACCTGTCGCACTGTTATTACTCTATTGTCAGTGCTTTATTAATGGAAGATGAATGAGCGAGCGCATCGATCGAGTCGACCGCATAAGCCGCGCCGAATCTGATGACGTCATCCGAATTCGTCTAGGATTTCTGGGGTTCTTCCAGATTCGGACAATTTGACGCGGGCAAGTGTGCGAGGTTCCATAAGATTTCATACACAGAATTCTAAAATTCGTTTCGTTCGATGCGTTCGGCTCGGATAAGTGTGCGTTCACCTTAATACAAAATGAATAAGCAGAGTGGCGCGTTAGAAATTTCTGATGAGTGGCCGGGCTTATTTATACATGGAATGATAAATACATATCACAAAAACCATTATTTGTTTTCATAAACTTTTTAATTCCTGCACATTCGTGTACATCGTCTAAAAATTAATTAATAAGTGTGCAATCGATGCATTTTTGTGCAATTTGTCCGTTGGTGCTAAACTATGTGTATCAACGTTCACATTTTAGCTAAGGCTAAGTACGCTGTGGTAATAACTGAGCTTCCATACTGACCAGTAATAATACTCTAAAGGGACCACTGAGAACTGAAACAAAAATAAAACAAATAAAATAAAAATAAGGGAAAAAAAACAGATTTTATACACAACAGATAATAATAGTAGGTATATGGTAATAATAATAGTCGGCTGTACAAGAGCCTCGATCAACACCTCATGAGACTCTCGTTGGGCGGCTGGATCAAGGGCTTGCTACAGAAAGCAGTACTCCTTGACACGGCACGCATAGTGAGGAGGTTCCTTTCTCTGGAGCCCTGACTGCTTGGACCCTGTTCCCGGTGCCGGTGGGCTACTATTTTTTATATTTTTAAATGTATATTTTTATTATTTACGTATGTTTACAATGAATAAACGAAATAATAGTCGGCTGTAAAAGAGAAAAAAAAAAGATTTGGCACACGAGATTCTGGTCGATATGTGAGATGTTGAATCAGCAGTCATTGTGCCGATAGTCGTCAAAGCCAATGGCTTAATAGCAAAGAGCCTCGACCAACACCTGATGAGACTTTCGTTGGGCAGCTGGATCAAGGGTTTGATTCAGAAAGCGTAAGACACTAGTTGTGACGTGTTGTTTTGTGAGTAAATGGTTTATAGAAATATTTTGCGCTCGGAGTCTACCAAAGGGGATAGAACCTTTGTGGCAAAGCCCCCCCGCTGCCATTTTGTTTTTTTTTCCAAGTTGCGGCGCATAATTACACTAGCATATATGGGTAGAGGACACTATATTCAGAGATATGGTGCCCTAAAGTGTCACGTTACCGAGATATTGTATCGAGATATTCTTGAAAAAAAATCTTTGAGTCCGAATATCTCGGCAACGTGACACTTTAGGGCACTATATCTCTGAATATTTATTGTTTGTTTGAGTGTCCTCTACCCATATATGTTAGTCTCACCGTGCGCCGCAACTTGGAAAAAAAATGAAAATGGCGGCAGGGGCCTATGCCAGCTTCCATAGAAAAATGTTCGAACCCCTTTTGTCGTGTCGTGTCGCGAACCATGGAAAAACGTCTCGAGTAGGCGCGCGCCACTGAAACGTCAGCCAATATTATAAATTGCACGAACACCGAATATTTCAGGCATCGACTCTATATCAAACTGTCAAAGAAATCAAGACGCGGCCTAGTTAGCAAGCGCTTCGCTTCAATTCCAACCTCCGGTTTCAGACGCCTTTTTCCGGCAGTGTCTAGATGAAACTTCTTTATATAAATTGAATTGCCACAACCATTTCTGGTTGATTTGACTGACGTACCCCCTTGGAACGAAAAATGTATAATTTATAGGATTTAAATTTACTTTTAAATTAAACAGAAATTAATGCTAATTATGTTATATAGGTACAGTATGTTAACTAACAAAAGGCGTTCCCGTTAACCAGCAATACTATAAAAAATATTCCCATTCAAAATAAAAAAAATGATACGTAAAAGCAACGCTTACCTCCGGTTTCTGATTTGAGAATTCGAGAGCAAATACTTAAGTAATATTTGAGTACAAAGTTGTCAAAAAAATGCTTTAAAATCCGTCATTATTTTGACAACTCCATGCTCAAATGTTACTTAAGTATTTGCTTATCCTGAATTCTCAAATCAGAAACCGGAGGTTACTGTACATACGAACTAAACCGAACATCGTTATAGATAATAATACACAAAATTAGACACTTTTACGTGAAAAACACAAAAATGCAATTTGTGGCTTACAACAACTTACGTGGGAGGCATCGATTTTTAATTCCTATTATACCTCACAACATTCAACAATGCCTAGGGGAATAGTCCAAAGAAATTGGGTTAAGCAAAGATGAACTTACCGACTTATTTTTCTTAAGTTTTTAGTTAAACACGCAAAAACTCTTGGGACGTTACAAAAAAAGTCTTATTAAAACTCTTGGTCCAACAGAACGAAATACGTGACTCTTGCGGTCGCGTCTAGCTCGTTTTGAATTCAAATGAAGAACACGACATCTTATTAGTCTATCGGATAAATGTGTTTGCATGAGAAAATTAGGCTGGTCAACTTACAATAATATTAATTAATACTGTATTACGGATCTGTCACCCGAAGCACGGTAACGCAGTGTTTGTTGCTCCCGGCGTAAGTATACTATCCACCAAGTGCTCCACCGAGAACGGCATTGAAGTGATCACTGTAGATGTCGGGAAATGTTCCATTACTTCAATTTATAATCCCCCTGGCACCACGTTCCAATTCGACCAACCATGGAATTTCAACAGCCAGCCTAACAAAATTGTAATCGGTGACTTTAACAGCCGTAGCCCCAACTGGGGCTACAATAACATGGACCTGAGCGGGCAAGCAATCGAAGAATGGGCTGAGACGAATGATCTGACCCTTATTCATGACCCTAAACTACCGGCTTCTTTCAATAGTGGCCGGTGGAAACGTGGTTATAATCCAGACCTAATCTTCGTAAGTTCCAATATCAGCTCACAGTGCACAAAAAGTGTATGCCCACCTATACCTCGCACTCAGCACCGACCTATTATGTGCAGCATTGAACCCGTGGTCAGACCTATGAATGTTCAATTCAAACGCCGATTCAACTTCTCGAAAGCTGACTGGGAGTCATACGCACGCTCTATCGACGACGCTCTCTTGAATGTCTTGCCAACTCCGCAAAATTACGACACTTTTGTTGAGATTGTATCTAGTACATCCCGCAAACACATACCAAGGGGATGCAGAACTTCCTACATACCAGGGCTGTCGACAGAGTCCGCTAAGCTGTTAAGCCAGTACGAATTAATGTTTCGTACCGACCCCTTTGCGGAAGAAACAACTCTGGCTGGAGAATTGTTACTGGCTAAGATAGGTGAGAATAGGCGGGAGAGGTGGATAAACACTGTCACTAATATCGATATGACTCACAATAGTAAAAAAGCTTGGAGCACCATCCGCAAGCTGACTAGTGATTCCCCTCAACCTTCATCTCCCAGCCAGGTCACTGCCAATCAGATTGCTCACCAACTACTCGTAAACGGCAAACCAGCATGCCGCCCCAGCAAGGTTCCTAGGCCACAAAGATCCGATGGCACCTGTGACGATATTAGTAAACCGTTCAACCTTGCTGATATCGTCACAGTGATTAAGAACCTAAAGTGCGGCAAAGCCTCCGGAGTAGACGACATCTCGGTTGAACAACTAAAACACCTGGGACCAGTTGCCGTGTCGTGGTTGTTGCAACTATACAACATGTGTCTGGAATCAGCTTCAGTTCCTCGTCTCTGGAGGAAATCGAAGGTTATAGCCATCCCGAAGCCAGGTAAAGCAGCAGATGACCCCAAAAACTTCCGACCAATTTCTCTACTGTGTCACACGCATAAACTCTTTGAGAGACTGCTGCTGAATCGGCTGACGAGTGTTATTGACCCGAAGCTGATCCCAGAGCAAGCTGGTTTCAGACCCGTTAAGTCTTGCTGCAACCAGACCCTCAAACTCGTGCAACACATCGAGGATGGTTTCGAGATGAAGATGGTCACGGGTGCTGTATTCGTGGACCTTTCAGCTGCTTACGATACAGTAAACCTCAGGCGGTTATTGTGGAAAGTGGAAACCTTGATCCCTGATCAGAAATTTATCAAAGTACTCCGAGAACTTCTCCACAATCGTCGCTTTCAGGTCCATCTTCTCTCGGACAAAAGTCGTTGGAGATCACAAAAGAACGGCCTACCCCAAGGTAGTGTCCTGGCCCCGCTCCTCTTCAATATCTATACCAACGACCAACCGTCCAGCCCGAACACGTCCCGTTTTCTTTATGCGGATGACCTCGCACTCACCACGCAAGCTACCACGTTTGAGGAGGTTGAGGTCAACCTTTCAAATGCTCTTGGCAATTTAGCTAGCTATTACCTCGCTAACTCACTTAAGCCCAATCCGAGCAAAACACAATCGTGCCTATTTCATCTCCGCAATAGAGAGGCGGGTCGTAAACTGAACATTGTTTGGAATGGAGTGTTCATTGAGCATAGTGACTTCCCAAGGTATCTTGGTGTTACCTTGGACAGGTCACTCACATTTCGCAGCAATTGTCGTAACATAAAGCGGAAAGTGCACGCACGCAACAATCTCCTGCAACGACTAATTGCTAGCAAGTGGGGTGCTTCGCCTAAAGTTATGCGGACTTCTGGGCTGGCGTTATCCTTTTCTGCAGGCGAATACGCATGTCCTGTATGGAGTCGTTCTGCCCACGCAAAGCTTGTGGATACAGCACTAAATGAAACGTGCCGGATTATCACTGGTTGCCTCAAACCGACCCCGGTACAAATGCTGTATCCACTGGCAGGAATGGCGCCACCAGAAGTTCGTAGAGCAGTAGCTAGCTCTAGCGAAAGAACTAAAATGGAAAGCGATACGCGTCACCCTCTGCACTACAACATCCCCGTTCGGCAAAGACTTAAGAGCCGTAATAGCTTTGCACAGCGTGTCCTCCCACTCAATGGCGAACGTTCACAGGCAAGAGTCCAGCTGTGGCGAGATAAGGCTTCTCTACCCACTCCATTTGTTGCCCCTTCCGAGGATCTCCCACCTGGGCATGAGTTGCCTTGGCTGACCTGGAAGTCTCTAAATAGACTTCGGACTCAGGTTGGTCGAAGCAAGGAAAACCTGCTCAGGTGGAAATTTGCGGGTAATTCAAACCTTGAGTGTAAATGTGGTGCCGTTCCGCAAACTATGGCGCACTTAACATCATGCCCCGCCTGCCCTGTTACCTGTACACCTCAAGAACTAATGGACGCTACGGATAGTGCTAAACTCGTTGCTGAGTTCTGGGCCGACACGGTGTAGATTGTCATCGACACGCTAAGAAGAAGAAGACGGGTCTGCGTACCATGTACTGTTGAAGAAATATATAGTATGGAAAAATACTATTTTCAGTTGGATGGTTCAATTTTTATTTTGCAACACCGAAACTAAAAACAAAAAATCCCATTTTTTAACGAATCGGTTTGTTATCTCATTTTCTCTCTTTACGAGAATCGTAGACAAAGCGAGATAACAAATTTAATTGGTCGACAAATGAGTCATCCAAACGTTCTGAATCAAGGAGCTGACCGAGCTGACAACCGTATTTGACCTAAGCGAAGCCAACAAAGTCAGGACAACGCCCAGACTAACAGGAGTACATCCAGATAAGACTCTGGACTGATAGGTCACTGCAAATTTGGATATTGACCTAGATCTGGACGCCGCTCGTCTCAAAGTCTGCACTTTTTTTTTGTCAAGGGTAAAACCTTTAAAAAGCTGCCGGTCTCCTGGCGGTAGTCTGAAGAATGTGGGGCTCTTACCGCCCTAAGTCCTCCCCGTTAGCCACATTTGGCACGTCAGGGTAGAGGGAGGGCTCCGGAGACTAAATCACGTTTCCAGAGCCCTTCCATACATAATTTACGTCATCATGAAATTTATCACATACCTGGGATGTGTAGACTTGCGGTACGGCCTCGCGTTTCGATACACATGTCCACCTTGAGACACCAGCGTGCCGCGCGAGCTGGCCGCACTGACGGCGGTATGCAGTGACACGGGGGAACCCGATGAGCCGGACAAGCGCCGGATGTAGCGCTCGTCTTGTTCCTCATTCGTTGGTGTTTTGTCGCCTGGTGGGAAGTGTGTATTATGTCACTAATCGCTTGAACGATTGATCAGGCTGTATGATTCACGCTCCATATATCAGACTCAGGAGCTCTTTGACTCAATAAAGTTAGTACTACAAAAAACAAAGCGAGTGTGACCGACAGTTGTCGATCCTTTCTGAGAAATTCGTAGATAAGAATGGAACATACGAGTAACACACGTTAATGCAAGACAAGTGTGTGTTAAATCGGTGGAAAATTCTGATCCTGGAACCTGATCGCCACCATAGTCAAACCCCCTGCACCATAGTTTATCCCGTGTGGGGGTGGACTAGAATATAAAACTTCCTCAGCGCACGCTGGGAATAAACGCGTGTTGTAAGATTCAACAAAACCCAGCACGCTTGGTGGTAGCATCTATAGATACGGTCCGCCTAGCTAGCTCCTCACATTAAAGTCAGCCAAGCAGTTTACTGAGCTCCGTCAATTGTATGTCAGAGCTAGAAGGGTAAGGCCTCATTTACGGAGACGCGTGGCGTCTCGCGGCGCGTCGTACGATTTTTCTGTTTACTTCGCGGCGGCGCGTACAGCAGCCCGCATCATCACACGCGCAAACACAAACATGCAATGTACGATGTTGTTTATGAAGACGCGGCGCGTGCGACGCCGCGTGTTTTAGTGGACGGAGAATTGCAGGAATAGCTGGTCGCAACGCTGCGTGCGCCGCCGCGATAAACGTCGCGTGCGACGCGGCGATGCCATCCGCGGGCTCCGCCTGCATTTCAAGCAAACGCGTGTAAAATCGCTTCTCCGTAAACGCTCCCATACAACGCCATATGTCTGAATTCAGTGCGGGCCGCGCCGCACAACGCCCCGCGTCTCCGTAAATGAGGCCTAAGGGGAATCCCTCTATTATCTCTGTTACTTGGATTCAAGTGCTCCATTTTAGACCCTGTCTGCGCTTACCATAAGATACGACAAGGATCAAAACAAAGCAGTCGGACAAAGTCAGTGACTGATTAAAATCAATCTTACGCGTTAAGCCAAGACAAAGTATTTCTAACACATTTATGAAGGAAAATATTACCATCTAGACTGCCTATTGGCGTTCGTCTCGTCAGATCAGGACTGCTTCCCCAAGGACTGAGAGCGCCAAGTGGACTGGATAGACCGGCCGTCACTAGTGTGTCATCCTCATCTTCCGACTCTGGTTGTAAGAGATTTATATCAATATGAAATAATCCTCATGTCATTCAAAATTCAATAATACAAATATTTTTATTTATCTAGAAATTTTTGGGTTATCTTACTTCCGGAACATACCTTCGAAAACGTCAAAGAAGTTTTCCTTCGAGTCGTTCAGTGTTGATGAAGACTTTGATTTTTTCTTTCTTTTGCTCTGAAACAAAACCACAATGTACCTTCTTATTTTTTATTTAAATATACTTGGGAGCAAATAAATCGAGCCACTTTTATTTTTCACGTATAATTGTTATTATTTTTGGTACTTACCTACCTATTATGGAACAGATCAATTTGAAACATTTATCGCCTAAAAGGTTATTTTTGATAACCTTTACAATGAAGGTAGTTTTTGTCAACTTAGTATATAACCCATGAAATCAAAACTAATAACCAGGACACGTGAAAAAAGGAGTGGCTCGATTTATTTGCTCCCAAGTGTAGAACTTTTATTTGGTTCTGCATAAAAAAAAAACGTGGATTGACAAGCGTGAAAAGCACGTGGATTGACAAATGCCATTCTGACCAGCACTAGGTCCATCCGCTTTCAAATTAATGTAGATTACAGTGTTCACAAGTATGATCATTTCGTAATTCCCCCCACTACGATTTACGAAAAGATCATACTTTTAAGGCTACTACTTCACTTATATGTATTTAATATTTCACTGTAGGTATCATTTTTGTTACCTACTCATTATATATTGTATCATAGTTATTATATAACTTCTATTTTAGGACATGTAACATTTATTGTTTACAACGTAATATATTCTGATATTTATCAGTTTTACTTTTAGTATTGCCCCTGGCAACGATCTATTTAGTATTTAAGCATTATCAAATGTAAAATGTGAGTATCATGTAGCCATTATTGTTTACTACGTTTTACTGTAGGTGCTTACTCCTACATAAACCTGCCCGTTGCCTGGTGGCTTGAGTCTGTCATGCTCACTAAAATGTCCTGCTGACGGTGGCGTTGTGTATCGGGTCGTCAAGTTCCCTACAATATGGTTGAGTTAAGCGACGCTGGTGCACTCGTCATGCTCGTGAACGGGTGCTGTCTGTCGGGACTGGTCGGCTCATACTTACTATGGCAGTTGTTAGGCACTTTTTCATTATTATTCATGTACTTCTGACAATTACCTACATTATTCTCACATTATTGTAATATGATTGTATTGAATTAAATATATTGAGTGTATACAATTATGTGTACCTATATTATGTTGAATTATCTATGTTGTTTAGATAACTTTAGGTAATTTTGTTACAATTCAACCAGAATTGTATTACTTATACTTTTTCTATAATCCGCATTTTGCATATTTCACTATTGTAATTAATATTACCTTTTGCTTTGTATAGACTCAATTAATTTATTCACTTGACAGACAGATATGTGTTGCTGGGGAGTTTGTTGCGCCGTTTCTTCTTCACAGCAAAAACACTAGGAAGCGGTGAAGGGAGGGCGCTTTTTGGGGCTGTCTTTGATGTATATAATTCTGACGTTCAAAAAGAACTAAGTAATTCTAGTCTATTTTGAATAAATGAGTTTTGAAGTTTGAAGTTTGAAGCATCTATAAACTTCATTATCAATAAACGTAGAATAACTAACGTGTCTGCGTTTTCTTCTTTTTGAATAATAAATTATATTAATTCTGTAAATTAATCTGTTACAAACTCAGAGGTCAAGGTCTCTTTTAAAGTTCAGACATAACATTCATGGTAAGGTCGCGCATTTGATTGTAAAAACCACAGGAAGCATCATACGTGAAACGGAGTACATCTGTCAGTGTCCATTCTATTGTATAGAAATTAACAACTAACCGAATTAAAGGCCATTGCAGTTTCCCTACGTTGTTACATTCGCATAGTTTCTATACTTACCACAATGTCTGGACTTTAAAAGAGACCTTGACCTCTTGAGTTTATTTCGACTTTTCTTCTCAAAGCTAGTCAGATAGGAAATGCCGGCGCCATCTAGTCTTAAAAAAAACATTACATTGACATGTAACAGGTTTATTTACAGAAATAAAAGTCATCTTTACATTATAATTGTGAAAGTAACTCTGTCTGTCTGTTACCTCATCACGACTAAATTACTGAACCGATTTTGTTGAAACTTAGTACAGAGATAGTCTGGAACCCGAAGGACATAACGTCAGTGAAGTTCTAACAGTGCGTAAGTCATTTTGTGACAAAAACAGATAACACTGGGAAAGCACAATTTTACTTGAAATGAAAAAGATTGTTAGGATTTTCAAAGGTTTAAATCATCAAAGAGTTCATTTGTACTGATAATTAAAAACAATATTTCGTTCAGCGTAGTTACGCTCCTCGTTTTAAACAGTTTTTTCACTCTCTTGTAAAGTAGCCATTTTTGACTTCCGCTCTGTTAGAACTTCACTGACTAAACTACTTTTATCCCGAAAAACGCGGATTACGCGATAAACGACATCCACGCGGCCATAGTTTTGACCAGAACGGGATATTGCATAGTCGCCAGTACGGTTTCACGAAAGGTAGGTCGACTACTGACGCAGGAGTGAAACTAGTCACTCATATTTTGGAATCCTGGGAGACCTCTCAGGATGCTATTGGCATCTTCTGTGATCTCTCCAAGGCTTTTGACTGCGTTGACCACAACACCCTCATCTGTAAATTACACCACTACGGAATTCGTGGCCGAGCTGCTGACCTTGTTTTCTCCTATTTATCTAATAGACAGCAAAAAGTTGGTGCTAACGGTGCGATATCTTCGGGGTCTCTGGTTAAGATGGGCGTGCCTCAAGGCTCAATTCTTGGACCTTTTCTGTTTCTAACCTATATTAATGATCTACCCTATATGATGACCGACTTATCAGACATAATTTTATTTGCCGATGACACTTCCCTTATTTTTAAAATAGATAGAAAAGATAGGGACGTTTTACATGTTAACGAGAGCCTTACTGTTCTTTCTAAATGGTTTGCAGCCAATAATATGTTACTTAATGCAAACAAAACAAAATGCCTTAAGTTTTCACTACCAAATGTTCCCCAAGTAGGTTTAAATGTAATGCTCGAAGGCAATAATCTTAATACAATTAATGACACCGTATTTTTAGGTATAACTCTCGATTCAAAATTGCAGTGGGGTGCGCATATTACTGCCCTGTCGGCTAGGTTAAGTTCTGCTGCATACGCAGTTAGGAAAATTAGGCAGCTGACTGATGTAGCTACAGCTAGGTTAGTATACTTCGCATATTTCCACAGCATTATGTCCTACGGCATTCTGTTGTGGGGCTCAGCAGCTGACGTAGATTCTGTTTTTATTTTACAAAAGAGAGCAATCCGTGCAATCTACAATATGGGTTCCCGCGAGTCCCTTAGAAACGTGTTCAAAGATATTAATATACTTACCTTGCCGTCACACTATATCTTTGAAAATATTATGTATGTTCGGAAAAATTTGCATATGTTTAATGTTAGAAGCGATTTTCATGATAAAAATACACGTAATAAACATAAAATTGTGATTCCCAAATTTAGATTGAGTAAAACTAATAAGTCATTTCTAGGAAATGGCGTGCGTTTTTATAATAAGCTACCGAAATCTGTAACTGATCTTACCGAGGGAAAGTTTAAAGCCCATATTAAACGTGTCCTTATTCAAAAAGCATATTACAAGACTAAGGACTACGTTGACGATAAAGGTGTTTGGAAATAACTCCTTCTGCACATGTGGCTTCCCTGGTACCTCATTAACGTCGTATGTGTACCTATGTCTATTAACTAACCTCATTCGATTAGCTTTTTTTTATTACTAACGTTACTCTCAAGATATCTTTATCTTATACAGTGATTTTCTTTGTAATGTGTTTTGATGACAATTAACCATGTCAGTTGTTTTATATAGTTTAGCGTCCTTTTACCTTTTGTAAATGTGAGAGCTTTGTAGACTTGCTAGATGCCTGGATACCTAGTTAATTTGTAACCATATTTTTCATTTTGTTTTTTTGTGTGGTTCCTGCTCTTAAGTCTACTTTGCTCTCTCATATCTAAGTCATAACTGTACCCACTGAAATTGTTAAAGATATGGATTTTAAAAGAGTAACCATGGAGTTTCTTGCCGGTTCTTCTCCATAGGAAACGACTAATTGGAACCGTGCACCGAAATTCGACTTTTCATAAGCGCCTGTAATGGTTTATGTGAAATAAAAACTTTTGATTTTGATTTTGAAAGCCGCAAGTGACCCCTAGTTTATCATAAATGATAAAAATTATGCATACCTTAGTAAGTTCTTCAGCGACTGACATCTCAAGCGCGTGATGCGTCCGTGCTAACGCTGCTAGTGCCTCTTCTAGCACTCGGTTACGTTCTATCTGTTAAACATGACATCGTGTTGAGCTGATGTATCCACAAAAAACTTTATTGAAAATCTGTTCGTCCATTAAGTGAAATAATAATTACCTCTCTATTGAGCCTGGCTGTGTCGGCATCCCTCGCCTGCGCGACCAACGCAGCGCAATGTCGTAACGCAGATAATGCTTCTGATCCAGTGCCACAAGCGTGTTGGAATCGCTACAAGATATTATTATAATCAATTGAAAATTAACATTTATTAAAAATAAATAATGAAATCAGTCGCTACTTTACGGAAATTCATGACATACAAATATTCAAGAATAATATTTAACTTTAATTTCGCCAAACTACACTTGGGAGCAAAGAAATCGAGCCACTTCTTTTTCACGTGTCTTGGTTATTAGTTTTGGTTTCATGAATTATATAATTCAAAATACAAAAAACTACCCTCATTGTAAAGGTTATCAAATAACCTTTTAGGCGATATATGTTTAGAATTGATCTGTTCCATAACACCAAAAATAATAACAATTATACCTACGTGAAAAATAGAAGTGGCTCGATTTATTTGCTCCCAAGTATAGATCGCTAGTTTGGATGCAGTATGCAGCACCGCCCTCCCGCCCACAAATATGCACATCATCATCTGCCTAGCCTTTTCCCAACTATGTTGGGGTCGGCTTCCAGTCGAACCGGATGCAGCTGAATATCAGTATTTTACATGGAGCGACTGCCTATCAGACCTCCACAACCCAGTAACTGGGTAATACGATACTCTTGGTAAGACTGGTTGTCAACTTTCTGGCTTCAAACCAACAGTAACGACTGTCAAAGATCTACAAATGACAGCCGGGACCAACGGCTTTACGTGCTTTCCGAGGCACGGAGGAAACTCACTATGGTAAATGGTCACCCATCCACAGACCAACCTCGGCAAGCGTGGCTTAACCCGGAAGATCGGTCTATGCGGCTGTAATTATTTAGCCACGAGCTCCTCCTATTTAGGCACATGCAGGTGTGAAAAATTTGCAACATGCAACCCAAATCGATACGACAAGTATTTCGTCGCTCCACGAAGCATCCTCAGGAGATGTTGACTCATCTACTGCTTGGAAGCGAGCGGTCAACGAATCAATCCCAACTAGCGCTCTAGTTTGGCAGAATTAAAGCCAAATATTATAATTGCATATTTGAATGTTTATTTACTTCAAAAAATTGGTGTAAAAGAAGTCCATAGAAAGGCTACTCAAACTTACTTTTCATCACTCATACTCTGAAAGTGTGTCATAGTTTACCTCAAAAGTTTGTTTATCTCAAAAGCAGTGAGAAAGTGCCTATTTATCCTTAGGGAAGAAAAGTAGTTTGAAAATCGATCTAAGATTACCTCTATACTCTGTTTACGTTTCGATGAATTCTTTTGTTTTACCCTCAACTTCGTACTCGATGGCAATGAAACTATTACAATGTATCTAATCAAACTTTTAAATGCTGCGGCGGCGTACAATGTTTTGATAGCTGGGAGTTTTACTCTTGCATTTGTATAACTGTTATCTTGCCGAAAAGGACGAAAAACGAGCGCAGTCCGATTTTTGGGTCTTATAAAATACTGTGCGGCGTTAGATGTGCGATGGACTTTTAAAACCCTAATTAAGTTCAGCCAATTAAATGGTAAGGTAAAAAGAAGTTTCATACCATATAAGCGGAGTGGTGCAGGGAGTTCCCAACGTTGACGCTCTTGTCCAACGCGGCGACAATGGCAGCACATTCGCGTAGCTGTGTGTCTAGTAGAGCTAAACTATTGGTCGCCGCTGTTAACGCGTCTTGCATTGAACCTACAAGAAATATTATCTTGTTATAGCAATTTCGGAGGAAGAAAGTTCTAAATATGAATAAAGCCGCATATTCATTAGGAGACAAAAGTCCCGCGACACACGACTCCCATTGCGATGCGAAACTTAGTTATGGTTTGAGTTGACTTTGATTTTGGAATATTTTCCTGTAAAGTCTGGTCTGCACCAATTTGAAAAGGAGTAAAACAATCTTTTTGAGTCTTTTTAAATGTATTCTACGTTTGTATTTTTTTCGTTAAAATTCGTATCAATTTTGAAATACTTAGTTTTAGGGTTCTGTACCCAAAGGGTAAAACGGGACCCTATTACTAAGGCTCCGCTGTCCGTCTGTCACCAGGCTGTATCTCATGAACCGTGATAGTTAGACAGTTGTAATTTTCACAGATGATGTATTTCTGTTGCCTCTATAACAACAAATACTAAAACACAGAATAAAATAAATATTTAAGAGGGCTCACATACAACAAACGTGATTTTTTTGCTCGTTTTTGCTCGGTATTGATAATAATATAATAATAATAATAATAAACCCCCTCTGGGAAAGGCGTTACCTCATCATGAGATTAACGTAAAACCGGAGGGTACATTAGACTAGCTTTCTACAACCCCATCATATAATAAAAAATGTATCATGAGGTCTACTGAAAAGCTTACAAACCGCAGGGCAGCTTGTGGCGAGCTGTTGGTGAGTGGCGACACTGCGTACCTTATTGCCTCAGAGAGTCGGTCAGGGCCTCGTCTCCAGGTTGCCTTTATTGGCTGGCTGGGGTGGAAGCCCAAGAGTGCCCGCAGGACTCTCAACTCTGTCTTGCCTTTATCGGCCGGCCAGAGGGGGGCCGCCAGAGCTATATGCTCGGGGGTGGAAGTGTCTAAAGGCGTAATAGCGGGGAAACCCACTCCGGGTCTCTTAGACCCGCGACGGCGAAACCGGGGCCACACCTCTCTACACCTCTAGCCGCTCACACGTCTGTTGCCCCCTTCGCCTATGTACTGGCGGCTTTTCAGGGGGCCCAGCTAGTGAGCTGGCGAGTCACCGTCTGCCAACACTTCAATTTTAAATGTTGAAAGGCAGACGCCGTTTTCTTCCGGCAATAGAAGTTATCTAGTCCACCTAACACCCCATCCCATAGACCAGATATTTTTCACCATATTTTACAATAGTCTTGCACCCACCCGGGACGGTCCATGACTGTACTCCAATAGTGCAGCCGTGGATAGTCCCGGGTTGGTGCCCCACCCCATTTTAGATTAAAGCTCTCAAAGGGGCCTCTGCGCGTTGGACCTGTGTCCCCGTGTATGCCTTCCAAAGGACCGGACATCTTTCGCACGGAAGATGAGCCGTGATGTCCAAAGAGATACAAGATAATAATAATAATACTATATTTTTATATTTTTAAATGTTTTTGTTTTATTTATATGGAAATATTTAAAAATGTAATTTTATATGTGTATTTTAATGAATAAAGGATATAATAATAATATCATTTATTTCAGGCAACTTGGCCCATAAAAAACAAGTACATAAATAGTAAAAAAACAATACGTAACTATAAACTAATACATAATATCTAAAACTACTGCACACGAAGTGACGGCGTCGTGTTGCGCTGCGTGGTGTCGTGTAGCCTTCCGCGAAATCGTCGATAAATGACACCCTTCGGCCAAAACTCTTCTTTGAGGAAGGTCTCAATTTGATGAGTCGGAACACGCACCACAAACGACTTGAAATTTGTGTTGTGGCGCGACTCCAACTTCTCGACCCTCAAAGTCCAGTTGGTCTTCACCCGAACATACTCCACGATCTCTTCAACCTTCGTGGAGTGATGTAATCTGGACACGTACAGCAGCGTCGTCGGTATTGCTGGACGCAGCAGCATGTTAGGTCCTGCCAGCGCGGTACCGCACTGGTTTCGACAAGGAGGCTTCTTCTTCTTCTTTTTCTCCACCTTGATGAAGTCATCCTTGTCACACGTGTCCTTATGTGGACCCTGCTGTTTCAGATCTTTGTTGACCGATACACAGCGACTCTGGTTACCCCCTTTTGTTTTTTCTGCTTTTCGCTTTGTTTGCGACATAGCAGGTTTGTGTGTGGCGACGATAGCAGCGTAGGCACGTTTAGGGGTCGACGTACCTACATTACTCACTACTTCCACCGGTGTTGAAGCAACGACGGCGTCAACTTCATCATTGTGATGATGTCCTGGACACTCTTCTCGCCACCATCCCTCCGGCGGGACGGCATCTGGTCAACTTTGCCGAGCGTTTGAAACAGCAACAACTTGGCACTGCTGATCTCCTCTTCTTTGAAGCCAGACTTGCAGATTTGCAAGATGCTGACCTCGTCCATGTAGTCGATGGCATGCTTGATGAATGCCAGCAGCTCGTTGGCTATAAGCGGTTGTGAACTCATAGCGACGAAAATCGGGCAGCGGCTATAGCCGCGCAATACGCGAATATAATATTCGTACCGAGCAGCAGAAATACGTCCGTACTCGACCGCGCATCGCACTGCTATGATAATGGCTACAGGTAGACGCTTGAAATATTCACAGAATATTTAGTTATACAAGGTTAGTTTTAGTATATACTAAACCTGAAACTAGTTTGTTCAGAATCACTAGGAGAATCGATTGACATTTTTTTTTTTTTTAATTTTTTTTTTCATAAATTTCAAAATTTGTTTCAGTAGTTTTCTACCCATAACAGTTGACGGGAATAGACACCTTGAGGCTTAAGACGGTCCTCTCGGTCAGTTTCCGTGTATTAGACAACCCCTGCATAGCACATCTCAGGCATTTCACACTTTTTTAGGGAACTTAACGCGACATAAACTAAGGTGTAACTTGGAGATTTACTAAAAAAAACACATATTCAGGCAGTTCTGATGAAAATCTTGTTGGGGTGTCTCGGTTTTCGTATAAAGTAAAAATAACGTTGTATATTCACTTTAAAAATAAATAATTAAATTAAAATAAATCAAATATTTCAGGGGGACTCCTATACAACAGACATGATTTTTTTGCCGTTTTTATAGATAATGGTACGGAACCCTTCATGCGTGAGTCCGACTCGCACTTGGCACTTTTTTTAAATAAATCATCTTTTTACATTGGTTTGGGCCAGACTATAGATTGTTTGCGAAGTCATGTAGGTACTCCAAGACGACGGACGGATTCGTTATTATGATCTTATCTGATACATCTGTTAGTACTAGATTGGATTGTATAGGCAAGTGCTGCTCCTTACCTAGTGGTTTACACTCATCCTCCAGGTCCTCCGTGGCCTCCCGCGCCGCGTCGGGCGACGCGCCGGCCCATAGATAGTGTCCAGAATATGCTATGTGCTCGTTCAACGCTGTTACCCATTGCTGTAACAATATTGTAGTTTAACCGTATTACGAAAAACTAAGGCAGAGTTCTGCAACATCGTTAGCCCCGGGCTAACTAAATAAATCCCTGTCACATTCTCACGAACTTCACTTGGTTTTCCTTTTAGCCCTGGACTAAAAGAAGTTGCGCAAGTGAGCCTTAGTGAAATAAATTGCACCAAAGTCTTTTCATTCGAAGATGATGAGTTTTTATAAGTCGCTGTAGTCGTTATTCAGAAAGGGAGTACTAATCCACGGGTTACTTAAAGTATCACTGATGACTGTTTGAAAACAAGTGTTAAAATTTCAAAATTCGATAATTTTTATTTCCATGCAAAATTATTTTTATTTTGTTTTTTTCATAAATTCTTCATTCCTGTTTTAGTTACGAATTCAGATACTGGAGCTTCTAATCCGTGACCCCAGACAACCCCAAAATTTAAACACAGCTAATCATAGCTTACGATAGATAGATTTTAGCGTATTTTTTTATGGAATCTTTGAACAGCTATTTCTCGAACTTTCGGGGAAAGTTGTAGAACAAAAGTTATTCATTATTGTGGCTACTTTAACACCCTTTCGGATTAGTACCCCTTTTCTGACTAACCTTGTATATTGTTGGTTCCATTACAAAGATCCTAGACTGATACTAAAAATTTTAGAGGATTCTCACTAATTTAGTATATCACCGACCTGCCTACAAGCTGCAACATCCCTGTCCCCCTGTACAGCTAGGCGATGCGTGTCTCCGTCGCTAAAGTTGAGCACTATCAATGCAGGCTCGGTGTCTGATGCGGTCAGTGTGGCCGCGTCGAGGTACTTCCGTCCGCGCCAGTGTGTCCCTCCCCTGGCCGCTTCGGCGCGGGACCCGTAGTACAAGAGGACACCGCGTTGAAGGACAGCCTAAAGTTATTTCAAGATTGTATTCTAGCTTGCATGGTAAGATGAATATAACTAAGAAACTGGCCAAATAACAGGAAGGAGTTAAAATATAGAATTTAAGTTTTCCTAGTAATAGGAAAATTAAAATGTGGATAAATAATAATAATACTAGAAGTGTCGCGCACAGCAGTACAGTGAGATCCGATGTGGATTTCAGAAATAGAGCGATTTGAATGACAAATGTGAAGATGGCCAATTCCATTAAATATTAATATAGCGCATTCGGCGGCTTTGTTTTTGATATCGGTAAGACGCGACGTTGTTTCAGACCCTTTCGTCCACTTTGGTAACTAAACTTACCTAACCAGTTACAAGAGAAGATTTTTCTTTCGCTGTTTGGTAACTAGTTGTGAGAGAAGAATTATTTTTCCATAATCGTAGATCAAATTATTTCCATTTTTGTAACCAACCATTGGCGACTAATAATGTTAGGAGGGTGGTTAAGGGGAACCCCGACACGGATAGGTTAGGTTCGAAGGGGATGACGGTGGCTAGAGTAAGCGAGCGAAGAGAGCGAACGAAACCCCGTCATCCCCTTCGTGTTAGGTTACTTTAAACCCTGCAGACAGATATAGGAGACCCGCACAGCGGGGCTCAGTCGAAAAATAAATAGAATCTGATTCGTATTATTTATGAATGCCCATCACAACTAGTTACCAAACAGCGAAAGAAAAATCTTCTCTTGTAACTGGTTAGGTAAGTTTAGATACCAAAGCGGACGAAGGGTTTCAGACTGGTGTATCGTGGGTAATTTAAAAAAGCATTGCAGGCGTAATTACAGCGAAATTGAGTTGCATGTTTTCGGTATTGTGTAGCGCTTCACTTCAGGCGGATAACAGTTTGGATGTTTTGTGCAAAAAAGATATATACAGGGTGTAAAAAGACCCATCACATAGCCGAAATCTACGCACTCTGTACATCAAACTAAATTACATTGACCAAAAGTAATTGCTGGGAAACGACTTTTATTTTTTGGCACGAAAAAATACGCTTTTTTATAGCGCGCAAATTATGGTTGTGGCGATGCCGCGCGTTTGCATGTGTGCAGCGGCCACACAGCCGATCCAAGGCGGTTGTGTGCGTTTGATATTCATTACATTTTTGTAACTTCAAATGCGTAATTTGTTAGGAAAAATTGAAATTTAAGATAATGTTTGTATGGAAGAAAGTTTAGTATTATGACTTGGAAATCGTTTTTGGAAAAAACTAAAAAAAAAAGTGTACTTTGACCTTCAATATCTCCAAAACCAATGATTTCCCAGGTATGGTTTGTTCGAAAAAAATGATCCCAATGATGGGTAGAATACGTGGTTTTCGTTATCGTTAAGGGTCTTTTTACACCCGATATACCTACAGGTAAACCGCCGTAAGCTTGGCCCTCCCTATGGTCTGCGGGACGCGGGAGCGGATCGAGTAACTAATCGCCTGTTGGCGCCAGCAGCGATAGATAACAGCGAACTGGCGTATTGGTCGAATCATTCCCCACTCGCGTCCCGCAGAGCATCGGGAAGGCCAAGCTTACGGCAGTATACCTATAAGCGTAAATAATGCTCCCAACTTGTCGTCTTACCCAAACAGGCCTCCAGCCCAGGAACCGTGACCTCTTGAGCAGCGGGCCCTCAAACCTGGCCGCCGTTCTCTGTAACCGCTGCACCGGTCTCACGCTTAATACTTCACGTATATCCGTGTCTTTGGCCATGTCTATCGCTAATTGACCTGCATCGAATAATATATTTTGGTTAATAAGATTTGACAAACTTGCACAGTCAAAGAAAAGATCTGAAGAGCCTATGAACATTACGTACTAGAAATAAGCTCTGGAATTCCCGTTTTTAGGATTCTTTGCTCAAAGGGTAACAACGGGACCCTATAACAAAGCCTACACAGTCTGTCTGTCCGTCTGTCATATATCAAGAGTATATCTCGACAGCTATAAAAGATAGCCAGTAAATTTTTTTAGCCCCCATAGTGTTCCCTAAATATTGACCATTTTTCAACGATTTTTGTTCCAACGGTAACTTAAAATGGTAGTACATATTATGACTTTTGAAGGCTTGATTATAGTTCATACCCTACAGTTAAACAACAAATACTTAAACACATAACCCTGCCTTTGCTGCCGCGCAGTCGGGTAAAAATAGCACTGCCATACCTTTATTTGTTGGTACGGAATACGGAACGCTGTGTGGGAGACTTTGACTAGCACCAGCCCCCTGATTCAGAATGATTAGATTAATCAGTTGTCGAACGATTCTGTAATCTATCTCTTTTTCTCTCGTGACGAGTATCGTAGATGGAACGAGATAACGAATCGAATCTGTCGACAACTGCTTATCAAAACGGTTTTAAATCGGGGGGCTGACCGGTTCTTTTGGCTCCACAGCTAGAGACAGCCATTTCTTTATATTGGACTGCTGTATGCGGTCCTTGTGGACCCCTTCTACGTAACCAGGCAGTTATTGGCAAGACCTGAAGGGTCTCCAGCCAATGGTGGGAAAGTAAAATACTTAACCTAAGCTAACTACTTATACTACACTAACATCATGACTACCTGCAACAACAGCACTAAGGGCGACCCCTAGTGAGACAAGCACGAGGCTTAGGGCGTTGCTGGCGGGGACTTGGGGGGGAGGGGGACAGCTTGATGAGGGCTGAATTATCGGTATGACTGCGGAGTCTGAAGAGACGACCGGCTCTACGACGGGAGAGCTCGGTGGAACGTGATGCGACAGCCATTTAGCGTTCTTATCTTTTGTAAAAATCAAGAATTCGAATACGGAGAGAATTATACTGACCGCTGTTATTCCTCAATGTGGTATCGACGCCATTCTGTAATAGAAGCACGGCGAGTCTTGTGTGCCCTCTGTACGCGGCACAGTGTAGACACGTGTTGCCTTGTGCGTCTACACAGTTTATGTTTGGCGAGTTGGGACTGCTGAGCTGAAACACAAAGAGTAGACTAAGTCAGGTATTTTTTTTTAAGCAGGAATCATGTGCAGTTTTCGTTTACAAAAATGCCTCGGTTTAGTCGTTTAAAATGTTCAGCTCTTTTTACAGTTGGTATAGGGATTTCAGCCAAACAAGGGATATTTATTTCACTTTCGCTTATCCAATTGACTTGAAATTTCTAACATACATATGCAATTCTAGTACAGTAGCGTTCATAAGTCCATTAGCAATCTCACAAAGCAATAGACTGACACTTTTGTTTGACTTACGACCTTCTTTAATTAGTAATTTCTATACTATAGGCACACACACACACTCAACATTGTCTACAACTGATTGTAGTTCATAATTTCAATTATTTTAACAGATAGCATCCTGGCTTAGCGGTTAACGCATTCAGGTGCGTATCATGGCAATCCGTTGGTTCAGACCTCACGTGCGGTGACTTTTTGTAGTTTTAATAATTACTCGTAGTAGTTCGTTAATGATTAGTTGTTGTCTCTTTCGTCTTGTGTAGTAAAGTTAGTAGGTAGACCACAAAAAACTAAATAAATTATTTCGATTTCTGTAAGGTAGACAGACGCAGTTACGACTCGTCCAACTAAATCGAATAGAACGTTGTTGGTTGGGTGTTATTGTTGGTTTGTGACGTGTGAATCTATTAAAGTTTAAATATTTTCAATATGCAGGCAAATATAAATATCGAAGCGAGGGCGAATATTATTGCACTGCGTAAAAGTGGATGCAATATAACACAAATATCTAATGAAACCGGACTGAGTGTGAGTGTTATGATTTAATTATTTTATTGGATAAAAAAACTAAGGGCCATCAAAGATTATCAAAGATAACTATATTCGATCATTTATTTTAATATTTTTTTAAATAAAGTTTTAAAATCATGATGTTACAATGCAAAAGAAAAAGATTATAAATAACTTTAAAGTTTATTTATTTGGATTAATGAATGATGAATAACAATAATATGTGTAATAATTTTATTTTTAATAGTGTTTTTTTCTAAATTATTAATAGCAAACTAATCAGTTTTAGTATTTTGCTTATGGATGCTTAACAGTATTCCTTTTTTTGTTTTAGAGAAATACTGTGAGTCGGTGGGTTAGGAGATATGAGGAGGAGGGAAGCCTTGCTAGTCGGGAGCGAAGTGGAAGGCCGGTGCTTATTAAAGAGGCGCAGCGACGTCACATGGTGAATGAATATGAAAGAAGTGGTTTCATACCAACGAGACATTTTGCTGAAGTATTCGACACATCATTACTGACTGTTCGCCGTGCACTCCACGCTGAAGGTTTGCATCGCCGATGACCAGCTAAAAAACCCTTTTTAACGGAAAAACATAAACAAATACGTTTACGTTTCGCACAAGAATATTTAGACTTCGACTGGGCCACTACTATATTCACAGATGAAAAAACGTTTAAATCGAGCCAAAAGGGAAGACTTCATTTATGGCGTAAAGATAATACACGCTGGTGTGAAAAAAACATAGTTCCTAACACGGAATCAGGGCGAATCACGGTCAATATGTGGGGATGGATGAGTGCAGCAGTGCCAGGGGAACTTGTATTTATTCCTCCACGCGCCATTAGCGTCACTTATACGGAAGTATTAAATGACGTCATGCTACCTACTGTGCGTAACGTTTATCCAGCTGAAGAGATTATGGAGATATCTTTTGTCCAGGATAATTGTCCAATTCACCGGGCGGGCACTGTGCGTGAGTGGTTTATCAGACACCCGGAGATAACTGTCATTCCCTGGCCAGCCCGATCTCCTGACCTCAACCCTATAGAAAATCTATGGGGTTTGATGGTGCAAAGATGGGAAGCACGGGACGAGAGGTGTCTTGAGCAGTTAAAATCACATTGCATGGAGATATGGGAAAATATAAGAGGAACAGAAATATGTTTTAATCTCATAGGCTCCATGCGTCAACGTCTTCTTGACTGTATCGAGAATAATGGGGGATACACAAAATATTAAATGTTTTATTATAAAATTATTAAATATGAATATTATATTAAGCCATATTTTCCGTGATTATTTATGGATTAAAATGTGAGGTTTAGTTTCAATCTTCTTTTCGTAAAGAAAAAGAATACTTAAGCTATAACCTCAATAAGTCCTAATGAATAATATTTGTTAACTTTGAGGTTTGAGATCACACGCAGTAAAATAAAAGTAGTATTACTGTGTAATTTAATTGTATTGTGACAACGAGTCCGCACTGGATATATTTACGTGGGTAGATTTGCGTAGATTTGCTAGTTGTGGTTTATTAGAGTACCCACTATTTAAAACACAATATTGTTTTAATACTAAGATACAATATTTTAAGCCTGATTGTCATAGTTCACTGATTAGCTACTTTACTTCAATGAATCGTTCTTTAAGAGAAAATAAACTGTTTTAACTAGAAGTTTATTTATTTATATAAATATATATTATATAATAATTGTAGCAGTTTTTTAACTTTATGTAATTAATTAATTAAAATGAATTAACAATAAACATTTTTGTTTTGTTATCACTTAACACGCATTTTTTATTCTAAACCCTTTATTGCAATAACAATAATAAAAAGATAGCAATACTATCACCTAGGTAAATATTATTGTTGCAAACAAAAATAAAACATTGACAAAAAATGCATCACGAGATCAGAACCTAAACCGACACGCACCTAATTCCGACGCTTTACGCTTACCGCTATCGATGCCTAGTAATTGTATTCGAATTTTAGCAATCCTATGAACCGACCAAGCAAGATCATGCTTATGCTGCGTGTATAACAAAAGCGACGGAAATATATTTTTGTTTCGTGTAGTGCGACGCGATGACAGTGTGTGAACTCTGTGGCTGTGGTATGCGTACTGTATCGAGACACCACTTACACATACAAACATACGGACTGCACCGCGTGTGTTCACAGCAATACAAACCTTAGCGTGCCAATGCACTTATGAACGTTTACTGTACATATACAATACAATATTAGGGTACCATTGAGCTGATTTTATTGAGGGTTTGTATCGTAAGGTTGTTAACACTACTTACTACAAAATAACTAATAATCATAGGTAGACCTATCGATTTTGCCTCACAACTTATTTTGGCAAGGACTTTGCAGGTAGCTCAGGGACCACTCTACCACCGGACCGATCGCCAGATCGGCCCTCCGCAATGACTAGTTGTAGACCTATCGTGTTTGAGCTCGTATTACTCGTTATGGAAAGCACTTTCTCACCGCATGAATAATAATCGTTAAGAAGGATCGACAACCACGTCACAAGGTCGGAGTTTTTTTTTTTTTTTATATATTGACTGACTGACATCATCATCATATCAGCCTATTGCCGTCCACTGCTGAACGTAGGCCTCCCCCAGAGATCGCCAACTATCCCGGTCTTGGGCAGCCTGCATCCATCCGCTGCCAGTCACCGACATTGCGCGAGAATTAGCACGCTGAAGTGGAAGTGGGCCGGCCATGTCTGCAGATGGACAGATGGTAGATGGAGCAGACACGTGTTAGAGTGGAGACCGCGTTTGGGCAAACGTAGTGTGGGACGCCCTGCGGCACGATGGACCGACGATTTGAAGAAGGTGGCTGACTGGTATAATAAATATAATTGCAAGAGTCCTCATCTAAACTTACCAGTTCCTGTATATCTTCAATCCTGCCATCCTTAGCGGCAGTAAGCAGTCTCAGTTCTCGCTCATGCCTCTCCGCTCTTCCGGCCGCCTCTAACAGTCGTTGGACGTCTCGTGTCTTGGACATGTCGCACGGCGTCCGACCTTCGCCGTTCATTATGTTGACGTCAGCTTTGTGTTTTAGCAGAAGGATTACTAGGTCCTGAAGGAGGAAGAAACGATTGATGATATTGGGAATAAAGGCTATCACATATCATGCAGATTCCCAAGAAAACCAAGAACTCTGCTCACCATTCCGTACAACTTTTAAAATTGGATAAACTCTGAATTCATGAGAAAAAAAAGCTGTTCCATACATTTTGTTAAACAACATTGATTATTTAGTGTGGTACAGCTGTTTTTTTTTCACATATTAAGATTTTGTCCCGTAGTTTTCGCATGTAGGTAAAGTGACTATGCAACATGACCAGAAGTTAGGGGTGTTTTTACTGATATTTTCTAGTTAAGCTTAGTTTGCCCTTACTAATTGACCCCTGAGTTTGTTTCGGCCTTTCTTCTCAGAGGTAGTCATAGATAGCAAACGCCAACGACAAGCTTTAAAAAACAAACCGACATATAAAAGTGATTTTTAAATATCCAATTTGCAGAATAAACGATTTCATTTCATTTCATTAATTGTATGACAGCATAAAAAATACCACTGTGGGTAGTTATATCAGCGTAATGGGGGATGTACACGGGTCGATTTTAGCCGTGCGGCAAGTAACCAGTCGCATCGCTTGTAAAAATCGAATCGCTACCCCATTTACACCGGTTGACAAAAAAAAGACGGTCGATTTTCGCCGTGCAGCCTAGCCGTGCGGCGAAAATCGACCGTCTAAATGACAATTCGACTAGGCCGCAAATGACTAAAATCGCAAGCCCCAAAGTTGGGTGTCATCCGACTTTTGCCGTGCGGCGACAAGCCGCATGCGGCGGGTGACTAAAATCGACCGTGTAAATGGTCAGTTGCAGGCGATCGCCCGCCGCATGAGGTGTGTTTTGCGCTGTGTTGTTCCGCTAGAAATGAACAAGTCGCATGCGATTTTTGTCGACCGGTGTAAATGGGCTGACCATTGGCCAACCAACTTATTAAACCTAATAATTTTTACAATCTTTTTCTTCTTTCTTTTATTAATAATCTTACCTCATTTCCAATAAAAGAGGCCTTATGCAATGCTGAGTCACCGGTGTCATTGACCTCGTCAACATTAGCCCCTGCTTCTAGCAAGGCCTCCACCACATCTGTGTGACCGAAGTATGTAGCCAAGTGGAGCGGAGTCCAACCCAGGTTGGTTTTACTTTTGCCTGGAAAAAATATGGGTAAAAAACATTGAAAGGATATTTCATTATAAAGATAATTATTATTGATGATATTATTACTTTTTTGAGAGGGAGGGGGTTCGTGGCATAGTAACAATTTCGCGGAACTAGGATCTGCGAAGGTAAGCTACGCGGTCATTACGTGGATGGGTGAATGGTCGTTACACATAAAGCCTGACGTCGACTACAGCCGAAACGTGTCGAATCGAGTCGAGTCGCATTTGTTCCGTGTGAGGCGAAACGGTCAGTAATCGCAAGTCATTAAAACAGAAATTCGCATGACAAGCGATGCGGGCGAGTTATGCGATTCGGCGCGCCGCGGCTCGTCGCTAATGGACACAGTTTCATACTAAATATAAGCACCGAACTTCTTCGATTCGACTCGACTCGGCGAACCTAGTGGACGCCAGCTGTAAGGCCTTTAAGACACCCCTCCGTACTTTGGAGAGCGCATTAAACCGTCGATCTCAGATTCTGACTACTGGTCTAATCTTGGGATGATAGTATTGCCCAGTAACAGGGTAATTTCTTTGGCACATGAAGTGTAGATAGTGCTTATTCTATTACAATGATATTTACTCTGAAAGGTAACAACTATTTAATACAAGTAGCCTCTGCAGGGCCATATTTAGCACTAGCTTTTGTCCACAGCTTTGCTTGCGTGAAATTTTGAACCCGTTAAGTGATGATTTTCCACACAAACTTTCATCCCCTATTTAACTCCCTTAGGGGTTGAATTTCGAAAAATCCCTTCTTAGTGGATGCCTACGTTACAAAAGGAACCTACTGTCAAAATTTCAACTTCCTAACCCCAGCGGTTTAGGCTGTGCGTTGACAGATCAGTCAGTCAGTCAGTCAGTCAGTCAGTCAGCTTCTCCTTTTATATGTATAGAAGATAGACTACTTAGGCTGCACCCTAGAATGTTTAAAATTAAAAAGGTAACTGGATTGCACTGGATACGGAAGGCGGAGGACCTAGTAATGTGCCGCAACTTAAGAGGGCTATGTCCAGTGGACTGCAGGAGCCTTTGAATGAGATAATTGTTCTAGAAACAAATTTCGCAGGATAATTTAAACACCACCCCCACACACTACCCTCGCCCCAATATAGCTCGCATCCAAGTTAGCTTAGTGGTCTACAAATCCTAAATGCGGCTAATGATGAATGCTAAGGATATATTGAACAGTAATAGCCATTATGATTTGTGTTCTATGACTAAACCTTACATCATTGCTTGTATTCTAGTCTAAAAATAATATTAATGCAAACAATATATCATTAAAATACAATCTAAGTTCAATAGTTCATATTTATTATTACTATTACTTGAAAACTGGATCATAACAATAGGTGATTAATAATGTTGGCTATGACTCACAGGTGACAACATTAATAAATAAAAACCTATGATAATATAAACCTAATGAGTAGGTACCTACTAAGAACAACTCTACACAAACTATTTTTTAATCACTATCGTTGCATAAGTTCTAACACCGCGTGACTCAAAAAATAGCAGTTTTGAGTTAGGCATGTCATTTGATAAAGAATTGTAAAACACGTTGTTAGACTAATTACAATTAGCGGTTAGACTCAATAGCAACGCGTACGCGTTATTTTAAAACACTGGTTGTATACGCTCCATAAAGCCATATATTCTCCATAAAGCTGGATATACATATTTTTTGTTCTCCTGAAAAGTTTACTGTTTTGCGTTACCGGTGTTAGAACTTAAGCAACAATAATATTATTTTTTATGTTATGACTTAATTATTATACTCCAAATTGTTTAAGGGATCTATTTTAAAATACTTTAAAATTGATGAAAATAACAACAAAAAATCTTTAAGGCACACTTCAAAAATTAATACTTTCCACTATAAAATTAGTGGTTTGCCCTATAATTAATCAAAAACCATTTATTTCTGAATGCACTCATTAAACAAATGGTGGACAGTGATTGGCAAAGCAAATTGTTTCTGCCATTAGCTAGCCGCTACTGCGGCAACGCTTAATTAGCTCGCTCGGCTCAAAACTGGTGCAAACTATTATTTTTAAAGTTTTTTTTTTTAAACTTAGAGTTATTAAAATTAAAATGCAAACAATTAACTTCAAAGCTAAGTGGGAACTATTATTTTTCAAGTTCATGATATATATTTCACTTTAATTACTACTAGTAAACAGTTGATGATAATAATACCTTTGCAATTGATATCCAAAGTAAGTTTTCCTTCATTCTTCGCATCCAACATCGCCTTGACCACCGACAATTCTCCATGTCTGGCAGAATACAACAGGGATTCCTGTGCCTCTGTCCCACAATTATCGTCTTTAGACATTTTAGCGCAATACACGATCAATTCAGGCACTATTTTATAGTAAAACAAGGCTTCTTGTCACTGATCCTCGGTAAAACGCGTCAATTGTCGCTTTTAATTACGTCAAAACACATTTTGTTGCCGTTAAAATATTTTAAAATATTCACAATAAAAGTCCGGTTTGTACAATTTGAATTTCGTCGCGGTTCTTGCTCACTACAACACGACAAAAAACAGTCACAATAAATTCCCAGTGCGATAGAACAAGTATAATAATTAATTTGCGAATATCTTAACTTATCAAATGCGTCAAATGCCTACCGACCTATCAACTATCAAGCCTTTGTCAAATTGTCAAAATAATGACAGTCAGTTGTCAGAGGGTCAGTCAATCGAATACCGATTTGAGAATTTGGTTCCGTACAAAAAACAAAGAGCTTATTTTACCATGAAGTTTTAAGGTAAGCGAAATTTAATTGTTTATTTTACTTTGAAATACTCTGTTGAACACAGTTATTCTTAGAAGTAACTGTTAAGTAGCGATGGGCGTTGAATCAACGAACTAGTTGAATCAACGTTGATGTCTCTTCAACGGAATTAACGTTGACCGTGTACAAATCAACTCGTTGAATTCGTCAACGAGTTACGAGACAACGACGTTTATGAATTCAACTCGTTTCATCGTTTGACGAATTCAACGAGTTGATTTGTACACGGTCAACGTTTTGTTATTTTCAACGTACGTAAATTGTATTTCTTTAAGAATAAAACTCCCGCTACGACGCGATAGTCATGACAAGAATTTGAACTCTAATTATCGAATACAAGATTTAATATTTATTTAGTAATTTGATCAATGTCATTATTTTTTAAAGAAAGTAAACGTAAAGTAAGAATTAATAATGTCATTTTATTAATTCTTAAAATGATCATATTCGTGCGCGGAATGAAACGTTTCGGCGCCGGCAGGGCCGCATTACAACAGCATACGTTAATAAAAGCGTTTAGGCGTTTATCGTTCATACAAGTTGACGTTCGTAACACGTTAACTCGTTGACGAAATTAACTAGTTGATCAACTAGTTGACAAACGCAATTCAACGTTAACGTTTCGTTGACGGAAAAACCTTCAACGACCCATCGCTACTGTTAAGTAAAACAATTCAAATCAAACTTTTTAATTTATTCATTCAATTTCAAGCAGTGGCCATGGATTTCATAAATTATTACGGAATCCTAGTTTCAACGACCTTGACCCAAAAACCTGATGGCTAAGTCTTCGTTCAAAAACTACGCAGATGACAACCGTAATTACATTTCTAAAGAAAACATGAGTAGAAAAACATATATGAAAAAAATTAAACCCCTCTAAACTTTCAATTAGTACTAAAAAAACTGTAGTAAGAAGAAAGAAAGTAGAAATAAAAATGTTAGAAATTTAATATGATTTTGAACGAAGTACTGAATGTCATAATTTCCTTCTGACGGTTCTGACTAGAGATGGGTAACTAGCCGAAATTCCAATAACTTAGCTAGCCGGCTATTCGTGGTGAAATAGCCAGCTAGCTAGCCAGCTATTTAGCTATTTGGCTATTGAATAACTGGCTCACTAACAGACTAGCGGTTGCGGCGGTGTAGCTAAACTAGCTAGGCGATTCGAGTTCGATCCTCACCGCGGCAATAAGTTTAGATGATATTAATACGTTTTTTGTTATGATTTCGTTTATATTGATACTTTTTTTTAAGAAATTCTTTCCTTCTTTATTCGTATGGTTTTTACTAAAAAAAACGAGGTTTCGGCTAGAATTGGACGTAGTTACTCCGGCTATTTTGGCTAGCCAGCTACTCAGCTATCGGCTACCGTGGCGGCTGCATACAAAACTTAGTTTTGTTATACTCTGTGGTGCAGTTCCGGCTGTGCCATAAACTTGTCGGTTATTGTAGCTAATCTAACTAGCCAGTAGCCAATAGCTAGTAGTGATCAGGGCTCGGAAACCGGTTAATTTTCCAAACCGGTTTTGGTCATTGACCTCGAACCGGAATGGATAGCGGTTTTAGGTTTCGGTTACCGGTATTTAACCGGTTAATGGGCGATACCGGTTTTTTACACATTCCGATTCTGTTGAACAAAATTAACCGGTTAATTTGAGTTTCGGCGGTATAAACGAGTTCCATCTCTCTTATACCTACGATAACAAAGCTCTCGCTCTGCGCCAACGAATACGCAAATACGCACTCACAAGCAGATTGTATTCGACCGCGTTGCTGGCTGAGTAGTTTCGTTCTGTGTGACGTGCGTGCAACAAAACACTAATTGAATTTCATGAATTGTGTTGTTTTATAAGTTGTATATTGTGGTTTGTGATTGAGATCGTAAAAAAATAAAATGAATCCTTATTATTATCACATGAAGGGTTTACCGGATAGTCAACCATTTTTGTTTATTTTTTTTTATTTAGGTTAATACTTCGTGAATGTTATGGAGGATAGAATATCTGATACGTAACTGGCGACGTGCCGCCTCTCTAGAAAGAATGTGAGGTTATTTGGGAACTCTAGAGGGTCTCCTGAGACCTCCACTACCATTTTTTTTTTGCCGTAGATCCATTTTTATTTTATAGAATTGTTTTATTTTAGATAAGTATCGAAAATCTACTTTTTTACGGATGCAAGAGCGACCCTATCGAGCTTACGAGCGAACAAAGGTGCATGAAAGGAGCCTCCCCGAATTACGTTCTTCTGACCCCATACGTCTGGTGCACCCTGGGCAACAATCAGCGAGTACTAACACCGATTGGCCAATCCATTTACCACGATGACAAATACAAACATTAGTCCAGTCTTAAAGCCGGCGCTGTGTGTAGTCTCTATTAACATCGAGGGTTTCTCACAAAATAAATCAGGAATATTTTCTGAATTATTTCGCATGACACACTGTGACGTTTTGTGTGTTCAGGAAACCCATAGAATTGAAACTCAGTACCGACCACACATACCTGGACTCACGCTTATCGCCGAGATCTGTCATCCGAAGCACGGTAACGCAGTATTTGCTGCTCCCGTCGTAATCATAAAGTCAACAAAATGTTCAACCCAGAACGACATTGAGGCTATCACCATTGACATCGGTAACTGTACCGTCACTTCTATACGTATACAAACCTCCTAAGACCCCATTCCAGTTTGTACCTCCTGAAAACTTCCAGGACCAACGCATCAAAATTGTGATCGGCGACTTCAACAGTCACAGCATGAGATGGGACTGCAACGCTACGGAAACATGTGGGTAAGCGCTTGAAAAGTGGGCTGAGACGAACGATCTGATGCTGATACACAATCCGAAACAACCGGCCTCATTTAACAGTGGTCGGTGGAAACGTGTTTCTAATCCAGATCTAATCTTTGTCAGCGAAAGTATCAGCTCGCAGTGTAGTAAGACTATCTGCTTCCCAATACCTCGTACACAGCACAGACCGATCGTGTGTACGATTCAGCCCGTTCTTCGTCCTTTAAGTGTCCCTCTGAAGCGCCGGTTCAACTAGTCCAAGGCTAACTGGACACAGTTCTCACAGTTGATAGATGGAGATCTAGTGAAAACACAGCCAATTCCTCAAAATTACGACCAATTTGTTGATATCGTCTCAACAATATCACGTAAATGTATTCCTAGAGCCTGTCGAACATCCTACATCCCAGGGCTATCGGAAAAATCTTCAGAATTGCTTAAAGAGTACGAATCCTTGTATAGCCACGACCCCTTCTCCGAGGAGTCGACCTTGGTTGGCAAGGAGCTGCTATCGCAGATCAGTGAATCCCGTCGGGAAAAATGGATCAATACTGTCACCAAAATTGACATGACGCATAACAGCAAGAAATCTTGGAACACCATCCGGAAACTTAACGGTGATCCACCTACACTATCCTTACCCAGTCAAGACACCGCGTACCAGATCACCCACCAGCTCATTTTGAATGGAAAGTCATCAGGCCGCCTTGCGAACGTCCCAAAACGAAGTAGCCTCACAAGCACATGAGACCGGATAAATAAGTCATTCATCCTGACTGACATTGTTTTAGCCATTCGAAATCTTAAATGTGGCAAAGTCTCAGGAGTGTACAGTATATCTGTGAAGCAAATAAAGCAATTTGGCACAGATGCTGTGTCATGGTTACTGCTTTTCTGTAACAACTGTATGGAATCCGCCTCTATTCCCCGTCTTTGGAAAAAGGCGAAGGTAATAGCTATACCCATACCGGGAAAGGCAGTAGACAATCCCAAAAACTTCCAGCCTATAGCACTCTTGTGCCATACATATAAATTGTTCGAGCGGTTGCTGCTGCCTAGGCTCACAGGCCTTATTGACCCAATTTTGATACCAGAGCAAGCGGGTTTTAGACCAGTGAAGTCATGCTCAAACCAAACACTCAAACTTACTCAGCACATAGAAGATGGATTTGAGTTGGGAAAGGTAACTAGCGTTGTATTTGTGGACTTTTCAGCGGCCTATGACCAAAAATTTGTCATCACACTCCGGGAACTTCTCCATAACCGTCGCTTTCAAGTCAATCTCTTCTCAGACCGTAGTCGTTGGAGATCGCAAAAGAACGGTCTGCCACAAGGCAGCGTTCTGGCCCCGACCCTTTTTAACATATACACCAACGACCAATCGGCTAGCCCAAATACATCCCGCTTCTTATACGCTGATGACCTGGCACTACCTGCTCAAGATACCAACTTTGAAGAAGTGGAGGCCAATCTTACCACGGCTCTTAAGGTCTTAAGTTGAGGAAAACTCTCTTAAGCCTAACTCATCAAAGACTGAGTCCTAAGTTTTCCATCTTTGCAACCACCAAGCGGGTCGTCAGCTTCGCATCATGAGGCAAGGTGTGCCCATAGCCCACAACAACCATCCTAATTATTTGAGTATCGTACCGGATAGGTCTCTGACTTTCGGAAGAAATTATGACATCATTAAAAAGAAGGTGCACGCTCGCAAGTCGCAACAACTTGCTACAGCGTCTCACTACCACCAAGTGGGGAGGCTCTCTGCAAGTTATGCGAACGTCTGGGTTGGCGCTAGCGTTCTCTACTGGTGAGTACGCATGCCCAAAGTGGAGCCGATCTGCCCACGCAAAGCTAGTGGACACAGCCTTAAATGAAACTTGCCGGATCATTACGGGTTGCCTTAAACCAACCCCGGTAAAACTGCCGTACCCAGTTTTTTTTTTCCTTGACTTGGTCTCATTTGACCCTCGTTGCACCTGATGGTAAGCGCAGACAGGGTCTAAGATGAAGCACACGAATCCAAGTAACAGAGATATAGAGAGAGATTCCCCTATACCTCTCTGGCTCTCACATACACACGACGGAACACAGTAAACTGCTTGGCGCTGGACTTTAATGTGAGGGTAGTAGCTAGCCAGGCGGACCGTAAAGATCCTATCACCAAGCGATAGGTTGTCACCTGATTGGAACCACCCGGAGACCACGTGTGGGGTTTCGAACTAAGGGTGCTTTCCCACGGACGAGGGTGACTCAGCCCTCAAGTGGTGCAATACCACTTGCCGGTATTGCACCACCAGATGTCCGTAGGGGCCGTTTCGAGCTCTGCCGAGAAGGCAAAGATGAACGACACACGGCACCCCCTGCATGGCTATATTCCAGTGTCACAAAAGCTGAAAAGCCCCAAGAATTTCCATAAGTGTGTCGAACCTCTGGCCTCGGAGTTGCCAAGAGAGAGGTGCAACCTTTGGAGAGATGGGGTCTCCCTACCAAACCCATTCGTGCCACCTGCGGAGAGACCTCCGCCTGGACATGAAGTGCCGTGGCCGATCTGGAAGTCATTAAACAAACTTCGAGAACTCAGGTCGGTCGGAGCAAAGACAACATGTTTAGGTGGGGTTTCAGTGAAAGTACCGATTTTAGCTGTTTGTGCGGTACAACCCATACGATATGGCCCAACTCACATCATGCCGTGCGAGCCCTAACAGCTGCACGCAGGAAGACTTAATGGTTGCCAATGACAACGCAGTCCAAGTGGCCAAGTTCTGGGTCACAGTAATATAATTAAGTTTTAATATAATTAATTTGTCATCGAAAAGCTAAGAAGAAGAAGAAGAAGCTAACAAAAATCCTGTCATCCCCTTAGAACCTAACCTACTCGACAGCACTATCGACTAGCAAAGGAAATCATTCACGGTCATATTTATGATTAGTTACGGTTTACTCACGTGCATTTTTCGGGATTGCCCGACTAGTTTTTTAGTGGACAATTGCGGCAGTTTTTACGCTCACCGAAGGATAAGGATCCGCTAGGCGTTCCTGGTGTATACAAGATACCGTGCGACTGTGGCCTGAGTTATATAGGGGAAACTCGCCGCAATATCGCAACCAGACTTAATGAACACATACGTAGTATGAAGAGTATGGACAGCACGAGGTCGGCAGTGGCAGAACACATCTGTAACTCGGGTACGGCTCACTTCATGCGTTTTGATAAAGCTTCCGTACTAGCGAAGGAGAAATATTTCGTGCCGCGAAAAGTACGTGAAGCCATCGAAATCAGCCGTCATCCGAATTTCAATAGAGACGGTGGTTGGACACTGCCACCTGCCTGGAGACCAGCTCTGAAGTCTACGTCATATAAAAGTGAGTTAAGTCTGGAGTGCGACACAGTAAGCGCGGTATGCACTGGCACTAAGTATCACAACAACACGGACACGACAAGTGACGAAGATGCACGAGCAATACCGACACAGAGCGCGCCCCTCTCGTTGCGGGCGCAACGCTACGCGGCGCAGTGCAGCGCTAGTTTGACTCGCGACCTCGCCGCGTGATCAGCTCATGATTAAGGACTCCGTTTGGGTCCGAAACTAGTCGGGCAATCCCGAAAAATGCACGTGAGTAAACCGTAACTAATCATAAATATGAATGTGTCTCACGAAAGTTCTAATAGTAAAATCATTCACGGTTCATACAAAGTTCGGCCCAAAAGTCCAAAAGTTATTTATTATAGCACTGTATCTACTATTATAAAATGCTCGAGTTAAGTAGCGGCCGCACGACACTTTCGTGAAAGATGCGAACCCAATTCTCTCTGTGGCGAACGACGAAAGAAAACTAAACACAAACAAGTAAGCACGTGCGTAAGAGTGTGACGAAATGACGGCGGCGCGGGCGTGCGTCTGTTGAGTAAAACCGGTTAATTCAGGTTAGCGCGAGTTTTAAAATTCTTTTCTCTGTAATAACCGGTAACCAAAATGATTTAGGTTTAGCCGAAACCGTTTTTGTAATTAACCGGTTAATGGATGAACGGAATTATACCGGTTTTATGAACACTATTAACCGGTATTTCTTAACCGGTTCCGAGCCCTGGTAGTGATGGCAATAACGGCTATTTTACAATAATGAATTATCCTGTTGTGTTATTTCGTAAAAACTGTTATTGTAAACTGTTGTCTGTTATCGTGTTATTGTTGTTTGCAGAAAGCTCGGTAGTAAAACCAGTGATGCCAACTTAGCAATTTTATAGCTAGATCTAGCAATTTTTGCAACCCCATCAGATATAATTTAGATAAATTTGAAGCTTAACTAAAAAAAAAATATTTGAAAATCAATAACAATATGTCAATAATCCTATAACAGAATAACAGCAATTACCAAATAATTTTTCGTTGTCTGTTGTTTTTTCTTGATTATATAAATTAGAGTTTACGTCAATGGAAGAAAGCATAAAATCGAAATGTAAAAAGTGAGAATTGTGACAATAAAATAGTCGAAACCAATTTAAGCAAATTTGAACTTTATTACGTCCCGTTAGTGATTATATTAATCACAAAACTAGCGTTGCATCGCGATTGGAATGCGCGAGCGCTATCTCCCTCTCACACCAAATGTCTGCATATTGCGTGTCTATTCAATAATGGCAACAGTTTATAACGCGAGTGCTATCTCCCTCTCACACCTAATGTCTGCATATCGCGTGCCTACTCTTACCTAAACTGTTATCATTTCAATAATGACAACATTTTATAACGACAACAGGATAATTGACTTTTCAATAATGGATTATTCATTACGTTCAAATAATGCATTACGAAAACGGTTGTTGTAATAACGACCACCACTAATAGCTAGGTATCGTGTTGACGGATATCATAGCCGTGGCTATTTTTTGAATAGCCGCTATTTAGCTAGTTATTAGAATAGCTACCCATCTCTAGTTCTGACTTGTCAACAAGTTGACAAGTTTTTGTTACCCAGTTTTTTTACCGGTATATTATATCAAAAAGTAAATAGTTACTGAGAAAAATGTGTGACGACGTCCAAAAGTGTTGCCGCATATGTTTAGACGTCGAATCCGACCACGTCTCCATACTCGAGGACCCTACAATCAGCCTACACATGAAATCCTGTCTCGCAGTAACCGTATCTTCAAATGACTACCTCCCAAAATCAGTATGCTTGTCCTGTGTATCATCATTGAATCAATTTTATAATTTCCAACTAAACGCTCGCTGTTCCCAAGACTGGTTAGAATCGTCAACGCAAGAAAAGATGAAAAAATCATCCGAAAACAAAATGGTTATACAACCCTTACCTGACTCCGAATACAACTCAGATTCGCTCCTAGAGTTTCTTAATAACACTGCGAACATTGAGGAGTACTTAAACAATCTCGGAAAGGAAGATATACCCTGTATTGTTAATATGTTGGATAAGAATGAGCATTCATTTGAAATTAGTAAGATGAACAACAAAACTACCAAAGTTCCAAGTCCAAAAAAGAAAGACATATCAAAGAAATTTAAAATGGAAATAGATGTGTTAGATACAAATTTCCAAATGGTAAAAGGGCTTTTAACGAAAGATACTGATCCCAAAATAAAGGTAAACCAAGCAAAGATAGAGAAAAATGCCTTCATATGTTTTGGCTGCAAAACGAAGTATGACACGGTACAAAAATTGTTGCAACACATGAGCACATGTGACATAGCGTCCCGCACTTGCATACACTGCGACATGCTATTTAATTCTAAACAACAAATGCAACAGCATTCAATCGCTCACAATACATCGCTGCCTTTCACTTGCAACTGTGGCGAAGAGTTTCAATCAAAGGAGCGACTGATACAACACCACAAAACTTGCCACACAGACTACGCAGCTTCTGTAGGATGCGTGTACCGCTGCAAAGAATGCGGAGACACATTTAAAGAGAGGTTCCAGTTATATAAACACGCTAAAGAACATATTATTAAAGCTGAAGAGAGAATTTGTGATGTATGCGGTCACACGTTTATTGGCAGTGATGCTTTAAATAAACATAGGAAGGAGGAACATGAAAAGCCTGAAAATGTTATGTACAGGTAAAAACATTTACCAACAGACTATTATTTTTAAAAACTACAGACATCCTTGCAATCTGAACCAACTGAAGTGCGCTTTAGAAGAAATTGTTAATTTTGTTACATCCTAATAATGCTGCACTATGTCAGCATATCATTGGAAAATGCTGCTAACGCATTCTCTTGACATACATGTCCTAGTTCCCCTTTATGCAATACACAAGTTTTTTTTATCCTGTATAAAATTTACACATAGCATGCTGAGAAAAGAGGATTCAAGGAAACCAAGCACTCTATCACATTAAAGTCTGGCCAAGCAGTTTACTACAAGGTGAAATTGAAAACACTCGACAAACTGAAATGGGAGATTGTACTCATCACTATGAACAAATTTTACTATGGGATCAAAACTGAAATCGTAAAAAAAAATCTTCTGTTCCCTACATTTTGACGAGTTATGCGAACATAGATGTAGGGAACAGCTGTTTTTTTTCGCGATTTCAGGTTTGGTCCCATAGTAAAAGTTGTTCATAGTTATGAGTACAATCTCCCATTTCGGTTTGTCGAGTGTTTCCAATTTCACCCTGTATATTCCACCCTGTGTATGTGAGAGCTAAAGCGTTATAGGCAAATCATAAGGCCCGCCGCACTTTGGATGCGAATTCGTATCGTACGTAAACGTATATGAATACGGGTTGTACGAATTGAGTGCGCGTTTTATGTTCAACACACCAAAGTGTATTAAAAATACCAACAAGTTCGGGTTGGTTTTGACGTCGGAACTTCACGCACGTATACGTACTGTTATACCCTTACAATGTTAGTGGAATGGCTGACCACCATTCAAATGTGCTGTGTCAACATTATTGGTCTTTGTTGTGCATTGGTCACGTAGCCTAGTGAGTCAGTTCGGTCTAAATCTCGGTACGGGTCGGAAGTCCCAAATTCTACTATTTTCTGTATCCCAAGTTCCTTAATTCAATAAACTCTGTTTCCAGTGTGATTAATTGTTTTTTTTAAAAACAATAATCCGAACTCTCCTATAACAGTACGTACGACTAACTCGCACCCAGTCTGCGAGCTCCCGTAGGACTTGGAAGGTTGGAATTGTTCGTGCGTTTTCGTACGTGTTCGTACGAGTCAAATTCGTACGAAAACGCGTTCAAAGTAGGGATGAGACGTATTTACGCTACCACGTTTTAAAACCAGGGCTTCACTTCGAAGAAGGGCGCCCTGGTGCGGACGGGAAATACTTGCAAGTATGAAAGTATTTGCTAGTCAGACGCGGCAGAGGTGAAACACACCAGAGTTGAAAACACTTGCATAGGAAATCGACCCATGTCACCCTATAAATAAGGAGCAAAATCGTATTTCCGAAAAAAATACTTAGAACTTCCAAGTATTTTTTTCGCAAATAGGATTATGCTCCTTATGACCATGAAAATACGGATCAATTTCGTATGCAAGTATTTTCAACTCAGCGGCGGCGGGGCGCACGCTTGCGCTGCCACGAGCCCCGCGCCCTTGGTTTCCACAGTTGGAAATACTTGCATAGGAAATCGATCCATGTTGTCATATAAATAAGGAGCTCAATCGTATTTGCGAAAAAAATACTTTCAAGTATAAAGTATTTTCAGCCCCGCCGCCGCCGAGCTGGAAATACTTGCATAGGAAATCGATCCATGTTGTCATTTAAATAAAGAGCACAATCGTATTTGCGAAAAAAATACTTTCAAGTACAAAGTATTTTTAGCCCCGCCGCCGCCGAGTTGGAAATACTTGCATAGGAAATCGGTCCATGTTGTCATATAAATAAGGAGCACAATCGTATTTGCGAAAAAAATACTTTCAAGTATAAAGTATTTTCAGCCCCGCCGCCGCCGAGCTGGAAATACTTGCATAGGAAATCGATCCATGTTGTCATTTAAATAAAGAGCACAATCGTATTTGCGAAAAAAATACTTTCAAGTACAAAGTATTTTTAGCCCCGCCGCCGCCGAGTTGGAAATACTTGCATAGGAAATCGGTCCATGTTGTCATATAAATAAGGAGCACAATCGTATTTGCGAAAAAAATACTTTCAAGTATAAAGTATTTTCAGCCCCGCCGCCGCCGAGTTGGAAATACTTGCATAGGAAATCGGTCCATGTTGTCATATAAATAAGGAGCACAATCGTATTTGCCAAAAAAATACTTGCAAGTTTAAAGTATTTTTGCACTGCTGCCGCCGAGTTGGAAATACTTGCATGGGAAATCGATCCATATTTTCATTAGCATAAGGCGCATAATCGTATTTGCGAAAAAAAATACTTGCAAGATAAAAGTATTTTCTTTCCCACAAATACGATTTTGCTCGTTAGGATGACTCTGGAAGCCAAGGGCGCAAGCCTCGCGCTCGCGGTTGCGAGTTCGGGGCTCGATGGCTGTGCCCGAACTATTCCGAAGGTGCCCGAGTAAAATAAGGAACATAATTGCGTAAACATTTTCGGCTCCATTTTTTTAGACTAGTTCGCGCCTTTCTTCCTTACTGCTATACGAATAAGACACATTATAGCGAGTACGAAAGTATTTTAAGTACCTATAAGTAATTATAATAATTGTTATGTTTACATTCAAATAAATTTTTTTTTTTTTTTTTTTTTTCAGTACGCTTTTTTTTTTTTTTTTTTTTTTTTTTTTTTTTTTTTTTTTTTTTTTTTTTTAAACGTTGCCCCACACTAAGATTTCTCTTGTATCGTGGGTGCGTTTACAGACACAAATTTCACAAACAAACGCCCAGACCCGAAACAACCATCTGTAGGCCATACAAATTTTTGTTCCGTGTGGGAATCGAACCCACGACCCGTGGCGCAGCAGCCAATCGCTTAGCCACTGCACCAAACGTGTCGTTGTTGTTGTGATGCGAACTTGTTACGTCACCAACTGACCGTCACCGTTAATTCGCGAATTTATTGAATTTAGTGTAAATTTTTGTACTAATAACAATAAGTGTGTAATTAACATTTAAAACTCAACATTTTTGTGTGGATTCTGTGTTTATTAGTTAGGAGTTGTAAATATAAGAAGCGATTTCGAGGGATTATAGGATAGACGATTTTTGAACTATAAATAATAGATTGTAAATAAGACTGTGATTTTTGTATATGTAATAGTTAGGTATTAGTTGTAAATAATAATAAAGAAATCTATAAATATGGCTCCTAAGAAAAGTGTGATTAAAAAGTAGGAAGGAAAGATTTAATTTCATCTAAAAAAACCTGTACAATATTGCAGCACGGTACGACTAGATCTAATACTGCCAAATACTTTCAAGTATTTTGAACCCTGGTTTTCGACCCTGGTATTTTTACATACTCGTACTTGGAAGCCCTGGTATTGAATTTTGCAAGTATATCCCATCCCTAGTTCAAAGTGCGGCCGGCCTAATATCTTTATTAATTGAATTTTTGACCCTGTCTGCGCTAACCATCAGCTAGGATCAAATGTGACCAAGACCAAAAAGGTATTTTCCCAGTCCATGCGGGAAAACACAGTCTACGTCTAAACCAAAGTGCCATTCTAATTGGCTACGATCGTACAAGCAAACGATGCGATTTCGACGCGCGATGAGCGTTTCCGATCGTGAGATGCCGTCGCGTTGCTGTGCCGCGTGACCATTTGGAACACTCAAAAGAGATCTGTAGCTTTGATTGCACGATCAAACCCATCCTACGATTGTTATTAAGCATTTCGGCTGGTTTTATAGTCACGCCGCTAGACGCGCCGCTGGGCAGCGCGCTGTTAACAGCGCGCGCTTGAACAGCGGTGCACTGTGAAACGACATTAGTACCGCGCGTTCCGCTGCTGCGAGACAGTCGTGTACAATATGAACGTTAATGCAGTTACGGCGCGTCTCAACGGCGTCACACTAAAACGCATACTGGCCGTAGAAGCGCATGAGCGGCGCGCGCTTCGGCATCGCCGGCGAACAGCGCGCGTTTACTGAACGGCGCTGCTCAAGCGCACGACTTTGAAACGCAACTACTACCCTATACATCACCACGGTGCTGCCGAAACGCGTAACAATAAAACCAGCCTTCCTGTGCTCGCGCGATGACTTACGAAACCCATTGGACCATCGCACGATCGTTTTCATCGCACGACGAAAACGCATCGTTTGCTCGTACGATCATAGCCACATAGGACGACGCTTTCGTTTTTGGATTTAAATATTTGATATTGTTTGTTACAGATGCAAAATATGCAGTGCTACATCATCAGACCGCAAAGAGATGTACCTCCACGTGAAACAGCACACCACAAAGCCTGAACCTACCCGCCACTTATGCGAGTCTTGTGGCCGTAGCTTTGCCACGAGAACTTCATTATTGCGACACTCCATACTCCATGGGAATAATAAAACTGGCTGCAATATTTGTAACAGAGTATTTAAAGATACGAAGATGCTGCAGCATCATTTGCAGGAGCACATTGAGATGGCCATGTGTGAGAAGTGCGGACAAAACGTGAATAAATATAAGCTGAATATGCACAGGTGTATGTAAAACTTCAGACTTTGTTCTGTTATTACTTTTTCGGATGTCTGCTTCAGTCTGCTTCTAATATCGAGCAACAAGAATGACGTATCTATTTTTTATACTTACATGTGTTCGGTGTAGAGATTAGAAATGGTTGTGACAACTCGACTAACTAGTAAAGTTGATTTAAAAAAATTTTGTTAACTTCAACAGTGGACTGCTATAAGCTGATCAGCAGTAGGAATGTTAATGTTGAAATGAAACATTTTTTACATGTAGTTGGGTACTCCACTCCATATTGTATACGTATCTCAATACTCTCAATACTGGATCTATCTTTTGTCTGGCACCACTGACTAATGTTAACCGTAAGGACCTCTAAGGCGATCAACACACGAAGCGGCTGGCGAGCCGCGGCGGTGCGCGGCCGAACGGATCAAAATCACACGGCATCGCTGCTCCGCGCGATAACATTTTGTTTCGCTCGGTCGCAATCTGCCGCGGCAGGCGGCGCAGCGACGCTCCGTGTTTATCGCCTTACTATCTCTAAATCTGCATCAAATTCCAGTACGTACGGGTGCATAAAAAGAGCAAGCAAAGGTATGGTTGAGATTAAAACGGGGTAAGTTATCATAACATCAGTAAAACTTCCATTTGATTTATTCCGATCTAGACTCAATACTGAACCCCCATACCCTTTCTTACCCTCTATGTACAGTACTACAGGAAACCTAGGTACCTCTCGAATCTCTCGATGCTTCTGGAACATGAAACATGTCAGAAATCTTGTATTTTTTCTAAATAAAAGACACTTTAATAAAGGTACATTATTTATTCAAATAGTAACTAAACTCTTTATCTATCATAATTCTAAAAAGTCCACAAAACAGGTACCATCTACATACCTACAGCAAAAAACACAAGTATCAAATACTTCACAAGAATTTTGCATTGCAAGCACTACGATTGGAACTCCCAATTCACAATCTATCCGTTTGAGGAACTTTTTCTCTCTCATACGCGACAGCTCACTAAGGTTGACCGCACGCGGGCCACTGCGTGGCCGGGACACTTCGTGTACCAAGCCATTGGAGGTTGGTCGTTCGAGGTACCAAGACGATCGCTCGAGGTAACAAGAAGGTCGCTCGACCGCTCGAGGTAACAAGACGGTTGCTTGACGTATCAAGACGTTCGCTTTAAGGTCCCGTCTTGATCGCTAAATGTACAAGTTCGAGACTGGCTGCAAACTGCAGACTGCATCCACAGACCGCAACTCGCCGTCCGAATGACACCTTTAAGGTGCACACCTTAAAGGTAGTATTCCAACGGCGACCGCAAACTGCAACCGCAGATGACAGCAGCAGACAAGCGACACTACTGGTTCATACAAACCAATGTGACTTGCGATCTGCGGTTGCAGTCTGCAGTTTGCAGCCCGTCTCGGACTTGTACCTTTACAGCGATTATGCACTGCATCCGATCCGGATCCGTGAAAACAAGAATGTAAAAAACTCGGACCGAATTCGGATATTGCTTTACGCACTGCATCCGATCCGAATCCGTGAAAATACGAATCTAGTCTATAAAACTCGGACCGAATTCGGACATCGCTTACGCACTTATCCGATCTCTGATCCAAATTCAAACAATTCAGAGGCCAGCTTTGGCATATCCATTTGACGTTCGATTTGAATCCGAGGTAATGCGAAAGGGTTCATACAAACAGTACTACGGCTACTTCGGTCCGTCAATTTTTCTTCCGAATTAGAAACTCACGGATGACAGAGAGAAATCGGATGACAGAATTCGGATCTAGAGCGTAAACTACCATACAAATAGTTCTATGACTACTTCGGAACGTATTTTCTCGGATTCGGATCGGATGCATTGCGTAACCGCTCTCAGCGATCAAGACGGTGTGGAAAGCCAAATGACGCGGACGGTCGCTCGAGCGATCTTGGGGATAGCTGCATACAGCAAACGGCCGTAGCTAAACACAAACAGCGATCAACTGTGTCTAGAGCAACTGAAAGGCTGATCGACGCAAAGTTAACTAAGTAATCAGCTTTCAAATCGGTGAAGTTAAGTGATGTGATAGGTTAATAGTATTTTGGTTGACAACAGATTAAATTAATCAGCGTTTTAGAAACCGGAGGGTATTTTCTCATCTGCGCGTGCGGTCAGCTTTAGAATCACTTCACATAAATAATGATCACATTATTATCAGCATCTAGATACATTTAGCTGGATACTATGCATCGCTCAATAACTAGCATCACGCTAGCTTCATGCACATAAATAGGAAGTAAAGGACACATGCAATATGTTAACCAAAATACACCCTTTTTATACCAACCAAATGAAAAAAGATGCTGATGTCAGAGTGATTTTTCGCACGTATCTACACATTCATCTAAACTACCTTCATGTTTTCTGAACTGCTTATGTCGGTAACTACTCCTGGAAAGCTATAAGCATCCAGCTGAAAAAGCATTTAGAGCATTGAATCCATTGAATCTCTCGTTTAACTGTATCCGTATCGTATAATCTAGGTTTAAAAGTTAGCCAAGAATCACCAAAGATTCTCTCAGCAAAAACAAAACCACCCTCGGTGCCGGATGTTGAAAAAATCAGTAAAAATAATCCTTATTCTGTACGGCATAAGGTTGTTGAGATCGATCAAGAACTTCATAAAAGAGGGTATGCAGATATTCCGATGATTTTTGCGGACTCCTGAAAATATTACAATTGTGAGTATAAGTAATGGTAGTATGGGGATACCTACTTCTCTCGTGCCGGCTCGAGCTAAACGAGAATAGCATAGGCCATGGTGGAAAAATTAGCCGGTCAGTAAGTTTGGTAGCGGGGCTGACTGCCCAAGGTGCACTAGACGTACGCACCAACTTAAGTATCGCCACTCAGGCTCTTTTAATACACTCTAATAGGGTGAGGATATTAAGAATAAGAACAGCCCAATAGCGGGGTAAGTTAGTATAGTTAGGTAATGTGACTGCGGATGTCTCCGATCTTCGGGGAGGACCGAAGAGCCGTCAGTTACAGATGTCATGCAAATACCATACGGTACTCATTACGACAGAAGCCTGACTGACAGCTGGTTTGAGAGGTCAGTTAACAGTCGCTTGGTGTAAAATGCTGATAAGCAGCAGCATCTGGTTTCAAATTTAGTAAAAGACTGCGATAATGACAATCATACCTTCAATAATAGTCTTGGCAGCTTGCTTAGCAGTAATCTCGGAGTACCACGAGGTGAACCTATGTGAAGGCGGTGGGTACATGCCCGTGGCAACAGTAGCTAGGTATACGGAAGTGGTGTTGATGTTCCTAGTCCACGTATCTAGCCGGAGCTCTTCTGTTATCGAATCCATTAGCCCTGCATTAAAAGGCTAACTTAATACTTAAAAGATCAATAGACGGGAAAGGAGAGTTGCAATCGGGACCTTCCTACCAAGAAAATAGAGCCTGTTACTAACACACAAAGTCTATCGCTGTCGCATATTCGAAATGATAACTGCAAATGAGCTGCACTCCGTCAGTTGTTACGCAGTTGCACTGTCTACATCCTTACTGCCTTGAAGCTACATTTGGCAGTTGCATAGTTAACAGTTGCGACTGGATGTGCAGTCATCTTGCAAATATGAAACGAAATATGTTTCGCCAAACCCAGCGTTATAAGCCCCCCCTGAACTCTCTAGGCTGAGTTCAGTCCTTTTTTTTATCTTTGGAAATTTGTCATGGATACCTTCGGCCTGGGAAGGCGAAGGGTTATGCCACACTTTTACCGGCTAAAAACCCACGGTGTTCCTTCTCCTGACCCTTGGCTGGGGTCGCGGAATTCGTAGCTGCATGCACCGTGACCCCGGCAAGCCTTCTCTTTCTGTGAGGTTTGGCCCCACGTCCTCCTGAGAGGCGTGCGCGCACCACTGCGCGCCGCCTTCTCGGGCCTGTTACTGGTCGGGCGACAGGTCCCCCTAACCCGCCGCCCGCAGGCCACTCACTACGGTGGCCGGAGATCGTCGCGCGCCCTCCGGTGCCCGGTGCGTCTGGCGCGGGAAAGAAGAGTGGCAGCAGCCTCTCTCTCCCTCTCCGCTCCCTCTTTGTTCGCCATCACCTCTTCGCAAAACGAGGCGACGCCTTTCCGCGCACTCTCTGTCCTGACCATGGACAGAACCACGGCCGGAAGCGAGAAGGCTTGAGTTCAGTCCCCTTGAACTGCCCCCTGCTCGACGTAGCCAGTTAGGGGAATTTCATAAACCACACCATATTTCCGTCATAGCTGCCTCGGCTGGTAGTTGCTAGATTAAACCTGCAGTTATTTGATGGTGGATGAGAAGTTTAGATCTTTACCTTTGAGCCCAAATTTAGCTGCACAGTACGGAACCATGTCTGCGCACGGCATTAAGCCTGCGCTCGAGTTGATTGCGACAATATGTCCATGCCGCCTCTCTATCATACTTGGCAGGAAGGCTTGGATTACCTGGAAGCCAGTAAAACAGCAGAAAAACTTTTAGTAGCCGGAGTTTCTGCTTGGGGAAGTATTAACTTCGCCTTTGCCTATGGCATTAAGTCCGCCTCTGTACAGATTTTGTGCGAAAGTATAATAATAATATAATAATATGTTTATTTGCCAAAAAAGGTGCTTTACATTTCCTTAAGTTCTATAATAAAGTATAGTTTTACATTTTGAATGATACAAGGAAACATTTACCTAAGAACTCCACACTAGGTCGAGCCTGTCTCGTGGAGTCCTTGAGTGAAATTACTATTAGAAAATGCCTATTACGGAACATTATCGTTGGATCATTATTGTAACAATCAAGTATACCAAGTAAGCACATCTAGATGAATGGTATAATCGAATTAAAACAATGAATTTAAAAAAAAGGAAACTAATAATAAAAATACAAAAAAAATTATGCAGTCCATGGGAATGTGTGCATTAGTATAGGCGTGTGTGTATGTATGGGCGTGTGTGCATGTATAGGCGTGTGTGTATGTATGGGCGTGTGTGCATGTATGGGCGTGTGTGCATGTATGGGCGTGTGCGTATGTATGGGCGTGTGTTTATGCATGGGTGAGTGTGTATATATGGGCATGTGTGTGGGTGTAGTTTATCCGTTTATATAAATAAATAACTTTAGGCGATTGATCGATATGCCAACGCTTCTTGCGTTGGCATACAAAGACTTGTTCATTCAGTAACCTACCTACATAGGTGGTGAGTAGGTATCGAATTTGTGCGTATAATTCTAGATATTGGAAGAAAGTGAGGTCGTCGCCGGTAGGTTCCTACCTGGTTCACAGAATAAATAGTACAAGTACCTGGTTGGTAATTATGGCTTCGTTATATTCGCTAATTTGTTAACAGAATTTCCTAAAGTACCCTTATAGCTATATGACAATGTGAGTTCCATACAAAATTTCAGCAGAATGCAGAGGTAGGAAAGCAAGTACTTGTTCTGCCTAGACTTTTCCCAATTATGTTGAGGTCAGCTGTATACCAGTATTTCACGAGGAGCGACCGCCATCAGACCTCCGCAGCCCTGTTACTGAGCAATGCCGATCTTAAGTTTAGATCATCTCATCATGTGATCATTGTCAGACTTTTGGGCTTCTGACTACCCGTAACGGCTGTCATAGGTATTCGTATGACACCCAGGACCGACGGTTTAATGTGCTCTCCGAGACACGGAGGGGTCTCGATGTGTAAGGAATGCTCACCCATCCACGGACGGACCGCGGCAAGCGCAGTTTAACTTTCCAAATCATATGATCCGCGCGGTTGTTACTTAGCCACTGCCCCCTCGGGAAAGCAGGTTATGTACGTATATAATAAGTATAATAGGTAAATGTAGAGGGTACTCGAATGTAGTCCATCAGTAAATTACATTTCCGATCTTAAAGGCACAAACAAGTCCGAGACGGGCTGCAGACCGTAAACTGCAAAAGTAGTATCGCTTGTGGTGCGATCTGCGGCTGCGGTCTGCGGTTGCAGTTTTGCAGTAGCTGTCGGAATAGCACATTTAAAGTGCACACCTTAAAGGCGCTATTCCGATGGCGACTTGCGGTCTGCGGTTGCAATCTGCAGTTTACAGCCCGTCTCGATACTTAAGTATGTCCGGCGCACCCTGGGCACTTAGCCTCGCTACCAACCTTGCTGACTGGCTAATCTTTTCACCACAGCATCAGCTGTTTTCGTATAGCTCGTGCTGACACGAGAGAAGAAGAAGCCCGTCTCGGACTTGTACCTTTAATCCAAGATTTAAAGTTGAACAGTTACCCAAAAATGTGCAAGCAGGTTGATCTCGATGTGCTTCATGATGGCGTCTTGCCGCAGCTGGCAGATGGGAGCACAGGACAAGACACCCGCGTTGCTTATTACTATGGACACATCGGTCAGCTGGCGTCGCATGCGCATCGCTAGTGCAGCTACTTGTTCGCGAACAGTCACGTCTATTGTGTAGCCGTAACACTGTGGGAACGGGAAATATTTGTTGTTAGGAAAATGTAAAAATAGTTTCTAAGTATCTATAGTTATTTCCACGTATGGGCTGGCCCGAAGCCTTTGACGGAATTGAGTTCGAAAAAATGGGGCTCTTTATCAAGCTTTTTTCTAGGTGCCCATTCTATCGCCAAGTAGCGTTGCCCCACATTGTTGCATTCACATAGTTTTATACCACAATGTCTGCTGTCGTCATTAGCAAGAACAGATTGTTTCTCCATCTTCTGTCATGATGATCATTTACAGCCTGAAGTCACCTATTGTTGGGATGTTAGGCAAAAGCCCCCTTTTTGACGCCAACGGTCTCTGTCCCGTGCTGATTTCATCTCATTTCCCCGTTTTTTTTGCTACTGTCGCTCTGCTTGCTCTAGGGTCCCTTGGTACCTACCACTTGCTTTTCATTTTAATAAGATCTCTATAAAACAACTCTTTTTTTATCATGGGAAGATCCTAATGGGAATACTTTTTCCCGGGGGAAGCCGAAGGGTTGCCGGCTAAAAACCCACGGTGTTCCTTCTCCTGACCTTTTGCCGAGGTCGCGGGATTCGCAGCTGCATGCACCGCAACCCTGGCAGGCCTCGGTACGCCAGCCCCTTTCAGACCTCTCCTTCTGTGGGGCTATAAAACAATCCTATGCGTAATCATGGAAAATCGAAGAGATGAGACATACCTCTCCATCTTTAAGCCTTATTTCATCGACGACAGCATTGTTTCGCTGCGTGTCACTGTCCCAACATATCACGGTGGCGCCGTGCTCCGCGAACTGGATGGCCAGCTCCCGTCCGATGCCGTGACCTGCACCCGTTATCTGTTCAATAGTTGGATATTAAAATAAGTTCTTCCTAGAAGGTTTCTGGTTCGACCTTAGGCGTTTCCCCCGGTGACGCATCTTGTCGGAACGACAACAGCCGCGTGCACACTACAGAGACATGCGTGCATCTATGCGACAGCTGTGTGCGACTCGGTACATTTCAGTGCGATGCTAAAATCGTTCTGATGCGTGTCGCTCCGACTTGCGTCAGCTAGGGGAACCGCCTTAGTGTGTACCATGTACTAAAATCCGGGGCTTGTTTAATCGGGTCGCGTGTCGTTGTCGCTTCCGCATGAGACCCCGTAAGATAAAGCACTCGAATCAAAGTAGCAAAAACATAAAGGGACTCCCCTATACCCCTCTGGCTCTCACATACACATGACGGAACACAGTAAACTGCTTGACTTGACTTTAATGTGATCATAACTAACCAACACAGTCTCTCCATGCAGGCTTTTAACAGCTGGTGGGATCAAAATCTTTGCAAGTGCCACAGTACACGCAGAGCTCAGTTTGACAATCAGCACCAGAGTATCTAAGGTCCACAGAGGCACCGCAGCCAGCCCCCCACTGCCCCACCACGGTAGGATCCATACTTCTTGCAAAATCCTAAACTTCCTAGCCAAGTTACCTATAAATCGCACAAATATATTTTTCCTATGCATAGAGATAAAATAAACCTAAAAATATATTGACAGTTATGTTTGAATTGTCAGTACCTAATTGTCAGATTCGTCGTTTTTTTTCAGGCGAAGTTGTAATGGCCATTTCGTTTGGCCAAATTGCCAACGTACCTACTTATATTGTTTTCACCTTAGAATAAGTACTAAAGCTTTAGTACTTATTTATTATAGTATTTATAATTATCATAAATGTAATTGATAATTATACTCATGATCGGAACGACTAATTAATATTGTTTAAATACGCCAACCTATAGTTAACATTATATCGCTTAGCAGCTTAGAGCATAATTATACTTAGCAGCCACGGACTAGAAAAAAAAGAAGGACTCCGCGCCACGCATATCAAAAGTGAAGCACCGTACCGATCTATGTGTGCGTGATTTGAAGGATACCAGATAAATGAAAATTTCCCCATTTTTTTTTATATTTTGAAAGTTTCATTTCTTTAAATGAAGCCTTATAAGAAGTCCGCTTACATTATTTAATTGAAATTACAAACATATACTTAGTTAAAACTTAAAATTAAGTATTTATTTTGTATGAGTGACAAGAAAAACGTTTTCGACGGAATTCAATGTTCTTCATCTCTGCAGGCTCTTATTATTTTAATCCAATCATTATTCCATGGTTGATTTGCTGTAGGAAATCTATAAAAATAATCATTTTCAATACTTGCAAAAAACTCACAAAGAACACAAAAAAATGGATTACCCAATCTCTCGGGAAAATTACCCATTTATTTTCCGACAGCACTTCTATGTCTTTTGAGGTTTTGTGTTCCAATAGTAATGATTTTAAAATGTCAAAAATACAATATATCAACAGGTTAAATAAGTGTCTTACTTGTGAATGTTATTCCTTGACACTTTTTCTGGGATGTAGAATTATTTTTAAATTTTGGAGGAATGAGTGGTTACCTACTCGTCGTCGTAAATAAAACTATGATAACGAGGTCAGAAATGCGAATGATCGAATGTATATGTATATCCCAAAATGTCCTATTTATATTTACAAATTTCGTCTTACAATTACAACTTAGCTAAACTATATTACAAATATTTACACCAATCATAATCTAATAAACGGCGCGCCACGCCCCGCGGGGTGCGGGCGCGGGACGAAGTTGAACACCTGCACCGAGCTTATAAATACGAGTTGACACGCGTCGCGTCCTCCGCACGCATTCCGCCGAGCGCCGATGTCGAGTGAAGATACGTGATCCTCTCTGCTGTCCAGTGTCCATGCTGTCGTGATCAGTGAAGATGTGCATGTGCTGTGCTGCGTGGCTTGCCTCATTACCAAACGCTCTTATCAGAGCGAACTGACGCGTGCGGCGGCGTGGTGTGATATCGATGTTGGCCGCGTCGATATTACGTTGCGTCGCTGGCGCGGAAGCGTCTTTATCAAGACGACGTCTTGTCTCTTGCTGTTCTTGTTTCTTTGCGGTAGACGCCTGAACGTGTCGTCTTTCTCAAGGCGGTTTCTCTCACTGTCTCTGAGAGGCTCCTCAAAACGTGGTAACGGTGCAGGTACTGGTATTGGTGTATGGTACGGTGTTCATGGTAAGGTACGGTATTCATGGTATGGTAAGGTAAGGTAAGGTAAAGTGATGAGTAAGTATACTATGTCACTACATCACTCCCCCCTAAGCTAAGCGTACGTTCGGTTTCACTGAGCGTCCAGAACGAGTGACGTAGGCATCGCGCGTTATCGCTGGGGTCGATGACCGTGGCTCGCTGCTCGTAGCGTGCGGTGTTTCGTCGCTCGTAGTGCGCACGGCTTCGTCGCTCGTAGTGTGCGCGGCTCCGTCGCTCGTGGTTTCGTGTCGTTGCCGTGTTGCTGTTCTGGTGGTGCGTTCTTTGTCGAGTAGGTGTGCTGGCTTCACCCTGTCTATTGAGACTACTGCGGTTCGTAAGGGCATCTGTATGGTGAATTGTTTGCTGTTTCGTTGTAGAACTCGGAACGGGCCGTCATATGGTGGGGTCAACGGGCTTCGCACGGTGTCGTTACGCACGAAAACATGAGTACATGTCGCTAGGTCTTTATATACGAACGTGCTCGTGTTGTTATTGTGTGACTTGCTGCATGGTGATAAGGTCGACATTGTTTCAGTCAGCTGGCGGACGAAATCTGCGTCTTCAATATTCGGCTGTGTAGGCACGAAGAAATCTGACGGAATTCTAAGTGTCGATCCGTAGGTCATCAGGGCCGGACTGACTTGTGTATCTTCACGTAGGGCGGTGCGTAGTCCAAGTAACACGGTCGATAGTTCGTCGCTCCAGTGTGTGCCGGCGCTTCTTGCCATGAGTGCGGATTTAAGAGTTCGATGCCAGCGTTCGATTTGACCGTTTGCTTGTGGGTGAAATGCAGTAGTTCGGATTCTTGTGATGCCAAATTTTTTCATTAGTGCATTGAATAATGACGATTCGAATTGTCTTCCTTGGTCCGTTGTCACACGCAACGGGCAGCCAAATCGCGATATCCACCCATCGTAGATCGCCTTAGCAACAGTGTCAGCAGTGATGTCGCGAGTAGGTATTGCTTCAGGCCATTTTGTGCAGCGGTCAATCATGGTAACTAGGTATCTGTAGTCGTTTGACGGTGGCAGTGGTCCCACGATGTCAATATGTAAATGTTCGAAGCGCGCGGATTTTTGAAATTCTCCGAGCGGACTGATAACGTGCCTTTGAACTTTCCCGCGCTGGCAACCGATGCATGATTTTGCCCAGAGACCGACTTCTTTGTTCATACTCGGCCAGAAGAACTTTGCTGCCATCAATCTTCTTGTTGTTCTAACACCTGGGTGACTCAGTTCGTGTTGCGCTTTGAAGGCTACAAAACGATAAGTCGCTGGTAGGTACGGACGAATGTTGCCGGTTGACGTTTCGCATATGATAGGTCGTTGACCTCCGGGCAATGTGATGCGTGAAAACTTGAGGTTTGGGTTGGACATGCTGGTCTTCAGCTCTTCATCATCTTCTTGGTCTCGAGCAAGTTGGTTGTAGTCGATCGTAGATTGTGATAAGTCGATTTCCTCGATGCGTGATAAGGCGTCAGCTGCTTCGTTCTTATCACCGTGAATATATTGAATCTTCGTACAAAATTGACTTATGTAGTGTAGTTGGCGTTCTCTTCTTGGTGTATCGGTGCTACTTGGTGTTCTGGTTAGCGCGTAAGTCAGAGGTTTGTGGTCGGTGAATATTGTCAGGTCATTGCCCTCGATCAGCCGTCGTAGGTGTTTTACAGCGGTGTACATTGCTAATAATTCGCGGTCGTACACGCTGTAGCGTCGCTGTGTCTCACTCATAGTTTTTGAGTAGAATGCCAGAGGTTTCCACACGTCGTTCACTTTTTGTTGTAGGACGGCGCCGATACTAGTGTTGGATGCGTCGGTATATAAACAAAGTGGAGCGTTCGGTATCGGGTGAGTGAGCGTTGTTGCTTCGAGTACGTTTTGTCGGCATTTCTCAAAGGCTTGCTCTGCTTCTTGAGACCATTGTATCGGAGATTTATCATTTTTCTTGCTGTTGTGTAGGTACTTATTTAGTTCGTATTGATATTCTGCTTGATGGGGTAAACAGCTGCGGTAAAAGTTGATAATTCCTAGAAATCTTCTTAATTCTTGTACTGTCTGTGGCTTCGGATAGTTGACTATGGCTTGTATTCGTTCTTGAGTGGGATTGATTCCTTCTGAGGATACTTCATATCCGAGAAACTCGATGTTTTTCTTATCAAACTCGCACTTGTCGATGTTTAGACTGACGCCGTAGGTATTTAGGCGTTCGAGTACTAATTCTAAGTGCCGACGATGTTCTTCTTTGTTTCTAGAGTGTATCAGCAGGTCGTCAACGAAACAGAATACGATGTCGTCTAGTCCTCGTAGTACTTCGTGCATGAAGCGTTGAAAGGTTTGACCGGAGTTTCTTAGGCCAAACGTCATGCAGTTAAATTCGAAGAGACCGAAAGGTGTTATTATGGCTGTTTTCTGAGCATCTTCTTTCGCTATAGGCACCCAAAAATATGCCATCTTCAGGTCGAGTTTGGAGAAGATTGTTTTGCCATGAAGTTGGTAGGTGAAGTATTGAATTCGAGGTATGGGGTATCGGTCGGGTACGGTGACGGCGTTGAGTCTTCTGTAGTCACCACATACACGTAGTGAACCATCTTTCTTCTTGACTACATGTAGCGGACTGGCCCACGGACTGTTAGAAGGCTTGCATATACCCATCTCGATCATGCGTTCGAATTCAAGCTTGGCTGCTTTGTACTTGTCGGGCGGTAGAGGGCGCGGCCGAGAGTAGATTGGCGGTCCGGTTGTTTCGATGTGGTGCGTGACTTTGTGTTTGACTGGAGTTTTCAGTGACATTGGTCTTAGTACATCTGGATATTTCTTCAGCAGGTCGTGGTATGCGTGGTCTCTGTTGATGATGTAGATCGATTCTTCATTGTTATTTACTTGAATGGCGTTCACGCTGAGTTCTGTTACGCGGTCGACGAGTTTTCTTTGGTGTAAGTCGACTAGTAATTTGTGATGTACTAGGAAGTCTGCACCTAGTAACGACGTCTTCACGTCCGCGACGACGAAAGTCCACTTGAAGCTTCTTCGTAAACCTAAGTTGAGCTCGAGTGTGCGCTCACCGTAGGTACGAATTTCCGTGCCGTTGGCCGCGAACAGTTTGTATGTATTCTCTGCCGGCTTCAAATATTTCTTGTTTCGGGCGGCTAATACGGATATGTCGGCTCCCGTGTCGACAAGAAATCGTTCTCTGTTGATAATGTCGATCACACATAGGCGGTGAGACTTCTGGTTTACATCGACACCCGCCACAGTCGATGTACTTTTTAGTTTCCCTGTTTGGTTTTGGAGCACGGCGATTCACATTTTCGCGCCTCGTTGCCAAATCGGTAGTGATAACGGCACAGCCAATCAGGATCGCCGGGCTTGCGCGCGTTGTTGTGTGCGCGGTGTCTCGAGTGCGAGCGGGAGCGGCTACGGTGTGCGGGGTGCGAGCAGGGGCGGCGATTCGTGGAATTTTGTTGATTTCGCAGCTCGGCGAGTTCGAGAGATATTTTTTCTATTTGTTTTGATAACATGCTGATTTGTAGGCTTGTCCAGGTATTCTGCTGTACTCCTGATGTGCTGGTTGACGGAGGGTTTTCAGTTGTGACTGCGGCGACTGCGGCTGGTTCGAAATGCTCCATCATCTTGTCGGCCATAGCAGCTAGGGTTTCTAGTGCCGACTCGGTGTTTACAGAGAGCACGGCGCGAACTTGTGTAGGCCAATGATATTATATGAGGGTGTAGGCAGATGGTTGAGCCACATAACCTTCAATGCTTCGTCAGATAGTAGTTTGCCGCTGAGGTCTCTCATCTTACGCAGCAGCTGGCTCGGCTTCTGGTCGCCGAGTTCGAGGCCGCTGAGTAGTTTCTGTAGTTGGCGATGGTCTGACTCCTGGTATGTTGATATCAGTCTTTCTTTGAGCGCGCTGTATTTTCCGCTGGCCGGTGGTTCCAGGATGATGTCGGCGATCTGCTCCAGGTCGCTGCAACCGAGCAGCGGGACGACGAGGTTGAATTTCTGCTCATCTCCAATTCTACTGGCGGCAACGGCGGCTTCGAACTGCGCGAACCACAGACGCGGGTTTTGGCGCCAAAATGGTGGTAGTCGGGCAGGTAGCGAAATTGTAGCCACGTTGCTCTTCACAGTTGTGACGTCCTGCGCATCGGTGAATTCTTCTGTGGATTTCGACATCTTGCGCGGTTCGGTGTCTTCTTGCTATTTGTTTCTTCGAATCTTCGTGGTCTTCGGAGTCTTCTGAGTGTTCGGGTCTTCTAAAGTCTTCTTCGGGGTCACCAATTTGGAGGAATGAGGGTTACTCGTCGTCGTAAATAAAACTATGATAACGAGGTCAGAAATAGGGCTTTCAAATACCGGACTTTTTCAATACCGGTATCAATACCGGTATTAGTGTGATCAATACCGTGATCACGTGATCACGGTATTGAACACAAGTTTAATTAGGACATTAATAAAACCTTTAAAATACGTGTTTTTATTTTCAAATCAGTCTTTATTATGGTTACTTTCTGAAAAGAATAATAAAAAACTCTCTTAGTAGTATAACAATTTGGTATTGATTGATTATAGGACTAGGAATTAGGAACGTAATCAAAACTTAAAATAAATCTAGTCATTTTGCACGTAGCCATGTCACGTAGACTTTATAACGTATACATATATAAGTCCGACGATTTCGGGAATCAGCTTAGGTGGGGCGCGGGAGGGTGAGCTAGAGATAAGAGCAAGCGCTTGCGCTGGTGAAAACATACATCCGTTTAAAGAACTTCGCTGACTCCCGTAGACTCATCCCCGAACGGTTCGGTTTTCGAAACCAAGCACTGTTGCATTCGGCAATTGCACCGCATATTCGAACACATTAGCTCCCGCTTCATGTGCTCTTACAAAACTGGCATCATATTCTTTGATGTAGCGAAAACCTTTGACAAGGTCTGGAACAACGGTTTATTACTCAAACTGTACCAATTCAATCGCACCTTCCGCTATCGCCTAGAAGGCACCCTCTCGTCCCCTCACCCCATCCGCGCTGGTGTCCCTCAGGGCTCCGTGCTATCGCCCCTTCTTTTCACGCCGTCACCAGCGACATTCCCAAAAGTGGCTTGGCCAATTTGGATCTCTTCGCCGATGACACGGTCATCTACTATTCCGGTAGGAGTATCGATAGCATCACTCGAACCCTCTAAACCGCAGCCGTCACCCTCGGGGTATGGTTCCGGTAATGGAGAATAGAGGTGAATCCCGAAAAAAGCGCAGCCATTTTTTTCGAGAGATACGGACGGGACGGATGCATGAGGTGACTCCCACATGCATCCGTCCCGTCCTCATGTTCGGCAAACAGATCCCTTGGGAGATGAAAGCCAAATATCTGGGGGTTATCCTCGACCACCATCTGAGTTTCCGAGATCACATCAAAGCGGTGCGCGCTCGCGCCGCTTTCGCTATCGGTCGCCTCCACCCCATCCTTAGAGCACGCAGTAAGTTGTTACTTAGAAATAAGCTGAGAATCTACGTGACGTGCGTCCGCCCCATCTTGACTAACGCTAGCGTCGTGTTCGCACACGTTAAGCCTTCCCGCTTCAAATCCTTCCAAACCCTCCAGAATCGAGTGTTGCGCAGAGCCGCGGCTGCCCCGTGGTTCATGCGTAACGATCAACTCCATCTTGATCTAAAAATGCCAACCATCAGGTAATACCTCAAACGCGTTTCCAAGCGTTACTTCGACACTGCCCCCCGCCATCCGAACCCCCTAGTCGGCGCAGCTGCCGACTAAAGTCCCTCTCTCATCAGTAAAGTACAACGTCCCAGGCACACACTTTTAGAGCCCGATGACGAAATTACCCTCCTTAAGGAGGGAGGCGAGTAAATCGACCAGCACATTACACAACGTCCGCCACCATCCAGCTTATCGTCTTCGCCGACGAGGCCCGTTGCGACGTCTCACCGCCGCTGGTCACGATCCACCGAGCTCTCCCGTCGTAGAGCCGGTTGTCTCTTTTGACTTCGCAGTCACGCTGATAATTCAGCCCTCATCAAGCTGTCTCCCCCCCCCCGTAAGCCCCCGCCAGCAACGCCCTAAGCCCCCGTCAGCAACGCCCTAAGCCCCGTGCTCGTCCCACTAGACATCACATCGTAAATTGTACCACATAATACAATTTCCTACTACTTATTACAACAAACCGCAATAATATATATGAATGTTTGTAATACCGTAATCACGGTATTGGCTCGTCAATACCGTGATTAAAAAAAGACCAATATATATCCGTGATTACGGTATTACGGGATCCCGGAATACCGGTATTGAAAGCCCTAGTCAGAAATGCGAATGATCGAATGTATATGTATATCCCAAAATGTCCTATTTATATTTACAAATTTCGTCTTACAATTACAACTTAGCTAAACTATATTACAAATATTTACACCAATCATAATCTAATAAACGGCGCGCCACGCCCCGCGGGGTGCGGGCGCGGGACGAAGTTGAACACCTGCACCGAGCTTATAAATACGAGTTGACACGCGTCGCGTCCTCCGCACGCATTCCGCCGAGCGCCGATGTCGAGTGAAGATACGTGATCCTCTCTGCTGTCCAGTGTCCATGCTGTCGTGATCAGTGAAGATGTGCATGTGCTGTGCTGCGTGGCTTGCCTCATTACCAAACGCTCTTATCAGAGCGAACTGACGCGTGCGGCGGCGTGGTGTGATATCGATGTTGGCCGCGTCGATATTACGTTGCGTCGCTGGCGCGGAAGCGTCTTTATCAAGACGACGTCTTGTCTCTTGCTGTTCTTGTTTCTTTGCGGTAGACGCCTGAACGTGTCGTCTTTCTCAAGGCGGTTTCTCTCACTGTCTCTGAGAGGCTCCTCAAAACGTGGTAACGGTGCAGGTACTGGTATTGGTGTATGGTACGGTGTTCATGGTAAGGTACGGTATTCATGGTATGGTAAGGTAAGGTAAGGTAAGGTAAAGTGATGAGTAAGTATACTATGTCACTACAAAATCATTTCACTACACAAGAAGGCATTATTTTATTTTATTACTTGACGTAAACAGTACCTACAATCACGGCGCGGTGCCGCGTAATGGCGGCCTGTCGGCACCGTATGATGTAAATGTGTGCGTGAGGCATGTTTGTACAAACGGTCCGGCATACTTAAGGTGCTTCACTTTCGATACACGTGGCGCGGAGTCCTTCTTTTTTTTCTAGTCCGTGTTAGCAGCATTAAATGAAATAAAACTCGCACCGCGGAGGTTTACAATCAAACTCATATAAAACCTTCTTTATTCAGTAACCTGAAGAGTGTAGAAATAGAAATGCCATTCTTGACACAAGTATATTTCTTGTTTCATAGAGAAGTAAATGTAAATAAAAAAGTACTCAAGTAATTATACCATTAATCTGTGAATTATACGAAGGAAATTGTTGCCTTCCCTGAGCACAGTTTGTTTAAACACTCTAAATCACAGATCCGATTTATAATATAACAATGGCGAAGCCTATGCAAAAAGGTCGAGAGAACAGATCCGCAGAGAAGAAAGATCTGACCTTCCATCCGTATACTATATCGCCTGAAAGTGCGCATACAGCGATCGTACTATTAGAGTCAACAGAACGTGAGATACTATGCCAGGTAGCTATTATTTGATAGACGTAGATTGTAAGAGCACTAAACGCTTTTTTTTGTAAATCCGTAGGCTTCTTCTGCTGAATCCCCCTTACTTATAGGTTGCTACTTTAAAACAAATCTTCGAGTTATTCAAATACACACAGTACGAGTACACACAGATAAACCCTGAGAGGTTTGTGTGGCTAAAACCAAATTGTAAAACAGGCTAAGAGATGTAGAAAAAAAAACTTTACTAATTTTAACAAACTTCTTTCTAGCCTTTTCCCAACTATTATACTGAGGTCAGCTTCTAATCAGATGCGGCTGGATACCAGTATTTTACACGGAGCGACTGCCATCAGTCCTCCGCAACCCAGTTATTGGGCAATGCCGACGTCCTAAGCAGTGTCGCAGCTAGGGTCATGCATGAGCGCCCAGGGCAAGGATCATGGACGGCATCTGACTCCCCCCGCCTAGACTTCCTGACATGAAGATTTATCCCTTAAAACTAACACTTAGTCACCCCTCCTCACCTGCTTATAATGTGTAGATATATTTTACAGCCTTTGTGTCGATTAATGTACGATTTCCGCCAAACGGGCCGCGCCGGAGCGCATTTCACACTGTGCTAAAGTAAATTCAGTCTTTTAAACAATAGTTAAGTTTCATGTTTGCACGGAAATTACACTGCTTGGAACTCGGTTGGATCCGCGCGTATGCCGCAGCAGCCGGTCGGCTCCTCGCGCACGTCGACGGCGGCGCTCGGCTGTCGTCGCGTCCGGTCGGCTCCGCTCGGCCACACCGCAGGTAGAAACTGACTGCGATAGCGGATACACGAGAACGCGCGCGCATGCGCCCGGGTTCCAGCAGATTGTAGCCGTCGGGCGGACGCGGTCGACTACGGGCGCGTGCTCGAGCATTCGCTGCGACGCGCTGCGCTCCTGCGTGGCCCGGTTGGTGAAAATCGTATATATAGCAAGGCGTCATAAGTTAAAGTTCTACCCCGATCAACTATTCGTAACATAATTATCTAGAATCAACGATCAAATCAAACACTTCGTCACAAACACTTTATTTCAACAGACCCTCAGAGCAATAACAAAGTTCTCGGCGCAAGAAACGGCGAACCGCATCGTCCTATTCAACCTAGACGCGATCAAGTACATCCTGCTTCATGTGGAGCATCCGGAGCTGAACATTCGAAGGTTTGCTCTGAAAGCCTTGGCGCAACTCTGTCAGTTGCCGAAAGGACCCGAACAAGTGCTGGAAAACCCTCAGAACTTGAGGAAAGTTGCTTACATGCTTGTTAAGGTGGGAAGTTTTTTTAACCTTCATCCTTTTGAGAATTGGAGTGGCGGTGTATCGTACATCCACAGCATACGAAGACAGTATCAATTAGTGATCACTCACATTACATCAAAATTAAGTGATAATTGATTGCTTCGGTCTAGCGTTCGCAAGCGCGACTGCTGAGTGTGAGGTCCTGGGTTCGATCACTAGGTCGGGCAAAGTGTTATTGGGTTTTCCCGTGTGGATTTTCTCAGTAGCAGCCCGGAGTCTGGCTTTGTGCCCAAAGAGTTGGCAGAGGTGTATAGTACACCTTCATGTTGCCGTTATGTTTAAGTCCCATGTGATAGGGGGCGAGCCTATTGCCGTCAATCTTCGACCTTGCCCACAACAACCAGCTTTTCCAGGTAGTAGACCAGTAGGCTGATAACAGATTGTCGACAGTCTGTCTGGTTTTTACACTCCTTGTTGGTCATGGATCGACTAAACAAGTCGATACATGACCAATGTCGATCCATGTCCTTTTGGCGGTTCAATCAATGTATGCTGAGCATTCGTCTCCAACAACACATCTCGAAGGTATCGATATTTTTTTGTTCTTTCTTATTTGATTTTTGTAACATAATAACGGTAAACTAGAGAATTATTAAAAGAGTGCTGATACGATAAATATAGACAAACAGTTCCTGAGATAATATTGAAATTCAATTAATATAGCCTAGGTAGGTACTTATTGCTTTTATATGCTCTAAAAAATAAACAATCATTGAAAGGTACTGCGTGAAGTGCCGTCTCGTGACTCGTGGCAGTATCGTCATCAAACTGTTTGACAGCAGGAAGTTAAGCTTCATTTCACACAAAGATTAGGTACTTCCTTTTTGAACCACTCTTTTTATCTTGCAGATGGAAGACATCTTCGTTCTAGAATTCGCATCGTTAGTGCTTTCAGAACTGACGAGAGAACCTCTGGGATGCGAACAGCTGGTCTCAGCTAACATATTGGGCAGCTTGTTCGCCAGGATGAAGAACAGCTTAGATCCTGATGTGCAGAAGAACTGTCTACAGGTATTTTTACTTGTCTTATCTAATTTGTTAGTTATATTCCTTATTAATTTGGTGTGGTTGAAAAATTTAAAAATGATAAAGAAACATCAGGGGGGTTACCATGATCTGTTAGAGCAGGAATGTTTTAATATTATTCCGAGAGTGGGAAAGTGACAGCGCTAGACAGCTCTCTAGCGCCATCTCTTACCCACTCTCGTAATAATATTAAAACATTCCTGCTCTAAGAGATCATGGTAACCCCCCAGTTTTGGTCAAGACGTAAATAGTATTTTTGTCGTTGCTAGGATGAGGAGTAGTAGTAGACCTATGTGTCAAGTGGTCAGACTTAAATCGCATCAATACAGATATTGGTATGGTTAGGACCAATACCTTTTTTTTTCTTTGTGAAATCCTCATGGAAACCCTTCGCCCGAGAAGGCGAGCGGTTATGCCGGACTCTTACCGGCTGAAAATCCACGGTGTGCCTTCTCCCGACCCTTGGCCGGGGTCGCGGGATTCGCAGCTGCATGCACCGCGACCCCGGCAGGCCTCGGTCCTCCAGTCCCTGGCAGACCTCTCCTACTGTGGGGCCCCACGTCCTCCTGAGAGACGCGCGCGGAACACTGCGCGCCGCCTTCTCGGGACTGTTTGGTCGGGCGACGGGTGTAGGATCAACCCCTGATTCAGAACGTTTGAGTCAGTCAGTAGTCGACCCATTCGGTTTGTCATCTCGTTTCATCTAGGATTCTCTTTACGAGAGAACAAACCGAATCGTTTGACATTGACTTTAGAAAAGCTCTGAATCAGGGACAGTGATCTAGTGTTTGTGATTCATGTTTTACTAGTAAGTAGTGGCACAGGCTTTTTGAAACAAGTAAACAGAGTCATATTTTAGCATAGGCTACATAGGCTGCAGCCTAGAGTCGTATAAAGAAAGGGGCCCGCACGTTAAAAAAATGTTTAAGATTGACAAGATAGCTAGGTTAAGCTGGATGCGGAAGGCGGAGGACCGAGAAATGTGGCGCAACTTGGGAGGTTATATCCAGTGGGTTGCCATCGACTTTGAAATAGAAAATTCCTCTCCAAACAAACGCGGAATAATGCCCGCACCACAAAGTAGGCTAGGCTCCGTTCAGCGTTGTAAAGAAGTCTATGTCTCAGTCTGATCAAATCAACCCCAAAATTAACCAATCAGCTGTCACATCTCATGACAAGAGATGTGATTGGTTGTTCATATTTTAGTCGACCAATCACGTTGGTATGAGATTGAACAGCCTTTCAGAAAAGGTTTAGTAGCTATGGGAGACGTTTTAACTCCAACTTGTTTCTTTGTTCTCAAGACTCTCAGCAACCTCCTGGATGATCCAATTTGTGCATCAGAAGTGACAAAGAACGCGCAGTTCAGCTGGCCATCGGTCCTGGCTTTGATGCAGAGCAAGTTCTTAGCGATCCAGCACGCGGCGCTGAGGACCGTGGACCAGTTGATCTGTAGGTATAAGGACCAGAACGTCCAGAAGACTTTTAGAGTTTCGACCGGTGTTTTGGACCTTTGCGATATTCTGGAGGTCAGTATTCGTATAATCAAGAGAGCTTTCTCCATTTTTTAAGCTTTTTTTTGACGTCTGTATTAAGCTTAATCTTAAGGTACAAGTCCGAGACGGGCTGCAAGCTACAGACTGCAACCGCAGACCGCATGTCGCCATCGGAATAACGCCTTTGAGGTGTGCACTTTAAAGGTGCTATTCCGACAGCGACAGCAAAACTGCAACCGCAGACCGCAGCCGCAGATCGCACCGCAAGCGATACTACTTTTGCAGTTTGCGGTCTGCAGCCCATCTCGGACTTGTACCGTTACCTACACGAATAAGTTTTGGTTCAACTATATTTTTGATGTGTGTTGTGTAGCCAAATGCGTGGTGTGTATAAATTTTCATCCAGGATCTGAGTTTTTTTTAGTACTCTTTGTCATAAATGATCAGTACCTTTACTTCTTTCTGAAGCCTAAAATACATTAACGTCTCTGCTATAAGTATTTCAAATCTTTATTGAACCCACAGACGGTTTTGTCTGAATGGATGGTGTGAAAGATGATATGGTTAGAAAGAGGTGAGTGCTGAGATAAAAGCTAATAAAGATGTATGGAAGAAAGACATGCTGCGCCGACCACAATTAAGTTGGGATAAGGGCAGGAGAAGGATGATGATAGTTTTGCCAATATATGGATGAAATTAAACACGGACGTATACCACCACGGTTTTCCTCCGAGGACCTACGGTCGAGGAAGCGCGGGTTTTTTTGTTTCTTGTTTGCTCTTGGCTATGGTCAACGTGAGAGATGTCAGAGACAAAGTCTACGATGGAGCGAGCTTACGAAGAAGCCTAGAAGAAGCCTGTTCACTCTAACTTTGAAGAGATTCGGGTTATGACAGAGAAACCCGATTTGTCAAAGCAACGGATTCGCTAAATATAGCGCAGATTATAAAAATTAGATTATTAACCGGTTGCGTACCGCCCGTCATCCCAGGACGACACTTAATTGTCTTATCTATTGTGTCTATAATTACAGTGCTTGAGGTTTTAAGCTATAAAACGTACCCGAGCGCGACCAGAGGGTCTACTCCCTAAGCACGAAATCCGTGGTTTCGGCCTTAGTTACGAGCGTTTCCCACTCCCTATCACCTACGGCCCGAACTAAGAATGAATGACAACACGATTTGACAGTTGTCCCTACTACCGATGTGTTTTACCCGTCCGAAAAGTTGAACTTGACACTTGTTTTGTTCACTCCAACGTTTCGGGTTACTTTCGGACGGGCGACTAACTTCGTTGACGGACTTAGGGAGTAAGCCCCCAGGGCCAGTCACATTAAATTAGAAAATACATATCTTGTCTACTTTCCCCAGTCGTACGAGTTTCGCGACGTACACACGCTAGTCTTAGGCGTCCTTCGCAACTACGTCGAGACAGAGGAAAACGCTTCCCATCTGTACCAGTCAGGATGTATACTGCGGCTCCTGGCCTATCTGGAGATGGCGCTACCAGCGATGAAGCCGCATTGTCTAGCTGTGCTGACAAAGATGTCTTTCACTTCGAATGGTAGAGATGTAAGTGATGAGTATCTTCAGGGACTCATATAAATCTATTATCACCTTTCGAAATCTACTTAAGCACTACATAATTCAAAATTCACATTTGATGCAATCTTATTGGCGGCTGTGAAGTGAGCTGCAAGCGCACACACTGCCACACAGCGAGGCGGAGGCGGAGGCGGATGTCGGGCGCGTGTGTCCCGGCCCGCCAACCCCGTGACGTCCCGCTGACACCCGACTTATGTCAACTTCACAGCTGCCAATTAAATTGAATCCTACTGTATGAAAATGAAGTTATTTCAAACCCCATAAAAGGCTTAATGAGTAATAAACAAAGGTTAATCGGAAAGGATTTACATACGTACTATTAATCCGAAAAAGTGTCAAAATTGCGGGGCAGTTTGTTGCGCCGCTTCTTCCCAGCATAAAACATTAGGAAGCGGTGAAGGGTGGGAGAACCAGGGTGCTGTCTATTGTAATTTTAACTTAGTACTGATTTTCAGTTGTTTCAATAAATTAATTTTTATTTTGAGTAATTAATGTTCTACAGCTTTCCCCAAAAAAACAATATATTGAGAGAGATACCGTTCAAAAATTTCTTTCTCCCATCTCCCACCTCAGAAATATCCTGCATACGCCCCTGCCCGTACAGTACTGGCTTATACTTCTCGTCTTTCACTTCGTAATCTTAAGTTACTAGGTAAGTAAGTACTCTACTTTTTTTATTACACGAAAACTTTAGTCCTTTAGACCTTAGTCGGAACAGTTCAAACAGTTCCTCAAGCTACAAATTCCAATTCCAGGCATTATTCTCCACGGATACCGACCTGGTTTTCTGCCAACAACTCCTCAGCTCTAACGTAGAGCTGCTGGCTGATGCGGCGATGGGTGTTGCCAACATGACGAAATTACTGCCCTCGGCTGTGCGCATGTCTGATACCAACATTATAGAAGCACTGTGTGGTAAGTGGATTTATGCGTAAAGCCCGATTTACACACATAAGTTAAGTTCCTAGCTCGTTGGTTTAGTAGTCGCTAGCGTGACTGCTGACCGTGAGGTCCTGGGTTCAATCCCCACGTCGGGTAAAGTGGAATTTCTCTCTAGCTGCCCGGAGTCTGGATTTGTGCCAGATTGATGGAAATGGGCTCGCCCCCTAATACAGAATGATGGCGAAATGAGGGTGTACTATACCTACACCTCTGCCCAACCCTTCGAGAAATATAGGCGTGATGTTATAATCTTCTATGTACTTATATCAAAATTAATCCCTATTTCCCTTGGTCACGGCATCACGCGTGAGCGGCTGGACCGATTTCGCTTATTTTTTTTTTGTTCTGTGCGTAATTGTCAGGAGAAGGTTCTTATGAAAGAAACGTTTCGGTATTTCAAAAAAAAACGAAATTATCTCGTTTTTTTTTTTATTATTAATCAAACTAAATCCCAAACCAGTAATAGATCATCTGGTTTTAAGCAACACGAATTCTTTTACACCCTGTTTTGATATTTTCAAAACAGGCTGTAAACGAATTTGTGTAGGTATCCTAAAAACAGCCTATGTACCTACTGTTACGTGTATTTTTCTCCAACCAGCTATCCTGAGCGACGATGGGGCTGTGTGGTTCTACATCAGGATAAATTCCTTGCGAGCATTAGCAGAGCTGTGTCGAATCATTCCTAAAGCTGCCTTCAGTCTCGTGGAGCCGAAGACTTTCGCTGCACTCAGGAATATTAATAAGAAACGTATGAGCATGTCTGTCAATTTGCCAGGTGATTTGCGTTGATCAGCAGAAACTCGGGGTTTAATTACCCGAAAATAATGTTTCCACAGATAAAGATACGCCGATAGAAGCCCAGAGGCTGGCAGTGCAATGCTACATCAACTTACAGAACTACCACGTCAGCATGAAGGCCATGCTCAACGGAGAGTTTATGCAGGAGCTGCTCAATATCATGCAGGTGATTGTGACGGTGACGTAGTATGACTACAGACACATTGATTGTATCTTGCGTCGTTACGCCGAGCGTAGTAGGCCATAGAAGTTTCGTGCGCACGCATTAGGTACTGCGCCAGATAGCTAAGTGTGTTTTGGCTCTTACAGGTAGGTACCTACGGTCAATCGGCCCAGGGTTCCTGTAGGTATGTGATTCTAAACCGACTACAATTTTAGATGATTGTAGAATCCCGGGTGTAAGGGGCAACATACAAAAAACTCAAATAGCGAATTTAGCCCATCATTCTGAATTGAAAATAAATCTATTTTTTTCTTGAGACTCGATAACTCCTTGATTGGTCCGAAATGTAATTTAATATAAAAAAAAAAAATTTAACACGTTCAGTGCCGGGTGCCGTCCAAGAGGGCACCCTGTAATCGCATTCGTCACGCCAGGTGCCCTCGTGGAGGGCATTTTAAATGCAGGTTTTTCTTGGAAAATTCACCGTTATGAAACAAGCAAACACCTATTTTACGACGTAGTAGCGTATTTTTCGCGGTTTTTAACCTAATGCCAGGAACCCTCCTCAAGGGTTCACTTTTAGCGCAAACGTAATGCCGAGGGGGTCCTGGAAGGTCCACTAGCAAATGTATGGCGGGATGGCGCATGAGCTCTATGAAAAGTGTGCTGGACTCGAATGTGTCCAGCACGTGTGCATGTGTGCATTATTTTGTTAGGAGAACTGTAGGTAGGTACTTTAATAAAACTTTTTTATTAGAGATGCACTTGAATAAAGCATGATAATTATTATGTTACTATTTTTGAGTTCATAACTGGAACTTTATGACATGAATGTACATAAAAAAATTAATACCTAATACCAAAATGTAATCATACCGGTACTATTTATTCTGTGCCGGTATTTTATTTTTCAGCGCATCGACACGAACCTTAAGATAATGACGTGTACAGTGTTGACTGGCCTCATGGCTGAGGAGGGAGCAAGTGACTTGTACACTGTACGCAAAGGTGAACAGGTTAGTATGGGAATGCCATTATCTATTCTGCCGTCATAAGAAAAAAGGACGTAATTACACAAAACGAAGTAAGTAACCGATTTCGGTCCTTTAGGGTTGGACCTCATCTGGCAGCACGGAATCGCCTTTTTCCTTCGCCCTTTCTCTTTCTGTCGCTTAGAACTGCCATTTGCTAGACCGAGACAGAAAGCATAATGCGATAGCACGCGGCGGAATCCTCGAGGCGATCGGCATCACGGACAAAATGCAATGGCGGCAATGGCAGTTCTACGCGACAGAAAGAGAAAGGGCGACGGAAAAAGGCGATTCCGTGCTGCCAGATGAGGTCCAACCCTTAGGCTGCAAATTCAGAACGGCGGCGCGTGCAGCGGAGCGTTCCAGCGTGTATTGTCGCATACAGCGTCGCGTTCAACGTGCACGCAACTATTTTCGCTAGAGCGTGCGTGCGAGCGGGGCGTCCAAGTGCGTTGACCAATCGGAGGCCGCCATTCACACACCCTACTTTTACTAGCCAATCTTGACACACTGAAGAAAATATCACTTGTACACGCTCGTTAAAAGGCCGAACACTGATCACGCCGCTCAACTACACGCTAAAAACGCTACTACGAATACACCGAGAGAGAAGTCCATACGTTCAGTAGTCAAGCGTGCACGCTCAAAACAACGCCCCGCTGCACGCGCCGCTGTTCCGAATTTGCGGCCTAAGTTATTATCTTACTTCGTTTACTTTCGGTTAGGTACTTCGTTTTGTGTAATTATGTCCTTTTTTCTTATGACGGCAGTATTGTACAGTACAAGGCTAGTCCAAAGGGTGTTAAAGTGCCCATAATAATTATAACTTTTGTTCTACCTCTTTCCCAAAAGTCAATCGTCTAAGAGAAATAGCTGTTCAGGTTTTCATATTCTCGGCTATTGTCAGCTGTGTTTACATTCTAGGTCATATTTGGGGTCACGGATTCGAAACTCCATTTTCTGACTAAAATAAAAATCGTTTTGCATGGAAATAAAAACCGGCCAAGTGCGAGTCGGACTCGCGCACGAAGGGTTCCGTACCATTATCTAAGAAAACGGCAAAAAAATCACGTTTGTTGTATGGGAGCCCCCTTGAATATTTATTTTATTCTGTTTTTTAGTATTTGTTGGTATAGCGGCAACAGAAATACATCATCTGTGAAAATTTCAACTGTCTAACTACCACGGTTCATGAGATACAGCCTGGTGACAGACGGCCAGACGGACAGCGGAGCCTTAGTAATGGGGTCCCGTTTTACCCTTTGGGTCCGGAACCCTAAAAACTATCGAATTTTGAAATTTTAACACTTGCTTTAAAATGGTCATCAGTGATACTTGGGGTGCATGAAAAGAGCCTCCACGAGTGACGATACTCAAGTACGTCCGGCGCACCCTGGGCAGTCAGCCCTGCTACCAACCTTGCTGACTGGCTAATCTTTTCACCACAGCATGAGCTATTTTCATATTATAGCTCGTGCTGACACGAGAGAAGTGATACTTCATGTGGCCCGCGGATTAGTAGGTACCTACCCCTTTCCGACTAACCTTGTATGAAAAATAATGTTTGTTTGTGTGCATGTGCACGTGTGTGCGTCTTCTTACGTTCGCGTGCCGTTCATCCGATTGAGTTTAAACTTTGTACAGTTGTTGTTGGCAGAGGCGGGAAAGATCCTGACAATAAAATATAAATTCAAAATTTAAAAAACCCCCAACCCAAATAACCAAACAGCTGATGACCCTGAAACGGCTGAACCGATTTTGATAAAACATGTCTAAGAACCACCGCTAGAAAACCAGCTTTTAAATAAAAAAAATCGCACCTAAATCGGTTCACCCATTTAAGAGCTATGGTGCCACAGACAGACACACAGACAGACAGACACACGACACACATAGCGGTCAAACTTATAACACCGCTCTTTTTGCGTCGGGGTTAAAAAAAAAACTCGCGGGTGGATAGGGGACAGCTGGTTTTTCATAATAATCTTTCGACCCTCCGTTCTGCGAGCAATGTGCCTCGCCCACCGCCACTTAAGTCTGACAAAAGGACCCATGACCTGGTGAAGGTCGCGGGAATCCGCTGGATGCGAGAAGCACAGGACCGGTCGATGTAGCGGTGCTTGGGGTAGGCCTATGTCCAGCACTGGTCGTCTTTCGGCTTTCGGCTTTTCGGCGGGATGAAGGACCATCGATACGAGAATACAAGACGTGTTTTTTTTCATATTCTTTTGTATTGTCCAGGTGGTATCGCAAAACTTGCGCATCGAACACATCGGTCTTCGCACGGCGCTGTGTACGGTGATCGTGGCCAGTATCAGTGATGAAGGTGCCGACGTATACCTGGATCTTGGAACTATACACTAGTAAGTATAACAAGCTTTGAAACGGCACTCCTAGATGTTGAGCTGATCTTTTTCAATATCTTTGAATGAAGAACGGGATATTTTCAAAAAATATGAACAGTCGCATCTGAAAAAAATTTTTTTGCGATTACGGACGTTTCAAGTACCTACTCCAATTTCAGGAAGTCTTTTAATTCTCATGGGAAATAGAATCGATTGGCATCGTAAAAATGTTTTGTCAAAACTGCGGTGCGAGCACGGATCTTTTTATCGAGTCGATTCGAGAAATGTATCTATTCTAAACGTCAAAGGACAATGAGAAAAGGTGGGCCCACCTCTCAATAGAAATAAGATACTCATGAATGAATAGGTATTTTTATGCTATGGGTGAATGGGTTTTTTAAATGATGTAATTGATGTCCAGGACGAATATGAAATCTTTTTTGATTAAAGTGTAATAGATGTATTATTGCTATTCTACCTTACAAATATCCATACAGAATATGTTACACTGAGACGACTTTAAGACGTCGTATCTCCGAAAGTACTAACATTTGACCATAGCTTTGTTAGTAACTAATGTTCCGCTTAAATAGCCCTATCCAACGGTATATATCAAATGTTACTATTGAAGGGTGGGCCCAGACCACATACATTTGTTTCCCACTCTCCTTTGATGTAATATTTAGATAAAATGACAGCAGTAGTCGTTTTAACTACTTACCTATATGGGTACTTCTCTGATTTGGTGCAAAATGGATGAAATTGTGAGAAGAAAAAAAATGATCATATTTTTGATGTCAACTCAAAGCTATAATAAGTTTATATTTACTGAGCGATTTATATGTCATTCCACACGTAATTATTCAAGATATTGATATTATAAATTTATATTGGCTGAAGGTAATGAAATGAGTAAATCTGGTAATGATATTCTTCAAGATGGTTAGGAGTAAGTATTCCTGGTAATTAATAAAAAACTTGTTTGTAATCATATTGTATTGACTGAGTGACTATTTTGAAAACAAAACGTATCTTTTCGCAGGATTAAATCTCAAGTAAATAAAAGTATCTCCCAAAACGTAACAGACATAATATCTCTCCTCGAAAACTTAACAGATACATTATTTGTTAAAACTAAAACAAATTAAAAATAATCAGGAACTTTTAAACATCAATAGCTACCTAATTTTATATTATTCTTAACAAATCAGACTTCTTAATAAGTACGAGTGTACTTAAAAACAGTCCAATATAGCAATAAAAAGAATGTCAAAAAACAAAAAAAAAACTCAAACAAAAGTATATTTTTTAAAAAACATCTCTAATATTTAGTTAGTTGTTCCTACTATTGAACCTAAGTAGCAGAAATTTCAAAATAAAGTAATTACTGTTATTATGGCTTTTACTTTGGTGAGTTTATTAAAATATATCTTCATCCGAAGACGAGCAGTCAATAAAATTGGGCCTTCTTCATCTCGCTAGTATTTAAGGGTTTACCTGCACTAATATTTTCTTTTTGCACTCTGAATCTAAAACTCTTATCATTAACATTTTGCCAATTCGGCTCCAAATCACTTTTAGAAATAAATTTAGCAAAATCATTTTGATAACTAGGGTTTGGTATTTTTAACTTATTATCAATAAAGGACATACTACTGCAATCCAGTTTTTTGTCCAAAGATATAGTTTTTTTTTTACTGTCAGGTATGTCATTTGATGAAGCTTTGACATTTCGGGGAGTCTCGATAACCATCGTACTCTCAAGCTCTGATTGCAGTGCATGTTGTTCAGTAGTGGGGTACAAACAATTCGTCACACCTAGGAGAACGTCTTTTGTTAGAGTAGGATTTGCATCCAGAAAGTCTTCCAGTTGAACATGGTCATTATTAAGCAAAGGTGGTGGTATGTCCATGTAACCATGTAACCTAATTTCTTATTTTTCTGAATTTTATATTTTTCCGGATCATTTTTGATTTCTTGATATATTTTTCCTTTATTTAATCTTGCTTGAATGAGTTCTTTTCTCCCTCTTTTTAGGCATGTTGAATATTCCAGTAAAAATAATGAATTACGATTACTACAACAATTAATAAGTACATAAAACATCTAAAACATAATATCGCACCCCTTTCCAAAAAGGGTAGGCAGAGGTATATAACACTCACGGTCCGCTAGCTACGTTAGGTTCCATGTATTTTTAATTGCAATAACCAAGAAAGCGAAGCGATATTCAAAGAAATGAAAGCTTAATTTTGCTTTAAAAACCCGAAATTCGAAGCTAGGAGGACCTCTCGTGGCAGTCTCATGCACTACCACTGCGCTATTGAGGTAGTCAACTGTGTCAACACATTCAAACTATACCGAAAAAAGATTTTTTAAAACATTTACATTACCTTCACTTCTGCCTCATTACCATCATCTTTAAAACTGAAGGTAATTGATGGTAATGTGTTAGAGGGTAATGAGATCTATACACTTTTTTGGATATTACGCAATAAATAATCAAAATATTTCCATAATACAAATTTCTAGGTATTGAAATATACCTACAAATGCACTAAGTCTAATCCCAAAATAAAAAGATGAAAACTTACCGTTAAATTCCAATGAAGGTAATGACAAGATAAATTGTTGAAACCAGTAATCACGATAAAGAAAGGAGCATAAAAAAAAATTGGCAACGTTTGTCCTCTACACTGTTTCTCGGCCGGTTGGCGGCGAGCGCGCGAATCTTTTGATATGGGAGTTGTATCGATAGCAGCAAAATAAACTATTCTATTTTGATATGTTTTGTATGCTGAAGGTAATGAAATTTTTTTTTTGTTAAAATTGTTTGGTCCCCTGGAACTTCAGGGACAATATATATTTATGAAATAAATATCACGTTTTATTCCTAATGAAATACCCAAGATATATAAAGTAATCGCAAAGCATTAAAGCTCTTAGATGAGGCTTGTTTTTAATGTGTTTGCTTAAGTTTATTAAAAGGACGCTGAAGGGAATGAAATTTTGACCAGTTTTTTTTATTTTTTAAATTGATTTAATAATAATAATACTATATTTTTTGTAGCAAGTATACCTTACAGTTATATCTACAACGTAAAAAATAATTGGTTCGCATAACATACTTAGATTCGTAAATATTTAACCGGACATGCGATTTGCACGAAATCTGAGAAGTACCCATATCTTATGTCAAATTTACTCGATAAAAAGATCCGTGCTCGCACCGCTGCTCTTTTTCTCGTTGACTGTATATTATTTACAAAATCTGTAGAAGATTGAAGTGATTTTCAAAAAATATGGGCCGTCTCCTAAGAATGTTTTCGTGTAGCTTCAATGGTTAAGGTAGTTGCCCTTAGGTACTGTCCCATCTTAAATTACCAACCTGTTTATACAGAATTTTCTAGATTTGCACAATATTTGTTTGAGTCCTTGCATTTGCTATTTGATTGATTACAGTATGGTGGAGAACAAACAAGCGAGATACGTTGTCGGCGCTTGGGAGCCGGCATTAGAAGCTATCTTCCGTCACCACCCGTCAGCCAAGCTGGCGTACACTGGAAGACTGGACATGAATGACTTTACTTTGGTAAATGCTTGAGAAAAATAGAAAACGGACCAGTCCCCCTGATTCAGAACGATTCGATTAGTCAGTTGTCGAACGATTCGGTAGCTGTCTTTTTAACCGACTTCAAAAAGGAGGAGGGTTTCAATTCGGATGTTTTTTTATGTATGTTCGGGCCTAACTCCGTCATACAAGGTGTAACATAAATAACGCACAACCTTTTAAGGGTAGGTACTCGACATTATGAACAATTTTTATTATGGGCAAATACCTGAAATCGCGAAAAAAAACAGCTGTTCCCTACATTTTGACGAGTTATGCGAACATTAATGTAGGGAACAGCTGTTTTTTATCCCGATTTCGGGTTTGGTCCCATAGTAAAAGTTGTTCATAACATATGATGAGTGAGGTTGTGCGTTATTTAAGTTACACCTTGTAGACAGATTTGCAAAATTCTTTTTATGTTTCAAAGAGTATTCTCCCGAGGAGGTCCCATTTCAATTTGGTGAAGATCTGATGAATACCCTCGCAGATTGACAGTGGAACTGCCTCGCAAATTATCCGGGATTGCTGTAATTGCATGTTTGTGTATTGTTTATGCCACTTAAAATAGAAAAAATAAATAACTTAAAAAAAGTTCGTCTCGCGACCTCGCCGCGTGTTCAGCTCATGATTATGGGCTCCGTTTGGGTCCGAAACTAGTCGGGCAATCCCGAAAAATACACGTGAGTAAACCGTAAATAATCATAAACTTAAAAAAAAGTAAAAACGAACTTCAAAAAAAACTAAAAACAGTTAAATAATTACCATATTATAAAACTAACAGTATCAGAAGTTGGTGCCTTCAATTTGGTTCAGTGTAAAATTGCACCGACTTCTGAAACTGAGTTTTATAATATGGTAATTATTTTACTATTTTTAGTTTTTTTTTGAAGTTGGTTTTAATTTTTTTTAAAGTTATTTTATCGTCTTCCTTTACGAGAACCAGCCCTGAACAAGATAACAAATAGAATCGGTCGACAATTGCTTATCGGAAAGTTTCTGAATCGAGGGGCAGGGGATAACACGTCGACAAAATTACATCGCGCTGCGCATGGTAGGCTTGCTGGGAGGGATTAATAACGTCGCATTCGGTGAATCATATTTCATTTCATAACTGCAAATGGATTGCATACCCAGTCGCAACTGCCAAATGCAGCTTGAAAGCAGTAAAGATGCAGTCACCGCAGCTGCGTGACAACTGTCTACTGGGTGTGCAGTCCACTTGCAGTTATGATTATGAATATGAAATGAAATATGATTTAACAAATGTCATGTTATTAGTCAGCCTACGAGCCTTATTTACAGTGGTGAAAAGATAGCCATTCAGCAAGGTCAGTCAGCCCCGATTGCCCAGGGTGCGTGGGACTTACTTAGGTACCATTACTCGTGGAGGCCCTTTAAGGGCTCTATTTGAGGTACATTATGCCGTATTAATAAACACCTTTCATTTGAGAGATCATTACCTAAGTGCAGATTGAATAAAAACAGACGTATTTAAAAAAAAAATGGTTAACAAAAAGTTCGCTACAGGTTTTGATGTGTCATTATGTAAGGTTGCCAGTTGATTGTTACTATGGGACCAAATCTGAAATCGCGAAAAAAAATCAGCTGTTGCCTATATTAATGTTTGCTCTCGTCAAAATGTAAAAGGAACAGCAGATTTTTTTTTCGCGATTTCAGGTTTTGTCCCATAGTAAAAGTTGTTCATAATGATGAGTAAAGTGACCCCTTAAGAGGTTGTGTGTTATTTATGTTACTCCTTGTCTAAGAGCTGTTTATTAGTACGGGCCTTAAGGCGCTTCCCCCTCCGAAAGTGTCGCCGCTTCAGAAAAAAAGCATTATTTCTGTCAACACACAACATATTGAAATTTCGTACGTAAGTACAAAATTTTAGTCAAGAGTTGTAGAAATTTTCGAACACCAAAAAACAACACTTGACATCCTAGGTTAGAAGTTTTAGTAATTAATGCTAAAAACGGCCGTTTTTGGTACTTATCGCTAAAACTTCAAATCCAGAAGCTCTAATGTTGATATTTGATGTTCGAAAATTTCTACAACACTTGACTAAAATGTTGTACGTACGAAATTTCAATATGTTGTGTGTTGACAGAAATAATGTTTTTTTTTCTGAAGTGGCGCAACTTTCGGTGTGGCAACAAATAGGGCCCTAATTTTTGGTGTTTATTTTTCAGGAGGGTTTCTACTGCCTCAAGCGTCTGGGCGATCGTTTCCCGAGCATCCAGGAGATGATAGAGCTGCCGGCCCCTTACTCCAATCCCGTTTTTATGTGCATGTTCCAGCAGCCGTATAACGATACGGCCTCTGGACTAGATATTAGGAGTCCTTGTTAGTACTTTAGAAGATTTTAAAACTGCGTTTTGGATTTTAGTATTATACAGTCCGCGAGACCTAAGCTGAGCTTTGCATTTGTGTCAAAAAAGAACGTGACATCGCGAAAAAAAAACAGCTGTTCCCTACATTTATGTTCGCATAACTCGTCAAAATGTTGGGAACAGCTTCTTTTTTTTTCGCGATTTCATCTTTGATCCGAAAAAGTTGTTCATAATGATGAGTACAATGACCCCCTAAGAGGTTGTTAGTGTTTTACCAATAATCCTATACAGGGTGTAAAAAGACCCATCACATAGCCGAAATCTACGCACTCTGTACATCAAACTAAACTACATTGACCAAAAATAATTGCTGGGAAACGACTTTTATTTTTTGGCATAAAAAAAACGCTTTTTTTGTAGCGCGCAATGTGTGGTTGTGACAATGCCGCGCGTTTGCATGCGTGCAGCGGCCACACAGCAGAGCCAAAGCGGTTGTGTGCGTTTGATATTCGTTGCATTTTTGTAACTTCAAATGCGTAATTTGTGAGGAAAAATTTAAAATTTTCATAAGGTTGCCTGGAAGAAAGTTTAATATTATCACTTAGAATATTTTTTTGGATAAAACTAAAAAAAAATTGTTAACTTTGACCTTCAATATCTCCAAAACCAATGGTTTCCCAGGTATGGTCTAGTAGAAAAAAATGATCCCAATGATGGGTAGAATATGTGGTTTTCGTTATCGTTAAGGGTCTTTTTACACCCGATATACACCTTCAGCACCAAGAGGATTGCTGATGCGTTGAAAACCCTAGAAATAAATAAGGATGAGACAGTAATTTCACCGATACCCATAATCCTTCAAACCGGAATGTCTGCAATGCTGCTTAACGGCAGAAATAGGTACCTAAGGAGGTAGTAGTTCCCCGGACGAAGTCTTTCACAAGGAGCTCTAATAGTCTTGTATAATTTTCCCCCGCTAGACCGCATGTCAGAGGGAAGACTCCTGGCCTCCACTAGCCGGATACGTAACCCTGCCGTGCCGGATGATCCCAACCTGCGGGAGTACCTTCTCAGGCTGCGACTGTGGTTCGGGGACCCGTTAGTAAATTGATGAAATGTTTTTTTACTAAAGCCGAAGAGTGTTAACTAAAGTGCTGGCTTTATAGAACTCATGTACCAAGCGTCTTCCCCTCAAAATAGACTTACAAATAAGTTGTTGGACGCATTCTTAGATTTTTTTACGTAGAATTTCGATACCGGAAGTATCACTTAGCGTAAGGGACAAAACACGACTTTTCAGGAGAGCCAAAAAACTGTTTTTATTTTCGAAAACTGTCTGTATCTTTTTATTTTATGGTTCGATTTTGATGGGGTCTAGGACAAAGTTTCTTAGATTTTTTGCCTCTTTTATACTAAATATAGAAAATTTAAGAAAACCTAGTGGTTTCGAAAATAGCATGTCCCTTACGTTAAAAAATCATGTTTAGTTGTGCCCTACGCTACACAAATTTTAGATGTAAACCGACGTGAATGGTGTATGTAACAAGAAGGATAAGAAAATTGAGTGTTATCTTAGTGTAAAGGTCTCTATTGGTGTTGCATTTTGAAGTAAGATGACCTTCCTATTGTAGTTAATGGTAATAAGGAACCGTATTACTATGGAGTTAAGGTCTATGACTTGTGAGACTTATTTTTTTAAAAGAAATAAATAAAACCATCCATAATACTCAATACTTTGATTTAAAACAAATGATTCAAGCTAAATAAACAGTATTTTTCCCCGTAAAACCGAAAGTAAACTAACAAAAACTTTTGAAACTAAATTAACAGTCTTCTAACCCTGTAATTGAGACTACTTTATTTATTTTTACTATACCAATCAAAGAAAGTACATAATACACTTTATGATGAGAACATAATTTACTCGTAAAACGAAAATAAACTTCTTAAACAAAAATTATCCAGAAAACAGTAAACATTGCATAAACCTTAAGGTTAATAGAAAAATTATAAAGAAAGTGAACAATTATTACTAAAGAGATTACCTATATCTCCCAATTCAAGTTGATAAAACTTTATTAATACCAAGATTTTAACACCATGTAACCAGAAACAAAATTTTTTTTAAAACAAAGGATTCAAATTAAATAAACAGTCAGACTTACCCGTAAAACCGAAAGTAAACTAACACAAACTTCTCAACTAAGTTAAACTATGTGCAGTCTCTAGTGCAATAAGGGTTTTCTTTGATCAAAAAGACTGTTAATTTGGTTTGAAAAGTTTGTGTTATATTAGTTCCGGTTTTACGGGTAAGTCTAAGACTGTTCATTTAGTTTAAATCATGTTTTGAATATTTTTTGTCTCACGGTTAAATGATGTTAAAATCTTGGTATTAACAAAGTTTTTTCAACTTGAATTGGGAGATATAAACTCTTTAGTAATAATTGTTCAATTACTTAACAATTTTTGTATTAACCCTTTTATACAATTTATACAATATTTACTGTTTTTCTGGATTGATTTTATTACTTAAGTTGTTGATTTACGATGAGTCTAAAATAAAAGTGTTGATTAAAATGAACGGATTTATTTCTTTCTAATGAAAAATAAGTCTCACAAGTCATAGACCTTAACTCCATAGTAATACGGTTCCATATTACCATTACCTTTAATAGGAAAGTCTTACTTACAACAAAATGCAACATTAATAGACATGTAACATTAACGTAAGAGACAATTCTATACATTTTGTTAAATATTTAGAAATAAAGTTTAATGTAAGGGACCAAACTATTTGACTGCAGTGACTTACTTTACTTTTCGTATAAGAAATATTTGTAAAGGTCTTTTACATTCTTTTTTTAGACAAAAATTGTTCTTGGCAGTTCAAAAATGAGTAACGTAAGAGACATTTTTTCAAGATAATCCAAATTCTGAGTACGCCAGTCGATAGAGCAGAAAATTCCGAATCGAACGATGTATATAACTCATTTTGGCCAAAATGTCCCTTACGCTAAGTGATACTTCCGGTATCGATTTGTTAGTTATCACATCAGGCAAATTTCAAATAAAGGTGGAACAAAATAAAAAAAAATGCGGGCCACACCTAGGATTATTTTCAACAGCTGGGTCTTTGATTAAATTAATTAAGTTAATTAGAAGCCTTACAGTGAAAACCTCGGGAATGCAATTTGGTCATTTTGATTTTATCACGACGTATATGGACTGTAACAAATTGTAAGAAAGCCGCTATCAAGACTTTATTAGGTATACAAAATTCGTATTAAATATAATTGGGTAAGGGCTGATTTTTCAATCGTCAGATACATTTTATCTGGGGAATATGTTTGACGTCTTGACAACTTTTGAATAGAAAATAATATGTCAAACCGTCATATTTATTCCTCAGATAAAAGTCATCTGGCGATTGAAAAATCGGCCCTAATTATAATAACTAATTGAATATAATTGATAGCCCACAGGAACCGTGCAATGATCAAATGCAATCTCAAGGTTTTCATTCTAAGGCAACGATATACACCTTGAATAGTTACTTTAACGTTGTAACTGCATTAAATGAGCTGAAATTGATTTACGAATTCGCATTTCTTTGTAAATTTGTAAACGAGACAAATTGCGCCGCCTTGGGCGCCATCTGAGGGGTTCATGTCCCACATCACCAACCCCTTGAATCTGCCGCTGGCAAGTAAAATCATAATACAGAATTAACTTCGCAATTATGGGCATCATAAATCTTTGTTAATCGAATTTAAACACAAAATAAATATGTCCATGTATTCTAGCTTTCTTGTACGTACTACCATTAGGTATAATGCATGAACTTAAATATAAATTATTTTCGTTTTTCAGAGCAAAGTCTTTACATTACTATGAGATAGAAGACGCCCATTATGAAGTAAGGTGAGTGAATTTTATTTTGTTCTGAGGGGCTAAGGTCTGGACTCCACCAAAGCGGAGATGTGCGGAGATGTCTCGTAAACAACCAATAGGAATTCGTTTTGAGTTGAAGCTAAGCGGAGAGATTTGAAAATAACGCAATCCTATTGGTTGATCGAGACATCTCCGCACATCTCCGCTTTGGTGGAGTCCGGGCCTTATATTGATACGTGAAACCGGGCATCATTGCCCGCAATTTTAATTATTTTTGAGATTTTGCAAAAAATATTCACCAAAACGCGTAATAAAGTTAACCATGGTAGCAATTACTATTTAAGGCTTTAAATTACAAAATGTGGTGCTTCTAGCTTTAACAGAATCTTAGAAAAAGGCGCTTAAATAGCCGGGCAAAATTATACGCACAACCGTCCAACATTGCTCAACCTTAATTTCTCTGAAACTATCAGTTCTATGGCTTTAGCAATAAGGTATGTTATAATGAATTATGCAAAGTTGCCATCTTTCGTGATCAATGTGTCAAAAACATTGCTTTTATTTATTTTACTGCTGTGGGCAATGTTACACCACACACCAGCTACTTTTTCATACAAACTAAAACGGTGGGTTAGGGTTGATGCCACATAATGTGATAAATAATAATCTTTTGAAATATTAGAACTTTCCCCGTAACATGTTTCTCATTCCTCTGCATTACATGCCCAATACATGACAACCGCTTTCCAATAAATAAATTTAAATATTTAAAAAAATATTATTTTAATTATGGTTACCAACCCTAACACTATTTTTGCAGTGGGCAATGTTGTCACTCCTATGTTCAAGGAAGTTCGGGAATCATTGCCCACTCCATTATCTTGAAGTTTTTATGTAAAAAAGGTCTCAAACTAGCATAGATATGAAGCGTGATACTTATCATAACTCTAGTTTTGAAATAACTTGCCTGAGAGATGTCGTACGCTGACCGTGTGTAAAAACGTAAAACAAGATTTTGGCACCACCTCACACTTGTTCTACTGTCAACATGTCTGGCGAGCAACTGTGTGAACTTAGCAACGTAACGAACATTTCATTTTGTCAGAAAAACATTCAAGTTTACCCCAAAGGTAAAAAAATGTTGTCAGCTATATAAGTTTATTTGCAATTCAAGATTTTAGTTATTTTTCGTGTTAGGGCAAAGATATCCGCTAAGGGCAATGAAGGCCGGTTTACCGGTACTTAAGTGATATTTCGTTCAATAGTTTGTATTGTACGGTACCTACTTTACAACGAGCGAATGCCGTCAGACCTCCGCAACCCTGTTACTAGGCAATACCGATATATCGTGCCGTACCGCGGGATGCTTCGGCTAGCAGCGCAGCGGCACGACGCGGCGACGAAGCACCCCACGGTATGCTCAAGCAAATACGAGTGCTAAGGGTAATAAAATAAGGTTTTAAAATTATGGCTAAGTCCATATGACCGCGCGGTACCGCGCGGAACAACTAACCGCGCGGTACAAAATCAAACTAAATAGTGTTTATCGTCTACATTAACGCGCGGCACAGCGCGGCGCGCTCCATTTCGCGCGCAAGATCTTGCACTGCGCGGTTAGTAGTTCCGCGCGGTCATGTGAACTTAGCCTAATTGAGCATAAAAATGATTTGCCGTCCAGCTGTTACGCCGTTATATGATGCCTAGCAGTGAATAAGCTTATAGCCGAAACCAGCGATCAATCTCAATCCGAAATATCTGGATTGATGTAGGTTTTTGAAATTAACACAATTAACACTAGAGGTCGCCAGCGGCTTCGCCCGCGTGGATGTCATTTATCGCGTATTCCGAGTTTTTCTCTACTCTATATATTATGCATGTATTATACATATAAAAGAAGAACGGTCATTTGTGACCCAGCCCCGTCACGAAAGATACATATCTCAGTTTTTATTTTATTTTATGCATTGCTAAAATATATATTTTTTATATTCGAAATCAATGGCTAACATCAAAAAATGGCCTTATGTTTTTCTTCAGGCGATATACATTTTTTTAATACCTATTTACCTACAAAAACTTAATGACGATACAATAGTTATGGAATTATCCAGGTGACCTGGTGATGGAGCTGGATTATGTAATTTTTAAAGTTCTAGTATAACAATCGAGTTATGGTACCTACATTAAAATCGTCTTAATCGTGATTCATTGCAGATTAGAGATTACGGTATAATTAAGAAGCTGGCTAGATAGTGGAATATTTTGGTAGTTAGGTACTAAACACACCGAGTTTCAGCTTATCAATAATAACTCTGTTTCAGTGCCGTTTGTGAAACAAATATAAAACCGTTATTGCTATTCGTTAATAAAAAGAATTTTAAAATATTTTGTCTGAACAAAATCAAATGGCAATATACACATAGGAGTTAGCCACTGATATTCAGAATAGTGTTAATTTATTTCTGTTACAGTATATTTAATATAACAAAATAACTGAGATAAGTTCCTTTTGTGTCGGGCCTGGGTAAATTTCCTATGGGCCGTAACCCTTCTTCTTTCCTCTTGAATCACTATCTATTAAAAAAAACGCATCAAAATCCGTTGCGTAGTTTTAAAGATCTAAGCCATAGGGACAGACAGCGGGAAGCGACTTTGTTTTATACTATGTAGTGATGATAACACCTCTACCTATTCCCCGAAGGGTTGGGCAGAGGTGTTTAGTACACCCTTATATTTTAAGGGGGAGAGCCTATTGCCATCAACCGGGCACAAAATTCAGAAACCGGGCTGCTACTGGGAAATTCCACACGGAACAACCCAATAACACTTTGCCCGACCTGGGGATCGAACCCAGGACCTCACACTCAGCAGCTGCGCTTGCGACCACCAGACCAACTAGACTTAACTTACGTCCGGTTTCTGAATTGAGAATTCGGGATAAGCAATACTTAAGTAGTATTTGAGTACGGAGTTGTCAAAAAAATACTTTATAATCCGTCATTTTTTAGACAACTCCGGACACAAATGTTACCTACTTATGTACTGCTTATCCTAGAATTCTCAATTCAGAAACCGGAGGTACAGTAGACATATAAGCTAAAGCAGTACCTCAACTTACTATTATCTCATAAATTGAAATACTCACACAGACACGCTCTGTATACTGAGTAGTTTTTTGTTTTTGTATGGAACTGTATCCCGAAAATACCTTATTTGTCTTGTTGCAGTGCGTGTCTGTGTGAGTGTGTCAAATCGGACGATTGTAGGTAGTTGAAGTACTGCTTTAGCTTACCTATATGTCTATTGTGCCGGAGGTTAGGCAACTAGGCTTTAGTGATTTAAAATAATAAAAGTACCTGTGGACAGATACCGCGAGAAATGCGAAGAGGTGTCAATTTCATTGAAGCAGCGAGCTCAATTGTTGGCCGAGTTCGTCGCCGAGGAGATGAGCGGATTGTCGCAAGAAAAAGACTGCTCAATGGCTAGCGTTGAATTGCACTTGGCTGATTTGATGGTAAGTTTCATCTCGTACGGGTTAGAATATAAAATTTCCTCACTGCACGCTGGAATAGATGTGTGTTGTACGACCCAATAAAACCCGGACGCTTGGTAGGATCTTGACGGTCAGGCGGTCTGGTTATGACTGCGTTTTTTGCGTCTATTTTTACAATACTCTTTATTGTACACAAAACAAACAAGAAACATTACTATAAAAATAAAGATGTACCTACAATGGGCGGTCTTATCATCGCACTGGGCGACTTCTTCCAGACAACCTTTGGATGGACATGAAGTGCAAGAAATAAAAGAGAGGGGTACCGTACCCAAAGGGTAAAACGGGACCCTATTACTAAGACTCTGCTGTCCGTCCGTCTGTCACCAGGCTGTATCTCATGAACCGTGATAGTTAGTTGAAATTTTCACAGATGATGTATTTCTGTTGCCGCTATATCAACAAATACAAAAAAAATACAGAATGAATCAATATTTACGGGGGCTTCTATACAACAAACATGATTTTTTTGCCGTTTTTATAGATAATGGTACGGAACCCTTCGTGCGCGAGTCCGACTCGCACTTGGCCGTTTTTTTTTACTTTTTCTGCTTTTCCTATTCGCGTCTGATGTTAAGCGTAGACAGGGTCTAAGATGGAGCATATGAATCCAAGCCACAGAGATATAAATATGTAGAGGGATTCCCTTTATCCCTCTCTGGCTCTCACATACACACGAAACACAGTAAACTGCTTGGCGCAGGACTTTAATGTGAGGGTGGTAGCTAGCCAGGCGGACCGTATAGATCCTACAAGCGTGCTGCGAGGAAGTTTTATATTGTACCACCAAAACCCTGTATTTTAGTGGGAGGTTTTGGTGAGAATAAGGTTCCAGAAGGAAGTTTGGTTTGTTTCCATTATTATTGAGAATTAAGAATCATGGAAAACAGAGAACGAAGTAATAATTATTAAGGCCGATTTACACGAGGATAGTTTCTCGAAGGGAGACTCGTTCTGTCGTTGTCTTTCTCTATGATGAAAACAGATCGCATGAGACTCGCTTCGAGAAACTATCTCCGTGTAAATGAGCCTTTACCTATGTTCTCGCTAGCTAGACCTCGCCTGCTCAGTCATTGGTCTAGGCTTCGTGAAATGTGGCGGACCGCTGGAGCGCGCGTTACTGTACAAAGTGCTGGCCGACAGAGTGGGTCTGCCGTGTGCGCTGTATCGCTCTTCTAGTGCGCATGCGTGGTGCGAGATCGGTATACCTGAAATGGACCCGGTAAGTTGTATAAGTTACATTTTGATAGTGGCTTCGCGAAGATCGGTCTCCTTGCTAACCATGCCAGTGACTTGCTATGCTGCACATGCGTGGTGTGAGATCTGCGTGCCCAAACTTGACTTTGACACTCTTATTACGAGAGATGGTCTATATGTTTAGAGCCGAGGCGAGCGATCACGAGTGGTGGCAAGGCACCTAACGAACCGTAAAGTCGTTGGCGCTCGCCTGCACTCGCCAAGCTTGGCGAGCGACATAGAGCAATGGCGAGGGTCTAAACTGTTTATACGTTGGTACTCGCCAAGCGATGGCGAGCTATGGCCAACAAGTATTGCCAGCTTTATAAATACTTTTATAGTAGACATGGGCAGTGCGTGTTGCTTCCAGATATTGGTACCTATAAGTACTTAGACCAGCGGTTCCCAGACTTTTTTTCTCATAGACCACTTTCAAAATTTAGCTGGTTCCGGTGGACCCCCTGCAGCTACATTTTTACCTTAATACCATATAAAATGTGAAGATTAGATCTTTCTGTCACGCCAACGTAGACCCCCGTCGAGTCTCCCGTGAACCATTTTTTTTTTTCGCTGTGGTAATCCTCATGGATGTCCTCCGCCTTGGGGTGGGCGGAGGGGTCTGTCAGATTATTACTGACTAAAACCACCCCGGTGTTCCATCTCACATCTGCGCCGAGGGTCGCGGGAACTTACGACACTTCCGCAACCCCCGGCTGGTGCCGGCCCGCCGCAGCGGGCCTCCTCGGGTTAGCGGGGGGAGTGAGGTGTTAGACTCCCCCCGCGCCGTCTAAGAGGGGCGCGTTTGGAACACTTCGCGCCGCCGCCTCGGGTCCTGATGTGTGGGGGGCGACAGACTTCCCCAAGTCCATCGCCCCTGGACCCATTTAGGGGGGCTGGAGGAGGGCGTTGTCCGCCCTCCGCCGACGCCCGGTGCGTCTGCTGCGGGCCGGGTGAGTGGAGGTGATCTCCCTCACCCTTTCCGCATCCTCCTTCTGCGACATTACCGTGTCGCAGAAGGACACCACCGCGTCCCAGGACTCCTCGCTGTCGACCATGGATTCGACCACGGCTGACAGCGACAGGTCACCGCCTACTCCTGAGATGAGGGCACGGCGCGGCTCCTCCCAAGCGGCACACTCTGCCAGCGTGTGCCACGCCGTGTCCTCCCGGCAATCCCGTGGACCCCTGGGGGAACCTCTTGTATAGACTGAATTGTGGACGCCGCAGTGCGAGTGACCTATTCTATTCTTCGCGAGATTCTTTTTCTCTCGTATCGATAAGAGTTATTTGATAATACCTAATTCATTATGGCGTAGTGAAAAGATTAGCCAGTCGGCCAGGATACTAGCTGACTGTACTGGTTGCGCTGGATGTACTTAAGTATCGTCACTTCATTGTAGCGTGATAATTACTTATAATCTACCCAGTGTCGGGAACTTCGTGGAGTGAGCGCCATCTGTTGTCCGCCATCTAACTAACCGTGACGTCAACATCGGACCACCACTGCTCGTTGGAGGGAGGAGACCGGCTCGCTCCGTGCGCCCGGGGGATTGCTTCTTGGACCGCACGACGGAACACTCGTCTAGAGTATTCTGTATAGATTAGCTGAAGAAGTCTGACCTTTTATATCTGACTAGCTTGTCCTTATTTTATGATCTTGTAATAACTTGTAATAATTATCTAAAGTATTATATTGTGATCTAGTTCATGTTACTAACACTAACCCAATTATAAGTACTCTCAGTGGTGGAGAGTCTATGTTGGTTTTATTTACTACATTTACCTTGCTCACAATCCTGACATACCAATATTAGCGATAACTGTAATGATAGAATCACTCCTTAACGATTAAATTGTAGTGTCGCTAACATCAGAAGTGGGATAAGAAAAAACCAGTCCACATTATGATTGTATACCCACATGTAAATATTTTATGATCTTTATACTCCCCTGTAGACGGACTGACAAAAACTTGAATAAACGAGAGATTACAATGGTGAGACCGAGAAAAGGTGATAAATCCGGTGAGTCGTAACCATTTTATTATACCTACTTATGTGTGAAGGGAGTTTGATGAAAGAAATATAATATCAAAGGGTATTTATTCGAGTAAAATAAATATTAAATGTTATCTGTGTTTATTCGTGCAAAATAACAAAATATGGTATCTATATTTGCTTCTGTAAATAAATGCGTTGCAGTCGCATTAGAGTTTGTCGTGAGATGCAACCAGGGTTGACCTGAGGTACCACCCGGTATGGCAAACCGGGGTTGGGACATGACGAAGCAATTTTTATAGGGCTGGAACCCAGGCGGGTGATGCCGTGATATGGCTATATCCAAGGCGGGTGATGCCATGTTGAGAAAGCAGGATCCCAGGCGGGTGATGCCAAATAAATTGGCTAAATCCAAGGCGGGTGATGCTATAAATTAATAAATGAAATGCAGTAAAAAAATTAATGCTTGAAAATATTGATACCTATTTGTTTCTATTGGTTTTGCTATAATTCTTGTTACAGAATGGTGCAAAATAGTTTATTGAAATTAAAAAGTAGATTGTTATTACTTATGGTTTAAAATGTATTTATGTTGATAAAGCCCAGGCGAATGATGCCAAATAAGTTGGCTAAATCCAAGGCGGGTGATGCTATAAATTGATAAATGAAAATGCAGTAAAAATTAATGCTTGAAAATATTGATACTATGTTATTATTGGTTTTGCTATAATTCTCGTTGCAGAATAGTGCAAAATAGTTTATTGAAATTAAAAAGTAGTTTTGTGGGTACATAAAAAAAAAAAGTTTAAAATGTATTTTTGTAGATGAAAACGGAAATAGTATTTTTTATTGGTGATAATTGTTATAGGTCTGGAACCTAGGCGGGTGATGCCATGATATGGCTAGATCCAAGGCGGGTGCTATAAATTGCATGCTATGAATGCAATATAAATGCAATGCTATAAATTGATAAATGAAATAAATTAGAAATAGAAGTACGTGTTTGAGCGTTTTTGTAAATTAAACCCATGAGGGGGTGAAATTATAAGAGTTGAAAGTTTGTATGAAAATCATTATTCCATGGGGTTATAAACTTGAAATTTGGCACAAAGATTCTTCAAAGTAAATAATTAATAAATACAGTGCTTTATATATTATTGTAAATGAAATGAAGTGGCCACACAGCCTCACATCAGTATTGCTTATATTTTACTTGCGAAACTAAATAAAACATTTCTATCATAATCTACGCCATGATTGAAACACCAGCAAATGTGATTATAGCTTGGAAAATAACTTGGTACGTTTAAGTGCAGCGAAAGCTCTTTAAATGCAAGTGATTCCAAGTGGTAAGCTCTAGGAAAACCAGGACTTAAGTGTGGCATAGTCCCTTTGAGTGCGGTTGACCTAGCAGTAATGGAGGCATTTGTTGATGGTTCCAATGCGTATTATGGCTTTGTGAATCATTGAGATATTTAACAAAGAAATATTTTAACCCAGCGTCATGGGGGTGGAAAAGTGTTACACGGACGTTGGGGTGGGTCTCGCCGACCTGTTTATTAATGTCAGAATTATTCCAATACTGTACAAATAATAAAATTATGATAAGTGTTTATACATAATAATAATTTATTGAATAACTATAATTTGATGTCTAACATTAGTAGAACTTTCTTATAGGCAGCTGAGAGAGTATTTTATAGTGAAATGCTTCGTAAGAAGTGAAAATGTTGAAATCTAATGTTTGTAAGATGTTTGTTATGAAAAGTTATGAACGAATATACAACCAGGTTGATACGGAAATAAATATCAACTAGTTCAACCTAGGGTTGATGAGCTTGTTGGATTACGATGAGATATCAGGCTCTATTCGATTCAAACATTCTTTTATGCTTTTCATGTTGCTTTGGTCATGGACATGCACATGAGTAACATGATGAGTCAAAGATGAGTGATCAGGTGTAACGTAGATGTGTACTGTATTATTTGATTCTGTTTAAGGTCCGAAGGTGACACTGAAGTTAGGCCTTGATGTACCACAATCCTCGCCAGGACAGAAACACCAGCAAATGTGAATAAAGCTTGGAAAACAACTTGGTACATTTAAGTGCAGCGAAAAGCTCTTTAAATGCAAGTGATTCCAAGTGGTAAGCTGTAGGAAAACCAGGGCTCTTAAGTGTGACATAGCCCCTATAAGTACAATTGACCTAGCTGTAATAGAGTGGGCATTTGCTGATGTTTCAAAAGCGTATTATGGCTTGCGGTTCATACTTGCAGAACAAGTTCTGATGCTGCCTTTGTTTCAGTGCTTTACCTAGACTCGTGGGGCGCCTGGGGCATGCGCCTTGCAGGATGGCCGTGTCGGGAACTTCGTGGAGTGAGCGCCATCTGTTGTCCGCCATCTAACTAACCGTGACGTCAACATCGGACCACCACTGCTCGTTGGAGGGAGGAGACCGGCTCGCTCCGTGCGCCCGGGGGATTGCTTCTTGGACCGCACGACGGAACACTCGTCTAGAGTATTCTGTATAGATTAGCTGAAGAAGTCTGACCTTTTATATCTGACTAGCTTGTCCTTATTTTATGATCTTGTAATAACTTGTAATAATTATCTAAAGTATTATATTGTGATCTAGTTCATGTTACTAACACTAACCCAATTATAAGTACTCTCAGTGGTGGAGAGTCTATGTTGGTTTTATTTACTACATTTACCTTGCTCACAATCCTGACATACCAATATTAGCGATAACTGTAATGATAGAATCACTCCTTAACGATTAAATTGTAGTGTCGCTAACACCAGTATATTCTCTTATGCAGAACGAAGACGGAGATAAAATGCAGAGCTTCCCAGCGGGTCTCCTCCGTACTAACTACGTGGTAGACCTCATGCAGCGGCCGGGCCGGTTACTGCCGCGTCACGGGAGAGAAGCACGCTTGATCTGCGGGCCGACCTGCGCGCCGCCTTACACGGCTAAGAAACTGCCCGAAGTGTGTATTTGCGAGAAAAAAAAAGAAGTAGGGTACGTCAAAAATGTTCATCATCGTTAAAACTAGGACGAGAATTTCGAAAATACCGGAAGCCAGTTTAATTCGAGGCCCGGAGGTTGTATACCTCGTTCAAATCCGGTAGTCTGTTAAAGTCGGACGCTATATAAAAACACGCCCGGACGTCCGGACCAAATCTAGGAAAAGCCGGACGGATGGCAGTCTGTTGGCATTTTTATTCTATCCATCCGATCCGGCGGCATAGTAACCAGAATTACTTACGCTTAAATTTTTGTATGAAGCTGTTTTGTTGTAGAGTGTAGCGGCATTGAAAACAAAAAAAAATTTAATAAATCGATTTCGTTTGTCTTTTTTATTGTTTGTTTTAATACTTATAGCCTTATTGATATTTTGAGATTGCACGATTGTTGTTGGATGATCATATGATTGGCTTAATATGTGTTCGAATAAGAATTCCAAGCTAGAGCTTAGAAATAGCTAAATGTGTAGGAACAGTGGGTACAAATCAGGGGAATTTGGTTTAAGCACCTCGGTAATCTTCTTGTATCTTCAGAAACACGAATGCGCGAAGATGGTATGTACCTACAAAACATAGAGCGGTAACTATATTTTCGTTCTTTATTTGCAGCTTTATATATTATTATCAGGAAATACAATTTTTTGCAAAGAACCTACTTAATGCGATTTCGTAAAAAAAAACTAGTTAACTGACAAAATATAAAAAATCCGGACCGTATTATGGAGCAATGGGGGGTGTTCACAACCTGTATGCACATTCAAATATGGGAACCGCTTATGAACTTTCAATCGTATCAATTCGCACCTTCGAATCGCACCAATTCGCACCTTCGAATCTCGTGAGTGGCTGACGAGGCCGGAAGGGACACATAATTGTCGGTCGGATATTTCGTGCAAATTCAGCAACACGAAGATTGCCGACGCTCACAACTTATGACGTAGTATATTGTAGAAATTATAAATAAAAACCAAATTACGAATTATTTATTTTATTTTTAAGTATACACAGCATATTCGTTCGGTGCCGCGGCAATACATTTCTATAATAAATATATTTTTTATCAAAATCCTTAAAACAAGGCACATAAGTAAACACATTGCACATGGTTCAAGATGGACGGACAATACGATCACAAACATTCATACTTAAAACTAATTATATTAATAGGTGATACTGCAATACTTTCCGTTTATAAACTACGTATATTCACTATCGTCACAGTGGATATATACAACGTTATTTTTAGTATATACAAAAACCGAGACACCCCAACAAGATTTTCATCAGAATTGCCTGAATATGTTTTTTTTATAAATCTCCAAGTTACACCGTAGTTTATGGCGCGTTAGGTTCCCTAATAAAGTGTGAAATGCCTGAGATGTGCTATGCAGGGGTTGTCTAATACACGGAAACTGACCGAGCGGACCATCTCAAGCCTCAAGGTGTCTATTCCCGTCAACTGTTATGCATAGAAATATACTGAACAAAACAGAAAAAAAAAAGTGATGTGATGAATATGTCAATCGATTCTCCTAGTGATTCCGAACAAACTAGTTTCAGGTTTAGTATATACTAAAACTAAGCTTGTATTATATGCTAAAGCAGTACCTCAACTTACTATAATCGCCTGAATTAACACACTCACACAGACACGCACTGTATGTAGTGTAATGCACTCTTTGTCATGTACTCTATGACAGCCGTGACTGACTGCATTCCGATGCTAACTTAGAAGTCTTGTTCCAGTGCGTGTCTGTGTGAGTGTCAATTCGGATGATTGTAGGTAGTTGAAGTACTGCTTTAGCTTATCAAGGTGTAACATAAATAACTCACAACCTCATGGGGTCACTGTACTCATCATTATGAACAACATTTACTAAGGGACCAAACCTGAAATCGCGAAAAAAACAGCTGTTCCCTGCATTTGTGCGAACATAAATGTAGGGAACAGCTGATTTTTATCGTTAGGAATCCAAATTTGACATGATACTTAGGAATAATTTATTTAACTGAGAACATGATTATCGTCCAAATAAGACTGAAATAATCCTATATTGTTATTATATATGTGCAGGTGCAGTATCAACCTTATTTCATTACAAAATTAAAATTCTAATTATACAAAGAAATATTTTATACCTTTTAGGTACCTAACAAAAATTGCGCTGGTGATAAAACTTACCAGCTAATAAGAATTTGTTCGAATAACGAAATTAGTCGTTGATTTATTAAAAACATAATTAATTTGTTGTTTGTTGCAAAGATAAAATACACAACCTAAGATATAGGCACTACAGAATGCTTACAATGAGTCAGTCTACATATAATGTGATAATGGCATCTTAGATTGAAAATAGTGTCAATAGATAGCTGTACTGCTTTAATAAACCCCTCGTTTACACCAACGTATAAAACATGTATTTGATGTTTAAATTAATAATTTTCCTTTAACATTTTCATTCAAAATAAGTTATGAAGGATACAAACATGTTTAATACACTGCTGAATTGCTGATACAAGTCTAACAACATCAATGTTTTTTAGTCTTTTACAAGTTTTTAATCAAATATCAGAATTTGTTTTTCACGATCAGAGCACACTCGGACAGTCTACTCTTGGACCAAAATACTAAGCGTATTTTGCACCGCGTACTAACATACGCTGAAGTGTGGCTGTAGCCGTTGAAAATACGTCAAATATATACTTGGGAGCAAATAAATCGAGCCACTTCTATTTTTCACGTAGGTATAATTGTTATTATTTTTGGCACTTATTATGGAACAGATCAATTCAAAACATATTATAGCCTAAAAGGTTATTTGATAACCTTCACAATGAGGGTAGATTTTTGTCAACTTAGTATGTAATCCATGAAACCAAAACTAATAACCAGGACACGTGAAAAAAGGAGTGGCTCGATTTATTTGCCCCCAAGTGTAGTTAAATATCGATCGAATGCAAGATGCGCGCGAAACTTTTTTTTTAATTATTTTTCTTTTAGTATTTCGTCTTGTAATACGCGTGGTGAGGCCGCGCAAGAGAATTTTTATGTAGCGCGATGTATACGCGTAAACATGAGGCCGCACAAGATAGCCCCAGTGTGTTAGCAGCTTTACGCCTCGGCTTTAAACGCATACACACTAATAGAGGTTGACACAAAAAATCGCGTTCAAACTCTGATCGTGTCAAAGCGGCTTCAGACCACTTTTTTTGCACGAAACGTTTGTGTATTGTTAGTAGCCGCCATTTTGTTTTACTACTCGTATTAGAGTCAGCTCTGATGAATGGAACGAACAAAGTATAGTTACGTCCGAGTGCGCTCTCTCAGTGTGTACTCAGATCGTGTAAACGCTGCTTCGAACACCCGTGTGTGCGTCCGACATTTAAGAAGTTAAACGAGGGGATTACAAAATAGGATGTTGCCAGGTTATAAGTATCCTAAAAAACGGCAAATAATACGTTAAATGGGCGTGTAGTGCATACCATTAGAAAAAGCTGCTCCTTAAACTTAACTAGTTCTAATAAAAAGTTAAAGCTGCCTTATAACTTATGTCTTCAAAATATTGAACATTACGGTGGTGAGGAATGTCAAAATTAAAACTTAATTTACAAACTAATTATCCATACTGGTATTTTACATACTCCTTACACAAGTCTTTATAACTTTATACCACAATATTACACGCTTACGCGTAGCTTATCTTTTGGAACGAGAAATCACTGCGTGAACAGCTCATGATTAAGGGCTCCGGTAGAGTCCAAAACTACGAGCAAACCCGATAAGACACTACAGTGGACCCCCGGTAATCCGGCCCCTGTCTAATCCGGCACCCCCTGTAATCATGTCAGGCATGTCTATTATTATTGAATATTTTTTTGACAATCTTCGGTAATGTAGATAATGCATGATTGAACAGGTTACAACTTGTACGCGCCACCACTATTGTGCTCGACGCGAAGGTATTGTTTTGATTGTGATTGTTAATTTACTAAAGAAGATCGGTCATTTGTGACCCAGACCCGACACGAAAGAGACATATCTCAATTTTTATTTTATTTTATGCGTAGCTAAAATATATATTTTTATATTCGAAATCAATGGCTAACACCAAAATATTGCCTTATGTTTTTTTTCAGGCGATATACAATTGTTTAATACCTATTTAACTACAAAAACATAATGACGATACAATAATTATGGAATTATCCAGGTGACCTGGTGATGGAGCTGGATTATGTAATTTTTAAACTTCTAGTATAACAATCGAGTTAGGGTTCATTAAAATCGTCTTAATCAGTGATTCATTGCAGATTAGAGAGTACGGTGTACGGTAAGAAGTTGGCTAGATAGTGGAATATTTTGGTAGCTAGGAACTAAACACAACGAGTTTGAGCTTATCAATATTAACTCTATTTCAGTGCCGTTTGTGAAACAAAAATAAAACCGTTATTGCTATTCGTTAATAAATAATTTTAAAATATTTTGTTTGAACAAAATCAAATGGCAATGTAACATATAGGTGTTCGCCACTGATATTCAGAATAGTGTTAATTTATTTTTGTTATATTTAATATAACAACATAACTGAGATAAGTTCCTTTTGTGTATCGGGCCTGGGTAAATTTCCTATGGGCCGTGACCCTTCTTCTTTGACATACATAATGAAGTATGATTTGTACTTCAGAGTATAACATAAAGAATCTTATCATTGGATCTGTAATTTGTCGGATTACAAGGTACTCTTTTGTAAAAAATATCGGACTAATTCCGGCCTAAGACCCCCTGTCTTAGGCAGTACTCTATAATCTGACAAATTCGATAGTTCGACACTGCCCTGCAAAACGTTTGTCAGATTACCGGGGGTCCACTGTAATTTTAAATATGAATTTCACTTACGAAAGTTATTTTAAAACAATATTACACTCTTCCATAAAACTATACGGTCGTGTCACTTTTTCCATCAACTGGGCCATGATTATATTTATGGGAACGTCACCTTAATTCAAATAACCTCAAACGATTTTATTTAATCAGTTAGTTGGAGCGGCGTCACGCATTTTCATGATGTTTAGTATTGTCGCGTTCCACGCGGTACGGAAGAGTGTAAAGCTCGAAAAACTGACTGTATGAAGTTATAGCATATATTATTATGTAGCTATATCTATATAAATTGTTTTCATATAAGAGATCGATCGAAGTTTTGACAATTCTCGAAATGCTAATTATTTAACGTAACCTTATGTTGACACATGTGTGAAGTTACGTTCCATCCCATTCAGAATACAATTCCCCTCAGAGTCATAAGAGGCGGTGAACCTGCCCGAAAAAAGTAATAGGCTCGTCACCCAGGACTTAATACCAGAAGTGAAACGTAGGTATACAGATTCCGGTAATATAGGAGAATACCTCTGCTTATCCCTTCGGGGATTAAAGGTATATACAACGTGTCCGGTCATGGACTAGCGATATTCTAGGCATTTATATAGCAACTATTCTAGTACACAAATACACTATACACTAGGGTCCAATTCACTTCCTCGCTATTTGGCAGCCATTTTGCTTTTTTGTTGCGATATTCTCTACCTTAAAGTTATGAAAATGTAAACACATTGTGTCGTAATGTAAACGATAGACAATATTGTTGCCTTCCGAATAAGCCTACTCTTATCTCAGTAGGACCAAAAGTTTGAGAGATATGACTTTTTTTGTACACACGTACAGAATTCTCTCAACAAAAAAGTGGAAGTGGATCGGACCCTAGTGTATAGTGAATTTGTGTAACAGAATAGTTGTTATGTAAGTACCTAGAATATCGCTAGTCCATGATCGGACATACTGTATATGTATGAAGTTAAAATTTCAAACATATCACTCAAAAAAGAGATGCTTAGACTGGTTTATTAATACATGCCTTAATTAGACGATTCTTAAACTGTAGTTTGTGGTACTCCATGCACTATTTGCGTCCTAGATCGTGACCGCGGTAGAGGTTCGGGTACGCGGGATACGGAACCTTCTTTGAGTGATAACGCCGATCCTGTGGAGGCTTCTGATGGCGGACGAGACGATTGTAGAGTAGCGGGTTGGCTTATCTGTGAATGAGAAGAGAATTGTCATTGGGCACAGTGCGTTAAGCCACGAAGACGCGCCCCACTCCACTCATTTTAGTGGACGGTAGCCGTGTGGTGCGTATACACACATATATCTTACTAGCTGACCCTACACACGTTGTCCTGTCATATAAAAATCCCATAGACAAAAGAACTGCTTTTTTTCGAATTAGCCAATTTTCCAGGCAACTTTTCCAATTTTTCTTTTCATAAAAACCTAATTCGGACTAATAAAGGAAAAATTGAAAAAGAAAAATTGGCCTTTTTGTCCGGCCGTTCTCAAGTGATGCGTTTACCAACGAACTGCATTTAATTTTTATTTACATAAGTAGTAGTAGTTAGTGTGCATATGCACACATCTACCTATTGTGTGTCGATAGAACTAACGCAATAGCAATTTATAATGCACACTTTCTTGCACTGTATCGATTTAGACAAAGAGTGGGGCGCGTCATCGTGGATTCAACTATCTGCATTGGGCTAGAATGAATTTGTTCCTAAGGCCGCGTTTCCACTGACGCGGAGCTGGGCGGAGAGGAGCGGAGAAGAGCGGTGAAAAGTGGTCAGTGTCTCCACTGAAGCGGAGCTGGGCGGAGAGGAGCGGAGCTGGGCGGAGAGGAGCGGAGCTGGGCGGAGAGAGAGAGAGATTATAATTTCCCAAGCTGCATCTTTGGTTTCGTTGCATTTGTAGGTATTCAATCGCGTATCCCATAAACACGGAAATTGTCTAACAGTTACAATGAACTTCTCATCCATTTTGATACGTATGCACCTAGTGACGTAACAAAGACAACTGACACACTGCACGCGAGTCACGCACCGCCCCGCTCCGCACCGCTCCGTACCGCCCCGCTGTCCTCCGCTCTGCACCCCAATGCTCGCTGTCCTCCGCATTGCACCGCCTCGATGTATGAATATCCGCTCAGCTCTGCTCCACCCCGCTCGTACTGTTTCCATTGAAGCGGAGCGGAGATTTCAAGCATAGTCATTGGTCAATTTGTGCACCGCTAAGCTCCTCTCCGCCCAGCTCCGCGTCAGTGGAAACGCGGCCTAACTCTGGCTAGATTACGTTGGTAGCTCGATATACACTCTTTTGCAAAAAAAACGGGCACCTAAGGAAATTTACGTTCTAAGGTCGATTTGAGTTAATTAAATGAAATTTATTTCTTTGACGTAGTCTGTATACTTATAATCGTGTAAATTAATGCGCGTGAAGTGAATTCGGGCAATTAAAAGAAAAAAAAACGATGGATTCTTTAAAACCGATGTACACGCCCAAACAATAAGAAGTGGTCGGCAATAAAGACAAGATTTTTTTTTACTTTTTTTAATTAGTTAAAGTTACAAATGTAAAAACCTAATAACGAGTGTGACCTCCTCTTGCCAAAATCACAGCTTGAATCCTTCTGCGCATGCTTTCCACGATGTTTTTAATAACGTTTTGAGGAATACGTTCCCACTCTTCTGCAATGACTCTTTTTAGCTCCCTGATGTTTTGTGGAGCAGGTTGCACTGATCTTACCCGTCTCTTTAGAACATCCCAGACATGCTCAATTGGATTGAGGTCAGGACTTCGAGCTGGCCAATCTAAACGACGGATCCCAACTTCTTGCATGTACGCATCCACGTCGCCGGAACGGTGCGGGCGAGCATTGTTGTCCATAAAAATGGAATCTTCCCCAAGTGCAGTCAATGTGGGTTGTGCATATGGAATTAGGACTTCCATTATGTACCGGTGTGCATTTAATGTTCCATTTTCTATGAAAACTAACTCCGTACGCTCCATCGAATTAATTGCTGCCCAAAACATAACGGAGCCTCCGCCATAAGGAGTGATTTCTTCGAAACACACTTCCGCATAGCGTTCCCGTGGTCTTCGCAGCACTCGCCGGCGTCGGTCCTCTCCACACAAAGAGATTCTAGCTTCATCAGAAAACAATACTTTATTCCAGTCCTCCAGATTCCATGAAGCACAGTTCCGAGCAAACTGAAGTCGAGCAACATTGTGCTCACGGAGTAATTTAGGGCCCCGAGCTGGGCGGTAACTCCTGATATTGGCACCCAAAAGCCTCCTCCTGACCGTCCACAAGCTAACTTCTACTCCTCTTACTTCTTCAAGGCTCTTCTTCAGGTCCACACTTGACGCCTTACGATTCCGCAACGCCTGACTCACCAAAAAGCGGTCATCTCTTGGTTATGTGCATCGTTTTCTTCCCGAACCGGGTCTTCTTTTGACCGAACCGGTCTCTTGATGCCGTTGCCAAGTCCTCTGGACAGTTGAACGGCTCACATTTAGCCGCTGAGACACGTAAGTTTGCGAACAACCTTCTTCAAGTATGGCTATAATTTTACCGGCCCTTATCGCTTTATCACTCATATCAAAAAGTGGTATTTAATGTAAAAAGAAAGATTAAATTGTTTAATTTGCAGAAAATATCCAAAAAGTTTTAAAATATCGTAATCAGTTAAAAATCGTTTCAGCAATTCGCGCCATTAGTAAAGCAATTTTAGAATAATCCACAATAATCATTATTTTTCTTTTATTAATTTCAAATTTTAAATTTGGAACGTAAAGAATCATGCCAGGATGCTTCAAATAACATGCCAATACATCGTCAAATTAATAAAACCTATTTCTTGTTCTTCTTCATTGAAGTAGAGAAAAAAATCTAAAGTGCCCGTTTTTTTTTGCAAACAGTTTATTTGCAGTACTAATAATGGCAACGTTCTCATGTTAATTATAGGTATGTCAGAGATTTTAAACCTTATTTTAATAGCCTTTAGGACTCGTATTTACCTACCGCGGGATGCTTTGGTATGCCGCAGTACAATGAAGGATCTCATTGTATGCTAAGCAAATAAAAAAGCTTAAAGTATTACGGTGCGTACATATTATATAACATAACATGTTATAAAACGTTGTTATATAACATGTTTCAGTAATGTGGAGACTGAATGTTATAAAACATGTTATAATAACAAACGTGTTATATAACATGTTATTCATATTTACAACAATGTCAATAAACTAGGACGAACCCAGCATCTACGTTTTTTTTTTTGTTATTTAAAAGTACAACAGTCGCTGCAGCAGCTAGCAAAACGTCCTCTCGTGTCGACATTGTGAATAGCACTGCAGAACGACAAACGACAGTGTTATATAACATGGTTATATTGCATTGTTATTCTAATGTGTACAGTATTGTTATATGTTGCAATGTTGAAAAACAATGTTACATATTGTGGACGTGTTATATAACACAAGTTATACAACATGTTACTTAATCTGTACGCACCTTTAGGATAAGGTTCAATATTATTTGAGCTTAAAAAAATATTTGCCGTGCCGTCCTGTTAGTGAGTCGCCTTGCACGGAATCTACAGATGAAGGAGTGGGTTATTCTTTACCAGAAAACTCACGGTATATTCTTTTATGTAGCAATGAATTGTATGAGCCATGTTGCGTGTATTACAACTTTTAAAACATCAATAAGCAATCAATTTACTCACAGTTCGACTAATGGGTTGCGGCGTGTGTGGTTTCTTTATGGGCACGTCTCTATATTCGTAAATATTGTCTCTGGACCGCGTGGTGTTGTCTATGCCGCTCTCCTCAACTTCCGGCACCATGAATATATCGCCGTCGTAGTAGCGGTCTGTTTCCCTGTAAAATAAAATTTACTTGATATTAATAGGTACACCGTTTTTTATTGTTTTATAAAATGGTGTTATAATTTTAATTGTGTGAGGGTTTTTATGTTAATTCTTTAAATAATAAGAATCTAGAATATTCTCAAATGTAACAAAATCCAATAGTACAGAATAAAAAATAATACTAAGTAATACAAGCGTTAGAATATGGAGTGCAAAGATATTTTGTTCTCTGTCTACTGCATAACCCTTCTGATGCAGCCGTACCCTATAATATTTTTTGTGCAAAATAATAGGAAAAGCATAATATATTACCTCAATTGCCCAGTGCGTGAATTATCTTAAAAAACTAAATAATAATACATACAAAAACAAAGACGTCACATTTTCTAGAAGCAGTTCGCAGTGTCAGTTCATAAAAGACAGAAATGTTACTTGCAAAAAAATATTTCCACCCTGTGCAGTCAGTCTAGATAACCTAGCTGACTGACTTATATTTTTAGTACAATAAGGCTGCTTTTCCTTTTTTTTTTTTATGGATGCGTTTGATATCCGCCAATATTCGCCATATTCATTGGTCCACATAGCATAGCACTGGTGGAAACTGATTCAACTAAGCTACGTTTTTATATGGAAGGATGCAGTCTGTGGATGCGAGCTATGGATGTTGTGCTATGGATGGTCGCTAGTGGTGTAGCTATGTGCAGAGCAGTGTACGTACAGTAGGCGCACGTTTCATAGCATATCTTACTCGCTCCGCTACATAGCTTAGCATCAGTGGAAACGGTCCCATAGTTTCGTAGCTTAGCTTTTACATTCCCGCAGCATAGGACATCTCTGGTGGAAAGGCACCCTAAAGGCTAAAACGCACTGGCGGCCAGCCGCAATACGGCGTGCCGCTTGCGGCTGGCCGCATATCGATTTTTACATGAAACCGCATGATCTCAACGCACTGATTTCCGGCCAGCCGTCGTGCGCCAGTGCGTTGAGATCATGCGGTTTCATGTAAAAATCGATGTGTGGCCAACCGCAAGCGGCACGCCGCATTGCGGCTGGCCGCTAGTGCGTTCTTGGCCTTAGGGTGCTTGATCAAATATCAGTACACTGCTTATGCCTTAGTGAAAACCTTACCCGGTACCCCCCAAAGCTTTAATTTCCATTGCCCAAATTAGCACATACACATAATTAACTATGAACCGACTCACAAAAAGCATCTACAACTACGAGCAGAGATCAAATGTTAGTTTCACCTACATCACTGGTACCATTTTCCATTTTGGTGGTATAGCCCTGTTAAAAGGATTTCAAACACTGTTAATACAATGAAAACATGTTAATTGTTAGTAATGGATAGTTATTTATTGTTACCAAATGTATATGAACTTACATCACAGTAGATAAGCTAAAGCAGTCCCTCAACTACCTATAATCGCCTGAATTGACACATTCACACATACACGCACTGTATGAGTATAATATACTCTTTGTAATGTACTCTATGACAACCGCGACTAACTGCATTGTGAAGCTCACTTAGAGGTCTTGTTTTGTCAATTCAGGCGATTCACCCCAAAACTGAATTTCGACAAATCGTTTTACGACACGATTTTACTTCGACACTATGGAACTTCGACATTACGCTACTCCGACAATTATGGAACTTGGACACCTAATTTGGGGCACCCCGACACGGATAAGTTAGGTTCGAAGGGGATGACGGGGGCTAGAGTGAGCTGGCTTTGCTCGCTCACTCTAGCCCCAGTCATCCCCTTCGTGTTAGGTTACTTTAAACCCCAGTGTCGAAGTTCCATAATTGTCGGAGTAGCGTAATATCGGAGTTCCATAGTGTCGAAGAAAAATCTTGTCTTAGAACGATTTGTCGAAATTCAGTTTGGTAGTCCAGGCGATTAAATGTATTATGTACTTGAGGTACTGCTTTAGCTTATATATCTACAGTGCTTACATTATTACTATCTCTAACAATCACAATAGAATAATTAACCAAACATAAAAAACTAATACAACCTCATGCCAGCCAGCTTACTATGTGTAGAACATAGATTAATTTATACCTTTGTATTTAAAAGAATGTGGTAAGATTTTGCCCAGAGGGACACAAGATAACAAAAAAAAACTTTGGTCTTTCAGGTCTAGGATTTTTTCATTACTATACTTTCAGTTTCAAACTACTAATATCTAAAAAAAAGTTTACAGTATGCAGGAGGTTAACATATCAGAGAGTACATACCTCTTAGCGTTTCTCCAAAGCATACAGCACACGACTAACAGCACGATGAGCACCAGACACGCGCTAGAAACTGACCAGAACGCTATCTGCAGAGGTTGCTTAGGTTCCCACCAGTACTGGAAAATATAGAGGTTTACAAGACTATTGAGCCACTGTGAATGTAATTTGATCTGCACTGATAGACTGACAGTATTTCTTAGATCAGTGATAGGCAGCAGCGCAGCCAATGGACGGTACATTACTTATACTTTGGTTATCATCCGCAATTTGCATAACTTCACTATTGTAATTAATATTGCCTTTTTCTGTGTATAGATTCAATTAATTTATTCACTTGTCAGACAGATGTGTGTTGTTGAGGAGCTTGTTGCGCCGTTTCTTTTTCACAGCATAAACACTAGGAAGCGGTGAAGGGCGAGCGTTTTTGGGGGCTGTCTTTTCTAACATTGACGTTCAAAAAGAACTTGGAAATTCTAGTCTATTTTGAATAAATGAATTTTGAAGGTAATTAAACTGTTTGCACAAAGTATACGCCTGATATTAATAACCGATCTCAATCCAAAATCTCTGGATTTATTTGGTTTTTTTAACAGAAATTCAATAGTTATGTCAAAAACCTACATACATCGGATCATTAGGCTTCGCAACAGTGCCCTGAGATTAGCTTCCAAGTGATGCTATCAAAACGGAAATGTAATCAGAATTAAGTAAAAATTGGTTGTTTTTTTTATTTATGAACACCGGCTTATAAGCCTTACCTCCAATGTTATAAAAGGCATCTGCCTGATGCTGCGTAATTAGGCTAGAATTGTATCTTACCTCAGTGATAGGTGGGTATGTAGGCACAAGTCTTCCTATAACCGTGGGTAGGTACATGGTCCAGAAGGCGAGCTCAGTCTGCCTGTAGTTAAGCTGTATTGTCGAGTTAAATGTGGTGTTTAAGTTCAGGTAACGCAGTTGTCCGGCCTGTGCCACTTCGAAGTGAAGACCTAGGACCTGGGAGCGAGTTGGGTTGCTAGAAAGAAAAATATATTATTGGCAACATTCGAAAAGCACATAGCCACAGGTTAAAAAGAGCGGCACGCGCGTGCGCTCTAGGGTAGTAAGTTCGAACCGCCATTGGAACGTCAGATATTTTAACTATTTATGCTTTTTGTGTTTAAACTTTGCTGTGTTTCAAGAATACTGTATTTATTGTTTAATTGGTATTGGTAGGGTTGTGAAAGTTACGTTATAACTTAAACGATAAAATTTAATGTGTCAAAATCTAGACAGAAGTTTTATGATTGTTTTTGCTATCTCGATGTGGAAGGGATTCAGATGTTTACCAGGACCATTATGGGTTAATTTTATGACAGGTCTATAATTTCAAACATTACTTTCAGACGTTCAAGGAAACCTCAAAGGATGTGAACTAGAAAAAACTTTGTTTTCTAATATTCTTGTCTGAAATGTAATTTCCTCTAGTTGGACTAAATCTACGTTACGTGCAATACACATTTCTCATCTTGTAACATTCAGTAAATTAAAAAGAAAGCAACACTCACCCAAACCTCGCGAAATCCGCAAACGTCTTCATAAAAAAGTGACTCATATTCCGATCATTGTTCGTCCACACTTGGTTATCAATCCTTTGCTTCACTGGAAAGAACTCTTGGTCCATGAACGGAGCCCCCGTCAGGAAGTAATGTTCTGTATCGTGAGCATATCGCCTCCACTCAGGCCATCTGAAGGCCTCCACAGTTGTGTTAAGAACGTACATGTAGACGGGCACGTTTTGTTCCAGAAGTAGTTTTACTATTTTGTCTGTGGGCGCGCGGTAGAGGAAGTCTGATAAAAGCTGTGGGAAAATGGTTTGGTTTTAGATGATTGGGTCTTTTGTTATGACGTGGGTCGCAGAAATGTCTAAGGCCCGGTTTCCACCAAAGCGGAGAGGAGAGGAGACGAGAGGAGATATGTTTTGAATAACCAATGAGATTTCATTATTTTCAGATCTCCTCTCTGCTTAGCTTCGGGGAAATGGATGAAGCGGAGAAGAGAGATGTCTCATTTTTCTATAGAATTTTGTGCCGCTCGCGAGCAAGCGGCGCGGCAGAGCGGAAATGTGTGTAGTGGGGCGGCGCCCCCGCACCCTTCTCCCCGCGCCTCGCACACCCGAACTGATTGATTTCGAGCTCCCACAGTCACATCTCCTCTCCGCTACGCATCTCCTCTCCGCTTTGGTGGATATACCCTGCCAGCTTCGCAGCACATCTCCTCTCGTCTCCTCTCCTCTCCGCTTTGGTGGATACCGGGCCTTACTGCATTGAGAGAGAAAACAAAGATGAGGCGAAACGCCTGACGCCTCCAGAAGTTTTTATTTATTTTATTTGGGATGTGTTTGCTCTTGGTCAAGGTCAGAGGTGACAAAGACAAAGTCTACGATGGAGCGAGCTTACCCAGAAGCCTGTTTACCCTAACTTTGAAGAGAGACCTTAAAACTCAAACAAGACATGAACAACATTAACACAAGTTAATCATTTGGACCAATAATATTTCTGTTAACGTGAAGCTTCTACTAACCCAAACAGGCAAAAGGGGTGAAAGAGGAAATCCGTTTCCTCTGTCTTGAAGTGAGACACAGAGGTTTTTTTTTTGTATTCCTTTATTAAAAGGTATTTATTTATTTATACTTCTATGCACTATGATGGTACATAAGGCGGACTTAATGTCATAAGGTATTGACTCTAATAATAATTGGGGTATTGGGTTTGAGAAATAATCAGCTCATTACTGTCTTTCTCTCTGTCTCAGTACTATTATCAGAATGAGAAAGGTTTAAGGCCTAGACTCCACCAAAACGGAGATGTCTCGTAAACAACCAATAGGAATTCGTTTTGAGTAGAAGCTAAGCGAAGAGATTTGAAAATAACGCAATCCTATTGGTTGGTCGAGACATCTCCGCACATCTCCGCTTTGGTGGAGTCCGGGCCTAAGCTATAGTCCACCCAGCTGGTCTGGTTGGTGGCTGGTAGGTTGGCAGACTACACATACCATCGAGAATTTATTGAAGCCCTCTCAGGTGTGCAGGCTTTCCTCACGAAGTTTTCCTTCGTCGATAACGCGAATGATGATCAAATTCTGGTCACTAGATTATATTTACTAATACTCACATGTATATACTGGTCTCTGATAGCGCTGACGTTGTGCGGCTCTGGGTGGTACGTGTACATATAGCGGATGGCTTCGTACACTCCGCGCGGGTTTAGCGTGTAGTTATACCTTTGGACTAACTCTGCTACTTTCTGGTTGAACCAGGGTTCTGAGATCTCGAAGTTAGGTGCTAGGGAGTCGTTTGTGTCTGTAATATGATAAAAAAGTAATTTGATTGTTAAACATAAAAGAAGTCGTGATTGTGGAAGAATAACGGTTAGATCTCCGGCGAAAAATAGGGCTCTTTAGCTGTTCCTACTGAAGTTTTAAGAGATTGTAGTTTGACGTCATCGAGAGTTAGGAGGACCGTTTTCAATGGACTGCGGTGGTCAATTTTCACGCTAAGATTTTTTCGGCCAAAACTAGGACTTTGTAATGATAAAGTTATAGCTTGAGAAGCTTTTCATAAGTTTATTATAAGTTCATTACTAAAGCAAAGAACCAGTACGAAGTCGATTAAGTTGTCCCCCAGAACCAAGTTCTTTTCGGAGTAGGTAAAGTTGTTCTCTAGCACGAAAAACAGTCCTTGCAGACCTTAAAACTCAAGACATGAACAACATTAACAAAAGTTGATCTAAAAGGCCGACTTCTGGCAGTCTACAGTAACAGCACTGTAACCAGAAGTCTATCTTTTAGAGTGCTTTTAATTCGCAGAGTTGCTTTAAGTAGTAGCTCAAATGTAGAGTATCCTTAATCTTTTAACGAAAATAAGTACTTTCAATAAATATCTCCAGATTTATTTATTTATGTATACTTCTAATCACTATGGTGGTACATAGGGCGGACTAAATGCCATTAGGCATTCTCTACCAGTCAAAATACTAATCAAAGAATTACTTACATAAATAATACGCGGCGTCTTGCGTAGTTACTCCAGTCATATATCTAAGTGAGGGGTTGAACTGTCTTCTCTGTATTAAGTCTTCAGGCATCGTGTTCAGGAAGTGCCAGTCTCTTTCGGTCCAGCCGTCGTACCACTCGTCACCGGGGAAGGTGAAGTTATTCTCTAAGACTGGACCCCAAGGCAGGAAGCCTACGTGCGGCTGTGATGAAAGAAGATCGTGCGTGAACACAAAGTTAACATGACTAAATGAACGTTCGGTCCTGAACTTAAGGCGTCAAATCCACTAGCAATCTTTGTTCCGCAAGTTGACATGCGCAACCGACTTCCCAGCTATGGACACACCCGCAGCAAGTCGACTTCTGCAAGTTTCACAAACTGATCGAGCAATGGAGTGAAATAACTGGCGCAAAAAATCTTGCTAGTGGATTTGGCGTTTAGGTTTGAAAATGGTTGAAAGTATTAGTGGCCACTTTTACCTATTCTGAATGATAAAATATTAGGAACAGTGTAAAAGTGGTAAAACAATTGAATGACCTCGTAATCTAGACTTTGGCCTTATAACGACAGTTCATTCCTAATTTTAATTAGAGAGGTATTCTAAATTGTCTCATGCTTGCTTAGTGCTAAAATCTTCCACCCACCTGAAACTCGGCATTCCCCAGCTCATAGAAGCTTCGGCCTTGTCTCAAACAGTTGACGAGTTTCCACGACGAGTCTATGGGGCAGCCAAGCAGTCTTCCGAATACTAATGACGTGTTCTGTACCCTGAACTTGTCTTCTATTAGCGCCCAGTCTGCTAAAGCTGAGCCACTCTGTTACAGACAAAATGTAATACAGATTAAAAATGTATTGAGCAGCAGTGTCTTGATTTGTGGTTCACTGTCACAAAAGGAAGAGTATTCATTTCTCTTGCTGCCATGTATTTTATAAGAGGCAGTAGCCTCTGTTCTTGTTGTTTTGTTGGTAGTAGCCTCAGTACAGCCAACTCACGCAAAAAACATTAGCATCTTCTTTGCGATCCCAAACTGACGTGCCAAAAAGGTTTTCCGACTGACCAAAAAGTGTTTAAAGTAGAAGACAAACATTACTGATTCATGGAGATCTGAGAATAATCAGACAATTTGAGTTTGTTACACTTTTCGACTACAGACATAAGGTACTAAGGGCCTGTTTGAAAATCGTCGGATGATTCTTTATCTGGGAAATAAATGTGGCGGTTTCACAGATTATCTTTAGAGGAATTGCCAAACTAACAATTTAACAGGCCCTAAGGCACTTACCTACTTTTGGACAAAAAATCAGTAAGACAACTTCTACCTGTAATAAAAAGGACTCACCTGAGCAATAACCCTGGTCACAATGTCCCTCGTCTGTGGAGCTATAGCAAGTAACCCAGCGGATGCAGCCCCGGCTCCCGGTCCGAATAGAGTGATAGAAGAACGGTCTCCGTTGAAAGGAGTGATGTTGTCATACACCCAGCGGAGAGCCATCGCCTGGTCTAGGATCCCGTAGTTGCCTGGAGAGTTCTCGTCACCCGTTGAAAGGAAACCTGTATTATAAGGTCCATATTAATAAATACCTTTCATTTAAAGGTTCACAGTTCAGTGTGGTTTTCAAATCATGGAATTTTAAATTCTGACAGCTATTCTGGAGAGTATGCTTCAAAGCCACCATGTTGAGAGTGCCATGTGGTATATTACTACTAGCCAGGTTGTTCCATGTAGTCATGAAGCCTTTATAGTTACAGAAAACTAATTTATGGTCAAGTGTTTTATTGAATTTATATTTCTTTTGGCGCATTGTGGGTAAAATTTTGCACACAACTGTAGCGGAAATGCGACACCATGAAGTCGTCATAAAGTCACCATGCAGTTGACATAAAGCTCTTTTCTATATAACACCATGAAGTTAGTTCTCGCGTACATGAGTACATGCACCGTCTTATGAATACTTTATCTTTGTCTGGATTAGATAGCAAACTAATTAACGCATAGCTTGGGAGTCTGGAATAATTCTCCGGTCATTCGCCTTTCGCACTCAGTCCGAGTGACTTCTCCCGGCACTTAGGAAGTGCTGGCTGAGTTAAAACGGTTTCATCATGAAGGAAACATTTTCTATAGACTTTCCAGCTACCATATTTCTTGAAGAAACACGAGTCACATGTCGTTGTCGCGATGACAGTGAAATTAGTATCTGCGAGTGTTAATCTCCATAAAAAATATACTGGCATCTTTTCAGCAAGGCAATCGCAACCGGAACTCAAAACGTGTATGAATATTATTATTATAGAAATTACTTACCGAGAGCACCAAGCCTATAATTGATGGATACTACAATAACGTTGTAGAAGGCAGCCATCATATGCGCGGGGAACAGGTTCGAGGCTCCAGAGGTGTACTGACCGCCGTGGATGTACACCATTACTGGGTAACGCTGTGCCGTAGACCCAGCGTCCGTCTGGTGGTGGAAATAAAGTAATATATTGGTATAATCATTCTATTCGATTAAATTTTACTGTATTCGTTTGTACATGTTCTCCCGTGTCGGCACGAGCTATTCGAGAATAGCGCGTGCTTACTTAACTCGCCATTATGCTTCCAAATGAGGTTGCTACTTATGTGTATGTAAATCAGGCTTATCACGGGTGCTTAGTACTCGCAGCGCGCGTGTATGCAAAGATGAAAGAATATTACGACGCAATAAGATCGTAGCACAAGTCGCGCTATTTTTGTACCTCCGGGGGCAAAAGGCACGCTTATGGTGATTTTAAGGTATTTTTTATGGAACTAATTGGCAAACAAGCCGACATCTTGATGGTAAGTTGTAATCACCTCCGCGCTTCTTCTTTAAAGGGGAGAGAACCTTTGTGGCATAGCCCCCCCGCTGCCATTTTGATTTTTTTTCCTAGTTGCGGCGCACTATTTCACTAACATATATGGGTAGAGGACACTTAGACAAACAAAAAATATCTGCGATATGGTGCCCAAAAGTGTCACGTTGCCGAGATATTTGGACTTAAAGATTTTTTTTTCAAGATTGTAAATATAGATAGAGAACACCCAAACAAACAAAAAATATTCAGAGATATGGTGCCCTAAAGTGTCAGGTTACCGAGATATTGTAACGAGATAATCTTGAAAAAAAATCTTTGAGTCCAAATATCTCGCCAACGTGACACTTTAGGGCACTATATCTCTAAATATTTTTTGTTTGTTTGAGTGTCTTCTACCCATATATGTTAGTCTCATCGTGCGCTGCAACTTGGAAAAAAAATGAAAATGGCGGCAGGGGCCTATGCCAGCTTCCATAGAAAAATGTTCGAATCCCTTTGGAAAGTCTCATGTGCCTGCAATTTAACCCATATCCTTCAAATCGAAACTCAGCAATGCTGCTTAGCACCAGAAATAGGTATGGAGGTAGTACTTCCACGGAAGAACTTTCACAAGGACCTCTACTACTCTTAACACTCTTTCTCTGCTGCTTATACACCGTGGGCCCGAGGTACCCGAAGGATTTTAACCATCGATTCCGATACCTAATTGGAGAAGAAAAGCTAGGATATAGTTTGTTAAATAAAGCTTATATTTCGAGATTTTTTAGGGTAACAAGCCCGAACGCGGTGTTGTGACTTTTGTCACACTATACCCCACTCGCCGTAGGGTGGGATACTCAACTTCAAAAACCAAAACATCAACAATCAAAATATCAACACCATATAATCAACAGTTTAATTTTTCAATTAATCAGAATAACATTAGCTTAAAACATAAACGGTTCAAAATGTCAACACTTTAGATGAGCAACGAATCTGAATGTCACTGATTTATAACGTAAATTGTTCACTTGATCAACACTTGAGAAAATCGATGTTTAGCAAAATATTCAGTCATAACATAATATTCGTCGCAGACATTGTTAAACATAACATACTGAAATGTCTGGTTTTCTATTGTGAATCCTTTATTCTGAACCGATGGCCAAAATAATTTTGAAAGATCAGATCAAGTTATAATCGACGAATATTATATTTTGTTAAGCATCGATTTTCTCAAGTGTTGATTAAGTGAACAATTTACGTTATAAATCAGTGACATTCAGATTCGTTGCTCATATGAAGTGTTGACATTTTGAACCGTTTATATTTTATGCTAATGTTATTCTGATTCATTGAAAAATTAAACTTGATTACTTATATGGTGTTGATATTTTGATTGTTGATGTTTTGGTTTTTGAAGTTGAGTATCCCACCCCTCGCCGTATATCGTGTTTTGATTTATAATACCATCAGAAAGGCCTGGTTAAAATATTTCAGGTACCTCGGGCCCACGGTGTATAGATAGCAGCACAGAAAGTCAATATGTCACCGCCTGATTAAGTACTAGTTTACTAGGAACAGCTTTCCTCATTATCCCTAGTCGGCCTAGTATTATGCTCGTATAAAGGTGCCTAATGAAGCAATAAGCCAGATAATCAATTCAGGACAGTCACCGGCGACATCAATTAGTCAGTTCATTTGCTAATTGAAAGCTAAATACTACAAAGTTGGAGCACTTTGGAGCGGAGTGCAGGCTGTTGGTATTTGGATATAATGGGATATAATATGAAAATGAATGTTTTTGCTAAATATGTAAAACAGGGGTGATTTATTGAGAGGGGTCAATAGGACCTAGAAAAATTGGCGTTGATTTTGGAGTATAGAAAAACTGCGAAGACTTAAAAAAACTCATACCCACAATGGGTATCGATCCTGGTTCATTTCCTTTATACGACTTGACCTAAAAGATCGTTTTAAAAGTTTGATCAAAAGAACCATGTAGTCGATTTTAGAGTACAGAAAAACTTAATTGGAAAATTGTAAAAATCATACCCACTGTGGGAATAGAACTTGTCCCCCGATTCAGAAACTGTTTGATTAATCGATTCGGTTTGTTATCTCGTTCCGTCTACGATTCTCGTAATGAGAGAAAAAGAGATAGCTTACCGAATCGTTCCACAACTGACTAATCGAAACGTTCTGAAAAAGGGGGCTGGTTATTTTTTTTACAAAGTGCTTTACTTGCGAAGTCGTTTCATTGCTTAATTAATGACATATTTTATTATATTTATAACGAAACTCGGTTATAAATATCATGAAAGACAAAGGAAAATGCCTGAAAAAAAACAGTAGTTCTTCCGTCATGGCATTCACTATATGAGAATAGCTCATGCCGTGGTGAAAGATTAGCCAATCAGCAAGATTGATAGCGGGGCTGACTGACCAGAGTACGCCGGACGTACAGTGCGTCCAATCTACGTAGACGCGGCTCACTGTTTCTTGTGAGAGGTAGCCTCGTTGTGCTTATGCTCACGGTGATAGGACTAACACAATAGCATTTTTTTGCACTGTACCGATTTAGATAAAGAGTGGGTCGCGTCTTTGTGCCTGCCAGGGTTGCGGAATTTGTTCGAAAGAGTTACCGCGGCCCTTGTAGGCAAAGGGCATTCGGAGGAACACGGATGGGTTTTAGTCAGTAAGAGTTTGACACTCCCTTCCGCTCCGCCCAGAGCGGAAGAAGTCATTTGATGATTACCAATGCTTAAAAAAAGGGTCCCGTCTTTGTGGATTGAACTATCTCAACTTAAGTATAGTTACTCGTGGAGGCTCTTTTAGTGCAACCCTAAACAGCAGTGGATTGGTAGACATCGCGAGTTACATTACACAACAGTATAATTTAAACGATTTAATATAAACAGTACAAATAGTTAATTTCAAAATGATTAAATAACAGCCACACTTTGAAGCGATTACAAAATTTTATTACATTAGTCCCGGTTTACTTTGTTTTATTATACGCACGAGCCCGACAATATGCACTAAGCTTTACTACCAATAACCATTATAATCACAAACAATTTTAGACTTTATTGACGAAAGACTAAAGCTGATATTTGCTTGTAGTAATCACGAAAGGTGCTAGCAATTTAGCATTTATTCCATTGGATTAGCCATCTTTTTCTAAAGATAATAAACGGAAGGCCTTTTAACTCTAATTTATCGAGATCATAAAGTTCCTTTTCGTTTGGCCATGTGTTTAATTGTCAAGAAAAGTAACCGTTATTTTTAGAGCAGTAAGGTCCATTTCGAGTTGTAGATTTTAGGATTGAGAGACAAATCCTTCTAATTAAAACCATTTAGTCGGTAGCTAATGAATCATTGTCGGATGACCTGTGTGATATAACTGCTTCTGATCCAATGGTAATTGGCTACGTTTAATGAATTTAGAATGTGTGTGTCATGGAGAGCATTTATGTACAATTGTACAGGTGGTTGTTATCTCTCGGTAAAAGGTCGGAAAGTATAATTTACGGGTGTTCTAAGTACGGATAATCTCATTTGCATATACTGTGCGTTTTATTTAACTGGGACAGTATCGGGAAATCATAAACCAAAGTAGCTACAAAAAAAGTCTGTTTGAGGACATTTGCTTGAACAAATTGCCATGACACATAACCAGTGATCGGCGCTTATATGTATGCCTAAACTTCTTTCCACGAAAGAATGACATTCCTTTTTGAATAAATAAGTAATGCCGGGTTCCCGGGACTGAACAATTTTGTAAAAACAACTATAACAAACTTAATGAAATTATAGCAGTTTGTGTTCATTGTTCCTCAAATTATAGGCAAAACTCATATATCGTGCGGGCAAGCAGGAATCTCAATAAGTTATGCAAAGAATTCACCTTTGATCCATTTGTCATGAAAAGCTTCACGGCAAGAAGGATGCTTAACTTTAAGTTTTTTGATAATTTATAACCTTTACTTAAAACATAAGTTGTAGTTGTCCTACTTAAGTGTCTTTTAAGTTATTTGATTTTAAAGTCTCTTGCTAATCGTGAAAACCTGTACTTAATTGGCTTTATGACACATATTGTAATTTTTTTACTCCAATTTATAGCTGTTGGTTTTCCAAAAATAAATAAATACCAGTGGTTATTTTGATTTAGTATCTTTATTTTATTTAAAACAAATGGAATATCAATTAAAAATAATAATGTGCACAATGTGGTAGTGGAAATTGATTTATCTATCTAACAGATTAGTGATCGAATCGACTAATTTATTGTATTTTATACGAACAGAAGGCTAAAAAATATTTATTGAAAGGCATGTCCGTATTATTCTGCCGTGGGAATAAAAGTGAAGTTAAAGTATATTAGCGCCCGATTATCCGATGTCTACACATAACACATAATATCACGCCTGTGTTCCCCGAAAGGCAGAAGTGAATAGTAGTCAGCTTCCAGTCTAACCAGATGCGGCTGAATACCAGTATTTTACACGGAGCTACTGCCATCAGACCTCCACAACTCAGTTACTGGGCAATATCGATATGCTAAGGTTAGACCGGTTGACAGACTTTCTGCCTTCTGACTACCCGAAACGACTGTCATAGCTATTAGTATAACACCCGGGACCGACGGCTTAATGCGCTCTCCGAGGTACGGATGGTCTGAACACATCTATGGACTGGGGGGTTACCATGTTCTGTTAGAGCAGGAATGTTTTAATATTATTCCCAGAGTGGGAAAGTGACAGCGCTATACAGCTCTCTAGCGCCATCTCTTACCCACTCTCGTAATAATATTAAAACATTCCTGCTCTAAAAGATCATGGTAACCCCCCTGAACGCGGTAAGCGCAGCTTAACATTGCAAATCATATGATCCGCGCGGCTATTAATTAGCCACGAGTCCCTGCCGCGTATTGTACTTAACGATAAAACATATACAAGGTTAGTCGGAAAGGGGGTACTTATCCGAAAGGGTGTTAAAGTACCCGTAATAAAGATAACTTTTTTTCTAAAACTTGCCCCTAAAAGTCAATACTTTAAGAGAAATAGCTGGTCAAAGATCTAAAAAAAAAATGCTAAAATCTATCTATCCGCAGCTATTGTGTTTACATTTTAAGTCGTACTTGGGGTCACGGATTAGAAGCTCCATTTCCTGAATTTGTATCTAAAGAATTTTGAGAAAAACTAAAATAAAAATCATTTTGTACGGAAATAAAATGCGTTAAAACAGTCATCACTGATACTTTAAGTGGCCTACTGCGGATTAGTATCCCCTTTCCGACAAACCTTGTATTATTTGATTTCTATGAAGAGCGATATCGTAAGATATGCGCTCAGCTATAAATATCTTATAGTATCTTCGCCGTGTGTGGACAACCTTTAGGGGTGCCTCACAATAGTCACATAACATAATACTGAATTGATATTATGATAATCACAAGCATCCCATCCCATTGAATATTAACCGCATCAAACACAATGAGCACCAAATAGGTAACGAAGTCAATGAAACAACGTCGAAGCTAATACAAAACAATATTGATAATAATCATTTGTACAACGTACTGTCCGTTCGTATTCATTGTCATATCAACAATGAAGGGTTGACTAAAATGGTAGTCATCTCTTTATGGATCAACCCTACCGTTCCTTTGGGAATTTTCCTACAGTAGGTAGTTAATCGAAGCACAATATAAAGCGTTGGTATAAAATAAATCGCATATGGCTACTAATGTTCGCCGAGAGCAACGTTGCTGGCTTTTCCGCGCTGCTAAGTAAGCTCAGAGTGTCATTCTACACGAGGGTAACCCTGAGTAGGACTGAAATTGTAAAAGCTATGTACTGTGTAGTCCAGTCTTTCTCAAAGTGGGCGATAACGCCCCCTTGTGGGCGCTACAGGCCTTCAGGGGGGCGGTAAAGGTAATGATTGTGATTCTTAAGATATGGTAAAATAAAAAAAAATAGGGAGCGCTAGAAAATAATTGATTCTCAATGTGGGCGGTAGACGAAATAAGATTGAGAACCTCTGGTGTAGTCCATCTTGCAAGAGAGGCAAAAGACTTTTAATATACATTTGGGAGCAAAGAAATAGAGCCACACCTTTTTTCACGTGTCCTGGTTATTAGTTTTCATGAATTATATAATTCTAATTTGCTAAAAAACGACCCTCATTCTAAAGGTTATCAAATAACCTTTTAGGCGATATATGTTTAGAATTGATCTGTTCCATAATACCAAAAATAATAACAATTACTTATACATGAAAAATAGAAGTGGCTTGATTTATTTGCTCCCAAGTATAGATATATTTTTAATTATTGTATTTTAATATTCTATCTTGTTATACCTATGGTATTTAAGAGTATGTGTCTGTATGGTATGGGTTTAATAATTGCCTGAAATAAATGATATTTAATTTAATTTACTTTACCCGTGTGAGGACGGGCTAGAATATATAAAACTTCCTCACCGCACGCTGATAATAGACGCGTGTTGTAAGATTCAACAAAACCCAGCACGCTTGGTGGTAGGATCTTTACGGTCCGCCTGGCTAGCTACCACCCTCACATTAAAGACGCCAAGCAGTTCACTGTGTTCCGTCGTGTGTACGTGAGAGCCAGAGGGGTATAGGGGAAATCAAGGGAATCCCTCTATATCGCTGTTACTTGGAGTCATGTACTCCATCTTAGACCCAGTATACGCTTACCATCAGGCTACTGCGAAAATCGAACTACGAAGTTTCGGCTGACCAATCGCGCGATTTCCAACCACGAATATGTTTCGGATACGGCGATCGATTCCATTTTTGCGATTTGACATTTTGTCTTTCGTTCATCATACGTTAAAATGTTAATTGACCTCTAGTGGTTCGTTATTTGACATTATTTGATCTTATATTTATAAGTGCGATGTTCGTCATTGTTTCGTTTCGATCTGAAGTAACAAATTACGTTCTTTTTTTGATTTTGAAACTCATTACCGTATCTGCAATCAGTTATTTTATCCACAATATAGCAAAAGTTATCGAAATGGTTCTGAATTGAGAGCAGGACTTTCCATCTGATCTTAAGTACTTGTATGTATGTAGTTACTAGATTTCAGTTTTGCGAAATACAACTCTAGACTCTAGGGATTCCTGATTACACATAGAGCTCGAAACCATAACAGTTGTTTTATAAATTAATTACATAATACAGACCACACATAATCAGATTGCCTGGCTATTCGCAAGGGACAAAGGCTCTATGTTTAGCAATATCATCATTATGTATCTGACACATGCCGGCCGACCTCGTTTGTGGCGGGTTTTTGGTGCTAATATAACGTTTGCGCAATTTGATAACAATACGAGTATTATGCGATGTTTGTTTGTCGTCCTGTTTATTTGTAACAGGATTACAACAAGAAGCCACATTTAAAAGCCTCATAGCTACCGTTAGCAAACATGATTATAGCTGACTACATACGGGCTACTAAGTGGCCGGGTCACTTTAGTAACCCAAGACACCACCGGGTTTCCGATCCCGAAGAGAAAAGCGGTCACTCGAGCGATCAAGACGTTGTGCCAAGCCACAGGGTGGTCGCGCAAGCGATCAAGACGTTGTGCTGAGCCACAGGGTGGTCGCTAATCTAAAAAAAACTAAGCCAGGGAATGGAATTGTACCAAATAAATACGAAAAAGGTTATCGTGACCAGGTACACAGTACAACTCTGCTAACTGGAGTAGGTACAGGCGTGATATTTGTGTTTTTAACCGACTTCAAAAAGGAGGAGGTTCTCAATTCGATTGGTTGTTTTTTATGTTTGTTACCTCATATCTCCGTCATTTATTAACCGATTTGAAAAAATATTTTTTTGTTCGAAAGGGTATACTTCCCGATTGGTCCCATATAAATATTGTTATGATTAGACCATGAACTTCAGAGATATGGAACGGAATTCCTCATCGGATCAAAGCAAAATTCTCAAATTACTAATATTGCTTTGTTTATATTTGTTGTTGGGAACTGACTACTGGAAAAGAGGAGGGGGTGCGTCCCCCCCTTTGGAATGTTTTCATTATATCGTGTCAGGTATCATTCGAAAGGGCTTTTTATACCCGAATACGTCAAAGCCAAAAAGAAGGGTTATGAAGAGGAGGGGGTTAAATTTATGGCACTAAAACGTATTTAATAAAAATAAACTTTAAAAAAAAGTAAAACCGACTTCAAAGAAAAACTAAAAGGAGTAAAATAATTACCATAATATAAAATTAACAGTTTCAGAAGTCGGCGCAACTCTACACTGAAACAAATAGAAGCCACCGACTTCTGAAACTGTTAATTTTATATTATGGTAATTTCAAATCATTTTATTATTAATTTGAGCATTTTTCTGGTCCTTTGGATCGCTTCCAAAAAGGCACATTAAGTACTTTCAAGAAAATTTGATCCTGGCTGAAATACATACTTTACAAAGACAACATTTTTAATGGATTATTAAACTTACATTCGGTGAGAATATATTCAAGTAGAGACAATCTTCATCCATATCCCTGATGCCTTTAGTTGCGCCGGTGAACCGTACAGGTTGGGGGCACGCGGGACCCCAGTCGACTGCTTGCATGAGTTGCCAGCCGGGGTGTTGTCGTGGAGGCTAGAAATGAACCGTAGGTACATTTAGGGGCAATTTAACCAACCTATCAATAAGTAGTCTGTAACTATTGACCAGATAAGCTAAATGTGACCTACAAATATGACATTTATGTGTTCAATAATCTTGTCATTACCACTATTGATATGTGGTGAAATACAAATGTTAGCTATTGAAAAGTTTAGAGACCGAATTAGCTTAATGAACAGTTCATGACAGGTTGATGAAACACCCCCTTAATATCGTGAAAATTTAATATACAGTGCGTTCAATCCACGAAGACCCGCCCCACTCCTCTTTGTGAGATGTACTGTAACTATGTGGCGATGGTACTAACACAATAACAATTTGTACACTTTTGAACTGTAGAGATTTAGACAAAGAGTGCGCCTTCGTGGATTAAAGTATCTGTAGCAATTAATTTATCTGCCTAGCCTTTTCCGAACTATGTCGGAGTCGGCTTCCAATCTAAGCAGATGTGGCTGAATACCATTATTTTACATGAAGCAACTGCCATCAGGTCTTCGCAAGCCAAATACTGGGCAATACCGATATTCTAAGGTTAGTCTGACTACCCATAATGACTGTTGTAGGTATTCGTATGACAACCGGGAGTCACAGTTTAACGGGCTGTCCGAGGCACGGGGCGGTCTCGGCGTGTAAAGAATGGTCACCCATTCACGGACTGACCGCCGCAAGCGTAGTTTAACTTCGGAGATTGTACTAACCACACTGTTATTTAGCCAGGAGCACCTCAAACTGTTTAAGCAATATCCTTAATAATTTCTTTTCCATATTAACGGTTGCGTACCGCCCGTCGCCCCAGGACGACACTTAATTGTCTTATCTATTGTGTCTATAATTACCGTGCTTGAGGTTTTAAATCTTACCTTGAATCTTCCTTCCAAGACAGGTGGTCTCGCATATGGTATTCCCAGAAACGTTGACACTTCTCCCTGTATTCTTTCTACTGGTGTCAGCCATGGTCTGTACCCTGAGTTTGGGTCTGGGTTGTCGTATAAATATACCTGATGGAGCAGAAACATGTTGTTAAAAAATTTTGTGTATCAACAATTAAAAGTCTAAACCAATAGTTCCCAACCAGTGGTCCGCACAAACCAAAATATGGTCCGCGAATGATTTAAAATAATTTCCTATTGAGTTTTTAATTAAAGTTTCAGTTTGATTATTACAGTTTATTTTTATTATACCTACATAGTGGTCCCTGCTAACAATAATAATATAAAAGTGGTCCCTGACCAAGAAAAGGTTGGGAACCCCTTTCTTTCTTTTCTTTCGTTCTTTTCTTTTTTAAAAAAACGTTGCCCCACACTAAGATTTCTCTTGTATCGTGGGTGCGTTTACAAACACAAGTCTCACAAACAAACGCCCAGACCCGAAACAACCATCTGTAGGCCATACAAATTTTTGTTCCGTGTGGGAATCGAACCCACGACCCGTAGCGCAGAAGCCAATCGCTTAGCCGCTGCACCAAACGTGTCGTCAACCCCTGGTCTAAACTGTCAAAAATATTAACATCTTAAATGAAAAACAGTATTATTTTGTATTGAGAAATTTTTCTTCATATTATGCAATTTTCTGAAAGTGTAAATCAATCAATTTACTTACCAGAGTCATTGTATATTGTTATTATTAATGGACGTATCACATGTGATAAATGAAAGTATGAGTGGCAATATTAATTAATATTATGGAAAGTTTTATTTCTGTTACAATTTTTCGTGCGGATCACAATTTTATCAATAATTAATTGCTTTAACAGGAATGAAAACATTGTGACCCCTGGTTTACGTTTTTTAGGTATAAAACATGCATTTTACAAGTAAAAAAATAATTGCATATACAATTGTTTCCGCTAGATGCGAAAGGACAGGACCAGTATATGTAGCGATGCCTGTCCAGCAGTGAACGTTTTTCGGCTGAATGATGATGATGTTGATGATATAGTTTTAGTAGCAAACATGTACACACATCAAAAAAAGTTTGCGATCACTAGCATAACTATGTATGTGAAGATTCCAAATTCAAAGTCCAACTGAAAACTGATTTATATTTATCTGATCTAGATAACTATCAATCTATATTTATCATGATAATTATCGCTTTGAATCCCGATTAGAAAATTTGGCTTCAAAAAGGCTACATCATTTTTCAAAGTGATAGCAAACTTTTTTTGATGTGTGTATGTAGATATTTAGAACACAACTTCTTGACCTTTACACAATTTGTTTACAACTTGTTTTTAGGTGTAAATGAGGGTTGAAGAAACCTGAATAAATCAGGGCTCCAAAAGAATTGTTCTCAATGGTAGGTATGTGTGATTCGCCGACCTGCACCAAACCTGCGTGGTGTAATAGGACCTACACCTTTTTCAAGATTGATAACAACAATCAGGAGCCCAATTCTACTAACAAAAACTTTTATCAATTGGAACTGAATCATTCATTCAGACAGTTTTCGATTACAAAAACTATTAAATTGTTTGACAACAAAAACAAAACCAAACATTTTGACAGTTTTCGTAAATGAGAACTGTCTGAATGAACGATTCAATTGCAACTGATAAATGTTTCTGTTAGTAGAATTGGGCTCCAGGACTAGTTACACTCACCTTAAACCCTTGAACCTGTCCGTAGTTAGTAGTTACAAAGATATCCCTCTTCAGCTGCCTGGAATCTCTTCTCTCCCTACCCTGAAGGTCCTCACGCCATCCTCCCAGAACACCAGGGAATAAGGCATCTGGGTTGTTGGGGTTCCGGTTCTAAAACAACACGGATGATTGTAGTGATGATTTCAATGATGATAAAATAATCCTCGGCAGGACATGAATACAAAACTGCCTACTCAGCAGTGGGTAGAAAGAAAGTGATGATGATTGAGTTTGACAGTTGTTTACGCTAAACAGGTCATAAACACCTTTTTTATGTATGGAGTTTGATGTTAGACATGTTTTCAACAAGTATCTCAATTATAATTTTTTTGTCTTAAGTACCATAGAATTTAATGTTATTTTTTTTATGGCACCACTATATTTAGCAACAGTATATTGAAATATTATCCACTAGAAAAATATAGTCCCTTAATGCAGGCAATTAAAGAAAAAGGATTTGATTGCTCATGAAGAAACTTAACTGACAGAGAAATGGGTCATACTTATCAGTAAATCAAACTTATTTTCAGTTAATACAGCTATTATTTTTTCTGGGCACACTTAAGTATTTCGCTTCAATAAGAATTTTTTTTTAAGTCGTGACTGGATGGGTAATCTGGAGAAACCGGTAGGATCAATCTCTGGAGAAGCAGGTAGGTTCAATTATATTCTTATTCTTTCATTATAAAGTGACTACATTATCTATGTTTATAAAACAAAGAAAGTTTTACAAGCCTGAATCATAGTGTTCTGAAAAATTCAATAAACTTACTAGAGAGATTAAAATAATGCATACTAGTTATTACTTAAGTAATTAAGTGTACTAGAAGAATACTTACAATATTATACTTAAACTGGTCATCCAAAGGATTTGTATTGATTGGATTGTATGGAAACCCTCCGGGTTGGTTTATGTTAGGGTTGTATGGGTTATACCTCGATGGATCCGTCCCATACCTCCTGTTATTGTACACATACGTCCTGTAGTCACTATCACCCGGGCTGGGCAGTTTTGTTGTTCGAGAAATTTGTTCTCGAGAGTTGTAGAATTCATTGTTAGCTTGTCCATTATACAGGTCTTTATTCGACTGGCACTTAACACTGGTATATAGAAACAACGTTAATAAATAGTTTTTGTACATTTTCACATCACAAAACACACTACAAACTTAATAAAGTATAAATTTCCGGATGAGTCACCATCATACACTTGTAACGAATCTTCGCAGAATAACTGCAATATACACCGATTTTATGAATGAAAACTCGTGTAATTATAAGTTAATTGACCGCGAATCTTGGTTTTTAATTATTATATACTGTGACGAAGAAGATATGTGGGAAAAATAGTAACAATAAAGTTTCGTTTAACACACTGGCATGTAAAAGATGTATCACTTTTTTATCTATGTAGCCCTAATTTCGATTTAGTACAATGTCGCGAAAGTACACGAGGGCTTATCTGTTTGTAATCAGTAAGTTATCAGTATCAAACCGTACGGCAACGCCCATTGATCACAGTTTGTTTATTTCAATTTTAGTGTGAGTGGTTGAGTTCAACTGATTTCGACATATTGGCTGCGCTGACATTCTCGGCAAGTTACCAAAGCTAAGAAACCTCGTTCAATGTAATTTAAATATCATTTTAAATACCTATACACTTTTGAAATAAGAAATAACATTTATATATACAGTTTTTAAATTCTGTTCAATTTAAAGCACATGATTTGAGCAACATTTTAAAATATCAGATTATTGTAAATTGGCTTGCAGAGAATGTCAGGCGTAAGGTCATTGACATTTACTTCGTTCGGAAATTGAATTCGTATCTTCCTCCGGTTTAGAAACTTTTGTTTATACTATTGATGGAAGTTGTTTATAATTTTAACGTACTACTTAATACATCAAATTATTATTTTATAAAATAGAGGAACATGGTGGTGCTGCAAAATGCTATGGAATATCGAATGCTGGGTCCTTTTAATGACACCACACTGGGTTACATGAAGAATGGTGTGTTTTGTTACGGACTGCTTGAACATTATCCTTGCGGACCGTTTCTATGTAACCGGGCAGATAATGCGAGACTAATTTGGTTTTCCAACCAAGGCATCGCATTGTTGCTACTGATATCTAACGTTGTTTGCATCTCGTTCACGCATGTTCTCTTTTAAGCAAAAGGCAGATAGTAAATTCGCCATTTTCAATCCCATTCTAAGAAATTATATTTTACCTACTTAACTATGTTCATTGTGGGGTTAATATTTATTGCTACAGCGTGTAAAGTAGGTACGTAAACTGGGGGCGCCACTAGTAATACGATAAAAATAAAAAAAAAAAACGTTTTTTTTTATTCTACACTACACTACTAGTTATTTATTTCAAATCAATTTGGTTGTCCTAATATAGATACATTTAATTTTATAATCTGATAAAACCTTAACTGACCCGGCACTGACATTATAAATTAATCAAATTCCGATTAAACTACACTTTTGAAAAAAGTTACCATGGCAGCCGGCTCCCAGGTGGATTTTCATTTACTTTCGATAATTAATTACCCTTTAATGATTTGATATAAGTTGTCTGATCTATTACGAAGAAATACGTAGGTACCTAGAACATCAAAAGCACTTTACATTTTAAAACAAGAATGAAACAACGATGTTTTGTCTATTATTGCGGTTATTTGCTTGACCTAATTAAACTTATTTGCATTTCCATTATGAAGGGTTCAACGGGCCGGCAACGGCGACAGTAACCGGTATATCGCGCGAATAATAATTTTACTGTATTAAAATATTTTAATATTAAATTTTGGGACTTAACTCTTAAGTGCATTGTAATACAGCTGTAAGACTACAAAATAAAAACATGGCTAAGAAGTGTTTACTCGTATTTCTAAACGATAACTAATTATATACTCAGTGCTTATTACATTTGGCTGAAATAAGACGTCTTAATTCAGTCGTTACTGAATTAAGTCAAGTGTAATCGCAATTAGAAACCTAGGATCCTAAATTCAGTAGCAAGGATGGTTTCTGACTGACTAAATCATTTAGAAGCTTATTTAGAAACGCATTTAGGAAGGTGTAAACGCATTTAGTTACTAACTTCCGTCGCTGCGTGAGGTTGTATAGTTTTATTTTGACCAAAGAGTATAGTAATATATGGGAATAGAGAGCCCTCTCGCGAGATTCTTTGTAGATGTTTGCATGGTATTAACACAGTCTACTTAAATCTAACTCCTTACAGTCGGTCAACGTAGAACATTGTCGCAGAGCAATCGTGCGGGGGGTTGCGGGGTGAAGGAGCGAAGGTTATGTCCCGAGTAGCCATACTGCATACCTACTCGGGACATAAATTCCAGGGCTCGCACTTTTTGATTTCGAATTTGATTGACATCGTTCATAGAAATTATATTAATTGTATTTATGTTGTATCTATTACGATAATTTTATTATAAAGTCTGTTTACTAATCCAAGATGGCGGCATACATACATTTTCAAATGATTGTTCGTGGGAAGTCATTTCCACGGTTTTCGGGGTTACTGATGCCGAAAATAACGTCAAAATCCAAATCCAAGATGGCGGCCATAACAATTTTCATCGAATCATCATGGGTGTTAATTTCATGGTTTTCGGGGTCACTGATGCCAAAATAACGTCAAAATCCAAATCCAAGATGGCAGCCATGAAAATTAGTAAATTAGTGGTCATGGGTGTCAAATCCATTGTTTCCTGGGGTGCGGATGCCGAAAATGAAGTCAAAATCGAAATCCAAGATGGTGGCAGTAAAAATGTCAAATTAGTCGTCATGGGTGTCATTTCCATGGTTTTCGGGGGTACTGATGTTGAAAATGAGGTCAAAATCCATTTCCAAGATGGCGGCTTTTAAAATTTCAATTTAACCACGCGAAATTTGTAATATTTGGATTTGGATATTTTGTAGCCCCATTCGCGTCCAGGATTTTTCCAATCGCTCCCCAAAATTTGTCTACACTCAAAATTGTGCTGGTGGCGCTACTTCCACCTGATTCTAACAAGTCTCTTGGAAACCAAATCAATAAAGAAGTATTCCAGTTTGATTACAGTACATAATCATCTGAAGCACTTGTTTAAATAAGCGGGAAATCCCCGTATAATTTGGCCATGAAACAGAAGTTGCCAGTTCGAAAAAATCATTTGTAATCTCATTATACATATATAAAACCTGATGTACTGTATACTTTTAAAAAAGATAATTCAAATTATGTAGGTAATGTGAATTGTCATGAAATCATTTAAATCTGCCGAAATCTGCCACTTTTGTGAATCGTCAGCAGGATCTGCCACAGATAAAATTTTGGAGCGAAATCTGCCAAAATGGCAGAAATCTGCCACAAATGGTCACACTGACTAAATTAAGGACAGTGTGATCAGAAGCTTCTAATTTGCCCTTCTGAATTAAGACGTCTTATTTCAGCCAAATGTAATAAGCACTTTACCTAGGTATAACTGAGCAAATAGACAAGGTATGATTTTACGACAGTTAAATCTCCTTGAATTGGCCTGCCAATGCCAAGTTAAGCATAGTAATGCTGCTATTGTATTACTTGCTGTGAGAAGCGCGAACGGCACGAACACGAAATAATAAAAAGTACTAAGTACCTACGCACAGAAATCTCACTCCCTAACGAATGCGTCAAATACCTAGAAAATTGTGTTGCGCGCATACGTGATTGAGCTTTAGTGTAACGCACAAGAGTTTCTATTCCGCTGTGCGTTCGCGTTCTTACTACATTTCGGTTTGGTCACTCACCAACATTCGACTTGGTTTTTTATTTGTGTTGTCATTCCGTAGGCGCAGCGGCGCGTGCATGTTCAGACCTAAAGGTAGAACCGCACTAGGCGGAACTGCACCGCAGCGGAACTGAACTTCACGACGCGTCATTTTATAGTAAGCCGCACTTGAACTGCAGCGGCGCTACAAAAATATATTCAGTAGCTAGGCAACCTCTGAGCAAGATGAACGACGAAATGGATAATAATATGATTATTATTTCCTTATTGTGCGAGGAAGAGGAAAGGATCGAGCAAGAACAGGCAAGAAAAAAGCAAAGAATATGGCTATATGACATATTATCAAACTCGCGATATGAACAAGGCGAGTATTTTACGCTTTTGCCACGACTTAAGAAGGATCCAATAAGATTCCAAACTTATTTTAGAATGTCTCAATACAAATTCAATGAGTTATTACAAATTATGCAGCCGCGATAGGAGTGGAATGAAGTTTGTCAAACCGCACTCCGCGGCAGCGGAACTACACTTTTGGTCAGTTGCTCAACTTTGCCGCGCAGTTCAGTTGCAGTGCAGTTCCGTTGCCGCGTAGTGCGTGTTGTCTCATATAATTTCATATAAAGAATATTTTGACGCGTCGTGTCGCTCAGTTCCGCTGCGGTGCAGTTCCGCCTAGTGCGGTCCTACCTTAAACCATAAACCATGAAGTGACAGGCCTGCCAGCGGTCTATGTGTCGGCGTAGGATCGCATAAGGGTCAAAATACACGTCCGATACTTGCTTCCGGGAGCCGGATCCGACTATCTGATCGGATTCATGAAATACACGTACGATTCTCGTGTCCGTATTTTTCTGAACGACGACGACGCCCGGACGATGCTTACGATTCTGACATCCGGTCCGATAGTCTGATCGTACGTGTAATTCATGTTCAAACAAATGTATGGCGCGGAAGCTTTTAGATAGTCTGATCAGACTATCGGAGGCAAGTATGGGACGTGTATTTGGGCTCTAATCCGCGGGGGATTTTTATGAAAACTCATCTGCTGACCCCCGGGAAGTAGAGCTAGGTACGGATTTTTTGGCCTGTGCATGCGTCAATGTACAGGATTCAACACTGGTTTTAATTTAAGCGGTCAAAAAAGTTAGCCATAGACTATCCGTCCTCTGCGTCAGTCCATAATGTACAGGATAGACGATTTTGGCTGTAGGTACATAAGTAACGGTTAATGCAGTTTATCCTAACTAACCTATCGTAATCCTAACTAATATTATAAATGCGAAAGTAAGTTTGTTTGTTTGTTACCTTTTCATGCCTAGACCACTGAACCGATGATCCTGAAATTTTGCGTATATACGTTGTCAGGTGTACAGAAACGGAAATAGTACCTTTCATCCCGAAAAAATGGCCTGCTCCCGAGGAAAACAACAATAACGATAATAGATGGCGCCACGTGTCTTTCGAATCATGATTGAATTATAGGTATTAAGAAACTTTAGTAGTGTGTTAAGAGTTTTTTTTAAATTATAAGTTAACGCAAGCGAAGCCGCGGGCAAAAGCTAGTAGTTTCATAATACAATCACAATTTTGAAATTGCCTGTAGGAAGGTAGATATTTACTTACGTCAAACGTAGTTACCAGGTAGTAGTATCTATTGCGAATCCTAGTAATCTATTGCGAATAAGTTACCAGGGCGTCGACTACAAGCGGTTAATTATTTACGCGGGATAGGTCCGTTTCCGGTAGTCTCCACGAGCATGTTGACCACAGTATGTGTTATTGACAATATAAATATCGAGATCGAATTTCATATTTTACCCGACTACGAAATGACGTCAGGTGTATTGATAGGAGCGAATCTTTTAGGCAAAACAGGATTAAGTGTAATCGTTACTCAAAATAGCGCGACTTTGTGTCCCCAAACCCGCGTCATGCACGTGCAATCGAAAGCCGGTTTATTTGATAACATTAATCATGACCTAACTAATGAATCTGAAATTGACCAACTGTTTATTCTACTCAATAAATATTCGGAAAATTTCACGCGCGGTTTTTCAAAAACTCGTGTCAATACGGGCCAATTAGAAATTCGTTTAAAAAACCCAGACAAGTTCGTCGAACGAAGGCCCTATAGGTTAAGTCCAGTTGAACGTGAAAAGGTTAAGAAAATTGTTACAGAGTTAATTGATAATGATATTGTGCGGGAAAGCAAATCTCCATATTCGAGTCCGATAATATTAGTAAAAAAGAAGAATGGTGACGATCGCATGTGCGTAGATTACCGAGAATTAAATGCGAACACTATACGCGATCATTACCCGCTACCTTTGATCGCCGATCAAATCGATCAATTGGCAGGTGGTCAATACTACACAACTCTTGATATGGCATCTGGGTTCCATCAGATCCGGATCGCTGCTGATTCAATTGAAAAGACTGCCTTTGTTACTCCAGACGGTCTCTTTGAGTACAAAACCATGCCATTCGGGTTGTGTAATGCGCCTTCTGTATATCAAAGGTGCATAAATCGTGCCCTAGGGCCTCTCTTGAGTCCAGGTAGTGCAGACAAAGCCCATAATGATAGCGTAGCTCAGGTCTATATAGATGACGTCATCAGTAAATGCCGCGACTTTCCATCTGGTCTCCGACATTTAGAAAGAGTTCTAGGTGCATTACGTGAATCAGGATTTTCGGTTAACATAGATAAGTGTCTTTTCTTTAAGCGATCAATAGAGTATCTCGGTAACGTGGTAGAAAACGGTCAAGTTCGTCCCAGTCCTAAAAAGGTCGAAGCCTTACTAAAGGCCCCAGTACCGACTAATGTAAAACAGGTACGTCAATTTAACGGGCTTGCAGGGTACTTTCGTCGCTTTATACCTGATTTCGCGCGTACTATGGCTCCCCTATATAAATTAACTAAATAAGGCGCTAGGTGGCAATGGACTCATGTTCATGAAGAGGCACGTCAAAAGATCATTCATCACCTAACTTCCACACCGGTCCTTACGATATTTCAAGAAGGGGAACCGGTTGAACTATTCACCGACGCGAGCAGCCTCGGTTTCGGAGAGATACTCGTTCAGATTATTAACGGACGGCAGCACGTGGTAGCCTACTTTAGCATGCGTACGACAGAGACAGAAAGTAGGTACCACTCTTACGAGCTCGAGACGCTGGCCGTAGTTCGAGCAGTCAAACATTTCCGGCATTTCCTTTATGGACGCCAGTTCAAGGTGATTACCGACTGCAACGCGCTCAAAGCCTCGAAGCACAAAAAAGACTTACTACCCCGCATTCATAAATGGTGGGCTTATCTCCAAAATTACGAATTTGACATAGAATACAGGAAGGGCGAGCGGATGCAGCACGCAGATTTCCTGAGCAGAAATCCGGATCCTCTGACTGTCAACGTCATGACCAATAACCTGGACTGGGTAAATGTTGAACAGCGACGCGATGACCAATTGCGGCCCATCATAGATGCCCTGCACAACGGAGAAGATGTCCCCGGATACCATCTCGAAGGTAATGTTCTTAAATTTGAGAGGCGAGACGCTATTTCAGGGATACAGAAATTGATTGTTGTCCCTAAGTCTTTCCAGTGGAGCCTCATTAATACATTTCATAGCGCTCTCAAACATCTGGGCTGGGAGAAGACTCTTCACAATGTCACGCTTAGCGGGTTAAGGGTGGCTTGAGGAGTTTACACCTAAACACGGTGTGGGCACGTGGGAACGTGCCATTTTTACACTTTAATAAAAGTAATTTAACAAATAATTCGACGGTACAACTTCATACGTTTACCCATCAAAATACTAATAAACATAATAATATGCAGGTACTTGATACACCTGTGATTGTCACGAAACCTAATGACGGGATGGCGAACTTAGCTTCGCGTGCTCAACCTTGTGCATATGAGCCTAAGGTCGATATTCCATTGAACGCATCTTCCGTCCAGTCCGTCGCCCGCGTCGTTGCCGCGGCCGGTACTCCGAACGTTACCGATAGTGTATCACCCGCTACCATGATATCGCTCAATAACGAGTTCACCAAACAACCTCGTACCACGATACTTTTATCAACCGCTCAAGTTTATGCTTACAATAAGTGTAATGATAAAAAGATTATTCGTTTATTGTTGGACAATGGTTCACAAAATAATTTAATTACTCGGGGATGTTGTAAATTACTTAACTTACCTGTAATACCGCTTTATAATTCCTCTCTTAGAGGCGTAGGTTTATCTTCTCGACCTATTCATGGTTACGTTTATTTAACGATTGAGTCTCGCGTTTCATCGCATAAATATTATATTCACGCTTTAGTCGTTGACTGTATAACTGAAAAATTGCCCGCGTTCGAGATTAACGCTCGTGAATTTGACTGTCTCAAGAAGGTACCTCTAGCTGACCTTACTTGGAATATTCCGGGAAATATTGATATGGTGATTGGTGCCCAATTATTCCCTTACATTTACTTAGGTGATCGATTTAATTCAAACACTTCCGCTCCGCCCGCTTTTTTGACCACTTTCGGTTATATTTTAATGGGAGACTTTCCCTCTTCGTTTGTTGACACTGATCATCCCGCATCTTTCGCCGCAGTCACATTAAGTGATATGGAGTCAAGTCTCCATAAATTTTGGGAATTAGAGGAAATTCCGAATAAGCGTTTTCTTTCACCCGATGAAACGGAATGTGAAAACTTGTTCACAGATTCGGTGGTTCGCGATAAGGACGGCCGGTATACCGTGTCTCTTCCGTTCTGTAGGAATCCCGCGGATTTAGGAAATTCCCGCGCTGTTGCTCACCGTCGTTTTCTAGCCTTAGAACGCAAATTAAAACACACGCCCGCTCTTCGCGAAGATTATAATAAAGTTATTGCCGACTACTTAAATAATGGTTATTTATCAGAAGTATTTTCTACAGATAATGAAAATGATGGTTATTATATTCCGCACCACGCTGTTATTAGGCAAGATAAATCCACAACTAAATTAAGAATTGTTCTTGACGCAAGTGCCAAAACTCATACGGGGTTGTCACTTAATGATATTTTGCACGCAGGGCCTAACCTACAGGCTGATCTTTTTCTTCTTTTACTGGATTTTCGTTTATATCCTGTAGCATTAACCGCAGATATTAAACAGATGTACTTACAAGTATGCGTACCAGAATCTCAACGGAAATACGTAAAAATATTGTTTCGTTTTAATGAAAGTGAGAAATTACGCACCTTTCAATTCAACCGCGTTCCGTTTGGTCTTAAGTCTAGTCCTTTTCTTGCCATGCGCACTGTTCACCAGCTAGCATCGGATGAAGGAAACCGCTTTCCTGATGCAGTTTCTATTGCTCAATCCAAACTGTATATGGATGATCTAGTAACTTCTGTTTCTGATGAGGATAGTGCTATACGCCTCTCTAAAGAACTTATAGCTTTATTTAAAAGTGGCTGTTTTGATCTTGTTAAATGGGCGAGCAACTCTCCCGCACTTCTTGAGAGTCTGCCGCATTCTCATCTCGCACCAGTCAATTTCTCTGATGATGCCAGCAACAACTTAAAGGTTTTAGGTCTCTCTTGGATTCACGACGAGGACGTTTTTCTGTTAACAACTTCTTGTGTGGATACTAAATGCACAAAACGCACCATACTGTCTTTCGTCGCGCGTCTATTTGATGTCCTAGGTCTTGTATCACCAGTCGTAGTATACGCGAAGTTGCTTATTAACGATCTTTGGCTTAGTAAAGTGGATTGGGACGACACGCCCCCAGAAAATATAATTAAATGTTTTTCAATGCTTGTTAGGGAGCTGCCTTTATTATCTAAGATAAAGATACCTCGCCACATCGGCGTTCATAACAATTGCATCGTAAATTTAGTAGCTTTTTGTGACGCAAGCCTTAAAGCTTATGGTTGTGTCATTTACTTACACATAACTGATGAGTTAGGAAATATCGTTGTGCGACTTTTGTGTTCTAAATCTAATGTTTCTCCTGTTAAGATTTCTACGCTCGCTCGTTTAGAGCTATGTGCTGCAGTTTTGATGTCCCGTTTAGTTAGAACGGTTCATGAGACATACAGGGCTCGCATTACTATTTCAGGTGTGTATACCTTTTCTGATTCGACTATCGCCCTTTCGTGGGTTCACTCTTCACCACATAAGTGGTCCATCTTTGTCAGCAATCGCGTAGCTCAGTTTCAAGAAAACTTGAATCCTCAGAATATTTATCACGTCGCAGGAGCCGAGAATCCTAGCGACTGTCTTTCTAGGGGATTGCTACCTTCCCAGTTGATCGATCATGATCTCTGGTGGAATGGTCCAACTTGGATGTGTTCTCCGCTTGATAAGTGGTCACTTCAATCTTTTTTATCCACAAAATGCGAACAGCTTCCTGAATTTAAAACTAGTACACTGATAACTACCGCTCAAAATACACCACCACTTCTTTATGAACGTGCTAAAAGCGTTTCTTCTTGGAATAAATTACTCCGCGTTATAGTATACGTCTTACGTTTTATTAAAAAATTACCGCTTTCCAGAGCTATTACAGCTTCTGACTTAAATATTGCCGAAAAAACTATCCTTCGCTCAGTTCAGATGGTGCATTTTCAAACTGAAATTGATCAATTAAAGAAAAATAATTTACCATCTAAACAGTTTAGACATCTCTGTCCTTTCATTGATGAGGAAGGAATTCTTAGAATCGAAGGTCGACTGTCAAAGTCCGATTTGCCCTTCGAATGTAAACATCCGGTGTTGCTTCCAAAACATGATCATGTCGTTAATCTCTTAATTGACCACCAACATAAATCCAACTTGCATACAGGTGCAAGCTTACTGATGTCCATTATACGACAACGCTACTGGATACTGTCAGCCAGAAATATTATCCGCAAACGTGTTCGCATGTGTAATACTTGTTTCCGCTTGTCACCTTCTCATCCAACACCTAAGATGGCCGATCTTCCATCATACCGCGTATGTGAAACCAAAGCGTTCGTACATACTGGAGTGGACTACGCTGGTCCAATTAAAATTACTTTAGCTCGTAGGCGCGGCCAACATGCACAAAAGGCATATATATGTTTGTTCATTTGTCTAAACACTAAAGCCATTAACATTCAGTTGGTAAGTGATTTAACAACTGAATCTTTCCTTGCAGCCTTTAAAAGGTTTATTTCTTGCCGCGGTCCTGTGTCTTGTATCTATTCAGATAATGGCACCAATTTTGTCGGCGCTAAGGCAAAATTAGACGAAATGTATAATCTTTTTATTTCTCAAAATTTTCAAACGGCCTTAAGCCAAGAATTTGCCATTCGACGAATAGAATGGAAAATGATTCCACCCCGTGCACCACACTTTGGTGGCATGTGGGAGTCTAATATAAAGAGTATTAAAACTCACTTGTTTCGAGTCGTAGGAAATCAACTCCTCACGTACGAGGAACTTTTAACTGTATTGATGCAGATTGAGTGTTTGCTAAACTCGCGACCACTTTGCTTGTTATCCTCCGATCCTCAACCGGAAGTGTTAACACCCGCACATTTTTTAATGTCTTCACCTATTCAATATCTCCCGTCTTCTGATATTTCAAATGAACGTGTCAACTTGACCGACCGCAAAAAATTGCTTGATCATTTAGTTCAATCTTATTGGAAGAAATGGAGAAGCGAATACTTGCACACGCTGCAAGTTAGACAGAAGTGGTGCACGCATGACAACCCGGTTCGTGTTGGAACTGTGGTTCTTATCGATCAAGACGATATTCCACCTTTACGCTGGCCTATCGGTATAATTCAGGAAGTTTATCCTGGTAGTGATAATGTGGTTAGGGTCGCATTAGTAAAGTCCAAAAATGGCACGTTTAAACGACCTGTAGTCAAACTTTACCCTATACCTACACAATAAAATAATAATTAATATATAGGTACACAAATAATTCTGTGTTAGTTTAATATCAATTCTTTTACTTTATCATAAAATTAGATAAATTTGATATATTTAATCCGTAACTTAAATTCGCTATTAATGCAATTTCTTTAAATTTAATTACTTTTTCTTTGAAAGTTCTCAGAACTTCCAAGGCGGGGAGCATGGTTGCGCGCAATGTTTAGTTTTAATTTTATAATTATGTCATCTGCCGGCGACGGCGCACACTGTTCCACAACCCCATTATTGGGGAATTTAGGCGTTGCAGTAAAATGCCAATAGATGGCGCTAAATCACAGTTTCACAATTTCACCTTCCACGCGCCCTGTGATTGGCTGCACGCGTCGGTAATATGCATCGTCAAAATTGTCGGTGCAACAGTTCATTACAGTTCAAGAGAAGAAACATTTTGAATCTATACAACGCCTACTACTGCCCTCTTGAACGCACCTATTTTTTTTTGTTTTGTGAAAGTGCTTCATAGACACCCAGGAGTGCAGTTTTCCGGAGACTGGTGAGTTCAGTGTTATGTTGACATATTTTTAATATTTAAATTATACATTGCCGCACCGCACCGCACCGCCATCAACTAGGACTGTTCTTTCTTAGTCTCCAAACCCCTCCATCGGCTGGAGCTATTTACACGCTCCACCATATATAATTTTGGTCCTTCGAGCCGGAACGTGGGGCCAGTGTGGGCACACTGGCCCCACGTTGGGCGCCAGTGTCACGCTTAGCGGGTTAAGGGTGGCTTGAGGAGTCAACCCTTAACGAGCAGGTGCACATAAAATCAGAATAGAAGAATATTAAGGAAAACACTTTTAACCATACAATAGTATATTTTAATAATAGTTACAAGATTATAATATTAAGATTAGTTAACAGGGCGTGGTTCTTTACACAGTACGATACGAGGAGTCCAGGGTCTTCAGGTGTAGGTAGACAGTCACTTAACTGGGCGGCTGCTGAGGCGCGAGAGAGACCGGAGTGCAGCGTGCCGGCCCTTTTATAGGCGCACCCCGCTAGTCGCCACCGCTGCACCGTCACAACAAAATTAGGGAAACTTATTATTTCGATAAAATGAGCAGCACCGTCAGAGACTTTGTGGACAACTGCGTTGTATGCAGAACGTCGAAACAAACATCCGGAGCTACGCAGGTAGAGTTACATCCTATTACCAAGCCAACAGTGCCATTTGAAGTAATTCATATGGACGTCACGGGTAAGTTGGGTACCTCTGATGAACAAGAGTATGTTGTGGTTACAGTAGACGCTTTCACAAAGTATGTTTTACTACGCCACAGTAATGACAAAAGTCATCACAGCACTTTGGCGGCCCTGAAACAAGTCGTCCACCTGTTTGGGGCTCCAAGGAAAGTTGTCGTAGACGGGGGACGCGAGTTTTTAGGCGAATACACATGTTTGGTATAGAAATACACTCTATAGCACCAGGCGTGAGCAGAGCAAACGGACAAGTGGAGCGGGTGATGGCGACATTGAAGAATGGTCTCATTATGATAAAAAATTGATAAAAAACTGGCACACAGCATTAGAAACCCTTCAACTTGCCTTAAACTGCACCATACATAGAACCACAGGTACTGCTCCACTTACGCTACTAACTCGACGTCAAAACTGTGTTCCAGCAGAGTTACTAAACCTGGTTAACCTCGACAATAAATTAATTGACATTGAAGCCCTTGAACGTCACGTTCAACAAAGAATGGCAGAAGTATCTGCTAAAGACAAAGCGAGGTTTGACAAAGGCCGTGCTAAAATACACCGTTTTCAACGGGGCGATTTTGTCTTGATAAAAAATAACCCCAGAAACCAGACTTCCCTTGACTTAAAATTCAGTGTTCCTTACGAAGTTCACAGGGTTCTCGAAAATGACCGCTATCTCGTAAAAAAAGTAGTGGGACACCATGGGCGACCTCGTAAGGTTGCACACGATCAACTACGGCGCGCCCCTCAACCAGGAGGAACCACCCAGGCGGCCGTGTCGCCTCCAGACGATCAGCAAGCCGGACCTTCCAGTGCGATGATGGTGTCGCACCTGCTAACCACGTCGGAAGCATTGTCGCCAGCAAACGAACAACATGGATTTTCCAGCTCCACAAATTAGAAGACTTCAAATAAACCCGGTGAGAATCTTTCATACTGATTATTTAATAACTGCACTATGTGGTATGTAGTACAGTCAAACGTTTGTTGTGCTGACAAAAATTGACAAAAGAGCCATTAAAAGGCCAACCAATTTGTTACTATGAAAAGATGCTACTGGCGTGTGGAGCCGTCCAGTAAGCCATTAATAAGCCTATCCTAAAAGAATTATATTCCCCTGTGTACCACGGTGTACGAGACCGCCTAGAGCACAGCATCAACCTATCCCATGATCCTTTAGAGCCTCTGTTTTATACAGCATCAACCTATCACCCACCAATCCTTCCCTTTTGAAAATACTTATAATTTTCTTACTGTTGTCATGTGGAATGAGCAGTAATACATATCATAAAATAGTAACTTGATCTGCGGTCACGTGGAGTGAGCAGTGAATATAAATGAATGAACTTATTTTTCTGAAGTTCTTACGACTATAGGTTTGTGTGTACTGTGGAAGTGCCAAGCCTCACAATATTAATATTTCTATTACAGAAGAGACCTGGAGCGATGCAGAGCACGCATCGCGCATCAGTATGGCCGTGTCGCCGCGAAGATTATTTGGCTATAAAATTATAAGTTGATTTACTGCAAAATTATTATCTAAGTTCTCATTTAAAATTTATTAAATCAATATCAACATTTAGAGAAGTTCTACGTTTGTAAATAAACAATTCCATGTTTAATTAGTAATAATTGTGACTACTTGATTGTGTTCATAAGTAAGTACCTAAATATGATTTCTATATTTTGGCTTATGTAAAAATCTTTCTAGTTTTGATTATTTGTAAAATAGCTTGAATTAAACCTGAACATTTAAAGCATTGCGTAGTAAACAGTAAGTTCCTAAAGGACAATGGGACAAAACGTCCCCAGTGGTGTAGCACTTTCTAACCTATTGTATATGAAAGACCTTATTAATATCTTAATTTTATTGTATGACAGCTCATCTGTAAAATGTATAGTATAAAAGTTATTTAATATGAAAGCAACATAATAACTACCTTAAAAAAATGCTTATATTATTACTTCAATATGAATATAATTATTTTAGTTATGAATAAGGAGTTATTTGAAGAGCTCCAAAGCTAGTGTAAAGCTGGCTTCATCATCCGTAAAATCACGCACCGTGGAAAGCCACATTATGAGGATGTATGATATGGATACGGCGCACCGCTCCGCACGCGTCCGCGTTACCACGGACGAGTCTCTTCCCATGGTGCGTCGGTGCAAGCTCATGCGCCGCGGTGCGCGCTATCACGCACCGTGGGAAGCCGGTATAACAATAGTTCAATGTGGAAAAGAGAGAACGAGAGGCGCACGCGTCCGGAGGCGATACGCGGCGCTGCCCTGAGACGGTACTTCACGCCTGAACAACTGCTCAACTTATGTAAAGCGCAAGTTCGGTCATGCATGGAGTATTGCTCTCACCTCTGGGACGGATCTGCCAAATACCACCTTGATGCACTTGAGTCGATCGACAAACGGGCCAAGAGCTTTATCGGCAACGATGCACTGATCAACTCAAAGCTCCAGAGCCTTAAACATCGACGCTGAGTTGCCAGCCCTGTCGGTTTTTTTATCGGTTACACTTCAGGGAGTGTGCGATGGAACTGCACAATTTCATTCCGCCTGGCCCTTTCCGTTATCCGACTATAAGACGTACGGCAATGCGCCATCGGTACATGGTGGACATCCCATCCATACGTACAAAGCGTTTTGCGAACACTTTCATTGTTCGCACAGCTAAGGAGTGGGATTCCCTGCCGGTGTCATTGTTTCCTGATAGCTACAACCTTGGGGTCTTTAAGTCAAGAGTACATAGGTTAATTCTAGGCAAGCGTGCTTCACCGTCGACCACATCATCGCTTACCATCAGGCGAGATAGTGGCCAAAGGCGAGAAAATAATGTAAAATTTTTTTTTCAAAAAATGGTACCTCGGTGTCGGGAGGCACTTAGCGAAATTCGTTGGGCCAGCCTGGGATGAAGTAATAATCGAAAGTAAAAATGCAGTTATAAATAAAGGTATTTTATTTATAATCTTCTCCAGAAAAATAAAGAGTCATAATTATAATACTCATTTCGGTATTTTTGATTCATTGACTTTATAAACAGTTCATTTTGAATATATTGAATGATTCTTTAAGTCAGTACAACATTTATTTTTCAGCCAATAATTGATTTAAAATGAGGAAATGATAAAAAATTAAATATCATTTTTTTTTATATTTCAAGCCGATTTCATGCAGTCCCTCACTCATTCTCGACTATTCATTCCTTCGTTCATTCAATCAAACTCGCTCTATAGTGCTACAAGGGTGGGGACGGAGTCCATACATTTTGTCCCATTGTCCTTTATTAAATATCAGGCTATTGTAACGCCATCTATCGAATTTGCAGTAGAACTAAAACAGTTTGCAATGCTGTGTTTTAAATGTTCAGACTGGTGGGGCGTATGACGGTGCGCCTGACAAGTGAATTGAGTTGGGAGCTCACTTTGCTCCGAAATTTTGGAATAAAAACATTGTAAGTAGAACCTATGTCAGTTTGATTAAAAATTATTGGATTACCTGCTTTATTTATTTTTCATTACTAAATTCCCTTGATTTAAATAGTTTGTTAGCTTGTGTTTCTAAATCTTAATATTGAATTAACTATTTGCCTATGTAGTTTAAATGTTAGATGAGTTATAGCTATAGCAGAACCGATGACCTGAATAAGGTTAGCGGTTCTGCACATTTTTAAAAATTAACCACCTCTCTGATATTCGACATATATAATAGAAAATTAAAAACATATTTAATAGAAAAATGCTTCTACTCAATCAAAGAACATTTGGAAAATAAAACAGTTTAAAACCCCTAATATAAGCACAAATGAGATAAACCTAAATAATAACCATAAATAACCATAATAAACCTAAATAAATAAAACATACAACTTATAATACACCTATACCAATACCTATATACCTACTCGATAACGAATTACTCGATAAACTATGTTGTTTTAGTTCTAGTACCTATCCATAATTAAAAATATTGTGTTTAAATATAACAATAGTCAAGAATTAAGAACTATGTACTAAGTAGACACATAAGTAAATTTATAATTCAGTATACTTTTAACTAATTAGAGCCCTCAAATATTGCAACACCTGGAAAAGGTTGCTAAGCTGTACTTACCTACTTTATATTATAATAAGACCTGTATTATTTAACCTTAGTGTGCAAATAAATAGTTTGAGTTATCTCTAAAGAATCTTATCAAACTAAGTTACGTATTTCCCGAAATTACACAAAGATTGAATTCTAAAAGACCCAATCAGCAACTTTCCACTCACGAAAGTCATCCAAAAATTTCAGTCGGAGTTTTCACGCGTTTCTCGTAATTTCGGTCACGTCTACCTTTGGTTACTAAAAGCAGCCTCCTGTGAAATTTTATCAAAATCGGTTGTAAATTGAAGGCTCTCGGAATTCTGGTAGCGAATAGACGGATTTAAATATATTTATCGTACAGCTGATGCTGTTAACTTGTTATTTAGTGAAAAGGTAATTAAGTAAAATAATTCTGTTGTGTGTTATTATTTATTTTGCTTTCACTCGGGAGCAATGAAGGTGGGCTACACACGTTGGCCCCAACACGGCGAGTGTTGGGGCCAACGTGTGTATCGACAAAATAGCATTGGCCTTAACGCTCGTGCCAAAGTTGGGGGCTGGCCGATCTGTGTCGGTTTCTTCAAAGGGAATACGCACCAAGTAATCGCGATGCATCCACACGTTGAGATTTATTCAGTCTCGCCGCGGCGCACATCGATTGTGAACGTGCTAAATTGGACCATGATGTTATCCGCGTGGTTTAAAGAAGACGTTTTGTTTGAAATAATTATATGCACTCAGTATCGTAAAATCACTTTCAGCAATTTCTAAATCAGACATCTTCAGATTGGCTCTGCCTGTACTAAACTAACATTATCTCCAACGTGTGGATGTTACACGCACAATTACAAGCAACGTTGGTACCAATGATGGGACTAACGTATGGAGCCGGGGTAAACCTTATTATCTCGGAAACTAAGAATGATAGGTTGTTTAATTAAAACGTATTTATTAGACGATTAAAGGCTCATTTACACGGAGATAGTTTCTCGAAGCGAGTCTCTTGCTATCTCTGTTTTCATCGTAGAGAAAGACAACGACAGAACGAGTCACGCTTCGAGAAACTCTCCTCGTGTAAATCGGCCTTAAAGAAGTTTAATTAATTTTATTTGGGTAATATTAAAATAGTCTATAAAATACCTGCGTTTGATTTGAACAAGCTATCGAGATATTAAGGTTTATTTCGGTGATCCGGATTCATTGCTCCAGATTGTATCATTTTTGCGTGAAATCAAATATTATACCTTTGTCCATCAATATTGTTAATCTTAAAAGAACCTGACGTCTCTTAGTCCTAATACCTTTATTTTTTCGGAAAATTTAGAAAACTTCAGGGATACTTACCACTGATTTTCAGTTTAAAATTTAATCGACTGAATAGGGTATTTGACTGAAAAAATGTAATTAGTCCGTCAGTTAGATTATCAAAAAATATTTGACCCCCATTTTTTCTTTTCTTACGTAAACCCAAATTGACGAAGACACGACACTTTTAAAATTGGCAAAACGTCACAAGCAAGTACAATTTTTACTTGCTTCTGACGTCACAAGCCCCCATTCACGAGTTTTGATGCGTGTTATCCTTCCAAATATTCATAGATTTAACAAAAGAAAAAATACATGTCCATTTTTTTCAAAACTCTAACTGGCGGACTAATTAGATTTGCATTTTATTGATGCTGTCAACATGCCTATTCACTGTTTCAATTTTCGGTAACCTGTCCTTTACACTCAGTTCATTTAACTTTTAATTACAATAAAGCAGGCAATTAGATATTTCCAGTGAATTTAGAAAATTCCGAGAAAAAACCTTGAACTTATTTTCTACAATACAACAGTTAGGGTGCCTTTCCATCAGAGATGTGCTATGTAGCTATGCTGCGAGAATGTAAGTGTCTAAACATACTATGCCGAAGATACGCGACGGAAATTCGGCATGATTAGGTACGCCTGCAATGCTATTTGAATTATGACGACACTTTATGCCGAAATTATGTCGCGTTATAGCGTACAGCCGAACTTCGGTCGGGCGTAAGTTCAGCGACAATTCGGCGGCAACGTATTCTGTAGAGCACACATAATACGCGACCGAAGTTCGGTTAGATTGCCGACAAACATCCGGGGCGGGGAGCAGCGGGAGGCAGGCATGCCCGCGTCCCGCGTGTCCGCCCACAAGTTTGCAAAACTTTCTTCAGCTGAATTTCTGCCGCGTAAGTTCGGCACTTATGGTGTGTCATATCAGCCGAATACGTTGGAATGTAAAATCAGCCGCGGAACTTCGGTCGCGTATCTTCGGCATAGTGTGTTTGGACACTAAAAGCTAAGCTACGAAATTATGCGACCGTTTCCACTGATGCTAAGCTATGTAGCTGTGCGAGGAAGATGTGCTATGAAACGCGCGCCTACTGTACGTACACTGCTCTGTACACAGAACAGATAAAGAGGCTCTGTATATAGCTACACCACTCGAGACCATCCATAGCACGCATCCATAGCACGCATCCACAGCACACATCCTTCCATATAAAAACGTAGCTTAGTTGAATCAGTTTCCACCAGTGCTATGCTATGTGGACCAGTGAATATGATTGGTGGATATCAAACGCATATATAGCAACGTTGCATAGCACATCTCTGGTGGAAAAAGTACCCTTAAATAGATGTTTCCAGTGAATTTGGAAAATTCCGAGAAAGAAAACACTTATTTTCAATTCAGAATAACGGGCTGAATTCAGTGTTCCAGTTTCCAGCACACCGTTTCTTAGGTAAACCTAAGGGCTCTTCCACACCACGTTTTTTTCCGGCGCTGTCGACGCGCGTCGCACGCAACTTTAACGCGCTGCAAGCGCGATGTTATCACACCCAATTTACCTATTCACACGTTCATAAAATTGTAGTATGCAGAGGACGACTTTTTCGCGAGATGTCGACGCGCTCGTAGCGCGGAGTTACATCGATACAGACGCGCTGGCACAGCGCGTCTCTTTAGGTGCAAACACATATGTACAGCGCGTTTTAATCGGTTACTTGCCGACACGCGCGTCTGTAGCACGATACACGCTCCTTCGCGCGCGTGCTACACGCGTTTTACTTTGCAAGCAGAGTTGCTCACGCGCGTCTGTAGCGCGTGTAACCTCCACCCGTTTTATCGTCATCTAATAATTAGGACGGTGTCTAAATAAAAAACGAGTGTGTCCAATAATACAAACGTATAATAAAAATATAAAATTGACTATGCGGAGGCACACAAATTTGTAAGGTCGTGGGTTTACGGCCGTCTGTTGTCACACCTGCAGTGAAAGGGACTTCCCTGCAGAAATTCGGCAGCAGTCCTCCCAGGCCGGAGATGGTGGGTGGCCGATGATGCACGATGGCGCGGCGAGATTGGCGGGAAGGTGCAGCGGGCGACTCGCTCAGCGCGCCACGGATGTTGTTTCTTCGCCGTATGCCGTAATCTTGTATGATGAAGGTTAATTGGGCAGTATTAACCTGGCCGTAGTTCCTGGAAACCACCGTTCCAGTTCATTAATATTTTTTATATTAATATTCCGTTCTGGGGTAGGTAGCACCGACGACAACAGGAAAGTACCCAATTTAATGTAGTAGCTTTGTCGCGGTGGTACTTATCAGAACGGAGTTTACATGAATAAAGCGAAGCAAGCTTGAGAAAAAGCAAGCTTGAGAAAAAAAGAAATGAAAGCCGCAAAACATTACCCTCCTTTGGGTTTGCCGCAGTCGGGTAAAAAAACTAAATTTGAAATTTAAGTTAAATATAAGCAACGTTAAGAATTTAAAAATTACTACATTATTAATTATTTTTTATATGAAGGTAGAAGAAAACAAATTGCATGATGAAGCATTATTAGCAACTTCGTAAATTATTGCATCTAAATAGCGGTTCCATATTGAAATGAATTATGATTTAAATATGCTGTTAAAAAAACACAATGTGAACAAATAGAATTACACATAAAAAAAACACAGAAAAGTAATTAGTAAACATGAGATGATATTATGTTAGTAATTATTTGTGTGCTATTCAAAACTTACCCAGAATCGGGAATTTAAAACTTTCACTTTTAATTAAGTACTACTTAATATGTACTAATTTAACTTATTACGTCCGTCTCGGCTAGGGCGCTTCAACGGGACGCGATTTAGTGATAATTGATACGTGCACTCAGGTTCAGCTTAGTAGCGACTGCGCCGAGCTGCGCAAACGTATGACCTTATAAGGCTATGAAAAAACTCCCCACACGACTAGATGCGCCGCGCGTTCGGAAATGCATAAACCCAAAGAACGAACATTAATTTATTGTAAATGTGTTCCTTTATTTTTAAATATTGGTTTAGTTAAAACATTTATTATTTAGATTTAGTTTTAAGGATAGATTTTAATTAATTAATTTAGTTTTAAGGTTTTTGAACTACATCAATTAATAAAACATGATTAGTCATGTAACGTTTCGTTACATTACCCGCCGGTCCCTCATAAGGATTTTATTTCTAAGAATAAAATCCGCAACCTAATTTGTTACAATAATCTTTCACTCATTCTTCCACTTCATTCATACCTCATCACTCAAAAATCTAACGTACAATACGTCACATAATAATGAAAAATATGCGACGCGTCCTAATAAAAACTGAGAGTCAAATGACTAATATACGTCAATGACTCATGTAACAGGTCTTAAAATCGTTTATAGTATTTGGGGAAATATAACGAAAGTAAAAAATTTATTAAGAAGTAATTTTCAAGTCTTTTATGTGCCAAGATCCTAACTTTTTACCTGACATATCTTCTAAGACATACACAAGTGGTGATAGCTTTTGAATGACCCGGCACTTAATGTATTTAGGTGCTAATTTTTTGCTAAAGTGCTTATCCTTATCGCTCAGGACATAAGCACGTTTATACACAATATCACCAACATTAAACTCAAAAGCCTTACGTCTTAAGTTATAATATGATGTGTTCTTTACATGGGCGTGATACAAAGACTTTTGAACCTGGTCAAAGATGGAACATAAACAACCAAGGTTTTCCGCATAAATATCGCGTGGGAGAAATAGAACCTCGTCTCCTAAGTCCGTATCAGCATAGTGGGATCCACATAATACCATTTCTCGCCCAAACACTAGAAAAGAAGGAGTAAATCCGGTAGCTTCGTTAACTGAATTATTAATTGCAAATTGAACTTTTGAAATAAATATATCCCATGATCGATGATCACCATCTACGAAAGTAGAAATGCAAGTAATAATGGTTTTATTGTACCGCTCCACAGTGTTTACCTGAGGTGTATACTTGGGTGAATAGAATATATTAGGTATTTTATATTTTTTAAATAGATCATTAGTATGACCACTAACAAATTGACTACCGTTGTCCAAAAAAATACTTTGTGGAACACCGTGAACTAAGAAAATTTGTTCTTCTAAAATTTTAACAATTATCTGGGAAGTTGATTTTTTAATTGGAAAAATATGACAAAACTTGGAAAAACAACAGGTAACCACTAAAATAAAACTATTTTGTTTCCGTGTTACAGGAAGAGGTCCCAATAAGTCGATGGATATCATCTGATAAGGGCGAGAGCATTGTTTTGGACGGCCCATTTCACCAAGAGTAGCATGATTTTGAGATTTGTATTGTAAACAAGTACAACAAGATCCAACATATTTTGCTACATCTCGATACATGCCCGGCCAATAATAGCTGAGCGCAACACGTCTATATGTTTTGAAAATTCCCAAATGACCAGCAGTTGGTTCATTATGGTTTTCCGCAATGACTTTTTCCCTAAGCTCAGATGGAACAACCTCTTTCCAAGAAAATTCATCGGTTAACCTACATTTGTTTTTACTTAGGCGGAAAAGAGTTCCAGTTTTAATTTGGTAATTGGGAAAACTTTCAGGCTTTATAACACAGTTACTATAAATATTCTTATACCAATCATCACTAGAAGTCGCGAATGAATCGGAAGTGACCATAGCAGCAACAGGAACAGCTCTAGACAACGCATCGGGAATAACGTTGTCGACTCCCCGACGGTGCTTAATGTCAAAATTAAATGAAGACAACCGCACACCCCAACGTGCGAGCCTTCCCGTAGGGTTATTCAATGAAAGAAACCATTTTAATGCACTATGATCTGTGTAAACTGTGAAAGTTTTCCCATTTTCCACATAGCATCTCCAATGTTCTAATGCTACAAGAACTGCCAGCGTCTCCCGCTCCGTAATACTATAATTCTTTTCTGCCGCCGTTAATGATTTACTCATGTAAGCTATGGGGTGCTCTTTACCGTTTATAGACTGAGTGAGCATAGCACCTATCCCATAGTTACTTGCGTCCGTATGCACCTCGAATGGTGAATTGTAATCGGGGCAAGAAAGAACAGGCGCGGAAACTAGACATTCCTTTAGCTTTTTGAAAGCAGCGTCTGCTTCATCAGTCCACTTGAAAGGTGGAGTGTTCTTTTTATTGGAAGTCAACTTATTGAGTGGACCTGCAATTGTACTAAAGTTGGCAACGAACCTACGATACCATGTAGCCGTGCCTAAAAATCGCTTTAACTCCTTGCGATTAGTAGGAGTTGCGTAGTTGAGGATGGCTTCGACTTTTTCGGGATCAGTTCGCAAACCATTCACATCAACCACATACCCTAAATACTTAAGCTGACTTCGAAAGAATTCACACTTTTCCAAGTTGATGGTTAGGCCTGCGTTACGTAATCTGTCCAAAACCCGAAGTAATAGGGACACATGTTCTTCAAAATTACTGCTTATGATAATAATATCATCTAAATAAGCGAATATTCGGTGATCTATGTTGCCTAACAACTTATCTACTAGACGCTGTTGCGTAGCAGGGGCATTTGTCAAACCAAAAGGTGTAGTCTTGAATCTAAGTGTTCCTCGACCTGGGACGTAGAAAGCAGTCTTATCTCTGTCCTCCTCGGCTATAGGTACTTGCCAGAAAGCTTTGGACAAATCCAGACTAGTAAGAAAACGAGCGTCGCGCAGGTTATCCAAGATTTCCGAAATATATGGTAAGTTGTAAGCATCTCGTTTTGTGACAGAATTTAACTTTCTGCTGTCAAGGCAAAATCGAGGCTGTCCATTCTTTTTGGTAACGAGGAGTACAGGACACTGCCAGGCACTTTCGCAATGCTCCACCACATCTAGGTTCAACATCTCATCCACCTGTTCGACAAGGATTTTCTGTTTCTCAGGAGACAGTCTGTAATATCTTTGTCTAGTAGGAGGAGAATCACCAGTATCGATGCGATGGGTTACAACGTGTGTACGACCTAAGCCTTTGCGCTCAAAAGAAATATCCCTAAATTGCTCAACAACGTTATCAGCTATAGCTCGTTGAGACTCATCTAAACTATCATAAGAATGAATAAACGTCTGATGATTCTTTATATTTAAATCAATTAATGGATTAGCCGTCAACTGAACAGATCCCAAATATTTCGGACATAATTGAAAGGCGCGCCAGAAGTCAATACCTAGAATAAGGGATGATTGTACTTCTGGAACTACATAAAATTTAACTATATGAAATTGTTCCTCAAAATGTACCGGAACATTAATATAGCCACTACTCTTTAGTGTATGACCACCAGCAGCTATTATAGAAGGTGTCTCATCAGTACATAGCTGAAGGCCACGACTAAGTAACGTTTCATGTGCATAGTTACCCAATATTGTAACAGCTGCACCAGAATCCAGAAGGCCAGATGCTGTGATATCGTTGATCCTAATATTTAAATATGGTCGCGAATCACCTAAAGGTTTAGTTTGCAGGATTGAACAAATTTTATAACTGTTAAAAAATACTCGAATAGTTTTCAACCAATCGTTCCAATCTTCTTTATTAAAGCGACCCTCTGAAGAAGATGGGTTGACACAATCCTGCAAATCTAGTTTTTTGGATTCTGATTGCTGCTACACCTTGGACAATCTGGTGTCTTGACACCCCTATAACCACACTTAAAACATATAGTTTCTTTATTTTGACAATCCCTCAGGATATGAGAATTGTTACGACATTTAGGACAATAAGGAAGAATTACCTCCGCAACTGATTCATTTTTCTTTAACGTATGTAAATATCTTCCATTAACATTATTATTACTAGAAGTTTGTTTATTATTATTAAAGTTGTTTTTATTGTTTTCATTTCTAAATTTGAAATATTGATTTTGTTTATTAACTATGTTCGTTCTCTGTTTGTACGCAAACTCTGGTGCTAGTGTTTCAGAAGTAGCAGCTGAAGGCTCTTGGAACTGAACCATCCGTGACTTCACGATTTCGAAATTCCTACAAAGAAGTCTCAACTGTTCAATAGATTTAATTTCAGTTGCAGACGCCAGAGTGCTCGCATAGCATGGTCTTATATTGTGCAGTATTACTTCGAGCTTGTCTTCTTCCACTAAAGACCTCGACAATCGCGAAAACATACCTGAAAGAATCGATAGGTACACGGTTATATTTTCTGTTGTACCCTGAGTTCTAGAACGAATCTCAGCTAGAAGACGGTAGTCATAATCTACTTTGTCGAAATCTTGCTGCAGAAGAGCGACAAGTTCATGCCAAGATGATACCTGATCCTTAACACTCCTAAACCAATGCAGTGCATCGTCTACGAAAATTTCGGATGCGAAAGCTAGCAATTTAATATCTGAAATGTTACGAGCTATACTAAATTCGTTGACTCGTTGAATAAAAGAACGCACGCAAGTTTTACCATCATATTTTAATTTGGCCAATTCAGAAAACTTAGCATTACCCTCGCAAGTCACTGAAACATTAAGTCTTTCGGAAGTAACTTTTGGATCGGAAGTCGGAACGACAGTAATAAGAGGATCAATACACTTACTTTTCAGTGACATATAAACGTCATAATAATCTTTAAAAAGTTTAGTACATTCTGAATGTACCTCCAAAATTTTTTCATCCATATTAATTCTATTGAGCCTGTGATATAGATGGTGAAAGAGATTTTCGATACGCCCTAAAATATTTTTATCTTTAGTACCCGCATCAAGACTAACCTTGATTTTATTTAAAACTTCTAAAGAACCGTTTAAATCCTCAAGAGGATCAAGATGAGAACACAAAATATCCTCTGATGGAAAAGCCTGACTAGCCTTACAAATCTGTCGCCTAAGATCAGCAACAGTACTAGCAGGTGTTTCGCCTCTTACAGCAACCTCATATTCTAGCTCGGATTTTTGCAAAGACAAATACTTAATAGGGTAAGCCATTATGAAACCAAAATAAAATAATTACACTTAGCAATGAAAGTTGTAAATAGCACACTAAATAATCACACACAAAAATCACAGGAAAAAAATCCAAAAAAAAAAAAAAAAAATTTTTGAAAAAAAAATTTTTTTTTCAAAGTAAAAAAAAATTTTTCCTCAAAAAAAATTACTTGTTCGTGCTTGGCCCTAATCGCACCAGATGGTAAGCGCAGACAGGGTCTAAGATGGAACACACGAATACAAGTAACAGAGATATAGAGAGATTCCTCTATACCCCTCTGGCTCTCACGTACACGCGACGGTACACAGTAAACTGCTTGGCGTCGGACTTTATTGTGAGTGTGGTAGCTAGCCAGGACCGTAAAGATCTACCACTGTACTGGGTTTTGTTGAGTCTTACAACACGCGTTTATGCCCAGCGTGCGGTGAGGAAGTATTGTATTCTAGCCCGTCCCCACACGGGATAATTAAAGAAGAAAGTACTCCGTTCTGTTACAATCAACTTAACAGAACGCTGAGTTTATAATTATGAAGGACAAAAGAAAGAAAAGAAGAAAAAAAATTTAACACAAAAAATTAACGTAACTGGTGTGAAGGTAGTTTGACAAAAAAAAACTGTACTCAGTACAAGACCAACTAACAGTACAAGGTCCACAAACGAAAAAAAAATTTTTTTTTTTTAGCACTATGTATAATGTTACGACACTAATCTTCACCCCAGTTACTGCAACCAAAAATAAAAAAAACAAAGCGTTTTACACAAAACAAAAAACCACTCACCGTACAAAACTAACTACTTACTTACAGAAGCGACAACAGACATAACCACGTAATTGGGCGCCAGTGTAACCTCCACCCGTTTTATCGTCATCTAATAATTAGGACGGTGTCTAAATAAAAAAAACGAGTGTGTCCAATAATACAAACGTATAATAAAAATATAAAATTGACTATGCGGAGGCACACAAATTTGTAAGGTCGTGGGTTTACGGCCGTCTGTTGTCACACCTGCAGTGAAAGGGACTTCCCTGCAGAAATTCGGCAGCAGTCCTCCCAGGCCGGAGATGGTGGGTGGCCGATGATGCACGATGGCGCGGCGAGATTGGCGGGAAGGTGCAGCGGGCGACTCGCTCAGCGCGCCACGGATGTTGTTTCTTCGCCGTATGCCGTAATCTTGTACGATGAAGGTTAATTGGGCAGTATTAACCTGGCCGTAGTTCCTGGAAACCACCGTTCCAGTTCATTAATATTTTTTATATTAATATTCCGTTCTGGGGTAGGTAGCACCGACGACAACAGGAAAGTACCCAATTTAATGTAGTAGCTTTGTCGCGGTGGTACTTATCAGAACGGAGTTTACATGAATAAAGCGAAGCAAGCTTGAGAAAAAGCAAGCTTGAGAAAAAAAGAAATGAAAGCCGCAAAACATTACCCTCCTTTGGGTTTGCCGCAGTCGGGTAAAAAAACTAAATTTGAAATTTAAGTTAAATATAAGCAACGTTAAGAATTTAAAAATTACTACATTATTAATTATTTTTTATATGAAGGTAGAAGAAAACAAATTGCATGATGAAGCATTATTAGCAACTTCGTAAATTATTGCATCTAAATAGCGGTTCCATATTGAAATGAATTATGATTTAAATATGCTGTTAAAAAAACACAATGTGAACAAATAGAATTACACATAAAAAAAACACAGAAAAGTAATTAGTAAACATGAGATGATATTATGTTAGTAATTATTTGTGTGCTATTCAAAACTTACCCAGAATCGGGAATTTAAAACTTTCACTTTTAATTAAGTACTACTTAATATGTACTAATTTAACTTATTACGTCCGTCTCGGCTAGGGCGCTTCAACGGGACGCGATTTAGTGATAATTGATACGTGCACTCAGGTTCAGCTTAGTAGCGACTGCGCCGAGCTGCGCAAACGTATGACCTTATAAGGCCATGAAAAAACTCCCCACACGACTAGATGCGCCGCGCGTTCGGAAATGCATAAACCCAAAGAACGAACATTAATTTATTGTAAATGTGTTCCTTTATTTTTAAATATTGGTTTAGTTAAAACATTTATTATTTAGATTTAGTTTTAAGGATAGATTTTAATTAATTAATTTAGTTTTAAGGTTTTTGAACTACATCAATTAATAAAACATGATTAGTCATGTAACGTTTCGTTACACGCGTTTCTCGTGAGTTTGCAGCGATGCAATCGCAAGTAATCTGCCTATTTCAAGTTTAGCAGCGCCGACAACGCGCGATAGCGAAACGCGCGTCGACGGCGCCGGAAAAAAACGTGGTGTGTTAGAGCTCTTATCCTACAGTTTGGACAAGGAAGTATTTTCTATAGTCACATAGTTCACATATTCACGAATTCACCCTTTCCGATGAAAGTCCACGAAGTGTGTATATAGTGTGGAAATATTTTCTTTTTAACCCCCGACGCAAAAAGAGGGGTGTTATAAGTTTGACCGCTATGTGTGTCTGTCTGTGTGTCTGTTTGTGGCACCATAGCTCTTAAACGGGTGAACCGATTTAGGTGCGGTTTTATTTTATTTAAGAGCTGGTTTTCTAGCGGTGGTTCTTAGATATGTTTTATCAAAATCGGTTCAGCCGTTTCAGTGTCATCAATTGTTTTGTTATTTGCGTTGGGGTTTTTTTTAAATTTTTTAATTTATGTTATTAAGTTATAACATTGTCGTAGGAAGAGAGAGGCTCATGGCTAACAACCGTGCCGATCATACGATTCGCAAGGTTAAGCTACACTTGCTGCGGTCAGTCCTTGGATGGGTGACCGTTCGTTACGGTGTTTATTGGTGGTCATACTAGTATGTCATATTGGTATGACCAATAAGAATCGTTTGTATCGGTGGTCATATTATTTTCGTAAACACCCTATAAATACATTAGGCTTGACATAAATGATAAAGTACAATCTCGCTCAAAATATAAAACAACGGTTTTATTTAATTTATTTAGCAATCTAAGATTTTCTAAAAAAAAAAGCGACCGCCGGTAGACTTCACATACGCTTTAGAATATCTTCTTTAGCTTGTGCAGGTTTTTTCTTCTTTGTTTGAACACGCGCTACTCAGTGTTCAAGTTTTAAGTCCATAACCTTAACCACTCAACCACCGCTGCATAATTAATATTATGTTAGGAATTAAATATTTGTATCAACAATTCATAATACAAAACATTATTCAAGGATTTATCAACTTACTCGTAGCGTAACGGATCCTCTACACTTTTTACTTCCAACTTAACAACAATTTCATATTTAGTCTCCATTTTTATAACATCATTGCTTCTAAAATTGTCTACCACTAAACAACAATACGCAAAGGTGGAACTCCACCTTTGCGATTTATTTATTTAATGTCCTGCATATTATTTTCAGTAGGTAAAATTAACGGACAATTAGGTACTTAAGTGAAATTATTAATGTCAACAAGAAATAAATAAAATTTGTTTTATAAGTGTCATTAAAGAGGTGAATAACTATGAGTAGGTACAAACTATTTGATTAATCTCCGTAAATGAGGTCGACAATAAGAATTTTTTTTTAACTAAGCAGTATAGCTGACATCGACTGTACCATTACATCTACCAGGGTGCAGGAAAATATTACATTCACAGAGACAATAGGAAATATGACCACCGATACAAACAATTCTTATTGGTCATATCAATATGACATGCTAGTATGACCACCAATAAACACCGGTTCGTTACACATCGAGACCCCTCCGTGCCTCGGAGAGCATGTTACGTCATCGTCGATCTCGGGTGTCATATGAATACTTATGACAGTCGTTTACGGGTAGTCAGAAGAAGTCCGAAAGTCTAAAGCCACGTATTCACTTGTAAACAAATGTTTCAGATACAAGTTGGCAGAAGTTTCAGAAACATCACGGAAATGTTTGTAGAAACAATGTTTCGGTGCTTTTGCCATCAAAAACAGTCAGTAGTGTTTACCGCAATATGTATCACTGTTTCAGAAACACCTACTTTCTTGTTTCTGAAACAGTGTTTATTTTGAACCCTTTTTAGTGAAATTATAAAATCCAAAAAGTCCATCTTTTACTATTTACTTTGAAGAGTGTTTGTGTGTTTCAAGTCAATAACCCCATGGAATAAGGATTTTCATATAAACGTTAACAACCCATTTCATCGAGGTGGAATTTCCAAAAACCCTTCCTTAATGGAAAGTTTACTAGTGAATACGTGGCTTAACAGCCGGTCTAACCTACGAATATCAGCATTGCCCAATAACTAGATTGCGGAGGTTTGATAGCAGTCGCTCCGTGTAAAATACTGGTATTGCTTAGACTGGAAGTTGACCCCAACATCATCATCATCATTCAGCCGAATGACGTTCACTACTGGACATAGGCCTCCCCCAAACAATTTTGAAGGGGTTTGCCATAATCGCCACGCTTGGCAGGTGGGTTGGCGATCGCAGTATGGTTGTTAAAGTACTCAGAGAACGCTGCTGCCTATCCTCTAGTGAATCCCTTAGTCGCCTTCTACGACACCGACGGGAAGAGATGGGGTAGTGCTATTCTTTACGTCCGGCATGGACGTACATGACCCCAACATGGCAGAACAATATTATCGTAGCTTAATCATAGTCACGGTCGTACGCAGCCCATTGCCAAATAACAATATTTTTCTTTTACAACAGTTTTTTCATTTTCTACAAATACCTACCCTTAATTTAATCTTAATCGATATTAAAAAAGATCATTCAAAATGAGCATTTTATTATTAAACATAATTAAAAATTTCCAGCTCAATTACCTAAGTGCACGTGTGTTCCCGCCTTAGTGAAAGTATTAACATGAAAGCAGGCAAAGGCACGAATGTATTCTGCCTCTGCCCACAGCGAGGGCTGTTCAATCTCTTAATTACTCCCTAGTGATTGGATTATGGATAGTCTCGATAGCCAGCCTCGTTTATCTAATAGTCGTAAGACGCAGTGGGATATATTTAAAGTGAAGAATGTTGCCATAAATGAACTCGGGGAAAAGTTTTAGTGGAGTAATTTATTATCTGAATGCATAATTTTGTTGCAATTCGATTTTTACGGAAAGGATTTTAAGCAAACATAAACAGTACTGCCGTACTAGCCTAAAATACAGAAAGTGTTTTTTTATATTGAATTAGAGTAAATTGGTTTGTATACCTACACAAATAATATGGTGCAAAATTCTTTGTTTAAAAATCCACATAATATGGTGCAAAATTCTTTATTTAAAAATTAAAAATCATCCTAAGGTGATTCCTTACGTTTTTCTACAAAACGTTGTATTACAAAGAATAACAAACAATAAAAATAATAAAACCTGTATTTTATAGCAATTTTACGTTTTTTCAATAGCAGTCGCCTTACGGCTACAATTTACGAAATTACCGCCATGTCAGGGCTCATCTTTCGCTAAAAATACTATAATATGCAAGAATACTAAATAGGAGTAGTAGTAGTACTAAAATTAATTGATTTATTAAGGAACGAAAAACAAAAAAAAAAATGTCTGAATTGGACTTTCATTGATATAACATTTGCGTGGTTAAAATCTTTCGGGTACCTCGGGCCTACGGTGTATATCCTTCTATTTGTCTTCAAAGATATATAAGAGGTTGTCTCTGACTCGGTTGAGAACCATCCATTCGGTAACCCTGAGCCGTACTTTATTAGCCTAAGGGGGACTGGACATTCTTCTAGCTGGGTAATATTTATCAGCGAAAAATAAGCAAGTAAATAACAAGATAAACTTACAAAGAGCTTACTTAAGTAATATAAAACTTCCAAAGGTCCGCTATAATAACATACAGAGTACTATCATAAAAAGAGGGCGGTCAGAAGGACCACAGTTAAAAACAAGTGCTTAGAACAACCCGGTTGATATAGTCGGGAGTGATCATAAGGAACATTTCCACTCTGTCAACTCGCTTAGGCCCCATTTGACAGTTCGTGTCAAATGGGGCCTAATGTTGATTTTTAATGTGTGAATGTCATAGCTACAGCACAGTGTACCTACTTACTACGTGTACTAGTGGGTCAACGCCCATACATTTGACAGGTCTTAAGAAATGTCAAAATTATGTAGGGGCGGAGGTTATGTCCCAAGTATGCAGTATGGCTACTCGGGACATAACCTCCGCTCCTTCACCCCGCAACCCTCCGCACGATTGCTCTGCGACAATGTTCTACGTTGACCGACTGTAAGGAGTAAGATATAGGTAGACTGTGGCTACAGTGTAGAATGCATATACATATTATGTGTGAGACGTCAGAAAATGACATGACTTTTTTTCACTGTGGCCACTCCCGACTATGTCGATCGCGTTGCTCTGAGAACAGGTGACACGGACCTAGCACAATTATTTTTTCCCGTGTCAGAACATTCTAGAACAGGGATGGGGAAACTTATTTCAAAAGGGGCGAGAAAAAACGCAAAAAAAATAGCAAAGGCAACGAATTCCAAAAAAAAAAGTATTTTCCTGCCGAAACTAACATTTTTGGCTCAAACAATGGCATTCAATAAATACCTATGTATTTATACCTTTTTGTGTCGATGAGGCTGCAAAAATATTTTTCCGAGTACCATCCACTCTTGCCCTAAAAGGGAGGGTTGGCGGGCCGGATTAAAACTCACCGCGGGCCGGAGTTAACCCGCGGGCCGTTTTTAGCCCACCCATGTTCTAGAATATAACATTTTCTCATTGCACGCTGTGAATAGACGTGCGTTGTATGGTTCAACAAAATCCAGCACGCTTGGTAGTAGGATCTATACGGTCCGAGTGGCTAGTTACCACCCTCACATTGAAGTCAAGCTTACTGTGTTCCATCGTATGTATAAGAGCCAGATGGGTAATAGGGGAGTCCTTCTACAAGCTTAGTTTTAGTATATACTAAACCTGAAACTAGTTTGTTCAGTATCATTAGGAGAATCGATTGACATATCTTTTACACGACTTTTTTATTTTCGTATATTTCAATTTTATTTCAGTAGTTTTCTACCCATAACAGTTGACGGAAATAGACACCTTGAGGCTTGAGACGGTTCTCTCGGTCAGTTTCCGTGTATTAGACAACCCCTGCATAGCACATCTCAGGCATTTCACACTTTCTAGGGAACTTAACGCGACATAAACTAAGGTGTAACTTGGAGATTTACTAAAAAAAAACACATATTCAGGCAGTTCTGATGAAAATCTTGTTAGGGTGTATCGGTGTTCGTATAAAGTAAAAATAACGTTGTATATTTCTGCTTGTTGGGATCGTGCGCTCCATCTTAGACCCTGTTAGTACCATCTGGTGCGACGTGCCCCCTGATGGCGAGAACGAGCATACGAAGGCTACCCGTATGGCATGTGCACCCCCCTTAGAAAAAATCTGTATCCGCTCCTGTAGCCTCATATCTGTGCCTTATTTGAACCAAAACTTCTGGTTAACTTCTTTTGTGACGTAATAATTAATCTTAACGAGTTCTTTGTTTGACGTTTATGTCGGTTGAACGTCCGTTCTAACTTGATCTTGCATTTAAAATAAAAAGTTTCTGAAGAGAGTTTCAAGTAGTCTGGTTCTTCGTTTGTTAGGAAGCTTTTGTGTCGTGATTAAGGGAATGTTGGAGCGTAACGGAGGCATCAAACGACAGCCTTAATTATCAATATGAAATCTGATCTGTTTAGACATCGATCATTCATTGTTCGCTCTTTAGGTTTGATAATCTTTAATAATGAATCGTGTACGTTGCTGTAATTTTGAAATATTTGATATTATTTCTCAGAGTTAAGCATGTATTGTTTTCCCTCCTCATAAGACGAGTATAGCTTCCACTCTACTCAATAGCTGACAATAAACTGCAAAGAAATTATTTATATTCTACAAATTGGATGTTTAAAAAACACTTTCACATGACGGTTTGTTTTTTAAAGCTAGATGTCGTCGGCGTTTCCTATCTGACTACCTCTGAGAAGAAAGGCCGAAACAAATTCAGGGGTCAAAATCTCTTTTATACATAATACATACATAACTTCACGCCTTATTCCCCGAAGGGTTGGCAGAGGTGTATAGTACACCCACGTTTCGTCGTTATGTTTAAGTCTCACGTAATAGGGGGCGAGCCTATAGCCATCAACCGGGCACAAATCCAGACTCCGAGCTGCTACTGAGAAATTCCACACGGAAAAACCCAATAACACTTTGCCCGACCTGGGGATCGAACCCAAGACCTCACGCTCAGCAGTCGCGCTTGCGACCACTAGACCATCGAGGCAGTCACTTTTAAAGTCCAGACATATTTTCTGTAGCAAAAATTTGTGTGAGAACAATGCTGAGCAACGTCTGGACTGGCCTTTTGAGGAATGTTTTAGACCAGTTTGAGAGGACCTGTCCCAATAGATGACATGCATGCATAAGCCATCGTGTAGCTCAACACTATCTTATGGGGGATTTAAACAGGTCGATTTTAGCCGTGCGGCAAATCACCAGTCGCATCGCTTGTAAAAATTGAAACGCCACCCCATTTACACCGGTCGACAAAAATCGTATGCGTCTTGTTCATTTCTAGCGGAACAACACAGCGCAAAACACACCTCATGCGGCTGGCGATCGCCTGCAAATGACTATTTATACGGTCGATTTTAGTCACCCGCCGCATGCGGCTTGTCGCCGCACGGCAAAAGTCGGATGGCACCCAACTTTGGGGCTTGCGATTTTAGTCACTTGCGGCCTAGTCGAATTATCATTTAGACGGTCGATTTTCGCCGTGCGGCCTAGCCATGCGGCGAAAATCGACCCGTGTAAATCCCTTATTACTGCAGCTACTTAGAATCCAAATATGCATGAATATTCTTCGCGTTCTCTTCCTCCTAGTCTTTACCCTATTATGTTGAGGTCAGCTTCCAGTCTAACCAGATGCGGCTGAATACCAGTATTTTACACGGGTCGACTGCCATCAGACCTCCGCAACCAAGATATTGGGCCACGCCGATATCCTAAGGTTAGACGAGTTGTTGACGGCTTCTGACAACCTGTAACGACTGTCATAGGTATTAACATTCTTCATGTTCATACAGGTATTAAAATTTCCATTTCTATGCTTCACGCCCTACTCGCGCTTTGAGGAGGGCTATTGCTTAAAATTTTGAACGACGAGATGGTACGAGGATACAAAGAATCCCATATACATACATTGATACACGCGAAAAACATAACACTGCCTTTGCTATAGTGCAGTTGGATAACAAATAGTGTAAAAAATATTTTTCGAACTCGTGTAACAGAGTAGAGAATCACCCTACCTACAGTCGATTGTTTTTTTAAACATTTTTGTTTAAGCATTGTCATAAACAAGTTTTAGGACACGGTACCGACCGCCACAAGCATTTAAATGAACTCAAAGCAACGTTTTATTACAAATATAACTAGCACAATGGACATAAACTTCAGATACCTATTTAACACGTTCATGATGCTGTTTCCTTGTGTAAAAGTCAATTAATTTTATTACGTCGCTGTTACTAAACTGTTGCCTTTATCTAAAAAGTATGAAAAATTGTTTTTTTTTAAATTATGTAACTTGGCGGAGAATGACCAGCTACAGCTTTTGTCCCATAGTAACAAATGAATATAATAACATTGTCATCATCATCATCATCTTCCTGCCCTTATCCCATGTTACTTGGGGTCGGCGCAACACGTTTTCTTCTTCCATTCCGTCCTGTCAACCGACATGATATCACTGACTCCCTTCTCTTTCATAATTAATATCATTCTTCACACAATCCATTCATCTTATTTTTGGCCTCCCTCTTCCTCTCCATCCATTTATATTCATAACTCTTTTGGTCACATGTGTTTCATCCCTCTTCTTCACATGCCCATACCAAGACAAACGGTTCCCATTCAACTTTTCTGTCACTGGCGCTGCTTTCAAACTTCCTTAGTATTCCTGACCTTATCCATTCTGGTCACTCCACACATCCATTCTCATCTCCGCTACATGCAATCTTTTTTCATTGTCATATTCTACCGGAATATTAACATAATTTTTGTTTGGCACTTTCAAATTTAGCCCAAAATGAATGATGTCCTTACACAAAATTAATTGATTTTGATTCAAAATCTAAAACAACAATCACCTCGCATTTTCATAACAAATATACACCCCAAACATACAGAGACTCAAAGGTGAAACATAAGACATAATATTCCTGTCGGATGTGCGACACGACTTACTAAAGAAGCTTATAAATATGAAATACCGAGTCTCGGTACTAGTCACTAAGAAAGGTAAATAATTTCAAAGAGAACGCAAGCTTGCTCGCTCCGCGGAAAAATACTAATTTTGCAAATGCATACACAGCGATATCCTCATCTCGGCGAAATGTTTAAAAGGGGCAGGAAATGTTTTCATTAGAATATAATCCATCTACGTTTGAGTTGGCTGCCGAGTGTCTGGTACAGGCAGTAAACTAAGTTGTTATTCCATTTTGTTTTATTGTTTTTATAGAAATTTTATTGCATTTCGATTTTATTACAGTTTCAGGCAGACTAAAATTGCTGGTACGGTTGTGAACTTCGCGAGTTAGTACCAGTATTAATTTGAAGAGATTACCTACATAATAATATCAGCAGCATTTTAGCTCTCATTACTGCTAGGTAAAGTAAAATTAATATTGATTGTATATATGATTAGTTTACGAATTCTAAATTAATGTTGGTAATTATCATGTTTCTAGATCATTGGGTTTAGAAACATTCTGATATGATTAATTAAATTCATATTCATGAAACCGAAACGCAATTTCCGTGCACGTTTAATTTCTAAATTCAAATAAATCATTGATTTGACAGTATTGGCTTTCTGCGCAATTCCTTGGTGCGTTTTGTAGAATGTAAAAAATATAGATGATTGAATGAACGAGTGCGTGGCGCGAAGGTATTATGTGTGTTCGATGTCTTTTATTTGATCGCGCTTACAATCACATATTTTCTGATTTTCTCTGAAGAATTATATTTTTTTACATATATTGTTTTGTGTAGGTTGAGTGATGGCGTGTCACGTGCATTAAATCGTGTAAAAATTACGTACCTATATTTTCTGTTACAGGGGCTCGATATTTTGTGCCCTCGACTCCTGAGAGCCAAATCGACTTACAAAGTTGTTACCAAACGCAAACGAACCACAACCGTCAGTCAGTTTTTGTTTACGAAAACTGTCAAAATGATTGTTTTTGTTTTTTTATGTCAAACAATTTTAGACAGCTTTTGAAAACAAAAACTGTCTGAATGGACAGTTCGGCCTACATGAAACATTCTACAGTTAAAGAATCTACAATAGTTTTTTTTTTCTAATGTTTGAATGTGCTGCTGTTTGTATAAGGGACTTTTCACAATAAAATAGCGGCAAAGGCAGGTGCTAAAAGTTCAATGTAAAATAAAACTTATTTCAATACAGGTAGAGAATAGAATACGAAAGCACGTTGACCATAGAGACTGACTTCCGCGTCCGTCCGTGTTTCTCAGCGCCAAAACTTGACAATCCCCAATTCTTTTCCAAACCGATCATTGAAAATTCATTCCGAGTACCGACTCCGGGCCGTCATTCCTTGTCACACTACCCACATATTGGGTGAGCCGGTAAATTATCAATGTGCCGGGTGCACCAAAGTCATTGGTTGGTGCATTTGGTATGTAAGCTATCTGGGTCGGCGGCATGCCGCTTGTATTGAAGCATGCCGAGACAGATTGCGATCCAACATTGTATTGGAACTGGGAGCTGCGAAGATTTGGAGGAGACTTATTAGTTAACCTTTTTTTATTATGAGTATATGCTTGATTTTTTCTTGTTCTGAACATGAAAATGTGTTGTCGGGTGGATAACATCTAGCCTGTTGCAAAGTTTAGCAGGGGAATATTTGGGTCAGGGGCCTAATTCTCCTAAAATAAATCTTGATAAATCACAACCGAACCAAGGCCGAACCGTTCATTCAGACAGTTCTCAATTTCAAAAGCTATCAAATTGTTTGACACAAAAAACAAAATCAATCATTTTGAAAGTTTTCGAAAACAAAAACTGACTGACGGTTGTGGTTCGATTACGTTTGGCAACAATTTATTTTAGGAGAATTGGGCCAAAAAACTTTCAAATTGATTGATTTTGGTTTTTGCGTCAAACAATTTGATAGCTTTTGAAATTGAGAACTGTCTGAATGAACGGTTCGGCCTTGGTTCGGTTGTGATTTATCAAGATTTATTTTAGGAGAATTAGGCCCCAGGTTTTGTTTTTATTGATTTTGTAACCGAAAACTGTCTGAATAAACGGTTCAGCTTCGAATCAGTTGCGATTGATCAACGTTTCTGTTTGTAGAATTGGTCCGTAACTATAATAAAATCGCTTATTATTGGCAGTGACGTCACAATGATAATGTCAGGTGTGGTAAACATTTTTATAAAGTACTGTAACTGTATAAGAAACCGGTAGTTATACTACAGGATGAAATATAGTTTTATGTATGGTATTTTCGGGAGTTGCAGGGCGATTACCGGCCACCGTAGGCGCGGGCCTACAGGCGGCGAGCGTTGGATGGCTCATCGTCCGATTAGAACCAGGCCCGGGTCGAAGGCACGTTGTGTTCAACGCGCGCCTCAAAGAGATGTCAGATAGTAAACGGGGCCCGGTAGGGGCCAGGGTTGCGGAATTTGTTCGAAAGAGTTACCGCGGCCCTGGAACGCAAAGGGCATTTGGAGGAACACGGATGGGTTTTAGTCAGTAGTAAAAAGAGCGGAAGAAGTAGGTAATTTGATGTATTCCAATCCTTAAAAAAAATATGTATATCCTTTACATTTACACAGTCAAAAACACTTTCCCTGTGCAGCTAGGATTATGTGTAATCGAAAAATGATTTTGTTTTATTTTTCTTCCAAAATTTTTATGATAGAAAGATACTTTTCAATTTAAAAAAAAAACTGTTTTCATCCGTGTAAGTATGTCGATAAAAATGAATAAGTTCCCACGTGTATAAATTTAAAAGACTATAAACTTGTTTGGACTCATGCCCCATCTATGGGCACGTACGATATGAGACTCTAAATGCACCATCGATGCACAGTTAACGTGTAAAAACAAGTTAAAATTAAAGGATAGACTTTGACTAGACAAGACTGGTATCGAAAAAAGTAAGGATAGGCTTTTGACGTATCTTGAATATAGAGAAAACAGACAAACTATGAGAGCGCTTCCTCATTAAATTCCTCATTAGTCGAAGCGGTACCTATTGCTTTAAGTGCGGTGCAGGTGGAGAAAACTTAGGTACCGAGTGCCTACATATCAATGAGCAACCCGTGCAATTCACGGAGGGTTAATTGAAATTTCAGTTCTCGGTATGTTTTCGGTACCGATTTACCGAACACTTGATCTGAGCAAACCGACAAGGCACTAATATGTCAGGGAGCGCTATAAAATCTACTTTCCTTTAAGAACTCTAATACACCACTTTTTTTTCAGGCGCCGTCGACGCGCCTTTCGCTATCGCGCACTGTCGGCGCTGCTAAACTTGAAATAGGCAGATTACTTGCGATTGCATCGCTACAAACTCACGAGAAACGCACTGCAGACGCGCGTGAGCAACTCTCCTTGCAAAGTAAAACGCGTGTAGCACGCGCGCGAAGGAGCGTGTATCGCGCTACAGACGCACGTTAGCAACTCTCCTTGGATTAAAACGCGCTGTACGTATGTGTTTGCAGCTAAAGAGACGCGCTGTGGCAGCGCGTCTGTATCGATGTAACTCCGCGCTACGAGCGCGTCGACAGTTCGCGAAAAAGTCGTCGTCTGCATACTACAATTTTATGAACGTGTGAATAGGTAAATTGGTTGCGATAACATCGCGTTTGCAACGCGTTATAGTTGCGTGCGACAGCGCTTGAAAAAAACGTGGTGTGTAAGACCCCTAACACCCCCCGTGTGGAGACGGGCTAGAATATAAAACTGCCTCACCGCACGCTGGGAATAGACGCGTCTTGTAAGATTTCGGTTTAAAGAATTTATTCTCATAAGAACAATACATAGGTTCACTTACAATGAGATACAAAGTAATTGTTTATGTCTAAATATATACATTTTGCCTCCGATGCGTGTTGGTGAAGTTATACAAAACAAATATAAGTACTTGGGAGCAAATAAACGCGGTTGTTGACTCAGCATCCGTGGCCTCGTTGCTCTATGATTTAACAAAACCCAGTATGGTGGGTGGTTTGATCTATATTGTCAGCCTGGTTAGCTATCACCCTCACATTAAAGTCCGGTGACAATCAGTTTACTGTGTTCCGTCTTGTGTATGTAAGAGCCTGAGTCGGGCTGGGCGTAAAGGGCCTGGGTGGCATTATGACTGGGTCCGCCGCCCGCCTAGAATTAGCGCAGATCATACCAGCTTCATATCAACCAACAAACTAAATTACAATAATAATAAAATAGGCAAGAGTTTTTGGAAGTATTTATTTTCAAAGACATACATTTTTATGAAAAAAGTTCTAATTAGTTATAATTTATAATACTAAAACAAGCCAATCATTTTTTTTAAAGTGGATTTATTTCACCTCCTCGCCTACGCGGGCTTCCAGCCAGGCCCGGGTGGCAAACGCCACCCTTACTCTATGGCCAGTCCGACACTGGCCAAAGGGGTATAGGGGAATCTCTCTAGGTATATCTCTGTTACTTAGATTCGTGTGTCTGTCTGCGGTAACCATCAGGTGCGACTAGGGTCAACGCGAGCTAGTCAAATAATAATGAAAAAAAAAACACACTCGTACTTTATTGTAATAAAAATAATATTGAACAAAATAATGATTGTCATGTTCTACGGTTCCGTACCTAACAGAACAAAGCTGAATGCTTATGGTTTTTTTGCATATTCACGACAGGCGATAATATTCAGCGCGTATGAAGCATTTTACGGTAAAATCGTAAAAGATTACATGGAAACCCTGACAAAAGATTTTAATAAAATTAAATGAGTTAACTGGTCCTGGAACAGAACAAATGGATTACTGCCGTGATAATCAAGTTATTATAAAGTGCACTGGTACCCACGGTTGATTTTATAGTATACTCGCGTTCCATTTTTTTTATTTTAAGTATCTGCTTGCAGTATCATAACGTGTAATGAATAAAAACCGTCTTCATTATTTATGTTTATATTTTTTTTTAATATGGTCATTATGTTACACCTATCAGTTTTTTTTTAAATTTTATTTTATGCTATTTAGTGCCTCAAATTAAAATTACAGTAGTATACAATTTCGTGGATCATCTACAACTCTAGAAAGTCATAAATGTAGGTAATTCATTTTAAACGTACTAATAATATTGTATAAAAATACTCAACCAAACTTATCGAAAATCATGTGGGACCAACTCGAGAGTATTTTACCGATTAAAAAATAATTACTCGTACACAAATCTCAAAGAAATCGGTGAACAAACAAAAAAATAAATAAAATAAACCGATCATCCTGAAATTTTGCATATACGTTGTCAGGTGTACAGAAGCGGACAAAGGGTACCTTTCATCCCGAAAAAAAGTACTGTTCCCAAGGAAAACAACAATCACGTTCATAGATGGCGCCACGTGTCTTTCGAATCACGATTGAATTGTATTATTATTGAAACTTTAGTAGTGTGTTAAGAGTTGATCGTCAAATTCTAAATTAACGCGAGCGAAGCCACGGGCAAAAGCTAGTATGCATATCGCAGTCGGATTGTATAATCCGCCGTATTACATTACGGCTAGCCGTTATCAAAAACAGGGCCGTTTTGAAATGCGGCGGTTCAACGATTAGCCGGATTGAATGCAGCTGAATAAAAACCGCCGGAATGTATTCGCCGCCATACGTTATTCAACACGGCTAGCTATAATGTAATACAGCGAGACATTAGTCGCCTCTTTGACAATCTTAGCACCCCCGTGGCACCCCGACACGGATAGGTTAGGTTCGAAGGGGATGACGGGGGTTAGAGTGAGCGAGCGAAGTGAGCGAACGAAGCCCCCGTCATTCCCTTCGTGTAAGGTTACTTTAAACCCTGCAGACAGAAATAGGAGCCCCGCCCAGCGGGGCTCCGTCGACTCTACTTTGGAAACCCAAACAAGTGACAATTTGGTGTTCATTAAGTTACTATATCTGGTGGTAAGTTAAACATAAGCCTTGCTAAATTGCGAAGTTATATAAGTAAATTAAATAATGAAAACGTGTTAAATATGTCCGTGAACAGTGACTTTAAGAACGATTTTCAGGTGCAATTAAAGGATTTTTAAAGTAGTTAGTAGTTTCTAAGTAGTAGTACGATGCAGCTAAACGTGGCCCGCCTTATTGAAGAACGTATCGCAATGACAATCCGGCTAATCGTTGAACCGCCGCATTTCAAAACGTCCCTGTTTTTGATAACGGCTAGCCGTAATGTTGTAATACGGCGGATTATACAATCCGACTGCGACATGCATATAAAGAAAAAGATAAAATAAACAAAGGGAACGCGACGTCACTCGTTAAGTTGTTTATATCTACGGATACGATTCACGTGAATTTCTGAAAAAATATTATACATTTAGCTACTTACTTATTTTATTCAGCTTTCCCTGTTTCTAGTGTCTAGTTTAGGTACAGTCAGCTGCACTAATTGGTTACCCCCCTCAAGAACAAACTTGTTCTTGAGAGCAGTAACCAGTTGGTGCAGCTGACTGTACTTACCTAGAGAAAAAAATCGTTTCTAGTTTTCTGTTTGCATGAGAATTTTCTAAATTGCGTATTTGCATTTTTCATGTTAACATCTCTCAAATATTAACCAAAAATTCAAACTATCGTAACGAGAGTTGGAACAACCCAGTCTTGTAAAGGTAAACAAGTTCTACGTTATCTTTGGATTGACAGATACTCTTTTCCACAGCATCGAAATATTTGACCTCTTTTCTAACTTCCGAGTGAAGGAACTTTTGATTTCGAAATGTGTTTCGAACTGTACTGCGTTTTTCACGTTCCGAGATACGAACTTGGATTTATTGGACCGCGGAAGAAAAATAAATTGAGACCGATCGCGATAATCTATCTAATAAGTCTTGAATGCGAACCATGCAACTCTTTTAGCTTCAGGGAATCTTAGTTTAAGAGCATAATGTCTTGGTCATAGCGCTTAATTTTAGGCCAGTCGTCAGGTCACAAAAAAAGGGGGTTTTAAGGTCGCGTCGGTCAGTCCTGAATTTTGAATGTGTTATGGTTAGATATTCTTATCTTATATATAACGAGACTGGTACCTACTGACTGACATTTGATTCATCAACGCAGAGCCTAAACCACTAAAGCTATGAAATTTGATATGAAATTTGGGCAGTAGGTTCCTTACATGACGAAAACATCCACTAAGAAGGGATTTCTCGAAATTTAACCCCTAAGGGGGTGAAAAGGGTGATTAACGTTTGTATGCAAGTCCGTCATTTTTGAAGTAAGAAGCATGAAATTAAATATTAAGCTTTTTGGTTAGGAGTAAATGGACACGTGTTTGAGCGTTTTTGTAAATTCAACCACTAAAGGGGTGAAATAAGTATTATAAGTTTGTATGAAAAATCTAATACTTTTGAAGTAAGAAGCATGGAATTCAGTATTTAGGTTACTGGACAGAAATAAACATATACGTGTTTCAGGGTTTTTGGAAATTCTACCCCTAAGGGGGTGAAATAAGTGTTGTAAGTTTGTATGAGAAATCTGTTTTTTTTTTGATTATATACCTGCATTTAAAAAGGGCTTAAAGAGAGTTTAAAATTTCACGCAAGCGAAGCTGCGGGCAACAGCTAGTCTATACATATAAAAGGAGAAGCTGACTGACTGATCTATCAATGCACAGCCTAAACTGCTGGGGATAGAAAGTTGAAATTTTGACAGTAGGTTCCTTTTGTAACGTAGGCATCCACTAAGAAGGAATTTTTCGAAATTCAACCCCTAAGGGAGTTAAAGAGGGGATGAAAGTTTGTATGGAAAATCGTCACTTGACGGGTTCAAAATTTCACGCAAGCGAAGCTGCGCGCGAAAGCTAGTGAAAAAATAAAGTTTTTAAGTGCATTTTTATGACCAAGTGGAAAATATGGTTCAATCGATGAGAATTTAATACACACGTAATACACGTATATTATGACGTTTCTGCCGCTAATGGAAGATAATGTCCTACATTATTTTCCGATCCCAAGACGAGTCGTAGGGTTAGCTGGCTAAGATTTATCTGCAAAATTAACTGCATTCTACCTCAAACTATATTATGTACAAGAAAAGTAATCTCCACCAAGTATATTGTGTAGGTACAACCCTCAAGCCCACACTTACTCATACCTACCACACAAACACACATTCACCTCCACACCATACACATAACACATAAACACACACATCCTAGCGCGTCTTTTTGCCTTTTTTGCCATATATAAATATATATTAAATAACAATTTATACAAGGTTAGTCAGAAAGGGGGTACTAATCTGAAACGGTGTTAAAGTACACATAATAGTGAATAACTTTTGTTCTACAACTTTTCCCAAAACTCAATAGTTTAAGAGAAACAGTTGTTCAAAAATCTCAAAAAAAAAAACTCTAAAATCTATCCATCCCTAGTTATGATCAGCTGTGTTTACATTTTAGGTCATATTTGGGGTCATGAATTAGAAGCACCATTTTCTGAATTTGTAACTAAAGCAGGGATGAAGAATTTTTGAAAAAACTAAAATGAAAATCATTTTACTTGGAAAAAAAAAATGTCGAATTTTGAAATTTTAACACTTGCTTTCAAACAGTCATCAGCGATACTATAAGTGGGCTTCAGATTAGTACCCCCTTTCCGACTAACCTTGTATAACCTGGGGAAGGACGGAGCTTACTAACACAAGAAAACTATTTGCTTAAAGGGGTGCTCCCTATTGTAACTAGAATGTTATGTTATTTAAGTTGATGAAATAAACTGTGGAGAAACTTGGTGTGGCGTTCCTCCAACCAAAGGGAGGATCCTCCAACCAGGCGGAGTCTTATGCCTGGCGGGCTACTGCCCAACGGTTGATGTTGGGAGGTTGTATATATGTACTATCTGCGTGTTAAATCTTGATTGCGCGATGTAGGATAGTTCGCATGTGGCGAGATAGATGCCGCCACAAAACTTTTTATTTAATTTTTCACGAAAAATGAAATTTCAAAAATGCACGTGACTAAACCGTAACTAATCATACTTAAATACCTAGTTATTTTTTCAATCGTAATCTTATTGATATATTGGCTACACTAAGATTTAATTAAATGTAGTTATCTACTTATTGTTTTCACGTATTTAATCAGTAACATCACATTCAAAACAAGGAGTCCTCCCCTAATTCGTACTCGTGGTAGAAATGAATGTATAATGGTCCCGCATGGCTTTGTGCCATTGATATGACTCCTTCAGATATTTTGTTTGTCTAACCTTGCTTACACAAGCTGGAATCAGCCATATACAGGGTGTATTCAAATGAGTGTAAATCATTTCTCAAATCTTGTGATCTGCTGGTGACAGATTGACTGTGCAAGAGATTCATTCAGAAACAATATTTTTTTAAACTTATCATCAGTGAAGTTCGGTGCGGAAGTCAAAAATGGCTACTTTACAAGAGAGTGACAAAACTATTTAAAAAGAGCGTAACTTACGCTGAACGCAATATTGTTTTTAATTATCATTACCGATAAACTTTGATGATTTATTAAACCTTTGAAAATCCTAATAATCTTTTTCATTTCAAGTAATATTGTCACTTTCGCAGTCTGTTTTTGTCACAAAATGACTTCGCACTGTTCGCAAATTCACCAACGTTATGCCCTTTCTATTTTTAACCTGAGTCATTTTATCGCCCCGAGTTAACTAATTGCGCAGAGCGATATCGCGCTAGTCATGCTCGCCAACTGCGTCGTCGTGCTTCTATTCATTTATGCGTCAAAAGGTGGAACGATGACGACACGTTTGGTGCAGTGGCTAAGTGATTGGCTTCTGCGCTACGGGTCGTGGGTTCGATTCCCACACGGAACAAAAATTTGTATGGCCTACAGATGGTTGTTTCGGGTCTGGGCGTTTGTTTGTGAGATTTGTGTCTGTAAACGCACCCACGATACAAGAGAAATCTTAGTGTGGGTCAACGTTTTAAAAAAAAAACTAAACGATAAAAAAAACGTTTATTTATACTTACTTCCGGTTTCAGGTGGGCTAGATACGATCACTTCCGTCTACAGCAAGACAAAAAGAAAAAAAAAAGTTTTTGTAATCAAGTAAAATCCCGTGCTGGTTTAATCAGTACCAGTAATAAATCATGTGGCTTTAAGGAATTACACGAATTCGTTTACACCCTGTATAGCAGTGTATACAGCCTGCATGTTTGGTACCAATCCATGCTTTGATATGATGCTGTGATCACGGAATAATGTAAGATGCTGTGTTCTGTTTGCGACGTTGTATTGACTCGGTATAATGAAGGTAGCCAAACGGGCTATAGGATGAATATTCGGTATTGTAACTAGTTTGCTGGTTTGAGTAAAAGGCGGCTTGGGAATTTTCCGTAGAATTCTCAATTCAATGTAGATAATATCTATTTATCAGACCACGGTGGACTGCATAAAACTGTTGCTGTTATAATTGTTTAAAAATACACATTTACAAATGATTCGAAAATAAGTGTTAAGGTTTAGTATAAGGAAAAATGAATGTTTCACGATTAACGGCTTGTTTACATTATACAACTTTATTTTTAGTATATACAAAATCGGAGACACCCCAACAAGATTTTCATCAGAACTGCCTGAATGTGTTTTTTTTTAATAAATCTCCAAGTTATACCTTAGTTTATGTCGCGTTAAGTTCCCTAGTAAAGTGTGAAATGCCTGAGATGTGCTATGCAGGGGTTGTCTAATACACGGAAATTGACCGAGCGGACCGTCTCAAGCCTCAAGTGTGTCTATTCCCGTCCATTGTTATGCATAGAAACCTATTGAAAGAGAATTGAAGTTCATGAAAAAAAAAGGAAAAATACAGGGTGTTAACGAATTCGTGTAATTTCTTAAAACCACATGATCTACTACTGATGTAGACAGGCCCTGCACGGAATTTAGCTTGATTAAAAAAAAAAAATTTTTTTCATGCGGCTTTGTTACCGATCGTATCTAAACCACCTTATAAGGATTCAGTAAAAAAATAAGAATTTATTTTTTTGCAAAAAAAATGTTTTCTTTGTGTGAACATTTCGATGCCACGCATAAATTAATGAAAGCACGGCGACACGGCTGGCAGGCATGACTGACGCGATATTGCTCTTTGCAGTCAGATAACTCAAGGTTCTAAAATGAGTCAGAAATAGAAAACCAAGTTTTTTTTTTTTTCTTTTCAAAAATTCTCATTTAGGGTTAATCTGTGTCATCAGTAGATCACGTGGTTTGCAGGAATTACACGAATTCGTACCCTGTATAATGTGGTGTAAAAACTATGTCAATCGATTCTCCTGGTGATTCTGAACAAACTAGTTTCAGGTTTAGTGTATACTAAAACTAAACTTGTTAGTCTCGAATGAAAGGCTTAGTCTTACACTGTAGTACTGTAGTTAATGTTGCAAAAGCGATGATTTATTACCTACCCGCATCAGATCGTACTTAGGCAATCAGATGAGACGTCACTCAAACTCAATATAGTGACGGGAACATACTCTCGTCTATATTAATTTTCACTTAATAATAATATTTACGTATTTATATGTTCATAAATCACTCTTATGGTTGACGGGTTAAGTAGAGCTTTCAATGCACTGCGCGAAACTAAGGTGTATGTATGCCATTAATTCTTTTATCCAGTGTAAACCTTTGTTCAAAATTGAATAAAAAATTTAAACAGGCAACTTACTTAATAGAGATCTTGTACCTAAACACCGTGGGCCCGACGTACCCGAATAACTTTAATCATCGATTCCGATGCCTAATTGGAGAAGAAAAGCCAGGATATAGTTTGTTGAATAAAGCTTAACACGTTGACGGACAGGACTGCCACGACATTCGCTTTTGGACTTTATCTACTGACAGAGCGGCTATAGCAGTCCAAGTTGGCCGTCGCCCTCACGGCAGAGCTGCTAAGACAGACGTATGATTCGTACAAAATAATGAAAAACGTTCCTTAGTGTCACTTGTCAACTTTTCCTAATACTCTCAGTGTCATAAAAATATTGAATCGGGTCTTCTCGCGTAACAAACTTTAAGAGGCACAAAATACCTTTTAGCCCGACGTTTCGGCCGAATTTCACCGGCCGTGGTCACGGGTAGACTGAAGTGGCGGAGCAGTTGTCATCTTCACACCACTTCCACTTCATCATATGCCACTTCAGTCTACCCGTGACCACGGCCGGTGAAATTCGGCCGAAACGTCGGGATAAAAGGTATTTTGTGCCTCTTAAAGTTTGTTACGCGAGAAGACCCGATTCAATATTTTTATAATGTGTACAAATCGCGAAAGTTTAAAAACATTTACTCTCAGTGTCCATTTGAGCAGTTTTTATACTCGATCAAATGTGTGCCTACCACACGTACCTCCTCTGCACCCCGCATGTGCAGAGCGATTATACCAGTTGTGTTACTATGGAAATTTCCGTTAGTTGCCAGCGATTCGTCTGAAGGGTCTATCGTGGATGCCTATTATGACTGTAACGGTGAATATGGCTCTGATGAAAAGCTGCTATAGCAGACATTGTCCCATTCCATATGATCTGAGATAACAGATGCGACAGAAGTGCTATAGCAGCGACAAATTTGTCATACAAAAAAATTCACAAATCAAAAAATATCTATGGTAACAAGTCCTATGAACGCGGCGTTACGACTTTTGTCATACCATACCCCTCTCGCCGTATGTCTTATTTGTCGCGGAGGGTTGTGAAGTGAGAAGTTTCTTATCCACTCACACGATAATTTATAAATGTTGCCATTTTAATCTAAAGTATTGTTTAGAAGGAAGTACTAAAGTTAGTTGATTTAAAATATTCAGAAAAAAAAACTGGATTGGACTTTTGTTGATATAACATTTGACTCATAGTGGCCGTCAGAAGGAGAGGAGCTCGTGGCTAAATAATTACAGCCGCATAGACCGATCTTCCGGGTTAAGCCACGCTTGCCGAGGTTGGTCTGTGGATGGGTGACCATTTACCATAGCGAGTTTCCTCCGTGCCTCGGATGGCACGTAAAGCCGTTGGTCCCGGCTGTCACTTGTAGATCTTTGACAGTCGTTACTGTTGGTCAGAAGCCAGAAAGTCTGACAACCAGTCTTACCAAGAGTATCGTATTACCCAGTTACTGGGTTGTGAAGGTCTGATAGGCAGTCGCTCCATGTAAAATACTGATATTCAGTTGCATCCGGTTCGACTGGAAGCCGACCCCAACATAGTTGGGAAAAGGCTAGGCAGATGATGAGTGGCCGTCAGAAAGGCGTGGTTAAAATCTTTCTGGTACCTCGGGCCCACGATGTACAGGCTGTAAACGAAATCGTGTAATTCATTAAAACCACATGATCTATCACTGGTATAGATTAACACCCAGAGTATTAGCACAGTCTATCTACATCTTACTCCTTACAGTTGGTCAACGTAGAACATTGTCGCAGAGCAATCGTGCGGGGGGTTGCGGGGTGAAGGGGGCGGAGGTTATGTCCCGAGTAGCCATACTGCATACTTGGGACACAACCTCCATCCCTATATAATTTTGACATTTCATAGGACCTGTCAAATGTATGGGCGTTGACCCACTGTATGTAGTAAGTAGGTACACTGTGGTATTAGCTTGATTAAACACAAAATAAAATGAACTTTTTTTACTATTGGGGAAGTGATCATTATCTAAACCAACTAAAAAGGAGCCGAAAAAAAAAGCTTTTTTTTTCTATTTCTGGCATTTCGATTTCAAGCGTAATTGAATGAAAGCACGGCGAAACAGCTGGAGGGCACGACTACTTAGTGCGATATTCGCTCCGCGAAGTCAATTAACTCGGGGCGCTAAAATAACTTAGAAATAGAACATCATGTTTTTTTATTGATTCTGAATAAGGGTTTATTAACAATCTGTGATCACGAAGTTTGAAGGAATTACCTACACAAATTCGTTTACAATTTGTATGTAAAATAATTAAATCGTAAGAAAATTCCAGTGACTAAACTATTATTCTTCTTCTTTCGTGTCGGTACGAGTTATTGAGAATAGCTAATGCCATAATTAAAAAACAAGCCAGTTACAGTACGCGCGTTTTATCTGCCGCCCTGAAGATAGGCTCCGAACTTTCGCGCATGTATACTCAGAAAGGAAACAGTTACTGTAAAAAGTATTAAATAAACTAATGATCGATCGTAAGATGGATTAAATGTTAATTAAAAGCCATTTTGTACCTAAAAAACCTATTGCAGAACCATCTGTACGAAATTCATAGCGGCCAAGATTAAATGCACGTATTATAATAATAAATAATAATAAATTTTATTTCTCTCTCCACAAAGGTTATCTTCATATGCAAAACTTAAAAAATAACAAAAAAAAAATGCACAGGTCATATAAAGCTCCTTTGCGAGAGACTGGAGTCCGTACTAGGGAAACCCTGTGTTACGGATCACCAGGCCCTCGCCCTATGTACATGTGATATAAATTTTAGTATTGAACTGCAACAATAACATATGCACTGTTTAGTGATTGATTGAACAGGAAGACATAACCTATGGAGTAATATATTCTGTGTATAAACTATATGATTATCTATGTATGTATTGAGTGAGTGTATAAATAATATGGGTCAGTGTGTGTGGGCGTGTGTGTGTGTGTGTGTGTGAGTGTGTGTGTGTGTGTGTGTGTGTGTGTGTGTGTATGGGCGTGCGTGTGTGGGCGTGTGTGTGCGTGTGTGTGTGTCTATGTGTGTGTGTGCGTGGGTGCGTGTTTATGTGTGTTTGCGTGGGTGTTTGTATGTTTGAGTGTGTCGGGATAGTTGAGTAACTCCAACGCTAAAACCAAGACTAACGCGGTATAAGTAGTAGCTTTTCTGTGTCGTCATAATCTAGTTTTTGCAGCCACTTAAAAAGCTTATCTTTACAAAGTTGCTTTGAAAGTCCATAAATCGACAAAATTTTGTTCAACTTATTGTACAAGTAACTACCTAGGAACTCGAAGTGTCGGTGGGAAAAACTTGTGTGAAATAATCCTTTAGGGCAAACTGCATGAATACGTCGCTTGTTTATGAACAGAGTCGGATCATAATATAGTTGTGAATGCTTACGAAGGATTGTATTATGAATAAAAAGTTAGAGTATTGTAGCAACGTTGGTAGCGGGGCTGTCAGCTCAGGGTAAGCTGGAAGTACCTCTCGCTCTCAGCCGTGGTTTTGTCCATGGTCGGGGGCGAGAGTGCGTGGGAAGCCGTCGCCTCCTTCTGCGAGGATGTGATGGCGACCAAAGAGGGAGCGGAGAGGGAGAGAGAGGCAGCTGCCAGACGCACCGGGCGACGGAGGGCGCGCGACGATCTCCGGCCTCCGTAGTGTGTGGCCTGCGGGCGGCGGGTTAGGGGACACGTCGCCCGACTAGTAACAGGCCCGAGAAGGCGGCGCACAGTGTTCGCACAGTATTGTCGCTCCTGGAGGCACTTTTAAGTATCGTCTCTCCTGGAGGCTCTTTTAAGTATTGTCGCTCCTGGAGGCACTTTTAAGTATCGTCTCTCCTGGAGGCTCTTTTAAGTATTGTCGCTCCTGGAGGCTCTTTTAAGTATTGTCGCTCCTGGAGGCACTTTTAAGTATTGTCGCTCCTGGAGGCACTTTTAAGTATCGTCTCTCCTGGAGGCTCTTTTAAGTATTGTCGCTCCTGGAGGCTCTTTTAAGTATTGTCGCTCCTGGAGGCACTTTTATGTGTCGTCCCTCCTGGAGGCTCTTTTAAGTATTGTCGCTCCTGGAGGCTCTTTTAAGTATCGTTCCTCCTGGAGGCTCTGGTAAGTATCGTCTGTACTGGAGGCTCTTTTAAGTATCGTCGCTTCTGGAGGCTCTTTTAAGTATCGTTCCTCCTGGAGGCTCTGTTAAGTATTGTCGCTCCTGGAGGCACTTTCAAGTATCGTCTCTACTGGAGGCTCTTTTAAGTATAGTCGCTCCTGGAGGCACTTTTAAGTATCGTCTCTACTGGAGGCTCTGTTAAGTATTGTCGCTCCTGGAGGCACTTTCAAGTATCGTCTCTACTGGAGGCTCTTTTAAGTATAGTCGCTCCTGGAGGCACTTTTAAGTATTGTCGCTCCAGGAGGCTCTGGTCAGTATCGTCCCTCCTGGAGGCTCTTTAAGTATCGTCGCTTCTGGAGGCTCTTTTAAGTATTGTCACTCTTGGAGGCTCTTTTAAATGTCGTCCATCCTAGACGCTCTTTTAAGTATCGTCCCTCCTGGAGGCTCTTGTAAGTATCGTTGCTTCTGGAGGCTCTTTAAGTATCGCCGCTTTTAGAGGCTCTTTTAAGTATCGCCGCTTTTAGAGGTTCTTTTAAGTATCGTCCCTCCTGGAGACTCTTCTAAGTATCGTCGCTCCTGTAGGCTGTCTTAAGTATTGTCGCACCTGAAGGCTCTTTCAGTGCACTAAACCATTGAATATATTTGTTTAATTTTAATATACGATCGTAAAACACATCATACAATATGTGGTAGCATTTAATATCATTACATCATCCCCTCTTTATATATTGGACGTAATCTAAACATGTCATGTTTATACAACATTCCAATGAATATTTCCCTAAATTAAGCTGCCCTTACAAGCAAATTCGGGGCAGAACTTAGTTTTGAATATTAAAACGTCGCTTGCAAGTTCGAAGACATGAAGACAAAGGGGTACATGATAGATGTACGAACTTTAGGGTGAAGGGTGGATCGGGGATCGGGCATCTGTCATAAGGGATTTAATTACCGTCTATTGATGTTTCTCTTTACGGAGGAAGGCACTCCCTTCCTTTACACTCAATACTTTGACAACGTCACTCTTGGGCCCTTAGGCGGATATTATACTATCATATTTGGGATCACATCTGTTTTTCTATGTGTGTGTGTGGTAATTTGAGATGGGGCAAGAAAGGCAGCTACCTTAACCCTTGTAACTACAGGAAAACGTTCTTAGGAGACCGTCCTTAACTTTTGGAATAATTTCTAAACGCAATCAAAGATTTTGAAAAAAAAAATACAGTCAGTGAGAAAAAGGACAGTATTCACAAACCATTTTTATGATGCCAATCGATCCTATTTTCCATAAGGATTAAACTACTCTCGCGGACCAACTGAGGTTGTAGTACTAGAAACGTCAGAAACGCAAAAAACTTATTTGTGATGACTTAGTAACAACGGTAGCTATCTAAACCATTGTGGCTACAGGAAACTGTTCTTAGGAGATTGTTCATAGTTTTAGAAAATATTTCGGAAGGCATTCAAATAATATACATGTAATATACACAGATAATAAATAAATCGATGCTTCCCACGTAAGTTGTGTTTGTTTGTGTTTTTCGCGTAAAAGTGTCTAATTTTATGTATACATATATGTTCCAAATATAAAAATAGCAAAAATGTATATCGTTTTTCAGTATTTTTATATATGGAACAGATAATATACATAAAATTAGACACTTTTACGTGAAAAACAAAAAAATGCAATTTGTGGCTTACAGAAACTTACGTGGGAGGCATCGAAATATTATAAAGATGCAAACAGATAACTTTATCGATAGGTAGTGATCCTTGACGAGTCTTTTGAAAGTTGCCAAGGATTGCGCTCGTCTAGCTGTAACCAGCAAAGGACTTCAAAACCGAGCAGCCTGGACTGTGAAGGATTTACCAAAGAAGGTAGAATACATTGGCATTTTTAACGTTAGATTCTCTGATGACCTTAATGATCTTGACATTAGGTTTTTAAAGATGTGTTCAATTTGAAGTTATTTCGAGTTTCAATAATATCATGAAATCTTAACTGTTAAATTCGTTATTGAAATTCATTCGGCTGCTTACATTTATTTAATATCAATCTTTTCACTGGATTAAGAAGTATTCTGTACCTGTTTTAAGTCAATTCACAAACTAAATTAACTTCATAATACGTATGTATGTACGATCGCGAACTCGAAATGTTTATCAGCTTTCAAATTCGATTCCTTCTCACACAGTGCGCAATAAGGTTTAAGATGTCATCAACTTATGTCATATCGACCTTATGAAAAAGTAATGTGCAAGCAATTATAGACCTTAGAGTGGTAAACATTTCAAATCCCCTACTATACATAATTATATTGTGTTCTAACTTCACCCCACATCATTGCACAAATCGGCTGTCTCATTTCAAAACCTAGTAAGGGCTTAAAACGAAATTTTACACGAGAGCGCATAAACGTTAAATCGGTCAGCCTTTGAAAAGTATTTATGTTAGGTAAAACCATGTGGTTAAAGTGACGTACTAGGTTTTAAAATGAGCAGAGGCAGTGAATGGCACTTACTAGGTATCGATTCTTAAATATATCTGCTTATTATTTTCAACGCTGGTGTTTTTGTATTTGGTAGACTTTCTAGGTTAGCAAGATTATGCAATAAAACGATTTTTGTAAAAAGTGTCCCTTACTAGGTTTTGAAATGGGACAGCCGAAATGATATAACTAATTAACTTAAACCTAAACTAACAGAATGCACCAGCTAAACTTGCAGTTTAACAATAACGGAATTTATAATCTCGAGTTAACTTGAGTCAGCTAATTAAAGTTTGAAGTCAATAAGCGCGACTTTAGCAACTTGAAGCGAGCCTTGCCTATGTTATAATGTGCAAAGTGACGAAACTTTAATGTTTATATTTAGTGAAACTTATTCGTAATGCCTTTGTTAAAAGTATTTTAATTTGTGAATGAAAGTTGAAAAATAGTTTGAGCATTGCCAGTTTTAAAAGTTACCTGACGAAAGAGAATTTCATTCGAAAACTATTATTTTATTTTAACCAAGTTTATGTGTGGTCAAGACCGCTTAAAAGAGCTGTTTTTAGAAGTTAAAATCTTACTTATATTATAAATGAGTGGTTACAGTAGTCGTCTTTTTATCCGCCTAAGAGCTCTTACACGCCACGTTTTTTTCAGGCGCCGTCGACGCGCGTTTCGCTATCGCGCGTTGTCGACGATGCTAAACTTGAAATAGGCAAATTATTTGCGACTGCATCGCTGCAAACTCACGAGAAACGCGCTAAAGACGCGCGTGAGCAACTCTCCTTGCAAAGTAAAACGCGTGTAGCATGCGCGCGAAGGAGCGTGTATCGCGCTACAGACGCACGTCAGCAACTCTCCTTGGATTAAAACGCGCTGTACGTATGTGTTTGCAGCTAAATAGACGCGCTGTGCCAGCGCGTCTGTATCGATGTAACTCCGCGCTACGAGCGCGTCGACAGCTCGCGAAAAAGTCGTCGTCTGCATACTACAATTTTATGAACGTGTGAATAGGTAAATTGGTTGCGATAACATCGCGTTTGCAGCGCGTTATAGTTGCGTGAGACGAGCGTCGACAGCGCCTGAAAAAAACGTGGTGTGCAAGAGCCCTCACAGTCGAAAACCATGAATTCTGCTTCTGTAATAAAAGTTGTACATCAACTTTTATTACAGAACCAACACTGAAATCGTGAAAAAAAATCTGCTGGTCAATTGCAATTGCTGGTTGGTGGACAATTTCAGTGTTGGTCCCATAGTAAAACTTGTACAGAATGATGTGTAGAGTTCATGGTTTTCGCCTATAAGAGGACTAAAAAGACGACTACAATATCCGTTTCGTGACAAGGACAGAAAATGCCTCCTCAACAAACTTCGAAAGCGTGTTTATTTTTTAAAGTTTTTTATTTTTTCATCGATTTTATTTATTTCCACATACCGTGTTCTTTCTACAAGGTTAGTCGGAAAGGGGGTACTAATCCGAAAGGGTGTTAAAGTACACATAATAATGAATAACTTTTGTTATGCAACTTTCCCCAAAAGTTAATAGTTTATGAAAAATAGCTGTTCAAAGATTGTTTATTTTTGCGCGTCATGTCGGCGCGAATAAAATATTTTCCTTTCTTTCTTTTCTTTCATATTAATGTATCCTTTACAAAACGACTCCAAACAAGACACCCGTCTTCAGACAAAACGAGAAGGGCGCTTGTTTATTATTAAATTAACCCTTCACTGCGGAGAGGGTAATCTTGGAAGTTGTTCGGAGGGCCCTCTGTTAATCTGTCACGTTATTGTTTGAACGTTGCCCTTCTAAGGGTTGACGTTGGAGTCGCCTGTTTATATAGTTATGGCAACAGCGTATTCAATGGTGAAGTAACAAACTTTATGGGAGTTTCTGTGTTATTTGCGGGCTCGTGACCCTTTTTTAGGGTATTTTTAAGGGCTTTTGGAAGGAAGCTTCGAAAATTATGGTGTTTTTGAAGATGTTTATAAATAAAATAGGAGGGAAGAGAGTGATTTTGTGACCGCACCCTGAAATCATTAAAGCTTTCGCCACAACAAACGCGGGGCGCGAGCGTAGACCCGCGTGAGTTGTGTTCAAAGGATTACTATAAAGTATGACTTCCTCGTTAGTATAGTGGTTGCAAGCGCGACTGCTGAACGTGCGGTACTGGGTTCGATCCTGGGGCCCAATTCTCCTAAAATAAATTGTTGCCAAACGCAATTGAACCACAACCGTCAGTCAGTTTTTGTTTTCGAAAACTTTCAAAATGATTGATTTTGTTTTTTGGTGTCAAAAAATTTGATAGCTTTTGAAATTGGGAACTGTCTGAATGAACGGTTCGGCCTTGGTTCGGTTGTGATTTATTAAGATTCATTTTAGGAGAATTAGGCCCCAGGTCGGGCAAAGTGTTATTGGGTTTTTCCGTGTGGAATTTCTCAGTAGCAGTCCGGAGTCTGGATTTATACCCGGTTGATGGCACTAGGCACGCCCCCTATTACATGGGACTTAAACATAACAGCGAAATAGGGGTATACTATACACCTCTATCCAACCCTTGGAGGAAAACAGGCGTGATTATATGTTATGAAGAGAGTTACACTAAATGCGAGCGTATGCCATCGATACGACCCGCTCAACCAAAACGTTTATTCCGAATTCAAGAGCGACACAACAGTTTTTTTTTATCGCATCGGCACGATCTGTACCAGAATGGGAGTGACTCCGCTGCCGGCGCCGGCACCCAAAAATAACGCCATTGGGAACCAGCGGCACATTAATGCCAGCAGCCGAGATTAACAACATCGGCTGCCGGCACCCAAAATGGACACCGGCGGCGGTAATAAGTTATTTGGTAGGTATGTTAGTTGAAAGATAGGTTAGATTTTCGGCCAAGCACTGTAACTTGTCTTCCAACTGACTAATTTCAAGAGCGAGCGAAGCGAGCGACCGAAGCCTCCGTCATCCCCTTCGTGTTAGGTTACTTTAACATCCCCTAAAGTTTTTCATTTGTTTTTACTGTGAAAATGAAAGTGAGTGACGAATAATCGTGTCATGAAGAGTTTGAAGAGGACTTGAAGTTAAAAAAAAACAGTGTATGAAGTCGGCGCGGCGCCGGCAGCCTATTTGGAAGCCGGCGCCGGCACTCGTAATGGCAACCGGCGTTGGCAGCGGAGGCACTCCCGTACGAGAATAACTCATGCCGCGGTGAAAAAATTAGCCAGTCAGCAAGGTTGGTAGCGGGGCTGACTGCCCAGGGTGCGCTGGACGTACTTAAGTATCGTCACTCGTGGAGGATCTTTTCATGCACCCGACACAACAGTAAATCATTGTATGATTGAGATTAAGGAATGATGTATAAGACAGATAAAGCGCTATCAACAGCGTAGTAGCGCAACCCCCAATTAAGTTGAGATTAGCTTTACATATTTTGTAGATGTCGGCACAGTAAAACGAGTTTCATCTATAGTCTGGCCATTTAAAAGGATGATGGGTACAAATGTATGGAGTCTGGTACTGGCACCAATCGGAATGAATGATATACCGTTGGAAAGGTATTTTTGTGTAGATTAAGAATAACTATGGCGCTAGTCCCAATTCACTGTCCGATCGAAGTAATCCTGCTTGAAAGTTATTTATTTTCGTTACATCCTATTAAGTACATATACTTTTATTGTCATTTTTCTCGATTTTGGCATGGTGTTATTCTTATTGTTATTAATATTTTTCATTATCTAGGTAAATAAAACAAGTTCGAAGTAAGTTCTATCATATATTGTATGTAAGTATACAGGGTGTAAAAACACCCATTACATAGCCGAAATCTACGCACTCTGTACATCAAACTAAATTACATTGACCAAAAATAATTGCTGGGAAACGACTTTTATTTTCAGGCATAAAAAAACGCGTCCGATTTGTTTAATAGATAGATCACCCCTAACTGAAAAAATACTAAACCGATTTTGTTGTGATTTTCATCCGTTAACTGAATTTTATTTAGCTCAAAATCTGTGCAAATATCATCAAAATCGGTCAAACGAAACCGGAGATAAGATTTTTTAAAATTCTATTTCGAACTGCGTATCCAGTATATTCTGAAGACTATATTTCAAAACGGACAACTGATACGGGTTTGTTGCCATAGTAGTTTTTTGTACTCTTGAAAAGTGCTATCCAACGATGGTAAACTCATTTTGATTGGACATGAGTACCAAAACGCCCATCCTCCTTTGTATACAAGGTAAACAAATCTTTGTTATATAACTGAAATCAGTAACTAAGTATAAGTTTAACTGGTTAGTTACTAAACTTCGAAGTAATTTTAGTCAGTTGTCGACAAGATAGTTTTTGGAGTTTCATTAGTAACCAATTGCACGGAAACTGGTTACTTACCACCAGCCACTAATGCTGGGGCCACACTATCGCCGAACGCCATTAATTAACGCATTATGTGGCAAGAATACAAGGGATTTGTGTAAATTATTGCCCGGCATAACCGATAGCTCTGTGTGCAGAACTCCATTGAAATACTTGTGCTACTCTGTGCTAGCAACTGATTAGTAATTCGACTTAGTAATTGGATTCGTTTTCTTGAGTAGATTCATGTGAGATGTCCTAAGACTGTTATCTATCTATCTGCACAGCCTTTCCTTAACTATTTATGTTGGGGACTGGGGTCAGCTTCGAGTCTAACCAGCGGTGCGAGCACGAATCTTTTTATCGAGTCGATTAGAGAAATTTATCTATTCTAAACGTCAAATTTGACATAAGATATATGACGGCGCGTCGAGAGAATTGGCTTGACGACGCCAAACTTAATTGATTCTTGGACGAATGACATCTACCAGATGACAGCGGTCAATGTCGACTTGACGTAACACCGGGGACTGGGGAGGCGGCCCGCAAAAATCTAGAGCTATCGATCAAAACCCCGGTGTTGATTATTAATTGTGATCATTATTAAGATAACTTAAGTGATTGGGATTGGATGCATGTGCGCTCGCGCCCCACGTTCTCGGTGGAACGTCGTCTATCTTTGTGCATCATTTTAATTGTGTTTGTCAAAGTATGACTTGTAATTGATATCAAAGACTTTAATTTGCTTCTCCTCGCCCGCAAACCCACGCATAGTACGATGGCTGCTTCTGATAAGGACAACCAAATGCCTTTATATAGATAAAACGACAACTGTTGTTGTTTTATTTGTACGTTATTTTAAATTTGACGTTTAGAATGGATAAATTTCTCGAATCGATCCGTGCTCGCACCGCAGATGCGGCTGAATACCAGTATTTTACACGGAGCGACTGCCATCAGAATCTCCGTAACCCAGTTACTGGGCAATGCCGATATCCTAAGGTTAAACCGGTTATCAGACTTTCGGGCTCCTGACTACCCGTAACGACTGTCATAGGTATTCGTAACTTCTGGGACCGACAGCTTAACGTGCTCTCCGAGGCAAGGAGGGGTCTCGATGAGCAACGAATGATCACCCATCCACGGACAATCCGCGAGGTTGTTAGTTAGCCACAAGCCCCTTCTAGTCCTAAGACTGTTATATCATATGTTCTTCTTCCGAAAATTTACTTCTCCAAATACCTTCCCACCGCACATGTTTCATTTCTAACTCCTTCGCTGTCTCAGCAATCAAACTTTGGAACGTGCTCCCCCTTGATATTAAAAAAGCTCAGAGTAAATTTTCGTTCAAATGCAAAGTTATGGATTACTACTTGAAGTTGCTGCACTCCTAATCATCTAATTTAGTCTTCGTCATAATTGCATTTAGATTTTTTTGATATATATTATAATATTCTAATTTTTTTTTTTTATACTTATTTGATGTAATTTATCTTATGAATTCATACTATATTTAGTCCAACATTGTCAACTCATTTTTATTAATTTTTTTGCTGTACCTATTTCGATGCTTTTCTTTTTAACCCAAAGGTTGACTGGTAGAGAATGCCTTATGGCATTAAGTCCGCCTTGTGTACCACCATAGTGCATAGAAGTATAAATAAATAAATATGTTATCGCTAGCGACTAATACTGGGCAATGTTGACAAAGGAAGGTAGTCGTCGATATGGATCAACGCACCCGATGTTATAAAGGCGGTGGTCATTCGACAAAGCGGGGCGTTCTGTGTTGATCAGCTGAAGAAGCCGGACCTTTTATTTCAGACTAGCTTGTCCTTATTTTATGATATTGCATTATTGTGTAAATTATTATATTGTGATCTAGTTCATGTTACTAATACTAACTAACCCAAATACAAGTACTCCCAGTGGTGGAGAGTCTATGTTGGTTTTATTTACTCGTTATGTAATTAGTAAGCTGTAATTAAAATATATGTAACCTATTGTGAAGAGAAAATAAATAAATATTATTATTTTTTATATTTACCTTTTACCTTGCTCGCAATCCTGAAATACTGATATTAGCTATAACTGTAATTATAGAATCACCCCTGAACGATTATGTTGTTTATGATTAGTCGTGGTTTACTAACCTGCCTTTTTCGGGATTGGAGTTCGACTCGCGACCTCGTCGCGTGGTCAGCTCATGAATAAGGGCTCCGTTTGGTTCCGAAACTAGTCGGGCAATCCCGAAAAATGCATGTGAGTAAACCGTAATTAATCATAAATGTGTCTCACGAAAGTTATAATACAAAGATTTTGTTGTTGTGTCTTTTTAACCGACGTCAAAAAACGGAGGAGGTTATGAATTCGTCGGAATCTTTTTTTTATGTATATTCACCGATTACTCAAAGACGCCTGAACCGATTTTCTTTTGTTTGAAAGGGTATACTTCCCAGGTGGTCCCACGGTCATCAAGTCAGGATCTGATGATGGAATCCTGGAGAAATCAAGGGAAGTCTTCAAATTTTATAGGCACACTTGAAGTGATTTTTTGTTTGAAAGAGTATTCTTCCGAAGTGATCCCATTTAAATTTGGTGCAGATCTGATGACGACCCTCAGCGATTGACAATGAAATTCTTCAATGGATAACAACAAATTACCTGCGATTGCTGTAATTGCATGTTTATGTATGTACTGTTTATGCCACTTAAAATAGAAAAAAAAAAAACTTTAAAGATAAAAGAAAAACCGACTTAAAAAAAAACTAAAAAAAGAGTGAAATAATTAGCACTATTTTGTTATTTCTACTTCGTATTCTCTCTCTTCTTATTCTTATTTTCTTTTTTTACTATTTTATTATTTATTATTATTTCACTCTTTTTTTAGTTTTTTTGAAGTCGGTTTTTCTTTTATTTTTAAAGTAATTTTATTTTACACATACAGTATTCACAATACCTACATCGGTGCAACATACAAAACTTTGTTACTCAAGGTACCAGAGCAGTCGTATTTTGTCGTTCTGTTATATATTTCATGTTCCAATACTTGAGATAAAGTGTAGAAACTCATGTGCAACATGTTTTCTAGTAAATAGGTCAATGTTTCGTATGTCATCTTGATATTTTCTGTGGTCTGAAGTTTGTCTAGCTATCTAAGTGTGTATGTGAAGTTTATCGCTAGAAATATATTTTCGTAACATGCAGTGTAGTGCAACTTATATAAGTAGTTGGTATAAGTTATTTGGATTCTGTCTATGTATCATCATTCAGCCGAAATACGTCCACTACTGGACATAGGCCTCCCCCAAAAATCCATGTTGGTTTTGCCATAATCACCACGCTTGGCAGGCGGGTTGGCGATCGCAGTATGGTTGTAAAAGTACTCAGAGAACGCTGCTGCCCATCCTCTAGTGAATCCTTTAGTCGCCTTTTACGACACCCACGGGAAGAGATGGGGTAGTACTATGCTTTACGTCCGGCACCACACGGACGACTACATTCTATGTAGAATGCAAGAAAGCTGTTTTTAATTTTAGATATTGGTTATAAATATATTGGTTATAAATCTGCCTTTCTGGTTATTTAGATTTTAAACGGAGGCAGTTAACATTTAATATAGTAGGATTTTTATATTTCGTATACCTACAAGGTTAGTCGGAAAGGGGGAACTAATCCGAAAAGGTGTCAAAGTTCCCATAGTAATGAATAACTTTTGTTCTTCAACTTTTCCCAAAACTCAATAGATTAAGAAAAGATGCTGTTCAAAGAATTCATAAAAAATACACTAAAGTCTATCTATCCTCAGCTACGATCAGCTGTGTTTACATTTTAGGTCATATTTGTGGTCGCAGATTAGATGCTGCATTTCCTGAATACGTAAGTAAAAAGGGATTAACAATTTTTTTAAATTTTTTATAAAATTAATTCGCACGGAAATTAAAATGATCGCATTTTGATATTTTAACACTTGCTTTAAAACCGTTATAAGTGAGGCTTTAAATGGCCTGCGGATAAGTACCTCCTTTCCGACTTACCTTGTATAAGTACTATATTAATATGCTAAGGTTGTTTTATAAAATCGTTTTTTATTTTCCTTAAAACTTTTGTTGATAAGTAACAAAAACGTGAAGCTAAGATAGGTACTTTATTTTAAAGCATTTCCACGTCTCTCAGTGTTGCCAACAGAGAATTATACGGATTTAAATACGATTGACGTTGAGTTCCATAGACCTGCCATGTTAGATAAGTCCATTCATACACAGATTATAGAAATTACGCAGATGCGTTGCCACTGCATTTAAATATAGTTTTAAAGTCGCCACTTACAATTTTATTAATGGACTAGTCGTGAGACGGATGGGTTTTCCCATACTTAAAAAAGATGAACTTCTATACAAAACATCAACCCCTATTTATTTAACCCACTGAGGGGATGGATTTCCAAAAATCCTTTAAGCATTTGAACTAATGGGTTTTTAATTAGTCCTTTAAGTAGGACCACTGGACCATAATAACTTGTGAACCAGAATATGCCCTGGGCCTTACGAGGGTATACTATACAGGATCTCCCAAAAAGCAGTGTCAAGCGGACGTCCAGAGGTAGAGCATCCTTAGAGGAACCCGAATCATCCCTATGTATGTAAAATTTTATCCGTTGTCTGTCTGTCTGTCAATCAGTATTAGAGTTTTATTAAGTAGAAGAAGATACGTTAACGTACCAAATTGAAGGCATACATAAAATTCGTCATATTTTTACTTATGGTACTTTAGGTAGGTAGGTAATGTAGGTATAGGAGACGTCTATTGCCGAATATAAATAATGGTTTTATAATCACCATGCTGAAGTCTGAACTAGTACTGTGATTCTTTTAGAATCGCGTCGCTGCTGCAGCGCTGCAGTGCGGACTTGTCTACGGACCGGACGGAAAAATAATACATATTTTATAAATAAATATAAAAATAAAATATAATATAACAGAGTTAATAATAATATATAAATTAATAACATATAAAGTAATAATATAAAATAATGAAATAATAATTTATAATAATATATAAAATATTAGCAGTACAATAAAATATAATATAAAAATATATACAATACTTATATTATACAATTATAATTATACAAAAATACTTGATTATAGACCATTTACCGAAATTGTATACCAAGCCCTCTTCCTCTCTCCTACTACCTCTGCTGTGCCCGACAGGGTCCATAGTGATTCTGCTATATTTTTATTTATAAGACCTAATGTTACACTATGGAACGCAATAAAGTATTGAGTATTGACCTGTACGCCGTAGTGACGTGTCATGACACTTTCAGTATCATCATCATCTTCCTGCCCTTATCCCAACTTATTTGGGGACGGCGCAACATGTATTTATCTTCCATACATCTCTATTAGCCGCCATCTCAGTAGTCACCCTCTTTCTAGTCATATCATCTTTTATATTATCCATCCATCGCCATCGTTTCTTTGGTCTTTCTCTACTCTTATAACCATCCACATTCATACTCAAAACTTTCACCACGACATGTTCCTCATTTCGTGTTTGTACTTTTTCTACTAGAGAAATTCATAGCGGAAAATACATTTGTTACAAAATATGTTTACAACCCATATTTGTCATAACGTTGCTACCTATTTAACTAAAAATACATTTTTTTTTTATAATTACGAATTTTTTTTTACTCTGTGCCGTGGAACACAATATCTGCATCAATATTGCCTATGGATTATAGTCTTTCTGTATTCTAAGGATTATAGGCATAACTTAAGGTCACAATAAGGTGCATTCTGTTGGCTTATCTTCCATGTTTTATAATCTTTGGTCCGGACACTCCAGACGCGAGAGGCTTGGACGCGGGACGAGGGATAGAAGTGTCGGACGAAATGCATAATCAATGCATAAGGTGAATCCTGTTTTTAAATCAATGTTTTTCTTTTTCGTCAATCTGGTTTAAAATTCAGGACGCGAAGTGAGGATGTACATATAACGTTAAAAGAATATTTATTTGATGTGTAAGGAAGTGAAAAGTATTTGAAGTTTATGTGGGGTAAATTTTTTATTTTGATCTCGGGTAAAGATTGACCGAGTGGAATATTAAATAAGTATCTGTTTATGCCTGACTTGTTGGTATAGTGTTCGGGGTCGGGTACGATTCCTATATGGGGAGATAAGTGTAAAAAAATGCTTAAGTAATTACTTTTACTCAAGTAAAGACTTATACTCGACTATACAAGCTTACTAGTCGCGCGCAGAAGGTTTGCCAATGACTGCCCCTCCCACTACACCGACCGCTACCCGCGCTCGTCTGGCCTACCTACTAATCGTACCGACCATCGACGCGTGACGTCATGAGGCTATCGGCAAACCTTCTCCGCGCGACTTATAGTTTTAGTATACACTAAACCTGAAACTAGTTTGTTCAGAATCACTAGGAGAATCGATTGACATATTTTTTAGACCGCATTTTTTTTTCTTAAATTCCAATTTTGTTTCAGTTGGTTTCTACCCATAACAGTTGATAGGAATAGACACCTTGAGGCTTGAGATGGTCCGCTCGGTCAGTTTCTGTGTATTAGACAACCCCTGCATAGCACATCTCAGGCATTTCACAATTTACTAGAGAACTTAACGCGACATAAACTACGGTGTAACTTGGAGATTTAAAAAAAAAACACATTTCAGGCAGTTCTGATGAAAACCTTGTTGAGTTGTCTCGGTTTTTGTATATACTAAAAATAACGTTGTAGATGCGAGTGTTTGTCTCTATAACAAGACAACAAAGATCTTGTAATTCAGTAACAATATCAAAAAATATTTACCGATCCTTCGAGGGCTCAATATAAAGTATAAATGAACAAAAGTTACATCCACTAACTTTACTGTCGGCTAAACTGAATACTAACGGACAAAGGAAAAAATCTAAAGTTAAGCTCCTTGTTAACTGAGGCGTAACAAATATTGAACTGAAAAGAAAATTTTAAGAAAAAAATCGTCATGGTCCTGGCTTTCTTCCAACTATGTTGTGTTAAACTTCTAATGTAACCAAATGTGGCGAAATGTAAGTATATTTTACACAGAGTCACTCTATTTTCTGTGGAAGTTTTAAGTATCTATGATTTACGTGGGTTGTTGAAAGACAAAACTTAATATCAAAAGAATTGCTCCTTATATTAAGATATACAACAACTGTAACTTCTAAACAAGTAACTGGGTTGCGGAGGTCTGATGGCAGTGCTCCGTTTAAATAACTGGTATTCAGCCGTATCTGGTTAGACAGAAAGGTGACCCCAACATAGTTGGGAAAAGGCTAGGAGGAAGATTAAGACATACAACAAGATTCCTAGAACTCTATGTAAAGAAACTAAAAAAAAAAGGGTCTTTTTACACCCGATATTTTGCTCTCTTTTACAGAATTTGAAAAAAAAACAGTGTGCGAGAAAAAGGGCCGTTTTCACAAAACATTTTTATGATGATATCCGAACCTATTTTCCATAGGATCAAAATACTCTTCCGTATCAACTGATGTTAGAGTAATAGAAACGTCAGAAATCGAGAAATACTGAATGTATATTATAAGATATTTGACATTCCCTATATTACAAATTTTGCATGCCACCTCATCGGCGAAACATGATGTATTATCGCGATAATCCAATAACTTGTGGCCATGTTTTCTGGCATTATATATTTCTATTTGGATCATGTACAATGAAGTCCATAACAAGCTCATATTAAAACTGATTGAACATAAGTATATGAACAAAACAAAAATCCAATAAGTATATTTCTTTCTTCAAGCAATTTTCACTCTGATTTCATAGCGAAAGGAACACGTGTCTGAAGCTTATTAACCTGTGCAGTAAGTTGCAATAAAAATGTTCCAGTATCGGGTATTTTCTCAATTGCGCTCACGGTTCGCTACACCGTCTGATAAGCTTTCCACGTGGCGTAGTCTTGTGAGTAAGACTTTATAGATGCATTACATTTATATAAATAAGTTTTTAAAGTCTTTAAAAGTGGACATTACTTCCAGAAAAAACTATTTATAGTCGAAGTTAAAGCATTTATTTGAATTAGACCAAAGTTCCAAAGTGTAGAAGAACAGGCAATAAACTCCATAGTTCATGTTTTTTTCATCAAATATTTACAAAAAGTTGGTTACATAGTCAGCGAGAAAAAAAAATGTGTGAAGAATGTAAGGTTTCAAAAGTTGTAACCTGTGATATTTTTCATCGAATATATTTTTTATCTGTTAAAACAATAAATAATACTAAAAGAAATGGGCGCTACGTCTATAAATGCGAACTGCTACGAAGAGCTACAGCGTAGCTGCAACGTCTCAAGTTTTTGTAACATCGAAGCTACGACGTAGCAGACTGTAGCTACATACCACTGGAATTCAGATGACACTGTAGGTACTAGTCTATTTCAAACAAGTGGTCCACCAAGGCACGAATATCATACCATTTCTTTAGGTAGAGTTTCAGTTCATATTTATTGACCGTTAAGGTTCATAAAAGCATAATACTGTGTTCTAGTCCTGTAATTTGAAATAAGCAACATTTTTGCTTCCAGCAAATAATGTTGCTTATTTCCATACATTTCTTTACTATAAAATAAGTTTAAAAAAATAAATACCGACTTCAAAAAAAAGTAAACGGAGTAAAATAATTATCATATAATAAAACTATAATCATATAATAACTATAATAACTACGAGTTTCAGAAGTCGGTGCATTCAATTTGTTTCAGCGTAGAACACCGACTTCTGAAACTGGTAGTTTTATTAAATGATAATTATTCTACTCCGTTTAGTTTTTTTTGAAGTCGGTTTTAACTTTTTTAAAGTTATTTTATTTTATACTTTTTAGTGCCACAAATTATAATTACAATAGTGTACAAATTCTCGGACCAGCACTACAACTAGAACGTCGTCTATATACGATTTGTGTATATTTTTTTGGTTTTGTTGATTTTTGCAAAAAGTGCTGAATCAATTTCAATAAAATTTATATGGAACCACCTCTGAAGTGTGGTCTACCAAACAAAAAAATAATTATCAAAATCATAATTGGCGGAGATATCGCGTAACAAACATACAAAAAAAAAAAAAACATTCAGACGAATTGAGAACCTCCTTCTTTTTGAAATCGGTTAAAAATGGGTTTTATTTGTCTAATATACATATCATCACGCCTGTATTTCCCGAAGGGTTGGGCAGAGGTGTATAGTACATCCTCATTTCTCCGTTATGTTTTAAGTCCCATGGAATAGGGGGCGAGCCTAAGGCCATCAACCAGGCACAAATCCAGACTCCACGCTGCCACTGAAAAAATCCACACGGAAAAACCCAAAAACACTTTGCCCGACCTGAGGATCGAACCCAAGACCTCACGCTCAGCAGTCGCGCTTGTGACCACTGGACCAACACGACAACTACTGACATGTTAAATAGATTATAGGTTAAGTTACAGTGTGATACTAAGTTCTTCTCCTTTTACAGTGTGATACTTAGTTCTTCTCCAGTTACAGTGCGAGACGTGCTGCTCCAGTTACAGTGTGATACTAAGTTCTTCTCCTTTTACAGTGTGATACTTAGTTCTTCTCCAGTTACAGTGCGAGACGTGCTGCTCCAGTTACAGTGTGATACTAAGTTCTTCTCCAGTTACAGTGCGAGACGTGCTGCTCCAGTTACAGTGTGATACTAAGTTCTTCTCCTTTTACAGTGTGATACTTAGTTCTTCTCCAGTTACAGTGCGAGACGTGCTGCTCCAGTTACAGTGTGATACTAAGTTCTTCTCCAGTTACAGTGCGAGACGTGCTGCTCCAGTTACAGTGTGATACTAAGTTCTTCTCCTTTTACAGTGTGATACTTAGTTCTTCTCCAGTTACAGTGCGAGACGTGCTGCTCCAGTTACAGTGTGATACTAAGTTCTTCTCCTTTTACAGTGTGATACTTAGTTCTTCTCCAGTTACAGTGCGAGACGTGCTGCTCCAGTTACAGTGTGATACTAAGTTCTTCTCCAGTTACAGTACGATACGTGCTGCTCCAGTTACAGTGTGATACTAAGTTCTTCTCCTTTTACAGTGTGATACTTAGTTCTTCTCCAGTTACAGTGCGAGACGTGCTGCTCCAGTTACAGTGTGATACTAAGTTCTTCTCCAGTTACAGTGCGATACGTGCTGCTCCAGTTACAGTGTGATACTAAGTTCTTCTCCAGTTACAGTGCGATACGTGCTGCTCCAGTTACAGTGTGATACTTAGTTCTTCTCCAGTTACAGTGCGATACGTGCTGCTCCAGTTACAGTGTGATACTAAGTTCTTCTCCAGTTACAGTGCGATACGTGCTGCTCCAGTTACAGTGTGATACTAAGTTCTTCTCCAGTTACAGTGCGATACGTGCTGCTCCAGTTACAGTGTGATACTAAGTTCTTCTCCAGTTACAGTGTGATACTAAGTTCTTCTCCTACTCCCTGTATCAATAAGTAGAACTGTAGAAAGTATGAAGATTTGTGTATACTTAACTATCGCATTAGGGCAACCTGTAATGATAGATTTAAGGTGTTACAATAAATAACTAAAATTTTCTTTTGTTCCAACCTATTGTATACCAACCTTTACAAGTTATATCAACTCCCGCGGGTTCTGCCGTATATTTAGTATTCAGCTCAAAAGATCGGCCGGACAAAAAACTTTACAAGACGAGAACTTGAAAAAGAAAACTCACGAAGGGATTAAAATAAAAATAGGACGAAAAATGTTCAAAGACACGATTGTTTTACAGAACAATCGGTTGAAATGAAGTTGTCGAATAAATTGGGCCATTGTTGTTCCGAGAGCTTTATATTTGGAAATATTAAGTAATTCAAGGTTTTGTTTCACGGAATTTAGAATTTGTTAGCTAAGAATATTTTGTTCTGGATTGGTTGGGAAATCCTCCGCAGGCTGTTTATTCAGATTAAGGGATGTGGCTATTATTTAATCTTGTTTTTAAGAGCTATTCTAGAAGATTATATTTGCAAGGAGGATAAACAATAGTACCCTCCTTTGCGGCCGGTAGCGCATCGTCTATTGCAGCTGTTCATAGGACCATTTTCAGTAGTAGTTGTTAGTAGGTCCATATTATGACAAAAATATTCTCCACGTGTGGGACGGGCTGGAATTTAAAACTTCCTCACCGCACGCTAGGAATAGACGAGTGTTGTAAGATTCAACAAAACTCAGCACGCTTGGTGGTAGGATCTATACGGTCCGCCTGGCTAGCTACCACCTGAACATTAAAGTCCGGCGCCAAGCAGTTTACTGTGTTCCATCGTGTGTGTGAGAGCCAGAGGGGTTTAGGGGAATACCTCTATACAGGGTGTAAACAAATTCGTGTAATTCCTTCAAACCCCGTGATCTACTGGTGACACAGATTAACCCTAAATGGGCAAGTTTGAAAATCAAGTAAAAAATTTTTTTTTATTAAATCATTGCTTTCTTTTCCTGAGTCATTTTAGAGCCCTGAGTTAACTGACTGCAAAGAGCGATATTGCGTTAGTCGTGAACGACGAACGCGTCGCGGTACTTTCATTAATTTATGCGTGGCATCGAAATGTTGACTCACATGGAACAAAAATTCTCAAAAAAAAACTTGTTTTTTTACTGAACCCGTATAAGGTGGTTTCGATACGATTACCTACCAATACCGTAAGAAAAAAAAGTTTTTTTATTTTTTTATTTTTAATCAATCTAAATCCCGTGCGGGGCCAATCTACACAGATCAAGTGGTTTTAAGGAATTACACGAATTCGTTTACACCCTGTATATCTGTTACTTAGATTCGTGTGCTCCATCTTAGACCCTGTCTGCGGTTACCATCAGGTGTAACTAGGGTCAAATGCGGCCAAGTCAAATAATAGTTACAACAAACAGGTACCTTGGGATATATCGGAGGAGTCCGAGCTTCACTTGCGCTTTTCTCGGTCTGTCCATCCATGGGTGACCGTTAGTTATACAAAGAGACCCCTTACCTCAAAGAACACTTTAAAACATCGTTTTCGGGTATCATTTGAATACCTATAGCTATGTCTACACCAGAGCGCTTTCGTGTTCATCTTGCGTCTTCGTCTGAGGCATGCGTGAAGCGTCATAGCGCATGCCCCTAGCGCACGCTAATCCGTTTATTGTATGTCGACTGACGACTGACCGAGGCGCACCGGTATAGACGATAAGCTGCATGCGACTTATGGCAATCAATATGGCATGCGCTTGACGCAAGAGGAATTGAAAGTTGAAAGCGCAAGATGTACATGAAAGCGCACTGGGGCCTAATTCTCCTAAAATAAATCTTGATAAATCACAACCGAACCAAGGCCGAACTGTTCATTCAGACAGTTCTCAATTTCAAAAGCTATCAAATTGTTTGACACAAAAAACAAAATCAATCATTTTGAAAGTTTTCGAAAACAAAAACTGACTGACGGTTGTGGTTCGATTGCGTTTGGCAACAATTTATTTTAGGAGAATTGGGCCCCTGGTGTAGACATACCATATTATGGTATGTCTGTGTATACTTGAATTCTGGACAAGGATAATCGTATAAAGCCTAATGCCACAATTATGACTAGCATTATGAACGTGATGATTGAATCACCCAAGTGTCGAATAATTGAAACGGAAGCCGACGACAGCCATTGCAACTCCATTAGGGACAACCATAGATGTCCTGTAAAGGGATGTGACTTGGTTCGTATTAAAAAATGAGTTTTTAAGTTATGATTGTCTGGACCAGACAGTGAAAGTGATATAGAGAATGGGCGGATACGATCCAAACCCCGTAGGTGAATGAGACCTATGTATTCTTGAAGCTTATTTGAAGGGCATATTTTTTTTTTATGGGCACAAAAAAAATCACTCTGTTGGTAAAAAGTTACGGGTCATTTTATAAAATCAATATTATGAACAGTTGGAAGAAATGTAAGTGGTCTTCGAGATTGAGATTGATATTTCTAGTGAAAGTGCAAAATTGCCGTATTTAAAAAAAAAGAGGAATTATAGATAAAATTACAAACTTTTGAGACTTTAAAGTACTCTTCTGTGCAGTTGTGTGTTTGCACTTTCTTTAATAGTAGTAGTCGTAGTAGGAACTGTCGATATCAGGTTGATCGCAAACAACATGTATCTGACCACTGATGACATAATTGCAGTACCTAATCAATCAATTTTGTCAAGCCATTTTTTTGAAAAGATTATCCTTGTATTTTCTTGTCAGCTCATCTTCTTAGGACCTACTATTTGGAACCTAGTAATCTAGGAAACTTGAAATAAAAAATAAAAACTTTGACTTTGACTTAATCCGCCTGACAAACGGAGTGATTCAAGTCTTTTCCGTCCAAAATGTGTCATAGGAATATGCTTTATGTTTGTGTATCATCCCATGGTCACCTCAGCATCATCGTCAAAGTATCTACAATAACATAACAATTCATAAATTCGTTTCTCTAAAGATTGCTAAGGTCAAACAACACTTTCTTTACGTAAACTAAAATACCCAAAAATTCAACTAACCACGCTCAAAAACAACGTTCCTATTCCCAAACCAATGAGTCTCTTCCATCTTTTATACATCTTTGACTGTCACTTCCGTCCCGTCCGCGCCAATTAGCCAAGAGGACTAGTCGATAAAATAATCAAATTATATCGCTGTTCGACCCATTACAATTTGCTACAATCTCTAAAATTATGTGATGGATAGTTTCCGTGGTTGGGAAAAGTCGGGGGAACTTTTTGGAATATAGGAATGCTCTCCCATAATTGTTTATGAAGCGGTCATTAGGTGATGATTAGGGTTTTCGCGTTCCCGGCCTATTTGAATTCCCGGGAATCGGGATTTTTTTCTCTTAATTCCCGGGAATTCCCGGGTACCCGGGAATTTTCATTTTTTTGTATAAATATAGTTTTTCTCGTATATTTCAACATTAAACTTGTGTAAGTACTTTAAACATTATAAATTGTCTAACATACCAATCGACTTTTCTTATTAAAATAAAAAATCTTACACTTATTTAAAAAATTGAACTAGGAAGAGTTACAGTCATTTACTATGCGACGGCGCGAGATTTTTTAATGAAAAAAAAAAGTCTTTATTTCATATAATATGGCAAAATATTGTTACCAAATTCGTGTAATACCTTAAAACCACATGATCTACTAACTGGTGTAGAATGACCGAGCACGGGATTTAGCTAGATTAAAAATAAAGTTTTTTTTTCTTGCGGTGGTGTTATTATTATGTGATCTAAACACAACCAGCTAAGTAGAGCCAGGTACAAATAAAAAAATAAAAATGGTTAAATTAAAATTTTATTCGTTGGAACATTTCGACGCCACTCATCAATGAATGAAAGCACGGTGACACAGCTGGCTAGCACGAAATCGTTCTTTGCAGTCGGTTAACTCGGGGCGCAAAAAGGGCTCGAAAACTGTTTTTTTTTTAAATAATCTATTTTGTATTTAAAATAAAAACCATTTAGGGTAAATCTGTGACGAATAGATCACGCTCTTTGAAGGATTTACACGAATTCGTTTACACCCTGTATATTTTCATTATAAATCTAGAAATTACACAAAATATAAGGATTGTGAATAGTTTCTTCAACTTAAACATTTACAAAAAAAATCAAGCGTTTAGAAGTTGTTTACTAGACAGAGACAACAGTACCTACTATGTGCCCATTCTAAGTTCACACCATGCAGTACAATGCCCGTTTCACGCGAGAGAGAGACGGAAAATGCTCTAAAATCTTCGGAAGCGTGCAGACCCTGCATTTTTCATCATCTTTTCTTCATTTCAAAAAATTCCCGGGTACCCGGGAATCCCGCCAAATAATTCCCGGGTCCTAAAATCCCCAAATTCCCGGGAATTCCCGGTTCCGGGTACCCGGGGCGAAAACCCTAGTGATGATGAATAGCGTAAATAAAATGTACTCACTGATTTTTAGCCTCCGATACAAAAAGAGAGATGTTATAAGTTTAAACCCTTTGTCTGCCGTATAACTGTCTTGTCGATATACCTAAATGCGTTCATTTTTGTTTGTAGTTTAATCGGGATGTTCCTTAGCTATTTCAATGCCGTTCTAAACATGTTTTTTTTTAAATTTTAGTATGCTTAGGTTTATTTATGAAGATGTATGATAAAGGATTAATAAAACGAGAAGGGATGGAATGCTGTCTCGTGTGCTCGTAGTAACATGCTTCAATGAAAAAAAACATTTTGCAAAATGAGTCAATTTTTTTTGTAATCTTTGTAACTACTCATAAAGGTGGTTTTTGCGAAATTATAATTCCGTTTATTCATTTAACATAGCTTATCAAATACATTTTTAAATATTTCTATAATTAACAAAAAAAAAAAACATTTAAAAATATGTAAAATAGTAGCCCACCGGCATCGGGAACAGGGTCCAAGGTACCGGTGGTCAGGGCCTCAGAGAAAGGAACTTCCTAACAATACGCGCCATGTCAAGAAGTACAGCTTTCTGTATCAGGCCCTTGATCCAGCCGCCCAACCAGAGCCTCTTTAGGTTGTTGGTCGAGGCTCTTGGCTATTAAGCCATTCGCCGTGACTACTATCGGCACAATTACTGCTGAATCGAAATTCCACATGTCGACAACCTCGTGTGCCAAGTCTTGATATTTAATTTCTTTATCTTTCTCAGCGAAATTATTATTATGTTTGCATTCTATAAGAAGGAACTATAAATATTAAAAGTCTTTTCTGTGAAGTATGCTTGCGGTCTATAAATTGAACTACACTAAAAAACGTGTTTACCTATTGGAGTTTTTGTTATCACCGTGTTAATAATATTAGGCTACCTCCTAGACTATTAGATCTAAAACTTCCGTAAAGTAACTTCTCTAAAGACTGAAAGCCATCCACGTACATCTGCTTATCTATTAACCCTGCACCACACTGCTTTAAACCAATTTCCTCCTACAGAACGATCAGGAACTGATACACTATAACTTTCCCCGTATCGGCGTATATTATCCCCATGCCAATACCTAAAAGGCTCTTTCTATTCAAAACCATGTTTTCGCTCTACAAACTAGAGCGATAATAGCGCCGGCTTCGCTCGCTGCGCCGATAGCATCGCTGTAAGTGTTTAGCAGGGTTTATTTATAGCTAAAGGTGGGCGTCAATTTATAGTGTTAGATAAGTCTTGTTGTAGTTCCAACAATTTTTGTGTTACATAGTTGTAAAGGAATTGATATTTTTGTATTATAACCAGTTATCGGATAATCGGGCGCTAAAATACCTAAACTTCACTTTTATTCCCACGAAAGAATAATACGGACATGCCTTTCAGGATCCCGGAATCGTTTAAAATTCGTGAGATTGCTAAAAATGTTACCTGCATGCAAAATATAGTTAGAACTCGTTGTGAAAATGTTTTTTTGTTGATATTCCATTTGTTTTGAATTAAAAAAAAGATTCTAAATAAAAATAACCACTGCTGTAATTTCATTAAGTTATAGTTATTTTTACAAAATCGTTCAATCCCGGGAACCCGGGACTACTTATTTATTTAGAAAGGAATGTCCATATTATTCTTTCGTGGGAAGAAGTTTGGGTATATAAGCGCCCGATTATCCGATCACTGATTATATATCGGGGGTTACAGGCATGATGTTATATTTATGTAAAGAAAAACAAATTATAAGATGTAGGTATGTTTTTTTTTGTGCTATTTCCTATTTGAACCAATAACTTCAGTGGTTGGTGCAAGCAAAAGAAAGCATTTACTTAAAAAAAAAACTTCAAAACTCATTTATTCAAAATAGACTAGAATTACTTAGCTCTTTTTGAACTTCCATGTTACAAAAGACAATCCCCAAAAACGCCCGCCCTTCACTGCTTCCTAGTTTATGCTGTGAACAAGAAACCTGAGTTGAGTCTAAGAGCGATTACGCACTGCATCCGATCCGAATCCGTGAAAATACGGATGTAAAAAACTCGGACCAAATTCGGATATTGCTTTACGCACTGCATCCGATCCGAATCCGTGAAAATACCGATCTAGAGTAAAAATCTCGGACCGAATTCGGATGTTGCTTACGCACTATTCCGATCTCTGATCCAAATTCAAACAATTCAGGGGCCATCTTTGGCATATCCATTTGGCGTCTGATTTGAATCCGAGGTAATGCGAAAGCGTTCATACAAACATTACTACGGCTATTTCGATCCGTCAATATTTCTTCCGAATTCGAGACTCACGGATGACGGATAGAAATCGGATGACGGATGCCGGATGTAGTGCGTAAAGTACCATACAAATAGTTCTATGGCTACTTCAGAACGTATTTTCACGGATTCGGATCGGATGCAGTGCGTAACCGCTGTAAGTAGGTATACACAAAATAAAATCAAGCTAGCTGTTGCCGGTGATTTCGTTTGTATGAAACTTAAATTCTCCAACTGAATGTTAGGGGTGGAATTCCGAGAGATTCTTTCCAAGCGAGCACATGGAAATCAAGAGAAACGTGTCGAGTTTTAAGTTTGCCGGCTGTATAATAGTTCTGGAGATTTCGTGATGAGTCTGTGAGTGAGCCGTATTTGGATGAAATAAGTTTATTGCATTGCAATTGCGTTTTGCCTTTTGAAACGTTCCAAAAAACTAGACTTTTAAATGCGATTAGTGTACAGTAGAATGAGCGGCGGTTCGCGTTGTGGCAGAGACAAGAGACCGGAGACCAAGACCACAAATTGACTTTTAAGGCGGAGGTTCGCGACAAGACCGAAACCATCAGACGGAAACCGAGACCATTACTGTTGCAAAGCGGCGGTTCACTTCGCGAACGAGATGCCAAGTAGATCAATATCTACTGATACCACAATTTGTCGCAAGGCGGCGGTTCGCGGTGTGATCGAGGTATGAGACCGAGACCCCAGATAAAGACCAGAAATTGAGACCACTACGTACTTGTCGCAAGGCGGCGCGGCGGTTCGTGATGCGACCGACAAGAGACCGAAACCGGAGACCGAGACCACTACTTGTCGCTTGTTCGCGATCGAGGTACCGAGACTCCAAAGAAAGACCGGAAACCTTCTTGGCGTACTGTGTTCAATATGTTGGTCTCGCTCGCGAACCGAACACAGTACAAAGGCCTAAAGTTAAGTAGCGGTCTTGGTCTCCAGTCTCGGTCTCGGTCTCCAGTCTCGGTCTCGCGTCTCGGTCAGGCTGAGACCGTTGCCTTTACATTTGTATAATCTTTTATTTACTTCTTACGAAACTACATGCTTGGTGGATTTTAAGATAAAGACGACACTGTCGTGAATAGAATAGGTATTAGGTACCTACTACTAGTTCGTATTCAGCTCAAATATCAACCATTTCCAATACTAGAATTCAAATTACAGCAAACATTCGACGATAACCAATTAAAGTGACGTCACAATAATTGAAACTCCGAATTCAAATCATAAGCCGATTCCAATTCCAGGGCTGCCACGAAAGGGCTGCGCAAAAAATAAACAGGGCTGTACAAAGTACAAACACAGGTTTCAATCGACAGTTGTTTAATCTGTGCGGGGCACTTATTGATTTCACAAGCCCGTCGCTACCGCGCGCTTTATCTGTGGCCTTTGATCGGATAGTTCCTGATTTAGGAATCCGTAGATTTAAATTTGTTGTTAGTTGTTAGATGCTATTGAGGAGAAAGGCCTTTTCAATGTAAGGTGAGTCCTGATGTTTGTCTACAAAACTTTGCCATATAAAGAAAATCAAATAATAAAAAAAAAACACACACACACAATATAGCTGTTTTACGGTTTTTGATGATGACGTTTACGTATTTTCGATAGCAGTTGCCGTACGGCTACAATTTACAAAATGACCGCTATGTCATGGGCTCATCTGTTGTTGAACAGAGTAAGTAGTTATAGGAAGATTTTGACCGCACTGGCGGCCATCTTCCACTCGTTGCCAGCCTGAGCAGTAAATTGTATGGTTATTATGTCATCAGTCGGTCAATGACGTTTGAGGATACTATTTATTGTACGTTTCTTCCTTTAGCTATGACAGAGTATTTAGAAATTACTGTAACGCGATCTTAAGTATGCACTCAGAATTGTGATCTCACGCATCCTTTAGCATACACGGACTCGCTCCCCTCACCCCCTACCCTCGCTAACGGTCACTGATATTTCTCTCTTCGACAAGTGGACCAGTCCGCCTACGGCAGTGAACGCGCAGGCGCCATGTAATTAATTAACGAGTAGTCTATGTTTTTTGTCCCAAAGTTGTATGTTGTACGAGAGTTGCATTAATCATTATATTTATTACATGGGAAAGAAGACTGGTCGACACTTCACGTGACTAGAGGGCTGGCTTATTTTTCAGCCAGGGAATTAGCTTTGCCATATAACGTGGCAACGCTGCCAGCCTTCTGGGCACGCTTCCAGTGGACAGCGATGTGGAGGAATATTTTGATGCACTCTTTTAGTTTGTATTGGTAGTTTTAGTCTAGGATATAATTTTTCTTTGTTTTTACTTTCGATTTAGTTTAGATTTTTATTGTATTAATTTAGGTTATGTTTTGTCCAATGTAATAAAATCATTATATTCTTTTCACTAACTATCGTATTTCGAATTTATTTCAATAGCCCCAAGACCGTTATCAACACATAGGAATTTTCAAGTTCCAATTAATCAATTTCAATATTCCTACGGAACTCTCCGGTAACCCACAACTTTGCTTGACCGTTGTCGTCCAGCCTGACCTCATTCCACGACAGGTAATAAATGTTTGCCGCTGTCCGTCTGTTTGTAAGTCATCAGTTCTTGTTTGTACCGCCTCAAATAGTTAAGCTCTGCAAAACATTGCAATTTTGTACTTTTAGTTGTTCATATTTCACCAAAAATTTTGTTGGTTTTTGTAGTAATTGGTGAAACTGACAATTGGTATTGAAATTATTGTTTGATTGCTCTTATATTTAAATTTTAATGGTTGGCATGATTTTTACCTTTTTTTTGGTTGGCAGATCGCGTTTTTGTTGCAATTTAAATTACAGTTATTTTTGTTGTTATATTGATGTTGGAGTTAAAGTGTAAACAATATTTAATTCTGGCTGTAATGCTTCCTATGTAACAACATAACATAGCATCACGCCTGTATGACCCTAAGGGCAAGGCAGAGGTATACACACTCATTTCACCGTTATGTTTACGTCCCTTGTAATAGGGAGCGAGTTTATTGCCATCAACCGGGCACAAATCCAAACTCAGGGCTGCTACTGAGAAATTCCAAACGGAAAAACCTAATAATACTTTGTCCGATCTGGGGTCAAACCCATAGGACCTCACGCTTAGTAATCGCGCTTAAGACCTCTAGACCGGCGAGGTAGTCCTATGTAATAATAACTCATAAAATATATACAGCAGGATGCATTATAACGGCTTCCAGTCTATCATTTCCTTCCTTGCTCCTAGCCTTTTTCTAGTTATATCGGCTTACTGACTAACCAGATACCACTGAATATCAGTATTTTACATGGAGCGACTGCCATCAGACATTCGCTGTCCAGTTACTGGACTATACTGTCCTAAAAGACCGGTTGTCAGACTTTCGGGCATTTGACTTCGCGAATCGACTGTCATAGGTATTCGTATGACAACCAGAAGCGACGGTTAAACATGCTCACAGAGCCACGGAAAGGTCTCAGTATGTACCAAACGATCACCCATCCACAAATTGACTGCGGTAAGCTCAGCTTACCTACGCAAATCGTACTAACCACCCAGTTATTATTTGGCCACGAGTCCATCCATTCAATCATTTCTAATATTGTTTCCTAAATAGTTCCTGAAACAGTGCATTTTTTTTCCTTAATCATAAAGAAAAGAGCAAAAATATTTTCTTATAATCTCATACCATCTAGTACACTCCCACTTCCCATAAAGCTATCAGCTCTATATTAAACCGATTCTTCTCTGATATTAAATCCTATAACTCAATGGTCGATGGCCTCAGGCTTCGGCCATCTATCTCTATAATTGCTTTAGTAACCTATTGCTATTACATGGACGCCGTGTTACTTAACGCGTTGGTATCGATATTGGCTCGTATGCATCAAAATGCACATGCATGAATGCATCAAAGGTTGGAAAGGATGTCTGCACTTCCTAGGGGATAATAATAGTTACAAAATATTTCGTTTCATATTCGTAATTGTAGCTTTCAAAACTTCAAAACTTATTTATTCAAAATAGACTAGAATTACTTAGTTCTTTTTTAACGTCAGCGTTACATGTAAGACAGCCCTCAAAAACGCTCTCCTTTCACCGCTTCCTAGTGTTTTTGCTGTGAAGAAGAAACGGCACAACAAACTCCCCAGCAACTTGCTTCTTTACAGATTGTAACATCACTATCGTAGTAATACTGTAGTCTGTGATAATCTTTAAAATAAACGACGTTCCAAATTATTTTCACTTTTTTTATCAGTAATCATGACCTCGTCATGGAAGAGGACTTTTGGCCGCAAGGAGTGGTGTTCCGTCGCTTCCGCGGACAAGTGCCACACGTTCGCACAGCGGATAACATAGTGCGCAAGTGAAGTGTGTTGTTTACTAACTTAGGCTTAAGTTTTATTACTAACATAAATTGTATTATTTAACATTATATGTGAGTTTGTAAGGTATATATCTATGGGCCAAAGTAGCCTGAAAATAGTCAACTTTTATGGGTAGGAAAAAAAAATGTGGTGTTAAAAATATGTCAATCGATTCTCCTAGTGATTCTGAACAAACTAGTATCAGGTTTAATTATACACCCCTAAATTAAATTCACCAGAAAAAATTTAAGGGTACATACGGAAGCAGTATACTTATTGAAATGTAAAATCATTAATATAATTTATTTAAATCTAACAAAGTTATTTACTTTTGTTTGATCCTGAAAATATGAATAATTTTATGCACATAATACTCTAATACTAGAAATACTACGTCAACGACACGGACTATCAATGAAATTCATCCCACCGCGCGTAAGCTACACACATCATGCACCATTATACGCTTGTGTGAGTCAAGCGTCAGTCAGCTATACCGGTATGTAATGCGTGCGAGCGAGTCGATAGCGCGAAATCCGTGCAACACACACACAGAAATGCTTTCTCCCTCACTCCACTCCACGTATTTAAAAAGTTAGAATTTGTTCTGAGACAATGGGGATTTGAATTTGAAGGGATTAGCTAACAGTGATTAGGATCAGCTGATAAGGATTGAAATCAGCTGCTAAGGGTGGTAATTTACAGTGTTATTAAAAACTTACAGTTCAGCAATTTTTCAAAATGGCCACCGCCCTTTGTTATCAACACACAAGCGAGCACTTTTTAAAAGATAGTTATTTAATGATATTCGAACATCACTTTGCCCTTTTACTTCGAGTTGTTTTAAAAGTTTGCGACTATCGGGCTCACTCACGTACACTCTCCGTTTGATTTCACTTCACATGTAAAAATCCATGGGTGTGAGGTCAGGCGGCACGCGGGCCAGGCAATTAGGCCGCCGCAGCCTGTCCACCGACTCCCGAACTCCTCGGTTAGGTACTTTCGCTCCGACCTATCTAGATAAGATTCACCTGCGTGCCGGCCTTTTATGAAGTATTAACACAAAGGGTACTCTCGAGACGTGAACTGATGATCGTATGAAGCCATCGTAGTTATCAATTTAATAACAGATGTTAACAGGTAATACGTATTGCGCGCTCGCGTAAACTTAATAACCTCTCTGTTGCGTTCTGAGGAGACGGGTTCGGTGGAGAGGGCGCGATGCAGTCTGCTTTGACCTTAGTTTACCGAATATTAAGCCTATTTAGTATTTATCAACACAACATGTAATTACGTATACAACAAAAACCGGGTACGCGGTAACGAGAGGTTGCGCTTGCACCGCGCGTCACGCAACTTAACCTAATTACTGCGGGCGGCCGACTGCGGCGGGCGGCGGGCGATACGCGCACGCGCCGGTGTGGGTGGGGGCGAGCGAGGGTGGTGCGGGAGCCAGACTAGTTGGCGCCGTCCGTCTCGTGCGCAGCCTATGTATTGCGCGGGCTTTTTTTTGAATGAATAGATAAAAGGGTTGCGTGTGTGCGTGCGCGTACGAATATCATTGTCAATGTGATTGAACTTTCTTACCAATTATTGATGTTTTTGAAGTACAGTTTTCAAACAAAATAATTTTCTTTTTTTTTTCTCTTTATATGTTCTATTACAGTAACTGACCATGCCCTTAAATTTTTTCTGGTGAATTAAATTTAGGAGTGTATACTAAAACTAAGCTTGTATATGTTAGTTTGTAAAGTATGTATCTATGGGCCAAAGTAGCCTGAAAATAAATGAGTTTATTATACAGGGCGTCCCACGACTTTGCCACATGAAGGGGAAGTACCTTAAATACTGTAGATAGAAAAAAATACTGAATGAAGACTTCATTTTTATTTTAAAAACAATACGAACTGCATTCAAAGAATTTTAAATAATCACCTGTCTGAACCGGGAATCGAACCTGCTAAATGTGAAAACATAAAAAACTGTAATTTTATTGTACTAATCGAAAGGCTCGATCAGAAACATTTATTTCTTCTAAGTAACATAGCTTCTAAAATAAAAGGAACACCATGAAATTTAACATTTTATTGAAATATTAAGACACGTTTAACTGTGCAACTTACAAACAATTTAATTTATTAAATACTCAAAATGTGTCTCTTCCTATTGTATACAAATTGTAACTATCTCGCTTACCGTTGATTTATTTCTTTTTTCATAGGTAGTGAAATTATTTGAAATAATACTTCGAAATAGTAATAAAGCAGTAGTAGGTCTAGGCATACATAAAGTCAGTTGTTATAAGCACGATGTAGTCAGAGAGAATGCTAGGTATTCATTATTCTGAACAAAATTTTATGTTAAATGTTAAATTTCATGGTGTTCCTTTTATTTTAGATGATATGTTACTTAGAAGAAATAAATGTATCTAATCGAGCCTTTCGATTAGTACAATAAAATTACAGTTTTTTTTATTTTCACATTTAGCGGGTTCGATTCCCGGTTCAGACAGGTGGTTATTTAAAATTCTTTGAATGCAGTTCGTATTGTTTTTAAAATAAAAATGAAGTCTTCATTCAGTATTTTTTTCTATCTACAGTATTTAAGGTACTTCCCCTCCATGTGGCAAAGTCGTGGGACGCCCTGTATATTATAACTGTAAGTAGACTGCACATTCAATCGCAACTATAAACTATGCAACTGCCAAATGCAGCTTGAAGGCAATTAGAAAGTAGTCAGAGCAACTGCGTGACAATTGCCGACTGGACGTGCAACCTACTTGCAGTTATAATTACGAATATCAAAGGAAACATGTTCCACCAAACTCGTTATTATTAGCCTTCCTGGACACGTTATGAGGAGCTTATTAGCCTGTGAACATACATTGCTGAATTTGGATATCCTAAAAGGCCGGTAAACGATCAACATTTTACGACAATGTGTGACTGGCAATGTTACGGCAATATGGTCTTATTACTCGTCAATAACGACGACGACTCAAAAAAGACTGCCTCGTTGGTCTAGCGGTCGCAAGCGCGATTGCTGAGCGTGAGATCCTGGGTTCGATCCCCAGGTCGGGCAAAGTGTTATTGGGTTTTTCCGTGTGGAATTTCTCAGTATCAGCCCGGAGTCTGGATTTGTGCCCGGTCGATGGCAATAGGCTCGCCCCCTATTACATGGGACGTAAACATAACGGCGAAATGTGGGTGTACTTTACACCTCTGCCAACCCTTCGGGGAATACAGGCGTGAGTTTATGTTATGTTACTCGTCAATATTAGGGCAACTTTGACACCTTCCTTCTCATAATATGATATTCTCAAAATACGACATTTTGTACAATCAGCATATATTTTGAGAAAATCATATTTTGAGACGATCATATTTTTAGAAAATCATATTTTGAGAATATCATTTTTTTTTTTTTTTTTTTTTAAAACATTTCCCCACACTAAGATTTCTCTTGTATCGTGGGTGCGTTTACAGACACAAATCTCACAAACAAACGCCCAGACCCGAAACAACTATCTGTAGGCCATACACATTTTTGTTCCGTGTGGGAATCGAACCCACGACCCGTGACGCAGAAGCCAAACGCTTAACCACTGCGCCAAATGTGTCGTCAAACATATTATTATGAGAACGAAGTCTTTGACAAGTTGCCCGGCAATATGTCTCAATATTGCTAGTATAGTCGTGTGTTGCTGAGTATGACTGCCGCTGGGCGGTAGTAGACAGCAATTAAATACCGGTAACCATTGAGCCACACATTGCCAGCAATAGATTGAGCATGTGATGATATTATGTAAGTAGTTGCTGGGCATTGCCGGCTACACATTGCCGTAAAATGTTGGTCCTTTGTCCGTACCTTTATAGAAACTAATGCGGCGTACATACTTACCTTATGAAAGTGCTCGTCTGAGGAAGTACTGCCACTATACCTATTTCTGCCACCAATCAACATTGCTATGTTCCGGTTTGAAAGGTATGGGTGCCGGTGAAATTACAGGAACATGAGATTTCTAACTTTATCTCTAAATGTGGGTACTGGCCGGTGTTACGAGCCGTAATGTAGCATTCGCAGCGAGCATGTTACGTTACGCCGTGTTCTAAACTCCATGTAACATGCTCGTTTCGAACTCTTTGCTCGCCCGTGCTCCCGATTTGTTGCCACTCGTAGTCTAGATATCGGACGACGAAGTTGTGTTGGGATCTTTGATTTTACTTAATTATTGTATAATACAAATTAAGAAGGAAAAAAAAGAAACGTTATTGGATATCATACTTGTTTACAAACAGAAATGTATCTGATGGTTTGTCTTTAGTAACAATGCGCTCGTGACGACTCGCTGCGACGTACTGACTGAAGCGCATAACACTCAAAGGATTCGCCAAAAAACCGACACCGGGGTAGAGCACTCGCAGCGAGCAACGAGTCGCTGGTTGCTCGTTACGAGCGCCTTGTTTCCCCGTACTGACTGCACGAACACTCGCTGTGTAATACGTTACATTACGCCTCGTAACGCCGGTTAGTACCCAGCTTAACGTTAGCGACGCATCAGCAATCCCCTTGCTGTTGTTGGTGTATACAGGCGGAGGTAACTGATTTCCATCAGGTGGCTCGCCGGCTTGTTTGCCAACCTATAATATAAAAATATACCTACATTAAATTTCTTCAAATTCAAAATCATGACAGCTCAGCAAAAACTGGCAACTATTACTCACACTAAATCGTAAAGTTAGGAAAAATTCAAAAGGGTCTTATAAAACACGTAACTCACGGATTCTCCGCAATAATAAGGATAGATGGAGGTCCAGGACCTCGCCCCGAGGCCTGACCCGATATTGAGTTATAGAACATAATATAGGAAAACCGACCAAGTGCGTGTCGGGCCACGCGCAGTAATAGGGTTCCGTAGTTGCACAATAATGCGGACTAAGAAGAGGGCTTAGTAATTTTTCAATAGAATTTGTACGAAATTTTTACTTTTCCAGTTGGTCGACTATTACTCGTAAACTTGTAGAGCCTACTTAGCTGTGATAGTTTTCCTTTTAACTTCGTTGTACCTACACGTATTATACTACTAGAGTGCGCGCAAGATAACTCTGCGCGCGACTGAGGGCGTGCTAAACGTTGCCGTGATCGCAAAAGTTCAAATTACCGCTTTTTAAGCATAACTTTTTTATCGCTTAACATAATTTTCCCGTTAAATATTCCTACAATCAGGTAGTTCTACTATCAAAATTGATAAAACGGCACACACTTAGGTGGACCATGGTTAGTTCCGATTTCGGCCGCGCGCAGACTTATCTTGCGCGCACTCTACCGCGAATTTTTTCACAAATGGAAAATTAACTGTTTAGCTGGCAGGGGGGGGGGGGGGACACTTGACTCTAACAAAAATTAACACTTTCAATCTTAATATTTCTTAATCGAAAAATTTATATCACAAACCCGCAATGTTTTTGAAAGACCTATCCAACACCCCACACCCTAAAAAACATCCCCAATTTTGGTGCCCAGGAGCTACACAAAAAAAAAATGTTTTTGTTTTACTGCTTTGTCGGCGTGATTAATAAATGATGTTATATTATATTTATTTCTGTAAATAGATCTGTTACAGACACTTTTGCAGGTTAATGTAATGTTTTTTTAAGATTAGATGGCGCCGGCATTTCCTATCTGACTAGCTCTGAGAAGAAAAGCCGAAATAAACTCAGAGGTCAAGGTCTCTTTTAAAGCCCAGACATTGTGATATAAAACTATGCGAGTGTAACAATGTACGGCAACGTCTGGAATATGTATATCCACGCCAAATTATAGCTTTCTAGTACTAAGAGTCTCCGAGCTAAGCTGCAGACAGACGGACAGACATGGCGAAACTATAAGGGTTCCTTGTTGTCTACGGAATCCTAATAATATAGGAAAATACGAAGAAAAATCATTATTGTACGATCTAGGTTCGGATTATGCTGCGTTAGCTTTGTAAGTCAAGTTTAGGAATGGGCTGCCTGAAGATGTCTTTAATGCTGTAGGCTAATATTTTAAAGCTATTATTTATATTTATGATTAGTTACGGTTTACTCACGTGCATTTTTCGGGATTGCCCGACTAGTTTCCCGTACCTAATCCGTAACCGTAACTTATCATAAATATGAATGTGTCTCACGAAAGTTATAATAATAAAAGCTATGCTAAGTCACCGTCTGCCAAAACTTTTCAATTTTAAATGTTGAAAGGCAGACGCCGTTTTCTTTCGGCAATAGAAGTTATCTAGTCCACCTAACACCCCTTCCCATAGACCAGATATTCTTCACCATATTTTACAATAGTCTTGCACCCACTTGGGACGGTCCATGACTGTACTCCAATAGTGCAGCCGTGGGTAGTCCCTGGTTGGTGCCCCACCCCATTTTAGATTAAAGTTCTCAAAGGGGCCTCTGCGCGTTGGACCTGTGTCCCCGTGTATGCCTTCCAAAAGACCAGACATCTTCCCCAAAAAAAAGGAAGATGAACCGTGATTTAAAGAAAGCTATTATTTACATTTAAGCTGTGGTTTTCAAATGATCGGTGCCGTATCTTGCAGCTGTTTTTTGTTGCGTGGGCTCCCGCGTCCTTGTGAGCCGTGATCGAGATTTCAATTCTAGACACCGGTTAATTTATAAAGAACTACAGGTGTAAACGAATTCGTCTACTTCTTTAAAACCACATGATCTATTACTGGTATAGATCATAGCTATGTCTACACCAGTGCGCTTTCATGTTCATCTTGCGTCTTCGTCTGAAGCATGCGTGAAGCGCCATAGCGCACGCAATAGCGCATGCCTTAATACTAGTTCGACAAAAGCGCATGCCCCTAGCGCACGCTAATCCATCTAATTATTCCGCACAGGTAGCTACAAGTTCACACGCGTCCATCTTGACGACTGACCGAGGCGTACCGGTATAGACGATAAGCTGCATGCGCAATGAATATTGCATGCGATTGACGCAAGAGAATTGAAAGTTGAAAGGACAAGATGAACACGAAACTCGAAAGCGCAATAGTGTAGACATAACACGCCCACACGCAAGCTATCGGAGTGAAATAACCTGTTAAAGAATACAAAAAAATACAACAAAAAAAAACAGGTTCATAATTTTATTTGATAGAACATTTCGATTTTACTCATAAATTAATAAAAACACGGCGACTACGGCCTCTGCTTGCTCTATAAATGTTGAGTGATCTATCCAGTTCTATGGCTCCTCAAGTATGTAAATGCGAAATAGATTCTTTTATTTTTCACTTTTTCTTTCTTCCAAGTTTTCCTCGAAACAATAAAGGGGGTTAAACAAAGTCAATCTTCGTTTATAAAAGTAATGAACAGGAGTTTCGTTGGTATAATGAACAAAATAAAAACGTCATCCAAATGTTATGAATTCGCAACGCGCTCCTCGAAAAGCGTGATGCTTACTTCTTTAGGTTTAAAACGTACGGGGTTATATTGTGCCCGTTCACGCTGCTTTTTACACGACTGTTAAAAAAAAGAGTGTGTTTGGGTTCATGTATGTGTGTGAGTTTCTATATTCCATCATAACTTCTAAACGCCTGAACCGATTTAAATGTATGAGGTATCGTTAGAGCAATTGATAAAGATAATAATATATTGTTCTTAAAGGTTTTCGTTTTAAGTTTCTTGCCGATTCTTCTCTACAGGGTGTTAACGAAATTGTGTAATTCCTTCAAACCACGTGATCTACTGGTGACACAGATTAACCTTAAATGAATAAATGGGAATTTTCGAAATTCAACCAAAAAAAAAAAAATTTGGTTTCCAAATTCTGAGTCTTTTTAGAGCCTTGAGTTATCTGACTGCAAAGAGCGATATCGCGTTAGTCGTTCCTGCCAGCCGTGTCGCCGTACTTTCATTAATTTATGCGTGCGTGGTATTTCATCAAAATGTTCACAAAAATAAAATTATTTTTTTGCAAAAAAATACTTTTTTTTTTTACTGAATCCTTAATAGGTGGTTTAGATACGATCGGTAACAAAGCCGCATGAAAAAAAAAAGAATTTTATTTTTTAATTTTAATCAAGCTAAATCCCGTGCTGGGTCTGTCTACACCACTAGTAGATCACGTGGTTTTAAGGAATTACACGAATTCGTTAACACCCTGTATAGAAAACGACTAATTGGAACCGTGCACCTAAATTCGACTTTTCATACGCGCCTGTAATGGTTTATATTTTTTTGGCCTGCTGCAGGTTAGAGGACTACGCACACCATCGAGATCTTTATGGAGCCCTTTCAGGAGTGCATGCTCCCGATGTTTTCCTTTACCGTTAACGCAAGTGGGCACGGATCGAACTCGGACTCTCCTAAATGGAAGGCAAGCGTTCAACCGCTCGGCTATCTCTGCTATTCATGAGTGTCATGAGATATACAGGGTGTTAACGAATTCGTGTAATTCCTTCAAACCACGTGATTTACTGGTGACACTGATTAACCCTAAAAGGGATTTTTTGAAAATCAACTGAAAAAAAAATTGAAAATAAAATCTTAGTTTTCTATTTCTGAGTAATTTTAGAGCCACGAGTTAACTTACTGCAAAGAGTGATATCGCGTTAGTCTTGCCCGCTAGCCGCGTCGCCGTGCTTTCATTCATTTATGCGCGGCATCGAAATGTTCAAGCGCATGAAATTATTTTTTTGCAAAAAAAAAGACTTATTTTTTACTGAATCCTTATTAGGTGGTTTAGATATGATCGGTTACCACTACCGCATGAAAAAAAAAGATTTTTATTTTTTGATTTTTAATCAGGCTAATTCCCGTGCGGGGCCAATCTAAACCAGTAGTCGATCATGTGGTTTTAAGGAATTACACGAATTCGTTAACACCCTGTATACTTAAAAGTATACATGTGGAAGGAGCCTATACCGTAAGAATAACTAATTATACTCTCTCTGAAGCCCTGACCACCGGTAGCACACACAGGGTCCAACCCTGTTTCCGATGCCGTTGGGCTATCTACATATTTTTTTTATATTGTTATACGTATATTGTCTTTTTTAACAAAGTTATGTATTTACAAATACAATTTAAATGTATTTGCGTACAATAAATGGACAGTACACAACTAATAAGTTACATCGATGTAGGTACCTCATAGAATAACCAATGGCAGTCGCTAATTTTCGCGCCACTCACGTACATACTCAGCGTAAAGATAATTTCTTACTGCAGTATTAATAAAAAATCGTGAGTTTCGAAGAGATAGGTCGTAAGAAGCTTGCCGACGCGACTTCTTAGTAATGTCGTACTTTAACCACCTATTCCAACCACACTTACGTGACGCCTAATGCAGCATTTAGCGCCTATTAACGCGTTAATTATAGTTCAAAGAACGCGTTAATGGAATGGTTTGAATTTACCCATGCACTTGATGACTAATGTGGCTATTACCCGCATTTACTGACACCCTTTGATGAGCCAAATAAGATTGCCACCCCACTGATCTCGTAAAGTCTAGAGCGAAGTTAAGTTGTAGAGAAAAGACGTCGTCGCGTCGTCGGAAGTCGACACGGCCTGGATGCGTTTTATATCAGTCAATAGGGACGCGGGAAGTCCCAAAAAGTATCGATATACAAGCTTAGTTTTAGTATACAAGGTTAGTCAGAAAGGGGGTACTAATCCGAAAGGGGGTTAAAGTACCCATGATAATGAATAACTTTTGTTCTACAACTTTTTCCAAAAGTCAATAGTTTAAGAGAAATAAGTGATCAAAGATCTCAAAAAAAAAGTTCTAAAATCTATCTATATTTAGTTATGATCAGCTGTGTTTACATTTGAGGTCATATTTGGGGTCATGAATTAGAAGCACTATTTTCTGAATTTGTAACTAAAGCAGGGATGAAGAATTTTTGAAAAAACTAAAATAAAAATCATTTTGCATTGAAAAAAAAATTACCGAATTTTGAAATTTTAACACTTGCTTTAAGACAGTCATCAGTGATACTTTAAGTGGCCTGCGGATTAGTACCCCCTTTCTGACTAACCTTGTATACTAAACCTGATACTAATTTGTTCAGAATCACTAGTAGAATCGACTGACATATTTTTTAAACGACATTAAAAAAAAAAACATTAATTTCAATTTTGTTTCAATAGGTTTCTACCCATAACAGATGACGGGAATAGATACCTTGAGGCTTGAGATGGTCCGCTCGGTCAGTTTCGTTGTATTAGACCACCCCTGCATAGCACATCTCAGGCATTTCACAGTTTATTATGGAACTTAACGCGACATAAACTACGGTGTAACTTGGAGATTTATTAAAAAAAAAACACATATTCAGGCAGTTCTGATGAAAATCTTGTTGGGGTGTCTCGATTTTTGTAGATACTAAAAATAACGTTGTATATAAAACCGATATTTAAAAAAAAAATAGTATCGAAAAAAAAACAGATAGGTAGATTTATCGGTGAAATTTTCTAAAAAATATGTGGCAAGTTTATTCAATCTTTCACTATTACTATTCGTACAAATACCAAATTAAGAAACTTGCTATTGGAAATATATCGTATTTGATAATATTTCGATAGGTGATATGATAAATCGATATATCGAAATAATAGATATCGCCGAAAATGTCGATATATAGAACAAAAAATATCGATACATCGATATTTTTTCTACAAGCCTATTTTATATCAGTCAAAGCGAAGCGCGCGGCGCCCCGTGACGTCTCTCCCTTGTACGTATTAATTATCCACAGCTCGTAATTACTTCGGTTAAAGCTATCGCAGGCTTGAGACTTTAAATTAGCCCGTACTGTCGTTGAATTCTTTATAGGCACATAAAATAGGATACCTGTTGCTCTCCGTATCTAGTAGCAAATTCAATGCGCTCGACTGCATATTAAAAATATGGGAGCCTGCCGTTTTGCCAAAATTATTTTGACAAAATTTCATTACCCAAACGCATTTTCGCAACCTTTTTTTATACCAATGCAATGGAATGATTTTAGTACGCACATTGTTATTTGGTAAAATTTTTAGTTGGCAGAATATTGCCAAGGATAATACCATTATGGCATTTGGTCTTTAATCAAAATGATTTATTACAGCAAACAATCTTTAGACAATAAATATTTAGTCAAATGATTGTAACATGCTTGTATCTTTTTAGGTTTAGGTTAGAACTGTGACCACACAACGGCAACTGTGACCAGAAACATATTTTAAATTTGAATGTAAAACTAGAAACTACTACCAGAATAGTTACGACGATACTAAATATTTGGCTTATTTTATTTTGCGTAAAATATGTTATACCAACTGAAATATTTGACTACATTAAAATTGGTAAAAGAGCTAGTTGGTAAGCAAGTTATTGTCTAAACGTTCACTTGCCAAACATTAGGTTTGCGTTACAATTATTTGTGACGAGTTTATTTGCTAATTAGTAATTTGGCAAATGAAATTATGCGGAAACTTGTTTAGGAAATGATAATTTGTAAATTTTTTTTCGTTGAAACCAGGGAGACCTTAGGTCTAGCACGAATATTTTGACGTATAGTAACGTAAACGTAACGTTAATGTGACTGAATTTAAATCGAAAATACAACTATTCTACAGGCTGTTAACGAATTCGTGTAATTCCTTAAAACCACATGATCTATACTACTGGTGTAGACAGGCCTCGCATGGGATTTAGCTTGATTAAAAATAAAAAAAAAAAATTCTTTTTTTTCATGCGGCTTTGTTATCGATCATATCTAAACCACCTAATAAGGATTCAGTAAAAAAAGTTTTTTTTTTTGCAAAAAAATATTTTATTTTTGTGAACATTTCGATGCCACGCATAAATTAATGAAAGTACGGCGACACGGCTGGCAGGAACGACTAACGCGATATCGCTCTTTGCAGTCAGATAACTCAAGGCTCTAAAAAGACTCAGAAATAGAAAACCAATTTTTTTTTTTAATTTTTTTTTGCTTGATTTTCGAAAATTTCCATTTAGGGTTAATCTGTGTCACCAGTAGATCACGCGGTTTGAAGGAATTACACGATTTCGTTAACACCCTGTATAGCATTTTAGTTTAAGTTTATGCGACAGCCACAATTTGTATCATACATACCTAGATAAGAATAAAGTTTTCAACTCGATTAAATATTATGTGCGAAACGAGTATTTCCAATTCAAAATTCACTCGCGTTAACGTTACGTTTACATTACCATACTTCACAACATTCGTGTTAGGCCTACCGATTCGGTTTGTTATCTCGTTCCGTCTACGATTCTCGTTACAAGAGAAAAAGAAATAGCTTATCGACTCATTCGACATCTGACTAATCCAACCGTTCGGAATCAGGGGGCTGGTTGCATATTTGTCAAACCGCCCAATTCTCTAAAATGAAATCTTGATAAATCACTACCGCACCAAGGCTAAACCGTTCATTCAGACAGTTTTCAATTTAAAAAGCTGTCAAATTGTTCGACAAAAAAAAACAAAACCAATCATTTTCACAGATTTCGTAAAGAAAAACTGACTGACGACGGTTGTGGTTCGTTTGCGTTTTGCAACAATTTTGTTAGTAGAATTGGCTCCCTGATTTGTTGTAAGGTTCTGAATTGAGAAACAAGTCACATGTACGGTTTCATGAATAAGCAATCTGCCCCCTGATTCGGTTGTCGACCGATTCGGTTTGTTATCGTTCCTTCTACGATTATTTAAACAAGAGAAAAAAAGATAGCTTACTGAATCGTTCGACAACTGATTAATCGAACCGTTCGGAATTAGGAAGTCTAATTATCCTAATGGTGCGTCTAAACGGGCCATGTTTTACTGCAATTTGTGGCTGCAATATTGGCAACTAATGTCCGGCCATCACAAAAATATTTTATTGCAATTAATGGCTGAGCAATCTATGGCTGGGCGATGTGTTGCAATATTATCTGCAATAGTATGGCCCGAGATGCAGACTCCTAAACGGGCTACACAAACTGGCAACAATGGCTGACGAAATCAAACTTGTCGCAGCGGCTTATATTATTTTAAAAGAAAAATTAAAAAAGAAAAAGAAGAGATTGTGGATTCGACCTTACTTAAATAGGCGTGAAACTTTAGATAATTTAAGTCAAGAAATAAGCCTTGATAAAAAAATATTTAAGAACTTTACTAGAATATACTTCATTTATGAAATCAACAATCGTCTCGTTAGTCCACGTATTAGTCATTTTTGTAATTTAATAATATAATCTCAAAACAACATGGCAACTAACATCACAACAAATCACAGAATATAGCAATTAATCATGGCGTCACTCTCAGCAAACTTCATGTCGCGTAGAAAAGGATAAACTATGCCATAACAATAGAGAGCGACTGAAACAACAATAGAACTAGCTGGGCAATATTGCAGTAATATCGATAGCTCAGTGATCGTCCGGCAACCTATGAAAACAATGTCGGCCATCTGTGGCCATACCAAACAAGTTTGGCTATATGTCCGGGACATTACTGCAATATTGCATAGTCTGGCTGGTATTGCTTGCAATGTTGCCGGCCACTGTGTTGCAGCCACATATTGCAGAAAAAAGTTGCCCGTTTAGAAGCCCCATAAAAGAAATCTTTTCATTTCTGTTCATTCAGACAGTTTTCAATTTCAAAAGCTGTCAAATTGTTTGACACAAAAAACAAAACCAATCATTTTGATAGTTTTCGTAAACAAAAACTGACTGATGGTTGTAATTCGTTTGCGTTTTTCAACAATTTTGCTAGTCAAATTGACCCTTTGAAGCGTTTTGTTTGATTGATTTATTAATTGCCAACAATGTAGTTACAAGTTTATGGTGGTACATAAAGTGTTTCCGCTACATTCTACCCTACGGCATGCAAAATCATATAATTTAAAGATACATACATTACAACAAACATGTCAACATAATCAATAGTAATAGTAGATAATAAAATAATCAATTGCACACAGTTAAACTTAGATAGTAATAAGTTAATAATAATTTTCATAATTCTGTGTAATCACTACATAGTATAAGACAAAGTCACTTCCCGCTGTCTGTCCCTATGTATGCTTAGATCTTTAAAACTACGCAACGGATTTTGATGCTGTTTTTTTAATAGATAGAGTGATTCAAGAGGAAGGTTTATATGTATAATACATGCATATTATAGTACCCGTGCGAAGCTGGGGCGGGTCGCTAGTTATAATTATAATTCTAAAGCTATTTATGTAGGTACCTAATTTTGTAATTTACAGTATCAAAATTGTTTTATATGTTTATCATTTAAAAAGTCTTTTATCATTTTTCCAATAATAATGTGGTCAGCTTAGATTTAAATATCTGTAAGGGCGTTACCGTACAAAATATCTTTCCGTATACACCTCACCTATTTTATTTCGCGTACCGAGCAACGTTTTACATCTGTCAAAAGTTGAGACGCGTTCAACATCTGTTTGTAAGTAGGCGGCTGTATTTACGCGTACCCTGCTCTGATTCATATGAAGCCCTGTATTATGTAGGCGTAGGTAAATAAGAGCGGGGTTTATATAAAAACATAGCATATCATCACGCCTGCATTCCCTGAAGGGTTCGGCAGAGGTATACTATCACCCTCATTTCGCCGTTATGTTTAAGTCCCATAGGAGGCAAGCCTACTGAGGAGCTCGTGGCTAAATAATTACAGCCGCATAGACCGATCTTCCGGGTTAAGCCACGCTTGCCGAGGTTGGTCTGTGGATGGGTGACGAAAGCACGTAAAGCCGTTGGTCCCGGCTGTCATTTGTAGATCTTTGACAGTCGTTATTGTTGGTCAGAAGCCAGAAAGTCTGACAACCAGTCTTACTAAGAGTATCGTATTACCCAGTTACTGGGTTGTGGAGGTCTGATAGGCAGTCGCTCCATGTAAAATACTGATATTCAGCTGCATCCGGTTCGACTGGAAGCCGACCCCAACATAGTTGGGAAAAGGCTAGGCAGATGACGATGAGGAGGCGAGTCTACTGCCACTATCATCACCATCATTCAGCCAAAAGACGTCCACGGCTGGACATAGGCCTCCCCTAAGCATCGCCACATCGACCGGTTCTGTGCTTCTCGCATCCAGCGGATTCCCGCGATCTTCATCAAATCGTCGGTCCACCTTGTGGGAGGCCTACCCACGCTGCGTCATCCGGTACGCGGTCGCCACTCCAGAACCTTTCGACCCTATCGGCCACCCGTTCTGCGAGCAATGTGTCCCACCCACTGCCACTTAGGTTTGGCAATTCTTCGAGCTATGTCGGTTACTTTGGTTCTTCTGCGGATCTAATCATTTCTGATATGATCACGCAGGGTAACTCCGAGCATAGCCCTCTCCATTGCCCTTTGGGTGACCGTGAGCCTTCTTATGATGCCTATTGTGAGCGACCACGTTTCAGTGTCGTAAGTAATCACTGGCAAGACGCACTGGTCAAAGACTTTCGTCTTGAGACATATTGCCATTAACCGGGCACAAATCCAGACTCCGGGCTGCTACTAAGAAATTCCAGACGGAAAACTCAATAACTCTTTGCCCAACCTGGGTTTCGAACCCAGGACCTCACGCTCGTTGCAACCACGTGACCAAGGAGGCGGTCAAGTCAGTTTAAATATTTATTAATTAAAATCAATATTAGCAATGAATTAATTGAATTTGGGTGAAGAGTACGAAATTGGTTCCCTATATTTTCGATCGTTAATTGAGATGTGTTTTTCTGGAATTTTCGGTCAAGTGCAGTCGATCAAACAGACAAGTGTACAGGCTACTAATTAAATTTGTATTTTAACAGAGTTATACGTATGTTGATGAGCCAAGTCTTTGCTATCGTTTGTCTGACCGTGTCTTTTGTATAAAAAGTTATTACGCACACAATTACACTGACAATTGCCTACGTAGAACATTGATATCCGATGTTTGCCTGTGTAGTTATTTTGTCGACTGTATCTAACTTTTAATTATCTTGTGCATAAGAACGGGGATGACAAATTAAATTAAATACCTATTTATTTATTTAGTTAGGTTTTAGTTTTCTGATTTCACAACCATAGACAGCCGCTTGACATCTGTAGCGCACAGGGAGATGAATTCCTCAGTAACTATAAAATATTTAATTCCCGTTACTGAAAGGCGTGATCATCATATCAGAAATGATGAGATCCGCAGGAGAACTAAGGTAACCGATAGCTCGAAGAATTGCCAAACTTAAGTGGCAGTGGGCGGGGACATTGCTCGCAGAACGGATGGCCGATGGGGCCGAAAGGTTCTGGAGTGGCGACCGCGTACCGGAAGACGCAGCGTGGGTAGGCCTCCCACAAGGTGGACCGATGATCTGGTGAAGGTCGCGGGAATCCGCTGGATGCGAGAAGCACAGGACCGGTCGATTTGGCGATGCTTGGAGGAGGCCTATGTTCAGCAGTGGACGTCTTTCTGCTGAATGATGATGATGACTGAAAGGCTCACACCGATAATTCAGCCCTCATTAACCTGTCTCCCCCCTTATCCCCGCTAGCAACGCCCTAAGCCGAGCTCCGAGTCCCACTAGGGGTCGCCTTTAGTGCTGTTGTTGCTAGTAATCATGATATTAGTCTAGTATAAGTAGTTAGGTTAGGTTAAGTATTTTACTTCCCCACCATTGACTGGAGACCGTTCTGGTCTTGCCAATAACTTCCCGGTTACGTAGAAATGGTCCGCAATAACGATATAAAGCAAACGAATAGAAAAAATCAACGGTCAATTCTCATGTCAAGTGCTGTGATCGTATTTTGATCGATCAAGATCAATCAAACTCGTTGACATGAGATTTCTTAACAGATTAAATTGATCAGCCTTTCATCTGAATGATGAATGGTAATGCTTTTTTATTTCCATTTTGTATAACATACTATTTTGTAAGCTATTGTTATCTAATGTAAATTAATGTAAGTGCCGTATGTAATTAAATAATTTAGGTTAAAAAGTTATTGTAAATATTGTTTGTGTAAATATTCTAATTACTGATGATTTCCAATGAAAATTAAATAAATAAGTGTATGTCCGAATTGTGATCTGTTTGCGGATGAGTGGAAGAATCTACTGTCAGTATGTTAGAAGCATTGTGAGGGATTTATGAAAGAGGCGTGTATAAGGTCTTACTTTAATAATCCACGATATTTTGCATAGGCCCATAGCGTATGCTGGAGATTATGCTGATGTCACTAAAAATGAAACTAGTTGTATTTTTTTTGTCATAAATATTTGGTAAATTAATCATTTAATTATTTACTTGTTCTCTACAAAAAAGGAATCATCAAAATCCATTCGTAATTGGCGGAGATATCGCGTAACAAACATACAAAAAAAAAAAACATTCAGACGAATTGAGAACCTCTTTCTTTTTGAAGTCGGTTAAAAAGCATTTCAAACGCAAGGTATCAAAAATATTTACATTATTAGCGAGTTTATTTCATATATTGTGCTACAACGTGCATTGTTGCAAATTTTGTGTTATTTAAACTGTTTCGGGTCAGACTAACAACTAGTTCTGCGAAATATTCAGTTAAACAAACTTATTCAGCATTTTAAACAGGGTCAGTAAATGCTATCGCTGAACGAAAATATTGCTCTTCATTGTATTTTGGGTTTCAAATAATATTCTTGTTAGTGGGTTTATCTTTGGGATTATGTTTAGGTATTTATTTAACTATCTTGTGTAGAACAAACAACAGTAATATGTTTAACGGGTATATTCATCGGAATTATCTATATGTATTTACATACTTATAATTTTGTTTTCAATTCGTCCAGAATTGGTCTAGGTAAATACTTTGTTTAAGATCTTCAATTCGCATAATTTAATTAATGTATTTTTTTATGTGTATCTGTTAAAAGCTCGAATATTGGTAAAACTTAGGTTTTTCTTGTAAATCTTAGGATTTGCAAACATGAGATGGTAAATGTAAGGTTTGATATAAAATAAGACGATGTTTCGGGCTTTTACCATTAGAGTTTGGCACATGCTAGGTTTCACCAACGGCCATTAGTAAATGTTGGTTTTGAAAGTAAAACAATTTTTTTTTTTTTTAAATGTTCAGTTGGGCATTTATTAGTTAATAATTATTTTGAAACTTTATACATTACAACACTATTTTATCTCATTATCCATACAATATTTACACAAATAACAACATTTACATAATTACAAATAAAAGTATATACAAATAAAGAAAAAATATATCATAATAAAACTATAAACTAAAATAAGGCATCAAAATATTCCTCCGCATCGCTGTCGACTGGTAACGTGCCCAAAAGGCTGGCAGCATTGCCACGTTGTATGGCAATGCTTATCCTTTGACCAAAGTAGAGGCCAGCCTTCGGGTCACGGGACGTGTCGACCAGCCGCCTTGAAATATCTTTGTACTTGTATTATATAATTAGGAAGTATTTATTAGACATTATAATTACGAGTCAATAGCTGTAGGTAAGTTATATACATCATTTAAAAAAAAACATTTTTTTTTGTACAGTGTCAACTTAAAATAAAATTTTATTCTCACATACTTATTACCTACGTTATCGAAGCTAATTATTCATTAAGTGTTCTTATCATTTGGTATTATAATTGTCATTTATAAGTAGTGAAATAATTTGGTTGCACACTGCCCGCCAGTACGATAGTGATAATGAACATTTGCTGTTTCTCTGGGGTAAAACCTAAGATTTACCGAAGAAATGCTTGTAAAAGTCCGAAATCAAAGATTGTTACAGAACAATTCGGACTTTTACCATTAAGACTTGGTAAATCTTAGGTTTTACTGGAAAATCTTAGGATTTACCGTAGTTCGAGCTTTTACGGTTACATATTATAGACTCAATTAATTTACTCACTTGACGGATAGATCTGTGTTACTGAGGAGTTTTTTTGCGCCATTTCTTGTTCGCAGCATAAACACTAGGAAGCGATGAAGGGAATTTTTGGGGGCTGTCTTTCGTAATATTGACGTTCAAAAAGAACTAAGTAATTCTAGTTTATTTATTTTGATTAAATGAGTTTTGAAGTTGAAGGATATTGTTAAATGTCCGATACTAAGGTTCGATTTCACCATCGTCAGGATAATTTTTTCTTATGCCGATATTACACGATTCAACCAAAATGATTCACTTTGGCTGAAAGGTGCAAAAATGAAAGCATATGCTATTGATCAATGATATTGAATGATTCACCTATAAGTTCACATGGTTCAAGCTGCGGGCAAAAGCTAGTCTATTAAAAATGTGACCCATTTTGCTCAAATGACTATTTTTCCATTTGACCCAAATGTGATCAATTTCATAACAATATTTTATTCTGCCTAGGCTTTTCCCAACTATGTGGGTTTCAGCTTCGATTATAAACAGATGTGGCTGAATACAAGTATTTATCACGGAGCGACTGTCATCAGACCTCTGCAACCCAGTTACTGGGCAATGGGGTGCATGAAAAGAGCCTCCACGAGTGACGATACTTATAAGTACGTCCGGCGCACCCTGGGTAGTCAGCCCCGCTACCAACCTTGCTGACTGGCTAATCTTTTCACCACAACATGAGCTATTTCTAATAGCTAGTGCTGACATGAGAGAAGAAGACTGGGCAATGCCGATATGCTAAGGTTAGATCGGCTGTCAGACTTTCGGGCTTCTGACTGAAATTTCTCAACAATATGGACAAAGAAAAATGCCATAAAACATTATGCTCATGTAGTTGGTTCAGAATATCCCCAACGTTCTGTCTTCAGCTGCCTATACCGGACATAATCCATCAATGACATGCTGTTAGGTCTTCAATCATTCCATATACTACACAGTTAGTGGAAACCATACCTATAATTTTACAAAAGTCGGATAAAAATATTCTCAACATCACAATATCGTATCGCAGTCAGCTGTTGGTTTTCTTGCAAAATAATGAATAGCCAACAGATAGCCTAATCAGCATATTACCACAGTGTACCTACTTACTGCATACAGTAGGTCAACGCCCATACATTTGACAGGTCCTATGAAATGTCAAAATTATGTAGGGGCGGAGGTTATGTCCCAAGTATGCAGTATAGCTACTCGGGACATAGCCTCCGCTCGTTCACCCTGCAACCCCCCGCACGATTGCTCTGCGACAATGTTCTACGTTGACCGACTGTAAGGAGTAAGATATAGGTAGACTGTGATATTACTATCCCACTGCTGGGCAATTCGCATAGTAGGTTATCACTGTTTTACGTAATTGATGAATATGAACATAATATACAAGCACAGTCTACCTATATCTTACTCCTTACAGTCGGTCAACGTAGAACATTGTCGCAGAGCAATCGTGCGGGGGGTTGCGGGGTGAAGGAGCGGAGGTTATGTCCCGAGTAGCCATACTGCATACTCGGGACATAACCTCCGCCCCTACATAATTTTGACATTTCATAGGACCTGTCAAATGTATGGGCGTTGACCCACTGTATGTGGTAAGTAGGTACACTGTGATACAAGTGTCCCAAAAAATAGTGTCAAACGGAAGTGCAGAGCTAGAGCACGCTTAGAGGTTGTTAACGCTTGCAACACTCCTTTCCTTGTTCCCGCCCAATTCCTACATCCAATTCCAAATTCCCGCCAAATCCTTGCCGCCGTGCGTTTCCGCTAGTGGCGCCACTACACACAACGTCGCGACAAAAAACTTTTAACTCGCGCGCTCAAAATTAATTGAAATAAATCAAATTTACCGTGTAAAACCTCTCTAAACTCACTGCAGTGAACTGAAAACCATTAACCTGAACATTTAAACCCTTCATAAACATAAACAAAGTGTTGTGAGTGAGTGTGGTGCGAAAAACTCAACGAACGAGCAGCGGTCGCCGGCCGGTAAGTACCTCCTACCCCGTCTATTCCCTTCGTTCCCGTTGCAGTGTTTACGTATCTTACTCCGCAACAAATTTACTCCAGGCAAAATTGAAATCAAAATTAACAGTCCAAAATATCGGCCGCTGGCTTACGGCTACCTACAACGCCGTTCAAGTCACGCCATTTTTAGTGGTCCATCGAGCCAATTTTGCCGCGCAAATACCTACGGTGTGCTTGGGTTCAAATCTTAAATAGATACTCCAAACAAATAGTCCGCGTAGTTATTAAAACTAGTACCTACATAGTTTCCATTAATATTAACAACTTGTAGCTAGTTTAAAATGGATAAAGAAACCAAGTTGAAACTTCTCGTCAACAAACGAGAATATGTCTTTCGTGAGATTCAAATACTGTACGACATATCCCGCAGTTTATCAAGCGATAAAACGAAACTCGGTGCATTCAAATGTAGGTACAAACGGGTCGATGAACTGCGTCGCGAGTATTTGGATTTTACGAATGAAATAAATGCATTAAAACTCTTAATTAATCCTCAAGAAGCTATCGATATGCAAGCAGTAGATGCATTTGACACCATGTACTACGTCATCATGGAAGTCGCGGAGGCTATGCTGCCCCCGCCGTTCGATGAAAGCGCCATCAACCCATGCCGGGGGGCCGCATCGGACGCGGCCGGGTTTCAATATAGCAAGCCTATTTCGCAAGCTCGTTTACCTAAAATCGAACTTATTAAATTTGACGGAAATATCGAACATTGGCAAACGTTCTATGACACATTTGTATCTCTGGTGCATGGTAACAATAATATTAGTAACATAGAAAAGTTTCATTATTTGTTGTCATGTCTCGTGGGGCCCGCGCTGTCTATAGCCAAGGGCATACCGGTGACCGCAGACAACTATCACATAGTTTTTGATGCGCTTATCGATCGTTATCAAAACAAAAGAATTCTAGCGGTTAATTATTTAGAGAAAATATGTAGCTATGCAACTTTAAAAACAGGTAACCTAACTGATTTACGTAAACTTACAAGTCTTTTACAAGAATCTGTCAATGCTCTCAAATCCGTAAAGATAGAAAATCTCGGTGAATTTATTTTGTTCTACCTATCATCACGTAAGTTGGACTCGGATACACGAAAACGGTTCGAGTTACAAAACAAACATTCCATACCTACTTTCAACGATTTATTGTCATTTTTACAGAGTTATATCAAAGTTCTTGAAGCAAGTGAACCGAGTGTTATATTTAATAATAGTAATAATTTTCAACCGCAACCTTCTTTTCGAAAAAATAATAATGCCTATCACAAGTCAGTGTCGTTTCCCGCAATGATAATATAAACTACTATAGATACGTTGCCCGCGCTCTGTAGTGGCTAGATGAATGCAAGGTAATTGCCTGACATCCATTTAGTCGCGTAGCAACCGTTGCCGCGGCTGTACGTGAAATTGAAATAACTTGTGTGTAATAACTTTCTCTATTAGCGAAAAAAAATGCCGTCCTGTGTGTATAGAATATGTAATAATTATACTGCAACTGTAAAAGATAAAAAAAGTGTCATTTCATGCGTAAATATCAAGAAAAAATATTTATTTAATTTAATTTTTTTCGATGCAGCATAATGGCGGCTAGCGAGGAAAATCGGCAACTTTGCATCAGTGTTTATAAAACCTACATTGTTTTTATTTCGATTAATTATATTATTTGAATATAATAATATGTTTTATTAAACCTAATGATCAATATAATAGACCAATACTCGAATCGTACCTATCTCAGCAAGAGGTCATCACAGACATTTAACATACGTATGAGATTTTTACTTGATTACTTTGATTATATACTCGTAGATAAAGATTTTTATGTTTATATTACATTTTGTTTTATTAATTAAATAACTATAATTACTGTTGCTAAATACTGCATTCATAATTTTAAGGATAGAGAATAATATTATTTTACCCAAAAATCTACTACTTACCTACCTATATCAACACGAGAAAATTGAGTGTCAATTTTTCCCCACATGCCTCTTTTTGTACGCGCTCGACCAATGAGCATGCACCAGAAAATAATGACGTAACCTAAGATACATATTTATCTCTCTCTAACAACAGGAATTCCTTATGTGACATTTAATTTTCTTTCCTTTTTCGTACGTTTATGTAGCTATCCAGCTACCGATAGTATTTACGCTGATTTTGAGTGCCGTGATGTTGATGCATGACGTGTCTATTTATAATACGTCATTGGTTTCCCGCGCATTGCTTCGAAAACGCAGTGACGTACACGGAGCCAGGGCCGTACTCTAATGCAGGGCCGTATTTAGACGAACAAATTAATTCCAATGTGGGTCCGTACTTTAATACAGGGTCATTTTCGAATGATCAACGTTTTAATACAGGGTCGTACTCAAACACAGGGCCGTACTTAAACTCTGAAAATGTATCAAATAATTACACAAACGATCCCTATTATAACGCTGATTTTTCGAATGCTTATGCATACGCTACTTATAATAATAAGTACACAGATTGTGCGTGTTGTGGATATTCGCACCACACGATCTACAAGTGTCCGGTGTTCCACGCTAAACTTCTTAGCGACAGGGAAGCGGAAGTTAAATCAAAACAACTTTGTTTCAATTGCTTAAGGCCTAATCACACGGCAGATAAATGTATATCAAAAATTTGCTGTACAAAATGTAATGGGCGTCATCATACGCTTCTTCATCGCGATCAAGGCACCACCGCAGCGTGTCCCGCGATATCCTCAGTTGCTCCTGTAGTTCCAGTTGTTTCAGCTGACTCAGTGGTCACTATTAATTCCGCCAACACTAGCGCTCACTTAGAACATGGTCGCTCGCTGGTCTTGCTTGGTACGTGTATTGTACGAGCACACGGCCCCAGCGGCGTATTTAAACTCCGCGCACTTATCGATAGTGGCGCGCAAGATTGCTTTATAACGTCTTCATGTGCACACCGCTTAGGCTTACCGCTGCGTCGCTGTAACATAGCCGTAGCCGGTATAGGTCAAAGTACAATACACGAAATAAAGGGTGTAACGTCATTTACAGTTCAATCACAATACTCTGATCAGCCAACCTTTAAGATACAAGCAATTGTGATGAATGCGATTACCCATAAAATGCCGTCAGAACAAATACCAGAAACGATTAAAGCAAATTTCAAGCATTTAGTTTTAGCAGACAATAATTTTGACAAAGCAGCTGACATTGATCTCTTAATAGGCGCAGAAATTTTCCATAATATTTACGATGGTCAACGGCTAGATGTAGGCCCGGGACTGCCGGTCGCTCTGCACAGTGTGTTTGGCTGGGTAATAACAGGCAAGCTCGACCCCGAGTGTCGACCTCCTGCTTGTACTTCTTCTCTCTTGGCTTCCACACTTGCCCTAGACAATGTGGTCAAGCGATTTTGGGAGGTAGAAGAGCCACCAAAATCAAATATTATAAATCCTGAAAATGAAAAATGCGAACAAATGTATATTGACCTTGTGCGACGTAACGAAGACGGCAGGTATGTAGTACCTATGCTACTTAAAGAAGAACATGAAGATTTAGGAGATTCATTCCGCGCATCTTTATCAAGGCTGTATAATTTAGAAAAACGGTTTCATCATCAAGAAAACCTGAAACAGGACTATGCTGAATTCATGCGTGAGTATGAGGATATGAGCCATATGCATCCCGTCGAACCATCTGACAAGGACTTTAGGTACATCATTCCTCATCATTGCGTACTAAGACCAGACAGCGCGACGACAAAGCTGAGAGTCGTTTTTGATGCCAGCGCGAAGACTTCGAATGGGCTGTCCCTTAATGACATTGTACATACTGGTCCAAAACTTCAAAATGACATCGTGGACATCATTACGAAGTTTCGGTTACATGAAGTTGTCTTTACAGCAGACATTTCCAAGATGTACCGAAACATAGAATTACGCTCAGAGGATCGCCAATATCAGCACATCTTGTGGCGTAACTCACCTTCAGAAGCGGTCCGTGAATACGAACTCAGCACCGTCACATACGGCATAAGTAGTTCACCCTACTTAGCGATCCGTACGCTACATCAGCTGGCAAACGATCACGGAACGGAATGGCCTCAAGCTGCTTCGATTCTGCGTCAAGACACCTTCATGGATGACATCACAGCTGGCGCGCCATCTCTTGAGGTTGCGTTGAACCTGAAACATCAATTGGTACAGCTACTTAATTATGGTCGATTTGAGTTAAGAAAATGGAGCAGCAACTCACCTGAATTCCTTGCACAGCTTCCTTCTGAACATTGTCAAGTGCCTAAGACGTTTTGTGATGACAGCAACCAGCAGACTCTTAAGATACTGGGACTTCAATGGGACCCCACGCAAGATATTTTTACTTACTCGCAATCCGAACTTTGTTCAAAATACACTAAGCGCTCCATTTTATCTAACGTAGCGCGTATTTATGACCCGTTGGGCTGGCTAACACCTATGGTCCTAAAGGCAAAACTGCTTATTCAAGATCTATGGCGACTTCAGTTAAATTGGGACGATCCAGTTCCGGAGTGCGTTGCTCACCAGTGGACAGATTTTGTCACCGAACTGCGTAATTTAAAGGAAGTTCGTATTACTCGCCACATCGTACCTTCTGACTCAGCTGAGTGTGAACTCGTTGGCTTTTGTGACGGGTCATCAAAGGGTTATGGATGCTGCGTATATTTGAGATCTGTGTGTAAGGACAAGGTGTCAGTAAACTTACTAATTGCGAAGTCAAAAGTAGCTCCGATCAAGCCGCTGACTATAAATCGCCTTGAACTTCTTGGTGCAGTACTCCTCGCTCGAGTACTCAAACACATGGCTGATTTGCTTCGTCCACATGTTCATCTTATTAAAATAACTGCATTTACTGACAGCAGCACAGTACTGGCATGGTTGAACACTGAGCCTTATAAACTGAAGACATTTGTATCTCATCGCGTAGTTAAAGTTTCCGATGATGTAGATCCTAAAAACTGGCACCATGTAGCTACTTACGACAATCCTGCGGATCACAGTAGTCGTGGTCTTTCGTGTTCGCAGTTGATCTCCTCTCCAATCTGGTGGTCAGGTCCGCCGTGGCTTTCCTTGGAATTATCCTCTTGGCCAATTTCCAGAGAGCCATATACACCCGATAACATACCTGAAATGAAAAACTTACCTCTTTTAGTACATACCGCGGAGTCGATCCCTGCAGTAGATGACCCTGTAACAGAAATGTTAAATAATTATTCGTCCCTATCTAAGGTACAGCGAATTATAGCTTGGTGTCTGCGCTATGTTAAGCGATCACGCAAACTTACCAAGGCCTCGGAAGGGCTATCCACTGAAGAGCTGGAAACATCTCTGTCCCTGTTGATCCGGCACGAGCAGACTATGTTCTTCGCTGATGAGATTAACTCAATTAAGTGTCAGGAGCCGTGTTCGCGCCCTATAATATAATAATAAAACGTTTATTTCAGATTAGGTAAATCCATAAAGCATAATAGTTATAAAATAGTCAGCAAACAAATATTAAAAAAAAAATAACATATAAATAACAAAATAAAATAATTCAATTAAAAGCAGATACAATAGAAAAGAAGATACATAATAATTAATTAGATTTAATTAAATATTCAATGTCAATATTAGAAATTATTATGTCAAACAATCAATCAAATTAGAAATCGAACATGCATAAATTACAATTAAATAAAATGATAATTATGTCAGTATTGTCCCGTCGATATACACATCCATTTATGTTGGATCGGACAGTCTGTGCGGGAAGCAATCATCCTGAGGATGCTATTGTTACTGTCTCTCACTCGCCTTAACAAAGAAGTAACCTTTTTCCGGATTACAGCTTGATAGCCATCCGTTCGAGCTTCAGCAAACATTAGCGACGCACTGCAATAGGGAGGCAGTCGCATCAACATCCTAAAGATGTTGTTATATTGAACGCGCAGGACACTGGCAGCTCGACGGGTATGATTTACCCATAGACTGCTCGCGTAAAATGATTGACAATACGCCTTAAACAAAGTGATTTTAACTGGAATGGAGCAGCGAGAGAATCTACGGGCAATCATGTTCCCTCGGACCGCCAATGCCCTGCGCTCCCGCTCCAGATCCGCGTCATCAGACAAATCATCCGTCACAATGTGACCTAAATACCTAAAACTGGTCACTCTCTGTAATTCCTCCCCGCACAACTTAATTGGAGGAACACAAACTGGCACGGATACACTAGATCTACCCTTGAAAAGCAGAACTTTGCTTTTTGCTATATTATACGTCAGTCCATGTTCCACAGCATAAGTCTCACATATTGCCAACATCTTACGAATAGCACCCACCGATGGTCCCAGCAGCACCATATCGTCCGCGTAGCTAATATTATTGACGCATACACTATCGATATGACAACCGGTATGAGTGCTGCTGAGCTCACCGATAAGGTCATTTATGTACAGGTTAAATAACAAAGGAGATGTCAGTCCACCCTGCCTAACACCGCACTCCAAGCCATATGGCTCGGACAAGGCACCCGCCCATCTCACCTGGTTCCGCTGGCCACGATACCAATCTTGCAACAGTGATATGACTTCCACCGGTACCCCCGCCCTGCCCAGTTTGTCCCAAAGCTTATCATATAGGACTGTGTCAAAAGCTTTTGACAAGTCCAGGAAGCACGCGTATACCGGTGTTTTCCGGTCCGTATAGTACTGTACAGCCTGCTTAAGACATAATATGGCACTTTCAGTGGAAAGCCCACTTGTGAAACCGAACTGGGCGTCGTGCAGTTTTATGTGATCGATAAGAATGTTATTAAGCAGGCTGTCCAGCACTTTCGCCATTATGGTTGCAAGAGAGATGGGACGATAGTTACTCTTATCCGAGATGTTCCCAGTTCTATTCTTAATAATTGGAACTACAATGGTTTTAGTAAGTTCCTCTGGCAAGTAACCATGACAAAGGCAGAGATTATAAAACATTGCCAGGACGCGCGGCAGGTGGACTCCAGCATGCCTAAGATGCTCGATGCTAAGACCATCATATCCAGGAGATTTGCCAGTGCTCATACTGTTAATAACTTTTCTAACAACTTTCCCTGTAAATCTAACATCTCTATTCTGGTTGATGGTCCCAGCAACGGGCGACTGAGACGCACCAGTGTCATGTTGCGGAATCACCTTGAAATGCTCACTAAACATATTAGCAATCATGTGATGATCACCAACATCATTTATACTCACAGGAAGGCCAGGCTTTTGGCTCATATTTCCCGTCTCTTTCCAGAACTGAGGGAAATTGTTAGCAAAATGATGGGAAGCAAGTGCATCCATTTTGATTTGTTTCTGCCTATCCTGGCACCATTTTAACTTTTGCTTAAACAATTTCCTACTTTCTTTCATGTCAACATATGTCTGACCATTATTAGGTTTACCATCTTCAACCCAGGCCAAAAACCTCAACCTGGCCTCCCTGTGGTAACTTACAACATATTTGTTCCATCCCGCAACATAACCACCCCTCCTTCGCACCTTCACCCTTTTGCACGTAGCTGTTGCTGCATCAGACAATGTAGTGACCAGTCTTAAATACATATTTTTTAACAATAGCTTGTGCTCAGCATTGGAGCATATTCCATCGCAACAACGACTCATTTCCATCGGAAAATCGATCTCTCGTAGTTGAGTATAACATAACTTACCGTACCTCTGCACTTGCTCAGCCGTACGATCACCCCAAACAACCTTATTGAACACCGGTGCACAGATTGGTATTTGTTCATCCGACACTAAATCTAGGTTACAATCAATTACCAGTGGGAAATGATCAGACCATTGCACGTCATACTCGACTTGTACGTTAACCACTGTCGATAGCGCTGCATTTGTGACTACACAATGATCTAACCATCTCACGCAACCATGGGCCTCACTAATGAAAGTGTACGTATCATCCGTATTCATAATATTAAGGTCTATACATGTCCAGTGCTGGTCATCACAAAAGTCTAATAATTGTTTACAAAAGAGCTCACTTGGATGTGCATTGAAGTCACCCAGTATGTAAACCGCCGAACAGTCTTTATTTTCTTCTACAATAGCACTGATTGAACTCAAACACTGTGTGAACATAGGCAAATTATCAACACAGTCCGTTGGCATATACACACTAAATACCATAATATGTGCACCACTCACTTGCATTTTCACCGCTGATAAACGAACATCGTTACAATCGATAACCGTGACCGATCGAAACACACTTTTTCTCCATAGTACGGCAACCCCTCCATAAGGCCGGCCCTTCAAGAGGCCTGCTGAAACGTCTATTGCTGATGTTCCAGTGCTCCCAAACTCTTTACTGACCGCCTCTAACTCCGACAGCTCATGAGGCAGTAACCAAGTCTCTTGTAGCGCAATGATGTCCGCTTTAATACATAAATCTCTTACTCCATCTAACGATCTTTTCAGAGACTTGCAGTTAAATGAAATTAATCTTACATTTCCTTGCCTATCCATTAACGATGTCTTCTGTAAGATGCCTCTCAGCCATACGTTGTGGATGGCTATACAAAAGCTGAACCCTTTTATCGACCAGTTAGGACTCTTGCGAGTGGGGGGGCGCTTAGAAAACTCTTCACTTCCGCTCTCCGCAATCTATCCCTTGGTGCTGCCTAAAACCTCGCGTCTATCCGTACTTATAATAGACTTCTATCACCGACTTCATCTTCATTGCGGCCCTCGCACTCTCCAATCTATTATTCAGCGAAAGTTTTGGATTTTGGGCATACGTAATTTAATAAGATCGCGTCTGTCTAAATGTGTCATTTGTTTTAAGGTGAATCCGACATCAGTTTCACCCATAATGGGAAATCTGCCCGCTCCAAGAGTACAACCCACACGTTGTTTTCAAAAAATTGGTGTAGATTTTGCAGGGCCCTTCGTAGTAAAGGAAAGTAAAAGACGTAATGCTCGCACTTATAAAGTCTATGTATGCGTGATAGTATGCCTAGCGGTAAAAGCAATACATCTCGAATTAGTTACTGACTTGTCCACACCCGCATTTATTGCGGCTTTGGACCGATTTGTATCTCGTCGCGGTCTTTGTAGATTAATTATTTCAGATTGTGGTACCAACTTTATTGGTGCCAAACGATACTTATCCGAAGTACAGCAGTTCCTTTTAACAAAACAATTAGATCTGAATACGGAGTTTGCAAAACGCAACATTATTTGGCAACATAATCCACCCACAGCTAGCCATTTCGGCGGAATCTTCGAAAGTGGCGTTAAATCAATGAAGTACCACCTTAAACGAGTAGTTGGGTTACAGGTTCTGACGTTTGAAGAGTTGTTGACTGTGCTTAACAAAATCGAAGCCGTCTTGAACTCTCGACCGTTATGTGCGCTATCTAGTGATCCCACCGAGGTGGACGTGTTAACTCCCGGTCACTTTATCATTGGCGGTCCTTTGGTATCGTTACCTGAAACTCCGCTTACTAATACTTACCTACCGCCTCGGGAGCGATGGCAGATGTTGCAAAAACTTACTCAAAGCTTTTGGAAGATTTGGCAGAGCGAATACCTTCACACCTTGCAGCAGAGATGCAAGTGGTTCAAGGGACAAGCTAATGTACAGATAGGTGACCTCGTAACTATCGTTGAACAAAATCTTCCACCTTTAGAATGGCGTTTTGGCCGGGTGATTGAGCTTCATCCCGGTTCGGATGGCGTAGTGCGTGTCGTCACGCTTCGAACTGCTAACGGACTACTTCGTAGACCCGTGGTCAAAATTTGTCCTTTACCTATCGCTCATTAACTTATAATAATACATTAATTCAATTTAATTTCATTAACTTAGTAAATAGGTAACATTTCTTTGAACCAAGCACACTATAGGGCAAATCAAAATTTCTCAATATTTAATTCAAATTTCACTTTTTGAAATCCCTGGAGTGATTTCAAGTGGGGGGGAATGTTAACGCTTGCAACACTCCTTTCCTTGTTCCCGCCCAATTCCTACATCCAATTCCAAATTCCCGCCAAATCCTTGCCGCCGTGCGTTTCCGCTAGTGGCGCCACTACACACAACGTCGCGACAAAAAACTTTTAACTCGCGCGCTCAAAATTAATTGAAATAAATCAAATTTACCGTGTAAAACCTCTCTAAACTCACTGCAGTGAACTGAAAACCATTAACCTGAACATTTAAACCCTTCATAAACATAAACAAAGTGTTGTGAGTGAGTGTGGTGCGAAAAACTCAACGAACGAGCAGCGGTCGCCGGCCGGTAAGTACCTCCTACCCCGTCTATTCCCTTCGTTCCCGTTGCAGTGTTTACGTATCTTACTCCGCAACAAATTTACTCCAGGCAAAATTGAAATCAAAATTAACAGTCCAAAATATCGGCCGCTGGCTTACGGCTACCTACAACGCCGTTCAAGTCACGCCAGAGGTACTCGAATCACCCACATGTATGTTCCGCGACTTTTTGTAGTTTTTAACCGACTTCAAAAAGGAGGAGGTTCTCTATTCAGATGTATATTTACAGTGTGTCCGGTCATGGACTAGCGATATTCTAGGTACTATGTCTATGTGGTAAGTGCCATGTAATAGGGGGCGAGCTTGTTGTTATTTACATGGCACAAATCCAGACTCCGGACTGTTACTGAGAAATTCCACCCGAAAAAACCCAATAACTCTTTGCCCGACCTGTCGATCAAGTTCAGGATCTCTGCAATCACGCTTGCGACTACTAGACTAACGAGACAGAGATATTGCAAGATTGAAAAAAATAAATTTGAAGGGTTGTTTTTTCTATTTCTTATTCGAAGCATTACTTTAGTATTTCCCCGTCATCTTCCAAATAGTAAAAATATTTCCTATTGCCTAAAGTGGCATTCTGGTCACGTCAATAACTTGCTTCTTTCCCTATATCAAATGTAGCGACTAGTCACCCGCACCCGTCCCAGTTTCCCGAACAGCAAAACTTTCCTTTTACATCATAGGTATGTATATCAGCAATGTAACAACGCTCCGATGAAACTTCCATGTTAAATTTAACAGCAAAAACGAAACTTTCTCATTACAATTTTGATATGAGTAGTTAATAACTCAAAGTTTATAAAATGAGCGGCTGATAAGCTTGTACTCTAAAACATCACCGTTGGCTTGTTCTTTGGAAATATGTATTGTTTTAGAGGGTTCGAGCGATAATTATCATTGTTGATTATCGAGATAATTATCATTGATGATAAACATAAGAATGATAAATATAAATCAGATTTAAGTTTGATTTTAAATTAGGAATTTTCACATACAAATAATCCATCCAGTTTGATGTAGTTGAGAAGGATTAGGATGACCGCGTTCCTTGGTTTTTTTATTTTATTATAAGTGTTTTACAGTAAGTTTTAAATTTCAAAAAATGGGGAAAAATAAATAAAAGAAATTGTGATTAATGTGATACAATTGATTACGAAAATATTATTTATACAAAACTACTTCCTTCTAACGTAAAAGTTGATAGGTAGTAGGTTCAATAAGGGTCAGTTGTTTGATAATTATCGTGATAATTATCGCGATAAATATCACACTAACATATTTATCTTGATAATTTCGAACCCTAGTTCTTAGTATTTTGGTCAGCCAATCACATGCGTTGATATGTGATTTCACAATCAGTCTTACTGAAACCAGTGGAAACTTTTGAATTGGTTGATTATAAAAAAACCATACGCTTTTCTGACGTATAGTCTGCCGAATTCTAAAACTGCCACTGTTTCCACGACAGCGGTTTCACAGTGTTTACGATGCTCATTTTTTAGCTGTCGCGCACATTCGTATCAAGCTATTGTCGAATCAACTCCGCATGAAAAACGGCTCGCTAGTTTTCGAGATTTGAGTAAGCCGGTACAGAAACGATTTGTAAATAAATAATAGATGTATTGGTTTCATGTTTTCCTCGTTGGTAATTTTTTTTAGGAGAATTTGTTTGAAGGTTTTGTTTGTCGTGTTTACGAGTAGGTAAGATCTACACACTTCTTACTTCTTCGAGAATAGCTCCGTCATTCGTGTCATTTGTTTGAACAGACATACCTACACATCCGATCGAGTACCGGATCGGACGTCAGACTCGGAAGCGTCGCCCACCAGTACCGAGACCTGAGAGAGAAATTGGGCACGAGAATCGTACGTGTATTTGGTGAATCCGATCTGATAGTCGGTGCAGACTCTCGGAGACAAATATCGGACGTTGATTCTCTCGTTTAAACTTCTCGTAGAGATCAACTACGATAGCATAACACAACGCCCGCGCGCACCTCCGTTGACACCGCAAGTAAAAATTGAGAAAGAATATTTACAACACATCATTCGTCCAACGCAGGAGTGCGATTCACTTAAGCAAAACATCTTTACAACCAAGAAATCACCGTTGAAACATCTGATGAAAACATTTCGGTATTCTTTAATTAAATCTGCGCGATCGTGGCGCCTCAACGATGTCGACGGCACGACATAGAACTAAAATATGGTTCCGTTCATGTTCGGCAAATCGTCGACGAGCATAATTATGTAGCTTAGCGAATACGGTTTTTATTAACATGGTTTTTAAGAGCGATGTTTACGATGAAACATCAGTGAACTCGTCGTTGTTTACATCTATGATGAGTTTGTTAGTGAATGGCATTGCTGATGTGTGCATTTTTTTGGCCTGCAGGCCAAACTTAAACAAAAACATGGATCAGTCGCTCGACAGATTTGACGTCGCTAATTAACAGTACGGTACCGTTTGGGTGTTTGTATGAATGCCACACCTGTGCCTTGTCGAGCGGGCACTTTAATTATGCACTCTGCGAGCAATAAATCTACTAACTAAATATTAAACATGTGTTTGTGTTTGGCAATACTTGACTGCCAAACACAAACATGGTGACTCATTGGCATATGCACACACACATTGAAGACAGATGTTGGTGGGGCGTGCCATGTTATCGTAGTTGATCTATACCTACAAAATATAACATAACATAACATCACGCCTGTATTCCCCGAAGGGTTGGGCAGAGGTGTATAATACACCCACATTTCACCGTTATGTTTAAGAGGAGCTCGTGGCTAAATAATTACAGCCGCATAGACCGATCTTCCGGGTTAAGCCACGCTTGCCGAGGTTGGTCTGTGGATGGGTGACCATTTACCATAGCGAGTTCCCTCCGTGCCTCGGAAAGCACGTAAAGCCGTTGGTCCCGGCTGTCATTTGTAGATCTTTGACAGTCGTTACTGTTGGTCAGAAGCCAGAAAGTCTGACAACCAGTCTTACCAAGAGTATCGTATTACCCAGTTACTGGGTTGTGGAGGTCTGATAGGCAGTCGCTCCATGTAAAATACTGATATTCAGCTGCATCCGGTTCGACTGGAAGCCGACCCCAACATAGTTGGGAAGAGGCTAGGCAGATGATGATTTCACCGTTATGTTTACGTCCCATGTAATAGGGGGCGAACCTATTGCCATCAATCGGGCACAAATCCAGACTCCCGGCTGCTACTGAGAAATTCCCCACGGAAAAACCCAATAACACTTTATCTGACCTGGGGATCGAACCTAAGACCTCACGCTCAGCAGTCTCGCTTGCGACCACTCAACCTACGAGGCAGTCTATACAAAAACACTTAAATGCAAAGTTTCCCTCATATTTAAGTTCTCATATATTTTCCTAAGTTTGATACACTATAACCTCATTCAAGCTGACTTAGATTCAAACATACAGTCTGTATATAATTTAGCCTTCCTTCCTTCATGTTTACACGTATGGATTTACGTGAAAAACATTACCCTCATTTTAGCTTCGCTGAAGTCAGGCAAAAACTCAGTCGACTTGGAAGATTTATGACTCAGAACCAACATAAACATGCGGGTATTAGGTACAAAGGTATACTATATACTTTTCGAACTTTCCAGCAATGTAAAGAAAGGATAGAGCTATTCCTTATAGGGCCGGCAAGTATAGCCGGCAATGTTACGGCGATATGGTTTTATTGCTAGTCAATTTTAAGGCAAAATTGATAAGTTTCCCGGTAACATTGTCTCGGTCAGAAACGTTCAGTGGCGCGGGCCCGTAGCCCGTAGTAGTTTGTTCGGCGCCAGATACGTTCAGTGTGTCTGCAGCCTTATAACTATTTTGTTAAATTGAAGTCTGCCGAGGCCTGCCGGGGTTGCGGTGCATGCAGCTGCGAATCCCGTGACCCCGGCCAAGGGTCAGGAGTAGGAACACCGTGCGTTTTTAGCCGGTAAGAGTCCGGCATAACCCTTCGCCTTCCCGGGGCGAAGGGTATCCATGAGGATTTTCCCAATATAAAAAAAAGAAAATAAAAAAAGAGGAGCGCAAAATACATTTCTACAATACATTTCTCAATACATTTCTAACCGAAAAAATCTACAGCAGTTCTCACAGTAAAATATGATCGATGATACATTGATTTTAATGTAAATGGATTACGTCTGGGGATTGAGAGATATCAGATAAAATCGTTACTGCCTTCATTTTAAACAAAATTCTTAATTAAATGCTTTTTGTATTTAGCATGTTTTTGAGGGGAAGGGGGGGGGGGGCAAAATTAGATCATTGCTTTGGGTGCGCATGACTAGGGATCGGATATTCGGATGCATATTTACCTAATGTTAATTTTTAGCTACGAAAGGAAGCGGCTTTTTAAAATATATTTTTTTGTAAGAAAAAACCCGGGATCCGGGAATGCATAACTAGTCGGATGTATAATATGGAAGCGGCGTCTTAAAATTATTTATTAAAAAAAAAAACTCCGGGATACTTGGATTGCATATTTAACTATTTAAAATCAATGTTTAACCTTCGATGCAAATATGTGTGTATGTAGAGTATCAAAGTCAAAGTTTTTTATTTCAAATAGACCAGATTACAGGCACTTTTAAAACGTCAAAACTAGGTGCACGGTTCCAAAAGGTAGGTTCTATGGAGAAGAGCCGAAGTATAATAAGAAGAATGGTGTGTGCTAGATAAACCAAAAAAAAACATAAGTTAAAATAATTGTCCTGGAACCGCGGGATTTTTCGATACAAAAGCGCGTTCCAAATTAGCCAACATCTCAAGTTTAGGTGAATATGCATCCGAATATTCGATCTCTACTCATGACTCTAGCTACGAAACTGTTTGTTTCTTCTTGAACACCGCAAGAGTTTGTGTTTTAAAAATTTATTTGCCGTCTATACATAAAAAATAAAATAAATATTAGCCTGTAACTGTCCCACTGCTGGGCAAAGGCCTCTTCTCGTACAGAGAAGGAACGAGCATTGATCGCCACGCTTGCTCACTGCGGGTTGGCGATTTCAGACAATTAAAGTCCAGGTTTCCTCACGATGTTTTCCTTCACCGTATGTCAGTGGCGTCTTAGATTAACTAAGAAAGTACATATGAAATTGAAAAAGTCACATTGGTACATGCCTGGGTTTGAACCCGCAACCCGGTGCTTAACAAGCGGGTCTGTAACCTCCGGGCCACCACGACATATTACATATTTGCCGTCTAGCATTTTTATTATCTCTGAGGGAGTCTTCGAGCCAAAATCATGTGACTTCGGGCCGATTTTACCAACATTGGATTTTATCTATGAAATAAGTAACACGTTTTGAAGAAATTTCTCCACAAAAGCTGTCAAAAGGAGCAGATAAAAGTTATTCGACGTTGGTAAAATCCACATTTAAAGGTAAGTACGTACCAACTTAAAAAAAACATGATATTTTTTTTGCCTTGGAATTTATTTGATAGGAAATTTATTTACGTTGTTGTTAAAACTAGAACAACAAACGTGTACGTTGTATTTTCTTGTACAACTTACGAACGGTGTTAGACACATGATTAGTGTAAAAACATTAATAGCAGTCAATGAAGACTGGCTCTCCTGTTTTTGCGTACTTTGTGAGCAGACCACGAAATGTTTTACTGAAATATGGTGTATTCTGTAGGAACATGACTAGAAATTAATACTATGGTAGAATTCTATTTTTATATTAAACTAGCGACCCGCCCCGGCTTCGCACGTGTACGTTTTATAGCTTAAAACTTTCCTCTTGAATCACTCTATCTATTAAAAAACCTCATCAAAATCCGTTGCGTAGTTTTAAAGATCTAAGTATACATAAGACAGCGGGAAGCGGCTTTGTTTTATAGTATTTTATTTATTTATTGATTTACACGGCTTCAGAAACCAATTACATAAATCTAAGTTTATAATAAGTACAAACTTAAACTTATAACAAATACTATTGTTCACACAAAAATGTAGGCACACAGCCATTAAATTGGCGAATTTGTTAGCGAATAGATCGCAGTCCGGGTTGGCTTCCACGAGCTTATTTAGTGCGGTCAACACGCGTGGTACGGGAGACGCAGCACGGGCTGCAGTCAGACACGAAGGCACGTCTAGCAGTCGAGGTTTTCTGCTACGGAAATAATTATTCTGTATGTAGTGTGTGTACTATGTAGGTACTATGTAGTGATTGTAAGTATTTTTAATACACATTAAACTGAATCATGAAACCGAACAAACGTATCATTTCAACACTTCCAACATACAAAAATGCATGACTTCAGCTGAACAACGTCATTTTCTTTTTTTCCTTAGTTAGTCTGCCACACAGAAACCACACAGTAAAGAAAGAAAAACCATTTAGTATCGAGTGCAATAGTCTGTTCAAACAAAAGTCTTGTTCAAATAAGATACGGAATTATTGAACACTACTGAGTACGTTTCAATTAGTAACGCGGCGCGGCTGAGTTAAGGCGAATACGAAAATGATGGTGATCGAAAATTGATTTATCAAAAGCAGTTAGTAAAGCATCCTATATTTTCTACATGATGTCTTGGATTTTTTCTGGGTCGTGGATGCACTATATGATACGGCTATTACAGTGTAACGAAATGTAAGAAATTCCTTTTGACGTTTCACATTCGATCACTGGTTTGAACCGAAGCTCGCCGTGCAATCCGATTGGCTAGTGGTCGAATAAGGCAGCCAATAACGACACCGAAGACGTGCCTAGTTCAATAAATCTGAAAACCTAACAGCTGTGAAAAGGTATTTCTTGGTTTATTGCACTGTAGAACTATTTACAAGCTGATGATAGTATATTTTAAAAGTCTGGATTTTCTGAAACTTTCCTTGAAAAACGCCAGGCTAGCAGAGATTATTCGACATTTTTGCGAATAAAACTAGGGAATTACCATTAGAGAACCAGTAGAGATTATGTCTAATTAGTATATAATTCGACTTGGAATATTGATAAGGTGGTTTGGAAAGTATTGTCATTTTCAGTTTCACCTCTTTATTTCATTTAATCCGTAATGAAATACGCCTATAATGATACCCAGATTTGAGAAGTAATACATCGTGCAAAAATAACTCAATCAAAAATTAATTAACCGTAACTGCATTAAAACGAATACCCGCCTTAACAACATGGCGGGCCATTGCTTCTAAATTCAAATATTGGCTCGTGTAGCGCCGAGCGCCGACGGAGTTTAACGAATATCTAGTACCTGCCCAGATATTGGGCCACAACGGAATGTGCACTTGAAAATCCTAATATTAATTAATTAAAACAATATTAAAGTGAAATATTACTTTGGAAATAGCTTCTACGTTGATTGGATGGAAATAAAAGACAAACAGAACATCAGAAACTCGAAATATCATGATAATATTTATGTTAGATAACTTTGTCTGACGTTTTTGGTACACGTATGCTTTAAGTAGGTCGTCGACTAACATACAGTCACTCATTTTATAATTTATTAGCTGTTTCTATTGAACATGGATGGCTAGATGACGGCCACCATGAATGATCTGCAGTGCAATTCTGTAAGATCACCTCGATCGCGACTGTCAATTAGACACTTGTCGTGACACAGCGTGGATAACAAAACTACGCGTCATTGATTATACTGTCGATTATCTGTGTGTAATAATAATAATAATAATTATTATTATTACACACAATTATTACTCTCGGGGACTGATGTCAGTCCTCGAGAGTATATGTCTCGTGTCACAGAGCGCATCGACTTCCTAAAGCAGAAGGTCTATGCATGGGCAAACCGCATACGAAGGTATAGGCGGCGAGTGGACCGGTATAACCAAAATCGCATGTTCCGAAGCGATGAAAGGTGGGTATACAGAAACTGGGAGCGGCCAGATCAAAGTGTGGGTGCCGCGCATCTACCGGATGATGACGCCATGAACTCATTTTGGCGCAGCATCTGGTCGGTGCCCGTCACTCACACCGAGGGTGACTGGATGCGAGATGTCGAGCGAATGTGCGAACCCATATTAGACATGGGGGCTATTATAATCAGCCCCCAAGACGTAGCCAGTGCAGTCCGTCCGCTGCCAAATTGGAAATCTCCGGGGCCGGACGGGCTGCACAATTTTTGGCTAAAATGGTTGCGTAGTTCGCACGCTCGCTTGGCGTCTCAGTTCCAGTCATCTCTGGAAACTGGTACGCTCCCACAGTTTTTAACGACAGGAGTTACCCACCTGCTCCATAAATCAGGTAGTACCGCGGAACCAAAAAATTATAGACCGATCACGTGTTTACCGTCGGTCTATAAAGTTCTTACATCCATTCTGAGAACAAAGATTAATAATCATATAGATAATAATTCGATCATGTCTGCTTCTCAGAATGGATGTAGGAATGGGTCCCGCGGTACTAAGGAGCTACTCCTCATTGACATGGCCATCAGCCAACAGGTTCGCCGATCCCGAAAGGATCTGTCGACATGTTGGATAGATTATAAGAAGGCCTACGACTCGGTGCCACATACATGGCTCATGAGGGTGCTGGAGTTGTATAAAGTAAATACAACTCTATGCGCCTTCCTGACGTCATGTATGAGGCAATGGAGGACGGTCCTTCGCTATCCAGGATGTCGGCAAATCCAAGGGATAGGAGAACCAATTAGGATTGAGCGGGGTATATTCCAGGGCGATAGTCTGAGCCCGCTGTGGTTTTGCCTAGCCTTGAACCCTCTAAGCACACTGCTGGAGGGGTCGGGGTTAGGCTATCGGTTGAGAAGAGGAGGTCAGGTAATATCCCACCTCCTTTACATGGATGATCTGAAACTCTTTGCCCCCAACAAATTGCAACTGCTGGAGTTACTGAAGGTCACTGAAACTTTCAGTAATTCCATCAGGATGGAATTTGGTGTGGACAAATGTGCAGTCATGCATGTAAAGCGAGGGAGGATTATGGAATCCGTGGGAACCCAACTCACGGATTCCATACACCTTAGATCCCTCTCCTCAACCGAAACCTACAAATACTTGGGTATGTCGGAGGCGTTAGGCATTAACGAGACTGACATGAAGCAATCGTTAAGGGAGCGCTTCTATGGCCGCCTGAAAAAAGTACTTAACAGTCTTTTGTCAGGCGGAAATAAGGTGCGCGCCTTTAACGGTTGGGTCATGCCGGTCCTGATGTACTCCTTCGGCATACTCAAGTGGACTCAGACCGAACTTGACGCCCTGGATAGGAGGGTCCGTTCGCTGCTGACTGCTAATCGCATGCATCACCCACGTTCATCGGTAATGAGACTGTACATCCCGCGGAAGTGTGGGGGTCGAGGCTTTTTAAATGCTAAGACCCTCCACAACCGCGAGGTGTGCAGTCTCAGGGAGTACTTCTCCCAAGCCGACGTGGGGATGCATCGAGATATAGTCGCAGTGGACAAAGGATTCACCCCGCTCTCCTTGGCTAAAGAGAACTGGCGCAAACCTGTAATATTCGATACTAATGACCGCAGGGAGGTATGGCGGAGCAAGGAGCTTCACGGACGCTTTTACCGGGCCCTTCATGGGCCCGATGTAGATTTTCTAGCGTCCGTGGCCTGGCTACGTTTCGGTGACCTATTTGGGGAAACCGAAGGTTTTGTTTGTGCAATTATGGACGAAGTAATGATGACGAACAACTATAGAAAGTATATTGTGAAGGACGGCACGGTTGACATCTGTCGGGCATGCCACTGTCCCGGTGAATCTATCCGACATATTGTCTCTGGTTGTTCTCGTCTTGCTAACGGTGAGTATTTGCACAGACACAACCTCGTAGCTAGGATTATCCATCAGCAACTTGCTCTTAAATACAACCTTGTGGACGCAGAAGTACCATACTACAAGTATGTGCCCGACCCAGTTCTCGAGAATGGTCATGTCACATTGTACTGGGATCGATCTATCATCACCGACAGGACTATTGTAGCCAATAAGCCTGATATAGTGGTGATAGATCGATCAGAGCGCCTCACAATGATTATTGATATCACTGTTCCACATGACGAGAACCTCGTGAAAGCAGAGAAAGATAAAGAAATTAAATATCAAGACTTGGCACACGAGGTTGTCGACATGTGGGATGTTGATTCAGCAGTAATTGTGCCGATAGTAGTTACGGCGAATGGCTTAATAGCCAAGAGCCTCGACCAACACCTAAAGAGGCTCTCGTTGGGCGGCTGGATCAAGGGCCTGATACAGAAAGCTGTACTTCTTGACACGGCGCGTATTGTTAGGAAGTTCCTCTCTCTGAGGCCCTGACCGCCGGTAGCTTGGACCCTGTTCCCGATGCCGGTGGGCTACTATATTTTTATATTTTTAAATGTTTTTTTTATACTTGTATTGAAATATTTAAAAATGTAATTTTATATGTTTATGAATGAATAAAGGGAATAATAATAAACTGGCAACACTCAGAGCCAACAGTCATAAAAATCTCTCCATATATATAAAATTAAATAAATTAAAAAACTTACGTCTGAAACGTTGTGAATATACCTAAAAAGATTCATAATAGGGAGAGTAACGATTTAAACCTATAATTTATAGTGTAAAAATGCAAAACCATAAAAATAGAAGAAAAGTAAAACTCAAGATAGCGATGACATCTGTCAACAAAGGAAATGGAATGATAAAATATGATGAAACCCTCTAAGAAATGCTCACACGAGCCAGAAACAGAACGCCACGCCCACCACCCCCGGACTCGCCGCTCAGCTCCGCCTCGCAGCCGCCGGAATCCAGCCCCACCGTGAGTGCTGTGACACCGGCCGCCGCAGTCGCGTCGAGCTCGAGCGACGAGTACTTCTCTCCGCCGACCTAGGGGCCCTTGGGACCTTGGGACCTAGGGGCCCTCCGGCCCCGAGCCGGGTCCTCGCTACCGGTGGTTGTGTGCAGCGCATGAAATGGACTCAAAGTATAAACGAGAACGTCATGCGCGCATATTACGGGTCTACAGAGGGGGGAACTAACCTCACTGCGTACCGTGTTAGGATGCTGACTCTGTTTCAGGAACTTGAACCAGCCATTAACGTCTCGGCCCAACGATTGTCGGATCAGGTGCGGGTTATCCAACGCAATCATAGATTGGACGACGCCGCTCTTGATAGGCTTCGCTTAGAGGTACAAAACAGCCGTGTCACCCCTGTCCCCTCACAAACCGCGGTACACCAACTTAATATCAGTGTAGTCCCGCCGCGGTCCGATCGTGTAGATGGGGATGTGGATGACAGGGCTGTTACAGTATGTAGCCAATACAACGACCAATTGAGGAGTGCATTGGAGGATGCGATTCGGGAGTATAGAGCTAATCCCGAATTACGACCACGTTTACCACGCTTGCCCATGCACAATAAAAACAGGGCGCTGGTGTGTGCCTTGGATTCGCTGCTTTCTAGCTATTTTGAGAGCAGCGAAGATCTCGTCGATACACACTCGATTCTGTACTGTGCGGCTGTTGCGGCATGTCGTGTAGCTAACGTCAAATTTAATAATAGTGAACGAGCTACACGACCTAAACCAGCCGTACCAGCCTGGCAGTGCAGGATTGAGCGTCGTATCGACGGGGCCAGGGCACTCATCGGCAAGCTAATCTGCTTCAGGGAGGGCAATACTCGACCAAGAGTGATGCGCTTTGTGAGGCGGGCATTCTCGGGGACTGGTATCAGTCCTCGAGAATATATGTCCCAAGTCACAGAGCGCATCGACTTCCTGAAGCAGAAAGTTTGTGCATGGGCGAGTCGCATTCGTAGGTATAAACGCCGCGTGGAGCGATATACTCAGAATCGCATGTTTCAATGCGACCAAAGGTGGGTGTATAGAGCTTGGGAGCGACCTGACCAAGGTGTGAGTGATGGGCGCCTGCCGGATGATGATGCCATGAACTCATTCTGGCGCAGCATCTGGTCGGTCCCCGTCATTCACACCGAGGGTGATTGGATGCGGGATATTGAGCGAGCGTGTGAGCCAATAGAAGAAATGGGGGAAATACTTATCAGCCCCCAAGACGTAGCCAGTGCAGCCCGTCCGTTGCCTAACTGAAAATCTCCAGGACCGGATGGGCTGCACAACTTTTGGATAAAGTGGCTACGTAGCTCACACGCTCGCTTGGCGACCCAATTCCAGTCGTCCTTAGAGTCAGGGTCGCTTCCACAGTTCTTTACGACAGGAGTTACCCACCTGCTCCATAAATCAGGTAGTACCGCGGAACCCAAGAATTATAGACCGATCACATGTTTGCCGACGGTCTATAAGCTTCTTACATCCATTTTGAGATCCAAAATTAACACTCATATTGAAAATAATTCGGTAATGTCTTCTTCTCAAAATGGATGTAGGAATGGGTCCCGCGGTACTAAGGAGCTACTCCTCATTGATATGGCCATTAGCCAACAGGTTCGTCGCTCGCGAAAGAATCTATCGACATGCTGGATAGACTATAAGAAGGCCTATGACTCGGTGCCACATACATGGCTCATGAGGGTGCTAGAGTTGTATAAAATAAATGCAACTCTACGCACCTTCCTGATGTCATGTATGGGCCAATGGAGGACAGTCCTTCGCTATCCAGGATGTCGACCGATTCGGGAGAGCGGTGAACCGATCAGGATTGAGCGGGGAATATTCCAGGGCGACAGTCTGAGCCCACTGTGGTTTTGTTTAGCCTTGAACCCTCTTAGCACATTGCTGGAGGGGTCGAGGCTAGGGTATCCACTGCGGAGAGGAGGTCAGGTAGTATCTCACCTTCTCTACATGGATGACTTAAAGCTCTTTGCCCCCACCAAATTGCAACTGGTAGAGTTACTGAAGGTAACTGAAACTTTCAGTAATTCCATCAGGATGGAATTTGGTGTGGACAAATGTGCAGTCATGCATGTTAGACGAGGGGGGATTATGGAATCTGAAGGACTACAACTTTCGGATTCCATACACCTCAGACCGCTCTCCGCAAACGATACCTACAAATACCTGGGTATGTCGGAGGGGCTGGGCATCAGTGAGGCCGACATGAAACAATCGTTGAGGGAGCGCTTCTTTGGCCGCCTGAAAAAAGTTTTAAAAAGTCTTTTGTCGGGCGGCAACAAGGTGCGCGCCTTTAACGGTTGGGTCATGCCGGTCTTGATGTACTCCTTCGGCATACTGAAGTGGACTCAGACTGAACTAGATGCTCTGGATAGGAGAGTCCGATCTCTGCTGACCGCAAATCGGATGCATCACCCGCGATCGTCAGTAATGAGGCTGTACATCCCGCGAAAGTGTGGGGGTCGAGGCTTACTAAATGCTAAGACCCTTCACAATCGTGAGGTGTGCAGCCTCAGGGAATATTTCCTACATGCCGACGCGGGGATGCACCGAGATGTGGTCGCAGTAGATAAAGGACTCACCCCACTCAACTTGGCTAAAGAGAACTGGCGCAAGCCTGTAGTACTCAGTACTAATGACCGCAGGGAGGTATGGCAGAGCAAGGAGCTACACGGACGATTCTACCGGGCCCTCCATGGGCCCGACGTAGACTTCCTAGCGTCCGTGTCCTGGCTACGGTTCGGTGACCTATTTGGGGAAACCGAAGGTTTTGTCTGTGCAATTATGGATGAAGTCATCATGACGAATAACTACCGGAAATATATTGTGAAGGACGGGACGGTAGACATATGTCGGGCATGCCACTGTCCGGGCGAGTCCCTCAGGCATATTATTTCCGGTTGTTCTCGTCTTGCTAACGGCGAGTACTTGCATAGACATAACCAAGTGGCCAGGATTATTCATCAGCAACTTGCTTTGAAATATAACCTTGTGGAATCGGAGGTACCGTACTACAAGTATGTGCCCGACCCAGTTCTCGAAAATGGTCATATCACGTTGTATTGGGATCGATCTATCATCACTGACAGGACTATTGTCGCCAATAAGCCTGACATAGTGGTGATAGATCGATCAGAACGCCGCGCAATGATTGTTGATATTACCGTCCCGCATGATGAAAACCTCGTGAAAGCTGAGAAAGATAAACTAATCAAATATCTTGATCTAGCACACGAGGTTGTCAACATGTGGGATGTGGATTCGGCAACCATTGTGCCGATAGTCGTAACGGCCAATGGCCTAATGGCCAAGAGCCTCGACCAACACCTAAAGAGGCTCTCGTTGGGTGGCTGGATCAAGGGCCTGATACAGAAAGCAGTCCTCCTCGACACGGCGCGTATTGTGAGGAGGTTCCTGTCTCTGGAGCCCTAACCACCGGTAGCTTGGACCCTGCTCCCGATGCCGGTGGACCCCTATTTTTTATATTTTTAAATGTTTTTTTTTTTTTTGATAATGAAATATTTAAAAATGTAAATAATAAGTTTTAAAGATGAATAAAGGGAATAATAATAATAAGCCCCCTGGGAAAAGCGTTACCTCATCATGAGATTAACGTAAAACCGGAGGGAACATCAGACTAGCTTTCTACAACCCCATCATATAATAAAAAATGTATCATGAGGTCTACTGAAAAGCTTACAAACCGCAGGGCAGCTTGTGGCGAGCTGTTGGTGAGTGGCGACACTGCGTACCTTATTGCCTCAGAGAGTCGGTCAGGGCCTCGTCTCCAGTTTGCCTTTATTGGCTGGCTGGAGTGGAACCCCAAGAGTGCCCGCAGGACTCTCAACTCTGACTTGCCTTTACCGGCCGGCCAGAGGGGGGCCGCCAGAGCTATATGCTCGGGGATGGAAGTGTCTAAAGGCGTAATAGCGGGGAAACCCACTCCGGGTCTTTTAGACCCGCGACGGCGAAACCGGGGCCACACCTCTCTACACCCCTAGCCGCTCACACGTCTGTTGCCCCCTTCGCCTATGTACTGGCGGCTTTTCAGGGGGCCCAGCTAGTGAGCTGGCGAGTCACCGTCTGCCAATAAATTTCAATTTTAAATGTTGAAAGGCAGACGCCGTTTTCTTCCGGCAATAGAGGTTATCAGTCCACCTAACACCCCTTCCCATAGACCAGACATTTTTCACCACATTTTGCAATAGTCTTGCACCCACCTGGGACGGTCCATGACTGTACTCCAATAGTGCAGCCGTGGATAGCCCCCGGTTGGTGCCCCACCCCATTTTAGATTAAAGTTCTCAAAGGGGCCTCTGCGCGTTGGACCTGTGTCCCCGTGTATGCCTTCCAAAGGACCGGACATCTTCCGCAAGGAAGCTGAGCCGTGATGGAAAAGAGATACAAAGATAATAATAATAATATTCATTTATTTGCACAGAATGTAGGTATTTACAATAAGGTGGTTACAGAAATGTTAAAGAATCCTCATACATTCTACCATTTTGGCATGCAAACATTGAAGCAGTTCATCATTAAACATTTATGCCCAGTTAAAAGGTATCAGCTAGAAACTCCGATACAGAGTAGTAACACTTATTTAATAAAAGTACGGTTAGTTTCTTTTTGAATTTTGTTACAGGTTCCTCTTTTATAGAATCAGGAATGTGGTTAAAGATAGCGGGTGCCATACCAAAAACACTTTTCCTCAACAAAGCAGTCCTGCATCTTTCAGTGCGTAGCAAGTTTCGGTATTGAGAACGCAAAGTTACATCTCGGTATCTGCTTTCTGATAACGATAAAAATAGGTTTTTATTACATTTAACAAAAAGAGCAACTTCCAAAATGTAAAGGCACGGAAAAGTCAATAAATTATAATTTTTAAAAATTGGAACACAGCTTTCAGTGACTTTCAAAGCAAATATTGCTCGCAAACAGCGTTTTTGGGCTTTAAAAATACTCTCCCTTTCGGTACAATTACCCCAAAATATAATTCCAAACCTCAAAATTGAAACTACAAGACCATGATATGCTAGTAATACTGTTTTGATATTAACTTTCCTCCTAAGATTATAAAGTGCATATGCAGATGCGCTGAGTTTTTTACAGATTGCTTCAGCTTGCGACTTCCATGTCAGCTGACTGTCGATTAAAATTCCTAAAAACTTTGTAACCTCTACTCTGTCCACATCTTGGCTATCGTAATTGATGTTCAGGTCGTTAATACGAAGTCTTTGATAAAAATGCATTATTTTTGTTTTAGATATGTTAATCTGTAAGTTGTTACTATTTAGCCAATTTATTATAACTTTAATGGTGTAGTTTATATCGTTTTCGTAATTTTCACGATCAGTACATTTTAAGAGTGTCGTACTATCGTCAGCGAAAAGTACCATAGGATGGTGGATTTGGCGTGGGAGGTCGTTAATGTAAATTATAAATAATAAGGGCCCAAGGACGGTTCCCTGTGGTACACCAAATTTAATTTCTCTACTGGAAGACACATATCTTTTTTCTAATTTAGACTTGACACATATTTTGTATAGTTCTGTTATTTGTTTGCGACCGGATAGATATGTTTTTATTAGGTTTAGGATATTACCTCGAATGCCATAGGCGTTTAATTTTTGAAGCAAAATGTTATGGTCTACAAAATCGAAGGCTTTCGACATATCTGTATAAACAGCACATATAGGCGTTTTTTTATCAACATTTGTCATAATGACATTCAACAAGTCAAAAATTGCCATGTTTATATTTCTATTTTTTCTGAACCCGTATTGCTCATGGCAAAGTCAAGGACTTTATATAGAACTGGACCGAGATCTTGGCAATTTATATTATCTAAAATAGACTTTATATGCATAACATAAGACATAATATGGCTTGGCAAACATTACGGTACACTTGAGATAGCAATAATTGTACCTTGTGTCCCTGTCTAATACACACTGTGTGTTGTCACGTAAATAGAAAATGCATATTCCTAAATTAGTAGAGTTTTTGAACTAAATGTACAAATTCATAAACCAACTTTTTTCATCTTAATTTATCCCAAGAGACGCGATACAACTATCGGAACTTTTGTTCGTCAACGATTCGTTTTAAGAGGACTTTTTTTCGTCAACGTAAGGCCAGGAGGCGATTTTCATATAATGTGCTTTTATCCATAGTTTTTTGACAGCTTGATATTAAGTCAACGCATTTATTTCAATTAGACCATATAAAGACACTTTTGATCTATTAGGTATTTATAATAGGAAAAAAAAGAAGTTACTGCCGCGTTCCAAAGTGTAGATTCCTATGGATTAAAACGGGCAGTAAACTACATGGTTACTCTTTTGCATCAAAAAAAAAAAAATGGCATTTCGACACATTGTCCATAGAAAAGCTGTCAAAACGTCAAACTCATTCCTTATATAAAAGTTATCTGACGATTGAAAAATCAGCCCTAAATATTATAAATTAAACGATTTGATTGGTACCTATAATAAATATTTTATTACTAATTTAACAAAAAAAATCTAGGTATTCTCTCTATCTGACTCGTAATGAAGTTATGAGAACTCGGTTTGGGCTTTTCTATTTAGCTTCTTCTCAATGGTAGTAAAAAAAATACAAATGCTGATAACCCCATTTGCATTGACGTAAACCGATAATTTGAATAAAAAAAAATTAACAATTGGATTTATTACACAATTAATTTGGAATTTGCGTTGTAAATGCTTGCAAAAGCGAATATTACCCGGACTGTGGAATATCTTTTCACAGAAAGGGTTTTTCATTACTTGAATTTTCTTACCGTTAGGGTGACCATGATACTTCTAGTAGCAGTACATACAAAATCTAAATGTCTATTAAGGGATTATTTTTCAAAGATTTTTATTATTGTAACTCTAAGACCGCAATGATACTCATTTTCAAATTTAAATCAAGGCATTGATACATTATTTAATAGCTCTAAAAAGCAAAAGTTTCACGTTCAAAAGACCTTTGTGACTCTAAATAAAAGAAACAACGTGGTTATGAACGTACCAACGTGGATTAGTTTTGTCAACTTTTTTTAGCGCGTAAATTTAAAAAACATCTCGAGTTGTTTTGTTCCCCACTACATCGATGTAGTTATTAAATACTTTAGTTAATGCAGTTTTAAGTGTTTTTTTAGGTAAATTTGTTTCCGCAGCGTGATATTCTGTCATCATTCAGATATCTGTATCACAGTCAGTCGATCGAAGTTGTCAATGAAATTGTAAACTAGCATTTCGTTGTGATTTCATACTTTATTGTGAATCCTGTTTCAACAATGTCGTACGTTCGTTTACTTACCTTTATCAAAATATCGAATTAAATCTAGGCACATAGTCTCAGTTTTTTTTTATTAAAATGTATATAAAATGTGATGCTTTTATTTTTAGTGAAACACAAACAAGACGTCGCCGTCGTGTTAGTATGACCAAACTGCTTCACCTGTGGGAATTTTTAAATAACTTTAAATAAATTGCATATAATATTGCAATAGGTACCTATATTGGTTTATAAATTTCCTTTCATCAATTTGGAATGGGTTATTTATTTCCCTAATGCGACGCTGTCGCTTTTTCTCCATACGATATTTACTCTCTAAATATTCAAATATCTCGTACTCGTCACACATTTACAAAAACAGTAAAAAGTGTGATCTAATAAACACTTGTAATTTTTATACAAAGTATCGAGTTTAGAAAGTCTTATTGACCAAATTTTAAGTGGGTCCTCACAACAGTTTACCTCTAATAACAAAAACAATGTTGAATAAGCTCGTAAATACTAACTTTTTCAAGATCGCTTATTTTGACATTACAGCCGCTCAATATACACTCTGCTGCTATCAAATAACACATCATGGTATGAAAACTATACAAAAGAAAAGGTGAACGGATTTCGTAAACGTCAACTTAGCAGGCCTGCTACAGGCCTGCTTTAACGATGTCATAGTACAAAAACGCAGGGCAGTTCAACTTCCAGGCAACTTCTGCCCTGCTTTAAGAGGTCATAGTAAGCCCCCTGACCCAAATAGGAGCGGCGGCGCGGCGACCTATAGTCCCAGCCTAACATCTGAATATAATTACAAAATGTACCTAAACAAAAAAGGTATGTACCAGGGATGTTACGGAGGTGGTTTTATCGGAACCGAAGTCGGAGTCGGAGTTTTTAAATTTGGTTTGTCGGATTCGGAACCGGAATCGGAGTCCGAGGCGGATTCGGAGGTGTTAGCAGAAGAGAGATGTGTTAAGGACAGGCCTAATAAAATAAAATAGTATTTACATAATTTCAGTCAGCCTCTTTAATTTCAATTAAAAATAATAAACCTACATACTTAGTAAAGGCGCAGGCGAAAAAAAAAATGCTTCGACCTCCTATTCAAACCTACGATTTAAAAGTATCGGAGCCGAAGTCGGAACCGGAGATGTAATATCAATCGGAAGTTCCGACTTATCGGAGTCGGAGTCGAAGCTCCGTAACATCCCTAGTATGTACAATAATCGTGTAAATGTTAGAAGACATTGCTAATTATGGTCATATCTTTTTCCGATTGGTTTAGTTAACTTGCGGTATAAAGATATTGTAATGCTTTAAAGGACATACAATATTTAGTAATACTAGGCAGGACTTATTACACCATAAGTCTGCCATATGGTTACCCTTGTGTTAGAAAGTGACAAGGCGTACACTTATACCTATCTCACGTGATTCGCAGAAATCGACAAGTACTCATTCCAGTTGTACGTAGTACTTATTACTTCTATGGGCAAAGTATGTTAAATTTATTTAAAAAAGATGATAATGCCTCATATATGACTTTTTCTATTATTTTAGAAAAAACTGAGACTAAAGCTATCGGCCTATAGTTTGACATATCTTCTTTACTGTTCTTTTTATGAATTGGTTTTACAATAATAGTTTTTAAGTTGTTTGGAAATGTTCCTGATGATATGCTAACATTAATAATATGAGCTAAAGGGCAAGCTATACTATTAGCAACAAATTTTATGATTTGAGTGGAAATCCCATCATAACCAAAGCTCTTTTTATTCTTTAGTGTCTTAATTATTTTTATCACCTCTTGAGGTATGACTGGTGCCAGAAATATTGAGTTTGGGTTATGGTCTATTTGCTTAATGTCGAGAATTGAGTTATTATATTGTTTTCACGATAAGAAGATTAAAATGACACATGTCAATAGGAGTTGCTAGACATGTGACTGTAGTCGATTCAACTATCGATAAAACTTGTAAAATTTCAGCGAGAATTTGACAAATTATTGTAATGTGATTTGATGTACATTTCAAATACTTATGATTTAAGTAATTAGGATTAAGTCAATTAGCATGCATATCTTCAACAATAGACGATTACGTGCTGATGTGATAATGAATCCAGCAGGTATGGGATGAGTGAACATAAATGTTTATTTATCACCAATAATAAGCCCAGGGGGCTTACCATGGCGTCTTAAGAAAACGTTCAAATGCCAGCCAGTCAATATCCGTTCAAAAGCAGGCCTTCTTCTGAATCGCTAAAAATCGTACCATGACAGTACAAAAGGTGAACGACTATTCAACCAAGTTGAACGGATAAGCTTGTTTATGGTACGAAAAGTCTATACAAAAAAAAAACAGGTGAACGGATTTCGTAAACGTCAACGTAGCAGGCCTGCTACAGGCCTGCTATAACGATGTCATAGTACAAAAAAGCAGGGCAGTTCAACTTCCAGGCAACTTCTGTCCTGCTTTAAGAGGTCATGGTAAGCCCCCAGTAGCCGGGTCGCGAAAAAGAGGTTTATCTTGCGAAAGGTTCGTCGGTCCTGAATTTTGGATGTGTTATGTTAGGTGTTTTTATGAAAAGCCCACAAACAGGCACACAGACAGAGAGAGAAATAGACAGCCAAACAGAAAGACAGACATGGGCTTCAAACCTATAAAATACCTCTGATTTTGAGTCGGGAATGAAAAATAAGAATTTAATTTTCTACAAAATTGATGTGAATAATTTTTGGCATAAAACCCGTATGGAGTTATTTAATAAAAACTCATTTTTGGGTTCTTTAACCCGAGATGGCAGAGTGCGCCGAGGTCACTCAAGGCACAAAATTTGTAAATTTTATAAGAACACATATCCATAACACATAATTATCCAAAATTTAGGACTGACCGACCTTTTGCAAGGCAACTGGGCTATAATGAGCCTTATTTTAATTATTCAATCAACTGAGCCTATCGTCTATAATTATTACGGTAGTCAAAATATTCATTCTGTTAACATAAATTTATCGAAATTATTTTATCGATACGCACGTCTCTGGCAACTGGTACCATCTGACGCAAGTTTGAAAACGCGTCGGGGTTTTTTCAAAATCAGTTATGTAATATATAATTATGGCGTTAAACACATAAAACTATATTGTTTCTATGTTTCTGATTTTAAAACAACCTTTTGGGTAACGCTTTACTAATATTTTAAATTGATTTAAAACTTGTTGAATTAAATTGTCATACACAAGCGCCATTACAATTTATTTTCATGTCATGAACTGACATCTGCCAAATTAATCAACTTATCGTGAAAGCAATATAGGTGTACTTGTAATTTGGTCAATGAAGAAATTATTGAAACACTCAGCTATTTCTTTCGGGTCTGTAATTGTCTGATCATTAATCCTTATGTGTGATATTGGTTCCTTATTTATTTTGTTGTTATTTATTATTTGCCATGAGGTTTTTGACTTATTAATAGAGTTTTCGATCAAGTGATTATTTTGGGATTTCTGAGTTAATTTAATAATTTTTTTAAATCTCTTAGAGTAGTTTACAAAAGCTATTTTATTTTCTCTTGACGGTCTTAGCCTATGATTCCAAAGTAAATTTCTCTGTTTTTTACTGCATAATCTAATGCCACGCGATAGCCATTTAATTGGTTTTTCAGATTTTCTTGTCACTACTTTATAGGGAAAACATAAGTCATGCAGAAGCTTAAATATTTCAATGAAATTATCGTACGCTTTGTTCGAATCCTCCGTGTCATATACGTCACAAAACGATAGGTTTTGTAAATAGTTATTAAATTTTGTGAGATTTTCTGTACAAGTATCTCGAATCTTAGTTCTCCAAGTTTTAATTATGCATGATTTATTTACTTTTATCTTAATTACTTGTGCTGTATGGTCAGACAGCCCGAAGTCTAACACTTGTGAACAATGAGCTTATATAATACTAGAGGAGCAGCGTCCTTATACCAAATTCAGAAAAACGTAACCACTTACGAGTTTAAAGTGGTAGCTTTGAAACGAATACATAAATTATGTCAATCTGTCAAAATACTATATTTGTCTCATTTCTTCTTCCGTCAAACTAATTATGTTGGAATGAGACAAGACATTGTTATCGGAAAAACGGCCAGAGTTGCCAATGATCTACATAAATTCCCCAGAATGAATGAAGATGTTAATTAAATCAATTACTATGAAAGGTCGAATTATGTATACATTAAGGGCTGATTTTTCAATCGTCAGATAACTTTTATCTGGGGAATAAGTTTTACGTTTTGACAGCTTTTGTATATAAAATATGTCAAACCGTCATATTTATTCCTTGGATAAAATTTATCTGACGATTGAAAAATCGGCCCTAAGGAAAAAAAAAATGCGTCAGCGTAAATATAATATTTATTTTTTAATAAATTATGTTCAATGTTATTCGAACACCCTTTTGCTGATCTAGCGAATCAATTAGGATTTAGGCCGCGTTGAGTGCGCGCCGAAGTCAGTGCATATTCGGACAGCAACCGGGTGCATTCGCCAGCATTTTCATTAGCCATCATTTTAGCGTAGCCTTTTATTCGTTATAAAATAAATGGTTTTTAGCAAGTTAAATACAACGTTTTAGTAATCAATCCAATAGTCAATACCACTTAGGTCGCGAACCGAACAAATTATATTTCAATAATTTAGACATAGGAACATACATTGGTCATTCACTAAACTCCCAACAATCTGGCAAAATCAAAATCGTTTTTACTGGTAACACTGATGGCAAAAACAATGTTTGTTAAATTAATTTGGTTTCGTAATGTTTTTTTTGGATAATCTTATGGAAAATTAGCATCAAGTGCTTTATTAATCTTTTCAGATCGTGACATGCAAATTTTAACTTCACATTTCACCATTTTGATATTTTTGTCGCTAAGCAATCACTCACTTGACGTCAAGCTGACAACTGAAGTCAGATATGCCTGTGGACATATACGAAGTAGTAACGCGTTGGTGCTGTACACTGCTGATCTAGTCCTATATAACATCATTGCTTGTGAATGACATTTCTGTTTGGTATTATGTGCAAAATTATCTAAACAAGTATTACTAACAGGACGTGTTGCTTCATTGATTTCTAAAATAAGATTGTAACTCAGGAGAAAGTATTTAAGTTCCAAGGTAATTCTATTATTTTTTAAAACGTCTATATTAAGATCGCCGCATAATATTATTTTAGTGTGACGATTAGTACATATTTTTTTAGAATATTATCTAAATTTTCATAGAATTTACTTAAGTTGGACAGCTTAGGCGGTCTATATACACATAATATAATTAAATTATGCTGTTTCATCTTAATTGCGCAACATTCTATTATTCCTGAAACCGAGTATTTCATTATGTCGGGTAACTCTTTATACTCATGGCCCTTTTTGACTAAAATACAGGCTCCACCGCGTTTTATGTTGCTTCTTGCGTAACATGCAGCGAGCCTATAATTAGGTATATAAAGAAGATGTTCCTGCCCGGACATTATAAAATGCTCGGTTATGCATATAATATCTACATTTATTTGTTTGATTAACAGCTCCTGAATGTGCACGGTTAGCAGGTCAGATTTATTTATAAGTCCGGCAATATTCTGATGCATAACATAAATGTGATCAAAGAAAAAACTCGGTATGTGTGACCGCATTCGTGTTAACATTATTTTGCAGATCAGGCTCTAGTTCAGATGGTGACCTTTGGTAATCATTTACAAGTAACAGCAAATTTTGAAAAATATTTCTCATACCTCGGTTATTTATTTTTTTGTTATATTTAGAAAACATAGTAAAATCATAGGATAAGTCTAAATTAGAGTCTAGGACTGTTACATAATAATGTGTCAATAAATCTAAGTGAAGCAGGTTGTTAAATGTTTCGATACGCCAGTTAATTGTGTTATTTATATAGCTATTGTGTTATTTGCTTTTATTATCCATACTGTGACATTATCGATATCGAGCTAACCGTCGATATTGAGGTGGGTTTCTTACAGAATGACACTACTGGAATTGAGGTTTCAGACACTCAGCTTACGATTCTCATTTGAAAGCTTGGGATCCTAAGTGTCGTTTCGATATCGGTTGAGAGACAGATAAAAAAAAAAGTTTCAAAGATAAGAAATTGAAAATAAAAAAAAGTTAAATAAAAGTAAAAACCGAATTAAAAAAAAGAGTGAAAAACCAGTTTTAAAAGTCGGTGGCTTTTATTTGTTTCAGTGTAGAATTGCACCGAGTTCTGAAACTATTAATTTTGTATCATGCTAATTATTTCACTCTTTTGTGTCGGTTTTAATTTTTATTTAAAGTTTTTTTATTGAATACATTTTAGTGGCATAAATTTCACACTTTAAGACTACAAATTTAAATGACACGGTTGTTTAAGAATAGGTATTAATGTATAATTATCATGGCGGCTCCTTACAAATACATACAATCTTCTTTGTTCTTGGCTAATGTTTCTGAGAGACAGTTAAAACAGAGATTGAACGTACTCATCAAAACTTATGCTGAAGGGAACAAACCAAAACGTCATCTAACTATACGCTTTTTTGTTTTTGTTGATTTTTTCAAAAAGCGCTGAATTAATTTCGAAAAAAAAACATACGGGACCACCTCTAAAGCATGGCCTACCAAACAAAGAAAGAATCATCTAAATCCATTCAACATTGGCGGAGATATCACGTAAAAAACATACAAAAAAAAAAAACATTCAGACGAATTGAGAATCTCCTTTTTGAAGTCGGTTAAAAAAGGAAATTTATCTTTAAGGCAGTGCTTTTTTGGGAGCTAGCTGACAGGCCGCCTTGTTGAGTGTAGTTTATTAATACGAACTTAACTCCGAGAAGACGGATTGGCAATCCTAGTATGTTGTTATATCCGTTAAGGTCAAATACCTACTTAGGGCCAGCGCACACCAAACTGCTAAATGCTCTCGCATGGTATTATATCAGCGTAACCCTGTCAAACCGTCGTCTGCTCACACGCCGAACATTACGCACTGATAATACAATACTGTTGTAACTCAAAATGTGACTTTTTACAGAATCGACGGAAAATTGATTTTATTCACTTCCTATTATAGATTCTAAAAAAATGAATACTTTACACAAAAAGTAAAGTTAAAGTATTCCGTTTTTTATAATCTATAATAGGAAGTGAATAATCCATTTTCCGTCGATTCTGAAAAAAGTCTCATTTTGAGTTACAACAGTATTATATTATCAGTGCGATTACACCAAAGTAGCTATTAAGTTAAGATAAGAATTCATTTGTAAACTTCCTTAGTTATAAGCTCCATACTAAAATCAGTCTCATTAAACCGTTTACACTGTAAAGACGTGTCTTTTTTTAAAAACTTAAACGTTGCCTCGCCGAACCTAACTATGGTCGAGCAAAATTGTTACTGCTCGACCAAGCAGTCGACATGCACGCCCCTCCATGAGCAAGCTCCTTTGAAAATGCTCTGGGTTGCCAGGCGGGCGTGCATGACCAGTACACTGTTATAAATAAGACAGTTGACGACACGTTTGGTGCAGTGGCTAAGCGATTGGCTTCTGCAATACGGGTCGTGGGTTCGATTCCCACACGGAACAAAAATTTGTGTGCCCTACAGATGGTAGTTTCGAGTCTGGGCGTTTGTTTGTGAGATTTGTGTCTGTAAACGCACCCACGATACAAGAGAAACCTAAGGGGCAAAGTTTAAAAAAAAAAACTAAGACAGTGGTACACTGGAGTTTGCCCTCAACCATATTATCAATCTCTCTCTATCACTCAAAGGTTTGCTGGTAGAAAACAAATTTTTGAGTAAGCTCGCCTTTGTAGGTACATGACTTTACTGAATTTATGTTTATTTTATTGTGCACAATAAAGAATAAGAATAAGAACTTTTCTTCGTCCATGATTTCCAACTGACGCTGGCCGCGCCGTAGGTAGTAAAACACATGTCCAGACAGTTTTCTCTGAGCATTTAGAATCTGAGCGCGGGAGGCGCGCGTCGCACTATGGAAAATATAGGTGCTTTGCTGATTAAAAATCGGTAACTTTTTTATTTTCAGTCATAGTAACTTCAAATTTTGCACACATATAGAACATAGTATAAGAATTTTACCAATAGTACTTTTAATATGAACTAGTGGTAGGTCGTGGTTTTACTCGCACTTTATTTTAGGAATCCGTAAAAAATGTATACAAATGAATGAGTTTGACTTCAATATGATATTTTAATTATTTTTAAATTTCAAGACAACTAAATAATACAGAATAAATTAAAAATAAAATATATTTTGACACATTTTACAATATTTTTATTTAAATTTTTATTACTAAGTAAAATATAGGTACACTTAGCTTTAGATAGTGAACTGCAATAATAATTTCTTCTGGATGGCACAAACAATAAATTCAATATTTTCAGATGGAACATGACGATTTTCACGTAAAAACGTTGACAGAGCGGGTACAGTCTTATCGTTTTCAATATAGAAAAGTATTATTTCACGCATCGAGCAACTGAATTAGTTCATTGTTATAGTTATAAATAGTAACTAATTGCGGATTGCAAATAATTAATATAAAGAAACATTTTTTGTGCTTCACTTTATAGAGGAAAATCAAATGAGTCGTCGGAATACTCATATTCTTTCCCTACTATACAGTATTCTGTTTAATCCTACTACCCCTCCCTATCTTAAAGAACGTTTTGAGTTCATGCGTGATTCACATTTACGATCCTTGAGATCATCGGAAAACTTGAAACTGAAGATGCCTATGCATTCCACAAGATTTTTTGATCATTCGTTTACTGTCCAGGCCATTCGCTTGTGGAATGCACTACCTGTGTCTGTGAGGCGTGCTCAGTCGTTGTTTTCTTTCAAAAGAATGGTGAAGGAACATTATTTGACTCTATAGTATTAATTTTTAAATTATCTATATATCTATAATCATATGTGTATGTATCTTATTTGAGTATGTATGTATATATAATATATATTTAAAATATGTATATATTTGTGTTATAATATACTTATATTTATACCTAGTTATTTAGTTGATTTCTGATTTTTATAAGGTTATATATTTGTACGCTGCAAACTGCCCGTTAATTTTTCTTAACAATTCTTTCCATCCTATGGTTGTCTGGAAGAAATTGCTTTAAGCGATAAGACCGCCATTTGTACTGTTTTAATTAAGTGTATTCCTTCTGTTTTATTTCTTTTAGTGTACAATAAAGTATATCTATCTATCTATCTATCTATGAGTTTAGTGTGCACCATGTACCGACTTTTATCACAGGTTTCTTTATTCTCACGTAGAACGCGTGCAAAATCACATTTACGCCGATAATGTATATTAAAACCAAAGATATTTGACCAACGATCAAAAAAAAACTTTTAACTATCAATTTGCCACAATTATGCATTTTGGCACCTCTGCCACATATTACTTCATAACTACTGAACGCGCAAAAATGCGCAGCTGATTCATTACTAAAATATTATTAGGTATCCAATGAACGTTGTAATACCAAATTCAGAATGTAGGCAAGTGTAGCTAACAGTCAAAAGTCTCGACGAAATTTAAGAATTTAATTTTTTCCCATCTTTGACGAAAATATTTATAACAAAAATATTACTTCACAAAATTAAATAAAAACAACTGTTTTTAAATCTGTAATAAACAACCTTTCGAATGATATGTAACACTATATGAGGTTCTTTAAAGAAATAACCAAAATTCAACTCTGTAAGTCTATGATTTTCAAGGTATAATTAACAGAAATTTCTGAGTGTCGGAAATTAACGTTTTTACACAATATTTTACATGACAAGTTATTGAAAAACAATTGAAATATGAAAAAATGACTCCTTATCTAAAAAATAAGACCAAGATTATGTCTAATTTGCATCATTCAAAAAAGTATTTTTAATCAGCAAAGCACCTATATTTTCCATAGTGCGTCGGCTCGGCAGCGTCATGTAGAACATATACTCGAATACGCATCTTGCAAGCTCGAGCATGGTCGAGCATCAAGTTTGGACGTGTATTTAATTTTGCATTGTATGCTATAGTCTTAAAGTCATTTTTTCAGTGGACTCAAAAAATGCCCTGCTCTGCTTTCGGTGTGCGCTGAGCCTTAAACGCTACTCAATTTTAAGTTGCCGTTAATTTCGTGCTGTCAATTTCCTGAAAGTGACAGCACGAGACTTAACGGTGTCTTAAAATCGAGTAGCGTTTAAGTATTTTGCCTTCAGCATGCTCAACTGACGCTACAAACAACTGTCAATAGTTTTTGTTTAGTGTAATACATTACTTTTTTTTTGTTCTTTTTATTTAGCGATTGGCTCGCGTTGGCCACTATCTCGCCTCATGGTAAGTGATAATGTGGTCAACGGTGAAGCACGCTTGCCTAGAAGTAACCAATTCACTCTTGATTTAAAGACCCCAATGTTGTAGCTATCAGGAAACACAGACTCCGGCAGGGAATTCCACTCCTTAGCTGTACGAACAATGAAAGTGTTCGCAAAACGCTTTGTACGTATGAGTGGGGTGTCCACCATGTACCGATGGCGCATTGCCGTACGTCTTGTAGTCCGATGATGGAAAGAAAAAAGAAAGAAAACGTACTTATCATAGTGTCTTTTACAATTTTGACGTTGGCAGAATTATCGACTAATGATGGAGCCATGCAAATTAAATTGGAATTGGAGTATTTGGCCATTAGTCTTCTTTCAGGACAAAATTATAGTGACGACTCCGGGCGCCATATATGGAAGAGTGGGAAGTCGGATGCTAAGGCGAACATTCAATAAAACACAAGTTTGAAGAAAATTAAATCAATTTTAATATGCTTTATTTAGTTTAGTTTATAAATCACATATTTAGCACTTGAAATCACTTTATTCTTAATTCTAAATAACAAAAAATAATCAATATATAAAAGTTATGTTTTTACGGTTTTGCCCCACCTCTTGTCCAAAACCAGGTATACCCAAATCTTATACCCGATTTTGCCCATAACAGTGGCAGAAATTAAACTCATCAAGATCTTCGGGTTCCCAACCCGTACAGCCTTCATAGGCCCAGTTCTTACATACCTATAAGAATTGCACCCATGCATCGCTCCTTCGCGAGCATAATGATACACCCGTTAATTCCAAAGAATATTAGATCAATTGACCATAAAAGCGTTTTTCTTATTTATTGTTGTCGAGCATGCACTGACGCCATTGAAAGTTTGTTGACAAACTAATGGCCAAAAGCAGCTAGCGAACGCGCGCCTAAATTTGAAACGTGTAACAGGCTATACTGCCTTGTCCCGGTTTTACTCCCATACCCGGTTTTGGACTAATCTCCCCTAATACTTATTATTTTTTTTGGAAATAAATTGTATCTTATCTTAGTGTGCGATTACAGTGGCGCGGGGCGGGCAGCGGGAGCGGGTGGCGGGTCAAGCGGAAAACGCACATTTCCATGGATGAACACAGTAGCAGCGGGGCGATTGAGCGGTCCGGAAGAACCTACCTCGTGCGATATTGGAAATAATAATAATGCCAGATTATTAATTTGAAAGCTAGTGATTATGTAAAGTGGTACCTATTCTTTGTAAAAGCAATCGCCACGATATCAATAGTGATCGGTATAGATATGGAGAATTTATACTTTATACGAAAGGGTTTATACGAATTTCTTCCCATAGTTTTTTAATTACTTGTCTATTCGAATGATTTGAATCACTAGAATTCCACAAAGGTGGCCGAGACAATACGGCACTAATAAAATATTCAGTCGTAAGCGGCATGTCCGAACAAATCGAGCGGGAAACGCAAACTGATTTCCGCTCACCCGCCCCGCCCGCACTTGGTGCACCTTAGTCAAAAACTATGTGTTTGCGTTACCCGCCAGCGGATTCCGCTGCCCGCTCCGCTGCCACTGTAATTTCACACTTATTCATTGCTGCGACCAAACACAGTAACAATTCCAACTAGCTACTAGTGTGGGGTGCTAGTGCCTTCAAGCCTTTTATTTGAGTTGATTTTCTTGTATAATCCGATATTTTTCTTTCTAGCTCTCGTTCTAATGCTAGCAAAATATTAAAAAGTAAAACAAAAATATAAAGGCGAGTGTACATTACTGCTCCTGGGAAATCTCCGTTCACCACACAATAACGCGGGGGTAGTTAGCGTTGTCATGGTAACCGAGTCGACGACGGTCTAGAAAACTTTGATTTGAGCTTGATTGTTATGATATAATATGACTGTGTTATACAAGGTTAGTCAGAAAGGGGGTATTCACCCGAAAGGGTGTTAAAGTACCCATGGATAACTTTTGTTCTACCAGTTTTTTCAATAGCTGTATTTGAAATAGCTGTTCAAAGATTCCACAAAAAAATACGCTAAAATCTACGTATCCTCAGCTGTGTCTTCATTTTGGGTCATATTTGGGGTCAAGAATTAGAAGCTACATTTTCTGAATTCGTAACTAAAGCAGGAATGAAGAATTTTTGAAAGTACTAAAATAAAGTTAATTCTGCAAGAAAATAAAATCAATCGATTTTTAAAATTTTAACACTTGTTTTAAAACAGTCATCAGTGATACAACTGGCGAGGCGTAAGCTGAGCTTTGCATTTGTGTGAGTGCACATAGAATCGTTTGCCAAAAAGCAGTATAAACCGGTTTAAACCAAGCAAAGGACGCGTCTGCATTCATTCGCGTGAGGCCTCGCGGACGGTACTTATATAGAAAGAGAAGAGAAAGAAAGAAAAAGCCTTTATTTCACACAATCGAGACACATAAAGTTACGGGATCGTAGGCGACTGCATACAGCAGCAGACAACGTGTCGCTCCGACACTACTGGTTTCTATGTATTTCTATGAAATACCTTCCGCAGCTAGCGACACGTCGCCCGACTACACGTTGTACGACCGCAGACGACGTTTCATCCGGCCGGAGATCAGTAGTGCCACCGACGCTGGAGCGACGACACGTTGAATCTTTCTTAAAAAATGTGTTTTTCCAATTGCGAGGAAGAAAAACTGATAAACCAGGTGGCCCAATATCCTGCACTGTACGAAGCATCTAACAAAAACAAAAGATACAAAAGTAAATCGCGATCACTAATCCTAAACAGGTTAGACATCTTGTCTCACGGAACATTCAGAACTAACTGGAATACGACGTGTCGTCTGCTGCAGCCATCTGCAGTTTGGTTCTGAATCATGACTGCAGCGACAGGACGCTGCGACGTGTCGCAACGAAACGTCGTCTGATGCTGCTGTATGCGGTTGGCTACGAACTCGTACCTTTACAAAGAGATAGAACATACACACGAGATAATATCTCTATAGTCTAAGAAAATAATAACATCACGCCTATATTCCTCAAATGGTTAAGAAGAGTATTACACTCTCATTTCGCTTTTATATTTTATTTTCTATGTAATGCCATCAGCCGGGCACAAATCCAGACTCCTGGACTGAGAAATTCTACACGGAAATACCCAATAACACTGCCCGACCTGGGGATCGAACCCAGGACTTCACGCTCAGCAGTCGCGTTTGCGACCACTAGTCCAACGAGAGAGTCTAAAAAACACATGAAAATACAACCGAATTCGGAACCTCCTCCTTTTTGAAGTCGGTTAAAAATAATAGTAAAAGTTTTTTTTTTGTTTCAAAATGCTCACAAAATCGTATCGTTCGAGCTCTAATGTAAAATATACAGTGCAGAGCATTCAACTGATCTCACACTCCCGGAAAAAAGCGACCTTTTCAATAAACTCGGTATACCAATCAATACGCGTGTATCAATCAAACGATAGAGAGATAACGCATTGATTAATGTTCTGACCTGACCATTGACATGGAAAACAATGGCTCAGATTGTACTGCAAGCATAGTAATGACGAGCCCGGGGTAAATCGAAGTGATTGATATGTAGTAATATGTTTTGATTTTACAAGATATATTTTCAATCTATACATATAAAAGGAGAAGCTGACTGACTGACTGATCTATCAACGCACAGCCTAAACCGCTAGGGTTAGAAAGTTGAAATTTTGACAGTAGGTAACTTTTGTAACGTAGGCATCCACTAAGAAAGGATTTTTCGAAATTCAACCCCTAAGGGAGTTAAATAGTGGATGAAAGTTTGTATGGAAAATCGTCACTTAACGGGTTCAAAATTTCACGCAAGCGAAGCTGCGGGCGAAAGCTAGTCTATTATACATAAGATATGTTTAAGTTATTTATATCGTGTGTCGTGGTATTCTCCGAAGAGTTGGGCAGAGGTGTACAAAGGCGTCCACTAGGCTCCCCGAGTCGAGTCGAATAGAATCGCAATAATTCGCTTTCTATGCATTTACTACACTACTAAATTAAATTCACCAGAAAAAAATTAAGGGCATGGTCAGTTACTGTAATAGAACATAAAAAGAGAAAAAAAAAGAAAATTATTTTGTTTGAAAACTGTGCTTCAAAAACATCAATAATTGGTAAGAAAGTTCAATCACAATGACAATGATATTCGTACGCGCACGCACACACGCAACCCTTTTATCTATTCATTCAAAAAAAAAGCCCGCGCAAAACATAGGCTGCGCACGAGACGGACGGCGCCAACTAGTCTGGCTCCCGCGCCGCCCTCACCCCACACACTCCGGCGCGTGCGTGTGTCGCCCGCCGCAGTCGGCCGCCCGCAGTAATTAGGTCAAGTTGCGTGACGCGCGGTGCAAGCGCAACCTCTCGTTACCGCGTACATACCGGTTTTTGTTGAATACGTAATTACATGTTGTGTTGATGAATACTAAATAGGCTTAATATTCGGTAAACTAAGGTCAAAGCAGACTGCATCGCGCCCTCTCCACCGAACCCGACTCCTCAGAACGCAACAGAGAGGTTATTAAGTTTTCACGAGCGCGCAATACGTATTACCTGTTAACATCTGTTATTAAATTGATAACTACGATTGCTCAGTTTTCTCGAGAGTACCCTTTGTGTTAATACTTCATAGAAGGCCGGCACGCAGGCGAATCTTATCTAGACAGATCGGAGCGAAAGTACCTAACCGAGGAGTTCGGGAGTCGGTGGACAGGCTGCGGCGGCCTAATTGCCTGGCCCGCGTGCCGCCTGACCTCACACCCATGGATTTTTACATGTGAAGTGAAATCAAACGGAGAGTGTACGTGAGTGAGCCCGATAGTCGCAAACTTTTAAAACAACTCGAAGTAAAAGGGCAAAGTGATGTTCTAATATCATTAAAAAACAATCTTTTAAAAAGTGCTCGCGTGTGTGTTGATAACAAAGGGCGGTGGCCATTTTGAAAAATTGCTGAACTGTAAGTTTTTAACAAGACTGTAAATTACCACCCTTATCAGCTGGTTTCAATCCTTATCAGCTGATCCTAATCACTGTTAGCTAATCCCTTCAAATTCAAATCCCTATTGTCGCAGAACAAATTCTAACTTTTAAATACGTAGAGTGGAGTGAGAGAGAAAGCATTCTGTGTGTGTGTGTGTTGCACGGATTTCGCGCTTTCGACTCGCTCGCACGCATTACATACCGGTATAGCTGACTGACGCATGACTCACACAAGCGTATAATGGTGCGTGATGTGTGTAGCTTACACGCGGTGGGATAAATTTCATTGATAGTCCGTGTCGTTGTCGTAGTATTTCTAGTATTAGAATGTCCATAAAATTATTCATATTTTCAGGATCAAACAAAAGTAAATAACTTTGTTAGATTTAAATAAATGAAATTAATGATTTTACATTTCAATAAGTATACCGCTTTCGTATGTACCCTTAAATTATTTCTGGTGAATTTAATTTAGTAGTGTATAAAACTGCGTTGATCAGCGACGAGCAGAGATGCGCCGAGTCGCATCACTCCGCGCATCGCTTGTTACGAGAATTTCTGTTTTAACGACTTGCGATTACTGACCGTTTCGCCTCGATTAGTCTTCACACGGAACAAATGCGACTCGACTCGATTCGATGCGTTTCGGCTGTAGTTGACGCCAGGCTTTATACACCCTCATTTCGCCGCTATGTTTAAGTCCCATGTAATGTAAGGGCGAGCTTATTGCCATCAATCGGGCACAAATCCAGACTTCAGGCGGCTACTGAGAAATTCCACACTGAAAAACCCTATAACACTTTGCCCGACCCGGGAACGAGCCCACTGCAGACCCACCGTATCCCTGGCCGTACCCCTGGTGGTACGGTGGGTATTTTAAAGTTTAACAATACCACTGTATTAAGTGATCGTAGTGCTGTGCTGATGTAGATACCAAACGGACAGAAACTTATAAATAGTTATCTCGCATATTAATGACTCATTCATTAGTTACATAGGTTGGTACATTATTGATACGGCGGCAATAATGCATATTAAGTTAACTCTTTTGTTAAACCGTACATAACACATTTTTTTCAAACCATAATGCATTTAAAAAAATGCACAAAAAATAAATAGAACTGTCTCAAGGGGACATTTGGAAGAAAACCAAAGTTTTCCTCAAAAACTATATATTTTCAGTATTATTTGTAATTTACATTTTTGTGTTGTTGACTCCGAGGAGACTGGCCGAGAAGTGAGTTGACGTTTATACAATTAATAAAAACGTAACGTTTTACACACAAAGTGGTGTCTTTGCTAACGCATATTTTGTAGGCGTCGCGCGGCGCCGGAACATCTTCCCCTCCGTTGAAAGCCCAGGCTTTCAAGCTTTCAGGTCATCAGAAGTGAGCAATGGACACAGTCGAACCAGAGGTCTTCGAACGATGCCACGGGTGGTCTTGATATCGGCGACTCGGGAAAGGCCATCAGGTCCAGGGAACAAGCGTGTTACACGCCCAAGACGCCAGCATAATGGAGGAATGTTGTCTTCTTGCAGTAATACTAAATCTCCAAGGTTTAGGCTGGACATGTTGGTTTTCCATTTTGTTCTTTGCTGTAATTCTGATATGTACTCCCTTTGCCATCTTTGCCAAAAATGCTGATGTATTTGTTCTAGGCGCGCATATCGCTGATGTTGGTTATGGGTCAAGTCTTTGAGCTTTGGAGATGGTGCCGCGATCAGTGGCTTTCCGATGAGGAAGTGCCCTGGAGTGAGAGAAAGGAAGTCGTTAGGGGATGATGAAAGGGGATATAGGGGACGGCTGTTAAGAATAGCCTCCACTTGCGCAAATAGTGTTTGGATCTCCTCAAAGGTTAGATGACTATTGCCCATTACACGCCTGATATGAAATTTTGCAGACTTTACCCCGGCTTCCGAGATGCCACCGAAGTGAGGAGCGTAAGCTGGTGAAAATACGAATTTGATGCCTTCCTGACTCGCACAATCAGATATTGGTTCCGTGTGATTTTTTAGAAAGCTAGCCAAGTCCTTGGCTGCTGCAACGAAATTACGTCCATTATCACAAAATATTTCAGCTGGCTTGCCTCGACGTGCAATAAATCTTCGCAAGGTCATTATGAATGCATCCTTAGACAAGTCACTAACGGCTTCCAAATGTAAACATTTGGAACGCAAACAGACAAATAAACATAAGTAGCATTTTTGAGTCTTAGCACCGCGTCCCTTGCGATTCAAGATTAAAAAAGGACCTGCGAAGTCTAAACCAACCGAAGCAAATGGAAAATCAGGTGTTATTCGCTGTGAAGGAAGGTTACCCATTTTTGAACTGAGTGTTTTACCATTGAGACGTCTGCATCGAATACAATTATGCACTGTGCTTCGAGCCAAACGTCTGCCATTTGTAGGCCAAATGAATTCCCTTACTGTAGCTAACAATAATTGCGGAGCAGCGTGCATGGTACGTATGTGTTCCCTTTCGAAAATTAATTTTGTTAAACGATGAGAAGAATCGAGAAGTATCGGATGTTTTTTGTCATAATGATAATCAGAAGCATTAATACGACCACCAACTCTAATTAAATTGTTTTTTATAAAAGGTGACAATGATAAAATTTTGGACTTGTTATTTAGTTGTTTGTTTTGAAGAAATGATTTATACTCAAGAGGAAAGGATTCCTGCTGAGCCATCGAACAAAGGTAAGTAAAGGATTCGTTTAATTCATTTATAGATAATTTGCCTAATATTTTATTTTCGTTTTTTAGATTGTATGCAAATCGTTTAACGTATGCAATTATTCTTTGTAACTTGTTAAGATTTGAATAGTTTTCAATGTTAATTATAGGATTTAAAATAATTACTGTGTTTGTTTTAATTTCAGGTAAATCAACAGGTATGGTTGCATTCAAGGTGGGCCATTTTGATTGATCTTCAAGTAAAAACCTAGGTCCGGACCACCACAGTGTAGATTCACATAGCAAACCACCATTCATACCTCTGGATATTAGGTCAGCTGGATTGTCTGCGGTAGGTACATAACGCCAGGAGGATAGTACGGTTGTTTCCAAGATCTCACCAAGCCGATTAGCGACGAAAGTTTTACATTTCATAGGGTTGCCTTTTAGCCAACCAAGTACCACACTAGAGTCACACCAATGGAATACTCGAGTAGGCTTAGACCTGATGGAATCTAGAACCGAATTAGATAGCCTAGCAGCAAGTAAGGCGGCACATAGTTCTAGGCGTGGAATTGTCGTTGGTTTTAAGGGCGCAACCTTGGATTTTGCGCATAACAATCGAACAGTGACGTCATTATTGCGATTTATAGACCTGATATAAACGCAGGCACCGTAAGCTGATTGAGAAGCGTCACTGAAAGAATGCATTTCCACTAAATCAGGTGAGTCACATACAACTGTTCTAGGAATTTGAAGAGTCGAGAGTAATGGTAAGTAGTGACTAAATTCAGTCCAAGCTTGACTTATATCTTGTTGCACTGGCTCATCCCAGTCAACCTTTTGCAACCATAACTTTTGTAAGATCATTTTTGACTGAATAATGCAAGGACTGAGAAGGCCTAATGGATCGAATATTTGAAATGATTTTGACATTATGTATCTTTTAGTTATATTATGATTTTCAGGATTTATGATTACAGGAAAATTAAAGCAGTCGCTAGAAGGATTCCAGCCAAGTCCGAGAGTGCTCGACGACTCGCTTAGTGTTAAATTATTATCCTGTGCATCCATTATGGAGTTATTGAGAATTTGAGGTAAATTAGTTTTGTATTTTCTTAGTCTGAAACAAGCTGAATTTAGAATTTTAGAAACTGAATTTTGTATGAATCTTAATTCGTCCTCCTCGTTAGACCCGGTGATGAGATCGTCAATATAAAAATCTTTTTGAAGAATAGTCTTGATTAATTTGTTCTCACACTCTTCACCGAGCCGCCAAAGACATTTGGTACTCAAATAGCTAGCACTTGCAGTACCGTAGGTGACAGTATTCAACTGTAACGTTTGGATCGGACTGGACTCATCCTCTCTCCACAATATCAACTGAAGGCTACGATCTTTTTCGTTCACGTCTACCTGTCGGTACATTTTCTCGATATCCCCAGTTAAGAGATATTTATACTGACGTGCCCGCAACAAAATAGAAAGAAGAGAATCCTGAATATTTGGACCCACCATTTGGATGTCATTGACAGAAAAACCAGAGGTTGTAGGAGCAGAGCCGTCGAACACTACTCGAATTTTGGTGGATTCACTGCTTTCCTTGAAAACAGCGTGGTGACAAAGAAAATAAGATGGATTTGGTATTAGTATTTTGGAACATGAAAGATGACCCAAATCTGAATATTCCCTAATAAAGGCGACATATTGAGATTTAAGTTCTGGATTTTTGCGAAATCTTTTTTCAAGATTTAATAAACGTTTTTTGGCTAAGTTGTATGAGTTTCCTAAGCAGTCAGGTGATTCCTTTAGTGGTAATCTGACACAAAATCTGCCTGTATTTAGACGAAAGGTATGAGCTAAAAAATGTGCCTCACAAGCCTTATCGCTTTCACTTAAAATGTATTTAGGGGGTAACTCTTCAAGTTCCCAGAATTTTGCAAGTGAATCATCGATTTTAGAACTGTTGTTTAGTATATTTTGAGATTTTGAGTAACTGCAATTTATGTTTTTAGTTTGTGTAAATGAGTGAATAATAGGCCCGGTTATCAACCAACCTAAGCGTGAATTTCGAAGTTGCGGGTTCATGGGACCCAGGGATTTTTGTTCGCTGCCCAATATATCCCAAAACACATCGGCACCGATTAGCATATCGATGGGTGCTGGTATATTAAAATTAGGATCGGCAAGCAATATATTTTTAGGCAAATTTAGATTTTTTATATTGACAGGAAATTTTGGTAAATCTCCTGTAAGTTCATTCATAACAAAACAAGAAACGGAAACACTAAATGAACTGTGCATAGATTGAAGCTTTGTCAGACAAGTTTCAGTCACTTGGCTGTTCGAATGATTGCCTATCCCAATAATATTTACGGCGTCAATAGGAGTGGAGGTAAGTGACAATTTTTGTTTCAGGGATTGACTAATAAATGTTGCTTGACTGCCACAATCTAGCAGGACGCGAACTATCTCAGTTTTATTTGTTTGTGGGTTAGACACCTTTACCAAAGCTGTTGATAAAAGAACTTGTGTTTCATTCTGTCTTTTTGAAAAATTAACTATTGTTTCCTGTTGTTTAGTGTTAGATGATGTATTAGTGTTATGAAGTAAAGTATTGTGCCTCCTTCTACAGATACGGCAGGGACTCAAGAGGCAATTACTCGCAAGATGGCCCTGTCGGAGGCAATTAATACATAACTTATATTTTGAAACTTCAGCAAGTCTCTCCTGAATACTCTTTGACTTAAAAATGGGACAGTCATATATTCTATGATCTTTACCACAAATGATACAGACTTGAGTATAATTGCTTGCGTTCACAAAGGATTTAGTAAACCGACCATGCTCCTGCCTGACGCTATGGCTACTGGAAGGGTCTGAGGTACGAGCTGCTGGCCCCTTTGATAAGTTATCAAATTTGTTACGGTTCATAGCCTCAAGCACATCAGCACGATTTATTAAAAATGTTTTAAATTGTTCCAATGTAGGAACATCATCGAATAGATTACGTGGTTCTTCCCACTTCAGTAAGGTGTGATTATCCAATTTTGAAGCAAGCATAAATATTATTAATATGTCCCAATATTCTGTGGGTTGCCCCAAACTAGCGAGTGCGCGGAGATTTTTTGTAACGTGATCTGCTAAAAAACGTAATGACTTTTCAGATTCACGAGTGAAGGGTTGAACATTAAATAAAGAATTTAAATGGTGATTAATGAGTAACCTTTTGTTATCGTAGCGTTCGCACAACAAACGCCACGCATCCTTATAATTGTCAGATGACACTTCCAGATTAGATATGATACGAGCTGCATCCCCTTCTAAATAAGAGATTAAATAATGAAACTTGTGTATAGAAGATATTCGATCGTTATTGTGTACAAGGCTCAAAAATGTATCACGAAACTCTAACCAATGAAAAAATGATCCATTGAATTTAGATATTTGAATTTGAGGTAATTTAAATCCGAAACTCTGATGACAATGACCATCATGCATAGATTTACGTCTCGATTCATTTTGAATGTCATTGTGCACGTCGAGGAAGGATTTAGCTGTGGCGATACTATGAATGATTTCGTGCTCAATATTGTCCCTCTCATCAAGCTCAGCATCAATATTTTTAGAATTCAGGACCTCAATCTCACTCTGCAGCTCATCAAATTTTGAAGACAATCCCTCAATTTTACTAAGTTTAAGCGTTAACTCGGCGATTTCAATAGTTGTGAGCTCAGACTTTGACGAAATTGTAGTTAAATAATTTTTAAATTTAGTTATTTGCCCTTTAATTGAGCTACGCCTAACCACTAATTCCTTTAAGGAATCATTTGCACCGAGTTTATCATCGCGCGACATTATTGTAAACAAACACGAAAAACTGACAATTCAAAACAAAGAACACATTCACTTAAGGATGATATAAACTGAATAATTATATTGATAAGGATCTTATTATCCTTTAACTACTCATGAATAGCCTATATAGACTAATGCTGGAAATAGGCGAACAATATTAAGCTGTTATTGCAATTTAACAACTAATGAAATGAAAAATCCAATGCAAATGTTCAATATTAAAATAAAAATATATTCAGCTCACGCTCCTCATTAGGTGTCACCTGCCGAGCGGGAACCCGGGACTGCGCATGCACTGATGTCCTTCAAGTCATGCGTGACCTTGACCGATATAACGCCTCACGAAGGCCGGTACGTCTCCGCGAAGTTCCTGGAATAGTCGGCGAAATCGAGTAAAAATATGCTCAACGGCACATCGATAGACACGGAAGGAGGCTTATGGGCATTTCTAGTGAATTATTAAATGAATTGGAAGAAAAAAGTTTCAAGATTATTTTCATAAAATAATGTAGGTAGATTTAGGTCTCATTGAAAAATGCAGAAAAAAGGCTAAAATTGCAGAAATTATAAATGATTATGGTTATTTAGCAAGTGAAGGATGTTAAGAAGTTGTTATTTTGGGATATGGTATGGATTTGAATGGATTTTGAATGTATTTTGGTAAGAATTAGGATCGGACAAGAAAGGAAAAAACCAGGGCACTTATCTGTTCTTTTAGACGGGCGGTGAGGCGCAGTTTTCGTTGCTGCAGCTGCTCATTAGCTCGCGGAACAATGGATGGCACCAGTCTTCAACCCCAATCTTGATCCTGTAGTCTGCTGCATCGGCACTGGACTTGAACTTTGACCTTCTTGAATGCGCCGTGCAGACCATTAATTCCGGACTATTAAATACTTTTTGAGTCCTGTCACGGTCGCCAAATTATGTCTCAAGGGGACATTTGGAAGAAAACCAAAGTTTTCCTCAAAAACTATATATTTTCAGTATTATTTGTAATTTACATTTTTGTGTTGTTGACTCCGAGGAGACTGGCCGAGAAGTGAGTTGACGTTTATACAATTAATAAAAACGTAACGTTTTACACACAAAGTGGTGTCTTTGCTAACGCATATTTTGTAGGCGTCGCGCGGCGCCGGAACAAGAACAAACAATAAAAAAAATATTTTATGTTAATTTTTTTTTCTTGTTAGTTTCTAGATTTGTATTTAAGATTTGTGCAATAAAAATATTAAATTAAATTGTTTTAGTCAGAAGTGGTTTTAACTAGTGACAACACTATTAACTGGTGGTATCGTTTTACTTTAAAATACCCACCGTACCACCAGGGGTACGGCCAGGGGTACGGTGGGTCTGCAGTGAACGAGCCAAGGACCTCACACTCAGCAGTCACACTTGCGACCACTAGACCAACGAGGCGGTCATAAAATAAGCCAGCAACAAAATACATTGCAGGGTCATTTTAATTTTTTATTCAGTCCCTAACGTCGCGTAAGAATTGCGTTTTACGCAAGTTCCGACAACCAAATTGTATTTCTCGCAGTTCGATATAAAGTTTAGTCTGTGTTGTTTGTTTGTCATAGATCATGGAAGCAAGGAAGATGCGGTATTATTTCTGGTTATTTCTTTATTAATTGACTTGGTCGTGTTTGATCCTGGTCGCAGATAGGTTCTAAAATGGAGCATACGAATCCAAGTAACAAAGTTAAAGAGGAATTCCTCTATACCCCTCTGGCTCTCATATACACACGACGGAACGTAGTAAATTTTTTGGTGCCGGACTTTAATGTGTGGGTGGTAGCTGGCCAGGTGGACCGTATAGATCCTACCACCAAGCGTGCTGGGTTTTATTGAATCTTACAACACGCGTATATTCTCAGTGTGCGGTGAAGAAGTTTAAATTGTAGTCCGTCCTCACACGGGGAAAAATAAATTAAATAAGGTTTTGAACCTGCTGGCCACTGCTGGACATATCTTCTTGCAAAGGGGGTTAATGCTTGGACGACGTTGTCTAGTTGTAGCTATCTTCTCGCGCGTCCGGTGACTTCTACACCTCGAAATTATTGTAGTAAGTGACTCAGACCATTTGCTGATTGTAAGTCTTGCAGAGTACTATGGTGAGGATTAAGTTTGTGTTTATGAGAGCTGGATGGTGATGGGCCTATGCGATTTCCCTTCACTCACGCATACACCCATGATGATTGTTAAATTAATATTCACAAATACTTTTATTACTCTTTCAACATGGCGGCCTGTGAGCAGATTACAGCATCTCCAGTGATCGGGAAACGACACTTGACAGGTGGCTATTCAATGAGGGTGGTTTATTAAAACGGACACTTAACGCATGCCTCCTTCCCCATATATCATGAAACACAACATTTGAACATCAGTATTTTTTATTATTAGCAATGTAAAAGACACAACAACATAATCGTTAAGGGGTGTTTCTATCATTACAGTTATAGCTAATATCAGTATGTCAGGATTGCGAGCAAGGTAAATATATAGAAAATAAAACCAACATAGACTCTCCGCCACTGAGAGTACTTGTGTTTGGGTTAGTATTAATATAATTAGTAACATGACCTAGATCACTATATAATACTTTACACAATTATTACAAGATCATAAAATAAGGACAAGCTAGTCAGATATAAAAGATCAGACTCCTTCAGCTGATCTACACAGAATGCTCAGCTTCGTCGAATGACCACCGCCTTTATAACATCGCATCGGGTAGGTTGATCCATATCGACGACTACCTTCCTTTGTCAAAATTGCCCAGTGCTACCCGCTACCGATAACAGTTACACACTTTTTGTTTATCTTTAGGTGATTAGGAGGTACCTATTCCATATTCCAAGGATTTCAAAGAAAGGAAAAGCGAAAAAATATCGAAAAAAAAGAAAAAAACTTTCGGTGACGTACTCTTTACTCCCTTGTCACATCTACCTATATTCTACGATCTACAATTTCTCGTCCGATATAAAGTTTAGTCGCTGCCGATAAAGGGTCAACGCGAGGCTTGACCCTTTTCACATTGATTGTACCGTGAGGTCCCGAATTGGTTTCAGATCCAGTAACAATTGGAAGGATAAATACTTAAATTTTGTTAGCTACGCAACGTGTATTGTGTGGACTAGATTGGGTTGTAGATTTTTAGGGGATAGTAGAGTGGCAATAACGTTTGATGTTATTGATTCTGAGGAATTTTGTTGTCTGACTCTTCAAATGTAGTAGTAATACTATTGCGTATCGACATAACATTACTTGGTCCAATCTAGTTTCACTTTGTTGAAATTAACTGCTGAAGAACGAAGAAAATAGCTAATTATGCACCTCGGCAATTTTCGTGTTTTCGAATTTCTTCGACCCGATCAATCTTTGTTTGTGTATCTTTATAATATTATACAGTGTGATTAACTGGGACTTTATGAGGAAATCCTTAACCAAAGGATCTACAGGTTTTTTTTTTGGAGACATTTGCTTATTTTGTATGAAAACAATAGGTGTTGGCATGTCGTCGCTCGCATGACTAAAGGTTACACAGCTCATTAGAACCACCCGGCACCCGACCCGCACCGCCTCATCGCTCGGCGTCCACTCGTTGTCAGCAGGTGGTTCACGGGTGGACGCCGCGTTATCACTAGTAAACGTCTTGTGGTCAACCAGAGGACCTCGCGCGGTCACCGAGTGGACATCGCGTGGTCAACCAGTGGAACTCACGTAGTCAACGAGTGGAAATCGCGGGGCCAACGAATTTCCTACACGTGTTTTTGGTTATGTCAAATTTTACCAAAATTTGACATATATTTTTGAACTTCTCGATAAGTCTTTCTTTATTCATTTTGAAAGCAAAAACCATACGTCCGACATGTTAGAAAGAAGGGCTGGAAATGACGGGTGGGTGGGGAGCGGTGCATCGCTGACGCATTGTCCTCGCGTGACCCACTCGCGGGCCGCGCGCGGTCTTCTTGTTGGCAGCGCGCGGTTCACTCAAGGCAAGCATGCAAGCAGCGAGTTGTCACCGAGAGTGGTCAACTCGTCGTCCGCGCGTGGACGGCATACGCCCGAGGCGATCCGGTGACGTTACGGAGTTGATGTAGTGAGCGCACATCCATACAAATTCATATAAAGAATACGAACCGCACGAGGCGACGCGATGCGGTTCGGGTGCCGGGTGGGTCTAATGAGCTGTAACCTTAACTGTCCTATCTCCATATTGTCAATTGTTCAGGACAAGTGTATTGCGGTTACGACATTTCTTACTAACGATATACGAGATATGATGCCGTTCAAAATGGTTATATTTTGAGATCCAAATAACATAGAGATACGAGGGTTAATGAAGTATGTAAAGAATCACGAATAAAAAGATGTTAGTGGTTCCAACTCAAATCAGCTAAAAAATGAGATAGGACTTTTCGTCATGCGAGCGACGTTGTATGGTACATTTTTTTTGTCAAGCATGAACTTTCCATAAAAATTTCAAGAAAGTCTTTTCGTCTCCAAAGAAAGTTTTCCTGTAATTTTCCTTACTTACTTTAACCGTTCCTTTACTTTAGGATTTCCCCATAGAGTTCCCGTTAAATAAATCATACTGTTTCATTCCGGCGTCCTCGCCTTCGGATCAATTCCGCATAGGCCACTTAATTGGTCGCATAATTCGTACAAATTCGGAAACACGAACATAGCCGAGGCTCTCAACGTCGCCATAGAGAGAAAACCTTGAGAATGCAATTTGTTAATTTTTATTTTATCACGACGTATAATTGTAAGAGAGCCGCTCTATGCATAATTATTTTGTAGGCACTGAAATTAACCATTTATTGGGCACTAGCTTTTGCTCGCGGCTTCGCTCGCATTAATTTAGAATTTGACAATCATCTTTAACAAACTACTAAAGTTTCTATATTAATATAATTCAATCGTGATTCGAAAGACACGTGGCTCCATCTATGAACGTTATTGTTGTTTTCCTTGGGAACAGTACATTTTTTCGGGATGAAAGGTACTCTATGTCCGTTTCTATACACCTGACAACGTATACCTATGAACAATTTCAGGATGCTGGTTCAGTGGTTTAGGCGTGAAAAGATAACAAACTTACTTTCGCATTTATAATATTAGTTAGGATTTAAAATTCGTAATAAATATAATTAACTAGCTTTTGCCCGCGACTTAGGCCACGTGAAAGCCCACAGGAACCGTGCAATGACCAAATGCATTCCCGAGGTTTTCACTCTAAGGCGACGATACCTGATGTCGTAATATCTAGCAGTAGATAGATGAGGGTCAAATAGATCACCTAAGTAACAATAGTGACTCAGGTCTAATCGCGTACAATGGTAATAGTTTCATGCAAACATGGTTCGACCTACTAAAGACGCTGCTGGAAACACAATCAATATGAGTACTGTTTGTCTTTGAGGAGTTCCATTATCTATCTCTGAAGATCTTCATCAGATCTTCACTAAGTTTAAATGGAACTATTTACCGAAAAAAAGTCATTAAACAAAAAAAAAGAATTAAAAAACCTGTGTATATTAAATGATGAACTGAAATGAAATGATATTTATTTCTATAAATAAATCTGTTACAGACACTTTTACGAGTCAATGTAATGTTTTTCTAAGACTAGATGGCGCCGGCATTTCCTATCTGACTAGCTCTGAGAAGAAAAGCCGAAACAAACTCAGAGGTCAAGGTCTCTTTTAATTATGTCGGAGTTACGCACGAAAATATACAAAAATATAAATACAGATGAATTGAGAACGTCTTCCTTATTAAAGAAGTCTGTTAAAAAAGGTATATTGTGCCTTTAAATATTCTACGCAATTAGATCCAAGTCAGTGTTGTAATAATGTGTACAAATCGAGACAGTTTAAAAAATTGACTTAGCTAAGTAACCGTATCCAATAGTCAACGGCCCAAAAGTTTGGGGTTCTTGTACAGTCAACAAAAGAGTTAGTTATACAGGCAAATAATGGATATCAATGTACTATGCCAGCAACGTCCGTGTGGTGCCGGACGTAAAGAATAGCACTACCTCATTTCTTCCCGTGGGTGTCGTAAAAGGATGGACAGCAGCGTTCTCTGAGTACTTTAACAACCCGCCTGCCAAGCGTGGCGATTATGGCAAACCCCCCCTTTTGAGGGAAGTCTATGTCCAGCAGTGGACGTCTTTCGGCTGAATGATGATGATGATGCCAGCAACTGTCATCGTAATTGTGTGCTTATACCCTTTTCAAAGTGAGGTGAAACGCTTGTCTACAAAACGTTACCATACAAAGAATAACAATTATATTAAAAACAAAATGAAGGTAATATGGCTATTTTACGGGTTGATGTCGTTAACGTTTTTTCGATAGCTGTCTCTTTATGGCTTCAATCTACGAAATGACTGCTATGTCAAGACTCATCTTTCGTTGAACATAGTATAATAACTTTTTATGTATGTTCAGAAAAACGATGACAATGACTTGGCTCAACATACGCCTGATCTGTTAGTGTCCAAACACACTATGCCGAAGATATGCGACCGAAGTTCCGCGGCTGATTTTATGTTCCGACGTATTCGGCTGATATGACACAGCATAAGTGCCAAACTTACGCGGCAGAAATTCAATTGCACAAACTTGTGGGCGGACACACGGGGCGCGAGCATGCCTGCCTCCCTCTGCTACCCGCCCCGGATCTTCGTCGGCAATCTAACCGAACTTCAGTCGCATATAATATGTGCTTTACAGAATACGTTGCCGCCGAATTGTCGCTGAACTTACGCCTGACCGAAGTTCGGCTGTACGTATAATATAACGCGACGTAATTTCGGCATAATGTGTCGTCAGTAATTTAAATAGCATTACAGGCGTAATCATGCCGAACTTCGGTCGCGTATCTTCGGCATAGTATGTTTAGACACTTAAAACACGAATGTAATCAGTTGCCTGTATACTTATCTCTTTGGTTAACTGTACGAAGCTCGGCTATTAAAACCTTGAGTTTCGTTTTCAACCTACCACTTCAAGATTTATAGGCGTAAATTATTTATGCTATGTTTGTAATTTTGATTCGTCACCACATTTGCATAGAAATGGCTTTTTTAAAGCTTTTCTAACAGTTTAATGTGGGAGTGGAGTGTGCAGTAATTTGTGTTTACACGCACGCGATGCCGAGGTAGTAATCAAGACTTCAACTGTACTGCGATATTACACCTGAAGAACTTTATTGTACGATAGAGGAAATAGGAATAGGATGGACTTGGATTTAGACTTCTTAAGGCCGATTTTACCAACATCGGATATTTTATAAGGTTTTGAATTTTGTCAGTTTTTACAGAAATTCTGTCTTACTTACTTATTTCTCGGAAAAAAAATATCCGACGTTGGTAAAATCGGCGTTTAAAAGTATCTTTAGATTTAATTTTAAACGAGTATTGATCAAGCTTGCTAACTGCGTGGTAATAATGATTTCAGACCAACTACAATTTGGGTGTCTTCAAGTCACGAGTGAAACGGTTTCTTCTGGGCAAGCGTGCTCCATCGTAGACAACATCAGGCGAGATGGCGGTCAAACGCAGGCAAAGAAACAAAAAAAAATCCTCAGGATGTTTTTCTTTACTGTAAATCAGTGATACAGCGAGTGTAAATAACTTAAAAAGTAGATAGGTATACCTACCTACCTACCTAAGTTATTATATTGAGATAATCACATTGGTACATTCCAGGTTTTTAACCCGCACCCCGGTGCAGGGCCACATTTAGAGTCTAAATTTTTTTTTTTGTGGTGCGTTTCCCTTGCGGAATATAGGCTCACAGGCTGCAGCCTATGTATATTCGTTTCCGGCCACCACGACATTTGACCAGATAGCATATGGCCTTTTATTTTTCAGTCCCTGGTAAAGAATAACTCACCCCACGTATCCATGAATATGGGTGTCGTAAGAAATTATCTACTTTATCCAACACTAGCTTTTGCCTGCGGCTTCGCTCGCGTTAATTTATTTTTTTGATCCTAAAATATAACCTATAGCACTCAAGGATAACGTAGCTTCCTATTGGTGAAAGAATTTTTGAAATCGGATGAGTAATTTCGGAGATTACCTCCTACATACAAACAAACAAACAAACAAATTCTACCTCTTTATAATATTAGTATAGATGAGTATTTGTATCTAAAAAGGAATGCTTACGGGTAAAAAAATGTGTTTGAGATATCTGAAATGGCTAATTGCATGTATTAATTTAGGGAAACGTTAAAAAATGAATGCAGAAAAATACATCATAAATTATGAACAGTCAATTCAATAAATCGTCGACTCAAGATGAAAGAAATAGATTAAAATGAAAAATTATGTTTTTTACCTCTCTACCCTTTCTATGTTCTACAGCTGTAATGGCCGCCGGGGTCATTGACCTCAATTCCCCGTCGATCCATTTCTAATCCTTTCATTGGGCCCTGATTATACTCTTACTGGTATTATTGCAACCAATAATGTTTTAAAATCGAGGTTTATTTCCTCAATAAATGCCTTGGATTTTACTCAAGATTCAAATACAATACAATACTCTTTATTGTACACAAAACAAACAAGGAACATTACTATAAAAATAGAGATGTACAATGGGCGGTCTTATCGCACTAGGCGATTTCTTCCTGACAACCTTTGGATGGACATGAAGTGCAAGAAAAAAAGAGCGGAGTAGTTCTCGGTGTAACAATAAGTAAGGAGACATGAAATTAATTACTTTAAATACACAAATAAATATTATATACAATTAACATGTTTTATAAATATACAGAATGTTAACGAATTCATGTAATTCCTTCAAACCGCGTGATCTACTGGTGACACTGACTGACCCAGCATAGGTTTTTTTTAGAAACAACAAAAAAAAGTTTTCAAAAAATGAAGCATGGTATTCTGTATCCGAGTAATTTTAGCGTCCTGAGTTAACTGACTGCGTGGAGCAATATCACGCTAGTAGTGCCCGTTAGCTGTGTCGCCGTGCCTTCATTCATTTATGCAAGGCATCGAAATTTTCTATCACATAAAAAAAGTGGTAAAAAAAGATTTTTTTATTTTTGATCAATCTAATTCCCATGCGGGGCTAATCTATAGATCATGTGGTTTGAAGGAATTACACGAATTCCTTAACACCGTGTATATTGTGTAATGTATCTTTAATACGTGTCAAAATGTAGGACAATTATTTTGGTTCAAATAACCGCAATGCCTGCAATCTTGCAGGGTCAGATAGCGATGCCCAGCTCATCTTACGGTTTGCAAGGTTAAGCTGTGCTTGCCACGGCCAGTCCTTGGATGGGTGACCGTTCGCTACACAACGAGATCAAACCGACAGGCTAGCAACTCGGCCTCGATGTTTCAAGGCTCTAACCTTAAGGCCTCATTTACGGAGACGCGAGGCGTCGCGCGTCGCGTTGTGCGGCGCGGCCCGCACTGAATTCAAACATATGGCGTTGTATGAGAGCGTTTACGGAGAAGCGATTTACACGCGTTTGCTTGAAATGCAGACGGAGCCCGCAGATGTCATCGCCGCGTCACACGCGACGTTTATCGCGGCGGCGCACGCAGCGTTGCGACCAGCTATTCCTGCAATTCTCCGTCCACTGTAAAATGAATGAATGAACTGTAAAATATGTTTGTGTTTGCGTGTGTGATGATGCGGGCCGCTGCACGCGCCGCCGCAGAGTAAACAGAAAAATCGTACGACGTGCCGCGAGACGCCACAACACACGCGACGCGCGACGCCCCGCGTCTCCGTAAATGAGGCCTAAGATATCAGCATTGCCCAGTTACTGGGTTGCGGAGGTCTGATGGCAGTCGCTCCGTGTAAAATATTGGTACTCATTCGCATTTTGGTTTGAGTAGAATCTGACCCCAATATATGTAGTTGGGACAGGCTAGGCAGTACAAATAGTGATGCCCAAAGGTAATTTATATGCAACGGATAATGACATTATCATAATAATTAATCGAATTTCAAATTCAGAATCCAATCAAAATGCTGGCCGGTATTTCTGGTATCGCTACGGTTGACACACGCACTGATGTCATTATTATTTAATGAGTAAGTAGAGCGTTATACTGCCTCGTTGGTTTAGAAGTTGCAAGCGCGACTGCTGAGTGTGAGGTCTTGGGTTCGATCCCCAGGTCGGGCAGTGTTATTGGGTTTTTCCGTGTGGAATTTCTCAGTAGCAGCCCGGAGTCTAGATTTGTGCCCGGTTGATAGCAATATATTCGCCCCCGATTACATGGGACTTTTACTTAACGGCGAAATGAGGGTGTTACGATACACCTCTGCCCAACCCTACGGGGAATACAAGCGTGATGTTTAAGATATTTTTGGAGCGCTCTATACAGGGTTTCGCAAAAACACATAGTCATGGAGGGAACGTACTACTACACTGAAGCGATGAATCCAGGGGCCCAATTCTCCTAAAATAAATTGTTGCCAAACGCAGTCGAACCACAACCGTCAGTCAGTTTTTGTTTTCGAAAACTTTCAAAATGATTGATTTTGTTTTTTGTGTCAAACAATTTGATAGCTTTTGAAATTGAGAACTGTCTGGATGAACGGTTCGGCCTTGGTTCGGTTGTGATTTATCAAGATTTATTTTAGGAGAATTAGGCCCCTGGTCACCTACGAAAAGTATTTGAAAGACTTTAATAATACTCAAATAAAATTAATAAAATTTCTCAAATATGTATTCTGTGAAATACTTGTTATTTGAATAAGCTAGCATTTTTAGTTTTTCCGAGATATTAAGGTTTAGTTGGGTTTAATTGCTCTTGAGTGTGTAAAGAACAACGGCAAACTCCCAAAACAAACTATTGTTGAAATAATCTTTTGCGTCTGCTTTTGAAAAATATGTAAAAGTATAGAGCTTGAATTCCTGAACAGATTTGTCTTAAGGCTTACTGTTAAAGAGACTCTCGAATTCAAGATATTCTAGTTTGAAGTTTTGCCTTACTAGAAATAGAAAGAACAATGGCGAACATTCGTACACCACTTTATCCATATAAATAAACTGTATCGTCTTCTTGTTATCGTAGGCTTTATGTATTTGCAATTAATTTATTTATGAACGGAGCCATTTCTAATGAAATGAGCCGTTTTCGCGACTTATCCCTAGGATTTGAGAAAATAGCTCGGAAAGTATATTTAGATTAGAATATCTTTATTATTCTAGAAAATTATATTTTTATTATGTAGGTAATTCAATTCATTCTATTTTTCATCAGAGCAGCAGATCTCGCTTAGCTTACAACTATCCAAAAATATAGAAAAAAAAATGGGCTTTTTTTTAATATATCTCTTATTATTAGACTCATAGCCAAGTACGTCCGGCGCACCCTGGGCAGTCAGCCCTGCTACCAACCTTGCTGACTGGCTAATCTTTTCACTACGGCATGACCTATTCTCGTATAGCTCGTGCCGACACGATAGAAGAAGAATTAGAAGCATTAAAAGTTTCAGCAATGATTTTGCCATTGTTCTTTGCTTTACTTAAAAGAGCCTTCATTTTAGTTTTTAAGGTAAGAAAGTCTACATTCAAAGATTTTCAAAAAGTCTCTTGTCTGATCTGTTGGGCGATTGCGGAAGGTAACCAACATCGAGACAGTCCAAATACTAGTGGAGATCGAACCCAGGACTCACGCTCAACAGTCGCGCTTGCGACCACTAGACCATCGAGACAGTCCAAAGACTAGTAAACACAAAGATCAAAACTATTATTTAGATTTAAGATTAGTTACAGTTTACTCACGTGCATTATTCGGAATTGCTCGACTAGTTTTGGACCCGAACGGAGCCCTTAATTATGAGCTGAACACGCAGCGAGGTCACAAGTCGAACAATCCCGAAAAATGCACGTGAGTCTCTCTCTCTCTCGTGTCAGCACGAGCTATACGAAAATAGCTCATGCTGTGGTGAAAAGATTAGCCAGTCAGCAAGGTTGGTAGCGGAGCTGACTGCCCAGGGTGCGCCGGACGTACTGAAGTATCGTCACTCGTGGAGGCTCTTTTCATGCACCCCAAATGCACGTGAGTAAACCGTAACTAATCATAAATACAGGTTGAAATTGTAAACACTCGACATACCGAAATGGGAGATTGTACTCATCACTATGAACAACTTTTACAATGGGACCAAACCGGAAATCGCGAAAAAAATAAACAGTACCCCAATTGTGAGTTTTTTTCGTTAACTACTGTAGTTGCGTCACGATAAAAATGTATGAAAATTTAGGCGGTGGCTCTGGGCGCCCCGTTCGATTTACGCGCAAATATTAGCATTGAACGTGGCGCCCAGAGCCACCGCCTAAATTTTCATACATTTTTGTCGTGACGCAACTACAGTAGTTAACGAAAAAAACTCACACTTGGGGTACGGATGTTCCCTAAATTCATGTTCGCATAATTCCTCAAAATTTTAATGTAGGGAACAGCAGGTTTTTTTTCGCGATTACCTGTTTTGTCCCATATTAAAAGTTGTTCATAGTGAAGAGTACAATCTCCCATTTTGGTTTGTCGAGTGTTTATTACAATTTCAACCTGTATGAACGTGTTTCACGAAAGTTATAATTCAAAAACTATTATTGAGGTTAAAATACCATCAAATCACAAAAAAAACAAAAATCATTTTTTTTTATTTCGCATAAACCAATACAGGCGCTTATGAAAAATTCGAATTTAGGTGCACGGTTCCAATTAGTCGTTTCCTATAGAGAAGAGCCGGCAAGAAACTCCATGGTTACTCTTTTAAAAAAAGGATATCTGTAACAACTTCAGTAGATACAGTACTATGATTTAGGATAGGTATGAGAGAACAATGCAGTCTTGACCACAGACCTGTGAGTAATGTAATACAAAGTCTTGAGTACAAAAATTAAGCAAAAAGAAAGAATAACACAATATTAATAATAGTAATTTACACAATTATATGTATAGGCAAGTCCACGAAGTTCTCACATTTACAAAAGATAAAATGAAGCTAAACTGTATAAAACAATTGACATGATTAATGTCATCAAAACTTTAGAGATAAAATAATTGTAAAATAAGATAAAAGATATCTTGAGAGTAATGATAGCAATAAAAAAAGAAAAACATAATTGAGGATAGTTAATAGACATACACATACGTCGTTAATGAGGTACCAGGGAAGCCACATGTGCAGGAACTAATGCCAAACATTCCTGTCGTCAACGTAGTCCTTAGTCTTGTAGTATGCTTTTTGAGTGAGGACACGTCTAATATGGGTTTTGGTTTATCTACCATCAAAACACCTATGTGGTATCAAGATTGACGGTACTACAATAAAATGGGTTAAGTAGCCAGGGACTTAACCCAATTATGCGAACGCTGGTCCACTATACCCACTTGGGAATAGCTAAATTGTATCGAAGGGATGTCCACGCAAACACTCCTATCTCCTTAATGTTATTGCATACCTTTTGGCTTTATATGGCGTTGTTTTGTTAATACTTATAGATTAGGACAGCCCTGGGGATTAGGTCGAGTTGTGTAGGTAATGATGCCGATTCTGTTGTGTACAAACTAAACTTAATTTAGGCTACTGCTATCTTTTTCACTCTGATAAAATAAGAAAGAGACAGACGTAAATAAGAGTTGTCTTTAGTTGAGCTAAAATTTCCATACTTTAAGCCTGACATCAGCCGAAACGCGTCGAATCGAGTCGAGTCGCATTAGTTCCGTGTGAAGACGAATCGCGGCGAAACGGTCAGTAGTCGCAAGTTGTTAAAACAGAAATTCGCGTGACAACCAATGCGCGCGAGTGATACGACTCGACGCGTCTCGGCTCGTCGCTGATCGACGCAGTTTTATAGTGAACTAGCGACCCGCCCCGGCTTCGCACGTGTACTTTTTATAGCTTAAAAGCTTCCTCTTGAATCACTCTATCCATTAAACAAAACCGCATCAAAATCCGTTGCGTAGTTTTAAAGATCTTAGCATACATAGGGACAGACTGCGGGAAGTGAGTTTGTTTTATACTATGTAGTGATGTATAGGAGGCTAATTATTGCGATTTTGTTCGACTCGACTCAGCGAGCCTAGTGGACGCCAGCGTCATTTCAAAACGTGACGACTAAAAACACGGTGCAGTTCAATGCGTAACTAGTTTGACATCTTAATTTAGTTTTAATCTATCACCGTCCTTTTCTCGCGCTGCCTTTTAGTAAAAGATAGCAATACTCTAATTTTAGTTTAGGTAGTGAACAAGAGAATCGGCGCCATTATTTATTTAAGGGTTAAGGAGGCTTAAGACGGCGTGGTATGATTGGATGAAATTTTAAAACACGTTGTGAATAGCCGTTTTTTTTTTCTTGGGATTATTCTCATGGATGCCCTTCGCCCGGGGAAGGCAAAGGGCTATGCCGGACTCTTACCGGCTAAAAACCCACGGTGTTCCTTCTCCTGACCCTTGGCCGAGGTAGCGGGATTCGCAGCTGCATGCACCGCGACCCCGGCAGGCCTCGGTCCGCCAGCCCTTGGCAGACCTCGTCCTCTGTGGGGCCTTGCGCCACGTCCTCCTGAGAGGCGCGCATGGAACATAGCGCGCCGCCTTCTCGGGCCTGTTACTGGTCGGGCGACGGGTCCCCTAACCCGCCCGAGATCGTCGCGCGCCCTCCGGCGCCCGGTGCGTTTTGAGCGGGAAGGGAGAGTGGCAGCTGCCTCTCTCTCCCTCTTTGCTCCCTCCTTGGTCGCCATCACCTCCTCGCAGAAGAAGGCGACGGCTTCCCACGCACTCTCGCTCCCAACCATGGACAGAAAAACGACCGGGAGCAAACGTTGTGATTAGCCTTCTTCTACCTATGTTTGGGTCAGCTTCCAGTCTAACCAGATGCAGCTGAATACCAGTATTTTACACGGAGCGACTGCTAACAGACCTCCACAATCCAACTACTGGGCAATGCCGATATCCTAAGATTAGTAGGGGTGCATGAAAAGAGCCTCCACGAGTGACGATACTTCAGTACGTCCGGCGCACCCTGGGCAATCTGCCTCGCTACCATCCTTGCTGACTGGCTAATCTTTTCACCACGGCATTAGCTATTCTTGTGTAGCTCGTTCCGACACGGTAAAAGAAGAAGAATGGTATTACGTCGTTGCATTCTCTGATTGACTGAGATTCCCTCGTTGGTCTAGTGGTCGCAAGCACAATTGCCGAGCGCCCCTTCGTCGGGCATGTTGCAGCACGTGTGATTAGATAAATAAAAAGGCGACTTTCTTTAAAAAAATATGCAAACGTCAAATCTGACATTACGTTGGTCGAACTGCACTCACAAAGACTTATACTTGACTATATTTTTTTTCGACAATAATTGAAATGTTTCACAACTCTATTGTTAGATGGAAAAACGCCATCGCACCGTGTCGCTACTATAGTTTGACTACAAACCTTTAAAAGTAGTTAAACCGTAACATGCATTAGCGATAGACACTAGATTAAAACTACTCATACATTCTGTTTTTATTTTACTACACAAAGCAGGATGTTTGCATAATCTATATTGCATAGAAGATAATATAATATACGTGCGCCAAAGAGGTCGGTACATATTTGTACTAGTTTCAAGGTATGAGAGCGAACAGGAAATTGAATCAAAACGATACTCTTAGGCAAAGGAACTAGGTACTCGACGTTATCTAGATGATAGGGTAGTCTACATCCTTATGTTCATGTACACATGGTGCCCAAAACTAAGTGAGGAGGTAAGAAACAAAATGTGTTAATTTCACTTTTTATTTTTGTTCTTGTGGCGGCATCTATCACGCCACATGCGAACTATTCAAACCTACATCGCGATATCAAGATTTAACATGAAGATAGTATAATTATATAAAACCTCCCAATATCAACTGTTGGGTGCCCCCGCCAGCAACGCCCTAAGCCGAGGTCCGAGTCCCAGTAGGGGTCGCCCTTAGTGCTGTTGTTGCAGGTATTCATGATGTTAATATAGTATAAGTGGTTAGCTTAGGTTAAGTATTTAACTCCCCCCCCCCTCCTATTGGCTGGAGACCTTTCAGGTCTCGCCAATAACTGCCTGGTTACGTAGAAACGGTCCCCTAGTACCACCTACAGCAGCCCAAGAGAAAAACAAAAAAAACAACTGTTGGGCAGTAGCCCGCCAGCCACAATACTCCGCCTGGTTGGAGGATCTTCCCTTTGTGTTGGAGTAACACCACACCTCGTTCCCCCACATTGGTGACCCCGACGTGATACGTCACAGACAGTGTTTCCACACTGGTGACGTCACACGCAACCTTCGCAGCCTCGGCAGCAACATCGTCACTCCCTTCGCTCAGCATTCAATCGAGCAGCAAGCAGCGAGTCACAGCCAGCCAGCATCCTAGGCGCATATACAGGGCGTCCCACGACTTTGCCACATGGAGGGGAAGTACCTTAAATACTGTTGATAGAAAAATTTACTGAATGAAGACTTCATTTTTATTTTAAAAACAATAAGAACTGCGTTCAAAGAATTTTTAAATAATCACCTGTCTGAACCGGGAATCGAACCCGCTAAATGTGAAAACAAAAAAACCTGTAATTTTATTGTACTGATCGAAAGGCTCAATCAGATACATTTATTTCTTCTAAGGGCTGATTTTTCAATCGTCAGATAACTTTTATTCGATGAATATTTTTGACGTTTTGACAGATTTTCTATATACAAGCTGTCAAAGCGTGGTATTTATTCCTCAGGTAAAAGTTATCTGACGATTGAAAATCGGCCCTAAATAACATAGCATCTAAAATAAAAGGAACACCATGAAATTCAACATTACTGAAATTTAACTACTCGCCTCGGCAATCTTCGTGTTTCCGAATATGTACGAATTATGCGACTAATTAAATGATCTATACGGAATTGATCCAAAAAGGTTGAAGCCGAATTTGTGTCTACAATACTCTATTGTAAAAACACACAAATAATAATTGACTTGGTCAGATAGTTCGTACAAATTCGTAAGTACGAAGATTGCCGTGGCTCATTACTTATGTCGTCGTACTGTACGTAAATGGTAAACGACCAATTATTGCTTTTTCTTTTTTTTTGTAATCGGCCTAATTCTACAATGTATTGATTGATGGGCGGGGTGCCCTACCCTTCAAGGCTGTGTGGAATTCTATGCGTAAACTTAGAATCTCGTCATTTCCATGATCGCGAACAACTATGACATTTTTTTTGTTTTCAAATAAAATGAAAAACGCAAAAAAGTTACGAGACTGTATTTACATAATATTTCACATTCAGGAAATACAATGCCAATGAACAGTCACGTCTAATAATATGTATTCAAAAGCGATTTTCTCCTAAAATATACATTAGAATTATAAAATATTACAGACATAGTTGCTACACATACATACAAGTTATGGTTTCGAATATTTCTTAATTACAACCTATTCTCTAAGAGAAATTCGCTTTTTAAATTCGCTATATGTATACATATTATGAGGAGCTCGTGGCTAAATAATTACAGCCGCATAGACCGATCTTCCGGGTTAAGCCACGCTTGCCGAGGTTGGTCTGTGGATGGGTGACCATTTACCATAGCGAGTTTCCTCCGTGCCTCGGAAAGCACGTAAAGCCGTTGATCCCGGCTGTCATTTTGTAGATCTTTGACAGTCGTTACTGTTGGTCAGAAGCCAGAAAGTCTGACAACCAGTCTTACCAAGAGTATCGTATTACCCAGTTACTGGGTTGTGAAGGTCTGATAGGCAGTCGCTCCATGTAAAATACTGATATTCAGCTGCATCCGGTTCGACTGGAAGCCGACCCCAACATAGTTGGGAAAAGGCTAAGCAGATGATGATATGTATACATATTATTAGACGTGACTGAACATAGTCTATGATTAATCCTTAACAAAGAAAATATCACTTTGCTTCCATAGCTATTGATCAATCTTGATCCACAAAAACGCTCGAACAAAAACGAATAAGGCCTCATAATTGATTAACCCCCAAACATATCGCCTGTCATTGACCAACTAACCGGCGAGTCATGCTGCCCGGTACAATAGGCCAACGAGATAAGTCCACGCCTCCCTAATAGAAGTTGACATGGTTCGTTAGGCTGATGGTCAGCTAACGAGCCGTGTGGATAGGTATTTGTAATATTTGTTCAAGAGAGGTAAGGGAATTGTGGGATACTTGATGTGGGTTTGAATTTTTGAGATGTAGCTGGATGGTGTGGATTAAAAATTCTTTATTTAGTGATTTTTATAAATAAAAAGAAAAGTCCTGACTGACTGATTGACTGACTCATCAACGCCCAGCCCAAACCCTAGGACCTAGAAAGCTGAAATTTTGCACAGAGGTTCCCTTTATAATGTAGACAAGGAATAAGGAAGGATTTTTCGAAATTCAACCCCTAAGGGAGTTAAATAGGGGATGAAAGTTTTTATGGAAAATCGTCACTTAACGGGTTTAAAATTTCACGCAAGCGAAGCTGCGGGCAAAAGCTAGTTTAATCATATGTACACACAACACTTAATAAAAGATAATTCATCAGGACCAAAGCGTACAGTCGCGGACTTGAAATGTTTACCACCGTAAGGTCTATAATTGCTTGGACGTTACGTTTCATTAGGTTGTTCGTTTGCTCGCAAAGAATTGACAGGGCAAAGATATTTTTTTTCTTAGGGCCGATTTTTCAATCGTCAGATACCTAAATTTTATCCAAACAATAAATAAGACAGTTTGACATATTTTCTATACAAAAACTGTCAAAACGTCAAACTTATTCCCCAGATGAAAGTTATCTGACGATTGAAAAATCAGCCCTTAACTGACATAAAAAGGTTGATTTATAGAGCACAGAAAAAGATAAATTCCTATAAATTCAATCAAATTCGCTCTATACAACTTTTGACAAGACACATCCAAAAAGGAGTTCGTTACATTACATCAAAAAGTGGTTTTGCCTCTTTGCTATAGTTCACGCTTCATAATTTTAAAAAGTAACACTTTTGTAAGTTGATATGACATATTAATCCTTATTGAACACAGTGTGAGAAGGAATCGAATTTGATAAACACATCAAGTCCGCGGCTGTACAAAGGCACTGCTTATTTCTAAAAGAAATCTCTTTCAGCAGACCTGTGGGAGGAGAGTTTAGAACAAGAAATCGATGGGTCCTATGTATAAGGCCCAAAGTGGCATTTTAGTAATTTCCGATTTGGACCTTTTAACTGTGAATATACGTAGGTTCACATTGCTAATAACAAAAATGCCACTTTAGCCCTTATATATAGGAACCATCGATTAATGTAGACAATGGAGTGTAAAAACAAAAGAAACAAATAAATATACAGACACAAAGAACCACATAAATACAAAATGAATAAAAATATAGGTACAATAAACTTACACAAAATGCATAAAAAAATATCCTCACACGAGGGTTGCCCCTGTATCGTGTAGAATCAGATAAGTACAGATAAAATCACCCAGAACCGAAACAACTATCTGTAGGCTATCCAAATATTTTGTGGTGCCTTGCCAGACAGGGATTAAAAAAATATATAAAAACCCACCTTGTGAACCACCACATTATGAAACACAATAACATATTACAATTCAATGAATTCCTTGATGTGTTTATAAGTAGGTACTGAACAAAGTTTCCTTAAGACGGCGAACCTATACCTCGAGACTATTGCCACTCCCAGTACTATACCTACTTGATTGCTCAAATTATTACCTATTTACACTGAAATTATTATCTTTAAGCATTTATTTTATTTCAAATATTTTTCTATTATACATTTTAATAATTTTCTTATTTATAATACCTAGGTTATGGCAGGCTTGCAGGCTCGCTATCGTGTCAATCTTAATAGAAAACCGCACTATAGATAGCGGGCTTATAGGCCTGTTGTGGCTTTTTACGAATAAGGCCGAAAGTCTTTATATAATGTTATCTCCATCTTTATGAACACAATGTCTAGAATATTATAATATAGGGTACATAGTTATATTTCCTTTTTGTTGTATTGTATATAATATCTAACCTAAAACTTGTATGTGTAGTGTAAACTGTAAATATAAGTTTGTTATTGAATAAATAAATAAATAAACAATTAAATATATAGTATTGAGTATTTGTTCCGTGTGAGAACCCGACACCCTATGCGTACATCAATCGTACAGTCACTGCGCCGATCACAGAACTTATAATAAGAGGCATAGAAATGTTACCTAAGCTGAAAGCGCGAGGCGCCTTTATGGCTGAAAAGCCAGATATTTGATTTACCGGGCTCAGTCTGAAACGAACCGCCGTCATGACAACTGGTCAATAAAATGGGTTATTGTAGCGTATCCAACTGTGGAAATTGTTCAGAAAAGGGTGACTGTGCTTCTAAAAGGATTACATTTCACTGGTGAACACCGTAATTTAAAAAATAACATAATAATAATAAAAACAACAATTTCGCGGACACATTTAAAAACAGCACCGAATGTTGTTATTACCAAGTGATTCGATATACATTGCTTGTTTAAGTTCGGAACACAATGTAAGCCACGATTGAGACGCCGCAATGGATTAAAACAATAAACGATATTTTCTTACCCACAACTATGCCATAGTACGGCCGCTGTTGGCAGACGCGAGTTAGTGCTGTGATGTCAGTGTTTCCCAGTTATCGATATATCCACAGTAGTCAACAAATTGTGCTTTGTTAAAATTCCAGTGATAATTTTGTTTTATTTTCTTATTCCGTTTTTGGTGTCATTTCATTTCATCATTTATTTTAATTCAAATCTAAAGTCACCAAGTCAAGTCAAAAAATTGAAATGGTATTAAAAAATACTACAATTGATGCCCAAACTATTCTATTCTTTACGTCCGTGTGGTACCGGGCGTAAAGAATAGCACTACCCCATCTGTTCCCGTAGGTGTCGTAAAAGGCGACTAAGGGATTCACTAGAGGATGGGCAGCAGCGTTCTCAATACTTAACTATACTTTAACAACCATACTGCGATCGCCAACTCGCCTGCCAAGCGTGGCGATTATTGCAACCCAAAAACCTCCCCCCAACATTGTTTGGGAGAGGCCTATGTCCAGCAGTGGACGTCATTCGGCTGAATGATGATAATGATGCCCAAACGGGAAGAAACTTCGAAAAATTTAAAAATTAGGTGTCAGCTAAAGCGTATCATTTCGTAGGTATCAACATTTTTAAAGAAATTGATTTTCACCAATTTGACTAAGTGCCCATGGACAATCATGTAATTCTATTAACAAAATGTGTAATGGAATGGTATACAACGTGTTACAAAAATACCCCTAAAGCCCAAAGGGGATTAAAAAGTCCATTGTAAAGAGTCTATTGGCAATATTTTAAAATAAAAGGAAGACCCAGAAAAAAAATTTGGACAAATCATAAAATATAATCATCATTGAATAGCTATCCTGAAAACATAAAAGTAAAGAGTAGACTACCCAGAAACTCCAGAAAGTCATTTACATTCTAAAAAAAAAACACAAAATAAATTAACGCACAGTACAAGACAATGCACAGTTTAATTGATACTTATAATACTGATTTTCGTAAAGGACATCTAACACACTCTACAGATACACATACACACATCTTACATCATTCTTCAACACACGCAATTCCATAGACACAGCCAAACATGTCACATTCTAATACTATTGGACTATCACGTAAGTCGTCACTAATTATATGTATCAACCTTCTTCATGGACTAATTTACATCCACACCAAATAAAATAAATCCTTGTAAATTAGAAATCCCCTAGCGACTGCATCTGCAAATTGTAACAATCGATAACATTTTATCTTGCGTCAAGTACTAGCGTAAATGTAAAATAATTGTATATGTGTGAGTATAATATGCGGTACGTGTTTATTCAACGCTCTTTCTTAGTCTTAAGGTTCATAATTGTTAGTAGTAAATGTATAAGTAATTGTGTGCGTAATTGCGTAGGTATGGTTCTAGTTTTTTCTATGTATGAGTTAGAATGAAAAAAGGGCTTCATCCCAACTAATCCCTAGTCCCAACTCGCCCGATTTTTTATATACCTATTAGCTGCCAGGGTATAGTTTGTCGGAAAAGTGCTACGATGTAAAAAATAAATACTTATCACGTATAAATTTCGCTCTTGATATTTTTCTATACATTTTTTTTAACAAAATAACCTACTTACTTTCCGTTCTAATAAGTAGGTAGTTATTAGGGTACATTTTTGAACTTCGAAAATTAAAGTACCTACGGTTGAAATGTCAATGTTCAAAACATCGAAAACTTAAATATCGAACGACCATAAAACCGAAAAAATTAAATTAACGTAAGTTCATATTGTCGAATTGTTAGACAACCTACGTCCAATATATCTAAAATCTAATTATCTAGGTACAAAAGTGACATCGAAAGACCTAAATATCGAAGTACAGAGTATCTAATGTGGTACATAAACAAGCAAGCAATCAAGCATGCCAGTGTTTCTGAGCATGCTCCGCCACAAGACTCGCTTTGTCGCCCCTTCGCTTCGCTCGCACACTCGACCGGGGCGCTACGCTCGGGAGGTTGCCGACTCGCTACGTTTCGGCCTCGTTCCACTCAGGACCTCCTTCACAAGCTTCTGGCTCCACGCTTTTAAATAACACTCTAGGGGTAGGACCTTAGAGCATATACCTATGGAGGTAGCAATGCGCAAGTTCCCAAACATTTTATTCTGCCAAATTTTGGGGGGGACGCGGTAAACACGTACAGCACACATTTACAGCTTAACACATATAAATATCGTGTAGCTATGAACTCACACTAAAATAAAAGCCGGAATACAAACAAAAAACACGCACACTAACAATAACTTCGTCGTATTTATTTATGTTGACGTTTAACACAAACGCAAAATATAGTGATGTGGTATGATAAAAGACCGATAAACTGAATGATAAAGGAATGAACAAATAAAACATATAATTTCATCTCGTGGAAAACAATTTGTATGTAATTATTGTTCTTAAAATTAAAATAAAACAATCGTAATAAGAATAACAATAATTTATTTTAAAAAAGGGCTATGGAGCGCAGTATACTTGGTGTTAAATTAACTGATCGAGTTCGAAACACAATACTGCGCTCCAAAACTAAAACTGTCGACGTGGCTGAAAAGGCCGCCCAGCTGAAGTGGGACTGGGTAGGGCATGTCTGCCGTATGCCAAATGAGCTGTGGGCCCGTATAGCACAAGAATGGAGCCCTGAGACAGCGAGACGGGGTCGCGGCAGACCGCGCAGAAGATAACGGGACGAGTTGGATGCCTTTCTTAAGGTTTGGCATGAAGCTGCACAGAATCGCGACAAGTGGAAGGAATGGAGGGAGGCCTTTGCCCAGCAGTGGGACAGTACAGGCTAATAATAATAAACCCCCTCTGGGAAAGGCATTACCTCACCATGAGATTAACGTAAAACCGGAGGGAACATTAGACTAGCTTTCTACAACCCCATAATATAGTAAAAAATGTGTCATGAGGTCTACTGAAAAGCTTACAAACTGCAGGGCAGCTTGTGGCGAGCTGTTGGTGAGTGGCGACACTGCGTACCTTATTGCCTCAGACAGTCGGTCAGGGCCTCGTCTTCAGTTTGCCTTTATTGGCTGGCTGGAGTGGAACCCCAAGAGTGCCCGCAGGACTCTCAACTCTGGCTTGCCTTTATCGGCCGTCAAGAGGGGGGCCACCAGAGCCATATGCTCGGAGGTGGAAGTGTCTAATGGCATAATAGCGGGGAAACCCACTCCGGGTCTTTTAGACCCGCGACGGCGAAACCGGGGCCACACTTCTCTACACCTCTAGCCGCTCACACGTTTGTTGCCCCCTTCGCCTATACATATACTGGCGGCATTTCAGGGGGCCCAGCTAGTGAGCTGGCGAGTCACCGTCTGCCAACGCATTTCAAATTTAAACTTGAAAGGCAGACGCCGTTTCTTCCGGCAATAGAAGTTATCTAGTCCACCTAACACCCCTTCCCATAGACCAGATATTTTTCACCATATTTTACAATAGTCTTGCACCCACCTGGGACGGTCCATGACTGTACTCCAATAGTGCAGCCGCGGATAGTCCCCGGTTGGTGCCCCACCCCATTTTAGATTAAAGTTCTCAAAGGGGCCTCTGCGCGTTGGACCTGTGTCCGCCTTCCAAAGGACCGGACATCTTCCGCACGGAAGATGATCCGTGACTACAGAGGGATATAATAATAAAAATGAGTCTTATATTATTTTCGCTAAAGTTAGGTACCATTAACAAATATTAAAAAAAAATCAACACTCAACTAAAATAATAACTAAATAATAAATATTTTAAAATCACGGCAATCAACTTCCGCAATTTAACTTACAAGTGGATAAGAACTACAGTGTTTTCATTTTTTTTTAATAAAATAAAGAATAGTCACAGAGACTACGGCAGAAACAAAAAGTTAAATAGGTACCGGGTGAAAATAAATATTAAGTACTATCGCGGTATCGCTACGCGTGGTCTGTCAATTCGAGGAGCTTAAATGCCTCACGTTAAGAACACCCGTGCGTGACTGCCTCGTTAACATGGTCATCACACCTGTATTCCCTGAAGGGTGGGGCAGAGGTGTATAGTAAACCCTCATTTTGCCGATATGTTTAGTTCCTTTCCCTTGTAATAGGGGGCGAGTCTATTGCCATCAACCAGGCACAAATCCAGACTCTGGGCTGCTACTAAGAAATTCCACACGGAATAATCCAATAACACTTTGCCCGACCTGGGGCAAAGTGTTATTGAGAAAAATTTCAAAATTCGATCAGTTTTATTTCCATGTAAAACGATTAATATTTTGTTTTTTTTTTATTCTTCATTTCTGCTTTAGTTATGAGTTCAGAAAATGGAGCTTTTAAACAGTGACCCCAAAACATGACCTAAAAGATAAACAGCTGATCATAGCTGGTGATACATAGATTTTAGCGTATTTTTCATGAAATCTTTGAACAGCTATTTCTATATAAAATATTGACTTTTCGGGAAAGTTGTAGAACAAAAGTTCACTATTATGGGTTCTTTAACAATAACACCCCTTCAGATTAGTACCCCCTTTCCGACTAATCTTGTATAGATGTATTAGAGAACATTTTAACCACGATTCAGTCGATTGTGTTCGCTGCACACGTAATAGGGTTTAAATATTAATTAAAGTTAAATTTCTTGATTGAAACTTAGTTCTATCATTGTTGTTGGAGGCAAAAAAACCTTTTATTTTTTGTTAAATAGTATCAACAAGGCAAAATGAAATAAAATCAATAACAGAGAACATTATGAGAAGCGGTAAACCTCTTTGTAATTTTCGTTCATTCAATTATATTCACATTGTCCCGTCACTGCCTCTCGTTTTAAAATATTTCTGTCAATTTCTGTCACAAAAGATGACAGCTAAGACGTGAATTATATTTTTGAAAATAATGCAAAATGTATACATGTTTGCCGAAATAATGCTTATTAGTGACAGAAAACTCCATGTTTGAGGAAGCAGACCGCTTTTTGCACGAAAATACCGAAGAATTAACCATTTTTACGAGGTGTGTGTCGTGACACGGTACGTTATGAAATGGCCAGATATCGCGAGAGAACTAGTTTTTACAATCGTCTATGGCCATACGTCACGGGGGTACGTCAGAGGGGTAAGCGTATTCTTGCTCCCTCCATAGGTATATGCTCTAAGGGTAGGACAGAATCTGACCACGTGGAGTCGGGGTGTCTTGTGTCGGATTAACATTAAATTCGACCTATTTTAATTAATGCCGTGGTAAAAGATTGTTCTGGTAGCTCAATCATTATGAAAAACTTGAGTGTATTAAATGTGATTTTTTAACAGAGAGCTTTAATTATTATAAAAATTGTGATTTCTGAGACGATAGTTTAAATTATTGTATATACAGACTGTGATTTTTTAGCAGAGAGCTTTAATTTATTGTAAAAACTGTGATTTGCTATGACTGAATAAAAAAAAATATAAACCATTCAAGCACTTTTCTTACCATCAGTACTTTTGCGCCTTTTGCTATACATGTAAGTAGATACATATGGACCGGGCGAGTTGGGACTGGGGATCAGTTGGGACGAAGCCGAAAAAAGCGGCGACATCGGTTCCGGAAGGAAAAACAATTGATACCATTTCTATTCTCATATTATAAGTTCTGTGGCGCCGATAGACTTGAAATATTCAGAGTTATGGGAGGAACAAGGTATTTATGCACACTGAAGATTTGTGTCTGTAAATGCACCTACGACACGAGAGTATACACAGTAAGGGACAAACTAAAATAATTTCAAAAAGATGGGCAGTAGAATTCATTCTTGGACCAATCCCATCATCAGCTGTCTGTTCGCGCTTATTAAGAGCACTTATTAAGCTTAATACTGCGCTTATTAAGAGACATTGTATCATGCTGTTAGATAAATTATGTAATGTAACGTTTAATTCTGTTTTTTTGAAATTCTAGATTCATTTGACATGTGTACATGTGTAACTTAATTTTATATTTGCATGCCTATATTACTGGTGAAATATGTCTTGGTCTATTTTTTATGTAACAACTTGTGTACCATATTTCAAGTAAATAAATAAATTCGAAAACTAGTTTTGGAGTAAAATTGTAAATACAATATTCACACACTCAGCAGTACATTAAGCGTATAACTATAACTACAAAGAAAAATGTCTCGACCCATTTGGAACCGAAATATTCCCTACGGTACAAAATACCCACTATTTCATGGTGTTAAGTCAGCTCGCGTAAAATTATGACCGACGTTTGCATTTAACCCTACAACTCGTACAAGAAAAACGGAAATTCCAAAGTGGGCTTTGATTTGCATGAATGCTATATAGGGCACTTTTGATCGACGTAGCGTAGTTTTTCGTCCCTTTGACAACACAGCGCTCGTAGGGTTATTTGTGAGCATGCTTTGTACTGTACGGGTAAGAGTGAGAACAGTTTTAAGGCAAAAATACTGGAAATTGGATTTTTTTTCACGTTGATTGGGGAGAAAAAGGAAAAGATAGAATGTATCAGTTGCTTTGTCCATCTTAACATAGAGAAGAAGGGTAACAGTTGGATGAACTTGAAACTCTAGACGATTTTTGAATTGTCAGATATTTATATAAATAAAAAGAAAAGTCCTGACTGACTCATCAATGCCCAGCCCAATCCCTTGGACCTAGAAAGCTGAAATTTTGCACAGAGGTTCCCTTTATAATGTAGACAAGGAATAAGAAAGGATGTTATGAAATTCAACCCCTAAGGGAGTTAAATAGGGGATGAAAGTTTGTATGGAAAATCGTCACTGTTCACGTCGAAACCGTTAGGTTTCAAAATTTTATGCAAGCGAAGCTGCGGGCAAAAGCTAGACTTTTATAAGAGGAACAAGTTTTACGTTCTGACAACTTTTATATAAAAAATATGACGCCAACTGCCATAGTTATTCCTTGGATAAAAGTTATCTGACGATTGAAAAATCGGCCATAAATGTTTGATCCGTCCTAAACAGCGAATAGGTGTCTCGTTCCCAAGAAATATACAGCGTGTCCCAGAAAGTAGTGTCAAGCGGAAGTCCAGAGGTAGAACAGCCTTTGAGGTACCCAAATCACCTCCATGTAAGTTCCGCGATTTTTTGTAGTTTTCGAGTTATGAATGTTTTTCATGTTTTTAATCAAAGTCTGACTATAAAGACATTTTTGATCATAGTGACGTGAATAGTTGAGATACATGAGTATTTTTTTTTCTAAATTAGCTGATTAGTGACCCTTTTGAATGCATAAACATTTGTACCCATAGAGGTAACGAATGCGTTACAAAAAAATATTGAATTCTCATAAAGTTAAAATTCTGCATGTTTCCTAAATCTTTGTGGGTTATTTAAAAATAAATCTGCCTAAACTTTTTTCGTCAGATGTATTTTAAAAACTTATCCATTTTATCAGCTATTTACCCTGTAAATTACATCGAGCTATCTCTACGACATCACAATAAAAATTTTATTCAAAGCATACAATATCGAAAATTCCAGTTGTAAAAGGGTGAATGAAAGATTGATTAAAACTAACTAAAAACTTCTTTTTTAGTAACCCTCGACGCAAAAAGAGGGGTCTTATAAGTTTAACGTGTGTGTCTGTGTGTCTGTCTGTGGCATCGTAGCTCCTAACCGGATTATGATTTGGTTTTTTCTTTTGTTTGAAAGGTGACTTTATCGAGAGTGTTCTTAGCTATGATTCAAGAAAATCTGTTCAGCCGTTTGAAGATCATCAACTCGTTTCTGGTTGTTGAAGGGATATGAGCAACTTCTACTGGTCTGATCGATTCGAAATTTACTATCCTGTGACTTCAATGATATTAAAATAACATGGTAACCTTGACCTGATACTCAAGCATCATCTGAAACAGCATGATACCCAACTTACAGTAGAGGTATTGTGAGCCTATTGATTCTTTAAGTTTATGATAAGTTGTAATGACCTCCTTCTTGTCACATGTCATCAATATCATTGAAGTCACAGGATAGTAAATTTCGATACGATCAGACCAGTAGAAGTTGCTCATATCCCTTCGACAACCAGAAAAGAGCTGATGATCTTCAAACGGCTGAACAGATTTTCTTGAATCATAGCTAAGAACACTCTCGATAAAGTCACCTTTCAAACAAAAGAAAAAACCAAATCATAATCCGGTTAGGAGCTACGATGCCACAGACAGACACACAGACACACACGTTAAACTTATAAGACCCCTCTTTTTGCGTCGAGGGTTACTAAAAAAGAAGTTTTTAGTTAGTTTTAATCAATCTTTCATTCACCCTTTTACAACTGGAATTTTCGATATTGTATGCTTTGAATAAAATTTTTATTGTGATGTCGTAGAGATAGCTCGATGTAATTTACAGGGTAAATAGCTGATAAAATGGATAAGTTTTTAAAATACATCTGACGAAAAAAGTTTAGGCAGATTTATTTTTAAATCACCCAGAAAGATTTAGGAAACATGCAGAATTTTAACTTTATGAGAATTCAATATTTTTTTGTAACGCATTCGTTACCTCTATGGGTACAAATGTTTATGCATTCAAAAGGGTCACTAATCAGCTAATTTAGAAAAAAAAAAATTACTCATGTATCTCAACTATTCACGTCACTATGATCAAAAATGTCTTTATAGTCAGAGTTTGATTAAAAACATGAAAAACATTCATAACTCGAAAACTACAAAAAATCGCGGAACTTACATGGAGGTGATTTGGGTACCTCAAAGGCTGTTCTACCTCTGGACTTCCGCTTGACACTACTTTCTGGGACACGCTGTATAAAATGCCCGCAAAATGTAATTAAAAGAACTTCACCAATTTCCCAGAATTCATTCACTAAGATTACCTACCTTATAACATTCTAAATTCAATGATTTGTGAACGCATGGAGTAAGCTACCTAGTTATTAACCTGAATGTTGTTTGGAATGCCTGACTCATCATCCTCGTCCTGCTACCCTTGTCCCAATTCACTTAGAGGTTGGCAGCATGTCTTTTTATTTCAAACATCTCTATCAGCCGTCATCTCAGTGTTCACGTCCTTCCTAGCTTTATCATCTTTCATGCAATCCATCCATCTTTGCTCTGCGTCTTTTCTTATACAGTGTGTCCGGTCATGGACTAGCGATATTCTAGGTACTTATATAGCAACTATTCTAGTACACAAATACACTACACATTAGGGTCCAATCCACTTCCCCGCTATTTGGCAGCCATTTTGCTTTTTTATTGAGATATTGTCTACAACTGTATGTCTTTATGTGAACCCATTGTATCGTAATGTAAACGATAGACAATATTGTTGCCCTTCGAATAAGCCTACTTTTATCTCAGTAGGACCAAAACATTGAGAGATATGACTTTTTTTGTACACACGTACAGAATATGTCTACAAAAAAATGGAAGTGGATTGGACCCTAGTGTGTAGTGTATTTGTGTACTAGAATAGTTGTTATATAAGTACATAGAATATCGCTAGTCCATGACTGGACATATTGTATACATTCACACTTAAAACTCTTCTCGTAACATATCCATTGTCTACCATGAAAACCGATTGATTTGGAATGCAGATTAATAATTTCGAGACTAATTGAAGATACCAATACATCCTATTTTTTTAATGTATCAAGTTTAATGTAATAATAAGGGTATTCAGATTCGATAGAAAGTACAAAAATATACACATATAACCCCTACAAAGTCGAGTGAAAAAATCCACCAAACGGCGTCCCCCGGTCGCTTTGTGTGGAACCCGTGGAGCGAGCACTGCACGCTTCGCTACGGAGTCAGGGTAATGTCCCTATAGAGACCGGCGATGTAGCGGAGCCGATGCGATGCTTTGATTTTCCTCAGCGTTTTAGTAGGGTTCCATGCATATCGATAGATTTTGCATTGGCTTGGCCTCGTCGCAGTTTGATGAAATTTTGAGTTTTAGGAGTTAGGGTAATGGGTGTTTATGCATAACAGATTTCTGTCTGTAATTTCGCAAGAGAATTCAAAGAGATGGGCAACGTATTTTTTTAGAAATTTATCGGTTTCGATTTGGTTCGAAACCATTATCACGGTTTATTATACTGCTGCCAGGATAATATAAGGTTTTGATCTGTATCCGTGCCATATTTAAGAGTGTAACTATACTGAACACGAATCAATAAATACCAAAAAATAACATTTTTATTTTAAACTAGCTTTTGCCCGCAGCCGCAGCTTCGCTTGCGTGAAATTTTGAACGCGTTAGTTAAGTGACGATTTTCCGTAGAAGCTTTCATTCCCTATTTAACTCCCTTAGGGGTTGAATTTCGAAAAATCCTTCCTTAGTCCTTGTTTACATTATAAAGGGAACCTCTATGCAACATTTCAGCTTACTAGGTCCAAGGGTTTGGGCTGGGCGTTGATGAGTCTTTTCTTTTTATTTATATAGATATTTGTCGACAAACAAATTCTCCCTGGGTGTCACGCGTGGCATAAAAACGAAGCGTGAAAATTCACAAAAAAAAATTCTGAACTTGGCGGTGTACGTGCTGCTGATGACTTATTCTCGAAGTCATTCGGGGCACTTTGGGATTTATTCTCATACCCTCGCTAATGTTTCTAGGTGAAAATTTGTTTATTAAGTAACCGTAGAATTGGATAGGTATTTTTAGATGATGAAGCATATTTTTTAAAATTTGCTCTAGAAATATGGCACGGTTGCAGTTGTTAAATCTTGTATAATATGATGTCCTAAGCTAGCATAACATGTCATGTCATGCGTCGTTAATGCTGAACTGGACCTATTTGGCGCAGCTGCTGGACACACAGCAACTACAATTGTGAGCAAAGAAATCGAGCCACTCTTTTTTCACGTGTCTTGGTTATTAGTTTGGTTTCATGATTTATATGTATAATTTAAAATACAAAAATCTACCCTCACTGTAAAGGCTATTAAATAACCTTTAAGGCGATACATGTTTAGACTTGATCTGTTCCATAATACCAAAAATAATAACAATTATACCTAATTGAAAAATTGAAGTGGCTCGATTTATTTGCTCCCAAGTATATCTATCTATGTATATAAAATGAATCCCTATTTCCCTTGGTCACGGCATCAGCGTGAGCGGCTGGACCGATTTCGCTAAGTTTTTTTGTTGTGTTCGTAATTGTCAGGAGAAGGATCTTATGAAAGAAAATTAAGATATTAAAAAAAAAACGAAATTATCTCAGTATGTCCATATTCTTCATTTGTATACTGCATGCATGAAAATGGTTTTAATTTTTTGTTACTATTTTGTTTCTGAAGGTAGGTTGTAGGTAGGTAGTAAGTAGGAAAAAGTGCATTGCAACGCATGCCGGGTGCTAGTCTATATCGGGTGTAAAAAGACCCTTAACGATAACGAAAACCACATATTCTACCCATCATTAGGATCATTTTTTTCTACCAGACCATACCTGGGAAACCATTGGTTTTGGAGATATTGAAGGTCAAGGTACATATTTTTTTTTTAGTTTGTCCAAAAACGTGTTCTAAGACAAATGATAATACTAAACTTTCTTCCAAACAACCTTATCAAAATTTTCAACGTTTCCTAACAAATTACGCATTTGAAGTTACAAAAACGCAACGAATATCAAACGCACACGACCGCCTTGGCTCAGCTGTGTGGCCGCTGCACGCATGCAAACGCGCGGCATCGCCACAACCACACATTGGGCGCTACAAAAAAAAGCGTTTTTTTATGCCAACAAATAAAAGTCGTTTCCCAGCAATTATTTTTGGTCAATGTAGTTTAGTTTGATGTACAAAGTGCGTAGATTTCGGCTATGTGATGGGTCTTTTTACACCCTGTATATTATTTTTAAGCTTCGTTTGTTTTATTTCAAATTAAATGTTTCTATTTTAATTACTAAAATCGCTTCTGATTGCTTTTTATTTGCCTAATTTGGATGCGATAACCACAAGACCGGTCGATGTGGCGATACTTGGGGATAATTAAATTCTGTTTCTGATAAATTCGAAAAGTCAACCAATATCACTACATTGACGTAGAAACACAAAGACTAAGGGTCTAGTTCCTACAAAAATCACGGAAAAGTGTCCTGAATTTACATACACACATCAAAAAAAGTTTGCGATCACTAGCCAAATGTTCCTAGTGGGGACGAGGCTTAAGCTGATATAATTTTTTAAATTGAACTTTATCAAGAAAAAATCTGTGTTGTGTGTTTTCTTTAAATAGAAATACCCAGTTTGAAATTAAAAAATAAAACTATTTCTTATTTTTTATAAAAAAAACGTAACAAAAAAGATTTCGATTTTTCAAAGTGATCGCATACTTTTTTGATGTGTGTGTATCACCAGAGCGCGCGCCGAGGCACACCGCCATTTACACTTAGAAATACTAACAAACTAATTTAAATCCTAAGTCGTCATCACAATGCCTAATTTAACTTACAACCATACGAAAATTCGACTGCACCCATTGACGTAAAGTAGTCTACTTTTTCGCTTATTGAGCCTATATTCGATTCGGACATTTTTGAGCGCTGACTACATCATTATATCACTATCACACAATTTACCATAATATACTACTTAAATATTTTTCATCTTAAAGCAACGCAACCACCAACGCCGATTCCTCAGTGGCCGCGTTGCGCTAAGATTTTTCATACACCTACATTGCCCCAGCCTGGCCTATAAAAAACTTGTTAGTGAGCCTCGTAAAGCCGTCTTTTATGTTTGCATGTAAGAAACAGGCTATTTATTGGCGCATGCCACTGATTTCCCATTGGGCTCCACTATTCATTGCCCGCTCCAGGTAGCCATTTTACTCGTATTGTTGACGTGTGCGCTATCCAATTGGTTTTTTATTAAACTGCGGTACATAGGAACGTGTTTTTAATTGAAAGGTAGTATGCAAAACGGTTTTCGGGTTTTCGGTGAAAAGTTTTACAAACTAAGTGGCTTGGCTGTAGGGCGACTTCAAATCAGCGCGGCAAGAGTCGAACTCAGCGGTGCTTGTTCACGCACAACTCGCGGGTGCGGGCGCGGTGGACTTGGCGAGTTCGTGTTCACATTGCCCGCCAGGCGTTTGCGCGACTGTGACGTGTTATCAGAGGTTGTAAACATGGACGACGATCTTTTGTTTTTAAACGAAAATTCATTCCTAAAATGGGATTTCATACCTAATACTGTGGTTACAAAAATAAAGTAGGTTAAAATACCTATAAATATGAATACTTTTATTTACCCTCCTTAACAGGAAATAATTCAACAATTTCTTTCCATAACTTATAAAGGACGTTTCTGTTCATATGGTAACGATGTTTGCTTTTCCAAATTGGAGTTCTTGCCTGAATAGATGAAAAACGTGCTATCATTTCCAGCGAAAAGTTCAAACGGGTTGATCTTACCTGACGACGCGAGTGAATCGCGCGCTCCGCCGCTAGTTCGACGTGAACACTCGCAAACAACTTCATACGTTTGATATTGTCGCGAGCGCGCCGCGCGCTCCCGTCGCGAGTTCGCCCGCTACATAGCCCGCACCTGCGTTTTGTACGTGAACACTTGCATATTGTGCCATATGTTTGATATTTCGCGACCGCGCCCGCCACCGCTCCCGCGAGTTAACGTGAACAAGTACTAAATAAAATGCATTGCGCGATACAACGCACGAAGGTTCATCAACGCTTTTTTAGGGTTACGTAGTCAACAAGGAACCCTCATAGTTTCGCCATGTCCGTCCATCTGTCCGTCCGTCCGTAGCTTAGCATAGAGACTTTTAGTACTAGAAAGCTATAATTTGGCATGGATATACATATTAATCACGCCGACAAAGTGGTACAATAAAATCATGAAAAAAATTTTTTTTTAGGTTCTGTTGTACCCGTAAAGTGGGGATGTTTTTTTTTCTCGTCCATCCCTTGTTGTGGGATGTCGTTGGATAGATCCTTTTGATTGCAGGTTTGTGGCAACAATTTTTTGATAAAGGGATCCGTTTCTGAAATATTAAGCTTTAAAGTGCCAATTTTTGTTAGAGTCAAGTCCCCCCCCCCCCCTGCTAGCAAAACGGTTCGTTTTGTATATGTGAAAAAATTCACGGTAGTAGTATACACAACGAAGTTAAAAGGAAAAATATCACAGCTAAGTAGGCTTTACAAGTCGACCCACTTATGTATAATTAAAATTTCGTACAAATTCCATTGAAAAATTACTAAGCCCTCTTCTTAGTCCGCATTATTGTGCAACTACGGAACCCTACTACTGCGCGTGCCCTGACACGCGTTAGCCGGTTTTATTGTTTACTAAACTGTCAAAATGATTGGTTTTGTTTTATGTGTCAAACAATTTGACAGCTTTTGAAATTGAAAACTGTTTGAATGAACGGTTCGGTCTTGGTTCAGTTGCGATTTATCAAGATTTCTTTTACGAGAGTTGGGCCCAGAATGTAAATAAAAAGCGTTGCGCGATACAACGCACGAAGTTTCGTCAAAGCTTTTTTTTATTGGACTACTTTTAGATGGTCCCTGTGGACCCTTTCTACTTAACCGGGCAGTTATTGGCGAGACCTGAAGGGTCTCCAGCCAATGGTGGAGAAGAAAAATACTTAACCTAAGCTAACTACTTATACGACACTAACATCATGACTACTAGCAACAACAGTACTAAGGGCGACCCCTAGTGTGACGTTGACCTTGGCTTAAGGCGTTGCTGGCGGGGGATTTGGGGGGAGACAGCTTGATGAGGGCTGACACACAATGCCATCGGTGCTTGCCGGCGGGTGTTCAACCAGGCCGCCGAGTATAACGCCTTTTGACTTACACCCACGCGGCAATAAGCCGGTGGCAAAGCCGGCAGCATTGTGTGTAGGAGCCTTAAGAGACGACTGGCTCTATGACGGGAGAGCTTGGTGGATCAAGACTGGCGGTGGGACGTGGTGACGGGCCTCGACCTCGTCTCACGACACCGCTGGCGAGATTACTGCAGCGCAGCGTTGCTCGCGCGCATGTATTTGCGTTGCGGCGTATCGCACGCACCGCACTAATGTGTTCTATAGTGGTTATATTGGCACAGTATAGACGTAAAAATACAAGGATCTTAGGTCAGCGCTCAAAAATATCCGAACCGAATGTAGACTAAAACGAAAAAATAATGACTACTAATTTACTTCAGTGGGTGAACTCAAATCTCCATATGATTGTAAGCTAAATTAGATATTGTGATGCCGACATAGGATTTAAATTAGTTTGTTGGTAATTCTAAGTTTGGACACTATTTTGGTCTATGTGTTTCTATGCCAATGGGGCACATGGGGAATATTTTGCCTTTACTTACGTCATGACCGCTGCAAGCGTAACAAAGCAGCTTCTTTCCTCTAATTTCCTTAATTTTTTTATCCCATAGTAAGGTAAACAGAATCTCCATTAGATTTTATTCATCCCCTCTACGGGTAGTATAATTAATTCCCTTGCCCCACCCCCCTAATTACGAGACATTCGTCTTCATTAGAGGTCGTGGTGCCGTTTCATTAGTTTCTACGCAAACACTGGCTGGAGTAAACTGTTGCTTGATGTCTCTGTTTGTGACTGTTTGTGTGTGTGTATGAGTGTGTGCGGGTTAGTGTGTGTGTGTCTGTGGTCGTAGATATTATGTCTGTGTGTAACGGTGAGATTCAAATTTAATTATTGATCTCCGGTTTTCTGTGATTGGTTTCAATTATAGGTTACACGAATTATATTGATAGTAAATTAATTATAGTTTAAACAAGCGCCTTTTAGAAGAACAAAGAAGCATCAAAACAATAAACTGATTTGATTTCATTTGAAATACTGTTCATCATTTTTTATTGGTTTGTTTCTGCTGGCACTAGTAGTGTTATAGATAGTGGTCGTTGACTAGTAGAAGCTCCAAGATAACAAAATCGAAAAAACAAGTGGAAGTGCCCTTATAATTCCTTAGTGAGGAAATCAGTGTCGCCAAACGGACATACAGATTATATTGAAAGTGCTAGTATTTAAACGATAGAATATAAATTCAAAATAAGGGTGTCAAAAATACTGATTATGGCGTATTGAAATACTAAGTGGGCGAAAGACTGAGGGCAAACACAAATACTGAAATAGGCGACTTAAAAATACGAATTTGAGGTACTAGTTAAATATTCAGAACGATCAGTATAATAATTCTTAAGCGAACAAATTTCACTCACATTATTGTTGTATTTTTGTAAGGTTGTTTGGGTTTCCAAAGGAGCGTCGCCGGAGCCCCGCTGAGCGGGGCTCCTATTTCTGTCTGCAGGGTTTAAAGTAACCTAACACGAAGTGGATGACGGCGGCTTCGTTCACTCGCTTCGCTCGCTCACTCTAGCCCCCGTCATCCCCTTCGAACCTAACCTGTCCGTGTCGGGGTAAGGAAATGTATATTTTCGCCCACTCAGTATTTTTTTCGCCCAAATTAATATTTAATTCGGTCACTTGGAATTTTAGTTGCTAGCTTAAATTAACTGTTTCCCACTGCTAGTAGCTCATTTAACGAATTTTAATCATTCATAATTATCGCCAGTTAAGTTAATTTTTCGCAAACATAATTTTAACGCCGCTTGGTTTAATATTAAAGTATTTCATTAACAGTCTTCCATATATTATTTATTCGCCCGTTTAATAATTCCCCTCTTGAAAGATATCAAAGTTTTATACTGTATACACCTCTGTGATACTGTGACCTCTGAGATACATTTTTTGACCTGCTATCTTTCTTACACTTTTATATTGCATAAGGCATGATCCTAATATATTAACGTATGAGTTCGATACGTGTCGTGTTACAGCAAGTAGCTAATCGCGTAAGCCAGTGTTGCGATCTCCGCATAAGGCTGCTTTTCCACAAGAGATGTGTGCTACGGATGCGTTTCAAACCAGCCAATAGGATCGCTTCATTATCTGACATTGACACCATGTTTGAAAATCAAGCGATCTTAGGTTACGGATACACGGTGACACTGGCATTCGACACAATGCAATCGCGACACTGAAATTAAACCGGAGCTAATGCGCAACTCAGTGTAACAGCGGTGCAGGTGTACACACTACGATACTCGGTGTCGACACTGAGTGTCGAGTGTAATAGGTCGCCGTGTATCCTTACCAGTCAACAAAATTTTGTAACAAGAAAGTTGCTTACTAATTTTGAACCTATCCTTATTCTAACACCACATTTATTTTGATTTGATCAGGTCTCGTTTTTGTGTTACAACTAGGTACTACCCACAAAATTGAAGATTTAACCGTTTTTAAGTTTCACGTTCACATTCAGAGTATTTATTATTTCAAGAGCCTAGTTGTGTATTCTGTTTTCTGAGTTAAGTGATTCTTAAGTAATGTCAAGAAAGTGTAAAAATCCTGACAAGTTTTATTACATTTGTGGCGTCATTACTTTTAAAACTCAGCCAAGAAATGTTACGCCATTAGTAAGTTAGTTATATGAACAATATTTTGGCTTTGCCATCGGACCATGACATCGGACAGCCAGACAAAGCGTGAGTTCCACACATCCGTTGTATTACATGTGTGGGTCATCTCACTGGATGGGCGAAAAGATCACTATCTATGCCATTTCTAAAATGAAATAAAATCGAATTACAAAAAAACTATTCGTATTTGGAACATTCTAATTTTATTTCTATTATCCTTATTCTTATTCTAAACATAACTAGACAAAAGTTTTCATGTTACATACAAAAAGTGTTTTTTTGTTGATCAGTGATTATTGGTGGATTTGACACACATCCTTAGCACACACCTCTGGTGGAAAAGCTAATTGTGATACACGCGCGATAGCTGCATGTCACTTCCACTTGTTTTTTCTATTCCGTGTCCAAGACCCCGTGTCGATTAGGTATAAGGCAAAATTTTGGTTAAACACGAAGGTACAGTAACAACAAAAGACAATGAATAGTTTGGAATTCAAAATTTATTGTTTCGGGAGTTAATTGATCACAATACTACTCTTTAAACATTACACTTTCTATTGTCAATTTGTTAACAAAAATAATACATAGTTGGCAAGTTTTCATTCGTAAACAATTTTGAAACTTTAACCTATCACTTATTTTTCATGTTGACTGTGCTAAATTCTTACAAACGTAAAGTAATTTTTCACTACTCATACTTGGAAAGTAGGTTTGAAGTTGCCTGAGCAGCGGGTTGAAAGTAATACTTTTCAGCCCTAGGGAGAATCGTTTTCAACTGACAGCTGACAAGTTATTAAAAAAAAAACTAGTTCTATTTTCACATTTCTATTGAACCATGCTCCAACTTTCTATACAGCCACTCAATTACTGCGCGATGTAAAATTGTAATGAAATGAAATGATGATTAAAATAATTGATGATTAAAATAACAAAGATTTGAGCAAAATATTTACCATTTTTTCAATGATGAAAATGAAAAATAAAGGCTGAATAGCGGGCCGGCCACAGAAACAAAAATAGGCGGGAAAGCGGCAATCCGATCACTCATTTTTTCTTTAGCTAATTCATGTTTTTGTTATTACTTTCCTTGTATTCGTAATGAAAAGCATAGTGTTTACCTCGGGTTAAAGACTTATTTAGTCCCTCGAACTATTGGCGACTATTGTCTCGGGACTAAATAAGTTACTTTCACCCCTATGGTAACAATTTACTATTAAAAAACCGTTATTTTTATGTTTATTTCATTTACCTTATTAATGGGTTTTTAATTAAATACCCAGCGGCATCGGCGACCCTGCGGTAGACGTGAAAAACATTATTAGTTTTATTTTGTCGTGAAATCTTTCCCACTATCAAAGATGAAGAATAGAAAGTATATTTCCCAACATTGTATTATGAAAGAGTTGCTTTGTGGGAGACCGGCAGTAAACTATATTTCCGATATAACTGGCCGCATGGGAAATTATCTAAGAAACGATGCTTCGTTTTATGATAGCCGATGTCTAACGTGGATACCTGGATACGTTCTTGGTTTTATGTTTTGCTGTAACTATACTTGAATTCAACTATAAAGGATAGAAAGGGTAAAAGCTAGGTTTCATATAGTTAACCTCTTTTTAACTGACTTCCAAAAAAGAGGTTTTCAATTCAACGTGTATATTGTTTGTATGTTTGTTGGGCGATATCGTTGCCAATTCGGCATGTAAAGTTTTTTTTTTTTGGTATTTTTTTCTTAAAGATTTTGTTTTCTACACGGTAGTTATTTTTTAATATATTTTTAAAGTTTTTCTAGTGATGACGTCACGCGATAGGGGAGGTTACCAAAGATAAATAAACCAATTCTTTGTCTACGCCTAGTATAATACCATAGAGTTTTTCTACGTCACGAAAAAGCCAGATAGTCACTTAGTGGTCAAATAGATGTCAAGTGAATTCATGCATTTCTGCTAAAATAAACATCATCTTATAATTTTAACTGCTAAAAATTGCAAAATAAGGTTTATCAAACTAAAACCTCGAAACGGTTTTGGAATCAGCAGTTAACTTTTACTTTACTTACCGAATTGGGAACCGATTTTAATGATTCCATTTTGTTTGAAAGAGTATTTTCCCGAGGAGGTCAAATTTAAATTTAGTGAAGACAATAGGAGATTAGACAATAGATAGGACAATAGAACTCTTCAATGGATAACAGCAAATTACTCGTATTTAAATTGCATGTTTATGTATTGACACAAAAAAGAAAAATATAATAACAAAAAAAAATTAAAAACCGAATTAAAAAAAGACTGAAAAGACTATGATTATTACCATATTAGAAAATTATCAGTTTCCGAAGTCGCTACTTTCTTTGGTTCAGCGTGGATTAATTAACACTGACTTCTGAAACTGTTAATTTCATATATGGTTTATTATTTTACTCTTTTCAATTTTTCTTATAAGTCGCTTTTTTTTAAAGTAATTCTCCTTTGTGATATGGAGGAAGGAAGGTATTTTTATAAGAAAAGATCAGTATTTATTGAATAGTATAAGTTATTGATTGAATAGTCTCGCGCTATAGGTAATAAATAATACTGTCCCGCGGTTGTCGCTCTGCAATCTGTCGCCCAAATGAAAAACTCCCTCACTTTTCTCCAATGCAATTGTTTTATTCGTCCAAGATTGCAATATTCCGTCATTCTCTTTTAGAAATTATAAAATCGTACCGTTATCTATAACAGTCACATTCGGATGATATTTTTGAAGCGCAAAGGCAACAAAGGGCTGGCAAACGAGCCGTATCTTATTTGAATAAGTCGCGGAATGAAAGCTTGCCCGCGCTCACTATGAAACTGACGGTGTCACAGCACAGGCATGTGCAGTAGGAATTATAAATGATTTAATGGTAAAACAAAATTTTTTAAAAACAAGCTTTTATTTTATTGCCATAACTAAAGAGAAGCTTGTTTTTAAAAATATTTTTCACCATTTTATTTTTTATTTTTAGTATGATTGGGAATGTTTCTATGTCTGTTTTCGTGTTCTCCTCAGCAAGTCCTTCCATTTGATACCCATACTGTGGTAGTACAGAAAAAATAACTAGTCCGCCATCTTGGATATTCCGCCATATTGGAATTAGAATGATGATACATAGCTGAGCATGCATTGTCATCCAAAATAAGCGTGTATAACAAATTTCAGCTCAATCGGTTGAAGATAACTGATTTAAAATTCAGTTGCAAGATTCCACCCGGACAAACATACATACATTGCAAGTTAAATAAAAGCTTGTAAAAACTAAAGGTCGCTCTCGGTTTCGCCCGCGTGGTTATCTTTTATCGCGTATTCCGTATTTTTCGGGATAAAAGTAGCCTATGTCCTTCTCCAGGTTCCAGAATATCTCTGTACCAAGTTTCATTAAAATCGGTTCAGCGGTTTAGGCGTGAAAGCGTCACAGACAGTCGACGTCAGACAGACGTCTTAGATTAACTAAGAAAGTACCTACATATCACATGAAAAAGTCATATATTGGTACGCACGGCTACAGATCAAGCCACACATTTCCAGTATAAGCTGATCTCGCATTATATAGGATTTCCTTACAGTGAGAGGTCAGTGTAAACTGGAAATATACAGAGTTACAGGTTAAGTCGACCTAGATCCTTTAAGAGGTTTTAGTTTTCATCATTCCTAGCTGATTTGACTATGAAACACCCCACCCCAAACCTAACCCATATTGAGATATTGGATTTTGATTATTTTTTAAATAAAATGAAGATTTTTTGTATAATTGTCCTTTTTTTCGGATTTTGTGCCTCTAATTGATAATGTTTTTGCTATTTTTTTGTAGTAGATTAGTTTGTTTATTACTCTCAACACAAAAAATAACATGTTATTGAACCAACTGGGTAGTAGTCGACGATAGAAAGTTTAAAAAATAAACAAATTTGTAAAAACTTTTTTTTCTTTTAAGAATATTTCAAAAAAAGTCTATGACAGTTATGCTGCAGATGTACTAAATAAAATCTACGTTTCTTTAGCTATCCAACAAGGTATAACAAGCTAGGGTATCATCATGATATTCAGAAAAAAACTGTGATGTAATGCTCTCAGGCAGTAGTAAAAAATAACTGTACTTATGGACAAAGTTATCACTTGGGTCAGCAAACGAAATAAAACAAACTAAATAGCTAAAACAACATTTATTATTATTTTTACAATTCATGTTCCACATGTCCGCCTCTGTTTCGCACACATAATCGCATTCTGTGCCTTAGTCCACTTTTAACCACACCAGTCGTTAAGCCTCTTCTAATTTCGTTTGCCGCATCGATAATTTTCTGTCTTAAAACATCAACAGATGAGATTGGATGAGGTTCGTTATAAACTAAACTTTTCATATGGCCCCATAAATAAAAATCCATGGGGGTCAGGTCGGGACTTCGGGCTGGCCACGGTATGGGTCCACCTCTTCCAATCCATTTGTTGGGGTAATTAGTGTCTAGCCACTCTCTGACACTTCGTCGGTAGTGTGCAGGGCAACCGTCATGTTGATACCACATATCTCGGATTAAATTGAGGGGTAAATCTTCCAGTAATTCGGGTAAATCGTTTCTTAAAAAGTTTTCGTAATGTTCCCCATTTAAATTGTCAGGCAGAAAATATGGCCCAATCAAATGGTTTGAGATTATTCCCATCCAGACATTCAAACTGAACCGTCTTTGTGATCCCTTTGGTCGCTTCTTATTGGGATTTCTGTCTTCTTTCGGAGCCCAATAATGAGCGTTGTGGTAATTGGTGATGCTGTCTTTATCAAATTTTGATTCATCTGTCCACAAGATGTGTCTTAAGAATGCTGGGTTTTCTAAATCTGCGTTGAGCATGAATCTGCAGAAATCAAACCTCCTCACAGGATCTCCTTCTTCGATACCATGTACCGGCGTGTAATGGTAGGGATAAAGGCCTGCAGTATTCACTGTAAACCACACTTTCCACTGCGATAGGCCAAGTTCTCGGGCAACAATATTAGTGGAAGTAGTTGGATCCGATCTAAACCGTTGCACTATTTCATTGTCTTGCTCTTCATCGTCATCATTAATACGACGTCTGCCTAGGTCTGATCGTCGCCTTGAAACAGAGCCAGTCTCTCTTAGTCGTCGGTAAACTCCGTCAAAGACACTGACATCCGGTACTCGGCGCCCGGGATAACGTGCAATGTATTCATCCCGAGCTCGCGCGGATACACAGTTGCAGTACCCGTAACAAATTAAAATATCCGCATATTCCTCGTTCGTGAAGGTCGTCATCGTCAACAGTTCCAAATCAGAAGTACGTATCGAAGTCCAGTTAACAAGCACAGTCACAAATCGAAGGGGAAACAGTCCAGAAACACAAGCCAAGTCGAGTATGAATCCAAGAGCACTAAGTATCACATCTACTACGGACGAATCGCGTAAGCAGACTAAAACCAAACAGAATAACAACAAAATGGCCGAAAATAATCTATCTCCCTCACACCTACATAAATCGTCCCGCTTGCACGCACCACAGCTCCATCGAAGAACAATAGTACCGTAATTTTTGCTACTACCTGGGACCCTTTTATGAAAGTTTTTTCTAAGATTTTTGAAAATACCCTAGCTTGTTATACCTTGTTGGATAGCTAAAGAAACGTAGATTTTATTTAGTACATCTGCAGCATAACTGTCATAGACTTTTTTTGAAATATTCTTAAAAGAAAAAAAAAGTTTTTACAAATTTGTTTATTTTTTAAACTTTCTATCGTCGACTACTACCCAGTTGGTTCAATAACATGTTATTTTTTGTGTTGAGAGTAATAAACAAACTAATCTACTACACAAAAATAGCAAAAACATTTTCAATTAGAGGCACAAAATCCGAAAAAAAGGACAATTACACAAAAAATCTTCATTTTATTTAAAAAATAATCAAAATCCAATATTTCAATATGGGTTAGGTTTGGGGTGGGGTGTTTCATAGTCAAATCAGCTAGGAATGATGAAAACTAAAACCTCTTAAAGGATCTAGGTCGACTTAACCTGTAACCCTGTATAGCTTGATGTGTAGCCGTGTGTACAAGCCCGGGTTTGAACCCGCAACACGATGCTTAACGAGCGGGTCTGTAACTTTCGGGCCACCACTACATTACTATTAAATATACATAGATAATGGAAAAGCAAAGGCCGGTTTTGTTTTTTTTTTACAAATCGTCGCCTAGGAGTGAACAAGAATGCAATTTGGTCACGACGTATAGTTACTATATCATAATATAAGAGAGCCATTCTATGTGAAATTAGTTTGTAGGCACTGAATCTAGCCTTTACTGGGTATATAACAATCGTAAAAATTTTTTTTTTATGTAATTACAAATATTCGATGCCATGCACAAATGAATGAAGGCACGGCGGCACAGCTGACGGGCACGAATAATGCGATATCGCTCCACGTAGTCAGTTCACTCGGGACGCTAAAATTACTCAGATACAGAATACCACGTTTAAATTTTTTAAAGTTTTTTTGTTTGTTCTGAAAAAAAAAACCTATGCAGGGTCAATCAGTGTCAGAGGTATATCGCGTGATTTGAAGGAATTGCACGAGTTCGTTAACACCCAGTATGTATAAAAATGTTAGTGTACTACTGTCATCATCTGCCTACCCTTTTCCCAACTATGTTGGGGTCGGCTTCCAGTCGAACCGGATGCAGCTGAATATCAGTATTTTACATGGAGCGACTGCCTATCAGACCTCCACAACCCAGTAACTGGGTAATACGATACTCTTGGTAAGACTGGTTGTCAGACTTTCTGGCTTCTGACCAACAGTAACGACTGTCAAAGATCTACAAATGACAGCCGGGACCAACGGATTTACGTGCTTTCCGAGGCACGGAGGAAACTCGCTATGGTAAATGGTCACCCATCCACAGACCAACCTCGGCAAGCGTGGCTTAACCCGGAAGATCGGCCTATGCGGCTGTAATTATTTAGCCACGAGCTCCTCGTTAGTGTACTACTGTATGAATAAATAAATAATAAATATAATTGACTACCTTTTTCCCGCGACTTCGTCTGCATGAAAGCTCACAGGAACCGTTCAATGATCAAATGCATTCCCGGGGTTTTCACTCCCGAGCGACGAAATGACCCTTTCCTCCTGAACTTCGCGCAGGCGCTGCTCGGTCCTTGTTCGACATCTTTTGTTTGTTGTCCCCCGGTGCGTTTACGCCCAGAGACCTCTCAGTCACTGTCAGTACCCAAGTTTGCCCATGGAAAATCTGTTTCCTTCCTATCTCCAGTATGTCAAGCGGTATATCAGAATCTTGTAAGTTATCGTGAAGGAAAACATCGTGAGGAAATCTGCACAACTGAGAAGGCTTTAAAAACTTTTCGATAGTGTGTCTAGTCCGTCAACCCGCACGAAGTTAGCTAGGTGGACTAAGGTCTAATCCTTTCTCATTTTGAGAAGCGAGCCGTGCCCAGCACTGGAAACGTAATCGGCTAATTATATTATACAGGGTGTTAAAGAATTCGTGTAATTCCTTAAAACCACATGATCTACTACTGGTGTAGACAGGCCACGCACGGGATTTAGCTAGATTAAAAATAAAAATTCTTTTTTTTTCATGCGGCTTTTTTACCAATCGTATATAAGCCACCTATTATGGATTCAGTAAAAAAAAAAAAAGTTTTTTTTGCAAAAAAAATATTTTATTTGTGTGAACATTTCGATGCCACGCATAAATTAATGAAAGTACGGCGATGCGGCTGGCAGGAACGACTAACGCGATATCGCTCTTTGCAGTCAGATAACTCAAGGCTCTAAAAAGACTCAGAAATTGAAAACCAAAAATTTTTTATTTGATTTTCGAGAATTCCCATTTAGGGTTAATCTGTGTCCATTAGATCACGTGGTTTGAAGGAATTATACGATTTCGTTAACACCCTGTAGTGAAACTTGTAAACTCATATAACTTAAACTCTAACCCTCTAATTTCTAAAAACGTCTTACAATAAATGGCTTCTAGCACTATTGCCTTTTCACTTTATTGCCATGAAAATGAGGCGATACCCTGACCAAAACCTTGCGAGAGTGCGTTTTTCTTCGGTATTCAGAGACTATTAACTAATTAGTTATGAGAAATAAACTACATCTAAAAGCACATTATTAACGTTCGTTATCTTATCATCACATTCCACGTTCTACTTTGTTTTTATGTGTTATAAATACATTTAAAATCTACTTTTAAAAAGTGACTAAAATTATTGATTACATGCATCTGTTGCTAAAGGCAACGCTCTAATAATTTGAGGATTACACTAATGGATAGAGAATTAAAAAATCTATAAATTTCACGTTTTATTTAATTTCGAAAGATCGTTATTCTTTTTTAATTAAAATAATTCCAAAAATTGTGTGAGTTCTACGTTTGAAGGGGCGTGCGCAGGGTGCGGGCGGCAGTACGCTGCGTGCTTTCGTACGAGGAGGCCGTGTCGCTCTCGTCGTCGTCCTTCCCGCCGCAAATATTTATAATATTTTAAGAGTACCTACGGATAGACGCTTTTTATTTTTATTTAGTTTAATTTTAGGATAAATAAACCTAGTGATAAGAAATTAATTTTGTGTAATTTGAAAATGCCTAAATTCAAGAAGAATCAAAGTCAAAGATGTCAAAATGCTCTAGAGATGAATGAAATTCTGTAAGTAATTTTTGATGCATTATGCAAAGTTTACCAACTTGCTTTTATTCCGATAAATACCTACATGTAATTACATGGTATCTTTTTATTTTAGGAAGAGAAGAAAAATACCGGAATGCGCATTTGACAACGAAAATAATTATTCAAGTTTACCAATAATTGAAAATGATATTGGGTAATCAGACGCACTTTTGAGTCCATAGAGTTATGAAATTACAGACAAAACTTATGAAAAATGTGATATTTTTTTATGTTTACCATGAAAATAATATGAACCTTTTCAAATGTACAACTAAAATATGTATCTAAATGATTTATTACAAGTAATTCAGTTTTGTTTTCATGCAAGATCTAATATGATGAATTCTTTATTGAAGGCTAAACACAAACACTGACGATACGCCAGTAAACGACTTGAGTCAAGAAACCATAGAATTAGAGGATACGTGTCTTGATTCAACTGAAATGGTTGAAGATGTAGAGGTTTGTTTATTTATTTTTTTGGTTTGTAGATATTATTGTGCACAAATACATAGTTGTGCTTGTGATTAGGTAAAATATATCTAAATAGGTACTAGTACTAAGTAGATATTAGTACTAAGTAGATCAGTAGGTACTAATGCCTACCCAGTATAATCTAATCACAATACCTTGGTAGGTATTGTAGTTAGGTATAAATAAGTAGATACTAAGTAGGTAGGTATAAATACCTCTTTATCTGCATCTATTTTTAGGAGCCTTTATTTAATCTGAATATACGTAACACTATATTGCTGATTTATTTAATTATGCATAGTTTTCTTTTTTGCAGTTAGAAATATCTTGTGAGGCTGAATAAAGCAATAATGAAAAAATAATAAGAAGAAGAATAATTGATGTCAGCCACTTCTTTTCGGAATTAATAAAAATTTCCAATCATGGTCCATTGGGTTGCAGCGTCACCGAACTACAACTTATCGGAGAAACACAAAAGGGCTTAGAGTCGAAATTTACGTTTAAATGCCAATTATGCAACGAATTTTTTTTTAATAGTAAATGATAATTGCAGTGAAAATTATTTATCAATAAATAAATGCGCAGTCGCAGGTACTATTGCAATAGACGCGGGAAATTCGCAACTAAACGAGCTATTGTCATCAATAAATCTTCCTTCTTTGTCCGAAAAAATATATTCAACAAACCACGAATTAATTAGTAAAAAATGGGAAAGTGTTTCCATAGAATCACATAAACCATTACAGGCGCTTATGAAAAGTCGAATTTAGGTGCACGGTTCCAATTAGTCGTTTCCTATGGAGAAGAGCCGGCAAGAAACTCCATGGTTACTCTTTTAAAATCCATTTCTTTAACAATTTGAGTGGGTACAGTTATGACTTAGAATAGTTATGAGAGAGCAAAGTAGGCTTAAGAGCAGGAACCACACAAATAAAACAAAATGAAAAATATGGTCACAAATTAACTAGGTATCCAGGCATCTAGCAAGCCTACAAAGCTCTCACATTTACAAAAGGTAAAAGGACGCTAAACTATATAAAACAAGTGACATGGTTAATTGTCATCAAAACACATTACAAAGAAAATCACTGTATAATAAGATAAAGATATCTTGAGAGTAACGTTAGTAATAAAAAAAGAGCTAATCGTAATGAGGTTAGTTAATAGACATACACTTAAGACGTTAATGAGGTACCAGGGAAGCCACATGTGCAGAAGGAGTTATTGCCAAGCATCTTTATCGTCAACGTAGTCCTTAGACTTGTAATATGCTTTTTGAATAATTAAACGTTTAATATGGGCTTTAAACTTTCCCTCGGTAAGATCAGTTACAGATTTCGGCAGCTTATTATAAAAACGCACGCCATTTCCTAGAAATGACATATTAGTTTTACTCCATCTAAATTTGGGAATCACAATTTTATGTTTATTACGTGTATTTTTATCATGAAAATCGCTTCTAACATTAAACATATCGAGGGGTAACGGGCTATTTGGTTTAAGCGACATTTTGGGTGATATTGAGTTATATATACATATATTTGGAATCAGCGAATTTTTCTCATTCCAAATATATATATATAACTCAATATCACCCAAAATGTCGCTTAAACCAAATAGCCCGTTACCCCTCGATATGAAAATTTTTCCGAACATACACAATATTTTCAAAGATATAGTGTGACGGCAAGGTAAGTATATTAGGTAATATCTTTGAACACGTTTCTGAGGGACTCGCGGGAACCCATATTGTAGATTGCACGGATTGCTCTCTTTTGTAAAATAAAAACAGAATCTACGTCAGCTGCTGAGCCCCACAACAGAATGCCGTAGGACATAATGCTGTGGAAATATGCGAAGTATACTAACCTAGTTGTAGCTACATCAGTCAGCTGCCTAATTTTACTAACTGCGTATGCAGCAGAACTTAACCTAGCCGACATGGTAGTAATATGCGCACCGCACTGCAATTTTGAATCGAGAGTTATACCTAAAAATACGGTGTCATTAATTGTATTAAGATTATTGCCTTCAAGCATTAAATTTAAACCTACTTGGGGAACATTTGGTAGTGAAAACTTAAGGCATTTTGTTTTGTTTGCATTAAGTAACATATTATTGGCTGTAAACCATTTAGAAAGAACAGTAAGGCTCTCGTTAACATGTAAAACGTCCCTATCTTTTCTATCTATTTTAAAAATAAGGGAAGTGTCGTCGGCAAATAAAATTATGTCTGATAAGTCGGTCATCATATAGGGTAGATCATTTATATAGGTTAGAAACAATAAAGGTCCAAGAATTGAGCCTTGAGGCACGCCCATCTTAACTAGAGACCCCGAAGATATCGCACCGTTAGCACCAACTTTTTGCTGTCTATTAGATAAATAGGAGAAAACAAGGTCAGCAGCTCGGCCACGAATTCCGTAGTGGTGTAATTTACAGATGAGGGTGTTGTAGTCAACGCAGTCAAAAGCCTTGGAGAGATCACAGAAGATGCCAATAGCATCCTGATAGCTCTCCCAGGATTCCAAAATATGAGTACTCTGTGTACGATTATGCCTTTTTGTCACGTGATTTTCCGAAAGGCTAGGCAGGCATCTTATATTACCAGTCCTATACAATATTAGGGAACGCTTATTGCCGTCTACTGGCCTCATTTAATCATTGCTTTCACAATTATGTATAAATAAATATAATTGTATACAAATAAAAAAAGTATGTGGATAAAAATCAACGTGTTTTTTTTTCGTTTAACCCCATCAATCAGTTGGACAAGGATGATGTCAGCGTAAGTAACAAGAAGGCGTAAGTAATAAGCATAAACTGAAGAGAGAATTGAGTGATTATTAATTTGAACTGACGTAAATATATAACATGTAGGTACTCGTTCGTTCGTAAACTAACCGCCCAACATTAACCTTTGGGCAGTAGCCCGCCAGGCACAAGACTCCGCCTGGTTGGAGGATCCTCCCTTTGGTTGGAGGAACACCATCTCTCGTTCCTCCATAATATCTAAACACAACAAAATGAAAAGTTTTTTTGCCTGTTAGTAATGATTTTGTTTGTGTTTTTTTACTTGAAGTGCGAGTTGATAAAATCTATTAGGGTACGTTCACATGACAAGCATTCAACGCGCGTTTTGCTAACGCGCGTTTACAACTGCATACATTTCATTCAGGCCGTACACATGCTAACGCGCGTTTTAATAAAGCGCGCGTTGAACGCTGCGCCAGCGCTCGACTGTTGTCAGCGCGCGTCAACGCGCGGTTTGAGATCATTGATTTTCTATGTTACCGTTCAGATGAGCGCGCGCTTTCGACGTGTATAGACGTATTTTAGGGTTCGTTCGGTTCTTCCAGAAATCGTCCGAAATGGAAACGGAAGCTTTTAATACCGAATTATTTATAGTTGAAATAAAGTTTAGAGTTTAGCGTTTTTATCTGCTACGAGTTCATCGTTTATGAGCCAGTAAGTCATCAAATGACTTGATGGACATTCTGAAGTAGTTAAAAAATTTGATTCCGAGTTGCTTTAACTTAGGATACAAAGTGAAGTACTGGCTTTCAGTCAGCCTGTATGAAAAAATTGGGTGGACCCAATATCTTCTGTCGCGTCGTTTTTGCCGTCGGTATAAAATCACCGTTAAAACTGTTTCCCCGCTCATCTTCGACAAAATGTAGAACTCACTCTGTAGAAAATGAACTACGGCCGCCACGGCAACGCGCGTTCAACGCCTGACAAGCGCGCTCCATGTGAACAACACTTTAACAAAAATTTAACGCGCGTTCACCGCACGTTGAACGCTTGTCATGTGAACGTACCCTTATACAGTGTTGAGATATCGATACCCATTACGTCTGTGAAGTTTACACAAAAAGAAAGTAATTTTTAAACTAATATTTTAAGTGACTTCACACTATCGACGATTGATGACCCCAAAAAAAACATCATCAAATAAATATCTTTTTTAACGTCTGCAGAGTTTCACTAGCTAATTTAATTTGACCCTGTATAGGTACAGTAAACGCTCAAAACTCCATAGGCATGCTAAGGACTACATTGCTATAAACCCGAGCACGATACAGCCAATGCGTGTGCATGTGCGTGTATAAGTGATGTCTGAACATTCCACAGATAACACATACTAATATTTACTGTCGTCGCACTACGCGAAAAACGTTCCTTTCTTTATAAGATTTTTTTATTGAATGCCGTGTCTGTGCATTCGAAGGTCTGTGATTTTCACTAATATTCCTAAGTTGTTCGCCAGTTGGCGTTAGTAGTACTAAGAAGTATTGTAGGAAGTATTGTAGAGGGGGGGGGTGCGGCAAAGAGGGAACAAATGCTCAAGGTCATTTGGTCAGGGAAACGCCTTAAGCGTTTATAATTGTCAAGGTTTCATGAATAAAGAAAAAACACTTCCAACAGGCAGGAGGTACATGAAAAGAGCCTCCACAAGTGATGATACTTAAGTACCTCCGGCGCTCCCTGGGCAGTCAGCCCCGCTACAAACCTTGTTGACTGGCTAATCTTTTCACTATGGCTTGAGCTATTTTCATATAGCTTGTGCTGACACGAGAGAAGAACAAACACAATGACAATATGTCACTTTGTCTATTCTTTTGTCGACAAACTACTTGTTTACGGTTTACGGTGGTCATGCAGACTTGAATTACTGCTTATTCCTCCACTACACAAGTTCAACAGTCGTTATTATGAATTTCATTTCACGCTGACCGACTGTAGCGATGTTTTTACAACGCTCTGCGAGAACCACACCAAATAGGAACAATTTATGAGAAGGCCTTTACCAGCTGCACGTTTAATCGAATGTCAAAAGGAAATGAGTTTCTTTGATAAAGCTTGATAGAAGAATTGCTTTAGTTTTTTAAATTCTTGTTTTGATGTGGTATTACTTTATGATAGGGACATGTAGACAATGGGATGTAAATGTGAATGAGTGTAAATGTGGTGCGGTTCCGCAAGCTATGGCGCACTTAATATCATGCCTCGCCTGTCCTGTTACCTGTACGCCACAAGAACTAATGTAAAAGACACAACAACGTAATCGTTCAGGTGTGATTCTATCATTACAGTTACAGCTAATATCAGTATGTCAGGATTGCGAGCAAGGTAAACACAGTAAATAAAACCAACATAGACTCTCCACCACCGAGAGTACTTGTATTTTGGTTAGTGTTAGTAACATGAACTAGATCACAATATAATACTTTACACAATTATTACAAGATCATAAAATATGGACAAGCTAGTCAGATATAAAAGGTCAGACTCCTTCAGCTGTTCAGTTCCGAATGCTCCCGCTTCGTTGAATGACCACCGCCTTTATAACATCGGGTGCGTTGATCCATATCGACGACTACCTTCCTTTGTCAACATTGTCCAGTGTTAACCATTAGCGATAACACTAATGGACGCTACGGATGGTGGTAAACTCGTTGTTGAGTTCTGGGCCGACTAAGTTTAGATTGTCATCGACACGCTAAGAAGAAGAAGAAGAATGGGATTTATGAGCGGACATGTTGGAGTTCACATTTTGAGGCCATTTCAATGTGCATCCATTGTTTTCATTATGGCAGTCACCAAAATCTATACAGGGTGTTAACGAATTCGTGTAATTCCTTAAAACGACATGATCTACTACTGGTGTAGACAGGCCCCGCATGGGATTTAGCTTGATTAAAAAAAAAAAAAAATTCTTTTTTTATTCATGCGGCTTTGTTACCGATCTTATCTAAACCACCTAATAAGGATTCAGTAAAAAAATAAGTTTTTTTTTTTTGCAAAAAATTAATTTTATTTTTGTGAACATTTCGATGCCACGTATAAATTAATGAAAGAACGGTGACACGGCTGGCAGGAACGACTAACGCGATATCGTTCTTTGCATTCAGATAACTCAAGGCTCTAAAAATATGCAGAAATAGAAAATAAAAAAATATTGAATTTTATTTTTGCTTGTTTTTCGAAAATTTCCATTTATGGTTAATCAGTGTCACCAGAAGATCACACGGTTTGAAGGAATTACACGATTCGGTTAACACCCTGTATTGCTTGCAGATAGTTGTTTCGGGTCTGGATGTTTTGCAACTCACTCAGAATAGAGGAATCTAATTCTACTAACTGTTTGAAATCTCAAAAGAATCGCAGCTGAACTATGGCCGTTTGGCTTTTATCTCTATATTAAAATATTGTATTATACTACACGGACGAAACAACACTATTTAAAACAAAAAACCGACCAAGTGCGAGTCGCACTCGCGCACCAAGGGTTCCGTACCATCTATACTAATATTATAAAGAGGTAGAATTTGTTTGTTTGTTTGTATGTAGGAGGTAATCTCCGAAACTTCTCATCCGATTTCAAAAATTCTTTCACCAATAGAAAGCTACGTTATCCCTGAGTGCTATAGGCTATATTTTATAATCAAAAAATTAGGGATCCGTATATAAATTGCAATAATGTAACCCAAGGTATTAAAAATTGGCGCATCTATACTAATATTATAAAGAGGTAGAATTTGTTTGTTTGTTTACACAACAATAGTCACTTCAACCTCCTGTCATGATATTAATCCTTATCCAAGTAAATAGCTTCATAATCAAGGTTGATTATGTACATGTAAAATGTTCTTTAAATATTCAAATCGGACCTTTAGTTTGGAAGTGCTAAAAGTAAGAAAAATGCTGCAGTGTAAACGAACAGCCCAACGTTCAGTCTATTAGTTAACTATTAACTACACATTTTTTAATAAGCGACTTCGTATGCATCCGCGATAACCGATATTCACGCGGACGAAGTCGCGGGCAAAGGCTAGTTATCTATAAAACGGCAAAAAAAACTCGTTTGTTGTATGGGAGCCCCCTTAAATATTTATTTTATTCTATTTTTTAGTATTTCTTGTTATAGCAGCAACAGAAATACATCATCTGTGAAAATTTTAACTGTCTAACTATCACGGTTCATGAGATACAGCCTGGTGACAGACGGGTAGACGGACAGACGGACAGCGGAGTTTTAGTAATAAGGTCCCGTTTTACCCTTTGGGTACGGAACCCTAAAAACCTGCATTATATTCTGCGCAACACACTCGTAATCGCTATGGCTATGATTTTGACAAGTCAACAATTTCCATGGCCACACAGGTTTGTACCACAGAACTTATAATAAGAGAATAGAAATGGTATCAATTGTTTTTCCTTCGGGAACCGATGTCGCCGCTTTTTTACCTCTAACTCATACATAGAAAAAACTAGAACCATAACTACGCAATTACGCACACAATTACTTGTACATTTACTACTTACAATTATGAACCTTAAGACTAAGGAAGAGCGTTGAATAAACACCTACCGCATATTATACTCACACATATAATAATAATAATAATAATAATAATAAATCTTTATTTCGGACCCATGATCCATACACAATGCACAACAAATTAAAAATACAAAAATAAAATATAAAAAAAAACAACAAAACACTTATGCAGCTATTTCCAACCACCGTTTATAGGTGTTGGTAGCATACATCCTATCAGCAAGTTCCTTAACTATACTGTTTCTACACGTACCAACCCTGGACATGAATGAAGCAATAATATATAATTATTTTACATTTATGCTAGTACTTGACGCAAGATAAAATGTTATCGATTGTTACAATTTGCAGATGCAGTCGCTAGGGGATTTCTAATATTAAAGGATTTATTTTATTTGGTGTGGATGGAAATTAGTCCATGAAGAAGGTTGATACATAATTATAATTAGTGACGACTTACATCATAGTCCAATAGTATTAGAATGTGACATGTTTGGCTGTGTCTATGGAATTGCGTGTGTTGAAGAATGATGTAAGATGTGTGTATGTGTATCTGTAGAATGTGTTAGATATCCTTTACGAAAATCAGTATTATAAGTTTCAATTGTACTGTGTATTATCTTGCACTGTGTGTTAATTTATTTTGTGTTCTTTGATGAAAGATATATTTTAAAAAAACTTTTTAATTTTATTTTTAATATTATTAACATTTTTTTTCAACCTATGTTGTCGCACTTCTGGGCAAAGGTCTCCCCCATAGCCTTCCACTCATCTCTATGCATTGCCTTCTCTGGCCAATCTCCCATAAACGACTAAATCATCACGCCAGCGTTTCCCAGGCCTCCCTCGGCGACGACGCCCGTCTTCCGGCACCCACTGGTTATATTAAAAATAAAGTTATAGAAGTCTTGATTAACAAATCACAAAATTATTTACAAAAATTGTCAAAATAACTAGAGTTGCTTACTAAAAATAATGCTTTAATATCTACCTATTTGCTGTTTTGGGTTGCTTAAAAATACTTATTACCCTGTGAAGTGAAGGTATTTGTTTAAAACTTGCCTTTTTAATATTTTTGGCGTTGAATTTTTCATAAGGTATTGTAGGTGGATATCTATACAACGTGTTACATAATTCCGCTTAAAAAAGAAAATGTTAATCAAGTAGTCTTTTATGGTTGTTGTCATTTACTTTTCGGGGTGCATGAAAAGAGCCTCCACGAGTGACGATACTTAAGTACGTCCGGCACACCCTGGGCAGTCAGCCTCGCTAGGTACCAACTTTGCTGCCTGGCTAATCTTTACACCACAGCATGAGCTATTTATTTATTTATCTGGCACATCAACAACATAAACACAAACATGGAAATTTTGACATTGCAGAGGTTAAGGACTAGTGTTTACACCAATTACAGACGTGCACAACATTTGATAGTAACACAGTATTAAATTATAAATATTAAAATATGAAATAAAATGCAAAAAAAGAAATGAGATGCATGCAATTAAAAGTATACATTTAAAATTGAAATACATTATAAATTAGTGCAATTGAAATATAAATAATGAATTTAATGAAGTTAAAAGTATCCAACATTTACATATTTTTTTTTAAAACTGCTTTTTGACTTTTATTCTTTTTCTCTATAATTTTGTTCCTAAATCGTGTGGGGTGGTCATGAAAAATATCTAGACCGAGTAGTTTATGCCAACTGTTGTATGCTGAAGTCAGTCTCACGATTGGGGAATTCAGGCCGAGATTTGTTCTACATCGAGCAATATTAAAAAAGGAGCCGTATCTTCTCCGAGCACTTAGTTTGGGTACGCATATTTCAATGCGTTCCAAGAGCCCATCGCACGAAGTGGATTTTGTCACAATTTTCTGTAAGAAGAGTAAATCTAACATACGCCTGCGTTGCTGCAAGGAGCACAAGCCAAAAAAGGTTAGTCTTTCTTCGTACGAACATCTAATGGTAATGCCCGAATTGATAAACGCAAGGTGCCTCGTAAATGATCTCTGAAGGGATTCAATACGGTCAGAATGGACTGCGTAATATGGATTCCAGATGACGCTGCCGAATTCAAGCACGCTGCGTACTAAGGCATTGAATAACACTATCTTAGAGGCAGCATGCTTGAAGGCTTTCGTGTTGCGTTTAATAAAACCCAACATTTTAGCACCCTTATTCACCATGCTGTCATAGTGTGGGATGAAGCTTAACTTGGAGTCGAGGAGCACGCCTAAGTCCCGAACTTGTGTTACAACAGCGATTTTCTCATTGTTGATGTGAAAACTTGTCTCGATTACCTTTCTCTTTCTCGTAAATTGAATATGCTGGCATTTTGAGGCGTTTAGCTTCATTTTGTTAGCACAACACCATACATGGATTCGCTCCAAATCGGCTTGCATCAGGTCGACGTCCGCCACTGAGTCGATTTGCCGCGAGATTTTCATATCGTCAGCAAACAGGGAGCAATGACAGTGGCGAATCCGACAAGCTATATCGTTGATGAACAATAAGAATAATATTGGGCCTAAATGAGAACCCTGCGGTACCCCAGAAGACGCGATAAATTTCTCGGACTCGTGACCGCCAAGAGCCACCACCTGTTCACGATTTTTCAGATAAGATGCAAACCAGTTTAGCATTGTATCGCATACTCCATATTGGTTTTGGAGCTTACCAATGAGTATTTTGTGATCCACGAGATCAAATGCACTAGCAAAGTCAGTGTAGACCGAATCCAGCTGTTTGTTCTTATCTATTCCTTCCGTAATAGGCGTTATGTATGAGACAAGATTAGTCAGAACTGATTTATTCTCCTGAAAACCGTGCTGTTCCACTCGTATCTGGGATCTAGTATGTCTTGTCAAAACTAGACAGACAAGGCTTTCAAAGATTTTAGAAAAGCATGATAAAATCGATATCGGTCTGTAGTTTATTACATTATCGTTGTCTCCTTTCTTTAAAATCGGGACAATCCGAGCTCGTTTCCATTCACTGGGAAAGATACCGCTTACAAGAGAGAGCTATACGAAAATAGCTACACATATATAAATAGAGAAGAAGATTTACCTCTCAGAGGAAATTAGGTAAGAATGTAAATAACTTTCTGGGTAGTCTACTCTTTATTTTTATGTTTTCAGGATAGCTTTTCGGTGATGATTTTATTTTATGATTCGTCAATTATTTTTTTTTGCGTCTTGCTTTTCTTTTAAAATATTGCCAATAGATTCTTTACAAAGGACCTTTTAATCCCCTATCGGCTTTAGGGGTATTTTTGTAACACGTTGTATACCATTCCATTACACATTTTGTTAATAGAATTACATGATTGTCCATGGGCACTTGGTCAAATTGGTGAAAATAAATTTCTTTAAAGATGTTGATGCCTAAGAAATGATACTAAGCTTTAGCTGACACATGATTTTTAAATTTTTCTAAATTTCTTCCTATTTGCGCATCATCATTCTGCCGAATGACGTCCACTGCTGGACATAGGCGTCTCCCAAACAATGTTGGGGGGCGGGGGGGGGGGGGGGGGGGGTTTCATAATCGCCACGCTTGGCAGGCTGGTTAGCGATCGCAGTATGGTTGTTAAAGTATTCAGAGAACGCTGCTACCCATCCTCTAGTGAATCCCTTAGTCGCCTTTTACGACACCCACAAATGGAATGGAATGGGAGAGATGGGGTAGTGCTATTCTTTACGCCCGTTGCCACTCGGACGTAAAGAATAGAATAGTTTGGGCATCAATTGTAGTATTTTTAAATCCATTTAAATTTTTTGACTTGACTTGTTGACTTATTAAAATAAATTATGAAATGAAATGACACCAAAAACGGAATAAGAAAATAAAATAATATTATCACTGGAATTTTAACAAATCAAAATTTCTTGACTACTGTGAATATATCGATAACTGGGAAACACTGATATCACAGCACTAACTCACGTCTGCCAACAGCGGCCGTACTATGGCATAGTTGTGGGTGAGAAAATATCGTTTATTGTTTTAATCCATTGCGGTGTCTCAATCGTAGCTTACTTTGTGTTCCGAACTTAAACAAGCAATGTATATCGAATTACTTGGTAGTAACAACATTCGGTGCTGTTTTTAAATTTGTCCGCAAAATTGTTGTTTTTATTAATATTATGTTATTTTTTAAATTACGGTATTCACCAGTGGAATGTAATCCTTTTAGAAGCACAGTCACCCTTTCCTGAACAATTTCCACAGTTGGATACGCTACAATAACCCATTTTATTGAACAGTTGTCATGACGACGGTTCGTTTCAGACTGAGCCCGGTAAATCAAACATCTGGCTTTTCAACCAGATAGGCGCCTCGCGCTTTTAGCTGAAGTAACATTTCTATTCCTCTTATTATAAGTTCTGTGGTTTGTACTAATAATCCGACTTCTCCACAACTGTGAACCACGCAATGAATACTGTTTTGACACACCAACTATCATGATTGGTGTTGGTTACGTTACGTAAATTGCCCTACTGGAATTCGGAACTCAGTAATTCTGCCCTATAAGAGTCAAGGAAGTTTAAAATAATGTTCCTGTAAAGGCAACCATCCCATACTTAACGCTATTAACGTTAATCCCACAAAACGCAAAACTCCATACAATCCATTACTTAGGGCTGCCGCAAAACAATTATTTACACGGTAACGACTTACAATTTTAAATTAAAATACAGTCGGTCGCAATAAGCGCTGGTTTCCATGCTAACTTTAGCTAAGAGGGTTAGGGTGACGTCACATTAGAAACTAATACCCGCTGTGCCATTAAATAATGGATATACAGGGTGTAAACGAATTCGTGTACTTCCTTCAAACCTCGTGATCTACTGGTGACACAGATTGACTTAGCACTAGTTTTTATCAGATTCAGAAAAAAAATCATTATTAAGTACTTTCTATTTTTCTGTTTCTGAGTCATTTTAGCGCCCCAAGTTACCTGACTGCACGGAGCGATATCACCCTAGTCATGCCCGCCAGCTGTGTCGCCGCCCATTCAATTATTTATAAAAAAAAACTTTATTTTGCAAAAATAATGTTTTCTCTTTTTTGTTTTGAAAGTTTATTAGGTGGTTTAGATACGATCGACGACTCGACGATAGAGGAGCTCGTGGCTAAATAATTACAGCCGCATAGACCGATCTTCCGGGTTAAGCCACGCTTGCCGAGGTTGGTCTGTGGATGGGCGACCATTTACCATAGCGAGTTTCCTCCGTGCCTCGGAAAGCACGTAAAGCCGTTGGTCCCGGCTGTCATTTGTAGATCTTTGACAGTCGTTACTGTTGGTCAGAAGCCAGAAAGTCTGACAACCAGTCTTACCAAGAGTATCGTATTACCCAGTTACTGGGTTGTGGAGGTCTGATAGGCAGTCGCTCCATGTAAAATACTGATATTCAGCTGCATCCGGTTCGACTGGAAGCCGACCCCAACATAGTTGGGAAAAGGCTAGGCAGGTGATGAGATACGATCGACGACGTTTATTGCGTATTCTGTATTTTTCGGGATAAAAGTAGCCTATGTCTTCTCCAGGTTCCAGACTACCTTAGTACCAAGTTCCATTGAAATCGGTTTCATGGTTTCGGCGTGAAAGCGTCACAGACAGACAGAGTTACTTTCGCATTGATAATATTCGTAGGGATTACAACCTGGAGTGCAAATATGGTGCTGTTCCGCAAACGATGGAACACTTTACATCATGTCCTGCCTGCCCGTTAGATGAACTTATGGACGCTGCTGATAATGCAATACTCGTAGCTAAGTTCTGGGCGGACAAAGTTTAGATTGCCATCGACATGCTAAGAAGATTGTTTTGCTAACCACACTGTGCATTTCATTAGTACAATAATTTAAGCCAGATTTCTATATACATTGTTTATTGGCATAGGTTTTATCTGCCTTTAATAATTTAACTTTGAGGTCCTGCCTGAGAACGGTTACCCGGCCGGGAATAGTTTTTTGGGTTTTTCGGTAAAAACAAAACTCTGTAGTAAGCCAGGAGTTAGCCGCGCCAGTTGATCATCAAACTGTAACAAAAAAAAACCGGCCAAGTGCGAGTCGGAATCGCGCACGAAGAGTTCCGTACCATTATCTATGAAAACGGCAAAAAAATCATGTCTGTTGTATGAGAGCTCCTCTTAAATATTTGTTTTATTTTAATTTAATTATTTATTTTTAAAGCGAATATATAACTAAATATTCTGTGAACTTTTCAAGCGTCTACCTGTTGCCGTTGTCAATATCGAGCAAAAACGAGAAAAAAAATCACGTTTGTTGTATGGGAGCCCCCTTAAATATTTATTTTATTCTGTTTTTTAGTATTTGTTGTTATAGCGGCAACAGAAATACATCATCTGTGAAAATTTCAACGATCTAACTATCACGGTTCATGAGATACAGCCTGGTGACAGATGGACAGACAGACGGATAGACGGACAGACAGACAGACGGAGAGCGGAGCCCGTTTTACCCTTTGGGTACGAAACCCTAAAAACAACTGGTCTTTTTTTTCAACCTTGCGCCGCTTCGAGTTCAAACCCACGCATTTCGCTCGGTAGCTTTACTTCCGACCATTATACTACAGTGCTTTGCCCAGCCTTTTTCCCAACAATGTTGGGGTCAGCTTCCAATCTAACTGGATGGGGCTTAATTCCATTATTTTACACGGAGAGAGGGCCTGTCCACATCTCCACGTCACGACGTTGTCAACGTGGAACGGTGCGGTAACGTGGCACGGTGCGCTGACGTAACGTGTAAATTTACGTTACCGTATCGTAACACGTTCCGCTTCTAGCCGCAAGCGCACTCGTATATGCGCTCCGCCCGCGCTCTCCACGCCCGCGTGTTAGTCGCCGTCTATGTGCTCTGATGCTTTAAAACCATATTTTACTGTTTCTCTTATTAAAATTCAGGATCTACATGGTCAACGATAAATCTAACAATGATCCTGACGTGCATTTTTACGATACGGTAACGTAAATTTGCACGTTACGTCAACGCACCGTGTCAAGTCACCGCACCGTTCCACGTTGACGCCGTCGTGACGTGGAGATGTGGATAGGCCGAAACAGCCATCAAACCTAGTTACTGGGCAATGCCGATATCCTAAGGCTAGACCGGTTGTCACTACCCGTAATGTTCTGTCATAGGTATTCGACAGCTTAACGTGCTCTCCGAGGCACGGAGAGGTCTCGATGTGTAACGAACGGTCACCCATCCACGGATTGACCGCGGCAAGTACAGCTTAACTTTGCAAATCGTATGAGCCGTGCGGTTGTTAGTTATACTAATAAACTTCACTAATAATGTCATAAAAATAATCCTTTCGCAATAAATATAGTTGCTATAGCTAGTTTATATTCAACAATCTGCCGTGGCCCCTAACAGTGTAATGGATCGCCGGCTGTGCGCCATTTACGACAAAGTCTCAAATTAACATAATAATTTGGTTTCACTCTATACTAAATTGGTGGGTTTAGGAATTTTACAGCAAAAAAGTTAGTTTATATTGGAAGAAAAGAAGTTCTGGCAATGCACTTAATTTATAATTTTCCATAAGTCATCATCATTCAGCCAGAAGACGTCCACTGCTGGACATACGCCTTTCCCAAGCATCACCACGTCGACCGTTCCTGTGCTTCTCGCATCCAGCAGATTCCCGCGAACTTCACCAGGGTTTCATTGGCCTACCTTATGCGAGGCCTACCCACGCTGCGCCTTCCGGTACGTGGACGCCACTCCAGAATCTTTCGGCCTGCCGTTCTGCGAAAAATGTGCCCCGCCCACTACCATTTAAGTTTAGCAATTCTTCGTGCTATGTCGGTTACCCTGATTCTCCTGCGGATCTCATAATTTCAAATTTGATCACGTAGGGAAACTCCGAGCCCTTTCCATTGCCCTTTGGGTAAGCTTGAGCTTTCTTATGAGGCCCATTTTGTAAGTGCTGCTAATATTAATATCAGCCCATGAACGCAGCACACGGTCCACGTGTCCGCATCGTATCCAATTAAACTGATTTTAGTATTCTTTGTATGGCTAGTGATACAAATGCGTTCACTCGGCAACGGACGGACCGCACGCATCGGATCGTCGTCGCGAAGTACGGATAACCGAATGACATTGTCAAAAATTCGATTGCTGAACGCACAACACTTAACGAATCCGTCCGATGCGGACAGATGGAGGGATCCCTTACAGCGATTACGCACTGCATCCGATTCGAATCCGTGAAAATAAGAATCTAGAGTCTAAAAAACTCGGACCGAATTCGGATATCGCTTACGCACTTATCCGATCTCTGATCCTAATTCAAACAATTCAGGGGCCATCTTTGGCATATCCATTTGGCGTCCGATTTGAATCCGAGGTGATGCGAAAGCTTTCATACAAATAGTACTACGGCTACTTCGGTCTGTCAATATTTCTTCCGAATTGGAGACTCACGGATGACGGATAGAAATCGGATGACGGATGCCGGTTGTAGTGCGTAAACTACCATACCTACAAATAGTTCTATGGTTACTTCGGAACGTATTTTCACGGATTCGGATCGGATGCAGTGCATAACCGCTGTAATACTCGTACTACGTCTGTGGTGAAAAAATTTGCTCCGCAAGGTTGGTAGCGAGAGTGATAGCTCAGGGTGCGCCAATCGTTTTTTTTTCTCTCTACATTGGATATAATGACTTTTCCTTTTTTTAAATTCAGACATTTCTTATTTCCCATCTAGACCGCAGCCAAAATAAACTTTTTGGCATGCAGATCCGCACGCGGATAATAGGCAATTTAGATATTCCCAATCCTTATTTATGATTCGACCTTTCGCAGGATTAAAAGGGTAGCGAATTAAGCCTCAAACCAAGCATATACTCAGGTAAAGAGGTTTAGAAATTACGACACGACTCCGACACGACTAGCTAAAAAACCGTGTGGAGAGAACTGAACAGGATTGGCATTTGTAGGCCAGGTAGGCTGGAAAGAACAAGAATGAAGAAGGTGAAGCGAGAAGGTGACAGAGCCAGCCTTCTGTCAGCGTTGTTGACCTGGCAGGCTGGCAAGTAGGACATTTGTTCCCCAAATGTTGATTGTCAGAGCCAAATCGGCCAGCGACATTGCATACTGCTTGCAGATGTGTTTCGGGGAAGGTGTTTCCGGATTTCGTTTTTTGAAGTTGTACTTCTTGTGGCGCATTGAGGGTAAAATTTTCTTTGTTACGAAAGTTACGCACGAAACTGTAGCGGAAATGCGACACCATAATGTTAGTTGTTGACATAAACCTCTTTCTACCTCAGTCAAAATATAACTTCTGCCGCGCGTACATGAGTACACGCACCTCTTTTTTCAGCGTTTGATTTTCGCTTTCCTTATTACCTACATCCGATACACGTCCTATATGGAATTAAACGGATTTCATAAAAAGATCGTACATTATAAAAGTCTTTCACATTACGCATAGTAAACGTACGTGTTGCGAATGTTAAGTTGCTTTACGTACAACTGTGAGATATTTATTGCCGTTTTACAGTTTTAGCCAAATTTATTGTTTTTATTTTATGGATTTCACTTTGTTGTATGATTTGTAACCTCTGATGCGAAGAGAGGGGTGTTATAAGTTTGAACCCATTGTTTATCTATGGCACCGTAGCTCCCAAATTGTTAGAATGTAGTTTTCTTTTCGTTTGAAAGTTGGTTTTATCAGTTCAAGTCCTCTACACACTAAAGCCGCGCGCGGCGGCTTTACCCTGCGGGTTATGTCGCCGGGCTTGTTTTGCGTCATGTTCGCTCGCTTAGTTCGCGTTAGTTGGCCGCAATAACCCGCCGGCATAACCCGCCGGGTAAATCCGCCGGGCGGCGGCTTTGGTGTGTAGAGGCCTTCTGACATTTCAATGATGAAGTAGTTTTTTTTGTTACGCGAAAAGAGTCTAAGGACACAGGTTAGTCTCGTTTGGTGACTATAGAATCGCAAGCGTCTAAAGCTCATACTGCTCATACAGATCATAGCATCCAGATAGGATGGAACACTAACAAGTAGGCAACTGTTAAGACATCAACTATGAACATACTGCCTGACAAGCCTTTTCATATTTTCGTACAGGGTGTAAACGAATTCGTGTAATTCCTTAAAACAACATGATCTACTACTGGTGTAGATTGCCCCCGCACAGGAATAAGCTTGTATAAAAATAAAAAAAATCTTTTTTTTTGCGGTAGGGTTAAGTAATCGTATCTAAACCATCATATATGGATTCAGTAAAAAACCAAGCAAACATTATTTTGCAAAAAAAAATTTTTTTAATCCTCATTTTAGTGCCACGCATACCTAAATGAATGAAAGCACGGCGACGCGGCTGGCGGGCACGACTAACGCGATATCGGTCTTTGCAGTCAGTTAACTCGGGGTCTAAAATGACTCAGGAATAGAAAATCAAGATTTTTTTAGTGTTTTTTTTTTACTTATTTTTCACGAATACCTATTTAGGTTTAATGTGTGTCACCAGTAAATCACACGGTTTGAAGGAATTACATTTACACCCTGTATTGTAACAGGCTCCTGCTAAGGGATGTCTCTATTTTACAGGTACATTCAAGTTTTATTTGATTATTATCAGATACCTAAATACATTGTTCCTGGATAGTGGAAATAAGCTTGCCACCATATTACACAAGATTTAATACCATAGACCAAACATCGGTGTACAGACTTCTGTAATAGGAAAACACTCCTTCTTAACCCTTCCAGGTAATACAGGCCCGATATGTATGCATTTATGTATCCTACTTATAATAAACACATAAATAATGTACAACGTATTCCTTAAAAGCTTCCAAGACTTTTCAAAAACCCAAACACCTACATTTTTACGACTACGCTAATACTGCCGTCTCTTTCTCCCTTGCCCCCATAAATTCCGCGTAATGTAGTGTCAGGGGCTTGATAACGAGATTTACACGTAACGTGTGGCCTGACGTGGGACATTATCGTTGAAGACGGAACGTAAATACGCGTCGTGCTGTGTGAAGCGTCCTTGCATTGACAGGTGTGATTTGTATACTGTTTTTCGATTTGGGAATTTTTGTAGTCTTCTGGGAAATGTGATGGAGTGTTAGAATTTATTTTGTTTTGCTTGAGATTTTGTACTGCGATGTGTTTTATAACTAGAGGTAGATCACGGCCTAGCCCGCGTGGAATTCGTTTATCGCGTATTCCGTGTTTTTCGGAATAAATAATAATATTAATAAACTCATTTATTTTCAGGCAACTTTGGCCCATAGATACATACCTTACAAACTAACATATATATGTTAAATAATACAGATTATGTTAGTAATAAAACTTAAGCTTATGTTAGTAAAAACACTTCACTTGCGCACTATGTCATCCGCTGTGCGATCGTGTGGCACTTGTCCGCGGAAGCGACGGAACACCCTGCGGCCAAAAGTCCTCTTCCATGACGAGGTGCAGAAGACAAGTTGGTGCTCGCACCACAAATGCCCTGAAGTTGACATTGCGGCGCGATTCCAGCAGCTGCACTCTCGCCGTGTACTTGGTCCTTTGGCGCACGTACTCCTCGATGTCCTCCGCCTTAGTGGTGTAGTGTAGGCGGGAGATGTACACCGGAGTGTTCGGCTTCGCGGCACGTATAATTAAGTTTGGCTCCACAGGAGCCGTGCCGCAGTGGTTCTTGAGGATCCTCTGCCGGCGCTTCCTCCCTTGCACCGTCACAAAACCATCATCGTCAGCCCGCTTCGTTGTTTTATCAAGCAAGGGCTTCGTAGTAGCGTCGAGAGTGTTCACGGCGACGCTGGCGAGGACTCTACTTCTCGCTGACACGGTAGACACGGGCATCGGGTCAGAGGGTCGGGTAGCTCGTGCAACAATACTGGGAGGAGCCGCAGGGGCGGGAGAGGGTTTGCGAGGCGCGCACGGTGCGCACTCTGCAGGCTCAGCATTTGACGGTGTCGGCGAAGACAAAACTGCTGACGCGAAACTTGCCCCCGATAAATCGAGTATTAATAAAAGTAGCTTTTATCCTTCTTTACGTTCCAGATTATCTCTGTACCAAGTTTCATCAAAATCGGTTCAGCGGTTTAGGCGTGAAAGCGTAACAGACAGACATACTGAGTTACTTTCGCATTTATAATATTACTAGCTTTTGCCCGCGGCTTTGCTCGCGTTAATTTAGAATTTGACAATCAACTCTCAATACACTACAAAAGTTTCTTTGATAATAGGTATAATTCAATCATAATTCGAAAGACACGTTGTGCCATCTATTATCATAAGAACGTTTGTTTTCCTTGGGAACAGTACTTTTTTTCGGGATGAAAGGTACCCTTTGTCCGTTTCTGTACACCTGACAAAGTATATGCAAAATTTCAGGATGATCGGTTCAGTAGTTTAGGCGTGAAAAGGTAACAAACAAACAAACTTACTTTCGCATTTATAATATTAGTTAGGTTAGGTTAGGTTAGAGAGTATCCTTTTTGTGGGCAAAAGTGGGCATTTAGTCCTGTTTTCTTTAATTATCATTGTAGGTAGGATCAATATACGTTTCAGTAACATATTGTTATATTTAACTGCCTATTGTCAGTCTGTCATTCTCACTGAAATGTCCTGCTGATGGTGACGTTATGCATCGGGTCGTTGAGTTCCCTGCAACATGGTTGAGTTGAGCGGTGCCGACGTGCGCGTCATGCTCTTGAGCGGGGGGTGCTATCTGATGGGATTGGTTAGCTTTTAACTGATATGGCAATAGTTTTAAAAGGCTAATGTTCTCTTAGCTTTTTATGTTGTTTGTTTCTTATACATGAATCTAAATTGTTCTTACAATACTCCAATGAAAATTGTCAAAGCATTTTTTTTTAATATGAATATCTTTTCTTTGGAGTTTCTTGCCGGCTCTTCTCCATAAGACGTAGGTTCTATGTAGAAAGAACAAGGTACCTAGGTAGAAGTAGAAGAAACAAGGTACCTAGGTATTTGGTACCGATGCCTAGTGTTAACCTTTCGAAAGAAAATGTAATCGTTTCGTCATGAAAAAAACGTTGATGCTTTCTATTCTACATGCTACACAAAATCATCTACATAATTAAATTCCTATGTACTTATAGCATGTTTTATGTACACTTTGGAGCAAATAAATCGAGCCACTTCTATTTTTCACGTAGGTATAACGGTTATTTTTTTTGCTAGGGAACAGATCAATTCTAAATGTATTATCGCCTAAAAGGTTATTTGATAACCTTTACAATGAGGGTAGTTTTTTGTCAACTTTTCTTTTTAAATTAGTAATTAAAGGGTAGAATAAAATTATCGCATTTAATTTGCATATGACATTTGATTGGTCTCCAATAAGAAACGGCCTAAAATGGGAGTTTTCGTTAATTATACCCATATTGTAGTGTGATTGTCACAATATTTTTGTTTTTAGCTGTTTTTTCTGGACTGTTTTAACGTTACCCAATTTTCTATCAAAATTACTGTTTTTCTTTATGCACCAATAAATTATCATTCAAAACGGTTATCATTCAATAATTTACCCTTATTTTAAAGATTATTTAATAAACTTTCAAATGACATATTTCATAGAATTCTATAATTCATGAAACCAAAACTAAAATAACCAGGACACGTGAAAAAAGGAGTAGCTCGATTTGTTTGCTCCCAAGTAATGTGCAGAGCAAATCATACACAAGACACTCGGCTTTACTCTGGAGTAAAGCATTCGTAGGGTAAAACTCGGTAATACGCCCCAAGTGACAAAACGCCCCACCACTCCAGCACTCACACTATCAAAGCTGCGCCGCTCACAACTAGACGCGCGGAGACCCACTAGTAGGCGAACAACATGGCCGACGTGTACACGTAGTTTGTGATGTCCGTTTAAAAAATATTGCAAAATCTGTATTTATTGGAGTGAAATAATTTGCGGTAAGTTTCTAAGAAATTCATATATATTGATACTTTTAGATTTTGTGTTATAATGACCCACACTATCGTAAAATAGATGAAATTACCTTTATACTTTTATTTTGTCGAACGTTATAACCTTGAATCTACTGCTTTGACCTCGGTGGGGCGTATTGAAAATCAAATTTGACAATATGCCCCTAAGTCAATTTACAAAACGCCCCAATATTTGAACTGTGTTAAAGTATTTTTTATCGCTTGTTATTATTTCAGATTATGTCTCGGAAGTATCAAAGAACAACACTACGAGCATCATGGAGTGCAGACGACTTAGACAAAGCCATGCGCAGTGTACTTAGCAAAGAAATGGGTGTTAATGAGGCATCCAGAAGCTTTGGCATACCATCTCGAACCCTAAGAAGACACATTTTATCGGGAAAATCAAAGGGCCCTCTTGGACGCAAACCAGTATTTTCTGTAGAACACGAAAAAAAACTGGTTGCCCATATAAAGAAATTGGAGAAAGGTGGATTTGCCCCTGATAGAAAAGATGTTAAAGAAATGACATTTCAACTTGCTAGGAAACTCAATATTAAAAATCCATTTTCATCAAGTTCAGCATCAGCTGTAAATGTCTGGTTTTCGGGATTCATGGTTCGCAACTCAGAATAAAGTCAGAGAAAATCAGAAGGCTTGTCAAGTGACAAGCCTTCTGCTTTTCTCTGAGAAAAGGAAGGTAATTGCCGACAAAAAGAAGCCAGCAGCTGGAAAATTAAAGCAGACTAAGACCACAAAAATAACTAAACCTATCAAAGAAAAAGATGGTGATAAAAAGAAACAAGAAAAAGGAGGTAAAAAGAAGCCAAAGAAAGTGTCTGTCAAAAATAAGAAGAAGAAAAAAGTAAGCTATTCATCCTCTTCTGAAAGCAATGATGAAAATGAGGGCAGGGTAGATACTTCTGAAGAAGAAATCTCAGACGAACATGACGACATTATCAGATGCGTGGAATGCACGGAAGATTACTATAATACAAAATCCACAGAAGATTGGATTCAATGCCTGTCTTGTTTAGCGTGGTTACATGAGTTTTGTACCATGTTTATTTAAAAAGTCTGATTTGATAAAGAGACTGAGTAACTGCCTCTTAATCCTAAGTTAAGATTGAGAGTTAATTTTTGTCAAAACAATTGTTGTTATAGTTTAAAATATGCAAAAATATATGATTAATATACTGGGGCATTTTATAATAAGAGTGAGTCGTATTAGCCAACGATCACACTACAAAACGCCCCACCTAAGGTTTTTTTAAATAATAAATATTATTGTATCCTTAGTTCCTATTATCATTAGTACTTGTGGTATTGTTGTTAAAATACTATATATTGTTCCAAAATAAAAAGTTTGATTATATCTTGTAAGATGTTTTATTTATTACAATTTTAAAAAAAGTGGGGCGTTTTACCGAGTTTTACCCTATAGATAAGGTATTGTCACAAAAGTCTCGTAATCGGAAGTCTATATACCAGAAATAAACGCACCCTCTTCTATCCTCTGAAGAGTTTCAACAATAGCCTTCCGTAATTTGTCAAGTATTACAGAAATACATTTTTGTTTGATTTCTGATCACGGCGCGGCCCTCAGCCATATTGTCTTTGAATTCCTTTGATGCCTATCGTTTATATTTCACCACAGATCGTCGAATCAAGGAAGATGTGCCTAGAGGTAGTTTGTTGTGTTCAAAGTTTATTTATCCACTCATCAGTCTATTATTGTCCAATTAAAGGACATGGAGAAGTTTTTTTTCGACTTCCTCGTTGACTTTTTTAGACTTCCTCGTCGGTCTACTGGTCGCAAGTGCGACTGCTGAACGTGAAGTCCTTGGTTCGATCCCCAGTTCGGGCAGTGTCAATACAATACAATATTTATTGTACACAAAACAAACAAAAAACATTAATATTAAATAGAGATGTACAATGGGCGGTCTTATCGCACTAGGCGATTTCTTCCAGACAACCTTTGGATGGACATGATTTGTAAAATAAAAAGTGAGCGGTAATCATCGGGTTTTTTCGTGTGGAATTTTTCAGTAGCACTGCGTTTTTTAACGTTGACCGTAAGTACTTCCGTTTGTATATGAAACATGCGTAATGCAACACACTGACAACGCATCGACGCGCGTGGTTGCAGATCACGCGATAACGCACGGGGGCGCGTGGCGTCCCGCAAGGTACGGCACACTGGAATCTGCAGTAACGCGCAGATTTTGCGAATAATGGACGTGTCCACAATGGAACTCGATGAGGACAGGTTCATTTTGGAAATTTTACGGCCCGGCTCTTAGGGAGAAGCCACACGGTGCGGTGCGGTGCGGTGTTCGCGCATACCATTTTGCCGCATCAGCGTGCACACGTAGTACGCGGCAGTAGTATATTATTGGGCATTCTACCCCACCTTCCGTTCCATCGGCTCACTCCGTTCGCCTCTTTCACTCTCGGTGGTGTAGAATGCCCAATAATATAATTTTTAGGTTTACTTTGATCAACAATAGCCGATTTACGGTTTGGCTCCTATTCCACTACGGCTCACTCCGTTCGCCTTCGTCACTATCGGTGAAGTAGAATGCCTAATAATATAAATGGATTGTCCGGTTTCATTGGTTGCGAATAGTTGCGATTGGGTCCCTGCAAACTTACTTAACGGCTATCTAACTTATAAATAATTGTTCCCAGTCATATAATGCAACATTAAATTCTTACTATTGTAGTGAGAAAGTTGGATTTAGAAACTAAAATAACGGTATGTTAATAATGCAGAATTCAGTGATTTATAACAGTGACTATTTAAAAGACATCCGTAAAATGATTTTCAAGAATTCTAGTGGCGAGATTATTTTTATTCACGATGTTATCGGGCAGATTGATCAGATCAAATCGGACGACGATACAACCCAAACAGAAGACTTAAGCGTTCGAAAGATGCAAGATTCAGTGAAATCTAATTTAGAAAACATTCAATATCTTATATTCAAAAGCCACGGTGAGGATGCTCGTACATTTGTTCGAGTAAGCAACATGCAAACGGTTCGTGAAAAATAAAACGTTTGTTTATTTGTTAAATTCATGACGAGTTATAAATGTCAATGTAATACATTAATTGACTCATTAATAACAGAACCGTTTCAAGCAGTCACCATGAAATTTGTAAAACAACCACAATCGTTACATGTAAACAAACTCTGTGTTCAGTCTCAGGAGACTGGTTTTCGGCATGGAAAATTATTACCAAAATCGGTACGATGCATCATATGCGGACCGTCAAATTGCGGAAAAACCAATTTACTGATTGGTCTTCTTATACACGAAAATGGTTTAAGATTTCAAAATGTTTATGTTTATTCGAAATCCTTGCAACAACCCAAGTACGTTTTTTTAGAAAAAGTTTTGAAACGAGTACCAGGTATTTCATTTCAGAAATATCATGAAAATGAGCAAATACTGAGTGTTCAGAACGCAAAACCGAATTCTGTGATTGTATTTGATGATGTTGCTTGTGAAAATCAAAGTAGCATGCGTGATTATTTTGCAATGGGAAGACACAAGTTTATCGATTGTTTTTATCTAAATCAAACTTACAGTAAAATTCCTAAGCAGTTAGTAAGAGACAACGCGAATCTAATCGTACTTTTTAAACAAGATGAAAGAAATATGAGACATGTTTATGAAGAACACGTCAACACTGATATGACATGGATTGAATTTCGTGAAATGTGTTCAAAAATATGGAGTGTACCTTTCAACTATGTCGTAATTAATAAAGATTGTTCCAAAAACAAAGGATGTTATAGAAGTAAATTTGATACGTTTGTAGTCTTTGACTAAGACGAATACCTATATAAGACCATTGCCTGCGGGACATTATTATTCTTCTTACGACACTAAACCAATTACAATCTATTTTACCAATATGGAAAAATCATTGAAAAGACAAATTGTTGATGCGGCAGAAGCTGTAAAGAAAAAAGTACGGAAAATGAGAGATGCTGAGATTGACAACCAACAAGCACTGGAAGCTGTTTTTAAGCCTGTAACAGAACCTCTTAACCTAATTGCTAACACCAGTAAGCAAACTCATCCCCTGCGTGCTAGTGAAGATTTTGTTGACGTTCCGTTTGTCGACAAAACTTCACAGAAAGAAAAAACTGGTAGTGTAGGTAGTAATGATAATAATAGCGATGAAGATGAATCTGATATCAACAGTGACTCTTCTTATCAATCAATAGCTGAAAGCAAACAAGGTTGTGATACATCATCCTGGTCAGTATCTTCAGAAGCGTTAGTAGACATTCCATTCGGTGTTAGAGCAGAAAGCGGGAAACTGATGTTAGGTTCCGCTTGCATATCAGTCAACGATCAATACATTACCGTGGCTGGGTGTAAATACCGAAATACATCTGGTTTAAAACAGTTGCTGCTTAAAAAAGTCGTAGACATGAGCTTGGTTACAGAAAGCGATATGAAGCATTATAAGTCTATGCTACTTGATACAAATGCACATTGTCGAGATTACGATCCAAATAAGCCAATAAAAAGTAATAAAGGACAAAAATATTTGCAAGTTATTAAGCCTCTTTTTAAACTGAAGAATGCAGTTCAGGGAAAGGGTCTGCCGTTAACAAAAAAGTGGAGAAAAGATGTAGATTTTGTGTACTGGGATGATCCCAATGAATTGGTGGAAAGGTTGAAATTATTAATTGCGTCTAGAGATGCTGGAAACACAGGATTAGACAATGAAATTATATCTATTATTGAAGAATTGCGTGAAAGTAAAATTATAAATAAATAAATGTTAAATTTCAAAGGCTCATTTTATCATCAGACTTTCAGTACAGTACACCTTCAACATGAATGTAGATAAATTCGGTCATTATATTCATAAAAGAATGCGTTTATCCGATCTGTTTGAGTTTAATGGAAACGCATTGTTGAAATCAGAAAGTGGAGATTTTGATTTAAAAACAACCAGATTGAGAGGAATTAGATCTCCCATAGAAGCAGATGATGCTGTGAACAAGGATTATGTAGATCATTTGAATGCTAATACCATAAAAGAACTAAATAAACTCATTGGTTCATTACGTTCTCAAATCCTATCAGATGCTCGAGCTTCAGTTCAATCAACTTTAAAGGTAAAGGTACCTGAAGTTTTAACTCATTTGCAAGATAAGTTTTATACCAAAGCAGATGTCGATAAGTTACTTCAAAAAACAACATCTCCGTAATGGCAAAGCAGCAAATCGTAAATGAAATACACAAAGCAGCTCGAAAAAATTTCCTTCGACGTCATGTCATTTTGAAAGGAATCCACGACTTATGGCAAGCAGACTTGATGGATATGCAAAACCTGAGAAAGTACAACAAGGGTTATAATTATATTTTAACGGTGATTGACTGCTTCTCAAAATATGCTTGGGCTGAACCATTAAAATCAAAAAATAAAATAATATAATGTTGTTGGCAGCGTTTGGCACTGGAAAGCACTGGAGCACTGAATGTAATTTTTTACCTAAATCGATTGGTTTATATTCATAAAAAATACAATTTCAGCAAAAATTATCGAATTACTAAATTAAACCTTAACTGTACGGCTTACTGTTGTATTAATAATTTATGTCAGTTACGTCAAATTAAATCGTAATGATTGAATCCTCATTTCGCTAAATTGCAGTATTGATGTAAGAAATGAAATATAAAACCAACGTTTTATCCGCACCGACAAAGGTGAAGCCGATACCTGGATGTCGCTGATAATTACTACAATAGATATTTTATTTAAAGTATGTTTGTTTAATACGTCTTGATATAAAACTTTGCATGACATCACAGTCGTGAAATTAATAAAATCGCATTTTTTGAAAGACATAAATTATGATGTATCTGAACACAGAAAATCCAAACTCAATTTGATTTGTGCATAACAATCCAAGTGAAGAAATTCACGTCAAAAAGTTAGTTTAATTTTATGTTGCAGTTAAACTCTGAACGGATTAAAAAAATATGTGTACTATATAATACTTTACACACTAACTGGCTCCTACAGACACATATTTTGTATTTACTTATGTGTATGTTTAATAATTATATACATCCAGACCCGAAACAATTATTTGTAAATGATACAATAATTTGTTTCGTGCGGGAATCGAACCCGCAACCCATTCGCAGAAGCTAAGCGCTTACCCACTGCATTAAATAGGTTGTCAAAGGTATTGATTAAATTAAGGATATGTTGCTGATAAATTCTGAACATAGAAAATATTAGCAAGAGTAATAAGTGTTATCTACATGTTTGTATTTTTTGTTAAACTATAAATAGTATTTAGAAAATTTTATCAAAGACTAATTTTTATTACATATTGCAACATGCACGGCGATCGTCTTACTTCTTTTACATAGAAGTTATCCACACACACAGCTTTAGCAAAAAAGTTCGAACAAGCAAATTAATGCATGATGCAATTTTGCAGTCTTTGAAATTCTAAAGACTCGCTTACACTTGTATACGGCGAATGCTTGATATCATTATTTCCGACGCCCGCGCCGTCGTCAGATCCAAGTGCCGAACGGTGTGTGGTGCCGTTTTGAAAACGACCGTATGAATGGATAAGCACCTTAACTCAGCGCAACGCGTTTAGCAGAGCACGTAGTTCTAGTTAGTGTATTGGTTGTTAACGTGTAAGGTAGTATCGCCTGTATGAATTAATTAGATTAAAATTTGGATGTCCTTGGTGCCTACTCCGGGCCATAGAAATAGAATGCGCGTGTACCTTCCGTTCCATCGGCTCACTCCGTTCGCCTCTTTCACTCTCGGTGGTGTAGAATGCCCAATAATATAATTTTTAGGTTTACTTTGATCAACAATAGCCGATTTACGGTTTGGCTCCTATTCCACTACGGCTCACTCCGTTCGCCTTCGTCACTATCGGTGGAGTAGAATGCCCAATAATATAATTTTTAGATTTACTTTGATCAATAATAGCCGATTTACGGTTTGGCTCCTATTCCACTACTTCGTTACTCTCGGTATGGTAAAATATTCAATGATGGCGATGGCTTACCTTGATCAACAGCAGCAGATTTTCGGCATGGTTTGAGGTCTATTCGCTTTGCACTCACTATTTTACTGTTTCAACACTCACTACTACATTGTCAAATTGTCTAATTAAACACGCGCGTTCGCTGTCTGAACCGCTAGCCTAAAATTCAGGACTGATAGTCTCATATCTCTTCACAGAGCAAGAAATAGCATGCACCCACAGGCACACGCGCATTCTATTTCTATGGCCCGGAGTAGGCACCAAGGACATCTGAACTTTAGGATACCGTATATATTAAATTAAAGTTTGGGACGGATTGACTCATGTCTCTTCACAGAGCAAGAAATAGCATGCACCCACAGGCACACGCGCATTCTATTTCTATGGCCCGGAGTAGGCACCAAGGACATCCAAATTTTAATCTAATTAATTCATACAGGCGATACTACCTCACACGTAAATAAACACCGACACTCGCTGTCTGAACCGCTAGCCTAAAATTCAGGACTGATAGTCTCATATCTCTTCACAGAGCAAGAAATAGCATGCACCCACAGGCACATGCGCATTCTATTTCTATGGCCCGGAGTAGGCACCAAGGACATCTGAACTTTAGGATACCGTATATATTAAATTAAAGTTTGGGACGGATTGACTCATGTCTCTTCACAGAGCAAGAAATAGCATGCACCTACAGGCACACGCGCATTCTATTTCTATGGCCCGGAGTAGGCACCAAGGACATCCAAATTTTAATCTAATTAATTCATACAGGCGATACTACCTTACACGTTAACAACCAATACACTAACTAGAACTACGTGCTCTGCTAAACGCGTTGCGCTGAGTTAAGGTGCTTATCCATTCATACGGTCGTTTTCAAAACGGCACCACACACCGTTCGGCACTTGGATCTGACGACGGCGCGGGCGTCGGAAATAATGATATCAAGCATTCGCCGTATACAAGTGTAAGCGAGTCTTTAGAATTTCAAAGACTGCAAAATTGCATCATGCATTAATTTGCTTGTTCGAACTTTTTTGCTAAAGCTGTGTGTGTGGATAACTTCTATGTAAAAGAAGTAAGACGATCGCCGTGCATGTTGCAATATGTAATAAAAATTAGTCTTTGATAAAATTTTCTAAATACTATTTATAGTTTAACAAAAAATACAAACATGTAGATAACACTTATTACTCTTGCTAATATTTTCTATGTTCAGAATTTATCAGCAACATATCCTTAATTTAATCAATACCTTTGACAACCTATTTAATGCAGTGGGTAAGCGCTTAGCTTCTGCGAATGGGTTGCGGGTTCGATTCCCGCACGAAACAAATTATTGTATCATTTACAAATAATTGTTTCGGGTCTGGATGTATATAATTATTAAACATACACATAAGTAAATACAAAATATGTGTCTGTAGGAGCCAGTTAGTGTGTAAAGTATTATATAGTACACATATTTTTTTAATCCGTTCAGAGTTTAACTGCAACATAAAATTAAACTAACTTTTTGACGTGAATTTCTTCACTTGGATTGTTATGCACAAATCAAATTGAGTTTGGATTTTCTGTGTTCAGATACATCATAATTTATGTCTTTCAAAAAATGCGATTTTATTAATTTCACGACTGTGATGTCATGCAAAGTTTTATATCAAGACGTATTAAACAAACATACTTTAAATAAAATATCTATTGTAGTAATTATCAGCGACATCCAGGTATCGGCTTCACCTTTGTCGGTGCGGATAAAACGTTGGTTTTATATTTCATTTCTTACATCAATACTGCAATTTAGCGAAATGAGGATTCAATCATTACGATTTAATTTGACGTAACTGACATAAATTATTAATACAACAGTAAGCCGTACAGTTAAGGTTTAATTTAGTAATTCGATAATTTTTGCTGAAATTGTATTTTTTATGAATATAAACCAATCGATTTAGGTAAAAAATTACATTCAGTGCTCCAGTGCTTTCCAGTGCCAAACGCTGCCAACAACATTATATTATTTTATTTTTTGATTTTAATGGTTCAGCCCAAGCATATTTTGAGAAGCAGTCAATCACCGTTAAAATATAATTATAACCCTTGTTGTACTTTCTCAGGTTTTGCATATCCATCAAGTCTGCTTGCCATAAGTCGTGGATTCCTTTCAAAATGACATGACGTCGAAGGAAATTTTTTCGAGCTGCTTTGTGTATTTCATTTACGATTTGCTGCTTTGCCATTACGGAGATGTTGTTTTTTGAAGTAACTTATCGACATCTGCTTTGGTATAAAACTTATCTTGCAAATGAGTTAAAACTTCAGGTACCTTTACCTTTAAAGTTGATTGAACTGAAGCTCGAGCATCTGATAGGATTTGAGAACGTAATGAACCAATGAGTTTATTTAGTTCTTTTATGGTATTAGCATTCAAATGATCTACATAATCCTTGTTCACAGCATCATCTGCTTCTATGGGAGATCTAATTCCTCTCAATCTGGTTGTTTTTAAATCAAAATCTCCACTTTCTGATTTCAACAATGCGTTTCCATTAAACTCAAACAGATCGGATAAACGCATTCTTTTATGAATATAATGACCGAATTTATCTACATTCATGTTGAAGGTGTACTGTACTGAAAGTCTGATGATAAAATGAGCCTTTGAAATTTAACATTTATTTATTTATAATTTTACTTTCACGCAATTCTTCAATAATAGATATAATTTCATTGTCTAATCCTGTGTTTCCAGCATCTCTAGACGCAATTAATAATTTCAACCTTTCCACCAATTCATTGGGATCATCCCAGTACACAAAATCTACATCTTTTCTCCACTTTTTTGTTAACGGCAGACCCTTTCCCTGAACTGCATTCTTCAGTTTAAAAAGAGGCTTAATAACTTGCAAATATTTTTGTCCTTTATTACTTTTTATTGGCTTATTTGGATCGTAATCTCGACAATGTGCATTTGTATCAAGTAGCATAGACTTATAATGCTTCATATTGCTTTCTGTAACCAAGCTCATGTCTACGACTTTTTTAAGCAGCAACTGTTTTAAACCAGATGTATTTCGGTATTTACACCCAGCCACGGTAATGTATTGATCGTTGACTGATATGCAAGCGGAACCTAACATCAGTTTCCCGCTTTCTGCTCTAACACCGAATGGAATGTCTACTAACGCTTCTGAAGATACTGACCAGGATGATGTATCACAACCTTGTTTGCTTTCAGCTATTGATTGATAAGAAGAGTCACTGTTGATATCAGATTCATCTTCATCGCTATTATTATCATTACTACCTACACTACCAGTTTTTTCTTTCTGTGAAGTTTTGTCGACAAACGGAACGTCAACAAAATCTTCACTAGCACGCAGGGGATGAGTTTGCTTACTGGTGTTAGCAATTAGGTTAAGAGGTTCTGTTACAGGCTTAAAAACAGCTTCCAGTGCTTGTTGGTTGTCAATCTCAGCATCTCTCATTTTCCGTACTTTTTTCTTTACAGCTTCTGCCGCATCAACAATTTGTCTTTTCAATGATTTTTCCATATTGGTAAAATAGATTGTAATTGGTTTAGTGTCGTAAGAAGAATAATAATGTCCCGCAGGCAATGGTCTTATATAGGTATTCGTCTTAGTCAAAGACTACAAACGTATCAAATTTACTTCTATAACATCCTTTGTTTTTGGAACAATCTTTATTAATTACGACATAGTTGAAAGGTACACTCCATATTTTTGAACACATTTCACGAAATTCAATCCATGTCATATCAGTGTTGACGTGTTCTTCATAAACATGTCTCATATTTCTTTCATCTTGTTTAAAAAGTACGATTAGATTCGCGTTGTCTCTTACTAACTGCTTAGGAATTTTACTGTAAGTTTGATTTAGATAAAAACAATCGATAAACTTGTGTCTTCCCATTGCAAAATAATCACGCATGCTACTTTGATTTTCACAAGCAACATCATCAAATACAATCACAGAATTCGGTTTTGCGTTCTGAACACTCAGTATTTGCTCATTTTCATGATATTTCTGAAATGAAATACCTGGTACTCGTTTCAAAACTTTTTCTAAAAAAACGTACTTGGGTTGTTGCAAGGATTTCGAATAAACATAAACATTTTGAAATCTTAAACCATTTTCGTGTATAAGAAGACCAATCAGTAAATTGGTTTTTCCGCAATTTGACGGTCCGCATATGATGCATCGTACCGATTTTGGTAATAATTTTCCATGCCGAAAACCAGTCTCCTGAGACTGAACACAGAGTTTGTTTACATGTAACGATTGTGGTTGTTTTACAAATTTCATGGTGACTGCTTGAAACGGTTCTGTTATTAATGAGTCAATTAATGTATTACATTGACATTTATAACTCGTCATGAATTTAACAAATAAACAAACGTTTTATTTTTCACGAACCGTTTGCATGTTGCTTACTCGAACAAATGTACGAGCATCCTCACCGTGGCTTTTGAATATAAGATATTGAATGTTTTCTAAATTAGATTTCACTGAATCTTGCATCTTTCGAACGCTTAAGTCTTCTGTTTGGGTTGTATCGTCGTCCGATTTGATCTGATCAATCTGCCCGATAACATCGTGAATAAAAATAATCTCGCCACTAGAATTCTTGAAAATCATTTTACGGATGTCTTTTAAATAGTCACTGTTATAAATCACTGAATTCTGCATTATTAACATACCGTTATTTTAGTTTCTAAATCCAACTTTCTCACTACAATAGTAAGAATTTAATGTTGCATTATATGACTGGGAACAATTATTTATAAGTTAGATAGCCGTTAAGTAAGTTTGCAGGGACCCAATCGCAACTATTCGCAACCAATGAAACCGGACAATCCATTTATATTATTAGGCATTCTACTTCACCGATAGTGACGAAGGCGAACGGAGTGAGCCGTAGTGGAATAGGAGCCAAACCGTAAATCGGCTATTGTTGATCAAAGTAAACCTAAAAATTATATTATTGGGCATTCTACACCACCGAGAGTGAAAGAGGCGAACGGAGTGAGCCGATGGAACGGAAGGTGGGGTAGAATGCCCAATAATATACTACTCGCGGCGTCACAAGAGCCACGCGCCGTGTGAAACGGCTCTCCGTAAACCCATCTGCGGTCTGCGATGCCGCAGCGGTGCCGCTCCGGTGCGTACACACTCCCCCCTCGTCTTGGTCTGGAGAGCGTGCGGCGCGGCGCGTCACCGCACCGGGGGCAAACGAAGCGTTGCGGCAGCGGTGCGGCGTCGGAGCGGTGTCGCTGCGTCGTCTTACATAGAAATATCTGTGGCATGTCACACGATGCGCTCCGGCGCCGCACCGGACTTGCAACCACCGAGACGAGGCGGAGAGGGGTGAATGCTTGCGACGTCGGAGCGGCACCGCTCAGTTGTTTATGCGTCACAAGGAAGGATACACGCTCGCTCGTTTCGATTTTTTTTCTCTACGATTTTTTTGCTACGGCGCCGCTGCGACATAACAACGTTGCGTGTGCCCGCTGATACGGCGAAATTTTTGCGGTGCGGCGCCGCAATGCATCGTGTGCCTCCGCTCTGTGGTAGGCATGGAAATTTGTTACGCCGCAGCGTCACCGCTCAGGCGCCGCGCCGGAGCCGCACCACATCGTGTGGCTTCTCGCTTACACGCAGATAAAACCGCATGATGGTGCAGATCTGCGCCATTGTCGCCGCGCGAGTTGATTCGTCGCCCCGCGCTACGGATTGTGGCGCGCGGTAGTGTGAGATCCGCCTTATCCTCCATATTTCTATGATGAAAGTATTTCACGTTGTGTTGATAGAGCCTTTGTTTCGTCAAGAATTGGGATTTTTGTGGAACAAAAGACTATCGTTACATTGTCTTTCGGGTACATCATTAGCGGCGATTTTTTCACGTTTTGTGTGTAGATACATTTATATAGGTATTTATTGAGCAATACCTTATGCAATGGTTTTGGTTGTCTATAAAAGATGGCCATAAAAAACGAAGAGAAGATAATTATATCACTATTACTTTGCGTGTTGACCAAAGTTTGTTTTGAAGTTATACAGTAACATTTACTTATGTCTCTTCTTGTCTTGTGTTGACTCGAGCTGTCCGAGAATGAGATGCGTGGTGAAAAGATTAACGAGTCAAGTTAGCAATTGGTGTGGTAGTAGTACTTCCTTGGATGATCTCATTCACGAGGAGTTCTACTATTACTGTTGCGGACGGCAAGCCTAACTTCAAATAAGACGTAAACAAGGTCATAAAATACGTCACAATGTATAGAACAAGATGACCACTAGCTATAGACAGTGGACCATATAGCCACAGCTAGCTACAGTAAAGCCAACATTTTAAGAAAATATAATGGTAAATGAACATTACCGGGGGGTTACACCATACGCTACTTGTGCCACCCTAAATGGTACGTAAGCAGGTGCATTCGCCGGCATTTTGGTCGGCACTCATTCTACGCTCCAGGAGCCTGTACGAAGAACTGAACCCTGAACCCCTGAAGCCCAGCAGCCCTGAAACCCTGAAGAAAGAAGAACGTATAGTCGATTCATATTAGAATGAGTGCAAAAGTTTTTAGTGTAAATAACATAAGTTTTGTTTGAATAAATACGGCAAGTGCCTTTCACCAAGTCAATTGTTTTACTGGTTGTCCTCTACAGCCAGTCGTTGTGGTCCTACGAAGCCGGATCGAAGAATCAGTTAAGAAGATTTGAAGATCCAAGAACAGGGTGCCAGGTGCTCAAGATTGTTGCTGTCAGGGGTTCAAGATTGTTCCTGTTGGAGGTGCCGGGCGTACAAGAACTGTTCCTGTGTACGTGCCGGGCGTACAAGATACCACCGGTTCGTCAAGAACGCCTTTTTCAAGGCGCGAACCGAACCAGTACACTACGCCGGTAAGGTCGTGTGTGGTGTGGGGGCCGGACTGTAGGCACTGCCGAAGGGGCTGGGTATTTCCCACCGGTCCCCGAGCGCCCCACAGTACGCACGATCCTCTGCTGGGTAGATCCTACCTGTCCAATCCTGCACGTATCCATCCCTGGCGGAGCGTATCCCGGTTAACCCCGGACCCTCCAAGAGGACTGATAGGGCTGTTAGGGCTGTTAGGGGGCGTCAAATGCCGAAGATGCCGACCACAAGGAGCCAAGCAGCCGAGGACAAGACAGCAAGAGTGTACGAAGATCCCCCCGCGTCCCCGTCCGCACAAGCATCCGCGTCCGCATCCGTGTCCGCACCGACCGGTACCACGTCGCGCGCGCAAACCGAACCGAACCCCCGCGTGCCCGCGTTACCCGCACAGACAAGAATAGACGCCAGCATAGCCGCAATGACGTCACGCGCCGCCGCCGCCGCAGCCGCTGCCGCCGCGCCTGACACAAGAGAAGAGAGGAGATCGAGAGCGCCGTCCGTGCGCTCTCAGAGATCGACTGCCAGCGCTGTTGCCCGAATACGACAAGCAGAATTCGAAGCCCAGGAACGTCTAGCCGAAATTCAAAGGAAGGAGCTGCAATTGGAAGCGGCCCTTATCAAGAAGCGGCTAGCTTTGGACGTAGCCACTATACGGGAGGAGACAGACCGTGAAAGCGTCATCGCCCGTGAGACAATAGAAGTGGACAATCGAATCGCTGATTGGCTGAAGAACGCTCAGTCCAGAGGGGATGAACTACCCCACATGACGCCATATGAAGAGATGTCATCTGCAGTCCGCGCCTCGGCCCTGTGCGAACCACGGGGGGAGCGTACCGAGCGCGCACCGCAGACCGAACGGCATCGCGAAAATGACGCAAGATATCAGCGCGAGAACGAAGGGCAGCGATCACACCACTCTTTTTATAAATATGCACCGCCGCCGAGGCAAGAACAAAGAGGAGTTACGATCGAGACTCCGAGACGCAGAGATAGGTCACCTACGCCGGGACGATCACGAGAGCGAGGAATAGATAGATTAGCCGAGGTGTTAGAACGTATGGTTATAAAACGCCCGCCGCCCAGACAAGCGCAAGAACTGCCCATCTTCAGCGGTGCTCCGAACGAGTGGCTACTATTCCGAGCAGCGATGCGTGATTCAACCAAAATGTATGGCTATACACAAGCCGAGAACCTAGCGCGTCTACGAACATGTGTAAGAGGCGAAGCAAGAGAATTAGTAGCCGCCTTGTTGTATACAGCTGCCGACCCCGCAATCATAATGCAGACACTTGAACAATATTACGGCCGCCCAGAGATTATTATTGATAAAACGTTGAACGATATAAAGAAGTTACAGCGACCCGGACCAACGGCCAGTGAACTAAATACGTTTGCAATACGACTTCAAAACATAGTCAGCGTACTCACTTGCATAGATGAGAAAGGGTACCTACAGAATCCTATGTTGGCTCGTCAAGTGACCGAGAAGTTAAGTCCGCATATTAGAGCGAGATGGTGCGACTACGCAGAAGAGTACGGAAGCAGGAGTGAGCCAGAGATTGTCACTCTGTCTCGCTTCCTCATGAGAGAGGCTGATCGCGCCATACGTTTTTCCTACTCGTCCGCAGCAACTGGAACAAAGGAGCCAACACGTAGTGCGCCAGCAGCTAGACCTAGCTACGGTTCGCCTAAAGGCCTAGAAGGCAGGAAGCGAGGCGCAGCTGCTTACGCTGCAACTGAAAACAATAGCGAGAAGATGTGTCTGTGTTGCGGGGCCGAACACGATACAGTAAAATGTAGAAAGTTGGAAGCGATGACGGTACCACAGAGATGGGAATGGGCAAAGGAAGCGCGCGTATGCTTTCGTTGCCTGGGTAGCCGTCATCGTCGGATGAATTGCACTGCCAAGAAGTGTGGTGTAAACGAGTGTCGCCATCCACATCACGTATTGTTGCACGGAACGCAGCAAACCGCGCTAGGAGGCGAACAACAAAAGAACGTAATCACCGCGTCGGCTCACGCCGTAATGTCAACTGGCGCGGTGCTATTGAAAATATGCCCCGTGATAATTCGAGGGCCCGATGGACTGGAAGTGGAGACTCACGCCTTACTCGATGAAGGATCTACGATTACTCTGATCGACGAGGAAATCGCTAGAAAAGTGAACGCGCATGGAACGAAATGCGCGCTGCGATTGCACGGATTAACGGCAACGCGGCAGGAACCAGAGAGTCAGAGCGTGGCATTGGAGATAAGGGGAGCACGATCAAGCTTCCATCCGATACAGGCGCGAACCGTCAAAAGTCTCAACATTACCAGTCAAGCGATCGCAGCTGAGTGTTTGAACTATAAACACCTACAACAGCTACCACGGAACGAGGTCTGCTATGGAGAAGCACGACCGCGCATACTATTAGGCGCAGATCATTGGCACCTAATAGTATCGCGAAAGCTCCTGACCGGAGCAAGGAACGAACCGGCCGCATCACTAACAGAGCTAGGATGGGTAGTGCACCGTACGGTGCCACGAACTATAGTGGCGAAGGAAGACCCAATAGATGGCGCCACAGTGCTACACGTACGTGCGCCTCAGCATAGAGAACGATTAAGAAATGATAAAGAGCTACATGACTTAGTCACGACGCATTTCGCAATAGATGCGCTAGGAATTTCGAGTAAAAATAAACCCGTCAAGGAAGACGAACGCGCCAAGGAAATATTTAATGAAACAGCGCGACTAACCGACGGACGTTACGAAGTTGGTTTGCCATGGCGTACGGACGATACTCGCCTACCGCCTAGCTTTGATATGGCGCTACGAAGGTTGCGCACCATGGAACGAAAAATGGATCGAGACACGAAGTTTCGTCAAGCATATACGGCGCAAATAGATAACCTGTTACAAAAGGGATACGCCGCTCCAGTCGAACACACAGACGACAGCGCAATAACATGGTACCTGCCACACTTCGCAGTGACTAATCCGAACAAGCCAGGAAAAGTGCGCCTTGTATTCGATGCAGCTGCAATTACAAACGGAAAATGTCTGAACGACGAATTACTTGCCGGACCCGACATGTTAAACACGCTTTACGGTATACTGTTTCGATTCAGAGAAAAACCGATTGCTATAGCGGCCGACATACGCGAAATGTTCCTCAGAATCAAGATTCGACCCGAGGACAGAGCAGCGCAACAATTTCTGTGGCGTGGTGACGAACGAAAAGGCCCGCCACAGAAATACGTAATGAACTCAATGATATTTGGCGCTCGTAGTTCTCCTTTCCTAGCTCACAGCGTTAGGAACAGAAACGCTGAAAAATGTAAACATGCGCACCCGCGCGCCCTCTATGCAATAACAAAGAACCATTATATGGATGACTGGGTCGACAGTTTCGAGTCAGAAGAGATCGCTGCACTCACGATCGCAGAAGTGCAGCGCATTCACGAGCAAGCCGGCTTTGAACTTGCCGGGTGGAATTCTAATCGACAACACTTGCTCGCGAATATCCTAGAACAGGATAAGGCTAACGCCCCGAAGGAACTAGGTGCGAATGCACACCCGTACGGCAAGACGCTGGGTATGATGTGGTTGCCAGAAACCGATGAACTTGCATTCAACACCGCTATGCCTCGCGTACCGAACGACGTACGTGAAGGCACGAGAACACCAACTAAACGTGAAATGTTGGGAGCAGTAATGTCAATCTTTGACCCGTTGGGCCTGTTAAGCCCTTTCACGATTACGGCAAAGATCACTCTACAGGAGCTATGGCGAAAGAAGATCGGCTGGGACGAGCAACTACCCGCCGAAGAAGCTATCGCGTTTCTCGAATGGATAAACGGTCTGACGAGCGTGGCGGGCTTGCGAGTCCCCCGATGCTACGCGAATCACATGACCATGGAGCGATCGTTGCACGTATTTACAGACGCTAGTGAACAAGCGTACGCCGCTGCAGCATATTGGCGATTGACACGACCCGACGGATCAATAGACGTCGTGCTAGTCGCGGGAAAAGCTAAAGTAGCGCCAATGAAAGCTCAGAGTATTCCACGCATGGAACTACAAGCGTGCCTGATAGGCGCTCGACTATCCTCCGAGATACGTAAAGAACATAGATGGGAAACCGAAGTGACCTATTGGAGTGACTCTAAGACGGCATTACACTGGATAAGGAACGACTCCGCGAGATATACACCGTATGTTGCGCATCGGCTGAGCGAAATTAGTGAAATAACCCCCGCTGAACGATGGCGCTGGGTACCGACCGCTCAGAACGTAGCTGACGACGCGACTAGACACGGAAATACGAGTCTCTTACAACACGATCGATGGTTCAATGGACCGGCCTTCTTGCGCGAACCGGAAGAACAGTGGCCACAAGAAATGAACCAATGTGAAGACGAAATAGTAGCCCATACTAAAGAAGAGGAGAACGTTATGAACATAAAACGATTCTCTTCATTTGATCGAGCGTTGCGTGCCATGGCGAACGTGTTGCTCTTTATAGATAAATGTCGTAAACGCGCGACAACAATGGACGTGCGTCATCTCAAAGAAGCCGAACTAAAGCTTATACGAGAGGCGCAACGCGACAGTTTCTCTGAAGAAATCAAAAGATTAACGTCAGGGAAGAACGTAGAGAAGTCGAGCCGGCTCAGCAAGCTAGACCCGGTATACGAAGAGAACGTAATTCGACTGAACGGGCGAATTGACGCAGCAAATGTACCAGAGTACAGAAAGAGGCCACCGATCTTAGACGGCAGGCATCCGCTTGCGCGCCTACTTATAAAACGTGAACACGTCACAAATGGACATGCTGGCCGAGAGCACGTAGTAAACAACCTGCGACAGCGATACTGGATAATAAGATTACGAACTAGCGTGCGCATCGTACTGAATGAATGCATTATGTGTCGCATGCGACGGAAATCACCGCCTATACCGGTGAAAGGAAATTTACCCAGTGAAAGGCTTGATGCATACGCTCGCCCTTTTACGCGCTGCGGTGTCGATTGTTTCGGTCCCATGACAATAACCATAGGAAGACGTAGAGAAAAACGTTGGGGCATGTTATTCACGTGTTTGGTGACTAGAGCCGTGCACATAGAATTGCTGCCTAGCCTCAGTACGGATAGTGCGATAATGGCACTAAGAAGAATGGCCGCGCGTCGCGGTTGGCCACAAACAATAATGTCAGACAACGGCACGAACTTTCGCGGTGCTGACGTCGAGTTAAAAAACGCCTACAAGGAATGGGCGTCTGAACTTAAAGATTACGCGCTCAATAAAGGAATTGAGTGGCGTTTTATCGACCCTGGTGCACCTAACCAGGGGGGAGCCTGGGAGCGGCTCATCCGTAGCGTAAAAACGGCGCTCGCGGTAATACTAAAGGAGCGCATGCCAAAGGAAGAAACTTTGACAACCGTTATGGCTGAAGTAGAGAATATATTGAACTCGCGACCGCTCACTCACGTGTCTGTAAACCCAGAAGAAGCAGAAGCGTTAACCCCCAATCACTTCCTGCTGGGGTCAGCATCGGGGCTACCGGTCACTGGAACGTGTGACGTAGCTGATAAGCGCGCTTGGCGAGCAGCACAAGCGCTGGCAGATCGATTCTGGGCTAGATGGATGAACGAATATTTACCTACACTGACACCGCGCGGTGACGTCAGACATAGTCGCGCAGAGCAAATAACGGAAGGCGATGTCGTCATAATCGCTGACGGCTTACTACCGCGGAACGTGTGGCCGCGGGGCCTTGTTGTGCGCGCGATATTCGGTCCTGATGGCGTGGTACGGAGTGCGGATGTGCGGACGCGGGGCGGCATATTTAGAAGGCCCGTGAGAAGGCTTATCGTCCTCGACCATATAGAAGAAGAAGCTCGCGAGGCTACGCTGGGGGGAGACTGTTGCGGACGGCAAGCCTAACTTCAAATAAGACGTAAACAAGGTCATAAAATACGTCACAATGTATAGAACAAGATGACCACTAGCTATAGACAGTGGACCATATAGCCACAGCTAGCTACAGTAAAGCCAACATTTTAAGAAAATATAATGGTAAATGAACATTACCGGGGGGTTACACCATACGCTACTTGTGCCACCCTAAATGGTACGTAAGCAGGTGCATCCGCCGGCATTTTGGTCGGCACTCATTCTACGCTCCAGGAGCCTGTACGAAGAACTGAACCCTGAACCCCTGAAGCCCAGCAGCCCTGAAACCCTGAAGAAAGAAGAACGTATAGTCGATTCATATTAGAATGAGTGCAAAAGTTTTTAGTGTAAATAACATAAGTTTTGTTTGAATAAATACGGCAAGTGCCTTTCACCAAGTCAATTGTTTTACTGGTTGTCCTCTACAATTACTGTATCTGAGAAGTGCCTGATCAAAAGTAGCTATTAAGATTTTCCAATTTTTTTTTCGGTCTCTTTAGCATTTTTTAAATCGCAAGAATCGCATTTCCAATCTGCGACTCCATCAAAAGTTGCTATTTTTCTATGAAAAACGTCCCTATAATTCTTAATTTTGGTCAAAACAAGGTTTACTTCAAAATAGTAATACGAATTAGTTTTTTAATCGATAAATGTGGCTACATATTGGGCCAAAGTACTGTAAAAAAAAGGATTATTACCATCGATTCGAAAAAGAAAGAAAGAATCGACAGATAACTAAAATCTGAGAAAAAAAAATGGCGGAATAACCTAATTCCGTAGTACTTATTACTTCTATGCATAATTCTCATTAATAAAGCTGTCAAAATGTTAAAATTATTCCTCAGAAAAGTTATCGATTGAAAAGTAGGCCCGCCCTCGTATATAAGTTTTTAGTAATTCCTGAAAAATAATTTATGACGTAAATAGCCACGTTTGATCAGACACTCCTTCTATTTATCTTTATTCTGTAACTAGCTGTACCATTGCGTTGCATTGCAATGCCACGTAAATAAATTTCTGACAACAAATATGTCGATTATTTGTCATAGTGACACTATTTTGCATTTTAAAAACCTAAATACGCGATAATCCGAATATTGTGGATATATGTTGTCGATTTGAAATCCATAATTAATACGTTCTTGAATTTGAGGGGACCCGAGTGTACCGTACCGGCGACGGGACGAACATCAAATGTTTGACAGCTCGGAACAGTTTGTATGGGAAAATTAAATTGTTGTTTTTACTATTTTCTTCGTAACTTTTCCATATTTTCTCACCACTTAAACCTTCCCTGGACTTCCACAATTATTTCAAAACCAAAATTTGCCAAATCGGTCCAGCCGTTCTCGAGTTTTAGCGAGACTAACGAACAGCGATTCATTTTTATATACAGGGCGTCCCACGACTTTGCCACATGGAGGGAAAGTACCTTAAATATTGTAGATAGAAAAAAAATCTGAATGAAGACTTCATTTTTATTTTAAAAATAATACGAACTACATTCAAAGAATTTTAAATAATCACCTGTCTGAACCGGGAATCGAACCCGCTAAATGTGAAAACAAAAAAAACTGTAATTTTATTGTACTGATCGAAAGGCTCGATCAGATACATTTATTTCTTCTACATAACATAGCATCTAAAATAAAAGGAAGACCACGAAATTTAACATTTCATTTAAATTTTTGTTCAGAATAATGAATAGCATTTTCTCTATGTCGTGCTTATAACAACTGACTTTATGTACTACTTTCTGCTTTATTACTATTTCGAAGTATTATTTCAAATATTCACCATGCAGAAATAAATAAAACAACGGTAAGCGAGATTATTAAAACAGTTACAATTTGTATACTTGGATTTTGTATATTGGAAGAGACACATTTTGAGCATTTAATTCATTGTTTCATTTAATAATTGTTTGTAAGTTGCACAGTTAAACGTGTTTTATTATTTCAAATAAATGTTAAATTTCATGGTGTTCCTTTTATTTTAGATGCTATATTACTTAGAAGAAATAAATGTATCTGATCGATCCTTTCGATTAGTAAAATAAAATTACAGTTTTTTTTTGTTTTCACATTTAGCGGGTTCGATTCCCGGTTCAGGCAGGTGATTATTTAAAATTCTTTGAATGCAGTTCGTATTGTTTTTAAAATAAAAATGAAGTCTTCATTCAGTATTTTTTTCCATCTACAGTATTTAAGGTACTTCCCCTCCATGTGGCAAAGTCGTGGGACGCCCTGTATATACTTAGGTAAGGTACTCTATTTCTAAAGTAGTATCTAAGATTACGCTTACTAATTGAGCGAAAGATTAGGTCATATACAGCAAAAAGTACTACGTAAGCTAATACTTATTAATGCGGCGAAGATTATGATAATAGCGTATAAAATGTAAGTGCATTATCTTAGCAGCCTTACATTACTCGCCGAACAACATCAGATACACTGTTTACATTTAATTTCCGTATTCTAAACGTTACAGCAACAGCACATAATACAAAGAAAACTCAATATTAAAATGTAATATAATGCTGTTTATTTAATAAAAGCATAACAGAACGGAGAGGTTCTTAAGCAAATATTATGGCTGGTATAAGTAAGTTTGTATAAGTTCGGTTGCCGCCCGACGGATTGCTCTGCACGGGTTTATCTTAACAATTGATCGACAACCTTAGTTTTAGGGTTGGTAATGAGAAGTTTTTGAGTTTGATTGACTGTATAAAAACTAATTGCTAAATTAATATGATCTATTTTAATCTCAGTTGTGGAAATCCACCTAGCTCAATGTTTATAGGTTATTAAATTCATCCTGAAAAATAGATGGAATAACATATCATCACGCTCGTATTTCCCGAAGAGTTGGGCCGAGATATATAGTAGGTACACCCTTATTTCGCCGTTATGTTTAAGTCCCATGTACTAGGGGGTGAGCCTATTGCCATCAGCCGGGCACAAATCCAAACTCCGGGCTGCTACTGAGAAATTTCACTCGGAAAACCCCAATAACACTTTGTCCGACCTAGGGATTGAACCCAAGACCTCACTACTAAACCAACAAGACAGTCAAGTTTAGATTATTACACAATGCATTATCGGCCAGAATATACTAAAAGGATACACTTCATTGTGTTTGATTAAGAGTTGCCATTTTAACGCAATGAATCAGCTATTACATTTGGATATAATAAATATTCAATGAATAGCTTGACATTTATTTTTAACAATAAAAATTGCCCATACTATAAGGAATACAAAAAAATACGATTATGAAGTGAACAGGCAACCCTAAAACGTAATATCTCTAGGGCTGACGCGTAACGATATCATAAAATAATTTATTACTCTCTCCATCCTCGATCGAGTTCGCAATGAATGCTCGATAACAGAATAATACGTTAAAAGTGAGATTTAACAATAGATTAAATTTTACTGATAAATCGAATCACTTTAAAACGATTTTATTGGTCTTGTAATGTTATTATGTTAAAGTTGGGCATTATTTAAATCGGGTTGACGAATTTCATTATCGACTTGTGACTTCCGGGAGTTTATGCGATTTAATATAATTATGCTTTTAAAATCTGTGTACTAGGTTATTCAATAACACGTTCCGGAACATTCCGTTGTAGGGCGGGTATAGAAATCCAATGTGTTGCGGCAAAACGCCTGTCGACGATTGTCTTTGAGCCTCAATGAAATCCACTACGTCGACAACCGGGCGCCGGAAATGGAAGTTTCATGAACGTGACGTACATGTGTCATAGTGCGAGATATCTTAGCCTTGTGCAGTCACCTGGGGTAGTTTTTACAAGTCACTAATATGGTCCCTTCGCTCGCATGTAAGCATCCAGTACCTACGTTGTGACACAACGTTCCATGGCGGGTGTGTGCGTATACATTCCCCTTGCCTCAGTCCCACCGGTCACGCCGAGAAGCGGTGTGTCGTTTCACTCAAAATAAAATGTGCGTGATTTTACACAACGTCTTCAGACGTTGAGTCTAAATGTATGGAAGATTCGTGTGTACATTTTAATGAAAAATCAGATCCGCCTCTCGACGGAGTGTCCCGGAACGTGATAAATAAGATTCTTGCAAATAAGCTGTTTGAATAAAATAAACAATACAGAAATGCAAATAAAATATCTAGCTTTAATTCCGCTGAACAAGATCGCTAGTTTGGATGCAGTATGCAGCACCACCCTACCGCCCACAAGTACCTATATGCACATGCAGAAAGAGTGAAAAAATAATGCAAAATGCAACCAAACCAATACACGTGTTTCGCCCCTGCACGGGGCATCCTCAGGATATGTTGACTCCTCGACTGCTAGGACGCGAATTCTAGCGATCTTGTTCAGCGGAATTAAAGCTAGATATTTTATTTGCATTTCTGTATGTCATGGATTTCCGCAAAGTAACGCCTGATTTATTTATAAAATAAACCAACAAACAATGTGGGTTCGATCCCCAGGTTGCGCAAAGTATTTTCCGTGTGGAATTTTCTCAGTAGCAGCCCGAAGTCTGGATTTGTGCCCGATAGATGGTAATAGGCTCGCCCCCTATTACGTGGGACTTTACATAACGGTGAAATTAGAGTTTACTAAATAACTCTGCCCAACCTTTCGGGGAATACAGGCGTATGTTATATCCTTACTAATATTATAAATGCGAAAGTAAGTTTGTTTGTTTGTTACCTTTTCACGCCTAAACCACTGAACCAATCATCCTGAAACTTTGCATATACGTTGTCAGGTGTACAGAAACGGACATAGGGTACCTTTCATCCTGAAAAAAGTACTGTTCCCGGGGAAAACAACTATAACGACAATAGATGGCGCCACGTGTTTTTCGAATCATGATGGAATTAAATTATTATAGAAACTTTAGTAGTGTGTTAAGAGTTTTTTTTATTTAAATTAACGCGAGCGAAGCCGCGGGCAAAAGCTAGTTTTAAATATTTTACACATGTTAAAAACAGATTATTACTCTTAAAAAGACAACAATTTATTCACAACTTGGTTTTATGTGTAAACTAGGGATTACGAAATGACAGTTGTCAAGAGAGCCCAGGGGCTGCAGTCTCGACATGTATCGCTATCACTTAACGACCGAAATCGGTAGTAAAGTGATAGTGATGTATCGAGTCAGTTAAACTATAGATAGGTGATTGTGTCCTCGAGTTATAGAATTGAAGTATTCGAATGCTGGCAACTCGAGTAAAAATTTCGAGTATTCATAGTAGGTACGCGAATACTGAACCGAGTACTTAAATCGCGACCTTACGTTGTTGCTCATAAAGACAATTCGTCAGGACCCCTCTTCCCCGAAAAATACAGGTCGTTGTTGTGATCGCGAGAGTTTGATTGTTGCGTTTTAAGAATTATTGGTGGTTACTAATCCGAAAGGGTGTTAAAGTACACATAATAATGAATAACATTTTTTCTACCAATTTCCCTAAAAGTCAACCTAGTAAATAAATAGTTATTCAAAAATTTCATAAAAATACGCTAAAATCTATCTATCCTCAGTTATGGTCAGCTGGGAGGGAAACATCTTAGGTCATATTCGGGGTCACCAAATAGAAGCTCCTTTTTCTAATTTCGTAACTGAAGCAGGAATGTTGAATTTTTGAAAAAACTAAAATGAAAATCATTTTGCATGGAAAAGATCGAATTTTTAAATTTTAACACTTGCTTTAAAACTGTCATCAGTGATACTTTAAGTGGCATGCGGATTAGTAGAGGTACCCCCTTTCCAACTAACCTTATATATTAACATTAAAGTGACATTCGTTTTGAAGCGATTGATCTGTAAGTGTTGGACAGTGGAAATGAGTATCGTACATTTGCTTTTTTTTTAATTTTGGCCCTTAGAAAACTATGTGAGAATAACATATTTATGATTATACAGTATATCAGACAGTAAGTAAGTAATATGATTTCTAATTATTTAGTAGATATTTAAAAATGTTTACGTTTTTTTTTATTTTTATTGACTGATCAATAAAAACTGATTTGTATTTTATGACCCATATTTTGTATTTTTGCTTGTGTTTTTGGAAGTGAGAAACATTAGAGTAGTCGAATCCTATGAAGTACTTGAGTACCTGACTCAGTACTCACATCTCGATTCGAGTCAGTGACTCGAGTTTTGAATCGATTCTCTTTTTAACGAGTACTAATTTAATCAAATACCATAAATGGCCATCTCGGCACATCACTATTTAAGTCATAATGACAATTTTTTTATTGATTTTTGTCGGAAACGTAGCGAATTCAACTGTCAAGTTTACGATTTAACGTCATTTTAGCGAATAACTTTGCGAGCAAATTGGAAAGCCCGCAAAGTATTCATTACGATCGATAAGTTGTGCAAGAGATTTTTTATTTGAAAATAAACGTTTATCTCCATAAAAGGTGTTGTAGTTGTAGCAGTAGTCTCAGGCTTTATCGGGTATCAAAAGAGATGCATAACAAGCTCATCAATAAAAAAATATTTAAAAAATAACGTTTATTAGCAACCAAAATGAACTACGACCATCTCTTCAACGATTTTCCACAAAATCACAAGCCAGTGCCTCTGTTTATTTTATTTTATTGAGCCGTTTCAAATATTGTTCAGCTCTGCAGCAACTTTCTTCCACTCCAACTCAAAATTAACCTTTCCTTGATGAACAGTAAATCATCTTCCGGCTAAAAACGGTCGAGCATCTTATTTAGCCGGCAACACTTCTATATGGTTACTTGAAGGACGTGTTGTATGTCTACGTCTAAAACATGAATTCAAACGTAAACATTATTAAGGTAAAAAGTGTACAACAAACGACATTATAGGGCGCTTTAAATTTAGACGGTTGGTGTCGGTCCTCCGCCCCCAAGACGACCCTCTGACCCCGTGCCGCAGCGGTGCTGATGTCGTGCTGCGGACGGGTGGTTGTGTTTTTGTATACAGTTGATGAGATGAGAGAGCAGTGCGTAGTCCGTACTGCCGCCGTGCGTGCACGGTACAGACAACACAAACCGCCCATCCGCACCACTGCACCGCACGACTGCAGTCCGACACCAACAGTTTAAATTTAAAACGCCCATAGACTCTTACAATAGGTGTTGAAGGTACCTACTTTCTTATATTCTACGACAACGCACCCGCGCCGTGCTGCCGTGAAATGAAATGAAATTTTATATGTATAATTATATGAGTCGGTGTGACTATCACCCATTATCTGTTTTGTCTAATATGTAAACTACTTATAACAATTTTCAATAATTAAAATTCACAAAAAAGAGCACATGACACATAACAAATAACAACAAAGTGACAATTGACAAATACTGTGACATTTGCTAGTGTTGCAAGGAAAGAAACTTTTATGTCCATTTATAAGGTATTTTGTACTTCAAACGATAAAGGAATATAATTTCAATGTAAAATAGGTGTTGCAGTTATAGTTTTATGTAATTTATTTATATTTTTATATTTTCAAATATTTATTAGGATAAAATCATCTTTGCCAATCTTCCTTAAAATTTTGGGAGATTTTTCAACAGGCATCATTTCCCTGTAAGAATACTGCACTATGAATACCGTTTTTCGTAAGCTTACCGTTCGCTATCTCATGTCGAGACTGCAGCCCCAGGTGTTTTATCCTACGTCAAAATACTACATTATTTATGTTTCATTTAACATTCTAAAAGTCATATTGTAGTCCATACAATAACCGCCCACTGCATTGCGTGGGCGACCGCAAGAGGTAGTTAAGGGCTAAACAGACTTGTTAGCATCAATTCGCACTTTACTCATATAAAATGAGCATTAAGTTTGGAAAATGTTAGAGCGTTGTACCGAGAAACGAGATTATTTCGGACCGAGTTCGGAACAACGTGATGGCGATCGTGTGTCCACCGCGACCGATCTCGGTGGTTCCGCCATAAGGCAAAAATCCGTGCACCGGCGCCGTCAATCTCGGATGTAGTGAACAAGAGCAGACGCGTTTTGTATTGCCGCCATTTCGGTCCGTCACGATCTCAGTGGAATTCTAGCGGTAGCGCCGATTTATTGACAATCTCGGTGGCCAAGATGACGGCACTCGAAAGACGGACGTGCGGTGGATACGCGGTCATACTAATGTATGTATCGCTACTTCGGCAACGTTATCTTGTGGCGGCATCTATCTCGCCACATGCGAACTATCCTACATCGCGCAAATCCTACAGCCAGCCAGCATCCTCGGCTTCAACGGGTGATGTGACCACTAGCCTGCAGCGAAAGCGCAAGCCTGGTCACGACCTTCAGCCCACTCCAGCATCATGGCGCATCATACTGCACTTCGGCCGGTCAAGTAGCAGAGGCACTTCTCTCCTGGTCGACGCAGTCCACAGCCACCACTCACAGTTTCGACTCAAAGGAACCCTTCACTGGCCCTGGCAAGTTCTCAAGACTCAACGACCGCTGACTCATCAAGACGACCGACCTCCGGTCTCAGGGGGGGAGTGATGTGGCGGCATCTATCTCACCACATGCGAACTATCCTACATCTCGCAATCAAGATTTAACACGCAGATAGTATATATACAACCTCCCAACATCAACCGTTGGGCAGTAGCCCGCCAGGCACTTGTGCCTTGCGCACTTGTGCAGGCGGTGTCTTGACTCCGCCTGGTTGGAGGATCCTCTCTTTGGTTAGAGGAACACCACACCAAGTTTCTCCACAATCTCGTTCTCGGTGACGGCAGCGGTGGACAAACGGCCTTACGCATTCACCTTTCCGCATCGATGTAGCTTTTGTATGTGTCGCAGTAACATGGTTATAGCCGTTATATGAATGACCATTTCTTGCAAGTATCGGAAGATGCTTATAAGAAAGCGTTTCATAATCATCTCCCTACGAATATTACCGTGATACTAGTAACATGATCACGGTAGCCAATTTTACGGTTTTTTTTATTTCACAGTAGAATTTTAGGACTCACTTTATACGATTAGGCTATTTCGATAAGGCTTCCGTACTAGCGAAGGAGAAATATTTCGCGCCGCGAAAAGTACGTGAAGCCATCGAAATCAGCCGTCATCCGAATTTCAATAGAGACGGTGGTTGGACACTGCCGCCTGCCTGGAAACCAGCTCTGAAGTCTGCTTCATGTAAAAGTGAGTTAAGTCTGGAGTGCGACACAGTTAACGCGGCATGCACCGGTACTATTTCATTTAACAACCCAGACACGACAAGTGACGAAGACGTACGAGCAATACCAACACAGAGCGCGACCCTCTCGTCGCGGGCGCAACGCTACGCGGCGCGGTGCAGCGCCAGTTCGTCTCGCGACCTCGCCGCGTGATCAGCTCATGATTAAGGGCTCCGTTTGGGTCCGAAACTATTCGGGCCATCCCGAAAAAATGCACGCGAGTAAATCGCAAATAATCATAAATATGAATTATAGGACTTCTTCTTCTACCTAGCCTTTTTCCAACTATATTGGGGTCATCTTCCAGTCTAACCAGATGCGGCTGAATACCAGTATTTTACACGAAGCAACTGCCATTAGATCTCCGCAACCCAGTTACTGAGCAATGCCGATATCCTGAGGTAAGGCCGGTTGTCAGACTTTCGGCTCTTGACTACCCGGTAGCGACTGTTTAACCAGTTTCCGAGGCTGGAGGAGTCTTGATGTGTGATGATCACCCATCCACGGGCTGACTGGCAAGCGTTGCTTAACCCCACAAATCGTATGATCGGCGCGGTTGTTAAGTTGCCACGAGCCCCGGAATGGTTATAGCCGTTGTATGATCATATTCATGTACAGAAAGATTTTGACGTTTCGCAGCTACAAGCACAGGATTTCACAAATAATACGTAAAAACGCACTGTCGATTGGTCGCCGGAGACTTGGTCTCTCGGCGACCAAAACATAGGCGACTAGGGCCAGGAGACCAAGCCGAGCGTAGTGTTTCTTGTGCATTCGTGAAGAATGGATGTTGAAGAAACTACTATTGCAATAGTAGCGTTACTAATTCTTAAGAGAAAAAAAAACGGACAAGAAATGCAAGAGAATATTGGGTATTCCGATTGGAATATTGGTCACTGGATAAATCCCAAATACCTTTTCTGAATTGTATTTCCAATATTAATTTCTCTGTATCGAAAGCCTGAGCCATTTTTGTGCGCGACATCCGGTCGTCTCGACAGTTGCTCGCAGTGTGAACGCTTCCATTTGATCCGGTGCTTCTATTGGTCGCCGGCAGAGATGTGCAAAATAGCAGGTATATTAAAAGTATTTAAATTCAAAATGCAAATGCTTGGTTATATTTTTATTTCAAATAAAAATACAAAATGGTTTTCAATGAAAGTATTTAAATACAGAATGCAAAATACGTATTTTCAAAATAGGTTTTTCAAATAAAATACCTTTTTTCACTGATTTTAACACTAGTATTTGATCAAAGAGTTCCTCTTTCATGTTGAATCTGCGAATCATCATTCATGAGATATAGTGAATTAAAGATTGGAAAAATCATATATATACACATACATGCATTAAAGAACAAGTCCTAATGTAAGATTCTCTCACAGCTTAAACCGCTAATGGTAGAAAATTGAAATTTGGAGAGTAGTTGTTTTTATAGCGAAAGCGCACTTTATGGGAGTGAAATGGGCTGATAAAGTTTATTTGAAAAATCTTATTTCCAGTATTTATAAACTTGAAACTTGGCACAAATACTCTTTTAAGTAAATAACAAGAATTTAAGAATGAAACATGTGAAACATGAATTAAAAAAAATAACAAAATATTTTGCATTTTACAAATATTAAATATTTTCAAAAAGTATTTCAAATAAAATAGAAAATACATTTTAAAAAAAAGTATTTCAAATGGAAAATAAAAATAGGTATTTTGCATTTTGTATTTGAAATAAATGTATTTCAAATAATTCACATCTCTGGTCGCCGGCAACCAGCAGTCGCTTGTGCGTCGCCAATGCGCGGCAAGTCACCGAGTTGCCTGGGCGAAAGGCGACCAACTGCGTAAACACCTATTTAAACTATAGAAAGTCACAGTCGCCGTCGACCAAGTCTCCGGCGACCAGTTGACAGTACGTAATGGCTCTAAGGGTGTCTTTCTACCAGAGATGTGCTATGTAGCTATGCTGCGATAATGTAAAAGCTAAGCTACGAAACTATGTGACCGTTTCCACTGATGCTAGGCTATGTAAGAAGATGCGCATCTCGAGCCATGCGACGTATCCACAATAGGGAAGGCACGAGGAGTGGCGGACATAGCTACACCACTCGCGAGCATCCATAGCACGCATCCATAGCTCGCATACATAGCACGCATCCACATCACACATCCTTTCAATAAAAAAACGTAGCTTAGTTGAATCAGTTTCCACCAGTGCTATGCTATGTAGACCAATGGATATGATTGGTGGATTTCAAACGCATCCATAGCAACGTTGCATAGCATATCTCTCGTGGAAAAGCACCCTAAAACTATCCAGCTTCTTGCGAATTGTTGCTGATTAATGTGAAAAGTCCCTAAGGATTTCTTGACATTTCATAAGAGCTATTTACACCTACACAATAACGTAACACGCGATTTAATCCACCACAACTTAATTGGTGAACAAATATTAGTTCTGTCTTTGTTCGACTGTGGTGTAGACACGCTGTTTATTTTCTATAAGTACAAAACTTCAAGTAAACAGAACAGGAATCGAACGGTTGCAGATACTCTAGAGACCCTGTTATTTGAACTTCTGTTCGTTGAAAGATCACGTTTTCATAGTTCTTCGGTGAATTGACTAAGATTTGTTTTGTTTAGAATTTATAATGGAAATTGGAAACGTTCTGTTCTGTGCAGTTTTTTCGCACTAGGGAGCAAGGTAATGAGGCAGTTGGATAACTTAAAACTTATGTTGATACTAATCTAATGCTACAATGTAACATAACAACACGCGTCTATTCAAAAAAGGATGGATAGAAGTGTATAGCACACCCTCATTTATGTTTAAAAGAAGTAGTTTGCCTTATTAACCCTTAATCGGGCACAAGGTTTTAAGAAAACTTAATTAAGCAAACAAAATATGATATTTAAAAAAACTTTTTTCGTTTCGTTTTTTTTTTCTTTCTATTAAAAATATAGTAAAAAGAATAATATTGCCAGGTTTAAATATAAAGGGTGTAAACGAATTTGTGTAATTCCTTGAAACCACCTGATTAATTGGTGTTAGATTAATCCTGCACTGGATTTAGCTTGATTCAAAATAACAACATTTTTTTTCTTGCTGTATGGTCAAGTGATCGTTTCTAAACCACCTAATAAGGTTTCAATAAAAAACAACCAAAAACATTTTTGGAACTTAATTATTTTATGCGATAGAACATTTCGATGCCACGCTTAAATGAATGAAAGCACGGCAACACGGCTAGCGGGTATGACTAACGCGATATCGCTCTTTGCAGCCAGTTAACTCGGGGCTCTAAAATGACTCAGAAATAGAAAATCAAGTTTTTTTAAAAAAAAAACGTAGTTTTCAGAAATACCCATTTATGGTTAATCTGTGTCACCAGGGCCCAATTCTCCTAAAATAAATCTTGATAAATCACAACCGAACCAAGGCCGAACCGTTCATTCAGACAGTTCTCAATTTCAAAAGCTGTCGAATTGTTTGACACAAAAAAACAAAATCAATCATTTTGAAAGTTTTCGAAAATAAAAACTGACTGACGGTTGTGGTTTGATTGCGTTTGGCAACAATTTATTTTAGGAGAATTGGGCCCCAGTAGATCACGCGGTTTGAAGGAATTACACTAATTCGTTAACAGCCTGTATTGTAATTGCATATTTGTACTTAATCATTGATCAGCTTTTCAATCAAAAGCCACGGAAATCAATCCAACCTAATGTTATTAATTTATTCATAGTGCAATTGGTACTAGTTTCAATAAGAGCATTAACTATTACTGAATATTTAATAAGGGCTAATTTATATCCGCATAATATTGATGCATATAATTTTAACCTATACATATAATAAATCTGTAGACGTAGCGTGTACGTGCATTGGAAATATAAAAAAAATAGCGCGTGGATAACCAATAGAACCCATTTCGATCATTTTTGGAATTTTTGTCTGTTTGTCAGTTTGCCGGTTTGTTTGTACACGCATCACGTAAAAAGTACTGATTCAATTCGGTTGTCTTTTATGGACAAATATTGTGCGTATATCAGAGTAACATTTAATTTTTGTTTCATTGTTAACGGTTCGTTCAATCATAAGATATCAGAATTTATAATTGTTAAGAAGACATTAGCATCATTTGTACCATATTTGCTCAATAGATAGCACTACGCGTATCAATTTCGTTCGAATATTGTAACTAAATAACTAAATGGCGTTGTTGTCATTTTTAACCGACTTCAAAAAGAAGGAAGTTCTCAATTCGGATGTATGTTTTTTTGTATTTTTTTTTATGTATGTTCGGGCATAACTCCGTCATATATAAACGGATGTGCAAAATTCTTTTTTTGTTTGAAAGAATATTCTCCCGAAATGGTCCCATTTAAATTTGGTGAAGATCTGATGGAGACCCTCGGAGATTGACAATGGAACTCTTCAATGGATAACAGCAAATTACCCGGGATTGCTGTAATTGCATGTTTGTTTATTGTTTATGCCACTTAAAATAGAAAAATAAAATAACTTTAAAAAAAAGTTAAAACCGACTTCAAAAAAAACTAAAAAGAGTAAAATAATTACCACATTATAAAACTAGAAGTCGGTACAATTTTACACTGAACCAAATTGAAGGCACCGACTTCTGCAACTGTTAGTTTTATAATGTGGTAATTATTTTACTCTTTTTAGTTTTTATTGAAGTCGGTTTTAACTTTTTTTAAAGTTATTTTATTGAATATCGATTATGATTTCGTTATAATTATGTACAGACGTGAGCACATCAAGCTACTACAATCTGTCAAATTTATTTAATAGATTTTCATCTTTATTGCGAAAGCATTAAGGTTCAAGGTTGATTGGGAAAATTTGACAGTTTCGGGTAGTTTAACCTGCAGGCGTCTGTACATCGTTTAGTAATTGCGACGCAATATTGGTTCCCGACATCCACGTGGACATAGTCGCCGGCACAGCTAGTAATAAATAATAAGGATGCCATTAATATTCCAAGTTTAGCTTAATTAGCCTAGCTATTAGACGGCGGTGCACTAAAGACCGAGTAATGGATGCGTGTTACATAATCCTGGATTAGGGCTTGATGTGAACGATACTTTCGGTTAGAATAGCTTAGCGTTTAGAAACTTAGTAGTAAATACGGTACCGTATAACGGGGTATTAGAAAACCACGGGGCTAATTGGAATTCAGGTAAGGTACGTGCTTTTAAAACCATTACGGCCATAGGTGCTATACAATACGTAATACAACTATAGCGGAGATAGTGAGAAGTGTGTGATTGATATAGGTACTTGATGATATACTTCACCTAGCAATCAATCAGTTTTAAGGTGTGCATGAAAAGAGCCTCCACGAGCGACGATACTTACCTAAGTACGTCTGGCGCCGCTTCACTACCAACCTTGCTGACTGGCTAATCTTTTCACCACAGCATGAGCTATTTGAGGAGCGAACTTTCAACACGTTTTGAAAGTTTGCTCCTCATTTTCGTATAGCTCGTGCTGACACGAGAGAAGAAGAAGTTTCCAGGTTTGTTCTTCGTTGTGTCACGTAGGTACTTGTATATCTACGATTTCAATGTTATTATTTCGTTCTGTCTAACCTTTTCCTTAGTATTTTGGGATCAGTTTCCAGTCTAACCAGATACGGCTGAATACCAGTATTTTACACGAAGCGACTGCCGTCAGACCTCCGCCACCCAGCTACTGGGTAATGACGATATCCTATGGTTAGACCGGTTGTCAGACTTTCGGGCTTTTGACTTCTTGTAATGACAGTCATAGGCTATGACACCGGAGACTGAGGGTTTCACCACGTACTCTCCAAGGCACGGAGGGATCTCGGTGTGTAACGAACGGTCACCAATCCTCGGACTGGCCCCAGCAATCGCAGCTTAACCTTGCAAATCATATGATCTGCGCGGTTGATAATTAGCCACAAATCCCTCGATTTAAATGTTATTGTATATTTCAATATTTGAAGCACTGTGGAGAAACTTGGTGTGGTGTTCCTCCAACCAAAGGGAGGATCCTCCAACCAGGCGGAGTCTTGTACCTGGCGGGCTACTGCCCAACGGTTGATGTTGGGAGGTTGTATATATACTATCTGCGTGTTAAATCTTGATTGCGCGATGTAGGATAGTTCGTATGTGGCGAGATAGATGCCGCCACAGTACAATACGGCCGACTTATCTTGGTGAGTTTGAAGTTAGCTGATTAGCTACGCAGTAGAAAATTTCGTTTCTAAAAAATTCATTGCACAGCCAAACAACTAACTTCAGATTCGCCAAGATACGTCGGCCGTATTGTAGTAGATAATTTCAAAAATATGTCAAAAAATCTCCTAGCCATTTATTTTTGTTCATGCCAATCAGCCCCGCGGTTTTCAAATTGGGACTATTTGAAAACCGCGGGGATTTCATCGGTAGAGGTTCTGGTGTACCTATAGTGTAAATCAATATTGTTATCATGGATGTTAATAGATAACATTAAACAAAGGGGCTTTAAGCCTACTACAGACATAAAAATACCTACCAGAAGAATTCTATTTCATCAATTCATCTTAAAATATAAATCTCAATTTTTGGTCACAAAGTGCAACCTTACGTCGTACTGCTAAATAAAAAAAAACATATCCAATATTTGCCACTGTAAAATACTTAGCTGTTATTTAACAAAAATCCTAAACAGTGTATAAGTTATAGAATGTATTAAATGGAATATTATGTGTTTTATAACGTTATATAAAAGGGCATTTTGTTCGGACCTGTGACCCACCAGCGACCACTAACGAAACTAGTCTGAGAATGTTAAAGACCATGAATGCTACCCAATGAGATGAGTAGCATTCCTCAAAAGTATGGGAAAGTTTTTTTATAGCAAAACAAGAAATAATATAAAAAAGGATTTTCGTATACCTATCCATATCCTTCTAAATATATAAAATGCTTACAAAAATGCACAAAGATCTTCCTAAAAAGGTACAAAAGTGTTTAGGAGCTTTTCTATCTTGTTCCCCGCAGTTTCTTGAACCACATAATTTTTTTCCCCATACAATTGGATTAAAATAAATACATTCCGTGAAATGTTAACTCTAAACTTTCAAAACTAACCACATTTCAATAATGGACCCGTACTTTTGAGGTACCGGGTCAAAAATGCCCTTATAACATCATTTTGCAAGCACCATAACTCTCATAAAACAAAGATAACAAAAAACTACTCCAATGTTCTACAAATCGATAGAAAAAACAAGAAACAATCTATCGACCACTTCACCAAAGAATTAGGACTATCCATTATTTCATTAGCCATCAACATCAGTCAGAAACTTCCTGGAGGTCGGCGGCATACAAAACAGGGACTCCCGAACAAATACAATTATGTTCAACTCTGAGAACCCCTTTATTTGGGAAGATACTTAAGCTAATTCGAGTACATTTCTTTCTTTCTTTCCTTTTGTTACCTGCGTCTTGTTTTGATAGGCCGTTGGGAGTTGATTAAATCATTATAAGGGTAGACCTTGGATTATAGCGAAACAACAGGTTTTAGATAAACGAGGGTAATCTTGGTAACTTAACGTAAAATGTACGAATAAGAACGTTTATTTGCATGAAATGAGTTACTTATGTATTTATTTTAATTTAATTAAAGCGGTCTAAGACCAATTACAATAATTAAAGATAGGAAGAAGAAGAATATACATCAAAACAACGGAACGAAAAAAATATATACAAGGTTACTCGAAAAAGGGGTACCTAACTACTTACTAATCCGAAAAGGTGTTAAAGTAGGTACTCATTTTTGTTCTACAACCTTCCCCAAAAGTCAATAGTTTAAGAGAAATAGCTGTTCAAAAATCTCAAAAAAATATGCTAAAATCTATCTGTCATCAGCTATGTTTACATTTTAGGTCATATTTGGGGTCACGGATTAGAAGCTCCATTTTCTGAATTCGTATCTAAAGTAGAGATGAAGTTTCTTTGAAAAAACTAAAATGCAAATCATTTTGTACGGAATGAAAAATTATCGAATTTTGACATTTTAAACCTTGCGTTAAGACAGTCAACAGTGATACTTTAAGTGATCCGCGTATTAGTCTTCCGACTAACCTTGTAATCACACCTCTTTCATAAATCCCTCACAAGCTTCTGACAGTATGTTCTTCCACTCATCCGCAAACAGATCACAATTCAGACATACATTTATTTACGGTTTACTCACGTGCATTTTTCGGGATTGCCCGACTAGTTTCGGGCAATCCCGAAAAATGCACGTGAGTAAACCGTAATTAATCATAAATATGAATGTGTCTCACGAAAGTTATAATACAAAAATACATTTATTTATTCACGCGCTTACAATTACTTTACACTAAATATCTAACATTAGATTATAAAATTGTATGTTATCCCTACTAATATTATAAATACGAAAGTAACTCCGTCTATCTGTCTGTTACGCTTTCACGCCTAATCCGCTGAACCGATTTTGATGAAACTTGGCTCAGGGGGTCTACTCCTTAAGCTCGAAGTCCGTGGTTTCGGCCTTAGTTACGAGCGTTTCCTACTCCCTATCACCTACGGACATACGATTGCTTCGGGGCCCGAACTAAGAATGAATGACAAGACGATTTGACAGTTGTCCCTACTACCGATGTGTTTTTGCCCGTCCGAAAAGTTGAACTTGACACTTGTTTTGTTCACTCCTACGTTTCGGGCTACTTTCGGACGGGCGACTAACTTCGTTGACGGACTTAGGGAGTAGGCCCCCAGAGACAGTCTGGAACCTGGAGAAGGACATAAGCTACTTTTACCCCGAAATATACGGAATACGCGATAAACCACAAAAACGCGGGCGAGGCCGCGAGCGACCTCTAGTTCAGACATAAATTATTTATTTATTTGCGCATTTACAATTATTTTACACTAGATAACATCTATATATAAAAATGAATCCCTATTTCTCTTGGTCATGGCATCACGCGTGAGCGGCTGCTCTACTCCGTGGGCTGGACCGATTTCGCTAATTTGTTTTTGTTGTGTTCGAAATTGTCAGGAGAAGGTTCTTATGAAAGAAAATTTTTATATTTAAAAAAAAACTAAATTATCTCAGTATGTCCATATTCTTCATTTGTTTACCGCATGCATGAAAATGGTTTTAACTTTTTGTTACTATTTTGGTTTTATTTCTGAAGGTAGGTAGTAGGTAGGTAGTAAGTAGGAAAAAGTGCATATTGCAACGCATGCCGTACAGCCAGTTAGATTATAAAATTGTATGTTACCTGTATAAAATAAATATAAAGAACATTCTAAATATTCATGGTGCATTCCTCTCGCAGTACTCCAGGCACTGCCAGTTACATTGTGGTTCATGATTTAAAAATGTATAGAGTTTTGTGTTGCGCTTACTTTGCAAACGATAGAAGGAGTTAGCGTTTTATCCTGAAAAATAGATGGATTTTATTAACATAGAATAACAGTTTGGTCTTCGGTTTAGTGTGAGTCATAACATTAAGTAGGAGCTATGCTAAAACTCATCATCATCTGCCTAGCCTTTTCCCAACTATGTTGGAGTCGGCTTCCAGTCGAACCGGATGCAGCTGAATATCAGTATTTTACATGGAGCGACTGCCTATCAGACCTCCACAACTCAGTAACTGGGTAATACGATACTCTTGGTAAGACTGGTTGTCAAACTTTCGGGCTTCTGACCAACAGTAACGACTGTCAAAGATCTACAAATGACAGCCGGGACCAACGGCTTTATGTGCTTTCCGAGGCATGGAGGAAACTCGCTATGGTAAATGGTCACCCATCCACAGACCAACCTCGGCAAGCGTGGCTTAACCTGGAAGATCGGTCTATGCGGCTGTAATTATTTAGCAACGAGCTCCTCTAAACTCACGAGCTATGCTTAAACTAATACTGGTAAATTATCTATATAAAAAATCGTTAGTAATGAATTATCGATTAAGCTTGTTTCGCAAGCGATAGAATAAATTACGGTTTCATACTGAAAAATAGATGAAATAACATAATGTCACGCCTCTATTCCCCGAAGAGTTGGGCAGAGGTGTACAGTACACCCTCATTTCAACGTTATGTCTAAAAAAGACCCATGTAATAGGGGGCGAGCCTATCACCCTCAACCGGCCACAAATCCAGACTCCGAGCTGCTACAGAGACATACTACACGGAAGAATCCAAAAACACTTTGCCCGACCTAGGGATCGAACCCAGGACCTCACGCTCAGCTGTGGCGATTGCGACCACTAGACTAACGAGGCAGTAGATGGAATAATCTATATATTTATGTATTTATTTACATATTATTTATTATTATTTTATTATCTATGTCCTATATTTTTAATTGTTTTGTTATGTATAGTTAAGTCGCAAATATCCTTTTTTTAATTTTTATTTTTGTACCTCTTTTCGATGCTGTTCTCTTTGACCCAAAGACTGGTAGAGAATGCCTTGTGGCATTAAGTCCGCCTTATGTACCACCATTGTGCATTGAAGTATTAAATAAATAAATAAATAATCCCTACTAATATTATAAATGCGAAAGTAACTTTGTCTGTTACGCTTTCACGTCTAAACCGCTGAACCGATTTTGATGAAACTTGGTACGGAGATAGTCTGGAACCCGAAAATGGACATCTACTTTTGTCCTGAAAACTGCAAAACATCCTACGCGATAAACAACATCCACGCGGGCGAAGTTGCGAGCGACCTGTAGTATCTCCACAAAAACATTTTCGCTCTTATTACAAAAGATGGTTTAAACGAAGTGAACAGCCGTTCACTTCACTCACTACTACTGCTGCAGCACCCGCGATCGTTAGCAAGGTTGATGATATGCGATAATAGAAAAACAATATATATGTCTGTATTACAAGTATAATATTGAGATTCGTTTTTACATATTTTTTTTCTATTGGACTGCTGTAGGTCGTCCTAGGGGACGGTTTCTACGTAACCGGGCAGTCATTGGCGAGACCTGAAGGGTCTCCAGCCAATGGGGGGGAAGTAAAATACTTAACCTAAGCTAACTACTTGTAAAACACTAACATCATGACTACCTGCAACAACAGCACTAAGGGCGACCCCTAGTGGGACTCGGACCTCGGCTTCGGGCGTTGCTGGCGTGGACATAGTGGACGTGGGAGACAGCTTGATGAGGGCTGAATTATCGGTGTGACTGCGGAGTCCGAAGAGAGAAGAGACGACCGGCTCTATGACGGGAGAGCTCGGTGGATCCTGGATCGTGTCAATCGTTTATACAATAGACTTCCTTAGCCTAGTTAAGCCTGGGAAAATCTTAACACCGCCATTCAGAAATCATCGAAAAAGTAACACCGCCATCTATCGGCATAAAAGTAAACAATGTTTCAAACACAAGACTAAGGTAAACCCAGGTTTAAAATATACCCGTCACTTTCTTATGTCATATAACAAAAAGAGACGGGGCTATTTTAAAACCTAGGTTTTTCTTAGACCATATTTTGTAATAAGGCCCTTTAGGTCTCTCGGTAGTCTAGTGGAGGCCCTATGGTATGTCTACACCAGTGCGCTTTCATGTTCATCTTGCACTTTCGTCTGACGCATGCTTGAAGCGCCATAGCGCATGCAATAGCACATGCCCTAATACTAGTTCGAGTCTTATGGCAATCAATATTGCATGTGCTTGACGCAAGAGAAATTGAAAGTGCAAGATGAACATGAAAGCGCACGGGTATAGATATACCACTAAGGGCCCTCGCCCACGGGCGACTTTTTGTAGCGATGCAGTCGCGATACTCTCGCGCGTAGCATCGATACAGACGCGAAGCAGTCGCTAGCTGTGTGCCCGCGCCCACGGGACCAGATTCAGTCGCGATGCAAACGCGATTCGGTCGCGATGCAAACGCGATTCGGTCGCGATGCAAACGGGATTCGGTCGCGATGCATACGCGATTCGGTCGCGATGCAGTTACGATACAAAAATACCTTGGATCAGTACAGTTGCAAGATGGACTCCGTTGAGGCAACATTAGTTACGTTGTCTTTGGTGCTGCTTTTACGTAAGCAGCCGAAGCGTAGGCAACGGAAGCAGCGTCAATATTGGATGCATCCATTTAATACCCAGAGATTACTTTGTGGACATCATGTAACAACATTCAAATAACTCAAAAATTATGATCTTAAATTCAAAAGTTGTTATAGAATGTCATATTTGACGTTTTGTGAATTGCTTTCGTTTGTATCGATACAATCGCGATGCAGTAGCGCGTTGCAAATGCGACTAACACGCGTTAGAAGTGATGCAGTCGCGCGTTTGCTAAACGCGCGACTGCATCGCTACAAAAAGTCGCCGTGGGCGAGGGGCCTAAGGGTCCTAAAGAGAGCGCAATGCAAAAATTGGGTCGTATCTTAATTCCGGCAAGAAGTAGTGAATAGTCGATTAAGAAGTAAGAAACTTCTGGCTCTCAAATGAAAGTAATTAAAATTATATTCCGAAGCAAAAGGGAAGAATAAAACGTTACCGCGGTTAGTATATTTTTAATTATTCAACTTTTATAATTAAACATTTTGAAGCAGCTGTTGCAGTAATTCTGATATCTTTTGGGGATTAATTTTAACTACTAAGTATCGTAATGTATTTACTACAGGACGTAGTAAGATCTTATCATTTTGGGTTTAAGTGATATGCAGTTGATAACATATTTTTCTTGGGCATTGTATTTCCAAATCAAATATTTATCAAATGTGTATGCACCTAAATAAAAACGGGTACTATATTTTTTTGAAAACAAATAGCAATATCTTCCATACTCATTTTGTACATATAGGTAGTTAGTTTTTACTTTAGATTATGCTATGTAGTGAGTTTTATATTGTATATACAGTGGTGGACATATAATTACAAACACCATGTATGACTTTTATTTTTGGTACAAACTAACTTTATTAATGTTTAACGTATCATAGAGGACTTATACCTATTTATCTATAATGTATCCACATTATGAAGTTGGTATTATTATGTCAGTTATGGAAATATCATCCAACTGTTTGTGAAAACCTAGTATATTTTATAAAATCAAATGAAGCAGCGCAACATACAAAGGTGGACAACTAATTAGAAACAGAATAAAAGCATTACCATAAATATGAATAAAGTTAACGAAACAATAAATAATGTAGTTAAATAGTTCAAACGTTTTATAATAAACAATTAATATTTGGTTGAGAAGCCTTGGCTGTCGATTACAGCTCTACGTGGCATTGATTCTATTAATGTTTCATACATTTCCTGAGGGATATTTCTCCAAGCTTATACAAATGCGTTATAAAGTTCATTAACGTTAGTGATATATGTTTATTCATGATGATGCGGTCTACGATGGAGCACGCTTGCCCAGAAGAAACCGGATCCCTCGTGGCTTGAAGATACTCAGATTCTAGCTGTCGGGGAACACCCACTCGGGCAGCGCATTCCACCGTTTGGCGGTTTTCACAATGAAAGTGGAATCAAAGCGCTTTGGGTTTTGGGTATATCAATATTATATCGGAACTGATCAAACATCCCCTCAATCTTTCTCACGTGGCCAACCGTGTCCAACCAAATCATATCCGGAAAACCATTCCTATACTTTAATATTTCCACCGCCATGCTTAACTGTCTTTTTTGTACACTTGTTACTTAAGGGCTCAATTTATTTTATTTTCTTACCAATCTTAAATTAAGTAACCCCTTCCAACTAACCTTGTAGATATTTCCGTGGCTGGCGTGAATATGTTGACATCTCGGAATACAAATAATCTTTAAATATTTATACGCTTCCCACGCCTATGGTTTTCTACGAAAAAACTGATTTATGCATAAGTTATAGAGTTTACTCTAGAACCTATGCGTATATGGAATTGTATTTTGTTTTCCTAGAAAACCATAGGCGTGGGAAGTGTATAAATAAATAGCAAAAAATAAGTGTATATCGAGATGTCAACATATCACGCCAGTCACGGATTTCTTCCTCTCTATTTTCCATAGATTTTTATATTCAATGTTCTTCACCCTTTCTAGAATAACATACCTTTCTAGAATTTTTAGTACTGTTGACAGTACTGCCGCGCACTAAATATTTATTATTTAATAAAAAAAACTCCTTAATATATTTGTGTATTAGGTATATAATTCAAAATCGTCCAAAGTCGAGTTATTGTATTCTTCGTTAGCGCGGCAGAGTAGTCCACCTTGTTTTTTATTTATAAAAGTCACAAACAAACCTTAAAGAAACACGATGGCGGTTAAAAAAACATTAAGTTTGACTTGCTTCACATGGAAGTAAAGTTAACAAACTACACTGATATAGCAAGGGAAGGTAAACATATCGGTGACCGTGTTCGGAGCTTGTTTATTTTAGCGATCAACAACCCTGCACGCTGGCGAACGTAGGGGTGTCGCGATGTAGGTTGTATTTAATTTATTGCAAAAGAACTACGTTCACGAGAAAACTATGACCACAGTAAATCAATATCATAATGCGATTTATTAAGTGTTTATAGAACAATGGCAAAATCATATCTGAGATTTAAAATGAGCATCTTACAATAAGACTGCCTCGTTGGTCTAGCGGTCGCAAGCGCGACTGCTGAGTATGATGATGCTGGGTTCGATTTTTAGGTCAGGCAAAGGGTTATTGGGTTTTTTCGTATGGAATTTCTCAGTAGCAGCCCGGAATCTGGATTTGTGCCCGGTCGATGGCAATTGACTCGCCCCCTATTACATGGGACATAAAACATAACGGCGAAATGTGGGTGTACGATATACACCTCTGCCAACCCTTCCGGGAATACAGGCGTGAGTTTATATCTTACAATAAGAGGCATGATAAAAAAAAAATATTAACACAGCATTAATATTTCTAAATAATCGCGCGAAAAAATTATATTATTATTATATTTTTCAAAGTTTTACTGATATTCCCGTTAATTCTAATTTTATCTGTTGTCCACGCTTCTTTAATATAGCAACACCAAAGTGTACAATATACGGGCAACACCTTTGGGTGTTGCCCGTTTGCCCGTTTATTGTAAAGGAGATCAAAAACTGAAAATTGGTTTCGGTGTTCTTTGCTGGGTACTTTGCAAAAACCGGCAAGCTGAATGCAGCACTGTGACGACGCGTCTGTCTTTTGTGTACTCAGTATGGAATTCGAATCTTCTCATTATCACAACCATTAAATATGATCTACAGCTTAATTTCGTGTTAAAATATGAATAATGTAACAATGGCTCCCACAACAAAGGGAAACCTAGTGCAGCTATAACTGTGTAAGGCTTCGATTTCCGATGCGAATGCCCTCTATCAGATTAAAGTTACGCATAAAACGAAGCACAAAATACGGGCAGGCGGAATATCGCTTTCATTGAATTTATATTTCTTCTCTATATTCACAACACAGTACTTTATGCTGATTTAGTTTACCGAGCTAGGAGTTCAGAATAAACGGCTCTTGCTGATCGAATACCGTTCTATAGATTGAATAAATTAGAAGTTCATTTTCTCTGCAGGTAGATACAAAATTAAACGGTGAGGTAATGAGAAAATATACTAGTTATAGCGCTATTTATTTTATAATTTATGTACACACAATAATAATTTACAAGAGAAAAACAGTATACAATTATGAGTACAAAGGTACTGTTTATTTCAATAGAAATTTCCGCCAGCAGACCAGCGAAAGGAGAAATGAAATATAGATGTAGTCAACAGTGTGTAGAAATAGAAAGAGCAGAAAATATGTGAGGAGTGAAAATAAAATAACAGAAATCTTAAAAAATATAAGTTTATACATAAATATAAATAAACATTTCTTATATTAAGTGCCATTGCCATTGTGAGTATGAAGTAAAAAAAATGCTTACTAAATAAAATAATAAATTACTGCGCAAGTATTTTACCGACGTTCCCATTGGCATAATTTTACTGGACAAGTACGTAATAGATATGCTATTTTACAACCAAGAAAAAAAAGCATAAAATATTTTTTTTCGGAAAAACTTTTGTGGTAACCCTTAATAAAATGTCAGGGCTGCCCCGTACGAGTATTTTCACAATTTTTGATGTTTTTTGTGATGTGTTTTTATTATATTTTCTTTCACGCGTCAATGTTATTTGGACAATGGATGCTTGAACGGCCTTCGTATTGACTCAACGGTAAATGACGGTTTTTCACCGTGTGTACGCGCGGTGATAAAAACGTGCGTTCAGTTTGAATGGTGAATGAAATAACTGACATGTTAGTTGTGGAATAATTCGTTTAATAAAAATGTGTGTTAGGTCAATAGTCGTGGCAGTGAAAGCCGTTGAACGTTTGCCTTCCACGCTGTAGGGTCTGAATTCAATATCGGCCCGCACCTCTGACTTTTCAAGTTCGTATCGATGCTTAACAATCAGGGATACCTGCCTATAACCAAAAAGGGATAAGCGCTATTTTTTGCGAAATGGACTTATACAAGGTGTAACATAAATAACGCACAACCTTTTAAGGGGTCACTTTACTCATCATTATGAACAACTTTTACTATGATTCTAAAAAAAACTTGTGCAGGGTCAATACCCTATTTTTTTTTAGAATCAACAAAAAAAAGTTTTCAAAAAATTAACCATCGCATCCTGTATCTGAGTAATTTTAGCGTTCCAAGTTAACTGACTGCGTTGAGCGATATCACGCTATATTGCTTTCACGGTAAGTTGATTAATTTGGCAGATGTCAGTTCATGACATGAAAATAAATTGTAATGGCGCTTGTGTATGACAATTTAATTCAAAAAGTATTAAATCAATTTAAAATATTAATAAAGCCTTACCCAAAAGGTTGTTTTAAAATCAGAAACATAGAAACAATATAGTTATATGTGTTTAACGCCATAATTATATATTACATAAATGATTTTGAAAAAACCCCGACGCGTTTTCAAACTTGCGTCAGATGGTACCAGTTGCCAGAGACGTGCGTATCGATAAAATAATTTCGATAAATTTATATTAACAGAATGAATATTGTGACCATTGTAATAATTATAGATGATAGGCTCAGTTGATTGAATAATTAAAATAAGGCTCATTATAGCCCAGTTGCCTTGCAAAAGGTCGGTCAGTCCTAAATTTTGGATACGTGATACGGATATGTGTTCTTATAAAAATTACAAATTTTGTACCTTGAGTGACCTCGACGCGCTCTGCCATCTTGGGTTAAAGAACCCAAAAATGAGTTTTTATTAAATAACTCCTTATGGGTATTATGCCAAAAATTATTCACATCAATTTTGTAGAAAATAAAATTCTTATTTTTCATTCCAGACTCAAAATCAGAGGTATTTTATAGGTTTGAAGCCCATGTCTGTCTTTCTGTTTGGCTGTCTATTTCTCTCTCTGTCTGTGTGTCTGTTTGTGGGCTTTTCATAAAAACACCTAACATAACACATCCAAAATTCAGGACCGACGAACCTTTCGCAAGATAAACCTCTTTTTCGCGACCCGGCTACTGGGCTTATTATTGGTGATAAATAAACATTTATGTTCACTCATCCCATACCTGCTGGATTCATTATCACATCAGCACGTAATCGTCTATTGTTGAAGATATGCATGCTAATTGACTTAATCCTAATTACTTAAATCACAAGTATTTGAAATGTACATAAAATCACATTACAATAATTTGTCAAATTCTCGCTGAAATTTTACAAATTTTATCGATAGTTGAATCGACTACAGTCACATGTCTAGCAACTCCTATTGACATGTGTCATTTTAATCTTCTTATCGTGAAAACAATATAGTTGTGCCCGTCAGCTGTGTCGCCTTGCCTTCATTAATTTATGCATGGGCATCGAAATTTTTAATAACAGTTTTTTTTGGTGAAATATAATTTGATATTTATTTTTAATCAATCTAAATCCCGCGCGGGGTTCATGTGGTTTGAAGGAATTACACGAATTCGTTTACACCCTGTATATTTCTATTCTTGATCTAGCCGCCTAACGTGAGCCTGTGTTGATCGGGGTTCTTGGCTATTAAGCCATTGGCTGCAACGACTATCGGCACAAGGACTGCTGAGTCAACAATCCTACATGTCGACAACCTCGTGTACCAAATCGAGATATTTTTTATTTATTTTATTTTTGGCTTTCACATCACTCTATATACGTTTCCTCCGGTTTCTGAATTGAGAATTCTAGAATGAGCAGTACTTAAGTAACCTTTGAAGACGGAGTTGTCAAAAAAATGACGGATTTTAAAGCATTTTTTTGACAACTCCCTACTCAAATATTATTTAAGTATTGCTTATCTTGAATTCTCAAATCAGAAACCGGAGGATATTCATTTAAAATACATTTTTTTTTTAATATTTCTTTGAAAACAAAAAACATTTAAAAATATTAAATATCCACAAATATTATTAATCTTTGTAGATATAGATACCTACGCAATCAAATAATTACGAACTAAATCGCAAAAGTGTCACAGCTTTTTTAGAAATCCAATAACTGCATTCAATCCACTCAAAATTCCATTAAAAAAGGAAGATTTTAATTAAAAAAAGCTCCAGAGTTATCTTTTTTTAAAGCGTCGTCTATCACTGCAATGTAAATCCAGCTGTTGAGGGTAGTGCGAAATTGGATTTAGAAATGGGAATCGAATGGCGAACCTCGTTCAACTCGGGCAATAATAGAGAGAGGCTGTTGAGTTATTCTATCTCAATCGTAGAACGGGAGTTGGCAATATAAATATTAAGAAATAAGATTATTATTCGCTCAAGATATTGAGTAACATAATATCACATAAAGCTGGTAGCTTCTGGTATATTTTTTCTTTAAATTGGCAAGCGAAAATTATACAGAATTGCAACAATTTAAATATGAGTTCCAGTTAAATTAAAATTAATTTACTATATTTTTAATATCACAATTAATCAATTATATTTGAACATTATTAGTACCTACAAAGGCGAATTTAATGCCTTAGGTATTTTTTATCAGTCGACTTTAGGGTGATGCAGAGACAAAACATGGTAGGTGCTTTGAACAATATTGTTGTGATGATATAAAAAATAAGCCTAAGAGTACATATCTACAAAACTTTAAAAAATACTAATATACTACATTTAATATACACATATTACAGATATTTACAACATTACTAACATTGTTATGTCAGTAACAAGAGTCATTACTTAAAAAAAGGTATGTATTCAAAAAAAGTCATTAATCTATACATATAATAAATCTGTAGACATGGCGTGTCTGTACATAGCAAATATTTTGAAAAAACCTGGTTGGGGTGTTAAACTATAACCAATAGAACCCATTTTTAACATTTTTGGATTTTTTGTCTGTTTGTCTGTTTATCTGTTTGTCTGTTTGTCTGTTTGTCTGTTTATCTGTTTATCTGTTTGTTTGTTCAAGCATCACATAAAAACAACTGATCCAATGTTGTTGACTTTCATAAATAAATATTGTGCTTATCTCCAAGTAACATATGGTTTTTGTTTCATCGCAATCGGTTCACGCAATCAAAAGTTATGCGAATTTTAAGTTTTCTAAAAGAACTTAGCATGTATTTGTGTATACTTACCATTTCTTTTCTATAGATGGCGTTACGTGTATCAAATCACGTTGTGAGGAAATATAATCAACGAATATATTACTATTCTCAGTCTATGGAAGGTCTATTGAAATGCTATTCGAAGAAGGTACTAACTAAGCTTTTATAAAAAAACGAGGATAATGTTATTTAACATTTATAAGGTACCTACCTATCTATCTGAATGGCAGTGGAAGAGAAATACATTCAATTTCATAAGCAAGTGTAGGTATTCTAAATTTTTAATTGTGCAAGGCAATACGATAGATTAATTTGAAATACTCATATATTTTATTATGAATACTTAAATATGTATTTATAAATCTATTTACTATTAATAAAATTCAAAGTGCACTTTGTCCGTAATTAAATATTTTTCCAAAATTTCGATTCGGTGGTACTATAATATCGATAAAGAAACCATAACACTTTTTTTTAGAATTATTGTGTCTGTTTGTCTTTCCGTCCGGACATCACGTAAAATCCCGTGGATGGATTTTGATGGGACTTTCGTTGATGTGTTGCGTGAAGAGCGACAATTTTGCTGTTACATATATCATCACGCTATTGTTCATAGGAGCTGAGCAGCGGAACATTATTTCCGCATACTGCGAAGTATAAGCTTAATATTCGGATCGTAAAATCGCGTGAATCGATTTTGATGGGTCTGCGCTTATGCTGGTATATAAACTATCACGCTATCGCTCATAGATGCCGAGCAACAGAACATTACTTCCATATACTGCGTAGTATACGCTGTAGACTGAAGTAAGTGCTGCAGTGAACGGTCGCTGGCTCAGTGTCCTGCGTTAAAACCTCACTTTAAAAAAATACACTTTTTGTAATTTTTTTGGAATGTTTTTATGTATTTTATTTTGTTCATTGTTGTCAGAACTATTCAAAGCCTGTCGTCGCCGTTTTATTAAGTTTATTTAAGCCTTAGGTAATGTCCCAAAACACATAACGATGAAGGGAAAGTACTTTAAATATTAAAAATTGCAAATTTCACTCAAAGGTGACTTCAGTTTATTTTTAAAAGTAAGAAATATTGCCTTTACTGATTTTTTTGCCTGAACCGGGAATCAAACTGACAAAGCTATACCATCTGCAAAGGCACCTGTTGAAAATATCTTTATGGTCAATAATCAGGATCAAAACTCTCCAACAAACACACTGTCTTAAATTGAACGAAGTGGAAAAAATAAGAACTACTTAACAACAATTAATAAGTGCTTGAATTTAAATGTACATAAGTTAGTCAATTTTGGTTTTATGGTCTTCCATCAATTTCAGACACAATGTTTATTGGAGCGATTTGATCCGTATTATTGATCCTATCGATTGGTGAAATAAAAATACAGATGATATTTTTTCGCAATTGGGTTGGTTCGATTTCCAGATCAAATTTTTTGAAATCTTTGAAAGCAGTACCTATTTCTAACTTATAAAAATAAAATGAAGTCTTCTATACGTGAAATTTTTATATATTTAAAGTACTTTCCTATTCCACACCTCGAATGAAATCATTTTATAGACTGCACTGCGTAAAATATTTTGATTTAGTTCGCCGATTGTAATTAGATGGCGTTGTAGCCATTTTTGTATCGCGATAAGGTTTCGTTACACTATCACAATAAATATCAATATTCAATTATAATCCATTTTAGCAAGGAAATGTATGGAAATAAGCACCGCGTTTTTAGTATTATGGTTATATGAACCTTTACGGTCAATCAATAAGAGCTGAAACTCTACCTAGAGAAATGGTTTAAAAGATATAAGTGCCTTGGTGGGACACCTTTATCTATTATTATAATAAATGGAATACATACATATACACTATTTAGTTGCTGCGACACAATGCTGTTTTCCGAGTTCCACGCGGACGGAGTCGCGGGCACAGCTAGTTGTTTAATAAGATTCTAATTTCAGAAAGAGGTCAGTGGCGTTTTAGGATAGAATCGATAATATAGGCCCGGGCTAAAAATAAGGCAAATATATTATGTCTTCCCAAATATGGCAAAAGGAGTATTTAGGTGAACAAATATTAGCAACATCCTGTACAATAAAATACAACACATTCTTTATATCACATATTTATACACTCTTTATTGTACACAAAACAAATAAGAAACAGTTCTACCATTAAAAATTCCTGTATGCATCGCGTTTAATGTCGTCCTCAATATTTAGGTAAACGCTTAAATTTTCGGGTTCCCATCTCCCGTTCTATCCACAATGTAGTGCCATCAGAGGGTAGATAGGCTCCAAGTAAGAGCCTCCTATAGAATATTGACCCACTGCAACCCCTTACCGCGACGCAATGTGAGAGCTTTGCCTATCCGCATTTGAATAATCGCGTGATGATTGTACTTTAATGGTTAGCGAATTTGGATTGGAGCCAAAAGGATTTGTTTTTTATCGTTTTAACGATATCTTAACAAGCTTATTCCATACAGGAATGAGGTAGAATTAATAGGGAGCCTACTTCGGAAAACGAACGTCGGACACGTTCGGATTGAAATGAAATAACGCAAAAAAAATAAGGATGATCATCGAACTTATAAATTAATAAAAGATCAAAATATTGTCAAACAACGAATTAATAGATGTCAGTTAACATTTGGGACTAAGGTGAACGAAAGACAATGTCAAATCGCGAAAATCGAATCGATCGTGGTATCTGTAAGACTTTTGTGGTTGGAAAACGTGCGATCTGTCAGCCGAAACTTCGTAGTTCGAGTTTCGGAGCGTTTTTCATCGAAAATCTCATGGGTATTCGTATGACACCCGGCGACAGTTTGACGTGCTCTCCAAGGCACAGAGGGGTCTTGATGTGTAATGGACGGTCATATATCTACGGACTAACCGCGGCAAGCGAGGCTTAACCTTGCAAATCGTATGATCCGAGCCCCTTCAGCATCCCAAGTTGTTAAAATGTAGCAAGGTTTTTCTTCACCGTCAACGCGAGTAGAGATTATCTACGATAACATGGCGCCTTCTGTCTACAATGTGTGTGTACATAATGTATGCCAACGAGTCACCAAGTTTGTGTTGACATGTTTGATATTTAGTAGATTTATTGCTCAACTAGTGCATAATTAAAGTAACCGCTCGACAAGGCGCACGTGTGTCATTCATACAAACCTTCAAACGGTACCATAGTTACCGTACTGTTAAGGTCATGGCACAGTAGACCGGCACAGCAACTGCACAGCTGCAGCACGGCGTCTTCTCGAATTTAGGCTACGGCTAGCTGCAGCGCGCGAACTACGCGTCGTCCGCGAGGTGCAAGCTCGCAGTCCGCGCGCCGGCCGCGAGGTGCAAGCTCGCAGTCCGCGCGCCGGCCGCGAGGTGCAAGCTCGCAGTCCGCGCGCCGGCCGCGAGGTGCAAGCTCGCAGTGCGGCCATCGGCCGCGATGTGCAAGCTTGCTGTCACCGCGAACACAATTGTTATATGGCATTTGTGATTAAACACGCCTAGGACTTGCATTCGCTGGCGACTCGGAGTCGGCGCGCTGTAAGCACGCGGTCCGCTCGCTTGCAGCGCGCTGTCTGCAAGTCGAATTATATGGTAGCGGCAAGCGCGCTGACTGCCCGCCGATGGCTTTTTCATATTGACATTATGAAATATATTTTACGACACACGATTTAATGCTCTAATTTGAATGACAAGTTAATTGCTGGGTTGGAGCGGTGCTGTTGCGGTGCTGGTATAGTGTGCCATGGCCTTTAATTAGTGACGTTGAATCTGTCGAACGATTGATCCATGTTTTTGTTTAAGTTTGACCTGAAATTGCAGAATGCACACATCTGCGTTGAACGAATGGCGCGTTGTAAATATTCTTTCTCACACATTTTTACTTGCAGTTTCAATGGAATTGTCGTACCTAGTTGATCTATAATAATAAAATTCTGAGCAGCAATTCCGTAGCAGTTACTAAGTTGTTCCAAATTAAATCCGTGGGCGTACAGAAATCCAGGGATACGTCATGTAAGTACAAACATAGACAGACATACGTACATACCAACACAAGTTGCGGTGTCATCTCAACATTCCAGCCAGCCCTGTGGCACCTGCACAACTATGTTGAACTATGTTGCACACATATGTTGGACAGGCGCTTCGTGAAGCCGCAAGACGGCCTGAGGTTTGTAATGTATAGCTATGTAGAGTGAGGCTGAGGTGTTACGTAAGATAGAAGGTGGTAAATGATCTAGAAATAAATCATTTTGATTAGAATAAAGTAAATGTGTAAGTAAATAAATTCATGTTAAAGCATTATTTTTCCACTTCTTTCGCGTAGGCACGAGCTATGCAAGAACAGTACCCCAAGTGTGAGTTTTTTTACGTTACTACTGTAGTTGCGTCACGCCAAAAATGTATGAAAATTTAGGCAGAGCCCCTAGCGGCGAATAGCATGACTAAAAATTTGTTTGACATTTTTGGCGTGACGCAACTACAGTAGTAACGTAAAAAACTCACACTTGGGGTACAGCTAATGCCATTCAAAACTTCAACCTCTAAACTTATTTATTCAAAATAAACAAGAATTACTTAGTTCATTTTTGAACGCCAATGTTACAAAAGACAGCCCCCAAAACGCCCGCTCTTCACCGCTTTCTAGTGTTTATGCTGTGAAGAAACGGCGCAACAAACTCCTCAGCAACACAGCTCTGTCTGTAAAGTGAATAAATTAATTGAGTCTATAATCAAATTGTGATAAGATTAGCCAGTCAGTAAGGTTAGTAGTAGCCTAGCGGGGCTGACTGTCTAGGGGGCGCCGGACGTACTTGAGTATCGTCACTTGCTTCTGCAATTTAATGCAAAATTGAAGGGAATGTAGTCAAAACTAGGATTCATATTTTGTATGAGGCTTTCTTCCAGAATGTGAAAAAAAACATAATACAGAGCTTTGATTTTATACAATTTAACTCTCTACATAAATATTTTAACTTCTAAAGTAAGAGATGAAATTATATACAAATGCCCTCATTGTTTCACGTCAACTGTTCAGGAAAAAAAGACTGGATTGGGTATTAAATGTCCAATTTAATAAAGGTTAGGTACTGTAGTATTTCAGTAATAAGTGCAGAAGCATTGATAGCCTAGCGGTTGAACACTTACCTTCTACGCAGGAAAGACTGAGTTTGATCCCGGCCTGAACCTCTGACTTTTGGAGCTCATGTATCATATCATCATAATTTGCGTTAGCGGTGAAGGAAAACATAGTGAGAGAATCTGCACAACTCTGAGAGGGTTCCAAAAAGTCCTCAATGGTGTGTGTATTCCGCCAACCCGCACCTGGCCAGCGTGGGGGGCTAAGACCTAAATCATTCTCATTCTGAGAAGAGCTGATGATGATGATGATGATGACGATGTAGTATATAAAAAAAAGTTAGTCAACGTAAATACGAGATCACAGCAAAACAATTTAATTAAACCGCTTCCATTTGCCACCAGCAATATCATTTTAAAAGAACATTTGTCCAAATTACAAACAGCAGGATGCCAAACTTAATAAAACAAATAGAAGGGTTTAATAAACGCTGTATCTGTCTCACTCGATTATCATCCAAAAGGGAAGGAGTGAAAGAGATGACAGCATCACAATAGATATCTAAGTGTCTGGGCATTCGCGCAGGGAATTCATGTGTCGGTGCAAAGCACTCGTTATTATCTACGATTACAAAGGTTCTTCTGTCTGCACATTCTAAACTAACGTTTGGTTCATGTTATAAGATCATTTGGGACTAAATTGCAATAAAGGATTCAATCACACCTCTAACGTAGCTATGGTTCGGCGATTTAAATTTTGTATTAAAGGTAACCAAACCTTTGATTACCCTAATCTGTTTTTAAAGGTAAAAGATATTTACTCTAATGATGCAAGACGGGGAGAGCGGTTAGCTTTCCATATGCTGCTCCAAGAACTACGTACGCTGTTTCAAAATAACTGTTTTGCAATGTGTATTAATTTTACGGTCATTAAAATGCTGTATTAAAGGTAAACAATGCTTTGATTACCCTAATCTGTTTTTAAAGGTAAAATATACCCTAGGAATACAAGACGGGGAGAGCGGTTAGCCTTACATGTTGCTCCAAGAAGTACACTGTTTCAAAATAACTGTTTTAAAATGTGCATTTTTTTAATAAACTTGCTCCCCATCTTCAACATCTTCCTTTAAAAAAGGTCAGAAGGTAATTATAAATATTTTTATAAGAGAAAATGATTTATTCCTTTAATGAATGGATCCTCAATAATTTACAATTAATATTTTGTTGTGTACTCTAATTATGTGTAACTGTTTTTAGGGTTTCGTACCAAAATGGCAAAAAAGGAACTTCATATGGTTCGACGTCCGTCCATCCGTCTGTCACAGTTATTTATATCAGGAACTACTAGTTCTATCGACTTGAAATTTAGAATAGTTTTACATAATGCTTGTCCACATACAGGGTTAATTGAAAAACATCAACAACCTCTTCAGGGGTCATTGTACTAATCATTATGAACAACTTTTACTATGGGACCAAATCTGAAATCGTGAAAAAAAAAACAGCTGTTTCCTACATTTATGTTCGCTTAGCTCGTCAAAATGTAGGGAACATATGTTTTTTTTCGCGATTTCAGACTTAGTCCCATAGTTGTTCATAATGATGAGTACAATTACCCCTTATTTATTTATTAAGGTACAACAGCTTCTGTATACAAATTTCAAATTACAGTAGGTAACAATTAGTTGTGGTCTTATACAGTTGCCAATAACAGGTGAACCAACATTCTCAAATACAAGTGACAACCTAAGGTAAAAACTAAATGTACTAAAAATTAAGTGGAATAAACTAAGAAATATAAAATTACAAAAAGAATAATAACAATGACAAAATTGCAGTAACGCTTAATTATAACAAAAGACATAAAATTAAACAAAAATTACAAATATAGATAATGTTTCAAGATATGCCTACATACTAACACAATGTATCACTTGATCGTGTGCTTTGAGACTTTAGAATTTGGGCCCCCTTAAGAGGTTGTTGGTGTTTTTCAATTAACCCTGTATATCGCAGTGAAAGAATCGTTTTTTTTTCTTTTCTTTTGTTACAGAAGTGGGTTGTAATTTATTTTATTTTCATTTATTCCGCATAGTTTTTGACTTATGATGTAAAATGTCTGTAAAAATACCATGGGTGGTCACTTTATCTCCGAAGTTTGCAAAGCAAAAAATCTAGAATAAATCGAATTGATAGAGGTATATGTAAACATTACAGTCAAAATAAAATAATGTCTGTAACTAGCACAGTTTTTTTTAGAAATCAGCATAAATTTTGTACAGACAATATTGTGCGATTCTAAAAAAAAAAATGTACTTTAGAAGGTACCACGAGTCCGACTCGAACTCAAAAAAAAAAAACTCAAAACTCATTTATTCAAAACTAGCTTCTGCCCGCGACTTCGTACGCGGATCCTGTTGCTTATGCCAGCGACAACGGGGTCGTCAAAATCGAAGATCTGAAACGTCTCATGTCGAATTCTAAGAGCCCGGGGATGGGAAAACAACGGGATGCGCGAGACGATTCGAGACGTTCCAGATCTTTCATTTTTGTAAGTCAACAGGAAATGCCCATCAGACTAAACAACTTTTGCTAAGACGTCATTCCTGTATGTTATAGTGTCGCTGAGCTTTGGAGTTCCACAACAGGTGTTCCAGATCTTCAAATTTATTCTCACAGCAGAAAATGCTCTTCACGTGGAATCATTTTTGCTATGGCACCATTTTTATATCTCTTAAACTTTAGCTGGTATGTTGCGGTTCTGCATCAGGTGTTCCATTTTCCAAAATAAATTATAGTCTTTATGTTGCCCAGACTTAATACCTATACAACAAAAAAACTTTTCTTCCCGTAATTCCGCAGCGGATCCCAAGGGTACACTGAATTAACAATAATATTGCAAGTAACTTTTAAAAAAAATCTTTATAAACTATATTTGGGGGTTTTCCTTCAGGAGCTAATATATAAAGACCGGAAGCGTTGCTGACCCTTGAAAAAGCAACTTCTCTATCCGTGAACGTCTCCGACTCGCGAGACAATGCGTGACGTTCACGATCAGCGGTCAGTCGCGCATCACGTTCCCCACTTGTCTCTAAAGACCTAGAAGTCGATGCGTAGATACGCTTGGAACTCAAGCGCAATTTTCTATCCGTGAACGTCTCCGATTCGCGAGACAATGCATGACTTACACGATCAGCGGTCAGTCGCGCATCACGTTCCGCACTTGTCTCTAAAGACCTAGAAGTCGATGCGTAGATACGCTTGGAAGTCAAGCGCAATTTTCTATCAGTGAACGTCTCCGATTCGCGAGACAATGCATGACTTGCACGATCAGCGGTCAGTCGCGCATCACGTTCCGCACTTGTCTCTAGAGACCTCGAAGTCGATGTGTATATACGCTGAGAACTCAAGCATAATTCTCTTTCCGTGAACGTCTCCGACTCGCGAGACAATGCATAACGTTCACGATCAGCGGTCAGTCGCGCATCATGTTCCGCACTGTCTCTAGAGACCTCGAAGTCGATGTGTATATAGGCTGAGAACTCAAGCGTAATTCTCTTTCCGTGAACGTCTCCGACTCGCGAGACAATGCATGACGTTCACGATCAGCGGTCAGTCGCGCATCACGTTCCGCACTTGTCTCTAGAGACCTCGAAGTCGATGTGTATATACGCTGAGAACTCAAGCGTAATTCTCTTTCCGTGAACGTCTCCGACTTGCGAGACAATGCATGACGATCACGATCAGCGGTCAGTCGCGCATCGTATTCTTCACTGGTCTCTAGAGACCTGGATGTAGATGCGTAAATACACTGAGAACGCAGGCGTGCTTTGCGATCCGAAGAGGTTTCCACGGAGCGACTTGCAGCCTGATGTTCTCGAACAGCATCAAGTCTCTCCTGATGCTCTTCGGTAGATTCTTGGGATCTTATGATCCTCAATGCTCCTTTGGAACATTGGGAAAGATTTGACCTCTTTCTAGGCATGGTTATAGCACAGTGTACCTACTTACTACACACAGTGGGTCAACGCCCATACATTTGACAGGTCCTATGAAATGTCAATATTATGTAGGGGCGGAAGTTATGTCCCAAGTATGCAGTATGGCTACTCGGGACATAACCTCCGCTCCTTCACCCCGCAACCCCCCGCACGATTGCTCTGCGACAATGTTCTACGTTGACTGACTGTAAGGAGTAAGATAGTAGACTGTGGTTATAGTTTTATTGTGAAGATAACTGATAAATTAAAATCTAAGTGACTGCTCCCCTGCGTTGCCGGGTAGGCTACCGTTTCATGAAGATAAATGGAAAAGAAAATTAAACACTACAATAACATGAGCCCGAAGGCATATTTAATAGATGAAATAAAAAAATAAATGGGAGTTTTGGCCAGTAGAGTCAAATTTTCAATGATATACCATCGTCATCGAAAATCAGTCCTAAACTGTTACCGCCTTCACCGCGTGGAGGTACTCCCAGTTTATGTTATTTTATAATTATACAGTGAAATTAGTGATAGCTTTGATTTCCACATCAGATGTTTCTGATCTTCGATTTTTATAAGTCAACAGGAAATGCCCATCAGACCGAACAACTTTTGCTAAGACGTCTTTCCTATATATGTGTTATAGTGTAGCTGAGCCCTTGGAATTCCACAACAGGTGTTCCAGATCTTCAAATTTATTCTCTCAGCAGAAAATGCTCATCACGTGGAACAATTTTTGCGATGGTACCATATTTGTAGCTCTTATAGTTTAGCTGGTCTGTTGCAGTTCTGCATCAGGTGTTCAAGTTTCCAAGATTAGTTATAGCCTATATGTTGCCCAGACTTAATACCTATACAACAAAATAAAAAACATTCAAATCCGTCCAGTAGTTTCGAAGATTAGCGTGTACAAACAAACAGACAAACAGACAGACTTTTTTTTTTGGATTCGTGCTCTATTACTGTTTCTAAACCCCCCTCAATCATTTTTTTTTAAATATGTTCAATGTACAGACACAGTTTTTTTACTGTTTTATTATATGTATATAGATAGACTAGAATTACTTAGTTCTTTTTGAACGTCAGTTTTAAAATATTATAGACATCCCACAAAAAACCCTCCTTTCACCGCTTCCTAGTGTTTTTGCTGTGAAGAAGAAACGGCGCAACAAACTCCCCAGCAAAAGAAACGGCGCAACAAACTCCCCAGCAAACACTTGGCTGGCTTCTTTATATTTATGTAATTATATTGATATGTATTTTATATTATAGACTGGACAGGACTGCCTCGTTAGCGTGGTCGCAAGTGCGTCTGCTGAGTATAAGGTTCTGAGTATGACGCCCAGTTCGGGCAAAGTGTTATTGGGTTTTTCTGTGTTGAATTTCTCAGTAGCAGCCCGGAGTCTGGATTTGTGTCCGGCTGATGGCAATAGGCTCGCTCCCTATTACATGGGACTTGAAACATAGCGGCGAAATGAGGGTGTATACTATACACCTCTGCCCAACTCGTAGGGGATTACAAGCGTGATGTTATGTTTAATTATAATATCTAAGCAATATAATAGTACAGTTAGCGACGAAAGTAGCTGAACATTTGATTTCAACCGTATCGGATATTCCGGTATCGGTTTGCGTTGCATGTCGCATTATATTAATCCCACCTTCTGCATGCTTGCGGGCGATAGGGTGGTGCTGTATATTGCACCCAAGCTTGAGCTAGTTTGGTGAAACTAACGCTACATATTGTAATTGCATATTAATTGCATGGATTTCCGTAAAGTAACGCCTGATTCCATTATTTAATCTGAAACTATATTTTACTTTTATGGAATAATAGAGGTCGGTCGCGGATTTGCCCGCGTGGACGTCGTGTATCGCGTATTCCGTATTTTTCGGGATAAAAGTAGCCTATGTCCTTTTACAGGTTCCAGACTATCTCTGTATCAAGTTCCATCAAAATCGGTTTAGCGGTTTAGGCATGAAAGCGTCACAGACAGACAGAGTTACTTTCACATTTCTAATATTCAGTAGGGATTCATTTGGCTGAGATATTTTTTTCTCTATCTACTTGTTTACTAACTCTTATCGCTGACTGTACGATACGTACTTGTACACCAGGACTGCCCGTTATCTCTTTCCGTTCTTCCAGTCCATCCTAAGGTTGTCTGGAATAGATTGCCCTATTCGATAATATCGCCCATTGTAGATAATATTTTGTGATTGTGAATGCAAAAAAAGGAATACAAAATCCTTTTTTTTTTACTGTTTTACCTATTGTGTAAAATAAAGATAAATAAAAGTACAAAAATAATTAAAAAATTAATCGCAATTAAGGCGAGGAATCATTTTGTCGTTTCATGGATAAATGTACGCCGAGGGCTGTCCCTCGACTGCGTTGGACGCTTTTCGGAAAATGATCAAATTTAATGGATTCTGAAAGGAAAATGAATGTTTCACGATTAAAATTTTGTTTACCTTTTATAGAACATTTTAATGGCCTACATAATATTATTAAATTTAGCTTAGTGTCAAAATAATCATCAATCTTGTAGTTTTTACCCGACTACGGCTAAGCCGAAAGGAAGGGTAATGATTTTGGCAGTCTACATATGTGTTTAATAGAGGTGTTCCTGGCACCCACATAATCATAGTAGGTACACAGTAAGTGCGACCACGGTTCTACCTTGACCATTTTTGTACCTATGCATTTCTGGATTTCTGTTTGAATTATTTTCTTGTTTCGTCCTTTGTAGACCCCTTTCTTTATTTACGTAGTCGGCTTATAGTTTTTTAAACTTTATTGTTTATAGTACTATAAGTGTTATATTATTAACAGTAGGGAAAAATTGCTGACTATACTTCATGGAATCTTCAGAAGAGATGTGATAGTTCAATTTTGTTTATATACCTATAGCGTTTCGGGTAACCTTCGTGCCTTGGAGATCACGTTAAACCATCGGTCCTGGCTGTTGTTAAATTTAAAAGACAATCTTTATCAGTAATCTGAAGTCCGGTCTGACAATATTGTCCAGTCACTGGATTGCGGGGGTCTGACGACAGTTACTATGTATAAAACATTGATATTAAGCCACATCTGGGGGCCTACTCCCTAAGTCCGTCAACGAAGTTAGTCGCCCGTCCGAAAGTAGCCCGAAACGTAGAAGTGAAATAAAAAAGTGTCAAGTTCAACTTTTCGGACGGGCAAAAACACATCGGTAATAGGGACAACTGTCAAATCGTGTTGTCATTCATTCTTAGTTCGGGCCCCGTAATATTATAATCGTATGTCCGTAGGTGATAGGGAGTAGGAAACGCTCGTAACTAAGGCCGAAACCACGGTCTTCGTGTTTAGGGAGTAGACCCCATGGTTAGACTGGAATCCAATCCAAACTTAGTTGGGAAAAGGTTAGGAGGAAGGTTCGGGTATCCTCATTGAGTATGTTTATAATTTTAAAAGCCTTTCGTAAAGCAAAAATATTATGACGACTCGTCATAATGTTTCATCAATTTCATTCAAGGTATATTCTTTGGCCTCGGAGTTGCCAAGAGCGAGGTGCAACCTTTGGAGAGATGGAGTCTCCCTACCAAACCCATTCGTGCCACCTGCGGAGAGACCTCTGCCTGAACATGAACTGCCATGGCCGATCTGGAAGTCATGAAATAGACTTCGAACTCAGGTCGGTCGGAGCAAAGACAATATGTTTAGGTGGGGATTCAGTGATGGTACTGATTTGAGCTGTTTGTGAGGTATAACCCATACGATGGTCCACCTCACATCATGCCGTGCGTGCCCTAACAGCTGCACACATGAAGACTTAATGGTTGCCAATGTCAACGCAGTCCAAGTGACCAAGTTCTGGGCCGCAATAATATAATTAAGTTTTAATTAGTTTGTCATCAAAACACTAAGAAGAAGGTTTATTAAATATAACTTGATCAAGAGTCAAGAGTACGTGTTGAGAAATAAATTTTATATTTGCAATAAGATCTTTTTAGGAGCACTTGTCTATTGAACTCTCTGTCACTCGGTTTAAAAACATGGTTGTATTCTCGTAACAATAAATATTAATTATTCTGAAATCTTGCCTATTTATAATTTCTAACCCGATCCCAACAGTACGCACTATTTCATAAAACTCTCCTCTTTTATCCATTGCACCACCCCATGGGCGATACAGAATCTGTAGAGCGTATGTTTAATCAGCACCCTGTGGATATTGCCTAAGCAATAAAACATGCTGTATAAGCCCTTGCGTGTCTACAGGTTCCAGATAAATGTTTTATTAAATTGTTGTTTTATTATTATTATATTTAAGTAGTTAAAAAGTATTTTAATTTAATAGAAATGCTAGAAATTTGAAAATAGTTACTTCATAAGTATTTATTTAAGTATACATAGTTTTTATAGTTTTTAATTACCTAAACTTTGCTTATTCTCGCAATAAAAAGAGGGTTCTTTTTATTGATAAATTACTGTCCCATCAAATTGTATTGTAAAGTGATGATCTGAAACACAGGTTTGAATAAACCTAGATCGGGTAGGTTGCTTCATATCATTTTTATTGGAGTTAACTTTTCTTGCACTTACACTTATGTTTAGGCATTAATATAACCATTATTATAAGACCTTACTAATATTACTGCGGCTATCTGTAGGTACACATTTTTGTAAAAGTTTATAAATAAAATGGATTTATTTATACAAGATTAGTCGGAATGGGGTACTAATCCTAAAGGGTGTTAAAGTACCCGTACGTGGTGCGGTACACCGGAGCTGTGCCCCCGCCCCTCGTCTTGGTCCTGCGAGTGTGCGGCGCGGTGCCGCACCGCACCGTGTGGATACCATGGAAATTTGTATGTACCTATTACGCCGCAGCGACACCGCTCAGGCACCGCGCCGGAGCCGCACCGCATCGCGATCGTGTGGCTTCTCTCTGACCTTGTATAATTAAATCATATTTTAGCTTTAGATGAATGTGTCAATTAGAGAAAAAAGGTTGTTGTGGTATTCAATTAACGACTAGTTAACTCGGGGCGCTAAAATGACTCAGAAAAAAAGAACAAAAAAAAACTTCGAAAAAAAACTTGTGTCTGAAAAAATCGCATGCATGGTCAATCTGTGTTACGGTTTGAAAGAAATTACATGAATTCGGATACACCCTATAGTATAATACTACTAGCTTCCGCCCGCAGCTTCGCTTGCGTGAAATTTTGAACCCGTTAAGTGACGATTTTCCATACAAACTTTCATCCCCTTTTAACTCCCTTAGGGGTTGAATTTCGAAAAATCCCTTCTTAGTGGATGCCTACGTTACAAAAGGAACCTACTGTCAAAATTTTAACTTTCTAACCCCAGCGGTTTAGGCTGTGCGTTGATAGATCAGTCAGTCAGTCAGTCAGCTTCTCCTTTTACATGTATAGATAAGGTCATAAGTTACCCCTTCAATACTTGTTAGCAATACTGCATGACTGACCAAAAAGTTTCAATAGCACCATATTTGTTATGTAGCCATAAATTAGAATACGCCGTCAAAATTAATTTTGTTTGCTTGTTGAATGAGTTACGTTTAAAGTTTTGAGGGCTTAAGACTTAAAAGTTCGACAAAGTTGAAATGGATTCTTATACCTGTATGGAAGTTACGAGAAGGATAAATCAGCTTAGAATACAAAATAGTTGCTGAAGTTTGTAGCTAGTAGCAGAAGCAGTCCATTATTGTCCCACTGCTGGGCACGGACCTCTTCTCAAAATGAGAAGGGCTTAGGCTTAGTCCACCACACTGGCCTGTTGCGGGTTGGCAGACTACACACACCATCGAGAACTTTCTAGAGCCCTCTCAAGTATGCAGTTCCTTAAAATGTTTTGCTTAGCCGTTACTAGTGATAATTAAATACTGATCTGCACATGAAATTCAAAAGTCAGTGTGCGGGCTGGGATCGATCTCAAACTCTATTATATGGAAAACTAGCTTTTGCCCGCGGCTTCGCTCGCTTTATTTTAGAGTTTGACAAACAACTCTTAACACATTGCTAAAGTTTCTATAATGACATAATTCAATCAAGATTCGAAAGACACCTGGCGCCATCTATTAACGTTATTGTTGTTTTCCTCGGGAATAGTATATTTTTTTCGGGATGAAAGGTACCCTATGTCCGTTTCTGTACACCTGACAACGTATATGCAAAATTTCAGGATGATCGGTTCAGTGGTTTAGGCGTGAAAAGGTAACAAACAAACAAACTTACTTTCGCATTTATAATATTAGTTAGGATATTCAACCGCTGGGCTATCATTGCTTTTTAGAAACTGTAAGATTTTATTTATAGTCATCATCATTATGCTAGAGTTTCGTTTTTTTTTTTTTTTAAACTTTGCGCCTCACTAGTATTTCTCTTGTATCGTGGGTGCGTTTACAGACACAAATCTTCACATACACAAACGCCCAGACCCGTAACAACTATCTGTAGGCCATACAAATATTTGTTCCGTGCGGGGATCGAACACACGACCCGTAGCGCAGAAGCCAATCACTCAGCCACTGCACCAAACGTATCGTCATTATGTTTTGATGAATCTCATAAAATCTTGGCACATTATCAGAAAACACTGAAGATTTAACGATTGATCCAGAATTGTTCTAGGTATATATATATAAATATGCTTTGTTTATCATCCTCATTTTACATCATTTAAAATTTGAATATCATTAATATGACCTTTTTTGTGTACAGACTCAAATAATTTATTCACTTGACAGACAGATCTGTGTTACTGGGGAGTTTGTAGCGCCGTTTTTTCTTCACAGCATAAACACTAGGAAGCGGTGAAAGGCTGACGTTTTTGGGGACTGTCTTTTGTCACATTGACATTCAAAAATAACGAAGCAATTCGCGTCTATTTTGAAGTTTCATCATTATCATCATTCAGCCGAACTGCTGCTGGACAAAGGCCTCCTCCAGTATGGGGGGGGTTTGGCAAAATCGCCACGCTTGGCAGGCGGGTTGGCGATTTTTTTTTTTTTTTTTTTTTTTTTTTTTTTTTTTTCTATTGGACTGCAGTAGGTCGTCCTAGGGGACGGTTTCTACGTAACCGGGCAGTTATTGGCGAGACCTGAAGGGTCTCCAGCCAATGGGGGGAAGTAAAATACTTAACCTAAGCTAACTACTTGTACTACACGTCACATCATGACTACCTGCAACAACAGCACTAAGGGCGACCCCTAGTGGGACTCGGACCTCGGCTTAGGGCGTTGCTGGCGTGGACATAGGGGGGGGGAGACAGCTTGATGAGGGCTGAATTATCGGGGTGACTGCGGAGTCTGAAGAGACGACCGGCTCTACGACGGGAGAGCTCGGTGGATCGTGACCGGCGGCGGTGGGGCGTCGCGACGGGCCTCGTCGGCGAGGACGGTATGCCGGGCGGCGGCGTTTGTTGTGTAGTGTGCTGGTCGATTTACTCGCCTCCTGGAGGAGGGTAATTTCGTCATCGGGTTCTAAAAGTGTGTGCCTGGGACGGCGAACTTTACTTATGAGAGAGGGACTGTAGTCGGCCGCTGCGGCGACTAGGGGGTTCGGATGGCGGGGGGCAGAGTCGAAGTAACGCTTGGAAATGCGTTTGAGGTATTGCCTGATGGTTGGCATTTTTAGATCGAGATGGAGTTGGACGTTACGCATGAACCACGGGGCAGCCGCGGCTCTGCGCAACACTCGATTCTGGAGGGTTTGGAAGGATTTAAAGCGACAAGGCTTAACGTGTGCGAACACGATGCTAGCGTAAGTCAAGATGGGGCGGATGCACGTCACGTAGATTCTCAGCTTATTTCTAAGTGACAATTTACTGCGCGTTCTAAGGATGGGGTGGAGGCGACCGACAGCGAAAGCGGCGCGAGCGCGCACCGCTTTGATGTGGTCTCGGAAACTCAGATGGTGGTCGAGGATAACCCCCAGGTATTTGGCTTTCATCTCCCAAGGGATCTGTTTGCCGAACATGAGGACGGGACGGATGTGGGTGTGGGTATCACCGTGTCTCTCGAAAAGAACGGCTGCGCTCTTTTCGGGATTCACCTCTATTCTCCATTTCCGGAACCAGACCCCGAGGGCGTCGGCTGCGGTTTGAAGGGTTCGAGAGATGCTATCGAGACTCCTACCGGAATAGTAGATAGCCGTGTCGTCGGCGAAGAGAGCCAACTTGGCCAAGCCACGTTTGGGAATGTCGCTGGTGTACAGCGTGAACAGAAGGGGCGATAGCACGGAGCCCTGAGGGACTCCTGCGCGAATGGGGTGAGGGGACGAGAGGGTGCCTTCTAGGCGATAGCGGAAGGAGCGATCCGACAGAAAGTCTCGAATGATGAGCACGAGACGGTCCGGCACGTTGAATTGGTACAGTTTGTATAATAAACCGTTGTGCCAGACCTTGTCGAAGGCTTTCGCTACGTCGAAGAAGAGCATGCCCGTTTTGTACGAGCGCATAAAACGGGAGCTAATGTGTTCGACAATGCGGTGCAATTGTCGAATGCAACAGTGCTGGGTTCGAAAACCGAACTGTTCGTCGGGGATGAGTTTACGGGAGTCAGCGAAATCCTTTAAACGGATATAAATGAGACGCTCATAGATTTTCCCAATTACATTGAGAAGACTAATGGGGCGATAACTAGTGGGCTCACTCTTGGGTTTGCCGGGTTTGGGGATACCGATAACGGTGGCTTGTTTCCAAGCTTGCGGAAAGATGTTATTACTCAGAGCGCCATTGAAGATGGCGGTCATGAGAACTATGAGCGGGGCGGAAAAGTGTTTGATCACCTTATTGGTGATACCGTCTGAGCCGGGGGCTTTCCTAGGTTTGAGATTCCTCACTATCGTGTGGACCTCGTCTACGGTGATGGGGGGTAAGGGATCGTCGGGGTCTTCATCGGGAGGGAGGGAGGCCCTACGTTCGACCTCGCGATCCACCTTGGAAAGATGGACCGGGTCTGCGGGTTGGGTGCTGGGTGTACATTGGGCTTCTAGACTGTCGGCTAGACATTCGGACTTTTCGTCATCTTCAAAGGCCGGCCTTTGGTTCGGACGATTGAGAGGGGGAGTTGAAGCTACACAATCGGATTTTAGATTTCGTTGTAATTGCCAGAAGGCCAGATGGGATGGCTCTAAGTCGCTCAACATCTTGTCCCAGCGGGCTTCCCGAACCTCCCGTACACGTTTCTTTACAGCACGCTGTAGAGAACGCATATGGGCGCGGTTAGCTTCGCAGGGAAAAGTGTCATAGGCACGGATGGATGCGTTCTTCTCCGTCAGCAGTTCACGCACATCGTCCGGCAGCTTCCAGCGGTGTTCGTCCACCGCTGGAAGCTGCCGTGAACACTCGTTCACCACGGACTGTACGTGACTGGTAAGGGAGTCGATCGCGCCCAGCGTGTCGGCAATCGTAACGATATCGTCGGGGATGGAATCTAAGTGAACGGACGAGGAAGACTTGAGGCGCTCCTCTAGTTTTCCCCAGTCCGTGACAGTTTTGGTCGGGGCGGGTTGTCCAGGATCCGGGGGACCACCCCGGGGACCTAGGTGAAGGACTACGGGGCGGTGATCGGAGTCAAGCTCTTCATGCGTCTCTATAGAGCGTAGACCGAGGTTTACGTTCTTTAGAAGCGCTATGTCAAGGACATCGGGCTGATGGTCAGGGTTATGGGGGTAGTGAGTGGGACACATCGGGGCGATAACGTCGAATTCGAGCTCCGGGCTCAACTCTTCGAGGTTACGACCCGCGTGGTCGTTGGAGTTGCAGCTCCACGAGAGATGTTTGGCATTGAGGTCGCCCGCTATGATAACGGAACCTCCGCCGAGGTCAAAGAGGGCTTTAAGATCGCTCCGGAGTTGGATCTTATTACTGGAGGGAGGATTATACACCGAGACGATTGTGATCGGCTGGTGTCCTGTCATGCCTAGTCTGCATATGGAAGTTTCCAGGAATTGGAGACCAGGGGGAGGGTCTAAGGGAGTGCAGTACAGGGAACGTTTGTAGTAGATGAGAGTACCACCGCCCCTACTACGGGTCCTGTCGTTGCGAACTAATTTATAGTTTGCAATTCCAGGGTTCCTGTTGTGGGGCTTGAGAAACGTTTCCTGCACAAGGAAGATGTCAATTTGATGATCACGCAAAAAGATTGCGATCTCATCCCGTTGACCGTTAACGCTGTTAGCGTTGAAGAAGCCTAATTTAAGGGATCGGGGCTTAATTCTACAGCTTTCTGTATCCATTGGAATTTATTGGATGAGGAAAATGACTATGTCATCTAGTTCGCAGAGGACATTGATGCGAGCGATTGGATCGCCTTGAGAGGCGTTCCAAGCGGAGACTATGTTGATCGCCCACTGCGTATTGCAGGAGGAGAGGGTTTGGATAAGGCTGGGGATCGTGTCCCTAAGGAGCACTTTAGTGGACGAGAGGGAAGTGGAGGGAGCAACCGCTGTCGGCGCTGGCCTGGGAGCGAGTGCGGGGGCGGGTGCGGGGGTGGGTGCGGGGGGAGCCTGTGATGTTGGGGGACTACGTGCAGGCTGTGAAGCAGCTAGCACTATAGTGGGAGCGGGGATGGTTGAGCTCATCAGGGCGGGGATAGCCGGGATTGGGGGTCTTGTGGTTGGTTGCTGTTGCTGGGGCAACTGGGTAGTGGGCCTTAAGGCGGGGAACGCCTGCTGATGGTTCAGCGCATTCCATGGGGACGGCCTTTGGGGACTGAGGCGGGCGGGGGGTTGGGATGAAAGATTGGGGGGAGCCGTGGAGGGACTCTCTCTTTGGTGACGGGCGGCTGAACGTTTAGCCAGCTTAGGGTTGCGCTGTTTTGGCGCTTTGGCACACCCGCGATAATTCGCCGGGTGACCAGACTCGCCGCATAGAACGCAACTAGGGGGCTCAAGGCATAGGGACCTATCTTTTGGGCGTTCGCAATCGCTAGTGCCGTGGTCGCCCAGGCACTTGACGCACCTGGGTTTCGCATAGCAGTTACGCTGCGAGTGGCCATAAAGCTGGCAACGGTGACATTGACCAGGGGGACCGGACTTGTTGGGGCGCTCGACGCTTATGCCAGACAGGTGGCATAAGGTCTTAATATTATAGACGGCCTTAGACTCGTCTGAAGGCTCGCATACTGCGAGGACCATGTCGTAGGGGGTGCCACCGCGGCCGCGGTGCATGCGGTGGACTTCCAAGGCGGGGATGTTTTGCGACTTAAGGTCGCTGAGGATGGCGTCGGAGTCAATCTCCTTGGGGATGCCGCGGATAACGACTCTGATAAGTCGCTCATCGGGAAGGGCAAAGGTGTGGAATGACACACTTTTTTCCCTTAGCATGCGCGTGAGATCGCGGAAGTCTTTTGAGGTGGGGACTAAGACTTTGATGCCCTGTTGGGTGGTGCGGGCGCTGAGGTAGTTGATCTTGCGATCAACACACAACTTGGACACATCGGTCCACCTCGCCTTGTCCTGAATGTACAGAGGCGGAGGAGCGGGCTCTTTCCTCGGAGCCGAGGTTTTCGAGCCGGTGACGGGGCGGGGGGAGGAAGGACGACTGGCCTGCGGGGAGGTAGTCGGGACGGGACTATGGCAGGCAACCGATGCGGGGGTCGCAACGGTTGTCTTGGGGGTTTTGGCCGGGACTTGGCTGGAGGAAGCCGCCTTATTTTTGCGGGCACGCTTTTTTCCCTTTCCGACTACGGTAGTATAGTCTTCAGAGGATGAAGAAGCTGACGAATATGATTCGGACTCAATGTCGGAATCGGGGACTAGGGGCTCTGACGTGTCCATTGATGACGTCATCTCTGGAGCATGTCGGAGGGACGGGGAAGGGGTGTGAGAATTCGCGGAAGGCGCAGCTGCGGAGTGCAGGTGCGAAATTTCCATTGTTTCCGTAGACAATGGACCGGGAGAGAAAGGCGGTAGCGACATAAGGCTCGGAATGCCATTGTTCTCGTCGAACAATGGCTCTCCTTCGCCGAAATGATCGGTTTCGTTATCACAGGTGGGTGACAGGGGATTAGTAGTGTGCCTTATGGGCCCACTACTAGGAATTCGAGCGTCGTATTGGGCAAGAAATTCGGGGTCTTTTAAAAGTTCCCGGAAGAACGCTAATAACACAGCGTCAGACATCTCGGAAAAGATGCCTGAGCCGTGTGTAAAAATGGAGGATAAGCTTAATTAAAAACGCGGCGCGCACATGTACGCGACTATTTTTAGTATCGGCCTATACGTCCTAACAATTTAATTTAAAAAAAACGCGAATCCCCGGGTGGATGGGCCCGGGGGTGTGTGAAAACCCTCCCTGTCGGGTATAGACAGGGAGGTTGAGTGCCTATTGGTGAGCCCTAAGCTAGTAATCCCGTCGCCAGTCTTATTGTGCGAACGGGTTCCTAAGTCTCTAGTGAGGTGCAATACTAGAGAGTGCTAGATGGGAGAGAACGGGGTTAAAGCTAGCGTCGACTAGGAGACCCCCCAAGGCCGGTGGTACTAGCTCCTTCCAATTTTCGCCTTGCCCTGAAGGGGCGCAGCTGGTGTATTGGGTCAACACCCTCTCGGTTTCGTTAACACTGCAAAGTATCAGCCGAGGACCACGAAACTGTGGATTTTCCCTGAAGGGGCACACGCGTTTGTCAAAGAAATAGGCGTTCAGCCACCGCCTTGAAAAAGGCAGCTTTTGAACTTATAGTCGTAAAGTGGAGAACACTACGGCGGGGCGTAGCGATATTCGTGAGCGAGCACGTCGAGAAAGTACGCAGCGCGAGTTGCGGCACGTCCGTCCTCAGCGAGCGTCGGAGCGCGAATCGGGTTGGCGATCGCAGTATGGTTGTTAAAGTACTCAGAGAACGCTGCTACCCATCCTCTAGTCAATCGCTTAGTCGCCTTTTATGACACCCATGAGAAGAGATGGGGTAGTGCTATTCTTCACGTCCGGCTTCAAACGGAACTTTTTTTTTTATTTTTTTTTATTCTCCTACAAAACTGACTTATTTATCATCTTGTAAGCCCGCAACGAACAGATAGCCCGCAATGCGTCAGAGTCGAAGTAAACTGTCAATTATAACTACCAACGGTTATTTATTGAGGCACGACTAACCGTTAGTAATTGGTTCACGTTGGGTGAATATTAAAGGACTCGTAGACGGTTACCGTGTAAAATAATCTAAGAGGTCAACGAGGTAAAGCAATGTTGCAGGTCAAAGGTTTGATGGGTGATCACTGACGCCTATGAATCTGTGAGAATATTAAGAGTAGGTACACACGGCTCAAGCTCACGGATCAAGTCATATATATCGTGGCCCGGGAGTGAAAACCTCGGGAATGCAATTTGGTAATTTTTATTTTATCACGACGTGTTGGTAGTATAAATATCTTATGAGCGGAATCTTATGGCAAAACAATTGAAAGGTGATAAAGACGGGTCATTATTTTTTATCGAGTATTTTTAGTATTTATTTTTAGTCTATGTGTTAATCCAGAACGTCAGCTACCTCCATACCAAATTTTATCAAAATTGGTCCATCCGTTTAAGCGTGAAGAAGTAACAAACATACAAACACACACACTCACAAACTTTCACCTTTATAATATTAGTGTGACTAGTAGGGATTTCCTCACTAACTTTACGATAGATGTCACATGATACTGGTCGTGGTCAAACCCCAGACCTAAGACAAGGCCGAAATGATGATGATATCTTTAGACTACTTCTACGGTGGTATAAGCATTAGCAAATCAGCTCGTGTCCCACTGCTGGGCATGGGCCTCTAGTCAAAATTAAAAGGGTTTAGGCTGTAGTGCACCAAACTGGCCTGGTGCGGATTGGCGGACTACACACACCATCGAGAACTTTTTGGATTCTTCTCAGGTGGTCAGTTTTTTCACGATGTTTTCCTTTACCGTTTCTGCAAGACTAAAATCTAATTTTGATCCCCAAGAAGCGAAGCGTTCAACCAGTAAACTATAACTACTTAGCTACTCATAATGATTTAGGCGAATCTCACACTATCATGCGCCACGCTCCAGTGCGCGGGGCGAAGCATTCGCGCACGTAGCGACGGAGGCTCAGAATCGCATCATCATGCGTTTTTATCTATGTCTCCAGGGCCGCAGATTTCGAAAGTGAACCTGTAGACATGGAGTTCCGTCGTGGATACGTCCATTATTTGCAAAAATCTGCGCGTTACTGCAGATTCCAGTGTGCCATACCTTGCAGGACGCCATGCGCCGCCGCGCGTGATGCATGATCTGTGCGCGGTCTGCAACCACGCGCGTCGATGCGTTGTCAGTGTGTTGCACTATGCGTGTTTTATATACAAACTGAAGTAATTACAGTCAACTTTAAAAAACGCAGCCCCGCGCACCGGAGCGTGTCGCGTTGTAGGGCCCTTTTCCTGTCATGCGTATTTTCGCCCGCGCGCGGATCTGGTCCGCATGCGGGTGATAGCACGCTCCTGGCCACACGCAAGACAAAGATTTCGTTTACCGCTGCAGTGTCGTACATGTCGCCAGTGACTAAACCCTTGCACAAAGATGAACGTTAAAAAAGTGACCATGCGTACTATGACCATGCGTGCGACCCGTGACACAGTAAAAACCACACTGAAGGCTTCAGAACGCCGCCCGCATCCGGTTAGCAAGCACGCGGGCTGCACGCCCGCAGCCAACCCGCGTTCCGCGCGCGTGCTGCCCGCATGATAGGAAAAACATGTATGAAGGGCCTTTTCATTGTCATGCGACATTGCGCCCGCGTGCTGGCTAGCTACGCATGCGTGCTGCCCGCAAACTATCGTATCATACATGTTTTTATTGTCATGCGCGCCACACACACGCGGCATACGGGCGGATCGCAGGTGGCTCGCACGGATGCGTGCCGCCCGTGTGCGTGTAGCGAACCTTGACAGTCAGTGTTGTTTTTACTGTCAAGCGGGTCGCACGTACGTTGTATGATCAATATGTGACACGAGTTCTCTTCCTGGCGACACGCACAATACTGTGGCGGCGAGGCGAAAATAATCTGCTCAGCGTGCGGTCCGCAACAAGCATGCGTGCCTGGCCTGCACGCGGGCGCAAACACGCATGACAATGAAAAGGCCCGAAAAGATGATCCGCGCGCGGGCGAAAATACGCATGACAGGAAAATGGCCCGTAGTGTGAGATACGCCTTAAGTGTAGATGAAAAACATGGTATGCACTGGGATCAGCTGCTTGTGTTAGTTGTAAAAGTCAGCTAAGATACAGGGTTATTGTTGTTAGTACTCTGGTAGATTGGCTATGAGCTGGTGATTGATTTAGTGACTATTTTAAACCATTTGGTAATGCAAGAAGTTGGTTAATCAGGTAATAAATGTTTTTTTTTATCAGTTTAGTTAATAACTGAGAATACGTTTTTAAAGAAATAGGTGAGAAGATTGTCATAAACCGTTTCATTAAACCTTTGGTACCTACTCTAAGGCAGGTATTAATATAATAAACAGCTCTCATCTTCTCACAGCAGCTACCTTATAGGTAGAAGAATTACACGTATTTGACAAAAAAAAACATTCTTCTCCTTTCATTTTAAAACTACACTTGAGAAGGATCTCTTTAATTAGAGTTGTTTATTAATATGGGCTTTAGATTTAAAGATATTACATTTTTAATGAACACTAACATTAGGTACTTACTGGGCAAGTCAAAAATCAAAATGGTTGCTCTTAGGACAGGAAGGGTAGGTATTTGAAAAGGGGGTATTTTATTGCCGATAGAATTAAGTGTTTACTATGTCGTTAAAGAACAACGGCAAACTCCCAAACAAACTATTGTTAAATTAATCTTTTGCGTCTGCTATTGAAACATATGTAAAAGTATAGAGCTTGAATTCCTGAACAGATTTGTCTTCAGGCTTACTATTAAAGAGACTCTCGAATTCAAGATATTCTAGTTTGAAGTTTTGCTTAACTAGAAATAGAAAGAACAATGGCGAACTTTGATACATCACTTTATCTGTATCGATAAATTGTAACGTCTTCGTGTCATCGTAGGCTTTGTGTATTCGCATTTTTTTTTAAAATTCTTAATGAACTGAGCCATTTCTGATGAAATGACCGATTCGCCACTTATCGCTAGGATTTGAGAAAATAGCTCATAAAGTAGGTATATTTAGGTTAGAATATTTGTGATTATACGAAACAAATTATATTTTTTATTAAATAGGTAATTTCATTCTATGTTTCATCAGTGCAGCAGATCTCTCTATTAAAAATCCCATGAATATCACTTTGATAGTCTAGCCTCCTAGCATTATGCCTGATGCCTTAACCAAAAAAACATCATTCTAAAAAATGTTGTGAATTCAATTAAATCCATATAAATACCCGAGTCTATGCAATAATTTGTGAGCACATCCCTCGGTTATAGTTTTGTATGAAAATAGGTGTACGAGTTCAGTAAAAGTTCAAGAATCTACTACTTTGTAAGATGTAGGGTATAAATAAAAGATTTCATGTTATTATATTTATTTGTCTTTTGCTCTTCTTAATGAGTAACACAACAATTCTGCTGGTGCTGCTTTATTTCTTTGATGCCTTGGTCCCTTTGTAACACACCAATGTCATGACAATGAACATTTTAGTAAGTTACTTCCTCCATGATGACACGTACCATGATTTTATTCTCCCTCTTACTAAAGAAGTATTTCCACTCCCTCTGAGACTATACCTACTCAGAGAAATTCACTTGGTCTATCACTACACAGAAAAATCCACAAAATCCATGCGCCACTTTCCACTTCTCAACTCCAAATCGAGGAGTGAAATCGTAGTCCATTAATGACTACAATGAGTACAACGTAACGTTAACGCAACGTAGAAGTTTTAATTATTTGTCAGGAGCCGTAGCACTATCACCGAATATAATATAATTATAAAAATTATGTCCTACATCAAAGCGTAGCTGTGTAGGCAGTAAAGTTAGGCCCCTTGCTGACAATACTGTTTTTAGGACCGTGGCTACCGGCTACGCACTGTTTCAAACCGTAGTAAAACTGGATGTCGGATATGTATGGGACATTATGGAGCTATTTTGACGACACCGTTGCTAACGATGGCCCAGCTTGCCGCCGTGATCGGTTACGACGTGGCTACCCTGTGCTCAAACTGGTACGGTGGCCTATGTGCACTCCTTGCGGAGGCCGGTTGTACGCACGGCGCATCCTATATAAGTGGCACTTAACCCGGCTAGCCAGCGGGTACAAACCATATTGTCTACGAGTTTGGCCGGGGTTCACCCGGCGCCTCGATCTCGTCTACTAGGGGCTTAATAATATACTGATATTTGACAACTCTAGGATTGACAGTGACAGTTTTTGAAAGAAAGCATTGTCATGTCTGTGTTGCTATACCCATTTTTTCATATACTTCTATTAGGTAAACAGGATTATAGAAAATCTATTTCTTTCCTAATATACGCCAAGCTTTGCTGTCTTTATTTTGGTATTTTTTTCACGAATTATTGAATAATAATTCATTAATCATAATAAAACATCTTATAAAACAATTAAGCATTAAATGTAATTAACATAGCTGGTAAAAAATCTTCGAAATTAATTATAAGGGCATCTCTCAAAGTGTTGCAAAATTAAAGAAGCATGGAGAACAAATAAAAATTATTCGAATTAACGGGAATATCAGTAAAACTTTGAAATGTAATATATTTTTTTCAAAGAGTTCGTTTTTAAATGTTAAAGCTACAAGAATATCTAGAAAAAAATTTGGCTTTTTTTAATATACCTCTTACCATTAGACGCTTATTTAAATTTCAGCAATGATTTTGCCATTGTTCTTTTCAGTAGTGTTATACCTAACACACTATATTTTAATTTAACTATAGTTTTGAATAGCTTTTTTGGAAGAAAGGGTCAGAGTTTATTAGAAACTGAAAAATATTTGTAAAAATACCACTCCCAAAAAAACTACCGAATTCATATTTTTGTAACTACTAAAAAAATATGTCAATAAAATATTGTTTACGTCATAGATTATTCTGTGTTTCCGAGAGGGGCTCGTGGCTAATTAACAAACAGGCGGATCTATGGTTTGCAAGGTTAAGCTGCTCTTGCCGCGGTCAGCCATCCACGGATGGGTGACCATTCGTTACACATCGAGACCCCTCCATGCCTCGGAGAGTACGTTAAACCGTCTATCCGGGGTGTCATACCTATGACAGTCATTACGGGTAGTCAGAAGACCGAAAGTCTGTCAACCGGTCTAACTGTAGGATATCGGCATTGCCCAGTAACTGGGTTGCGGAGATCTGATGGCAGTGGCTCCGTGTAAAATACTAAATATTCAGCCGCATCTGCAGTGCGAGCACGGTTCTTTGATCGATAAACTTCTCGACTCGATAAAAGTTTAAACATACCGAATTTTATCGAGAGTCGGTAGCACGGAACTTGCCTCGGTATCTTTATCGAGCCTTGTCGACGGCTGTCTTCTCGATAGCTAATCGACTTTTCAAAATGGCAACACCAGATTTAAAAATATCATTCACTCATGTAGACTTTATTTTATTTACGAAATAATCTTTTCCTGGTTATTTCTCGCGACTGAAAACTATTTCGTTATATTATTTTGTTAGAAATATTGTAAACATTTTTTTAAATCTTTGTAAGATTGAAAAAAATATTTAAAATACAATTTTAGTGGCTTATCTACAGTCTGTCAAAAAAGAGTAGAAAAATTGGGGGCACCACTCGTCATACATTATTGAATTAAACTTAAATTCGCGTCTCTAAACTCCGCTTGTGGATCCTTTTCATGTCACGATGCGTTCTGCTTTCAACATTAACAAAATGAATTCTCCAAAATCCATTTGTTTTACAAAAATAGTTTCAAAAAATCTTTATCTACCAACTTTTAACTGACGACAACAATTCGTGATAATTCGAGAAATTTACCGATAAGAACTGTCAAAACTCGACATAATCGATAAGATTTGTCGATTATATCGAGGCCTCGATAAAATACGACCCGAGCTACCTTTGTCGTTTTATCAATATCTTATGTCAAATTTGACGTTTAGAATAGATAAATTTCTCGAATCGACTCGATAAAAAGAACCGTGCTCGCACTGCTGGTTAGACTGGAAGCTGACCCCAACACAGTTGAGGAAAGGCTAGGCAGAGATGTTTCTGTGCGTAAAAAATATTGTGTAAAATTCCGTGTGGTGCTGGACGTAAAGAATAGCACTACCCCATCTCTTCCCATGGGTGTCGTAAAAGGCGACTAAGGGATTCACTAGAGGATGGGCAGCAGCGTTCTCTGAGTACCTTAACAACCATACTGCGACCGTCAACCCGCCTGCCAAGCGTGGCGATTATGGCAAACTCCCCTTTTTTGGGGAGGCTTATGTCCAGCATATGGACGTTTTTCGGCTGAATGATGATGATGATGATGAAAATTGCGCAAAATAATGAATGTGGGCTCAGGGTGCGAAATAAAATGGAAATCTCGCAAACAAATTGTATATTTTGGTATTATTAAGGAATAAAAACTTAAAAACACATTTAGTCATACATCGCTCATCTTCTGACACGCAACGTTCTCCTCTTAACTCATTCGTCATCTTAGTTATATAATCCCTCTCTCTTTCGCACTCATACACCTCTCACTCACACCTGTACATGCGTTCCATTGTCTTCATAATTCGTACATTCCACATATATTTCCTGTTTTTCACAACTAAATGCAAGATTTCAACAAAATTGCTTCATTTATTAAATATTAATCTAATCTACATTAATACCTCCGGTCTAGTCACTGCAAAACAGCTCAGCGAGATTAAAACATTAACTGCTTATAGCTCTAATGATGTATATTCATTAACACGACATCCGGTGTTGTTAATGTTGCGTAGGACAACGGGATTAGTCGATGAACCGGCAAAAGATGTGGCCTTCTAGAATTATCTGTTAAAATCCAAAAAGAACTACTTCGCATTGCGCAAACTTGCGATGAATTTCAAATATTTAATAATAAAAAACGAGTAATGGAAGACCTTGGGGGGCCTTTACCTAGCAGTGCGACAGTACAGTCTGATATTAAAAGGAGTAAGGAGATTGTTATCGAAAACATGTAACAAAGCTCATCAAAAACCGTAAAAAAGCTATACAGAATGACTGGTGAGACACTAACGATCTCTTAAGGGGTCATTGTACTCATCATTATGAACAACTTTTACTACGGGACAAAACCTGAAATCGAGAAAAAAAATCTGCTGTTCCCTACATTTATGTTCGCATTACTCGTCAAACTGATCAGAAAAAAAAGTGCAAAAAGGCTGAAAGGTTTTAGATACCTACTCTTATTCAAATCATTTATGAAATCGTGAGTTTTCAGCTGCAAAAGAGTTCTGCACAATGCGTAAAAAGCAAGCGTGGGTTCATACAAAAAGCCCATTTTCTATGAGTGAAATGCGAATTGATGTTGATAACTGTGTTTAGTCCCTTAGTATCCCAAAACGTATCCTACGTGCAACAAACAAAGAGTTTATAAGAAAGAAAAACCAACATTTATGGACCATTAGTTCTACAGGTAAACTGCATGCTATCTGATTGACAACTTAACGGCTGACGGCTTAACGAAGACACCGAAGAGTGCAACCAGTATTTTTTTTAAAGTTTAAAACTTTTTCTCTCGCTAGTACCATACTACTCGTAATATCATGAGTGTGTTTACAGTCATAAATCTTCACATACACAAACACCCAAACCCGGAACAACTATCTATAGACCATACAAATATTTGTTAGATGCGGGAAAAATGCAGTCCGTCCATAATGAAAAACACCTTGAGAGACCCCGCTCACGGGCCACTCGCTACAATCACAAGGGGTGGACTATCTGTTCCATACATTTTGGAGAGCCTCGCCGCACACGTGTGGCCGGTGGCCCACACTCGGGAGTGTGGTGGCCTGTATGCAGGTTTTCTAAATCAACAATACCGAATAGTTCGTACCTAGGTTTTGGTAAACCTCCGTAATTTTGTAGCCATCTGAAACACAAATGAAATAAAAAAACAAATTTATTTGCGTCTTGACGCAACGCACTTAACAGCCAATAAAATAAAAAGAAAGCAACAAAATGAAAATTAAAGAGATCACATCACATCCGAGCAAATCAGCCATCGCTCAGCATATTGCTGTGGCACACGCACAGAGCAGAGCCACAGCTGGTTTTCAGCGACAGCTGAAATGACGACGACCGGAACTTAATTTTTAATCTGTTTCTAGAATGTTTCTTCTCAAGGGTTTATCAAGTTCAATAAGCCAAATTCAACTGTCATTGTATTATTACTGATCACATAAGTCATAAAGCTGAGATTAGTGTAAAATAAATCTTATCTATTACTCATTATTTTTGAGTGGTGATCAGATATTGTTTTTATATAAATACGCGAAACAATATTTCAAAATCATAATTTGTGTGACAACAACAACCAACAACAATCGTTTTCTAAACAACAAGTAAACTAAATTCACAGGTAAGCAATAATAAAATATTAATTTAATATTACAAAAATCACTTATTGTTTTCGATTAACTAAAAAAAACTGATTTAAAATTCGTTCCATAAAATATTCTTTCTGATTTTTCGCTAATTAATTATTGTTGATACTAAGAACATTCAAGTGCTTGTTTATTAATTAGTCTTCATAGAACCAAATCTGTCTATTCCAAGACTAATCATACAATTCTGCATACAAGGCTACTTCGTTGATCACTTGCGACCACTATCGCAAGTGCAACTGCTGAGTGTGAAGTCCTGGGTTCGATCCCCTGATCGGGCAGCGCATTGGGTTTTTCTGTGTGGAATTTCACAGCAGCAGCCTGAAGTCTGGATTTGTGGCCAGTTGATGGCAATACGCTGGCCCTGTATACCATAGGCCTTAATCATAACGGCGAAATGAGAGTACTATAACCTTCGGGGAATATAGTCGTGATGTTATATTAATCATACAATTCTTTTCCAGCAGCAATGAAATACATGCTGATCATTGCCTCTGTCGTGGCTCTGACCTTCGCCAGTCCCGCTCACCGTGGCCTCGTCGACCCTGGCGCAGCTGGCCCAGCCCCACTGCCTGAACTCGAGCCCATTGCAGTAGGACCAGCAATCTTGGACTTCGAGCCTATCGCCGTTGGACCAGCTCTGGTAGACCCCCAGCCCCCTATTGAAATCATCCCGACTCCTGTGTTCCCTGTTGAAGACATCACTGTTCCCGTTGCTCCAGCACCCGTTGCCCCAGCTACTCCGCTCGTTCAGATCATCTTGAACATTAACGCAGCTGGTCAGGTTCCTGAGACCGTGGTACCTGGACTTCCGATCGTCGAGGCACCTACCCCTGTGCAGGTTGTCGATGTAGCACCTGAACCTATAGCCATCGGGGCTCCCATTGTAGTTCCCGAGCCTGCTGTGATCGGCCCCCCTGTGCTGCCAACTCCAGAGGTTGAACCTGTGGCTATAGGCACACCTACCTTGCCCAGTCCCGCTGTGGTGCTCCCAGAAGAACTTAACTAAGAAGAAACTACGATTGTCAAAAGAACTGCCCGTTTTTATTAAGTTCTAGGATAAGCTTATGATGTGATATAAAAAATTAATAAACGAACATTTTTATAAAAGTTTATGTTTTATTAGTTTTTGCCACTGATTATTGCGAGATAGAATCATAAAGAGCTCTTTTACTAAAGGTATAAGTTCGAGACGGGCTGCAAACCGCAAACTGCAAAAGTAATATCGCTTGCGGTGCGATCTGCGGCTGCGGTCTGCGGTTGCAGTTTTGCAGTCGCTGTCGGAAAAGCACCTTTAAAGTGCACACCTTAAAGGCGCTATTCCGATGGCGACTTGCGGTCTGCGGTTGCAGTCTGCACTTTGCAGCCCGTCTCGGACTTGTACCTTTAAGGTGAATGAGTTCTGTCAACTCGCGAAAATCTTTTTTTTTTGTGTTTTTCATATTTACGTCAATTATTATTTTGTACAGTAATAATATTTACATAAAAGAATCAACGTTCTAAAGAAATCTGCAGTTCTAAGTAGACCAGACCTGTCGAGATGAAAGATAAGGCAAAATGAACTAATTAAATCCATTGTGTAAAATTAGATTACGTACCTAGCTGTATACGTATCGTTTTACTGGGAATACGACTCGACACGTTAGGGTTTAAAGACTTTTAAAACAAAGAGGGTACAGATAAGCAAACAGACAAACCATTTTTTTGTTTTTAACCGACTTCAAAAAGGAGGAGGTTCTCAATTCGGTTGTATTTTTTTTTTTTTTTTTTTTATGTGTGTTACCTCATATCTCCGTCATTTATGAGCCGATTTGAAAAATTCTTTTTTTGTTCGAAAGGGTATACTTCCCGATTGGTCCCATTTAAATTTTGTTATGATCAGACCATGAACTTCAGAGATATGGAACGGAACTCCTCATCGGATCAAAGCAAAATTCTCAAATTACTACTATTGTTTTGTTTATATTTGCTGTTGGGAACTGACTACTTGAAGAGAGGAGGGGGTGCGTGTCCTCCCCTCCCCCCCTTTGGAATGTTTTCATTATATCGTGTAAGGTATCATTGGAAAGGACTTTTTATGCCCGACTACGTCAAAGCCAAAAAGAAGGGTTATGAAGGAGGGGGTTAACATTATGACACTAAAACGTATTTAATAAAAAATAAACTTTAAAAAAAAGTAAAAACCGACTTCAAAGAAATACTAAAAGGAGTAAAATAATTACCATAATATAAAATTAACAGTTTCAGAAGTCGGTGCAACTCTACACTGAAGCAAATAGAAGCCACCGACTTCTGAAACTGTTAATTTTATATTATGGTAATTATTTTACTCCTTTTAGTATTTCTTTGAAGTCGGTTTTTACTTTTTTTTAAAGTTTATTTTTTTGTGCAAACATTTTAAAAGAATATCTTAATTATTTAAACAAAACTTCTCATATTATTCTTGTTACAATGTTTTAAAATAATTGGTTTATATTTTTTACATTCACTACCCCAATGATAAATGTTTACGCGTAAAAAAACTCATGTCATCACAATTTGATAAAATATTCTTACTGCTAACGAACCAAAAAGCCAAATTAATTAATGAAAATAAAACATTGCAGCATTTATTAAAATTCATTTAATGTATCGTTTCTTAATTGCCTGTTCTTAATTAATTATCGACATTTCAATTAATTTAAATTAAAATGTAGTGCAATATTGATTTCATTTTATTAAACACAAAAGGTCGCTTGCGGCTTCATCTGCGTGGATGTAGTTTATCGCATATTCCGCGTTTTTCAGGATAAAAGTTGCTTATGTCCTTCTCCGGGTTCCAGACTATCTCTGTACCAAGTTTCAACAAAATCGGTGCAGTAATTTAGACGTGATGAAGTAACAGACAGACAGTTTATATGGTCACAGCTCATTAGAGCGCTGGGTGGCTCTTCGATCCGTATCAGCTTGCCTCGTGCGGTGATTCTTTATATGAACTTGTATGGATGTGCGCTCACTACATCAACTCCGTTGCGTCACCGGATCGCCTCGGGCGTATGCCGTCCACGCGCGGACGACGAGTTGACCACTCGGTGACACCTCGCTGCTCGCATGCTTACCTTGCGTTGCTGCGAATTGCCAACGCACAAGTCCCGAGTGAAGCTCGCTACCGAAATGCCGAGTGGACTCCTCCGACGACTCCTCTGGTTGACCAGGCGACGTTTACTGGTGATAACGCGGCGTCAACCCGTGAACCACCTGCTGACAACGAGTGGACGCTGAGCGAGGAGACGATGCGGGTCGGGTGCCGGGTGGCTCTAATGAGCTGTGACCTTTAATATTAGCAAGGCTCATGTTGTTATTTTTATCCTTCCCAATCAGCACATACAAGGTGGAAAAAACTAACCAACCTTTAGATATCAAATGCTATCAAAGATGGAATACTTAATTCACTATTTTACTTTATACGTAAGTAGTTGAGATTTTTTAAATTTGATTGATAACATTCTTTCACCGTTTTAACTTGGTTTCGGAATATCCATTCTTTATTTTTTTCTGGGTGAGAGTTCGTCCTTAGACGACTAAGAAATGAGGTTAATAGCAGTAAGGGTCTCCCTACACACTTACCGATGCGGAATCGGCTTAGGCTGGTCGGAACTGTGACGGCAGCGTCGAGCTGAGGAGAACAACGTCGGTCACACTCTTATGCCCGTAGACATAAAGCTCTAAGCCGATTCCGCGTCTATAAGTGGGAAGATCCTCAGCTAAGCCTCTTGTATAAGAGGACAGATTTTTCTGGAATCATTTGAAATCCTGAAGAATGTAGCTGGGGTGGACTGGATACAGAAGGCGGAAGACTTAGTATTGTGGCATAACTTGGGAGAGGTCTATGTCCAGCATTGGAATCAATCAATCATTGAACTTAGTATATCGCATAGGTTGAGTTAATTGATTCAACATGAATTCCTTAGTGAAAATATACATGATTAATCATTCTCATTACAATTTCAGGCCTGATTCTGAATCATGAGACTATCCATGCATTTGATATTATCTAATCCCATGTCAAATGGATTTGATTAGGATATTAGTTAGTAGATAACGTAGGTTTAATGTTATCATTTAAATTATTTTTATTTGTAATGTTTTAATCTGGTGCTGGTTTAACGATGAGTAATAAGCAGGGAGCGGAATCTTATAGCAAAACAATTGAAAGGTGGTAGAGACGGGTCATAATTTTTTATCGAGTATTCAAGCTATCGATACTTTTAACAGCTGAGAATACAGACGACGGACAATCATATTAGCCATTTTTTAGAAACACAAAATAATAGACCATCACGAAATGTCAAATTGAAATAGATAATATGACGTAATTAATTTTTAATTTTGATTACCGTACTTTATAGTACAGTATCAAGAGGTCAAATATCATAAAAGTGTTTATAGGTAAACTTCCCGAGACGCGGTAGTCATCAGATTTTTAGATAGATAAGACAATGTTTTATTTATGTGTCATTCAAGATTATTTATGTGTCATTAAATATTATTTACCTCTGTGTAAAAAATAAAAATTGAAAGTATTTGTTATGTTAACTAACAATAAAGTTTATAACTAAAAAGTATCGATAGCTTCAGTACTCGACAAAAAATAATGAGCCGTCTCTATCACCTTTCAATTGTTTTGCCCTAAGATTCCGCTCTCGGGTAATTAGGTAATAAACTATAGTAAGGTGTGCATAAATAAAAAATAAAATTCCGGAACTGATATGGTATAATTAATTCACAATATTTAGCAAGTGGTTGTGTAGATGTTGACTCAAGTGCGCAGTTCCTGTAGAATCCTCAAATTCCAGTTTAGTTGAGGGTTTCAGGCAGCACGACAGCTGGGCTGGGGAGCACGGGGGTGCCGATGACAACGGGCTCAGGTTTCACCTCAGGGGCCACCGGGGTGGGGAGCACGGGGGCGGGGATCTCTGCAGGAGCGACCTCGACGACCTGGATGGGCTCGACGAACTCAGGGGCAGCCTCCACAACCTGCACGGGCTCAGCGATGGGCAGTTGGGGGGCAGCGATCGGGGTATCAATGACGTGGGTGACACCGTTGATGTTCAGGACGATCTGAACCAGGGGAGTGGCGGCGGGGGTGTTCACAGCCTCGTCGGCGACGATGACGGGGGCAACAGCGACGGGCTCGAGTGCGTCCACGACGGCGGGTCCAACGGAGATGGGTTCAGCTTCGACCATGGCGGGTCCAACGGAGATGGGTTCACCATCGATCATGGCAGGTCCAACGGAGATAGGCTCAGTCTCGATGATAGCGGGTCCGACAGAGATGGGGTTGGTGTCAATGACAGCAGGGCCGACGGCAATGGGCTCGAAGTCCAGTATAGCCGGGCCTACTGCGATGTGCTCATATTCAGGCGCTGGGGCGGGGCCAGCGATGCCAGGGTTAACCAGGCCGCGGTAGGTGGGGCTGGCGACGGCCAGAGCGACGAAAGAGGCGATGATGAGCAGAGTATTCATATTTGCTGGAAGAGACAAAGATTTATTAGTGAAATTTTAAGTATGACATCAGGTTCAGGTTTCTGGAGTTATGAGTTCCAGAAGTTTAACATGGAGAGCAGCTACGTTCTAATTTTGAATGATCAATAGCTGTTCCAGAAGAAATAATGCCTTGTATTTCTAAGGAGTATGAACTCCTTTGATAGATCAACAAATTCTCTGATCGCCCAAAATATTTTAACCAAAACTGTTAATTTCCTTACAACTAAGAAGTTTATTTTCTTACCTGCTTTGTGTTTGCTAAAGGTGTTATACAAACTATGCTTAACGAGAAATTATTCAACGTTTTTATACAGAATTGTATCTTCAGCGCGGCTTCGTCGATAGCTGGGTGATAACATTTTATTGTTGTTAATCCCGTTATTAAGATACAATAATGATAAAATTAAGATGGATTACTATGTTTGATTGATCGCTTTTTCATGTGGTATTCACTAAATGCAGATACCACTTATCAGAAGCTACTCTATAGGATGTTCCAGTTGAGATATTGTTTCTTGATTTAGCTGTTGGAAGAAGAAACCGGGGGCGCTAATAACGATCCAACCTCATTCCACCGGCCCCCTTCTACCATAGACGCACTTCAAGTTACCATCCATATACCTATCTAGTTGCCATTCCACCAATTCCTTCATAATTCGCACGGCAAAAGAGTGGAACTCACTACCTGCGTCTGTGTTCCCGAACGCTTACAACGCTTATTGTTCTCATATGGCGATCTTACCTCCAAATATAACACTTTAAGTGACACTTTAGGGCACCGTATTGCTGAAGTTTTTTGTTTGTTTGAGTGTCCATTACCTATAACAGATACAAAGAGTGCTGCAATCTTGAATAAAAATCTTTATGTCCAAATATCTCGGCAACGTCAACGTGACACTTTAGGGCAGCGTATTGCTGACGTTTTTTGTTTGTTTGAGTGTCTTCTACCCATATTTACTAGTAACAAAGTGCGCTGCAATCTTGAAAAATAAACTTTAAGTCCAAATATCTCGGCAACGTGACACTTTAAGGCACCGTATTGCTGACAATTATTGTTTGTTTGAGTGTCCTCTACCCACATATGTTAGTCGAATCGAGGGCCGCAACTTCAAAAGAAAAAACAAAATGGCAGCGGGGGGGCTATGCCACAAAGGTTCTAACCCCTTTAAGTGCAAAATTTTGTTTATTCTTATTCTTTATTGTACACACAAGAAAATTACAGTAAAACATTACAATTCAGTGAAGTCATGTACAAAGGCGAGCTTAACTCAAAAATGAGTTTTCTACCAGCAAACCTTTGAGTGATAGAGAGAGATTGATAGTGTGGCTGAGGGCAAACTCGAGTGTACAACTGTCCTATTTACATTACTTATTAAAATTTATGTTACAACATAAAATATAATATACCTAAATAAATATACAATATGAAAATATATATGAATAAATATATAATATAAAATATATACTATAATAAACCTACATAAATAATATAATATTATCAATCATTCAGAGAGGAAATGCTTCCTAATTCTACTCTTGAAGACGTTAAGAGAAGGGCTGTCGCGTAATGAATGTGGGAGTGAGTTCCAAAGACGCACTGCACGAATAGTGAAAGAACCATCGTAACGGCTGGAAGTGTGTCGCGGAGTACGGAGCAGAAGAGAAGAAGCCGTGCGACAAGGTTTACCCCTGGGGACAAGGTACTCAAAGCGTTCTCGAAGATATAGAGGAGAGTTAGAATTGTGAAGAATAGAGAAAAGAAGAGTTAGAACATGAGTATCCCGACGCTGTCGAATTGGTAGCCACTTTAATCTGGTTCGAAATTCGGACACATGGTCATACTTTCGAAGACCAAAAATAAAACGGATACACAAGTTCTGCAGTCGTTCAAGTTTATTAAGAAGTTCCTCCGTTGCATCAAGAAAACAGACATCTGCATAGTCTAATAGTGGCAGAAGAAGAGACTGCGCAAGAGTAACCTTAGTTCGAAATGGTAAGAATTTCTGGAGACGTTTGAGAGACTGGAACGAGTAGTACACCCTCCTACTTACCTCCGCAATGTGAACATCCCAGGAGAGGTTACAATCTAAAAAGACACCTGTTTATGTAGTACCTAATAAAATTTAATTTAAGAAATATTATATTTTTCATTTTAAGTATATATGGGCGCAAAACTGTTTATTTATGATTAAAACTAATTTTCTTTTAAATGATTTATAAAAATGTATTTGTATTAAAATAAAGTGAATTGTTTTGATATTTATTGATTTAATTAATTATCTGTTGTTATTTTGTTATGATTCATGATTTCAAATGTATTAATATAATAACTTCCGGTTAAGTTTAATATGTCACTTTTATTTTTAATAAGAAATAAGAAATGATTTATAAAAATGTATTTGTATTAAAATAAAGTGAATTGTTTTGATATTTATTGATTTAATTAATTATCTGTTGTTATTTTGTTATGATTCATGATTTCAAATGTATTAATATGATAACTTCCGGTTAAGTTTAATAATGTCACTTTTATTTTTAATAAGAAATAAATATTTGATTTACTTCCATCATTGATTTTATTATAAAATGTATTGTTCGATGATATTATTGTAACTTCCGTTGTAAGTTCTTTCTAGGTTCTTGAGATCATCAGAAAATCTTAAATTAAAAATACAACAGCATTCTTCTTCCTATTTTGACAAGTCCTTTACTGTTCAAGCTGCTCGATTGTGGAATGCATTACCACTAAATGTGAGACTTGCGCAATCACTGCCAGTTTTTAAAAAGCTAGTGAAGGAACATTACTTGTCACTTTAAGTAGGTAGCTATTTCTTGATTATTGCTCACATCTCTTCCTCTTTTTATTTATAGAATATTCATAGAATATTTATTTATTACTTTGTTTTAAAAATGTATGTAACTTTTTATATATTATGTTTGTGTAATTATTGATATGTATTTTATGTTATTACATCTAAGTATATTTTGTACGATACGTACTTGTACACCAGAACTGCCCGTTATCTCTTTCCGTTGTTCCAATCCATACTAAGGTTGTCTGGAAGAGATCGCCTTGTGCGATAAGACCGCCCATTGTACATATATTGTGTAAATGTTTGTATTTCTTTTTGTTTATCGGTGTACCTATTATGTACAATAAAGAGTATAATAAATAATAAATAAATAAGTTTAATTTGTTGTATTTATTTTAAAATAAGTCATGATTTGAGTTATATCCGTTAGAGATTTTAGTATAAATACCCGTGTAATGTAATTATTGATTCATTCCGTGTTCGCCGTCTGTTGAATAAACATCGTGAACTTTGAGTAAGTCCTTTTTATTATATCCTAATATATCGTGCTATTTCCTGTGCTTTATTTTGTTCCATATTCGTCGAATTGTGTCGTCATGAATATTGACGCTCATTACGACGACCGTGGAGATGAAGCGCCGACAGCAGCGGTGGGATCCACCTCGCCCGTATTAGGGTCATCTGGATCCAGGGCCCGTAAACCAGTGCCGGCCAGTCAACCAGATCCAACCTTCTCACTGGAACAAGTGATGAGTCTGGTAACGTCCATTACAAAGCAAGCTGCATCAAGCGCCGTGACTGCAGCACTGTCCTCCACCCCGGCGCCATTTCGTGACTGTAAAGAAAGCAGATGCGTGACTGCCGAGTCAAAATCACCATCAAGGTCCACTCTCCAGGTTACGCCTAGCAACACTAAGTCCATTGAATGTGGATATTGCCATAGAAAGGGCCATGTAGAGAAAAATTGCTATCGTAAACAAAATGACGAAAACTTCGGTTCAATCACTAAAAAATCCGTGAATTTTTGTGGCCCTGTAAGTCGTTGCATGACTACCGTAAAAATTGGGGATAAAACCTTCCCTTGTCTGTTTGATTCCGGCGCAGATTGTTCATTAGTCAGAAGTAGTATTTCTGGTTCTATTCCTGGTAAAAGAAAGCCAGTCAATACAATTTTTACTGGAATAGGTGGCGTCCCTGTTATTTGCTCCCAAAGTATAACAACCATTATTGAAATAGATCAAATTAGTGTAGAATTAGAATTATATATCGTGGGTGATCACCAAACCCTGTTTGACATTTTAATTGGCTATGATTTAGTTCAAATTCCCGGTCTAACAATCACATTGACAGATACAAATATGACTGTCACGCGAAATTTAATTATAAATGAATGCACTTTGACAAAGTCTCAAACTACGTTGAACACTGATATTACAGACCCCAATTCAATGGAAAAATTGCATAACATTTTGAACACCTTTGAGAAAAGCTTTACTTCTGGTAACAAAGTTTCTGAAGTTAAAACTGGTGAGCTGAATATAAGACTAAAAAATGTCGATAAAATTGTTCAACGCAGACCGTATAGATTATCCCCGATGGAACGTGAAAAAGTCAAAGAAATCATTGATGATCTTAAACAAAACGGTATAATTCAAGACAGTTCATCCCCTTTCAGTAGCCCCATCTTATTAGTAAAAAAAAAGGACGGAACTGACCGACTATGCGTTGACTTCCGGGAGTTAAATGCAAATACTGTCAGAGATAATTTTCCCCTACCATTAATAGCCGATCAGATAGACAAGTTGGGTAAAGCGCGTTACTTTACTTGCTTAGATATGACTTCAGGATTTTATCAAATTCCGATTTCAGCAGAATCGATCGAAAAAACTGCGTTTGTAACACCAGATGGTCAATATGAGTATTTGCGTATGCCTTTTGGTCTTTGCAATGCGCCATCTGTCTATCAGCGTGCTATTAATAAAGCGCTAGGTGACTATAGGGACAAAATTGCTCTTGTTTATATAGATGACGTCCTTGTCATGTCTGAAACTGAAGAAGAAGGATTAACTAATCTTGAACTAATTTTAGAAAGGTTAACTAATGCTGGTTTTTCGTTAAACATGACTAAATGCTCATTTCTTAAAAAATCTGTTGAGTATTTAGGAAACATTATTGAAAACGGAACTGTTAAACCTAGCCCCAGGAAAATAGATGCCCTCTCCAAATCTGCTGTCCCAAAAAATATTAAAGAGTTGCGTCAATTTAATGGTTTAGCCGGATACTTCAGAAAGTTCGTGCCAAATTTTTCAAAGATTATGGCTCCTTTATATGAACTAACAAAATCTGGCGTAGCTTGGAAGTGGACTGAACTCCAAGAAAATGCTAGGCAGGAAATAATTAGTAGATTGACGTCCTCCCCACTTTTAACAATATTTGATCCTGACTTACCGTGTGAACTTCATACAGACGCTAGTTCTCTGGGTTATGGTGCTGTTTTAATTCAGCGACATGACAAAAATCCTCATGTTGTAGGCTACTTTAGCATGCGAACGACTAATGCTGAGAGCAAATATCATTCATACGAGCTCGAAACATTAGCTGTGGTCAAAGCCATTAAACATTTCCGCCATTTTATATATGGAAGAAATTTTAAAGTTGTAACAGATTGCAATTCGCTAAAAGCATCTAGAACCAAAAGAGAACTAACGCCAAGGGTACACCGCTGGTGGGCTTTTCTACAAAACTTCCAATTTGATGTTGAGTACCGAAAAGGCGATAGGCTTTCACATGCTGATTACTTTAGTCGAAATCCCATAAAAACATGCCCGAATACTGACCCCAGCGAAGAAAGTCGCGAAAATACGTCTAATCCTTTACAATTTACAGTAAACTCTTCCACATTAGATCATAATTGGCTTCTCATAGAACAAAAACGTGATCCATTTCTGAAAAGCATAGTTGATCAGCTAGGATCTGATACAATCCCAAAAGACAAAGCTGACACTTATGTTATTTCAAAGGATAAATTGCTTAGACGAAAGGTTCAAATCGATAGTAAGACTCGCAAACTAATCATCGTGCCCCGTAATTATAGATGGAATCTGATTTCACATTATCATGACAATCTTCAACACTTTAGCTGGGAAAAAGTGCTCGCTAAAATAAGAGAGCAATATTGGTTTCCAAACATGTCAAAGTTAGTTCGGAAGTTTACTGAAAATTGTGTTAGTTGTAGAATTCGAAAAGGTATGTCTGGTGCTACACAAGTAACTCTTCACCCTATAGATAAAATTGCAATCCCCTTTCACACTATACATGCAGATATTACTGGACGTATGAACGGTAAACGTAACAACGCTGAGTACGCATTTGTATTTATAGATGCATTTACTAAACATACTCATTTAGTTTATACCAATGACCGTACGTCTGACACAGCAATATGTTGTTTTCAAGAAGTAATTTCTATATTTGGAACCCCAACCAGACTTATAACAGACCAGGACAAGAGTATGACCTCGACTGATTTTAAAACCTTTTGTCAGCGTTACAGTATTGAACATCATGTAGTAGCTAAAGGTGCTAGTCGGGCAAACGGTCAGGTAGAACGAATAATGAAAATTATCAAAGATAATATGTCAGTTGTGGAGCTTAATAAACCATGGCACAGTGCTATTAAAGATTTACAGTTGGCTATTAACTGTTCCGTCTCTAAGAGTACCGGAAAATCTCCAATGGAATTATTGTTTGGAAAAAAATGTTCACCGCCGGGTATTAAGCTCCTACAAATCGATGATGATGAACCATTTGAAGATCTTAATGCTGTAAGATCATTATGTAAACTAAGGATGGACGAGCGATCATTTCAGGACAAATTAAGATTTGATAAGGGCAAGGCTCAAATACAGCCGTTTAAAGTGGGGGATTTTGTTTTAATGAGTAAGCATGAAAGACACACCACTAAACTTGGTCCAAAATTCGAAGGTCCTATGGAAGTCTTAGAATTATTACCTAATAATCGTTATAAAATCAAACATGTCAATTTAAAGGGATGTTCTGAAAAGATCGCAAGCCATGATTTTTTGAGACCTGCGCCACTTGCGCAATGTGATCCTTTTATGGACGATGAACCAACCGTATGGGCGGATCATTCGGAAACTTAAATTTAAACCATCCTCTTTTCCTTCCTAAAACGCTGGCTGGCCACCATGCGTATCCTTTTTCCTGGTCTTGAAAGCTAGATCCCAGGCGGGTGATGCCCAGATGTGGCTAGATCCAAGGCGGGTGATGCTACAACATAATTTAGCTATATCCCAGGCGGGTGATGCCATAATTTGGCTAGATCCAAGGCGGGTGATGCTGTTATACAAATTGATTAAAATACAGCGCAGAGAGCGCGCTGGATCAGAATGGCCGTATGGGCGCAAAACTGTTTATTTATGATTAAAACTAATTTTCTTTTAAATGATTTATAAAAATGTATTTGTATTAAAATAAAGTGAATTGTTTTGATATTTATTGATTTAATTAATTATCTGTTGTTATTTTGTTATGATTCATGATTTCAAATGTATTAATATAATAACTTCCGGTTAAGTTTAATATGTCACTTTTATTTTTAATAAGAAATAAGAAATGATTTATAAAAATGTATTTGTATTAAAATAAAGTGAATTGTTTTGATATTTATTGATTTAATTAATTATCTGTTGTTATTTTGTTATGATTCATGATTTCAAATGTATTAATATGATAACTTCCGGTTAAGTTTAATAATGTCACTTTTATTTTTAATAAGAAATAAATATTTGATTTACTTCCATCATTGATTTTATTATAAAATGTATTGTTCGATGATATTATTGTAACTTCCGTTGTAAGTTTAATTTGTTGTATTTATTTTAAAATAAGTCATGATTTGAGTTATATCCGTTAGAGATTTTAGTATAAATACCCGTGTAATGTAATTATTGATTCATTCCGTGTTCGCCGTCTGTTGAATAAACATCGTGAACTTTGAGTAAGTCCTTTTTATTATATCCTAATATATCGTGCTATTTCCTGTGCTTTATTTTGTTCCATATTCGTCGAATTGTGTCGTCATGAATATTGACGCTCATTACGACGACCGTGGAGATGAAGCGCCGACATATACGTCCGCTTGGACGAAAAAATAAATACTTTTTCTTTCTTTCTTTCCATCTAAAATTCTAGTTAATCGTTCGAGTAAACGGTTATTAAAGCAGATCATTGATGTTGCTGGCCTTATTATTTTTGCAGTACAACTAAAAAGTTGTACCTACTGTAAAAGTACTACGATTGTTTACAAAGTTATAGTGTAAATAAGACCCCACAAAAGTAACCATTAAAGTGAATAAAAATACTTATGTTACAGCTTCCTAGGAACTTGATGAATAAACTGAAATAAAGTAAAAAATAAAATAATAATTTTTGCATCAACCTGTATAGTAAAAATATAAAACAGTCAAGCATGAGATTATTGTATAACGATTTTTATTGCTCTTTATTATTATTTCATTGTTGCTACTGTACAATCTGAGTTTATTATGTAATTATAATCTACATGACCATATAACTAAGGCCAAGAAGGGTGTGGGGAACCCCATTTATTGCTGTGAATATTAAAAGAGACCAGCAAAGGATTATAACAAGTGGATGGCCTGTCAGCTGGTAGTTAGACTCAATTTACAGGCGTCTTCCGGGGAATCCTCGCGACCTGTCTTGGCTCGTATTTAGTTTGTACTTCATTCAATTGACATAAAGTTCATTATGCTATGTACAATGTCGTCGCTTCCATTCCATTCCGCGGCGGTGTAAATCGAGCCTTAGTAATAGTATTAGAGCTCCTTGTGAAAGAATCTATCCGGGGAAGTATAACCTCCATACCTATTTCTGTGCAGGCAGGTCAAGGAGGCGCTTGTGGGAAGCCGTCGCCACCTTTTGCGAGGTGGTGATGGCGACCAAAGAGGAAGCGTTGAGGGAGCAAGAGGCGACGGCCACTCTCCCTTCCCGCGCTAGACGCACCGGGCGCCGCCGGAGGGCGCGCGACGATCTCCGGCCACCCTAGTGTGTGGCCTGCGGGCGACGGGTCCCCTAACCCGTCGCCCGGCCAGTAACAGACCCGAGAAGGCGGCGCGCATGTATTCCGTGCGCGCTTCTCAGGAGGAAAGAAGGAGAAGTCTGCCAGGGGCTGGCGGACCGAGGCCGGCCTGGGTTGCGGTGGCTGCAGCTGCGAATCCCGTGACCCCGGCCAAGGGTCAGGAGTAGGAACACCGTGGGTGCTTAGCCGGTAAGAGTCCGGCATAACCCAATAAATGGGTTGCGGTAGTCTGATGGCATTCGCTCCGTGTAAAATACTGGTATTCAGCCGCATCTGTTTAGACTAAAAGCTGACCCCAACATTAGTTAGGAAACGGTTACGTAGAACGATAAGATTTTGATTATCAGTTAAGTTTCTTTATTATTTATTTATTTACTTAAGGATCTCTGACAAAGGATGTACACAAAAAGGATAATGGTAATAAGTCGCATACAATAAATAGCCAGTGTACTCCTTCAATTATGAGAGACCACAGCATGCAAAAATTTTACAAAGCAATTAAAACTAAAATTATGTTACTGGCAAATAAGCAATAAAATTGTACAAAGCAATTAAAACTAAAATTATGTTACTCGCAAATAAGCAATAAAATTAGAGGTATACAATATGTATTCGTTATGTAGAATGACAAAAATTAAATTACATAATGTTAATTATTTTTTAATTAGTTACATATGGCCTCGTAGACCCTTTTTTTGAACTAGATTTAGCCAAGACATTACAGCACCTACACATTCTTGGCACAGCAGCGTTATATCTAAGATTTGTTTTAGAGTAAGGAATGTGAAATACCTAGTTGGTATGCATTTTTTCGAGGTAAGTGAGAGGGGATATTTAGTTGCAAAGTATTCAAGAGGTCACCACAATCATAAGTTCCATCAAAAAGTTAACGGTGAGGGAAAACATCGTGAGGAAACTAGTACACTAGTAGCACAGTGTACCTACTTACTACATACAGTGGGTCAACACCCGTACATTTGACAGGTCCTATGAAATGTCAAAATTGGTAACACTTGTCAAAGGGTTGTCACATAAAATAAATTACACAAACTTTATCAAACAAACGTCCAAATTAATTAATGTTTTATATAAACAGTGACACGCAAAAAGAAAACCACGCATGCGTAATTTTGACGATTGACAAAATAATGCAAAGGTAATTAGCAGCAGTTTCGCCATCTTATCCTGGAATATTCTAACAATATTTAAAACTACAAATTTTGTCGAGGTTACAGTCGCAGTGGCTAACGCTTGCGGGGGTAGGTAAGAGTCATAAATTATTCGCAAGTCTACGATGGAGTCATAGAAAATTACTTATTATTCATGGTTATTACTTCTATGGTTTTTGTGGGTGCTGATGCCGGAAATATAGCCTAAGTATTCCTCGATGATGAAAGGCGGTCAAAAAAATTTACCAGTTAAATGAGATTTGCCAGGTAAAACGTGGTCTCTATCTTGGTGTTTGAGAATTGATCTTGTTTTTGTAATCAGCGTCCCTGAAAATCATGGATTTGACACCCATGATGGCTAATTTGATTTTTTTTATGGCCGCCATCTTGCCTATAGATTTTGACCTCATTTTCGGCATCAGCATCCCCGAAAACCATGGCAATGACACCCATGATGGTTAAATTGAAATTTTAATAGCCGCCATCTTGGAAATGGATTTTGACTTCATTTTCGGCATCAGCATCCCCGAAAACCATGGAAATGACACCCATGATGGTTAAATTGAAATTTTAATAGCCGCCATCTTGGAAATGGATTTTGACCTTATTTTCGGCATCAGCATCCCCGAAAACCATGGAAATGACACCCATGATGGTTAAATTGAAATTTTAATAGCCGCCATCTTGGAAATGGATTTTGACCTCAATTTCGGCATCAGTACCCCCGAAAACCATAGAAATGACACCCGTGACGACGAATTTGACATTTTTGTAGCCGCCATCTTGGATTTCGATTTTGACCTCATTTTCGGCATCCGCACCCCAGAAAACCTTGGATTTGACATCTATGGCGACTAATTTACTAATTTTCATGGCCGCCATCTTGGATTTCGATTTTGACGTTATTTTCGGCATCAGTGACCCCGAAAACCATGAAATTAACACCCATGATGATTAGATGAAAATTTTGATGGCCGTCATCTTGGATTTGGATTTTGACGTTATTTTCGGCATCAGTGACCCCGAAAACCATGAAATTGACACCCAGGATGATTACATGAAAATTTTCATGGCCGCCATCTTGGATTTGGATTTTGACGTCATTTTCGGCATCAGTGACCCCGAAAACCGTGGAAATGACTTCCCACGAACAATAATTTGAAAATGTATGTATGCCGCCATCTTGGATTAGTAAACAGACTTTATAATAAAATTCTCGTAATAGGTACACATACCTATCAATAATAAATTAATATACGAGTAATTTCTATGAACGATATCAATCAAATTTGAAATCAAAAAGTGCGAGCCCTGGAATTTATGTCCCGAGTAGCAGTATGGCTACTCGGGACGTAACCTCTGCCCCTTCACCCCGCAACCCCCCGCACGATTGCTCTGTGACAATGTTCTACGTTGACCGACTGTAAGGAGTAAGATATAGGTAGACTGTGCTAGTAGTATTCTTTATCCCGTGTGGGGACGGGCTTGAATATAAAACCTCCTCACCACACGCTGGGAATAGACGCGTGTTGTAAGATTCAATCAAACCCAGCACGCTTGGTGGTAGGATCTATACGGTCCGCCTGGCTAGCTACCACCGTCACATTAAAGTCCGGCGCCGAGCAGTTTACTGTGTTCCGTCGTGTGTATGTGAGAGCCAGAGGGGTATAGGGGAATCTCTCTATATCTCTGTTACTTGGATTCGTGTGCTTCATCTTAGACCTTGACTGTGCTTACTATCAGGTGCGACGAGGGAAAAGTGCGATAAAGAAAAAAAAAACCCATCCTAGTGCGAGTCGGGCTCGCGTACGAAGGGTTCCGTACCATTATCTATAAAAACGGCAAAAAAATCATGTCTGTTGTGTCGGAGCCCCTTATTTTATTCTGTTTTTTAGTATATGTTGTTATAGCGGCAATAAAAATACATCATCTGTGATCAACTGTCTAACTATCACGGTTCATGAGATACAGCCTGGTGATAGACGGACAGACGGACAGACAGCGGAGTCTTAGTAATAGGGTCCGTTTACCCTTTGGGTACGGAACCCTAAAAACGTACAACAGAGAAGGCATAAAAAAAGTTCTCTATGGTGAGTGTAGACCATCAACCCGTACCAAGCCTTTGCCCAGCAGTGGGACAATGGGATAATTATGTAACGCATTTTGAATGCAACTAAACAAACAAAGACATTTTCCGTAATCCAAAACAAAGATTGTAGACGTTTTGTTATCAAACAAAATGAATTAGAGAGTTACGGGTATCATTAATTTATGGCGTATGATTAAGAAATTAACTTAGTTAATGATATTGTATCGATTGTTATCGTTGCGAAACGCTCTTTAATTATACGCAATAAAGTACTTAGTTTGAAGTTGCTTCCTGAGATGATAATGTTTTTTTGTTAGCTATCTTTTATCTCTAAAAATATAAATGAATCGCCGAAATGTATGTACGCGTATAACTTCCGAACGACTGCACCAAATTGGATAATTCTTTTTTTTGTGTGTTTGTTATTGTCAGGACAAGGTTTGTATAAAAGAAAATGACTTTTTTTTAATCTTTTCCCCACACTAAGATTTCTCTATATCGTGGGTGCGTTTACAGACACAAATCTCACATACACAAACGCCCAGACCCGAAACAACCATCTCTAGGCCATACAAATTTTTGTTCCGTGCGGGAATCGTACCCACGACCCGTTAGGGTTGGACCTCATCTGGCAGCACGGAATCGCATTTGTTCCGCCTGTGCTACCACGTGCTGCAGTATGCTGCCGCATGCGAACGCGCGCTGTCGCATTCCGCAGACAAAAAAGGCGATCGCACGCGTCAGCATGCTGCAGCATGGGTGGCATACTGCCGCGTTTTTTCATGATCAGTTTAGTTTCAAGCGCGAGATGGATAGGACCACGGAAGAGAGAGCAGTGATTCTAGCGTGTATTTTGCAAGAAATGCAAAATCAAAATAATAAAATATAATAGCGATAGCAAGTGATCGGCGGTGAAAGGATGCGTTAGCATGCTATCGCGCGCTTCAGCGTTCCGGAGTCTCCCTGCCGACCATTGCATTTTGTCCGTGATGCCGCTCGCCTCGAGGATTCCGCCGCGTGCTGTCGCATTATGCTTTCTGTCTCGGTCTAGCAAATGGCAGTTCGAAGCGAGAGAAAGGGCGACGGAAAAAGGCGATTCCGTGCTGCCAGATGAGGTTCAACCCTAACGCAGAAGCCAATCGCTTAGCCACTGCACCAAACGTGTCGTCTATATAAATAAAAAGAAAAGTCCTGACTGACTAACTGAATGAATGACTGACTGATTGACTGACTCATCAACGCCCAGCCCAAACCCTTGGACCTAGAAAGCTGAAATTTTGCACAGAGGTTTCCTTTATAATGTAGACAAGAAATAAGGAAGGATTTTTCGAAATTCAACCCCTAAGGGAGTTAAATACGGGATGAAAGTTTGTATGGAAAATCGTCACTTAACGGGTTCAAAATTTCACGCAAGCGAAGCTGCGGGCAAAAGATTGGTAGTTTATAATATTTTAAACACAAACATAGGTAACATGTTACTATTTTTAACCGACTTCAAAAAGGAGGAGGTTCTCAATTCGTCTGAATGTTCTTTTTTTTTTTGTGTGTTTGTTACGCGATATCTCCGCCATTTATGAATGGATTTTGATGATTCTTTTTTTGTTTGGTAGGCCATACTTCAGAGAGAGTCCCATATAAATTTTATTGAAATTGATTCAGCACTTTTTGAAAATGTCAACAAAAACAAAATAAAATACACAAATCGTATGTAGACGACGTTCTAGTTGTAGTGCTGGTCCGAGAATTTGTACACTATTGTAATTGTAATTTGTGGCACTAAAAAGTATGAAATAAAAAAACTTTAAAAAAGTAAAAACCGACTTCAAAAAAAACTAAACGGAGTAAAATAATTATCATTTAATAAAACTACCAGTTTCAGAAGTCGGTGTTCTACGCTGAAACAAATTGAATGCACCGACTTCTGAAACTGGTAGTTTTATTAAATGATAATTATTTTACTCCGTTTAGTTTTTTTTGAAGTCAATTTTTACTTTTTTAAAGTTTTTTATAATAAATATGTCTACCACACGCTCAATTTCTGTCCTACTGCTTGGCACGGGCCTCTCCTCTGAATGAGAAGAAATTAGGTGTTAGTCAACCACGCTAGCCTGGTGCGGGTGAGCGGACTACACAACATCGAGAACTTTATGGAGCCCTCTCAGGTGTGCAGGTTTCTTCACGACGTTTACCTTCACTGTTAATACACGTTTGATAGTCAAACTATGGTCAGCACAAGAATTCAAAAAATCTGAGGTATGAGCCATGAGGATCGTGCTCGGATTTTCTTGCATGGAAGTCAAGCGTTTGTCACAGCTATCATAGCTTATCTACTCTGTGTAAAATACTCATAAGTAATAAGGGCTCTTACACACCACGTTTTTTTCAGGCGCTGTCGACGCGCGTCGCACGCAACTATAACGCGCTCCAAACGCGATGTTATCGCAACCGATTTACCTATTCACACGTTTATAAAATTGTAGTTTGCAGACTACGACTTTTTCGCGAGCTGTCGACGCGCTCGTAGCGCGGAGTTACATCGGTACAGACGCGCTGGCACAGCGCGTCTCTTCAGCTGCAAACACATACGTACAGCGCGTTTTATTTTGCAAGGAGAGTTGCTCACGCGCGTCTGTAGCGCGTTTCTCGTGAGTTTGCAGCGATGCAATCGCAAGTAATCTGCCTATTTCAAGTTTAGCAGCGCCGACAACGCGCGATAGAGTAACGCGCGTCGACGGCGCCTGAAAAAAATGTGGTGTGTTTGAGCTATAAGGTTTAATTTTAATAATCCACGATGTTTTGCGAAGTGTCTTTGTAGGAATGTTTTCCTGCATTGTGACTATTGATTATGTTTGATAAACTCGGTGTTTTAAATCTTGCTATTAAAACAACCGAAATGCTTGATATGAGCTTGCGGCTGCTGATGCCTGCTAGGTTAGGCTGCTAGTCCCTGATGATGTGCATGGCGTTCTAACTGACGTGATAGAATAAAACAACCATGCCGCTTGAGTGCGCTTGATACACTAAAAATATATGATTTATTAAATGCTATGAAAATGACAATGTTATAAATTATAATTTAATTTAGGTTACACGAGTAAAGACATTTGCTGAGCATATAAAAATGTACGAGTGGCTCGTACAGTCTTAATAATGCTAAAGATGATGTATCTACCTACCACAAAAAAGATGGTATAGTTAATATAAATACAGTAAAAAAAAAGGATGATTAAAATAATTGACTGGTTCTTTTAAAAAGGTCGGGGCGATAACAATGCTAGAAACCCTTAATTAATTGAAAAGATACTAGAGTTCAGCTGTTGTTACCCAGTGCGGTAAAAAGTATGAATACTAAATAGGTAGGCACAATAACGGCGTAATAGCAAGCAGTGCAAGCTGGTGCAAGCCCCGTCTGTACGCCTTGCTCGTACGGCCATAGATCAGCGTACACATTAATTACCACAGACACGAAAATAGGTATTGGTGCTCCCACACTGCTAGTATTAAAACTGTTTACAAACATTTTCTAACACTAATACTGTTAGGAAAAGATAAAAATAGAAGATAACAATAAATCGAATCTATCTAAGTAATATAGATTATTAGATAATATTTTAATAATTTTTTTGCAGTTTTTTTGAATTTATGTTTGTTTAGAAAATGTTTATCAATGTTTGTAAACAGCTGTGTGGGAGCACCTTCTAGTTTGAGCCTTTAAACATTTGTGTAAAAATTAAAGAAACATGAGATCTTGAAACATTGATTTTACTTCCAGAATCTATTAAACATCGTACACTATGTTTAGGAAATCTAAACATTATTTCTTCGTTTAAAGATAACATAACATCACGCCTGTATTCCCCGAAGGTTTGGCAGAGGTGTATAGGTAGTACACCCTCATTTCATCGTTATGTTTAAATCCCATGTAATAGGGGGTGGACCTCAGAGCCGGACTCCGAGCTGCTTTTGAGAAATTCACACGGAAAAACCCAATAACACTGCTAGCCGATTCTCATAGCAAACTGAATGTTTCACGATGAAAGGTTTGTTTAAAAATAATACTATCCATGTCTAATATAGCCCATGACTGTCCCACTGCTGGGGCAAGGGTCTCTTCTCAGAATGAGAAAGGTTTAAAGCTTAGTCGACCACGCTAGCCTGATGCGGATTGGCGGAATATACGAGTACATAGCATCAATAACTTCTTTTAATTTTTTATTGAAGTTTCATTTGAGCAGGTTTACTCACTATACAAGGTCAGTCGGAAAGGGGGTACTAATCCGAAAGGGTGTTAAAGTACCCATAATAATGAGTAACTTTTGTTCTACAACTTCCCCAAAAGTCAATAGTTTAAGGGAAACAGTTGTTCAAAAATCTTAAAAAAAAAAAACTGTAAAATCTATCTATCCCCAGTTATGATCAGCTGTGTTTACATTTTACGTCATATTTGGGGTCACAGATCAGAAGCTCCATTTTCTGAATTCGTAACTAAAGCAGGTAAGAAGAATTTTTGAAAAAAATAAAATAAAAATAATTTTGCATTGAAAAAAAAATTACCGAATTTCGAAATTTTAACACTTGCTTTAAGACAGTCATCAGTGACACTTTAAGTGGCCTGCGGATTAGTACCCCCTTTCCGACTAACCTTGTATATTCATCACACACAAATTCTGTTTATCTTTTATACAAAATTTAAGCGGCTAAACTTAGACTTACATTTCTGTTTACCCCCAAATAAATTTCCGTAACAAACACACTTTTCCACAGCTTCCCTTCAATATGTGACAAAATAATCGTTATTATCTTACGTGGTCAACATGGCGTATCTAATAAGAGATGGGAGTCTTGGGTTGCAGGCCTCGTATGAGGACATTACTTTTTCGCCCCGTTAGTTTTTATTAGCCCGTCGCACAAATAGTGGGAGGTAGGTATTTAATAGGACGCTTTGGTACTTGGGATGTTCCAGTGGAGATATAAATCAAGTGTAACAATTTTCCTTTTCGTTGTCTTGATTGAGTATTCTTTGCTTGAGCGAGTTTTATATTTATTGAATACCTACTTCCACGATTAGCAGAGCTAATTCAGAATTCGAAGAGCTTGCGTTTGAGAGTTTTCAAGGAATGCCAATGTTCATACAATATTTCACTAGGCTTGGGTGTGGTGTGGGTTTGCCGGGAGGACACGGCGTGGCACACGCTGGCAGAGTGTGCCGCTTGGGAGGAGCCGCGCCGTGCCCTCATCTCAGGAGTAGGCGGTGACCTGTCGCTGTCGGCCGTGGTCGAGTCCATGGTCGACAGCGAGGAGACCTGGGACGCGGTGGTGTCCTTCTGCGACACGGTCATGTCGCAGAAGGAGGATGCGGAAAGGGTGAGGGAGATCACCTCCACTCACCCGGCCCGCAGCAGACGCACCGGGCGTCGGCGGAGGGCGGACAACGCCCTCTTCCAGCCCCCCTAAATGGGTCCAGGGGCGACGGACTTGGGGAAGTCTGTCGCCCCCCACACATCAGGACCCGAGGCGGCGGCGCGAAGTGTTCCAAGCGCGCCCCTCTTAGACGGCGCGGGGGAAGTCTAACACCTCACTCCCCCCGCTAACCCCCCGCTGCGGCGGGCCGGCAACCAGCCGGGGGTTGCGGAAGTGTCGTAAGTTCCCGCGACCCTCGGCGCAGGTGTGAGATGGAACACCGGGGTGGTTTTAGTCAGTAAGAGTCTGACAGACCCCTCCGCCCACCCCAGGGCGGAGGACATCCATGAGGAATTCCACCCCAAAAAAAAAAAAAAAAGGGTGTGGTGTGGGTGCTTAGATATTTTAAACAATAGACGACGACAGATTCGAATTTTCATTATTTTCGAACTCTGTGTTCTACAATATACCTATGTTTAAGTTTTAGTAATATGATGACACGTTATACGTACATTATGATCAATAAATTAATTAATGTTCTCTCTAAAACTCAGATAATTGTCTTGTCTACAGTTAAATAATCTTTGGCACGTTGCGGCAACTCGGAGCGTGGATTAAATCGCACGCAAGCGAATGCACCGATGGGCTAATTGCTCACACAGACACATTGACAAATGTTTTGATTATTTTAGTAGGTTCTATAGTGTCCAAGTTATGTAGGAAAATGCACTGTTTATTCCTAAACGGACGTCTGATTTGACAGGCATCCAGGAACGTCCTGCTGTCTGGTAATATTAACATACCACAGACATCGATCCATCTGCGAAGGTGTCATGGTGAGCCAAACGTAATGTTACGGTGAGCCGTGCGTGGTGTCATAGTGAGCCAAGCGTGTTGACATGGTGAGCCAGGCGCGGTGTCAGGGTGAGCCAAGCAGGGTATCATGGTGGGCTACGCATGGAGTCATGTTGAGCCACGCGCAGTAATCATGGTGACTCACGCGTAGTCTCATGGTGAGCCAAGCGCGGCGTTATGGTAAACCACTCGTGGTGTCGTGGTGAGCCAAGCGAGGTGTCATGGTGATCCAAACGTGGTCTCATGGAGAGCTAAGCGTGGTATCATGGTGAATCACGCGAGGTGTCATGGTGAGCCAAAAGTGGTTTCAAGGCGTGGTACCCGTGGTAACCCAATCGTGTTGTCATGGAGAGTCAAGCATGGTAAGCCACACGTGGTGTCTTGTAGAGCCGCGCGCCATGAATCACACTGATGAGCCATGTGTGGCAATTATGGTAATTTCGCCCCTATTATACTCATATTTAACAGTGGACGATTTTAGGCTAATAATTATGACATCAGCCAACACAGACATAAGGATTTCAGTCTGTGGAGCTAGAATACAATTCCCCTCCGTCGCAGGGCAAGCGAGTCATAAGAGGCGACAAAACTGGCATCATAATTGTGCCCAAAATGAAAATGGCTTCGCCACCATCATTGGACTTAATACTAGAGGCGAAATGTAGGTGCTCAGGCTCTTGGAATGGGAGAAAACTTCTGCTTATCTTATGCTGCTTATATGTGAACGCTGAAATGGTACTTTGCGAAATGATTGTACATACAAACCGCACAAGTTAGTTCACTACCGGTCATCAAACGTACTGCGTGTTCTCATTTATTAATATATCATACCAATATCATTTATTCTTAAGAACTATTTCTGTCTGAACTTTCGTGGTAATAAAATAACATCATGCCTGTATTCCCCGAAGGATTGAGCCGAGGTGTGTTAAGTCCTAAGTAATAGGGGGCGAGCTTATTGCCATAAATTTAATTTATTTTATTTTAATTTTTGACATTGGTTATGAATTTTATTATTTTATTCTATTATATTATTATTGTAAAATGTTTTGTAATATTGTTTTTTATGGGCCTAGTTACCCGAAATAAATGAATTATTATATATTATAAACCGGGCACAAGTCCAGGCTCCGGGCTGTCACTGTGAATTACACACAAAAAAAAAACAATAAACCTTTACCCCACCTGGGGATCGAACCCAGGACTTTCTGCTCAGCTGTCGCGCTTGCGACGACTAGGCCAACGGGGCAGTCTTTGGTGTTAATTTAATGCAATAAACTGTTGGACTTCAAAGGACTTTTATCATTTAATATCATAATATCATCTTATCGGTGAAACTTATCCGCTACTATACCGTACAGTATGCATTTGAGTTCTTCTTTCCTCTTCTCCAATTTTCCTTGCAGTCTTGTATTAATCGTCATCAAGCAGGTGACCTCGGCTCCTACTCCGGTCGACAGGTCGGTTAGCTAGTTAGGGGCAGTTAGGACGATGACTGTTAGAGATTAGACCCATTTAGCCAATTAACCGTCGCACTAATAGGGTGTGAAATTGCTGCCACTAGACACGTCGAAACGTCTACCCTAGACGTCTTAATGCTGAAATAGAATTAAAATTGTAGAAAACATGCATGCATCTTTTCGTATCGATTCAGTTTTCGTATGCATCAGCACGCTAACGCATGCTGTAGAGTGCTTTCACATGTGATGCGTAAAGAGTCTTTTAAATCATTCCGCTATTTGCGAATTGATGCTAACTATTGTGATAGTACCTATGTTCTTAACTGAATGCTGTTTAAGTTAACAATTTATACAGAGTGTAAACGAATTCGTGTAATTCCTTTATACCACACGATCTATCTTGTATAGATTATGCCCGTAAACGCACTAGCGGCTGGCCGCGATGCGGCGTGCCGCTTGCGGTAGGCCGCACATCGATTTTAACATGAAACCGCATGATATCGACGCACTGATATGCGGCCAGCCGTCAACCGCTCTAGTTGTTTTGGGGATGCGGCGCGGCACGCCGCATTGCGGCTGGCCGCTGGTGCGTTTTAAGCCTGCGTGGGATATAGATTGATTAAAAAAAAACTTCGTTGTCTTGCAATAGGGGTAAGTGATCGCGTTTAAACCATACGAAAAGGATTAAATAAAAAATTGCAAATAAATATTTGCTAAAACACATTATTATATGGTAGAGCATCAATTAATGAAAGCATGGCGAAACAGCTGGTGGGCACGGCTAGCGCGATATCGCTCCGCGCAGTGAGTGAACTCGAGGCGCTAAAATGTACAATGGACAAACTTAACGCACAAGGCGATCTCTTCTAGATAACCTGGGAAAGGATGAGCAAGAGAAAACGGGCAGTCTTGGACGTAAATTAATATGTAATGTAAGTTAATATCATTCCAAAAGAATAAAATGTAAAATTAAGCAGTTATATAAGAAGTGGTATTCCTAGCGATAATTTGGGGTACCCCGACACGGATAGGTTAGGTTCGAAGGGGATGACGGGGGCTAGAGTCAGCGACCGTAGCGAGCGAACGAAGCCCCCGTCATCCCCTTCGTGTTAAGTTACTTTAAACCCTGCAGACAGAAATAGGAGCCCCGCGCACCGAGGCTACGTCGACTCTGCTTTGGAAACCCAAACCACCTTAACCTTTCTATAAGCATCTTCCGATATATGATCATATCGCTAGGCAAATGATCGTATAACTTCTATAACCATGTTACTGCGACAAATGTATTGTTTAATTTCATTCTATGGTCGATTCATAACTATTTAACCAGATTAGTTTCATTAGATAAACATATTACTAGATTGCGACCGTACGATAGTAATGAATCGCTTTTGTATAACTATGTTACGGTATATAATTATATCGCTAGGGATATAACTACACTTGGGAGCAAAGAAATCGAGCCACTCCTTTTCACGTGTCCTGGTTATTAGTTTTGGTTTCATGAATTATATAATTCAAAATAAAAAAAACTACACTCATTGTAAAGGTTATCAAATAACCTTTTAGGCGATATATGTTTAGAATTGATCTGTTCCATAATACCAAAAATAATAACAATTATATCTTCGTGAAAAATAGAAGTGGCTCGATTTATTTTTGCTCCCAAGTATATAATACGGCTTTATCTATCATACTGCGACATCATCACTAATAGCGATCTTCTACTTGCAAATATTAAGATAGAATTCAAACCTTCAAAACATTACCAGTCCACAGCTAACTTTGTTACAACTAAACCGGCCAGCACACCAATAAATCGTGTGCATTTCGAAAACCACATTGCAATCCAGCGATCGAGCGCGCGAAATACCAAAATCTTTCTCCGACGCCCGAAGCTAGTTCCAGCAAATAAATTACGACAATTCTAGATATAAATCTAGTAACCAACTGGAAACTAAACGGGAATGCTTTAAAACATCCTTTGCTGATTGATGGTAGAAACTGGGAGCCATAACCGCTCCGCAGGACAGTTACAAACTCTGCAAGTTTCATCATTTCAACAACTTTGGTGCAGTTGTTGCATTTATTTTTGTTGTGCAGTCTACGACTTGGTAATGGGAGAGCTCTTGGTGGATTGCGATGGTTGGAGTTCGGATAACTGGTGGTTTGTTATTTATTTTGAGGAAGAAAGGAAATTGTTTTATTTTGATAAATATTCTTGTTTATTTATGCGACTTATTAAATAATTATCTTTAGTATCTTAGCCTATTGACAAGGTAGGTTTTTATATGTTACGACATTGATTCTTTAGCAAGCACACCTTCAATATTTAGGGTGAATCTCTTATAGGGGATTTACAATGGTTGATTTTAGCCGTGCGGCAAGTCACCAGTCGCATCGCTTGTAAAAATCAACCGGTCGACAAAAATCGCATGCGACTTGTTCATTTCTAGCGGAAAAACACAGCGCAAAACACACCTCATGCGACGGTCGATTTTAGTCACTTGCGGCCTAGTCGAATTGTTATTTAGACGGTCGATTTTCGCCGTGCAGCCTAGCCGTGTGGCGAAAATCGACTCGTGGAAATCCCCTATTAAATAACAGCTCATAGTGCCAATTAAGCAATTTGAGACGCTACCAGCAAGAGCGTCTAAGTATATATGGTACTTATGGTGCAATGGTTGTCTAGAAGAAATTGCTTTAAGCGATAAGACCGCCATTTGTACTGTTCTTAATTACGTGTATTCCTTCTGTTTTAGTTCTTTTAGTACACAATAAAGTAAATCTATCTATATATCTGTATAAAGTACTATTATGTTCCTTTAAGCAAAAATATAATTAGTATTGGTAACTCTACTCTCTTAAAATTGGTAACTCTCATTGGTGCCGATTTTCTTCTTCACAAACTAAACAAAAATTAGAAATTTTCTATCTTTTACGGACAGTGCGAGAAAACGACGGTAGTCAGTACCTATGTAGGTAAGGTGGCCAGTCTAGTCTACTTGTATTATTTTTAGTCATAAAAATTGAAATTCGATTTTTCCGAATGCAATACAATCAACTCGCAGAAATCACCTTACTACAAAGAATGATCAACAAAGTAGTATTAAAATAAAGTGGTATCAAAACACAAAGTCGTAAAGTGGTCGACGTGTGGCGACAATATCGTTTGGCGCAGCTGCGTCGCCAACTTGCAAAGTCGCTGGTTCGAGAACAAGTCACGACACTCACGACTCGCACCTAGCGGCTCTCATGCGAAATTATTTAGTTTTGTGTTGTTAGAGCTTGAAATAAAGCTTAGTGCACGTATGCTGCTGCTGCCATCGGTTGGTGATTTCGAACTATGTAGTTTTCGTAGAAACATGGTTATAGCCTTTATAACGCTTATCATAGGACTTACAGTCCGCGAGGCCTAAGCTGAGCTTTGCATTTTTGTGAGTGATCACACAAAAATGTCTCAAAAAGCAGTATAAACCGGTTTAAACCAAGCAAAGGTAACATCGCGCTCTAGGAAGACGTCACACCTACACTATCTATGTGCACTCACACAAATGCAACGCTCAGCTTAGGCCTCGCTGACTGTACCGGGATCGTTACTGGTAGCTAGTAACTGGCCAATGTTGACAAAGGAAGGTAGTCGTCGAAATGGATCAACGCACCCGATGTTATAAAGGCGGTCGTCATTCGACGAAGCGGTGCATTCTGTCTCGATCAACCGAAGAAGTCTGACTTTTTTACATTTGACTAGCTTGTCCTTATTTTCTGATCTTGTATAATTGTGTAAATTATTATATTGTGACCTAGTTCATGCAACTAACTGCTAACCAAAATATAAATACTCACAGTGGTGGAGAGTCTAAGTATGTTGGTTTTATTTTCTATATTTACCGTGCTCGCAATCCTGACAGACTGAAATTACCTATAACTAATGATAGATTCAATTCAATGATTCTGTTGCCTTGTCTTTCATTGGTATAAGGGGCGGTTCGCGGTGTACCGAAAAGTGAAACCTTGAATTCAGGTCATTATTTTGAATTGAAAATCATAGATAATAAATCAAATGTCATAGATAATAAGGAGCCAGGTTGAACTCTTCCACCTCCTTCAGTTTCACAGTTAGATATACCTTCAAAAATTCCAATTGGCCTTATCAAATCCTTCAACAGATGGTGTATGAATAGTACGCAAGCACTCTCACTAGAATAGATAGCGTTATTTACTGTGAATAGAAACATATAATATTCATAGATATTTTCAAATATTTATAGACTCACACAATAACATTTTCAGTGAGGTTCGTAACAAAACGCGAGTCGGTTCAAGTGAACGAATAGCATCTAATTTTGTAAAGCGCCGTACAACCTTATTGGCCCACGCGCTCTGCAGAAATGTTACAATTTCAGCTAGCTTCAGAAATTAATATACCTAGTTGTACAGTTTTATTTCGTTGAATTTCTCTCTTACCTAGTCATGGTTTTAGTATGAAAGTAAAGGAATTTGAAAATTGGGATGGGATGGGGATGGGACATGACAACGGCTATCGGTTCAGATAGTTAATAATAAAAAATAAAAAAAGACACGCGATTGCTTTGAATTCCCTTGCGGATTAGAAGAGTTACTTTGAGTCTTGATACTCAATGAATCCACGTCGTGCTGTGACGGGTGATAGTTACTATTGGGATTTTTCACAGAGGAAAGAGCACTGTTTTGAACATTTATATTTTAATCCGATGTATTAGTGTGTGTGAGAGAGCTCCAAAAAGTTTTCGGTGTACGTGGTGAACTAAGGACTATACCACAGTATACAAGGTGTAACATAAATGTAGGGACATTTTGACGAGTTATGCGAACATAAATGTTGGGAACAGCTGATATTTTTTTCGCGATTTCAGGTTTGGTCCCATAGTAAAAGTTGTTCATAATGACGAGTACAGTGACCCCATAAGAGGTTGTGTGTTATTTATGTTACACCTTGTATAAATAAGCTAAAATTACTGCTTTATTGATTGCTTTACTGATTATAGGTAGTTAAGGTACTCCACAACTACCTATAATCACCTAAATTGACACGCTCACACAGACACGCACTGCAGCAAGACTTCTAAGTGAGATTCACAATGCAGTCAGTCACGGCTGTCATAGAATACATTACAAAGAATACATTATATTCAGTATACAGTGCGTGTATGTGTGAATGTGTAAATTCAGGCGATTATACTAAGTTGAGGTCCTGCTTTAGCTTATATTGGATTTACACGGGTCGATTTTCGCCGCACTGTTGGGCCGCACGGCGAAAATCAACCGTCTAAATGACAATTTGACTAGGCCGCAAGTGACTAAAATCGCAAGCCTCAAAGTTGGGTGCCATCAGACTTTTGCCGTGCGGCGACAAGCCGCATGCGGCGGGTGACTTAAATCGACCGTGTAAATGGTCAGTTGCAGGCGATCGCCCGCCGCATGAAGTGTGTTTTACGATATGTGTTTCCGCTAGAAATGATATATGGGTATGCGATTTTTGTCGACCGATATAAATGGAGTGGCGATTCAATTTTTACAAGCGATGCGACTGGTGGCTTGCTGCACGGCTAAAATCGATTTGTGTAAATCCCCCATTAGGTATTTATCTACTGTGCTATGAACTCTACAAGCGAAAAAGTAGTAATCTTAGCTAAAAACTACACCGCCACTTTGAAACCTACCAGAATAATAACTCAATCTCTATAGTTTCAATACAAAAAAGAAAAAAAAAACACACACCCGTTGGTTGCGCACAGATTCGTAAATTGAAAACTCTCTTTTATTTCAAACGCAACGTTTTTTTTCTTTGTGTTTTCTGTAAGTCTTTTTAACGGCCAGCGTTTTTTGCTTATCTTTTATTAAATAGAGGTTATCTGTTTCGTTTTGTGTTTTCCGCAATAACTGTCCGTTTCGAAATCCTTGGCGGCCCTTCTGTTTTTATGAAATTCGCGATATCAAAAGTGTTATTTGACTTTTGTATGTTTTTGGGAAAATACGGTTTTTGATTGTAATCTAGAAAACGAATAGTTAATGAACAGCTATGAAGAAAACGTTAAGCTAAAGATTTCTGAACGAAAATTAAAATTGTTTAGTTTATCATTTATACGGGTTTTATACTGGGTACTTTCGCATTCAGTTTTTAAACATTTATGTTAAGCAATATTTAGGTTTTTTTCAGCTGAGGCCTCGAAGCATAATTCGCCTATTACTGTCAAACTGCTGGACATGGGCTATCTTCTCATTCTGAGAAGAGACTTTAGTCCTAGATTGCCTAGTTGGCGGATTACACACTTTACAACTTACGGCGGATTACAACTTTTTGGAGCCCTCTCAGTTGTACACGTATCCTTACTATGTTTTCCTTCATCAAGTTTACTTTGACAAGTAATTAATCAAATTCTTTTCCGCACATGAATTCGAAAAGTCAGAGGTACAAAATAATTAATGTTGCTTAACAAAATGTATGAAACAGGTAATTTTTAGGGTTCCGTACGCAAAGTGTAAAACGGGACTCTATTACTAAGGCTCCGCTGTCCGTCTGTCCGTCTGTCTGTCCGTCTGTCACCAGGCTGTATCTCATGAACCGTGATAGTTAGACAGTTGAAATTTTCACAGATGATGTATTTCTGTTGCCGCTATAACAATAAATACTAAAAAAACAGAATAAAATAAATATTTAAGGGGGCTCCCATACAACAAACGTGATTTTTTTTGCTCGTTTTTGCTCGATATTGATAACGGCAACAGATAGACGCTTGAAATATTCACAGAATATTTAGTTATATACTCACTTTAAAATAAATAATTAAATTAAAATAAAACAAATATTTAAGGGGGGCTCCCATACAACAGACATGATTTTTTTGCCGTTTTTATAGATAATGGTACGGAACCCTTCGTGCGCGACTCCGATTCGCACTTGGCCGGTTTTTTTTTCGCAAAGTTTATAGTTTATCTCACAATAAAAGTTGTACAGAATGATGAGCACAGTTCAAGGATTATAAGTGACTAATCATTCATGCAGTATAAATGACTTACGCCTGGGGCCCAATTCTCCTAAAATAAAATGTTGCCAAACGCAATAGAACCACAACCGTCAGTCAGTTTTTGTTTTCGAAAACTTTCAAAATGATTGATTTTGTTTTTTGTGTCAAACAATAAGACAGCTTTTGAAATTGAGAACTGTCTGAATGAACGGTTCGGCCTTGGTTCGGTTGTGATTTTTCAAGATTTATTTTAGGAGAATTGGGCCGCTGGTCCACTTCATTGCTTACTTTGGAATTCTATTAGTCCTAACCTGTATTTGATTACTCATTGTTTGAAGGTATTTCTGTTAGGCCCATGCTATACATTCAATATTTGGATCGCGATCCTGGATCGTGATATTACTTGAGCTTTCAGATCAATGTAACATAACATCACGCCTGTATAAAGGGTTGGGCAGAGGTGTATAATACACCCTCATTTTGTCGCTATGTTTTTAAATCCCATGTAATAGGGGACGAACCGATTGCCATCAATCAGGCACAAATCCAGATTCCGGCTGCTACTGAGAAATTCCATGAGATCGAAACCAGAAGCACACGCTCAGCAGTCGCGCTTGTGACCTCTAGACCAATGGTCAATGTATTGATCGTTTAAACGCTCAATACGTACCACCATACCTACAGGATTGAGACAAGGTACTTCTATTGTCTCGAAAAGGGAAAAAATTACTCAAAAAATAATTTAATAAAAAAAGGATCTCGATCCAAATATCTCGATAAATATTAAGCATGTAGCAAGAGAGGCACCGTAATCTATAAATTACAAACGAATTTTCACAAATTTTAATTTTAGATTAACTTGAAAATTATTTTTATCTGTTTTCCCGGACATCTTTGAATTATTACGCCCCCAACTTGAAAAACTTTCGTCGATTTTTTGTCCTTACTTTTTAAATCGTAGGAATGAATTATTACTGTGGCAACGAAGTTAAATTGGTTACGTTTACAGCCTATCAAATCTACAAAAAGAGATGGTTATGTAAGTAGCTACTTGAGTAGGGTTTCAAATGCAAAACGATTATGTATAGGTATTCTGACGTCCGCGGGGAGAGGGATTAAGAATACAATCCATCGTCGCCGGGCAAGCAAGCCATAAGAGATGACGATTCGGGCACTATAATTGTGCCCAAAAATTGGCAACAGGCTCGCCACCACATTAGACTTAATACAGGGTGGGTAAAAAATCGTGGATCAAACGAAACGGCGATAGTTGGGATTATTTGCAGCTGTTTTTGATAGTACATTTTTTTTACAGGAAGTTTCTAAAGTTACATAACAATTTTTCAATTTTTTTGGTATTTTTTTTAAAAACACTCGAATTGTCATAACTTTTAAGAAGAAAGATATATTTTTTACTGCAAATAACCCCCCAACTATTGCCCTATTTCGTTTGATCCACGATTTTTCTTATTTCTGTTGCCGCTATAACAACAAATACTAAAAAACAGAATAAAATAAATATTTAGCGGGGCTCCCATACAACAAACGTTTTTGCCGTTTTCATAGATAATGGTACGGAACCCTTCGTGCGCGAGTCCGACTCGCACTTGGCCGGTTTTTTTTATTTTTATTTTAAATACTCATTTATTCAAAATAGACTAGAATTACTTCGTTTTTTTTGAACGCTAATGTTACCAAAGACAGCCCCAAAAAAACCCGCCAATGACCTTGAACCTCTTTTTTTGGAAGTCGTTTAAAGATTATTTTCAATGCTTCTATGGACAGTCAGAAACAGCCAGTGTTGGTAATAAATGTCATGGTTGTCATTGACCTACACAAAAACATTATGCAATCGAGCGCACTGCGCAGATTTAAACATTTTCCAAAATGATCTAACCAAAAAAAACTCGCATTTTATAAAATCCCCAAATTAAACAACAACAAATAGAAAGCCGCGGTCATTCCATGAATAATAGTGTTCTTTATTTCCTCCATTTCCCACATTTTTGCCACAATAAATCTGGGAATCTTAAGTTTTTTACCCAAAAAAAGTGTCTGAAAGCAAAATGAGAGGCTTAAGTGCCTAAACAAAGTCATTTAGCATCAAACAAAGTCGAGTGTACACGTAATCCTGGGCGATATAAATTTTCCCTATGAATTACTTCTTTTGCTAAAGTGAAAACTTTATAAAACTTTTTTCCGGCCAGTAATATAAGGAAAGTTTTTCTGTTAATTTGTTTTGTTTATGAGGTAACATTAAAATAATGGGATGAATTACGTTTGCCCAATAATAAGGGTAATCTAGGGAAAGAATAAGCAGATATATTTTCATAATAAATTACAGTCGTTTGAGGAGTGAGATGAGATACTTAATTGAATGTCATCTAATAATGTTTACGCCACCTGGAGGATTATTTAGCCGAATATTTCGGGGGAAAAGTGAAACTTTATTAATAGAAATATATTTCTTCACACCTATTTTTTTGGAGGGTTAGGCAGAGGAATACAGTTGCACGATCAAAAACTTTAGTATATGTTTCATCTGACGGTGTTACGGTGAATGCAAATGCGAATACCGCGATCCCTGCCGTTGGTTTTTGGAGGAACACCGTGGTCATCGTGTTGTTTTAGCCAGAGACCGACATAACCCACAACCTTCCCCAGGAAGGAGGATTTCCCACGGAAAAAAAAGTAACTGACCACAACACATTATGCTGTCAATTTTACTCACACAATCAACAAGTAACGTTTTGTTTACAGCTATACCATGTACGTTTTGTATGTTCATCCTCCACAGCGTCTGCCGCCGTCCGGCTCACCATCCTCTCCAGCGAGGGCCATTGTGACGTTCCATCGCCGGTCGCAATCCACCGAGCTCTCCTGTCATAAAGCCGGTTGTCTCTTCAGATAATTCAGCCCTCATCGAACTGTTTCCCCCCCAATATCTCGCCAGCAATGCCCTAAGCCAAGGTCTGAGCCCCACTAGGCGTCACCCTTAGGCTGAGATCTATAGACCCAACTTGGACTTTGCTCAGACTTTACTTTAGACTTTTGACAAAGTCAGTATTTATAGAGCCGTCTTTGAATTCATCTGAGTGCGTGCTTAGCAAATGCTTAGCAAAGTCTAAGTTCACAAAATCGACGACTTAGCAAATACTTAGGTTACTATTATCCTAACAAAAAATAATGGTCCAAACTTTACTTTACCATCATTATATTTACACAACTTTTTAATTTTTTAGTATTATCAAGTGACCAGACTCAACTCAGTAATACCAGATTAGAAAAGATTTCCTTGATGTTGATAACTAATTCTGAATTAGTTAAGATAAAAACAATTAGGTATTATAACATCACATAAAAAAGTTTTTCTAAGTTTAAAATGTATAAAAATGAATTAAAAGTTACTTTTTTTCGACAAATTGCAGATGTCAAAACGATGCGATCCGTTTCAATGAATATAATATTGTGTTCGTTTATAAAAAAACATAAAACACTTATAAGCATGCCAATTTCTGCTTATTCTTATAATAATACATAGAAGAAATATGAGCATAGTTCTAGATTATTTACATGTTATTATTGTTAAACATTTATAAAGAAAAATCAAGAATGTAATGCTTGAAACGAAACATTAACTTGTATTTTGACATCGGCCGTCTTAGCGAATGCTTAGCCTAAGCTCAGCATTGTTTCAACGTGATACGTCTATAAATTCCAAATCTAAGATTATGCTAAGCATACACTTAGCAAAGTATTACGTAAGTAAAGTCTGAGCAAAGTCTAAGCTAAGTCCAAGTTGGATCTATAGATCTCAGCCTTAGTGCTGTTGTTGCAGGTAGTCATGATGTTATTGTAAGATAAGTAATTAGCTTAGGTTAAGTATTTAATTTCCCCCATTTGCTGAAGACCCTTCAAGTCGCGCCAATAACTACCAGTTTACATGTAAGTGGTCAGAGAGGAACAGCTACAGCAGTCGAATAGAAAAAAAAACATCGGTCATAATTCTTAATTCCTAGTTTCTGCAGAAAAACTCAATCACTAATTAAGCACGTAGATTATTGAGGTTGGGAGTGATTAGATATTACTAAAATAATTATTTTTTATTAGAAATTGTCCGTTCATGGAAAACGCACTATTTCTAGTTCAATTATGTAAGCGGCGTGCTCACGTGCCCTCATTGTGCACGGGAGTTCGTTGCGAAGATTGGTTACATAAGACATCTTCGGGTGCACCAGCGCCTGACTGACTAGGAATCGAAGTGGTCGCCATGACCGAAAACAGTCGGAAAGATTATCATCATCATCATCATTGCTAGTTATTTTTTTCACCTCATTGTGCACGGGAGTTCGCTGCGAAGATTGGTTACATAAGACATCTTCGGGTGCACCAGCGCCTGACTGACTAGGAATCGAAGTGGTCGCCATGACTGAAAACAGTCGGAAAGATTATCATCATCATCATCATTGCTAGTTATTTTTTTCACCTCATTGTGCACGGGAGCTCGCTGCGAAGATTGGTTACATAAGACATCTTCGGGTGCACCAGCGCCCGACTTACTAGGAGTCGAAGTGGTCGCCATGGTCGAAAACGGTCGGAAAGATTATCATCATCATCATCATTGCTAGTTATTTTTTTCACGTAGTGATTTTATACCGTTTGATAAAGATAAAGATAAAGATAATTTATTTGTGAAAACATGAGTGTACAGTACAAATTAGCTTGTTTGCTGGAAATCATCTCTCCCATAGAGTGTCAATTTAACCAACGTCGGATAAATTTTATCTGAGGAATAATTTAGATGTTTTGACCGAATTTCTGTAAAAAACCTATCAAAACAACATACTTATTCCTCAGATAAATGTTATCCGACGTTAGTAATATCGGTCCTTAGGAAAATTTACAATAGGCATGTTGACAGCATCAATAAATTGCAAATCTAATTAGTCCGCCAGTTAGAGTTTTGAAAAATAATGGACACGTATTTTTTCTTTTAAACAAAAAGATTAAACAATTATGAATATTTGGAACGATAAAACGCATCAATCAAAACTCGAAAGTGGGGGCTTGTGACGTCAGAAGCAAGTAAAAATTGTACTTGCTTGTGACGTTTTGCCAATTTTAAAAGTGTCGCATCTTCGTCAATTTTGGTTTATGTAACAGAAGAAAAAATACGGGTCAAATATTTTTTGTTATTTTTTGTACTGACATACTAATTAGATTCTTTCAGTCAAATACCCTATTATCTACAAATATAAGAATGCCACAATTCTGATCTAAAATAAATTAAAAACAGAATCAAGACAGCTCAAAACATCAACGGAACTACATTTATCAAGTTCCAAACGCGCGACTCCGTCTTTCACAAACCCGTAGCGATTCTCTACAAACTAACAGCGTCCTGACTTCAAGCCATCATTACTCTTGGATCCCAGTTTTTGTACATTGAAAACCCTCAGTTAGACTGGAAGATAAATGGTGTACTCGATATTTGCCTTATAAAGTCTTTGTGCAAGAACTCCGTAGAAAAGGTTTTGATTTTTGATTTCGTATCGATCTCGGAGGGTTTTAGTTGTAATTGATGAGTGTTTTATTAACCCTTGACTCTGTACTATGGCGTTTACGTCACAACAATGTACTTAGGTAGTAAGTTAACTTAACGGTCTCCGATGCCTTTATGGATCGTAAATTATTGGAAAAGAAAGAATGACGTTATATTTCGGACATTTAAAGGTTTTTAAGACGCGGGTTTTCTGGATTTTTCATTTAAGTTTTTTAATAACGATTTGAGTTTTTTCTGATAGCCGAATGGGTAACTAGAGAATAGGCAGCAGCGTTCTCGAGTACTTTTACAACCATACTGCGATCGCCAACCCGCCTGCCAAGCGTGGCGATTATGGCAAACCCCCCGAACATTGTTTCGGGGAGGCCTATGTCCAGCAGTGGACGTCATTCGGCTGAATGATGATGATGATTGCACATGTACATTTAAATGTACTGAATTTTACATATTGTTGACATCACATAACATCACTCCTATATTCCCCGAAGGCTTGGACATAAGTGTAGAGCCTCACTAATAAGTGTAGGCCGAGCCTATTGCCATCAACCGAGCAGAAATCCGGACTCCGGACTGCGACTGATAAATTCCACATGGAAAAACCCAATAACACTTTGCCCAACCTGGGGGTCAGACCCAGGAGTGGACGCTCATCAGTCACGCTTGCGACCAGTAGACCAACGAGGTCAAGTTATTGTTGATATTTGCTCTTCTGAATAGCGCCCGCTGTGAACCGTAGTTACATTGTGTGATGCCTAAAAAACTATAAATGGCAGGGCTTGCAATCAAGTTAGATACGAACAAAACATGCACTATGTTTCATGTGTCAATCAGAGAAGATATACGCCGCTAGATATTTCATTTTGGAAATATGTACAGATGGCAGCAGGTCAAGCTATCCGAAACTGTCAAATTTTCCCAATCAACCTTGAACCCAATGCTTTCGCGATAAAGATGAAAATCTATTAAAGAAATTTGACAGATTGTAGTAGCTTGATGTGCTGGCGTCTGTACATAGTTGTGGATAAGTGGGATTGTTAATATTTCGTTGCTATGGAAATTGTTGATCTGTCAAAATCAAAGCCATAGCAATTACGAGTGTGTTACGCAATTAGACTTAGATTTATAAATTAGATTGTCTCGTGTAGTGCCGGACTTAAAGAATAGCACTATCCCATCTATTCCTGTGGGTGTCGTAAAAGGCGACTAAGGGATCCTCTAGAGGATGGGCAGCAGTTCTCTGAGTACTTTAACAACCATACTGCGATCGCCAACCCGCCTGCCAAGCGTGGCGATTACGCCAAGCCCCCCCCCCCCCCACCTTTTGGGGGAGGCCTATGTCCAGCAGTGGACGTCTTCCGGCTGAATGATGATGATGATGATGACGCAATTAGAATGCTGATTGATATATAATGTTTCATGTGTCAGAGAAGATCCCTAGTTTATTTTAGGAACTATGTCCATCCCAACAATCTATTTAAAGTAGGTAGATACATTTAGTTTCGAAACCTTACTATTTTAAGGCCATCCTGACGAACAAAATCCATCTAAATATTTAGTTAATCCGACCTTTGGGTCAACCGCAATAGTTCAGCGAATCGACCACTAATTCTCAACTGTTCAATATCCCCTACCAAAATACGACGATTTCAATCATTATTTAACTATAGGTTATCTAGGAATTATGAATAATCAAACTAATTTTACACATTCATCGCCTCATGTGAATACGGTGTGTATTAAAAATGATACATTTCATTACATTCAATGCATTGTGTATCGCTAATGCACACGATTTTCATGTTTCTACTATAAAAAAAGTGTTCTAGATTCTGTTCAGTATTTGAGTTTGAGGTACATTTACTTTAAAAAATATGATATTTTTAATCGTAAGTTAAGTGAAAAAAGTGTGAAATGGGCAATTATGCTTGGCGGTGACGGTGTTAAGGATTCTGAAATATATCGGCTTCGTAAAGGACTCATCTACAGGCACTAAACAGGTAAGCATATTCTCAACTCATTTTCCGATAACTATGAAACGCGTGTCACGGATTTTGACAGATTTTGTACGAGATTGCACAAAATCTTTGACATTTCTAATATACTCTACTTTTATACAATAGGGATTATAACTATACATCATTTAACGTCGCTTGTTTGTACGCGATGCTACAATAAGTGCCTATAACAAGACGATGCTTTTTTCTCATATCGATGTGCTAAAAATAAGTAAGAAAAAATACAAAACACTTCCCAAACCCTTCAGAATGTGAAGTGCCTTCCATATTTTTGAATCAATGCGTGCTCAACTCGCTCTTGGCCTTTTCGAGAGTTCTCTTAGTAAATCACAATTTAGATTCCTTAGAAAGGCGGGATACTGATGTTTTTCTAAAATTATAAATATCTCAACCGCAAACTTTTGACATTGTTCTACCAAGCTTTCCTAACTATGTTGGGGCTCCCAGTCTAACCAGATGTGGCTGAATACCAGTATTTTACACGACGCGACTACCATCAGACCTCTGCAATCCAGTTACTGGGCAATGCCGATATCCTAAGTGCGAATACACGTACAAAGCGGGTTGTCGGCGCCGATCTGTCAGTGCTTATCGGTGCTGGTCCGCGCAGTTAAGCTTTGGTTTCCTAGGAAAGCGGTGCCGTCATATAGCGGCCGTAATATTACGGACGCAAAAAGGCGGCCGTCTTTACGGTGACGACATGTGGAAAGTTCCACGGCCGTTTTAACACACCGTCAGTCATTTTTTTAAAACAAACGTCAAACGAAAAGTATTCAAGATAGAAAATGGACGACCTTGACTTAGCTTTAGTAATTTACTTGGAGGATGAACTATCATCAGAAGAGGAAAATAGTCGTAAGGCGGAAGACGATTTATTCAAATCAAAAAATATGCAAATAAAATTTCGTCGTCCTCGCTGCTCCAAGAGTTGGAACTCATTTTGTACGTTGTTCCGGTAAAAAAAACATAAATACGTATTAAAAATAGCTTCACCGCTACCAAGGAAACGTTCACGAAACTATCTGACACCGACAAGACGGCCGTCATGCAAATGGCGGCACCGCTTTTTGACGTTACGGTGTCAGTTACCGCTCTCTAGGAAACCGCGCCATTTTGTTTACATGGACAACGTTCTAGTGACGTCATTCACCGCTGTATTACGGCCGCTTTATGACGGCACCGCTATCCTAGGAAACCAAAGCTTTAGGGTCTCCCCACATTTATCGACGCGGAATCGGCTTAAGCCGAGTGCGTATCACCACACTACTCTATACAAACGGCTCGTTTCGCCGTCGGCCGGGCGGGCGCGGCGTCGCGACGCGTCGTCCGAGCCGAGCCGATGCGAATGGTATTAGTAACACACTGTCTACACTGTACTCTTACCTTGGTAATCTGTGGAAACGTCGTGGATTGTACATTTGCCTAATTTTTTAAGATTATGTTCTGTATTTACTATATTCACATTGTACAATTGTTTGTTTTCCCTAAATAAATAAATAAAACACCCTTATTACGTAGACATACAGGCTTTTTTGACCGGTGTTAGCCGATTCCGCGTCGATAAATGTGGGGAGACCCTTAGTCGGCGCAGGTAGTTTCTTTACTGTGTGGCGAACCAGCGCCGACAAGCTCCGAACGTCGCCGACAAGTTCCGACCTGCTCCGATCAGCGCTGGAAGGCCGTAATTTGTTGCTGTATTTGCAAAGGGAAGAAGGCGTGTTTTTGTTAAAAGATGCCAGCCCCTGCTTCTACCCGCTTTCTTTATGTAGCGGTTACCTGCATGGAACAGTACCGACAAGCGCTGGTAGGTCGGCGCTGGTTACCTGCTTCCTACATCTATACGCCCTAATCAAATGCGGCTGAATACCAGTATTTTACCCGAAGCGACTGTCATTAGACCTCCGCAACCCAGTTATTGGGTAATTATCGGCATTCTAAGGTTAGATCGGTTGTCAGACTTTCGGGATTCTGACTACCCGTAACGACTGTCATAGGTATTCATATGACACCAGAGTGTAGGATCACTTTTTTATCATCACCCTGATACGTCATTTCACCTTCTTTTTATTTATATTAACCTGTGTAGTACTGTAATTATAGACACATGTTAGCTTGTCTCTGGTAATACCATATTAGATTGTCTCTGGTAACTGTCATATTACTTACATTCACTCAATCGATCATTCATTCGTTCATGATTAAAAACTTATTGGTAGTCATTCGGCAGTCTTGTCAGAGACGTCGAGGTGTGAACATCAAGTGATACTTACTGTGTAATTTTGGATTAAATGGTAACACTTCAGATACAAGTGTAAGTACAGATTAAATCATTATGTATTGAATAATTGGAAATAATTGGAATTGTACCGAGTGTATTTGTGGTTTATGTTGAAGGAAGTAATAAATATCTATGTTTATACTGAAATGTCTGGTTTTCTATTATGAATCCTTTATTCTGAACCGGTGGCCAACAGTTCAGAAGCGGGATAATAAGGGGATTTTCATAATTCCCTTTTTCACGTCCACATTTTAACGGATATTTGATGTCATTTATTATCAGGTGTAATTTATTTTTCCCACTCGGTAAATATATTTTTGTGACTATTTAAGTTAAATAAATATCAAATATTTTATTTTTCTTTTCCATCCGTCATACGACATTTATTTCCTCACTCTTTACCGTAATAATATTAAAGAACCGTAATTAATAAATATCACATCATCTATATTTAGAAAACGAAGTATTAATTTCGACTGTGAATTTATGGAAGTTTCTACTGTGGTAGATTTATAATTATTCAATTTGTTAAGCGACCAATTGATATGGTAGTCTGTGTTCTGTTACATACTTAGATATTTTATAATTAATAGGATATTTATATAAAGATTTTAGTTTACTTTATTCAAAGTAGAATTGGTACGGTTATTTTATTCGTGTAATTATTATCATGATATATTATGATGACGCACCAAATTAATTTAAATTAACTTTTTGTGTTTTTGCATAGTATGACTTACAAGGATAGAGATGGAAAAGAAAACTGCTTTATTTCTGCCTTAATAGCTTCTTTAAAATAATGCAATTATAAATGGAACAATATTGGATCAATATTATGATGATAAAATAAAGACTGACTTTTATTATAATCTTAAATATTGTTTCGTGTTTATGAACAAACACTAAGCTTTACAACTGTAAGTTTCAGATACACTCACAATGGACAAGGAAAGACACAGTCGAGGGGAAGGACTGATGTTCATGGATGGTTATAGATGACGATGGATCGCCCAGGTTAAAGGGCCAGGAAATGTTCAGGATTACAGCATTTCGCATTTTGGCTAGGACAGACGGCCAGGGAGTTCTCAGGTTAGAGAGCAGGGAAAGTTAAGTTGTTGGATAGCGGAATGCTACTGCTACTGGGTGGACTAGAAATTTGAAAAGGCGAAATGTTATTATAAATGAACGAACAAAATTACAAGAAACGAAAAGCAGTCCAGGAATACAGGAGAAAGATCAATGCGAAGGAGATATCGCAACGATAGCTCGAGTCCGGGTGAGTCTTTACCAATTAGTATTATGTTGACCATGACAATGTTAAATAAATCCTGGAGTTCAGATAAACATAAGTTAAAATTTAACGCAAACATCATATCGGATTTGAAGCCTATGAGTAAAGAACAGACTCTGTTAGTACGGATCACTAAAGTTGAAGAATGCGCGGAAATATGTGGATTATATGAAAAGCAACATACATTACGACCTTCCTAATCTTACTGGGGTTACGAAAACGTGGTATCAAAGATGACCTTCTCTTTTGCATAATTAGGGAGCATTGAAGAAAACAAAAATTAGTTACCTATTCCCTTGCCGTGAGAACTATGCTGAACTCCTCACTGAAATGCTAATTAACCGCTAACGTCCCGACCGACGAACCGGTTCGTCAGTGCCATTGTTTATCTATTGTCTATAATTACAGTACTTGAGATTTTAAACGTGTCGTGTATGGTTAATCATTGGAGCGATCAATTATTATTGCATAAAACTGAATTAACTGAATACGTGTAAAATTCATAGGAAACAGGCGGTGGATTGAATTTTAAATAGAGTAGATAATCAGGCCACAAAAGTGGGACTTCAAGTAGCTTAATTTAGTGAGGCAGTATTTTAGAATAGTCAAAGTAGGGCAAACGAGAGAAGTTACAACATACAAGCAAAAGAAATGGGTATGATCACAAACCTCTTATTAACGCAACATATTGACAACTTTAAATCCTGAACGATTAATTCAATTCAATTGCTTTTATTGTAATGAATCTGGCCATCCCAGTTTTAGAGTATACGTATTCAAAGAGCATAATTATACTCATAACGAATCGGCTGAAGTTATGCGTTACTGATGGTTACAGTGACGGATACGTTTTTCGATATTGGTATCAGTGGCTGGGCTGTATCCAGTCATTAGATTTGAGAAGTCTGTCTTCTCAAGTTATGCGTTACTGATGGTTACAGTGACGGATACGTTTTTCGGTATTGGTATCAGTGGATGGGCTGTATCCAGTCATTAGGTTTGAGAAGTCGGTCTTCTCAAGTTATGCGTTACTGATGGTTACAGTGACGGATACGTTTTTCGATATTGGTATCAGTGGCTGGGCTGTATCCAGTCATTAGATTTGAGAGGTCGGTCTTCTCAAGTTATGCGTTACTGATGGTTACAGTGACGGATACGTTTTCCGATATTGGTATCAGTGGCTGGGCTGTATCCAGTCATTAGATTTGAGAGGTCAGTCTTCTCAAGTTATGCGTTACTGATGGTTACAGTGACAGATACGTTTTTCGATATTGGGATCAGTGGCTGGGCTGTATCAAGTCTGATTTGATTTGAGAAGTCGGTGTTCCCAAGTTATGCGCAGCTGATAGTTGCAGTGGCTAATACGTATACGTTGTTCGATGTTAGGATCAGTGGTTGGGCTGTATCAAGTCATTAGATTTGAGAAGTCGGTGTTCTCAAATTATGCGCAACTGACGGTTAAATTGACAAGTACATTTTTCGATATTAGGATCAGTTGTGGGGCTGTATCAAGTCATTAGATTTGAGAAGTCTGTGTTCCCAAGTTATGCGCGACTAATAGTTGCAGTGACAAATACGTTTTGATAATATGATCAGTGATGAGGCTGTATCATGTCATAAGGTTTGAGAAGTCTGTGTTCAATTATTACAGTTAGTAGAGCTAGGGAACTTGGTCTCCATGTAAAGGTTTCTTCTAATATTCTACTGCTTGGAGGTATGGGTGTGAATTTTATTGTTGTATGTATACTAACAGCCAGTGTTGAGGTACAAGGTGTCGAGAAGGTTATAGATGTTTATATGGTTCACGATTGCGTTTTGGATTGTCCCGTGCTCCTAGGACGTTCTTATACTGAGGTGCCTAGTTTAATAACCATTCAAATTCCATTCAGGGTGATTTTTTTGGAAAAAAAGGTGTACCCTGTATACTTATTGTCTAGTGGTGACATTGTTGTTTCATGTCCATCGGATCTAATCTAGTATTTGATGGGAGCATTTACGTACGTGGTTCGCTTCGAGGTGAAGAAGGCAAAGAATGTTATCTTTTATCTGGTAGATACCGTATCGAAGACTGTCATGGTTCCCTGCTTGCATATAATACGTCGTAAGGACAATGTAGCAATTTCTGGGAATTCTTTGCTAACGCGGTCTATCAACACTAAAACATTTACATTTACTACAAGTTTAAAAAAAATGTTCATAGATGACTTTTGAGTCGTATAGCTCTGATGATTTGATAAATTGTGGCGAGGAATTTGTTGGCATTGGCTGAATGGGCTAGTAGCCATTGCTCAACATAATTGCAAAAAGAAAAACACCATTTTGGGTCTGGCACTTTCATACGAGACCGGGGAAGCCATGACGTCAGGTTACACTTTGTTATAATTATAAATAGGAAATAAAGCTTATTTACGAAACAAAAGTAGTTTTAAAACAGAATTAAAAGACAATTTGCGTATCTGTTTTTAAACATAACTTAATAAACATCAGGATTGTTTTTAATGATCTGAAGGATTTACGATTTACGGGCGCTAACGAAATGGTTACGGAGTTTGATTTGTTGGGTTTTGAAGTGGACTCATGTATACGGTCACGTGGTGGGAGAGCAGATGTTGTCTCGAAGTTCCCGGCACTTAAAACCAGCGTGAAATTGGTAAATTTTTGGGGTTGTCTACGAATTTATATTAATTGATTGATAAAAAAATAAATGTAAATAAATCTGTTACAGACACTTTTACAAGTCAATTTTATATGTTTTTTTAAGACTTGATTGATTTCGATCTTTGAGCTTGATATTTAATGTTTTGTTTATTAATAGGTATTTGACATTACCATTGACTGATCTTTTGAAAGGAGGTGGCATGGGTATGGAGTGGTATTCAAGACTGATACTTTATTTTCGTGGCGTCTATTGTTAGCTTTGTGTGATTTTAAAGCAACAACACAAGTTACACACCGATGCGTGCAAAGATGGACGGACTGACGGGTGTGCTTTTGCAAGACGATTTCGTAGGAGTGTTTCGATCTGTCTCATGTTTTGGGCCGTAGAACCTCTCCCTGACGAATATGAGATTCGCTCCTAGGAATCTTCTACCTTGGCGGTGCTAGCGTCTTTGAGTGGACTTATAGTGTGCTTGCTATCACAATTTGTACTGACTGGTGGATTCACATTTGCTAAGCGCAATCTGATTTCGTGAGTTGCACACTGGTGGGTCCAGCTACAGGTGTTTGATTGTGTTATCGAGTCTCGACTTGGCTATCGAGTGGTGCATACTAACGCGTAATCGCGGCCTGGTTTCGGTCCCCGTACATGGGAACTTGTATTTTGAACATTCCTGAGTTGAGTACTCTTTGCCATTGCGCAGAATGGTGGATGAGGAAGTGCAGATGTTTGAAAATATACTCGGCAAAAGGGGTGCACGGTCATGAATAACGCAGGATATATAATATTTAGCTGGGTTCTAAGGAGGTCTGAAGGAGATGTACGGAGGAAACCACGACAAAGTTGGGCATTGCAGATTTGATGAGGCTCTTTGTTGTTTTGAGAAAGGTATTTTTAATCTTGTTTGGAATGGAGAGCCCATGCAAGGCGCCTGCTGGTGAGTGAGAGGGTAACTCTCATCTAAACGAAGGAATCAGCGTTACCTCTATACGGTGGATGCGGACTGCCTAGGTCTTTTCATTAAGAGCTGTTATTTGCAAGTATTGTTTTATGGTTTTATTGTATATGTTGGTATAACTGCTGTCAAAAATACTAAATCATAGATGAGTATACGAGTGTTTGAGGAGCGTATCGGCTAATATGCCTTCTCGTCTGACAGCCGACTAGGAAAGAAGCTTTACCAGTAAAAGATTTAGAGAGTTTGTTCCTTTATGTGGAATGAAGAATATTGGCAATACCGTCGCCTAAAGCGAGTGGGCGAGTCGAACGTTTTGGTGGACTTATTTTGGACGCTCTGTCAACTTCTCCGTAGCCAAGATGAAGACACCTGGGATGATTGTATTAATGAAGTCCAGATAGACAACGGTGCCACGATCCATAACATAAGCTGGAAAGGGTCACTGAATTGTTATTTAGTTTTGGCATTGCTAGCGGAACGGAAGGAATTTTGTACTCTACTGTGTCTAATGCCGCCGATGTAGCTGATCTGGAGGAGTTAGATAGGCTGGGGGTAGAGCGAGCGAAGGTATTGGGGAACAACGGCTAGAGAACATAGGGGTTTGATAGGTATGGGAAATCAGAAAGTGTGGAATGGAGATTAGGTTTGCGTTGAGAGATGGGTGTACCACGATAGTGCGTGTCGGATACTAGTGGTTAAGTTTCAAGGACCACGATCGCCTGGTAAGGGTGCTTCCCAATGAGAGGTATCTGATTGAAGATACCTCCATGTCTCGCAAACGTGGCCGTTATCAACAGGATGTAGTCTTGGTGTTTTGTAGAAATTTGGAGAGTAATGAAGAGGTTAGTCGTAGTAGCAAGTGAAAACAAGGTAGAAATAATAAACTTTTAGTTATTACAGAATTAAATATGCTTTATATTATTAATATTAATTGGTTATATTAATGAGTTCACAGAAAAGTGAAGGTGTTTTATTGAGATCGCGGCCTTCAGGGTTAAGGAGAAAAAGAAAGAAAGAAGGAAAAAGTATTTATTCGGGACGAGCACAGGAAATAACAACCGAGAGCGACGTAGGAAGAAGGAATAGGTTGATTGTAATTGTTATTTCATAAAACAATGTTTTAGAAAGTATAGATACTGTTGTTTTATATTCTTTATAACTATAATTTGTTGCTAGATTGCCAATGTTATACAACTGTTTGATTACTGGAAATATAACACCTAATTAAGACTAAGTATGATTGTTTTGTAGTTTACATATTGTTGGTGATTAAATAGTGAAACTCGTTTTTATAGTGTGTATAAAACTGTACGCGTGAGGACACGCTTTGAACAGGATGGCCGAACTGTTAGCTTGTCTCTGGTAATACCATATTAGATTGTCTCTGGTAACTGTCATATTACTTACATTCACTCAATCGATCATTCATTCGTTCATGATTAAAAACTTATTGGTAGTCATTCGGCAGTCTTGTCAGAGACGTCGAGGTGTGAACATCAAGTGATACTTACTGTGTAATTTTGGATTAAATGGTAACACTTCAGATACAAGTGTAAGTACAGATTAAATCATTATGTATTGAATAATTGGAAATAATTGGAATTGTACCGAGTATATTTGTGGTTTATGTTGAAGGAAGTAATAAATATCTATGTTTATACTGAAATGTCTGGTTTTCTATTATGAATCCTTTATTCTGAACCGGTGGCCAACACACAATAGATAAACAATGGCGGCCGTACCGTTTTAGATACACTTGGGCGAGACACATTAAACCGACCTTTTTTATCACAAGCCACATATCGTTTTTGAACATATAATATTGAAAATTGAAAAAAAAAAGTTTAATGTAATTACACCCGCTGACAGCGTCGCTGTTGTCGCATTTATAATAGTTGCTTTAAAGATTTTATTGCAATGAATTGGGTAAATATGATATGTAAATATAAACGCTGCCATATTTAATGTTCAAATGCGCCATTTCAAAAAGAAAATGAAAATTCAACACGTAACCATTTCAAAATAGCGTAACGCGTCATTAGTTCCATTTTTGGCTACCGGGCCAGATAAGTTTGTGGCACAATATAAAGAAGGCGAAATGACGTATGAAGATGATGATGAAAAAGTGATTCTACAAGAGACCGACGGTTTAACATGCTCTTCGAGACAAGGAGGGTTCTGGATGCCGTGGCAAGCGGAGCTTAACCATGCAAATCATATGATCTGCGAGGTTCATAATTAACTACAAACTTCAGACATTAATATAACATCACGCCTGTATTCACCAAAGGGTTGGGCAGAGGTGTATAGTACACCCACATTTTGAGTCTATTGCCGTCAACCGGGCAAAAATCTAGCCTCCGGGCTGCTACTGAAAAATTCCACACGGGAAACCCAAAAACACTTTGGTCGACCTGGGGATTGAAACTTGGACCTCACGCTTAGCAATCGCGCTTGCGACCACTAGGTCACCGAGGCAGTGAACCTCAGAAATTAAAGTACTTAAATGAAAATGGCATCGAAAACAAACAATATTGCATTTATTCGCGCATTTTCGGGTCGAAACATGTAACTTTTTCGCGTTTAATATCAACAGTAAGTGAGCACGGACTTGGGCGAGGGATCGCTACATAATTGTACAAGTTACTGCGTGAAAACATACAGGCTCGTGGAAAGTGGAGCGTGGACGAGCGGTTGTCGATTTAAATTAAGATTAGGCGTGCGGTATCAGTAGCTAAGAAATGTCAGATGGAATGTTGTCAATCACGGTCATTTTAACACCTTCTGTACCATATTTTTGGAGATTTTTTAATTTTATCTTTACCTATACTTTTTGTAAAAGTTTAGAAATTTCTCATACGAAAATATCTAGTTACCTACCCTATATCTTACAGTAAGAACGATGGGAATTGGAATAAAGCATAGGGGCCTCACAATCGACAACCCGGTAGCGGTTATTCTTTATCATGACATCGCCGAGTATCGGGCTTGAAATTGGGATCACCTAACTATTAACTTATCAATAGCAATATCCCACGGATTACTTATTAGATTAATACAAATAGATTAGTGACGACGTTCTTGCTGATATGAAAATTATTTATTTCAAAAGAAGATAAAGAACATTAACTTTTGAGATCGCATTGAAGAGTGCGAAAGAGTTCGTCCGAGGAAGTACTACAATAAGCAGCATTGCTGTGTTCCAGTGTGTACGGGTGTCGGTGAAATTACAGGAACATGAGATTTTCCAACTTTGTCTCCAAGGTTGTCAACACATCAGCAATCCTCTTGGTGTTGTAGGTGTTAATAGGCGGCGGTAAGCACTTACCATTAAATGAGCCATCGGCTTGCTTGCCAACCTATTACATAAAAAAAAGTCAATGTAATTATCAAGTTTAGAAAAATACTAAAAATAATGATATCGTCAGTGGAAAGGTAAAAAGACTAAAGCGCCACTTTTGGTCAAAATGAGTTATATATACAGTTCGACTGCAATTTTTTTTCTGCGTCGATTGGTCTAGGTCTCGTGTTGATCTGAGCACTTTTTTGGCGCTTTAGCATTCCAAAATTTTGCCTGTAAGTACATTGATGAGTGACTAAAGCGACGTTTTTTCGATGTTTTATAGGTTGACGTCGCTTAAATACTTTTTATCTAAGTACTTAAGAGAAACGATGGCTTATCAGTATTATTCGATTTCTCATTTAAGCTAAATAATGTTTATTAGTAATTAATCCTTCAAACTAAATCCATTTCAGTGGTTTGTTAGTAATTCTGCATTATTGTGTCGTAGTATTGTTGGCGTTTTAGTAAAAATCGTTTTACAAATATTTGTAATGAATGGCGGTTAAGTAACAAAAATATTCCTAAATTCAATAAGGAAGTCTATTTAGTAGTCGGTATGAGATTTTATTTAGTAGTGCGAAAGGCTATACGTCTCATTTAACATAACAATGATACTTAAATTTAACTTACAATTTTCATTTTTAAATATTTCTTTAAAAAAAGACATTCTTATATATAAAAAAAAATATCCCACCGGCATCTGGAACAGGGTCCAAGCTACCGGTGGTCAGGGCCTCAGAGAAAGGAACCTCCTAACACTACGCGCCGTTTCGAGAAGTACCGCTTTCTATATCAGGCCGTTGATCCAGCCACCCAACGAGATCCTCTTTGGTGTTGGTCGAGGCTCTTGGCTATTAAGCTATTCCCCGTACTACTATCCGCACAATTACTGCTCAATCAACATCCTACATGTCGACAACCTCGTGTGCCAAGTCTTGATATTTATTTTCTTTATCTTTCTCAGCTTTCACGAGGTTCTCATCATGCGAAATAGTGGTATCAACAATCATTGTGAGACGCTCTGATCGATCTATCACCACTAAGTCAATATTTAAAATTAAAAAAAACTCCCTTCTTTGTAATGTGGCTGTCGATCCATGTAACCGATTATTAATTATTATTGCGATGATAAGCTGCTTCCCATAACGAGTCATACGAGCTCAAACACGATAGGTCCAAACTAGTCATTGCGGAGGGCGGATAACCTCCTTGAGCCATCTTCAAAGTCCTTCTTGTCAAAAACACAAATGTAAATGTGGCAAAATCACTGAGTCTGCCTGATTATTAGCTATTTCGAAGTTAGAAGTGTAACAACCTTCCAAACCCACATTCCCCTAAAAATTGTACACTAATATTGTCACTAGGTTTGAATAAATGTAAGTCAAATGGATACCTATTATGTGGTTGAAATCTCTACTCCAACTGTGAACTGTAGAGCTGATCATTTTGAAACGGCTGAACTGATTTCCATTAAACAGCCTGTAACCATTCCGATTTAACCAGCCTTAAAAAAAACCGTATTGTACTCGGTTCATTCGTTTGGGAGCTACGATACCACATACACAAAGATAGACAGACATAGGCTTCAAACTTATAACACCCCTCTTTTTTCGTCGGGGGTTAAAAATATGATATATTACGCTTTTTTTAAGTAACTCTTTATCAGGATCACTAAACCACACCAAACTAAGAAAGAATTATACGGCGTGTAGTTGGCTGATGGCGCGGTGGACTTACGACCAATCTTTGAACGGCTCGTGCGCGCGAGTGCAACCTGTGGTCATGGCTTCAGAGAAAGAAACTTTTGCACAATGCGTGCTGTGTCAGGGAGTACCGCACACTCTGTCAAGCCTGATCTAGCCGCCTAACGAGAGTCTTTTGCGGTGTTGATCGAGGCTCTTGACCTAATGCCATTGGCCGTAACGACTAGCGGCACGGACTGCTGAATCCACGTCCTAAATGTTGACAACCTCGTGTGCTTCGTGCTTTTCCAAGTTTCACGAAATTCTCGTCATGAGTGGCAATAATATCAACAATACAATCATTGTGCGACGCTCCGGCCGATCACTAATCAGGCTTTTTGAGAACAACAGTCCTGTGGGTGATGGATGATAGATCGATCCCGGTACAATTTGACACTTTCAAGAACTGAGTCGGACATACTTGAAGTGTGGTACACGATGTAGGTACAAGATTGTATTTCAGAGCATATTGCTGGTGAATAATTTTGTCCTCCAGGTTATGTCTGTGCAAATACTCGCCGTTTTCCCGGACGGTGGCATGCTCGACAGTGTCAACCGTTCCATCCTTCACAATATATTTCCAGTACTTGTTCGTCATCATAACTTCGTTCACAATAGCACATACAAGACCATCGACGTCGCGGCGTCGTCTAGAAAAAACAGCTAGGATACGAACGCTTGCTTTGCCTTACTTCTTTGCGGTCATTGGTTCTATGTATTGTAGGTTTGCGCCAGTCTCTTAAGCCCAGGAGAGCGGGGTCAGTTCCTTGTCCACGGTGATCACATCTCCCTGAAACTGTACATTTCGCGGTTTTGAGGGGTATTTGCGTTTAAAACTCTCGATCCTTTTATATCACTTCGGCGGAATATACAGCCACATCACCGATAAACGCAAGTGATGCATTCGATATACAATCAGCAGTGCACGGACCATTTATCCAAGGCGTCAAGAACGATTTGAATCCACTTGACTATGCCAAAGGATTCATCAAGACCGGCATAACCCAACCTTTAAAGACTTTGCTTCCGCTCAATAAAACATTTTTCTGAACATATTCAGGCGGCCTAAAGCCTACAACGATTGCTTCATGTTGGTCTCCCTAATGCCTATCACCTAATTAAATCCAAGTATGTGTAGGTTTTGGGGAGTGGGATCTAAGTTACTTGAAGTCCCTAGGATCCTACAATCTTCCCTCACGTTTCATGCATAACTGCATTTTTGTCCACATCAAATTCCGTACTGACAGAATTACTGAAGTTTTCAGTTACCTTCAGTAACACCATCAGACACATAAAATCATTAAATCCGTTGTTTGGGTTTTAACAATATTTCTGCATTGGTAATTAAAGGTTTTTCATATCTCGAAACGGCGCAAAAAAGATTTAATGTCTAATTAAAATTACATGCTAGTATTTACAAATAAAAAAAAAACATAATTTTCAGTGGTAGGAATGGTACCACTGAAAATCACAATAACATGAAACTTTTTGTGGTTTAGTAATTTTACTCTCCTGTGTCTGTAAATCGGAATGGTATTTAATTAGTAGTAAGTAATTTTTACTTGGACAAGCTTAAATGTAAATATTCTTGTTAGTGATTTATGCTTTCCATTTTATGCAGCACATAGTACCTTAAGTATATTTACTTGGTTATCATTTACTACTTGATGGCTTGTTAGTAATTTTCGACTGTGGGTACAAAATCATCTAGGGTGGATTAGTATTTTGGCCTTACCGAGTTTTTCGAAATGATTAGTTGATATTGACTAAAGCGACATCTATCTGACGAACCAGTAGAGATAGAAACTCTATTCAAAGACCAAAAAATAGCAAAAAATCACATAACATCGGTATGTTAGTTTCATTAAGATACCTCATAAAGAAAAATTGTAATGATTTTTTTTCGTCAAAAAAAAACTTTAAAACGCTCTCCTGTAAAGTAGGTATATTGGCGCTTTAGTCTTTTTACCTTTCCACTGACGATATAGGTATGTGAAAGTGCTAAGTGGAGATTGGTAATAAGTATCTGAGATCGTGTCCAAATACAGCGATTTAGGCGCTATTCGCGTAGCGCGTTTCGGGTCGCGCGATGGTGAGATACAACCACCTAGCCGTCGGTACATTCCGCCTGCATGAACTCATTCAAGTGGTTTACTGTCGCGTGATAATCGCGGGCATCGTACACACGGCTACAAATTAAGCTAAATTTTTCCAGTACAAGCTGGTCTCTCATTGTACCGAAAGCCTATACAATGCGAGATCAGCTTATACTGGTTTTATAGCTTAAATAACTTTGAAGTGCATGTTTTGTTTTGCCAATACTAGGGAAAACATTGCTGTGTATTCAAGTTGTGTCATAGGAAAAGCGACCGGTCAAATCCTCTTTCTTTTCTGGTGTAGGCACGACCTATTCGAAAATAGCTCATACCGTGGTGAAAAGATTGGCTGACTGACTAGGGTGCGCCGGACTTACTTTAGTATCATCACCCGTGGAGGTTCTTTTAATGCATCCTAGACTAACATACTATCTACTTCTCACTTACATTCAATCTTAAAGCAACGCGGTCGACGTTTCAGTCGCTCGGCAGTGTCCATAGCATTCTCTTTCAATAAGAAAAAGTCTGTCATTTATTGCGGGGCAGGGGAGAGTCTCACACCTACACTGTAGCTACGACATTCACAAATAAAAAATAAAACAAAATTAGGCCTCACTTGACACGAACAGTCAAATGGAGCGCGTTGCTCTGAGCATTCAACAAATAAAAACACATAAATTCCGAAGTTCACTACTTGAGTCGCCCGTCAATGAACATCGGGATCGCACACGTTATCATCCCGTATATTTCCACAGCAGTTATACCGCTCTTGTTTCGAGGTTACTTACAAGGAAAATGCCTCTGTAAGCCCCAAATATTGAGTATTATATAGATTTATTGTTCATTTCTTTTGTTTCGTACGAGCTACTTAAAAGAAATATATCGTTAGGCTTCGCAGTGTTATTAATAGACTATTAACGGCATCTTCGATTATAAGCTCCTAGAAGTTCATTAGGTGTTGGAAGAAATATAGTTTTGGTTTTTGTTACAGGCCTAGATGTTTTTCTTTTTTGTTGCTATGTATGATTGCGTAAAAGGAAATAGCAATTTTCGTGTCTAAAAGAAAATAATCAGCTCCTTGTTTGTAGTTTTGCTTTTATGCAGAGTGTTTTGGGGTGATTATTCGAAAAATGTTTGTAAAAATAAGAACGTCACTATGATCATCCCAAAGTTCTAAATGAGGTGTTTCAAACTTCAATTATAATAATGAAAAATCAAACTACGATTATACCACTGCCGTCAAGCAATAAGACAAGAATAAAAACAATCTGAAATTAATATTAATGTTAACAACGAAGGAGAACAATGATTGTTATCGGTAGCGGGTAGCACTGGGCAATGTTGACAAGAGAGGGTAGTCGTCGATATGGATCGGCCCACCCGAGGTTATAAAGGCGGTGGTCATTGGACGAAGGGGGAGCATTCCGTGTTGAACAGCTGAAGAAGTCTGACCTTTTATATCTGATTAGCTTGTCCTTATTTTATGATCTTGTAATAATTGTGTTAAGTAATATACTGTGATCTAGTTAATGTTACTAATATTAACCCAAATACAAGTACTCTCAGTGGTGGAGAGTCTATGTTGGTTTTATTTACTGTGTTTACCTTGCTCGCAATCCTGACATAACGATATTAGCTATAACTGTAATGATAGAATCACTCCTGAACGATTACGTTGTTGTGTCATTTACATCAGAAGTGGAACAAGAAAAAACCAGTCCACATTATGATTGTATACCCACATGTAAATAATTTAAAAAAATCCAAATCCCCTGTGGACGGACTGACAAAAACTTGATTATTAGATACAATGGTGAGAAATGTGAGAATGAGAAAATGTGATAAATCCGGTGAGTCACAACCATTTTATTATGTGTGAAGGTAGTTTGATGAAGGAAATATAATATGAGAGGTTATTAATTCGTGTAAAATAAATATTAAATGATATCTTTGCTTATTCATGTAAAATAAAAGCGATGTTATCTGTATTTATCCATGTAAAATAAATGAGATGATATCTGTGTTTATTAGTATAAAATAAATATGATGGTATCTGTATTTATCCGTGGAAAATAAATACGGCATCTGTATTTATTCGTGTAGGAAAATACATTGCAAGTCGTATTAGAGTTTGTGGTGAGATGCAACCAGGGTTGATCTTTGGCACCGCCCGGTTTGGCCAGCCGGGGTTGGCCAAAGGCTTCGCCTGGGGAAAACTGAAACTCTAACGTGGCGAAGCAATTGTTATAGGGCTGGAACCAAGGCGGGATATGCCATGATATGGCTAGATCCAAGGCGGGTGATGCCATGTTGATAAAGCAGGATCCCAGGCGGGTGATGCCAAATGAGTTGGCTAAATCCAAGGCGGGTGATGCTATTAATTGATAAATGAAAATGCAGTGAAAATGAGATTCTGTTTTGAATTAATGTTTTGAAAAAGTTTTGAAAATATTGATATTTGTTTTTTATTCGTTTTGTTATAATTCTTGTTGTAGAATGGTACAAAATAGTTTATTGAAATTAAAAAGTAGTTTGTTATTATTACATGGTTTAAAATGTATTTTTGTAGACGAAAACAGGAAATTGTATTTATTATTGACGATAATTATTATGACGGCTTCCGTTAAAGATTAATTTGTCAAATTCATTTTTAAATAAGAAATAATTTGACTTATTTTCGTTAAAGAAGTGTATAATATGTATTGTATTGTTGTAAAAAGGTTGTATTATTAGCGCATTATAGAAATATTATGTTTACAACATCATGTCAGTTTTGTAATATGAGTTTGTGAATAATTGAGATATTATTTTGATCCTGAAAAGTTTTAAAGGTTGATACTTAAGTATTATGATTTTGGGAATAACTGAGATAATATTTTAAGTGTTTATAATTATGTACTATGATACTGTGAATAATGATTAAAGATTTAAAGATATTTAACCATGAAACATTTAGGATGTTTGTTTTCTGATTTTGTGAAGAATTGAGATATTTAAGAATGTAGGATTTTGTGAATAATAATGAGATAATGAATCGTGAATTATTTTAATCGTTGTTATGTACTATGAGTTTATGAATAATGAGATATTTAATCTTGAAATATTTTAAGTGTTTAACGTACTATGAGTTTGAAGTGTTTATATGCTGGTACAATGAATTGTGAATAATTGAGATATATAATCATGGAATATTTTAAGTGTTAATGTACTATGAGTTTGTAAATTATTGAGATATTATGTTCTGATTTTGTGAATAATTATGAGATTTTTACGAATGAAATATTTTAAGTGTTTATGTATTATGGCTTTGTGAATCGTTGAAATATTTAACCAAGAAATATTTTAAGTGTGTATTATGAATTTGTGAAAAACTATAATGAGATATTTAGCCCTGAAAAATATTGTAAATGTATTTAAATGATTTTATGAATTTGTGTATGATGAGATTGTGTGTTTATGTACCTATTATGATTTATTAAATAACTAAAATTTGATGTTTAACCAAAGTAGAACTGTCTAATAGGCATCTGAGATAGTATTTTATGAAAATGTGAAAATGTTGGAAATCTAATGTGTGGTGGATGTTTGTAAGATGTTGATACGAGAAGTTATGAACGAATATAGAACTAGGTTGATACTGAATGAATATCAACTAGTTTAAGTCATGGGTGATGAGCTTGTTGGCCGTCGATGGGATAACAAGCTCTAATCGATTCAAACATTCTTTGGATGCTCTTCATTTTACTTTGGTCAAGGACATGAGTAACATGACGAGGTCAAAGATGAGTGATCAGGTGTGGCCGAGATGTGTACTGTATTATTTGTTTCTGTTTAAGGTCCAGAGGTGTCACTGAAATCAGGCCTTGATGTACAATCTTGACGATGGGGTTGATGGTGCGTCAACCACCAACCACCAACACACGAGGACGTGTGTTTTGCAGGAGGGCCGTGTTATCGGTAGCGGGTAGCACTGGGCAATGTTGACAAGAGAGGGTAGTCGTCGATATGGATCGGCCCACCCGAGGTTATAAAGGCGGTGGTCATTGGACGAAGGGGGAGCATTCCGTGTTGAACAGCTGAAGAAGTCTGACCTTTTATATCTGATTAGCTTGTCCTTATTTTATGATCTTGTAATAATTGTGTTAAGTAATATACTGTGATCTAGTTAATGTTACTAATATTAACCCAAATACAAGTACTCTCAGTGGTGGAGAGTCTATGTTGGTTTTATTTACTGTGTTTACCTTGCTCGCAATCCTGACATAACGATATTAGCTATAACTGTAATGATAGAATCACTCCTGAACGATTACGTTGTTGTGTCATTTACATGATTTGTTATTTTTTTTTAAGGAAGATTCGAATATTCACCCTTTGGCAGTATTGTTTTATTGAAAATCATTAATTCAATATAGACTAGAATTAACTAGAATTAATTAGGTAGTTATTTTTGAACGTCAATGAAGACAGCCTACATAAACCGTATGTACACCTTTCACCGCTTTCTAATGTTTGTGCTGTGAAGAAGAAATGGCGCAACAAACTCCCCAGTAACACAGTTCTGTGTGTCAGGTGAATAAATATTTTGAGTCAACACACAAAGAAAATAATTGCAATTGCAATTGATAAAATATTATGCAGATTGAAAGTGACAAAAAAAAGTATATTAAAATATAAGTGTTCAACTGTTTGTATAGATACTGCTAATATTTTTTTAAAGGACAAGTTCTCTTTTATAAAAATTTTTACTTCAAATATGGTGCGTCATTTCTCTGTGCGTTAACAGATAATTTTTATTTTTTTCTTCCCTACATATTATAAAACAAAGTCGCTTCCCGATGTCTGTCCCTATGTATGCTTAGATCTTTAAAACTACGCAACGGATTTTGATTCGTTTTTTTTAATTGATAGAGTGGTTCAAGAGGGAGGTTTTAAGCTATAAAACGTACACGTGCGAAGCCGGGGCAGGTCGCTAGTTCTTTATTATCAATAATTACTGATATATATAGCCATGTCCTATAATTTACCACATACTTTTTGGCAAGATTTAATTGTTATTAGTAACATTATCGATTGGTACAATCAAACAGAACGGTATTTTTCGGCAAAAAATATCGGGTTTCCATTCCCGGATAAAGCAGACGTTTTAAAAAATCGAATAATATTCAGGTTTGTTATCTCTGAAATCAAGCTTATGACGTTTCGGTTTTGGCCTTGCAGTTCGTTCTCAAAAACTCAACCTGTTTAACCTTGAGTGACTCTTGGAACATTAAACTGTACCTGTATTATCATGTCATCATCAGCCCATAGCAGTCCACAGCTGGACATAGGCCTCTCCAATAGCAGGCCACTGAAATCTATCCTCATCCAGCACCCAGCCACTTTGTGAAGATCATCCACTCCACCTACCATGCGGGCGTCTCACACTACCTTTGCCGATTCGCGGTCTCCACTCAAGAACAAGTCTACTCCAACAGTCATTGGTTCTACGGTTATTGTAGCCTGCCCTTGAGCTCGCCAGAAGGGGACCGAACATGGATGCAGTGGGTCCCGAACCCATAGTACCATTCCCCTTCGGATACCTACGCACAATGGTAAAGAAACGCACTAGAGACCAACACAACGAATCATGAATGAACCATGGCGAGTGCAAGCAGGCCAAGGAGACGCTTCCCGCCGTTGACGGTAGTCTCACTAAACAAGCTCTCCGGCTGTCAAAGCAACAACTGCGTACAGTCGCAGCAGCCATCACTGGCCATGGTTTATTTAACAAACATCTCTTTGTCATTGGAGTTACAGATAGCCCACTGTGCAGAGCATGCAAGGAGGAGGACGAGACGGCAGCCCACGTGCTACTAAACTGCCCTGAGGTCGCCACATACAGGTCCAAGTACTTCGGAAACCCAGGTACTCTCCGAGAGATCACCAGCAACATCAAGGGTGTGTTGGCATTTTTCGAGGAGTTAGGGTGGATCGAGTAATTACACTTACCACCCATCACGCAAAATACGCGCTTAGACGTGGAGTTGCGGACATCAGCCCGTTATACATTGTACCTTATAGGCTGCCCTTTTGCCATTTCAATTTGCTTATCCTATAGGCCAGTGTTCCGCAAAGTGTGTGCCGCGGCACACTGGTGTACCGTGGTCGTTAGTTGGTGTGCCGCGGAAAAATGGCAAGTTTTGTCAGAAAGTTATGAAGAAATAATACCTACCTACCTACTCTACACAGCGGTCCTATGGTATACCTCTAAAATTTCCAGATTTGTAGGTGTACATTATAAAAATATAGAATCGGGTCTACTCGCGTAAAAAATTTTAAGAGGCACAAAATACCTTTTATCCCAACGTTTCGGCCGAATTGCACCGGCCGTGGTTACGGGTAGACTGAAGTGGCGTAGCAGTTGTCGTCTTCGTGAAGCAAGGGCATTTTCATCTACCCTCACTCGATCTTGATTTTTAATAAAGTTATCGTCGATACTGACAATTCAAACTGCAATTCGGCCGAAACGTCGTGATAAAAGGTATTTTGTGCCTCCTAAAGTTTTTTACGCGAGTAGACCAGATTCTATATTTTTAAAATGTGTACAAATCGCGAAAGCTTAAAAACATTTATTGTAGGTGTACCTTGGACACAAAACGTGTGCGGAACATTGCTGTAAGCTATGTCAACATAGATATTGTTTATTTTTTGACCGGGGTTCATACTAATAAATCTTTTACTTACACCAAAGAAATCTCGGAAATATACCCCGATAAAGACATCATTATTATGCGGTGAGTTTGAATTACTATTCAAATCTATGTAGATAAATGTTTCCGTAGTATCTGGGTCCAATGGTAGCTTTAAGTTATGCTGCTCGTACATCCCTCGCTTAGCTTCAACTAAGATTCGAACTAATTTATTTTAAGCTACGGTAGACACTGTGGTTTATATAACATTGTATAAACGATGTAGATGATTTTCAGGTGGTTTATCCACCAGGTTTTTTTTCCTTTCTATTGTTGCCAATAAGCCTGACATTGTGGTGATAGATCGATCAGAGCGTCTCACAATGATTGTTGATATCACTGTTCCGCATGACGAGAACCTTGTGAAAGCCGAGAAAGATAAAGAAATTAAATATCAAGACTTGGCACACGAGGTTGTCGCCATGTGGGATGTTGATTCAGCAATCATTGTGCCGATAGTCGTTACTGCCAATGGTTTAATAGCCAAGAGCCTCGACCAACATTTAAAGAGGCTCTCGTTGGGCAGCTGGATCAAGGGCCTGATACAGAAAGCGGTACTTCTCGACACGGCGCGTATCGTTAGGAATTTTCTCTCTCTGAGGCCCTGACCACCGGTAGCTTGGACCCTGTTCCCGATGCCGGTGGACATGGATGAACTAATGGATTTTAAGGTACGCGTACGGTAGACACTGTGGTTTATATGTGTGGTTTATATAGCGTTGTATGACCATGTAGATGATTTTTAGGTGGATAATTTTTTTTTTTTTATTATTATACTTCTTGGTCCCGCATGTTCCTAGTCACACCTGATGGTAAGTGCAGATAGGGTCTAAGACGGAGCACACGAATTCAAATCACAGAGATATACCCTGATTTTAATCCTGTATTTGTAAATTTTTTTCATGTCATTGGTTTTTATGTCGGTAGGTAGTTTTAGACACTACTGCTACAGATTGCCATAATGGGTGTTTGACTGTTGTTTTTTTATTATAAAAAACAAACCGTATTCTTCCTACACTTTTTTTAAAATAATACCAAATTGTTGTACATTTTTAATAGTAGTCAGATACCCTATTCTGTCTTTTAATTTTAACGTGTTTTTATTTTAATATTTCTATGTTCTAGTATTATGTTTTATGTAATTGTGCTTTTGTGTGTTGTGTTTTCTGTATGTGCTAAATAAATGCCTTATCTATCTTATCTATCTCTCAATGTATTTTTACTGTTTTTTGTATACACCGTGTGCTTGAGGCACCTGAAAGATTTCAACCACGCCTTTCTGATGGTATTATGAGTCAAATGTTATATCAATGAAAGTCTAATTCAGTCAGTTTTTTTTTCTTTATTTAGTAAATCAATTAACTTTAGTACTTCCTTGGAAACAATACCTTAGGTTGAACTGGCAACATTTATAAATTATCGTGTGAGTGGATAAGACACTTCTCACTTCACAACCCTCCCCGACAAATAAGACATGTGGCCAGAGGGGTATGGTACGACAAAAGTCACAGCGCCGCGTTCATAGGACTTGTTACCATACGTCATATTTTTCGATTTGTGGATTTCCGTAAATAATGAATATTTCGAAAATTAAGCTTTATTCAACAAACTATATCCTAGCTTTTCTTCTCCAATTAGGCATCGGAATCGAAGGTTAAAATCTTTCGGGTACCTCGGGCCCATACAAAATTGTAAAGAATTGAAATTGTAATTTCCATTTATGGGATACCAAAAGGTATTGGAGAGGGCTATTTATGCTCGGAGTTTCCCTACTAAGATTAAAATTATGAGACCCGCCGGAGAAGCTGGGTAAGCGACATAGCCCGATTTTTTTGAAATATAATAGCAGTGTGCGGGGCACACTGCCCGAAGAAGGGATGGTCCATGGGGCCGAGAGATTGTGGAGTGTATACCGGAACCGTATACTGGAAGGCGCAGCGTTGGTAGGCCCGTCACAAGGTGGATCGAGTTCAATGTCCAACAGTGGACGTCCGTCTGCTGAATGAAGATGATGCTGATGAATTGGTACTATTCCATATTTGGTTACACACCCTTTTACTATAGGTCTAGCGCTTAACTCAGTCAGTGCCTGGGGTACGGCACGGGAGGGGTGACATAAACTATCTCGCTATACACGTGATAAATATAATGAAGATATCTCTTACGATATTTTTACTACTACTAGATAATGAAAGTGATTCGAGCCATTCATACAGTGACGGTACAGACAGCGATAAGGAATCTGATTAATTAAATAATTTTTGGGATTTCGGGATTTGTTTATTGTTTTTTGTTGTTTCAGTTGAAAATATTACTGCTTATTAAATAAAATAATATAATTATTGTAACTTATTACTTTGTTTACATTGTCAAGCGCAATTATATTAATTAACTTAAGTATACACACGTAAATGTCGTAAGAGATATCTACATTATATTTATCACGTGTATAGCGAGATAGTTTGGACACGTCGTCATATGTCACCCTTCCCGTGCCGCTCCGATACCTCAGGCACTGACTCAGTTATGCGCTAGACCTATAATACGAAATTAATATACCTATTTAATCCGAAATAACTAAACCACAAAGAAGACACGTCTAAAAAGTACGATCAACCTGCAAATACCAGGAAAACAGAACCAAAAAAGAGGTAAAGTCCGCTTACCTCGCTCATTCCTCGCTTATTATTCAGTAGATGTACACCATTAATATGCAAATCAGCTCGTTAACTGTAGCATGGTGAGACAAAAGATCCCGTCGACGGTACTATTATGTATGAGCTACGTCTTTTATAATGAGAATAATGTATCAGTTTGGGTTACAGGAGCTTTGCTTTGGAGACGAGAAGGAAGGAAGGTTTATGTAAAATTTTGTTAAAATTCCTTGCGAAATGCGAAAGTAACTCTGTCTGCTTGTCTGTGATGCTTTCACGCCTAAACCGCTGAACCGATTTTGATGAAACTTGGTACAGAGATAGTCTGGAACCTGGAGAAGGATATAGACTACTTTTATCTCGAAAAATACGGAATACGCGATAAACGATATCCACGCAGGCGAAGCCACGAGCGAACTCTAGTAATTTATATTAATACTAGCTTATGCCCGCAGCTCCGCTTGCGTGGAATTTTGAGCCCTTGTTAGGTGCAGTTAAAAATCTAAAAAATCTTTCATCCCCTATTTCACCACTTACAGGTAGAATTTCCAAAAACCCTCAAACACGTGTATATTTATTTCTCACCAAGAGCCTACATTCTTAATTCCATGCTTCTTACTTCAAAAGAAACAGATTTCTCATACAAACTTTCAACACTTATTTCACCCCTTTAGGGGTTGAATTTCGAAAAATCCCTTCTTAGTGGATGCCTACGTTACAAAAGGAACCTACTGTCAAAATTTCAAGTTTCTAACCCCAGCGGTTTAGGCTGTGCGTTGATAGATCAGTCAGTCAGTCAGTCAGCTTCTCCTTTAAATACAAGGTTAGTTGGAAAGGGGGTACTAATCCGAAGCCCACTTATAGTATCGCTGATGACTGTTTGAAAGCAAGTGTTAAAATTTCAAAATTCGATATATTTTTTTTCCAAATAAAATGATTTTTATTTTAGTTTTTTCAAAAATTCTTCATCCCTGCTTTAGTTACAAATTCAGAAAATGGTGCTTCTAATTCATGACCCCAAATATGACCTAAAATGTAAACACAGCTGATCATAACTGGGGATAGATAGATTTTAGAGATTTTTTTTGAGATTTTTGACCAACTGTTTCTCTTAAACTATTGAGTTTTGGGAAAAGTTGTAGAACAAAAGTTATTCATTATTATGGGTACTTAAACACCCTTTCGGATTAGTACCCCCTTTCTGACTAACCTTGTATATAGATTATTTGAATAAAGGAGGACCCCCTCTTGGTAATTAACAACCGCGTGGTTAACCTGAGCTTGCCGCGGTCAGTCCGTAGATGGGTGACCATTCATTGCACATCGAGACACCACCGTGCCTCGGAGAGTACGTTAACCCGTCGCGTCGGTCTTGAGTGTCATACGAATACTTATGATAGTCGTTACACGTAGTCAAAAGCCCGAAAGTCTGACAACCGGTATACCTTAGGATATCGGTATTTTCGAGTAACTGGGTTGCAGAGGTCTGATAGCAGTCGCTCTGTGTAAATAATATAATAAATAAATGAAAATAAAAATGTTTATTTCTTCACTTAAGGATATAAATAACTATGTTAGGTTTGGAGTCACCTTTTAAGCAAAGATTTGCTTGTATTAGGTGGTTCCGCTCCTCCAGTTTACATTCATTCTACAGGTGTGTGAGAAATAAGCCAAAAGATTAATTTAAGACTAATTAACATTTTGACATTTTATAATTCGTATATCAGTAAGGGAGCGCACTGGGTGTAGAATATGTTTTGTGAGTGTGTGTAATTGTGTGTTTGTGTAGGTTTCGACATGTAGTGGGTGGGCATGTGTGTGAAATATGTGGTACGGGCAGCGCGAGGGTGTGTGGCTGTGGTGTGTATATGTGTACAAATTATTTGTGTTTCTTATGTGATCTTGTGTAGGATATCTTCGGTTTCTTCGTAACTTTTACTCTTGAGCCATTCCGTTAGTGTTTTTTTGCAGTCGTGGTATGTAAAATACTGGTATTCAGTCGCATCTAGTTAGAGTGGAGGCTGACCCCATTTTTGTTTTGGTCATTCGACATAGAGGACAGAATACTGTCATTCGGTTTCTGTCGTTTGTCGTGATTGAATGTGTCCGTCTGAGTTTTTATTTGTTTTTAAGTTCTTCTTTGTTGTATTTTACGTTTTCGTTTATTTTAGTGTCGACGACGTCTGTGGTCTAGTGGTTCGAGTGTCGGACTGCTGATCACGAGGTCGTGGGTTCGATTCCCACAGGACACAAATATTTATGTGATGAACATAATTGTTTGTGTTGGTCTGGGTGTTTCTTATGTATTATGAGTATGTATTTACAAAAAAAAATGTATATTAGTATTATATCCATTGCCTAGTACCCATAGTACAAGCTCTGCTTAGTTTGGGACTAGATGGTGCTGTGTAAAAAATGTCCCAAATATTTATTTTATTATTATATTGTTGTATTTACGCGTAATAATTACGTTCATAACAAGATAAATCTTTTATTTTCATTTCGTTTACCTTGCCAATAATATTAGTAAGGATTCACATTATGACATTACTTTTGCCCGAACTTGTATAACTAATAGCCTAGGTAGCCTGTATCTACATAAATTGAACAGGCAGACACTAAGTAAGCTGCACGCTATTATTCGTGCAACCCGCTCCCAAGTCTAATATTAAATTGGCGATTGATTGATAGTTTCCTTAAAGCTACCCTGTGTGTTGAGGTAGGAGTATGCTATGAGGTAACGCTACATAATGTTGGTTAAAGTTTTTTAGAGAACAATATGCTCTACTTTGGTAAACAAAAGAAAATAAGTATATTTTATACAGTGTGTCCGGCCATGGACTAGCGATATTCTAAGTACTTACTTATATAGCTATTCTAGTACAAAAATACACCACACTAGGGTCCAATCCACCTCCCCGCTATTTGGTAGCCATTTTGCTTTTTTGTTGAGATATTGTCCACAACTGTACGTCTTTGTGTTAACCGATTGTATTGTATTGTAAACGATAGACAATATTCTTGCCCTCCGAATAAGCCTACTTTTATCTCAGTAGGACCAAAACTTTGAGAGTTATGACTTATTTTATACACACGTACAGAATATCTCAACAAAAAAATGGAAGTGGATTGGACCCTAGTGTATAGTGTATTTGTGTACTAGAATAGTTGTTATATAAGTACCTAGAATATCGCTAGTCCATGACCGGACACATGTATAACTGTGCTCTACTAGTCCTAGGATACAGTATGATTGTGTAGTGACATCTGTCACGCCACATGTGAACTACGCAACGCTGCAGTAGTGTAGCAAATTACAGCGGTAACTGTCAAAGATCTGATGACGTCACGACAGATTCTACATCTCGATATCAAAATACATGACACGCAATATGAATTATTGTTGTAATTATTAAGTTATTAATATAGAATATACAATATATACAATACAATATACAATAGATAATAATAAATACAATAGAATAAATACAATAGAATATACAATATATAATTATTAATATAGAATATACAACCGCCCAACATAAAAATTAAGAATATGTATGTTCGTGTCCGCAAAACTCGAAACGTAATCGATGGATTAACTTGAAATTTTAGTTGTTATTAGTACTTGCGCAAGTTTTTTGAAATAATAAACAAAAAAACTTCTTACGCAGTCAGAGCCGCGAGCACTCCTAGTTTTTACTGACGAATAAACGAGAATAATAAATTGTTGCCTCACCATATCCAAGGCGATATAGTAAGGCAACAATTATTATTACATTGCTGGTTGTAGCCAAACGTGACTTAAATTTATGGCTTTCGCTTCACGAGCAACATAATTAGCTTTAAATAACTTAACACCAAAATTATAATTATGAGAAAGCCGGATGTAACATTGCTGTTGAAATTCCCGAAATTATTTGAATTTGTAATCCCGTCAGACCTCCATGTTGGTTGTGCAGTTGGCGTAGTCACAGGCGTAGTTTTTGCTAGTACTCCAAACAAAGAGCTCGTCTCGCTGATATAAATTTCAGCGGAACCTGTTAATTATGTTAAGGCATTTTTTGTGACGTCCTCAAAAGTTTTCCAGTAACTAGTTCCATGTAATTATCATTTTAAACACGTAGTTCAAAAAATTATAATTCCGTCTAACGCGAAATGTATGTCATAAAAAATTCTATATTCAAAAATTCTCCGCAATTGCGTCGTTGTTGCTGAAATAATTAGGTATTTTTTTGACTGACGAAAAGAAAAACATTGTTTCGAGTAAAAAGATGATTATTATCAGAGTTTAGAGTTTATTAGAGGGAGTTTGAAAGTGGCGCCAGTAACAGAAAAGTTGAAAGGAAATCGTTTGTCTTGGTATGGGCATGTGCTGAGGAGGGATGAAACGCACGTGACTAAAAGAGTGACGAATATGAATGTCGCTGGATGGAGGGGGAGATGGATACCAAAGGAAAAGATGGATGGATCGTATTAGGAAGGATATGAAGGAAAAGGGAGTAAATGATGAGGTGACGGCTTACAGGGAAGAATGGAAGAGAAAACATGTTGCGCCGACCACAATTAACTTAGGAACAGGGCAAGAAGAAGATGAAGAAAGAAACAACATCCTATATCATGTACACTTCCATGACACTCCCTCACTGTCACTCAAATAAAAGCTGCCATACCTATTATTAAATTTTAAACACCATATCAAATCCAACGTCAATGTACGTTTTACATATTCACATTACAGGGGGCAATCAATCACTATCGTCGGCAACTTTAGAGCGCTTTCAATAGAAAATAAAATAAATATTGATAAATTGAGAATATTTACTTTGTGGAACATGTGTGCCGTGTGGTACTGAGCTATTAAAATACTTGCTTCTCATGTTCTCTTAGCAGTTTATGGATAGTATAAGGTGTTTCTTAGGTAGATGAAGGTGTGCGAGGAGCAGTATTGTTGCCTCTGATGGGATCCTGGTCATACCTTGTATAAAAGGCTTTAAAAGACTAACGGCCTGTCCACATCTCCACGTGGTCACGGAGCGTTGACGTAACGTGCAAATTTACGTTACCGTATCGTAAAAATTCACGTCACGATCATTGTTATATTTATCGTTGAACGTGTAGATCCTGAATTTTAATAAGAGAAACAGTAAGGTATGGTTTTAAAGCATCGGAGCACATAGGCGGCGACTAACTCGCGGACGTGGAGAGCGCGGGCGGAGCGCATACAAGGTTAGTCGGAAAGGGGGTACTAATCCGCGGGCAACTTAAAGTATCACTGATGACTGTTTTAAAGCAAGGGTTAAATTTCAAAATTCGATAATTTTTATTCCCATGTAAAATAATTATTATTTTAGTTTTTTCATAAATTCTTCATCCCTGCTTTAGTTACGAATTCAGAAACTGGAGCTTCTAATTCGTGACCCCAAATATGACGTAAAATATATTTTAGCGTATTTTTATGTAATTTTTGAACAACTATTTCTCTTAAAGTATTGACTTTTGGGGAAAGTGGTAGAACAAAAGTTACTCATTATTATGGGTACTTTAACACCCTTTCGGATTAGTACCCCCTTTCTGACTAACCTTGTATAAAAGACTTTAAAAGACTTAGGAGCGATTTCACCAACCTAGCAAGTCCGTAACTATTAATCTTGTCATTATCACTATTGATATTTTTTTTATTTAATTTTATTTATATAGTTACAGTGTTTTCTTAATATTACATCTGCCAAACTGCAGAGCAGTTTGTCGGCAGTACGTTCTCGTGGATTATGCACAAACCTATAACTAAGCATACATTGTTACTAATTATATATTAAATCTAAGTTAGAAACCAAGTTATGGCTCTGTAAGCAACTACTCTGTATGTAGATGCAAAATAGTTGCTCACAGAAACACACTACCACTTGTCAACGTGTCCACAACTACTACTCAAAGCAGCGTCAGCTGATGCGTATCACGGGGCCACATCTGTTCACCCCACCATACTGAGTATGGAGTAGACAGACCCAGCCCCACAACACGCACCGACCGGCGGCGACGCCGCCAACCGACTGTTGCAGCTATGGACACATCGACAAGTAATGTTTTCTTAGGAGATTTTTTAGAATGTTTTTACTTTTAACTCGATCGGTTACTTCTTTAGGTAGTTCATTTAATAATGTTGGTGTAATCCATCTTCTCGTACGCTTACCATAATAATTATTTACATTTGGCACATGTAAAAGCTTTTTCTTTGACAGTCGGGTTGGGTAGTTATGTACTCTTTCTTTTTTATGTTTATTAATATTATATTGTTCCAAAATCATTGTTATTTTTACTTTCATGTCAACTGGTAGTATATTGCATATTTTAAATAGTTTTCCGTATTCCTTGTTCAAGCCTTGTTTAGTTTTTTTGCTTACTAACATTTTCAAAAGTCGTATTTGTATTATTTTTATTTTATCTAAATAGGTTTTAAAAGTAAGTCCATAACCACACAACCCATAACTAATAATCGAGTCAGCAAGTGCATAATACAGTGCATACAATAATCCTCTCTTAACTACTGGCTTTAAGGTATACAGTTTACCCAGGACTGACCGAAGCTTATTACAAACTGCATCTATATGTGCGTTCCATGTGAATTTAGTGTCAATAGTCAGTCCCAAGTACCTGTATGTTTTTACCTGCTCCAAGTTACTACATTGACAGCTGGATTTATAGTTGTGGAGACAGTCATAACTATGGCCTTTTACATTTAGGTAAATGTTCTTGTTACGTGCATATGGAGAGCATATTGGCATACATTTGGTTTTGTTTACATTAATTATTATGCCATTGTCATGTGCCCACCTGGTTATATTGTCCAAATCACCTTGTATTGCTTCTTGTATGGAGATTTGGTCCTTACCACTGAATAGGAGACATGTATCGTCAGCGTACATGTAAGCTCTGCATTTTTTGATAACGTTGCACATACTATTAACGTGGACAATATAGCCAACGGGTCCATATACAGATCCGGTAGGAACACCATATTTTACAACGCCCTCGATACTTTCAGCATGAGCAACCCGAACTTTAATAGTTCTTTGCTCCAAGTACTGACCAAACCATCTGTTGATTGGTCCACTTATCCCACACTCATGCATAGCCTGCAACAAGCCGTCGTGATCCAGGGTATCGAAGGCTTTTTTGAAGTCAATAAATACTGCAACCACAATGTTTTTATCATTAAGGTAATTATTAACATCGTCCGTAAATCTTGCTAGTGCCGTTGCCGTGCTTCGGTTTGGCCTAAAACCATGTTGAATATCGGTAATTATATCATTTTTGTCTAAGTAATTTGTAATTTGATTAACTATGAATTTTTCCGTAATTTTATTAATTGTATTTAAAATAGCTATAGGTCGGTAATTTGTATATTCCAGATGCGAACCTTGTTTGTAAATTGGTCTAATGATTGACTCTTTTAACTTTTCCGGATATTTACTTTCTTTTACACATTGATTAATAAAATGTGCTATCACTGGACTAATGAGGTTCTTGATTTCCTTTAAATCTCTTACCCTTATACCATCTGATCCCGGCGACTTGTTGCAGTCCATCAAATCTATTATTTTAGCAATATGCGTGGGCGTTGCTTTATTGAACCTAAAACTGACATTACACGCTTTCACATAATCATGTCTTTTTAAAAACGTCTTGTTACATTTATGTTTAATATTATCAATTTCCCTTGTGAATGTACTACAAAAATTGTTACAAATGGTTACCAAGCATTCCTTTTTAAGTAAATATTTTTCTATAACGCCATCTACTGTTACTTTGTTTTTACCCAGCCAGCTATTAATATTCCCCCATATTTTACGCATGTCTCCCTTACAATTTTCTATTTCGTAACGTCTATGCCTATCCTTAGTCACATTTCTATGCCTATCCTTAGTCACATATGTAGGTAAATGCAAATGTTAGGTATAGAAAAGTTAGAGACCGAATTAGCTTAATGAATAGTTAATGATACGTTGGTAAAATACCTAAGTATAAATTATAGAAAATATTAAAAGGATGAATGCAAATGAACCAATATTTTCAGTTTTATTTTATTTCTCTCCTGAAGTTTTTGTATGTATTAAGTAAGGTGTACTTCCAGAATTTCTGTGGTGGCATTGGACTTTTTAGGGGTGATTATGCACCCCGTGCCTCTGTTTTGCTACATCCATGATCCTGGTGGTAAAATATCTACCAATATGTTGGAAAACGATTTCAAGTCCTCCCCTCCTTTTAAAGAAATTGCGTTCTAACTAAATGTCAATGGGTAGCAAACACAAAAGATTGCATTTCATTGGTCTAAAGCGCTGCATTAGTTAGTAGTTCCACGCGCAAAGTACAGTCGCAAGCATCACCGTTAGCCGTTACAAATTGGTGCAATAGTACATTCGTGTAAGTACCTAAGCTGGTACAATCGCGTGCATCGGTCCATCACGCTCACGGCAACGAGTTTCTCTGATTTATCACTGGTTCACGTGGTTTAATGTAATTTTCGTGCATTACCGGTTTCATACGTGCGACTGTATGTTGCGGTGCTATTAAAATGATTGTGAGTGACGTTGCTTTAGGATGTATCTTAAATATTCGCAATGCAGTTGCAGTGGCGAAGACAGAAATTGAACGTTTCTAAACTTTCGCGATTTGTACACATTATATTTTTTTAGAAGTCGGTACTTCTGCAACTGTAAATTTTATATTATGGTACTTAATTATTTTACTCTATTTAGTGTTTTGAAGTCGGTTTTTACTTTTATTTAAAGTTTTTATTAAATACGTTTTCGTGCCATAAATTACACGATTTAAGACTATAAAATGACACGGTAACGTAATCTTTCCAGCAATTAGGTAATTTTTTTTTAAGAATATGACGTATTAATGTATAATTATCATGACGGCTCCTTCCAAATACATGTAATCTTATTTGTTCTTGGCTAATGTTTCTGTAATGGCCGTTAAAACAGAGATTGAAAGTCCTCATCAAAACTTTTGCTGAAGGGAACCACAAACGAAAATGTTATTTAAGTTTTTTTGTTATTTAAGATAAATAAGAACAGTGATTATATGGCTTAAGCATTTCATCATCATCATTCAGCCGAAAGACGTCCACTGCTGGACATAGGCCTCCCCCAAAAGGGGAGGGGTTTGCCGTAATCACCACGCTTGGCAGGCGGGTTGGCGTAAGCATTTAAATACCACGTACAATGGTCCACTTAAAGGACTAAGTGCGGAAACCACATCTCCTAACATAGAACATAGAAGCATTTAAATACATAATTTAATTGCACTAAACTTCCTTATGAAAGTACGGGCACGATCCACCGAGCTCTCGTGACGTAGAGCCGATCGTCTCTTCAGACTCCGCAGTCACACCGATAATTCAACCCTCATCAAGCTGTCTCCCTCCCCAAGCCCCCGCCAGCAACGCCTTAAGCCGTGGTCCGAGTTCCACTAGGAGTCGCCTTTAGTGCTGTTGTTGCAGGTAGTCATGATGTTAGTGTAGTACAAGTAGTTAGCTTAGGTTAAGTATTTTACTTCCCTCCCATTGGTTGGAGACCCTTCAGGTCTCGACAATAACTGCCCGGTTACGTAGGAGGGATCCGCAACCCGGACAATATACAGCAGACCAATAGAAAAAAAAAACTAATGAAATTAAGTCAAGATGTTTGCTTTGATTGCATTAAATATAGTGACAGGTTTTAAACCCCTCTTCTCAGTTAAAGTACCAACCAAAAGAAAAAAAAACGCAACCCTGTGTTTGTTGTCGCGCAGTCGAGTAATAAATTATACTTTTAATTTTTCGCAGAAAAACATAAAATTGCAGTCTAGTTTACAAGTTAATTACATTTACATTTCCAGCGTAGAAGTAAACAAGATCTAGTTAAAAATCGTCTGCACACGTCTAACTAAATAGCACCGTGTAAACACAGCCAGCGATTTAAAAACGTCAGTGTGAAACTTCCAACTTGAAGCTTAAATGAAATTCTGCGGCAACTGTTCAAGAGCTTGAAAAAACAATTAACTTTTTTGCTGACATAGTTCTTTAAACTTAGGTGTTGAAGAAAAATGTAAGGAGAGAAAAGGATTTTTGTTTGTAAGTGTACAATACGTAGTATGAATATTATAATGGCTTGGCTTTGACGGATCAGAGGGACGAAAGGAGGAGGAGAGGAACATTGTGAAAAAATTGAGGTCTACTGATAGTTATTGTGTTCAAACATGGCCGTGGAAAAAAAAGTAAGAAAAAAAAAATTAGACTCGCACAGATTCAGATCGCATGAAGGAGAAAAAAAAAAACTTTTTACACGAGGCCAAAAAGTCTCCTATCTCAGCTTAATGCTGCGACATATAAACAAACTAGCTTTAGCCCGCGACTTCCCACGCGTTAAAAAAACTCTTAACACACTACCTACTAAAGTTTCTATAATAATATGAATTCAATCATGTTCGAAAGACATGTGGCGCCATCTATTATCGTTATTGTTGTTTTCCTCGGGAACAGTACTTTTTTCGGGATGAAAGGTACCTACCCTATGTCCGTTTCTGTACACCTGACAACGTATATATGCACAGGATGATCAGTTCAGTGGTTTAGGCGTGAAAAGATTACAAACAAACAAACTTACTTTCGCATTTATAATGTTAGTTAGGATGAAAATGCTACAGTACGCGAGGCGTAAGCTGAGCTTCGCATATGTGAGTGCACATAGAATCGATTGCCAAAAAGCAGTATAAACCGGTTTAAACCAAGCAAAAGATGCGTCTGCATTCATTCTCACACTGTACTGACTGTACAACGCTGGTTTTCAGATATGACCGTTGTGATGCCACGGGCAATAACGTCGACATACACTAACCTTCGGTTTCTGAATTGAGAATTCGGGATAAGCAAATACTTATGTAAAATTTGAGTAAAAAATTGTCAAAAAAATGCTTTAAAGTCCGTAATTTTTTGACAACTTCATACTCAAATGTTACTTAAAATATTTGCTTATCCCAAATTCTCAAATCAGAAACCGGAGGTAAAGGTCTAGTACGAAATTCACACAAAAATGACCTTTACATACACCACCAGATCGCGAGCCAAGGCACACCGCCATAAAAACTTAGAAATACCAGCAAACTAATTTAAATCCTATGTCGTTATTACAATGCCTAATTTAGCTTACAACCATACTAAGATTCGACTGCACACATTGACGTAAATTAGTCTTCTTTTTGGTGTTTTAGTCTTCATTCGATTCGGACATTTTCGAGCGTTCTGATCCAAGGTTCATGAGATTCGTGTGTATTTACGTCAATGTGTACAAATAATATTTTTGGCGGCGAATGTGCGAGCGAATCCCGCGCCCCCGGTCGATGGTAGTAGGAGGAACACCGTGATGGTTTAAGTCTGTAAGAGCCTAACACAACCCTTCGTTTTCCCTAGGAGGAAGGTATCCATGAGGACATTCCCACGTAAAAAAACGCGCACGAAAGGTTCCGTACCATCTATCTATATAAATAAAAACAAAAGTCCTGACTGACTGATTGACTGACTCATCAACGCCCAGTCCAAACCCTTGGACCTAGAAAGCTGATATTTTGCACAGCGGTTCCCTTTATAATGTAGACAAGGACTGAGGAAGGATTTTTCGAAATTCAACCCCTAAGGGAGTTAAATAGGGGATGAAAGTTTGTATGAAAAATCGTCAATTAACGGGTTCAAAATTTCACGCAAGCGAAGCTGCGGAGAAAAGCTAGTTATCTATAAAAACGGCAAAAAAATCACGTTTGTTGTATGGAAGCCCCCCATAAATAATTATTTTATTCTGTTTTTTTTTTTTTGTATTTTGTTAAAGCGGCAACAGAAATACATCATCTGTGAAAATTTTAACTGTCTGACTATCACGTTTCATTAGATACAGCCTGGTGACAGATGACAGACGGACAGATGGACGGACAGGACAGCGGAGTCTTAGTAATAGGGTCCCGCTTTACCCCTTGCGTACGGAACCCTAAAAAACAACGTAAACGTGTTTAAACTTTCGCGATTTGTACACATTCTAAAATACCGACTCGGTACTCGTTGCCTTTAAATATTCAACGCGACTACACCCGAGATAGTATTTGAGTTTTTTTTTTCTATTTCACTCTTTACAAGGTCCTTGTGGACTGATTCTACGTAACCGGGTAGTCACTGGCGAGTTCTGAAGGGTCTCCAGCTAATGGTGGGGAAGTAAAATACTTAACCTAAGCTAACTACTTACACTACACTAACATCATGACTACCTGCAACAACAGCACTAAGGGCGACCCCTAGTGGGACGAGCACCTCGGCTTAGGGCGTTGCTGGCGGGTTTTGGGGGAGACAGCTTTCGGCTGAATGATGATGATGATGATATTTCATGTCCATACAAAATGTATGCTGAGCGATATCGTTGTGCTATACGATGTTTGCTATATGCTATATATTATAGCATAGTCTGAACTGCGCTTCATTCCATTATTTGTCTTTATTTATTCCCAAAAAGTGATGACAGCTTTTGCATAATGCAAAAGCAACTTGTCAAAGTTCTGCACAAAAATTATCGAGGATATAAAATAAAATTAAAAATTCTCACAAACTTTTTTTGCCATCAACATAATCTTACCTTCCCACCATAATTTCAGCAAATCTGTGATTAAAAGGCATATTTGAAGGGACAGAATAAATTTATAAGCCGTCAATCTCGTCTGACGTCACAAGATGGCGTCTACAATTAAGTCATGTCAAAGGTTTTTAATGCGCTTTGGAACTTTGAGACGAACGTTGAGTTTCTAATGCTGGGGCTAAATTAGCGGGTGAAGATTCGTGTTGCGTTGGCGCGCTAAAACATCGTGTACGCCCGTATGTTCTTGTCTACATTTTGTACGATTTCAAACTGTGCTAAAGGAAATTCAGGCGTCTATACAATAATTAAGTTTCATGTTTGCATGGAATTTACACTGCTTGGGACTCGGTTAGATCCGCGCGTATGCCACGGCAGCCGGTCGGCTCCTCGAGTATGCCGCGGCAGCCGGTCGGCTGCTCGCGTACGTGGACAGCGGCGCTCGGCTGTCATCGCGTCCGGTCGGCTCCGCTCGGCCACACCGCAGGTAGAAATTGACTGCGATAGCGAACACGCGCGCGCATGCGCCTGGATTGCAGCAGAATGTAGCCGTCGGGCGGACGCGGTCTGCTACGCGCGCATGCTCGAGCATGCGCTGCGATGCTCTGCGCTGCGCTCCTGCGTGGCTCGGTTGGTGGAAATTGTACATTAGGCGGGCGAAGATTCATCGTGCCGGATTGTGCTGTTATCTGTTGTGCGGCCGACGCGTAGGCTGTAATTCAAAATGGAGGAAGTAATGGCGTTGTATTATATGTCTGTAAATTATTATTTATTGTAATTGTACCTATGAGAATCAGTTACATAATAATATGAAAAAGAGAAGTAGGTGTAGCCACCCAAGCGAATATTTTCGAGACAAATCCCTTTGATGCGCGCCAGTTTACCGTCTTTGCCCCGATAGTACATCGTCTTCGCCCGAATACTACGCGTTGCAACGATCTATCCGGCCACACTCATCGCGTTAACACGAATATTCGCCGTAGCCCGCTAATGTAGCCCCAGCATTAGTACAAAGGGTAATTCAGAGTAGAAACGACAACTTTTAGGCTTGATAAAATGTATTTTATCTTTTCTGTCTCCCTCTTTTTATCTTTTGTGAAAGGGAGATAGTAAAGTTTGCAGTTTGCTTGCTCAAAACTCAAACGTTTTTCCGAGTTCCTTCTCCTTTTTCATCTCACATTCTAGTAATTTTCACTATTCTAAATAGAACTTTATCTGGGTTAATTCTTGAACCAGTTTTCGAGAAAGAACGATTTTCTGATCACATCCCTCTAAAATATTCGGTTTTCCGAATTATTCCGATCTTCCTCGTCAATTAAGTCAAATTACGGTGGGTTCTTTTAAACTAGATTTTAATTCAGCGTTCGAAGCGTGAATAACAAATTGAAAACCGACGATTTAAAACACCGTTTTCGTTTTGCATTCATTGTGGGTAGAATTAAAATAATAGGTGGCCTCCGGAGAATGAATGTTATTAACGTAGACTGTAGATATACGTGGACACTTTATTTAATATCAAAATTAATTAAACGGTCAGTTAAATGAGTTTATTCAATCTTTGCATATTTTTTTGTATTAGTGTTCTGTTATATTTTTATGTTCGGGTGCATTAAAAGAGTCTCCACGACTGCGGGCTTACTATGACCTCTTAAAGCAGGACAGAAGTTGCCTGGAAGTTGAACTGCCCTGCTTTTTTGTACTATGACATCGTTAGAACAGGCCTGCGACAGGCCTGCTACGTTGACGTTTGCGAAATCCGTTCAGTTTTTTTTTTGTATAGACTTTTCGTACCATGAACAAGCATAACCGTTCAACTTGGTTCAATAGTCGTTCACCTTTAGTACTGTCATGGTACGATTTTTAGCGATTCAGAAGCACGCCTGCTTTTGAACGGAAGTTGACTGGCTGGCATTTGAGCGTTTTCTTAAGAGGTCATGGTAAGCCCCCTGACAATACGTTACTATTTTCGGCACTCTGGGCAGTCAAGCCTGCTACAATACGGCCGACGTATCTTGGCGAGTCTGAAGTTAGTTGTTTGGCTGCGCAATGAATCTTTAAGAAACGAAATTGTCTACTGCGCAGCTAATCAACTAACTTCAGACTCGCCAAGATCATCATTATCATCATTCAGCCGAAAGACGTCCACTGCTGGACATAGGCCTCCCCCAAGCATCGCCACTATCCATGTTGGGAGGGTTTGCCATAATCGCCACGCTTGGCAGGCGGGTTGGCGATCGCAGTATGGTTGTTAAAGTACTCAGAGACCGCTGCTGCTTATCCTCTATTGAATCCCTTAGTCGCCTTCTACGACACCCATGGGAAGAGATGGGGTAGTGCTATTCTTTATGTCCGGCATCACACGGGACTAACTACTTGCCAAGATACGTCGGCCGTATTGTACCATCCTTGCTGACTGCCTAATCTTTTCACTACGGTATGAACTATTCTCATATAACGTCGTGCAGACACGAAGGAAGAAAAAGAATACATTATGTAGATATTATACAAGGTGGTAATTTGAGATGGTGCTGTAAGGGTAGTTACCTTAACCGTTAAAGCTACAGGAAAACATTCCTGCGTTTTCTCGCTGACTGTATTTTTTTTTTCAAAATCTTTAAATTCCTTGCATAATATTTTCAAAAAATATCTCCTGTCTCCTAAGAACTTTTTCCTGGAGCTACAGCGGTTAAAGTAGCTGCTCTTACTGCCCCATCTCAAATTACCAACCTTTATAACCGCACCGTAAGGCCTCATTTACGAAGACGCAGGGCGTCGCGCGTCGCGTTGGGCGACGCGGCCCGCACTAAATTCAAACATATGGCGTTGTATGAGAGAGTTTACGTAGAAGCGATTTTACACGCGTTTGCTTGAAATGGAGAGCGGAGCCCGCGAATGCCATCGCCGCGTCACACGCGACGTATATCGCAGCGGCGCACGCAGCGTTGAGACCAGCTATTTCTGCAATTCTCCGTTCACTGTAAAACTGCACAGAATGAATGTTAAAAGAAAAGTGTAATGATAGCACAAAAGCTGCACGGTAACTAGACAGGTATAGTCCGCGAGGCCTAAGCTGAGCTTTGTATTTGTGTGAGTCCACATAGAATCGATTGCTAAAAAGCAGTGTAAACCGGTTTAAACCAAGCAAAGGACGAGGAGCGCTCTATTCCGACGTCACACCTACACCACAGGGTACCTACTTACTACATACAGTGGGTCAACGCCCATACATTTGACAGGTTCTATGAAATGTCAAAATTATGTAGGAGCGGAGGTTATGTCCCAAGTATGCAGTATGGCTACTCGGGACATAACCTCCGCTCCTTCACCCCGCAACCACCCGCACGATTGCTCTGCGACAATGTTCTACGTTGACCAACTGTAAGGAGAAAGATATAGGTAGACTGTGCCTATACTATCTATGTGCACTCACGCAAATGCAAAGCTCATCTTAGGATTCGCGGACTGTAGCTCTAGTAGAATAAATATGTAATACAGGTTACAATTCTGGCATTTAAGGCGAAGTCGTGTGCAAAGAGCGGTTTGTATGGCCTTGGGCCATTGCACATTATTTAAAATTATTTCTTTTAGGAACGTAGGGTGAGGGGCTGGTGGCTAATTAATAACCGCGCGGATCATATAATTTTTAAGGTTAAGCTGCATTTGCCGCGGTCAGTCCGTGGATGGGTGACCGTTCGTTACTCATCGTGAACCCTGCGTGCCTCAGAGAGCACGTTAAACCGTCTGTCCCAGATGTAATACGATCTCAGAATACAGAAAGAAATACGATGATGGAGATTTTGGTCCAATTTCGTTTTTTTTATCGAGTCACGTATCAATCGTGTTTCGGGCACCATCATACCCTAAATGTGATTTGGGTAATTTCAGATCCCATAAAAAATGTTCAATTCCTAGTTTTAATGACTTAAAATAGAATTTCCGAACGGTCGAAACTTGTACTTTGGGTCTTCCTCACCTTAAGATGTTCTTCGAAATGTAAGTTCGTGAACATATGTGTATAGGAATACATATAGAACGTATAAGGTTCTATGATGTAAGTTTTCTTAAGAACTTTAAGAGCGTTTGTCCACCGTCACCTTCACCAAAAAACGATATTATTTCGGACCGAGTTCGGAATGAAATTCATATGAATTAAGGTCATGGCACACTATACCGGCACCGCAACGGTACCGCTCCAACCCAGCAATTAACTTGTCATTCAAATTAGAGCATTAAATCGCGTGTCGTATAATATGATTTCATCATGTTAATATGAAAAAGCCAACGGCGGGCCGTCAGCGCGCTTGCCGCTACCATACAACTCGACTCGCAGCCAGCGCGCTGCAAGCGAGCGGACCGTGTGCTTACAGCGGGCCGATGGCATGCTTACTGCGCGCCGACTGCGTGTTTACTACGCGCCGACTCCGAGTCCTAGTCCTAGACGTGTTCAATCACAAATGCCATATAACAAATGTGTTCGCGGTGACAGCAAGCTTGCACCTCGCGGACGGCACGCCGTGCGGCAGCAGTGCAGTTACCGTGCCGGTATAATGTGCCATGACCTGTATTCGCTCGAGATTATTTTCTGGTATAAAGAAATTAAACATTTGAAAATAATAATTCCAGTTTTCAAAATGACTTCTTTAGAATGTTCCATGTTCCAAACACCAACGCAAAGACTACCCTAAGACTTTACAGCTCGTAAAATTTAATAACATCGAATGTGCCGTTGTTTTCCTTTCATAAAAGGGTAATTTCATTTTCCCACCATAATCGAGATCTCCTTCCAGGAAGTTGCGGTTGAAATAAAAAATAAGGAACCATTTCTTCTCTCCTGTCATATTACGTGCTAGTGTTTCTTTAGCTTATGGCTTTTACGAAACAGTAAATAATATTTTCTATTATGTATCCATGCTATTCTTTTCGTGAAGTAATTTCTTATTCACAATTTTTTAAAATTATGATACAAGGTTAGGCAGAAAGGGGTTCCCTACGTGACATCGAAACTCAATACATCCACCACACCACATACGCCACATCGAATATCGTGAAATCGAATGGTTACAGTATCGAATGGTCACATAATCGATGGTACGCTACATCGAATGTCGTGAAATCGAATGTTTACAGTATTGTATGGTTAGTTACAATACAACATGGACTGGTTGCAACATTGACTGGTTGCAAAATCGTTGAGTTATTGCATCTAAAGATTGTTGTATCCAGTAGTTACTGCACCGAGTAAAAATAAATTAAACACACAAGAAAACAATATCAATTAAAAAAAAAATGACTGATATGCAATTCGCTGTGATGAGAAATCGATACCTACTGTAACCATTCGATTTAACGACATTCGATGTAGCGTACCATCGATATCGTAACCTTTCGATGTCGAGACTTTCGATGTGGCGTACCATCGATGTAGAGTACAATCGATTATGTGTGACCCTTCGATGTACCGTTTTCGATGCTGCGACATTCGATGTATTGAGTTTCAATGTCTCGTAGGGAACCCAATCCGAAAGGGTGTTAAAGTACATATAATAATGAGTAACTTTTGTTCTACCACTTTACCCAAAACTCAATATTGTCAGAGAAACAGCTGTTCAAAAATCATAAAAAAATATGCTAAAATCTATCTTCGCTAAAATATTTAGCTAAAATCGCTTCCAAGCGCCGCTGCAGCAGCCGACGGCGACTGAACGTGCTGGCGCTTGGAAGCCATTTCATATAAATACATACAAACCAGTAGTGCAGCTGCGGCCGACTTCATGCAGTCGCTGCACGTGCTGTCGGCAGTTGCAGTTGGCAGCTCGGTTCGAAATAGTACCTTTAGAAGTCTTTTTGTTGTGCAGGTCTGTGTGAGTGTGTCAATTCGGACGACTGCAGGTAGTTGAAGTACTGCTTTAGCTTATATACAGGGCACTCTAAGTATACATCAAACTAAACTACATTGACCAAAAATAATTGCTGGGAAACGACTTTTATTATTTGGCATAAAAAAACGCTTTTTTTTGTAGCGCGCGATGTGTCGTTGTGGCGATGCCGCGCGTTTGCATGCGTGCAGCGGCCACACAGCTGAGCCAAGGCGGTCGTGTGCGTTTGATATTCGTTGCGTTTTTATAACTTCAAATGCGTAATTTGTGAGGAAAAATTGAAAATTTTGATAAGGTTGTTTGGAAGAAAGTTTAGTATTATCACTTAGAAAAAAAATGGATACTTTGACCTTCAATATCTCCAAAACCAATGGTTTCCCAGGTATGGTCTGGTAGAAAAAAATGATCCCAATGATGGGTAGAATATGTGGTTTTCGCTATCGTTATCGGTCTTTTTACACCCGATATATTCTGTGCCTTGGTTCTCCTGTGGATCTCATCATTTTTTTCTTAATGTAATTAATAGGAAGAACAGACTGTAGTGATTTCAAAGAGCAGTATGAACATCTGGGCACTTGCTTCACTTTAATTACAAGTACGACCATCTAAATTAGTAATACAGTTCTACGGTCTACAGTCAATGAACAAGTTCACCTCGAACGTTAACAATTCAAGGGTCACTACCCTGTAAATCGTAAAAACTTGTGTCTGGCGTACACCAGTAAAATTTTATCGTTCTTTTAAAGTTTTATAAGTTTAGACATAAAATTATGAATGTACGCTGAACTTAATTAAAATTTGTAAGCTTGTGGTTTGTTACATAATTCGTAGAAGGGTTAATATGGTTTGAAGACTGATAACAGCTGAATTGAGTGGCAATAGTCACACTTTTCTTTCAAGTATTTCAGTTTATTCTTGGATATTTCAAGGTCAGTTCTAAGTGGCACTACAGTTTTGTATAGGGGCTTCCAGGTGTATGCAGTGTACAGCCCTGGAAGAAAACGCGTCCATTTCTATCCATTCCACCTTAATACGCGCAACTGATAGGACTCAGCATGTCGCAGTCCATAGTTGGACATAGGCCACCCCCTTTTCTGCATCCAGTATGTCGCAACCGCCTTGTTCTACTCTCTGGTTCATTTAGCTGGAGTTAACCATTCTCTCATAAGAGCGAGCAAAATGCCTGTAACTACAGCGTCTGTAGACAAATGTCAGTCGATGATCGCTAGAGAATAGAAACGACAATTAGATGTACTGGATTGACATAAGCTTTTGACCGGTCAAGCGATCTCTTACGTCATTTCAATACATTTAATTGGCGTATCTATTCTCTGGCGATCGTCGATTGCCATTTGTCTACAGACGCTGGTATTGCTTTCACTTTGAGAGCTGCATTTGGATAGTTGGTTACGATAGACGGGGTTTGAGTCTGCAGTAATAATATATGAACAAAGTACCAGTAAACTGGCATTACTTTAAGGGGTCTTTGATAAAAATACTAGTATTGCTTGCTTGAAAAAACTAAAGCAAAATATGTGGTTTTTTTCTAATAGCGTTGGATTGTCGATCGCATGGTTGAGCCTATTTTTTTCACTCCAACAACTACTTCCAACATTTTTACTACATGCGCTGGATAATAAAAAGCCGATGAGAATTTTTCACACTAGACTACACTAAAGAATGAATATTTTCAGCGCCGGTAATATTTTATCAAGCAGCTTTTAATAAAGCTATCGTCAACCTTACTAATGACACCCGCCGAGTCACCGACAACCTGTTAAACTACTTCATTAATTATTATTTGAGATAATTAATTCTCGACAAATGGATGTGTGTTTAAAATTTAATAAATTAACGCCTCAACACGTTGTTGAAACGCCTTATTACTACGTAATTCTCTTCTTAAAGAGAATATACACTCTGGAGCAATAAATCCGGGTCACCAACATAATCCTTAATATCTCGGAAGCTAAAAATGATAGCGTATTTAAATAAAAAGTATTTTTCATCCCCCCGTCTCGGAAAGAGTATTTTTGCTCTTCGATATCTGAGTGCAAAAGCCGTTTTTATCCGCTAGAGGATGAAGTAACTTGAATTTAGAACATCGTGTGCACCAAGTTTGTGAATTCAAAACTTCATTAAACCTATTTACTTCTACCTCCATGGTGCCGAATATATCATACAACCTTTTTAATTAGTTAAAACTCAGACTCGAAACCTTCTTGGTGTATTACTTTTTTTTAAATTTGCTTGACGCGCGCCTTTTCTTTTCACGTCATATTGTTAAAACCTTCGGTTAAAAACAAGAAACTTGAAAACAAGTGAAAAACGTAAAATGAGTGATTCTAGCGACGAGGAAGTTTATTTTTTTGTACATTAAGTCATTTCCTCGCTGAGGTGGGATGGAAAGTTACGTGTTGCACTCGAGTGCAAAGATTTTCCCGCTGTCTGTCCCTATGTATGCTTAGATCTTTAAAACTACGCAATGGATTTTGATGCGGTTTTTTTAATAGATAGAGTGATTCAAGATAAAGGTTTTAAGCTATAAAACGTACACGTGCAAAGCCGGGGCGGGTCGCTAGTAATTGTATAATTAATAAAAATCTTAATGTATGATATGCTAAATGGTAAAAATTAATTAATATCATTGTAATAAAAATAGAATTAAGATTTTTTTGTTGTGCCCTATAACAGATCCATAGGTAATTGTCACTCAACTAAATATTATATTTTACCATCTATTATACACATTATGGAAAGCAAATAAATAAATGAACAATACATTTGTATTAATTAAATTGATTAATTATTCATTAATTCAAACTGTAACATTTGATAAATGGCAAAACCATAGTAACTTAACTTACAACTTAAACCCATCGAGTATCAACTTTACACACGATGAAATATCTGTTCAACTACCAGGCGAACATAGCCGTGAAGAGTTCCTTGCTTTTACTTAAGTTTTGAAACAGAAAGCGCAATTTCAACCGTTGAAGTTAGTGGATAGTTTTCTCAAGCTGACGCGCAAACGCCCTGACGTTGAGTTTTATATTAAAGCGCACATTCAACTTGTCTGTTTGCGTATTAAACATATGAGGTTATTTGTTAACGTTCTATGATAATTTGTAAGTTATATGGTCTTACTTTTGATGTAATTTTGCATTTATATACAGGACGTCCCACGACTTTGCCACATGGAGGGTAAGTATCTTAAATACTGTAGATAGAAAAAAAATCCGAATGAAGACTCCATTTTTATTTTAAAAACAATACGAACTGCATTCAAAGAATTTTAAATAATCACCTGTCTGAACTGAAAACAAAAAAAAAACTGTAATTTTATTGTACTAACCGAAAGGCTCGATCAGATACATTTATTTCTTCTGAATAACATAGCATCAAAAATAAAAATAAAATACAATTCTACACAAAAATCCTTAACAAAACACTCCTTCAATTTTCACAAGTTCTACCTACAAAATACTACTCAATACTTAAAAGCGTAGAGATCTTTAGCAGACAGAAGCCCTAAGCTCACAAAGTTAGGTCCTCATTACGGCACTGTTTCCAATAATGAGGCCCCTGCTAATAAGGGGCGCGCACCATCCAAATATTAATTACTACCTTTTGTCGAGACATGCTAGGTCTCTAGGTAGACTTCGGAAAAAGGTAAAGATAAAGAAAATGGGGTTTAAAAGGTAGGTGCTGACTTTTTATTCAGTGTAGTGGGATCTGCTTTAGTATTTCTTTGGCTTTGAGCTAATGAGTGTTTTTGCAGGCATTTGTCATTTCTGTGTAGATTTATGATAATTGTGTCGCATTCCCGGATGCAAATTCTACTCAAAAACATACCATTCACGCCTGTATTTCCAAAGGGTTGGGCAGAGGTGTTTAGTACATGGTAATTTTCCACTTAAACCGGGCAATTTTCTAACATGTTATTGTGTTTTTGCGAACAAAACTGTTAGGGCACGCCCCTATTCGGTTAGCAAACAATGTTAAACCGGGTCCGTAGCGCCAATTTTGCTAACAAAATGGTTAGGCCACGCCCCTATTCGGTTAGCAAACAATGTTATCCTATTTATGATTAGTTACGGTTTACTCACGTTCATTTTTCGGGATTGCCCGACTAGTTTCGGACCCAATCGGAGTCCTTAATCATGAGCTGATCACGCGGCGAGGTCGCGAGTCGAAACTAGTCGGCCAATCCCGAAAAATGCACGTGAGTAAACCGTAACTATAACTAATCATAAATATGAATGTGTCTCACGAAAGTTATAATAATAAAATGTTATCCTGTTTCCAAACACGAAAACACGGTGCAGCGGACCCGGCTTTATGTTTAAGTCCCATAATAGGGGGCGACCCTATTGTCATCAACCGGGCACAAATCCAGACTCCGGGCTGCTACTGAGAAATTATACACGGAAAAATCTATTTGAGGATCGAACCCAGGACCTCACGCTCAACAGTCGCACTATAGGTCTAGCGCTTAACTGAGGCACTGCCAGCGGTATGGGAGCGGCACGGGAGGTATATACACGTGATAAATATAATGTAGATATCTCTTACGATATTTACGTGTATACTTAAGTTAAATTAATTAATATAATTGCTCGTGACAATGTAAACAAAAAAATAAGTTACAATAATCATATTATTTTATTTAATAATTATTAATATTTTCAACTGAAACAACAAATAAATCCCGAAATCCCAAATTTAATTAATCAGATTCCTTATCGCTACCTGTACCGTCACTGTATGAATGGCTCGAATCACTTTCATTATTTAGTATAGTAAAAATAACGTAAGAGATATCTTCATTATATTTATCACGTGTATAGCGAGATAGTTCAGACACGTCATTTTACGTCATATGTCACCCCTCCCGTGCCGCTCCCATACCTCAGGCACTGCCTCAGTTAAGCGCTACACCTATAGCAACTACTAAAACAAACGAAGGAATCTACTAAAACATTATGTAAAATTCGTAATTGAACCGTAACTCAACCACGGCCGTTTAACCGTGAAGTCAAGCAGCACTGCTGCAACTGTACTAGCTGCGGTTCGATAGCTAATTTAAACCATTTTGTTAGTAAAATTGGCCTCTAGGATTGGACTGGACTGGACTAGGCTGTACAGCCGCAGCACTTGGTCTTGCGCATCAGTTTACCCCAGCTATCTTCTTCAGTTTAACAGTCTAGCTGAGCTCATCACACGAAGCGTTTGCCTAAACTTTAAAAGGACTTGAAAAAAACTATACAAGGTGTTTATCTGTATCCGTGACATATTTAAGGAGGTAACTTCTTTTTCTGCCGTGTCGGCACGAGCTATACAAGAATAGCTCATGCCGTGGTGAAAAGATTAGCCAGTCAGCAAGGATGGTAGCGAGGCTGACTGCCCAGGGTGCGCCGGACGTACCGAAGTATCGTCACTCGTGAAGGCTCTTTTCATGCACCCCAAGAGGTAACTATACCACCGAAACTGAACACGAATCAATAAAAAAAATACCAAAAAAATTAAATGAATTACATTTTTATGTTAAATATTTGTAAACAAACAAATTCCCCCTGTGTGTCGTGCGTGACACAAAAAGGACGCGTGAAAATCCACAAAAAAAAAACAATAGGCAGAATTCCGCGCTGTTGACTGCTGGTGAGTTATTCTCGAAGTCATTCGGGGCACTTCGGGATTTATTCTCAAACCCTCGCTGTTTCTAAGTGTTCGGTTATTAAATAACCGTAAAATTGGATAATAATAATTATGTATTTTTAGATTAGGTATTAAGCACATTTTTAAACATTTGCTCTAAAAATAACTTTAAATAAAAGTAAAAACCGACTTCAAAACAAAAACTAAAAAGAGTAAAATAATTACCAAAATATAAAATTAACAGTTTCAGAAGTCGGTGGCTTTTATTTGTTTCAGTGATTTGCTTCGTGAATTGCACCGACTTCTGAAACTGTTAATTTTATATTTTGGTAATTATTTTACTCTTTTTAGTTTTTGTTTTGAAGTCGGTTTTTACTTTTATTTAAAGTTATTTATTATATACGTTTTAGTGCCATAAATTACACGGTTTAAGACTACAAATTTAAATGACACGATTGCGTAATCTTTCCTACAATTAAGTAGTTTTCTTTAAGAATTAATGTATAATTATCATGACGGCTCCTTACAAACACATACAAACTTCTTTGTTCTTGGCTAATGTTTCTGTGATCACAGTTAAAACAGAGATTGAAAGTCCTTATCAAAACTTTTGCATAAGGGAACCACAAACGAAAACGTCATCTAAGTATATTTTTTTTTTGTTTTTGTTGATTATTTCAAAAAGCGCTGAATCTATTTAGATAAAATTTATATGGGACCACCTCTGAAGTATGACCTACCAAACAAAAAAAGAATCATCAAAATCCATTCACAATTGGAGGAGATATCGCGTAACAAACATACAAAAAAAAAAAAAAAAAAACATTCAGACGAATTGAGAACCTCCTCCTTTTTGAAGTCGGTTAAAAATATGGCACGGTTACATATCAAACTCTTGACCAGACCATTTCTCTGACAATATAAGGTCCAATCAATATAGGTGGACAAACTTTTACAGATCACAGTACTCCTGAATATGAACAACTTTTACGATGGGACCAACTATGAAATGTAAAAAAATATATCAGCTGTTCCATACAAAAGTGCAATACCTACACGATCAAAATGTATAGAACAGCTGATTTATGGAACAGCAGGCAACGAATTCGTGTAATTCCTTCAAACCGCGTGATCTTCTGGTGACACTGATTGACCCTGCCTACGTTTTTTCAAAAAAACATTTTCAAAAAATGAACCATGGTATTCTGTATCTGAGTAATTTTAGCGTCCCAAGTTAACTGACTGCCTGGAGCGATATCGCGCTAGTCGTGCCCGTCAGCTGTGTTGTCGTGCCCTCATTAATTTATGCAAGGCATCGAAATTTTCTATCACATAAAAAAATATTTGGGAAGAAAAAAAGTTTTTTTTTTTTTTTAATCAATCTAAATTCCGTGCGGGGTTAATCTATACCATTAAAAGATCATGTGGTTTGAAGGAATTACACGAATTCGTTAACACCCTGTAGTAGGTAACACAAATCATTTTTTGATGTCGCTCCAGTAAAATAATTCGAATCCTAATCCTAACTTCCTAACTTAATATTACAAATGCGAAAGTAAGTTTGTTTGTTTGTTACCTTTTCACGCCTAAACAACTGAACCGATCATCCTGAAATTTTGCATATACGTTGTCAGGTGTACAGAAACAGACATAAGGCACCTTTCATCCCGAAAAAAAATATTGTTCCCGAGGAAAACAACAATAACGTTCATAAATGGCGCCACGTGTCTTTCGAATCAAGATTGAATTATATTATTACATAAACTTTAGTAGTGTGTAGTCGATTGTCAAGTTCTAAATGAACGCGAGCGAAGCCGCTGGCAAAAGCTAGTAAAAGTATTTTTTTGTTCCAAAAACTAAGCGTAGTGCTCAAAGACTGTTAGACAAAATCATTCGTCTATTCCCAAATTATTATGTTCCACGCTTACATCTAAAATACTAAACAGCCAGAACAAATAAGCTGAGTGTTATTGAAGTAGACATCAGACCTGAGAGGAATACAGTACACACACACACAGTCGTTAAAATTCACGAGGAGTATCTCAAGTCAATCGGTATAAAGACTTTGTGCCACCACGTTATAGCAAGCGTTAATTTATAGCATCACATAACTCATAATGCAAATACAACATCTAGCTTTAATTCCGTCAAACCAGATCGCTAATTTGGATGCAGTATGTAGCACCACCCTCCCGCCCACAAGTATACAGGGTGTAAACGAATTCGTGTAATTCCTTAAAACCACATGATCTACTACTGGTGTAGATTGGCCCCGCACGGGAATTAGACTGATTAAAAATAAAAATCTTTTTTTTTTCATTCGGTAGGCGTAAGTGATCGTATATAAACCACCTCATAAAGATTAAGAAAAAAAAAAAAAAAAATTTCCATTTTTTTTTTTTTAATGAACGTTTTTGTGCCACGCATAAATGAATGAAAGCACGGCGATGCGGCTTGCGGGCACGACTAACGCGGTATCGCTGTTTGCAGTCAGTTAACTCGGGGCTCTAAAACCAATTTTTTTTTTGTTTTTTTTTTACTTTACTTAATAAAATACCCATACACTAGGTATAATGCACATGCAGAAGAAGTGAAAAAATAAAGCAACATGCAACCGAATTAATACGACACGTGTTTCGCCCCTCCACGGGGTATGCTCAGGAGATGTTGACTCGTCGACCGCTTGCTCGCGAATCACATGAAACGGTTGTGGAGGAACGAGGTATGGTGTTCCTACAACCAAAGGGAGGATCCTCCAACCAGGCGGAGTCTTGTGCCTGGCGGGCTACTGCCCAACGGTTGATAATAATAATAATAATAATAATTTATTTGCTAGAATATTGTTGTTATAAAGGTGTTACACATAATATGATGTCCATAATATTCTGCTGTTTCCAGCGTACAAATACTTTAAAAAAAATTAAAATTAAGAGCACAAAGGTAAGTCGTCGTCTAATTTAAATTTTGAATCGAATTTTTCATTTAAAAATTCATTCGTTGAGTAGTAACACTTTTGCAATAGAAAGTTAAATAGTTTCTTTTTAAATGTCATGAGGCTAAGACTTTTAAAAACATTAGGTAAGTTATTATAAATTTGAATTGCCATACAGTAAACATTACACGAAAATAGTTTAATTCTTTGTTGGGGTGCATTTAATTTATGGATATTTCGACTTTTTCTTATTACAACATCATTGTGTACCTGAAATAAACCTGTGTTTTTACGTACAAAGATACAGAGTTCGAATATATATAAGGATGGGAGTGGTAATATTTTTAATTTTTTAAAGATTGGGACACAGCTTTGTAATGGTTGGGCTTTAGTCATTGATCGAATACATCTCTTTTGGGCTCGGAATGCTCTAATAGTATCAACAGAATTTCCCCATATAATGATGCCGTAGCGGAGAATTGATGCTACGTAACCATGATAAGCATAAAGTGCTGCATTGATACCAGCTACGCGAGTTATTCTGTTTAAAACAAATACAAATCTTTGCAGCTTAGTGCATAATTTGTCAATGTGTATTTTCCAGTTGCAATATTTATCCAATGTTATCCCCAAAAAAGTGGCACTTTCAACCTCTTCTACAGTGTTATTTGCATATCTAATTTCTAATTGGTGACGTTTGCTATTGTAAGCTTGGAACTGTATAAGTTTGGTTTTACTAATATTGACATGTAGATTGTTGTCTTTTAGCCATGATGTTGGGCAGTTGTATACAAGGTGTAACATAAATAACGCACAACCTCTTAGGGGGTGACTGTACTCATCATTATGAACAACTTTTACTATGGGACCAAATCGGGAATCGCGAAAAAAAAATCAATTGTTCCCTACATTTTTATGAGTTACGCGAACATTTATAAATGTAGGGAACAGCTGTTTTTTTTCGCGATTTCAGATTTGGTCCCATAGTAAAAGTTGTTCATAATGATGAGTACAGTGACCACTTAAGAGGTTGTGCGTTATTTATGTTACACCTGTATACAGGGTGTAAACGAATTCGTGTAATTCCTTAAAACCACATGATCTACTACTGGTGTAAATGAGCCCCGCACGGGATTTAGCTTGATTAAAAACGAAAAAAATCTATTTTTTTTCATGTGGTAGCGGTAATTGATCATATCTAAACCACCTAACAAAGAATCAGTAAAAAAAAGAGCATTTTTTTTTGCCTAAAATATTTTTTATTTGAGTGCACATTTCGATGCCACGCATAAATTAATGAAAGCACTCGGCTGGCGGGTACGACTAACGCGATATCGCTCTTTGCAGTCAGATAACCCAAGGCTCTAACATGACTCAAAAATAGAAAACCCATTTTTTTTTTTTGTTTTTTTTTTTCAGTTTTATTTCCGAAATACCCATTTAGGTTTAATCTACATCACCAGTAGATCACGCGGTTTGAAGGTGGAAGTCTTGATATCGCGATGTAGGATCGAATAGTTCGCATGTGGCGTGATAGATGTCGCCACACGGTGATGGATATTCATTTCATGGATTTAAGCGGTATGTCATGGATTTCCGCAAATTAACGCTTGATTCCACCATTTAGCATCACATAAACAACGGCTCGCATTGATATGCTGCATTAACAGTACACCAACTAACGACGATAGGCCATCGATCAATCCGGCTAGTAGATGGATGTGTGGACATCTATCACTGGAGCCCATATTTTTTCCAGTTATGAAAGCATCCTTGGTTTTGCGGAAAAAAAAATGTAATACCATGTCTAGTATTTTCCAATGCCCAACCCAAAAAAGCTAAGGATACCCGGTACTTTGTTTTTGGGTTTAAAAACGGCCATATACTAGGTTAGTCGAAAAGGGGGTAGGTACCAATTCGCGGATGACTGTTTTACAGTAGTGTTAAAATGACGAAGTTCTATAATTTGCAAAATTAATTTATTTTACTTTTTTCAAAAATTCTTCATCCTTACTTTAAAATGTAGCTTCTAATCCCAAATATGACCTTAAATGTAAATATAGCTGATCATAGCTGAGAATCTTAGTGTAGAGTTGATTTTAGCGTATTTTTTATGAAACCTTTGAACAGCTATTTCAGATAAACTATTGATTTTTGGGGGTAGAATAAAAGTTATTAATTATTAGGGGTTCTTCCCCTTCGGTGTAGTATTTCCTCTCCGACTAATCTTGTATAGGTAAGTAGTTACATGAAAGACCCAGAAATACTATAAAGTTACCTAAAATAATCTATCGCTACCTATTACATGGGACTTAATACGAGATGTGAAACGTGGATGTACAGACTTTTGTAATAGAAAAACACCTTTGTTTACCTCTTCGGGGATTACTAGCGTGTGTATGAATATATAATATATATGTATGTTACCGGCCAAACCCGATTTCAGGATAAACTAGTTTTGCCTAGGCTAAACTAGTTCTTCCTATACGTGATAGGAGTAACTAGTATAGCCTAGTCTAAACTAATTTGGCCCAAGCCCGATAGGATAAACTAGTTTAGGCTAGTCCAAACTAATTTGTCCTAAGCGCGATAGGATAGACCAGTTTAGCCTAGGCCAAACCAGTTGATCCTGATATAAATACGTACACTCTAGGATAAACTGGTATGGCCTAGTCTAAACAGTCTAAACAAAAAAAATTTGCAGAGTCGAAAGTAATTGAGCAAACATGTCATTTGACGAAGGCAAAGGTGATCTCAGAAACATCATTGGTGGAGCTTAAGTCGCTCAAACTAGGTGGAGCTTAAGTCGACGGAGCCCCGCTGTGCGGGGCTCCTATTTCTGTCTGCAGGGTTTAAAGTAACCTAACACGAAGGGGATGACGGGGGCTTCGTTCGCTCGCTTCGCTCGCTCACTCTAGCCCCCGTCATCCCCTTCGAACCTAACCTATCCATGTCGGGATTCCCCTTAACCACCCTGCTAACATTATTAGTCGCCAAGTCATTATTTATAGCTCCTCGCCTCATTTTATTAGTTGCAAACACGTAGTCGCCTTTTAAGTTATTAGTCACCTGGAAAATAATAAGCCAATTCTAAGTGGCACCAAAAAACCGTAAAAATTGTAAAAATAAAAAACAATTTTAATAATTGGGATATGATTATTGCTTCTATTAAAAAAACACTTATTATTTGTTATGGTATGATTGTTTGTATTACCAATTATCCATAACTTTTAACGACAAATCAGTATGGTTTTAATAAAAATTATTATTTTTCCAACTACGGAGTATTTCAATCAGTTTATCTATTTATTTTGACTTTCTAGATATACTATAATGTTTAGACTAGGCCATACCAGTTTATCCTAGAGTGTGCGTATTTATATCAGGATCTACTAGTTTGGCCTAGCCTAAACTGGTCTATCCCATCGGGCTTAGGACAAATTAGTTTGGACTAGCCTAAACTAGTTTATCCTATCGGGCTTGGGCCAAATTAGTTTAGACTAGGCTATACTAGTTACTCCTACCGCGTATAGGAGGAACTAGTTTAGCCTAGGCAAAACTAGTTTGTCCTGAAATCGGGTTTGGCCGGTAACATATATATTATGTAGTTACCATAAAAACAACTCAAAAGAATAAAGTAATTAACTTAACATAAAATTAACAGTTTCAGAAGTGGGTGCTAATCCACGTTGTACCAAATTGAAGCCACCGATTTCTGAAATTGTGAATTTTATAATAAGTATGGTAATTATTTTATTTTTCTCTTTTGTGACATGACAGCGATGACAGCAATCGCAAGTGATTTGCTGTTATCCATTGAAGAGTTCCATTGTCTATCTCCGAAGGTCTTCATCAGATCTTCACCCAATTTAAATGGGACTATTTCAGGTGAATATTCTGTCAAACAAAATAAGCATAATTATAAAATTGGTTCACAATTGGAAATGATACAGCTGAACAAAAAAAAACACGTTGAATAACTACATTAAGCGCCGTTAAAGACTACGCTGTAGGTACTATTTCGCTATATAGTAAAGCATATTGCGTTATAAGCTAGAACTAAATAGCATGACGTTCACACTATACGCCATCTCGCAAGCCAATCTACTATATATAGCAAGTTATTTCGCGGTGATCCGTCGGGCGACGGACGGGGTAGAAGTGAGGAGGGGCGGGGAACGAAGAATAGTGCGATATAACTTTTAGAATCGCTCAAGTTTATCGCGTACAGCAAGCCAATTCTTTATAGCATAGCGTTGTGCGAACGTGTCCATATAAAATGTATGCTGAGCGATGTCGCTGCGCTGTACAATATTTGCTGTATGCTATCTCAGACCAAATAAAAAAACCAAGACATAGCGCTGCGAACAACAGAGTGAAGCATGCGCAAAACTACACTTCGCTCTGTGCATACACGTTCACACGCACATTAGGGTGGAGAGAATAGGGTAAAACTCGGTAAAACGCCCCACTTTTTTTAAAATTGTAATAAATAAAAAATCTTACAAGATATAATCAAACTTTTTATTTTGGAACAATATTTAGTATTTTAACAACAATACCACAAGTACTAATGATAATAGGAACTAAGGATACAATAATATTTATTATTAAAAAAAACCTTAGGTGGGGCGTTTTGTAGTGTGATCGTTGGCTAATACGACTCACTCTTATTATAAAATGCCCCAGTGTATTAATCATATATTTTTGCATATTTTAAACTATAACAACAATTGTTTTGACAAAAATTAACTCTCAATCTTAACTTAGGATTAAGAGGCAGTTACTCAGTCTCTTTATCAAATCAGACTTTTTAAATAAACATGGTACAAAACTCATGTAACCACGCTAAACAAGACAGGCATTGAATCCAATCTTCTGTGGATTTTGTATTATAGTAATCTTCCGTGCATTCCACGCATCTGATAATGTCGTCATGTTCGTCTGAGATTTCTTCTTCAGAAGTATCTACCCTGCCCTCATTTCATCATTGCTTTCAGAAGAGGATGAATAGCTTACTTTTTTCTTCTTCTTATTTTTGACAGACACTTTCTTTGGCTTCTTTTTACCTCCTTTTTCTTGTTTCTTTTTATCACCATCTTTTTCTTCGATAGGTTTAGTTATTTTTGTGGTCTTAGTCTGCTTTAATTTTCCAGCTGCTGGCTTCTTTTTGTCGGCAATTACCTTCCTTTTCTCAGAGAAAAGCAGAAGGCTTGTCACTTGACAAGCCTTCTGATTTTCTCTGACTTAATTCTGAGTTGCGAACCATGAATCCCGAAAACCAGACATTTACAGCTGATGCTGAACTTGATGAAAATGGATTTTTAATATTGAGTTTCCTAGCAAGTTGAAATGTCATTTCTTTAACATCTTTTCTATCAGGGGCAAATCCACCTTTCTCCAATTTCTTTATATGGGCAACCAGTTTTTTTCGTGTTCTACAGAAAATACTGGTTTGCGTCCAAGAGGGCCCTTTGATTTTCCCGATAAAATGTGTCTTCTTAGGGTTCGAGATGGTATGCCAAAGCTTCTGGATGCCTCATTAACACCCATTTCTTTGCTAAATACACTGCGCATGGCTTTGTCTAAGTCGTCTGCACTCCATGATGCTCGTAGTGTTGTTCTTTGATACTTCCGAGACATAATCTGAAATAATAACACGCGATAAAAAATACTTTAACACAGTTCAAATATTGGGGCGTTTTGTAAATTGACTTAGGGGCATATTGTCAAATTTGATTTTCAATACGCCCCACCGAGGTCAAAGCAGTAGATTCAAGGTTATAACGTTCGACAAAATAAAAGTATAAAGGTAATTTCATCTATTTTACGATAGTGTGGGTCATTATAACACAAAATCTAAAAGTATCAATATATATGAATTTCTTAGAAACTTACCGCAAATTATTTCACTCCAATAAATACAGTTTTTGCAATATTTTTTAAACGGACATCACAAACTACGTGCACACGTCGGCCATGTTGTTCGCCTACTAGTGGGTCTCCGCGCGTCTAGTTGTGAGCGGCACAGCTTTGATAGTATGAGTGCTGGAGTGGTGGGGCGTTTTGTCACTTGGGGCGTATTACCGAGTTTTACCCTATGGAAAAAAAAATTTTTTTTGGAATCTCACTTTTCCTGTTTCATTAACCGATGACCGTACATAAAAGCTTTATTCATGCTAAAAATCAAAACCCTACGACTTTATTTTGAGGTGGCGCGCCAGGAGGTAAATTTGAAAAAAAAAAACAATTTTTACGTAAATCGTGTAGGTACCTGCACATCAATATTATTGTGTATCTAGATATAATAAAACTTATATTTCACGTTACTTTAAAGGGTTAACTTGTCTGCTTTGTATAGTTTTCTTAAACTTTCTCATTTAAGTGGTAACGACAAGTTTAAAAAAAAGTCAGATTATTCGTCAATAAAATGCCAAAAACTCGAAAAGACTTGCGATGCCCCTTGTTTGGCGATCCAATAAAACTAAGTGATAATGTGTTAACTTAAATAAAAACTTTATAAAAAACAAATTTTGTTATTTTCTTTAACTTTTAAATTTGATGCGACACCTTAAGATGTCAACGTAGGAACTTGAAATTTTATTTTTATATCTCTAAGAATGTCGATCATCCATTGGTGATACAGGAGTAACTAAGTTTAAAATATTTTTTTTCACTCCACCCTAACGCACATATTTACACCAAACTACAACTAAACTACGCCTCACGACACTCACACATGTTTATGAAACCGGCCTCACTTCACTGGTTTGTATTTATTCTGAGTATGCTATTATATCTATCTACATTTTTGTTTATGTAAAAACGACCGGAGCGTACAACAGTTGTATAAAAATAAACCAAGGATCCCGTGATGTTCGCACCTCACCACGGTTCGAAGGATACCAATCGATTCCCAACCCGCTTTCCGCTCCGCTCATTTTTGTTTGGGACCTGAGCGATGAGGATTAATCCCTTGTCGTATCTTTGAAAAATAGGTTGGATTTTATTGATTTTATACGTGTTCTGTAGTCTTTACATTTCGCTGTTATGTTTTAAGTCCCATGTAATAGGGGGCGAACCTATTGCCATCAACCAGACACAAATCCAGACTCCGGGCTGCTACTGAGAAAATCCTCACGGAAAAACCCATTAACACTGTACGGTCTGGGGATCGGACCCAAGACCTCACGCTCAGCAGTTGCGCTTCCGACCACTAGACCAACGAGGCGGTCTTTATACTTATTGCATACAAATTAAATGTCAGAAAAAATCGGTATCGACCGTCTGCGTGGGCCACGATCCCCCATGCCCCCTTTAAATCCAGCCTCGCACCTCGTACGCGCACTCAATTCGCTCAGACTCTGCCTTGCTAGTTTAAAACTACAATCGAAAACTGCTTCAAGTACGGCAGCACCTGCGCTCCAAGTTGTTGCTTCAGCAGAATCTTGTTAAACCAAAAGGAATGTTCGTGTGAACTTTGGATTTCTTTAAGTGTAGCGGTGCAGTTTGAGAGCATTTTCGTTCTTAATTTTGACTTCTTTTCCTCCAAAGAATTTGTTAATGATTCTGGTAGGTAATTACTGTTGAACTTGGCGATTGAATTAGTATTTTAGTGGTTTATAAAAAAAGCTAAGGAGACTTGATCTGTTCTGAAAATTACGTATCTATTTAAAAAATTAGAATCAATTCAACGTGTTTCTGCATATTTCAATTTATTCACTGCCAACTGGTTACTTGCTACTCAACAAAATTGATAAAACTTTTTATAAAGTCTGTAAGTAAAATACGTTTTATTTGAATAAACTAGCATTCTTTCGAGATGTTAAGGTTTATGTTGTTATTGCTCCCGAGTGTACAAACATAGATCTATACATTACTAACATGCAGCTGTGGTTCGTTTATGTCACTTAAGATACAGGTATATGACCTAGTTTAGGAGTCAGGGTTTCATCTTCTTTATTAAATACTAGCATACGCCATAAGTTGTACTGATTTAGTAGTGTATCTACTCTAAAACAGTGGCAATAAAGATTTTATTTATTTGTTTTCCTTGAAGAACCGATTATTTTATTAAATTAGATACTTAAGTAACTCCAGCGCCACCATAGGCAGTCAGCCCCGCTACCAACCTTGCTGAATGGCTAAACTTTTCACAACTTTTCTTTTCAGATCTCGTGCCGACACGAGTAAAGAAGTCAGATTACAGTGATTTTCTTTGGAATGTGTTTTGATGACAATTAACCATGTCAGTTGTTTTATATAGTTTAGCGCCCTTTTACCTTTTGTAAATGTGAGAGCTTTGTAGACTTGCTAGATGTCTGGATACCTAGTTAATTTGTGACCATATTTTTCATTCTGTTTTTTTGTGTGGTTCCTGCTCTTAAGTCTACTTTGCTCTCTCGTATCTATTCTAAGTTATAACTGTACCCACTTAAATTGTTAAAGATATGGATTTTAAAAGAGTAACCATGGAGTTTCTTGCCGGCTCTTCTCCATAGGAAACGACTAGTTGGAACCGTGCACCTAAATTCGACTTTTCTTAAGCGCCTGTAATAGTTTATGTGAAATAAAAACTTTTGATTTGATTTGAGATAGAAATATGAATGAAAACTCTAAAATATTGCCAGTATAAAATTTTACGAGTAAGAGCGCCTTTTGATAATGTTCGTCCACGGAAGTACTGCCTCCAGGCCTATTTCTGCCGCTAAGCAGCATTGTCGCGTTCCGGTTTGAAAGGGATGGGTGCCGGTGAAATTAGAGGCACATGAGACTTTCCAACTTTGTCTCTATGGTTGGCAACGCATCAGCAATCCTCTTGTATACAACGTGTTTTTTTTGATATCCCATAACTCTAGGGTTAATATTATTTAAGTAAAAAGAACACAAAATCTCCTAGAATAGGTGGTCCAAAAATGCATAGTTTCGAAGATAAAATCAATCATAATTAAATTATAGGTATCTAACCTCCGGTTTCTGATTTGAGAATTCGGGATAAGCAAATACTTAAGTAATATTTGAGTACAAAGTTGTCAAAAAAATGCTTTAAAATCAGTCATTTTTTTGACAACTCCATACTCAAATGTTACTTAAGTATTTGCTTATATCGAATTCTCAATTCAGAAACCGGAGGTAAGTTTCATTGATAAATAAGAGTAATTCATTTTTATTCAAACCAATCATTCATATTTAAAGCTAAAAAAATGCGACTATGTCATATTTCACGGAAGGGTGTTTTACATTAATAATCGGGACTTTGTCGAATTATTTTGTATGAAAAAGGAAAACAAAAAGAAAATATGATTGAAGAATAATTCATATGCACTGGCATATGAATTATTCTTCAATCATAATTTTTTTTGTCTTTGATTCTTTGATATGGTCTCAATCATACCCTAGAGTTATGGGATATAAAAAAAAACACCTTGTATAGGCGTCAGTAACCATTTACCATCACGAAGGCCGCCGGCTAGTTTGTCAACCAAATACAAAAAAAAAAAGTTCTAAATTTTATATTTTTAACATTAATCAAGAGCCACTGACTTTTCACAAAAAAACATTTCACCACCAAATAAAAATGCAGACAGCAAATAAAATCCACCAATCAATTTGCCGCCAAAATCTTATCGCTTCGCTTTCACTGTACACAAACCAGCGAAGCGCAGATCCGACAACAGATTTATATTTCTGCCTGGCACTGGTCCAGCAAATAGCAACAAGTTAGTGTATTTTAATGCCTACATGAACGCTAAACGGCTCTTAAACGCCACCACAATTACTTTACACGCTCGTTATTATGAAGCTTGTGCTTCGGTTTTGATGATTGGGCTTAAAAAGGATGTTATGGGAAGGTGGTATTGTGATACATACATACATAAACTCACACCTTTTTCCCATGGGACTAGGCAGAAACTGTAGAACGCTACATACATCCTTACATACTCCTTTCGCTTCGTCCACGGTCATACATTTTGTCATACACGCACGCCGGTTGAAAGTACTACGCACCTGTTCTCTGTTTTGTAATAGGAACTATGAATTTGTCATGTCGTGTCTGTGTATGTTTCTAACAAGGGCTTTATATTTTAAAGGAAACTAGCTTTCGCCCGCAGCTTCGCTTGCGTGAAATTTTGAATCCGTTAAGTGACGATTTTCCATACAAACTTTCATCCCCTATTTAACTCCCTTAGGGGTTGAATTTCGAAAAATCCCTTCTTAGTGGATGCCTACGTTACAAAAGGAACCTACTCTCAAAATTTCAACTTTCTAACCCCAGCGGTTTAGGCTGTGCGTTGATAGATCAGTCAATCAGTCAGTCAGCTTCTCCTTTTATATGTATAGATACATCAGTCACACTCATAATTCAGCCCTCATCAAGCTGTCTCCCTCCCCATCTCTCAGCAACGCCCTAAGCCGAGGTCCGAGTCCCACTAGGTGTTGCCCTTAGTGCTGTTGTTGCTAGTTGTCATGATGTCAGTGTAGTTAAGTAGTTAATTTTTTTATTTACTTTTTTATATACAAGGTTAGTCAGAAAAGGGGGTACTAATCCGCGGGCCACTTAAGGCTCATTTACATGAGGATAGTTTCTCGAAGCGAGTCCCGTGCTAAAGACAAAGATAGAACGAATCTCGCTTCGACAAAATATCCTCGTCTAAATCAGCCTTTAAAGTATCATTGATGACTGTTTTATAGCAAGAGTTAAAATTTCAAAATTCGATAATTTTTATTTCCACGCAATATGATTTTTATTAGATTAGTTACTTTTTAAAAAAAATTATCTCTTGTTTCGTTACTAATTCACAAAATGGAGCTTCTAATTCGTGATCTCAAATATAAAAATAAAATAATATGACCTAAAAAGTATACACAGCTGATCATAGCTGAGTATATGTAGATAGATTTCAGCATATTTTTATGAAATGTTTGAACAGCTATTTCTCTTAAACTATTGACTTTTGGTGAAAGTGGTAGAACAACTCTTATTCATTATTATGGGTACTAAAACATCCTTTCAGATTAGTACCCCCTTTCCGAGTAAACTTGTATTATGCTGTACATTTGTAAAAAAAAAACAGTATGTCTTATTGTCTACCGATCCTCCAAAAAGATTTTCAAACGGCGAGTTCTTCAAAAGGATAGTTTTTATTTCACCATAGAACCAGAAAGTTAAATAGCGTTTACAACTAATAGCCAAACTCAAAATTTAGTTGCTAAATCCATTTCCCACACTAAACTGTCGCTCAACTAGTAACTACAAAACACGACACCTGCAGCGGCTAAATAAAATAAATAATAAAATAAAAAAAATAAAAATAGCCTTTATTCTATCACATAACAAAATCATTAAATCAAATAATCACAATCAATAAATATATTTAGTAAAGTTGAATTTATCTATGTTTATACAATTAGGTACTATTACTGTTGAATTAAAATTAAAAAATTATCATGTCCATGCATTATAGAATGTAATCATTATGTATTCTTCATTCGTTTATTAACTATTGTATTTGTGGAAGTCGCCTCTTTGGCGTAAGCCTCCCCCAGTTTCCTCCAGTTGTCTCTGTCCCTAGTCTGTCTTCTCCAGTCTGGTCCACATCTTTCCTTAAATATGTCCTCCCATCGTTTTTGCGGTCTACCTCTACTTCTTTGTCCTTCTCTTGGTACCCACTCTATCAGTTTCTTGGTCCATCTGTCGTTGGTCATCCTGCACACATGGCCTGCCCATTTCCATTTTAAATTTCTTATTTTTTCGAGTATGTCAGTTACTTTGGTTTTCCTTCTTATTGTTTCGTTTTTTATCTTATCTGATAATTTTATTCCTAACATACTTCTCTCCATTTTCCGTGCGCATACCAGATAACAGTCGGCCGACTGCTTTCGGACGATTTGCTAGTGCTAAACAACCGGTAAGTGTGCGCGCGTGGAAGAGCGCCATACTGATTTATAGCCCCGCAGACCACATGTTTTCTATCGGCCGATAGTTTGGTCGGTTTCTTAATCTGTATGAAGATGTATGCAAGTGATTATAACGATTCGGTATCGGCCGATAAAAAGTTTGATGAGCTACACCTTCACCTTCACCTACGCCTTTAAACTAAACTGTCGGCGAACTATCGGCCGATTGCTAAGTCAGTCCGGCGCTCTTCCACGTGCGCACACTTACCGGTTGTTTAGCACTAGCAAATCGTTCGAGTGTAGTCGGCCGACTGTTATCTGGTACCTATGCGCACTCACCAGCAACCCGAATAGAATAGAAATTTATTTGCGAGAAACACGGTAGGTACATGGGTCTTAAAATAATGCAGGTTTCGCCGGCACAGCGGCATGCAAATTAATTTAAAATAATTACAGTTTTGTTAATTACCTTTATACTCCTAATATAGACTAGGAAGTTTTAGATATAATATTATGTATGATTGAATTAATTAAATTACTATGTTTTAAACATGACACAATTCTGTATCTATTATTATTTATATGATCTAAAAATTGTTGAATTGTGTAAAAACACCTGTCCAAGAGTCAATTACGTAAATGTTTGCTAAATTTTCTAAGCCGACTGTATAGTTGACCCAGTGTGCGCGCTAGCAGCCCAACTCGACCAAACTATCAGCCGATAGAAAATCTGTGGTCTGCAGGGGCTCTTAGCAGTCAGACGATAGTTCGCCGACAGTTCAGTTAAAGGCAATTGTAGCGGCGTGATTTAGCTACATGTATTTTGTGGTTTTTGTTACTTTGCTCAGCCTACCGTGGGTTATTAATATAAATAAAAATGCAATGTTCTTGTTGTCGTAGTTCAAAAGCGAATGTAACAATATATTTTTTCATACAGCGATCAAGGAAGAGGGGCGTGGGAACAATTAGCCAATTAGCGCGTATATCGCGTCATTTTCTTGCACTCGTATTGGCTGACGATGACCGATGACGCGATCGGTTATTTAGTGCATTCAATCCTAAACATGCCCGCGGCCTTGAAAGCTGGTGCTTACAACACCTTATTCACTCTCTACCAGCGGACAAATTTTTGCGTATGAGCGTCTCACGATGCCTGATGGTGTCTGGATGTCCGCTACTCTCGAAATCCCGTCGTTGCCAGGTATCGTCTTCACAATCCGACCCAATTGCCATTTCAACGGCGGAAGGTTGATATCTTTGATGATTACAAGTGTGTCGGGTTTTAGGTCAGCCGTATTTTCCTTCCATTTAGTCCTGGTTTGAAGCTCCGAGATGTATTCTCTGGCCCAGCGCGACCAAAACTGCTGCCGGACCTGTTCCAGTCTCTGGTAGCGAGTCAGTCGATCGACAGGTAAGTCTCGCAGGTCATCTTCACAGACTGGTGCGGTGAGAGGTCGACCGATCAAGAAATGTCCAGGGCTGAGGGGAAGATAATCTCGAGGATCCGAAGACATGGGTATCATAGGCCGAGAATTCAATACAGCTTCGATTTGGGATAATACCGTAGTGAATTCCTCGAAAGTTAAGTGCGCGTTGCCCACCACTCTGCGTAAGTGATTCTTACAAGACTTGACCCCAGCCTCCCACAAGCCACCGAAATGCGGAGAATATGGCGGTATAAAGGAAAATTTAATTTGTTGACCCTTTGCGTATTCAATAATTTCTTTTCTACATTTTGATAAAAACTGAGCAAAATCATTATTCAAACCAATAAAATTACGACCATTATCCGAAAATATTTGTGACGGTTTACCGCGCCGTGAAATAAAGCGCTTGAGCGCGAGTAAGTATGCATCAGAAGAGAAGTCACTAACTAGTTCCAAATGGATGGCACGTGTAGTGAAACAGATAAATAAACAAATATACGATTTTAGCAATTTTGCGCCTCTGCCTTTCCGGTTTAGAATGAAAACTGGCCCTGCGTAATCTACTCCAGTGTGAAAGAATGGAAAACTAACAGTAATTCGTTCTTTAGGTAAGTTGCCCATGAGTGGGGTTAATGTTTTACCCTTAACGCGTTTACAGACAACACATTGATGAGTCACCTTCCTAGCTAGGTTTCTACCTGAAAGCGGCCACCAATCCTCGCGCAAGCGATACAGCAACGCTTGCGGCCCGCAGTGTAAGGATTGGTTATGCTCGTGCCTAAATAATAAAAGTGTAAAATAATGCTCAGTATATAAAAGAATCGGGTGTTTTTTATTATAATCGAACTGAGACGAATCCCCTATTCTACCGCCTACTCGAATTATATTTTCATTGTCTAAAAACAAATTCAAACTTGCAAGTCTATTGTTTGACTTGAGATTTTTCCCATTTTTTAGTAAATTGTACTCAAGTGAAAATGATTCCATTTGTGACAATCTAGCAAGTGTATTATTGGCATGTCTTAACTCAGAAACAGTTATCGTACCTGTCAGCTGGTTCGTTTTGTTGCGTGCATTACAGTTATGAATGAAACGAAGTACATATGCAGCGACATGACTCATGCGATAAAAATGCGAAAACCTATTAAATGGAAAAAATGTCTCAAACTTATTGTTTTTACACGTTGTTACCATTGAATTTACAGCGTTTGATTTGAGTTCAGGTAACTTTTGAAGCGAAATGTCATCAATATTTGACACTAAGTGTGAAGTTAAATTATTATTAAAGTCTAGATCTTGCAAAAACATAGGGCCTTCCCACCATAAACTCGATGCAGACAAGTCCTCAAGACTGACACCACGCGAAACCAGGTCAGCAGGGTTTTGCTTGCCACTTACATGTCGCCAGGAAAACTCATTCGTCAGTTCATGTATCTCAGCGACTCGGTTTTGCACAAAAGTCTTAAGTAAACTAGGTGCCATGCGCAACCAGCCTAGCACAATAGTTGAATCGGTCCAAAACATGACGTCATCAAACCTACGAGTGAGTGAACCGTGAATCTTGTCGTAAAGCTTAGCACCTAACAACGCGCCACACAACTCCAATCTAGGTATGCTTACGGGTTTTAATGGAGCTACCTTACCCTTCGAAATTAGCAATTTTACTGACACATTATTAGTGCATATAGTTCGTACATAAGCGCATGCGCCATATGCAGTTTGTGAAGCGTCTGTGAATATGTGTAACTCAATACGCGTAGGATTGCATTGAAAGACGTGTCGCGGAACTTTTATTGTGTGAAGATAAGCTAGGCTGTTAACAAACCGGTTCCATGTTTGCTCGATATCAATGGGAAGCGGATCGTCCCAATGTAATTTCAATAACCAAAGTTTTTGCAATAATACTTTCCCGATAATAATAGACGGGCTTAACAATCCTAACGGGTCGAATATCTGAGCAACTGTTGACAGTATTATGCGTTTAGTGATAGGATTGTGGCCCTTTTCAATCTGCGTATTGAAATTAAACTCGTCGGCGACGTTACACCAACCTAAACCTAGTGTTCTACAATGATTGTAATCGCCTAGATTTAAATCCCGGAACGTAATGTGTTCATTTGAATAAGGTGACGATTCACCGTCGAGTCGGAAGTTAAAAATCCACTTGCGCAATGGAAAACAACCGGACTTAAGTACCTCTAAGGTACTTTTACAAAGATTTATTAATTTGGTCTTGTCCTCGCACGAGGTCAAGAGATCATCTACGTAAAAATCGTCGTTTATGACCCTTTTTACTTCGGGGTCCGTACATTCAGCTGCTAGTTGCTTTAAACACCTCACACTAAGAAAGGGCGCCGATGCCGTGCCGTACGTTACGGTATTTAGCCGATAAAACTCGAGCGGCTTCGCTGGATCGTCACGCCATATAATAAGTTGCAAGTCGCGTTGAGAAGCATGAGTAAGAACTTGACGGTACATCTTCTCACAATCTGCAATTGCCGTGTATTTGAACTGTCTAAAGCGTAACAATATGCCTAGCAAGTCTCCCTGAATAGGAGGCCCAACAAGCTGAATATCATTGTAAGATTTCCCACTACTAGTTGCCGCACTGGCGTCGAACACTACACGAAGCTTCGTAGTCGTGCTATGCTCTCGAAAAACACCGTGGTGCGGCATAAAGTAGTGAGGATTTGTGTATGAATCAACCCGAGTCATATGACCTAGATTAATATATTCGCGTATAAATTCAGTATATAATTTCTTATAACCAATAGGTGTACGTAATAATCTCTTTTCTAAAGACAAGAAGCGACGCTCAGCCTGAGGAAATGATTCACCCAAAACATCGGGCGACTCTTTGAGTGGAATGCGAACACAAAATCTTCCATCAATGTTGCGCGTAGTAGTAGTAATGAAAGACTGTTCACATGCCTGCTCTTCGTCTGTGTGCGTATCCCGAGGCTTAGGTAACTCCTCCAGCTCCCAGAACTGACGTAGCTGATTGTCTATAGATTGAGTGAAGTTACATTGGACATGTCCGTCATTGTGCGTTATATTATGACTAATAGGACCCGAAATTATCCAACCTAACTTCGTATTCTGCAGGAACGGACCGTTTGGTAAACGCATCTTGCCATCGATAAGCAAGTCCCAGAACTTATCCGCGCCTATTAGAATGTCTATCTTTTGCGGCCCTAAAAATTGCGTATTTGCCAGCTGTAGGTGGTCAGGAATCCTGAACTGTGCGTTTTGTACCTGCACAGCGGGCAATGTGGCCGTTATTTCTGATAGAACGAAGCACTTAATGCGCATCGAATAAGAATTAACGCGTGATTTAATTTCAATATCACACGATTGAGTCGAATGTGATACTGAATTACCTACTCCCCGTATCTCGTTAGTGGACTGTATTAGCGGAATATCTAATAATTTGCAAAACGAATGTGTTACAAAACAGCTCTGACTACCATTGTCAAGTAATGCGCATGCCATAAGATAATTATTATGTTTATCTGGAATCTCGACTAAAGCAGTAGATAACAAAACTGGTTGCACATTTATGCATTGCGTGTCTGTGTGCGTGTCAGTGTGAACATTGCTAACTTGAATGAATTGTTTTTCGTTACTGTGATCATGTATTGACGGCGTGTCGCGAGAGGGGCGCGCGCATGATGCGCTTGCCTCTGTTGCCGCAGTCGTAGCTTTCACGGCACAGCTAGTGGTATGATTGGAACCGTTAGGATGTATTAGTGAATTGTGTTTCATATTGCACTGTTTACAAGGCCCAAATAAACAATTATCTATAGTGTGCCCGGAACGCAAGCAATTCTCACACAAGTTATGGTCATTAACAATCTTTAGTTTTGTTTGCAAATCCATATTGATAAACTTTAAACATGTGTAAATTGGGTGTTTTCCTTTGCACACTACACATAATCTATATGAGTGACGGCCCGGTGGCTTATTGGAGGAAACATTGCAATGCGACATGTGATTTTTGACAGTTGAGTTAGATTTTTTAACTTCTGTGTTATTATGCTTATCTTGACTGTGTGATAATGCTAATGTTTCCAACAAATCTGCCCTGTCTTTAAGGAACTTGATCAACATGTCAACCTTCAACGTAATTTTAGAGCTGGTGTTCGACAACAGTGAACCTTTATGTTCTTCCCACTCTCGTTCGGTCGTTTTGTCTAACTTGGAAGCAACAATATAGATTATTAGAGTATCCCAGGAGTCGGTTGGCTCACCGAGTGTTTTTAAAGCGCGTAAATTATTAATTATGGTATCTATAAGTTTCCTAATTAGCGAAGGTGACTCCTTAGACAGTGCCTGTATCGAAAACAATGCTTTGACATGACTATGTACCAATAACCTAGTACTATCATACCTATTAAGGATCAATTCCCACGCAACAGAGTAGTTATCAGATGATATTTCAAGCGCATTTATAACTAACTCTGCACTTCCTTTAAGCGATGATTTTAGGTAATGAAATTTTTGAATATCGCTTATATCGGTAGAATTATGTACTAATGATAGATACGTGTCCCTATATTCCAGCCAGTGTTCATATAAGCCGTCAAACGTAGGCAACGTAATTGTGGGTAACTTAACCGAAGATGGTTTTTTAGAATGTTGACACGTTTTGGAACAATTAGTGACCTCTTTACTTTCACTAAGAATAGATTCAGCTCGGGCAAGAGTACTATAATAACTATCTTCGAACTGCTGGCGCTGATCTAACTGCTCATCGATATCACAGTCAGGCACAATTTCCTCAATTTTAGACTGGATCTCATTAAATTCGGAGAACAAAATCTCTGCGCCCTTTACGCGTAATTTTAAATCTATTTTCAACTCACCAGTTAAATCCGTAACACTGATAATATTTAAATAATTAGCGAATTTCGTCAATCTACCCTTAACTATACCGCGTTTCCTAACCAAATCGCGCATAATTCGCTCGGTTTTATCATCACTCATAGCATAAGGAGATCTATCGCGATTTCTACTAGGTCCCTCCACGTCTTTAGGCATTATCGGCATCCCAGTGGCTTGTGAAAAGAGGAGTACTCACGTGCAAGTAGTGACTGCGTGTGAAATCAGCTGGTACTAGCAGTAGCACGATCAGCCGTTGTCGCTCTGCGCAGTGGGCAACCCTCACTACTCTCACTGGAATCAGAACACAAAACGGATTACACTTATGAACACGGCAGCTCTTGAAGAATGGAACTTGATGAACGCACCGTTGATAGTTTGTCCACGATGATCTTCCAATTCTTCAATTGTCCTTAATCGTTGTAATGATTGAAGGCTCTTGCGTAAATATGCCGATGAATCTTCGTTCTTGTGACAATCTTGATCGTCTTTGTCTCGTCGCGTGGCCGTAGCAACGTAGCAGTCCAAAGGTCGCTCTTTTCGATGAATTGGGTGCGATGCTCCAAATTATCGAAGAATGTGGCTACGAAGGTCCAGATATGTAGCGGCGTGATTTAGCTACATGTATTTTGTGGTTTTTGTTACTTTGCTCAGCCTACCGTGGGTTATTAATATAAATAAAAATGCAATGTTCTTGTTGTCGTAGTTCAAAAGCGAATGTAACAATATATTTTTTCATACAGCGATCAAGGAAGAGGGGCGTGGGAACAATTAGCCAATTAGCGCGTATATCGCGTCATTTTCTTGCACTCGTATTGGCTGACGATGACCGATGACGCGATCGGTTATTTAGTGCATTCAATCCTAAACAGCAATCAAACTTTTTTATCGGTCGATACCGAATCGTTCTAATGTGTGCACTTGCATACATCTTTATACTGATTAAGAAACCGACCAATCTATCGGCCGATAGAAAGTTCGCGGTCTGCGGGGGCTCTAAGTGTGCGCACGTGGAAGAGCGCCATACTGATTTAGCAGTCAGCCGATAGTTCGTCGACAGTTCAGTTTGTCAGTGAATGTGCGCACTTGCTGAATTTGATTGAATCTTCATACTGATTAAGAAACCGACCAATCTATCGGCCGATAGAAAGTCTGTGGTCTCTTAAATGAAGTATGCTAAAATACAGGAAGGTTTTAATATCTGAGCCAGTGCACCTGATATTAATAAAAGCGACGGAGGAGCAATATTGTGTTCTAAAAGCACTTTTAATATCTCTCCAGTCAGCTGAAGATATCATTCTTGTAGACAATTTTGAGCGTCTATATTCTTTTTTCAATTATGACAGAGTTTGTAGTGTTTTTGGTGGAAAACGATGTTTTTGTGAAGTGAATGATGTATTTTTTTGGTTTATTTACAGAATTATATTTCCTAATCTATTTCTCTTTATTTTACACTTTGCCCTTAGCCCTTACTACGATTTCTTTTAAACGAATCTTTACAAGCACAAACGACCAGACCCGGAACAAGTATCTGTAGGTCATTCAAATGTTTGTTCCGTACGGGAATCGAGCCCACGACCCGCAGCGCAGAAGCCAATCTCTCAGCCACTGCACCAAACGTTCCGTCAATTACGTAACATCATTACGCCTGTGTTCCCCGAAGGGTTGGGCAGAGGTGTAAAGTAAACCTTTTTTTCACCGTTATGTTTACGTCCCATGTAATAGGGTTCGAGCGTAATGCCATCAGACTAAAACCCAGATTCCGGGCTGCTACTAAGAAATTCCACACGGAAAAAACCAATAACACTTTACCCGATCTGAGGATCTAACCCAGGACCTCACGCTAAACAGTCGCGCTTGCGACCACTGGACCAAGGAGACGACAGTTAATCAGTCAAAAATTACAGAATCACGTTTCCTTATAAAGAAGGTAGGGCTAGGTACTAGATTGATGGTTATGAGAATTGACGTTAATTAGTAAAGGAAAGTAAGTTATTCTCGTATGCCGACACGATAGAAGAAGAAGAAGTAAAGGAAACATCAATTTAATAAAAACAAAACAAACAACAACAATTTTCTCATCTACACTTTCAAAAACCAACACCCAATCAATCAACTCAACCTTCCTAGCCCACTGCTGGACAAAGGCCTCTCCGAACCTTTGCCGCAGCACCCTGATTGAAAATCAAATCGTAACATAATCAAACATGTCATGTTTTCAGGAAAGTTTCAGCTGTAACTAAACTAAGTTCGAGGCGGCCGCTACGTCAGAAACATTTTATTATTTTGAAAAGGGATTTCATTTCATTATGAAGAGTTTGTAATCTTTTTGGAATTTAACGAGTAGATTTGGATGTTTATAATTTTAAGTCAATTCTGGAAGTAATGACTAATAACAAAACGTGCAAATATTTATTGTCATATTTTTATGCAATTTTTTATGTGATCTAATACTAAATGTGTGCACGTCTCCTTTTTTAAGAAATAGGAAGAAGACTTTTCGATACTTCACGTTACCAGAGGGTTACGTTGTTTTTCGGCCAAAAAATTAGCGTTGCCATACAATTCACACCAATAATTCAGCCCTCATCAAGCTGTCCACCCCCCTCCCCCCAAGCCCCCACCAGCAACGCCCTAAGCCAAAGTCCGAGTCCCACTAGGGGTCGCCCTTAGTGCTGTTGTTGCAGGTAGTCATGATGTTAGTGTAGTACAAGTAGTTGGCTTAGGTTAAGTATTTTACTTCTCCATCATTGGCTGGAGACCCTTCAGGTCTGCTCGGTTAAGTAGAAACGGTCCCCAAGGAACATCTACAGAAGAATAATAGAAAAAAAAGTTGCCATACAACGTGGCAATGCTGCCAGCTTTCTGGGCACACTTCCAGTCGACAGCGATGCGAAGGAATATTTTGATGCACTCTTTTAGTTTGTATAGGTATTTTTAGTCTAGGATACTAGACCTCGTGTTCATCTTTTGCTTATGAGAACCTAAAAGGTACAATCTTCATAACATAAGATAACATCACGACTGTCTTCCATAAAGAGTTGGGTAGAGGTGTATAATACATCCTCATTTCGCCGTTATGTTTAAGTCCCATGTAATAGGTGGCGAGCCTATTGTTATCAACCGGGCACAAATCTAGACACCGAGCTGGCTACTGAGAAATTCCATACGGAAAAACCTAAATACTCTTTGCCCGACCTGGGGATCGAACCCAGGACCTGACGTTCAGCAGTCGCAGGCAGTAATCTTCACACAATAGGCATGTTGACAGCATCAATAAATTGCAAATCTAATTTTTGAAAAATAATGGACATGTATTTTTTCTTTTGTTAAATCTACGAATATTTGGAAAGATAAAACGCATCAAAACTCGAGAGTGGGGGCTTGTGACGTCCGAAGCAAGTAAAAATTGTACTTGCTTGTGACGTTTTGCCTATTTTAAAAGTGTCGTATCTTCGTCAATTTTGGTTTACGTAACAAAAGAAAAAATACGGGTCAAATATTTTTTGATAATCTAACTGACGGACTCATTAGATTTTTTCAGTCAAATACCCTATTATACGAAAAACTATATTTATTTGTTTTCCGAGGTCTCGCATTCGCTTTCTCCATTCTAGAAATACTCGCCATTTATAATAAATTGAACAAAGCAATATTTTTACCGTCAAATTCTTAAGTAGGCAATTACGGCCGCCATAAATTGTTCCAAACTTTAACACTAAATCATCCAACAAGATATAATAAATAGTTTAATTATAATAATTCATTTGTATAAAATACTACTTACAATCCAAATTCGAAAAGTTTCGAACATACATAAATACCACAGTAGATATAAGCTAAAGCAGTACCTCAACTTACTATGATCGCCTGAATTGACACACTCACACAAACACGCACTATACAAGATGTAAACGAATTCCTGTAATTCCTTAAAACCACATGATCTACTACTGGGGCCTAATTCTACTAAAATTAATCTTGATAGATCACAACCGAACCAAGGCCGAACCGTTCATTCAGACAGTTCTCAATTTCAAAAGCTATCAAATTGTTTGACACAAAAAACAAAATCAATCATTTTAAAAGTTTTCGAAAACAAAAACTGACTGACGGTTGTGGTTCGATTGCGTTTGGCAACAATTTATTTTAGGAGAATTGGGCCCCTGGTGTAGATTGCCCCCGCACGGGAATTAGCATGATTAAAAATAAAAAATTTTTTTTTTCTTGCCATTTCTTTAATTGATCGTGTCTAAACCACCATATAAGGATTCAGTAAAAAAACAAGAAACATTTTTTTTGCCGATGAAAAATTTTATGTGAGTGAGCATTTCGATTCCATGCATAAATGAACGAAAGCACGGCGACGCGGCTGGCGGGCACGACTAACGCGATATCACTCTTTGCATTTAGTTAACCCGGGGCTCTAAAATGACCCAGGAATAGAAAACCGAGTTTTTGTTTTTTTTTTACTTTTTTTCAAAAATACCCATTTAGGGTTAGTCTGTATAACCAGTAGATCAAGCGGTTTCAAGAAATTACACGAATTCGTTTACAGCATGTATACTGAGTATAATGCACTTTGTCATGTACTCTATGGCCCGTATTAATAAACGTTCCTCAATTACATACTCAAGTACGTTATCATTTGATACGTCATTATTACGATGTCAGCATCTCAAGATCATTGCTAATTAATAAACACACCTCAAGGCGCTGCACTTGATGGCTTGGATTGACCGAAGTTTAGTAAACATTCATCACATTTCGTTATTCTTAAGTCGTAAGACTTATTGAAATACTTGTATTTTGTTAAAACTTTAAAGTTATATTATCTCACACGTTTCCCCTACAGAGGGCGGGGGCGGTCAAAATCAAAATCCAAGATGGCGACTGCAAAATTTTACAAAATATGCGTCATGGGTGTCGTTTCCGTGGTTTTCAGGGGTACTGATGACGAAAATTAGATCAACGTCAAAATCCAAGATGGCGGCTGCGAGATTTTACAAAATATGCATCATGGGTGTCATGTCCGTGGTTTTAGGGGGCGCTGATGTCGAAAATGAGATCAAAGTCAAAATCCAAGATGGCGGCTGCGAAATATTATAAAATATGCGTCATGGGTATCGTGTCCATGGTTTTCGGGGGTACTGATGCTGAAAATGAGGTCGAAGTCAAAATCCAAGAGGGCGGCGGCGAAATTTGACAAAATATTCGTCATGGGTGTCAACGGTGTAATTTTACAACCATGAAAACGACACCAATGACGCATATTTAGTAAAATGTCACAGCCGCCATCTTGGGTTTTGACTATGACCTCATTTTTGGCATCAGTACCTCCGAAAACCATGGAAAAGATACCCATGACGCATATTTTGTAAAATCTCGCAGTCGCCAACTTGGATCTTGACTTTGATCTCATTTTCGGCATCAGCACCCCCCAAAAACCATGGACACGATACCCATGACACATATTTTGTAATATTTCGCAGCCGCCATCTTGGATTTTCACTTTGACCTTATTTTCGAAATCAGCACCTCCGAAAACCATGGAAAAGACACTCATGACGCAAATTTCGTAAAATCTCGCAGTCGCCATCTTGGATTTTGACTCTGATCTCATTTTCGGCATCAGCACCACAGTTATAATTAATTTCACCCAAAATATTTTCAAACACCATGTTTCGCGCAACTAATCACGACCTCAAGTCACGGACTGCCTACACTCAGATTTAAGCATCTCGATTACCCACGTCTATTGTATACTTGAGTGGTGAGTTTCGTTTATTAATCAGTCCATCACTCAGCTGATGACGTAAAACCAAGCCGTAACTTGAGTACGTAGATTATATGTTTATTAATACGATCAAGACCTCAACATTGTCATCAAGTGAGAGTTCTTGGGCTGAGTAACGTTTATTAATACGGGCCTATGACAGCCGTGACTGACTGTATTCCGATGATAACTTAGAAGTCTTGTTGTAGTGCGTGTCTGTGTGAGTGTCAGTTCGGACGATTGTAGGTAGTTGAAGTACTGCTTTAGGCTACAATTATATAGTCTGTGTAAATACGGTCCGTTTTACATTAAGTAGATAAATGTGCGATAGCCAAAAATTTATCATTTCAATTATAATATGAGCAGCCTGTATTATCTGGCAACCTATCGGAATTCATGGCCAGTTTCAAAATGAACAAGTATTTTAATATACCTTCAAAAATATGTTAAACGGGTAACGATATTTAAGGAATTAATTTATCTATAAGTTTTATGTTCCATTTATGTCTCCCAAAAAAGGGTTTGTACTACTAAAATATTACACAGGAGTTGTGACTCATCATCTGCCTAGCCTTTTCCCAACTATGTTGGGGTCGGCTTCCAGTCGAACCGGATGCAGCTGAATATCAGTATTTTACACGGAGCGACTGCCTATCAGACCTCCACAACCCAGTAACTGGGTAATACGATGCTCTTGGTAAGACTGGTTGTCAGACTTTCTGGCTTCTGACCAACAGTAACGACTGTCAAAGATCTATAAATGACAGCCGGGACCAACGGCTTTACGTGTTGTTACTATTCTACCTATATATACATTATTATAAATCTGTAGACTCGGGGTGCCTGTACATTGGAAATATAAAAAAAAATAGCGACGGTGTTAAAGGATAACCAATAGAATCTATTTCGATCATTTCTGGTGTTATTGTTTGTTTATCTGACTGTCGGTTTAAATGTGCACACATCACGTAAACGTAAAGAGCGCAATTTCAGCTGGGAAATAAACATTGGACACACAGTTTTCGCAGTGAAGGGTCACGCACATGCATCACGCAACCATTCGCACTTGCAGAACTGGAAACGGTCGGGAGGGAACTGAGTTAGCAGTGTAAAAATTAGGAGCATATCTCCTGCCAGTGGCATGCAAAGTAGGTCAACTCTCAACTTGTGTTATCAATTCAATTCTGTATCTGTGCTTCTAACAGACTGCATATCCAGCCCGTCATGTGTTCTCACACAATTTTGCAACGCATCTAAATTCTGACCAGTGAATACACCGCTGTATCGGAATAACCCTCTCGGTCCAATAACCCGAGTATTCTTGTCACGTCGCCGTCCATGACGTCACTAATGAACCCTCCTTCCACACTTTTTAATAGCACCCTTCACCGTGTGAAAAATAAGTTTTAGGTACCTATATAATGGAGGTACAAAGTTCTACACAGGATCTAGGTGTTGGACGAAGTTTAATACTGGTGGAACGTGAGCTTCAACTTTCAACCGATTTTGCAGACATACTTTATCGTGTACGTTGATTTTGGAAATATAATTTTATTTCTTTTTTTTTACCTTTTTTTAATATTAACTAGCCGACCCGACAGATGTTGTCCTGTCATACAAAAAACCCATAGAAAAAAGAACTTAAAATTTTTGCCGAATTTGCCTATTTTTTGGACAACTTTTAACATTTTTCTTTCCATAAAAATCTTTATTCGGAATATATATAACAAACTTTAAAAAAAAAATGCCAAATTGGTCCAGCCGTTCTCTAGTGATTCGTCTACCAAGGAACAGCATTTGTTTTGGAGATTATTGGCTAACATTTGACCACCATCTCACCTGATGGTAAGTGAGGTCGACGATGGTGCACGCTTGCCTAGAAGTAACTCACTCGAGATTTGAAAACTCCAAGATCGGGAAACAGACTCTCGTAGAGAGTTTCACTCTAGCTGTACGCAACTTGTGTTCAACCAGTCGCTCTCCCACAGAAGTCGACGATTAGATAAAGATAAAGATAAAGAATCATTTATTTGGACACAGCACAAAGAGACACAACAGGTAAAAAAGTGATACAAATAAAAAAGTCTTGGGTATGTGTCTCACGGCTGGACCAAAAAGGTGTCCAGATCAGCTTAATGTCAAGCACTTAAGTACTTGACGCTGGTTTTCGTCTGGAACCTTTGTGCTCCACGGATGTCAGTCAGCGGTCATGCCCGTTCACTTAAACTAACATGTGTGTGTGTATATGTGTAGTGTACGTAAAGAAGGAAAATAAATAGATACGCAATAAATAAGGAACAAACTAAAAGTGTATGGAATATAATTATAATATTTAATATTTAATATTCGATCCCATAGTCCGCACCCACATCCGGCTCTCGACTACTTCCTCCAATCGATTCTTTTGCTTCCTTGGTTGCTATCTTTACAACAAAATAAATAGGATACTCCCAATTTATCACCTCACCAAAATCAAATGTAAAATGAAGTTAAGCAGTTGGCTCCAGGAGTTAAATTATGAAGAAACAGAAAAATTACTTGCGGTCCTAAAATAGTCAATTCAATACCTGCTATTGCCCCCCCCCCCCCCCCCCCACACACTACGCCCACACATACACCCTTGCTCACTCACAGTTACACAAACATACAAATACCTACTAAACATATTAGCACATTCCCATCCACATATCACTTTTCTTTTTAAAATTTTATAAGCCTATGATTTTTGTAATTTCCTATCGCATCTTTTATTGTACATAATATTAAAATGTAAGCGTTACCCAAGGGGTGGAGACCTGGTGTCCTGAAATACAGACCTCACGTCTAGTTTAGGCACCAGTCTCCCACAGTATAATTATTGCTGTTATGTATTTTTGTATTAATACCTCTCTAATGTACCTATATTGTGGTGAGAAATAAATCATTATTATTATTAAAAAAAACAAAAAAAAAAAACTTAAGTAAGCGACGGGTTTGCCGGACAGTACAATATCTGGAATAATCTGGTTACCTTGTTACCCTTAAGAGTAGCAGGGATAGTCCCTCGAAAGATAGGATTCAAGAAATGTTTCCAGGGAAGAAAAATAATCAAATATGTACGTTTTACACGTAGGGATTCGTTTTTTACTTACCCCACTTTGTTGGCGAGTTGACGGCGGTTGAAATTTATATTTTTGTTCGAGGAAACAGTGATTAATAATATTCTATTGTGTCTTTATTTAGTGTTGTGATTTATGGTCCCCATTGTGTATTTTTTGCGTTTTGTAACAACAAAACCTTTGGGTTACACGAGTGTTGGGACCTTAAATTAGGGCTTTGCATTTTGCCGTATAAATCAATTTATTTTACAACTGTGATCGTACCCTTCATACATACCTATTATTTATTATGAAACGATCTCAGATTATAAAACAAAAGGCAGATAGACTGTACTGAACCATAATGTGAGGCACGTCTGTAGACATGTGTGCGTGACAGCACTATAAGAACACGTTGCCTCTTTGTGCGTGTACGGTTGCCATGATAATGACAAAATTCCCATAATATTTCATTATATTAAATAAACAATTTACTGTCTCCGAAAAATGCAGATACATACAGAGTTATACATTATGTATATAAAGTGAATCTCTGCCGTTGAGTCAGATTGTATTTTAATGCAAGTACCTACTTTAGAAATTTACTAATCTCAGATTACAGAATAGAAGATGATAAATAGAAATATTTTGTGGATTTATGGCAGTCATTTAGTATAGTCGTGAATGGTTGTAATTATGTTTTTGATAGCTATATTTACTTTATGTTGGCAAATCGACTGACGTACATGATTATTATTAGAGACAGACACTACATTAAGTAGTTTTAGTTACGAAGACACATACAAACGGACACACATACCTACAAACATACCAACCAAAAAACGCGATAAATAAAACACTATAATCGAAATAAATATTTTTGTAAATCGTTATTCCTGTATTCTTTACTTATTTCCTAACTTAGGGGGTAAATGGTTTCAATATAAACAAGCAACACCGAATGATTTTTGTTAAGGTTTTGTGTTCCAAGATGTCACTAATAATAATCACGTAAAATAATATCCAAATAGATAAATAATCAATAAAACCTATGAAAAGATACTCCATCTTCTTTATTTTGTTTTTAGGAACAGTTTTTGCAATGTTTATAAACGCAAGATGGCATTACTATCTTAAATATTAAAATTATCGATGACGTCCTAACAATGCGGCGCTTCGTGTCATACTGACTCGAGATTGTATTCGCTTTTGAATTTGTATTTGCTTTTTTGGCCGCACTCACGTTGTTCCTGTCACTCTATCTGCCTTCTGTTTTATAATCTGAGGAAACGATGTTCTCACCTGTGAAATAATCAAATACTTGTGATGCTAAACCGCTGCTGTGTGGTTTTTGCTAGCGGTTGACCTTACCTTCCATTCAGGATGGTTAAAGTTCGATCCAGCACCTCTGACTTTTTGAATTCTTGTGAGTACCTATCATAATTTGATTATCACTTCGGTTAACGGTGAAGGAAAACATCGCGAGGAAACATGACATTCAGGAGCGGGTCCCAAAAAACAATGTTTTTGATGGTGTGTAGTCCGCCAAACCACATTAAGGCTCATTTACACGGAGATAGTTTCTCGAAGCGAGACTCATTCTGTCTTCGTCTTTCTCTATGATGAAAACAGAGATAGCATGAGACTCGCTTCGAGAAACTATCTCCGTGTAAATGAGCCTTTAAGGCTAGCGTGGTAGACTAAGGCTTAAACCCCTCTCATTCTGAGAAGAGGCCCGTGCTCCGTAGAACATTGTTGAAACCCTATAAATGTATGGTGGTGCTTATCTTAATTATTATAAGTACTGACTTTTCAAAAAATCCGATGCCACCACACGATAAGTGTTTACCGCCGCCTATATAGGGTGACTGGTAATTAGTGACCGATCCTTTAACACATGATTGTACACATGATAACAAACAACTTTCCCAAAGAAACATTATTTTTATTTTATTTTTTTCATTTAAAATTTATTAGTAAATCGTTACGGCGGACGCGGCTCGTATATGGAAATATTATTTTTTTGTTTTATAAATAATGTTTCTTTGGGAAAGTTGTTTGTTATCATGAGTACAATCATGTGTTAAAGTATCGGTCACTAATTACCAGTCACCCTATATAGGTACACCTACAAAATCAAGAAGATTGTTGATGCGTTGTCAACCCTAAAGACAAAGTTGGAAACTCTCATGTGACATGTGTCAACATAATCATTTAGATACTTTATACGACTGCCGCAAAAAGAAGCGGGCGTAAATTAATTGCCAAAAAACATGGCGCGTACATTATTATAAGAAGGTAACTAGCTGACGCCCTCAGCTTCGCTTGCGTGATATGTTGATAAAAAGTATTCCATGTCCTTTTTCAGGATTCAGATTATCTCTGTGTCATTCATTCATTAATTCAGCTGAAAAACGTCCACTGCTGGACATAGGCCTCCTCCAAGCATCGCGACATCGACCGGTCTTGTGCTTCTCGCATCCAGCTGATTTCCGCGACCTTCACCAGGTCATAGGTCCACCTTGTGGGAGGCCTACCCATGCTGCCAAGTTTGTTTTTTTCTGTGTCAAGTTTCATCAAAATTGGTTCTCTAGTTTAGTCGTAAAGGAGTATTTAACATTATAAATAAAAAGAAAAGTCCTGACTGACTGACTCATCAACGCCCAGCCCAAACCCTTGGACCTAAAAAGCTGAAATTTAGCACAGAGATTCCCTTTATAATTTAGACTAGAAACAAGGAATGATTTCACGAAATTCAACCCCTAAGGGAGTTAAATAGGGGATAAAAGTTTGCATGGAAAATCGTCACTTAACGTGTTCAAAGTTACACGCAAGCGAAGCTGCGGGAAAAATCTAGTTTAACATACAAACAGACAAACTCGCGTTCTCGTTCGGATAGTCATGCATAATCTCTATGTACTTAATTATTTTTCCATTTCTTTCAGGTTTTTCCTTTAGCAATAGAGTCCGCAGCAATATAAGATTAATTAACGTACAGCATCCAACTTTATCTTACGACTCTAGATCATTAAACCGAAGTCTTTACGGAGGAAAAATGTTGCGAAGAACATTAAGGGATATTGTGTTCTTTTCTTGTAAAAATATAATATATTTCTTGTACAAATAACCGTTACGTTGATCCTTGATGGCGTTAGCAGAGGTGGAGGTGGCAGTTGATGTTCTTTTGTCAGATTGGTAATGACAATACGAATTAGCCTGCATTCACATTTGCACGATTTTTTTCGGCGCGAAAGCGCGCGCGCGTCCTCTGCGAGTCGCTCCCTCCTCAGAAACTTTGGAATTTAATAGTTAGTTCCTTGCCTTAACGTACATTTTCTGTCGATATAAAGTACACGCGCACGCTCAGCGCCCGAACAGATATCGCGTGGTACACGCGTCGCAATCGCGCAGCGTCCGCGCCGCCTTCATCCTCCCGACTAGGATAGCAAATACAATGTGAGATTTATTGACGTGTCATAAAACTCTAATTATATACAACAAAATTCAAAGCGAGTTAGACGCGGGTGCGTAAGCGCGTGGCATGCGCTTAGCGGGCGCGTGTCGTCTGAACGTGCCCTAATGTGGACTTCTGGGCTGGTGCTATCCTTTTCTGTCTGCGAATACGCATGTCCTGTATAGAGTCGTTTTGCCCACGCAAAGCTGGTGAATACGGCACTAAATGAAACGTGCCGGATTATCACTGGTTGCCTCAAACCGACCCCGGTACAAATGCTGTATCCACTGAAGAAGAAGTTCTTAGAGCAGTGGCTAGCTTTAGCGAAAGGACCATAATGGTAAGTGAGTGTCCTCCCACTCACTGGCGAACATTCACAAGCAAGAGTCCAGTTGTGGCGAGACAAGCCTTCTCTACCCGTTCGGTTTGTTGCTTCTTCCGAAGATATCCCATGCATGCGTTGCCTTGGCTGACCTGGAAGTCTCTAAATAGACTTCGAACTCAGGTTGGTCGAAGCAAGGAAAACCTGCTCAGGTGGAGATTTGCGTATAACTCAAACCTGGAGTGTAAATATGGTGTTGTTCCGCAAACTATGGCACAGTTAATATCATGCTCCGCCTGCCAGCGGCGTGCACAGAGTTTTTAGACAGGGTAGGCAGAAAATTTAAAAGCTATTTTCTTACCAAAAATACTGCATGTCGCTTTTGGTTCGTCGTCTTGTCTATTAAATAATGATGTAGGCAATTGCCACCTCAAATATCCTATAAAGATTGACTGATTTTATAGACATCAATTTGCGGATATTAGAAGTGGCCTTTCGACGCGTTTTTTTGATGTTCCATATTTGCAAACTAAATAATAGCAGTAAAAAAATGGTGGTGTGTGTATACGGATTTACAATGTATTTCTTTTCAGATTGATAGTGTTTTTTTGCTGCCTTAGGAAAATTATGAGTATCGGTGTAACCGGCATCGTTCCAGACGGTTTTATTGTTTGAAAATAGTAGACAAGGGAAGCAGAACAACCGATTACTGTGTATGCAACCTGCGAGCCAATAATTTGAATCATAGTGTTTTGTATTGAATTTACGATTGACTTCACCTTTAGTTTGTATTAATTGCAAATCCGGTGTACACCGACCTTTCACAATCACTTGTTTTTTGTCTCCGAAAGATAGGTTCGAAAACGCATAAATTTTTATTTTCTCTATACATATACCACCTGAACAACTTTCACAGTGAATATTATCCATTATTCACACTATTTTCAACGTTAAAATCTTAAATATCTGATAACAAAGATCACAACCAAAACCAAACAAACAAAAATGACGACTCGATTCAGTATTATGCTCAGTATAAAAAATAATACGACAAAAAAATGGTGTTTTATGTAGCAAAAATTAAATGAAACAATGCAACTTTTTAAAATAGTTGTCTAGCTAACTTCGGTTCGGAAAACTTCGGTAAGGATCGTAATTTGTCGTGTTATAAAGTCAGTGCCTACCCTGTGCGGTTGTGTGCGTTATTTGTGGCATTGTGTGCCTCGTATCTATAGGAACGCACACTCATTAAATCCGCATGATGACGAGAGCACACATATATACATTTAGCCACGAATAGTTTGTGTCTTTGCCGAGGCACTCAGTGGCGCTAGCGCAGCACAATGCGAAATTGCGTCGAATTGTAGCTGACATCTGGCATACAGAGCAGGTACCTATGCCAATGTTAGCTCGTTCGTACAATGATACCTGAAACTCGAAATATGGAGCTAAATTATGATTGTTTTGTTTATGATAGTAAGTGCTCGTAGATAAAATAATATCAGATATCAGAACAAGATTATAAATATTTATCTGAGTTAGGTAGGGTAGGCAGTGTCTTTCTGTCTTTATGAAAGGCACGCCACTGCCGCCTGCCCTGTTTTCTGCCCTGTTACCTGCACGCTACAAAAACTAATGGACGCTACGGATAGTGCTAAACCCGTTGCTGAGTTCTGAGGCGACACAGTGTAGATTGTCATCGACACGCTACTAAGAAGAAGAATATGAATTAATTAATGTTAGTGTCACTTAATCTATCTGATATTATAATTTAGGAGGAATTTCCGCAAGAGGACGAAGCTTGGATGACGGACACGGATGCATCGTGGACATTTAGCCAATGTTTTTTTACAGTACTCAGCAGTCAATATTACAAATCGAGCTTTAGAAAGAGATATTGGGTAGCTTCGGCTTCGTCGTAGAGCGTCGTCTCTGTCACTACATTACGTATTGACGGAAAATCGCATTACATTATTTCCTCTTTGTATTTGGTCCGTGGGCCATACAAATACTTGTTCCGTGCGGGAATCGAACAACCGACACATTGCGCCGAAGCCAAGCGCCCAGCGAAGGAACGAAAAGGAAGCCAAAAAAAAAGGTTGTACGTTGTTTTATAGATAGCAGTTTTAAAGAATTTCGTTTCATATAAAATTTGACTCATATTATCATTTCATAGAATAATCAATACGCAGAATACTTACTTTGAAAAAATTTAATACTTAATTGATTTTTGTTACAAATCAATTTAATGTTTCGATATTCATATCATAGAATCACAATTCAAATATTCTTTATACTCATATTGTTTAGTTCATATAAAATTTATTAGCAAGAAAAACATTTTATCGAGTGATGGTTTCTAAACATTTCAATTTATACCTTTGACGAAATGAAAACGCTCCTGTAAAATTACAACCCAGAAATAGGTGTGTCTGCAGGGTTTAAAGTAACCTAACACGAAGGGGATGACGAGGGCTTCGTTTGCTCTCTTTGCTCGCTCACTCTAGCTCCCGTCACCCCTTCGAGCCTAACCTATCCGTATCGGGGTGCCCAAAATTCCCTCGCTCGCTTCGCTCGCTCTTGAGCGCATAAAGTCTATTTTTACATTTTCATTGAAATAAAATACCATGTAAAATACACCGAACAAACAATAATCGTTAAAAAATTATTCTACTGTTTGAAAAAGTTAAATAAAAAAAATTGACTATAAAATTCATTGAATTGTGTTTCTGTGAAATATGTCCATTCAAGTAAATAGTCGTTGAAACAATAATATTCGAAATAAAAATACAAGCACCAAATATTTTATGCAACAATTGCTGCAAACCGAAATTCTATGAAATTTCTGTCTGCGAAACAAGGGAACACCCTAAAAAAAATGATGATGTGTAATTTTCTTAAACTGGATCTAAATGAAGTAATAAATCTTCTGAAGTAGCTGGCGACATCTGGCAACGTATGGCGGAACTTTTTTTTAGCTTTCCGGCAAAACAAACTCGTAAATCAGTTTTCGACCTTGAACTTGAACTGGCCTCCATTTTTATGGTATCTGAAAGTAAATTTCCTGGTTTATTATAAGACGTTCATCTCATCATGCTTATCGTGCATTACAGGGTGAGTAGGGAAAAATGATTAATTAATGTTAATATGAATATTTCTTAGGCTGTGGTCTGTTAGAAACGCTGTAGGTTGCGTCCGGCGTGACACTGTACGCAGCGTCAGGCATCAGGCTTGTGAGAGAGAACATTTGTTTTTTCTATTTGCCTGCTGTAAATGGTCCTAGAGGACCGTTTATACGTAACCGGGCAGTTATTGGCGAGACCAGAAGGGTCTCCAGCCAATGGTGGGGAAGTAAAGTACTTAACCTAAGCTAACTACTTGTACTACACTAACATCATGACTACCTGCAACAACAGCATTAAGGGCGACCCCTAGTGGGACTCGGACATCGGCTTAGGGCGTTGCTGGCGAGGGTTTGGGGGGGAGAGACAGCTTGATGAGGGCTGAATTATCGGTGTGAGAGAGAGACCACTAGAGCATTTCCATAATAAGCATTCCGGCGTGACGCTGTACGCAGCCTGCGTTGGTAACAGAAGACGGCGAGGCCTTACGATTCCGAATCGACATCAAAATATCAAAATGCCAAACAGAAATCATTAGACCTCATGGATTTTATATTATTTATTAAACCTTGCCTCACTAGGATTTCTCTAGTATTGTGTAGTAGTAAATCTTCACATGCAAAAACACCCAGACCCGAAAAAACTGTACTCTACTGTTTACCACACAAATATTTGTTCTGATCGGGAATTGTACCCGCGCAGCCACTGCGCCTAACGTGTTGATGTATGCCCAAAAAAGTCGATGGTATCTTTATTCTTTTTCTTCAAGCTATTCTACGCTTCTTGGGGTTGTTTAGTACTTTCTAGATCGTCATTATAACGTGTAAGTAGGTACACTATGTTAAACATAAGATTAGTCGGAAAAGGGGGTACTAATTCGGAAGGATGTTAAAGTACCTATTATAATGAATAACTTTTGCTCTACAACTTTCCCTAAAAGTCAATAGTTGAAGAGCTGTTCAAATATTTCACAAAAAATACTATAAAATCTATCTATCCTCAGCTATGATCAGCTGTGTTTACATTTTAGGTCATATTTGGGTGCACGAATTAGAAGCTCCATTTTCTGAATTCGTAACTAAAGAGGGGATGAAGAATGTTTTGAAAAAACTATTTTTTTTAACTCTTACTTTCAAACAGTCATCCCTGTCATCATCATCATTCAGCCGAAAGACGTCCACTGCTGGACATACGCTTCCCCCAAAAAGGGGGGTTTGCCACAATCACCACGCTCGGCAGGCGGGTTGGCGATCGCAGTATGGTTGTTAAAGTACTCAGAGAACGCTACTGCCCATCTTCTAGAAAATCCCTTCCATCACCTTGTAATTTTGATTTTGATTGGCTGTCACAAATTAAAAGCACTTTTATATCTTTTGTTTTGTAATATATTTTTATAGTTTATCACAATGTATGCATTATTTATCGACACAATTTAAACACTTAACACTATCCACATAAACAATTAATAAAATATATACAGGGCGTCCCACGACTTTGCCACATGGAGGGGAAGTACCTTAAATACTGTAGATAGAAAAATTTACTGAAAGAAGACTTCATTTTTATTTTAAAAATAATACGAACTGCATTCAAAGAATTTTAAATAATCACCTGTCTGAACCGGGAATCGAACCCGCTAAACTTGAAAACAAAAAAAACTGTAATTTTATTGTACTAATCGAAAGGCTCGATCGGATACTATTATTTCTTCTAAATAACATAGCATCTAAAATACCATGAAATTTAACATTTATTAGAAATAATAAGACACGTTTAACTGTGCAACTTACCAACAATTTAATTTATTAAATGCTCAAAATGTTTCTTCCTATTGTATACAAATTGTAACTCTTTTAATAATCTCGCTTACCGTTGCTTTAATTACTTTTTCATGGTGAATATTTGAAATACTTAATACTTCGAAATAGTAATAAAGCAGAAAGTAGTACATAAAATCAGTTGTTATAAGCACGACATATTCAGAGAAAATGCTATTCATTATTCTGAACAAAATTGTAAATTAAATGTTAAATTTCATGATCTTTCTTTTATTTTAGATGCTATGTTATTTAGAAGAAATAAATGTATCTGATCGAGCCTTTTGATCAGTACAATAAAATTACAGTTTTTTTTGTTTTAACATTTAGCGGGTTCGATTCCCGGTTCAGACAGGTGATTATTTAAAATTCTTTGAATGCAGTTCGTATTGTTTTTCAAATAAAAATGAAGTCTTCATTCAGTATTTTTTTCCATCTACAGTATTTCAGGTACTCTCCCTGTTGGGGTATGATGCCCAACAGTGTTGATTGTTACTTAAATGTTATGTCGACTTGTAAGGTCTATTATGTTAATGTAAAATGAGTAGACGAATGGTTCCCTTGATGGATTTATTGCTACTAAAATATAATTATAAAATTACATGTTATGTATGTTACAGAAGTGCATACCTAAACAATATCGATATGCATAATTATTATGTGAGTACGACAAACAAACTACTTCAAAGGTCAATGTACAGCGTAGCTCGTACATATTGCCCACTCACAAAAGATAACAGTTAAGACATAAGAAACGAAAAATGTTATGTTGAAATATAAAATGTAAAAAGATAATAATATCCTAGCCTTATACTATTAAATCACAACGCGCAATAGGCGACGTTGCTTTGTTAAGTGCGCGTGCACTTGATAAGTGCACTACACTGCTGTCGTCTGTGACGTTAAATACAGCGTTGTCCACGATGCTTGCAGTCGACCTCCTTCGGGGCGCTGGATTGGGAACAGGTGGTGCCTCAGGTGTTTGTTGACTCCTGCAATGTTTGCCAAATCGGTGGTAAGCATATATTGCGCCTGCTATCGCTGCTACTGTTGCCAATATGTATATGATAACGTATTGGTGGACATCGTGGTATGTTGCCCGTTCTGATATAATGTCTTCTTCTGCTGTCGCGGCTTTAATCTGTTCTATTTGTTTTCCCAGCTCTCGCAGTAACGAACTCTGCTCCATTACTGTCTTACTCTCGGGTTCATGTTTTAAAATCGGTACAGATAGGTTGATGATCCGATTGATTGGAGGGATTTCCACTGTGACTTCTTCGACCTGGGCATGAATTGTATCCATCAATTGCCTTTGGGAATGAACAGTGAACGTCTCACTATTGATAGTGCAGTCGCTACCGAGTGTCATTACCCCTGCGTTGCTTAGCACTTCAGTTGAAACTTGATTCCCGCATATGACGCGTATTTTGCACGCGTCACAGCAAAAATACAGGTAGCTATTTACGTTGCTAAGTTCCAACCAAGTGTCTCGACAGCTCTCATGTTTTGTTTCGCAGTCAGGCGAGCCTTTGCTCCTCTTGCAGAGGCTCTTGTCAGACTTCATGTGGTATACTGGTGTCCTAATGGGGCACAACAGAGTCGTACTGTCGTAATGCATGCATTGATGTAGGTCGGTTACAGTCATCGGGAGGTAAGAATCCTTTTGTATGTTGACTGCTAATAGTTCCGCTATAGGCAGTAGGGTAACCATGTCAACGCCGTTCCTTTTTGGGACAGGTATGATGTGGTGAACTTCGTAATTTTCTCTGGTGATCAATGGCACCCGTATCTCAATGATAAGATATCTTTCTGACATTTTCGCCTTCACCTGTAGAAGATGATAGAGGCGAAAAAAATCTTCTTGAATGTTGGTGATGGGAAGTGCTAAATCCTTTGACAGCTGACCTGATATGACGTTCAATTCATCCCGTAGCTGTTCTGGCGCAATGAGGTGTAAGTTCATCTGGCCATTGTAAATGTTGGTTACGGTGTCCAACAGAATCTCTTGAACGTTTCTTAGATGCTCTATAAAGTTATTTGCAGAGATAGCAGACATCACAAACTCGATTGATAATTCTTGAGACTCAATCTCTTGCTGAAGGTTGCTTGTAAGCTTGTCTAGTCTTAGCAGATGTTGATTGAATAATTTGTATTGTTTTTCGATTGTTTCTTCCGATCTCCTAAGTATGTTGTATTCAGCTTCTATTATTGTTGTCTGATTTTTGGATAAAAGAGCCAAATGTTTTTCATTTTGTTTGATGAGTTCTATATCCCGTTGATATTGTTCGGCGAATTGGTCATCCAATACTCCGAATAGGGAACGTGCGATTGACCCGACACCGTTGATAAGGCCGCGTTTGCTTCTCATATTCACCCAACCTTGCGGATTCAGCAACATATGGTTATAGTGTTCGAGTTCAGCGAACGCGTGACGTAGTTGTAATGCAATTACGTCACATTGGGTCTTCTGTTTTAGCTTTGAGCATATTTCTTCGAGATGATCATTGAATTTAGTGAACACTGCTGTACTATGCCAGTAGGGTATGACGTCGTAGTAGACCACTATCTTCCACTCGTCGCGAATCAATTTCATGTTGGTTGATTTATCGAAATATAGGCCTTGTTGTAATTCGATAAAGCTTGTTGAGTTTGTTGTAGCAGTTGCTGGACTCAGTAGGTATAGTAGGGCCATCACTAATCCGATAAAGTTGATTTTGCTTGTCCTTGCAGTTTGTTGACATTTTGTTGTATTCTCGTTTGTTGCTTGTTTTTTGTACTCATTTTCGGTGTTTTGTGGTCTAGAGTTTTCTTCGCTGTCTATTGGTAAAATAGATAGCTTTGTTATTGGTCTCTTTATGGAGCCGTTTTTTGTTTTCAGGGTTACGACACGAACATATCCATCGTCTCCCGGGTGAAGATCAGTTACTCTGCCCAGTAACCATTTTCCTGCGGACCGTTGATCATCATGAACAACAACCAAGTCACCAATCTTCATGTTGTTCTGCGGCTTCTGCCACTTTGTTCTTGCTAACAGTTGGCACAAGTACTCATTTTTCCACTTCTTCCAAATTTCTGTGTACATTTTTCTAATCAGCTCCCATCTTGTTCGGGCGTCTTCTCTTGTTTCGATGACGGTCAACCCTGACCTCCCTGTTAGAAAGTGTGCTGGCGTCAGACAGTCAAGGTCATCCACACTTTCACTTAGCGTGCACAGAGGTCTGGAGTTTAGACAAGCTTCTAATTTTGTTAAGATTGTGGTGAACTCCTCGAATGTTAACTTTTGCTCACCCACAACTCGTTTCAAATGGTGTTTCAAGCTTCTTACGGCTCGTTCCCACAATCCACCCGCCGATGGCCATGCAGGGGCGTTGAAATGCCACTGTATGAACATCTCGGCGACTTCTTTCTGCAATTGTTCGTTCCTGTATGTGTTTTCTATTTCCCCATATTGTTCCATTAGTAGTCGATTAGCACCGACAAAATTCGTGCCATTATCGCTGTATATATGGCGGGGGGCGCCTCTCCTTGCTGCCATTCTGTTTAGGGCTGCCAAAAATGCCGAGCTTGTAAGATCAGACACCAACTCGATGTGTACTGCCTTTGTTACCATGCAAATAAAGATGGCTATGTAACCCTTTGTTGTTTTAGCCCCTCTTCCTTTATTCATTTTGACATCGACGAATCCCGTGTAATCCACTCCTGTATGGTAGAATGGAGGGGCAGGGTTTATTCTTGCGCTCGGTAGTTCACCCATTATTTGTTGTTGTTTTGTTGGACTTATTTTACGGCACGTTACGCATCTTCTGACTTGCATCTTCGTGACTCGCACGCCACCGATGATCCAGTATTTTTGGCGAAGGTGCGACAAAGTGAGTCGCGGTCCTCCATGAAACGTCATTTGGTGAGCTTGATCGATGAGCAAATGCGTTAAATGGCTGTCGTAGGGAATGATCATCGGATGCTTCATCTCTTCAGTTAGCGTTGCGTTGTTCAATCTTCCGTCGACTCTTAGCAAACCTTCTTGATCAATATAAGGATTGAGAGGAAGTAATTTGCTATTCGATGCCACTCTGCCGTGTTTACGTAAATGACTCATATCCGTTTCAAATACCTTTTGTTGGGTTTGTTTCACAATTGCCTTAGTTGCACTATTCAATTCTTGCAACGTAAGGTAGTTCGGTAATTGACGATGTTTCGAGTCCAATGTTCCAAGTGTTAAGTTCAATGCTCTGTGTATCCATGCGACTATTCGAATGACATGATTAATAGAGCTATGTTTTCGCAATAATTGTTCGATGATGTTGGTTGTTTCTGTGTTTATTTGGGCAGCATTGTTGACGCTTGACATCGAACATTGGAATGTGAATTTGTCCTCTGTCGGATTCCAGCATAGGCCCAATGTTTTGGATGTTTGATCTGTTTTAAAATTGAAGACAGTGTTTTCATTGTTATGTTGTATTGTAGCATTTTCCAAGAGTGCCGGTTCGTTTGATGACCATTTTCTAAGGTTGAACCCTCCACTCTCGAGTAATAGTTTTAGGTCCGAAATTAGCTTCTGTCCTTGTTCAATGGTATGCGATCCGTGAACGAGATCATCGACGTAAAATGACTCCTCCACTACCTTTGAAGCTTCCGGGAAACTATGACGCTCGTCTTTCGCCAATCTTCGTAATGTCATTATGGCCAGGAACGGCGCTGCCTTGGAGCCATAAGTTACTGTAGCAAGTTGAAAGGAAAGTAGAGGCTGTTCCGGCGATTCTCGCCATACAATCTGTTGTAGGTTTTGGTCACAGTGGGCCACTAAAATTTGCCTGTACATCTTTTCAATATCAGCTGTGTATGCGTATTTATATTGCCTCCACTTCATCAATGTTGTTTGTAAATCTTGTTGCAAGTTTGGGCCTTTGTACATGAGATCGTTTAAACTCCATCCTGTAGATGTTTTCGCGGATGCATTAAACACCACCCTGTACTTGGTTGTTGTTGACTCGGCACGTTCGACGCCATGGTGCGGCAAATAGCATCCGAGTGTCTTGTTACATGTTGATGGTTTCATATGACCTAAGTCAATGTACTCTGCTATAAATTCTTTATAGGCTTCTGCTAATTGTTGTTGTTTTCCCAATCTTCGTTCTAACGTTTTGAATTGGGCAATGGCAATCTGTTTGGAAGAGCCCAGCCTGCATTCCCAGTCATTTTTCATTGGTACTCTCACTTCGTATCTCCCGTTTTCTAAACGTTGTGTGGTTTTAGTGTAATACTCAATGCATTTCTGGTCTTCCACTGAAAGTTCGGCTTGGTCTTGGATATCTTCGGAATCCCAAAACTGTGCCATGTCCTCCAAATTGTTCAATACTACGTTGCATTGAAATGTTGTTTTGACGTGTCCGCATAGTAGCCAACCAAGGTATGTTTGTTGTGCGATGGGCTGTGTAACGTCATCGCTTTTGATCATTCCTCCTAGCATGATCTGGGAGTTAACATCTGCTCCAAATAGCAGATCTACTGGACGGCTGCTATTGAAATCCGGATCCGCCAAGTTAATGTTTTGTATTTGAGGCCATGATGGTTTAGTGAAAGTTTTGTTTGGTAGATTCTTGATTAAGTTTTTCATAATGTATACTGATTTTTTGAACGTGAAGTCGTTGAAGACAGAGCTGCAAGAAATTGTTATCATGCCCTTGCAGTTGCTCTCCTTTTCCCCAACTCCAAAGACAACTCCTTTACATTTCTGGCGTTTGTTCCCGAGAAGTTGAGCTGCGCGTTCTGTTATCAATGATATCTGAGACCCTTGATCGACAAGAGCTCGCATGTTGTACTGAATTCCATCGGCTCCCTCTACCTTTACTATGGCGGTCGCTAATAGAATCTCCGAAGCTTCATCCTTTTTAGAGACGTGAGTTGAAGAGCTTGTTTGGTTTTGTTCACTGTTTTTGGTAACAGTTTCGTGCAATAATGTGTTGTGCTTAGCTTTGCACTTACGACATCGGTTGCTTGACGTACATTTTTGCCCTTTGTGGCTATACAGACACTTAATGTAAACTTGCAATTTGTTTATTGCGTTAAGTTTTTCGTTATTTGGCATTTCTAAAAACTTTGTGCAAAAATATAGGCCATGCTCGTCTTTGCAGAGTGGACAAATGAACGTTGACGCATGGTAGGATTTCGTAACCTTGTTGTTATTACCCGCTTGATTCTTGTTGTAATAATTGTTTTGTTTCTTGTTATACGTAGCTTCTTGATGCTGACTTGTTCCAGAACTTGATTTCTGATAGCTGTCTTGTTTACGCTGCGATGATTCCATTGAAGTAAACTTCGCCTCTAGGTAGTCTAGGAAATCCTTTAATGCTGGTAATTCTCGCGAATTCTTCAGTGATTCAATGTAATCAGAATATGTCTCAGCGTCCAGTTTTTGCGCCAAAATATGTACTAGTAGCGGATCCCAGGTCCTGACATCCACTCCCAAATTCTTGATGGCGTGCAAACATTCTATTGTGACGTCATGTATTTTCTTAATTGGTGCTAATGACTGTTGTTGCATAGTTGGCAGATTGAAGAGCATGTTGATGAGCGATGTAAATATCAGTTTTTTATTGTTATAGCGGTTGTTGAGAATGTCCCAGCACACTAAATAGTTATCTGAGCTTATCTGTAAGTGTTGTATCAGCCTTTCAGATTCTCCTTGGACCTTACTTTTCAAAAATTGCATTTTCTGCGCATTTGATAAGGATGTATTGTTATGGATGGCTTCCGTGAAAAGGTCTTTGAACGGTATCCACTGATTAAATTTGCCGTGAAATACTGGTATCTCCAACTTTGGTGTTGTTTTTTCACGATAAGCTCCGGACCACATCTTGGTGTTTAAAGCCTTCTTCAGATCGATATATTGTCTTTCGAATCTTGTATAGCGCTCTTCATATACAGCATTCTTATCCCCGTTGAGTTCGCACTCTATCTCCCAATGAAGACTGTCAATAGCAGACCAACGCGCCTGTAACGTCAGCAATGCATCCTGAAATTCCCACTTTTCAGAGATAAATTCCACTTGAGTGTTGGCGACTGCTCTAATAAAGGCTTTGAAGTTTGCTGATTGTTTGCGTAACAGATCGTCCAACTTACTGTTGGACCCTGTATCCCTCTTTTTAGGGCTTTGTTGTTGACGTGGAGGCGGTTGATCCCTGTTATTATTATCGTTATTCTCATCTGTATTGCTGGTTTCTTCTTCCTTCTCGCTGTCATGTTGTTCTTGTTTTTGTTCTGTTTTGCTCGATGTACCTGCTTTTTCTTGTTGAGAGGTATTTTTGAACGGTGGTGGTTGCACTGATGGTTGTTTGTGTGTCGACAATTGCTGATTTTGTTGGAGGATTAACTCCTTGACTTCTTTATAACACTGTAATGCTGTGTTATATAAATCACTTGTAAAATAAAGATGACTCACACTTATCTCTGTAGACAGACGGTCATGGCTGAACTGGAATTCACCCCATAAGTTTTCCAGCATCTGCATACGCCTTTTGAAGTAGTCCGAGTTCTTTCTATCCCAGCCATCCTTCTTGATGTTGATGCCGACTTTCTTGATGTTTTCGTAAAGTTCGCACTGATTCTCGTACATATCTGCTGACGACGTCATGTTGGCCAACTTCACGATGAATTCAAGACGAACTTTTGTTTTGAGTAGTAGACTGTTGCTCCACACTCCTGGTTCTTGGTATTGTGCAACCTTTCCCTTTCACGATATGCGCCTTCTCAATTGGTTACTGGGGCAACTCGCTTGTGAGAGACCAGTCCAACCGATTCGCGACCGTAAAAGATGTAAATCACACAACACAAAATGCTCGAAGGACCAAATGTTGGGGTATGATGCCCAACAGTGTTGATTGTTACTTAAATGTTATGTCGACTTGTAAGGTCTGTTATGTTAATGTAAAATGAGTAGACGAATGGTTCCCTTGATGGATTTATTGCTACTAAAATATAATTATAAAATTACATGTTATGTATGTTACAGAAGTGCATACCTAAACAATATCGATATGCATAATTATTATGTGAGTACGACAAACAAACTACTTCAAAGGTCAATGTACAGCGTAGCTCGTACACTCCCTCCATGTGGCAAAGTCGTGGGACGCCCTGTATATTTAAAATTACCTTCATCTGTGTCACTGCAAGGGTACCAACTGAAAATCAGCGCTGGATGTTTGACGCCCAGCATATGCTGAGTTGGTGACCCTTTCGGCATGGGCATGATCCACAGCATAAAATGTGTGTTTGATTCTTTTATGTTTTTGTTTTTTATTGTTTGTGCTGTTATTGTGTCCTTAGCTGAATAAATTTATTTTCTTTCTTTCTTTAATTGAGTTTTTTTATGTCTTCTAATTCTTCTTTCACATTATCCCATCATTTTCTCTGACTCGTACATCATGTAAGCAGGGCAGGCTTCGTGTAAAAATGGCATGTAATACGACCGAGGGTTGAGGCTCCAACAATAAAAGCTGATTGCAATTGATGCCGCAGTTTTACGTGATATGCAAGCAAATAACAATTGTAATCCATATTTTTATAATAAAAAAGCTTGCTGAATGACTGTGTTGTTGTAACTGATGCTGTAATGGTTGAGGCAAATTAATGAAAATACCAAAATATCGTCTGTAAACGACACAACAACATAATCGTTCAGGGGTGATTCTTTCATTACAGTTATAGCTAATATCAGTATGTCAGGATTGCGAGCAAGGTAAATGTAGTAAATAAAACCAACATAGACTCTCAACCACTGAGAGTACTTGTATTTGGGTTAGTATTAGCACAGTCTACCTATATCTTAATCCTTACAGTCGGTCAACGTAGAACATTGTCGCAGAGCAATCGTGCGGGGGGTTGCGGGGTGAAGGAGCGGAGGTTATGTCCCGAGTAGCCATACCACAGTGTATCTACTTACTACATACAGTGGGTCAACGCCCATACATTTTACAGGTCCTATGAAATGTCAAAATTGGTAACACTTGTCAAAGGGTTGTCACATAAAACAAATTACACAAACTTTATCAAACAAACGTCCAAATTAATTAACGTTTTATAGAAACAGTGACACGCAAAAAGAAAACCACGCATGCGTAATTTTGACGATTGACAAAATAATGTAAACGTATGTAGCAGCAGTTTCGCCATCTTATCCTGGAATATTCTAACAATATTTAAAACTACAAATTTTGTCGAGGTTACAGTCGCAGTGGCTAACGCTTGCGGGGGTAGGTAAGAGTTATAAATTATTCGCAAGTCTACGATGGAGTCATAGAAAATTACTTATTATTTATGGTTATTACTTCTATGGTTTTCGTGGGTGCTGATGCCGGAAATAAAGCCTAAGTATTCCTCGATCATATAAGGCGGTCAAAAAAATTTACCAGTTAAATGAGATTTGCCAGGTAAAACGTGGTCCCTATCTTGGTGTTTGAGAATTGATCTTGTTTTTGTAATCAGCGTCCCTGAAAATCATGGATTTGACACCCATGACGGCTAATTTGATTTTTTTTATGGCCGCCATCTTGAATATAGATTTTGACCTCATTTTCGGCATCAGCATCCCCAAAAACCATGGAAATGACACCCATGATGGTTAAATTGAAATTTTAATAGCCGCCATCTTGGAAATGGATTTTGACCTCATTTTCGGCATCAGCATCCCCGAAAACCATGGAAATGACACCCATGACCACTAATTTGACATTTTTATCGCCGCCATCTTGGAAATGGATTTTGACCTCAATTTCGGCATCAGTACCCCCGAAAACCATGGAAATGACACCCGTGACGACGAATTTGACATTTTTGTAGCCGCCATCTTGGATTTCGATTTTGACCTCATTTTCGGCATCCGCACCCCAGAAAACCATGAAATTAACACCCATGATGATTAGATGAAAATGTTGATGGCCGCCATATTGAATTTGGATTTTCACGTTATTTTCGGCATCAGTGACCCCGAAAACCATGAAATTGACACCCAGGATGATTACATGAAAATTTTCATGGCCGCCATCTTGGATTTATATTTTGACGTCATTTTCGGCATCAGTGACCCCGAAAACCGTGGAAATGACTTCCCACGAACAATCATTTGAAAATGTATGTATGCCGCCATCTTAGATTAGTAAACAGACTTTATAATAAAATTCTCGTAATAGGTACACATACATATCAATAATAAATTAATATAATTTCTATGAACGATATCAATCAAATTTGAAATCAAAAAGTGCGAGCCCTGGAATTTATGTCCCGAGTAGCAGTATGGCTACTCGGGACATAACCTCCGCCCCTTCACCCCGCAACCCCCCGCACGATTGCTCTGTGACAATGTTCTACGTTGACCGACTGTAAGGAGTAAGATATAGGTAGACTGTGGCCATACTGTATACTTGGGACATAACCTCCGCCCCTACATAATTTTGACATTTCATAGGACCTGTCAAATGTATGGGCGTTGACCCACTGTATGTAGTAAGTAGGTACACTGTGGTATTAGTAACATGAACTAGATCACAATATAATACTTTACACAATTATTACAAGATCATAAAATAAGGACAAGCTAGTCAGATATAAAGGGTCAGACTTCTTCAGCTGATCTACACAGAATACTCCCGCTTCGTCGAATGACCACCGCCTTTATAACATCGGGTGCTTTGATTCATATCGACGACCACCTTCCTTTGTCAACATTGCCCAGTGCTACCCGCTACCGATAACACGTCGGTATACAAGTACCTAATGCAGAGAACACCGTTTTGAGAAATCCCTGTTTGTATTGATTTTGAAATTGACCAAGACTGTATTCATAAAATTTTTCAAGCTTAAATACTTATAAGATTTGTTAAAATTATGCAGGATGTAAACGAATTCGTGTAAGTAATTCCTTAAAACCACATCGACGGTCCCTATGTACAATCCTCTAGTAGATCCGTGACTTGCCTTTTTTGTTTTCGTGACCTTCTGGCCAACCTTTATCATCATTTAGTTTAACAAAAATAAGTCTAAGTTGGCAAGTTGAACTTTAAATACACACACGAAATTTCCCAGAACTACAACTTATCTGACGTCCGACAACAGTAGTGGTAATCCAGTAATGTTGTAACGCTGGACAATGTGCAACATACCCAAAAAAAATGGGTCATAAATGGCAATTACAACTCTGTTTATCTGATGACTACCACGTAAAAGTCCATAAGTACTAGTTAAGCTATTTGCAAAGGGGATTATTCCGATGTATAAAAAGTGTAAATATAAAATTAGTAGTTAAGTAAATAATATTAGGTAGTTAAGTAAATAAAAAATATAAAAGTGACGAATAAATACAGATTGTACAAACTAAACGGTTTCCGAGATAAATGTAAAGTTTAAATCTTCATCCTAGCCTTTTTATCTTGGTAAATTCCTCATGGATCCCCTTCGCCCGGGGCTGGCGAAGGGTTATGCCGGACTCTTACCGGCTAAAAACCCACGGTGTTCCTTCTCCTGACTCATGGTCGGGGTCGCGGGATTCGTAGCTGCATGCACCGCAACCCCGGCAGGCCTCGGTCTGGCAGCCCCTGGTGGACCTCTCCTTCTGTGGGGCCTTGTCCCATGTCCTCCTGAGAGCCGCGCTTGGAACATATGCGCGCCGCCTTCTTGGGCCTGTTACTGGTCGGGCGACGTGTCCCCTAACCCACCACCCGCAGGCCACACACCACGCAACCTCCGGTTTCGCCCGGTGCGTCTGGCGCAGGAAGGGAGAGTGGCCGTCGCCTCTCTGTCCCTCTCCGCCTTCTCTTTGGTCGCCATCACCTCCACGCAAAAAGAGGCGATGGTTTCCAACGCACTGTCGCTCCCGACCATGGACAGAACCACGGCCGGAAGCAAGAGGTCACCACCGACTGCCACGACTAGTTCACGGCGCTGCGTCGCCCACGCATGGCACTCCTGCAACGTGTGCAGCGCCGTGTCTTCCAGGCATTCGACGCAGTGGTGATATCCGGAACCCTTCATCCTAGCTGGGCAACGCAGTGCGTTGCGTTGCGTCGAGCATCGCGTTGCGAAAGTATCTAACAAATGCCTTTTATAATAGCGGCCTACGTAAGCAGAGGACCGATTAGACTAACAACATTGTTGTCAAACGCAAATGAACCACAACCGTCAGGCAGTTTTTGTTTACGAAAACTGTCAAAATAATAGGTTATGTTTTTTTGTATCAAACAATTTGACAGCTTTTGAAAACGAAAACTGTCTGAATGAACGGTTCGGCTTTGGTTCGGTTGCGATTTATCAAGATTTCTTTTAGGAGAATTTGGCTACAGTGCATCTAACAGAGCGGCGCGTATAGTTTGTTTTTAGCGATTTGAGGGCGGCAGAAGTTTTAATTTAGCCTTATTTTTTTTTATTTTTTTTAAAAAACGTTGCCCCACTCTAAGGTTTCTCTTGTATCGTGGGTGCGTTTACAGACACAAATCTCACAAACAAACGCCCAGACCCGGAACAACCATTTGTAGGCCGTACAAATTTTTGTTCCGTGTGGGAATCGAACCCACGACCCGTAGCGCAGAAGCCAATCGCTTAGCCACTGGACCAAACGTGTCGTCATTATTATTCATTATTTATATAAGTCATTATTGATCAAATACCATAAAGACTATTACAACGGTTACGTTGTAATAGTATAATAGTGTAATAGTTTCGTTGCGTTGCGTCGGGATGCAGTCAACGAGTGCAAGCAGTTATTCTTGCACTCGTTGACTGCATCCCGACGCAACGCAACGAAACGCGCTGCCCAGCTAAGACGCAACCTGCCTAGCTTACAAACGAAATCGGTCTGTTTTTAGGGTTCCGTACCCAAAGGGTAAAACGGGACCCTATTACTAAGACTTCGCTGCCCGTCCGTCTGTCACCAGGATGTATCAGAACCGTGATAGTTAGACAGTTGAAATTTTCACAAATGGTGTATTTCTGTTTCCGTTATAACAACAAATACTGAAAAACAGAATAAAATAAATACCTAGATAAGGGGGCTCCCATCAACAGACATGATTTTTTTGCCGTTTTTGTAGATAATGGTACGGAATCCTTCGTGCGCGAGTCCGACTCGCACTTGCCCGTTTTTATTTTTTAATAAAATTGAATCGTTAGAAAAACAGTTCAAAATTATTATTATACCTTCAAATGACATGGTGCAATTTTCAAAGCGATAAATTCAGTGGCTCGCTCTTATAATAATTTTAGGTTGTAAATTAATTTGTAATTCGTTTAATAATTCAACGTACACAAAATAATCATATTCAAAGTGTCCCCCGTACATTACTGGTCATGTTTCATTAACCTATAAATCACGCAGCAAAACGAAATAACCTCATTATAGCTACACGAATACAGCATTAAACAAAACGCGATATCACGAACTGACATTAAACCAATATGAAACGCGATTTATCTGAAATTTTCATTTTCTGTCCTATCCCATAGGGATCTGCTATAATTTTGTTATGGGCAGCTATGAATTATATTATGGTAATGTAATTTTGTTGGTATAAGGCTGTGAGCATATTCATTTTGGAGTGAACGTGACTGTGTGTCTATAACCTTATACAATGTGTCCGGTTATGGACTAGCGATATTCTAGGTACTTATAGAGCAACTTTTCTAGTACACAAATACACACACACTAGGGTCCAATCCACTTGCCCGCTATTTGGCAGCCATTTTGCTTTTTTGCTGTGATATTCTCTATCATATAGTTATGAAAATGTGAACCCATTGTATCGTAATGTAAACGATAGACAATATTGTTGTCCTCCTAATAAACCTACTTTTATTTCAGTAGGACCGAAACTTTGAGAGATATGACTTTTTTTGTACACACGTGCAAAAAAAGTTTATGAATATCTCAACAAAAAAATGGAAATGAATTGGACCCTAGTGTATAGTGTATTTGTGTACTAGAATAGTTGCTATATAAGTACCTAGAATATCGCTAGTACATGACCGGACACATTGTATAACTTTTAAAAATATATCCCAATGAGGAGGCTTATGGCTATAAGAGCTCGTGGCTAGTAATCAGCCGCTCGGATCTGGTCCGTGGATGGGTGACTGTTCGTCACACATCAAGACCTCTCCGAACCTCGGAGAGCACGTTAAACCGTCAATCCCAGGTGTTATATGAACACCTACGACAGTCGTTACGGGTACTCAGAAGCTTGAAAGACTGACAACCGGTCTAACTTTAGGATATCGGCATTCAAAGTCAAAGTCAAAGTTTTTTATTTCAAATAGACCAGATTACAGGCACTTTTAAAACGTCAAAACTAGGTGCACGGTTCCAAAAGATAGGTTCTATGGAGAAGAGCCGGCAAGAAACTCCATGAATACTCTTTTTAAAAAAGTAGATCATGACTGTTCATGACAATTCCATTACAGTAGCGTGCGACATAGAATGAGAATAATGCAGGTTAATGTAACAAATAAATTCACAATACATAAGAGTAGAAAATAGAAAAGGAAAATATGCCTTCTAGAATTGCCATAGTAGTTATGGGCTGACCAGTCCCGACAGACAGCACCCGTTCACGAGCATGACGTGCACATCCGCATCGCTTAGCTCAACCATATTGTAGGGAACCCACCGACCGGATATACAACGCCACCATCAGCAGGACATTTAAGTGAGCATGACAGACTCATACTACCAGATAATGGGCAGTAATATGATATGATTATAGGTGAATCATTAATTGCTGCATGATGCTCAAACTTTACAGTTTAGAAAATGATATTATCAAAATTATAAATATAAAACAAAGCAACATTGCCCAGTAACTGGGTTGCGGAGGTCTGATGGCAGTAGTTCCGTGTAAAATACTGGTCTTCAGCCGCATCTGGTTAGACTGGAAGCTGACCCCAAACGTATTTGATGACCCGAGCGTTTCGACCCAAAACGGCTCAAAGTCATAGCAACCAATGAAGTTACTATTAAGTATTTAGTAATCAAAATGTTTCCTGATGCGATTAATAAATACGCGCCCGTTTTATATTGAATTAATTGCCACGGATTACCTTTTTTTTTCAAAACGAGACATTTGTGTGTTTTTGGGGACAACGGGACACAACGCTCAAAAGCGGAACTGTCCCGCTCCAAGGCACACGTTAGCCATTACGAACACGAGTAGAGAAGCAACCAGTGAAATACCATTATATGAGAGATAACATTACACAAACATGTACATAATCAGTCCACTACTGTCCCACTGCTGGGCACGGGTCACTTCTCAGAATGAGAATGTTTTTTTTTTATTATTATTTGAACTGGTCGCGCTTGACCCTACTACCCTAGTCACACCTGATGGTAAGTGCAGACAGGGTCTAAGATAGAGCACACGAATCCAAGTAACAGAGATATAGCGAGATTCCCCTATAACCCTTTGGCTCTCACATAAACGGATCATAGTAAACTACTTTGCGCCGGACTTTAATGTGAGGGTGGTAGATAGCCAGGCGGACCGTATAGATCCTACCACCAAGCGTGATGGGTTTTGTTGAATCTTACAACACGCGTCTTTTCCCAGCGTGTGGTGAGGAAGTTTTATATTCTACCACGTCCCCACACGGAATGGTTTAGACCTTAGTTCATCACGCTGGCCTGGTGCCGGTTGGCGGACTACACACACCATCGAGAACTTCATGGAGCCCTCTCAGGTGTGAAGATTTCCTCACGATGCAAGTGATAATCGAATTCTGATTCGCACATGTATTCAAAAAGTCGAGGAGCTCGTGGCTAAATAATTACAGCCGCATAGACCGATCTTCCGGGTTAAGCCACGCTTGCCGAGGTTGGTCTGTGGATGGGTGACCATTTACCATAGCGAGTTTCCTTCGTGCCTCGGAAAGCACGTAAAGCCGTTGGTCCCGGCTGTCATTTGTAGATCTTTGACAGTCGTTACTGTTGGTCAGAAACCAGAAAGTCTGACAACCAGTCTTACCAAGAGTATCGTATTACCCAGTTACTGGGTTGTGGAGGTCTGATAGGCAGTCGCTCCATGTAAAATACTGATATTCAGCTGCATCCGGTTCGACTGGAAGCCGACCCCAACATAGTTGGGAAAAGGCTAGGCAGATGATTCGAAAAGTCAGAGGTGCGGACCAGGTTCGACAGGACCTTTCTGTATGGAAGCAACCGTTCAACCGGTAGGCTGTCACTGCTGGTTCATAACATTAACCCGCTATATCTGAATCACGTTTGAGTATTTCCAGTATACATCAAAACAACCTCAAAAATTCGCCTTTCTTTCAAAAAACTTATTTCATCTGCATTCAAAAACAGTTCACACCAAAAATATTTTACGAATTCGTTCGAATAACAAGTAAAACTACTTACGCTCCTGGTTTTACCTGTCACCGTACGATGACAAAGTGCAGTAATTCCTCAGCCTTTAACTGGGGCAAACTAATTTCGGAATCACCTCACAAACAAATCTTGGGAAGTACGAACGAGGAGTGTGTATAAATGGCGTATTTGTTTCCACTTACGGCTGAAACTTTTACTATTGGGAGTATAGGAAAACATAATATATCATTATACTTTCCTAAAGGTCCAGTGATCGCAAGCATGATTGGGGATTGTAAGGTTCTGTGTTCGATTTCCAAGTGGGATAAAGTATAAGTGGATTGTTCGGTTAAGAAATTCTCAGAGGCGGTGTTGGAATTATTGAGAATGTAGCAATAGCTGATATTTAACGACACGTTTGGTGCAGTAGCTGAGCGATTGGCTTCTGCAATACGGGTTGTGGGTTCGATTCAAATACGGAACAAAAATTTGTATGGCCTACAGATAGTTGTTTCGGGTCTGGTTGTTTGCGTATGTGAGATTTGTGTCTCTTAACGCATCCACGATGCAAGAGAAATCTTAGTGTGGGCCAACGTTTTTTTTAAAAAAAGAAAGAAAGAAAGAAAAACTTTTTTTTTCGCTATTTTGGATATAGAATCTGCTAAAACACGCTGAAGAACTCCTACATTCAATCTATTAATATTACACTTTCTCAGCAGTGACACCATTTCCACCTCGTTCCTGACACACTCCATAGGCAATGTTGTGCACATCTTCAATTTTCCCACAAGTTGTGCAATTTGGAGAGTCGACCTTCTACATTAGATGTGCAAACTTTGCTGACGGATAGTGAACTGAACGTAGTCTAACACGGCGTCTTACGTGAGCGATCTAGAAGCGACGCGACGCAAAAACAACAAACAGTCGATACCTATTGAAGTGGCCTACGTGACCAAACGCACGTGGAGTGCGGTGCAGCGCGGCGCGATGCGAAGCGAACGCGATCAGTTGGCTTGATATTTTCGCGCGAGCTGGATGCGGTGCCGTACAGTGCTACTGAACGGGCGGCGGTGTGCGTTGGGTGGTTTGCGAGCTCGTAGGAAAAAGCCGCCACATCGCGTGTCACCGCATCGGATCGCTTCGCAATTCGCCTTCGTTTTGAACCGCCTACGTAAGACGCCGCGTAAATGAAAATTTTAATACAAATCTATTTAACCTAGAGTATGACAACCAAGGCACTCTATGAGGCTCACACTGAATAGTTTTTACTTCTTCCTTTTTCGTTACTGCGTTCATCAAAACATTATTTCCAATGATTATGACAAACCAATTTACAGTGCGACTGGTTAGTCGCTTTACATACGAACACCATGAACTCTGCTCATCATTTTGTACAACTTTTATTATGGGACTAATTCTGAATTCGTGAAAAATATGTCGGAGATGTAGAGGGATTTTTATCCGAAATATCATCGGTGTCCACCATGCTGCACGGGGTTGAGTAGAATCAGTGCACACGCGCGGTCGAGCTCTGGATGTCAAATGTGTTGCGTCAGTAACACACTAGTCTCACCTCGGCAGAGAGAGCTCTGACAGATGTCAAACGTCACATGCGACAATTCATTTGACAACCTTGGTTAGAACTACTGACTCGATGACAGCTGTTATCGATTTGATTAATCGACTAGTGTATCTCAAACACAAATAGATGGCGCCACTAGTACGTGAACAAGCCGTTTATTTCACTCCTCCGAAAAATAATTATATCAGCTATCCCATACATTTTGTTAAGAGACATTAATTATTATTTTTGACCAGTCATGCTGTATATTTTAATAAAGTCTCAGAATGAAAAGATGCAACGTTTTTCGGTATTCCTTCCTTAGCAGCTAAGCTGAGGCCTCTATTTGCTTGCCCCACTTAACTAGTCCTGCCCCAATAACTGCCGTTCCAAATGACGTTGATCCATTGCGCTCGTGTCTTGCTTCGCGAGCCATCATATCGATAAGAGATGGGCTATTACCTGATGTCACAGCGAAATATCAAATTAACTTCCATTATTACTCCAACTGGTTAGAACTTGTATTTTTCGCACAAATGCAACTATACATAATCTGATACGGATCGTTAGCGTAATTAATATTATGTGGCTACGTATGTACGAGTAACACACAACGAAGTGTGCATAGAACATATCTACATGAAACTGTGCGAACACAATTTCCGCATTAACTCCTGCTTGCTATGAATTCCTCTGAGAATTATTAATGACCGAGCTAGTAACTAAGCTATTTAAAAAAATATAAATTATAATTTTTATCAAGGGTATTTTCTAGAGTGGAGCTTAGAAATTTACGTATTCTTCCTCCAATTTTTATTTTAGATTTCTCGGTAATTACATGATGGATGAAAGTTAATATGTATTGTGAGGAAACGTGCAGACCAAAGAGGGCTCCAAAAAAAAAAACTTGGTGTGTGTAGTACACCAATCCGTAGCAGGCCAGGGTGGTGGAAAGGTCACAGCTCATTAGAGCCACCCGGCATCTGACTCGCGTCGTCTCGCCTCGTGCGGCTAGTATTCTTTATATGAACTTGTATGGATGTGGGCTCACTACATCAAATCCGTAGCGTCACCGGATCGCCTCGGGCGTATGCCGTCCACGCGCGGACGACGAGTTGACCACTCGGTGACAACTCACTGCTCGCATGCTTGCCTTACGTTGCTGCGCATTGCCAACGCACAAGTCCCGAGTGAACCGCGCGCTGCCATCGAGTGGACCGCGCGCATCGGTCCTCTGGTGGTAACGTGGCATCCGCGCGTCCACCCGTGAACCACCTGCTGATAACGAGTGGACGCCGAGCGACGAGGCGATGCGGGTCGGGTGCCAGGTGGCTCTAAAGAGCTGTGACCTTTGAGCTGTGATCTTAAGGCTTAAACCCTTCTCATACCAAGAGGAGGCTTGTACCGAGCAGGGGGACAGTAATGGGCTGCTAAGTGATTACTATACTATCCAGGAACCACATCGATGCCTCCCACGTAAATTGTTGTACGTCACAAATTGTATTTTTGTGTTTTTCACGTAAAAGTGTCTAATTTTATGTATAATTATCTGTTTCAAGTATAAAAATATCGAAAAACAATACATTTATTTGCTATTTTTAAATTTGGAACTTAAATAAAATTAGACACTTTTACGTGAAAAACTCAAAAATGTAATTTGTGGCATAGAACAACTTACGTGGGGGGGGGGGGGCACCGACATATCTGATAAGTGTTTTTCTCGACTAACTTCGTAGCTCTTTGATCTAGTGGTAGCAAGCGTGACTGCTGAGCGTGAGGTCTTGGGTTCGATTTCCAGGTCGGGCAAAGTGTTATTGGGTTCTTCCGTATGAAATTTCTCAGTAGCAGCCCGGAATCTAGATTTGTGCCCGGTTTGATGGCAACAGGCTCACCCTCTATTATACGTGACTTAAACATAACGGCAAAATGCGGCTATCTCATTTCAAAACCTAGTAAGGGACACTTTTTACAAAAATCGTTTTATTGCATAAGCTTGCTAACCTAGAAAGTCTCTACCAAATACAAAAACTTCAGCGTTGAAAACTCAAATAATAAGCAGATATATTTAAGCATCGATACCCAGTAAGTGCCATTCATTACCTCGTGATCATTTTAAAACCTAGTCCCCCTTATTACAACAGATGGTCTAAGAAAAACCTAGGTTTCAAAATAGCCCCGTCTCTTTTTGTTATATGACATAAGAAAGTGATGGGTATATTTTAAATCTGGGTTTACTTTAGTCTTGGTTTAAACCATCTTTTGTAATAAGGAGGAGTAAGTCACTATAACCACATGGTTTTACCTTTTTTTTTATCACCCTTCTCCCGTGGATGGCGAAGTGTTATGCCGGACTCTTACTCTTAAAAACCCATGGTGTTCCTTCTCTTGACCCTTGGCTGGGGTCACGGGATTCGCAACTGCATGCACCGCGACCCCGGCAGGTCTCGATCCGCCAGCCCCTGGTGGACCTCTTCTTCTATAGGGCCTTGCCCCACGTCCTCCTGAAAGGCGCGCACGGAACATTGCTCGCAGCCTTCTCGGGCCTGTTGCTGGTCGGGCGACGGGTCCCCTAACCCGTCGCCCGCAGGCCACACACTAGGGTGGCCGGAGTTACCTGACATAAATACTTTTCAAAGGCTGACCGATTTAATGTGTATGCGCTCTCCTGTAAAATTTCGTTTTAAGCCCTTACTAGATTTTGAAATAGGACAGCCGAATGAGGTTCTGTTATACACTTCTACGTAATTCTTTGGGGAGTACAAGCGTGATGTTATATTATATGTTCATCCTACACAAGGAAAACACCATAAATCTAACTAAATGACGTCTTAACTCTTTTTCTGTTTATGAAGATGGTTCCAGACATTCCTATGGTTATAGTCTCGTATGATGGTAAGTGGTGCCGTTACATTACATAAATTATGGTTACCACCCGGTTGTGTGGTAACTAAGCGGTCGTAGGAAGATGTCGGCTCTTGTTATAGTAAAGGCCTTATGTCCGTTAGTAAATAGTATGGATAACATTGGGTTACTGTTCCAGGGTATTATAGATTAAAAGCGCTGATCTCATTTACGTCTTTGTTAGGTACGTTAGTTGTCCGAAAAAAGAGAAAAAAATCGTGTATGCAAGGTTAGTCTGATCAGTGACAGAAAAGTTGAAAGGGAACCGTTTGTCTTGGTATGGGCATGTGAAAAGGAGAGATGAAACGCATGTGACGAAAAGAGTTATGAATATAAATGTGGATGGATGGAGAGGGAGGCCAAAGAAAAGATGGATGGGTGGTGTGAAGAATGATATGAAAGAGAAGGGTGTCAGTGATATCATGACGGGTGACAGGACGGAATGGAAGAAGAAAACGTGTTGCGCCGACCCCAAGTAACATTGGATAAGGGCAGGAAGAAGAAGACAAGGTTAGTCTGAAAGGGGGTACTAATCTGAAAGGGTGTTAAATTACCCATAGTAGTGAGTAACTTTTGTTCTATAACTTTCCCCAAAAACCAATAGTTTATGAGAAACGGCTGTTTCAAGATTTCATAAAAAATACCCTAAAATCTATCTTTCGTTAGCCATGATGAGCTGTGTACATTTTAGGTCATATTTGGGGCCACAAATTAGAAGCTCCATTTTTTGCACTCGTAGCTAAAGCAGGGATGAAGAATTTTCGAAAAAACTAAAATAATACTTTTACATGGAAATAAAAATGATCGAATTTTGAACTTTTAACAATTGCTTTAAAACTGTCATCAGTGATATTTTAAGTGGCCTGTGGATTAGTACCCCCTTTCTGAATAACCTTGTTTGGGCACTGCATACTTTTCTTTTGTTTTAAACTTTAAGTTTATCTTCAAGTCTAAGATTGCCTCGTTAGTCTAGTGGTCGCAAGGATGACTGCTGAGCGTGAGGGCCTGGGTTCGACCAACAGGTCGGGCAAACCACTAGTGGGTTTTTCCGTGTTTATATTCTCAGTAACTCGGAGTCTGGATTGGTGCCCAGTTTATGAGTTTATGGCAATAGGCTCACCCTCTATCAGATGGGACTTAAAAAACAGGATTTACTATACACCTCTGCCCAACCCTTCAGGGAATACAGGCGCTATGTTATGTTATGTTCAAGTCTGTCTAGTGCACCACCTGAACATATTGACGTAGCAGGCTGACATTTAGGATTTATTTAACTTAATTAGAACAACCACAGGACATTTACTAATTAACACGCAATTAGCATATAGACTTTTCACAATACTCCAGGCATATCTAATAAAAACATCTTCCATTCATCAGCAAAAAGATCATAATTTGTTTTGGCTTCTAGGAGAGCATTGAATGCGCTGAGAGAACGAGGTACATCGTCTGTAGACAAATGGCTATCGATGATCGCTAGAGAATAGAAACGACAATGAAATGTACGGTCGCGGACTCGAAATGTTTATCAGATTTCAAATTCGATTCCATATCACAATGTGCGCAATAAGGTTTAAGATGTCATTTCAACTTAAGGTACAAGTCCGAGACGGACTGTAAACTGCAACCAAGTCGCCATCGGAATAGCGCCTTTAAGATGTGCACTTTAAAGTTGCTATTCCGACAGCAACTGCAAAACTGCAACCGCAGACCGCAGCCGCAGATCGCACCGCAAGCGATACTACTTTTGCAGTTTGCGGTCTGCAGATCGTCTCGGACTTGTACCTTTACACAAGTATTAGTTTTTAAAATTGTGAAGCGTCGATTCTAGCAAAAAGGCTGTTATCCTCTTTTTGATGTTATGAACTCCTTTTTAGGTTTGTGTCTAGTCAAAAGTTGTATCTATAGAGCGAATGGGGCCTCTGGGTGGGGTCCAGTAGGTACTTTTTACAATTGGGTCCAATCTTGAAGGTCCAGTGGGTACTGTACCATTGAATTTACTAAATAGGTTGATTTCTTTTTCTATGCTGCCTCTTTGAATCAACATTTTTAGATAAATTAAGAAAAAATAATCTATACCCTGTCAATTTTTTGCGAGCCACAGAGCGACCTTATGAAAATGTAATGTGCAAGCAATTATAGACCTTAGGGTGGTAAACATTTCAAGTCCGCGAGTGTACTGGATTGATATAAGCTTTCGACCGGTCAAGCGATCTGTTATGTCATTTCCATACAATGAATTGGCATAGCTATTCTCTGGCGATCATCGATTGCCATTTGTCTACAGACGCAAGCGACTTTGCCTGCGCTACGGTGCGAAAAGCAGGAGCCAGGGGCCCAATTCTCCTAAAACAAATTGTTGCCAAACTCAATCGAACCACAACCGTCAGTCAGTTTTTGTTTTCGAAAACTTTCAAAATGATTGATTTTGTTTTTTGTGTCAAACAATTTGATAGCTTTTGAAATTGAGAACTGTCTAAATGAACGGTTCGGCCTTGGTTCGGTTGTGATTTATCAAGATTTATTTTAGGAGAATTAGGCCCCAGGGTGCCAATTCTACTAACAGAAACTTTTATCAATTGCAACTGAATCGTTCATTCCGACAGTTTTCGTTTACAAAAACTATCAAATTGTTTGACAACAACAACAAAACCAAACATAATACTAGAAGTCGCCTATTATATATATATATATATAATATAGTCGGGATAAAAGTAGCCTATGTCCTTCTCCAGGTTCATCAAAATTGGTTCAGCCGTTTAGGCGTGAAAGCGTCACAGAAAGACAGTCTGAGTTACTTTCGTATTTATAATATTAGTAGGGATGTATCCGTTGTTTTAAATAGTGTAGCGGGACAAGGTATTTTTATAAGCCTGACTAGAGATGGGATACTCGTAGCGGATTATCGGATTTATCGAGTAAATTCTCAATATTACAATGCCCCTATTTTTAAATTTTGCTTGTCTTTCCCGTCCAGCCCAAAGTTTGTCTGGAATTTATCGCTTTTAGTAATAAGACCGCCATTTAACCCTTAATTTTAGGTAATAATTTTTATTTCTATGGTGTAAAATAAAATAATCTATTTGTTTTTCAAGTTTTGGTTTGTAATCCTTAAGCTTAAAAAGTTACAACAAATAAAAAAAAATAGAAGTACCCAAGAGCAACCATTAATGATTGTGCAAAACATTAAATCGGCCTTTAGTATGAAACCCAGTTCCTCGCCGTAAAACCGTAAAATTTCAAACACAACGCCCTTTTTGTTAAAACCTTTAATAGCCACAAAATTCGATCAATCATCTCCCTTCACTGGGACTGACGCCTACGTTTTTATCTCGTTTAGGATTCAACAAACTCGTACAGAATCTCTCTTTACATTCACTTTAAAATCGTTACATTTTTAAACACTTTCAAAGCCTCGAATGATTGGTGTATCAGAATGGAAAAGTAGGTTACGTATTTTCTGCAATGGATTAAATTATGCTTGAAAGAGTTACGTTTTCCCAACTATGTTGCGGTCGGGTTTGTGTGTGTTCGATGATCGAACACACACAAAACACACCGCAAAATCTAACTTCGATTTTATAACAACGTACCTAAAACAATTACTGATCTCACCGATGGGAAGTTTAAATCTTACGTTAAATCGGGTCTCATAAAAAAGGCCTATTATAAGATAAACGATTATGTTGACGATAGAGACGTGTGGCTCTAGTTCTTTGCAGCGCATGTGGCGATCTCACCGATTGAAAATTTAAATCTTAAATCGATTCTCAATAAAAAGACCTATTTTAAGATAAACGATTATGTTGACGATAGAGACGTGTGGCGCTAGTTCTTTGCAACACATGTGGCGATCTCAACCATTGAAAGTTTAAATCTCAAATCGGTTCTCATAACATAGTGCATAAACACGTAGAAAGCGGGTTGCCGGCGCCGATCAGTCAGCGCTTGTCAGTGCTGCAGTGCAATTCTGTAAGAATCTCACCTCGATCGTGACTGTCAATTAGACACTTGTCGTGACACAGCGTGGATAACAAAACTACGCGTTATTGATTATACTGTCGATTATCTGTGTGTTATTTGCTTCTATTATCCATACTGTGACATTATGGATATCGAGCTAACCGTCGATATTGAGGTGGGTTTCTTATAGAATGACACTACTGGTCCGCGCTTTTAGTCGGCGCAGGTAGTCTCTATTATATACTGTGTAGCGAACCAGCGCCGACAAGCTCTGAACTGCGCCGACAAGTTCCGACCTGCTCCAATCAGCGCTGGTAGGCCGTCATTTGTTTCTGTATTTGCAATGGAATAAGGCGTATTTTTGCTAAAAAATGCCAGCCCATGCTTCTACCCGCTTCCTTTATGTAGCGGTTACCTGCACGGACCAGTACCGATAAGCGCTGGTAGGTTGCTTGTTACCTGCTTCCTTTATGTATTCGCCCTATGATCTACTATAAAATAAACGGCATGTTGATGATAGGGACGTGTGGCGCTAGTTCTTTGCAGCACATGTCGCTTCCTTGAAAACCAAAATTACTTAGAATATCAGTATTATTATACAAATAAACCAATCAAAGGCAAATTAGGAAGGCTGCATGAGTACTTACTCCATACTTAAGTACCGGCACATCCTGGGCAGTCAATCACGCTGCCTTACTGACTGGCATTTCACTACGGCAGTAGCTGACACGACAAAAGAAGAAGAATCAAAGTAAAAGATAATTCACTCCGTTACATGCACGGATTAAAGCAGTATTTTACAAAAAGGATTTTTGTTCTTAGGGCGTTAGCACACTCGATACTTTTAGTATGCGCGATCGGCGATGTAATCGGTTTTGTGTTGCTGGATGCCGTGACTGAACACTTCAGTCCACATTGAAAGCCAGTCGCAGCGAAGTGAGGCCCTGGAGGCTTATTCCGAATATCGAAGTACGAAGTTTCGGTTGAAGAATCGCACGTTTTCCAACCACACGATCGTTCGATTTGATATTTTGTCTTTCATTCACCCTGCTCCCAAATGTTAATCGACATCCTAACAACAGTTCGTTGTTTAACAATACTTTAAACTCATATTTTAAAAGTTCGATGTTCGTCGTTGTTTCGTTTCGACGGAGTACGACTCAGAGCCCGATGCAATTGTCACAACGAGCGTTTTTGATACCGCGATCGAGCGCAGAGGATTGCCTAAATGCGATGCAGCTGAACGATCGCCGATGCTAAATGTAGCGTGTATGTGGTCGCCCTTACCCGTATTAACCGTGCCGTACGTGTTTTTAAAGCATCTCTTATTTCCGACTGAAAATATTTTAAGTTCATGTTGCGAGTCGTGAGATTCCGTGCATCGCTTTCACCTGTTGTGTAAACAAACATTGGCTTAAATTCAGCACATCTTTTACATTGCATTTTCTTTTATTTTTGCTTTAGCTATCTTTCAATGGTTAGGCAAAGATTATTCTAAAACCATAGAGATGTGTTTGTAAAGCAGCTATGAAGGTATTAGATCGATTGCTACATTTATTTATTGCAAGAAATAATCTTCCTGCAGCCAAATATACTTAGGAGCAAATAAGTCGAGCCACTTCTATTTTTCACGTAGGTATAATTGTTATTATTTTTGGTATTATGGAACAGATCAATTGTAAACATATATAGCCTAAAAGGATATTTGATAACCTTTACAATGAGGGTAGTTTTTTGTATTTTGAATTATACAATTCATGAAACCAAAACTAATAACTAGATACGTGAAAAAAAGGAGTGGCTCGATTTCTTTGCTCCTAAGTATACCTGCGCCAGTCACAAATCTTCACAAGTAAATTATAAAAGAAGAAAAAAACGAGAGCAGATACTCGTATTATCGTTACATAGTATATTTAGAGAAGAGTTCAGGTACGAGTTCGTAGCCGACTGCAGAGAGCAGCAGCAGACGACGTGTCGCTCCGACAGTATTGGTTTCTATGTATTTCTATGAAATACCTTCCGCAGCTAGCGACACGTCGCCCGACTACACGTCGCACGACCGCAAACGACGTGTCGCCCGACCGTAGATCAGTAGTGCCACCGACGCTGGAGCGACAACACGTTGAACAACAATAAAATGAACTTTATCCTTGTTAACTGCCTCGTTGGTCCAGTGGTCACAAGCGCGTCTGCTAAGCGTGAGGTACTGCGTTCGATCCCCAGGTCGGGCAAAATGTTATTGGGTTTTTACGTGAGGAATTTCTCAGGAGCAGCCTGGAGTCTGGGTTTGTGCCAATATGTTGATGGCAATAGGCTCGCCCCTTACTACATGGGACTTAACACACTTGACACACTTTCACATGAAGAGTCTTGAGAGAAGGAGATGGATTGGTGATTTAAGTACATTGCATAAAATGACTAATGGCTCCTTCGACATTCAATTACTTGGCCAGATAAAGTTTAAAATCCCAACTTGATCTGTGCGCACTCCACAATTATTCAGTACTCCCGCTAGTAGTAATACAATGTTTCTGAAAACAATCCGTTGTCCAGAATGTGCAGTCAATATAATACAAAATGCTCTAAGGTAGACTTGTTTTTTAACAGTTTTAACGAATTTAGAAATTCTTTGCATAAATTGTAATTACCTAACTTATTAACTTCTCCATATTACATAATGACTAAACTTGAACTGTCTTTATTTTAATCTTTACGTCATTAATGAAGCATATTAGACATTGAACGCTATGTACAGTAATAAGGTCTTCAGATTTATGTATCGTACCTATATTGTCGTAGCTGTGCTGAATTGTATTAGTCTGTAGTCTGTCACTGTACTTATTGAAATAAAACAAAATAAAATAAAGAGCGGCGAAAACAGTGTAGGTACGTACACATTGTCCAATCTTTCGGGGAATAAAGGGGTGATGTTATTTATAATGTTATGTATCTTATCTTATTCTCGTTAAATCGTACAGTTAATCTTATACCTAATTAAATATTGGTAATAAATATTAGCGTGAGTAGTGTAAATATGTCATTGTAGTCGGACCCACAGTGACTGTTACCCGCAAATACATCCCATACTCTTCTTCGCAGTCGAGTAAAAAATTTGTGACAACAATCAAAATTCACTCGCAATTTATTCAAGGCTGCGTTGTTCAGCACAATATACACGTATATGTAATATACTCATCTTTCAACGAATACATTATGTAAGAATTTCAGACGAAAACTCCATGGATTGTAACCGCTGAAAGCGTTGAGTTATTCCTGACATTATCTGTATTGAAATCAAACAGTTGAATGCTAGCGTCATATATGCGGTCAGGGTTGCCCCAATTCCGGCCTTAGGTAGACATGTTGGGCTTTTTTCATTTTGTATTTACCTTTATTTGAAAAGAAGCATTAGGATAATTACACTAGAGAGATTAATTAACTTCTCTCAGTGTCTATAAAAGCATTAATATTGTAATGCTTACCACTTTGGTCGTTGACCATAAGTCCTTTCGTATTCCTACCGGGGTTGTGGTGAAAGCAATAGCGAATCCCACGACCCTGGCCGTTGGTCCTCAGAGGAACACCGTGGTGGTTTTAGTCGGTAAGAATCCGACGGAGTCCGTATCAGTTGGGTGACTATTTGCATAGGAGAATTAAGTTTCATATTATTCATTAATATTAGCGTGTAACTGTACCAATGCTGGGCAAAGGCCTCTTCTTATACAGAGAAGGAACGAGCATTGATCACCCGCCTGCTCACTGCGCGTTTGCGATTTCAGATCATTGAATCCAGGTTTCCTCCAGGTCCGGGGGTCTCGTGTAGTGCCGGACTTAAAGAATAGCACTACCCCATCTCTTCCTGTGGGTGTCGTAAAACGCAACTAAAGGATTCTCTAGACTTAGAGGATGGGCAGCAGCGTTCTCTGAGTACTTTAACAACCATACTGCGATCCCCAACCCGCTTGCCAAGCGTGGTGATTACGGCAAACCCCCCTCTTTTGGGGGAGGCCTGTGTCCAGCAGTGGACGTCTTTCAGCTGAATGATGATGAGTCCAGGTTTCCTCACCATGTTTTCTTTCATCGAATGTCATTAGCGTCTTATTAACTAAGAAAGTATATTTGAAACTGAAAAAGGCTGAAGATTATAATGTTAGATCTATTAAACAAAGTCTCGTTACTATCAACCCTACGCCATCAATTAAAATGTCTATCGCTCCACGCGTCATAGTTTTGAATGCATGAATGTTAGATGGCGGCCGCGGCGATAATTGCCGGTCAGAACTGATGCGCGGGCGGTTGCGTCACACACTCACACATGCATTTCGCATATCATATTTATGCATATTACATTGACGTGGCAAGTATTTCGTGGACAATGTGTGAACTATTGTATCGTGATTTTCTCTTTGGTAATGCGTAACACATTAATTTCATATTTGAATTTGAGTGATTGATTGAGTTTGGCTCTTGTGAAAGCTTATCAAAGTGTGGGGTTATTATTGTGTGGCATTGAGTTTTAGGCTCTTTCAACACCATTTGCCTTTGACTAGATAACATAACATCATGCCTGTTCCCCGAAGTATTCCCGGAAAGGTTGCACAGAGCCGTATAGTCACACCTTCATTCTGTCGTTATGTTTATGTTCCATATAATAAGGGCGAGCCTATTGCCATCAACCGGGGACAAATCCAGACCCCAGGCTGCTACTGAGAAATTCTGTGGGGAAAAACTCAATAACGTTTTGCCCGACCCGGGGATTGAAACTAAAACCTCACGCTCAGTAGTTGCGCTTGCGATCAGTAGACCATGAAGGCAGGGACTTTGACTAAAACTTGCTATTCCATCTTCACATTATGCTCTTCACAAAAACTTGTCTCTCTAGAGGGTGTAAACAAATTCGTGTAATTCCTTCAAACCACGTGATCTACTGGTGACACTGATTGACACTGCATAGGTTTTTTAGAATAAACAAAAAAAAGTTTTCAAAAAATGAACCATGGTATTCTGTATCTGATTAAGTAGCGTCCCAAGTTAATTGACTGCGTGGAGTGATATCGCGCTAGTCGGGCCCGTCAGCTGTATCGCCGTACCTTCATTCATTTATGCACGGCATCGAAATTCTCTATCACCTAAACATTGTATTTGGGAAAAAAAAAGTTTTATTTATTTTTAATCAATCTAAATCCCGTGCGGGGTTAATCTATACCATTAATATATCATGTGGTTTCAAAGAATTACATGAATTCGTTTACATCCTGTATTTCGAATTTTTGGATGATAGAAGACTAGCAGCATCCATTTAGCAGTATAATGATGAATCTTACTGCAAGGACCTTCCCGTAAAGAAATTATTACCAGGATAGGGGAGAGAAGACTACCTGTGACAGAGCTGCGGTTGTCTGATGACAGTAGTTCCAACTAAAACCAGATACGCAAAAAAAAAAACACTTAAAGAAAACTTCGGCAATCACGGGCCCACCTGTAGCCCAAGTGAGAGGTACTGATGAAAAGTGGTTACCGTTGCCAATACACACCTACAACCAGGGCTCGGAAACCGGTTAATTTTCCAAACCGGTTTTGGTCATTGACCTCGAACCGGAATCGATAGCGGTTTTAGGTTTCGGTTACCGGTATTTTACCGGTTAATGGGCGATACCGGTTTTTTACACATTCCGATTCTGTTGAACAAAATTAACCGGTTAATTTGAGTTTCGGCGGTATAAACGAGTTCCATCTCTCTTATACCTACGATAACTAAGCTCTTGCTCTGCGCCCACGAATACGCAAATATACGCACTCACAAGCAGATTGTATTCGACCGCGTTGCTGGCTGAGTAGTTTCGTTCTGTGTGACGTGCGTGCAACAAAAACTAATTGAATTTCATGAATTGTGTTGTTTTATAAGTTGTATATATTGTGATTAGTGATTGAGATCGTAAAAAAAATAAAATGAATCCTTATTATTATCACATGAAGGATTTACCGGATAGTGAACCATTTATTTTTATGTAAGTAAATACTGTATTCGTGAATGTTATGGAGGATAGAATATCTGATACGTAACTGGGGACGTGCCGCCTATCTAGAAAGAATGTGAGGTTATTTGGGAGTTCTGGAGGGTCTTCTGAGCCCCCCAGTACCATTTTTTTTTGCCGTAGATCCATTTTTATTTATTTTATAAAATTGTTTTATTTTAGATGAGTATCGAAAAAAACTACTTTTTTATGGATGCAAGAGCGAGCCTATCGAGCTTACGAGCGAGCAAAGGTGCATGAAAGGAGCCTCCCCGAATGTCGTACTTCTGACCCCATACGTCTGGTGCACCCTAGGCAACAATCAGCGAGTACTAACGCCGATTGGCCAATCCTTTCACCACGATGAGAAACACAAACATTAGTCCGGCCATAAAGCCGGCGCTGTGTGTAGTCTCTATTAACATCGAGGGTTTCTCACAAAATAAATCAGGAATATTTTCTGAATTATATCACATGACACACTGTGACGTTTTGTGTGTTCAGGAAACCCATAGAGGTGAAACTCAGTACCAACCACACATACCTGGACTCACGCTTATCGCCGAGATCTGTCATCCGAAGCACGGTAACGCAGTGTTTGCTGCTCCCGTCGTAATCATAAAGTCAACCAAATGTTCAACCCAGAACGACATTGAGGCTATCACCATTGACATCGGTAACTGTACCGTCACTTCTGTATGTATACAAACCTCCTAAGACCCCATTCCAGTTTGTACCTTCTGAAAACTTCCAGGACCAACCCATCAAAATTGTGATCGGCGACTTCAACAGTCACAGCATGAGATGGGGCGTTGTAGCCTCACGGAAATATGTGGGCAAGCGCTTGAAGAGTGGGCTGAGACGAACGATCTGATGCTGATACACAATCCGAAACAACCGGCCTCATTTAACAGTGATCGGTGGAAACGTGGTTCTAATCCAGATCTAATCTTTGTCAGCGAAAGTATCAGCTCGCAGTGCAGTTAGACTATCTGCTCCCCAATACCTCGTACACAGCACAGACCGATCACGTGTACGATTCAGCCCGTTGTTCGTCCTTTAAGTGTCCCTCTGAAGCGCCGGTTCAACTACTCCAAGGCTAACTGGACACAGTTCTCACAGTTGATATATGGAGATCTAGTGAAAATCCCGCCAATTCCTCAAAATTACGACCAATTTGTTGATATCGTCTCAACAATATCACGTAAATGTATTTCTAGAGCCTGTCGAACACCCTACATCCCAGGGCTAACGGAAAAATCTGCAGAACTGCTTAACCGGTAAAACCCCGCCGTCGTCCCAGGACGACACCTGCCATTGTTTATCTATTGTGTCTATAATTACAGTACTTGAGTAATTAAAATAAAATTAATAACAGTCCATCTGTCGTTTTTAAATTCAATTGACTTATCGTGTACTGTAATTATAGACACAATAGATAAACAATGGCACTGACACGATCCGGATCGTCGGTCGGGCCGCTAGCGGTTAAAGAGTACGAATCCTTGTATAGCCACGACCCCTTCTCCGAGGAAACGACCTTGGTTGGCGAGGAGCTGCTATCGCAGATCAGTGAATCCCGTCGGGAAAAATGGATCAATACTGTGACCAAAATTGACATTACGCACAACAGCAAGAAATCTTGGAACACCATCCGGAAACTTAACGGTGATCCACCTACACTATCCTTACCCAGTCAAGTCACCGCGAACCAGATCACCCACCAGCTCATTTTGAATGGAAAGTCATCAGGCCGCCTTGCGAACATCCCAAAACGAAGTAGCCTCACAAGCACATGAGACCGGATAAATAAGTCATTCATCCTGACTGACATTGTTTTAGCCATTCGAAATCTGAAATTTGGCAAAGTCTCGGGAGTGGACAGTATATCTGTGGAGCAAATAAAGCAATTTGGCCCAGCTACTGTGTCATGGTTATTGCTTTTCTGTAACAACTCTCTGGAATCCGCCTCTATTCTCTGTCTCTGGAGAAAGGCGAAGGTAATAATGGGTGATTCATTTGGAGGTACTTTTTTCAAAACTGAAAAGAAATATGAAAAAACAAATTTATTGGGTTATCTTTATTATCATACAAAAGAACCATTCTTGACATTTATTTTTTAAAGATTATTTCTTTCAAATGTTGTCCGTAACTGCGGTTAACATGGTCCATTCTGCAATTCCAATTTTCGATGACGCCTCCGAGCATTTCGAGTCGTATTTGGCGAATAACGCGCGTAATGTTCGCTTCCAGTTGCTTAATCGTAAGCGGCTTATCCATATAGACTTTGGACTTTACATAGCCTCAAAAGAAAAAGTCTAGGGGTGTGTGTATACAATACGATCTAGGCGGCCAAGTGACTGGTCCGAAAAATTGTTCTCGCAATAAAGCCATGGTTTCACGTGCTGCGTGGCAAGTGGCGCCGTCCTGTTGGTACCAAATGTCCTGGAGATCACGGGCTTCAATTTCAGGAAAAAAATAGTCCGTTATCAAGGCACGATAATGAAACGAAAATACGTCATCGAAAATTGAAACTACAGAATGGAGCATGATAACCGCAGTTACGGACAGCATTTGAAAGAAATAATCTTTAAAATATAAATGTCAAGAATGGTTCTTTTGTATGATAATAAAGATAACCCAATAAATTTGTTTTTTTATATTTTTTTTCAGTTTTGAAAAAAGTACCTCCAAATGAATCACCCGTTAGCTATACCCAAACCGGGAAAGACAGTAGACAATCCCAAAAACTTCCAGCCTATAGCACTCTTGTGCCATACATACAAATTGTTCGAGCGGTTGCAGCTGCCCAGGCTCACAGGCCTTATTGACCCAATTTTGATACCAGAGCAAGCGGGTTTTAGACCAGTGAAGTCATGCTCAAACCAAACACTTAAACTTACTCAGCACATAGAAGATGGGTTTGAGTTAGGAAAGGTAACTGTCGTTGTATTTGTGGACTTTTCAGCGGCCTATGACACAGTGAACCTCAGGTGACTGATATGGAAAGTGAAAACCATGACCGGCGATCAAAAATTTGTCATCATACTCCGGGAACTTTTCCATGACCGTCGCTTTCAAGTCAATCTCTTCTCAGACCGTAGTCGTTGGAGATCGCAAAAGAACGGTCTGCCACAAAGCAGCGTTCTGGCCCCGACCCTTTTTAACATATACACCAACGAATAATCGACTAGCCCAAATACATCCCGCTTCTTATACGCTGATGACCTGGCACTACCTGCTCAAGATACCAACTTTGAAGAAGTGGAGGCCAATCTTACCACGGCTCTTAACGTCTTAAGCCATACTACGAGGAAAACTCTCTTAAGCCTAACTCATCAAAGACTGAGTCCTAAGTTTTCCATCTTCGCAACCACCAAGCGGGTCGTCAGCTTCGCATCACGAGGCAAGGTGTGCCCATGCCCACATCAACCATCCTAATTACTTGGGTATCGTACTGCATAGGTCTCTGACTTTCGGAAGAAATTATGACATCATTAAAAAGAAGGTTCACGCTCGCAACAACTTGCTACAGCGTCTCACTACCACCAAGTGGGGAGCCTCTCTGCAAGTTATGCGGACGTCTGGGTCGGCGCTAGCGTTCTCTGCTGGTGAGTACGCATGCCCAGTGTGGAGCCGATCTGCTCACGCAAAGCTAGTGGACACAGCCTTAAATGAAACTTGCCGGATCATTACGGGTTGCTTAAACCAACCCCGGTAAAACTGCCGTACCCACTTTTTTTTTATTCCTTGACTTGGTCTCATTTGACCCTCGTTGCACCTGATGGTAAGCGCAGACAGGGTCTAAGATGAAGCACACGAATCCAAGTAACAGAAATATAGAGAGATTACGGTATACCTCTCTGGGTCTCACTTACACACGACGGAACACAGTAAACTGCTTGGCTTTAATGTGAGGGTGGTAGCTAGCCAGGCGGACCGTAAAGATCCTACCACCAAGCGAAAGGTTGTCACCTGATTGGCACCACCCGGAGACCACATGTGGGGTTTCGAACTAAGGGTGCTTTCCCACGGACGAGGGTGACTCAGCCCCCAAGTGGTGCAATACAACTTACCGGTATTGCACCACCAGAAGTCCGAAGGGGCCGTTTTGAGCTCTGCTGAGAAGGCCAAGATGAACGACACACGGCACCCCCTGCATGGCTATATTCCAGTGCCATAAGGGCTGAAAACCCGCAAGAATTTCCATAAGTGTGTCGAACCTCTGGCCTCGGAGTTGGCAAGAGAGAGGTGCAACTTTTGGAGAGATGGGGTCTCCCTACCAAACCCATTCGTGCCACCTGCGGAGAGACCTCCGCCTGGACATGAACTGCTATGGCCGATCTGGAAGTCATTAAATAAACTTCGAGAACTCAGGTCGGTCGGAGCAAAGACAACATGTTTAGGTGGGGTTTCAGTGAAAGTACCGGTTTGAGCTGTTGTGTGTGGTACAACCCATACGATGGACCAACTCACAACATGCCGTGCGAGCCCTAACAGCTGCACGCAGGAAGACTTAATGATTGCCAATGACAACGCAGTCCACGTGGCCAAGTTCTGGGTCGCAGTAATATAATCAAGTTTTAATATAATTAGTTTGTCATCGAAACGCTAAGAAGAAGAAGAAGCGAACCAAAATCCTGTCATCCCCTTAGAACTACACTATCGACTAGCAAATTTGAAACGTTTGGTAGGGTATTCTGCGGACATACGGTGCTTTCGTGACACTAAATACATACTAAACTAGTGAAAATCACTTAAAATTCGTAAGCCTTTCTACCATACCCGGCAATAAACATTAAAACTTACCTTGATGTAATGATTGCAACCTTCCGTCAAACACTTAGACTTTTTCGTCTCTTGGTTGAAGTTGGTTGTAATTGAACATAGAATACATTTTATTCTCCTTCTTTCTTCCCATGATAAATGTTATTTATTATAGCACTGTATCTACTATTATAAAATGCTCAAGTTAAGTAGCGGCCGCACGACACTTTCGTGAAAGATGCGAACCCAATTCTCTCTGCGGCGAACGACGAAAGAAAACTAAAAACAAACAAGTAATCACGTGCGTAAGAGTGTGACAGAATGGCGGCGGCGCGGGCGTGCGTCTGCTGAGTAAAACCGGTTAATTCAGGTTACCGCGAGTTTTAAAATTCTATTCTCTGTAATAACCGGTAACCAAAATTATTTAGGTTTAGCCGAAACAGTTTTTGTAATTAACCGGTTAATGGATGAACGGTATTATACCGGTTTTATGAACAATATTAACCGGTATTTCTTAACTGGTTCCGAGCCCTGCCTACAACACCAAGAGGATTGCTACTCCATTACCAACCTTAGAGACAAAGTTGGAAAGTCTCGTGTGTCTGTAATCGAACCGGAACAAAGTAATGCTGCTTGGCTGCAGAAAGAGGAATGATGGTAGTACTTCCCCAGATGAACTTTTTCACATGGAGCTCTACTACCTACTGATCATGCATGTATACAGTACGCGTAAAATAACTTTGCCCCTCTGAAGAGATGAACAGAACTCCGAAAGCCTGGTCTAAGTGGTCAATCAGACTGCACTAGCAGGTGCGGGGGGCGGGCGCGGGCGCTTGGGTCTTGGCGTCTGCGTTTTCACAGTAGTGCCGAACGAGCTTTCATACGATGCTTTGGCGGGTGAATCGAAATGGTTTAGAACCACACGCGCAGTCACCTAACAGACGCTATATCACTGTGAACGATACGGGCGGACTGAGCCATTAGAAACACCCACGCCACCCGCACCCGCGCCCTCCTCATGAAGACGCGCGGCTCGCGGGAGTACTGTGAATGCAACCGGCGTCTACATACATTTTGATTTACACGCACCCGCGCTAGCACCCGCGCTCGCCTCCACTCTGAAAGAGTACTAAGAGCGGCAAAGTAATTTTACGCGTACCAAATAACTTTGCCTCTCGGAAGTGAGGAACAGACCGCTGCAAGCCTCAAGCTTTTTCCCATGGAAAGCAGAAACTATAGAACGCCACTTGCTACGATCCTTACATTCTTCTTTCGCTTCGTCACATTCGTTATGGATAAAGGAATACATGCTCTCCAATGAGCAGATATCAAGTTCCTTCAAGTAAAACCCTCCTTTAGAATAGGCAAAAAACCCTAGGCCTGCCCTAAAAATAATTAAATAAACCTTCACGTAGAGTGAGAAAACGTGATAATTCTGGTCGGCTGGCCTCATTGAAAGCTTTGACACTGGTATTGAAAGCTAATGGTCCACCTAATGTTTCCGGTCGGGACAGAGCCACGCTGATGGATCGTTCAGATTTTTAAACAACGATTAATGTACTGGTCATGGACGAGCATTAATCTTTTGTGCGATTTAGGGTAAGGTGACGGTGGAAAGCGACAGCGGGAAATGTTAACAATCTATTTAAACGGTTTGTTGAACAGACCAGAGAGAATTTGATTATCACTTTTGTTAATGGTGAAGGAAAACATCGTGAAGAAATCTGCACACATGAGAGGGGTTGAAAAAGTTCTCGATTGTGTGTAGTGCACCAACCGGGAACAGGTTAGCGTGGTGGACTATGACCTAAACCAGGGGTGGGCAAACTATGGCCTACGGGTCAACTCCGGCACGCGGAGAGTTTTAAGCGGGGTGAATTAAAAGAGTCTCCACGAGTGACGATGCTTAAGCAAGTCTGGCGCAGCTTGGGCAGTCAGTCCCCCTTGCTGACTGTCTAATCTTTTCACCACGGCAGGTTTTTATTTTTTTTTCTATAGGACTGCTGTAGATGGTCCTAGGGGACCGTTTCTACGTAACCGGGCAGTCATTGGCGAGACCTAAAGGGTCTCCAGCCAATGGGGGGGAAGTAAAATACTTAACCTAAGCTAACTACTTGTACTACACTAACATCATGACTACCTGCAACAACAGCACTAAGGGCGACTCCTAGTGGGACTCGGACCTCGGCTTAGGGCGTGCGCTGGCGGGGACTTAGGGGGGGCAGACAGCTTGATGAGGGCTGAATTATCGGTGTGACTGCGGAGTCTGAAGAGACGACCGGCTCTACGGCGGGAGAGTTTGGTGGATCGTGACCGACGGCGGTGGGACGTCGCGACGGGCCTCATCGGCGAGGACGGTATGCCGGATGGCGGCGGACGTTGTGTATTGTGCTGGTCGATTTACTCGCCTCTGGAGGAGGGTTATTTCGTCATCGGGTTCTAAAAGTGTGTGCCTGGGACGGCGAACTTTATTTAGGTATGAGAGAGGGACTGTAGTCGGCCGCTGCGGACCACGGCAGGTGCTGTTCTCAAATAACTCGTGTCAACACGAGTGAAGAAGAAGATCGTACACGCTGACTGAGGGAAGGTGTAATTGGAACTTGGAACATACTTCGATCATCAATCTAACAACCAAGTATGTCAGCCAAAGACTTCATAGGATATCTCATTGGGTTTACTGTCCCATTCATCCTATAGCCATGGCGAGACCCGTGGTTTATTGGCTGACAAAGAAAAACGTAGAAAGATTTATATTTTAGGAAGGCAAGCGAGAGCCATGTTTCTTCCGTACCAAGTTCTTGATTTCTTGTGGATTGATTATCAAAATGAACTTCAATGCAGAGTGCGACAAATTATTATTCGTTTTCAAGTATACTGACACTTCGAATCAACCAAAAAAGTAATTAAGCAAAGTCACTAAAACGGAAAAAAGCGTGATTGCATTTTAACGGAACTACATAATAAATGCTACCGAGTACGGTAAACCGCTTACCCTCCGTCCGCCAGAAATACCGCAATGCAATACGTCCATTCCATGTTTAAAACGCACAAAATCTCTAAAAACTCTTATTACAACGCAGTGGAAGGTGTAATTATGACTCAGAGAGTATTTATTTATTTATACTTCTATACAAGGTTAGTTTTAGTATATGCGAAACCTGAAACTAGTTTGTTCAGAATCACTAGGAGAATCGATTGACATATTTTTTACACCACATTTTCTTTGTTTTTTTTTTTTTCATAAATTTCAATTTTGTTTCAGTAGGTTTCTACCCATAACAATTGACGGGAATAGACACCTTGAGGCTTGAAATGGTCCGCTCGGTCAGTTTCCGTGTATTAGACAACTCCTGCATAGCACATCTCAGGCATTTCACACTTTTTAGCGAACTTAACGCGACATAAACTAAAGTGTAACTTGGAGATTTACTAAAAAAAAACACATATTCAGGCAGTTCTGATGAAAATCTTGTTGGGGTGTCTCGGTTTTCGTATAAAGTAAAAATAACGTTGTATATGCACTATGGTGGTACATAATACGGACTTAATGCCATAAGGCATTCTCTACCAATCAACCTTTGGATTAAAAAGAAAAACACCGAAAAGGGAAGGTACAAAAAAAAAGATTTGACGATTTTGACTAAAAGATTTCAAATTCACAAGATAAATTACAAATTAACGACGGGACTAGTTTTGCCACGTCCAATTACGCCTTTCTAAGTCTATTTTGAGGGGAAACATCAAAAGAGGCGGTTTTAGTGTTCTTAATTGACAGCACTTTAGTTAGCACTACCGTTTACGATCACTGTTCACTACTCCACTACTCTACAATACTTTATCGGGACTTAAATGAAACAAGCTTTAAAATACTTAAAATCTAAGTTATCATCTGCCTAGCCTTTTCCCAACTATGTTGGGGTCGGCTTCCAGTCGAACCGGATGCAGCTGAATATCAGTATTTTACATGGAGCGACTGCCTATCAGACCTCCACAACCCAGTAACTGGGTAATACGATACTCTTGGTAAGACTGGTTGTCAGACTTTCTGGCTTCTGACCAACAGTAACGACTGTCAAAGATCTACAAATGACAGCCGGGACCAACGGCTTTACGTGCTTTCCGAGGCACGGAGGAAACTCGCTATGGTAAATGGTCACCCATCCACAGACCAACCTCGGAAAGCGTGGCTTAACCCGGAAGATCGGTCAATACGGCTGTAATTATTTAGCCACGAGATCCTCCTACTTAAAAGAGCTACTTAAAATCTAAGTAAGGGATATAAATAGACTCCCAAAACAAAATAAAATTGTTCTTTTTAAATTACGGCACTAATAGCGGGATTTGAGGCGTCCCGCTTACTGTTCTGGCGGGATGCGTCCTGAGAGGGCAATAACGTCCCGCCGAACAGGACGTCTGGCAATGCCGGACGGGACCAAAGTGTGGAACAGGGATTAGTGTTGTTGCGATAGTGATAGTCTATCGATAGTATCGTGATACTATCGTGACCTTGAAAATCAGTCATACTATCGATAGTCTTATCGAAACTATCGACCCTTGACGATACTATCGATAGTATCGATTGATAAAATTAAGTAATACTATTGCTAAAGATCAATAGTATCGATACTATCGATAGTATTAGTACAAACACTATCGATGGTATCGAGAGTATCGATACTATCGAAACGCGTCGATAGATCATAGATAGTATCGATAGTATCGACTATTTTAACACGATACTATCGATAGTATCGATAGTATCGATAGTAATGCCCTATCGATAGTCGAACATTTCACGATAGTATTGCTTGCTCATAAGGTATAATATAGCTGGTGATACATAGTTCATCTATCACAAATCATCCATAGTTGTCGTTCGTTCGGTCGCAAATATTAAATATACCGTATATTTGTGTCGTTGTGTTACCGACCAGGTGTCGTTTTATTCCCAGTCGATAGTATCGAAAATTCGTCGATAGTTACTAAAACAAAACTATCGATACTATCGAAACGCGTCGATAGATCATAGATAGTATCGATAGTATCGACTATTTTGACACGATAGTATCGATACTATCGATAGTATCGTGTCAAAATAGTCGATAGATCATAGATAGTATCGACTATTTTGACACGATACTATCGATAGTAATAGTATCGATACTATCGTATCTCGATAGTATCGATATAATCGATAGTATCGACAAAGTTCAATAGTATCGCCTAATTTTCACTACCGATACCATCGATAGTATCGATAGTATTGCAAGATTTCGATATTTTCGATAGGACTATTCGCGCTATCGACTGTTTTTCAAGGTCAACTATCGATAGCGAAACTATCGCTATTGCAACAACACTAACCGGGATAAAGCTCAATTCCACATGTGCGGAGCACATTTTCCTTGGTGTATGACGTATTAATTTGGTGGTGACGCTTCTGTATGTAGTAGGTACTATTATGTATTTTATTATTCTGTGGTCAGAGTATATAATCATTATTTTTAATCGTCGTTGGCATTACAAAGGTCCATTGTGGACAAGTGTCAACCTTTAGGATTAGTGTTATTTATATTATGATACAAAGGTCGTTTTGTTTATGAATAGTGCGATAGGGTAAACTGTATTTATGTGGGTCAGTAATTGGATGGGTTTCGCGCATAATATCCTTGCGATTACGTTAAGATTAATGGTTAGATAACTATTTGGTAGATTTAGTTAATGTGCTACCACTATAAATAGTTAATTGTATCTCATCCTATCTCTATCTCCTTTGCCATTTATATGTGACACCACATATACGACGCACGAGCTATACAAGAATAGCTCATGCCGTGTTAAAAAGATTAGCCAGTCAGCAAGGTTGGTAGCGAGGCTGACTGTTCAGGGTGCGCCGGACATACTTAAGTATCGTCACCTTTTTGCTTTCATCACTATCATTCAGCCGAAAGGCGACCACTGCTGGACATAGGCCTCCCCCAAGCATCGCCACATCGACCGGTCCTGTGCTTCTCGCATCCAGCGGATTCCCGCGACCTCCGCCAGATCATCGGTCCACCTTGTGGGAGGCCTAACTACGCTGCGTCTTCCGGTACGCGGTCGCCACTCCAGAACCTTTCGGCCCCAGTGGCCATCCGTTCTGCGAGCAACGTGCTCCGCCCACTGCCACTTAAGTTTGGTAATTCTTCGAGCTATGTCGGTTACCTTGGTTCTCCTGCGGATCTCATCATTCCTGATATGATCACGTAGTGTAATTCCCAGCATAGCTCTCTCCATCTTTCTCTAGACTACTTGCAGTTTGTTGACGGCTATGTTAAAAACGAAACAACTACAGAGTATCAACGAATTCGTGTAATTCCTACAAACCGCGTGAGCTATTGGTGACACTGATTGAATATGCATGGATTGCAATCAGATAAAAAAAAACATAATGAAAACATGGTGTTTTGTTTTTGAGTCATTGAGTAAACTGACTGCGTGAAGCGATATCGAAGTAGTCATGCCTGCCAGCTGTGCCGCCGTGTTTTCATTCATAAGTGCGTGGCATAGTTGATGATCGATTTTGATCAAATGTTTGATAATTTTTTAAGAAAAAAAAGGTAGTTTTTTGGGTTCTGTACCCAAAGGGTAAAACGGGACTATTACTAAGACCCCGCTGTCCGTCCGTCTCTCACCAGGTTGTATCTCATGAACCGTGATAGTTAGACAGTTGAAATTTCCACAAATGATGTATTTCTGTTGCCGCTATAACAACAAATACTAACTACCAAACAACAAACGTGATTTTTTTGCAGTTTTTATAAATAATGGGGTCCCTTCGTGCGTGAGTCCGACTTGCACTTGGCCAGTTTTTTTTCTATTTTTAATCCAGCTAAATCCTGTGCTAGTTTAATCGATACCAGTAATAGATCACGTGGTATTAAGGAATAACACGAATTCGTTTATACCCTGTATACTACAGCCTCTGCCTACCCTACAATTCACAATATTTACTGATCAAAATAAAACAATATAAACAAGAACTCCAGCTGTTGTCCATATTTTCGTTCCGACGTTGACAAATACATTTAATTTGCCACTCAGAAGCGCTTAAGATTTAATACTCTCAATGATCAATCATGTTTTTTAAAGGGACGAAGTAATTGTTCGGATGTTTTGTTTCCATTGCCAATTTATTGTGGATTGAATAATAAGAATTATTTATGTTTTGTTTTTCGGAAATGCTTTTGTTTCTAGAACTAACACGTGGCGAAATATTGACCAGCGTGGAGTGACCTATGTGTTGAGAAAGATAGATAATTGTGTCCACGAGGTCTTCCTTGGTTTCATTTGGAACATTCTTATTGACGAAATTAGTTTTGCGACTTTTTATCTGCATTTCTTCCAATTTACCCTCCAACAGCGTTATATACATATGTCTTCATTATTCTGGTTTTCAAGCTGAGCTATTTTTTTGTTAAGTGCCTCATTTTGTGCTGTGTGATTGTAGCCAATCGAGTTTTTGATACTAAGGCTAGTTTGTTGAATTCCTTTTTAGATTGACGTCATTTGCCGTATTTCGTTGCCTTGTTTAGTCAAGAAAAGAGACATAATTTCCTTAATTTCATTTTTAAAGTCGTCTAGTTGATCGCATAGGGAGATATCCTCTCTGCTCCTTTTGGTGCGTTAGAATAAATAGCTAGGTGGCGTCTTGTGCTGATGTTTCCCCAAACGACCAAGCTCGGTCTCAGAGACAGATTTGTCCATCGGCGAGCCCCTCGGTTAGTACTAGCATAGCAGGATAGCAGAGGCAATTAGGAGGTATGTGTAGCTACTTTTAAAATGACGGCGTGCGCGCGCGTAGTTGCATAAGAGTGGCCAAATAAACAGACACCGCAGAAAAAAAATGCAATTGGGTGATGGATCTCGAAACATAGGGACAGACAATCGTGAAGTAGATTTAAGTGTGATTGGTTTTTTGTTATTAGAATTGTAAAAGCTGGGGTATGGAATTCGGCCCAATAAACGTACATACATACGTAGCTCACGCCTATTTCCCACTCGAGTAGTAGGTAAGTTTAAGTAGGAGTAAAGCTCCTTGTGAAAGAGCTCGTCTGCGGAAATACTATCGCCATAATCTATTTCTGCCACCAAGTAGCATTACTGTGTCTCGGTTTATAAGGTATGGGTGCAGGTGAAATTACAGGCAAACAAGAACTTTTCAATTTTGTCTGTAAGGTTGGCAACGCATCAGCAATTCTCTTTAGTGTTGCAGGTGTAAATCAGCGGTAACCACTTTCGATCAGGTGAGCCGTCGCCTTGTGTGCTAAGAAATTGCACTTAAAAAAAAAAACACGTCGAATTGAGAACTTCTTCCTTTTTTTAGAAGTCAGTTAAAAAGATATTTGAGCACCACCTGCTAAGATCCTGACATTCATTCGTCATTTCTTCTTTATTCATCACCCTTCATATGCTCTGCATCTTCTGCTTCTTATGCATCCTCTTTACGCATCCTTCATTATTTCATAAGCTATCGTCAATATTTTCAGTCTAGGAACGTCTCCTTTTTTAAAAAGATAACTTATGTAGTCTGTGCATAGTTTTTCGGGGTCGCTCTTTTCCGACTTTGCCATACGCCAATAAGCTTTCATTATTAATTTCCGAGATATTCACGTTTTTGTTGGTGACCCGGATTTGTAGCTCCCGAGTGTACTTACGAATCTATTTATAAGCCCAGTTTGGCAATACAAATTGCTACTACTGGTAAACAAAACAATTCGTTTTTGGCCAAAAGAACCGGGCATTAATGACGTCATTACTTTGCAGGCTTGCATTCCTAGTCTCGCCTGTTGGGCAGCCAAAAACGATTCAGGCAAAATACTTATTCACTTACACTTAAAGTGTGTAAGCATTCTGAGAACTCAGCTAGCAAATACAGACACTCGAACAGAAATATTTTTCATATAAGAACTAAAGGTACAAAGTAAACACCGAAAAAGGTTCTAGTACTTAAGTACTTACACAGGTAAAGTACAGTACTTAGCAAATAACAAACAGACCTCAACTTATCAGAAACAAACATACTGTTCAACTGTTAAGGCGGTCACACACGGTGTAGGTACAAAAATTTCTGTGCGTGGGAAGCCGTCGCCTCCTTTTGCGAGGAGGTGATGGCGACCAAAGAGGGAGCGCAGAGAGGCGGCTGCCACTCTCGCTTCTCGCAACAGACAGACAGACACCGTGGATTTTTAGCCGGTAAAAGTCCGGCTTAAACCCGGATAAAAACGCAGATCCAACGTCACCATGTTTGTGTTTGATATTTAGCAGATCTATTGCTCGACTAGTGCATAATTAAAGTGACCGCTCGACAAGGCCCACGTGTGTCATTCATACAAACCTCCAAACGGTACGAGCGAGCTCGAAAGTCGAGCGACTGAACCATGTTTCTGTTTAAGTTTGCACATTTTTACTTGCAGTGTGGTAGCGCGTGCCATATTATCGTAGATAATCTCTTCATCTGAGTGCATATCTTACGAAATCACTCTTCATAGAAATTAGTGGTATAAAGCAGAATTAAGTATAATATCCCAGCTTTTGCCCGCGGCTTCGCTCTCGTTAATTTTAATATTATTTCGCTCTTTATAATATTAGTATAGATAAGCCAATTTTTGATACTTTGGGTTACATTATTGTAATTTATTTACGGATCCCTAATTTTTTGATACTAAAACATAGCTTATAGCACTCAAGAACCACGTAGCTTCCTATTGTTGAAAGAATTTTTGAAATCGGATGAGTAGTTTCGGAGATTACCTCCTACATACAAACAAACAAATTCTACCTCTTTATAATATTAGTATAGACTAGCGACCAGCCCCGGCTTTGCACGTGTACGTTTTACAGTTTAAAACCTTTTTCTTGAATCACTCTATCTATTAAAAAAACCGCATCGAAATCCGTTGCATAGTTTTAAAGATCTAAGCATACATAGGGACAGACAGCGGGAAGCGACTTTGTTTTATACTATGTAGTGATTTTATCGTTAAGTATCTGAAGAAACTGACCGAAATCAACAAATATATCCTGTAATAATTAAGTGAACGTATCAGATTTCGTTGACAAAAATTGATAGGAGTATGCTTAGGTGGTTTGTTTATGTTAAGAGAACGAGTGAACGGCGATTAAACAAAGGAAATTATAAGGCAGAAGTCAGTGGAAATACCGAGTGGAGGAGCTCGTGGCTAAATAATTACAGCCGCATAGTGGTCTATGCGGCCACAGACCAACCTCGGCAAGCGTGGCTTAACCCGGAAGATCGGTACCTTCCGGGTTAAGCCACGCTTGCCGAGGTTGGTCTGTGGATGGGTGACCATTTACCATAGCGAGTTTCCTCCGTGCCTCGGAAAGCACGTAAAGCCGTTGGTCTCGGCTGTCATTTGTAGATCTTTGACAGTCGTTACTGTTGGTCAGAAGCCAGAAAGTCTGACAACCAGTCTTACCAAGAGTATCGTATTACCCAGTTACTGGGTTGTGGAGGTCTGATAGGCAGTCGCTCCATGTAAAATACTGATATTCAGCTGCATCCGGTTCGACTGGAAGCCGACCCCAACATTGTTGGAAAAAGGCTAGGCAGATGAAGTCAGTGGCAATACCAGTAGAGGACGCCCTGCAAGGACATAGATAACATCGATGTTATTGGTGATGTTCTTCAAAAAAGACAGGTGCGTAGTACTCTCTACTGGCGTCCGAGTATGACTAGATGTGTGAACGTGGATGAAGCGAAAGGAGTATGTAAGGATCGTGGCATGTGGCGTTGTACAGTTTCTACTCACCCCCATGGGAAAAAGGCGTGAGTATTCATCTGTTTTTTTTTCATAATTATTATGTCGTCTTATCTGTTTTGTATGTGATACTTTCGGAAACTAAAAGTTTATATAGTATCTGCATCGTGTGTTCTAGCCTATAAGGTACCTACATGCACATTATTGTGAAGAAGTACTGCGCTGAATATATTGTTCAGCCGTTAAGGTAGAGATACATTATAGTGAAGAAGTGTGAGTTGTCGGCGGCTGTAGCAGGTGCAGCTCGAGACGAGCCTCAAATGATGCTGGTGCGAGATACCTGAAGTAGTGGATGCGGTAATAACATAAACATACCAAACATAATCAGCTCATTACTACATATTATAATATGTATATTTACTTATTTATTATTATTTATGTACCATACAGGGTGTAAACGAATTCGTGTAATTCCTTCAAACCACATGATCTATTAATGGTATAGATTAACCACGCACGTGATTTAGATTGATTAAAAATAAATAACTTTTTTATTTGCAATTTTTTTTTATGTTATCTATATTTCGATGCCTTGCACAAATAAATGAAAGCATGGCGACGTAGCTGACGGGCACGGCTAGGGTGATATCGCTCCACGCAGTCAGTTAAGTCGGGACGCTAAAATTACTCAGACACAGAATACCATGTTTCGTTTTATGAAATCTTTTTTTTGTTGATTCTGAAAAAAACCTATGCAGGGTCAATCATCAGTGTCACCAGTAGATCACGCGGTTTGAAGGAATTACACGAATTCGTTTACAGCCTGTATTTGTAAATCGCAAATATAAAATTTTTTGTACCTCCTTTCGATGCTGTTTTCTTTGACCCAAAGGTTGACTAGTAGAGAATACCTTTTGGCATTAAGTTCGCTAAATCACTGTCCCACTACTGAGCACGCTTTCTGAGAATGAGAAGGGGTTAGACACGCCAGGATGGCTTGGTGCGGGTTAGTGGACTATACCTACTCACCATCGGGAACTTTTATTCCATTTAGAGTCCTCTCAGGTGTGTACAAGCTTCCCCACGATATTTTTATTATTTGGCTTGGCCGCCTTTAATTCTAGTCGCACGTGATCGTATGCGAAGACAGGGTCTAAAATGGAGCACACGAATCCAAGTAACAGAGATATAGTGGGATTCACATATCCCCTCTGGCTCTCACATACACATGATAGAACACAGTAAACTGCTTAGCGCCGGACTCTAATGTGATAGTAGCTAGACAGGCGGACCGTAAAGATCCTACCACCAAGCGTGCTGGGTTTTGTAGAATCTTACAACACGCGTCTATTACCAGCATGCGGTGAGGAAGTTTTATATTCTAGCCCGTCGTCCGCACATGGTGAAACGTTGTTTTAATTCAGCGTTATGTAACGCAAATGATAATCCAATTCTGATCTACACATGAATTTAAAAAGTCTCAAGGGTGCGGGCCTGAATCGAACTTAGACTCTCCTGCGGTGCGAGCACGGATCTTTTTATCGAGTCGATTCGAGAAATTTGCTATTCTAAACGTCAAATTTGACATAAGATGTAGATATAAAAAATAAACTTTAAAAAAAAGTAAAAACCGACTTCAAAGAAAAACTAAAAGGAGTAAAATAATTACCATAATATAAAATTAACAGTTTCAGAAGTCGGTGGCTTCTATTTGTTTCAGTGTAGAGTTGCACCGACTTCTGAAACTGTTAATTTTATATTATGGTAATTATTTTACTCCTTTTAGTTTTTCTTTGAAGTCGGTTTTTACTTTTTTTTAAAGTTTATTTTTTATTAAATACGTTTTAGTGTCTTAAATTTAACCCCCTCCTCTTCATAACCCTTCTTTTTGGCTTTGACTTAATCGGGCATAAAAAGCCCTTTCAAATGATACCTTACACGATATAATGAAAACATTCCAAAGTTGGGGGGGACCCGCACCCCCTCTTTTCCAGTAGTCAGTTCCCAACAACAAATATAAACAGAGCAATATTAGTAATTTGAGAATTTTGCTTTGATCCGATGAGGAGTTCCGTTCCATATCTCTGAAGTTCATGGTCTAATCGTAACTAAATCTATATGGGACCAATCGGGAAGTAAACCCTTTCGAATAAAAAAGATTTTTTCAAATCGGTTCATAAATGACGGAGATACGGGGTAACAAACATAAAAAATAAAATTAAAAAAAATATACAACCGAATTGAGAACCTCCTCCTTTTTGAAGTCGGTTAAAAATGACAACTGCTGTCGTTTCATCGATATCTTATGTCAAATTTGACGTTTAGAGTAGATACATTTCTTGAATCGACTTGTTATAAAGATCCGTGCTCGCACCGCTGCGCTGCATGGAAGATAAAATTGAGAATTCTGAAAACGAATAATGAATTCTAATCCATCTCATATAATTCGACATAAAAAAAGAAATATGAAGTTAGTTTGAAGCTAAGAGCAGCTCAGTTAAAAGTATAAAGCAAACATTGTGAATAACGATGTGTTTAAAAATCTTTAAGACTTAGGTAATTGTATATAACTGGTCAATCGTTAATAAAACGAGTAGCGCAAATGCATACCATAGGGTATTTAATTAAAAATTATAAAAATACTGTTATATACCTACAATAAGCGCAACAAGATGTACCTCTGATACCGTAACATCCTTATCCAAATTTCTTGCAAATAAAAATTCCTATTTCTATTTCAGTTAACTATACGTCCGAACAATTACGTCAATGATTTTCGTTTAAATGCAACAATCCATCCATCTCCATCGTTTTTTTAATGAATTGGTATTTCTTTAAACGACCTATCCTACGATTTTTTCATCCGTTTGCTGCACAAAAAACACCAAAACAATTGAAAACAATACAGTAAACTCATCAATCTTAAGAGATCCGTAAACAAATCTTAGAATTCTTCGCAAAAAAATGTCAAACGTCTCAATTTTTTGCAACAAAACTTCGGATAAGTAATTGCCAACATTACAATGATCATTTTTACTTGTCAGTTGGCTGACCGACTGTTTCCTTCGACCGCCATCTGTATCTCGATATCCGTTTCCTTAACTGAGCTAGGAATTGGGGTGCGAGAGCGAAGAAGGAAATATTTCCGTTTGTCTGTTTATCAATAAGTGTGACTTCTTATTTTTGTAGTTATTGATATTTGCTGCTCAAATGTTCTTAGTAAGAAGTGAAGAATTTTACTTGTTAGGGTTCACTAACAACCTCTTAAGGGGTCATTGCACTCACCATTATGAACAACTTTTACTATAGGACCAAATGTGAAATCGCGAAAAAAAAACAGCTGTTTCCTACATTTATGTTCGCTTAGCTCGTCAAAATGTAGGGAACAGCTGTTTTTTTTTCGCGATTTTAGATTTGGTCCCATAGTAAAAGTTGTTCATAATGATGAGTACAATGACCCCGTATGAGGTTGTTGGTGTTTTTCAATTAACCCTGTATATAAAATATAGTTTGCTTATTTAAACGAAATTAGATGGTTCAGTTTCGATTAGTGCAGTAGTGTCGAACCAGTATTGGTATGGTTTACAGATAATTGTTACCTACACCCAGTGTTTGTGCATGTGAAAATTTGTGTCTGCCACGACACGTAAACCTAGGGCGAAGTTAAGAAAAACGCGTTACTCTTTATTTTTGTGAGTGAACAACATGATTCTTTACTTACCTTAATTAAAAAGGCGAATCATTAAAGCTAGCCTATCACTTAAGCCTCATTAACGAGCTATAGTTTCTCAGAACCTACTCTATTGCTCACCCCTCTGTGGCTTAAAAACATGACAGTTATATTACAATCAATAACAACCACCCAACAACAACGCTAACGATAAAACCAAAACTGTCACCAAACATGCCTCCTCCATTAGCAGGGTGAACATCCCAGTTGTCGGCAAAGACTAATGATTCAAGTTTTCCGTCGTGTGTAACAAGGATTTGTCAAGGTCTGTCTACACTTAATCTCGGCTTCAAATAGCGTACACTGGGAATGAGCAAACATAAATAGTGCCCGAAATTAACATAGAGGTGGAATTACTTGATATTAAAATGTCATGTGCTGCTAATGAAGTGTGTTTAATTTGACTTTTGCCTGTAGGTAAACGGAAAAAAAATGTAGATTTGATACGATAACATACATCACGCCTGTATTTTCTGAAGGGTTGGGCAGAGGTGTATGCAGGGTGTCCCTGGAAGTATGGATCAAATCGAATGGGGCGTGGGCAATGTCATTTCTAAACTTTTTAACCTTGACAATGTCGGTGCATTTTTTTACGGTTCAAAAGTTGTGACCAATTATTGTTTTTTTTTCAATCACTACGCATAGAAAAAAAAAACATAAAAAAACTATCATAGCTATATTTTTTTTTTCAGGACTTTGGCGAACAATAGGCCTTTCTTGTATTAATACTTTTACGCAGCTAAAAAACATTTGTGTTCAATAAGAAAAAAACATTTACTGCAAATGCTTTATTGGTCTGGCAAAAATTTTACTCAAGTTTTTACTACTAAAAGTTTCGAAATGACATTGTTCTATTATTCGATTTGATCCATACTTCCAGGGACACCCTGTATAGTACACGTTTATTTCACCGTTATGTTTAAGCCCTATGTAACAGAGAGCGAGCCTGATACCATCAACCGGGCACAAATCCAGACTCCGGACTGCTACTGAGAAATTCCACACGAAAAAAACTCAATAACACTATCCCGATCGAACCGGTCAAACAGCACTTCGGCAGTCACGCTTGCGAACACTAGACCAACGAGACAATCGAGTTAATAACATATTTTGTAGATAATTATATTCTAGAGCTACTAATGGGTGTTGCAACCACCTATCCTCAAAGTCAAAGTTTTTTATTTCGAATACACAGCAAACTTATCTGGCCCGCTGACTGCGTCGCTGTTGTCGCATTTATAATAGTTGCTTTAAATATTTTTTTGCAATAAATTGGTTAAATATAATATGTAAATCTAAACGCTGCCATATTTAATTTTCAAAAAGAAAATGAAATTTTAAAACGAAACCATTTCAAAATAGCGTAACGCGTCATTAGTTCCACTTTTGGCCACCGGGCCAGATAAGTTTGTGGCACAATAGACCAGATTACAGGCACTTTTAAAACGTCAAAACTAGGTGCACGGTTCCAAAAGATAGGTTCTATGGAGAAGAGCTGGCAAGAAACTCCATGAATAGTCTTTTTTAAATAGTAGATCATGACAATTCCATTACAGTAGCGTGCGAAATAGAATGAGAATAATGCAGGTTAACGTAACAAATAAACTCATATAAGAGTAACAAATAGAAAAATATGCCTTCTAGGACTCTTGCCAAGATACTCAATCATTAACCTGTATGTTAATGCGCTGATAGAGAGGCTCAGCAGCACGCATGTCGGTTGCCATATTGGAGGTGTGTGCCTAAACAATATCAGTTACGCTGACGACATGGTGCTGCTGAGCGCCTCTGTCTGTGGTGTGTCAAGGCTGATTGGCATCTGTGAGAAGTATGCTGAGGAGCACGGTTTGTTGTATAACACGAGCAAGAGTGAGTGCATGGTCTTTCGGGCCAAGAGGAGGTGTCCAGATTACTTACCGGCAATTAAGCTCAACGGATGCCCACTTAATAGAACTGATACGTTTAAATATCTCGGACACTTATTAACCTCTGACCTGAAGGACGATGCAGACATTGAAAGGGAGCGTAGGGCGCTGTCGGTTCGTGCGAATATGATAGCCCGCAGATTTGCTCGGTGTTCGAGGGGCGTCAAAATAACCCTATTTAGGGCATTTTGTACGTCCTTTTATACTGGCAGTCTATGGATGGATTACACGCAGAAACAGTACGGCGCTCTACGTGTCCAATACAACAACGCGTTCAGGGTGCTCTTGGGGCTGCCTCGCTTCTGTAGCGCGTCGGGGATGTTTGCCGAGGCGCGTGTGGATTGTTTCCGCACAATTATGCGCAAGCGGTGCACATCCCTGGTGCGTAGGGTGCGGGCAAGCCGCAACAGTATCCTGAACGCTTTTGCGGAACGTTTCGACTGTCAGTACGTGAACCACTGCTGCATGGTTCACGTACTGACAAATGTTAACATATTATTTTGATTTTAATGTTAATGTTATTATTTGATTTTGATTGTGATTTGAATTTTGATTGATTTTGGTTTTAGTTTTGAGTGTGATTTTAATTTTGATTTTAATTCTTGATTTTAATTTTGATCTGGATCATGATTTTTATTTGAATAATGTAATGTGGTTTAATTTTAATTGTAATTTATGTAATAATTTATATGGGTACAATACCTGAAATAAACGATTATTATTATTATTATTAACCTAAAGTTAATATGGATGGTTACAAGTTAAGTTTTTTCGTTTAATTTAGTAGACGTATTACGTAGAATTTATAAAAATACAAAAATAATTTCGATAACATGCCATCTCTTAGGTAAAACAAAAATTCAACAGAATCTAGTAATTTTCCAAAAAATTATAATACCAAAATGCACTCCAATATTCTGGGGCCAAGTTTTCACAAAGGCCAGATTCCTTTACTTTATTCTTCGCTCGACTACGGTAGTTCATTTAAAACACGAAAATCGCCAGAGCTATGCACTTTGGTCGAAGAGAATTTTTATAGCACAATGCACTTTCAGAAATTCGTTTTAAGCCTGTAGTGTATATCGAGGTATGCGCCGCTTCTGTTTCGTGTCTGTCGCCTGAGAGTTGGGTTGTTCACCCTATTTTTTAAGAGCAAAAGTTTACAAAAAAATGTTTTCGTTATTTAATCCTACACAAAATAAGTTTTTGACGACAAGAGGTAAGTGAGAGCTGTCATGTTAAAAACTTGTTCCACTTATAGAACGTCAACTTAATCTGTTGTAACCTTAGAGCATATACCTATGGAGGTAGCAATGCGCAAGTTCCCAAACATTTTATTCTACCAAATTTTGGGGGGGACGCGGTAAACACGTACAGCACACATTTACAGCTTAACACATATAAATATCGTGTAGCTATGAACTCACACTAAAATAAAAGCCGGAATACAAACAGAAAACACGCACACTAACAATAACTTCGTCGTAATTTATTTATGTTGACGTTTAACACAAACGCAAAATATAGTGATGTGGTATGATACAAGACCGATAAACTGAATGATAAAGGAATGAACAAATAAAATATATAATTTCTTCTCGTGGAAAACAATTTGTATGTAATTATTGTTCTTAAAATTAAAATAAAACAATTGTAATAAGAATAACAATAATTTATTTTAAAAAAGGGCTATGGAGCGCAGTATACTTGGTGTTAAATTAACTGATCGAGTTCGAAATACAATACTGCGCTCGAAAACTCAAATTGTCGACGTGGCTGAAAAGGCCGGCCAGCTGAAGTGGGACTGGGCAGGGCATGTCTGCCGTATGCCAAATGAGCTGTGGGCCCGTATAGCAGAAGAATGGAGCCCTGAGACAGCGAGACGGGGTCGCGGCAGACCGCGCAGAAGATGGCGGGACGAGTTGGATGCCTTTCTTGAGGTTTGGCATGAAGCTGCACAGAATCGCGACAAGTGGAAGGAACGGAGGGAGGCCTTTGCCCAGCAGTGGGACAGTACAGGCTAATAATAATAAACCCCCTCTGGGAAAGGCGTTACCTCACCATGAGATTAACGTAAAACCGGATGGGGAACATTAGACTAGTTTTCTACAACCCCATAATATAATAAAAAATGTGTCATGAGGTCTACTGAAAAGCTTACAAACCGCAGGGCCGCTTGTGGCAAGCTGTTGGTGAGTGGCGACACTGCGTACCTTATTGCCTCAGACAGTCGGTCAGGGCCTCGTCTTCAGTTTGCCTTTATTGGCTGGCTGGAGTGGAACCCCAAGAGTGCCCGCAGGACTCTCAACTCTGGCTTGCCTTTATCGGCCGTCCAGAGAGAGGCCACCAGAGCTATACGTTCGGAGGTGGAAGTGTCTAATGGCGTAATAGCGGGGAAACCCACTCCGGGTCTTTTAGACCCGCGACGGCGAATCCGGGGCTACACTTCTCTACACCTCTAGCCGCTCACACGTTTGTTGCCCCCTTCGCCTATATACTATATAGGTATATATATACTGGCGGCATTTCAGGGGGCCCAGCTAGTGAGCTGGCGAGTCGCCGTCTGCCAACGCATTTCAAATTTAAACTTGAAAGGCAGACGCCGTTTCTTCCGGCAATAGAAGTTATCTAGTCCACCTGACACCCCTTCCCATAGACCAGATATTTTTCACCATATTTTACAATAGTCTTGCGGGTGCAAGACTATACAGGTGGGTACCTGGGACGGTCCATGACTGTATTCCAATAGTGCAGCCGTGGATAGTCCCCGGTTGGTGCCCCACCCCATTTTAGATTAAAGTTATCAAAGGGGCCTGTGCGCGTTGGACCTGTGTCCCTGTGAATGCCTTCCAAAGGACCGGATATCTTCCGCACGGAAGATGATCCGTGACTACAGAGGGATATAATAATAAAAATGAGTCTTATATTATTTTCGCTAAAGTTAGGTACCATTAACAAATATTAAAAAAAAAAACAACACTTAACTAAAATAATAACTAAATAATAAATATTTTAAAATCACGACAATCAACTTCCGCAATTTAACTTACAAGTGGATAAGAACTACAGTGTTTTCATGTTTTCTTTAATAAAATAAAGAATAGTCACAGAGACTACGGCAGAAACAAAAAGTTAAATAGGTACCGGGTGAAAATAAATATTAAGTACTATCGCGGTATCGCTACGCGTGGTCTGTCAATTCGAGGAGCTTAAATGCCTCCCGTTAAGAACACCCGTGCGTGACTGCCTCGTTAACATGGTCATCACACCTGTATTCCCTGAAGGGTAGGGCAGAGGTGTATAGTATAACCTCATTTTGCCGTTATGTTTAGTTCCTTTCCCTTGTAATAGGGGGCGAGTCTATTGCCATCAACCAGGCACAAATCCAGACTCTGGGCTGCTACTAAGAAATTCCACACGGAATAATCCAATAACACTTTGCCCGACCTGGGGCAAAGTGTTATTGAAAAAAATTTCAAAATTCGGTCAGTTTTATTTCCATGCAAAACGATTAATATTTTGTTTTTTTTTTTAATTCTTCATTTCTGCTTTAGATATGAGTTCAGAAAATGGAGCTTTTAAACAGTGACCCCAAAATATGACCTAAAAGATAAACAGCTGATCATAGCTGGTGATACATAGATTTTAGCGTATTTTTCATGAAATCTTTGAACAGCTATTTCTATATAAAACATTGACTTTTCGGGAAAGTTGTAGAACAAAAGTTATTCACTATTATGGGTTCTTTAACAATAACACCCCTTCAGATTAGTACCCCCTTTCCGACTAATCTTGTATAGGTATTTGAGAACATTTTAACCACGATTCAGTCGATTGTGTTCGCTGCACACGTAATAGGGTTTAAATATTAATTTAAGTTAAATTTCTTGATTGAAACTTAGTTCTATCATTGTTGTTGCAGGCAAAAAAACCTTTTATTTTTTGTTAAATAGTATCAACAAGGCAAAATGAAATAAAATCAATAACAGAGAACATTATGAGAAGCGGTAAACCTCTTTGTAATTTTCGTTCATTCAATTATATTCACATTGCCCCGTCACTACCTCTCGTTTTAAAATATTTCTGTCAATTTCTGTCACAAAAGATGACAGCTAAGACGTGAATTAAATTTTTGAAAATAATGCAAAATGTATACATGTTTGCCGAAATAATGCTTATTAGTGACAGAAAACTCCATGTTTGAGGAAGCAGACCGCTTTTTGCACGAAAATACCGAACAATTAACCATTTTTACGAGGTGTGTGTCGTGACACGGTACGATATGAAATGGCCAGATATCTTTTTTTTTTTTTTTTCTATTTGACTGCTGTAGGTCGTCCTAGGGGACGGTTTCTACGTAACCGGGCATGGCCAGATATCGCGAGAGAACTAGTTTTTATAATCGTCTATGGGCATACGTCACGGGGGTACGTCAGAGGGGTAAGCGTACTCTTGCTCCCTCCATAGGTATATGCTCTAAGGTTGTAACCGACTTCAAAACAAAGGAGGAGCTACTCAATTCGACGTACTTATTTCTTTGTGTATTGTTCAGGCATATTGTCGCTAATTTTGATAGTAATGAATCAATTGTTTTTTTTTAAGTTTTGCTCTCTCTAGTGTCTAGTGTCCACTAAAATTTGATACAGATCTGAGAGACAATGGAACTCTTTAATGGATAATATCAAACTGCTCGCAACAGCTGTAATCGCATGTTTCTGTATATTTATGCCACTCAGAATAGAAAAATAAAACGACATGAAATAAAAAACAACCAACTTTAAAAAAAAATAATAGAGTAAAATAATTACTATTTATAAAATTAACAGTTTCAGAAGTCTGTGCCTTCAATTTTTTTCAGCGTGGAATAGCATCGTCTTCTGAAACTTAATTTTATACTAACTATTATTGGCAACATTGGAAAAAGTGCATACTTACAGGTTAAAAAAAGTAAATTATAAAAACCAAAAAACCCGACTGCATAAAAAGCGAACTTAAAATATGCAAACAAGATGATAAGATAACGTTGAACTTACGTATGTTTTCAAAAAATCATAGTATCAAATCATAACCGGAGGCTACGTATGTTTTTGGGCAGCCAGGTTTCGAATTACTTATTTCGTAGTATGATTTTTACCACAGCACTTGAAACAAAATTTGACAGATGTAAAACAATTTTTGCGTAACCCTTTCATAAAACAGTAGGTTACCTTCAGTTAATTAAAACAGTCAAAACATCAAGTACGTAATTCTCTTGCGGACAGAGCAGTGTGTCCGCACATTAGTCTCGTACTTTACGAGTGAGCCGTCATTTGTCACCTCACTCGCAGGTAAGTATCATGTTGTGGGTTACAGCGCGTCTGGCGAGTGGTTTGTGGTTTATAGTTGAGAATTATGTTAATAGCTACGTTTATAACTATTATAAGGTGATAGTATGTCTACGTGATTTAGATAGATATTATTTATGTTCACCCTAAGAGTAGAAAAGATACAATACAATTGTCTAATTAAGGTTACAATTGTAAAACAGGCAGTCCGTAGTGGACTACAACGTAAACATTTTTATGTGAACTAAAAATAAACTTAGGAATACAATAATGAGGATATAAGGAGTAAGACAAACAAGACAACTGGTAAATTGTTATTTATTTTTATGTTTAAATTGAAACCTTACGGATAATGGTTCTTGTTTGACTTAGGAATCGAAAGCATGACTACAACTTCTGATCCTTATGGCGAATTTATGATCATTAAATCCACATGTCCATTTATTCCATAGCATAATCAGCTCATTACTCTCCCACTCATCATCTGCCTGTTCTCAGAACGAGAAGGGTTCAGGCCTAAAGGTCATGGCACATTATACCGGCACGGCAACTACACAGCTGCAGCACGGTGTCGCCTTGAATTTAGGCTACGGCTAGCCGCCAGCACGCTAACTACTCGTCGTCCGCAAAGTGCAAGCTCGCAGTCCGCGCGCCGGCCGCGAGGTGCAAGCTCGCAGTGCAATCAAACTTACAACACGGTGCAACGACGTTATTTCGCTGACGACTCGGAGTCGACGCGCAGTAAGCACGCGGTCCGCTCGCTTGAAGCGCGCGGGCTGCGAGTCGAGTTGTATGGTAGCGGCAAACGCGCTGACTGCCCGCCGTTGGCTTTTTCATATTGACATTATGAAATACAGGCTGTAAGGGTAAACACCGTTATCCTTGAAACCAGTGGTTTGGTTTCATTTGTAGAACGTATAATCAATGAAAAATAACAAACTTTTTTTTTATATTTTCATTTTTCCTCAAAAGCATTTCACCCTATGCGCGGGGGCAACGAGCTACGGGAGGGGGCCGGGGAACTCGCCGCGTGGCCCGACGCACGGCCCCGTACAGTTTGCTACCCCAGTCAGTCAGCTGTCTCGTTAGTGAGTGTGCGCGTCGTAGCGCCGCCGCCGCCGCCGCGCCGCTCATTTCTCGTGCGTATATTTTTTTTTTTTTACTCCGTCCTATATTTTTATATTTAAGTCAACTACCCATGGTTTGAGTGATAACGGTGTTTACCCTTACATGCTGTATGAAACACGATTTAATGCTCTAATTTGAATGACAAGTTAATTGCTGGGTTGGAGCGGTGCCGTTGCGGTGCCGGTATAGTGTGCCATGACTTTTAGTCGGCTACGCTGGCCTGGTGCGGGTTGGCAGACTACAAACATCGTAGATAACTGTTTGGAGCCCTTTCAGCTATGCTGGTTTCTTTACGATGTTTTTCTTGACCGTTACGCAAATGACAATGAAATTCTGATCTGCACATGAATTCTTAAAGTCATAGGTGCAAGTCGCGATTGAACTAATACCCTCCTGCATGAAAGGCATGGGTTCAACCGATATGCTTTCACTGCTACTAATTACATACAAAGCTCATCATCATCTGCCTAGCCTTTTCCCAACTATGTTGGGGTCGGCTTCCAGTCGAACCGGATGCAGCTGAATATCAGTATTTTACATGGAGCGACTGCCTATCAGACCTCTACAACCCAGTAACTGGGTAATACGATACTCTTGGTAAGACTGGTTGTCAGACTTTCTGGCTTCTGACCAACAGTAACGACTGTCAAAGATCTACAAATGACAGCCGGGACCAACGGCTTTACGTGCTTTCCGAGGCACGGAGGAAAGTCGCTATGGTAAATGGTCACCCATCCACAGACCAACCTCGGCAAGCGTGGCTTAACCCGGAAGATCGGTCTATGCGGCTGTAATTATTTAGCCACGAGCTCCTCAATTACATACAAAGCTATTCATAAATAATACCGTCTCGACTGTAAAAACTATAAATCTTGAAAGTCTACACAATACACAGAATTCAGTGTTACTACCATTTATTCTCTATTCCAAACAAGCACAATACCTTCAGATATTTGAAATAAATAACAAAACGGTACTTGAACAATGCCGGACAATTTATCATCGAATTATTTTGAACGAAACCGATTCGCCATCTTGGGCGACATCCAAAACTTTGTTTGTCCCGACCAGATTTATTGGCGAGACTAGGGTCACAAAATAGACAAGTACTAAAAGGCCAACTTACTACAGTCGCTCAGAAATCACGTGAGCATGAAGGAGCATTTAAAAAACACCCACGAGTGACGATACTTTTTTAAAATAAAATAAAAATCTCTTTACTCTCTTTACTGACTCCAAAAGAAAAACAGCGTCTTCTTTAATAGGAGCCAGCTCCTTCCGTACACATAGGACTACAACAGTACGTGCAAAAGTACGGCCGGCATACCCTGGGCAGTCACCCAGTCAACCTTGCTGATTGGCTTATCTTTTCACTATGGCATAAGCTACTATATCATATAGCTCGTGCCGACACGAGACACTAACAAGAAGGGGGAAAGGCACGTGGTGCATTCAGACGCTCATCGAAGCTATCGCGATAGTCTCGATGAGTGTCGAGACGTCGGACATCGCGTTGTCGAGCGTCGAGGAGGAAATAGTAGGATAACTATAAGAACTAGTTACCATCTAGTTCGCTAACTCGGTCTAGGATGAGCAACAGCTTAAACCTAGTGCAGAAACGCTTGCTCGAATGGAGTAGAATGGAGAAGGATTGAAGGAAGTGATGACTTTCTCAGATTGCAGTAACTAAGGCCCGTACTAATAAGCCTTTCTTGGGCCTGGGAGTAGCCCCCCAGTGGAGCCATCAATATGTTATCTGTTAAAAATGTTTTGAATGAAGTTCAGAAGGCGTTAACGGATAACACCATCTGAACGTCATTCAAAACATTTTTTTATTTATCAAATAATTTTCTCACGGGACATCGAAACTACACTTAAGAGACAGTTCTTAATATTATTAAGAGTTATTTATTAATTACTTTAATGTGATGATGGTACCTTTAATTGCTGCCAGTGTCCGGCACTACAATTGCCATTGCAACTGCAGGTGCATCTAACCTTCTGTGCCTGTTTATTTGATGTCCATACGTCACGTGGTGACGAATCGTTGTAAACTATTGGCCATTTGTGGTAACCATAGATATTAGTGCGGTCTCTGAATAGCCGTCATGACTTCCCGATGGTGGCCTGCCAGGATTGTAACAGAAAGTTTGACTATATTCAAGCGTAGTGTTGACCAGAAATATTGCCGTACCTCCGATACAGTAGTATGGCAACTCTATTAGTTGTCAATGTAAATGTTTAGCATCTGTCACAGGAAGTAGGGAAAATAGAAGGGGGACGCCCCTTTATTTTAATTTACTGTCTGATGATATTCCGCGTCCTATTAATATTTCGGTTTTGTTAACCTTGGCTCATTCCCCCTTAATTAAAATTCTATATAAATTTATCAGGGCTAATAATATCCGGCTGTAGTATGACCTTTTTATTTTTATTCCTTTTCTTAGAACCCACCCATTTATTTTCACTTTTCCTCCTTTTAAATCTGCATGTTATTGATTACGTCTTGTTTTTGTTTATTAACATAATGTATTGTCTTTTTCAGCATGATTATCTGATTTCAACGCTACAAACACCGGTCAATAGTTTTTGTTTAGTGTAATACATTACGTACTTATCACAGTGTCTTTTTCAACCTTGACGTTGTTGGCGGAATCATCGAATAACGATGGAGCAATAAAAATTAAATTTGAATTGAATTTAAGGGGGACGCACTCTTCCGTCCGCCATCATTAAGACTAGACTTGTAAGAATTTGCTTTGTTATAATCTATACTAATATTATAAAGAGGTAGAATTTGTTTGTTTGTTTGTTTTTATGTAGGAGGTAATCTCCGAAATTACTCATCCGATTTCAAAAATTCTTTCACCAATAGGAAGCTACGTTATCCCTGAGTGCTATAGACTATATTTTGGGACCAAAAAATTAGGGATCCGTAAATTAACGGGAGCGAAGCCGCGAGCAAAAGTCAGTATTACAATAAACCTCAAACACCTCTTTGGAAGAATTTGATTTGGATGAACAATACATGACGCAGCCGGTCGTACTTTAAAGAAGAAAGAAGACATTGACTTTTGAAACGGAAAAAGCGCATGGCAGAAGAATCTCACATAATGGCGAATATTGAATACAGAATGCCAGAGTCGCTCCCCCTAGACTCCATTGAAGGTCTATTGGCGAAATGGAAAAGAATCTAACAACATTTCTTCAAGTATTTCTTGCGGCTGTGGTAACAAGGAAAGCGGTTATTTCGTTGAACAGTATTGGTTAGGAAGGAAGAGAGCGTGTCCCTAAGAAGAAGAACCATACAGATATTATTACGTTCTCACTGCTATGGAATGTTTAATATGAAAAACATACCTGCTGGTTCGCAACTATTCCAATAAACATCATCACTACATAGTATAAAACAAAGTCGCTTCTCGCTGTCTGTCCCTATGTATGCTTAGATCTTTAAAACTACGCAACGGATTTTGATGTGGTTTTTTTTAATAGATAGAGTGATTCAAGAGGAAGGTTTAAATGTACAATATATAGCACCCAGGCGAAGCCGGGGCGGGTCGCTAGTATTCCTATAACTGTATTTTACAGCGAGAATTTTCAAGAGTTGTGGTCCCAACACTATTTTTACTACTGTGGCGGCATCTATCTCGCCACGTGCGAACTAGCGAACTATCCTACATCGCGCAATCAAGATTTAACACGCAGATAGTATATATACAACCTCCCAACATCAACCGTTGGGCAGTAGCCCGCCAGGCATAAGACTCCGCCTGGTTGGAGGATCCTCCCTTTGGTTGGAGGAACACACCACACCAAGTTTCTCCACATTACTTTACACTTAACCTGTGTAGTACTGTAATTATAGACACAATAGATAAACAATGGCACTGACGATCCGGGTCGTCGCGCGGGACGCTACCGGTTAATATTGCTCACTCTATAAAAAAAGAGGCCGCGAATATTATCTACTTACTTATAAATCATTAAAAATCTAAATACCGAGCAATTTTATAAAAGGCTTGAAATTCCCGAGAAATAAGATTCAATCAATAAGCGCTTAGTAATCTGAAAATTGCGTCTTATTTCAAAGATTTTTCCTACCTACTTAGCGTTTTTTCCTGTTCATAAATTCAGCATTTATATTTTATGCGGGTTTTGTTATAAAAGGGTTATAAAGAACTTAAGTTGATCATGCTTGCTGTTTTACTAAGCCAGCACTTTTTTGCCGTTGCTAGGTACAGTTTGGTTACCGATTACCTACGTTAAAACAATGGTTTTTTTTTAATTCTCTTCTTTTGCAATGGTGTGTAAAACAGTATTCTTCTTATGTTGTATCTATGCAAAAATAGCTCATGCCGTGGTGAATAGATGAGAGAGATTGCGTGAGTGAAAAGTCCCTAAATATTAATTATTTATTTATTTATCTGGCACATCAACACCACAAACATGGACATTATAATTATTATAGAGGTTGAGGACTAGTGTTTACACCAATTAATATAGACAAAACGAGGGCTATCAACTTTGCCATATCAAAACGTTCCGCCCCTAAGTCTGTAACTTGTATAAAGCTGCACTCCTGTTCTAGCCCAGAAAATTGTACTTGCCCATACATCGAACAAACAGACTCGATTAAATACCTAGGAGTCTTTGTAGATAACCGTCTGTCATGGTCCGCACATCTGAATGCTTTAAGAAGTAGGGTTCGAAAGATGCTCCGTATCTTTAAGCAACTGGGTAAAATTGCAGATGACTCAGTTCTGAAAATGATATATTTCTCTCTGGTTCAGTCGGTCCTTAACTATTGTATAATAGCATGGGGCGCGGCTGGTAAAACCTTGTTAATAAAGGTTGAAAGAGCTCAGCGGGCTCTGCTTAAAGTTGCCTATGGAAGACCATTCCGGTACCCCACTAACACACTCTACACCGAAGTTGGAGTTCTTAGAGTCAGACAGCTTTACATCCTCTCAGTCACTCTAAGATTTCACAAAACCTCCATTAGCACTTGTATTCTGTCAAGTCGTAGGGTATATTGGGAGAAGGTTCAATGCCATAGAACAGTCGGTAGAAGGTCATTCGGTTTTATGGGACCGCACATTTACTCGAAACTCAATAATCGACTCAAAATTCTTCAACTTACTCAAAATAAATGTAAAATTATGGTTACAAAATGGCTTCTTACTCTGGACTATGATATGACTGAAAATATAGTAACATAAAAAAAAAAAAAAAAAATTTGGTACAGATACCTACCTATCCCTATTTATATATTACTCAATATCACAAACTTTACAAAACAATAAACATCCTCGGGTACAACATCCAGACACTCTCAACGCCAACAAAACTATGTATCCTAATTCATACACCCACACAGACACCCCATATAACACAAAACATACATGCTTACATACATACTAGGTTATTTCTTTGTACAATGGTATTGCTTTTCTCTGTGTAATGATATTAGTTATGTACCTATTATGTAAATATGTGTAATAAAAAATAAAAAAAATTTAAACGGAATGAAGGAGCCTGGATCTCACGACACAGGGAATCCTAGTGTGAGTTCCAGGAATCAACGAAAACGAAATGTAATTTTCTGAACAATAAATTATTCTTATTCTTAATTACAGACGTGAACAACATTTTATATAAGTAACTTTCTAACATTTCCATTCTTTCTTTCTTTCAACCAAACCTTCTTGTAATTAAAACGGAACTGTTTGCCCTCTATTGCTATAATGTTGTTTTTGTGTTTTTTTATAATGTGCAATAGACATATTCTTTCTTTCTTGCTATAATTACTTCTGATAAAATTTATTTTTTGATTTGTTCACTGCAGATTTTCCATGAAAAAATACCACATATTATCCGGCATTTGATTCTACACAGAACCATGATATACTTTAGGGATTACACTGTACAGGGACAAATCTGCTCACCACTTTTATTAAAACACGGCGACAATTCAAAACAACTGCGCTCAATATCAAGCTTTATCGTTTCAGATACGAAATTACGAATATCGGTGTGATCCGAGCATCCGTGATCCGAGCTCGCGAGATATGTGACGTTGTAAAATTTCAATTTTTATTTGATACCCATAACAATATTCGTAAAATTTAACTGCTTCGCTCGTATCGTGTGAACAGGACGGCGGGGTAAGCGATGTATGTAAATCAGGATTTTACTGTGGCATGGCATTATTGGTTGAAGCCGTTGAAAGATTGTGGAGTAAAAATATTGTGATGACTGGAGATACATATTTCTGTCGGGTTCTTCAAATCAAATCAAATCATTAATTCATTTGCGAATATGGGTACAAAAGCTCTTGTACCTACATATTAACAATAGTAACCATTAGCCATATCCTACCATGAGGCATGCAAATTACAAAATAGGTACCTATGAAACTATGAACATAAGTAACAATAATAAAAGAAAGACAGGAAAAGCAAAATTACATGAGTTTGTCCTGTAAATATTCATTGACAGAATAATAATATGCTTTTTTTAGTAACAATGTTTTAATATTGTTTTTAAATATGTGTATGTCAACAATGGAGAGGACTGAGTTTGGTAAATGATTATAAATGCATGGAGCCATACATAATATACTTTTATTTAGTAATGCTGTCTTATTTTCTGGTAAACATATATTTGTAAACATATTTCGTGTAAATATATGTTCGTTTCGCGTAAGCATTTCATAATCAGACAGATGCTTTTTTTCTTTTTTTAATTCCTTGTCTGTTCGCATTTGACCCTCGTCGCACCTGGTGGTAACCGCAGACAGGGTCGAAGATGAAGCACACGAATCCAAGTAACAGAGATATAGAAGGATTCCCCTATACCCCTCTGGCTCTCACATACACACGACGGAACACAGTTAACTGCTTGGCGCCGGACTTTAATGTGAGGGTGGTAGCTAGCCAGGCGGACCTGTTGTTGTTGTTGTTGTCACCTGATTGGCACCACCCGGGGACCACGTGTGGGGTTTCGAACTAAGGGTGCCTTCCCACGGACGAGGGTGACTCAGCCCCCAAAAGTTGTTGTCCTATTGCTGGGCAAAGGCCTCTTCCCATACAGTTCTCTGTATGAGAAGAGCCCGCTACCCTGTGCTTAACAAGGGGGTCTATAACCGGACTAGCACGACATAAATAATAATAAATAATAAAAAAAATATTGTTTCATAAAGTAACGTGTTACAATATTATTAAAATGTGACACTGGATCCTGCACTAGGATACCCTGTATCGCAAGATCCAGTTTCTCTCGACAAATATGGTTTTTGTTGTAATACATTAAATGCAAAGGGTCGAGGTTACAATCATAAAGACATAACTAAAAGGCAACTCAATGTGTGTATGTTATGATGAGTGTTAGTTTGTGTGTGTTGGTGTGTAGGTTAATACCCAATTGTAAGTAGGTTTTCTGTTTCGGCATACTTAAGTCCGAGTAAAACATCAAGAAATACTTCTCTTAATTTTGAAACTAAAAAACAATACCTATCCAAATTCAATGAATGAATTTTCCAACTAATTAAGCCACTATATTCTAAACTTAATTAAAATCCCTTATTAAGTTTAACCAGTACTGTGAGAAGCTTCACTGCCATTTCTATCGGTTCACGATTAGAATAGAATTTCTTATCGGTTCATTGCCTTTCATTTGCATTGTCTGTGGTGTAGTGTAGGCAACCAAAGTGAAGTCTGTACTAATATTGAAATCAATAGATATTCTAATACATACATTGTACATGATTACTTAAAGAATTGGATTAAAAATGGCGGATTTTCAGGGGGCCCAGCTCGTGAGCTGGCGAGTCACCGTCTGCCAACACTTTTCAGTTTTAATATTGAAAGGCAGACGCTGTTTTCTTCCGGTAATAGAAGTTATCCAGTCCAATTAACACCCCTTCCCATGAACCAGACATTTAACCATATTTTACAATAGTCTTGCACTCACCCGGGACGGTCCATGACTGTACGCCAATAGTGCAGCCGTGGACAGTTCCCGGTTGGTGCCCCATCCCATTTTAGGTAGGCAAACTACGGCCCGCGGGCCTACTCCGGCCCGCGGAGGGTATTAATCCGGCCCGCCAACTCTCCCTTGTAGAGCAAGAGTGCATGGCCATAACAAATAGCCGTAATTATTTGAGCCAAAAACGCTAGTTTTGGCAGAACAAAATGCATTTTTTTTATTCTGGCTCCCTGCAAAATTTCTTGCATTTTACTGGCCCCTGAGGAAAAAAGTTTTGCCCACTCTTGTACTAACCAGTCTGTGTATACAAATTGTTTAGGAATTTAAAGTTTTTTTAAATTTATTTACTCTACTTTATTCACATGCATCACTAATAAATTTAAAAAGTTTTAATGCAGTAGTTTTCTTAAGAAAATAATGCTATAAAATAACTTTTTTCTATTAAAGTACATTTCGGTCCGACCAAGGAGTTTTAAATTTTATTTTTTTAGCAGCTGCACTTTGTCTATCTTACCGCGCGCTAGGGCTGCTGGGTTTGAGCGCCACTAATATATTGTTGTTTTTATTTAAAATGGGTATCATAATTATTGTATGAGTTTAGATAAAGTAGTGTGTGAAACTACACATAACTAGGTATTGAAACACTCGTGTGATACTATTCCGGCTCGTTTTTTAAACTCACACTCGTGTTTTAATAACCCATTTTATGCAACAGGTTGTTGGGAATTGCACCCAACAACCACGCAAACGGCACGCGCAGACGGCGTGTCCGACCTCCGCGTCATCGTCATCGGCGAGCGAACGAAGGTCCAGCGCGGGTGATCCGGCGCGGCCGGCGGTCACTCGCTTTCTCGGAGCCCACCGCGACGGACGACACTCATTCGATATTTAATTAATTTATGTTTGTCCGGGACAGTTAAATGTTATTACATTCAAACGGTAATACACCAAACCTATTTACTATACAGTCCACTTTTATTTATCTCCAACGAGCAAGTCGAACAAGTTTCATAAACTACTATTTGTCATCTATTAATCACACCACAACATTATAAGCGATCAAAAGAGCTCACTTAAATACACTTGGGGGCACATAAATCGAGCCACTCCTTTTTTCACGTGTCCTGGTTATTAGTTTTGGTTTCATGGAATTATATACTAAGTTGACAAAAAACTACCCTCATTGTAAAGGTTATCAAATAACCTTTTAGGCGATATATGTTTCGAATTGATCTGTTCCATAAAAGGTGCCAAAAACAATAACAATTATACGTGAAAAATAGAAGTGGCTCAATTTATTTGCTCCCAAGTGTAGTTTAAACAATTTAAGCTTTCTTCTCAAAAACTTAGTAGAAACTTGAGGCCATACTCGTAAAACACATATTTTAAAACGAAGCGAAGCCTCGAACAATCCCAGTCATTGCCCGACACCTGAGCCCGCTGATTTTAAAGTCGACTTGCTCCAACTTGTTTATTAAGTACCGAAATGACTTTAAAGCCGAATTAAAACGACTGCAAAGTCGGCTGCTACTTACGTTGTCAAAATGCTCATGGCTAACAATGTTTTAGGGAATGGAAAAAATTGGAAATAACATCAAAATCATTGAGGAATGATGTGATAAGGAATGTGTGCTGTTCGACTGGCAACCTCACCGTGTGATCAGCTCATGATTAAGGGCTCCGTTTGGGTCTGAAACTAGTCGGGCAATCCCGAAAAATGCACGTGACGTGAGTAAACAGTAACTAGTCTTAACTAAGACGTGATAAGACAAAGTTGCGATTTAAAAGATGATGTAGTGACAAAAATTGAAAGGAGTATGCTTAGGTGGTTTGGTCATGTTGACAGAATGAGTGAACGACGAATATCAATATGAATTTATAAGGCGGATATCATCGATGTTATTGGTGATGTTCTTCAAAAAGGACAGGTGCGTAATACTCTCAACCGGCGTGCGTGTATGACAAGATGTATGAACGTGGACGAAGCGAAAAGAATATGTAAGGATCGTAGCATGTAGCGTTCTGCAGTTTTTACCTACCCTCATGGGGAAAAGGGCGTGAGTTTATGTTTTTAATAATTTTAATTTGGTATGTAAATTAAAGCAATATGATAAGTATGGAAGGGACACTAAAGTCTTTGATTGCTTTAACCAGCTGAACCACGTATTCTACCGACGATCAAATCAAGCTGAAAATTCAGCTCCACCTGGGAATAACACTGTCGTCTGAGACCGAGTTTAATTTAATAACGAAATTAATTAACAAAGGTTCTCACCTTAAAACAGCATTTAAACATGCTTAATTTCAACTGGTTGAGTGGTTGGTGTCGTGGTAAGACATTCGGTGCTGTGAGGAATTGTATTCGTGGAGAAGATTTATTTTAGATTTAGTCAATTAATATTAAACTAGATTTTGCCCGCGGCTTCGCTCGCGTTAACTAAGCTCAAAAAAACTCTTAACACACTACTAATAGGTAATGATATAATTCAATCGTGATTGTAAAGGCCTCTACACAAAAAAAATAAAGTTAAAAAACTACAACCCGACTACGTAAATAAAAAAGGGGTCTAAAAAGGACGAAACAAGAAAATAATTCAAATAGAAATCCAGAAATTCATAGGTACAAAAATGGTCAAGGTAGAGCCGTGGTCGCACTTACTGTATACCTACTTACTATGATTATATGGGTGCCAGGAACACCTCCATTAAACACACAGTCGATGGCGGCTAGTGTATACACTAGCCGTGTAATATCTACATCGTCGTATTCTAAGAAAGCATATAGACCACGGCACCAATAGGCACAAATAGGACAGCCGCGCGAACTGTAGGACCACATTTTAAACATATATTTTGACTTAAACAATATGATATTATATACATATTTGTAATGTTCTCGCCAAGACCTTTCTTTTGATAACAAACACGTGATGATTATCTCAATTAATTTTTTTCGAGGTTAGAATCTTGGGTTTATATTCCGTCATATAATTTTTTTATAAAATTTATATAGCCTATGTTACCTGGGTCATTAATACAAATCTATTGACACCTCAGTCATTAAAATCGGTTCAGTTGTTTATGCGCTACGGTGGAACATACATACATAGACTGCCAAAATCATTAAGTACCCTTCCTTTTGGCTTCGCCGTAGTCGGGTAAAAAAGGCTTTACGGGAATACTACTAAAAGTAGCTGCACTCCTAATCATCAAATTTAGTCTACATCATAATAGTAATTAGGCTTTTATTTGATATACACGATTAGTTGGAAAGGGGTACTAATCCGAAAGTGTGTTGAAGTACCTATAATAATAAATAACTTTTGTTCTACAACTTTTCTCAAATCTTCTCCATGCTCCGTTCGCGCGCACAGTTAACCGTAGCAATTCATACATGATTCGCGCGGTCAAATCATTCAACCAAATTATTAAAAATAAAAACCCCTCAATTGATCTGATTACAAGCAGTTTGGCATCTATCAATACCATTCTTTCTAAGGATTTTATTGTATTCAATACGTTGTAAGCATGCCTTCGCTAGTTTTGTTATGTTTTAAACCATTGTAACAATCTTTTTTCCAATTGTGGAGGCTTGTAAATGAGTTGTCGTCGATTACTCCACTATTATCTCTGTGTTGTTAGCTGTAAGCCACCCAAATAAAATAAAAATAAAATAAAAGTCAATAGCTAAAGTGAAATAGCTGTATTTTGATTTGATTTAAACAATACCTTCCTAAATTTTTAATAGCATTTTCAGATTTAGACTCGAAAAGATTGTAACTTTTTAGCAAATTGGTTTGGTCCACGGTATTGTCAGGTATATGAATTGATAAGTTCCTACCTATTTTGTAAATACGTCCTTAACTTAAACAACCACTTTATTAAGTTTACATCACATTCTTAACTTAAAATAACTTGCCATTTATTTACTTAATAGCCGATACGAAGACTTGAACATTCATAATTGCCGGCTACAAAATTACAAAACATTGAATATTTATGACGTCATAATTCTCCATGGATTCCGGAGCTGTATTGTGGTAGGAGCAAATTATTTGTTGTAGTAAGGAAACTATTCAAATGAATCTCGTTGCGATTTATAAGGGTGGCTAACTATGTTCATAATAGTTATTGGATTATATTAATTCTGATTAATGTCCGTTTGATTGGTGGTGTCGTGTGCCGGATACTTGAGCTCCCTAAAATACTGTTGAGCTACACGATGTCTGATGCATGCGTGCCTTCAGTTGGGATAGGTCAACTCAAACCTGCTATGGCTCTTTCCTCAAAAGGCCATTTCAGACGTTGCCCTACATTGTTACAGTCGCATTACACGGAGCGACTACCACCAGATCTCCGCAATCAGGTTTCTGAGCAATGCGGATATCCTAAGGTCAGACCGGTTGTCAGACTTTCCAGCGTCTGACTACCCGTAACGACTGTCAATGGTATTCGTATGATACCCGGGACCGACGATTTATAAGGCTCTCCGAGGCACGGAGAGGTTTCGATGTGCAAAGAACGGTCTTCCACGGACTGACCGCGGTAAGCACAGTTAACCTGGCAAATCATATGATCCGCGTGTTCGATAATTAGCCACAAGCCTCTTTGAGCTGATTTGGGTTTTACAATAATAGCACTAATCTGTTTTCTTCCGACAATAGAAGTTAGTCACTTAACACCCCTCCCATAGACCAGATATTTTTCACCACATTTTACAATAGTCTTGCACCCCCCTGGGACGATCCATGACTGTACTCCAATAGTGCAGCCGTGGATAGTCCCCGGTTGGTGCCCCACCCCATTTTAGATTAAAGTTCTCAAAGGAGCCTCTGCGCGTTGGACCTGTGTCCCCTTATGCCTTCCAAAGGACCGGACATCCGGGCACAAATCCAGACTCCGGGCTGCTACTGAGAAATTTCACACGGAAAAATCCAATAACACTTTGCCCGACCTGGGAATCGAACCTAGGACCTCACGCTCAGCAGTCGACCGCTAGACCTTGTTTTTTTTTTCTGTTGGTCTGCTGTAGATGGTCCTAGGGGACCGTTTCTACGTAACCGGGCAGTTATTGGCGAGACCTGAAGGGTCTCCAGCCAATGGTGGGGAAGTAAAATACTTAATCTAAGCTAACTAATTATACTATACTAACATCATGACTACCTGCAACAACAGCACTAAGGGCGACCCCTAATGGGACTCGGACCTCCGCTTAGGGCGTTGCTGGCGGGGACTTAGAGGGGAGAGACAGCTTGGTGAGGGCTGAATTATCGGTGTGAGACCGCTAGACCAACGAGGCAGTCTTATTTAAACCTATACCGCTCTTTATTAAAATGGTAACACAAGGTTTACAGCACAAGTAATTGCACTCCATTGCTCTTATAGTTCGTAAAACTTGCAAAAATCGACTTGCGCCACGTGTGTCCACAGTTTGAAAGTCGGTTTCAGAAGCCAAGTTTAGCGCAATAAAACTTGCTTAGATTTGGAGATTTTACTATTCCGTTCAGCCAGTTTTATATGAAGCACTGTAAATAAACAGAAAATAATAGCGGGTACAGTCAACAAAAGAGTTAGTCGTACAACGCCCGCGTATATTGGTGTACGTGAACGTTGTCATTGTATGTGTGAATGAATTAGAAATGCTCAAGGATGGCACCATTTAATTTTACTCATTGCCAGCGCGAGATCGCGTGCTATAAATTTAAATAACAATCTAAATTATAATAATAATGTCATATCGCAATCGGATATGTGGAACACAGAACACAATAATCACGTTTTAGCAGTATAATTAAAGTAAAAATGATGGTGTACCGAGTTCCTTAATTTGATTTATCCTTTGGAAAATGAAACAAGTTTCTGTTTTCATCGTGACTTGATGAGGACAAGCAACAAAACACAGTACAAGTAACTACCAACTCGATTAATATCATTACTATAATTAGTAATTATTTTTCACTACCTAGATACACGAAAAGCATTACAATACAACGCGCACATATGTCCCTCCGCTTAGAGCAAATGAAGTGTCTATCGAAATCCGGTCGAGGTGAGGTAAGTCAGATCGGAGGGAGGAAGTGAGTGGCCATTCTGTACGTAGTCCGTATTCTGCAATACAGGCAAACAACGGATATCCATGCACTACGCAGGCAATTGTCATTTTAATTGTATGCGTAATATTTTTTTATACGCAAGACACTACGAAATAAAAATTGTTTTTTCCATTCCGTGCAACACACGCTCAGACAAGTTATGGAAAAAGCTTGGCAACTCAACTACAAATGTAATTAGTTGCCCGCATACTTATCTCTTTGATTGACTGTACCAAATGCAATATCCGTATCGCAAATTAAACACGGAATCGGTCATAAAAGGCTTAATTTGACTGGAATTAAATTTCCGTGCGTTGAAAAATTTTTCATGCTCCAACCGACATCGAAAATCGTTCGGTTTTTATGGTTGAAAATAAAAATAATGACTAGTTTCATGGCCGGCGAATACGTGTAATGGCTGGTATATCTGCGTAATGGGCCACGTTAAATGCTGTTATATTCAAAATAAAGGTTTTATTATGATGGTTTTAAAAGTAGTGTTCTGATTAATTAGGTTAGACTACATTTGTTTATTTGCCTGGATTATGTACAGTTCTTTTAATTTCGCCTACTAAGTTCAGCTTGCAAATTACTTATATTGAAAATGAACTCCCAAGTTCCAAAAATCACAATAATGAACTGCTTGAAATGTATTACAATAATATCTATGAAAGATTATTTAATTAATTATCATGGATGGTAAAAGAATATGTCAAATAATCTGTATAAAAACTCAGGAATACAATGTCAAGTATGATTACAATAATAAATTAATAAGAATCGAGTAGTTACAATAATAAGAATATAATTTATTGTTACGGAAATTCATACTAATAGACAATGCGAGTGCAGTGCGATACGTGCTCGGTCACGGACGTGTTTCCACAGTATTATTTAGTTCGCGTATTGCGCGGCTACTAGCCGCTGCCCGTCATTTGTCTGTCGCAATGAGTGCAGTACAGCAACTGTTGGCATTCAGCCACTCACAAGGCCTCTTTGACATCACCAATCTGCAGGAGGACGTCAGATACCTGAAAGCAAGCCTGGCCCAGATTCAGTATAATAATAATAATCGTTTATTAGATCAAAATAATACAGTTTACAGTAAAATGAACACTGTCACTTAAACTAGGTTAATTCCCTGTGCTATAAGTAACAGTAACAATCGTCGTTTATCTAATTATCTATGTAGTTTTAGTGTAACAATCCGTTATTATTATAATAAGTATTTAGATTATTTAACAATATTTATTTTGTAAGCTAGCCTAGTAATCAAAACAAAAGATTAATTATAAAGTACGGTCAGTCTGATATTCATATAACAAAGAATGTGAGTGTGTGTAATTGTTTGTGTGTGAGTATGAATGAGTGTTTGTGTGTGAGTGTGAATGAGTGTGTTTGTGTGTGAGTTGGTTTAGGTGTGTATTTAGTGAATTAAATTTAGGTTACTCCGGAACACTTAAAAGACTTTCAGTTTCTTCGTAGTTTAATCCACCTAATAAGCTTTTAACTTTTTTCTTAAACTCAAAATGACGTAATTTCTTCAAGGTCACAGTTTTACTGATTTTATTATAAATATCTAAGCTGGAATCATCGGACAGCATCATAGGTGAACTACGTGCCGAAGTAGTGTTGTTACGCAACGCTGTTTCGTTAAGTAGGTTACCTGACGCCTCGAACGTGAACATGCGTCGCGGCGCGCAAAATGCTTCCATCAGCAGTTTTGAGTCGGCGATATTAAATGCGTCACCGACTATCGATATTGCGACTCCGGTAGAGGTTACAACATGCAACAACATCGACCCCTAAACCATTTCGCCGTTATGTTTAATTCCCATGTAATAAGCGGCGAGCCTATTGCCATCAACTGAGCACAAATCCAGACTCCAAGCGGCTACTGAGAAATTCCACACGGAAAAAGCCGATAATACTTTTCCCGATCTCACGCTCAGTAGTTGCGCTTGCGACCACCTAGACCAACGAGGCAGTCTACAAATAAATAAACGAATAGATTACGTACTATTTTTAAATATACTACAGCTTCTTTAAAGGAAACCTTGCAGGATATTGGAGCATCCTTTCAACCGTCGATACCAGGAATCACGTTCACTTGTATGATCGCGGATCACATCGCCGCCCACACATTCCAAGCACAGTTATTACTCTATCCCGTAGCCGTATTCCAATAATACATCCAATAAATTGTCTATGTCCTTCTATTTTAGAAGTAAGGAAAAGAGCATGTTTTCTGTTTATCATTATGAGCAAATCGTAAAAGTTGACGGGAAAGGGATACTTTTGTATTATGTGGGATCTCTATTTGCGAACGTGCATGAGGCGAACATACGGCGAACTGATAGCGAACTGTTTGCGAACTGCTCGCGAAGGACACATGTAATATGTGCACACATAGCGAACTTAAAAAGCTAATTTCTTTCATAGAATACTTTGTAATTAATAAATATTCAAAACCATAATTCTTTTCATTTTTCAGGATTGCCCGACTAGTTTCGGACCCAAACGGAGCCCTTAATCATGAGCTGATCACGCGGCGAGGTCGCGAGTCGACTCTCGAAACTAGTCGGGCAATCCCGAAAAATGCACGTGAGTTAACCGTAACTAATCATAAATATAAATGTGTCTCACGAAAGTTATATTAATCAAACATAATTCGCATATTTGTAAAAACGATGTGTGTAATATTTTTTAATTCTGATAGTTATTTTGGAAGAAAATCGCTTTTTAATTTCGCTATGTGAATATATGTGACTGTATTCCTCGCAAATACGTCAACAGTATTTGCAGTGTACCCGCGAACTGCTATGACATTCTCTGGTAGAAAGACAGCGCTGTGGTAACGGAGCGTTCATAGACGATGCCGGGCCGCAGTGCTGCCAAAGCGACGTGTTTTTACTAGAGAATCACACATGCTGTTCGGGAACTGCTCGCGAACTGCTCGCAAACAGTTAGCGGTATGTTTGCGAACAGTTGGCGGTATGTTTGCGAACAGTTCGCGGCTCGTTTGCGTACAGTTCGCGGCATGTTCGCGAATAGTTCGCGGTATATACGCTTCTTGCAGGGGCGCAAATGGGGACCCGCCATTATATGGGCTGAAAATAAATAGGTAGGTATTTACTGTCCTTGTAATGTACTTCAAACGTATATAGTACAATTCGATTATCTTTAAATTCATCATCAAGGTGTTATACTTTATTTAATATAATTACCTGTTAATGTTTACTTCCTACATTCGACAAATAGGACTGATTCAAAGCAGCAACTCTGCCTTATCGCTTGCTACGAAATAAATACTAATACACTTATGACATCTAATGTTAGTAGATAGAACTCATGGACCTACCTCTAATATCCTCTATTTACTCTTTAAAAAGCTTTTAGATAAATAGATACACAGAATACACCCGCGAGACGTGATGCGAGTACAAGCACGTTCTTAAAACTGCGCGTGCATCTGACGTCTCGTTATTTGCTTTCAATAAACAGATCGGTCGGTACACGTAGATGTAGCTGGTTGGCTAATCTGACTGGCTTGTTTAATGGGGATTACTATACTGCCGTGCAGGCCCTAAAACGCAGTAACAGGTTTTTTCACGTTTTTGAGTTGAATATTGAACCTTGACGGTCACGCTATAAGGAACACAGTAATATTGCCGGTTTTTAGTTGGGATGTTCTAAACGGTTAAAAAGACGAATTAGTGAAAGCAGTAACTTACTTTTGCAGGTCTAAATATGTCATAAGACTAACTAAAATACAGTAACAGCTGTTACGTCTACCACGACTCGTCACTTTACCTATTAAAATGCAGTAAATATCTTTATTACCACTAAAAATCTGTATTCTACACTCAAACAAATATTGACGCATATAAATTAAAACGCAGTAAGTAGTTTTTGTACCAACAGTATTAATATTGCATGGTTGATCACTAATTTATTTCAGGCGAACTACTGATTAAAACGCAGCAAAGTACTTGTATGTGGTATTTTATTTAGTCTTATTCAAGTAGGTTCTTAGAGTGAAAACCAACTAAAGTGCAGCAAAATTAAAATTCTTTCTTTTACTGCTTTTACTTTAATCGCAAATCACGTTCGAGTATGAATGCTACTGTTTAAATTGCAGTATGATCATTATTTACTGCAGTATAATCGGTATTATTTTAAAGGTGAAAATAACTTAATGCTAATTAAATAGCAGTATGAGTAGCTGTTACTGCATTATAATTGGTAAATTGAACAATGATACTTCATTCCACTGCAATCGAGACCATATTTTACTGCGTTCTAGTTAGGATCTGTCGCTCTCTCTCTCGGTCAATCAGTCGTGTCGAACGCTGCCGCGGAAGAAAGACGTTTGTGTCTGCGTCGTGCCGGTGGTGTAGACCCAGGTAGTGAATACTGCCGTTCAGGCCCTAAAGTGCAGTATGAGAGAAAAAGCGGTTTCGAGTAAATCGCGAAAAACTTTTTAACGCTGTTTTTTTATATTATTCATTTATATGGTGGATATTTTTATTTCCACGAGGACTACCTGAGAACAAAGATTACATCTACGAATAGAAATATGAATTTAGTTTATTAAGTTCTAAATTAAATGATTTTTTCCAAAATCATGGCAGTTACTGCACGCAAAAAGGTACACGTATGCAGATTAAAATGCGGTAAAAATACTTGATACTGCAAAATCTTTGATTTATTTGCTACTTTGCAGAGTAATTTGCAGCATAATACCTTTTTTACTGCATTTTAATTTGTATCTTGAACTAATTGCACGTGTAGTATGTAACAAATTTTCCAACTTACGAATTATGTCCTAGGTAGGAATTTACAGAATAAAACAATTTTATGTATGTAATAAGAATAACGTTTATTTTTTAACAATTTCTGCTAATATTGTTACTTATCTTTAGGCGGTTCGAGCACATGCGGCTACAAATATACTTAAGAAACAATATTAAATAGTAAGAAACTTTTTGCTTTCGCAAGAAACATGAGATCTTTTACTTAAATGGCACATGGTTTATACCTATCTAAAAATAAATCACAAAAATCTTAGGTATCAAAATAACATAAAATAAATGCTCAACATTCGGTTCATGTTTACAAGGCATGCATAATCATAAAATAATAAAATAGGGTATATGATACACGTATCATTTACTCGGTATTATTAGGTAGGTAGGTACCAAAACCAAAAGATATAAGTAAATAACAAAACACGAATGTATCAAAAAAAACATAAGTCCTCAACATTACCCGTTTTACAAGACGGGTATTTAGTCTGAACGGCCCAAAGCGAATGGACCGCGGGCCATTCGACCGTAAACAAAAATCGTCTGCGTTTCAAGAACCGGGTGATAAAAAGTACATCAAGTACCTACATTCGGGTGCAAAAGTTAAAATAAAGGGTCATTGTTAAGTCGTGCCAACCGGTTATGAAGATAATGAAAATTCAAAATCATTTTATCACCGGTCCTTTGGAACGTAGACGATTTTTGGTTACGGTCGAATGGCCCGCGGTCCATTCGCTTTGGGCCGTTCAGACTAAATACTCGTCTTATAAAACGGGTAATGTTGAGGACTTATGTTTTTTTTATATATTCGTGTTTTGTTATTTACTTATATCTTTTGTTTTTGGTAGCTACCTACCTAATAATACCGAGTAAATGATACGCGTATCATATACCCTATTTTATAATTTTTTATGATTATGCATGTCTTGTAAACATGAACCGAATATTGAGCATTTATTTTATGTTATTTTGATACCTAAGATTTTTGTGATTTATTTTTAGATAGGTATAAAGGCGGTCTGTGTCGTATGGGCTAAAGTGTGGGGTAAGATAAGGAGGGATTACATCACCAAAATTGTTTAACCTGTATATAAACGACCTAATCGTTGAGCTCAGCAGCAAGAAAATCGGATGTAGCATTGATGATGTTAATGTCAACAACATCAGCTACGCTGACGATATGGTGCTGCTGAGCCCTACGGTTAGGGCGCTTAGAGAGCTGCTTGATTGTTGTGAGGGCTTTGCTCGAGAGCATGGCCTAGTGTACAATGCAAAGAAAAGAGAGTTCTTGGTCTTTAGGGCTCGCGGTGGTAAATGTCCTGAGTATGTGCCCCCGATTAAACTAAATGGGAATGACATATTGCGAGTGTATCAGTTCAAATACTTGGGGCATCATGTAACCGAGGACCTTAATGACCAAGTGGATATTGAGAGGGAACGTAGGGCGCTGGCAGTCCGATGTAACATGTTGGCTCGCAGGTTTGCACGCTGTAGCAAGGCAGTCAAAATTACGCTTTTTAAAGCTTACGGCCAAGTGTTTTACACGTGCAGCCTGTGGACCAACTATACTCAGCGGGCTATCAGCGCCCTACGGGTCTAATATAATAACGGAGTCAGAATGTTGATGGGGCTGCCCCGTTTCTGCAGTGCATCAGGTATGTTTGCACAGGCACACGTCGATGGCTTCCACGCCATCGTCAGACAGAAATCTGCTTCTCTGCTCTGCAGAGTGCGGGACAGCTCCAACTCCATCCTGAAGACCATAGCGAGGAGGTACGATTCCCCTTTGTTAGGTGATGTGGTTCAAAGATGCCTTTTGAACAACAGCCTGGTCTCCAAATAGTTTATACATAAGTTTACTAACATAGATATAAGTTATCCTTTTTGTTTACTAACCCATATGGATGATGCTTATCCGAAATAAAGATTATTTTATTTTATATAAACCATGTGCCATTTAAGTAAAAGATCTCATGTTTCTTGCGAAAGCAAAAAGTTTCTTACTATTTAATATTGTTTCTTAAGTATATTTATAGCCGCATGTGCTCGAAACGCCTAAAGATAAGTAACAATATTAGCCGAAATTGTTAAAAAATAAACGTTATTCTTATTACATACATAAAATTGTTTTATTCTGTAAATTCCTACCTAGGACATAATTCGTAAGTTGGAAAATTTGTTACATACTACACGTGCAATTAGTTCAAGATACAAATTAAAATGCAGTAAAAAAGGTATTATGCTGCAAATTACTCTGCAAAGTAGCAAATAAATCAAAGATTTTGCAGTATCAAGTATTTTTACCGCATTTTAATCTGCATACGTGTACCTTTTTGCGTGCAGTAACTGCCATGATTTTGGAAAAAATCATTTAATTTAGAACTTAATAAACTAAATTCATATTTCTATTCGTAGATGTAATCTTTGTTCTCAGGTAGTCCTCGTGGAAATAAAAATATCCACCATATAAATGAATAATATAAAAAAACAGCGTTAAAAAGTTTTTCGCGATTTACTCGAAACCGCTTTTTCTCTCATACTGCACTTTAGGGCCTGCACGGCAGTATACTGTAGAAGAAACAATGATGAATTAGTTGATTAGAAGAGAACAATCAAGTAAATTTTTTTTAGACATAAGTTTTTTAGTTTAATTATATCTTTACCAACACATAGTGAATGAACTACAATATTTGGAGGGGCTTGTGGCTAATAGGGGATTTACACGAGTCGATTTTCGCTGCACGGCGAAAATTGACCGTCTAAATGACAATTCGACTAAGCCGCAAGTGACTAAAATCGCAAGTCCCAAAGTTGGGTGCCATCTGACATTTGCCGTGCGGCGACAAGCCGCATGCGGCAGGTGACTAAAATCGACCGTGTAAATGGTCAGTTGCAGGCGATCGCCCGCCGCATGAGGTGTGTTTTGCGCTGTGTTGTTCCGCTAGAAATGAACAAGTCGCATGCGATTTTTGTCGACCGGTGTCAATGGGGTGGTGACTCGATTTTTACAAGCGATGCGCCTGGTGACTTTCCGCACGACTAAAATCGACCCGTGCAAATCCCCCTTCAGGGAAATATTACACTATCATATATCTAGGATCATAGATTATATGAGTCATAGATATTTGACAATGTAATACAGACATATAAATCATTTCTTCATACAAAGAGATGACTCTAGAGGTAAGAGATAATTATGATCATATATGTATATATGATAGTGTAATATCCTCCTAATGAACAACCGCACGGATGATATGATTTGTTGTCAGTCCGTGGATGAGTGACAATTCGTTACACATCGAGACCTCGTGCTTCAGAGGGCACGTTAAACCATCGGTATACGAATACCTATGACAGTCGTTACGGGTAATCAGAAGTACGAAAGGCTGACAATCAGTCTAACATTAAGATATCGGTATTGCCCAGAAACTGGGTTGCGGAGGTCTGATGGCAGTAGCTCCGTGTAAAATACTGGTATTCAGCTGCATCTGGTTAGAATGGAAGTAGACCCAAACGAAGTTGGGAAAAGACTAGAATAGTGAATAACTACAATATTTAGTGGGTGAATAAATTAATTGCTGTCTTTTGCTAAGTCCACTGTGTCCGTTATAGGCCCAGCGAATGGAAAATTGGTATGTTGTGAGCTTCACACAAAGTGAGTACTAATGCTAACTAACACCGCAAAATACAGGGAAACTACAGGGTTCATTGAAAAACACCAACAACCTCTTAAGGGGTCATTGTACTCATCATTATGAACAACTTTTACGAAGGGACCAAACAAGAAACCGCGAAAAAAAAATCAACTGTTCCCTACATTTTGACGAGCTAAGCGAACATAAATGAAGGGAACAGCTGTTGTTTTTCGCGATTTCAGATTTGGTACCATAGTAAAAGTTGTTCATAATGATGAGTACAATGACCCCTTAAGAAGTTGTTGGTGTTTTTTAATTAACCCTGTATATTGCGGGCTTTTAATTTTCAATTAAGCAGAAGAAATCTGTGAAATCAATTAACAACACAATATTCTTTATTCTACCCAAAACAAATAAGAAACATTACTATAAATCTATAAATGTTCAATGGGCGGTCTTATCGCACTATCGACACCAGGCGACTATTGGCCAAATTCTCAAACGCTATCCAATTTTAAATTGACATTAATGGCACGTTTACATTTAGGTCGGTTTGACCGTATTCGACTGCAGCCGTTTTCGGTCACCGACTAATGTAAACTGTTATTCGGTTGGCCGTATTCGATCGCAGCCCGTTTAGGGTGAACTATTAGATATAAAAGTCGTTTCGGTTGGCCGTATTCGGTCATGACCGACGTGTGGAATGAAAATTCGGTTAAACCGAATGCGGCCGACGCATTCGGTCACCGTCCTGTTTCTAAAAGGATATTAAGTGAGTAAACCTAACTTTGAGTTATGAGCAAAAACGTGGAAAATATTGTCCCTAGAATTATAAAAATATAGAATCGGGTCTTCTCGCGTAACAAACTTTAAGAGGCACAAAATACCTTTTTATCCCGACGTTTAAAAACATTTATAGTCCCTAGGAATTCTGAAGACATACAGATGTTTTTGTTATACTAAATTATTGGGCTACAGCTAATTGTATAGGTAATTTTAAATGAGTTACAGGACTAATATTGTTTTGAAATTAAAGTTTTTGTTTCTTACGTAGTACATAAAACTCAAATTTGACAAAATCTTACTTAACGGTCTTTTAGAAATCAGACTGCAGCATTAGTCTCATGTTATCTTTTTCATTATAAAGGTCATGGCACATTATACCGGCACCGCAACTGCACAGCTGCAGCACGGCGTCGCCTCAAATTTAGAACGACTAGTCGCCAGCACGCTAACTACGCGTCGTCCGCTGCAAGCTCGCAGTCCGCGCGCCAGCCGCGTGCAAGCTCGCAGTGCAAGCAAACGTGTAAGACGGCGCAACGACGTTGTTTCGCTGGCGATTCGCTGCGCTGGCGTTGGCGGTTAAGCAAGTGGTCCGTTCGCTTGCAGCGCGCGGGCTGCGAGTCGAGTTGTATGGTAGCGGCAAGCGCGCTGACTGCCCGCCGTTGGCTTTTCCATATTGGCATTATGAAATATATTATATGACACACGATTTAATGCTCTAATTTGAATGACTAGTTAATTGCTGGGTTGAAGCAGTGCCGTTGCGGTGCCGGTATAGTGTGCCGTGACCTTAAGACAAAAAGACAGAGACAGCACGAAATTAACGGCAACTTAAAATTGAGAAGCGTTTGATTATTAGGCCATCAGACACCCAATAAATTGCCTCTTTATGACAAAAACATTGGTAAAACACTCAATCCTTAAACACTAAACCCGCATAAAAGATAAAAGATACACATAATCCAGATATACCCTAAAACAAAAGAGCTTCAAGGAAACTGTGTGGAAAATCTTTTTACAGCGTTTTATCTTATCCTTTTCCAATATGAAGCGGATCCACTTGTACTGTCGGCAACAAAGTCAGTTAATACGAGAGTTTCTGAAGGGTCCATGTAAACGGATAATGGGATCCCTGTTGGTCTGTATCAATAAAATGCAAACTTTTTTGAAGCTTGTACTCGAGTTACGATATGTGAAGAATTGTGTATTGTTTGTGGAGTTGTTATATTGGAGCAACACTTAAAACCTCAAGCACGGTAATTATAGACACAATAGATAAGACAATTAAGTGTACGCAACCGGTTAAGCTATGTCTACACCAGTGCGCTTTCATGTTCATCTTTCGTCTTCGTCTGAGGCATGCGTGAAGCGCCATAGCGCAAGCAATAGCGCATGTCTTAAGTTCGACAAAAGCGCATGCCTCTAGCGCACGCTAATCCGTCTATTGTATGTCGACTGACAACCGACCGCGGCGCACCGGTGAAGACGATAAGCTGCATGCGTTTTATGGTAATCAATATTGCATGCGCTTGACGCAAGAGGAATTGAAAGTTGAAAGCGCAAAATGAACATGAAAGCGCACGGGTGTAGACATACCAATATAGGGCTGGCGATTATTCGAACCCTGCAGAGGACATTCATGAACTAATTCTACATACCAGAATTAGTTCATGACTGTCCTCTCCAGGGTTCTAGGTCTTAGGCTTCATTTACGGAGATGCGGGGCATCGCGCGTCGCATGCGTCTTGGCGTCTCGCGGCGCGTCGTACGATTTTTCTGTTTACGGAGTGGCGGCGCGTGCAGCGGCCTGCATCATCACACGCGCAAACACAAATATATGGCAATGTACGATGTTGTTTATGAAGATGCAGCGCGTGCAACGCTGCGGGCCCCGACGCAGTTTACGCTACGTTTTACAGTGGACGGAGAATTGCAGGAATAGCTGGTCGCAACGCTGCGTGCGCCGCGGCGATAAACGTCGCGTGCGACGCGGCGATGCCATCCGCGGGCTCCGCCTTCATTTCAAGCAAACGCGTGTAAAATCGCTTCTCTGTAAACGCTCTCATACAACGCCATATGTTTGAATTCAATGCGGGCCGTGCCGCACAACGCGACACGCGACGCCCCGCGTCTCCGTAAATGAGGCCTTAGTCCACCAAGCTGGCCGGGTGTGGGTTGGCGGACTATACAAGCTATAGAGAACTTTATGGAGTGCAGGTTTCCTCACGATGTTTTTATTTCACTGTTAACGCACGTGTTCAAATTTTCCGAATTACGGGCCACGTTCAAACTCGGACACACCTGCATAGAAGGCAAGCATTCAACAGCTAAGCTATCACTGCTTTTTTCGTGTTATGGCGATACACAAATGCAATAAATGTATTTGTTTTTAGGGTTCTGTACCCAAAGGGTAAAACGGGACCCTATTACTAGAACTCCGCTGTCCGTCCGTCCTGTATCTCATGAACGGTGATAGCACGTGATAGTTAGACAGCTGAAATTTTCACAGATGATGTAATACTAAAAGACAGAATAAAATTAATATTTAAGGGGGCTCCCATATAACAGACGTGATTTTTTTGCCCTTTTTATAGATAATGGAACAGAATTCTTCGTGCGCGAGTCCGACTCGCACTTGGCCGGTTTTTTATTTACACAAATATGTTTCAAAACTTCATTTTATCATAGAGACTTGTTCCGAAATACCCCCCTGCAAAAATGCAATTTCATAAGTCGAAATAATAATAGTTATATCTGCTCTTACTTTTAAGGGAACGACGATAAAAAGCATAAAAAAGTTGGTTTACAAAATGTCACCTTAGCGCTAAGCTAAAGTTTTGAGAAAGATCGCATCAATTCAGTCCGTTAAACTTCATAGTTTGAATCGATTTCGCATGACCCATCTCTTATGTCAAACGTAATCGATACCGATTTGCCTAAAAACATGGAGAAGGAACCAAAATGGAGTGTTAATACGCTTATTCGTATGATTGACAACTCAATTAGCGTAGTAGATGAGAGCTTGGCTGTACGCGTTACGAGTCATGCATTCAATTCGCGAATGAAACAAATATTTGCATGGTATTTAGATATTTTTTCCGAGAATATGTAAGTAAAATTAGTATCCCTCAAACGCAACCATGATACAGAAAAAAAAACAATATCGGGCAACTTTTAATTATACATATAATACACTAGCTGTTGCCCGCGATTTCACTCGCAACTCAGGGGAATTACTTCATATAACTGGATAAAAATTACTTACGTCTTAATCCAGGTCATGGTCTAGTCCTTAAATCCGTTCATCCAGTAAGGCGTGATTGATTAACAAACGTTTAAACATTCAAGTTTATAGTATTACTAGCAATCGCTTGCGGCCTCGCCCGCGTGGATGTAGTTTATCGAGTATTCCGTATTTTTCGGGATAAAAGTAGCATATGTCCGTCCAGACTGTCTTTGTACCAAGTTTCATCAAAATCTGTTCAGCGGTTTAAGCGTGAAAGCGTCACAGACAGACAGAGTTACTTTCGCATTTTTAATATTAGTAGGGATTATTTATGTTATACATAGTAGGATATTAGTATGATAGTAGGATATCACGCAAAAGTACTATTGTTTACGTTGTGTTTCAAACAATGATCTTGAGATGTATTAGATGCTTTAATTGAGGTTTGTGTGTGTGACTTGGCTATTGCATTAGATTATAGACCTGTAATGATAGTTTAAGGCATTTAAATAAATAAATATCTATAGAATCAAACTTGTTGAGATTGTGAGGACGTAAAATGCGTGACGTCTTTAATTGAATGATGGCCCACGTCGATCTGTGGAGGGCGCTCGCTGGTGTACACATTATCACTTCATTCATTACTTCTCCATGTCATTAGTCTTATTTGCCTACCATGACATTCAGAAACTTATTTGACGTAATCACGTTGTTTGTTTGTGAGCTAGGCAGATAAGTTAATTATTATATTGTTTACCTGCGCCAGACTTACTATTTGGTTTTATTGCATTTTTATTTTATCTAGAAGTTTGTTAGTATGTCTCTGGGTTATGTCCTTAGTAACTTTCGCAGAACAAGCTCATATTTTCAACTATTACCTACATAAAATATTTTTATTAGCTTTTCATTTGCTATATTATTTGACTCGACCATTGGAGTACGTTTTATAAATTGAAACGAGGAGACTATTTATTTTATTCTTTAGGGTTTATTTATTTATTGTACTCTTTCTTGTACACCAAAAGAAAAATGCAACTACAGTAACATTCTTAAAAATTGGTACAATGGGCGGCATTACCAGGCGATCTTCCAGGCAACCTTAGGATGGAATAGAGTGAACTGGAGATGATATATAGCAGTCAATGGCGTACATAAATATATACTACAACACTAAAACTAAATAAATAATTATTAAAAATAACTAAATACATACATCAGCATCATCATCATATTCTGCCTAGCCTTATCTTTCATCTCTATCGCATTAGGTTTACCTACTACCTGTAATGATAGACGTAAGTTTGGACACAGCATATATGTCGGAGATGCAGAGGGATTTTATCCGAAATATCATCGGTGTCCGCCATGTTGCACGTGGTTGGTTAGAATCAGTGCGCACACCCGGCGCGGTCGAGCTCTGGATGTCAAAATGTGTCGTGTCACTAACACACTAGTCTCACCTCGACATCTGACAGATGTCAAACGTCACATGTGACAGTTTATTTGACAACCTTGGCTAGAACTACTGACTCAATGACAGCTGTTATCGATTTGATTAATCGACTAGAGTATCTCAAACACAAATAGATGGCGCCACTAGTACGTAAACAAGCCGTTTACTTCACTCCTCCGACATACGTACATATAAGCTAAAGCAGTACTTCAACTACCTACAATCGTCCGAATTGACACACTCACACAGACACGCACTGCAACAAGACTTAAGTAAGATATTTTCGGGATACAGTCCCATAAAGAGTGCATTATACTCAGTATACAGTGCATGTCTGTGTGAGTGTGTCAATTTAGGCGATTATAGTAAGTTGAGGTACTGCTTTAGCTTATATGTCTACTGTGGTTTGGATGTAAATAAATAAAAAATCTTTTACTCAACAAAAGTTGCCTGCCAATCTCAAAAAATTGCCTCCCAATATGGAATAAATCCTTGAATGCAAACAATAAATCAGTTGACTGCTTTTCCTCAAAAATAAACCTTCGATACCGATACTTCACGGATTTGCATCTCAGGCGGCTCTGTAAACAGTATTGCAGGGTTGCAAGCTTGCGGAATAGAAATTGTGCTTCAATATATTTTGTGGGAAAAAGGATATGTTGTGTTGATTATACGACGTTATTTTTAGTATATACAAAAACCGAGACACCCCAACAAGATTTTCATCAGAACTGCCTGAATATGTGTTTATTTTTAATAAAACTCCATGTTACACCATAGTTTATGTCGCGTTAAGTTCGCTAAAAAAGTGGGAAATGCCTGAGATGTGCTATGCAGGGGTTGTCTAATACACGGAAACTGACCGAGGGGACCATCTCAAGCCTCAAGGTGTCTATTCCCGTCCACTGTTATGGGTAGAAACCTACTGAAACAAGATATAAATTTATGAAAAAAAAATATGTGGTGTAAAAAATATGTCAATCGATTCTCCTAGTGATTCTAAACAAACTAGTTTCAGGTTTAGTAGATACTAAAACTAAGCTTGTATATCGCTCATACTATTTTTGGGGTATATCAAGGGTCAGAGACTGAAAAAGTTCCTGTTTATGAAGACGAAGGATTCACCGCACACTCCACCGTTTTTTCCACCGCGTACAGCCAGCGACAACAGTAGCTGAACATTTGAGTTTCTAAACTTGGCATTAATCGGAAAACCAATTGGTATAAAATAAAAACTTTAAGATATACTCAGAGTTGTATTTAGACTATTTTAAAATATGAAACCATGCTAGGTATACTTTTTTGGAATATTCATTTAGCTAAGTTTTATTTGTCTCTATCTACTTGGTGACCAACATTATGTCGCTGACCATCATACATAAAACCACAAATAATTTACTTAGTAATTTTAGTGACATTGTTGTGAATCTTATTTGTGAAATAAATTCACGCTCTAATACATCTTCATTAATGTTTAAAATGTTCGCATTATCCGCGTTCCCATAAACGAGGCCCTAAGGCCTGATACCAACAATCAAGCTATTCTAAGATAGCTTGATTGTTGGTATAATATTATTTTTTTCACCACGACGTTTCTAACGAGCGAGTGACATCTTTCATAGCCAAGCTATTAGCACAAACTAGCTACTGTTTAATTCCTTAAGTCGTTAAAGATAATAGAAGATACGATTCGATATCATAGCAACGCCCGTCAGTCATCTGTTTTCAATGTGTGTGTGCATAACCCAACGAGACACCATGTTTGTGTTTGACAGTACTTGACATGTTTGACATTTAGTAGATTTATTGCTCGACTAGTGCATAATTAGAGTTAAAACGCAATATATACGGTCTGCCGTAACGGCACGCCGTATTCCGGCTAACCGTATCGACTCGGTTCTATTGCGGTCCGCCGTAAACGTCAGTGCTTCTAGAAATATTGCACAAGATAGACGTCGAAGAACTAGCTGCAGTTATTTATTTATACTATCGTAGAAAATGTCTTCGAAAAAGTGAGAAGGAATCGAATTTAAACACTTCCAAGTCCCCGGCTCTACAGTGTCTAGCGACTTGCGGCTACCCGCGTCGAGTGCGTGTAGGGCATGCGGCGCGCCGCATCATTCAACCGTCGCGTCTCGCCGCAGCCCCAGAACAACCGGAGCGGTTGACGGCTGGCCGCAAGTCAGTGCGTTGAGATCATGCGGTTTCATATAAAAATCGATATGCGGCCAGTCGCAAGCGGCACGCCGCATGCGGCTGGCCGCTAGTGCGTTTTAAGTCTTAAAGTGACCACTCGACAAGGCCCACGTGTGTCATTCATACAAACCTCCAAACGGTACCGTAGTACTTATTACTTCTATGACGGTACCATACTGTTAATTAGCGACGTCAAATCTGTTGAGCGACTGATCCATGTTTTTGTTTAAGTTTGGCCTACAGTTGCAGAATGCACACATCTGCGTTGAACGAATGACGCGTTGTAAATATTCTTTCTCACACATTTTTAGTGCCATGTTGTCGGAGTTGATCTCTACAAACCTTTTATCGTGAAACATTCATTTTGCCATAAGAATTCATTAAAAATACACATTTGTGGCGGCATCTATCTCGCCACATGCGAACTATCCTACATCGCGCAATCAAGATTTAACACGCAGATACTCGTAGTATATATACAACCTCCCAACATCAACCGTTGGGCAGTAGCCCGCCAGGCACAAGACTCCGCCTGGTTGGAGGATCCTCCCTTTGGTTGGAGGAACACCACGCCAAGTTTCTCCACACATTCATTGAAAACGAGTGTTATGTATTGAAGAATAAGTGTCAAGGTTTTCTAAAAATTTGTAAATTTAACGGATTCTTAATGGTATGTCAACACTAGGGTTGCCAACTTTTTGTCGGTCAAAAATAGTAGTTCTAAAATTGTTACCAACATATAAATAGTAGATATAACGAAAGCGTGAAAAAATAGTAGGTTCTTAACTTTATTTCTTAAAAGAATCTTTTTTAATAAGTTAACTTCAAAAGTAGGTAGTTACCAAAACACAAGACAAAATCAAAGTGAACGCAACAGAAATAGTGAATTACATTTTACGCTTACACATTTTGAAACGAATATTATAGCTTTGAGTTTGATGACTTTAAAATATAATAGTTTCGCCTACATATACTTTTTTCAGAAATATAGTAGTCGGGCCTCTAATACTGTAAGATACTATATTTTACAGTAGGGTTGGCATTGGCAACCCTAGTCAACACCCGTGCGCTTTCATTTTCATCTTGCGCTTTCAACTTTCAATTCCTCTTGCGTCAAGCGCACGCAATATTGATTGCCATAAGACTCGAACTAGTATTAAGGCATGCGCTATTGCCTGCGCTATGGCGCTTCAGGCATGCGTCAGACGAAAGCGCAAGATGAACATGAAAGCGCACTATGGGTAGATATACCATAAAATGGGTGGTTTAGATTGCCGGACTATACAATACATACATTGCTCAATCTTTAACAACGAGACAAGTCTTCCTTAAATTCTATCCATTATACAATAAATGTATTCAAAATAGCTCTTCGCCATTCAACAGAACTATTAATTTATTTCTCTCCCAAACTCCAATCACACAGCTTTGCTCCAGCCAATCACATTCCCAGACAACTGACATGCAATTCCTTTGCTTCGAGCGCTTTCTACAAATCAAATGCAGACATGCATTCGTTGAGGAAACTGGGGCTCATTTGATGAAACTACTCAGCAAGTCTGCGCTCCATAACCTAGTACATAAATTCAGATTAACAGTTCCAAATTATGAGTGCAGACTTTAGTTTCATCAAATGGGCCACTGATTTCGTAATAAAACTAGGTATATTTTAAGGTTATAATTGCTTGAACATTAAGCTTTCATAAAGTCGTTTGATCGCTCGCAAAGAATTGACAGGGCAAAGATATTTTTTTCTTAATCGACATGAAAAGGTTGATTTAAAGAGGATATACTAGGTAGCACAGAAAAAGATAAATTCAATCAAATTCGCTCTATACAACTTTTGACTAGACACATCCAAAAAGGAGTTCACTACATCAAAAAGTAGTTTTGCCTTTACGCTACAATTGATGCTTCCCAATTATAAAAAGTAATACTTATTTAAGTTGATATGACATCTTAAACCTTATTGCACATAGTGTGAGACGGAATCGAATTTGAAATCTGACAAACACCGAGTCCGTGGCTGTATAATACATGTTTACGTCATTCTTGGGATAAGACAGAGAATAATTGAATAGTCTTCTTTAAATATTTACTATCTAATGCCCGGTTCCTATAACCAAAAACGAATTGTTTTGCTTACCAATGGTAGAAGCAGTCACACCGATAATTCAGCTCTCATCAAGCTGTCTCCCCCCCCTAAGTCCCCGCCAGCAACGCCTTAAGCCGAGGTCCGAGTCCCACTAGGGGTCGCCTTTAGTGCTGTTGTTGCAGGTAGTCATGATGTTAGTGTAGTACAAGTAGTTAGCTTAGGTTAAGTATTTTAATTCCCCCCCCCCATTGGCTGGAGACCCTTCAGGGGCCTAATTCTCCTAAAATAAATCTTGATAAATCACAACCGAACCAAGGCCGAACCGTTCATTCAGACAGTTCTCCATTTCAAAAGCTATCAAATTGTTTGACACAAAAAACAAAATCAATCATTTTGAAAGTTTTGAAAACAAAAACTGACTGACGGTTGTGGTTCGATTGCGTTAGGCAACAATTTATTTTAGGAGAATTGGGCCCCTGATAAACACTTCGAGTCCGAAGCTGTACAGTACATGTTTACGTCATTCTTGAGATAAGACAGAACTTAATTGAATAGTCTTCTTGCAATATTTACTATCTAATGCCCGGTTCCTATTACCAAAAACGAATCGTTTTGCTTACCAACGGTAGCGTTTCCAATTGCCAAACTTGGCATAGAAATTGACTCGTAAGCTAATTTTATTTTACCTTTGGTAGCTACTTACGTATAAGATCTGCTATGCAAAGCTATAGCTACGTCCACATCAGAAGGCCAATTCTCGTAATTAAAAATGTTTAAAAATATAGTTTCGATCTAGTCTCATTCTAGCCTCAATCTCATAAATATGACAAATCGACGGTGAACTACCAAGAACTCCTAACTGACATTTTTTGACAAACAGCTTTTTTTTACTAATTCTCCACATAAATAAACTACCAAGAACTCCTAACTTAAAAAAGCTGTTCGTCAAAAAATGTCAGTTAGGAGTTCTTGGTAGTTCACCGTCGAAATGGTATTCTTGTTCGTTAACAAACAACGTCAAACGTGAGATTATTATTGAAATGAGATTGAAAGTTGACTGAAGCCAAAAGGGTATTCTGGTTACATTATGTACATTTTGACAAGTTGGAATTCTCATTTATTTCTAGAATTTTAGTCTATGACTGTTGACATTGTTAAGCTATCGGTAATAGATTTTAAATTGACCGAATTGAATTTATATCGAGATAGACTGAGATGATACTGAAACCGCCCAAGTAACAAAATTTGATACTATAAAAGTCCTGAGAACGTTTTGGAGCGTGCTAATTAGTGTTTATGATTAGTACTATAATGGTGTTGTAAACGTTTACACAACCCCAAATAGGCCCTAGTTTTATCACTGATTTATTCTATAAACATTACATACAGGCTCTCACGGTGATAAATCAGCTCTATAGTTGAAAAGTAAAAGTGTCGAGAAACGCTTTTTAGTACTAAAATAGTGTTTCTGCATCGTTTATGTCACAAATTTGCACTATAAAAGTAAACAAAACATCTTTATAGTGCTATTTTACACCGTAAATGATTCCAGTGATCTTCTTTATCACACATTTTGTTCGTGTTGTGAAAATATATCGGTAATTGTTGCTTAACGTAACATGTTATAAAAAGGACAACTTCAAAACATTCATGGATCGTAATTCTGCCATAACTTGCACTTGCGAAAATAATTGTATCGATAAAATAATTATGCTGATTTCAAATTTGACAATGCGCCCTCATAATTTTCGTGTTTTAATTAAATTTTAATTAATAAAATAAGGACTTGTCCCAACTATGGCTGCTATAGTACACATTGGCTCCAGCCGTGCTGCTAATGTGCTATCATGGCAGAAAACAGCAGCCATTATTTCACCGAAAACGAATTTGTCCATTAATTATTAATTTTAGTGCTTTTATGTCACGATTTAGTACCGTAGCAGTAACATAAACTCACTTATAGAGCTATTTAGAATTTACGTTATTTAGCAATTGCATTAGGAGTGGCTATGGTACTATTTAGTACTATAGAAGAGTTTTCATGACTATTACAGAATTAGCGCCATAGCGATGTTGAGGGAGCTTTTAAGGAGCTAAAAGGTTACGTAATGGTTGTGCAAGGTACTTTTATAGTGCAGATTGATACTGTAATAATGTTTTCGATACTTCTACAATACTAGTACTGTAAAAGTTATTTTTACGCATTATTAGTGCAAAATAGATACATAAAAGTGTCAGAAAGGTCGTCTATAGTACTAAATAGTACCATAATCGCTTTTTTCATATCTATTACAGTGCAACACTTTAAAGATTCTTTTGTATGGTCCTGTAAACGTTCTAAGAGCTAAATTATAGAACTTAAATGCTCTTTAATCTTATAGAACCAAAACGCTCTTTTAAAAACCTTTATAGTACAAGCAGGCACAATGGTTACCACTATAGGTCTACTATATCACTATTTGGTGTTATAACACCCTGGTTATAGAAGCTTTTGTTACTTGGGCGGACCGAACTATATGTGTACCAGAATACCATTTTTTATTCAATTCATAATTTAATCTCAGTTCGGTCAACCTTCAGTCTTTCTTCAAATTAATTACGAGAATTGAGCTTCTGTGCACTTTCATATTCATCTTGCGTCTTCATCTGACGCATGCCTGAAGTGCCATAGCGCATGCCTTAATACTAGTTCGACAAAAGCGCATGCCCCTAGCGCACGCTAATCCGTCTATTGTATGTCGACTGACGACTGACCGAGGCGCACCGGTGTAGACGATAAGCTGCATGCGTCAATGGCAATCAATATTGCATGCGCTTGACGCAAGAGGAATTGAACGTTGAAAGCGCAAGATGAACGTGAAAGCGCACTGGTGTAGACATACCGTATGGGGTACTTGCTTTACTATTGGTAAACTTACAAGAGTCTGAATTTTAACCAATAGGTAAAGGCCAGAATGGCGTGGCACGGCACGCTTTGGCATACCAAATCATCCTGTGGCATCCCGCAGCGTATTGAAGAATCCCGCGGCATACCACACGATCTTGTGGCATACCACGTCTAGACGAAAGCAAGTACAGTCTAGCGCTCACTCATTCAGTTCAATACTGTGCTAATGTAAAATTGGTTATGAATTTTGTTAAATGATTGATTGGGACTTAGTATTAATTAATGGCAGTTGTCATCAGTTGCTAAACTCATTGAAAAAAGGTCGAAAATCATTTGTTCACAAAAAAAATCCTTTGCCACGCCATGCTATGCCGTGCCGTCAGTGGGCCCTGGCCCTTACGCTCGGTAAATCATAGGAATCGGCCATTAGGCGGTTCGCCCACGCCCCCACGGAGTTGCAAAGTGCAGTGCCCACGGCTGACACATTGACGCACGTCATTGTAGTATGCACACGGTTTTTGTCGCTCCGTCATGCGTCACCGTGGGCGAACTGACTCACCACATTGTTTTTTTTTTTCTATTGGACTGCTTTCGGCGGTCCTAGGGGACCCTTCCTACGTATCCGGGCAGTTATTGGTGAGACCTGAAGGGTCTCCAGCCAATGGGGGGGGGGGGGGGGGAGTAAAATACTTAAACTAAGCTAACTACTTGTACTACACTAACATCATGACTACCTGCAACAACAGCACTAAGGGCGACCCCTAGTGGGACTCGGACCTCGGCTTAGGGCGCTGCTGGCGTGGACATAGGGGGGAGACAGCTTGATGAAATCTGAATTATCGGTGTGACTGCGGAGTCTGAGGAGACGACCGGCTCTACGACGGGAGAGCTCGGTGGATCGTGACCAGCGGCGGTGGGACGTCGCGACGGGCCTCGTCGGCGAGGACGGTATGCCGGACGGCGGCGGACGTTGTGTATTGTTCTGGTCGATTTACTCACCTCCTGGAGGAGGGTTATTTCGTCATCGGGTTCTAAAAGTGTGTGCCTGGGACGGTGAACTTTACTTATGAGAGAGGGACTGTAGTCGGCCGCTGCGGCGACTAGGGGGTTTGGATGGAGCGGGGCAGTGTCGAAGTAACGCTTGGAAATGCGTTTGAGGTAGTGCCTGATGGTTGGCATTTTTAGATCGAGATGGAAGTGCCTCACCACAAAATTGTGTAGGGCTTAAATACTTTTTTTATGCATATTGTTTGTCGTTAGACACGGTTTTAACAAGAGTGTAAATTTATGTTAAAACCGACCACAGATTAACTAATAGTTTTTTTTATTATTCTTTAATTTGGAGGCTTTTATCTTATAAAGTTATGTAAGCCTCATCGTACTCTAAACTTATCTAAACTACACAAGTTATCTTGTTGCAAGGGAGCGGGAAACTTTTGATGCGGCCACCATTTCAAGTAAATATTTTGCGGCTATTAATCTAGGCTTAATAAAGGTCCCAGTATAATATATATTTATTTTAAAAATGCTGCAATAACTATTTTTCTTTTTGGTTACCATCACTTTCATCAGTAAGTGTTGGACATCTTCAACTTACCTCACAATTCAGTGAGACAACTTTTTCAATAAAATTACTTTTTTTTTTCTATTGGTCTGCTGTACGTGGTCCTAGGGGACCCTTCCTACGTAACCGGGCAGTTATTGGCGAGAACTGAAGGGTCTCCAGCCAATGGGGCGGGGGGGGGTTAAGTAAAATACTTAACCTAAGCTAACTACTTGTACTACACTAACATCATGACTACCTGCAACAACAGCACTAAGGGCGACCCCTAGTGGGACTCGGACCTCGGCTTAGGGCGTTGCTGGCGTGGACTTAGGGGGGGGAGACAGCTCGATGAGGGCTGAATTATCGGTGTGAACTAAAATTACTTGGTACGACCTCTTTTAATTGAATAATAAAAAATAATATTTATTTCACACAATACACAATTACACTATTTACATAGTTGCACAAATCGCATAAGTCACAAAAGTAAAGTAAAGATACAATATTGGTACTACTAATACCTAAACTAGGTAAACCTGCATTACAGGTTATTAGTAACCTCCTATCTCGGTGAAAGGCTCCCAAAGTTTCTCCGAAATTTTAAATGAGAATGAAGGCGAATTCAAGTCACAACCCCTGGATGACGGGTCACTGGTTCATTCTTCTTCTTCTGTCGTGTCTGCACGAGCTGTACGAAAATAGCTGATGCTGTGGTGAAAAGATTAGCCAGTCAGCAAGGTTGGTAGCGGGGCTGACTGCCCAGGGTGCGCCGGACGTACTTAACACTCTCACCGCCAGCAATATATAGCATGTTTCCAGCAAGCCATGGAGTCCGTCGGCGGGTGTCAACGATTCCGCTGCGGTAGGCCATCACTCAAAATGAAATTGACTTGACTTGTTTTTTTTTTCAACATGTACTTCACTATATAAGTTTTTAAACTGACATGGTCACGAACACAATCATTAGAACTTAAAACGGGATATTTACCACGTTTATTATTTGTTGTGAGTTTCCGATATTTCGGCACCGTTACAAGCGCCATGATCACGTTCATAGAGTGTAGAGTGAATGGAGTTCATCCGTGATCATGGCGCTTGTAACGGTGCCGAAATATCGGAAACTCACAACAAATAATAAACATGGTAAATATCCCGTTTTAAGTTCTAATGATTATGTACCTCACTGTATGCGCACGCCAATACTAGACATGTTTTTTCCTTGTTAGCAGGCCAGTAGTACAAAAATCTGTTTGAATTACACTCCCTTAATTCAGAATTATTCAGTCCTTGAGTGAAACAAGCATTTGTTTTATCCAATACCAGTAACATTCGCAATTATACAATCCCAACCAGTTCGCTGCAGCCAATCTCATTCTGATATGCAATTCCTTTACCTCGCATTTCAGCATATCAAATGCATACATGCAGAGAACCACTAGAACACGTCTTTTACATTCAAATTCCTATTTGCAATATAAAATAGTACGACGTGTAATGTTTTAGACGTAAACCTAGCTAAATATCTAAGGATTCGATCTACGAAACTGAAGACTATTTGTAGGGTGACTATGTTGGGATATTGGATTGAAACATTCTTGAATTGCAAGTACATTCAGTGCGTACTGGAAACTGTTGGTATTGTGTATTGATCGATTCGATTTTCAAAAGTAAAGTAGTGATGGTGTATGCGCAAAGGGGTCCTAACATTTTTCTATGGAATCTGGAATAGCTTTCCGCAGCCATTTAAAAAAGTGATTGGTTCATTTTTAATGATTGTCATTATTCACATATCTTCGAGTGAGCGATTTTTACCTTCAAATATTTCGAGAACTTGATACTTTAGGGCACCACATTTCCGATATTTTTTGTTTGTTTAAGTGTCCTCTACCCATATATACAAGTTTCATCGTGCACCGTAACTTTGGAAAAAAATCAAAATGGCAGCGGGGGTGACGTGCCACAAAGGTTCTTCCCTTCCCGTTCCCTTTTCAAAAAATAACGGTGAACTCAGTTTGCAATCAATGTATAATTGGGACAGTTTCATATTATTTGGAAGGAATTTTATAGTTCTCTGTTGGGAGTTCATGTTTATGTGTACTAACTAGTGTTGTTTATTGTAAAACCTTGATTATTGGTTGTGCTTCACTGCCTCAATGTTTGAGCTTTTAATAATTACAAAAAAAAACGTTGTGACAGTTATACCTAATATGGAATAATAATAATAATTAACTGTTGTTCCATATTAGGTGTACTATTCCATATTTGCTTACTTTCCCTCTACACTTACTCCAAACAATAAAGACAGCAATTTTATTCGCAACTAAATAACACAACTGCAGTTAAATTAAACAAACACCCGCCAAAATTAACCTCCTGTATCATTCACACAGCTCTCATTATTTTCCGCAAGCTTCCAACATCACAATGACACTACTACAAACATAAAAAACCTCACACAAAAAATTAAAAATATCCCATAACACACTAAAAAACTTGTTCTCGCTAACTACAACGACAAAAAATAAACCGCGATTAACGTCGCATACAGGTAGTTGTATAATCGTGACGGTGGCACAAATTTTCCGCACGCATGGACACCCTACATTCGCATCGTGTAGCGAAACACTGAGATGTGTCCCGTTTCTCATAAATCACGAGGGCATCCTACATAACGACTCTGCAAGTTGGGGTGCCTAAAATGTTTGTTTTTGATATTGTTTTGTAATTCCACTGTTTTCGATGTGAAATTGTCTTATTCGTTTCGGATGTACCCTACACAAGAATTGACAATCGAATTACTGAATAAATAAATAAAAAAAAAAAAAAAAAATACTGCTATTAAAGATGATGAAAATGACGTCACCTTCTTTTAGAAAACCCGACCCCGACAATGCGGTCCGGGGTTAAAAATAAATCTGCTCTTCTCGAATTTATAAGAAAGAATAGTGTTGTATAAGTATTTGATAATTACTATTAATGAACGATTCCGTTTAAAATGAATTCAGAACATGGATATTTTTATTTTTAATTATTTTACTTGGTCGCGTTTGGCCCTAGTTGCACCTTGACATGATGGAACACTTGAGTCCAAATAACAGAGTTATAGGAGGATTCCCCTATATCCCTCTAGCTCTCACATGCACATGACAGAACACAGTAAACCGCTCGACTTTAATGTGAGGGGATATTTTTTTAAGTTTCCGGTATTACAGTACTTTGGGAACAAGCTTACAATTTAACTTATTATCAAGGACTATCGTTAATAACTGTTACCAAGTAAATCCCAGATTTTATGAACCAAAGTAATGCGAAACCTTTATTAAGCTTAGCTAAGCCGAGCCGAACCACGCGCCACATAGCTTAACTAATCTAACATAAATAATTATCTAAGTTATGCTTATCTAAACTTGGTTCATATAATGCATACCACTGAAGCCTCTAATGAATGGATAGACCTTGCGTAGTGCAATTTATTTTTTCAGCATTGAACAATGGTTAGAAAGTTGGTGGTCTGTTGTGATGAATGTGGAATCTTTTCTTTTATAGACAAGCCTATGCCTAGCCTCTGTTAGACATACCCTTTAATGATGACGATGATGAATCATCATCAATTTTTACGGCATAATCATTTATCAGCATAACAATAGTAAGTAGACAATCTTAAGTGCTAGTAACTTTATTGTGTAAGAAGTGAACCGGCTCGCCTATCGGATTTACTTATGCAAACCACAGTTAGAGATTTTTAACGATAGGTATGATAACGATTTGACGAAATCCATTCCAATAGGTTCGTTACGTGATCGCCTCATGTGTAAGCAATGGGATTGTCCCATTTAAAGGGTCTGGTTGGAACAGATGGCTTTACCAGTTATGAAAAGTCACTTTTTTTTCACACTTCAAAAGTGTGAAAATATGTGACTAGTGTTTATCTCACTTCGCTTAAGTGTTAAATTTTTTTTAAATATCTTGTTTATTTTTGTTATTAATATAGTTTAAGACGTTTACTAACATTACTATGGATCATTGAAAATCTGAAATAAAGAACTATTAATATTATTTACCGAATTTCCTCCTAAACTTGCTTCTTTCTCATTCTAACGTTCGTCAACATCTCACTCGCCGAAAAGCGCCATATTAGGCCTCCCAAACTCCGGTGACTTTATTTGACTTTCCTCTGTACATAAATTTCCCCAGACATTTTGTGAATTAAAATGCTTAATTTAAGTGGTCCGTCAGTTTCTGTATTAACGCTCTTTGAGAAGCTACAAACGAGTCTCGGTAATTTCTTGTAAGTTTGCTCATATATTCTGGTTCAAGAGTGGTTCATTTCTAACAAGTTGACATCACAGATTGTGTTTAATTTGTAGTTTAATTGTGTGCATATTAAGAAAGAAAGTTACGACGATAATAAGGCGTATAGATTGTAATCGGTCATATAAAAGAAAACTGCGGTACAAAGAAGTTGCATGATTATTCAATGATGGTCACATGTTAGGATATACATAGGTATAGGGTGAAATTGTAAACACTCGACAAACCGAAATGGGAGATTGTACTCATCACTATGAACAACTTTTACTATGAGAACAAACCTGAAATCGCGAAAAAAAATCTGCTGTTCCCTACATTTTGACGAGTTATGCGAACATAAATGTAGGGAACATCTCTTTTTTTTTCGCGATTTCCGGTGTTGTCCCATAGTAAAAGTTGTTCATAGTGATGAGTACAATCTCCCATTTCGGTTTGTCGACTGTTTACAATTTCACCCTTTATAACTTTACTGGTACCAGTGTCCAAATACATAATTACTTTATATTACACTAGCGACCCGCCCCAGCTTCGCACGGGTACTATAATATGCATGTATTACACATATAACCCTTCCTCTTGAATCACTCTATCTATTAAAAAAAACCGCATCAAAATCCGTTGCGTAGTTTTAAAGATCTAAGCATACATAGGGACAGAAAAACTATTTGTACACCAATTTCCATTGGTAGAACATAGAGATACTACATGTATATTCTTAAGACCTTTTTGTATGACCTATGTTCACAAATAAATATTGATTGATTGATTGACAGACAGCGGGAAGCGACTTTGTTTTATACTATGTAGTGATGATTATATCGACCTAACTGTATGACTGCGGTGAGACGACTGCTGCGCCGCGCTATACAATGGTGCGCCTGAGTATACAAAACTTATGCGTCAGCAGTGTCGCTATACTGCTTTGTTTATCTAGTGGTCGCAAGAGCGACTGCTCTGGGGCCCAATTCTCCTAAAATAAATCTTGATAAATCACAACCGAACCAAGGCCGAACCGTTCATTCAGACAGTTCTCAATTTCAAAAGCTGTCGAATTGTTTGACACAAAAAACAAAATCAATCATTTTGAAAGTTTTCGAAAACAAAAACTGACTGACGGTTGTGGTTCGATTGCATTTGACAACAATTTATTTTAGGAGAATTAGGCTCCAGGTCCTACATTGGAACCCTAGGTCGAGCAAAAAAGTTGCATTGATTTATTCCATGTGGAATTCCCAGTAGCAGCCCGGAGTTTGGTTTTTTTTTTTTACATGGGACCTAAACATTTCGACGAAATGGGGTGTACTATACACGTCTACCCAACCCTTCGGGGAATACAGGCGTGATGTTATGTTACGTTTATTACTAAACTATATTATAAAAAAAATGAAACTAAACAAAAACTATGGCAAACCATCATTAATATTACTAAGCAAGCGGAACTTCCTCATTTTTGCCACACTACATTTCAAAAAAGATCTATCATAAATTAAATCTCTCCACCATAAATTACGCCAAAGAAAAAGAAAACTTCCGCATCTTTATATGGACCAGTCCATATTTATATGGTACTTAAATACTCATTTCTTCACTCTTTGGCCGTAAACGTACCGATTTGGGCCTGTAGCCTGATGTGTTCGAGTGAATATTTCATGTGTTATAGTCACAGTGTCGCTCCCATGTCGTTCCCGTGTCGTTACGGTGTCGTTTCCTCGTGATTTAGATAAGTACTTATTGTTTATAGTGTGGGAAGTAAGTGTGGTGGTTTGTAAATGGAATTTTCAGGGTTTTTTGTTCTTTTTCCTATCGTTACGGCCTGTTGTGGTTACGATTGATGAGCGTGTAAGCCGTTCGGCATTTCATACAAATTTTCAAGTCCTTATTTTTCGATATGACTAAACCGATTTTAATCAAACTTCATATCCATCAGCAGGATACATAGGACCAAAAAGTTAGTAGAAAACATTTTCGAAAAATAGTGTTACAGTTAAATTAGACTGATTTTAAACTTTCCACACAAACAGAAATTTCCCATTATATTACATTTTTTTAAGTAAAGCCGGGTCCGCTGCGCCAGTTTTCGATTTTCGAACATGTTATTGTGTTTTTGCGAACAATACTGTTAGGTCACGCCCCTATTCGGTTAGCAAACAATGTTAAGCCGGGTCCGCAGCGCCAATTTTTCTAACAAAACTGTTAGGCCACGCCCCTATTCGGTTGGCAAACAAAGTTATCCTGTTTGCAAACACGAAAACACGGCGCAGCGGACACGGCTTTAGACATTTTGAAAATGTTTTCCACTAACTTTCAAGACCTAAGTATCCTGATTATATGTGTGAAGTTTCATCAACATCGGTTCAGTCATTACGAAAAACAAAGACTTGAAAACTTGTATGAAATGCCGTACGGCGTACACGCTCTTAAAGTACGCATAAAAATGATTAACTTTTGTTCTGCAAGTTTCCTCAAAAGTTCAAGAGAAATTGTTGTTCAAAGATTTCCTAAAAAATACGCTTATATCTATCTATCCTTAGCTATGATTAGCTGTGTTGATGAGAAGCTCCAATTTCCATTTGTTTTTTGTGCCTGCTCTGTCTTAAAAACAGTTATACATACACTAGAAGTCACCAGCGGCTTCACCCGCGTGGATGTCGTTTATCGCGTATTCCGCGTTTTTCTCTACTATAATATGCATGTATTATACATATAAACCTTCCTCTTGAATCACTTTGTCTATTAAAAAAAACTGCATCAAAATCCGTTGCGTAGTTTTTAAGATCTAAGCATATATAGGGACAGACAGACAGCGGGAAGCAACTTTGTTTTACACTATGTAGTGAAGCGTGAAACTTTGTATGATTGTAGTGCATACTGTATAGTTAAACAAAAAATAATAAAAAAAGAAAATCTAGTAAGCAGCAATTAATGATACACCTATAATCATATAATTTTACTGCCTATTGTCTGGCAGTATGAGTCTGTCATGCTCACATAAATGTCCTGCTGATGGTGGCGTTGTATATCCGGTCGTTGGGTTCCCTACAACATGGTTGAGCTAAGCGATGCGGATGTGCACGTCATACTCGTGAACGGGTGCTGTTTGTTGGGACTGGTCGGCTCTTAACTGCTACGACAATCCTAGAAGGCATATTTTTTCTATTTGTTACTCTTATGTGAGTTTATTTGTTACGTGAACCTGCATTATTCTCATTCTATGTCGCACACTACTGTAATGGAATTGTCATGAATAGTCATGATCTACTATTTTAAAAAGAGTATTCATGGAGTTTCTTGCCGGCTCTTCTCCATAGAACCTACCTTTTGGAACCGTGCACCTAGTTTTGACGTTTTAAAAGTGCCTGTAATCTGGTCTATTTGAAATAAAAAACTTTGACTTTGACTTAGTGTGTGTCTCTGTGACAAATAAATGTTTTTTCTTTCTTTCTTTCTTTCGTGCGCTAGTCCGACTTGCACTTGGTCGGTTTTTTTATACGTTGACCCACACTAGGATTGGTCCCGTATCGTTAGTGCAATCATACTGATGTTCACGTACCATTGACATTGAATGAGCGACGTCCTTTAACTCAAACACCTTCCAATATATTGCGAGCGACACCATGATATAGATTGCAGGGATAAATCTGACGATCCAATTCACAAAATAGTTCGAGAAATCGTTAGTGATATACACGTAGCTATTTGTCTGACGACTTTTGCTGCTATGTAATGTGTATTACACGTACCTAGAATTTGTTTATTTTGTAGGAGATGTAGTGATCTTTTTGTATTATAACTTTCGTGAGACACATACATATTTATGATAAGCTCTTAATCATGAGCTGAACACACGAAGAGTTCGACTCGCGACCTCGCCGTTTGTTCAGCTCATGATTAAGGCTCCATTTGGGTCCGAAACTAGTCGGGCAATCCCAAAAAATGCACGTGAGTAAATTGTAACTAATCGTAAGTAGTAATCTTTTTCTGTTATCAAATAAAAAGTAATTTCTGATTAATGTAGCGGTTATACAACGTTATTTTTACTTTATACGAAAACCGAGACACCCCAACAAGATTTTCATCAGAACTGCCTGAATATGTGTTTTTTTTTTAGTAAATCTCCAAGTTACACCTTAGTTTATGTCGCGTTAAGTTTCCTAAAAAATTGTGAAATGCCTGAGATGTGCTATGCAGGGGTTGTCTAATACACGGAAACTGACCGAGAGGACCGTCTTAAGCCTCAAGGTGTCTATTCCCGTCGACTGTTATGGGTTGAAAACTACTGAAACAAATTTTGAAATTTATGAAAAAAAAAGTCGTGTAAATAATATGTCAATCGATTCTCCTAGTGATTCTGAACAAACTAGTTTCAGGTTTAGTATATACTAAAACTAACCTTGTATACGCGGCTATGGAATAATGTAGAGTACGGGCTCATTCACACGGGTTCCGTCTTTCACGATTCGTCATAAAACACGATATGTCATGACGGATGGACATTCACATTGCATATGGAATCGTGTTTTATCACGATTCGGCAAAATATCCGAATTAATGTTCGCATTGGTTTCGTGATTCTTAGTCTTAGATGAGCCATCGAACACGATTGATCCGTCACAAAAAAATCACAATTCGTGTTTTTTGACGAACGTGTTTTTTAAAAGGCGATACGTTATTTAAGACGTGTTCGAAATTTTTCACTGTTTGTGATGCGTGTGAACACGGGCATTTAAAAAGAAAGGCCGCCGTCAAAAAAAAAGAACGAATCGTGAAAAAGACGATTCGTCAAAAAAAACGAATCGTCTTCGTGTGAATGAGCCGTACCGGGTCTGAGGTACCGGATTGAGCAAAAGCTTATCGAAATTCGTTAGTTTTAAAATCAGCGGTGGGACCATTTTTCTATAGAACCACTTTTCTGTGGGATGAGTTCTACGTGGGAACACTTTTCTATGGGACCTGTTTTATGGGATTACTTTTATTTTGGGTGGTACCTACCCACCACTTTTCAATGGGATCTCTACTACATGAAAATACTTTTCCATGGAATAATTTTTCTATTGAACCACTATTACTCTTTATCTTATCTTTTTTTCTTTATGTTATAGTTGAGGAACTACGGGTGAATGTTGGTGCTATATCTCTGCCCACCCCTTAAAGCAATATGAACGTGCTATATTTATTATGCAATAAATTTAATAAAGTACATAAAGCACAATGTTTATTTCTTAAATAAGGTCGTAAGATTTATTTATCGTTATCGCAGTTTCAAAGTGTCGTTATGTTTATCTTTCTTAAAAGTTCATGAAAATTGTATTGTAATATTTTCTTTTGATCAGTAGAGATTAAGTGCGTAGATAAAAATAAATGGTGTATAATATCTATGATATATCTACACTTATAGGTGAAAATGACTTTTTCTGTCTGTTTACTACTTCTTAATGACTAAACAACTCTGGTTGAGTTTTGATGAAACTTGCCACGGAGGTGACCTGAAACCCGAAAAAGGACATAGAATATTTTTATCGACAAACCACGTGAGCGACGCCGCCAGCGTCAGCTAGTTTTCTGTAGTTCAAAATCTATGGCAGATTTTATGAGATTTAAACAATGATAATTATTATATACAAAAAGAAGTAGATATGTCATTGCCGCGCCAAAAATGACTATTCAAAATTACACCAATTGTTGTAATTGGAAGTAGCTATCTCTTTCACTCTTGTATTTATTTAGTATCTTCGTCTTACTCATTAGAGATACTAGTGAAAATAATGCAGGGTCGAATTTTAAACGCCGTGTTCTATGAACGTTACATATCTACTTCTTTTTGTATATACAAGGTTAGTCAGAAAGGGGGTACTAAACCGAAAGGGTGTTAAAGTACACATAATAATGAATAACTTTTGTTCTACAACTTTTTCCAAAAGTCAATAGTTTAAGAGAAACAGCTGTTCAAAAATGTCAAAAACAAAACTCTAAAATCTATCTATCCCCAGTTATGATCAGCTGTGTTTACATTTTAGGTCATATTTGGGGTCATGAATTAGAAGCACCACTTTCTGAATTTGTAACTAAAGCAGGGATGAAGAATTTTTGAAAAAACTAAAATAAAAATCATTTTATTCGGAAAAAAAAATATCGAATTTTGAAATTTTAACACTTGCTTTCAAACAGTCATCAGCGATACTATAAGTGGGCTTCGGATTAGTACCCCCTTTCCGACTAACCTTGTATAATATCATTCGATTTAAATCGATAAATTGTCAATGTACCTACTAAATACTGCCTAGCCCTTTGGAAACTTTTTTTTTTTGACTGCTTTATATGGTCCTTGCAGACCCCTTCTACGTAACCGGGCAGTTATTGGCGAGACCTGAAGGGTACCTCCAGCCAATGGTGGGGAAGTAAAAAAACTTAACCTAAGCTAACTTCTTATACTACACTAACATCATGACTACCTGCAACAACAGCACTAAGGGCGACCCCTAGTGGGACTCGGACCTCGGCTTAGGGCGTTGCTGGCGGGGGCTTGGGGGGGGGAGACAGCTTGATGAGGGCTGAACTATCGGTGCGATGGAACGGCGATATAACGCATTCACCTTAAGTACTCTCTGGAGACAAAAAAACCTACAAATGTACTTATTCTAGCTACTTTTCTATTTACACTTAAACATCTCAATCTTGCACCAAAAACAAAAACAATTGAAAAACATTTCAATTAGATTAGCCAACCTTGCCTTGGCCGCCAAGGTCACGAGTGGGCCGTCGACCGGGCAACGAGGCCCGCCGGTTGCCATGGCAACGCCCGGGGAGAGTGTCACCCTCTCTTGTCTCCTCGCCTTCAAAAATACGCGCAAAAGTGATAAGATTTGATTTTTGTGGAATTATTAAGATGTGTAAGGGTTATAGAGAAATTAAGGACCGTTGGTTTTTAATTTATTGACGAGTTCTTGTGGTTATTTTTACGCCTTCTACAGTTAACATCAAAATCTGATGATTGGTCTATTTTTCAAAAGTGTTTTATGAATCTTCTTCTCTCGTGTCAGCACGAGCTATACGAGAATAGCTCATACCGTGGTGAAAAGATTAGCTAGTCAGCAAGGTTTGTAGCGGGGCTGACTGCCCCAGGGTGCAGCGGACTTACTAAAGTATCGTCACTCGTGGAAGATGTGTGCGTATTTTATGAATGAAAACGTACCAATACCAAATTAAAATGCTCTTTTTAGGGTTCCGGACCCAAAGAGTAAAACGGGACCCTATTACTAAGACTCCGCAGTCCGTCCGTCCGTTCGTCACCAGGCTGTATCTCATGAACCGTGATAGTTAGACGGTTGAAATTTTCACAGATAAAGATAAAGATAAAGAATCATTTATTTGGACACAGCACAAAGAGACACAACATGTGAAAAATGTGATATACATAAAAAATAAAAAAAAGTCTAGGGTATGTGTCTCACGGCTGAACCAAAAAGGTGTCCAGATCAGCTTAATGTCAAGCACTTTATGTACTTGACGCTGGTTTTCGTCTGGAACCTTTGTGCTCCACGGATGTCAGTCAGCGATCATGCCCGTTCACTCAAACCAACATGTGTGTTTATGTGTAGTGTGTGTAAAGAAAGAAAATAAATAAACACGTAATAAATAAGGAACAATCTAAAAGTGTATGCAATATAATATCTAATATTTAATATGGCAACATTTTGTTGCGTCGATATCGTCGCTCACGCAGGCTTACGTTATCTGTGCGCGGAACTGTCAAATATTAGGCGCCAATAATAATTAGTTAGCTACATTAATTACGCAATAAAAGCAATCGGAATTTCAAAATGGTGTCTCTGATTGTGTAATGGATCATTGATTAGACATTACTGTGTGTTGTGATCAGTGTTTATAAACCTTGTATTTGAAGGTGTTTAATATGCCGAATATAACTGATAATAAGGTTATTTGGAGCTCAATCCCAGGCCAAGACCAAGTAATAACGAAGGTAAGGGCTAGAAGAAAATTGAAATCCTTTTATTGAGTTTCATTAATTAAATAAATAAATAAATTAGGTATTATTACCATTTAAACATTAAATAAGATTGGGTAGGAAATAACATATTTTAATTAGGGTAAAAATCGCATTAAATTGTATTCAATAATCAATTAAATTATCAGAAAAAATTTTTTATTAGTTATAAGATTATTAGATTAGAGTTATTAGATTGTTAAATTATGTGATTAATCCATCTTTTCAGAAGAAAAGATGGTGCACATTGATATAAATATATATGGGGAGAGCAGCAGCGCACCACATCCAGCAAAGCAGCACCATGGAAACCGAGCAAGCAGCCCGCACCGTTGGAAATCCAAAGCCAAAGCCTGAAGGCCATGACCCTGGAGGTACAGTGAACTACATATCTTTATAATAAATGTTAAAAATTTCTTGTGTTAGTATTTCGAACTCTGTATTGCTTACAGGTGTCTCATTGGTGGTGGAAGATCGTTCCAACAGTGCGAGGCAGCATGATTGAAATAACCCCTGAATACTGTGGTTCTGTGCATCGGTACCTACATCGGCTTTACCATGGAGCGAAGACTGTATGTAGGTGTGTGGTCTCTGGGATGTTATTATGCCAACAAATAAGTTGATTAAGTGAAGTTTCCTCCTGGCAGCCATCTTCAAATGTGTGTGTATATGTTTATAGATATGATAGAGATGATAGGAACGGTAAGCCCAAGAGATAAGTCCTACATTCACATTTAGACACAGACTGCAATCAAATAATTGATAAGTTCACATTCACGTTACCCACTTCACGTTGTGCGTTTATTAGGTAATGCCTAAGTCGCTTTCGGAATGTTATTATGCTGTTTATTTGTCTTAAGGGCGGAGGAAGGTTATTCCAAATTTTAGAGGCTGCATATCGGAAACTACCCCGAAATGCTGCTGATCTGTGCGGTGGGATCGATAGTTGTTGAGCACATCGTCTACCCAAGCAATCTCTTTGACTTGTGACCCAGTTGAGCTTGTTGTACAAGTATGAAGGTTCCTTGTATTTGATCACTCCAAATAGTAGACACGCCAGGTGTAGCTTGCGACGTAGCTTCATTTTTAACATGAAATGTTGATTTAAAAAGGGCGTGAGATGGCTACGGGGGGGCACTGAGAAACAAAAACGAGCGCAAGCATTCTGAACTCTTTGAATGAGACGACTTGTACCGGCCAGTAGGCGAGGTCCATAAACAGTGTCCGCGTAATTAAGCTTAGACAGAACTAATGCTTCAACAAGCTGCACCCGCAGTTCTTCAGATAGGTACGGTCTCATTCTATAAAGAACTTTCAAACGGTAGAAACAGTTCCGAACCGAATCCGCAATATGTTTCTCAAACCTGAGCGCACTGTCAACGCATAGACCGAGGTTACGGGCCTCGCTCACCCTATCGATAGGCTGTCCCATCAGTGTTACGTTAAGTGACAATGGTAACGCAGCCAATTGATATTTTGAACCGAATATCATATATTTTGTTTTTAGTGGGTTAAGCACCAAACAGTTATCCTCCGACCATCGAACAATTCTTTTCAAGTCCTCATTCAGGTTAGCCACAGCGGCTTCATACATATTAGGCTTAAATGAAATGTAAACTTGAACGTCATCGGCATATATATGATAAGAGCATGTCTTGAGACAACTCACTATATCCGCGCAGTACAGAGAGAACAAGACAGGACCCAGGATAGAACCTTGTGGAACTCCCCTATTTAGGGTAGCGAGTTCAGAGACACGGGTTTTACCATCAGCTGATCGCAATTCCACGAGCTGTTTTCTGTTGTTGAGATAGCTGTGAAACCATTGTACCGCCATATTATCGAGTCCATAAAAGTGCAATTTGGAAAGAAGCAGTGAAACATCGATACAATCAAAAGCCCGGGAGAAATCGAGTAGCACCAGCAGTGTACACATTCCCCTATCCTGGGCAGACAGGATGTTATCTGTCACATCCAGAAGTGCTGTTGAGGTACTGCGCTGTTTTCTAAAACCCGATTGTAGCACTGGCAAGACTGAGTTTTTCTCTAAGTAGTCGGTGAGTTGTTGACAAACTACTTTTTCGATAACTTTCGAGAGACATGGTAAAATGCTGATGGGTCGAACAGACAGAACAGATGATGGTTTTCTGTTATTGCTATAATAAAAAATACTAAAAAACAGAATAAAATAAATATTTAATGGTACGGAACCCTTCGTGCGCGAGTCCGACTCGCACATGGCTGGTTTTTGAATTATTTTACACAATTATTTAAAAAGTTAAAACATAAGTACATGAATAAATGTAAATGAAAAAAACTTTGCCTCCCTTCCATTCACCTATTATTGTTCCAGGCGGTAAATGAAAATAACAATAGACTAGGTAAGACAGAAAATACTAGAAAGTACCTATTATTATAATTTTAGAATAATGATTGGCGTTCACGATATTTAATATTAAATGCCCAAAATATTCATCGAATTGTGCTGTTGACTGTACCTAGGTACTTATTGTTTATATTGTTGTGTTGTTGCAACTTTAGAGAGGCCTATTCTAAACGGTGGAGAGAGATAGGCTGAGTTTATTGATTGACTGTAAGGGTCAAATGCAAAGAGGTTTGATTGCAAGCAATACCTATGTATAATATATGACCTATACCTGACTGTGTCGTTGTCCTAGTGTTAACAAGCGCGACTGAGCGTGAGAAACTTGGTTCGAACCCACATACAGCCAGCAGCAATCGATGCTACCACATCAATATAATAATATTAGCGATTTAAAGCCTTCACGAGTGACGTTACTTCAGTACGTCCGGTGCACCCTGGGCAGTCAGCCCCGCTACCAACCTTGCTGACTGGCTAATCTTTTCACCACGGCATGAGTTATTCTCGTATAGCTCGTGCCGACACGATAGAAGAAGAAGAAGCGATTTAAAAACCGTCAATGGGCAGAAATTATTGCTTGTGACAGTACTTGTATGTATGTACAGTCAGCGGCATACGTAGCTGAACATTTGAGTTTATAACCATATCATAAATGAGAAAACTAATTGATATAAAATAAAAACTTTAAGATTAGAGATCTGAAACTTCATTTTACTTTTAAGGAGTATTCATTGAACTTCGTTTTTTTTTGTACCTACATTTTTACCAACGTATCCTCCTTTCAACCCAAGAAATTACAAACGTAAACACAAATTAAATACATTTAATTATTTATATTAATAACTTAACATAGTATATAATAATACCTTAAACGCAAAGCAAATAAAATGTAAATTGAACAGGAAATTAAGCTAATATTGTCCTTAAACGAAGTTATATTAATAATGTAATGTTCAATTTACAACTCAAGGATGTTGCGAAGATTTCCACCTCGTACGAAGATAGGTATAGGTCACCTATCATAGTATCACGGCTGTATTAAATCATAAATCAAATCAAAAGTTTTTATTTCATATAATCCATTACAGGCACTTGTGAAAAGTCGAATTTAGGTGCACGGTTCCAATTAGTCGTTTCCTATGGAGAAGAGCCGGCAAGAAACTCAATGGTTACCCTTTTAAAACTAATATCTTTAACTATTTCAGTAAATACAGTACTATGATTTAGAATAGATATGAGAGAACAATGTAGTGTAGTGAGCACAGACCAGTAAGTAAGAAATGAAGTGCCAAGTCTTGAATAATAGTAATTTACAAATTAAAGAGGCTATGCATCAAGCAAGTCTATGAAGTTCTTACATTTACAAAAGGTTAAAAGAAAGCTATACTATATAAATAAATTGACATAATTAATTATCATCAAAAGTTGGGTGAAAACATCCTTGTAATAAGATAAAGAAATCTTGAGAATAACGATCGCAATAAAAGAATAAAAAAAAAACACATGAATGAGGATAGCTAATAGACATATACATACGTCGTTAATGAGGTTCCAGGGAAGCCACATGTGCAGGAACTAGAGCCAAACATCCCCCGAAAAGTTGAGCAGGTGTATAGTACACCCACATTTCACCGTAATGTTGAAGTCCCATGTAATAGGGCTAATAGGGGTGTAATAGGGTAAGGCTATTGCCATCCACCGGGGAAAGATCCAAATTCCAGGCTGCTGCTGAGAAATTCCACACAGAAAAACACAATAACACTTTGTCATACCCGGGGATCGGACCGTGGACCTAACGCACAAGTCGCGCTTGCGTCCATTATCTTTAAATATTTAAATAAAAAATCTTAAAATCCAACAAAAGCAAACATATTTGGCTGTTAGGTGTTACGTATTACGTGAAGAGGCAGCTGTCTTGCCCATTTCAAGATCACTGCGTCTGATAACATAAGATGTGTATACAGAGAGGTACCTACTATACCTGAGTATATATAGATGTGGGTGTGTGTACTTGTGATATGAGAGACCGCGTCATTGCTTTGGGATTTTGACCTGTTATGATATGTTTGAGGATGTGTAAATAAATAAATGAATTAATGAAAGTACGTGTGATGTGAGAAGTCATGGTGGGCCGGAGGTTAAGGACCCGCTTGTTATGGCCCTGCTACACGCTCCGTCTTGCTTGCGCAGTCATGATTACAAAAAGACGGAATACCGTACAGTGGCTACACGTGCAGGTAAGATCGTGCAAACTGGACTGTGCAAATCTCGATCAAGTTAAAAATTCCTTCGAATAACTTCTTACATCACTCATTGTGTCGTCAAAAATAATTTTGCCGGACTGAAGTGCGACTTGAATAACCGGCCACACGCTTCAAGCCAATACTGTGCAGTCCAATTTTCAGCATGTCAACGATTGCGGGCCTGCGCGAGCTACCGTCTTGCCGTCTATACGTGCGATATTACCTGCGCAAACTGGTTTGTGCGGGCATGCTCGCAGGCAAGACGGAGCGTGTAGCCGGGGCTTTAGGCACCGGGTTGTGGGCTCAAACCCAGGAAGTACTAATATGATGTATTTTTCAATGCCATATGTACTTTCATAGTTGACGAAGAAATCACTGACATACTGACTGCTTCGTTGGTCTAGCTGTTAACTGCTGAGCGTGAGGTTTTCGGTTCGTCCGATACAGCTCTGAGAATCGCTCAAGTTTATCGCATACAGCAAGCCAATACTTTATAGCATAGCGTTGTGTTAACGTCGGTTACTTCGGAGAAACACATGCTTGAAACATGATACAAACAAAAAAGGTCAAACTATGTGTAAAGAAATATCGTCGTAATTACAAAATAGCGTGCATGTCTCATAAAATATTACACCGGCCAGGGTATGAACCCGCGACCTCTGTCAACGAAACTTGGCAACTCGACGAGGCAGCAACAAGTTATACCGTTAACATGATCCCGGTTATACGTGGAGGTCAACGTTACTTTACTTCGGATGTAAGCTAGCTAGCCTTTGGTTTTAAAATGGCTAAGAGCAGTGCTACGAAAATATCAAGCAGTTTACTGTGTTCCGTCGTGTGTATGTGAGAGCTAGAGATGTATAGGGGAGTCCCTCCTGATCTCTGTTCACTGGATTCGTGTGCTCCATCTTAGATCCTGTCTGCGCTTACCATCAGGTGGGACTAGTGTCAAACGCGACCAAATCAAATAATAAAGTTTTAAAAAGAGTAAATACTGATTTATAACTATTTACCCATATCAGCAACTAAAGGCTCATTTACAAGGAGATAGTTTCTCGAAGCGAGTCGCATGCTATCTCTGTTTTCATCGTAGAAAAAGACAACGACAGAACGAGTCTCGCTTCGAGAAACTATCTTCGTGTAAATCGGCCTTAATTACACTTCTGCAAAAATTTAATTTTTAAATCTTTACAATTTCTTTTCCATGGCATAAACAGATCGTACCCATGTTATAATAAAACCTAACATTTTGACAGCAAAAACAAACGAAATATACAGAAAATTTACAAAAAAAAAAAAAAAAACAAGTCGTAAATGAATCACAACCGTTAGTTGGTTTTTGTTTACGATTTGGTTATTATTTTTTTTAGGTTCGTTTGATTTTATGTTGGAAAGCATTCTTACGCGCCCCTTCACTTCCGAAGCGAAACACAAAAGAAAACCGAACCGAATGCCAGATAGTTTCAATATTTGTTTTTGTACTTAGGTGAATTCTTTGTAACTGTATATTTATCTTTCTTTTATTTTACACACTATTGTTTACATTTCTTGGTCTAAGTTATCCTCTCGCATATCTGCTGGAAGAGATTTCTTTAAGAAATAAGCAGTGCCTTTGTACGCTATGGTCCTGATCTGATTATCTTAATTTTTATTAAGTGTTGTGTGTCCATAAATTATTGAATAAAAATAAGTAAATAGTGAGTCCAGATCGCACCAAAAAGTAATAAGAGTCCGAACGTACAGTGGAAGCTCAATTTCGCATGCTTGGCCACATTTTTCTAGGTATTTGAAACATTCGTTCGGGAGTAAGATTTTTGTACGTAGAACTATTTACGTATTCTTTTGTGCTCTAGTCTAGGAATAAACCTAGAATCTCAATGCCCTACTAAACCATTCACATAACAAAGAGACAGCAATCAAAGATTATTCAGAACGGTCCCCTTTTCCCTGTTGGTTAAGAGACGCCAAAAGTGACAGATTCAAATAAGAAAAGCTATTTAAATTAAAAAAGTAAGGAGGAAAACAGAAAGTAATATCTCTTGCAAGTCCCTTAAGATTTTGTAAGGATCTGTAATATGACAGAAAAGATGCAGAAGGCTTGCACGCACCGCAAAACACGAGGGACGGTATAATCTGAGAGCGCGTGGCATAGTAAACAGAAGATATATTATGTATATGAGCTATCCTGAAGGATAGGATGAGCGTAAAGGGCAACTAATGCCGCTTGTTCCTATATCTTTTCAAACAAGGCTCGTGTATCTCTACTTATAACGAAACATATAGCCCGTAGCGAAGAATGGTACAGTCAATAACATTTATGACTTTTTGAAACTTTGAATTGAAAATTATTATTTAAATAAAAAGTCGTTGCAAGTATTCGCTTGAAAACAATGTTTCTGGTTCAAATTGCGTGTAGTGGTTCCTAAAACACCAAGTTTCTATAAACAATGTTTGGCGAGCTCTTGCCATTAAAAACGCAGTAGTGTCTACTGCAACATGTATATATATGTAAATTCTTAATTCTGACAGTTCTGTTATACCTAGCCTTTTCCCAACAATGTTGGATTTAGCTTCTAGTCTTACCAGATGCGGCTGATTACCAGTATTTTTCACTGCCAGCAGACCTCCGCAACTCAGTTACTGAGCAATTCCGATATCCAAAGATTAGACCAGTTATCAGACTTTCGGGCTTCTGACTACCCGTAACGACTGTCATAGGTATTCGTATCACATCCACACCAACAGTTTAACGTGCTCTCCGAGGCACGGAGGTTTCTCGATGTGTAACGAATGGTCACCCATCCACGGACTAACCGTGGCAAGCGTGGCTTAAGCCTCTTTGTAGTTCTGACACAGTGTTTATACAAAAAATATCAACAAAATACGAATAACTTTACTGTTTTCAAGAAAATTTTAAAACTTTCCTCGTGTTACTATCGTATAAGTTAGTGCTCATTCACACGAAGACAATTATTTTTTTTGACGTATCGTCTTTTTTCTAATTCAATCTAAGTGCCCGTGTTCACACGCTTCACGAATCGTGAAAAATGTCGTCGTCTTAAATCACGTATCGTCTTTTAAAAAACACGTTCGTCAATAAACACGAATCGTAATTTTTTTGTGCCGTGTCCATCGTGTTCGATAGTTCATCCAAGACTAAAAATCACGAAACGAATGTGAACATCAATTCGGATATTTTGCCGAATCGTGATAAAACACGATTCCGTTTGCAATGTGAACGTCCATCCGTCATGACGTATCTTGTTTTATGACGAATCGTCAATGACGGAACCGGTGTGAATGAGCCCTTATCTATGTACTCATAATAATGACGTCATTAGTGTCCACTAAACTAACTAAAAGATGTTTACACATCGATTAACCAATCCCTGGGTAAACATCGTTTATTAAACTATTATGTCCCCTACCATGTCAATATGGGCGCAGCCGAAAAAAGTAGTTTGGCCACTCCTCACAATAATAACAATGTTAGACAAATTGGTATCTTATCTGGTAACCACTTTTTTTGCAAAAAAACGTTGTTACCAGATAAACGTCCATGAGGGGACGGATAATGTACTTACAATGCATTTTTTTAAAACAATAGTTAAGTATACCTTTCCCAGATCTAACAAAGATTAACGTCTTATGGTGTTATAAAATCAACTCTAAGAATTTTGTAGGGTTTCTCGGTATCGGAAATTGAACAACTTTTGTTCTACAACTTTTCGAAATTCGCCATTTTTTATGCCTATCTATACAAATCAATAATTTTTTTTTTGTTTTTTTGGAAAGTTTTAAAAAAAAAACGTGAATTTCGAAAAGTTGTAGAACAAAAGTTGTAATTTCCGATACCGAGTAACCCCATAAAATTTTTAGGATTTTTTTTTTACACCTATCATACAAAAATAGATCTTTGAATATTTCTATAAAAAATCATTTAAAAATATAGTAGCCCACCGGCTTCGGAAACGAGGTCCAAGCTACCAAGGTCAGGCCCTCAAATAGATGAACTTCCTACCAATACGCGTCGTGTCGAGAAGTACCGCTTTCTGTATCAGGCCCTTGATCCAGCCGCCCAACGATGAGCCCCTTTAGATATTGGTCGAGGCTCCTGGCTCTTAAACCATTGGCCGTAACTACTATCGGTAATCAACATCCCACAACAAAGTCGTGTGCGAAGTCTTGATATTTAATTTCTTTATCCTTCTCGACTTTCACAAGGTTCTCGTCATTCGGAACAGTGATAACAACAATCATTGTGAGACACTGATCTATCTATCACCACCATGTCAGGCTTATTGGGAACAATAGTCCTGTCGGTGATGATAGATCGATCCTAGTACAATGTGATACACGTCTATAATATTACATTACAATAGTCTTGCACCCACCTGGGACGATCCATGACTGTACTCCAATAGTGCAGCCGTGGATAGTCCCCGGTTGGTGCCCCACCCCATTTTAGATTAAAGTTCTCAAAGGGGCCTCTGCGCGTTGCATCTATGTCCTCCGTATGCCCTCCAAAGGACCGAACATCTTTCGCACGGAAGGTGAGCCGTGAATTTAAAGAGATACTCGTCTATAGGTAATATTATTAAGATTCGAAATAAAATCGTTTTCAGATCGCAACGCTATTGCCATGGAGAAAAAACGACGCAAGAAATTCTTATTCTAAGAAATCATGACTTTCCATTAGATACAAATCGTATACCAATGTTTGGAGACGGCACGGATCGATCAGCAGGCGTTTTAGAAATAGAAATAGAAATAGAAATATATTTATTTGCCAGAAAACATGGTCACAAGTTAGTACATTTCGTGATAGTACATCATGTTTCGCCGACATGGCGGCATGCAAATTTATACAAACAATAAAAAAAAAATAGGTGCATCCATTATTAACTACATTATAATTATACTCATTTACGTACTTATTAAATTATTCAAATTAATATATACTACAATTATATAATAATATTTAAATTTTATCTTTACAGTCAAGGAATTCTTTTATATTATAAAAACACTTATCGACCAACCATTTAAAAAGTCTTTTTCTTAGGTAGTTGAGTGGAAGTTCCCGTAGAGCTCGGGGAATTTTATTGTAAATCTTAACTAACATTACGGAGCTATTTTTTTGGTGTAAGGTGGTTAGACATTTTGGAACTGTTAGTTTAGTTTTGTCCCTCGACAGATGTTTTTTGGAATCTGATACTTTAACAAACATTTTTGAGTGCTTTTTTACGAACATTGCAATTTCAAAAATGTAAAGAGACGCTAATGTTAATATTTTTAGTTTTTTAAAGAGCGGTCTACATGAATCTAAGGGCATTGCCCCACAAATCGCCCGTATACACTTCTTTTGTGTGATAAAAGCCTTGTTGATATCAGTTGAGTTTCCCCAAAGAAGTAAACCATATCGAAGCACTGAACCCACATAACCGTGATAGGCAGTAGTAGCTGCTCTTTCGCCTGCAAGTTTTTTTAATTTTTTGAGCGCATACACAAATTTATTTATACGAGTGCAGACATTCTCGATGTGATTTTTCCAGTTGCAGTGTTTATCTAACACGATGCCTAAGAACTTTGTATTAGTTGCTTCTTCAACTACAGTTCCACGAGCGGTTGTTACTATATTGTTAATTTTATTATTGTAATTTGAAAATTGTACTATTTTAGTCTTCGTTAGGTTTGCTGTTAGATTATTAGCTTCTAGCCAGTTTAATACCGATTCAATGGTTGTGTTTAATAAATCTTCGTAGTTTGTTTCGTTGCGGTCTCTAGTAACAATCACTGATATGTCATCCGCGAAGAGTATACATTTGTGCTTCAAAATATTTGGCATGTCGTTAATATAAAGAAGAAATAGTAGCGGTCCTAACACGCTACCCTGTGGCACGCCGAAATTATTACGCTTATACACAGATCTGAAAGGTTTGGATTCTAATTTTTCATCTAATTGTGTGATTTCGACACACTGTTCTCTATTGGTTAGATAGCTTTGTATCCAATCAAGAGCCGGTCCTCTGATCCCATATCTATCACATTTGCAGAGTAGTATTTCATGTTTAACGACATCAAACGCCTTGCTCATATCAAAAAATATAGCAGTAGTTGGTTGTCGTTTATCAATATTTGATGTAATTGTTTGGACTAGAGAAAATGCCGCTAATGTTGTTGATTTATCTTTTTGAAAACCGTTTTGTTCTTCAGTTATGACATCATGCTTATTTAAAAAATTAGTTATGCGTGTCGACATCAACCTTTCAAAGATCTTGGAGAATACCGGGATAAGTGTGATTGGTCTGTAGTTATTTAAGTCTTCCTTGCATCCTTTTTTATGAAAAGGCTTAACCACGGAGAGTTTGAGTTTTTCGGGGAAAATACCTTGTTCAAATGAGAGATTGACTAAATAACTTAATGGTTTAGCTATTTCTTTACTGCATCTTTTAATTATATATGTCGATATTGTGTCATAACCTACTGCCTTGGTATTATTTAGTGAATTTATTACTCTCGTTACTTCGTCTTCAGTTGTAGGAGTGATGAAAATTGAGGGGTTAACTGGTTTTAGTAATGTGTAGTCTGGATTTCGGTTTTTATCAATGTTTGTAAGTGCGATAAATTGCTCATTAAAAGCTGTTGCAATCTCGATTGGATTATTTATAAGTTTTTCATTATATTTGATACCTTTTATATATTCCCGGAGTTTAACGTTATCTGTTTTATCTTTGATAATAGCCCATGATGCTCTACATTTATTTTTCGCGTTTCTAATAAATCTTTTATTCAAATTTATCTTAGAGTTTATTATGCATTTTTTTAGAATTTTGTCATATTTTATGAATATTTGTTTGTTTTGTTCAGTATTTTTTTTGTAATAGCTATATCTTAGTTTTCTTTTCATTAAAGATGATGTTTTTATTCCCTTTGTGATCCATTTTGGAGTTTTTAAATTAGAATTTATTTTAGTTTTGTTTATAGGGAAGCATAGATTATAAAAAAGTAAGAAGGTTTCATGGAATATTTCAAAAGCTTGGTTACATCTTGATTCCTCATAAACAGTATTCCATGAAAGGGTTGCAAGATAACTATTGAATTTTTTTACGTTCTCATCGCTGAAGTCGCGCTTCATTATATACCATTGTGTAACTTTTAGAGGTTCGTGTTTTACAGGGAAAGTTAAAGTTTGTCCTGTATTATGATCGGATAAAAACAAATTATGGACTTGGGCAGTTGTGTTTTTTAAATTGCTAAATATGTGATCTATACAAGACTTTTTCCTCGTAGGCTGGTCTATGTGCAATTTAAGGCCGTGATTAAGTAAAATATTCTTCAGATTATGGCAAGCGCTAGTGTTTTTGTGTGTATCTATATTGATATCTCCTGAAATAATAATTTTTTTATTATTTTTCTGACTTAGAGTGTGCAGTAATAATTCAAAATTTTTGAAAAAGACATTTATGTTGGCGTTTGGTATTCTATACAAGCATATAACGATACATTGCAGAGATGGAATTTCAATACCGCAACATTCGAAAAGTTTTTCAATTGACAGACTTTCACATAACTTTAGTGGGTTACAGTTGATAAAAGTTCGGGTTAGTATACACACACCTCCACGTTTCTCTTTTTTTCTTAAAAAATAACTAGACAAATTGAAATCTTTAATATTGATATTAACTTCGTCACCTGATTTCACAAATGTCTCTGAAAGGCAAATTATATCCACAGGCATTTCTCTCTCTGCAAACTCGTCTAAACAGATTTCTATTTGATCTTGCTTATTTATCAGTCCCGCTATATTTTGGTGGAATACTGTAGTTCTGATTTGCCATTCAGGGTTAATGCTATTGTTAGTCTCGAAAAAACTGTAGTGGTGTAATTATTTCTTTAGTCGAGACTTTATCAACTTTATTTTTGTCCAATAATTTAAAGTAAAAGGGTATTGTACCTTTTTTGGCTACATTAGTCTCTTTTTGACATCCCCTATTTAAGGCGTTATTTCTATAATTTAAAAAATACTTATTATAATAATTCCAGTCAATAATTAAATTGATTTTTTTACATAATTCTAGAAAATAGCAATGTTTATTGTTACTATCTGAATTCACATTGACAAAAGAGCAATTTTTAAAGTTATTACAAATTATTTTTAAGGTTCTATTTAACATAGATTCATTTAGGTATTTATTTTGTAGAACATTTAATACTAATACATGAGATTTTTTTATATATTTTAACATTGCAACTAGTTCAACCAGTACTTTATTCGGATTGGTGTCATTTTCCCCGATACACACAACTATATAGTTATCTTCAGAGTCATTAAACTTAAAACTAGGTATTAGTATATCTTCTGCAAGTGCGTTTGGTTTCGTTATCGAGGAAATACGGTAGTTTAAATAGTTTGAGTTAATTCTGGATCTTATAATTTGAGAAGCCAATCCCTTGATTTGTTGTCCTCCTAAGATTAATAGCTCTGGCTTTCCTGTGTTTACATAGTCTGTCATAATTTCTTTTTTACATACAGCGCCATCTGTTGTTTTTAAGCAACCTGTTCCAATACTAGATATAGTGCCATCTGTTGTGTTAATTTCTTCCGATTTTAATTTCTGGTGAGTAGTGCCATCGACTATGTGTTTGCCGATTGGGTTTAATCCTATATCAGTAACGCCATCTATGTTGTTCTCTTCATCTCTTTTTAGGTCTGAGTCCAGCTGTTTCCCAGATATAATGAGTGGTACTGTGGTTCTTCGTTTTTTTTTAAGTGTTGAGTTTTTTTTTCCACTGTGTATGGATCCGCTAGAAATAGTTTTCAATTGCCGAATTGTGTTTTGTTGTTCTAATGTTGTGTTTTTAAGAGTTCCGTTTTCAACAACCAAGTTGTCTATTTCCTTATTTGCAGAGTTTAATTGTATTTTTAGTTGTTTTATTTCCTCTTTCATTGTCTCAATCTCTTCGTGATATAAAAGGTTTGCGGTTGACAGATCTGGGAGACTTTTTGCAAGGTAGTCTGAGCTGGTAGATACAAAGGACGTATCGCAGGAAACATGATTTCTTTGATTCCTTCGAATTGTAACATTGTCGTATTCCATTTTGCTGGTTTTATTTAGATTTGTCCAAAATAAACAATACTGGAAATATTTGAAAATTTCACAAAAAGACAATGTTTCGGGTCAGAGATAGATTAATTAGAATGTTATTTCCATCCAACAAGAAGGATCGTTAGTTAATTGGTTTTCCTTTTATGGGAAATGAATGGGAAAGTAAACTTTCATTGATGGAAATGAGAGATTAAAGAAAAACATTAAATGTAGCAGTGTGAATCATAGATATAGAGTTTAATGGCAAGGTAACCTGCTTTGAATGTCTCAGGATAACTATAAGGGTCTCCACGTACTTATCGCTGATCGGACGGCCGCGACGAGCCGAGGAGACTTCGGTTTCACCCTTATGCCCGTAGACGTAAAGCTTTTTCCGATCGGCCTTAGCCGATCTTGCGTCAATAAGTTTGGGGACCCTTGGAAAAAAGAATAAGACATTATTTTAACTCATTAGAAATCCAAAAACACTTCTCAAAAGTCCTAGAAGACCTAGAGTAAACTTTACTGTTGGCCTATGACAGTCGTTACGTGTAGTCAGAATCCCAAAAGTCTGACAACCGGCCTAACATTAGGATATCGGTATTGACCAGTACCTAAGTGGGTTGCGGAGGTCTGATGGCAACCGTGTAAAATACCGGTATTTAGCCACATAGACGCTGACCCTAACATAGTTGAGAAAAGGATAGGCTGATAGACTGTCCTACAGAATAAGAATGGATCAGGACTTAGTCCACCCCGCTGGCCTGGTACGGAATAGCGTACTACACACACCATCGAGAAGTTTTTGGAACGCTATGGCATGCAGGTTTTTTTCTCCATCCTCTTGAAGCAATCCCTTAGTTGCCTTTTACCATTACATCAGAAGAAGGAGGCCTATTCTTTACTGGGAATCCCACGAAGCCTTAATTTTTCATAGAAAGTAAAAGTTTCTACCGTCCGCGAGGCGTAAACTGAACTTTGCATTTATGTGAGAATTAATTCAGACGCGTCCTTGGCTCGGTTTAAACCGGTTTATAGGTACTGCTTTTTGGCAAGCGATTCTATGTGCACTCACACAAACGCACAGCTCAGCTTACGCCTCACCAGTTTTACCTATCTACATGTTTAAACCAAACTAAAATTTTATCAAAAAAAGAGCGCTGTTGGTACAAAAAGCAGATACCCTTAACTTCTACATCGCAGCGCTGTAAAGCGCTTTAGGCATCGTTTTCACGCGTCGAGAGCTGTACAGAAACACAGTCGGGCGGCAAGGCGGTGCGTTTGCCTCTGGCAAACTGCATTCAGTATTTGAGCAGTGACAGTGTAGAATACTCTTTTTATTTTTGTTGGAAATTTCCGAGGGTAGAAAGAGAATTTATTGTAGAGCTCAGATTTTTGCTCGGGGTCCCGATTTTGATTCAAATCAAGAGAATTCAGCAGCTGTAGTATGCGGAGACGTTCCTTCGTCGATTTTATTCATTGTTTCAACAATCGCGCCGTTTCTATACATTCTTTGAAATATTCCTTACTAATAAATTATAAATGTGAAAGTAACTCAGTTTGTCTGTGGGTGAGGTACATCACGACTAAACTACTAAACCGATTCTGATGAAACATGGTACAGAGATAGTCTGTAACCCGGAGAAGGACATAAGCTAGTTGTATCCTGAAAAACGCGGGGTAAACGATAAACGAGATCCACACGAGCAAAGCCGCGAGTGACGACTAATGTTATTATGATTCTTGGTATTTTTTAATCTATGTAAATAAAAAGAAAAGTCCTGACTGACTGACTGAATCATCAACGCCTAGCCCAAAACCTTGGACCTAGAAAGCTGAAATTTTGTACAGAGGTTCCCTGTATAATGTAGACAAGGAACAAGGAAGAATTTTTCGAAATTCTACCCCAAAGGGAGTTAAATAGGGGATGAAAGTTTGTATGGAAAATCGTCACATAACGGGTTCAAAATTTCACGCAAGCGAAGTTGCGGGCAGAATCTATTGTAGTCATGTAAGTACCCTGCTCCATCTTTGACAATTTTCTAACGCACTTACGTGATGTCAAAATGGCCTTCATGATCTTTGATGCTCAACAGTCGCAGTTCGATTCAGGCCTGTACCTCTGACTTTTCGAATTCATGTACAACTTAGAATGTAATTATCACTTGCGTTAACGGTGAAGGAAAACATCGTAAGGAAACCTGGGGCCTAATTCTCCTAAAATAAATCTTGATAAATCGCAAACGAACCAAGGCCGAACCGTTCATTCAGACAGTTTTCAATTTCAAAAGCTATCAAATTGTTTGACACAAAAAACAAAATCAATCATTTTGAAAGTTTTCGAAAACAAAAACTGACTGACGGTTGTGGTTCGATTGCGTTTGGCAACAATTTATTTTAGGAGAATTGGGCCCCTGCACACCTGAGAGGGCTACATAAAGTTCTTGACGGTATGTGTAGTTCACCAACCCGCACTAGTCTAGCGTAATGGCCTAAGGACTAAACCATTTCATTCTGAGAAGAAGCCCGCTCAGCCGTGCCCAACAGTGGGACAGTAATGGATTGATTATCCTTATGCTATCTAGAGAGATGGGCAAAGATTGCTACACAATAAGTGCCTGTGGAATGACATCGCCGCTGAACAGGCCGAGGACCGCTGGCCAGACGAATTGAACGTTATTCTCCGGACTTCGTCGAAGAAAGCAATGGATAGAGAAGTCAGGAAGAATATGGGGAAGACGTTTGCCCAGCAGTGGGACAATACACGTTAATAAAAAATAACATCCTTACTATCCTAACTGTACATATAATACTAGCTTTCGCCCGCAGCTTCGCTTGCGTGAAATTTTGAACCCGTTAAGTAACGATTTTCCATACAAACTTTCATCCCTTATTTAACTCCCTTAGGGGTTGAATTTCGAAAAATCCCTTCTTAGTGGATGCCTACGTTACAAAAAGAAGCTACTGTCAAAATTTCAAGTTTCTAACCCCAGCGGTTTAGGCTGTGCGTTGATAGATCAGTCAGTCAGTCAGTCAGCTTCTCCTTTATATTATGTAGATTACATTATCTATTATAAATGCGAAAGTAAGTTTGTTTGTTACCTTTTTCACGCCTAAACCACTGAACCGATTATCCTGAAATTTTGCATATACGTTGTCAGGTGTACAAAAACGGACATAGGGTATCTTTTATCCTGAAAACAAGTACTGTTCCCAAGGAAAACAACAATAACGTTCATAGATGGCGCCACGTGTCTTTCGAATCACGATTGAATGATATTTTTAAAGAAACTTTAGTAGTGTGTTGAGAGCTTTTTTGAGCTTAATTAACGCGGGCGAAGCCGCGGGCAAAAGCTAGTAATTTCATAATATTTTACGGAAGTTCGTTTTAAAGACTTTATTAAGTGTAAACGATCCTATGGTATTAACGTAATTGGATAAGAAACCTTAGCGACGCCTCCGGAGTATTAAGCGAAGCTACTTAAAACTTTTGATTCTATATTTTGTTTACTTAGGGTAAGGGTGGCGTGAAGTATTTAATAGTCAAAGGTATGGGTGTTTTTGGTAGAGCGAGATTATTACGAAACACGATTAACGAGAAGAATTGCCAAACTGGGCGGGGCACATTGCTCGCAGTGCGGGTAGCCGATGGAGCCGAAAGTTTCTGGAGTGACGACCGTGTACCGGTAGACGCAGCGTGGGTAGGTCTCCCACAAGGTGGACCGATGATGACCTGGTGAAGCTCGCGGGAATTCGCTGGATACGAGAAGTAGAGGACCGTCGATGTGGCGAGACTAGGAGAACTATATGCAGCAGGCGACGTCTTCCTTCTGAATGATGATGTTGATTAAATTATTACAGTGAACTGTGGTAGAATAGCTGTATACACACTTTAGACTTTCGTACTATGTTTAGTTCACGACCGAGACAGTACACCGCTACATTAAACGTACTTCATCACCTAAAATTAGTTACCTGAGTCGCGATAAGTCAGCCATATAACCGATAATAATCCCCCCCCTCCCCCAACCCCCGCTAGCAACGCCCTAAGCCGAGGTCCGAGTCCCACTAGTTGGCGCCATTAGTGCTGTTGTTGCTAGTAGTCATGATGTTAGTGTAGTATTATATAACTTAGGTTAAGTTTTTCTTTCCTACCATTGGCTGGAGACCCAGGTTTAGGTTTTGAGTAAACAAAAACCGTTTCAAAATGAATACACGCGTATAATTTGTGTTCACAGTTTTCTAGCCAAACTATACTAGCATACTATCAGCTAGTTACTAGCAAATGTGTCAACGGCCTAACACCGAGCAACAAGTGACGGAAATAGTTAATTACTGTTAAAAGTTTTGAATATTTTCCGCTGGTGAGTTTTTAAATTCCAGCCTAAGAGTTTTTGTATTGATTGGCTAGTAGATTTTAGAGGTTAGTTTTAGCTGGGTATATTTTCTTCGGTGTTAAGTAAATGTTATTATTTAGAGCTGCAATTTTTATAGAAATATGTGTAAGTTAATCATTTAATGTACCGTAAAATGCTCTAATTTGGCCTACCTCACTTTATTTTGCCTAAACTGGTTATTTGAATTTCATTTGTAAATGTATTAGGTATATCTAGAGAATTTCGTCTACGGTACGATTTTTATGCATGGCTACACTTAATTTTGGTTCTGTCAAGAAAGCTGTGAAATGTCAGTGAACGTTAGAATTTTAAAAATGGTCCTCGTTGATTTTTTGCCGGGTCTTCAATATTTTATTGTGTGATTATTTTAAGCTATTCTTACGGATCTTAGGGACCATATTAAATGAAAAATAATCTTCTATCTTTCTATCTATATTTTGCACTTGTAAAGCGAGTTTAAGTTGGTAAAATTAAGAAAAACAATTGTGGGTCGCTTTTTATTTCAAATCGACAAAACTTTGCCTGGGGGTAGGGTTGTCAATTTTTAGTTTTTAACCAATCTGTAATCCCGCGAACGCAATTAGAATTACTGTTGTTATTTTATTTTCATATGGTGACAACACTGACAACTCTTAAAGATAAGTACTCAATGTTCAAAATGACTGCCTAACATTGCCTAACTGCAAAAACAAAAAATAGACTTTATGACATGGTTATGTATGAATAATAAACCAATACTTTATGGTTACGGAATCCATTTACTTGGAAACATATTTTAACTGCGATATTCTTGCCTAGGCAAAGTAGAGGATTTTCCATTAACTTTGCCTGGCCATGCCGAAGCTTATTTCTCAGAAAATATGAGGTGTAGGCTATAATGGGTTGTTTTGCTAGGAGCATAAAGTTCTGATTTGCGATATACGACTTTTTCTACTTAGGTGAAAAAAAATCACAAAAACCTCTAAATTCGTGCAAAGTTAGGGCAATTTACGGTATGTGTTATTTGAAGTCCTAAATTCAAGTTAAGGGCTCTATAGTTTTATTGGACAGTTGAATTTTTTAAATCCTATCAATTGTAAGTCTTCAAATAGAAAATAGGATCAAAAAAGAATCGGAAATGATGTGTAAAACCTGGCCCTCAAGACCAATAACGACCCATATTTACAATAGGAATAAATACTCGAGCTTATTTTACATCAGCAACTATAATTATTGCTCTATTATGACTACAAGTTTTTTTTTATTTATTTCACTTAATAATCTGTCATTAGAAAACTATTTTATGTACTTGCTACAATAGTGTTGCCCAGTAGAGTGAAATGCTTGAGATGTGCTATGCAGGGGTTGTCTAATTTACGGAAACTTACCGAGCCGACCATCTCAAAGCTCAAGGTGTCTATTCGCGTCCACAGTTATGCGTAGAAAACTATTGAACCCAAGTAGCGCTAATGTACGTCTATTTTAATAAATAGCCGTCTCTAAACAATATTGGCCGTTATTGGTCTTAAGGACCACTTTGTCCGGTCCTTTGTCATCACACATTTTTTCTCCCCCACTTTAAGGTGTGCGCTAAAACGCGTAACCCCCTATCTTGACCTACACATAATCTGAGTCAGAAGGTAACATATTTTCTCGGCGCGACACCCTCGACCTGATTTACCCCCGGCTTACCCCACGGCGTGCAAGTGATGAGGATTAGGGGATATTATGACTTGCGAACGCCTTTTGTCGTATATAAAACGTCATAATATGGCAAAATATTACGCCTTTTTTTAAGAGGGTTGTAGAAGTCTGAGAGATTGTTTGTTTTATGCAAGAGTTTTATGATCGGAACAGAAGCTTTGAGTGCATTAATTAATTATTAATAATGTAGTAGTTCTATTCTGGGTTGAGTTCTTCCTTGTGGGATTTGTCAGTAGCAGCCCTGAGTCTGGATTCGTGTCCGGTTGATGGCAATAGGCTCGCCCCATATGACATGGGATTTACACATAACGGCGAAATTAGGGTGCATTATACACCTCTGCTAACCCTTCGGAGAATACAAGCGTGCTATTACGTTATGTAGGACTGCTATTCTGATGTTAAATTATTTTATTACTAACAGAATGCTGCAATCTCCAATCCTTTTGCCAAACGTGGTGATTATGTCAGTATTTCCTGATGACATTTGCTTATATCGGTGTATGAGGAGATCGCGATATTCCCGCAATGTATAAGTGCATTTTTAAACCAGACGGCTGGCAGGATGTTGGATCGCTACCAAGGAGGGAGCGGAGAGGGAGAGAGAGGCAGCTGCCACTCTCCTTTCCCGCGCCAGACGCACCGGGCGCCGGAGGGCGCGCGACTATCTCCGACCACCGTAGTGTGTGGCCTGGGGGCAGCGGGTTAGGGGGACCCGTCGCCCGACCACTAACAGGCCCGAGAATGCGGCGCGCAGTGTTCCATGCACGTCTCTCAGGAGGACGTAGGGCAAGGCTCCACAGAAGGAGAAGTCCGCCAGGGGCTGGCAGACCGAGGCCTGCCGGGGTCGCGGTGCATGCAGCTGCGAATCCTGCGACCTCGGCCAAGGGTCAGGAGAAGGAACACCGTGGGTTTTTTCCGGTAAGAGTCCGGTATACCCCTTCGCCTTCCCCGGGCGAAGGGCATCCATGAGTAGATTACCACGAAAAAAAAAGGATGTTGGATGCTACAAGGAAGCGAGACCGAAACAGAGTTGAGTTCCCAGGTTTAGTGTATAGTGTTTTAAGTATAATATGTATGTTCAGTAGGGCTGATGACGCCGCGTTTGGTGAAACATTATTCGTTATCATTACTGTAAGTGGACTGCACATCCAGTCGGCAGTTGTCACGCAGTTGCACTGACTACATTCTAATTGCCTTCAAGCTGCATTCAGCAGTTGCATAGTTTACAGTTACGACTGAATAATGTAGTCTACTTTAAGTTTACGTTAAGTTTAGCAGCCTGAAATAAATAAATTATAGATATTTGCACATAATTGTAATATCATAAAGTTAGACAGCTTTTAATTACTGTCTAGGCCATTAGCAACCAGTCGCTACACAACCAAACATACTCATATCCCACGTACTTACCTACTAGCATACACAAACGCACGCTGATAACATTATCATCACAATGACGGTACATATATCGCCGTGAGCGGACACACCTCGACAACGCGGCGCATTAGGCTACGTTATCGTCGCACGAGATCATTAGCGAGAGAGACAACGCTTGCTGTTTATCTATAGTAGACTAGCTTTTGCCCGCGGCTTCGCTCGCGTTAATTTAGAATTTGACAATCAATTCTTAACACATTACTAAAGATTATACTTAGGTATAGTACTTAGGTGTCGCGGTGCATGCAGCTGCGAATCCCACGACCCCAGCCAAGGGTCAGGAGAAGGAACAACGTGGGTTTTTAGCCGGTAAGAGTCCGGCATAACCCTTTGCCATCCCCGGACGAAGGGTATCCATGAGGATTTTACCAAGGAAAAAAAAAAAAAACGATATAGTACTTAGGTATAATAATAAAATGTGTCCGGTCATGGACTAGCGATATTCTAGGTACTTTTAAAACAACTATTCTAGTACTCAAATACACCATACAGTAGGGTCCAATTCACTTCCATTTTTTTGTTGAGATATTCTGTACGTGTACAAAAAAAGTCATATTATCCCTCAAAGTTTTGGTCCTAGTGAGGTAAAAGTAGGCAAAAATATTGTCTATCGTTTACATTACGGTTCGGGTTCACATTCTCATAACTTTAAGAAAGAGAATATCTCAACAAAAAAGCAAAATGGCTGCCAAATAGCGGGGATGTGGATTGGACCCTAGTGTGTAGTGTATTTGTGTACTAGAATAGTTGCTATATAAGTACCTAGAATATCGCTAGTCCATAACCGGACACGTTGTATAATTCAATCATGAGTCGAAAGACACGTGGCGCCATCTATTAACGTTATTGTTGTTTTCCTCGGGAACAGTACTTTTTTCGGAATGATAGGTACCCTATGTCCGTTTCTGTACACCTAACAACGTATATGCAAAATTTCAGGATGATCGGTTCAGTGGTTTAAGCGTGAAAAGGTAACAAACAAACAAACTTACTTTCGCATTTATAATATTAGTTAGTAATAGCTTTGTAAGTGGAAATGAAAGATCCTAATATTTAAATTAACTTCTGACTCGTATTTAAACAACGTTTACACAAGGGTTTTGAAAATAGGTGAATATTCGAAGTACCTTAGCATTTTTTTTAACAAATCTTTGTTTTCTTGGTTTGTTAACATTAAGTATAATAAGAGTCGTTTTTATTCTTGTCTTATTGCTTGACGGCAGTGGTATAGTTTGAGTGTTCATTATCATAATTGGAATTTTAAAAATCTGCATTCTAAGTTTTGGGATGACGATAATAACGTTCTATGTTTTTCTTAATATTTTATAAATGTTCACCCGAAAACGCTTAGTGATAATAATCTATAGTGGATAGACTGGCTTATTCTTTTTACGTTTTTTTAAGTAGGGTTTTCTTTTATTTTTAAAGTAATTTTTATTGTTTATGCTGTCATTGGGTCCTTGGCTGAAAAAAATAGATTTTCTTTCTTCTACTTTATTTCTTTCAAGTCATAAAGCACAGACTTCACTAGCCGCGAGTCACGTTTAAAGGTAAGTACGAGATTTAAAATCAACAAAGTGAATGTGGATAGCTCTTTACCTAAGAGCTAGACCAGATGAAACGTGCTAATCGATTTCAGTCTCGATGAGGAGCTGAAAAAAAAAACAGATCAAATTTGTGCTTTCTTCACGAAAAATCCGTACTTTAAATGTAAAATTTAAAAACACTATCTTTTTACTCTCAACTGTCATTTACTGATGTCGATGGTTCAGCTGAAGCGCTTTAGAGCTTGATAGTAAACTTTACAGCTTGCCCGGTAAACGAAGCACCTGAATAGTAAATCTAACGTATTTTGTGATTTCTTATTAGCATTTACCATCAAACCTGAATACTTTTTAACTACTTATAAGAAACTTTAAGGCGCTTCCCCTAGCGAATGTGGCGCCACTTCAGAAAAAAAGCATAATTTTTGTCGTGTGACGACACGTTTGGTGCACTGGCTAAGCGATTGGCTTCTGCGCCACGGGTCGTGGGTTCGATTCCCACACGGAACAAAAATTTGTATGGTCTACAGATGGTTGTTTCGGGTCTGGGCGTTTGTTTGTGAGATTTGTGTCTGTAAACGCACCCACGATACAAGAGAAATCTTAGTGTATGGCAACGTTTTAAAAAAAAAACACGCAACATATTGAAATTTCCTACGTGCAACATTTTAGTCAAGTGTTGTAGAAATTTTCGAACACCAAATATCAACGATAGAGCTTCTGTATTCGAAGTTTTAGCGATAAGTACCAAAAACGGCCGTTTTTAGCATTAATTACTAAAACATCTAACCTAAGATGTCAAGTGTTATTTTTTGGTGTTCTTAAATTTCTACATCACTTGATTAAAATGTTGTACGTACGAAATTTCAATATGTTGTGTGTTGACAGAAATTATTCTTTTTTTCTGAAGTGGCACCACTTTCGCTGGGGAAAGCGCCATAAGATAGAAGGTAATCTAGATTTTTTTAGACAATTTCTTTAAGAACAAGGTAATCTTGAAATTCTTCTTCCTATTACCCTTTTCCCAACTATGTTGGGGTCAGCTTCCAGTCTAACCAGATGCGGCTGAATACCAGTATTTTACATGGAGCGACTACCATCAGAACTCCGCAACCCAGTTACTAGGCATTGGCTATATCCTAAGGTTAGACCCGTTGTCAGACTTTCAGGCTTCCGACTACCTGCTACGACTGTCATAGGTATTCGTGTAAAAGACACAACAAAATAATCGTTTACGGGTAATTCTATCATTACAGTTACAGCTAATTTCGGTATGTCAGGATTGCGAGCAAGGTAAATGTAAAACCAACATAGACTCTCCACCACTGAGAGTACTTGTATTTGGGTTAGTGTTAGTAACATGAACTAGATCACAATATAATACATTACACAATTATTACAAACTAGCTTTCGCCCGCAGCTTCGCTTGCGTGAAATTTTGAACCCGTTAAGTGACAATTTTCCATACAAACTTTCATCCCCTATTTAACTCCCTTAGGGTTTGAATTTCGAAAAATCCCTTCTTAGTGGATGTTTTTGTCACGTAAGGAACCTACTGTCCAAATTTCATATTTCCAGCTTTAGTGGTTTAGGCTCTGCGTTGATGAATCAAACGTCAGTCAGTACCAGTCTCTTTATATTTTATATAAGAAGATTACAAGATCATAAAATAAGGACAAGCTAGCAGTGGCGAAGGGTAAATTGTCTTAAAAGGGAAGCCGGACCAAAAAATGCTTACCTTGCTCAAGTGTGATACGTGAATTCCAGTAACTACTCGTTTCGAAAGGGAAACCGATAGGAATCGAGTTGTATGGAGCCTTCGCCACTGCAAGCTAGTTAAATATAAAAGGTCAGACTTCTTCAGCTGATATATTCGCTTCGTCGAATGACCACCGCCTTTATAACATCGGGTAGGTTGATCCATATCGACAACTCCCTTCCTTTGTCAACATTGCCTAGTGCTACCCGCTACCGATAACATTCTTATGACACTCGGGACCAACGGTTTAACGTGCTCTCCGAGACACGGAGATATCTACCTTAAGGTAGATAGGTAATCTAGTTTTTTTCAGTCAATTTCTTCAAGAACAAGGTAATCTTGAAAGACTTTCGTAAAACGCCAGGTGAATAGCACGTTTTCTAATTCCATCACTTTCGCTTATTCAAGCGAACTTTTTTTACTTGCAAACGAGCGAAATCAGCGTGAAACTGATTTAAGCGTAATGACTGTGCGCTCTAGTATTCAGTCAATTTCACAAATCGGACCCACCCTAATTGGAGTGAGGTCAAAGTGAGAAAATTTTTGGGCTCCAGAAAGAGCGGGGAAAGCGTAAGCGAATTTAAAGATTTGTAAAAGAAAGTGGGGATGGTTTGTGAAGTAACTATCTACACCCGCGCCTAAAATGCACCACTGTACTGTACTGTACACAATACGACTTCAGATTTAAAAAAAATATCTAAATAAAAGGTTAGTCGGAAAGGGGGTACTAATCCACGGGCCACTGAAAGTATCGCTGATGACTGTTTTAAAGCAAGTATTATTGCAGCAGTAGTATTACACCATGGACTATCCCCCCATCTTATTCATTGTTTTCCTGTTCATCCAAAGGTTGTCTGATAGATATCGCTATTAGCGATAAGACCACCATTGTACCCTTCATTCAATATATGATATTGTATAAGAGCTGTGTTATATTGTAATATTGGTGTAAAATAAAGTATATTCTATTCTAAAATTGGAATTTTTATTTCCATGCAAAATGATTTTAATTTTAGTTTTTTTTTTAAATTATACATACCTGCTTTATTTACGAATTCGAAAAATAGAGCTTCTATTCTGTGATCCCAAATATGAAATAAAACGTGAACATAGCTGATCGTAGCTGAGGTTAGATAGATTTATTTTGATCTTATTTTTATGAAATCTTTGTATAACAATTTCTCTTAAACTATTGACTTTTGGGAAAATTTGTAAAACAAATATGTTTACTATTATAAGTACTTTAACACCCTTTCAGATTAGTACCCCTTTTCCAACTAACCTTGTATAAATCTAAAGTCCTATTTAACTCCCTTAGGGGTTGAATTTCAAAAAATCCTTCCTTATTCCTTGTCTACATTATAAAGGAAACGTCTCTGCAAAATTTCAGCTTTCTAGGTCCAAGGGTTTGGGCTGAGCGTTGATGAGTTAGTCAGTCAGTCAGAACTTTTCTTTTTATTTATATAGATTTTCCATTAGGGTTTTTTTTTACCTGTAAGGTATTTAAAAACAATACGCGAATTTCAAAAAGTTGTTTTCCATACAAAAAAAAAAAAATCTAGTCTTATTCACATTTTGTGACTATGGAAGCCCCGTAGGTACCTCTTAATATGTCGACATCAGGAAACCGCTAAACAATTCCACCGGTACAGACTGTTCTAGTTGTTAACTTTCTACACCCTGTATCGGCGGCGGTAACCACTTTCAATCAAGTGGGCCAACGGCTTGTTTGCCAAGATAATACATTAAAAAAAAAACAAGTTTCCTCTGCCAAAAATTATCTAATCGGTATAATGTAGTTTAGCCCCCAAAACGTAGCAAACAGATAATAATATGCACACAGAATAACATTTGCATTTATAATATTTGTGTGGAACTAGGTAATAAACTCTAGTACGCGTTAACTATACAGAATATCTACAGCGTTAACGTCAACACGCGTTGTTATTAGAACATTTGTAAACGTGTGAAACCAATAAAAATGTTGGGCACAATTTTGGCCAGCAAACCAGGTTTCACAATAAGCTGTACGGGTTAACTATACAGAATGTCACTACAGCTTTAACGTCAACACGCGTTGCTATTGGAATATTTTATAAATGTGTGAAACCAATAAAAAATTAAGTCACAATTTTGTCCAGCAAACCGGATTTCACCACAAGCTCTAGTACGCGTTAACTATTCAGAATGACACAACAGCGTTAACGTCAACACGCGTTGTTATTGGAATACTTATAAACGTGTGAATCCAATAAAAATGTTGGTCACAATTTTGGCCAACAAACCGGGTTTCACAACAAGCTCTAGTACGCGTCAACTATACAGAATGTCACAACAGCGTTAACGTCAACACGCGTTTTATTGGAATATTTATAAACGTGTGAAACCAATAAAAATGTTGGTCACAATTTTGGCCAGCAAACCGTGTTTCACAATAAGTTTTAGTACGCGGTAACTTTACAGAATGTCACTACAGCGTTAACGTTAACACGCGTTGTTATCAGAATATTTGTAAACGTGTGAAACCAACAAAAATTTAGTCATAATATTGTCCAGCAAACCGGATTTCACAATAAGCTCTAGTACGCGTTAACTATACAGAATGTCACTACAGCGTTAACGTCAACACGCGTTGTTATTGGAATATTTATAAACGTGTGAAATCAATAAAAATGTTGGTCACAATTTTGGCCAACAAACCAGGTTTCACAATAAGCTGTACTCGTTAACTACACAGAATGTCACTATAGCGTTAACGTCAACACGCGTTGTTATTGGAATATTTATAAAAACGTGTGAAACCAACAAAAAAAATTGACAATTTAGTCCAGCAAACCGGATTTCACAATAATCTCTAGTACGCGTTTTAACTATACAGAATGTTACTACAGCGTTAACGTCAACACGCGTTGTTATTGGAACATTTGTAAACGTGTGAAACCAAAAAAAAATTAGTCACAATTTTCTCCACCAAACCGGGTTTCACAATAAGCTCTAGTACGCATTAACTATACAGAATGTCACAACAACGTTAACGTCAACACGCGTTGTTATTGGAACATTTGTAAACGTGTGAAACCAATAAAAATGTTGGTCACAATTTTGGCCAGCAAACCGGGTTTCACTTACGAGTTCGGTTACAAGCTTTGGTGTGAAGGGTATTCTTGGCTGCTTGCCAACTCGTGAAATATATCTACAAGCTTCCTGAATAAAGTCTGTTATTCCAGCTGTCATAGGTACCGAGGTGGCAACTTGTAACTTTGATACCAACGTGATTTTATATTTTTCTGAGTAGATTTTTTTAGGTGGTACTGCTGTAACTAAGACGTGAGTTGTCTCTCATATCGATGGCAATAACACACAGTATACATTATATAAAGTGTAAACAAATTCTTGTAATTCCTTCAAACCGCGTGATCTACTGGTGACACTGATTGACCCTGCATAGTTTTTTCTTAAATCAACAAAAAAAAAACTTTATAAAATTAACCATGGTGTTCTCTGAGTAATTTTAGCGTCCCAAGTTAACTGACTGCGTGGAGCGATATCGCGCTAGTTGTGCCCGTCAGCTGTGTCGCCGTGCCTAAATTCATTCATGAATGGCATCGAAATTTTCTATCACAAAAAAAAATTTGGGAAAAAAAAGTTTGTTTTTAATCAATCTAAATCCCGTGCGGGGTTAATCTGTACCATTAATAGATCACGTGATTTGCAGGAATTACACAAATTCGTTTACACCCTGTAAAGTTTTTTTTTGTGTAGGTAATAGGTTCGCAAACAAACCGACGGCCTACCTGATAATCAGTGGTTACTGCTACCTATTTCCACCTACAACATCAAGAGGATTGCTGATGCGTTGCCAACCTTAGAGACGAAGCTGGAAAATCTCATGTGCCTGTAATTTCACCGGCACCAATTTACAACGGAACACAGCAATGCTGCTTAAAGGCAGAAATAGATATGGAGGTAGTACTTCCCTGAACGAAGTCTTTCACGAGGAGTTCATCATTCATCATTCAGCCGAAAGACGTCCACTGCTGGACACAGGCCTCCCCAAAAAGGGGTTTACCATAATCACCACGCTTGGCGCGGGTTGGCGATCGCCTTCCTTCCTCGTGGTCAAACTTAATGGTCAAACTGATTTGACCACGAGGAATTCTGTTCCGGATAGTCAAACTACTTAGTTTAACGAAAAATATCCACCCTTTGTTATAGTTCGTAAATATACGTATACAGTCATTAACAAAAATAATTATCATAGTTTATTTAAAAAGTACTCAACACTTATATCGCCATGCATTAATTGCAGCTGACACTTCATTATGAAATCATCTCGACATATTTGATCTTGGCGGCGGAGAGATACTTTTTCATTAGAAGATTTTTCTTATTGTATTCAGGTTTAAAGTAAACGAGCAACTGTAATTTATTGGATTATGACGTTAAGACAATAAGACTGCAATGTATACAGTTTGATAAAAAGTTTAAATGGCCACTCAGTTTAACTATCCGGAACAGAATTCCTCGTGGTCAAATCAGTTTGACCACGAGGAAGGAAAGATCGCAGTATGGTTGTTAAAGTACTCAGAGAACGCTGCTGCCCAATCTCTAGAGAATCCCTTAGTTGCCTTTTAGGACACCCACGGCAAGAGATGGTGTAGTGCTATTCTTCTAGTCTGGCACTACACGAGACAAGGAGTTCTACTACTCTAAAAATGATAAGGAAAAGTAGTAAAATAGTTTGGAATGTAACTCGGTATATAAGATAACAAACCTAGGTACCTAATAAACTGAATTACTAGCTACTTATTGTTACAATAGAGTACTCGTCTGCCGAAAGTGGTTATGGCAATCTTCATTCATTACAGCGATCTTTTTTCTTTCTTCAGTGGAAATCTTCCTGAGTACTTTTCGCGTGGGAAAGGCTTACCAACTAAAACCACCGGCTCAAAAGATCTAGATCTGGATCGGGGTCTTCCGTGGAACGCACAACGATCCACAAGGAGTTCTATGATCACGTCTTCTGACTACTTTGATGGTAAGAATCACGGAATAGAAAAATCAAGAGGAAGTGCCAACACAACTATCTCGCGTGTGTCAGAATTCGCGTGCCACTGGCTCGTGCGAATTCTGATCGCGATTACGATTAGCTTCTTGCTGTGACACAACGTCTCGAACTCATACGTAAAATATTAGATACATACCGTATTGTGTAATTATAATGTATAAAAATGATAGTAGAACGAGAAATGTATCTCACAGAGGTGTATAAAGTAAAAAACTTTGATATCCTTCAATACAATTGTTATGTGAGTTTGGCGACACTAGTTACACTAACACTGGCACTCCTAAGGAAGTTTAAGGGCATTTCCACTTCTTTTTTATATTTCGTGATAAGAATAATGAGAGTGCAACACCTAGTAAAATCAAAATCGCGGGTTTCGAAGCCCAAAATAAAATTCAGAAAATTCCGGACAATCCGATTGGCGGAAACAGGAAAAATAAAGGGGCCAAGGTCCAGGGTTTAATCAATTAAGTAATAAATAAGCACCATCAGCTAATGCAAGCAAGTTTGTTTGTTAGTTTGTTTTTCTAAAAGTTTCCGTAGTTTTTATGTGTAGTGTTTGTGCCAAAAAGCGTGGGAGTCATTTTCTGACATCTTTGTATACAGGATGCTTAGAACAACGCGATCGACATAGTCGGAAGTAGCCCCACCGTTCTCTTTCAATACAGAAAAGTCTGTAATTTTTTTGCAGGAGGGAGGGGGGGGGGGGTGTCTCACACTTTTGGATTCTACACAGTAGCTACGACATTCACACGTAATTTTTTTTTTTTTTTTTATTAGGTATACAGTTCGTGTCAAATGGGACCTAAGCGAGTAGACAGAGGGGAAATGTTCTCCATGGCCACTTCCGACTATGATACCTATACGTAAAGGAAGCAGGTAGAAGCAGGAACAAAATACACATTATTCCCTTGCAAATACAGCAACAAATGACGGCCTACCAGCACTGATCGGAGCAGGTCGTAACTTGTCGGCGCAGTTCTGAGCTTGTCGGCGTTGGTTCGCCACACAGTATAGAGACTACCTGCGCCGACTAACTGCGCGGACCAGCACCGACAAGCGCTGACAGATCGTCACCGGCAGCCCGCTTTCTACGTGTATACACTCTATGTCGATCGCGTTGCTCTAACACAGGGTGTAACATGTGAATTTGAACAGGGGTGAAAATGGAAGTTGTGTAGGTGTTTTTGAACCCAAGCATACTTTGATCACAAATTTTGTAAGCGTCAAAAGTGCACAACCGCGGTTAACCCTAAGATCAGTGGCGTGGGCGCGGGGTTTGTACATATTAAATGAGGGTAAGTAACAGGTACAGAACAGTTCTCAAAAGAGACCCTTAATTTATATTGCCAATTTTGACGAGACTCTTGATCAAGTGTGCTTAAGATTTCTTTATAACCGACTTCCAACAAAACGAGGATGTTCTCAATTCGTCTGTACATTTTTTTTTATGTATGTTCGAGCAATCTCTGTCATGCACTGATTTAAATGATGCTTTCTTTTTATTGTTTTTTTTTAATTTGCTTGCACGTCACGTTCTTTTGTGCACGTCATGCTCGTGAACGAGTGCCGTCTATCAGGACTGGTCAACCCCTAACTGCTATGGCAATCCTAAGCTGGGTACTCACTTAGCAGCGTAGTGTGAGGTTCGGAATCAGACAACTTGCTTAGTTCAAATCCAATATAATAATAATGAATATAATTGGTTACAAGATTAAATACGAATACAATTCTAGTTGCTACATAGATTAATAATAGAATACAGAGTTGTCATTAGGTAGTACATCACACATCCCATATGGGAGAAAAAAAAATATTGATATTTATCTATGTTTTTTTTTTTTACACACAATACAATTTGGTCCTATTTTTATGAACAATTTCCTCTTTACCATTTCGTATTATTTTAACATTGCAATTCAAATCTTCCAACACTTCAAAAGGACCTAGAAAAATATTATCAAATTTGTTGCCTGATTCATTTTTAAGTAACAAAAAATCACCTTTGTTATACATAATAGGTTTTGTATACATGTCATAAATTTCTTTTCTGTTATGTTTACTTTTAATTAAATTGCATTTAGCATCATTTTGAGCTTTTTGCAAACGGAATTTTAGCTCTAGAGGATAATTATCTACATTATATAATGGTTCTACAAATTTTGTATGTACCAGATTACTGGGTAATCTACAATGTTTTCCGAATACAAGTTCAAAGGGTGTATACCGAGTTTCAGAGTGAGTTGTCGTATTGTACGAGAAACACCAGTATGGGAGCCAAGTACTCCAATATCTCGGATTATTATCACATTGAATTCTAAGAAAAGCATTCAGAGATTTGTGGGAGTTCTCAAGAGAACCAATGGTCTCATGATGATAGGCTGATGAAAAAGTTTGATGAATATTAAGTAATTTACATACCTGGCTCATGATGGACGACACGAACTCTGTTCCCCGATCTGAGGTTACTTCTCGAGGGATACCATACCGAAGGATAAAATTCTCTACTAAAGAACGAGCTACACTATCACTACTCTTAGACTCTAATGCGAATGCCTCTACATACTTGCTAAGCTCGCATTGCAAGGTGAGTATATAAGTTTTGTTATAGTAATCTTTCTCTAGTGGGCCTACTAGATCTATAAATATCTTGTCAAAAGCTGACTCTGCTGTCGTTGTAATAGTCATTGGTTGTTTGGTAGGTAAAGAGTGCTTTTGTTTTTGACACTTTTCGCACTTCTTTACAAACTCTGCAACGTCCCTATTCATATTAGTCCAGAAATAATACTTTTTTATATTATTTAGCATTCTCCTTACGCCAGCGTGGCCACTCGTTGGCAATAAGTGAAAGTCATTTATTATAACTTTTCTATCATCATTGTTAGTTATTTTTGTTACTCCTCTAATTACTAATACACGAGGACCTTTCCATGATGATTTATTTTTTATTTCTTTCGTTAACCACTCTATAAACTTTATATTTTCATTATTCTTAATAATGTATACTTCGTGCACGTTTATTTTATTACAAAACAACTCAAAATCTCTCACGAAGACGTCTCGCGCCGAACATGATCGAGAATTAGTGTTGATATTTATTATTGATTTATCTGGCACGTAATCAAAATTACTATACTTTTTTATACCGCTATTATTTTTAGTAAATATAACTTCAACACAATTTTTTGGCGGTTTAAGAATTTCTACGACCTTTAGCTGTTCCGCAGAACCACTGTCGGGAGAAATTTTATCAGTCAAAAGACTATCACACGGCCTCTCATTCTGTTTCCTTTTCATACTTCTTGTCATCACATTAATTGCAGTCGCATTAATGTTTTTCAATTCTTCAGATGTTAACACAATACGAGACAATGCGTCAGCAGCCACATTATCTACCCCTTTGACATATTCAATTTTGTAATCATACTCTTCCATGGTGAGTCTAAATTTTAACAACCTGCTTGATGGGTTATTAATGCTGAACAAGTAGACTAATGGCTTGTGGTCTGTCCTAATTTTAAATTGTTTCCCATATAGATAGGGCCTGAAATACCGGACCGCCCAAACTATAGCTAGTAGCTCTTTTTCTATAGTGGGATAATTAACTTCCGATTTATTTAATGTGCGACTTGCATAAGCGACAGGCAAATTATTTTTATTACATAGTACTGCGCCTAGAGCTACAGCAGACGCATCTGTTTGTAAAATAAATTCATTTTCGATCGCAAAATCAGGATATTGTAATATTGGTGGTGTTACTAAAGCATTTTTAAGTGTTACAAAAGAGTTCTGACATTCATCCGACCATTCAAAGTTAGTTCCTTTTCTACATAATTTATTAAGAGGTAACGTTATATCTGCAAAATGAGGTATAAATTTTCTATAATAATTTCCGAAAGCAACAAAACGTCGGACTTCATCAGAGTTTGATGGAGTAGGGTAATTTTGTATACTCTTGGTCTTTTCAGGGTCAGGAAGAACACCTTCTGATGATACTACATGTCCCAAATACAAAAGTTCCTTTTTGAGAAATTTACATTTTTCTGGGTTTAGCTTTAAATTGACTTTGCGTAATCTTTGGAAAATATCAGTTAAATTTTTATTGTGTATCTCTAAATTCCTTCCAAAACATATTAAATCATCTAAATATATCAGACATTTATCGTACTGTAATCCAGACATAGCAACTGTCATAAGTCTGCTAAAAGCACTAGGACTTGTTTTTAAACCCATGGGAAGTCTTTTCAGGTGGTATTGTCTGTCTGTAACAAAAGCAGTATATTTTCTAGAAGATGAATCAAGTTCTAGTTGGTAGTAACCCTGGCTAAGGTCTAAATGTGAGAAATAGATTGCCCCTGATAATGAATCTAGTATCTCAGTTATATTTGGTAGAGGGAACTTGTCATCCTTAATCTTTTCATTCAATTTCCTGTAGTCAATCACAACTCGCCATTTTTTATCGCTCACACAGTTATCAGTCTTCTTTGGCACTAACAGAAGAGGGCTAGACCATTCGCTCTGGCTCTCTTCTATTATGTCATCATTTAACATCTTTCTCACTTGCCTATCTATCTCTATTTTTTGGGATTTCGGAAGACGATAGGGTTTTACGTAAGACGGGGTCTCGTTTTCTTTAAGCTTTATAGACTGTTGGTATAAATTGGTAACACCTAGTTTGTCACCTGATAAAAGAATACGTCTGAATATTTTGCGCAAATATTTTCAATACTGGTTTGCTCTTCGTGGTTTAAGTAACTCAATTTAAGAATTGAGAATAATTTCTTAACTCTATCCGCGTTAACGGTTTCTTTTTTAAAATAGCAAATTGAATAATCGTCTAAATTTAAAACGTCTATGCTAAAAAAACTTAATCGAACTTCTTCTTCTCTAGTATTTAATATCTTTATAGGTATTTTTTTGTTAACAGGGGAAACTACAGTACTTGCCAAAAATATACCAACACACAATTGCTTAGATGCGACAATGGAATCTACTGTTAATGACGTATCAACGTAGTGAATAGATTCACATCGTGGGGGCAAAATAATAAAATTATTCGAACCCAATTGTCCCATTTGCAATGGAAGTTTGACGGCATTATTAATCGCATTATTCTGTAATGTTAAAGAATTATTTTCAAAATTAACAATACATTTAAATTTACATAAAAAATCTTGTCCTAAAATACCATGTGTCCGACAAGGTAAACCCCCAATAACGTAAAATTTATGTTCGAATTCATTTTCATTATAATAAAGTTTTAAATAAACAAAACCTTCTGACAGCACATAGCCACCAACACCTCTAATACGAACTTTCTGTATATGGAATGGAATGTTCCTGCCGATTAAATGTTCGAGCTTGATGACCGATAAGGAGGCGCCAGTGTCAAGTAGCCAGCTATGTTTAGTATTAAACAAACTAAATGTTACAGAATTAAGATTATTACAATACGAATCTAAATGATTATGCCCGAAAAAACAAATTTTGCAACTCATCATTTTGAGAATGAGCCTCACCTTGCGAATTGGCCTCTCCCTGGGAATTGGCCTCTCCCTGGAAATTGGCCTCTCCCTGAAAATTGGCCTCTTGTTGCAATTTGGTATCACCTTGAGCCAGATTTAACTGTTGGTTATTATTATATCCGCGGTACCTTCTATTAGAAAAGTTACGACCCCTATAGTTACGCCAATTATTTCTAAAACCTTGACTATTACCACGATCAGAGTTAGTTGCAGAAGATGACGATTTATCTCTCGAATAACCCCTAAAAGAGCTAGGGCCTCTTTGATACGAATACCCACGATTATAGTTTTGGAAATTACCTCTTGTATTATGTTGAAAATTCATCAGCTGATCTTCAGGAACCGATAACAACTCCTCGTCCAGTGCACCTCGTATAGCTTCCTTCAGCGATGAATAATTCCTGGCTGCCACTATAGTACTTATTCGGCTACTACGCAACCCATCTGTGAATCTACGTATTGCATTTTTTTCGTTAATAGGCTTTAATATTTCATAAGTTGTAGTGTCACCGTTAGCTTGCGTAATAGTCAATTCAACAAAAAGTTCCTCAATTTGCTTACCGAATTCTTCTATACTCGAGCCGTCCTGCCGAGCCTTTTGAAGTTGCTGCTGAATAGTAGTGTCAGATTTTTTACGTAAAAGCTGCTTCCTCATGTCCTTAATAAGATCTATAACAGAAGCATAGTTACCACACAAGCGCAGCTTGGCGCTCTCTGAAAGCCTTGCCTTTAATACGAAATTAATTAGTGTTTGGCTCCCATTACTGTCTAACATAGTATTATAAAATTCAATGTTAGAAATAATTTGTTTAGTAACTTTCTCTTCATCAGTCATCATCGGAATAAGTGATAAAGCTGTCTTCAAATTAAATTCCTCCATGTTGCTTTCCTGATCAACAGTCTTACACAAGTCAACGATTTTCAAGTATAATGATTTTATTTGATTACACAATTTCTCAATTTGACTGATGTCTGAAGATTTAATCTCCTGGTTGGCTATCTGCAAGTTAATTGTTTCGTACGAAGTATTGAATTTATGATACAAAGCATTCGCCTCAGATAATTTCTCTGATTTAATTTTTGGAGATCTGCGACTTGGGCCTATTTTAATTAAATATTCTTTAATTTGTTTTATCGTTTCATATAATTCCTTTAAACCTTGCGCCATAACAAAGGAAATTAACGACTATAGTAATAATACGTATACCTACGATTAGCTGCATACATAATGGTATACGCAGCCCTTATACCTTTATAATATAATTATAAACCTTAAATTACGCCAATAATAATATCGCGATAATCTCGCACCACCGCACTATAATGACCTTTTCACTTTGCGCACTTTCACTTTACTTTTCGCACTCACGAATACATTTCAGACCTCTTCTATTTTCGGCTCTCTACGCCGAAAGAAACTCGCCGACCGACGCAATGCAAACTCGTTCAATTCTCTCTGTATCCACTGCCCGTGACATTTTCGATACAGCCGGACAATGATATAAAGTCCACCAATAAACAGCAGTACGCAGATCACACCCAGTATATGGGTGGTCGCACTTGTATGGTAATACAGTTGATCAATCGAGGCGTAATTACTGCCACCTACAGCATTCTGCGGCACAATCACCTCCTCAGTAGATTGTGTGGATCCCATTTTGCGTACATAAAACTCTGCTTACACTGTCTTGAACAACGGTCGTAATTATAATAATCATTTTAACGAGTCTTAACCGTGGCACTGTTTTGAGTTTGCATGCCTTATACAGGCAACGGAATTTGCTTACTCAGATTTCGCGCTAAGTCTTCTCCGATGGCAGGGTCGCCATGTGAGGTTCGGAATCAGACAACTTGCTTAGTTCAAATCCAATATAATAATAATGAATATAATTGGTTACAAGATTAAATACGAATACAATTCTAGTTGCTACATAGATTAATAATAGAATACAGAGTTGTCATTAGGTAGTACATCACAGTAGCACGTAACGTATCAGATACGGTATCAAGTGAGTACGTAGGCACGAGCCCGCTGCGAGCCGCTCGCGCGTGGAGCGCTGTAAGCTCGCAGCGACCCGCCGAGTGGCGGTTTCACTGCGAACACAAAGGCGGCTCGCAGTGTGCTCGTGGACGGCGTCACGATCGCTTGTGTAGGTGAGTACGTACGCGCGAGCACGAATGTTGTCGGCGTGACGTCGTTGCGAGCACTGCGGATCCGGCAGCTCATAGCTAGATACGCGGTGGACCGTGGACGAGCCGTACCCACTTGCAGGTTGATACCATATCTGATACGTTACGTGCTACGCTGCTAAGTGAGTACCCAGCTCTAGAAGGCATATTTTTCTATTTGTTACTCTTAAGTGAGCATTATAACTTGCATATTCTTATTCTTTTTCTCATACTACTGTAATGGAATTGTCATGAACTACTATTTTGAAAGGAGTATTCATAAAGTTTCTTGCGGCTCTTCTCCATGGAACCTACCTTTTGGAACCGTGCACCTAGTTTTGACGTTTTAAAAGTGCCTGAAATCTGGTCTATTTGAAATAAAACACTTCGACTTTGACTTTGCTCGGTTTTAAATGTTTAAACACACAGCCTGTATATCTGTTTCCATTTCCATTTGAATTAGTACAATCGCTATTTACTTAGTCAAATAAGTCGTAAAAATACTTAGGGCCAATTTCACCGACCAAATAAAACGCGATCAACGGAGCATAAACGGCGATTTTATGTTAATCTAAGTTTAAGATTTGTTTTGGCATTTCACCGACAGTATTTAAACTAGTTTAGTGCTAAACGCAGTTACTTCTCTGAACGCCCAATTTTGACCGTTTAGCGATCTTAAACGCGATTAAGGAACATCTGGCACAAGCAAAAACTGACCTGCGGACCTTTTTTTTAAATGTGTATGGGTAGATTCATCCTGACCAGTTTATTAGAAAAGGCCAGATGTCTCCTATTAACAAGTAAAGGGATATTTCGGCAAAATCGTATATTTTTCTATTAAATATGTATAAAAAAATTGGTTTTGATATCCAAAAACTATCACATCAATGCATAATCACATAATATTTTGAGATATATAATAAAAAGAATTTACTCATTTTTTTCATTTCCACTAAATTACGTGCACTGCAGATCAGAAAAATACAGCCACGCAAAACGAACAATATAATTATCGTCACTTTACGAAGTTAACATAACATTAATATTGATAGCCAAAGAAATACGTTTTGTTACACGTATTTTTACACAAATATTGCTATCGTTTTGTCAAGTTTCTATGCAAGGACAAAACGCAACGCGACGTTGCCGTTCTGAAATACCATAATCTCGGTTTTCGTAAACGCGATCAACGGAACGGCCGTTTTGCTCTGTGAAATGCAGTTGATTTTAATCGAGATCAAATCTTGATACTAATCTCAGTTAGTGTAAACGCAGTTTTACTGAACGGAGTTTTGGAGACGATCGGTGAAATTGGCCCTTAGTAGCATGACACTAAAGTTAAATGGCATTGCAAGAATGTATGACGTAACGCAAAGGTGACCTGACTTTGTATCTGAAAATTAAGTTAATTAGTCCTCTCCTTCGTGTCAGTAGAGGTATACGAGAATAGCCTCCGGTTTCTGAATTGAGAACCCTAGGATAAGCAGTACTTAAGTCTTCTTCTTTCGTGTCGGCACGAGTTACAAGAATAGCTCATGCCCTAGTGAAAAAATTGGCCAATCAGCAAGGTTGGTAGCGAAGCTGACTGCCCAGGATGCGCCGGACGTACTTAAGTATCGTCACTCGTGGAGGCTAACTTAAGTACTTAACTTAGTACTTAAGTAACATTTGAGTACGGAGTTGTCAAAAAAATTATGGATTTTAAAGCATTTTTTTGACAACTCCGTACTCAAATACTACTTAAGTATTGTTCGAATTCTCAATATTCAGAAGCCGAAGATAGGTCATGCCGTGGTAAAAAGATTAGCCAGTCAGCAAGCGGAGCTGACTGCCCAGGTTGCGCCGGAAGTACCTGAGTATCATCATACATGGAGGCTAGAGTTAATTACTATTTATTATAATTAGATTACACTTTTGTTTTTAATCGTTTCCCCACCCTAAGATTTCTCTTGTATCGTGGGTGCGTTTACAGACACAAATCTCACATACACAAACGCCCAGACCCGAAACAACCATCTGTAGGCCATACAAATTTTTGTTCCGTCTGGGAATCGAACCTACGACCCATAGCACAGAAGCCAATCGCTTAGCCACTGCACCAAACGTGTCGTCAATTATTATTAATTTGTATTTTAACATTCTTTTTTCTCATCGTTCTAATACTTACTCTTCAAATTCTCCATAGAGGCATATTCGCTGAGATGACCACATTCCAAGAGCTATCACAGTTTTTAATAACATCAAGCCCAACGGGACAGCGCATGTGCCATTCACTTCAAATGAAGGAATCTTAAAATTTGCGCAAACAAGAGGGTAAGTCTACCCCTTTCGTTATCGACCCATAATAGACCCAGCAAATTAAATTCCTTTGTCGGATTATGGTGAGATATACGTTTTAAGGCCATCTGTTTTAGCTGTCTGCTTTGTTAAGGGCTGAGTCATACTGGAGGTGCTTGCAGACGTCTTGAATAGGGTCTTACGTCCATTTTTGAAAATTGTTTCAATTAGATTCTATAGTGCTAATGTTCCACTAAAAAATTCACAAAATTTTTATTCAATCGTTAAGTGCCATAAAAGTGCATTTAAATTTTGCATTTTCGCGTCTTTCGCGCGTAATTTGACGAAAACGCTAGACGCAGTGGACGCCATATTGCTCTACGGTCATGACGTCAGTTGGCTGTGTAAACAAATGCAGTGATATTTTGGATGTTATGTTAATCGTTTAGTTGACAGTTGACACTTCTAAATTTACATAGCCGTATGACGTAATAACATGGCGACTACTATTTAATGGTGTTATGAAACAGATTAAAAAAGCTGAAACCTTTGAATTGAATTTTAAAATTTAGTTTGCTATTTTATGAACTAAAACTAACGTTTTCCGACTACTTTTTGCCTAAGCTATCTCAATAATATATTATTTTTAGATTTTTCCCTATAGTAAAATACCCTATCATGCCCAATTTGTAGGAAAAATATGGAAAGCTACAATCTGGGTGTCTTCAAGTCACGAGTGAATCGGTTTCTTCTGGGCAAGCGTGCTCCATCGTAGACCGCATCATCGCTTAACATCAGGCGAGAGGGCGGCCAAAGGCAGGCCAAGTAAAAAAAAAAAAGTTCTCTGGTTGGTTGGTTTTAATCTAAGACCGTGGTTTTATTTGTTAAAACTTGTTTTAATTTGCAGGGACCTTTCAAGATGATGACAAAGGAATGATTATGTGGAACTTAGAAACGTGTTCATGCAGCCACATCAGCCCACAAACTTGCCCTGGTGAACACGAACCTGCCAATGAATGAATGATATGGTAACACAGGTTGATACATATAAAAAAGTTTCCAACACATCTCGCCTTCAGTTAGCATGCAACAATCATTTTGTAGGTAAACTTTATATTTTATAAAGTTAAGAAATTCTTCCATAGTTTAGAAGCAATTTTCAATATCACTATAGTTTTTTTTTAAAAAAATTCTAGGAGGCTAGAGGTTGCCAGCGGCTCTGCCCGCGTGGATGTCGTTTATTGCGTATTCCGCGTTTTTGTCTACTATATTATGCATGTATTATACACCAAACCTTCCTCTTGAATCACTCTATCTATTAAAGAAACCGCATCAAAATCCGTTGCGTAGTTTTAAAGATCTCAGCATACATAGGGACAGACAGACAGCGGGAAGCGACTTTGTTTTATACTATGTAGTGATGATACACCGGTAATCACGACACTTAGGAAATAGCTAATCGCGGCATATTGTTATTATTGGCCGTTAGAAATTTGACATAAGGTCCAATAGAAATATTGTCTTTTTATCTCTAGTATGGCAAACCGGCGATAAATAGTTCATTGAAAATGGCAGTATATCATTACATGAAAATAGTGGTGCCCACAATCTCAACAACGATCCTTTGTCCCCATTTACAAAACCAACGGTTGGAACCCTTGTGGTCTATTATTTGTCCGACACATTAACACAGAATTCTTAATTACATATTAATTTAAAAGAACGTAGTAATCGACATTAAAGTGTAATTTCGAACACATACGTTAAAACAATAACCCGTCCGAAAAACATACATCATTAAAAAATATGAGAAATGACCAATTTATCGGAACATCATTCAACCGCAGACAATAAACTCTCCTCGTTTACATTATCTGTGTGAACGAATGAACGAGAACGAATGAAAGTTTATTCACACGATCGTTCAGAATTGTATAATTAAAATGTAATCCTTTATAATCCGAGGATGTGAGACTCGTGAATCATTTCATCGCTTAATTTGGTTATATTTGGTTTTTTAATTATAATTAACTGTATTTTTAACCGACTTCAATAAGGAGGTCTCAATTCGAATGTGTTTTTTTTATCTTTATTACTCGATTATTCCGCCAATTATGTATTGATTTTGATGGTTCTTTTTTATTTGATAGACCATACTTCAGAGATGGTCCCATATAAATTTTATCGAAATTGATTCAACGCTTTTTGAAAAAATCAATAAAAATAAATGATAAATGATATTTATTTCTGTAAATAAATCTGTTATAGACACTTTTACAAGTCAATGTAATGTTTTTTTTAAGACTAGATGGCGCCGGCATTTCCTATCTGACTAGCTCTGAGAAGAAAAGTCGAAACAAACTCAGAGGGCAACGTCTCTTTTAAAGTCCAGATATTGTAGTATAAAACTATGCGAGTGTAACAATGTAGGGCAACGTTTGGAATGGCCTTTTGAGGAAAGAGCCATAGCAGGTTTGAGTTGACCTGTCCCACCTGACGGCATTCATGCATCAGCCATCGTGTAGCTCAACCTTATTATTTTTAGGGAGCTTAACAACCCAACGCACGACGCCACCAATCAGCCGGACATTTGCATATGTCACAAAAAAATACTCAAACCGCCAAACAGTTTTACGAAATGTATATGCAATGTATACATAAATGACGTTTTGGTTTATGGTTCCCTTTAGCAAAAGTTTTGATGAAGACTTTAAATCTCTGTTTTAACATACATTAGCCAAAAACAAAGAAGATTGTGTTTTGTAAGGAGCCGTCATGATAATTACACATTAATACCTATTCTTAAAGAAAACTAAGTAGCTAGTTGTTGGAAAGATTAAGCAACCGTGTCATTTAAAGAAGTCTTAAACCATGTAATTTATGCCACTCAAAACGTACTTAATAAAAAACTTTAAATAAAAGTAAAACCCGATCGGCTTCTATTTTGTTTCTGTGTAAAATTGCACCGAATTCTGAAACTGTTAATTTTATATTATGGTAATTATTATTTTTTTGAAGTCGGTTTTTACTTTTATTTATTACTAGCTTTTGCCTGCGGCTTCGCTCGCGTTAATTTATAATAAAAATATTTTTATTAAACTAAAATATAGCCTATAGCACTCAGGGATAACGTAGCTTCCTATTGGTGAAAGAATTTTTGAAATCGGATGAGTAGTTTCGGAGATTACCTCTTACATACAAACAAACAAACAAACAAATTCTACCTCTTTATAATATTAGTATAGATTTCATGCTGACCGCGTGCACCGCGCTGGTAAGATGAAGAAGCAAGGATTTCAAGCAAGCGGATTCGATTCCTAAGTTGATTAATAATCTTTAAAGTTAAACACGCATCCTAATTGTGCAAAACACTCGTAATCGCTATGCTTTGATTTTGACAGGTCAACAATTTTCATAGCAATGTATGTATTAACAATCCGACTTCTCCACAATTATGTTGCGCAATTAATATTGTTGTATTATCAAAATGAAAGCTATTGAAATTACGAATCATCTGCCTAGCCTTTTCCCAACTATGTTGGGGTCGGCTTCCAGTCGAACCGGATGCAGCTGAATATCAGTATTTTACATGGAGCGACTGCCTATCAGACCTCCACAACCCAGTAACTGGGTAATACGATACTCTTGGTAAGACTGGTTGTCAGACTTTCTGGCTTCTGACCAACAGTAACGACTGTCAAAGATCTACAAATGACAGCCGGGACCAACGGCTCTTACGTGCTTTCCGAGGCACGGAGGAAACTCGCTATGGTAAATGGTCACCCATCCACAGACCAACCTCGGCAAGCGTGGCTTAACCCGGAAGATCGGTCTATGCGGCTGTAATTATTTAGCCACGAGCTCCTCATTCCTCTATTGAAATTACGAATGTGATACGTAAATCGGGTGCTGATATTTGATCTTTAGCTTCTTTGTGAATTTAAATACTTTCCCTCATTACGTCATCATCATCATTCAGCCGAAAGACGTCCACTGCTGGACATAGGCCTCTCCCAAGCATCGCCACATCGACCGGTCCTGTGCTTTTCGCATCCAGCGGATTCCCGCGACCTTCACCAGATCATCGGTCCAACTTTTGGGAGGCCTATCCACGCTACGTCTTCCGGTACGCGCTCACCACTCCAAAATCTTTCGGCCCCATTGGCCAACTGTTCTTCAAGCAATGTGCCCCGCCCACTGCCACTTAAGTTTGGCAATTCTTCGAGCTATCTCGGTTACCTTGGTTCTCCTGCGGATCTCATCATTTCTGATATGATCACGCAGGGTAACTCCAAGCATAGCCCTTTCCATTACGTCATAAAGAAACTAAAATAAAAAGTTTTTGTTGAATTATTACGTAACCTAACCAACCATTACTTTGTGTGGTTCCAATTAACTTTGAGTGCAAACCAAAAGTGGTTTCAATCAGTGCACATCAAAACAGTAACACTTTATTTCGTGTAATTAAAGCACAACGCTCGTCCTCGTCATTCTGCATAGATTACAAAGTAGTAATTATGATGGGTCAGTAGTAAAGATGGGCAAGCGGATAACTTAACGAATATAGATACTCGAGAGCAAAAGAAGTTAGTAAGTAGTAAGAGTATTTACTAATTAAATAATCTGGCGTTACTTTGCGGAAATCTATGATATACAAGGTTAATCGGAAAGGGGGTACTAATCCGTGGGCCACTTAATGTAGGTGTTGAAATAAATTGAAACACTAGACAATTATTTAATTAGTAGATATATTTGAGGAGCACACCTATGACAGTACAGAATTCTTTTTTTTAGAGAGTGACATATGCAAACAATACTATATTGACAAAGTATTATATATGTCGCATCCGGTCATGAGTACGGTTGCTGAATCGACACACAAACGTCATGTTGGCGTGTACAGAGTCTAGGCGAGGGTATAAAAGTAATGTTGGTAGTTAATTCGGATGATTATCGTTTTTCATTTGATGAGATTAAGTTGTCTTAGCCTAGAAACTGTGCTGTGTTTCGTATGTGTGTGCGATTAAGTGTTCTTAAGCGTGTATACCAAGTGTACTATTGTTAATTTAAATAAATATAGGTTGTGTAAATTGAAATAAAATCAAGTGAACAGATCAATACAGTTTTCTTTTCTCGCCCGAATCCCTAATCTGTGCCCACATTATGAGCGATTACGACGACACTGATCCGACATATAAATAGTTTGCATTCCAACTTATATTTCAACAGTAGGTATCACCGATTACTGTTTTAAAACAAGTGTTAAAATTTCATAATTCGATAATTTTTATTTCCAAGTTTTTGTTTTAGTTTTTTTTTTATTCTTCTTCCCTGCTTTTGTTTCTGACTCAGAAAATGGAGCTTCTAATTAGTGACTCCAAATATGACCTAAAATGTGTATAGACATATTTTTACGTATTTTTTATAAAAAAAATTAACAGCAATTTCTCTTATACTATTGACTTTTGGGGAAAGTTGTAGAACAAAAGTTATTCATTCTTATGAGTACTTAAACACCCTTTCGGATTAGTACCCCCTTTTCGACTAACCTTGTATACAAATATGCAATAACAACATTTGGTTTTAATTTCGTTAAAATAGTTAGTCAATCTTGGATGCAGTATACAGTACCGCCCTTCCGCCCGCAAATTTATGCACGTAGTTTACTTAGTTTAGTTTCTTTTTTAAGACAGCAACAAAAAAAAACTCTTGGTTTTCTGTTTCCGCGTCATTTTAGCCCCCCGAGTTAACTGACTGCAAAGAGAAATATCGCGCTAGTCGTGCCCGCTAGCTGTGTCGCTGAGTTTTCGTTAATTTATGCTTGGCATCGAAATGTTCTATCACATAAATAATTTCATTTTTAATATTTTTTTTCTGAAACCTTATGAGGTTGTTTAGTTTCGATCACTTACCCCTACCACAATAAAAAAAGAATTTTTATATTTTTATTTTTGATCATCGTACGGGGTCAATCTACACCAGTTGTAGATCATGTGGTTTTTAAACAATTACACTAATTCGTTTACAAACACTCTATACAACGTTATTTTTAGTATATACAAAAACCGAGACAACCCAACAAGATTTTCATCAGAACTGCCTGAATATGTGTTTTTTTTTTTTTTAATAAATCTTCAAGTTACACCGTAGTTTATGTCCCGTTAAGTTCCCTGGTAAAGTGTGAAATGCCTGAGATGTGCTATGCAGGAGTTGTCTAATACAACGAAACTGACCAAGTGGACCGTCTTAATCCTCAAGGTGTCTATTCCCGTCAACTGTTATGGGTCGAAACCTACTGAAACAAAATTGAAATTTAAGAAAAAAAAAATATGTGGTGTAAAAAATATGTCAATCGATTCTCCTAGTGATTCTGAACAAACTAGTTTCAGGTTTAGTATACTCGTATACTAAAACTAAGCTTATATACAAGTCCAAACCAAAACAATCGAAATGCTATATCGATTTGGGTTGCATGTTATAACCTAAGATATGTTGGTTCTAGTATTCCAGGCCTCAGGGGAATATTACACTAACATATATGTAGCATCATATATCTGTGAGTCATAGATGTATGAATCATTTCTCCATTCACAGATATTACTCTAAAGGTCTTATAAGAGACATGATCCTACATATGATCCTAGATATATGATAGTGTAACAGCCCCCTCTTTCATTCTAAATTCCTATCTATGAAACACACACACCTCACGTTACTGCAGCGCCCCTAATTCCCAGCCCGTCAGGCGCGAAATATACGGCCGATGACCTGTCAGTTTGATAAAACTATTTTGTAGTCATAGAGCTGAATGTGTAAGTTAGCGAATGCAGTCAGTTATTATACTAGCTGACAGGTTTTGACAAAACAAAAAATCTTTGTAGGGTTAATATGAATTTAGAATAAAAATCTGGGATTTGAAAATACTTTAACATTTTTGTATTATAATTTTTGTGAGACACATTCGAGTTCGACTCGCAACCTTGCCGTGTGTTCAGCCGTGTGTAACGCCACACCATGCTGAAAATACGCGCCGTAATTTCGGCGTGATTACGCCTGCAATGCTTATTAAATTACCCGCGACACACCAGACTGAAATTACGTCGCGTTTTACCTATATGAAAACACTAGCTTTCGCCCGCAGCTTCGCCTGCGTGAAATTTTGAACCCGTTAAGTGACGATTTTCCATACAAACTTTCATCCCCTATTTAACTCCCTTAGGGGTTGAATTTCGAAAAATCCCTTCTTGTTGGATGCCTACGTCGCAAAAGGAACCTACTGTCAAAATTTCAAGTTTCTAACCCCAGCGGTTTAGGCTGTGCGTTGATAGATCAGTCAGTCAGTCAGCTTCTCCTTTTACATGTATAGATGGACGCCGAAGTTCGGTCGCGTAATTTCGGCATGGTGTGGCGCCGCGTGTGGCTCCGTTTGGGTCTACTAGTCACTAGTAGTCGTGCAATCCCGAAAAATACTTTTACATGTTTTTTTTTTTTGTTAAACTAGCATAGTCATCAGCTATCATTAGTATCTGTCCCACTGTTGGGCACGGGTGACTTCTCAGAATGGGTTTAGGCCTTAAACCACCACGCTGGTCTGGTGCGGGTTGGCGGACTATACACCATCGAGAACCCTGGGGATCCTTCTCTGGTATCCAGTTTCCTTACGATATTTTTTATATTAATGTTAGGTACACTTCTGTCTATGTACTCTGTTTGAGAGGCGTGACGTTTATCGATAGCCCCATCGAAAAAACGTGCATTAGAAAAACGTTAAATTTACAGGAAAATATGAAACGGTTAAACCTACAGGAACGCTCTGTATGGAACAACGTATATTTAATTCGTTATAACTTAAAAAACATTGACGTAGAAACCGTAACACCGTAGAATCCGAACCGAATGTAGAATAAAACTCGAAAATTAAGACTAACTTACGTCAATTGGTGCAGTCGAATCTTCATATGGTGAAAAGCTAAATTAGGCATAATGATGACGACATAGGATTTAAATTAGTTTGTTGGTGTTTATAAGTGTGTTTTGGCGCGCGCTCTGCTGGTGTATGTACTCAGGACATTTTTTTATGAATTTTGTGTTAGACCTTTGGTACATGTGTTTTTACGTCAATATTTAAAATATTATAATGAGTAAGGTGTAGAAAAAAATACTATTGTGGGGCCATCGACAGGTAATTCTCAAATCCCTCAAAAAGTATTAGTTCCAGTTCCAACCCAGACGTACGTATAATCAATTTTTCGAAAATAAAAATATTTAATTAATTCTAGCTTTCTTATAATTGTGCCAAACGTACCTGCGACTGCTTTACTGGATATTTTAATCTGCTAAATACAGTTAGCTGAAACCCTCAACCAGAATCACGTATGTATGTTAAACCATTGTGTTCAATCTCCTTCTAAATGGCACGTCAGCTTATGCAATGTCAACGCTTCTCGCATTGAAGATTTGTTGACAACGCTTAACCTGCGTGCATAAATTAATCAATCTTGAACGTAGTGAACATAGCATTAGAGATGTATAGATACTATAGCTACTGTGCCCGCGACTCCAGCTACGTGGAAATTCCTTAGTTTTGTAGTAGATTGTAGAAGTGCTAATCTAGTATCAATTTTAATTTAGTAAAAGTAAAGCAATGGAGATAATAATTATAATGAATAATATACTTATTGTTAGTCATTGTTGATTTCATACGAGTAACTGATCTGGTGACGTCAGGCAGGCGGCCGGTCATAAAACTTAGCCAAACCACTTGCAGCATAAGTGAAATAAGAAGTACGAGAAAAATATGTATATGTTGCGCCGAACCCAAATAAGTTGGAATAAGGGCTAAAATGATGAATAATAGAGCAATTGAGTAACCTATCATATTAGAAACACCACCCTACGCTCCATAACGCAAATAGCAGATGTTGAAGAAAAAATAGCTAGGCTAAACTGGGAGTGGGCCGGCCATATCGCTCGAATGCACCCAAACAGATGGGCAAAGATCGTCACTCACTGGAGGCCTGAACGAGGACATCGTCGTCGAGGTCGACTGCGACGTAGGTGGCGTGTCGATTTAGATGTGTTTGTGGGGTTAACGGGGTTAGTACGGCACAAAATAGAGATGTTTGGAAGGCAAAAGAGGAGGCCTTTGATCAGCAGTGGGACAGTAAAAACAAAAATTTTGGAGCTCCTAGTAAATTACTTTGTCCGGGCAAAAAGTACCACAATACATATTTCTGCCGCCAAGAAGCATTCTGTCTCTGCTGGTAAGTGTAAAGCTAAAAGTCACGGTGTCAATGTTAAACATCCTCTCAATTTTATACACCTGTCAAAAAATACACCAATCTATTTGAAACGGCATCTCAAATGATTTTTCTGTGTTGTAACGTTCGTGAAACACATTCATATTTATGATTACGGCACTCAGTCCTTCAACAACCCGGACACGACAAGTGACGAAGTTGCACGAGCAATACCGACACAGAGCGCGCCCCACCCGTCGCGAGCGCAACGCTACGCGGCGCGATGCAGCGGTAGTTCGACTCGCGACCTCGCCGTGTGTTTAGCTCATGATTAAGGGCTCCGTTTGGACCCGAAACTAGTCAGGCAATCCCGAAAAATTCACGTGAGTAAACCGTAACTAACCATAAATCTCAAGAATGGTCAGTTAAATATATTACTAAAACTTAACTGAAATATAAAAGTGGTTTCAATCTTTAAGTATGTTTTAAAGTCCAACAAAATTAGCTGCCAGTTTTTATTTCAGTCTAAGACCAATTTATAAATAATTCAATTCAATCTGGAAATAAATACGCAAAAATATGAGTTGAGAATCGTTTTATTTTTTCTTGACGAGTATTAATAACGGCACAGCTGCTAGCTCTGAACATCTGAGCCTCGATATCAAGGCAAAATGCCAGTTATCTAAGGAAATAAGTAAACATAATAATTAATGCAACTGTTATTGTACTTGTATGAAAATATTGCGAAGCTATATCTAGAATTATGATGAAAGGATTTTTTAGAAAGTAATAGTATGGCAGACAAGTTGATTTCCCACCTGATGGTAAGTGGTAATAGCCGCTTATAAGTACCTACAACACCAAGAAGATTACGGATGTTTTGCCAACGTTAGAGACAAAGTTGGAAAGTCTCATGTGCCTGTAATTTAACCGGCACTCATACCCTTTAATCGGAACATTGGCGGCAAAATTTGGTACTACGACACAACTTATAAGAAGTCGCATCGGCAAACTTCGTAAAACCGATCACTTCCGAGAGTTCCGAGTGCGCCTTCAAGGCCACGAATGGTTATTAGTAAACATAAACTCACGCCTGTATTCCCCGAAGGATTGGCAGAGGTGTATAGTACACCCACATTTCGCCGTTTATGTTCACGTCCCATGTAATGGGGGCGAGCCTATTGCCAACGACCGAGCACAAATCCAGTCTCCGGGCTGCTACTGAGAAATTCCACACGGTAAAACCCAATAACACTTTTCTCGACTTGGGAGTCGAACCCAGGACCTTACGCTCAGCAGTCGCGTTTGCGACTGCTAGACCAACGAGGCAGTCAGATTATTAGTACTGCAGTAAAAATGATCTTTACGCTGACGCAATAAATGTGAGTGGCGCGAAAATTAGCGACTGCCATTAGTCGTTCGAACGTCTTACTTGTGTTGAACTGTGTGGTGGTAGCACTGTTCAGGATGAGCTCTTTTACATGGAGTTCTACTAATTCTGGTGACGTAATATTAACCACAGTACACCAAATTATAGTTTAAACATAATTAATAATATTAATGGTATTTATGTTAATACCCACCTACCTGTAATTTTCACTACACAAGTAAAACACACTATCAGGGACCACTATCAAAATCAAAACAGTTTAAACTTATAATTCGTTGTGGTAACCCTACTCACATAGCAACACACACCTTTACCAATTCACCTATTCACACACAAAACCAACCATATTCCGTTGTAATAAGAGTTATAGGACTCGCATAAATAAGTTTGTTATTCCATACATGACACGAAAACTCATGAATAGATATTGCGATGACAAAACCGCGGAAAATTGGACTTTGGTATGACGTAGAATTATTGTTTTATTCGCGTTTAGAGGTGCGTTTAGAACAAACGGCTATCCCGGGAACGGGAATGCGAAAAAACGATTATGTGTTACGAGCTTTATGGAGTACGTAAACTCATAAAGGCAAAGAAGATAGAAGGTATAGATACGACTTTTTTCCATTGTTCTGTGTTTATACACACATATGGACATCGGGTCAGCCCTCAAAAATGTCCGAACCTAATGTAGATTTAAACACTAACGAATCTTTGTATGGTCAAAAGTTAAATTAAGCATTGTGATGTCGACACGAAAATTCAATGGAAAGCCGTTGGTTATAAATAACTACAAAAATACCAAGTGTCTAAAACAATTCTATCGACACACTTCATCGAAGTGTTCCCAAATTAGCAGAAATGAGGCTCTGTGAAAACTTTGTATTAGCCTTCGACAACGTAGGCGTAACGGAGACGTCTGCTACGTCGTAGCAGCTACGTAGAGTTATACCCAAGCTACGGTGCGGTGGCGTAGCCAACAACCCCGATACAGCTACGCGTAAAATTATTCGTCTCATATCCTGCTTCCTGGTCATTTTCCCCCTTATTACAAAAGATGGTTTATACCAAGACTAAGGTAAACCCAGGTTTAAAATATACCCACCACTTTCTTATGTCATATAACAAAAAGAGACGGGGCTATTTTCAAACCTAGGTTTTTCTTAGACTATCTTTTGTAATAAGGGGGTTTAAGTTTTAAAGAGAGTAGTTTTTTTTGCAGACGATTACTATTTCAGATAAATAAATAAACAAACAGTCACAAGAATAAATAAATATTTATCCACTTATTTCGTGGTGGCCTGGAAATTACAGACCCGCTTGTTAGCACCAGGTTGCGGGTTCAAACCCAGGCATGTAAAAACATGAGCAAGCGTGATGATCAATGCTCGTACCTTCTCTGTATGAGAAGAGGCCCTTTGCCATGCAGTGGGAAAGTTACAGGCAATTTTTTTTTAGATTACTTTGCTCTTGACCCTGGTCAAGGTCAGAGGTGACAGAGACAAAGTCTACGATGGAGCGAGCTTACCCAGAAGAAGCCTGTTCACTCTAACTTTGAAGAGATTCGGGTTGTAAGCGTTCGGGAACACAGACGCAGGTAGTGAGTTCCACTCTTTTGCCGTGCGCATTATGAAGGATGTTTGGAAGCGCTTAGTGCGAATTGGTGGAATGGCAACTAGGTATGGATGGTAACTTGCAGTGCATCTAGATGTGCAATGGTAGAAGGGGGCCGGTGAGATGAGGTTGTGGAGTTCTTGACCAATACTGTTATTTATTTTTATTCTATTTATTTTTCCACTTATCTTATGACGAATAAATCCAAGAAATACCTAACAGTTCCGGAAATAAAAAAAATATACAAGCTTAGTTTTAGTATATACTAAACCTGAAACTAGTTTGTTCAGAATCACTAGGAGAATCGATTGACATATTTTTTACACCACACTTTTTTTTTTTCAAATATTACAATTTTGTTTCAATAGGGTTCGACCCATAACAGTTGACGGGAATAGACACCTTGAGGCTTGAGATGGTCCGCTCGGTCAGTTACCGTGTGTTAGACAACCCCTGCATAGCACATCTCAGGCATTTCACACTTTACTAGGGAACTTAACGGGACATAAACTACGGTGTAATTTGGAGATTTATTAAAAAAAAAAAACTATATTCAGGCAGTTCTGATTAAAATCTTGTTGGGGTGTCTCGGTTTTTGTATATACTAAAAATAACGTTGTATATCCTAATAAAACTATAAGTTCAGCTAATCCATAACGGATCCTGAGATGTATTAGAATAAACGACTGTTCCGGGACCCCTGACCCTAGTAAGATATGCAGGGTAGTACAACATTGTCTATTCACTTAAATTCATCCCTTGAGAGGAAGGTTCCTTAATCGTCAATGTTGTTGTAAACCTTTGTGAGATAATTAGTAATTTATTGAACTATTTATATTATTATTTCTACGACACGTTTGGTGCAGTGGCTGAGCGATTGGCTTCTGCGCTACGGGTCGTGGGTTCGATTCCCACAAGGAACAAAAATTTGTATGGCCTACTTTAATTTACTTTAATTAATTAAAACTTTAATTAAAACGGTCTTAGACCAATTACAATAATTAAAGATAGTAATAAAAAAACGATACATACATAAAAGGACAAGAAAAAATAATTCTAATAAACTCTTTCATAAATCCCTTACAGTGCTTCTGACAGTATATTCTTTCACTCGTTCATGATGCATTCCTCTCGCAGTACTCCAGACATTCCGACAAAATCACCTTCCATTCATCCGCAAACATATCAAAATTCGGTCTGGCGTCCAGGAGGGCATTGAGTGCAGTGAGACTTCGCGGTATGGGTGATCTTGAACGAGCCACAGTACGACTTGTACGTACGGCTATACATCCAGTTATACATTTCCAGTTTATGCTGATCTCGCATTGTATAGGATTTCCGTACAACGAGAAGTCAGCTTATACCGGAAATGTATAGCTTGATGGGTAGCCGTGTGTACTACTAGTGTCGTAGTAAACTGTCCACAGAAATATCTGAGTTGTAACCTTTTGTCGTGTCGTGTAGTGAGCCGTCAAAAAATGGCCTAAGGCCTCCTACAGATGGTTGTTTCGGGTCTGGACGTTTGTGTGCCAGATTTGTGTCTGTAAACGCACCCACGATACAAGAGAAATCTTAGGCAAGGTATTAAAAAAAAAAAATGACTACCTCGTTGGCCTAGTGGTCGCAAGCGCGACTGCTGAGCGTTTAGTCCTGGGTTCGATCTCCAGGTCGGGAAGTGTTATTGGGTTTTTCCGTGTGGAATTTCTCAGTAGCAGCCCGGTATCTGGATTTGTGCCCGGCTGATGGCAATAGACTCGCCCCCTATTACATGGTACTTAAATATAACGGCGAAATGAGGGTGTGCTATACACCTCTGCCGAACCCTATGGAGAATACAGGCGTGATGTTTAATTATGTCTACCTAGCCTTTTCTTAATTATGTTGGGATCAGCTTCCAGGGGCCTAATTCTCGTAAAACAAATTGTTGTCAAACGCAATCGAACGACAACCGTCAGTCAGTTTTTGTTTTCGAAAACTTTCAAAATGATTGATTTTGTTTTTTGTGTCAAACAATAAGACAGCTTTTGAAATTGAGAACTGTCTGAACGAACGGTTCGGTTGTGAATTTTCAAGATTTATTTTAGGAGAATTGGGCCCCAGTCTAACTAGATGCGGCTCTTATCAGTATTTTACACGAAGTGACTACCATTACACCTACGCAACCCAATTACTGGGCAATGCCGATATCCTAAGGTTAGATTGGCGGCAGATTTTCGGGTTTCTGACTACCCGTAACGACTGTCATAGGTATGAGATCCGGGAACGACGATTTAACGTGCTCTCCGAGGCACGGAGGTGTCTCGATGTGTAATGAATGGTCACCCATCCACGGACTGACCGTGGCAAGCACAGCTTAACCCTGCAAATCATATGAACCGTGTACGGTTGTGAATGAGCTCCGAGAGAAGGCTCTTTATTTTTATGAGCATAAGGTTGAATTTTCTTTACTTTTACTTTCTGAAGTAAATCTTCATTTTCTATGTTCAATAGTTTCAGATCAGAGGAAAATCATACATATTTACTTGATATATCCATGCAGTGAATACATACGCGGTACGTGGTACAGTCTCCTTGTCAACAACCTCGCAATAAGCACGTGTTCTGACTGTATGCTATAAATCTAGCAGCAGGCGATACGTTATTTAGATTCGTAACCTCGATGCAAAGAGATATTGAAGTTTTTAAAAGAGACCGTCTTCTTGGGATTTTTATAGAGACAAAGAAAAATTTTTAAAGTATAAAGATGTTACATAACACAACTTATAAGTAACATCGATGTACCTGATGGAACAACCAATGGCAGTTGAATTGAACAAAACTTCGCGGAACTCGGGTAAATTAAACAACAGATACTTTGATAGTATGTATTTCTTAGTAATAGATCTCAGCGAGTTCCCGGTACTCAATTTCAAACTCAAAACAAATATACATTCAAAAACCTTATACATAATCGACGGAAGATCTTAACACCGCGATCTAGGATTGACATCAAATTTAGCAACGCCATCTAGTTGCGTTAATAGAACTAAATTTTATTAAACACATTCGTTGCACAAAACTGAATGCGAACAGCAGTCGCTAATTTTCGCGCCACTCACACTTATTGCGTCCACGTAAGAGCGTTTGTCCGCTGCCGCCGTCACCGAGAAACAACATTATTTCGGACCGAGTTCGGAACGACTCCATGTATAGTAAGGCTATAACTGCTCGTATAATGGGCCATTTTAATATAATGTATTTTAAAAGAACTACTCAGCAGTTAATTACCGAAAGAAAATTATTATTCTCCTTCTTAAAAAAAAAACGTTGTGGGGAACTAGGATTACTCCTGTATCAGGTATAAATCTTGCATGCAAAAATGCCCAGACCCGGAACAACTATCTGTAGGTCATACAAATATTTGTACCTACCGAGCGGGAATCGAACTCGCGACCCATAGCGCAGAAGGTAATCCCTCAGCTACTGCACCAAAGGTGTCGTCAAATATTGCACCACGTAGGGTGAGTTTGAGCACAATTTTGGCAAAATAGATCTTATACGACCTATGCAGTTTTCTTGATGATGCTTTACAGTGAGGATAAGCTTCGTACACACTATAAATCTAACGGTAGGCGGTAGAATGGATTCCAACACCCTGGCACACAAGATAAAAGCAAATATCTATCAACAACGAAAAAATTACACGCTGTTTTTTCTCGAAACTAATGTGGAGTTCTATTTTTCTTGGAGCTCTTGTAAAAAATAACAGACCGCTGTCGCTAAAGAAGTCTTAAGTTTGATTTTAATACAGAAATGAGAACAAGAGTCCCTGAAATGTATTCGAATGACATTATACAGACTTACCAGTTGTCAAAAAGAAATATGCTTTTCTACAAGGTTAGTCGGAAAGGGGGTACTAATCCGAAAGGGTGTTAGAGTACCGATTATAATGAATAACTTGGTATCGGTAGCGGGTAGTACGGGGCAATGTTGACAAAAGAAGATAGTCGTCGATATGGATCAACGCACCCGATGTTATAAAGGCGGAGATCATTCGACGAAGAGAGAGCTTTCTGTGTAGATCAGTTGAAGAAGTCTGACCTTTTATAACTGTCTAGCTTGTCCTTATTTTATGATCTTGTAATAATGTAATAATTGTGTAAAGTATTATACTGTGATCTAGTTCATGTTACTAATACTAACCCAAATACAAGTACTCTCAGTGGTGGAGAGTCTATGTTGGTTTTATTTGCTACATTTACCTTGCTCGCAATCCTGACATACCGTTATTAGCTATAACTGTAATGATAGAATCACCCCTGAACGATTATGTTGTTGTGTCTTTTGTTATCGGTAGCGGGTAGCACTGGGCAATGTTGACAAGAGAAGGTAGTCGTCGATATGGATCGGCCCACCCGAGGTTATAAAGGCGGCGGTCATTCGACGAAGCGGGAGCATTCCGTGTTGATCAGCTGAAGAAGTCTGACCTTTTATATCTGATTAGCTTGTCCTTATTTTATGATCTTGTAATAATTGTGTAAAGTAATATATTGTGATCTAGTTAATGTTACTAATACTAACCCAAATACAAGTACTCTCAGTGGTGGAGAGTCTATGTTGGTTTTATTTACAGTGTTTACCTTGCTCGCAATCCTGACATACCGATATTAGCTAAAACTGTAATGATAGAATCACCCCTGAATGATTATATTGTTGTGTCATTTACACTTTTATAAGCTTTTGATAAACCACTTTCTACTAAAGTCAATAGTTTAAGAGAAATAGCTGCTCAAAGATTTCATAAAAATACGCTAAAATCTATCTATCCTCAGTTATCTGTGTTACATTTTAGGTCATATTTGACTCCATTTTTTGAATTCGTAACTAAAGCAGAGATGAAGAATTTTTGAAAAAACTAAAATGGTAATTGACTGCCTCGTTGGTCTAGTGGTCGCAATCGCGACTGCTGATCGTGAGGTCTTGGGTTCTATCCCTAGGTCGGACAAAGTGTTATTGGGTTTTTGAGGAGGAGGGAGTCAAATCAAATCAAAAGTTTTTATCTATACTAATATTATAAAGAGGTAGAATTTGTTTGTTTGTTTGTATGTAGGAGGTAATCTCCGAAACTACTCATCCGATTTCAAAAATTCTTTCACCAATAGGAAGCTACGTTATCCTTGAGTGCTATAGGCTATATTTTAGGATAAAAAATGTAAATTTACGCGAGCGAAGCCGCAGGCAAAAGCTAGTTTCATATAAACCATTACAGGCACGTATGCAAAGTCGAATTTAGGTGCATGGTTCCAATTAGTCGTTTCCTATGGAGAAGAGCCGGCAAGAAACTCCATGGTTACTCTTTTTAAATTAATAACTTTAACAATTTCAGTAAGTACAGTACTATGATTTAGGATAGTACAGACCTTGAGCACAGACCAGTAAGTAAATAATGAAGTACGAAGTCTTGAGTACGAGAATTAACAAAAAAAATGCACTATTTGAATAATAGTGATTTACAAATTAAAGTGGCTATGCCTCAAGCAAGTATACGAAGTTCTCACATTTACAAAAGGTAAAAGGGAAGCTAAACTACGAGTCTGGATTTGTGCCCGGTTGATGGCAATAGGCTCGCCCCCTATTACATGGGACTTTAAATAACAGCGAAATGTGGGTGTACTATACATCTCTGCCCAACCCTTCGGGGAATACAAGCGTGATGTTTTTTATGTTTTAAATAATAATAATTTTGCATGGAAAACAAAAAATGACGAATTTAGTTTTAACACTTGCTTTAAAACAGTATTTTATTCTTTAAGACCCAATTTCACCATACAGCAAAGAGCAAATGCGGGAAATAAAGTGAATGGTGCTATGCATGCGGTTGTGGCTAACCAGTCGATGTCCAAAAAGGCACGGCTGGCTGTCCATAATGGTGTACTGGTACCAACGCTTATGTATGGAAGTGAATGTTGGTCTTGGAAGAAGAGTCATGAAAGTAGAATAAATGCCGTGGAAATGCGTTCCTTGCGAAGTATGTGCGGTGTAACTTTGAATGATAGAGTGAGGAATGGTGTGATAAGACAAAGTTGCGGTTTAAAAGATGATGTAGTGACAAAAATTGAAAGGGGTATGCTTCGGTGGTTTGGGCATGTTGAAAGATTGAGTGAACGGCGATTAACAAAAGGAATTTATAAGGCGAATGTCAGTGGAAACGCCAGTAGAGGACGCCCTAGAAGGACATACATTGATGTTATTGGTGATGTTCTTCAAAAAGGACAGGTGCGTAGTACTTTCAACCGGCGTGCGTGTATGACAAGATGTATGACCGTGGACGAAGCGAAAGGAGTATGTAAGGATCGTAGCATGTGGCGTTCTACAGTTTCTGCCTACCCCCATGGGAAAAAGGCGTGAGTGTATGTATGTATGTATGTATGTTTCACCATACAATGTTAGTTGTTAACGGTATGTTAAGCTGTCAATGTCAATTTCAATTTACTGTTAAACAGTCTGTTAAAATGTTTAACAGGACATTAATAACTAACAGAGTATGGTGAAATTGGGTCTTAGTAGCCCGCGGATTAGTACACCCTTTCCGACTAATCTTGTATTGTTATTCAAACGAACTAGCAGCAAGTCTTTCAGTTAACAGTGCAAGCTACTAGTCAGTAACTTGTTAAAAAGCCTTCCAAGGGAAACAATACGATACACCCAACCATAGCAGCTCCACTTTAACGTGAATTAAGCGCTCAAGATTTATCAAACTCAAACCTTGTTTAAATTGTATGCACGTTTTAAGCTAAAGCAGCAGAAATTGCCTGTGACGGATGACGTCATAATTCATAAATTCTCAAAACGCGGCCAGGGTTCATCAAGTTGGCCTGAATTAGTTATGGCAGTACCTCGAGTAGGACCAATGTCGTGTGAATACATTAACACGAGCGATGTTGTACAAGGCCGAAAAGACCAGAAATGCAATTTTTACTTTTAAGCAACGAATTGTTGTTTTCTTGCATATTTTTGAAGTCAACAGTTTACACTACCTCATTGGTCTTGTGTTAACAAGTGCGGTTCTTCAGTTTAAGGTGGTCCATTGTTCGATTCTTAGGTTAGAGAACTTTATTAGGATTTTTTATTAGAAAATGTTCAGTATGAATGGCCTCGTGGTCAGCCGCTTGCCTTCGATGGAGGAGGGCCCCACTTCGATCCTGGTCTACACCTCTTACTTTTCGAAATCATGTGCCTAATTCGATTATTACTTGCGTCAACTGTGAAGGAAAACATAGTGAAGAAAGCTGCACACCTCCGAGGGCTTCAAAAAGTTCTCGTTCATGCTTGTAGTCCGCCGACCCGCACCTGGCTGGCATTGTAGACTAAAGCCCTTCTCTTTCTCAGAAGAGCTCAGTACCCAGCAGTAGAACGGTAATGAGCCGATTAATGCTTATGCTATAAATGGCAATAGGCTTGCCCCCTATTACACAGGACTGAATAGATCAACAATTTGGATATGCAACAGCAAGGTTTTTGCCTACCTCTACGAGGTGACGTGTATTTATATACAAGGTTAGTCAGAAAGGGGGTACTAATCCGATAGGGTGTTAAAGTACCCATAATAATGAGTAAGTTTTGTTCTACAACTTTCCCCAAAAGTCAATAGTTTTAGAGAAATAGCTGTTCAAAAATTGTATAAAAAATTTGCTAAAATCTATCTATCCTCAGCTATGATAAGTTGTGTATACATGTTAGGTCATATTTGGGGTCACAAATTAGAAGCTCCATTTTCTGAATTCGTAACTAAAGCTGGGACGAAGAATTTTTGAAAAAACTAAAATAAAAAAAATATTTCATGGAAATAAAAATTATAGAATTTTGAAATTTTAACACTTGCTTTAAAACCGTCATCAGTGATACTTAAGTGACCCGCGGATTAGTATCCCCTTTCCCACTAACCTTGTATATTTTAATCAAAAAATTTAAGACTAAAAAATGTTGATCAACACGGTTGAACCAATCCAATATTAGTAACTTTATTATTGGTCTTTTGAGCCCTAAAGATTGAACAAAATCGCTGCGGCATTGAACGTGTTAAGGGTACCCAAGTCGATATAAAATCTTGAATTAATGTGCCATAAGAAAACTTTTCTTGAAGACTTTTCAGCCTGTAAACAAAGTATGGGTTAAAAAGGGATTACGTAAGGGTGTTACGGTTTTTTAAGGTCCATTTTTCAGGGGTAAACTTGGGACAAAGGACCAGAGGAAAAAATGTGTAACAAGAAACACTTTCTCAAATATTCTTCGATATTTACTAAGGGTTTGCCCTTCATTGAATTCGGAATTTACTATGTTGTTTCTACATCGTTCCTTTGTTTGTATATGCACTTACTAAAGTGAACCCATTTATGGCACTAGTGCCAATATTTAGCAAAGTTCGGGGTCGTTAAAGAATTCTAATATTGTAAATGCAAAAGTAAGTTTGTTTGTTTGTTACCTTTTCTCGCCTAAACCACTGAACCGATCATCGTGAAATTTTGCATATACGTTGTCAGGTGTACAGAAACGAACATAGGGTACCTTTCATCCCGAAAAAAGTACTGTTCCCGAGGAAAACAACAATAACGTTCATCGATGGCACCACGTGTCTTTCGAATCACGATTGAATTATATTAGTATAGAAACTTTAGTAGTGTGTTAAGAGTTTTTTTGAGCTTAATTAGTACGAGCGAAGCCGCGGGCAAAAGCTACTGTCGAATAAATCCAAGAAATACCTAACAGTTCGGGAAAAAAAAAACCTAATAAAACTATAAGTTGAGCTAATCCATAACGGATCCTGAGATGTATTAGAATAAACGACTGTTCCGGGACCCCTGACCCTAGTAAGATATGCAGGGTAGTACAACATTGTCTATTCACTTAAATTCATCCCTCGAGAGGAAGGTGAGCGAAGTCGCGGGCAAAAGCTAGTAAAATATATTTTCATGTTATCCGGTGACAAACAAATTATCAGCCCACCTGATGAACTACAACCCCTAGAGAATTACTGATGAGTTGCTAATCCTACAGGCAGAGTTTAAAAGTAAATATTTAAGTAAAGTATGTGTAAATAGTAGTAAAATTAGTCTCATATGCCTATAATTTCACCGGCATCCCCTTCAAACCAGAACACAGCAATTCTCCTAGGGGGCAGAAATAGATATGGTGGTAGTATTTTCCCAGGCAAACTTATTCACAAGAAGCTATATTACTACTCATACAACTCATTTATCAACGTGACATTTTCAACCGCTAAGCGTGACATTGGCCCCACGTTGGGCGCCAATGTCACGCTTAGCGGATTAAGGATGGCTTGAGGAGTCAACCCTTAACGAGCATGTGCACATAAAATCAGAATCTAGCAAGAAGCAGTTTAGCAGGAGAGTACTTACTGAATAATAATGAAAACACTTTTAATCATACATTAAATTTTACAATTATTACAAGATTAGGAATATAGGGCGTGTTTCTAAGCGATATGAGGAGTCCAGGGTCTTCAGTTGTAGGTGTAGGTTGACTTAACTGGCGGGAGCTGAGGCGCGAGAGAGCTCGAAGTGCAGCGTACTGGGCCTTTTATAGGCGCAGCCCGCCAGTCGCCACCACTACCACCGTCACATATTGTAGTAGTACTATCTTTAAAGAAAGAAAGAAACAAAATATATTAATTTAGCACAGACTAAAAGGCACACAACACAAAAAGCAGAAAAAAAAGAAATTAGTAGGATAGTGCCTCACGGCTGCTCCAAAAAGGCCCAGTTCAGCAAAAATGCCAGACAACTAGTGCCTGCCGCTGGTTCTCAACTGGACCTAAAGTGTGGGTGACGAATGTAAATCAGTTTTATCCTACAATGTGTGTATGCATACATAAATAAAATAAATTATTATTTTAATAAAAAACTTATCATTATAAACCCTAATATCATTTGTAAACCGGATATAGACTTTCCGCCGACACTTAAAAACGTCCACATTTACAGAATTGGCCCTACATATATTGTCTTGAATTAAAATCTCTAAACGTATAACCCACCCTAACAAACAAAGGCCACTGTAAGTAACGTGACATTCTTAGATAAAACAGAAAAATCACCAATACTCCAGAATCCATTTTTTTTACAAACAAAACCCACGTTTCGAAAGAAAAATCCGTCCGTCCATATAATTCTCCTTCGTATTTGAAACAGATAAGCAACATTTCAATCTGATTACACAATACAAAAGGTTCGGCCAGGGACCCTCCTTTCTTAAGGCTAGTACCCTATACTCGTGTTATCAACAAGTACGGCGAAATCTTTTATTCACTACTACACAACTCTATTTCAGTTGGTACGTATTGAATTCTTGGTGTTTGAGAGCCAATATTTTTTTGGTCTTTCGGTCGGCTTAAAATTGGTCCTTTTGTACTTGAAGCAGATATTCGAAAATGTTTCAACTCAAGCAAGCTAAATTGAAGGGTTATCTACAAAAACAGCATAACTGGAATTTTCATCCTTTTTATCCTAAGTGTTCTTATAAATAGTTTACAGTAATGTGAAGCATTTAAAATTAAAATAATACATAATTTAATTCATAACGTATTCAAAATTAACATAAATTAAATAAAAAAATATATCTTTAACATTGAAAATGCTATGGGGCCGTTCAAGTATTACGTAAGCACTATGGAGGGGTAGGGGGGTCTTTGTTTTGCTTATTTTGGATGACATGGGGGGTAGGGGAGTCTAGATGATGATTACGTCATCGGTAGTTATTTACTTTTTTACACGAATGGCAACCCTCACATTTTCTATGCTTGAAAACGAAACGCATTTTCGGGGATTCCCGCAAATAATGCATACGTTTAATCTCTATTCTAAATCTATTTTCTATTTTTTTTTAATTATAACTACATTATAATATAATATAAAAAATATACATTTATAATTGAAAAATGTTTACGTAAGCATGGGGGGAGGGGGTAAGAGCTTTGCTTACTTTTGCTGACAAGGGGGATGGGGCGTAAATAATTGTAATAAATCTGCTTACGTAATATTTGAACGGCCCCTATGAAGCTTTTTGTTTGTATTGAAAAATTTAAAGAAAAAAAAGTTATGCTGTTTTTGTAAATAACCCTTCAATTGTATTTTGTCTACAATCCTTAAAACAAACACTTAAATTGAACTTTTTCGTGTTTTGCCTTGTAGATACGTCTGGACAAGCTAGAGGATAATATTGTATTTCTTTTCTCGCGTCGGCACGAGCTGAATGGAAATAGTTTACCGCGGTGAAAAGATCAGCCAATATGCAAACTTAGGAGTCATGCTGACTGCCCAGGTAGCGCTAGATCTCTCTCGGAAGCTCTTTTAATGCATCCTGATAATAAAATACTAGTAACCTACTATTTTTGTTGCATAAAAACTGCTAATTCAGGAACCTCAAATCGATTAAATTTGACTTATGGAAAGGCAATATTTGTACACTGAAAACGATAGAATATTCAAGACTGTTTTTTTCTGTAATACAAAAAAAAGTTTTTTGTGCGAATAGGCACAGTACATGCACTTAGGAAACGTCTCGAGAAATAGTTGACGGTTCCAAAAAGTAGGTCCTATGGAGAAGAGCCGGCAAGAAACTCCATGAATACTCTTTTAAAATAACTTTATGTACAATCTGTTATTGTTACAATATGGTGGTTTCAATGAAAATTGTGTGAGAACAAAGTAGGTTAGTGTAAACTATTAATAGTAAAAAAAATATACTAATAATAATTTAAATTTTGATAGAGATGATATGTAATCAGCAACATGAGGCTCGACCATAACAATATGGGAACCCAACACTGTCATCAACAATACAGAGTGTTAACGAATTCGTGTAATTCCTTAAAACCACATGATCTACTACTGATGTAGACAGGCCCCGCACGTGATTTAGTTAGATTAAAAATAAAAAAATTAAATTACTATTTTTTCATGCGCCTTTGTTACCGATCGTATCTAAACCATCTCATAAGGATTCAGTAAAAAATAAGAATTTATTTTTTTGCAAAAAAAATGTTTTATTTGTGTCAACATTTCGATGCCACCCATAAATAAATGAAAGCACGGTGACACGGCTGGCAGGCACGACGAAAGTCAGATAACTCAAGGCTCTAAAATGACTCAGAAATAGAAAATCTAGATTTTTTTTTAGTTTTTTTTTTCAGTTGATTTTCAAAAATTCCCATTTATAGTTAATCTGTGTCACCAGTAAGTAGATCACGTGGTTTGAAGGAATTACACGAATTTACAATATGTAGTAGTCCATTTTGCAATAGGTTAATCACAGACAACAGATCAATAATGTGGTTTCGAATAATTATAAAATATGGTGTATAATAAAACACTGTCATGTACTGTATATCTAACAATAAAAATAATTACCAGTTTATCAAAGGGGTATAAGCAAAGATGATGAATAAATCCCCTGTATTCACTAGCGCTGTTCGAAACCTAATGTAGCGGTAACAGGCGAGAAGCATATTTCACAATTATGCATAATAAGAAGTGACAGGCTGAAAGCGTCGTGCCTAACAGCACAACATGATTCACTCAGTTCTTACATACATGAAGCTACACAAAGAGCAAACTAGGGCTATGATCCTAGCTAGATAATATTAATCAAATCAAGGCCTTTTGGGGTGATCAAAACTGTTGCAGCAAACTTATTTCTAACCTTACCTAAATTTATAAAAAGTAATAGTTATATAAGTTTAGTTTTATTATACACTAAACCTGAAACTAGTTTGTTCAGAATCACTAGGAGAATCGATTGGCATAGTTTTTATACCACGTTAAATCTTGCATTTAATTTTTTCATAAATTTCAATTTTGTATCAATAGGTTTCTATGCATAACAGTGGATGGGGATAGACACCTTGAGGCTTCAGACGGTCCGCTCGGTCAGTTTCCATGACCATTACCAAAAAAACGAAAAACACCCTTAACTTTTATGGGCCATCGATTTCCGTCCTCAGATCGGAAAGTATACAATACTATTTTTAGTATACACAAAAACCGAGACACCCCAACAATATTTTAATCAGAATTATCGGAGTATGTATTTTTTTATACTACTTAAATCTCCAAGTTACACCTTAGTTTATGTTGCGTTAAGTTCCCCAGTAGACTGTGAAATGTGTGAGATGTGCTATGCAGGGGTTGTCTAATACACGAAAACTGACCGAGTGGACCGTCTCAAGCTTCAAGGTGTCTATTCCCGTCCACTGTTATGCATAGAAACTTATTGAAATAAAATTGAAGTTTCTGAAAAAATTAAATGCAAGATTTAACGTGGTTTATAAACTATGACAATCGATTTTCCTAGTGATTCTGAACAAACTAGTTTCAGGTTTAGTGTGTCGAAACGATCTCCGTTAACCTAGTGTGTATAACGCGCGCACACACACATACATGCAGCGACGTTGGAGTTGACGCGAAGAGGTGGACATCAACGTATCCATCCAAACGTACAACAAAAACTTGTACAGTAGCCACGAGCCCCTCGGTCTCCTCAGTCTTCTCTTCGTTAGAACATGATTATTTTAATAACATCTTATTTTTATTACTGTAGCGTTGCTCATCGTTAGTACTCTTCCAATATATGAATATATTTCCAAAGATACGAACAGTACACGTAAATAACACGAAAGCCCAGTGAGCGATAAAACATTAATATTCTGAACCGCGTCTTCGATATTTCACCGAGTTTAGGGGAACCAAGAGATAAATATATACCGGGAAATTCCCGTTCCCGCAAATAGCATGGAATTTTTTTATTACTGTGCTTACGTGCTGTTGCTATCGTGGTGGTATTACGTGTGTTTGTTCGACTGTATTACTGAACTTCGAAGTTTAAAATACCGATGTACTGTATTCATAAAGTTCAAAAGTACGAATTACGTGAGTTAGAATGTACGCTATTACGAATTACTTTATTCAGAATGTTCATCATTCCGATGTACGTTACTCCGAAAGTTCTCGATTACGAATTACGTCATTAAGAATGTTCATCATTCCGATGTACGGAACTCCGAAAGTTTACTATTACGAATTACGTCATTGAGAATGTTCATCATCGCGATGTACGGAACTCCGAAAGCTTACTATTACAAATTACTAAATTTCGAATGTTCAACATCGAGATTCTGAGATAGTATTTCGCTTTTATGTTTAAAGATATATAAGGACAGATAGGTAAGGATAACTTAATTTAAATTTATTAAATGTTAACTTCAGTTCATGTTAATTTTGTGTAACTAGCTAGGTACTAACTTGCCAGGGTTGCGGACTTTGTTCTAAAGTTACCGCGGCCTTGGAACGCAAAGGGCATTAGGAGGAACACGGATGGGTTTTAGTCAGTAAGAGTCTGACACTCCCTTTTGCTCCTTCCGTAAGAAGTCAATTCATGATTTAACAACGTTAAAAAAAGTAAAGCTATATTAGCATACAATTTTATAATTACAAATGAACTATAACAGTGTATGGCTACAGAAATTAAAAATCTTAATCTAAATAGGTAACAGTAGTTTAATAAATTTTAAATATGCCAAAGTACCTAAATACTTTCTCAGAATGTCCATGATGCACATTCGAAATTTAGTAATTTGTAATAGTAAGCTTTCGGAGTTCCGTACATCGCGATGATGAACATTCTTAATGACGTAATTCGTAATAGTAAACTTTCGGAGTCCCGTACATCGGAATGATGAACATTCTCAATGACGTAATTCGTAATAGTGAACTTTCGGAGTAACGTACATCGGAATGATGAACATTCTGAATAAAGTAATTCGTAATAGCGTACATTCTAACTCACGTAATTCGTACTTCTGAACTTTATGAATACAGTACATCGGTATTTTAAACTTCGAAGTTCAGTAATACAGTCGCCTCAACACAGCAGTGAGCGATGACCCATTCACATTAGAATGCGACGCATTTCTGTATTTTTAAAGTGAACGAACACTTATCCGAACCGAACGCATCGAACGAAATGAATTTTAGAATTCTGTGTATGAAATCTTATGGAACCTCGCACACTTGCCCGTGTCCAATCGTCCGAATCTGGAAGAACCCCAGAAATCCTAGACGAATTCGGATGACGTCATCAGATTCGGCGCGGCTTATGCGGTCGACTCGATCGATGCGCTCGCTCATTCATCTTCCATTAATAAAGCACTGACAATAGAGTAATAACAGTGCGACAGGCGTAAAGGAAATAGAAACGATTTCTTCGGCGCGGTCGATTCTTTCGGTGCGGATATGTGTGCGAGGCCTCCTTGACTTTGATTCGTTCTACGCGTTCGGCTCGGACAAGTGTGCGTTCACCTTTAGTCTACTAATAGTTTAAGGTGTACTATCCAATAGTATTTTTATTTAAGTAAGTGCTAGTTAAGTATTTTTATTTAGGTTACTGTTACACCTTTTGGCATTGTAGTATGTATTGTATCGATTTGTATGCTGAATGAAATAAACTTTCTTTATTTCATACACAAGAAGGAATATACAGAACTGAAGAACTTGAAGCCTGAAATTGAAATTGAGGGAAACTACCTAATGAAATTAATATTGTTTGCAATAGCGTCCTGATTACATAATATATCTACAACTGAAGCTTTAACCATCAAAATATTTCTCCTAAACCCTAAAATAAATACAACCCTCAAACATAACACCCACCAGTTCAAAAACATTTGTTTTAGCTCTACACGTTCACAACACCAAAAACAATAAAATTGTTCCTGAAATTACGAAAAACCGGCGACCGCAACACTCGAATATAGGAAAAAAGTGTTCAAACAATAAATGCAAATTCCAACCACAAACTTTTAGACAAGCGAAATGAAATCGGGATTCTAATCACCTTAGCATAACATGACAAAATTAAACAAAAATATATTTCTGTTTTTATTACTTATACAAACATTTTACTTCGGCTCTCACTGAATATTTTTGGATGATAACGAGAACGAAGTCTGACTAATCGCGTATACTTCAGAATGCACATTTATAATATTATTAGAGATTTAATGATGTCATGTGGTTAGCCGCACATATTTACTTCACGACCTGTCAAAACTGTCTATAAAAGAGTATGCGGTGCGGTACTCGGGCGCTCACTTTTGCTGCGACCTTTGGGTCGGACGGACGTTCACAATTGTTTTATCTGTTGTAAAGATTGTAATTATGACTGTGTTTTGATATTCCTTCAGTGGAATGATAACTGATCGTAATAAAGTATTCAGTTCTTATGTACCATCCTGTTTTTAATCAATAACGCCCCTGAAAGCTAAAAGGCTATTAATCCTATTAGTAAATTCTGTTATTTTATTAGCTATCCTTCGGGGTACGCTCTTTATAATATACATAAGTATACCCCACATGGTATGTCTTCACCAGTGCGCTTTCATGTTCATCTTGCGCCTTTAACTTTCAATTCCTGTTGCGTCAGAAGCATGCAATATTGATTGCCATAAGACGCATGCAGCTTATCGTCTACACCGGTGCGTCTCGGTCAGTCGTCAGTCGACATACAATAGACGGATTAACGTGCACTAAGGGCAAGGCATAGCATGCGCTTTTGTCGAACTAGTATTAAGGCATGCGCTATTGCATGCGCTATCGCGCTTCAGGCATGCTTCAGACGAAGACGCAAGATGAACATGAAAGCGCGCTGGTATAGACATGTCTATACTTTAAGTCACATTTTAAGTGTTGTTTCCTAAAACTGCTATTCCCTATATTTTGACGAGTTATGCGAACATAAATGTAGGGAACATCTGTTTTTTTTTCGCGATTTCCGGTTTGGTCCCATTGTAAAAGTTGTTCATAGTGATGAGTATAATATCTCATTTCGGTTTGTCGAGTGTTAACAATTTCAACCTGTATACAGTTTCTAAAATATACACAAATTTCGCGTAGTTACTGACCTACGCAAAATTCGTGTATATTTTAGAAACGAAGTTTTAATTTACAACATTCCAAAATATACGCGGGTAGTTAATAGATGCGTTCTAGTCTTGTATATTCTAAAAATCCGTTTCCGTCGAGACATTTTCGTGTCAGTCTGACAAAATTCGAGATACGTAGCCACACTAAATATTTACTGCTTTATTTGTGGTGGGGACCATTAATACGGTCGTGTTGCCAGCTCAATGAATCGAAATTGAATACAAAAACTTTTATTACCAGTTTTGAACTGAATAATACTTTGAACTCGTATTTGGATTGTGTCATAACATTTCGTGCAATTTAATTTGGATTTTATTAATTTGACCGAAAGGTTTATTATTCACAGACATTCATAAAGAATGTATCTAGCTCGTGGCTAGAGATACGAGGCAGGTAAATTACGGTTAATATCATTGGTAATTTACCCGTCATTTATGTAAATGATGGTCAACTATGGTAATTACGGTCACTTTTGTTTTTTATTATTAAACTAGCTGTACCCGCATGCGTTGCAATGCACTTTTTCCTACTTACTACCTACCTACTACCTACCTACTACCTACCTACTACCTACCTACTACCTACCTACTACCTACCTACTACCTACCTACTACCTACCTACTACCTACCTACTACCTACCTACTACCTACCTACTACCTACCTACTACCTACCTACTACCTACCTACTACCTACCTACTACCTACCTACTACCTACCTACTACCTACCTACTACCTACCTACTACCTACCTACTACCTACCTACTACCTACCTACTACCTACCTACTACCTACCTACTACCTACCTACTACCTACCTACTACCTACCTACTACCTACCTACTACCTACCTACTACCTACCTACTACCTACCTACTACCTACCTACTACCTACCTACTACCTACCTACTACCTACCTACTACCTACCTACTACCTACCTACTACCTACCTACTACCTACCTACTACCTACCTACTACCTACCTACTACCTACCTACTACCTACCTACTACCTACCTACTACCTACCTACTACCTACCTACTACCTACCTACTACCTACCTACTACCTACCTACTACCTACCTACTACCTACCTACTACCTACCTACTACCTACCTACTACCTACCTACTACCTACCTACTACCTACCTACTACCTACCTACTACCTACCTACTACCTACCTACTACCTACCTACTACCTACCTACTACCTACCTACTACCTACCTACTACCTACCTACTACCTACCTACTACCTACCTACTACCTACCTACTACCTACCTACTACCTACCTACTACCTACCTACTACCTACCTACTACCTACCTACATGATGTCGAACGGGATAAAAAGTATCCTATGTCCTTCTCCTGGCTCTAAACTACCTCCCTGCCAATTTTCAGCTAAATCGGTTCAGCCGTTCTTGAGTTATAAGTGAAGTAACTAACACGACTTTCTTTTATATATATAGATTGACCTATCACCTAGATCGTGGTGGCGGCCATACAAATAAGCTAAGGTGTAAAATCGACAAATATCACACCTTAAAATATCACTCGTTATCGCATATGCGCTACTATACGCAACAGTAGCACCGACGCCAACGACTGTGTATAAAAACGTACTCTGTGGAACATAGCGAGACTGGACTGATCGGTGAGCGCGACGATATATCGCACAGGAAGAGGTGAGCTTGCGTGTAGATGCTTCTTATTGCAAATGACTTGCTATTTGCAAACAAAAAGCATCGAAGCGTTTAAAAAGCTTAAGATTATAAAAAAACAAAAGTTACCGTCATTTATGGTAATTTACCGGTCAACAACTATAAATGACCGTCATTTATTGAATATTACGGTCATTTTACAACTATACTTGTGGCTAATTAATGGCCAGGCAGATCATACGATTTGCAATTCAGCTGTGCTTACTGCGGTCTGTCTGTGGATGGGTGACCTTTCGTGACACATCGAGACCCCTCTGTGCCTCAGAGAACACGTTAAACTGTCAGTCCCGGGTGTCATACGAATACCTATGACAGTCGTTACGGGCAGTCAGAAGCCCGAAAGTCTGATAACCGGTCTAACCTAAGGATATCGGCATTGCCCAGTAACTGTAGTAATCGCTCCAGGTAAAATACTGGTAAATGATATTTTGATAAATTATACAGGGTGTAAAAAGACCCATCACATAGGCGACATCTACGCACTCTGTACATCAAACTAAACTATATTGACCAAAAATAATTGCTGGGAAACGACTTTTATTTTTTGGCATGAAAAAAAACTCTTTTTTTTGTAGCGCGCAAATTATGGTTGCGGCGATGCCGCGCGTTTGCATGCGTGCAGCGGCCACACAGCCGAGCCAAGGCGGTCGTGTGCGATTGATATTCCTTGCGTTTTTGTAACTTCAAATGCGTAATTTGTTAGGAAAAATTGAAATTTTTGATAATGTTTGTATGGAAGAAAGTTTAGTACCTATTATGACTTACAAATCGTTTTTGGAAAAAACTAAAAAAAAAATGTGTACTTTGACCTTCAATATCTCCAAAACCAATGATTTCCCAGGTATGGTTTGTTCGAAAAAAATGATCCCAATGATGGGTAGAATACGTGGTTTTCGTTATCGTTAAGGGTCTTTATACACCCGATATTTATTTCTGTAAATAAATCTGTTATGTTATGCAATGTCATGTTTTTTTAAGACTAGATGACGCCGGCATTTCCTATCTGACTAGCTCTGAGAAGAATAGCCGAAACAAACTCAGAGGCCAAGGTCTCTTTCAAAGTTCAGATATTGTGGTATAAAACTATGCGAATGTAACAATTTAGGGCAACGTTTGGAGGAAAGAGCCATAGCAGGTTTGAGTTGACCTGTCCCAACTGACGGCACGCATGCATCAGCCATCGTGTAGCTCAACCTAATTTTAGGGAGCTCAATGACCCTACGCACGACGCCACCAATTAGCTAGGTAGCCAGGTATTCTGCCGCATCTGGTTAGACTGGAACCTGACCCCAACATATTTGGAAAAAGGCTAGAGGAAGACTTAAGGTAATGTATTAAATGACAATTTATTCATCACACTTGACATTGCCTTTTTTACCCTTTTTATAAAAGTTATCTGGCCTTAGTATAATTTTGACATTACAAAGAGATAGTACATATTAACGCCTGCGATAGTACTTATAAGGAGGGTAGGTGCTTAAATTAATTCCAGTTATACCGGACGGACGCCCTCTGTTCAAGGGCTTGTCATCTCCAGATCGCGTCGGATGGTTGGACGTGACAATCCTACTTTGAGTCCGTACACTTACTGCCATTTCTTGTCCGGATTTCCTCATTACTGATTATGTCCGGAGTTTGGAGCCCCTTCTTGTAAGGTTTAAATTTAATACGCAAGATTTGAAGTTGTGAAGTCGTTTTGGAGATTTATGAAATTGAGGGTAGAAGGACCAGTTTTGAACTAACGACTTTACGCCTATTATGTGATGATTAAGGTTGCAGGAAAAATTATGGGGACCTCAAATCGTTTGGAAGATTTTTCAGAATATTTTAGTATTGCTTCCTGAGAGCATTCATTATTGTTTGTTCTTATTAAGTATTATACAGGATGTTAACGAATTCATGTAATTCCTTCAAACCACATCATCTATTAATAGTATAGATTAACCCCGCACGGGATTTAGTTTGATTGAAAATAAAAATAAACTTCTTTTTTTCCAAATATATTTTTTATGTGATAGAAAATTTCGATGCCTTGCATAAATGAATGAAGGCACGGCAACACAGATGACGGGCACGACTAGCGCGATATCGCTCCACGAAGTCAGTTAACTTGGGATGCTAAAATTGCTCAGGTTCAGAATACCGTGGTTCATTTCTTGAAAACGTTTTTTTGTTCATTCTGAAAAAAACCTATGCAGGTTCAATCAGTGTCACCAGTAGATCACGCAGTTTGAAGGAATTACACGAATTCGTTAACACCCTGTATAAGGGATATGTTTTGAATATGGCTACCAAATTTTCTAAATTAGGCTGACGCAATTTTATTTATCTATTACTATGTTAGGTGTATACAAAGTGTAACATAAATAACGCACAACCTCTTAAGGGGTCACTGTACTCATCCTTATGAACAACTTTTACTATGGGATGAAACCTGAAATCGTGAAAAAAAATTAGGTTGTTCCCTACATTTATGTTCGCATACCTCTTCAAAATGTAGGGAATAGCTGTTTTTTTCGCGATTTCAGGTTTCGCCCCATAGTAAAAGTTGTTCATAATGGTGAGTACAGTAACCCCTTAAGAGGTTGTGCGTTATTTATGTTACACCTTGTATAAGCTGCGCTTGTCGTGGTCAGTCCGTGGATGGGTGCCCGTTGATTACACATCGAGACCTTCTGTGTCTCGGAGAGCACGTTAAGCCGTCAGTCCCGGGTGTCATACGAATACCTATGACAGTAGATAAGAGTAGCCAAAAGCCCGAAATTCTGACAATCTCTAAAACCATAGGGTGTTGGTATTGCCCAGTAACTGGGTTGCGGAGATCAGTACCCCAAGTGTGAGTTTTTTCGTTAACTACTGTAGTTGCGTCACGCCAAAAATGTATGAAAATTTAGGCTGTGTCTCTAGGCGCACCGTTCAATTAACGCGCGAATATTAGTTAGTGAACGGTGCGCCTAGAGGCGCAGCCTAAATTTTCATACATTTTTGTCGTGACTCAACTACAGTAGTTAACGAAAAAAACTCACACTTGGGTTACTGATGGCAGTCGCTCTGTGTAAAATACTGATATTAAGCCGAATCTGGTGCAACATGGTTGTGAAAAAGCTAGGCAAAGAAACTATGTTAGGTCTATATAGTTACCTATCTGATTTTGAAATCTTCACTTTATTACCTTGACGAGAGATTCTAATATCTTACTTTAAGTGCAAGCACTTCTTAGTGCACTTTCGAAAACACTTTCAATCAATGACTGTAGAGGCGTGAGTAGTTTGTTTTAAAAAGTTTTATTAGTTGCATCCTTAAGACTCCCGGGGAAAGATCGAAGTTACTTAAACTTTGCACATTTTTTTTCTTTTTGTAACGGTATTAGCACTGAGCTTGCCGATTGCTTCGCAGTGTAGGTATCTTAATAATATTGAGATGATTCGGCTTTTCAGGGGGCCCAGCTAGTGAGCTGGCGAGTCACCGTCTGCCAAAACTTTTCAATTTTAAACTTGAAAGGCAGACGCCATTTTCTTCTGGCAATAGAAGTTATCCAGTCCACTTAACACCCCTTCCCATAGACCAGATATTTTTCACTACATTTTACAATAGTCTTCCACCCACCTGGGATGGTCCATGACTGTACTCCAATAGTGCAGCCGTGGATAGTCCCCAGTTGGTGCCTCATCCCATTTTAGATTAAAGTTCTCTAAGGGGCCTCTGCGCGTTGGACCTGTGTCCCTCGTATGCCTTCCAAAGGACCGGACATCTTCCGCACGGAAGATGAGCCGTGATTCTTAAGAGATTGAGAAGATTTTGAAAGTTTTAAATAATTACATGTCGAATTTCTTTGCTTGTATTTTATTTTATTATGGCGTCGTCGCCGAGAGAGGTCTAGGAAGCGCTGGAGTGATGACTTAGAGTCGTTTATGGGAGTTTGGCCAGAGAAGGCAAGGCATAGAGATGAGTGGAAGGCTATGGGGGAGACCTTTGCCCAGCAGTGGGACAATATAGGTTGAAAAAAAAAACTATTTTATTTATAATCACACCGCCTCATTGGTCTAGTGGTCGCAAGCGCGACTGCTGAGCGAGAGGTACGATTCCTAGGTCGGGCAAAATGTTATTGAGTTTTTCCGTGTAGAATTTCTCAGTAGCAGCCTGGACTCTGGATTTGTGCCCGGTTGATGGCAATAGGATCGCTATCTATTACATGGGACTTAAACATAAGGGCGAAATGTGGGTGTATGCGTGATGTTATATGATCCGATAGTTTAAACCTTAATTGGTAGACTCGTTGAATATGTCAAGACTTTCTCAGGAGATCCGTTAGTATTATTTTCGTTTATACGTGTTATCGGTAGCAGGTAGCACTTGGCAATGTTGACAAAGGAAGTATTCGTCGATATGGATCAACCTACCCGATGTTATAAAGGCGGTGATCATTCGACGAAGCGGGGCATTCTGTGTTCATCAGCTGAAGAAGTCTGACCTTTTATATAAAGATTAAAAAAAAAACATAAAGATAAAGAATCATTTATTTGGACACAGCACAAAGAGACACAACTGGTAAAAAATGTTAAAATGATATAAATAAAAAAGTCTTGGGTCTCACGGCTGGACCAAAAAGGTGTCCAGATCAGCTTAATGTCAAGCACTTTATGTACTTGACGCTGGTTTTCGTCTGGAACCTTTGTGCTCCACGTACCTATATCTGATTAACTTGTTCTTATTTTCTGTTGTTTTATAGTTGTGTAAGTTATTATATTTATTATGATCTAGTTTATGTTACTAATACTAACCCAAATACAAGTACTCTCAAATCAACATAGACTCTCCACCAAGTCTATGTTGATTTTATTTACCGTGCTCGCAATCATGACATACCGATATTAGCTACAACTGTAATGATAGAATCACTCCTAAACGATTATGTTGTTGTGTCTTTTACATACGGATAAACGGTAGATGCTTTCGGACGAGAAGGTAACGACAACGATAAATCTCGCCAACAATTTTCGCAAAATAATTTCAACTCAATCGTACTTAACATGCGGAACATCAAACTATCAAAAAAAATCTTGGCACAGAAATAACAATAAACACAATGTCTATCTAAATATGTGACCCACTCGTAACCCACTTTGGTCACTTCATTTTGGCAGGCCGAACATAAAATTGTCACAACACTACAAAAGGAACGTGTCGTAAAAAAGAAAAATAAACCCGTTGACGTCAAGTCGACTTGTTGCTGGCGTGTCACCCGTGCGCCCGTGTCGTCACGTCGTCGTTGCGTCATGACTGTCAGTTGTATTTGTCAGGTTTGAATTTTTGTGTTCGAAATTCGTTTTGTTTTGAATAATCTGTATCCTTTTTACCGAGCGATTTCAATGTTATTCTTTTATCATGGCGATAGTGCAGGCAAACTATACATATTAATGTCACTTTTTCTTTGTTTCATCATCGCGGTAATGTATTGCTTTAATTAATAGTTAAACAGTGCTTCCGCTATGTTTGCTGAGGCGCAGACTGATGATTTTTTCGCCATAATCAGAAAAGGTGCGCCTCGCTGTTAAGGCGTGTGCCCGAATGGTATTCTTGGCGCATTGTCACAGAGGTGGGACACACCAATGTTGATGAGGTGGATGCGACTGCACGCTAGCGGTCCCATCATACTTATAATATTTAATTTCTTTATTAAGAGCGTGTACGCCGAACGGCATTTCATACAAATTTTCAAGTCTTTGTTTTTCGTAATGACTGAACCGATATTGATGAAACTTCACACACATAATCAGCATACATTGGACTAAAAAGTTAGTAGAAAACATTTTCGAAAAATAGTGCTACAGTTAAATTAGACCGATTTTAAATTTTCCATACAAACAGAAATTTCCAATTATCTTTTTTTAAATAACACATTTCGAAAATGTTTTCTACTAACTTTTTAGACCTAAGTACCCTGCTTATGTGTGAGAAGTTTCATCAACATCGGTTCAGTCATTACGAAAAATAAAGACTTGAAAATTTGTATGAAATGCTGTTCGGCGTACACGCTCTTAAGATTTAAATTCTTCTTTATGTTTTTATTTTATTTTGTTTTTTTATGTAAAATTATGGATTTTCATTATCTGCAACAAATAAATTGAACTGAATGTGTTTTTGTCTTAAAATTTATTTAAACGTTAAATCTATCATTAATTTTCATATAAGTTGAACTTTAATCTGGTCCTTCGGTTATTTATTGACTAGTCTCTCAGTCTCCTGTCTAACGAATTATAGAGTCTAAAATTGCTCTAAATGAAAGTGAATGGCGTTGCTGCTTGTAAAGGAAGACATCAAAAATCTGTCAAATCCAGCACATTTCATGTTAGTTCTATTTCGCCACGTTTGTTTAGATCCATCATGCCTGTATTCCCCGAAGGGTTGGACAGTGCTGTACAGTACACCTTCATTTTGCCGTTATGTTTAAGTCCCATGTAATAGGGGGTGAGCCTATTGCCATCTACCGGGCACAGATCCAAACTCCGGGCTGTTACTGAGAAAATTCACACGGAAAACCCAATAACACTTTGTTCGACCTGAGGACTGAACCCAAGACCAACAACGAAGCAGCCTAATAATAGCTATTAAATTGTTATTCCATATTATGGAACTATTCTATATTTAGTTACTTTCCCTCTACTAAATTACTTTCTACGTCCTCATATAATCGGAATAAACAGCTTATTCCATAATCGGAAAAAAACATAACGAGTACGCACTCGTAAACTTCGGATTCGATATCATCGAATCGGAAACTGCTTATTGAGTTTCCTAGAACAGAATTTACAGTTTAAAATCCTATCTACTAGCAGTAAAAGTTCTACGACTCAATTTATACTCGTAAACAATTTTCTAGAATTATTATTCTATGCATTCTAATAAATGAGAATGGAAAGGTTTTATCAGAATTTAATAATCCTCTTGAAGTTTTTGTATTCTACGGAATATTATTTGAGGTGGATCCAGACTTTGTGAGGCATGTGCCACGAACGGCGCACAACGAATGCCTCGGAGCAGTGTTACCAGATTCAAATTCTCAACTACCGTGCTGACAGGTTAAAAATACCGTGTTTTTGACTAAAACTACCGTGCATTAATTTTAAAAAATACTGTGCTATTACCGTGTCAAATGCAAGAAAAACGATTATGATTTTTTTTTTTTTGAATTTAACAATTCTTTAACAGATTTACTCAATCTAAAATTATATTAATCTTCTCGCTCATTTATACTTGCAGTCATTTTCATTATTATGTCTTTGGATGGTATAAAATCTACAGTTATTTCCATTCCGGTGAATAGATTGTTGAGCAAATGTATTTCCCCTAAATGGTTTTTGTGATTAATTTATTTCTTTCTTGATTTTTATGTCATTCACTTCACTTGACTAAATATTCTTTCACATGCTGCATTTGAATGGGGTAAGGAAAGAATATTACACGGTAATTTAAAATTAAAAATACCGTAGAAAATAACACGGTAGTGAATTATTACCGTAGATCGTGTTTTAGCCAAAAATACCGTGCTTCTACGGTAATTACCGTGTATCTGGTAACACTGCCTCGGAGTGAGGCGTGCGTGTCGAGCCATCGCGTGCGAAGCAAATGCTTCGTTTGTCTGTCTTCATGTTTGTGGCGAGGCATGTGCTGCGCACAGGCTGAGCACGTGCGAGGCGAGCCAGCGTATGTCGGTAGGGATACGCATGCGTTGTGCGACGTTCGCGGCGCATGCCTCGCAATGTCTGGATCCACCTTTACGTGCACATTTTAAAAACGGATATCGGGTACCTGGTACGTTGTAAAAGTACCTGGTTCGTGGTATAAGAACCCAATTACTATATTGCACTCATAAGCGGCTTATTCTTCGGAAGGCGGTAAGTCTACTTAAAAAGGGTTATAACAGAAGGTACATGGAATCGTATTTTCGTTACATGTTTCTTGAAATTAATTATCTTGTTGCGATAATGTAGTGATAGCCTAGGGGCGTATACATAAAGAAAGCGGGTAACCGGGGCCTGACTGGACTGAATTTTAAATGCAGTTCATTTAAAATTCAGTCTAATAGATTATTTTTAACTAGCTTTCGCCCGCAGCTTCGCTTACGTGAAATTTTGAACCCGTTAAGTGACGATTTTCCATACAAACTTTCATCCCCTGTTTAACTCCCTTAGGGGTTGAATTTCGAAAAATCCCTTCTTAGTGGATGCCTACGTTACAAAAGGAACCTACTGTTAAAATTTCAACTTTCTAACCCCAGCGGTTTATGCTGTGCGTTGATAGATCAGTCAGTCAGTCAGTCAGCTTCTCCTTTTATATGTATAGATGAATGCACATTTTTGCATCTTGTGGCTAGAGCTGTCCTTGTCTTGTTATGTGTATGTGTGTGTCGGGGGATGTGTGTGTGTATTTGAAAAGCGAACTTCGTCCACTTTACCTCGTTTTCATTTCATTTTCTACACATAATTTAATACACAAATATATTGGTTAACCAGCTCGAAGCCAAACCGATTGGTCTTCTATTAAATCGGAAACTTATTTATTGAAGCATTAATTTTTCCGTTCGGTCACATTCAATCTGTTGGCTACTGGCTATTATAAGTGAGAAACGGGGTATGAATAATTTGTTGTACAGAACCGCTGGACCATAAATTATAGACGTCTTTGGGGTATCAAGAGCTGCTTAGGAAGCCTGTGGACATTTCTCGGATGCTTGATAAAATCTGAGGTCTAAAATATCTGTTAAGTACCTAAATATTACTCGAGTCCTTAGGATGGCCAGTTGTGCTTAATTATTTCTATGGTTAAATAACGCACAACCTCTTAAGGGGTAACTGTAGTCATCATTACGAACAACTTTTACTATGGGACCAAACATGAAATCGCGAAAAAAAAAACAGTCCCATAGTAAAAGTTGTTCTTATTTATGAGTACAGTGACCCCTTAGAGCGATTACGCACTGCATCCGATCCGAATCCGTGAAAATACGTTCCGATGTAGCCATAGAACTATTTGTATGGTAGTTTACGCACTACATCCGGCATCCGTCATCCGATTTCTATCCGTCATCCGTGAGCCTCCAATTCGGAAGTAATATTGACGGACCGAAGTAGCCGTAGTAATGTTGTATGAACGCTTTCGCACTACCTCGGATTCAAATCGGACGCCAAATGGATATGCCAAAGATGGCCCCTGAATTGTTTGAATTTGGATCAGAGATCGGAATAGTGCGTAAGCAACATCCGAATTCGGTCCGAGATTTTTACTCTAGATCGGTATTTTCACGGATTCGGATCGGATGCAGTGCGTAAAGCCATATCCGAATTCGGTCCGAGTTTTTTATATCCGTATTTTCACAGATTCGGATCGGATGCAGTGCGTAATCGCTCTTATGAGGTTGTACGTTATTTAAGTTACACCTTTTATAGGAGAATTCATCTATATCTCTTTTACATGGATTCATGTGCTGCATCTTGGACCCTGTCTGCGATTACCATCAAGTGCGACTAGTGAAAACGCGGCAAAGACAAAAAAAAAACAAAAAGAAAATTAACATGCTATCTAGACTGACCCTTAATTAATACTATACAGGGTGTTAACGAATTCGTGTAATTCCTTAAAACCACATGATCAACTACTGTAGATCATGTGATCTACAGTACCACATGACTGGTGTAGATTGGTCCTGCACGGGAATTAGACTGATTAAAAATCAAAAAATAAAAATTTTTTTTTTTTCATGCGGTAGATGTAAGTGATCGCATCTAAACCATCTAATATGGATTCAGTAAAAAAATAAGATTTTTTTTTGCAAAAAAATGATTTCATGCGCTTGAACATTTCGATGCCACGCATAAATTAATGAAAGCACGGCGACGCGGCTGGCAGGTAAGACTAACGCGATATCGCTCTTTGCAGTAAGTTAACTCGGGGCTCTAAAATGACTTAGAAATAGAAAACTAAGTTTTTTTTATTTATTTTTTTCATTTGATTTTAAAAAATTCCCTTTTAGGGTTAATCTGTGTCACCAGTAGATCACGCGGTTTGAAGGAATTACACGAATTCGTTAACACCCTGTATTGTATTGATAACAGCACTTAAGTCCTAGACATGTGACTAACCCGATATTCGGCTTTCAGGTAGAAACACTACACGTCAGAGTGACCAGTCTACACTGACGGTAATGCTATATGCATAGAAGAGGCAGGTGGGAATACAATTTGGCAAGAGGCGTGAAGTGAAGCCACAATGGGGTGTCCGAGTTTCAGTTGTGCGATGTAAGTCAAATGGCTGAATAATTCACCTGATAATACAATGGAATGGTTGGCAATTGGAGCTTAGCTTACCGTCAATTTAGACATTAAGTGGACACTCGACCATTTCCTTCAGAGCTCGGGATGTGTAATGATTTCAATTTAATCTCTGCATGTTTAAAGTGGACTAGAACATTACTGTAATTATTATTTATATCCACAGGCCACTTAAAGCACCACTGATGACTTTATTAAAACAAGTGTTATTTCAAAATTCGATCATTTTTATTTCAATGCAAACTGATTTTTATTTTAGTTTTTCCAAAAATTCTTCAGCCTTGCTTTAGTTACGTACGAATTTTACTTGGAGTTACTAATCCGTGACACCAAATATGACCTAAAAGCTGCAAATAGCTGAAGATAGAAAGATTTTAGCGTATTTTTTATAAAATTTTTGAACAACTATTTCTCTTAAACTATTGACTTTTGGGGAAAGTTGTAGAACAAAAGTTCTTCATTATTATGTGTACTTAACACCCTTTCAGATTACTACCCCCTTTCCGTTTAATCTTGTATTTATGATTAGTTACAGTTTACTCACGTGCATTTTTCGGGATTATCCGATTAGATTTGGGCCCAAACGGAGCCCTTAATCATCAGCTGAACACGCGTCAAGCTCGGTCCGCGACCTTAATATGAATATTTCCCACGAACGTTTTAATAGGGTATTTGACTGAAATAATCTAATTAGTCCGTCAGTTAGATATCCAAAAAATATTTGATCTGTATTTTTTCTTTTGCTACGTAAACCAAAATTGTCGAAGATACGACACTTTTAAAATTGGCAAAACGTCACAAGCAAGTATAATTTTTACTTGCTTCTGACGTCACAAGCCCCCATTCTCGAGTTTAAGGAATTAACCGCAGCCATGAAAACAGAACTCCATCTTTAATCTCTTACAACTTAGAAACGCACGTCCGACACAAAGGACCAAAAAACACAACTTCAATATCCGTTCCGGGTAATCGTTAAAGAACAAAAGTATTTCCTAACAGAAATACCAATTTGCTAACAAAAATAACTTTCGACTTTCAGCGTGTGATTTTCAAACAAATTGTGGGTTTTTGATAAAGTGATGCTAACGACCGTCGTCAAGGGAAAATGGCGACGTTATAATAATTTGAAAATTTGACTTAATTTTGTTGTTACCTACTTAATTTTTATTATGGCTTGATGATATGTAATTTTCGAGCGTTTTCCTGGTTATGACAAAGTGAATTTTGAAAGTCCAAAGCATCCAACATTATTGAAATACGCAATCACTTATAGAACATGTTTGGAAGTAAAAAACATGACTACAATACAATCCAAATACAATCTTGGTAGAAGAATATAATAATCTAATGACAGACAGTAAAAGATTATTATTAGATAATAACAATGTTTAATCAATTGGCTTTGTGACAGAAGTTTATATTCAATAGATGCTTGTTTAAATTTTAATCAGATATGATGTATAAGTATATTACGAACACTTATTTAAAATTATAATTATTGACATTCTTTATAAATCCAATCAATAAATTGATGAATTGTCTTAACTGTAAGATATAATCTAATAAACTAATTTAATTTATTGTCAGAGATTTAATGATTTTATGGCGGTAGTCTGACATATTTACTTCATGACCTGTCAAAAACTGTCTATAAAACAGTATGCGGGGCGGTACTCTCTCTTCTTTTGCTGCGACCTTTGGTTTGTACGAACGTTCACAATTGTTATAATAATTGTTTTGTTTTGTTTAACGATTGTAATTATGTCTGTGTTTTATAATCCTGCATTGTAATAATAACTGATCGTACGTATTACAGTATTCAGTTCTTATATACCATCCTGTTTTTATTAAATAACGCCCCAGAAAGCTAAAAAGCTATTAATCCTATTAGTAAATTCTGTTATTTTATCAGCTATCCTTCGGGTTAGCTTATAATATTTTATAATGTAATGTGCTTAATTAATAAAGAAGCAAGACTGTTATTAAGATTATGATGTGTATGACTAATGACATTGATTTAATTTCATGATATTATTATGCATGTACCAGAAATATTTGCACGACTGATAAGTCGAATATAGTGAGACTAAAATTATTTTACCATGTTATTTTGTAAGTAAGTAGGTACCTATATTCTGGCAAATAAACAAATTTCATTTCATTTCAACATTCTGCAAAGGACATCGCAACAGGAAGCCGCCAAAGTTTGGCAACTAAAAACCATTGCTTCAACGTATGGAGCAGAGCCTATTAAAGTTACCGGAATCCTTTTTTTTGCTCTTGCTACAACTGGTAATAATGTAAAACACCAAGTCACCCACTGAGTCATTTAGTAATGCAACAGCTTTGTGCCGATTCATGGAGGCTCGTCCATTAGGCCTACTCATATACTGCGTAGTTTTGGCACAAATCCTGATTAGGTACTGAAGCTGAGCTGCGGCTTTACGATGAAATCTACACATTTCCAAATACTAACCAGTATATTTTGCTAGTAAATGAGATAACATAGCACGAGCATATTATTTTAGACATGTTTACCAAAGGGATTCAGCCATGCATTATTTTGTACGCCTAATTTCTCTTCAATTACTTAATTTGGTTGCGAGTTCTAAAACAGCGCCCAGTGACGTGTCCAGCGATATGTATTTTTTTTTGTAGATTCCTTTATCTATAAATGTTTTTAAACATTCCCGATTTCTACACATTATAAAAATACAGATTCGGGTCTATTCGCGTAGAAACTTAAAAGGCACGAAATACCTTTTGTATCCCGACGTTTCAAAGTCAAAGCTTTTTATTTCAAATAGACCAGATTACAGGAACTTTAAAAACGTCAAAACTACGTGCACGGTTCCAAAAGGTAGGTTGCATGGAGAAGAGCCGGCAAGAAACTCCAGGAATACTCTTTTCAAAATAGTAGTTTTTGACAATTCCATTACAGTAGTGTGAGAAATAGAATGAGAATAATGCAGGTTAATGAAAGAAATAAACTCATGGGAGTAACAAATAGAAAAATATGCCTTCTAGGATTGCCATAACAGTTAAGGGCTGACCAGTAGGCTTCGGCCAAATTACACCGGCCGTGGTCACGGGTAGACTGAAGTGGCGGAGCAGTTGTCATCTTCGTGAAGCAAGAGTACCTATTCATCTACCCTCACTCGATCTTGATTTTTTATTAATATATCGTCGGTACTTCGACACACTACACTATAGCTTTTTCTATTCTTACTCACAAGAGTTATAGTTCGTATGTGGAGAGAAAAAGCAACATTTCCGTATACATTTTTTTGGTCCTTACGTTACCGCTTCCCGTACAAAAAGACCAACACACTCTAACGCAAACGCTAAAGAAAAACCAGAAATATTGCTAACATTTGCGCTATACCCACCAGATACAAAACCTTATCTGTTATAATAAATCTTTGCGTATAACTCATTCGCAGGTGCACTGGACTCGACTATAAAGGTTATGTCTCGGGGGATGGGCAGAACAATATTTTACGTGACTACGCCATTTATTGCTAGCGACTTCATTTACTTAGTCGAAGTTATTATCATATTTTGTGAACGCATCTCGGGTGTAGTTGACATTTTTATTTCTATGTGAATTGAGTTTGCGAGTATGGCGTTTTGATGCGACAAAAATGTTTTTATATTATTCCGTGTGTGAGTGTATCATCATCATCATCATCATAACATTACGCTTGTATTCCCCGAAGGGTTGGGCAGAAGTGTATAGTACACCCACATTTCGCCGTTATGTTTAGATCATGTAATAGGGGGCGAGCTTATTGCCATCATACCGGGCACAAATCTAGACTCCGGGTTGCTACTGAGCAATTCCACACGGAAAAACCCAATAATACTGGCCGACCTGGGGATCGCACCCAGGACCGTGAGCGTGAGCTTAGCAGTCACCTTTGGGTCCACTAGACTAACGAGGTAATCTAGTGTAAGTATAAGTGTTTATATTTGAAGGATTTTTGAACCCCAAATTAATTACTGTATTTTCTTTGGCTGATAAACGCAGAATAAGCTTCCGCAGTGATAAACGATTAAAGATTTTTGTAATGTTTATTTTTAAATTATACTAGGTGCATTTATAAATCGATTGAATAGTCGAGTACACAAACCCCACTCACGTGCTTTCGAAACCATTAGTTAGGAATAATTAAGGCTCGTTATATTATATTAATTTAATTACGTCAAAACATGACACCCGCGCAAATATTAATATTAGCATGATTTGTTCAGTCATACACGTCATTGAACTAGTTATATTATACCAACGAGGCAGTAGAGTCATTAATTGAATTACGTATATTGAACATTAATTTCATTGCTAACTTCTTTTTTGCAATCAGAGTATTAGAACCATAATTCCAATTCCAACATTAATAAAACCAACTTCTGCTATACTTTGAAAAGTATACACCTTCCGTGTCACATAATCTTCAAATGGAAGTACTTTCTAAGTACTGTCGTTGTGAATTCCGTATGTTAAGACCCGATCGCAAAGTTACGGGAGGGCCTTGCAAACGACTTTAGGTTCAAAGCCCTAACAAAACGCGTCATAAAAATGTCTGCCAAGTTAATTTGCACTTACTTTTAAGCTTAATATAGCAGTATTTAGAGTGTTTTGTATTGACTATCGATAAGTCTTTCAGCGTTTTCTGCATGTGTTGGCCTTGGTAGGTGAGTTGGTGCTGAGTACAGAGCCAGTTTACACGGACTGCCACTGTCGTTGCCCATCATCAGCCTACGGTACTAGCCTAAGGCCTCTCGTTCACACACGTTTTTTCGCCGTAAAAACCTACGGTTAATTAGCCGTATGTAGGCACAGTCATCAGTGAGGACTACTATAGAAGTTTGTTGACGGACACGGCGGCCCAACGGCACGCCTGTGCCGCCGTATGCACCGTGGCTGCTCCTCTTTTGCGCACGGTTTGATCAAAATTAGTGTTATATGACAGTCTATGAGAGTTTGTTAACGGCACCGGACGTTTTCGCGACGGGCAATTAATGCATGACAGCTTTCCAACGCTGATTTTGTGTTACAAAATGGATATAAATCAGTTTCGGCTGGTGGTTTGCCGTGTCGTGTACGAGTACAAGCGCACACGATTTTTCTACGGCGCGGCTAATACGCCGTACGATTTCTTAACCGTCCCGTGAACAAGAGGCCTAACAGTGATAGCCTAGCGTGTGACCGCTAGACTTCCAGGCCGGGGTCAAACCCACCACAGCCCGCACCTCTGACTTCTCGAATTCATGTGCGGATAAAAATTTGATTGTCACTTGTTAACGGTAAAGAATAGCACTACCCCATGTCTTCCCGTGGGTGTCGTAAAAGGCAACTGAGGGGTATCCCTCAGTTAAAGTACTCAGAGAACGCTGCTGCCCAACCTCTAGTGTATACTAGAGGTTGGGCAGCAGCGTTCTCTGAGTACTTTAACAACCATACTGCGATCGCCAACCCGCCTACCAAGCGTGGCGATTATGGCAAACCCCCGCAACATTGTTTAGGGGAGGCCTATGTCCAGCAGTGGATGTCATTCGGCTGAATGATGATGATGATGAACGGTGAAGAAAAACATTGTGAGGAAACCTACGCATAGGTATGAGAGGGATCCAAAAAGTTCTCGAAGGTACCAACCCGTAACAGGCCTGCGAGGTAGATTAACTTATCAAGTACTGTAATTATAGACACAATAGATAAACAATGGCACTGACGATCCGGGACTATACCGGTTAAGGCCTACCTGAGAAAAAGCTTGTGCCCAACACTGAGACAGTAATGGGCTGTTTATGATGGAAAGGTTTTATAGTTATTTTGAAACCTATTGGTTGTCAGAGCCACGTTCACGTAATAATATTAATAGATAGAACCTCAAGAGGCTCTCGTTAGGAAGTTGGATCAAGGGCCTGATACAGAAAGCTGTCCTCCTCGACACGGCGCGTATTGTGAGGAGGTTCCTGTTTCTGGAGCCCTAACCACCGGTAGCTTGGACCCTGCTCCCGATGCCGGTGGACCTCTATTTTTATATTTTTAAATGTATTTTTATAGATTTATATTTAAAAATGTAAACAATAAGAATCCAGATTAATAAAGGAGTTAATATACTCGGGAGCAAATAAATCGAGCCACTTCTATTTTTCACGTTTAATTGTTATTATTTTTGGTACCTATTATGGAACAGATCAATTTGAAACATAAATCGCCTTATAGGTTATTTGATAACCATTATAATGAGGATAGTTTTTTGTCAACTTAGTATATAATCCATGAAACCAAAACTAATAACCAGGACACGTGAAAAAAGGAGTGGCTCGATTTATTTGCTCCCAAGTGTAGATATATTTTTAAACGGACAACACGTTTGGTGCCGTGGCTGAGTAATAGGCTTTTGCTTACACCACGTGACGTAGGTTCAATCCAAGTGTGGGGCAAAGTTATTAAAAAGAAAAAAACTTTTTATCTAATTTATACAAGTCCAATTCAGATGTAAACCAAAACTGAATCCTATAAACCCAAATTTGCATAAAAAACAATTTTATACCATAATCTCGCACATATAAAGTTGCAAATTGATCGATGTTATCCGAAATAGCGTAACAAATGTCGTGTGATCCACGGATTTAGGAAAAAATCCCGCATGAGACCATCGACAGATATGTTCGAACATTTTCAATTTCCGGCCATTTTGCTTGTGACGTCATGACGTACCGATTACGTCATCGAAAGGACCCTTGTTGACGAATATTTTGATCTCGCTTTCGGGCAATTTTCTTTAGCAAATGTCTTCCTGTTTGTTGATGGGAATTGTTATTTAGTTATTATGTCAGTTGTGGTCTGTTGGATTTTGTACAACGGTTGATGTTCTTTTTAGGGTTCCGTACCCAAAGGGTAAAACTGGACCCTATTACTAAGACTCCGCTGTCCGTCCGTCCGTCTGTCACCAGGCTGTATCTCATGAAGCGTGATAGTTAGACAGTTGAAATTTTTACAGATGATGTATTTCTGTTGCCGCTTTAACAAAAAATACTAAAAAACTGAATAAAGTAAATATTTAAGGGGGCTCCCACACAAAAAACGTGATTTTTTGCAGTTTTTATAGATAACTAGCTTTTGCCCGCAGCTTCGCTTGCGTGAAATTTTGAATCCGTTAAGTGATGATTTTCCACACAAATTTCCATCCCCTATTTAACTCCCTTAGGGGTTGAATTTCGAAAAATCCTTCCTTATTTCTTGTCTACATTATAAAAGGAACCTCTGTGCAATATTTCAGCTTTCTAGGTCCAAGGGTTTGGGCTGGGCGTTGACAGATCGTAGCGTTGATGAGTCAGTCAATCAGTCAAACTCAGTGTACTCAAATTACGCGCATATGCCCAAAAACGTTTAAAGAAAGAGTTTACTCATCAGAATATCGTAAAGTGATAAAAGGTGTGCCTCAAGGGAGTGTTTTGGGTCCCTTACTATTTATTGTTTATATTAATGATTTACCGACATTAATTAAACAAAACATGGTTTTATTTGCGGACGACAGCACGGTCATGTTTACCAATAAGTGTAAAAATACCTTAAAATTAAATATAAACGATACACTTAACATAATAATTCAATGGTTAACTGACAATAATTTACTAATTAATTTAAATAAAACCAATATCATGACATTCAGAAGTAGAAAAAATCACTTACCTGATCTTGACATAAATTTTAAGGGAATCAAAATTAATGAAGTAGATTGTACAAAGTTTTTGGGTCTTCATCTTGACTGCAATCTAAATTGGAAACTCCAAGTGGAAAGCATTTGTACAAGATTGAGGCAATTTTCCTATGCACTATTTATGCTTGGTAAAGTTGTGAACCAATCTTCTGTTATTACTGCATATCACGGGTATGTTGAGTCCCTATTAAGTATGGAGTCATCTTCTGGGGTAACTCGGTTGATAAAGAAAATGTATTTAAGGCTCAGAAGAGGTGCGTGAGGGCAATATGTAAACTTAAATCTACAGAGAGTTGTAAACCATTTTTCGTTAGTCTGAAATTATTGACCCTGCCATGTATTTACATATATGGGTAGCCGTGTTTGTAAAAACGCATATTTCTATGTTTGAACATTTAAAGAGTAAACGGCATAATCATAAAGTGTGTATTCCACCAAACAAAACTGCACAATTTAGTAACAGTGTGCTTTGTATGGCGCCTCGTATCCACAACCATCTCCCTATATATTTATTGAATTGTTCGAACGTAAATATATTTAAATTTAGGTTGAAACAGTTTCTTTTTAATAAGGCATATTATGATGTGAATGAGTATCTTAATGACAAAATTAAATCTACTTTGACATAACAGGTTTTGATAACACAACGAAATACTTTCAATTATATTTTATATTTTATTTTCTTGCGTTTGACATTTTTAGTATTCATTTTGACATTAAGATATGACATAACTCTGGATTTGTGTATTTTGCTTTGTTGGTTTAGCTGATAGATTGGCGTAGAATTGTACCTATTATTTACTATTGCATGCTACATGGCAGAGTATAGCTGCACATAGATTGTTTTTATAACAATGTTCATGTAACACCTACCTGACCTATATTCGCAATAAATTAAATTGAATTGAATTGAGTTAGTCAGTCAGTTGGGACCTTTCTTTTTATTTATATAGATGGTACGGAACCCTTCTTGCGCGAGTTTGACTCGCACTTGGCCGGTTTTTAATTTTTATTATCCTACGCTCTATTGCTTTGTTAGAGCTTCATTCAACGATATCTTTCACCTTGGTTTTTCATTCATCGTCTTTTAATTGTGTCTAGAATTATTGATATGACATATTTTAGATTTTGATCCTGACTCTTACATCTGACTTTTCGAATACATTGTGAATCTGAATTTGAAAGGTGCTCCCACCGGTGTCCACAAACGTTTGTCTACATTTAGAAACATACGGTGTGGGACCAGTTGAAAGAAATGTATTGAAACGTTTCTAAACGTGTCTATACATCTAAAAATATTTCAGGTACAATCCCTAGGATTTTCTTGGCCGCTTCAATCAGTAACGTACTAACGAATGATTTTGAAGATTTTTAACAAAACATTTAGTAACTTTTTGCTACAAAACAAAACTGTTTGAAACTCGTTCCAACATGTTTGGACACTGATGTGGGAGCATCTTCACTTGCGTTAACGGTGAAGGAAAAACGTCGTTAGGAAACTTCAGACTAAGATGGCTCCAAAAAAAGTTTTTTGAAACTTTTTTTTACAATTCGCACATGAATTCGAAGTTAGGGGTGCGGTACTGTAGTCAAACTCAGACCTTTCTGCATGGTAAGGAAGCGTTCAACCGCTTGGTTGACACTGCTTTGTATTTATATTGGGTTTATTCATATTAATTACATTTTTAAATGTTTCTATAAATAAAAAAAAACGGGTGCTAATTAAACAGACTTCTTTTTAATAGCATTATTCGCCTCTAAAAATCTACATTGGCTTCTAAATTATTACTAAGTCAGCCACAATTAACGAGCGTCTGAATGATACTATCTTAGCCACTAGTTATCTTCTATATAAGCCACTGTTCGTCACCCACTTTCATTTTCACAATAAAAACAAATGAAAAACAAAAAGAGTCGACGGAGCCCCGCTGCGCGCGGCTCCTATTTCTGTCTGCAGGGTTGAAAGTAACCGAACACGAAGGGGATGACGGGGGCTTCGTTCGCTCGCTTTGCTCGCTCACTCTACTCCCCGTCATCCCCTTCGAACCTAACCTATCCGTGTCGGGGTGTCCAAAAATTTAGTTGGCGTTGTAAAAAAGTCGAATTAGTTTATTAGAGGTTATCTCATTTTCCCGTTGCTTAGTTATAAAATGAGAAGTTTGTTCACGTGGCCAATAAATAAATTTGTGGCTTGATTTATTATTTCTCAAAAAAAACATTTAAAAAAATGTAGCTCACCGGCATCGAAAACAGGGTTCAAACTACTGGCAGTCAGGGCTCCAGAGAAAGGAACCTTCTCACTATGCGTGCCGTGTCAATGAGTACTACTTTCTGTATCAAGCCCTTGATCCAGCCGCCCAACGAGAGTCTCATGAAGTGTTGATCGAGGCTATTGGCTATTCAGCGTAACGACTATCGGGCAATAACTGCTGAGTCCACAACCCACATGCCAACAGCCTCGTGTGCTAAATCAAGATAGTTTATTTGTTTGTACTTATTGTGAACTAGCCTTCGCCCACAGCTTCGCTTGCTTGAGATTTTGAACCCATTAAGTGACGATTTTCCATACAAACTTTCTTCCCCTATTTAACTCTCTTAGGGGTTGAATTTCGAAAAATCCCTTCTTAGTGGATGCCTACGTTACAAAAGGAACCTACTGTCAAAATTTCAAGTTTCTAACCCCAGCGGTTTAGGCTGTGCGTTGATAAATCAGTCAGTCAGTCAGTCAGCTTCTCCTTTTATATGTATAGATAAATATGTCTTAGTAAGTACATACCAAGTTTAAATTTTAGGAATGCTACAGTTCTGAAAGTTACTCGAGTCTTGAGTAATCCAGGTAAATCTCATACAATTGTCTTTTCAAACAAATCCGATCCCTTGCTGCTTTATCCTCAGCGGTTTCCGTTCATGTAACAATCTTATAAAGTACTTAGGAGTTTTATATTGTAAGAAAATGTATACATATACAGAGACTTTGTCCTAAGTTCTTAGTTTGTTTATACTGCCTAGCCTTTTCCCAACTATGCTGGGGTCAGCTTCTAGCCTAAACAGATGCGGCTGAATACTAGTATTTTAGACGGAGCGACTGCCATCAGACCTCCGCAACCCAGTTACTGGACAATGCCAGTAGGCTAAAGTTAGACCGGTTGTCAAACTTTCGGGCTTCTGACTTCCCATAACAACTGTTGACAGTGTGTGTATTCTAAGCTTATTAATGCATTTTGTAGTTCTTAATTATTAAATATTATATGTGTTTTCCAAGATTATTAATGCATTTTATAGTTTTTAATTATATTATAGTTTTTATGGCAAAGTTCGTTAGTAAATATTACAAGGTTACATATTTTTATTAACACGGAATACGTTTAATCAATTCCATTATACAGGGTGAAATTGTAAACACTCGACAAACCGAAATAGGAGATTGTACTCATCACTATGAAAAACTTTTACTACGGGACCAAACCGGAAATCGCGAAAAAAAAAAACAGATGTTCCATACATTTATATTCGCATAACTCGTCAAAATGTATGGAACAGCAGTTTTTTTTCGCGATTCCCGGTTTTGTCCCATAGTAAAAGTTGTTCATAGTGATGAGTATAATCTCCCATTTCGGTCTGTCGAGTGTTTACATTTTCACCCTGTATATTTTCAGCTATTCATTAACGATTAAAAAAAGGAATTTATAAGGCGGATGTCAGTGAAAACGCCAGTAAAGAAGGACATACATCGATATTATTGGTGCGTAGTACTCTCAATAGGCGTACGTGTATGACAAGATGTATGAACGTGGACGAAGCGAAAGGAGTATGTAAGGATCTTAGGGTGTGGCGTTCCGCAGTTTCTGCCTACCCCCATGGGAAAAAGGCGTGAGTTTATGTATTTATGTCTGTTTATGTATTGTCACCTATAAAAAAGTTTAAAAAAGAGAGAAAGAGCGCGCCCTTCTCGTCGTGAGCGCAACGCTACGCGGCGCGGTGCAGCGCCAATTTAACTCGCGGCCTCGCCGCTTGATCAGCTCATGATTAAGGGCTCCTTTTGGGTCCGAAACTAGTCAGGCAATCCCGAAAAATGCACGTGAGTAAACCGTAACTAATCATAAATATGAATGTGTCTCACGAAAGTTATAATACAAAAAAAAGTTTAAAAAATGATGCGAATTTCGAAAAAGTTAATAAAAAAATATGGTTTGGTGAATATGTCACCATGTTTCGTGCACAACGAAGATTATTAAATTGGTGTATAGTTTTTCATTTCCTGGATCAAACTTCATCACAAAATTTATTTTAATTGTTGAGTCCTTCGCCTTGACTGAAGTGGACGATGCAAATTGTCCACATCAGTTCAAAATAGGATTCTCCAGAAAACACTTTACCGAGCGAATTAATCTTGATAAGTGTGATGCGAAAAAGTTTGAAAACGGCAACTTATGTTCTGGCAAAGCGGAAAAGTTTCCAATCGGTTATGGACGAGAATCCATTAAGAAGAACGTTGAATTTTCAGTTTTCTATCAGATCATAACTTGGTCTTGTAACTTTTTGAAAGAATATGCAAATGTGGTATTGAACGCGTTACAGGATTAAAGGGAAAGGTTGCAGCAATGCATAGATTTAAATTTTTGATGTATTAAGAAAGAAAAGAAAGTTAATGTGGTACCGGAATATTATTATCGGAGGCACTATAAAGTATAGAAAAGTACGCAAATATGGAATAGAATATCTAATTTGGAATCCTAACTAATCCTAATTCTAACTAGTCCTAACTAATAATACATACAAGCTTAGTTTTAGTATACAGGGCGTCCCACGACTTTGCCACATGGAGGGGAAGTACCTTAAATACTGCAGATATAAAAAATTACTGAATGAAGACTTCATTTTTATTTTAAAAACAATACGAACTGCATTCAAAGAATTTTAAATTCAAACCTGTCTGAACCGGAAATCGAACCCGCTAAATGTGAAAACAAAAAAAACTGTAATTTTATTGTACTAATCGAAAGGCTCGATTAGAAACATTTATTTCTTCTAAATAACATAGCATCTAAAATAAAATGTCTCGTAATATATCTCGGTATTATCATTTTCGTCAAAACAAGTAAAAACAGCGCAATTTTTTTTTAAATATGTTTAGTCTTTCTCCTTAGAACATTTTACTGTAGCTACAACGTATTAAGGTAGATGTCCTTATTGCTGCATCTCAAATTACCACCCTGTATGTATATCTTTGCAAGTGTCTATTTAACGAATCAAAAATTTATATACGGTTAATACCCTGTGTTCTTCAATATTAGGGTTAGTTAGAATTCCCGATCTCCCCTGTTTCCCACACTTGATTATCACAGTTTTCAAATGTAAATTACTGACTGACTGATTTATATTTAAAACTAGCTGACCCGACCCGACAGACATTGTCCTGTCGTACAAAAATCCCATAGAAAAGAGAACTCTCAGTTTTTCCCGAACTTGCTAATTTTCCGGTCAACTTTTACACTTTTTTTTTCCATAAAAACAAAATTTGGAATATTAAAAAAAAATTGCCATATCGGTCCAGCCATTCTCAAGTGATGCGCTTACCAACAACCACCATTTAGGCTGAGCGCATATTAGAGTCACGACAGTTTTAAGACAGACTTTCCTCGCATAGATATGTCTGCCTTAAAACTAAAACGAAACTGTTTTGTCTACTACGACTATGCGGCGCAAACCCTCTGCGTCAATTCTTTTTCAGTATCAAAATGGACTTCATCGATACTGGTATAGTAAGCGTCCTAGTTACGCGTGCACTTGCAAAACGACGTAGGCGTAAATATTGGGTGATTACTCTCTGAATGCTCGGACGGGACTAAAAGAGAAGGGTACCGGGGGTACGTCGCTAGACTGTTTTTTCGTTGATGTGCGCGCCCGCATACATACAAAAAGGAAGCCGACAATCGTTAGTCAGACTTGTCGCCGCGCCGTGCAGTTCTTGTAGGTATTAGACGATTTTATTTTGTCTATGAGACGTTTTGTTTGAAGTTTGCGCATCTTCATTATGTTTTGTAAAGCAATAGTCTGTTTTAAAACTATCGTAACTCAAGTCTGCGCTCAGCCTTAATTCATTACTATTTATACAAGGTATAAATTAAATAACGCACAACCTCTTAATGGGTCACTAGACATAGGCTTCCCCCAAGCCTTGGGTGGGGGGGGCGGTTCGCCATAATCGCCACGCTTGGCAGGCGGATTGGCGATCGCAGTATGGTTGTTAAAATACTCAGAGAACGCTGCTGCCCATCCTCTAGTGAATCCCTTAGTCGCCTTTTACAACACCCATGGGAAGAAATAGGGTTGTGCTATTCTTTACATCCAGCACCACACGGACGATGCGAACATAAATGTAAGGAACAGTTGATTTTTTTTCGCGATTTCAGCTTTTTGTCTCATACTAAAAGTTGTTCATCATGATGAAAGTACAGTGACCCCTTAAGAGGTTGTGCGCTATTTAATTTACACCTTGTATAGATTCTATATAAAAAAAGCATACCTTTACAAACTTGGTCACGGCATCACGCGTGAGCGGCTGGACCAATTTCGCAAAATTTTTTTTGTTGTGTTCGTAATTGTCCGGAGAAGGTTCTTATGAAAGAAAATTTCGATATTTAAAAAAAAAACGAAATTATCTCAGTATGTCCATATTCTTCATATGTTTACCGCACGCATGAAAATGGATTTTGTTTCTGAAGGTAGGAGGAAGTAGGTAAGTAGTAGGTAGGAGTAAGTAGGAATTATTTATTGTCTCTTGTTCCATTTTACACTCCTATTCCTTACTTCAGCAACACCATTAGCCACAGACCTACAAGAAAAAACATATTACTGATCCTAAAACAATATCATTAAACAGTTATTTACGCACTTTAATTAAAAACTAAACCAGCATGGGCGTACGCGCAGCGCATTCAAATGAGGGCAAACAAAATTGTACACAATTAGTGAACCAAATGAACTGCCGCCGAGTGAAATGCTAATGCGTCCCGAAACTCATACTGTTTCACTATAAAGCAAATATGCTGTCTAGTTTCCGGGGTCTTCGTAGAGGTATTAGCTTTTAGGAAGGTCTTGGTGATTTGGGAAAAAGCAATCGATTCTAAGAGATGTTTTTGGTTCCTGTAATAATAAATTGACTGTGGGTTTATAACATTAATGTAGCGTCCACTGCCAATCATATCGTCCAATAAACCGTTGCAATCACAACAGTTCATGACATCTCGTTCTTGCTTATTTATTTATTTACATTATAACATCACTCCTGTATTTCCTGAGGAGTTGGGCAGGGGTGTATAGTATCTCAAGAGGACGTGGGGCAAAGGGGTAAAGCCCTACAGAAGGCCCCGAGGCCTGCCGGGGTCGCGGTGCATGCAGCTGCGAATCCCGCGACCCCAGCCATAGGTCAGGAGAAGGAACACCGTGGGTTTTTAGCCGGTAAGAGTCCGGCATAACCCTTTGCCTTCCCCGGGCGGAGGGTATATCCATGAGGATTGTCCCAAAAAAAAAAAAAAGTTGCGTATAGTATACAGTCATTTCGCCGTTATATTTAAGTTCCATGTAACAGGCGGCGAGCCTATTGCCATCAACCGGGCACAAATCCAGACTCCTAGGACCTAACGCTCAACAGTCGCGATTGCGACCACTAGAGCAGCGAGTCAATTTATTTATTTTGTATATTTTTGCTTGAATTGTACACAAGTTGAACTTACATTTTTTTTTACCAAGACATGTTTCACCAGTAATATAGGCATGCAGAATATTACAATAACTTGTTTACATTTTTATGGGTATTTTATTTTATAGCAACATGAATTGAACTAGCAATGATTATAGCATTTCTTTCTTTTAAAATTGATCCATCTATGTATAATGCTCTTTAATGCCCAGTTCTATGACCAAAAACAATTTATATTTTCTTACCAATAGTACCTATCATTTTTCATTGCCAAACTTGGCTAAAAAATAAACTTGTGAGATAACTTTGTGCGAAAGCTACTAACGTATGGGAGGATCTTCTATGCAAAGCTATGGGGTCTTTACTACATTATTGGTAAAGATACATGAGTCTTAATTTTTACCAATAACGCTCGGTAAATTATAGGAATCGCCCATAAAAACATAACGTACCTGAAGCATAATTAGACGATCAAGCAACGCATTAATTGCAATAAAAATCTACGACATTCATGGATTTAATAACATAAAATAACAAAGAAATCAAATCAACTCGAAGATTTGCTCGAATGTGACGCAGATTTTCCATTTTTTTTTTATTTTTTTTTTCTTCTTTTTATTTCTACTTTTTCATATTTTTATTATTATTTAATAAAAAAAATGTAAAATATGCAGCAAATTCAAAGTTTATAATTATTCGAAATAAAAAACTTTGAATTTACTCGAATGTGACGCATTTTTTTTTTTTTTATTTGTTCCTTTTATTTCTACTTTTTCAATTTTTTTGGTGGTTATGCGCGTCGCCTTAACACGTAAATGAATTTGTTTTCTTTCTATCTATTAGAGAAAGAATCTCCCTCAAAAATAGTTGAACCTCTCGGAAATCCGACTCCACACGTCTGGAGTCCCCTCCAGACAAATCGATGTAGTAAATAAAAGAGTGTGTCGAGGATACTTCACATCAAAGGGGAAAGGTGGATAGCCACTCTTCGACGAGGATTCGCCGAATCATCCGTACAATAGCCGATTGTTACCAACTTATACTAACTATTGGTAGAATAGTAAAGGTCTAAAGGAGATTTTGTTTAGTAGTATCGATGACCAATATGGACTTGTAAGGACTAGACACCCTTATCAGCATAGATTAGCATTTGCCATATAGAAAATGGCCACTTTATATGAAACTAACTTTTGCCCGCAGCATCGCTTGCGTGAAATTTTGAACCCGTTAAGTAACGATTTTCCATACAAACTTTCATCCCCTATTTAACTCCCTTAGGGATTGAATTTCGAAAAATCGTTCCTTGTTCCTTGTCTACATTATAAAGGAAACCTGTGTGCAAAATTTCAGCTTTCTAGGTCCAAGAGTTTGGGCTGGGCGTTGATAAGTCAGTCAGTCAGGACTTTTCTTTTTATATATATAGATTTTTCACCCTTTTGCATTGAAACGAGGTGTCGTACGTACAAGAGTAGTTGATGCTTTCCGCTGACGCATGCTTACTACTGCTGTTATAATCCAACTAATCACGTACACGTCACTAGAGATGCGTAGGCACGCTTAAACATGCTATAGAACGCTTCGACAGCTGAAAGCACACGATCTAAAATGCGCATAAACCCAACTTTACGTTAAATGCTACAAAAAACATAATGCATTAGCTCCCACTTAAAAAGAAAGGTAAAAACATATTCTTGAAACAACACTAATATCTCTCTTAAAACTACTTAAAATCCTTGTTCACACCGATTAGCTTATTTAAAGTACATAAACTTAGCTGCTTTTTCTTCTCGGCCTGTAGTGGTGCGAACTAAAAGATAACTTTCTTTTGAACTCCCAAGTCTAGTTCTTAAATGAAACTTCCCTAAAGACGTGTAATTCCAAGGCTACTTTACAAAACTTTTATCTTTCTACATGGCTTGAAACTGTTACAGACTGTGTAATGCATATTACAAATTTTCCTGTTAACCTTTCCAACTAAACAGAAAGTTAACGTAACTCCAAACCTCAGAGCTTGGAACTCGGGAGTTCTAACTTAACCGAAGCGCTTGTACTTATCCTGTAGTTCAGTACGTGTAAGCTTTAACAAAAAAACGTGGTAGCTATACTCTGTTCACCCTAAGGCTTCGTTTACGGAGATGCGGGGCGTCGCGCGACGCGTGCGGCGTGGCGTCTCGCGGCGCGTCCGACGTTTTTTCATTTTACAGAAAGGCGACGCGCGCAGCGGCCCGCATCATCACACGCGCAAACATATACATATGGTAATGTACGATGTTTCCCGCCGCGGGTGTTGCTACGTTTTACCGTGAACGGAGAATTGCAGGAATAGCTGGTCGCAACGCTACGTGCACCGCCGCGATAAAAGTCGTGTGCGGTGATGCCATCCGCGGGCTCCGCCTGCATTTCAAGCAAACGCGTGTAAAATCGTTTCTCCATAAACGCTCTCATACAACGCCATATGTTTGAATTTAGTGCGCGCCGCGTCTCTCAACACGACGCGCGGCGCCCCGCGTCTCCATAAACAAGGCCTAAAGCGGATCTCACGCTACCATGCGCCATGCTCCGGTGCACGGGTCTGTATTTTTTAACGTTGACCGTAAGTACTTCAGTTGGTACATAAAACACGCTTAATGCAACACACTGACAACGCATCAACGCACGTGGTTGCAGTCCGCAGATCACAAGAAGACGCGCGGGGGCGCGTGGCGTCCCGTATGGCACGAATAATTGAACTTTAATTGATGCGGAGATATCGAAATCTGCGGCCCCGCACGGAGACGCAGGTAAAAACGCATGATTGTGCAGATCTGCACCTCAGTCGACGCGCGCGGGAATCTGTCGCCCCGTGCACTGGAGCGTGGCGCGTGGTAGTGTGAGATTCGCCGTTCGGTCATTACATAAATTGTAGCCGTAAAGCCGGGTCCGCTGCGCCATGTTATTGTGTTTTTGCTGCTATACCTGTTAGGCCTTAGGTAAACTGTTAGGCCACGCCCCTATTCGGTTAGCAAACAATGTTATCCTGTTTGCAAACACGAAAACACGGCGCAGCGGACTCAGCTTTAGGATTAGTTAGTTAGTTACTTAGTTTTTCTTTAATATTTGATATTCTTTGTATGGTAACGTTTTGTACAGAAATATAAGGGTTTTTTCAGGTTTCATCCCGACCCGTCCATCTGACTTTTCGATCTCATGTGCTGATCAAAATTTAATTATTGCTTGAGTTCATGGCGAAGGAAAGCATTGTGAGAAAACCTGCACCTGAACCTGGGAGGGCTCGTCATTGTCGCGTTAGTCGATATTGCCGACGGCTTAATAGCCAAAGAGGCTCTCGTTAATCGGCTGGATCAAGGGCTGGATACAGAAAGCGATACTCCTTGACACGGCACGTGTTGTTAGGCAATTCCTCTCTCTAGAGCCCTGACCACCGATAGCTTGAACCTGATACCGGTGTACTACATTTTTTATTTTAGATGTTATTTTTTTAAACAGGTTGAAATTGTAAACACTCGACAAACCAAAATGGGAGATTGTACTCATCACTATGAACAACTTTTACTATGGGACCAAATCAAGAATCGCGAAAAAAAAACAGATGTTCCCTAAATTTATGTGTGCAACTCGTCAAAATGTAGCAGTTTTTTTTAATTAATAAAAGTTGTTCATAGTAATGACTACAATCTTCCATTTCAGTATGTCGAGTGTTTACAATTTCAACCTGTATTATCGAAATAAGAATGATAGGAAATAATAACTCGATGTTGTTTTGAGCAAACTGCATCCTACAATAAACTCGAGTACCCATTAAAACAAACAATAAAATAAGCTACAAACTGAAAAGACAATAAAGGTAACATATCTACAAAATCATTCAGAACTTTATAAAGACTTTACGAAGTGCATTTAGCGCGGCGTGCGATTGTAAGGAACTTCGCTTTGATTCAACTCGTTGGAACTTGACTAAATTACGAGATAGTTCCGTTTGCGAATGTACTTGGGAATGGGACGCATTCGCATGTATTTGCATTTAATATTAAATCGGAAATTGCAGTAATGTAAAATGTATTTTCAATGTGATTTAGTTGCTAGAGGTGATACAGTCAGCGACATAAGTTAGTAAACAAGTAGATAGAAACAAATTATTCTCAACTAAATGAATAATTACAATATGAAACTAAACTTCATGTTATAATCTAAAGTAAAAACTAACTACCCATATGTACAAAATAAGAAAAGAAAAAAAAAAACAGTTCGAAAACAGAACACGTAAAAGGCGTCGAAATATTTATCCGCATCACTGTCATCTGGGAGCGTGCGCAGAAGCACGGTAATGTTATACTCCAGAAGACTGGCAGCGTTGCCACGCTGCATGGCAACTCTAAAGGTCATGGCTGCAATTAACTATTCATTCAAATTAGAGCGTTAATCGTGTCTCGTATAATATATTTCATATGTCAATATGAAAAAGCCAACGGCGAGCAGTCAGCGCGCTTGCCGCTACCATACAATTCAACTCGGAGCCCGCGCACTGTGAGCGAGCGGACCGCGTGCTTACTGCGCGCCGACTCCGAGTCGCCAGCGAAACAACATCGTTGTGCCTTCGCCCGCGCTCCTATCATAAATGCCATTAACTACTGTGTTCGCGGTGACAGCAAGCTCGCAGTCCACGCGCCGTTGTTTACTGTGCGCCGACTCCGAGTCGCCAGCGAAACAACGTCGTTGTGCCTTCGCCCGCGCTCCTATCATAAATGCCATTAACTACTGTGTTCGCGGTGACAGCAAGCTCGCAGTCCACGCGCCGTTGTTTACTGTGCGCCGACTCCGAGTCGCCAGCGAAACAACATCGTTGTGCCTTCGCCCGCGCTCCTATCATAAATGCCATTAACTACTGTGTTCGCGGTGACAGCAAGCTCGCAGTCCACGCGCCGTTGTTTACTGTGCGCCGACTCCGAGTCGCCAGCGAAACAACGTCGTTGCGCCATCGCCCGCACTCCGTTCACAAATGCCATACAACTACTGTGTTTGCGGTGACAGCAAGCTTGCACCTCTCGGCCGGCGCGCGGACTGCGAGCTTGCACTTCGCAGACGACGCGTAGTTAGCGCGCTGGCGGCTAGCCGTAACCTAAATTCGAGGCGACGCCGTGCTGTGCAGTTGCGGTGCCGGTATAATGTGCCATGACCTTAAGTCTCAATGCATAAAGTACACACGCTTGGTGGTAGGATCTATACAATCCAGCTGGCTAGCTATTACCGTCACATTAAAGTCCGGCGCCAAGCAGTTTACTTTGTTCCGTCGTGTGTATGTTAGAGCCAGAGGGGTATAGGGGAATCCCTGTATATCTCTGTTACTTGGATTCGTGTGCTATCTTGGACTCTCTTACCATCAGGTGTGACTAGGGTCAAACGCGACCAAGTCAAATAATAATAAATAAAACCGGCCAAGAGCGAGTCGGACTCGCGCACGAAGGTTTCATAAAAACGGCAAAAAAATCATGTCTGTTGTATGGGAGTCCCCTTAAATATTTGTTTTATTTCAATTTAATTATTTATTTTAAAGTGAATGTATAACTAAATATTCTGTGAATATTTCAAGCGTCTACTCGTATCTGTTGCCGTTATCAATACCGAGCAAAAACGAGCAACAAAATCACGTTTGTTGTATGGGAGCCCCCTTAAATATTTATTTTATTGTTTTTTAGTATTTGTTGTTATAGCGGCAACAGAAATATATCATCTGTGATAATTTCAACTGTCTAACTATCACGGTTCATGAGATACAGCCTAGTGACAGACGGACAGACAGACGGACCGACGGACAGACGGACAGCGGAGCCTTAGTAATAAGGTCCCGTTTTACCCTTTGGGTACGGAACCCTAAAAAGGGACTTATCACAGTAATCAGTATCAGTGCACTAAATGCTGGATAGTTTGAAATCGTGTGCTTTCAGCTGCGTAAGTATTCTACGGCATACGTAAGCGTGCTGAAGCATGCGAAAACTAGATCGATGGTGAAAGCATGCGTACGCACGTTCATACAAAATGCCCATTTTCTACGAGTGCAATGCAAATATATGCGTGTGTGTGTGTTTTACTTACGGCACTGAAACGTGGTTGCTCACAATGGGCCTCATAAGAAGGGTCAAGGTCACCCAAAAGGCATTGGAGAGGGCTATGCTCGGTGTTTCCCTGCGTGATCATATCAGAAATGATTAGATCCGCAGGAGAACCAAGGTAACCGACATAGCTCGAAGAATTGCCAAACTTAAGTGGCAATGGGCGGGGCATATTGCTCGCAGAACGGATAGCCGCTGGGGCCGAAGGGTTCTGGAGTGGCAACCGCGTACCGGAAAGTGCAGCATGGGTAGGCCTTCCACAAGGTGAACCGATGATCTGGTGAAGGTCGCGGGAATCCGCTGGATGCGAGAAGCACAGGACCGGTCGATGTGGCGATGCTTGGGGCAGGCCTATGTCCAGCAGTGGACGTCTTTCGGCTGAATGATGATGATGACGATGATGATGTGTATTTTGTCCCATATTCAACAAAAACCTAAAAAATCTTTCACAAATTTTGAATCCACAAATAAGTATGAGCGATATTGCTCACAAAATCGATTCAAATGAACTCGGAGTCGTATTCGAACACTTTTCTATTTTTATGCCCCTCGGCTGAATGTCATTTACGGGAGGAAACAGACATAACGCCGTTGAATGCCCATCAAGTGCAATCAGAACGCGAATATAAAACGATCTGTGACAAGTTTATAGCATTTTAATACGTTTTTATATGGGTTGAAAGGAAAATCTTTCTTAAAATTGAACATTGATCAGAATGTATATTATGTGTGAAGAAAGTTCAAGAAAGGTGTGAATATAAACCAAATCAAATGAAATCAAAAGTTTTTATTTCACATAACCATTACAGGCGATTATGAGAAGTCGAATTTAGGTGCACGGTTCCAATTAGTCGTTTCGGAGAAGAGCCAGCAAGAAACTCGATGACTCTTTTAAAATCAATATCTTTAACAATTTCAGTCTTCTTCTTCTATCGTGTCGGCACGAGTATACAAGAATAGCTCATGCCGTGGTGAAAAGATTAGCCAGTCAGCAAGGATGGTAGCGAGGCTGACTGCCCAGGGTGCGCCGGACGTACTGAAGTATCGTCACTCGTGGAGGCTCTTTTCATACACCCCCACAATTTCAGTAAATACAGTACTATGATTTAGATAGATAGATATCTATATATGAGTGAACAATGTAGTCTTAAGCACACAGCAGTAAACTTAAGTTTTGCCAGTTAATGTTAAGTTTAAATTTGATGGTTGGCTAATTTTGTTTTATCTCATCTTTAATGAGATAATTTCGTTTTTTTTTAAATATAAAAAATTTCTTTCATAAGAACCTTCTCTTGACAATTACGAACACAACAACAAAAATAGCGATTAACCGGCTGAACTCATGAACATGTTTAAAAATGGGGTTATTTTACTATGAATTTCATAACAAAACATCACGCATGTATTTTCTGAAGGGTTGGGCAGAGGTGTATAGTGCACCCTCATTTCGCCGTTATGTTTAAGTCCCATGTAATAGGGAACGAGCCTATTGCCATCAATCGGGCACAAATCTAGACTCTGGGTTACTACTGAGAAATTCCACTCAGAAAAACCCAATAACACTTTTGCCAGTCCTGTGCATCTAACCCAGGACCTTTCGCTCCGCAGTCGCGCTTGCAACCACTAAATCAACGAGGCAATATACATCTTATTTTTAATGTATTACATTTAACAAGATGAAGTTATCGTGTTAGGCACAAATACTTAAGTTAAAAAATAATTTTGTTAACAATTTGCTATAGTTGACTAAGTTATTATAAGATTAAGTTTATTTGTTACGTTAAAGAACACTAATAGTGCTGTTATAAGATATTTGACTTTTTAGGGTTCCGTACTTAAAGGGTAAAACGGGACCCTATTACTAAGGCTCCGCTGTCCGTCTGTCCATCTGTCCGTCTGTCCATCTGTCCGTCCGTCTGTCTGTCTGACCGTCTATCTGTCCGTCTGTCACTAGGCTGTATCCATGAACCGTGATAGTAAAACAGTTGAAATTTTCACAGATGATGTATTTATGTTGCCGCTATAACAACAAATACTAAAAAACATAATAAAATAAATATTTAAGGGGGCTCCCATACAACAGACATGATTTTTTTGCCGTTTTTATAAATAATGGTACGGAACTCTTCGTGCGCGAGTCCGACTCGCACTTGACCGGTTTTTTTTTAAATCTCGATTTATTACAAAAATAATAAGCGTCAGTGAAAAACCAATGAAATATTTAATAAAATGACCAATTTATATAGGTACGATTTAAAATTGTTCACTAGACAGAGGCAACACTACTACCATCTAAAATCACACCTTAAAAACTTCATAGTGACTTGACATCACTCTGTATCACAATATCTGTTTCGCGTGACAAGGACAGAAAATGACTCCACAACAAACTTCGAAAGCGTGTATCTCCTCTATTTTTTCATGAATATTATTTATTTTATCACATACCGTGTTCTTTCTATACTTTTTACAAAATAATACTAAATTGTTGTACATTTTAATAGTAGTAAAATATCCTATTTATGTAGCTTTTGATATACCTACTTCGTTTTATGGCATATCTTCAAACGATCCCAAATCTATTAAAAGTAACAACAGTAACAAAATATTTTCGCTGTATTTCCATTCAACCATATCTAGTACGGAACTTACATACAAAAGCTTTCAGCTTTCAGTGTAACGAGTAACAGCGAAATCTAAAAACCGGACTGCCCGTTTATGTACAAACTAGTTTGCAGAAAGTAAATTTTCATCAGAATGTAGCACAAAACATGATCAAATTTCATACACTGTCAACAACTTTCAACTACAATTTCAAGTAGAGTGTGCATAACTACAGGGCTGCCTCGCACCGGTACAATTTTTTTTTCTAAAGTACCGTACGAACTGGTCCTTTAGAAAAAATATGTACCAGTGCTATCGATATCGGTCCTTTTGGAACCGGTCCTTTCGGACTACTTAAATCTCTTCACAATTTTTTTTATTATTTGACTTGATCGCGTTAGACCCTAGTCGTACCTGATGGTAAGCGCAGACAGGGTCTAAGATGGAGCACACGAATCCAAGTAACAGAAATTTAGAGGAATTCCCAATACCCTCTGAGCCTCTGACTCTCACATACACACGACAGAACACAGTAAAGTGCTTGGCGCCGTACTTTAATGTGTAGGTGGTAGCTAGCCAGGTTGACCATATAGATACTACCCACCAAGCAAGCCTACTTCTACGTAATTGAATAAAATTACTGGCGAAAACTGAAGGGTCGCCAACCAATGAGGTGGGTAAGTAAAATACTTATTTTTTTTTTTCAAATTCAATCTCAGAACTCATTTATTCAAAATAGACTAGAATTACTTAGTTCTTTTTGAACGTCATAACAATAGACAGGCCCCCAATAAATCCCTCCCTTCACCGCTTCCTAGTGTTTATGCTGTGAAGAAGAAACGGCGCAACAAACTCCCCAGCAACACAGATCCGTCTGTCAGGTGAATAAATTATGTGACTCTATACAAAGCAAATGATAATATTTATACAATAATAAGATTATGCATATAAAGGAAAAGTAATAATTAAAAAAGTATAAATCAATTCATTTTCATTGTACTATTCTCATGAATGCCCTTCACCCCGGGAAGTCGAGGGGTTATGCCGGACTCTTACCGGCTAAAAACCCATGGTGTTCCTTCTCCTGACCCTTGGCCAGGATCGCGGGATTCGCAGCTGCACGCACCGCAACCCCGGCAGGCATCAGTCCGCCAGCCCCTGGCGGACCTCGCCTACTGTGGGGCCAAACCCATCCTCCTAAGAGGCGCGCACGGAACACTGCGCACCGCCTTCTCGGGCCTGTTACTGGTCCAGCGACGGTTCCCCTAACCCGCCGCCCGCACGTCACACACTACGGTGGCCGGAGATCGTCGCGCGCCCTCCGGCGCCCAGTGCGTCTGGTGCGGGAAGGGAGAGTAGCAGCTGTCTCTCTCTCCCTCTCCGCTCCTTCCTTGGTCACCATCACCTCCTCGCAGAAGGAGGCGACGGCTTCCCACGTACTCTCGCTCCCGACCATGGACAGAACCACGGCCGGAAGCGAAAAAAAACTTAACTTAAACTAACTACTGTTGCATCGTGACTACTAGCAACCACAATAGCGCTAAGAACGATACCTAATGGAACTCAGGCGCACCGATACACACTTTATACTTTTCTACTGGATTGCTTCTAGAAGGTCCTTGCGAACCGTTTCTACGTAACCGGGCAGTTATTGGCGAGACCTGCAGGGTGTTCAGCCAATGAGAGGGAAGTAAATACTTAATCTAAGCTAACTACTTACATGTATTACAGCATTAAGGACGACCCCTAGTGGGACTCGGACCTCGGCTTAACCACTTCCCTGTCCCGTGAATCACATATGAACATCTGCATTGTTTAACTATTGTGTCTGCTATCTGGACAGTGAAGTTGTTAAGGCGTTACTGGCGGGGGGTTGGGAGGGAGACAGCTTGATGAGAGCTAAATTATCGGTAAGAGCGCACCGATACGAATTTATATACGTACTTATACAAAGTGGGGATGACGTAAAGAAATTAAGTAATACCACGTTATCAATAATGCGTACTACGACTGTATACAAAAAAACAACCAATTACATTCAATAGTTTAGCCACAATAATTTTCTTACTATTTATCAACGTTACACGTAGTTTCATTAATCAAAGTTGTATTTGAATTTAAAATAGAATGGTAACATAATACGTAAAATAATTCCTAAATCTTCTTTTTCATTCTAATTAAATAAATAGACCTCAAAGAAAAACAAAACAATTTCCAAAAACAACCCATCCTTTGTTTCAGCGCAGCCGACTTAACGTACTTTCAAAACTGCATAGCAAATACCTACATAGTTGCAAAATTGACTTCAAAAGTATTAGACGGGAACAAAATCCCGAGGTGTCACATTTACGAATGAAAAATTTAAATTTCATCTAAAATTTTAAGTCGGTTTGTGTCCGTGTGCAGTATAGGGTTGACATACAAAGATTATTTTTATATGTAAATCAGTGCTTTCTCGAGCATGTCTAGAAAAGAAATGGGTTTTAAAAATTGAATGCGACAGTTCTTTAGATATCTAGACATTTTAATATGGATTTAGAAGACTAGCATTTTTTTTTGAGTCTTTACTTTTCTTTGTAATTACTTTCCCTGTCTTTATTTCTATTTCGTGTAGATTATTTGCCGCAATTAGATAAAATATAATTAAAACTAAACTGTGATCTGCTTCTCCTGTAATGACAATCCAAGTCCAATGGAACTATAAACATAATAATATTGTATTAGGTATTGCACAATATTGTAAAACTATTTTGCTCATGTTCTCTGTTTTGTAAAGACATAATTTAGTCTTTACAAATGCTAGTTAATCCCTAATTCTAATATTATAAATGCGAAAGTAACTCTGTCTGTTTGTTACGCTTTCACGCCTAAACCGCTGAACCGATTTTGATGAAACTTGATACAGAGATAGTCTGGAACCCGAAAAATTACATAGGCTACTTTTATCCCGAAAAATACAGAATACGCGATAAACGACATCCACGTGGGCGAAGCTGCGGGCGACCTCTAGTATGTTATAATTGTATTTACAAAACATTTCCAATATATTTCAAATGTCAATAAAGAATTTTCAAAATCCAAATAATCTGTTGATATAAAAAACGCTAAAAATAATAATAAAGTCATACAATACAGACTGATCTATCATCTATCTAAATTGCCTCAAATTAGACCTTTTTAATACAAAACCCTAATACAAAAACCGGCCAAGTGCGAGTCAGACTCGCGCATGAAGGATTCCGTGCCATTATCTAGGTATTCTGTTTTTTAGTATTTGTTGATATAGTGACAACAGAAATACATAATCTGTGAAAATTTCAACTGTCTAACTATCACGGTTCATGGGATACAGCCTGGTGACAGACGGACGGACTGCGGAGTCTTAGTAATAGGGTCCCGTTTTACCCTTTGGGTAGAGAACCCTAAAAAGCACTTACCACCTACAAATTCCATGAGCTCAGGTCGGTCGGAGCAAAGACAACATGTTTAAGTGGGGATTCAGTGATGGTACCAATTTGAGCTGTTTGTGCGATACAACCCATACGATGGCCCATTTCACATCATGCCGTGCGTGCCCTCACAGCTGCACGCAGGAAGACTTAATGGCTGCCAATGACAATGCAATCAAAGTGACCAAGTTCTGGGCCACAATAATATAATTAAACTAGCTGTACCCGGCATGCGTTGCAATGCACTTTTTTCTACTTACTACGTACCTACTACTTACCTACTACCTACCTTCAGAAACAAAATCAAAATAGTAACAAAAAGTTAAAACCATTTTAATGCATGCGGTAAACAAATGAAGAATATGGACATACTGAGACAACTTAGTTTTTTTAAACATCCAAATTTTCTTTCATAGGAACCTTCTCCTGACAATTACGAAAACAACAAAAACAAATTAGCAAAATCGGTCCAGCCATTCACGCGTGATGCCGCGACCAAGGGAAATAGGGATTCATTTTTATATAAATAGATAAGTAAGTTAGTTTGTCATCGAAACTCTAAAAAGAAGATCTACAAAGTTTCTCAAATTCTCACACTTGACAGCCCTGCATGCATGTTGACTTCAATTACATAACGCGGAAGGATTGTTAATTGAGTTGCGACGGCGACAGGACGCGTGCGCCGTGCTGTGACGTCATCACTCGCTTGTAATCACGTCACCCTTGTTTTCTTTTGCCGGACTCGCGAGATACTGGGAATAGTTTCGGCGGTTGAGGAGTTCAAGAATCTTAATGTTGAAATAAAATTAGATTCCAGTTCTGGGTAGGATTAGGTAGGAAATCCATGTTATACATTCCTAATTTTCCTAACTAATATTATAAATGCGAAAATAAGTTTGTTTGTTTGTTACCTTTTCACGCCTAAACTACTGAACCGATCATCCTGAAATTTTGCACATACGTTGTCAGGTGTACAGAAACGGACATAGGGTACTTTTCATCCCGAAAAAACTACTGTTCCCGAGGAAAACAACAATAACGTTCATAGATGGCACCACGTGTTTTTCGAATCATGATTGAATTATATTATTATACCTTTTTTTTCTGTCTGGAAATCCTCATGGATGTCCTCCGCCCTGGGGTGGGCGGAGTGGTCTACCAGACTCTTGCTGACTAAAACCACCCCGGTGTTCCATCTCACACCTGCGCCGAGAGTCGCGGGAACTTATGATACTTCCGCAACCCCCGGCTGGTGCCGGCCCGCCACAGCGGGCCTTCTATACAACCCGAATTGATTGTCAAATTCTAAAATAACGCGAGCTTCGGGCAAAAGCTAGTGGTTATATAAAAGGTTACAATGAGGGGTTCGTGGCTAAAAGCGGTTACGCACTGTATCCGATCCGAATCCGTGAAAATACGTTCTGAAATAGCCATAGAACTATTTGTATGGTAGTTTACGCACTACATCCGGCATCGGTCATCCGATTTCTATTCGTCATCCGTAAGTTTCTAATTCGGAAGAACAATTGACGGACGAATTGTTTGAATTTGAATCCGAGATCGGAATAGTGCGTAAGCAACATCCGAATTCGGTCCGAGATTTTTACTATAGATCGGTATTTTCACGGATTCGGATCGGATGCAGTGCGTAAAGCAATATCCGAATTCAGTCCGAGTTTTATATTCGTATTTTCACGGATTCGGATCGGATGCAGTGCGTAATCGCTGTAACTGTTGACCTACGTTTGCCATCGTCAATCCGTGGATGGATATCCGTTTTTATACATCGAGACCCCTCTGTGCCTCGGAGAGCACGTTAAACCGTCGGTCCCGGGTGTCATATGAATACCTATGACAGTCGTTACGGGTATTCAGAAGCTCAAAAGTCTGGCAACCGGTCTAACCTTAGGATATCGACATTGACCAGTAACTCAGGATCCAGTTACTGCCAGTTATTGCATCCGGTGCGTGGTACTGGGTGCGGAGGTCTGATGCCTGTCGCTCCATGTAAAATAATAGTATTCAATTGCATCTGGTTAGACGGAAAGCTAACACCAACATGTTATCGGTAGCGGGTAGCACTGGGCAATGTTGACAAAGGGAGGTGGTCGTCGATATGGATCAACGCACCCGATGTTATAAAGGCGGTGGTCATTTGACGAAGCGGGAGCATTCCGTGCTGAACAGCTGAAGAAGTCTGACCTTTTATATCTGACTAGCTTGTCCTTATTTTATGATCTTGTAATAATTGTGTAAAGTATTATATTGTGATCTAGTTCATGTTACTAACACTAACCCAAATACAAGTACTCTCAGTGGTGGAGAGTCTATGTTGGTTTTATTTACTACATTTACCTTGTTTGCAATCCTGACATACCGATTATAGCTATAACTGTAATAATAGAATCACCCCTGAACGATTATGTCATTATTTCAATTATAAAATAGTTGGGAAAACGCTAGGCAGAACGAACGAACATAGGAACATAAGCTCACACCTGCATTAATTCGAGGGTTAGGTATTACGCACACAGTTCGTCAGTGGCAGTATTAGGTCTAATGTAAGAGTGGCCTATATTTCTATTCACCGGTCACAATTACTAGCTCCGAAATACTAATAATAATTTCTAAAAGTGAAAAACCCAACAAATTTATTCCCCGCGTAGGCATCATGATGTCAAATCGAAAACCATGACTTCACGCTAAGCGGTCACATTTGCATCCATGAATATTTTAACGACACGTTTAGTGCAGTGGCTGGGATTGGCTTTTGCACTACGAGTAGTGGGTTGGATTCCCGCACTGAACAAATATTAATATGTCCTACTGATAGTTGTTCCGGGTCTGGTTGTTTGTCCGTGTGAAGATTTGTGTCTGTAAACACACCTACGATACAGAAGAAATCCTAGTGTAGGGCAACGTTTTAATAAAGAAAAACAAAAAAAAAGGTAAAATATCCTAGGCTGCCTCGTTGGTCTAGTGATTGCAAGCTACAACTGAGCGTGAGATCCTGAGCTCGATTCCCAGATCGGGCAAAGTGTTAAAATTTCTCAGTAGCAGCCCGGAATCTGGATTTGTGCCCGATTGATGGCAATAGTCTCGCCCCCTATTACATGGGACTTAAACATGTAGCGACACTGCTGACGCATAAGTTTTGTATACTCAGGCGCACCATTGTAGGTATTAGCGCGGCGCAGCAGTCGTCTCCCCGCCCCGCAGTCATACAGTTAGGTTGATTAATATGTAGTTTGTAATTAATCAAGTAGTATAAAGTAATTATGTGTCTAGACACTGGTTCCAGTAAAGTTATATATATCCTAACATGTGACCATCATTGAATAACCATGCAACTCCTTTCGTACCCCTACAAACATAACGGCGAAATGTGGGTATACTATACACCTCTGTCCAACCCTTCGGGGAATACAGGCGTGATGTTATGTTATATCCTAAACCAGTGTTCCGCAAACTTTTTGTGTTCAAGGTACACTTTCACGATCTGGAAATTTTAGAGTTACACCATAGGACTGGACGAAGGCGGCACCGACTACTAGCTCACCCTATCACCTGGCGCTCACCTCATTCCAGCAAGAGCCCAACCGCCAAAGCAATTGCTTTACTGAATGAATTTGTTGATTACAGCCCAGATGCCGACATATTTTCCGATAATATGAAAGTATTCAAAAATAAAATATTGTTGTTTCTTAGCAAAAATTTCAATGTGCTTTGCTCTATAATTTTAATTATGGAGATTTTCATACTTTTTTTTTACTCTTTTTAGCATGTAAAGCATTTTGGTGTCTAGACTATAAGCTTATATTGTTGTAAAAGGATAAATAACTAAATAGGACCGCTGTGTACAGTAGGTAGGTAGGTATTATATCTTCATGATTTTCAGACAAAACGTGCTACTTTTCCGCGGCACACCAACTAACGACCACGGTACACCAGTGTGCCGCGGCACACACTTTGCGAAACACTGGCCTAAACCATTATTAACGTATTCTATTCACTCAAATTCGACCTCAAAACTTTAAATAAAATTCACTCACAAAAGCGGAAACTCCAAAATCTAAGCCTAATAGAATAAAATCCTTTTAAAACACCATAAATCCGTGGCACCCATTGATAGGGGCGCTCCTCAATTGCTTATAAATCCAAACGAATGGTTATTGGGTGAAAAATGGTCGAAATTGTTAGATACCCCGGTTAATTTAACATTTGGGTTATAGGATGGAATCTCCGTGGATTATATCAGGGATCGTATTTTCAGAGGGTTGGGGATGTAATGAAAAACGTCGCATTTTTTGTTTTAAATTATTTTTTATGGTTTTTTTGGGGTGTTGGATTTAATTGGTTGTGTGGTTGTGCCTGTCGGACGTGGTTGTATTGTTTTAGGTTTGTGAATGTATTCTTTATTTAATAACAATATTATTTTTGATTTAATAGCCAAGAGCCTCGACCAATATTTGTTGAGTCTGATACGGAAAGCGGTACTTCTGAACATGGCGCGTATTGTTAAGAAGTTCCTCCCTCTGAGACCCTGACCACCGGTTACTATTATTTTATTTTTATATTTGCATACAACGTTATTTTTAGTTTATACAAAAACCGAGACACCCCAACAAGATTTTCATCAGAACTGCTTGAATATGTGTTTTTTTTTTAATAAATCTTCAAGTTACACCGTAGTTTATGTCGCGTTAAGTTCCCTAGGAAAGTGTGAAATGCCTGAGATGTGCTATGCAGGGGTTGTCTAATACACGGAAACTGAGCGAGCGGACCATCTCAAGCCTCAAGGTGTCTATTCCCGTCAACTGTTATGGGTAAAAACCTACTGAAAAAAATTAAATTAAAAAAAAAATGTGGTGTAAAAAATATGTCAATCGATTCTCGTAGTGATTCTGAACAAACAAGTTTCAGGTTTAGTATATACTAAAACTAAGCTTGTATTTAAAAATTTAACTAAATATGTCTATAGATGAATACTATAAAGTCTACCTTATTAAAATTACTCTGTGCAAGAAGCAATTGGAAACAAACACAGTCCACCAAGACTTCCAAATTCACATAAACACTAACACATAAAGGCTTAAGCAGAACGGTCGCGCACGTGTAACCTACACTTCACGGTCAACGGTATGCACAAGCTTAGATATTCAATTAATTGAATTCACATAGTGTGCGCAAGGGTTGTTTACGGAAGCTCCCAATTAGTACATCGATGTACTAGAGCATTCATGCGATGTATTTTAATAACCTCGTAACCATTTCAATTAGCCACATAGTGAGTAAAACAACTATTATTATTTATTAGACGTAGCAAACACAAGCTCCGAGGTGCTACTGAGAAATCCCACACGGAAAAACCCAATAACACGTTGCCGACCTGGTGATCGAATTTTGCTTGGTGGTAGGATCTATACGGTCCGCCTGGCTAGCTACCACCCTCACATTAAAGTCCGGCGCCAAGCAGTTTACTGTGTTCCGTCGTGTGTATGTGAGAGCCAGGGGGGTATAGAGGAATCTATAATTCTGTTACTTGGATTTGTGTGCTTCATTTTAGACCCTGTCTGCGGTCACCATCAGGTTCAACGAGGCTCAAATGCGACCAAGACAAGAAATAAAAAAACCCACGACCTCACGCTCAGCAGTTACGCTTGCAACCACTAGATCAACGAGGAAATCGAGGCTTAGTACAGACTAAGTAGACATATAAGCTAAAGCAGTACCTCAACTTACTATAATCTCATGAATTGAAACACTCACACAGACACGCTCTGTATACTGAGTAGTTTTTTGTTTTTGTATGGAACTGTATCCCGAAAATACCTTATTTGTCTTGTTGCAGTGCGTGTCTGTGTGAGTGTGTCAAATCGGACGATTGTAGGTAGTTGAAGTACTGCTTTAGCTTATATGTCTTCTGTGGTACAGACTAATAAAATTGTATTGCAATAACCTTGTTTTGTAAGGGCTATGGGGATTACACGGCGAAGCACATTATCTTCATTAATAACATAACAGAACTTGGCTGTTATAACAAATGGATGACGAGGAAAATGCTACAAGAAAGAAGAACATGTAATAACAGGAAATGTTTTCTTATAATATGATATAAGTATGTAATTACAAAAAAAACCGGCCAAGTGCGAGTCGGACTCGAACGGAACACAGTAAACTGCTCGACGTCGGACTTTAATGTGAGGGTAGTAGCTAACCAGGCGGACCGTATAGATCCTACCACTAAGCTTGATGGGTTTTGTTGAATCTTAAAACACGCATCTATTCGGCGACCAGCGTGCGGTGAGGAAATGTTATATTCTAACCCGTCCCAGGATAAACGGGTTTGCTTAGAGAATCACACTGCTGTTGAATGAAAAGATTTTACCGGCAGAGAAAACGTGACTTCTCTTAAACTAAGGATTTCGTCTGTCAGACGCTGGTTGCTTTAAGAATACCAAAATAATGCCAGAAGTACAATACTATAAAAAACTGGCCAAGTTCGAGTCAGACTCGCGCACGAAGGGTTCCGTACCATTATCTATAAAAACGGCAAAAAATCACGTTTGTTGTATGGGAGCCCCCCTAAATATGTATTTTATTCAGTTTTTTAGTACTTGATGTTATAGCGGCAACAGAAATACATCATCTGTGAAAATTTCAACTATCTAACTATCACGGTTCATGAGATACAGCCTGGTGACAGACGATTATCTATAAAAACGGCAAAAAAATCACGTTTTTTTATATGGGAGCCCCCTTAAATATTTGTTTTATTCTGTTTTTAGTATTTGTTGTTATAGCGGCAACAGAAATACATCATCTATAAAAATTTCAACTGTCTAACTATCACGGTTCATGAGATACAGCCTGGTGACGGACGGACAGCGGAGTCTTAGTAATAGGGTCCTGTTTTACCTTTTGGGTACGGAACCCTAAAAAAAATGCATGATTATGTATATTGTACACCCCAAGGGTATTTTTCTGCGAAAATTTATGTATGACAAGTATAACATCTGTATTTACCTGTGACAAACAACAAATGAATTGAAATGAATGAAAATGAAATTTTCTTTCTTTCTTACATCGAGATCGCTCCGGGTCTTGGAGAGCATGTTAAGCCGTCGGTCCCGGGTGTCATACCTATGACAACCGTTACGGGTAGTTAGAAGCCCGGAAGTCTACAACCGTTCTAACTGTTGCCTAGTAACTGAGTTGCGGAGGTCTGATGTAGGCTTGCCAACCTTTATGTACGAATTTACCGGGACTTTGGCAGTCAAAATGCGGGACGTGGCACAAAAAAGCGGGACTCAACTGTCAAAGTATAGGGAGGCGAAAAATACATTAAGAAAATATTTTTTCGTTCGTTCGTCGCGAGATTCGCGGTCGCGATCACCACTCTTCTAGCTAAACAAAACGTGCGTTCACTAAATTCCGACTTCTGCCCGAAGGTTACGATAAAACGGGACAATTTGCGTCCCGCACGTCTTTCGCGGGACGCATCCTCTAAAGCTCTAGAAACGGGACGTCCCGGCTCTCGCGGAACGATTGGCAAGCCTAGTCTGATGTCAGTCGCTACGTGTTTTTTTTTTTTTTATTAGGTACTTTTCTTGCTCACTTTTGACCCTCGTCGCACCTGATGGTAAGCGCAGACCGGGTCTAAGATGAAGCACACGAATCCAAGTAACAGAAATATAGAGAGATTCCCCTATACCTCTCTGGCTCTCACATACACACGACGGACACAGTAAACTGCTTGGCGCCGGACTTTAATGTGAGGGTGGTAGCTAGCCAGACGGACCGTAAAGATCCTACCACCAAGCGAAAGGTTGTCACCTGATTGGCACCACCCGGGGACCACGTGTGGGGTTTCAAACTAAGCGCGTCTTCCCAAGACGAGGGTGACTCAGCCCCCATAAAATATTGGTATTTAGCCGCGTCTGGTTAGACTGAAAGCCGACCCCAAAATTGTTGGGAAAAGGCTAAGCGTAGTAGTACAAAGTACTAAACAGAAAGCTGTAAGGTCTCAACTCGTACTACGGCTAATAGAATTAGGGTAGTTTATTGTTCGTACACAATGCAGGCTAGTTCTACGTGATTGTGTACGTGGACATGTCTTTATCTTGATCGGGATTTTGTAAAGATTTTGTAATATCGCCTACTCAAAAAGTACATGTGACATTGAAAGAGTCACATTGTAACAAACGAGGTTTTGAACCTACCACCTATTGCTAATACCAGAAATGTTGATCAATCGCCACAGAACCAAAGCTGAACTGTTCTCATTCAGATAATTGTCGTTTATAAAAATGCTGTCCAGTGCACCTACCATGTTTTGTCTCTGCATCATCATAAGGCTGACTGGTAGAAAATGCCTAAGGCATTAAATCCGCCTCTGTACTAATTTTATACATAAAAAATTAAATAAATAAACATAATCTGTCAAAATCTTAACATTTTATCTTTAAAGTCTGTTTTCGTCTACAAAAACTGACTAATATGTTTGTGATTCGTTTACGATTTGGCAACGACTTTGTTAGTAGAATTGGACCGTAAAAATAGCGATGCGCTTTCAAATTCTATGTATCCATTCTAATTCATCTTCAAGAAAAAACAGAATTATCGAAACTGAAACGTTAGTAGCATTCTAAATCAACTTCAACTTCAAAACTCATTTATTTTTTTGAACGTCAATGTTACTAAGCCCGCAAAAACGCTCACCCTTCACCGCTTCCTAGTGTTTATGCTGTAAAGAAGAAACAGCGCAACAAACTTCCCAGCAATACAGATCTGTCTGTCAAGTGAATCTTATACACAAAATTCTATAAACAAAATGGATAATATAAATCAAAGGGAAAGCGAATCCGAATAGTTCAAACAAAACAAGAATTCACAAATGCAATTCCTTGAAGATATCAGTGAAATTGGATAACTTTATCCAACCATGCCCGATCTATTGAGCAGAAATTAAACTAACAACAAGGTACAGGAAATATTCCGAATTGCTCTGCAATACAATTTCTAAGTAACATTTACTGTAAAACAAATGAATCTTATCATAGCATAATCAGCAGATGGACACGATGCAATTATTCAATCTTATGTCATTGCAATTCTAAGAACATTATATTTTAGGGAAGTAAACTAATGAAAACAACTTTTAATCACCCATTTCGTATTTTGTACCTCAACAGTTTTTGATTTATTGACGTTTTAATGCAGCATCTGGCTAGCGGGCTCTATAAGCTTATTTTTAAAATGTTTTGCTTTTTATATTACTAAGATTTTGTACCTATTATGTGCCTTACACATCCTGAATTGCAAGTTTTCAAGTGCTATACTTACAAGATAACCTCTCATTCCGATGACGTATGTCAATGTCAGCCTGCTGGCTGGACGCTAATTTAATTTACGAATAAGTATAATGGTAAGTATAACACTTGACGTACGACCCGACGTGTGACGCCACCAATCAGCAAATAACACGAAATAGCAAAAAGTTAGGCTAGTTAGCAATTTATATTATAAATCTCCTTAATTGTATTGAAGATGTTAATGAATGGGCAGCAATCACGGGCGTAGCCAAGGGGAGGGCTGTGGGGGCTCAACCCCCCCCCCCCCCCCCTAATAGTTCAGATACCTATCCGAATAGTTCAGATACCTATTAACATTCATAGGATTAAAATAAGAACATGCGTGCGGCATATTTTATACAATTGATTACTAACTATTACCTACATTAAAATATACGGTGGTTTGGATTCCTCCGCCACCGTCGATTATTGGATCACATTCGGTAATCTTCGTATATTTTCGTGCCTTTTCGTATCCCACACGCGTTTAAAAAAAACAAGATTAATTTTGTAATATTCTGTGTTTCTGTGATATAAAACAGTAGGTACATTATTTTTTTATTTAGCCTATAGTTTATACTGTTCCACTGCTCGAAAAAGGACTCCCCCAATTCCTTCGAGGAGATTTTTTCTGTGTGTATTTTTCACATCTTTAATATTTTTCTTTTGTAAGGGTTATTTTATGTATTTTTAGTCGTTTTATTTTCTTGAAGCCCCCCTGATACTAAAACCTGGCTACGCCCGTGGCGGCAACGATCGTGAAGTTCGTGTCGTAGTCTTGGGCTGTCGCGGGAACAGACTACCTGGTGTAGCATATTATTATACAATGCGTGCGATTTTGTTAGAAAATATTATCGATTGTCCATAAATTTTCTTAGGCTGCTCGTTTATACGATATCTTATCGATATCGGCAATCGATGCAATTCTGTATCGCGTTGCGTCATGAATAAAGTACCTTATAAGTTGTCACAATCAACAGGTCCGATTTGACAGCTGTCAAAACTCTAGGAGTAATGTCAACACTAGCAATATTTTTTCCAATTCGAGAGCATGGACGTACAAAAAAGATCGGACGGAACTCTCGCTAAGACAAAACTGTGTCCCGTAATGGCGGCGACTATCTAAGTGTGAATGAATTTAGGGTTGTCATGTTAGCCAAATTTCCCCATTTATATCATTTTATTTTAAGACAAATACAGGTTGGCAGACAAATTTCTTGGAAATGTAGGCAGAATTATACCGTGCCATTTGAAAGGGTTAATGGTAAGAACCAAATCTCCCTATGAAAATATCTGCAAAATAAATGCCATGTTAGCTTAGATTGTTAATTTACCTTTTGAGGTACTGCATATGTAACAACACACCGGAGTCCTCCTTTAGTTGTATATATATCTCGTTAGCTTCAAAATGTGGACTGCAAATGACACTGTATTTGTTTGGAATTCAATCGTTTTCACCGTTACAATTTCTCATTTTTTTAATCCAATAATTTCTCCATACTTCATTTTCTTTAGGAAATCTAGTAAAAAATATATATAAATAAAATACCTAGTAATAAATAAATTGAATTGAACAAAAAACTATAAATTTCCCATAATTAGGGTAATTTGCACACGTGAATATTGACAACACTGGCCTTGTGACGGATTCTTTTCTTCTGGTGAATACATTGATTTTATTGTATACAATTGGGAATTAAGTGATTGAATTATTCATTGACCTATGAAACGTGATTCCTGGATTTTTTTTCTTCCGATCTCTACGGTTTTTACACCATTTCACCACACAAGACATGCTATATTTTAATTTTTTTTGCCGCTTTTTGTCCCGACTCTGTTGACGTTTACGCGTGTAATGACTGACATTTTGTGAATGTTTGCGTGCCAGCCTGTACGTACAGCAAACTGACTGACTCTGAGTGACACAGTTTTTTGTTAGCGAAAATCTGTCCGATCTTTTTTGTACGTCCATGTTCGAGAGGTTTAGTTCAATTTTATCAATGTTGCGCTATGTTCAGGTAAATAAAAAGGCGATTTTCTTTAAGATCGAAGCCATGCAACTTCTGTACACATTTATTTTGTCCTTTTATGCAAACGTCAAATTCGGACCTATTACGTTGTTCGAACTGTAGTTTTTTTAAATTTCTTCTTTTTTTTGTTCCTTTCCATAACCACAATCCCAAATTCAAATTCAAACACCAAGTCACAGATGCTAACACAACAAATTATTTCACCTGTCAAACAAGCCGGCGGTACATGTGCCCCGGAGTCGTGGCGTACGTGACTCCTGTACCAATTGGCACGGGACCCGTGACGAACGCGCCGCGAATTGAATAGCAAGACCGTGACTCCTGGCTTAGCTAGCCCACTGGGCCCGAAACGTGATGTTTTTATAATAAAACTATTTTACTGACTATTTTTGGTAGAGGGTTAAGTGCATGAAATGGGGTGAAGTCTAAATGTGGAGGTAGCAGATTTATGTCTTTAGAACAGAGTTACTCAATCTTATATCTGCATGTACAGTAAAGTGGAATCAATTTATTTTCTAACCAAAAATTGCAGCTTAAAGATTAATTAGTCTACAGATACAATTTTATACTTAATTTGTGGAAGACTGGTGCCTAAACTAAGTTTTTTTCAAAACCTGTAACTCAGGTCACCAGGCCCCCTTTACAATTTATATATTTCAAGTATTGCACTGGAGACGTTATGTTTAAAATCAGTAAAGTAATTAATTTGTTATTTAATTATAAAAAGTCGAAATGTCTTGGCCGCCCTGAATTTCGTACAAGTGGTTACGCAATAGATTTTTAGGAACTAAATGGATTTTGATTAACTTTATCTTAGGTCTGGCCATTTATTAAGCAGTTTAATAGTATTTAGAGTAATCGTTTTTTTTTTTGTTTCTTTTTGAGTACATACGTATACATGCGCGAAAGTTCGGAGAGCCTATGTTCATGGCGGCCAAGTTGTTTTGATCATACTGTACGACTATTGGATTTCATAAAATCTATGTACCCCTTCTTCAAACAAAAATAAGAGAAGTAGATATAGATAGCTAAATAAAAATAATGTTACTATTAAGGGCCGATTTTAACAACGTCGGATAGTTTTTATCTCACGAATAAGTTATACGTTTTGACAGAATTACTATACAACATCTGTCAGAATTTCAAACTTATTCTTCAGATAAATGTCACCCAATGTTGATGAAATCGGCCCTATGGGTGACAAAAGATAAATCAGTACCCCAAGTGTGAGTTTTTTTACGTTACCACTGTAGTTGCGTCACGCCAAAAATGTATGAAAATTTAGTCAGCGCCTCTAGCGGCAAATAGCGTGACTAAAAATTTGTTTGACCTTTTTGGCGTTACGCAACTACCGTAGTGACGTAAAAAAACTTACACTTGGGGTACAGTTATCAAATGGATGTGGGACACAGGAGCTTGTTAGGAGTCGCAATACTGTCAATATTTGAAAAAAAAAACACTTGTTTTTACCGTAATTACGAAAACCTTGCCATGTTCTCCCATGGGTATGTGTATCCCAGTTTGAGAAGCCCTGCTTTAGAAGTAACTAGGTGTAGGCGGTTATGAGAACTTGCAACCGCTGCAATGTGGTGTTTCGTCGTGTGGGTGTGAAGGAGTTGATTGATTTACTCATACCCAAATGTAGATCATCAGGGGTAGCAAACTTTTTTCATCAGGGCCCGAAAAATGCAAGAAATTTTGCAAGGGGACAGAATTCCAAACAAAAATGCATTTGATTCTGCCAAAACTAACATTTCTGGCTCAAATAATTACGGCTATTTGTTATGTCATTTTATAACTATCTATGTATTTATTTTATTGTGACGATGAGGATGTAAAATTATATATTCGAGGACCATACACCCTTGCTTTAAAATGGAGGGTTGACGGGCTGGTTTAAAACCTTTGGTGGAGTTGGCCTGCGGGCACAGAATAAATAGTACAAGTACCGCGGGCCATAGTTTGCCTACCCCTGATTATAATCTTTTAATGGCAAAATCAGAAAAGGGCGTCCCCGTAGGATATAAACAGACCAAATATACGATCTTTTCAAAAAAGGGGACGTTCGCAGTACGAAAAACGTATGAAAAGGATGTAGAGGAAGTGGGAAATGTGTGTCAGGATCATAGCAGGTGGTAGGTATTCAATTCTCTCTGTCTGCCCCAGCGGGAAATAGGCGTGAGCTTTGTATGTATGCAATAATAAGTATGTAAAAGTGAAGATGGGTGGCTGTTCCGACTTGTATAATTATTATAAACATAACATCACAACTGTATTCCCGAGTAAGTTAATAACTTAGAGCAATCCGGCCACCTTCAACTTCAAACTAATTTATTCAAAATAGACTAAAATTACTTGGTTCTTTTTTACAGGGATAGTCAATATTACATACTAATGGCCGCTCGCGGCCTCGCCCGCGTGGTTTTTGTTTATCGCGTATTCCGTATTTAAGGATAAAAGTAGCCTATGTCCCTCTCCAGGTTCCAGACTATCTCTGTACCAAGTTTCATCAAAATCGGTTCAGCGGTTTGGGCGAAAAAGCATAACAGACAGACAGAGTTACTTTCGCATTTATAACATTAGTAGGGATAAGACAGCCCCAAAAGCACCCGCCCTTCACCGCTTCCTAGTGTTTTGACGGTTTATAACACCAAAAAGGTTTATAATAACCTAACCCTTCTTATAATTCAGATATCATATAGTTTCACATACTAAACTGAAGAGTGCGTTTTAACGTTTTAACGCATGAAAATATTCAAATGAAAGCTTTGTACAAATCGTGTAGACCCACATCGTGACCCAACCTTTCCCGTGTGAACCTTTTCATGCCTCAACAAATCGCAGAGCACCATTGTAAGTTTCGAAGCAGCGAAAGGTAAGATGCTGGTTTAAATTAATTACGTATAACGAGTGCCTCTTAGAACCGACATCTTTTTCAGGGTTAAGGCGCCTCGTCCGCATTAGTTTTTTTTTTTTTACTGGGCCTTATGTTTAGCGATGATGCGGTCTATGATGGAGCACGCTTGCCCAGAAGAAACCGATTCACTTGTGACTTGAAGACACCCAGATTGAACCTGTCGGGGAATACTCACTCGGGCAGCGCATTCCACTGTTTGGCGGTTTTCACAATGAAAGTGGAATCAAAGCGCTTCGTTCGGGTTTATGGTATATCAACCATGAACCGATGGCGCTTTTTCGTGCTTCTGGCCGTCCGATAGAAAAAAGGGCAGGGGGGTATTAGATCATGCAGATCTGAAGCACACTCTCCGAAATGTGTCCGATAAAAACCGATAGACTAGCAACTTTGCGCCGATGTTCAAGACTTTGGAGCTTGGTTTGAACAAAGGAGTCGTTGCTGATGAGCTTTTTGGCACGCTTCTCAATGGACTTCAACGCCTCAAGCTGGTATTTGGCTGAGTCTGTTATTCACGTAGGGTGACTAGTAGACCAATCTATGCAATACAATACATTACATTTACAATGACGTGTAAATAGTACGTACTAGCCTCGCTAGGGCAAGGGTTACATCCTATGTAGTCTACAATAGACACGAGGACGCAATCCCATGTGTATGTAGACATGTGATAGAATATACAGGGTATCCAGAACCTCAATGCCAAGCCAGGAACAAATGACAGCAGTAAATGGCTGTTCAGAAAGAAAAAATGAGTTAAATCCCTACTAATATTTATCCAATTTGGTACAGCCGTTCGGAAGATATGCGCGTACGTACATTTCGGCGATTCATATTTATTTATAATGCGAAACTGAATTTCGACAATACGTTCTACGAAAAGATTTAGAACTCCGACATTACGCTATCCGACAATTATGGAACTTCGACACTGGGGTTTAAAGTAACCTAACACAAAGGGGATGGGGGGGCTTCGAAAATCTTGTCCTAGAACGATTTGTCGAAATTCAGTTTGGGAGTGAAAGAATTGAGAGAATAAAATGGTTTCGGGCCAGACTTTAGGTACGGTCTCTTCCTTAAGATAGCTGACTCCCCTATATAAATACCGTAACATTAGACCTTATGACAATATAAATTAAATACCATTTTATTGGCACGACCACATTGGATAACTACTGCATGATGGATTTTACAACTTATTTTTGCAATTATAAACCTAATTTAAACTGCTATAAGGTTCAAATTCGTGTTAGTTTGATAGGGAGTCAGCTATCTTAGGAAACAGACTGTACTACTTATGATGAAACCTAAACTATACCTTCCAAAAGCCTAAACTTCAAAGACACAAGTTTTGTAGCAATAAAAAGCGTGACAAGAACGCTACAACGTAATCACGCGTGCCAAGTGCAGTAAGAAGTAAAAGGGTCGCTTTATCGCTCGTAAACATGTGTCGTGGGTTTGCTCAGCTTAGGGCCGAGCGGTTAAAGCCTAATACGGAAGAAATGTTAACGAAATGTTAGTTAATGGACGAAATATGACGAATGGGGCAGTTTATGATCGGGAATTAAAAGGAATCATTTTCTTGGTAATATACTATTTATTTTTGTATTTTGTATAACTTTCGTGATACACATTCATATTTATGATTATTTACGGTTTACTCGCGTGCATTTTTCGGGATTGCCCGACTAGTTTTGGACCCAGACGGAGATTCATGAGCTGAACACGTGGCGAGGAACGTGAACGTCGACGCGGTGCAGCGCTAGTTCGACTCGCGATCTCGCCGCGTGTTCAGCTCATGAAAAATGCACGTGAGTAAACCGTAAATAATCATAAATACTATTTATTTGTTTAGATTTACACCTTCTCACATCCAGCGGATTCCTACGATCTTCACCAGGTCATCGGTTCAACCTTGTGGGGGGCCTACCAAAGCTAGGCCTACCGGTACGCGGTCGCCTCTTCGGAATCTTTCCACTGGATGCGAGAAGCACAGGACCGGTCGATGTGGTGATGCTTGGGAAGCCTATGTCCAGCAGTGGACGTCTTTCGGCTGAATGATGATGATGATTTACACCTTAAGGCTTCTAACAGACGACGCGCAATTTAACGACATTATTTTATGAAGCTAAATTAAAGTATACTAAATTGTATTCAATGAAGCAACACTTAGGGCACGTAAAAATAACGACGCACAGAGCAAGGTGCTCCTACACACACAGCTGTGTTTACAAACATTAGTAAACATTTTCTAAACAAACATAAATAAAAATAAAATATCTGCCAAAAATCTATTAAAATATTAAGTAATAATAATCTATATTAGATGGATGACATTTATTATTATTTGATATTTTATCTTTTCCTTACATTTGTTGGTAAATGTATTAGTGTTAGAAAATGTTTGTAAACATTTTTAACAGCAGTGTGGGAGCACCAGTATATTAAAAAAGAATGACAAGTAATCGCACAAATAGAACGTCTTCTGTTAGAGGCTTAAAGAAGAGTTCCTTTTAGTAAACTTTTAAGCCTCATAGTTACCAAATTGTACTCAGCATGCCACAGTTGGCAGTAGAAGACCAAAAACCTAAATGAAACCAATTTGGCTGGTCGTTTATTTCCGACTCAAGGAGTCAAAACTTTGTTTCATTTCAGTAATGAAGGTTTTGTAATTGCGACCATATCGAATGGGCAGGTGTTACCGACCTTTATTCCTATAGCAAGAATTATCGAGAAGTTATTGAGGTAAAGCAGCTATCGCTATGCGTAAACATCACTACAAGGATAGTCAGAAAAGGGGGTAATACCCCGCTTTACGCGACCTCGAATTGCGCTACGGGTTCCGATTAGCTACGAGTAATGCAATCACGCCAATAAACGCGCAAATGGACTAATCAATACATCCGCGTAAAACGGGGCAATTAAGCGCAAAATTTAAAAATCGTGTTAAATCGATTTCGTGCAATTCGTGGTCGCGTAAAGCGGGATTTTACTATAATTATCCGTGGGCCACTTAAAGTATCACTGATGACTGTTTTTAAGGCATGTGTTAAAATTATAAAATTCGATAATTTATATTTCCATAGGAAATGACAAAGAAATATTTTTCTTTATAAAAACAATCTTTCTTTAGTGATAAATTCAGAAAATGGAGCTTCTTATCCACAACCCCAAATATGACCTAAAATGCAAACACAGCAGATCATAGCTGCTTGCTGAGGATAGATAGAGTATCACGTAGGTATTTTATCTCAAATCTTTGTACAGCAATTTCTCTTAAACTATTGACTTTTGGGAAAACTGGTAGAACAAAAGTTATTCATTATTATGAGTGCTTTAACACCCTTTCAGATTAGTACCCCCTTTCCGACTAACCGTGTATAATATCAGACATAATGGTAGAATCGGAAGCTTCACTTTTAATTAACCAGAGTACCTACCTGTTTGGTTAATAAAAAGTGAAGCTACCAGAACACGACAACGACCAAAGTCAAAGTCAACGTTTTTTATTTCAAATATACCAGAAATCAGGCACTTTTAAAACGTCATACCTAGGTGCACGGTTCCAAAAGGTAGGTTCCATGAAGAAGAGCCGGCAAGAAACTCCAGAATACTCTTTTTAAAATAGTAGTTCGTGACAATTCCATTACAGTAGTGTGAGAAATAGAATGAGAATAATGCAGGTTAATGTAAGAAATAAACACACATAAGAGTAACAAATAGAAAAATATGCGTTCTAGGATTGCCATAGCAGTTAAGGGCTGACCAGTCCCGACAGACAGCACCCGTTCACGAGCATGACGTGCACATCCGCATCGCTTAGCTCAACCATATTGCAGGTAATACAACGCCACCATCAGCAGGACATTTAAGTAAGCAAGACAGACTCATACTGCCAGACAATTGGCAGTAATATGATGTGATTATAAGTGTATCATTAATTGCTATAAGATGATAACCAAAACAGACAGCCGATCTTATTTTTGTTTTAGTTCGTCATCAGCCTGGAAAGTAGGTATATCTAAAAATATCTTTTACAACGGCACCAGCTTCGAGCTCTGTTTGTCCTCAAACGTTAAAAAGCCTGATACTACAAAAGATTGAGCCGTTAGCACGTAGATGGCATACGAATTTACGATCGGGGGACCGTCGCGTCGATCCAAACTTTGAGCTTTTGATGAATACAACCCTAGAAATTTATGGGGGAGACATGCCCATTACCCGGAGGGCTTACTCGTACATACGAAAACATTTCGCCTTTTCCACATTTTTCGCGGTATTTTAATTTATTACTGGCGCTTATTTATTGGTTCTGTGATTAGAAAGGACTGTTCGCTCCGTGTGTAAAATTAAAACTTTATCTATTTTAAAACGTGTTGGTGGCATTCAAAATTACTTTTAACTATAGGTTTTTGAGTTGTGAATTGTAAATATTTACACCTTTGTCCAAAATTGAGTTTTTTAAATATAATTGGTTGTCAAACAAGCTGAAGGCCCATGTGATAAAAAGTGGTGACCGCCTTCAACACAAAGAGGATTACTGATTCGTTTCCAACTTTAGAACCGAAGTTGGAAAGTCTCATAATAATATGTGCCTGTAATTTAATTTATTTAATTTATTTATTTAAAAATCAGAACGACATAAAGCCAATTACACTGATAGTTACACATAACATAAGTACTGAAATTAATTAATATAACAGATAATAGAATCTAAAATATTAACCCTTTCACTCGGTCTTCTCGCAATACACCAAGCATTCCAACAATATCACCTTCCATTCATCAGCAAATAGATCCAGTGAAGGATTCGATTCCAGGAGAGCGTTGAGTGCATAAGAGTCCTGCAGCCATGCCTCGGAGAGCACGTTAAGCCGTGTCGGTCACGGGTATTATATGAATACTTGTTACAGTCGTTACGACTACTCAAAAGCCCAAAAGTCTGACAACCGATCTAACCTTATGATATTGCCCAGTAACTAGGTTGCGGGGTTCTGATGGCAGTCGCTCCGTGTAAAATATTGGTATTCAGCCGCATCTGGTTAGACAGGTTGACTTTGTAGACAAACGTTGTCGTAGTTGGGAAAAGGCAAGTCAAAACAAGAGTTCTGTAGCATGGCTATTCAATTGTTGCCTATCTGCTAAAGTCTATATTACCGAGGTAGACTTTACTAATAAAATATCCTCAAAAATCCAAATATAAAAAAACTCTGGTCCTATTTAACAGGAGCAAAACGAATCACAACAAGTCAAGACTCAACAGAGGGTCTGCGTCGCGACTTGTTTCAACTAGTTCGACTTTTACGCGACAATTACTCCGAACAAGTTCCTTGTTGCGTAAAATAAGACCCAACGAGATTCTAGGAATTTTCATTTTACTTTATATGGGAGACAAATGATACTTTGAAGTTTACATTTTAAATTAAATACAGACAACCACCATAGTCCGTAGGAGGACGGAATAAGGATACTAATTCTTCTTCGTCATCGGGCAAGCGAGTCGTAAAGGGCGACGAACTAAGCACTATAATAATGATTGTGCCCGAACTTTACAGGAGGCCCAGCTAGTGAGCTGTCGAGTCACCGTCTACCAACACAATTCAATGTTAAATTTGAAAGGCAGACGCCGTTTTCTTCCGGCAATAGAAGTCATCCAGTCCACATAACACCCCTTCCCATAGACCAGATATTTTTTACCATATTTTACAATAGTTTTGCACCCACCTGAGACGGTCCATGACTGTACTCCAATAGTTCAGCCGTGGATAGTCGCCGGTTGGTGACCCACCCCATTTTAGATTAAAGTTCTCAAAGGGGCCTCTGCGCGTTGGACCTGTGTCCCCCGTATGCCTTCCAAAGGATTGGACATCTTCCGCACGGAAGAGGAGCCGTGATTCAAAAGAGATACAGATAATAGTTGTGCTCGGAAAATAGGAACAGGACAACTATTACGTGGAACTTAATACCGGAGGCGAAACGTGCGTGTACAGACTGTAATAGGAGATAGAGACACCTCTACTTACCCCTTATGGATTACAGACATGAGTATATGTTAAGTATGTATGTATGTGTGCAACAGCCCTAGACCTCCGCCTAGACCTAGAAAGATGCTAAATCTTTATTATCAATCATTGGCGCTCGACGTAAGTAGGTAGTACAACTGGCGAGGCGTAAGCTGAGCTTTGCATTTGTGTGAGTACACATAGAATCGATTGCTAAAAAGCAGTGTAAACCAGTTTAAACCAAGCAAAGGACGCGTCTGCATTCATTCTCACACAAATGCAAAGCTCAGCTTAGGCCTCGCGAACAGTACAAATTTTAATGTACTTTTTTTAACGTCGGGCAACCCTCATGCATATCCTCCACCCTGGGGAAGCCAGGGGGTTATGTCGAATCTTTATCGAATAAAACCACCATGATGTCCTCGGAGGACCTATGGCCGGAGTCATTGGATTCGCTTCTAACCGGTTGGAAGATACCATGCGCTGTGTCAGCCGGTCAACGGTCTTCACTTGAATAATAATAATCCTAACTATCCTAATCCTAACTAAAATTATAAATGCGAAAGTAAGTTTGTTTATTTGTTACCTTTTCACGCCTAAACCACTGAACCGATCATCCTGAAATTTTGCATACACGTTGTCAGGTGTACAGAAACGGACAAAGGGTACCTCTCATTCCAAAAAAAAAGGTACTATTCCCGAGGAATTTCTACAACACTTGACTAAAATGTTGTTGTACGTACGAAGTTTCAATATGTTGTGTGTTGACAGAAATAATCCTTTTTTTTCTGAATTGGCGCCACTTTCGGTGGAAGCGCCTTAAGAGCTAATTGTCAAATTCTAAATTAACGCGAGCGAAGCCGCGGGCAAAAGCTAGTATACAAATAATGCAATCACAGCCGAAAGATCAATGATCCTTTAGCAAAATGGTTTGTATCGTTTTTCTAGCAGCTATAAAACATTTAACCACTAAATTATTAAGTTCCTCGACATGTCGTATGTGTAGTCATAATATCCAGCATAGTGTCTGCTCCCTGCTCACAGCCAGCATCTAACATGCGCTAACTAAGTTTGTACCACGGACCCGGAGCTACAGAAATCGGTTTACTGAATGCGTAGAGGCCAAATAACAGGAGATAGCGGGTAATAGATAGAGTACATACGTATCGTCGCCGTCGGTGCAGTTCTAACAGTGCGTAAGTCATTTTGTGACAAAAACAGATGACACTGCAAAAGTGACAATATTACTGGAAATGAAAAAGATTATTAGAATTTTCAAAGGTTTAATAAATCATCAAAGAGTTTATCTGTAATAATAATTAAAAACAATATTGCGTTCAGCGTAGGTTACGCTCGTTTTAAATAGTTTTTTCACTCTCTTGTAAAGTAGCCATTTTAGACTTCCGCACTGTGAAACCGACAGCAAATAATCTTTTTTTTTTGCTTTTCCTCTCCTTCAGGTTGCTCCTGTATCGTTGATAAATTTACCGATACAAATCTTCACTTGCTTTGAGCCGAAACATGTATTTTAGGCTACAAAAATACTTGTTTCAGGAATTGAACCCGCGACCCATAGCGCAGAAAGTCAATCGCTCAACCACTGCGTCGTCAAACATACCACCAAAAAAGCCACAAATCTCAAATGATTCGGTTTGGCATCAGATTTTGTAGTAAATATAATGTTACACCTTACTGTACAAGTGATGACTTTCAGGATGGTGACCAAAACAACTAAGCATCCGACCACTATGGCGATTCGCACACTGCACCGCATCATGCAGCGTAGCGCGGGAGTGCGTGTTCTTACGTTGTTTGCAAGTATCTGTGTTTGTATAGAAAACACGCGTAGTGCAACACACAGAAAACGCGCGCCTACATGCGGAGAAACACGCAGCTCCGTGCGTGAGTGCGGGGCAAGACGCAGGATATAGCACACCGAGTTCTGCAGTATCGTGCGTGATTTTGACAGAGCTAGACGTACTATTTCGAAATGGATCTTGATATCAATCGATTTATATTCGAAATTGAAAGTCGTGAAGCAATTTGGAATATGAAATGTAAAGAATATAGTGATAAAGTATAGAGAGTGAAGCAATGGGACGAAATAATAAATACAGCCATCGCATGACTATACTGCAGATCCGCGCTTTTGTGCGGAGAAATCTGCATGATGATGCAGATCTGCACTTCCACACCCGCATGCGTGGCTCCGTCACCACGCATCCCGCAGCGTAGCGTGGGGCAGTGTGTGTTTCGCCTAAACGATCGGACCCACGTGAAGAGAACTGGAAAAATAAAATGCACAGATTGCCAAAGGACCTTCTCAGATAAAATCTCTCAGTCACATCGCATTATGGCCACCGGAAACGTTCAGTCAGTTTCATAACTTTAAGTCAGATGTTTCCTTAATCTTCAGCCTCACATTTTGGCTTCTTGCCAGATTCCGTCATGCTTAAAAAGATAAATCACGTTTCCTTAATAGTTCAGCTAAACGCTCAATCTTATTTGCGCAAATTCAAATTTGCATAAGTAAGCATGTACGTTTAAAACGGTATACCGCACAGTGCTACGAATGCCGACAATACCAATACCGTTTGCGCAAACGTTTGCACATGAATTTTGCACATGGTGTCGTACGGACGCTGTACAGTGCACTGTGTTATTTTCGCTTGCACAAACTGATGATGAAGTAGTTGCTTGTAGTCGGTCCATTACATTGAAAGGACCAGGTGGGATAATAACGCTGCATTTAGTGAAGAGAATGCCTCCCCTGCCAGCGCCGGCAACCAAAAATAACGCCATTGGGAACCGGCACTACATTACTGCCGGCAGCTGAGATTAAAAATATCGGCTGCCGGCACCCAAAATGGACACCGGCGGCGGTAATAAGTTGTTTGGTAGGTATGTTAGTTGAAAAGCAGGTTAGATTTTGAGCCAAATACTGTAACTTGTCTTCCAACTGACTAATTTCAAGAGCTTACTCGGTAATTTGGGGCACCCCAACAAGGATAGGTTAGGTGCGAAGGGAATGACGTCATCCCCTTCGTGTTAGGTTACTTTAAACCCTGCAGATAGAAATAGGAGCCAAGCGCAGCGGGGCTCCGTCTACTCTATTTACAAACATCCCCATAAGTTTTTCATTTGTTTTTATTGCGAAAATGGAAGTGGGTGACGAATAATCGTCTCATGAAGAGTTTGAAGGTGTAAAAAAACAGTATATGTAGGTGGAGCGGCGCCGGCAGCCAGTTTGGCACCCTGCGCCGGCACTCGTAATGGCAACCGGCGCCGGCAGCGGAGGCACTCCCTTTAGTGAAACATATTTCGTTTCACATTAATCGTAACTGCAAGTAGCCTGCATGCAACTTTCCAGTGCTGTTAAATGCAATTAGGATGTAGTTAGTACAACTGCCGACTGGATATGCAGCCCAATTGCAGTTATAATTGTGAATATGAAACAAAATATGTTTCACCAAAAGTTTTCATTGTTATTCTTTAATTTAATTGATAATTTTAATTTAGTTTAATTGTATGATCCAAATTTGATTGAAATAAATAAATAAAATTGGCGATATAAGTTATTTTTAATTTAATTTGATTCAATTTAGTTCAATATAATTTCATTTAATTTAATTTAACTTGATTTTATTTCTTGTAAATTTTGTGTGCACTTTGGGTTATTACCTAAAATAATATTTTTTTTTATATGCCGTCCATGTCGTTCAGCCGTGACACCTCCTAATTATTTATTCCAAATTCAATTCAACTGCTCTCGTTCGTATTAAACGCTGTAGCTTATGACTTATACCTAATACAGTATGTGTCAGGCGTGCGACTTTGCACTCAACTTTGCTTATTAGATTGTTTTGTTTCGTGCCTGGTTAATTAAAGCAGTCACACACCTAGTTTCGGTAATGCCGCCTTAATTTCACAACTTTATTATCAGACTGTGCATTGTTCGAACCAATCCAGTTAGTAAAAGTTTTTCTTTATGACGATGTTAGTGAGTTGAGTTTGTTGGCTGTAATGAGAAGCACACGGTGCTATGAAGTAGCTTTTGTGTTAACTGACATGTATGTTACAGGCTTTATAGTTGAGACACTTCTGGAGAATAACTTGGCGATGCGTTTAAGGAGGGATAAAGATGCTTAAGTCATGTTGCACGTATACATGACATAAGCCTAGAAAATACAATACTTTATGTTCCTTTCGTTTATTCATTTTACAAAGTTATAAGTTATATTTCTTAATACATAAAAATAAAACAAAATACAACAACAGGGTCCAAGTTACCGGCGGTCAGGGCTCCAGAGAGAGGAACTTCCTAACAATACGCGCCGTGTCCAGAAGTACCGTTTTCTGAATCAAACCCTTAATCCAGCTGCCTAACGCCTTATCAGATGATGGTGGAGGCTCTTGGCTGTTAAACCCTTGGCTGTAAAGACTATCAGCACAATGACTGCTAAGTCAACATCCCACATGTCGACAACCTCGTGTGCCAAATCAAGATATTTGTTTTTTTTATCAGTTTCGAATTTCGCGAGGTTCACGAGGTGAAGGCCGAATGGCGGTTACACCTAGGTTTACCCGGGTACAACTAGGTGCAGCCAGCCACATGCGGTTAAACTTAGATGTATCCTACTTAAATTTGGTTAGAACTAGGTTTACCCTTCATCACAGCGGGTAGAACTAGGTGTACCCGCACACCGGTAGTTAAGGGGAACCCCGACACGGATAGGTTAGGTTCGAAGGAGGTCATCCCCTTCGTGTTAGGTTACTTTAAACCCTGCACACATACTTCTATAGTAAAACTTGCACAATATGATGAGCAAAGTTCACGGTTTACGGCTGTAAGACGACTAAAAAGTCTAGTACAACTGAATGTTATAAATGCTACACTTTAAACGTGTTATTGAGTATAAAGGAGCCTTTCCACCAGAGATGTGCTATGCAGCTATGCTGCGAGAATGTAAAATGTGTTTCCACTGATGCTAAGATATGTAGCGGAGCGAGTAAGATGTGCTATGAAAATGCGCCTAATTTAGGTACACTGCTCTGCACAAAGCTACACCACTCGCGACCATCTATAGCCCGCATCCACAGCACGCATCCATAGCAGGCATCCTTCCATATAAAAAACGTAGCTTAGCTGAATCAGTTTTCACCAGTGCGATGCTATGTGGACCAATGAATATGATTAATGGATATCAAACGCATCCATAACAACGTTGCATAGCACATTTCTGGTAGAAAAGCACCCTATGAATCCTTTTTTTATCTAAATGGATCCTAGCACCAGCGTATAAACCCCTGTACAAAACGTGCAACTGAATTGACGTCATGCAGAACTACTAACAGCTTGAAACTCCACAATATTTACCAGCAATTCAATCATAAAAGCTCCCAGGCAGCTCAATTCCCGCCACCACTCCCGTAAGTGCTTACACGTTAAGCTGTTGAACTAATCGTGAGCTCCTAGCCGTTAGTGCTGTTAGTGTCGACACAATTAAATGTACGAGTTGTGTGCTAAATACATTGCGGTGTAAGTACTCTTTAGAGGCGCAGTAGTCTGAGAAATGTACATTCTAGCAACAGTTTGATGATGTACACAAAGTGAGAAGTGAGTGAGTGTTGAGTTATCATTTGTAGCCTGTTTTAGTCACTGCTGGAGTAAACCGGAGGAGACTATTAGTGGAAAGAAATTGGTCTTTTGAGCATCCCGGTTCCGAGTATCATACAAATACTTTTGACAGCCGTTACGGGTAGTTAGAAGCCCGAAAGTCTGACAACCGGTCTAATCTTAGGATATCGGCATTGCCCAGTAATTAGGATACCGGGGTCTGGTGTGGTCTGGTCTGGTATTCAACCGCATCTAGTTAGACCGGAAGCTGATCCCAACATAGCTGAAAAAAGGCTAAGCAGGCTTTGTTAATACATACAGTAGGTACCAATAAAATAAAATAAACCTAAACAATATCAACCACATTAGCTGAATAATGTAAATAATGTCCGGCATAAATAATGCCCGGTTACATTAGATATTAAAGCTGATAGCAGGATGTATCTGTCACCTGTTGGACGCTATAGCGGAGCCAAGTAATTATATAGCCCTTAGAGCCAACACACATTAAAGCAATACGACGTCATAGCACAAAAATCAGCGAGTCTCGGTTGAATGAAGAATTGTTGTAGTTTTTAAGTGGCTTTAGTATCATGTGTAGTGATGTCGCATCGCTATGATTTGTGCCTGCCCTAACTTTTTACAAGCAATTTTGACTAAGGGAGAAGCCACACGGTGCGGTGCGGTGCGGCGCGGCGCCTGATCGGTGCCGCAACGGTTACCTACATATAAAAATGTATGGTATGCCATACGGTACGTCCGGCACCGCTCCGGCGCCGCACCGCAGGCGCACTGGACAACGGCGCGAGGCAGACGAGGCGGGGAGGGGTGCAAGCAGTGTGGTGCTTCAGCGGCGCCGCTCAGTTGTTTATTGTAGACTGTCGTCAACTGGGCAAGCCAACCCAAGCCTGTTGCGGTGCCGCAGCGGCGCTGTAAGAACTTTGCGACGCCGCACTGCTCGTGTGGCCGCCAGTGCGGTGCGGAGTAATGCGGTGCGGTGCGGTGCCGCACCGTGTGGCCTGGCCCTCTGTCAACACATTTGCGGTCTATGACGTTGGAGCGGCGCCGCTCCGGCGCATACACCCTCCCCCCTCGTCTTGATCCGGTGAGCGTGCGGCGCGGTGCCGCATCGCACCGTGTGGTAAACCATAGAAATTTGTATATTACGCCGCAGTGGCACCGCTCATGCGCCGCGCCGGAGCCATACCGCATCGTGAGGCTTCCTCCTTATTCCCTAGAAGCGATGCGAAGCGGCGCGACGCGAAAACAACAAACAGTCGATACCTATTGAAGTGGCCTACGTGACCAAACGCACGTGGAGTGCGGTGCGGCGCGGCGCCAGGCGCAGCGAACACGATCAGTTGGCTTGATATCTTCGCGCGAACTGGATGCGGTGACGTACAGTGCTACTGAACGGCGGCGGCGCGGGGCGGGTGGTTCGCGAGCTCTTAAGACAAAGCTGCCGCTACGCACCGCATTGCATTGAATTCGCGTGTCACTGCATCGGATAGCTTCGCAATCCCTTTCGCTTTGAACCGCCTACGTAGGACGTCGCGTTATGCCTTGTACAGACCAACCGGACGAAGGCGAACGAACACAAACGAGTGGGTGTGGACGGTTTAGCGAAGGCGAGCGAACCTCTTTTTTATAATAATAATTATTATTGGCCTTCGGTCGTTGACCTCCGTCAAGTCTTGTTTGAATAATTTTTACGTTAATACAATTTCGTAATTTGATAACCACTGGAAAGAAATGCCTGAAAAATATCAGGTTTCAGTCTTTTTAATTAAAGGCGTTACTTAAAAACCGATCATTAGGCTGAGCATCCACCAGAGCTGTGCGAGGAAAATGTGCGGTGTGAAAATGTATAGCGAGGATGTGAAACGGTGTGATCCTATCCACCAGAGCTGTGCGAGGAATGTGTAATGTATTAATGTGTACAAATGAGCGGTGCAAGGATAGGTAGCGGACTCTTTTCGAATATGAGGGAGAATAATACACATTCCTCGCAACACATTTTTCGCAACACATTCCTCGCAACACATCCCTCGCTCGCATTTCTTGCTTGTTTTGTATGAACAAAAACCTCGCACCGCTAAGCCCTTAATCCACCAGAGCTACGTAGACCGAAGCTAGGTAAATGAAGTGATTCTATTGGTACTTACAAAACACATTCCTCGCTATGCAGCTTAGCACAGCTCTGGTGGATGCTCAGCCTTACAGGGGAGAAAATGGTTGCCATAGTGAAAATACCAAATTACACTTCCGTGGAAGTACTGTATTTGATGATCACATCACCACGTCGGTAACATCATTGTGGACCGAAGTCTAAAATTCATCTTACGAAAAGGGAGGTTCTGACAACCAGGGAAGTGAAAATTAGGTTACGCGATAGATAGTGGTTACACATTGAAATGAATAAAAGAATTCAAATAAAAATTCAGCTAACATTTCTTTTTTTTCAGTTCAGAATAACGGGTTGGATTCGATTTTTCGGTTTTCGGTACACCGTCCCTTACACGCAATATTACAAAGAAAGAAATAAAATATTTCTATTTCTGTCCACCAAAACGGAAAAGGTATAAATAAAAATTAAGAACATCTTGTAGTAAATTAAAATTCCTTGCAATACTCATACACAGTATCGGCAACACTTCAGAAAGCAATATTGCCAATACTCCACTGACGTCATAATAAGTAAAGTCTGTCTGTGCAATATGCCCGCCAAACACGAGGCCAGTTCGCGAAACTGGCCTTTCACTGGCCTCGTGTACAAATACATTTAAAGACAGTTCAGTGAACTAATTTATTCGTACACGAGGCCAGTGACTGAACTGTCAACTGAATTGACTCGCGAACTGGCCTCATCTCCGCAAAGCGTTAATACAGTATTAAAGTATTGTGTCAGTATTTTCTTCCTTTTTTACACTATAGATACATTTAACTTACTCCGCTCACGCGAATATGTTACACTCAGAAGCTTATATTGTATTTGTAATAGAATTTATTAATGCGATGGCCTTGGTATAGGTATAACACAATTTAAATCTTACTTTGGGTACCAGAGGTCAACAAAACTCTAGTGTTTAATAATCGCCTTCTGATTGATGTTTGTGTTTGTTAGTGTGTATATGGAAATAAATTATTCTATTCTATTATTCTATCGCGTGCCGGACACGTGGCTGGTTCACGAGTCAGTTCAATTGACAGTTCAGTCACGCGCCTTTCACTGTCCTCGTGTACGAATACATTTCAAGACAGTTCAGTGAACTAATGAATTCGTACACAAGGCCAGTGAATAGCCAGTGGCTGAACTGTCAACTAGCTTCGTGTCCGGCAGGCATTGATAAAGTATTAATGTATTGCCTGTTGGACACCAGGCCAGTTCGCGAGTCAGTTAAGTCACTGGCCTTTCACTGGTTTTGTGTACGAATACATTTGAAGACAGTTCAGTGAACGCAAGAATTCGTACACGAGGCCAGTGAATGGTCAACTCCATGGATATGTAGTGATAGCTATCCAATTCCTGACACACATTTCTCGTATACTCGTACTATTAGAGCCAACCCGACACCTCTCAAGAGTGTCGTAAGGCGATTAATAGATTTTCGGAATGGGATGGGATGCAATGAATGGGTAATGACCGCCGTTTGTAAATCTATAACAACATAGTGTAAACAGGTAACCTGCTTGAGTAATAATATAGTCATTATAATGTTGTCTTGTCATGTTGTCATGTGCACATGAACATGAACAACACACCTAAGGTCCAAGTCTGCTAATTTACGAACGCTTCGATAGAGTGTATCGATAGAATACTTTAAGACATTTGATATTCTGCTAGTTATTTTAGACCAACGGCTTCCACTGACATTCTATTTAACTGCCATTAAACTATTACTGAGGGACAACTCGACTAACAACATTGTTGCCAAACGCAAACGAACCACAGCCGTCAGTCAGTTTTTGATTACAAAAATTGTCAAAATGTAGACAAGAACATGCGGAGAAACTTGGTGTGGTGTTCCTCCAACCAAAGGGAGGATCCTCCAACCAGGCGGATTCTTGTGCCTGGCGGGCTACTGCCCAACACTTGATGTTGGGAGGTCGTATATATACTATCTGCGTGTTAAATCTTGATTGCGCGATGTAGGATAGTTCGCATGTGGCGAAATAGATGCCGCCACAAACATGGCGTATGCCCGTACACGATGTTTTAGCGCGCCAACGTGACACGAATCTTCACCGGCTAAAGTAACCCCAGCATATGAGTTAGGGTCTTTGCCCTACAGTGGGACAGTTACAGGCTAATATTATTATCACTGCCTTCACTTCATTTATTATAGCATTAGACAAAACATAACAGAAATGGAAAAGTGTAAATATTAGCTACATTAACGCTTCTAACTAGGTTTTAGACAGTTTAATGTGTTAAATAATCTAGTAGACCGATCTTAATAAGCTGAAACTCTGCATAGAGAAGTGGATCAAAGGGAATGTTTTACCAACCTATCATTAACTGTTCATTAAGCTAATTCAGTCTCTAAACTTTTCTATAGCTTTCATTTGCGTTTCACCACCATTTGAATTGTGATAATGACAAGATTATTGAACACATAAATGTCATATTTATTTGTAGGTCACATTTAGCTTATTGTGGTAAATAGTTACAGACTACTCTACTTATTGATAGATTGGTAAAATCCCCCTTAATAAAGTATAGGTATTATTGATTTACTGTTAGTTCACTGCCACGAAGTACTTTGGTCACCGATCAGACCCCCGTCTCTGTCATTAAAACTTAGCATAATGAGCCCATTACTGTCCCACGGCTGGGCAAGGGCCTCTTCTCAGACTGAGAAGTGTTTAGACTTTAATCCACCACGGTGGCCTGGGTACGGGTTAGCGGACTACACACACCATCGAGGACTTGATGCAGCTTTATGTTTTTCCTTTACGCAAGTGATAATCAAATTCTGATCTGCACATGAATTCGAAAAGTCAGAGATACGAGCCGTCTTCGACCTTAGATCCTTCTGCATGGGAAACAACCGTACAACCGCTAGGCTATCACTTCTTATACTTGCCGCATCAAAATACTAAAGGCCTTTTAAATGGACGACTATTTCAGAAATCCCAGGGTTTAGACTTCAACCATCCATGTGAATCTTAACGCCATTCTTCACAAACGCCTGTACTAACTTAAGGGTTAAGTTAAGGTGACCTTTTCAATCGCCGCTCAACAGATGTTACGTGTGTTATCAAATGTAGCTATACCCAATTATTTTGGTATAGCGGCTGTCCGGCCGTCCACCCGGGGCGTTCCGGTTCATTGGGGGAACGTGACTTCGAGTCGGGGACCGACCGTTCTGTCCCAACTATAAAACGTGAGGTAAAGTTGACAAAAGGTATATTTTTTCTTGTTATTGTATTTAAGGTGACCCTTGTGACGCCTAAGCGAAATCTACAAAACACTTTATTACTTGCAGTACACACGGGGTGCATTAAAACAACATCCACGAGTGACAATACGTAAGTACGTCCGGCGCACTCTTGGCAGTCAGCCCCGCTACCAAACTTGCTGACTGGCTAGTTTTTTCACTAAGGCATGAGTTATTTTCGTATAGCTCGTGTCGCCACGAAACAAGAAGAAGTACCATCATCTTCAACAATGATCTATCGCAGTCCACTGCAGGTCTCACACTGCTGGCTTTCCAAAAAGGATTTAGATAGATATCAAACGCATCCATAGCAATGTTGTACAACACATCTCTGGAGGAAAAGAAGCCTTAAGTCGGTGCGGTGGTATGACTTCTTTATGCCCAGCTAGACTAAGGAGGTATTTCACCAACATATCAATAAGTAATCACTAACTATTGGCCAGATAAGCTACATGTGACCTATAAATACGACATTTATGTATTCAATAATCTTGTCATTATCACTCTGTATCTCTCTGTAAATTCACGGCTCATCTTCCGTGTGGAAGATGACCGGTCCTTTGGAAGGCATACGGGGGACACAGGTCCAACGCGCAGACCCCTTTGAGAACTTTAATCTAAGATGGGGTGGGGCCCCGGTTGGTGCCCAACCGGGGACTATCTACGACTGCACTATTGGAGTACAGTCATGAACCGTCCCAGGTGGGTGCAAGACTATTGTAAAATGTGGTGAAAAATATCTGGTCTATGGGAAGGGGTGTTAAGTGGACTGGATAATTTCTATTGCCGGAAGAAAACGGCGTCTGCCTTTCAAGTTTAAAATTGAAAAGTTTTGGTAGACGGTGACTCGCCAGCTCACTAGCTGGGCCCCCTGAAAAGCCGCCAGTATAATAGGCGAAGGAGGCAACAACGTGGGAGCGGTCATCATCACTATTGATATGTTGTTTAAATACAAATGTAAGCTATTGAAAAGTTTAGAGACTGAATTAGCTTAATGAACAGTTAATGATAGGATCGCGAATTACCCCATAAAAATTGCTGCGCATATAAGTAATTCTTAGAGCCTATCTTTAGAGGTTTCCAAAACAAGGTAAATCCTTAATCGAAACTCTACAGAACTATTTGTACTTAAGTACAATATCCGCTAATAGTTCGTAAATTCACGCTTGTCTACGTCTGTCAGGAGCATGGAACTTGTACAGCTATTGAGTAACCCCCTCACGTTGGCACGCCATACTGTACACAATGAAATAGGGAGGAATATAACAAAGATTGTCAAAGCATTGAAGTGTATTAAACGTGAACCACGGCAAATATATCGAAATATTGTCAATGTATTAATATTTCTGTGTACGATCAGTGATAACGCAGAAGGGCTGGTGGCAAATTGGCAACCACAATAATAATAATCACGCGTCTCACAATTATTGTTGATATCACGGTTCCGCATGACGAGAACCTTGTGAAAGCCGAGAAAGATAAAGAAATATCAAGACTTGGCACACGAGGTTGTCGCCATGTGGAATGTTGATTCAGCAATCATTGTGCCGATAGTCGTTACGGCCAGTGGTTTAATAGCCAAGAGCCTCGTCCAACATCTAAAGAGGCTCTCGTTGGGCAGCTGGATCAACGGCCTGGTGCAGAAAGCGGTACTTTTGAACACGGCGCCTATTGTTAGGAAGTTTCTCTCTCTGAGGCCCTGACCAGTAGCTTGGACCCTGTTCCCGATGCCGGTGGGCTACTATTTTTTATATTTTAAAAGTTTTTTTATATAGAAATATTTAAAAATTTAATTTATATGTGCTTATTAGATGAATAAAGGAAATAATAATCATATGATTTGTAAAGTTAAGCTGCGCTTGCCGCGGTCAGTTTGGGGATGGGTGACCATTCGTTACACATCAAGACCCCTCTGCACCTCAAAGAGCACGTTAAATCGTCGGTCCTGGGTATCATCCCGAATACCTATGACAGTCGTTACGAGTGAGTCGTTAGAAGCCCAAAAGTTTACCCAGTAACTGGGTTGCGGAGGCCTGATAGCAGTCGCTCCGTGTAAAATACAAGCCGACTGCGTGCTTACGGCGCGCCGACTCCGAGTCGTCAGCTAAACAACGTCGTGAAACACATTATGAAAACGTGCGAGTCCTAGGCGTGTTCAAGCACAAATGCCATATAAAAATTGTGTTCGCGGTGACAGCAAGCTTGCACCTCGCGGCCGGCGCGCGGACTGCGAGCTTGCACCTCGCGGACGACGCGTAGTTAGCGCGCTGGCGGCTAGCCGTAGCCTAAATTCGAGGCGACGCCGTGCTACAGCTGTGCAGTTGCTGTGCCGGTCTACTGTGCCATGACCTTTATCCGTCATCTCCGTAGCCACCCTCTTTCTAGTCTTATCATCTTTTACATTATCTATCCATCGTTTCTTTGGTCTTCCTCTACTCTTATAACCATCCACATTTATACTCAAAACTTTCCTCACGATATGTTCCTCGTTCCTCCGCATCACATGCCCACTAATTATTATTTTCCAAAGAAAATAATTATCAAAAAGTAAATCCAACTCAAATGATCACGTAATAAATATTCATTAAACGCAATTAGCTTATATTCATTGCATTTAATCCAGCACAAAGTAGCTTCTCAGATGATTTTTAATGGGAAAACTTTTCCCGTTTGGTTGGACGGCACGTCGGGAAATACGCTTTTCATAATGAGAAGAAAAATATGTGTACTGTATAATAATTTTATGTTAACTTCTATAGTTTCTTTGAGAGATATGAAAAGGTTTTTAATAACAATAATCAGCTCATTAGTCCCACTGCTGGGTACAAACCTCTTCTCAGAGTGAGAAGGGTTTAGGTTAGGCCAGCCATGTCAAACATGCGGCCCACTGAGCATTTTCCTGCGGCCAAATAGAATTTGAAAACAGCCAGTTATGCTGCCGGCGAGCGTGTTAAAAACCGTTTTTGAAAACGCGCGCGCTGCATCACGTCTATACACGTATCACGACCGTTTTCAACGACCGACGTAAGTTGTTCTAAATTTGAAATTGGTTATTAAACAGTTTGACATCCCACATTTTATATGAAATTAAAAAAAACTCTGAGAAATGAAATAAAAAAATGACATTACTTTTACAGACTTACCTCCGGTTTCTGAATTGAGAATTCTAGGATAAGCAGTACTTAAGTAACATTTGAGTACGGAGTTGTCAAAACAATTACGGATTTTAACTTATCGAGTACTGGAATTATGGACACAATAGATAAACAACGGCACTGACGAACCGGATCGTCGGTCGAGCCGCTAGCGGATAAAGTATTTTTTAATGTTGTGTATGTAGGTAGAAACATGTTTAACATGACATGTTTTTTCGTTAAAATTTTCAGTAGTTTATTTTCCTTAAGATTAGATTTTGCGGCCCAACTAGTCTACGGTTTTCATGATCCGAATCCAACGATCATTTAATTTTCGCGATTTGACTTTTTGTCTTTCGTTCACCCTACTCCTAAATGATATTTGACATCTAGTCGTTCGTTGTTTGACAATACTTTGATTTATAAGTTCCATGTTGGTTATTGTTTCGTTTCATTCCGAAACTTCGAAGTTCGTTTTTCGGATTAAGCCCCCTGGTGCGGGTTGACGGACTACACGCCATCGGGAACTTTTTCTTTTCATTTCACTATTTTTTCCTTCACCGTTTACACAAGTGATAATCAATTTTGATCCGTACTATGAGCACTTTATCCATTCAAGGAATAATCAAAAAAATATTAGCCTGTAAGTGAGCGTCCTGAGTGACGGCGCACGGGCGTATTGCGGATTGCGGAGCGGCTTTACCGTGGCTTTACCGTCGATACCTGTCCTTAGTGCACGTGGGAAAGTTGACGCGTACGTGCGTGTTTAGTGTTTTCTTTATTTTACTTTGGTTTTAATAATGTCGATATCAAAATTCAAATGTTTCAAACATTTATTTAATGTGCCGTTCATTCGGCATGCGCGGTGCGCCGTCACTCAGGACGCACACTAACAGCGGTTACGCACTGCATCCGATCCGAATCCGTGAAAATACGTTCCGAAGTAGCCATAGAACTATTTGTATGGTAGTTTACGCACTACATCCGGCATCCGTCATCCGATTTCTATCCGTCATCCGTGAGTTTCTAATTCGGAAGAACAATTGACGGACCGAAGTAGCCTGAATTGTTTGAATTTGGATCAGAGATCGGAATTGGTCCGAGATTTTCACGGATTTGGATCGGATGCAGTGCGTAATCGCTCTAACTGTCCCACTACTACATACAGAGACGGAATGAGCATTGATCAGCACGCTTGCCTTTGATCAACAGTTAGTACGCTTGCTCACTGCAGGTTGGCGATTTGAGACCATTAAGTCCAAGTTGCATATGTCAGTGGCGTCTTAGATTAACTAAGAAAGTATATACAAGATGTAACATAAATAACGCACAACCTCTTAAGGGGTCACTGTACTCATCATTATGAACAACTTTTACAATGGGACCACGGCTGAAATCGCGAAAAAAAAAACAGCAGCTTTGGTCCCATTGTAAAAGTTGTTCATAATGATGAGTACAGTGACCCCTTAAGAGGTTGTGCGTTATTTATGTTACACCTTGTATAATATTCAAAAAGTCACGTTGGTACAGTAGGGACCAAAAGACCATAGGCAATCTCACAAAGCAATAGCTTGGCGTTTAGTTTGACTTACGACCTTCTATTTTTGAGAGACACATGCATCATCGTTGTAGTTCATAATTTCAACTTAAGTCTATATGTTAAGATGGCTTAGTGGTTAAGCGCGTCCAACAACATGCCTGGTTCATGGAGGCGTGCGTTCAAATCTCACGCAATGCAGACTTTTTGTAAGTTTTCACTCGATTGTATTTGTAAGTAATGAGACAGATATAATATTCAATTATCTTGTTCGCCTGGTTCACACATTTCGTAACGTTAGGGAGGTAGATCATAGAAAACTAAATAAAGAATTTAGATTTTTGTGGGGTAGATAGACATGAGTTTTATGAATATTTAACTTGATCGGAACGAACGTTGTCGATTGGTTGTAAATGTTAGTTAGTGACGTGTGGTTTAATAGATAGCGGTATTGTATTTATTCTCAAAATGCAGGCAAATAATAATATTGAGACGAGGGCGACTATTATTGCGCTGCATAAAAGTGGTCTTAAATAGAACACAAATATGTGATGAAACTGGTCTGAATGTGAGTATCATAATAAACAATTCATAACTTGACCATTTACTTCAAATTTATAATCACCTAAGATTATTTGGCCATGTCTCTAAATTCTTTTTTAAATCCGCCATCATGAGGCCTAAAAGATAAATAATTAGTGTTTATTATTGGATTTAAAATGCAGAGTTATAATATTATATTATTATATTAAATAAACATTATTATATTATATGAAAATGAAGTCACTTCAGTATTTTGATATAGCCGCCTAATATTACTTTTTTTTGTTTTAGAGGAATACTGTAAGTCTTTGGATCAAAAGATATGAGGAAGAGGGAAGCCTTGCTAGTCGATAGCGAAGTGGAAGGCCGTCGCTTATTGGTGAGACGCAGCGACAACATATGGTGGACTATTATGAAACAAATGGTTTCACACCTACGAGGGACTTTACGGAATTATTTGACACCTCGCTGCAAACTGTTCGCCGTGCCCTCCACGCTGAAGGATTGCATCACAGAAGACCCGCTAAAAAGCCCTTCTTGAAATAATGACATAAACAAGAACAATTACATTTCGCACGGGATTACTTAGATTTTGACTGGAATACTACCATATTCTCAGATGAAAAGACGTTTAAATCTAGTCAAAATGGTAGGCTTCACTTATGGCGCAGGAATAACACTCGCTTGTGTGATAAAAACGTAATCCCTAATACAGACTCAGGTCGCATTACAATTAATATGTGGGGATGGATGAGTGCAGCAGGCAGGAGAACTGGCTTTTATTCCTCCACGCACCAACAGTTCTACTTATTGGTTTTAATAATTAGACGGTGTAACTAAATATTTAGTAATATTAACATGTCCGTAATTATTTAATGATCTTAAATTGAGGTTTAGTTTCAATCTTCTTTTCGTCAAGAAAATGAATACTTAAGCTATAACCTCAATACATTAATTGTGACGTTACATAAAAAACATATTCATAAAGTCTAAATCACATATTAGTTTTCAATAAACTCTGCTGAATACCGATACTTAAATAAGTGGATGTCAACAATTACATTTGTGTCAATAGAATATCCCTTCCTTGATATGTTATTATGAATTGACTAAGTAGGTATACAACAAAAAATCTTGTGAACGGTTACAAGATAATTTCTTTTATCTAGGTAGGAATGTGACGTCACAATTCTCATAAAAGTTTGTTAGTAATATAAGTAAATAAAACGAATAAACATTTTTGTTATCATTTAGCACAACTTTTTTATTTCCACCTTCCTACACCAAAAAAAGATAAATTGAATACATAATCACATAAATAATGAAATAATAATACAATAACTAACTAACATTAATTTTTAACGAATAATTTTTTTGCTTTAATATAAATATAATAATAGTTTCAAAGAAACAAAAACGAGTTACGCATTGTAAGACTCGAACTCAGACGTCATTGATTGTGGATCAATGCTTAGCCCAAACAGCTATCAGAACATATTAGTTCAATGCGAATTTTAGCAATGTAATGTTAAAAATGACGCATCACTATGACGCGTATTCTAAATGCAACAGAAATATAATGTTATTTCGCGTAGCGCGACGACAGTTCATTAGTGTGTGTTATCTGTGGAATGTTGAGACATCACTCGTACACGCACATGGATACGCATTCGCTGCATCGTGCGCGAGTTTATAGCAATGTAGTCCTTAGCGTGCCTATGGACTTTTGAGCGTTTACTGTACATGTCTGGGTTTGAACCTGAAACCGATGCTTAACAAGCGGGTCATTAACCTCCGGGCCACCACGTCATGTCAAGACATGTCATCAAGGACTAATAATAAAGCAAAAATGTCACACCCATAACCAAATACGATATTTTCCATGAAAATCTTAATAAAAACCCTCTGTAACACATTTCGAACAAATCCAAAATTCGCTGCTCGACAGCTGAAAACTTTGTGAAAAATACAATCGAGTTTCTTTCCTTAATTAAGGGATCTTTTCATGCGCTGTAACGGAATATTTTTCTGTATTTCTTGCTAATGTCTTGTTGCGTGCTGCTCTGAATATAAACAAAAGAAATGATAATCTATTTGTGTCTTGTTTCGTTTACTTAAATTGTTGTGAATGGGTGAGAATAATATCTTAAAATTAAGTAATTTTTTTTAAGAAAAACATTTTTATGTGTTTTATAAATGTATATTATGGCCCGTGTCGGTCATCTTTGCGTCTCCATTACTGCATTCGTATACATAGGTTTATGTAGTATAACAACTTCATCAATTTACATAGAAGTACATATCCTCGCCTTTGAGTGAAAAGCTCGGGAATGTAATTTGATCATTTCTATTTTATCACGACGAATAGGTACTATAGTCATATGAGAGCCGCTCTATGCGTAATTATTTTGTATTCACTGAAAATAAGCCTTTGTTGGATATTTAAAATTCGTCATAAATATAATTGACTAGCTTTTGACCGCGACTTAGCCCCTTTGAAAGCCGACAGGAATAGTGAAATGACCTAAAGCTATGTCTACACCAGTGCGCTTTCATATTCATCTTGTGTCTTCGTCTGAGGCATGCGTGAAGCGCCATAGCGTATGCAATAGCGCATGCCTTAATACTAGTTCGACTTCAGCGCATGCCCCTAGCGCACGCTGATCCGTCTATTGTATGTCGACTGACGACTGACCGAGGCGCACCGGTTTAGACGATAAGCTGCATGCGTCACATGGCAATGTATATTGCATGCGCTTGACGCAAGAGGAATTGAAAGTTGAAAGCGCAAGATGAACATGAAAGCGCACTGGTGTAGACATACCAAAATACATTCCCCAGGTTTTCATTCTAAGGCCACGATATCGATTGACCTGAAAGTGGACTGAGTTCTCAACTTTAGTGTTTATTGTTTTTATTATAATATTATGTATGTTTAGGTGAGGAGCTCGTGGCTAAATAATTACAGCCGCATAGACCGATCTTCCGGGTTAAGCCACGCTTGCCGAGGTTGGTCTGTGGATGGGTGACCATTTACCATAGCGAGTTTCCTCCGTGCCTCGGAAAGCACGTAAAGCCGTTGGTCCCGGCTGTCATTTGTAGAACTTTGACAGTCGTTACTGTTGGTCAGAAGTCGGAAAGTCTGACAACCAGTCTTACCAAAGAGTATCGTATTACCCAGTTACTGGGTTGTGGAGGTCTGATAGGCAGTCGCTCCATGTAAAATACTGATATTCAGCTGCATCCGGTTCGACTGAAAGCCGACCCCAACATAGTTGGGAAAAGGCTAGGCAGATGATGCAGATGATGATTATGTATGTTTAGGTTAAGATTTTTATCAAAAGGCCTTTTTCGTCTGAAATAAATAAACAAAATAAAATAAATATACAAAATGGACCTAACACAATATGTAGATGACTTATTTGTTTTTGAGAGTATCTAATTTAAAAGCAAAATATTATAGGACAACATTTTATCCACAAAAACGCTAATTGATGTAAAAAGCTTTATGAAAGCCCCGTCTGCCATGTCATTGCACATAAAAAACACAAGCGCGATGAAAGTATCATATTTTTATTCCTTTCATCCATTCCATTATGGCTTGAAATTAAATAATTGTCAGAATTTCAAAAACGAACAAACTGGCTTATTGTTATGAAATTCTTCGCAGATGAAAATATAATAAGCATCTTTACTTTCATCATCGCATCCTTACTGAGCGTCCTTTGTTTTGGACGTGGACGATGCGAAAGGAATATGTAAGGATCGTAGCATTGCCATATTGTATGGCAATGCTAGTCCTTTGACCAAAGTACAGGCCAGCATTCGGGTCACGGGAAGTGTCGACTAGCCGCCTTGCAACATATCTGTGTAGGAGTTGGGCACTCAGAACCCACGGCCCGAGTGTTTTGACCCCAAACGTCTCGAAAATATAATTACTAATGAAGTTATTATATATTCGCCGCTTAAGGGCCTCCGTAGCTGCAGCTGCAGCGCCAGCACAGCCTACCGAGTTAGAAAGATGGGATGACGCAAGGGTATCGACGCACGTTGCGTCCCATACCAGAGGCCTACCCATCTTCCATGGCATCAATGACATGCCATCTGCTCTCTTACCATCGTCACGTACCAAGCCATTTGGTTCTAATACGGCTGGAACGCCGGCGGTGACAAGAGCACGACGGATAATATCATTTAAGTTGGCGTGCCGTGCTATACAAGGCTGTTGACGGCTTCACCGCAGTTACAACGATAGTTACCTGCGTAGTGCATTGATTTCCGTTGTTTGCCTGTTTACCTAACTCTTTTGTTGACTGCACATCATAAATGAGATGGAACGCCCTATACCAGCCGATCACGGTATAAGATAGAAATTATTGCATGTGGAAACGATATGGAATATAAAACTTCCTCGCTGCTCCCTGGGAATAGACGAGCAATGCACGATTCAACAAAACCCAGCACGCTTAGTGGCCTATACGCTTCGTCTGGCTAGCTACCAGCTGAACATTAAAAGTCCGGTACCAAGCAGTTTACTGTGTTCCGTCGTGTATTTGTGAGCACCAAAGGGGTATATTGGAGTCCATCTATATTGTTGCTGCTTGGTTTCGTATGCTTCATTTTAAACCCTGTCTGCGCTCACCATCTACTGCGCAACTAGGGTCAAAGACGGCCAAGACAAAGAACTTAAATATTAAATTCTAAGACGAATAGTCATAGTGATTTAAAGTACATACGGAAATCTGTCAGGGAGTGGCCCAATTAAAGAATATATAGCGGTCGCGAAATCTGGGACCCTTCGAGGCGCAGATTGATTCAGTGAGGTTGAATTCGTGAATATTTTAGAAAACCCAAGCCCCGGCTGAATTGAACGGTTCCTTTGCCAGCGGCTGAATAAAAAATACATGCGCATTGTCTTTGGCGTACGTTTTGTTGATTTTAGCGGGAAACATTTGTCACTGATGCGTTATTTTTGGGCAGATTCCATATTTGATTTGGGTATATCTGTTTGTTTTTTCATTACATTTTTTATAGAGGGATGCTGATTTTGTTTCATGATACACTGTCGACATCTGCTGAACAGGAAATGAGTACAATCTGACATGGATCGAAATTAACGTGGCGAAATAGAGAGCTAGTTTAATTGTGATGAAATGTTGATTGTCTCGTTGGTCCTGAATTCTATCCCCAAGTAAGGCAAAGTATTATTGGATTTTTCCGTGTGGAATTTCTCAGTAGCAGCCCGGAATCTGGATTTGTGCCCGGTTGATGGTAATAGGCTCGCCTCCTATTACATGGGACTTAACATGTTATGTTATAAAATGTACTGGATTAGACAGGTTTTTGACATCTTTCTTCACAAACAGCGCTGCAATCCACGTTCATTTATAGCCATGTTGGACTGTAAATAATATACACGCTGACATTTTAATTAGTTGTTTTACTAGAACAAACTTGTTCAGACCATGGTCTAATACAATTCAATACCACCAAAAAAAAAAAAAAAACTATGCATTCTTAGGCGATTCGCACACTGCACCACATCACGCAGCGTAGCGCGTGTTCTTATGTTGTTTGCAAGTATCTGTATTTGTATAGAAAACACGCATAGTGTAACACACTGAAAACGCATTCACGCGCAATACAGGTACTTGCAAACAACGTAAGAACTCGCACGCCCGCGCTTCGCTGCGTGATGCGGGGCAGTGTTTGAAGCGCCTTAGTGCTTGCACACGTACAACTCGCGGGCGCGGGCGCGGTGGCGGGGGCGGTGGACTGACTTACCCCGCACCTGGGTTTTGTACGTGAACACTTGCATATTATGCCATACGTTTGATATTTCGTGACCGCGCCCGCCACCGCGCTCGCGAGTTGTACGTTGGCAAGCACTTAATCTTATGTTGCACAAACACAATGTTAGTCTTATGTTGTAAAACATTAACCTTAACATTAAAGTACTCGGCAAGTACTCGGCGGTAAAGTTTCCGGCAAATAACTTGAAACCATCATGGCGCCGACTGCGCAGATCCCCCCTTGCGTCTTTGGTGGTGTCTTTTTTGTGTTTTTTTGAAAGACCAATGAGGATTTTTTCTTTATTTGTTGCTGTTGCATGATAGTAGACCATGGTCTGAACAACGTTTATTCTAGCAAAACAACCAATTAAATATCAGCGTGTATTTTACAGACTACTCCAAACGTAGATGCTTGCTATTGCTATAAGTAACTTGTTACTTGCTAACTCCCTTTGCAACAAAACAGACTCAGAATCACCATGACTTGGTATAAAAACATTCGAAAAAAACTAGTTGTTTTTTGTTTCTTTTTAAACTCAGAATTGTCAATGGATCTTTTAAATTCCCAATAACCCTAACACCCCCGACATTGTCGATCCTTGCTAGCGATTATTATTAATGCAGTGAGAAAGTGCTTTGCATAACGGGACATACGAGACACACGATGGGTCTACAACAGCAGTCGACAACTAGCGGCCCGCGGGCTGCATGCGGCCCGCGAAGTGTCTTAGTGCAGCCCGCGAAGTGTCTTAGTGCGGCCCGCGAAGCGTCTTAGTGCGGCCCGCATGATTCTCGCCTCAAAGCACGTGACAGACGATATTATACACAAAAAAGTGTAAGGGAGCGAGAACTACTACTGACATATAGCCCAAGTGTGACCCGCACTAGTCTCCACGTAATATATTTGGTCCTCTTGCAACAAAAGGTTGCCGACCCATGGTCTACAACTACTCATTGCTCATTGCGGAGGGCCGATAACCACCGTGATCCACCTTCAAAATCCTTCTTGTCAAAATAAGCCATGAAGCAAAATCGATGGGTCTGCCTGATAATTAGTTATTTTGAAATAAGTAGGGTTAACAATCTTCTTTAACATCTATCCCATGACTACTAAAGAGTGCAAAAAGGCAATAGTTCGATGGCTAAAACTGAAGACCTATAATAAAATTGAAATAATGCTGCAAAAATCGATCAATATGAGTTGAAAATATTCACACACGCACCCACACAACAAACATGCACACACGCACTCACTCACGCTAATTTAGGATATATCTCTAAATTTTATATTTTTCTTATGATTTTTATTGCCACTTAATAAGTTAACATTGAAGGGAGGGGCCTCCTCGCACAGGTATATCTTTTACTTAAAAGGAGGCCCCTGTGTAAGAGATACTGTAAAAATTTGAACGAGTTTCTGCAATAAACCTTTTTTTTATTTTTTTCTTATCCAATCCCTCAATAAGATCAGCACAATGGTACCCTAATATTGTATTGTCACTGATTTCCCTTATAGGTTAGTAATTTCAAGTCAATCCGACGAGCAGAACTGAAATAAATACCCATTGTTTGGCTGAAATCTCTTCTCCAACTGTGAAAAGATCTGATTATTTTAAAATGGCTGAACTGATTTCCATTAAACATAACTTGTAACCATCTCAAATAAACCAGCGTTAAAAAAAACCGTACTGAAATCGGTTCATCTGTTTCGGAGCTACGATGCCACAGACAGACAGAGATAAGCTTCAAACTTATAACACTCCTCTTTTTGAGTCGGGGGTTCAAAAGCGCAATTACGTATTCACCCTTACTAATATTATTATTTATACATTAGAAAGTAACTCTCTCTATCTGTCTGTTATCTCATAACAACTAAAGGTACAAGTCCAAGACGGGCTGCAGACCGCAAATTGCAAAAGTAGTATCGCTTCTGGTGCGATCTGCGGCTGCGGTCTGCGGTTGCAGTTTTGCAGTCGCTGTCGGAATAGCACCTTTAAGGTACAAATCCGAGACGGGCTGCAAACTGCAGACTGCACGCAAGTCGCCATCGGAATAGCGCCTTTAAGGTATGCACTTTAAAGGTGCTATTCCGACAGCGACTGCAAAACTGTAACCGCAGACCGCAGCCGCAGATCGCACCAGAAGCGATACTACTTTTGCAGTTTGCGGTTTGCAGCCCGTCTCGGATTTGTACCCTAAAGGCGCTATTCCGATGGCGACTTGCGTACAGTTGCAGCCCGTCTCGGACTTGTTCCTTAAACTACTGAACCAATTTTGTTGAAACTTGGTACAGAGATAGTCTGGAACCCGAAGAAGGACATAAGCTACTTTTATCCCGAAAAACGCGGCATACGCGATAAACGAAATCCACGCGGGCAAAGCCGCCAGCGACCTCTAGTTTTATATAAAGAAAATTCCATAAATATAATTCTATGCAAGTTTATTATTCTATTTCACAGAAATTAAATTATGTAGCGATTTTAGTCGCGCTATTGTATTGTACGATCAGATAGGACAGTCATATTGTTATAATCGAATGAATATTAACACGAGTGTAATGTTATCTGATTTGTTTTCAATAGAATTAATAATTTAGAAGCAATAACAATAGGTGGATAGCGATAAACACGTGTTTTAGTGTGTTAAGGGGAAGCGCACATCCGGCTTTTCCAAACGATCTCCTCGCTAACACCTACATTTAAGGGTGGGCGAGTATGGGTGCTGTGTTCAAAAAGTGGTGATTTATATTAATCCACTTTGAATAAACAATGGTGCCGATTCTCTTGTTCACCAATTATACTAAAATTCTCTAAGAATTGCTATCTTTTACTAACAGATAGCGCGAGAAAAGGACGGTGATAGACAACAACTAACTTAGAGATGTCAAATTAGTTTACGCCTTGAACTTCGCCGTATTTTTAGTCGACACGTTTTAAATGTCGTCTAAATCTGTATGGAAATTTTAGTTTAACTAAATTTGACAGCTCTTATTTACGTCTGTCTCTTTCTTATTCGATCAGAGTGAAAAAGATGGCAATAGCCTAAATTAAGTTCAGTTTGTGCTTAAGAGAATCGGCACCATTGTCTTCTATTTTGCGGTTTTAATGTTGAACTTAAGAGGAGACAGAACCACCGCTCCCGATGACTAATATTTAATTAAGCCTTTTTAGGGCATACGATTTTAGGAAAAGTAAATAACAATTTGGGTTCTTTTTAATTGAAAAAAATATTTAAATGTATTTTTTTTTGTTATTAAAGTATTTAAAAAAAAATGACTTTCGTCATCTTTCAAAAAAGTTAGTGACAAAAATATTGCCAGAGTGCTCCATAGGAGCCGACGTCCAGTGACAGCACGGCATGGCATGGCGTGGCAAAGGATTTTTTTCGTGGCCAAATGATTTTCAACCCTATTTCAATGAGTTTAGCACTGTCATTATATTATTTTAATCGAAAAATCTCGCGTGATTACGCTACTTACAGCGGCATGCCGCGGAACGTCACGTCATTCCCCGAGATACTGTGCCGCGTCGTGGGATACTACGGCACGTCGTGGCATTCCACAAGATACCACGGCACGCCGCTGCAACACGTGAGACGCATAGGTTACTGTTGTATGTTAAGGAACGTGAGTGCTAAAGGTGTCTCTCTTCTTTCTCAGCGACAATGAATTTTAAACCTTATTTTAATAAATTTAGCACTTGTATATAGGGTGACTGGTAATTAGTAACCGATAATTTAACACATGATTGTACTCATGATAACAAACAACTTTCCCAAAGAAACTTTATTTTTGTTTTATTTTTTTAATTTAAAATTTATTAATAAACCGTTACGGAATGGACGCGGCTCGTAACATGGAAATATTTTTTTTTTGTTTTATAAATAATGTTTCTTTGGGAAAGTTGATTGTTATCATGAGTACAATCATGTATTAAAGTATCAGTCACTAATTACCAGTCACCCTATATTCGTTGTGCCGCGGTATGCCGAAGCATCCCGCGGTACGATGTGGTATGCCGCGGGATACTTCAGTATGCTGCGGGATGCCACAGGATGATTCGGTATGCCGAAGCACGCCGTGCCACTCCATGCCACGCCATGCTGTCAGTGGGGGCCGGCCCTAAAGGGTCAAATGTTCACTGTCTCGTGTACCTTACACACTAAACAAAAAAGTGCAAGACGTTGCGAGAGGTAACGTCAGATTAGCCCACAAACCTGCTGTGTATCGACCAACTTTAACAGCATTAGCAACGCTTAAATTCCTAAGACAAGCAACAAAACAAAATCTTAGCAGCATCTCCTTTACACTCCAGTTTCTAAACATCCCACATTAATATAAAATTCTCCTATAATACACACACAAAACATTTTTACGACGGCCATCACAAAAGACGATTTTAACGATAAAGTAAAAAAGTTCAGACTATCAGTGTAAGTGAACCCTTTTTATAGACGCTTAGGAGCCCCCGTAAAGTCAACGAAAGGATACGATTATAATACGAAGGTGCGTTAAAAAATACGTAGCGATATTTTTTGAGCGATTTTTAGGCTGACCACAAATGGAACACTAAGTTGCTCCGGACACATCCCACTACCACAGTGTACCTACTTACTACTTATAGTGGGTCAACGCCCATACATTTGACAGGTCCTATAAAATGTCAAAATTATGCAGGGGCGGAGGTTATGTCCCAAGTATGCAGTATGGCTACTCGGGACATAACCTCCGCTCCTTCACCCCGCAACCCCCCTCACGATTGCTCTGCGACAATGTTCTACGTTGACCGACTGTAAGGAGTTGGATATAGGTAGACTGTGCCACTACTGTTCACGAGCGTCTTCTCAGAATGAGAAGGATTTAAGCCTCAGTCCTCCACGCTAGCCTGGTGCGAGTTGGTGGACTACAGACACCGTTGAGAACTGTTTAGAGCCCTCGAAGGTATGCAGTTTTCCTTCACCGTTAACGCTAGTGATAATCAAATACTAATCTGCACATGAATTCAAAAAGTCAGCGTTGTGGGCTGGGATTGAACTCAGACACTTCTGCATAGAAGGCAAGCATTCAACCGTTAGGCTATACTTGCTCCAGACACCGTTAATCACTATTTGTTTTTTGTTTGCAGCCATCATCGCCTCGATCGCTCGAGCGACTGTTCTGTGGCTCGGCAGATCGCCTTGATTGTTTGAGCGACCGCTTTCCCATTTTGTATCGGAAACACCGGTCGTTGTAGCGGCAGAAACATTAAACTATCTCCAACCCTTTCGAGTTGCTAAAGTGTGTCTTGAGACACTAAACTGTGTCCCCAGACACAAAGTGTCGCGGCCATTTATCGGCCCGTGTGTGGTCAGCCTTATACCACTCTGCTTTTATAAGTATTTTAGTTTTATATTTATTCGAAATTTTATTTTATTTCGTCGTTAACCCTTTCATATCTTTCCTTGCCGCAGTATTTAAAATAATTTTTCATTCGCTCGTTAGCAAAACCTGAACCAGTTTTTTAAAGTTGTCTTTTAAATTCTCATAAATATCTTTTCATGGTGTATTTTTCTTAGTGTAAAGGTATTTTTAAGCGATTGCATTACGGTGATCCTTTTCATCCTTTGATGACCTTACTAACTTTTATTACCATTACCATTTATAGCAGGTGCAGGAGCAGAGGAGCTCGTGGCTAAATAATTACAGCCGCATAGATCGATCTTCCGGGTTAAGCCACGCTTGCCGAGGTTGGTCTGTGGATGGGTGACCATTTACCATAGCGAGTTTCCTCCGTGCCTCGGAAAGTACGTAAAGCCGTTGGTCCCGGCTGTCATTTGTAGATCTTTGACAGTCGTTACTGTTGGTCAGAAGCCAGAAAGTCTGACAACCAGTCTTACCAAGAGTATCGTATTACCCAGTTACTGGGTTGTGGAGGTCTGATAGGCAGTCGCTCCATGTAAAATACTGATATTCAGCTGCATCTGGTTCGACTGGAAGCCGACCCCAACATAGTTGGGAAAAGGCTAGGCAGATGATGATGACCATTTATAGCAGGCATGGACAACCTTTGGCAAGTTGCGTGCCATACTTTACTATTATTAATGCAGTCGCGGGCCATAGCAGGAAATGAAAAGCTTAATTAATTTCTCTATTTATTAGGTTACTAATGAAGTTAATTTATGTGTAACAGTTAATGTGATATTTGTCAGTTAATGTGAACTTTAGCTCTATAGTTACAGCGCATACCCATTTTTCGCGCGAAATTTCAAAATGTCGCGGGCTGTTTCAAAAACAGAGGCGGGCCAGATCCGGCCCACGGGCCCATAGTACGTTGCCCATACGTGATTTATAGTAAGTAACCTTACCATTTATTACTTTTCGTTTTGCCTAGCCTGAATACCAGTATTTAAGAAGACGCCATTGTGCTACACAAGGTCGTTTCTGAAAATCAGCGCTGTTGGTGTTGCATGTTGGGAAAATAAATGATAAATGATATTTATTTCTGTAAGTAAATCTGTTACAGACACTTTTACAAGTCAATTTTATATGTTTTTTTAAGACTAGATGGAGTCCCAATGCTGCCACAACGCAGCATTATGCTGAGTGATGACCCATTAACATGCGAATGCGACGCATTTCTGTATTTTTAGTCTACTAATAGTTTAAGGTGTACATACAAGGTTAGTCAGAAAGGGGGTACTAATCCGAAAGGGTATTAAAGTACCCATAATAGTGAGTAACTTTTGTTCTACCACTTACCGAAAAAGTCAACAGTTTAAAAGAAGTAGCTGTTCAAAAATTACATAAAAAATATTCTAAAATCTATCTATCCTCAGCTATGATCAGCTGTGTTTACTTTTAGGTCATTATTGGGGGATACCTTCTTTTCGCATAATGTTCTTTGTCCTAATATACTTCGGCATAACGATTTTGGCACAATTTGTTTTGGCATAATAATACTTCGGCATAATTTTTTTAGGCATACATTTTATGTTGGCATAATCATCTTAAAGACTAATTTGTTTTGGCATAAATTTGATTCGCATAACGTTAGTAGGCCTAATGACTATTAGCGTTAGTTATGATAATCAGAAATGTTTTTACCATTGTCTAATAATCTAGTCGCAGGCGCACCCCGACACGGATAGGTTAGGTTCGAAGGGGATGATGGGGGCTAGAGTGAGCGAGCGAAGCGAGCGAACGAAGCCCCCGTCATCCCCTTCGTGTTAGGTTACTTTAAACCCTGCAGACAGAAATAGGAGCCCCGCGCAGCGGGGCTCCGTCGACTCTGCTTTGGAGCCTCAACCTTACAAACATCCCCTTAAGTTTTTATTGTGAAAATGAAAGTAGGTGTGTTATCGGTAGCGGGTAGCACTGGGCAATGTTGACAAGAGAGGGTAGTCGTCGATATGGATCGGCCCACCCGAGGTTATAAAGGCGGTGGTCATTCGACGAAGCGGGAGCATTCCGTGTTGATCAGCTGACGAAGTCTGACCTTTTATATCTGACTAGCTTGTCCTTATTTTATGATCTTGTAATAATTGTGTACAGTAAAATATTGTGATCTAGTTTATGTTACTAATACTAACCCAAATACAAGTACTCTCAGTGGTGGAGAGTCTATGTTGGTTTTATTTACTGTGTTTACCTTGCTCGCAATCCTGACATACCGAGATTAGCTAAAACTGTAATGATAGAATCACCCCTGAAGGATTATATTGTTGTGTCATTTACATCAGAAGTGGAACAAGAAAAAACCAGTCCACATTATGATTGTATACCCACATGTAAATATTTTGCTAAAAAAATCCCCTGTAGACGGACTGACAAAAACTTGATTATTCGATTGATATTACAATGGTGAGAAGTGTGAGAATGAGAAAATGTAATAAATCCGGTGAGTCACAACCATTTTATTATGTGTGAAGGAATTTTGATGAAGGAAATATAATATGAGAGGTTATTTATTCGTGTAAAATAAATATTAAATGATATCTTTGCTTATTCATGTAAAATAAAAGAGATGTTATCTGTATTTATCCGTGTAAAATAAATGAGATGATATCTGTGTTTATTAGTATAAAATAAATATGATGGTATCTGTATTTATTCGTGGAAAATAAATACGGCATCTGTATTTATTCGTGTAGGAAAATACATTGCAAGTCGTATTAGAGTTTGTGGTGAGATGCAACCAGGGTTGATCTTTGGCACCGCCCGGTTTGGCCAGCCGGGGTTGGCCAAAGGCTTCGCCTGGGGAAAACTGAAACTCTAACGTGGCGAAGCAATTGTTATAGGGCTGGAACCAAGGCGGGATATGCCATGATATGGCTAGATCCAAGGCGGGTGATGCCATGTTGATAAAGCAGGATCCCAGGCGGGTGATGCCAAATGAGTTGGCTAAATCCAAGGCGGGTGATGCTATTAATTGATAAATGAAAATGCAGTGAAAATGAGATTCTGTTTTGAATTAATGTTTTGAAAAAGTTTTGAAAATATTGATATTTGTTTTTTATTCGTTTTGTTATAATTCTTGTTGTAGAATGGTACAAAATAGTTTATTGAAATTAAAAAGTAGTTTGTTATTATTACTTATGGTTTAAAATGTATTTTTGTAGACGAAAACAGGAAATTGTATTTATTATTGACGATAATTATTATGACGGCTTCCGTTAAAGATTAATTTGTCAAATTCATTTTTAAATAAGAAATAATTTGACTTATTTTCGTTAAAGAAGTGTATAATATGCATTGTATTGTTGTAAAAAGGTTGTATTATTAGCGCATTATAGAAATATTATGTTTACAACATCATGTCAGTTTTGTAATATGAGTTTGTGAATAATTGAGATATAATTTTGATCCTGAAAAGTTTTAAAGGTTGATACTTAAGTATTATGATTTTGGGAATAATTGAGATAATATTTTAAGTGTTTATAATTATGTACTATGATACTGTGAATAATGATTAAAGATTTAAAGATATTTAACCATGAAACATTTAGGATGTTTGTTTTCTGATTTTGTGAAGAATTGAGATATTTAAGAATGTAGGATTTTGTGAATAATAATGAGATAATGAATCGTGAATTATTTTAATCGTTGTTATGTACTATGAGTTTATGAATAATGAGATATTTAATCTTGAAATATTTTAAGTGTTTAACGTACTATGAGTTTGATTATATGCTGGTACAATGAATTGTGAATAATTGAGATATACAGGGTGTTAACGAATTCGTGTAATTCCTTCAAACCACGTGATCTACTGGTGACACAGATTAACCCTAAATAAGAATTTTTGAAAATCAACTGAAAAAAAAATCTAAAAAAAAATCTTGATTTTCTATTTCTGAGTCATTTTAGAGCCTTGAGTTATCTGACTGCAAAGAGCGATATCGCGTTAGTCGTGCCTGCCAGCCGTGTCGCCGTGCTTTCATTAATTTATGTGTGGCATCGAAATGTTGACACAAATAAAACATTTTTTTTGCAAAAAAATTAATTCTTATTTTTTTACTGAATCCTTATTAGGTGGTTTAGATACGATCGGTAACAAAGCCGCATGAAAAAATAATAATTTTATTTTTTCATTTTTAATCAAGCTAAATCCCGTGCGGGGCCTGTCTACATCAGTAGTAGATTATGTGGTTTGAAGGAATTACACGAATTCGTTAACACCCTGTATAATCATGGAATATTTTAAGTGTTAATGTACTATGAGTTTGTAAATTATTGAGATATTATGTTCTGATTTTGTGAATAATTATGAGATTTTTACGAATGAAATATTTTAAGTGTTTATGTATTATGGCTTTGTGAATCGTTGAAATATTTAACCAAGAAATATTTTAAGTGTTTATGTATTATGAATTTGTGAAAAACTATAATGAGATATTTAGCCCTGAAAAATATTGTAAATGTATTTAAATGATTTTATGAATTTGTGTATGATGAGATTGTGTGTTTATGTACCTATTATGATTTATTGAATAACTAAAATTTGATGTTTAACCAAAGTAGAACTGTCTAATAGGCATCTGAGATAGTATTTTATGAAAATGTGAAAATGTTGGAAATCTAATGTGTGGATGTTTGTAAGATGTTGATACGAGAAGTTATGAACGAATATAGAACTAGGTTGATACTGAATGAATATCAACTAGTTTAAGTCATGGGTGATGAGCTTGTTGGCCGTCGATGGGATAACAAGCTCTAATCGATTCAAACATTCTTTGGATGCTCTTCATTTTACTTTGGTCAAAGATATGAGTAACCTGACGAGGTCAGAGATGAGTGATCAGGTGTGGCCGAGATGTGTACTGTATTATTTGTTTCTGTTTAAGGTCCGAAGGTGTCACTGAAGTTAGGCCTTGATGCACAATCTTGACGATGGGGTTGATGGTGCGTCAACCACCAACCACCAACACACGAGGACGTGTGTTTTGCAGGAGGGCCGTGTTATCGGTAGCGGGTAGCACTGGGCAATGTTGACAAGAGAGGGTAGTCGTCGATATGGATCGGCCCACCCGAGGTTATAAAGGCGGTGGTCATTCGACGAAGCGGGAGCATTCCGTGTTGATCAGCTGACGAAGTCTGACCTTTTATATCTGACTAGCTTGTCCTTATTTTATGATCTTGTAATAATTGTGTACAGTAATATATTGTGATCTAGTTTATGTTACTAATACTAACCCAAATACAAGTACTCTCAGTGGTGGAGAGTCTATGTTGGTTTTATTTACTGTGTTTACCTTGCTCGCAATCCTGACATACCGAGATTAGCTAAAACTGTAATGATAGAATCACCCCTGAAGGATTATATTGTTGTGTCATTTACAGGTGACGAATAATCGTCTACCGTATACCTATAAAAATATGTTTTAATATCATTATGCGTAAATAAATTTATGCTTTAGGATATTATGCTTAAAAAAGTTATGCTTTAGAACTTTATGCTTAATCATTATTATGGTTAGAGAAATTATGCATAAATAAAATATGCGTAAGCTGTTATGCGTAATTATATTATGCGAAAATATAATTATGCCAAACAAAATTATGCTAAGTTATATTAGGTCTTAACATGCAAATGGATAGGGAACCCATTATTGGGGTCGCGAAATAGAAGCTCTATTTTTTGAATTCGTAACTAAATAATTGACTAAAAAATTAAAAAAAAAACTGAAATATAATTATTTCACATGGAAATAAAAATTATCGAATTTTAAAATTTTAACACTTTCTTTAAAACCGTCATCAGTAATACTTAAAGTGGCCTGCGGATTAGTACCCCCTTTCCGACTAACCTTGTATACACGGTACTTGTTAAGTCTTTTTATTTAGATAACTGTTCCACCTTCATCACTACATAGTATAAAACAAAGTCGCTTCCCACTGTCTGTCCCTGTGTATGCTTAGATCTTTGAAACTACGCAACGGATTTTGATGCGGTTTCTTTTAATAGATAGAGTGATTTAAGAGGAAGATTTTAAGCTATAAAACGTACACGTGCAAAGCCAGGGCGGGTCGCTAATGCTGATTAAATTGATTTTCTTTCTTTTTTTTTACACGGAGCAACTGACATCAGACCTCCGTAACCCAGTTGATGACAAATATCGACATTATAACCAGTTGTCAGACAAGATTTTTTCATAATTAAAAAACCCTATCATGCCATTGGACAATCGGATCCCATCGGTGTCCAAACCGGTTGTCTCATACGTTACATCGCCTTTGTATCTAGTTTACATTATTATCGAAAATTAATATCGAGGGTTGGAATGCGATCGATCGGTCGATACACACGCTTGCCCCGGGCAACGGACCCTGTCTGAATACATAGGGTTGAAATAGGTCAAATTCCTTTAGAGCCTTCATAAACCACAAAGAAATAACCAAATGATGAATTGACAATTTGAAAGCCTGAATAGCGCAATGATTTAGCGTTCTTTTTTCATGATGGTCACGTGTTCGATTTCCTCATCGTGACTATATAGTATTTGCATGGACTGCAGGACGTAGCTTTGTATGAGTTGTGACGGTGCAGCGGTGGCGACTAGCGGGGTGCGCCTATAAAAGGGCCGGCACGCTGCACTCCGGCTCTCTCGCGCCTCAGCAGCCACCTAGTTAAGTACTACTGTCTACCTACTACACCTGAAGACCCTGGACTCCTCGTATCGTACTGTGTAAAGAACCACGCCCTGTTAACTAATCATAATATTATAATCTTGTAACTATTATTAAAATAAACTATTGTATGGTTAAAGTGTTTTCCTTAATATTCTTCTATTCTGATTTTATGTGCACCTGCTCGTTAAGGGTTGACTCCTCAAGCCACCCTTAACCTGCTAAGCGTGACACTGGCGCCCAATTAAATAGGTAACTGACGATACGAGGGATTCAGGTATTCTTTTCTTTATTTTCTTTTATTTTTTGTGTGTATAAAAACGCCCAGGAATAACCTATATATTTTTTTCACGTTGCTAACACGTGATTAATAATTACATTTGTGTTTTGCATTAAAACTATCTAACTATTTTATAATATAGCATCATTAGCATCGTGTTGTTATCTACGTGTGTCGAGCGACGTTCGCGCACAAAGAACCGGTTTAGGTACTAATCCTATCGGCTTTCTAGAAAATTCTACCGAGCCGCGTGTTCTATTTTTCTATAATTTTAATTGAATTCCTGGTCGTTTTTTTTATCGAACTTTATACTGTGTGCTATTTTTTCTGCTGTAATTTAACAGGGATTTGGTTTTCTGTTTATTTATTTTTTTCCTCGTGTGATTACATAAGCATCCACAAGAATAATGGCTTACGAAATTAACTTTTCATTACTGTCGAAGTCGGAGCTGGAATATGAGCTTGTTATTCGTGGTGTCTCAAAGCTGGAAGATATTCGGAAGCAGATAGCCAAGTTAGCGCCTAAAATGCACTCCGAGGATATCTTATCTTCCAGTTTCTCTTCTGAAGAGGATATATCCGCGGTGGAAAAATCACTCGTAAAGGCTTCCAAGTATCTGTCTATGCTGGAGGCTAAATTCGTTCCCGACTTAAAGCAGAAAACCGAGTCCTTGTTACATCATTGCTATCATAGGCTAAATAGGGTGGATGCCGGCGTCCTAGCTATTGAGAGAATGGAGTCTGTATGGTCTAATTTCAATGTTCTATATGCTAAATTACAATCGTCTGCAAAGCAAGTGTTGCAGTCAGATTGCTCAGTGGGAGAGAGTAGTAGTTATATCTACGATAGGAAACTTTTTTCGGAGCTTATTCAATTTAAATTTAGTGGGAAATCGTGTGTTAGGTCCTTCATTGAAAAAGTGGACGAATTTATGACGTCTAGGTGTGTTCCTCACGAAAAAATGTTGTCTTTCGCGTTCGAAATTTTTTCGGGCGACGCCCTAATCTGGTTCCGTTCCATTAAAAATAGTGTTCAGTCTTGGAGTGAATTATGTACGTTATTGAAGCGCGATTTTAGTCCGCATAATTATGATTATCGGCTTATGTCTGAGATTCGTCAGCGTTCACAAGGCGAAACCGAATCTATAACAATTTATGTGGCGAAAATGAGTGGCTTGTTCTCACGTCTTAGTTGTACTATTGCAGAATCTGAGAAGTTAGAAATATTACTAAATAATATTAGACCTTGTTACACTAATTGTCTATTGACCGCAAAAGTAGTAGACATCGCAAGTTTAGTCGAAGTTTGTCGTCTTTTCGAAAATTACGAAAGTCGTAGTAAGCAGTTCTGTGAACCCCCAAAGATTTCATCAGACACTTTAGCGCCTGACCTTGCTTATAATTATCCCTATTCTAATTATTCTTCTTCTAAGCAAAGAAATTACAATTATCGTAATTCCTTTAATAAATTGTACTCTAAACGTAATCCATCGAGTGGCTCTAAACCACAGGTGAACGCTATAACCAACGTGTCTGAGAATAATAATAAATTTTGCCCGAGATGTAGAACTACCTCTCATTCTCTAGGTAATTGTCGTCAGCCTCACTTTTTAATATGTTTTAAATGTGGAAAGAAAGGTTTTAGAGTGTCGGACTGTCCAAACTGTAATTCTAAAACTTATCCTGCGGTCCCAAAAAACTAATTAGTAAGGATTGTGTGAAGACAAATAATAAACATAATTTTAATAAAACTGAGTGGAATAATTGGTTAGATTATGTTTCTAAATTCTTTAACAGTTATCAACTTTCCTCAATCCGTAAGTCTAATGCCGATCCTGTGGTCAATTCAATGAAAAATTATCCCACTCCCTCTAATAGAAAAGAAGTACGTCGTTTTCTAGGCGCAGCTTCGTGGTTTAAACGTTTTATTCCAAATTTTAGTTCAATTGCCGCACCTCTAAATAAATTAACGTCTCAAGGTAAAAATTCTCCTCCGTTTTGTTGGTCTGCTGAGGCTGATGAAGCTTTTAATAAGCTGAAGGATTGTTTTGTTTCTTCGTCTGTTCTGTCTTGCCCGGATTATTCTGAGCCCTTTGAAATCCATACTGATGCTAGTGACTACGGTATAGGAGCTGTTCTCTGTCAGATTCTGAATGGAGAGGAACGAGTCATAGCATATTATAGCAAGTCTCTTACTAGTCAAGAGAAGAACTACAGTGCTACGGAGCGCGAGGCTCTGGCTGTGGTTTCTGCAATTGAAAACTGGCGTTGTTATGTGGAAAACGGTAAAAAGTTTATCGTATATACTGACCACGCTGCGCTAAAATGGTTTCTAACTCTAAACAACCCTACTGGTCGACTAGCCAGATGGGAAGTTCGTCTATCTTCTTATAATTTTGAAATACGACATCGTCGTGGTGCTGATAATGTTTTGCCTGATTTTCTTTCTCGGTCTGTACCTGTTTCCGCCATTATTAATGACGTGGAGACTAGTACTAATTCTAATTTAAATTCACCGGTTTCTACTAATGATTCTTGGTATTTAAATATCTATAAAGGTTGCTCTGGTTCTCCGACTTCTTTTGTCGACTATCAGGTTATAAACAATAAATTGTATCGTTTTAAAAAAGATTTAAACCCACTCACTAGGGATTTTCAGTGGAAAGAAGTCATTCCGTCTGAACAAAGAGATAGCATCATGTCTGAAAATCATTCTTTGCCCACTGCTGGTCATCTTGGTATCTTTAAAACGTACAAACGTCTTGCGCTTAATTACTATTGGCCAGGTATGTACTCTGACGTTGTCAAGTACGTAAACTCGTGCGATGCTTGTATCTCTCACAAACATCAAAATCATACTACTTTGGGTCATATGGGTAGGCCTAAATCGTGTCAGAAGCCATTTCAAATGATAAGTATCGATTTGATTGGTCCACTACCTCCTAGTAGAAAACGAAATACCTTTATATTTGTTGTCAGTTGTTGTTTCTCTAAATACTGTTTGCTTTTTCCTATTAAGCGGGCTACCGCTGAAATAATAACAAAAATTCTAGAGGAATATGTTTTCTTAGTGCATGGTATTCCATCCACTATCGTTTTAGATAATGGTAAACAATTTATTAGCTCAACTTTTAAAAACCTATTGTCAAAATATAAAATCCCAAATTTACATTATACTCCCTTGTATACGCCTCACGTAAACACGGTTGAAAGGTATAATAAAACAATTATGACAGCTATTTCTACTTTTATATCAACCGATCATCGAATCTGGGACGTTTTAGTAACAAAAATTCAATTTGCGATTAACTGTGCTGTTAACGAAACTACTGGTTTTTCTCCTAATTTTATTGTCTACGGTCGCGAATTGGTTATGTGTGGTTCCCATTATATTGTTAGTGATTCTGATCCAAATATAGTGCACGAACCAAGAGATAGTTATGCTGAATCTTTGGGCTATTTATCTTCTATATTTGAAAAGGTACAAGCAGCTTTATTAGTCGCTCATCAACGCAATTGTCATTCTTATAATCTTCGCCGCAAACCAGCAGAATTCAATGTGGGTGACATAGTTTGGCGTAGAACTTTTTATCTGAGCGATAAAGATAAATATTTCAGTAAGAAATTGGCTCCTAAATTCATTAAATGTAAAATTGTTTCTAAAAAGTCGCCTTTAGTATATAAATTGTCTGATATGTCAGGCAAACCGCTAGGTGAATGGCATATAAAGGATTTAAAAATAACTAATTACAAAGAATAATATCACATAATTGCTTAACAAACGTTATCTAATGATTCGCTAATAGTCTCGTATCATATAAATGTCGTTATTTCTTCGTCGTGAGTAGCGAAACAATTTTTATTAGCAAACATTCATAAGTACATATGCCTATAACATTATCTATTATAGTTGTCATCTTTCTGCATTGTAGGTAACTTCACTAATGATTCGCTATTGTTTGCTACCGATAGGTGCGCCGACCGGCCGATGCGTTAATTAATACCAAACCTATGAGTCACTTGTTGTTTAGATTGTAATATTATAACTTATTATCTTTCGATCATTTGGTAGTCTGACTGTAATCTTGTAACTTAGTTTAATATTATTTTCTAGTAGTGCTTGCTTGATTAGTAGTCTAAATATATTATGCCGATCCCTAGATATTATTCTTAGGGCTAGTTTAGTTTGGCAACTTTCTATCAACTATTTTTTTTCTTATATGACGTCACCTATTATGTATAGCCTTAGCGCGTCTTGCTATAATGCGGGAACTCGCATCTTGATATTTGTGTACGGTCTAATCACTTACGTGTGTGTGTTGGCCTTTTGAATGAGAAGTATGACTGGTTACCCTAGGACGTCGTTGCTTGCGTGATGTATGTTTGTTGTAGGGTTATACATATGTAGTTGTATAAGATATTTTTTTTTTTTTAAGACTGATTCTGCTTTCTTTACTGTTCCAGGGAGCCTACAAGGAGCTGCTGGCCAAATACACCCTCCAGACCAGAGAATATTCCCTAGGGAAAATTCTGACCTAACGAGGGGGGTGTGTGACGGTGCAGCGGTGGCGACTAGCGGGGTGCGCCTATAAAAGGGCCGGCACGCTGCACTCCGGCTCTCTCGCGCCTCAGCAGCCACCTAGTTAAGTACTACTGTCTACCTACTACACCTGAAGACCCTGGACTCCTCGTATCGTACTGTGTAAAGAACCACGCCCTGTTAACTAATCATAATATTATAATCTTGTAACTATTATTAAAATAAACTATTGTATGGTTAAAGTGTTTTCCTTAATATTCTTCTATTCTGATTTTATGTGCACCTGCTCGTTAAGGGTTGACTCCTCAAGCCACCCTTAACCTGCTAAGCGTGACAGAGTCTTCTGGAATATGTGTATCAATCTTCTTTTTCTCTCGCAAGCTATTACGATGAAGCTTATGCCGTGGTGAAAAGATTAGCTAGTCAGCAAGGTTAGTAGCGAGGCAGCGAAGATGACTGCCTAGGGTACGCCACATGTACTTAAATATTGTCACTCGTGGAGGTTTTTTAAATGCATTTTTTTTGTATCTTGGTGCAAAAAACGATTGCCTCGTCGTTATAGTGGCTGCGAGCGCGACTGCTAAGCATGAGGTTCTGAGTTCGATCCTTAGGTCGGGCAAAGTGCTTTTCCACGTGGAATTTCTCAGTAGCAGCCCGGAGTCTGGATTTGTGCCCAGTTGACTCGCCCCCTATTACGGAGAAATGAGGGGGTACTTACAACTCTGCCCAACCCATCATACATGAATTAGAAAAAGAATACAGGTGTGATATTATGTTTATTTCACTAATGTTTATTTTTACTATTGGAAACTTTGGTTTCTCCATAAGCAGTAAGCGTCTCCATAGCACAAAACACTACATAACCTATTTCAAAACTGACAGGACGCAGTGACATAACACGAAATGTCAAAATTGCAGACAGCAAAACAAAATTGCTAACTCAAACGAAGACAACGGTAAACACGAGTTGGTATAGACATAACAGATAATTCGAGATACTCCCCGGGGAATGACCCTGTCAATATGAGAAGGGGACAAAATACGGATCCGGGGTGTATTTGACGTAATGATTAAGAATGTCGGCCAAGCGTGTCTTAAACGTAACGTATCTTCAAATCCGGAGTGATGATTTCTAAATCCTCTGATAAATTGTCGTGTGTGCATTGCTAATGAGTTTTTGGTATGTTTTGCATGCAATTTTGTTCGTTAGAATTTTTCTAAGAGGGGTTCGTGGATCATATTATTTGCAAAGTTAAGCTGCGCTTCCCACGGTCAGTTCTTAGATGGGTGACCATTCGTTACACATCGAGACCTCTCTGTGCCTCGGAGAGCACGCTAAAACGTTGGTCCCGGTTGTCATACGAATATCTATGACAGTCGTTACGAGTAGTCAGAAACCCGAAAGTCTGACAACCAGTCTAACCTTAAGGTAAGGATACACGACGACACTGACACTCGACACAAATGTCGACACTAGTGTCGATTGTGTCCACACGGTAAGCATTGTGTCGACATTGGTGTAAATATCTAGTGTCCCGGTTCAAGTGTATTGGCTGTCTACACGAATCACTGCTACACAGACTGCAATTCAGTGTTGTACATTCCCTCGCCATAAATCGACGTGCTGCTGCCGCGGTTGTCGCGATATGTGTTTCAATTAAAATGCGTCGTCGTAAAAGAGATCGATATGAGTTAAAGATTGGTGTAAAAGAAGAGCACAGCTGGGAGCATATAATCAATTGTTATCTGAACTGAAAAACGAAGATCCAGAATACTTGAAAAACTTTCTTCGATGAAACACGAAGACTTTCAATATATTGGTCTAGCTGTAAACGCACAGGTTCGAAATTCGCGACACTGCGCACGTCCTGTGTCTACGGCTGCGACACGGACACTGAGCGACATCGCCACTACATCTGCAACTAAGTGTCGCGGCAGTGGATACACATGGACAGTCAATGTATACGCTGAGTGTCTAGTGTCTGGTGTCGTCGTGTATACTTACTTACCTTTAGGATACCGGCATTGCCCAGTAACTCGGTTGCGGAGGTCTGATGGTAGTAGTTTCGTGTAAAATACTGGTATTCAGCCGAATTTGATGAGGCAGCTAACGCCAGAATAGTTGGGAAGAGGCTAGACAGAATAGAACAGGTTTTTTTCTAAGTTAGATTTTAACAGTTACGCTCATGTGTATATTGTCAATACTGTCCCACTGCTGGGCACGGGCCTCTTCTCAGAATAAGAAGGGTTTAAGTTTTAGTCACACACACCATTGAGAACTTTTTTATTAGAACCTTCTCTAGGTTTCATAACGATGTTTTCTTTCACTGTTAACGCAAGAGATAATCTTAGGCTTAAAACGCACTAGCGGCCAGCCACAATGCGGCGTGCCGCGCCGCAGCCCCAAAAGAACCGGAGCGGTTGACGGCTGGCTGCAAATCAGTGCGTCGATATTATGCGGTTTCATGTAAAAATCGATGTGGGCGTGCCGCAAAGTGCGTTTACGGCCTTATTCTGTTCCGTATAAACACTAGGAAGCGATGAAGGGAGGACTGTTTTGGGGGCTGTACATTGTAACGTTGACGTTCAAAAAGAACTAAATAATTCTAGTCTATTTTGAATAAATGAGTTTTGAGTTAGAGGATATGAATCGAATTCGAAAAGTGAGAGATGCGGGCTTATGTTGAACTCGGATTCTCCTGCATAAAAGGCAAGTGTTTAATTGTTAGGTTATTACTGTTTTTCTTTAGATTCTTTGGTTTCGATTCAATTAACCAATTAAAATTATTAACTTTTATGAATTGAATATTGAGACTTGGAGCGAGTAAAATAAGAAGCATGAAAGATAGCGAAGCGATAATGTGTAAATAGGTAGCTATGTCTTCTTCTTTTCTCGTGTCAGCACTAGCTATATGAAAATAGCTCATGCCATGGTGAAAAGATAAGCCAGTCAGCAAGGTTGATAGTGGGGCTGACTACCCAGGGTACGCTGGACGTACGTGAATATCGTCACTCGTGGAGGCTCCCGTGTTTATCCCGTGTGGGGACGGGCTAGAACATAAAACTTCCTCACCACACGCTGGCAATAGACGCGTGTTGTAAGATTCAACAAAACCCAGCACGCTTGGTGGTAGGATCTATACGGACCGCCTGGCTAGCTACCACCCTCACATTACAGTCCGGCGCCAAGCAGTTTACTGTGTTCCGTCGTGTGTATGTGAGAGCCAGAGGGGTATAGGGTAATCTCTTTATATCTCTGTTATTTGGATTCATGTGCTCCATCTTAGACCCTGTCTACGCTTACCATCAGATGCGACTAGGGGTTAACGAGGTGGACTACGGGCAATACTTTTTTAAATATTAAATATTCAAGTCCACCTCGGTGGACAACGGGAATATTTTTTTGGCCGTGGTCCACCTAGGTGAACTTATCAGGTGGACCACGGGCAATACCTCAACAATTCAAATAATTTAAAAAAAAAGTCTCTTTTAATGCACCTCACTCAGTATGTAAGAGCCCAAATACACGTCCGATACTTGCCTCTGATAGTCGGTTCCGATAGTCTGATCAGACTATCTGAAGGCCTCCGCGTCATACATTTGTTTGAACATGAATTACACGTACGATCAGAATATCGGATCGGATGTCAGAATCGTAAGCACCGTCCGGGTGTCGTCATCGTCCAGAAAAAATCGGACACGAGAATCGTACGTGTATTTTATGAATCCGTTCAGATAGTCGGATCCGGCTCCCGGAAGCAACTATCGGACGTGTATTTTGACCCTAAATGTAAGTATATCAACTATTTCAAACCAGACTATACAAGGTTAGTCGAAAAGGGGATACTTGTGATCGAAGTATCACTGATGACTGTTTTAAAGCAAGTGTTAAAATTTCAGAATTCAATAATTTTTATTTCCATGCAAAACTATTTTAATTTTAGTTTTTTTCAAAAAGGTTACATCCCTGCTTAAGTTACGAATTCAGGAAATATAGCTTCTAATCCGCGACCCCAAATATGACCTAAAATGCAAACACAACTGATCATAGCTGAGGATAAAAAGATTTTAGCGTATTTTTATGAAATATTTGAACACCCTCTTAAACTATTGACTTTTGGGGAAAGATGTGGATCAAAAGTTATTAATTTTTATGGGTTCTATAACTGTTCAGTTAGGGAACATAAATGATACTAGGCGACTCACACAATAAACAAAGTATATTGAAAAATAGAAAACACATAACAAATTGGTAATGTTAGCGGTTTCGCGAGCTATTGGCGAGTGTTCGAGAAGGCGAGGTGGTGGGAGCAGGCCGTAGTCCAGTGAACCCCCCTCGCAATCCTTGCAGTCCCCGCGGACATCATAGGCGCGTTCGTAGAAGCGCCGACATACTCCCGGCCCTGGAAAGCTTAACTGCTTTCAAGTTTTTCTAATTCATTGGGCTTCGGCAGTAAGCAAATTCTATTAAGCGCGCGTCGCACAATCCCTCTTGCAGTATCAACGTCAGCGACACGCGTTATTCCGTCGGTTCCCGGGAACAACATTTTGATACGTCCAAGACGCCAGTACAGTGGTGGACTGTTCTCTTCCTTCAAAAGGACCAAGTCATCTACTTGTAGGGTATCCTTAGATTTCGTACGCCACTTCGTCCTCAACTGTAGGTCTGTAATGTACTCTTGGCTCCAGCGCTTCCAAAAATGCTGCTTTATCTGCTCAATGCGCTGGAACCTGTCGAGACGATTGGTATTAGCAGATTGTAGACACGGAGATGGCAATGACTGGAGAGGTCTACCAATCAGAAAGTGGCCCGGGGTTAGTGGATAATAATCAGTGGGAGAGGAGCTTAATGGACATAGGGGGCGGCTGTTTAAAATACACTCAATTTGGGTGAACAGAGAAGACAATTCCTCAAACGTCAAGTGAGTGGTGCCCAATATCCTAGCTAAATGAAATTTGGCTGACTTTACACCGGCCTCCATTAAGCCGTTGAAGTGAGGAGCGTATGCAGGTGAGAAGCAAAATTCGACGCCCTCGCTAGCGGCAAAATCAACAATGTTGCTGGCGTTAGCAATAAAAAATTCCTTAAGCTCCTTGGAAGCAGCAACAAAGTTTCCACCATTGTCGCAGAATATTTGTTTTGGTAGTCCTCTCCGAGAAACAAAACGTTTTAAACATAAAATGAAAGCATCCTTGGAAAGTTCGCTAACTGCTTCTAGATGTATACACTTATATCTAAAACATATAAAAATGCATAAATAGCATTTCGTAATTTTACAACCACGACCCTTGCGATCCGTGATCATAAATGGCCCAGCAAAATCAGTTCCTACGGTAACAAATGGAAAGTCTGGCACAAGTCTTTGAGCAGGTAGGTTTCCCATTATATTCAGCATGTGTTGACCTTTAAAACGCCTACAAATAGTACAACTACGCGCTGTTCGTCTAGCCAAGTTTCTTCCACCGATCGGCCAAAAACGGGTTCTTATGGAAGCTATTAAGGCTTGGGGACCTATGTGTAAAAGCCGTAGGTGTTCCTGTTGGAATAATAGTTGGGTAAAATAATGATTAGAATTTAATAACATGGGATGTTTCATGTCAAAGCTATATTCCGATGCCTGTATACGACCACCTACTCTAATTATTCCTTCATGTAGAAAGGGATTAAGTGCAGCAATATGTGATTTAGGATTCAATGATTTTCCTTTTAATAGTAACTCATGTTCTTTAGGGAATGATTCTAACTGGGAAATATACGTTAACGAATGGAGAGCTTTATCAAGCTCGAAAGTAGTCAGTGGACCTGTAGTTTTACTTTTATGGTTTTTACAATTATATAAAAATCTATGAATATAACCAAAAATGTGTTGTAACTTTTTAATTTAGAATATTTATCAAATTTGATTAAAGATGGATTTGAATTAGATGTAGTAGTAGAATGCACCCTTAACTCTGGCAAATCGCTCGTCTCTATATTAGTCTGTGACTGCATACTAGGCCAATCGGACTCAGGCAACAATAAAAAATTAGGTCCATGCCACCACATCTCGCATGCAGTAACCTCTTGTGGGTTTACGCCACGGGATAGTAGGTCAGCTGGGTTTTGTTCTGTTGGAACGTGGTACCATGAAGCGATGTCAGTCAACTCTCTGATAGCGGCGACTCTGTTGGCCACGAAAGTTTTTAGATTAGATGAACCGATACGCAACCAACTAAGTACAACACTAGAGTCAGTCCAATAGACATGTCGCGTTATGTTACGTCGCAAGGCTTGCGACACAGAAGAGCTCATTTCAGCGCCGAGTAGAGCGCCTGAGAGCTCGAGACGAGGTATAGTAATAGGGTTAGATGCGGGAGCAAGACGAGATTTGGCACATAGAAGTTCGACTCGTATTTGTCCCTCTTTATTTATGGATCGAAGGTACAAGCACGCACCATACGCGCGTTGGGATGCATCACAAAAACGATGCATTTCGACACAGATCGGGTCTTCAATTGATACCCATCTAGGTATGGACAAAGAAGAGATAGACTTAAGGCCTTCGACGACAGCTTTCCAAGTTTGAACAATTTTATCAGGGGCAGGATCATCCCAGTTAAGTTTAAGGGACCATAAGGTCTGAATCAAGATTTTGGGAACGATAGTGCACAAGGATAGGAGCCCCAGGGGATCGAAGATCTTGAACGTAGAAGACAGGATTCTCCGCTTAGTAACCACACCAGAATGGTCTGCCGAGAAAGGGAAATGAAGACTGTCTGAAGAAGGATTCCAGCCTAAGCCTAGAGTATTCGTAGACTGACTTAACGTTAAGTTACCACATGACTGAATAGTGTCTGCAGACAGTAAAGAAGGCAAGTTAGAACGATACTTGCGCAGATTAAAACCAGCCTTGGCAAGAACTGTAGATGTAGATTGTTGAATCAAACGAATCTGGTGCTCATCATCGCTAGAAGTTAATAAATCATCAACATATATATCTTTTTGTATGACGGTTTTCACCAATTCATCTTCACACTCTTCCCCTACTTGCCAAAGACATCTCGTGGCCAGAAAACTGGCACTAGCAAATCCGTAGGTGACCGTGTTAAGCCTGAGCGTTTGTAACGGTTTGTCCTCCGCATCACGCCATAAAATCAGCTGCAAATTTCTATCAGACTCATCTATTAGTATCTGACGATACATTTTTTCAATATCCGCCGACAAGACATAACGGTATTGCCGGAATCGAATGAGAATATTGAAAAGAGAGTCTTGAACTGAGGGGCCTATCATTTGAATGTCGTTTACAGACAAACTAGATGTAGTGCGAGCTGATGCGTCAAAAACTACGCGAAGACGCGTGGACTCGCTATCTTCACGGATGATAGGGTGATGCGGAACGAAGTAGGCGTGCTCCGGTCGGTCTTCCTCTAAAATTGACAGATGTCCTAGATTGCAATATTCATTTATGAAATCTACATAGGCGGACTTAAGTTCGGGTTGCTTGCGGAAACGACGTTCCAAGTTCAAAAATCTTCGCTTGGCCATAAAATATGAGTTGCCTAAACAGTTTGGTTCGTCAATAAGTGGAAGCTTGACACAAAAACGACCCTCTTTAGTTCGTTTTGTGTGCCGTAAAAAATGAAGTTCACAAGCCTTTTCTTGGTCAGTAAGTAGGGGTTTTTGTGGCAAGCTTTCAAGCTCCCAAAACCTTTTTAAATCATTGTGAAGTTCAATTAAATTATAATTTTCATGAATACTTGCGAAATTGCATTTTACTCGAGTATTAATATTAAAATTGGTATTTCGATTGTTGTAAACGTGCATGGGACCTGCGATGAGCCATCCTAATTTAGAGTCATGTAGAATAGGATTGCCTTGTCCTAAAGAGTGCTGTTTGGTTCCTATAATGTTCCAAAACAAGTCAGCACCGATAAGCAGTCCTATGTCAGAAGGCTCATAAAAGCTGGGGTCTGCTAACTGAAATGACTTTAAATTAATGTGAGTAATATCTACAAAAGATTTAGGTAGTTTTCCTGAAATTTGAGGTATAACTAGACAAGACGTAATAACGCTGAAAGTTCCTATCTTTGACTGTATACGCACATTGCAACGTTCAGCATTAAGCTTAAGAAGAGTGTTACCTAAGCCAATGACATTCTGGGTATTTGAATTTAATGAAGTTAAATTCAATTTAATTTTTAGTGCCTCGGTAATGAACGACGACTGACTGCCGTTATCTAATAATGCTTTGGTAGTAACAGTTTCATTTGTGATAGGATTCATTATGTCCACCAAAGCTGTGCACAATAGTGTCTCAGAAGACGAAACAGCTGACATCGAGACTGGCACAGAAATTGCAGCTTTAGTGTCAAGTTCTGTAGATTTATGTAAGAAGGTGTTGTGACGTTTTCTGCAAATTTTACACGTGCCTGGAAGTCTACATGCACGCGAATTATGGCCTTGACGTAAACAGTTTGTACATAATTTTAAATTAGATACTAACGCAACCCTATCGTCAATTGGTTTTGATTGAAATTGTAAACATTCATAATTACGATGATCTGCATCACAAAAAATACATTTTATAACTTTCTGCGACGAAGATTCCCCTTGTTCAGAACTAATAAAGGTCTTAGTGTGAGAAACGGGAGTTTGCTTGGTTTGAGTGTGATTTGGATATGATTTGACGTATTTTTCCTGTTTGCTGCGAAAAACAGACTCAAGAACATCTGCGCGGCCTCTCACAAACGTCATAAAATCTTCTAAACTAGGCATATCCAAAGTACTAACATTAGCTTGTATATATTCTTCCCATTTAACACGCGTATTGCTGTCTAGTTTTGCTGAGACCATGTATATGATCAGGGTATCCCAATGATCGGTTGGCTGCTTTAATGTATTTAGAGCCCTCAAGTTTTTTGTTACATGATCTACAAGAAACCTTAAAGACTTGTCAGACTCACGCAAGGGCTCAATGCCAAACAAAGATTTTAAATGATTGTTGATCAATTGACGAACATTATTGTAACGCTCGCAAAGAAGACTCCACGCCTCAGGGTAATGATTATCCGAAACTTCAAGATTACTGATCACGCGAGCAGCTTCACCCTCCAGATAAGAGCTTAAATAATGGAATTTGTGTATGTTTTTAATTTTTGAATTATTGTGAATTAAAGAACTGAAGGTGTCACGAAATTCTAGCCATTTATAAAATGTACCATCGAATTTATTTATTTTAATGACTGGCAAACGAAATCCAATAACTTCGTGATCATCTTCGTCGGCGGTAGTGAAACTGCTGTGTTCAAGTGACGATTTTTTTGTCGCGCTATTTACCGAAATAATTTCCTGGGCACTTGCGATTGAATTATGGAACGCTTGTTCGATAACTTCTCTTGTATCTAACTCTAAACTTAAATTCTCTTCATCTATAGCCTCAATTTGATTCTGCACGCCATCGAATTCGACAAATAACGCTTCTATTTTAACTAATCTTTGTGTCAGTACGTTAACTTCTGTTGGAGTGAGTTTTTTACCTTTCAATTCATTTAATTGATTAGTGAACTTCGTAACACGTCCTCTAATTGAGGCACGTTTTAAATTTAAAGTTTTATAAGTTGACTCCATGTTACCGAAGATAACGCGCAAACAATCAAAACAAACGGCTAATTATGAGACTATGATAACAAATAGATAATAATGATTATTGCATACGATACGCTCCTCACTTCGTAATTTGCTGTTCTGGAAACCGGTTTTAGTCAGCTGCGTGGCGCGAGGTGGGATGGTCGGCCGCCCGGCAGCATCACTCGCACGGCGCACGGCAACAATGCTTGTTTACAATAACACCGGGCGAGGCGTTAATCCACGGGCAGGAGCCTCACTGCAGCTGGAATAGAATGTTGGAAAGCTTTGTGTACACCTATAAGGCAACAGCAGGAAAACGAGGTCTATGATATATTTATTATTGGTAAAATTGGGCGAAATTATCACTTAATGAGTGCAATAAAAGGCAATATAGGTACATAGGTATGCAAGGCTAGGCATGTGATTCAACTGAACGTTAATTAGCTATGTAGTGACAACTATATTGCGCGCTTTAGGTAAACAAACTAAATGAATGACTTGCGTTAATAACAAAGTTAAGCACAATCTATGTCACTGAAGAATAAACGAAGGTACTAGTATTTTTAGGATAGTTTTAGCTATTCAATATTGTAGTTAAGACTTTCAAGTCGTAAAATAGGCGCAAGCAAATGCAAAATAGGCGGCTTGAAACTAGCTATTGGATGATGATGAAAAAAAAAAATGTGTTACAGGAAAGGTAACTAAATAGAAGTAAGTTTGGTTTTCTTATCTCCCTGTTCACACAAATAGAATACACATGGTAAAATGGGACTGGGTAAAGACAAGGAACGGGCTCACTTTTGGCTGGCAGAACGCTGCTGTGGCGCGAAGACACCGCTGGACCTCAGCACGGCTGGTTCGCGAAGGCTGCAAAAGTGGCTTTCGTTGTTGTTATTTGACCGTTTGTTATTCTTGGGCTGCTGCGCTGGCGGATTTGTAGTAGTCGTAGTGCGTCTTCACTGCTTCCTATATCTCCGTAGTTTTTTGTTACTTTCGCGGAAACGCAAGCGGGTAGCGCTTCGACCTTTGCACCAACGCGGCGATATCGGTAACCGTCCGATGATTTTATTTACTTGGTTGTTGATAGTTTTTTCACGGTCGCCAACTATGTTCAGTTAGGGAACATAAATGATACTAGGCGACTCACACAATAAACAAAGTATATTGAAAAATAGAAAACACATAACAAATTGGTAATGTTAGCGGTTTCGCGAGCTATTGGCGAGTGTTCGAGAAGGCGAGGTGGTGGGAGCAGGCCGTAGTCCAGTGAACCCCCCTCGCAATCCTTGCAGTCCCCGCGGACATCATAGGCGCGTTCGTAGAAGCGCCGACAATAACACCCATTCGGATTAGAAAACCTTTTTCCGACTAACCTTGTATGTAAAACAACATTCATCTTGTAAAAAAAATGAATAAAGTATCAACTCCTTTAAAACAAAGTCACAAGTATCAAAAACATCTCCGTCGCACGTATCCGAATTCATTGATTCACACAAATTTAGAACCGAGCCACCCTTACGTACAGGCATGACAGAATCAATAAATACCTATATATAGTTATACACATATTGTGTCAGCTCAACAATGCCTGGAGAATATAATGGAGAATGTTACTTATATTATGTATATGCTACACGCTCCCAGATGACAGTGATGTGGAGGAATATTTCGACGCCTAAGTGCACTTTTAAATTGTTTTAGGTGTTTCGAACCGTATTTTTATAAGTATTTTGTACATACAGGTTGTAAACGTATGTACAAAATACTTATAAAAATACAGGGTGTAAATGTGAGGAGCTCGTGGCTAAATAATTACAGCCGCATAGACCGATCTTCCGGGTTAAGCCACGCTTGCCGAGGTTGGTCTGTGGATGGGTGACCATTTACCATAGCGAGTTTCCTCCGTGCCTCGGAAAGCACGTAAAGCCGTTGGTCCCGGCTGTCATTTGTAGATCTTTGACAGTCGTTACTGTTGGTCAGAAACCAGAAAGTCTGACAACCAGTCTTACCAAGAGTATCGTATTACCCAGTTACTGGGTTGTGGAGGTCTGATAGGCAGTCGCTCCATGTAAAATAATGATATTTAGCTGCATCGTTCGACTGGAAGCCGACCCCAACATGGTTGGGAAAAGGCTAGACAGATGATGAGGGTGTAAACGTGTTTGACGACACGTTTGGTGCAGTGACTGAGCGATTGGCTTCTGCGCTACGGGTCGTGGGTTCGATTCACACACGGAACAAAAATTTGTATGGCCTGCAGATGGTTGTTTCGGGTCTGGGCGTTTGTGTATGTGAGATTTGTGTCTGTAAACGCACCCACGATACAGGAGAAATCCGAGTAAGGTGAAAAGTTTTCAAAAAAAAAACGTGATCTACTGGTGATACAGATTAACCATAAATGGGATTTGTTGAAAACCAAATAAAAACTAAAGTGCAACGTGGTGTTTTTATGTCATTTTAGCGCCCCAAGTAAGCCGTGCTTTCATTAATTTATGCGTGGCATCGAAATGGTATTTCGCATAAAACGTTTAAGTTGTAATTTTTTTTTTTGCTGACTAAAGTAAGGACTGCCTCGTTGGTCTAGTGGTCGCAAGCGCGACTGCTGAGCGTGAGGTCTTGGGTTCGATCCCCAGGTCGGGCAAAGTGTTATTGGGTTTTTCCGTGTGGAATTTCTTAGTAGCAGCTCAGAGTCTGGATTTGTGCCCGGTTGATGGCAATAGGCTCGCCCCCTATTACATGGGACTTAAACATAACGGCGAAACGTGGGTGTATACTATACACCTCTGCCAACCCTTCGGGGAATAAGGCGTGAAGTTATGTTATGTTGTGTTTTTTTTTCCTTTTTTACATACTTTTTATGTGATTCAAATACGATAACTTACCACCGCTAAAAAAAGGAGTTTTCTTCAGATTTTTTAATGTACCTAAATCCCGTGCGGGGTTAATCTATACCAGTAAAGGTACTATTTGGAACCGAGCTGCCAACTGCAACTGCCGACAGCACGTGCAGCGACTGCATGAAGTCGGCCGCAGCTGCACTACTGGTTTGTATGTATTTATATGAAATAGCTTCCAAGCGCCGCTGCAGTAGCCGACGGTGACTGCACGTGATCTGCCGCGGCACTTGCTATAATTAAAATCATAAAAAAACTGCTTGCAAACCTTGAAGAAATCTAATATACAAAACCTTTTGAAAATTCGCAGTGTATACCATCTCCCAATTCCGAAAATAATTCCCAATTATATTTGAAATATTACAAAAAAAAAACAATATAAAATCGGGAATGCAAATTGAAGTAACTACGACGTCACAAAATGACTAAATTCCAACAAATAAAAATCATAGAAATATAACAACACAAAAAAAAAACCTCAAACTTCTTTCACCCAAAGAATATTTGAATATTCCATTGCAATTTAGTAAAAAGTGCTAATAGTTTAATGTATTCTACGCCAGGTTTAACGGACGTACGGCAGTAATGCCGTAAACCTCTACATACGTGCATGTGTTACCAATGAGCTTTAAAGTGGGTTACAGGATGCAAGCCTTGGTTTACTGGGTCTTAGGAACTTTTTATTTTAAAGACATGTAGAATGTAACGATTTTTGTGACAATACCACAGTTAGGTACATTTACTACCCTGATTTGTAGATTGGTTGTCAAAGTTTGATTGGCTAATAGCTAGCCATACACGCACGGATTTGACCGACAGGTGCATCTCGGATCCGATCCGTGATTTCGCCACACACGTACAGATTTGGCCGCCGGGCGCGACTCAGATCGGATCCGTGATTTCGTGTACACTGTCAAAGCATTAGTGCGCGATTGAGGCGCAATTCGGCGGGCACATCCGTCGCTACGCACACACGCACGGTTGGTACTCGGATCTGCCTTCCCCGTACCCGATCCGGTCATTTTGAGCACGGGCAGCAGGCAGGCATCCGGCGGGCATACCCGTGTCTGTTCTCACCATACACGCACGGATCTGCCCGCCAGGCACGTCTGTACCTCGCGTTAATTTGAAGTAACCCTGTATAATACCGTACATACATAACATAATCAGCCCTCAGCGATTACGCACTGCATCCGATCCGGATCCGTGAAAATAAGAATATAAAAAACTCGAACCGAATTCGGATATTGCTTTGCGCACTGCATCCGATCCGAATACGTGAAAAGTCAAAATCAAAGTCAGTTTTTTATTTCAAATAGACCAGATTACAGGCACTTTTAAAACGTCAAAACTAGGTGCACGGTTCCAAAAGGTAGGTTCTATGGAGAAGAGCCGGCAAGAAACTTCATGAATACTCTTTTTTAAATAGTAGATCATGACTATTCATGACAATTCCATAGAATGAGAATAATGCAGGTCAATGTAACAAATAAATTCACATAAGAGTAGAAAATAGAAAAGAAAATATGCCTTCTAGAATTGCCATAGTAGTTATGGGTTGACCAGTCCCGACAGACAGCACCCGTTCACGAGGATGACGTGCACATCCGCATCGCTTAGCTCAACCATATTGTAGGGAACCCAACGACCGGATATATAACGCCACCACCAGCAGGACATTTAAGTGAGCATGACAGACTCATACTACCAGACAATGGGCAGTAATATGATATAATTATAGGTGTATCATTAATTGCTGCATGATGCTCAAACTTTACAGTTTAGAAAATGATATTATCAAAATTATAATTATAAATACGAATCTAGAGTCTAAAAAACTCGGATCGAATTCGGATTTCGCTTACGCACTTATCCGATCTCTGATCCAAATTGAAACAATTCAGGGGCCATCTTTAACATATTCATTTGGCGTCCGATTTGAATCCGAGGTAATACGAAAGCGGTCATACAAACAGTACTACGGCTACTTCGGTCCGTCAATATTTCTTCCGAATTGGAAACTCACGGATCACGGAGAGAAATTGGATGACGGAAGTCGGATCTAGTGCGTAAACTACCATACAAATAGTTCTATGACTACTTCGGAACGTATTTTTTCGGATTCAGATCGGATGCAGTGCGTAACCGCTCTTTACTGTTCCACTGCTGTACACGGGCCTCTTCTCAGAAAGAGAAGGATTTAGGCCTTAGTTCACCACCCTGGCCTGGTGCGGGTTTACTGAACTGGTGCGGGTTCGCTGGCCCAGTGCGTATTCGCTGGACTGGTGCGTGTTCGCTGAACTGGTGCGGGTTCTCTGGCCTGGTGCAGGTTCGCTGGACTGGTGCGGGTTCACTGGCCTGTTGAGGGTTCGTTAGCCTAGTGCTGGTTCGCTGGACTGGTGCAGGTTTACTGAACTGGTGCAGGTTGACTGGCCTGTTGCGGGTTCACTGTCCTGTTGCGGGTTCGCTCGCCTAGTGCGGGTTTGCTGGACTGGTGCGGGTTCGCTGGCCCAGTGCGAGTGCACTGGCTTGGTGCGGTTTCGCTGGCCCAGTTCGCTGGACTGGTGCAAGTTCGCTGAACTGGTGCGGGTTCGTTAGCCTAGTGCGGGTTCGCTGGACTGGTGCGGGTTCGCCAGCCTGGTGCAGGTTGACACTACAAACAACAATGACGTACAATTAAATAAATTCACATTTCAGTTTAATAAACCTAATAAAATCTACAAAGAGGCATCCGCTGTGACATCTTATCAAGGCAGCCATAAAACAAAGGAAGGAGCTTTTCTTCCTAGATAGTATTAAAAGGGGAATGGATTACTAATCTAGGTTCCACCTGTCTCTATTGTAGCGCTGTGGCAGGCTTTTATCTCGTTGCAGTTCCGAGCTTCAGGTGTACTTCACTAATAATAGCATTACTTAGTAGTGCTAAGGAAGCCATTTCTTTTCTACGAGTATTGTAAGACCGTTTTTCTATAGTTCACGACACGACGAAATGTGGTGACGACTCCGAGCACCATATACAAGGTTAGTCGGAAGGGGGCACAAATCTAAAAGGTTATTAATGTATGCACAATAATGAATATCTTTTGTTCTACCATTTTCCCCAAAAGTCAATGGTCCCCAAAGCTCTTCAAGAATCTCATAAAACTTTCGTTGAAATCTATCTTATCCTCGGCTACGATAGGATTCTGTTATTTCTAGATTCTAAAAATAGTAAGTTTAAAGAAAAAATATTATCAGCTAATACTATAAGTTACTTTTCATAAGTCTTTCTAGCTTAATTTTATCATTATTGTTTTGAAAATCATTTGAAATGAGTGATTCAGAGTCAAGTGAAGAAGAGAATGTTATTGTGAGACGCCCGAGGATATTTAGGAGGAGAACTCTATATACTGATATGGAATTTACATACGAATTCAACGAACGATTTAGGTTAGAATTTGAAAAATTTTACACTGTTTTGATAGGAATCGGACAATGTTAGTTCATCCTACTAAAATAAATAATGCTTTAACGCCGCAAGAACAACTGATGATAGCATTACATTGGCTAAGAAGTGGAAGGCAATATGGTACTGCCGACATGCATGGAATTAAATCTAAAGCAACTGTATGCAGAGTGATCCACAAGGCTGTATCTGCCATTTATAATCATGTCTTTCTCAAACCAGATAAACCAGCCAGTCTAATACTCGTAATAAGTAACGTCAAAGAGTTCTTATTATTAGTGTCATCGAAAAGTTTATGAAACAGAAAAATGCTAACTAATAAAATCATTTTACGAGTCCAATAAAATTAGCTAATAACATCAGTAACTTTTATGAAACAGGCCCTTGGGGGTACTACATGGGTTCCGACTAATATCGTATAAAAAAAGGAGGTCCCAAATTAATATGGTAAAAATCTGCCTGATTACATTTCTAGATTCCAAAAAAAAAAGTTTCTTTGACAAACTGGACCGTTAGACAGATGATTTGTCATAGCAAAGTTTTCCCTCTTCAGTACATAAATAATATCTGAATTCGTAACACAAAGTCCGAACCAGTTTAGATAATGGAGTAATTCCAATTAGTCAGAGCAAATACCTAGAATTGAATACAGATTTACGCGGCGTGCTTGTGCCACTTAACAAAGACGATCAGAAGGTCAACTCTTTTCAATACCTTAAACATGTAACAGAAATGCGTTGACATATTTAAGCGGGTTGTTTTGACTCTTATTAAACTCTCAATCACCGTAATTATAGACACAATAGATAAGACAATTAAGTGTCGTCCTGGGACGACGGGCGGTACGCAACCGAGAGCAACATTTCAAAGGTCAAATAAAAAATTCGGTCAGAACTACGCATTGACCCGATACCATCCTATGGAGAGTCGAAAAAAAATTCTGGAGAGAATCAGAGTCCAAACAACCCGCTTAAGTATGGCTGCGCCTTTATGATGATACACATTGTATATTACCTTATCTAAAATCATCATCATCTGCCTAGCCTTTTCCCAACTATGTTGGGGTCGGCTTCCAGTCGAACCGGATGCAGCTGAATATCAGTATTTTACATGGAGCGACTGCCTATCAGACCTCCACAACCCAGTAACTGGGTAATACGATACTCTTGGTAAGACTGGTTGTCAGACTTTCTGGCTTCTGACCAACAGTAACGACTGTCAAAGATCTACAAATGACAGCCGGGACCAACGGCTTTACGTGCTTTCCGAGGCACGGAGGAAACTCGCTATGGTAAATGGTCACCCATCCACAGACGAACCTCGGCAAGCGTGGCTTAACCCGGAAGATCGGTCTATGCGGCTGTAATTATTTAGCCACGAGCTCCTCCTCTTTTTTTAGATTTTTCTTTAGATTACCTTATCTAAAATAAACTTTCTATTTTGAAAATATACCAAACTTCAAAAAAGGAGGAGGTTCTCAATTTGCCTGGTTACGTTTCATTTTGTGTACAATACGGCCGACGTATCTTGGCGAGACTGAAGTTAGCTGATTAGCTGCACAGTAGACAATTTCGTTTCCAAAATATTCATTGCGCAGCCAAACAACTACTTACTTCAGGCTCGTCAAGATACCTCGGCCGTATTATATGTTCGCTCATTTTGTTGTGTATAATAAGAAATTATTCGATTTAGGGCCGATTTTTCAATCGTCAGATAAATTTTATCCAACGAATAAATATGACGGTTTGATAGATTTTCTATACAAAAGCTGTCAAAACTTCAAACTTATTCCCCAGATAAAAGTTATCTGACGATTGAAAAATCAGCCCTAATAAAAATAAAAAAACCTATAGTGAGTTAATGAATTTATTTGCGCTAACAATAGTTCGGTTCTGTCTAGATATAGTACCAGTATGAGCTGGTAGTTACGTGTTTTCTGAAGTGGACCTTTTGTACTTATCTTTGGTGTGCTTTTACTGAATCTCCGACATCCAACGTCGCACTGACCTCCAATTATAATTGTTTGGTATAACTATCTATTGTCAGGAGGAACTGAGGTGAATTGTAAACGGATAGATTGAAGTTCGGGAGACCAAATGTCGAAATATTGGAGGAATTGTTGTTAATTGTGCTCTGTAACTCAGACCTCGAGACCAATTCTCGTAATTAATGTACACTACGAATTAATTTTGACCGAACTGAGATTAAATTATGAATTGACTATTAAATGGTACATTTTGATCATTTCAACTAAAAATGTTTTAAGCACACTTCAAAATTAATACTTTTCACAACAAAATCAATGTTTAAAATAATGGTGGTAAGTGTTCGGCGACTCGTTTCTGACGTTCGGCGACCGCTGCCGTGGCACCGCTCTCTTCGCTCGCTCGGCTCGTGCGTTGAGTGGTGCTAGTTCTGAAATAACCTAACCTACCTTTCAGCTATCTGTTTATCAGTTTATTTCCGATTGCGAGATACTTTGAAGTTAAATGTATTAAAATTATGGTGCAAACCATTATTTTTAAAGTGCAAACTATTAAAGCTGAGAATTTTTAATATGGGATCTGTTATTATTAATAACTAGTCATCTGTAGGTAAAGGACTACGTGTTTGCTACGACGTAACGCTACGCCTGCTACGTTGTCGTAGCAAATAACCGATCCATGAACGAAGTAATTCCCCACATATTTTGAAAGACAGTGCACAGGTTTAATTCTTGATGTAGTCTTCCTTAAAAGTAACTGGCAATACTTGACAGGGTTACTATGTATCATTAATAAAACATTGAAATGAAAACATACCTAAACTTAAGTTATTTATACATGTAGATAACATCATCATCATCATCTGCCTAGCCTTTTCCCAACTATGTTGGGGTCGGCTTCCAGTCGAACCGGATGCAGCTGAATATCAGTATTTTACATGGAACGACTGCCTATCAGACCTCCACAACCCAGTAACTGGGTAATACGATACTCTTGGTAAGACTGGTTGTCAGACTTTCTGGCTTCTGACCAACAGTAACGACTGTCAAAGATCTACAAATGACAGCCGGGACCAACGGCTTTACGTGCTTTCCGAGGCACTGATAGATAACAAGATACCTTATTAATACAGTAGCGAAGAGTGCGCACGTAGTAACTTGTTATCATAAACCTAATTTTAGGTACATATTTTAATTTTAGGAATAATTAATTTAAACCCTTGGTTTTCTGTTATTTCAATATAAACACTGTTTATGTCCCCTTATTTATTCAAGTAAATAATTTCCTATTCTGATTATAATTCTGACCATTTTTACGATACCTTAGTAAACAGATAACATAGTCAGCCTGTCCCACTGCTGAGCACAGGCCTCTTCTCAGAATGAGAAGTATTTAGGCCTTAATCCACCAAGATGGCCTGGTGCGTGTTGGTGGACTACACACACCATCGGGAACTTAATGGAGCCCTCTCAGGTGTATAGGTTTCCACACGATATTTTTTCTTCTCCGCACATGAATTTGAAAAGTCAGAGGTGCTGGCTGGATTCGAACTCAGACCCTCCTGCATGCAAGGCAACCGTTCAACCGCTAGGCTATCACTGCTTCCTTAGTAAAACTACATAAATATCTTACTAGTGCTAACACCAACATCATTTTCATCAAGGAAACGTCATCTCAATACTACTATTACCAGTTTTGTTACCTTGTGCAATTATTTTATTGTTATTTTGAATGGTTGTATTGTTTTAGTACAATTTGGCGAAATGTATTATTTTAATTTGATAATCGAATCTTATTTATTATGTAACAAATTAATTTTTTGCTAATATTTTAACTACTTATTTAAAAATTTAACGAATAGTTGATCACCTTTTAATGAGAATGTTGTGCATGCCTATAAGTGATGTATTTACACAGAATCGAAGACTTGTGTTACCTATTGTTATTACCTTTGTAAATATGTCGTTGGTGTGCCTTGTTTAAATAAATAAATAAATAAATAAGGAACAAGTTTTGCTCCCTCAAATCTAAATTCCCTGTCTCTAACACAAATCATCGATCTACATCTATATATTCTATGACCGCATTGTACCAGGACCTCAGTAAAGCGAGTTGATCTATTATTCCGAATTTCAATAAAGACAAAGTTCGGCACGTGACCGATGTCCGCTGGGAGACTCGCGTGCTCCTACTCGTTAGTAAGGCTGAACACCCACTGTTAGTAACAGCGATTGAATTGTGGATTTACTAACAGAACAATAGAGTTGAAGTTGTTCAAATCGGAATAAATATCTATAATATACACAGGATGTAAACGAATTCGTGTAGTTCCTTAAAACCACATAATCTACTACTGGTGTAGATTGATTGACCCTGCATGGGATTTAGCTTGATTAAAAATAAAATAAAAACCAAAAAAATAAAATTCTTTTTTTCTTGGGGTAGTGGTAAGTGATCCTATCTAAACCACTTAATGTTTTAAAAAAAAATAAGCAAAAAGTTTTTTGAAAAATTACAATTTTGTTTGGTAGAATATTTAGGTGCCACATGCACAAATTCATGAAAACTCGGCGACAAGGCTGGCGGGCATGACCAGCGCGATATCGCTCTTTGGAGTCAGTTAACTTGGGACGCTAAAATGACTCGGAAACAGAAGATATACCTCCGGTTTCTGATTTGAGAATTCGGGATAAGCAAATACTTAAGTAACATTTGAGTATGGAGTTGTCAAAAAAAATACGGATTTTTAAAGCATTTTTTTGACAACTTTGTACTCAAATATTACTTAAGTATTTGCTTAGACCGAATTCTCAAATCAGAAACCAGAGGTAAGTTTTGTTTTGTTGATTTTGAAAAAAAAAACATTTTGGGTTAATCTGTGATCACGCTGTTTGAAGGAATTACAAGACTTCGTTTACAGAATGTATTTTCGTTGATTTTAGACTCCCTGCTGAGAATTTTCTTTTAGGACATGAAATCAAAGTCAAAGGTTTTTATTTTAAATAGACCAGCAGAAGAAATTACGTAACGTGACCAACATCAATTATGTTAGTTTAAGCATACTTCGAATGAAACAATTGGAATTGCGTAATTCCAAAATTGTCGAAGCAATTTACAACCAGCATGATGAATGTATTGAATGAATGATATGGCTTAAATTGGAATTGAAAAAGCAAAATGATAAGCTAAAAAGCAATTCGAATAAAAAAGTCGCTTTAAAATCGGTTCATCAATTTAGGAGCTACAGTGCCACAGACAGACACACATACAGCCAAAGGGTTCAAACTTGTAATAATCTTTTTGCGATGAGGTTTAAAAAAACACAATTGACATTACTCAATACTCAATACTTTTATTGCATTCCACATTTATTTCAATTTGCTGCAGTTACACCTAAATGAATCCAAAATTCGAATAAATTTGTCTAAATACAGCATGTTTACTAATGAAAAGCGCTCCCGTTAACCAGAAATACTACTTATAGCGTGCGAACATAGTAAAATAAAAACAAAGAAAAGAAAAAAGAAGAAAAAAGAAATTGATTCGTAAAAGCAACGCTAAGGCCTCATCTACGGAGACGCAGGGCGTCGCGCGTCGCGTGCGGCGTGTCGTCTCACGGCGCGTCGTACGATTTTTCTGTTTACGGAGCGGCGGCGCGTGCAGCGGCCCGCATCATCACACGCGCAAACACAAACATATGGCAATGTACGATGTTGTTTATGAAGATGCGGCGCGTGCGACGCCGCGGGCCCCGCCGCGGTTGACGCTACGTTTTACAGTGGACGGAGAATTGCAGGAATAGCTGGTCGCAACGCTGCGTGCGCCGCCGCGATAAACGTCGCGTGCGACGCGGCGATGCAATCCGCGGGCTCCGCCTGAATTTCAAGCAAACGCGTGTAAAATCGCTTCTCCGTAAACGCTCTCATACAAGGCCATATGTTTGAATTCAGTGCGGGCCGCGCCGCACAACGCGACGCACGACGCCTCGTGTCTCCGTAAATGAGGCCTTACTGTACATGCGCACTTTTCTATCAGTGTGGAAAACATGGCAACATCGCATTTAACGTACCTACGCTACTATTTTGATTTTAAACAAGTCGTTCCGAATAGTATTCCATTATTTTTTTCGCTTAATTTTTTGCTTATTTTTTTACTAGCTTTTGCCTGCGGCTTCGTTCGCGTTAATTAAGCTCAAAAAAACTCTTAACACACCACTAAAGTTTCTATAATAATATAATTGAGTCGTGATTCGAAAGACACGTAGTGCCATCTGTGAACGTTATTGTTGTTTTCCTCAGAAACAGTACTTTTTTTGGGATCTATGGTATCCTATGTCCGTTTCTGTACACCTAACAACGTATATGCAAAATTTCAGTATGATCGGTTCAGTGGTTTAGGCGTGAAAAGATAACAAACAAACAAACTTACTTTCGCATTTATAATATTAAAGTTAGGATAGTTAGGATTAAGATTTTTATTTTAATCTATAAATGATGTAGATTAACGGGTTTTAGGGAACGCCTTCTGTTATTCAACATACTGTTTAAACAAATTCCACAGTATTTTGATGAAATCTGAATATTATAAACATGGCAGGTAATAAGTATGTACTCGGTCGGTAAATAGTTTGCCTAATTACCGATACCTGTGTGCTTTGAGGTCACAGAGCTATTATTTATAGAGCAACGTAAATTTTGGTTGGAATTTTCTCTCAACAGAGTTTGCGTTTTCTGTTTATGTAAATTACCACGTATATTCTACGTAATGAATGTTTGTCTACAACATATATGTCGGAGATGCAGAGGGATTTTATCCGAAATATCATCGGTGTCCGCCATGTTGCACGTGGTTGGTTAGAATCAGTGCGCACACCCGGCGCGGTCGAACTCTGGATGTCAAATGTGTCGTGTCACTAACACACTAGTCTCACCTCGACATCTGACAGATGTCAAACGTCACATGTGACAGTTCATTTGACAACCTTGGCTAGAACTACTGACTCAATGACAGCTGTTATTGATTCTATTAATCGACTAGAGTATCTCAAACACAAATAGATGGCGCCACTAGTACGTAAACAAGCCGTTTACTTTACTCCTCCGACATATGTACACCACAAAAAAACTGTAATTTTATTGCCCTGCTAAAAATAAACTAAATGACCCATTTGATGAACCTACTTGGCAAGTCTGCACTCCATACTTTGGTGCATGAATTCAGTTGAATAGATCCTAAATATGGAATGTAGACTTACAGAGTAGGTTCATCAAATGGGCCCCTGGTTTATTTTAAAAGTAGCCCCCCCTCCCTTACTATATCTTGTGTCGTAGGTGCGTTTACAGGCACAAATCTTATATGCAGAAACACCCAAATAACTATTATATTAACTAGCTGTACCCGGCACGCGTTGCAATGCACTTTTTCATGCTTACTGCCTACCTACTACCTACCTTCAGAAATAAAATAGTAACAAATAGTTAAAACCATTTTCATGCATGCGGTATACAAATGAAGAATAGGGAAATACTGTTTTTTTTTTTTAAATGTCAATATTTTCTTTCGTAAGAACCTGCTCTTGACAATTACGAACATAAAGGCTTCTACACATCAAAGCCGCCGGCCCGGCGGCTTTACCCGCCGGGTTATGCCGGCGGCCAACTAACGCGAACTAAGCGAGCGAACATAACGCAAAACAAGCCCGGCGGCATAACCCGCCGGGTTAAGCCGCCGGTGCCGGCGGCTTTGGTGTGTAGAGGCCTTAAAAAAACAAATTGCGAAATCGGTCCAGTCGCTCACGCGTGATGCCGTGACCAAGGGAAATAGGTATTCAATTATATATATATATATATATATGATGTCATGAGGATAATTGAAATTATCATATCTCAAGCCACCAATTTATTTGCCACAACATGGCGATTAGTGTAAAATCACTTCAGAATCACAGGCGCCAGGGTCTAAAATTGAGCACACGAATCCAAGTTGTAATGTAGCAGACGGCCCCAGATTCTCTTGAGCTAGGGACACGTCTGCTACACTAGCAACAAAGAAGGTCGCAGACTAAGGGGTCCTGCCTACCCCTAGCCGGACAAACAAGAAAAACTCTTTTCAAGACAACATCTTTATAAACACTTAAGGTCTCTTAACGGCACACGTAAAATTTTGGATTAGTAAAAGAACTTATTCGGAGCGATACTTCTACTCGGCGTGGCACGCGACTCCTCCCAGTGTAGCTGAGTAACGGGAGCTCAGCGGTACGGTGTCTCTTGTAAGAGGATGATGATGAAAAAGTTATCCTATGAAGTAACAGAGATATAGAGAGATTCCCAAATACCCCTCCAGCTCTCACATACTCACGACGGAACACAGTAAACTGCTTGGCGCCGGACTTCAATGTGAGAGTGGTAGCTAGCCAGGTGGACCGTACAGATCCTACCACCAAACGTGCTGGGTTTTGTTGAGTCTAACAACACGCGTCTATTCCGATCGTGCGGTGAGGAAGTTTTATAATCAAGCACGTCCACTTCTTCTCCTGTCTGCCCTTATCTTAACTTACTTGGGGTCGACACAAAATGTTTTCTTCTTCCATTCTTCCCTATTATCCGTCCCGCTATCATTTACCCCCTTTTCATTCAAATCATCTCTCACACAATCAATCCATCTTTTCTTTAGTCTCCCTCTTCCCTTCAATCTTTATATTCATCACTCTCATAGTCACATGCTTGTCGTCCCTCCTCATCACATACCCATACCAAGATAACCGGTTCCCTTTCAACTGTTCTGTCACAGGAGCCACTTTCAAACTTCTTCTAATATACTCATTTCTAACTTTATCCACATCCACCTCAACATTTTCATCTCTGCTACATGCATTTTTCTTTCATCCATCTTCTCCGCGGCCCAGCATTCCGATCCATACAGGACAACAGGTATTTTGACGGATTTGTACATTTTGGCCGTTTCCTTGAAGGTCATCCGTGGGTCACAAGTTGTTTCTATGACCTGGAAGCAAGTTCGACTAACAAAATTTGATGCCAAACGCAAACAAATCACAACCGTCAGTCAGTTTTTATTGACGAAAACTGTCAAAATGATTGATTTTGTTTTTTCTGTCAAACAATTTGACAGCTTTTGAAATTGAAAACTGTCTGAATGAACGGTTCGGCCTTGCTTAGGTTGCGATTTATGAAGATTTATTTTAGGAGAATTGAGAGTCGCCATTTCAATCGTCATTGCCATTGAGTTTATACAAAACATGAAAATTACCTTAGTTAAAATTACCTTAGCTAAAATTACCTTAGTTAAAATTACCTTAGTTAAAATTACCTTAGTTAAAATTACCTTAGTTAAAATTACCTTAGTTAAAATTACCTTAGTTAAAATTACCTTAGTTAAAATTACCTTAGTTAAAATTACCTTAGTTAAAATTATCGTACTTAAAATTGCCTTACTTAATTACACACAAATCGCTAAAACTTGTAATACTGTGGCTGCAACCTTAAAATATCTAGCAGCAAAACGCGCCGAGGATTAGAGGATTAAGCACAAGATTACCGAGCAGGCAGGCGATCGGGCGATTAGAACGGTTTCAACTAACATTTAGTTAATGGTAAAGAGACTTTGAATAGTTATGATGCATGTGGCTATCAAAAGTTTAGAGGTTTGTTTACAATAGTAGTATACATAGTATAATAATACAATGTGTTACAAAAACACCCCTAAAGCCGAAAGAGGATTAAAAGGTCCCTTGTAAAGAATCTATTGGCAATATTTTAAAATAAAATAAAATCATCGCTGAAACGCAACCCTGAAAACATAAAAGTAAAGAGTAGACTACCCAGAAAGTTATTTATATTCTTACCTAATTTCCTCTGAATGGTAAATGACAACAACCATAAAAAACTACTTGATTAACATTTTCTTTTTTAAGGAGAATTATGTTACACGTTATATACACATACAGCTAGGTCACGTGATTGCCCAAAACTACTAAAGTGGGTAGATAAATTAACCGAGCAAAATGCATTTTTTAGTTACATTCTTTCTATACGAAGTAATTTTGAACAGGTAATTTTATTCAGTTTAATTTTTACCTAAATAGATTAATAACACGGGATAGCAAACAGTGCTAGTAAGCAATTTATTTTATATCCATTATGAATTCAAAATCTCTTAAATTCCGACAACCGGTCTAACCTTATTTCGGCATTGCTGGGTTGCGGAGGACTGATAGCAGTTGCTCCATGTAAAATTCTGGTATTTAACTACATCTGGTTGAAATGGAAGCTGCAGCATCATGGTTCGGAAAAGGCTACGCAACAAACTCTTTTTTTAATATACAAGTGTCATTCCTAACACTCTTACGCCATGAATTAAAGGCACACATTTCCATTACCCCTCGTAATTCTTGGTTCACGGCCGGGTCACATTTCATCACAAAAATTTAAGCCTTTCGCAGCACCAAAATTAGTTTTTGCTCTTTCACGAAACACATCAAAGGATTACGCAAAGTTTAATTGTAAGAAATTGTGCCGACTTCGCGAGCTTCATTTTTGGTCGGAGTAAATTCACTTCATAATGAATAATTATTATTAAGTCTACCTTAGAAATTAGTGGGAAGTTAGCCGTTTTGTCTTTTTGAATTTTCAGCTATTGTAAAGCTCATTAATTTGTGCGTTTATGATATTTTAAGGCCTTCCTTTAAGGAAAGTTGTTAAATAACAATATACTTTAATTGAAGTATAACAAAAGCTTATTAAAGTTGTAATACAGAGCAGATATTTTATAGAAATGTTCAAGAAATGGAGAGTGCTGCCTTGTGCATAAAAAAATATCCCAAGACAAAAATGTTGCCACTTTATATCTAAATACTAAGTAACATAAGTTAATGTTAAATTCATATTAAATGTCTAATCATAATTAAAAGTATTGAACAAACGTAATACAATACATGTTGAATAACCTCAATTAATTACTCTTCATTTAAAAATATGTATACACTAACTAGCTGTACCATGGGTTGCAATGCATTTTTTCCTACTTACTACCTACCTACTACTTACCTACTTAAAACCATTTTCATACATGCGGTAAACAAATGAATTCTTCACGACATGGACATACCGAAATAATTTCGTTTTTTTTTTTAAATATCAAAATTTTCTTTCATACGAACCTTCTCCTGACAAATACGAACACAACAAAAAAAAAATTGCAAAATCGGTCCAGCCGCTCGCGCGTGATGCCGTGACCAAGGGAAATAGGGATTCATTTTTATATTATAGATTGCCATGTATAGGGCATGGTTTACGCGACAATTTCATACGTTTTTTAAGCCAGTCGAACATACCATAGTATTGTGATTTGTGCCACACTACGACACAAAATTAGTCCTACAAAATCATTCCTGTACATTAAGAGAGTCACTTTGCGCGGTGTAAGTTACGATTATCTGGTCTTAGTGCAAAAAACGTACAGAACTATTCTAATGCGCCATGAGAGTACAAAATAAAGAAAAAATAAGTGTCTTCAAGATTTTTTCCAACCCAGAAATGTTTGAAGTAACTACACTTGGGAGGAAAGAAATCGAGCCATTCCTTTTTTCACGTGTCCTGGTTATTAGTTTTCATGAGTTAATATAATTCTAAGTTGACAAAAAACGACCCTCATTGTAAAGTTATTAAATAACCTTTTAGGTGATATATGTTTAGAATTGTCTGTTACGTTTTTTTTTTTATTTATCACTAGGCCTGCGTTTGGCCGCCATCTCGCCTGATGTTAAGCGATGATGCGGTCTACGATGGAACACGCTTGCCCAGAAGAAACCGATTCACTCGTGACTTGAAGACATCCAGATTGTAGCTGTCGGGGAACACCCACTCGGGCAGCGCATTCCACTGTTTGGCGGTTTTCACAATGAAAGTGGAAACGTAACACCAAAAATAATAACAATTATACCTACGTGAAAAATAGAAGTGGCTCGATTTATTTGCTCCCAAGTATATCTCTGCCTAGCCTTTTCTCGGCTATGTATGTTAAGGTAAGCTTCCAGTCTAACCAGATGCAGCTGAATACCAGTATTTTACACAGAGCGACTACCATCAGACCTCCGCAACCCCGTTACTGGGCAATGCCGGTTGTTGTCATACTTTCGGGCTTTTGACTACCCGTAACGACTGTCAAGGTGTGTACGGACTGCGCGTTCCTGTGTACGCGTAGTCGGTTACGCGTACACAGGAACGCATAGTAATAGTATGGAGGTGCCTGTCTTAAGCCTTGTACGGACTAAGCGTTCCTGCGTACGCGTAACCGACCACGCGTACCAATGTACGCGCTGTCCGTACACATCTTTATAGGTTATCGTATGACACTCGACACCGACGACTTAACGTGCTCTCCGAGGCACGGAGGTCTCGATCTGTAACGAACGGTCACCCATCCACGGACTGACCGCGGCAAGCGTAGATCCGCACGATTGGTTCACGAGTTCCTCGTTTAATGTTTTAAGCAAATGTGATTTGGAGTGCATGAAAAGAGCCTCAACGAGTGACGATACTTAAGTATGTCCGGCGTACCCTGGGCAGTCAGCCCCGCTACCAATCTTGCTGACTGGCTAATCTTTTCACCACATCATCAGCTATTTTCGTATAGCTCGTGCTGACACGAGACAAGACCAGCAAATGTGAGACAAAAATTTAATCAAGAAACCTACAGTCAAATCCTTACTAATATTGTAAATGCGAAAGTAACCCTGTCTGTCTGTTTGTCTGTTACCAAATCACGACTAAACTACTGAACCAATTTTAATGAAACTTTGTACTAGGGTTGCCAGATCGGAAAACCGAAATATCTGGACAAAATTACAACGTGTCTGGATTTTGAGGTTGTTGTCTGAAGAAATAAATATAATGAGTCAACTTTTTTTTATCTTTAAAATCAATAGCCTACAAAAAACTAAACATTATTTGTACATAATTAATTCAGATTTAATTTTTACATTGCCACATGTATTTGGTATTGGCTTTTACTGAGTCTACTATCTTGGATTCTTTATGAGAATACGAGTAAAGAAGAGAAAACGAGTACGAGTAAGAAAGAGACTTTGACCCCTGAGTTTGTTTCGGCCTTTCTTCTCAGAGGTAGTCAGATAGGAAACGCCGACGACATCTAGCTTTAAAAAACAAACCGACATGTAAAAGTGATTTTTATATATCCAATTTGCAGAATAAACGATTTCATTTCATTTCAGAAAAGCTTTAAAATTCAATAATTTTACTATTAGTTTTTTGTCGGGAGATTTTGTATTTTGACGGGAGTCGGGATATCATATGAAGTGTCGGGAGAACCCCGACGAAACCCGACCATCTGGCAACCCTACTTGGTACAGAGATAGTCTGAAACCAGTACCCCAAGTGTGAGTTTTTTTCGTTAACTACTGTAGTTGCGTCACGACAAAAATGTATGAAAATTTGGGCTGCGCCTCTAGGCGCACCGTTCACTAACTAATATTCGCGCGTTAATTGAACGGTGCGCCTCACACTTGGGGTACTGGAGAAGGGTATAGGCTACTTTTACCCCGAAAAACGCGATGAACGACATCCACGCGTGTGAAGCTGTGAACGACTCCTAGTTACTAATAATGGAAACTTCTGCTATACCTATTTTATGGGACTTAAAATTATTACTATAGTACTAACGTAAGTTAATTATATTATTAATGTCATAACTTTTACTGCTTTATGGCTCGTAAAGTAAATATTACGATAGCAAAATCCATAATTCGCCTGGCGGAGGAAGATAAGTAGATCCGTAGCATTTTGTTTTATTGCCAGATCAGCTTCACAATAACTCGTAAACGCGTCACTGCTAACTGCGAAACGTGGTGGTGAAGTATTGAAAGAAAGAAAATAAAGAAACTCAATTAAGAAAATCATAGCCTGAAATGACTTGCAAGCGTCGAGTGGTAGGCTCGTCCGGAAATGCTTAAACCTGCTTTATATTATTTTTCTGGTTGACATTTATTTATAAATAATCATATTGACTATTTCTACACACGATTATTAGTACACACACACGTAACACATAAGATTATAATAAACTACTTACTTGTCGCTTTTATATAATAGATAGTATTTTAATCATATTTATTGTACGTATGTAATCTATTTATTTATTTGTGTCGTCAATGCCCGTGGCATCACTATTTATTTATTTATACTTCTATGCACTATGGTGTTACATAAGGCGGACTAAATGCCATAAGGCATTCTCTACCAGTCAACCTTTGGGTTAAAAGGATGGTCGTAAACTATGGTCCTATCTGAAAACCAGCGTTGCGACATTTTGTTTTTTTTTTTAAATGTCGCAGCATTATGCTGAGAAGGAGCCTTTTTTGGCCTCGTGCAGGTAGTTTTTTTTTTGTTATCCTTTTTTGTTTTTATAATGTGTTTTTGTAACTGCCTGTGTAAGTCCTAAATAAATGTTTTTTTTCTTTCTTTCAATTAATTCAGTACTAGCGACCCGCTCCGGCGTTGCCCGGGTACGTTTTATACCTTACTGGCTTTTGCCCGCGGCTTCGCTCTCGTTAATTTAGAATTTGACAATCAACTCTTAAAACACTGCTAAAGTTTCTATAATAATATAATTCAATCATGATTCGAAAGACACGTGGCGCCATCTATGAACGTTATTGTTGTTTTCCTCGGGAACAGTACTTTTTTCGGGATGAAAGGTATTATGTCCGTTTCTGTACACCTGACAACGTATATGCAAAATTTCAGGATGATCGGTTCAGTGGTTTAGGCGTAAAAAGGTTACAAACAAACAAACTTACTTTCGTATTTATAATATTAAGTTAGGATTAGGAAAACACAAATCTCACTTGACACACACACAGACTTTATGTGGTATAATTTGTTTCGCACGGAGGTCAAAACTGTAAACCGTAGTGTGGAAAGATGGACATCCAAGCCAACTCTAAACTAGCCTCCTACAATTTAATAATAGCTGAAATAAAGAAACCGTACCACAATCCTAGCAGGTAGTAAAGCAAAAACGAGTCCGCATTTCGCGTCACTAAAATTAAATAAAAACATAATCAATTGCATGCAATAAACAAACGTCTGGACGCTAAAATCTCAACAATAAAACAGCATTAAGGTGAACATAAACTTGCCAGAGTGTAAGGATGAATTATAGAGGGTAGGCAAGAAAAATCCGGGGAAAACGCCGCGCAAACACCGCGCAACTTTACGTCCAACCACTTAAAAGTTGAGATTTTTTGTGCAAATCTGTTAATAACCCGCGTCCTGGCTGGGTAGAGCAGTGCGTTGCATTGCGTCGCGAACATCACAAGCGATAGGCCTTCTGTACACCTAAATTTATTTACGAACAGTGTCCTGAAATAAAAAAAACTGTTAAGTAACTTTTTCTTTGAAGAGTAACATTGTTACGTAATGTATTTTATTTTTGTTTATTCTCTTCAGTTGTTTCTATGCTTAACTCTCACGCTATTTGTACCGTTTTGTCAATTTTATAGGTACATAAGTTTATATAAAGGAGAAACTTGTAATTCATTGGCTTGCTTCTACATATTACCACTGACTACTCGAATGTATTAGCTGTAAGTTTTCTTAAAATTAATAAAATAAAATAAAGATGAGTCCGGACAGCTCGGTCATTTCATAAATTGTAGCCGTAAAAAGACTGCTATCGAAAACACGTAAACGACATCATCAAAACCGTAAAAATGCCATATAATCCATGTTTTTTTTTTATTTCATAATCTTTGTACAGTAACGCTTTATAGCAAAATATTAGGAATCAACTTACGGTGAAAAAGGTATAGTGGCCTACGTGAGCGGTGCATCTATGAAGGATATTACACTATCATATATCTGGGATCATAGATCGATGAGTTATAGAATATGACAATGTAATATAGACATATAAATCATTTCGCCATACAAAGATATGAATGACTCTAGAGGTCATATAAGAGATATATGACCTATAAAAACTTTGTGCAGTAAAATAAATATTAAATAATTCAGAAATGACCTTTATTGATTTAATTTAATTTTACTCTAATGTTTATAATTTTACGACATGTTATAATTCTAGTACTTAAGTTAGCTTCATTATGCAACTCTATGTATTATGTCTCCATTAGCGCTTTGTAATGTGTGTGATATTTTTTGTGAAATAAATAAAATTATTATAATTCTGTGCTGTGCCCTAACAGGGTTTCATGTTGATTCAAACTATGTTTATAACACCGGTAGGTATGTACACATGGAAGCAATAAATACTGTGACTTTAAAATATGATCCCTAACAGAGCGGCGCATGTAGAAATTTGAATTTAGCCTTACTCATCAAATACTATAAAAACAAAAACTGTTTTACAATGCAGTTGCTAGGCCACCACGATTGCGTCACAACAACGCGCCGCACTGCCCGTAGCAACGCAATGCAACGCGCTGCCCAGCTGGGACGAAGCCCTGGTCCCCTTAGGTTGTTAGTTAAAAATTCTTTAACATCAACCATTATAAGAAGGACTAGAAGGTGTCAAACCTTTAAATTTTATATAAAAATTCACGTAAAAGTGCAAAGAATCGCGGGTCTCCGTAAAATGGTGGATGTTAAAAAGATTTTTTGGGTGAACTCTCTTATAAAATGTTTTTCTACTTATTTTGACACTCTTGAGGTCTCAGCGAAGTTCGGCGCAAAGATTTTACGTTGAAAAAGAAAAAAGGTAATATATTTATCTTATTTTCTGAGTAAGTTCAGTGATTTTGTCAAGATTATTTGCTTTATAGCATAGCAGCTTTTTAGCAGCTTTATTTATACATATTAAGCGCTATAAAGCGCGCGCATTGTTTTTTTTTTTCTTCTTTTGGTTGTCTTTGCGGACCATTTCTACACAACTGGGCAGTTATTGGGGAGACCTGATGGGTCTCCAGCAAGTGGGGAAGTAAAATACTTAACCTAACTACTTGTACTACACTAACATCATGACTACCTGCAACAACAGCACTAAGGGCGACCCCTAGTGGGACTCGGACCTCGGCTTAGGGCGTTGCCGGCGGTGGCCGGGGGGGAGACATCTCGATGAGGACTGAATTATCGCTGTGAACGCACTTTGGTAACGCGTGTTGCAAGTTACGAGATAATGGCATGGAGCGTACAGGTCTAGCGCACGCTTTTGACCGACCGCTCGTCAAGCACGCGCTTCAAAGCGCTTAAAACACTGGCTGTTATGATACCATTGTACACAGTGATTCTTTTTATTGCTAATCGAATCTTCAGCCGAGATAGACGCTGCAATATTTTCTTTGAATTTCTGTAGTATAATTAGTCCATTACTGTCCCAGCGATAAGCACAGGCCTCTTCTCAGAATGAGAAGAATTTAGGCCTTAGTCCACTGCACTGGCCTGGTGCAGGTTTGTGGACTACACACACACTCGAGAACTTTTTGGAGCCCTACATATTCCGTGAGGATACAGGTTTCCTCACGATGTTTTCCTTCACCGTTAACCCAAGTTAAAATCAAATCCGCACATGAACTCGAAAAGTCAAAGATGCGGACTGGGATCGAATTTGGACCCTACTCCGTAGAAGACTCGCGATCGCTAGGCCATCACTGTTTCATCATCATCATCATTCAGCCGAAAGACGTCCACTGCTGGACATAGGCATCCCCCAAGCATCGCCACATCGACCGGTCCTGTGCTTCTTGCATCCAGCGGATTCCCGCAACCTTCACTGATCATCGTTCCACCTTCACTGTTTATCAAACTATAAATAGAGAATAGTTGTACACTAAAACCTTCTTGCCGCCATTTCATAGACACGATGTATTTTTAAATTTCATTTCGCCGATAATGAAGGATTTCAATATTTGACACTCAAATTTGACATTTAATTTTCCAATCACCCTGTCAACATGAATATAAAAATTTCTGGTGCACTAAAAAGATTTTACACAGTTTGGTAAGTGAAACGTATTTATTGAATGCATACTGCAGTGGTTTGAAATAAAATTTCATGAATTTTTAATATTTTATTTGGCTTCCTTCCTGTTGTGTCAGCACGAATTATATAGCCGGGTCCGCTGCGCCGTGTTTTCGTGTTTGCAAACAAGATAACATTGTTTGCTAACCTAATAGGGGCGTGACCTAACAGTTTTTAGCAAAAACACAATAACATGTTTGTCGATACGAATGGATAACATCCCCCGCGTTCGCCTGCGGGGAGGGAAAGTGACGCATTTTATGTTCGCGCTCACTAGAGGAAGACGCCATCAGTTGTTTTGATAAAAGCGCAGCGGACTGGCTGTTTTGCTAACATGTTTTGCTAACTTGTTTTGATAAAGGCGCAGCGGATTGGGTGTTTTGCTAACTTGTTTTGATAAAGGCGCAGCGGACTGGCTGTTTTGCTAACTTGTTTTGATAAAGGCGCAGTGGACTGGCTGTTTTGCTAACTTGTTTTGATAAAGGCGCAGCGGATTGGCTGTTTTGCTAACATGTTTTGCTAACTTGTTTTGATAAAGGCGCAGCGGACTGGCTGTTTTGCTAACATGTTTTGTTAGAAATTTGGCACTGCAGCCGGGTCGGCTTACGAGAATTGTTCATGCGGTGATAAAAAGATTGCTAGTCAGCAAGGTTGGTAGTGGGGCTGACTGCCTATAGGATGCGCCGGACGTACTTGAGTATCTAAGCTTCTTTGAATGCCTCGTTGGTCAAGTGGTCTGCGGGCGACTGCTGAGCGTGAGGTCCTGGGTTCGATCCCCGGGTCGCCCGGTCGGGCAAAGTGTTATTGGGTTTTTCCGTGTGGAATTTTTCGGTAGCAACCCGAAGTCTGGATATATGGCCGTTTCATGGCGATAGGCTCGCCCCCTATTACATGGGATTTAACTGCGAAATGAGAGTGTACTACAACACACTTCTGCCCAACCCTTCGGGGGATACAAGCGTGATGTTCTTATGCAACAAAAAATAAATTACATAAATTTTTACTTTTCAGTTTCAGAGGCAACCAATTCTCCCACAAAAAATGTCAAAACACTGTGCCTCGAATCACGACGTACCCAAACCAGGACACCATCAAACTGGCGACAGTTCGCATAACGCCGTCCCTAAAACTTCTCTCCTTTAGAGTATCTAAGAACTTCCTATACTTCAGCTTCGCGAGACCTGGCACTGACTTACTGGAGTTCAATGAACTTTGTAGTGATGAAGCTTAAGTTCTAAGGGTATTAATGTTTTAGTGGTAAGAATGGGTATTCTATTGTTTTTAGATTTTCTTAAGGGATTGTCGTACCTCTGGTTGATGATTTTTGAGGGACTAGACGCAGATCAACATCCATTCGCATAGAAAGTTTTGCTCGAAGTTGCGTACTCATGCTTACTCGCTTTCGCATCGATTCACCTTTCAACGTGCAGTAATGCGCGTAGCGAATGCTTCGCGTAGCATGCTTACGTAGCGGATCGGTGCGTAAGCACGCTTAAGCATGCATACGCAGCGTAAGCATGCATACGCAGCGTAAGCATGCTTTAGTGTGTTTAAAACCATCCTGCTTTTTGCGAATTTATGTGATTAAGCCCTAAGAACTTGGTTGTCGATGTTTTGGAAGTTCTTCATGAGGATTTTAGTTCTATATCCTTTAAAGTTTTTGCTTTAGAGTTTGTTATTACACATTATCGAAATATTTGAAACCCGTATGATGAATATTTTCATTATTTCATCTGTAATATTTGCAATAAAACTTATTTTATTTTGGTTTACCACTTACTGTTACTGTATTTAAAACTTTAGCACATCAGCAGTTTAAATTAACTTTATGAACGTCCTACTTCACTATAACATTATAATGGTTATTAATAAGTTTAATTTTGTATGTCTGTGGAGTCTTTGTGTTCGTTTTGCTTGTCTTTTTTTACAATGAATTAAAAACAAATTGGGGTTCCCCAATTTAATATAAATATGTGTTCGTGTATTGTATTGTCCGTGTGTTATCATTGTATTGTTAATGTTTATGTAAGTGTATTGTAATGTCGAAAAATAAAATAATTCAAACTACTCGTGAGTTTTGACAAGAATTTGTAAAAAAACAATGCTATCCTTTCAGCCAAGGTTATCGTAAAAAAAACTCCTACCCAAGATTATACATCAAATAAAAGCTTGTAAAATGCATCTCAAAGTGTATCGTAAAAGGCGCGTCCCACCCAAATGTATTGCAAAATACGCCTCTTACCCAACTGTATCATAAAAGACTCATCTCACCCAATGGCATCGTAAAAAGCACCGCTTACTCAAGTGTATCGTAAAAGGCGCCTCTCACCCAATACTATCGCAAAAAGCGCTTCTCACCCAGTAGTATCACAAAAGGCCCCTCTCACCCAATACTATCGCAAAAAGCGCTTCTCACCCAGTAGTATCACAAAAGGCGCCTCTCACCCAATAGTATCGCAAAAGGCGCCTCTCAGTCAATAATATCACAAAAGGCGCCTCTTACTCAAGTTTACCATAAAAGGCTCCTCTCGCCCAATACTATCGCAAAAAGCGGTTCTCACCCAGTAACATCACAAAAGGCGCCTCTCACCCAATACTATCGCAAAAGGCGCCTCTCAGTCAATAATATCGCAAAAGGCGCCTCTCACTCAATGCTATCGCAAAAAGCGCTTCTCACCCAGTAATATCACAAAAGGCGCCTCTCAGCCAACAGTATCGTAAAAGGCGCCTTGCACCCAAGGGTATAGCAAAAGGCACCAAAAAAATTGTGATATAAGTGGATCAGCACCATTATTCCTCTTTGTGCTATTAAGATTATACTGCGACCACCAATCTGCTTGTTAAAATGTGTTGTGATTCAGTGTTGCGGTCAGTGCGGAAGCCCATGTGCAGCAGTAGACATCTTCGGGCTATTATGAACAGAGTTAAACCTTTTCGACACACCATACGTGAGTCGTGAGCAGAGCGTTCCGGCAGACCTGCTTGAGTTGTATTCTTCTTCTTATTCGCTCTTGTCAGAGCGGTCGTGGTCGTTATGTAGCACTATGAGTTACTGCAGCAGATGTGGCTCATCTCACGATGTTTCGCCATCTCTTGGTGATCATTCTGGTACACTTGAACAAGGGGCCGCCCACGGCTGAGTTTATTTAGTCAGTCCATCGCATGGATGACCTTCCGCGCAGTCAGGTGCGTTCCACTCTGTCCACTACGACCAAACGCTCTATGGATTCATTTTCCCGCCTCGAGACGTGTCTGAAGAACTTGAGTATGCGAGTTCGTACTTCTTCTTCTTCTATCGTGTCGGTACGAGCTATACGAGAACATCTCATGCCGTGGTGAAAAGATTAGCCAGTCAGCAAGGTTGGTAGCGAGGCTGACTGCCCAGGGTGCACCGGACATACTTGTGTATCGTCACTCGTGGAGGCTCTTTTCATGCACCCCAAGTTCCAAGTTGCGAGTTCGTACTAATTTTGAAAGACGCTGCTTGATGCCGAGTTCTTGGAGTTGTATTTGTGTGTGAGTAGTATTCAAGGAACTACATATTATAAAACACTAGCGACCCGCCCCGGCTTCGCACGGGTGCAATGTATTTATTATACATATAAACCTTCCTCTTGAATCACTCTATCTATTTAAAGAAACTGCATCAAAATCCGTATCGTAGTTTGAAAGATCTAAGCATACATAGGGATAGACAGCGGGAAGCGACTTTGTTTTATACTATGTAGTGAAATCACATGGAGTACGGGCGTGGGCCCGCCGAGCGTATTTCAAAAGTATACAAGGCCAGTACGCAGCCGCCCGAACTAATCGCGTATACTTCAGAATACACATTTGATGCTCGAGCGTTCTAAACTATACATCAGTATTCCGCAATAATCGTGTATATTTTAGAATTGATAATTTCAAGCATTCGATTCTAAAATATACTTCAGTAGTACCATCCAGCACGCAGTGCGTACTAATCGCGTATAATTTTGAATACCTGCGCCACCATGCTCTATTCTAAAGTAGCATTAGACGAATGCTGGAAATTGATCAGCGAAGCGAATCGTTCCTGGCACTCGCCGGCCACTGCCGCGGCGCCGCTCGCTTCGCTCGCTCGGCTCGTGCGTTGACTGGTCACAGTTCTAACCTAACCTACCTTTCAGCTATCTGTTTGTCACTTTATTTCCTATCGCGGGGAACTTTGAAGTTGAAAGTATAATTTTAAAGTTAGTATTATTAAAATTAAAGTAAACTATTAATTTTAAAGCTAAGCCTTTTTTAAGAGGGAACTGATCATTTCAAAGGTCATTTATATACATCCCATAAGTTAAGTCATATTTTAAGTGTTGTTTCCTAACAAAGCCGTTTGGAAAAGTTAAGTCACTTCTTAAATGTAACTGACACTGTATAGTTTTGAATTTGTTTTTTCACCCTGAACATTCTAAAGTATACGCGATCAGTACGCAAAATCTGTGTATATTTTAGAACCGAAGCTTTAATTTACAACATTCTAAAATATACGCGACTAGTTTCTTATGGATGCGTTCTGGCCTTGTATATTCTAGAAATACGCGCCCGCCGACGTCACGTGCCGCTCACGTCCTAGCAATGTGTCCTACAACGTCGCGTCAAGATTCAGGTCGTGTAAATATTTCTCAGAATCGTTGATGACTGTAACCAACTATAAAGGCCTCCATGTACAATCTGGATTACTGTATGTATCTGATCAGATGTAAATCCGCACAATACTATACATTGGCTTCAGCCGGAACGCCTTAAACGAATCAAGTAAAATGCGATGCTATCGGGAATTTTCGACTAAAGCTGAATTGGGCCTGTTCAGATTGGTATCTCCATGCCTTACAGCTTTACCGGAAAAAATGGTATACCATAAATGTTTTCTTTTGCCATTCTATCAGAATAATGGTTTTCCTGTGACGTCATGTACCTTCGAACAGTCTCTAGACTAGTGGTTCTTAACCGGTGGTCCGCGGACCACTGGTGGTCCCTGGAAGCATCACAAGTGGTCCGCGGAGCCATCCTAATAAATAAGATAATTTAAGTGACAAGGAGTCGACACAACGCGACCCGCGCTCGGCGCGTGTCCGACAAACTAATTAACCGACTTTGTGGTCCATGGCAATACAGAAATTTTGTCGAATGATCCCTCATGACTATAAGGTTAAGAACCACTCTAAAGTCTAGATCAAGACCAAAAGACACATCATTTGTTAAAATCGGTTCAGTAGTTTGGGCTGTGCGAGGAAACAAACTTACATGCAAACATACATTGCCAGTGAGATTCATAACTCTTCATCTGCCGTCATCATCATTCAGCCGAAAGCCGTCCACTGCTGGACATAGGCCTCCCCCAAAAATCCATGTTTGGAGGGTTTGCCATAATCGCCACGCTTGGCAGGCGGGTTGGCGATGGCACATGCTGAGTTGGACTCCCATTTAGTGCAACTTGGAGACACACACCGCACTTTGTTTTTTTTCTTTTTTTTCCTTATCGATTGGTTTTTATGTCGGTAGGTAGTTTGACACTACTGCCACAGATTGCTATAATGAGGTGTCTGACTGTTGTTTTTTCCTATACTTTCTTTAAAATAATACCAAATTGTTGTACATTTTTAATAGTAGTCAGATACCCTATTGTCTTTTAATTTTAACGTGTTTTTATTTTAATATTTCTATGTTCTAGTATTATGTTTTATGTAATTGTGATTTTGTGTGTTGTGTTTTCTGTATGTGCCAAATAAATGTCTTATCTATCTATCTATATCTATATATCAGTATGGTTGTTAAAGTACTGAGAGAACGCTGCTGCCCATCCTCTAGTGAATCCCTTAGTCGCCTTTTACGACACCCATGGAAAGAGATGAGGTAGTGCTATTCTTTACGTCCAATACCACACGGACGATTACATCGACCTTAGTCGGGTAAAAACGGTAAACAAAAAACAATTTTCGTGTTAATATTTAAATAGGAAAGCAAAATTTCTCTCCAAACAAACATAAAACATTCATGTAGTTACTTAAACAATCCAGTAATGCACTCAACAGCTATGTAGCTCATTAATCACGTAACACCACGATATTCACATTCCGCCAGGATTTGCACATAACAATACAATTGCACAGGCCATTGTATACATACGCAAGTTAAATTGAAACAAGTAAAAGCTGCTAGTGCAAATAATGCCTACACAACACATACAAATCTTAGTGCTTTGTCGGTACTTAGCGGTACTCGAGCCTTAAGCCCTACGGTATACAGAACTACACGTACAGTAGTACGTAGGACTTACAGGAAAATAGTTCAAAGAATTTTGTTCTGGAGCTCCACTTTTGTTACTTTTAGCTTCCAGTTTTGTTACCATCGTATCCTCATTGAGTGTTTTATACGAATACCTATGACAGTCGTCACCCCTCGTTTACACTTAAAAGCAAGTTGTGATACATGTTGTAAACAAATTGTTTGAAGGTATTTTTAAAAGTAAGTTACTTGTTTTTAACACGTAATGAACATGTGTAAAATATTAAAAACGAGTGTTTTAAAGATCTATATACATAATTCGCGCTTAAAGTACCCAATAGCAATATATTTTTCGACAAAAATCTCTTACGCATGTAGAATACATGTTTTGTATCTAGGTGTAAAGGAGGGGTTAGAATAAATTAGAATATACCTTATTGTACACCAAAATAGTAACACAACTTTTATACAATATCATACATTGAAGGGTACAATGGAGGTCTTATCTCTGATAGCGATATAGATATCGTACCTGTTCATCCAAAGGTTGCCTGGTAGACCAGGCAATCTTTGGATGAACAGGAAGACAATGAATAAGATAGGGGGGGTAGTCCGTGGTGTACTGCTGCAAAATACATACTACACACAATACATAGACATAATACTTACATATAACGTTACCTTAACGTTACGGGGTTATGGGTAGTCAGAAGCTCGAAAGTATGACAACCGGTCTAACATCAGGATATCGGCATTGCCCAGTGCCTAACTGTGTTGCGGAGGTCTGATGGTAGTCGCTCCGTGTAAAATACTAGTATTCAGCCGCATCTGGTTAGACTGAAAGCCGACCCCAACATAATTGGGAGAAGGCTCCACAGAACCAGAACAGTATCCTTGTTGAGGAGTAAACATGGTTTGGTTGTTTACTTTCGATGCCGAACTATTGATAAAGTTTGAGTTTTTGAGAAACTCTGTTAAGTAAAAGTCACGGGTTTTTTAGAAATTAATAAAGAAGTTTTTAATCAATCCTATTAAAACCTACCGTGGCAGTATATTTAACTTCCCGTACTGTCATTGTGCGAGAAAACTACACAGCAAGCATGTAATGACAGCTGCCATGTTTGAAGGCCAAACCATGGGACAAACACAGTATTGTTTTTAAATTTTATCAAAATTTCATATTCAGATCCAAAATAAATGTAACAAAATAGATTACAATGGCTAAGAAGAAAAAAAATGTTATACCAAAACCAAAAGTTGATAAAGGAAAAAAAATGCGTAAAAAATTTAAACGATGCTGGTCTGGTTTCAAAAGAGGTGCCAAGAAATTATGTACTTGTCGCGGACGTTTACCAAGATGTTGGAAGTCATGCACAAAGAATTGTAGAAGGTCAGGTTTATGGGCTCCTTGCGCTAAAAGATGCAATCTTGGTCAATCGTGCAGAAAATGCTGTGAATGGTTCCGCTCAAAGTGCTGCTGCAGACCCAGCCCATCAAGAAGAAGGGTAGTCCATGTAGAATACTATAAAGTGAAAAAACGGTGGCGAATGTCCAATTCTGGATCTTCTACAGCACACAGCCAAACGTATTTTTGTACTGTAGATCTTAAAACTCCAGAAAGTAATGCTGGAAATGCAAAATATGATGAACATAAATTTAAAGCAGATTTTATAGAATATTCAAAAGCAGGAGAATCTTCGAAATCAGTTAAAATTAATAAAGAATCTTCTAATTCAGTTAAAATTGATAATGAATCTTTGAAATCAGATCAAAATAATAAAGAGGATAGAAAAGGAATGAACCCAAACCTGTCAATAGATTATAAAGAAAAGTGATACTTGCAAATTATTAGAGAATATTATATTTTACAAATTAAATTATGTTGGATTAAAATGTGATGTCATCTGTGGCGGCAAGCATTGGTTTTCTTGATAAGTGTACAATCATGTGAATCAAATTTATTATTATCCAGTCTTTATATTTGGGATAGTACATTATATTGCATACCAAACAGTTTTACATATTTAGTTCTATTCATTACCATAATCGCTTTAGATCTAACAACCTTGGTGTTTCTGTCACTTGGAGTCCTGCTGACTGCGTAATTAATCAAACAAGTTATTAATACATTAGAAATGGATGGAATGACAAATCCTGCAATATCCAGTGTTACCGAAAGTACAGTCTATATTGAAAGTTAGTGATCATTGTTCAAAGTTTCAAAAGTGTATTCTAAATTAAAACTTGCATTGACTTTTTTTTTAAATGTCATAGTTTATATAATATATATATACCTACCAGTAGTAGTATAATATACTACTACTGGTAGGTATATATATATATTAATGATCAATTTAGAAGAGTTATTGGCTTCTAAGATTATTAATTTTCAATTATCGAAAAAGAGCGGCTGCTGAGCGAGAGGTCCTAGGTTTTATCCCGAGGTCGGGCAAAGTGTGATCGGGTTTCTCCGTGTGGAATTTCTCAATAGCAGCCCGGAATTTGGATTAGAGCCCGATTGATGGCAATAGGCTCACCCCCTATTACATGTGCCTTAAACATAACGGTGAAATGAGGGTGTACTGTACACCTACATTATGTTAAATATCGAAAAAAACTTTGGGTTTTGCTGTTGACTGTAAGTGTACATGCGAAGTGCCCTACTGCTGGCCAAAGAAGCTGTGTTGACAGCTAAGTGACTGATCTATTCGGATAATATCGTTTTTTGAGGAAACTGTGATAGTTTGTCGTTGCTTAACTAGTCAGCCCGTGTTCTGTTACAAACGCCGTAGGCCGCGTCCGGCGTGGTGCTTTACGTGGCCGACGAATGCTTATTAAGGAAATGCTCTATAGAGGTCTCTCTCACACGCCTAACACGGCGTCAGAGGGCAGGCGTTTGTGGCAGATTACTGTCTTGCCCAAATGGAAATGAATCAGAATGATGGGAATTAAACCATAGAAAGTGGACACTCCGCCACTTCGCTGATTGACTTTAAGAATCATCAAATCTGTATATTTCAATCCCAAAAACCATCACAATAAAGCGACGTATTCACTGGTAAACTTTTGTTTATAAACACGGTTCAGAAACAAGAATGTAGGTGTTTCTGAAACATTGATACATGTTGCGGTAAACACTACTGAGAGTTTTTGATGGCAAAAGCACCGAAACATTGTTTCTACAAACATTTACGTGATGTTTCTGAAACTTCTGGCAACTTGTATCTGAAACATTTGTTTACAAGTGAATACGTGGCTTAAGCATAGCATTAAAGCTCATTATTGTTCCATTGCTGGGCATCGGCCTCTGAGAATGAAGATGGTTGAGGCCTTAGTCCATCACGCTGGCCTAGTGCGGGTTGGTGGACAAGATACCATCGAGAAGTTTTTGTAGCCCTCTCAGGTGTGCAGGGTTCCTTAGATGTTTTTTCTTTGAAAAGTTAAGAGTTGCGGGCCTGGGGGTCTACTGCCTAAGCACGAAGTCCGTGGTTTCGGCCTTAGTTACGAACGTTTCCTACTCCCTATCACCTACGGACATACGATTATTTCGGGGCCCGAACTAAGAACGAATGACAACACGATTAGACCGTTGTCCCTACTACCGATGTGTTTTTGCCCGTCCGAAAAGTTGAACATGACACTTGTTTTGTTCACTCCTACGTTTCGGGCTACTTTCGGACGGGCGACTAACTTCGTTGACGGACTTGGGGAGTAGGCCTCCTGGTCTGGAAACAGATCCTTCTGCATGGAAGATAAGTGTTGAACCTCTAGGCTATCATCCATCGAAATATTCGTCGTCAATTATAATTATACGTATCAACAACATCATTATCGTCACATTAATTATCACAAAGGTCATGCAAAATAGTTACGTCTAATACATCATACAAAATTCATACGACCAGGTTTAAAACTTCTATTTTCTATGTAACTAATTACTCTTTTTAGTTTTTGACATTAATTTCTTATGAATTATGCAAAAATGTAAGTGCGCCGACAAAGTTGGCGCGTTCATTAACGAAACTTTCTACTGATATGTAACTTTATCGTCGCTGCGTTGACATTGGATGCAGCTATGTGGACGGACTGCATAATTTCCGAACTAATTTGCCTAATCTTTTTTTAATTTTAGCGCTTTCCTGTTAAAGCAAGTTACGAATAGATCTTTTTATATATTATATTGCTTTTGATTTTATATTCCTCCATCTGAGAGCCGAAATCCTAAAGGCTGATTTACACGGGGATAGTTTCTCGAAGCGAGTTTCATGTTGTCTCTGTTTTCACCGCCGAGAAAGACAAAGTAAGAACGAGTCTTGCTTTGAGAAAATATCGTCGTGTAAATGAGCCTTTAGTTTAAGAGAAGTCACGTTTTATCTGCAGGTAAAATCTTTTCATTCAACAGCAGTGTGATTCTCTAAGCAAACCCATTTACCCCATACGGGTACTGGCTAGAATATAAAACTTCCTCACCACACGCTGAATGTGGAATAGACACGTGTTATAAGATTCAACAAAACCCATCACGCTTAGTGGTAGGATCTATACGGTCCGCCTGGTTAGTTACCACCTTCACATTAAAATCCCGCACCAAGCTGTTTACTGTGTTCCGTTGTGTGTACGTGAGAGCCAGAGGGGTATTTGGGAATCCCTCTATATCTCTGTTACTTGGATTCGTGTGCTCTATCTTAGACCCTGTCTGCGCTTACCTGCAGGTGCGACTAGGGTCATATGCGACCACGTCAAATAATAATCCCTACTAATATTTAAGACGTGAGTAGATGAAGGTGATATGTTACATTTTTAGAATTCGAGTAAATGAGCGTTAAACGTTTGGTAATTGAAGTTGTGAGTGGAAGAAGGTAATGTACACGTAATAATATTTTCCAAACAATGCTCAAAATAGAGAGTTTCTCGATGCATTTGGAAAAAAACACCTTCATTTGGCAAGAAAAACTAAAATTCTTGAAAATGTATCATATCACCTTCATCCACTCACGTCTTCTATTATAAATGCGAAAGTAACTGTCTGTCTGCTACGCTTTCACGCCTAAACCGCTGAACCGATTTTGATTAACCTTGGTACAGAGATAGTCCGGAACCTGGAGAAGGACATAGTCTACTTTTATCCCGAAAAAAACGGAATACGCGATAAACAACAAAGAGGCGGGAGAGGTCGCGAGCAAAGAACGAAGAAGAACGTTCTTCTTCTTATCGTATCGATGATACATCTAGTTATATCACTTGGGCTCAGTAGGTGGCCACGTTTATTGCCGTGTCTGAGGCGCTAATCAGATCGTCAAGGGTGCAGGTGGACGGACAGTTGGGACAATCCAGCGTGTGGAACATAGTCTGCTCAGGAGCCCCGCAACCACACTGGGTGTCAGACGAGTCTAAGATGCCCCATTTCAATACGACTAAGAGCGAGATGATGGTTTTTAAGGCTGGTACGAAGAGCTACGATACCGTCCCACAAGTCACATTGAGCGGCGGTGCTCTCAAGAGAATACCGCAGTTCAAGTACCTGGGCCACTGGGTCACCGAGGCCCTCACAGACGACGTGGATGTGGAAAGGGAACGCAGGGCATTGTCAGTTAGAGCTAATATGCTGGCCCGTAGGTTTGCACGATGCACTGCACAGGTGAAAATAACTTTATTTAAGGCATTCTTTCAGTCATTTTATACGTGCAGCCTATGGGTGAAGCATACGCAGAAGACTTATAATGCCCTGCGTGTCCAATACAATAACGCGTTCTGGATGTTGATGGGGTTGCCACGTTTTTGTAGCGCATCAGGTATGTTTGCAGACGCACAAGTAGATGGCTTTACAGCAATACATCGCAAAAGAATAGCGTCCCTGATGCACCGCTTGCGGGGCAGCCCCAACAGTTTCCTGCAACTCATAGCAGATAGAATGGACACGGACTGCTCCTTCATGGAGCACTGGACAAAATTACATGTTCTGCATTCTTAATATTCCATTATTGTTATTTATTATTTTAAAATTAATTAATGTATGGATGATTTATAATTATTGTAATTTATCTAAAATAAAATGATTGAATTGAAAAATTTCGCCAAATTATGTTTGCAGCGGCCTACTTGGGTGCGCAGTTTATTCAATGACTTCCAAATAGACCACTGCAATTCACTACCTCGTAATTCGCGACCTCTAGTAAAAAATAGAAAAAAAAACTTTTTACATGGGCACAGCTACAAGGATATGTACAGCTAGTTTAATTTAAAGCAATAATACTACATGAAATCCACAGTGCATGTCACCAACATGTTACTATTAACACAAGTCTCAAGTTGCAAGCTTTGCTCGCTCAGAGACAATTTCATAATTAAACTTCTGTTTGCAAATACATTTATGTTCACATACAGTCACAGTAGGGGAATTATTTGCTTTTGTGCACTTTTTTATTATAACTTGCCATATTTCCAGTTGAGAATGTTTATTTTGAGTTGCGTTTAAGGTTCCTTTTCATATAAACTGTTGAAGGATCAAATAACGGACTTGATATAATTTTAAGCATCAATTTGCATTTTTGTAGTACTTATAACTTTCGTGGGACACATTCCGTCGCGACCTCGCCGCTTGTTCAGCTCATGATTTTGGGCTCTGTTTGGGTCCAAAACTAGTCGGGCAATCCCGAAAAATGCATGTGAGTAAACCGTAACTAATCATAAATAATTCTCATTTTTTTCATAAAAAATGGCAATTTTATATGAAGATGCTTACACGGTTTCGCATCAAACTGAGGCATTGTGCGTACAAGAGTAGCTAAGAGCGATTACGCACTGCATCCGATCCGAATCCGTGAAAATACGGATAAAAAAAACTCGGACCGAATTCGGATTTTGCTTTACGCACTGCATCCGATCCGAATCCGTGAAAATACGTACCGATCTAGAGTAAAAATCTCGGACCGAATTCGGATGTTGCTTACGCACTATTCCGATCTCTGATTCAAATTCAAACAATTCAGGGGCCATCTTTGGCATATCCGTTTGGCGTCTGATTTGAATCTGAGGTAATGCGAAAGCGTTCATACAAACAGTACCTACTACGGCTACTTCGGTCCGTCAATTGTTCTTCCGAATTAAAAACTCACTGATGACGGATAGAAATCGGATGACGGATGCCGGATGTAGTGCGTAAACTACCATATAAATAGTTCTATGGCTATTTCGGAACGTATTTTCACGGATTCGGATCGGATGCAGTGCGTAAACGCTGTAATGCTTCTGCAAACTGACATATACTTGAGCATGCGCATACATGCTTAAGACAGGGACTGAAAACTGTTGTTAAATTCCGGTATTTAACCAGCTCAAATTAACGATAACATTTTCTCAACCCTTTTTGTGTTTATCGCTGTTTATTTTGGTGCCGATATACTTTTTAAGTCGCACTGGTTGCCAGCGTTGAGTGTGCGGGGTGCGCCAGTGTCAACTGTCGACACTCTGTAAAAACAAAAAAAAACACAAATTTTGCGATACATACTTAAATTTATTATATCCGGAAATCTCCCAAACGTTAGTAAGTAGCTATCGCAGATAAAATTAGCTTACAAGTCTACGAGGCAATAAAAAAATCTACCATTTGGGTAGTAAAAGGAAATATGTAAATTTACCAAATCTCACCCTGAGATGTTTGAAAAACTGGGAGATAAATCTAAGTTCAAAACTAGATATCCTAATAGATTAATTATTCCTGGAACGAAAACTGAACTATATAGGCGAAGTTGCTGTCCTATGTGTATTCAGATATATAACAAGATTCCTGACCAAATTAAAGAACTTCCAATGGTCCGTTGCAGAAGGGCTGTACACAGGTGGTTAATTGAGAATCCTTTCTATAATGTAAAAGAATTCCTCCAGTTTAAATATAAATGATCAAATTGTAACTACACTTTACCAGATTACGGTTATGATTGAATATATTAAGCTATTATAACTATTATACTACATTGTAAGAACTTTTGTAACCATATTTATCAGCAAATAAATTTTTGAGTTTGAAAATGATTCGTTTTGGGCATAGGAACCGGGCATTAAACGATCTATTGCTGTTAGACTTAATAGACCACCCTAATTCTCCACAACACTACGTCATCCGCTCCCGCAAACACTACTTCAGCTATTACTCAACTTTGTTTCATGTCTTTGCCCGGATTTCGGAATCAATTTATCAAGCAACCGTAGCCGAATCCCGGAGCTAGTTGACTTCCCGGTTGAATAATAAACCGCGGGTAACTGCGCCCCCGGGTGCGTTCCGGTTTATCACCGCTCACCACTTTCAAGTAATAACAGGTTTCAAAATTTCAACTTTATAGCACCTTACCAGGAACTTACGAAGAAAATGGATATGCTAACACCGCAAGATAACAGTTCTTAATTTTGTGACTATATTGCATTTTTTTTTTTGTATTATAACCTTCATAAGACACATTAATACTTATTAGCACAGATAGTTAAATACACGAAGACGCACCCCACTGTTTCTTAAAATCGCTACAGTGCAAAAGTGTGCATTTTAAATTGCTATTGTGTTAGTTCTATCGCCACACAATAGTTAGATGTGTACATACACACTTATATAAAACTTTAATAAAACACTAGGAAGCGGTGAAGGGAGGGCGCTTTTTGGGGCTGTCTTTGATGTATATAATTTTGACGTTCAAAAAGAACTAAGTAATTCTAGTCTATTTTGAATAAATGAGTTTTGAAGTTTGAAGTTGAAGTATATGAGATGACAATAATAGATGTGTGTTTCAAAGGGAAATGCCCAGATGCCACACATAAAAATGCCTGAAATAAACAACAATGAAATATACGCCAAATTGCACTATAAGTCGTAGGGAACCCATATCATTTTCAATAATTACAAAAAAACTCGGCAAAACTTGTTCCAAACATCTTTTTCTAAAATATAGGTTAAGTCAAGGTTTAAGATTATTACGCAATAATTAATAAACAAAACTGCATTTAAATGTTTTAATCATCATTAAAAACCACTAACACATCATCAAGAAACTGTGCAGGAGGATTGATATTGGGTTGGTACCGGGCCCATGCTAAGTACCATATTATTGACATAGTATGGGCACAGGTACCAACTGTTCGCCGTCCCACGAGGCAGTTACAATAGCGATGCTGTAAAGCCCTTATCCCTGATAAGGAATTGTTAATTATTATATAAACAAAATATATTTTTTGAGAAATATGTCTGCTTTGTATTTTTCCTCGAAGTAAAAAGCAATTACCCGGAAGAGATAAATGCTCAACTAATTCGTTATCCAGTTCCCTACATATTTCAATCTTATAAATACCATTCGCTCGTGTGTGCTCGCCATAGTATGAGCGAGCCTGTTTTATTTGGTACGTACCACATGCCAACAAAACCATTTCGCTGTATGTCAGTTGTGGGAAATCAGCAACATTGTTAGGATTTATATTAATGCTTTGGAATTGCGCTCTGCGACGATTCAAATTATTTGTGATCACATAATCAGCTAGTATATTTTCTGTATACATATTCTGATGTATTATTTGCAAAATATCAACAGCATCTGGCCTGTCAACTATTCTAGTATAAAACCTATTAATTAATGCTGCTGCTATAGAGAAATCTACCATTAAATGTCTCGAAGCTCTATTAAAAAAATCTTGGCGAAATAATTTGAATTGCTGCTTGAATATTCCATTTACGGCTTCCACAACCCAGCGGCAAATAGTAACTCTTCGGCTTTTATTAGCTTCCAGAGTGGATAATTGAATTTCATTTACTTGCAGTGTTGATGGCATGTGAACACTATAATTGCAAGATTGCAAAAGTGGAATGGAATCCCTGAACCCTCTATCAAGAATGAATACGTCACCATCCTGAAAATATTGTCTCAATGGCTTACTGGGTTCATCAAATTCACTAATCATTATCTGAGCATCGGAAGTTGTTGCTGGATAAGGGCCTAACACATCGATTATATAGCCATCGGAGCAAACAAGCAAAAATGGCTTCACAAGGTTTCGATATTTGTGAAGAGAATATGTCTCTTTTTGGTACAAATAGTTGGAGCTTTTTTGTACATAGATATATGTTCCATCAATAATTACGACAGGCTTCCTTATTCCGTCGACTTCGCCAAACAGCCCATTTGGTAGAACAAGGTTTCTTGCTGCTATTTGTTCTCTTGTTATATGTCCAATTCCAAGGTTCATAGGAACAAAATCTTGATGCAGTTTTTCCCTTGCTTTAGCCATTAGACGTTCCAGAGTACTTCTCGGTATTTGTAGAAGAGATGATAATCTTTCATCAGAATCTCCAGTTCTCAATTTCATCAGGTAAGCTCCAAGGGCAGTAGAACCTCTATGCATTTGCGCCAATCGGGGCACCTCTCCCATTAGAGTACCAAAACTATTTCTACTCATTCCTAAAAAGTACCACACCATATGTTCTTCCATTAAGTGTATATTTTCGAAGTCCAAAGCACGACATTCATAATTCACAAATGATGCAAAGTCTTCAATGTGGTCCACAGTGAATTCATGATTCATATCTTCCAAAGCAGGGAGTTCATGCCAAAAGTCACTATTCAAATGATGACTACATATTTTTGAATTCTTTGGTATATAAAACTTGTAGTCCTTGAAGAGCCACACCCTTAATGAAAGTGGTACCACATGTCTATCAATCATATTACATCCTGGATAGAAACAATGACTTTGAGTATCAACTGCTCTTCCGTAATTAGGTAACAGTACGCTGGATCTTATTTGAGGAGGTTCTTCATGTAGAGGTATATTCAAACTACCTGCCTGACTGGGTACCGGACTCGGGCTTGGTGAAGGAGTAGTAGGGGGTGAGGTAGCCCGGCTGCATCGTTGCCAACATGGGTGGCAGATCAAATCCGAAGAACGTAGCTGCAAGCAAAATGAAAAGTAAAAGTTGGTTTTGTTTTACTTCAAGCTCGATGAACGAAAACCTATGCATAAAAAAGTACTCTGTGATAAGTTTTTAAAAGACATGATAGTGACGTTATTTGCACGGGATAAGAGGGAATTACACAGAATTAGGGCAGAGGAATGAACTTACCTGGCGTGGTTGGATTCTGTGTGCTACTACATTCATTATGTGCCTCTCACGATCACTGCTATTTCTTACAACATGTGATCGTTGTCGTAGAACAGACTGTCCACAGCAAACGCACACATGTTGGTGGCCTACTTGTCTACCTGGCCGGCTGGTTCCAGGTGTCTCGGTGATAGTGTGAACCGCTAATCTAAGACATGCATCACAAACAACACTACCTGGTTCAACCTGTGAGAAAGAACAAAAAACAATGTACTAATTGTTCAATGTCAGTGCGTTCAGTTCAATATAATTATTCACAAAAACTATGGAATGAATATACTTACAGCTAATGGTGTTATCCATGCCTGTATTAAACGACGTACTTCATCATTTTGCTCTGATACGACATTACGTCTCATCGCTGTAAGATCGAGATAGCAATTAACACAGTGTACGTTTCCATCCATTTTTAAATGTACACGGTGTAAGAGTCCAAAACAATAGCAGAGTCGTATAAAAAGCAGGTCCAGGTCCGTCGTCAAAAAGCCGAGTCGTCGTCAAGGCGGGTTCAATCTAAGTCGAGTTCGAAAAGGGGTAACGTGTGCAGAAGTAAAATCAAAATCCTTAAAAATGGCCAAAGTCGTCGTTATTATATCCTATTAAGTTATACTCAAGTCGCAAACGCAAAATGTGAATCGATCAATTCAAAACCACAATTCAACGGAAAAATGAAATGCAGTAATCAATATCAAACTGTCAGTAAGGCAAAGGACATGTTATCCATGCAGCCTACGATACTTTTTCTTATTTGAAAATAATTTTATTTTAATTAATATTGACATGCATATAATATTACTTTCATTAGATAAACGTTATAATTAGGTCGAATTATTCTAAATGAACGATAACTGTGCAATAATTCTATAAAATACTTCGATAAATTATTTGAAAATTCTTGTTTGGCTGAATGTCGATTACACATGTCAGATTAAACACAGTTGTCCATTAAAAAATAAGAATGAATTAGACGGATATCAAGCGAAATATTTTAAAGATCGTTATATTTTCCTCCTACGTTTACAAACTTGAGAATTATTCATTATGCATATTTAATTCTAATTAGAATTTAGGACTATTAGTAGTTTCCGTTCATTTCAAGCATTTTATGGGCGTTCCCCTTTAAACTTGAAACGCAGACGCCGTTTTGTTTCGGCAATAGAGGTTAATCGGTCCACTAAACACCCCTTTCCATAGACCAGATATTTTTTACCATAATTTACAATAGTTTTGCACCCACCTGAGACGGTCCATGACTGTACTCCAATAGTGCAGCCGTGGATAGTCCCCGGTTGGGGTTTTCCTACGTGATATCGAAGCTCAATACATCGAATGTCGCAGCATCGAAAACGGTACATCGAAGGGTCATATAATCGATGGTACGCGACATCGAATGTCGTGAAATCGAATGGTTACATATCGAATGGTCACATAATCGATGGTACGCTACATCGAATGTCATGAAATCGAATGTTTACACTATTGTATGGTTAGTTACAACATGGACTGGTGACTGGTTGCAACATTGACTGGTTGCAAAATCGTTGGGTTATTGCATCTAAAGATTGTTGTATCCAGTAGTTACTGCACCGAGTAATAATAAATTAAACACACAAGAAAACAATATTAATTTAAAAAAAAAAAAACATTATTAACTGATATGCAATTCGCTGTGATGAGAAATCGATACTGTAACCATTCGATTTAACGACATTCCATGTAGCGTACCTTCGATATCGTAACCTTTCGATGTCGAGACTTTCGATGTGGCGTACCATCGATGTAGAGTACCATCGATTATGTGACACTTCGATGTACCGTTTTCGATGCTGCGACATTCGATGTATTCGATGTATTGAGTTTCGATGTCACGTAGGGAACCCCCCGGCTGGTGCCCCATCCCATTTTAGATTAAAGTTCTCAAAGGGGCCTCTGCGCGTTGGAGCTGTGTCCCCCGTATGCCTTCCAAAGGACCGGACATCTTCCGCACGGAAGATGAGCCGTGACTAAAAAGAGATGTGTATATACGCACCACGCGGCGACCTCTCACAAACAGGAGTGGGGCGCGTCTTCATAGATTGAATGGACTGTATCGCTTGTGGTCGAAATTTAAGCATTATTTTACCTGCTTGAACGGCAACATACACACTTTCTTTTTTTGTGCACATCTGTGGCACAATATCTCTCTCTCCTTTTATATTATAAATACAAAAAAAAACGACAATTCAATGTATTAATGTAATGATTATCAATATACGTGAACACCAGAAGTGGTAGTGGCTGAGAAAGTACGGCGGGGTAGTCCCAAAAATGAACTTGTATACTAATGACTACAAAGTTCAGTAACATTGCAAAGTCAAGTTTTGGATGACCCTTTGCACAGCGAGACCCATCCGTGCCTTAGCGAACACGTTACCTACATTTTGAGTAAGCGACAATTGTTCTATTATCTCGGCATATCTCCCTTGCTTCTATGATCCAAGCAATAAGAGACTCGATATCCTTAAAATGGTTAATGTCCCGCCTTAACTGTGTATTATGTTACTTTTGTAATGTCAGGCATTTACAAATATCTTTATGAAGATCTGGGAAGCCATCTTTGTTATGAAAGAATAAAGTTAATATGAAATGTTAATGTTCTGATGGTCCTTCTGCATTGCAGCGTTTTCTCCGGCACAAAGCTAGTATACACCAAGAGTTTAGCCGACTTACAGCCGAAAACCATGAATTCTGCTCATAATTCTGCACAACTTTTACTACGAGAACACTGAAATAGTGAAAAAAAACTGATGTTAAGATGACTAAAAAGTCACGTCACATGTACTGAACGACTGTCCGGTTTACAGCGGCATCAGAAGTTTGGAATTCGAATTTGAGGTTGACGAGACTGTCCGTGGCGTGACGGGACTCTGTGACGAGAAGTGGAACTCCCTCCTGGCTGGGAAACATTCGGGCCGAGCCGACTTCTGTATCCGCGTCACGACGGCAAATGCACGCGGGAATGGTGCGGCCTTGACGTAGATGGGTAAGTGATCCAGACTGACACTCAAATAATAGATGGAGTGATTTTTTGAATTGTTGTGTATGTGTGTGAATTGGTTTGAAAACATCAAAATTAATAAAAAAAATGTAATATGCAACTTTCTTTTTATAGCGGCTAAAGTTGGTTACTCCGTTTCACGGCTGTAGGAAATTGGGTAATATAAAAATAAGAAAAATAAACAAAATGAGATCAAAAAAATATGAGAAAAACCTATGTGCTTGTTGCCAACAGTCCTGCAACGGAAGCCACTTCAGTAAGGGCAAGGTCCACGTAAAAATATGGGGGGGGGGGGGGGTAAATGAAAATACCTAAAAAAAAGATTTTGGATTCAATTTTATTTAGAAAGGGGAGAAACCTTTCTAACTAACATTTAAACAGTTAACATTGGTATAAAAAACTTTATTTCTTATAAAATATTATAACAAAATAATCTATCAATAGTAAAAGATTCCGATTACCTCTTGATAATAATAGTCTCAAAACTACACCCCACCATATGTTTCATTACAAGAGACAGTTGAAGTCTTTAGCACCAAGCAGTTCTTACAGCTCATGAAACAGGGACTAAGCCGCAGTTTGGACGGTCGCCAATACACTTAGTATCAATACCACTTGAACTGAGCACCCTCTAATGAAATGGTCGTGAAGATACAGCTTAAAGACTGTACAAGCTATAAAGTATTGTGTGGGCTATGTTTATTGGACTGGGTTCTATTCACAGATCTAGCAATATAGTGATTGGGTTTTGGAGTTGGAAAAATGTTAATGATGAAGGAAATATTAGTTTTGGATTTGTGCCCAATAAATTCCGATTGCGAAGAGTGGCTGCTGAACGTGAGGTTCTGGGTTCGATCTCCAGGTCAGGCAAAGTGGTATTGGGTTTATTTGTGTGAAATTTATTAGTAGCTGTCCGGAGTCTGGATTTGTGCCCTGTTGATAGTAATAGGCTCGCCACCTGAGACTTAAACAAAACGACAGAATAACGTTGTACTATACACCTCTGCCCAACCCTTTGGGGAATACAGGCGTGATGTTTTATATCTCGATTGAGTAGAACATTGTACCTTCAAACAATAATTTTACGTTGCATGATACATCGTTGTTCGCATATGCGTACAAATACCGAACAGCCTGTTCGGGGAACACGTTTAAGGTCATGGCACATTAATTCGGCTGCAGCACGGGGCGTCGCCTCGAATTTAGGCTACGGCTAGTCGCCAGCGCGCTAACTACGAGTCGTCCGCGAGGTGCAAGCTCGCAGTCCGCGCACTGGCCGCGAGGTGCAAGCTTGCTGTCACCGCGAACACAATTTTCATATGGCATTTGTGATGGAACACGCCTAGGACTTGCACATTTTAATAATGTGTTTCACGACGTTATTTGCTGGCGACTCGGAGTCGGCGCGCCGTAAGCACGGAGTCGGCGCGCTGTAAGCACGCGGTCCGCTCGCTTGCAGCGCGCTAGTTGCGAGTCGAGTTGTATGGTAGCAGCAAGCGCGCTGACTGCCCGTCGTTGACTTTTTCATATTGACATTATGAAATAATACGACACACGATTTAATGCTCTAATTTGAATGACAAGTTAAGTGCTGGGTTGGAGCGGTGCCGGTATAGTATGCCATGACCTTTACAGTAATTCGTAATCAATGTTCGGGTTCGAAAGTGCGCACGCGGGTTACCGGTTGAACGCTTGTCCTCCACGCTGGAGGGTTTGAATTCGATCCCAGCCCGCAACTCTGACTTTTCGAATTCATGTGTGCATCAGAATTTGAAAAAGTAAAACATCGTAAGGATACCTGCCAGGCTGACATGCTCAGTGGAAGATAATTTTGTCGACGCATTATCTCGTGTCGAACCGAGATTATTCGACGACAAAATTGTCTTGCGCTGCACATGTTAGGCTAACAGCACACCAGTGGCGATGGGTGAATTTTCTTAAAAGGGAATCCGGACCAAAAAATGCTTACCTTGCTCAAGTGTGATGCGTGAATCCCAGTAACTACTCGTTTCAAAAGGGAAGCCGATAGGAATCGAGTTGTATGGAGCCTTCGCCACTGCAGCACACCTGAGAAAGCTACAAAAAGTTGTCGATGTCTCTGACTTGGTCGTTATTGGCTTATTCGTCCATCGCCGGGAAGGCGATGGGATATGCCGGACTCTTACCGGCTAAAAACCCATGATGTTCCTTCTCCTGACCCTAAGCCGGGGTCGCGGGATTCGCAGCTGCAAGCACCGCAACCCCGGCAGGCCTCGGTCCGTCAGCCCCTGGCGGACCTCTCCTACTGTGGGGCCTTGCCACACGTCCTCCGGAGAGGCGCGCACGGGACTGCGCGCCGCCTTCTCGGGCCTGTAGTAACAAAAACGACGACCCTACACCCCAACAGTAGGTCGGGCAAAGGGTCGTAGTTTTTGACCCTAGTCGCACCTAATGGTATGCACAGACAGGGTTTAGCTAAGATGGAGCACACGAATTCAAGTAACAAAGATATAGGGAGACATCCCTACACTCTAGCTCTCAAATACACGCGACGGAACACATTCAACTACTTGGCGCCGGACTTTAATTTGAAGGTGGTAGCTAATCAGTCGGACCATAAAGAATATCTAGAAGCTACTATCAACCAAGCAAAACAGACTTAGACTTGGCTGGTGTACACCAACGTTATTCTCCGATTAAACATGTCACACTTAGCGGGTTAAGGGTGGCTTGAGGAGTCAACGCTGAACGAGCATGTGCACATAAAATCAGAATCTAGCAAGAAGCAGTTTAGCAGGAGTGTACTTACATAAGAATATTAAGGGAAACACTTTTAACTATACAACAATATATTTTAATAATAGTTACAAAATTAGACTAGTTTACAGGGCGTGGTTCTTAGACAATACGATACGAGGAGTCCAGGCTCTTCAGGTGTAGTAGGTAGTACTTAACTAGGCGGCTGCTGAGGCACGAGAGAGGACGAAGTGCAGCGTGCCGGCCGTTTTATAGGTGCACCCCGCTAGTCGCCACCGCTGCACCGTCACAAACAACCTTTTACGTACATCCACACATAAACACACACCTTTTTCCCATAATGGTAGGCAGGAACTGTAGAACGCCACATGTTACGATCCTTACATACTCCTTCGCTTCGTCCACGTTCATACATCTTGTCATACACGCACGCCGGTTGAGAGTACTACACCAACATCACCAATAACATCAATGTATGTCCTCCTAGGGCGTCCTCTACTAGCGTTTCCAATGACATCCGCCTTTAACTAAAAAAAATACTAGAATTTTCGGCTGTCTAACCAGATAATTAATATTGGTAGCACCAGCCTTAACCCTTCATGTTTACTAGCATTCTGTTTAGTTTGTAAACTCAGTTAACGTTTGATCTAAATATTTACCGCAACAAAGTGCTGCTAACCGACGAAACATCGAACCAATGACGGTTTGTATTCACGACTTTTCACAATTACATTTAATTGTAATTACCGCACATAACGTAACCACTTGATTGTTGTACTAATTAGGGGTTTCAAGTTTAGGTCTGATATCAAAAATTTATCGATTGCTAAAAAATGTAACAAACTCAAAACTCATTTATTCAAAATAGACTAAAATTACTTAGTTCTTTTTGAACGTCAAATACAAATAGACAGCCCCCAAAAAAGCCCTCCCTTCACCGCTTCCTAGTGTTTATGCCGTGAAGAAGAAACGGCGTAACAAACTCCCAGCAACACAGTTCTGTCTCATCATCTGCCTAGCCTTTTCCCAACTATGTTGGGGTCGGCTTCCAGTCGAACCGGATGCAGCTGAATATCAGTATTTTACATGGAGCGACTGCCTATCAGACCTCCACAACCCAGTAACTGGGTAATACGATACTCTTGGTAAGACTGGTTGTCAGACTTTCTGGCTTCTGACCAACAGTAACGACTGTCAAATATCTACAAATGACAGCCGGGACCAACGGCTTTACGTGCTTTCCGAGGCACGGCGGAAACTCGCTATGGTAAATGGTTACCCATCCACAGACCAACCTCGGCAAGCGTGGCCTAACCCGGAAGATCGGTCTATGCGGCTGTAATTATTTAGCCACGAGCTCCTCACAACACACTCCCAGCAACACAGTTCTGTCTGTCAGGTGAATAAATTAACTGAGTCTTTAAAAAGAAACTCATAACATTTTTTACAATAATAAAATTATGCAAATAAAGGAAAAGTAGTAATTACAAATTTAAAAAATATATAAATCAATTCAGCATGAATTGAGATAAATCATAATCATACCTAACTAATGCACTGCAGGGTGCCCTCGTGGAGGGCTCATTTTAATATAGGTTTTTCTAGGAAAATACACCGTCATGAAATAAGCAAATACCTATTTTACGACGTAGTAGCGTATTTTTCACGGGTTTTAACCTAATGTCTTAGCGCAAACGTAATGCCGAGCACTCTCCTGGAAGGTCCACTAGCAATATATATGGGGCATGACGTATGAGTTCTATGAAAGGTGTGGTGAACTCGAATCAAACACACCACGTTTTTTTCAGGCGCCATCGACGCGCGTTTCGCTATCGCGCGTTGCCGGCGCTGCTAAACTTGAAATAGGCAGATTACTTGCGATTGCATCGCTGCAAACTCACGAGAAACGGGCTACAGTCGCGCGTGAGCAACTTTCCTTGCAAAGTAAAACGCGTGTAGCACGCGCGCGAAGAAGCGTGTATCGCGCTACAGACGCGCGTGAGCAACTCTCCTTAGATTAAAACGCGCTGTATGTATGTGTTTGCAGCTAAAGAGACGCGCTGTGTCAGCGCGTTTGTATCGATGTAACTCCGCGCTACGAGCGCGTCGACAGCTCGCGAAAAAGTCGTCGGCTGCATACTACCATTTTATGTACGTATAAATAGGTAAATTGGTTGAGATAACATCGCGTTTGCAGCGCGTTACAGTTGCGTGCGACGTGCGTCGACAGCGCCGGAAAAAAACGTGGTGTGAAAGAGCCCTTAAGCAGTTTTTCTTTTTGTTTTCTTCTGTGTTTGTCATTTTGCTCAATATATCACATCAGACCAAGAACGTCTTGGGTATACAACTTTACGTAATCTACAGGACCCGCAGAACGGCTAACCTTGTTTTGAGTGGCAAGTGAAGCATTATATCAAGTGGACGAGCAGCTGCATTTACTCTAAAAACTACTAAAAGCTATAAAAACTTTTGAATAAACAACAAAAACCACATTGTATATAATGATATTTTGCAGTAAAACGCCACCAGTAGCGGCGGCCATTACTGCGAAATTGAGACGATGTTGCAAGTTTTAATGTCTCCTTGGAGAAGATACGTGGTTGCCAGATCTTCTCGACATTTTATATAAGTATACGAAAAAAGTACGATTTTGCATCTCAGTTTATTAAATATTTTAAACCATAGGTAGAGCTTCATAGTCCTAACAATTCGCACGTTTAAATCTAAACCTAACGTAACTACAAGTAAAGCTTTTTTTTGGGAATTCGCGTTTAAGGCTGCGGTCAGATTCTTCGTTGCAGTCCTTTTGCTTGCTGACACCTCACATCAACTGATTATTATTCCAATTAATTGATCTAGCTTTAATTTATTTATTTTCATGAATTAGTTTATAAGATACTAGCTTTTGCCCGCGGCTTCGCTCGCGTTAATTCTGAATTTGACAATCAACTCACACTACTAAAGTTTCTATAATAATATAATTCAATCATGATTCGAAAGACACGTGGCGCCGTCTATTATCGTTATTGTTGTTTTCCTCGGGAAGAGAACCTTTTTTCGGGATGAAAGGTACCCTGTGTCCATTTCTGTACACCTGACAACGTATATGCAAAATTTTAGGATGATCGGTTCAGTGGTTTAGGTGTGAAAAGGTAACAAACAAACAAACTTACTTTCGCATTTATAATATTAAGTTAAGAAGTTAGGATTTGTATTTTTTGTAGACCAGAAAATTCTGTTTCAAATATATCCTTTTCGAGTTTTTACCTGATTATTTTGATCGGACTACCCCATTATACACGTAATTAATTTTAGTCTAGCTAAATGGTGAGCATGGATTACGAAAAAGGAGAAAAGATTTTATCGAAAATCATTTTTTTTGTTACATAACCTACATTAAAAAATTATACAATCGATTCTACTGTCGGTATTGTAAAAACTACTTCCGAGTTTTACACTATTTCAATAGCACGTTGAATATTGAAGCAAAAAAATATTCAACACCAAAAACCGTCGAACCTGGCACCACAGAATAATAAAATACATTGTAAGAACAATATGCGAGGCTAATATGACGTCATAACGTTTCAATTTGCTGGCACATTTCCTAAATATTCCCGCGGCGGTGAATTTATATTAGACGCAGTGTGAGTGTACCCCAACAGCTGTGCCTGAACGATTTTGTATTAGATGTTGCTCTCGATATTTGCTTTTTGACAACATTTTAGTTATTTGGTGATTATGTTTTTATTAATTTCTACGCACAATACATACGAATTAAAACTATTTTTAAACGGTTTTATTATACAAGGTTAGTTGGAAACCGCGTACTAACCAGTGGGCCGCTTAAAGTATCACTGATGACTGTTTTAAAGAAAGTGTTAAAATGGATAATTTTTATTTCCATTTAATATTATTTTTTCAAAAATTCTACATTCTTGCTTTAGTTACGAATTTAAATAAAACCGGCCAAGTGCGAGTCGGACTCGTGCACGAAGGGTTCCGTACCATTATCTATAAAAACGGCAAAAAAATCACGTTTGTTGTATAGGAACCCCTTTTAATATTTATATTATTCTATTTTTGTATTTGTTGTTATAGCGGCAACAGAAATACATCATCTGTGAAAATTTCAACTGTCTAACTATCACGGTTCATGAGATACAGCCTGGTGACAGACGGACGGATGGACAGCGGAGTCTTAGTAATAGGGTCCCGTTTTACCCTTTGGGTACGGAACCCTAAAAACTGAGCTTCTAATCCTTGACCCCAAATATGACCTAAAATGTATACACAGCTGATCATAGCTAAGATAGATAGATTTTAGGGTATTTTTATGAAATCTTTGAACAACTATTTCTCTTAAATTATATCCAGCAGTGGACGTCTTCCGGCTGAATGATGATAGGTACTTTAAAGCCTTTTTGGATTACTTACCTCTTTCCGGCTAACCTTGTAGACAAAACTGCTTGGCTGCTGCGCAACGGGTTCCGGGTTCGATTCCTTCATGGAACAAATATTTGTGTTCTCAACAGTTAATTTTCTCGGGTCTAGGTGTTTGTACGTGTGCAGTTTTGTGCCTGTAAACGCAACTACGATACAGGAGTATTTCTAAAGTGAGGCAAGGTTGAAAATCCTAACTATTATCTATACATATAAAAGGAGAAGCTGACTGACTGATCTATCAACGCAAAGCCTAAACCGCTGGGGTTAGAAACTTGAAATTTTGACAGTAGGTTCCTTTTGTAATGTAGGCATCCACTAAGAAGGGATTTTTCGAAATTCAACCCCTAAGGGAGTTAAATAGGGGATGAAAGTTTGTATGGAAAATCGTCACTTAACGGGTTCAAAATTTCACGCAAGCGAAGCTGCGGGCAAAAGCTAGTTACTTATAAATGCGAAAGTAAGTTTGTTTGTTTGTTACCTTTTCACGCCTAAACCATTGAACCAATCATCCTAAAATTTTGCATATACGTTGTCAGGTGTACAGAAACGGACATAGGGTACCTTTCATCTCGAAAAAAAGTACTGTTCCCGAGGAAAACAACTATATTGTTCATAGATGGCGCCACGTGTCTTTCGAATCATGAATAAATTATATTATCCCAAAAAATACGGAATACGCCATACACGACATCCACGCAGGCGAAGCCGCAAATGACGTCTAGTAAAACATAAAATCAGTTTTTCTGAAGCGTCAAATCTGTAGCGGCTCTGCTGACGCATTTTTTATACTCAAGCGCACCATTGTATTAGGGCGGCGCAGTAGTCGTCTCCCCGCAGTGATACAGCTAGGTCGATATAGTATGTAGTTTATAGTCAATCATGTATTTGGACACTGGTACCAGTAAAGTTAAATATAGTTACTTGTGATCTTCATTGAGTAATATCGCAACTTCCCTCTTACCCCTACAAATCCAAAAGATGGACAGCTCTGCTTATGCTCTCGTGTCGGCACCAGCTATAAGAGCATAGCTCATGCCGTGGTGTTCGCATATCTCGTCAAAATGTTGGGAACAGCAGTTTTTTTTCGCGATTTCTAATTAGGTCCCATAGTAAAAGTTGTTCATAATTATGAGTACAGTGACCCCTTAAGAGGTTGTGCGTTATTTATGTTACACCTTCTATAAGTAATAAATAAATCATATCAACTAGAAAAATAATATTAAAAAATAGGTTTAAGCATTTCCGGACGCTCAGCTCAGCAGTCTCGCTTACTTATTTTTTTATTTATTTGGGACTAACAAACAGTTACACATTGGTTCTTATGACCTAACTTACAAAACAAATACGTGATACAAATGTGCAACTCACACCGTTATCCATAAAATACAAAACAGAATATTTATGTTATGAGCAAAACGAATCAATGTTAAAGGAGAAAACAATTATTTAACATATTTAAAGGCTCTTGATTGATTTAATAAGGCAGTTACGAAACTTGTTAGCCGGCATTGCAAATATGTCTAATTCTGTAAATAACTTATTATAATTATTACTAATACGACGCAGAGGTGCGCGGACTCCAGCGTTGGTCCTTACGACCACTACACCAACAAGACAGTCTTTTTCTTTATTTATGATCGTGTACTGTTTACTCAAGTGTATTTTTCGAGATTGCCCAACTAATGTTGAGTCTACTTGCCTTTCCAACTATGAATAAAACTCACACAATTTGACACAATCGCTGCCAGTTTGTCCTCAAAAGAACAAATTCTCGACACAATTGTATCTGTTCAGTCTTTTATATATTTTAGAGACTCCTTTCAGTTAGTTGTAACTACGAGGCATGTCTTTGTGTCGCCATGTTGCTACGTCACAGTTTGTTATAGTACTAGAATGCTGTGACGAGTTTATTGTGGTCTGTTTTAGATATAATTAACTTCGTTGTAGACTATTGATCTAAATAATTTAAATGGAATCTATCTATACTTTTGATAATTCTGTAGACTTTGCGTGTCGAAAATTGGAAATATAAAAAAATGCGGGTTAATTAAATGATAAACAATAGAATCTGTGGCGGCATCTATCTCGCCACATGCGAACTATCCTACATCGCGCAATCAAGATTTAACACGCAGATAGTAGATACAACCTCCCAACATCAACCGTTGGGCAGTAGCCCGCCAGGCACAAGACTCCGCCTGGTTGGAGGATCCTCCCTTTGGTTGGAGGAACACCACACCAAGTTTCTTCACAAATCCATTTCGATCATTTTTAGAGTTCCGTACCCAAAGGGTAAAACGGGGCCCTATTACTAAGGCTCCGCTGTCCGTCTGTCTGTCCGTCTGTCACCAGGCTGTATCTCATGAACCGTGATAGTTAGACAGTTGAAATTTTCACAGTGCTGTATTTTTATTGCCGCTATAACAACAAATACTGAAAATCAGAATAAAATAAATATTTAAGGGGGCTCCCACGCAACAAACGTGATTTTTTTGCTCGTTTTTGCTCGATATTTATAACGGCAACAGGTAGACGCTTGAAATATTCACAGAATATTAAGTTATATATTCACTTTAAAAATAATTAATTAAATTAAAACAAATATTTAAGGGGGTCCCATACAACAGACATGAATTTTTTTAAGTTTTTATAGATAATGGTACGGAACCCTTCGTGCGGGAGTCCGACTCGCACTTGGCCGGTTCTTTTTTAACATTTGTCTGTACACCGTGGGCCCGAGGTACCCGAAAGATTTTAATCTTTGATTCCGATGCCTAATTGGAGAAGAAAAGCTAGGGTATAGTTTGTTTAATAAAGCTTAATTTTCGAAATATTCATTATTTACGGAAATTCACAAATCGAAAAATATCTATGGTAACAAGTCCTATGAACGCGGCATTGCGACTTTTGTCATACCATACCCCTCTCGCCGTATGTCTTATTTGTCGGGGAGGGTTGTGAAGTGAGAAGTTTCTTATCCACTCACACGATAATTTATAAATGTTGCCAGTTCAACCTAAGGTATTGTTTACAAGGAAGTACTAAAGCTAATTGATTTACTAAGTAAAGAAAAAAAAACTGTATTGGACTTTCGTTGATATAACATTTGACTCATAATACCATCAGAAAGGCGTGGTTAAAATCTTTCGTGTACCTCGGGCCCACGGTGTTTATCTGTTTGTCGTTTTTACGTGATCACAAACAAATATCACGTCAGCACAAACACTAAGTGTACGTCCTGAGTGACGGCGCACCGCGCAGGCGAAATGAACGGCGCATTAAAAATAAGTGTTCTAAATGTTTGAATTTTGATATCGACATTATTAAAAGCAAAGTAAAATAAACGAAACACTAAACACGCGCATACGCGACAACTTTCCCGCGTGCACTAAGGACAGGTATCGACGGTAAAGCCGCTCCGCAATCCGCAATACGCCCGTGCACCGTCACTCAGAACGCACACTAAGAAGAGGTGACGGGCGGGGGTTTTTTGGGGCTGGCTTTTATAACATTGACGTTCAAAAATTATTAGGTAATTCTAGCCTATTTTAAATAAATACAGTTTGAAATATTGAATGCAGTTCCATCCAAATGATATCTTTTAAAAAGACAGTCTAACAAGCGATAAGGCATAAAAGAGGTTTCCGCAATATTTCCAACCTATTTGCACAGCTAAATTATTTAAGACTGGCCGGTCTCGCTTATCTAAAGTTGATAAATACAGGCGCCGCACGCGACGCTTTGTGCTCACTGCGATCTATCAACGGTTCGTGAGCGTTTGTTCAGCGGTCGCATTGTACTGTAACAAAGATTATTTTTATCGTTTTACTTGGAAGCCTTCAACAGACTCGTTTGAAGTTGGGTGTAACGTGATTAAAGTACTTAGGTACAACATTCAGTTGTTTTTTCTGCTTTATTGGTAATGGACTTGAATTTAAGACCTAAATTGGAGACAGGTTAGCCAGAAAATCCAGGTCATCTTTTGGGTTCCCAATAAAAAGGGTACAATAATAATAATGGATTAAATAATAATATTATCAATATCAATATCAATCAGCAGTAATAGTGCCAATAGTAGTTACGGCGAATGGCTTAATAGCCAAGAGCATCGACCAACACCTAAAGAGGCTATCGTTGGGCGGCTGGATCAAGGGCCTGATACAGAAAGCTGTACTTCTTGACATGGCGCGTATTGTTAGAAAGTTCCTCTCTCTGAGGCCCTGACCACCGGTAGCTTGGATCTTGTTCCCGATGCCAGTGGGCTACTATTTTACCTATACAACGTTATTTTTAGTATATACAAAAACTGAGACACCCCAACAAGATTTTCCTCAGAACTGAGTGAATATGTGTTTTTTTAATAAATCTCCAAGTTACACCGTAGTTTATGTCGCGTTAAGTTCCCTAGTAAAGTATGAAATGCCTGAGATGTGCTATGCAGGGGTTGTCTAATACAACGAAACTTGTACCAAGCGGACCATCTCAAGCCTCAAGGTGTCTATTCCCGTCAACTGTTATGGGTAGAAACTTACTGAAACAAAATTGAAATTTTAAAAAAAATAAAAATGTGGGGTAAAAAATATGTCAATCGATTCTCCTAGTGATTCTGAACAAACTAGTTTCGGGTTTAGTATATACTAAAACTAAGCTAGTATATTAAAAGAAAATCTGAAATATTTAAAAATGTATTTGATAAATACTGTTAAATGAATAAACGAAAATAAAGGATAACAACAATTACAAGTAGAAATAGGCAAGTGTATAAATACTCAATTATTTATAGGGTAAAAATAAATAAACAAATAAATCAATCTTTAACTGTTATACTGCAGAACAAAAGCCTCTTCTCAGAATGAGAAGGGCTTAGGTCTTATATACATATTATTCCACCACGCTGCCCTGATGCAGTATGGCGATCTCAGTATGTTCAAAAATCAGCAAACTTTAAATTATTAACTTGTTGAGTATACATTCATGTTTCAATATCTGAGAGGGCATTAAGAATTTTAATATTACAACACTAGTTTATAAACTGTTCCTGTAAGTAGGGTATAATTAGTTAGAGACGGTCAGGTTTACAGTGGTTTAACTCAACCAATTAACATCATCACAAAAAAACTGGTGAACGAGTGATTCAAAGTAACTACAATAACACTTGGGAACAAAGAAATCGAGCCACTCCTTTTTTCACGTGTCCTGGTTATTCGTTTTCATGAATTATATAATTCTAAGTTGACAGAAAACGACCCTCATTGCAAAGATTATCAAATAACCTTTTAGGCGATATTATGTTTCGAATTGATCAGTTCCGTAATACTAAAAATAATAACTATTACTTATACGTGAAAAACAGAAGTGGCTCGATTTATTTGCTCCCAAGTATTTATAGTTTACGCAGAAAAAAATCGCTTCAATACGAACACAGCAAGAAAAAACGACGTACACACTTTCTCATCTTCGATGTGAAAAGCCATTAATAGGCTATTACAACTGTACCCTCTTCCCGCTAACGTGAAAGGAGCCTAATGAAAAAGTAATCGAGCTTAGTGCCGACACATTTAGCTAAAGACCGACGTCACAGCTGCTCCGAGTAATAGCTGTTTATTGTTGAGAAATACCTCTTTTTAGGAATGGGTATTTTGAAATGAAAGTTGGTTGATTTTGGGGTAAGCGGAAGTTGGAAGCTTTTTACGAATACTGACATGAATGACGTCCTGACGTGTTGGGATTCGCCTCATCCTTGAAAGTGTCTCAACGAACGAGACTTTATTTTGATACCAATATTGAAGTACTTTTTTTTATCTTTATTTTTAAAGGGACTTCCGTTCCACATTTGAACAAGTCAGTCCTTAGTTCCTCTATTGAAGTACTTAGAAGAGAAAAAAATCATACGACATTACAGCTGATGGCTGCAGTCATTTTGTATTTATTGATAATTCATTATCTTAAACTCTCAATCACCGTAATTATATACACAATAGATAAGACAATTAAGTGTCGTCCTGGAACGACGGGCGGTACGCAACCGGTTAATACTCAATACATTTATTGCACTCCACAAGTTAAATAGATATAATATAAGAAACATGTGTAGACCTTGTCAGGCACGGCAAATCTAGGAAAGAAGAGGAAATTTAATACCCTTTTTAATTTCGTATTATTACTTATACTTTATATTCATTTATTCATTTTATTATTATTTTATATTATTTCACTAATTTAATTGGGTTTTGTGAAACATATTTGAATTACTATTATTAATTTATTATATCTTATGTCACTCTCGCGATTAAGATGAGGAGGTTATGCTGCGTTTGCCGCGGTACCCGTCCGTGCCTCCAAGAGCACGTTAAACAATCAGTGCCGGGTGTCCTACGAATACCTATGACAGTCGTTACGAGTAGTCAGAAGCCCGAAAGTCTGACAACCGGTCTAAACTTAGGATATTGGCATTGCCCAATAATTGGGTTGCGGAGGTCTGATGGCAGTCGCATAGGTTTAGGATTAGGTTAGGATGCTATAAGGGTATAAAGAATACCACATACATGTAGGATGTTAATTCGGAACGCATCATAATTTAAATAAAAGTAATTGTGCATGAATGCAGCGATGAGTGAAGGAGAGGATATGTGTGCGAGCGAGAAGGGGAGCGTGGCGAGCTAACAAAAGACGATTATGAGCGTGTACGCTGTTAGACATTTCATACAAATTTTCAAGTCCTTATTTTTCGATATAAAAGGACCAATTTTAATGAAACTTCATCCATCTGAAGGGTACATAGGACTAAAAAGTTAGTAGAAAACATTTTAGAAAAATAGTGTTACAGTTAAATTAGATAGATTTTAAATTTTCCATACAAACAGAAACTTCCAATTATCTTTTTTTAAGTAAGACGTTTCGAAAATGTTTTCTACAAACTTTTTAGATTTAAGTAAGTACCTATCTTGCATATGCGTGTGAAGTTTCATCAAAATCGGTACAGTCATTACGAAAAACAAAGACTTGAAAATTTGTATGAAATGCCGTACGGCGTACACGATCTTAAGATCGACGACGACGAGTCGAAGATGTAAAATATTTTAAAATAAGTTTTGAAGACGAAAATATATTTTATTTCGGTCATCCACGCCACCCTACATACATAAATACATACAAACGCGTAAATAACATAACCCTGCCTTTGCTATTTCGCAGACAGGTAAAGAAGGACTAAGAAATATAATGAAGTACAAAGTCTAGTTGTCTTACTGGCTTGCAAAGCACAATTATGAGATTATAATAAGAAGATGGGCCGCAGCATCCGCCTGTCTCCGAGTTTTTGTCTAAAATTCCGGTCAAGGTTTGAAAGCTTTTTAGGAGATTGCAATCAAGCATGAGATACGAAGCAAGGTTGTAAGACGCGGAGAAAGTGACAAAAAAATAACTTTGTCGAGCTAGCACGGTGAGTCCGTGATGTATTCAACTCAAAGACAAACGAATAAAATATCTTGATTTATTACACGAGGTTCTCGGCATGTGAGATGTGGATTCAGCAGTTGTTGTCCCGATAGTCGTCACGGCGAATGCTAATGAGGCTCTTGTTGGGCGACTAGATATAGGGCTTGATACAAAAAGCAGTACTCCTTGATACGCATGGTGAGGAGGTTTCTTTCTCTGAAGCCCTAACTGTCGGCAACTTGGAACCTGACATCTTTATCGTTCATCGTTACCTACATTTTGACAAGTTATGCGAACATAAATGTAGGGAAAAGCAGTTTTTTTTTTTCGCGATTTCAGTTTTGGTTCCATAGTAAAAGTTGTTCATAATGATTAATGATGAGTACAGTGACCTCTTAAGAGGTTGTGCGTTATTTTATGTTACACCTTGTATAATACTCGTACAACATCCTAATTGCGCAAAACCGTCGTCACCGCTATGACTTTGATTTTGACAATACAACAATATTCACTGCGTCATTGCGTAGTGCAGAAGTTGTGGAGAAGCCGAATTGTTAAGACATACGTTGCTATGGTAATTGTTGACGTGTCAAAATCAAAGCCATAGCTGTTGATTACGAGTGTGTAACGCAATTAGAATGCATTTAAAGGTCACAGCTCATTAGAGCCACCCGGCACCCGACCCGTATCGCCTCGTCGCTCGGCGTCCACTCGTTGTCAGCAGGTGGTTCACGGGTGGACGCCGCGTTATCACCAGTAAACGTCGCGTGGTCAACCAGAAGAGTCGTCGGAAGAGTACACTCGATGGCAGCGCGCGGTTCACTCGGGACTTGTAAGTTGGCAATGCGCAGCAACGCAAGGCAAGTATGCGAGCAGCGAGTTGACACCGAGTGGTCAACTCGTCGTCCGCGCGTGGACGGCATACATCCGAGGTGATCCGGTGACGCTACGGAGTTGATGTAGTGAGCGCACCTCCATACAAGTTCATATGAATAGAAGAATACTAACCGCACGAGGCGTGGCGATGCGGGTCGGATGCCGGGTGGCTATAATTAGCTGTGACCTTTAACGTTGCCCGAAAATCAATCAATCTTATCGTATAAACAAAATCCGTTCAGTAGTTACGGAGAAAATCGTGCACAGACAGACAGACACGCCGAGGGACTACACAATATCAAGAAGTATTTCTAATTCAAAAAAATACCTTTATGCATGTTTACATCCATGTCGAACGAATTCCCATGAAATCTGACAGTCGTATAAGCTTGCGAAGTTCAAACACATACCCATTCCTAACAACAGCAGCTACATACTCAATTGAATACAACTACTACAATAACCAACCTTCCGTTTGCTTTCAATTTGGCAAGATAATAGACAGCTCCATACCATGTCAGCTGGAACCCGTCCACCGCTGAACAAGCGAGGAGATTTGCATAACTACCAGCGGTATTTGTAACCGACGAATGCTAGCCAATCTACCGGTGATTTGGTGTGATGAATGTTACTGCCCATCCCTAATTGCTTGCTATGAATGTCTGGTTCACAGACGCAATGGTCCGGTTGGATTTGGTTTTGGATTGTATTATTAACCATGAATGGAACGAGAGTCCCCGAAAGAAAACATTCGTTTTTGAATCTCGCTAATGCACGTTTTTAACCCCCGACGCAAAAAGAGGGGTGTTAAAAGTTTGATTCGATATGTGTGTCTGTGTGTCTGTCTGTGGTACTATAGCTCTTAAACGGGTGAACCGATTTAGGTGCGTTTTTTTTTTATTTAAAAGCTGGTTTTCCAGCGGTGGTTCTTAGACAGGTTTTATCAAAATCGGTTCAGCCGTTTCAGGGTTATCACCTGTTTTGTGATTTGCGTTGGGGGTTTTTAAATTTTTAAATTTAAATGTTACAAAAGATTATTTTGATGAGCGTGAGGTTCTGGGTTCGATCTCCAATTCGGGCAATGTGTTATTGGATTTTTCTGTGTGGAATTTCTCAGTAGCGGAGTCTGGATTTGTGCCCGATTGATGGCAATAAGCTCGTCCTCTATTACATGGGATATAAACATAACGGCGAAATGAGGGTGTTCTTTACACCTCTGCACAACCCCTCGAAGAATTCAAGCGTGATAATATCCACACGAATGTTACAAACGATAAAGTGAATTTGCCTGTCTTTTTGATACGTCTTTACTACTAAACTACTGAACTAATTTCGATAAAACTTGGCACAAAAACAACACGAATCCCTGAAAACGACATCACATAGTTCTCATCCCAATTAAATAAGTAATTTTCAAATAACAGCTAGAACTTAACATAAATATATGTTACATTTCTCTCGTAATCCACAAAGAAGTTATATAGATAGCTCATAGCACAGTATATACATGCTACTTTCCATATCAAGATCAACCTAAAACATATTCCAACAGTATACAATTTTATTTAGGTCCCAGTGCGAGATAAGATAATGAAAAACAATACTTTTGCCCGGGCAATAAAACAGGCGGCAAAAGCGGGCGTTTATCGTCGTAAGTAGAACACAGGCACACCACGGCATAAATTGGACGTAAAAGGCCGGTTGGTATCAAAATGGGGTTTGATTTTTCTGTTTTCTTTGATGAATAAACAGGGAAATAAAAATTGGCGTCCATCTTTTTTGTTGCGAATGTTATGAAAGACGATACGTTATAAGTATTGTTGTTTAGGGTTCCGTACCCAAAGGGTAAAACGGGACACTATTACTAAAACTCTGCTATCCGTCCGTCTGTCACCAGACTATATCTCATTTATTTATTTATATACTCTTTATTGTACACCAGGTTAACAAAACAAGGAAAAACAATTTAAATACAAAAAAATGTACAATGTTATCGCGCAAGGCGATCTCTTCCAGACAACCTTTGGATGGACTGGAAGAATGGAAAGAGAAAAACGGGCAGTGTAGGCGTACTTGTACATTACGTACATATTATTACTTAGATTTAATAATAAAAAATACATAACAATATATTTACATAAATATGAAAAAAAAACATAAATATAATAATAATAAACTAATAAGATGATGATGATATGATGATGATATGATGGCCAAGTGTTTGACCGTTTGAACAATGAGCTTACAATAACAATTTAAGCAGTAATGGCCAAGTGTTTGACCATCTGAACAATGAGCTTATAATAACAATTTAAGCAGTGATGGCCTAGTGTTTGACGGTTTGAACAATGAGCTTATAATAACAATTTAAGCAGTGATGGCCAAGTGTTTGACCGTTTGAACAATGAGCTTATAATAACAATTTAAGCAGTGATGGCCTAGTATTTGACGGTTTGAATAATGAGCTTATAATAACAATGTAAGCAGTGATGGTCAAGTGTTAGACCGTTTGAACAATGAGCTTATAGTAACAATTTTAGCAGTGATGGCCAAGTGTTTGACCATTTGAACAATGAGCTTATAATAACAATTTAAGCAGTGATGGTCAAGTGTTTGACCGTTTGAACAATGAGCTTATAGTAACAATTTTAGCAGTGATGGCCAAGTGTTTGACTATTTGAACAATGAGCTTATAATAGGTTCCCTATCCATTTGCATAAAATTTTAAGACCTAATATAACTTAGCATAATTTTGTTTGGCATAATTATATTTTCGCATAATATAATTACGCATAACAGCTTACGCATAATTTTTTAAGCATAATTTCTCTAACCATAATAATGATTAAGCATAAAGTTCTAAAGCATAACTTTTTTAAGCATAATATCTTAAAGCATAAATTTATTTACGCATAATGATATTAAAACATATTTTTATAAGTATAACAATGAAATAATTTCCGGAGCAAATTTCAAAAGAACAACGTACAAATCAACAAAGTTTAAAATAACGATGGTCATTTGATCAAAAGTTCAGCTGATCAAAGTCTGGAATTTCAATGTTTAAATTATTTATTACACTATTGACCAAATCGTTTAAAGGTCAAAATGGATTACTGGATAAATTGTTTTTATACACCTTCAAGGCCTCTTCATGAGACGATTATTCGTCACCTACTTTCATTTTCACAATAAAAACTTAAGGGGATGTTTGTAAGGTTGAGGCTTCAAAGCAGAGTCGACGGAGCCCCGCTGTGCGGGGCTCCTATTTCTGTCTGCAGGGTTTAAAGTAACCTAACACGAAGGGGATGACGGGGGCTTCGTTCGCTCGCTTCGCTCGCTCACTCTAGCCCCCATCATCCCCATCGAACCTAACCTATCCGTGTCGGGGTGCGCCTGCGACTAGATTATTAGACAATGGTAAAAACATTTCTGATTATCATAACTAACATTATGCTAATAGTCATTAGGCCTACTAACGTTATGCGAAACAAATTTATGCGAAAACAAATTAGTCTTTAAGATGATTATGCCAACATAAAATGTATGCCTAAAAAAATTATGCCGAAGTATTATTATGCCAAAACAAATTGTGCCAAAATCGTTATGCCGAAGTATATTAGGACAAAGAACATTATGCGAAAAGAAGGGATCCCCTTATAATAACCATTTAAGCAGTGATGACCAAGTGTTTGACGGTTTGAACAATGAGCTTATAATAACAATTTAAGCAGTGATGGCCAAGTGTTTGAACATTTGCTTTCCGGCACGTACCTCTAACTTTTCAAATTCATGTGCGGATCCGATTTCGAATATCATTTGCGTAGAAAGTGCTCAAAGATAACTGTTCTGTTCTATATGCTATTTCTCTGGTAAGGAAAGAAACAGAAAAATATTTTTAGCAACTTTTTTAAACTTATTTCTTTGTTTAAACCTTATTAGGAGGTTTAGATACGATCACTTACCACTATCGCAAGACAAAAAAGATAAAACAAATATTATTTTATTTTTAATTAAGCTAAATCCCGTGCGGTATTAATCTATACCAGTAATAGATAATGTGGTTTTATAGAATTACACTTTGTTTACACTCGGTTCACAACCAAAAAACAAAGAGGATTGCAGAAACATGTAGGTACTAACATTGCATATTTACCCTAAAGGTAGTACACTGTATTAACTCTAGTTAGTATAAGCGTACGACAACGATGTGAAAAAGCGGAGCCTTCTAATACAGGCATTGTTTTCCTAAAGGGAGGCTCCAAACACGTTTAAATGCACAGAACTTATAATAAGAGGCATAGAAATGTTACTTACGCTGAAAGCGGGAGGCGCCTATATGGCTGAAAAGCCAGATATTTGATTTACCAGGCTCAGTCTGAAACGAACCGTCGTCATGACAACTGTTCAATAAAATGGGTTATTGTAGCGTAACCAACTGTGGAAATTGTTCAGAAAAGGGTGACTGTGCTTCTAAAAGGATTACATTTCACTGGTGAACATCGTAATTTAAAAAATAACATCATAATAATAAAAACAACAATTTCGCGGACAAATTTAATAACAGCACCGAATGTTGTTATTACCAAGTGATTCGATATACATTGCTTGTTTAAGTTCGGAACACAATGTAAGCCACGATTGAGACACCGCAATGGATTAAAACAATAAACGATATTTTCTCACCCACAACTATGCCATAGTACGGCCGCTGTTGGCAGACGCGAGTTAGTGCTGTGATGTCAGTGTTTCCCAGTTATCGATATATCCACAGTAGTCAACAAATAATGCTTTGTTAAAATTCCAGTGATAATTTTGTTTTATTTTCTTATTCCGTTTTTGGTGTCATTTCATTTCATGATTTATTTTAATTCAAATCTAAAGTCAACAAGTCAAGTCAAAAAATTGAAATGGTATTAAAAAATACTACAATTGATGCCCAAACTATTCTATTCTTTACGTCCGTGTGGTACCGGGCGTAAAGAATAGCACTACCCCATCTGTTCCCGTAGGTGTCGTAAAAGGCGACTAAAGGATTCACTAGAGGATGGGCAGCAGCGTTCTCAATACTTAACAATACTTTAACAACCATACTGCGATCGCCAACTCACCTGCCAAGCGTGGCGATAATTGCAACCCAAACCCCCCCCCCCCCCCCCCCAACATTGTTTGGGAGAGGCCTATGTCCAGCAGTGGACGTCATTCGGCTGAATGATGATAATGATGCCCAAATGGGAAGAAACTTCGAAAAATTTTAAAATTAGGTGTCATTTACAGCGTATCATTTCGTAGGTATCAACATTTTTAAAGAAATTGATTTTCACCAATTTGACTAAGTGCCCATGGACAATCATGTAATTCTATTAACAAAATGTGTAATGGAATGGTATACAACGTGTTACAAAAATACCCCTAAAGCCCAAAGGGGATTAAAAAGTCCATTGTAAAGAGTCTATTGCCAATATTTTAAAACAAAAGGAAGACCCAGAAAAAAAATTTGGACAAATCATAAAATAAAATCATCATTGAATAGCTATCCTGAAAACATAAAAGTAAAGAGTAGACTACCCAGAAACTCCAGAAAGTCATTTACATTCTAAAAAAAACACAAAATAAATTAACGCACAGTACAAGACAATGCACAGTTTAATTGATACTTTTAATACTGATTTTCGTAAAGGATATCTAACACACTCTACAGATACACATACACACATCTTACATCAACACACGCAATTCCATAGACACAGCCAAACATGTCACATTCTAATACTATTGGACTATCACGTAAGTCGTCACTAATTATATGTATCAACCTTCTTCATGGACTAATTTACATCCACACCAAATAAAATAAATCCTTGTAAATTAGAAATCCCCTAGCGACTGCATCTGCAAATTGTAACAATCGATAACATTTTATCTTGCGTCAAGTACTAGCGTAAATGTAAAATAATTGTATATGTGTGAGTATAATATGCGGTACGTGTTTATTCAACGCTCTTTCTTAGTCTTAAGGTTCATAATTGTTAGTAGTAAATGTATAAGTAATTGTGTGCGTAATTGCGTAGGTATGGTTCTAGTTTTTTGTATGTATGAGTTAGAGTGAAAAAAGCGGCGACATCGGTTCCGGAAGGAAAAACAATTGATACCATTTCTATTCTCATATTATAAGTTCTGTGTTTAAATGTAATGCAATTTTCTATACTCACAATAAACTATTTTGTATTTTTGTATTGCTGATTCCTTGCCAAGCTTAGAGACGAAATGTAAAAGTCTCCATACGCTTAAAACCGGAACTTAAAATTTGTAATTCTGAGAAGTTTTTAGACTTGCTAGATGCCTGGATACCTATTTAATTTTTGACCATATTTTTCACAATATTTTTTCTGCGATTCCTGCACTTAAGTCTACATTGCTCTCTCATAACTATTCTAAATCACAACTGTACTTACTCAAATTGTTAAAGATATGGATTTTAAAAGAGTAACCATGGAGTTTCTTGCCGACTCTTCTCCATAGAAAATGACTAATTGAAACCGTGCACCTAAATTCGACTTTTCATATGCGCCTGTAATGGTTTATATTATGAAATAAATACCTTTGATTTTGAACACATCAATGCTGCTTGGCGGCAAAAATAGATATGAAAGTAGTACAATTTTGGTGTACAATAAAGTATATTCTATTCTATTTTACTTTCCCGGACGAGCATTTTCATAAAAAACTCTATTCAACTAAAACTATTCTTAAACTATACAGTATAATAACAAATGATTCCTAGTGACGATACTGGGTAAAGTTAAGTTACCACTAAAAGTTGGAGATGAGTTACCGCTTGGAGTGAAGAAAAACAAAAATAGACGTAAAAAAATATTCACAAACTCTGCAGCAGAGCTTTCGGAAGCTGTTTCTGTTATTAAAACGAACAGTTACCCGCGGCGCCGCCTGATTCTAACGTGCCTTTTTAATATCTCAAGTGCTTTATTTGCTCCATTGGGATCTTATACAGAGTGTTAACGAAATCGTGTAATTCCTTCAAACCGCGTGATCTACTGGTGACACAGATTAACCCTAAAAGGGAATTTTCGAAAAATAATTTTTAAAAAATTCTAAAAAATTTTTTGGTTTTCCTTTTCTGAATCTTTTTAGAGCATTGAGTTATCTGATTGTAAAGAGCGATAACGCGTTAGTCGTTCCTGCCAGCCGTGTCGCCGTACTTTCATTAATTTATGCGTGGCATCGAAATGTTCACACAATTAAAATTATTTTTTTGCAAAAAAAAAAAACCTTTTTTTTTTCTGAATCCTTATTAGGTGGTTTAGATACGATCGGTAACAAAGCCGCATGAAAAAAAAAAAGTTTTATTTTTTATTTTCAATCAAGCTAAATCCCGTGCGGGGCCTGTCTACACCAGTAGTAAATCATGTGGTTTTAAGGAATTACACGAATTTGTTAACACCCTGTAGAAGAAAGTTTCATGACACTCCGGCAGATCTGCCCTTCCCTCCACTCCTTCCTAATAGTAACAATATATACCATTGAAAAACTCTCGTTGTGGAGATTGTGTAGTTAGCCTATAACAAAGGGGAGATTGTTTAGTTAGCCTATAACAAAGGGGAGATTGTGTAGTTAGCCTATAACAAAGGGGAGATTGTGTAATTAGCCTATAACAAAGGGGAGATTGTGTAATTAGCCTATAACAAAGGGGAGATTGTGTAATTAGCCTATAACAAAGGTTGTCTATGTAAAACCGGGTTCGCAGCGCCAATTTTCTAACATGTTATTGTGTTTTTGCGAACAAAACTGGTAGGCCACGCCCCTATTCGGTTAGCAAACAATGTTAAGCCTGGTCCGCAGCGCCAATTTTGCGAACAAAACTGTTAGGCCACGCCCCTATTCGGTTAGCAAACAATGATAAGCCGGGTCCGCAGCGCCAATTTTGCCAACAAAACTGTTAGGCCACGCCCCTATTCGGTTAACAAACAATGTTATCCTGTTTGCAAACACGAAAACACGGCGCAGCGGACCCGGCTTAACATCTTTAACCATTTGAATCCATCTAAGAGCATTTTTGAACTTACTTTTAATTACCGATTAAATTAAATGCAGATTGATGTTATCTACACTTAATAAATATTAGCCTGTAACTGTCCCACTGCTGGGCAAAGGCCTCTTCTCATACAGAGAAGGAACGAGCATTGATCGCCACGCTTGTTCACTGCGGGTTGGCGATTTCAGACCATAAGGCCAGGTTTCCTCACGATGTTTTCCTTCACCGTTTGTCAGTGGTGTCTTAGATTAACTAAGAAAGTAATATGAAATTGAGAAAGTCACATTGGTACTTGCCTAGATTTGAACCAGCTACCCGGTGCTTAACAAGCGGGGCTGTAACCTCCAGGCCACCACGACACTATCTTCTATCTACACTTGATGATGTTTTTTTTTAACCGACTTTAAAAAGGAGCAGGTTTTCAATCCGGATGTTTATATTTTTTTAAATGTTTTTTCGGGAATAACTCCGTCGTTTATAAACGGATTTGCAAAATTCTTTTTTTGTTTGAAAGAATATTCTTCCGAAATGGTCCCATTTAAATTTGATGAAGATCTGATGAAGACCCTCGGAGATTGACAATGGAACTCTTCAATGGATAACAGCAAATTACCCGAGATTGCTGTAATTGCATGTTTGTGGATTGTTAATGCCACTAAAAATCGAAAATTAAAATAACTTTGCGAAAAAAGTAAAAAAAACCGACTTCAAAAAAAACTAAAAAGAGTAAAATAATTACCATATTATAAAACGAACAGTTTCAGAAGTCGGTGCCTTCAATTATGTTCAGTGTAAAATTGCACCGACTTCTAAAACTGTTGGTTTTGTAATATGGTAATTATTTTACTCTTTTTAGTTTTTTTTTAAGTCGGTTTTTACTTTGTTTTAAGTTATTTTGTTGATTGCCTCGTTGGTCAAGCGCGACTGCTGAGCGAGAGGTCCCGGATTCGATCCTTGTATGTACAGTCAGATACCTTATAGAGATATACAGATACCTTGTCCAGTCAGAAATGTACATCTCAGCACAGCTATCGATCTGAATCCAAAAATACAATCCGAATGAGCTGCTGCTATTTTTTTGAACAGTTGTGTACTGCATCTGATCCGAATTTCATAGATTTGCAGTCGAGTTTCCTCGGATCCTATTTTCTCTGATTTGGACGCAGTGCAAAAGCGCTCTTACAGCGATTACGCACTGCATCCGATCCGGATGCGTGAAAATAAGAATAAAAAAAAACTCTGACCGAATTCGGATATTGCTTTACGCACTGCATCCGATCTGAAAACATGAAAATACGAATCTAGAGTCTAAAAAACTCGGACCGAATTCGGATATCGCTTACGCACTTATCCGATCTCTGATCCAAATTCAAACAATTCAGGGGCCATCTTTGGCATATCCATTTGGCGTCCGATTTGAATCCGAGGTAATGCGAAAGCGTTCATACAAACAGTACTACGGCTACTTCGGTCCGTCAATATTTCTTCCGAATTGGAAATTCACGGATCACGGAGAGAAATCGGATGACGGAAGTCGGGTCTAGTACTTAAACTACCATACAAATAGTTCTATGACTACTTCGGAACGTATTTTCTCGGATTCGGATCGGATGCAGTGCGTAACCGCTTTTAGATTCGTATGCAAGACAAATGGCCCCTTCTTAGCTTTGCCTCAAGTATTTTGTAACAAACTTCCAACCTAACCGGATGTAACTGAATGTCAGTAGAGAATTTACCAAAAACATTCAACACAATTACAATTTCTACTTACGAAAATGTTAAAATAAGCCCTTTTAACTAATAAAACCGTGGGTTAACGATCTGGAACGACCGCATAATACGTCTGTAATGGTGTACAACGAAAACCACACACCATGAACTTTTGAACCTACCAGTCTGTAAGAGCGAGATGGCGTTAACTTTATGTAACCATCCTTTTCTAGCAACAGAAATGATGTGGTTTTAAAACTGTTTAACAGATGCTCATGTAATAATATTACGATAAAATTTATTTTGGGCGAAACTTAAATCATTGTGACCGGTTGCGTCCCGCGTGTCGTCCCAGGACGACACCGCCATTGTTTATCTATTGTGTCTATAATTATGGTGATTGAGAGGTTAAATTATTAACTAACCATAGAAGGTTTGTCGTACTTCTACCATATGCCTCTGCCAGGACTGGGTACCTTAACACAATCAGCCTATTACTGTCCCACTACGGGCACGGGCGTCATGTCTTAACACATTCGAGTCCACCACACTTTTCATAGAGCTCATACGCCATCCCTCCATACATATTGCTAGTGGACCTTCCAGGAGGATGCTTAGCATTACAATTGCGCTAAGAGCGAATCCTCGAGGAGGGTTCCTGGCATTAGGTTAAGAACCTTGAAAAACACGCTACTACGTCGTAAGATAGGTGTTTGGTTGTTTCACGACGGTGAATTTTCCAAGAAAAACCTGCATTTAAAATGAGCCCTCCTCGAGGTCTCCCGGCATGGCGAATGCGACTACAGGGTGCCCTCCTGGAGGACACCCCGCACTGAACGTGTTAATGAGACACTTTCACTGAGTATTAGAAGGGGGGTCACTGAGGGGAGAGTACTGTAAATGGTAAAACAAACCACAACCGTTAAGTATTGCCCTGCGACCTCGAGCCACATTTATTTCTAGAGTTTCGTACCTCAAAACGGAACCCTTATGGTGAGATTTCAGTGGCTGTCTGTCTGTATGTATGTAACAACCATTTTTCTCAGTGACTACTATTGCTAGCGACTTGAAATAATCTGTGAACATAGAGGATCTGATATTATAACAGAAACCATAAAATTAAGTTTTTTTTCTGTTTTCTATTGTACACACGGCTACACATCAAGCTATACAATTCCAGTTTACACTGACCTCTCATTGTAAGGAAATCCTATGCAATGCGAGATCAGCTTATACTGGAAATGTACAGCTTGATCTGTAGCCGTGTGTACGAGTACCTAACCCTCGAACTTGGACCCGTCGGACCCTGACAAGAAATGGTTTAAATCTAAGGTTAACAGATTTAAAATATACGTATCACTTTCTAAAGTCATATCACAAAAAGAGACGGAAATATATTAAAATCTGGTTTTGTCGTAGATTCGTAGAACATCTCTTGGAATAAAAGCGGTAAAGGTTCCTTTTAGCCGACTTAAAAACACAATTCACAGCCGAACTCCATACCACGCGACCGACAAGTCAGTTAAATAAACACGCACTCAATAATTAAGTGCCAATCGCGGCGGACGTGTACATTGTATCCGCTGTGTTACTGACAAGCCACACCCGATCGCTTCGCCGCGTTAAATTCAATTAATTTATCATTAAAACTCACTGATTGACTTCGTGCACGTGGAATTAATTACCAAACCTTCAAAGTCAAAGTTTTTATTTCAAGTAGACAGGTGCTTTTAAAACGTCAAAACTAGGTGCACGGTTCCAAAAGGTAGGTCTCATGGAGAAGAACCGGCAAGAAACTCTATGGATACTCTTTTTAAATAATAAGCCATGACAATTTCACTACAGTATCGTGAGAAAAATAGTATGAGAATAACGCAGGTTAATGCAAGAAATAAACTCATAAGAGTACCTAGCAAATAGAAAAATACGCCTTTTGGGATTGCTATAGCAGTTAAGATTCTTCATCGGAAAGAGTTTTTTTTTTGTTAGTGAAAACAAACAATTGTACATTATTTCTTACATCTAGTTACTTAATAAAATAGGTTTTCGTACAATCCACTACGTTTCCACATATTACTAAAAAAATAAGAGATAGGCACACGTTGAAGGTGTTCACAATTCTAGTCTTATTATATAAACTTTAAATGATTAGAGGTGACATTTTAATATTTTTACAACACTTTTCTTAAATTAATTGTGAGTTGAGGCGAAAGTATCGATTTTATTTAAGTATTTGTTATAATTTTTGACTAATCTGTCGAGGGGCGCCCGCTCACCCGCGTTTGTACGACTGGTAGTCGTAGCAAAAATCGGGTAAGCGCGCGCCTCTCGTCTAATTACGGTTCTAGGCACGACATACGATATATTAACTAGTTCAGAGCAGTCAAACTTGTTGTGTTACAGCTCCTTGTGAAGAGTTCTCCAAGGAAGTACTGCTTCCATTCCTATTTCTGCCGCTTAGCAGCACTGCTGAGTTCCGATTTGGAAGGTATGGGTGCCGGTGAAATTATAGGCACATGAGACTTTGTCAACAACATTTTGTCTCTAAGGTTAGCAATGCATCAGCAATCCTCTTGATGTTGTAAGTGTATGTAGACGGCGGTAACCACTTACCATCGGGTGGGACGTCAGCTAGTTTGCAAACCGTTAAAAAATAAAGTAAAGAAAAACGAATGCAAGTAGTATCCCAAAATTAAATTAAATAATGAAAAAGAATATAGAAAGAAGAAACAAAGACAAGAAAGAAAAAATATGTATTCACGCCAACAAGACGTACAAAAACTACACAAAATCAAAAATAAACTATTGGGAAAAATATGCGTTACATTCGCACAAAACGGCCATCGCTCAGCATAATACTGTGACTCACGTACGAGACAGAGCCACAGCGCTGGTTTTCAGTGACAGCCGGCGTTGACATGATGACGTCCACCGGTGCAGCAAGTAAAATGAAGAAAAAAATATGAAGAAGTAAAAACTTTTTTTACTGGTATGTAGTCCCTCTAAAGGTCGGGACGTTGAGCCACTAAAAGGTGGTGCAATGATTTTTAAAATTCAGATTCAAAATCGTGGATAAATAAAAGTTAGTAAGAAATGTATTGAGTACGGCTCTGTGACTGAACGACGAAGCTCGGGGACCGGCACATAAAGACCCCAAACCGTGGTCTAGACATTACATTACAGGACTAGTGCATGAGCGTTAGCTCTGCAGTCACCAACCCAAGCCAAGTCAAGAGCCAAGAATGAAGACGATAAGTAATAATGTAAGAGAAGTATTTATCTAGTAATAGACTATAATATGCTTAAAGGAACGACGAAGCTCGGGGACCGGCACATAAAGAGGTAGTCCCAGACCGTGGTCTAGACATTACATTACAGGACTAGTGCATGAGCGTTAGCTCTGCAGTCACCAACCCAAGCCAAGCCAAGAGCCAAGAGTGAAGACGATAAGTAATAATGTAAGAGAAGTATTTATCTAGTAACAGACTATAATATGCTTAAAGGAACGACGAAGCTCGGGGACCGGCACATAAAGAGGTAACCCCAGACCGTGGTCTAGACATTACATTACAGGACTAGTGCATGAGCGCTAGCTCTGCAGTCACCAACCCAAGCCAAGCCAAGAGGCAAGACCAAGCCAAGAGTGAAGACGACAAGTAATTTATTTATTTATACTTTCGCACATAAATTTGTACAGAGGCGGACTTAATGCCATAGGCATTTTCTACCAGTCGACCTTAGGGTGATGCAGAGAAAACATGGTAGGTGCACTAAAAGAGCTATGTGATGTGTACAAGTAATAATGTAAGAGAAGTATTTATCTAGTAACAGACGATAATATGCTTAAAGGAATTTAACAGTACACTCAAGACTAGACGATTAATCTCTGTTCAAAATAGAAAGGTATGAAAACTAAATGCAAAGTTCCTGCCAGGGTTGCGGAATTTGTTCGAAAGAGTTACCGCGGCCCTAGAGGCCTACTCCCTATGTCCGTCAACGAAGTTAGTCACCCGTCCGAAAGTAGCCCGAAACGTAGGAGTGAACAAAATAAGTGTCAAGTTCAACTTTTCGGACGGGCAAAAACACAGCGGTAGTAGGGGCAACTGTCTAATCGTGTTGTCATTCGTTCTTAGTTCGGGCCCCTAAATAATCGTATGTCCGTAGGTGATAGGGAGTAGGAAACGCTCGTAACTAAGGCCGAAACCACGGACTTCGTGCTTATGGAGTAGGACCCTTGGAACGCAAAGGGCATTAGGAGGAACACGGATGGGTTTTAGTTAGTAAGAGTCTGACACTCCCTTCCGCTCCGTCCAGAGCGGAAGGAGTCATATGATGATTTCCAACCCATAAAAAAAAGGTCGGGCAAAGTTATTGTAGTGTTGTTATTGGGTTTTTCCGTTAGGAATTTCTGAGTAGCAGCCCGAAGTCTGGATTTGTGCCTAGTTAATGGCAATTAAATATTACCCCTGCATAGCCTGTATCTGTCCCACTGCTGGGCAAAGGCCTCTTCTCATACAAAGAAAGAACGAGCATTGATCGCCACGCTTGCTCATTGCGGGTTGGCGATTTCAGACCATATAGTCAAGGTTTCCTCACGATGTTTTCCTTCACCGTTTGTCAGTGGTGTCTTAGATTAACTAAGAAAGTACATATGAAATTGAAAAAGTCACATTGGTACTTGCCTGGATTTGAACCAGCAACCCGGTGTTTAACAAGCGGGGCTGTAACCTCCGGGCCACCACGACTTATAATGGCAATTAGCTTGCTCCCTATTACAAGGGACTTAAACATAACGGCGAAATGAGGATGTACTATACACCTCTGCCCAACCCTTTGCAATACAGTCGTGATGTTATGTTACTTAACGTTCGACTCTTCCTATCCCGATATTTGTGATTCAAGCACACAATACCTTTTTAAATACACCGGGAAACGATACAATTAAAAACAACTAGGTACTTCATCCGGTTTTAAGCATAGCTCGATGGTTTCATTTTATATTCCCGCCAAGGAAAACGAAGGCGTCCTAACTAGAACTTCTCTATCGATTCAAATCGATTATTTATTCGAGTCTCGCGCTCGATATTCGGAATTATTTACGCGTAGTCAGCCTCTTGTAAGCTTACGTATTTAAATAATGCGACGCCAACGTCTCTGTTCGAGTAATATACTATGAAGTATCGATTCTTACATATTCATGAAGAAGTTTTAATAGCAATATCTCGCGGATTTTTATTTTCTTTTTTCTTTGTGGCATCTTAATATGGAATGAGATTGTTTTTATTTTGCGAGTGTTATTTTTGTTCTAAAATATGCTTATGATTTTTGACGAAAATTTCTTGGATGAGCATGGAATGTAATTTTAGAATGTGTTGTCCGTGGGGAGACGGGGGTATATAAGTATACAATTCCCCTCCATCACCGGACAAGTGAGACGTAAGAGGCGACGAACCTGGAGGCCTACTCCGAAACTAAAAAACGACGAACATCGAACTTAATCGAATAACCGACGAACATCGAATTAAATATACGATCAATGCATTGACAAGCAACAAACTACTACATGTCAATTAACATTTGGGAGTAGGGTGAATGAAAGACAAAATGTTATATCGCGAAAATCTAATCGATCCGACAGCCGAAACTTCGCCGTCCGTATTTCAGAGTAGGCTCACTGGCCTATTCCGGAATACCCATAATTGTACCCGAATGAATAAAAATGACTATAGTTAATTAAATTAAAAAATTAAAATATTTATTTGACACTTAAAAATACATGTTACAAGCCAGTCTTAATAAAATAGCACACGAATGTATTGCCACGAATCTGATCCTAACCCCCAAACTAGGCCTGGACCTGTATTTTAGGGGTCAGCGTTCAGCTATGGGTTTGATTTGCAATAAAACAAGATTTTGGAGGAGTGTCGCTACAAAGTTGACAGCCAAGTTATTGTCATTTGGTAACACATATCCATTACAAAAGAAAAGAAAAATAAAACACACATAATGTATAAATTACAGTTACAAAAAGAAGGTTAAATGGTAAAGAGATTATGTGTGTTTGTATGTCTGTGTGTGGAAGTGTGTGAGTGTATGAGTGTATGTATGTAAATGTGCATGTGGTGGAAGTGTGATGTATGTGTGTGCATATGGGAGTGAGTGAGTGTCTGGTTTGGTTCGCACCTTTGAGTGTCTGTAAGTATGGGAAAAAGTAAGAATGGATGTCAGTGAGTATAGGTTTATTTATTTACAGATTATATTATGAATGTGAACAAACTTTCCGTCTCCTGATAGTCCATCTTTTGGAGCCAATCAGCTACTTTCTTTTTTATTTCCTGCCGACACATTTTAGCTATGTTTAGCTTTTTGTTTGCAAGATTGTACAGTTTGCTGCTTAAGCTATTAAATTGGTGTTTGGCAAATGAGGTCCTGCAGGGTATAGTAGGGCATATGGAGTATTTACTACGCTTATTTGGGTCCGGTAAGGGAACGGAAGGCTCACCAGATGGGACTAAATACAAGAATTAAGAAGCGAAGCGTGAATGTATAAACTCCAGTCTTGTAATAGAACACCTCTGCTTCTTTCTTTGAGGATTAGAGGTATACATATACAGGCTGTAAGGGTAAACACCGTTATCCTTGAATCCAGTGGTTTGGTTTCATATATAGAACGTAAAATCAATGAAAAATTACAAACTTTTTTTTTGTATTTCATTTTTCCTCAAAAGCATTTCACCCTATGCGCGGGGGCTACAAGCAACGGGAGGGGGCACGGGGAACTCGCCGCGTAGCCTGACGCACGGCCCCGCACAGTTTGCTACCCCAGTCAGTCAGCTGTCTCGTTAGCGAGTGTGTGTACGCCGCGTCATAGCGCCGCCGCACCGCTCATTTCTCGCGCGTATATTTTTTTTTTTTACTCGGTCCTATATTTTTATATTTACGTCAACTACCCATGGTTTGAGTGATAACGGTGTTTACCCTTACATGCCGTATATGTATGTTCACGAAGTCATGTATATGTAGACACGTTACCAGAAGTGAGTATAAAACAGGTGCCGCCATGTTCCTTTCCCATTAATGTCAGAAGCCCTAATTATTCACACTAAATCCATTACCTTACTTACTTTATTATCTATACATTACCTTCATTGCTTAGTGGTAGGATCTATACGGTCCGCCTGGCTAGCTCCCTCACATTAAAGTCCGGCGCCAAGCAGTTCACTATGTTCCGTCGTGTGCATGTGAGAACCAGGGGTATAGGGGAATCCCTCCGTGTGTTCCATCTTAGACCTTGTCTGCTCTTACCATTGGGTGCATCTAGGGTTAAAGAATAAGAGAAATATTTAAAAAAAATGTATTCTAATGTAAAATAATTCATACTACTGACTGCCTCGTTTGTGTAGCGGTCGCAAGCGCGACTGCTGACACTGAGGTCCTGGGTTTGATCCCCAGGTCGGGCAAAGTGTCACTGGGTTTTTCCGTGTGGAATTTCTCAGTAGCAGTCCGGAGTCTGGATTTGTGCCCGGTCGATGGCAATAGGCTCGCCCCATATTACATGGGACTTTAAACTTAGCTGCGAAATGTTGGTGTGTTATTTTACACCTCTGCCAACCCTTCGGGGAATAAAGGCGTGAGTTTATGTCATGTTATTCATACTATCAATACGCCAATAAAATTATAACGCCAACCAAAAACATTTTATAAATCCGAAGCCGTGCCGTGTAAACCAATTAAAACAACACCACAAAAACAATTTAAAACAACGACATTTTTTCAAAACATCGAAAGCCTAGGTGTCGCTTTTACAGCACAATCAAAACAACATATTGGCCGTTATTTCCATAACAATGTTATACAAAAAACTCAATCATAACTCGAGTACTCTTGTGGGGGCACAATAAAACGGTATGTATGTACTCACTTAGAAAATTCTTCGCGGCACCACCGTTGAAAAGTCTACTTAATCTATATGGTAATAAGATTAAAATTTGGAAGGCAAGCAGGCGACTCTTGAGAGATCTCGCGGCGTTATTAACAAAATACGGCAGGTCGGTATGCTTAATACAAAAATATATTCCTTTGTCTACGGTTTTTGGTGAACTAGTGACATTGTGGGGCTTTGCTCGGCTGATATACTGTTTTGTTCAAAGTTGAGTGAATGAGAATAATTGTGCTCGAAAAATAGCAATAGACTCGCCACCTAAGGGTCAAAATACACGTCCGATACTTGCTTCCGGGAGCCGGATCCGACTATCTGATCGGATTCATGAAATATACGTACGATTCTTGTGTCCGATTTTTTCTGAATGACGACGACGCCCGGACGATGCTGACGATTCTGACATCCGATCCGATAGTCTGATCATACGTGTAATTCATGTTCAAACAAATGTATGGCGCGGAGGCCTTCAGATAGTCTGATCAGACTATCGGAACCGACTATCGGAGGCAAGTATCGGACGTGTATTTTGGCTCTAAAAGTCGTAATTATTCTAGAAGATTCACATTCCTGATTCCACAAACTGAGACTGTTAAACATAGGGCTAAGTTTATACAAGAGGCGAAACGTGGGTGTTCTTCTGTAATAGGAAAAGTCCTCTGCTTACCCTTTCAAGAACTATACGCGTGAGTACGTGGACTTATGTATTGCATTTTATTATCTACATCACAGGAGTTCTTAATTTTTACACGATCAAAGATTCATTAAATCTTGATTGCACACTCGTACTACTTAATTATCGACCAGCGACCTGTTACACCTACCACTGACAGTCCAACTGACCGCATGTACCTACGCTGTAAACGCTAATGTAGTAACATCCTATCATAGCCATAGATCCTTTGACTATAGCCCAAGCCTCGAACGTTGGCGCCCAGTCTCGCATTTTGCTCCTTCTTGACGAATATCAACACTATAACACTACAACACTAAAACACTAGTGAGTAATCACCACAAGAAGTACGAGTTCACTCGAAAGCAATTCATCCGGGTCACCAACATATATGTCGCAGAATCAACACAGAAGCACAACTATTAGAATGACTATTGATTATTGTTAATGTAGTAGGATGCCATCTATTATCGTTTGTCGGAAACGTCAAGCAGTGTGCTTGGGTGAAGTCGGTGCGGAGCGTGGCATGTCTTGTTTGACGGTTGTCAGCAAGCTGTCAGCTGTCGGCTGTCAGCTGTCATTCTTTTTAACATTGGATGCATTTGATTTGAGTGAAGTTACTTTGAAGTGAGACACGAGTGCGAGAGGTCGTTTTGCCAGCCTGCACCGAACTTACCGCGTTTCCGTACTTTAATCAGTTTCCATCGGTTTGAACATTAGAGATTTTATTATTTTGTTATCGAGAGTGAATAAATAGAGGACTATAATCAGTGTTGTGACTATTATTTCCTGCCTACACCAAGTCGAACTTGGACTCTGATGACGAGGTACCCCCCAAAGGGTGAACTACCCTCGTTATATAAATCTTAACATCTCGGAAACTAAGAATGAAAGCTTATTTAAATAAAAGTATTTTTAGACTATTTAATACTACTTAAATAAAACTTCTGAAATAGCCTTTAAAATACTTTATATTTGAATAAGCATTCATAGTTTCCGAGGTATTAAGGTTTTTATTGGTGATCCGGATTCTTTGCTCCCGAATTATGCTCTAGCTAGTGAATTGGTTAATAATATCTTCTTCTTCTACCTGGCCTTATCCCAAGATACTTGGAGTCGGCGTAAAGTGTTCTCTTCTTCCATTCTTCCCTATTATCCGTCCCGCTATAATTTACTCCCTTTTCATTCATATCATCTCTCACACAATCCATCCATATTTTCTTTGGTCTAGCTCTTCCCCTTTCTTCTTCTTTGGTTAATAATTATTGTGATACAATAACAGGTAAAAAATTGGCAGCAAAAACTAAGATCGCTTGCAGCACTCGAGCCGTTCGGATATCTCATTTTCCATTTTGCTAATATTTTTAGTTCGTTCTTGTCCTTAAAGAACAATTCTGTCTTAGTTTTCCGCTATTCCGAACAGACGAACAAACTTAATCGTACACTTCCTTTGTCTCTCGCTTCATAATATGTATTCCCCGAATAAATGTAAATGTTCCCTACATATTTGCAAGTATTCTACGTGAACTGCGCTCTTTAATTCCACAGCCTCCTTTCCCCGTTGTATGAAAATTTCATATCCTGAAATTGAAAATATAGTGCGTAGAACCACTTTGTAAGGAAGTCAGTGAAGGTTTTGTTTTACGTACCGTCATTTGATTTCGATTAATAATCCTTAAACGTGATCTAGACGCAATATCTAGATTTCTGTAATGTGTACAAATCATGGAGGTTCAAATAACAGTTAAGTGTTTTAATTTCTTTTACACAAAAATGGTAGTAGAATTTTACGTTTTAGAGAACAACTAAATCAAAGAATAGTAAGTCTGCAATTTTCCTACTTATTCCTGTCCCGCACTTTAAAATATCCGATTTTCTAGAAATATACTGGTTTTCTGCGAGCAATGTGATCACTGCCACTTAAAATTGGCAATTCTTCTTGCTGTGTCGGTTACCCCGGTTTTCCTGCGGATCTCATAATTTCTGATATGATTACGCAGGGAAACTCCGAGCATAGCACTCTCCATTGCCCATTGGGTGACCTTGAGCCTGTGCTGTCCTATGCTTTGCGCTACATAAGAAACAGAGGACCAGTCGATATAACGATGCTTGGGGGAGGCCTATGCCACTAGACGAGTGAACGTATTTCGGTTGAATGATGATTTCTCTTAAAACCAGTATCATGATACTGGTTTTAAGAGAAAATGTGTAACATCATCTGCCTAGCCTTTTCCCTAACTATGTTGGGGTCGGCTTCCAGTCGAACCGGATGCAGCTGAATATCAGTATTTTACATGGAGCGACTGCCTATCAGACCTCCACAACCCAGTAACTGGGTAATACGATACTCTTGGTAAGACTGGTTGTCAGACTTTCTGGCTTCTGACCAACAGTAACGACTGTCGAAGATCTACAAATGACAGCCGGGACCAACGGCTTTACGTGCTTTCCGAGGCACGGAGGAAACTCGCTATGGTAAATGGTCACCCATCTACAGACCAACCTCGGCAAGCGTGGCTTAACCCGGAAGATCGGTCTATGCGGCTGTAATTATTTAGCCACGAGCTCCTCGCTCGCCCCCTATTACATGGTACTTAAACATAACGGCGAAATGAGAGTGTACTCACACCTCTGCCCAACCCTTCGTGGAATACAGACGTGATGTTTATGTAATAATATATTTACTTTCACACGAATTTGTTGCTGTCTTTTACGAAAAAAAAACGCTCACAACACACAGAGTAATATATTATTTCAAGCTAAAAAATCCTTCACAAAAAAAACACGACACAAGATCCTTGTTAACCCAAAATTTCCATGACTCCGTTAAAGCCTAAAAACATAAACATAATACTTGGGCATACTGCGAGTATTAAGCTTGCTAAGTAAGGGCGGATGTTACTTCGTGACGGTATACTTACCGTAAGTAAGCCCTCTAGGGAACAACACTGAACTACACACGGTTAAGAACAAAACAACAAGCTTTGAACACTTACTTATATAACATTACGCTTATTAACACTAACGGGGTAAGCTTAGTTAAAGCCAGTGTCAAAGTTTCCTTTAAAACTACGTTTGACAGTAATGCGTATAATTATAATTAGAGGTGAGGATTAAAAGTTTAAACGTTTAATTTAACACACTATTTTTATTTAACTATTAACATCAATAAGTAATTCTGACATAACAGTTAAAAGTTATAACTCAGTTCGTAGGCACAACAAAACGAGTCGAGAGTTTTATTTTATTCAGCGCCACTTGGTTTATGATCAAAGAATAGTGACCATTATTACGTTTTGATTGCTCAAATTATAAGCCTTAAATTGCTTGGCACAAGAAAAATAACATTTAATACCCTGTCGCGAGCTGAATTCATAGAACTGTGAGTCTTATCTCGCTAAGGATAGGTTTTGTTATTGATGCGAAATAAAACTAACTTTTAATGTTTATACGTTAAACAACTTAAAGGCCATAATGTAAACAAACGGTGAAACTAAACAATAAATTTCATTCAACAGTTGATTTGAGTTGACCCTTTCGGTTTCAGTGTTACATAGGTTTTTTAATTTAATATTTAAAGTAATTTAAACTAAAAGTGAATAAGTAACGTTATGGTAAATTCCGTCCCTTGCGAAAGAGCATTTTCAAAGGCGGGGTACATAGCACAGACTAGATAGGGATACAATGTACATAGTCAGCGACAGGCGAACATGGCTCACAACAACTAAAGTCACGCAGCTGATGTTTTTAAACGCCAATAAAATGTAAATAATTTAAAATAATAAAGGTATGTAATTAGTTTATACAAATAAAACTATTTTTGATTAAGGTAAATGCGTACCTTCTTACTAAAGGTTAGTTCTCAAAATTATATTAGACAACATATTAAAAAAACTTAACTTTTAACTAAAAACAGGCTTTCAATATTTACAACCTAAGAATAAAATTAACTTAATGAAAACGTTACCGAAACTGATAACCTTATCCGTTATATTTATAACTTTTAACTTAACAAGTTAATTTTTATTAACAATAACTTTTTAACAAATAATCTTTTATAACTTTTAATCACATCTCTAATTATAATACATAAATTTCGTAGCTTTGCTACGCCGTAGGTGTGCTACGGCGTAGACGTACTACGTAATTTGCTGTCATGTACAACCCAAATGACTCGGCGTTAGAGCGGTCACGCACTGCATCCGATCCGAATCCGAAAAACTACGTTCGGAAGTAGTCGTAAAACTATTTGTATGGTAGTTTACGCACTAGATCCGTCATCCGATTTCTCTCAGTCATCCGTGAGTCTTCAATCCGGAAGAAATATTGACGGACCGAAATAGCCGTAGTATTGTTTGTATGAACGCTTTCGCATTAACTCGGATTCAAATCGGACATATGCCAAGTATGGCCCCTGAATTGCTTGGAATTGGATCAGAGATCGGATTAGTGCGTAAGCAATATCCGAATTTGGTCCGAGTGTTTTAGACCCTAGATCCGTATTTCCACGAATTCGGATCGAATGCAGTGCGAAAAGCAATATCCGAATTCGGTCCGAGTTTTTATATTCGTATTTTCACGGATCCGGATCGGACGCAGTGCGTAACCGCTCTTACGGGTAATCAGACAACCGAAAAGTCTGATAATCGGTCAAACTGTAGAATATCGGCATTGCCCAGTAAGGGTTGCGGAGGTCTGATGGCAGTTGCTCCGTGTAAAATATTGTTATTCAGCATCCGGTTAGACTAGAATCTGACCCCAATATACTTGGAAAAAGGCTAAGAAGAACAGCACAACTCAAATGAAGAACGAGATAAAAAATGGCGGACTATTTCCCTTTCGTTCACACAAAAGGAGAATAAGCGGGGCAATAACAACAAACATAGGGTATTTGACTGAAAAAATTTAATTAGTTTGTCAGTTAGATTAACAAAAAATATTTGACACGTATTTTTTCTTTTGTTACATAAACCAAAATTGACGAAGTTATGACACTTTTAAAATTGGCAAAACGTCACAAGCAAGTACAATTTTTACTTGTTTCTGACGTCACGAGCCCCCACTCTCGAGTTTTGATGCGTTTTATCTTTCCAAATATTCATAGATTTAACAAAAGAAAAAATACGTGTCCATTATTTTTCAAAACTCTAACTAGTGGACTAATTAGATTTGCAATTTATTGATGCTGTCAACATGCCTATTGTAGCGCCGCCATTTTGAATCCAATGTTTTAAGCAATCGGGTTGTATGAGACGATGAGACGAGACGCTAGGATGAGGGAATGTAATTATAACAATAGTTTTCCATTTGCCAGTATCAAAAATTCTTTTATAAACTGTATTGTCATTCTGCCAGTGGCGGAAATTAAAGCTGCTAAGTATTTGGTACTTTGGAAGCATTGTCTGTCAAGTACAATCACGAGCACCAACATGTATACACGTAGCGAAATTATAAAATGCATGAATATTGTGAATATTGTTAATTTTAATCAGAATTTATGGATCGGGTTATCTGAATTAAATGAATTTTATTTATTTTATTTCATTGAAAATTTATTATTTGTTATTTGTAATAAGATTTTTTATCAATAATTCTATTAATTTAAATGAATAATGGAATAAGTAATGTTATTTTTGATTTAATTTGAAGTGATTCAATTTAATTTAATTTAACTTGATTTAATTTTGATTTTAATTGTTGTCATTTTGTGTGCAGTATGGGTTATTAATTATTACCTGAAATAAATGAATTTTATTTATTATTATTTAGTAACGAAAAATTTGTAATGGAAAATTTGAAACGTTGTTTGCATAGTATCGAACACTTACGAATAAATGGCGTGTAAAATATTTCATAAATTAAATCGATAATTAGGGAGACAATAAATCGAATTTAGTCACATGTATACATGTTGGTGCTCGTGACTGTTCCACGCTCCTAACCAAATATCAGTGAACTCGGATAAACACCCATACATATACAAGATTAGTCAGAAAGGGGGTACTAATCCACAGGCCACTTAAAGTATCACTAATGACTGTTTTAAACCAAGTGTTAAAATTTCAAAATTCGATAATTTCCATGCAAAATGATTTTGATTTGAGTTTTTTCTTAATTTCTTCATCCCTACTTCAGTTACGAATTCAGAAAATGGAGCTTATAATCCATCACTAAATATGATCTAAACTTGTAAACACAGTTGGATTATAGCTGAGGATAGATAGATTTTAGCGTGTTTTTTATGAAATCTTTGAACAGCTATTTCTCTTAAACTATTGATTTTTGGGGAAAGTTGTGTGACAAGTTTATTATTAGGGTACTTTAAGCCCCTTTCGGATTAGTACCTCTGTTGGCAAGTAAGAACGCAACCACGTTTTCTACTAAGTTGGCAACACTTCTTATCTATGACACGTCGTTGTAAGTTTGAAACCTGTTTGAGCAATACACATAGTTTCGCTTCAACGTTTATTTTATTTCCACCTAAATATCAACAACCTCTTTTCCGACTAACCTTGTATACTTCTATCAAACTATCTAATCTGTTTTCAGCAAAGTTTCAACATGGTTATAACTTTAATAAGTACTTAAGAGAACAAGACGGGACAGAAGCGGCTCGTGGCCTATTTATTAACAAGCGGGGGTTTAAACAATTTACAAGGTTAAGCTGCGTTTGCCGCGGTTTGTATTTGTGGATGGGTGACCGTTTGTTACACATTGAGGCCCTTCCGCGCCTCGGAGAGCACGGTAAGCCGTCAGCCCCGGGTGTCATACGAATACCTATGACAGTCGTTACGAAGTCAGTACCCAGATAGTCTGACAACTTATCCAACCTTAGGATATCGGCATTAACCTGTAACTGTAATCAGCCGCATCTGGTTAGACTGGAGGCTAACCTCAAAATAGTTGGGAAAAGACTAGGCAGAACATACCGGGTTTCCCAAAAGACGTTGTCATGGAGGAAAAGTATCATCTGCTTAGCATTTTCCCAACTATGTTGGGGTCGGCTTCCAGTCGAACCGGATGCAGCTGAATATCAGTATTTTACATGGAGCGACTGCCTATCAGACCTCCACAACCCAGTAACTGGGTAATACGATACTCTTGGTAAGACTGGTTGTCAGACTTTCTGGCTTCTGACCAACAGTAACGACTGTCAAAGATCTACAAATGACAGCCGGGACCAACGGCTTTACGTGCTTTCCGAAGCACGGAGGAAACTCGCTATGGTAAATGGTCACCCATCCACAGACCAACCTCGGCAAGCGTGGCTTAACCCGGAAGATCGGTCTATGCGGCTGTAATTATTTAGCCACGAACTCCTCTCTTTAGATCTCTTTAGATGGAGGAAAAGTACTAATAATTTAAAAGGCTAGTATTTAAACGATCGAATATAAATTCAAAATAAGGGTGTCAAAAATACTGATTATGGCGTATTGAAATACTAAGTGGACGAAAGACTGAAGGCGAACACAAATATTGAAAACGGCAACTTAAAAATACGAATTTGTGGTACTACTTATTCAAAACGATCAGTATAATAATTCTTAAGCGAACAAATTTCTATTTGAGTAGGTAACGATTTTGCAGCTCACATTATTGTTGTATGTTTGTAAGGTTGTTTGGGTTTCCAAAGGAGAGTCGACGGAGCCCCGCTGCGCGGGCCTCCTATTCCTGTCTACAGGGTTTAAAGAAATCGACGTGCCCTAAATTAACGACCAAATCTATTTACTTCACACATTGCCGGTGGACTAGCAGGTACTCTATACAATCCCTAGGAAATGTATATTTTTGCCCACTCGGATTTTTTTTCGACCAAGTTAGTATTTAATTCGAACACTTGGAATTTTAGTTGCTAGCTTAGATTAACTGTTTCCCACTGCTAGTAGCTCAATTAACGAATTTTAATCATTCATAATTATCGCCAGTTAAGTTAATTTTTCGCAAACATAATTTTAACGCTGCTCGATTTAGTATTAAAGTATCTCATTAACAGTCTTCCATATATTATTTATTCGCCCGGTTAATAATTCCCCTATTTAAAATAGCTAATATTACTTAAAGAAGACTTAATATTATTAGTTAAAGTAAGAGTTTATAGATTTTGAAAAGTATAAGAATTGGACCAACACAAATGGGAAAAAATATCGCCCTGTATTTCATATAAATAAATTCTTTATTTAACTTACACAAAGTTTAAGCATAGTAATGACACGCAATGACATTTAAACTGACACAGGACAATACAGCAGGTGTGGCAGCGGGTCCCAAACTAGGCACAGCCTGTATCTTGGTGACCCAAATTACAAATTAAGGTACAACATACATTTGTCGTGTTCTGCTAGCGCAGGTTTGTGCGTCGCTGACATAATTTAAAATTATAAATTAAAATTATATTTCAACAAAGATTGATAAAATAAATAGAGGATCATAAACAAACATTAAACAAAAAAACAGTTATGTTGAGTGTGAGGTGTGAGTGTGTGAAAGTTTAGTATGCGAATGAGTGTATTTTGAGCGTGTGTGAGTGGGTACTAACTGGTGCTACAAAGTAGCCTTTCTGTTTCCTCGTAAGTCCGGCCCTGCAGCCATTCTTTGAGTGTTGTTTTGGCCTCATGGTAATTACTCGGGATTGCGGTAATTTTGCTAATAGCATTAAATACTCGAATAGGCAAAAGCGAGGAAAACCGGGCCGCAAAGAGAGTTTTTGTTTTTGGGAGTGGAATCCTTTCTGCTATTTTCCTACCCCTCTTACTGGAATTTGATCGACTGGGGTTGGCTTTTAAGAGGTTTAAAATTGAACCCAGGACGAACAGTTGGCGGACGCGTAAAACCCCCGATTCCCTGTACAATTCTTCAGTAGAGAAGCGCCTTGGTTTCCCCAGAAGCACCTTGAGGACAGCCCGCTGAGCTCGCTCCAGACCCAGCATGCACGTCTTGGCGGCACTGCCCCAGACACTTACACAGTATTGCAAGACAGACTGGCACAAAGAGACAAAAACCTGGATACGTATATCCTTAGGGGCACTAGCTCGTAAGAGTTTCGCAACGTAAATGAATTTACGAGTCTTTTTTGCGAGTGTACTGATATGTTCTTTGAAAGACAGGTTCTGATCAATAATGACGCCCAGATATTTAGTAGCCTCTACTCTAAGGATGGCTCCGCAGTTGCAGTTAGAGCCAGAGACTGGTGCTGTAGTTAATACATTGCAGTGGTGATTGTGTATTTTTAGGGAGTCCACGCTTGGTCTACTAGATTGAGCAGTGTAAAAGGTCAGGAAGTTTGTTTTTTTGATGTTAAGTGTCAACAGATTTAGTTCAAGCCATTTTGTTATAATGCTCATTCCTTTCTCTGCTGCATTCATAGCTTCTTCCCATGTGGCTCCGTGGAAAATTACAGCTGTATCATCAGCATAGCAGATGACGTCCGACTGAGCGATATCAATCCTCAGAATGTCGTCCATGTACATAATGAAGAGGGTAGGCCCCAGTACACTTCCCTGTGGTACCCCAAAGACTACCGGAAGACTCCTGCTGACATTATCCCCAATCTTAACAAGCTGATTTCTATCAGACAGGTAACTGTTGAACCAATCTAAACACAGGCCTCTGACACCAAAAGATTCGAGTTTTTTCAGCAGTGTACAAATTGAGATGGTGTCAAAGGCCTTAGCAAGGTCGAGAAAGACACCAGCTGAACGGAGACCCCTGTCTACGTTTGTGGCGATAATGCCAGTCAACAGAGCCACAGCTTGCTCAGTAGACTTACCTCGCCGAAATCCAAATTGCCTCTCCGAAAGTAAAGAGTTTTTCTCTAGAAAACTTATAAGACGGTTGTTTACCAGTTTCTCGAGGATTTTAGATGGTACACAGAGCAATGATATTGGCCTGTAGTTATCGGGTGAATTTTTGGTCCCACTTTTGTAAATAGGCGTGATGACAGCCGTTTTCCAGCATGTGGGAACAGTTCCAGTTTCCATGCTCAAATTACATAAGAATTTTAAGGGTTTCAAAATATATCTCTTTATGTGTTTTAGGAGCAGAGGCCGAAGTTCATCGAGGCCTGGAGCACTGTCGTCCTTAAGATTATCTATAATGTTACTTATTTCTTGGCTGTCAGTTGGGTGAAGAAACAATGAGTCTCTAGGCGGGTTTTTACTTTCAACCCCGAGACTTTCTTCGTCTCCTTGCGCCAGCCGCCCATCCAATATATTGGTTGCAAGGTTCTGACCAACTGAAACAAAGTACTCATTACACTTATCAATTGAGGTATTGCTGTTTTCTTTATATCTCAGCAGTTCTAGGTTGTCGCTTGTTCGTTTAGGGACTTGGCATATTTCTTTGATAGTCCGCCAAAGCTTTTTTGGTTGTTTGCTGTTTCTTTCCAACTCTTGCCTGTCATGATCAGCCTTGCGCTGACGCAAGATTTCGTTGCAGTGATTTCTGTATCTTAAGTAGACAGTTTTTTGGAAATCATTGTCCGGCTGTTGCTTTGTTTGAGCGTGAAGAAAGTCTCGGTGACGCATGCATCTAATGAGGCCAGGTGTAATCCAGGGTTTTAAGTTAAATTTTGAACGGCTGACCTTAATTTTTGATGTGTGTTTATTTATTATGTCTGACAAGGTCTTGTTAAAAAGAAGTACTGCGTCATCGATGTTAGTGGTGGAAGTAACATCCGCCTAGTCAAGCAGGCTTACTTCTTCTATTACCTTGGAGTAGTCGGTTTTGAGTTTGAGTCTGGTTTTGGTTTTGACTAAAGGATTATCGAAGTTGATTCCGAGCAACACAAGATCGTGATCCGTAATCGAAGCCTTACAAACAATTCCCTGGGCGGAAGTGCCTTTATGTTTAATGTAGCCATGGTCCAGGCAAGCTTTGCCTCGAGTTGGATGAGTGATAGCTGGTAATAGCCCATGTTCTGCCATTAAACACTGATATGTGGCATGAACGGCATTCGTTGAGTCATTTAGTAAGTCAATGTTGATATCACCCGTCACAACAACACAGGATTCGTTCTTTAATTTGTCTAAAGAATCATCTAAAGAGTTTAAAAAACAATCGACGCTGGTAAATGAAGGTGAGCGGTATATGCCGAGGACTGTTATTTTATTATGTAGCTTAATCTGCAAACAATTAGCGTCGTCAAAAATTGGTTCGGAGACTGACACTGTCCAGGCCTCTTTAACATAGATAGTAACTCCGCCACTCTTGTTAATTATTTTTGTCGTATGGTAGCTTTTGTACCCGGGTAATTGGTAGATAACGGAGTTTTCATTTAACCAACATTCCGTCAAAACAATAAGATCAGGTTGGAAGTCCAGTCGGCACAACGATGCCTGCAGGCTGAGGAAGTTTTTGTGCAAGCTCCTGATGTTTAAAGTCAATACCCTGAAATTGTGCTCGAGGAGTAAATTCCCGCACAGTTCTAGTTGATCGACAGTGCGGCATGATATGCTCATGGTCTCGTCTATTTCATTTAGCAGATCTGTTTTATCCATAATCAAGAGTTAATTTGAGAGTAAGAGCCAACATAAAAGTAATTAAAGCCGCATTTTTATTAGATAGTGATTGTATAAAACGCCGGTGCGGGAAGTGCAAATAGTAATGAGGTAACGATGACATTGGTGATTTGATGTATATTTGAAGTGTACCGGTGTTTGTGAATGTGTTAAATTGTGATTTTATGTGATTGTGTAGTGACAAGAAGTATTTATACGGTGTTACATTAGGCAGGAGTGTAGCGAGTGGAATAACTGTAATTTTGCATAATATGAAAACTGTAAAATTACAAGAAAAAGCAGCGAACAATAAATTTGAGAGAAACAAGTTACAATTGTTTAGATTGTAATAGGCACATGATACATAACCTAAGATCAAAGTGAGATAAGTTATTTCAATTATTTTATTTATACAATTGACTATGACAAGAACGATTGAATACCAAGCATTATATAATTTTTCGAGATAGCATTTTGAGACATTAAACAATACCAGAAATAAAATATTAATTAGGCGTATCTGATAAGAGATTCGTTTCAGCATGCGTTCCGAGAAAAAGATCGAGTTCCTTACTACTCTTAATGTTGATGGCTGGCTGCCCTTCAAATTTACGGTACAAACGGTACGGTACGGTAATATCGTACAATCTGCGGGGTCAAGATATGCAGTCTGTGTGTGGATAGATAGTCGTAGCAAATGCGTGCTACGTCGTAGGCGCTCTACGTAAAACGTTGAACAAAGCATATGGGCCCGTCCACATCTCCACGTCACGACGTCATCAACGTGGAACGGTGCGGTAACGCGGCACGGTGCGTTGACATAACGTGCAACGTTACCGTATCGTAACACGTTCCACCTCTAGAAGCAAGCGCGCACACGTATTTATGCGATCCGCCCGCGCTCTCCACGCCCGCGAGTTAGTCGCTGTCTATGTGCTCCGATGCTTTAAAACCATACCTTACTGTTTCTCTCATTAAAATTCAGGATCTATATGGTCAACGATAAATCTAACAATGATCCTGACGTGCATTTTACGATACGGTAACGTAAATTTGCACGTTACGTCAACGCACCGTGTCACGTCACCGCACCGTTCCACGTTGACGACGTCGTGACGTGGAGATGTGGACAGGCCGTTTCACATAGATCGTTGATATAAAAAGAACGTGGACGAAGCGAAAGGAGCATGTAATGATCGTAGCATGTGGCGTACTATATTTCTGCCTACCCCCATGAAAATAAGATATGAGTATGAGTAAATAATTATGTATGTCAACTTAAGAGGAAGGTTTGCGAGCGTGAGAACTTATTTTAGAACCCACACTTCGACATTTCTACTAATACAGCTGCATCACACAATGTAGTAGTACACATACCGAAAAACAAAAGCGCACCGAAGGTTTATTTTGTGGCGCGCCGGCTTAAATAAACCTTCAGTGCGCGTTCGCTTCTGAAGGACTAGTAAGTATGTTGCAAAAAACGCGCAATGTATTAGCTATTTATTCACCGCACCGCGAGGCACGCGTGCCCATAGTATTGGCACAGTCTACCTATATCTTACTCCTTACAGTCGGTCAACGTAGAACATTGTCGCAGAGCAATCGTGCGGGGGGTTGCGGGGTGAAGGAGCGGAGGTTATGTCCCGAGTAGCCATACTGCTACTCGGGACATAAATTCCAGGGCTCGCACTTTTTGATTTCGAATTTGATTGATATCGTTCATAGAAATTATATTAATTTATTAATAGTATGTATGTTGTATGTACCTATTACGAGAATTTTACTATAAAGTCTGTTTACTAATCCAAGATGGCGGCATACATACATTTTCAAATGATTGTCATCACCAAATCACCAAATCCAAGATGGCGGCCATGTAAATTTTCATCTTATCATCATGGGTGTTAATTTCATGGTTTTCGGGGTCACTGATGCCGAAAATAACTTCAAAATCCAAATCCAAGATGGCGGCCATGAAAATTTGTAAATTAGTCGTCATGGGTGTCAAATCCAAGGTTTTCTGGGGTGCGGATGCCGAAAAGGAGGTCAAAATCGAAATCCAAGATGGCGGCAATAAAAATGTCAAATTAGTGGTCATGGGTGTCAAATCCAAGGTTTTCTGGGGTGCGGATGCCGAAAATGAGGTCAAAATCGAAATCCAAGATGGCGGCAATAAAAATGTCAAATTAGTGGTCATGGGTGTCAAATCCAAGGTTTTCTGGGGTGCGGATGCCGAAAATGAGGTCAAAATCGAAATCCAAGATGGCGGCAATAAAAATGTCAAATTAGTGGTCATGGGTGTCATTTCCATGGTTTTCGGTGGTACTGATGTCGAAAATGAGGTCAAAATCGAAATCCAAGATGGCGGCAATAAAAATGTCAAATTAGTGGTCATGGGTGTCAAATCCAAGGTTTTCTGGGGTGCGGATGCCGAAAATGAGGTCAAAATCGAAATCCAAGATGGCGGCAATAAAAATGTCAAATTAGTGGTCATGGGTGTCAAATCCAAGGTTTTCTGGGGTGCGGATGCCGAAAATGAGGTCAAAATCGAAATCCAAGATGGCGGCAATAAAAATGTCAAATTAGTGGTCATGGGTGTCATTTCCATGGTTTTCGGTGGTACTGATGCCGAAAATGAGGTCAAAATCGAAATCCAAGATGGCGGCAATAAAAATGTCAAATTAGTGGTCATGGGTGTCATTTCCATGGTTTTCGGGGGTACTGATGCCGAAAATGAGGTCAAAATCGAAATCCAAGATGGCGGCAATAAAAATGTCAAATTAGTGGTCATGGATGTCACTTCCATGGTTTTCGGGGGTACTGATGCCGAAAATGAGGTCAAAATCGAAATCCAAGATGGCGGCAATAAAAATGTCAAATTAGTGGTCATGGGTGTCATTTCCATGGTTTTCGGGGGTACTGATGCCGAAAATGAGGTCAAAATCGAAATCCAAGATGGCGGCAATAAAAATGTCAAATTAGTGGTCATGGGTGTCATTTCCATGGTTTTTGGGGGTACTGATGCCGAAAATGAGGTCAAAATCCATTTCCAAGATGGCAGCTTTTAAAATTTCAATTTAACCATCATGGGTGTCATTTCCATGGTTTTCGGGGATGCTGATGACGAAAATGAGGTCAAAATCTATATTCAAGATGGCGGCCATGAAAATTTTCAAATTAGCCGTGGTGGGTGTCAAATCCATGATTTTCTGGGACGCTGATTACAAAAACGAGATCCATTCTCAAACACCAAGATAGGGACCACGTTTTACCTGGCAAATTAAATTTAACTGGTAAATTTTTTTGACCGCCGTATATTGTCGAGGAATACTTAGTCTTTATTTCCAGCATCAGCACCCACGAAAACCATAGAAGTAATAACCATAAATAATAAGTAATTTTCTATGGCTCCTTCCTGGATTTGGGAATCATTTATTACTCTTACCTACCCCCCAAGCGTTAGCCACTGCGACTGTAACCTCGACAAAATTTTTAGTTTTAAATATTGTTAGTAAATTCCAGCATAAGATGGCGAACTTGCGGCTACATACCTTTGCATTATTTTGTCAATCGTCAAAATTTCGCATGCGTGGTTTTCTTTTTGCGTGTCACTGTTTCTATAAAACGTTAATTAATTTGGACGTTTGTTTGACAAAGTTTGTGTAATTTGTTTTATGTGACAACCCTATGACAAGTGTTACCAATTTTGACATTTCATAGGACCTGTCAAATGTATGGGCGTTGACCCACTGTATGTAGTAAGTAGGTACACTGTGGTATTGGTGTCGTGAACAAAGGGTGGGGTCACAGTGTAATCGGTATTGAAATAATTACTGTAATATATTATTGTTGATTTTCTGTGTTTCTATTTTCGAATTTGACACATAATTTTTGTTTGGGAATATTTTAGGGTATGTAAATGTTGCGAGGGAAGATATGAGCCAACAGAAAAATGAAAACGAGATAATGTGTGATTGATTTGTAATGAAAAACAATTAATGTACATAACTCAATTACTGGGTAATTTTTTTCTCAGTTTGATATTTTAAAATTATATTTTATTACTTATAAAAAAATTATTGGCACATCTTAGTACACACGGCTACAGATCAAGCTGTACATTTCCAGTATAAGCTGATCTCGCATTGTATAGGATTTCATTACAATGAGAGGTCAGTGTAAACTGGAAATTTATAGCTTGATGTGTAGCCGTGTGTACATACAAAAATAAATGCTTGATAACATTATTTTCTTTAATTTATGTATTTATTGCTTGGGGCTGCTGACATCAGATAAAACATTTTCGCTGTTCCGTTTCTTTGATTTTCTTTCAGATTCTCGTTTTTTAAGTGCCCCAATCAAATAATTGGGCTCATTTATTTCCATTTTTCTGTCTAATCTTGAATCTGTTATTTCCGGAAGCATAGGTACAATCAAGATAAAACTTTTGTAATTTTCTTTACGTTTTCCCATTTCTATCTGAAATAGTAATAATATGCAGAAAAATATATTAACAAGAAATAGAGAACCCTTCAGCTGACAAGCTATCAAACGTCAAAATTGGCAAGTCTGCCCACGGCCTTGACGTAGCCATGAAACGTGGTAAAATAAGGAAATCATTATACTAATAATAAGTGAAAAATATATAGGTATATAAAACTCACAATATATTCGGACACAGTGTCCGAATTGACATATTTTAATTTCAATTTTTTTTCCACTGATGATTCGGACACCAATAAAAAAAGCTGTTTTGTACAGTCAGATAAAAACTTTCAACGATAAACTCAAACTCAAAACTCGTTTATTCAAAGTAGACTAGTATTACTTAGTTCTTTTTGAACGTCACATTTTGGTAGTTACATTTGACTGCACCCCCAAAGCTCCCACCCTTCACCGCTTCCTAGTGTTTATGCTGTGAAGAAGAAACGGCGCAACAAACTCCCCAGCAACACAGTTCAGTCTGTCAAGTGAATAATTAAATGAGTCTATACACAAAAAAGTAAAATATTAATTACATTGATTAAATTATGCAAGTTGATGATGGTAAACAAAATATTTACCTAGAACAATTCTGGATGAATTGAAAACAAAAGTAAAAGTATCTAAATATAGATAATTCAACATAACATAAACATACAATTATATACCTACACTCAATATATATAGACTCTATATATTCCAATACATTATTATTACTACAGTTAATGTGAGAATAATGTAGGTCAATGTCAGTAGTACAAGAATAACAATGAGAAATTGCCTTAATGTTGTCATAGCATGTAAGAGCTGACCAGTCCCGACAGACAGCACCCGTTCACGAGCATGACGAGCGCATCAGCATCGCTTAACTCAACCATATTGTAGGGAACTTAACAACCCAATACACAACGCCACCGTCAGCAGGACATTTTAGTGAGCATGACAGCCTCAACTGCCAGACAACAGTCAGGTTTATGTAGGAATACACAAAAAAAAACATACTAAGCATGACAATAATGGCTACATGATACTCACATTTTACATTTTGTAATTATTACAATTGTTAATAGCTTGATGCCATGGGCATTACTAAAAAGAAAACTGATACTACCTATATCAGAATCAAAGAATAAAAGATATATAAAATTATAATACAATATATAATGAGTAGGTAAAAAAAAAAAGATACCTACAGTTAGAAGTTAAAAATTAAAAATTTAAGGACCTACGCATGAAGGATTAAACAGACAATTAAGGAGTGCCAGTGGGTCGCAGTGTGCAGTTGGGAGATACCTTAATAATTGTGGAAATCCGTTCTCCGCCCAGCCTATAGTTATAAAAAAAAACAGTTTTTAACCGGATTATAACTAAAGCAGCCGTTTTTAATAAATAATATTATAAACCCACATACATAGATAGATACGCGCCTTGGCAGTCGGGTAAATAAAGATGGGATATTCCTCCAAGCGCAACCACTTTGAACCGCACCAAAAGTATTCCTTGAAACCCACCAACGATGAAACATAGAGAAGAGCACGAAGGATTCGTGATAAATTATATCGATAGACGTTTTAAAATTCAACTGTTGTTTATTTAAAACTACCAGGAAAGCAGAAATGAACTGGAACTAGGGGCTTAAGCGACTTTTACCTCCGGTTTCTGAATTAATTCGGGATAAGCAATACTTAAGTAGTATTTGAGTACTGAGTTGTCAAAACGATGCTTTAAAATACGTAATTTTTTTGACAACTACGTACTCAAATGTTACTTAAGTACTGCTTGCTTATCCTAGAATTCTCAACTCAGAAACCGGAGGTTACTACTTAGCTCAAGAATGATAAAAATACAGGTTTTGAAATTGAATCAATTGTTGTTTTGAAAAGTACCAGGGTGACAGAAATTAACAGAAAATAGGCGCTTAGACGATCTGACTAAGTGACAGTGACCTATAAGGTAAGATATATAGGACAGTTTTAAGTTTTGTATCTTATCTATACATATAAAAGGAGAAGCTGACTGACTGACTGACTGATCTATCAACGCACAGCCTAAACCGCTGGGGTTAGAAAGTTGAAGTTTTGACAGTAGGTTCCTTTTGTAACGTAGGCATCCACTAAAAAGGGATTTTTCGAAATTCAACCCCAAAGGGAGTTAAATAGGGGATGAAAGTTTGTATGAAAAATCGTCACTTAACGGGTTCAAAATTTCACGCAAGCGAAGCTGCGGGCGAAAGCTAGTTTTATATAAGAATAATAACGAATACTTTATATTCCTCTTTGTGTTTAATCGTTGGTGCACAATTTAGTGACATCGTTTAGGCGCCCATTTTCTGTTCATTTCTGTCACCCTGGTACTTTTGAAAACGACAAATGATTCAATTTCAAAACCTATATTTTTACCATTATTGGGCTAAGTAGTAACCTCCGATTTCTGAATTGAGAATTCAAGATAAGCAATACTTATGTAGTATTTGAGTACGGAGTTGTCAAAAAAATGCTTTAAAATCCGTAATTTTTTTGACAACTCTGTACTCAAATGTTACTTAAGTACTGCTTATCCTAAAATTCTCAATTCAGAAACCGGAGGTAAGTCGCTTAAGCACCTAGTTGCAGTTCATTTCTGCTTTCCTAGTAGTTTTAATAAATAAACAATAAGGGCAGCTGAATTTTAAAACGTCTATCGATATAATTCACTACGAATCCTTCATGCTCCTTCTCTATGTTTCATCGTTGGTGCGTTTCGAAGAATACTTTTGGTGCAGTTCAAAGTGGTGAGTCCACAAAGCTATTTATTACCGAAAGATGCCACCTTAAAGCCACAAATAGTTTTAGTAACGCTTTTTTTGCTACATATTAAAACTTTTTTATCTGACTGTACTAAAAAGCTTCAATAATTTGATGGTGTCCGAATATTCAGTGAAAAAAATATTGAAATTAAAATGTGTCAATTCGGTCACTGTCCGAGTTGTCTGTCTTATTGTTCGAAGAGTGAAAAAATGCAGTCATGTCACGACACTCGCAACCCACCCTTATGCCTTGTGCGTCGATGTTTTGAGAGCTCGGCTCGAATTACAAACGGACGTGCTGTCACCTTGGATTCTAGGATGGCACTGAAAATTTTTCGCGTGCGTACTCTTTTATAAAACAAATTACGGGAGAGTATTGCTCCATACTAAAATGTATGGGGAACGGAAAACAATTTTCGTAAAAAATTAACAATGTTGAGACGTAGATTACTCTCATTTGGTTTGATTTATTAAAATAATAAAACGGTAGACGTGTTATTCATACTTTCGTGTCACGATTAAACTAAATAGATTTTTATATATTCCTTTAAAATTAAGTAAATTCTGCAAATAGAAAAGGTCGATTTAGATGTTTTTGAGGAAATTTAACATTTTTTTTCTCGAAATTAATGATGATTTCGCAAATATCTCGCGGTGAAACTGTTGGCACATCTATTAAGGTTCTTCATTATTTTTTTTACGTAATTCCATGCGGAGAGTTTATAGAAATTTTGAAAACAGTAAGTGCCTTTTCAGGTGTTTCTTAAGGACTATCCTCTTAAAAGAAAAAAGACTTTTACATCAGTGTTTATACCAGCTCTCATTTTTTTTTCTTTTTTTTTGTCTTCTCCCGCACTACGATTTATCCTGTATCGTTTGTATTAAATGATGATAATGATAGATTGATATGACAAGAAAGAGGGTGACTACTGAAATGACAGCTAATAGAGATGTATGGAAGCAAAACACATGCTACACCGACCCCAAATAAGTTGGGATAATGGCAGGAGGATGATGATAAATGATGATAGTAGCATTAATATGTTTTTTTTATTGAAATAGTTCGGTTTTTTTTTAAGTTTGATCTTTGACACCCCATATTACAAAAGATGGTCTAAGAAAAACCCAAATTTTAAAATAGCCCCGTCTCTTTTTGTTATATGATGGTAGAAATTGATGGGGTATATTTTAAATCTGGGTTTACCTTAGCTTTGGTTTAAACCATCTTTTGTAATAAGGAGGTATGGGTTTATTTCACCGGCCTATCATTAATTGAAGGGTTATTTACAAAAACAGCATAACTGGAATTTTCATCCTTGTTATCCTAAATGTTCTTATAAATAGTTTACAGCTTCGCATTACGAAGCATTTAAGATTAAAATAATACATAATTTAATTCATAACATATATTCTACATTAACATAAATTCAATTCAATTTTTTATCTTTAAAATTGACAATGCTATGAAGTTTTTTGTCTGTATTGAAAAATTTAACGAAAAAAAAGTTATGCAGTTTTTGTAAATACCCTTCAATTAATTGTTCAAGCTAATTCGGTTTCTAAACTTTTCAATAGCTAACTTTTGCATTTCACCAACATATCAATAGTGATAATGACAAGATTATTGAACACATAAATGTCATATTTAAAGGTCACATTTAGCTTATCGGGTCAAATGAAATCATTTATTCTGCAAATTGGATATTTAAAAATCACTTTTACATGTCAGTTTTTTTTTTAAAGCTAGATGTCGTCGGCGTTTCCTATCTGACTACCTCTGAGAAGAAAGGCCGAAACAAACTCAGGGGTCAAAGTCTCTTTTAAAGTCCAGACATATTTTCTGTAGCAAATATTTGTGTGAGGAAAATGAAGTGCAATGTCTGGACTGGCCTTTTGAGGAAAGTTCTAGAGCAGTTTGAAAGGACCTGTCCCAACAGATGGCACGCATGTATCAGCCATCGTGTAGCTCAACCCTATCTTAGGGAGCTTAACGACCCGACGCGCAACATTACTACCAGCCAGGACCATGAAAGTAGACCATACAATACTCAAATCGCCAGACAGTTATGAAAATACTGAAAGTATTGAACCCGTATAATACTTACACTCACAATGTTAGGCATTATTACAATATTAATAATGCCACAACCGTATTATCAGAATCGAATCGTGAAAAGTTGAGAACATTATTGATAGGTAAAATATCCCCTACTCCTTGTAATACCTTCTATACATTCATACAAAGGAATATTACAGGTTGCGTTCATTGTCCGCCATTTTAACGACTTCTCCGACTTAATAAATATTTTTTATGGGCTTGCCATCACTGATACCTACTAAATATTATTTTTATGACTTGTAACTCGTCGTAAAACATGATTTAAGATGAAACGAGAATAAGCGTTCATTTCTTGCTATTAATTTTAAATGCTATAAAATTAAAAATGTATTGCTTTTTTTCAAGTATCTTATGGAAACTTTAACAAGATGAGAAGTAAGTTATGGCAATAGCCGCACCCACCACCACTGTACCACAGTATATATACAACGTGTTACATAATTCCCCTTAAAAATAATATACACTTCTCATCAAAAAAATCGAAACACTTCCGAAATTATCTTTGTGGCGACAATTAAACAAAAAACAAGCATTAATTCATTATAGAAAAAACATAATTTAGTAGCTGGAAGTCTGGCCTTTACAATGGTGTACGAAACTTCCAAAAATTTGTTTTTTTTTTTTTCATTTTTTATCCTTTAAATGAATGGAACATTGTTTTGAGATAAACGTGTGTTTAGAGTTGGAGTACATTTGTCGTGCAAAAAATGCAAAATAACGCATTACTTTAAAATTTTCTGTTTGTAATTTGTTGATTAGGCTCTGTGACGTCTGTTAAAACGTTTTTTATAACACACGTGCATACTTCACCCGCAGCAGCCGCCCAAGTAGTGGCATTGCTGGATTCTGGGACTAGTCAGCGTGTTGTGGCTGCAAGATTGCATCTAAGCCACTTGTCTGTTCAAAGAGTGTACCAACGCTATCGGGAGACTGGTTTATTTACGCGCCATCCAGGATCTGGTAGGAATCGGGTCACTTTTGGGTGAGACGGCCGATTTATTGCAACCGTTTGTTTGCAAAATCGACGCCTTCGCGCTTTTCAACTGCAGCAGCAGCTCCTTGTTGTTCGAAGGGTGACTGTAAGTGGCTCTACGATTTGAAGAAGGTTGAAGGAACGTAGACTGGTACCACACAAGCCAGCTAATGGGCCGAAATTAACAACAAACCATCAAAGAGCTCACCAAAAAAAATCGAAACACCTCGCAAGTTTTTGTTTTGAATGGATTATTAGAAAAACATGTTTTTTTTTTAAATAAATACTAAATGCCATTTAATAGTAGGTAGCATAAGGTTTAGAATTCCTTATGTTGATGTTCCATAATTTTACTCTCGTCAGAAAAGAGAACCTTGCTCATTTGTAGGTTTGAACAATTTAAGTGCACAAGTGCAAAGTTAAGGCGCGCTCTTCGATGGTCTTTTGTTAATTTCGGCCCATTAGCTGGCTTGTGTGGTACCAGTCTACGTTCCTTCAATCTTCTTCAAATCGTAGAGCTACTTACAGTCACCCTTCGAACAACAAGGAGCTGCTGCTGCAGTTGAAAAGCGCGAAGGCGTCGATATTTGAAACAAACGGTTGCAATAAATCGGCCGTCTCACTCAAAAGTGACCCGATTCCTACCAGATCCTGGATGGCGCGTAAATAAACCAGTCTCCCGATAGCGTTGGTACACTTTTCGAATAGACAAGTGGCTTAGATGCAATCTTGCAGCCACAACACGCTGACTAGTCCCAGAATCCAGCAATGCCACTACTTGGGCGGCTGCTGCGGGTGAAGTATGCATGTGTGTTATAAAAAAAACGTTTTAACAGACGTCACAGAGCCTAATCAACAAATTACAAACAGAAAATTTTAAAGTAATGCGTTATTTTCGTTTTTTGCACGACAAATGTACTCCAACTCTAAACACACGTTTATCTCAAAACAATGTTCCATTCATTTAATGGATGAAAAATTAAAAAAAAAAACAAATTTTTGGAAGTTTCGTACACCATTGTAAAGGCCAAACTTCCAGCTACTAAATTATGTTTTTTCTATAATGAATTAATGCTTGTTTTTTGTTTAATTGTCGCCACAAAGATAATTTCGGAAGTGTTTCGATTTTTTTGATGAGAAGTGTATATATAAGAATAATGTATATAGGAATTGTATAGAATTTTGAACTAGTAATTTTATACAGTTTACTTTTTTACTAAATAGATTAATAACACAAAAAAAAAGTCATAAAATAAAATCATCACTGAAAAGCAATCCTGAAAACATGAAACTAAAGAGTAGACTACCGAGAAAGTTATTTACATTCTTACCTAATTTCCTCAGAGAGGTAAATGATAACAACCATAAAAGACTACTTGATTAATATTTTCTTTTTAAGGGGAATTATGTAACACGTTGTATAAGCTAAAGCAGTACTTCAACTACCTACGATCGTCCGAAATGACACACTCACACAGACATGCACTGCAACAAGACTTCTAAGTTATCATCGGAATACAGTCAATCACGGCTGTCATAGAGTACATGACAAAGAGTGCATTATACTCAGTATACAGTACGTGTCTGTGTGAGTGTCTCAATTCAGGCGATTATAGTAAATTGAGGTACTGGTTTAGCTTATATATCTACTGCGACCCTACTACGTCATCACCTGCCACTCGATTGTGACCTGCAGCGGCCTATATGGAAAACACTCAATCAACTGTGCATCCAAGTAGGCCGCTGCAAATACAATTTAGAAAAATGGGGCATTATAGACCCTTCCGACACCCAGTGAGTGCGGTGATCCCGACAAGACTATACCCCACTTGCTGGAGAGTCCAAAGTGTACGTACACCTGCACATTTGAGGACATAAAGAATGCCACCGATGCCGTGATTGGTGTGCTTACTGGGCCCAAGAAATATAAGGTTACGTATACACAGTGACACTGACATTCGACACAATGCAATCGCGTCACTGAAATTAAAGCCGAGCTAATGCGCAACTCAGTGCAACGGCGATGTACACACTACGACACTCGGTGTTGACACTGAGTGTCGGGTGTAATGTGTCGCCGTGTATCCTTACCTTAAGTAAAAAGTACACACGGTACCCTAATATAAGTAACCACCTAACTAACATTTTAGTACTGAGTACAACGAACACATAGTGTGAACTATCGAATTTCGAATGTTGTGCTTAGAGCCAAAAGGTCATTTAGGTGGATACTTTTCTTGGAGCACCGTGTGTACCATCGACTCGAAAAGAAGATCGAATTTTTTAACAGAAATATAAATGTATAATATTCTTGTTGTAAATAATAGAATACTTGACTGAAACTTAAGTTTAAGAAGCTAGATGACGAAATATTGAATGTTGTTTTTCACCTATAAAAATAAGTAACACGCCTGTTAAATGTTATTTTTAAAAGTAAACCTTACCACCACATAGTTTATTTAAATGCAAACCATCCTGACCTACATCACTATTTATCACTCTTCAAAAAACATGAGCTTTAAAAAACCCACGAAAACTCCAATAACTTTCAAAATACACGTCCGATACTTGCTTCCGGGAGCCGGATCCGACTATCTGATCAGATTCATGAAATACACGTACGATTCTGGTATCAGATTTTTTCTGAACGACGACGACGCCCGGACGATGCTGACGATTCTGACATCCGATCCAATAGTCTGATCGTACGTGTAATTCATGTTCAAACAAATGTTTGACGCGGAGGTCTTCAGATAGTCTGATCAGACTATCGGAACCGACTATCGGAGGCAAGTATCGAACGTGTATTTGGGCTCTAAAACCTACCAAACCATTACGGAAAAAGTATGTATAGCTACGTTCTGATATTAAAAGCTTTTTACTCACGTGTCGGTCATTCACGAGCCTCAGGAGTGTGATATGAGATATGTGATATCAACCATTACATAGCCCAATGTACTGTAATGAGGAAAAGAAACATTCAATGAGAACATAAAATAGAACACAAATGTTTATGATTAGTTACGGTTTACTCACGTGTATTTTTCGGGTTACTTGACTAGTTTCGGACCCAAACGGAGCCGTTAGGGCCTGTCCACATCTCCACGTCACGACGTCGTCAACGTGGAACGGTGCGGTAATGCGGCAAGGTGCGTTGACATAACGTGCAAAGTTACGTTACCGTATCGTAACACGTTCCACCTCTAGAAGCAAGCGGACACAATCTATGGGCCTATGTAGCCTGATAATAAAGAATTTTATTATTATTATAAGTTGAGAAGTGTTTATTAATGCGGGCTTCAATTGATTGATTATTTTAAAATAATTCGTACTGATTTCGATTTGATTTGTATAAAAATAATTGAGCAAAAAAACTAGAACTGCAACCATTGACTTAGAATAAGTATGGACAACGAGTGTAGTACAAAATTCACGATAAAAGTGTCCTGAATTGACATAATGTAAACATAGAAATACCAACAAGCTCATTTACGACGGACGAAATCCTATGTCGTTATCATAATGCCTAATTTAGCTTGCAACAATTTTTACCATACGAAAACATGACAGCACTGCTCAATTTTTCAAATTTCGAAACTTCATCTAACATTAAACGAAAATTTGGAGAACATAGGAGTAATAGAGCAACCTTAATTTTTAAAAGATTTTATTATTAGTTATATTTATTGTGATTGCTAAATATTTAATCCAACTGAAAGAGCATAGAACATTTCTTGCAAAATTACAACATCGTCATTTTCAAAAACGCGACTTCGCTTCCTTTGCTGAAGTATCACGATCAGCATCAGCATCATCTAATTAATCTCGAGGAAAACTGAAATTAAATCAGAGGCTTATTATTATTTTTCAGAAAACAATCTTTTGTCATGTGTATTTAAAAGAGTTCATGATAACTAAACAAACGAGCCCAAACGTCACGTGTCCACTATTTGCCATTAGGAAGTTCCAGAGCCCGTTTTCCGGCTCTACCATCGGACCTACGTCATTATTTATGTGATGAAAAGTGCTTATAATGACAAAGTACATGAGCTGAAACTCGACGAGCCTACCATTTGTTCCTGTGCTTGCCTAATCTTTGGCTCCATCATCAAATTAGATCAATGACATTTTAATGATCTAATATGCACATACCTACCTGCAAAATTTCAGCTCGATCGGAAACTTGGTAGTGACCGAAAAACCAATACAATTTTGAAACGGAAGGACAACATACATGTTTTCGTACATAATATGTTTGCATACAATGCAAGTTTAAAAATAACTTGTTTAAATGAATAGAACAAAACAAATTGCAATTGGTTCAAAATCGCAATACAAAAAAACATCGCGTAAAAATAACGACTCTTTGGAATCTTTGTTCTAAATTCTGTCTAATATGTCAAGTTTCTTATGGTAATCCAACCAAATGAAGTTGACATAATTGGTCAAACAAAGGAAGGAAAATAAGATACTTTTTATTTAGTTGGATTATTGTGTGTTTTGCTCTTGCAATTAATTCAATTTTAAGTAAAATACAATGTTCCTTAACAAAATAATACTTAAAAATTGTAAAACAATAATATACCTACTGAAAATATGATACACCATCAACTTTTTTCACTTTTTTGAGTAGTTTTTACACGATCTCACTACATTATACTGCATTGTTGACATGTGACATTGAGGTGTAGCTGCTTGTTCGGCCAAATGAAGAATGACGCGCGCAATTGTAGCTCTTTTCAAATTTCTTGTGTTTTAACAGTCTTTCGGTTCGGACATTTTTGAGCGATGACCCGAAGTCCATACTTATTCTAAGTCAATGACTGCAACGAATCATTTACTCATTTCGAAGACGTTTCTTAATACAAAATCAATAACCCTCGACATTGGAGTAGTGAACAAACAGAATCCACTTAACTTGGAATTACTTGAAAATATCAATGTTTTCAAAGAGCCAATTATCAGAACTTAATATTTTAGAGTCTTACTTCGCTATAATTGGAAAGGTTTAATATGTTTGTTTGTTCGTAGTTTCATGCGATTATGTGGTGCCTCGTCTGTAACGGACACATTTTCGTGGCAAACGGTATTGCAATTGTGTTCACATGTAGCAGTCTATACAAGTGCCGATAAAGAAGAAAGAAAGAAAAAATATTTATTCTTACGCCCAAGCAATACATCTGCCGGTTCTTGTACTATTGTGTATATTTATAATTTTCGGAAGGGGTAAGAAAACATAAGTGTCTCTGTACAAAGAGACATAACATAACACACATAAGTATTATGAAATGAAACGTAAGAAAAAATAGACCTAAAACAATGAATACCATCAAGTTGTCTCTCGCAGTTTGGCTGATACCGTTTAGCCAGTAGCCCTTTTTGTGTATGCATTTTTACCCTCAAGATACGGCTCGCAATCGAATTAAATAAAAATATTAAAATATGTATATGTGTACACTATTTAAGTATACCAATGAAAGGCAAGATATGCCTTCATTGACTATTCGAAAGCCTTCGATAGTCTGACACATAACGCTATTTTTGACGCTCTGACTTACCAAGAAATTGATCCCACCTACATACATCTACTTCGTAATGTCTATCATAACAGCACGACGCCGGATACTAAATGTTACAAAGACAAAAAATCAATGGGCAACATAGTCCTAGTGTCAAAATGTACAAATTGCTTAGTGCCAAAATGTAATTTTGCCCTAATGCCGCTATGACAGAATACGATAAAGCTGTAATGTTCAATTGTACAAATTGCCTAGTGCCAAAATGTCATTTTGTCCAAATGCCACAGAACAGAACAAATGAGATGGCATTTCAATCATCTTTTTCAAGGATATCGAACTTTCAAGGAGTATTTATACTCAAAGAGATTAGGTAGAGAAGAGATTTTAATTAGATATCCAGTGCAGAGAAGTATGTTGATATCAAGTAAGTAGCAGATAGGTGTATGTAGGCTCAGTCGTTAGTGATCCTACCTTCGAAGCCCAGGTTTGTGGGTTCGAACCCTGACTGTGTGACAATTGGACCACGATGCATTTTGGCACAATTATCTTTTATCTTTTGTACATTTTGGCAATCTAACAATTAGACCCTTATGCATTATATCACAATTATTTTTTGTCATTTGCACATTCATATACATTAAGACTTTTGTACATTTTGACACTAGGACTATGTTGCCCATTGATTTTTTGTCTTTGTAACATTTAGTATCCGGCGTCAACAGCACAGCTTCAATCAAACTACAAACAGCCACACCATCATTTTTCATAGAAAAAGGCGTAAAGCAAGGAGATCCGCTTTCACCAAAGCTTTTTAACAGCGCTCTTGAGGAAGTGTTTAAAAAGCTAACGGCTAGTTGGGAGAGAAGCGGCATTGCAATCGGTGGGGTGCGGTTAACAAACCTTCGCTTCGCTGACGACATTATCGTATTTTCTTCCACTGCGGCAGAACTACAGCTAATGCTAAATCTACTCAGTAATGCAAGCCTTGAGGTTGGACTGGCGACGAACATGTCGAAGACCAAACTAATGACAAACACCACTAAGCATAGGATCAATGTGAATGGTGAAGAATTGCAATATGTCCATGAATACAATCTACCTGGGCCAGTTAGTCTCTTTCCAATCCAGACAAGACAAGGAAGTCACAAGACGAACCGAAAACGCCTGGAAGAGCTACTGGTCCATGAAAGAGCTTATGAAAGGAAGTCTTTCTTTGTCGCTCAAGCGCAAAATCATGGACATGTGCATTCTCCCCATTTTGACCTATGGATCCCAGACTTGGTCTTTGACAAACATTCAAAAGTCCAAACTCAAGGTCTGCCAACGTGCTATGGAGCGCAGCATTCTAGACGTCAAGCTAACGGACCATGTAAGCAACACCACACTGCGCTCCAAAACACAAATTGCTGACGTTGCTCAAAAAGCGGGTCTGGGCCGGCCACATGTGTCGCATGCCCAGTGAGCTGTGGGCCAAAATAACCACTTTATGGAGCCCTGACACAGCCAGAAGGCGTCGTGGCAGACCTCGAAGAACTGGCGGGACGAGCTGAACAAAATCAATGACCAGATCCACTTTGGCTCTGGATCGAAAAAAATGGAAGTCATGGGGAGAGGCCTTTGCCCAGCAGTGGGATGACGCAGGCTAGAAATGAAATTAAATGAATGAATTAAAATATGCATGAATCTTTAATTATGCACACACCCTCCAAAAAACAAACTACTACTGTTTCTACTGTTTTATGTACAGTATGGCAGTAAGGCCAGCTCCCATAACCGTTGTAGCTACTAAAAAACATTCTTAGGAGAGTGTCCATAACTTTGAAGAAATTGCAAACTGTCCCGCCTCAAACCATTCTGTACATTGCGTTTATCGTATGTAACCCATCTCAGAAATTTCAATATGCTTTTGCCTAGCCTTTTCCGAACTATTTTCGGGTCAGCTTCCAGTCTAACCAGGGAGTCTACTCCCTAAGCACGAAGTCCATGGTTTCGGCCTTAGTTACGAGCGTTTCCTACTCCCTATCACCTACGGACATACGATTATTTCGGGGCCCGAACTAAAAATGAATGACAACACGATTTGAGATTGTCTCTACTACCGATGTGTTTTTGCCCGTCCGAAAAGTTGAACTTGACATTTGTTTTGTTCACTCCTATGTTTCGGGCTACTTTCGGCCGGGCGACTAACTTTGTTGACGGACTTAGGGAGTAGGCCTCAGATGCAGCTGAATACCAATATTTTACACGGAGCGATTGCTTTCAGACCTCCGCAATCCAGTTACTGGGCAATGCCGATATTTTGTGATTAGACTGGTTGTCAGACTTTCGGGCTTCTGTCTAGCCCATAATGACTGATTAACGTACTCTCCGAGGCACGCAGGGGTCCCCATGGTGTACGAATGGTCACCCATCTTCGGACTGACCGCGGCAAGCACTACTTAACCTTGCACACGAAATGATCCGCGCGATTTTATTTAACCACGAGCCTCTTTGAAACAATTTATTCAATCTCAATATGAAATCCTAGAAATGTTACATATGGAACGGTCATCGATAATACCCAGCATCCAATAAGCATCTTAGCATAAAGATATCTTTTTAATTAAAATACATCCCCAAACGTTTTCAGTCACCCCATCCTTTGACACTGTACACTCGACTGAGGCACTTGATCACAAAGTATTGGAACGATTTAATTATAAAGCTGTTTTGTACACGGATTTTGTTAAAAAAGAGGGTTTTTTTTAGAATTAAAAGTAAAGGGTTGAGTTTCTGAAACGTAAAATGATGCTTAATTAGAGCATTTTAACCAAGACATAGAGTTAATTACATAACGCAAAAAGACGTACTTTACGTGCCATTCGGTAGGAGCAATACTCCTACTTGTTACGCTGCTAAGTTAGTTACCTCTCGACCGCTTCCGTATCTGCACGCGTGTATGTTTGCAGAGAGCGTGTGTGCAACCTCTCACTATGAAGATGCGCGCAAGGCGTGCGCAATGTTTACTTCCCAGTACTAACATTTTCGTCGTATAGGTTAGAACAAAAAACGTTACACGCTTGTTTTCATATAATTTGACAAACTTGCGGTATCTAGTTAACTCAATATCTGTGATCTTAACGGTATGTTTTATTTTTTACTTCACGATTATTGTAAATACACCTTAGAATTGTTTTGTCAATTACTTTACATTTTTACAAATTACATTGGTCTTAGATTGTTTAATGTTTGCGGGCTGTGTGTTTAATCAATTGAAGGCAAACACCATAGGACTATAATTAATATGTAAACTAAAGTTTTTTTTAAACAATATAATAAAACTACTTACATAATTATTATAATGTGCAATTAAAGAAGAAAGAAAAAATCATAAACTATAACAACATATAACTACAAACTAAAAGACTGAAAGCGTGCCCCGAAGCGCAGTAGATATTAAGCTAAAGCAGTACCTCAACTTATTATAATCGCCTGAATTGAAACACTCACACAGACACACACTGTTATACTGAGTAGTTTTTTGTTTTTGTATGTAAAGGCGCGATTCCATTAGGCAAGTTACTTGTATGCAAGTTGCAAATTGCATACAACTTGAACAAACCTGCATACAAGCTACAACTTGTATGAGGTAGTTTGAACTTGTACATTTTTTTATTCAAGTGATGTGCAAATTGAACGCGCAAACCTTAGTTGCACTTTTCAAATTACAAACGAGTGATTGACACCCATGATCTCCAACTCAATTGTTGAACATCTCCACTTGTATGCAAGTAAAACCTGCATGCAATTTGTACACTCTCGAAAACATGTTTCCAATGTAAGCAACTTGTACGCAAATGTGACGTCATACTTGTATGCAAGACTTGCCTAATGGAATCGCGCCTTAACTGTATCCCGAACTTACCTTGAAGTCTTATCGCAGTGCATGTCTATGTGAGTGTTTCAGTTCGGACGATTGTAGGTAGTTTAAGTACTGCTTTAACTTATATATACAGTGGTGGACATATAATTAGAAACACCAAGTGTGACTTTTATTTTTAGTACAATTTAACTTGATAATTAATGTTTTACGTATCATAGAGGGCTTATACCTATTTATCTACAATCTATCCACATCATGCAGTATTACTATGTCAGTTTTGGAAATATCATACAACCGTTTATGTAAAAACGGGTATACTTTATAAAATAAAATGAAGCAGCACAACTTGATTCTATCAATGCCACGTCGTTGTAGAGCTGTAATCGACAGCAGAGGCTTCCCAACCAAGCATTAATTGTTTATTATAAAACGTTTGTACCATTTAACTTCACTATTTATTGTTTCGTTACCTTTGTTCATATTTATGATAATGTTTTTTTTCTGTTTCTAATTAGTTGTCCACCTTAGTACGTTGTGCTGCTTCATTTTATTTTATAAATTAAACCAGTTTTTACATAAACGGTTGTATGATATTTCCAAAACTGTTATAGTAATACTGCATGATGTGGATAGATTGTAGATAAATAGGTATAAGCCCTCTATGATACGTAAAACATTAATAATCAAGTTAAATTGTACTAAAAATAAAAGACACACTTGGTGTTTCTAATTATATGTCCACCACTGTATACTGTGCCAGAAGGTTGGCCAGAAGGCAGAAGGCAGCGTTGCCACGTTGTATGGTAAGGCTAATTCTTTGACCGAAAAACAAGCCAGCCCCCCGGTCACGTGAAGTGTCGAACAGTCTTCTTCCTATTTCATTAAAAAGGAGACGTGCACTCGGACTCCATGACGGGAACGTTTCCACCCCAAACGGCTCAAAGTTATAATTTCCTATGTGGTTGCTATAAAACTAAAGATTACATCGATACAGGAAGGAACATAATTATGAAACACACAGACTCAGTTCGTTGATTTTGCATCTAAAATTCTTAGGTACAATAAAATTTCCCTTTTCATAATTCCCATCTTGCAAACATTCATGTTTTATTCCCAGTCTAATTGAGTGTTAGGAATAGTGCGCAAAAAACATGGTGTTAGTAATAAACATAATTCCCTGCAGAATTGCACTCGTATTAAAGCCGCTGCGAATTAAACCGAGCGGTCATTATTATGGAGATGCTTAACACAAATGTTTTGATATTGCCGGCTGCAGAAATAATGGTTATCTAGGATAAACCTAATATCCCGTGTGGGGCTAGAATATAAAACTTCCTCACCGCACGCTGATAATAGACGCGTGTTGTAAGATTCAACAAAACCCAGCACGCTTGGTGGTACGATCTATACGGTCCACCTGGCTAGCTGCCACCCTCACATTAAAGTAAGGCGACAAGCAGTTTACTGTGTTCCGTCGTGTGTATGTGAGAGCCAGAGGTAGGGGAATCTCTCTATATCTCTGTTACTTGGATTCGTGTGCTCCATCTTAGACTTCTGCGCTTACCATCAGGTGCGACTAGGGTCAAGCGCAACTAAATAAAACAGTAATAAAAAAAAACCGGTCAAGTGCGAGTCGGACTCGCGCACGAAGGGTTCCGTACCATTATCTATAAAAACGGCAAAAAAATCACGTTTGTTGTATGGGAGCCCCCTTAAATATTTATTTTATCCTATTTTTAGTATTTCTTGTTATAGCGGCAACAGAAATACATCATCTGTGAAAATTTCAACTGTCTAACTATCACGGTTCATGAGATTCAGCCTGGTGACAGACGGACAGACGGACAGACGGCCAGACGGACAGACGGACAGCGGAGTCTCAGTAATAGGGTCCCGTTTTACCCTTTGGGTACGGAACCCTAAAAACGAAGCTAACCCCACCTCACTATAATAACATTAGGTACAGTACAATACGACTAAGAACTCGCTTCGGCAAAGTTCGTAAAACCGATTACTTCCGACTAAGTGCGACCTCAAGACCACAGAATGTGTATAAGTACTGCAGTAAAAAAATATCTTTACGCTGACGCAATAAGTGTGAGTGGCGCGGAAATGAACGACTGGCATTGGTTGTTCGATGAGGCGTAAGCTGACCTTTGCATTTGTGTGAGTACACATAGAATCGATTGCCAAAAAGCAGTACAAACCGGTTTAAACCAAGCAAAGAACGCGTCTGCATTCATTCTCACACAAATGCAAAGCTCAGTAGTGTCATTCTGTTAGAAACTCACCTCAATATCGACGGTTAGCTCGATATCCATAATGTCACAATATGGATAATAGAAGCAAATAACACACAGATAATCGACAGTATAATCAATCTTCTTCTTCTCTCGTGTCAGCAAGAGCTATACGAAAACAGCTCATGCTGTGGTGAAAAGATTAGCCAGTCAACAAGGTTGGTAGCGGGGCTGACTGCCCAGGGTGCGCCGGACATACTTAAGTATCGTCACTCGTGGAGGCTCTTTTCATGCACCCCAGTATAATCAATAACGCGTAGTTTTGTTATCCACGCTGTGTCACGACAAGTGTCTAATTGACAATCGCGATCGAGATGAGATTCTTACAGAATTGCACTGCAGCTTAGGCCTCGCGGACGGTACATCGATGTAACTTGTTAGTTGTGTACAGTAGCGTCCAAAAGTCCGTGGAGTTTTGAGCGTTTACTGTACATACCTATCCATTTTGTAGTTAACTAGCTAACTTAACTAACATCATTAGTGCAAATGGATCATCAATACATTTTGACTTCGATTACAAGCTAGAATAAACTAAACTGCCTCGTTGATCTAGCGGTCACAAGCTCGTCTGCTGAGCTTGACAACTGGGTTCGATCCCCGGATCGGGCAAAGTGTTATTGGGTTTTTTCCGTGTGGAATTTTTCAGTAGCAGCCCGGAATCTGGATCTATAATATAATAATAATAATCTTTATTCATGAATATGAGACAACCGAGTAACTTAATAATAAACCCAGGATAGGCAAAATCATTAAAAATTATTTTGACAATAAAATTTAGGCAGGTCAACAGTTGGAGAGTGAAATGATAGATTGTACAAATGGTATGGTTGTCTTTGGACTGATTCGCCCTATCCCCTCGTACTAGTAAAAAACTGTATCACGAACGGATAGTCTTCCTCAACCTTAGAACAACAGGTACCCACAAGGTTCCAGTTACAAGTCACATTTGTGCCTGGTTGATGGCAATAGGCTCGCACCCTATTAAATGGGACTTAAACATAACGGCGAAAAGTGAGTGTACTATACACTTCTGCCCAACCCTTCGGGGAATACAGGCGTGAAGATATATTATGTACCTTTTTCTTTTAGCCTCTAGAATTACCCCAAACCACGTTTATTACTACAAAAAAGTTGGTACTCATGTAACAATACTCCACCACTACTAAGCTGTTAATTCGAGCAGCTATCAAAGGTGTTTGACTATGCAGCGCTGTTTGGCTTTAGCTTCAAATTAAACTAGAGCCGAGCAAAAAACCACAAAATCACGGACCACCTCAAACGGACCTGAAATTGTGTTGCGCGGCACAAAAATTGAGGCATTTCTGGATAATGATATGTTTTGTTATCACTGGCTAAGTTTAGCTGGAATTTTATATGACCCCTACTAAGCCTATTTTTGACCGGGAGACACACCTAAATTAAGGCTGGATTCCTACTGCGCTGAGGTCAATCACGTTCATCAGTCGCGCGTAATAATACAGGCAGTAAGAGTAAACACCGTTATCCTTGAAACCAGTGGTTTGGTTTCATTTATAAAACGTAAAAATAACTTCTTTTTTTTCGCGGTGGCTGCAAGCTACGGGAGGGGGCGCGGGGAACTCGCCCTGTGGCCCGACGCACGGCCCCGCACAGTTCGCTACCCCAGTCAGTCAGCTGTCTCGCTAGCGAGTGCGTATAAGCCGCGTCGTAGCGCCGCCGCGCCGCTCATTTCTCGCGCGTAATTTTTGTTTTTTTACTCTTTTGATTTGAGTGACAACGGTGTTTACCCTTACATGCTGTATACATATACAACGCTGACATCCATGGCATTTGAATTCTCATTGATTGTTAATTTCCGTACGCGACTGACTGCACGCGAACAAACCTTTTTTTTTGTCTTGGTAAATCCTCATGGATACCCTCCGCCTGGGGAAGGCGAAAGGTTATGCCGGACTCTTACCGGCTAAAAACTCACGGTGTTCGTTCTCCTGACCTAGCCGGAGTCGCGGGATTCGCAGCTGCATGCACCGCAACTCCGGCAGGCCTCGGTCCATCAGCCCCTGGCGGACCTCTACTTCTGTGAGGCCTCGCCCCACGTCCTCCTGAGAGCGCGCGTGGAACACGACGCGCCGCCTTCTCGGGCCTGTTACTGATCGGGCGACGGTTAACCTGCTGCTCATAAGCCACACACTAGGGTGGCCGGAGATCCGGGAAGGGAGAGTGGCAGTTGCCTCTCTCTCACTCTCCGCTCCCTCCTTGGTCACCATCACCTCCTCGTAAAAGGAGGCGACGGCTTCCCATGCACTCTCGCTCCCGACCATAGATAGAACCACGACCGGAAGCGAATACGCGACCAACCCTACGTGAACGACTGTACACGACCGACTGTACGCGACCGTCTGCACGCGACTGACGTCAGCGCAGCAAAAAATTGGCATACAATTTCTGCACAGTGATTGATAAAAATAATACGTTATTAGACAACCTTAACTAATTATAAAACATCTGTTATCTCAATGTACCTTTTGGATTTTTGAAGCTTTGTCTAACTTTTTCCATTGCGCCTAGTTAATTTTCAACCTGATATCAATTTTCGAGCTCTAATATTTCTGGGTTATAGGTTCTAATATAATTTGCGAGGTCAGGCTGCGCTTGCCGCGGTCAGTCTGTAGATGGGTGACCGTTCGTTACACATCAATGCCTCTCCGTGCCTCGGAGAATACCTATGACACTCGTAACGGGTAGTCAGAAGCCCGAAAATCTGACAACTGGTGTAACCTTAGTTTACATATACACGGTGACACTGACTTTCGACACAATGCAATCGCGACACTGAAAATAAACCCGAGCTAATGCGCAACCTAGTGTAACAGCGATAAGTGTCGCGAACAGTGTCGAGTAATGTGTCACCGTGTATCCTTTAGGATATCGACACTGCCCAGTAACTGGATTGCGGAGGTCTGATGGCAGTCGCTTTGTCTAAAATACTGGTATTCAGCCGCATCTGGTTAGTCGGTAGTTGATCCCAACATAGTTGGGAAAAGGCTAGGCAGCAGAAAATTAATTTTATCTCACCTTACCTCTTCTGATTTTCTATTGTTTTCTTCTATTTCATCACTAAATAACTTCTAATATAATACTAAAGAAACTTTTAATTAAAAAGTCACAACCTGCCAATTTTAGTGCTAATAACATTAAGTTACATTAAATCGCCAGGGACTAAGCGATACACTTGCAATAATTACCCAGTAATGGCTGCAATCGACAGTTTAATGTCGATTAACAGACGTTTTACGCTAATACCTCGGATTAAATCATGGTTGTGTGCGTTAACAAATAGTTAAGCCTTGTATTCACTTGTAAACAATGTTTCAGATACAAGTTTCCAACTGTTTCTGAAACATCACGTAATTGTTTCTAGAAACTTTTATATTTATAAGTCGCGCGGAGAAGGTTTGCCGATGGTTTCATGACGTCACGCGTCGATGGTCGGTACGATTCAGACGAGCGCGGGTGGCGGTCGGTGAAGTGGGAGGCGCAGTCATCGGCAAACCTTCTGCGCGCGACTAGTATTTATTGTTATTTGACTCTGTCACGTTTGACTTAAGCAAAGACATGGTCTAAGATAGAACACACGAATCCAAGTAATAGAGATATAGAGGGATTCTCCTATACCATTCTGGCTCTCACATATACACGACGGAACACAGTAAAATGCTTGACTCCGGACTATTAAAGTCAGGTGGTAGATCGCCAGGCGGACCGTATAGATCCTACCACCAAGCGTACTGGGTTTTGTTGAATCTTACAACGTGCTTCTCTCCCAACGTGGGGTGAGGAAGTTTTACATTCCAGCCCGTTCCCACGCGTGATAAGTTACGAAGCTTTTGTCATTAAAAACTATCAATAACGTTTACTGCAGTATGTATCAATGTTTCAGAAACATGTAGATTCTTGTTTCTGAAACAACGTTTATAAACAAATGTTTACTAGTGAATAAAGGGCTTTGCTGTCTCGTTTACAAATACGGAATGATCGTAAAAAGAGAGAATGATTTATATGAAGTGGAGGGTCGAGAGGAACTTTATTATAAGATCGTAAGTACTATGGGTACAAAAGCTCAATTTCTTGCGCGTTAATGCTTGTAGTATTATTTGTTTTATGTACACACATCAAAAAAAGTTTGCGATCACTAGCATAATTATGTACGTGAAGATTCCGAATTCAAAGTCCAACTGAAATCTGATTTATGTTTATCTAGATAACTATCAATCTATATTTATCATGATAATTATCGCTTTGAATCCCGATTAGAAAATTCGGCTTCAAAAAGGCTACATAATTTTTCAAAGTGATCGCAAACTTTTTTTGACGTGTGTATGTAATTACTCTTATAAAATAGAAAGTACCTATGAAATTCGTATAGTCAATTAAAGTGAACTAAAGCCTCGAAAAAGTTTTTTTTACCAGCCAGTTGCTGTCCCACTGCTGACCAAAGGCCTTCCAAACTTGCCTTCTAAACATCTCTATTTCGTGCCGTTGTTTCTGACCATGCCAGTCCCGCAAACAAGTCTAGATCGTCACGCCACCTACGTTTTTTCTCCAACATCTCAAATTCAATTCAATTCAAAATATTTATTGCAATCCATAATGTACATATACAGGTGGTAAAATATATTTAAAAAGAAACAATTATGGACCCTGTCGGGCACAGCAAAATTATAAGATAGGGTGGCGAGAGGAAGAGCGCTTTTATCCATTTTTCCATAACACTAAAACAATTATATTAGGTAGATTGTTCTTTTATTGTAATTTTATCTTTAGGTTATATAGTTTATTATTTATTCTTATGTTTGATTATATAATTCGTTTATTTAATCTATCTAATTATAATTTGTAACGTTATTATATTTCAGTTTTATTTTATTTAATGGGTGCATTTTTTTATTTTTTTTTATTTAGACCGTTTTATTCCGTAAGACTAAAGTAAATTGGAAATTAGGTAGATTATTTTATTATATTTATATCATTGCTTTTTATTTCAATTAATTATTTATTATTATTATATTTGGTTATATCACTCATTTATTTATTTTATGTATTTATAATTTGTAATATTATTGTATTTCCGTTTTATTGGATGCACTTTTGTAATTATGTAACATTTATTTCCATTGTTCAATCATCAAGTTAACATTAATTTCATTAAATATATATTTTGTAATTTATTGTTTATTTAATATACACTAATAGTGAAAAGGCAATACCTACCAGAAATAGTTTGGTATTCTTCTACTCCAATTAGTCAGTTAAATTTTATCATTTAAAAATTCTTCTAATGAGTAATAGCTTTTATTAATTAAAAATTGTTTTACTTTGCTTAAAAATATATTTGTTTTTTCTATTTGTTTTAAGTACTCTGGTAATTTATTATATATTTTAATTGACATAGAATAAGGACTAGAAGAGTGCATTTTAAGATGGGACTGAGGTAAATTTAATCTGTTCTTATGACGTAACGAATGGCTTGTTTGTATATCTCCTCGTGTTTTGTATGTATCAGGATATTTTCGCACCAATTTACACAATTCCAAAATATAAATACTAATCAAGGTGAGGATTTTGTGTTCTTTAAAGTATGGTTTGCAACTATCTGTTTGTTGTATGTTCGTTATTATTCTTATAAGACGTTTTTGTAGGATAAATACGGAAGAAGCGTCCGTGCTATTTCCCCATAGAATGATACCATAAGTGAACCAAGCATGGGCATATGCATAATATGTGACTATTGCGGTTTGTAGATTGGTAGTCTTTTTAATTTCCCGGAGGGCATATGAAAATTTTGAGATTTTTGAATTCAGTTTACATACGTGCGATTTCCAATTAATATTTGTATCTATTGTCAAACCTAAGAGGGTGAATTCATTAACTGTTTCTAATTTAATTTTATTAATTGTGAAATTTATATTTATTTGATTTTTTTGGCGTGGATGGAATGTTATTAATTTGGTTTTTGTAAAATTTATTTCGAGATTATGATCATTCATCCAATTAATTATATTATTAAAAATGTTATTTAATTTTTCATTTAGATTTACATTTGTTTGACATGAGGTGAGGATAGAAATATCATCCGCAAATAAAACACAGGGCCCTTCTATGGTTTTGGGAAGGTCGTTTATGTAGATCAGGAATAGGAGACATCCTATAACGCTTCCCTGGGGAATTGAAGCTTGTACTGATCTGACGTCTGATCTTTTGAGCTGTGCTTCTTTTGTTTTTTTATTATAGAATTCTACCTCAACCAATTGCTCTCTACTTTCTAGATATGATACAAACCAGTCGTAGGCTTTTCCACGTATTCCTATACCGTATAATTTATTTAACAGGGTTTGAAATTGCACTTTGTCTCCTACTTGTATTGTGGAGCGTAAGATTATGTTTCTAACACCATCGGTTAGTTTAACACTCTCTCTATTTCTCTCTATAAAAAGGTACCTTTGGTACCACCTTAGGTGACCACAGAATTGGTCTTCTCACTTGAGTGACCCATAACCATTCAGGGATAACTTGGCTAGAAAGTTTAACCACTCATCATCCTGATTTATCATAGAAGAAATGTTTAAAGGTACAAGTTGGTAGCCGACTGCATACGACGCATCGCTATGACACTACTGCTTTCTATGTATTTCTATAAAATACCTTCCGCATCAAGCGACACGTCTCTCGACTACATGTCGTACGACCGCAGACGACGTATCGTCCGACCGCAGATCAGTAGTGCCACCGATGCTGGAGCGACGACACGTTGAATCTTTCTCAAAAAATGAGTTTTTTTCAATTCCGAGGAAGAAAAACTGATAAACCAGGTGGCCCAATATCCTGCACTGTACGATGCATCTAACAAAAACAAAAGATACGAAAGTAAATCGCGATTGTTAATCCCAAACGGTACCCCAAGTGTGAGTTTTTTTCGTTAACTACTGTAGTAGTAAATTTTCATACATTTTTGCCGTGACGCAACTACAGTAGTTAACGAAAAAAACGCACACTTGGGGTACAGGTCACTCATCTTGTCTCACGGAACATTCAGAACTAACTGGAATACGACGTGTCGTCTGCTGCAGCCATCTGCAGTTTGGTTCGAAATCATGACTGCATATAGCAGGAACAGACGACGTGTCGCTACGACGTGTCGTAACGACACATCGTCTGCTGCTGCTATATGCTGTCGGCTACGAACTTGTACCTTAAGAGCATCATCATCATCATCTGCCTAGCCTTTTCCCAACTATGTTGGGGTCGGCTTCCAGTCAAACCGGATGCAGCTGAATATCAGTATTTTACATGGAGCGACTGCCTATCAGACCTCCACAACCCAGTTACTGGGTAATACGATACTCTTGGTAAGACTGGTTGTCAGACTTTCTGGCTTCTGACCAACAGTAACGACTGTCAAAGATCTACAAATGACAGCCGGGACCAACGGCTTTACGTGCTTTCTGAGGCACGGAGGAAACTCGCTATGGTAAATGGTCACCCATCCACAGACCAACCTCGGCAAGCGTGGCTTAACCCGGAAGATCGGTCCATGCGGCTGTAATTATTTAGCCACGAGCTCCTCCCTAAGAGCATCATATTCCTTCGTTATTAATAGGGAAAATCTCCGATCCTATTTACGAAAGGCGTCTAAATTCAACATAAAAAAATAACTTAAAAAAACAGGTTAAAAACACCTCAAAGTTCCGTCAATTCGCCATCCACTTTACACCGCTGCAACCCGGCAACCGGGTCGAGTGGCGAAACTAGCGCTACTCCGTAAAATATTAAATTTAATGACCCGCTTTTGTCACTCGCTGGAGTTATTGCAAGCCCTCACCAGGCCTGTTTCACTTTTAATAATTAAAATACTAATTTTGTCGCTGGTGACCTCTAAATCTTGGGCCAAATCTTTTGTGTAAAGTCTCGAAGAGTGTACAAGATTTTGTTTTGAATTTTGAACAAAAGGTTGACGAAACATGAGTTATGGTCGTGTGATTGATGTCCCAGATTATGTTGTAGACAGAGGTTGTGGCAGACAATGTGACGTAACGTATGTTAGGATGGGTTTTGTCTCTTGTTGTGCATAAAGGCGGCGACAGACTGTAACGTTTATTTATTGGTTTAACAACATTTTTTACACTAATACGTAGTTAAGACTTCAAGCAATGATCAGCATTCTAATTGCGTAACACACTCGTAATCGCTATGGCTTTGATTTTGACAGGTCAACAATTTTCATAGCAACGTATGTTTAATACGACAATCCGACTTCTCCACAACTATGTACAGACGCCAGCACATCAAACTACCTGAAACTGTAAAATTTTCCCAATCAGCCTTGAACCTAATGCTTTTGCAATAAAGATTAAAATCTATCAAAGAAATTTATAGATAGATAGATAGATAAGACATTTATTTGGCACATACAGAAAACACAACACACAAAAGCACAATTACATAAAACAATACTAGAAGATAGAAATATTAAAATAAAAAACATGTTAAAATTAAAAGACAATAGGGTATCTGACTACTATTGAAAATGTACAACAAATTTGGTATTATTTTAAAGAAAGTGTAGAAAAAAAACAACAGTCAGATACCCCATTATAACAATCTGTGGCAGTAGTGTCAAACTACCTACCGACATAAAAACCAATCGATAAGAAAATAAAAAAATTCAAAGTGCGGTGTGTGTCTCCAAGTTGCACCAAATGGGAGTCCAACTCAGCATGTGCCAGGCAAATATACCTGACGCTGGTATTCTGTTGGATCCCAGTAGCGACATACGGACGTCGAGCAGATGCAGTACAGTTATAATATCAAAAAGTATAAAAGTGTAATAGTGGTTTTGTATATGAAACTGTTTGGTGAGTAACACATTCTTTTTTTTAATATTATACATAAATTTTGTTTCAGGTGTGTTTAATGTTAATAGATATAATAAGCACATAATGGTAAGAATATAAGTGAGGCGCGCCATTTTTGTTTGATTTTTAGGTGTGTATGTAATAAAAATAGATGTAGGTAAGTATTACGAGTATAATGGCTTTTAGGAATATAAATGTTGTTAGGTATTATTATAATTGTGTCATTGGCATTATTTGGAGACGATATTGAAATTAATAGATCAGAAAATATTGACTGTGATCGAATGTTTACAATATATTTTCCCTTTTTTTTCACAGGTTGGTACCCACCACTAGACTTAAATTAACGACGTGTTTGAAATCGTCCAATAATTAATTTGACAGATTGTAGTAGCTTTAAGTGCTGGCGTCTGTACTAGGTACGCAATTTATATCGTTGTATTGTCAAAATCAAAGCCTTAAGCGATTACGATTGTTTTGTGCAATATGTATACTAGGCTAAGTATATTAAGTGGTACAATAATGCACAAAAATGAATGTTCAAATGAAATAATTGCAGAAAGGCAACTCGTCAAACACGAATCTCCGTGCAAAGTAAACATGTTACAAAGCGAGCGTTACGACATCCAATACAACGAGCACAGAGTTCGGAACGAGCATATACATATTACATGGCCTTTAGCAGGTGACGTAACGTAAGAAGCTTGCTCCAAATGTGACATTACAATCGGATGCTCGGCACCTTAAGGCGAGCGTACCCCGACAAAGGGTCTTTTTAAATGTGTATTATTTGCAATTGTTGCAAATTATTGCGATCAAATTAAATACTAGCCAAATAAAATGCACAAGTTTACTTCTCCAACCGACTTTCACTGTGAGCACGTCGACTTCTGATAGCTGGGATAAGCTAAGTTAGTGCCAAAGCTTCAAGTGAAACTACGTTTGACAGTAATGCGTAGGATTTGCTACGCCGTAGGTGTGCTACGGCGTAAATGTGCTACGTAATTTGCTGTGATGTGCAACCCAAATGACCCGAGTCGTTACGGGTACCGACTTACCCGACTTGCCACAAGCTTGGCTGTCCCATTTCAAAACCTAGTAAGGGACACGTCTTACAAAAATCGTTTTATTGCATAATCTTGCTAACCTAGAAAGTCTCTACCAAATACAAAAACACCAGCGTTGAAAACTCACATAATAAGCAGATAAATGTAAGCATCTATACCTAGTAAGTGCCATTCACTGCCTCTGATCATTTTAAAACCTAGTAAGTCACTGTAACCACATGGTTTTACCTAACATAAATACTTTTTAAAGGCTGACCGATTTAACGCTTATGCTCTCTCCTGTAAAATTTCGTTTTAAGCCCTTACTAGGTTTTGAAATGGGACAGCCGAGCTGCCCGTGCAGTTTTTACGAAAACTTGTTTTCAGTGTAAAGAAGCAATTGCTTCAATAACTTGGGCAATTTAACTTTATAGTGGATTTATTGCTTAATATCTGTGTATGTAAATCAATTAGATGATCGCTAATTTAAAAGCATGCACAACACCAACAAAATACAACCAACAAAATTAAACCAGCCTATTTAAGCCAAGCCTCCTTTGTACATGAAAGGGAACATACATACAACTATACCCAGATTGATGTACCCACTTACATATACCGAGTGTAAGTCAAACCCAATTCACGAGACGTACCCGGTTCCGGCGCTCTATAAATAATTCATACGCCGCAACTTCGAAGCGATGTTGTAGTTTAAGGGACAACTGAGTTGCAATTCATAGTATGGTTTAGATTCTATAACGGATATAGCTGATGATGAGGTTTTCAACTTGTCATATTCTAATATGACGCTCGTCTTCTTCTCGCGTATCGGATTTTAAAATAGCCTCAAACGGCATGAGCTATGAGCTATTCTCATACTGCCCATGCATCAGAGGCTATTTTAATAGGGCTTATAATGATTAGCTTATAATGACCGCGCGACACACGATGCCGACTTTACGTGTGAAATAGTTTTTTAGATAATTTTGATCTTGTATAAAAATATACAAGGGTAGTCGGAAAAGGGGTACTAATCCGAAAAAAATATATAGCATATAACTTTTGTTCTACCACTGTCCCCGAAAGTCAATAGTTTCAGAGTAATAGCTGTTCAAAGATTTCATAAAAATACGCTGCGTTTGTATTTTAGGGCATATTTGGGATCAAGGATTAGAAGCTTCATTATCTGAATTCGTAAATAAGTGGTCGCAATCGCGACTGCGAGCGTGAGGTCCTGAGGTCGATCCCCAGGTCGGGCAAAGTGTTATTGGGTTTTTCCGTATGGAATTTCTTAGTAGCAGCCCGGAGTTTGGATTTATCCCCAGTCGATGGCAATAAGCTCGCCCCCTATTACATGGGACTTAAACATAACGGCAAAATGAGGGTGTGCTACACACCTCTGCACATCCCTTCGGGGAACATAAGCGTGATGATACGTTATATTACCGTTCGTCATAAAATTAGAGTACCATACTAAACAACCATATAAAACTAAACAGTTTCCTACAAAAAGATTACTCTAATACAATAACAGTCTAGTTTTATCTAGCTACTGAATTATCATTCTAGCTTTACCAAGCCAGAATCAAGTCGGAAGACCACAAAAAGCACTAAATTGATGCTCCAACTAAACCGTAATAGAATCGGAATGCCACTAAGAACGCTATTTATTACTGAAACCAATCTTGGCGTGGTCCGATTGCGAGCCGACTTACGATGGAATCGAGTTCCAATCGAGTTTCCCCGAGTTATGAGGTTACACCCAATACTACCAACTTCTACCCAGTGCGACGTTTATAGTCTTTTTTCGCGGCTTCAATTCGGTAGCCCGCGATAGGAACAAAAAATTAGCCGGCAGTTTACTCCCCCAAACTACCCGGAATGGGGGGTTTTTGCTGTTTTGTTAGGTACAAAACCGACGATAAAAGTTAGTGGCTTCACGCTTGGTGGATGCCTGGGCATGTTTTCACTTCAGTTGTTGAGTACATTATTAACTTAATAAATTGAGTAACTTCACTATATATTTTCCTTGTTTTTATTGCTAGCTCGAATGGAGTACATTCTCTATCGAAGATGGTTTTGCGCAGTGGCTACCATCTGGCCTAAACAAATCTCTTAATAGGCGTTATTATCAATGATTGAAACACACATATTGTCATTTAATTCGTTCTACCTAGCCTTTTAATTATTATAGGTCAGCTTCGAGTCTTGCCAGATACCAATGGCTAGTCTGGCTAAATACCAGTATTTTACCCGTCAGACCTCAGCAACCCAGTTACTGGGCAATGCCGATATCCTAAGGTTAGGCCGGTTGTGTACCCGTAATTACTGTCATAGGTATTCGTATAACACACGGGACCGACGGTTTAACGTGCTCTTCGAGGCACGGAGGGGCCTCGATGTGTAACGAACGGTCACCCATCCACGGACTGACCGCGGCTAGTGCAGCTTAACCTTGCAAATCATATGACCAGTGCGGTTGATATTAGCTACTAGCCCCTCAGTCAGTTGGTCAGCATTTAATAATTTTAGAATAAGTTGCTAGGTGAGAAAGAACCATGTTTCTAAAGCATTTTAATTTTTAATACAAAACGAAGCACGCTTTATACTGTCCAATGTATGACATATTTGTGATTCTTATTCATATTTTTCATTCGCTTCTGAGCGGTCGACGGGTCAACATCTCCTGAGGATGCTTCGTGGAGGAGCGAAATACATGTCGTATCGGTTTGGGTTGCATGTTGCGTTATTTTAATCACACCTTCTGCATCCTAATCCTAAACTTAAATGCGAAAGTAAGTTTGTTTGTTTGTTACCTTCTCACGCCTAAACCACTGAACCGATCATCCTGAAATTTTGCATTTACGTTGTCAGTTGCACAGAAACGGACATAGGGTACCTTTCATCTCGAAAAAAAGTGCTGTTCCCGAGGAAAACAACAATAACTACAATAGATGGCGCGACATGTCTTTTGAATCATGATTGAATTATATTAATATAGAAACTTTAGTAGTGTTTTAAGAGTTTTTAACGCGAGTGAAGCCGCGGGTAAAAGCTAGTGTGCATTATATTTGCGGGTGAGAGGGCGGTGCTGCATACTACATCCAAGCTTGATGAACTAGTTTGGCGGAATTAATACTAAATATTGTAATTGCATTATTGTATGTCGTGAATTTCCGCAAAGTATTGTCCACGGTTTACTCATGTGCATTTTTAGAGATTGCCCGACTAGTTTCGGACACAAACGGAGTCCTTAATCATGAGCTAGAAAGGCGGTGAAACTCAAGCGTGTTCAGTCCATAAAAATGCATGTAAGTAAACCGTAACCTATCATACATTGAGGCCCGGTAGCCACAAAAGCGGAGAGGAGAGGAGACGAGAGGAGATGTGCGGCGAAGCTGGCAGGTTATTTCCACCAAAGCGAAGACTCCTGCGTAGCGGAGAGGAGACGTGAGAGTAAGAGCTCGAAATCAGTCAGTTCGGGTGTGCGAGGCGCGGGGAGAAGGCATCGAGGAAAGGGGCGCGCGAGTGCGGGCGCCGCCTGTCCGCTCGACTACACACTTCTCCGCTCTGCTGCGCGGCTTGCTCGCTCGCGGCACAAAAGTGTATAGCAAAATGAGACATCTCTTCTCCTCTCCGCTTGATCCATTTCCATCGAAGCTAAGCGGAGAGGAGATATGGAAATAACGAAAACTGATTGGTTATTCAAAACACATCTCTCGTCTCCTCTCCTCTCCGCTTTGGTGGAAATCAGGCCTAAATGTCTCGTATGACAATCAACATTCCACAAACATTCAATTTCTTATTTCTAAACACAAGATCCTAATATGATGAATCACCTATCATCGATTCCCCGTCCCAAATCAATCTCCCCAACAAAAAATTCATAACCCCATCAGCGGTAACCACTTTAGCGTTTTTCCCCCAATTTCCCCCAAGATATTACTGTCGATATGTTAGTGGAAACTAATACGAGAGGAGGGGGGAGTAGTTCTGGTGTGTCCCCTGAAAAATAACAAGTTTCCATTTCGTTCAACTGAGTTATTGATGTGGTTTTTGTGAAACTATCGGTCCTTCAGGGCCGGAGTTGGGAGTACTGCTTTATCGATTTATGAGATGCATTTTTAAAATTAATTGCTAATGTATTTAGGTTTGAGTGAATATTTAAAATAATAATAATACTATACTATCAATATAGTTAAAACAAATCGTTCTCTTTGGATACTAACATCAGAATGATTTTATTTAGAGAAAATAGAATCATTCTGATGTTATATTATGTACACATACACCGTATGCCGTGGTGAAAAGATTAGCCCGTCAGCAAGGTTGGTGGCGAGGCCGGCTGTCTAGGGTGATAATTACGACATTAATGTGTTCAATAATCTTGTCATTATCATCTTTATTCATTAGCATTCTTATCTTTACATTTTTAAATATAAATCTATAAAAAATACATTTAAAAATATAAAAACGGTCTTTGGTCGGCGTTAAATAAATGTATTTTCTTTCTTTCTTTCTTTCAAAAATAGAGGTCCACCGGCATCGGGAGCAGGGTCCAAGCTACCGGTGGTTAGGGCTCCAGAGACAGGAACCTCCTCACAATACGCGTCGTGTCGAGGAGGACTGCTTTCTGTATCAGGCCCTTGATCCAGCCACCTAAAGAGAGCCTCATGAGGTGTTGATAGAGGCTCTAGGCCATTAGGCCATTGGCCGTTACGACTATCGGCACAATGGTTGCCGAATCCACATCCCACATGTTGACAACCTCGTGTGCTAAGTCAAGATATTTGATTTGTTTATCTTTCTCAGCTTTCACGAGGTTTTCATCATGCGGGATGATAACAACAACAACAATCATTGTGCGGCGTTCTGATCGTTCTATCACCACTATATCAGGTTTATTGACGACAATAGTCCTGTCAGTGATGATAGATCGATTATCACTATTGATATGGTGATGACATGCAGATGTTAGCTATAGAAAAATTTAAGAGACCGAATTAGCTTACTGAACAGTTAATGATAGGTTGGTGAAACACCTCCTTAGTTGGATTCGATTAACATAGTAACCTAGGTATGTGGCAATCACACTTCCACGTCACCATCACTTAATTATCCGCTAAACGGATTGTCAATAAAATTAATTACCGGCGACCCTTAGCAGCACCTCGTTACATTACACCCAAGGGTGGAATATACAGGGTGGTTCAAAATTCGTGGATCAAACGAAACAGGGCGACAGTTGGGGTTATTTGCAGTAAAAAATATCTGTGTGGCAGAGCCCTAACTTGATCTCCTTAAAAGTTAAGACACTAAAAGTGTTTTTTTTTTAAATATCAAATTTTTTAATAAATATTCAATTAGAGTAAAATGGGTACCTATTTTAAAACAATAAATGGCATTTAGTTGCTTGAAAGTGCTTTTATGACAGTGGGTACCATGATTTATGAGTATTGGCGCTTTTTTCAATATCTTTTAAGTCTCATGAAAAAAAAATTGTAACTTTAGAATCTTACTGTAAAAAAAATGTACTACCATATAATGCTGCAAATAACCCCAACTATCGCCCTGTTTCGTTTAATCCACGACTTTTGAACCACGCTGTATATAGATGAAATTGCACCGACCTATGACAATCGTACTACTACTACTAACTGTTTAATAAAATCACAAGAATTTGCTTTTAAGTAAAAAAGGTTCAAATATTTTAGAATTTCAAAATTAATTATATCAGTAATTAACAGTTTATCTAAATTTATCTTAAAAATATAATGTGCAAGTTTTTATTCATAAGACAGTTTTGGAACTTTGTGCAATCATCGTTTACTTTAGATGTTGATTTTTAAAATATAGGAATTCATTACGTGCATGCATTACAGAAACATATCTGACGTTCTCGAAACAACAATTTGCTTCGTGCTGGATCGAACCCGAAACCCGAAGCGCAGAAAACCGAGCGCTTCTCAAATCGAGTTATCAATATGCACCATTCACGAGTAGAGATGAGGTTCATGAAAAGAGTTTCCATGAGATGATACTTAAGTACGTCCGGCGCACCCTAGGCAGTCAGTCCCGCTACAAACCTTTTTTTTTTGTGTGAAAATCCTCATGGATGCCCTTCGCCCGGGAAAGGCCAAGGGGTGTGCCGGACTCTTACCGGCTAAAAACCCACGATGTTCCTTCTCCTAACCCTTGGCCGGGATCGCAAGAGGCAGGCCTCGGTCCGCCAGCCCCTGGCAGACCCCTCTCACTGAAGGGCCTTGTCCCACGTCCTCCTGAGAGGCGCGCACGGAACACAGTGCGCTGCCTTCTCGGGCCTGTCACTGGTCGGGCGACGGGTTCCCTAACCCGCCGCCCGCAGGCCACACACTACTGTTGCCGGAGATCGTCGCGCACCCTCCTGCGCCCAGTTCGTCTAGCGCGGGAAGGGAGAGTGGCAGCTGGCTCTCTCACCCTCAGTCCCGCTACCAACCTTGCTGACTGGCTAATCTTTTTACCACGGAATGAGTTATTTTCAGATAGCTCGTGCTGACACACGAGAAGAAGAAGACGATTGGAGTTGACTTCTTACTCGGATAGATACTGTAGGTCGAGTAATAGTCACAAACACGAGAGATTAAAACTTTTTATTGTATATCAAGTATTTTGTATCCGCTCGTCGATCTCTATTTACGCATATACAAGTATGTTAAGGTGCGTACAGATTAAGTAACATGTTATGTAACTTGTGTTATATAACATGTCCACAATATGTAACATTGTTTTTCAACATTGCAACGTATAACAATACTGTACACATTAGAATAACAATGCAATATAACCATGTTATATAACATTGCCGTTTGTTGTTCTGCAGTGCTGTTCACAATGTCTAAACGAGAGGACGGTTTGCTAGCTGCTGCAGCGACTGTTGTACTTTTAAATAACAAAATAAAAAAACGTAGATGCTGGGTTCGTCCTAGTTTATTGACATTGTTGTAAATATTAATAACATGTTAAATAACACGTTTGTTAAATTATAACATGTTTTATAACATTCAGTCTCCACATTACTGAAACATGTTACATAACAACCTTTTATAACATGTTAAGTTATATAATATGTACGCATCTTTATAAAACACAAAGAGTTTTTTTCCTTGAAAAGTTTTCAATCAAATTGATAACCTACATCCTAACTTAAGTACATCCCAATATTAGACCCAGGGGTAGGATATCGCAAAAACGCTATGACAAAGTTGTAGCAGCCTTCTCAAAGTGGCGGCTTTTCCTTATTATACCCCTGTGTGTCGTTGCTACTTTACGCCACTTGGCGGTATTTTGAAAGGTAGTCAATGTTCAAGAATTTGTTTATACAGGTAATGCTGTAATAAGCATTTAGGCTTTCTCATCATACCGTTTTCAGCCTTTTTTTTGTGAATTGTTTTTTGTAATCTATACAGGGTTAATTGAAAAACTCCAACAACCTCTTAAGGGGTCATTGTACTCATCATTATGAACAACTTTTACTATTGGTAGTAAAAGTTGTTCATAATGATGAGCATAGCTTAACCGTTAGCGGCTCGACCGACGAACCGGTTCGTCAGTGCCATTGTTTATCTATTGTGTCTATAATTACAGTACTTGAGACTTTAAATATATCTGCTTATTATTTGAGTTTTCAACGCTGGTGTTTTGCATTTGGTAGAGACTTTCTAGACTAGCAAGATTATGCAATAAAACGATTTTTGTAAAAAGAGTCCCTTTATTCCCATTAGGTTTTGAAATGGGACAGCCGATTATTACACGTGACTATATACACCTAACCGACGACGAATCCGATTTAATTCGGTTTTAGCGGTATCAAGCCCCATTTGTTGACTAGGTGTGTACGCTGCATAAACAGAATCAATCAATTTCTACGATTACCATAATATGACTCTGGATTGTCAATATTTCAAAAGTTATTTACCGTCGGAACGCAAATCTACTTAAAAAACTAAAAAATAAATAAATCTTCGCCACGACTCACAAAAGATAAAAGACAAAGCAAACGCAGCAAAACAAAAAGAAACACACATTATCTAAATTGCTTTAAGTTTAACAAAATAATTCTAGCGCGTCGAGTGCGGCCCTGTACAGCTACTCTCGAGGAAGTCATTAAAGTCGACGCAACTAAGTGAAAAACTTTGTGACACTTGTTTTCTTAAAGTGCCAAAACATTTTTCTTGTAATGGTGTAAAAAACCTTTGGTGCCATCAACCGTGATTTTTTGTAGGTACTTTGAGGTGATGCTCCGTTTTTTTGTGTAAAACTTTAAACGGTTATGTAGTGGTGTTGACTGGCGATGGAAGGAGCCACCTCCTTGTAATGAATCCCTATTTCACTTTTTCACGGCATCACGCGTGAGCGGCTGGACCGATTTCGCAATTTTTTTTTTGTCTTGCTCCTCATTGTCCGGACTACGTTCTTAAGAAAGAAAATTTTGAAATTAAAAAAAAAAACTAAATTATCTCAGTATGTCCATTTTCTTCATTTGTTTACCGCATGCATGAAAATGGTTTTAACTATTTGTTACTATTTTGATTGTGTTTCTGAAGGCGATGGAAGGAGGTGGAAGGAGCATTAATTCTTCTTCTTTCATGTAAGCACGAGCTATGTGAGAACAGTTCATGCCGTGGTTAAAAGATTAGCCAGTCAGCAAGGTTTTAACGGTTTTTTTTTTCTATTTGACTGCTGTAGGTCGTCCTTGGGGACGGTTTCTACGTAACCGGGCAGTTATTGGCGTGACCTGAAGGGTCTCCAGCCAATGGGGGGGAAGTAAAATACTTAACCTAAGCTAACTACTTGTACTACACTAACATCATGACTACCTGCAACAACAGCACTAAGGGCGATCCCTAGTGGGACTCGGACCTCGGCTTAGGGCGTTGCTGGCGTGGACATAGGGGGGGGGAGACAGCTTGATGAGGGCTGAATTATCGGTGTGACTGCGGAGTCTGAAGAGACGACCGGCTCTACGACGGGAGATTTTAACGGAGCCACGAAGTAGATACAAAGAGGAGATGGCGTACGCAACTGTGCACTGTGATACCAGCTAGGTCCTGACGTCATCACAGTGGGCGTGGCCTTTGTCAGTCTGTCGGCACTCGTCCCGTGCATAGTACGGTCGCGCTCCCATCCCATTTTATTATTTTCTTAGTTATTTGAAAGAATAAGATGAATTGCTGTGTTATCTTGCAAAAGCTACTCGGATTAACGTTCTGTTGCCCTGGATGGCATCACATTTCTCGTTTATGTAATTTTATACGTAATTTTGAACACTTGCTTTGAAACAGTCATTAGTGATAGTTTAAGTGACCCGCGGTTTTTATTACGGTATTACTACCCCCTTTTCGACTAACCTTGTATATACAAATATGTTAACGAATTCGTGTAATTCCTTCAAACCGCGTGATTTACTGGTGACATAGATTAACCCTAAATAGGTATTTCTGAAATCCAAATGAAAAAAAATATTTAAAAAAATACTTCATTTTCTGTTTCTGCGTCATTTTAGAGCCTCGAGTTATCTGACTGCAAAGAGCGATATCGCGTTAGTCGTACCCGCCAGCCGTGTCACCGTGCTTTCATTAATTTATGCGTGGCATCGAAATGTTCACTCAAATTAAAAAACATTTTATGTTAAAAAAAAATTTTTTTTTTCCTTTAGCGGTGGTTTAGATATGACCAATTACCGCTACCGCATGAAAAAAAAAGTTTTTTTTTTGTGTATCTAAATTCCGTGCGTGGTTATTCTACACCAGTAGTATGGGGTGCATGAAAAAAGCCTCCACGAGTGACGATACTTCAGTACGTTCGGCGCACACTGGGCAGTCAGCCTCACTACCAACCTTGCTGACTGGCTAATCTTTTCACCACGACATGAGCTATTCTTGTATAGCTCGTGCCGACACGATAGAAGAAGAAGAAGAAGTAGATCATGTGGTTTTAAGGAATTACACGAATTCGTTAACACCCTGTATAGATAGGTTTGTCTGACTCGCTATCACACCGCCCAAAGAGCCACGCTCGCTTTTCTCAGAAAAATAAATTAAATAAGAAAATTTGTATTTTCTTACTTGTTGCTTAGCGTTCTTTGCGCGTGATTTGATAAAGAGACCTTCTAAGAACTTGTATAAGTAGGTCAATTTGTATTACAAATCTTCAAAAAGGCCGTTGAATATCAAAGGTAGGCAAGATTTGAATAAAATGGAAGGGAACAGTAAATTATAAGTAGATAAGTACTTGTACAACATGTACCAGGAATAACACAAACACTCCAATTAGAATATCCAATTAAAATCATAATACATACACAGAAATTTTACTTTTACGTGCTTAATATTGTTTATTTAAGAAAATAGTATTACTTTTCATTGTTAACTGCATTTAAAATTCAGTTTTATAGCCTTGACATAAGCCTCAATTTTATTTACGTCAAATAAAATACAGATTCGTAAAATTCGCAACTTAAAAAAAAATACACGTATTTAAAATGATCGAAATCGATTCAGTTGCCGATTCTTATCCTTTAAAAAAATATGTTCTTTTTTTGTATAATTATTATTTATATTTCTGTAACTGCCTGTGTGAGTCCAGAATAAATATTTTTTCTTTCTTTCTTTCCATTCTTAACAAACTAATTTCAGGGTTTGCGTGTATTATGTTACACGTTGTATTTATGTATTACTTATTTATGTAGTACTTTCGTGAGACACATTCATATTTATTATTAGTTACGGTTTACTCACGTGCATTTATCGGGATTGCCCGACTAGTTTCAGACTCAAACGGAACCCTTAATCATGAGCTGAACGAGTCGCAAATCGAAGTACGATCACGTGAGTTAACTGTAACTAATCAAAAATACGTTGCATTTTATATTTTTTAGCTAATTGGTTTATACAAGGTTAGTCGGAAAGGGGGTACTAATCCGAAGCCCACTTATGTGTTAAAATTTCAAAATTCGATATATTTTTTTCCAAATTAAATTATTTTTATTTTAGTTTTTTTTAAAAATCTTCATCCCTGCTTTAGTTACAAATTCAGAAAATGGTGCTTCTAATTCATGACCCCAAATATGACCTAAAATGTGAACACAGCTGATCATAACTGGGGATAGATAGATTTTTGAGTTTTTTTTTTGAGATTTTTGGACAACTGTTTCTCTTAAACTATTGAGTTTTGGGAAAAGTTGTAGAACAAAAGTTATTCATTATTATGTGTACTTTAACACCCTTTCGGATTAGTACCCCCTTTCTGACTAACCTTGTATAAATGTATAGTATAATCGAACCTTGCATTACGTATGCGGTAGTTAAGAGCCATAACGCACCGTCGACTAGTTGCTGGCGATCGGAGGCTCAATTCTCCTAACAAAAATCTTGATAAATCGCAACCGAACCAAGGCCGAACCGTTTATCCAGACAGTTTTCAATTTCAAAAGTTTTTAAGACAGTTTATTTTCCCATCAAATTCTTTGACACTAAAAATAAAACCAATCATTTCGACAGTTTTCGTAAACAAAAACTGACTGAAGGTTATGGTCCAATTGCGTTTGGCAACAATTCTGTTACCTAGTCCAATTGGCTCCTCCGGTCCGTAAATTACTCTGACTTGCTTCATATTTGAAAGTGTTTACGCAAATGGTTACTGTGTCAATTGAGAGACCTACGAGTCGCTGAGCGACGGCGACGCATAGGTAATGGAAGACATAACATAACACATTTATGATTATTTACGGTTTACTCACGTGCATTTCTCGGGATTTCCCGACTAGAGTGAGTTCGACTCGCGACCTCGCCGCGTGTTCAGCTCATGGTTAAGGGCTCCGTTTGGGTCCGAAACTAGTCGGGCAATCCCGAAAAATGCACGTGAGTAAACTGTAAATAATCTCACGAAAGTTATAATAACATAACACCACGCCATTGTATACCCCGAAGGGTTGGGCAGAGGTGTATAGTACACCCTCATTTCGCCATTATGTTTAAATCCCATTTAATAGGGGGCGACCCTATTGCAATCAACCGGGCACAAGTCCAGACACCGGGCTGCTACTGAGGAATTGGAAAAATCCAATAACACTTTGCCTGACCTGGGAATCAAACCCAGGACCTCAAGCTCAGCAGTCGCGCTTGCGACCACTAGACCAACGAGGCAGTCGAGGCAACGGAAACATTCTTCTAATCTATTCTATAATGTTTTAGTTTGATATTCAGATAAAAACAATTACTAGATTCGAGCTTACCTGTGTTCAAAATCAAATATAGCTTGATACCTTCACATTGCTGCCGTCCTATGTCTAAAAGACCGTAAAGTGACATTTTGTCTAAGGCTTAAAACGCACTAGCGGCCAGCCGCAATACGGCGTGCCGCTTTCGGCAGGCCGCACATCGATTTTTACATGAAACCGCATGATCTCAACGCACTGATTTCCGGCCAGCCGTCGTGCGCCAGTGCGTTGAGATCCTGCGTTTTCATGTAAAAATCGATGTGCGGCCAACCGCAAGCGGCACGCCGTATTGCGGCTCGCCGTTAGTGCGTTTTAAGACTAAGAGTTTTTTATAAACGACTTACAAGCGCAACATTTTTTCGATCGACCAGTCTGGTCCGTATTTTTCTATCATTTGTCAATTACGAGATCCAGAGACTTTTACTGAGACATTACCATATAATACCATACCATACCATATTGTAGATGTTCAAATTTCAATACAAAAAAAGCATGGCATAAAAACAAAAACTATGATTTTAAAAACTGTATTAGTCCTGTAACTCATTAAAAGTTATACAATGAGTTTAAAGTAACCCAATCATTTGGTATAATCAAAAACATCTGTATGTCTTCAGAATTTCTAGGGACAACACTTTCGACGTTTTTGCTCATAACTCAAAATTAGGTTTAGTCACTTAACGGCCTTTTAGAAATAGGACGGCAGATTGTATAAACCAACCAACCTAACATTTGCAAAGCTGACTAAACTTTATTTTTTTAAACTGTTAAACCGGGGCTGCATTCAAAATCTAGGGCAGAATAAGCCATAGTACTTATAATCCGCTTAGGTACTCTTTATATTGGCACCGCTTTTTGCTGTCGCAGCTAGGGTTACCATACCAAACAATGCGATTTCCTGACAATGATTCCTAATTTTTCAGTAAAGGTAAAATGGGCATTTTGTTCGGACCTGTGACCCACCAGCGACCACTAACGAAACTGGTCGGAGTATGTTAAAGACATGAATACTACCCAATGAGATGAGTCGCATTCCTCAAAAGTACGGGAAAGTTTTTTTTAGCAAAACAAGAATTAATATAAAAAAAGGATTTTCGTATATCCATATCCTTCTAAATATACAAAATGCTTACAAAAATGCACAAAGATCTTCCTAAAAAGGTACAAGAATGTTTAGGAGCTTTTCTATCTTGTTCCTCGCCGTTTTTTGAACCACATAACTTTTCCCCCATACATTTGGATTAAAGTAAATACATTCCGTGAAATGTTAACCCTAAACCTTTAAAACAAACCAGATTTCATTAATGAACGCGTACTTTTGAGGTACCGGGTCAAAAATGCCCAATGACCTTTCCTGACATTTTGTCTCAACGTTGTATTTGGTACCTACGTGACGGCAGCGAGATTTTCAAATTATGTGCAGAATGATTAATGAGTATATTTTTTCTTCTTACTTATATTTTCCTCTATCAATTTCAAAACATCCTAACAATTACAGTTTCTCCTTATTTCCCTGACAGAGCGCCAAAATTCCGGATATGTCAGGAAAATTCTGGTCGTCTGGTAACCCTAATCGCAGCGAGCTTTGCATAATTCTAACGTTGCACAAGAACGTTGCTTGCCTGGACGCCAAATTGACAACTTGATAGCTTAATGCCGGGGAGTTTTGTATGGTGTGTTTAAAAAAAGGTTTGCTATTTTTTCGGTTTGGAACATTCATGTGCAGTACGCGGTAGTGAATATTACATATCCCCCCTTACTACAAAAGATGGGGTGCATGAAAAGAGCCTCCACGAGTGACGATACTTAAAGTTTCAAGTACTATAATTATAGACACAATAGATAAACAATGGCACTGATGAAGCGGTTCGTCGGTCGGGCCGCTAGCGGTTAAGTACGTCTGGCGCACCCTGGGCAGTCAGCCCCGCTACCAACCTTGCTGACTGGCTAATCTTTTCACCACAGCATGAGCTATTTTCGTATAGCTCGTGCTGACACGAGAGAAGAAGAAGACGACAAAAGATGGTCTAAGAAAAACCTAGGTTTTAAAATAGCCCCGTCTCTTTTTGTTGGAAGAAAGTGATGGGTATATTTTAAACCTGGGTTTACCTTAGTCTTGGTTTAAAACATCTTTTGTAATAAGGGGATAGAGTTGAAAAAAGAGAAATCGGCTAGTTTCGACTTCACAGAGCGTCACCTTAAAGTCAAGCTAAGCAGTTTACTGTGTTCTGTCGTGTGTATGATATGATGAGAGCCAGTCCTATATCTAGAGATATATATACCTATAGAGAGTAGTCCTATATCTTTGTTACTTGGATTTGTGTGCACTCCATCTTAGACCCTATCTGCTTACCATAAGATGCAACTAGAGTGAAACGCGCCAAAAAAAATAATAAATTAAGTTAAAAAATATCGTCCTTTTTATTTTTTAACTTAATTCATAATTCTTTAATTCATGTCTATCTGACAACACGTTTGGTGCAGAAGCTGATCGATTGGCTTCTGAACAAATATTTGTTTCGCCTACATATAGATAGTTGTTCCAGATCTGGGGCGTGTGGAGATTTGTGTCTGGAGACGCAGCCACGATACAGTAGAAATGCTAGAATGGAGCAAACGTAATTTATAAAAAAAAATAGCCATTGCTCGAGTAATTATACACAATCCCCCTTATTACAAAATATGGTTTAAACCAAGACTAAGGTAAACCCAGGTTTAAACTATACCCATCACTTTCTTATGTCATATAACAAAAAGAAACGGGGCTTCTCTAAAACCAGGGTTTTTCTTAGACCATCTTTTGTAATAAGGGGGAATGAATTTGGTTTCAGCCACTAAGCAAAACACCACATCAACACAGCTTTGAAATTCCCAAACAACCTTTTATACCCCAACACTTAATTCACCTTCTTAATATTTCAATAGCCTTTAAATACACCGCTGCGACAATAGAAGCGATTGCCAAAAATTTCTAAAATGCCTTGTCACTTGTCCCCGGAAAATCGATCACCCCCCACCGACCCCCTACAACCCCCGTCGGCTGTCAGAATAAGCAATAACCTGGCACCTGCCGCCTCTCGCGTCAAAAGTTGGAAGGAACGCCGGCTGTAGGTGTAGGAGTGTATGTAGTGTTAAGTTAAAAGGAAATTGGGTTAACTTTGAATAAAATGCACACAGTGAGATGAAAAAGGTGGTTTTTTATTGTTATTTTGTATGAGAAACTATTATTGCTCTGTTTATTCTGATAAAACCCAAAAAAAAACAATATGGATTTCACATCTGAACGGCCCAAGTGCTGTGAGCGATCTTAGTTTTAGCTGTAATTTTTTTTATGGAATACTATATATAGACTTTAGTATTATCCAATTCACTAAAGCATAAATAAAACTTATCTTTTGTAAAAAGAATCGTTGAAATCGGATTAAATTAGCTTTAGAAAATGTAAGTAAATGGGTCAAAAACGGTGTTTGCAATTTTGTTTTTACAGCAACATTTATTGATTTAAATAACTAATCAAATTTTTCACTCGACAAAGAATGAAGTAACAATTTTTATATTTTCCCTCATAATATGAGAGAAAATGTTAAAACTTAGACTTTTTGCATCGCTCTTGTCCTGAAGGGATTGCTCGAGAGTAATGCTACTTTTTCATGGTAAGAGAATTATAACATAAAAAAAATGTGCTGCTCGAATCAACTACTATTCTTGCTTTCAAAAACTGTAAAATTACCAATTATTAGACTTTTGAAACTGTTTATTCCCTTATGAGGTAGCTCCAAATAACTTTCTCCCAGCTCATTGACATTAAAAAAAAAAAAAAGTAAGCCCACCTATCGTAGAGTGCGTTTTACCAAAGAGTTCTCCTCGCCGCTATGTTGGCATCACTGAGTTTTCATTGTTTCAAGAGGCTTTAAGAACTAAAACTCAGTGGTGCCAATACAACGGCGACGGGAATCCTTTTGTGAAACGCTTTCTTACAATTAATCTGATCGATGGCTGACAACTTTCCCGTAAGAATAGAAGACATTGATTTCTTTTAGACGCTTTTCCTTGTCATTTGTTAAATTTTTAATCCATTTAATTTATGAGGTAACTCCACACAAGAGGTTCCAACAAGAAAGAAAATGTACGTTAATTTGATATATACGTGACAATTTTGTCGTCCCAGTTGATATACCTACCATGAGTTTCGACACGAGCACGCAACAAATATTTGTAGGTATGTCCTATAGATAGTTGTTCCGGGTCTATGTGTTTGTGTGTGTGATAATTTGTGACTGTAAATGCACCCACGAGACAAGAAAAATACAAAGGCGAGGTAAACATTTAAAAAAAGACATAAGTTTTTTTTTTCTTTTTTCTTTAGAAAGCTCTGAGTTTTATGTCTTAAAATGTAAAATCAAAAGACTACTTATATTCTGTGCTTGATGATCTCTTGTTCATGCTATCTGCCGTTATAAACCGGAGGAATCGTGTTCGTGACCAGAGACAAATAGGTTCAATCCGTATACCTATATTTTTTCTATAACATTTCGCCTTCGTTCAATAAAATTGGAAATAAATTATGCTGTACACACAGTTATAACAAAAAGGCCATAGAGATGTTTTTTTTATTTGAATCAATGTTCGAATTCACTATATTCAGCGATCGATTAGTTCGATTTGATAGTTTCACAGTTATTTGAAATTGAAACTGGGTGATTGTACCAAATATTATTTGTTCCGATATTATAAAAAATCAATGTAGGCTGAATAGAATCATTTGATCCATTTATCAAACTGACAGAACGCTTTATTTAGTTTACCAAACTCTTGAAGGTTTTCTTGACAGTTCTCCAACAAAGCCTTCTCGACGTGAAACATAATTCTTCCAAAGGGTATACAAATAAAACAACAAGAATATTATAAATCAGATTGGTTTAATTTATTTTAGTTTTATACAAATCGAATACTACTTACGATAGTCAATTTTAACGAATAAACATTTTACCCGTTGTATTTATTTTTACAAATTTACCTTTGTATATTATTTTTTATTATTTTCATCTATTATAAAAACCTCCATAGGGGCTTTTCATTATAAACTTACATTACACTCGGCTGTATTTAATCAACTTACTGCAGTCGTATATTTTTTTTTATTTTAATTTTAATTAATTATTTCGACTATGGTTAAGCCACAGGAACACAATGTGGAGTATTATGTGTGATTAGGAAAATAATTATCGAACTATGTATGAAAAGCTCGTTTGTTAAATAAATGTTTGGTCAATGTTTTTTCGTACGTGTTTCTGAACGTGGGTGAGTTTAGCTCGCCATCCGTTGTATTTGCTTTTTTTCATTAAAAGTAATAAATTAAAACTAACAAATGCAAATTATAGAACATTATTTTCTCAGTAAAATAATGTCTAAAAATTTAAATAATTTTCTGTTTGATCTCAGACTATCGTAGGCGTTAGCCTAAATTTGTATAATATTTTAATGAAGAATTTTCGTAAAAAGTACCGAAAAAAATATGAAGCGCTTTTAAGAAAATAATTTTAATACCCATTAATATTTTATAGGTATCGTCAACAAAATGGCTTCAAGAAATGTTCCAATTAGTTAGGAAAACTGAACTTATTACAATATTCATTCAAATCTTTTTTTTAAGCTCATAGATACGAGTACAATAAAATAATCAAACTTAATGAATCTTAATTTTGGTACCCAAAAACAAGCATACGGCGTGGAAAGCTAAACTCATCACTTTTATGAAAATGTGTGTGAAAAATGTAAAAAATATATTAGTAAATAACTTGTTGCATACATAAGTTGGTGTTTGAGTAAGCGAGCAACCACCAGGTGTAATGTTTATAGATGTAGCCTAAATAGCGATCGAATGAGACACAGATTGAGATTTGTTGGCCAAAGAACTTAAGAACCACTTTCCAGAATTTTGTTGAACTTAGAAAAGAAGAGAAGTGAATTGAAGAAGTTGAAAAGAAGAGAAGAATTTATTTTGGAATATGTTTTAGTAAAGTCTGACCTAAGCCAATTTAATGAAAAGGTAAACAATTATTTGAAGAACTACATCATTTAAAAAAAAAAAAACACGTGTTTTTATAAAGAAACTATAAATGAAGAATATAATTGGAAAGACATTTGATTTAATTTTAATAATACCTTAATTTTTAATAGCATTGTGCGATGAGAAGGTCCAAAAAAGTAATTTATCTTTTTTTTTCAACTTGGTTTTGGCACAACTATAAACGCTGATATGAAAATGTAAATTGAAAGATATCTTTATAAAATTATAAAAGGCAAGAATCTTTATTTCCATCATGAAGCACAAACGCTGCGTTCGATATTTGCATGATGGGGGAAAATAAACCTAAAGATCAGACTGCAAAGGTTGCATACTTAATATCGCCCCAGGAGAGCTCATGTACTAAGCAAACTGTTAATAAGTGAAATATCATGTCAACTTTTATTTTAAAAAATAACTTACAAGTTACTGTTACAATTTTAGAAATATGCACGGTGCAAAATTTTCCGGCATCAAGAAAATATTTAAAATGTATTTCTTCAGCCGCGCATTTACTATTTTTCCACAGACATACCAAGTTATAGACACGACATGTGCCAATAGCGCTCGACTCGTATCTGTTCGAGGATCGTAACGATCGTAACAGTACGAGCTGCGAGGGTGGTCTATGAGTAAACAAGCTGTCACTGTCTGGCTCCCCACACGAGTTATGTACGCGAAAAAGTACACTATATTTTTCGTTATTACGAAAGTGAACAAGTTTGGTATCGTGTCGTATCCTAAAATTGACTTTTCTTTTGTGTGTATTTACGAAATGCGACTTCATAAATTTCCGAAACTCAATCCCTTTTGTGTACTCAACGTTGGCGTCGCGGTAAAAATTAAACGAGACGGGCTTCTGGAAATATTTTGGGAAATTAAAGAAGACACACAGAATATAATAAAATTCAGTTGTTTTATTTTTTATTCCCTTAAGTTTTATTAACAACTTAACATTCCTGAATCAATTAAACTAAATCTTAGTTGGGTAGGTTCTTAGGTCCTTGGCAACAAAGTTATGCTAAACTAGGTTTTTTTAAACCGCTGTAAATTTGCCTTACCGCTATAACTAATAAAACGACACAAGAGTAGATGAGACTCGAAATAGTTAAAATCTTAGTTTACAGCGTTCAGAAGTAGAATATACATGGAAATCCAAAATACCTGTTTCACGATTAAAGCATTTTGTTTCTGTTGTGCAGTATGCAGAGCAGTCTGTATGACATATGAATATGTATACATAATTTAAAATCCAAAATAAAAACACAAGCAATATTATGTTTTAAAACAAGCCATGGTTAAAGTAAATAAAAGTAGTAAAATATAAGATACGTTAATAAAATAATGTTTTTATTAATGTTGATTTATGAGAATTAAATTGAATCACAATTATTCATACAAGTAATTCACATTCACGTCATTCGTTTTTTTTTCAATAAACTGTTAAGAAATACATTATACATATTTTACAAATTAATTAAATATTTGCCAAAATATTTGGGCTGTTTCTTTTGTGCCATATGCCATACAAACATTAAAATTATATATAGATGTATACATATATGTATTAGTGTAGATATAGACGATAGTGTGTAAACTGGTTCCTCAGTGTTAGGTGAAATTCGAAAATAGATTAGAGTTAAAATTTACAAAATACTTGAGGAAACTTACGCAACTGACAAGATAATTAATTTTTGAAGTAAAATTTTACATAAATATATGATTATAAAGTATTTCAGTTTCAACAGACAGACAATGTAGAGTTGAAAAGTATACCAAATTGACCATTTACATTAATCAAAAAATGGCGGCCGTCCCAGTCTTAAAATTATCTAATCTTTACTGAATTTTAATAATTCGTTATTATTTGTAGACAAAATTATTGTATTGTCAGTTTCCGTAGTTTCCCCACACAATTTGCGTTGTTTTTGAAAACTGTGAACAAATTGTCAAAAATACAAGAAGTTTTGCTTTATGTACCAACGTTGTAAAAATTGAGAGATTTAAAATAATAAATACTGCTTTTGAAATGTGTATACATCGCATATGAAGTGGTTACGTCAGTTCATTTTGTACGTTTAAATTCTAACCCGGTCCCATGCAGGCGTTTTATTATTCGGCTTTTATTAAATCGTAGATTGTTTCTACGCGTTTTTTTTAATTTATCAATATTTTATTATATTTTATCATTGAACCGCTACCACGGGCGTTACATTCGATTTCACAACCTCTTATTTTTTTTTCAAACAAAATAAGTTTAAAATTGGCTGAATAACCCGTAGATGCGGCCCAATACAAACATTTATCCATTAAATTACATGTTAACAAAGACCCTAGTTCGTTTTTTTTATTTTTTCTTTACAATAATCTTCTCAACTTCATCGTTTATCCCTAAAACCAACTTAACTCCAATATTTATAAACCCTATTTTTGGCACTAACAAATCTAATTAAATATATTAATTAATTTTACAAATTTTAATTTTTTATCATCACTTTCGAATTGAAATATGCATAATCAAATATAACAATAGGGTTTATTAAATTTAAAATTATAAAAAAGAACACTGATTCCTGATATTTTTCAGCACCACAATGTTGAAATAAATTCTGCTAAACGACAACGTTTATAATCTCGGGAACAATCAACATAATTAAGTTTTAATAATACAATTCTGGCAAATACAATTAATGAACAAGCTGTACCTTTTTCTTGATACCCAAATTTTTCTAACCCATTTCAAATTCAGAATACGTACGACTCAAGAAAAAGGTAGAACTTATAAAACACATTTTTTACACTTTATTACTTAAGAAAAGAAAAAAAGCCAAAAAAATCAAAAACATTCAGATTGCGTTAATTTTATATCTAGTTTTAGTGAGCTTCCTTATTGATAGTTATTCCATTATAAGTTTAGCTTAAATCAAGGGACACGACATTCACTAGGCTATCACGACATCTATAAGAGCGAAATTGAGGAACGGACATAGATAAAGACTTTAAATTGTTTATTTTTTAAATAATACGACTATTATATAGATGCTACAGTATGTGCTAAAAGATTCTAATCGAGTAGACACTTGACGAATTGGAATCGATAACAACCAATTTCAATTAAAAAAGTTTTTCAATTGAATATTCGTCAAAGCGACATTTTGACGTCTTATTGGGCGCGAAAAATTTCGGATCGCCTCCAATCGATCTACTTTTGAAATTAATCTGATAATACTTTTACTTATCAAGGTGATATCAATATAAAGACAGTATCTAGTACTTATTAGTAATAGTGTACTATTCCTGCCCAATAAGACTGGTTGTTATAATACTAGAGTGAAAAATGCGATATTTTAGTCTTTTTTCCGATTTTTTTCTAAAGTTTATATACAAATACACACCGCAATATCCTGTATTTACATTTTATCAATATGGTTACGTGGTGGTTAGTGATATTAACAGCATTGTAATATTTTCGCTAAGCATAACATTAACACAAACCCATTCCTAAATATTTACTATTGATGCTAAGGACTTACTCTCATATCGATATAGTAACAGTATAATAATTTTACACTATCGATAGATTAGTGAGCATTTATCGATACGAGAGATCAACAGTTACGTTCTCCGTTTAATCGATAATGATTTTTAACTAAAAAGTCCTATCGAATTAATCGTTAAGTTCCGTTTTAAGTCGGTCCTAATTATTTTTTATTTCAGCCCTCTGATGCTATCCCTATTCTATCTTTGGTTCCGTATTAATTGTTGATTTCATATCAATTCCATAACTGTTTAACAATTCCTGGATTTAATTTTCGTAGTACAATCATTTAATAATTACAAATTTACTTCCATACCCTTCACTAATGTTTCGATCTATCTATATGTATACATATCGGTTCTAATCGATATGTATCGATGTAGACGCAGCAGTTATCGCTAATCGAATTTTAATACCGAATGGAATAATCTTAATCGTTAAGTAGCTATTCTTGACTCTACCGATATTTGATCCATTATGTACATTATTACTTAATGCCCTAATGTTTTATGTCATCATCTGTGATCCCTCATTACATGTAAAAAGGATACCGATTCAAATCTTATTTTTCAAAGGACCTTTCTTTTCCTTTAATTTACGAGAATTTTAATTCAAGCATTTGCCGAACCGAACTTTTTGTTTTCCAACTTTTTTGATCAAATCTCACTTTCACGTAAAGAGTTCGATTTCTAGTTATACTTCGTTTCTTTTTCCAAATTATTGCAATTCAGTGCCAGAAAAACGTTTCCTTCCGTTAAAAGAACCCTCATTAGTATTTCGTTTATACATATCATTTAGTTATAGTAATTAATATTGTTTTTTAACAAATTATACACATCAACATTTATCTGTAAAACATCCTATTCAACATCACATTTTTTTAAATAAGTATTAATGGAAATTTCAGTCTGATCTCAAGGATTTGTTATAAATTCAAAGAAATAAATTGTATCCTTATTCTGTTTCGAAACACATTCACAAATAACTGTGAAAAGATAATTCAAAGGAAGGCACGGTACAAATACATAATTCTTTTTTATAAAGATGAATAAAGAATCAAAATTATACAGACCTTAATTCTCAATGAAATTCCTGTCACCAACACTAAAATCTCCACTAACATTTCACTTAACTACAATATGTAAATTTATCATAATTTAATGTCTTAAGACTTTGTTAAGGAGACGTGTGCGTTTCAACCACGGCCACGTATTTAATATAATTACATTATCAATTATAATTACAAATCGGCAATCTAATAATTAGTTCTCTCATACTTGTGCCGGGCGCACCCGGGGCACTTTAGTAGTTGGTTCATTGCACGATGATATGCGGTGCCGACAATAGGACAGCCACTGTCGCGATGATTGTGAAAAGTGTGAACACGAAGAGACAAAACCTGAGGACAAATGTCACACGTCAGAACAACGACAAACATGTTTATAGTTGGCGACAAGATACCTCCTTGTGGAACTCCCAATATTGATGAATTTGATAAATGATTTTTATTTCTGTAATGCTAGCTATGTGAAGAAAAGCCGAAACATACTCATACATAGGTTTTTTTCAAAGTCCAGACATTGTGGTATAGGACAACGTCTGGAATGGCCTTTTGAGGAGAGCCATAGCAGGTTTGAGTTGACCCGTCCCAACTGACGGCACGCATGCATCTGTCATCGTGTAGCTCAACCTTATTTTGGGGAGCTCAGCGACCCGACTTCTCCCTCTATGTTTTTAAAGAAAACCACAAAATGGATGCTGCTTATCGTTTCAAGCAAAGGCCAAACAAGGCTTAATTAAGGGTTTACTGCTAGTGGGTATGCAAAAAGCTGGCAAGATAATATTCAACATATATTTTTCATCATCGGCAATCTTTTCATGCTGGCCTATTCTCTCTCAAACATATTTGTTTTAGATTCCAAAGTTTAACCGTCATTTATCATTAATTTTAGTTCAGTATTTGCCAGTTTTGACTCTAAGGTTGGAAAATGTCTGGAAAAGCTTCGATGGCACTCAATTTATGACTTCAAGCAAGATTCACATCTCCCTTAATTTTTATTGTACAGTATTTATTATCCATTTAACCTTATTTGAGAGTAAGCTATAGTGGAAAATACTTGGCACTCGAGACTTCTTAGCATTACAAAGCAGCACCCGTTCTTGTATATTCAAATATTGTTTCTAAATGTGCGGGGTTCCTTATTATTCTTTTCTTTACCATTTAAAGCTGGTGATTTTAAATTCAAAACGTACTAGTGTGTTGTATTTTGGGTTTACATATGCATTTGCGTTTGAATTTCAAAATGAAGACTTGAATTTTAGTTAAAAATTCCAACTGCATATAAAATGTCCGGAATTTTAGCCAACCGTGCTAGCCAAACTGACGGCTGCAGCCTGACTACATTAGCCGATCCCATATTGCGGTTTATTTAACTGGCCTCGACATTCTGTCCATCTAGTGCGTTATCCACCTTACAGCAGTGAGACAAGGGTTCAACAAGAGGATAACCATGTAACGTTACAGTGACACGTTTCCATTTTTCATCCTGCCTGTTATTTTGGTACACATATGCAGCTAACATACAAAGTGCCTTACTCAGATCGCGAGGAAGGTTGTTAGTCGACCATAAAACTGCCAGTTTACGAGCTTTTTCGCTCCTAATTAAATTTTGTGAGGTTTCTAGAGCAATTTCGTTTATTTTAGGATTTCATGGGGTTTATTATTTATTGCACACACAGCTATTAAATTGATGATGATGGACTTACACCCTAAAGTTTCAAATTTTATATATAAATTTTCTGTTTAGTCGATATTAATGATGGGTTCTTTTCAAAAGTACCATAATAAATAGCATTATGTGTACTTTTCAATTTATTTAAATCTTTAAAATCCTTAGTTTACTCTTGCTTACATTCACTCTTGGTTTTTCCGAAGAATATAAACTCCACGCGTTTTACATTTTGCTTCAACACACAACACATAAATAATGTATCCGATGTTCATGTGTCGTTGCATCATTTATAGGAATTTATAGAAAGATGCATGAAGACATACCATTCTTTGGAAAATGTTTTAAAATTCTAACCAATTACTTAAGAACCTGTTTAAGTATTACATCTTTTAGACTTTTATTGCAACGTATTACCTAGCTGAAGTGGATCAACGTATAGTGAATTACAGTCATTGCATTATTTTACTGGAACTCATCTGCTTTTAACTTCAATTTGGAACCGGATGAGCTTAAGAGCGTCAGCACAAGCATAACAAATTCAAAAGAAAATAAATTTCATGTTTTTACACCCATTTAATATTTTTGATATGTATGTCACTACCAGTTTTTGCATACAAATCAAACACAAAAAATAGCACACACAACCATTACCCAAATAATCCTATATACGACTAACCAAACAATAGATCGTTTTTTAAAATGGAAAAGATCTGTTACAAAAATACACACTGTTCAATACGGAATTGAAATACCAACATCATCCATTTAAGTAGAAACAAAAGCGTGGTGCGTGTTAATCTCCCTTTATTGTGAGAACAATACAGTTATAAATCAATGGATGTAGTTTTACCATATTCATTAATCAATTCGCTAGAGCTTTCCGGATTTAAGTGGATTCTGAATTGAATATATTTCGGATAATTTCTTTATCCTCTATACACTGGCTGTACTGAAGTTTCATATATTATGTATCGTCACGTTCTTTTTCTCTCGAAACGTTCCCCCCGTGCGTTTCCTTTAAGAATCATGTGCGGTATGTTTAAATCCTTAAACGCCACGCAAGGGCGCTTTATGTTAAAAGACGACTTCACTTCTGTAGTTGACTTTAAAAAGTTCTGCTGGATGTCAAGCGTGGTGTAAACGCTACAACACTCTACATTAAACTTAACCTTTTTTTAAACATAAAAACTATTTTGGAAATGATATAAAATTTAAAATCATTTCTTACCTATCAACAACCATCGCTGCGAACTTCCAATCACTGATGAGCTCAGCTTCCTCGTCTGCTTTCTTCATCCTCGCAGTAATGAACTGCAGCTCCCTCAGGATGAGATGAAGTTCTCTGTGGTGGCCACCCAGCCCGCCGCCCACGTCTTCCATAGTGGACGGACGGACGAACGACCGACGGAAATCCGTGCGGAATATTGAGCACCTAGATTGATAAAGTCTGATTGGAAAAACCGTATTAGCATAGAAATGTCAAATGAGGTAAGTGAAAAAAAAAGCATTTGGCAGTGAATTGAAAAACGATTTTATATTCTAGGATTCTTCAAATGTGATTATAGTGGTGAAACACAAAAAATATTATCATATGTTTATGAGTTTAAATGAAGCAAATAATTAATGATTGTTTTTCAGTGCATACAAATCAGAAATGAAAGAAAAGAACGGATGCACAATTATAACAAACAGTAATAAGGGTCTGCCTGCCATTTGACTAGAAATTGTTAGCTCAAATATGCTAAGCCTGTTCTTACCCTGGCCCCAGATTCCCAGTCGACGCTGTACTATTTGGAGGTGGAGGGCCATGCCTGAAGTCATCGTCAATGTCCAGCACATTTGCCAGCAGAGACTTGGATGACCTCTCCTTGAGCTCTAGCTCCCTCATTCTTGTATTCATCATTATCGTCTTCCTCGTAATTTTCTTCCCTGGCCTCGACATGCGAAGGATCCATGGCAACCATTGCAGGAACACTGATTTTATCTGCCAATATTTTTTTTTACTTAGGGCCTGATTTATTAAACATTAAGAAAGTGATATCATATATCAGGAATTAATTTAAAAGATATCTGTTATACGTGTCATGTCTAGTAGTAATCTTAACACTGGAAAGACATTACGTAGCCGTACGGGATAATTACAATAAAATCATATTTATATAATATGATAAAATATTTCTAACGAAATCGATCGAATAAGCGCTTTTCGTCAAATACTTACCCACTGCGGCATCTCATGTATGTCTGCGGTGCGATGGTGGTAATTGAGTACGACTACTGTCAGTACCACCGACGACGCTACCATGAACATGATGCAGTTGAAGTATGTTCCTGTTACATAGAACATGTAGTTTTACACGTTGCGTATGTGGATTGGTTTACATAGATGATTTTATTATTTACGTTAAAAGCATTTTACTTGAAACATGATGAGTGCAAAATTTAAGACATTGTAAGTTTAAAATGGAATGGAAAACACTTTTAATTTCGTTAACCATTTTAGCAAGTTTTAAATGTAGAGAGGATTTAGGTCAAACATTTTATCAGGGGATTTTCTGTGCAAAGTGATATCTGTATATTTACATCATCATAAATCTAATAGGTGACAAACAAACACGATAAATAATGAAAAACGGTAAGGAGAAAATTAAGTACTTCAAATCTTACATGTTTATAAATTACATTTTAAATTATAATATCCCGTGGTTCGTAACGATATGTCATAATCTAATTAACAATGACACAGAAAGCCACATTCATGCATTTTAATTGTACATGCGATGTTCTAATCTACATTTAGATGAGTTTTAGCTTTTATGCGTTACATTGACGGTATCAACTTTAATGAGTCAACCTTTTATGATATTCTGTCGTGTCTATCTACAAAAACAATCTTTTTAAATTTTAAATGTAATAAACACGACAAATTATGACTCCTATTTTCTTTATCACCTACTTTTATTAGTTTATGCCAAAGAAAGTGCCTGTCACTTGATTACTTTGAGCATTAAATTGACAATTATCTCTTTTGGACAAGCTCTTTCAATTTATTAGTTAGCGTCTCTTGTAACGATGTTGCAATTAATATCAAGGTTATTAACATATTTAAATAGTGACTAACGTTACCAGAGACGTAACTTTGACAAAGGAATTCGTTATTACTAATTCAATGTTGAATACGTTTTAATATAAACTCGAGAACATGTAGACTATGTTAATAGTTAGAGAGAATTAATTGAAGCCTATTCAGTGGAACTGTTACTACAATTCAACTGTAAATGAATGGACCGGTCTGAGTTTTATCTCAACAAATACCTTTGTCAAAGGTTTCAATAAGTTTATCATTTTGTCAATTACAGGGATGGTAACAGACCCGACAAAGTTGAGACCCGAAGTTCACGAGATACTTGGAGGCTGGACCCTCACTACCCGCATCCACTTTGTTGCTTTAAACTGTTGTTTAACTTTAAATCCTGCTTTTAAACTACAAGCAATTAAGTATTTAAAAGCTCGTTTAGACAAGGAGAGTTGTATGTTAATTTTCGCTGTTTTATATATTTTTTATAATTTCAAAATCATGCTCGAAACTGACGTCTGTGGTCGCGTGTTAGATGTCTACAGAAAGGCCAATAGAAAATAAAACGAAGAAAGTAAAATAGATTCAAAAATGAAATTTCAATTAATGGACCAAGAAGTAATGTACGTAGTTTATTTTAATACATTACAAGAAGTTTGAGTGCCAGTATATTCAGGAAATTACCTTTAGATAGACTCTGTATAGCTACGTATTTCAACAGCACGAATGTAAAGTGCAATAACTCTATTTCAAGTGTCGAGAGAGCCGCAAGAGCGCCTTAAAAGCATAGATCAGTCTCCAGAGACGGCGAGACTCTAAAATGCAAGTCGAAAACAGAAAAATATAGGAAACTATAACGCTCTTCTTCAAAAATTCAAGCAAAAATATCTATTTAGATCTTTGTTAAGTTGGTGTTTCATGAATGAGCAGAGGGACATTTTAGATTGAACATGAACACCCCAAAATATTCCTCGAACTGCATTCTCTTTTAGAAAAAAAAAACTATTCATCATTATCTTTTATTTCAGTTATTTAAGAAAAAAATCAACAAACGCGTGGTACTTTTCTCACCTATTAGGGGGATCGCCTCAGAGGTTTTTGTGATAACGTGTCCCACCAATAGAGAGAAAACAGTTTGCGACAGGAGGATTGTAACACCTGCAAAGATCAATATAAACTATGAAACAAAATCAAATCAAAATACTCTATTTACAATTGTTAATCCTATAGTACCATCCAGTCTATATCATCGTTGGTAAGTTCTCGTCCTGTTTGTGTGCTGAGTCGGTATCAGGGGCTCAAGTGAAATCATAAACGAAACATAAGGATAGTCATGCAAACACTATTATAGAGGGTTTTATCGCTGGCTTTTTATCATTATTATTACTTGTTCTTTTATTTGAGGAGAAGGGTTTTTATCGAAGTTTTGACTAAAGCTACACCACCCTCCAAGTATCCAGAGACCACGGCTTTAAGCCTATGGATATAAAATAATTATCTTCAAAAATAGTTACATTATAAAACACCCAACACAAAATCGTACACCATGGAATCGATTACGTAGACAGCGAACTCACATAAATATTTGAAGATAATAAAAATACGATTGTAAACATTTAGAATAAAAATATCGTAACTTACCTTCAGCGTCCGTTATTATTTAAAAAAGCTCTTGTCAAAGTTAAAATCACATGCCATGCCACTTAAATCAGAAAGTTTGTATCGTACAGAAGTGTATCGATCAAATAAACAAAATAATGAGTAATCAAGTGACTAAGCTGAAGCGGAGAATCACGGAATCGATTCCAAGATTTTTTAACCGAATCCAATTTTAACAAAATACGTAAAAGAAAATACCGTCAAAATTGTTCTTGTCAAGAGTATTATAATTTACTTTCCAATAGAAATACAATTTCTCAAATTATTAATTTTGAAGCAAAAGCATTTTAACGTCTAGTAAATAAAAGACGTAATTTATCGACAGACAATAAAATGAAAGCTTGAAACCACTTAATAGCAACCTTTAAGCTCACAATGATTTAAATACATTTTTAACGTACATAATTTACTCCTTGTAATGTTTTAAAATAACTGTTAATTATTCATTTTTAATAAAGAAAACAAATGAGAGCTGAAATAAAATTAAAAATAGTATGAAAGATGAAATAAAAGTACCAGGATACAATGAACATGAAGAGAAAATAAATGTGGGAGACAAGCGGGATGGACAAACGGTGTGGGTTAGGTTTGGGTAGTGTACCTAACAGGGGGATAGCGTCGGAGACCTGTGGCAGGGTCTCAGCTACCAGGTTGAGGAACACCGTCAGCGAGAGAAGAATAGTGACTCCTGCAATCAAACACATGGTTAACACCCCTACTGATGTTGCAATCGATTATCAGCCCTTCAAATTTTCGTATCGGTCGTCGTTCTAATCATCGTAATGTGTCGTAGTTCCCTAAGCGATACAGTAATGGATGATAACAATTCCGAAATGATATCTACGCCAATAAAGACTTACCGTCTCACGCCTTTATTCGTCTGGATCTTTGCGGGGAACTAACACCAACACGAACAGTCATAGCCACATTCTAGACAATCTAATATTCATTTTAGTGCACGCTGCTTCCGAACAGCTCTTAAAAGTTTTATTACCCCTTTGGTACGTTCAACAAGCTGTACAGCGTGAATTCTTGGCTTTTACGGTACACGTTTATTATTTCTGATTAATTCTCGCCTCCACAGTGTAATATAAATGGTTCTTGTTGCCTTTTATGGTTGGTTTGGGATGACTTTTAAATGCGTTTGTAATTTTACGAGGTTTTAATTTTTTGTATTAGTTTTCTTCTTGTTGCTGCTTTGTTATTAAGATTAGAAGAAGCCTTTATGAATTTTAATCCAAAAAAGTAGTTAATAAATGATTTAATAAAGGCTTTGGAAGAGAATATTCTTGCAAATATCAACCGCCTGTTGTATGTTGAAACCCTCTTTTACTATACAGTAATTATCAACCACTTAGTTCAAGTATATCCCAAATTCATTCATTAACTCTTCGAAGCTTTCACAAATGTTTGATATAGATTAAAATAATACAATAATTTCCCGCAATTCATTTCATTGGAAAGTCTTGTTTCTTGCGTGCAGACCACTGGTCCCACTATACGTCCCTTAGGAACACCAGTAATAACCATTCACAAGAACGGTAGCAGCGTGCACTTTTCCGCCGGCAATATTATCCTACAGTGCGGTACCTATTAGTGGCACTGCGTCCGACGTTGAAGGCATCTTTTCTGCGACCAGGTTGAGAAACACGGTCAACGATAACAAGATGGTCACACCTGTTGACCGGCCAACATTATTTAGCAATTTGTGAAATTTTCTAACATTATTTCAGTAGAATATATGAAGAAATTGAGAACGTAAGCATTAGTGCTCGATTTTCACCAGTAAGAATAGTCAATAGATACTATATTTGTAGTATAATTCCTTAATAACTACCATACTATATTGCTATGTACACCAGCACCCATCGTTATGATTATATTATTTTATTTTAAGTATCCTATTGAAACCGTCAATTCAAACCTTAGACAATTCAAACCTAACACACCAAAAATTAAAGCAATTTTGGGGCACCAACCTCATACCATCACGCAAACATAATCAAGAACTGTAACAATTTATTAAACATTCCCAGTAACATTTGAAAGTAACTCAACCATGAATGATACTTCAAATCTGAGGCGGCCGAACAAGGCCAATTTTCTAGTCTGTGCAATAATAATTCTAACGCCTCCTTCAGACGTTCCCTCATTAAATTTAAGTACGTTCTTAGTTCCAGTGGAGCTGCTTTTAAATACTCAAGTCTCATCGCTTATAATTAAATTGTAAAACTGTATTTTATGTACCATGAACGATCTTTAGTTACAAATTATGGAAGCTCTCTGGTTGTCGGTTTGCTTCTTGCTTGTTATTTCTCATAAGATGGTCCATTGACTTTCTTATTGGAGACATTTAAGCATGCCCGGTCAATTTCTCATCTTTAACTGACGACAAAATTGTGAAATTGTTTGCATATAAGCCCCTAAATTTTTTATCATTTAACACAAACTTTGTGTGCATTATTAGGTTAAGCATTAAATCAAAAGGCTAACCTACTAACTGATTCTCTCCACAGTTGACACATATAAAATTTACTGCGAACTCGAACGTACCATACAGCACTTGTGCCATATACACATAAACGCGATACGAATATGCACATTGTGGCCTTTTCAAGATAAGAAAATGGAACACGATTTCGCTCCGTTCTTCCGTACCTCTTACTATACGTCCCGCGTTATTCAGTTGTCAACAAAACAGATTTTCTTCAGAGGCCACTAAATATTCTACTACTAGTGAATTATCTAGTGAAGGAGATACTGACCGAGGGTTAGTTTCTCCCCGGAGTCAGGTGGCAGTGTAAACCCGAGTAATGCCATTGATGATATCAGCACACACGGGACGATGAGGTTGAAGAAGTAGTACAGGGTTCTTCTCCTAATCATGATGGTGAAGGTGACGTCCACGTAAGGTTCTGGGCAGCACGCGTATGTTATTGTGTTCTTTTTGCCTGGCATTCCTGTGAATTATCAAGTCGACATCGGGTATTAGTAGACAAATATTGCAAAGAATAGGAAATCAACGAAACAGTGGATAAATAGAACTATAAATCAAACAAATATTAATTAATATCACACACAGAACAGAAACCATAATTATATGTGATTAATAAAACAATGAAAGAACAAAACATAGAAGAATACACACAAAATAATATACTAAAGAACAGTAGTAGTTTTTAACTATACCTCATAAGCGACCAACAGAAAAATTAAAATACCATTGTAACTCACCTATTAGATACCACTCCCCATTTGTTATGAAGTCCGACAGATCACCGCCTGCCTCATCTTTTAGCACCAGATCCAACTGTCAGGGCGAAACACGGTGTAGTTTCACACATTCAAACAAGATGCACTAATTCCTAACCCATACAAGTAAACATGCCAATCATACAAAGAAGGCAGGATCAAATGCCGAGGGACGAATTTCTCGCATTATTTGCTTCACAAAGCCGACTTGTTAAGGCAATGTGATTGCTGTTGAGGAAGCAATTTTGTAATGAAACGGTTTATCATTTTTCCTCGTCCTTTTTTCCCCTTTACATATTTTATTGGATATAAAATTTCAGCAGATTTGTAAGTTGTAAATGTACCGAAGCCTATTATTCGGTATCGGCTTAAAATTTGCTGACTTTGGAATCTTTTGATCCTGCCATCTTAAGGTTTGCGAAGTTTCTTGTAAAATATTTATACCTTGGATCGAAAGGGAAATGTGAGAACCTCTAAATGCAAGACAAGGAAAGGGATGCAAGAGCATGCTTCATACAGTAGAAAATATCGCCGCCATACGGAATTTTGTAATAAAAAAGGTCTACATAGAGTTATAATACGACTAAAAATAATAAGAAAGGTCACTACTACTAAAGAAGAAAAGTTATAACTAAGAGCTATATTTCTAGAAAATTAAAAAGCGCAATATCTAGTGAATAAAGGAATTTACAATATGCAGCCAGAAGTAATAAGCAGCATAAAATCGCATTTAAGAAACAAAAAATATAACTGCTACTTTGACTTCCAAAAATAGTAAAACTCAAGACGATACTCAGCGAAGCTAATCCAGTTACCTTACACTTCTGACTTCAAATTCTAAAACTAGTCATTATAATGAAAGTTAAAATAATACGAGGACTACAAAGGCAAAGTTAGATTAAGTCCATAACAAACACGTGGTGTGAAACTGGAGTAATGAGGTCGGAGACGCGCCACAACTCCGGGACACTACGGAATTATTCAAGAAGTTATCACTCAACGTACGGGATATTTATGACAGCTTTTGTATTACATTTCACTCCAGCGTTTGCAATTTCTTTGTACAAAACACTTTGTAAAGTAATTCTGAAAGGCAAGGACACTAGAATTGCTCTTCAATACACACAATAAAAAAGCAACAGATTGCTAATAGCTATTCACTAATAAAAGTTACACGATTGACAGTTAAACCGAGCAAACAATTGATAAAACTTTGTGATTTTGGCGCAACGGTCATTTGTCAGCAAAACGAGAGCAGTCCAGTCAATCGGTTACAAACTATGTACCTACACTAAAAGCTTCAACATTTGTACCCATCAACCAAATTGCTGTCCGAGCAGAAATCAATCGTGTGACAGAGTTGAAACATGTATATTTTATGTACGTCTCGTTTTACATTGCAGACAAAGTTGACAGCACGACGTACAAATGTTTGTGCGATAGAATTTGTTGTATAAAATCACAGAGGAGACAAAATGTGAACGAACTCTTCATTGAAAATCAATACTACATTCTAAAATATAGACTGTCATAAATTCCGATAAGAACTACAAATAAACAAGTCTACTAAACAAAGTTCTAGCACAAGCATTGACAACTTTGAATTTGAATCAGAAATAAATATTGAAAACTGACATTCACAATCTAAAAAAACTACAAATTTAAAAATATGTAAGTAATTCTAACTACAAAAAGAAAATGACATTAGTTTACACTACAGAATAAAAAACGGATTGAAACGTCTGAATGTATGCTAAATTATTCGAAACATTTCAATTTCTTTTATTTCAAACAGTGCTCAATAAAAGTATTTGAATGTAGTCGCACGTCTAGAGGTTACTGTGTTGAATAACGTTTCAAAGTTTATGTAAAAAAGTATTTTTACACTATTCATGAGTTGAATTCCAACTGTAACATACACCAACATTAAATTGGGTAGCTCCAAACTTACTCCGTTTCCTTTCTGCATTTAGATTAAGTAAGTTAAATCCTATACTTGTTATATTACTTACTGAACACCTGGATATTATCATTATTCTAATTAGAAATTCGATACTAGTTATAGTGTGAATCTCTCAATATATTATGATCAATATAAGACTCCTTTCTGCCAAAACTACCTCCCGAATCGATATTCCCGCTTCCTACGGCCAAAAATGAATCGAATCCAAATTGAGCAAATAAATAGACTCGTAAGCTGATTTTACCTGTGATAACTACTGACGTATGAGAGGGTATCCTATGCAAAGCTATGTGGTCCTTGCTTCATTATTATTTAAGACATATGAATCTTAATTTTAGTCTTTTGCTTCCCAGCAACATGTAACTTGTGTTAAAAAACTTATTATTTAGGGTGAGGGCCTAGCGTAACAGAGTCTCCCTAGTACGGACTCCAGTCTCTCGCAAAGGAGCTTCCTACCTACTTATTTGTTAAGTTACTCAGTTAAGATGTCAAATTGTAAGCAAACCTTTGTGTAGAGAGAACAATATTTTTTTTTTATTATTTTATTAATAATTTTAACCAATAACGCTTGGTAAATTACAGAAATCGGCTATTACTGCACTCTTTTCTGCCATTACTTGTTATATTCTGAATGAATAACAAGTGAAATGCAATTTACGCTTGCCATAATCCGATTAACAATTTAATCTATCAGCAGTTTACTGGAATTATCTATAGAAATAATAAATCGTTTTCCAATCCACATTTGCAAAACCTTTACAATATGAAACACCTCGAATTATCGAAAGTTTTATTATTGCAATAACATTTGGTGTAAATATATTATGAAGGTTTTCATAAAATTATATTATAATTTTCCAATAAACAGCAAACGCTAAAACAATGACCTGTATTTTCCGAACGAATTTATTGTATAATGAATTATATGGTTTCATATTAAAATTGTCAAATACGATGTTACATTTCATTATTTAGTTCAACAATCTTTTTGCATTGTTAACAACGCTGATACTTATCTCTCTCCATTATTGTGAAAACAGGAATTATAATAATACCCATTGCAATTCCTATCATCATAATAAAAGATTTAAAAAAATGTTTATGCTAAGCGTTTTTTTGTCTGTATTTTTTTGATCTGGCAATAGCAGATTTGAATCTTTTTATCTAATTAAAACATTTACTTTTTTTATTTTAATATTTTTTTTATTATTATTATTTGTCCCTAGGCACCTGATCGTAAGCGCAGATAGGGTCTAAGATGGACCACAAGAATTCAAGTAACAGAGATATCGAGGGAGTCCACTATACCACTATGGCTCTCACGTACACTCGACGGAACACAGTAAACACAGGACTTTAATGTTCAGGTGGTAGCTAGTTAGGCGGACCGTATAGATCCTACCACCAAGCGTGCTAGGTTTTGTTGAATTCTAAAAAACGCGTCTATTCCCAGCGTATAGTGAGGAAGTTTTATATTCTAGACTACCTATCTATTCGATTCTGTTTATCTGTTTTCCTATATCATATAAAATCACTACAAATAAATATCAAACACGCGTTATACGAAAATTATCGCAGATTATGTATTTAATTTGCTTTTAGCCCAAATTACTATTTATATCGAAATATATTGTAAACAGAAAACTATAAACGTTAAACGCGTCGAATAATTTAGCAGACCACAACAAACATTAACGTTATTTAAATTATACTATAAAACGTTATTTTCCTGTTAATACACACTATGTGTGTACAACGTTATACAAAGTGTAAACACAATACAGTGTAACGTACAATGTACTGTGCTTACACACTGGTTACACTTTGATTTATGCAAATGATTACTATTTTAAAATCGAAAAGTGCTTTAATCTGTCAAAAATATATAAGTTTTTTGTAATCGTATCTGCTAATCAAAGTGTTGATATAAAATAGGTTTCAATAAAATACATATAATATATATATATACACACAAATATTCTACAGAATTTTCCGTATGGCGGTTCGTAAATTGTTCATTATTTAGTGACTTTTTCCATATTTATGTACAGTGCTAATTTTTTGCATCATGCAAAATAGTACATACAAAACTGGATATGGAAATATCCTAGGTTTCTCACATGGTTCCCTTAGATTTCTCCCTAACCTAACTTAATCCTATATTTCTACCTTAAATTTATTCTAAGCCTGAGTCTAACCTGTATTTTAGCCTAATAAGATTAATTCACGCGATCTTTTAATTTAATTATTCTAGCCACGGCTCTTATTTGTAATGTTATAATGTAATTAAATCTCGTTAATTTAACAGTAATTAATTGTAATGAGGCTCGAATTAACTGCTTTGTTAATGAAAAGATGTTTGTTTTACTGTTTTGTGTTTAAAAGTAAATACAGAACAGTTTATTTCTACTTAATTACAAGTACGGAATCACCTTTCTGGGATTAGAACGCATTTGTTTTATTCTAATAATAACACTTAAGGAAATCAAAATATCGTTCTATTGATTTATCTTGTAGGGTAGCAAAAATATCATCGAATATGGAGTTACTGCTTTATTTTTTTTGTTTTGCAACTCATCTATTTTACTGCCATTGAGTTATTGTATACATAAATATAAATTTGAATTAATTCTTGACATACATAAACATAAATTTTGCACTCGTATTCCAAATTTTCACTGAATCAATTTTAGTCAGTTCAGAAGGCACAATGTAGGTATCTAAGTTCTCAACAAACGAACAAATTATTTTTGTACAGAAACCTCCTTTATGGTGTTTTTATTTGCTGTAACCATTTTAATCCGAAAAGTAGTTAAAAGAGTTTTGTTTTAACTCTTTCTGTTTCTCTAACGTACTTTTTTTTGTAAAACATATGGTGAATTAAGATACATTAAGCATCATTGCTGCTTCGTCATCACTGCTCGTTAAGCGTCATTTCTGCTCGCTAAGCGTCATTAAATCTCGTTATGTAGCTTGAAAAGTACTGTTGATTCTGACTTAAGAACGATAGTGGTGACTGTGTATTGCACTGAATAACAGCACAATTTACTAAAATAATATTAATGATCCCTCAAATACTACAACAACCTAATCTACAATTCATAGAACAACGCTCATGTTAATTACCCTGCCTTAAAATGTAACAGAGCTCCAAGTTAAATCAACATTAGATACGTAAATACTGCCTGAGGCTACACACGATAATAAATCTCAAGTAAACGTAGAGCAGACAGGTGAATCCGTAATGTACGTGTATTTATGTATGAACCTCCTTCATGGTATATATCGTATAAGGAAGAAGTACAACGAAAGCTGTTACTAACCTAGATAAAAAAAGTGATCAAAAATCATCGCGAAAGTGAAAATCGTGATAGAATCGAAATTTAGAATTTAGAATACGTCTATCAAAGAACTTTTTTTAAATTTGAAATGTTTTTAGAGCCAAGAAAACTAGATAATTAGAGTAAGTGAGCAGTGAGCCAAATTATATTAGATCTCGATTCAACGTTTCTAAGATTTAGCTACCTGATTGCCATCATATGTCCAGCTACCGAACTTCATATCACAGTGTTGGTCGTCGAAGGGAAACCACGTGATGTCTATCTTGCATGTGCTCTTGAATATGCCAGGTGGCACGTACAGGCAACTGCCGTTGTTTCTGACCACCACGTTGGTCTGGTATGTCCCGTCAAAACCCTCGTCAGCACTATGTATCAATACAAATTGTGTCATAACTCTTTTTTCTTTAAATAACTTCTTTTCTATAATATGGGTCAATGTTACTGTTTTAGTAACATAAAATTTCTCTTCGGTCAAACAATGGTCTCGAATGGAATTCGAACATTCGTAAGCCAATTCGATTTTTAAATTCCAATTTAATAAAATGACGATTCCTCTAAAATTTGTTTTCAAATATTCCAAATTTGAATTAAATTCTCATATTTTTTGCTAAGTTACAAAATTACATGCAACGTTTTTACACGCCATTGTCTTTTAGCATGGAGTTCCCCTCTGAATGTAGGAACACTGTTATAAATGAATTATCCAGGAAATTTTACAGAAATAAATTAGAAGAACCAACTGACCCTCATCAAGCCCTCGCAATGGGAAACGAATGTCGGGTACTAAGGGCATTCTTTGATCAGTTTTTGCAATTTAATTAAGATTTCCTTTGAACACGTTGCACATGAGATAATTATCTTATTTATTCATAAGAAGGTTCTTATAAATATAAGATTTATAAGTCGTATATTCCTGGAAAACTATCTTATATACAAAATAAAGTTTACAAAGCGTCAGTTAATTCGCATGAAAATAAGAATTATATCTAAACAAAGAAAGTTGTTTTTCTAATAAAGAACTTCAAGTTTATTTTATTTAAAAATAAAATGCTTTAATTAGATACAGAAAATATTATTTAGTTTTAATTAAAGCGTTGTCAAAAGCAAAATGTGCTTTTATAATAAAGCGTTTATTTATTAATTAGTTATTTATTTTCAGTGCTTCGGATTCATCTGGGACCATATTTATAAAAAGATGTGCTGTCATTGACAAAGGTGAAATTAAAATGTATTATTATCATTGACTGCACTAAAATCATCCTCTTGCTTGCCAGATTTAAAAATAAAAATATTGTTAAAAAAGAGAAAAAGGAAGTTACCAGTTAAAAAAAATATCTGACAAGCGAGACGATGACAGTGGTGTCTCAAATCAGCGACTAGCGTGCCATGTACGTTTATTTTATTTTAATTTGTGGCAGCACCGAGTAGGAGAAAAATCAACCACGCGAACGATCGTTACTTTTAAAATAAAAAATATATTATAAAAGGGTCAAGTACCAATCGTCACATTCGGGGTAATCTCCTACTGTGCTGTCACAATTCTGAAAATTATGTAGTTAAATATATTATTTTTAATATTAGGAAATAAATAGGTACACAAAAATAAAACATGTTTATATAAAACGCCATCTTAGAGCTAAGCAATAGAAAATAGGCAGAATGAAACAAAATGCTTGGTTTATGCAAAATTTTAACGCATTAGCAGTTAAAATAAATTTTATTTTGCTTATTCTATTTGCTTGCTGTACAAAGTTTAACAAACCTCCCGCAGGCTTACACATACGTCTCCACAAAGGCCTTTATGAGCTAGATAAAGAACACAGAGCCATATCGGGCGCATTCATTTATCAACTGAGGCCCACAATCTGATCATTAGTATTTTTCATTCACCTCCCCCTTAATGAACTCCATTCTAATCCGATTTATTACTGGCGTCAAAGTAAACGTTAACGTTAACGAATTTCAACTTTATAACATCTGGGTCAGATACACAATTTTCTTGTGTTTTTTATTTGATTTATGTAGCAACTCTAATGCCAGTTTTCATTTATGGCAGCAAAAGAAATTGGGTATTACAATTTCTACTAACGTGAGGTATTTTTTCCCCCTTTTCTCTGCTCTTGTAGCTTCACCACCAATTTATGTACAAAACATAAAGCATCTCAATATAACATGATAACAATTTTGCCTGCTTGAAAAGTCACGTCACTCACGGAAGACAGTGCGGTAGAAGAGAGATGTGAATTGTGGAGGAATAACTCATTACTCCGGCAGAACACCTGCCCACTGGACACGAACTACAGTGGCCAATATGGAAGTCTCTTAATCGATTGCAGGCTCATGGTAGCTACTGCAGAAAAAATCTGGCTAAATGGTAATCGGTCCGACCAAAACACAGTATAAGTGCAGAGCCCCTTCGCAGAATTTGTCTCATCTTCTTTCCTGTCTGATTATCTGCATTCGGCAGGATTTGAATGACACTAACGACAGAGCCGTCCAGGTCACTACATATTGGTCAAAGAGTTGGTCTATTGACACGAAAAGAAAGAAGAAAGACAATTGCTAAGATCTACATACAATTTTGTTCTTTCAACCAACATAACTTCGTTCCCCATTATCTTCAACGTTGCAACAAAGTAATACTTCCCCGTCTTTTTAAACCAAGACTAACACAACTAATAGAATCTACAACGCGAATTTAAGATCTATTCTGAGCTACAGTTAAACTGTAATTTGTCTCTGAGCGGCGTCCGGGGACTTCTAGTCGATGAAATGAAGATACCGGTTTACACCGGTTTCTGCTGGCCGTAACTAGTTTAAACCAACTTTTGATGTTGACAAATTAAAGGAGTTAAATTTAATTCGCTTTTGGAATTTATTTTGTGGAATTATTGTAAAATGGTTTTGTTTTGAAGTAATTTAACGTCTACCCTTAATGTTGGTTGGAATTGAGCTTAATATTTTCGGGCTCTAAAAATTTGCGATTTTTGCGATTAAACTTTAAAATTGTCTTTATACAGTCCGAAATAACACATAAATACTTTTCTTTAAAAAGTGACACAATCTTAAACGCAGAGATATGATGGCATCTATTACACCAAAGCACTCTTTTAGGCTCTATTCAAGTATGTGCGCCTAGTACATTATGTGTGTCTCACGTGTAATGTAACGTGTAACGCAACGTGTTACGTATCGTGTAACTTTACATGTGTGTCGTGAGTTTAACTAACCACACAACAACTAAAAACAGCACCTTATAACAAACTAACAAGCTCGAGAAAAACAAGATAAAATTCTCGGATAGTGTAAAACCCCAAAATGGTTCGGGGGTGTTCACTACGACAAAAGTGCTGTCATGCTTGCATGTAGTATTCATGGAACTAGTACGTGTCGTGTGTCACCACTCCGTTAGTTGGCGGCCCGCCAGCAAATCCGTATTACCGTGGACCTCGTGTCAGACTGTAGTGTAGTTCAGAAAGAATAGAATATAATGACCATTTATTTTTATTGTGTTTCGAATGGCCAGTTATGTTTATTTTTGATTTGAGTTTTTTGTTGCTTTCTTTGTGGAAACAGTGCTCTAAACAGCACCATTATCTACTAACGTTGGCATTTAAAGACACATTTAGCTAAAGCCCAATTTCCTTGCGGACATACTGTGCTATGTTTTTATTTTGCCTTATAGCTGTCGACCAAAAAAAGGCAAATCCCAACTAGAGCTCTTTTTTGGAATGCAGACTTCATGTACGTATTTAATAAGCTTCTATGCCACTGTTAGTTAGTAAAGTTTGTAGCAAAGTTACAGGTTAAAATATAAAGGGTTTATGAACCCAATTTTTCTATTAAGGGAGTAGTTTCTGAAATATGAAGCTTTAAAGTGCTAATTTTTGTTAGAGTCAAGTGTCCCCCCCCCCCCCCCCCCTGCCAGCTAAACGGTTAGTTTTAGATATGTGAAAAAAATCACGGTAGTAGTATATGCAACGATGGTAAAAGGAAAACTATCACAGCTAAGTAGGCTTTACAGGTTTACGAGTAATAGTCGACCAACCACAAAAGTAAAAATTTCGTACAAATTCCATTGAAAAATTACTAAGCCTTCTTCTTAGTCCGCATTATTGTGCAACTACGGAATCCTATTACTGCGCGTGGCCCGACACGCACTTGGCCGGTTTTTTCATTACACTTCGGTGTGATAAGCGCCCTTAACCCTCAGCGGCCAGCCACGGAGACGGTAAACAAGGTGCCACCGTCACACAGCCCCGTAAGTGATTTAAAAGCTTTCATAATCGAATGCTGGGGCCACTGGCCCAACGCCAACACCGGCGCCAATGTTCGCGGGACGTATTGCCAATATCGTAAATGGATGTATTTTGTTGTTTTGCTAATATGTTTTAAGTGGTGGTTGGCGGAAATATTGGCTGGGTCTTGGTGAATTTTCGACGGAGATTTGAATGAGTGATGGGTTTTTGGGGAATTAGAACCTGGAGATTAGGGTTACTGTGTGCACATTTGATCAATGATGAGGGACCCATATAGTACTTGGATTAAATAGACAGATGTCAATTAAAAAATTGGGTGTATGGGCCTATAGATAATTATGAATTTATGTGTAAAAGGAGGTAAAAACACCAGAAGCTAAAACATAAAACGCTCTTTTTTGTGAAAAATATTTTGTTTGTTATGTTAGTAAGTATATCACATTAATACTGTCGGGAATTGGGAATCATTGGGAATGATCAAAACTTTTTAGTATCACTCATGCTTCAATCACCAACCAACCTATCAGCTGTGGTGATTACAGAAATTTTACCCCAAATCATTCTTGTTTTTTTTACATATGTTTTTTCAATGTTCCATTTACTGGCCGATTTTTCCATTCTTGAAAGTTCAGCACACAAATCATGGCGACCCTACCCTACCTTCTATCGAGGAAAATGTTCAGCAAAAACATGAAAGGAACTTAAATTGGAAGGCAACTTTAACAGAGAAACTTTAAAGAGGTTTTACTTGGAATTGATACAGGGCTACTCAAAATTTAATTACGAGTTTTATTACAATAGTTTTAATTGTAAAACGCAAAAAGATCCGTTGACAGACCAGCTGTCAGATGGGTTGACATTACAGCAATCGCAGGTGATTTGGTGCGATTGGCGCAGAATTGTCAGACGGCAAGTTTGGTGCAGTGGCTAAGCGATTGGCTTCTGCGCTACGGGTCGTGGGTTCGATTCCCACACGAAACAAACATTTGTATGGCCTACAGATGGTTGGTTCGGGTCTGGGCGTTTGTTTGTGAGATTTGTGTCTGTAAACGCACCCACGATACAAGAGAAATCTTAGTGAGGGGCAACGTTTAAAAAAATAAATAAAAAATTGCTAGGATTGGCACACGGAAGAGGCTATGCCGTGGGTCGATATTGGCTGATGATAATGAGAATGATTAAACTGCACAATTAAAAGAAAAAGAACATACCGGCTGTCTCTGAAAACCAAAACTGTGGCTCTGTTTCATACGTCACGTGTCACTGTGTCACAGCATGATGCTGAGCGATGGCGATTTTACGCGGATGTGACGCGTATTTTCCCAACAGTTTTTTTTTTTGTTTTCTTTATTTTTTTTATTTGTTATTTTGTTCGTCCTTTCGGCTCGTTTAAATGTATTTTCTGTCTTTCTTTTCTTTACATACACAAACCTATAAAATCTTGCATCAAATGACGAATAAAATTAAAACCAGCATCTTACGAATGTTTAATTCATTAGAGTTGTAGTCGACAACTAAGACTCATGTTCACCAACACCAATTAATCGGTTAATCAACCATTTAATGTACTAGGATTTTAGGTACGCTGTTATTTATTCAGGGAATTAATGTTAGTGAACTCCAGCATAAATATCAGTAAACGAACGATTAGTAACATAAAATATCGACGTTCATTGCTTGATAGGGTACTCCCAAGTGGTAAACCAATTAACTAAGTTAGTAATCTAATGTAACCCGACTAAAGGCTTCGCCATACAAAACGCGGGGCGCAAGCGATTCGTGCCGACGCGACGGCAGCCCGCGCTCGCATTTGATGTGAAATGCTTCATAGTAATACCTTGAATCAGACATGGGCAACCTTTGGCAGGTTGCGTGCCAAGCTTTGCTATATTAATACAGTCGCGGGCCATAGCAGGAAATAAAAAAGCTTAGTTTTATTTATCTATTTATTAGCTTACTAATGATCTTAATTTATGTGTAACAGTTAATGTGATATTTGTGTTTGAACTTCAGAAACAAGTTTAAAGATTCAATTGCAAATTGTCGCGGGCCGGTTCAAAAACCTAGGCCGGATCTGGCCCGCGGGCCGTACATTGCCCATACGTGCCTTAAATATGGGTGGCAAATGCAATTTGAGATCTATTAATGTGTCATAAGACTCAAATTATGTATACAAAAAATTTCAAGGCGAGTTAGACGCTGATGCTGACATGCGTGTTAGCAGGCGCGTGTTGTCTGAACGCACCCTAACTTGCGCCAGCCGATAACGCGCTCCGCTCGCGCCTCGCATTTGGTATGACTTGACCTTAACTTAGTCTAATTAGATTCGCGTTTCAGCCACAGACTAGAATATAGAGATATGTATAAAACCAAAACTTTGTTTTGATACTATTTTGAAACCATCGTTTAATCAGCTATCGTTAGATAATAAATCTCAATTCCAATTATTATTGTATGCCACAATAACTTCAGTAGTTTAGTTAATATAAGAATCATCCTGATATCTTGGTAATTGAAAGATGAAGTACTGTTGGTTTTAGATAATAATTTAAACAACAGCGTCACCTTTTATCTCAAACAAAAACCTACTTCTGGTGCAATGCTTTTTTTATTGTTAAGATAATATTTTATTACAAATGGTAAACGTATTTTCATACATCAAAAACTTGATACACAATTATGCTGGGCAACAAAATCTATGTACCTACAGTTCTAAGCCAAATGGTTCTCTTTATTTTAGCCTCATTAAATATGTATACATTACTATAGTATACATGTAAATGGGCGTAAAAATGTCTTCCAAGCAAACACTTTATAGACAAATTGTTATTTAAGGAGCTTAGTATATTAATGTACACTATTTACATAAATACAAGGTTTTCTTGCGTATCTAATTGAGAATTACGTACGTTCTAATTAGTCTATTAATTTTCTTATGAACGCTTATTTTTTCACTTGTGTCTAGTTTAAAGAACTTTACCCAATGATTTGTTAATCTTTGTTTAGTCAGTCTAAACCGAATTCTTAAACGATGCTCAGTCTTGATTTAAAACTCCATTTGAGTACAGATTTCATTCTAATCTCTTACTCAGATCTCTTCAAAAGTTATTTTTTATTACTATGAAAAACCAAGTAACAAATCACTTGTTGTTTTACTTTTTTTACAATAACATTCAATACTGCTCATTTTCAAAAGACCTAATTACTTCATTTATCTCAAGCATGTTTGATTTCACAGAAAAGTCCCAACATGCTCAATTACGAACTGTACACATTCGTATATAATAATAGACTTATTTATATAAAACATTGCGTATATAAAAAATGTATACACCCTTATATTTTCCTTAACAGTTATTTTCTTGATGTTTACATTCACTCGATTTTCCCAAGGCAATATATTAATTATGTTGCCTCCGAGTGAAATTGTGAATCATCTACGATACGAATATCATACGCCATTCGTTGGAAGAATATAAGTAAAAAGAATAAGAAAATATTTTTGGTGTATTTTATGTGTATGTTACCGTAAAAGTTCGAAGTACGTTAAATCCTAAGATTTTCCAGTAAACCTAGGATTTATAAAATATTAATGGTAAAAGGATTGGCCGACTATCGCACTATATCGCGAAAGGTGGAAGGAGGGAGGGGAGGCCTTTGCCCTGCAGTGGGACAACATGGGCTCATAATAAATAATAACAATAATAAAAGTCCGAACTGTTCTATGATAAATAAATAATATGCCTTTATCAAGCATTCACTCGGTAAATCTTAGATTTTAACTCAAAAGCACGGACACGACTATTTTTTTAAATAGTCGTGTCTAGATATTTGCGACAAAATTATGAAGGTGTTTTACTATTAGTAATACCAATTGATAAGAACAAATTAATGTGTTAGCTTAGCCAACGTATTTTACTACTAGTAATACCAATTGATAACAATAAATTAATTTTTAATGTGTTGTAGCTTAGCCAACGTACTTTTATTAACTTAAAACGTTAATTTATGATGCAATTTAATTGCATTACAAAAATGTTTTAAAATTATGTAAGTAACTTACTTGCAGCTATTGACCCGTAATTATTATGTTCAGTAAATTATTTCTAATTATATAATATTTTATAAAGTCGTCATTGGTAAAGCCTAGCATGTGCCAAACTTTATATCAAACCTTACATTTATCAACTCACGTTGGAAATCCTAAGATTTAAAATTAAAACCTAAGATTAACCAATATTCGAACTTTTACAGTAACATATACACTCTTCAATACTAAGTTTTGCTCGCGGTTTTTTTGCGTTGAGGGAAAGAAATATTATGAGCTATTATTATATTAAACATTTACGTTAACATTTCGAAAATTAAATTTAAAATTCGCAAATTCTCTGGTAAAACATTCACAGAATTTAACTTCATATATTTATCATGTGCATCACAATTTATACTCTGTACTTAATTCATCATCCCATAAATAAACCCAAGCTCAGTAATGTATGCCATAAAAACAGCCATAAATTCAGTACATTTAAAACATTCTATTAGCAGATTGCAACCCGTAACACCGTAATTGCATCAACATATCACAGATGAAAGAACTTTTATTTATTGTAAAAGGATAGTTAACTGGCGAAGTTCCAAGCTTATTTTTAACTCAGTTCCACCATTTAAATCTGTTTTCCGGCTAAAACTTAAAAGTCTGGAAATGTTGAAATCTGGCCAGTTTCAAACACCGATGGAGCGGTTATGCCGTCATTACACGAACCGAGTCTGCAACTCTGCAATTTACCCAACCTTTATTTTAATTCGGATGCCTATTCAAATCTCGCTTAAAAATCTTTAGGAAGTAAGGCTAATGTAGGGGTAAAAGCAACAGATAAATTATTGTGTAGGCATAATAAATAAGCGTTAATGTAATTTTGGTTAATGTCGCAGATTTTCCTTGTATCATTAAGTGATATTTATAGACACTTTCCTGCTTTTAAGCCCTCGTTAAATCATGAACAAACATGGCAAAAGAAAATTTAAGTATAGAAAGTTACAAAGAAAATGGAACTCCATTCAAACTAGGACAGGTCATGTTCTGGAATATCCATTCCAAGAAACATTTATACAATAAATAATATAGATAGCAACTGAAGAAAAAATAGCAGAATAGTAAATCTGTTATCTGCTCCATAATATCTTATATTCGATGGCATCGTTAAACTAGTAGTATTTGAGCCATAACTGCTTATCCATGGATGTTCGTAAAAGTTATCAGACTAAGATATACGCCTATAAACGTCTGGCTTCCGGCCAGGTAAGTGCCGATAAACATGGAACACACTTAACGTTAAATCATGTGACACTGGGTTTATATCATTTGCTCCTTAACGGTATAATGAATAAAATGTTTGGCGCGACGCCAGATGGCGCCACTTCGCGCGGACGTCTGTTTTCCGAGAAAATTTGTTTAACGTTAACGACGTTTGAACGACGCGACTGCATCTGAATTTGAGAATAAATTGTGTGATTATATTACTATGTCTGACTCTGCAAATTGCATGCTGCAGAGTCGATGTCGTGGAATGATGGCAGAATTATTGCGAAGTTTCATGATACGCAGAAAGTCAAAATTTTCAAGTTTGAAATACTAACCTTAAAATGTTCCCCACTGTGCCGCGATAATTAAAATCTTCTGGTTTTGAAATGTAAAGTGGTCTGGTAAAATATTTCTTCCCCTCAAACGTAGGAATGAACATTAAAGAAATTTATAATTATTTTGGCCGCATATTTTACTAAGTTAGGACACTCTTGTGAGACCCAAGTCCTGTAATTACTTAGTGTCACTTAAAAATAATGTTCACCAACCTATAAAGTAATTAAAACCGAATTATGACGAAATCCTTTCGTGTAGTAGAAATTCGTAAAAGAAATAATTATTTTGTTAAAAATATCACTGTAAATTGATAATTTCCATTCCCTTTACTGTAAATTGAAATGACTCCACCCAAAATAAAACAGTTTATTTTTAAAGATAATTAACTCTAAAATGTACTTTCATTTAGAGAAATCTCTTTGAGAGTGGAATAGCATTATCCCATTGTGTCAGTTGTTGAGATAATAAAAGGCAACTCTTTATTTGCAGCCTCGTTACTTTATAATAATTTAAACTGACATTAGGGCAAAAAATAAAGTCTTTTTCATGATTATACCATTACGTATATAGATACAATAAATATGCCTTTTTTCTAAAGAATAAATTATTAAAATAAGGTTGATCGGTGAATCACTGTTTTATATTGTCTCGTAGCTATAACATCTTGTTTTGCTACAAGTATACTCGTATACATCGTGTTACATAATTCCCTTTAAAAAAGAAAATGTTAATCAAGTAGTCTTTTATGGTTGTTGTCATTTACCTCTCAGAGGAAATTAGGTAAGAATGTAAATAACTTTCTGGGTAGTCTACTCTTTAGTTTTATGTTTTCAGTTTTGCATTTCAGTGATGATTTTGTTTTATGATTTGTCCATTTTTTTGGGTCTTATTTTTATTTTAAAATATTGCCAATAGACTCTTTACACGGGACCTTTTAACCCATTTTCAGCTTTAGGGGTATTTTTGTAACACGTTGTATAAGTATAGCTACCGAACTTGGCTTAACACACTACCGTGGGTCTTCTTCGGTTAGCGTGAGACATTACTTATTTAGATTTTAAAATACCCCTTTTAATTTTAGCGTAAAATAATAAAGAGTTTTATTCCCATAAAAACCAACACAAAACAAAAAAACGCTTCAGGATAAATGTTAAAATTAATTAAAAATATTTTCTATGTTTTGTATTTGCCCAAAATTTCCATGATAAGAATACCCCATTTCGAAATAAAAAAACAAATGCTATATTAAATTAAGGGCCGATTTTTCAATCGTCAGATAACTTATCTGAGAATTATGGCGATTTCACAAATATTCTATACAATAGCTGTCAAAACGTCAAAGTCAAAAATTTCTCAGATAAAAGTTATCTGACGATTGAAATATTGGCCCTAAGTATACCACTTTTGTAAAGACCCCAAAAAATTAAGAAATAACAAAAAATTGGGAAGCCATTCAATAAGGTTTCCCAAAATAAACCATAAAGAATCATACCCGTTTCTCGTACTCTCACCTATTGTACATGAGCACGTCCGGCTTCCACAGCTTGTTGGGTGTGATCCTGAGGTCCTTGACCCCTCCATACTCGCTGTCGTTCCACCTCAGGTTGTAGTCATTCCACTCCTGCCACATCATCAACACAATCAGAGACATCATCGTCATCACCGACACAAATGCGAGCAAAAACATTTGGAGCATTTCTGATTTCAAAAATATATATGTGATAAAAATTTGAAAAAATCTGATTCAAAAATTGTTGTGAGAAAATTTGGAGAAGTTGTGATTTCAAAAAAGTTATGCTATAAAAAGTTCAAGTAAGAAAGTGTAGTTTTTAATTAAGTAAAAGTTTAAACTGTAATGAAAAGGTGCTAGACACCTTGAGAGGTTCAAGCACAAGTTTTCAATGTCAACAGAGCAGTTATGAAGTGCGGTGCTGTGAATTGTGAATGATAAATTTTGTTAAAATAGCGCTCTTAAGTACTGAGCTATATTATGAAAGAAATGTTCGTAGTATCGTAAATGTCATTTGTAGTAAAGATTTTTGTCATTAGTGGCAACAGAGGAGCCTATTATTGTGTGTTTAAATAATAATGTTGTCTGGATATTTGTCTTGGTTGGAAATACAGTGAAATATTTCAATATTCACAGTGACAGTCACATATAACATACGCACGAATGAAAAGTTTTTAATAATTCTCATTCTCAGTAACATTGTAGAAAACTACAACAATTCGAAACGCCAAAAATATTACGTTGTCACGGAGTTTGACTCAAAGAATGGAATTTTACAATGTCATATAAAAATACATATCAAAAATATTCCAGTCATTCTGCTCGCCAGTGTTTTCTGAACAATGGGGTGGGTGTCGTTTTTACGGCCGATCTCAACGTAAAGATTTCCTTTGGCTTTGACATAATTTTGTATTGTGTTGCCATACTTTGTACCTATCGCGAGATTCTACCCTTTCTGAGAAGACGACGGGTCTCTAGAAGTAGGCTGTTTTTCTTATCATCGTATGGCATCTCTATGGGGTTAATAAAAACTTCTCTGATTATATTTTATATCATATTAGTATCAGATGTTATGCAAAATAAAAACTTTATAATTAAATCGAATGTGTCTACAGTATTTGTTTTGAAAACCAATTCTGGAGCATATTTATTAAGTGTCAATATTGAATAATGTCCACGCGTGAAATGGCTTTGAATATGACATTTTTCCTGGTTTGCTTTTATCACGATAATTAAATATTGTTCATTTCTTTCCCCACTTTACTTGTAAAGATTGTGTTGATATCTTTACTTTTATCAACGCTTACGTCTGCAACTACAACTAAATTCTATTCTTTTATTTACTGCGAAATATTATCTTTATTCGTTTTGATCAATGTTTCTATGAATAGTTGGATTTTTAGTAAACAGATCACTGTACTGGATTTAATTATTTCTTTTGTTTAAGAAAATTCTGTTTCATTATTATGACCTAATGTTTCAATTTTGCCATGCACCGTGCATTATTTTATTTACGCTGTTTCAAAATACCAGGGTATATGGACAATGTTAGTCGTAAAGAGGATAATAATCTGAAAGGGCATTAAGGTACCTATAATAATGAATAACTTTTGTTCTACAATTTTCCCTAAAAAGTCACCATCTGTGTTTACATTTTAGGTCACAATTTGGGGCCAGTAAGAATGAATACCCTTTTCAGAATTCATAACTAAATCAGGGTTGTCGATTTTTTTAAATATATTTTTTTCAACTTATTTTTGTTTGCCAATGCCACACTGACTTGTTTAATTTTCATTGTATTGATTGAGCAGGACATGTAATAATTTCATGTTTATTCGTTGTGATCATTGTACCTACCTAATTAATAATATTTTGCAGTATACGGTGAGAAATGATGTACCTACTTGCCAAAAATCATATTTTTTGTATTGTTTTTTCTTTTTTTTTAATTTTGCCCTTTTCCGTATAACAGGGGAACAACATTTGACTAGCAAAATTGTTGTCAAACGAAAACAAACCACAACCGTCAGTCAGTTTTTGTTTACGAAAACTGTCAAAATGATTGGTTTTGTTTTTTGTGTCAAATAATTTGACAGCTTTTAAAAACGAAAACTGTCTCGGTTCAGCCTTGGTTCGGTTGCTATTTATCAAGATTTATTTTAGGAGAATTGGGCCTTCGCAATCAATTAAACTTTAATTTGCCTGTGGCTTACCCCCTTTCCGACTAACCTTGTATAATTCATCCTTTAACACAAAGAGAAGACAAGTAAGCCATTTCATATATATATTTTGAGAGCAAATACACCCGTTGTTCGTGTGCGCTCTAGTATTAATAATTGATATTGTATTTCTACGGTATATCAATGTTTGTACAGAATCCATATAGATGTGGCTGAGCTGAGTGAATCGAAGCTTAGTTTCTGTCAATATATATTACGAACATGTTGGCTCTTTGAACAGGGCTCAACAGGACTTATTTGAACTTGTTGCTATGTTCATATTAAACTTGGATGTGTTCTGTTAAAGCGTGATTAAGTAGGACATAACTTTGTATATTGACACTATTGCAGAATTCTAGAAGCCTGCATCCTTAGGGACCCACGTATCCCGTATAAGGGTGTAGTTTGTGTAGCCATTACAGGCAAAACTTGAAACGAATTAAGGGTTTAAAATCCAAGAACATTTTTAGATTTAAAATGAATTGTATTTAATTTTTTAAGGTTAGATCATTCATAATTTATTTTTTGAAGTAGTTTTCATATTTGACGTACTATTATAGAACCGTAACGCTGCTTCAATATTTTATTTTCCTTACATTAATTAGTTGCCCATAAAAACACATTACAAACATTATGCCAATAAGGAACTTCCAAAAAACTAATTCTTTTGTAATGAAATCGGCCGATAACGCAAAAGAGTAGAAATTGAATTAGTGTATTCTGTATTTCTTACAAAAAATATACCATAAATATCATCAATGACACTATTGGAAATCAAACACGTTACCCAAATCAACGTAACTATTCAAACCAAAATCAAACTGCTGAACCCAAAAATATTATTCATAGATTTAATAAAAACAAAAAAAACGAAACCCCTTGTCCACGATTTCCAATATTGTCGTCTGCGATCACTTCCACACCGGCTATAATATCATCCCTACGATAACAACTACCCGTTTAGATCCCGACAAAACAAAGCGGACCCTTCAAACTTCACCCTCTCCTCTAATATTACAAAAGTTGGACCCACAACTTAGCAGCAATATCTACCTCTAGCAATACCCACGTATTTGAACAGTATAATATTAGATTCCCGCCAGCCCGAGGCACACTTACAAATAGGGTCATAACTCCGAAACTACTTTACTGTTTTTCGTAAAACATACGTCTAAATATAGCTGAGTAAACATGCTAAATTTAGAGCAAAATTATGTCAGGATAAGACTACTGGTTTTTGAGATATTTGTGAAGATGTAGGCGGACTACTTTGGGGTGTTAAAGAGCTTATCCAATTTGGGTCATTCGTCGATGGCGGCCGGTGTGGGAGCGAGACAAATATATAACAAGTGTTCTCTCTTGAAGTGTTTGTGTATCAATTAGATAGTTTAACGGCTTTATTGTTTTCAAACATACGGTCTAATATGTGGCACAGTAACTCGTAAACTTGAGGGTAACTTAAGTGCTTAAAGGATAGGCGTATGTTGAAATTCTAATCGTTTCAAAACTGACAGAGTATTATCGTACTAATGATTGAAATGTTCACTGTACGCAATATTCTCATCGGTAAGTATATTTATTAATTAATATCAAAGAGAATCGAATGTAAAATTACATAAATAATATTAATTAAAACTTAGTAATATATCTTCTTATTAAAGCTAATATACCTTCAAGGATTTTAAATGCTGATGGCTCCTAAGGAATAAGTATTTACTTATTTAAATACTACTAAAAACAATTTAATAATCTGTTAACGAACTTTCAAGAGAGAACACTAACTTTAAAATTGGTAAAGGAACATGTTAACTTAGTAAATTGATCGTTAAATTTAAGAACTTTGAAATATAAACCCTATTTCCAAGTTATTAAACCGTATTCCGAAGTGTAAGTAAAGTAATGTACAATGAACTACGATAAAATGTAGAAAAAATTGAAAGAAAATATTAAATTATAAGTGATGATAGCATTTTGTGGTATATTTTCAATAAATTTTGTTAAACTCATGTCATATTTTATGAGAAGAACAAATATTTATGTAGAGATGATACGTAAACAACTATAGTTGATTGTACATTTTTTAATCATGTATAATCTGTAATCGAATGTATACACATCACAACACAAACACGATACAAAATACAATAAATGTATACTAGAAAAACGATAGCTAATAAGAGAAGAACACGTCTTAAAAAACACATCTAAAAAAGCAATAAAACGTGCAATGGGAAACACATGCAATAATGTACAAAATTACATAATTTCATAAATTATGTATACACAGCACATTTTTGTACCTACAAAAAGCTCGACTTTTCTAATTTCCTTGCAAGGATACATAGGCCACTGCCTTTTTTCTGTCAATAACAAGACCAGGGGATTGGGGGTCACTACTGTTTCTGAAACTAAGCTGCCGTATTGGTAAATGCTAAAATAATTATAGTTTTAATAGCTTAAAAACATACCTTCATTGCTGGAAATTTTAAAATATACTATACTACACTCGAACATGAAAGTATGTATACATAAACAATTTAATCTCTGTAAATAACAAAAACAATGTATACGACCAACATCAAAAGTATGTAAATTAAGCATCATTGTTTATTATTTTTTTATTATAAAATAAAATAATATAACAAAAACTTTTCGATAAAACCGGGAACTCAAGCGTAAAATCTATTAATCGTCAAAATAATAAAAATAAAATCAAACGGGTCTATTATTTATTTTAAAAGTGTGTACATTTAATGTCAATTATGTACACAGAATTTTAAAAATTTTGCATTTTATGACGAATACAGGTACCAAGACAAAAACATTTCAAAGAGGTAGAAAGAATTTAAAAATACTTTTTAGAAAACATATTTTTAAATAATTGAAAACGTCGTCCCAATGAGGTTTTTCTCCGCAGGCAAACTAGATTCGAGCATGGTAACCACACTTCCATTTGAACGAGGATATCTCCCATAATAAACATTCCATGGCCATGCATAGTATGAAAAACACTACAATTTCTTGTAGCGAAAAACAAAACAAAATCAACAGCGGGTACCCAGGATGTGCATAATCAATTTACAGTGAAACACATTTCATCTCAATAACAATATTTGTGCATATCAATATACATAAGTCTTCACCAATATGTCACTTCCAATTGACCTAACAAGACCCACTTTAACACATAGTTTATCAAGTTATTTTTCAATTGAGAAACATGTATATTTAATTTTATGTTATGAATTATTAAATCACACTTAATGTCAACCATTAGTACATATTGTTAAATGCATTGCGGCTTACACGGCAGTTGGGCGCTGATATACACAAATTTTTACACATTTCCGCTCACGATACGTTACTCACCACTAAAAGATGTATACATTTTTACAGTACCGACTATACTGACTACGTAAAAGTTGAAAAGTACTAAATAGCTAACTTATGACAGTTTGTATGAAGGGATGCATGGTAGGGTCTACTGGCTAGTCTACAGCACGAGCCGGGGTCAGCGATGACGAGGATCTGGACATGTCAAGCAACTCCCATACAAATATCATAAACAGTAAAATACAAAAAAAGACTGCCGCATATTCCACAATGCTATGCAATTTTCATAACAGTCATAGATTAGAAGAATAACCCAAACAGATAGACAGAACGAAGGTATAATATACAAAAAAAGAAACAAATTAAAAAAGAGTAGAAACGAAAATAATGATTAGAAATTTTAGTGTTAATTTTAGGTTTGTCTTTTATTCACACTTACCAACGACAGCCATATATTGGTTATAAGTAGTTGATTCTTCTCGTCCTATTGGGTTAGACGATGTCAACAAAAACAGAAAGGGCGCAGTCAGTATGATGATCTAAACAAACTGTTCCACACCGCCGGAGACACAATACTTAGGGGCTGGGGCGGCGGGCGAAAATGTGACTTATCATGCGTTTGTTAAAAGCTATTTTCGCGCGCCACCGGACACACAATCTAAATAGATATTATATGCGTAGTTTACAACAATTTAACACTGACTCCATGCGACAGATCTGCCGCGAAGGCGGCGCCCTCTGTCCGCGCCCGCCTCCTGTAACCTTTCCTTCGAAGTGCATTAAATGGTGTATTAAAAAGGTGCGGAAAATAGTGCTGATTGAATGTGGAAAAGTACGGTAGTTCTCGCTTGTTACCCGGTAGTGTTGGGATTGCGGGGGGCGGGAGGGCGAAGGCGCCATACCCGGCTCCTACCACTTACCAAATTGAGCCAGACGTTTGTGGTCAGGATTTGGTTTTTCTCATCCTTATTTTGTAAAAGGTACGCACGCCGACGCAAAAAAGGAACGAAAAAATATGGTGAACAACAGTACCGTGTAGGGGTCTAAGCTTTTACCTCTTAATATGAATCTAGCTGACTTCAAACTAACTTAACAAACGGACAAATATTTCGTTTACCTCGATGACATCTTAATTTCTATTTGAACTAAAACAACGAATTCAATTACTCGAATTAAAACAACATTGTAAAGTATTCTTTGAACTCAGCTAAATATCAATCTAAAAACACAGATGAACCACAAAGTCGTTTTAATCTCTTGCCCTCGATGTAAGTGTTGGATAAACCACTTTTGCTGAGGCCAGTCGTTAAGACGAAGCGATTAAATATTCCAGTGAATAACAGTGAGCAGTTGGCTGATGAGTAATGCGTTTTACGATTCCACTCGACGGTTGTTTTATACGGCCATTTGTTAAATATGACAGATTTTATTGTGACAAAGTTGAAATATTTGACGGAGACAGATTTCATTTTGGGTTTTATGTTGCGCTCGCTGCTCTTGTATTTTGTTGCAACGGGAAATTAGTTGGATTTTGTAGGAGAAGTTTAATGCTTGCATCTATCGTTGGGATGGATATGAAAATCGTCTAAGCTGACTTAAAGCAATGTAGGAAAAGTTTGATGTCAAATTTTGTTTGCTTGCATCTGTCGTTGGGATGGGTATAAAGATCGTCGTCTAAGCTCTGGCTTAGCTGTTATTTAGTATCTAATTCCACAGTAAACTCGAAGTCGAGTAAGCCACGTATAGTATCTTAGTATTTAAGCCTATAAACTCTTGTTTACAGACTTGTGACCTTTCTCTTTGTCATAATATCAGAACAGCGACCCAAATTATTAGAAGAGGGAACAAGTCAATTTCACATGTATGTAGAAGAGACTACAATTACAACCCGATTACTTAAACAAAAGAAAATAGCGGCACTTCTATTATATTATTATCGTTATTTGCATCTTGCTCACGCAAGTCAGCCATTTTTAATCCTATCCTTTAACGCTTTATAAGGCAGAAGATTTGAGGAAAAGTAAATAACAAACAATTTGGCAATTTTTCATAAACAATAAATAAAAGCTTTGTTTTATGTGACATTTTAATTTTTATTAAAGAAAAAAGGTAAAATTTAATATTGCCGGATGTAAAAATAAAATATAACAAGGAAGCTTTGCGACATCTTCCAAAAAGTTGGTAAAATATAAAGGGCTAAGTAATCGTGTTTCCTTTTCATGACCTATTTAAACCTACCAATGAATAAACTGTTCAACATAACACCCAGGACTCAAATTCTATGACATGTTTGTACCTAAGTTTTAGGAAAGAAATAAACAACGACCTATGGAGACCAATAAAGTTAAGATAGCATCTGATAAAAGTTTATGACACAAAAAGATTTATGTACCGAAGGGACGAGCCGACTGATTGATTGGGTGGATAGCTCCGTTTTATGGAATACAGTAATATGTAATAACAATATTTTTGGAGATATTACTAATTTTATAGATGAGGAATTTCCTGCTAAAGTATCTGGTCGTAACTATTTTGCAGATGAAAGAAAAACTGCAGTGTATTGAGTTAAAGGAAATGTAAAAGAAGCCTGATATGAAATGTTTCAACAAATATTTGAACACTGCTCGATGAGAAATGTAATTAATCACAATCATACATGGCGTCGAGAACCCAAGGCACTCCACAAATTTTGGTTAATACAAGATGGGTTGATTTTTAAAAAGAATCGAAAATATAAAATGTTGTAGCTGGCAAGTACAAATCTTCACAATGACTCAAAAATACTTAAAAATAACATTGGTTCTGATATGAAAAGCTTTGCCGTCCGGATCTAGACAACTATTCTTCTAGAGACATCCATTACAGCGAGCATCTTCCCACTTTTAAACATAAAGCGGTACGCGACGGGATGGCCGTATTTCATGATCCAGCTACTCGACTGTCCCCGGACACTTACCACTTGTCCCTAAACGGTCCAGTTACTAGTGTCGAGTATTTATGATGGATGTTGCTGTAAATATTAACATAAAGTAGAAAATATGTGGAGATGCAAATTGGAATATATGTTTGCATGTGTAATTTAAAACGGATTTGAAATTGAAATAGTTAAATCCTACGGTTTTGCATGTTAGTTGAACAAACTTTTGGAATGTTAATTACTTGCAGTAATTATGGCGTACTACCAGAGTAGTGCAAATTATAGACCTGAGTGCGTTAAGTATTATAATAACGGATGAATTAGCAATATCAAGTTTGAAATTTAATTACAGTTTTCTGGCGTTATTTTGTATGCAATAAACATGGTTGTGTTATTTGCTATTTCAGTGGTTCTGTGTATTTTCTTCCGAATCTAAATTCAAAATACTCTCCTTTGTGTTTTTTTTTATTAGAATCATTAACTATTTGTTTTAAAAAGCTGTCAGCCTCTGATGTTTCTACCTTTTTGCTAACGCAATCAACACCATTAATAATGAGAAGAATTATTTTATTTCTTTACTAACGAACAATCGAATAATCCTATTACGAAATGAAACTGCACAATCTTCACCCGTTCTCACTCAACACCACAACACTTATATGGAACTACAGAATTATTCAATACGGCACTCAAGGCGACAAGGGCTGTTGCAAAGAAACGCTTCAGTCCGAAGTTGCGTTGCCGTAGGCGCTTTACACTTTTGTCCTGCGTTGCTGCAGCGCTCGATTTTTGCGCTTTTATTTTTCAAAGTTAGACGGGTTTCGAAGAATTGTGATGGTTGGATTTTTGCGTCATATGGAATTGTTAGGAGTTCGTTAACGTGAAATTGTATTAAATGGATTTTAAGTTTCATAGCTTCTTCTTCTTCTCTGGCCTTTTCAACTTGTTTTATTTCAAATATTTCATTGAAATCCGTACTTTAGGTGACTTTATCATTTTCTTCATCGGTTAAAATCACGCACGCTTTATAGGTTATAATTTTCTTTGGGTAATATGGTCACTAATCTGAATTACTTTTATTACGCTACCTACAAATACTCGTCGGTCGTATATCGTTGCTTCCATTGTACGGTATTGCATTTTGCATGTTTATAATCTCGTAATAACCACCGAAGCTATCATTTTTTTGTTTGACATAAAACTTATACCCGATCGACAGTTGGATAGTGGAAATTCTATTTTTGGTATGAAGATTCTCTTTTGGTACAATACCATTCTTATTTACTGATCTCGCTATTAGTAAGACTTCTTTGTAAAATGCACAGTAATGCCTTGATAACTAAATACACTGCTAATAAGCAATCGCTTTTCCAATAGCAAAATTCCAATTGTATGATACTATCATAAAATTGGACTTTTCCAATTGGAAAGTCCATTTGTATGATATTATCATAAATTGGACTTTTCCTATTCGAAAAGCTATTGCTTTCTTACGTTTCAAACCAATAGTTGGCATTCGTTGGCTTGGTGCACGGTTACACGTAACATTACTTATTTTTGTAATATACTTAAAAACATTGTCCTATTTCTTAAGGCGCTTCCCCCGCCGAAAGTGGCGCCACCTCAGAAAAAAAGCATTATTTCTGTCAACACACAACATGTTGAAATTTCGTACGTACAACATTTTAGTCAAGTGTTGTAGAAATTTCCGAACACCAAATAAAGTCTGGCAAAAAATTTACTCAAGTTTTTACTAGAACAAAGTCCTGAAAAAAAATGATGTCTCTGATAGATTTTTTTTAAATGTTTTTTTTCTTTGGTTACAATGCGAAGTGATTGAAAAAAACAAAAATTGGTCATAACTTTTGAACCGTAAAAAATTGCACCAACATATTCAGGGTTAAAAAGTTTGGAAATGACCTTGCCCACGCCCCTATTTGATTTGATCCATACTTCCAGGGATACCGCCCTGTGTAGGCGGCAGTAACCACTTACCGTGGTGGGCCGGTCGTGTCGGCAAGATTGCCAAAGTATTAAATAAAAATACTTATTTCCTCTTATTATATACTTGGGAGCAAATAAATCGAGCCACTTCTATTTTTCACTTATAAGTAATTGTTATTATTTTTGATTTTTTTTTTTTGATAGAACAGATCAATTCTAAACATATATCGCCTAAAAGGTTATTTGATAAACTTTACAATGAGGGTCGTTTTTTGTCAACTTAGAATTATCTAATTCATCAAAACTAATAACCAGGACATGTGAAAACAGGAGTGACTCGATTTCTTTGCTCCTAAGTGTAGATTTATTCCCAAAATTCGTCAAAAGAATATATTCCCTGTCTTCACCGAGAACGTGCCGACCTATCAATCCTTGTCCTATTTACCGAACTTCCACTTTACACAGTAGTCAAAGGATGTTTCCAGTCAGACGTTTCAATTTCCGCGGGAACCGTTGATTTTGGCGCCGTATGTTCCTGCCGCCATTTTTTGCGTACAACAGTATTCAACCGTTCAACTTACGTGACGAGATTTTTTATTCATAATTGACTTGTTGAATCCTAATTGAAATGTTTACTGTTTTTTTAAAGTCTAGTAATAAAGTCTGTTTTGGGAATTAAAAATGGAAGAAGAGATTGTCAAGAGGTGCATTAGAATATGTCTGTACAAAAGGAGTTTTGTTATAATTAGCAAAAAAACTATTAATAAAATTATTATTCACTGGAGCAAATTGGCAGGTCTTACTATTGTTGTTTGACAGTAGTGAATTCTTTTTTGACATTAGCACCTGTCAGTTTACTCCAGTGAATTAAAACTCTTATATAAAACTGTAAGTATTGATAATCCGTATTACAAAAATTTGAAAAATTAATTAACAAACAAAAGACAGAAAAATAAAATAAGATGACACACCAGTGTTTTAACATATCAATTCAACTTGTATCAGAATAAATTGGCACACATTGTTACTTCCTAACAATAACCCAGCGCCCACCACCCAGTTTAACACTAAGCAATCAAATTACGTAGCAAAACAATTAGTAATAATCCGAACACATTAAAACTACCCGCAATTAATTAGATTACCATCCATCGGAATAAAAACCAGCTTTCAGGATTATTACAAGTTTATCACTGTAGGTTTCATTTAATTTGCCGTAATGAATTGTATAAGCGTCGGCGTATATACAACTTTATTTTTAGTACATACAAAAACCGAGACGGTTCCCTATCCATTTGCATAAAATTTTAGGACCTAATATAACTTAGCATAATTTTGTTTGGCATAATTATATTTTCGCATAATATAATTACGCATAACAGCTTACGCATAATTTTTTTAAGCATAATTTCTCTAACCATAATAATGATTAAGCATAAAGTTCTAAAGCATAACTTTTTTAAGCATAATATCCTAAAGCATAAATTTATTTACGCATAATGATATTAAAACATATTTTTATAGGTACCTATACGGTAGACGATTATTCGTCACCTACTTTCATTTTCACAATAAAAACTTAAGGGGATGTTTGTAAGGTTGAGGCTCCAAAGCAGAGTCGACGGAGCCCCGCTGCGCGGGGCTCCTATTTCTGTCTGCAGGGTTTAAAGTAACCTAACAACCGAACCTAACCTATCCGTGTCGGGGTGCGCCTGCGACTAGATTATTAGACAATGGTAAAAACATTTCTGATTATCATAACTAACGTTATGCTAATAGTCATTAGGCCTACTAACGATATGCGAATCAAATTTATGCCAAAACAAATTAGTCTTTAAGATGATTATGCCAACATAAAATCTATGCCTAAAAAAATTATGCCGAAGTATTATTATGCCAAAACAAATTGTGCCAAAATCGTTATGCCGAAGTATATTAGGACAAAGAACATTATGCGAAAAGAAGGTATCCCAACCGAGACACCCCAACTAGATTTTCATCAGCACTGCCTGAATGTTTGTGTTTTTTTAATAAATCTCGAATCGATCTCGATCACCTTAGTTTATGTCGCGTTAAGTTCCCTAGTAAAGTGTGAAATGCCTGAGATGTGCTATGCAGGGGTTGTCTAATACACGGAAACTAATCGAGCGGACCGTCTCAAGCCTTAATCATGAGCTGATCACGATCATAAGTTCGTCTCGCGACCTCGCCGCGTTATCAGTTCATGATTAAGGGCTCCGTTTGGGTCCGAAACTAGTCGGGCGATCCCGAAAAATGCACGTGAGTAAACCGTAATTAATCATAAATTATCCATTCTTGTCACTTCACACCCCCTTTCCGACTAGCCTTGTATTCATAGGGTTCCGTAGTAAAACAACTCTTATTATAAAGTAGATAGATCTACAATCTACATGTTAATAACATGTTTACGATCAAGTAAGAGGGTTAATCAACCGTGGTAGTTGCTAAGACAAACACGACTAGCTTAAGCAAAAACAATTCTTTAGGTATAGGTTTCTAACTAGCACTAAATTCTGGCTAGCACTAAATCTTAGATTAGGCTATAATTTCCTTTAGGCTAAATATCATAAAAGCCCGTAAAATTTTACTGCTGGAAATTAACCCCTTCAAAGAACAGTCACGAAGAAATAAAGCCAGAATAAGAATTATGCTATACGAAAGCCAATATGAAAATAATAATGACATTTTATTCTAACTTAAACAACTATCAACTTTAAGGACAAGTGAACTACGTTGATTTTAGAATGAATTAAAAATGAGCACGAGAAACCGTCTGTCCCGGGTGTCATACGAATAGCTAGCCATACACGCACGGATATGCCCGCCGGATCTGCCCAACAGACGTGCCTGGCGGGCAGATCCGTGCGTGTATAGTGAGAACAGACACGGATATGCCCGCCGGATGCCTGCCCGCTGCCCGTGCTCAAAACGACCGGATCGGGTACGGGGAACGCATGGGGCCTACTCCCTAAGTCCGTCAACGAAGTTAGTCGCCCGTCCGAAAGTAGCCCGAAACGTAGGAGTGAACAAAACAAGTGTCAAATTCAACTTTTCGGACGGGCAAAAACACATCGGTAGTAGGGACAACAGACTGTCAAATCGTGTTGTCATTCATTCCTAGTTCGGGCCCCGAAATAATCGCATGTCCGTAGGTGATAGGGAGTAGGAAACGCTCGTAACTAACGCCGAAACCACGGACTTTGTGCTTAGGGAGTAGACCCCCAGATCCGAGTACCAACCGTGCGTGTGCACGTAGCGACGGATGTGCCTGCCGAATTGCGCCTCAGTCGCGCACGCTTTGGTAGTGTACACGAAATCACGGATCCGATCTAAGTCGCGCCCGGCGGGCAAATCTGTACGTGTGTGGCGAAATCACGGATCGGATCCGAGATGCGCCTGTCGGCCAAATCTGTGCGTGTATGGCTAGCTATTGGCATTGCCCAGTAACTGAATTGCGGTCGTTGCCGAGGTCTTATGGTAGCCGCTCCGTGCAAAATACTGCTATTTAGCCGCATCTGGTTAGACTGGAAGCTAATCCAGTCTAGCTTTAGGCTAGAAGGAAGAAAAACTATTAACAAGTTATAAAATAAATAGTTGCAGTACAAATTGAACTATGTATAATAGAATATTCTCGAAGTATGTTAATTCTTAAAATGGTTGGAATATACAAGGTTAGTCAGAAAGGGCGTACTAATCTGAAAGGGTATTAAAGTACCCATTATAATGAGTAACTTTCGTTCTACAACTTTCCCCAAAAGTCAATAGTTTAGGAGAAATAGCTGTTCAAAAATAACATAAAAAATATGCCAAAATCTATCTATCCTCAGCTATGATCAGTTGTGTTTACATATTAGGGCATAATAGGGTCACGAATTAGAAGATCCATTTTCTGAATTCGTAACTAAAGTGGACGAAGAATTTTAAAAAAACTAACATAATTATTTTACATGGAAATAAAATTAACGAATTTTGAAATTTTAACACTTGCTTTAAAACCGTCTTCAGTGATACTTTAAGTGGCTTGCGGATTAGTACCCCCTTTCCGACTAACCTTGTATATGTATCGAACATATTTTAGTGTGTTTAAAGCTCACGAAAGAAAGAATTTTATTCTTTTGACGTAACATTTAAATACTCAACTGTTCTTTTTTCAATTCACCCAACATAGACTCTCATGATAAAATCCGCGTATTTTTCTTTACGTATGCTCTTTTTGATAAAAGCCTATTCGAATGTTAAAAGCGGATAGCAAAAATTGGCAGCTTTGATGTTTTTATTCGAACGAAAAAGTGCGGGTCAAAACTTTGCCAGGAAAGTAAATACATACATCTGTTACTGTCCGGAAGTAAATACTAGGAATCGGACCTCGGAAATGTTCCATTTTAGTATTGGTATTGAAATTGAAACATTACGTTAATGAATACGTTAAAGTAATATAACATCGAAATTGCTCGGCACGGATTTTGATAAGCGATTCAGTGTTCAGGTTCAGTAAGTTAAACATGAACTGCTATTGCTAGTTAGTTTTAGCGCAGCTAATTAAAATGCTAATGTGGACCATGATGTTATTTTAACAATCCATTTCAGCGTACACACCTAGCCAAAGAAGGCCAACGAAAGTTTGTTATTTGTTGAATTTGGACAAACTTTGTATAGAACGAATCCAGTTTCATTCAGTTTTTAGCGGTATCGAGCCCTGTTTATTGGGTGCGAATAAAAACTAAACTTGAAAGGAATTTAAAGTTTATGCAAAGGGCCCAGATTAACATAGCCAATATTTATCCCAAACTCGATCCTTTCACTAAAAGACAGTACAAAACATTATCACCTAAAACAATCTACCTTAATTACTGTCTATAATAATGACCCAATGTTTAGAGGGGCATTTTGGGGGCATAAAGTACCCCTGAATTCTAAGGAGCCGTTAAAGTTATCGGTTCGGCGTAAAATGTAATCGTTTCCCCGCATTATGATGTTTGTTATACCGACGGTCATTACTGAGAATGTGCTTCAGAAATTGACCGCAAACAAGTATCCAATTACAGGTTTCGCCCATAATACGGGTAATGGGACATTATTTCTTATGAAGTAATATTACAAGGCCAATGATCTTAGGTATTTTTTGTGTCAATGCTGTTATTTTTTATGCTATTGTTTTTTAGCCTGTTGCTAAATAGGAATAGCTAATACTTTTTAACTATTACGTAACGATGGTAGATCGAACTCATCTTTGTACTTCAGTTAATTTTAATAATTTAGTTAATTTTCTCGTATTAAGTGAACTATGCAATGTTGTTTTGGGGGTAATACAAAATCGTTTTATGTTTTTACATTATTAGTAGGTAGTATTTTTCTTATTCTTTATTGTACACAAGAAAATTACTATAACAAAATTGCAATTGAGTGAAGTCATGTACAAAGGCGAGCTTAACTCAAAAATGAGTTTTGCTACCAGCAAACCTTTGAGTGATAGAGCGAGATTGATAGTGTGGTTGAGGGCAAACACCAGAGTCCAATGTTTTTTTCTTTCTTAAGCGCGCTACACACCATTCAGTTTTAACTGTGCGAATTAACTGTACACGCAGGTGTGTAAAAGGTGAGTACAAACTTTTTGTTCTACACATCTAACAATTAATCTGTACAGTCCGACTGTACAGTTAAATCGCACAGTTAAAACTGAATAGTGTGTAGCAGGCTTTAAATTTATATATCTGTATTTTGCATGCCAACGGGGTGAAAAATATCCAAAATGGGGTGCATGATAAGAGCCTCCACGAGTGACGATACTTCAGTACGTCCGGCGCACCCTGAGCAGTCAGCCTCGCTACCAACCTTGCTGACTGGCTAATCTATTCACCACAGCATGAGCTATTTTCGTATAGCTCGTGCTGACACGAGAGAAGAAGAAAAAGCATGCCAACTAGGCAAAATGGTGGACTTTTAAGCATAAAACACCTTTTTTTTAACTTATACCGCGGATAATAGACGTAGGCAAAAAGGCTGCCAGGCTCAAATAGGATTGGGCGGGTCACGTCACCGTATGCATAATGACCGCTGGGCAAGAGTCTCCACATAATGGGTGCCTGAAGGGGGACGGCGCCGCCGCGGTCGGCCCAGAAAGAGGTGGCGAGATGACTTAGACGCGTACCACGAGGGCTGGTTTGAGGTAGCGCAGGAAAAAAGTACATGGAAGGACTTGGGGGAGGCCTTTGCCTAGCAGTGGGACAGTATAAAACACCTATAATAAATAATAATGTTGATATGGTAAAATAACACACAGGCCTTAAAAAGTTAAAGTACCTATACAGTTAATAAATGAAACCTAACAACTAAAGTTCCGTTAACAATTTCGGTATGAATCTATCTCGTAGTAACAACTATACGGAATATTATTATTTATTTTGCAAATGTATTGTAATATTATGCTTCCCAAAACTTCGAATTTAAACAGATAAATAAACTCGTCAGATTGTTCTAAATTGTATTTACAAAAAGCAATGGCGACCTGCTCTGTTATTCGCTGGAATATTTCGCTGATCTACATTTTGACGACCTCAAATTATGTTTTTTGTAACATAGGTAAAACACATGTATTAGAACAAGAAAACATGTATCGGAACAGGAAAACATGTATTGGAACAAGAAAACATGTTTTTGTTTTTTGAGGGCCGATTTTTCAATCGTCAGTATTGTCATGAGAGGGGATCTGTCCCGGGTTGTCAGTCAATGTATCCTTCGTTAGTTGCTCGTTAATCTGAGGGTTGTCGAAGTTTTATTACCTTTGGTATGATATTAAAGAAAGCAATTTATTTGCGTTAATTAAATGCATTACTCGTATAACTTTTATCTGAGGAACAAATATGGCGGTTTGACAAATTTTCTATGCAACAGCTGTCAAAAAGCTCAAAACGATTCCTTAGATGAGAGTTATCTAAAGATTTAAAAATCGGCCCAAAATTAATAACCCGCTCTAACGAGAGATTTTTTCAAAATATAACATTAAAGAAGGCTATGCAAAAATGGTAGTTTTACCAGCCGTCTGTAATGACGTATATATACAACTAAAGTGGGTACTAAGTGCTAAGGATTCAAGTATTAGATCACATCAATTATGTACGCTTCCGCTGTGTTGAGGATTGTAAGGATCAAACTCATAATAAATTCTAAAGTTTCAGACTTGATTAATATAATATGTAGGACCCTATCTAGGTCTCAAAATACCTCTACAAAACACCTCTTCGTGGTAAAAGCCTCCTAGTACCTAGCACCAGAATCCTGCACCTGTTAAGTTCTCAATCGTACAGAAGGACCAAAATTAAACGACGTGTATATTGCTTATTAAAGTCCTATACAGGCTAAAATATTATCTACTTTTATTGTTGCCGTTTTCTAAAAGCTAAGGTCCGTCAAAGCCGTCAATTTTTGAAACGATGACCGCAAACTGTCACTACCCTTCAGGCGGCACAGTTGGAAAGCCCTTTGACACTTTAATCCCCTTATAAAAGTGCTATTTCAGAGAGAAATAGCAGTTTTATACAAGAATTATTATGGCGAGATCGCTCAAGCGAATGCCCCGGTCCTTATATTAAAATTATGAATGAAACTACCCATTTATTTTTGTAGAGAGATGATAAAACTGAACTACTTTGTATATTCTTTGTTAAAAACAGAGCTGCTCGTGGAGCTATTTGTTTGTATGATATAAATTATAATGATTCCACTACACTTATTCTGCAAATCTATTTTAAACTGACTTCAATCTTTTTCGTTTAGTCAAAAATAAGGCTTTTGACTATACTAATTCCTGCATAAATATTATTAGGTTGCATTAAAAGGACACGAATGATAATACTTAAGTACGTCCGACGCACCCTGGGCAGTCAACCCCGCTACCAACCTTGCTGGCTGACTAATCATTTTACCACGAGATGAGCTATTCTCATTTAGCTCGAAGAGAGGAGAAGAAATATAAATATTTATTTCAATATGAACTGTCAAAATCCTCTACACATTTCTGTTACCTATCTAACCTCCTTGTATTATTTCTATAAAAACTGGCCATTATCGAAACTACTTCAAAAAAAGAAAAAATAATATTCCTTTCAGGGTTCCTCAACACAACAGAACACGTTCCAATTTCAAATGGACTCACCACGTCAATGATCTGCTGCAGCGTGAGGCCGAACCTGACTTCCAGCGGCTCGCTCTCGTTCGCGACTGGCCGCTCCAGTGTGTTGTAGTTTGCTAATAAAGCGTTCAGAAGACGCTTTTCGTGAGGACCTTGCTCCGATACTGTGAATGTAGAAGACAATTTTGTGTTAGTTCAATGAAAGATGGTGACGTGATGTTTATCGTCAGGAGTGATGCTGCTAAGAGCATATTACAACAACTTATGGGTATAATTTAAGGAGAATGAAGGGTTTTTAATAATATTTTGAAGTTTCTGGGGGGGGCATAAAGTATAGACTGGCAAAGCTATTACAAATTTATGTTTATGTATGGTGGTTGACGGCCGTCCGGGCGCAAGTGCCCCATCCCTTCTTAAATTAGCCCTTTTTGAAGTTGATATAATTGTCAAAAGATATGAGGATGTTAAAAACCCGAAAAAGTGGCAAAGATTGGGTCCAGAAATTGGTATAATTATATTAAGGCAAATGAAAAGGAGTAAATGGAACGCTAAAAGGAATCAATGTACAATAATAATATTAAAAGAATTTTGTAGAAAGGAAATATAGAAAGAATCTAACTAAGAACAGGATAATTAAAAAAAAACGTTAATTAAGTTTTAAGGTACGAGTCCGTAGACGACGTGTCGTTACGACATGTCGTAGCGACACGTCGCAGCGTCATGTCGCTGCAGTCATGATTCCGAACAACAGCAGACGACACGTCGTATTCCAGTTAGTTCTGGATGTTCCGTGAGACAAGATGTGTGACCTGTTTAGGATTAGCGATCGCGATTTACTTTTGTATCTTTTGTTTGTGTTAGATAAATCGTACAGTGCAGGATATTGGGCCAACTGGTTTATTAGTTTTTATTCTTCAGAATTGGAAAAACTCATTTTTTGAGAAAGATTCAACATGTCGTCGCTCCAGCGTCGGTGGCACTACTGATCTGCGGTCGGGCAACACGTCGTCTGCGGTCGTACGACGTGTAGTCGGGCGATGTGTCATTCAGTCACGTGTCATTCAGTGAATTCATACAAATACATAGTAACCAGTAGTGTGAGCGACACGTCGTCTGCTGCTGCTGTATGCAGACGCCTACGAACTCGTACCTTAACTTTTAAAGATTTTCAAACCATAATGTTTACTTAAACACGATCAAAAAAACATCAAATCACTTTTATAAGATTTAAACTCTAATATTTAACACTTAAATACTAAAATCAGTTGGTGAAAGCTGAGGTGTGTAGATACCGTAATTTCAACTTTGAGCTCTTCGTCATAGAACTTATTTTCTATCACTTACACAGTCCTAGAGAGTAAACACTGAAGCCAAGTATAATAATATGGTAGAATCTTTTTCTTATATCTAGAAATACAGACATGTTTATGGAGATATCTATCGCAAATATATTCAGGACATGTATATTTATAAATATTTATTAGGAATACATCGACACTACAGAATCCCGAACTATCAGAATCCCGGACAAACATCTTATTTCCGCTAAATGTACGACAGTTCCTCTTCCTGTAATACAATTGTATGGAAGAGGATACGAAGAACTTTTATTCATGGGAAAAAATAATCCTCTATCTTCATACTCGTATTGATGTGAAGGAATCAAGGAAATCAAAACACCCACAAAGCAACAACGTTGATGGAACTCATTACAATAACTCCGACAATTTCAAAGTTTGACGCAATTTTGCAAAGAAAATAAAATGTGCGATATCAAAAACTTTACTTCATTCGAATATTCATTCTTTCATTCATTCACTTATTAATTAGTATTAATCACGTTTATAAATTAATTAATTATGCATTTTGCTATAGAAAGGTAGAAAAATTCTAAGAGCGAAAGGAAAAAAAACAAAGAAAAAAATATTAGCCTATAACTGTCCCACTGCTGGGCAAAGGCTTCTTCTCTTACACAGAAGGAACAAGCATTGATCACCACGCTTGCTCACTGCGTGTTGGCGATTTCAGACCATTAAGTCCAGGTTTCCTCACGATGTTTTCCTTCACCGTATGTCAGTGGCGTCTTAGATTAACTAAGAAAGTACATATGACATTGAAAAAATCACATTGGTACATGCCTGGGTTTGAACCCGCAACCCGGTGCTTAAATAGCGGGTCTGTAGCCGACGGGCCACCACGACACATAAAAAAATATTAAATCAAAATATTTTACTTCATTCAACCATTCATTCCTTCACTTATTATTTATTTATTCAGACATTTATACATTCATTCACTCAAAACTTGTGGTGCTACATATCTGGTCTGGGGACAGGGTCCAAGCAATTTAGCCCATTGTCCTATACAAAAGCCATTCAGTTTTCAACATATCAATTGTAGCAAGTAAATGAATGGAGGAACAACAACTCTAAGAGACAAAGGCACTAATAATTTACGAGACGAAAAGAATTAAGAGCAAAACAGACCATCATTTTTCACAACAAATTGGACAAATCCCTATAGTTCACCGGCCGAGAACTACGTACATCTACCACAAGAATAACGACTGGATAAGCCTGTCTCCGCACCTGAACCCAAAAAAACCAGAGAATAACCCTTACTTCAAGGGCATAAAGTCCATTTTCGTAATACGGAAGAAATTCACAAGAGTCCGGCTCGAAGGATCAGCAATAAACACTCATTTTAGGGGCTTACAATGCTCTTATACGTGATGTATGAAAGCTAGAGTGTGACAAGTATAACGCGCTCGTACGCCCGGATTAGTGCGTTAGAAAAGGATAGATGTATGTGCTTAGTTGCGCGAAAAATCAGGTAATTTATTTTCTTTGGTATCTTTAGGTCTCGCGAGGATATTCACAATGGTCTAATAGTTTTTTGACCGGTATATATTTGGTTCGCTCGCACATAACTCTGCTTTAGCTATATTGGGGATGCTCGCATCAATTGAAATCCTTTTACTTAGTACATTAGTTGTCAGGTCCCTAAAAGCCTATTGATAAAGAAAAGCAGTTTATTCTGATAAATAAAACGACGTATAAGATAATTTGATTAGTAAAAGATAATAAAACGAGCTCAGAATATGTTAACGCCAGGATGTCTTTAGTCTGGGGCCAGATCATGGACGGACTATAGAAGCATCCTGGGCACACTGTACAAGTATCTATAATCTTATAAGTTTTTTATAATCTACCATTTATGATCTGTGGTTGAACGTCGGCCTTTCGTTGTCGCTCTCATTACATAACACCAAGAAGAAGAACCATGTAAATTAAAATTATCTTTATAGCAAGGAATGAAAATATTATATAACCAAAAACCCTTTCCTTTTTAATGTAATCTTATACAGAATACGTTCTTGCTTTGCTACATATGCAGTACATCATCTATCATACCTACCTTGAATTATATCGATAAAACTTTTTTATTTATTTTTATTTAAACTTCATGTATATTGGTGGGTGGTACACAGCGGACTTAATGCCATTGGCATTCTCTACCAGTCAACCTTTAGGTCAAAAATTAAGAACTTCAAAGTAGTACAAAAAATTACTTAAAAAAACCGGCTTCAATTTTATAAAATTAACAGTTTCAGAAGTCGGTTCTAGTCCACGTTGAACCAAATTGAAGGTACCAACTTCTGAAACTGTTAATTTTATAAAACGTAAGCCTGTTTTTCTTTTTTTTTAAGTAATTTTATTTTTGTATTTTATGTGACATAAACAATACATAAACATGCAATTACAGCAATCGCGGGTAATTTGCTGTTATCCATTGAAGAGTTACCTGAATTTCTCCAGGATCCCATCATCTGATCCTGACCTGATGACCATGGGACCATCAGGGAAGTATACGCTTTCAAACAAAAGACGAATATTCCAAATCGGTCCAGGCATCTTTGAATAATCGGGGAACATACATAAAAAAAAAGATTCCGACGAATTGAGAACATCTTCTCCTTTCTTTGAAGTTGGTTAAAAAGAATTTAAAACAGTTATTGGAACAAACAAAACACTTATAAAAGTTTCGCAGATCGATTACATATATTGTAAAATAAATGACGAAATTAGGTGTTAGGCTGCGTTCTCACATGCGCGATTTTTCGGCGCGAAAGCGCTCTCGTCGCGCGTCTCGCGTTGCTTACGATTTGCTCAGAAACTTTGGAATTTAAAAGTTAGTCCCTTGTCTTAACGTACATATTTTATCGATATAAAGTACACGCGCACGCTCAGCGCCCGAATAGCTATCTCGTAGTACATGCGTCGCAATCGCGCAGCGCCCGCGCCACCTCCACCCTCCCGGCTAGGATGGCAAATGCAATTTGAGATCTATTGATGTGTCATAAGACTCAAATTATACACAACAAATTTCAAAGCGAATTAAACGAGTGTGATGAAGCGCGTAGCGTGCGCGTGGCGGGCGCGTGTCATATGACCGCGCCCTTACTTTGCGGAAATCCATGACATACAAATATGCATTGATTCGCGTCCGAGTGGTCGACGAGTCAACATCTCTTGAGGATGCCCTGTGGAGGGATGAAGCACGTGTTGTATCGGTTTGGGTTGCATGTTGCATTTTAATCACAACTTCTGCATGTGTATATAATATGTATTAACGGGCGGAACGGTGCTGCATACTGCATCCAAACTAGTGAACTACGTAGTTTGGCGGAATTAAACTACACACGCTGAAATTTAATTGGTTGTTTTGTTAGAACAAACGTTGTTCAGACCATGGTCTACTACCATTATATAGCATATAGGGTCTCGACGTATAACGAATGACCACCCATCCACGGACTGACCGCAGCAAGAGCAGCTTAACCTTGCAAATCATATGATACGCTAGGTTGTTATTAGCCACAAGTCCGTCTCGTAATTACATATTTGTATATACAATCCGATAGGGTGTTAAAGTACCCATAACAATGAATAACTTTTGTTCTACCACTTTCCCCAAAAGTCTATAGAATAGTTTAAGATATTAAATAACTGTTCAAAAATTACATTAAAAATTCGCTAAAATCTATCTATCCTCGACTATGATCAGCTGTGTTTACGTTTTAGGTTTTAAAGAAATTCCATTTTATGAATTCGTAACTAAAGAAGGAATGTTTTTTTTAAACTAAATTAATTGTTATGTCGCCACGTTTGGTGCAGTGGCTAAGCGATTGGCTTCTACGCTACGGGTCGTGGGTTCGATTCCCACACGAAACAAAAATTTGTATGGCCTACAGATGGTTGTTCCGGGTCTGGACGTTTGTTTGTGAGATTTGTGTCTGTAAACGCACCCACGATACAAGAGAAATCTTAGTGTGGGGCAACGTTTTTTAAAAAAGAAAGAAAAAGAAAGAATTATAATTTTATTTGGAAATAAAAATCGAATTTAGAAATTTTAACACTTGCTGTAAAACAGTTATCAGTGATACTTTAAGTAACCTGCGGATTAGTACCCCCTTTCCGACTAACCTTGTATAATCTATACATATAAAAGGAGAAGCTGACTGACTGACTGATCTATCAACGCACAGCCTAAACCGCTGGGGTTAGAAACTTGAAATTTGACAGTAGGTTCCTTTTGTAACGTAGGCATCCACTAAGAAGGGATTTTTCGAAATTCAACCCCTAAAGGAGTTAAATAGGGGATGAAAGTTAGTATGAAAAATCGTCACTTAACGGGTTCAAAATTTCACGCAAGTGAAGCTGCGGGTGAAAGCTAGTAATTATTATAAAACAAAGTCCCACACCGCGTAAATGCTAATAGATGCTGATAAATGTATCTGTTTCCTTAATTACCTAATTCCTAAGTCACGTCGTGCATTACAACAAGTCTCAACTAGAATGAAAATAATACTAGGATCCTCTCCATCTTATATACTCCTAGTAAATCCTTGCTCTAAATTATTCAGCTTAATATGTGTTACAAACTAACTGCGTTACAAGCCGGCCTCGGTGATTACATCACTAACGGTTTGTTTGATACAAGAGTTATATACTGTTAGAGGGTGAACGCTCTTGTTAGTTAGTAGGATTTTATGGTGTCCTGGTACTGTCGTGTAAATTGACATATCCATTTAAAGGTAAACTAAACTAACCTCCGGTTTCTGATTCGAGAATTCGGAATAAGCAAATAAAATAAATAAAAATAAAATAAAAAAGCCTTTTATTTCCAGTTTTTGCTGAATAACATAGGTGATGATGCTGATGAACTACCTTTGTACTGAGATAACAATACTAATTAGAAAAATATATAAATTAATATCTAAGTAACCTAAACTATCTTATTAAATATCTAATTATTATTAATATAAAAAAAACACAATATTTAAGTACCTAGGTAGGCACTGGTAGGTATATTTTTTCACTGGAACCCCCTCTCAGGTAAAGGCCTCCTCCAAAGCTTTCCATTTGTCTCGGTCTTGGGCTACTTTTTGCCATTGTGGACCAGCAATTTTTTTAACGTCGTCTTCCCATCTTGTGATCGGTCTTCCTCTATAACGTTTTCCCGATGGGCCTTTCCAGAACGTTACTGTTTTTGTCCATCTATGATCATTAAGACGTGCTATATGACCGGCCCACTTCCACTTTAACTTTTGACTATAGCTGAGAGCATCTATCGCTTTTGTTTTCGATCTTATTTTAGTGTGCTTTATTTTCTGTATTTTCTTAATATTTAACATACTGCGTTCCATTCCTCGCTGACATGTGTTTATTTTATTCTTTATTTTGTTGGTAAACTTCCATGTTTGACATGCATACGTCAGACAAGGAATGAGACACGAGTCCATGACTCTTTTCTTTAACTTGACAGTAATTTCGCTTTTAAATATTTCCTTGTAACTCCAATACTTATTCCAAGTTTGTTTGACTCTTCTCTCTACTTCTAGTTCATTATTGTCTCTGTTGAATCCAATTTGTTTTCCCAAGTATACATATTTATCCACATAATCTAATGGGTCATTTTCGATTATTACTTTTGATTTTTTGAAGTTGGTCATGAGTTTGGTCTTTGTGATATTCATTTCTAATCCCACTTGTCTGCTTGCTTTATGTAGAGTGTCTAACATATATTGTAGTTGTTGGCTCGATTCGGATAATAAAACCAAGTCGTCTGCAAATCGTAAGTGGTTTAGGTATTTACCCTGGATATTTAAGCCACAATTTTTCCAGTCTAATTTGCTAATGATAGATTCTAATACCGCAATAAAAATTTTTGGGGATAGGGGATCTCCTTGTCTGACTCCTCTCTTGACTGGAAAGTTTGGGCCAATGGTTTCGAGTTTGACTCTACTCGAGCTGTTACTGTATATGTGTTTGAGTATTTTTATGTATTTTTGCTCTACATTTTGGGCTTTTAGAGTGTTCCAAATACTTTCGTGTGAGATTGTGTCAAAAGCTTTTTGGTAATCGATAAATGTGATATACAGCGGTCTCTGTTGTTCTTGATATTTTTCAATTATCAGTTCTAATGTGTGGATGTGGTCTGTAGTAGAAAAATTCTTTCTAAATCCCGCTTGTTCGATAGGTTGATTTTCCTCTAGTGTTATACTAATTCTTTGATTGATTATTGTGGAGAAAAGTTTATATATACTTGGTAAAAGGCTTATCGGCCGGTAGTTGCTGATGTCTCTTGGGTCTCCTTTCTTATAAAGCAAGATAATATTAGATTCAGACCATTGAGAGGGTGTGACACCAGTTTCAAATATCAAATTAAATAATTTTGTTAGTGGAGCAGCTAATATGAAGCAGGCGGTTTTTATGGCATCGTTAGTGATGTTATCTGATCCCGGGCTTTTGTCTGGTTTCAGTCTTTTTATTGTTTCAATAATTTCTGTACACTCTATTGGTTCTATGTGGGATTGTGACGTTTCAATATCGATGTAATCATTTTCAATGTGGTTTGTGTCTCTGGCTAAGTCTGCTGCACTATATAGTTTTGTATAAAAATTTGTAGCAATATATATTTGAGTACAAAGTTGTCAAAAAAATGCTTTAAAATCCGTCATTTTTTTGACAACTCCATACTCAAATGTTACTTAAGTATTTGCTTATCTCGAATTCTCAAATCAGAAACCGGAGGTAAGTGTTTGTAGATCCAGATGGGCAGACGACCTTCATCAAAGCATCGCTGGATTAACACGTTCAGTGCCGGGTGCACTCCAGGAGGGCACCCTGTAGTCGCATTCGCCATGCCGGGTGCCCTCGAGGAGGGCTCATTATAAATGCAGGTTTTTCTTGGAAAATTCACCGTCATGAAACAAGCAGACACCTATTTTACGACGTAGTAGTGTAGTTCATACTTAGCGCCAACGTAATGCCGAGGACCCTCCTGGAAGGTCCACTAGCAATATGTATGGCGGGATGGCGTATGAGCTCTATGAAAAGTGTGGTGGACTCGAATGTGTTAAACAGTATTTTTATGTTATTATTTATTTATTCAGAAACAAACACTACCAGAATTTGAGCGATAGCCTACTATAATAATAATAATAATAATTCATTTATTTCGGGTAACTAGGCCCATATAAAACAATATTACAAAACATTTTACAATAATAATATAAAAGAATAAAATAATAATAATAAAATTCGTAACCAATGTCAAAAATTAAAACAAAATAAATTAAAATTTCCATAAAATAATTAATTAATGGCGCATGGCGCCGGCGCCTGCCTCTCAACATTTAAAATTGAAACCATACAGATAAAATTCATAACCAATGTCAAAAATTAAAATAAAATAAATTAAAATAAAATTTCCATAAAATAATTAATTAATAACGCCTGACAAACGGCTTTGCTTGAACATGCCTGCTGCAGCAATGCAGCATGTAGGGGCAGTCCAGCCTGTCAGCAATCATCGCCAGGACTGCGTTGGAGCTGGCCCGTACTCTGCGCACCAGAGAGATGCTTCGCCTGCGCATAGTCGTGTGAAAACAGGCGGTGCGCTCCTCCGCGAACATGCCCGAGGCGCTACAGAACCGGGGCAGCCCCACCACAATTCTAAACGCATTATTGTAGAGAACGCGGAGGTCGCTATAGCACTTCTTTGTGTAACTAGCCCACAGGCTGCAGGTGTAAAGGGATGTACAATACGCTCTAAATAGTGTGACTTTTACCTCCCTTGAACACCCAGCAAACCTGCGGGCTATCATGTTGGCTCGTATTGACAGCGACCTTCGCTCTCTCTCAATATCCTCATTATCACTTAGGTCAGGCGTAAGAATATGTCCCAAGTATCTAAATTTGTTCACCCTCTCTAGAGGTATCCCGTTAAGTCTAACAGACGGAACATTCTGGGGAACTACTGCACCAACTCCAAAAACCATGAATTGGCTTTTTGCCACGTTATATCGCAAACCATGATCACGAGCATAACCTTCACATACATTTAATAACCTCCTCAAGCCACATACCGACGCACTCAGCAACACCATGTCGTCTGCATAACTGAGATTATTCAGAGACACTCCATCAATATGGCAGCCGACATGGCAGTTGCTGAGCGCGACGATCAGGTCATTCATGTACACATTGAATAGCGTAGGAGATGTCAACCCGCCCTGCCTGACACCACATTCAAGTTCATATTGCTCTGACATCACCCCCTCCCATCTCACACAATTCTTCTGATGCCCATACCAGAACCGAAATAGGCTGGTAATTTCTTTCGGTAAATTAAACTGGTCTAACTTGCTCCACAGGACATCATATTGGACTAAATCGAAAGCTTTGGAGAGGTCCAGGAAGCATGCGTATACCGGCGTATTTCTCTTCGTATAATAGTTGACGGAGTGCTTAAGGCACAGTATCGCGCTCTCCGTTGATAGCTGCGGACGAAACCCAAACTGGTTGTCGTGGAGAGTTACGTACTTGTTCAGCTGTACATTAACCAGACCATCAAAAATTTTTGCCGCTGTGGTAGCGAGAGAGATAGGCCTGTAGTTATTGGTATCAGCTAAGTCACCCGTCTTATTTTTAACTACCGGCACTACCACGGTTTTCATAAAATCATCCGGCAAATAGCTGTGGCTCACACACAGGGAGTAAAACATTGCTAATACTCGCGAGATGTGAGGTCCAGCATGCAGGAAGTGCTCAATACTGAGTCCATCGTGACCCGGAGATTTTCCTCGAGTCATGTGCCTTATGACACTAGCTGCCTCTTTCGCACTAAAACTCGTTCCGACAACATGACCACTCCTATCATCAGCATTGAGCACCTCACCGTCTGGACCACGCGGCGATTTAACAGTAAAATGCTCTTTAAAAAGATCAGCAATGCCTTTAGGATCACTCACCCCGCCAACGCTCGCAGGAAGTCCAGGTCGTACGTTGATTTTGGCAGTGCTCTGCCAGAAGCCACGGAAATCGCCTTCACGGTGTTTATCGGCGAGGGCATCCATTCTAATCTGATTTTGGTGATCTTGACACCACTTCAATCTTGATTTGAATACCCTTCTGCTATCACACATATCACTATAGACAGAACCAGACCTAGGCCTACCGCACAAGTCCCATTCCATAAACTTAGACCTGGCGTCCCTATGAGCCCCAGCGACGTGTTTGTTCCACCCAGTTACGTGTGAGCCCCCCGCACGCCGCCTGGCCCCCCCTCGGCCCTCCCCCTTTGATACCGTTACACTATGTGTAAGCTTATATTCCATGCAAGAGGTTCTGAGATCGATCCCGACTCGCAGCATTGACTTTTCGAGTTCATGTACGGATCAGAATTTGATTGTCACTTGCGTTAACGGTGAAGGAAAATTTCTTGAGAATACCTGCATAGCTGAGACGGCTTCAAGAAGTTCTTGATACTTAGTATGTGTAGTCTACCAACTTGCACCAGGCCAAGGTGGACTAAGGCTTCTAATTCTAAACCCTTCTTATTCACAGTAGGAGGGACAGTAATGGGCCGAATATGGTTATTCTATTTGAGGTCAGGGGGCTTACCATAACCTCTTATGAAAACGTTCAAATGCCAGCCAGTCAACTTCCGTTCAAAAGCAGGCCTGCTTCTGAATCGCTAAAAATCGTACCATGACAGCACTAAAGGTGAACAACTATTGAACCAAGTTGAACGGTAATGCTTGTTCACGGTACAAAAAGTCTATACAAAAAAAAGGTGAACGGATTTCGTAAACGTCAACGTAGCAGGCCTGCCGCAGGCCTGCTCTAACGATGTCATAGTACCAAAAAGCAGAGCAGTTCAACTTCCAGGCAACTTCTATCCTGCTTTAAGAGCTCATAGTAAGCCCCCATCTCTAATTGCTTTTTATTTACTGTTGATATATGGTATCAGTTGAAAGACCCTACCGTCGAAATATCTCCTTAAGCGCTGATAGAAAGATTCATAAAGACACGTAGAAGTATGTGACTGAATCGCGTTCAGAATAGAAACAAAAGAAATCTTGTTAATCTAAAAAACAGCTAATGAATTCAAACAACAAACCACTCGGTACATTACCACTAAAAAGTTACAACCAAAAAGTGGCAACAAAAACTAAAATCCCCACTTTGGACTTAAAACTAGCACGTAAGCAGCTAAAATCTCTATCTATGTGGCACCCGACGCGACGTGCGGTTAGTGACGTACCGTAAAACAGACACGTGCAAAAGGTCCACTACAAAACGTTCTGGCCCACGCACGTAGAGAAAGCTATCGAGACAAAAAGCTATCATACACGGTGCAGATGAAAAGGGGGTACTAATTCGCGGACCACTTATAGTTTCACACAAAATTTCAAAATTCGATAGTTTATAACGGGTGACTCATTTGGAGGTACTTTTTCCAAACTGAAAAAAAATATAAAAAAACAAATTTATTGGGTTATCTTTATTATCATACAAAAGAACCATTCTTGACATTTATTTTATAAAGATTATTTCTTTCAAATGTTGTCCGTAACTGCGGTTAACATGCTCCATTCTGTAGTTTCAATTTTTGATGACGTATATTCGTTTGATTATCGTGCCATGATAACGGACTATTTTTTTTCTGAAATTGAAGCCCGTGAACTCCAGGACATTTGGTACCAACAGGACGACGCCACTTGCCACGCAGCACATGAAACCATGGCTTTATTGCGAGAACAATTTGGTGAACAGTTAATTTCGCGCTTCGGACCAGTCAGTTGGCCGCCTAGATCCTGTGATACACACACCCCTAGACTTTTTCTTTTGGGCCTATGTAAAGTCCAAAGTCTATATGGATAAGCCGCGTACGATTAAGCAAATGAAAGCCAACATTACTCGCGTTATTCGCCAAATACGACTCGAAATGCTCGGACGCGACATTGAAAATTGGAACTGCAGAATGGAGCATGTTAACCGCAGATACGGACCACATTTGAAAGAAATAATCTTTAAAAAATAAATGTCAAGAATGGTTCTTTTGTATGATAATAAAGATAACCCAATTTTGTTTGTTTTATAATCTTTTTCAGTTTTGAATAAAGTACCTCCAAATGAATCACCCATTACAAGGTGTAACAGAAATATGTGTACAACCTCTTAAGGGGTCATTGTACTCATAATTATGAACAACTTTTACTATGGAACAAAAGCGGAAATCGCGAAAAGAAACCAGCTGTTTCCTACATTAATGTTTGCTACTCGTCAAAATGTGGGGAACAGCTGATTTTTTTTCTCGATTTCAGTTTCAGGTTTGGTCCCATAGTAAAAGTTGTTCATAATGATGAGTATAGTGACCCCTTAAGAGGTTGTACACTTATTTATGTTATACCTTGTATATCCAAGCAAATTTTTTTTTCCATTTTTCTTTGTCGCTGCTTTAATAACAAATTCAGAAAATGATGCTTCTAATCCGTGACCACAATAGATAGATTTTAGCTTATTTTCAATGAAACCTTTAAACAGTTATTTCTCTTAAACTATTGACGTTTGGCGAAAGTTGTAGAACAAAAGTTATTCATTATAGGTACTTAACACCTTTTCGGATTAGTACCCCCTTTCCGATTAACCCAATAAATCTGAGCGCATATGTAATTATATCGCTGTTCATAGTAATCAATGGTAACACACGACGGAGTTTTTTTTTTTTTTTTGTTGCTAGCCGGCGTTTCGCCGCCACCTCGCCTGATGTTAAGCGATGATGCGGTCTACGATGGAGCACGCTTGCCCAGAAGAAACCGATTCACTCGTGACTTGAAGACACCCAGATTGTAGCTGTCGGGGAACACCCACTCGGGCAGCGCATTCCAGTTTGGCGGTTTTCACAATGAAAGTGCAATCAAAGCGCTTCGTTCGGGTTTTTGGTATATCAACCATGAACCGGTGGCGCGTTTTCGTGCTTCTGGCCGTCCAATAAAAAAAAAGCAGGGGGGTATTAGATCATGCAGATCTGAAGCACACACTCCGAAATGTGTCCAATAAAAAACCGATAGACTAGCAACTTTGCGCCGATGCTCAATTAAATATTTTATCGCTAAGTATCTAAATATATCGAACGATATCAACAGATTCTGTTGGATACGAACATATCAACATCTGCACATACCAATTTAATTAACTGAATGTATCGATTTTCATAAAGTATCGTATCTCTTGTGTGTGTGATACCTTTAGACATGTACTCACAGATGACTTATTATAGTATCTGCACCGTGTGTGCCTTCACTAAAGCTCGTACAATCAGTGACTATACCGTATAGATTTTTGAACGATTCCCTATCAACAATCTAATTAATGTAGTCGTCGTATGCATGGCTGTCGGCCCCTGAAGTTAGATAGGTTTCAATTCATGTATCGGTCAAAGTGTAATTGACTTCTGTAAGGAAATTCTCAGTGAAGCCTGACGTCGACTACAGCCGAAACGCGTCGAATCGAGTCGAGTCGCATTAGTTCCATGTGAAGACGAATCGAGGCGAAACGGTCAGTAATCGCAAGTCGTTAAAACAGAAATTCGCGTGACAACCAATGCGCGCGAGTGATGCGACTTGGCGCGTCTCGGCTCGTCGCTGATCGACGCAGTTTTATAGTAAATGTATAGGAGGCGAATTATTGCGATTCTATTCGACTCGACTCGGTGAGCCTAGTGGACGCCAGCCTTAACAGGTTGAAGTTGTGCTGAGACCTTTTACATTTGACATTTAGCCATAGGCAAATTACCATTAGTGTACTGTTGGTGTATCTCCACCATCAAATAATTTTGGCGTAAAATATGGTTTCTTTACCACACTTTGTTCGAAGTGGATTTTCTATATCGTCTTATGTTGTAGTAGTACGTAATCCATTCAGGGATTAACGCTTCTAGCCTCGTAAAGTTACCGCGGCTCACCTCGGCGGTATTGAATGAATAGTTGCTGAGTTATGACGTATGTGACGGCCATTTTGATAGTTACGACTTCAGTTTGTAAGAGATTTTGTGCCGAGAAGTTAGTGAGTATTTTGTAAATATTTTAAGCGCCAAACAATCAAGTTTAATTGCGCAAGTCGACTTCTTCGAGTTTTATGAATGAAGTGAGCACTTGCTGCATTAACTTACGCAATAGATCTAGATCTTGGATTTGGCGACTTAGATAGTTTTATGATAAATAATATTTTAATTTAATTTCCATTTTAATTAATTATAACTGCTGATTATTTTGATGACAGATTCGACTATTCTACGCTATTAACTTCCTATTTGGACGACACGTTTGGTGCAGTGGCGAAGCGATTGGCTTCTGCGCTACGGGTCGTGGGTTCGATTTCCACACGGAACAAAAATTTGTATGGCCTACAGATAGTTGTTTCGGGTCTGGGCGTTTGTGTATGTGAGATTTGTGTCTGTAAACGCACCCACGATACAAGAGAAATCTTAGCGAGGGGCAAGGTTTTCTTATAAAAAAAAAATGTTTCTTAACAAAATGTATTCTGCACAACTGTCTTTTACTATGGTGCAAACTCTGAATTCAGGAAAATTCTTATTAAGCAAAAGTTTTTTTTTTGAAATCTTTTCCCTACTTTTTTTTCTTTTGTATGGAACAGCAGTTTTTTCACTAATTCAGAGTTTTTCCGCTAGTAAAAGTTATACAGAGTGATGGGCTGAGTTCATGGTTTTCGGAAGTACAGTGACTAACCAATCATGCTGTAAAACGAGCAACAATTTTGAAATCGGTACATTTTATGGGCGGCACGAGGGATCTATAAGCACCTAATTTATAAATACGAGTACGGAGACCCAAATTCACTTTTTACGCTCCGCTTCATATTGTATTACGCATTTTATTATTCAATTGCCAAGTTTGTTGGGGTTGGTAACTGACAGAGTGGTGCTAAGTACACTCCGGCCAATATAAATGTCAGGCGCGGAGGCGAATTTTTTAAATGGTTTCATAAATATGACTGTAAATATGGTAATGTGGACTCGTATATTTTGGTTAAAAATGTTATATTTCATACTAGCTATTTTGCATGTTTTGGTATCTAAATAACGCTTATTTCATAAGTAACTTAGCAGACATACAACGTTATTCATTCATTGTAGTATAAAAGAATACTAACTATCACAGAATTAGAAAAATAAATAGTTTCTCGCTACTCTCATACTAAAACAAACAATTGAAGCAATTCCAGTCTGTCTATAAAGTTGTGAAATGGAACTAATTTTTAATATTTCTCAGTGTTTTGTCAGTTAGTGTTTTATCAAGTGATAATCGTGTCTAAATACGCGCAAATTGATTTAAGATGAGTAAAACTATATTGAGTTCTGCAAGAGAAGTGATTTTTAAAGTTTTTTATAATGTATGACTAGTGGCGCCCCCAATTTCTCATGACTTTATAGACAGACTGTATTAACCGGTTGCGTACCGCCCGTCGACCCAGGACGACACTTAATTGTCTTATCTATTGTGTCTTTAATTACGGTGATTGAGAGTTTAAAATATCAATGGACAATAAAACGTGTATAATACTGGCCATAAAACAAAAAAAAAACAAATTGACTAAACATATTTTTGAAAATAGAACATTCAATATTTATTTTTTAAGAATCGTCTCCTGACGATATTCGACCTCATCCTCAAAACACTTTTTCAAAATGGCCACCTTTCAAACAATTATCTCGCGCTAAAACTCGTTATTTCGCAAATAGCTAGTTAGCTTGTAACTAGAAACTCAGTTGGCAATCATCGTAATCTAATCCCTCCAGGAACAAAGGAATTGTCTACGCAATTTATTTGCCCCGACCCTTCTGGAATTACGTCAAATTTTGAAGACAGTGTAATAAGACAGTATACGCGACAGTCCCTAGTCGTGTAAATGGGTTAGAGTGTGTAGTGAATACTAGTGATAAAACATAAGTAGGTTTGTGAGTTGTAGTGTATGTTTATCTCAGAATGTTACTTTGTAAATTGCGTTGAAAACAGCAATAATAACATAGAAGTAATTCTGTGTTATTATTATTGAATCTTCAAAGCAATGAAAAAAAAATGGATTAGATTTTTCTGTCAGATTTTTTTTTTAATTTGATAGTGACATTAACGCTTTACCCGCCCAAGTTGGATATATTCGACAAAAAAAATCATGTCCATTTCGCCCGTGCTGGATATATACGACAAAAAACCTGTGTTCAAAGTGTATTCAGTTATCGACATAACACGTAACACTCTTTTCATAGTCGTTATTATTTTGCCGATTTATTAGCTGAGAGCTAGCACGGCAACTAATAAAAAACCAAGCTGTCAAAAGGTTAAAAGGTGCATTAAAAGAGCCTCCACGAGTGACGACACTTAAGTACGTCCGGCGCCCTGGGCAGTCAGCCCCGTTACCAACCTAACTGAGTAATCTTTTCACCACGGCATAAGCCTTTCTCTAATAGCTCGTGCCGACACGAGAGAAGAAAGTAGTGACAATAAGACACAAGTGGAAGCTGATTTCGGCATCAATTCTACTAATTCACAATGTTAAACAATCTATCCAGGGTCCAGAAACGTTCAATTGCAGCGTTCGAACATTACCCATTAGTCATTCTATTATTCGTATATTTGATCTGCTGAACATGCTTGAAGAAAGATTAAGATGATGATGAGTGCCTTACACGCCTTTTACTAAGCTTTACATGCTAGAAGACGACATAAAAGGAACTCAAAGCCAATACTCAAAAGCCTTTCAACGCCTTAGCCAATGGTCTATCACAAACACACGTCTCACAACTTTTTCTCAGTCAAAGCCGGGTTATAGCCAAGTATTCATCGTTACCACTCGAGTTCCTAAGAGTAATATAGCCCCTTAATCTCGGTACTGATACGGTAAGTACCTGGCACCTTGCCCACGAGTACCATATAGCCCACAGTTGTCACTTATCCCCACTCGCAGATACTCGAGTTCGTACGAAGTTTGTTGAGTCAAAGTGACTCTTTTGCTGAACAAGTACTCTTTGGATTGAAAAATTTACGCCCAGTTGAATTGGTGTGGCAAATACAGGCGAATCGGTCTAGACAACCCGTAGTTGGAAGTTGAAGTTATTCAGATTAGGGAGTCTATAAGATAAAGATTAGGCAGAGCAATATTATCAAGAGTGAGACTATACAGGGTGTAAACGAATACGTGTAATTCCTTCAAACCGCGTGATCTACTGGTGACACTGATTGACACTGCATAGGTTTTTTTAAGAATAAACAAAAAAAAGTTTTCAAAAAATTAAGCATGGTATTCTGTATCTGAGTAATTTTAGCGTCCCAAGTTAACTGACTACGTGGAGCGATATCGCGCTAGTCGTGCCCGTCAGCTATGTCGCCGTGCCTTCATTCATTTATGCATGGCATCGAAATTTTTTATCACAAAAAAAGTTTATTTTTATTTTCAATCAATCTAAATCCCGTGCGGGGTTAATCTATACCATTAATAGATCATGTCGTTTAAAGGAATTACATGAATTCGTTTACAGTCTGTATTTACATACTAGAAATCGCTCGTGGCTTCGCCCGCGTTTATCTCGTTTATCGCGTATTCCGTATTTTTCGGGATAATACATTTCAATCATGATTCGAAAGACACGTGGCGCCATCTATTATCATAAAAACGTTATTGTTGTTTTCCTCGGGAACAGTACTTTTTTTCGGGATGAAAGGTACCCTATGTGCGTTTCTGTACACTTAATAACAAACTTACTTTCGCATTTATAATATTAGTTCGGATTTACACTTCTATGCACTATGGTGGCGGTATAAGGCGGACTTAATGCCATAAATGAAAAAAATTCAAGTAAATTGATTTTTTTTCTACTGAATAAGTGTCTCTATGCTATCGAAGAACTGTAAATATTAATCCACGCATGATTTTAGGTATTTTTGTGGTTTATTGTTGTTTTTAATAATTATTGACCAATTTGTTTATTTTATTATATAATTATACCATATAATGCTGTTGATGAAATCAAATTTTTTATTGATGCCAAAATGTTAATTATGACTTTATAATTTTTTACTGTTTTATTATACGTTGATTCTAATATTGTGTAAATTCAGATGCAAATTATTGTTAATGAATAAATGACTATGACTAAGGCATTCTCCACCACGCAACCTTTGGATTAAAAAGAAAAGCAACAAAATAAGTACAGCAAAAAAAAATTCACAACTTCGCAGTCTGTTGAATACAGAGTTGTGAACTTTGTACTCAATAGACTACAAATTCATAAGATAAATATAGCCATACTGTTTGACTACAGCTGTTTGTTTTGCCAAATGTTCTTACGTTTATAGGATTCAAATCTTTTACTGCACAATCTACAAAACAGGATTTTATACCCACAACATAAAAACATGATGTGATCTTTTAGCACATAACGCACTTGAAAGCCAGGCTTTCAAAGCCCGACTTTAAGCCAATCTGACATGCCTTCGATAAGTCACGGCACGTCGGGCTCGCTCCCGCAGTCTGCCCGCAGCTGTCGGCTGCATTGTCTGGTTTAATCGATGTTATTCCAACATATTACTCCAAAAGGTACCGATTTAGTTATGCTAGAAGTTTCAACAAATGTTAAATTTTAAGGAATATTATTTATTATGGTTTTTGACAGAAAAACAATGTAGGGAGGACTTTGAAAACTTTTTTTTTTATCTTTGTCCCACACTTTGACTTCTCATTTATCTGAGGTTTGCAGACACAATTCTTCACATACACACAAACACCCAGACCCGAAACAACTATCTGTAGGCCATACAAATATTTGTTTCGTGCGGCAATCGAATTCGCGATCCGTAGCGCATGAAGCCAATCGCTCAACCATTGCGTTAAACGTGTCATCAAAAGATTAAAACACCTATTAAAATCCCTTAGCGTGAGACTCTTTTAGTAAGAATAAAGAGCCATGTAGAAGAAATTCACGTTTTTTTTAAACCGACTTCAAGAAGGACGTTCTCAAAACGACAGTTTTTTTTTGTCTGTTTATTTCTCGAATATTCCGCTAATTATTAGGATTCTGATGTTTTTTTTTTTTTTTGGTAGGACATACTTCATAGGTGGTCCCATATACATTTTATCAAAATAGATTCAGCGGTTTTTGAAAAAATCAACAAAAAGAAAAAATATGTATTCAGATGACGTTTTGATTTGTGGTTCCCTTCAGCAAAAGTTTTGATAAAGACTTTCAATCTCAGTTTTAATTGCTATGGAAACTCTCGCAAAACATACTGCCCTACACACAAACAAACTTTTTATTAATCAGTCGTATTATTACCACGCATTGCTAAACAAAATTTGGATGAAAACATCAAAGCTTTATCCATCAAACATTTACATCTCAAAAAGGAGCGCTCACAAAATTACTAAAACGGAAATCTCATATAGTATGTCTACACCAGTGCGCTTTCGTCTGACGCATGCCTGAAGCGCCATAACGCATGCAATAGCGCATGCCCTAATACTAGTTCGAGTCTTATGGCAATCAATATTGCATACGCTTGACGTAAGAGGAATTGAAAGTTGAAAGCGCAAGATGAACATAAAAGCGCACGAGTGTAGACATACCAATATCCTTTTAAACGCATCCTCAAACAGAGACTTAGAACATTTTTGATGCAACATTTTACGAAAAAGCGAACATCTTCAAACCACAATAACTTGAAGCTTAACAGTGATTGCTTACATTAGGCAGCAATAAAGTTGCATCAGACCGCTAATCTATACCGCTGCTCCGCTGCACCGCTTGCGGCGCTGCTAGTATGGATTAATTTAAGCGCTTTTTCCGCTTTATCGACGTTGTTTTTGCATGTTTGGTTACGTTTTTTGGTAGTGTTTTCAATTCGAAGTTTAACTGATGCCCTTAATTTGGTTTCGTTGAGTATACTCAACGTTACAAATAAAAAAATCTAGACGTGAAATTTTCTTCTGCAGTTCTGAATTTTGTAGGCTAAGAACACTTCAATATTAGTATAATTTGATAGGAAAAAGTATTTTGCCCACCTCGCAACATTTTACTTGACATAAGCTAGCAAAAAAGGCGACGAGACAACATGCTCTGCGAGCTTTACAGGTAAATTTTTTTTTTGTTGGTTTTCGGGCGAATTTTGATACATACGTTACTTATTTCTATTTATATAATGTGTAATCAATACGATAAAATTATTTGCAATCTGTTTCTCACCTGGATAAGAACACGACAAGGCAGTAAACATGATTGTTAAGTATACTCAACAAAACCCGGTGGTGAGTAATCTTGTGTGAACAGAGTATGTAGAGTATACTCAACAAATCTGCATGGTGAGATTTATTGAAACAATGGTTCCAGGGCTTCATATCGGCTTGATCAGCTTTTTTGTGGGAATGGTTTTTCAGAATGAAGATCAAGTTTCGTTTTGGCTTAAAGGCATGACATGTATCTTATTTTGAAATCAAATTATATCATGTCGATATTATGCATGGTTTTGAAAAATCGACTTTATCACCTTACGATTAAGTTTAGTTTCCATTAAAATTTCAATATTTTTATGACCTTTCCATTAGATTTTTGTCATTTCGAACTGAACCTAATTTATAATGTATCTAAAGTTGATGTTTGTTTTTTTTTTGTATGGTATCAATACAAAATTATCAAATGCATAATTTTCACACCTTTCACGCTAGTACTTAATAACCTTTTTTTGCACTTTATTTATGAATGTGTCGTGTTATTTTTGTTTGTTCCGTGCTTGGGTGCCTGCAAATATCTATATTATTTTCAGAATTCAAGATCAAGGTATATCAGGAAATTTATAGACCATTGCATTCACAAAGAAAGGAATGTAAATAAAACTACAATCCAAGATTTGAACCCTGAAAAAAACCTGAACGTCCCAGGCCTGTAGATGACATAAAATATGTTATCGTTAGCGGGTAACACTGGGCAATATTGACAAAGGAAGGTAGTCGTCGATATGGATCGACGCACCTGATGTTGTAAAGGCGGCATTCGACAAAGCGGAGCATTCTATGTTGATCTGCTGAAGAAGTCTGACCTTTTATATCTGACTAGCTTGTCCTTATTTTCTGATCTTATATAGTTGTGTAAATTATTATATTGTGATCTAGTTCATGTTACTAATATTAACCCAAATACAAGTGCTCACAGTGGTGGAGAGTCTATGTTGGTTTTATTTACTACATTTACCTTGTTCGCAATCCTGACATACCGATATTAGCTATAACTGTAGTGATAGAATCACTCCTAAACGATTATGTTGTTGTGTCGTTTTACAAATATGACAATATCGACCATTTCCCTGGTCATGGTAAGGGAATATGGTCGATATGCCTACTGTAAAAGAGGGTTTACCACATTTTTTTGTCTAAAATGTAACGTTACGCTATGTTTTGTTAAAGAAAGAAATTGTCGCTTCAATTATCATCATAATTAACCACACTTACTGCATGTAAACGTGTTTTTCAATAATTATTTATAGTGTTAAAAGCTGTAAAATAGGTGTTAGTAAGCTGGATTTGTTAAGTATACACAACAGTTATATTCTACCTTAATTCTTTAATCATCGCATTTTGTTGAGTATAATTAACGTTGTGTTTTCAGGAAATCCTTCAGGCATGATTTTTTATTTTATTTTTCCCGTGTGTTTTGAATTCATATGAACACAATATATTAACGGCATCTTCCTACTACAACTTTTTTAGTCTTGCCAAATTAAGGGTTATTATTACGTGCAATTTGTTAAATTGATCGTTTTGTTTTAAAAGAAAGCAACTGCGGGTATTGGAGAGAATAATCAAGTATTATCATCGTAATAAAAGTGTAAGGTCAATTATTTGGCTATGACACCGTGTTTGGAATAAAAGAGTGAGATAACGTTATCAGTTAACCAAGCCTTGAAAAAAATAATTACCTAGACTATCTATAATCTATAATATTCTAATACTACAAAGTAACATTTGGTTATCAGTGCCAACAAATAATTACGCCTTTTTTCCACAGCTCATGACGACAAATTGTAGTGATGACTTTGAGCGGCATATATTTTGATTTATTTCCATTGAGTTACACTCTGATGTGTAACAATGTAACCCAACGGGAAAAAAACCTGTTCAATCACATCTGTGACACAATTGTACTGTTATTTCTCGTTGAGTCTCACTGTTAGCCACGATAAGAATTGGTGTAACCGAACGGGGAAAAATAGTTGCATTACAGGTGTAACTCAAAGGGAATATTTTGTCGTGTTGAGTCACACTAACAGTTTATTGATTAAAATCAATAAATTACATTTTGTTTCAAAATAATATTGAAGTAGTTTAAACACTCCAGTTTATAAAAAAATCAATTCTTCAACCAATTAAAAAAAGATTAATAAACTTACTAGATAGTTACAAAACTTTTTTCTTGCAACGCAAAATTCTTTGATCTCTATGCCTATTTTATTTCACGGGAAAATTAAGTGACCTTGTGTCACAGTGTTACTCAAGCGGATTATTTTTTCCCGTTCCGTCACCCTTTCAACTTTGGGTGTGACCCATTGGGAAAAAATTGTTGTGTTGTGTCACAGTGTTACCCAAGTGGTTTCGTTTTCCGTTGGTTCACACTTTCACACATCAGGGTGTGACTCAACGGGAATAAACCTATATTTTTACGAAACGACACGACACGACACCACTTGTTTGGCTGAAGACCCTTCAGGTCTCGCCAATAACTGCCCGGTTACGTAGAAAAGGACCCTAGGACCACCTACAGCAGTCCAATAGAAAAAAAAAGGCACCACTTGTGTCAAAAAAATCGATTACGTGACGTGAGCCGTGGAAAAACGGTCTAACCCCCAATTGCTACCTACACTTCAACTGCACTTGTCGCATCTTTTCCAACCGCACAAAAGACGTAAACAGCATTCAATGTTACCCGACCGTGAGAGAACGCATGCTCTTTGTCGCTACGAATGCTACAATACACATAAATGTACCAAATGCGAGGGAAAACACGTATAACATGCGATTTATATCTTTGTTTACTAGTTGTTCAGAAGACTTTTGTGATAACGCATTTTTGTGTTGGATAGTACAATAAAATACAAGGTTAGTCGGAAAGGGGGTACTAATCCGAAGCCCACTTATAGTATCGCTGATGACTGTTTGAAAGCAAGTGTTAAAATTTCAAAATTCGATATTTTTTTCCAAATAAAATGATTTGTATTTTAGTTTTTTCAAAAATTCTCTATCTCTGCTTTAGTTACAAATTCAGAAAATGGTGCTTCTAATTCATGACCCCAAATATGACCTAAAATATAAACACAGCTGATCATAACTGGGGATAGATAGATTTTAGAGTTTTTTTTTTTTGAGATTTTTGAACAACTGTTTCTCTTAAACTATTGAGTTTTGGGAAAAGTTGTAGAACAAAAGTTATTCATTATTATGTGTACTTTAACACCCTTTTAAATTACAAGGTTAGTCAGAAAGGGGGTACCCCTTTCTGACTAACGGTATAAGCGGTATACTTATTTTTGTACAATACGCACTTGCCGCAGTCAGTCTGTGGATCGAAGGGTACCTCGAGACCCCTCCGTGCCTCGGACAGCAGGTGAAGCCATCGGTTCCGGGTGCCAAAGGGGAATAACTATGACAGTCGTTACAGGTAATCAGAAACCCGAAAGTCTGACAACCGGTCTAACCTTAGGATATTGGTGGTCAGTAACTGGGTTGCGGAGGTCTGATGGCAGTCGCTTCTTGTACAATACTGGTATTCAGCCACATCTGATTAGACTTGAGGCTGAACCCGACATAGTTGGGAACAGGCTAGGTAGAACATTTTTGTATACTACGGCCATTTATCTTGGTCGCTCTGAATATAAGATTTCCGATATTTCGCGCATGTCTACTCCGGAAGGCAACAGTCACTGCAAAAACTATTTAATAAACTGCTTAAAAAATAACCGATCCAAAGATGATGGTAGTTAAATGTTAATTAAAATAATTAAGTAAGTAATTTATTCGCTGAAGATATAGTACTATATCTCGCCTTTAGCAGGCATGCGCAAATTTTAGTTTAAGTGTCCTTTTTACACAAACTAGTCTACATATTCCTATTCATTTATTTGCGTTCCACAAGGTAAAAAGATGTTAACAAAAGGCTTAGAGCTAAGAGCCGTTGTAGACCCTGTCAGGGCACAGCAAAATTTGTTATTAGATATATAGCTATTACTTAAAGTTAAAAAGCTAAAAATTAAAATAAAATAATTCATGAAAACAGAACAATTACATTCGCATAAAATATTAATAACAATAACATAAATAATTCTAATATTTGGTAAGCAGGTAGCTATTTCCTTAAAATACAACATAGACACATCATTAGATTACATCACCCATGCATTATGGTTGAATAAACGTCATTTAATTCCTAAGCAATCTATTGCGCAACTACTTGTACAAAGTTCAAGGCGACCAAGACTTTTTAGTCGTACTATATGAGCGTACCAATGTCATAGACATAGAATGACATAGAGCAAGTGTTCATAAAAATGCGGTACAGTAAAGTTGTACACAATATAAATGTATGTAGTTTTTGTTTTATTTTGTGTCTGAAAAAGGCATTTCACACTGCACTATGTTTTCATGCATTTTTAGTGAACATTTGATTGAAGTACTGACTTTATTGTTTTGTTTTACTTTGTTAACCCGGCGTCATGGGGGTGGAAAATTGTTACACGGACGCGGGGGCTGGGTCATCATTACCCGGATAAGGAATGTTAATATTTCTGTGTGTATTTGAGAAAATTAATATTTTTTGTTGCCTACTATAATTGTCTGTTATAAGGGTAATAAAAAAGTAGAAATATAATGAAAATAGAAAATTTTATTAATAAGAACAACGTTTTGAAAACTACGCACTAAAAAATCAACAAATTTGGCTTCCTTTAGCAAAACTTAACATAGATAAAATATTAACCAGTCTTTAGTTTTCTAATGGCATTTTTATAAATGTTCTTATATAAAATAATAAAAAAAAGCCAATCAGACTCATCATTATTGATGCATCATTGTTGATGCATATTCCTCCTGCTGCAGATTTGCGTCAGACTGTACCCTATTTCTAACTGTCGCCAATGGAACCTCGTCTTCATCCGAAATCTCTTGCTCCGTATTGGTAGCTTCACTACGCTCACTCACACGGTCATCATCCTCTCCAGACTCCTGATCAGACGGCATAACATCCGAGTCCGATTCTTCAAGTATCGCCATAACACGACGTCTTTCCAGTTCTTCGCGGTCCATTATTACTCGTACTACCTACCGAAAAAATAAAAAAAAAACGTCTAAACCACAAAACAATGTAATAACACAAATAAAAAGCATCGTAAACAACAATAAATCATTTAAACATTGATTGATAAAAATGGCACAAAATAGTTACACTGAATACAGGCATGGGTCATATTTACCTTTTTTCCAATACAACACTTGTAACTCCCAACGCGGTCCCCGCACGACTGATTTCGCATCTAAAACGTGTAGAGGGACTCAATAACTCCAGCTACTGAGAAGAGCAGCAACGTCGCGTGCGTCGTTTTAAAATTATACGTGAACTACAAAAGCGCGGGTAATTTTGACCCAGCCCCCATGACGCCGGGTTAACCTAGCGTTGCACATTTGTGTCGAGTTTAGTAAACTATGAATTTTATACCATGTAAATATGATTCAATGTAGCCGTGCATACCTTTATTCTATATTTTGGGGGCTGAGTCACCTTCGTCCGTGGGAAGGCACTCTTAGTTCGAAACCCCACACGTGGTCCCCGGGTGGTGCCAATCAGGTGACAACCTTTCGCTTGGTGGCAGGATCTATACGGTCCGCCTGGCTAGCTACCACCCTCACATTAAAGTCCGGCGCCAAGCAGTTTACTGTGTTCCGTCGTGTGTATGTGAGAGCCAGAGAGGTATAAGGGAATCTCTCTATATCTCTGTTACTTGGATTCGTGTGCTTCATCTTAGACCCTGTCTGCGCTTACCATCAGGTGCAACGAGGGTCAAATGCGGCAAAGAAAAGGTTTTTTTTTTTTTTAAAAAAAAACATTATAGTCACGGTGACAATTATACAGGGTTACTGGTTATTGGTCACGATCCCGTGGTAGGATTGTAGAACATTTTGTCCTCTATCGTATTACCCAATAGGTAATGCTTATGCAAAAGTGAACCATTTTAGAGATAACTCATTTTAAGTTGCCAATCGCTCACTTTAAAAATAACCTAAAACTAAAGTTTTAAAAATGTTGGACTTTTGCGTAAACCGTTACAGGGTTATTAGGTAGAGGATAAAGTGTCCTACAACCCTGCTATGAGATCGTCATCAATAACCAATAACTCTATATTCAAATAAAGGAATATATATCCTAAATATTATTTACATGGATATATTTTGTCTTTGAATATAATTATACAGGCTGTAAACGAATTCGTGTAATTCCTTAAAACCACATGATCTGGTATAGATTAACCCCGCATGGGATTTATATAGATTAAAACATTTTTTGTTTTTTGTAAATGGTGGTATCTAAACTACCTAAAAAGGACTAAACAAAAAAAAAGAAGCAAAAAAAATTTTTCTGAAAAAAACAATCTTCTGATATGGCATTTCGATGCCACGCAAAAATGAATGAAAGCACGGCGATACAGCTGCCGGGCTAGACTAGCGTGATGTCACTCCGCACAGTCAGTTAACTCGGGACGCTAAAAAGATTAGAAAACAGAAAATCATTCATTCTCATGTTTTTTTTTTTCTGAATCTGAAAAAATCCCATGCGCGGTCTATCTGTGTCACCAGTAGATCACGCGGCTAGAAGAAATTACATGAATTCGTTTACACCCTGTATATAAAACTATATTGGTATAATTATGATTTCATGGGCAACGTCACATAATTTAGAGTTGGTTTCATAAACGCATTTACTAATTGTAAACTATACCAATCCAAATTAATTAATTTGATATGGTACATGGAGCGTTTTCAGTAACCGCAAAATAACGCAATTTTTTTATGGTGCCTATTATAAGCCGCCCACATGCAGTAAAGCATTAAATCTCTATTTTTATTTAACGTAAATAATACTAAACGAAAGCCATACGTAGCATAACTTCAAATTACAACGGTACTGGTATATCCTAAAGAAATAAATTGAAAAAATATGTTTCCCATCCAGCCGCCATTTTGTAACGTAAACAAGCAATAACTCGCAGCTATGCACGACCTTAACCGAAGTGGAAAGCCGCGATAAAATTATTCACTTTATGATAATAGGATACAACGATAAAAATGGATGGCTGCAAAGGGGAAATATCGGAAAATATTCTACGACACAAACATCGCTAATCCATTGTGGCAGGCGTCGAACTGACGGATTAAACCGGTTTTCTCGCCGACCGTACCGGTAATGGAAAAATGTATGAATGGTAATACTTTTGTATCTGTTAATATGTGGAGAGTTTCTTAATCAGGTGTTTGTTGTTTTTTTTTTTGTAAAGATTTATCTCAGTTTTGAACAGAGTTAGGCCCGGTAAATGATAAAAACCGGCCAAGTGCGAGTCGGACTCGCGCACGAAGGGTTCCGTACCATTATCTATAAAAACGGCAAAAAAATCACATTTTTTGTATGGGAGCCTCTTTAAATATTTATTTTATTCTGTTTTTTAGTATTTGTTGTTATAGTGGCAACAGAAATACATCATCTGTGAAAATTTCAACTGTCTTACTATCACGGTTCATGAGATACAGCCTGGTGACAGACGGACAGATAGACGGACAGATAGACGGACAGACGGACAGCGGAACCTTAGTAATAGGGTCCCGTTTTACTCCTTGGGTACGGAACCCTAATAAGGCGTGCCTTTATTCATCATCCTACTGCCCTTATCCCAACTTATTTGGTGTCGGCGCAGCGTGTATTTTTCTTCCATACATATACAGTGGTGGACATATAATTAGAAACACCAAGTGTGACTTTTATTTTTAGTACAAATTAACTTGATAATTAATGTTTTACGTATCATAGAGGGCTTATACCTATTTATCTATAATGTATCCACATCATAAAGTATTACTATGTCAGTTTTGGAAATATCATAAAACCGTTTATGTAAAAACTGGTATACTTTCTAAAATAAAATGAAGCAGCACAACGTACTGAGGTGGACAACTAATTAGAAACAGAAAAAAAACATAAGCATAAATATGAACAAAGGTAACGAAACAATAGCTAATGATGTTAAATGGTACAAACGTTTTATAATAAACAATTAATGCTTGGTTGGGAAGCATCTGCTGTCGATTACAGCTCTACAACGACGTGGCATTGATTCTATCAATGTTTCATACATTTCCAGGGATTTTTTCTCCAAGCTTCTACAAATGCGTCTTAAAGTTGTTGTAGTATGATACTAGTAGTAGTGCGATATTAGTGATACGTTTATTGGACGATGTTTTCTTTATAATATACCACAAACTTAGATTTGATTCTAATCTGGACTATTTGCAGACCACTCTAACACCGACACTAATTAGTCTCTTAGAATTTCTTTCTTTGGTTTGGATTATTGTAGTGTCGGTGTTAGAGTGGTCTGCAAATAGTCCAGATTTGAATCAAATCTAAGTTTGTGGTATATTATAAAGAAAACATCGTCCAATAAACGTATCACTAATATCGCACTACTACTAGTATCATACTACAACAACTTTAAGACGCATTTGTAGAAGCTTGGAGAAAAAATCCCTGGAAATGTATGAAACATTGATAGAATCAATGCCACGTCGTTGTAGAGCTGTAATCGACAGCAGATGCTTCCCAACCAAGCATTAATTGTTTATTATAAAACGTTTGTACCATTTAACATCATTAGCTATTGTTTCGTTACCTTTGTTCATATTTATGCTTATGTTTTTTTTCTGTTTCTAATTAGTTGTCCACCTCAGTACGTTGTGCTGCTTCATTTTATTTTAGAAAGTATACCAGTTTTTACATAAACGGTTTTATGATATTTCCAAAACTGACATAGTAATACTTCATGATGTGGATACATTATAGATAAATAGGTATAAGCCCTCTATGATACGTAAAACATTAATTATCAAGTTAATTTGTACTAAAAATAAAAGTCACACTTGGTGTTTCTAATTATATGTCCACCACTGTATATTAGCCGTCATCTCAGTAGTCACCCTCTTTCTAATCATATCATCTTTTACAGTATCCATCCATCGTTTTTTTGTTCTTCCTCTACTCTTGTAACCATCCACATTCATTCTCAACACTTTCCTCACGACATGTTTCTCATTCCTTTCATGCCCATACCATGATAACCGGTTTCCACAGAATTTCTTAGTCACCAGCGCCACTTTCAAACTTCCTCTTACATACTTATTTCTAATTCTATTCATCCGTTTATTGCAATATACCTAATAACGGCAACAGCTACGATACATCAATTAAACTTACTAAAATTCAATACATAATTCCTTCACTTTCGTTGAGTATAATTGATTGATTCAATACACAATTCCCTCACTTTCTTTCACCCTGAACAGCCAACCAATCTTAAAACCTCCTCAAACATACCTAACCCTCAAACGCTTCAATATTGGGCCTTACTAAATCAACAACAACACGCAATAGTGGTGAACAGTCGGGGTACATTCAACCCAGCTAACATGGACTAGAAAGGGTTAATTAAAACGTCCGCCACCGCTTTCTAAACTGTTAACAGTGTTAACTGAAGCAAGGGCTGCGTACAGAGACGGATTTACAATCATGCGGGTGCAATTTGTGAAAATAAAGTTTGGGCCCGCTTTGATAACGCCTGGACGAATTTCCGATTCAGTTTTCACCACTAATTAGACCGATCTTTCAATAAGGAATTTATAAAATAATTTTGCAAAATTGACGATAAAATAATTAAGCAAAGTTGGGAAAAATACTGACAACAAAAAAAATTGCGTTCTTAGATAATGCTGGGCAATATTTTTAAGGCAACGTTTTCCTGGTGCCGTCAAAATTGAAAATGAGAAAAGGTTTTACGTGAAGATGATTAACGATTTTGATAATTAATATACTTTAATTTTAGTTGCATTGAATTTGGCTAGCTTAGGTTAATCGTGGCCTATGAAAAATACGACGACACTCAGTACTTAAAAGGAGGACGGCTGGATTAGCCCTATAATAAACAATTGCCGTGCCTGAGAAAGTATACAAGGTTAGTCAGAAAGGGGGTACTAATCCGCAGACCAGTTAAAGTATCACAGATAACGGTTTTAAAGCAAGTGTTAAAATTTCAAAATTCGATATCAAAAAAAAAACATGGAAAATGGAGCTTCTAATTTGTGACCGCGAATGTGACCTAAAATGTAAACACATCATAGCTAGATTTTTTTTGCAATTTTTGAACACCTATTTCTCTTAAATTTTTGACTTTTGGGGAAAGTGGTAGACCAAAAGTTGTTCATTATTATGGGTACTTTAACACCCTTTCGGTTTAGTACCCCCTTTCTGACTAGCCTTGTATATTCATTATAATCATAAATTAATAAGGTCTTTATCAAAAAATATATCAATATCACTGACTGGTAGAGATAAGATAACATGGCACGACCGTACTAAATATCAAACACAAATCGGCTGTCCCATTTCAAAACCTAATAAGGGACACTTTTTACAAAAATCGTTTTATTGCATAATCTTGCTAACCTAGAAAGTCTCTACCAAATACAAAAAACACCAGCGTCCAAAATTCACATAATAAGCAGATATATCTAAGCATCGACACCTAGTAAGTGACATTCACTGCCTCTGATCATTTTCAAACCTAGTAAGTCACTTTAACCACATGGTTTTACCTAACATAAATACTTTTCAAAGGCTGACCGATTTAACGTTTATGCGCTCTCCTATAAAAGGAGATGTTTGATTTTGGGCCACCACTATGTACATTATATAGAAAAATAGGAAAAAAATAGGGGATTACCATAAAAATACAAATAAATTAATTTGAAGAAGAGTACAATTGTACTGGAATTATTATTTGGGGACGTTTTTTAATATGTTAACCCTTTTTTTCTGATAGCCATGACAGTTGTGTTTGACATTAACATGAGTTTGACAACTTTGACAGTCCTAGGTTTCGTGATGTGTGTGTGACACAATCGATTACAACACTTATATTTCTATTTTATTATAATTACAACGAAATCCAAGTATTTTCGTCTATAAACAACGTAGATAGGTTATGTAAGTACACAAGAAATAAACACTATGGGGTCAATGACATGTCAACAGTTGTCAAAATGACATTTCACATAATTTCGATCCACCATATATACAGGGTGTTAACGAAATCGTGTAATTCCTTTAGACCACGTGATCTACTGGTGACACAGATTAACCCTAAATGGGACTTTTGGAAAATCAAACAAAAAAAAAATTCAAAAAATATTTTTGGTTTTCAATTTCTGATTCTTTTTGGAGCCCTGAGTTATCTGACTGCAAAGAGCGGTATCGCTTTAGTCGTTTCTGCTAGCCGTGTCGCCGTACTTTCATTAATTTATGCGTGGCATCAAAATGTTCACAAAAATAAAACGATTTTTTTTTGCAAAAAAAAATTCTTTGTTTTTTACTGAATCCTTATTAGGTAGTTTAGATACGATCGGTAACAAAGACGCATGAAAAAAAAAGAATTATATATTTTTATTTTTAATCAAGCTATATCCCGTGCGGGGCCTGTCTACACCAGTAGTAGATCATGTGGTTTTAAGGAATTACACGAATTCGTTAACACCCTGTATAGTGTTATGTTGCTCTCCTTGACCAATTTAACTTGAATGTACAATTAAACAAAGTAAAATTATAGAAAATTAACATTAAAAAACGGTTACTTTATTGTATAGCTATATTTCCATATAGTGTACATGGTGCTGGCCCAGGCTCCATACATTTCTGAAACATCTCCTTTCCTTTTAAGTCCTTAGTAGGTTTTGAAATGGGACCTATGCACACACACATTGAAGATAGATGTTGGAGAAGCGTGCGTATCGTAGTTGATTTCTACAACATACTTTTGCACCTTTTGCGCGAATCCGACCCTGTATTACAGTTGTCAAATAAGTTGGAGACAAGTTAGTAGTAGTGGAGTGCACCTGTACCTCTCCCTATACAGACGGTAAATAGTTTTTAGATTAGTTGGTATTGTTCCTGCAGCGGTATCGGGGTATTGGATACGGTACAAGTATTTACAGTTGTATATGTGTTTGTAGTTGTCTAGGTATTTGTAATTGTATAGCTTCTGATACGGTGTACATTGGGAACGTCGGTTTAAAAATCTTTATTTTTCAAAAATAATACGTACTATGAAACGCAGTTTAGCTTTACTATATAGGGTGACTGGTAATTAGTGACCGATCCTTTAACACATGATTGTACTCATGATAACAAACAACTTTCCCAAAGAAACATTATTTTTAATATTATTTTTTTAATTTAAAATATATTATTAATCCGTTACGGAATGGACGCGGCTCGTAATATGGAAATATTATTTTTTTGTTTTATAAATAATGTTTCTTTGGGAAATTTGTTTGTTATCATGAGTACAATCATGTGTTAAAGTTTTGGTCACTAATTACCAGTCACCCTATATAGCGAAATAATATAGTGTAGCCTAAACTGCCCTTAATGTGGGAAACAATATTTTACTGATAAAAATAATTTCTAACGACCGTTATCTCTATAAGAAAAAAAATGTTTCACGCGCGATAGAGCGAGTGTCTAAAGCAGGCTATTGGTAAAAATACAAGCGGAAGTCCAGAGGTAGAGCACCCTTAGAGGTACCCGAATCACCCCATGTACGTTCCGCAATTATTTGTAGTTTTCGAGTTATGATTGCTTTTCATGTCTTAACCAAACTCTGACTTTAACAGCGTTGCTAGATATTTTTTTCGGCAGAGCCGGATTTTGAAACTTTTTGAGTAAAAAAAGCGGGATTTTTTCGTCGAAAGCGGGACATAGTAAAAAAACTTATTTGATCAGTAGTTTTTAAATACTTATCTTTTTATTTGAGTTTTAAATTATGTTTACATGACAATAAATAGCAAAAACAGCCCTAGAAAATGTATTTTAATAAAAATACGTTTACTTTAACAATAACTGTCTGGTTTACCCTGTGTTTAAGCAGTTGAGTCTTCAGAGGAATATAATTATAAACCATATAATATAATTAAGTAAGAATTGTTTTTAAGAATTACTTATTCATATTTCTGTCGAGTAATCCTCGAAAAGCGGGACTGAGCCTGTCCCGCGCGGGACATTTATTTTTGATTCCTAAATCGGGACGTCCCGCCAAAATCGGGACGTCTGGCTACGCTGGACTTTAATGACATTTTTGATCATAGTGTCATGAATAGTTGAGACAATGCGTGTTCTATTCATCTAATTTAACTATGATAAGAAATGACATTAAAATCAGAGTTTGGTTAAGACTTAAAAAGCAATAATAACTCGAAAACTACAAAAAATCGCGGAACATACATGGGGGTGATTCGGTTACCTCTAAAGATGCTCTACCTCTGGACTTCTTGACACTACTTTCTGGGACACGGTGTATAACACTCGGTAAATCATAGAAATCGGCAATTATATGACCTACACGCATAAAAAAAAGTTTGCGATCACTAGCATAAGCTGATATAATTTTTTAAATTGCACTTTATCAAGAAAAATTCTTTGTTGTGTGTTTTCTTTAAATAGAAATACCCAGTTTTAAGAATCTAAAAAGAATAAGAAATCATAATATAATCTACCGTAACAAAAAAGATATCGATTTTTCAAAGTGATCGCAAACTTTTTTTGATGTGTGTATGTAGGATAATAATTACATCAAAGTGTTATAAACACAATAATCTTTCATACCTCAATTTAATCAACGCTTATCGTCCTCTCACGAATTTCTAGAGCTTTTAGCCATGTTTTAAGGTTCATTACTGTAATTATAATTAAACCCGGACCATTTTAAACCGATTATAGTGCGGTCTCATCAAATCTTTAGGCAATTGGCTTACAAACTATCAAACATATTTCCCTAATCATGCTTCCACACAAATATGCCTCCTACCCTAATTCCTAACTTCATGCCACGACACATTCGCCGATACTTCTACAACATATCGAGCGGCCTATCTCGATAATTACAACACGCTGTTGGACTCTCGGACGTAGGCGTTGGGTTGAAACAGAGGGGGGTGAGGTGGTCGTGTCGCCAGACGTTTGGATGTTCGTCGGACGTCCTGATTTTCGTTCTAGCAGCCTTCGGGAGTATAAAGGGTTGGGATGAAACAATTGTTTAATGCTTACTTTACTTTTGTGGGAAAAGAGAATCCAGTGATACGCTTTGTTTTTTTGTTTTTTTTTTCTGTTTGACTGCTGTAGGTCGTCCTAGGGGACGGTTTCTACGTAACCGGGCAGTTATTGGCGTGACCTGAAGGGTCTCCAGCCAATGGGGGGGAAGTAAAATACTTAACCTAAGCTAACTACTTGTACTACACTAACATCATGACTACCTGCAACAACAGCACTAAGGGCGACCCCTAGTGGGACTCGGACCTCGGCTTAGGGCGTTGCTGGCGTGGACATAGGGGGGGAGACAGCTTGATGAGGGCTGAATTATCGGTGTGACTGCGGAGTCTGAAGAGACGACCGGCTCTACGACGGGAGAGCTCGGTGGATCGTGACCGGCGGCGGTGGGACGTCGCGACGGGCCTCGTCGGCGAGGACGGTATGCCGGACGGCGGCGGACGTTGTGTATTGTGCTGGTCGATTTACTCGCCTCCTGGAGGAGGGTTATTTCGCCATCGGGTTCTAAAAGTGTGTGCCTGGGACGGCGAACTTTACTTATGAGAGAGGGACTGTAGTCGGCCGCTGCGGCGACTAGGGGGTTCGGATGGAGTATACGCTTTGTGTACTTGTTCTGGTAGTAAGAGATTCTCAAGGCATTACAGTGCGTTCAATCGACGAAGACAATCCCCACTCCTTTTTGTGGTCGGTAGCCGCGTGGTGATCTTACACTAGCTGTACCCGGCATTCGTTGCAATGCACTTTTTCCTACTTACCTACTACCTACCTTCAGAAACAAAATCAAAATAGTAACAAAAAGTTTAAAGCATTTTCATGCATGCGGTAAACAAATGAAGAATATGGATATACTGAGATAATTACGTTTTTTTTTATGTCAATTTTTTCTTTCATAAGAAGCTTCTCCAGACAATTACGAACAAACAAAAAAAAAATTGCGAAATCGGTCCAGCCGCTCACGTGTGATACCGTGACCAAGGTAAATAGGAATTCATTTTTATATACATAGATTAGTATGCGTTTGCACACATCTAACTATTGTGTGGCGATAGAACTTACACAATATGGCCCAGCATGTGCTGAGTTGGTGACCCTTTGCCCCATGCTCGACAGCATAAAATATGTGTTTGTTTTTTTTTATTTATTGTTTATTACTTATGCTGTTATTGTGTCCTGAGCTGATTTTTTTTCTTTCTTTCAATAGCAATTTATAACGCACACTTTTGCCCTGTAGCGCTTTAGATACAGAGTGAGGCGCGTCTAAACTAGTCTCATACAAAGTAACCCTTTCTTAGTAGATATTGATATTGAAAAAATAATAAATCCTGTTACTAAACAATTGAATATACATACTTGATTTGTTGTGTACTGTCCTAGAACGCAACATAGAATACGTGGCGTCATTTAATATCATTACGTCATCCTCACTCTGTGTAACACGTCCGAGATCCACGTCAAAATGTCGCGATAACACAAAACATGCGACGCGGCGACGCAGAGAAACGTGGGCTTACCTTATTCTTGACACATCAAGTTTATATGAGCTTTCCTTAGAGTGATTTATCTTGTCTAGGCTTGTTGCACCAGTTTACGAACAGTAAGAACAGTATAATCTGTGATAAAAAAACCGGCCAAGTGCGAGTCGGACTCGCGCATGAAGGGTTCCGTACCATTGTCTATAAAAAACAGAAAAAAAAACATGTTTGTTGTATGGGAGCCCCCCTTAAATATTTGTTTTATTTTAATTTAATTATTTATTTTTAAAGTGAATATATAACTAAATATTCTGTGAATATTTCATGCGTCTACCTGTTGCCGTTATCAATATCGAGCAAAAACGAGCAAAAAAATCACATTTGTTGTATGGGAGCCCCCTTAAATATTTATTTTATTCTGTTTTTTAGTATTTGTTGTTATAGCCAACAGAAATACATCATCTGTGAAAATTTCAACTGTCTAACTATCACGGTTCATGAGATACAGCCTGGTAGCAGACGGACAGACAGACGCATAGACGGACAGCGGAGCCTTAGTAATATGGTCCCGTTTTACCCTTTGGGTACGGAACCCTAATTAAATAGTTCATTAAAAAACATTTTGCCTAAAAAATACTTCTTTTAAGTAAATGACAATCCTCCATAAGTTTTCTAGATTCTTCTTCTTCGTAGAAGAAGAAGCTATACGAGAATAGCTTATGCTATGGTGAAAAGATTACTCTTTCAGTAAGGTTGGTAGCGGGGCTGACTGCCCAGGGTGTGCCGGACGTACTTAAGTATCGTCACACGTGGACACTCTTTTAATACTTCCAAGATACGAGTATGTACCACCAACTTTTTTGGAAGCGATTGCCTCCGTATTATATTATCACTACATCACTACATAGTATAAAACAAAGTCGCTTCCCGCTGTCTGTCCCTATGTACGCTAAGATCTTTAAATCTACGCAACGGATTTTGATGCGGTTTTTTTAAGTTTTTTTTTTTGCATAGATTGCAAGAGAAAGCTTTTAAGCTATAAAACGTACACGTGCGAAGCCGGGGCGCATCGCTAGTTATTCATAAACATGTAATTTGTACACTATTTTGTTGAAACATATTTTTTTTGTCAATTTCTATGTAATTCACTTTTTCTAAAACCTTATATAAAGAGACTGCTAAGTAGATCAAGAAACGCGTCTATGTCCGTCAGGAAAAAAGACAACACTATAAAAGTTAAAAAAATATGTCCCATATCGTGCACTATATCTGGCCACATTACCGGTCTTAGTGTGGGGAGGGGTACGGGACATGAATGGCCTACAACCACGGGCCGGTTGAAGTCGCACGCACCGCCGCGCTGGGCCGCACCTAGCGGTTATTTTTAATGGCCTGTCTTTAATGTGGGCTTTAGTAAAAATAACTGGGTTGAGAGGTGGGTCTTTGTGAAGTGTTTAATAACTTGTACATTATGTAAGTACGACTTAAAAGCATGAACTACAAGAGAAGTTTCTTCATTCAGTCAGTGTATTGTCGAGTGCAATAAGATGTGCAGTCAGAAGCAATAATATCTTACTACCGACGGTTTCAAAATCGCCAACTGTAGCAATCTGAATATGGATAGAATGGATAAATACGGGCCTGTGTATAGTACGGATAGCTGTACTACCCATAATCACCTACTTATTCTCTTGGCTTGGGTCAGATTACTATTATAGGCGGTTTTAAAAGTAGCAGCCCGGAGTCTGGATTTGTGCCCGGTTGATGGCAATAGGCTCGCCCTCTACTACATGAGACTTAAACATAACGGCGAAATGATGGTGTACTATACACGTCTGCTCAGCCTTTTAGGGAATACAGGCGGGATGTTAACCGATGTTGTTATTTTAAATAATTTTAGTTAGTAACTGAAATCCTTTAAAATTGTACACATAACATTATCAGCCATGTTTGCTCTAGCGCACACTGACGGGTTCCTCACGGTGGTACGCAAACGTGTCGCGTTACTGATGCGCTTGAGTCTGTGGGAGCACCAACACCATTCTCAAGGTTATTGGCGATAAGCCGGACTGTCCAATTATGCAGCACTGGGTGCATACTCATGTGCATGTAAACGGTGCATCGAGTATAAATAAAATATCTTAATTAATGTATATTAACATAGATATAAGTTTTTTTACTAACAAAATATGAGCAATAGTGCCTGAAATAAACATATTTTTATTTATTTATAACGTGTCTACACATAAATGCATAGGTTGTTTTTAAAGATTCCATTTGATACTATTACTTAAATTCATATCGTGATTTTGCGAAGTGTATATTGCAGGTGACTGTACGCTATGCTTACAAGAATTTATTAAAAAATATGAAGTGTTTTTAACGATATCCTGTATAAAATACTCTGGGTTAAAAGCGCTTTTGTGTTGATAGAGATGATCACTTGATCACAAACTGCAGGGATAAAGTATCAAAGCAAGCATTTGATGAGTCCGTCAGGATCATAAAACAAAGTTATTTTATCAAAAGAACATCGTAGCTGCTAAAAAAATATAAAGTAACACCTGTAGGAAATATCTATTAGCAAACAAAATAAGCTTCCAACAGATTTTTTTATTGTTTATTATTTTTAATTTTGTATTGTTTAATATACGATCGGGAGCTATGAATCTGGGTCACCAACATAAACCTTAATATCTCGGAAACTAATAATGACAGCTTATTCAAATAAAAAGTATTTTATAGACTATTTAATACTACTGAAATAAAATTAATAAAACAAGTGTATTGATAATCATACAAGGTGTTAAAAAATTAACTCTAAGAATTTTATGGGCTTATTCGGTATCGGAAATTGAACAACTTTTGTTCTAAAACTTTTCGAAATTCGCCAATTTTTTTTATGTCCGTCCATACAAATCAATTAAAATATTTTTTAGAATTTTATGGAAAGTTATAATCAAAAATATACACGAATTTCTAAAAGTTGTAGAACAAAAGTTGTTCAATTTACGATACCGAGTAACCCCATAAAATTCTTAGAGTTAATTTTTTAACACCATATACCTATATATAGATGTCATATTATGTAATATTTAGTATTGTTTTTAATTGAATAACCTAGCATTCTTAGTGTCCGAGATATTAAAGTTTTATACTAGCTGTGCCTACGGTTCTGCACCAGCAATAGGGTATTAATTATTTTAAAGAAAGTATACAAGGTTAGTCGGAAATTAGGTACTAATCCGCAGGCATCTTAAAGTATCACTGATGACTGTTTTAAAGCAAGTGTTAAAATTTCAAAATTCTATAACTTTTTCTTCCAAAAAAATATATTTTTATTTTAGTTTTTTCAAAAAATCTTCTTTCCTACTTTAGTTACGAATTCAGAAAATGTAGCTTCAGATTCGTGATCCCAAATATGACCTAAAATGTAAACAGCTGATCATAACTAAGGATAGATAGATGTTAGCATTTTATGAAATCTTTGAACAGCAATTTCTTTTAAACTATTGACTTTTGGGGAAAGTTGTAGAACAAAAGGTACTCATCATTATGGGTACTTTAACACCCTTTCCCCTTTCTGACTAACCTTGTAGAAAGAAAAAAATATGTAAAGGAAAAAAAACATGAAAAAGTAGAGGAGATACACGCTTTCGAAGTTTGTGGAGGGGGCATTTTCTGTCCTCGTCACACGAAACGGATATTGTACAGAGCGATGTCAGACACTATGAAATTTTAAGGTATGACGTCATTTTTAAGTAGTGTTGTCTCTGTCTCGTGAACAATTTAAAATTGTTTATTACTTGGGTAATTAAATATTTCATTGGTTTTTTCACTGTTGCTTAATATTTTTCTAATACTTTCGAGATTTGTAACATTTTTTTTGTCAAATACCCTTTTAGGCTTTAAACTAATTCTGTTTCATAGTTTTTACGTGATGCGTGAACAAATAAATATCCAGAGTGACAAACATTTCAAAAATTGTATTTTTGACTTGTTATCTATCACTCTTTTTAAAAAAAATATATATTTTGTTTTTTTTATTTTTTGGATCTTGTTTTCTGTTTCTTGAAATTATGTTTTGTGAAAAAAAACGAAAGAGTTCATAAGTACTATTGCACATGAATACAAAGGAAAGTAGAGAGTAGAGTCACCAATTACTTTGGTGACAGAACACTAAAAAAACGAATACCATATCTATTGAACAGTCTACTGGCAGACATAAAGAGTGAAACAAATAAAAACAGATTTAAAATAAATTGAAAAGATATTATTTAGAAATGTGTTAAAGTGCTACCTTTAATAAGTCTTAAATAAGAAGCCTAAAAAGTGTATAAAGACTCACCAGATCCCACGGTCAAACCATTACTACGGTTTTGTGGGGCTTAGTTTATAATTTATTTGCTGTATGTGAACTTAAAATAAATAAATAAAAATAAAGGCTGACACAAAAAAAAACTGTTTCATTGAGCCAAGTTTTGACCACTCGCATCCTAGTTTTAGGCCTTCGAAAACTGCTGGCTAAAAACGTTTCACAAACTAACACGAACATATTTTGAAAAAAAAATCGGTGCATAAATTCTTTTCGGGGGATCGCCATCACTCAACTTTAAAAAATGCGCATATCTTCAGCCACGGTTCCCCCGAACCGAATCGATCCCCTAGTGAATAAAAGTCGCAAGCGCAAACTTCCTTTAACTTTATTATTCTCGTGTATGTACTTAATATTAAGTTGTAACGTGGTCAAATGTCTGGGGGTCACTTGTTAGCTTAGGACCCTTGGATCGATGGGCAATGTAATTAAGTCGTAAATTGGGTAGTCGATAAATATTGGAATGACGCCATAAATTGTAGATTCGTTGGTGTTTGATACTTGTTGGTTTATTTTGGTGTGAATTGGTTGGTTTAATTATAATTGTTTGGAAGTGATGTTCTTTATACCATATTAAACAACATAGATTATCCAATAGTGTTTATTGTTGAATAAATTTATACTTATAAGATAGATCATAGATGTCTTTGTAAACCTTTTTTGAAGAGTGTCTTCGTAGACGTATGCATTTTGTTTCCATTTTTCTGACATTGGTGGCGCTGCTGTCTTTCCTTTGGTATACGAATGTAATGTCGTATGTGTTCATTAATAATTATCGTGTTTATAGAAATCTAACGTGAGTTTTATTGCCGAAATCCAATATTTATGATGATTAAGGGAACAATTCCAATCCATCTGCGGGCAAGTGAGTCATATGAAGCAAAAAACCTGACACCATTTGTGTCCGGAAAATGGCAATAGGCTCGCCACATATTACATGGGACTTAATACAAGAGGCGAAACGTATGTGTACAGACTCCTGTAATAGAATACCTCTGTTTATCCTCTGTTTTATTCAATTGTGTATCCCATTGTAGAGTAACAATAGGCATGTTGACAACATCAATAAATTGCAAATCTAATTAGTCCGCCAGTTAGAGTTTTGAAAAATAATATACACGTATTTTTTGTTTTGTTAAATCTATGAATATTTGGAAAGGAAAGATAAAACGCATCAAAATTCGAGAGTGCGGGTTTGTGATGTCAGAAGCAAGTCAAAATTGTACTTGCTTGTGACGTTTTGCCAATTTTAAGTGTCGTATCTTCGTCAATTTTGGTTTACGTAACAAAAGAAAAAATAGGGGTCAAATATTTTTTGATAATCCAACTGAAGGACTAATTGGATTTTTTCAGTCAAGTACCCTTTGTTGTTACCCAATATTAAAACGTGTGTTTATTTTATGGCTATAAAATATTATCTCTATCTCAGAATTCGCTATGGTAGTCGTACAATTATTCTATGGTGTTTATTAGTTCGGCTTCGCACGTGTACTTTTTATAGCTTAAAGCCTTCCTCTTGAATCGTTCTATCTAAAAAAAAAACCGCATCAAAATCCGTTGCGTAGTTTTAAAGATCAAGAGAAAGTTATTTAGAAGAAAGTTGAGTTATTGCAACACAATATTGGTTCGACTTCCACGCGAACGAATTCGTGGGCACAGCTACCTAGTTAAAAATATAATCAGAATGCAGTACACATAGTCTAGAGCTTTAATCTACAAAAAAATAACCTAAACATTCCCTAAAAATAAATCTACACCTAATTTACAAGCATTACTCAAATCACCTTCTAAAAAAACATTAAAGAAAGCCTAGTACATCCTGACGTCACGCGTCAGTCCAAATCTCCGCGTATACCTACTCACAGCTAAGGGTAAAATCTGTCGGCAGAAGCAACAGCCGAGGGGGGCGTTGTCATGGCAACCGCTCGGGCGAGCCACCTCAATTTTTGCCCTAGTTACTGCCCGGCGAACGATTTTGATACAATGCTTAATAAAGCGAAGGGTATAGCAGTCAGACTGCATCGATTGGACGTCTTTGCGTATCTATTGGAGTTTGAAGAAGGTGTTGTGAAGGTTGATCTATTTTGTTTGTGTATAAATTGATAAAGAGATCAGATTGAGTAAAATGATCCATAGAGAAGCTCATAGATAAATTTGTCTTTGTTCACGACTCAGACCACAGAACATAACATAGACTATGGACCATAGTTTAGTTTGCTTTTGTATAGTTTTATGGGTTAACAAGTAATTTTATACAACATTATTTGACTTCAGTTTCAAGAATTTTTCGTTTAATTTTAAGAGTATGTCAACTTTGGCGTGAATATAAATGCTCTGTCTCTCTTTCTCGGAATAAAACAGGAGATTTAAATCATTTATCAGAGATTTTCTTTCATTTGTTTTATCCTGGGGACTGACTGACTAGCTGAGTGACTGACTGGTAGTGAAATCAGAACAAAACCGTGAATGGTTTGTTTTTTTTTCATCTTCTTTGCACAGACACAGAATTCGGACCGGTTCTGAGAAATTCCACACGGAAAAACCCAATAACACTTTGCCCTACTTGAAGATCGAACCCAGGAACTCACACTAGGAGTGAGACGTACTTATCGTAACAGCTAAATATAACAGGTATCATAAAATAACAGACTGTAACTGTAACAAGCTAATTGAAAAAACAGTTCCTGTTCTACGAGATAACAAAACCCTTATACGACAAACACAAGCTTTTCTCTATTCATGCTTATGAGAGTTACCTTAGTTAGAGTAAGATAAAAAATGTTACATGTTATATTGTAACACCTTGTTACAGTCGTCACAAGCTTTTTCCTTTTCTCGCATAGATTTAACACCTTATTTAGAAAGATAAGTACCAACGCGAATGACTACCTAAGAACAGCTGTTACAGTAAACAGGTTAAACGTTTCTATCCGTGGTAAAAGAGGACACACAATAGTTTGTTCCCACAATACATACATAGTATGAAATAACAGACTGTTATTTTGTAACAGGTTTTTGGAACTGTTATTTACTTACGTGGAACAGATACGAGATTTTAGCTGTTACAACCCACTCCTAACTCACACTCAGTGGCTGCGCTTGCGACTACTACCTAGATCAATGAGGCAGTCGATATATTTTGAAATAAATAACAAATATGTGAGTGTAGGTAAAAAGTAATTTTGAAATGACACCGGCGGTACAACAATCATCAGAGATACTTTAGGTGCCCTGTGGATTTCTACACCCTTTTCTAAACCTTGTATAAATCTACATCTTTTTTAATGTTATTATGACTAAGTAATCAAAAGAATGGCCTACATAGCCCGTCTCGGCTCGCTGGGCCAAGATATAGAATAGCTTTTCCAACATCATTTTATAAAAGAAAGTAATTAATCTAATTACCGATGGACCCAAGTTCCGATCCATTAAGATGAATGAAAAGGCTAAGTGCCAAGGATTTACGAATAACTTGTGAAGTAAGAAATTAATTTGTTAATTATGGACGGATTCTTAGCTAAAACTTTCTTGATTCAGTTATAAGTTTCAGATTTGTTGCTGACTTTTGAACCTAGCACGCGTTTTAAAATAATTCCTCGCTTAGTTTGAAATTCTTCTTCTTATCACTGTCATTAAAAGCTTATCGTAATCTACTGCTGAAAGTAGCCTCTCCCTATAAAAAGGTTTTGCTCATAGTCATACGTTAAAATCAGGTGTACGTAGAACCAGCCTAAACACTCCTTAATTTTATTTTAAACTAGCTGTACCCGACATTCGTTGCAATGCACTTTTTCCTACTTACTACCTACCTACTACGAGTATCTACCTTCAGAAACAAAATTAAAATAGTAACAAAAAGTTAAAACCATTTTCATGCATGCGGTAAACAAATGGGGAATATGGACATACTGAGATAATTTAGTTTTTTTTAAATATCAAAATTTTCTTTCATATGAACCTTCTCCTGACAATTATGAAAATAACAAAAAAAAAACGCGAAATCGGTCCAGCCGCTCACGCGTGATGCCGTGACCAAGGGAAATAGGGATTCATTTTTGTAACTATGCTACGACGGGACAAAGGCATCTTTTCATAATGAAAAGGTACGAACATCGATCACCACGATTGCTTACTGCGGGTTGACGACGTCAGACCATTAAGACCAGGTTTCCTCACGATATTTTCCTTCACCGTAAACCAGTTGCTTCTTAGATTACATAAGAACGTACATATGACATTGAAAAAGTCACATTGGTACAAGCCTGGATTTTATCCATTAAAAATACAAAATATGAAAAGTAGGATGTAGAAGAAGCGAAGCATGAATATCAGGACCGTAGCAGGTGACGTTAAATTATCTCTGCTTACCCCAGGAAACATGCTCGAGCTATACAAGGTATCCTAAGCGTGAAGCTGGAAATAAATGAGGTTGAGAATGGTCAGAAAAAAGATGGTACAAAAACACATTTAAAATATTTATGAGGTAAAATTTTATTCATGGTAGCTTTGACACTCGAAAACCATTTAATATTATCTTTCTGAACCTTCATCAACTGCCCTATCGTTTGTTTCCGGTTTGACATGAGTTTTGGAACAGCCTGTTAAGCATGTAAAAATACTTCCACATTATGCGGATAACGGATATGACTATGAGTATAGAATTGCGAGTGAACATCATAATAAATACTTAATCTAAGCTCCAGAGCGTTCAAAATTCACATCTAATTTCCGAAACTACTCCAACGCCATACAGTATAACATATAGAGGATCATGGCCTCATAACAACAGAGCCTTAAGCCCTGAAGCTCAAGGAAACGGCCCAAACTCTACCAAATATGACTCTAACTAATCCTCCAAACGCCCCTTCTACCATATCCCACCATTAACATGTCATTCCAACGATTATCGTTCTATTCGCGATCCAGCGCTGCGCGAATGCATTCCAAACTTTAATTTTCTCAACTAACCCCGCAATGTATACCAATCTCTTCTATCTAATCGCGTTTGAGTTGAGCTTAGTGGTGGAAATAAAATTTAATTAGTAAAACTCAGTTTTGGTGTTCAGTCTAGTCGGTTTTAATGTCGTTAGCAAATAGTGTGTATAAGTTGATATCGTTAGCTCTTGTTCAACAAACTGGTTCGGATTATTTTAGAAAGTTTGGCAGCGCACCAATCAGAGTTTAATATACGTTTAAGTCGATGTTAGTGTTCGCTTTGCTTTTAGAGTTCAACGGACCATTTGTACCTACTACTTAATTAACAGTTTAACTTAATATCACGCCTGTATTTAAAGGGTTGGGTAGATGTGTATAGTACACCCTCATTCTGCCATTATGTTTAAGTCCCATGTAATAGGTGGCGAGCCTGTTGAAAGAAAGAAAGAAGAAAAAGAAAGAAAAGAAAGAAAAATCATTTATATTATTTATATATATTCTTGTTGCCATCAACCGGGCACAAATCCAGATTCTGGACTGAAAAATTCCACACGGAAAAATCCAATAACACTGCCCGACCAAGGGGTGGAACACAGGACCTCAAGCTTAGCCGTCACGCTTGCAACCACTAGACCAACGCGGCAGTCTACATATTATTTTTAACGTTATTTAATGTGACTCAACTTTATCCACAATTTTGCTAACCCCATTAAATTCCATAAGCGTGATATTACGGATTCACGTCACAAATCTTAACACATTATTACAAATTAATGTACACAAAACATTAATTTACACGTCTTTACTTTGCAAATCACGTCTTGCTACGTTTACTACGCCGTAGCTTAGACAGCTACGCCGTAGCACGGTGTACTACGAGATCTCAACAATCATTAAACGTCAAGAATTCATTTAGATTAAACAGAACATCTGTGTTGCTAACGAGGGGGAGGGGAGGGATGGTTTTAATTAATTATTTTTATTATGGCGCTGATGTAGCTAATGCTCGGATGTGCTTAATGAAACGTTGTGTTGGTTTATTGCGATTTGAAATGGCAGAGAAAATGGCGGTTTAAACATGAAACACAAGGAGTTGGTAGTTAAGGATGGGAGAATATAATTGAATTGAATTTTTGAGCACTCAAACAGGATATCATAGAATTAGAAGTCTGCAACATTACAATACTTCTTCCATGAGGTAAACTGAAAAACGTGGAATCCTCGAAACTTTCACGCTAGCCCAATTTTACCTTTAAAGCAAACAAATTAAAAACCTTCAAACGAAACACGCTTTCGAATCGCAAAAAACTTCAAACAATCCAAAACAGAACAATAGCCTCAAACTAAATCCAACAGTGGCTCTCACTTTCTGCAAACGCAATCAACAAAATAGTGGAAATTCGCAGGTACGTCAGTTTTCGAGCAACATTCACAAAAACTAATCAACGCTAAAAGGCAACGTTGACAACCCTGACCGCGCCGTGAAAAATGTAGCGATTATACCTGCCCACGTAGGCCGTAGCGAATTGCTACGAATGTACTACGTAGACGCTACGCCGTAGCAATTTGAGTGTCAGTATTGGATTTTGCGAAGCAAATGCTTTTTTGCGAAGTACTTGTGACGAAAATAGAAGTGCAACGACATGCAAAGACTTTTTTGTGACGTTTTACTAGTTTTTGCGAATACTTTGTTTTGTATAACGAGGCTTTGTACACCAACCGTTTCAGGCTTTTGAACAGCTTAATGTAGTTATTAGCAGGTCGAGTTTTTTTAAGAAATGAATACTGTTACGAAAGCTTCATATGTGTGCACCGCTTGAATCAATATGTGGTAGGTGATGTTGCTTGAAACTGAACGAGGCTATATAAGTTAGCTTAGAGGGAACAAGAAAAGAAGGTGATGTTATTAAGACCATATTAATTACTAACTTAATTATTACAATAGATTATACATAGGTCACCAAAGAGTTCATATAAATCAGACAAACCTTTTTTTTTAATCCTTAGATAATAAACTTTCGATTTTCTTACATGAATTATGGTGTAAATAATATAATTACAGCTATAATATTAATAAAGAAACACTTTTAATAGCACGCACTATTTCACTCAACAAATACCACATCTCATTGCTTCAAAATGTTTCAGCAAAACAAACATCAAGACACAAAAGCCAATTATCGCACATTCGTAGCACAACGCTACGTCGCTACGCAGCTACGAAGCTACGGCGTAGGTTAAACTAACAATGTGAGCTATACAGCGTGCGCCACAATGAAATCTAATGTACACAGGGAAAATATAAAAACTCTTTACGTAATGTCATAAATAGAAACTATTGTCTTTACTCTGCTTGTTTGTGAATTAAAGGATATCTATTTAAACCCAAGCTTTGAACAAGTTAATGGAAGAACTTTGAATTAAAAACAAGGTTTAAGCCGTTTAACCGTCTAAACTTTTTTGTATTATAACTTTCGTGAAACAAATTCATATTATGATTAGTTACGGTTCACTCGCGTGCATTTTTTGTGATTGCCCGACTAGTTTCGGACTCGAAACGGAGCTCTTAATCATGAGCTGAACACGCGGCGAGGTCGCAAGTCGATCTGTTTCTAGTTGGGCAATCCCGTGAAATGCAAGTGAGTAAACCGTAACTAATAAACTTTTAAAAAATACGATAATACTGGCTATGATCAAGAGCACATTTTATGGTATTTATTTACATCTCCATTTTAATAGTCCATGCTAACATATACGCTACTTCAGCTCAAGGGCGTTTAATCAGCAGGGCAATTGTTTAACGTAACCAACATCAATCATGACAGTTGATGTGTCAAAAACAATATTCATTGCGTGGTACATAGTTGTGGAGAAGTTGAATTGTTAATACAAACGTTGCTATGGAAATTGTTGACATGTGAAAATCAAAGCCATAGCGATTACGAGTGTGTTGCGCAATTATAATGATGTTTTAAGAGGCTTCTTGAGCCGTCGAAATTCTTGAAAATGACGGTTGATATAATTGACATGTCAATGTAAATTGGTTAATGTTATGTCTTAGATTATTGTAATTGTTGAACTAATACCGTTATAATTAAAGTAAAATACAGAAATGTCCAGAACAAAGGTAAAAATAAAAAACTTTTGTCTTATTGTTGTGTTTCGCAACAACTATACAATAAGCTCCTTTGAACTCACTTAAGACCGAATAAACACTTACAATGTTCTTAACATACAGAGAAGAATTTAAAAACCTTCACGTACTACGTAGTCATAAATGGTAACTATAACAATTGTCTTGCCTCGTAGCGCTACGATGCTACGGTTTATCGTAGCTTACGGCTACGATTTCAAAAGTGTATGAAATCAATAGGTAGTTAAGTTTTATTTTCCATTTTCTCCTCGTTTTTATCAATTTATTAATTTTAAGGAGCAAAAATTGCTGCGTTTTGGGATACTTGATTTGACGCAGTTTTTTTTTTATTTGTGATAATATGTTTGCTCTTGACTCTTGTCAAGGTGGTCAGAGGTGATAGAGACAAAGTCTACGATAGAGCGAGCTTACCCAGAAGAAACCTGTTCACTCTTACTTTGAAGAGATTCGGGTTGTAGCGTTTTTATAATATTTTTATCTTTTGAATTTTTAATATTAAATTCCACGAGAATCTTGAATTTGCATCTACAATATGCCTTCGTTTCAAATACCACTTTCACTAATCATGTTGACACAAACTGCAATTTTATATTACAACTTTCCCAGACAAGCACATAAATATAGATGGAGTAGAAAACTTACTTAAAAAGTTCTGTTTTAACAAAAAAATTTATTATTATTTATGTTAAGAACTTATTTAAATGCAAATAATTGTCGCTCAACATAATAGTGGTGGCAAAAGTTGGATATTTGTCTAATATTTTTAGATGGTACACTTTTAAAGATAGTAAGAACAAATAATGTCATTTTTTGTAGTTAAATGGAACTTAGTTATACTACGTTTTATAATTACTGACAAAATAAGTAAATATTTGCCACAAACATTCCTTTTTATACGTATTAAGAATATACAACAATTTAGTATTATTTGATAGAAATTATGGAAAGAATGCGGAACATGAAAAAATAAACAAAATGGATGAAAATTTAGAGGAGATATCGTATCGTTAATAACTTGACCATTTTATTAAATACTTCATTATATTTTTCTGTTTCTTATAATTTTTGTAACAGTTTCTAGATTTTAATAAAAAAAAACATCGAATTAGTTCGTATTTGTGATATGTTATTTGTTCGTATGGTATACGAATAAATGTTTAAGTAAATTATTATTTGTGAAAACCTGCTTTCTCAACGGTGTTACATAGGTCAGTTTTACAAAAGAAGAATCCTACTTTATCATGGATGACGTAACAGGCACGTACACCTTCTAATAAGCGCAGAGCAAACTGACGTCAAGCATGTAAAACATACGGTAGTATATAGATAAAAATAACTAATACGACGTAATTACAAAAAAAAACTATATACCTTAGGGCCTGCTACGTGGTCGTCGGTTAACTCCTAACTATAATATATCTGTCAAGCCATCATATTTTATTTATTTATTTATTTGGGATCTCCAACAAAGGATACACATACACAAAATAAATCACAATACTAAATAGGTTATTTTCCATGTGCTCCTTCAATTACAGGAGACCACAGCATGCACATATTATTATAACTAGGTGTAATCAGGGTAATAATAATAAAAATAGAGAAATTAATCGTGAAATTTGAGAAAATAAAATAAAATTAAACATATCGAGATTGAGCATTCATATTAATATTGTTTGGTAGTAATAATAATAATTATGAATTTGAATTTTGATTTGAATAAATACTTATGTTACTTTGTGTATAAGCAACGACGTGACCACATGTTTGGTGCAGTGGCTAAACGATTGGCTTCTGCGCTACGGGTCGTGGATTCGCGTCCCACACGGAACAAAAATTTGTATTGCCTACAGATGGTTGTTTCAGGTCTGGGCGTTTGTGTATGTGAGATTTGCGTCTGTAAACGCACCCACAATACGGGAGAAATAGGCAGGGGAAAAGTTTCTTTAAAAAGAAACTAAGATTTTTGATACTAGTTTTTTTTTAAATAGCTTATTTTTTGACAGAATAATCTCACAAAAACCGTATTTTAAGCACAATGTATAGGCGCAGTAAAAATAAAATTTTGGACGTGAAGCAATTTAACTTAAAAAAAGATTATAGAGTCATTTCATTCCTTCGGCAACTTAGTTTTAATATTGGCTATAAGTTTTTCAATACCTGTATATGGACGAAATAATCGCCTGTTGACACTCAACTTTCCAAACTGTTTATTATTTTCAAGATAAGCGTTATCCAATGATGGTGAAACAGTTACGATAGTATGGGAATATTATCGTAACGTTTTAGTTGACGCTATATTGACACACCGGTTATCTTACTAAGGGCGTATACATACAGGAAGCAGGTAACCAGCGCCGACCTACCAGCGCTTATCGGTACTGGTCCGTGTAACCGCTACATAAAGGAAGCGGATAGAAGCAGGGGCTGGCATTTTTTAACAAAAATAAGCCTTATTCCCTTGCAAATAAAGCAATAAATGACGGCCTACCAGCGCTGATCGGAGCAGGTCGGAACTTGTCGGCGACGTTCGGAGCTTGTCGGCGTTGGATCGCCACACAGTATAGAAACTACTTGCGCCGACTAACTGCGCGGACAAGCGCTGGCAGATCGGCGCCGGCAACTCGCTTTCTACGTGTATACGCACTAACACAGTACTGTAATAAAACCAGTATTAAGTTTTGCACATTACCATCTGCCAAACATACACACATCAAAAAAAGTTTGCGATCACTAGCATAATTATGTATGTGAAGATTCCGAATTCAAAGTCCAACTGAAATCTGATTTATAAAAAAAAAAATATTTCCATATTACGAGCCGCGTCCATTCCGTAACGGTTTACTAGTAAATATTAAATGAAAAAAATAAAATTAAAATAATGTTTCTTTGGGAAAGTTGTTTGTTGTCATGAGAACAATCATGTGTTAAAGGATCGATCACTAATTACCAGTCACCCTATATTTATCTAGATACTCGTAACTATCAATCTATATTTATCATGATAACTATCGCTTTGAATACCGATTAGAAAATTCGGCTTCAAAAAGGCTATATAATTTTTCAAAGTGATCGCAAACGTTTTCTGTACCCCAAGTGTGAGTTTTTTTCGTTAACTACTGTAGTTGCGTCACGACAAAAATGTATGAAAATTTAGGCTGCGTCTCTAGGCGCACCGTTCACTAACTAATATTCGCGCGTTAATTGAACGGTGCGCCTAGAGACGCAGCCTAAATTTTCATACATTTTTGTCGTGACGCAACTACAGTAGTTAACGAAAAAAACTCACACTTGGGGTACTGATATGTGTATATTTGATATGTGATACATACTCGAATCAAAAACTAAAATCGTTAAATCACCGACATCACACGCTCCAATTAATCTGCGAGTCTCAAAAATCCGCCATCGACATGTTACCCACAGCGTGACAAGTAACAAACACGACGTGACACGATGACGGGACAGGCTCACGTCAGCGTGTTCCCGTTAGAACACGGCTTTTTTTGCACGGCCCGCTAAGCACGCTTTTATAAAAGATAAAAGTATAAAGATAGAGGTTTTCTTTTGTGTTGTGGTTGAAATGGAAGTATGGGAGGTATTATATGGAGGTATTTATTAATTAGAATTAGTTCCGTGTGGTGCCGGACGTAAAGAAAAGGCGACTAAGGGATTCACTAGAGGATGGGCAGCAGCGTTCTCTGAGTTTTTTAACAACCATACTGCGATCGCCAACCCGCCTGCCAAGCGTGGCGATTATGACAAACCCCGGTATTGGGATAGGTGCAGTGCAGTGGACGTCTTTCGGCTGAATCATCATCATCATCAATTGGAATTATACGTTGCCAAATGGAATAAAAACAAGTAAGTAAAAGTAGTGATAGCCAGGGGCGGATTTCCCTATAGGCCAGGCAGGCCCGGGCTTAGGGCGGCAAAATTTGGTGGGTTTTTTCTTTTAGTAGTCGCGCCTTTTGATAGTCTGGTGAGTTTTATCGCGATCAAATAGATATTACGGTAAAAAACAATTTGTGAATAACGATTAACTGTTACTTACAAACAGAAATGGTAAGCATCAGTATTTGAAACACTGATTGAGATAATTTTATAATTTACGTTACGTTACGTTTTTCGTTGTTTTTTATTTTTATTTAATTTCTATGGTTTTTTTACTTCTTCGTGATTTACAGCGAGTTGGGTGCGGCAATATTTTAAAGGCCTAGGGCAGCCAACGTATCAAATCCGCTCCTGATGATAGCCTACCGTAGCTAGATTGATCCCGACCCGCACCTTTGAGTTTTCGTGTTTATATGCGGACCATGATCGTCACTTGCTAGTGCATGCAAGTGATAATGTACGTATTTTCGTAATTGCCATAAATTAGCTGTTTTTCGGTACATCTTTAAACTTAGCCAGTTGTTATGATTAGTTTAGGACTACTTTTTTGTCTGGACAATTTTGGAGGATGACAGTTTATATTAGGGTACTTGACTGAAAAAATCTAATAAGTCTGTCAGTTCGATTATCAAAAAATATTTGACCCGTATTTTTTCTTTTCTTACGTAAACCAAAATTGACGAAGATACGACACTTTTAAAATTAGCAAAACGTCACAAGCAAATACAATTTTTACTTGCTTCTGACGTCACAAGACCCCACTCTCGAGGTTTGATGCGTTTTATCTTTCCAAACATTCATACATTCAACAAAAGAAAAAATACGTGTCCATTATTTTTCAAAACTGTTAACTGACGGACTAATTAGATTTGCAATTTATTGATGCTGGCAACATGCCTATTGATTTATATTAATTTTCCGTAGCCTATTCCTAAGAAAATAACAAAAATTTGGTGTTTTACATACGCCTGAAGAATTCAAGGGTTTTAATAAATAAAAGAAAATTGTAGTATTAATCTGTCTCCCCCCACGCACAAGATAACGTCCTAACGAAAAATAAACATAAATCTAAAAATCATATCAAATATCATTAAATTACACAAGAAAACATCGTTTAACGCGTCGATAGCTCTCTTTTGTGGTGAGTCTTTTATATCCATTCTCATTCATTGCTAACTAAGATTAATGTGGTGCAATCTGTCTCGCCGATAACTATCTATGATGTAGATTATAATCGTAAAGGATGGGTGGTTCCACGCCATTTTTCATAGGTTAGAGAGGAGAGAAAAAACAAAGTATAAAAAGAGATGCGTAAAAAAATATGTAAGTGCTCATTCACACTAAGACGATTCGTTTTTTTTGACGAATCGATTTTTTTCACGTTTTTTTTTACGGCTCCTATTATTTTTAAATGGCCGTGTTCACACGAATCGTGAAGAATGTCGGACACATCTTAAATCACGTATCGTCTTTTAAAAAACACGTTCGTCAAAAAACACGAATCGTGATTTTTTTGTGACGGATCCATCGTGTACGATAGTTCATCACGAAAAGAATGTGAACATCAATTCGGATATTTTGCCGAATCGTGATAAAACACAATTCCGTATGCAATGTGAACGTCCATCTGTCATGACGTATCGTGTTTTATGACGAATCGTCAACGACGGAACCCGTGTGAATGAGCCTTTTAAGATGTATCTTTTTGAAATATAAATTTTCGGTGAAAGAGAGATATTCCATTCCCCAATATCAAGACATAAGCTGCCTTATTACAAAAGATGGTTTAAACCAAGACTAAGGTAAACCCAGGTTTAAAATATACCCATCACTTTCTTATGTCATATAACAAAAAGAGACGGGGCTATTTTAAAACCTAGGTTTTTCTTAGACCAATCTTTTGTAATAAGGGGGAAGAAGTTTAAAAAAAACTTTTATAGGTATACTCTTATATCGTAGGTACGTTTACAGACACCAATCTTCACATGCCCAAACATCCTAGCCCGAAACAATTATCTGTAAGTCATACGAATATATGCTTCGTACGGGAATCAAACCCGTGTCCCATTGCGCAGCAGTCAAGCACTCAGTCATTGCGCGAAATGAGTAGTAAAAAAAAAAAATTTAACACCATAATAAAATACTGTGGGATTTTGATCGAGAGAACTACTTCTTATAGTTGAACTAGCGACCCGCCCCGGCTTTTCACGTGTACGTTTTATAGCTTAAAACCTTCCTCTTGAATTACTCTATCTATTAAACAAAACCGCATCAAAATCCGTTGCGTAGTTTTAATGATCTAAGCATACATAGGGGCAGACAGCGGGAAGCGACTTTGTTTTATACTATGTAGTGATTAAAGAACACTCTTCTTTGAATAAATTAACCTGCGGTTGAAAATATTGAATGGTATATGAATAGATAACTCACACTTCTTCCATAAGAATAGAAAAGATCATTTACACTGTAATAAGTTTTCCAACTATAATATTAAAAAAACTTTAAATAAAAGTAAAAACCGACTTCAAAAAAAACTAAAAAAGAGTGAAATAATTAGCGAGATGCAAAATTAACAGTTTCAGAAGTCGGTGGCTTTTATTTGTTTCAGTGTAGAATTGCACCGACTTCTGAAACTGTTAAGTGCCATAAATTACACGGTCTTAAATTTAAATGACATGGTTGCGTAATCTTTCCAACAACTAGATAATTTGCTTTAAGAATAGGCATTAGTGTATAATTTTACTATCATGACTGCTCCTTACAAATACATACAAACTTCTTTGTTCTTGGCTAATGTTTCTGTGATCACAGTTAAAACAGAGATTGAAAGTCCTCATCAAAACTTTTGCTTAAGAAACCACAAACGAAAACGGCATCTAAGTATTTTTTTTTTGTTTTTGTTGTTTATTTCAAAAAGCGCTGAATCTATTTCGATAAAATTTATATGGAACCACCTCTGAAGTATGATCTACCAAACAAAAAAAGAATCATCAAAATCCATTCATAATTGGAGGAGATAACGCGTAACAAACATACAAAAAAAAAACAAAAAAAAACAGCCTCCTCCTTTTTGAAGTCGGTTAAAAACCATTCAAACTTCTAACTCGTCAGCTATAATATTATCATTGAATAAACCACTTCAAAACCTAATCATACTAAATCACCAATAAAACCATTCAAAATTAATAACAAAGAAAATAAACTTGGACTGAAAGTTATCCATTCTGAACATATTTCAATAACGTGCCAAGTGATTGAATATCTTCAGTTATTGGCATAAGTATCAACCAATAGAATCTCGCATCTTATTCACTCGAGTTTACATAAACAGTTTTCTTTATTTGCCTCTTTGCTTATTTACACTTGGGAGCAATAAATCCAGGCCACCAACATAAAACTTAATATCTCGGAAACTAAGAATGTTAGCTTATTGAAATAAAACAATTTAATAGTCTATTTAATAATACTCAATAATTTTATTACAGTAGTATGCCAGCTTATTCAAATAAAAAGTATTTAATACCAGGGACTGAAAGCGGTTACGGTTAGAGGTTGAGATACGTCAAAAATATACGGTACCGGTTTAAAATAAAGGTTGAGATGAATAGATACCTTTATAAATAAAGGTTGGACTATACCGTTATTTAACCTTCATACGATTTCAGTACCGAAAAACGTGCAAGACAGGGCGGCGGTGCGCGGAGTCGATGCGAGGGGGAGGGTCGAAGACGTTATAACTTGTGTATTTTGCTTCTACCGAAATAGTATACATATCCAACCTCAAAATTCCGCTACTGAAAAAAAAACGGTATCGAAATATTTCGGTAACCCTTATTTAACGGTATGACGTCATACTGAAATTTAAAGGTGCCTTAATTTTTGTGTAATTCAGTCCCTGTTTAATACACTATTAACTAGTTCTTACTCATTTTATTAGAGTAGTATAATAGTCCATAAAATACTTTTTATTCATTCTCAGTTTCCGAGATATTAAGGTTTATGTTGGTGACCCGAATTCATTGCTCCGGAGTGTATTATCGTTACTGAGCTTCATGTTTGCAGAATTATAAAAATGTCTCATGTTTGTTTGATTTTCAATTTGTAAAGTGATCCTCGGCCTGGAATTCTTGGCGTCGCTTTCTCAACTTGAAGCTATCTTTGAACAAAATAATATCTGAGAAATATCACCACTACCAGGTTACAGTGATCATGAGTGATAAATATTGAAAGAAAAAATATATTATATTGATCATGCACAAATTCGAAGTTATATTTAAAACAAAACGACAAATCGAAATAGTATTATGAAAAAGATCCAGATACACGCTCAATCCTAAAATCACAAATTTTAATTTTCACAAGTAAGCATAACTTAATGGTATACCACGCAGTACCGTTAATACCGTCAGTATTGTTTGTGCAAATTCTTGCACAAGCTATTTGCGCAAGCAAGTCTCTGTATGTAACTAGATCTGTTTCAGATTACATAGTACTATTGAGATATCATCTCAAGAATTTGTTAAACATTGATCATTTATTTTGGCAAACTGTAAAACTGGGATGTTAACTATATTTAATAATAGACAGACTTACATCTATTTATTATTCAAAATTGTTTACATCTCCAATATGACAACCCAAAACACTCCTAAACATTTGATCCTCTCAAAAATTCATTTTCAAAAGCCATTTGTGTAGGAGCCATACATCATTTCATGACATTAATTATTTCGCAATATTCTTAAGAGCTCGAGAGGTTTGCGTCAAACACGGTACAGGTCCGACAAATTTTACAATTAAGTCTTTAAATAAGTACATGATTAATGACTTGGGGTTCTGTTATAATGAAAAGGGGTTCGCAAATCCTGGGATAAAATATGGGTTTCTTTGTACATTGAATAGCATAAGGTTGTTGAACAAACGTGTTGGGAAAGACTGGGATTCGTCAAGATGACTTTTGTTTATGAATTTTCAACTTAATTAAGAAAGTGTAGAGGTACTTTTTTGGAAGTGTTACTAAGTGATAGGTAAGGCCCGCCGCTGATTGTGATTTTTAGTCACGGTGACTTTTTGTCACCCAAGTCGAATGCTATGAAGATATATGCAAGTGCGCTCACTATGGTCACAGTAGACATATAAGCTAAAGCAGTACTTCAACTACCTACAATCGTCCGATTTGACACACTCACACAGACACGCACTGCAACAACACAAATAAGGTATTTTCGGGATGCAGTTCCATACAAAAATAAAAAACTACTCGGTATACAGAGCGTGTCTGTATGAGTGTTTCAATTCTTGAGATTATAGTAAGTTGAGGTACTGCTTTAGCTTATATGTCTACTGAGCTATGGTGACGTGACACATTACGGTGACAAATATACAGGCTGTAAGGGTAAACACCGTTATCTTTGAAACCAGTGGTTTGGTTTCATTTATAGAACGTAAAATCAATGAAAACAAACTTTTTTTTTTTTTATAAAGTTTTCATTTTTCCACGAAAGCATTTCACCCTACGCGCGGGGGCAACAAGCTACGGAAGGGGGCGCGGGGAACTCGCCGCGTGGCCCGACACACGTCCCCGCACAGTTTGCTACCCCAGTCAGTCAGCTGTCTCGCTAGCGAGTGCCTGTACGCCGCGTCGTAGCGCCGCCGCGCCGCTCATTTCTCGCGCGAGTATACAATTTTTTTTTTTACTCGTTCCTATATTTTTTAATTCACGTCAACTACCCATGGTTTGAGTGATAACGGTGTTTACCCTTACATGCTGTATATTTTCATAGAATTCGACTTGGTAACAAAAAGTCACCGTGACAAAAAATCACAATCAGCGCTTAGCTTTATAGATCAACAAGGATAAAAACATGGCACGCCCCTCCAACGTCTGTTTTCAATGTGTGTGTGCATATGCCAACGAGTCACCATGTTTGTGTTTGTAGATTTATTGCTCGACTAGTGCATAATTAAAGTGACCGCTCGACAAGGCGCACGTGTGTCATTCATACAAACCTCCAAACGGTACCATACTGTTAATTAGCGAAGTCAAATCTGTCGAGCGACTGATCCATGTTGGACATAGGCCTCCCTCAAGCCATGTTGGGGCAGTTTGCCATAATCGCCACGCTTGGCAGGCGGGTTGGCGATCGCAGTATGGTCGTTAAAGTACTCAGAGAACGCTGCTGCCCATCCTCTAGTGAATCCCTTAGTCGCCTTTTACGACACCCAAGGGAAGAGATGGGGTAGTGCTATTCTTTACATCCGGCACCACACGGAACTTGTAGATTCTAGCAAACGATATACGTAATAAACTGTTTTTATGTGTTAATGGTTTATTATTTATCAAATAAGCAATATCTTAAGCCAAATTGGAGCCTTTTCTTGGTTGAAGTAGATTTAATGATTTATTAAAGTGTATTTTTAGGCTTCCGATAAGATGGAACTGTTTTATGACTAAGAATACATTATACACAACAGGCGTGGGCCTCTTATCCCCGAAGGGGTAAACAGATGTGTCCTCCTATTACAAGAGTGCACCCACGTTTTAACTCTTGTATTATGTCCCATGTAATAGATCGCGAGTCTATTGTCATTTTTCGGGCATAATTATAGTGCTAGTTTGCCTAACGACGAAGGGATTGCCGATAGCGGCCCGACCGATGAACCGGTTCGTCAATGCCATTGTTTATCTATTGTGTCTATAATTACAGTACTTGAGACTTTAAACCGTCCTGCACGGACGACATCTTTTACAAGAAATAACATTTAAAAAGATCATAAGGCTAATTCTACTGATAAAATTGTTGCCAAACCACAAATGAAACACAACCGTCAGTCTGTTTTCGTTTACAAAAACAGTCAAAATGTTTGGGTTTGTTTTTGATGTAAAATAATTTGATAGTTTTTGCAATCGAAAACTGTCTGAATGGCTTCATTTCGGTTGCGAAGTTTAATTCACTGTAACAATATCCAAAACTCGCATTTCTTCACGATGTAACTTAGCGCAAGAATTTTATAAAAATACTTATGTCCCGCGAACTAGAAGACAAAATATGTATTTTAATATAGTGAAAAATAATATAATAATAAATGGAATACACCCGACGTGAGAGGTAGCGCCACCTACCGCAATTCTCAAGGTATTACACGGTTAGAATTTATTATAAGACGTGTTGGTTTCCTCGCTATTTTCTTTAGAGTTTCGAGGTAATAAAGTGCGGATTGGAAGGTTGAAAAATACATTGGCACAGCAAGAAATATGAGGAGAACTTAGATGGAATGTTGCGTTTGGTTGGAATAAATCGTTATGGAAGAAAAGTATATTATTTGCCGTCTTCATAATAAACATAAGCCTTCGTAATAAATGCTATGACTTTCAGCTGTTTGCGGTTGAGACGATCGGGTCCTAACGCTCCTATTCAAGGAAATTTCTCGAAGACTGGTCTGCACTAGAGGGCGTTGCCATTTAATGGGGCATCGATGCCAGTCTTCTGGGCACGGTAATAACTACGTAAGAATTATAACCTCGTCTACATCATATAGTAATCTAATTTTCGAATCACTGTGTATGATTAAAATTACAAATCAAAAACTGATTTTCTCGTTATTACAATAAATGAAACTATTAGGACTCCTTCGTTGGCCTAGTGGCTGCAAGCTCGACTGTTGAGCGTGAGGTCCTGGGTTTGATCCCCAGATCGGGCAAAGTGTTATTGAGTTTTTCCGTCTGGAATTTCAAAGTAGCAGCTCGGAGTCTGGATTTAAGCCCGGTTGATGGCAATAGGCCAAATAACCAAAATAGGTTAAATAACGGCGAAATGAGAGTGTACTATATACACCTCTGCCCTACCCTTCGGGGCATACGGGCGTGATATTATGTTACGAAACTACTGCCCATTCTCTAACTAAACTATTAAGTACTTTTATACAATTTAAATGCCTAAGTTTCATCGTTGAATAAAAGAACAACAACTTAATAATATTTTATAGCCTACTCACATAATTTCAATCTTTAGGCTACTGAGCCTAGGGCTTATCACAGAATTATAACAGTTTATTTAAATACGACAAAGACTAACAAAGCAATTAGGAAGATCCCGAGACAAGCCTTCAATGCCGATGGGATTTGAGAGTTTTTCAACAATACTTGAATAGACTATAATGGTTTTAACAGTATTGCAAGAAACAGAATTTTTAATTTTGAGATGTATTTATGAGAGAGATTCAATTTATAACATAGTATTGATAATTATTATAAATTAATTATTCGACATTAAAACAGAGCTTTCCACTGCCGAAATCGAGACTAATTCCGATACAATGCAATAAAATTTCTAAAGATAAAATATCTTCGATCCACGAGCCGCGATCTTCAGGAGAAATGTTGCGGCCCTATCTTTGTAAGTACTTTTATTTTTAATAGAAATTTAAAATACAGAGTGTAAAAGATTTGTGTAATTAATTAAAACCAAATGATCTACTATATACTATACTATCTACTGGCATAGAAGATCCAGCACGGGATGAAGTATGAATTTAAAAAAAACGCTTTTTTCTTACCTTTGGCATAAGTGATCGTATCCACACCACCTTGTATAAATCAATGAAAAATTATTTTGCAATTTTTTTATGTTCTTCAATATTTCACGAATTCGTTTACATCCTGTATGGAATGTTTGGGGTTACAATTTTTGTAGTCAGCTAATAACGTAAGATTGAATATCATGTTGTGCGATTACACTAGGGTTTCAATTTATACGAATCTCATACTACTATTACTGTAATGTCATGCCTTAATTGTTACATATTGTAATTGCCTTATTAAATAAGTACTGTAATTGTAACGTACGCAGAGCTAACTAGTATATTATTGTGGTGAAAATTAACGGAGAAATGAGCAGAGAAACTAGCGCTATATTACAACTTGGGAGACATTTTCCTAGCAGTGGAATACATTATGCTAAGCTGGTAAAGAGAGCGAGACTTTAAAGATTTCAATAATTTATGCTTTTTAGTTTCCTAAAAAGAGTATAAAAATACGTCATCATTCAGAGGAAAGATGTCCACTACTAGACATAGGCCTCCCCCAAGCATCGCCACATCGACCGGTCTCGTGCTTCTCGCATCCAGCGGATTCCCGCGACCTTCACCAGATCATCGGTCCACCCTGTGGGAGGCCTACCCACAATATAGAAATAACATTAAATCGCAATGCTTCAATATAAAATTACAACATTTATACACGTCAAATCCATTCCTACTAAACCAAAACCAACACACATTAACAACGATATCCTTCTCACAAAGTAATAAAAAATAACATAGGTCGTTACATGAAAGACCTTTGCCCGTTTACCTCAGACGTACGACCATAGACACGGGACATTTTATGACCAATAACTGGCAAGATGGCGGCGCGCGGGAAAATATTTTCGGCGACGAATTTGCGACTTGAAGTGGCCGGGATTTATTGTGTAGTGTTTGTCTTCAAGGAAATCGGCGACACTTGTCCCCGATGTAAGTTTGCGAAGTATTTATTTATGTTTTCGCGAAGTTTCCTGGCGTCGAAAGCAATATTCGTACTTAACCTCACTTTTGTGGCGGCTAGTCGTGTGTCAACGTCCTTGTGATAATGTTTTCGTGTTTATTGCTTGTTATTGGTGTTTTCTTAGTAGGTACTAATCTAGGTCTACGGAAGTTTAGGCGTGATTATTCTAAATTCATTCATTCTATTTTGGTTATTGGAAAAAAACTTTTTTTTTTAAACTTTCTTTGATATTTATTTTGCACGTAACTAATAATAGTATAAGATATTTATTATTAGTAGTGGCTAGTGAATTATTAACATTTTCTTTTTTAGTTTTAATATTATTTTTGTCATATGTTCAAAATATTCTTTAGTTGAGTAGAAGCATATTTGGATGTATCATCCCCACAAAAAAATTATAACATTACATCATTCCTAAAACGAGACAAGACAGCTAAGTATTTACATATTCCGAAATTGATTCAAATGAAATCAGTAACAGTTTTTAACTTCAGTAACAAAAACAGAATTTTTCACAAAGAATACAGCACATAGATCGTTTAAAATAACTAAACTTTCGAACAAGAATACGACAGATTTCTTAAATAAACTTTTAAACGAACAAGAGACGACGAAGAACGTCAATGATAAATAAAGAATGACTAACTTAGCCGATGTTCTGGCAGACAGGGAAATGGCGAAGTCTGCTATTGTAAAAGTATCTAAAAGATTTCGAACCTTTTTAAGTTGAGAACCTCATTTGCTGTTCAGGCAATGAAAGGAATCGAAGAGTATTAAGAAGTCATTTTGTTTCTGCGTATCATCTTACAAATTGGAAGAGACAACTCTTGGGATTGGATAATGTAGTTCTAAGTTCTAACAGGCAATGGCAGAACAATTGATCTTGTAGACTGATTATTATATATATTATTATATATATTATACTGGTATTTTTTGAAGCAGAAAACGTGCTTTTTTTGCTCTCAAACAAGTTTTTGTAGACAAAAACTGTATTATTAAAGAAACCTGAAGGCTCTCAGTACAATTCTTGCCTCAAAAAAATACCTAATTAGCCTATTGGTGAGCAAAGTGAATTTTTGACAAAAAGAATCATGGCGAGTCCTATACATTGATTTGTACCAAAAAAATAAAGAATTTAGAGAAGTTGGAGTAGCGTTATAATTGTTTTTTGGTGCCTAAAGAATAGCTTTAGGTATTTAAAATATTTTGAAAACCCCGCAATTTACACATAATTTATTTTATGATTCCTAACTTATCATTGGGCTAATTTCTGAACGCGACAACTTTGACAGTTGAGTTACGCCACGTTTAGAAATTAACTCAATTTCATAATAATTTTGTTAAGTTTATTTTATTTTGGGGTTCTAAAAATATTATAAATGCCGCAAGTTATTCTTTAGGGGCCAAGGATCAATAATAAAACTATTCCAATTCCTCTAAAAATATTTATTTTTATGTACAAATCCTGCCATGATTCTTTGTTATGTTAGAAAATGGGGTGTATGAAAAGAGCCTCCTCGAGTGACGATACTTCAGTACGTCGGGCGCACCCTGGGCAGTCAGCCTCCTACCAGCCTGGCTACCATCCTTGCTGACTGGCTAATCTTTTCACCACGGCATGAGCTATTCTTGTATACTCATGCCGACACGATAGAAGAAGAAGATGTTAGAAAAAAAAAAAGTTTTATGTTAATGTCACACGGCTGCCATAAGTTCGAATGCCATCAATTTCGTCATTCTACGAGTATCATTTCACGGATACTTACGTGAGACTGCTTATGGCATATAAAGGACGTAAACGAATTTTTGTAATTCCTTCAAACCGCTTGATCTACTGGTGACAAAGGTAAAAGGCTAAAAGGTTTAATCACGTGCATTTTTCGGAATTGCCCTTTTGGCATTAGATTTGGCAATCCCGAAAAATGCACGTGAGTAAACCGTAATTAATCATAAATATTAATTACGGTTCTCACGAAAGTTATAATGCAAAAACCCTAAAGGTTTTTTTTCAAAATCACGAAAAAAACATTGTGATTTACTTCTGAGTAATTTTAGCGCCCCAAATTAACTGACTGCAAAGAGCGATATCGCTCCAGTCGTAAATCCTGTGCGGGGTCAATAACACCAGTAGTTAGATCATGTGGTTTTAAGAAATTACACGAATATGTTTACACCCTGTATACGAGATAGAACACCTAACCATACCATGAAGGTACAAGTTGGTAGCCGACTGCAAACAGCAGCAGCAGACGACGTGTCGCTGCGACACTACTGGTTTCTATGTATTTCTATGAAATACCTTCCGCAGCTAGCGACACGTCACACGACTACACGTCGTACGACCGCAGACGACGTGTCGCCCGACCGCAGATCAGTAGTGCCACCGACGCTAGAGCAACGACACGTTGAATCTTTCTCAAAAAAATAGTTTTTTCAATTCCGAGGAAGAAAAACTGATAAATCAGGTGGCCCAATATCCTGCACTATACGAGGCATCTAACAAAAACAAAAGATACAAAAGTGAATCGCGGTCGCTAATCTCAAACAGGTCAAACATCTTCAACATTCAGAACTAACTGGAATACGACGTGTCGTCTGCTGCAACCATCTGCAGTTGGGTTCGGACGCTGCGACGTGTCGCTACGTCGTGTCGCTACGACACGTCGTCTGCTGCTGCTATATGCAGTCGGCTACGAACTTGAAACTTGAGTTACAAACATTACGAGTACTTGATATCACGGCTAATTTAATATCCGATATATGGAAAACCTTACACCCGATGAAATTAAGCCATAATTCGATCACACACTTGTATGGTGGTTATTGTTCATCGCGTATCCCTTACTAATTTGATCGAGAGCAATTAGAGCTACCCTACTCAACCTTCCATTCTTTCCATTCCGTTTTGCATAGCTACATAACAAGAGATTTATATTGTGTGTATCGACAGGTTTTTAGAAGGTTTAGGTTTTACTTAGAATAATCCATGTCTTACTAGCTTTTGCCCGCAGCATCGCTTGTGTGAAATTTTGAACCCGTTAAGTGACGATTTCCCATACAAACTTTCATCCCCTATTTGACTCCTTTAGGGGTTGAATTTCAAAAAATCCTTCCTTGTTCCTTGTCTACATTATAAAGGGAACCTCTGTGCAAAATTTCAGCTTTCTAGGTCCAAGGGTTTGGGCTGGGCGTTGATGAGTCAGTCAGTCAGGAGTTTTCTTTTTATTTATATAGATATCAAATTTATAAGAATCGACTTACACTGAACCTAAGCTGTAGTTATTAAATTCTTATGGTCGGCACACATCTGGCAAATTGCAGCGCAGAGCATTTTTCACTGCCAAACCACTATCAACTTTGATTAAAGAATTGTTGTTAAAGTTGTCCAAAATGTGTATAATTTGAAAGATTCTTACAGCAAAATGAATGTTTCACGATCAAAGATTTGTTTATCTGTCATACAAAATTTTAATAGCCAGACTATACTGTTATCTGTAGAGTATGTGAACTGATAAATATTTAAAAAAAACTGCCTTTGTCAAGGACTTAAAAATCTTGTCATAAGACCGATCCGTTGCAAAACTATCAAATCAAGTGGTCCCGCTGCAAAATATTTATTTCGAAGTATTTCAATACCTCCGGGTAAAATAAAATGTGTGTCCAATATCTGTGTTGCATTGCGTCGAGCATCACGTCGCGAAAATAACAAGCGATATGCCTTTTATATTAGTGGCCTACGTGAGCAGTGCTAGATGCACAGAGCGGAGCGTATAGTTTGATTTTAGCGGTGATTGCAGGAGAAATTTGAATTTAGCCTTATTCATCAAATACTATAAAGACTATTACGACGCAGCTGATAAAACACTCGAGTGCGTTGAAACGTGCCCGACGCAACGAGCTATACAGCTAGGTTCGTCCTAGCTTTATGATTTGACGACACGTTTAGTACAGTGGCTGAGCGATTGGCTTCTGCGCAAGCGGTCGTGGGATCGATTCCCACACGGAACAAAAATTTGTAGGTATGGCCTACAGATAGTTGTTTCGGGTCTGGGCATTTGTGAATGTAAGATTTGTGTCTGTAAACGCACCCACGATACAGGAGAAATCCTAGTGTGGGGCAAAGTGTTATAAAAAAAAAGATTTCTAAGCCCAAGACGCTCATCGTACATCACTTCATATAACGCTGACATCCTATCTTTTCTCCCCTTACCAACAAAAGATATTCAAAATACATACGCACAATAAAATTATGCGTCGTCTCCTTTACCCAATTGCCAGGCAAGCATACAAAATCACTTCCCTTATATTTGCCCCTCATATACATACGTATTTGCTGAACCAAGAGCCCTTCATAAAGGCATAGTCAACAAAAGATGCTAGTGTTACGGATAAGGGGGAAATTTTTCGGAGTCGTATTATGTTGTATCAAGACACCCGTCGACATTGAACGCATCGGACGGATCGCATTAAACGGATTTAAGTATTCTTTGTATGGCTAGTCCGACAAGTGCGTTCATTTATCGGCAACGGATGCAACGCACGCATCTGTTCGTCGGCAACATGGTACGAGGATCAAAGTCAAATATATTTTTATTTCAAGTAGACCAGATTACTGGTGCTTTCAAAAGGTCAACACTAGGTGCTCGGTTCCAAGTAGTAGGTGCTATAGAGAAGAGCGGAAGAGAATAGCAAAAGACACTCTTTAAAAAAAATGGTTTGACAATTGTTCATTGAAGTAATGTAAGAACAATGCAGATTAATGTACAGTTAACAACATAAAAAGTAATGAGAAAATTAGCCTTTCAAAAGGATTGCCATATCAGTTACGGGCTGACCAGCCTCAAGAGACAGCACCCGTTCACGAGTATGACTATGGTATAATAAGGTCACGTGATTGGCCCAAGCAGCACTTACACACGATGACGTAGGTCGACTGTAAGTGCTGCTACTATTTGTAAATAAATTACCCGAGCAAAATGCATTTTTTCACTTACTTGCTTCTTTAAAGAATCAATTTTGAACTAGTAATTTTATACAGTTTACTTTTTAACTAAGTAAGTATAAACACGAGATAGCAAATAGGCTAGCTAGCAATTTATTTTATATATATTCACTATGATTTAAAAATCTCCTTAAATGGCAACACTGATCGTAACGTAGTCTTGGGCCATCATGGGAAGAGCATGGCGCATGTTATTATACCATGGTCAGCAATGCCGCGCGTACTGATGACGTCATTTGGATTACCGAATGACAATGTCGAAATCCGAATGCTGTGAGGGCAGTGGACATACAAAACTTTACAGTAAGCCTAGCACGAATCTTTTGACGTATAATAACGTCAACGTAACGTTAATGCCAGTGAATTTTGAATCGCAAAAACAACTATCCTGTAGCATTTTGGTTTAAAGGTAAAATGGGCATTTTGTTCGAACCTGTGACCCACCAGCGACCACTAACAAAACTACTCGGAGTATATTAAAGACCATGAATACTACCCAATGAGAAGAGTCGCATTCCTCAAAAGTATGGGAAAGTTTTTTTTAGCAAAACATGAATTCATATAAAAAATAGGATTTTCGTATACCCATATCCTTCTAAATATATAAAATTCTAACAAAAATGTACAAAGATCTTCCTAAAAAGGTACAAGAATGTTTAGGAGCTTTTCTATCTTGTTCCTCGCAGTTTATCGAACCACATAACTTTTTTCCCTCATACATTTGGATTAAAATAAATACATTCCGTGAAATGTTCAAAACAAACCACATTTCAATAAACCACACTTCAAAAAAGTACGCGTCCATTACGCGTAATTTTGAGGTACCGGGTCAAATCTGCCCAATGACCTTTATGCGACGAGCACAATTTGTATCATAGATAGACATGAATAAAGTTTTCAGTTCACTTAAATATTTTGTGCGAAACGAGTATTTCCAATCCAAAATTCACTCACATTAACGTTACCATACGTCATAATATTCGTGCTAGGCCTACGCATGGTATAATAATATGCTACGCCAAGTATTCTCTTCCCACGATGACCAAAGACTACGTCATGAATGTCACGATCAGTGCTGCCATTGATTAACATCTCCAATACGATTAAGGAAATTTTTAATTCATAATAAATATTAAATAAATTGCTAACTAGCCTAACTATTTTCTATTTCATGTTATTCATCTGTTTAGTTAAAAAATAAACTGTATAAAATTACTAGTTCAAAATTGCTTCTTTATAGAAGCAAACATGTGAAAAAATGCATCTTGCTCGGGTAATTTATTTATACATAGTGGAAGCACCCCCAGCTGATGACGTAGTCTTAGGCCAATCACGTGACCTAGCTGTCACGGGAAGAGAATACCAGTGAAACATATTATTATACCATGAGCCTACGGATCTGTTGGACGCGATCCGTCCGATGCGTACGTTACGGATAGGTTGACGCTTACCTTTAGGAGGCCTTTGAAAAGGTACTGTGGCAGGTGATCTGAGAAAGGCGTCAGCTCGAGTGACGATGAGCATTAGATTTGGTACTGTCTCGGACAGATGCGGTTACAAACAGGTGGCGTTTTGAAATGGATTCGGGTATATCTAATGTTCACTGTTGTGCGGTGAAGTGTCTATAATTTCAATACTGTGAATTTTCTATAACGATTTTATTGAAATAATATTCAGAACTTTGTGCTACAGTTTCTATACAACGTGTAACATACTAAACGCACACACTAAAAGTCGATTGTTGAGAATCGGAAACTGAATCGATTTCAGCCATTTTTAAAACGTGCTTTTTACTTATCTGTCTTTTAATTGAGATAAAAAAATTGAGACGTATGTCAAGGCCAAAAGACTACATTTTATATGCAGTTGACAATGAAAAGTAAACTAAATAAAATAAAACTAAATAAAAATTAAAATAATACTAAAGTAATACTGAAGAAAATACTAAAGAAAAGTAATACTAAATAAAAATAATAAATAAAATAAACAATATTTGAGCATAAAAGTAAAATTTTAGTGTATTAGGTATATTATGATTGTAACTGAATATTATGTAATTGGGGTGTTTGAGATATTCCTATTACATTGTATAAACTGGAAATTAGACGATACTATTAAAATTAGTTATTCCGAATTTTCGAAGTAAAACCGAAGTAAATATCGATTTCTTACTTTTACCCGCAGGCTAAAAAACGCAAAAGGATAAGGCACATTTTACAAAAAACGCGCCAACAATAAGAACAAGAACCTTTATAAATTAACTTAAAAATAATCCAATGAAGTCTTTAACAACAAAGTCATGATTACCCCCGAGGGTACCTCGTCACGGTTACTTGCGGTTTTACACGATTTCAGCCCTAATTCATTAAAGTTCCGCCAGGTAAAAGGAACTGACTCTGACTTGACAGGAAACCTTATTACTTTGTTTTTCCTAGTTCGCTATTTTAATTAAGCGAAGAATTGTATTTCTTGTGTATTTTATGAAGTTTAATAACGGGATTTTGTACAGCAAAACGCAGTAAAAATCATTTTAAATATTATAAATAAAATGTACAGATGACAGCACATCAAGCTACTACCATCAGTCAAATTTCTTTAATAGATTTTCATCTTTATCGTGAAAGCATTAGGTTCAAGGTTGATTGGGAAAATTTGTCAGTTTCGGGTTGCTTGACCTGCTGGTGTCTGTACTTTAAATTAATTGAAACTAATAAGAATTGATGAAAAAATGAGGGAACGGCAATTAACAAAAGGAATTTATAAGGCGGATTTCAGTGAAAACGCCAATAGAGACGCCCTCGAAAGACATACATCGATGTAATTGGTGATATAAGTTTTTAAACTGACATGGTCACTAACACAATCATTAGAACTTAGAACATCATCAGTTCATCCGTGATCATGGCGGTTGTAATGGTGCCGAAATATCGGAAACTCACAACAAATAATAAACATGGTAAATATCCCGTTCTAAGTTCTAATGACTGTAATTGGTGATGTTCTTCAAAAAGGACAGGTGCGTAGTACTCTCAACTGGCGTGCGTGTATGACAAGATGTATGTGAACGAAGCGAAAGGAGTATGTAAGGATCGTAGCATCTGGTGTTCTCCAGATACCGCCTTCGTTTTCGTGAAAAAAAAATCAGCTGTTCCATACATTTTGTTAAACAACATTGAATGTTTTTATTTATTTATTTTGGAAAACCAACAGCTATAAAATGGAGTAAAAAATTACAATATGTGTCATAAAGCCAATTACAGGTTTTCACGATTAGCGATAGACTTTAAAATCAAAAAACTTAAAGGACACTTAAGCAGGACAACTACAAGTTATGTTTTAAGTAAAGGTTATAAATTATCAAAAAACTTAAGGTTGAGCATCCTTCTTGCCGTGTAGCTTTTCATGACAAATGGATCAAAGGTGAACTCTTTGCATAACTTATTGAGATTCCTACTTGCCCGCACGATATATTAGTTTTGCCTATAATTTGAGGAACAGTGCGGAATAGAAATAGTACACAGTATAGAACGACTGATTCAAAGTTTATCCCATAGTAAAAGTTGTACAGATTGTTAAGCAGAGTTCATGGTTTTTGGATGTAAAGTGCCAAACTAGTCATGGTGCATACAAAAACCTAAAAAAAAACACCCGTAAAAACGCCCTAAATACCTAAAACTAAAGCATAAAAACGAGACCACTATTCAAATCAAATCAAATCATTTTTTATTTGTGTAACATAGGTAGTGAATACAGTTCTTAAATTAAAGTTACATAGGTCGCTATGTTATGCCAAGAGGCGTACAAATATGGTTGCATGCGAAATAACATATTGATCATGCGAGCGGTTAACATCAATTATTTGGTATGTATGTCAAAATTAATAGAATGAATATAATAACAATAACAAAATAAAAACAAAAATTATAAATGTCACAGTATGGAATCATTTCTACAGTTAATGCATAAATAAATAATCATAAATTACAATTAGTCACAAAATTCAATTAAAAAAAAAATGATTCTCCACTCAAATAATCTACGTTAAATAATAAGTCTACATTAGTTTATCATTTAGAAATTCATCAGTCGTATAATAACATTTTTCAATTAGTAACAGTTTTAATTTTTTTTTGACATCTGGTAATTTATTGTAAATGCGCGGTGCCATACCTAAAACACTCTTTCTCACTAAGGCAGTCTTACAACGTTGATTGCATAAAGAGTTTGCGTATTGGCTACGAACCGCAACATCTCGTAAAGTTGACACCTTTTCGAACAACCTCATGTTTGTTTTGACAAAAACACTAATTTCAAAAACATGTCTTCTCACAACCAAACACTAGCAACCCTGTCTCCAACCCACACGATTATTCACCACCGACGTCTTATAAATAAGCCAAGACATCGGAACCAGAGAGACATATATAAACAAAAGCACGTCATGCAAGATGCATGGCTTCCTTCAATGAATAATTTATACAGGTTAGCAGTGACTGCATTTCTTGGTACCTTGGATTTATTTAGCAGTGCATATCTTGGTTCCTTGTGTTTATTCTACATTTTGCTGTCTGAATTCTAAAAGGTTGTTGAGTAAAATTAATTTTGAGTTACTGGCGACTCGCCCTAGCTTTGCACGGGTACAATATAGATTCGAAATTATCGCCTTTTCTCTACTATAATATTTATTTATTTAAACTTCATGTACATTAGTGGTACACAAGGCGGACTTAATGCCATGGGCATTCTCTACCAGTCAACCTTTGGGTCAAAAAACAAACACTTCGAAAGTGGTACAAAAAAAGTATTTAAAACAGATATTGGAAACTATGATGGACAGCTACTTCAGACTAGGATTGCAGCGATTTTAAAAAATACTCCCGAACTTTACATTTGAAAATGAATTTACTCGGAGCTTTTCTCATATCGAGGGGGAGCGCGTTCCAGAGTTTGATTACTGAGACAGCTGACTGAATTAATATGTATGTGTTATACATATAAACCTTCCTCTTGAATCCTTCTGTCTATTGATGAAAACCGCATTAGAATCCGTTGCGTAGTTTAAAAGATCTAAGCGTACGGACGGCGGGAAGCGACTTTGTTTTATACTATGTAGAGATGAGCAAAAACGTGGAAAATGTTGTCCCTAGAAATTCTGAAGACATTAAATTTTTTTTGTTATACCAAATTATTAAGCTAATTTAAGCTCATTGTATAACTTTTGATGATTTACAGAACTAATATTGTTTTTAAAATTAAAGTTTTTGTTTTTTAGTCATGCTTTTCTGTACTGAAATTTACCATCTACAATGTGGTATGGTATGGTGTGAAATGGTAATGTCTCGGGATCTCGTATCTCACAAATGATAGATAAATACGATCAGAGTGGTCGACAGTGAAAAAGTTGCACTTTTACGTAATATACAGTGTGTTAACTAACGAATTCCCGGCATTCCCGTTAACCAACAATACTGCAGCGTCCGTACGTACAAAAAAATATACAAACAACCAAAAAAAAAACTACGCTTACTGTACATGCGAACTTTTTTTTTATTTATTACTAGGCCTGCGTTTGGCCGTCATCTCGCCTGATGTTAAGCGATGATGCGGTCTACGATGGAGCACGCTTGCCCAGAAGAAACCGATTCACTCGTGATTTGAAGACACCTAGATTGTAGCTGTCGGGGAACACCCACTCGGGCAGCGCATTCCACTATTTGGCGGTTTTCACAACTTCCACTTGTCTATCAATTTGGCAATATCGCATTTAACCTATCCATTTACGCCACTATTTTGGTCTTAAATAGGCCGTTCCGTTTTTTTTTTACTTTTTTTTTGATTATTTTTGTTTTTTCATGTTTTAATATGAAAATGATTTAGATTAACGGGTTAAGGAAATGCCCTCTGTTATTTGGCATACTGTGTAAAACTCAAATTTAGCAAAATAACACTTAACAGTCTTTTAGAACTCGGACACCAGCATTGCACTGCATCGTATCGGTGTGTCGCGGAGTATAAATAAGGCTGTACTGTTTCCTTTTTACTATCGGGCGACGTGTTTTGCATTTACGTGCATAATTATGGTGTTTGATAAGGTTAGCTTTGTAATTTCCTTTGGTTAACGTTTCAGAGTGGAGTTTTGATTATATTTTGCAGTTATATCGTGGTTTTATTAAAAATGGCGATGGATATGAGTTTAGGGCTAATTCTTTTTCTATTACATAACATAAACGCAATCAGCGCATTGTCCGTGTGGTGCCGAACGTAAAGAATAGCACTACCCTATCTCTTTCCGTGGGTGTCGTAAAAGACGACTAAAAACGATTACGCACTGCATCCGATCCGAATCCGTGAAAATACTGATAAAAAAACTCGGACCGAATTCGAATATTGCTTTACGCACTGCATCCGATCCGAATCCGTGAAAATCTCGGACCGAATTCGGATGTTGCTTACGCACTATTCCGATCTCTGATCCAAATTCAAACAATTCAGGCTACTTCGGTCCGTCAATTGTTCTTCCGAATTAGAAACTCACGGATGACGGATAGAAATCGGATGACGGATGCCGGATGTAGTGTGTAAACTACCATACAAATAGTACTACGGCTACCTCGGTCCGTCAATTGTTCTTCCGAATTAGAAACTCACGGATGACGGATATAAATCGGATGACGGATGCCGGATGTAGTGCGTAATCTACCATACAAATAGTTCTATGGCTACTTCGGAACGTATTTTCACGGATTCGGATCGGATGCAGTGCGTAACCACTGTAAGGGATTCATTAGAGGATGGGCAGCAGCGTTCTCTGAGTACTTTAGCAACCGTACTGCGATCGCCAACCCGCCTGCCAAGCGTGGCGATTATGGCAAACCCAACATTGTTTGGGTGAGGCCTATGTCCAGCAGTGGACGTCATTCGGCTGAGTGATGATGATGAATCAGCGCTGACCCAGTGCTGGGCACGGGCAAGAGGCCTGTGAATCAGAAGGACCTATGGTCTGGCCCTGGTGGGAGTTGGTGGACTACACACCAACAAGGACTTTATGGAACCTTCTTAGATGTGCACATTTCCTCACGATGTTTTTCTTCACCACCTTCCTACGTAGAAGGCAACCGTTTAACCACTAGGCTATCACTGCTACACACAGTATACAGGGTATACAGGGCCCACCCTGTACCACCCTGACCCATCAAAAATCGTTTTAGGCTATTTAAAGAAACTAATTTGAATATTATTTTTTACACGGTATTTATTTTTTAATATATTTTTAAAGTTTTTCTAGTGATGACGTCACGTGATAGGATAAGAAACCAATTCTTTGTCTACGCCAAGTATAATAGCATAGAGTTTTCCTACGTCACGAAAAAGGAAGATAGTCACTTAGAGGTCAAATAGATGTCAAGTGAATTCATGCATTTCTGCTAAAATAAACAGCATCTTATAATTTTAAGAGCTAAAAATTGCAAAATAAGGTTTACCAAACGAAAACCTCGAAACGGTTTTGGAATCAGCGTAGGTTAACTTTCATTTTACATACCGAATTATTTCAATTCTTCGTTTGAATGATAGATAAAAATAACATTGATTGATTTTCAACAATGGAACTAACCAACTTCAACTTTGGAGCAGATCTCACTTAGACTCGCCCACCTACTGGGAGAAACTACCACTATAAATCTAGAAAGTTGTACACTCACTACTTGGTGAGACTTTTATTGGGGGAGGAGTCTCCTCAGCTCTATAAAGCCGCTCTCCAAGAATTCCATATTCAAATTCGCTATCATTCTTTCCACTTGTAAAGCAAATTGGCCCACAATTTCTTACCACTTGCCTGCTACGTGGGGCCAACGGTTTTCATCGTACCCTCAACATCTCACCACAGTAAGAGCTATTGTGTCGCGATCGATTTTATCATCCCCCTCGGCTCGAGGAGTGAGAGGGTGGCTGACAATGTTTTTAAATTGAAAATAGTTGTACTGAGATTATTTATGCGTGAGACAATACTGTCTGGTCGAGATACCATTTGCTATTGGAGTTTGTTAATTTGAATTGTTATTTTGAATAGGGATTTGTGTGTGAAGGGTGGAAAGTGTTATTTGTGAGAGAAAAGTGTAATTAGTTTTGTTATTTTCTCTATTTAAAAAGTCAAATTAAAAGCACTTGTTTCAATTAGACCATTCACAGGCACTTTTGAATAGTCGAGGAAAAAAAATAAGTTACTATCGCGTTCCAAAATGTAGATTCTTGTGGAGAAAAACGGGTAAAACTCCATGGTTACTCTTTATTGTCAAATATTTAAAAAAAAAATGGTTACATTGTGAATCACTACATAGTATAAAACAAAGTCGCTTCCCGCTGTCTTTCTGTCCCTATGTATGCTTAGATCTTTAAAACTACGCAACGGATTCTGATGCGGTTTTTTTTAATAGATAGAGTGATTCAAGAGGAAGGTTTTAAGCTATGAAACGTGCGAAGCCGGGGCGGATCGCTAGTAAGAAAATAAATGTGAAAAATGAAGCAGATGGTTTTACTCGGTTCTAAAGTCAACAGAAAATTGTAGTTACATAGATTTTCTTTCAAAAATATCTGAGACAATAGAGTAATCTGTAACTTCACATTAGTGCACTTTCGCTTTGCTAATTCTTTCAAAAATTACAGATAGGAAAGCTGTTAATGTGTTGACTTCGTAACTCGATTACTAACTGAACTGCTTATGATATAAAACAAACTATTAAAAGTCACGCTATAAGATGTTTCAATTTTAAGATAAGACTTAATTAGATATTTATTTTGCTAAGTGGACGATCAAAGGAGTAAAAAAAACTCTTAAACCTAGTTGCTTTTTTCAGGCGTTTAATTTACCTTTTATATGAAATTCACTAAACGCAAATTATATCTAAAAAAACCACATGTATAAGCGAGACGGGAAAAACCCTTAAACTCTCTAACAAGAATCTTCTAGATTCGCAAACTCGAATCAAATCGAATAAAGCGAGGACTGCAAATCTAAAGTACGTACACGTTGATTCCGAATCACAAAGGATGTTCGCAACTCGAATCGAATTCATACGTAAACTTCGCAATGAAAAGTTTTTTAAATTAATTCCATATTTGTGTTGAAAGCTTGCGTCCGTCGGGTTGTGAAGGAAGGGATAAAAACTGATTTCAACTAAAACTGAGTTTTTGGGACGGGACTGAGTTTTAATGATTATTTACACAATGGCCCACACTTTATTATTGATATTAGTTTATCACACAACCAGTAGGCCTGGCACGAATGTTGTGACGTATGGTAACGTAAACGTAACGTTAACGCGAGTGAATTTTGAATTGGAAATACTCGTTTCGCACATAATATTTAATCGAATTGAAAATTTTATTCATATCTATGTACGAGTATGATACAAATTGTGGCTGTCGCATAAATTTAAACTAAAATGCTATAGAATTGATGTATTTTCGATTTAAAATTCACTCACATTAACGTTACTATACGTCGAAATATTCGTGCTTGGCCTACTGTTATTGATATAACTCAAAAGTTTAAATAGTTTATTCAGATTCGGGAGTAAAATCGATTCAATTTTTTTTTTTTTGTAGCTTAGATTATTCCATAAAATCACGCCTTTGTTCCCTGCAGGGTTAGGCAGATTGTATAGTGCACGGTTTCATTTAGGCGTCATGTTTAAGTCTCATGTAATAGGGGCGACCCTATTGCCATCAACCGGGCACAAATCCAGACTCCGGGCTACTACTGAGAAATTCCACACGGAAAAACTCAATATCACTTATCACGACTTGTAGGTTATGTTTTTAAAATAAATATTTTTCTTTTCGAAATTATCACAAAGTTAGCTCACCATTTACCTAGACTATTATTTAGTAAATAGGTATGTAATGTGCGGTCGGCGGGGTGAGGTAGTCATCTGATCAGAATAATCAGATCGGAAAAATCGAGTAAGAATTTTTCGGTCAAAAATAAAATAAAATAACTTCCACTATAATGTGAAACTAAATAATTTGTAGCTGGCTCAATTGATTAAAATAAAAATTAATAAAGGTGTTTGAGGTTTTACGTTATTTAAATAACACATCATATTATATACTGAAAGTTTTTAGTCAGTTGCAGTCAGTCGTAAGCACTTTTTCATTCAAATTAACAGCTTGAGACTGCCAACTACGCCTTAAGCTTAAATTATATAAATAACATTTTATCATTAATGTATTTTATACTATCGCACAAAATTTTTACAGGGTCGGACTTGCCCTAGGCATTTTCTTCTCAGCCGGGGGTTGCGGAAGTGTCGTAAGTTCCCGCGACCCTCGGCGCAGGTGTGAGATGGAACACCGGGGTGGTTTTAGTCAGTAAGTCTGACAGACCCCTCCGCCCACCCCAGGGCGGAGGACATCCACGAGGATTTCCACCCGAAAAAAAAAAAAAAAAGGCATTTTCTTCTAGTCGACCTTAAGATAATGCAGAAAAAATATGATAGGTGCAAAGAGTTATTATGATGTGATACAACTATTAAAAATAAACACAAAGACATTATTGTACTTTGATATTTAGGTTACCCGATTTTAAATTTCATGTTATTATGTTACACATTATTTTAAATGTAACTTTCAACAACAATAAATTTCCGTTTAATAAAGAGGTCATATCCACTGACACACATCCAAGTGATGTATAGCGTAAATAAAACATGTCGGGATTAAAAAATATATCAAACGCTGACAGTTTATAAGGCCATCGCTCACCGCACCATAGCCATCCATTTTGTTCACATGCCATAGAAAAGAGAGACTGCTATTGAAACTGCTAGTTTATGAGACAGTGACGATAGAAGTTCTTAAATAATAGATTAGATATTGGATGCCAGTCTCGGGCACGTCAGAAGCACGCAGGGCCGGATTTAAAGAATTGGGGGCTAGAGGCAACGAAGAAGTGGAGGCCCCGAATAATTTTTGAAATGTTAATAAGTACTACAAATGAGCATTGAAAATTATAAGAACAGAACAACTGTGATCCAGTACTTAGTAACGCGCATATGCTTTGAAATGTTTTTCAAAAAAAGTACCTACCTCGAGAATGTAAACTTTCTTCTCTTTGTCCGAAAGGGTGTTTTTTTATCTAAAAGAAATAAATAGCTCTCTTGTGGAGGCCCTAGGTCTAAGGCTCCTGTTGCTCTCCCCTAAATCGAACCCTGCAAGTACAGCTACAAAGTGAGAGGCCCTGGATCTATATCTCTAGTCATCTTTTTCTCTCGTGTCGGCACGAGTTGTTTGAGAATAGTTCATACCGACCGATGGCTCAATTATAATGGATCCCTAGAGATGATTAAGTATCAATGGATGTCCGGCACACCCTGAGCAGTCAGCCCCGATACCAACCTTGCTGACTGGCTTATCTCGATATGAGCTATTCTAGTTTAGCTAGTGCCGACACGTAAGAAGAAGAATGGGACACCTATTCCATTAGAAACTTGGGCTAGACGTTATGTATGCATATTATAGGAATTTATGAGCATACCTCCGGTTTCTGAATTGAGAATTCGAGTTAAGCAATACTTAGGTAGTATTTGAGCTTGGAGTTGTCAAAAAAATGCTTTAAAATCTGTAATTTTTGTGACAACTCCGTACTCAAATAGTAAAAGCACTGCTTATCCTAGAATTCTCAATTCAGAAACCGGAGGATAGCCTTCATTCATAATTTAAAAAGAATTGAAATTCATATCTCGCCATCACCAGAGAAACAAAATTGAGCGCATCATTCCACAAAGATATAAAATCTACCAAAACATTTGTTTTTAATAAAAAACATATCCTTCCTCGAGTTTGTAACCCGCGCACATTCCGGAATAGGATCAGATACCAGCGAAAAATCCCGTCAATATTGGAAGAATTCTGATCTGGGATAGAATATAGGATTAATTGAAACCTTTTGTTGCATAATACCGAGGAAATGCCTTTTTCGTGAATTGGTTTTATTTTCCGTTTTTATTACGAAAAGATAACTCGATATATGAATACAGGGATAAGATAATAGATAGCTATTTGGCTAGTTAATTACGGTAACTAGAACATTTTGTGTAGTGAGCAATTATTACTTGTTTATTATAACAACCGTCCGTGGGGGTAAGGGTTAAGAATAACATACCCCTCATTCGCCGGGCAAGCCAGTCGTGAGAGGCGAGGAACCTGGAACTATAATAGTGCCCGGAAATTGGCTCGCCACCTATTATATGGGACTTAATAAAAAAACGACGGGTGAAACGTGGATGTACAGACTCCTGTAATAGAAGAACACCTCTGCAACCCTTTTGGGGATTATAGTATGTGTGTGTGCAAAAATTATTCCAATAAATAATTGTCCATTTTAAAAAGTTATTAAAACAAACAGAGCGGTTCAACAATTCCACTATTTTTTTCAAAATCTTTAAAACCAGATCCCTAATACAAGTTCGATTATTCCGTTTTAGCTTGGACCCTGTTTTCGATGCCAGTGAGATACCATTTTTATAAATGTTTTTATAATTTTTTTTAAATGTATATTGTTTTTTTTATGATTTGTATTTGAAAATATAATTTATATGTTCGTATAATCAATAGAATATAGGACACTAGCGACCCGCCCGGCTTCGCACGTGTACGTTTTATAGCTTAAAGCCTTCCTCTTGAATCACTCTATCTATTAAAAAAACCGCATCAAAATCCGTTGCGTAGTTTTAAAGATCTAAGCATACATAGGGACAGACAGCGGGAAGCGACTTTGTTTTATACTATGTAGTGATGTATTGTAACAATTGTACGAAATGTTAATTAATTCACTTGAAAATTTTCCTTTTTTTTTACTATGTTTGCCGTATTTATTTACACAATGCTTACCATTGTAAGAAACACTCTGTCTTGTCCTCTATGTCCTTTTTCGGCACATTCAGCACTCGTTAAAATACTGGTTCTAATATTATTATTACATGAAACAGTTTTCGTCCCAAGTACTTCACTAATACATCTTACCTACATACAAGGGCCATAAAGTCACCCATGTTTCTTTGGAAACATCAAATAGATTGAATTCCACCCTATCTCCTTGTTAGAACGAGCTCAGTAACAAACAACCAACTTTAAGCAATAAACAATAAGGAAATCCCGAACAATCCGCGGTAACAATAATTTTGTGCCAAAATTGTGTCATCGCGTCTCTATGAGTGTATTACCTACGGGTGTATGGCTGTCAGAGGAATGATTTTAGACGAGTTTTTGTTTTTTTTACAGGCAACACTGTTGGTTTTGAATAAACACGATCATACAATATAATAATTGAACGTAATCTTAATTAATTCACTTGTAAATTTTGCAAGTTTTTTTTTCACAATACTTCTCAGCCGTAATTGCACAATGCTTAACATTGTTAAAAATACTCTATCTTATTCTCTGTGTGTTACGTTTTAAGCCACATACTGTACTCGTACATAATAAGATAAAATAATTATTAAAAGTAGGTACGTTGATATAGAACAAAATTATGAAGAGTTAGTATTATGATTTGTCAACAAAACTTTAAGAAGAACTACATACAAAGTTAGTACTAGACGAATTTATTACAAACTACAAAACAGTTGGGATTTTTACAGATTAAGAAGCGCTACAATCACTCATGATCAATCATGTTCTACTAAGTATTTTATAAAAAAGAGCAGTGATTTTTAATCAAGTTTTTTTAATTATTTTTCAGTTTTTGTGTACTGACAACCCTGTGACGTCGCTGCCATAAAATGCACGTGGCAAAGTAAACGGTGACATAAAGCGTATATGACGATGTGCGTGCGCGGCACATTATTACATTTCTTTATTTTACTGCCACCATTGTGTTACGAATAAAATACTCCAATGAATATATTTTACATTGTAATTTTTTAACGACGTCAAAAACGATGATGGTTACTATAAATCATTTTATTTTGTATATTCTGTTTTAAAATTCTTTTACATTTTACTAGACGATTTTTTAGGGATAAAAGTAGCCTATGTCCTTTTCCAGGTTCCAGACTGTACCAAGTTTCGTCAAAATCGGTTCAACAGTTTAGTAGTTATGAGGTAACAGACAAACAGACAGAGTTACTTTCGCATTTATAATATTACTAGGGATTAGCAGTATGCGAAATTAGTACACACGGCTAAATATCAAGCTAAAAATTTCCAGTATAAGCTGACCTCTCATTGTACGGAAAGCCTACACAATGCGAGGTCAGCTCATACTGTTTTTTTTTTTATTATTCTATCTTATATCTTATTCACATCGTATGGCATGATTTTTAATGTATTGTTTTATATCATAAGCAGTTCAGTTAGTAATCAAGCTACGAGCTCAACACATATAAAAACTGTTCTTTTTGTGATTTTTGAAAGCTTAAACAATACGGAGGTGCTCTGACGTGTAGTTACAGATTACTCTACTCTTTACTCTATTGTCTCAGATATTTCTGAAAGAAAATCTATGTAACTACAATTTTCGGTCAATTATGCAATCGAATGAACCCATTTACTCCATTTTAAATGATATTATTATGCTTGATATTCTTATGTAGCCGTGCGTGCAACAAAATCTTTTTTAAAGAATCGTAGTTGGGTTAATCATCAAATAATCTCCAGTCTGCAGAGTCAGATTCCAAATATATCAAGTCAAACAGACGCAAGCTGTCGACTCAATTGAATACAAAAGCAATACAAATACAGGCCTGTCAGTTTGAATTCTCATCTTAAACTAGGTATATGCTAATATTAATTCTCGTGATAACTCGCGAGCTCGCGAACAATACTGAAGTTTCACTCCACATCGATCCAATGCACACATTCAAACTAAATTCACAATGTATTACCGATTTCGCTGCGCTTTCAATGCGTTTTCGCTTCAATAAATATTTTCCTAATAAAAAGAACAATGAGAGCATTCACATGATAAATTACAAAAAGAGTTGCTACAACTGATATACATAGCAGCGATTCCACTCAATATATTTATTTATTAACACTTCATTTCCCTATTCAATATTTTGCTCTCCTTTCTGCATCATTCTTCTCGCGAGCTATTGTGCAGCATGACTGGTAAGTCGCTTTACATCCAAAAACCATGAACTCTGCTCATCATTCTGTACAACTTTTATTATGGGACAAATCCAAAATTATTGAAAAAAAATCTGCTGTTCCATACAAAAAAATCAATGTTGCTTAACAAAAAATCCAAGAATTTTCATGAATTCAGAGTTTATTAAAACCTAATATTCGTCACCAGTGCCAAATCCCTCGAAAAAGCACGCATAATTTTACACTTTTCAATCTTCAACTATGCCAAAACGATGTAATACTCTTTATAAACAAAAGCCAATTGGTTTATCGCTCACATATATCTTTAATGCTACATTAAATTGAACATAACAGCACCCATTTCAAGTAAAAAAGCTTTAGTCATATATTTTATAACGAATACGTCATCAACATAAACAAATCTAGAAAGGAGCGATAAAGTTTTATTATGTAGAAAAAGAAAGACTATTTAAAGGATATATGTACTTTTATGATAATAATAAAGTACTCTCGTGTACCCAGACATCGCAGTAGTATGAAGAGCTATTTGCACTTGGAAGAGTTTGCCCCCATTGACTACTGATGGAAACCCGGGATTAGTGCCAAATAAACTATCGTTTTGACCGACGCGATGCAAAGATTCAAACTTAATTGACAACGAGAATGAGGTATACATCTGTTATATCTCTATTTCCACTCAAAAGAAATAACGAATAGCTATAATTTTTTTTTTGGATGTGTAATTCTATAAACATTTTATCCTAATTAAAATTATGTTGACTTCACATAACGAGTCTTAACATATTCTCAAAGAACCTAATTACACGCCAACACAAAAATCCGACAACAAAGCCGGCACCCGGGGACATCGCCATCACTATTATCTACCGACAGTCCCGGCTAACGACCGAGAGGATCCCGCTTGAAGTGTTCAACAATATCCCGGATCCCGGGCAAAGTACATCGCTATACAAAGTATACAACCCTATAGAACCTACTTTCGTCTATCTAGCCTTAGCTTATAATAAAAATAATGTTCCGTTCTCGATTCTTCAAGACCAATGGCGAGTTATGGCCAACCCTCGGTATACAGGTGGTCAGGTCTCGGAACTTATCATAAAATAGATTTTACGAGCGCCTAGCGAACTGAGGTAAACATGGGAAGCGGTGTTGTGTGGCCGAGACACAAATGCTTTGGGACAAAAATGACTGGTAAAGATTGTATCACGTACCTTCGTTCTGGGATATTGGAGGCCAGCTGACGTGAAATGTTTTTGTATCAAGTATCAAATCTACCGTACCATTTTACTATAAATAAACAACCGTAACACCTTTATTATGTTAAGTACTAAATAAAGATGTACAAGACTGGTTTGACGTATTATTCGTCGTACGTACGTCGTACTTCGACGTAGTATTTTGAAATATAATGCTTTTAAAAGTTTTAATATTAAACGTTATCCTAAAGTTCTGCCTAGTCTTTTCCCTGTTGGGGTCAGCTGCCAGTCTAACCATATGCGGCCGAATACCAGTATTTTACACGGAGTGACTGCCATCAAACCTCCGCAACCCAGTCACTGGGAATTGCAGAAATCCTAAGGTTAGACCGGTTGTCAGACTTTCAGGCTTCTACTACCCATAATGACTCAACGTGATCTCTGAGGCACCGAGGATTTTCAATGTGTCACGAATGTGCACCCATCCACAGATTGACCGCGGCAAGCGTAGCTTAACCTTGCAAAAAATATGACCCGCGTGGTTGTTAATTAACCACAAGCTCTTCGTAATCCTAAAGACAAGTTGATGGTATGGTAGTACTCGATAAACAAAACCAAACGCCCGACATATAGAAATCGCTGCCCAAACTTCCCGGAACATATCACAACAGACTGTTTGTACATAACACTTGTCTACATCCCTAACCCAACAAAACCTTTATTCCCATTACAGCTTCAACTCACCTGAGAACAAAGAACTCTTAATAAACATAACCTCCGTTTTATTAAAGCTACTAAGAAAGAAATAACAATAAAAGGAACAAAATCTCAACTTTAAATTGCTCAATACTGCTCTTAAACTGTTCCAGCAAGACAAATGTCTCAACAAAAAGTACGGGGAGTTGTTACAATCGCGGACATAAAAAAAGGATCCCAAACGACCCATATTGAAACAAAAAGTCGAATATCTTCGGCAGGAATAAGTAGGAAAGTCGCAACTGTTGTGTTATGACACGAACTTGGCAAGAATCGTACGACAAGATATTTAGGCAATCTGTATTCTATGACTGGTTTTTCCATTGTTGTTCCAACGTACGAGTTGTCGTACTAATATTGTAAAGAGAAAAGTTTTGTTTGTTTGTTTCTTAGAAGTACGATCTTAGGAAAAGCCGTTTGACTATGCGATTGGTATCATAGTTGGCGAGGCACGGCCTGGATCAACTTAGAGCATACAACGTGTTTGTTCTAGAAAAAAGTTTGGAAGAAATATTTTTGTTTCTATTTATTGGCTAACATGTGTATTGACACACTCCTAAAGTAAGTAAAATGTGTACAGCAAAATGTATAACACTAGATAATTTAGTAAAATACCTAAATATTAAAACGGAATCCGCGGGGCATAAGGAATACAATTCCCCTGTGTCACCGGGCAAATGAGCCCTATGAGGCGATGAACCTGGCACCATAGTTGTGCCCAAAAATGGATATAGGTACCTATTACATGGGATTTAATACTAGAGGGGAAACATGGGTGCATAGTACTGTAATAGGAGAACAAGTCTGCTGACCCCTTTGGGAATTACAAGCGATCCACAGCACATTATAGAACATACAGTTATGGTAATTCCACACGCCAAACAAGCAAATACCTAATTTACAAGATTATTTAACGAACAAACACGGCGTGGCGGCGTTTCGGGGCAGAATCTAATTTTAATTGATTCAATACCTCAGCAAACAGTGCGAATAGATAAGAATGGGACATGGAACGCAAAATAAGGGTTTTCGAATACCCGTTTGATTTTCGAACTGTCATCTATTTAAAACTAATGTTAATAATCCGAGAGGGTTGAGTCCGTATAGACCAAGGACTTTTACGTAGTACTTATTACTTCTATGGTATAGACAGAAAATACCATAGACCTCGGTTTGGCGTGGCCACCTGACATAGAGAATGTCATCTAGAACCTTACCTAAAACACTACATTAAACTATTATTTCAAGGAAATTCTTTGAAAGAAATTCACAATTTACTAGTACCGCTTTTGTATTACAACTTTCGTGAGATAAATTCATATTTATGATTAGTTATCGTTTACTCGCGTGCATTTTTCGGGATTGCCCGACTAGTTTCGCACCCAAACAGAGCCCTTAATCACGAACTGAACACGCAGCGAGGTCGCGAGTCGAACTAGCGCTGCTGTTGCAGCTCACGATTAAGGGCTCCGTTTTGGTCCAAAACTAGTCGGACAATCTCGAAAAATGCACATGATTAAATCGTAACTAGTCATAAATATCTAATACTGCGTCTATTTTCGTGCCCACAATATATTTTTAAAGGTTTTTGTTCACACAAAGCTTACAAAACGATGACTTTTGAATCAATCTAGTTTGATTGAAATTCGTATACTCTTGAAACCGACAAAAGCTCATCATAGTACAAATTGCCACTATTCGAATCAATCTCGATTGATTCAGAAATCTAAGCTGTCGGGAGAAATCCCGAGGTGTTTTATATTTCCTTTTTCGAAGAAGAATATAATTATGTATTGTTTTCAGCTAACAATAAGCTAATCTTAGTTAATCAAAACCATCAAGTCATTTATTTTCGTCCGAATTTAATAATCGACCCTAATCCAAAATCTTTGGACTGATGTAGCTTTTGACAGAAAAGACGGAATCAAATCACCGTCAATTTACCGAACAATCACGTCAAAAAATACAGTTTAGTAGAAGTTGTAAGACATTGGCTTCACACGTCTATCACGACCGGCGCTTCTCAGTCGACATCGCGTCACCGCCACGTTGAAACGTGGTTTGTTGCGAACGAAACTAACCAAATATTCACATACACCACGTCACGTCCTTAACGTTGACGTGACTGATCGGTGACTGATCGGTGACTTGACGGTCATGTGACTGATGTGAGTACATCACAAAGCAATTACAAAAAGGAGTTGGCTTAAACAACTGTTCACTGTGATACAATCCGCGAGGCCTAAGCTGAGCTTTGCATTTGTGTGAGTGCACATAGAATCGATTGCCAAAAAGCAGTACAAACCGGTTTAAACCAAGCAAAGGACGCGTCTGCATTCGTTCTCACACAAATGCAAAGCTCAGTAGTGTCATTCTGTAAGAAACCCACCTCAATATCGACGGTTAGCTCAATATACATAATGTCACAGTATGGATAATAGAAGCAAATAACACACAGATAATCGACAGTATAATCAATAACGCGTAGTTTTGTTATCCACGCTGTGTCACGACAAGTGTCTAATTGACAGTCGCGATCGAGGTGAGATTCTTACAGAATTGCACTGCAGCGCGGACTGTACCAGCTGGGTCGTGACGTCATGACATAATGTGCCTAATCCACGTGTTAGTTATTCATAGGTAATATCCGATATTTTAGTTTTTCCTATTCGATGCAAGATGGAAAATATAGAAGTGGGCAGGGTGTAACGTTCCCCTCGCCTCGCGAAGTGTCACGCATCGTATATTCGGAAAATCGCGTTACAACATCTGTACCCCAAGTGTGAGGTTTTTTTACGTTACTACTGTAGTTGCGTCACGCCAAAAATGTATGAAAATTTAGGCAGCGCCTCTAGCGGCGAATAGCGTGACTAAAAATTTGTTTGACATTTTTGGCGTGACTACAGCAGTAACGTAAAAAACTCACACTTGGGGTACAGGCAGGCCTCCACCACTCGGCCGTACCTACAGCGATAAGTGCCTACAATTTCGCGTGGATACGCAACCACCTCGCCAGTGGGCTGTCAACACTCGCGCGCGCGCGTGTGTACCTATTATTTTAAATAAGTTTAGTGAGCAACAAGAATGACTGGTCTAAAACATTGCTCATTTGATGGATGTGTGTCGAAATACGGAGACGACAGTGTCATTTTTTTCATTACCTGCAGATGAGGAAAAATAAGTTCAAATTAATTTAAAAACGATGATAAAACTTCGTTTTCATGTGCATTATGTCGGCAACTAAACCCCATCTACAAGTTAATTAGGTAACAAGTAGGTACAGTCATATAGAACCGTAGTTTTAACGTTTATTGTTTGATTACATTGATTTACATAATTACGAGCGCAACTTGAAAATGTGATTTTTTATTTGTTGAGATAACTTAACGATTTTGGTGTCAAATGAAAGATCGAGGTCTAAAACCATTATATCCGTTTGAATCATGCAAATCGGTCCACGCGTTTAGGAGATAATTAAGAATTAGTATAGTGAAAATGTAAACAACCAGAATTTTTGATGTTTTTGTTCTACGAACATTTTAATTATTGCAAAATATGAAAATGTTATTAATGTAAGTTAATGAGGAATGTTAAACAAAGAGGTAGCCTAAAGATTGAAGGTTATTTGTAAATTACAAATGACGAACTTTACTATTCATTGTCTATCTACCTAATTGACCGTGTAATCATACGCATCAAACATAAAGATAGATTCCGTGGTCAAGTACTAGTAGGTAGATAGACGTATAGTAGCAGCGGCAAGCCGAAAACCCTAGCGCCACAGCTAGCGCGTCACTCCGCGCCAGACAGCGACAGAGTTGCGCGTTAGAAGAGAGCGGCAACGTTTAGGTGAATATAGCGTTAGGTACTGAGCGCTTATGCGAGCTGAATTGCACTTTGTTGCTTTATAGCAAGAGTCGCTATTTCTATTAATTGTTGCGCGAAGTGTTGCTTCTGTTACTATTCTGTGGTACAGGTCTTTGTAATTGCTCCGTGGTGTGCATGTACCTTTAAAGTAATGTCAAACATCTACATCAATATTCTAACCTTCGGTTTCTGAATTGAGAATTCTAGGATAAGCAGTACTTAAGTAACATTTGAGTACGTAGTTGTCAAAAAAATTACAGATTTTAAAGCATTTTTTGGACAACTCCGTACTCAAATACTACTTAAGTATTGCTTACCTAGAATTCTCAATTCAGAAACCGGGTTAGCCAATGACATCAATCTAAAGATTTTGAATTTGGATCAAATATTAATTTCGCCCGTTTTAGAACTAAGATTTCGACGCCCAAGCATTTATCAGGTCCATTATCAGGCCCATTCTGTACTTAACATTAACGTGCTGATGTGCTGAATTCGATCTATATAATGTAATGAATATGTGCTACCCACACGACTTACAAGAGTCAACTTAAGTAAATGGGTCAAAGTAGTGCTCTTAAGTGGCGGCTCAGTAAACTGTGACGATTTATGCACAATGTTCTTCATCGTAACGTTTTCCGAATGTTGCTGGGGAGCGCTAAAGTTAAAAAATGGCCGGTAACTGTCAAGTTCGAGGCAATTGGGATAAGAGCAAGTTGAAGAGGAAGATAAATATTTAGTGGGTTTATCGTTGCTAAAGCTAATTGGTAAGTGACCACAAATTTGATTTGCAAGCCACAAGTACATAGAATAATTATAGGGTTAGGTTCGTTCAATGATGTCGAATATATATATGACTATAATAATACTGCCTCGTTGGTCTAGTGGTTGCAAGAGCGACTGCTGAGTGTGAGGCCCTGGGTTCGATCCCTAGGTCGAGCAAAGTGTTATTGGGATTTTCCGTGTGGAATTTCTCAGTAGCAGCCCGGAGTCTGGATTTGTTCCCGGTTGATGGCAATCGGCTCGCCCCTTCTATGTTCTATGTTAGGAGATGTGGTTTCCGCACTTAGTCCTTTAAGTGGACCATTGTACGTGGGCCATGGCGGTCATCATTCCAACCAGCCCATCTCCTTTCAGAAGCAGATTAGGGCTCTCAGTCCGCTCAGAACATTGGCGAGTGATTTCGGTGCGCCAAGGGTTGTTTCTCATATTCGGGTGACCCCTGTGCATTCCAGGAGCACGTCTGCGACCGTCTCTTCGGCCCCCATACATGCTCTGCACAGAGGGCTGTCCGTTATGCCTATCGTGTGGAAGTGTTTGTTTAGTGAGCGGCTCGCCCCATAATACATAGGACTTAAACATAACGGCGAAATGAGGATCTACTATACACCTCTACACAATACTTCGGGGAATACATTCATGATGTTATATTATGTTAGTTAACAATAAAATACACGACCGTAAAATTAATATTAATCTAGGTAAGCCTACAAAAACGCTATTAACACAAAAACCCCAAAAGAAGATGGCGTCGCAAAAACCATATTCCACTTTTAAATATTTTTGAATATACCACAATTCGTAAGCACACTTACTAGGGCCGTCCCTTACAAAACCCATCTCATCTAGCTGTCAGCCCTTCGCAGACAGGGCGGAATTTGCATGAAACACTCAATATTATACGAATAGGTACATTTCATATTCTATTAACGTTTCCGACTTCAAAGCGATCTGAGGTTCATATACATAGGATGATGAGTGTGTGATGCGCATATATTGTATGTAAGTTGTCTTAGGTATCCCTTAGGGAAATAGCGACTTAGGATGTAAACGATGTTACATAATAACTGTCAGAACTAATATCAGAGATTCGATTGGTTTAGGAATGGTAGCTGCAAAAAGATGTATACACTCTGCTAATTTGAAAAGAAATAGAGCGCCTTAGGATGTAAAAGATGTAACATAGCAACTATCAGAACGAACATCAAAGATTCGATTGGTTTAGAAATGGAACAGTTAGCTACAATAAAATGTATACACTGTAAATTTTAAAAGTGAACTTAAGTATAAGGTATTGACTGAAATCTGTTAAAATTGTAACCATAATATCTGCCAAAACAAACGAATACATAGGTTGTTTTAAAACATTCCATTCGCTACTTTTTCATACATTTACATATTTTTTTGCAAAATGTATAAAAACTGTCAAAGTGATTGGTTTTGTTTTTGTTTGTCTTAAACTAAAAATATAGTATTGATCAATTTTTCTGTACGTAGTTTTGGCCGACAGTCAAAATTCACAGACTCAAAAATTTACATTTATCGGGAAATTCTTTTGGTAAACTATATTCGGTTGGCAAAAAACAGGCCTCCCAATCTCTTTATATTAATGGCAATCCAAATTTATTACGTAGGTACTTCCCAGACACAAAACCATCGTGTACAATAAATCAAATACGTTAGATATAAGTCCTACAAGATGAACGAGCAGGCACTCCATCTTTAAACCCGACGTATTTTTTCTAGACGCGTCTCCAGTGGGCTTACAATAAAATTATTATTCGTGTAGGCTGTGTATGAACCAGGTATAACATAGAGACTCTTATTAGGTACCGGTTTTGTTTTTTGTTAAGGCCGAACCAAAAAAATATCAATATAGAAAATGACACTTCCCGGCCCTAGTGCTGCGAGCGATCTTAGTTTTTGCTGCCATTTTTTTTGTCTATACTTGGGAGCAAATAAATCGAGCCACTTCTATTTTTCACGTATAATAGTTATGTATATTTTTGGTACCTATTATGGAACAGATCCATTCGAAACATATATCGTCTAAAAGGTTATTTGATAACCTTTACAATGAGGATAGTTTTTTTGTCAACTTAGTATACTTATAATCCATGAAACCAAAACTAATAACCAGGACACATGAAAAAAGGAGTGGCTCGATTTATTTGCTCCCAAGTGTATTATTGTAACACAATAAATAAGTAACCAATTCACTAGAGCATACTAAAACCTATCTTTTGAAAAAAGAATTGTTGAAATTGCATTAAATTAGCTTGAGAGAATTTAAGTAAATATGTAAAAAGGTGCTTGCAATATATTTTTACATCAGCATTTAATGATTTAAAAAAAAACTAATCCATTTTTTCACTAAACAAAAAATTAAGAAACATTAAATTTTTTTTAGAATTTTCTCTCTCAAAAATATGTAGAAAAAAGGTTTCAAAAATAGACTTTTAGCGTCGGTTTTCGCCCGTATTTTTTGCCTAAATACAAAATATGAAATCAGTGTTCTAGAAAAGTTTTTAATTTAGGAAGAATTAACAAAATCACTACAGTTACCATAATATATTTTAAACAGAACAAATGTTGGAGGTGCACACATGGGATGCCTTCCACTGAGAAACGGCATGGACTGAAAAATCACAGGAAATTTGGTATGTATGGTGTAGATTTTACACACGATATTTCCACCGGTAATTTTGAATAAAAGGTATGCTACCAACTAGCTGTCTAGCTCACACCGATAAGTCAGCCCTCATCAAACTGTCTCCCTCGTAATCTCCCGCCAGCAACGCCCTAAGCCGAGATCCGAGTTACACTAGGGGTCGCCCTTAGTTATTGCTAGTAGTCATGATGTAGTATAAGTAGCTTGCTTAGGTGAAGTATTTTACTTCCCCACCATTGGCTGGAGACCCTTCAGGTCTCGCCAATAACTGCCCGGTTACGAAGAAATGGTTCGCAAAACACACACAAGGAGAACAATAGAAAAAAAAGGATTTTTTCGTTGAAACAGGTCTGCATTTATGAACGCGATATAGTATGTCTACACCAGTGCGTTTTCATGTTCATCTTGCGCTTTCAACTTTCAATTCCTCTTGCCATATGATGCATGCAGCTTATCGTCTACACAGATGCGCCTCGGTCAGTCGTCAGTCGACATACAATAGACGGATTAGCGTGCGCTAGGGGCATGCGCTTTTGTCGAACTAGTATTAAGGCATGCGCTATGACGATTCACGCATGTCTCACTGGTGTAGACATAGCTATAGTACATGGGACGCCTAGCCTTCCACTGAGAAATGGTGTGAACACCTAAAATGTATAATGTGGAGTACATTGTTACATACCACAATATTTCCAGCGATATTTTTGAATAAAAAGTATTGCAATAACTAGCTATGTCTACCATACCTTTTAAGCCTAAAAAAATAAGAAAATTTCTTAATCTCATAAACCAGAGAAATGTAAACACTTGTGTCAGAGAACACGCGGCGACGCGAACAGATTAATTAAGAAAAACAGAGAGAACAGAATTACTTAGCAAGGAATAAATTGCCGGTGGTACTCTGTAGACGGGTATACATTCTCTGACAGATTAACCACTGTGACGTCACGTGTATGAATGTAATTACATCGCAGAATTAGGGTTGAAAGAGCTACCGAATAAGTCTGTTTGTGTGTATATATATCTGTAAGTAAATAAAGATTGAAGCGTGTAATCTAGATTATGATAACTATGATCCGTTTATTTTTAGAGATCATAATTCTTATTGATGTCTAAAAATATATTCTTGTCTCTCTCGTCAAAATAATTCGGCCTGTGACTTTAACTTTAGTTTACACTCTTTCGGTGATAATAATTAATTTTCCAAAAGCACATTGCATATTTCACTTAATATGACAAACTTAACTACATTGGTTAAATTAAAATTAACTTAAATACAAAGATGAGTTCGATCCACCATACCCCCCCATTGGCTGGAGACCCTTCAGGTCTCGCCAATAACTGCCCGGTTACGTAGAAACCGTCCCCTAGGACGACCTACAGCAGCCCAATAGAAAAAAAAAAAAAAAAAAAAAGATCCACCATAGTTAAAAAATTACAGTAGTGAATGAGGTACACCAACTATCTCTTTTTTTAAATATTAACAAATACTCCGTCTTTTATATTTTTTGGTAATTTATTATATGAAATTGAGCTGAGCTCAAACTATGTATTTTTCTTTTCGTTCAAGGTTCTACTCATAACTCATAGGTAGTTCTGTATTATCTGTTTCTAGTATAGTAATAATGTGTTTATTCAGACATGTCTTTACATCAGACAATCACAGTAGTCTTTGTCAATCGTCACTACATAATACAACACTATTTTTAGTATACACAAAAACCGAGACACCCCAACAAGATTTTAATCAGAATTACCGGAGTATGTATCTTTTTTAATAAATCTCCAAGTTACACCTTAGTTTATGTTGCGTTAAGTTCGCCAGTAGAGTGTGAAATGTGTGAGATGTGCTATGCAGGGGTTGTCTAATATACGGAAACTGACCGGGCGGACCGTCGAAATCCTCAAAGTGTCTATTCCCATAGAAACCTATTGAAACAAAATTGAAATTTATGAAAAAAAAAATGCCAGATTTAACGTGGTATAAAAACTATGCCAATCGATTCTCCTAGTGATTCTGAACAAACTGGTTTCAGGTTTAGTGTATACTAAAACTAAACTTGTATATATTTATTATTATAAAACAAAGTCCCCCGCATCGTCTGTCTGTCTGTCTGTGTACAATGTTCTCCGTAACTACTGAACGGATTTTGTTCTGGTTTTCAGGATGAGATAGGTAGATTGATTCTTTTGAAAAGATTATGTGCATAGAAAACGAAAATGTTTCATGAAAACTGACGAGAATTCCTCAATCAAATAACTTCGTGGTACCCGTACGAAATTGGAGCGGGTCACTAGTTCTTATGATAAAATCTGTTTTGCACTGTGGTACAGAACTATTGTAAAATTCAGCCAAAATCTAAACCGACTTCCAACAATGTGAAAAATCGAAACCATTGTCGATCTAACCGACCTAAAAAGCCGGCAAGAGTTACAATTTTACAAAACCAAGGTTTGGTGAAAACTCACAAAATGTTCCACCAAAAACCGGCCCGGTTGAAACAAAAGAACGAAACAAAAACGTCAAACCGCCGCCGTCGGAATATTAAACTTAGTGGCTTTACTCATTCGGTCCCACGAGAACCATTCATTCACTCACTCTTTACTTGAATGCTTAAGTTAAAAAGATTAACAATTCACTTTGTCATTCTGCTTTGTTCTATTTTGTTGTTATAATCTTGATACCAGAAGTAGATGTTTAGAATTTTAAAGCTTTTACAAAATGCTAGGTGGGTTAAGTTTTAACAAGTGAAGCTCGATTAAAGCGTAATTAAATGAAAGTTAACGTAACTAGTGACTATAATGTCCCAACATTAAACATTTAAAAATAATGAAAACTATAAAATATATTCGCATGTCATGCAAACGGTAAATGTGCTGAACTTATATTGTAATAATATCTATTTGTACCCACATTTAAGCAAATAAATTCATTTCAGTTCATTTCAACAGCAGCCTAAATAGACTCTTTCATTCTAAACCGTTTTTATAAAAAGCATTTAAAATATATAAAAAAGAAAATATTTTAGACTAGCGTGTACACTTTAAAATATATATATACAAGGTTAGTCAGAAAGGGGGTAGTAATCCGAAAGGGTGTTAAAGTACACATAATAATGAATAACTTTTGTTCTACAACTTTTCCCAAAACTCAATAGTTTAAGAGAAACAGTTGCCCAAAAATGTCAAATAAAAAACTCTAAAATCTATCTATCCCCGGTTATGATCAGCTGTGTTTACATTTTAGGTCATATTTGGGGTCATTAATTAGAAGCACCATTTTCTGAATTTGTAAGTAAAGCAGGGATGAAGAATTTTTGAAAAAACTAAAATAAAAATCATTAAAGGACAATGGGACAAAACGTCCCCAGTAGTGTAGCACTTTCTTACCTATTGTATATGAAAGACCTCATTAATCTCTTAATTTTATTGTATGACAGCTCATCTGTAAAATGTATAGTTTAAAAGTTATTTAATATGAAAGTAACATAAAAACTACCTTAAAAATGCTTATAATATTACTTCAATATGAATGTAATTGTTTTAGTTAGTGATAAGGGGTTATTTGAAGAGCTCCAGCTCCAGTAACAATAGTTCAATGTGGGAAAGAGAGAACGAGAGGCGCACGCGTCCGGAGGCGAGACGCGGCGCGGCCCGAGACAGAGCGGTTCGGTAGTTACCATTTTCAAACGTAATATCACGCAGATAGGGTTGACATTACCTGCGTATTGTACCCACTTTCCCACAAAAAACAGCTAATTCCACCCGGCTCCATCTTTCCGTGGTATAACCTTACCGATAACGGACCATCTCGACCTTCTTGGGATCACGTTGACATCGATCCTTCACTTTGGTCCATTCAATGAGGCAAAGGCTCAGTTGGCTGCTAAAAAGTTGGGGATCCTTGCAAAGGTGAGTCGGTACTTCACGCCTGAACAGCAGCTGCTCAACTTGTGTAAAGCGCAAGTTCGGTCAGGCATGGAGTACTGCTCTCACCTCTGGGACGGATCTGCCAAATACTACCTCGATGCACTTGAGTCGATCGACAAACGGGTCAAGAGGCTTATCGGAAAAGATGCACTGATCAACTCAAAGCTCCAGAGCCTTAAACATCGACGCCGAGTTGCCAACCCTGTCGGATTTTTATCGGTTACACTTCGGGGAGTGCGATGGAATTGCACAATTTAATTCCGCCTGGCCCTTTCCATCATCGGACTACAAGACGTACGGCAATGCGCCATCGCTACATGGTGGACATCCCACCCATACGTACAAAGTGTTTTGCGAACAATAATTGTTCGCACAGCTAATGAGTGGGATTCCCTGCCGGAGTCTTTGTTTCCTGATAGCTACAACCTTGGGGTCTTTAAGTCAAGAGTAAATAGGTTAATTCCAGGCAAGCGTGCTTCACCGTCGACCACTTCATCGCTTACCATCAGGCGAGATAGTGGTAAAAGCGAGACGATTGACAAAAAAAAACGTACCTCGGTGTCGGGAGGCACTTAGCGAATATTGTTGGGCCAGCCGGGGATGAAGTAATGATTATCGAAACTAAAAATGCAGGATAGAAAATAAACTGATTTTTATCTATAACCTTCTCCAGAAAAATAAAGAATCATAATTATAATACTCAACTCAGTATTATTTTTGATTCATTGACTTTATAAACAGTTCATTTTGAATATAATGACTCATTCTTTAAGTCAGTACAGCATTTATTTTTCAGCCAATAATTGATTTAAAATGAGGAAATAATAAAAATTTCAATATCATTTTTTTTATTTCAAGCCGATTTCATTCATTCCCTCACTCATTCTCGACTATTCATTCTTCCGTTCATTCAGTCAAACTCACTCTATAATGCTACAAGGGTGGGGACGGAGTCCATACATTTTGTCCCATTGTCCTTTGGAAAAAAAATATATCGAATTTTGAAATTTTAACACTTGCTTTCAAACAGTCATCAGCGATACTATAAGTGGGCTTCGGATTAGTACCCCTTTCCGACTAACCTTGTATACAAGGTTAGTTTTAGTATATACTAAACCTGAAACTAGTTTGTTCAGAATCACTAGGAGAATCGATTGACATATTTTTACACCACATTTTTTTTTGTTTTTTTTTTTTCGTAAATTTCAGTTTTGTTTCAGTAGGTTTCTACCCATAACAGTTGACGGGAATAGACACCTTGAGGCTTGAAATGATCTGCTTGGTCAGTTTCCGTGTATTAGACAACCCCTGCATAGCACAACTCAGGCATTTCACACTTTTTTAGGGAACTTAACGCGACATAAACTAAGGTGTAACTTGGAGATTTACTAAAAAAAACACATATTCAGGCAGTTCTGATGAAAATCTTGTTGGGGTGTCTCGGTTTTCGCATAAAGTAAAAATAACGTTGTTTAGATCCAATCTATTTAAAATACTCTCTTTACAGAAAACAGTAAAAGTTACACATACACAAGGTATTATCATATAGGTACATACACACACATATACACACACATATTTATTTCTACCCCCACAATAGAACGTCCGCACCCCTATGACCTAATAACAGCCAGTACGCCACAAAGTCCCTAGTTAACACTAATCAGGCCAGTTTTAAAGTTAAAGCTGTGAAACACGAAACAGCTTAACTTTGAGGTGAACCGTCATGTTAACTAATGAGTACTTAGCGCCGGTAAAAGGTTAATACTAGAACTTTTTTTTTACGTAGCCCCGTTGACAAAGTCACTGTTTACATCAATCTAGGAAATATATAAGACCAGCTATTGACCGCCGTTTCACTCGCATCCTAGAGGAACTACTTCATGTACTGTGATAAAATGTTTTCTATGTCCTCTAATGTTTTTATGTATCCAGGTCATGGTCTACCTGTGTGCATCTAAATCAGTTCAGCCGTTAAAGCGTGATTGATTAACAAACATACAAATTCACAAACTCACAAATATACAAACTTTCACGGTTATAATAATACTAGTATTGACATTCCAAAATTCTTAAAAATGCAGTAATGTAAATTCTTTACCTAACCTACCTACACATACCTAGATTTTTACAAATAAATGATTAAGTGATTGATGAAAGACGACGTCATACCTATTTGCTCTAATTTTCATCGTTTATCTGATTAGCCTTATCTCATTCTTCCATCCCATATAAATTGCTGTCTTACTAAATGAAACCTTATTTGATAAAGATTGTATAATGTGACTTTGTCTTATGGGCTGATCTAAGAACAAAAGATAAAAACACTTGCTCCTGACAGCTTGAAATTCGGAATCAATCGAATTTGATTCGAATTAGTATCAATTTAAGAGTAGCAGAGTTCCTTCTGAAAGAGTTCGTCCGAGGAAGAACTACCTCCATACCTTTTTCTGCTGCTAATCAGCATGGTTGTATTTCGGTTTGAAGGGTATGGGTGCCAGTAAAATTACAGGCACATGAGATTTTCCAGCTTTGTGTCTAAGGTTGCAATCCACCTGTACCCCAAGTGTGAGTTTTTTTCGTTAACTACTGTAGTTGCGTCACGACAAAAATGTATGAAAATTTAGGCTGCGTCTCTAGGCGCACCGTTCACTAACTAATATTCGCGCGTTAATTGAACGGTGCGCCTAGAGACGCAGCCTAAATTTTCATACATTTTTGGCGTGACGCAACTACAGTAGTAAACGAAAAAAACTCACACTTGGGGTACTGGTGTTGTAAACACCATCAGATGGGCCGTCGGTTTGTTTGCAAAAGAACTACAAAAGTACCTGTGAAATCGCACAAGAGAAAATTGCAACTAAGGGCCTTTTCACTGTCATGCGGGTTCGTGCCCGCATGCGTGTGTCACCCGCACCCGTGGCGCCTGAATTTCACCTTTTCAAAGATGTATTTATTGTGATGCGTGAAACACGCACGAAAAGGTGAACTGCGAGCGCCACGCATGCGGGTGACGCACGCACGCGGGCATGAACCCGCATGACAGTGAAAAGGCTTTTACTAATGTCAAACTCGATTGATTCAAAATATAAACTGTCAGAAGTAAGCCCCCAAGAGCACATCTTAATATTCAAATATTATATAGTTTCCCCAACTTTGGTATCAAAGTAAAAGAAATACATAGTACAGCATCTTATCATCCCCAGTAGGTCGTAAAATTCAAAGGAGAAGGGTTTTATAGTCGAAGATGGATAGGCGATCGCGATAGGGGCTTCAATTTCAAAATATTCAATATATTGACAAAACAATACGTTGCGATCATATTAACTAAATGGAATATGTTTTCGACCTCTTTTGATTTATTTTTTCTTCAAAATTCCTATGATATTCAAAAGGGTCCATTGTACTAACAGAACCGTTGATCAATAGCAACCGAACCGAAGCCGAACCGTCCATTTAGACAGTTTTCGCCTACCAAAACGGTTGCCTACCAAAATTGCCGCCTGTCGCCTACCAAAATTGTTTGACAATAAAAACAAACATTACGTCAATTTTTGTAAACGAAAACTGACACACTGTTGTAGTTCGTTTAAGGTTTGAATTTTATTAGCAGAATTGTCGTCTGCACCAGATCAGTCTGCTACAGTGCCGCTAGTATATCTCACCATTTTTCTGTATTCTGAGTCTCACCATAAACTACCCAAGGTATCTGGCCCGGCCACTTAAATCACTACATAGTATACAACAAAGTCGCTTCCCACTGTCTGTCCCTATGTATGCTTAGATCTTTAAAACTACGCAACGGATTTTGATGCGGTTTTTTTATAGATAGAGTGATTCAAGAGGAAGGTTTATATGTAAGTATAATACATTGCACCCGGGCGAAGCCGGGCGGGTCGCTAGTTATGTATAAAAAGCAAACAAACCTTTGATCATAAAACATTTATTTTCCATTGAGGACCATTAAACTTACACATTTGTAGAAAACCATATTTTCTTCCACCGTATCAAATGTCTATTTTTTTGTTCCCCTTAATCGGGCACAATGAACTATTTTCCGACCAACTTTTTTGGAATACGTCGCGATGTCTTCTTTTTGATGTTTTTATTTTTAAAGCTGGCAAAATAACTTTTCTTTACTATTTTCTTGAATAAAAAATAAAAATGATACATAAAAAAAACGTTTTTTTCTTCTTTTCATTGTTTATTAAAAAATGCCAAATTGTTTGTTAAGTATTTACTTTTATTAAAAACGCCTGCCATTAATATTTCATATATTTTTTTTCTTTACTATTTGACTGCTGTAGGTGGTCCTGGGGGCCATTTCTACGTAACCGGGCAGTTATTGGCGAGACCTGAAGGAATATTTCATCAAAAGTTTGTTTACCTTTTATACAATTTTTAATAGCCGTACTATATGAACACTGAACGGATGTTCGATTTCATGTTATCCTGTTCTCCCGCCCTTGATTACGCTATCGCTATCCCTTATCCCCGCCATAAATTCAACAACACACCTCTCTCTTAATATAAAATAGCTAAAGGACATATTGACCTAATTTCACCCCATCTCTCCTCTCTCGTACATTTATGAACGAGCCTCTAATTCTCACTTTAATTAATTTAGAGGCTGGCCTTTACTGAGCCAACACGCTCACCTGTGTCGGCCGCTAATTTATTATGAAATTTAGTCATTGTAATTGTTTATAAGGGAAATATGTCGTACGAGAATGTGGGGTACACAAGATTTGTGTACATGAAGGGTAGTTGTGGAAAATTGTGCGTAAAATACTTTTATAAGTCTTTGTCTGTGTGTGCGAGTCCTTATAAGTAGGTATGTAAAACTTTTTATTTTAATGACAGTAGAATCTAAAAAAAAAAATTTTAGTGATAGTTGTCATATCGACTAATAGAGGGGCAACACTAGCTTATGTCCCTCGCCCCTATTTTTGCGTTAATCTCAGCCTTAGAGGTTTTTTAATAAAAAGTTTTCGTTCCATTATCAAGGTATATTAATTAACTACATCCTAAATAGTAAATACAACAAAAGCGTCTTCACATACTGTAATTAAAATATTGCCACTAAACCACGAAAAAAAAAACCCCTAAACTCTTATAACAGATCTTATATCAAAGCATATAAAAACAGTCACAAACGAGCAAAAAAATAAACAGAGATATCCACCCTTCCGTGCCAGAATCAAAAAATATAACGCAAGGAAAGAAATCTCGCTCATCGATGTGGCGTGCGACTCGTTCACGAGAAAGAAAAACTTCGGCGAACAATCATCGAAACCTCTTCACTGAACCTCGGTATAATCTCGACAAAACAATGACTATTTTTATTTCCAATATTCATAAGAAAGGTATGAAAATACCTCTGAAAAGATGGATGAAAGAAAAACAAAGAAATTGTTGTCATTCTTACAGACAGGATATTATTATTAATAACAGAGTCACTGGGTCTAAAATTTGAAGGATGTCAAATCAAGAACAAATAGGAGCCTATTCTGCTAATTGAAACGTTGATCAAACGCAACCGAATTGAAACCGAACCATTCATTCAGTTTTCGTTTACAAAAACTGTCAAATTGTTTGACAATAAAAACAAAAAAGATTTTGAGAGTTTTCGAAAAACGAAAACTGACTGACAGTTCTGGATGATCGTTTTTTTTCGTTTTTAAAAACGAAAAAAATTTGATTATACGAAAGATACAACGTAATCAGTATATTACCACAGTGTACCTACTTACTACATACAGTGGGTCAACGCCCATACATTTGACAGGTCCTATGAAATGTCAAAATTGGTAACACTTGTCATAGGGTTGTCACATAAAACAAATTACACAAACTTTGTCAAACAAACGTCCAAATTAATTAACGTTTTATAGAAACAGTGACACGCAAAAAGAAAACCACGCATGCGTAATTTTGACGATTGACAAAATAATGCAAAGGTATGTAGCCGCAAGTTCGCCATCTTATGCTGGAATTTACTAACAATATTTAAAACTACAAATTTTGTCGAGGTTACAGTCGCAGTGGCTAACGCTTGCGGGGGTAGGTAAGATAATAAATGATTCCCAAATCCAGGAAGGAGCCATAGAAAATTACTTATTATTTATGGTTATTACTTCTATGGTTTTCGTGGGTGCTGATGCTGGAAATAAAGACTAAGTATTCCTCGACAATATACGGCGGTCAAAAAAAATTACCAGTTAAATTTAATTTGCCAGGTAAAACGTGGTCCCTATCTTGGTGTTTGAGAATGGATCTCGTTTTTGTAATCAGCGTCCCAGAAAATCATGGATTTGACACCCACCACGGCTAATTTGAAAATTTTCATGGCCGCCATCTTGAATATAGATTTTGACCTCATTTTCGTCATCAGCATCCCCGAAAACCATGGAAATGACACCCATGATGGTTAAATTGAAATTTTAAAAGCTGCCATCTTGGAAATGGATTTTGACCTCATTTTCGGCATCAGTACCCCCGAAAACCATGGAAATGACACCCATGACCACTAATTTGACATTTTTATTGCCGCCATCTTGGATTTCGATTTTGACCTCATTTTCGGCATCAGTACCCCCGAAAACCATGGAAATGACACCAATGACCACTAATTTGACATTTTTATTGCCGCCATCTTGGATTTCGATTTTGACCTCATTTTCGGCATCCGCACCCCAGAAAACCTTGGATTTGACATCCATGACGACTAATTTACTCATTTTCATGGCCGCCATCTTGGATTTGGATTTTGACGTTATTTTCGGCATCAGTGACCCCGAAAACCATGAAATTAACACCCATGATGATTGAATGAAAATGTTGATGGCCGCCATCTTGGATTTGGATTTTGACGTCATTTTCGGCATCAGTGACCCCGAAAACTATGAAATTGACACCCAGGATGATTACATGAAAATTTTCATGGCCGCCATCTTGCATTTGGATTTTGACGTCATTTTCGGCATCAATGACCCCAAAAACCGTAGAAATGACTTCCCACGAACAATCATTTGAAAATGTATGTATGCCGCCATCTTGGATTAGTAAACAGACTTTATAATAAAATTCTCATAATAATTATCAATAATAAATTAATATAATTTCTATGAACGATATCAATAAAATTTGAAATCAGAAAGTGCGAGCCCTGGAATTTATGTCCCGAGTAGCAGTATGGCTACTCGGGACATAACCTCCGCCCCTTCACCCCGCAACCCCCCGCACGATTGCTCTGTGACAATGTTCTACGTTGACCGACTGTAAGGAGTAAGATATAGGTAGACTGTGATATTACTAAGGGTCAAAATACACGTCCGATAGTTGCTTCCGGGAGCCGGATCCGACTATCTGATCGGATTCATGAAATACACGTACGATTCTCGTGTCCGATTTTTTCTGGACGACGAACGACGACGACGCCCGGATGATGCTTACGATTCTGACATCCGATCCGATAGTCTGATCGTACGTATAATTCATGTTCAAACAAATGTATGACGCGGAGGCCTTCAGATAGTCTGATCAGACTATCGGAACCGACTATCGGAGGCAAGTATCGGACGTGTATTTGGGCTCTAAAACGTACACACTTATCAAACAATTAAAAAAATCATTGACATGATAGATGATTAGAGCAGCTTTAAAAATCTATTTAAAAAAATTCTGACGCCTAAACAAAATCTTAAAGCTTCCATATCGTTAATGAAAGAGATGATCAAACGGGTGCAAATTATTGTAAGTAAAGGCTGTTTCTCTCTACGATAAAGATAGATGTATTGTGTGAACCGTGCAAAAGACGGCTAAGGAAAAAACAGCAATGTTCAAACGCAAAGGGCAGACTATTATAACTTATGCATTGCAATCATGCTTTATGCTTCCCGGGTAGCGTTTCAACGTACTTTGCTAATGAAAAGTATGTGGAAACAGAGAGTATGGTATATACTTATATATTAATTTCGATTAATGAATAGATTGTACAGGGTATAAACGAATTCGTGTAATTCCTTAAAACCACATGATCTACTATAGGTGTAGATTGATCCTGCACGAGATTTAGATTGATTAAAAATAAAAAGACTTTTTTTCTTGCGGTATTGGTAAGTGATCGTAGTTAAACCATCTAATAAACGCAAGAAAATAAAAAAAAGCAAAAAAATTTGCATTTTTTTGTTACGCCTGGCTATTTATTTTGATTTCACGCATAAATGAATAAAAGACTAGCGCCATATCGCTTTTTGCAGTCAGTTAACTCGGGGCTCTAAAATTGACTCGGAAATAGAAAACCAAGATTTTCTTTGATTTTTTTTTATTTGTTTCGTGAAAACTCATTTAGGGTTAATCTATGTCACCAGTAGATCACGCGGTTTGAAGGAATTACACGAATTCGTTTGTACCCTGTATAAATAAGTAGGATAATAGATAAATGAAGTGTTCCTATCATGATGAAATGCTTAGAACCGTTCACTGCAAAATTTTGGGATCCTCTTTGGACAGTATATTGCCTCATTCATATAATAAATAAATCAGCCTGTAAGCTCAACAGTATTTGGAAAACATTAATCTTTGTTAGCGGCACGGATGAATGTTCGCGGACACGCTTCTACAAGGTTACAGCGCGTGATCCTTTTGACGTAAAGGAGCGAAGGGCTTTCGCCACAAAATTTATGTGACTCAGGCTATGTAGATATTGCAATAATTATTATATCATCGTCAGGATGAACTGGAAGGAGAGTGGGAGACATTTGTCCTGCAATGAAAGTCAATGTGAAAATAGTCAAATGAAGTCTTAAGGTTTTTAACAATACGTTTTTAAAGCCTTAACAACACGCACCTCCGAGCTCCGATGCAACACTGTCACTTTTGCAATTTTTCTAAAAATGAGCTTAGTATGGATTACGTGGCCTAAAGCACCTCTGCACTTGATGCGATAATGTCACTGGTACGTACACACGTACCAAACGTATAGTTTTCGTATGAGGGCGTAAGTGTCGTTTTGGAAAATCAAGAAATGTCATCATTTTATACGATACTAAAGTCTTTAAATGCTTCTCCTGAAAAAATGTTTTTTTGCAAAAGTGACAGTGTTGCACCAGGGATGCGAACAGTAGACACTTTTGATTGTTCTGCCTAGCCTTTTCCCAAAGATTTTGGGGTCAGCTTCTAGTCTAACCAGATGCGGCTAAATACCAGTATTTTACACGTCAGACCTCCCGAACCCAGTTACAGGACAATGCCGTAATCCTAAGGCTAGACCGGCTGTCAGACTTTCGGGCTTCTGACTACCCGTAACTACTGTCATAGCTATTCGTATGCCACTCGAGACCGACGACTTAACGTACTCACCGAGGCGCGGAGGGCTCTCGATGTGTAACGAACACTTCACCTATACATAACGTGACCATACGTCCCGCTTTGAGCGAACAGTCCCGCTTTGAGCGAACAGTCCCGCTTTGAGCAAACAGTCCCGCTTTGAGCGAACAGTCCCGCTTTGAGCGAACAGTCCCGCTTTGAGCAAACAGTCCCGCTTTGAGCGAACAGTCCCGCTTTGAGCGAACAGTCCCGCTTTGAGCGAACAGTCCGCTTTGAGCGAACAGTCCCGCTTTGAGCGAACAGTCCGCTTTGAGCGAACAGTCCCGCTTTGAGCGAACAGTCCCGCTTTTGAGCTATGTGTCCCGCTGTCCCCAAAAACACATAAATGTCCCGCTTTGAAAAAAACGTAATCGATGTCAATGAATTCAATATAACAGGCGCGTATTTATTAATCGCATCAGAAAACATTTTGATAACCAAAGATAACATCAACAAGTCTTGTCAGCATATCACATATTGATGTCTAAAAACCAAACCTGATAATTATTTTAAAGCAAACTGCTCGTCCGAAAAATATACTAGAACCAGCCCATCAGACTACACAAGATTAGTTCCTAGTTTTTCTATAAATATACATAAACCATAAATATTTTTTCACACCGATAATTCAGCCTTCATCAAGCTGTCTCCCCCCCCCCCTAAACCCCCGCTAGTAACGCCCTAAGCCGAGGTCCGAGTTCCACTAGGGGTCGCCCTTAGTGCTGTTGTTGCAGGTAGTCATGATGTTAGTGTAGTACAAGTAGTTTGCTTAGGTTAAGTATTTTACTTCCCCCATTGACCTTTCAGGTCTCACCAATTACTGCCCATTTACGCAGAAGGGGTCCCCAAGGACAATCTACAGCAGTCCAATAGAAAAAAATATGTGTTTCATTCTTGTAAAACTATTAAAGCCGGTGTCCCGCTCTGACTGACCGCGGAAAGGCAGCTTAACCTTGAGTATCGTATAATCCACGCAGTTATTAGCCACAAGCCCCTCAAAACTCACTTTCGAATAACAATAATTAAAAACTATTCAATCTTCGTCTACGTCTTATATCTTGACAGTTCAAACATATAATATAATAAGCCGCCCAAACTCATATCATTGAGGCGCGTTGATTACTTCAATCTCATGGCCCAAAGCGTAGTAAACCGCCGCCAGTTCGGAGTTTGCAAATGAGGTCACATTAAGTGAACTAATCATAATAATCCGCGAACAAAACGTATATAGTATACGGGATGGAGTGTTGGAAACTATCGTAGAATTAAGAGAGAGATGGATGACGTGGAAATTTAGCTCTGGAAATCCAAGCAAACGTTTAGCCTAATCCTAACTAATATTATAAAAGCGAAAGTAAGTTTGTTTGTTTTTATCTTTGGGGTGCATGAAAAGAGCCTCCACGAGTTGGGATACTTAAGTACGTCCGTCCGGCGCACTCTGGGCAGTCAGCCTCGCTACCAACCTTGCTGACTGGCTAATCTTTTCACCTCGGCGTGAAATATTCTTGTATAGCTCGTGCCGACACGATAGTAGAAGAAGATCTTTTCACGACTAAGCCACTGAACTGATCATCCTGAAATGTTGCATATACGTTGTCAGGGGCCTAATTCTCCTAAAATAGTTCACATACTTTGTCTAAGATTCAGACAGTTCTCAATTTCAAAAGCTATCAAATTGTTTGACACAAAAAACAAAATCAATCATTTTAAAAGTTTTCGAAAACAAAAACTGACTGACGGTTGTGGTTCGATTGCGTTTGGCAACAATTTATTTTAAGAGAATTGAGCCCCTGGTGTACAGAAACGGACATAGGATACGTTTCATCCCGAAAAAAAGTACTGTTCCCGAGGAAAAAAACAATAACGTTAATAGATGGCGCCACGTGTCTTTCAAATCATGATTGAATTATATTATTATAGAAACTTTAGCAGTGTGTTAAGAGTTGATCGTCAAATTCTAAATTAACGTGAGCGGAGTCGCAGGCAAAAGCTAGTTTTCCATAAAATGAATATACGTGTTGATTAAGAAGGTATTTTAACCTACTTTTTCAGAATATTCTTTGGTCTGTTGGCAGAAATTGCTTCGATGACGGTAGTTCTCTTGTATGTATACCCAGAAAGATAGATAATGTGTATCTTTTCTATCTGGTAAATACACAGTTATACCCTAAAGCACAGCAATGTGAAAACAACGCATAGCTTGAAATATGTTATTTTTTTTTATTTGATACTAGGCCTGCGTTTGACCGCCATCGCGCCATCTCGCCTAATGTTAAGCGATGATGCGGTCTACGATGGAGCGCGCTTGCCCAGGAAAATTAATCATATCTAAGTATTTTGACGTGTCGTGTCGTGAGCCGAGAAAAATCGACCTTTAAAGTGTATTCTTCGACGTATGCACAAAACAACGAAGTTAACACAAAGTACCACATTCAAAGCAAATGTTGCATGTCTGCCAAAAAGTTTGTACAGTGTCAACACCGTATACTATAGCTTTAATGTCTTAAGTACTATTCAAAAACTTGTTTTATATTTATTTATAAATCCATTTTCTGGTTGATAATGCACATAAAACTACACAGTTTTGACACATTTGACGTTTGATCGGATCGGGTTTGACGTTTCCATAAAACAAAATAAAGAAGTACAAAGTGACTTGGATTTTAGAAAAACCTTTTTTTACCTATATGTACATCAATCACGCACCCATGCTGCAATGCAGCTTACCGACGCGCATTAGAGGAAGGATTGTTAGTTGATTGGCACTGCTACTACACAGAGTATTTTGACAGCTGTCAAATCTGACACATTAGATTGCGACAACTGTAATAGCAGAAAACATTTCATAACCTTTTTTTGCACACTTGCTTTCCTTTTCACTTTCGACATTGGCAGAATTGTCGACATCGGCACTAATTGCCATTAAAAAAAATAGAATAGAACCTTTTAAATTTTCCCCTGAGTTTATAATATATGGTGCATAGTTAGGCACCACAGGGGGGACAACAAAACTAAACGCTTAAATCCATGGATAATTTCTATAAAGTTTTAAAGTGCTATTATTGTTGTTAACAACTTCGAAATATTAATTTGTTTTCTTCTTTATTTCATTGTTGTCTTGGCTTACTTCCAGGGCAGTGAAGAGACACTGGTCTTGTTCGCAAGATGCTTGTGCACTTTCTTTGTCATAATTTTAAAAGGTTCTTTGTTTAACTATATCGTTACGGGATAGTCAGTAGCCCGAAACGCTGACTACCGGTCTAACCAAAGGGTATCGGCATTACCTTTAAACTGAAAATCCGATCCCAACATATTTGGGAAAAAAGGCTTGACATAATAATCTATACATGTAATAAATCTGTAGACTTAGCGTGTCTGTACATTGGAAATATTTAAAAAAAAAACAGGGCTGTTAAAGGGTTACCAATATAATAGAATCCATTTTGATCATTTTTGCATTTTCTGTTTCTCTGTTTTTCGGTTTGTTTGTGCACGCATCACGTTAAAAGTAGGGACTCAATGCTGTTGACTTTTTTAGAAAAATATTGTGCATATCTCGGAGTAACATTTAGTTTTTGTTTCGTCGTAATCGGTTCACTCAATCAAAAGATATGAGAATGTAAAGTTATCAAGAAGCAGTTAGCGTCATTTGTACCATATTTTACCGTGTGCTGCCGGACGTAACAGTTTCTTTCTGAAATCTTAAGTGAATGTTTTATTAATAGAAAAATCAAAGTAAGTGTTGTTCATTCATTTCTATGGCCGAGCGAAATCAAACTAGTGGTACTAGTGGTAGTTCTACCTATCTACCTGATCCATATGAGTTTTGTGTTGACTGAGACATTACGATATTTAAACTATCCATATAAAATCTGTATACCATTTCAGTATAATAAAAGCACCAACAACAGGCTGTATTAAAAGAAACTCGTCGCTAAAAGTCAACTCGCCACAAACAAGGCTTGTTTATCCCCCATAAAACATTTTTGTTTCATACCAATGGAAATAAACCAGAGATTTATTACCACAAACACGAATATATATCTCGAAGACCACGATACGAGAAATAAGGGGCAAAAATCTACAATACCGTATAATAAATAAAGATAATATTTGTGTTTTTTGCGCCGAAATCCATTATCATTGATTGATTGACGTGAATATGATTGCTCACAGGTTAAGCCTTAATTTTGCCCTTTAGGCTTTTTCTTTCTTTCCTTCACCTCGGATATGAGGTGATTTGTCTTTGATTTTATCAGGATCACTTATTCCCCGTGTTGTGTGTTATTTTATGTGTGATTCCTCAAAAATAATTGATAGAGAATGGTACTACGTGGGAATTTAATTAAGCTTCTAATAACTTTCGGCAGATGGATGATCGTACAATAAAATATATAAAATAATAAGCCCATCACTATCCCACTGTTGGGCCCGGGTCTCTTAGAATGAGATCACGCGCTGACCAGCAGTGCAGTTCTGTAAGAATCTCACCTCGATCGCGACTGTCAATTAGACACTTGTCGTGACACAGCGTGGATAACAAAACTACACGTTATTGATTATACTGTCGATCATCTGTGTGTTATTTGCTTCTATTATCCATACTGTGACATTATGGATATCGAGCTAACAGTCGATATTGAAGTGGGTTTCTTACAGAATGACACTACTGGTGCGGGTTGCCGTCTACACACACCATTAAGATTTTTTATTAAGCCCTCTCGTTTCTGCTATCGCAGTAGTAGTAGTAGAAATCACGATGTGTTCACCGTTAACGCAAGTCATTATCAAATTCTGACCCGCATCTGAATTTAAACGTCTGAAGTCAGGGCCGTGATCGAACTCAGGCCCTCCTTACATTTAAGGCAAGCGTTCAACCGCTAAGTTCTATGTAAAATAGTTCTAGTTCTTAATCCTATGTAAAATATTTCGGCTAAAATTCTCCTGCCTGGCGAAAGCCAGAAAAACACTACGATAAAAAATATTTTTTTACGATCATAAAACGCCAATTTATCCGTGAAATTTTTAGATCAACAACCAGAATAAAAATGTAACCTATATTATGGACATTAAAATCAATCCCTTACAAATTCATAGGTCACCACTTATATGCAGAGGCGGACTACCCATAAGGCCGACGAGGTCCGGGCCTAGGGTGGCCAAATAAGAAGGGGCGGCCAACCGTGGAAAAAAATCTTAGCTCAGCAATGGAGTTGAGAAAGGGGCAGCTGGTACTACACGACTTAGAGTGGATAGTACTACACGGCCTAGGGCGGCCAAGACAGCAGTCTTGGCCGCCCTAGGCCGTGTAGTACTAACCCCCAGGTACATCGATGTTACTTATTAGCAGAGCCGGACTAGCAAGTCCGGCTCTGCTAATAAGTAACATCGATGTACCTGGGGGTTACCATGATCTGTTAAAGCAGGAATGTTTTAATATTATTCCGAGAGTGGGAAAGTGACAGCGCTAGACAGCTCTCTAACGCCATCTCTTACCCACTCTCGTAATAATATTAAAACATTCCTGCTCTAAGAGATCATGGTAACCCCCCAGATCGAATAACCAATGGCAGTGGCTTATATTCGCGCCACTCACACTTATTGCATCAGCGTAAAGATTATTTTTACTGCAGTACTAATAAACATTCACACACACACATTCAACAGTTCTACGAAGTTTTCCGCTGCGACTTTTTAGTTGTCGTACTGTACATGTATATAAAATACCGATTCGTTCGTTTTTATACACCCGGTCCATTAAAAGGGGATGAATCCTAATTAGAGACAACATGCCTTATTCCATATTAATGCCTTTCCTTTGATCATCACAGGATGCGATCCGTAAAGTTCCTACTAATGAACTGTTTGTGGTTCACTTTTAATAACATGAGGTAAAGCCATACTGCCCATAGATTGAGTACGGAGTAGAACCATCTACCTACTCACAACATCTTCCTTTGTAAAAAACTATAGGTCGCCAGCGGCTTCGCCCGCCTGGATGTAGTTTATCGCGTATTCCGCGTTTTTCTCTACTTTATTATGCATGTATTATACATATAAACCTTCCTCTTGAATCACTCTATCTATTAAAGAAGACCGCATCAAAATCCGTTGCATAGTTTGAAAGATCTAAGCATACATAGGGACAGACAGAGGGAAGCGACTTTGTTTTATACTATGTAGTGAAAAACTACTTCAACCCGTATCTAGCTTGTGTCACTCCACCGTTTAGGTATGAAAACATATGCACCACTGCAACTTCGGAGTGGAAAACAAAACCGAACCGAATTTTAATGAGTGGCCGAATCAAAATGATATAAGAGCGCGAACGCACAGCGGAAGGGAAACTCTCTCGCCTTACATTAAAGTTCAATTTTTTTAAGCACATTTTTTTAAGTTTTTGACGCATTATATAAAGAGAAAGGTGTCTGTGCGTTATGTAGTACTTATTTATTATTCTGTGCTTTTATGTGCATAGATAATTGCGAATCAGTGATCCCTACAGAACACAGAGGTCAGCAAGCCGCCGCTCCGTTTAAAACCGAGGGTGAAACATGAAATTTATGAAGAAACTAGCCGTCTGCCCGATGGGCTTTCCCATACATTAACAATGACGAACTTCCATACAAACTTTCATCCCCTTTAGGAGATGAATTTTCAAAAATCCTTTCTTATTGCTCACTACGTTATAATTATAAGGAACTCCTGTGTAAAATTTCATGCTTATAGACCCACCGGTTAAAGGTTATGGCACACTATACCGGCACCGCAACGGCACCGCTCCAACCCAGCATTTAACTTGTCTTTTCATTATAACTTTCGTGAGACACATTCATATTCATGATTAATCATAAATATGATTTCATTCACATTCATAGTTATGATTAATCATAAATCATATTTATGATTAATCATAAATATAAATGTGAATGTGGCTCCGTTTGGGTCCGAAACTAGTCGGGCAATCCCGAAAAATACATATGAGTAAACCGTAATTAGTCATAAATATTTAACGTGTCATTCGAATTAGAACATTAAATCGTGTGTCATATAATATATTTCATAATGTCAATATGAAAAAGCCAACGGCGGGCAGTCAGCGCGCTTGCCGCTACCATACAACTCGACTTGCAGCCGCGTGCTGCAAGCGAACGGACCTCGTGCTTACTGAAACAACGTCGTGGCGCCGTCTTGCACGTTTGCTTGCACTGCGAGCTTGCACCTCGCAGACGACGCGTAGTTAGCGTGCTGGCAGCTAGCCGTAGCCTAAATACGAGGCGACGCGACGGCGTGCTGCAGCTGTGCAGTTGCGGTGCCGGTATAATGTGCCATGACCTTTAAGCTGTGCGTTGTCCGTCAGTGCGTCTTAGAGTTTTATTAAACAAAAAGATGGGTTCTACACTTTCTAACGAGCAATAAATATAAGCAAAAACCAAAATAAATGTTAAGAAGCAAAAAGCACTTACATTATTGCAATGAGTAATTTACAATTGAAACATTGAACCGAGAGCCTTACAAAACGATACTTACGAAAGTACGTTGAAACATGAAACACCATTTTATATACCCACCGAAATAAGGGTCATAAGACGATTTTACCAAAATCGCAAGAAAGAGATTCTTTTTTACTATACAAAAGTAAATAAATTGCTAGTGGCCTTAATACGGGCCTTTACAAAATAGAGGGTACCTCTGAAATATTCACACAAACAAGCCTTCTCCTTTACCTTATATTTCTTTATTTTGTTAGAAACTGTGCTATTGGCGAAGTAATACGATTAGGCGAGGTACTGGTGAGTGCACTGGTGAAATTGAGTTGAAAACTGAGATATAATCAGCTTTGGTAACATGACAGTGATTTTAAAGTGAGATAGGGAGTGTATGCTCTGTCTCTCTCTTTGTAATGGTTAGTCTTACATAGTAGTTGAGCCAGCCTACCTTGTAGGCATTTCTTCTCCACTTCGCTCGATCTTGCCCAACTGTAATGTCATTCTGTAAGAAACTCACCTCAATATCGACGGTTAGCTCGATATCCATAATGTCACAATATAGATAACAGAAGCAAATAACACAGAGATAATCGACAGTATAATCAATAACGCGTAGTTTTGTTATCCACGCTGTGTCACGACAAGTGTGTAATTGACAGTCGCGATCGAGGTGAGATTCTTACAGAATTGCACTGCTGGTTCGGAATTCATGTCTCGATATCTCTATCTACTGTATTAGGGAATGAATTTTACTTGTACAAATATGAACTGCCCTTCTAAGGCCTGGATTAATACTTCTTCGGACATCAAAACATGACAGTATACACAGTTTTGTCACATCGCATAAGTATTTGGTTCGACTTATACTCTAAACACTTAATTATTTTAAATATTTTACTTTGTAATAATAGTTTATAATGTGATATTTCAATTTGTACTCTTTGCACAAAAATCCTTTATTTCATTGTAAAATTGAAATCATACAATGTACTGTGCTCTATCAACTGTCATGTACCCCTCTAGCGAACTTTTTGTCTTGTATAATGAGTGAGCGACGGACATGTTAAATATGCGTTAGAGTCAACTGAGATTGAGTATCAATTTAAATTGGACAATTGTATGGCGATTTGTGACTGCGCAACTCAATAAAAGTAAATTCAGTTAAAAGTGTGTATAAATACTCAAAATTTACACACTATGTGTTTGAAAATAAAGATATAATACCAGCCTGTAATTTATCCCACTACAGGGGAAAGGCTTCTTCTCTACAGAGAAGGAACGAGCATTAATCACCACGCTTGCTCACTGCGTGTTAGCGATTAAGAAAGTTACGAATAACTGAGATTTTACAGTACAACAGTTGTTGTAGTCGTAACAGTGACTAAGCAGGTTTGTAGCCTGTAGCGAAATTCAAGCATTATCATTAACATAATAATATACACTAATGTTAGTTTGTCTGACATATTACATGTTTCTCTCTCTAGCTACTTTTAGTGTAGACAGCGCGGAAAATTAGTGTCGCAATTTGTATCTCTGCAGAGCTTAACAGGGCTTCTCATAAACTGTTATTATTTGTAGATTTAGCGTAGCTGTGATCCAATTGCAATACGAATATATGGATTAAAAAACGAATTAGATTAAAATACTGTTACTGGCGTACTATTGTATGATTTAATGGTGTACGAATCTCGTCCATAAAAAATAGTATTTAATTTTAATTCGATTATTTTTATAGCAACACTGTTATCGATAGCGGGTAGCACTGGGCAATGTTGACAAGAGAAGGTAGTCGTCGATATGGATCGGCCCACCCGAGGTTATAAAGGCGGCGGTCATTCGACGAAGCGAGAGCATTCCGTGTTGAACAGCTGAAGAAGTCTGACCTTTTATATCTGATTAGCTTGTCCTTATTTTATGATCTTGTAATAATTGTGTAAAGTAATATACTGTGATCTAGTTAATGTTACTAATATTAACCCAAATACAAGTACTCTCAGTGGTGGAGAGTCTATGTTGGTTTTATTTACTGTGTTTACCTTGCTCGCAATCCTGACATACCGATATTAGCTATAACTGTAATGACAGAATCACCCCTGAACGATTATATTGTTGTGTCATTTACATCAGAAGTGGAACAAGAAAAAACCAGTCCACATTATGATTGTATACCCACATGTAAATATTTTTAGTAAAAATCCCCTGTAGACGGACTGACAAAAACTTGACTAAGAAATTGATATTACAATGGTGAGAAATGTGAGAATGAGAAAATGTGATAAATCCGGTGAGTCACAACCATTTTATTATGTGTGAAGGAATTTTGATGAAGGAAATATAATATGAGAGGTTATTTATTCGTGTAAAATAAATATTAAATGATATCTTTGCTTATTCATGTAAAATAAAAGAGATGTTATCTGTATTTATCCGTGTAAAATAAATGAGATGATATCTGTGTTTATTAGTATAAAATAAATATGATGGTATCTGTATTTATTCGTGGAAAATAAATACGGCATCTGTATTTATTCGTGTAGGAAAGTACATTGCAAGTCGTATTAGAGTTTGTGGTGAGATGCAACCAGGGTTGATCTTTGGCACCGCCCGGTTTGGCCAGCCGGGGTTGGCCAAAGGCTTCGCCTGGGGAAAACTGAAACTCTAACGTGGCGAAGCAATTGTTATAGGGCTAAATCCAAGGCGGGATATGCCATGATATGGCTAGATCCAAGGCGGGTGATGCCATGTTGATAAAGCAGGATCCCAGGCGGGTGATGCCAAATGAGTTGGCTAAATCCAAGGCGGGTGATGCTATTAATTGATAAATGAAAATGCAGTGAAAATGAGATTCTGTTTTGAATTAATGTTTTGAAAAAGTTTTGAAAATATTGATATTTGTTTTTATTGGTTTTGTTACAATTCTTGTTGTAGAATGGTGCAAAATAGCTTATTGAAATTAAAAAGTAGTTTGTTACTTAATATGGTTTAAAATGTATTTTTTGTAGACGAAAACAGGAAATTGTATTTATTATTGACGATAATTATTATGATGACTTCCGTTAAATATTAATTTGTCAAATTTATTTTTAAATAAGAAATAATTTGACTTATTTTCGTTAAAGATGTGTTTAATATGTATTGTATTGTTGTAAAAAGGTTGGATTTTTAGCGCAATAAAGAAATGTTATGTTTAAAACATCATGTCAGTTTTGTAATATGAGTTTGTGAATAATTGAGATATTATTTTGATCATGAAAAGTTTTGAAGGTTGATATTTAAGTATTATGATTTTGGGAATAATTGAGATAATATTTTAAGTGTTTATAATTATGTACTATGATAGTTACTGTGAATAATGATTATAAGATATTTAACCATGAAACATTTAGGATGTTTGTTTTATGATTTTGTGAAGAATTGAGATATTTAAGAATGTAGGATTTTGTGAATAATAATGAGATATTGAATCGTGAATTATTTTAAGGGTGTACTATGAGTTTATGAATAATGAGATATTTAATCTTGAAATATTTTGAGTGTATAACGTACTATGAGTTTGAAGTGTTTATATGCTGGTAAAATGAATTGTGAATAATTGAGATTTATAATCATGGAATATTTTAAGTGTTAAATGTACTATGAGTTTGTAAATTATTGAGATATTATGTTATGATTTTGTGAATAATTATGAGATTTTTACGAATGAAATATTTTAAGTGTTTATGTATTATGGCTTTGTGAATCGTTAAGATATTTAACCAAGAAATATTTTAAGTGTTTATGTATTATGAATTTGTGAAAAACTATAATGAGATATTTAGCCCTGAAAAATATTGTAAATGTATTTAAATGATTTTATGAATTTGTGTATAATGAGATTGTGTGTTTATGTACCTATTATGATTTATTGAATAACTAAAATTTGATGTTGAACCAAAGTAGAACTGTCTAATAGGCATCTGAGATAGTATTTTATTGTGAAAATGTTGGAAATCTAATGTGTGGATGTTTGTAAGATTTTGATACGAGAAGTTATGAACGAATATAGAACTAGGTTGATACTGAATGAATATCAACTAGTTCAAGTCACTGGTGATGAGCTTGTTGGCCGTCGATGGGATAACAAGCTCTAATCGATTCAAACATTCTTTGGATGCTCTTCGTGTTACTTTGGTCAAAGACATGAGTAACATGACGAGGTCAAAGATGAGTGATCAGGTGTGGCCGAGATGTGTACTGTATTATTTGTTTCTGTTTAAGGTCCGAAGGTGTCACTGAAGTCAGGCCTTGATGTACAATCTTGACGATGGGGTTGATGGTGCGTCAACCACCAACCACCAACACACGAGGACGTGTGTTTTGCAGGAGGGCCGTGTTATCGATAGCGGGTAGCACTGGGCAATGTTGACAAGAGAAGGTAGTCGTCGATATGGATCGGCCCACCCGAGGTTATAAAGGCGGCGGTCATTCGACGAAGCGAGAGCATTCCGTGTTGAACAGCTGAAGAAGTCTGACCTTTTATATCTGATTAGCTTGTCCTTATTTTATGATCTTGTAATAATTGTGTAAAGTAATATACTGTGATCTAGTTAATGTTACTAATATTAACCCAAATACAAGTACTCTCAGTGGTGGAGAGTCTATGTTGGTTTTATTTACTGTGTTTACCTTGCTCGCAATCCTGACATACCGATATTAGCTATAACTGTAATGACAGAATCACCCCTGAACGATTATATTGTTGTGTCATTTACAACACTAAGATTACTGTGTCATTATCTATGGACCGCAGCGATGGTGCGGTTTGCTTATTTTCCTTTGTTAATTTATTAACATTATAAAATAGACAGTTAGATACACTTTATTGAAAAGAAATAAAACAGAAGGAATACACGTAATTAAAAACAGTGCAAATGGCGGTCTTATCGCTTAAAGCAATTTCTTCTAGACAACCATCGGATGGAAAGAATTGTTAAGAAAAATATAGAGTAAAATATTATAGTACATTGTGCTAAATTACCAAAATACAGTCTACTTGATATGCTTAGCGAGTTTTATTATGCATTTGTGCCCGATCACTAAACAATTGGGAAGATTCCAAGTTACCGATAGCAATGTTGATACGAATAACATATTAATTTATTTTTAATAGTGGACGGTTTGAGACTGATTTGAGGTATGAAGAAAACAACACAACACAAGCGTGGCGATTATGGCAAACGCCCTCTCCCCAATGGGGGAGGCCTATGTCCAGCAGTGGACGTCTTTCGGCTGAATGATGATGATGACTATAGTGCATTTCCATCATAAGCATTCGTCGACAGCGTACAGCGTCACGCCAGACGCGATCTCCGGCGTTTGTAACAGACACTGTTAGTGTGTCCTGAGTGACGAATTAACGGCGCATTAAATAAATACTCGAAACGTTTGAATTTTGGTATCTACATTATTAAAATCAAAGTAAAATAAACACACGTGCGTACGCGTCAACTTTCCCGCGGACGCTAAGGGCAGGTATCGACGGTAAATTCACGGTAAAGCCGCTCCGCAATCCGCAATACGCCCGTGCGCCGTCACTCAGGACGCACACTTACTGTTTCCTTATTTTAAAAACTTATTTTAGACTAAAAGCCTATTCGTAACATGTGCTATACTTTTATTCTTCAAATAATCATCCATTTAACTACCAAACAGGCGATAAAACTTCTTTACCCGACTGTTCGTAATAGATTCCCAGTGATTTATATTAAGCAATATTCTATTTAACTTCTTGCAGACGAGGCTATTATCATAAAACTCTAATATATCGCCGATAACGCGAACGATACAGCCTCCTAATAAGATTTCGCGGAACGGTTTATCTCGGTTTGAATCATAACAATATTATTTGATTGAGCTCTTAGAAATATTTTTATTTTTTATCATGTCTTATGATTAGTCCGCCCTATGCTTGTAATTGAGTCGAGTGGGGAATAATTTAGTTACAATACTTTGTTTTACGAAAGATGAGTCCTAAGATAGCGATCATTTCGTAAATTGTAGCTAGTAAGAAGATATCATCAAGCACCGTGATATAACTATGTAACACATCTTTTGTTTTTCAAAAATATTTGGTATAATTTGTATAGTAATGTTTTGTAGAAAAATTCCAGGAGTTACCTAATGTTCAACAGAGTATAAACGTGAGTGAACAAAGAAAAAATCGAAAGTCCTAAATATATTTTTCAGTGTTTAGCTTTGAATCCTGTATGTGCGTTTACAGACACAAGTTTTTAGATGCATAAATACGCAGAGCCAGAACAATTGGGGTCCAATTCTCCTAAAATAAATTGTTACCAAACGCAATCGAACCACAACCGTCAGTCAGTTTTTGTTTTCGAAAACCTTCAAAATGATTGATTTTGTTTTTTGTGTCAAACAATTTGACAGCATTTTAAATTGAGAACTGTCTGAATGAACGGTTCGGCCTTGGTTCGGTTGTGATTTATCAAGATTTATTTTAGGAGAATTAGGCCCCTGTAGACCATCCAAATACTTGTAACGTGCAGGAATCGAACTCGGAACACGTTACACAGCAGACAAGCGTTTAGTTAATTTTCCGAGATTATTATCATTTATTTTAGTTACTAAATTGTTAAAAAGTTGTGACGACACGTTCGGTGCAGTGGCTAAGCGATTGGCTTCTACGCTACGGGTCGTGGGTTCGATTCCCACACGGAACAAAAATTTGTATGGCCTACAGATTGTTGTTTCGGGTCTGGGCGTTTGTGTATGTGAGATTTGTGTCTGTAAACGCACCCACGATACAAGAGAAATCTTAGTGTGGGGCAACGTTTTAAAAATAAATGAAAAATATACTCATCACTTTACTAAACAACAGGGACTTTTGTGCTTTTGGTGTTATCCACCCCAACAACATTGTTTATATTTGGCTATTTTTTCGAGCGAACACTGTAGGTAGCCGAGAAAGGCTTCATCTGCTTGACCAAACATCTATATTTGGCAACAGATATTATTATCTACGGCCCCGTATTGCGATAGAACCTGGTTATCTTGCAAATAATGAAACTTTATTTTAAAAAACATGCTACAGTCGCGGTGGGTTGGTTCAGTGATAAGAGCTTGGTTATCAGAGTAAAAGCACAGTATATTATTTTATAAGGCTGGTATCCCACTTATCAAATATCTTTGTTCAATGTACATTTGGTCAATTAAATTGGACGACTTCATCAAACGTACCAGGAACACCGATATATGACCAAAGATTATGACATTTAAATCAAAATGGCTGCAACTAAGATTTCGTGGTCAATTTCAATGACTAATTTTTTGATAAATGCTTATGAATGTTGAGTCATTTATAAAAACAAGCAAAAACCGGCCAAGTGCGAGTCGGACTCGCGCACGAAGGGTTCCGTACCATCTAAATATATAAAAGCGAAAGGTCACTCACTCACTCACTCATCACGAAATATCGAAAACCGCTAGACGTATGAAGATGAAATTTGGCAGGGAGATAGTTTATAGTTAGTAGACGTCCGCTAAGAAAGGATTTTTGGAAATTCTACCCCTAAGGGGGTGAAATAGGGAATGCAAGTTTGTATGGAAAATCGTCACTTAACGGGTTCAAAATTTCACGCAAGCGAAGCTGGGGGCAAAAGCTAGTTACGTATAAAAACAGCAAAAAAATCACGTTTGCCGTATGGGGGCCCCGTTAAATATTTATTTTATTCTGATTTCTAGTATTTTTTGTTATAGCGGCAACAGAAATACCTACATCATCTGTGAAAATTTCAACTGTCTTACTGTCACAGTTCATGAGATACAGCCTGGTGACAAACGGACAGACAGACGGATAGCGGAGTCTTAGTAATAGAGTCCCGTTTTACCCTTTGGGTACGGAACATTATAAAAACAGTTCATCAGTTTAAGAGCTCCAATGCCACAGACACAAAGAATTCAAACTTAAAACACTCCTCTTTTTATATCGGTTAAAAAGCTTCCTAAACATGAAAGCTACAGTTAACTACAGCCGTCCGTCAAGTGACAGACAATTTGTTGTAGCTAACACGATCCAGAGATAAGGGAGGAATTTGTCGCAACTGCGAAGACTACTAAACGCCGAACAAAACTCAAGTTGGGAGCTAAGTAAGTACTTTAGTTGTGTTGAACTAGCAGCTAGGATGTTTGTATGTATTTACGTACTACTTGAACAATTTTCGTGGATATTTCTTTTTAAGCAAATAAAGAACTATTCTATTCTATTCTATGGAAATAAATATCGCCCTAGAAGGACACAAGGGATGTTCTTAAAAAAGGACAGGTGCGTAGTACTCTCAGTCGGTGTGCGTGTATGACAAGATGTATGAACATCGACGAAGCGAAAGGAGTATGTAAGGATCGTAGCATGTGGCGTTCTACAGTTTCTGCCTACCCCCATGGAAAAAAGGCGTGACTTTATGTATACATGTATTTTTTTTTATTTTCTATAGGTACATGCGGGACAACGACCATTGATTACACTGTACCAAAGATATATTTGATAAAATTTGTTTCACGTTATTGATTTTTTGACGTTATTGACTATTTTGATTGGTTGTGATCAATTATGTTTTCTTATTTTTCAAAGATTGGAATAATATGAAATTCATACGCATGGTGCAACCACTCCTATGGTCTAAACCAGGGGTGGGCAAATTAAGACCCGCGGGCCCGGCCCGCGAACGAGGAGCTCGTGGCTAAATAATTACAGCCGCATAGACCGATCTTCCGGGTTAAGCCACGCTTGCCGAGGTTGGTCTGTGGATGGGTGACCATTTACCATAGCGAGTTTCCTCCGTGCCTCGGAAAGCACGTAAAGCCGTTGGTCCCGGCTGTCATTTGTAGATCTTTGACAGTCGTTACTGTTGGTCAGAAGCCAGAAAGTCTGACAACCAGTCTTACCAAGAGTATCGTATTACCCAGTTACTGGGTTGTGGAGGTCTGATAGGCAGTCGCTCCATGTAAAATACTGATATTCAGCTGCATCCGGTTTGACTGGAAGCCGACCCCAACATAGTTGGGAAAAGGCTAGGCAGATGATGATGGGCCCGGCCCGCGAAGCTTTTTAATCCGGCCCACCAACCCTCCCCTTTAGAGCAAGAGTGTATGGCCATTACAAATAGCCGTAATTATTTGCTCCAAAAATGTTACTTTTAGCAGAACAAAATGCATTCTCTTTTCTCTTTTAGAATTCTGGCCCCCTGCTTAAAAATGTTTGTCCAACCCTGGTCTTAACTCTATTGAATAAAATAAGGATGACAAACAAGATTCCATTATAGCAAGGCAATGTTAATCAATAAGCAACATGTTTGCTTCTAGCAGGGAATGGACACAGTATTATGCTTTTATGAACCTTAAAGGTAATCAAGATAAATTGAAACTGTACTTGAAGAAATGGTTCAAAAGATATTAGTGCCTTGGTGGGCCACTTCTAATACATAAATGGAGTATAGTTATTACGTAAATATAGTTTGTATTCAAACCTTACCTACTCTCGTGTACTTATAATAACAATAGACGGTAGTCGGTATTTTAGCAGAGAGGCGCCCTTCATGCCCTAAAGCCTGTCTGTGCCGCACATTTAGGGTTGTCAACTTTTATAGTATCCTAAAGTTCGTTTTTTAATCCCTGAGACTGAATTGACAGGTACGAAACGTCAAATTTGAAAATAATGTTCCTAAAATTTACAACTTTGACATTTGTGCCTGTAAATTTTGTCTCAGACATTAAAAAACGGATTATAGTATATTGCAAATACTACTATGTATTATTTTTATATCGGATGACTTCTTTCACCTAACCGTCTGGTAAAAATTGGGTAGGTGAACAAATTAGAAGCCTAACCCAGAAATTTTCAAATAAATAAATCATTTAAATAATCTGAATTCAAATCTTACACACCTGCTTATGATTTCAGTTTCAATAGTAGGTATCTGTTGATAGATCATTTTTAAAAATAAGAGAAAAAAAAACTATGCCAAAGCCTTCCCTTCAGGAGTCAGAGGCTTCAAACAAGTTCCTGTAACCTATTATGTCAATAAAGAATTATTATTATTATTCTACTAAACTCCGTTATACCCATTTTTTCCAGACAGTAAAACATGTCATCATATACAGGAAATTCAAATCGTGAGAAAAAAAAAAACATTTTGAAAAAAACAAAAATTACAAAATCTATGAGCGTAAATATTTCAAGGATCTGGAGCAGCCTCGTGTCTTCGGTTGTACTGGTGAAGAAGAACTGTGGCCGTACTTACTGGAAACAGAATTTGACCAACAAGGTAGAAGAATAAATTACATTCTTTACGTCAATGAAATACACGTTGTGATGAGTCAGTAAGGCAATTTTGATATTATAATTTCCTACCTCATTAATGTTAATTACCTCATACAGGCTCAGTGATTTACATACAATTTTTTTCCCGGATTACTGTGTTTTTATGGATACTGGGCGCAAAAATACTAAATACATTTGGTCTGAAATAACTTTGCAACCCTGCCGTACATTGCAGACAACGCGGCCCTGCATTATTACAGACAACATTTTGTGCTACATTGTCGTTATACTAGTACAGTACAGTCAACATCAAAAGTAAGTGATAATTGCTCAAAGTCTCAAAATTGTTTTCTGAATATAAACTTACGAATTACTATTTTTGTTCAAACTCATACTCAAAACTCATTTATTCAAAATAGACTAGAATTACTTAGTTCTTTTCGAACGTCATAACAATAGACAGGCCCCCAAAAAATCCCTCCCTTCACCGCTTCCTAGTGTTTATGCTGTAAAGAAGAAACGGCGCAACAAACTCCCCAGCAACTACTGAAATGTGTGTTAACAAACAATGAAGGAGAATTGAATTCTGAAAAGAATAGTTTCGTGAATAATATAGACAAACAGTTAACTCCTAAGATGTGGTACAAAGTAGTGGCTAAGTACCACGCACTAAAGACTTCCAGTTTGAAGGATAGGTTGTATTCCGGATAATAAAGGTTTTTTTTTAAAAAAAAAACCTCTCATACTTAGATTTAGTCACTTCGACACAAATAATATATTACTTGAACAAGGTACTAAATACTAACCGAAATAGTACCTAAATAAGTCCTACTCAATAGCAATATTCTTTTAATCAACAATGTACAGTCGAAACATCAATTTGGTTAACAGAAACGTCACGTCCCAAACCGAGGCACTCGAACAAAACATTAAATTAAAACGTTCTCCCCACAAATTAATTCTAAGCACATTACTTAAACAAGCGTCTTAATTCACCGTAAATATCAATTAAAATTTAAACAACAACGAACATTTAAACAAGACCGTGGTCACTAGAACGTTCCACGAAACAATTGTCGAACAAAATGGCTTTAATTACGGAAACCCAAGGCGAATTCGGTAGTTGGTAAGCATTTCCACATGAGAGAAAAGTTTTGTGGGTACCGGCTGAGAACTCACGAGCATTATTAGCTCTGAACCCCATGCGGGTGCTTGTCCTGTGCTAAAAAAATACAACTCATGAATAATTCGCTTCTTAGGGATATAAACAAATCTGTTTAAAAAAAAAACCGTGGTATATTTTTCGAATAATCTGTATAACTTTATCAAATGTTGTGTTTAGCTACGGATAGACTACACCTTTGTCTGTATACGATAGTGATTACTTTTTTATATTTGACAATTTTTAATACAATTATAACAATTTTCCATGAACTCTTTCCACGGAAATGACGAAAATGGGGTGGGTTGCGGTACATATTTCGCAATAGGGAATATGCATGTAACTTTTTTTTTCTCTTAATCAATAAAGCACATTAATATAAACCCAAGAAAAGTATTAAAAGTCAAATATTACTATTATTTCTTGCTCAAAACAATGATTAAACTTCAAAAATTTTCTTCTACAGTTTAAACGTCCTTTAATGTAGCGGTCATAATGTGACGTCATAATCCAAGATACTGCTTTGTTTACATCTCTTTTTTAGGCACAAATCATATAATTAAATTATTTCTTGTGCTTTATTCAAGCAGAAATCGCACTTACTAACTTAACCTCAGTGAGAAATCAAACAGTTAGCCAAGAAAAGATTATTTAAAGAATTAATTCATATGGATTTTGATGTCACTTCCGGCATTTTCGAAGACGACGCGTTTCGAGATTGCGTTCCGTTCCACGAAAAAAACGTAACATAAAACAATGAATTGTAAAATAAGTATTGAGTTAAAAAATGTAAAAAAAAAAATGCAATTTGTGTCTTGACTCCTGTACAATGTATATCTAAATAATGAAAGAGTTTTGAATTACTTGCATATTCCCTATTGGAGATAAAGGTACGCTGTGTATGTGTGGGGCGCCCGAATGTTGTAATATGACTTATTACTTACGCATTCTAAAAAGTAGTCTACATGAATATTTTTGTGGCTCTCATACACACATTGTTTTATTACATATTTCTCTCTTTATTTCTCTATATATAATAACTCATATTTCTCTCACTATTTAAGACGAGTAAAGAAAAGGATGCTGTTATAACAAAAAAAAACTTTTAAAATTTTCGGCTTGATTTTGCAGCTTCACCATTTTGATATACTGGAGAATTATAACAAAAATAATATTCTTTAATTATCGTGTTCTAATTTTAATATAAATACTACCCATTCGTTCTATATCAGAAAGATGTACTTGTCGTATTGTAAACCAAGCTTAATTGCGAAATGTAGCAAAGCCCGTATTTTGGCGCGAATCTCGGTGAAAAGTGAATCCGCGCTAATTGAAATTCTCCCACCCACTCACACCACGAAATCTCGGACGCTGCCAAAGGCCTCTGGTTCATTGCCGAAAACTTGTATCGCGGAACGTGAATTTTAAAACTAAATCGACTAATTGGCGCTTGTTTATGCTCGTGTAGAACTTAATTTGAAAAAGGAATGTCCCATTCACAAATGTTTTCTTTTTATTTAAAACATTGATTGAACGCCATTTTGAATTAGATTGAAATATACTAAAACTAGATAGTTACGGAGATGTAGATTAAAATTCAAAGATAAAGCTTACATAACTCGTAAAATAAAATGAAATGGGAAAGTTCCGCAACTTTCCTCTGTTTTACATTCATTAATTGATTCGGACGCCTCGCTGTTTTTCAACTGTTTATTTATGCCGCTTAACCATTTACAAAGAAACATCATCAAATGTATAAAAAACTTTACACAGCGGATTTAAAAACACATCCTTTTACATCTATTTTTCTGTTCAATAAAAGTTGAACGAAAACCAGATGAAAAATATTGACATTTCCTTGAACCTATTTCGTAATAGGCTCCGTATCGATATAGTACGCTACGTACTCTCTGGTTCGAGTGAATGGTGCCAATATCGGAGTGAGCGTTTAGAGGTGATCCCCGCTAAGTCGACAATTTAATCCGACAAGCGGGTTCGATATATAACTACAGCGCGTTCTATTTGATCAAGACATCAACTATGTTAGTAACATATTCAGTGAGCACGAACTAAGGCGTTTCTGATTGAAAAGGAAACTGCGAAATAAAGATACTTAAACTGAACTGCACTTTTCTAGACTAGAATTTTCTCGTAATACAAACTCAAAGGAAAATACTGTAGAGAAACTACCAGCACAAATAATCTACATTATGTTCAGCATAATCTGTGTATTATTGTCCCACTGCCGAACTTTTTCTTAGAATGACAAGGATTTTAGACCTTAGTCTGCACACATTTTATGACACTTTATATGTAAAAATGCACTACCTACTCTTAGATGTGATAATGTATATAAATAAAAAGAAAAGTCCTGACTGACTGATTGACTGACTCATCAACGCCCACCCCAAACCCTTGGACCTAGAAAACTGAAATTTTGCACAATGGTTCCTTTTATAATGTAGACAAGGAATAACGAAGGATTTTTCGAAATTCAACCCCTAAGGGAGTTAAATAGGGGATGAAAGTTTGTATGGAAAACCGTCACTTAACGGGTTCAAAATTTCACGCAAGCGAAGCTGCGGGCAAAAGCTAGTAATAGTAGATTGTTGCACCGAGCGCAAAATGAGTCATTAATGCAAGAGTGTTATGCAAGCGAGGGCACTAAATTAACACGAGTGCATTAATCACTCACTTCAGCAAGGTGCGTAATCTACTTTTCTTTCAACTACCAATTTACCTACCGTGATAAAATATACCTACTCAAAATTAAAAACTCAAGTTAATGAAAACAAGGTTATCCTGCGACTTTTGCGGCAAAAGGTTACTAACAATTTCATTTGCAGCTGTTTTTATGCTTTCTGGTCTTGAATTCATATCGCTATCTATTTCCATTGTTTAAAACTTTTCTTGCTAAATAAGAAGTATCAAAGTTTTACAATGGTACAAAATGCGCGCCATTTGTTTTTTTTTTTTTTCACCAGTTCGGTTTTATTCAGCCGATTTTTATTTTCAGCCAATATCTTTTTGATCTAATGCATAAGCTCTAAGATAAGTTAAGAATGCATACATTTAATATTAAACTTAACGGGAGACATAAAACCTCTGTGGTAAATTTATATCTAAATAAAAACTGCATCAATGACTAACAGTGCAGTAATGAGATTTCATACAACATTTCTGCACTGTTTTGGTTCTAAGCAGAAAATACGTATTTTGTGATCGGTTTTGTAGCGATTAATGATAACATTAATACGTAGTTGAAAGAAAAATATTAAAAATGGCCGAATTCTAAAGACAAAGATCTTCGAATCCAAAATCTTCTATTAAAATATAAATTTTTTGAAAGTCTTTTCGCTAATTATCAACCTCGCAAATCATACAATTTGCGAGGTTAAACTATGCAGCTATGCTTGCCGCGGTCAGTCCGTGGGTGGGTGACTGTTCGTTACACGTCGAAACCCTCGGCGAGCAAGTTAAGCCGTCGTTCCCGATTGTCGTACGAATACCTATATCAGTCTTTACGGGTAGTCAGAAGCCCGAAAGACTGACAACCGATCTAACCTTAGAATATCGGTATTGCCCAGTAACTGGGTTGCGGAAGTCTGATAGCAGTCGCTCAGTGTAAAATACCGGTATGCAGTCGCATCTGATTGGACTAGAAGTTGACCCCAAGGTAGTTGGGAAAAGGCTAGGAAGAAAAATGTTGGTGCATAAAAGTCAGAATTTTAGATTTTATGTAAAGAACGATAAGAATCTTTGTTTAGAGCAATAACTCAATCAATCATCTCCAACCATTCGCAGTAACATATAGGTAGTTTATAAGAATTTGTGCTCGTATAACTTGTGAAGTATGTATTTACTTTTACATGATTTTCATGGTCAGCTTTTAGCCGACCGTAACATAGTTGGGAAAAGGCTAGGTTGAACGAGATATTTATTTTAAATTCAGTTATGATTTTCAGCAATCAATATCGCGACACATCTGTCGATAAATTACAAGCTGTAAAACACCAAGACAACAGCTTTTTGTTTTACAACAAAATATTTGTTTTACAATCGTACAGTCGCAGTGACGTACACCCCCTTAGGTGCTTGTTACTTGGCACCCAGCACGCTGTACCGTTGTACACAATTCAACGAGCCGCGATTTTTATTGTGGTTCGGGGACCACTCTTTGAGTTCATTCAGATTGCTCCAAAGGTTATTTGTTCGTTTGTTTTCCTTCTGTATTTCAATTTTAAGCCGAGCTATAAGCCGATTTCCGAATTTGCTGAATTAAATTCTAGGGAATTGAGTCTGGTTGGTTTGTCATCCGTTTATTGGTAAGGGTAGCTATTTATATTTAAGATTTTCAGGACTTTCTTCCGAGATTCAAAAAGGTTGGGCAAGTATTCACACTTAGCAGAACCGCTATGTCATCATGAAATTTATGCGTTTACTGACGACCTAATTAATATACTCGAGAGCAATGAATCCGAGTCATCAACATAATCTTTAATATCTCGTAAACTAAGAATGATACCTAATTCAAATAAAAACTATTTTATAATATCTCTTTGGAATTAAGACTCATCTCCCGTGCGGAAGATGTCCGGTCCTTTGGAAGGCATACGGGAGATACAGGTCCAACGCGCAGAGGCCTCTTTGAGAACTTTAATCTTAATATTTTTGTATTACACCTTTCGTGAGACACAATCATATTTATGATTAGATTACGGTTTACTCACGTGCATTTTTCGGCATTGCCCGACTAGTTTCGGACCCAAACGGAGCCCTTAATCATGAGCTGCACACGCGGCGAGGTCGTGAGTCGAACACGACGATTGGGTGCTCCGTTTGGAACAAGTTATAAATATTTATGATTAATTACGGTTTACTCACGTGCATTTTTCGGGATTGCCCGACTAGTTTCGGACCCAAACGGAGTCTTTAATCATGAGCTGATCACGCGGCGAGGTCGCGAGTCGAATTGCGACCTCGCCGCAGTGTTTACTGTAATTAATCATAAATATGAATGTGTCACACGAAAGTTACAATAATAAAAAAGTAATAAATATTTCATACTAGTTGTTAATTTCATTTGAGTAATATTAAATAGTCTATAAAATACAATTTTATTTGAATAAGCTATCATTCTTAGTTTCCGATATATTAAGGATTATGTTCATGACCCAGATTCATTTCTCCCGAGTGAATTCTGTGACCAATATTGTCAAGCAAAAACGCTATCATAACGCTCAAAATGATATAAATATCTACTGCTCCAAGCCACATTTCAAAGCCACTGAAAACAGCAATATCTCCTAGCAATACTAAAATATAAAGTAACTACTAGTCTGAGGACAGACATGATAATCCGAAACTACAAACTAACCTCTCAAAACTTGAGAGCTGAGTACATCACTTCAAAAGGAACCGTTGTGGTTACCAACTACTAATAACCTTTATGCTTTAATGTACAAGATAAAGTTTTCCGTCATTTTCACTACGCTTTTCATCTCTCCTTTGGGAGAGGAAAGAAATATGTTGTACTTGTCATATTACTCAACTTTAAGGGGAAATAAATTTTTGAAAGAAGACAAGAGAAATAATTCAATCTAATTCAGCAGTTCTTGTGCTATAGGCCCTCGTATGTGATCAAGAATAGAGCACAGGGTCACAGGGCGATCATTAGTAGAACACATAAAAATAAAATAATAATTAAACTTTAGTTAATTAGATAACTACTTCGCTTCGCTTTTCGTATCTTATCTCACTAAAATTGGGGTTTTTAACATACGAATGTATACTTAATTTTTTTTATTTATATTCCTTATTAACCCTGTAATTCGCTTCAACCATTTTATGCCTCTCAGTCTGTCGATTTAATAATTTTCAAAACTTAACTTTTATGATGCCACAGAACTTCACGGTTCTTTTTTGGGAAGCAAAGACATTGTATATTGTAGTTTTCACAAACGGTAATACTTTGTGGTTATAAACAAAAATAAAATAAATAATGTCAGATGACAGTACTATACTCACACCGTAAGATGAGTCCTGACATAGCGGTCATTTCGTAAATTGTACCCGTCAGAAGACTGCTATCGAAAAAACTTAAACGACATCATTAAAAACCGTAAAATAGCTATATTATACATGTTTTGCTTTTTAAAATATTTGATATAAGATTTAAGACATTTGTTCTCACAAAGAACTTACAGAGTTCACTTAAACATGAGAAACTTCAAAATTGAAATACAAAATGATGGTTAGTAGATGATCTTAAGAGGTAAGTGAGTGTTAGTTTAGTCTATACAGTATTATAAATACTCATTTGTATAATAAAAAGAGAAGCAATCAAAACAAAAGACAGCCGATTAATGACCACCAGACATCGCACAGCTTACAAAAAAATTAAATAAATCTACCAGTTGATAGTCAGTTGGGTGTTCTTACCTAGGAGACACTCTTTTATTTTTTTCTTAAATATATTAATAGAAGTGATATCTACAATATTTCTAGGTAGTTTATATATAATTTGTTGTAAGATTGTATAGAGAAACTTCAGGAATCATCGTCGTAACTACCATCTTACGCTGATTTTCAGCTGCAACCCACTCACTGCCTCAAGATATTTATCATATAGCAACACTTAAGACCCAATTCGACCACAAGAGGGTCGTTAACATAGTTAGTTATTCACCAGATTTCAATAAACCAATACCAAAGGCCCACGTGTACATATATGTACATGTATAATAGATTAGTGAACCCTCATATTAATTAGATCGTTACACGGAAACTTTGCTAGTTAGGGGTTATGATTTTGGTTATTAAGGAACTTCATGAAGTGATTGATTAGTGACGAAACACGGAAAAGACTTAAGTTTGTTGGAAATGACACTCTTACTGTAAAAACGAATCAATCGACACCTCACCGTTCCGTACCTAAAGGGTAAAACGGGACCCTATTACTAAGACTCCGCTGTCCGTCCGTCCGTCCGTCTGTCACCAGGCTCTATCACATGAACCGTGATAATTAGACAGTTGAAATTTTCACAGATGATGTATTTCTATTGCCGCTATAACAACAAATACTAAAAAACAGAACAAAATAAATATTTAAAGGGGCTCCCATACTAACAGCAAACGATATTTTTTTGCCGTTTTTATAGATAATGGTACGGAACCCTTCATGCGCGAGCCCGACTCGCACTTGGCCGGTTTTTTCAAAATCGGATCAATAGTTTTTGAGCAACGATCGAACATACATATAGACATGGAGTTTATTGTCCGTTCTTCTTCATAGAAATCTACACTTTGGAACGCGGCAGTAACTTCTTTTTTTTTCTTGACAATTCAAAAGTGACTGTATATTGGGTTAAGGTCTAATTGAAATAAATGATTTTACTTTGACATTTTTATTAGGTTATAATATTTGTACGCTGCAAACTGCCCTTTATATTTTTTTTCTTAACAATTCTTTCTATCCAATGGTTGTCTGGAAGAAATTGCTTTAAGCGATAAGACCGCCCTTTGTACAGTTCCAAATGATGTGTATTCTTTCTGTTTTATTTATTTTAGTGCACAATAAATTATATCTATCTGTCTATCATGGACACTTAAATACATAGACTGCTAAAGTCATTACCATTCCTTTTCCGTGGTCGAGTAAAAAGAAGACTAGAATAAAATGTTCTTTTAAGTAGATACAACTTTATTATCTATAAAAGAATCTCTTCAGAATCAAAATGTATATTTTTTCTTCTTTCTTTTATTATTCTTCTTATATCTTAACTGCCTTGGTTTTACTATTGGTATCTACCCACTTTGTTGAGCAGAACTGGTTACCTATTGCATGACCAGCTTTTCGAATCATGATATATCGAGTTAGTTAGCGTACAGAGATCATGCAATTGTTTTTTTTATACACTAGCTGATCCGACAGACTGTCCTGTCATACAAAATCCCAAAGAAAAAAAAACTTTTAGTTTTTTCCAAATTTTACATTTCATTTTTTTTCCATAAAAACTTTATTCAGACTTCCATTAAAACATTTAAAAAAATTGCGTAATCGGTCCAGCCGTTCTCAAGTGATACGTTTACCAATGAATGGCATTTAATTTTTATTTAGATAGATAGATAATTTTGCAAACAGGCCAATGGTACATCTGATGGGAAGTGGTTGCCACCGTCGATATACACAGCACCAAGAGGAAGGCTGCGTTGCCAACCTTAGAGACAAAATTGAAAAATCTTTGTGCCTACTTATATTCGTAAATAGGTTATAGACAAAAAGGATGTGTATTCTTAGTCAAAGACGACACAGAACTCAAATCAATAATGATACTTGAATGGTTCGAAGAGCAACACCGTTTGAAACTTTCCTGATGAACAGTTAGAACAAATATTGCTATAGTATCGATTGTTCATTATAGCAGTTTATAAAGCAAAAGCAACTAGCTGAGCCCGCGACTTCGTCCGCGTGGAAATCGTAAGACAAAATTTTGTCGAAGAAACTAAATAATGTATACATATTAACTCCATTTTTTCCATAAGGCTAGGCTCATCACCCACATTCAATAGCGTGATAATTTGTACCCTATAACCCGACCCGCTCTATAACGGACACTTTTGCCAAGCAACTAAATCTGTAGTTTTGGCGTAAAGCTCAAACATACAAACAGACAAAAATAAATTCTAAAAACTTTAGTTTCGGCTTCAGTGTTATCGTTCCTAATACAGGAAGCAATTATTATATTTCAAAAATATTCTATGTTCAGTTTTTGCGACGTTACTATCTATCTATATATATAAATCTATGTATATAAAGTGAATCTTTATTTCCCTTGGTTACGGCATCACGCGTGAGCGGCTGGACCGATTTCGCTATTTTTTTTTTGTTGTGTTCGTTATTGTCAGGAGAAGGTTCATATGTCCATATTCTTCATTTGTTATACGCATGCATGAAAATAGTTTTAACTTTTTGTTACCATTTTGATTTTGTTTCTGAAGGTAGGTAGGTAGTAAGTAGGAAAAAGTGCATTGCAACGCATGCCGGGTACCTACAGCTAGTTTTATCATATGTATAGATGTACGTTTATGCTTTATCTAATGATAGCTTAGCGAATGAACGCTTGCAGGAAGGTCTGACTTCGATCCTGCCCTGCACCTCTAACTATCCCAATCATGAGTTCAGAATCTCATTATCACTTACGTTAACGGTGAAGGAAAACATCCTATTGAAATATGCACACCTGAGAGGGCTCCAATATAATAAAGTCTTGATGGTATGTATAGTCTACGTAGGGCCTAAATCCTTCTCATTCTGAGAAGAGATCTATGCCCAGCAGTAGGATGGTAATGGGTTAATTATGTTATGACGTTTGTGGACTGATGATTAGAAGCAACTTTTCTGCCTAGCCTTTTCCCATCTACATTGGGATCAGTTTCCAGAGAGGAAGAGGGAGGCCAAAAAAAAGATGGATGGATTGTGTGAAGAATGATATGAAAGAGAAGGGAGTCAGTGATACCATGACATGTGACAGGACGGAATGGAAGAAGAAAACATGTTGCGCCGACCCCAAGTAATATGGGATAAGGGCAGGAAGATGATGATGATTGGGATCAGGGGCCTAATTCTCCAAAAATAAATCTTGATAAATCACAACCGAACCAAGGCCGGACCGTTCAATCAGACAGTTCTCAATTTCAAAAGCTATCAAATTGTTTGACACAAAAAACAAAAACTGACTGACGGTTGTGGTTCGATTGCGTTTGGCAACAATTTATTTTAGGAGAATTGGGCCCCAGCTTCCAGTCTAACCAGATACAGCTGAATATAAGCATTTTACACGGAGCGACTAAAGTTACTGGGCAATGCCGATATCCTAAGGTTAAACCGGTTGTCAGACTTTCGGGCTTCTGACTACCCGAAACGATTGTCATTCAGACCGACGGTTTAACATGCTCTGCAAGCCACGGAGGGGTCTCGATGTGTAACAAATGGTCACCCATCCAAGTACTGACCGCGGCAAGCGCAGCTTAACCTTGCAAATCACATGATCCGCGCGGTTGTTAATGAGCTTAAGCTTTCCATGACTAAAAGCAACTACATACACACATAAACTCACGCCTTTTTACCATGGGGGTAAGTAGAAACTGTAGAACGCCACATGCTACAATCCTTACATACTCCTTTCGCTTCGTCCACGGTCATACATCTAATCATACACGCACGCCGGTTGAAAGTACGCACCTATCCTTTTTGAATAACATCACCAATATCATCAATGTATGTCCTTCTAGGGCGTCCTCTACTGCCGTTTCCACTGACATTCGCCTCATAAATTCCTTTTGTTAATCGCTGTTCACTCAATCTTTCAACATGCCCAAACCACTGAAGCATACTCCTTTCAATTTTTGTCACTACATCATCTTTTAACTTCTAAATACAATACAAAAATTAGTAAAAGAACGATAATTAAAATTATTTACCCAGCTTAGAATATACAATCGTAATTGTGTTCACATTAAACGTTTTCACTGACAGCAATATATTTTCACAACCCTCCACCCGCAGAGTTGCCATATTGCAAAAATGTGATTCTCCGCCGAATTGCCTAATAGCACGCCCTGATCCCACGTCTGGGTAAATTTAAATAATAAATATGGTAATTATTTGTTAGGATAATTAAGTAACTTCACCTTTTTTTGCGCCACTTCAAAGGATTTTTTGAATGAGCCGGAGTTTTTAAAGTGTCAGTGTTTCAAAGTAAAGGGTAAATATTTGCTCTTCGGGTAAGGTTCACGTCTCGTTTTAGAACGGAATTTTCCTGGCAAAAGTGTGAAAAAACATCTTTGGTAGTTACTTAGAGAATTTTAAATCTCTGTACTACACTATTTTATTTTCTACTAGCTAATGCTTGCGGTTTCCCTCGCATTCTATAGGAACTACTTCATGTACCCAGATAAAAAGTATTTTGTGTGTTAATTCAGCACGTGGTCTATGTGTGTGCGTTTCATCCAATTCCATTCAACCATGTTTGCGTGATTGAGTAACAAACATCCGAGCACCCAATCTCACAAACTTTCACATTTATAATATTAATATGTTCAAGTTATATACAGTGGTGGACATATAATTAGAAACACCAAGTGTGACTTTTATTTTTGGTACAATTTAACTTGATAATTATTTTTTTACGTATCATAGAGGGCTTATACCTATTTATCTATAATGTATCCACATCATGAAGTATTACTATGTCAGTTTTGGAAATATCATACAGCCGTTTATGTAAAAACTGGTATACTTATAAAATAAAATGAAGCAGCACAACGTATTAAGGTGGACAACAAATTAGAAACAGAAAAAAAATATTAGCATAAATATGAACAAAAGTAACGAAACAATAAATAATGAAGTTAAATGGTACAAACGTTTTATAATAAACAATTAATGTTTGGTTGGGAAGCCTCTGCTGTCGATTACAGCTCTACAACCACGTGGCATTGATTCTATCAATGTTTCATACATTTCCTTGGAATTTTTCTCCAAGCTTCTACAAATGCGTCATAAAGTTGTTGTAGTATGATACTAGTAGTAGTACGATATTAGTAACATGTTTATTGGACAATGTTTTCTTTACAATGTACCACAAACTTAGATTTGATTAAAATCTGGACTATTTGCAGACCACTCAAACAAAACTCAAACAACGTTAAAGCATTTCTAAGAGACTAATTAGTGTCGGTGTTAGAGTGGTCTGCAAATAATCCAGATTTTAATCAAATCTAAGTTTGTGGTACATTGTAAAGAAAACATTGTCCAATAAACATGTCACTAATATCGTACTACTACTAGTATCATACTACAACAACTTTATGACGCATTTGTAGAAGCTTGGAGAAAAATTCCAAGGAAATGTATGAAACATTGATAGAATCAATGCCACGTGGTTGTAGAGCTGTAATCGACAGCAGAGGCTTCCCAACCAAACATTAATTGTTTATTTTAAAACGTTTTTACCATTTAACTTTATTATTTATTGTTTCGTTACCTTTGTTCATATTTATGGTAATGTTTTTTTTCCGTTTCTAATTAGTTGTCCACCTTAGTACGTTGTGCTGCTTCATTTTATTTCATAAAGTATACTAGTTTTTACATAAACGGTTGTATGATATTTCCAAAACTGACATAGGAATACTTCATGATGTGGATACATTATAGATAAATAGGAATTAGCCCTCTATGATAAGTATAACATTAATTATCAAGTTAAATTGTACTAAAAATAAAAGTCACACTTGGTGTTTCTAATTATATGTCCACCACTGTATATGTATAACGTAATATAGCGACATTAATGAACATTATCTATGTACCGTCAACAAAAGAGTAAGGTATGCAAGCAAACGGATATCAATGCACTACGCAGGCAATTGCCATTGTATTTTTTTTTACTTTATAATTAGTTGCCTGTCTATTTATTCATTTGGTTGACTGTACGAACCACCTGACAGATCCAGAGTCCAGACTGGCTCGCAAAAAATACAAAATAAATAAAAAAAACATGAAGATACAATCACTCATTCTTTTCACAAGCTGTCGAACTCACGCCACGCAATCCAGCAATTCCAAACAGGCAACACTCGCAAAAATGCTTAACAAAACAGAAAACATAAATCTGTGTCAATACCAATTAACTGTGGGCCACAGAGTGAACGCAAAAACACTGCGAATAAATCAACAAACGTACACAAAATGGTATTTTATTGTTAATGCTGATAATTTGTGGTTTTTGTGGGGTAACGAAATGTAATTTGTCAAACGCTTGTAAGTGTTTGATGCAAGGGTATCAAATGGATTTACATTATGTACATTGTTGTAGTAGTTATATGAACTATTTCACAAACTACAACCCCGGGCTTCCTATTTTATGGTTATGGCTAGTTAAAAGAGTACACCACAGTTTTTACGCCGTGTAGATCTAAGGTCATTAATCAATTTCAGGATAGCCAAAATATTTGGCCGGAATTAGGGGACTTTAGTCTCGGGCTTCCCCAAGAGAAGGGATCACAACATGAGATTTGGAATATACTCAGATAAGAAAAAAATTACACCGTTTCTCATAAAGAGAAAAGTTCACATGCAATAGGTACATTTTTTTAAATTTCCTCCAAACTTTTAAATCCGGGACTGGCAGGATAATATGTTGAATTGCAATTGTATATAGTAGGAGCTGATGTGAAATACGTGGCGTTTTATATGAAAAATCGTAAATGAAATCAGTATAGGTACAGTAAATTCGGTAGAATATTATGATAAATTAAAATCTTTTATGTTAACGGTGAAATTATATACGATTCAATACATTTTATACACTTTCCGTTAAATTAAAGAGCATTAAATAATAAGTGGCAATTTTTTAAAATAAATTAAGTATTGAAAGAAGCTTACTAACGTCATCGCCAAAATAGTACAATCATTTTACCAAAAAATCACTTTTCGGACGTTCAAGTATCGAATCACACGCACGCCCTGCGATCAAGTATACTGAGATATACATATGATTGATTTTAGAACAATCAAATTTTAGTCATTTGATATTGAAAAGTAAATCTAGATTACGCAGTATAAATATAAATTGAAACAAAACAACTGCCTACCCACTCTACTGTTACGATTCCAGTTACAAACAAATAAGCTATTACGTCACTTTTAGGTTTATGTCAAGGTCATCCTAATTCCTACAACCATAAACTCCTAATGAAAACTAACACTTCCAATGACCAGTTTCCTAACGCAAACCCCTGCCTGAAAATCGGAACAACAAAGAACTTATCATAAATCGCGACACACTTTCGTGCACCCAACTTTTCTAACCGACTAAATCGAAACAGTATTATCGGTATAAATGGCGTCATGTCAGGCAAACGCTGTGAGCTATGACGAACCGAGCTCGCGATCTCGCTGAGCTCGCGACGGTAATGGCACGAAAATGATAGATCGACACACTGCACCACACAACACTGTTAATCTTTACTGTTTTTGAGGTAAGCAGATGTAGAAGTTAGGTGCAGCTCCTGATGAAGATCTTTTTTTTATTCCAAACACCATGCTATTGCGCTAACACCTCGCATACTCCTGGCATATATAACCTGACAATACGTCCCGCTTTTGAGCTATGTGTCCCGCTGTCGTTTTGGAAAAAAAGGAAATCCATGGCAATGAATTCTATATAAAACGGGCGTAAAAAAAGAATAACATCAACAAGTCACACATTAACATCATAAAACCAAATTTTTCTTTAAAGCAAATTCGTCATCCAAAAATCGATGGGTCCTATGTATAAGGGCTAAAGTGGCATTTTTGTAATTTCTAATGAGATCTAAATATATCTACATATAAAGGTTCAAATCGGAAATTACTGCAATGTCAGTTCGGCCCGGACCCATCGAAATATAGAACAAGCCAACCAGACTACGTAAGATTAGTTCCTATTTTCAGATTTTTTTTAGAAAAAAACATACATCTTCCATAAATATAAGCTTCATTCTTATAAAAATTATAAAAAAAATCAGGCGGGACGCTCTGAGGGAAAAGATAATGGTCACGTTAGGCATATAGTTCACAAAAATGTTAATTATAAATTGCCAGTACAGCATAGTATTTCTCTAAACATACGACATTAGAAGGAAAATCATTAAGTAAAACATGTACTTAATGATTTTCCTTCTAATGACAGTCATCATTATCATCTCCCTGCCCTAATGCCACTATAGGTTGGGTCGGAACAACAAGTATTGCTCTTCCATTCTATTCTATCAGTTGTCGTCTCAGTTCTCACTATTTCTTACCCATATCATCCTTCACACAATCCATCCATCTTTTTTTTGGTACCTCTACTTATACATCCTTCCAATTCATATTTTTAACACTCTTCTGTTACATGATAGTAATTTCTTGAAAATGATAAAGTTCAAGTTTAAAGCTTTTGTTTAAGCAGGGCTTTTTCAGACACTTACGAAAGCTTAAGCAAGAAGGTTCCAAATAATGATCTCATAGAGCATAATCGTAAAGAAACTCAATAAAGAGGCTAAAACAATCATTGACAAAAAAAAACAAACATTTTGCAGATGGCAGCATAACGATACAATAAATCTAATGGCCACTTATTTTCTAACAAGGTAGTTGTATGTGCTACAAACTACATGGAAACATTTATTTCCTCCTCATATTTTTTCTTTCTCTCTTCGTGCGACTGCAATGTCATGAAAATGATAGATCGACACATACCTACAGAACCCGCTGTAAATGTACTAGCCATTTGTTCTCACAGTACAACTCTGAGAAATATCGACACGTTCCAGACTTTACAGACGTATGTGAGTTCTTAATAAGAAAAAGATATTTATGTTAACTTGTACACGTTTCCGTTTTAATTTTCTTACAAAAGGCAACATTAAAAACAAACAGCATAATATACAATGGGAATTTTTGCTTACTTAGAAAGTATTTTAAATTTTAATTTATTTATTTTTTATTTTTCTCTCACATCATCATCTCCCCTTTTCCCATACTAAGTGGGGTCGGCACAACACGTATTCCTCTTCCATTCTCCTCTATCAGCCGACATCTCAGTACTCACTCCTTTCTTACGCATATCATCCTTAACACAATCCATCCATCTTTTCTTTGGCCTACCTCTACTTGTATATGCATCCACGTTCATATTTAACACTCTTTTAGTAACATGACTTTCTTCTCTCCGCATAACAACTCCATTCCACGCTTTTCTATTACTCCTCAACTTTTCAGTCACTGGCGCTACTTTCAAACTTCCTCTGATATGCTCAATTCTAATCTTATCCATTCTGGTCACTTCACACAGCCATCTCAATATTCGCATATCCGCTGCATGCACTCTCCTTTCATCCGTCCTCTTAGTGGTCCAACACTCAAATCCATTCAATACGACAGGAAAAGAAAAAAAAACACAATGTCACAAAATGAAAATAATTCCAGTAACGCATTGATAAAAGAAAAATAATAAAGCCGTTTATTAGATCACTAAAAAGTCGGCATGTAGTATTAGTTTTTCTATTAATCAAGTTTGGATATATCACTATATATTACTCAAAGAACACAACACTTATCTCATACATGAAGGACCAAAGTGGTCCTTTCTTGGCCACTTAGAAATATTATCGAAATAAATGGAGTCACTTTAGCAAAACGTTCGCGAACACAGCTCGTGATTGTAATGGCGTCAAATAATATATTGCCACATGTTGCACTGAATCACCATGCCAGAAATCTGTTAGTGGATTTATATGCTTTTATTTTATTAAATGGCGAAAGAGATCTTTTTTTTTATTGTCCAGCCTATAAAATTAGAAACGCCTTTGTTTTAAATGTTTTTTAAACTGGCTTGTAATGAAAATAGGGCATCTATTAATTCATATACAAGCCTACAATAACTATTTGGTAATAAGTCTCTTCCACTAAAGCGAAATTCGCAAAAACCTCCTTTGACCTCAACTTAACAGTACTTTAATAATAATCTCCCCTAAATTGCGAGAATAGCTACGTCGATTCAAAGATAAGACAAAACAAATTAAAACTTCAGACCTTAATTTTCGTTCATAGAGCCAGAAACAGATTTCGTCGTCGAGAAAAAGTTACGAAACTACTTAAAGCTGACCATAAGCAATTAGGTAGTCTGTAGTTCGTTATTAGCGGCAATCATTTACCGAAATTGAGTTTGCTATTTGTTTAATTAGAGTATGTTCTCGTATACAAATTAGATCTCTATCCAATCAGAACAAACCAATTCTGATTGTGTCCTTTGTCTAGTAAGCAGAAAAGATGTAATTTTACTCTATGGATTCGTTTGTTTTATCTGTAGTAGTTAATCTACACCTATTTTATCTGTGGTCGATAAAGATTTTATTGTTTCGCCCAATGTTAATAAAATAAAGATATTTGCTTAATTTGTTGACAGAAATTCAATAAGACTATATTTCGGTTCAATAAAGGAATCAAAATCACATTGAAATTCATTAGAGGGGAGAGTCACATATGAAAATCAATAGTCCGCGGCAAAAGCATTGACTACCGATTCAAGGATTCTAGAACAATACTTTGACGGCTTCAAATCTCACTCTATTGAGCTATTCAAAGACCTCTTGTGTTTAGAATCTACACCTACTGCAAGCACAATTAGTTTAGTATAGCTGATTCATATAGGTCCTTGATGTACTTACAAAGTACACTTACACGTATAAAGGTACTATTGATATGTCACGTTCATAGAACATGACGTTTGAAATTCGATTCTGCATTATTTTCACAGATAATAATAAGATACAGAAATATACAACAGTGAAAGAGATGGTTATTTGCAAGATCCTCAGTTTTTGAGTCTTCTACTTCTATTATCATTGACCTTATGATATACAATTAATGTATTGTTTCATATTCTATTATTTCTTTGAAAGATTGGTGCTGTATAAAATGCGTGTATCTAATTATATTTGCAAAGCTAAAGCATTTACCTTGTCCCAAGTCATATTAAAATCTTTCCACCCCGCTATTCTCGAAGGAGACCAATTCTGAGCAAGCTGGCCTAATTTCATGCCTGATTTTTCCTAAGCACGTTATTATTTCTAAGTCCACGATTTATTTCCAATGCCTTTCCTGTTTCCTCGTCCGTTGATAAGCATTTCATCGTCCCCAACTTCCCTTCTTTGACAAAACAAAGAATCACTAATTATTGCTTTAGATTCATCTCTTGACTTTCATCAAATTCTTTTGAATTCAAATCTTTCATCTACGTAATCAAGGGAGAATTTCAAATGTAAATGAATGAAGATTAGACGAAAAGGTACGCTGGTAGAAAATGGAATGTTGCCACAATATATATGGTTATCTTGGAGGGAGATAATGTAATATATACCCTTTTGACCTGTCCGTCGGGCACCAGTTACACGGGTGTACGTTGTGTGCATATTTTATCGAGATAAATGAACGAGCGCCATTCTTTTCATAGAATTTTGTCTTCATTACGGGTATATTGTGGGGAGTCTAGGGTGGAGGGTAAACAAGAATAACTTATCGTATATTGAGAATTCTCCTTTTATGAGTTGAGGTTGCTTAATGGACCTAGTTTTTAATGTTTTTGCTACGAAAGACAGAAGTTCCTAGCTTAACTACGTTTTGCCTACTATAAAACGCTTAAGACATCGGAATAGAAATAGCTTCCATCTTAAGTTTAAGCTTTCTCAGAACTCACCTCCGAGACCTCATGCCAAGTTTGTATAAGATCTAATACTTCATCTAGCCTAGCATTCTAAGAGTTTATAAAGCTTCTGAACGACGTTCCGAGATTTTAACTGAGTTACACGGGTCGAACGAGCAATCCTTGAGCAGGTAAGCTGGTCATCAGAGAAAGACTCATCAAAGTATTCTAGCTCTAAAAACTATAGTTCTGGATCTAAAACAAGCTCGACCAGTCTGTTGGAAGGTTCGAAGCAAACCTAACTCTTTTTCCAACATTAGCTGTGACCGTGTCTGAATCCAATGCTATGAGAGTAAAAGTGACTGTGGCTTCAATCCTCATGCTGCGGAAGAACTTATTTCCAGTCATTATCAGTGTCCTACATACATACCAGCTAGTGTAGCTGTTCTGGCTTGTCTTTCGCTGCATTTGCTGCCGAATTGTCATTGTGTATAGAAAATTACATCTCGCAAATGACAAAAAAGTCAATTCAAGCTCACATTGAGTTTCAAGGACCTTCTATTAACGTTTGAAATCAAGGTATACTCCCGATCTCTAAGATGTGAATAAATGTTGGGCTTCGTCAGCCTCTAATTCTATCCAAAATTATGGATTCTACATAGCACTTCTAAACGATAATGTACTAAGATGTTAACTGAGTTACACGGGTGAAAGAGAGGCGAGATTGTAACCTGTTGGCAAGTCAACAGGGGCCGGAGTCCCGGGAGACTTCCCAAGTGCTCATGAATTTATTCATCGCGATACCTGCCTCAGGGCGACTCCTGCTTTTTAGGACTTAATTAACTTTAGACGCGAGATGTGATTTTTAACTTCGGATTTTCATGTGCGTAGTTTTAAGAGGAAATGTGGAGGTTTTATTAAAGCTAGGTGTGGTCTTAAAGTTGAATAAAATATCAGAGAAAATGATATTGCTGAGGTAGATAATTATTTTACGCCCTATCCTTGCCTATAGCTCAAAATACAAAAAAGAAAATACGCTTTAGCACGTCACAATTTCAAGACATAAAACATGGATACCTAGTTCCATAAAAACCCAGACCGACTTTCTGAGGAAAAATACAATCTTGAAAACGTAAGACCTCAAATTCGCAGACGAGAACCATAAAGTTGGCACCTCGGCTACGAGCCGCGGTAACCAAATCATTACCATCACAGTAACTACGTACAGATTCACTCGTAAAACCTGAATTTTTGCGTTTTATTACCTCGTATACAGACCCGACTGTCGGAATGGAAACTTGGGCACAACACGTGCCCGGGCAACTTTATAAACATAAAACGTAAGACCGGCTGCGAATGAGTTCCGAATGTTTTCCAAATTCGAAATTTTCACGCGGATACCGTTTACCTCGCAGACTTTTCAACTTTATTATCCGGACGGCATCCGGACCGCGTTACCTCCGTCGGCCGTCATCCCGGCTCAGCTCATAGGGTATCTATCACACACAACACCTCAGCTCTCACCATCACGCCAATCGATCCCCATAGGGGTAAACAAACGCGGGGGCGCGGCGGACGCCTGTTGCGTCGATCACGAGGCGAACACTCACCGGGCAGCAAAGCCAGCAGCGCCAAGGCCACCAACATAGGGGCCATAGCGGCGACGCGCGGGCATACCACACCCGCGCACGCTGCGCTAGCACGCCGGCGCGCTCATGCGGCCTGAGAAAACGTTCGGCCGGCCCGAGCGGCGCCCGGCGCGGGACTGGGCGCGCCCGCCCCCGGGTCCCCCGCGCCCGCCCCGCGTCCCCCGCACCATCCCCGCGCCCCGCTGCGCAGCCGCCAGGACAGGTGCGCGCGGCACCCCGCCGACCTGAGCTCTACCCCATGAAAAAGCCTCTATTATCATCTCGAGAATAAAATAATCACTCAATAGTAGTCGCCATCTAAACATTGTACTAATACACGACACACCCTGAAAATCATAAGGGCGATAAAAATGAAGGGCGTTAAGTAGGGCAAGGGCCCAAGGTCGGTGCAGCCCGGGCGGGTGACGCTCCGGCGACTCGCGCCCAATCTTTATGCGCCCTTGGAACGTTTAGGGAACATCCCTACGTGCCAATAAAATATGAAAGAGAAGCGCGCCGCAAGATGGACCATTCATTAACAATTCGTTAAATCTTATTCTAGTTTGATGTATGGTGACGTACGATGGAAAACGGAGTTTGAGACACTAGGAATGTACAGCAAGGCTGTCGCAATACCAACTCCACATCTTAACAAATTAATACAGGGTAGAGAAAACCAAATAAGACATTATACTTAAAAAAAATTGTATTCGAAAAGATTAAAAAAAAAACACAGTTTTACACTAAATACGGCATGACATAATCATCAATTACAGTTACTTAACATCAAAAAAACTACAATAATTTTTCACGAATTTAGAGTTTGTCTCATAGTATTTGTATAGAACGATGAGCAGAATTCATGGTTTGCGGATGTAAACAGACTAGTCATCCTTACTATAATATTATAAATGCGAAAGTAACTCTGTCTGTATGTTACCTCATCACGACTAAACTACTGAACCGATTTTGTTGAAACTTGGTACAGAGATAGCCTGGAACCTGGGAAAGGGTATAAGCTACTTTTATCCCGAAAAACGCGGAATACGCGATAAACGACATCCACGCGGGCGAAGCCACGAGCGACCTCTAGTACTATACAATGTGTCCGGTTATGGACTAGCGATAATCTAGGTACTTATATAGAAACAGTACACAAGTACACTACACACTAGGGTCCAATCCACTTCCCTGCTATTTGGCAGCCATTTCGCTTTTTTGTTGAGATATTCTCTATCTTAAAGTTATGAAAATGTGAACCCATTGTGTCGTAATGTAAACGATAGACAATATTGTTGCCCTCCGAATAAGCCTACTTTTATCTCAGTAGGACCAAAACTTTGAGAGATATGACTTTTTTTGTACACACGTATAGAATATCTCAACAAAAAGGTGGAAGTGGATTAGACCCTAGTGTATGGTGTATTTGTGTACTAGAATAGTTGTTATACGTATAAGTACCTAGAATATCGCTGGTCCATGACCGGACACATTGTATATGTGTAAAACATTACCGTGTCCATTGATAACAGTGTTCTAAGAGATCCTAGATCTACCGGATTTCGGGAATGAATGGACTATTGTTGTCATCTTTGCTTTCTATGTGGTTTGGGGAATAGTCAAGTCATATAAGCAATCATGAAGTACATAAAACTGAGGCTCGTATTAATACTTAACTCTAGTTTGAGCGCTTAAGTGTAATTTTGATGTCACTTAACCCTTTATTTAAGGTTTTAAGAAAAAGTATACAACAAACGATTTGGCATTTTTTTTTGTATATTAAAAAATAACAGAAACGTTTTTATTTTCTAAAGAAAATTGTTTAAAGGTTTAAAAACACAAAAAGGAGGTATCTTATAAAAACTTGGTGTGAAATATATTTTTAATTGTGGTGTCAAATTCAGATGACGTTAACATTTTGACAGTTCTTCTTGGGATGCCGTTCGCTGGCCGCCATTTTGAGGAAAGTTTATTAATACAGACTTAAGTGTAATGATGTTGATTTATATCACATCGGGATAAAAAAGTCATTACCTTAATATGGCCAAATTATGGCCGCATTATTAGTGAAAACGTAGTGTAGCTGCGCAAAAGTATCGAAATAAGAAATGAAGGAATTATGAGAAATGATTGACTGCCTCGTTGGCCTAGTGGTCAAGCGCGACTGCTGAGCGTGAGGTCCTGGGTTCGATCCCCAGATCTAGTAGGTGAAATTTTTCAGTAGCAGCACGGGGTCTGAATTTATGCCCGGTTGATGGCAATAGATTCGCCCCTTATAAAATGGATCTTAAACATAACGGCGAAATGAGGGTGTACTATACACCTCTGCCCAACCCTTCAGGAAAAACAGGCGTGATGTTATGTTATGGAATGAGGAAAAGCTAAAAGGTAAACTAAGCATAAAATTGCGACAATGGCACTTCTCTGACACAATTCTGTTTATTTTTTCCCCTACAATACGATTGGGGGATTATTTGGCAGAAAAAAAACGTTACTTGGGTCGGTATTAATAAATAACTCTCATTTGAGGACTCCCTCTTAAATGTCGGCTTGACATTGCTTGACATGTTGATTTGATAAATTAAAAAAAAAGTCAAATGTAAGATATCCAGTTGACGTGTACATACATTTTGACAGCTGCGCTTAGTGTGCGTCCTGAGTGACGGCGCACCGCGCCGGCGGAATGAACGGCGCATTAAATAAATGTTCGAAACGTTTGAATTTTGATATCGACATTATTAAAACCAAAGTAAAATGAACGAAACACTAAACACGCGCGTACGCGTCAACTTTCCCGAGTGCATTAAGGACAGTTATCGATGTAAAGCCACGGTAAAGCCGCTCCGCAATCCGCAATACGCCCGTGCGCCGTCACTCAGGACGCACACTTAGGAGAGAGTGGGTTATTAACGAAAAACCGGAAAAAAAATCGTTCAGTAGTTATGGAGAAAATCGCGGACAGACAGACAGACAGATGCGGGGAACAATGTTATATAACATCAAATAATAATGTACTTAATTTACTTAGGTAATATTCTACAAAGTTACCTTCAAGATTATTGGGGTTACTTCGTATGTCTCTTTTATTCTATAGGTCATCTTGAGAATTTGCGTCACTCTTTGTTATTGCCTTTTCTTAATAAAACTGTTTAATACCAAATCCACAGGCTATACATAAAATCCTCTCAAAATACCTAATCAAGGGTCGGCTGGAAACCCTTCAAGTCTCGCCAATAACTGCCCGATTACGCAGGAACAGTCTGCTAGGACAATCTAGAAGAAGTACAATAGAGAAAATAAGAAACCTAATCAAGATTATTTAGAGGGATCTCTTTTCCAGTTAGTCCATTTATAAAAGCTTATATCAACACATGCAGTCGCGGACTTATAAAGAAATATTTACACCCTAAGGTCTATATTTGCTTGCGTATTACTTTTTCATAAGATCGCTCGGTGGCTCGCAAAGAATTGACAGGGCAGAGATATTTTTATTCTTAATTGACATAAAAAGTTTAATTTAAAGAGGCTATATACTAGGTAGCATAGAAAAAGAAATCAACCTATTTAGTAAACTCAATCAAGTTCGCTTTATACAACTTTTGGCTAGACACACATACCTGTAAAGGAGTTCGTAACATCAAAAAGTGGTTAATAGCCTTCTTGCTAGAATCGACGCTTCACAATTTTAAAAACTAATACTTAGTAAGTTGATTATGACATCTTAAACCTTATTGCGCACAGTGTGAGAAGGAATCGAATTTGAAATATGATAAACATTTCGAGTCTGCAGCTGTACATACACCCGTAAAACATCGAAGACATTACAACCCTCCTTCTGGGGCAGTCGGGTAAAAGGAAAAGAATTTTAAATTTTCCGGAAATCCTTTTTTTTAGTTCTGATTGTAAATATGGTATTTGTAATGCAAAGTTAATCACTCCGTTCGGATACTGAGACCTATCTAAATTATTAAACTATTAAAAGCTGTTGAAACGCTACCCAAAATAGGTTGTTATAAAATAATCCCCAACTCTAAAAACACGCTGAATTTCAATCGAGAAGTTCACAATTCACAATCCAAACTATCCCGAATATTAACTATTTAAACAATAGCTTTTGAAATTCCCAAAATCCATATTTATAAAGCACATTTCGTACAACGCCGCCTGTTTAATATTCTTTGAGAAGAATGCTCGTTTTTCAACCCTGCCTCGCCCATAAATATGACTAAGATCGCCGATGAAAATTGATAAAAATCGACGTTCAGCCACGCCTTTACTGAGATTAACATTTTGAACGCGAACTTTTAGGCATTTTGCGAGATATCTGTGCTTACCCTGAACGTTTTGCGTGCCAAAAAAAGTTAAGATGAATATCGAGGAAAAAAGTTGCTTTTAAAGGAATTAGGTTTTCTACGTTTTTCATTTTCCTATTCTTTATTCAATGCATTTATAAGGGTAGCTCAATTCATCCACGGACGTGGATTTGGTGGTGTCCAAGAACTATTTTTTATCCACAAAAAAATAAACAAGAAAAAAATAGGACATTTATTTTTTTATCATAGGGTATTTGACCGAAAAAATCTAATTTGTCTGTCAGTTAGATTATCAAAAAATATTTGACCCGTATTTTTTCTTTTGTTACGTAAACCAATATTGACGAAGATCCTACACTTTTAAAATTGGCAAAACGTCACAAGCAAGTACAATTTTACTTGCTTCTGACGTCACAAGCCCCCACTCTCGAGTTGTGATGCCTTTTATCTTTCCAAATATTCATAGATTTAACAAAAGAAAAAATACGTGTCCATTATTTTTCAAAACTCTAACTGGCAGACTTATCAAATTTTCAATTTATTGATGCTGTCAACATGCCTATTCTTTTTTTCTTCTTCTTTACACATAGGTAACCAATACAAAAATGTAAAAATACTTAAGAACTAACATGTTTAAGTACAGAGTCAGTAAAATTCACGAAATAGGTATGAGAATATTTGATTTAAGATACAAAGAGCCCTACAAAACGACATTTATTTACGATACAGTAATAAATTCCTTACTAAAAAAAAACACTAGTCTAGTTGTTTGTTTGTTCCTGAATCACACCTCGACCGTGTCACTGAACCTTGATAAATGTTTTGCACAAGAAAGTATTAGGTCAAGGAAAGAAAAGAATATAGACTACTTTTTATCTTGACTGGTTACATAGAGATAGTGTCTTTGCTATCCCAGCGGATATCGCTAGTCAGAATGTTTTTCCAAAAAGAAAATAAATTATAAAGCGGGAAAAAACTCAAAAAAAAAAATACGCGGTCCATAAAAGAACGCAATAATTACCACCAACAAATAAAGTAAATTCAAAATAAGAACGGGGTGAATGGCCGCGTCAGAGCATGGCCGCCTGCCCTTCATGATAAGCTTGAGCCGGGGACGAAGCCGTCGTGCGATTTGTGCCCATCGCAAATTTATAGCGATCAGGCTCGCAGTGTTGCCACATAAAAATATATCTCAATTGAACCATATCGCGCGTTTGGATGCATAACCTGATAACTGCGATACAGGAAACGTGTGAAAGGATAATAAATAAATCTTCATTTTGGAGTTATTAGATAACAATACTTTACATGTTGAATTATTTTATTTTGCATTGTGAATCATTTATTTACACAAATAAAAAAAGTATTATTCAAATATGATATTTTCGTAAAGCTTGTGCTGACACGAGAGATGAGATGAGAATAAGAGAATGAATATAAAAATCTACCTTCAAAATAAGATAACAAGGGGTATCTTTTGATGGCTATCATATTGAATATCCCGTAAAACTTAAAAATGTAGAGAAGTTACATCAATTATTTTTGAGTTTATAATCACTTATCTAAAGTTTATTTTGCCTATTACCAGAAATTTTAATGAAAAAGTTCAGAGTTGTAGCCAGGGTAATGTCTGACCTCCTGCTGCTGTGAGAAACCAAAATGATTAGTTTATGGATATATTCCTAGCTGGCCACCACATTAAAGCGCTTACAAACATGAATTCCTATTTTAAATCAATTAAGTATTCCAACTTTAAACGCAAGCTTTAAATAAATAATAAAAAAAACCTTGAAGAATTATGAACGCGGCTATAAAGCCTCGCGCACATTACGCCTGACGGGCGCTCGAGGCAGACTGCACAAATCCTACATATTTGCATACACGTTTGCGCGGCTCCGCCACGTCTGTGCCTCATATAAAACGCAGGTAAACGATCCAGATGGATTTTCATGACGCGCTCAAGCAGTATATGTGGCATATCTTGAAATGAAATGTGTCTCAAAAATTTAAAATGAAATTGTACTCCTTTTGTATTATAACTTTCGTGAGACATATTTATATTTAAGTCGAACTGTTCCAGTCGAGACCTCGCCGCGTGATCAACTCATGATTAAGGACTCCGTTTGGGTCCGAAACTAGTCGGGCATTCCCGAAAAAATGCACGTGAGTAAACCGTAACTAATCATAAATATGAAATTGTACTCGTTTTAATTTCGATTTCATTCTATTACCTTGTCTCAATTTGTTTCGTTAGTTTTCTCTAACTAGATGCAGCAGGCAATATTTCATTGACTGCTATTTGGGGGGACTGTTAACGCCGCATTTAGCGAAACAAATATTATTTCGTTTCATATTAGTAATCATAACTGCAAATAGATTGCACATCTAGTCGCAACTTTAAACTATGCAAGTGTCAAATGCAGATTGAAGGCAATTAGGATGTAGTCAGTGCAACTGCACTAGTGCAATTAAAATAAATAAATAAAAAATCTTTATTGTCGCCAGTTAATACATTCATCTGATCTCAGAGTAATCTAACATATGCATCGTACAAATGTATTGCACAAAAGGTACTGCTACTGATTCCCAAACTAAACTTGAGCTTGTATTTTGGGAAACAGTGTTCAGCCGCAGGAAGTATCACTTAATAAAATACGAATATTGGTTTGAATGTCGGCGCAGTAGACGTACAATAATGTTAGGAAAACTTTCGGTAATTCTTATTTTATAATCTAATATTTAATTTCATTTAAGTTTACCAGATGTGTGTGATCTGTGTGTTTGTGTGTGTGTATGTGTGTGTGTATAGTGTGGATATGTGAGAGTTTGTTTAGAAGTTCAATTCACTACAGGATAGGCAGCAGCGTCCTCCGAGTATTTTAACAACCATACTGCGATCGCCAGCCCATTAGGGGAGACCTAAGTCCAGCAGTGGACGTCTTTCGGCTGAATCGTAATTATCAGTGCAACTGCATGACAACTGTCGACTGGATGTGCAGGTCAGTTGCAGTTATGTTAGTATCGAAATATGTTTCATCAAACGTTATTAACCCTGATCGCCTCAAAAAGTGGGCATCAATATGCGAATGAGATAGAATACAAAAAAAAACTATTTTAAATTATGCCGATTAATTGCCTGCAGTTAATTCAGTGGCAAAAACGGTAGTAGCTCTTTAGGTGTACCCAATACAGTTCTGCCTTAATTAAATCTAGTATGGTGGATATTTGTATAAACCAATAAATTAAGAACACTACTTGGTTGCTACGACGTAGCGATGTCACCGCTACACCTGCTACGTCTACTACGCTTTTGTAGCTAAACTTAACCGCTACGCCTGGCAATAGAACTAATGGATGGAGATGGCAACAGCTGTGGAGCTAATGGCGCTACTTTCAATTGCTCCAATACGCTGTTATTAGTTACAATGTGTTTGATATTATCGTTGCAACTAATAAGAGCGCATTTGAACAATCGAAAATAGCGTTATTAGTTTCACAGTTGACATCCCTGTTGATTCACATGCATGTCCGACTTTTCAACATGTAAAGGTTCTACACGTTCAGTCTAATTTTATTTAACGATTAAGTCCTAATCTTAGTTAACGACACACCGTTGCACAAGCTACTTATTTACACATGCAAATCGCTTCATATAAGTAGTTTTTAATCGACTTCAAAAAAGTAGAACTTTCTTTATTCGAAGCGTAAGCTTTTGTATGTTCACCGATTTCTCGATAGCGTAGTAGTCATGTTGAAAATGCGCCATCATTGGCCATTTAGTAAAACAGCTATTATAATTATAATACTGAATACGATCATTGTATCGCTCGCTATGGATATCGTAAAAGACGACTGAGGGATTAAACCTGAAGAATGGGAAGCCTGCAATCGCGAAACTGCCAATTAACCGAGATGGTTATGACCGTATGAAACACTCGCATTATACTCGTATCGGAGTTAATGTGTGTTACATAGTTAACGTTTTCCGGTTCATGTGAACGGATATATTTTTATGATATTTAGGAACTAGTGAAGATTGAGCTATGATTGGGTGGCCGCATTTGTGGGTTGTCTATTGTAATTTTGACGTTTAAAACGTACTCATTTTTAGTCCAATAAAATAAATGAGTTTTTATTTTTTATAATTGGACATAGTTATGCAAAAACTTTCCAACGCACAGCAAGTTCAAATTGAGATAGTGACAATTTAGTGTTCTGGTTGTTTTCTTTTGTGGGTTGGAACATTGAAAATAAGAGAATAATAACTGAAGGACTGGAATATTTTTACTATATAATGAAGGGTGTTTTAAAAACATCAACTTAATTTTGACAGACTTGTGGGTTGGAAAGTTTTTGCATAACTACGTCCAATTAATATTTGTTTTTTTTTTATTTAATAATAATTAAATTCATTTATTCAGATAACCAAGATCCATAATGTTAGTAGCGATTTACAAAGAACTATGTTAATATGACATATTATATGCATTAATTCCAATCACATTAATTATATGTATTAATAATTAATTAATTATACAATTAAAATCATTGATATCAGATATTGTATGTCCATTAATAATTGATTCACTTGAGAGATGGAACTGTGTTTCTGGGGAGTTTGTTGCGCCGTTTCTTCTTTACAACATAAATACTTACTAGGAAGAGGTGAAAGTTGAGCGTTTTGGGGGCTGTCTTTTGTAACATTGCTGTTGAAAAAGAACCAAGTAATTCTAGTTTTTTTTCAAGTTTTTTTTTTTCAAGTTTTTTAATGTTACTTGCCCCAGAACATGCTCAGCGCATGCTGCTGGCCATATTTTTTTCTTTTTCCTTCATCTTATACAAAAGCCACACAAAATGAAGGGGTAATAGTTTAGTTATATAGATTTAGGACCTTATAATGTCCACCTTAAATAATAAAACATCCTATACCAGCAAAAATTTGATTTCTTTAAAAATATTTCAATCATGTACAAGATTTAAAGTAGTTGTTTTTGTACCGACTATTTAGAACAAATATGTAGATATATTTTCACAATATTAAAGCCTAAAACGCACAACAGAGATTTGCGTTGATTCTGCATTAATTCTTGTTCGTTTTTAGATATTCCAACAGCTCGGGACCATTACAATGTCAGTGCAACCCCGTGTCAGTTGTCCGTTGTCCGTCCGTCTGTCAAACGATTGAAATGTACCTGAATATACCGCTCCGGTATTATTTAACTAGCATGCATAAAATAAGGTTCAGTATCGGAGGGGTGGACAGAATTATAAGTAGAGTCTTTTTACCCGATTACGGCAGAGAAAAAGGGTTATGAGTGAATGTATGTAAGTTTTAGTCCTCGCACAGCCTAAACTACTGAACCGATTTCTACAAATGAGGTGTCCTTGGATTGGTCTTGATTCAGAGTGTCCTAGGGTACATAACGTCACAGGAAAACCAGTCTCGATGTGTGACAGATGGTCACCCATCCATAGACTGACTGCGGCAGTCGCAGCTTAACCTTACAAATCGTATGATCTGGGCGGATGTTAAGGTTGGTATTCCACTTATCAAATATCTTTGTCCAATGTACATTTGATCAAATAAATTGGACGACTTCATCAAACGTATCAGCAACACCGATATTTGACCAAATATTAATGACGTTTAGGTAAATCAAAATGGCTGCAACTAAGATTTCGTGGATAATTTCAATGACGTGATTTTTGATAAATGCTTATGAAAGCAATTAATCGAGGAGCTCGTGGCTAAATAATTACAGCCGCATAGACCGATCTTCCGGGTTAAGCCACGCTTGCCGAGGTTGGTCTGTGGATGGGTGACCATTTACCATAGCGAATTTCCTCCGTGCCTCGGAAAGCACGTAAAGCCGTTGATCCCGGCTGTCATTTGTAGATCTTTGATAGTCGTTACAGTTGGTCAGAAGCCAGAAAGTCTGACAACCAGTCTTACCAAGAGTATCGTATTACCCAGTTACTGGGTTGTGGAGGTCTGATAGGCAGTCGCTCCATGTAAAATACTGATATTCAGCTGCATCCGGTTCGACTGGAAGCCGACCCCAACATAGTTGGGAAAAGGCTAGGCAGATGATGCTTATGAAAGCAATTAATGTCTTTATAATACGAGGCACCAAGATTACAAAAATAAAACAAAACGTTCAGAGGTGTACCTATACAACTACGAATGCTTTTTTCTCTTCGCCTTCCGATATATGGGTTCACCCAAAGTTGTTTTTGTTTTCTTTTTTTCTTTTTTAACAATAATCTAATGACACTTAGTAGCACATTAAGTCGCTCCACGTTTCTCCATTTTCTCAGACTACACAAAATCTTGGACAAAGTTATTGGACAAGTGGAATAGGCATCCCTCAAAGATATTTGTTCAAATATTGGACATCGATATTGGACAAAGATATTTGATAAGTGGAATACCAGCCTAATTAGCCACGCCCCTCCTTGTAGAAAAGCATTACCGTAAAATGGGGCTATTTGGGAACGATGGGGCTAATTGGTATGAACATAGCATAGCAGATTTTTCGTTTTATTTTATAAACTATTTACAATTTCTGTTAGTAAAATATGCAATAACAATGAAATCGTAAATACATAGCACCTGTGGCAATAATTGTTTAAGAGGCACATTCGTTTACTAGATTCCAATTAGCCCCGTGGTTTTCAAATAGCCCCATTTTACCGGTATCTTTAAATGGTACATTTCTGTTTACTCTCAATTTTAATAAAAAATAGTATAACCTACCTTCATTCCTAAAGCTACAGGACATCAAAACATTGAATATAATTCGGAGTCCTGTCCAAAAAGTTATGAATCAAATCAAATGCGAATTTAAACTTTTAGGCGTCGGCAAACGTTAATAAAACCGGCTGACAGTCCCCTTAACTTTTACAATGCGTATTTGTCGGTATTGTCAGCAAGTTAGGCTAGAATTTGAAACGCCTTTGCAGCCTAAAATATATTCTAGTACCTTCGAGGTAGGAAGGAATTTAGACAGAATTAGTTAATTAATTTGTGTAAACAATATGGCGGACGAGCAATATCATATTCAAAAACAAAATAAAAAACCGGCCAAATGCGAGTCAGACTCACGCACGAAGGGTTCCGCACCATTATCTATAAAAACGGCAAAAAAATTACGTTTGTTGTATGGGAGCCCCCTTAAATATTTATTTTATTCTGTTTTTTAGTATTTGTTGTTAGGTATAACGGCAATAGAAATACATCATCTGTGAAAATTTCAACTGTCTAAATATCACGGTTCATGAGATACAGCCTGGTGACAGACGGACGGACAGAGGAGTCTTAGTAATAGGGTCCCGTTCAGGGCTCGGAAACGTTATTTAAAATAACGTTTTTAAAACGTTTCTAACAGTTCTTTGTACAACATTTTGTTCGGAACGAAAACGAAAAGAGAACAAAAAGCTAGTTTTCAAAAACCGGTTTATTCCGCAGGACGGAGCCGCACATAGTGTGCGGCAACAAGCATGGACTTGTTAAGTTCCGTAGGATATGTTTTCATTTCAATACATCATTCATTCCGAGCATACTTAGTTCGGAGCAGGGTTGTTGCTGATGCATATTTTTTTCAAATCAGCGGATGCTGATGCTGATGTTTTACCATTGACATCAGCGGATGCTGATGCTGATTCTCATGATTTTCTTAAAAAAACGGAAAAAGTAGTGACCATTTTGAATAATATCTAAAAGTTGCACAGTTTTCCGTGGTACTGAAATAAACGATTGTCTCAAAAATTTTGGGATTTTAGTAAAAAATATAATCAAACTTAGTAGATTAGTAATAATTAGTATAGTACTAGATTAGTAATTAAGTACCTAGACTACCTAGTGCATAACCTGCTACCAATCTTTCGTTTAATTAATAGGTATTGGAATTTAATCAAAGGTACATAATCCACTTTTCAATGGGGTCAGCATTATTTATCAAACTCAAAAGTTTACGAAAAAAAACTTTCACGCGCAGATACGTATTAAGTACCTATAACGTAATGAATGAGACAAGTTTGTTTTGTTTGTAAACGCAATCCCGGTCTGCCCTTGGATTGATCAAAACTCGCAACCAAAAACTTCACGGGATATAAGCCCCGCCCCCTCTGCGGTCATGTCACGACTCGAACATCAGCATTAATATCAGCATCGATCAATGCGGATGCTGATGCTGATGTTGAAAAAGATGCTGAAGATCAGCGGATGCTGATGCTGATGTTCGCAACAACCCTGGTTCGGAGCATAGTCGAGCATAGTTTTTACTTTATTTGAGATTTATTTATTTATAGTTAATTAAAACGGTGAACACCAATTACAATAATTAACATAGAAACAAGTAACGTGGAAGGTAGAAAAATACAGGTATGTAATGTCGACAATTGTGTCATACACAAAATACTTAAGACTAACATGGGATAGTGAACACCCTCGCATACTGTCTCTCACAGAACATCAGACATACACGCACAATTTCACTCCATTTATCCGCGAACACATCACATTCAGGGTTGGCAGCCAGGAGGGCATTGAGTATCCTTAGAGTACGACACACAGGGGATTCAGCTCTGGCGACAGTTCTGGCTGAAGGTTGCGCGAATAGATTGTGCCGACGGCTTTGACGGTGTCCGATGTATTTGTCGGGCACAAATAGTCGACAGAAAAGGCCATGGAGCTCAGGGCAGTCGATACGACCCCTAAGGGTTTTATAGGCTACTATCAGCTGATCATGGCCTCTTCTTACTTCCAACGAGTTAAAGCCCAACATTCCTAAGAGATAGTTGGTGGGGTACATGTAGGAATAGAAATTGTACGACCTATTGAAAAAATATCTCAAGAAAGTTTTCTGTACCTTTTCCAGCATCAGTGTTTGGGTCGCAGTATGGGGGTGCCAGACACAGGCACTGGACTCAAGTTTACTGCGAACCAGTGTGGTGTATAACAGCTTAATAACATTTGGGTTGCGAAAGTCACGAGCATTACGCAAGACAAATCCCAAGAGCCTGAAAGATTCCTTCGCCAGAGTGGATACGTGATCTTTAAACGTCAGACAGCGGTCGAAGGTCACACCCAAGTCCTTAACGTTGGTGACTCGAGTAACTATTTCACCACCCAAACTGTATTCAAAATGGATTGGTCGCAATCCTCGACCGTATGTCATGGCATTGCATTTGTTTTTGTTGAAGAACAGCTTGTTCACAACGCTCCACTCGTAGATGGCATTAATATCCCCTTGGAGGAGTTTACAATCTTCGTTTGATTTGATGTGTGCAACTGAACTGAAGATGGGTTTTCTCTTGACTTTTGTCAAGGTCAGAGGTGATAAAGACAAAGTCTGCGATGGAACGAGCTTACCCAGAAGAAGCCTGTTCATTGTAACTTTGAAGATATTCGGGTCGTAAGCGTGGAACACAGACGCAGTCAGTGAGTTCCATTCTTTTGCCGTGCGTCGTGTTTAGTGCGAATTGGTGGAATAGCAACTAGGTATGGATGGTAACTTGCAGTGCGTCTGGATGTTCGATGGTAGAAGGGGGCCGGTGGGATGAGGTTGTGGAGTTCTTGAGCACACTCACTGACTTACAGTCTATAGAAGACCGACAAGCAGGCAACCTTGCGGCGATGAGCCAAGCTGTGAAGCTTGGCATCCACCAGTTTTACGTCGCCAATGAGTCTCTTAACTCTGCATTCCACTGAGTCAAGCGTGGCAAGTTGGTATTTTGCTGGGCCATCCCAAAGGTGGCTGCAATACTCCATGCAGAATCGGACTTGCACTTTATAAAAGTCAACAAATGTTCAGGCGAAAAGTATCGCTTCACTCTATTTAGGATGCCCAGTTTTTTGGCTGGTTTAGACTTTGTGCTCAAGGGGGGTGCCGAAGTTGAGACTGACTGTAAACTCCATGCCGAGGAGCTCGAGCCGGTCAGTTATAGGAACAGACATATGCCGAAAACTAGGAGTTTGGTCGAAACGACTCCTTTTTGCGGTTTGTGTTGCGACTTGCGAGTGGTTAGTTATTGGTCCTATTTTGATCACAAAATGAGACGCAAGAGAAAAAATTAAAAAACCTAATTTAAAAAGAAGCAGCTATGCTCCGAGAGCACCTGCGTCGCGTGAAACGTCAGGGAGCCGTGCCTTCTCCAGAGCCAGTCCGCCAGTACCGGCCGGATCGCGTAGATTGGTGATGACGTCGGCGGTAGGGCGTGAAAGCCTGCCCCGCCATTTCACCACCTGGACCTCGCGAAGCTACAGCCGATACAGCTCAAACTGGCGCTGCATCGGCCGCTCGCCTCGCGCCCGCGATTCATCGCGCCACTGGTAGAGTGACGCGAATATCTTCGCCTCCATGTCCCAGGGCAGAGATCCAGCCAGTACGCAGGCCGCCTCGTAGATCGTGCGATAACCCCTTATGACTCTGACAGCCATCGACCACTGCGGCTTCCGCAGAATGCTGATGCTGCTGGCCGTCAGGTCAGCCGCCCATATCGGGGCCCCATACAGGGCCAGCGATCGCACGATCCCCACACACAGCTGCTTGCAGGCGGTACTCGGGCCCCTCAAATTGGGAAGCAGCGTTGTGAGCGCGCCAGCCTCATCCAGCAACTTGGGCGCCAGACGTCGGAAGTGGGGCCCGAAGTCCCACCGGCTGTCGAGCACCAATCCCAGGTACTTCATGGTAGACTCGACAGCGATCCGAGCCCCCCCAACCACGATGTGCGAGCCGGGTGGCGGCGCCCACCGGGGGCCGTGAGACATCATGACCTCCGACTTGCTGAGAGCCACCTCCAGGCCTAGGCGACGTATGCGGTCCACCACCTAAGAGACCGCAGCTGTCGCCGGCAACGCTGCCTCCCTGTACGAGCTCCCGCGGGCAGTGACCAGCGTGTCGTCCGCATAAGACGTCAGGTCTACCCCCGATCTGAGCTCGCCCCTTAGCACCCAGTCGTATCCGATGTTCCACAGGAGGAGGCCCAGACCAAGCTCTGTGGAACACCGCACGTCACTTGGTGCTGGTAACTGCCATCGCGTCCCATGTAGGTGTCACACCTCTCCGACAGATAAGCCCCAACGACGTGGCGGAGGTAGAGAGGCACCCGATGATAGCGCAGTGCCTTCCAAATACAACTTCAAATCACCACTGTACCTACTCCAGCCAACTTACAGAAAGAATCTTGCATCATCTTCCTGCCCTTGCCCTTGTTACTTGGGGTCGGCGCAAGATGTTTTCCTCTTCCATTCCGTCCTATCAACCGTCATGCTAACACTGCCTCCCCTTCTCTTCCATATAATTCTTCACACAATCTATTAGATCCATCTTTCCTTTAACATTTCTTTCCCGCTCCATCCATCCACATTTATAATCATAACTCTTTTAGTCACTTGCGTTTCATCCCTCCTCTTCACATGCCCATACCAAGACAAACGATTCCCTTTCAACTTTTCTGTCACTGGCGTCACTTTCAAACTTCCTCTAATATACTCATTCCTGACCTTATCCATTCTGGTCACTCCACACATCTATCTCAACATTCTCATCTCCACGAAATGCATTCTTGTTTCATGCGTCTTCTTTACGGCCCAACATTCCGTTCCATACAGTACGATAGGTCTTATCACGGACTTGAAGATTTTCTCCTTTAACTTGAGGGGCATTGGTGGGTCGCAAGTCGGGTGTGTCGCAAGTGGGATGGAAAAAATGTTTCAAAACCTAAAAAAATTTTTTTTAATAATACATAAAATGTGCATGTCAAAGATATTTTTTTGTCCAAGTTTTAACACACACTATACTCGTACTCACAGAATAATATTCACAGTGATAATAGGGTCTACTTTAAGCTTTAACGAAACGACGAACGGCAGTCAAATACCAACTGAATTAAATTCGTAATATTCGTAGTTTTGTTTCGAAGTTTGGTTGTTTCGAACGAACAACCCAAAAAAAATGGAAAAAAACGGTTAAAAACGTTTTATTAACCGAGAACAATTCAAATTTTGTTCTTTTTCAAAAACATTTTTTATAACGTTCCGTTCGAACGTAACCGAAACAAACTGTTTCTTAGGTATTTAAGACGAAACCGTTTCGAAAAATATACCGGTATCCGAGCCCTGGTCCCGTTTTACCCTTTGGGTACGGAACCCTAATACGTTGAATTTTTTATAAAATGTACACAGAAAACCAATTAACGTGATTGACGTTAATTAGGCATGTAAGCCTGTTGGCTTGCTAGCTCGGCAGACTGCTTTAATCACGATAACTATCTAAAGTTTGACATGGATCTAAATGAACGTGGTGAAATAGAGAACTAACATGAAATATACTGAATTTGACAAGTTTTTAACATCTTCCTTTTGGGCTGCATGAAAAGAGCCTCCACGAGTAACGATACTCAAGTACGTCCGGCGCACCCTGGGCAGTCAGCCCCGCTACCAACCTTGCTGACTGGCTAATCTTTTCACCACAGCATGAGTTATTTTCGTATAGCTCGTGCTGACACGAGAGAAGAAGAACATCTTCCTTCACGAGCAGCGCCGCCATCCACATGCATTTAGAACCATGTTGGACTCCACTCATGCTCATGACTCTATAAAAATGTAATGCCGTCCAAAAACCTACACAATTTTAGCTCCCAGCAAAATATGAAAATATCAAGCGACACCGTCCAAATATTCATTCATAATCACTAACGTAAGCATTGAACCAAATATGAGTTTAATACAATATGTGAACAAGACTCCGCAAACGAATTAAAAAAGAAAAAAACTGGCAGGCAAGCTTATCAAAACAGTATAATCTTTTTATTAAATATAGCCATTTTGAATACGTAAAAAGCTTAACGCTAATTCGGGAAGATGGCTGCCGTGAAAATGTCCACATTTGCATACAAAATTCGAAGTTAAGTCCCACCGTAATGGAGGAACGCATCGTCGGAATAGGTACCCCGCCTGTACAGACATTTCGCAGCGATCGATACCAGTTTACGAGAGAAAAAATCCAGTAACACTTTTATCGGGATTATTACTGATGCCAAGTTGGCAAAAAGTGAATTTACATACGAAAATGAGCCGTGTAGGGTGTGTTAAGTTATTTGCAGACTGTTTTGCACTTTTCCGGATAAAGAGAATTTCAGCGAGTACGAATAAGTACCTACTACCCTATTTCTTTCAAATTGGATTAAAAATGGCGGCCTTATTATTTTCGCTTTCGCTATCACGCACGTTCTCTGTAAGCGAAAGGCCAATAGTCGATTCGTTATTTCTAATCCCATTATTTTAGTAATCGGGTTGCAGCATTCGTTCTACCATTTTCATAAAAAGCGCGAAACACATTATAAGTCGCAACTTACGAACTCGGCTGACGGACGTGACTTACAGTGTGCAGTCTTCAGGCGCCCCGCAATGTGAACAATACAAAAATACCAATAGGGTCTAAAACGGTTACGCTGCGGCTCAAACAGATTTGTTTCAGACGTCTGAACGCTCAAGGTCACTCCACTACTTATAGCTCTCAGACGTTCGAAGCAAATTTAACCTGGCTGAGACACATGCAGTTTCACTATGCTATGAGGATGGCCAGCCGACAGTTGAAATACATAGATACATACCTCGCAAACCTGACAAGTTTTATTTAATTAACAATTTAGATCATCAAGCAGATGGAAGAAAAACCATAAACAGATAATGAAAATAGTAATAGCACAGTAAACTCATTGAAAAACGTTCGTTATTCTTTATATCTGCTTATTATAAAACGGGAAAGAGGAGTGATGTTTGAAAAGATAGTAGTGCTACCATCTTGTGTTAATGTTTCAAAATACCGGCTACTGTTGAAGAACTACCCGACAAAAGATGTCGCTGTTAACAAATTATAACGAAGTACGTATGTTTTATCACTATCATTTTAAAGTAGATAAACTACTTTTTAAATATCTAAAATTAAAATTCAATTATAATATTTTACATTTTTATTTTAAATCATTTAAACAATTTCGCACATAGGCATGTCTGAAAGCATTTCAATGAGATAGATTATGGAAATCTCAGCTGAGAGAGAAAGAGTACGCAGGTATTTTCAACTTCAGAAATTGTTTGTCGATGTATCAAATAAATTAGTTAACTGTCAAGTCTGTCAATGTCATGGATGTCAACTTCAACTGTCAATTTATAGTGAAATTTTGTTTCTTGTTTGTGATTTTCATCTCTTCTTCGTACTGATAATTCCATTTAATGGTGAAAACAGTTTTAAATCCCTCAAAATGAATAATAATTCGATAAACGTGGATCAGTTGAACTCAGCTCTAAATTCACTCCGAATACTACGATCCAGCGTCAGTCACGTTTTCGAAACACTTTCCAATGGATTGCGCGCCGACCACGGCGACGACGGCAAAGATAAGTTCCTTTTAGAGCTTCAAGAACTACTAAACAACGTGAATATTAACCTACGAGACTTGGAACAGACTGTAAATGGCCTTCCGATACCCACAGCGCCTTTTAACTTAGGCACCACAACTTACCTGAGCCAAGAAACTACTCAAGACCGGCAAGCGCTTTATACTCAACTTGTAAACAGTTACAAATGGACTGATAAGATTCACGAATACAGCTCCTTCGCACATACGCTTCTGAGTCAAAATTCTCTCAAACGTTCGTACATAAACTCAGGGAGTACAAAACGGCGGGGAAAATTGCAAAGTAACCACAATGTCGCGCCTCTACAAGTTGATAGTGTAATCAACAATATTGATAGATCATACAGTGACATGAAGATAACAATATCAAGACCATTTGCAAGCAACGCAGTTGTGCAGATCAACTTAAGTCATGTACTAAAAGCCGTTGTTGCTTTTAAAGGCCTGCTCATGGAGTGGGTCATGGTCAAAGGTTACGGTGAAACGCTGGATCTGTGGACGGAGTCCCGTCATCATGTATTCAGAAAAGTTACAGAGAATGCTCATGCTGCTATGTTACATTTCTATTCTCCAACACTACCGGAGCTGGCTGTGCGTTCATTCATGACATGGTTGCATAGCTACGTAAATCTCTTCAGTGAGCCATGCAAGAGGTGCAGTTGCCATCTCCACCACACATCACTACTGCCTCCTGCATGGCGAGACTTCCGTACCTTGGAACCATTTCACGATGAATGTAAACAATAGTCAATGTGGTATTGATCGGGAGAGCCCACCAATCTTTTTGGGGGCTCTCCCTTTCAATATGAATGAAGGATACGATGGACATTGCAAGACAATTGTTAGGTTTATAATAATCTGATGAGAAAGTGATTTGTAGTGTGTATTTAAATAATTGTAGTTTGTAAGATGTTTAAATTAACGTTAATAAAACATTACTCTAAATTGATGAACTGATGTTTAACAAGATTAGAAATCTTCATATTTGTACAAACCTATAGTAACAGTACATTCATAGACAACAAGCCATTATTTTTTAACAGTAACTTCATGCTATATTTGTATTTATGCTGTTGCGACGTTTCCAATACCTATCTGTTAAAGCATTTGCTAGCATAGGCTAAAGAAAAAGCCTATACTACCCTCTATGCTAGTAGAAGTCTTACATGCGCAGTGCGACATAATGTTGCCGTCGCATTATCTCGGGTCGAGATGAGATAATGTATGGCTTATCTGTATCGACACCAGATAATGTAACGACAACATTATGTCGTGCTGTGCATGTTAGGCCGGCTGCTCGCGTCACGTGAAAAGAACGCTGGACAAAAGTGGATATGGCATGGATATAGTCGCGCATGATAGTATTTGCCTATTGTTTTAATTACTGAAGTACTGTAATTATAGACATACTAAATAAACAATGGCGGTCGTCTTAGGACGACACGCGGACGCAACCGGATATCAATTCTATAAGTTTTTATTTTACGAAAAATTAGCCTGGAAGTATAAAAACTGCTAAATCCCCTATTCACCGTTAGCGGTCTTTTTACGTGATACGGGCTGTAGACCTCATTCTCATTATCAAAGTATGTTGCTCCAGTAATATTTATAATTTTCTCTGTGTGAGGTAAAATCATTGATTTATTCCGATCTGTCACCCTGCTTTGTCTCCCTATCACTGATAAGGAGACAGATAGGATGTGAATAATGTTCAAACTCTCCCCTCGTTGCTGACAGGGGGACAAAGCAGGGTGACAGATCGGAATAATTCAAATCATTTGATTTTCCCAGATTGATGTTTCATGTTGTGAATGATATGTTAAACAATAAAGTGATGTAGATTTTCTACTTTTCACAGTGCATTGTAATTTTAATCAGCTTTATAGTGATCAAACTAAACTATAATGATGTGCCCGTCCACCGCATCTGTGCATATTTTTATTTTGCATTATCTGTGCATAAATGCGATGAAAGGATCCATCATTTTAGTTTAGATAAAAATGGATTGATCCAAAATATAAAGCTATAGATGCTAGTCTCATTTCTAGGGCATGCGGAAAAACAATAACATTTGAGCGTCCGTAACCCGCGCCTCACTGCAAAACATGTCGAAACTGGGGTTTAGGTATTTGATGAAACTACTCTTTAAGCTGAATTTATGTACTAGTATGGAGTAAATACTTGCAGAGTAGTTTCATCAAATGGGCCCCTGGTTTAACAAAACCGACGACGCGGTCATTCAAGATAACAATCTTGAATGACCGCGTCTCTTGCCAGAAGTTCCGTTAAAGTTGTTCCATGCCGGAACTACTGGGTTTTTCATTCCCAGAGGTTCCCTTAACTGGAGTACTGGGAATTTAATATCCCAAAAGCTCGATAACTAATCTCCATCATACTCTAACGACGATTTTCGCCATTTTTTTTTTGCTTGGGTAATGTACGCGTTTTTTTGCAAAAAATAAACAATAAAATTCAAACAAATCCGCGTCAAAAACGTAGTTAAAAATGTCACTGAACCACTGGGAAAAAAGCCCAGTTCCATCATGGAACCACTTCAACAGAACCTCTGGGAATACACGCCCACCCCGTATTATGAAACGCGCTTAAAATGCGTAAGCGATAAAGAAATGTATGGAGACCAATACATACGTTTACTTTGTCATTGGTGCCGATTCTGTTATGGACAAACTAAACTTAATTTAGGGTATTGTCATCTTTTTCACCCTAATAAAATAAGAAAGAGACATACCTACGTAAATAAGAGCTGTCACATTTAGTTGAACTAAAATTTCCATACTTTAGACGACATCTAAAACGTGTCGACTAAAAACACGGTGAAGTTCAAGGCGTAAACTAATTTGACGTCTCTTAACTTAGTTGTTGTCTATCACCGTCCTTTTCTCGCGCTATCTGTTAGTAAAAGATAGCAATTCTCTAATTTTAGTTTAGTTGGTGAACAAGAGAATCGACACCATTGTCCGTTTTTCCGCCTGCCCTAAAAACAGACTAGATATAGATACATATAGTTTCAATGGGGTTTTCTCGGTGGTCCAATCAATAGATCAAACCCATTTCAATTGTTGTTTGTAATAGGCAAACTTAATAGAAATGAACTGTAATCACTTCAAAATAAAACAAAATAGGATAACGATAAGATTATTTATTTACTAACAGTCTCTAAATATTAATAAATTACGTGAAAGGTTTGCAAATAGCCACAGAATGGTCGACACTGCATATTATCTTCAAAGCATGTCCTCCAATGGCTACCTTTAGAGGAAAATGCTGGTCTTTACCATGTCCAAGGCCAAGGCAACCTTGTCTATTCCTTCCCCACGTGTATAAGTGTCCATCATTAGTTATAGCTGCTAAGTGTCCAATGCCACAGGCTACTTTTTCTACCCTAGATTGCTTATTAAATTCATTGCGTCCAAACAAGGGGTTTGGTATATGTTTCGGAGTTGATGCGACTCGCACGTCGGGCCCGAGGCCCAGCATGCCGAAGCCCCAGACGAACGCGTCGCCTGCCTCTGTAAAATAATGTTTCTTTTGAGTTTAAACAGTTAAATACGTACAATCGGCCGAGGTATCTTGGCGAGTCTGAAGTTAGCTGATTAGCTGCTCAGTAGACAATTTCGTTTCTAAAAAATTCATTGCGCAGCCAAACAACTAACTTCAGACTCGCCAAGATACGTCGGCCGTATTGTATGTACACCGTGAATTTTCGAACGACAGACATGTACAGTCAGCACCAAATATATCGGGACGACTAGACTGTGCATAATTAGCTTAACAACTAAAGAAAATAAACTTTATCTCAATGGGATAGAATTCTTATCAGAATGACAGTTCTGAACACAGTACACGACAACTATCATTGAGATATAGTTTAAATTTCTTAGTTCAGATAATGTTGAACAGTCTGTTCGTACTGATATATTTGATGCTGGCTGCACCAGCTTAAACAACCGTTTCAAAATGATGCCTTGAAGAACAATGTATGAACTATCTGTATGTACCTATATTTTATAAATTTTGATTTCTATAAATAAATTCAAATAATTTGTTTCAGTTGTTAAAATAGCACACAGTTGTTAACTCGAAAAGCTGCAAATGGTTCTGCGATCACAAATCGTCTTGCTATCTAAGGCTCAACTCACATCGAGATGGCAGCGGGCCAGCAGTTTTAGTGCCAAAAAATACGCAGCATTTTAAACTTCACCTTCATTTCTAAACAACATAGATTTGCTCGAGGAGCACGAAAGGGTTGTGCAGACGAAAATATGAATGCACAAAATAAAATCGGCAAACATCGGGCACATAATAGAGCGGGCGACCGTGTGCCTTTGCTTAGGCTCAATTTACACCGCCGCGGAGTGGAATAGAAGCGACGAAATTGTACATAGCATAATGAACTTTATGTCAATTGTATAAAGTACAAACTAAATACGACTCAAAAAAGGTCCCGAGGATTCCACGGAAGACGCGCAACCTTTTTTGGGTCGTATTTAGTTTATACTTTATGCAATTGACATAAAGTTCATTATGCTATGTACAATTTCGTCGCTTCCATTCCACTCCGCGGTAGTGTTGATGCCTGCCATAGTGCTGCTGGCCGCTGCCATCTTGGTGTGAATTGACCCTAAAGGCGATTCATGGCGCGACCGAGAAGCGAGACAGACCGGAGATCAAGATCACTACTTGATCGTACTGTGTTCAGTTCGCGAGACTGAGGTAGGAAATTGTGACACTGAAAACAGTACTTGCGACAAGTAGCAGTCTCGGCCTCCGGTCTCTGCCGGCATGCCGCGAATCACCGCCTTCAGATTTAGTTAAGATTAACAGCTGGTTTCTGAGTTGAGAATTCTAAGATAAGCAGAACCTATGTACATATACACATTTGAGTATGGATTTGCTCTATAATGTGCGCTTAAGGTATGCTAATCTCAGAATTATCAACTGAGAAACCGGCTATAATCCTAGTTGAACCTATGAAGAAAGTTAATATCATCTTGAGATAAAATCCACTCAACCAAAAAAACTCACATAAACTCTCGACGTAACCATTAAATTACGCAATTCAAAAACTTGCATGATTCATCGTAGGTACCTAAGCATTGTACCAAATGGACCAACAAACATACAGATCCTTTAAACCTGAATTTAAAAAAAAAACCTTTCTCTCTACGAACCTTAGAATAGTTATTATCGCTCTCATTGTAAAATCTATAATTCGTTCAATAACTTTTTTATACACATGTTTAGAAAAACTAACCGTTCACAATCAAACAAAACGATCCACCAGCAGCTATGTCGGTGATCTTGCCTAGACCCCGGGTAAAGGTGAGGAGAGCGTAAGACACGTTTACTTGCTGGCAGCCCTTCATCGGGATCTGACCGTACTCCGAGTTGCCCCAACCGAATAATTCACCTTGATCTGTGGAAAATTAAATTGTTTAAGCCTAGTTGTAGATTACATTCCTTCTATTTTTCTTAAATAAAACGGCAATTCGTACACGTTCCGAGCGTTTTTAATTCATATTAAACTGCGGTCCCACGGCCTGATTTATCCCAGACCAGATCGCGCCAGGCCAGGCTGACAGGCCGTGGGAACCGTCGCATCCGTTGAAGCACGCGGTGGCCTGACGTCTCCCGTCCGATCCATCGGGAGTCGGTAAGTTCAAAGGCACGGCGCGATGGCGCCTGTCGCGAGGATTCCCCGGAAGACGCGCGACCTTTTTTGGCTCGTATTTAGTTTGTACTTTATACAATTGACATAAAGTTCATTATGCTATGTACAATTTTGTCGCTTCCATTCCATTACGCGGCGGTGTAAATTGAGCCTTTGCGCAGATGATGGAGTGCACGAACGAATCACTTTTCATGTTGGAATGGCGGCCAGCAGGCCGCACCAGGCCGACACACGTCATGGGAACACTCGACACGGGCCGCGGCAGGCCACGCCAGGCGTTGCCTAGTCCGGCGCGGCCTGTCGATTAACGGGCCGTAGGACCGCAGCTTTAAGCATATGATTAATTAGGTTACAGGGACAACGCTGTTGGCCTGTTAACCCTTTCATAACTTTCACTGCATCGCCCATCAGGTCGAACATGCCACGTTTTCAGATAATTAAAAGGCAGGGTAGCTAGTCTCTGGTTCCTGGAGTAGCAAGCCGAGCCCTTTTACTTTTTAACCCCAAAAAGAACACGGTGCATAGGCACATCTAAAACCCCCCATTTTTACCCTTTCCAGAATTTCCTTATACAAAATTGGTGACCCTCCCTAGCACATCCCCATCTGCTCCTATTGTAGCTACGGCCCTGTCGAAAAGCTTGGAAGGAGTTCATAGACCGCTGATAGGGTTCTACTACAAAAACCATTTTTGTAAACCGTTCTATAAACCCACCACTTAACGCCAGCACACAGTCGCCAGTCGACGCGACTTTCACAATCTTCTCAGTAGTAATATCGCCCTTCACAGCGGCGGGTATTGCCTGGTTATCGTATGTACCGAGCCCCGTCTGGCCGTCCGCGCCCCACCCGCAAGCGAACACTTGGCCGCCCTCTGTTACGAATAGACTGAAACATGATTTATATGTTGACAGTCTTTACAAATCAGCTAGAAAAGAAAAATGATTAATTAAAAGCACGCACTTATACTCATGTTATATGAACATAAGCTTTAATGCAAGTGGACCTGCCCCATAGTACTGCTTTAAGGGCGTTTGTACACTACAAGGAATTTTACTGTCCGGCAATCCCATTTTTTACGGTCCGCTAAGACAAAATGTATATGTATACTAGTTTGTGCTCTATACGTAATTTTACCGCCCGACATTTTGCTTTTCCCCATTCCGGGCCGTTTTTTCCGGTCCGAGATGACAGTAATGAAAAACGTGTTTATGCTTGTGCACTGCGTCCGCGATCAGTATATTCATGAGCGGGCGGGGCGTGCGTGGAGAAGGGGGTCACGTATGTCGCACGCACAGGTCGCTTCGTTGGCCCTTTCCTCACCTCTTCGGCGACCTGCACCCACGACGCTTTCAAAGAGAGCTACCCTAAACTGCGCCGCACCGATCCGAGTAAAGACGGACAAGTGCACAAGCCAATCGTCCGTTTTTTTCATGCCACATCGGACCGTAAAAAATCGGACTGCCGGACAGTAAAATTCCTTGTAGTGCACAAACGCCCCAAGGGCTTCGCAAAACCAAACGCGTGGCGTGTCGTCGGCGAGCCCGTGTTAGTAGTATTCAAGGAATTACTATGAAGCATGTCACACCCATCAAATCTACATAATCCACCCTCGTCTCACCTTTGGTGTGGCAAAGCCTTTAAGTCCTTGAATACTATTAACGCGGGCCTGCCAACGACACGTCCCGCTCCCACTCCGCGCTCTCATTTGCTCTAAATGCGTATTTTCTCTACATGCGTCGTAGTGCAAGCCAAGATCGCGTCCCGCATTTGGTGCGGCGAAGACCTATCCTACACCTACTTCGCATGTCTACTTACGTATGATCCTGTCCGCAGCATACACTGACAATCTTCTCCTTGCCCAACTTCTTGATATTGTGTGTTATCATGCTGCCTTTGTATTCCTCATTCGGGTTGATCTTACGTCCGCACTGGCCGTATGCGTTGTTTCCTAGTGTATACACGCCCTCATTGTCTGTCAGTATAGCCGTGTGAGCACGTCCTGCGTCTATGCCGATGATCTGCAAAATCATGTAAAAGTAAATACACATGTCATATGAGCACAAATTCTAATATACTGTGAGTAATTGCAGATGGTTTGAAATGTTATTATACTATACTACAGGTCGCTCGCGGCCTCGCCCGCGTTTCGGGATAAAAAGTAGCCTATGTCCTTCTCCAGGTTTCAGACCACCTCTGTACCATGTTTCATCAAAATCGGTTCAGTGGTTTAGGCGTGAAAACGTCACAGACAGAGTTACTTTCGCATTTATAATATTACTGGGGATATAGACTCTCAATAAAGATTTTTATCGTTCTTTTCATAAATTTAAAATCCTGACTTATGCACCAAAATTGTTATGCCTAGCCTTTTCGCTGTGTTGGGATCAGCTTCCAATCTAATCAGATGCGGCTTTTATTTTACACAGAGGGACTGCCATTAGACCTCCGTGCCGTGACCCAGTTACTGGGCACTGCCGATATCCTAAGGATAGATCAGTTGTCAGGGTTCTGACTATACTTACATAACAACAGTCACAGGTATGACACCCTGAAACTATGGTTTAACGTACTCTCCATGACATGGAGGGTTCTCGATGTATAACGAATGGTCACCCATCCACGGACTGACGGCGGCAAGCACAGCTTAACCTCGCTAATGGTATGATCCGCGCAGTAGTTAGTTAGCCATGAGCTGCTCCACATTGGTTTATGCACCAAAATTGTTAATCAAAAATACATCAGTTATTTATGTTCAGATTACCTTCGTTTCTGGAGACTTATACGGCAGAAATATTGGTGCAGGACTAAGCAACAACTCAAGTGGGTGGCCTATTCGTGGTGCGTGGTAGCCGATCTGTGAGTCTGTGTTGATGCCTGTGCCAAACACTTTGTGTTGCTCCTTTGTTTTTATTGAAGCCACTGTAAAGCCGCAGCCTGCACCTACATGTTCAATCTGGAAGAATGGAGAAGTGTAGTAACAATACAAATGATTGAATAATTTTATAACCACTCTTTCAGATTCGACTTACAACCTCGCCGCGTGTTCAGCGTATGATTAAGGGCTCCGTTTGGGGCCAAAACAAGTCGGCCAGTCCCGAAAATGCATGTGAGAAAACTAAACTAATCATAAATGAAGACGTGAGTGGATGAAGGTGATATGTTATATTTTCTCGAATTTTGATTTTTCTTGCCAAATGAAGGGTCATTCCCAGTTGCCCCCACCGACAACGTCACCACTGGAGGCAAATGGGATTTTTTATATTAAAATGTATACAAAAATCCCATTTGCCACCAGTGGTGACGTATCGGTGGGGGCAACTGGGAATGACCCCAAATGAAGGTGTTTTTTGCAAATGCACCATCTAACATCGAGAAACTTTCCATTTTGAGCATTGTTTGGAAAATATTATTGCGCGTACATTACCTTCTTCCAGTCACGACTTTAATTATGAAAACTGTTACCGCTCATTTACTCGAATTCTTGAAAACGTTACATATTTCCTTCATCCACTCACGTCTTCAAATATGAATGTGTCTCACGGAAGTTATAATAGAATACCTCTCTTCTGCTCCAATTAACTTCTTATAGTGGTTACGTTTTAATTCCCATGTTTTGTTATCATATCTTTTGTTTTGGCATAGAAAAATTATAAATCTGCAATTTTAGTTAACAAAGCAAACCCATTTTTAATACTCACATCAAATCTCTCTGCGAAGCTAGATCTCATAGGATACCAGCAGAGTGAGTAGTTGTTCCTGTACTGTTTTTTGCCCTTAGAGCCACGAGGCATGTGGATGCCGAGTGCGCCGGTCTCTGCCAGACCCCACATGTACATGTGACGGTCCGAGGTCTTGCTTTTGGGGTACTGGAAAACTAAAATAAGATTTATGGTAAACATTAAGAAGCATTTTATGAAATAGAAAATTAAATTATAGGTATAAGTCCGGTGTCAGGAGTATTTTTGCGTTTATTGCTGATGCAGCAACTCCCAATTCTTTACCAGATAACATATTACATTTATGTAATAATAATTGGTTTTAAGTTTGGCTAAAAACACTTCATGTGATTTTCATACTTAATAAATTAAACTTTTACTTAATTTTTCGCATGTTCTCTTCTTAAACATTTAATTTAGAGTTTTTATTTGGGTACTTACTTGGAAGTGACTCCTCTTCATCAGGAACCGGGATTTTCTTCTTTGTTGTGGCATAGAAGCGGTTTACAAGTATATTTGTAGACCTTTTTCGTAACAGCAATGTAATTGCATTCATTTTTGTTATTATTTAGAACATTTTATCTGAAATGTAATGTTTTAGTAATTTTGAGGTTAAAATGCGCGAGAAAAGAAAACAAAGTTTTTGACGTTTCTTTCGTTTTGATTAATTGTCGTTTGAGTTTTGACGTAAACCACAGAGAAAACCTTAGAGAAAACTGTCCTCCGAAGACTGAATCCGATTTTACCATCGACGGATTTTACAGGCAGACAAAAGCTGTTTTTTGTAGTTATTTATACGCCGTTATTACGCGACGTAAATACCTATGGCGAAATAACAGCTCGACATAAAGTGTACAAGATTATTTTAAAAGACTTTATTTTTTTGAAATACGAAATGAAGGTCGTTTTTAGGGTTCCGTACCGAAAGGGTAAAACGGGACCCTATTACTAAGACTCCGCTGTCCGTCCGTCTGTTCGTCTGTCACCAGTCTGTATCACATGAACCGTGATAGTTAGACAGTTGAAATCCTGAGGAAAACAACAATAATGATAATAGATGGTGCCACGTGTCTTTCGAATCATGATTGAATTTATAGGTATTATTAGATCACAGATGATGTATTTCTGCTGCCGCTATAATAACAAATACTAAAAAACAGAATAGATAATGGTACGGAACCCTTCGTGCAAGTCCGACTCGCACTTGGCCGGTTTTTTTAATGTATACTTCAATACACTTCAAAGGTTTGAGATCCTGCCTGAGTTGGAAATCGAACCAACGCGAACACTGCTGGTGCTGGCAGGTAGCAAGATTATCAGCACAGAAGACTAGACAGCGGTCATGGAAACGCTTGCTTGGGAGTCTGAGAGCTAAGTTTATGAGACCCATAGCCTACGTAGCTTACACGATAAGGCCCGGTTCACACCAAACGTAACATTCGCTTACAGTTAGCCGCCGAATGAGAGATAGCGTTACGCGCATTCCTGGTTTTTCATATATTTTCAACTTTACTGCCTAATTACGCTAATGCATATATATATATGCATAATCGCAGACCTTAGAGCATATACCTTTCGGCGGCCAATTATTGTACCACATACGCGCTTACGTTGATTAGATACGCAGAAAGTGGGAACTTAACAGCAAACTTTTCTAGTTCACTATTGGCGGACTAGAGCGTATTGTCAGCATAGTATGAACGGAAAATTTAGTCCGACTTCACGTTCATACTGAGTCTCGCAGGGACCCTGCTCACAATCGGCAATTGACTATACGGTTTGGCCTGTCCTTCAATCTGATAGCTTCAACATAATGATTATTTGACGATTAATGAATTCCTATGAATAAGTATGTACAGGTCGTATAATAAAATAGCGTCTCGATGTTTCATGCCGCTAGACGATGGGTAAAAGAATGATTTGGAACACAGAACAGATAAAGAGGTTAGAAAGGAAATAGTTCCTGATTTGTATTAGAACGCGTGTCGCCGCTTTTCTCCCACTCTTTAACTCTACTACAAGCAAGAGCCCAATATGTACGCGCATTACGCACACAAATAAACCACACGCACATAGATTTCGAGTTTGCTATTAGGTAGTTGTCACACTAACGCAAATACTGCGTTCGACGTACACTCACACACGCGAAAATTCAAATTTATTTCTCATATATGTTACGGCGACCAAAAGGTCGATTATTTATATCGATAAAATTACTGTAACTTTGTTACCTACTTTAAGTTTTGCAATTTTTCGCTTTAATTTCGGGGCCCCGGACGGGGTACGAATAGTGTGGACTTCCTAAATACATATAAATAATAATGTCAATTATGGGGGAACATCCGAAACAGCCGTGAAATTAAAAAAATGCTAATTGCAGTTCTGTTTTACATCATAATTATTTTGTTCATGTTGTTTGCACCCGTAACGATATTATGTTTGCTAAAACTAATCAATAAAAGCATGTCAATTATCAAACATCATAATGCTCTAACTAAATCTTGTTTTTTTTTTCGGAAATAATCCTATTTTCGTGCATCGTAAACCTCGAAAAGTAGATATACTTACGACTTTGATGAATATTGAATATATTATTGAGAAAAAGGTTTTCCCTTAGTCGTACCTATTGCCACATTACATTACTTATAATTTAATGAATTTAATGTGAATAACCCTGTGAATTTTAATTGCAATTTTATTATGAATGTACTAATTATCATCATGTCATTTTATGAATAAAAATAGTCCAACAGACTTTTTTCTTGACGCGCTGGGATACGCTATGTTGGATTTCAATGCTCGGCTCAATGCCGAAAGTTGAAAATCAAGTGCACGAAAAAAAATCGGCCGTGCGAACCTGGTCTGTCAGTCAAAATCAAAAGTTTTTATTTCACATAAACCATTACAGGCGCTTATGAAAAGTCGAATTTAGGTGCACAGTTCCAATTAGTCGTTTCCTATGGAGAAGAGCCGGCAAGAAACTCCATGGTTACTCTTTTAAAATCCATATCTTTAACAATTTGAGTGGGTACAGTTATGACTTAGAATAGTTATGAGAGAGCAAAGTAGACTTAAGAGCAGGAACCACACAAAAAGCAAAATGAAAAATATGGTCACAAATTAACTAGGTATCCAGGCATCTAGCAAGTCTACAAAGCTCTCACATTTACAAAAAGTAAAAGGACGCTAAACTATATAAAACAACTGACATGGTTAATTGTCATCAAAACACATTACAAAGAAAATCACTGTATAATAAGATAAAGATATCTTGAGAGTAACGTTAGTAATAAAATAAAAAAAAAGCTAATCGTAATGAGGTTAGTTAATAGACATAGGTACACATACGACGTTAATGAGGTACCAGGGAAGCCACATGTGCAGAAGGAATTATTGCCAAGCATCTTTATCGTCAACGTAGTCCTTAGACTTGTAATATGCTTTTTGAATAAGGACACGTTTAATATGGGCTTTAAACTTTCCCTCGGTAAGATCAGTTACAGATTTCGGCAGCTTATTATAAAAACGCACGCCATTTCCTAGAAATGACTTATTAGTTTTACTCAATCTAAATTTGGGAATCACAATTTTATGTTTATTACGTGTATTTTTGTCATGAAAATCGCTTCTAACATTAAACATATGCAAATTTTTCCGAACATACGCAGCGCCTAGTTACATTGTTAGATAGCTAGTAAGTAAATAAATAACAAGCAAAAAATACAAGAATATTTTAATATTGAACATTAATTCAAACTCAATTTCAATGCTGGTTTTATTACTGTCCCTGAAATAATACATATTTATTAAGTAACATGCGCTTGCTATCTTTTAAATTCATTTTTTTCAAAATAAAATGCAATCTTAGATTAATATATTTTTCTATAATAGCTTTAGTTAGGTCTGTAACATGGCTCGCAGTTGGATATAATCCAACTTGATGATTACTAATACTGCTAAATAGTTCAGTTCCGACGAAGCTACGCAAAATCTTCGTTGTCAACATGTGTTTGTTAATTTTCCGAAGATTATCGGTGTAAATCTTAATAATTGCTTCGGACGTTTTACAGATTAATATTAGTTCTTTTGAAGGGTACAAGAGACCCCCTTTATCTTTTGCTACTATAAATTTATGGTCCGAATTTATGTCTTTTGACAACAGTGCTCCAACACAAATGTCACAATCAATTTTCTTAATTAAAATGTGTGCTATGTAACCCGCAATGTGGCTAATAATTTGTTTACTAAAATCAGAAACATGTTGGAAAAACAAATGTATATCTTCATCATCATTATTTTTGGAAACCATTTGAACATTATCTTCGACTAAACCGTTATTAGTCGTTCTATTTATGCGTTCTATGGGCGATGATGCGCAATTAAGAATAGAAATATGCTCAAGAGCCATGCAATTCCCACTTTCGAGAGCCTTTAATTCGATATGCACCAGTAGTTTTTTGTAAGCTGCCTTAAATTGTCGTGCCGTAGGGTTATTGCCAAAGAGCATCTCGAGGTGGTCTTGGCTAATTTTATACATCGGCATATATACAAGTACTTGAGTACGTATTATATGGTTATAAATATGTTTCACTGCTTCAGCGCAACCAATGAAGCCAATAAAGCCTGTTTTTCTCGGGCTTTGTATTAAAAGTCTGTCGTCCTGATATTTTAATTGGGATAAGTAATCTACTGCCATGTCTAGGAATCCTAAAAGCTGCATAGCATTGATTTCAGTAATTGCTTTCTTAAATTTATGCTGAAACGAGCTTCGGGAGTTGAATATGTCAAACATATTATTAACTGTCCTCAAAAATCTCGATGTTGCTTTACTGTATTTAAATGCAGGTAGTTTTAGTTCATCGCAACAAAAGTCTATAGCATCCGCAACACTAAGACTGAACAGTTGTGTTGCGAGCTTTACTTTCATCTTTTGATTTTGAAACTGAATGTGACGGTAACGTAGCTTATTTGCTAAATGAAAATTTTCTCTTTCTTGAAGCTTATTTAGTTCCTCCAAAAATCTCCACTGTATCTTATTTCCATCTGGATCTATAAAAGTTCCATAGCATTGAAAAGCGTTCCGCAATAGTTTGATCATGTGAGATGGATCCAGCATTACCAAAATTGGGTCTTTTGTAACAGGATGGTTAAAAGTAATTTTTCTGTCTTCTATAGAACAACCCAAACATTTCACCATTGCTATATTTGCAGCGCATCCATCGAAAGTCAACGATATAATTCTTATGCCAGTTTCTTCTATTAGTTCTAAACATTGTAAAATTAAGTCAGCACGCTGTCGTCCTGTTATACCATCCACGAGGAAATAACCAACGGGGACTTTAAAGTTACAGTTTATGCTTGTCACCAAAAAAACTAGAGCCTCTTTAGCTTCTTCTACATGATCTCCTTCTACGCCAGTGCCGATGTCAACGTGCCCTACTAATTTTTCACCGTCATATTCTATACATCGGCGTATAGCCATTTCATCAATAGTTAATCCTCCAATGATGATATAATTTGTATTTTTAGCTTTCTGTTTCAAAGCTTCCAAGGATTCTTTAGTAAAACCTGGGTCTCCTCCGATTTTTTCGTACCACTTTCTAAGGGTACGCCTTTCTGGCAGACAAGTATCGAACGTTTTACGTACGTATTCATAGGCTTTTGGTGAATAATAATGTAACGTAAGCGCAAAGGTACGAAGCGCTGGGCTATATTTTTGTTTCAATTTACCTCCAGACTTCTTCATTACCATGCGCTGTGTCAGTTCTTGAGCCTGTTAATAAAAAACAGTAGTAACACTTTCTAATATTGAAGGAAAGCAAGACAACGATCAACAACGGCACACAAAACACGAAAACGGATAGTGCATGAGTTTGTTATACCTGTAAATTTATATTTTTCAGAATATTCGTATCCTCATCTTTCAAACAAAACTTTTCTTGAATATTAATTACAATGTCTTCTATTTTATTAATTTTTCTTTTCAGTCTTCTATTCTGAGCTTGTATTCTTTTTATTTGTAATCTTTGCCTCTTAATTATACTTTCCTTTGTGTTAATGATATTTTGCAGTTTTCTCTTTCTAGGTGTTAATGCGTTTGAAGGTGACAATAAATTTTGCTGTAAAGAAAAAAACAATATTATTGTGTGAGCACATCCAATATTAACATTATTCTTTCTAGCATATTTTAGCATATATTGTGACTTTTACTGGTGGCCTTATTATATTGTAATATCAACAGTACATTTACGATTATATTTCCTAATGTGTAATAAATAAATCATTACAGCATAATGTAAAGAAAATAAGTTATTTACCAGTTTGTTTTGTCTCTTCATGGACTCTCTTGGTGGTGTAGATGGAATTAATTTGTTTGCATTCACAATCGGCTGTAATTTAGAACAAAAACATATGATAAAAAAAAGTCATGTGATTATTTTATACTTTGCTTGCAATACTCTCTATCTTATGGCCAATTTAAGTATGGGATCAGGATGAAAAATTCAAAATCTCATTACGTTTTGACTTGTTTTTTCATCTACGGTGAATGCAGCTTGTGTTGTGTCGCTGGTAGATGCAGCTTGTATTACGGTTTTGCTGGTAGATGCAGCTTGTATTACGGTTTTGCTGGTAGATGCAGCTTGTATTACAGTTTTGCTGGTAGATGCAGCTTGTATTACGGTTTTGCTGGTAGATGCAGCTTGTATTACAGTTTTGCTGGTAGATGCAGCTTGTATTACGGTTTTGCTGGTAGATGCAGCTTGTATTACAGTTTTGCTGGTAGATGCAGCTTGTATTACGGTTTTGCTGGTAGATGCAGCTTGTATTACAGTTTTGCTGGTAGATGCAGCTTGTATTACGGTTTTGCTGGTAGATGCAGCTTGTATTACAGTTTTGCTGGTAGATGCAGCTTGTATTACGGTTTTGCTGGTAGATGCAGCTTGTATTACAGTTTTGCTGGTAGATGCAGCTTGTATTACGGTTTTGCTGGTAGATGCAGCTTGTATTACAGTTTTGCTGGTAGATGCAGCTTGTATTACAGTTTTGCTGGTAGATGCAGCTTGTATTACAGTTTTGCTGGTAGATGCAGCTTGTATTACGGTTTTGCTGGTAGATGCTAGTGATGACTGTTAAGAAAACAAAAATTAGTTTTGCCAGTAACCAGAAAAATATAAAACAGCGTAACGAAAAAAGTATCATTTTAAAACTCATTTCAGCTTTATGGCTGTATAAACCCAATAAACACGGATTAACAAAAGATGGTCTAGGTGACATCATTTTGAGTAATAATAAGGCACGCTACTCAAAAACACCAATAAACTTTTACAAAATATCAATTAAACATAACTTACTGAAAAAGGCATGACGATATTTTTGTGCGGAGAAGATCCTGATTTTAAGTATCTTTTCCCTGACTTTTTTGTTATGTAATCACTTTCTGTAAAATGTTGAGAACAAATTGTGCTACATTTAGTAGGCATCCATTCAATTCTACCAGTTGCCTCAATCCACAGTTTTCTTTTATCTGGATCTGTTGGAAACCTAAAAATAAAATTAAAAATGTAGGTATGTTTCATTATAAATGGCTGACCTGAAACCATATTTTAGACGAAAAACCCACTCAAAAACTAAATTGATAACCCACAATAAACAATAATTTGTGGCAGTAAACAAAGTTATTTTTTAATTATAAAAGGAGAAGCTGACTGACTGATCTATCAACGCACAGCCTAAACCGCAGGGGTTAGAAACTTGAAATTTTGACAGTAGGTTCCTTTTGTAACGTAGGCATCCACTAAGAAGGGATTTTTCGAAATTCAACCCATAAGGGGGTGAAATAGGGGATTTAAGTTTGTATGTAAGTCCGTCATTTTTGAAGTAAGAAGCATGAAATTAAATATTAAGGTTTCTGACTAGAAATAAAGCTACACGTGTTTCAGCGGTTTTGAAAATCCAACGCTTATGGGGGTGAAATAAGTGTTTAAAGTTTGTATGAGAAATCTGTTACTTTTGTAGTAAGAAGCATGGATTTAAAAATGTAGGCTCTTGGTGAGAAATAAATATACACGTGTTTGAGGGTTTTTGGTAATTCTACCCCTAAGAGATGAAATTGGGGATGAAAGATTTTTTTGACTTTATAACTACACCTAACAAGGGGCTTAACGAGGGCTCAAAATTTCACGCAAGCGAAGCTGCGGGCAAAAGCTAGTTTTAATTATAATGTAATATTAATATAATTATAATTTTACTGATAATAATCGTTTGTGGACATACACACATATTTAATATCGACATTGTTTACAACTTGGTACAACACTATCGATACGTATGGATTTCGCTGAATTAAAACAATTGCTCCCTGCACTCGACTTTCGCGTTGAACGCAATACATTGCGCGATTGCTCAAGTGGTACAAGATGGTACCCATGTATTGCAAGCAATGTATAATTTTGCATCTGTTTGCGATTGTATCGTTTTTTTCTACAAACTACATAATACTATTGTAATAATTACAAATATCACTTGTATTGTAAGGTTTTTAGACTTACCGATGAAAGGAAATCCCTTCTCTGGCTACACTACACACCTGGCTTCTTTTCCGACACGTTATAATAGCGCAAGACGGCATAATTGTTTTTTTTCGCGGATCTTCGTACGCTGTCACAATAAGAGCGCGACTGTTGACGGGTAAAACAAATTTCGGTTGACATATGAGCGTTTGCTCATATGTGCGGCGCGCCTGCCCCGCCCACAAGGCCCTTCTAACCTCTTTTATCTGTTCTGTGATTTGGAATGCATTTTACGAGACGAAAAGAAAAGAGCTAAAAATCCTTTGTTTACAAAACATGGAAACAACTGAATCAGATACTGTTCTGTTTTGCTTCTGTAGACATTTATTTGGATAATTTATGTATTACAATTTAACTTATTGAATCTTGTGAGTAACATCAAATCTTACACAAATGTTTCGTAAATTAAATGACACATTTTAAACACATGTAACACCATTTATATGATAGAGATACTGACGTCAAACACTGAGAAATGAGAATTATTATAATTTATTTTATTTTGGAGAGTAGGTTGGCACGCATCTGCGTATTTTGGAACAGGGCTTTAATGAGACTACGGAGTTCTTCGTTTCTGAAGTGGACAGCTAAGGGGCCGGTGCCGTCCTGCCAGTGGTTTTCTATGTCCTTGAGGGAGCCGCCTAGGACGAAGATCAGCTCTTGAAGCTTGATCCAGGATTGGACATGTTGTTCCATGTCGGCCGGATTCTGAAACAGTAAAAAATGTAAATGAAAACAGTTTGGGCAAAGTATTCGTAAGGAATGTTTTGAACATCACATACAGTCTCATCTTCTAAGTTAGAAAAGCGGTTAAATAATAATCTCTCTCCATATCATATTCCGTTAGGACTAGTGGACCCGCCCCGACTTCGTACGGGTATCATTAGGTTAGTTAACCCTTTTTAAAGCAGTGGCAGTACCCGGGCGACACGCTCGGTTACAAGTCGCCGACATGATTCTTTTGAAATAAAGCCATCGACATCAAGCCGCCGCGCGCCGGGCTTTGTCAACGAGTCGGCGGGTTTGGTGTGTAGACTCCTTAATATTATAAATGTGAAAGTTTCTCGAGAATCAAGATATCTGATCGTGAAAACCGGAACAAAGTCCGTTTAGTAATTACGGAGAACATCGTACTCATTGACAAACTAGGTTTCAATTAGTGGTCTCCTTTCCATTCTCCTGACATGCAAAGACAAAGAGAGGGACAAACCTATTCTTACTACAAAGTCATTAGAAACTAGAAACATTTTCTCTAAGAAAATTACCTGAAAGAGATGCGGGGCTTTCTGCACGACGATGGTGTACATTTCAGTGAGTTGTGTTGCCATCTCCATTGAAATATCCTCAACGGTGCACACGCGATGGATGAGCTCATCCAAAAACATGTTGACTAGGGTTGCCATAAGTCTGAGGAAAAAGAAAATATTGCCATATGTAAGTCAAAATGAGGAGTTCGTGAATCTTACGATTTGCAAGGTTAAGCAGCGCTTGCCGCGGTTATTCCATGGATGGTTGATCGTTCATTAGACGTTAGTCCGTGAGAGCACGTTAATCCGTCGGTCCCGTGTGTTATACGAATATCCTATGGCTATCGTTACGGGTAGTCAGAAGAGTGTGTACCGGTCTAACCTTAGGATATCGGCAACGCCCAGTACCTAAGTGGGTTGCGGAGGTCTGATGGCAGTCGCGCTTTGTAAAATACTGGTATTCAGCCGCATTTGGTTAGATTGGAAGCTGACCCCAACATAGTTGGGAAAAGGCAAACAATGTTTTTATCATTAACACATGGAATTAAAATAAATAAATAAATATTTTGGGACATTTTCTACACAGCACCATCTAGTCCCAAACTAAGCAGAGCTTGTACTATGGGTACTAGACAATGGATATAATACTTATATACTTTTTTTGTAAATACATAAGAAACACCGACAGTCATCTGATAACATATAAAAGTGGCAACCACAAAACCCAAATAGACTACTTCCTTGTCAGACGCCACAATATAAAACACGTCAGAGACTGCAAAGTAATACCAGGAGAAGATTTGGTCTCACAGCACAGACTCCTGGTATTGACGGTAGTTTTAACACTACAGTGGTCAAAAAACAAAGAGCGTCCCCCCCCTAAAATTAAATGGCATATGTTAGAGAAGACTGATTGTGCGAAGAAATTCAGAGAGCGAGTGGTAGATAAAATGATAGAGATGGGAGATATGAATGATAAGAGTGTGAATGAATGCTGGAATGAAATGGCTGGGTGTATTCGGTGTGCAGCCAAGGATATTTTGGGAGAGACGAGAGGAAGGGGCACGATAGATAGGGATACATGGTGGTGGTCGACAGAAGTACAGAATGTATTGAAGGAGAAAAAGAGAAAATTCAAGGAATGGCAGAGTGTTGAAGAAAATAGTGTTTGTTTGAAAGCCGAAAAGAAGAATGAGTATGATGCTTTAAAGAAAAAAGCCAAGAAAGCTGTGGCCACAGCGAGAGCGAAAGCTCAGAATAAGATGTATGACGCACTAGATAGTCTACAAGGCCAAAAAGACCTGTACCGGCTGGCTAGAGCTAGAGAAAAAAAGGCGAGGGATGTTTGTCAGATTAGATGTATTAGAGATGAAGCGGGAATGGTTCTTTCAGATGATGAGAAAATTAGGAATAGGTGGAAGGGTTATTTTGAAAGACTGATGAATGAGGAGAATGACTGGAGTGGTGTGCTTGAGAATAAACCAATGAATGAGGGGTTAGTGAGAATGGTAAGTATGGATGAAGTGAGAACAGCAGTAAGTGGAATGAAGAATGGTAAGGCACTAGGGCCAGATGAAATACCAGTTGAAGTGTGGAAGGTATTACGGGTTGATGGATGGACGTGGTTAGCTTCATTCTTCAATAAGTTGTTGCTGGAAGAAGCCATACCTGATGAATGGTGCAACAGTTCGCTGGTGCCCATCTTTAAAAACAAAGGTGATGTGCTGGAGTGCAACAACTATAGAGGAATAAAGCTAATGTCACATAGTATGAAAGCTTGGGAGAAAGTTATTGAAAGGCGGCTGAGAGAAGAGAGTGAAATTTCACAAAACCAATTCGGTTTTATGCCAGGTCGGGGTACAACAGATGCCATTTTCGCTATCCGCCAGCTATGCGAAAAATACAAAAGTGCGCATAAAAACATGCACATGGTGTTTGTTGACCTCGAAAAGGCATACGACCGGGTGCCTCGTGAGGTTTTGTGGTGGGCCCTTAAGGAGAAAGGTGTGCCTGGGAAGTATGTGCAGTTGATTCGGGCAATGTACAGTCGATGCAGTACCCAAGTCCGGTCTACAGTGGGTACTACTGACAGCTTCAATGTGGCTGTCGGCTTGCACCAAGGGTCGGCACTCAGCCCTTACCTCTTCCTGGTAATAATGGACGTTTTGACAGCGGACATCCAGGAAGAGGCTCCCTGGTGCATGCTGTTTGCCGATGACATTGTGCTGGTTGCCGAGAGTGGCTTAGAGGTCCAGAGCAGATTGGAGGTGTGGTGGCAAAGACTAGAGAGTGTTGGCCTGAAATTGAGCAGAACAAAAACTGAGTACTTGTTTTGCGATTTTGGCGGTCTCTCTAGTCTTGAGCCAATATCTCTCGGCGGAACGCCCATACCGATCTGCTCCGACTTTCGGTACCTCGGGTCGCTTGTCCAAGGGGACGGCGGAGTAGACCGAGACGTAACGCACCGGATCAACTCAGGATGGATGAAATGGCGACAGGTCACTGGAATTACTTGCGACCCACGGATGCCTCTCAAGTTAAAGGGGAAAATCTATAAGTCCGTGATAAGACCTGTCGTACTGTATGGATCGGAATGTTGGGCCGTGAAGAAGACGGATGAGAAAAGATTGCATGTAGCGGAGATGAGAATGTTGAGATGGATGTGTGGAGTGACCAGAATGGATAAGGTCAGGAATGAGTATATTAGAGGAAGTTTGAAAGTAGCGCCCGTGACAGAAAAGTTGAAAGGGAACCGTTTGTCTTGGTATGGACATGTGAAGAGGAGGGATGAAACGCATGTGACCAAAAGAGTTATGAATATAAATGTGGATGGATGGAGAGGAAGAGGGAGGCCAAAGAAAAGATGGATGGATTGTGTGAAGAATGATATGAAAGAGAAGGGAGTCAGTGATACCATGACGGGTGACAGGACGGAATGGAAGAAGAAAACATGTTGCGCCGACCCCAAGTAACATGGGATAAGGGCAGGAAGATGATGATGACATAAGAAACACCCAGACCAACACAAACACTTATGTTCATCACATAAATATTTGTGTCGTGTGGGAATCGAACCCACGACCTCGTGATCAGCAGTCCGACACTCGAACCACTAGACCACAGCCGTCGTCAAATTTTTATTTGACGACGATTTATTTATAATTTCTTAATTATATGTTTTATTTTGTTGCGAAATGTTTGTTTCAAGGGGCTCCATTTCATTTATTCGCTTAGGGCACTGACTTAGCTCGGCCGGCGCTGCCTAGGTTCCATACATTCTTGTGCGTGGGAAGCCGTCGCCTCTATTTACGGGGAGGTGATGGCGACCAAAGAGCAGAGCAAGAGAGAGAGGCAGCTGCCACTCTCCCTTCCCGCGCCAGACGCACCGGACGCCCCCGGAGGGCGCGCGACTATCTCCGGCCACCCTAGTGTGTGGCCTGCTGGCGCTGGGTTAGGGGACCCGTCGCCCGACCAGTAACAGGCCCGAGAAGGCGGCGCGCAGTGTTCCGTGCGCGCCTCTCAGGAGGACGTGGGGCAAGGCCCCACAGAAGGAGAGGTCCGTCAGGGGCTGGCGGCCCGAGGACTGCCGGGGTCGCGGTGTACGCAGCTGCAATACCGCACCCCCGGCCAAGGGTCAGGAGAAGGAATACCGTGGGTTTTTAGCTGGTAAGAGTCCGGCATAACCCTTCCCCTTCCCCGGGCGAAGGAATGAGGATTTTCCCACAGTAAAAAATAATAAAAGAATGTTCCATACATTCTTGCAGATTCGCCTATTCTATAAGTTATAATTTTTAATATTGTATTATAGTACCTTGTAAAGACATTATTAGGGAAGACTCCGATCCAGACGTTCTTTAATAAATGCAGTTGTCGGAGGCACTGCCGGACGGCCGCCTCCGCGTTGTCGCTCAAAACGTCTTTCACGACAATACAGTTGAGATCTGAAACAATAATCGTTGGTTGAATTAGTTTTATGAAAACAATTCAGTGTGCGTAGGAGTAATACTGTAGCATAAGAAAAACTAATAAGAGTATAAAAGCGGAACTAGCGTGTCAGACCCGTTTAAGTTTGAGGTATTAGGAAAATAGCCAACGTCTCGCGTTGGTATAACCAACAATGCTGTCAAGGCCTGCATCTCGCGCGCCACCTTGCTAATAAAACTTTTTGAAATAAGTGCTTATTCATAATGTATAAAATAAATAACAGCCATAAATGCAAGCCCTGGGGGCATCCGTGGGCAACAGCGGGGCTTTGCGGGCTGAGAGGAAAAGTAGGTGTTCTGTTTATCTCGCGGCAAAGGAGTTTCCACACTATAGGTACTCGTATTATAAGTTATTCTTATGCTACAGTCTGAAACCTATATAAAACTAGGAGAATCCCTCTATATGTTTGATATTTGGATTTGTGTGCTCTATCTTAGACTCTGTCTGCGCTTACCATTAGGTGCAACTAGAGTTAAACGTGATCAAGTTAAATAATAATAAAAAATAGAACTAGCTCTGGTATTACTAAATAACCAAATTCTAATTCCAAATTCTGATGAATAAGAATAGGTCAGGAAAATTAAACATATTACTTAATCCAATCTTTCTCAAAGTGGGCGCTAACGCCCCCCTGTGGGCGCTAGAAGCCTACAGGGGGGCGGTAAAGTGCGGTAATAGTAATGATTGCGATTGTGATTGTTAAGATGTGGTAAAGTTAAACATTTTAGTGGGCGCTGCAAAATAATTGATTCTCAAAGTGGGCGGTAGACGGTTTAAGTTTGAGAAACTCTGACTTAAAAAATAGTAGTAGTTAACAAAAGTAAGGCAATAAACCGGACGTCGAAGCCAGTGACGTGGAACGATATGTAATAATAATGTTAGCGAAATCAGTAGTGGATTACTTGAAGGCCAGCCATTATAATTAAAGGTATTGCTTTATAATGAAAAAATAAAAACAATGATTTTCATTTACAGCTATATTTATGGGATTCTTTCTTTCTACGAAAGCTGTTAAACAAATAAAAACAAAGCTGTTAAATAAACAGGTCTCATTTGCGAGATCGCTCTAAGTGTAGTATTAAAAGGAAGTTTTTTTTTTAAACTTGTCAGCTGTGTGTAGAATTCTACTTGGTAGCTGCTGTTAGAAGATTTCACTAATGAGCTGTTTATTAATACGGGCCTAAGAGAACTTTCTCCCGAGCGCGCTCCATACAAACGAAGTTTGATCCTATTTAAGATCTATGTCTGTGGTTAGTCAGATTTCCGTTAAAATATACATATTGTTTCAAAGTTACACTGGCTCAAAGATTTCTAATTATCGATGCTCTTAAACATGGAATGCTAGGACCTAGGACTTAGCTATCAAACGATTCCGTTTGTTATGTCGCGTCGCTTTGTCTAGGATTCTCGTAATGAGGGAGAACGAGATGACTAAATGCAGCATCATTGGTTTACTTCGTCAATTTACGCAGTAACGATTTAGCCACAAGCCTCTCCAAAATCATAACTTGGTAGACCTATCTAGTACCACTTTCATTTTCTTTCAGACCTACCTACAGTCCGCGAGGCCTAAGCTGAGCTTTGCATTTATGTGAGAATGAATGCAGACGCGTCCTTTGCTTGGTTTAAACCGGTTTATACTGCTTTTTGGCATTCGATTCTATGTGCACTCACACAAATGCAAAGCTCAGCTTACACCTCGCCAGTTGTACCAAATTGTTACAAAATCCTGTCCATCTACCAATGGTCTTCACCACTAGGTTATCAGATCTATCATCACAGTACAATAACCAGCCCATACCCCGTCCAATGTCTTAGGGCCAAAACTGCGTTAAGCGGGCGCCCGCGAGACGGGCACCGGTCGCGTGTCTACGCGCGTGAGCTCCGTGGGAATGCGGCGGTCCCCGTCGCGGAGACCGGATTATTTTAATAACGCAGTGTCGCTAGTTCAATTTTAACGGTGTGCATGTACAGCCATGTCGATGGAGAACTTAATATATTATAGCATAGAAAAACGACGACTAGTAAAAAAAAATACGTCAGCCAGTAAGCCCGTTTATTGAATACACGCACGTGCTCCCGTGCGGGCATCCGTCGCACGGAGGCGGGAATCGTTGCGCGGGCGCGGGGCCCGCCTGCCCGCGACGCGACGGATGCTTGCGTGTATTCCCGCGACGGAGCACTTTTGTATGGAACCGCACGGGCGTCCGCTTAACACAGTTTTGGCCCTTAAGAATGTTTTAGGTAAATTCAAAATAAAACAACAATTGTACAGGTCTGGAAAATACAGGTACCATAGATGGACTAGCATAATTAATATTTAACCGTCACCAACCTGATGACCTAATATTATCCAATATCTGCTTCCTCTGTTGCTGCATGTGAATAGTGAGGTGTTTGTAGCCAAGATCTCGGAGTTTCTGCACTAAATCCACAAAACTGATTGGGTAATCCAACTCTCTGCCCTCCATGAGGATCAACCACTTGTCCCCGAACGTCTGGAGGTTGTGCGCTAGGAACATGCAGTTGTTGTGGAAGAGAGCTGCAAATAAGATACACAATAACTATGAGAGAGGCACAGTGGAGAATACTGGAAGATAAGCATCAGTCTAATAAAATTTAAGCTGATTTTATGAGGAATACTGACATCCTCCTCCTCCGTTATAATGTTAATATTAGATACTTTGACTGCCTCTTTGGTCTAGTGGTCGCAACCGCGACTGCTGAGCGTGAGGTCGTGGCTTCGATCCCCAGGTTGGGTCGTGCTATTGGGTTTTTCCGTGTGGAATTTCCCAGTAACAGCCCAGAGTATGGATTTCTGCCCAGTTGATGACAATAGGATCGCCCCCTATTATGGGACTTAAACATCACGGCGAAATGAAGGTGTACTACTATACACCTCTGACCAACCCTTCGGAGTGATGACATGTAGCTGAATATTAGGTGAAAATGAGGGATTTATTAAACAGCATTGTTTTATAAATTAATATGAGAATTTTATTAATAAAACTTACCAACATACTGTGGAATGGTTTGCAGATAGTTCTCATGATGATATGGAACCACGGCATCATACAACTCAAACACCAGCCTGGTGGTGTTGTAAAGCTTCTTACACACTACGTCCGAGCACTGCACCGCTTGCTCCATCATTACATATGCTAGATCCAACAGCTCCTGAGCTGTCTTCGATATCATGCACCTCGGAAAATAGAACAAACTCTTTGGAATTGTCTTATCAAGAATATTTAATGCTTCAGCACCTTCTTCATCAGCCTTTATTGTCACCTTGTTATCAGGTATATTCTCAACCCCTATAGACATTGTAGCACTCAAATCCTTAAGCATAATAGACCTAGCCGTCTCCAGAAAATGCTGGCTTGACTTGCTTGCAAATAAAACATCAATATTGTTCACGTAATGCAATATAGAAAACTTCTCAGTTACGAATTTGACCATCATTAGGAAATTCTGGAAACTTTCAATGTCTCCAGTAACTCTTCCGTAAGTTTGCAAATCAATTATGTTATTCGGTATGGTATGAATCAGACAATCCTTTATAAGGATTTCACTAAACTCCGCACTGATCTCTTTACCAATCATTCTCATTATTGTAGTGTCTCTCTTAAAATCAACGTTTAGCTTATTATTCAAGTAATGAAATAATAACCTCAAATTTGCTATAACCGCTTCATACCGTGGCTTAAAATTTTGCTTGTGCGTTATGTTAATAGTCATCAATTCGTCAGTTTCATCGTACACAGTCACATCGCTATGTATAATAGGTTTTAGAACTTCTTTTAGGAGAAACTGAGCAAATTCTGATACTCTTTCAGCCAGTTTCTTACTCCTATCAAGAGCATTGAGAATATCAACAACTATAAGGGAATCATCAATGTTTAATGTTATTGTGACAATAGTTTTCCGTGGAGTGGCTTTTATACTCCAGGTGACCATACGGCTCCATTCAGAAAATAAATCATGGAGCAAGCTATCCCATATTAACTGAGCTGTGTGTTTAGTGTTGGTGTACACATCTAAGTTCTTAAAGCCTTCCGCGGGCTCCTCAGCGTACTGCAGGAGATCGTACACCGCTTCTACTGCTCTACTAAAGCTCTGAGCTTCCCTGCCATCATCAAACTCTTTCACAAACTTCCCGCACTGGAGGACATCACGGACAATGAGTACAGCAAAATTAATAGACTGCAGTTCTTTCTTTAATTGGTCACGGTTTGCTAAAGATTTGAGTATTTCTGCCATAGTCTCTTGTTCTATTTCCAGCTTACACAGTTCCATGTCCTGGGCTAGATTTTGTGTTTCATGGCATAATGCTGCGCTCTCCTCTAATATAGCTGACATATCATATTGAGTAGAGTTTAAAAATGATTTAAGGTCATTTTTTAATTGTTCTATTTCTTTGGATACAAGAGGAATCTTCTCAGAAGGTTTCCAGTTTGTTTCATTGACATCAAAGATATTTTTCAATACATTATCTACATCATATTCCTCCATTTTAATGTTTTCTTTTGGATCTATCTTTTTTAATTGAAGGTTCTGGATGCTTTTCACGATTGGGCGATTTGTGCGAATGTCGGCGTTGTCGTGAGTGATACTTATTGGAGGTTACAGCATTCCGTAGTGTGTTCACTAAGAAACGCTTATTGGTTTTTTGTTGTGGAGCTTTGATCCAACCGGAGGGGCCTACTATTTCGGCTCTTGCAGCGCCTTGAACGGCTTCCCGCAATAACTCCTCTACGGCTAGTCTGTGAATATAAGTATACATGGAAATTTGTCTCACATAAATAAATAATAAACGAACATTTGCCCCAACAGAGCTTATAAATCTAAGAAAATTATCGCCCAGCGTGTACTATTAAAAAACCGTATTTATTAAAAAAAGTGCATTCGAAGATCCCAAAACACACGGAAAACACCGGTATTGTCCAGTGCATTCCAGTCACACTCTGTTTTGAATAAATTCAGTCAAAACACAGCAGCCGCTTTTAGAACAAGATTAATGTGTTTTTTGAGGTCTAATTATGAGGGAAACATGATAAACACACTTTTCTAGGGCTTCGTCATCTAATGGTTCTTTTTCGGGTTGATTAGTAACATCTTCTTTCTCTGTCATAGTTTAAATTACTGCTATTTTATATACTACCACTACACTAATGTATAAATATGAAATATTCAATAATCTATTTCGAATTTCCGCAGAAATCCATTTTCAATAAAATCCTCAACCTACGAGAAAACAAACACGTATTTTTTGACAGATGTTGCAAAATTTGCGTTCGTAGTTCGCAATCGTAATAATTTGCACAAAATACATTTTATTATATTCCTGATATGAGTGATTTCGAAGATTAACAAAAGCTTTGATCAAATTATGGTTGAAGTATATTATGTACGCGTTTTTCAATATGAAGTCTATAAAAACAAAACTAAATAAATCTAAAGAAGAAAACATTTGCAAAAATGAATGCTGCAATAACTGTAATAAGAATTTTATGCCTGGCAAGCATTTTGACTGCGTGGAGTGAAACGTCAGCCACGTACGAACGACTGTCACCGATCGTTTCTGCAGCGTTATCCGAATTTGCCTTTAGTTGTTTAATAATAAGCGTAAAATAAGGTAAGTAAGGGTTTTTATACTTTAAAAATCAAAAGAATAAAACTTTCTATCTATCCCTAATCAATGTAAACAAAGATCAAGCTCTTTTCATTCAAAATTATCGCGTTGGAATACCTCCCATCTACAACCTATAATCGTGCCAAAACTAAATTCTCTATTTTCAATTTCCAGACACAATGAGTGCTAAGCTGCTATCCCTGATCCTCATCATCGCTACTGCGGTGACAGCAGAAGATGAGCCAGCGATCGCAAAGTTGCTTGTTTCAAAGCAAGTGCTGAACAAATACTTAGTGGAAAATATGGATATTCTGGTGAAGTACACGCTGTTCAACGTCGGTACTGCGCCTGCTGTGGACGTTAAGCTAGTCGACAACGGTTTCCACCCTGAAGTCTTCCAAGTTGTTGGTGGACAGTTGTCAGCACAGATTGACAGGATACCGCCACAGACTAATGTGTCGCATGTCGTGACTGTGAGGTCTAGCAGATACGGCTACTTCAACTTCTCGTCTGCTGAAGTCTCTTACAAGGCCAGCGAAGATGCCACAGAGGTGAGACTTTTTATATAATCCTTACTTTCACTTTGTAACATTTCGTGAAACAGTTGCAGTATGGTCTATATTTACAGTTACTAAGTAGCAAGATAGAACACTTTGAATCAATGTACATACTTTCTCTTTGTTTAATCTCCAATGACTTCAGATAGTAGGTACTTTCAATTGTATCTAATAAGAATCTTACTTGATATGTCTCTAAAACTGTTTGATAACTTTGCTCTAACTTTAAATACCTAGTATAAATTGAAGTTGCTTTTCACATTTGTTTGTCTGTCTGCTTACTTCTTCTAAACAACTCAATGGATTTTGATATGGTTTTCATCTCAATTTTGGTAATTTCTTCTGGAAGATTTTAAACTATAAAACATACCCAAATGGCGTTGGGACAGGATGCTAGTAATAAATAAATTACAATTGAGAGGCTTATGTTCAGCTACAATTGTTTACAAGCTCATAATAATTTGATAGTGATGATTCAATAAAGAAAATCATTGAAAGTGCAACTATTCAACAAAAATTGGATTACTGTATCTCTAAATTCAATCCATTGATAACAATCTTGTCCATTATATTGTGAGAGAATAGCTAAAGTATCTTTTATATTCAATAAACCACTTGTTGTACATACAATCCCAGTTAAAACATGAAGTGAAGGTTTCCTTTTGATTAGTGGATTGTTCTTCAAATGTTTTTAGTAATTCTATCATACTTATTTTAGATACCATTGCAAATGCAAAAATTAAACAATTAGGATAATTTTTTAATTAACTGATTGATAACTGGAAACATAGACACAATAGATAAACAATGAAAGCCACCTCTCATCTGCGGCGCTGGGACATTATCGGTTAAATCAAATGTTCATTGAATTAACAATATCTTTTATGCTCAAGTATCTCAATAAGTTTCTACTAGCAAGTTTATGTACCCTGCCTTATGAGATGCTGATCAATAAAAATATTAAATGATCAGCTGTCAAATCCCATGGCAACTGATGTGATTGGCTGCCAATATTTTAGACAACCAATTACATGAGTTGGTAGGATGGGGTTACTGGGGGTTGGTGTTTTGTTTTGATACTACCTTTAAAGCTTCTAAATCATTTTGTAATGCAAATGAAATGTTTGAGGTGTCCTGATCCATTTCTTTTAAGATAGATTCTTTTTGCAAATAATCACTAGCATAGGTCAATAAACCGCTCTAAATTAATCATCATCATGGTTAGTAGCCCTTTGCAGTCAGTGTAAAATGTATAATTATTACGATGAAAAACTATTTCTATAATATCAACATCAAGTGCAACAATTAAAACCATAATTTATAATAATCTACAATTTTAATCTACTTACTTTTGAGTATAAGCATTAAGCATCTATCTCATTACTATAATAAGCCAATGTGAAAATAGAAATATTTTATTGTAAATAACGCAAATATCAACTTTAACCACATGTAAATAAAGTTCATTTCAGTATGAAAAAAACGGTTGAAAAGGTATTACAAAACAACAGTTTCGATAAGAGTGTATAAATGTTGTTATTCGCACACAAAATGGTGCTGGCCATTCTTTTAACATAATTCCTACCAGTTTAAGCAGAAATCAAATTAATTGTCAAAATAGTTCAAGGAACTGCATTCAGCAAAATATTGTTGGTAAAATATACTAATACCAATTATTCTCATTCCAGGTCCAACACTCGATCAGCAGCTCCCCTGGAGAGGGCGCCATCGTCGCCTTCAAGGACTACGACCGCAAGTTCTCCTCCCACATCCTCGACTGGGCCGCGTTCGCTGTCATGACCCTCCCCTCCCTGGCCATCCCCTTCGGACTATGGTACTCCTCCAAGAGCAAATATGAGAAACTAGCCAAGCCTAAGAAGGCTCATTAGTTAGTAGTTAGTTAATTAGGTTGCTGCTAATCTTGTGTGGGTTAATTAGTTTAGTATGTGACATGACTGATATTTTTAGGGTTCCGCTACCTATTTTATGTTGCATCCCCTGAATAGTAGAATTATTTTCCATACATTTTATAATTGGAAAGGTATTGCTATGTACTTTATTGAGGCTACATTCACTCAATGTGTTAAAATGGTTGTGAGTTGTAGGAAAAACTTCCTAGCACAATAAAAAACTACCTTATTAATTGAATTTCATATAAATATCACTCGAATCATATGCCCTATTATTTCAAGTTTAGATTTGAACTTGATAATATTATAACCCAGTTGAATGTTTTAGTTAATTTAATTAAATGATTACGCATATAACATTAGCAGCGATCTATCTCACTCCATTAGTTATGTACATCAACATCTTTGTTAATATTAATTTATATGAACAATAAAAACTTTTTTATAAGTCGATCTAAATTTATTTGTCTACAAACATCAATCTCGCTCACCTGACTGCAGTGCAGGCTGCTACTCACCTAGCCTGCCGTATACTTTAATACAATAAACCACCACCAGATGGCAGGATAAGCAATTATTCGAGGCTTTATAGTAGATCAGTAATAGGCAGCTGCGATACCGGCCCCCGCACTTGTGACGCTATGGAATGCCAGTGCACTATCTGACCTATTTACTCAAGTAGTCCAGGTGAAATGAAAATATTATTTTGCAAATTGGATATTTAAAAATCACTTACTTACATGCCGGCTTGTTTTTTTAAAGCTAGATGTCGGCGTTTCCTCTCTGACTATCTCTACACTCTACAGTTACTCAGGGGTCAAAGTCTCATTAAAGTCTAGCAAATTTTCGGTAGCAAAAATTTGTGTGAGGATAATGCAGAGCAATGCCTGGACTAGCCTTTTGAGGAAAGTTTATTTGTCTACAAACATCAACCTCACCTGACTTCAATACAAGCTGCTACTCACCCAGGCAACCATATAGCATGATAAGGCTAACTACCAACACATGGCGGGACAAGCAATAATCGGTAGCTGCTTTACCGCCCGCCGCACTTGTGACGCTATGGACTCTCAGTCCACTATCTGACCTATTTATTCAAGTAGTCTTGCCCTAGGTAAATTTATTTGCCTACAACCATCAACCTCGCTTGAATGCAGTGCAAACTGCTATTCACCCAGCCGATCACATAGCATGATGAGGCTAACCACCACCAGATGGCGGGACAAACAATAATGCCAGGCTAGTGTCGTAATAACTATTAGTTAATCCTTGGCTAGTGTGATCTATAATGGGTAGCTACGTTACCGCCCCCGCACTTGTGACGCTGTTATATAGACAGAGAGTCAACTATCTGACATTTTTACTCAAGTTGTCTAGCTCTAAGCACGGACTTCTACTTCCAGATTGTCGAGTGTGGCCGGAAATTCTATAGTTTTGGCAGGATATCGCGCATTTTTATCGAGGATAAAATTAAATAAGCCCATGAATTCGTGGGAAATATTCAATCTTGATTCACCTGTTCCGTTAAGGCGACATTCACTTATGCGACGAAACATCCAGTTGGTAGGCAGACAACCAAGAGATTTGCGCCGGAGAAGTCTAATACAAATAAATCTAATCGTACGGCCTTGCGTAATAAGGTTCATCTTTAATACTGTACTCTGTGGGAAAAAGACAGTAGGTATTGCATTTTCTTATAGCATGCATGCACCTATGGAGGGAGCAGGAACACTGGTAGCCCTCTGACAAAATTCAAGTGGCAATAAGTCCATAGACGTTTATAAAAACTAGTTCACTCGCGATATCTAACCATTTCATACCGTACCTACTGTGTCACGGTCACGACATAGAACTCGTACCGTCAACTGTGGCAACTTGACCACATTTTTTTCGAATTTATCAAATAACTATGATACTGATAGATTTTTTTAATATTATTTGATTTGTTTGTGATCATAATGAACTAATAATTCATAGTAACTATCGATTTCTTTAAAATACCTTGAAATTGGCGTTCTAGACAAAGAAATATAACAGAGGTCAAATTGACACCACTTTGGCATCTTGACCTAACAATTATTTTTTATCGATAATTGCCTATTATTTCCTGTTTTAGGTCAATTTGGTCATATTTAACGTATTTTAATATGGTATCCCTTTTCGAATTACCTACAATCTTATAAATCTGGTAATACTGGATACTAGGTCAAGTTGTCATAGGATTCAAAACGATTTTCATACAAATCATTCGTATTCTATAGGGCTGTCACTAAAACAAGTTTCAAAATAATATTTATTATTTAATACAAAATAAATGTCTTACACAAAATATTAATGCTTTTACTTAAGTTTAATCATTGATACGGTCTTGCCCCAAGTCTCCGACGATCTCGTTTTTTTAGTGGCAATTTATCCTAAAACCAAAAAGAGGTAGATTAAAGTTCGTGTAGTCCACGCGAGCGGAGCTGCGGACGAAAAGCTAGTATTTTCATGAAACTAACTTTGTTTTGTTATTACAAGTAATAAAGTACAAGTTTGCGTAAAAAAAAAACAATCCGTGACTCCGTTCGCGTCCCGAGGAAATAAGATGTTTTCCTAGGTTAAAAAGTAGCTAGAAATTTATATTTGTAGACTCAGAAAGGGATTCTCGAGTTTAGAACTATAAGTACTGCGGCGTAAAACATCACGCCAATCCGTCGTTCCGTTGTGACCAGAAGTGCGGGTAAACAAACAAACATAAGTACTTTTAGATTTTATAAAATTTAGTTAGGAATTAGGATTAGACAATTAGGTACTTTTTTATAATCTAATTTTGTGTCAACCATTTGTGTCAACCCTAGGCATAGGTCAAGATGCCACTATGCCGGCAATGGCAACTTGACCTAACCTCAACTAACATGACCTAACCAAATATTTCGGCAGATTGGCCTAAAAACGGATATTTAACAATCTTAAATTAATCCACGAGATTTATTACAGAACATATCAAAATTGTACTCACCTGAGATCAATGGTTTTAGCTGTATAAACACAATTTTCACACACCAGCAAAAACAGCTCTTGTCACTATTCGACTTCGAAACGCCATATTTTTTTAACCAACAATGTTACCACAGTGAAAAAAGAATATGTTGCCAATGGTAATCATAAAAATCTACTACTGATGAAATTGTACGTAAAATTATCTTAAATTGTACATGTAAAAAGGTTTTGTTCGTAAAGATTACTTATGGGCAAGTTGCCCTGCATATCGTCGCTTAGGTAACAATACCGCTCAAGTTAAAATATGACGGTTTTTATATTCATTGGAAAACTCGTTTTATCACGCATTAAATCATCTTAGTGAGAATCACCAGAGTCATATTAATATATTACAGTTTGTACATAATTATAACACATATTACAAATACAGCTTAATTAATTTTAAATTCAATAATTTAGCACTTTTAAGACCGTTCTGAAAATGTATTAAAAGTTTGTTGCGCGGTATTGTTACCTAAGCGACGATATGTCAAGTTGCCATAGTTGACGGTACTAAAATCTTATTATAGATTAAAATACCTACTAATAAAAAGCACGTCTGCATGTCCGGCCAAACATAGACTAAAATGCGGCCAACGACCCAACGTAAGGCCGGACGCTCATTGTGATTTTTTGTCACGGTGACTTTTTGTTACCAAGTCGAATTCTATGAAAATAAACTTAAATTTGTCACTGTAATGTCACGTCACCATAGTGAGCGCAATCCCTTAAATCTTCATAGCATTCGACTTGGGTAACAAAAAGTCACCGTGACAATAAATCACAATCAGCGGCGGGCCAAAGCCTACGCCATCAGGCCCGACCTTCAGCTGCATGGTCTATGTTTAAACTTATGACTTGTGTACTTTTTATTGATCAGTGGAAAACAAAAGTCAGTGTTTACTGACTGTTTATTAAAACAGCTGTTGTAAATTATTGAACAGTAGGTATTATGGGGACGAATGTACAGCAATAGGTGAGTGTTGACAGTGTCGCTAGTGAACAGCGTGACAATAGAATGACATTGCCAAAATAACCTTAAAAGCTTATTACATTTGGCTGAAATAAGACGTCTTATTTCAGAAGGGCAAATTAGAAGCTTCTGATCACACTGTCCTAAATTTAGTCAGTGTGACCATTTGTGGCAGATTTCTGCCATTTTGGCAGATTTCGCTCCAAAATTTTATCTGTGGCAGATCCTGCTGACGATTCACAAAAGTGGCAGATTTCGGCAGATTTAAATGATTTCATGACAATTCACATTACATAATTTGAATTATCTTTTTTAAAAGTATACAGTACATCAGGTTTTATATATGTATAATGAGATTACAAATGATTTTTTCGAACTGGCAACTTCTGTTTCATGGCCAAATTATACGGGGATTTCCCGCTTATTTAAACAAGTGCTTCAGATGATTATGTACTGTAATCAAACTGGAATACTTCTTTATTGATTTGGTTTCCAAGAGACTTGTTAGAATCAGGTGGAAGTAGCGCCACCAGCACAATTTTGAGTGTAGACAAATTTTGGGGAGCGATTGGAAAAATCCTGGACGCGAATGGGGCTACAAAATATCCAAAACCAAATATTACAAATTTCGCGAAAGCATTATTATGTTTGCCGATGTCCAACGCTTTGTGCGAAAGAATCTTGTCTGGTGAATTTAAACAAAACAAAAATAAAGAATAGGTTCCTAAATCAACATGTGTCAGCTTTAATTACAACAAAAGACACGGCGATTGTGTCTCCTACATAACCAACTAAAAACATGATCAAAAAGATGTCGTCAAAATCTATGTATACCGAAAATTTTAAGGCAAATGCGGATACGTAGAGTAAGTAGTGTTTAAGTATAATAACGCATAAGAAAACTTAAATATTTTTATTGATTAAAGAAATTTCATTGAATTCATTGTGTATTTTTTTCAGTTTCCTTAAAGGCATATTTTTGGCATTTTTGGCGCAAAGTGTGGCAGATTTTGGCAGATTTTTTGCCCAGTCTGTGGCAGATTCGCCATTTATAAAATGGTCACACTTTAGTTACTGAATAAGTTGCCAGTTAAAGCGCGACGGAGTCGGACGTGTCGTGTGCGAGGATGGCTCCAGTATTATCCAGACAACAAAAAATTGGCCTTTGCCTAGCCCTGGCCTTTATTGTAGCCGATTCGTCTATATTTTATATAAACTCAGTAGCACTTGGAAGCCCTCATTTCGTACATTTTTGTTCAGGAATTTTTTGTCATTTTTGTCCCAAAGATAGGGCATATCTTTATACAGCTCTAAAATATTGAGCATAACTTCTATTTCTTTCGTCATTTCGTAGGTACCCACGCTGCGCACCGCACTCGCACTACACTTTTTTATTCGGGAATACAAAATAAAACTATACGTCCTCACGCATCGACAGAAACTCAAGGGGGGGGGGGGGGTGACGTACTTGACGTAGGCGATCAGTTTTCGCAAATACAAAAATCACATATTAATACCACAGTGTACCTACTTACTACATACAGTGGGTCAACGCCCACCCATACATTTGACAGGTCCTATGAAATGTCAAAATTGGTAACACTTGTCATAGGGTTGTCACATAAAACAAATTACACAAACTTTGTCAAACAAACGTCCAAATTAATTAACGTTTTATAGAAATAGTGACACGCAAAAAGAAAACCACGCATGCGTAATTTTGACGATTGACAAAATAATGCAAAGGTATGTAGCAGCAATTTCGCCATCTTATCCTGGAATTTTCTAACAATATTTAAAACTACAAATTTTGTCGAGGTTACAGTCGCAGTGACTAACGCTTGCGGGGGTAGGTAAGAGTCATAAAATATTCCCAAATCCAAGAAGGAGCCATAGAAAATTACTTATTATTCATGGTTATTACTTCTATGGCTTTCGTGGATGCTGATGCTGGAAATAAAGTCTAAGTATTCCTCGATCATATACGGCGGTCAAAAAAAATTATCTGTTAAATGTAATTTGCCAGGTAAAACGTGGTCCCTATGTTGGTGTTTGAGAATAGATCTTGTTTTTGTAATCAGCGTCCCCGAAAATCATGGATTTGACACCCATGACGGTTAATTTGAAAATTTTCATGTCCGCCATCTTGAATATAGTTTTTGACCTCATTTTCGTCATCAGCATCCACGAAAACCATGGAAATGACACCCATGGTGGTTAAATTGAAATTTTAAAAGCCGCCATCTTGGAAATGGATTTTGACCTCATTTTCAACATCAGTACCCCCGAAAACCATGGAAATGACACCCATGACGACTAATTTGACATTTTTACTGCCACCATCTTGGATTTCGACTTTGACTTCGTTTTCGGCATCCGCACCCCAGGAAACAATGGATTTGACACCCATATCCACCAATTTACTAATTTTCATGGCTGCCATCTTGGATTTGGATTTTGACGTTATTTTCGGCATCAGTGACCCCGAAAACCGTGGAAATGACTTCCCACGAACAATCATTTGAAAATGTATGTATGCCGCCATCTTGGATTAGTAAACAGACTTTGTAATAAAATTATCGTAATAGGTACAACATACATACAATTAATATAATTTCTATGAACGATGTCAATCAAATTCGAAATCAAAAAGTGCGAGCCCTGGAATTTATGTCCCGAGTAGGTATGCAGTATGGCTACTCAGGACATAACCTTCGCTCCTTTACCCCGCAACCCCCCGCACGATTGCTCTGCGACAATGTTCTACGTTGACCGACTGTAAGGAGTTAGATTTAAGTAGACTGTGTTAATACCATGCAAAAATCTACAAAGAATCTCGCGAGAGGGCTCTCTATTCCCATATATTACTATACTCTTTGGTCAAAATAAAACTATACATCCTCACGCAGCGACGGTCTATGGACGGAAGTTAGTAACTAAATGCGTTTACACCTTCCTAAATGCGTTTCTAAATAAGCTTCTAAATGATTTAGTCAGTCAGAAACCATCCTTGCTACTGAATTTAGGATCCTAGGTTGCTTATTGCGATTACACTTGACTTAATTCAGTAACGACTGAATTAAGACGTCTTAATTCAGCCAAATGTAATAAGCTTCTTACCAAGAGGCGGCTTTAGTTCCAATTTTGTCCACCTACACAGCTAAGTTGGTGGAACTCTACTTATGTATACTTACGACGGTGAGTCGTGCCGTAGTGATGAGTATTGTCTAGGCATATTGAGCGTTTACTCCACAAAATAAATGGCCAAACAAAAACCCATACATAATAACCGTAACTTAAGGGTCAAAATTTATATATTTTCATTGACTTGACAGTCTGCAATGAAATCCAAAGAGCAACCGTAAAAAAATCGTAGATGGCGCTGTGATTTAATACTTGGATTTCATGTTAAAGAAGTTAAATCTCAAGGTTGAACTGCAATTACACAGTGGTTTAAATGTTTGAACAGTGAAACCTTAACCATCCCAGCCGGACACGCATCTGTAGTTAGTACATTTGGAAAAAAGCGATAATTCATAATCCTTAGGTAAATGCCCTACGGCTACTGTGGATATCAAAATATCCCCGCCAAACATCTCTTTGCTAGTAATTTAGTTTCGTTCGACTATGACGCAGGCATTGACACCAGTCTTTCCACTCAAATGAGTCATGGCCGGGTCGTGCACCCTCTTGTATCACTAGCTCCATCGTCAGGGGGGCGTACTTGGCTAATTCGGCATGAAGTAGGTACCTACTTTACATTCAAAACTAAATATCACGCGAGAAAGTAATGCAAGGCCACTCGTTACTGCTTATAAATTCATATATGTACCCAAGTAAAAAGTATGAAAAAAAAAATGCATTCAGTATGTTGCAATAGAATAGATTACTTATCTACGTAACACACAATTCTCTAAACGCATAGCTGTCGTATCCGATGTCACGTGTAGCCGTATCGTTCCTCCAATCTATTCAACTCGTTGGTCGCAATTAAAAGCTGTTCAATGTCTGATTGTCATCATTACACACATGTGGTTTCCTTTCCTCACTGATAAAAGAATTATTCTTTTATCAATGGATTTCCGTTAGTGGACTTAGCTTGTGACATAGGTAATTATGTGCTGCAAGAAAGTATTTAGGATTTCAGTCCACGAAGACGCTGTTCACTCTTTGTTTATAAGTATACCACTAACGTGCAAAAGTGTGCATTACAAATTGCTATTGCGTTAGTTTTTTTGCCACACAATAGTTAGATGTCTGCATACCTACGCACAATAATAAAGATAGAAGAGATGTGTGCATACGCACCACGCGGCTACCTCTCACAAAAAGGAGAGGGTCTTTGTGGATTGAACACACTATAACCTCTGTGTTACCCACGCCACGTAAGGATCTTTTAGATTGGAATTCTACTGCGTTGTGCATGGGGTGCAGACGACGGCTGGGCCGGCCATATTTGTCGCCGGATAATCTATGGGCTAAAGTAGCGATACAATGGACTCCGACAAATGGGGTACGGCACTGCGGGAGACCTCGCAGAAGGTGGCGAGATGAACTCGACGACTTTGACTAACGACAAGCGTCCAGTAATAAAAAAGCGTGGAAGGACCAAGGGAGAACTTTGCTCAACATTGGGATGATAAGGGCTGAATGTAGGTAATAAAATAATTAAAATTTCTAATCAGTGCAAATAGTTTGTTTATCAGAGGCCTCATAGCGGTTGGCCGCTTGCCGTTCATGCAGATTTTAAGTTCGACCCCGACACGCACTTCTGAATGACATAGACAACACGGTGAAGAAAAACATAGTAGGTAGGGAAGCCTACTGAGAGAGCTCCTAAATGTTTTCGTACTGTGTAGTCCGCCAACCAGCACCAGGCTAGCATGGTAGTAGACTGAATCCGTAGAAGAAGAGGCCCATGCCCAGCAGTGGGTTGTTTATGCTATGATCGTGCTAGTGACCAGTAATAGGCAGATTTGGACGCGGGTTGCATCTTTGAACCGCAAACCGCACAGCAATCGTTACTTTTTCATTTATTTTAGTTATGTATAGAAAATTGAAACACACAAATAGTATAAAACAATATATTATAATTAAAAGCTTAATAATTATACATAAAAATACTATACAATGCAGTGTAGTGCAAAAAAAGAGCGGTGACATTTTTATTAAGGTTCCCTATCCATTTGCATAAAATTTTAAGACCTAATATAACTTAGCATAATTTGTTTGGCATAATTATATTTTCGCATAATATAATTACGCATAACAGCTTACGCATATTTTTTTAAGCATAATTTCTCTAACCATATTAATGATTAAGCATAAAGTTCTAAAGCATAACTTTTTTAAGCATAATATCCTAAAGCATAAATTTATTTACGCATAATGATATTAAAACATATTTTTATAGGTATACGGTAGACGATTATTCGTCACCTACTTTCGTTTTCACAATAAAAACTTAAGGGGATGTTTGTAAGGTTGAGGCTCCAAAGCAGAGTCCACGGAGCCCCGCTGTGCGGGGCTCCTATTTCTGTCTGCAGGGTTTAAAGTAACCTAACACGAAGGGGATGACGGGGGCTTCGTTCGCTCGCTTCGCTCGCTTCGCTCGCTCACTCTAGCCCCCATCATCCCCTTCGAACCTAACCTATCCGAGTCGGGGTGCGCCTGCGACTAGATTATTAGACAATGGTAAAAACATTTCTGATTATCATAACTAACGTTATGCTAATAGTCATTAGGCCTACTAATGTTATGCGAATCAAATTTATGCCAAAACAAATTAGTCTTTAAGATGATTATGCCAACATAAAATGTATGCCTAAAAAAATTATGCCGAAGTATTATTATGCCAAAACAAATGGTGCCAAAATCGTTATGCCGAAGTATATTAGGACAAAGAACATTATGCGAAAAGAAGGTATCCCTTTTATTAACTCTCTCAAATAATATTTTTTAAAGCTAAGTAAAACATTTTACGTCCCTTCGTCATTTTCCCGCGCATTTTTAGTGCGTTAATTTTACAAATACATTAAACATTTATTCACCACACAATTTCATACATTATATTTATTGATTCCAATAGGCAATCGTTTTACATATCTAAATGAAATCTAATATTATTTGATATTTATTAAAATATCCGTGTTAGATATCATGATATTAAATTAATTAAAAAAACATCTTTTTTTAACTCCGAGTGACGCACGGACACATTTTCTTACAATTAAATAATGCGTCAAACTTTAATTTAATATCACAAAAATACGATTTAAAAACATAAGTATATCGTTCCTGACCATTGGTCTAATTCATTTTGCTCAATAGCCAATAGCTAATAGGTAGATACATCATAGCTAGTAAATTAATATTCAAAAGATAAAGGAAAAATAATAGGAAAGTCATTAGCCAGTTTTTAAACAAAACCTTTGCTTTACAGTTTTTGCATAATTGAGGATTTTTCAACAGATGCTTATCAATTCGTAGGTTTAAGATAAAAAAATTAGGTACTTTGACTTTGTTTATCTACCACAAAGATAAATAGAAAACAAATAACATGTAGAACAGAAGTGAGAATTTCGTTGTCTACTTAATAAGTCGCAGAGAGATCATGGCAGTAGGTAACCGAAGGAAGTTAATAGACCAAACACTATAAATTTCTCCTTTGTCTTTGGTAAGGGACTTGATACGAGCAAGAGAAAAGAAAAACATAGGTCCTACTAAAAAAACGTATTCAAAAATAGAAATACACTTTTTACAAATAAACCTTTAAAAAACTTAACAGCAAATAAACAAATCAATTAATAATATATTATTTATAAAACCTACTTACAACATAGTAGGTCAATCATTCACCAATCAACTCGGACTTTGTTTATCTATTTGGTATAACAATTTGAATAACTCGTCTTATGTATGCCATTTAAGTATGGCGGGTTTAATTTATGCAACCTATGCCGTGTGCTATGTTGTGTGCAGTTGGGATTACCTATGTCGAGGTTAATTATCTAAAAGCACACTTTAACATCTATCGATTATTTTTCGTTCAAATCATTCGTCAAATAGTTTTTAGTTATCCGTCAATGAACGTCGATTCTCTGTCAGCATCATAAGCATTGCCAGGAAAAGATGACCTAAGCAAAATGGCATGTCATATAATGTCCTATGACGCCTCTTTATAACTGCGGAGATTAGTGGAACAAAGTGCCTAGAGTATAAACTCTAAACTCATAATACGACAAGCGTTTCTGGTCATTATAATATCTATCGTTTTATCTCCGCTTTTATTAACGTTCGATCTAAAAACACATCATCCTCCCGCGCAGTAAATCGGAGACGTTGCTATTGCTACCTATTTCAAAATTCTTAAACATTAGAAAATGAGTACCGAAGTAAGGCCTTATAAAATTAGCTCTACAATGTTTAAGATTGATAGTTTTAAGGTCGAATTCTTTGTTTGTAATTATTAAGATACGTAATATAGGTCAGACATCGTTCCTCTATTAGATAGCACAACCAACGCGATGTATTATTAAAGGAAATAGTAATGCTACTATAAATTAGACTTCTTAGTTTTTAACTCGGTCAAAGAATAATAGTTATTATTCTTTTACTCGGTAGTTTACAATTATTACGCAAGTAATTAGAGAAAGTTAGACATTAAAGTGAGTCATTTTGTTAAATTAACAAAGGAAACAGATAATTTAGATTACAGAATTAAGATTATTGTATGACGACGAATTACATTATGTTGATGACGTCAAACTGTTGAAAATTGAACCCTGGCGAACCCCAAGAGTGACCATGACTAATTACTTAGACGAATGACCTTGACTCCAATGGCGTTTTTGATATCAGTTTATGGTTTCACACATTATCTTTCTACAGCGGAATTATACGATAACGGAAACAACATTTGTTGCGTTTTAATACACTGGTCTCACATTTTCCATTTAAGCCGCTTAAAATTTAATTACACAAAGGCGATGGAAAGACCTGGGGCCCCGATTCAACTGGTAAAATTGTTACCAAACTGCGACCAAACCGCAACCCGTCAGTCAACAATAACAAGGTTGCTCAGACTCTGTCACATTACGATCGGACGCTCAGGTTAATTGGCGAACTTTTTGAATTGGATTGTAGACTCATTGTACGTATCTTTACCACTTCCCGTTAATAGAAAGGCATTTGATCAAGTCCTTATCTCTAATTTCGTAAATACATTAGCGTTCTACCTGCCGTTCAATTGTGATCAATCGGTTGGTCAAACTCACGCGATTAGATTACAGAATTCTAAAAAAATAAGCTAGATATCGGACTCGAGCGAATAGAGATAAAAAACGCTGGATATAACAGAGCAGTCTGTTGGTCGTTGATTCATTGAGGAGGTCGGTGTCTGATTAGGTGAAACGAAAGGCCATTGATGAATTCTAAAAGACAATTTGATATGACACGATAGAATTTCCGAAATAAATCGAATTATGATTACGTGTCAGCAAAAATAGGTAAAACTCAACTGTTATGAGCACTTACGATAATGCGACTTGAGGCAGGAAAAACCCGACTTTTTAAGTAATTTCGATAACAAAATAATTATCAAATCCATGAACTTGATTATTTTTCTGATAAGAGGGCCTTACGGATTATACAAACATTTTCCCGAGTCTCTGCTTAATTTCAAAAGGCGTTGGGTCAAAATATATGACTAGCTGAATTTTGTAGACTGCTGTTACCTAGAGCGGCTTTTTACAGGGACATTCACTAATCTCAAGTTCAAAAACTCGCCTTTGTTGGCTCCAGACTAGACAGTCACATTGAACACTAACTGATTTGCCCTAGAACTTCTAAAGGTTAAGCTACATTCTAGTTTTAGGATACAGAGATAGCACTCGAATAAAATATCTTTCTAGAGAACAAAAACATAGAAAAATAATCCGGAAAATATGTTTTTGTTTGTCGTCCATCAATATGGATTATAAATAAGAAGAAGGTAAGTTAATTAAACCAAACCAATCGAGAAAAATATTGTGTAATAATTGTTTTTTAATGTTATTCTGCGTGTTTAAGTATTGGGCAATCACATACGTAAGCAAAGCAAAAGAAATTAGGTATCTTAAACACCTCAAAAATTACTTATCTACCTGGGGATTTGTTGCAGGCAAATCTTATAATACATCGTACGTGTACAGATAGTTGCATCAATTGGGTACCCCTTTGATAACTTGTAGCTCTTATAATACACCATAATATTTCCAGTAGATACAGTTTTTATGTAGGTGTTCATAATAAAGAGGCTTATATTATATTCATAAAACTACAAGTGCCAGGGCCCAGGGGACATTAAAAGGGCCTCCAAAGTTATCAGGGGGGTCACAGTCGGACACAATTAAGAGGTCACATCGGCAAACTTCGTAAAACCGATTAGTTCCGAACTGCGTGTGACTTCAAGACCATGAATGTTATTAGTTTGCAGTAAAAAAGTATATTTATGCTAACGCAATAACTGTGAGTGGCGCAAAATATGACCTACTGCATTGGTTGTTCGAAAATAACTTTACCATTCTGAAACCTCACTTCAGAGGAGCAGTTATTTTACGCGTACTGTATAACGATGTAACTTCTTAGATGTGTCGTGTTGTACCTAATTTTTGCAGCTGTCTGTACCTAACCTAGTCTAACAACTAATTAAAATGACTTTATAATTAATTAAGTAGAGATAAACTCCTTTGAAGTTAATTACGCTTTCGTGAATAAATATTGCCTATAATCAGTGTTTCGAATACTTCAACACAAGTAGGTTCTTGTAGTAAATACGTAACTTGCGTGAGGCTTTCGGACACTTCACACTAAAGCCATTAGCTTATGTTAGCTTTGTGGCTTTATGCTAGAAATGAGTTGGCTATGCTTGTAAAGGGTCACGCGTTCACGACCTCGCAGATCGATAGATACCATGGCGGACTATCTCTGAAGCCATTATTTGTCAACTGTTTTGTAGGAGTGGTCCTACATGTGATTTTTGCTAGATTTTCGAACACCAACACCATTAGTGAGATAATTAGAGTTTCGTTGGCCAAACCATAAGACAAAATATCCAAAGCAAATACCCTGTACTTTTAACTCAAACAATGCATGAGTCAAGAACCCGTATAAGTTTCCGGATGTATCGCTCACTTGCCCTTGTAAAAAATACTCGTGACATTACATAAACCAACGCCTTGTCTATGAATAGACTCATCTAACTCTCGCTATAATGCTTTGCTATAATGCGGGAACAGTGGCAAGTTCATAGTTCACAGCTAAACAGCACGTTAGAACGTGCTGAGGATAAGCCAACATTCTGATTTGCTTTCCATGACAGTATCAAAGAAAATATGCTAAGAAAACATCAGCGATACTTCATACAACACGACAGTCAACAAACCAAGCGAAAAGCGAACAATATGAGCCAATTATGAACACAACACTTCTTACGAGCGCCGAGCGTTCCTGAATGTTCCGCTCAAATGTTTTAAGTCATTTGAATCATTTATAGCGTGACTAATGTAGGAGCGAGTGTTATCAACGAACCGTTAATGACAGTCGCAAGGCTTCAATACAGCCAATTAGTATGTGTACTGTGTTCACGTGCACTTGGTATGAGTAACCTGTTTTAAGCTAAACATGTCTACCACGCACAATTCCAATCACGCACTTTATCTGAGATCTTCACTGATAGAAAACGGATTAAATTCTTGCCTGATCTGAGAGTGGAATCTTCTAGATTTTCAGAAGCTGTTCTTGCTACTTTAAAGCGAATGAGGACTCATTTTTGGGAATAGAGAATCTAAAGTGAGGCGGGTACTGGGAAATGTAAATTGCAGTAATATTGACGAGACAATTACAGTTTGAAATTCAGAGTGTTGAGACTACTTCGAAAGTCATGAATTCCCGATTAGATCTGATACTAATTGTGAGCATAAATATAATGTAATTACGGCAAGTAACATCCTATCAACTTGAAGAATACGGTAGGTGGAGACAGTGTAAAATATCGTGCGAATACGAACATCATAACAAGATCTATCCAAGAAAACCTTGACACACCGAATACGTGTGATCGCGTCTACGTTGGATCGCATTACATTTGCTATCAAGCCTTACATATCGGTAGATAATAAACCTGTTACTATTTTAAAATCAGTGTAATAAATTCTTAGTTCTCCATTAATTTTTAATGTGCGTTACGACACGAAATTAAAGAGCAACTCAAGGTTATTTCCATGGCGTTATTATAATTTTCTTTGCACGATTCTTTTAAACGGTCATGGATGGGACAGGGATTTTTAATAATGCTAGTAACATTCAAGACCCACTAAACATTTATACAAAGAATAGAGACAAACTACTGAGGCAAAAACAAAAGAAAATCCAATTAAAATTGTGTTTTTTTTTTACGAAATGTGTCGAACTACGCCTACGCGTCATCAAGAAGCACAAATACCCATAACATGACTAATTTACACGTCTTTGTGAAAATGCCGACATTGCTTGTAGTTTCGTGGTTTTATTGCCAAGGAAACTGTATTTGAGAATTGGAAAACCTGTTTCTGTTCGACATCTTCCCAATTATTTCCCAATTCAACAAAAGTGAGCAAGGCTCTTAAGACTGGATATTTATTCGTAGAAGATGAAGAACGCAAATAGAGGGATAGTAAATGGTCTTTAGTGGCGGATCTAGTGTCTTGGCAAGGATTTCGTAATTACGAATACAAAAGTGTTCAACATAGACGCTAATTAATTTAAGAATTTGCTGTTCATTGTTAATAGACCGCAATATATGGGCAATTTGGTTTAAAGGAAAATCACAAATAGAAATGACTTCAGTGTTTATTTGATAATGGAGATGTTATTCACCTAAATATAACACAAAAGTTCTGGTTACATTATATACAAAAAATAGAGTATAATTAACGTCTAATAAGTTACTAAGAATTAGGGAATATAAAAATGACAGCCATAAAACAATCACAAAATTAAGAGAATTCTGATATCTTATGTTCCAGACTGTTGTCTTAACCAAGTGGAAGAAGATTAAGATTTAGTGGATATTACGAATCTAAGAAGTAAAATATAGGTACGTTTTCTTCTAGGCGTATCCAATTATTTCTTGGACCACATTATGATTCTTGAATTACATTAAACGCTATTTATTACGCTAGGCTAGACCTCACACCAAAACAGTGCTTAAATTACCGAGAATATTACTTTGAAAGTTTTCTTTACAGCAAAGAAAAAGCAGCATTCATTTTACATGAGTTTTACATGTAAAAGTTCGAGGGTATCGTGCTAGTTCGAGGATCTATGACTAATAACGTTAACATAAATAATCGTGAACACTAAAATAAGATCCGAACATAAGATTTCAGTCAACTACTATTATGACTACTTCAATATATAAAAATATTGCATTGGTTATTTACATTGATATAAAACTTTAATCCTCCGTCCTTAATCTCAAATAACGATATCCATCGAATTATTTCGTTTTCAATGATATGAGCGGACCGCAAGTTAAGGCAATTACACTTCTCATCAAAAAAATCGAAACACTTCCGATATTATCTTTTTGGCGACAGTTAAACAAAAAACAAGCATTAATTCATTATAGAAAAAACATAATTTAGTAGCTGGAAGTTTGACCTTTACAATGGTATACGAAACTTCCAAAATTTTTTTTTTTTTTTAATTTTTTATCCTATATATGAATGGAACATTGTTTTGAGATAAACGTGTGTTTAGAGTTGGAGTACTTACATTTGTCGTGCAAAAAACGCAAAATAACACATTACCTTAAAATTTTCTGTTTGTAATTTGTTGATTAGGCTCTGTGACGTCTGATAAAAAATTTTTTTTCTAACACACATGCATACTTCACCCGCAGCAGCCGCCCAAGTAGTGGCATTGCTGGATTCTGGGACTAGTCAGCGTGTTGTGGCTGCAAGATTGCATCTAAGCCACTTGTCTGTTCAAAGAGTGTACCAACGCTATCGGGAGACTGGTTTATTTACGCGCCATCCAGGATCTGGTAGGAATCGGGTCACTTTTGAGTGAGACGGCCGATTTATTGCAACCGTTTGTTTGCGAAATCGATGCGTTCGCGCTTTTCAACTGCAGCAGCAGCTCCTTGTTGTTCGAAGGGTGACTGTAAGTGGCTCTACGATTTGAAGAAGATTGAAGGATTGTAGACTGATACCACACAAGCCAGCTAATGGGTCAAAATTAACAACAGACCATCGAAGAGCTCACCAAAAAAAATCGAAACACCTCGCAAGTTTTCGTTTTGAATGGATTATTAGAAAAACATGTTTTAAAAAAAAAAAATACTAAATGCCATTTAATAGTAGGTAGCATAAGGTTTAGAATTCCTTATGTTGATGTTCCATAATTTTACTCTCGTCAGAAAAGAGAACCTTGCTTATTTGTAGGTTTGAACAATGTAAGTGCTCACGTGCAAAGTTAAGGCGCGCAGTCGATGGTCTGTTGTTAATTTCGGCCCATTAGCTGGCTTGTGTGGTACCAGTCTACGTTCCTTCAATTTTCTTCAAATCGTAGAGTCACTTACAGTCACCCTTCGAACTACTCGGAACTGCTGCTGCAGTTGAAAAGCGCGAAGGCGTCGATTTCGCAAACAAACGGTTGCAATAAACCGGCCGTCTCACGCAGAAGTGACCTGATTCCTACCAGATCCTGGATGGCGCGTAAATAAACCAGTCTCCCGATAGCGTTGGTACACTCTATGAACAGACAAAAGGCTTAGATGCAATCTTGCAGCCACAACACGCTGACTAGTCCCAGAATCCAGCAATGCCACTTCTTGGGCGGCTGCTGCGGGTGAAGTATGCATGTGTGTTAGAAAAACAACTTTTTATCAGACGTCACAGAGCCTAATCAACAAATTACAAACAGAAAAATTTAAAGTAATGCGTTATTTTGCGTTTTTGCACGACAAATGCACTCCAACTCTAAACACACGTTTATCTCAAAACAATGTTCCATTCATTCAAAGGATAAAAATAAAAATAAAATTTTGGAACTTTCGTACACCATTGTAAAGGTCAAACTTCCAGCTACTAAATTATGTTTTTTCTATAATGAATTAATGCTTGTTTTTTGTTTAACTGTCGCCAAAAAGATAATATCGGAAGTGTTTCGATTTTTTTGATGAGAAGTGTAGTTAATGAAGGGAAATTAGCTAATAATCAATTTATATATTGATTGGATCGGGACTGTAGGAGTGCGTCGTTACAGGTGACGAAGCACCGTAATCCGGGGTCGTTGGCGTCGAACTAGGAGGAGAATCCATGGGCTTTGTCAGCACGGGCGCCACGTATTCCGGGAACCTAATGCTCGACTCCTCCTGCAGCGGTGCCGGAGGAGTGCAGCTCGGGAATGGACTTAGCAACAAGAACGTCCCGAAAGCAACTATCGATGCCATAATCAGAATAATAGTTCTAGCTTCAAACCCTGCCCTTAGACCGGCCCACGCGGCCATGTTAACGAGTAACAGTAAAACCGAAACTCGAATCAATCTGACGGCTGTCGCGTGGATCCTCCCACCGCCGACGCCGCTCATGTCGCACGGACCGTAAGCGAAAAATAGATTGTGTTTATCACCCACATGTTTAAGCATCATGTATAACAATCCGAACGGCGCGATCAACGGACATGCGAGACTGTAAACCATTGTTATTGAGAAAATTGCTATGCTCCACGCATAATGAACTCCGAAGGGAAACTCGTAAAGAATGGCCCTCTTTACGTAGCTCTTTTCCGCCTTTGATTTAGACTGCAGCAAATACCATACATAAAGGAACAGTTCCGGGAAGCGAATCAGTTCTAAAGCCGTACCGATGAGGCCAGAGGTTATGACGTAGTTGACAAAGAACGCGCCCTTGTCGGGCAAGAACACGCAATCCCACCGCATAGTATCATTTTCGTGATGTATAGTCCATGTGACGAAGGCTTCAGCACTAGCAAGACCCAAAGAAGGGAGGATCAAAGTCATCAACAACAAATAAGAAACAGTCTTAGTCATAATAGAGTAGTTCTGTTGAGACTTGGTCCAGTGAGAAAGGAATTTATCAGAAAATGCAACAATAGCGGGCATGATAGCAGCCATAGTCCAAAGAAGTAAAGTGGGGAGGAATTCAAAGATCACAGTACTGATTTTACCTAGAGATTCTGGCTTAGCCACCATTGTGTTAAAAAGATTTACAATAATTGCTGGAGTTGTTAAAAAGAATAGAACAATAAATAAGAAGAAGTTAACTACAATAGCCTTTAGGTACCAAAGACCAGGTTGTATACTCAGATTTTCCCAAATAATATCAGAGGGATTTGTTGCATGAGACAACACCCAACCACGATGCAGACTAAAGTTATTAATTACATGTTCAGCTAGTTGGTAAGATGGTAAAGTCAAGAAGGCAATGCCAAGAGGATCATTCAATACCATAGCTCGGCATCTCTTGGCTTCATCTTTCAGCCTCTTCTCTTCATTCATGTAGTATTCCAGTGCATCCACCTCTTCTCCACACCATGATGTCTTCACGGAGATGCGTTTCCCAGTCTTCTTGAAGTATGTGTCAGTGTAAATAAGAGCTTCGGTCACCATTTCCTTCTTCTCTTGCACTTCATTCAGCAGGTTAATGTTGTATGCAAGGCGGAGATCCACAATTTGAATATGCGGGAAGTTGTGAGCAAAATAAGCTCTAATGGTAGATTCATTTCTATCAGCTTTTGATATGTTTGTGATCATAATTGTACCAGTCATTGATGTTGGCATTGGCTTACGTCCAGTGCACCTCCTCATTATCAACACAGATATTGGTAGAAATGAGATACTTATCAAAGTATGCACCCATAGCCAACTCGATCTCCCAGTTAGGTTTGATAGAGTGGTTCTACTAAAAGTGCTAGAATCAACATTTAAATTAGTACCTTGGAAGTTGATCGGCAGGATCAGACCAATAGAAACTAATGTAACAATGAACATCAATGTTATTGCATGTCTTTGGAAGGAGAGGTAGTGGACAGCATCAGGGCCACACTTGGCCAGTACCTGCTCCCGGGTTAGACGGAATACAGCTGGTAGCCACGTAAAGAACCCTTCATCTATGTTGAGTGGCTCATCGGCGCTGCGACTCCTGTTGACTAAGGCATCGCCATCGCCGCCGCGATAAAACAAATTGGTCCATCGACTCTTTGTGCGCTGTACAAGCGCCATTCGCCCATAGTTCCACGCAGTCCGCCGAAGCACAGTGAACAAAACAATGAGGAGTGTCCATGACACTAAGTTGAGTATCAAAGTTTGTGGAATACCGTTGTACGCGCCTGTTATTATCACATTTTGCGAAGTGTTCAACAACATACACCCTTCATCATCGGAACCATTGTTCGAGGAGTTCGAAACTAAAGAATAAAGCACTCTATTTGTGTATCGACTCATTTTCGATGTCGCAACACGGTCACTCAGGCGATAAAAGAGAAAGTATTTACATAATACGAGTCCCACAAGTACGCAAACTGCACTTACACTTCACAAAAAACTCATTTGTGTACACCTGTCAACCTGTGTACTCGAAATTATTTTAGAACACCATCTGGAAATTCTATTGTTGTCAGATAAATTGGATGAAAAGATATCAAAATGTATGACGTTATTTCTAGACTGACGTCTGTGTTGTCTGTTGTGAAGTTGCAGCAGAATCGCAGAATCGTCACAGATAATACAATATAAATGTCAGCTTATGCACAAGAACCCAATAATCTGCTACGTTCCAAATCTCTCACGTTTGAATTCTTGCTCTCTTACACAATACTCAACACTACAGAAACGAAAAGAGAAAGAAATATAGCATTTTATTGTGTTCCACGTTATAGGGCACAAACCTTAAACATCTACAAACAAAATGCATTGCAATAAAAAACTATATTTATGGGCTTTGGCTACAAATGAGAATGAGGCATCATTTTAGAGTGGCGACGACAGTTTCTAAATAACTTCAATACCAAAAACTTTATAGCAGTTATTCTCATACTGCAACATTATGAATTTTACGGTTCCGTACCAAAATGGTAAAAATGACACCTTTATGTTGCGTTTTCGTCCGTCTGTCCGTGCGTCTGTCTGTCGAAGCTGCTTATTGCCGGAACTACTAATGCTATTGACTTAAAATTTGGAGTAGTTTTAACTAATGCATATTAATAATACTGGAAATGGTAGAATAATACAAATAATTTTATTTTCATTGCAATAGGGATTAGGGACCGAAGTGGGGCTTGAAATTTTAAAATGAGGTAACTAGGTCACGTGTGGTAACATAATAATATCGATACCTCTGGGCTCAAAGGGCGTATAGCACATTTTTGGCATAATGACATTTTAACATAATTATAACGAAAATTCGTTTTTTTTTTTGTTGTTTTTTGCTTCTCTTGAAAACCCGTGTTTTGTGCTATACTCCCTTTGAGCCCAGAGGTACCGATATGAAAGGGCTTCATTTGCACATTATAAAATAGATTGTTATTTTCATTTATACCGCATAAGTTTTAACTTTTGATGAAAAATGTCTGTAAAATACCATTTCCCCATAACTCTGAATTTAGCAAAGCGAAAAATCTGAAGTAAATCGATAAATATTTCAGAAAAATAAAACGATGTCTGTAACAAGGACAGTTTTTTTAGAAATGAGACTAAATAACTTTTTATACGTTTCCTTTCAAGATACGGAACCCTCGGTGCGCGAGTTCGACTCGCACTTGACTGATTTCTAATCGTCAGATTACTTTTATCAGAGGAAACATGTTAAAACATCATTATTCATCTGATAAAAGTTATCTGACGATTGAAAATCTGTACTCAGTCGTCTTACCACCTCCTCTGCTTTGGAGTTTAGGTGTAAATGTTGACTCACCTTTTACCTTGCCCTAAGTATCCTGACACCTACGTGTCGGTAGACGCTGATTAACGGTGAAGAAAGATCTATCGACATGGCTTTCGTCTTCTGCATGTTGCTTATTAATATGTAACAATTCAGCGGACTGCAGCCCTTTTACCTTATCTTTTGTGTGGAATTCCTCATGGATATCTAAGCTCCGATTCGGATGGATGCGATGCGGTGGTAACGTCAGACAGATTTTTGCCGACCAAAACCACGTGATGGCCGTCCTTAGCAAGGAGGAGGTTCTGTGATCTCAAGTAGAACGTTGAACGTTTGAACGTTCCGGTGAAACAAAGCTGTTTCTCCAGACCATGACGATGCTCGGCAGCACGTCATAAATCACAACTATATGCTGCTATCCTCCCCAAGTTTGCTTTACGGACTCCTCAAGGTCCCTCCATCACTCTTAGCGCCCACGACCCTGAAGATAGAGCTGAGCTGGTTGCCTCTCGGGAAGATATCGGCCCTTAGAAGTGTATACTCTAAGGATCGGCCCTATCCAGATCCCACTCACCTTAAAGAACATAGCGCGATAGAATTGGGAACCCCAAAAAAAAACGTTTCACTGTTAAACGTAGTTGTCAACGTCGTTATTTATTTATTTACTGGAGTGGAATGGAGAAGTCATATTTTTTTATGATACGACACTACAACATCTATGTCAATAAAGTAAAAGGTTTCAAGGTGATATTGCAAACTAGCTGAAGGGTGGTAGTTAATTGATTAGATTGAGCCTTTTGTCTATGAGAAATACATCAAAGAATAAAATAATAAATAAGAGTGATCTACGAAAAAAATAGATTAATAAATAATGAAAATATTTAAATCAATGGTGATGTCCCACCTCTAGAACTGTTACTTTTGAAATATTTATCAATAACGTTTCGTTTTAAGATGATTAAAAATACATAATATTTTATTAAAATTAACTTATTAATATTTTATTTAAAGATTTATGGGTTCTGTAAAATAAACTTTACATAATTTACCTGTAAATTGGATCATTATTCTATGCAGCATACATTTTTCTATTGATTGCGGTTATTTGTTTCTTTGTACAGTTATTTCAATTCAGTATTACTTTCCGTAATGAAAAGTCCTAAAAAGAAAGAGACAACAAAAAACCATGTATTGAATAGATGAGATAGATACACTGTACTTGAAATGTGAGGATAAAAGAATGAATTTCTGAAATTCGTAACAAGTTCGACCGTTCGATTAACTTGTTTTGTGATAAATATTTTAATTTAATGGATTCTAACTTGATAATAAGATAGTAATTATGGCAGACTTCGACTGGAATAATTTTTTGGAAGTGAATAAAACTGTCGCTGTTCCTGAAGAATTATTTTCTCATGTAAGTTTCAATTATTATTTCTTACATGTTATACAATATATTTTTTAAGATTGTTCTATTGTACTTAGTTATTTTACTATTGTTTATAGAATTCTAAACAATTCTGCTGCTTCTCCATTGTATGTTATTAGGAAAACTAATATTGAAAATTGAGTAAGACGAATTTGAATAGGAAAAAATAAAAATAATGTGCACCATCACATTTTATTTCTATTTATAAACCATGAATATATTAACAATTATGTTTTTGTGTTCTATTACTTTTGCGCTCTATAAGTAAGAGATATATTAACGTATATTAATTTAGCTTATATTGTTAGAAACTATAATAAAAATATAAGTAGGGACTAAACCATATGGTCATGAACTTCGTATATAAACTCATCATAATGATGTGCTTAAAAATAATACTTAACTTTGTTGTAAATGATTGTAAACAAAAACATTTATTTAGTTTAGTGACAATAATATATTTTTAGAATCAAATGTAATGGTCAAGGTAGAGTAAATGTATTAACTATTATAAGTGTGGCTGTGCATGTAACTGGACATGATAACCATGTTTATGTTAATTTGATGAGTTTTTTGAAACATTTTTTTTTTTTAAATAAATTTCAATCATGTAATCCTCTAAAAGCTTTTTTTATTGAGACCATTTTTTTTTACCTTTCTGTGAGCAAATTTAAAAGATTAAAACCATAATTGAGTTTATACTTTTTTTATTAGGTACTTTTTTGCCTTAGACGAGATTTCCAAAATGTATTCTTTGATATTAATAATTAAGGTTCCATTAAATAGAATATATTTAAAAAATACTTCATTGCCAACTTTTCGAGCTATTTAAATAAATTCAAGGTTTCTCTTCATCTTATCTTCATAATTAAAAAGATAAATCTAGAGTACACATGCTTTCACCCACTCAATAAAATGTACAAGCAAAAATAGAGATGCATGTTCCTTGAAAGATTTTATATTTATCATTTTATTGAATGACTAGACGTGTGCCCAATGGGATTTCCTATACTTCAAAAATGACAAAGTTTTATCCCCTATTTAACCCACTTAGGGGATGAATTTTCAAAAACCCTTTATTAGTGCTCACCTATTTTAAATTGGAAACTCCTATGCAAAAATTCATGCTTCTAGACCAGTTTAAGCTGTGCGTTATCGGTCTGTCAGTCAGTCAGTGTTAGAGTTTTTTTAGAAGAAATGATTTATTAGTAAGACATAATATTGATGGCTTCATTATGAGTCTTCTATATTTTCCCTAATGAGTAAGTTTTATTTTTCTTCTTTTACTGCATCAGACACTATTTATTATTTTGACACCCATGCTTTGTTTCTTTTATGATTCTTCCTGAGATAATATGTAAGTAGGTACTGTCATTTTTAATAATTTTATGTTATTAAAAAAATCTTTGGCTGGTGTCATTGATCCATGTTGAACAAAATTTTTAATATAATTGGGTATCAATCATTCAACAAGTAATATTAAATTCTATCCTACATTGATAAGGATGTCATTTTTAATAGAGTTTTAAGTGTTTAATTATTTCTTGACTTAAAAATTAAAACTACCTATCTGTGTAACTGAAAAATTATGACTGGGATTTTGTTTTTCAATTAAAATGATAATACAACTTGATCAACAATTTCATAATTATCTCAAAAATAATTAATCTAATCTTCCATGTGCATAACTTTTCCTTGATTTCCTAAAAAGATGGCTTTGAAAGAGTTTACAGAATAATAAATTATAAATATTTCTTCAATATACAGGTTGAAATTGTAAACACTCGACAAACCAAAATGGGAGATTGTACTCATCACTATGAACAACTTTTACTATGAGACCAAAAATCGCGAAAAAAAAATAGCTGTTCCCTACATTTTATGTCCGCTTCTCGTCAAAATGTAGGGCACAGCAGATTTTTTTTTCGCGATTTCAGGTTTGTGCTCATAGTAAAAGTTGTTCATAGTGATGAGTACAATCTCCCATTTCGGTTTGCCAAGTGTTTACAATTTCACCCTGTATACAAGCATTTATAATTTATTTATTTATTTATCTATCTATCATTGCAGGATATTCCTAATGCGGTAGTGTGGTCCTTAAACTATGCAAAACATAACAACAACATTATTTGAATGTAATTTTTGTGAATTCAGTCATAGAGCAGAAAAACAAATCAATCCTCTCAGCAACAAAACTAATGACTGAAAGCAAAGAAAAAAGACTAATTTATGTAATATTCTCTACCAAAACTATTCCTGTTACCCCCTCAGGTCGAAACCAGCCTCTACAATGGCATCAAACAGGGCATGCTTCTCGAAGTGTGCCACAAGAACAACCCTGACATCTACTGGATAGCAGAGATCACCATGGTCTGCGGACACCTTCTGCGGATCAAATTCATCGGTGCAGACAATGACTTCTGGTGCGATATATCCACAACTAAGGTCCACCCACTAGGCTGGTGTGGGAAGTACGACGAGCTTATAGAACCTCCTGATGAGATCAATGAGAAGTACGGAGATACAATCATAGAGATTATGAAGAAAGCCTTATTAGATGGTCAGTCAGTATCGATAGAGGCTCTAAACAATAAGGGATTGTCCCCAATAGATAGAATCAAAGTTGGAATGAAAGTGGAAGTGCAGAATTTTATAGATCCTTACAGATATTGGATTGCTACGGTAAGTTTATATTAGATTTTTTTTTGTAAGTAATATTGCTTCTTTGCATTTGTTGTCATTTATTTATTACAGGTACTTAATTAAAACGGTATAACACCAATTAGGTACATTAATCAACATGACAACAGAAAACAAAACACAAAAGTTTAACATCCAGTAGACAATATTCAATGGATTAAATTTAAATTAAAACTAACATGGAACAGTGGACACTCTTGCATACTTCCTCTCACAGAACGCCCGACATACCTATACGCATTAATTTACTCCATTCATCCACAAACACATCAAATTCAGGGTTGGCAGTCAAAAGGCCGTTGAGCGTCATAAGAGTACGACACAGGAGATCATATCTTTGTAGGGGTGTCGTTAATTGCTAAATCCACTAACAAGTCTTACTGCGCAAGTAATTGCACTCCATTGGTCGCTTAGTTCATAAAACTTGTAGAAGTTGACTAAGGGCCTGCCTACATCTCCACGTCACGATGTCGTCAACGTGGAACGGTGCGGTAACGCGGCACGGTGCGTTGACATAACGTGCAAATTTACGTTACTGTATCGTAAAAATGCACGTCAGGATCATTGTTAGATTTATCGTTGACCATGTAGATCTTGAGTTTTAATAATCGGACACATTTCGGAGAGTGTGCTTCAGATCTGCATGATCTAATACCCCCCTGCCCTTTTTTCCATCAGACGGCCAGAAGCACGAAAAAGTGCCATCGGTTCATGGTTGATATACCAAAAACCCGAACGAAGCGCTTTGATTCCACTTTCATTGTGAAAACCGCCAAACAGTAGAATGCGCTGCCCGAGTGGGTGTTCCCCGACAGCTACAATCTGGGTGTCTTCAAGTCACGAGTGAATCGGTTTCTTCTGGGCAAGCGTGCTCCATAGTAGACCGCATCTTCGCTTAACATCAGGCGAGATGGCGGCCAAACGCAGGCCTAGTAATAAATAAAAAAAATAATAAGAGAAACAGTAAGATATGGTTTTAAAGCATCGGAGCACATAGACGACGACTAACTCGCGGGCGTGGAGAGCGCGGGCGGAGCGCATATACGTGTGCGCTTGCGGCTAGAGGCGGAACGTGTTACGATACGGATTACGTAAATTTGCACGTTATTTCAACGCACCGTGCCGCGTTACCGCACCGTTCCACGTTGACGACATCGTGACGTGGAGATGTGGACAGGCCCTTACGGCGGGTGTGTCCACAGTTTGAAAGTCGGTTGCGCAAGTCAACTTGCGCAGCTTGCTAGTGGGACTGGCGCATTAGGGTTAGCGCACGCCGATGGAGTGGAAGAGCAGTTCACTGATCGGAAGGCACACCGTGTTGGCTCGCACCAGCTTTATGGAGACTTACGGCCGCTCGGCCGCTCTTAGCGGCGCTTCTTCTTCTCTCGTGTCAGCACGAGCTGTACGAAAATAGCACATGCATTGGTGAAAAGATCCATCCAACCATTTAGATTTCACGGCGTTTTGAGCCTCCCAGTATAATTTTATTTCGCTATTCCAATTCCAGTCGTATGTAGAAGCAGATTAAGTTGAACTTCAATTGTTACTAAGTTAGTTGCTTCACCGCTAGTCCGTCGCTCGGTGTGGGTTAACCCTTATAGTTTTGAGTTGAAACTGTTGAAAGTAGTAATTATTCTTATTTATTTTCATTAAATGTTTTATTCATAATATAATGTCGCTTATCATTAACTAAGCTCAAAAGCTCAAAAAAACTCTTAACACACTACTAAAGTTTCTGTAATTATATAATTCAATCGTGATTCGAAAGACATGTGGCCCCATCTATGAAATATCTGCTGCCATTCTGCTGCGTGTATGCCCAGTCCGAAAAATATATTTCTTTATAAATGAAAAGCCAAACTTGGCTCTACATTAGATTTCAGAACTTTTTACGGCAGAGTCGCGAGATTTGTTTTTTTTAGGACTGATTTTTCAATCGTCAGATAACTTTTATCTGAGGAATAGTTTTGACGTTTTGACAGCTTTTGTATAGAAAATATGTCAAACCGCTATATTTATTCCTCAGATAAAAGTTATCAGACGATTGAAAAATCGGCCCTTACATGAATATTTTTTCTGGGATAATGATTTTCTTGCCCTTCAAGCCGCCTTCGCGTCGGCTATGAATAGATACCCTATCAGTTTCAGTGGGTGTGTCTGTGGGTCGTGTAAAGGTTGCGAAGGATTTATCCGACAGGGACCTTTACGGTTCTAATGCTTAGTAATTATTTAGAAATAAGGAATTCTAAATCCTTTAAAGCAAGTTAAATTGCGCAAGTTATTGCAGCAAGTGATCGTTTGGTTCGTTAAACTTGCAAAAGTCGACTTTCTGTGATTGTGTCCACAGTTGAAAGTCTGTTGTAGAAGTCAAACTGGGCAATTTAACTTAGTAGTAGGTCTGACGCTATAAATTAAACAATGAAACAACGACAACTTATTATATAAAGCTTATTAAAATAATATTAAGCTTATTTACAGTACGCATTAAATAACTTTGCCCCTCTGAAGTGAGGTATAGAACGATGTAAGCACGACTGAAAGCCTGGTTTCAGAGCGACAAACTTATTTTACGCGCTTTACTTCGGTCTAACCGCTAACTGCGGAGACTGATTAGTGATTACTCTCTCGATTCTTCAGGCTAAGACTTGTAAATGCGAGTTTTTTTGCCAAAACAACAATGACAAAAACGAGGACTGCTGAGGCATGATCAGACGGAGCCAAATACTCTGTAAGTCGCTCTGAAAACTTGCAGACGCCCGTTGAACCAATAAAGGCCATCTGCGGTCAATTGTAAACTAAGTTACGCCCCATTGACGTGTTAGTGTCCAAACTAGGGTTTCTGTTTTCTCGACATATCTGTATTCTCGGGTCTCGAGAATTCTCGAGCCCGATTTCTCGGGTTTCTCGGGTCTTTCGAGAAATTGTTAAAAACCTTAAAAGATCAGCATACGCCCGTTTTCTAAGGTACTCTTAAACGTAGTTTATCTGTTCGATAGCGCTATAATTTCGATAAACTGATTCACTGCGTTTCTGGACACCCCAGTCAGAAGATGATCCTACTTCTTTCAGACTTCAGTTAACTTGACTGACCAATTTGGGGCGTTAATCGGTTCCAGAACTTTATTTGTCGTTTTATATCATATTATAACACGTGTATTTAGAGTTTTATTATTAGTATTTTATTTTGGATGGTGAGTTTTGGACTCCCAGCGAAATGGACTCGAGTAGTTCATCAGAGTCTGATTTGGAAGTGCTGGAGGCTATTTCAAATATATTAGTACCACTAAAAAGGTTCACGGATGAAGAGTTTAACATGAGATATCATTTTAACAAGGGCATTCTGATTCATACCTATATGAAATAACCAATCCTGCCCTAGAACCCATTCATTTACACCACAAATAGGTATGTTAGCCTAGATTTCTTTTTTCAGATGTAGATATACTTTACTGCCCAATATTATGAAGAACAACAAAAAAAATTTGGTTTAATAGTTTTATTGTGTTGTTGCTAGGTATGATTAAAATTAACAAAGAGAAAATTATTGTGGTTTAAATTTTATATTTTATTTATTTATTTATTCATATAACAATTCGCATTGTGTTTGAATGATCTCATACATTAATTACTACAGCTAAAAAAAAAAAACTATTATAGGTATGTTTCAAACAGTAAAATTCACTAAAAATAATTAATAGGTAACACATGTCAACAGGTTTTAAAAATTTACAATATGTATAAATGATAAATATTATTATGTCAAATGATTGCAAATACTAATAGGTCAAATGATTTAAAATATTCTATGTCAAATGTTTGAAATACATATTACTATGTCTACTGATTTAATCTATTCTGTAAAATTCAAAAAATCTAATAATATGTTGAATATATATGTCATAAGTAAATGGTAGGTACAAAAAGGTAAATCACTAATGATAAATGATAAATGATAAATGATATTTATTTCTGTAAATAAATCTGTTACAGACACTTTTACAAGTCAATTTTATATGTTTTTTTAAGACTAGATGGAGCCGGCATTTCCTATCTGACTCGCTCTGAGAAGAAAAGCCGAAACAAACTCAGAGGTCAACGTCTCTTTTAAAGTCCAGACATTGTAGTAAGTATCAAAAAACTATGCGAGTGTAACAATGTAGGGCAACGTCTGGAATGGCCTTTTGAGGAAAGAGCCAAACAGCTTTGAGTCGACCTGTCTAAACTGACGGTACGCATGCATCAGCCATCGTGTAGCTCAACCTTATTTTAGGGAGCTCAACGACCCGACGCACGACGCCACCAATCAGCAAGACATTTGCGTAGGTCACAAAAAACACTCAAAACCGCCAAACACTTATGAAATTCGAGTAGGATACTAGCCTACACGGTACTCACATTCACAATAAAAAAATAAAATAAAATTAAAATAATATCAACATATTAATAATTGAATAATTATTCATCAAAATGTCAAAGTAAAAAAAAATATTCAACAATAATAATAATCAATCATGCAAAATGTCAAAATAAGAGTTACAAAAGAATTACAATGATTTTTCTGTGATTAGAGCGAGCAGCTCAATTCCAAGCATTTTTATCGTCCATATAGTCTTTAACTTTATAGAAAGCTTTATTGCAAAGTTTCTGTTTTACATAGGACTTAAATTTATTAAGACTTAGTTCTTGAATATTGCTTGGAATTTTGTTGTAGAAACGTATACTTTGGCACCTAAATGAATTACTAATTTTTTGGAGCCTAGTCATTGGCAATATAAGTTTATTTTTATTTCTAGTATTGAGGCTATGAATGTCGCTGTTCTTAGAGAACAAACTAATATTTTTCTTAACATACATCAAATTTTCATAAATGTATTGAGATGCGACCGTCATTATATTAATTTCTTTAAATTTATCCCTCAGTGAATGCCTAAAGCTAAGGTTATAAATTGCTCGAATAGCTCTCTTCTGCAAGACAAAGATAGTTTGAATGTCGGCGGCATTTCCCCACAACAAAATGCCGTACGACATAACACTATGGAAGTAACTAAAATATACCAATCTGGCTGTCTCTACATCAGTTAGCTGGCGTATCTTATAGACCGCGTAAGCTGCAGAACTGAGTCTTTTCGACAATTTATTTATATGTGGGCCCCACTGCAGTTTCGAATCTAAAGTTATACCCAAGAACGTAGTGGTGTCCACAAGATCCAATTCGGCTCCATTTATTACTACACTGGTTTTCACCTGCTTGACATTAGGTGTCAAAAATCTAATACATTTAGTTTTCTTCTCGTTCAAAAGTAAGTTATTAACATTAAACCAGTGCACTACTTCAGAGAGAGCGTTATTTACATCGTTGGTAACCGGCTGTTGCCGTTTGAGTTTGAATAACAGTGATGTATCATCTGCAAATAACACAATCTCCTGATTATCTTGTATGAGATAAGGTAAGTCATTAATATAAACGAGAAACAGGAACGGGCCAAGAATTGAGCCCTGCGGAACACCCATTGTCACCACAGACCCCGGAGATCTCTTCCCATTAACGTCCACTCTCTGGATCCTATTACCCAAATACGAAATAAGAAGATCCAGTGCGGTATTCCTAACTCCATAGTGATGTAGTTTCCTGACCAATGTCTCGTGAAAAACGCAATCAAATGCCTTGGACAAGTCACAAAAGATGCCTAAGGCATCATGTGAATCCTCCCAGGCGTTAAATATATTATCTAAAAGCTCAACACCAGCGTCAGTTGTTGAGCGACCTCTTGTGAAACCAAATTGTTTCCTATGTAATAAATTATTTTTATTAAAGTGGCTTTGTAGCTGATTAAGTATTAGTTTTTCAAATATTTTACTAAAAGTGGGTAGCACAGAAATAGGCCTAAAGTTGGTTGGGTCAGATGTGCTACCTGATTTAAATAATGGTATAATCTTACTATTTTTCATTAAGTCAGGAAATACACCACAATCAATACATTTATTGTAAATTAAAGCTAATTCAGGTGCTACTGTGCTGATAATAGATTTTGTAACCTCAACGGAGTTACCCCAAAGATCGGCGGTCTTTTTAACATTTAGGGAATTGAAAGTTTTTACAATATCTTTGCCGGTTACATAATGAAAATTTAATTCATTGTTGCACATATTAACATTTTTTTTCAATAGAGATTCAGCAGCAGTGGGGGATGACTTCAAGGATTTTGTGGTTGAGACTGGAATGTCCGTGAAGAAGTGTTCGAATGCTGTAGCAACTTCTAAGTCTGATTTCACTGTTTTGTTATCAATTTTAAGGCTATAGTCACTACATCGATTCTTGACTCTTCCAGTCTCATTGTTAATTATATCCCAAGTCATTTTAATTTTGTTACTACTATTCCTTATTTTTAAACTTAAGTAACGAATTTTGGCTAAAAGACAAATTCTTTTAAATAATTTTGAATAATTTCTAACATACTGTAAAAATTCTGGACTATTATTATAGTTTTTTTCTTCATACAACTCATACAGTCTTTTCCTACTTTTATATATACCTGTAGTCGCCCATTCACTGAAGGTTGCAGTACCTTTAACTGAGATCTTCTTGGGAATAAAAATGGAGTTAAATTCTGTACAAAACATGTTAAAAAATGTATTGTATAGGTCGTTAGGATCATCACTATAACTTAGATAAGGCAATTTTCTAATGAGTTTATTTTTAAATCCTTCCAAGCGACCCACAGTTTTAGGCACTACAGTTATCTCCTTTTTTACAAATTTCTTGTCTTCCTGAAGAAATGTAATCAACTGTCCACAATGATCAGAGTTGAGTTGATTTATTATTTGTTTAGTATTAGGTACAATATTTGTAAATATATTGTCCAAACAAGTAGCTGTAGTGGCAGTTATCCTCGTAGGCTCCAAAAATAGATTTTCAAGATTATATGATTTAAATAGATTTTTAATTTTAAGGCACATTGAAGAATCTTCCAACAAATTCACATACACACACACACTAAACATAAAAACTATTTTCCATCATTTGTCACCAATTCAGACAGAGAATATAAACATTTGTCCAACAGGAATGCTTTAAGTTTAGCTTTGAATAGAGTACCTTTGTAAATCAACGATCTTAAGTGAGTAGGCAACCTATTAAACAATTCCACTGATTGATATTTAGAGCAATGTTTAGTTATATTAAGTTTAGGTGCAATTTTATTTATTATAACGTTTCTTCTGGTCTTCTCTCTAAGTTCACGTTCTTCTTGTGTTTCATGCTCTTGTATGTATTTTGCAAAGTGGCTGAGTAGTACTAAAACATATAAACTTGGTACTGTTAACATCCCTAATTTTTTAAAATATTCTTTACATGACTCCCTTTGTGAGATTCTAACAATCGTTCTTAATGCACGTTTCTGTAGTATGAATGCTCTTCGGCAATTATACCCGTAACTGCTCCCCCAAAACATAATGCTGTATCTTAATCTAGATTCTACCAATGCATAATACACTGCTTTTAGTTGCTTTAAATCAATATCGTCCCTGAGGCTTTTTAGTGCGTAACAGGCTGAAGATATTGAGGAATCAATGGTGGTGAGCTCTTTTTTCCAATTTAATAGGGAATCTATATAAACTCCTAAAAATTTTACTTCATTTACTAGTCCAATATTATCCCTATTGAGCATGACATCTATGCTGTCTTTGTTACGTGACGTTGTTTTAAACAAATAACATTAGTTTTATTTGAGTTTATCATTAAGTTATTAGCTGTAAACCAAACTGAAAGATTCCCTAAGCACCTATTTACATTTTCCGTCAATTCATTTAAGTTTGGCGATCCGAGTATGGCATTCGTATCATCTGCAAACATTGTCATATGTACGTAATGGTTCGTTTTATAATCATTGCATATACATAGGTACCAGAGGAGATTTTTATTTAAACTTGTGCATAACTGCAAAAAGATGTTAAGTCTATGGCGAGAAAAGCATATTTAGCTGGGCTTTAAAAAGAGACCGCATCTTGTGGTCAATTTACAAACTTACTTATTGTTTGGATAGTTATCTAGTCGTCGATTTTGTATTCAGACACCCAACAATAGATGAACGGAGTTTATTTTACAGTTAATTTTTATTTGAGTTTTATGTCACATTATAATAAGAGTACTTGGAGTTTTAGCCGTTTTAGGTATATTATGTGCCTGTTCGCTTGCCTCGCTTACTCGTGCCTCGTAAGAAGAATGATCACAATCCAGACTGCAAAGATTACGTAACTTTTAAGCCAATTTTACAATAATAAAAGAAAATCTTTGATTTCTCGAGTTCTCGAATTCTCGAGGTATTTTTTCTCGTCTCGAAGTTGGCATGATTTCTCGACATTTCTCGCCTCGAGAATTCTCGAGCAGAAACCCTAGTCCAAACACACTATGCCGAAGTTACGCGACCGAAGTTCCGCGGCTGATTTTACGTTCCGACGTATTCGGTTGATATGACACACCATGTGCCGCACTTACGCGGCATAAATTCAGTTGTGCAAACTTGTGGGCGGACACGCAGGGCGCGGGCATGCCTGCCTCCCGCGGCTCCCCGCCCCGGATCTTCGTCGGCAATCGAACCGAACTTCGGTCGCGTATAATGTGTGCTCTAACAGAATACGTTACCGCCGAATTGTCGCTGAAATTACGCCCGACCGAAGTTCGGCTGTACGCTATAACGCAACGTAATTTCGGCATAATGTGTCGTCACTAATTCAAATAGCATTGCAGGCGTAATCATGCCGAACTTCGGTCGCGTGCCTTCTGCATAGTGTGTTTAGACACTTACGACCCAAAGTTTTAACAACAGCGTTTTTTCTTAGGTATGTGAGAACATCGGCGGCCGCCTTCTTGTTCGATACGATGGTGCTGACGAAGACCTGAGTCAGTTCTGGATCTTCTTCTCCAACCCTCGACTCAGCAGCTTCGGCTTCGTTACCAATAAGGTAAGTTACTTGTTTTACTTCTACGAGACGGGCTTCCTCCCCTCCCTCTCTTGTAGGTCTTGTTCAGGGTTTCTGCTCAAGATTTCTCGACTCGAGAAGGGTAAAATGTTAAAACATGTCTATTTTACCCTTCATTCTCCGATATTCTCAAAATTAAATACTCATCATTATGAACAACTTTTACTATGGGACTAAACCTGAAAACGCGAAAAAAATCAGCTGTTCCCTACATTTTGATGAGTTATGCGAACATAAATGTAGGGGAAAAGCTGTTTTTTTTCGTGATTTCATGTTTGGTCCCGTAGTAAAAGTTGTTCATAATGATGAGTACAGTGACCCCATAAGAGGTTGTGCGTTATTTATATTACACCTTGTACTTATATTGTATTTTTATTTAAAGTTGAATAAGCAGAAATGTAAAGCTTTTAAAAAAAATCTCGATCAATCGAGAAACTTGAGAAATTGGGCACGAGACTTCTCGAAACTCGGGAAGAAAATAGAGAAAACAGTAACCCTTGTCTTATTCAAAAGAAAACAAAAATCAATATTGAAGGAAATCTATCCAGTCTTCTATAGCTTATCGTAAAAAGCTACTGGCTTTTGACATCTTATCCTACTTACTTCTAACATTATAAATGTGAAAGCTTAGGTGTGTGTGAGTTTGTGAATTTGGATGTTTGTTAATCAATCACGCCTTAACGGCTGAACGGATTTGGATGAAATTTGGCACACAGGTAGACCATGACCTGGATTAGGACATAGGGTAATTTTTATCCGGGTATATGAGTAGTTCCCTTAGGATGCGAGTGAAACCGTAGGCAACAGCTAGAGTTACGATAATCATTCCGCATTTATAAGCGGGATGATATTTACCCTAATTTGAGGGTGTTTGAGTGTTCCAAGGTTCTTCTTTGTGTAGCGATCTTGTATCATAATTTCCGTATTTAGGAATCAATCAATAAAATAATTTCTGCAACGCCCCCGCACGCCTACGTCCGATCTGAATTCTACGAAGTATTTTCAATTCCAATTATTTCTTTTATTGAAGCAAAAATAAAGATTTAGAATTAGATTTGCTCGGTGTACTGACCAAGTAAAGATTACGCTTTTAAAGCTTATTGTCAGACTTTTTACTCCGATAATCTTTAGGTCAACTACTCGAAAAGGTCGCTGGATGTTCTACGCGTCCAATATAATAATGTTTTTAGGATGCTGTTGCGACTGCCTTGTTTTTGCAATGCCTCAGAAATATTCGCGGTAACCCATACCGATGAATTTCATGCCATCATCCGCAAAAAAAACGGCCTCACTCCTGAGCAGAATAAGAAGCAGCCATAATAGCACCCTGAAGGCTGTAGCAATAGATGCTTCCTCCGTCATAATAAGGCAATTTGTGCGAAGACTTGTTCCATAGTTTCTGGGTGTCTAGCTGTTGGGTGGTCTTCGCATTCATTCGTCTTTAGTTTAAGTTACTAACAGTAGTATTTTAAGTGCAAAACTGTTACTAACAATGTATGGATCTCGTAGTTGTCCGAAATAAAATGATTTAATTTATTTATTTAAAAAGATGCGTGGTATAAGTTAAAACCCTTTGTCTATCTGTAAGTTTGTCTGTGGCACCGTAGTTTCCAAACAGAAGAACCGATTTCAATGAGCGGTTTAATTGTATTGGTTCTAGGCTATGTTTGATGATAATCTAGTTTTTATAGTAATGTTTCTTGTTTGTTTTGTGTACTAAAGAGTATTGTATTGTATAATCGCTTAAGCCATTACCATGTAGGAGGCATTTTTTTAATATTCTTCAAAGTCATTAGTCCTTTCTAACTGTGTTTGTTGTCTGTATTTTCAAGTACGCATAACTTTGGCGAACCCAACAGATTTTAGAGTCCCGAATTATTCAAGCAGAAAATACTTCTTCCATTACCATGTAGGAGGCATTTTTTTAATATTCTTTAAAGTCATTAGTCCTTTCTAACTGTGTTTGTTGTTTGTATTTTCAAGTACGCATAACTTTGGCGAACCCAACAAATAGAGTCCCGAATGATTCAAGCAGAAAATACTTCTAGATTTAGTATAAAACTTATACGTTAGTTTACTCCCCGGATTTTAATGCTACTGGATTCAGTTTTACGTGCTTCATATAGAATGTATCTTCGTAGCGCTTACTAATAAGCTTCGTAGAGCTAGACTGGCGGAAAAGGTGGTGGTACAGTGCATTGTGGTACGTATCAAGCCGTGTATGCACGTACGAACACGAACATAGCGAACACAAACATCAAACTTGAACGTCTTGAACATTTGGTTCGTACGTATGGACGGCATATTCGAACACGAACGCGAACATAGTTCGAATCGAGTTCGCACACAAGCACAACAGTCGTGAACTCTATCATAATAGCCATGGCGGCGCCGTTGGAAGTGGTCGATTGTGAAGTAGCGGAAGTCTTCGAACACCGTCCATACAGAACATACTAATAGGATCGCTAGGATCGCCGCAAACATGTTTGACGAACTGGTGTTCGATGTTCGTTAGTGGTACGCAACTACGCACGTGCGAACAAAGTTGTTGCGTATCATGCAACGCGTCTTTGTTCGTACGCACGGCTACACATCAAGCTATACATTTCCAGTGTAAGCTGATCTCGCATTGTATAGGATTTCCTTACAATGCGAGGTTAGTGTAAACTGGAAATGTATAGCTTGATGGGTAGCCGTGTGTACGTGCGTACGCGGCTTCAGACATCGTACGAAGATATATTTTATACGTACCAGACATTGCTTATGATAAATTAAGAATGAATAAGTTTTCGTTTATTCATTCTTAATTTATCAATAGTCTACCAATACAAGTAGATTTTAATGTTTCAAACAAGGAGTGAGGCGTATTTATCGTAACAGCTATTTAAAACAGGTATCTTATGATAACAGACTATAACTGTGACAAACAAACTGAAAAAGCAGTTCCTGTTCCACGAGCTAACAAAATCCCCTATATGACAGTCACAAGCTTTTCTCTATTCACGCTTATGACAGTTACCTTAGTTAGAATAAGATAAAAAATGATACTGTTACTCTGTGACACCCTGTTACAGCCGTCACAAGCTTTTTCCTTTTCTCGCATAGGTTTAACACCTTAGTTAGAAAGAGAAGTCCTGCTGTTACAGTAAACAGGTCAAACGTTGCTATTTGTAGTAACAGAGAACACACAATAGTGTGTTCCCACATATTACGAAATAACAGACTGTTATTTTGTAACAGGTTTTTGAAACTGCTATTTACGTGTAACAGGAACAGGCGTAACAGATACGTGATTTTACCTATTACAACCCACTCCTATTTCAAACAAGTATTTAGCATGCATTACTTTTATCATTTTACTTGGTCGCGCTTGACCCTAGTCGCCTCGCACCTGATGGTAACCGCAGACAGGGTCTGAGATGGAACACACGAATCCAAGTAACAGAGATATAAAGGGATTCCCCTATACCCCTCTGGCTCTTACATACACACGACGGAACACAGTAAACTTCTTGGCGCCGTACTTTAATGTGAGCTTGGTAGCCAGGCGGACAGTATACATCCTACCACCAAGCGTACTGAGCTTTGTATAATCTTACAACACACGTCTATTCCCAGCGTGCAGTGAGGAAGTTTCATGTTCTAGACCGTCCACATACGGAGAAAATAATTCCATAAATACAGGGTGTAAACGAATTCGTGTAATTCCTTCAAACCACATGATCTATGAATGATATAGATTAACCTAGCACGGGATTTAGCTTGATTAAAAATAAATAACAAAAGCATTTTTTTCCTTGCGGTGGCGTTATGTCATCGTATGTAAACCACCTCATATGGTTTCAATAAAAAAATAAGCAAAAATATTTTTTGCAAAAAAAAAATTTTTTTTGTGTCCTGGATCATGTCGATGTCACGCATAAACAAATGAAAGCACGGCGACACAGCTGGCAGACACGACTAGCGCGATATCGCTCCGTGCAGTCAGTTTACTTGGGGCGCTAACCTTTTAGCTTTAAAAATATTTTTGCTGATACTGAAAAAAAACGAGTGCTTGGTCAATCTGTGTCACTCGTAGATCACGCGGTTTGAAGGAATTACATGAATTCGTTGAAATAGTTGTAGTCCGACCGTACTTTCGTTCGCTACCTCCCAAAATATTTCCTGCTACAAGACGAGCATCAACAACGCATTTTACATAAAATTTAGCGTTATTGACTTTCATCGCACTCCCCGTCGGGTCGCCTCCATCTAGCCTAGATTCAACGATGTAATTTTAGCTCCAATCAAAGCTCCATTGTTACATTATTTATCAATATTCTAGTACCATGTATGTAGGTCAGTAAACATGAGAAACCGTAATTCTCGTCACTTGTCTGATCGTTTTTATTGACCTCGATACTAATAGCAGTCTTCGGACCGGTAATATGTTAATTGTTATAGGGTAAACATACTCCAATCGGAAATATTTATATTGTTAATTTTGTCCTTGGAAATGTATGCTTTAGGTACGTAGGTACGCTTTATCGTAATAATAAGCGAAACTTCCTCCAAAATCGTTCTAAGTGTCCAAACACACTATGCCGAAGTTACGCGACCGAAGTTCCGCGGCTGATTTTACGTTCCGATGTATTCGGCTAATATGACACACCATAAATGCCGAACTTTGCGACAGAAATTCAGTTGCGCAAAGTTGTGGGTGGACACTCGGGGCGTGGGCATGCCTGTCTGCCGCTGCTCCCCGCCCCGGATCTTCGTCGGCAATCGAACCGAACTTCGGTCGCGTATAATGTGTGCTCTACATACATAATACGTTGCCGCCGAATTGTCGCTGAACTTACGGCCGACCGAAGTTCGGCTGTACGCTATAACGCAAAGTAATTTTGGCATAATGTGTCGTCAGTAATTCAAATAGCATTGCAGGCGTAATCATGCCGAACTTCGGTCGCGTACCTTCGGCATAATGTCTTTAGAGTTAGACACTAAGTAAGTGGTAATGAAACGTGTATAAATACGTCATCATAAATAGCGACCACCAAGTCAAGCTAGCCATGATTGGTGTTACAAAATATTTTAAAAGATCGAAAGTTTTGATGTACAGATTGAAGAGGTAATATCACCTCCAATTCTACATTTTCTTTCGGTTTGGAACACCTGTAGATATCATTAATGTCGATAGTATGGAATACAGTAAATAGGGCTCTCTTAGAACCTTGGCAAAATTGTATAGTGTAAGGTGCGCAACATCGAGATACCCAAAACATCAACCTTATGCGTAGGAGATGACAAGGTTCTGACGATACAGGGTGTCCCTGGAAGTATGGATCAAATCGAAGAGGGGCGTGGGCGAGGTCATTTCAAAACTTGTAGTAGTAAAAACTTGAGTAAAATTTTTGCCAGACCAAAAAAGCCTTTGCAGCACAAGTTTTTTCTTATTGAACATGTTTTCTAGCTGCGTAAAAGTATTACCACAAGAAAGGCCTACTGTTCGCCAAAGTCCTGAAAAAAAATGATAGCTCTAGATGATAGTTTTTTTTATGATTTTTTTCTATGCGAAGTGATTGAAAAAAATAACAAAATCTTATATATGTTACCGGCCAAACCCGATTTCAGGACAAACTAGTTTTGCCTAGGCTAAACTAGTTCCTCCTACACGCGGTAGGAGTAACTAGTATAGCCTAGTCTAAACTAATTTGGCCCAAGCCCGATAGGATAAACTAGTTTAGGCTAGTCCAAACTAATTTTTCCTAAGCCCGATGGGATGGACCAGTTTAGGCTAGGCCAAACTAGTAGATCCTGATATAAATACGCACACTCTAGTATAAACTGGTATGGCCTAGTCTAAACATTATAGTATATCTAGAAAGTCAAAATAAATAGATAAACTTGGCGACTAATAATGTTAGCAGGGTGGTTAAGGGGAATCCCGACATGGATAGGTTAGGTTCGAAGGGGATGAAGGGGGCTAGAGTGAGCGAGCGAAGCGAGCGAACGAAGCCCCCGTCATCCCCTTCGTGTTAGGTTACTTTAAACCCTGCAGACAGAAATAGGAGCCCCGCACAGCGGGGCTCCGTCGACTTAAGCTCCACCTAGTTTGAGCGACTTAAGCTCCACCAATGATGTTTCTGAGATCACCTTTGCTTTCGTCAAATGACATGTTTGCTCAATTACTTTCGACTCTGCAAATTTTTTTTGTTTAGACTAGGCCATACCAGTTTATCCTAGAGTGTACGTATTTATATCAGGATCAACTGGTTTGGCCTAGGCTAAACTGGTCTATCCTATCGCGCTTAGGACAAATTAGTTTGGACTAGCCTAAACTAGTTTATCCTATCGGGCTTGGGCCAAATTAGTTTAGACTAGGCTATACTAGTTACTCCTATCACGTATAGGAAGAACTAGTTTAGCCTAGGCAAAACTAGTTTATCCTGAAATCGGGTTTGGCCGGTAACATATATAAAGAGACTGGTACTGACTGACATTTGATTCATCAACGCAGAGCCTTAACCACTAAAGCTAGAAATATGAAATTTGGACAGTAGGTTCCTTACATGACGAAAACATCCACTAAGAAGGGATTTCTCGAAATTCAACCCCTAAGGGGGTGAAAAGGGTGATTAACGTTTGTATGCAAGTCCGTCATTTTTGAAGTAAGAAGCATGAAATTAAATATTAAGCTTTTTGGTTAGGAGTAAATGTACACGTGTTTGAGCGTTTTTGTAGATTCAACCCGTAAAGGGGTGAAATAAGTATTGTAAGTTTGTATGAAAAATCTAATACTTTTGAAGTGAGAAGCATGGAATTCAGTATTTAGGTTACTGGTCAGAAATAAACATATACGTGTTTCAGGGTTTTTGGAAATTCTACCCCTAAGGGGGTGAAATAAGTGTTGTAAGTTTGTATGAGAAATCTGTTTTTTTTTTTTTATTATATACCTGCATTTAAAAAGGGCTTAAAGAGCGTTTAAAATTTCACGCAAGCAAAGCTGCGGGCAACAGCTAGTTGGTCATAACTTTTGAACCGTAAAAAATTGCACCGACATTCTCAGGGTTAAAAAGTTTGGAAATGACATTGCCCACGCCCCTATTCGATTTGATCCATACTTCCAGGGACATCGTGTATACAAATGATGGAATAGCATTTTTACTTATCAGCCCTCGATTGTTGTGTGTTGACCGGCAGTGTCACTGGAATGAGAGGGCTGATACATGGGAATGGGAACATCCTTATGGATACCTTTCTCCTGGGGAATGCGAAACTTGTGTCGGGTTTTTACCGAAAACCACCACGGTGTTCTTCAGAGGACCTATGGCCGGATTCACGGGATACACAAGTGCATTCACAGCGACCCCGGCAGGTCTTGGTCCGCGTCTTGGACCCCTCCTTTTGTAGGACTTAGCGGCATCGCTCTCTGATTGGCGCCCTACCTTCTCGGGTCTGTTTCTGGTCGGGCAACAGGCTCCCTAGACCATCCGCCTACCTGCGCTTTCTACGGTGAGCCTGACCTGCGACCACTAGTCTGTTTGCTCAGTTTAATCATTACCGGCGATTGAAAGTCCACTTTTCAGCAACAAACTAATTTTAGGATTTTGTTTTGTGCAGGGTTCTCCGTGGCAGTTCAAGTACCCTGGCAAAGTAAACAAGTTCTCGTGCAAGAACAAGCTGAGCACACAACTGCGGCAAAGCGCTGAGGAGTCTATCTCGGAGCCTACGCCCGCAGACTTGTTTCAGGTAAGCTTTTAAATAGACAATTTGATTGTGTTCATATTCAATTTCAATTTTTATTTTTTTCTTATCGCCTCTTAGCTGCACTTGAAAACCTTTTTTGGGTACCGTAGTTAAGCTAAGAACCCTTATATTGGGAAAATGTTCCGATAGCTAGCGCCTACAGGCGGCGCTGCAGACTTATTTCGTCTGCGTTCGGTGATTGAATTGCCAATGGAAACACAGAATGTAGAATGCTTGCCGTTGCTCACGAACTATGGGCGCTTTCAAATTAGACGGTTGTTGCCGGACTGTAGCCGTGCCGCAGCGGTGCGGCTGTCGAGCTGCAAACGGGCGGTTGTGTTTATTCATACAGTTGACGTGGCCTGAGAGCAGTGCGTCGTCCGTACCGCGCACGCACGGCAGCAGGTCGGGCGTCACGCTTCTCTCTCGTCGCGTCAACTGTATGTAAAAACCCAACTGCCCGTTTGTAGCTCGACAACCGCACCGTTGCGGCACAACTGCAGCTCGACGGCAACCGTCCAATTTGAAAGCGCCCCATGAGTGATTAAAATCCACCCCGTAGTCTCTAATACCACGATATTACTAAAAAGCTTGACCTCTATCTAATCTTTCAAATTAACTTCTAGACCTAACATTTATGTTGTATATCTGTTACGGTTAAAAACCGAATGGCGGTTACACCTAGGTTTAGCCGGGTACAACTAGGTGCAACCAGTAGCAGTTGGTTAGAACTAGGTGGAGCTTAAGTCGACGGAGCCCCGCTGTGCGGGGCTCCTATTTCTGTCTGCAGGGTTTAAAGTAACCTAACACGAAGGGGATGACGGGGGCTTCGTTCGCTCGCTTCGCTCGCTCACTCTAGCCCCCGTCATCCCCTTCGAACCTAACCTATCCGTGTCAGGGTTACCCTTAACCATCGGTGTGCGGCTGCACCTAGTTCTAGCCGCTATGATGAAGGCTAAACCTAGTTCTAACCGAAGATAAGTAGGATAGATTTAAGTTTAACCGCATTTGGCCGGCTGCACCTAGTTGTACCCGGCTAAAACTAGATGTAGCCGCACTTCGGCTATTAGCCGTAACATATCCTTGTAAGGATTATCTTTTATACAAGGTTAGTCGGAAAGAGGTACTAATCCGAAAGAGTGTTATAGTACCCATAATAATGAATAACTTTTGTTCTACAACTTTCCCCAAAAGTCAATAGATTAAGGAAATAACTGTTCAAAAAAATACGTTAAAATCTGTCTATCCTCAGCTATGATCAGCTATGTTTACATTTTAGGTCATATTTGGGGTCACGAATTAGAAGCTCTATTTTCTGAATTCGTAACTAAGGCAGGGATGAAGAGTTTTTGAAAAACTAAAATAAAATAAATTTTATATGTAAACAAAAATTATCGAATTTTGAAATTTTATCATTTGCTTTAGAACAGTCATCAGTGATACTTTAAGTGGGCCGCGTATTAGTACCCCCTTTCCGACTAACCTTGTGTCGTGTAAGGCTCCATCTACTTTCTTCCGTTTTATTTTGTTTATAGTTAACTTTAATAACCGTAACCGTAATCATATTTCCACAGCCAAACCAAAACATAGAATCTCACAACTTCGTTAGCGGCATGAAGCTCGAAGCTCTGAGCCCACAAGACATGCGAACCGTCCGCCCGGCGACAGTTACCAAAGTGTTCAACAATTTGCACTTTCTCGTAGTCCTTGACGACCATATTGAAGACTACGAGGACTCCAAAATGGCCTGGCTTTGTGACTCCATGCACCCATACATTTACCCCATAGGATGGGCGCAGAAGAACGGCATATCTTTCAAAACGCCCAAGATCTGGAAGGAAGGCCCCTTCGATTGGGACGAATATTTATCAATAACTTCGTCAGTGCCAGCCCCTGATTACTGCTTTGGGAACAAAACGCCGCTGGAAGGGATCCAAGTCAATATGAAATTAGAAGCTGTTAATCCACAGAACCATGAAGAAATTCACGTGGCCTCCATAGATTGTATTGTAGAACACATGATATGTGTGGAGCTTTTACCAATAGGTGAAAAATACTGGTATGCACAAGACAGCGACTTGTTATTTCCAGTTGGCTGGTGTGATAGCAATGACTACGCTTTACACATTCCCGATACAACAATCGAGAAGGAACCACCAAAGCCGGTGGAAGAGAAAACGGTGAAAGAAGATGTGAAGTGTTCAGAGGAATGGTGTGATAGGATATTCTTCAACTACAAGTGTTACGCGGGACCATCAATTAGTAGGAACAAATTATCTCAGTTGCCAAAGCACGTGGGTCCTGGGCCGTTGTCGCTGGTGCTAAAAGAGGTGCTAAACAAGATCATATCAGCGTCGTATAAACCTGCTAAACTGCTCAAGGATTGGGAGACAGAGGGACCTCCCGAAGAGGGCATGAGACTTGAGATGTTGAGGGCTAAGTGAGTATAAAAACGTCTTTATTGTTGCAAGTTTTCCTGTATCTAATCTCAAGTTATCCCACCATAATAGTAAGATCTTTTTCTTTTTGCAAAAATGCTCTTCTAGAAATTGATTAGTCCCAGTTCTTCCCTTGGCGATAGCACAGTCTACCTATATCTTACTCCTTACAGTCGGTCAACGTAGAATATTGTCGCAGAGCAATCGTGCTCTGCGACAACTTCGTGGTTGCGGGGTGAAGGAGCGGAGGTTATGTCCCGAGTAGCCATACTGCACACTTGGGACATAACCTCCGCCCCTGCATAATTTTGACATTTCATAGGACCTATCAAATGTATGGGCGTTGACCCACTGTATGTAGTAATTAGGTACACTGTGGCGATAGTAAGATAAAAAGGGGAACGACATTGCATTAGATGTAAATGTAATAGTACACTTGAAAAGTTCTTTGAAAATGAACTCCACCGAATGTTTTCATAGAAATCATTTGTTACTAGCTAGCAGTCGCCAAGCGCTGCAGACCCACCGTACCCCTAGCCGTACCCCTGGTGGTACGGTGGGTATTTTAAAGTAAAACGATACCACTGTATTAAGTGATCGTAGTGCTGTGCTGATGTAGATACTAAACGGACAGAAACTTATAAATAGTTATCTCGCATATTAATGACTCATTCATTAGTTACATAGGTTGGTACATTATTGATACGACGGCAATAATGCATATTAAGTTAACTTTTTTGTTAAACCATACATAATACATTTTTTTCAAGCTATAATGCATTAAAAAAATGTACAAAAAATAAATAGAACAAACAATATTTTTTTTTTAGATTGTAGACATAGAGAGAGAGAGTAGAGAGATTGTAAATTTGTATTTTAGATTTGTGTAATAATTTTTTTAATTAAATTGTTGTAGTCAGAAGTGGTTTTAACCAGGGACTGAAAACTGTTGTTAAATTTCGGTATTTAACCAGCCCAAATTTCCGATACCATTTTCTCTACCCTTTTCTTTTATACCGTTATTTAACCCATATTTATTTCGGTACCGTTATAGTACATCGAATTTCTAAATTACCTACGGCGACGCACGCAACTATACCTAATAATAATAACAATCTCGTCGCTCGAGTACTGAACTGACATTGTAAGTATTCGCTTTTTATACAGGCGGGTTTTTAGATTTTTTTAATTTAATTTTTTTATGTACTTCTTTTTACTTTTATTTAATTAATGTATTGTACCTATTTTAATTGAATTACCCACCGTTGTAATGAGACCTAAATAAATCTATCTACAGACACCACGTATAATATACCTACCATCAATCGCTCTAATCCGCAATGTAGATCCTACACAACTTTCAGGTCAGAATTACACAAATTCTTAAACGGAGCTTATGGCTGTAAAATGGTCAAGGAAACATCATGTTAATTTTAAAAGATCTATTCAGCGATACCCCACAAGTTATGGTACGGTTAATTATTTATTTTTAACCGACTTCAAAAAGGAAGAGGTTCTCAATTCGTCTGAATGTTTTTTTTTGTTTATTTTTTTTTGTATGTTTGTTACGCGATATCTTCGCCAATTATGAATGGATTTTGATGATTCTTTTTTTGTTTAGTAGGCCATATTTCAGAGGTGGTCCCATATAAATTTTATTGAAATGGATTCGGCACTTTTTGAAAAAATCAACAAAAACAAAAAAAAATACGAAAATCGTATGTAGACGACGTTCTAGTTGTAGTGCTGGTCCGAGAATTTGTACACTGTTGTAATTGTAATTTGTGGCACTAAAAACAATAAAAAAAAAACTTTAAAAAAGTAAAAACCGACTTCAAAAAGAACTAAACGGAGTAAAATAATTATCATTTAATAAAACTACCAGTTTCAGAAGTCGGTGTTCTACGCTGAAACAAATTGAATGCACCGACTTCTGAAACTGGTAGTTTTATTAAATGATAATTATTTTACTCCGTTTAGTTTTTTTTGAAGTCGGTTTTTACTTTTTTAAAGTTTTTTTTTACTACCTTTTCTTTTACCTCGGACGCCATTTTGTTTTTATAAAAACTAAACCTAGCCTATAACCATCCCACGACTTAGACGAATCGATAGATACCTCATACATTAAAATCCATCCAGCCGTTGGGATGCTTCGAGGGTATAGATACTTAGATACATAGATACGCGTGAAAAACATAATAACCCTGTCTTTGCTGTCGCGCTGTCGGGTAAAAAGACACAAACATATCAACATGTCTAATTACTGGCTGTTTATCACAGATAAGAGCCCCCGCAGACCACAGACTTTCTATCGGCCGATAGTTTGGTCGGTTTTATAACGAGTATGAAGATGTTTGCAAGTGCGCAGACTATAACGATTCAGTATCGGCCGATAAAAAAGTTCGATGGCCTACACGATTGCCTTCAAACTCAACTGGTATCTGGTATGCGCCACCCGACTGTTTAGTTTATTTATTTTACTTTAATTTAAACGATCTTAGACCAATTAAAATAATTAAAGATAGGAAGAAGAGGAATGGAAGAAGATAGTTGGCCTAGTGTGCGCGATTGTCCCAAGCTGTTGGGCCGGCAGCATCGCTGTTCTGCGAAAGCCGCAGAGAGCGCTGGCCGTCAGAGTCATCAGGGGATATCGCACGATCTCCTACGAGGCGGCTTGCGTACTGGCCGGATCTCCACTTTGGGGCCTCGAAGCGTTAGTACTCGCGTAACTTTATCGGTGGCGCGAGGAAGCGAGGACGCGGGGCGAGCGGCCGATGCAGCGACACTTGAAGCTGCGTCGGTCGCAGCTGCACAAGGCCCTGGTGGCGGAGTGGCGGGACAGGCTTTCACGCCTTACCGCCGGCCTCGCCACCGTCGGGGCGATCCGGCCGGTGAGAGCGGCGCGGCGCTGGCTCGGGAGCAGGCACGGCTCCCTGTCGTTTCGGGCGACGCAGGTGCTCTCGGGGCACGGTTACTTCGGGAAGTACCTGTGTTGCATAAACAGGAAGCCGGACGCCCGGTGTTACCACTGCGGCGATTGCCGGGAGGATACGGCGTGGCACACGCTGGCAGAGTGTGCCGCTTGGGAGGAGCCGCGCCGTGCTCTCATCTCAGGAGTAGGCGGTGACCTGTCGCTGTCGGCCATGGTCGAGTCCATGGTCGACGCGGTGGTGTCCTTCTGCGACACGGTCATGTCGCAGAAGGAGGATGCGGAAAGGGTGAGGGAGATCACCTCCACTCACCCGGCCCGCAGCAGACGCACCTGGCGTCGGCGGAGGGCGGACAACGCCCTCTTCCAGCCCCCCTAAATGGGTCCAGGGGCGACGAACTTGGGGAAGTCTGTCGCCTCCCACACATCAGGACCCGAGGCGGCGGCGCGAAGTGTTCCAAGCGCGCCCCTCTTAGACGGCGCGGGGGGAGTCTAACACCTCACTCCCCCCGCTAACCCGAGGAGGCCCAGGCAGTGGCGGGCCGACACCAGCCGGGGGTTGCAGAAGTATCGTTAGTTCCCGTGACCCCCGGCGTAGGTGTGAGATGGTGGTTTTAGTCAGTAAGAGTCTGACAGACCCCTCCGCCCACCGCAGGGCGGAGGATATCCATGAGGACAAAAATCCCGAAAAAAAAAGTGTGTGCGGTAGTAGCCCAACCCGACCAAACTATCGGCGGATAGAACGTCTGTGGTCTGCGGTGACTCTAAAGGAAACGCGCAATCACTTACATTTATTTCTAACCAGCAATTCTATTATTTGATTACATGTTTTAAACTTTGAAAAAGAAGTACCGCTTTCTGAATCAAACCCTTGATTCAGCTGCCTAACGAGAGCCTCATCAGATGTTGGTCGAGGCTCTTGGCTATTAAAGCCATTGGCTGTAACGACTATAGCTACAATGACTGCTGAGTCAATCTCCCACATGTAAACAAAATCGTGTGCCAAATCAAGATATTTGATTTTTTTATCATTTTCGGATTTCACAAGATTCTCTTCATGCGGAACCGGGATATCAACAATCATTGCGAGGCGCTCTGATCGATCTCTCACCACTACATCAGGCTTATTGACTATAATAGTCCTGTCAGTGATGATAGATCGATCCCAGTACAATGTGGCATGACCATTCTCGAGAACTGCGTCGGGCACATACTTGTAGTATGGTACTTCTGCGTCCACAAGGTTGTATCTTAGAGCAAGTTGCTGGTGGATAATCCTAGCCACGAGGTTGTGCCTGTGCAAATACTCACCGTTAGCAAGACGAGAACAACCAGAGATAATATGTCGGAAAGATTCACCGGGACAGTGGCATGCCCGACAGATGTCAACCGGATATTATATGATGATATATTGTATATATTGTGAAGGACGGTACCTTCACAATATATTTTGTACAATTGTTCGTCATCATAACTTCGTCCCTAATTGCACAAACAAAACCTTCGGTTTCCCCGAAGAGGTCACCGAATCGTAGCCAGGCCACGGACGCTAGGAAATCTACATCGGGCCCATGAAGGGCCCGGTAAAATCATCCGTGAAGCTCATTGCTCCGCCATACATCCTTGCGGCCATTGGTATCCAGTACTACAGTCTTGCGCCAGTTCTCTTTAGCCAAGGAGAGCGGGGTGAGTCCTTTGTCCACTGCTACTATATCTCGATGCATCCCCACGTCGGCTTGGGAGAAGTACTCCCTGAGACAGAATATCTCGCGGTTGTGGAGGGTCTTAGCATTTAAAAAGCCTCAACCCCCACACTTCTGCGGGACTTACAGCCTCATTACCGATGAGCGTGGGTGATGCATTCGATATGCAGTCAGCAGCGTACGGACGCTCCTATCCAGGGCGTCAAGTTCGGTCTGAGTACACTTGAGTATGCCGAAGGAGTATGTCAAGACCGACATGACCCAACCGTTAAAGGCACGCACCTTATTTCCGCCTGACAAAAGACTTTTAAGTACTTTTTTCAGGCGGCCATAGAAGCGCTCCTTTAACGATTGCTTCATGTCAGCCTCACTGATACCTAACACCTCCGGCATGCCCAAGTATTTGTAGGTTTCGGTTAAGAAGAGGGATCTAAGGTGTATGGAATCCGAGAGTCGGGGGTTCCCACGGATTCCATAATCCTCCCTCGCTTTACATGCATGACTGCACATTATTTTGTCCACACCAAATTCCATCCTGATAGAATTATTGAAAGTTTCAGTTACCTTCAGTGACTCCAGCAGTTGCAAATTGTTGGGGACAAAGAGTTACAGATCATCCATGTAAAGGAGGTGGGATATTACCTGACCACCTCTTCTCAATCGATAGCCTAAACCTGACCCCTCCAGCAGTGTGCTTAGAGGGTTCAAGGCCAGGCAAAACCCCAGCGGGCTCAGACTATCGCCCTGGAATATACCCCGCTCAATTTGATGGGTTCTCCTATCCCTTGAATTTACCGACATCCTGGACAGCGAAGGACCGTCCTCCATTGCCCCATACATGACGTCAGGAAGGCGCATAAAGTTGTATTTACTTTATACAATTCCAGCACCCTCATGAGCCATGTATATATGTGGCACCGAGTCGTAGGCCTTCTTATTGATTATGTGGAGGAACGAGGTGTGGTGTTCCTCCATCCAACGGGAGGATCCTCCAACCAGGCGGAGTCTTATGCCTAGCGGGCTACTGCCCAACGGTTGATGTTGAGAGGTTGTATTTATAATGTCTGCGTGTTAAATCATGATAGCGCGATGTAGTAACTGTCATCTATGAGAGTTGTCGATATTGTTGCTGTAGTCATCTACACCACCGATGTGTTGCGTAGTTCGCATGTGGCGTGGATAGATGCCGCCACAATTATAATAATTATAAAATAAAACTAATTAACATCAGAGTTATCGTAAGCATAACAAGGAATCAGTACTTACAGACTGAGCGGGCCCTGTTGGCAAACCCTACCTCATCAAGTACCAGCATGACACGTTAAATGACATGTCCTCTTTCACCCCATATATGTCTCATGTTAGTACTCGCCGATTCGTCGTCCGACCAGTAACAGGCTTGAGAAGGCGGCGCGCAGTGTTCCGCGCGTGTGGACATGGGGGCCAGACCCCACAGAAGTAGGGGTCCGCCAATGGCTGGCGGACCGAGGCCTGCTGGGGTTGCGGTGCATACAGCTGTGAATCCCGCGACCCCAGCCATAGATCAGAAGAAGAAACACCTTGGGTTTTTAGCCAGTAAGAGTCCGGTATAGCCCTTCACATTCCCTGGACGGAGGGAATCATTGAGGATGGTAACACGATAAAAAAAATTGTTGCCTACAGTGTATACTCAGTCTATTAATCTGTCCATCAAGAATGACGAAAAAATTACGCGTTGATCTGCAAACAAACGTACGAGGCAAGCTAGTTATATATATTTTTTTAATAAAACTTACTCTTTTAATCATTTTATAGTTTTGTACGTTTACTTGTTTCAGTTTTCACTTTTGTTTTTGAGTAGGTAGTTCGAATTACAATGCTAACGCTAGTATGTAACAACAATAACAGAGATGAGCGACGTCTTGACTATCGACCTATGGAGCGCGCGGTTAAAATATGTATACCGTTATTTAACCGATATATTTCGGTTAATCGTTATTATTCGATATTATTTAATTTCGGTATCAAAATGTATCGATACAGAAATTTTAGGATACCGGAATTTTAGGATACCGGAATTATAGGATACCGGAATTTTAGGATACCGGAATTTTAGGTTACCCGTTTTAAATCGATATGACGTCATACCGCTAAATTAAGATATCCCAATTTTTCGGTAATTCAGTCCCTGGTTTTAACTAGTGATACAACACTATTACCTGGTGGTATCGTTCTACTTTAAAATACCCACCGTACCACCAGGGGTACGGTGGGTCTGCAGTGTCGCCAAGCACAAAACTAAATAATCTTAGGAATTGATTTTGCATTATAAGTGCACAAACGATCTATCTACTCCTAAAGCCTGGTTCTTATAAATATTGTTTATAACCTGAACACAATCTAATTATACAATTTCTCGCTTCCAGACTAAAAACAAGCACATACCACGCGTACGTGCCTATAGCGCGATCTGCCGAACAGGTGTCGTCATTCTGCCGCGACGTGTGTGTCAAGTTGCAAGCCTGCCCGTGTCTCTTCGGCCCAGACGAGTACATCGAGCAGTGCCCCAATGACTGTCAGCACGTCGACAAGTCTACCTTTCGTAAGTATTGTCTCGCAAGATGAGGTCCAAGCTGTACATGAGCAGTCTATTCTAACTGAATGACCTTAACAATTTCCGTACCTAATTATAATATCCCTATCTGCCTCTGTCAACACTCGTATGACTGCAGACTACGATAATTATATTACACAAAGCCCAATACCGACACGTTTCCAACACAAAAACAGTTTGCGCTGCAAAGTTACGAGAATTGATAATTAATATTACATTCACAGATCATAACACCGAACGTCGCGGAAGACCAAAAGGCAGCGTCAATGGTCGAAAAAAAAAGAAAAAGGCAGTTCCAGAAAAGAAAGAAAAAGAGCAGCAACCCTCTCAAGAAACGGAGAGCAACAAGGATGTAGAGTCCGTAGAGAGTGAGCACAGTGCCGGATCCACCCCGCCCTCTGAGCCCGGCACGAGGCCCAACTCGCCTGACAGCCTCGACTACAAGCGCACCCAGCGCAGGAAACGAGAAGCAAAACATAACTACCCCAAGCTGGAAATGAAAACACGAGGCGCGAAACTACCAAACTTTGCTCTCCAAATGAAAGAGGCACACTGGAACAAAAAAGATGTAGAAACAATATACAGCAATACCTGCGTTAAGAAACAAAACTCGCAAGACAGCGACACAGAAAACGAGACCAATGAGAGCAGTTCAAATTCTAGAGATGCCAAAAATATTTCCGACGTCTCGGACTCTGAGGAACCAGAACTGAAAAAGTTGAAATTCAACACTTACGATCCTCTGCCATCCGATAATAAGATGTTCGAAAAAGATATGGCAATGTCATGGATGAAAGGAAAATTGAAGCTGTCTCCAAACCCATTAGACTGGTCAGTTGATGACGTATACGCGTACTTAAGCAGCACTGAGGATTGTAAACTTATTGCAGATAAAATGAAGCAAGAGGAGATAGATGGCCAAGCCTTCGTTATGCTAGATCTGCCTGTCATTAGGGAATTTTTGCACATGAAGAAGGAATTTGCACTGCAACTTAGTAAACATATAGCTATGATGAGGTGGTATATAATTAATTTCGAGGAATGCGGTGTATCGTGATTATGTTCCTTATTCTATTCTTTGTCTAGTCCACAATAAAGTATTTGTTGAATAATTATTATTGAATTTATTTCATTTCAAAAACGTAACATCGACCTCAAGACGACTTTCGGAATTTCCTGCACAAAAAGTTACAAATTTTAGATATGAATGATTTTTCGCAATCACGTTCATGAGAAAAATCTTCGTTGAGGTATATATTCTTCTTCGCTGAAGAAACTTTTACTGGTATTTCCCTATCAGGCTCGTCAGAGTCCTCTTCTTGCTTAACATAGTTTTCTAATTCCATCTTCTTAGCAGCCAGTCTCTCCATATTCTCTGCAGATGCAACGTGTTTGCCTTCAGGCACCTTTAAGAACGGTTCTTTAATATGAATTTCGGATAACAGATTCCGATCATTCATTTTTATTTGCACACAAGGACTTCCACTTACAAGATAAATGTTGAATCCTTGATCTAGAAATTCTTTTCTGTAACAACGTTGAGCTTTTGCGGCATTTTCGTCTAAAGTTGAATCCGTCAGATAATTATCATTTTTATAAGCTTCGATTACCGGTTGTAAATTTTTGCCATCTGAATAAGTGTTTGTCTCTAAACTTGACTCTTCGTCACAACTGCTCATATGAGTTGCTTTGTCTTTGACTGACAATGCCGTTAAATCATTGGATTTCATGCTTAAATTCGAAGCAGAGCTCTCTGAAGACATTATATGCTGTATCATGTCTTTTACAAACTCTTCCATATCACCAATAGCGTCCTCTTTATTCTTTGCAAGAATTTCATAGAACCTTTTTTTATAAAGTTCGAAGTCGCTCATGCTTGCATAGAAATTATCAAATATTTGAAGAACAGTCGTTTTAAAAAATTTAATGTTGGAGTCCAAACTGCTGATCGAGTTACAGTCTGTTTGAAGTTCTTGCGATATATTGTTAAATATTTTGATCTCCAATTTATCGAGTTCGGAATTAGTTAAAGATCTTTTGTTATCCTTATTTTGATTATCTTGGTAATTTGATTCTTTAACGGGCACTTCATCGTGTTCATATTTCTTGTAGTATTCTCTGAGGGTTTTAAAAGAGTCATGTGCATCGCTGTTGCATTTTCGAGTGCTATCCAACTCAACACTGTATTCTTTTTGGAGGACAACATTCAGTTCAGATTTGCAAAAGTTGTCAGAGTTTCCTGAATTTTTGGGTGCTGCTTGTTGTGTAAAGAAGCTGTGCCTCTCTTTCAGACTACGATTTGATTGATCGCCTGTAAATAGAAGAAATAAGTAAGTACGTGAAATCATAAGTTTACGTTTAGTTTTAGTATACGCTCATCGCAAAAAACTATAATAATAAACCAACAGAGTAAGATAGATTTTCTTGTAAGTTGTACTCTTATTCCTGGAATGCTATTCCCCCTAGATTCAACAAAATGTTAAGATTCTAAAAAAAAACACAGGCACTGTCTGACCAGCCGTCCGGTCTCGTTTTGTGTACGAGATAAACCGAAATCGTAGACAAAACTGGTTTATCGAAAAGCTTCTGAATTGGGAAGCTAGGTAACAAATCGAAGAGGTCATGCTAAGCAACTGTGCTGTCGACTACTTTGTTTCCTTATTCTTATGAAGAAAGTGTTAATTGAAAAATCTTTGGTAGCTGAGAAGTTGAGATACTATATGTAATATATTTATTTACCCATGATTATCTAGTTCTGGTAATAGAATAATAATCAGGAATTTAGTACGCGAAAAGAGAATATTGTTCTTAATATTCCTGGTGGACTTTTTCGCGATACACTTCATAGATTTATATCTGAAATAGGATCATAATAAAATAGTCTAAATAGGATCAAAAACCTAAATAAACAAGACTATAATTTTTGGAAAATTCTGAAATGCACATGATTACATATTGTGTCAGATCCTATTTAAAACGTACCTAGTGTTTTATTTTCTTTGTTAATGGTAGTGAAAAGAAAAACTAAATGGTCTTTATTCAAATTTCGCGGAATTGAAATGATAGAACCACAGAGTATATTATTTGGATAGAGGGGTGATTCAAATAAGAATCGGTTGACGGTCCACCACGAAAATGACTTATGATTACTGAAAATGTTTGTCGCAACATAATAACGGTTTTGCGTTTCTTATATGCACTGAAAGCTACTAAAAGCTACTAACTAAAAAAACTCACTCAACTAACTCAAAATGAATACGCGGGAGTTTGCTTTCATTTCTTGTTTTCGTAGAAAACAAGACTACATAAAGATCAAGAAATCTTAAAACAGAAGTATTTTTTTATTATTTTCAGTGCTATGATAATCCGTATATAACCGGCAATAAATATGTTGTGTACGCTCAAATTCATTTAAAATCATTTATAATAGGCACGGAGGACAGTAATAAAATTAGGTCGGTGACCGAATGCATCGACCGCATTCGGTTTAACCGATTATGTTCGTTTGCATTAAGTCGCGCTACACACTAGTTGATAACCGATACATAACAATTTACACTAATCCTTAGAGCGTTTAACTCTTCTTTCTCTTCTCCGTGGTTTAACCAAGGACTTTATATAGAACAGTACTTATTACTTCCACGGACTAGAAGAAAAAGAAGGACTCCGCGCCACGCATATCAAAAGTGAAGCACCGTACCGATCTATGTGTGCGTGATTTGAGGAATACCAGATAAATGAAAATTTCCCCATTTTTTTTAATATTTTGAAAGTTTCATTTCTTTAAATGAAGCCATATAAGAAGTCCGCTTACATTATTTAATTGCAATTACAAACATATACTTAGTTAAAACTTAAAATTAAGTATTTATTTTGTATGAGTGACAAGAAAAACGTTTTCGACGGAATTCAATGTTCTTCATCTCTGCAGGCTCTTGTTGTTTTAATCCTATCATTATTCCATGGTTGATTTGCTGTAGGAAATCTATAAAAATAATCATATTCAATACTTGCAAAAAACTTACAAAGAACACAAAAATATGGATTACCCAATCTCTCGGGAAAATTACCCATTTATTTTCCGACAGCACTTCTATGTCTTTTGAGGTTTTGTGTTCCAATAGTAATGATTTTAAAATGTCAAAAATACAATAAATCAACAGGTTAAATAAGTGTCTTACTTGTGAATGTTATTCCTTGACACTTTTTCTGGGATGTAGAATTATTTTTAAACCATTTCACAACACAAGAAGGCATTATTTTATTTTATTACTTGACGTAAACAGTACCTACAATGACGGCACGGTGCCGCGTAATGGCGGCCAGTCGGCACCTTATGATGTAAATGTGTGCGTGAGGCATGTTTGTACAAACGGTCCGGCATACTTATAGTGCTTCACTTTCGATACACGTGGCGCGGAGTCCTTCTTTTTTTTCTAGTCCGTGATTACTTCTATGGGTTTAACTAGTCGGTAAGACGGCGACGGTAACCAAAACGGTAATTTTGAAGTTTCATGTATAATGTGCGACTAGCGTCCCTGTTTTTGTACTCTTTTTTGTCAATGTGTACTAACTAGAAATTACTGACATTCCGCGATTGGTGTGCTGTGGACAAAGCTGTGAATCTGTCCTCTAAAATTATAAACAATACGAACTCTGAACTGAACTCTGAACAATTACTAAAGCAACTGAACTCTTTTTTCTTTTATCAATGAAATGACACTAAACTGTTAAGAAACTGTTCAGTCAACTGTCATTTAACGTTTAATCAGAAAACGTTAACCGTTTTTCACGTGCATTTCTATTAAATGTCTTTGTTTGTGGACCTGTAATGTAATAATATTTGAAAATTTGGCATTGTTTCTAAACGTTCAACTCTGCTTCGTTTGTCTCTGTGCATGTAATGAAAGAAAGAGAACTATACATCTGCCATAAGAGCAAAAGAGAAAGGTAGAAAAACGGACATGGATTTAAAAAATAATGTTTGTCTATGTCTAATGTCTAGCCAGTCATTGAACCGTCAATTGCTGAACGAACGAACGACAGCGAATCTCAGAGGCCCCGCCTTTAAATCCGTAATTTTATTATTTCAGTTGGTTTTCGCGATGATATTATTATAGAAACGGGCACTTAGGTAATAATTTCCACCAGTTCAAATGTATAAACATAATCTATGTTAAGACTTAATCGAGTTAGCATTATCGGAATGCAATTATTGATTTGCCGTGTACGGCAACAAATAGTGAGATTGTGCGGGTTTTCTAGCGTTACCCTGTTGTGAAACAGTGTTACTAAAAGGGCTTAGGGAATTGCGGTACTTTTTAAGTTCGCGTAACAAGTTTTTGTGTCATACGAGGTCGGCAATTTAGTGTATTTGATGTTGCTATTTTTAGTGGGTGTTGTCATTGTAGTCCAAGCTTTATTCGGATTAGGTCATCGAGTGCGGTGAACATGTGTGCCGGAGAAATGTGTTTTACTAAGTTTTAAAGTGGTTTATTTGATTTCTTGTTAGATACACGAGTACTACGACGTAGGAGAACGGAGGTAAAGATGGGTACAACAAGAATACTGTGTTTCATCGCGGTAATATCATGTTCGGCGGCGTTATGTGAGTATTATTTACTATTTTATTTATGTATATTACTCTCTCTGTTGTTATATCCCTTGTTTATCGTATTGCAAGGCATAGTTCATTCAACTTTTTCTCACTTATTCCATCCCCAGGGATATAATTGAGTTATGAGGTAGACTTGTTGATATGTACAACTCTCTCTTGTAACCGTCGTAATTATTGCCTTCCTGCTTACACCTAACAATGTGTCTCAGTTTACTGAATAGAAAATGTATTTTGAAAAAACATAAAAACTTAAATATTTCCTGAAATTGTAAGTCATGAGTTTTGGTGCTGTAGGTAAATTAAATATATTACTTAGTACATAATATATCTAACTTATTAATTAAGATCCTTGTCCATTATTTAGCCAGCCACATAAATCACATTAGAAAAAAATATCAAGCCAAAGAAATACAAATAGAATATACATACTTCTTTTTAATTATTTATAATATATAAATTATATATTTACTTTATGGTCAGACAACTGGTCTAATCTTAGAATATCAACATTACCCAATAACTGGGCTGCACTCTGATGGCAGTCCTTGTTTAAAATACTGGTATTCAGCTGCATCTAGTTAGACTGGAAGTCAGCTTCCAGTCTAACTAGATGCGGCTGCCCTTTAGTTAGAAAAAGGCTAGAAGGAAGGATAGTTATGTATATTGTTGCTTAAGTTCCAACACAGCGTAACTGAAAACAGTAAACTTTTCAGGAGAGCAAAAAATATATCCAGCTTTATGGAGAATATATGGCTTTATGGAGCATACACTGTGTTTGGAAATAACGCATTGCTATTGAGTCTAACCGCTAATTGTAATTAGACAAACAATGCGTTTTTCAATTCTCTATCAAATGACGTGCCTAACTCAAAACTGCAATTTTTTGAGTTACGCAGTTTTAGAACTTATGCAACGATATTTACTTTATGTACCCATATAAATAATACTACAAAGATCACTTAGAAATGTAGACCACAGAGGCACTGGTTTTTTTTCTTAAAGAAAATTTTCTACTTTATTAAACTATATAGGGCCAAATAAATCCACCGATAAGTTGCGTAAGTTAACTTGTGCAACCAACTTAAAAACTGTGAACACACCCACAACAAGTTGACTTCTACAAGTTTTACAAACTAAGCAAGCACTTGCGCAATAAATCTTGCTTGTTGATACAATGCTTTAAAAACAACATAAAATAATAAAATTACGACTCCTTAAATTCTTCAATGACTTATATGGTGACATTACTCACATATCATATCATATCTTAATTTAGTAGTCTACATGCCTGATTTGTAATTGACAACATTGTTTTGTCCTTGCTCGTGCCATGATCAAGATTTTGATGTCATAGATTGAATTTAGCTCTGTTTGGGCTACCCACCTTTGGGTGTACAAACTAAAATAGATTTATTAGCATTTGTTATTGAATGAACTTGATTTAAAAAATATTTTTTAAACTTGCACAATTTTTTTAACATTTTCCTCTTTTATGCCCAATATGTCATTGTTAGGATATAGGCTGCACATTTTTTAAAATATTTTTTTAGTTAAGTAAATAAACAAAAAGTTCGCACTAGAAGCAAATATTTAATAGCATAAAAATTATATCAATTATGTGGCTAGTAAATAGTTTAGTATAATGATGCTCCCACACTGAGCTATAAAATCTAACTTATAAAATTTTATACCACTACTAGCTGTTGGCTGTTGCCCATGATTACATTCACATCCTAGGGGAACTACTCTATGTAACCAAATAAAAAGTGTCATACTTTTTAATCCACAACATGGCCTATCTGTATGCCAAATTTCAGTCAAATCCGATCATCTGTTTATGTGTGATTGAGTAACAAATATTCAAACTTTCATAATATTATTATATGATAACATTTCTATGACTTTTACATTTTGTTCAGGTTTTTGTTACATGTCATGTTACACCTCAGTGGAGCATCATTAAACATAAATCTTTCTAAACCTAGATCACAACTAGTACTTATAAGCAAACCAGAATCAAGACTGATTTCCAATTAGTATAAGGTAAACTGCAGACTTCTATTCCAATCTAGTTTAGTATACAGGGTGGTAATTTGAGATGGGGCATGAAGGGCAACTACCTTAACCATTGTAGCTACAGGAAAACGTCCTTAGAAGACCACCCTTAACTTTTGAGATAATTTAAATCGGCATTCACAGATTTTGAAAAAAAAGTACAGTCAGCGAGAAAAAGGGTTGTTTTCACAAAACTTTTTTATGATGCCAATCGATTCCATTTCCCATAAGGATCAAAAGACTCTTACGGACTAACTGAGGTTGGAGTACTAGAAAAGTCAGAAATTGCAAAAAACTTATTTGAGATGGGGTAGTAATAGGGGCAGCTACCTTAATCGTTGTGGCTAGAGGAAAATGTTTTTAAGAGACTATCCATGTTTTTTGAAAATATTTCGAACTGCATTCACAGATTTTGAAAATAAAATAACTTATTTTTCAGCCTTAACGTCACTTTTAACAAAATGTTGTTTTTCGTGATTTTTGACGTTTCTAGTACTTTTACCTCAGTAGGTCCAGAAGAGTATTTTGTTCCTTATGGGAAATAAGATCGATTGGCATCATAAAAGAGTTTTGTAAGAACTGACCATTTTTTTGCTGACTGTACCAAAATTTTTTTTTCAATATCTTTTTATGCAGTTCAAAATAATGTCAAAAACTATGGCCAGTCTCCTATCAACATTTTCCTGTAGCGACAACGATTAAGGTAGCTGCCCTTATAACTTACCCATCTCAAATAGTTTTTTGTTATTTCTGACGTTTCTAGTACTCAAACCTCAGTTGGTCCGGAAGAGTATTTTGATCCTTATGGGAAATGGGATCGTTTGGCATCATAAAAAAGTTTTGTTAAAACAGCCATTTTTCTCGCTGACTGTACTTTTTTTTCAAAATCTGTGAATGCCGATTGAAATTATCCCAAAAGTTAGGGGTGGTCTTCTAAGAACGTTTTCCTGTAGCTACAATGGTTAAGGTAGTTGCCCTTCATGCCCCATTTCAAATTACCACCCTGTATAATTGTAGCATACTGCTTGGTGCATATTACTTCGAACCTGTAATGGATGCATAATTCAAAGACTAACAATTTTTGTTTGACCAATTGTATTGAGTGAGAAAGAATAAAAGTTTAAACTACACTTGGGAGCAAAGAAATCGAGCCACTCCTTTTTTCACGTGTCCTGGTTATTAGTTTTGGTTTCATGAATTATATAATTCAAATTACAAAAAACTACCCTCATTGTAAAGGTTACTAAATAACCTTTTAGGCGATATGTTTAGAATTGATCTGTTCCATAATACCAAAAATAATAACAATTATAACTACGTGTGTACGTATTTATTTGCTCCCAAGTATATTTTCAAATGAGAAAAGTTACTTTGAAATTATTACTAAGCCGTAAACTGTAGTTAAAAATAGATAAATAGTCATATTATAATGAAAAACAAAGTTCTGAAGTAGATTCAAGTTTTCTTATTAGACTTAACCAATATAATGTTGATCCAATATACTGTTATGTTAACAAAAAGGAGGGAGTTCTCAAATACTTTTTTTTTTGTAATATAAATTCTTGGTTTTCTATCATTATACTTAATTTTACTATCAGTCACCTTGGTAGTTAACATTTTTGTATATCCAAACATACATTTCTATCATAATGCAGTAGCATCCAAGACAAAGAATATCCACATTTAATTGTATGCAAAGTTTGAGTCAGTTTTGCATAATTTTTCATTTTGTATGTATTGTTAAATACAATCAACACATCACTATTGGCAGATTGGCACTCAAAGCATAGGGCTACTATCAAAGATTGGCAAGTAGTGGGTAGTGTGTAGGGCTCCAATTGAAGTAGGAAACAGTGCCAACTAGATCATATCGCAATCAGGATGCCTTCTCAGTCACAGATTGACAAATGCATTGTTGATACAACTATTTGTTCTAAACTCACAATCGATAATAACCATTTCTTTTAAAAACTCTTGGAAATGTGTATTACGTATGTCCATATTTCAGATTATTCCTAAATATGCATCTGCTGTCGGACTAACATGCGTAGCGCGACATAATTTTCTCGTCGCATTATCTCGTACCAAGACAAGTTAAGCCAAAAATTTTGTCGTTTTGCCACGAGCTATTGCGACAGCAAAATTATATTGCCCTGCGCATGTGAGGCTCGCTGAGTATCATTTCATCAGAATTATTTAAAAATATTGATATTTTTAGTAACATTAGTTTAGGAATTTGAAGATTTAAATTCAAAAGAATAAGTATATTAATATGTTTTGAACAAAACCTTGTAATACTTATAAATAAAATGAATGAGATCACAAGGGACTGAGCAGTAGGAGTAAATTGGTGCTGAAACACTGACCTAACCCAATGTTATGCAAATGCCTTGACATTTAGTAACAGCTGAGAAAAGTTATTATTGTCTTACATAAAGGTGAACCTTCTAGCAATGTACTTTTTGGAATTTAGTAATATCTCATAATAATATGTAGTAGAACCGCTACAGTGGTTCATTTTCTTTATGAAGTTTTGTATTGAGATATTTATTTCTGTAAATGAATCTGTTACAGTCACTTTTACAAGTCAATAATGTTTTTTTAAGACTAGATGTCGCCGGCATTTCATCTCTGACTAGCTCTGAGAAGAAAAGCCGAAACAAAATCAGAGGTCAAGGTCTATTTTTAGGAATCATTGAACACTACAACTTGGCCTTTCTTGTCTTTTTTTGTATTAACTTTCGAGAGACACATTCTTATTTATAACTAGCTTTTGCCTGCGGCTTCGCTCGCGTAAACATTATATTATTGTAATTTATTTAGGGATCCCTAATTTTTTGAAACTAAAATTATAGCCTATAGCACTCAGGGATAACGTAGCTTCCTATTGGTGAAAGAATTTTTGAAATCGGATGATTAGTTTTGGAGATTACCTCCTACATACAAACAAACAAACAAATTCTACCTCTTTATAATATTAGTATAGATTAGTTACGGTTTACTAACGTGCTCGTGTCGGTCGTGTTCGACTCACGACCTCGAGGCGTGTTCAGCTCATGATTAAAGACTCCGTTTGGGTCTGAAACTAGTCGGACCATCCCGAAAATGCACGTGAGTAAACCGTAACTAAGTAATCATAAATATTTATTTGGTCTCCCCAATATTTTGTTATAATTATCTACTGAACATCCACCAGAGCTGTGCGAGGAAAATGTTCAGTGCGAAAATGTGTAGCGAGGATGTGAAACGGTGTGACCCTTTCCACCAGAGCTGTGCGAGGAATGTGTAATGTGTACAAATGAGCGGTACGAGGATAGGTAGCGGACTCTTTTCGAATATGAGGGAGAATAATACACATTCCTAGCAACACATTCCTCGCAACACATCCCTCGCTCGCATTTCTTGCTTGTTTTGTATGAACAAAAACCTCGCACCGCTAAGCCCATATCCACCAGAGCTACGCAGAGCGAAGCTAGGTAAATGAAGTGATTCTATTGGTGCTTATAAAACACATTCCTCGCTACGCAGCTTAGCACAGCTCTGGTGGATGCTCAGCCTTAGCACTGTAAAATATCAGCTTCCTAGTTTTAGTGCAAGGCGGTGCCATTAGACCCTACACAGTAGGTATAGTGCTGTTTGCCTCAAACAATTAATGACCTAGTCAATGCCACTCCTAATTAAATATTTGGTAATGCTTATAATTTCATTAGTATGGCTTTTTTAACTGTTAATATCCAATAGGAAATATATGATGCACATTCAAAAACCATCAAATAATAACTTGAGTCATAAAACTTAAATAAGTCATGGTTTCATATTAACTTCCATTTTCTAACAATTACTTAGTGTTATTGTACTACTTTTTATCCGACTTCAAGAAAGGAGGAGGTTTTAGTTTAATGTAGGTACAGTCAACATCAAAACTAAATGATGATAGTACAAAGTTTCAAAAGTGTTTTATGAATGTAAACTTGTGTTTTATTAGTGGACATTAATTTTGTACATAAAATAACAGAATAGACAACAGTAAATTAATTAGTTTTTTTTTTTAAAATAATCATTGCCTACTTGTTAGTTGAATTCAAAGTTTCAAAAAAAGTTATCAACTTTTGATATTGATTGTATCTACACTAGCCAATTACACGATAAACAACATTAAATTGTGACAAAAATTATATCATAGGAGTACCTACCTACATACAAAACCTAATAAAATGTCAAAAATATATTTTTATCTTGTCGGTACTATACTATAATGTTAGTAGGCATTGTCACTATTATGAAAACAAACTGCATAATAATAACATTTTGGTGATAAAAACTTAAAAAAAAAAAAAAAACTTTAACTGATACTTAGTTTTTTAAATAAAAGTAAGATTGAAATCACCAAAAATCATAAACTATTTTATGTATGGTATGAGAGTTTGTGGAATTGGATTATTTTGTCCATCTATAATCAGTAGTAAAAAAATGAGTCTCCTAATACTAACCCAAGAATCACCAAAAAGACAACACCAGTATACCACCAAACACAACATTATCTAGAAATAATAATTACTGAGCAGGGACTGAGAAATCCAGTATACATCATGATGCCATTTGTTCTCAGTGACGTCACCGCCGAAGATCGTCAAGCAGCCGACACAAGAAGAGATTCTGTTCCAAGTCGCACAGCCCGGCGAGGTGGACAAGCCGTTCATCATAGAGTGCGAGGCTGAAGGCGAACCGGCACCTAAGTACGTCACCTTGTTTTACTAGACTTAAGATGCAATTTTGTTCGTTTACGTGCATTTAATTGCATAATGGTGAATTATTGCCGAGTTTTGTTTGGAATTGTACCCCTATACAATTCGTGCAATTTCTTTAAACCTCGTGGTCCACTGGTGACACAGATTGACCTTGCATGGGATTTTTACAGTTTCGACAGTGTTTTTAAAGAAAAGAAACATTTTTTTCGTAACGTACGTTTACTAAGTTTAGCGCCCCCTGTTAACTCACTGCGCGGAGCGATATCGAGCTAGTTATGCCCGCCAGCTGTATCACTTTCCATTCATGTATGCGTAGAATTGAAATATTAAAAAAAAAATGGTAGGTACTTTTTTTAAATCGTATTCTTTTAAGCAAAATCCTCTGCAGGTTTAATCTGCACCAGTTATAGATCATGTCGTTTTAAGAAATTACACAAATTCATTTACGCTCTAAATAGTACGAGTTTATAGTACCTATTGCAATAGTTTTCGTAAGCTCGCTAAACTCTTATCTCTTTTACACACCTGCAAGAAAAAGAGACAAATAAAAAATTAAATTTTAAGCTATCTCACGAAAGTTATTGCCATTTTCATAATTTTTAAACTTTTTCACACGGATAATATCAAGCTCAAGCTATACATTTCCAGTATAAGCTGACCTCTCATTGTACGGAAAGCCTACACAATGTGAGACCACACATACACAGTGTGTCACCAGTCACCCTTGCCTCTCTGTGAGTGTTGTAAAAGGCGACATAAGGGCCCGAAACACTTGTAACATCCATCAACACACGCGTGTGCTTTACGAACTTCCGAAGATGAAATATGGCCTATGAGCATGCTACATTCGTGTCGCATGGCACAGTGTGTTACAAGAATGTTTTCGGCTTTACTTCTGGAAGTTGGGAGCAACAAAAATCAGAACACTCATCACGTAACCCAATCACCATTTCCTCTGTCCAACGTGTAAGCGCGGTGGTCGCTTTTTCGTTCGAGGCAGCAGGAAAAATTTGAGATATTAATGATTTGTTGCCTCTGTTTCTTCGTTAGTATAGCATTCTTTCAGCTGTATATGTATTGCGTGATTCACACATTCATGGCATGATTATTATTTTGTTCCGCAACATGTCGTTGAATTGAGTTGTTTATGTCTCTGTGATAATCGTATGATTAGACCAAGCATGTCGTTTAGTTTGAGGACAAACGTAAAGTTTTATTAAATGTTATTCATCAATTTATCCGTGACTCGAAAATTAGTCACAGAGGTTTAATGTTAAGAAAATTTACGATTCATTGTAGTCCTCTTAAAGTTTATCCCACCCCACTCTGAGCGGCAAACGGGTCACCATTTTCGTCGCCTATAAAAAGCCAGGTTTCTTGTTTCTCCATAAATATTCTAGTTTGGCCTTTCCATCTTTATGTTACCTGGAAGTTACAGAAAAATCAGCTGTTTTAGTCGCGTATTTCTAGAATATACAAGACCAGAACGCATCCATATGAAAATGACCGAGTATATTTTAGAATGTTGTAAATTACTTAAAACTTCGTTTTCAAAATATACACGAATTTTGCGGACTGATCGCATATGCTTTAGAATGTTCCGGGTGAGAAAACGAATTAAAAAATATACAGTGTCAGTCACATTTAATCCGTTTTTATAAGGAGTCCGTTTAAATGGATCTACTTATTTTTATACCTAAAAGTACACCTCATCGTTAGAAGTGTTTTTGATCGTCACACATAATGATTTTTTATAAAACATACAACGTGAATTATGAATGAAAGATTACTGCCGACATTTTAATGTTAATATTATTAATTCCTCAATGGAAATTAAAGCGCTAAACAAAAAATATATCATAATGTTTAATATACCATGTGGTCAGTAAATACAGCCAAACACGCATGTGATCGTCTATTTTTTTATTTGTGGCTGTTTTGCTGGTTCGCTCAAATCTAGTACTCTGCTTGGTGAACCAACCAAGGAATTTTATATCGTTGTTAAATTGAAGTAGAGTATATATAGCTGAAATTGGACTGCGGAATAATCAAATTAATAATTATTCGCGGCCCGTCAGCGGCTCCGCACGTGGCCAATGAAGGAATAATACGATTATGTTTAGCAAAACTTGTATAAACCGCCGTAAATTGTAGTATAAAGATCTAAAAAAAGAATAATTCTCGTTATAGAATGATACACGCATCATTGACTCGAATCGACCCAAACACACATAGCAAATTGAGTAGGTACCTATCTTAAACCGGGTGAAAATTACAATCAAATACCTACGTAAAATCCCTCTGATTACCGACTGGGTACTTCTGAGCTCGAATCCATGTGTGGATCAGATAGGATTATCACTTGCGTTGCGATGAAGATAAACGTTGTGACGAAACCTGCAATTATGAGAGGGCCCCAAAAAGTTCTCGATGCTGTGTGTAGTTAGCTAACTCGCACCAGCAGTGCGAGCACGGTTCTTTTTATCGAATTTTATCGAGACGTTAAGTTATCCACTCTAAACTTCAAATTTGACATAAGATATTGATAAAACGACAAAGGTAGCACGGATCGCAATTTACCATTGATTTAAGAAACATAAGAGGATAAGACCTAAATTGATGTTTTTTTCTTAATACTATGCCAATATGTACCGCGTTAAAAAATATAATCTGTCTCGTTCTTACACGTAATTTACAAATGTAAAAAGTGTGTATACTATATTATTATGTCATAGATTTTAATTTTCTATTATAATTTTTCAACGTCACCAAGCTCCGCCTTGAAGGATATTTTTGACATGACGCCATTTTAGAGATCTACCCTTTCGTCTGTCATTCAAGCTTTGTTCGAAGTTTATTTACAGTTTTACAGTGAACTTTGGGTGTTTAGGTATTTTTTGTTGTATTATAAAGGATAAGTGAACAAAACCTAACATGACAAAGTGTTGCATCAGAAGATGTAATTCATTGCTGAGGGCGGAGTCGACGCCATAAGAGGAAAACTTGGCTTCAGATCATGTGACCACATCGGATATCCTCTTATTTTTCTTTCATCAATGTAATTTACCGACGCCTCGATATGAAGTCGACATGCTCGATAAGATTCAACGATTATATCGACTTTTGACAGTTCTTATTGGTAAATTTCTCGAATTATCTCGAATTGTTGTCGTCTTTAAAAAGTTGGTCGATAAAGACTTTTTGAAGCAAAAAAATGGATTTTGGAGAAATCGTCTTGTTAATATTGAAAGCAGAGCGCGTCGGGACGTGGAAAGAATCCACAGCGGAGTATTTTTTTATTATTCTGTGGTTATTTTCTAATTGCTTAGATTATTTAATAGTATTGTAAATATTTTAGTGATAGTATTTGTGTATCTGCATATTTCTGGTGTTGCTATTTGTAAAGTTGATAAGCTGTGGAGAAAACATAGCCGTCGACAAGGCTCTATAAAGTTCCCGAAGCAAGTTCCGTGCTACCGACCCTCGATAAGATTCGGTATGTTTAAATTTTTATCGACTCGAGATCTTATCGAGTCGATTCGAGAAATTTATCAATTCTAAACGTCAAATTTGACATAAGATGTAGATATAACGACAAGAGCTGTCGTTTTATCCACATCTTATGTCAAGTTTGACGTTTATAATTGATAAATTTCTCGACTCGACTCGATAAGAAGAACCGTGCTCGCACTGCAGGCTAGCGTGGTGGACTAAGGCCTAATCCCTTTTCATTCTGAGAAGAGGTCCATGCTCAGCAGTGGTACAGTAATGGGCTGATTATGCATGGCTATTGCTATTAGAAATCTCATAGATTCTTCCTGACTAACGATCGGATCACTTACTACCACACCAGTGTCTGTAGACAAATGGCAATCGACGATCGCCATCGCCAGAAAATAGATACGCCAGTTAAATGTATGGAAATTACATAAGCAGATCGCTTGACCGGTCGAAAGCCGCTGTCGTTTCTATTCTCTAGCGATCATCGATTGCCATTTGTCTATAGACGCAGTATTACTAGAGAACTTTACTCAGCAGGGCGCAGTGCACAAATTCAAGCTGTAAATGACTGCCAAGCCAGTAAATTAGTTTAATATGTTATTTATGCTACACATAAAATCTAGCTAAAATCTCGATTGGAAATGGGTAAACGTATAACATTGTTGACACAAAAACTGGGGGAGATAACCCCTTAAACCAGGAAAAGTTATTTATTTATTCGCTGATCGCACTAAGATGTTATCGGTATGAAGGTGGACGCTGCTATCCATACACTAGACCTTAAGCCACTACGGGTAAATAGGGGGATGGTTCATCTTACCAGGAGACTACGCAACGTCAAGTGCTACTAGACTAGATTTCCCAGGGGAACCACAGTTTCATATGAGATAGTATCTAGTGCATATCCTTACCGTGACGCAAGCTTCCTGTGTTTCGACCTCATCCGTTGCACTGTGATTGAGTGACAAACAAATTGACTCACGTTTGTATTATTAGTTGGATTTATCATAGCGTTTTATGGACATCACTTCATAGCAAAACTATTTAGCCTTTTGACCTTTGTGTAGTATATCATCATCTGAAACTTGAGTCTATCCATTTATTAATTATATTCCTCGCTGATGTTTCTGGATTTAGTTCTCACTAATTAGATCAATAGTTGCCTTTTCGGTTTATACACGACTGCAATAAAAAAAGAATTGTTACGTTTTCAAGGTTAATGTACGTATGTTTTTTGGAAAGCATAATTTATGTGTCCCACCGACTCCATCTGAATTTCAGATATACAGAATTTGCTGTTATGTTACAAGTTTAACTTGAAAGTTATTAATTACTTCAACTGTACAATGCGTACATACGTAGTTAACAGTGGAAAAGGGTGAATTTTCTTAAAAGGGAAGCCGGACCAATTATTTGTTTAAATGATAATTGAAAATAATAGATACTAGTATTGGCCATATTTCGAAAGGGAAGCCGAGATAGGAATCGAGTTGTATGGAGCCTTCGCCACTGGTAGTTAGGTATCTCTTTTCCTTCTTTGGATCGATTGTCTACGCCAAGTTCTGCGGTATCTTATTCCCATCCAACACAACTTATTTTTTGAGTTTTTAGTGAAATTTTTTGTTTAGAAGATATTTTGTAAATTTCTGTTTATGATTCTATACGACCAGTTTTCGCTGTGGTGGATGCTAGGTGTTGATAAATCTCGTTTCTTTTGTTCTTTTAATTCTTATTTAGTTACAGAGATCTATTTATTATTATTTTAAGTGGCGATTTCCAGTAATGAAAGTAACAGTGTCGGTCAAGCACCTATTAAAGTAGTGTTGTGCGTCTTGTGTGTAAATTGAGACATCACTAGACGCAAAATCCTTTTAAATGCTCAGCAGGGGCTTAAATCACTTCCTTGTCTTCAATGCATAACTTGTGCCCTATGAGTAAGCAGCTAAGTTGTTACTAAGCTCCTAAGTAGCTATACAGTTTTTCTAGGTATATCTAGTTTGATTGATGCGTCTACTAAACTCAGATGAATACAGTTTAAGTCTCCAATAAAGTGCACATAAGAAATTGAGTGAAATAACAAAAAAAAAGACGAGAATAAAAAAACTTTTCTTTTTTCGAGAAAAACATTACAAATTAAAAATATCAGATTTTCCTTATTTTTAAGTGACGGTAATGTTTTTTTAACATTGGCCACATGGTACAAAATCACTACATAGTATAAAACAAAGTCGCTTCCCGCTGTCTGTTCCTATGTATGCTTAAATCTTTAAAACTACGCAACGGATTTTGATGCGTTTTTTTTTAATAGATAGTGATTAAAGAGGAAGGTTTTAAGCTATAAAACTTACACGTGTGAAGCCGGGGCGGGTCGCTAGTTTACTATAAAAAAAATGTTACGTAGTTTTTTTTGGCAATGAATTTATATCTAGTATCTTTATGGAGACTCTCACTGTATACGAAATTACGAAATAGAAAAAAGGAAAACCAATTAATTCTAGAATGTTATCCATCTGTTAGTGGCAATCTACGAAACTCCTAAACCGATTGTTATGTAGTTTTTGCTGCTTCAATCACATAGTAATACCGATGACCTAGCATTTCTATGCACGTTCGTTTATACTCGTATATATATACCTACGTGGTAGTTTACTAGGTAGCTGTACTATAAATACCGTACTCTGAAGGTCCGGGCTATATTATATTAAATGAGTAACTATAATTTGTGGCGCATGAAATCAATGACCCTTGGCAGATAACGGTTTTAAAATTATAGTAATGATCATTATATGAAATAACTTATATTGGAAGTAACTTACTTACCTTTGAAAAGCTTTTTTTTATCTTTGCTTAGTATGACTATGAACGTTCAATAATGGAATTCAATAACATAGTTGTTGCAAATATACGTTGTCGATTTAAAATAGGTATTTCATTTTCAAAATCTATTTTTTATTCAAATTTTATTTTACTTGCGAGGTTAAGCTGGTCTCGCCGCGGTCAGTCCGTGGATGGGTGATCGTTCGTAACACATCGAGACCCCTCCATGCCTCGGAGAGCATGTTAAATCGTCGGTCCCGGGTGTCATACGAATACCTATGACAGTCATTACGGGTAGTCAGACTTTCGGGCTGACTAACCTTAGAATATCGGCATTACCCAGTAACTGGGTTGCGGAGTTCTGATGGCAGTGTAAAATACTGGTATTCAGCCGCATCTCATTAGACTGGAAGCTGACCCCAACATAGGAAAAAGCAAGACAGAACACATTTTACTTCTGTTGTCACAAATCTAATATTAGAGACTAATCACGTTTGTCAGCATCAATTCAAATGCAGCGAAGGTTTATTCGAGACGAAGACGCGAATGCGTCAATCAAATTACGGAGTTGGCAACTTCACAGAAACGTTTAAGTTGCGAATTGATGCTGGAAAGTGTATTCAGTCTAAGGGTGCTTTTCCACCAGAGATATGCTATGCAGCGTTGCTATGGATGCGTTTGATATCCACCAATCATATTTATTGATCTACATAGCATAGCACTGGTGGAAACTGATTCAACTAAGCTACGTTTTTTTTTATATGGAAGGATGTGTGATGTGGATTCGTGCTATGGATGCGAGCTATGGATGCGTGCTATGGATGGTCGCGAGTGGTGTAGCTATGCCCGCCGCTCCTTGTGTCTTCCCTATTGTCGATACTATGCATAGCTCGTGATGCGCGTCTTCCTCGAACAGCTACATAGCTTAGCATCAGTGGAAACGGTCACATAGTTTCGTAGTTTAACTTTTACATTATCGCAGCATAGCTGCATAGCACATCTCTGGTGGAAAGGCACCCTAACGGTGGGACACCAGACTACAAAATCACATAAAGGGTTTATCGAAATATAAAGTAATTAACAATTATGGTGTAGGCAACTAATTAATAACCTACATGTCTAGAACACTAGCATAATAATAGCACTATTGACAAATAAATGACATCAGTAATTAGTAAATGACTGTCTATAAAAAGCTTGTACATTCACAATATCCTTTGTCAACCGCTATAACCGTTTATACGAACAATTATGTTTTTAATATTAAATGACCGACAAACATACAAAAACCACAATAAACAGGGTCCATTCATCGAAGCCATAGATAAATTAGTAGTAAATAAATGCGGGATCATGAATAATTCATGGCGTGAGTCAGCCTTGGTTCGAATGCAGTCATCTCGAGGCGACGGTCGACGATACACTCGGAAATATTATGTCATGTATGAATAACGTTTTGTATTTGAAAAGTATGATGACGGTTGAGAACCTGTTTTTCTCTTTTTTGTAATCTGTGAGGCAGCGTTGATCTCATTGCCCTAGCACTCGATTATTTAAAAGCGTTGGTTAAGTCATGACCGCGAGGGCGTTTTAGCGCGAAGCTGGTGTCTTTGCCAAAATTGGTTCAAGTTTTAGGCAGTCAATTTTTTGGCAAAAGCTATAATAATAATAATATCTTTATTTGCATAAAACATGGTATACATGGTGTTGCAATAATTATAATAAAGAGCTTACATGTTTTGCCAAAATTGTACTTAGCATGCAAATCTTCCACTTAGTAGTAACATGCGATTTTCTTTTATGTGAGAATAACTCATGTCGTGGTAGAAAGATCTGCCAGTCAGCAAGGTTGGAAGCGTGGCTGAGCGCCCAGAGTGCGCCGGACATACTTAAGTAAGTACCATACCGTCACTCATGAAGGCTCTTGTGGATCCCATTTTAATGTTGATTCTAATAACGTAGTCCGGTATATCATCAGGTATATTCAACGTTAGAAGTGTAGAGGAAATCTTCATAGGCGGAATACGTCCACCAATGATTGATTCGTTTCCTGGTAAGGCCGTGTCACTCACCCTAAATAAATCTAGGGAGGAAAATTGGGATGCGTTACAGGATTGGGCAATAAACAAAAAATAAACTGATTCTTATTACTAAAGTATACTAGGAGAGATTCTTGAAGCGAATTTTATGTTATCTTTGTTTTATTTCTTTATTTAAAGTTCATGTACATAGTGGTACACAAGGCGGACTTAATGCCATTGGCATTCTCTACCAGTCAACCTTTGAGTCAAAAATTAAGCATGACCAAAGAAGTACTTAGAAAAAAATAATTAAAACGAATATTGGAAAGATAAATAAAAGGCCAATGCAAACTATTGGCATGTTTTACTTTTTTCCTTTCGCCAGAAATGAAACCTAGGTTATATGTTGAGGACAATACGAGAAATCAATAGCAAAAAGAACCAGGTCTATCAACCGTAACCGAACGAAGATAACCAGAGAAGTATTGCTAGTATCTTTTTGTCAGGCGTTACCCGCGTTACCTATTGTTCTTATATTATAATTAAATGAAAATACAATCATACGTGATATTTTGAGGTTTCCTTTGATAAAATAGAGTTGCTGTTACATTTTTTTCGCACTGGCAGTTTTTTTATCACTAAAACTAGTAAAAAAACTGATAAACGTATCGAATCGATACGCGTTAGTGGGAATACGTAACAGTGAAGCCACACTGCTCTGTTGCGTTGCGTTGCGACGTCGCAGCGCTAGATTTGGACCAATGAGATGTCGCAGGGCAACATTTGGAATCTCTAGGTTGGTCCAAATCTAGTGCTGCGACGTCGCAACGCAACGCAACGGAGCAGTGGGGCCTCGCCCTTAGTGTTGCGATAGCAATTTTAAACGTTGCACGCAATAAGTAAGTATCGCTAACCCAATCACGGGCGTACAGTGATTGACAGGAGTCGATGATCGCTATTGCAACACACATCCACTATAGGATAGGTCTTCTGGGTTACTTTTCTAAATTGTACTATGGAATATTCTTACAAAAAAGAAATTACATAAACATAACTTTACGCCTTCTTCCCCGAAGGGTTGGCAGAGGTGTATAATACACCCACGTTTCGCCGTTATGTTTAAGTCCCATGTAATAGGGGGCGAGCCTATTGTCATCAACCGGGCACAAATCCAGACTCCAAGCTGCTACTGAGAAATTCCACACGGAAAAACCCAATAACACTTTGCCCGACCTGGGGATCGAACCCAAGACCTCACGCTCAGCAGTCGCGCTTGCGACCGCTAGACCAACGAGGCAGTCACAAAAAAGAAATTATACAACCATAAAAACCGAAACCAAAACTATTTATTAAATAATTAGTAGGTACTTCTAGTTTTACAAAAATCTTTGCCTTACCTTATCATAGAACAATTACATGCTACTAAATTCTTATAGATAAAGTTAATTAATCGTAATCAGTACTCGTCTCTCTTTTCACATCATGTCTTATTATGAAATCCAGAAATTGAGCTAGAGGACCTAAGTTTTGTTGATGTCTACCCCACGCCATATACCATAATACAGACATGATGTGGCTACAACAACCTGTGTTCTCTTCCCAGAAATACAGGAACAGTAATGTCCTTTTATTGCTGCTACGCCATCGTTAAGCCCTTCTATCAAGAAGATCTAGAAAGAATATTTAAGATAATAATGTGGAAGCGGGGGACGCAGAATGACTCATTACAGTTGCCGAGTAGGTAGTATTTAACAATGGGAAACTTAAAATATCACACACGGATTATTTTTATTTAAGAAAAATAACGCCTGATAAAAAACAATAGCAATCTACTAAACACTCTCTAACTTGGTTTTGTTACGGTTAGTAGACCTAGCTCTTTTTGCTATATATCTGTCATACAGTCCTCTAACATATGGCCTAGGTTTCAATTCTGGCGAAAAGCGAAAAAAAAACATGCCAGCTATGTATGGCAAAAGTTGCATAGCCCTTTGTTCATCGAGAAGTCAAAGTCATTATCTCGCTTTTGATCATCGAAGTCACAACAAAGCCATCCAATAGAACCTTAATTTTCATAGCGAGTGACGTTATTTCCCCACTAAGCTAATGTGTTTACGGTAGAAGTGGGTTAACTACTGTACCTAGTACCCTTTTATTACATGCAAACAGGACAGGTCGTTGGCCTGCCTATATCTGGAGTATTATTCTTCCTACCACAATTTTAGTACCCTAACGTTTCATTGGCGCAGAACGGGTTTGGAAATAGAAAAACAAAGCAAATCTATTTGCACCTTGACGTGTCGCTTATGAATAAAAATTATCAAAAAGTAAAAATAAAAAAGAAAGAAAAAAAAATTGGGAAGATTTGCTTCACATCCGAACAAATCGGCATTGCTGTGACACATGCACAGAGCAGACCCATAGCGCTGGTTTTCAGCGACAGCCGGCGTCGACACAATGACGTCGACTGGTGCAGTCGGAAGTTTAAGAACTAATTGTAATTAAAATAAATAAATAACTAGAGTATAATAAACCAAGGGGTATGTCTGTGTCTAGCTGTGGGATTTTACTAACAGTAACGTTTTATTTCTATTTTATAGGTTAATATTATCCCAATATTTTAGCAAGTCTGTGGTAGGAAAACCGCGGTTTTATTGTGAAATAATTCGTTATGTTGCTTGTTATGAAATTAGCGGCCTGTGGCTTTACCTTATTTATCATACGTTTTACCTACGTTTGTATGTTAAATACCTTTTAATTTTATCAAAGCCTTTGAATAATTATATTCATAATTATATTACGTTACGTCAAACACCCCTCCTTTCACGTTGGGGTAAAAGCCCTTCAAAGGCTGCAAAAAGTTCTAGGTTTTAGCTTGAAGCTACGGCAGGCAAACACTCGGGAACTTTATTTTATAATTTTTAGCTTTAAAAAACAGAACTGTCTCATTTAATTATGAAAACTAATGAGTGGTGTTTTGAAGGAAAAATTAAATGTAGTAATTTTATATGAAGCTAAAATCAGGCTTAAGTAGGTATTAAATAAAAATACATGCAGGCTCTACCTACTCATAGCTATATTGTTATCATTTCCCTAAGGATGTAAAAACCGCATAATATAATTGATTAATTAATTACTTACATTATATTATTATAGTTTATTTTATGGCTTTGTTGTATCATAAAGTAATGAGCAATATACATGTATTGAATCATCTATTTCTTTGGTCGAATTTATTATTTCCCTAAATCGGACATAAATATGTTTACCTATTAAGCCAAAACCGAACATAACATAAATCTTCCAATTTTAGTCATAACAATGAAAATACTTGTAAATTGGACTATTTTACTTTGACGAATCAGAAAGCTTAGCAGACTTATTCATATATATAAATAGAATTATTACCAAAATCATAATCTCATTCGAATGCAGTGGGCACTTTAAGGTCTTGCTTAAAATGCCCACTGCTGCAGAAAGACCGCTATATCGAGCGATCCTTGTGTAATGCCAACTTATAGGTTTAGCAGGAAGTTTCTTGATCACAATACAATGTCACGATACCAAAAGTGATGGGTACTTTATTCGTGCCCAAGACCATACGACAAACTTAAATTTATTAACACTACTTTTTTGTCCCCACAGGTACAGATGGATCAAAAACGGCAAGCCGTTCGAGTACACGAGTTACGACAACCGTATCTCCCAGCAGTCTGGACGAGGTACACTCGTCGTCAGTCAGCCTCGGGATGAGGACCTCGGACAGTACCAGTGCTTCGCCTACAACGAGTGGGGTACAGCCGCGTCCAACAGCGTCTTCGTACGACGCGCTGAACTCAACTCCTTCAAGGAAACAGACAGCCAGCAAGTCGTCAGAGCAGAGGAGGGGAAACCTTTCAAACTCACTTGCGAACCGCCCGATGGTCACCCCAAACCTAAAGTCTACTGGATGTTGCAAGGCGATCAGGGACAGCTCAAAACCATCAACAACTCACGTATGACTTTAGATCCTGAAGGGAACCTTTGGTTCTCGAACGTAACTCGCTACGACGCGAGTGTAGATTTCGCATACATTTGCACAGCTAATTCTATCTTCAGGAATGAGTACAAGTTTGGCAACAAGATATATTTGGAGGTGACTCAGACTGGTATAGCGCCTACCTTGAACAGGCATGAGCCGGTTCGTCAGTATACTACCAGGAAGGTCGAGAAAGCTCTGAAAGGAAAGAGGGTGGAACTGTACTGTATTTATGGTGGCACGTGAGTATCTTACTTTCTTATTATAAATGTTTTTTTAGGAGATTGTAGGAAAGACAGAGGTATAGGGGAATCACTTTTTTTTATCGTGTGGAAATCCTCATGGGTACCTTTCGCCCGGGGAAGGCGAGGGGTTATGCCGGACTCTTATTGGCTAAAAAACCCACGGTGTTCCTTCTCCTGACCCTTGGCCAGGGTCGCGGGATTCGCAGCACCGTGACCCTGGAAGGCCTCGGTCCGTCAGCCCCTAGTGGACATGTACTTCTGTGGGGCCTTGCCCTACGTCCTCCTTAGAGGCGCGCTCGGAAAACTGCGCGCCGCCTTCTCGGGCTTGTTACTAGTCGGGCGACGGGTATAGGGGAAACACTCTGTAACCTATAATTGGATTATTGTGCTCCATCTTAGACTTTGTCTGCACTTACTATCAGGTGCGATTAGATGCGACGAAGTAAAATAATAAAAAAAAAGACAAGGAAATCTACAGTTTATCGTGTTGTGTCTGTCCTTAACGTTAACCAAACAAATCGATACCTAGCTTTGCCATTCGTTCGCGGCAGGCACGCAATCTGAGTTACGCGTTATTGCGTTCTTCCAAACACAGTATGATTGCCAATTCCTAATGATGGGTGTTATGGCTAATGTGCTACCAATCTCCATGATATTGTTTGCTTAGGATAGTATTACTTCGGAAATAGGGTTTTATGGTGACGAGCTAAATGGATTATCGAGCGTTCCATAATATTCATTCAGTACATTGCCCTTTGTTCTGCGAAAGAATTTTAAATTCTGCATAGGTACGCTTAATGGACGGAAGCACTAGTGTGGTACTGAGCTAATGCCAGAGCTTAGGGCAAAGCAATTTTGGTATAAGAATGGTGGGTTAAAAAAAAATGTGATTCGAGACGTCATCATCAACTTTGACAACCGTGTTTCGGTCACTGCAATGTGCTGGTCTCTTCATTTGTCCTGTCCTGCAACCTTAACATGCGCAGTGCGACATAATTTTGTCGTCGCTTTATCTCGTGCCGAGACGAGATAATGTATGACTTATCGTTTTGGCACGAGATAATGCGACGATAAGATTATGTCGGGCTGTGCATTTTAGGCCTTCTGGTCTGTTCCAAACGCATCCAGGTCTGTTCGGCGAGTTTATTGAATACTTTACTACCCCAAATTAAATCGCTCTATACCTAGTACAATGTGGCCTACCCATCAGCTACCTTTGTATTAGCAAAGCAGTCAACTGTTCATGCGATGGTGTTCAACATAATTTTTTTACTCTACATATAAATGAAATGAAATGAAATGAAATGAAATGAAATGAAATGAAATTTATTCCACTTAAAATAGAGTACATTATGGTGTTGGGTGGTTTCAATAGTTCTTCTATTTTGCCACAAAGTAGCATGTGAAAATTTTAAAATGTATCAACATCAATGATTAATATCAACAACATTAATGTTGATTACAAATACAATGAAAAAAATAATAATGTCACAAATAATGCTAGAATAATTCATTTACCGCATAATATGATTTGTCTAGAAGCCAGTTTTTAAGGCTTTTCTTAAACTGTACTAGTGGAAGTTCTTTAATTGGTTCTGGTATTTTATTAAATATCTGGATACACATGGCATAACAATTCCTCTGATACAATGTAGTCCTTGGTTTCGACTCTAGTACTAGCCTTTTACGATTTCTTGTATTTCGAGGAAACTTATCTTTAGCCTTGATAAATAAGCTTGGATTAATTCTGACAAATGTTCCTATTTCATAAATGTACATACTCGCCAACGTTAATATTCCCATTTTTTTAAAATAAGGCTTACAGGATTCCTCTGGAGGTATTCCGACTATAGCTCTGATACAACGCTTTTGAGACAAGAAAACTCTGTTAACTTCTGTAGAATTCCCCCACAGTATCAGGCCATATCTTAACACAGAACTCACGTATCCATGGTAAGCCAACAGAGTTGTTCTCAGAGAGGAAGTTTTTCGTAATCTGTTCAGTACATAGACGAATTTATTTAGTTTACTGCATGTTACATCAACTTGTTGCTTCCAGTCATTGTGCTTATCTAAAGTTATTCCTAAAAATTTTATATAATCCGTTTCATTAATTCTGATGTCATTATGTATAATATTTCTACTAACAGTTGCTGATTTTTTACTTTGAAATTGTATGTAATTAGTTTTATTTAGATTTACATTGAGATTATTAGATTCTAGCCATTGCATTATATATAAAATTGTCTTATTTATTTCATCTTCATAATTAGTTAATTCATTGAATGTCAATATTACCGAAATATCATCTGCAAATAAAATACTTGTATAATTTGTTATGTCAGGGAGATCATTAATGTAGAGCAAGAATAACAGTGGCCCTAGCACGCTTCCCTGCGGTACTCCACAATTATTTACTTTAAACGGTGACCGGCATTGTGTTTTTGTGGCATTTTTATCTATACTAGATGTTTCTACACACTGGAGTCGATTTAATAAGTATGATTCCAGCCATGTAAGTGCTAGTCCTCGTATTCCATAGTCTTGTAGTTTTTGCAATAAAAGTTTATGAGACACAAAGTCAAAAGCTTTTGACATATCAAAGAAAATAACCACTGTGGGTATTTTCTTATCTACATTTGAGATCACATTATGAATTAGAGTAAAAGCAGCCAACGTGGTAGATTTTCCTTTTTGGAACCCATTCTGTTCTGGTTTTATTATGTTGTATTTGTTTAGATATGTTGACATTCTGTTATGCATTGCTTTTTCGAAGACTTTAGATAGTATAGGGATTAGAGTTATCGGTCTGTAATTTGTCATGTCGGTTTTGTCACCTTTTTTGTAAATTGGCTTTATTACAGATTTCTTTAAGCTTTCTGGAAATAGTCCGTTTTCAAAAGACGAATTTATTAGGTAAGTTAGAACAGGAGAAATAACATGGGCACATTTTTTTAATATGGCGGTGGCAATTCCATCATATCCAACCGATTTGCTGTTTCTGAGCGACAATATGATTTTTTGCACTTCCAGAATACTTAGTGGCCTGAGAAAAAAACTGTTTGGAATCGACGCCTTATTAGTATTTTTAATATCTTTGGACTGTTTCGTGAGGTTAATATAACCAGTGTGGTTTAACATTCTACATGTGTAATATGAGATTTTAGGTTAGATGCATTGATTCTGCGCTTGCGCCAAAGTAATTAGGGTTGCCAGACATCCATCTTGAACTGGATCTATTTAACTTTTACACCGTTTTCCAGCTAAAATAAATGATAAATGATATTTATTTCTGTAAATAAATCTGTTACAGACACTTTTACAAGTCAATGTAAGTTTTTTTTAAGACTAGATGGCGCCGGCATTTCCTATCTGACTCGCTCTGAGAAGAAAAGCCGAAACAAACTCAGAGGTCAACGTCTCTTTTTCCAGACATTGTGGTATAAAAACTATGCGAGTGTAACAATGTAGGGCAACGTTTGGAATGGCCTTTTGAGGAAAGAGCCATAGCAGGTTTGAGTTGACCTGTCCCAACTGACGGCACGCATGCATCAGCCATCGTGTAGCTCAACCTTATTTTAGGGAATACGCACACGGTATTTCGTCTTTCCCACATTTTAACTGCTTCTGTTCACGCCTGTATTCCCCGAAGGGTAGGGCAGAGGTGTAGTACAATCTCATTTCGCCGTTATCTTTAGGGGGCGAGCCTATTGCCATCAACCGGATCAACAAGTCCAGACTCGGACTCAGAGAAATTCCACACGGAAAAACCCAATAACACTTTGCCCGATCTGCTTCCCAATTCAGAACCTTTTCAATAAGCAGTTGTCGACCGTTTCGGTTTGTTATCTCGTTCCGTCTACGATTCTTGTAACGAGAGAAAAAGAGGTACCTTAAAGGCTGATTTACACGACGATAGTTTCTCGAAGCGAGACTCGTTCTGTCTTTGTCTTTCTCCACGATAAAAACAGAGATAGCACGAGACTCGCGTCGAGAAACTATCTCCGTGTAAATGAGCCATTACGAATCATTCGACAACTGACTAATCGAATCGTTCTGAATTAGGGAGCTGAGGATCGAACCCAGGAGTTCAGCACTCGCGCTTGCAACCACGAGGCAGACAAAAATAATGTTCCGTGAATAAACACTTTCTGCCTCCAGAACATCTCTTCTAAAAGGCGAAACGACTCGCTAAAGTAGTCCTATTCCACTTTGCTTATTTGTGTGCTGGTAACCCTATACGCTGCAGGTACTGACCTATTGCGCCCCCGCTACGCGTGCATGAGTGGCCGCGAGTGGGCTTTTCTCTCCGCTATCGAGTTACATACATGCCGCCAATTCACGGCACATTATTCGGCCTACCTATGAAGTTTAAAACCAATGGTACTGTGTGACATTTAGAGCTGAAGAAAATGATGAGCCGGCGAACAAAAACGGTCTGAATGCACAAAAATATATTTACAGGAGTACAAAACTGAATATACACTTACAAATTGTACTTACCGTTTTTATCGAAATTACGAACTTCTGACTCGATTTTAGCACACTTTTAGGTAGTTTTGATTGACAACGAGTACAGAGTTAGAGACATGGATCCATGACTCACAAATCACATAATTCAGCCTTCATCAAGTTGTCTCTCTCCCAATCTCCTGCCAGCAACAATGATGTTAGTGTAGTATAAGTAGTTAGCGTAGGTTAAGTATTTTACTTCCTTCCCATTGGCCATAACTGCCCGGTTACGTAGTAGGGTGAAAATTCGAACTTCCTTAAAAAAAAAATAACAAATCATTGTTCTCATTCATTGTTAACATTAATGGTATAGTTTGATTTTTCATTATTATAATTGAAGTTTGAAACATCTGCATTTAGAACTTCGGGATGATGATAATGACGTTTTTATTTTTTACAAACATTTTTCGAATACTTAATCATAAAATTTCGAATAAAGTAACGGTCCACAAAGATCATCTACAAGCATTCCAATAGAAAAAAAAAGATCCATGAAAAGAAGGATTAAAAAAAAAGTTGTCTGACCAGAAGTGTAGTTAGACCGTTTTGTTCGCCGGCTCCTTAAATTATTTATAATGGTAAGAGGACGGTTTATTAACAGTAATTATATTAATACCCAATCTTGCACTTCGACGGTGGTGCTGTGGCTAAACAGCCGTCTTTTTTTTTGTTTATTATTTGTCTTGGCCCCTTTTGATCCTAGTCGCACCTGATGGTAACCGCAGACAGGGTCTAAAATTGACTACACGAATCCAATATCGAAAATATAGAGGGATTCCCCTATACCTTCCGGGCGAATAGCGGTTTTCTTTCCTGCGTATGGTCTAAAAATGATATGGCTTATTGAAAAGAAGACGCCTTTTCACGATTTCTTGTTTCCTCTAACCGTCAGAAGATTTGCTCTTGTTTGTGACTGATTGAAGACACAAAACATATCTTTAATCGTTACCATCTCCTACAGGCCTTTACCACAAATAGTTTGGAAGAAGAACGGACGAAGCATTCTCTCCTCGCAAGGCATCACTCAAGACAACTACGGGAAGACCCTAGTGATCAGGTATCCGACGTACGAAGACCAGGGCACGTACACCTGTGAAGTCAGCAACGGTGTTGGAACTGCTCAGTCTTACTCCATACTGCTCAATATTGAAGGTAAGAACTTTGAACATTTGACTTTTATACGATGTTTTATGTTTTAAATTTATTAATACTTTATACACAGTCATGTTACAGTTAGCATCAAATATAATATCGGGACGAACGGAGTATAATTTCTGTAGTTGTTTACTACAGAAATGAAACTTTATCTCACTGCGATAATGTTCTTTTCAGAATGACAGTTGTCGTGTACTGTGTTCAGTGTGAAACATCCCTTGTGTCATTGAGATATAGTTTAATTTTCTTAGTTGTTCTGATCATTTTGAACAGTCTATTCGTCCAGATATATTTAATGCTGACTGTATACAACGCGGACTTAATGTTAAGACTTTGTATACGTACGACTCTCTGGGGAAATATGAGCAATAAAGAACATATCAATAATTAATTTTGAGGTAGCTGGGTAGCTTTCTGAAGAGCAATAGATGTACCGGCAACTGGAGACGCCATTTTTATTTTTGTTATTAAGGAGGTGTAGTCTTGTGATTAAAATTGTAATTAATTTACCTAATTATAATTTTTCGCACAAATAAATTGATATCCTTGCCAAAAACATTCAAAACAAAAACTTAATGCGCTAGTGCCAGATTTATTGTACGAGAAAAGGTCGTCTGGATTGAGATCAGAACCAATTATGTTATTTAAACCATTGAGCTATTTCTGCGTTTACTATTCCGAGCTCATTCACAATAGAATAGTGAATTCCTTCATATAAAAGGTAGACTTCGAAGAATTACATAATATCAAGTCGTCTGAAAAATCGCGCAATGCCGTGAGGCGCCTGCTTGGTTTTATTAAATTTCGCCTGAGCTGAGTCAGATCGCTTCATAAGAGTCGTTGTAGCTAGATATTGCTCAGACATAGGTTGAAATGACTCCATGCTCTCTTATGAGAATATAGGAAAATGGCTTAACCTTTTTGCGCAAAATGAAAACGGGCATTTTAGCAGTGTATGAAAAGTGGAGTCAGCACACATAACCAATTCCACGTTCACGAATAAAACTTTTGTGCAGCTATAAAAGTCGATGTGTACTTGACCACGTCGGTAAATTACACACGCTAATAATTTTTATGGCCATAGCCACATATGGCCTATTTTCTCTGTAAAGGAAATGACCTAAATCCTCTTTAGTGCTCTAGGCCAGCCAAATCACAGATTCGTCCCAGTTATTGCGAAGTATCTCATGAATCCATCGTGAGAGGCGCTTCTTTCAAAAAAAGTGTCAGAGAGGTCGGCTCCTAATTATTCTGTCGGCGTCCAACAAACAATAAAGGCGACACTGTGCCAAATAAAGCTGTCCCTACAAACAGACTACGCCATTTCCGCAATGCTAATTGTGAATGTAACTTTGCAAGGGCCGGTGCTATAATGATGCTAATAATTGGATCGACGTCATTTCCGCTTTCCTCTATAAAAAGTTTGGTTGCGTTCGTAATTAATTAATATGTAATTGTTTATGGTTCGACTAAAACAGTTGCCATTAAATGTATATGGAGACTTCGTGACATTATTATGCAAATATAATAACCGTCATAAATAATATAATTAAATTAATGTAGTCACTGAAACTTGAAATTATTGTCTTTGTTCACTAACAATCTTAATGATTTAATGTGATATCATGCTGAAAAAAAGTATGTATTGAATGAGTTTTTTTTCTTTTCGGAAAACTTACCTTTTTACCCTAAGCGGGATTTCATGGCATGTCTTGTTCCGAAAGCTGCATTTTGCTGGATATAGGAATACAACCGTCAACGGCAAACGCCTTCGAAATTGATTAAACAAGTACCTCCGTCTTTTATACTTCACAATTTTCAAATTAATTCAGACATAATATTTGACTTCCTAATAAGTCCTACCTAAAAAGCCAGCCAAGTGAGCGCCACCTCGTTTTACTTTCGATGAGAAAATATTAGATATAAATAAAATTCCTTTTTGTACAAAAAGTAAGACATGATGTAGGTTGACATTTTGAGTTCTAATATCTTATTGGATTATTCAAAATGTCTTGTTTCCATCCCATGTGATACGTCTCACGTTTCTTTTTTATTACTTTTCGGTATCACACTTCAAAAGGAAAGAACAGTTCCTTTGTAAAATCACTCACGTGTCTTTTTCGCTTTTCCATAAAACAAGAATATATTTGTATTTGATTGAAATAATCTTTTGACTTTCAATAACAAACAGTCCAAAGCTTTGTACGCAAGTCAAACTCGTACTTGACATAATACTGAACGTTCGTTAAGTGACATCATCGTTCAGCCCATTATGTGAGAAAGCATATGGCACACACATGATATTAGCCCAAATGTTTTTAATACCTTGCGTTATATCCCTTGAGAGAACTATAAAATATAACGATTACGCAAACATGACAACAAATGTTGGCTTTAGACGTTCAGTTGTGATGTGACCTCTTGCTTATTCTTTTTGGCATCGATAAGGATGGCCTTGTCATATAGAACTTTGTAAGGTTCTAGTCCTGACTGTAGACTGTAGTAGATTGAGGTAGTATTATCAATTTTTTTTTTCGTCTTTTTTTTTAAACTTTGCCCCACACTGAGATTTCTCTTGTATCGTGGGTGCGTTTACAGACACAAATCTCACAAACAAACGCCCAGACCCGAAACAAGCATCTGTGGGCTAGACAAATTTTTGTTCCGTGTGGGAATCGAACCCACGATCCTTAGCGCAGAAGCCAATCACTTAGCCACTGCACCAAACTTGTCGTCGAATAATTGTTTTATTGATAAGAAAATCGCATTAACTACACTTTATTAAATGGTGTTTCTTGCCGGATCTTCTCCATAGAACGTACCTTTTGAAACCGTGCACCTAGTTGTGACGTTTTAAAAGTGCCTGAAATCTGGTCTATAGATATGGAATAAAAAACGTAGACTTTGAAAAAAAAAACACATTTTCTCGTTGCCGGCAGGCTCATAAATCATATGTTGTTGTTTTGTTAACGCTCACACGTTTTATTGCCGCTCCTGCAGCGACAAACTCAGTTTAGTATAGTCAACTATGTAGTACAAGGATACCTTTAAGTCATTTCGATACCGGAAATTTTAATTGCCGTAAGGTACAATACGTTTCTTGTCCCTTACGCCATTTGAATTTCCGGTGTCGATTTACTCGTGAATTCGCAAATTCTAAATTGGCCTTCCCCTTACATATACAAACTATAGGGGACTAATACCGTAAGCACCTCGCTTGGCTGGTGAATTAGTGATGGGCGTATGATGTTATTAGTCGACAGGTGTCCTCCCGGCACCAATCTTCCTGTTAATCCCTTTATCGCCTCTTACAACACGTTCGTGGAGCGATGCGAAGGGTGATAAACTAGCTAACACAGCCATCCACAGTCAATCCTCACCCTAAGGTTTTTCCGAACGATTAGTTGAGTCAGCTTTACTTTGGAAGCATTAAGGCTCATTTACACGGAGATAGTTACTCGAAGCGAGTCTCATGCTATCTCTGTTTTCATCGTAGAAAAAGAGAACGACAGAACGAGTCTCGCTTAATACTCGCTAAATCGGCCTTTATTTAAATCAATCATGCCATAGCGAATAATTAAGGGTACGAAAGTTGAATGCATCTCGGATTCTCGTCCAGCAAAACCTAAGAACTTCTTACAAGGACAGAGTCACGCGCTGTACCCGTAAGGCCGGCCTAATTTTATAAGAAATCTCTGTGAAGCTGGCTTCCCACGGTGCGTGGTATCGCGCACCGGCTGTGCGTGGTATCATCCGTAAAATCACGCACCGTGGGAAGCCACATTATGAGGGTGCGTGATGTGGATACGGCGCACCGCTCCGCACTCGTCCGCGTTACCACGGACGAGTCTCTTCCCATGGTGCGAGCTCGTGCGTCGCGGTGCGCGATATAACGCACCGTGGGAAACAAGCATGAGAAAACTTCTGGCTCGTGCGCGAAGGCCATGTGCGCCTACATTTTGTACCTACTAGACCCCACAGACTGCCGGATCTGGCAAAATCTGACAGGTGTCTAGTACAAAATGCTGGCGCACAGGGCCTACAGATGCGCGTCAGAAAGTTTCTGACAGAAAAATTCTTACTATGTGCAGCCGGCCTTACTCAGTTATGAATGCATTCGGATTCTCATCCAAAAAAACTTAAAAACCTCTCAGAAGGACAGAGTCACGAACTGTACCCGTTACTCAGTCATCAATAAGTTCCACAGCCAGTGCAACTGATGATATATCAGATTGTATCAAATATGTCCACGCTATGACGTAATCACTTGTCATGCACGCAAATAACTCGGTAACCCGGTTGTCATACTGCTGGATAAACGCCCGGCCCTTTTTATTACCGCGTGAAGTTTGGAGGCCGGCCTTATAATAGTTCGGTTTTGTAAATATGACCGGCTATGATTGGCTGTATTTGTAATATGTAAATGAAAATACATAGAATACCGAACACAATAAGGTCCGATTTTACCAACGTCGACAGTGCCGATGTCGACAATTCTACCAATGTGTGTTGGGGAAAATAGAATGCTAAAAAATAATGCATTTTTTTTTTTGTTTTAATTTTTTACTCGATGTGAGCCTTGTAAACGATGTTAGTAGAACACTAAAACAAACAAACACATTAAATACATAAGTACTTACAAATCAGTGTGAAAAAACTGAGTAATACCTATACACTTTAACAGTTTTAACTTCCTACTTATTCCTCAGACAAAAGTTATCCAACTTAAGTAAAATCGCCCCTAAAGGTATCAAGTTAAGACGTTACTCAATCTGGCAAAATTAAGTTATTTTACTATACGCTTTAAAATACTCCCGAAGCAGGTTGTGGCGTAAATATGAGGTGTTAACAGCGGATAAAAGCAATTTCAAAGCAAATCTAGACAAAGCAATTCTGATCTTGATCAAAGAACGTCAATAAAGTAATTTCCATGTTAATTTCTGGGCAAAAGGAAAACATCCAGTGTATCGGTTTGGTCCCTTGCATGTTGAACGATGTAATCAAATGAAAATTTTCTATCTGAAATCTCGAGCCGAAAACTTCTTCCATCATTTCCTGATTCGATTTCTGGACGTGTGCCGGGACTGTCGGCCGGAATTCCGGATCTATCTATCGTATATTAATAGCTGATATTAATAGTTATATCAAATACGATATTCCTGTGCATGAAAATAATATCACCTCTATTTATCGTTCAACTTCAGCAAAAACGACCGCTTATATTTTTCCTAGTACAGCAAAAATACTACCGTTCCTTTCTTCAAAACTGTCGTCAACTTGTCTAAGGTATGCATATGAAAGCCCGAGGCTTACTAACGTCTGTAGTTCCTCTCCATTTTGTTTCGTCAACAATTCGTCTAGATTGCGAGCACTTGAGTGTAGCGTGCATTCTGGCGTAATCGCCGCAAGCATTGTTGCGGTACCAACGTTCGAGACGTACTGTAATTTAAAATACGATACACAATAGAAAATGTAAGAAAAGTCTGTTGACTGAATGTGAAATACATTGAAGAATCTAGTTTTATTGTTTGTCTCGTATTTTCTTAGATAAGCAGTAAAGAATATATAGATATAAAAGGAAATATATATCCTTCGTTCAATTTAGGACATTAAAGCTTACTATTGATCAATGATTGAAGCACCGTTTCTTCTTCATAGCATAAACACTAGGAAGCGGTGAAGCGCGTGCGTATTTGGGGGATGTCTTTTGTAACATTGATGTTCAAAAAGAACTAAGTAATTCTAGTCTATTTTGAATAAATTAATTTTGAAGCTTGATGGATATTGCAGGCAAAAAAATATTAAGTAATTGAGAAGTATTGATTGTAACCAGATTGAACAAATTTTCTCTGCATTATCGGTAGCAAAGCCACGTTCTAGCGTTACTTAAATCTTTAATCAATGATTTTGTTTAATAAAAATACTGATTCGGGTCTAATCGCGTAGAAAATTTAAAAATTATTTTATACATTTTTACTAAAATCAGTATTTTTATAGTGTATAAATCGCGAAATTTTAAAACTTTATTGATTTTGTTAAAGTCAGCTTTGCAGTTTAAGTTAATGTCAGTATATTACCTAAAAGGCCATACACTTGGCCTCTGACATCATCTATTCTCCATTCTATTGACCTACAATATACAATAATACGTAATATGGGAGAAGTAGATAGATACATGTTAAGCTTGACCTGTTTGTATGAGAAATATACTATTTATGGCATCGACCCAAGATTTTATGTGAAAGATATTCGAAAGTGGATAGCTACATACGCTACAAGCAAAATGTTGTTTTAATTACGTTCATATTTTCGGCGTATTATCAAAATTACATTAGGTTGTTATTAGAAATACGAACAAACTTCGGTAGAACTCCGAGGAACAGGACAAAGAGTCATGAAAACGCTATTATGACATCTTATGCTAATTTTGCTCGCTGAGCGTACGGTATCGTGTATTTGTGACTTTGAACAACCACGAACGACATCGCAAGGACACCGTTCAAAACTGTTCCGAAGTTAGATTAGGTAGAGAGCCTTTATTATAATAAAGTATTAAATCAAAACATGTATAAATCGGGCGAAGTCACCTTTATGAATCACTTAATGTTGTCATCATTCGTACATTTTCCCAAAATATTTTGAAGTCTGCTTCCTGGCTGACCAAGGGTTCTATCCGAAAAACGAATGTCGAAGTTTCGGATTCGTCGAACTCGTAAATATATGATCGAACTATTGTCAAACAAAGAACTACCAGATGTCAATTAACATTTGGGAATAGGGTGAACGAAAGACAAAATTTCAAATCGCGGAAATCGAATCCATCGTCGGATCCGAAACAATTCGTGGTTGGAAAGCGTTCAATCCGTCAGCCGAAACTCTTAGTTAAATTTTTGGAGTAAGCCTCCATCTGCGGTTGACTGTCAGTAACAAGATTTAATTGTATGATCTACTAATTTATTTTTCTTTCCCTAGCCGCGCCATTCTTCACGGTCGAGCCAGAAATCGAGAATCTCGCAGAAGGTGAAACAGCTGAGATCAAATGCGAAGCAGGCGGTACTCCCGTCCCGAAAATCACTTGGATCCACAACGGCAAGCCTATAGAGCAGGCGGAACCCAACCCAAGGAGACAAGTGACGGCCAACACCATCGTCATCACGAATCTGGTGAAGAAGGACACTGGAAACTACGGTTGTAACGCCACCAGCTCGATCGGATACGTGTACAAGGACGTCTACATCAATGTTCAATGTGAGTGTTTTTTTTGTTACATTTTAATCATTGTTATTTCAAGGTGCCAATTTTGATTGCAGTTAGATTAGTTACGAGAGAGTTACCTAGGTCGTCGATAGCTTATTCTTACAGTGCTGTCAACTGTTACTATAGTCCGTTTCAAAATCTCTGTCAAAATTGACAGGCGCAAATGTGAAACGTGTAAATTTTAGGAACATTTTTTTCAAATTTGACGTTTCGCGCATGTCAATTCAGTCTCAGGGATTAAAAAACGAACTTTAAGTTTATCGTACGCCGCGCCGCTACTGGTAGGGTTGCGAACCCAACCGGAGTTCCGAGATTCTCCTTAAATTAGGTCTCCCGGTTCGTGGAGTTCATTAAAAATCTCCCGGAATTTGAGACGCGTGTTAAATCATAGTAAATGTGGCTGCCGAACATAAGGGTGGTGACGCCAGCGAACGGATTTCGTTCGACAAATAGCGTTTTCTCGCCACACATCTCTCCCAACCCCTTTTTTGCCACGCTCCCGTAATTTTCTCCTACAGAGTTGGTAATCCTACCTTATAGCCATAGGCTTCTCCGGAAAAGAAAAATAATCCCCGTAGTCAACACGTCTGTATTCTTGTATAGCTGAACGACGAATCGCAATAAAACTACCAAGAAACTTGTCAATCGATGGAACTACGTCACACATCGAAAGCTAATCCTCTCGTAACTGTAACTCTCTCACATTTCTAGTTATCACACATACGTCGTCCTACTTGCAGTGTTCCACTTTTCTAGCAAATGGCAGAAACATGAAATATTTTTAAATGAATGTTCTTCCTGTGTCGGCGCCTTGCCCTGGCGACTGAAGACGGCGGCGCCACGGCGTCCTAGATTTTATACTTATAGTATTGTTTTAATGTACTTTATATTAAGCGAAGCTATAAAAGTTGATCTTGGTTTCTTAGTACATTATAGCGATTTTAAACACAGTAATATTATTGATCCTTAACTTTAAACCATTATAACTACATTACTTATCGTTCCAGTCGCCTTTAAATCACTGTTTGTTTTAACACAATTTTGAACTCTAATACAGTAACTATGAAACTTGGAGTTTCATGCGTGTTACATTACTGTTTCCAATAGTTCTGCAGTTTTCAACTCGCGAACATGTTCATACAACTTTAACAAACAAGTTCAATAAAGAGCACAATTTTATTGCGTTCCGTTTCCTTTCTAACAAGTTCTGTTCAACTTTTATAAGGAAACGACAAAGCTCCAGCCACCATAAACTGTCACTCATAGTTAATTATGACCCTAATGTTAAGCCCATAAACTGGTGCATACAATCCAAATTGAGTCTTGTGTCAGAAAAAATATAGTTGAGAATTTATCCTTGTATATGGTTGCCACTTGGCATTCGCCCCAGTCATTTCTAGATGAACTCATAAATCCTGGGAATAAATCTTTATGTGGAAAAAAAAGTTGTTCTCCAAACGTCACAGTTGGTCTGCGATGTATAATGGAGAGGGGATCGATATTCCCATTAAATTATTATCGATCTAACTACTCCGCCTATCACAATTCGCAGTCCACTGCTTCTATTGAATTAAGGTAGTTATAAATATGTATGTGATTCTGAAAGTTTATCACGAACTATTCGAGTTTGTTAGCGAACTTCGTGGAAGTTTTTCTTGGAATGTTACACAATTATTTCCTGTATTATTTATTTCTTCAGCTTACATGTGAGGATACATGCCTACTACTTTTATATGTAGCTGTAACTATACCGCGAAATCGTTATCGATTTGCTATTCAAGTAGTAGGGGAGAGCTAAATCGATTCCTATTTGCAAAAGTTGTTAAGGGTCCTGCTCCGGTACTTATTTTGGGGTCCCTAACTCAATAGCTTGGGGCTCTGTGTCCTTGCTTCGTCTCGAAAACCTCAGGATTGGTTTTGCATTGAAATTGTTTATTTTGGCAAGTAGTGTAGTTTTAGAACCGTCTACGACCGCAATGCTGCCGCAGCGACGTGTTTCTACTAGATAATCTCATAGCATAGCTGTACAGAAATAAATCAAGTTCACAAAGCTTATTTGATTTTAAAGTTATCTGCAATGACCTTGATGAGAAATGTTTGCGCATCCACTTTTATCGTTTTCTACAAACTCTTGTCTTTTTTTGGGTTCCGTACCCAAAGGGTAAAACGGGACCCTATTACTAAGGCTCCGCTGACCGTCCGTCCGTCCGTCTGTCTGTCTGTCACCAGACTGTATCTCATGAACCGTGATAGTTAGACAGTTGAAATTTTCACAGATGATGTATTTCTGTTGCCGCTATAACAACAAATAATAAAAAACAGAATAAAATAAATATTTATGGGGGCTCGGATACAACAAACGTGATTTTTTTGCCGTTTTTATAGATAATGGTACGGAACCCTTCGTGCGCGAGTCCGACTCGCACTTGGCCGGGTTTTTCCAGAAACTTCATTACATTAACTTCCTATAGCCGGGACTTGTATGTACACATTGTACACCGAAAATTTAATTACATAAAAAAGCAATTTTAATAACTAGACTCTCATACTAACAAGAATGTGCTCTGATGCTAACTGTACTCTTCTTAATTACTAGCTCAGAACAACGTTATGTCACGGCCACACTAATTCATTTGAGTCCCAAGTATGATGTCGCTCAATAAAGAGGCCTAACGTCGCATCGTTATAAGTGTCTAACTTTCAACTTGGGTGTTAATGCGACCCTGACCGTTCAAGAACTTGATGGCCCGATTAGTTTTTATAAATGTGGCTACAGATTTGTTCGTTTTATCTATCATTTTGTTAGTAGTTTTAGCCCTCTGCGAGGTCAGTCAAAGCCGAGCGACGCGAGACAACTTAGCACAATTTTATCGCAAAAAATGACAATCGGGCATTTCCTGTAGGTTATTGGGCATTTCCTATAGGTTATTGGGCATTTCTTATAGGTTATTGGGCATTTCCTATAGGTTATTGGGCATTTGTTATAGGTTATTGGCCGATTCCTAAGATTTATCGAGCGTTATTGATTAAAATTAACTTGTATCTACAAATAATGAAGCAAAGACCTCTGTAAGAAAGAGCTTTGTAAAGTAGACCCTCATATACTTTAGTAGCTATCACAGATAAAATTAGCTTTCGAGTCTATTTGTAAGCCCTGTTTGGCACAAAAAAGTACCTACTGCCATTGGTAAACAAAACGATTCGTTTTTAGCCACAGGAACCGGGATGTCAATTCTACTAACAAAATAGTTGCCAAACTGCAAAAGAACCGAAAACGCCAGTCAGTTTTCGTTTCGACAACTGTCAAAATGTTTTTTTTTTAAGCAGAATTGTTCCCCGGGTGTTGATCCGTTTTGATCAACAAATACCGAAAGTATCTAAAAACCCTTAAACGAAAACGAACAAACTTAAAAAAAAAACAAAATGAAACATTCTCCATTAAACTGAAAAGCTTGGACGTTCAGTTGCGTGACCGGCCTGCGAGTTATAATAAAAGGGCTTAATTAATTAGATTTACATATACATACTGAATCTTATCGGTAAATTATTTTACACTACATATTAATACAATGAGCTCATGTTGTTCATACTATGTTGCTGCGTTGTTTACGATATGCGTTTGTTACGTTAGGTACATTATTTAATTTAATATCTTAGCTTCAAGTTGTTTTATTTATTACTAGATGTCACTCCCGACTTCGCCCGCGTGGATGTCGTTTATCGCGTATTCCGTATTTTTCGGAATAAAAGTAGCCTATGTCTTTCTTCGGGTTTCTGACTATCTTTGTACCAAGTGAGGGTAGATGAAAATGCCCTTGCTTCACGAAGATGAATGACAACTGCTCCGCCACTTCAGTCTACCCGTGACCACGGCCGGTGAAATTCGGCCGAAACCTCGGGATAAAAGGTAATTTGTGCCTCTTAAAGTTTGTTACGCGAGAAGACCCGATTCTATATTTTTATAATCTGTACCAAGTTTCATCAAAATCGGTTCAGCGGTTTAGGCCTAAAAGCATAACAGACAGACAGAGTTACTTTCGCATTTATAATATACTAGCGACCCGCCCCGGCCTCGCACGTGTACGTTTTATAGCTTAAAACCTTCCTCTTAAATCACTCTATCTACTAAAAAAACCACATCAAAATCCGTTGCGTAGTTTTAAAGATCTAAGGATACATAGGGACAGACAGCGGGAAGCGACTTTGTTTTTATACTATGTAGTCAAGTAGGGATTTTTATGTACGAGCTGTCTACAGAACTTTGAACGAATATCGATCAATTTTCTAAAACCTCGATATCCCCAAGCGAATCTATACGGTTTTTATTCAAGATAGGCTACTGTTGACTCTAGTTTAATACTCTCATCTCAAGGCTAGCGAAGTCTTGGTGTAAGATAGAGCACGTTCTCGATAAGATCCCTATACAGCCTTGAAGGCTTCAAGTCAAGATAACTTATAGCTTTTCTTAAAACAGATTGGATACGATTTATTTTTGAGCGGCTCTTTTTGTGAAGCAGCCTGAAAACCGTAAGATATCGGCTGTGTTTTTTCTGCAGTGTGATATTATTACCCGACTGCGTCAAATCAAAGGCAGGGTTATGTTTTTTATAAAGATATACTTATGTGTTTTGTAAAAATATGAGTACCTAAATAATACAAGTGTGCATGGTGTTGATTTTGAGGAAGGAGCTACATGTTTTGCCATTTATGGCATACAAAATGTATGCTTAACATCGCTTATAACAACAAAAAATAAATAGTAATTGAATTTAAAACCCAATTATAGTGAATTAACCTAGTACAAATTAATTATTACTGCATGTATTTCATTCAGCACTACATTTTTACTCGTACGTAATTCAAACCGATTAAAATCATCACGTAATTCAAACAGCCATTTGAAAGCCTCAACTCATCTTCATTCATACAAATTACTATAATATGAGAGACCCATCTTCGCATACAAAATATAGGAATGACGTGGTCCGCAGTCCGGGATTACGCTGGAACCAGCCATGACCTAGATAGCCCGGGATGCCTCGACCCGAACCGCTGCCGAGTATTGACATTGTAAAAAACCAGATTGGGGCAATGGTTTCGTAATTGAGAGAAATTGCTGAGTTTCAATTGTTTCAGTATAATTGCTGTGTTAAGCTTTTCCTGTTTGTAATTGTGAGTTAAAACTGGTTTCGTTGTGTTTCGGTGGAAATGGAGTTGTAGAGTAGAGCATCGACAGTAAGGGTGACTATTCAACATTAAGGTATACTGTACTGCGCTGTGCTATGATTTTTCTACAAACAACTTTGAGCTGCGCGAGTACCTGATAGACGAAACACCGAGGCGGGTGGGCAGTGCGGTGAGGAGCGAGTCAGCACGTATCGCGTGTTCCCTGCAATGTTTTAAACAAAGCTCAGCACGTTTTGTTTGTTTCCTCATTATAATCTAAGAGGAGCGAATTGACTAAATAGAACATAGCACAGCGCAGCATACCTCAATTGATTAGCCACCCTAACAGCGGTTACGCACTGCATCCGATCCGAATCCGTGAAAATACGTTCCGAAGTAGCCATAGAACTATTTGTATGGTAGTTTACGCACTACATCCGGCATCCGTCATCCGATTTCTATCCGTCATCCGTGAGTTTCTAATTCGGAAGAACAATTGACGGACCGAAGTAGCCGTAGTAATGTTTGTATGAACGCTTTCGCATTACCTCGGCTTCAAATCGGACACCAAATGGATATGCCAAAATGACCCATGAATTGTTTGAATTTGGATCAGAGATCGGAATAGTGCGTAATAGGGTTTTCGCCCCGGGTACCCGGAACCGGGAATTCCCGGGAATTTGTGGATTTTAGGACCCGGGAATTATTTGGCGGGAATCCCGGGTACCCGGGAATTATTTGAAATGAAGAAAAGATGATGAAAAATGAAGGGTCTGCACGCTTCCGAATATTTTACAGCATTTTCTGTTTCTCTCGCGGGAAACGGACATTGTACTGCGTGGTGTGAACTTAGAATGGGGTCTTTTAATCGTGATGTCAGCACACAGTACTGTTGTCTCTGTCTAGTAAACAAATTCTAAACGCTTGTTTTCTTTTGGTAAATGTTTCATTTGTAGAAACTATTCACAATGCTTATTTTTTTCGTAATAGTTTCGAGATTCATAATGAAATTATACAGGATGTAAACGAATCCGTACACCAATTCCTTCAAATAGCGTGACCTAATGGTCACAGATTAGCCCTAAATGGTTTTTATCTACACATATAATAAATTTTAAATATAAAATATATTATTTTCAATAAAAAAAGTTCTATTTTCGAGCCCTTTTTGCGCCCCGCGTTAACCGACTGCAAAGAGCGATTTCGTGCTAGTTGTGCTAGCCAGCTGTGTCACCGTGCTTTCATTCATTGATGAGTAGCGTCGAAATGTTCCAACGCATAATATTTTAATTTAGCATTTTTTTTATTTATTCCATAATAGCTGGTTAAGTTTCGATCACATATCGCAGTCGCAAAAAAAACTATTATTTTTTTTATTTTTAATCAAGTTAAATCCCGTGCTCGGCCATTACACCAGTAGTAGATCGTGTGGTTTTAAGGTATTGCACGAATTTGGTTACACCCTTTATAGTCATGCACCCTATTGTTAATCCGTAATATTTTGCCATATTTAATGAAGAGAAGACTTTTTCATAAAAAAACTCGCGACATCGCACAATAAATGACTGTAATTGTTCCTAGTTCTTTTTTTAAATAAGTGTAAAAAAATATTTTAACAAGTAAAATCGAATGGTATGTTAGACAATTTATCAATATAACATGTTTAAAGTACTTACATAAGTTTCATGTTGAAATATACAAGATAAACTATATTTATACAATTAACATGAAAATTCCCGTGTACCCGGGAATTCCCGGGAATTTCGATATAAAATTCCCGATTCCCGGGAACTCAAAAAGGCCGGGAACGCGAAAACCCTAGTGCGTAAGCAACATCCGAATTCGGTCCGAGATGTTTACTCTAGATCGGTATTTTCACGGATTCGGATCGGATGCAGTGCGTAAAGCAATATCCGAATTCGGTCCGAGTTTTTTATATCCGTATTTTCACGGATTCGGATCGGATGCAGTGCGTAATCGCTCTTAGCCGCAGTTTGAGTACAGCTGAGAGGAATGTTAGAAATAAATAAATGATTGTCTTCTATACAGTTCCGTTCCCCTGTTTGGTGCTAATGTTCGTTAATGTAGTGACAAGTTTACAACACTGAAAATCAAATGTGCGGATACAAGCACAATAACACATAAGGGAGGGTGAAGCGTGTTAGAGTTTGAGTTCGCAGAGCGATGTTATCAATTTATACAGACCGACTTTGTTCCTACTTTGATATAAGTCCGTAGTCACCGGGAACAGATGTATTATAACTTTCGTGAGTCACATTCATATTTATTATTAGTTACGGTTTACTCACGTGCATTTTTCGGGATTGCCCGACTAGTTTCGGACCCAAACAGAGCACTCAATCATGAGCTGAATACGCGGTGTGGTCGCGATTCGAACTTGCGACTCACGAAAAATGCACGTGAGTGAACCGTATCTAATCATACATGGGAACAGATGTGATGGGCTTTTTATGATGAGGGACTACACGGAATGATAATTTGAATTGTATATTGACTACACATCCCAATATATTCAGTAAGTAAGCATCGTGTAATGATTTAAACTGCGTGAGATCGATTTTCGGAAGTTATTCATGCCTCTTTTTGTTGTATGGCGTGAGCAGTACTCCAAACGGTTGGACGGGTTATGCTGGTTCGGCTTTAACAATGCAGTTTGTATACTTTACGGGACAAAAGGAATTCACCATACAATGTTCATTTCGCCGAAAAGTTCCCAAGCTCTTGAACGAAGCTTCCAGCCTTCCAACTTATATTATCTTCTTGCTAGAAATCTAGCTAGTTAGCTACGAATCTCTTTCAAAAATGTTTTAAGCGTTAACAAACTTGAATGCAAACCGGTTCCAACGAAAATCGAAATATCGAATATTAAATGCAAAAAAATAAGCATTAAAGAGCAGTCTCTTTATAAAAGAAAAAACACAATACGTGAATGGTGTTATTTTTGGATAAAACCGGAAACAAAAACGGGTTTTCATTTTGCTCCAGTTTTGCGTTCCCTACTCTCATCGATGTTTACAACATTTTGCTGTTGCTTGTTGGTTTTCCCGCGGGATCTCGTTTCAGATACATTGTCATCCCATTCTTCAAGGTATACACATTTCCGAGTTAGAAGTCTATACGAAACGTGTCCGGTCCGGTTATCTGCAGTGCAATTTAATATCTAAAGATACAAATTAATAAACAGACTATCTAAAACAAACGTCAAGGCACGTTCGACCTCACATTTTAATCGGAATTCAGCAAACATGCGACGATTTGTAAATATGTAATCATCGCACCATTAAACCGTGCCGAAGGTCCACAGCGTATTGCGATAACAGGCTTAGGCATAGACGTAGACCTAAAAATATCGCTAATGCGCAAGTCGAGCTGCAGTGGTTTGAGACTTTCGTCTGACGCACACCGTGGGTACTGTTATGCGGAATATACTAGCCTAGTAAAATGCTAGTAAAGCATTTCAGTTTACTGCTATTGCTTGCAGTCAAGTTTGTCCAACGGGCGGTCCATTTGTCCCGGTTATTGTTTACCATAAGTTTGCAAAACCGGAACAATGATAATTATTACGTTCATTGTTACGATTGACGGTGATCTGAGTGCGCAACAAGGGCACTCCGAAAAACGAACGACGAAGTTTCCGTTCGAAACAAAACGACGGCGAACATCGAACTCATAAATATGCGATCAAAGTATTGTCAAACAACGATCTACTAGATGTCAATTAACATTTGGGAATAGCGTAAACGAAAGACAAAATCGCCGGGTTCATTCAAAAACCAACTAACTGCCCAAATCATGATTTCGAGTAATGGCGTTTTGAAAGTTTGTTTCTTAAAATTTCATGTACCTAGGTACTATCTTATCTAAGTTTGTGTCAACTTTTAAAACGCCATGACTCGAAATCATGATTTGGGCAGTCAGATCGCGAGAACAGTATAGATCGTCGGATCCGAAACAGATTTTCGGAGTAGGTCCCCCAGAATCGCATGACGACGTCGCCTTATATCAAATCTCTGAATGGTTCCGAAATCTAATTTGCTAGGTCCAGATGTTCGCATTCGGCTTGTGTAAACCCAGCATTACGAGTCACTTCGTTATGGCCCCTTGTTTGAAGTGAACCTGCTAAACCTTCCTATTCTCTGTCTGTAGTTAGTATGCAGCTGCACCCCATTAATTGCTAAATAGCGTGAGCTTATGACGTAACTCATGCCCTCAGGGGTTGAAAAAATTTCTGCTTTGCTTCTACTTGATAAACTGTTTGGTTTAATCTTATTTATCGGATTTGTTCTGCGACTATTGTTAACGATTAGTCGTGCTGTCTTTGGTTACGTATCATAATACCTACGTTTATTATAACTATTTTCAACTTAACTACGATCAAAAGACCTACCGTTTAAAACACCTAAAGATCGTTTCACCTATTTTTGTAATAACTAATGGACGAAATCCATAATGGAGAATTCATCTACGGTTTATTCGACTACAATTAATTCACCTAACGTTGATTAAACTAACGGACGATTCACCTACTGTTGATTTATCTGTGGTCTTGTGTTTGTCTTACTGGTGATTTTGTATATGTGACAACATTTCTGCGAGCAACTTGGAAGTAGCGCTCGCCGGCCGCTGCCGCGGCACCGCTCGCTTCGCTCGCTCGGCTCGCGCGCGGTTTGTCACAGTTCTAACCTAACCTAACCTATTTCACCCAGTTCAAAATGACGAATCATACAATCTGCCGCAGAAATTTTTACCATTGTCTAATTATCTAGTCGCAGGCAGATTGTATGATTCATCATTTTGAACTGAGTGAAATAGGTTAGGTTAGGTTAGAACTGTGACGAACCGCGCGCGAGCCGAGCGAGCGAAGCGAGTGGTGCCGCGGCAGCGGCCGGCGAGCGCTATTTCCAAGTTGCTCGCAGAAATGTTTTCACCATTGTCTAATTATCAGTATTAATAAACTGTAGGCGAGTCGTCCATTAGGTATTTCATACATAGTTGAAACATCCAATATATTAAAAAATCATTAGATGAATCGTTCGTTAGTGCAATTAATTTTAGTTTAATCAAGATTAGGTAAGTTAAACTGTAGTTGAGTCGACCATTATGCGTTATGAACATATGTGAATCAACCGTAGTTAAGTTGAAAATAGTTAGAATAAACGTAGGTATTATGATACGTAACCCTGTCTTTATGTTGAATGCGATTAAATAGCAAATTGATAATCGCGGAATAAGAATGAGCAGATAATGTTTGTTTTCTAATCGGAAAAAACTCTGTAAAATCGACTGTTTTAAAGAAGCTAGCTATGTTAAAATACCATTTTTTATTGGACAATAATAATTTCTATCTACAGACATGTTTCTTTTTACAAAAAAACATTTGCTCCTCATCCCAGCAGCTGTCAGGCAGCAAACAATATCCCTTACTTCATTCGACACCCATTCAAAACTAATAGCAGAGCATTTGCTTAAAAAGTACAATCTTTTTTTACCCAGTATCGCGTTTGAAATCTACAATCCATTCACGTGCAATACGGTGTAGTATATTGCAGTAGCACCCCAGTTTACCTGTGAACCTTTAAATTTAACCCCTAACTACAAAGATAGGTGCGCCAGAGGGTGTGGATTAATATCCGATTTTTTTCCTCCAACCGAGTTCGATAACCTATTGTGACGCTGTGAGTCATCCCCGAAATCCACAGTAATGAATATAGAGGTTTGTGGCATCGGAAATTCCTATTACGTCGTATTGTCCGCCCTTATTCCGTCCTTACACTTTACGGATCTATTAAATAATTTCACGATAAAGTTATGCGATGCGAACAATAATATATTGGGAATCACGTAGAAGCGAAATTGTGTTTGGATATCCATTGTTAAAACATTCCGAGTGTGTTAAACGACCTCTCAAAATTTTTCGACACGCGTCTCCTAAATGGATCCCTACAGTCATTATTTTGTTAACGTATTTTTCGCAACAAAGAAAATTAAATTATGTTCATTTTTACCTTCGTTGCGAGATACAATTATAAATCGATCCGTGAACTTTTCGCCTGTATGGAAACTGTTGCCGGCTAATGTTCCCAATTTCAAATTCAATTAATCTTAATCTCGGAAGACGCTTTAAGGCCCAAATTAAAACATCATTTTGTGAGACAAAATTACAAAGCACCTTACGTCTTCGTTAAACCAAACTCTTAATAGAATGAATGAAGCGAATAAAGAGGACGAAGTAGGAAGTACGGGAGTCCTTTGAGATTAAGATGGACAGTTGCAAAGTACGAGCAATACTACGTTATGTCATCACCGGCATTTGTCAGCAGCCGAGCCCATTCTGACAAAGCCAATGTTGTTAACAATGTTTGTCCAATACGCTCGCTTCTAAAACGTGTGACGCCAATGTTTGCTCAAATATGTTTTTTCTAGTAAGGACATACAGGTCGTAGTAATAATTTTGTGTCAATATTAAATGTTTGCGAGCTGTGGTGCATTGTAGGCTCGTTGAAATAGTAACGTTATCCAATGTACGTCGATAGAGTTATGTATTTTGAAATGTTTTTGTTAGACCGAATCCAATATCTAATATAACAGCCAAGCATCACAAAATCAAAACCTTTCCTCGAAAATATTAGTTGCATACGCAGCAAGCTTCAAAGCTAATTTTAGATATTTTATAACAACACTGCTGTTTTCATCGCCCAACGCTGCTAATGCGGTAATCATAACATATCAACAGCGTAATAAATTACCCATTGAAACGTTCGAGCGTATTACCAAAATAACAGACTTATTTCGGTAATACAATGTTTATAACGATAATTTGGGTACTCAACCTGATTTCCCTTTTCATAATAATAATACCTACTTGAAGATTATTTATCGTCTCCCCCTGTTTACTTAACGGGGCTAACAGGCTCGAAGCGTGGAAGACGTTCCAAATAATTATATTTTGTTGTGTTCAATACCGTTTTGGAAGTGAAATTCTCCCTTCAACAGACTCTGTTCTTCACTTATTTTCATTGTAGAAAGGTACACTGAATTTTTGAAATTAATTATTTAAATTGACAAGGTTCGTGTTGATGACAGATAACTATTTACATAAGTGTAATGAAATTATTTCTTGTCTAGCAAGTATCAAATAGGTTCAATATACTCTTTCAGGGCCATCACTTGGCTGTTACTCCATAATCTATCAAATTCGTATACTCCGCAACAATATTTCAATGTCGTCAAATAGGACTAACGCCTTTGACGTTTCCCAAGGACGACCCAAGAATACAACACATGCTTAACTATTCATCAAGCTTCCAAATCATATAGTCTGTGCTCACAATTTACGAATTCATGTGTATATTACGAGATTGTCTCTAGTAGACGTCTATTGGACACATCCTCACGACACACATTCACACGCCCACCCGCTATCCGCGCGAAATATTACCGTCGGATATTATTATGCACTTAGCATCTTGTATATTGTGATTTATGTACCTGTTTGTTAGTCTACGGGAATTGTGGGGAAAACAGTGATTTTAATGCTCGTTTTTGGCGAAAATTTACCGGTCTTGTCGCAGTATACATGTTTAATATTTGGAAACAATGAGATAGCTTTATTCGTTGGCACATTTGTGGAGAACAACAATGTTGACTAAAGCCTCGTAATCACTAGGGGACAAATGTTCCACGACACGTGTTGCTAAAGATGTCAGGAGAAGTCGGGCGATGTTGCACGACAAGTCTGGCAACATCCTTGTCGGCGTGTCGCTTCAGTTGAGGGATAAAAGTAGTGTAGAGTGTTGCACAACAATGTGGACGAACGATGTAGTGTTTCAACTAATAGATAGAGAATGAGACAAGATGTCTGGCGACGTTGGTCGATATTGCCCGGCGTTGCCCGACATCTCTAGCGACACTTGTCGCGAAAAATTCGTCCCCTAAGAAATGCTAGGCTTAATAGTCCAAATCGAGGGATGCGACGTAACCAATTAATCAGAAGGGGATCACAAAATTGCTATACTATGACTTGCTGGAAATTCCAACATTCTGCGACATTTATTAGATCCCTTTGGAATTTAGATTACAATTACACTCAAATTGAGCATTCTCCTTTTGCACAAGGCTTAACTTTCTTGACTCCGGGAACCATTAATCGTACGCCTTAAAAAAACCGACTAATCGAACTTTAAATGGAACACTGCAAGCTTTAAGGACCTTGACTAGAGATACAAAAAATTTTCTGCGACTATTTGGTTTACAACTCATATTATAACTTTCTAATCCATGTGTTGTTGTGCAGCAATTCCGCCAGAAATCAAGGAGGGTCCAGAGAACCTCACCCGGGTCGACGGTTCCGAGGCTGTGCTCAAGTGCAGAGTGTTCGGAGCGCCAAAGCCCATCGTCAAATGGATGAAGGATGATGTTGACGTCACTGGTGGAAAGTAAGTACTTCTTTCACTCGTGCATTTTCAAAGACCTAATCTTTAAAACTGCTTCAGACATTTTGGAAAACGACAATTAGGTGTAAGTACGAATTCTTTTACGGCCAAAGCCAATAACTGATCTCAATTTAAAATTTCTGAATTGATGTAGGATTTTGACATTACATAACATAAACATAACATCACGCCTTGTATTCCCCGAAGGGTTGGGCAGAGGTGTATAGTAACACCCACGTTTCGCCGTTATGTTTCAGTCCCCTTTTGATTTGATTAAGATTTTGACATTACTTCCAAATTATTCTGAATTTCTGTTGGGCGGCGGTGTTTCGGCTGTTAGCCAGTCGAATTATCCGCTAGTGTAGAGCATTTGATAGTGGTGCCAACCACTTGAAAATTAGTTAGGCTCTTATATCGATGGTCGTATGTATGAAGGCTGAAGTGGCATTTTTATTATTTCCAAATTGTCATGTTAAATGCAGATGCATTTTTTCACTTGAGCTGTGTTTCACAACAATTTAAAAAAATAAAATATTTGACTAAGTATTTAATTGATAAAAGATATGTACTCCTGGTATTTCTTTTAATTCCATGTTAGAAAGTATGGTCTAAAGATGAATTTAATACGACAAATTCAAAATGATAAAAATGCTACTTTGTTACAATACATCGGACCCATCGATATTTTAATAGAAATATACGATGAGGCACTACGCGACATACTTTTACATAAACATAGTCCTGTTCCTGTGACACAAATATCCTCGCCCGCTGCACGATTTCTCACACTGTGCAAACGTACTTGAGATTACGGCTCCCAAGAATCGGATATCAAAACATTCCCCAGACGTGCTTTCCGAGGAAAATATTATCAGATTTCACTCCCCCAGCGAGACATGAAAAGGGATTTTTCAGTTCATTGGACTACTTCTTTAACGTCATCTGGTAATGTAGAGATCGATCAAGTGAAGTTACCGTATTTTTATGTGTAAGAAACTACATAACTCGCTTACACAACTTTTGATGGATGATCAATACATTACTGATTGGTTTCCAAGTGCTTCGATTCCCTGATCTTGTTATTACACAAATGTCTAATGTAATAATGTTACGCAGCTAAAGAGCAAAGGTGGATCGGTAAATAAATGATTATTTCGAGATAAAAGGTAGAAGGTTTATTTATAAATAGTTAGGAAAGAGCTCTGTTAAAGGTCAACACGAGTGTAATGTCAAAACGTCTCTTCCATTATGTTCATATTGTATTACGATGTATTAATAGACTGTATTATTTATTGTCTGCCATGTATTACCGCCGGCTAAAAACGGCACTATCTATCTTTTTCCTTTGGTATCTTATGACCTTGTTTATGGAGACACGGCGCTTAGCATAACACGTGATAATTGAGGCGGAAAGCGGATAATTCAAACATATCGCTTCTTCGCATGAAAAGTGTATAATCTGAAAAGTTTTACAAAATCGAGTTAAGTATACAGAAATGTACCACCTATATTTTCACCTGAATAGTGAAAAAAAAACCATTTCCAAAATTCTAGGAAATGTAATGGTTAGTTTTACATAAGCAGGATTTTGCATCTCTTTCGCGCCAAAATATTTTTATAACTTCACATTCAAAATACTAATCATTTCAATGTTATTTTTGAAGATAAAGGATATAACTATAAAAAAAATTAAAGATGCATCTACTACAGTTCATCTACTTTAAAATTAGTAAATTCTGATTATTATACACTGGTCATCCGAAGAGCCGTATTATGATGATGTATTAATTGGATTGGATTCTCTAGAGAATGGGCAGCAGCGTTCTCTGAGTACTTTAACAACCATACTGCGATCGCCATCCCGCCTGCCAAGCGTGGCGATTACGGCAAACACCTCTTTGGGGGAGGCCTACCGCCTATGTCCAGCAGTGGACGTCTTTCGGTTGAATGATGATGATGATTAAATGGAGCCTTAATGAAGTCGCGTTTTTTCGCGGGATTAGTTTGAGTTGTAGTTGTATGAATGAGAGAACGCCGTGGTAGATCCTGCGTCTCCATAAACGAGGCCTAAGTGACGAATCAGAGTTTATATCATTGTGCACTTATTATAACGCATCAGTATGCGCAGAAATCTAGTTTCTGGACTTCACATGGTTTGACTTAAAGGTTAACTAGAACCCTGCTACATGAATGAAATGATCGTGCACTTACAAAAGCTAGAACGGTTCCAAAATCAAAACTCATTTATTTAAACAGGACTGAAAATCAGAACTTTTAAACGTCGAAATTACAATAGACAGCTCCCAGATTCGCCTACCTTTCACCGCTTCCTAGTATTCAAGCTGGGAAGAAGAACATCCCCAGCAATACATCTCTGTCTTTTAGAAGTTATTGTAATTAATTCAAGTTTCTTCAAGATTATTGTATCTAGACCGGAAACGGTTATAGAATGTTCTTCTCCAACTTCCAAAGCTTGTCCGAACTTCTGTTTTTATTACCTTTCCTAGCTAAACCTAATTTATTTTTCTATCAGGTACAATATAACTCCTGACGGCGACCTGGTGATCCGTGACGTATCATACACGGACGTGGGCACGTATCAGTGTTATGCTAAGAACAAGTTCGGAGAGAAGTCCGCTTTCGGCTCCCTTGATGTTAAGAGTAAGTATAATATCTCTAATAGCTCATGTACATAACACTTGTAGACATCTGTCATCGTCACATCCACGGCAAACTTTCTTATGATGAGGTAAAGTTACGAATGTGCGTTTATTTCTGATCCTTGGACAATTATTTTGTATAAGAGCTATGTTACAATTTTGGTGTACAATAAAGTATATTCTATTCTATTCTATTCTATAATGATCATCGGTTCATTGTATCTCAAAAAAGTTACATTTTGAAAACCAAATGTACTTACCACAACACCGATAAAACCATGCTTCATAAGTTTCATAACCCTTCCCCGTAAAATGCATCTTTTGCAGATTCGTAAGTTTGCCGTGGATGTGACATCAGGCTCGTGAGTCATTTGTCCGAAAATTTTGCGCTTCCCACATACAAATTAATAATAAAGAGAAGTCGAATAATAATAAGCTCTTGAAGCTTTCATTGGATGTAATCAACTAAATTAATATATTTGTGTTACGCGCAGTCGGTGTTCAATTATTATTAATCTCCTATCAAACAAAAGATGGTCTTTGTTTGTTCAAAGAAATGTAAAAGTGGACTTAACTGAACCCAAAAGACTTCGAACCCTTTTGTGTTTCACAGAAAACAGTACCTAAACATTAAAACACATGTTCTTCCCCAGAACGTACTGTTATCACGGACAAGCCGGAACACTACGAGGTAGCTGCCGGATCATCTGCCACTTTCCGTTGTAACGCAAACGCAGACGATTCTCTCAAGCTCGACATCATCTGGTTGAACGACGGACAGCAGATAGACTTCGAGAACCAGCCGCGGTTCCGCATGACAAACGACTACTCGCTACTTATCTCTGATACGACGGAGTTGGACTCTGGAGAGTACACGTGTATCGCTAGGACGGCGATTGATGAGGCTAGGGCGCAAGCTACGCTTACTGTGCAAGGTGAGTCTATTTTGATCTCAACTAAGCGTATTATAATCCTCAACTAGAAATTTTCTGTTTTTAAAACGGAAGGTAATGCCTAAAATATTCTGAGGATATAACATGATCCAGGAGCCATCGAACAGTTACTGATGCGATGATGGGAGAACAATCCAAAATACAAACCCAAATATCTTAGGCCAGTGATGGGTAACAAAGCCATAAGAACGATTGGTTCGCGTTTACTAATCCAAACGCTGCAGATAAACTGTGTGCGACTTTTGGGAAAAGTTCTAGAACAAAAGTTATTCATTATTATGGGTACATTAATACTCTTTCCATACCCAGTAATACCCTTTACGACTAATATTGTATAGGTACCTATAAGATTTTACGAAATCTCTAGCATTCCAAAATCGAAAGTAGGTAGACTCAGGCTATGTATGATGATGACATAAAATCCCGAGCACACTAAAGTAAACTTTATGGTGTGTCGTAATGTGAACTGTACAATTCCGGAACCCTCTAATAAACTATTTGGCACGTTGCCATGTCGAACACTGTTATGATGTCTGTAACATGTAATGAAGTTTGAAGTTTATTTCCGCTCATACTAAAGTAAACAGCACAAGTAAGAAAAATATCTTGAAGCTTTTTCATCATCGTATTATTTTATTATAAGTCTTAGTACGGCCACTGAAATAAGCCGTCTCAGAAAGCGCGTTAAACCGTTTGGCCCAAGTGTCATACGAATGTCTATGACAGTCGTTACGAGTAGTCGGAAGCCCGCAAGTCTAACTTTAGGATATTGGAATTGCTTCGTGTAAAATATTGGTAGTCTCACCTGGGGGTCTACTCCCTAAGTACGAAGTCCGTGGTTTCGGCCTTAGTTACGAGCGTTTCCTACTCCCTATCACATACGGACATACGATTATTTCGGGGCGGGAACTAAGAATGAATGACAACACGATTTGACAGTTGTCCCTACTACCGATGTGTTTTTGTCCGTCCGAAAAGTTGAACTTGACACTACTTGTTTTGTTCACTCCTACGTTTCGGGCTACTTTCGGACGGGCGACTAACTTCGTTGACAGACTTACAGCGGTTACGCACTGCATCCGATCCGAATCCGTGAAAATACGTTCCGAAGTAGCCATAGAACTATTTGTATGGTAGTTTACGCACTACATCCGGCATCCGTCATCCGATTTCTATCCGTCATCCGTGAGTTTCTAATTCGGAAGAACAATTGACGGACCGAAGTAGCCGTAGTACTGTTTGTATGAACGCTTTGGCATTACCTCGGATTCAAATCAGACGCCAAACGGATGTGCCAAAGATGGCCCCTGAATTGTTTGAATTTGAATCAGAGATCGGAATAGTGCGTAAGCAACATCCGAATTTGGTCCAAGATTTTTACTAGATCGGTATTTTCACGGATTCGGATCGGATGCAGTGCGTAAAGCAATATCCGAATTCGGTCCGAGTTTTTTATATCCGTATTTTCACGGACTCGGATCGGATGCAGTGCGTAATCGCTCTTAGGGAGATAGGCCCCCTGGTTAGAATGGAAGCCGACCCCAACATGTTTGGGAACAGGCTAAGCAGAACATCTAGCTGACATCATCTTTCTCTTCCAGACAAGCCAAACCCCCCAGCGTTGGACGGCATCGAATGCCACGAGAAGACCGCCAACCTCCGCTGGCACTCCATGGGAGACAACCGCGCGCCCATACTGCGATACTCCATACAATATAACACTACCTTCATGCCTGATTCGTGGGACCTCGCCAGTGATAATGTACCAGCTATTGATACGTCGTGGACTGTACAGCTCAGTCCCTGGGCTAATTACACCTTCAGGTAAGTTATGTGGATATAGGAACTAGGATTAAAATCCTGTGTCCTCAACCGTCATCTTCAATTTAATGCTGTGTACTCTGCTGCTGTCCGAAGGAGTTCTGGTGACTTAGGTCGAGATTTACAGACCGCACCTAGTTTACTTTCGTAAGTAAAAGGAAGCGTTTCATACAAATATGAACATTAGTGTTATAAAATTAATGTTCATATTTGTGTGAAAGGCTTATTCACATTCGCTTATACGAAAATGAACATTATGAGTAAACGAATAAGATTCATATTCGTATGAAACGCTTACTTTATTTACCAATGTCTCAGTGCGGTCTATGAATCTCGCCCTTACTACTGGGTTGTTGGGTGCTGTTCACCAAACTGCTTGTGCAAAGTGGCAGCCGGACTTAAAGCCTATTTGGGGTAGTCGTGAACTAAGATATTTTGAGTAGTCATCGTGCAATTAGTATGATGTTCTCTATCTGTATTACAGGGTGAGTGCCTGGAACAAGATCGGTCCGTCCACTCCTTCATCGCACTCGGAAGTTTGTACCACACAACCGGACGTACCTTACAAGAACCCTGACAATGTTGTCGGCGAGGGATCAGATCCTACCAACATGGTCATCTCCTGGTCGGTCAGTATCCACTCATATGTATCCTTCTATATTGTATAACGTTTTATAGATAAAGGGATTGTGATAGACAAAAAAATTTAAAAAAGACTTTTATGTAACAAAATTTTTGGATATAATAATGTAGTTATTTTATGGAAAAACCAAGATACCAATAGACACGTTTTGAATGCGTAACAAAAAAGACAACATGCCAAATCTAGCTCGTTGTAGGTATAAAAATGCCAGCTCGAGAGTTCTGGATCAACTGACGCCAACTTTCTATTTGTGTACAGAAAATGCCTCAAATCGAGCACAACGGTCCCGGCTTCTACTACCTAGTGTCATGGCGACGCAACATTACCGGTCAGCCCTGGAGCGAAGAACAAGTGCGCGACTGGCAGCAGACTGACTACACCGTCACCAACACGCCCACCTTCCAGCCATACAAAGTCAAGGTAACCTACACTGTTCGCAGCCCACTGTTGGACATACTTTTCTCCCAAAGTCCCGTAGCTACCTGGATCGCAAAGCTAGCTGATATTTTCACACCGCATTCTTGCGGCGTGGCATCGGATGTTGGCAATCCATCATTGAATTTTATCGAATCACATTCTGAATGTCGTCAGAACCTCGTCGGAAGCGGTAGTATCAATCGCATTTCGTAGAGTTGGCCGTTTACGGAAGATTTATCGGCTCTTCCTCCATGTATCCAAATCTTTGACTCTATTTATTAAATTAACCCTACACTACTCTCGATCATTATAATAGAAATTGCACATAACTATGACACCAACAGGTCACCGCAGTAAACTACAAAGGCACATCGAACGTCACTCCCGTGGAAGTCATCGGCTGGTCCGGAGAAGACATTCCTCTACAGGCTCCTTCTAACTTCACCCTCGTACAAGTGACTACCGGCACCACAGCACTGCTTAGCTGGAATCCAGTTCTACCGGAAACTGTCAGAGGTCACTTCAAAGGATACAAGATCCAGACGTGGGTAGATGGCGAAGAGGACAGGCTCAAAGAAATCCTAGTCAAAGCCGACGCCTCCAGCGCTTTAGTCACTAAATTTAAACCATACAAGAAGAATAATGCCAGAATTTTAGTTTACAACGGCCGTTTCAACGGACCTCCTAGTGATACCCTCAGCTTCCACACCCCTGAAGGCAAACCCGGTACTGTGAAATCCTTCGAAGTATACCCTATCGGCTCCTCAGCTATGCTCCTGAAATGGGACAAACCAGTCGACGAGAACGGAGTCCTCACCGGATACAAAATCTACTACCAGAAGGTCACCGGAACATCTCTAGGACCTATCCAAGAAAGGAAAAAGGAGATTGATCCTAAGTTCGACCGCGCAAAGTTGGCAGGACTTGAGCCTAACACGAAGTACCGTATCGAGATCAGAGCGAAGACAAAGGCTGGTGAAGGCGATAAATACTACGTAGAACAATCAACCAAGACCGTAGTAACAGCTAAGCCTGACGTGCCATTATTTGAGACGAGTACATTGCCCGCTAAAGAGGGAACTGCCCATATTCTAGTCCGTTGGATGCCGTCGTTGGATGGACACGCCGGAACACACTTCGTCGCGTGGTATAAACTGAAGGGCCATCCTGATTGGTTGAAAACTAACGAGGTGACTGACGATGACTACGTGATCCTGACTGGATTGGAACCGGGACAGGTGTATGAAGTAAAGCTGACGGCACACGATGGAGAATACTTCAGCGCCAGTGAAATTAAAGATGTTGATACTACAATTGGTAAGTGTTGGTACAACTACCAAGATTGAGTGTGTGTAGTTGTAAAATAATGTTTTTGTATCCCTTTGTTTTCCTTTGTTCAAAATCGTTTCCCACTTGGAAACCTTAGGTGATTAAAAACAATGTTTTATTCTAGTATTATAACTTTCGTGAGGCACATTCATGTTTATGATTAATTACGGTTTACTCACTTGCATTTTTCGGGATTGCACAACCAGTTCGACTCGCGACCTCGCCGCGTAATCAGCTCTTGATTAAGGGCTCCGTTTGGGTCCGAAACTAGTCAGGCAATCCCGAAAAATGCACGTGAGTTAACCGTAATTAATCATAAATATGAATGTTTTATTCATTTAGATATTTTTATGGGTATTAAAATATACGCAGCATTTTGTTTTATTATTTAATATTACATTGGGGAAATTAAAATGGGTAAAAAAAACCATCAGTAGTGTTGATGGAAGTAGTATAGACCTATTTTTGTATCAGGTTACAAAAATGGGTCTAAACTTCCATAGAAGAACGTCAAATATGTATCTAAGCAGAATTGACATGTTTCCTTTTCTAATAAATACATTTATTTTATAAATTGAGACATTTCCTTATTACAACACACGATAAGTTAGTGTTACCTCTCAAATGATTGTTCAAGGTTATCGCTTAGTTTGCTAATTTAAAGGTCAAAAGTTAGTACCAACATATCTGCAGAGACAGTTTTAACGTATAGATACTGTAGGATTTTTACTACTTGCAATAATAAAAATTTAATGAAAACAAAATGCTACAAACAAAAAATATACTAAACAAATAAAATATTGTTTTTGTCTTTACCTAGGCATAATTTTTATTTTACCTATCTTTAAGGAATTTTTAAGTGTTGCTAGTATTTTCTCTATTGTCTATGCTTTATTGAATGAACTTGATTGATATCACGAATGACATCATTGATGCGTTGATGACCATTGATGTCATTTTGTAATATCAATTAGCATGTGAGGTCAGAGATGTAATTTTATTGCAAACTTCGATGACTAATAGAGCACACTGAAAGATATATACTTTATTAACAACGAAAGTGAAAAATAGACAGATGGTTGCCTTGCAGTTTTTGCTAAATGTACAGTAGGCTAATTCATGTATTTTTTTACATGCTTGTTTCTTAATTCGTAGAGTTTTCGTTTTCAAAAACTCAAAATGTTTGGTTCCGTTTTTGTTTTCAAACAATTTGACAGTTTTTGTAAAGAAAACTGTCCTATAAGAAACCTGCAAATTTCCTGCTTCAAAAAATACATGAATTAGCTTACAGGTTGCGTCACGTAAAAAGAGCACTGGACGATAGTCAAAGGGATGTACGCATGGGTAGATTCGTGCACGAAAGTACTTTCCTGTTGTTTTTATTGTACGAAAAGTTTCAATAGATGTTTTAAAATAGTCTGTAATAAAACAAACGGTAAATCAACCATTCCGCAGGTTGATTGTTAGCGCTATTTTGACGTGACGCGGACTGTATCGCGGGTGCAAAAAGGTTCGTTTAAAGTTTTAGGCATAGATACTGTTGTGTTTAGGATATAGATAAAAATAAAAAAGGCGACAACTTTTTTTTTACTCATAAGGCTGGTACTGGTACACATTACTGAAGTACAATTCCTCCACAGACGGCCCAATAGTGAAGCCAGATGAGGACAAGACAGCCACGGCGGGCTGGTTCATCGGCGTCATGTTAGCGCTCGCCTTCCTACTGCTAGTGTTGGTACTGGTGTGCGTGGTGCGACGCAACCGAGGCGGGAAGTACGACGTACACGACAGAGAACTGGCGCACGGACGGAGGGACTACGCCGAGGGGGGCTTCCATGAGTACACGCACCCGTGAGTATCAACAAAAACACCGTCAATTAAGAAATTTCCTAAGTTGCGGTCGGCTTACAAAACAAAATGAGGCCGTGGATAACATGATTACATTACCATCTATTTATGCACCTGAACTTGTAGGATATTCTAGATTACTATGTTATTATTATTCCAACTATTCTTCCGCTTTGGGCAAGGTTTATGTCTTAAAGTGGTCTGCGAATGACCGAGTCGGGTGAATAATTGAACTGACGTACCTCTTTTGATCATTTTTACCTCAAACTTCCTTTTGCCCTGAATATTATGTATAGGCCCGCCGTTGTTGACAGTTAGGGCTGCCAACGCTCCTTCCGGGATTCACCTTTGGGTCTCCAGGCCGTATTAAGAAACGCGCGGCATATCGTGAATGTGGCGGCCGATCCCAATGGTGGGACTCCCCCCACCCACAACCAAACGATTTTTTTCCTCACTCTCGGAATTGCCTTATACAGAGTTGCCCTATTGACAGCCGGGGTCTAAATGTGAAAAGAATTGACCCAAGACTTGACCGTGAACAAGCATTATTTTGTTGATCAACCGAGCTGAGCTTGCCAAGCCCATTAATTATGAGTGAACAACTTTATTCCAACACGCAATTATGTCTGTTCCAGTCTTGACAACAAGTCTCGTCACTCAATGAGTAGCGGCACTAAGCCTGGCCCTGAAAGCGACACCGACTCCATGGCTGAGTATGGCGAAGGAGAAACAGGTACGTTTGTTATATAGTTGTCGATGTGTGGCTATTTCTTTTATAAAAGTCTTCCCCTTTATGCGATGACCGGCAAACTTGGACAAAGTGCCTTAATATGAGCTCAAATTGTCGGTAAGACGCCGGTCGCAAGATGAGATATTGAAAGGAAATTTTCAGTTGCGACTGACAATTGTGTTCAAATGTCCATTAGAATACATAATAACTTGAAAGTAATGATATTATGATTAAAATTTTATATTTTCAAAATTAAACTTTACTGCTATCGTAAATAAAGACGTAAATGGAGTGATTGATTCAATTGTCGGCCATTTTTTTCTATGCTATTTTAAAAAGCTCTACGCTTGTTTTTTTTTAAATCATACATAAGAATTTTAAACCTCTTTTTTTAATAATGTATTGCATGCTTTTAGGGATCATCGAAAACTAAAATGATGTAACCCTCCACCGCATTTACACTTAGATGCAAAACAAATACGCACAAATGCGAGGAACACACCATTTTAGTACCGACGATCCTTAGCTAGTTTTTTTAAAAGTTAATGCACGGAAGCTATTCCTAGCATTTGAGTTTATTTCGGCCCCCATTTGTTTTATTTAGGCATGTGTGTAGTTGTGTCTGTGAGCATAAAGCATATAACTTTCCAGCCGGTATGAACGAGGACGGTTCGTTCATCGGGCAGTACGGACGCAAGCGACGTCCCCCTCCCACCGGACAGACTGACTCCGCCTCGCAGGCCTTCGCCACCCTCGTGTAACCCCTCAGCCTCTCCTGTCCCTGCACCCTTTGTACGTGCCTACGTGGCTTCTGTTTACTGAGATACTGATCATGTTATGTAGGTTATAAGGTAATAATTCAGTCTAAAAATAAGACTCACTTCTTATTTTTGTTTAGGGTCTTCAATGCACTTAGGTTTTAGTGTTCAGTGCCTTCTGTAATAAAAAAAAACTATCTCAGTAAACATTAAGCTCAAACCTTTGCAACAAAGTGCGCTCCAAATATAGCTACGTTCTTGTAAGCTTGAATGTAACGTAGTGCCATTGCATCACATTAAAATGCAACAGAACAGTCCGGTACTGACAGCCAATCGCCTTAGGCAGCTTATTTGTTCTTCGTTCTGATTGGTTAACATTTGACAGTGACGTAGCCCGCATTTTTTGTAAATGGAATGATTTTATTTGCTTAAATGTGGGTACAAATAGATATCGTTTATAAGTTCAGCACATTTACCATTTGCATGATATGCAAATTAATTTTTAAAATAACTCTGTAATGTTTCGATCTGTGAATGATGTTGTGAATCTTTTTTATTGATCTGGGCAGTGTTCTGCTAGTTTAGGCATAATTTTCATGTTTGCAACACAAGTTAAAAATATCGACTATTTTTGTCTTGTAGTTTTAAAATTTAGATATGAGCGTCCAGTCTTTATTGCACTATTTCAAAAATAGTTTTAAATAAAGGCTTTATCACTGAGTATTTCATTCCCTTCGCAAGTAATCTTCGCAGCTTAGGTTAGGTTTTAAGTACAGAATAATTTGTATGTAAGTAAGGTTGTAAAGAAACAAATGATATTATTTGGAGTGAGTATTTCCTACTTAAATGTTTATTAGCGTGCTTTGTTATAAGTTTAGCATTTGTTTTAATGTTGATATTATTTCCTTGTTCCGTCCCATTCCTCTTTTTCTTTGCCTGCACGAGCGACGTTTTTGTTTCGTATTTGTAAGGTATGACTATTTTTTTGCTTTTTTTTGGTTTATGCTTAAGCCCGTGATCGACAGGCGAACTTTACCGCGGTTTTGTCTTTTGCCTGTAAAGCTCGCTGGTGGATCACCCAAAAACCGCGCTAAAAAAACCGACGAGCCACAGGCTCTGCAGCGTTGTTTAGAATTTTAACAAACTCAAAAGAATAACTGTTTTGCTCCCTTGTCGATCAGTTCCCTGATTCAGAAAGATTCGATTAGTCAGTTGTCGAATGATTCGGTAAGTTATCTCTTTTTCTCCCGTTACGAGAATCATAGACTGAACGAGATAACAAATCGAATCGATTGACAACTGCTTATCGAAAAGGTTCTGAATCGTTGGGCAGGGATGACAAGCCGCGAGTAAAACCGTGGTTTTCTTTACCGCGGTCTTATGGCTCGCCCGTTGACTGATATGTTTTTTTATTTTTGGGTACTAAGAAAATGTCCTTAAACTTTATTTATATCGGCAAAACCTAAATAATGGGAGAGACTAACATTTAATTACTTGGATTAAATATATTTTTGAAGGAACTTTGCTTGTTCTATAAATATAAAGAAATCTAAAAGGACCCAACTAGGTTTGAAGTTGTGGGTGTTGAAATAGGAACTGAGAGATGTTTTCTACTCAGACGATTAAAACATCATTAATATTATGGCAGCATAAGTACGTCTAATCGTCATAATTATTTGCGGGTGAAACCCACCCGTTGATGTATTAAAGGTCTACCAAAGGGAGCAGAATTATTCGTACAATTGCCAGCTAAAAAAATATGAAGAATTCAATATTATTTCGAAGAAGGTATAGAAAGATCACGATTGTTGAAAAAATAAACAAAATTAATCATAAAATGGAGGAAATACAGGCCTTTACTGTTTACTGCGGGTGATTTTTCCAGGGACATTGTACGGAGTGATGTGAAGTTAGAATTAAGTTCACAGGGTATGACGTCACGGGTATGAGGGCACGCCGCAATAGCGGCGGTAAGGCCCGTGATGGAAGAGTGGCTGGAGAGGCGTCATGGCGCCCTCAGCTTCCGGCTGACGCAGGTACTCTCGGGACATGGGTGTTTCGGGAAGTACCTGTGTCGCATAGGCCGGGAGCAAACGCCCGGTTGTCACCACTGCGTCGACTGCCCCGAGGACACGGCCCTGCACACTTTGCAGGCATGTCCTGCGTGGGCGACGCAGCGCCGCGAGCTAATCGCGGCGGTCGGTGGTGGTGACCTCTCGCTTCCGGCCGTGGTTCTGTCCATGGTCGGGAGCGAGACTGCGTGGGAAGCCGTCGCCTCCTTCTGCGAGGAGGTGATGGCGACCAAGGAGGGAGCGGAGAGAGAGAGAGAGGCAGCTGCCACTCTCCCCTCCCGCGCCAGACGCACCGGGCGGCGGAGGCCGCGCGACGACCTCCAGCCACCCTAGTGTGTGGCCTGCGGGCGCTGGGTAAGGGGACCCAACGCCCGATCAGTAACAGGCCCGAGTAGGCGGCGCGACGTGTTCCACGCGCGCCTCTCAGCAGGACGTGGGGCTAGGCCCCACAAAGGAGAGGTCCGCCAGGGGTTGGCGGACCGAGGCCTGCCGGGGTCGCGGTGCATGCAGCTGCGAATCCCGCGACCCCGGCCCACGGTCAAGTGATGGAACATCGTGGTGGTTTTAGCCGGTAAGAGTCCGGCACACCCCCCCGTCTTCCCCAGACGGGGGATAGTCCATGAGGATTTCCCCACGCAAAAAAAAAAAAAAAAAGGGTATGACGTCAGACTAGTACGACGTACTTCGTAATGCTGTTTGTCTCTGTCTAGTGAACAATTCAATTCGCTTATAAGTTTAATCTTTTATTAAATATGTAATTGATTTTTTAACTATTGCCACTGTTGTTTTTTTTTTGCAAAAGCCGAATTTCAAAGTAAAAAAAAAACAATTATCCAATTAGGCAGTATGATGGGAAATAGTTCAACCAATAATAAATGAACACTGACCGAGTGCATACAATATTTGACTGCGGTCGTGGTGTATAGGCCTATATTTATTTGAGCAAAAATAAACAAGTCAGTGAATGTGTTCGTGTATGGTGTAGTAATAGAGCATTGTATCGCAGGTCGTTTCACGGAGGACGGGTCGTTCATCGGTCAGTACGTGCCGGGCGCGCGCGTGCTGCCCCCCCCTCCCGCGCCCCCGCTGCCGCCCGCCGCCGCGCAGCCGCCCACCTACGTGTAGGTACACACACACCAGTGCAACTGTACACCAACACTGCAGCGAGTGGAACATCGTGCCCAAGCGAAGCGTAGCGAAGCGTAGCGACCGACACAACATTGTGGAATATTTCGGTACAGCTTTTATGTATCATAATGAATATATGCGACTGCGCGGGAGTGTAGTATTAGCTAATTTTGGTTAATATTAAATATGTTGATATTAACATAGAGAAAAAGTAAAAGATCGAAGTATACTATCGTGCCTCATTTTCCGCGCTGTCGCATATTGTAGGTCTTTGGATGCGTTATCCCTCTGTTTCTCTCACACTTCCCAATCGCTGGTAAATGTGAGAGAGAGTAGAAGGACAATTTGTCGCGGTACACTAAAAACTTTGATGTCACGATTTCTTTAGTGTCTTACAAGCGTCTAAAGTTTTATTTAGGATACTAATTTCGCAATATTGTGTTGTTAAAGGTAGGTTTCACAAGGTCATACTGTGACTTGTGTGGAACTATCGAGAAGTTGTATATCGATAGCCACGAACACCTCGATTCCACAAGCTTAACAGCTTAATTATATTCTTTTGAGACGCGAAGGCAATATCTATGATCTAAACTGCACTGCCATTCTTCTATCATGTTTTAAATGGTCGAAAAATAGATGGACTCACACGAGACAGTTTATAACGAGAAAAGGGTCAATTATTATCATCTTGGATCAGTGGAAAACATCTGTGCCTTTATTTTGACAGTTTGAACTGTTTGAAGTATGGTCATAAACGTTAGTAAAGATTTCTCGTGTTAAAAATCTCGTGTGAGTCACAAACTATTTTTCTGAAGCTTCAAATTATCAGTGAACTATCTGGCAGTTTAATTTGACAGTGATTGTATTTAGTTGAAATTTATTAGCGTGTAAGCATTAGTGTAAGCTGATAACGAAGCCTACCTTTCTGTTTCGGCCGGCTGTTAGTGTCAATAGACAAGGCTATAAGGTTTTATTGACTATCTTCCCGAGATCGTAGTGATCGTCTCTAAGTCTGTTGAACATTTCGTTATTTATGAGACTGATTTTAAGTAATGAGATATAGTCAAACTGGCACTAGCGTTCAGGTTTTGGGAGCTTGTTCGTTCACCTATTCGCTCAACACTCATGCACTGTATACGACAAGTAATTGATCTTATAGAAAACTTAAATATTGAATCTTGTGGCGTGACCCTCTTTTGCGCAGGTGCACAAAGCAATCATACCGCAAACTTATTCGCTTAAAGCACGCAAATTTCGCGCAAATGCGTCAACAGTGTTTGCAGTGAGCACACAAAGTTGTTCGCGTACAGTTCTCCGAATGTGTGCTTTGTACACGAGCGCAAATGGGGATACTACCCTACTAAATATAAGGTCTCTTTGAACGTTAGTAAATACCATTTAAATGTAGAATCAATACAAAATTATCCTCGGATACAGCGTTCCAAAACCTGAACGTTAAATACTCGGCTTGTGTTAGTAAGTAGGCGATGTTACGGCTCGATATCAATTACGTGTAGTTAACCATACGGTAGCTGGTCAAGACTTGAGATAAGAAAAGCTATTTTTGTCACAGAAAATAAGGTAATTAGCTCTGGACTCCGGTGGTCATGTGCGCTCATTGCGAACTTATCAGGCTTTGTAGATTTGGCATAGGAAATTAAGAAATGTATTAAGAAGGTTTAAGGTTGATTTTTGAACGTGCAAGGTCTCTAACGGTTTGGAGAACAGCGATGAAGCATGTCATTTAAAGCCAATGGTCAGTTCGCAAGCCAAAATTAATGTATCGCTTATTTTTATATCAAATGCATATCTTTCTTACTCTTTGAAACATGCTATGGACCATAAAGATTTTTATTTTACGAATCAAACCTATGACTGTTACAAAAATTCAAATATATCTTTCACATTCTAAAATGTAGATACATTTAAGCGTTGACCAAGCTTGTTCAATTAATAGATGTTGTTTTCCATTGCCGTGTTATTCAATATTGCAGATATGCTTAGGAAACCTATTTAAAATTTTAGTTGTACCATTAAGAACCCTCTACTTTAAGTTGTTCTTTCTAAAACTTATATTCTCTTATGTATTAAGTTTATCTGCAAAATTTTAGAACACTAAAGCAATGGAGACTACTATGTATCTAAAGAATATATATATTTTACTAAGAAAAATTAAATAAAATATTTTTATATAATTGCGCAGTTTGACCACCGGGGCATATTGTGGTGCTTTGCAGAGTTAAAGAGAGGCGTGGTTTGGTGTTGTGATCGTCTGATGGTTTCCTGTTTCCCTCCCCTTACGTCACTTTATCCCACCTTTGGTGTCAGTTCACGCAACTAAAACGCATTGTGGTTTTTGAAGAGAAAAATATTTGCTAAAAGAAATGAAGTGGTAACAAAGTTATGAAAAGTCTATCTTAGAATGAAGCTATTTGGAATGTCTTTAAGGAGACGTAGTTCAAATCATCCACATTACATTAAACATTCAAATATCACTTATATAAACACATATAGATGTAGATCATCAATATTATCAACTTGTATAAAAGCCGCTTGATGTGTGCGTGTGTACTGACATGTCTGACTGTAACATAGTAGGCGTAATGATATTCGGAAGAATCTCGATTTTTAGGAGTTACAAAAATCTCAATTTATCCCTAAACACTTCGAATTTTGTCCATCGATTAATCGGTACACTAGTATCAATTATAATCGATAAAGTTAATATTGTATAGAACGTTTATCATTCTGATATTATAGATATCCGTGACCATCCACCATGGTGACATCTCGCAAATCTCGAATGAATTTAAGTACGGGGCGACCCGTCGGTTAAATGTCTCTCTTACGTAGTAATAAGTCCTCTTTATAGGCTTCTTTCGTATTAAATTTTTCATATTTGACTATTATTGAAGTTTTGCACCGTTCACATTGAAGTTAATGCCCAAGTTGATGTTTCTGATTTTGGACAATTGCGGTCTCGAAACGATTGCTTCCCGATACCAGTGTTGTAGAACGCCAAAATAAATGATTCGAAGTGTGTTTGATCGTTAGCAATCGTCTCGCGTCCGTATGAAACAATATCTCAATTGTATCGTGTTTAGATTAAGGCTAGGGATTCGTGTTAACTAATGTTAGGTAGCTAACGCGTTCGCTTACTGCATCTGTACATGTATATTTATTCTTTGCCTTATACTAATCTATTGTATCCGGTTTTTTCGTACACTGGCGGACATATTGTGTGCACCCGTGCACTGAGAACCGTCGAATTATTTTATTATAATTTATTTATTTGTGTATACTTATTTCTCCGCCTGAAAGGTGTCGGGTCTTAATTGAATACATTCCAGACGGTCTAACCATGTTGATTTTTTCAAATCATTTTATTTAAAGTTTCCCCAATGACGTGTCGGTCAGATGTAATCTGAACAATGTTTGTAAAACTAGACCGGCGGTTTGAGACTAGCAACGTAACTTATTAATCGTTTATTAACCTCACACATATTTATTTCCCCTCGTTATTATGTAAAGTTTCACAAAGGTAACATGTACGAAAGCCAACATTTTGATCGTTCTCATTTAGAGCTTATACTGTAACTATTGGTACCTTATACATTGCATATTTATATTTGATGGCACTGTTATTGTAACCCCTTTAAGTTATTTGTTAAGGAGTCTTTATCATGTCTATTGTCTAGTAAGAATTTAATATATATCTATTAATATTAATTGATTATAGTAGGAGCCTTGTTCTATTCGCGTCTGTTTTTGTCGCTTTTTATACCCGTTAACGATTTGAAAATTCTGTCTTGATGAAAAAAAAAACTTGTTACGGTTCAAAATGACAATTTTGATATTAGATTGTTAGTCACCGGTTTACGGTGGATATTCTCACTGCCTTTCCAACTAAATTACACTGTGTTCATTTTATTTTACACGTACCTAGTAAAGAATACTTGCCTTACGTAAAATTATGAATGAAAATGTGATTTTCATTGATCCAGATTCGACCTGACAGCACAATGTCTGCATTTATTTAGTGTCACAATATTTATCGTGAATTATATCAAAGTAGTTCCCCCAATAAAAAAACGTACATCGCCGTACTCGGAAATAGTTGATGTTAGCCGTTAAAATGTAATTGTTGTATACCTTTTTTCGGTCGCAAGTGTAACGAACTTCTGAATCATTTTGGATGTAATATTAATTTATGAAAATGTAATAGACCTAATGTTAATAGAGGCCGATCATATTGAAAGCATTGTTAATAACTTAGACGAAATAGTTAATACGAGAGACAACTGTGTTCATATTAGTATTCAACCAATTTTATTACGTCATAGAGTGTTTGTCGTGTCGTGCTCCCGGCCTATTGTCGACGCTCGTTTTAATCAAGGGGACAGTATTAATAAAAATATGCTTTCAATATGTTTGGTTGACTAAATATTTAGTAATAGCTGGAGTATTCGCTATACACGAACTGGTAGATTCTAATTGTTGTGAGGTACATTCAGTGTTATCTATAATGTTTCAGATGCTTAGTTTTCGCCATCATTTTACAACAACAGATTTCATTTCTGGAAATAACTTGTGAATTTTTAATATTGAAGGCGCTAGTCGTCTGTCGATTGTTACGAAATGGGAAAATTGAAGCATCTATAACCGTTTAATTATATTTGCTAAGCAAGCTTTTTTTATCTACATTGGACTATTTTGTTGGTTAGATAATAGTTTGCATTTATTATATAAAAATGTTTAAAATCATGACAAAAGTGTAGGTAAAGACTTGTGAAAATTCTGATCTGACCCGTACGATTCTGTTCACGAATTATCGTAAATTACATTTTAGTTCGCATTAAGTAACTGTAATTTATTGTAACTATGATGAATATTTTTTTATGTTGCATAGAAAATAAATATTAAGAAATTAATTTGTTTGTTTTTATTTAAATATTTTCCTAATTTCTTCAAATTGCCCGTTGCCTAGTAAATAAGGACGTCTGCGTCCTTATTTACTGGGTGACTTATTAAGCCGGGTACACACGAACGAACACGAACATCGAACACGAATTACCTAGTACTATGAAGGTGTTCGCCGAACACACTGTTCGGTAGTGGTACGCACGCGCAAACAATGTGCTCGATATTCGTTGTCGCGATGTTCGTGCTCGCTCGTGCGTACACGGCTTTAGATAATGAGCCAGTCCCAAACTCTTGATATATGGAGCCTTCAGTTATATAAGGGCATAGTCACACCGAATAGCAGCGACGCGGCGAGCACTTTCAGTGTGAAATAATTTTAAACTTTATCTACATACTTAAAAGACCAGTGTCGCTTGAAAAGGTCTTGTCGGTGATTCTGCCCGCGGCTGCCAGCGGCGACGCGAGGCCGTTCGCGTCACCGCGGACGGCCGTCGATTTCAAGCGATACTGGTCTTTTAATCAAATAGATAAAGTTTAAAATTATTTCACACTGCAGTGCTCGCCGCGTCGCGTCGCTGCCGGCCGCTGCCATGCAGGTGTGACTGGACCCTAAGGCTCACTTGCCCGAATGGTTTACTAACCGACACGCCAACTCCCGAAATAACTACTCACAAAAAAGTTTCCCTAACGTATCTAATTATTATATCTACTATTTCAGAAAATTGACCTTTTGGGAATTAGTTATTTTGGAAACAAGGAAAAGTGAATTGAAAAAAAACATTGAGTCCAATCAGTCTCTTGTATATTGCCGCTGTCGTTTTGCGTTTTATTCTCTAATCTCTCCACACCTAGCGAAGCGGAATCGGCCAAGGCCGGTCGGAAAAAGCTTTATGCCTGTAGACATAAAAGCTTTTTCCGACCGGCCTAAGCCGATTCCTCGTCGATAAGTGTAGGGAGACCTTAAACCGCCAAAGTCGGATATATCCGACCAAAAAAAAAGTGTCCATTTCGCCCATGTCGGATAAATACGACAAAAAAACGGCGTTTAAAATGTATTCATTTATTGACATTACATGTTTATACTATACTCTTTTCATAGTAGTTATTATTTCGCCGATTTATGAGCTGGGCGCTAGGGGCACGGCAACTGATAAAAAACCAAGAGTTCAAAAGGTTAAAAGCGTGTGTGAACAGGTGCTCCCTAATCTATACAAAGCAAAACCCCACGCTCTAGCAGCGGTCGCGAATTTGCGGCCTGATGCATTTAATTTGATATGGTATCCTTCTACAACGTGTTACATAATTCCCCTTAAAAAAGAAAATGTTAATCAAGTAGTATTTTATGGTTGTTGTCATTTACCTCCCAGAGGAAATTAGCTAAGAATGTAAATAACTTTCTGGGTAGTCTACTCTTTACTTTTATGTTTTCAGTGTTGCGTTTCAGTGATGATTTTATTTTATGATTTATCCAAATTTTTTTTTGGGTCCTCTGATTCTAAAATGTTACCAATAGACTCTTTACAAGGGACCTTTTAATCCCCTTTCGGATTTAGGGGTATTTTTATAACACGTATAACAAATTAAAGTATTAATAAACAACAGTTTTTTTTTGTATTTATAAACAACCGTACCTATGTAACAACTACTACTACTACTGTATTAACTGAAGTTGTTAAAGATATACTTTTTAAAAGAGTAACCATGGAGTTTCTTGCCGGCTCTTCTCCATAGGAAACGACTAATTGGAACCGTGCACCTAAATTCGACTTTTCATAAGCGCCTGTATTGGTATGTGTTTTTTTTTTATTTGATTTGATTTCACTTCATGCTGAATTTCTTTGCAGTTCTCACAAGCTCAGTGTTAGTAATAAAGAAACAACACTTGAAGTTCCGGCTCCCGATTATTTGACTGCAGGACTCACTGCGATGAGCGGTCAACGCCGTGTGTGATATAGTTAAAAAGATGCTGACCTCCCGTCCGCTGTCATGGCTGGCATTAGACATCCTTAATTGGTAACAAACAATGCAATAAGTAGAGTAGAATGTAGAAGTAGATTTGAGTAAAAGTTGGAGTAGGTCAGTAGACTATTAATAAACACAATTAAGCTGGTCATTCACGCTAAGGTATACCCGACAGGTATGCCTGTTTAGGCAGCTTGTAAATTAATTATTGAGGTTGTACGTTACAAAATTTGTAGATACACTTTAGCCAGTAAAGGTGTCCTTAACAGGCATACCTATCAGTACACCTGAGCGTGTATTACCACTTTTACTTAAATATTGGGATTGAAAATGACGTATTTCACTCATAGATAATGTGCGTGAACGAGATGCAAATAACAACAACAATAGAAGCGCGATCATTTTGCATCATTTGCATGCTTTATGTAATCGGGTTCTAGATACTATGAAACCCCATCATCATCATATATCAGGACGACAATTCTGCCGCGCTAACGAAGAATACAATAACTCGATTTTAGACGATTTTGAATTATATACCTTAAATATATGTATACTAGGTATACAGCATGTAAGGGTAAACACCATTGTCACTCAAACCATAGGTAGTTGACTTAAACATAAAAATAAAGGACCGACTAAAAAGAAATATACACGCGAGAAATGAGGGGCGTGGCCGCGCTACGACGCGGCGTACACGCAGTCGCTAGCGAGACAGCTGAGTCTGACTGACTGGGGTAGCGAACTGTGCGGGGCCGTGCGTCGGGCCACGCGGCGAGTTCCCCGCGCCCCCTCCCGTAGCTCGTTGGTGAAATGCTTTTGTGGAAAAAGAAAATTTGATAAAAAAAAAATTGTTATTTTTCATTGATTTTACGTTCTACAAATGAAACCAAACCACTGGTTTCAAGGCTAACGGTGTTTACCCTTACAGCCTGTATAATTCAAAATCGTCCAAGGTCGAGTTATTGTATTCTTCGTTAGCGCGGCAGAATTACTTTTCGTAGGTCTTAAATATGGCTGATCGGATCAACCGGATCGTACGATTTGTAAGGTTAAGCTTCGCTTGCCGCGGTCAGTCCGTGCATGGATGAGCATTCGTTACACATTACGACCCCTACGTGCCTTGGAGAGCACGTTAAACCGTCGAACCCGGGTGTCATACGAATACCTATGAAAGTAATCACGGGTAGTGAGAAGCCCGAAAGTCTGACAACCGATCTAACCTTAGGATATGCGCATTGCCCACAGTCACTTAGTTGCGGAGTTGTAAAGGCCAATTCTCGTAATTAAAACTGTTCAAAATATAGTTTCGAACTAGTCTCAGTCTAGTCTCAATCTCATAAATATGACAAATGATATTCTTGTTCGTTAACAAACGTCAAACGTGAGATTATATTGAAATGAGATTGAAAGTTGACTGAAGCGAAAAGGGTATTCTGGTTACATTATGTACTGAGCCATTTTGACAAGTTGGAATTCTCATTTATTTCTAGAATTTTAGTTTATGACTCTTGATATCGGTATGCTATCGGTAATAGATTTTAAGTTGACTGAATTGATATTATATCGAGATAGACTGAGATGATACTGAAACCGAACCGAACTTAACAAAGTTGACTGAAGCGAAAAGGGTATTCTGGTTACATTATGTAAGTTCTGAGCCATTTTGACAAGTTGGAATTCTCATTTATTTCTAGAATTTTAGTTTATGACTGTTGATATCGGTATGCTATCGGTAATAGATTTTAAGTTGACAGAATTGACATTATATCGAGATAGACTGAGATGATACTGAAACCGAACCGAACTTAAAATAAAAAAATAAATAAATGTGTACCAGAATACCATTTTTTATTTAATTCATAATTTAATCTCGGTTCGGTCAACCTTCAGTCTTACTTCAAATTAATTACGAGATGATGGGCTTCTGATGTCAGTCGCTCCGTGTAAAATACTGGTATTCAGCCGCATCTGGTTAGTGCGTATACACGTAGAAAGCGGGTTGCCGGCGCCGATCTGTCAGCGCTTGTCGGTGCTGATCCGCGCAGTTAGTCGGCGCAGGTAGTCTCTATACTGTGTGGCGAACAAGCGCCGACAAGTTCCGACCTGCTCCGATCAGCGCTGGTAGGCCGTCATTTGTTGCTGTATTTGCAAGGGAATAAGGCGTATTTTTGGTAAAAAATGCCAGCCCCTCCTTCTACCCGCTTCCTTTATGTATACGCCCTTAGACTAGAACAAAGATGGGAAAAATGTAGGCAGAAGCAAAGGTCTTTCCCATAAATATATCCACGATAAACGGTTTTGAGTCGCTTGCGACTAGGGTTACCATTTAGAAATTTGAAAAATCCTGTCAAAAAGCCTGACATTTCAATAAAAGTTCGGACATTTTAGTCACAAAATGCAAACATACGAAGATTTATTGTTTGATCTCGTTATGTTGATTGTTAAAGATTTATATTTTGTTTTTAGATGAATGAGAAGTTAATACTCGTAAAGATTAAAAAGTTATTTGATATTACATAAGTAAGTTTCATTACTCGTATTCCACCTAAGCCAAAAAATCCGGACAAATTAAAGAGCCGGACAAAGTCCGAACAAAAGACTAGAAGTCCGGACATGTCCGGACAAATCCGGACGGATGGTAACTAGCGTTGAAAATGACATGTAAAATACATATATCTTTCAAACGCCCCTGTATTTTTCAATAAAATACAGAAACTTTCGTTGCGGATCTTCGGTTGAATCTTTCGCAAGTTAAGTTTTTTACATGTATTTTACGGTGTATTTTTCGCATTTTTTTAAATGTGTAAAATAATTTGTCAAAGGTTCTTTGATACATACATTAATTTTCTAGGAAATGTATATATTTCCTAGGCATTGAATGCAATTCCTAAATGGGACTAGGAAATGTATACAAATTAACATTATACCGTAGAATTAGCGAATCGATGAAAAATAAAACAGAGATAAACTGATTTCAAGAGCGAGTGAAGCGTGCTCGGTTTTTTGGGGCACCCCGACACGGATAGGTTAGGTTCGAAGGACTAGATAAGTGTTAGTTAGGCTAGAGTGAGCGAGCAAAGCATAACATAAACACAACAACATTTTGTGTACCTCCATTACCGATCAATTAATATTAATAAACAAGATTTTTTCCCTTTGATTGTTAAATATCAAAAATACGCAGTATAAAACAAGTATGATACGCATATGATACGTGTAAGATTGTATTTTTTAGACGAACGAGAAATTAGTTTTTTTCGAAAATTACATGTATTATACAGGAAAGATACAAAGTTTCGAAAGAAACAAAATGTATCTTTCGCAATTTTCAACGCTAATGGTAACCCTACTTGCGACCAACTCTCAAGTACATAAGAAGCTCTTATTTGAGACTTGAGTCGTACTGGCCTTCTGGAGGCTTTTCATGGAAACGCTATGTTCTTTACGTAACAAAAATCCGTATAAAAAATTGCAACGAAGTTCTTCACGTCTCATCTACGAAGGGTCAGCTTCTAGTCTAACCAAATGCAGTATCAGAATATTTATACGAAACGGTTGTTGCCATGAGGCCTCTCTAAATTAATCACTGGAAGAGACTGATAAATTATCCCTAATAATTATACTGATCCTATTCATATAATGCCAGGAAGCCAAGATCCGAACCTACCGACATAATGACGCACTCGGGAACCCTGTTTTATATTATCTGGGTTGTTTTCGCTTGTAGTAAATTACGTTACGTTTGCGTTTTAGACTAAACAATACGTCAAACAATGCGGCAATCGCTCTGTAATATGCGCCGTTCATTCATTAAATATTAACAATAGTTACAAACGCTTGTTGTTTTATGAAAGACTGTGCGTAATAGGACTTTTAAAGGAGCTTACAAATACAGGGTCTAAACGAATTCGTGTATTTCCTTTAAATCACATGATCTATTACTGGTATAGATTTAGTTTGATTAAACATAAAACAATAAAATTCTTTTCTTTCTTGCTGTAGTGGTAAGTGGTCGTATCTAAAGCACATAAAAAGGTACTTACCTATAAAAAAAAAACTATTTCATTTATTTATTTATTTTGTTTCGTTGACATTCATAAATGAATGATGATGAATGAAAGCACGGCGACACAGCTGGCGGGCACGACTACTGCGATATCGCTCCGCGCAGTCAGTTAACTCGGGGCGCTAAAATGACTCAAAAATAGAACATCATGATATTATTTTCAATTTTAGTTTTTGTTGAATCTCAAAAAAACCCTTTCAATTTCAATCTGTGTCACTAGTAGATCATGCACTTTGAAAGAATTACACGAATTCGTTTACACCCTGTATAAGTCAGCCAAGAATTATGATGAATATTCATACTTGGAATGAAGCTTTTTTGTTCATCCACCTTGATTTACAGTCTATCCCTCTTTTTGCATGGTAATCCAGTTACCATGTATCATTTTTATTGATAAAACAGCGCCAGTAGCTTTACCAGCAGTAAATCTAATCAGCAGATGCTAAATTTGACCGGCCATAACATTGTATGTGAGCTGATTGTTAAGCATCCCACGTCTCTCGGATGATTTGCTATCAATGGAAACATGCAAAATGTTGATCGTAAATTATATCGACGAGATATCAGACGAACCACACTGCTCTGTCTGCGTCACCTCTATTTTATTAAAACTTAAGTCTAAAATCCATTGTGGTGGTACTTTTTGAAGCGCAAAATAAAGCGGTGTATTCAGTAAAGACCCAGTATGTAGGCAGTCAGTGTCCGACCGTCGAGAGGGCGGGACAGCATCGAACATTTTTTATTTGTTGTCAAACGAGACGTCCGAGTTCGCGAGTTGTGAAGTGAGTTTTAAATTATGAACGTGCGTGCTGCAATTTTATTTTAATAGGAACAAGTCGTTAATTACAGGTAAGATAAGATCGTTCTAATAAACTTTATCATATCGCGAAATCCATCCAGGATGACAGAGGTCGGTAAATAAAAGATCGTTGATCCCACTTAATTGTTTAATCGATTCGGAATTGGAGTGGCGATAGTCTTTATTAATTACCCACACGTAATGTTTAGTACATATTGACAAATTAATATATTTCTAATTACTTAAATAAAATTTGGGATGTGTTATACCATTATAATTTACAAAAAATTAACTCCCGAATAAGTTAAAACGGCGCTTTGAGAAAACAGGAGATTAAAGAAAGCATAAAAAAAGTAAACATTGCTATCTGGCAAATGTAAACATCACGGGGTGTTATTAATAGAGGCCCTAACTATAGGATCATATGTTAAAAGTACAGTGCACATGCACAGTGCACCATGAGCAGAGTTAAGGCAGCCTATTAACTGGCTACTTGTCGAGTGTGATTTGTGAGACGCGAAGGATAAAATTGTAAAACCGGCTTTATGATCTATCTGACAACGTTGTAATCGTTAAATGAAATGGATACACGTTTTAATGGTCCTGCCACTTACTCGACAAGTATATGCGATTTATTCCCTCGTCTTTTTGCATTCGCTCGGTTCGGACTTAACGATGTTTTAATTGTTATGTAGTTTTTACGATTAATTGCCTCCAGATGGTGGAGCATTTTATTTATTTTTGTTAATTACTAAGGATATTTATTGCATGTTATAAAAACTAAACACAATAAGACGACATTGTACTAGCAACTGTATAGTTCGCGTATAATGGCCAAAATAAATGAATCTGTTCCCTAAAATTTAAAAAAAACATGTTCTGTCGTAGCACTGTGTCAATGTACTTCTTAATTAGGTCCAATTCTAATTGGCCTATTTAGATCTAAGACAAAGTACCAAGGTCCAGTCCCCCAGCCCAGTCCAAGGTACAAATGAAAGAAACACACTTATCTGTGGTATACTCGCTAAACAGCGTAGTCTATAAATACCGTCAAATATTTACTGAACTAATAGTTTATCTATGACATGTTATCGTTACGATCAAATATTTTTGTGGATAGTACAAATTAGCACTTAACAAATCCACGCAATGAAGCATGGATTAGATTTCCTAATAGTAACTAGTTATAAATAAGTCATACATAACTTTTAGTTTTATTTAGGGCTGATTTTTTAATCGTCAGATAACTCGTCCCCCTCTGCGCCAACTGTCGTATCTAGCAATTGATAATTTGTCAGCAGTTGCGTTAGCTGTGGCTTTATTAATGAATTAATAACTTTTTTATGTTGCTCTTGGCTTACTCTTGGCTTGGTTAGTAGTTGCCCTAAAGCCCTAAGGTATTTATTTATTTATTTCTGTTCATTTGAAGCAGATACGTCACTATGAGAATTTCTCTGAAAAATTATCAATTGCTAGTTACGACAGTTAGCGCGGAGGGTGACGAACTGTCATCTGAGGAATAAATATGGCGGTTTGACAAATTTTCAATATAAAAACTGTCAAAACGTCAAACTTATTCCCATGATAAAAGTCTGTGTAAAATATCTGACAGTTAAATATTCTTAAGACAAAAATATTCTAAAGACATATAAATTTGATGCGTTTTAATAAAGTTCCGCTCAGTCGTGCCATGAACAGTCGCCCTTACACCGCTGGACGGACGGGGGCGGCCGCGGACCGTCAGCCGGACTTTATTTTTTTACTTTTTACACTGTTACCTGTTCCTTGAACGGGTATCGTATCGACTGGCACGCTGCCCGCTGGTTAGCTTAACAAGTGCACCCGCCAGAGGTGCCCTATCTTTGGGCAACACTGTTTTATTATCCCAATAATATTATAAATGCGAACGTTTGTGTCTTTGAGCCCTGAAGGCCTGAAGGCAATTTCTACTAACAAAATTGTTTAAAAACGCAATCGCTCAACTATAGCTGTTTGTCTTATTTTCTTATGCCATGGTTCAGCTGCACTGTTGCTAAAACCACAGTTGGACCACTGATGTTTCACCGTTATCCCTATAAGAAAAAAAGTCGTGGTTGAGCTGTGCTGCGATTTCGATTTTGAATTAATAGAATTGTTCTGACACTGGACACTTCTCATTTCGGAAAAGTCTAATTAGAGCCGCATGCAAAAACTAGTTACTGCAATTAAAATAACTTTTAATTAGGCACATAATAATCTCTAATCGCATCCTCAATGCTGAAGATCGTGATTCGTGACCTCTTTCAGTTCAATAAAATATAATTATGTATGTTTGCATTAGAAAATTACAGATTATGAAATCATCATAAGGATCTAACAGAAAAGACGAGTAATTCATCAAGATAAGTCTTTAAAGGCAATAAATCACATTAGTTCTTCAAGATGAATGTAAATAGTTTAGGTCTAGTCAGATTATACACTTCTGCCTAGCCTTTTTTCCAACAATGTTGAGGTCAGCTTCGAGTCTTAACAGGAGCGACTGTCATCAGACCTCCGCTACCCAGTCACTGGGCAATGCCGATAAGATCGGCTGTCAGACTTTCGGGCTTCTGATTACCCGTAACGACTGTCATAATATTCATATAACATCCGGGACCTACAGTTAAACGTGCAATCTGAGTAGACACTCATTCTTTTTTAATTACTCTTCGAAATCGCAAATTGCAAATACATAAACATTCGGGTGTTTCGCGAAACGTTCCACGGTCATTCGCATGTCTTATCACAGGATGCACCCGTCTCATTTACAGAAACTGACACTCGGAACTAAAAATTATTACCCTTTTAGTGATATTTTTATACTCGTTTGAGGATCCCGGCTGAATAAAATTGTACTCAAATGAAAATCGACGTCATCAGAAAGATTTTTTGTTTTTTTGGCTTAGTTTGCAACAGTGATTTCAGTATAATCTACACTTATACATAATTATCACAGATGTAAGTGAGACTGCCTGTTTGCTACACTTTCAAGCACACCGTATTTGTTGATTTTTGGCAATGATTTCGGTATAATCCACACAAACACATACTTAATTATAATAGATGTAAGTGAGACTGCCTGTTTGCTACACTTTCAAGCACACCGTATTTTTTGGCATAGGTAACTTTTTACCTCGGAGCTGCATGAAAACACCCTCCACGAGTGACGATAGGTACTTAAGTACGTTCGATGCACCCTGGGCAGTCAGCCCCGCTACCAACCTTGCTGACTGGCTAATCTTTTCACCACGGCATGAGCTACTCTCATTTATCTTATGCCGATACGAGAGAAGAAGAACCTCGTAGAAGGACGACAGGGTACTTTTCATATCGGAAAATCAAAGAATGCACCTACAGTGGTTTTAAATATAAATAAAATATGTATGATCGAGGATGATTTCGATCAACAATTAAGACTAATGTTGATCGAAGGTAGTCAGAGCCAGATTTGAAGCTTTGGAGGCCCTGGGGCAACGAAGAAGTGGAGGCCCGTTGAAATGTTTTTAAAAAAGTACCTCGTGAGTGTGATTTTCTTTCTCTTTGTCAGAATTTGTAATTATTTTTCTTATTTAAAAAAGTTAAAAGCTCAATGGTGGAGAGGGGCCTCCACCATTGAGTTTTTAACTTTTGGCTCTTGTGGAGGCCCCGGGACTAAAACCGCTGTTGCCCTCCCCTAAGTCCGGCTCTGAAAGTAGAGGACGATGAGAAACGATTTGTAAGTCAATAAATTGATCTAATAGTTACGACCAATTTACAACTACATGAGAGAAGATCCTTGTTTCGTTGTTGTGACGATGCAGAATCATCATGGTTGATGTTTGTATGACCTAAAACATGACTATTTATTAGCCAGCCGAGTCACAAGACTTACTTAAACAGCATGACTAGTGTCTCTTTACATCCGAAAACCATGAAGTTTACTCATCATTGCGTACAACTCTTGACTGGGACAAACAATGAATTCGTGAAAAAAAAATCAGGTGTTTCACACATTTTGTTAAGCAACATTGAATATTTTGGAAAAGCTATTTTTTACGAATTTAGAATATCCCATAGTATTAGTTGTACAAAATCATGAGCAGTATCCATGGTTTTAGGATGTAAAGTGACTAACCAGTAATTTATACTTATAAAGAGAAAGGTATTGACTGACATACTGATCCATCAACGTATAGCCTAAACCACTAAAGCTGGAGTAGGCTCCTTTAGTGACGTAAGCATCCACTAAGAAGGGATTTCTCGAAAGTCAATCCCTAAGGGGGTGAAAAGGGTGATTAAAGTTTGTATGCAAATCCGTCATTTTTGAAGTAAGAAGCATGAAATTAAATATTAAGCTTTCTGGTGATAAATAATTTTACACGTGTTTGAGGGAAAGTTTTTGGAAATTCTACCCCTAAGGGGTAAAATAAGAGTTGAAAGTTTTTATGGGAAATCTGGTACTTTCGAAGGTAGAAGCATGGAGTTAAATATTTAGGCTTCCGGTTATAAGTAGGTGTTTGAGCGTTTTTGGAAATTCTACCCATGCGGGGTGAAATAGGGGATGAAAGAGGGCGGAGAGGGGTGGTCAAATTTATATGAAAAAAAAAACACGTAAGCAACACAAAACAACACGTAAACACTGCGGGAAAAATATGCTAGTGCTGTATAATAAGCTGCTCTAATATTATACATACAGGGTGTTAACGAATTCGTGTAATTCCTTTAAACCACATGATCTATTAATGGTATACCCGGCACGGGATTTAGATTGATTAAAAATAAACAAAACTTTTTTTTTCCATATTTTTTTTAGTAATTCCTAATTTCGATGCCATGCACAAATGAATGAAGGCACGGCGGCACAGCTGACGGGCACGAATAACGCGGTATCGCTCCACGCAGTCAGTTCAATCGGGACGCTAAAATTACTCAGAAACAGAATACCACGTTTCAATTTTTTTAAACTTCTTTTGTTTGTTCTGAAAAAAAACCTATGCAGGGTCAATCAGTGTCACCAGTAGATTACGTGATTTGAAGGAATTACACGAATTCGTTAACACCCAGTAGGTATAGGTAGGTACAGGTAGGTACCTAGATATGGTACACCGCAAAAAGGTATATCTGTCCGCCTTGCGGTATTGGAATAACCCAGAATGCTGTCCATTAAATTAAACGACAGCTTTAAACATTTTATGTCACTAGTTAACATACAATATTTATTTAAATTTTGAAGTAACGGTGTGATGAAGTGTTAATACATTCTTTATGCGCAAACATGCACTAGTGTGTCGAAGAAACAAATATTTGTACGTACTTTTGTTTTATTGCAAAAGCTAACGTAGTCGTCATTCCTTTAGGTAACGGTTAACTAAACGTAAACTATTATTCGTCTCTTGCCGAGACGAGTAATTTATGGTTTATCTCGTGTCGGCACGAGATAATGCGTTGACAAAATTATCTCACGCTGCGCATGTTAGCCTGACTGGAGACTATTCTAAGAACAAATCTGTTCAAAATTGCTATCGAACCGCAGCTCAACTACAGCTATTTGACTTTTTTTCCTAAAGGGATGACGGTCAGACAGCCGTGATCCAGCTGCGGCTCGATTGCGATTTTATTAAGTAGTAGAATTGTCATTGTTTACGTTACGTTTACTCCCTCACAGTTTAATACCTACAACTAAGATTAATCATTCCAAGATTTCGATTCTGGTGGTATGGTTTATTCTAATTTGTTTGATCTCTATCTTTCTCTTACCTATTTTACTAGATTGCTATTAGAGAATCATCATCATCATTCAGCCGAAAGACGTCCACTGCTGGACATAGGCCTCCCCTACAGATCATCGGTCCACTAGAAACTATTAGAGAATGGAGTAACGGAATTTAGCATTTTCACCTATGTGGAGATTATCCTTGTATCAGCTAGCCGTACCTACTGCTAGGAAAATACCTAATCTAATGGTTTTCCCATTTTAATCTCAAACAAGCAATAGTTAATAGATAACGTAGGTGTAGAACTTTCTATAGATAATAATGTTGGAGATACATTGACGATAAATGATAATAAAACTGTCCGCCATTTAGAATGGAAACACTCGGTAAAACCGTGGTGACACACTGCAAACTTTAATTGTACATAATCAATTAAGTTCAATTATTGACATGTTTTATCTAAGGTACAGTGGACCGCGCTAATTTGAGGTTATCGAAAAATAAAACATAGTTTCGTTACAACACATTTTAGATAAATGGCGCCCGAAATATTAGCGTTACAACCTTTTAATCGTCATAATTGTAAACATTAAGTGACCTTACGATAATGATGCTCTATTTAAAATAAATACGTGTTTTTCTAGAACACGTGACATTTAGAATAATTTGGATATTTAATTTGTACAATTTATTAGGGTCATAAAAATGAAATCTAGCCATATTTTACGAGTTTGCGTCACAATACATTTTGTACATATCACAGTTAAAACCTACGCTACCAGAGATAGAGCCGTAAGACTAATTTTATTAAAGCCCGTATGTCCAACTCCGGTTTTGCTTCTGTTATTTTCATTTTCTTAAGGAAATAGTAAGAAAAAGTATTAAATTAAAGAGCTTTGTTTTACATATTACATACATTGTTTTACAATTTACATAAGTAGTAGTAGTACGGAACCCTAAAAAATTTTATACATATGATTTTTCAAATCAATAATTTGTAGGTAAGTAGGTAACTATAAATAAAGTCCAATAAATAATTCGTGATTTTTAAATCCCGGGATTAAAACGTCATTATAATTATTCCGGGATTTTAGAGGAGGTGTTATCCACTCTATCTTACTTCCTTCCTCGAAGTTTAGGTAAATAAACTCTACCTATTCCGATCTCTGCATATTACATTTCATTTTGTTTTTTTAGCCAAGTGTAACTTTTTTAGTCATACTGTTCAAAGAAAGCTGTGTCTTGACGTAGCGGTAATTTCGTAAATTGTAGCCGTAAGGAGATTGTTATCAAAAAATCATAAACTTCCGCATGAAAAACCGTAAAATAGCTACATTATCCATGTTTTTTTTTTTAATATTTTATATTCTTTGTATGGTAAGTTTTGTAGAAAAACTCCAGGACTACCTTACGTTGAAAAGGGGCAAATAGTAGGTAAACACTTCTACAACGATTGAGATTATTTACGGACTTATCGCAAACGCAGTAGTCAACTCTATACAATTACACTAACCCACTTGTATCTATGTTATTTCCCCGTATCTTTTGTAGAAATCTATTTTATCCTAAGGCACTAGCTACCCAGAACGTAATCAATTGATATTGGGAGTGCCCAGGTTCCATAATGTAGCAGTAAATTGGTTATCAGATTTTATGGTCTCCGATAATGTGCAGATGCAGACATGTTTCTAACTCGTTATCTATCTATGAACGAGGCTGCAAGCTAGCGTTTTCTTTGGTCCTTTTAGGCAAACATTTTATCAATATATACAAGGTTAGTCGGAAAGGGGATACTAATCCGCGGGCCACTTAAACTATGACTGCTCTAAAGCAAGTGTCAAAACTTCAAAATTCGATAAAAAAAATTGAACCAAATAATTTTCATTTTAGTTTTTCAAAAATTCTTCGTCCCTTCTTTATTTACGAATACTAAAAATGGAGCTTCTAATCCGTGACCCCAAATATGACCTAAAATGTAAACATAGCTGACGATAGACACATTTTAGCGTATTTTTTTATGAAATCTTTGAGCAGCTATTTCTGTTAAACTGTTGACTTTTGGGGAAAGTTGTAGAACAAAAGTTATTCATTATTATGGGTACTTTTCGAATTAGTACCCCCTTTTCAAAATAATAGCCTTGCATAATCTGTATATATTAAAGGAGAAACTGATTGGCTAACTGATCTATCAACACAGCCTAAATCGTTGGGGTTAGAAACTTGAAATTTTGGCCGTAGGTTTCTTTTGTGACATAGGCATCCACTAAGAAAGGATTTTTGGGTATTCCACTCCTAAGGGGATGAAATAGGTTGTTACTATTTGAATGAAAATCTTTATTCCATGTGGTTATTAATGATGAAATTTCAATCTCAAGACAATCAATTCAATCTTAACATTCTTCAAAGCAAATAATAAAAGACCGATTTTTTGAATTTTAAAACTAGGTACACCTTAAAATAAGCTTATCGGCGTTTAAAAATGCAAGCGAAGCTGCGGGCAAAAGCTAGTATTTTTATAAATTGTAACATTAACGTAGACAAAATTGTTGTGCACCCCTACGCATAGAGCTATTGGAGTCTTCTTTTTTGTTAACACCTTTTGTACGTATAATTTGACACCGGGAGCGAGTAAAAAAACTAGTAGACATTACTTTTTGACAGGGGATATTTAATGAAGTTGTAACTTTTTTACTTTCGTCGGGCGTTTCTCACGATAATACCATTGTAGGAGCACGTCCCAAACGGTCTCAATCAATTATGTTAACTGTGATAATTTTGTTTTTCTTTCGTTTTTTTTTTGTTTGTGGGCGAAGAGAGGTTTTGTATGGTCGACAAACAAATTATACGCCACTTACACGCTTATTATTGGTCCGCGTTGGAACGCTTTAATGGAATTATGACATATTTTAGGTGATAGCCTGGTTGGATTGTTAATTGGACACTTGGGAACGATTGGGTTAACGTTGGAACCGGACTCCATGCTGAGTTTACGACTGTATTTTTTTATTGAGTTTTAATCGAGATGATGAACGTTGTTGAGTTCATCTTTTAGATGAAGATAGAGAAAACTAGGATTTAAAAATTGTACACTTATACAACATGTAACAGGAATAACTCAAACACCCCAATCAGAATATTCAGTTATAATCATACTTAAACTTCACTGAAATCTTACTTTTATGTAGGTACTTAAATATTGTTGATCTAGAGCTGATTTTTCAGTCGTCAGATCTTTTATCTGAGGAATAAATATGGCGGATTGAATTTTTATACAAAAGCTGTCAAAACTATTCCTCAGTTAAAAGTTAAACTAAATAAAATAGTATCTGTTACTTTTTCATTGTTAACTACATTTACAATTCAATCTTATGGCCATTACATAAGGCTCAATTTTCCGCACCTCAATTAAAATAATAAACAGAAAAAGAAGATTTAAAAAAAATGCATTTAAAATGGCTGATATCGATTCAGTAGCCGATTCTTAACAAACATGTTTTCAGCGTTTGTGTTTATTATGCTACTTGCTGTAGCAGCAGATGATGCTAACTAACACACTTTATGCTGCGGTGTTGGTTCTAACTTAGTTGTTTACTTCAGAATATAAGCGATAATGCATAAATCCCATGACCACTAACTTATTAAACTTAAGTGAATTAACATGGCCAGTTTTCCAACCGGAATTCCCAACCATTCTATCGTAACGTACCTTATTTACACAATGGTATATAAAATGTTTCGCAGCTCTCGTAAAACCAATAGTTTTATTTTTGGTGTGGTGTCATCACCTACTGAACATCGGCGATCTTGATTTTGTTGACTGCTACAAAACTTGCAACTCATCCTACCTCCGTCAACAGCTCTCTCAAATAGGCAAGTCTCTCGTTCAACCAATAGTCTTATTTTTGATGTGGTGCCATCATGTACTGAACATCGGCGATCTTGACTTTGTTGCCTGCTACAAAACTTGCAACTCATCCTACCTCCGTCAACAGCTCTCTCAAATAGGCAAGTCTCTCCCCTTCAACCAATAGTCTTATTTTTGATGTTGTGCCATCATGTACTGAACATCGGCGGTCTTGATTTTATTGACTGCTACAAAACTTGCAACTCATCCTACCTCCGTCAACAGCTCTCTCAAATAGGCAAGTCTCTCGTTCAACCAATAGTCTTATTTTTGATGTGGTGCCATCATGTACTGAACATCGGCGGTCTTGATTTTATTGACTGCTACAAAACTTGCAACTCATCCTACCTCCGTCAACAGCTCTCTCAAATAGGCAAGTCTCTCGTTCAACCAATAGTCTTATTTTTGATGTGGTGCCATCATGTACTGAACATCGGCGGTCTTGATTTTGTTGACTGCTACAAAACTTGCAACTCATCCTACCTCCGTCAACAGCTCTCTCAAATAGGCAAGTCTCTCGTTCAACCAATAGTCTTATTTTTGATGTGGTGCCATCATGTACTGAACATCGGCGGTCTTGATTTTGTTGACTGCTACAAAACTTGCAACTCATCCTACCTCCGTCAACAGCTCTCTCAAATAGGCAAGTCTCTCGTTCAACCAATAGTCTTATTTTTGATGTGGTGCCATCATATACTGAACATCGGCGATCTTGATTTTGTTACCTCCGTCAACAGCTCTCTCAAATAGGCAAGTCTCTCGTTCAACCAATAGTCTTATTTTTGATGTGGTGCCATCATATACTGAACATCGGCGATCTTGATTTTGTTACCTCCGTCAACAGCTCTCTCAAATAGGCAAGTCTCTCGTTCAACCAATAGTCTTATTTATGATGTGGTGCCATCATGTACACACGGCTACACATCAAGCTATACAAAACCAGTTTACCTTGGCGTCGCTTTGTATAATCTTTTCGCACAAGTAACGGTCAGCTTATACTGGTTTTGCATAGCTTGAAGTGTAGCCGTGTGTACTGAACATCGGCGATCTTGATTTTGTTGCCTGCTACATTGCAACCTACCTCCGTTAACAGCTCTCTCAAATAGGCAAGTCACAAAGTCACCAAGACGATTGGTGCCGATTCTGTTGTACACAAACTAAACTTAATTTAGGCTATTGCCATCTTTTTCACTCTAATAGAATAAGAAAGAGACGGACGTAAATAAGAGCTGTTAAATTTAGTTGAACTAAAATCTCCATACAAAAGACGACATACCAAAACGTGTCGACTAAAAACATGGTGAAGTTCAAGGCGTAAAGTTTGACATCTCTAACTTAGTTCTTATCTATCACCGTCCTTTTCTCGCGCTGTCTGTTAGTAAAAGATAGCAACTCTCTATTTATGATTAATTACGGTTTACTCACGTGCATTTTTCAGGATTGCCCGACTAGTTTCGGACCCGACTAGAGTCGAATTCGACTCGCGACCTCGCCGCGTGATCAGCTCGTGATTAAGGGCTCCGTTTGGGTCCGAAGCTAGTCGGGCAATCCCGAAAAATGCACGTGAGTAAACCGTAACTAATCATAAATACGAACGTGTCTCACAGTTATAATACTAAAATAGCAACTCTCTAATTTGAGTTCAGTTAGTGAACAAGAGAATCTGTAGGTTCCCTATCCATTTGCATAAAATGTTAAGACCTAATACCTATAACTTAGCATAATTTTGTTTGGCATAATTATATTTTCGCATAATATAATTACGCATAACAGCTTACGCATAATTTTTTTAAGCATAATTTCTCTAACCATAATAATGATTAAGCATAAAGTTCTAAAGCATAACTTTTTTAAGCATAATATCCTAAAGCATAAATTTATTTACGCATAATGATATTAAAACATATTTTTATAGATATACGCTCTAGAGTATATCTATAAAAATATGACGAATAATCGTCTACGATTATTCGTCACCTGCTTTCATTTTCACAATAAAAACTTAAGGGGATGTTTGTAAGGTTGAGGCTCCAAAGCAGAGTCGACGGAGCCCCGCTGTGCGGGGCTCCTATTTCTGTCTGCAGGGTTTAAAGTAACCTAACACGAAGGGGATGACGGGGTCTTCGTTCGCTCGCTTCGCTCGCTCACTCTAGCCCCCATCATCCCCTTCGAACCTAACCTATCCGTGTCGGGGTGCGCCTGCGACTAGATTATTAGACAATGGTAAAAACATTTCTGATTATCATAACTAACGTTATGCTAATAGTCATTAGGCGTACTAACGTTATGCGAATCAAATTTATGCCAAAACAAATTAGTCTTTAAGATGATTATGCCAACATAAAATGTATGCCTAAAAAAAAATATGCCGAAGTATTATTATGCCAAAACAAATTGTGCCAAAATCGTTATGCCGAAGTATATTAGGACAAAGAACATTATGCGAAAAGAAGGTATCCCGATTTTAAAATAGCCCCGTCTCTTTTTGTTATATGACATAAGTGATGGGTATATTTTAAACCAGGGTTTACCTCAGTCTTGGTTTAAACCATCTTTTGTAATAAGGCCCATAGATTTTCAACTCTATAACTATATAAGTAATTTAAGTCTACATACCAATTTACCAAAAATTACTCTTAGAGCAGTTGACTTCCAAGATATCCATGTTTCATCTAATGCGGCGTTACTAGCTCCCAAGCGTGTCATAAATTAATGGCCCAAAATTCACCACCTCGTTTGACTTCTGCTACAAGTAATATTGTAGTGTTTCACCCCCAGTATGTGGCGATCGGCTTCGATGGGCGCTCGGCTGTGCGCGGGGATGGCGCTGGCCATGTCGCTGGCACTCGGCGCCGGTCGCCGCGACTACAAGGACCCGGAGTCACGACACCACTCCGATCTGTCGCTGTGGATCGATGAGCGACAAGTACGAATGTTTAGTGGTGAGTAATCATTCAAAGGCACACACGGCTACATATCAAAACTACACATTCCCAGTCTAAGCTCATCACTCATTATAAGGAAATGCGAGATCAGCTCATACTGGAAATGTACAAGGTTAGTCGGAAAAGGGGTACTAATCTGCAGGCCACTTAAATTATCTCTGATGACTGTTTTAAAGCAAGTGTTAAAATTCGATAATTTTCATTTCCATGTAAAATTACCTATATTTATTTTAGTTTTTTCAAAAATTCTTCATCCCTGCTTTAGTTACGAATTCAGAAAGTAGAGCTTCTAATTCGTGACTCCAAATATGACCTAAAATGTGATGACGGCTGATCATAGCTGAGGATAGATAGATTTCAGCGTATTTTTATAATATTATAATCTTTGAACAGCAATTTCTTTGTATAAGTACTTTAACAATCATTGGGTACTTCAAAATTTTGGGTACTTTATCAATCGGGTGCTTTAACACCCTTTCAGATTAGTACCCCTTTCCGACGAACGCGTGCGTACTTAATGGCTAATTCATAACTCTACTAAACGATTTAATATCCTCAAAGCTTCATTCATAATATAATATATTTGTGAGTGAATTAAATCAAGTGAGTCAACAGACAATTCCAAAAATGTACATTATGAAACAAATAACTATTACAAATTGCCCTCAGGGACAATGATAATATAAACTACTACGTCATTGCTCAGGGATTAGTCATTCCCTACTAGTACTAGTACCTATATTACCTACAACTACGTCCGAAAAATACCCAACATGATTATTTATGAATGTAGCTAGTAGCTAAATAATAAATTTTCTCAATTCCAGGTATATCAATGCAAGTATTCGCAATTATAAACGGTCACGTATCTCCTTACGTGCTAGACCCAAACTTCTCCAACAAACTGCCGGTCATACCCTCGGAGGTCGGCTACGTGAACTTCACGTGGAAGTCAAAGAAGCGATATTACTACGACTTCGACATACTGACGTCATCAGACCTGACTATACTGAAGCCGCCTGTATTGTCAATCAAAACGCGAGGACGGGTGCCTAAAACGTCTAAAGGTAATTTAAAACATAAATAAAATTCTATTGAACAGGAATTAAAAGTAATAAACATAACATAACATTATGCCTGTATTCCCCGATTGGGTAGAGGTGTTTAGTACACCTTCATTTCGCCATTGTTTGAGGTTCCATGTAATAGGGGGCGAGACTATTGCTATCAACCAGGCACAAATCCAGACTCCGGGCTACTACTGAGAAATTACACTTATACTTAAAAATAATAAGTTGAGGGGCTCGTGGCTAATTAACCACCGCGCGGATCATATGATTTGCAAGGTTAAACTGCGCTTGCTGCGGTCACACCGTGGATGGGTGTCCATTCGTTACACATCGAAACCCCTCCGAGCCTTGGAGAGCACGTTAAAGGTCACAGCTCATTAGAGCCACCCGGCCACCACACATCCGACCCGCATCGCCTCGCCTCGTGCAGTTAGTATTCTTTATATGAACTTGTATGGATGTGCGCTCACTACATCAACTCCGTAGCGTCACCGGATCGCCTCGGGCGTATGTCGTCGTGCGGCGCGGACGACGAGTTGACCACTCGGTGACAACTCGCTGCTCGCATGCTTGTCTTGCATTGCTGCGCGTTGCCAATGCCTATGTCCCGAGTAAACCGCGCGCTGCCATCGAGTGGACTCCTCCGACGACTCCTCTGGTTGACCACGTGACGTTTACTGGTGATAACGCGGCGTCCACCCGTTGACAACGAGTGGACGCCGAGCGACGAGGCGATGCGGGTCGGGTGCCGGGTGGCTCTAATGAGCTGTGACTTTAAACCGTCGGTCCCGGGTGTCATACGAATACCTATGACAGTCGTTACAGCGATTACGCACTACATCCAATCCGGATCCGTGAAAATAAGAATATTAAAAATTCGGACCGAATTCGGATATTGCTTTGCGCACTGCATTCGATCCGAATACGTGAAAATACGAATCTAGAGTCTAAAAAACTCGGACAGAATTCGGATATCGCTTACGCACTTACCCGATCTCTGATCCAAATTCAAACAATTCAGGGGCCATCTTTGGTATATCCATTTGGCGTCCGATTTGAATCCGAGGTAATGCGAAAGCGTTCCTACAATCTGTACTACGGCTACTTCGGTCCGTCAATATTTCTTCCGAATTGGAAACTCACGGATGACGGAGAGAAATCGGATGACGGAAGTCGGACCTAGTGCGTAAACTACCATACAAATAGTTCTATGACTACTTCGGAAGGTATTTTCTCGGATTCGGATCTGATGCAGTGCGTAACCGGTCTTACTGGTAGTCAAAAGCCCAAAAGCCTGACAACCGGTCTAACCTTAGAATATTGGCATTGCCCAGTAACTGGGTTGAGGAGGTATGATGGCAGTCGCTCCGTGTAAAATACTGATATTCAGCAACATCTGGTTAGACTGCAAGCTGACCCCGATCCTGACGTAGTTGGGAAAAGGCTAGGCAGAAGAACACTTAAAAATAATAAGTTATTAAAAATGTAAATCAGACTTGCTGGCCAAATCAATGACAGGTGAATATTTTTTTTCCGTCATTGCATGGACAGGAAGTGGATCGTTTACCTCTGACAAACATCGGTACAAACGGCCCGGTCCTCAAATAAGTATTGTTTAACTAAATATAAATAATGAGTTTGTTTCACAGAATTCAGTATAATTTTGCCATGTGTTGGCAATAACAGCGGCGTGGCCACATTTGAAATAGGGCTTGTGCTAAAAAATGGCCGCGGATTGCCGTTAAAAGGCACCCCGTTAAGATTACACTTAAAGAAGGAATGCGCACAGAGAGGTGTGTATTTAGAAAGGACAGGTATTGTATCGCCAACGCATTTTTAACACTTACACGCCTGTGTTTTTGTGGCTGTCTTGCATTACCGCACGTGTTTGATACTAATAAATTAATTAACTCATATTTTATTGTTCCTTATTTAAAAATTCACAATGCCTTTATCAACTTCAAAGACACAGGCGTAACGCTTATATCTTAATTTTAAAATAACAGTTATTACTTCTACGAGGTTAGTCGGAAAGGGGGTACTAATCCGAAAGGGTGTTATAGTATCCATAATAATGAATAACTTTTGTTCTACCACTTTCCCCAAAAGTCAATAAGTAGTTTAAGAGAAATAGCTGTTCAAAGATTTCATAAAAAAAATCGGTAAAAAAATACGGTAAAATCGATATATCCTCAGCTATATTTTCATTTTAGGTCATATTTCGGATCACGAATCAGAAGCTCCATTAGGGCGTTTTTCCTGTCAAGCGGGTTCGTGCCCGCGTGCGTGCCTCATCCGCAACCGTGGCACCTGAATTTCATCTTTTCATACATTTGTTTATTGTGATGCGTGAAACACGGATGAAAAGGTGAACTGCGAGCGCCACGCATGCGGGTGAGGCTCGCTCGCGGGCACGAACCCGCGTGACAGGAAAGAGGCCCTTATCTGAATTCGTAACGTAAGAGGGGATGTTTTTTTTGACTTCTGTTTAAAGTCAACTTATCTAATTTTGAAATATAATACAGACTTTAAAACAGTCATTAGTGATACTTGAAGTGGCCCGCGGGTACCCCCTTTCCTACTAACCTTGTATAAACACTGCAAAATATCTAATAGAGTCCCACAAGGCTTATTAATTCAATTTCTCATGCTTAGCGTTCGAAAAAAAGTGAGAGAAGTATAGCGAACTTGAGTACCAGAACCGAAGCACTAAACATTGCATTTCATCTATTTCGAGCTCATATTGTTATGCTTACGCTACTAATAATACATTTACGGGTAGTTGGTATGAGCGAACGCTTTACCACCGCCTATTACAGTTTCACAGCATACGTCACTTCAGTGTTTGTGTTCATGCGGTCGATTCGAACAATACAGAGATTGCATTTTATTGGTGTTTTGTATTCGATTTTTATGCAAAAACAATCGATAATTTAGACGAAACAATTTTTTTAGTTTCTTTTTATTTGGTAAAACTTTATCTTTTAAATATTGGACTTTGTTAATCTAAAACCTAAGAAGCCTGATTCGAAAATCGAACTATGAAGTGTCGGCTGAATCGCACTTTTTTCAACCATGAAAGTGTTTCGTTTCCGACGATTGATTCGATTTTCATTGATTTGACATCTAGTAGTTCGTTGTTTGACAATACTTTGATCATTTATAAGTTCGATGTTCGTCGTTGTTTCGTTTCGAACCGAAACTTCGATGTTTGTTTTTCGGAATAGGTCCATAGGTGCAAATACGTGCAAAATTAAATATTTTTTTATTATTTATCTTTAGGTATTAGGTACCTAAGAATAGTTTCGTTAGTATGTAAGTTATTTCTTTTTGAAAATAAAGAAAACGCATACTTAACTTATTATAGTTTTTAAAACTTCTACAAGTCAATAGTTGGTTGTTTCACCCTTCATATTTTTTCATAAAATTTTCAAAATTAATTTTCACCAAATTTTTATGCGAAAACAATAATTTGTATATAGTATTTTTACACTCAATCACTGTACTGTTCCCGCGCTCATTACTAATGTTATACCTATATGTTCGTATCACTTGTGTGGCAAGCCTCAAGCCTGCGATGTGCGTCAGGTCATATTAACCGAATGCATTATTTTCCGGGTTTCCGCCGAGTTCGCTGGTTGGCTGATTACAAGGTGCCTCTGCTCACGGCATTTGCGTTTTTTAGGTTCGTATCATACGCTTGCTTTCAAACTAATATATATTTTATGGAACTACTATACAGGGTGTTGACGAATTCGTGTAATTCCTTCAAACCGCGTGTAGGTTTTTTTCAGAAACAACAAAAAAAGTTTTCAAAAAATTAACCATGGTACCTATTCTGTATCTGAGTAGTTTTAGCGTCCCAAGTTAATTGACTGCGTGGAGCGATATCGTGCTACTCGTGACCATCAGCTGTGTCGCCATGCCTTCATTCATTTATGCATGGCATCGAAATTATCTAACAAATAAAAAAATAATGAAAATACAGATTCGGGCCTAGAGACGCAGAAAATAAAAATAAAATAAAAATGAAGAAAAAAAGTTTTATTTTTATTTTTAATCAATCTAAATACTGTGCGGGGTTAATCTATACCATTAATAGATCATGTTGTTTGAAAGAATTACACGAATTCGTTTACACTAGCGATGGGCAATTATTACTAAAAACGAATCGACTTAGTCGATTGTTCAGTCCAGTCGATAAAAGTCGATAACAATTGATGTTAGTCGATTGTTATCGACTAACGGCGCGCAGCAGGCGACAATCACTGATACGGTTACCATATCAACTTTAACTACTAATTTGTATTGTATTGTGGCGCAGCGCACTTATTACTATACTCGTACTACTAAATAAGTAATTACTAAAAGGTGGTGCGTGCACTGCCGCTGCGCCACAATTCAATAGTTAAAAGTCCGTGCGCCACTACTTACAAGTACAACTGCAGTTATCATGCGATTGGCGCTAATAGATTATTTAATTGTCCTCTACTGTCTCAATGTACATTTATTTTAGTAATTCGTCGATTGTTATTCGAATAATTATGGCGAGGAACTACTAAATCGACAATCGAATGCGCAACAGTACAATATTCAATTCAGTCGATTGTTTTTTTTGCAACAATCGCCCATCGCTAGTTTACACCCTGTATTTTTAAGATAGGTACTTTATAATATGTTGTATCATGTACATGATCATTATATGGATGGGACGCGCTTTTAATTCCTAATTAAAAGCTCGTTAACACGTTACGTGTAAATAGATTTGTCCAAGTGCAAACAACAACCTAAAAATTTATCTCATAGTGAGAACATGTCAACGTTTACTATGCGCGGACGTAGACAACCATGAAATAGAATAAAAGTATCGATGTTTCTGAAACTCAAAGTTTTTTTTTTCCTATTATTTTACATTTACACGTACTAAGTCCCATTATTATAATCAACCCTTCTGCTCTCCACCACCAGGTCCAGACCCAGAATGTGACAAAAAATGCGCTAACCAAGGATGGTGCAACAATGAGAAGATATGCCAATGTCCTGAAGGATACATGGGGCAGGACTGTAGGACCGCGCTGTGTTACCCGCAGTGTATGAACGGGGGGAACTGTACCGCGCCCGGCGTGTGCTCCTGTCCGCCCGGGTACCAGGGACGCAACTGTGAAGGAGGTGGGTTCACACTGCTGTTAACTACTATACACACTTTAAGGGGGTGTAGTGTACCTAAGTAAGTAGGGTGTATAGTAAATAGGTATGCTCAATTTTAATTAACATATTTCTTTTGTTTTTTATGTTTACTACAAAAAAATTTAATACCCCTCATAGGCATTCTGGGAGGATTGTCTTTAGATCCTTCATATACAATAACAATACTTTTTTTTTTTTTTTTACTAGCCTATTTACTGTCCCACTGCTGAGCAAAGGCCTCCCCTTTTGTCTTCCAAACATCTCTATTTTGTGCCGTTTCTGACCACGCTAGCCCCGCAAACACGTCTAGATCGTCACGCCACCTACGCCGAGGTCGACCTCGGCGGCGATGTCCTCCTTCAGGCGTCCAGTAAGTAACGATCTTTGCCCACCTGTCCGGGTGCATTCGAGCGACATGACCGGCCCACTCCCACTTTAGCTTGGCTGTTTTTTCTCCAACATCTGTTACTTGCGTTATGGAGCGCAGGGTGGTGTTTCTAACACGATCAGTTAGTTCAATACCCAGTACACTACGCTCCATTGCTCGTTGGCAAATCTTGAGTTTGGACTTTTGTTCTTCAGTCAGTGACCAAGTTTGAGCACCGTAAGTTAGAACGGGCAGGATGCACATATCGATGAGTTTACGCTTCAGGGTTACCGGAAGGTTTCCCTTCATGTGTTCTTTAAGGGACCAGAAGCTCTTCCAGGCGTTTTCAATCCGTCTTTCGACTTCTTTCTCTTGCCGGTTTTTAAACGAGACTATCTGGCCCAAGTACGTGTACTCATCGACATATTGTAATACCGGCAGGTACCTCGACCCTATGTTTCGTGCTGTTGGTCATGACTTGGGTTTTTGATCTATTCATTGAAAGTCCAACCTCAAGACTCGCTGTGCTCAGGTCTTGGAGCATTTTTTCAAGTTCCGAACACGATGTGGAGAATATATATAACTATACTTGGGAGCAAATAAATCGAGCCACTTCTATTTTTCACGTAGGTATAATTGTTATTATTTTTGGTATTATGGAACAGATCAATTCGAAACATATATCGCCTAAAAGGTTATTTGATAACCTTTTCAATGAGGGTAGTTTTTTTGTATTTCGAATTAAGTATATAGTTCATGAAACCAAAACTAATAACCAGGACACGTGAAAAAGGAGTGGCTCGATTTCTTTGCTCCCAAGTGTATATTTATAAAATTGAGCATACTACACTACCTAATTGTCAAAACTTTAAAGGGTTATTAGTTATCATTAATAGACATATTCAAATAGAAAATACCTAAACTTTCGTTATTAAGATAACAAGGTAGGTACAACCACGTGCGCGCTCTCTTCTGTATTAGTTAGGTTAGGTTAGTAACAAGTTATGTTATCTAACAAAAGTTTAGGTATATTTATAATTGAATCTATTCTATTAATGATACCGTTTTTTTTTTTATCATTGTTATATCCTCATGGATACCCTTCGCCTGGGGAAGGCGAAGGGTTATGCCAGACTCTTGCCGGCTAAAAACCCACGGTGTTCCTTCTCCTGACCCTTGGCCGGGGTCACGGGATTCGATTCGCAGCTGCATGCTCCGCAACCCCGGCAGGCCTCGGTCCGCCAGCCCCTGGCAGACCTCTACTTCTGTGGGGCCTTGCGGCCTCGTCAGAGGCGCGCACGGAACACATGCGTGCCGCCTTCTCGGGCCTGTTCTATTAATGATACCTACTACTTAGGCCCTGTGAAGTTTCGCCAGTTCGTCCGGAGTACCTAACCCTGTATTAGTCCACTACTAGATATAGGTCAATGAAGTGAAGGCTACATAATACAGGACTGTAGTGCCGCGCTTTGTGTCCGAAAGTGTACGACGTAGGAATGCTGCAAGGAAGTTTATTTTTGGATCTTAGACTGTTAGTGTGATCCTTAGAAGCCAGCATCCAGATCCTTATAAACAGCGAGATAGCGCATGTTATGCTTTTCATGTGCTCTGGTGTCTTAAACCCCGTAATGAAATTAACTAGAAGTGTTATGTCTGTGTCAGTTAGTGGTGGGGTGGGCAATGTGGGCATTCCACTTTGCCCCACCAGTGGGGCGGCTTGAAGTCAAAGTCAAAGTCAAATAGTTTTTATTTCAAGTAGACCAGATCCCTGGTGCTTTCAAAAGGTCAACACTAGGGGCTCGGTTCCAAGTAGTAGGTCCTTTGGAGAAGAACCGGCAAGAAACTCCATAGACACTCTTTTAAAAAAGTAAATGTTTTGACAATTTTCATTGTAGTAATGTAAGAACAATGCAGATTAATGTACATGTGGTTAACAACATGAAAAGTAATGAGAAAGTTAGCCTTTTAAAACGATTGCCATAGCAGTTACGAGCTGACCAGTCCCAACAGACAGCACCCGTTCACGAGTATGACGCATACATCGGCGTCGCTCAGCTCAACCATGTTGCAGGGAACTCAACGACCCGATGCACAACGCCACCATCAGCAAGACATTTCAGTGAGCATGACAGACTCATACCGATAGACAATAGGCAGTCAAATATTAAGAATGAAAGCGTAACACTAGATGCTGCATGGTCCTCACATTTTACAACCTTGCGTAGGTATTAACAGAATATTATTAATAATTAATAATTGCAATTAAATGTCAAACTAATATAAGCAAATATTAGCAATAAATAAATTAAATTAAATGTCAAAGAAAAGAAAACAATCAAAATTGGAAACATTAGATTAAAAAATAAGATAAAATAACATACTTATTGAGTCAAAAAAATAAAAAAATAATTACAATAAGTAGGCATTTGAATAATGTCCGTTTGTTCTGTTAGACGGTGCCAGAGGGTCGCAGTGTGCAGGAGGGAATCGTATGCCAGACATCTTTATCTACGATGTACTGATTTAGGCTATAATTTGCTTTTTTTTTTTTTTTTTGCTTGGTGGGGCAAAGTGGAATAATTCAGCAGTTAGCGTCCCTACGAATCTTACTGACAGCTCGTGTCGACACAAGCACGACACGAGAGAAGAAGTAGTAGTAAGAATTGAGGATTCTCGATTAAGGAACATTTTTGAATAACAAACTTTTATTCAACATAATAGTTTATTTGTCTAACAAAAATATACAATATCGGAAGATAGGTATAAATTGTCTACATCTAAAAAAGAGGATTCTAGTCTAATTCATGGTATCCCTATTTAAAACAACGGCTCTGGAAATAATTAATACTTTTCGTTAGTTATCCCAGTCGTTGTTTAAATAAATGCTACACAGAAATTACACTTCTCATGTGGTTCCCTGTTAAGTTAATATCCTTGAATCTCATTATTATATACATTACATGATGTAATATAATTTGCTTTGTTTGATTTTAAATAGGTAGGTACTCTGATTTGTTACTCAGTCCAGATAACTAAGCTAATTTGTACGAAACTAAATAATCCATCTAATTATGACTAATGACACGTTCTAAATCAACATACAACGATATTAATGTACAGTCAGCAGCAAATATATCGCGACCAACAGCCTGTTCATGGTTACCTAAGGCAGTTGTCCCACCGCCGCCGAGGAAGCGACTAACTATCGGCTATTTTCTCGCTCAAGAAACGTACAATAGATATACATTCCGTGTAAACAAAAGAGATGCATATATTAATAGTTGATCGCTGACTGTTTACACTGCCGGCGAGGTGTCCCACGTCCTGTACCGACTCACTCCACTAGTTTGTCGCTAAGCGACAAGAGCTATCAAAGATAATACTCGCTCAGCGATACTTGCTCCGCGATGCTCGCTTGGCGGTCAGAACTCACGCCGAGAGACCCAACTAGCGGTAATTTTCGAGTGGTACGAGTAATAGCGCATCGCACTCGCACACTCGCTTGTAGCCCAGCGACAAAACTATCGGAACTACACACTCGCTTCTTGCTGCTCGCCAACTCGTTTCTAGTTTCTAGCTCTACTCGCTTCTCGCTCATCGTCGGTGGTGGGACAAGTGCCTAAAACATCTAAATAAATTAAACTTTATCTCAATGGGATAAAATTCTTGTCAGAATGACAGTTGTCTTATACTGTGTTCATTCTGAAACACTCCTTGTATCATTGAGTTATAGTTTAATTTTTTTAGGGCCGATTTTACTATCGTTACATAATTTTTATCTGAGGGATAAATATGGCGGTTTGACTTATTTTCTATACCAAAGCTAAGCTAAGTTAAAAACGTCAAAATTATTCCTCAGCTAAAAGTTATCTGACGGTTGAAAAATCGGCCCTTAGTTGTTTAGATCATTTTGAACAGTCTGTTTGTCCCGATATATCTGATGCTGACTGTACAAATGTTGTTTACGGCAGTAAACAATAGTCGTTATGCTTGCATTATCTTGAATAATCAAGGTAAGAATTACCGACAGTCGCATGTTCAACAAAGGATTAGATTCTATTAATACTGTTGTGATGATCACCTTTTACATTGGCCTAACACACAATAATATCTTATTGTGTTAAACAATATGTAATTTATGCATCACTATATTCTTTTCACCATAAGATGAGTCCTGACAGCTCGGTCATTTCGTAAATTGTAGCCGTAAGGAGACTGCTATCGAAAAAACGTAAACGACATCATCAAATACTGTAAAATTGCTGTAATATCCATGTTTTGTTTTAAAAAAATATTTGATTTTCTTTGTATGGTAACGTTTTGTAGAGAAACGTCAGGAATCAACTTATAGTGAAAAGGGTATAATATGGCAACACAAGTTGCTAGCGATGTAAACTATACTATACATATATTATATTTTGCGGTAGAGTAACTCTGAGCAAATATTGAAGGGCACAATGCTTGTGACCTTTCGTTTTGTTGTTTGTGTCAAACAATTTGACAGCTTTTGAAAACGAAAACTGTCTGAATGAACGGTTCGGCCTTGGTTCAGTTGCGGTTTATCAAGATTTATTTTAAGAGAGTTGGGCCTTAGTTAGGGTGTTACCACACCAATCGATCGATGCCATCGAACGATATCGGTCGACGTTTAGTCGATCGGTTGGTGTAGTAGAAACTATCGATCGACGTCGACTAACCCATTCTACCATCGATCAATGGCATCGACCGATCGATTGATGTGGTAACACCCTTATCCAAACAGGCAGAATTTTGCATACACACGTGCTTCTGATCTTGTTACTACAAAGTAGAAAATATATACTTTAAAGAGAAAGCTTTTGTTTATAGAGGTACATAGTTAAATAAAATAATAAATATTTTAAAAAAATGCACTAAAGAGTAAATGTGAAAGAAATATTTAGAAAATCTGGAAACTAAAAGCTTTGGGTGGTCAATTGATCTGAGTAACTATGTAAGTGTTAAATGACCGTCCCTTTTCTTAAAAGTTTACAGATTTTTCAAATTATTTTTAACTTATTAGTAAATTTTATAATAAATAAATAAAAGCCCTTTTTTCATTTAAATATTTTTAAATATATTTTACTTAAGAACGTTTGTGAGGCCCTCCCTTGCTATTCGGAGGTGCCCGACTAGTTTCCCCGCAAAAGCGAAGTAATTCATCAGATGTCATGAGTTTGTGTACAAGAGCCATTTTATCTTTTAAGCTAAATTCTCTATGTTCTAAACCTTCGTCGAAATAGCAATAGCAACTTTGCAGCCAGCTTTTATAACTTCAGTCAGAGCTTTATAGAAAGGCGCCTGTTCAGCTCCGTGGTTGATTCCTGTGTCATGGTGCTCTTGCTCCTCATTGCGGAACTTGGTGATGGTGTCCAGGATTTCCTTGTCAATGTTGGGGTCCTCCATCAGGGTCCGGAGCTGGTCGTTGTAGTGGTCCACGATGACAGTTTCTACGGCGACTGTGCAAGCCATTGCTGCTTCTTTGCCTAGAAGAGCTGTGCCTGAAATTAAAGAGTTGAGGAATTAGTCTTTTGCGACTATGCGCTAACTGTCGTATCTAGCAATTGATAATTTTTCAGCAGTTGCGTTAGCTGCGGCTTTATTAATGAATTAATAACTTTTTATATTGCTCTTGGCTTGGTTAGTAGTTGCCCTAAAGCCCTAAGCTAAGGTATCTATTTATTTATTTCTATTCATTTGAAGCAGATACGTCACTCTGTGAGAATTTCTCTGAAAAATTATCAATTGCTAGTTACGACTGTTAGAGCGGAGGGTGACGATATAAGCTACAATAGGGGATGTTTTTGAGTTCCAGTGGTGCCGATTCTGTTATGGACAAACTAAACTTAATTTAGGCTATTGCCATCTTTTTCACTATGATACAATAAGAAAGAGACATAAAACAATAAGAGCTGTCAAATTTAGTTAAACTAAAATTTCCATACAAATTTAGACGATATTTAAAACGTGTCGACTAAAAACACGGTGAAGTTCAAGGCGTAAACTAATTTGACATCTCTAACTTAGTTGTTGTCTATCATCGTCCTTTTCTCGCGCTGTCTGTTAGTAAAAGATAGTAATTCTCTAATTTTAGTTTAGTTGGTGAACAAGAGAATCGGCACCAGTGCATACAAACATTGTCAAAGACATTTGCTTATTTCGTCTTCTTTTCTCGTTGATTGAGTTTGAACACCACAACCCACAACTATTAGCACTTATGTAGCTGACTAACAGATCATATTCTCGACATTAACCTTAATTTGCTTCTGTCAACATCAGGGCCTGATTAAAGTCTCAAGTACTATAATTATAGATACAATAGATAAACAATGGCACTGACGAACCGGTTCGTTGGAACGCTAGCGGTTAAGGTACGAACCGCCCGTAGGCTAATATTTCCCTCCAAAATAAGGTTTACAACTTTTCTATTAGGCACAAAACTTGAATCAGAAGGAGAATGTGCATTTAAAACACAGAACTGACAGAAACTTATTACTTACGTACGTATTTAATTTCCGACATGCTCTGAACATTTTTTCCCTGGGCTCCAGTTGGTTTGTTTTTTTTCGGTTTTCCCTCGAAATCCGGACGTAATTTTAATTGTCTTTTCAAGAGAGGTATTGACTAAATACTCATAACATAAGTAAAGTGACCAACGAGTAATAACAGCGTGAGCAAAGAGAGCGCGGAATTCTTTCGGTTCTTTCTTTTCCGACGTCATTTTAAGTACATAGGGCGTTTACGTCAACTAAGTGGTAATTAAATAAATCGACAAACAGCGGACCGCGAATTTTTTGCGAAATCGCCGGAATTTTAAGTGCAAGTGCCCGCCCTATGATATGGCTGGCCTTGGTTTTGTTTTTGCTAAAGCTGGGCTTTTGCTTGATTTGATATGTCTTTCAAAATGTTTTCCCATAAGCCGCGCCCGCGCCTGTCCCTGACCCTTCTCGTGGCACCCGGCCCCCCGGAACCTCATGTAGCCTCTGAGGTTAATCAGGCCCTGTTTAACATCCACAAACAGAGATCGAGAAGACTATTCTTGGCAAGAGACTACCGCGACAAGTAGCGAAAGTAAAAAAAACAATTGCTGCAACTTTGCTTGGGCGTCAGCGCGCCCAGCCTAAACATACTCATTGATGAGCTTCTAAGACTCCACGCGATGCTTTCGACCTTTATCTTACGTGTACTGGATGTTCAGCGGAGGTCTAACACAATCATTACGTCAAATATAAACTTTAACACTAACCAGCGCCCAGAACATATCCCGCCACATTCCAAATCGGCGTCAACGCAGTCGGCCGGACCCTGTATTCATTGATGAGCTCCTCGAACTTCGCACGATGCACCTTCTCCTGGTCCCACATGTGCTGAATGAGGGGGCCTTCCGCAGTCTTACCAAGTACCGCCATCTGACCGGCGTAGATGCGGTCAGCACCTAACTCACCAGCGTGGTCTACTCGGATAATCGTGTCTAGCTGGAAAAGGGATTGAATTGTGTTTAATATTGTTATTATCTTCAGCAGAACTCAAGTTGTATTGTTTTTCCAAAAAAGAAAACTGTGATGCATTCTGTCTTATCGTGGTATCTTTGTTTTTTTGCGAGACAGCAGGATAGTACCTATTAAACCTTTTGGCCGAACAGGCTTTTTAAAATGATCTGAACAAGTAAGAAAATGAAACTATATCTTAATAATACAATGGGTGTTTCAGAATTAACGTAGTACACGACAACTGTCATTCTGAAAAGAATTTTATACCATTGAAATAAAGTATAGTTTCTTCAGTTGTTTAGGTAGTTATGAACAGTCTGTTCTTCCCGATATATTCGATGGTGACTACAGGTCTAGCGCATAACTGAGTCAGTGCCTGAGGTAGCTGCGCGCTGCGGGAGGGTGACAGTTGCCACAAGTTGACGAATCAGTGAGCTCTCGCGTCGCGTCACCACACCCCTCTCGCACCTCACAGCTACCTCGGGCACTGACTCAATTATGCGCTAAACCTAGTTTAACATATTTTACCAAAAATATTGTTACAGTGAAGCAGTATGTTTCAGTGTAGACCACAATTAAATGTTAAGTAAAGCCCAAGCAAGTTTCTTCTACAGGGTGTTAACGAATTCGTGTAATTCCTTCAAACCACATGATCTATTAATGGTATAGATTAACCCTGCACGGGATTTAGATTGATTAAAAATAAATCATAAGTTTTTTTTTTCAAAAAGAAAATTTATTTTATTGAAAATTTCGATGCCATGCATAAACTAATGAAGGCACGGCGACACAGCTGACGGGCACGACCAGCGCGATATGGCTCCACGCAGTCAGTCAACTTGGAAGGCTAAAATTACTCAGATACAGAAAGTGATGGATTTTTTCTTGAAAAAAAATTTTTGTTCCTTCTGAAAAAAATGTTTGCAGGGTCAATCAGTGTCACCAGTAGATCACGCGGTTTGAAGGAATTACACGAATTCGTTAACACCCTGTATAGTGGAAACGTGGCTTTCATACAAAAACACTTAGCTACTTACATGAGGATTCTTCTTCCAATACGGCCTGCTACTAGAAGATACTGTGCTATGTGCGCAACGTATCTGTTGCAATAACGGTTGGCGTAACATGTTGCTTCAATTCTGTAACAAAACAATATTATATTATACTTACTCTTTGTTGCAGGTATATGTGCGCAAAAGTGTTTGAACGGTGGCAAATGCATACAGAAGGACACTTGTGAATGTCCTAAAGGGTATTACGGATTGCGTTGTGAATTTTGTGAGTATTTTTATCTGAGGTTCTATGTAAATTAAAATGACGATATTTATGGTTAGTTACGGTTTACTCACGTGCATTTTTCGGGATTGCCCGACTAGTTTCGGACCCAAATGGAGCCTTTAATCATGAGCTGAACACGCGGCAAGGTCGCGAGTCGAACTGGCGCTGCACGTGGATTAAAGGCTCCGTTTGGGTTTGCAGTTTGGGTTTGGGTGAATTTGGACAATCCCGAAAAATGTATGTGACTAAACCGGAATCAATCATGAATATGAACGTGTCTCACGAAAGTTATAATACTAAAATGACGATAGTTTAAGCTTCTACAAAATCTTACCTCCGATTTCTGATTTGAGAATTCGGGATAAGCAAATACTTAAGTAACATTTGAGTGCAAAGTTTCAAAAAAATACTTTAAAATCCATTGACTTAGAATAAGTATGGACTTCGGGTCATCGCTCAAAAATGTCCGAACCGAAAGACTGTTAAAACACAAGAAATTTGAAAAGAGCTACAATTGCGCGCGTCATTCTTCATTTGGCCGAACAAGCAGCTACACCTCAATGTCACATGTCAACAATGCAGTATAATGTAGTGAGATCGTGTAAAAACTACTCAAAAAAGTGAAAAAAGTTGATGGTGTATCATATTTTCAGTAGGTATATTATTGTTTTACAATTTTTAAGTATTATTTTGTTAAGGAACACTGTATTTTACTTAAAATTGAATTAATTGCAAGAGCAAAACACACAATAATCCAACTAAATAAAAAGTATCTTATTTTCCTTCCTTTGTTTGACCAATTATGTCAACTTCATTTGGTTGGATTACCATAAGAAACTTGACATATTAGACAGAATTTAGAACAAAGATTCCAAAGAGTCGTTATTTTTACGCGATGTTTTTTTGTATTGCGATTTTGAACCAATTGCAATTTGTTTTGTTCTATTCATTTAAACAAGTTATTTTTAAACTTGCATTGTATGCAAACATATTATGTACGAAAATATGTATGTTGTCCTTCCGTTTCAAAATTGTATTGGTTTTTCGGTCACTACCAAGTTTCCGATCGAGCTGAAATTTTGCAGGTAGGTATGTGCATATTAGATCATTAAAATGTCATTGATCTAATTTGATGATGGAGCCAAAGATTAGGCAAGCACAGGAACAAATGGTAGGCTCGTCGAGTTTCAGCTCATGTACTTTGTCATTATAAGCACTTTTCATCACAAAAAAATAATGACGTAGGTCCGATGGTAGAGCCGGAAAACGGGCTCTGGAACTTCCTAATGGCAAATAGTGGACACGTGACGTTTGGGCTCGTTTGTTTAGTTATCATGAACTCTTTTAAATACACATGACAAAAGATTGTTTTCTGAAAAATAATAATATGCCTCTGATTTAATTTCAGTTTTCCTCGAGATTAATTAGATGATGCTGATGCTGATCGTGATACTTCAGCAAAGGAAGCGAAGTCGCGTTTTTGAAAATGACGATGTTGTAATTTTGCAAGAAATGTTCTATGCTCTTTCAGTTGGATTAAATATTTAGCAATCACAATAAATATAACTAATAATAAAATCTTTTAAAAATTAAGGTTGCTCTATTACTCCTATGTTCTCCAAATTTTCGTTTAATGTTAGATGAAGTTTCGAAATTTGAAAAATTGAGCAGTGCTGTCATGTTTTCGTATGGTAAAAATTGTTGCAAGCTAAATTAGGCATTATGATAACGACATAGGATTTCGTCCGTCGTAAATGAGCTTGTTGGTATTTCTATGTTTACATTATGTCAATTCAGGACACTTTTATCGTGAATTTTGTACTACACTCGTTGTCCATACTTATTCTAAGTCAATGTTAAAATCCGTAATTTTTTTAACAACTCCATACTCAAATGTTACTTAAGTATTTGCGTATCCCGAATTCTCAAATCAGAAACCGGAGGTGAGAATTTTAGGTTAAGCAGTACCTAAGTAACATTTGAGTACGGAGTTGTCAAAAAAATTACGGATTTTAAAGCATTTTTTTGACAACTCCTTACTCAAATACTACTTACTTAAGTATTGCATATCCCGAATTCTCAATTCAGAAACCGGAGGTTAGCGTTGATAAATGCCGCAAATATACCTAGTCCTTCTATTAGCACCTCGTTAAAGCTTTTTGCAATACCAAAGCATCTAAAGTTCACTTCAACGTTAAATGTAATTATATCACAATTAACTCTTTTTAGGAAAATAAAATACTTTATCCTATTCTCCTTTCAGCAAAATGCGTGATTCCGTGCCTAAACGGCGGTCGTTGTAAGGGAGTCAACAAGTGCCGCTGTCCCGTGGGCCTGGGGGGCAACCACTGCGAGGTGGGGCGGCGGGTGGGGGACTGCACGTGCAGGGGGGAGTCCTGTGCAGGCTCGCACACGTGTCGGCACGGGCGGTGCGTGGCGGGAGCTTGTGTGTGCGAAGCTGGCTGGCGGGGACGTTGGTGCCATAGGTCCACAGGTTTGTATCTCTAAGATAGAGTACTGCTGACATGTCTGGTTTGGGAAAATAGTACATTTACGTAGGTTCCTTGAGCTTGTGTGTTTTGCTAAATGGCGATATAGTGTATATTGTACATTCACATTTGCTATAGAATGTCGTCCCCAAATTATAAACACTATCTAGAAACTGTTGCCCGCGATTTCACTCGCATCCCAGGGAAACTACTTCATGTACCTAGGTAAAAAGTTTCCAATGCCCTAATCCAAGTCACGGTCTACCTGTGTGCCACATTTCATCCAAATCCCTTCAGCCATTAAGGCATGATAGAAAAAAAACCGGCCAGGTGCGAGTCGGACTCGCGCACGAAGGATTCCGTACCATTATCTATTCTGTTTTTTAATATTTGTTGTTATAGCAGCAACAGAAACACATCATCTGAAAATTTCAACTGTCTTAACTATCACAATTCATGAGATACAGCCTGGTGATAGACGGACAGACAGCGGAGTCTTAGTAATAGGGTCCAGTTTTACCCTATGGCCTATGGGTACGGAACCCTAAAAACATCCTAACAACCAATCCATCATAAACTCACAAACTTACATTTAAATTATTAGTAGGATTACAACAATGGTAAGATTAATAATTATTTATTTTTTACAGGATCATCGGAAGAGTCTGGTGAATACAAGAGGCCACGATGAAACAAAAACAAACAGTTGACGAAACTACTTAATACTGATGTGATTTCTTTAATTTTATGAAAAATACTTTATACATACTTTGTAACATTGATAAATTAGTCATTTAGATGTTAAGTTCTACGCCACTTAGTTTATGTGTATTTAGATTAGATTTATGATTATGAAATAATATAAAATATTAGAGATACATTTAAACTTGTTTTTAATTTCCATTGAACAATAATTCTCACAAATTGAATAATAAAATAATAACAGGTCTTCAAATTAAGAGTAAACTGACTTTACAAGGCATGCTCGATCATAGATTACATCACCACTTAGTAATAGTAGGTACAGATGGTGTAAGCTTAACACATTCAGTGCCGGGAGCCCTCCAGGAGGGCACCCTGTAGTTGCATTCACCATGCCAGGTGCCCTCGTGGAGGGCTCATTTTAAATTAAGGTTTTTCTTGGAAAATACACTGTCATGAAATGAGCAAACACTATTTTAGGACATAGCAGCGTATTTTCACGGTTCTGAACCTAACGCCAGGAACCTCCCTCGAGGATTCACTCTTAGCGCAACTGTAATGCCGAGGGCTCCCCTGGAAGCTCCACTAGCGATATGTATGGTAGCATGCCATATGAGCTCTATGAAAAGTGTGGTGGATTTGAATGTGTTAACAATCCTTTGGGTACAGAACCCTAAAAACATTTTTCAGTTAGCTGCCTGTGATTAACAAAAACTTGCTATTAGTATAAACAGCTATTTTGTACAACTTGCTAAGACTTGACTGTCACGCTTGCAAGTATTTGCAACCATTAGGCCTATGCCTTTGTTTATGTCAAAAAACAATCCAGGTAGTGATTTTCCAACCTGGGAATAGAACTTTGGACATCAGGGTTTACAACGTACTTGCTACTTTCAGACAAATGAGGCTGCATAAATCTCTACTAATAATATAAATGCGAAAGTAACTCTGTCTCTCTGTTTGTGATGCTTTCATGCCTAAACCACTGAACTGATTTTGATGAAACTTGGTACAGAGATAGTCTGTAACCTGGAGAAGGGCATGGGCCACTTTTATCCCGAAACATACGGAATATGCGATAAACAACATCCACGCGGGAGAGGGAATTAAAAAAACAAATCAATGATATATTTTGAAAATATGTAAGGAAATCTCAGTAATATTAAATTAAATACAGGCAATGCAAACAAACTGAAATCAGAAAATACCCCACTTTTAAAGACTTGTTAAAGATGAAAATTGAATACAGATTTTACATGGCTTTTCTTGGTCTGAGTGGCAAGTAAACAAATAAAAGTGAGAGAATATCAGCAGTCCCTACCTTTACCCTCAGAATACAGAAATAACTTTACCATTGTATAATACCAACCAAATAGTTTTTACTTTTGGTGTTTCAGTTTTAACTTTTTTTAGAACTGCCATGGAAAGAAAATCTGTCAGGTAACCTCAAACAAATCAAATTCTCATAAATGATTATCGTAAGTACTGAGACAACTTACCTTATTTCTTTTACAAATTATCGGATATTGTTATGCAATCTTCAATTATTATGAAAATAACAAACTCAACACGCGAATTCACGAAACTTGTTTACAATCACGAAACGTCAAATTCAGTTACTGAAAAACTCACTAGATGTCACTACAGTATGACGTGAAATGATCAATTTCTAAAATAAACTAGGGATTTTTCCTGAACATCTAACACCTTAGGTCGTCAGAATAAATAAATATCAATTTTGGCTGCCAAAATTGGTAAGTAGCTTTCGTAAAATAAGCTTTTATTTACTTACAAAGCTACGAATCCATTCCCCCCTCGGCAGAGGGGCGATTTCCCTTTCCATGCGAAAACCACACCGCGCAGACTCGTACAAAATGGCGACCCCTAGATACGAAGTTTATTCGGTCTACATACCGCGCTTACCGATCGATACTAATGGAGGACTCGAATTTTTCGGGGACTCTCGTGCACTCCGTAATTTTTGTGAATTCAGTGTCTCTCCGAGTGCAAATGTCTTAAAAAGTGTTGTTTTGGACGGGTTACATCACAGCAAGTTTGCAAGACTTCTAATTGGATTGCAAAATGTGCTTCAAATCACGCAGGTGCGTACGCAGCCGTAGTCTCTCCATTCTGTCTGGGCCTGCTCGAACGCGCGACTCCCCTTCATGATGGCCATTCATTTTGGCTTATCCTTTACGCCGCCGCAAAGAGCTGCGTCATGTCATGCGTCTTCGAAGCTGACCCGTCGCGGGCCACCATGCACCATATAAACAAAACATCAAACAAAATGCGTCATTGGTGTATGCGACTGCAATTATTCGCGGGTAAAAGGCAGAAAATTCAAGCTGCTGTTACAAATATGCAGTTGAAAATTACTATGTTTCTCTGAAATCATAATTTGGTGCATTTCACTTCTATTCTAGTCTGTTTGGGGCTGCATATTTTTTCGTCTAGTTAGATACTAGTTGGTTTATGTAGGAAGCTCGAGTATTGATTTTTCGCAGCTAGGTTCCTACACAATAGGATAGCCCAACATTTTGTACTCGGCTTTGCTATTTAACTATATTACGGGTCGCCAATCGATGATTCAGCTATATTGTGCTTGAAAAAAGAATTTTCATCATATTTTACACCAAAAATCGTACTAAGTTAGCATAAATTCCAATAAGAAAATATATTCTGTATCTGCTGAAGTGTGGAATAGGCAAAGGCGACATTTCTATCTCATGTGAAAAATATGTTTGGGTCTAAAATCAATACAGATTGACCTGAATAGTATACATTTTATGATAGAGATTATTTTAGTCTAGACTGAAAGATTTGGACTATTCATAAAGGTCAGGGGTGACTTGTGAAATGTAGGGCAGATTTTGGGCTCCCTAATCAATGCTACAATAAACTGGGATTGTGAAAATTATACCAGAAGGGAAGTCATTTGAACTTTATTGATTTTTTAAACCAAGCAGCTATTGTTTGTTACATTGTTGATTTGGTTAATTATTATATGATAGTAAATAAACAGGGCCAGGGTTATAAAAAATACTAAAACAAAAAAGAAAATTATGCACAGATGTTGTGGAAATAGAACAGGCTATAATAAACAAGGAAATTGTACACAGATGGAATGAGATCAGCATCCAACTAATAGATCTGCAATGACATACTATTATGTTTGAGATAAATCAATACAATTCATGAATTTGAATAAATCTACATTCTTAATATGATCAAGAAAACGAAAATAATTAATTTTTCTTATTAGACAATGTGTAGTTTCAATGTCTCTATGTGAAATACATTTTCAGGTGTTGAGTTTATGTGAAAATTATTTTGTTTTCCTAAATTACCACCTCTTGCTACATTCTTAAAAAACCCAACAAACAAATATTTGAAAAAAAAAATGATTTTTCTTATATGACAATGATTAGTTTCAATGCCTCTGCATGAAATACATTTTTCAGGTGCTTAGTTTATGTGAAAATTATTTTCTTTTCCTAATTTATAGCACCACTTGCTTTTATATTTTGTTTTTAATAAAACATCAACAACCAAAACAGATGGAATATAATTTTGACTATATATTAGGGATGGGCCGAATATTCGTTTTATATTCGTTATTCGGCATGTTCGGCAGGTTTACCGAATATTCGTATTCGGCCTAATATTCGGCTAAATCACCGAACGTTCGGCAAAGTGGTACTCAAAGTATTTTTACTGTATTGAGCCGTGTATGATTAAGTATGAGTTGAGTGTTAAATGGGCTATGTTTATGAGGTAAGTAATTTACATGTTTTTGTCGGCACTATAGTTTTATTTCCAATAACAACAGATAAAAAGATGGTTATTAAAAACCAAATATAAGTATGTAGCTATTTTGGGATTAAGCTACAGTGAACTCGTTATAATAAAATAATATAATATGTTATTATAATCAGGTCTATGATGTAAGAAAGAATTGCATGATTAAATTACAACATTTCAGAAGATATGATAAACATATTTCTAGTTTCTACTTAAAGTGGCAAAAATTATTTATTGAAAATAAACAGTTATTGTCTTATAAACTTTAAAGTTTAAACGTTAAAAGTATTAAACCAATATAGTTTTTTTTAAGAGAAAGAATTAATTGCATTTTTTAAAGGTAGGTATTCATTTGAGAGATCAATCAATTACCCCTAAACAAACAGAGTTACTCTATTATAAATATTAGTGACATACTAAGACAAATATGAGATCTTTAGAGACCAAATCGAATATAATAATACAGGAACATAACCTTAAGAATTCACATTTTTATTAACTTTTTGTTTAAGTTACATGAAGGTAAATTTTCTTAAAACGCCCATCCGCGCGCTTTTCGTAAACGCATTCAGACTTGTATTGTTTCCTTTAGGGAATCAATTATGCCGAATATTCGGTTCGGTAAAAGTTTTACCGAATATTCGGCCGAATGTTCGTATTCGGTGAAATCCATGTTCGGCCCATCTCTACTATATATTCAGGACAAATCCTACATGAATACCTACATCTGTTATGTAAAAACTACTAGCTAAGTATTGATCTTAGTCAGGGCTGTCACAAGGCCATGTCCTCTAGTACATACCTATGGACAGAGAATGGAACTGCAGACATGTCATAAGTAATTTACATGCATTCTAAACCGTGGTTGACATGAACACCTAGAATCTGAGTTTTCATAAATGTCTATAAATAAACAGTTTATTTCAAATGTCAATATTTTATGCACAGCTGAAATTTTCACCTATGTTACTGAATAAGAACAATGAAATCTGAAATTAGTTTGGCATTTTAGATTGAATACAGCAAACCTATCACTAATCTCTAATCAATATAAATAGAAGTAGCTTTTCACATGTCTGTTTGTCCGCTTCCTTCTAAAGTACTCAATGGATATTGATGTGGTTTTCATCTTAGATTAGCTAATTTCTTCTGGAAGGTTTTGGGCCATGAAAGGTATCCGAGCAATGCAAGGGCATAATAATAATGTCAGTACATATTAATACACCTATCTCTCTTATAGACAGGATGATATAATCAGCGTCTGTAGACAAATGGCAATTGATGATCGCTAGAGAATAGAAACTAAAATGAGATGTACTGGATTGACATAAGCTTTCGACCGGTCAAGCAATCTGTTATGTCATTTCCATACTATATTTAATTGGCGTATCTATTCTCTGGCGATCATCAAGTGCCATTTGTCTACAGACGCTGAGCACAAAGATATTGCAGTTTGTACCTAATTGTATATCAAGCCATGCATGCTTACAAATCAGACTTTTCTTTCTTCTGAATCACACTTTCCTCTCTTATCTAACTAAAAGTAGGTGATAACGCTGAAATAACTTTATTTTGTACTAACTTTATGTACTTTATGTATAAAAATTCCTTAAATAAATAGAGAAAAAAAAAAAAACTTTATTTTCAAGGCTTACAACAATGAAATTAATATACAAATCTAGTTTTATAACTAATGAAATGATAAAGACTTGTCTATGAGATTGATCTATGCTAGAAGTTATGGAATAATTAATTACTTCCTTGGGATATAATAAGATGTGCTGCATCCATGTGCATACCAATAACAATACATTGATGATAATGTAGATTGCATATTTTAGAAACAGATTGCAAATGTTTTAATAACATTCCATATTTTAAAAACAGAAAGTCTTCAAATATGTACGAGACAAGAAGCTTTTTTAAACACGAGGAAATAAATATGTGCAATAAAGGGTCCAAAAATTGCCTTGACTCCCATAAGGCAAGCAGAACACCAAGTACAAGCACTACCTTGTAAAAATACACTACTATTAAATGTAATAGAGGGTCCAAAAATTGCCTTGACTCCCATAAGGCAAGTAGAACACCAAGTACAAGCACTACCTTATAAAAATACACTACTATAAAATGTTTGGTGCTAGATAGATACCGGACTACCTACGCGAAATGACATTCATTAGACTTAAGTAATGCACTAGAATTTGGAACCTACTCGGGAGTGAAAACCTCGGGAATGCATTTGGTTTTTGCACGGTTCCTCCTATGGTCTTTCACGCGGAATAAGTCGCGGGCAAAAGCTAGTCAATTATCACGAATTTTATATACCCAATAAAGACTAGTTTCAGTGCCTACAAACTAATTTCGCATAGAGTGGCTCTCTTATAAGATATAGTCCCTAAATGTCGTGATAAAATAAAAACGACCAAATTGCATTCGCGAGGTTTTCACTCCCGGGCGGCGATATCGGCATTGCCCAGTACCTAAATGGGTTGCGGAGGCCTGAGGCAGTCGCTCTGTGCAAAATACTCGTATTCAGCTGCATCTGATTGGACTGGAAGCTAAACCCAATATTGTTAGGATTACCCAATATTCCTTTCAAAATGATCATAACATCAAAATATTGTCCATCAGGTCATAAAGCTCATCTATTGAAGAGAACCGACCAAGCGTGGTAGTTGCACGCCGCGCCCAGTGGTACACAACCCAATGGTCCTGGAGCTGAGCGGGCAGGACGACGGGGAAACAGACTACGCCATGAACTCGGCCGTGAGCACTGAGTCCATGGATATGGAAGGCGAGGTAAGCAGTAGATAACTCATCACATCCACGGCAAAGTTACGAATCTGGAAAAGATGCATTTTTAGAGGGGACTCTTTGAAGCAACTTTTCTAATTCAAAATTAATTGTAATTGATTTTACAGTTTTGCAGTTGGTTTTAAAATGTAACATTTTTAGGGTTCCCAAAGGTACACAAAAGTACCCAAAGGGTAAAACGGGACCCTATTACTAAGACTCCGCTGTCCGTCTGTCACCAGGCTGTATCTCATGAACCGTAATAGTTAGACACGAAATTTTCACAGATAATGTATTTCTGTTGCCGCTATAACAACAAATACTAAAAAACAGAATGAAATAAATATTTAAGGGGGCTCCCATACAACAGACATGATTTTTTTGCCGTTTTTTTAGATAATGATACGGAACCCTTTGTGCGCGAGCGACTCGCACTTTCGCACTTGGCCGGTTTTTAATATACCTACCATCAACAAAATGTTCAATATTTTACAAGTTTCAGACAACCGCACATTCGTAACTTTACCTCATCATAGGGATTCGTAAGTTTGCCGTGGATGTGACGATATGACTAAATATGACGTAGACACGGTGTATTCGGAAATGAAAATGGTCTTATATTGTCCCATCTGGGCGTGGGTTAGAATATAAAATTTCCTTACAGCACGCTGGGAATAGACGCGTGGTACAAAACCCAGCACGCTTGGTGGTAGGGTAGGACCTTTAAGGTGCGTCTGGCTAGCTACCACCCTCACGTTAAAGTCGCCAAGCACTTTACTGTGTTCCGTCGTGTGTATTTGAGAACCAGAGTAATACACGGCAGCCCTACTATTAGCTACTTGGATTCGTGTGCTTCATCTTAGACCCTGTGCGCTTACTAAGGTCAAACGTGACCAAGAAGCAGAATAAAAAAAAACTTATGACAAGGAGACTTTAAGCATGGGAACTTTTTGAATCCAGTAAGCAAATAAACCAATATTATTAACTGGGTTCAGACAAGGCACAGAGGCTTGCGAGGCACATCCGAAGACCAACCGATTACAATACGGCCGACGTATCTTGGCGAGTCTGAAGTTAGTTGTTTGGCTGCGCAATGAATCTTTTAGAAACGAATTTGTCTACTGCGCAGCTAATCAGCTAACTTCACACTTGCCAAGATACGTCGGCCGTATTGTACGTGCCTCGTACGATAACCTAGGTTTCCTGGTAACAATTATTGTCTTGCTTGAGTAAGTTGTAAGAAAATCGATAGCAATTACCTATTACAATGTCGCAATTCAAAATCGGATTTAAATATGGCTTCAAGTCACTTCAACTTTATTCTAAAGGTTACGAGTTGCAAAGTGTTTGTTGTTATTATACAACAAAATTCTTTGAACTTGTGAAGTACTGAAAAAGAAAATAGTGTTCGATACAATTCGATCGACCACCTTTTTATTGATCCAGTAATCGAATATGAACGTACTAAGTGCATAGCTAAGTGCACATTCAGAACTAACCGAGTGCAATTTTGGCTTCATTTCCACTACCGAGAATTTTAAAGTAGTTTTAACTATTTAGCAATTTCAGTAATAAAATATTATTTTGTCATGTGTCCAAGAGCGTTTTTACTTAGCATAGCAGTCGATGTCATGGTCGCATCCCGTACAAACTGTTCTCCCGAAAGAGCTGTTACTTAAAATACTTTTACTTCAGAATGACGTAGTTATCATAAGAATGTATTGATAAACTATAATGTCTAAATTGTAGCATTGTACGTACAGTAAGAGCGATTACGCACTGCATCCGATCCGAATCCGTGAAAATACGGATATAAAAAACTCGGACCGAATTCGGATATTGCTTTACGTACTGCATCCGATCCTAATCCGTGAAAATACCGATCTAGAGTAAAAATCTCGGACCGAATTCGGATATCGCTTACGCACTTGTCCGATCTCTGATCCAAATTCAAACAATTCAGGGGCCATTTTTGGCATATCCATTTGGCGTCCGATTTGAATCCGAGGTAATGCGAAAGCGTTCATACAAACAGTACTACGGCTACTTCCGTCCGCCAATTTTTCTTCCGAATTAGAAACTCACGGATGACGGATAGAAATCGGATGACGGATGCCGGATGTAGTGCGTAAACTACCATACAAATAGTTCTATGGCTATTTCGGAACGTATTTTCACGGATTCGGATCGGATGCAGTGCGTAACCGCTGTAAGGCGTACAATCAAACAAAAACTACTTACGTCGAGCTCTGCCTGTGTCATGTCATCGTCAACATCACTAATCTAATATCACCTAAGTATCCGTTGAAGGACTAGAGCTGTTGAAATTCGCCTCCTCTGTAGGAACAATGCTAAATATCGCTTCTAATCCAAAGACATTACAAAAGACTGCGAGCTGCTTGCGTTCATCAGATGCATTGTGCGGAACAAGATCGCAAAATTTGCGTACGCGTTCGGAAAAATATTAACAAGTTACAACAGTGATTTAAAGCGCCACGTACAATAAACAATCCTGAAGTTCGAATATAATAGTCAGTATCATTCACAGGACATGTCTCAAGTTGACGGGTGCGGGCTGAGCGGGGCCTCGGACGATGACGACGAGTGCGCGTCCTCGCCCGCCGGCTCAAACTACGACGACAGCGCAGATCTCATCAAGAACGCCATGAGCGATGAAGTTACCAAACAATTAGCTGCCGCTGGTGAGTTACAGCCAAATCTTACCCAACTTACGATTAAGTAAAGAAACTAAACAAAGTATTTTCTTTCTTTATTTATTTGGATTATTTAGGCCACACCTTCCTTTTTGGGCCTGTAAACTGTTTTGCAAGATTTACAAATGGCTTCAACCAACAGGTCCGGTAGGCATGGCCGCTGCGGCCGCTATAGCGTCCTCAAAGAAACGCAAGCGGCCTCACTCGTTTGAGACAAACCCCTCTGTCAGGAAGAGACATCAGAATAGACTACTTAGGAAACTCAGAGTAAGTGAAGATTGATATCTCTAAAAACCAACCAACATGCATAAATTTACCTTAAATGGTAAATGCTAAGGTTTATTTTCATAAATACAGTCAACAAAACAGTTCGACATAATTCTTTAATCTTTGAACATTTCAAAATCTTATTACTAAAGACCTCATCAGAGCGAATTGTTGTTCTGCCTAGCCTTATCCCAACTATGTTAGGGTCAGCTTCCAGTCTACCCAGATGCGCCTGAATACCAGTATTTTACACGGAGCGACTGCCATCAGACCCCTACAACCCAGTTATTGGGCAATGCCGATATCCTAAGGTTAGACCGGATGTCATACTTTTGGGCTTCTGAAAAACCTGTAACGACTGGCATAGGTATTCGTATGACACCTGGAAGCGACGCTTCGACATGCTGTCCGAGGCACTCGTCAGGGGTGTACATAATTATGAAAATCTACAAGAGCGTTTGTCCTAAACATAATCCGTTCTTTTACCTGCGTTAAGTTCGACCACAGTCTACCTATATCTTAGTCCTTACAGTCGGTCAACGTACAACATTGTCGCAGAGCAATTGTGCGGGGGGTTGCGGGGTAAAGGAGCGGAGGTTATGTCCCGAGTAGCCATACTGCATACTTGGGACATATCCTCCGCCCATACATAATTTTGACATTTCATAGGACCTGTCAAATGTATGGGCGTTGACCCACTGTATGTAGTAAGTAGGTACACTGTGGTTCTACCTTCTCATAATCGAAGCCCAAGACGCTTAGCGCAGAATACTAGAAAACAAAAAAAACTTTCCGAAACAGCAAACCATAGAAGAATTTGCGACTCGCGTGGGGCAACAGGCGGTAGTACTGGTAGCAACTCCAGGCAAGCCCAACACGTCGTACCGGGTGTTCGGAGCCAAGCCTCTGGAAGACGTGGTGCGCAACCTGCGCTGCATGATCATGGAGGAACTGGAGAACGCACTAGCCCAGCAGGTAAGTCGGTTTCTACAGATGTAAATGTCTATGTCGTTGTAGGGCTTATGTTAAGGGTTGCTGACTCTCTGGTTTATGATCTGAGTGACTGGTTGTGCAGCAGTACGAAAAATCCTCGATATTTTATGAAGTGAGGAATGTATGTCAGGATCGTAGCAGGTGGCGTTCAATTGTATCTGCCTACCCCAGCACGTGAACTTATACACGTATGTGACTGGTTGTTTGGTTTAGCATTGAAGACATTGAAGCTATACTCTAATATTTAAAGTATGCTTCAAAAACTACGAGCGGGCTAGGCATTTTTCTAATAGGAAGCATTTTCTAAGTGTCACCCATAGGTTTGTGACTGTAACACGAGACCGTAGAATTAAGATACTAAATCACGAGTACTTAGTGACTACAGCACTGAACCTGGTACCTAAAATAACAAAATCAAAACATAATATGGTCGCCTGAGAATTGTATCTATGCTAGAATCAATATCGATTTAGTTTTTTTTAACATTTATTTACCTGCGCTTAAACTGGAAAGTTAGCAACCCTGAGAAGCTGATTACATGCTTCTAGTACATCACCTTGGTGTATGTCTATTTTTTCCTTCAGAATATCTGTTGTTAGCTAGCTAAGAATAATGGAAGAGCTACACATTTTTTTATTTTGTGGTTCCAGTATGATAGAACGTTTTAAGTACTTATCGTTATAATTCGACCGTTTTCAATTTATACACCGTGGGCCCGAGGTACCCGAAAGATTTTAACCATCGATTCCGATGCCTAATTGGAGAAGAAAAGCTAAGATATAGTTTGTTGAATAAAGCTTAATTTTCGAAATATTCATTATTTACAAAAATTGACAACTCGAAAAATTTCTTAGGTAACAAGTCCCATGAACGCGGCGTTGAGACTTTTGTGATACCATACCCCACCCGCCGATTATTTGTCGGGGAGGGTTGTGAACTCGGAAGTTTCCTATCCACTCACACGATAATTTATAAATGTTGCCATTTCACCCTAAAATATTGTTTACAAGGAAGTAGGTACTAAAGTTATTTGGTTTATTATATTCAGAAGAACAAAAAAAATATGTCTGAATTGAACTTTTGTTGATATAACATTTGACTCGTAATACCATCAGAAAGGCGTGCTTAAAATCATTCGGGTACTCGTACCTCGGGCGCACGGTGTATAAAACGTAAATGAACCTTTGATCGCGAAACATTCTTTTTGCTTAAAGAATCGTTTAAAAATACATATTCTTAGACGATATAAGTCTTAAGACTTTCTAAAAATGTATATATTTAATTCTTAAAGCAAAATGAATGTTTCATGATCAAAGGTTTGTTTACCTATATACAAAGTTTTAATGGCTGAACTATACATTTAATGCTAGTTATACTAACAACATGAACTTTTTTGGCTTCATTGAGTTGAAACTACTGTCTAGTTGGCGTTAACTTGGAAACAATTTACACCAAATACAATAGATTCACTTCCATATCGCCACAATTAAACGTGTCACTAGTTGTTATAAAAATTAAAATTCCCATTCCTTTTTGATGGGAAATGATTTTGGTAAATTGAGGAACCAACCTTATTAAAAACTTACTGAAGCTAATTTTATTTGAAGTTGTATTATTTTGCTACTAGACTAGCTTGCTATAAATGTTGTTGCCTTTATGCCTCATTTAGACTATCGACAAGTTTAAACGAATGTATGGTGAAAAGTACATCACTTGCTACTACTGGCCACGAATGCCAAGCGTAGCTTTTGATATGAGAAAGTATGTTGACGAATGGGAAAAATAGGAACTTGTTGGAAATACGTGTACGCACGGCTACATTCAAGCTATACAGTTCCAGTATGACCTGATCTCGCATTGTATATGTATATTATTATGATCTCGCATTGTATAGGCTTTCCTACAATGAGGGATTGGAAATGAATCGATTGACATGTAGCAGTGTCTACACCAATTTTTTGACAAATAATTCGTGCGATAATCTAAATGAGGCTATGGACACGTTGACTTTTTAGTTATCTTACAATCGACGTGTGTTCATTCTGTAAAAAGCATTATAATTAACAAGCATTTCCAATTGAGAAAATAAGCTTATAAAAATTTGAACGAAAGAATAATTTTAATTTGTTGGGACATGGCAAAAGAATTGTAAGTTCGATTTTAAATCTTCCTTCGAATGTTTCTTATAAAAATGGCCAGGACACACCATTTGTAAAAAACACTAAAAAGAGAGCGTGTATATCTCGCAGCGAAATTACGATATCGATTTTATTTATTTTGACATCTCACTAGAATCAGTCTAGTGAAATGATCTAATTCACTGAAACTAGTAGTATTTTGTCAATTCACTAGACATAATTTTTCAGTAAAATGTAATCGGTTGGAATATTCGATATCATCCGGTATTTCGCGAAATCCCTGATATCGTGATTTGTCTGCGAGTATTTATTAGTTGATGTTGTACTCGTGTGGTGCCGTGTCCGTGTAACGTGTGGAACTAATAACGAGCGTCAGTTCGGGCTGGGCGGGGGCCCGCAGGCGCCGGCGCCGCCGCAGGACGACCCGTCGCTGTTCGAGCTGCCGCCGCTCATCATCGACGGCATCCCCACGCCCGTCGAGAAGATGACGCAGGCGCAGCTGCGCGCCTTCATACCGCTCATGCTCAAGTATTCTATGGGTGAGTGATATTTGCAATACGAACATGAAAATTTAAATATCGATTGGTCAAAAGACGTTTAGTTCTAATTTCCACACAACATTCAAATCGTGTCTAAGTCATAAACCCCCTCATTACAGAAGATGGTTTAAACCAAGACTAAGGTAAACCCAGATTTAAAATATACCCATCACTTTCTTATGTCATATAACAAAAAGAGACTGCGCTATTTTAAAATTTAGGTTTTTCTTAGACCATCTTTTGCAATAAGGGGGTGTTTTTCAGCTATTTATTTTCGTTCTATCCGTGTTTATACAGCATGACTGGTTAGTCATTCTACATCTGAAAATCATGAATTCTGGGCATCATTCTACACAACTTTTACTGTAAGACAAAAAAAAACGTAAAAAAACAGCTATTTCATACAAAATAATCAATTTCGCATAACGAACTGTATGGAAAAACAGTTTTTTAAAGTAAAAGTTGTGTAGAATGTTGAGCAGAGTTCATGGTAATCAGTCATGCTGTGTTAGACCTGAAACAACGGTCTACCACACTGTTCTCCCAAACCACCTCGATCGAACTTTCGCGGATTTGTAATCCAAATTATAATCTAATGCCTACGACACACGACAGCCAATCGCCTGACCTTTTGAAGCACTAACGATTTACTGTGTTTGATTAGTGCGCGGCAAACCGGGCTGGGGCCGCGAGTCGACCCGTCCGCCGTGGTGGCCCAAGGACCTGCCGTGGGCCAACGTGCGCATGGACGCACGCACTGAAGATGAAAAGCAAAAGGTAAGGGTAGCCGCTGCGAAGCCCAGAGGGATGCACATTTAACCGTTTGTGTAGGTGTGTGGCCTTCTGCCAGCGTTGCGGAATTTGTTCGAAACAGTTACCGAGGTCCTGGAACGCAAAGGGCATTAGGAGGAACACGGATAGGTTTTAGTCAGTAAGAGTCTGACACTCCCTTTCGCTCCGCCCAGAGCGGAAGAAGTCATTTGATGATTTCCCATGTGTGGCCTTCAAAACTCAGTTTTGTCAATTTGATGTTACTTAGGAACTTGCTTTAATAATCCAAGATATCTTGAATAGCGCCTTAGTGAATCCTGAAGATAATGTACGCAAGTATCACCAACATAGAAATCCATTGTGTATTTTTTTTTGTTATAACATTTTAATAAATTCTAGCATTTCATTACTTACTAATTCTCTAAGATATAAAAATATCCGTGCATCTATCAAGAAAATGGCCCCGCGCTCATTGATAGGTAGCGTGCAGGAATGTTATTATTATTACACCTAAAAGAACCAGTAAATTAATCGATTGATTCATAAAATTATTTTTTAAAAGAAAAGATTCATCTTTATCACTTACTAAGGCATTAGTAACTAGGGCTGGCCTAGCTTTATAGCTCACGAGCTTTATCATCGGTCATCAAGTTAAACAAGTACTTATTCTCCGTGTAACGGTTGCAGATGTCATGGACGCACGCGCTGCGTCAGATCGTGATCAATTGCTACAAGTACCACGGGCGGGAGGACTTGCTGCCGGCCTTCACGGAGGACGACGAGAAGGGACCCCCCACACAACCCGTGAGTCTGATAATACTATTATATCGCATGTCTTAAAGGTTAGGCTAACAATAGGGTGTCGATAACGATGTCTAGACGTCTTGCGTCCTCCATTTTTATAACCGGAGCTAGCTTCTGTTCGTGACTTCAACTGTGTGGTAAAATAAACCTATCTGACATAGCTGGCATGTGTATATCAAGTAGTTTTTAATTGAGTATGAGCAAACATTTCTCCAATTTTAACTTAGGCAATTACCAGTGTAAATCCCACTTGTCGGTCCTGAATGCAGGCAGTTTAATATCAAAATACCAAATTTCCCTACAGAATTAGTGAATGAATAACTCAAAAAATAACAGCAGGCTTCTGTTTAAAAAAAATGAAACTCGGTCAACCTTATTGTTTTTTTAGGAATTATAGCTAATGTTACAGTTATAGGCCTTAACTGCAATTATCACTAGATTGCTAGCAATAAACATAATATAAACAATAAATCTAATTATTGCTATAATCTAACATCATTTACATATTATCGTGTGCGTCAAATAAGATTGTACTTGTAAACACCAGGAATCGAACCGACGACGACCTCGCGTTTCTCTGATATTAGATAATTCAAGGCTATGGGCTCTTTACTTAGAAACTAAAGCCGTATAAATGTAGCATAATGTCTGGCCTTGGCTCATGGCCTTTCGAGGAGAGATCCATAGCAGCTTTGAATTGACCTGTCCCAACTGACGGCATCGTGTAGCTCAACGACCCAACGCACGACGTCACCAATCAACAAGACATTTGCATTGGGTTTTTACAATACTATCCTTAGGTATAACGTGAAACTGTAAATGAAACTAGCTTCAGAATTTGATTATCACTTGCGTAGGGCGTCTACTCCCTAAGCACGAAGTCCGTGGTTTCGGCCTTAGTTACGAGCGTTTCCTACTCCATATCACCTACGGACATACAATTATTTCGGGGCCTGAACTAAGAATGAATGACAACACGATTTGACAGTTGTCCCTACTACCGATGTGTTTTTGCCCGTCCGAAAAGTTGAACTTGACACTTGTTTTGTTCACCCCTACGTTTCGGGCTACTTTCGGACGGGCGACTAACTTCGTTGACGTACTTAGGGAGTAGGCCCCCAGGTTCCCACAAACATGAGAGGAGATAAAAAACTGTTTTCGATGGTGTGTGCAGTCCGCCAACACACATCAGGCCAGCATGGTGGACTAAGCTCTAAACCTTTCTCATTCTGAGAAGAGGCACGTGTCGTAAAACTCACTAGGATTTCTTATTTGATATATTCAAGCATCTTTTTCTCAATAAATGAATATATAAAATTCTCGTGTCACAGTTTTCGTTGCCATACTCCTCCGAAACGGCTTGACCGATTTTGATGAAATTTTTTGTGCTTATCCGGTATCTATGAAAATCGGCCAACATCTATTTTTCATCCCCCTAAATGTTGCAAAAAAAAATGAAAAACTATATGGCAAAACAACGTTTGCCGGGTCAGCTAGTAAATGAATAAAATGATGATATATTCTGCTCAAATTATTATGCTTGAATATTGATATATTCAAGCATCAAAGTCGGACTGGAAGCCGACCCCAACATAGTTGGATAAGGTCTGGCATCTAATAATGACAAGGATGTAGAAAAATACTACACAAAAACATCCAAACTCAACACATTGCTCCCTGAAGGCAGAAAGTGCGTCACTACAATATTTAGGTCGTCAAACAATAAGTAACGCCCACACTTCTAATTAGAATAAACTTATTAGTAGATTGTTACGTCATCGCCTTTCGGCTACTAACGGCACAAAAAATTATACACTTAATATTTGGGGGTGGCGCACCCTGTTGTTACTCATTTAGTGAAATATAGATCAATGGAACTCCTACAAAGAAATTATAGTAGTGGGTGAAATGGCTTGTAGAAGTTTAGTAGATCAATAATTATACGATGCAAGGTCAAACTCGAACGAGGTTATAGTTTACATTTCATATTGATCACAAAATCTTTCAGTCAGTTCTGCTCATTAAGTTTGCATGTGTTAACTTAGGGTGATTGCACATGGGTCAGGCATAGGGTTACTACCTTTTTTTGGAACAATAAAAGTACATTTGTGTTTTGGGATAGCAAAAATAAAGTACGATGTATAAAAAAAAAGAGTACTTTTATTATTTATGTTTATACACCTATTTTTCATCGCCTCTAGATTCTAGAAAACATGTTGCGATTCTTTAAAAAATGTGCGAATCTTTCAATTACAGTCATAGACCGTAGAGTAAAAAAACTATGCCAAAAAATGTCCAAACTAGTAGGATGAGAATCAAATGAGAATGGTGTCAGGTGAAGAGTATCTTAGAGTACTTTATACTAAACACAAATACCAATCAACTGTGTTTCGAGCAACTGTACGCCTAACAGCGGTTACGCACTTCATCCGATCCGTGAAAATACGTTCCGAAGTAGCCATAGAACTATTTGTATGGTAGTTTACGCACTACATCTGGCATCCTTCATCCGTGAGTCTCCAATTCGGAAGAAATATTGACGGACCGAAGTAGCCGTAGTAATGTTTGTATGAACGCTTTCGCACTACCTCGGATTCAAATCGGACGTCAAATGGATATGCCAAAGATGGCCCTTGAATTGTTTGAATTTGGATCAGACATCGGAATAGTGCGTAAGCAACATCCGAATTCGGTCCGAGTTTTTTTATATCCGTATTTTCACGGATTCGGTACGGTAATCGCTCTTAGGGTGAATTCGAAACAAGAAATGGAGGACAAATAGATTATAGACATCTTTGAAACTTCTATCGTTTTTATAATATCTGCTATGGCAAATTGAATGTTATTGTAATTGTATCTAAATTATATTTACTGTTTATTAACGCTGTCTCATATGGAATGCTGCCTGGAATTGGTAACCTATTTCATTTTATAAAACCCTACACGCAACGCCTACAACAACCTGCAAACGAAACTTGGACGAACATTGCATCCAATTCCTGTGTTTTACGCTACTACGAAAACTTATAAAACCTGCAACTACCAATGTAATGAGACTATCACGAAAACCTCGCCGAACCACATACATTGTAAAAACGAATGATTATTCCATACATTCCCCGTTGCCTTCGAGCATGATGTGTACACCGCATAGATATCGGCTTGCATGCCGAACGCGGGCTCCAACTCGTCGTCGGGCTCGTCATCGGGCGCGGGTCGCAGCTCGCAGCAGCAGCAGGCCGTGCTTACGTCACAGCAAGTCTGCATCGATCAGATGACGCTCGCCGATGTTGATGTACGAGTTATAATAATAGTGGTTCTTTCAACCAGTCACTTGTCATGTCATTTTATGTTTTGATGCCAATACAAATGAGATTTCTAGTAAAAAGCTGATTATTATGTCTTAATTTGATGTATTTAACATAACTAACTAACGCATTAACTCGAACTAAGAGGTTGGTTAAAATAACTGCTGTATGATGATCATAGTTTTTTTACATACTTTTCAGTCTTTTATGAGTTAAACTTCTCCCTAGTTGAATTTTGCACTCACAAATACTATAAATAATTATCCAAACAATAAACTACACTCCCGGACTCCTAAATCGAGCTACCGTGCATTTTTATGTATGAAGGCCCATTTTTCATTTTCATTTGTCCATAATCGCTTGACGATTATGCGCAAGAAAATGTCTGCGTCGGATTTTATACTTCAAGGCTATACTGATACCGTTCTTTATTCAATGACATCAAAAAAGTGCGTGTGGATTTTTCCGTTTGGTGGGAACTTTTACAAAAAAATGTAGGGTGTTTCGGTGTCCAGGTGTGTATTTCAAAGGCATGTTTATGAATAAGAGAGATCATCCTCCTAGTGTTGTGCTTATTAATAAGAGGAATTTACTAATAATTTTGTCTGTTATGTTCAACAGATGTCACAGTACGCGCCAGCCGTGTTGCAAACAATTACAAACCCCGACGGAACAGTGTCACTGATCCAGGTGGACCCCAACAACCCCATCATCACATTACCAGACGGAACCACTGCGCAGGTGGTACGTAGCATGGTATATATTATTTATTACACTTGTTTATAGCATGTAGAATGACACTAAATGTGTTGTTTAATTTTAGATGAATAATAGTGTGAATAGCGCTTATGATGCAAGTTACGTGACTCATGTGATGAGTTCATGCTAAACTATAGCCAAAATGAAAATATAAATACATATTATTGGAACTATACTCTGTTCAATCAAAGATGACTCCTGACAGCTCGGTCATTTCGTAAATTGCTATCAAAAAAACGTAAACGACATCATTAAAAACCGTAAAATTGTTGCTTTCTTTTTAAAAATATAGATACGTTACTAATCAACTTACGGTGAGAAGACACAAATCAACTTTAAAAACATACAAACTAAGTTGATTTTAAAATGATAAAAAATAATGAGAAAGTTGCAATAAAAACTGAACTATACCTTCTGGAATTAAGGTTTCTAATCCCAAAGCTAGCTGATATGTAGAATTATATGAATGTTTATAATTCGTTATATCTTTAACTGGACCAGTATGAGCTTAGATTTCGTAAACGGGTTTCGCTGTTAGTGTTGTTAGATGACTCTCCTTTAAGATGATTTGCTTTCGAAATAATGCGAAACCTAGGTAAATGTACACGCAAGTCCCGTTACTTGTTGATTAAGATTGCTCATTCCGTTCATTGATTATAATTGTAAAGCTGCGCGTCCACCGCATCGGAATCGGAACGTACGGCGCGGACGGATTTGTTGATTTGTATGGATTTCTATGGCGCTGCGTGCACTGCATCGGCATTTCTGCGCCGGAGACCGGTATTTTTGCCGGTGACGTCATCCGCAGTGAACGCGCCATTTGGATTCCGACCGCTTCAATTTCTGACGTGTTTCATGTTTGCGACGCTAAGACCCAATTTCACCATACTCTGTTAGTTATTAATGTCCTGTTAAACATTTTAACAGACTGTTTATCAGTACATTGAAATTGACATTGACAGCTTAACAGACCATTAACAACTAACATTGTATGGTGAAATTGGGTCTAAGCTGTATATAAATATTCACGATGAACGACGATGTTTTAATTAGTTTAGTGGAAAGATATGAAGAACTTTACAATCTAAAACATCGACAACTGAGATGAGAGATATTATGAACCCATATATTTCGTTTCCTTTTTTTTTCTTTCCTCCTCTTCTGATAAAAAACAGCTAATTACAACAATGTCCTCGTCACTATCCTCCATAATGCTAATGCACGTAAGCAGGCGATGAAGATTGCTTTAAAAATACCGATAGTGCCGATGCTGAATCCGAATGCAGTGGACGCACCCCATCGGCATTTTGTAAATGACGACGCTCCGTCCACACCGTACGCTCCGATTCCGATGCGGTGGACGCGCAGCTTTAAAGCCTGCGTTTTCGTCACATCTAATTTTCTGTCCGTATTAACGGCCTCGTTGGTCTAATGGTCGGAAGCGCGACTGCTAAACGTGGTTGTGTGGTGGTTGGTTCTGGGTTCGATCCCCAGGTCGGGCAAAGTGTAATTGGGTTTTTCCGTGTGGTATTTCTCAGTACAAGTTTGAATTCTGGATTTGTGCCCGGTTGATGGCAATAGGCTCGCCCCCTATTACATGGGACTTAAACATAACGGTGAAATGAGGGTGTTGTACTGTACACCTCTGCCCATCCCCTCGGGGCATACAAGCGTGATGTTATTAACGATTTTAAACCACTATTAGGGGATCTAGTGAAGGTTATTGTTTACTAGCTTTCGCCCGCAGCTTCGCTTGCGTGAAATTTTGAACCCGTTAAGTGACGATTTTCCATACAAACTTTCATCCCCTATTTAACTCCCTTAGGGGTTGAATTTCGAAAATCCCTTCTTAGTGGATGCCTACGTTACAAAAGGAACCTACTGTCAAAATTTCAAGTTTCTAACCCCAGCGGTTTAGGCTGTGCGTTGATAGATCAGTCAGTCAGCTTCTCCTTTTATATCAATCAATCTGCCTAGCCTTTTCCCAACTACGTTGGGGTCGGCTTCCAGTCGAACCGGGTGCAGCTGAATATCAGTATTTTACATGGAGCGACTGCCTATCAGACCTCCACAACCCAGTAACTGGGTAATACGATACTCTTGGTAAGACTGGTTGTCAGACTTTCTGGCTTCTGACCAACAGTAACGACTGTCAAAGATCTACAAATGACAGCCGGGACCAACGGCTTTACGTGCTTTCCGAGGCACGGAGGAAACTCGCTATGGTAAATGGTCACCCATCCACAGACCAACCTCGGCAAGCGTTTTATATGTATCTATAGATATAAATAAGTAGTACAGTATGTACTGTGTGGTGTGTGACAGATCCACAGCGGCGAGGGCGGCGCGGGCGTGGTGCAGACGCTGGACGGCGACGGCACCGTGGCCGTCGACCTCAACGCCGTGGCAGAGGCCACGCTCAACCACGACGGACAGATCATACTCACCAGCGAGGACGGACACGGTACATACTGTAATAATACTATAATACTACCTAACACTACACTATGTACTTTACTACAAACTATTATGTCGCGTGACGCATGTCTCATCTGTTATGCTGTCGGGTTCGATTCCCGCATCGGAAAAAAACTTTAATGATCTACAGATAATTATCTGTTCCCACTCAAGGAGTTGTTCATGAAATATTGATGTATGTAAGTGAACCCACAGTATAGAAAAAAATCGATTGTGGTACTGCTTTTTTTTAGTATTTTCGTCATAAATAAAAAGCAGATAATTTGTTTATCCTTCTCTTAGTTCTAGAAGGCTATGAACCTGCTCTAACTTCTTGTAAAGATTCTCTTAAGCTTGTTGAAAGCCACCATTTGTCCCTTAACGCGATCCTTGAATCGCAAAATGCGCCACCTAACTCTTTTGCAAAGTAGAATACGTGTCGGCAGACACAATATTGAGAATAATTGACCAAAAACTAGTAATACAATAATATTAGTGTGTAACTAAGTAGGTGTATGTTCCCCGTGCAGGCTACCCGGTGTCGGTGTCGGGCGTGATCACGCTGCCGGTGTCGGCGTCGGTGTACCAGTCGATGGTGGCGTCCATGCAGCAGCAGGACGGCGGCGTCTGCGTCACGCCGCTGGTGCAGGTGCGGCCCAAGCGGGAACCTATCGACCTAGACGCCTCCTCCGCATAACTACATAACTACCCAACCTTACCGCCCAACCGCCTAGGCGTGCCTGCTACCCTAGTACAAGCACGAGTTCCTTATGTTCAAAATTGACCAAAGTTGACACTAGCTATGATTTTTTTTTATTTCGCCTAGCAAAAACCATGTTTTTTAGTTTGCCTTTATGGCCTAGGCATGTGTTTCGCCCTAGTAGTTGCACGAATTGATATAAATACATCTAGGGACAAATTAACGTTAGAAGAACCACGTGTTTCAGCTCTACTACCTAGATATACGTGTAGAGCACGAGTTGACTAGAGAAACTATAGAGAAGCAGTTAACTTAGGCAAAACTATGATTTTGCATTTACCTCCATTTGTGGTATAGCATAAAGATATCCCGACACTCAACTACAAGCCGAAGAATAAATTATTCAGAAAAAAAAAGTTTCAAAGTACACAACAGTTTTTTTTTCTGAGTAATCATATTCTGTCCTTTCATTTTTGTTTCCAGTTTGACGTTAAGTTTCGGGACACCCTATTATACAATGTGTAACATAATTAACACACAACCTCTTAAGGGGTCACTGTACTCATCATTATGAACAACTTTTACTATGGGAACAAAAGAGAAATCGCAAAAAAAAAAAAACAGCTGTTCCCTACATTTTGACGAGTTATGCGAACATAAATGTAGGGAACAGCTGATTTTATTTTCGCGATTTCAGGTTTGGTCCCATAGTAAAAGTTGTTCATAATGATGAGTACAGTGACCCCTTAAGAGGTTGTGCGTTATTTATGTTACACGTTGTCTATGTACAATCATACGCGAATTAACTAGTCAAATCATTGACTTAGAATAAGTATGGACAACGAGTGTAGTACAAAATTCACGATAAAAGTGTCCTGAATTGACATAATATAAACTTTCAAATACCAACAAGCTCATTTACGATGTACGAAATCCTATGTCGTTAATTATGATAACGACATAGGATTTCGTACATCGTAAATTATAATATAAAGCCATATATAATTATATATATAAAGCCTAATTTTGCTTGCAACAATTTTTACCATACGAAAACATGACAGCACTGCTCAATTTTTCAAATTTCGAAACTTCATCTAATGTTAAACGAAAATTTGGAGAACATAGGAGTATTATTAGTTATATTTATTGCGATCGCTAAATAATGGGTGATTCATTTGGAGGTACTTTTTTCAAAACTGAAAAAATTTGTAAAAAAACAAATTTATTGGGTTATCTTTATTATCATACAAAAGAACCATTCTTGACATTTATTTTTTAAAGATTATTTCTTTCAAATGTTGTCCGTAACGTTTCGATGACGCGTCCGAGCATTTCGAGTCGTATTTGGCGAATAACGCGAGTAATGTTGGCGTCCAGTTGCTTAATCGTACGCGGCTTATCCATATAGACTTTGGACTTTATATAGCCCCAAAAGAAAAAGTCTAGGGGTGTGTGTATCACAAGATCTAGGCGGCCAACTGACTGGTCCGAAGCGCGAAATTAACTTTTCACCAAATTGTTCTTGCAATAGAGCCATGGTTTCACGTGCTGCGTGGCAAGTGGCGCCGTCCTGTTTGTACCAAATGTCCTGGAGATCACAAGCTTCAATTTCAGGAAAAAAATAGTCCGTTATCATGGCACGATAATTAAACGAAAATACGTCATCGAAAATTGAAACTACGGAATGGAGCATGTTATCCGCAGTTACGGACAACATTTGAAAGAAATAATCTTTAAAAAATAAATGTCAAGAATGGTTCTTTTGTATGATAATAAAGATAACCTAATAAATTTGTTTTTTTATAAAAAAACCAGTTTTGAAAAAAGTACCTCCAAATGAATCACCCGTTATTTAATCCAACTGAAAGAGCATAGAACATTTCTTGCAAAATTACAACATCGTCATTTTCAAAAACGCGATTTCTCTTCCTTTGCTGAAGTATCACCCTCAGCATCATCATCATCTTCATCTAATTGATCTCGAGGAAAACTGAAATGAAATAAGAGGCATTTTTGTTTTTGAAAGAAACAATCTTTTGTCATGTGTATTTAAAAGAGTTCATGATAACTAAACAAACGAGCCCAAACGTCACGTGTCCACTATTTGCTATTAGGAAGTTCTAGAGCCCGTTTTACGGCTCTATCATCGGACCTACGTCATTATTTATTAATGAAAAGTGCTTATAATGACAAAATACATGAGCTGAAACTCGACGAGCCTACCATTTGTTCCTGTGCCTGCCTAATCTTCGGCTTCATCATCAAATTAGTTCAATGACATTTTAATGATCTAATGTGCACATACCTACCTGCAAAATTTCAGCTCGATCGGAAACTTGGTAGTGACCGAAAAACGAATACAATTTTGAAACGGAAGGACAACATACATATTTTCGTACATAATATGTTTGCATACAATGCAAGTTTAAAAATAACTTGTTTAAATGAATAGAACAAAACAAATTGCAATTGGTTCAAAATCGCAATACAAAAAAACATCGCGTAAAAATAACGACTCTTTGGAATCTTTGTTCTAAATTCTGTCAAATACGTCAAGTTTCTTATGGTAATCCAACCAAATGAAGTTGACATAATTGGTCAAACAAAGGAAGGAAATTAAGATACTTTTTGTTTAGTTGGATTATTGTGTGTTTTGCTCTTGCAATTAATTCAATTTTAAGTAAAATACAATGTTCCTTAACAAAATAATACTTTAAAATTGTAAAACAATAATATACCTACTGAAAATATGATACACCATCAACTTTTTTCACTTTTTTGAGTAGTTTTTACACGATCTCACCACACAAAACGGCATTGTTGACATGTGACATTGAGGTGTAGCTGCTTGTTCACCCAAATGAAGAATGACGCGCGCAATTGTAGCTCTTTTCAAATTTATCGTGTTTTAACCGACTTTCGGTTCGGACATTTTTGAGCGATGACCCGAGGTCCATACTTATTCTAAGTCAATGAGTCAAATGCTAGAAAAAGGTAACTTTTGTCATACAAGTTTATGAACTCGCCTTGACATTTATCACACCAAGTCCATTCATTAAATAAATCCCAAGCTGCCGCTTAGATTCTGTAGTTGACAAAAGTTAACTAAACAAAATTGACGTAGTAGCATGACAAACCTGATAAAAATAATGTTATAAAAAGGTTATGTTTCTTCTAATAATTGATTCCAAAGAACCCAATTGCAAAACTCCTTATTAATTATTTCTCCTTACATAACAAGAGAAAATATTCTTATTTGATGTTAGTTTGCCAAATAGTTGCTATACACAACTGTCAAAAACCAATAAACAATTTATGAAATTATTAACTTATAGGTAGATAAACAATATAAAATTCGTCCACTAGTGCAATATAATAATATAACATGATGCCAAAATATAATATTTACCCAAAGAAAGAGTACTAAGTATTTAAGTATAAAATACAATAAATAATTTATTTTTACTAGAGCCTAGTATAAATATATAGTGGTGGACATATAATTAGAAATCTCTATTTATATGTCCTAACTACTAACACTAATTAGTCTCTTAGAAATGCTTTATCGCTGTTTCTTTGGTTTGGATTATTGTAGTGTCGGTGTTAGCGTGGTCTGCAAATAGTCCGGATTTGAATCAAATCTAAATTTGTGGTACATTGTACAGAAAACATAGTCCAATAAACATATCACTAATATCGTACTACTACTAGTATCATACTACAACATTTTTATGACGTTTTTGTAGAAGCTTGGAGAAATATTCCCTAGAAATGTATGAAATATTCATAGAATCAATGCCACGTCGTTGTAGAGCTGTAATCGACAGCAGAGGCTTCCCAACCAAACATTAATTGTTTATTATAAAACGTTTGTACCATTTAACTTCATTATTTATTGTTTCGTTACCTGTGTTCATATTTATGGCAATGTTTTTTTTCTGTTTCTAATTAGTTGTCCACCTTGGTACGTTGTGCTGCTTCATTTTATTTTATAAAGTATACCAGTTTTTACATAAACGGTTGTATGATATTTCCAAAACTGACTTAATAATACTTCATGATGTGGATACATTATAGATAAATAGGTATAAGCCCTCTATGATACGTATAACATTAATTATCACGTTAAATTGTACTAAAAATAAAAGTCACTCTTGGTGTTTCTAATTATATGTCCACCACTGTATATTTCATAATAATTAGGTAATGGAACTTAGTTCGAGAATGCGTGCCATTTGAATTAAAATGTAGTCCTTGAGACGATTGTGATATTTTTGTATATAAAAGATAAACCTATATGTTTGTCGATCTCGGAGTGCTTAAATTTTAGTCCAAGATTTCCTAAATTATGACAAAGCCAATGGAAAATGCACCTTGTCATTATTTTACTGAAAATTTAGTGGCTTTCAGCCAGGTCTGCCGTGATGTACGGATTCCTGGTTTAACGGGCCACTATGTATGCATTTTCCTTCTTTTAGTTTTAGTGAAAAATGCAAAGTACATAATGTACCCATTGTTTCTTTTTCCTTAATTGATAATTCGGTTGAGAACCTCTCAATGAAATTTTTGTTGTTATATTTTCGGACAGAAGAGTATATATTTTAAATTAAATATATTAAAGTTGTAAAATTTTGACGAATTATGATAGTTTAGTAAATTGATTCTAAATGTCAATAATTTTGACGTTAAAAGTATTATATTGCGAGGCCTTGCTTATTTTTTATAATTATAAACAGTGATTTTAAGTTTAAAATTTACAGGTAGAAATGTTGTATTTGTCTTATATGTGTGCAATTTGTTAGTTACCAAAGTGTAATGTTTAGTGAGCTAGCTACTGCCAAATATGCATGGTTTTCGTGTAATTGTGTATTTATTTATTGCCTTTAATGTTGTCGATAAATACGCTTCAAGAAGAGAGATAGAGATACAGGAGTAAGAGTGAGATGATGATGAAGAGAAATTCAATTTTCCGAGTACAGTAGTGCCAGTTTCTTGCTATATATTTCTTGTTTTAATTTTTTCGGAGTTAAAAAATATGAAAAACTCATCTTTCCGAAGCATATTCCTGCTTTTAGTGTCTGCTAAAATGAAATGAAAAAAACAGTACCCTCACTGGGCTTCACCGCAGTCGGGGAGAACAATGAAATTCGAAGCGTATTTACCGACTAATAAAACGTCCTAGTATTAATTTAGTCACTTGTATTACTTTACCGCACATAGTGCTTGATTTATTCCACGTTATAGTTGTTGTCTACAACCTATTTGACATGCTAGTGCAATTTATTTTATTTGATGTGGCGTTCGTGTGTGATTAGCTAATTTACAAGCTATATCAATTACATTAATCCCCTAATAACCGCTACATAAAGTTATAACAAGCTTATACCTACATCGAAAAATGTATAGTTAGACTGACGTTATACTTGGTGCAACATTATTTAGTGTTTATTAGTTAGGGTTTAAGTTTAGAGATGAACTAGTGTGATGTCCCAGTTAAATTGTTGCTTTGATTCTGTTGATGCGAGGCTAGAAATGGTTAAGAAGTTAGTAAATACTAACTTTACTGGTATTCACGGCGACATATCAAGCTTTACATTTCCAGTATAAGCTGACCTCTCATTGTCTGGAAAGCCTATAAAAGTGCGTATACACGTAGAAAGCGGGTTGCCGGCGCCGATCTGCCACTTCAGCCAGCGCTTGTCGGTGCTGGTCCGCGCAGGTAGTCTCTATACTGTATGGCGAACCAGCAGTGCGAGCACGGTTCTTTGATCGATAAACTTCTCGACTCGATAAAAGCTTAAACATACCGAATTTTATCGAGAGTCGGTAGCACGGAACTTGCCTCGGTATCTTTAACGAGCCTTGTCGACGGCTGTCTTCTCGATAGCTTGTCGACTTTTCAAAATGGCAACACCAGATTTAAAAATATCATTCACTCATTTAAACTTTATTTTATTTACGAAATAATCTTTTCCTGGTTATTTCTCGCGACTGAAAACTATTTCGTTATATTATTTTGTTAGAAATATTGTAAACATTTTTTATAATCTTTGTAAGATTGTAAAAAATATTTAAAATATAATTTTAGTGGCATACAGTCTGTCAAAAAAGAGTAGAAAAATTGGGGGCACCACTTGTCATACATTATTGATTTAAACTTAAATTCGCGTCTCTAAACTCCGCTAGTGGATCCTTTTCATGTCACGATGCGTTCTGCTTTCAACATCTAACAAAATTAATTTTCTAAAATTCATTTGTTTTGCAAAAATAGCTTCAAAGAATCTTTATCTACCAACTTTTAACTGACGACAACAATTCGAGATAATTCGAGAAATTTACCAAAAACAACTGTCAAAACTCGACATAATCGATAAGATTTGTCGATTATATCGAGGCCTCGACATAATACGATCCGAGCTACCTTTATCGTTTTATCAATATCTTATGTCAAATTTGACGTTTAGAATAGATAAATTTCTCGAATCGACTCGATAAAAAGAACCGTGCTCGCACTGCAGCAGTGCGAGCACGGTTCTTTTTATCGAATTTTATCGAGACGTTAAGTTATCCACTCTAAACTTCAAATTTGACATAAGATATTGATAAAACGACAAAGGTAGCACGGATCGTAATTTACCATTGATTTAAGAAACATAAGAGGATAAGCCCTAAATTGATGTTATTTTAAATACTATGCCAATATGTATCGCAGTAAAAAATAGAATCTGTCTCGTTCTTACACGTAATAATTTACAAATGTAAAAAGTGTGTACACTATTATTCATAAATTTTAATTTTCTATTATCGTTTTTCAACGTCACCAAGCTCCGCCTTGAAGGATATTTTTGACATGACGCCATTTTAGAGAATTACTTATGCCTTTCGTCTGTCGTTCATGCTTTGTTCGAAGTTTATTTACAGTTTTACAGTGAACCTTGGGTGTTTAGGTATTTTTTGTTGTATTACAAAGGATAAGTGAACAAAACCTAACATGACAAAGTGTTGCATCAGAAGATGTAATTCATTGCTGAGGGCGGAGTCGACGCCATAAGAGGAAAACTTGGCTTCAGATCGTGTGACCGCATCTGATATCCTCTTATTTTTCTTTCATCAATGTAATTTACCGACGCCTCGATATGAAGTCGACACATACTCGATAAGACTTATCGATTATATCGACTTTTGACAGTTCTTATTGGTAAATTTCTCGAATTATCTCGAATTGTTGTCGTCTTTAAAAAGTTGGTCGATAAAGACTTTTTGAAGCAAAAAAATGGATTTTGGAGAAATCATCTTGTTAATGTTGAAAGCAGAGCGCGTCGGGACGTGGAAAGGATCCACAGCGGAGTATTTTTTTATTATTCTGTGGTTATTTTCTAATTGATTAGATTATTTAATAGTATTGTAAATATTTTAGTGATAGTATTTGTGTATCTGCATATTTCTGGTGTTGCTATTTGAAGTTGATAAGCTGTCGAGAAAACATAGCCGTCGACAAGGCTCTATAAAGTTCCCGAAGCAAGTTCCGTGCTACCGACCCTCGATAAGATTCGGTATGTTTAAATTTTTATCGACTCGAGATCTTATCGAGTCGATTCGAGAAATTTATCAATTCTAAACGTCAAATTTGACATAAGTTATAGATATAACGACAAGAGCTGTCGTTTTATCCATATCTTATGTCAAGTTTGACGTTTATAATTGATAAATTTCTCGACTCGACTCGATAAGAAGAACCGTGCTCGCACTGCAGCACCGACAAGTTCCGAACTTCGCCGACAATTATTTTTATTTTTGTTAAAAAATGCCAGCCCCTGCTTCTACCCGCTTGCTTTATGTAGCGGTTACCTGCACGGACCAGTACCGATAAGCGCTGGTAGGTCGGCGCTGGTTACCTGCTTCTTTTATGTATACGCCCAAATGCGATGTCAGCACATATTTATGATTAGTTACGGTTTACTCACGTGCATTTTTCGTGATTGCCCGACTAGTTTCGGACCCAAACGGAGCCCTTAATCATGAGCTGATCACGCGGCGTAGTCGCGAGTCGAAATCGTTGTTTATCGAGTATTTATCTGCTTACACATCTTCTCTTTTAAAAAAAAATGTAAGGCAGTATTTTATGAAAACACCAAATTATATTTTCGAAGTGATTTGTCCATTAACTCTGGTTCAATATCACTGGACTGATAATATGATGAGAATATAATGGGCACATTAATTCAGCTCCTCTTTACATTCTGTATAAAGGTGGATAATTGGTCCTAAATGTTAATTTTGCAGTATATATTTTATATTTTTATATAATTAAGGAATAATTCTTTTTTTGTTGTGCATGTCGTGAATTTGAAAAGATAAATATTTTTATTGAATTTGAATGTCTATGAAAGTGTTTCATTGTAAATATAACTAGCCAAATTAAAAACAAGCTTGAAAATATTACTTGTAGATTTATAAAAAATGGATTTATTACAGTTTGCCATATAATTGCCATAATATTGTAATATTGCCAAAGACTACACGATTTATACAAGTACATCACATATTAAAATTATACGCAACTTTCAGTTCATATTTTATTTTATTATTTTGTTATGATTTGTGCCTCAGAATATGTTTAATAAAGTTAGTGGTTATTTTCTAAAGTTATGGGAAAGGTACCCAAAAAAGTTCTATTAAAACGAATAAACGATTGCTGAAATAAAGTCTAGTCCTTTTCGACCAGTGAAGTATTTTAATACAAAAATAATTAAATAAGGTTCCCCATATGACTTGTTATTCCCACTATAAAGGCTTATGTAAATTATATATGGTCACATTTATTGTACAGTCTGTATATTTAGTAGTTTATGAACAAATAGTATAAAATGGACAAATTCTGAGGCACTGCTTGCTAGCATTGATTGTACATTTTATTTTCAGTTAAACCCGTTATGTTTTGTGTTGTAGCATTGTTATATTGAACTCGAAGAGTGTTTTTAGAGTCGCACGGATTTTGTCACGCACGCGGTTTTGATCCGCATGCGTGGCGCCCGAAATTCACCTTTTCATACATGTGTTTAATATGATGCGTGATACACGCACGAAAAGATGAATTGCGAGCGTCACGCATCCGTGACAAAATGTGCACGACTCTAAAGACACTCTTATGGTACTCCCAGACTAAGCTTATAAAATGTTATATAACAAAAAACCTAAAGATTTTTTTATGTAAACAGTGTTTTAAAACGTTATGTAACATTTAATAACCTCAGTATTGGAGCACTATAATGTAAAACCGACATACAGTCATAATTTATTTGTTACAGTATTAGACTGTTGTTAGTTTTGCATAAGTTCGAATAGTTTTATCTTTTGTTTACGTGTGCGAGTGTCGCCAGTAATAAATACGTGAATGTACCGTGTTGTTTCATTTGCACGACTTTCAGCTAGATCACTGTAAATATGTCTGCATGACAGGTGTGTATTTTTTTATTTTTGCTTCTTTTGGCACCCTTTACATGTTGGCCAGCTAAACTGAACCAGGGTCAATCGCTTTTATAAAATACCAAAGGTCCAATGTCAAGTTTATTGGAACTCTGTAGTGTTCGCTTGCCAATGTGTATAGGTAGAGTGATATAATAAGCTCTTTTCTGTTTTATCTTAGCTATGTTATTACTTTTTTTTACTACTGCAGATGAGTTTAATTATACTATTTTATGGTAAATGTGTTTATGTGATTTCAAATCGTCAAGGATAGTTACTATATTAGGATTATTATTTCATTGGAGTAAACTGACAGTTGCTAGTGTCAAATAACAATGCACTACTGTCAAATAACTATAGTTTCAATTTACTCCAGTTTATCTGATAGACCAGTCACCCCTCCTCTATTTTTTTACTTTCATGTGTACACAGTCTCATTTATTGCGGTGACATAGCTGTAATGCTTTAAAATTGCAATCCTGCATTTAAAATGATAGCAGAAATAATTTTACAAAACCTGTGTATCTTTGAAGCAGTCAAGTGATCATGAGTGCAATGTTATGTATGAAAAAAGTTCCAACACCAGGTTGAGCAAAACGGCGAGGCGCTGGAGGCGATCTCCATGGGCGGCGGCGTCGCGCAGGTCATGCTGCAGGGGGGCGGCGAGGCGCAGGTGCTGCAGGTGCTCAGCCTCAAGGACGCCACCGTACTCACCAAGGCTATGGTCAGTACATCACAGAGTACCTACAAAATTATTACATTTTTGTCGCTTGACACGTGGGATCAAATTTTTTTTTTTTTTTAAATATGTCGTTTTTATAGGTCTACAGACGCTATTAACGAGACAAAATCTGCAGGAAATTGTTGATAGGCTTTGACGCAACTCAGAGAGCGACAAAAATCGAGCTTTGTAGGATCTAAGAAAAAGTTAACGTTTTTGAGAACAGGGACCCTACATCGACGAACGAACTTTAGATCAAAGTATTTTCAAATAACGAACTACTAAAATAGGATGAACGAAAGTCAAGATGTCAAATCGCGAAAATCAAATCGATCGTCGGATCAGAAACACTCGTCACGTTTTCGTGGAATTCCAAAATATGCGATCCGTCAACCGAAACTTAGTATTTTGATTTTCGGAGTAGGACCCGAAGTTCTTCTATAACTTCGATCGTAGTATTCAATTCTGTATTTTCGCTTATCTACTAATATCTAATAAATAATTTATCATCACTTATCCAGGCTACGCTACTCAAACACAACTGAACACGTTATTTCTAATTTCTACATTTCTTATCATTTTTGTCAATAATTTATTGATAACTTTATCTGAACGACCTATTCTTATTGGTATTAATTTTGTTACAGCAAGTTAAAGCCGAGCGCGACGCCGTCGTGACAGATTCCTAGCTGATAACACTGGTGGCGAGCACTCCGCCGCCCGATGGAGACCCGGACTGCCCCGAACTGATGAGCGACGGGACATAACCCCCGGCAGGACTCACATACCCCACGACCTTACAACGCGATTATTACAAGTATTTAAATTCACACGCAGATTCCGCGGTAGATGATACTAATTCCAAAGTTTAATAGTTAATACGCACCAAAGGTGGCGCTCCATTGCACTGCGACTCGAACCTTCGGAAGGTGTTTTCTCAGCTGTTATTGTTATTCTAGAATTAATCGAGTGATACATGATGCAAGTGAAGTCACGAACAATACATAAACTATAGTCGTCTTTGGCGCAACTACCTCGCGTATAACATGCTGCGCTTAAGTCCTTATTCGACATTGGACGTTAACAATGCGGTTCTTCGGCCACACCATGTCAAACGTATAGCAATGATGTCCAGTGATTTCAGAGTGACTTTGAATTCTAGAAGTAAATTTACCATTATAAATAGGCTTAAAATTTGCCATTAAATGGGATTTAAATTAATTTAATTATTTCGATGTATGTAACTTATTAATTTATTGATATGAAAAATAAGACTAATTTATTTTAGATGCAAATCTATGTAAGGTGGGGAACAGATTTGTGCAATATAATACCAACCGCGTTTATTTTGTATAGATAATTTCTTGTGCGGTAGTAAATTGAAGACGCGTGCAAGTGATTTCATATAAATATACGTAAAGTAATAATCATAATACATTCCTGTAATTTTATTGATGCGAGTTTGTTGTGTAAATTTGTTGTTTATGTTTAATTTATCTCATAATTATGTTTGTTACACCAACCTTTTTATTTATTCTAGTCTAAACCAAGTCAAAGAACCTATTCTAGTCTGAGTGAAATATATTTAAGAACTTTACCAAAACTTTTCTATATGTAAGTTTTGTAAAATAAACGTAATTTAAATAGTCCACTGTAATGTAAATTCGTTGAAAGAAAAATATTATAATTCCTGCGCAGGGTTACTTCATAGATCATGACGTTAGTATTTATCGGTGTTTAAAATCTTATAAATGTATAGACTTATTTCCATTTCGTGATGTCTGTACGAAACTGAACGTAGACAGTTTCATAGTCAATATTGTCCAACATTGAAAAATTGGGATTTCTTTTCAATAAGCCTATAATCATAGGTTTTTCAATGTAATTCACGTTAAATTTTAAGATTTATAGTCGGGACTAATAAATAAGGTAGAAGTCATAGAAAAGTACAAAAGTGGAGAACTATATTATGATGTGCGGAATAATATATTTTATTTCTTTAAAGACGAAAGAATAGTATTTATTACTAAATTATTTATATTTGTTTGATTTTGTCCATATTTTATTTTTGTTTAATTTACCAAAGAACGTTTATGTTTTGTCCTCTATAATAGAATGATAAAGCACAATTTTGTTGTTAAGTACAATTTGTGATTGTAAATAATGGTATGACTGTGTGAATATGGCAATCATTAAAGTATTTACGTACATTTCCTTGTTTTCATCTCTATTCGCAGATTTTTCCTGTTTAACGTCGAGGATACACAGTGCAGAAGTACCTATTTTAAGTATTTATCTACTGCGCTACATGAATTTATCGAGTATGTACTATTTACGGAAACATGAAGATACATCTCTGCGTACCTCCTCAAAGCGTATTGTATAGGCCTCTACACACCAAAGCCCTAAAAAAATAAGCCAGGCGGAGCTCACTAATTGTTTTGCGTCATGTTCGCTCGCTTAGTTGGTCGTAATAACCCGCTGGCAATAAGCCTAAGGCCCGGACTCCACCAAAGCGGAGATGTGCGGAGATGTCTCGTAAACAACCAATAGGAATTCGTTTTGAGTTGAAGCTAAGCGGAGAGATTTGAAAATAACGCAATCCTATTGGTTGATCGAGACATCTCCGCACATCTCCGCTTTGGTGGAGTCCGGGCCTTAGGCTTTGGTGTGTAGAGGACTTTAGGTCAGTGGATACGAAACGGGGCACTATGAAAAAAAGACTTGGAAAAGGTGTGCGTTACCGTAAGAGGTCAAGCGGGGCTCCTACTTCTGGGTGGATTAAAAAAAAATAACCACGAAGGGGATGGCGGGGTCTTCCAGACCCACCATTCCCTTCTAACCTAACCTGTCCGAGTCGGGGTGCCTCAAGTCACGAGCTCGCTTCGCTCGCTTTTGCATCCTAAATTTTCCTAGTACAGGAATATTGCATTTTGTACCGATCCCTTCGCCTTCGACATCGTTTTTACGACAAACGGTTGGTCGAAGACAAAAATCACCAAGATGCTTTTCGCCTTATTTTTAGGTGTTATATACGATAGAATTACGAAACGAACGAATTGAGAAAAAAAATTGTTTTGGCAAAAAAATTTCTTTCCCCAGTGCTCCGTTACGTAGGTACCTACACTCCAACCAGCCTTTACGTTACCTCGAACTGGTTGAAGAAATCCTTGAATTTTCTGTTTACCACAAAGGCGACGTGGGTTTTGGACTGATCCAGTGTTATATTTTTTTAGCTCTACCCTACATTTAGAAAAATTGTGGCTGCTTCCCAACAAACTATGACGTGCGACGATGCCACTTTTAGTATTCAGTGGCGGTGGTCAGGCGTTTGATGTAGAAACCGCTAGGCGCCACTTATGTAATGGTTTTTTTTTCAATAATTACAGTTTACTTTTTTCGTATACGCTTTAGGATTCCACAAAATGATCAATGAATTATCTAAAGTTGTGTTTGGGAGCCAGGTCGAACTAAGTAAAGTTAGGTAGGTACGTTGTTTTCATGCGTAATTTGGCTCTACGTTGTAGTCACAGTTCAAACGTACTTAACTGACAGGAAAATATTTTGCACTGAACATGATAGTTTTCATAATTGTTAACAGCCAGCCCCAACGTATGAAGGACTAGTATAAAACATGAATTGTTCCAGTTCGTTGATTTAAATCTTTTCTGCCAAATGTGGGTAGATTTTTTGGGATGCGAGTGTACCCTCTCCGTTGCTGTCGTAAAAGACCTTTGGTTACTGAACTGATAATCCATTTAATTCATTGGCAAATCTCAAATCAACGAATTACATACGTAGGTATTATGTACTTTATTTATTATACCTACCAAGATATTCCATTACCAACCAAAATACAACCGAACACATCAATTGACTAGAGATAAGATAGGTGATTAGTTTAATTATTGCGTCGATCAGCCTATCAGAAACCGGGAATAAGTTTTTTAAATTATACTAACAAGAGGATAGGCAGCAGAATCCTGTTGGACTATAGGTACATTCCATTGTCACCAATCCAACATGATGGCTCTTCAGTAATAAAGGGCAAATTATTTCAAGATTTTGATGATTTCTGCAGAAGTACAGTAGGTGTAAGATTGATTGAGATGTAGGTATAGATAAATTTGAAAAGCTTCCCTCTTGCTGCTTCATGACGATATTTGTCGAATACATACCTAATATGATTCATTTCGACATGAGACAGACTGCCGTTTAGTTTATCGACATAATTGTTCTTCAATCATTAATCTAGTAATGTTTTTATCGATACATTTTCAACTGCTACAAAAGGCGTTGTCTCAACATCGATCGCTACCCTGAGCCTTTCCTGTTCGTCATACGTTTCGTGTTTTTTGAACTAGATACCGTATTATAATTGTCAAAATAGAATTTCGTAACTGATACAAGTAAACAAGTCAAGTTTATGTTTTAGAAAATTCTCCTGGATTTTATTCATAATAATACTATCCACTTACAAAAAGAAAGTGATGTAATGCAATAACTTTTATTGACAAATACAATTACAAACCGACAAGGAATTGTATAGAAGGGGCGCAAGAACACATACAAAAATGAAACAACACATTCATAATATATATCATATTCTTCTAATGTTAATGCATTAGACAAGCATGTCGATTTTTTGAATGATGGAACTAGAATATTTCTAATTGAAGACGCAGCTTCCCACAATTAAAAGTAAAATAAAAAGTCGACAACAAAACTATAATACAAATTCTCTACAGCTTAATTTGATATTTAAGGGCAACATTACATGTCATAAACATTCTCTAAAGCTAGTTCTGGTTTGTCATAGCCCAGCTCCTCTGGTGTTTCAATGCCAAGTTCTGTTAATGTGGGCTTAATTTCCTGGATGATGTAAGGGTAGATTTCATTGACTTTGTTGCCGCATTTGTCCTTGCAGGCCTCAATGAACCTGACGGCGAGCGCATAGTCATTCACTCTCCTGCACGCGTGCAACGCTGCCTTAATAATCCTTGGGTCGGGGACAAGGTCCATACCACACAGGTCATTCATGGCTTTACGGATTTCCCATCCGTCGATGTCTTTCCTGTTGAAGAAGTGCTCATATCTGAAAATAAGAAATTTACATTTTAATTTGCTGTTTCTACCTCTATGTTTAATGAATGGGAGGTTTTCTGTATCAGTTTTTATTGCCCTAAGTCAGGTTTCTCCCTCATTTTCATAATTTAAAGTTTAAAACAATATTTCACAAATACAGTCTAACAAATCAAGCTTAACTTGTACTACATACTAGATAGAAAGATGTTTATGGTGATAAAGTGACATGAAATTTATTTTCTCATACATTCTTACTGTTTGACTTGATTACTTCAATTACATACAAAAAAGTAACTATACTTAAGCATTTTGTGGGGTTACTTTACTAAGGACTGAAAATTTAAAAAAAAGCAATTTTTTGGGTTTTGATGTTTTAACAGCCTACAGTCTGGCCCAATCCAATTCCATAAATAGAAAACAATCTTTTTTAAGTGAAGTGTTTAAATTAAATCAATTTTATTTCCAATTCTATTCTGTTTTGTTAATACAACATGTGACTATTATAGATTACTTATTTTTTGATAAATCATTAAAACATTGTTTAGGTTTTTAACAATTTAATTTGGGTCAGTCTATACCCATTTTGCTTCAACTATACTTTCATGCATCTTACTAACATGCAATAAACATTTATTTCATATTTAGAAATTTATTTCATATTTAGAAAATAATTAGTTGTGATTTAACAAAATGGATTCAATAGGAATGGCTTATCAGGAGGAAAATGTTTCCTGCAGTCTAACTAGAAAATGTTGTCATCATTGTTGCATGAAAATATCACTACACTGGAAGTTATAAAGTACACTGCAAATTAAGAATTACTAAAATATTAGAAATTATAATTGATAAAAAGGACGTTTTAACGAAATATATGTGTGAATGAATCTAATAAAATATGTAATGGTGATGTGGCCTCAATAGCAAAAATCAATAGTCAGCCAATAAGATTTTTATCTGTATCCCCTTAAACTGACAAGTATGGTAATGCAAGGCAAAACAATGATTTAATGGGAGGTTATGAGCCCAAAAATTAATACTCATTTTACATCACTTATGAAAATCTGTCGGGGGTTTAAGTACTATTACACCGAGAATTACACCAAGTGATTTCTTGCATCACTTCAAATAGAACATTATTCTAACATACTGAATGCCGTAAATCACCTACAAAATTATTACAATTTTCAGTTACATAACGTCAAAGTTTCCGACAAGGGCCTAACCTGCTATCAAATTCCTCGTCGGATTCGGTGGGGCCGCCATGCGCCCGCCTTACGGACACCGCGCTGACCCTCGCCGCCGGCACCAGGGACCTTCTCAGGCCATTGATCAGTGCACCAGAAGCTGCTTTCAGCATTTTGATCAGACGTTACACGGAAACTTCGGCAAGGATAACAAATGGCTGCTCAACCATAGACTAAAAAACTTAAGTGCCAGTCGCTGCCTTGCTGCCGTCTGACGTTCTTAGTGATGGGCACAACTTATCGATTTTAGTACAATTCTCAAGATGAGTGCTTCTTGCGTCCAAAATATTTTTATCAATTATATTTATTTGCGGCGAAGAAAATTTATTTCACGAATGTAAATAAATGTTAATGTGAAACTTTTACCATTTTCATTCGGAGATTCTGTAAACAGTTTTAATGGTTAATTCCTAAATAAGTTACAATAGACGTCGAAATTTCAAGCTCAACTAGGATCATAAATAAATGAAACGGCAACCTTTGCAACGATTATGTTGTTCATTATTTTCTCCATCTATTAATTTATTTACTTTATGTAAATTACACACAAATACAATAAAAAAGAGAACAATAAGAAGAGTTCAAAGGCACTGCAGCAATGCAGAAAGCAGCCTTAAGCAGTCTTTAAAGAAGTCTCTTCCGGTTCTCGGCAGACCTATATTGTCATAAAACTACAACCGTGGGGTGGGGGTGGTTCCTATTTCTATTAATGTAACAATCACATGTCCAGAAGTCTCAAGAAGACTGTTATTTAATTCATCATGAAAAACACAGCAGTTATTGATAACCATTTACATGATATATTTGACAATCGTGACAATAAATGCCCGGTTCGTGACCGGGCATTTTTACCGACGTACTTTAATAGGGGTGCATGAAACAAATGACGTACTTACATTAATAGGGGTGCATGAAACCCCCACCATTGGTTGGAGACCCTTCGGGCCTTCGGGTCTCGCCAATAACTGCCTGGTTACCACAGAGTAGGTACTTTTAAAGGGGTCCACAACTTTAGATTCGTCCTTGTGGACCACAAGGACGAATCTAAAGCAGTCGAATAGAAAAAAAGAGGTGCATGAAAAGAGCCTCCACGAGTGACGATACTTAAACGGTACTTACGGTACACGCGCCCTGTCTTTTCCTATGAGCTCTAACTTCATGGACTTCTGAGTTAAAAGTTACTGTATTTGTCAGGACCACGGACTATGAAAAAAAGAAGGACTCCGCGCCACGTGTATCAAAAGTGAAGCACTATAAGTATGCCGGACCGTTTGTACAAACATGCCTCACGCACACATTTACTTCATAAGGTGCCGACCGGCCGCCATTACGCGGCTCCGCGCCGTCATTGTAGGTACTGTTTACGTCAAGTAATAAAATAAAATAATGCCTTCTTGTGTTGTGAAATGGTTTAAAAATAATTCTACATCCCAGAAAAAGTGTCAAGGAATAACATTCACAAATAAGACACTTATTTAATTTGTTGATATATTATATTTTAACATTTTAAAATTATTACTATTGGAACACAAAACCTCACTTGTCAATAGAACAGCAAAGAAAAGAAAAAAAATGTTATTTTGTAGCCATTTGAGACAAAATATAACAAAAACAGCTTTGGACATTTGAGTTTGTCCAAAAATTCTGCATGGGGACAGTTAACGTGTTAAGTACGTCCGGCGCACCCTGGGCAGTCAGCCCCGTTACCAACCTTGCTGACTGGCTAATCTTTTCACCACGGCATGACCGATATGATGACTGTTCTCGTATAGCACGAGCCGAAACGATAAAAAAACGTACATTAATAGCACTAAAGTGGGCTGCGGATTAGCTGATTACCCCCTTTCCGACTAACCGTAAACAACAAACTAGTATTAGTTATTTATTATTCTAGTATTTATAAAGACGGGTCTCAAACATCTTTCTTGTACATTTCAGCTTTTTCGTTAACACCAGCAGGCTCAGCATGAGACTCGTAGAGGCCACCGGCGGTGGCAACCTCTCGCGTCCGTGCCTGGTTCAATCCATGGTCCGGAGCAAGGGGGCATGGGAAGCAGTCACCTCCTTCTGAGAAGCATTAATGCTAGCGAAGGAGGAGGCGGAACGCGTGAGGGAGAAGCAAACCTCACGCTCCAGCCGCGGCAACAGAAGGAGATGCCACGGGCGTCGGGAGCCGCAGGGCCATTCCCGACCACCATAGGCGCGGGCCTGCGGACGGCGAGCGTTGGGTGGCTCGCCGTCAGATCAGAACCAGGCCCGGGTCGACGGCGCGTTGGGTTCCACGCGCGCCTCAAAGAGATGTCAACTTAGTAGATGGGGCCCGCTAGGGCCAGTGCCTGCCAGGGTTGCGGAATTTGTTCGAAAGAGTTACCACGGCCCTGGAACGCAAAGGGCATTAGGAGGAACACGGATGGGTTTTAGTTAGTAAGAGTCTGACACTCCCTTCCGCTCCGCCCAGAGCGGGAGGAGTCATATGATGATTTCCCATCCATAAAAAAAAGGGTTAGCATGAGATAATGCGACGAGAAAATTATGTAGCGCTACGCCTTTTAGGCCATTAGGCCTATAATAATTAGTAGCGCTAAAATAATTAGTAATAATAATTAGCGAAACCGGGGTCACACCTCTCTACACCTCTAGCCGCTCACACGTCTGTTGCCCCCTTCGCCTATGTACTGGCGGCTTTTCAGGGGGCCCAGCTAGTGAGCTGGCGAGTCACCGTCTGCCAACACTTCAATTTTAAATGTTGAAAGGCAGACGCCGTTTTCTTCCGGCAATAGAAGTTATCTAGTCCACCTAACACCCCTTCCCATAGACCAGATATTTTTCACCATATTTTACAATAGTCTTGCACCCACCTGGGACGGTCCATGACTGTACTCCAATAGTGCAGCCGTGGATAGTCCCGGGTTGGTGCCCCACCCCATTTTAGATTAAAGCTCTCAAAGGGGCCTCTGCGCGTTGGACCTGTGTCCCCGTGTATGCCTTCCAAAGGACCGGACATCTTTCGCACGGAAGATGAGCCGTGATATCCAAAGAGATACAAGATAATAATTATAGCGTTACTATATGTATACTATAATAATAATTAGTAGTACATATTTTAGATTGTGACAAATTAAACTATGCTTGTATATGATAATACTTTATTCATAAAGAATTGTGTTGTCAGTTAACAAAAGAAATATACTGTTCACTATGAAAACAACAAGTAAATTTTTTATTAGTCATTATGTCTAGTAATACAAAACAGGCTTACACTTATGATATAAATTTCTATTTGATATTACCTCTTTATGAATCTTGGTATTCATGATTAGCTATGCAAGATATAAGGCGCTTTGGTCCTTTTACATTTTTCTCCGTCTCTTTTTCTTGTGGGCAGTGATGCTTTCCTGACCACTGTCTTCTTCAGAGCTGTCTGAAGAACTACTATCACTATCGCTACTTGAAGAACTACTATTAGATGAACTGTCGGAAGCTACACCAGTGCCTTGACTTAAGTCCATACCACTAGCAATCTTGTACAGATCAGGTTCTTTGGTCTCCAATACTTTGATCCACTTTTTGGAGAGTTTGGGGCGGCCCCGTACGGTTTTGTGCCAGACGACCGGGAAGTTGGTGCGGCTGCAGAAGTTCTGAGTGACGGCCACCGTGTCGTCCAAGTTGAGGACGACGTGCCACCAGCCTCCAGGCACGAATACGGTTTCACCCGGTTTCTGAAGAATCTCCACCTGAAACAGAGATATTTAGTACTTAGTCTTGACGAAAGAGTAAAATCCTTGTAATTTTTCATTGCCAATTTTTATGAGCTTTTATTGTCCCAATGCAGGGCAAAGGCCGTCCCCTTTTCATTTAAAAGAACATCATATTTTAACGGGAGATGTGCTATGAATTATTTCAGTCAATTTGCGCCTGGGGTCCTGCACCCCTGGCAGCCTAATGGCGCCCCCTAGATACGACACTGGCACTATGTAGTGGTTTTTGTCCCACAATATTACAAGACTAAAAAGAAAAAAAAGTTGAATACATACTGGTTTAAATTCTTTGGGCCATGTTTCTAATTGAGTCTTAGGATAAATAAGTTTGAACCACGTAACAGCTTCATCTCTCTGTTTCCCGCCCATTGCTCCAGTCACCTTAATCAGTTCTCTAGGAGTCTGGGTCGGGAATAAGCACCATCTTTTATGACCAAACACCAAAGCATTCCAGGCACTTGTCCCAAGAGGGTCTATGTGGATGCCAGTCCCGGAACGCTGTGGTCCCATCACAAACCACCGGTACGGCGGTCTCCTCTCCTCCCCGCAGTACTTAAACAAATCGTCCCTAAAATACAAAGGGGCTTCATAGTCTTCCAAAATTTTCTTTCTCCTCACATGCTCACCAAAACTGCTATCAAAAATATAGAGCGGACTGTCGTCAGTCGTTGTCCTTATGTATTCTACATAATACTTCATTTTCATTTTAACACTGTAACCCTCATTGTCTTCACCACATTTAAATTTCTGGTTCCTATACTTTTTGGCAAGTCTATCTAACGTCCATTTATTATTAGCTTTCCAATTAGTCTGTACATTAGTTATAACTACAGGTTTGTATATTTTTTCATATTTTTCTATAAATTCTTCTGGTGTTACTTCAGTTTCGCTTATTCGGTCTACATTGTCATTGCATTTCAGGAATTCGTCGAAACTTGTTGCATATTTTAAGGCTGTCCATTGGTACTTGTCTGCTAATTCTGTTAAAGAAAAAGTTTGATTTCTTTAGTTTTCTTTATCTAGCTAGTATATAAATTAATTTTAGACAAAAATAATTTTGCCTGCTTGGCATTGGCTTTATTTTATTAGTTTTATTTCATTTAAAAATATTTTGTCCATTCTAAGGATACATGGTAAGATTTTGTTTTTTTTTTTTTATAAAATCTCTTGCAATGCCATTTCATTTTGTTTAGCTGAGAGATCATAATAAATTTAAAAGTTATACTCTTATTTGTAAAGAGTTGTGAAATGAAATATCAAATAATACCGTGAACTTCATCTCAAAAAATTACTTCCGGTTTCTGAGTTAATCGCTTGCGTACCGCCCGTCGTCCCAGGAGGACACTTAATTGTCTTATTTATTGTGTCTATAATTACGGTGATTGAGAGTTTAAGAATTGTAGGATAAGCAATACATAAGTAACATTTGAGTACAGAGTTGTCAAAAAATTGCTGTAAAATCCCTGCCCAAATATTACTGAACACATTCATTGTGGGAAAACACACACCGTGAGTTAGTGCAATGCTATGCGCAGGCGGTGGGGGTACACACCATTGCGTTTGCATACTTTTTGTATGATAATGCACATACATAAACGGCGCGTGCGCAAAGGCACAGTACTGGCTGATAAAAAATACAGGGTGAAATTGTAAACACTCGACAAACCGAAATGGGAGATTGTACTCATCACTATGAACAACTTTTACTATGGGAACAAACCGGAAATCGCGAAAAGAAAAAACTGCTGTTCCCTACATTTTGACGAGTTAAGCGAACATAAATGTACGGAGCATCTGTTTTTTTTTCGCGATTTCCGGTTTGGTCCCATAGTAAAAGTTGTTCATAGTGATGAGTATGATCTCTCATTTCGGTTTGTCAAGTGTGTACAATTTCAACCAGTATATGTGAAGTTGTCAGTGTTAAGTATTGCTTATTCTGAATTCTCAACCCAGAAACAGGCTGTAAGCATCACAAATTAAAATAGATTGCTTAGTAAAAGTACATAATTATCTATTTTCATAAATCTATCTAGCATTAGCTCTTATCTATCAAGCACATCAGGTATCACAGCCAGTGCACATGTTTCAACTATGAGTCATTTCATAGATCTGATACTAATTACATAATTATTGCTTAGGTAACCTTTTAAGTAATTTTACGTCAGTTTTAATTAACAGTACAATTATTAATTACTAGTAACTACAGGTCTAGCGCATAACTGAGTCAGTGCCTGAAATAGCTGCGCGGTGCGGGAGGGTGACAGTTGTCACAAGTTGACGAATCAGTGAGCTCTCGCGTCGCGTCTGCACACCCCTCCCGCACCGCGCAGCCACCTCAGGCACTGACTCAGTTATGCGCTAGACCTGTAGTAAATAAATGTATGATACAATTCTGTAAACTATCAAAGAATTGTTTTTCTCACAGCCTTCAGAACAACTGTTCTTATGTATGGTGTGAGATTGTAGCATATCATCAACAATAAAGAATACATCTGTCTATTTAGTCATTATGGATTGTCAGGAGTCGGAAAGTCTGACAACCGGTTTAACCTTAGGATTTCAGTATTGCCCAGTAACTGGGTTGCGGAGGTCTGATGGCAGTCACTCTGTGTAAACTATTGGAATTGTGCCGCATCTGGTTAGACAGGAAGCGGACCCCAACAAAGTTCGGAAAAGGCTAGGTAGAAGATCCTACTATGAAAAATATTGGTTTAATTTCCATGAAGCTTTCTGAACCGCTGACTCGGTTTCTGAAAGGCTGAACAATTTAATGTAAAATAAGGTATAGTATAAATAAATAAATAATAAATATTTTTGGGACGTTTTTTACACAGCAGCATCTAGTCCCAAACTAAGCAGAGCTTGTACTATGGGTACTAGACAAGTACATACTAGTAAGTACGTACATAGTATGTTACTATATAATACTTATATACTTTTTTTTTTGTAAATACATACTTATAATACATAAGAATCACCCAGACCAACACAAACACTTATGTTCATCACATAAATATTTGTGTCCTGTGGGAATCGAACCCACAACCTCGTGATCAGCAGTCTGACCCTCTAACCACTAGACCACAGATGTCTACACACACAGTATAGTAAAATAATTTGAAATAAATAAGTGAATTTGGAGTTTAGGTTTTTGTAGTTTGTTTTTTAATCTCGGAGACTGAATTGACAGGCACAAAATGTTAAATTTGAAAACAATGTTCCAAAATTTTACAAGTTTGACATTTGTACCTGTCAATTTAGTCTCTGAGATTAAAAAACAGACTGTAATATACTTTACTTCTGCAGTTACAACTAAACTATGTATGGCTGAGTTGTATTCTATTTAATTTCTTTATATTTTCACTGTAAAATTAAAAGCCATGTAATAAACTTGTGTTTTTAATCTTATTATTATATTGTATTTATATTTATTTATTTACCTAGTTTCGAATATTAAGCAACCGTGGGTCGCAGAAGAAAATCATTGTTAGGTAGTAATTCTACTACTACCTAACAAAATGCTGAGCTGATGGCCCTTTAGCACTTACATTTAATTGTTTTTGTTCCTTTTTATTTATGTACCATTTTGCATTGTGCATTGCATTGCATTGTGTTGATTGTGCCAATAAATCTTTCTTTCTTCAATGTTGTGTACTATCAACTTTTATCTACTGATATTTAACCTTAAAGATGATTAGATCTTATGGAAGAATCCTGCATACATTTATGACTGATCTTAAATTCTACTGTAACATTACTTGGACACAATTAAAGTTGAAATAGTTGGATTGACAAAAACTGTTTCATGAACAGTAAATTATTTATGTGGTGTGCAATGTACTGCAACGAATGGTACTGCAGATATTTAAGTAGTGTGCTTTTTAAGTGGTCATGTATGATTTACTTCCGTTTACTGTATATCAAGATGACAGGCTGACGATTCTTGATAGATAATAGTTATATCGTGGTGATAAAAGTTAGCATCAAGGCTAAAAGTTCGCATGTCGTCGTGAAAACCGAATGCCACGCTTTCGAAGATCATTCTAGAATTCCGTTACTTACTAACATTATAGTCTTCTGTTACTCACAGTGTTAAACGGCTTCCAAGGCTACTCATTGAAGTTAAGAATCCTCATCAAAACAAATATTTTAACTGCAATAACGCTAGTTGTCGAAAGTGTGCCAATTAACATAATGGTTTGGGTACCGTTCACTTACCGGGTCTCGCTTTCCTTTTTACTTCCTTGATACGCTTTTTGGTCTTATGAGACAGTTTGTACTCACTGTCCATTCTTTTCGTAATAAAATATATTTCTAATTATTTAGTTAATGCGAGAAGTACCTAAATTATTACTATTGAACAGGGATGATCAGTTGATTGAAATTGACAAATTGATTTGACAGACTTGACAGTTCAGAAAATCCCGGTTCCAATAGCGTTGTCTATGTCTCTATAGTGAGGTACCTCAAGGCAACTCACAATCAATCAATCGATTGATTGTTTCTATTCAAGTGAAAGATAAATATGTAGTGAAAAATACTATCCAATGCAAAAAAATATTTAATTTTACTTCCAAAAAACCTCTACGTTTTCATTTTTTTTTACTAAAACGAAAGAGTAGCAAAATGATTTCAGAAAATCTATTTTTTACTGATGGCAATGAAACATACATTTTCGTTTCGACGCATTGGCAAACTCACAAACTGATAATTTTAGAATTTCGCGTTTTAACCGAAATAATTTGAACATTTCTGGTTTTTCAGTTTTTATTTACTTTATACATTTACAATTTTCAAATCAATCGCGTTCTATTAAAAACTAATAATTTAAAGTGATTGGTTTGACTCTTGTAGTGAAACAAATTTCAAACGTTCCAGTCTGAAGTGTGTAGCTAGCTCGATATAACTGTCAATCTGGGTGTAGAAATTTATTTTGTAATTTTCACCGGTTCTCATGTGTAATTTCTCAATGTGTTAGACTATTTTTGAACAAAGGTTCCTTGAGAAATAATGTTCTATAGTGTATGTGGTGCTTAAATTTGTGCGAAAATGGATGACGGTACAATAAAGATTCAATCGGGAATTAACATCAACATAAAAAGAACAGATGGTAAGTACTAACGTACCTAAAATATCTACAATTGGTGTGTATTTTCACTTATTTCGTTGGTGGAGTTCTGTTTGTCGGCGGTGCATTATGCTGCGGTCGATGACTCGAGAGTCCCATATGATTCATTTGCTGGGCATGAGAACTGCTTTTACCTGTATGCATTGGCACTAAATTGATTTGGTATATCCGTTAGCCAATTATCAGGTACAACATTACTCATGAAAGTGAAAACGAGTCATTTGGCTTCTGCCTAACCAATTCAAGAAACAATTTTTTTTATTATAATTTCACCAAACATAAATTCTAATAATGGTATAATGGTAATAAGTCTTATAGGCTTAATATGAATCATCACTGAATTCTGATATTATTCTTTTTTCCAACTGAAATTTTCAAATGACATCTGTGACCTAGTCTTCTTCTTATCAAATATTTTAAGTTGTTAAAAACTGTTTACTTCTACATGAGACAATCTGTTTCATATCTGTCCTGTAGAAATTTACATGTTTTCTCTTATAAATTATATTTTAAATTCATGAAGTAGGTATAAGGACTTCAAAAATAAAATAAAATTGCTTAAATAAGTAATTTGTTCAATCATTAGTACCCCATCACAAGATGCTGTGTAAACAGGTTCATCCTTGTTTGTTTTTGTATTTATAGTTACGTCAGAGGCAAGCCTACAATTGGGATCAAATCCAATACAACTATCACACTATAAAACAGGGGTGCACGAAAAAAGCCTCCATGAGTGACAATACTTAAGTATGTCTGGCGCACCCTGGGCAGTCAGCCCCGCTGCCAACCTTGCTGATTGGCTAATCTTTTCACCACAGCATGACCTATTTTTGTATAGCTCATGCTGACACGAGGGAAGAGATACTATAAAACAGAACTCAATGCTAAGAACCTATAAGTAAGGTCCTTTGAAGTACCTCCAAACCTGCATGGTAACATGCTTCAACTGTCATTATGATTTCAAACGCAAGACATTCCCTCCTAACTCCCCCATAGACTGCCACCACAGTTAATGTTTGAGCCGCTTGTAACCAGCGGCTCCCCACAAAGTTTAAGGTGTGCTTATTCTTCAACTGAATATGCTGTTAGGATATGAAATAATTAAAACAAATATTTTTATTGTTGATGTGTATTTGAAATATAAAGCCTGACATTTCTAACGGCTTCAATGTGCCTTGAATTGCTCTGAGAAAAGGGTGTACAGCCATGCCTCGCTCGAGGTTGGCAGGGCACTCCTGTGCCCCTTGGAAGTTTTTTATTTTTCATAGCATTTGTTTTCATAGTTGTTTGACACTGCAATTTTTGTCTTATTCCACTTCATGTGACTACAAGTTTGAATGGGAACTATTAATCATTATCATCTATGTTTACTGACCAGCCGCCTGATCCAGAACTTTTCGATAAGTCAGTTGTCCAACGATTTGGTTTGTTATCTTATTTTCTTTTGCTATCGAAATCATAGACTAAACAAGAAAACAAATGGAATCATTTGCCTTTTTCTTTCCATTGAGGTTTGTTGATGTTGTTCTGAAACATTTAAAATAACAGAATACATCTTTGGTTATAAAGCTCCATACACCAAAGAACCTTGACATTAAGTTTCATTAACCCATAAAACAATTTCCGCATATATTCTTCAGAAATTCCTTTTAAAACCTTCGTTCTTAAAAACCATGGCTAGTTGGGGAGTCATATTATTTTAAATACAATGATGGCGCTGGGGCGGCGACTGCGCGGCCTTGTTGCGTACCGCCAGCTCCATATACGGCACGACCGGCGCACGCGCCGACCGCAACGATAGCGCGGCAGGATTGTGTTGCCATTAATTGATTACTACGAGTTTAGTTTTAATATACAGGCAACTGAGAAAAACTATAAATGAAACTGAAATATTTGAATTTTCTTTTGAACCTGTCATTCATTTAATAGTCTAAACATGAAAAAAAACATGCTTAAACTACTTATCAGCTTTAGTCAAATCCGTCTATCAATTTGTCGCCGGTCATAGGTTATGTAGTTCGTAACGGCAGCTAAGCACTCTTCATAGAAATACCTCCTATTTATATGTAGGTTAAATAAATGTTGTTATTGTATGACCAATCTTGAATGTGGGCGTAAGCGCCAACCGCTACCTCGAGTCTTCCATTTTGGTTGTTTAGAAACGATTTATTAGTTGAATTTGTGGCTTTGAAGTCCGGGATTAATTTAGGTGCTCTATTATTGAATTATGGTTTACACAGAATAACTGTCATTTGAATTAATAATTTAAGTACAGTAGCTGAACTAATGGATTACCCCTCTCAAGAACAAACTTGTTCGTGAGAGGGGTAACCAGTTGGTGCAGCTGACTGTACTTACTTGCAATTTTTTTTTATCTAACTTATGAGATCCCTTGTTAAGTGTGGATTTAACGTGAATGGAGAACAATTTAAAAAAAGTTGTCGAATTCATGGAATTCTACTTCACGATCTCGTCTTGGGAAATCTCGCTTTCAGATAACACCCATTCATTACAACAGGCCTAAACTTCCGGCTTTATAATCTAAAATAGGTGCTCAAAAATTAGATCACGTAAAATTTGCGATATATGGCGAGTCCAATGCAGTGAGCATACTGCTATGCACCACAGGAAGCCATCAATATTGCCCGTGTGCCACGCATGGCAATAAATAGGCAAGGTTACGTCCAACTAGTTCAACTGCCGTTTTTGAGAAATTTTATGTAGCGATTTTGTTATGTTTAGCTGTAGGATCCATCGTAGCATCTGGCAAATGCTCGCAACGCTAGCTTTATCGCGGATGGACTTTGTGGTAAAATCTAGGTAATGAAAAAATAACTTCAAAAAAAAAGTAAAAACCGACTTCAAAAAAAACTAAAAAGAGTAAAATAATTACCATATTATAAAACTAACAGTTTTAGAAGTCGGTGCAATTTTACACTGAACCTAATTGAAGGCAAATAAAAAGGCAATTATTTTACTCTTTTTAGTTTTTTTTGAAGTCGGTTTTACTTTTTTTTAAAGTTATTTTATTTTTCTATTTTTAGTGGCATAAACAATACACAAACATGCAATTACAGTAATCCCGGGTAATTTGCTGTTATCTATTGAAGAGTTCCATTGTCAATCTCCGAGAGTCTTCATCAGATCTTCACCAAATTTAAATGGGACCATTTCGGGAGAATACTCCTTCAAACAAAAAAGAATTTTGCAAATCCGTCTATGTGTATAGGACGGAGTTATGCCCGAAAATACATAAAAAAAAATACAAACATCCGGATTGAAAACCTCCTCCTTTTTGAAGTCTGTTAAAAAAACCATCCAGTTTACTCATATCCTTATGATGCAATCAGTTTTTAGAACTTCCATTATGATTATGTTCTATTAAGCCGTGAATGTCGTGATAAACGCAACACGGACTTTCGGATTCTAGTATTAATTAGAACACTATTTATTGCGCTGAAGTTAGTCGATTTCGTAATAGTGCTATTACAAAATCTTTCAGCCGAAAATCTGGACCCTTTCATGATTGATACTGGAGGAAACAGCAATAATATTGAAACAATTCACGAGACAACATGTTCATTTTGTGTCCATGTTCGTGTCGGACCACTTCCTGGTCGCCCACGAGTCTGTCCAAGGTTGCGCCATCGATCTGAGGGCCTCTACGAATGAACGATATGTGTATCTGCAGTTGCGTTTTTTTGAGTTACAAATATTATCTCTACTTCGGGAGTTAACAAGACATTTTGCTTTGATTGGTAGTGTCTTAGTAGAATCCATAATGCGTCAAGTGTCATCATAATTCTTTGCTTTCGTCAACGAGAGCTGATGATTTTTACTCTTAAGGATCTAGAGAAAATAAAGAATTATTTAAGATATTTATTAGCTGGTTAGGTCGGCTAAAGGTCACTTTTAGTAACATATATCGACGGTTTGCCCTTCTAGAGATAGTAATTTGACATTTAATTTCCATATAAGTAATGTCAAATTTCTATCTCCGGTAGGGAAACCACCGATTTTTGAAAATGATGGCCTAATGTCCGGATCCTATGGCTGAACAGGAATCGTTGCATTTTTTATTGTCAAACTGGGCAGATAAATAGACTTTTAAGATAATTTAACCTGTGATAGCTACTAACATAATATGAGAAGGTATACTATGCAAAGCTTTGGCCTTTGCTTTATTTTGGTAAAGTCTTGTATCTTTACCAATAATCATTACCTACTTCAACTGATAACGCTCAGTTAATCATAGGAATCGGTCATAAGTAATTAGTAAACATAAAGGACTGGAGAAAGCCTACTTAAAGATCATTAAGATTCCTCTTTGTTAAGGATTTCAAACTCGTCCGAGAAAGCAAGCAAGTGTAAATTACGACGTGCAATGAGACTCGTCAATTCTCAGTTTAAACGTTCATCCGTCGAAAGTCTTTGAAGACGGCAGCCGAAAGCTTTACTTTAACGTCAAAGAAGGAAGCAATGACCTTCGCTCATATAGAGCCATCTTTTAAAAAGATTTTTTGATTATGTCAACTGTGAAGGTTTGGTTTGAATTCTTTCCAAATCTTATGGACAAGACCTAACCAAAAAAATATCAATATGGAAAATGAATGACACAACCGAACGGCCTAAGTGCTGCGAGCAATTGCGAGTTTTTGCTGTAAATTTTTGTCTATTAATGATAATAATAACCAATTCACCATAAAGCGAAATACTTAAAACTTATCTTTTGAAAAAAAGAATCGTTAAAATCGCATTAAATTAGCGTCAGAGAATTTTAGTAAATAGGTTAAAAACAATACTTAATTGCAATAATTTTTTTTACAGTAGCATTCATTGATTTCAATAAAAACTAATCAACGTTTTCACGAGACAAAGAATGAAGTAAGATCTTTTTTTTTAAATCGCTCTTTAATACGCAGAGAAAAGGTTTCAATCAAACAGACTTTTTGCGTCGGTCTTATTTTTAAGAAACTATTTTGATGTGACTTTTCCAAACGACTTTTTATATCAAAACTTTTAGATTATAGACTACGTCACGTTATATCATGCCGGGTTTTTATTATCATATTATATCGACAGCAACAAAATAACGCATCAAGGTCCCCGAATGGTACGCGTGGCACCGCTTCGAACAAGTAGTGAGTCACTGTAGAACGGCTTCCCTCGCTCGACGGCTGACCGACATACGAAACGAGAAACCCGACGTAACAGTACTATCAACGTTTTTATACTTTAATCATAGACATTGATATTATAAATCACAATTGAACTTGTACCATGTCACCTTTTTGGGCTATTGTTCCAATTTATATTATTTATTGGGCTGATGATTTGCGAAGTTAAGCTACGTTTGCCGCGGCCAGTCCGTGGATGGGTGACCGTTCATTACAAATTGAGACCCCTCACTGCCTCGGAGAGCACGTTAAACCGTTGGTTTCGGGTGCCATACGAATACCTGTGGCAGTCGTTACGGGTAGTCAGAAGCCCGAAAGTCTGACGACCAGTCTAATCTTGGGCTATCGGCATTGCCCAGTAAGTTGGTTGCGGATAGGGTTAAGTACCAGACGACAGGAATTTTCCTGACATGTCCGGAATTTTGGGCTTCTGTCAGGGAAACAGGGAAAAACTGTAACTGTCAGGATTTTTTAAATTGTAAGAGGAAAACATTTTTTTTCCTTCCCGTCTATTTTTTATAATGTTTTTGTTCTTCTCGCTGTCTTCACTTAAGTCATACTTACAACGTTCAGACAAAATGTCAGGAAATTTACTGAAAAGTCAGGGACATTGCCTGGAAATATCATTATTTGATCTGGTATCCCTAGTTGCGGAGGTCTGATGGCACTCCGTGTAAAATACGGCCTATAATATTCAGCCGCATCTGGTTAGACTGGTAGCTGACCCCAACATCGTTCGGAAAAGGCTACGACAAAGGAAAGATTTTGAGTAAGATTTACTTGAGTTGGGAGTTCCAGTCGAGACAGATCTATCAGAGATTGTTTTTACGCTTAAACTTGTATCGGAAGCTGGGGGCCTACTCCCTAAGTCCGTCAACGAAGTTAGTCGCCCGTCCGAAAGTAGCCCGTAACGTAGAAGTGAACAAAACAAGTGTCAAGTTCAACTTTTCGGACGGGCAAAAACACATCGATGGTAGGGATAACTGTCAAATCGTGTTATCATTCATTCTTAGTACTGGTCCCGAAATAATCGTATGTCCGTAGGTAATAGGGAGTAGGAAACGCTCGTAACTAACGCCGAAACTACGGACTTCGTGCTTATGGAGTAGACCTGTACCGATAGTGAGAGCTTCTTTAGATAGAGGCTTTCATTGTTACTCTTCTAGAATAATAAATCAACTTTCAGTATGGAAGGCATCGATTTATGCATTTTCACTCGTTACTTATTTGCCTCAGACAGAAGTGGCATTAGCATTAAAATCACAACAGTATCAATACAACTTATAGTGTTAATAATCACTTTAACAATCTCGTGTTAGCTCGGAATTTATGTGAAAATGCTTTGTTTTGTACGTGGGTGTCAATGTTTCATATTCTATTCTGTCGTTATAATGCAATGCGCCGACGCCGTTCAATCTATTTTAACTGCTCTAACTTTACGAATCATATATTGTACGAGGTGACTTGTTTTGAATGCGTTTAATATTGCTTCATACTATGAAGGATTAGGAGAATAATTTGTTGTACCAATCAGCAGGCGTGCTGTTTCGAATTAATTGGTTTAGGTAAATCTATACTAATATTATAAAGAGGTAGAATTTGTTTGTTTGTTTGTATGTAGGAGGTAATCTCCGAAATTACTCATCCGATTTCAAAAATTCTTTCACCAATAGGAAGCTACGTTATCCCTGAGTGCTATAGGCTATATTTTGGGATCAAAAAATTAGGGATCCGTAAATTAACGGGAGCGAAGCCGCGAGCAAAAGCTAGTCACTAATATTTTAGCGAAGATGAGTTTGTAATCAATTGTTCAAGATTTATTTTTATTTAATTGTAGTATAGTCTTCTCTGTTCGTTCTGCCTAGTCTTTTCCCAACCAGATGCGGCAGAATAGCAGTATTTTATACAGAGCAACTGCCATCAGACCTCCGCAACCCAGTTACTGGGCAATTTCGATATCCTAAAGTTAAAACGGTTGTCAGGTGTCATGCTCTCCAGCAGGACCACTCCGATATGTATGTGACTAGCAGAATAAAATGTACAGAAAATATAGGTACTATTTTGTACCCTAATATTAAAATTTGTACTTCTATAGTTTCGTGGTAATCATCGATTCAAAGTGGTCCTGCCAGGGAGCATACTCTTCAGCAGGACCACACCATTTTCTGAAGAATCCGATGTGACTTAGAAGCAATGTTTATCTGTAAAAAATGTACGGAAATTGTACGTCCGTATTAGGGTACAAAATAGTACATTTTCTGTACATTTTTTTCTGCTAGTTACATTTCCTAAATTTGGAGTGGTCCTGCTGGGGAGCATGACACGTTGTCAGACCTTCGGGCTCACCTGTAACGACAGTCATAGGTGTTCGTATGACACACAGTCTTCTCCGTCTACACATATTACGTCAACGATATCAGAAAACAGAAAAATGCAGAAGCTTAACTAAGTAATAATTGGTATGATATAGGAAGGTATGATATAGGAATACGTTCGGCCAACATTGAGTCTTGGTCATTTGGGCGTCCTAATGTCATACTACTATCTTCCTATTTATATATTTGCATATAGGTCTGAACATTTTTTCACTGGACTACAAAGCTTACGTCAATATGTTGTTTCATTATGTTTGGAGTGGTACTGTTGGATGTCCACGGCTAGCAGTATCTGGTTACTCGCCGTCATGAAATATGAATGAAATTGATTGCACACATCGACATATTATTCATCTGAACTAGTTGTTCTAGTAACCTTACACGTGTTGCGTTAATACGTGGGCGATATTGTCCTGTCCTCCAATTAGCAGCCCGTACTGAAGCGTACGAATTGATTCCGCACGCTAATTCACGAATTGGATGCAACACCGCGAAGTCCGGCTGATGATGTTGACCTCTTTACTAAACATCTTTTTTTGTTAATTGTCTGTCTAATGACTAGATTTTAGAATAGTAACTGTAATTTATTTTTAGTTAGGTTCATTGTTTAAAAATAGAGTCAAATGAATCGATCAGTTTGATTTGTAGTTTTTAATCTATAAAAAATACAACAAAAAAATTCTCTTCGGTCCGATTCATCTTTACAGGCGGTAAACTTATTACGTCAATTATGATCATTCATTGAACAAGCACTGGATTTCCAAGGATTGTAATTTGTAAGCCTTGCTCAAGTCGCATGTTAGTTCGATCAGCTGATAATTACAGCGGCGTTTCATTCCGTTAATTGCAGTACTGATTCGAGTAGAGATAAAAACCCACTTTCGATTGTACTGATGTCATCAGCAGCTCATGTAGGCGTAGTTACTATTAACGGACTGTTTTAATAAGCGGTAGTCTTAGACCAAGTGGCCTACAGACGTCCAATTATGATAAATAACAAAGAAAAAAACGGCACGTTTGAAATATAATTACAAATAAAAACATTGCCAATGTTTTTGTAGAACATCTAAAACAAGATGGAATCGTATCTTCGAGGATCTTAATTTGTCACTATACAGTTTATGCCAATTAACAGATTCTAATTAAGGAAACAGATTCACAAAGACAGATAAAAATAACAAGATTGCCAAACAAGTTCTTTCCCAAACTTTTGGAAAGTAACATTTTCCTGAGATCGATATAATCAATTGGGGGTGGCCAATTCAGGACAAGTCTATTCCAGGTCAATAGGAAACGATATAAATGAAGCTAGTGTGTAATGTAAAAGTAATTTGACAAAAACTGGTTCATCCAACGTTTTTGTTCCTTTGCCTTTTAAGCTTTTAGGTAAATATTTATTTAGTCGAAGTGGTTTATGTAGGTCGATTGAGGGAATAGGAGCACGTTTTATTCTATTGAAATCTTATATAAACGTTTTTGTCACTGTTGTTTGTAATCGTTGTCACAATTTCTTGGCAGAATACTCGAAAACCAATATTCATAGCTATTTTGCCAAAGTTACCACATACTTGACTTCACTTAAGTGATACGATACTTAACTAACAAAAGACAGAGCCTAGATGTTCGTCGACAATAGAAAAACTACTTCGTTTCGTTCGTAACTTTCTCTCAAACACTGTCATACTAGTATTATATTATATTAAATAAAAAATATCCAACACGTACAGCGGTTTTGCGGTAATAACTCGGTATTTATTAGATCTGCTGGCTTATTGTAACTTGCGGCTTTCTTCCAACTATATCTTCTATTATTTGATATCTTGTTTCTATTCAAGTGTCGTAAGGGGTTACATTAGTATAATCTTATTTGCTTTTTAAATAAAAGCTACCAGATATTCTAATATTATTCGAATATACTCTATTCTTGAGTAGTTTTTGAGGGTCTTGCTTAGTATGTTTCTTAACAAATGTTTTTAGCCTCTTTTGTAGCGTAACCTTCGACACCCACATCTTCAGTTGTACGTTGGATATTCTAAGGCAATTGGAGAGCAGTGCTTTGCTGCCAGTTTGTCAATATGGTCCCAAACTTAGGGATATTTCAAGTGTTACACCGATTCTTTCAAGCAATTTTCGAATTCATATGGAGATTTGGTAAGAATTACCAATTTCTTTTTAATACGATTCATGTTTACTTTATTTATGTCATTAAAATAGTTTTTTAATCATAAATGGAGTTGTATGTACCGTATGTATACGTAACTGACCTACAAGGTCAAGAAGACCGATCGTTTAGTATGACGATGTATAAATGGTATTCGGTCGTTTGAAATGCAGACTTGCCTTTATCTTAAATGGAAGTCTTAATATTCAAATATTTGCCGATGAACTCATGCTTTGGATAATTGGTTCTAATTTGTAATTGGCCAAAATTACTTTTGAAAGGAAATTACATTTATTGGATGCAGACTAGAATTTGTTAGCTTAACTAGCTTAATTTCAGAATTATATTCTTTAACTGGCAACAAATTAGGTATCCCTCTTCAGTATTAGACTGCTAAAGAAGCTCCTCGTTTCTTGAACAATATCCAAACCACATTATTTAGTACATATTATTTTTATTATAGCCTCTTTGGTCTAGATCTTTAAGAGTAAGCGTGTTTCAATCATGATCTAATATTAGGTCTTCGTTCCTAACACATGTGTGACGTATCTAGACTTCAGTTCATCGACACAAGTCGTTATCCCCAATTGGCTGAAGCCGTTTGCTGGAACAATTATCATCTTGTAGAGTTGTGTCGTTCTATTTATTGGCGTTGAATCATCGTTTTTCGTCTTGTTAGCAAGATTTATTTGTCCTTAAATACATTCTGACTGTAAGTTGTAAACGCCTTGCATTTTTGTCATACCATACATATCGTCTTAATTCTTCGTTAAGTGGCTTTCGAATTTTGCTGTATTCAACAGTATATCTAACAATTTATCTGGGCAATAACCACCCATGTTCTCCGATTGAAGTTTATTGAATGGCGTTGGATTTATCAATTTATTGATTAACGATCGACTTTATTGCAATCCTCGGACAAATTGACTTCAGTTTCCTTTCTAACTCCACAATTTGTGTTGACTGAGCTTTTGAAATAGGACACTAGAATTAATCACAATTACGGTTTAGCTTGCAGATCGTGATTGATGGTGTGAATTATGTTTCTATATTTTGTCATTGATCATTCGGTTCGCAATAGGCAAACTATTAAGAAGTTTAGATTTCTATGTGCCACGTTTAAATTCAATGTTTCCTTTACATGAACAGATATCTATTAAAATGGAACTGTCATCACAAAATCATGGCGCGGTATTATGTATGGTAACAGTTGTTTTACCATAAGAAACAACTAAATCTTTTTAAAATTGAGCCATACAATTCCTAGGATACTTTTTTTTGTATTAATCAAAGCTCACGCCATCTCTCGTGTAAGTCGACTATCTGAGCGAGGGTTTCGCAAGGCTCTCGCGTCGTGGGCGTCGTGTGGGTCGCGAAGTGGTTCCGTCTACTGATGTCATCGTGCGGCCTCTCGATTGCAGGACTTGATGCCCATAACTCGCAGTTGACGTTTAATTTAAACCTCTTTCAATTTCGCTTCAGATAAATCATGTATTATCTCAGTACCTGAACTGTTCGCGCGGATCAAAACAGAACGAAAATTGATTGTAAAAGAACTAGTATTGTTAGTAGTAAAATTGTTTAGCACAATTGATGAAGTAATCTGTCAGAGATTGTTTCTTATTATGTAATTGCAACAATGAATAGTATTTGTAAATTCATCAAACTTGTCGTCACGATTTTGTAGGAATACTTAATTTTATCTTATCCGTGGAGAAGTAAACTTGCTGAAAGCTAAACAGTTCCTTGGAGTCGATCCAATGGATTCGGATATTGCTTTTAACGGAATGTTTTGTGTACTTTCCGCGTCAGGATTAAATGGAAGAAAACATTTTGTAGCCATGTGATCTTGATTTAACATTTTCAAATGAGATTAAGCCATTTCTCTAACATAAAAGAGATTGGTCGTCTTAATATTGCTAACTTTTTAAATTCCTAAAGGTAGCCTGCAAATTCCTTTGGTAGAAACCTCTGATATTATCAAGGTATGCCAAGAAAGCGTACATAATACGGTTGAACTATTGAAACCTATGAACTAAGTTGTTTCGAAAGGCACATTCAGATCTTTCAATTTCGTAATATTCTGAACGATTTGCTTCGTCTTATTCGGATAAATGTGTCTTTAACTGAATTGGTGTGATTGCCAAATTTACATATTGTTGACTACAATTTATTGTGATGTTGATACATCTGTTGTATATGTATTAGCTCATTATTAAGCGTCATCTCTGTATTTGTTTTTCTTAGAAGTATCTGTTTTTGTCGTACAGGATATTTTGATGGCTACTAATTGTGTGGAAATCATCACAAGGCTGAATTTGATTCTTCTATCTCTTTAAAATATTTAAATTGGTTTTCTTGGCTCGAAAAACTGTCCCTATGCTCATCAGCAAACCCATATTCAGTACTTAGTTATTGAATTTTTATCGCTTTCTGTTTTCAATTACGCCGACATGATTTAAATTTTATTTCTATTGTCACTATACCCCACAGCAGTATCAATAAATCACATTCAAATCAATTTTCCCCATATCCAATGCCACCAGTTTCAATTCCATGTCTATTCTCGTGTCTGCTGACGTCAGGTTACCATAAACCGCCTGATATGTCAGAATATTTTGTTTTATTGCTTTTGTAAAGGGTCCAATGTCTATGTCTATTGCCTTTACGATGCTATTGGCATTTCGACCTTGTCTCTATAATTCATGTTTTAATGCATTTTGTTTATCTAGTTTAGTATGTGAATCTTTCTTGTTATCTGTACATGATCATATGTTTGTAAATGAATGTATTTAATATTCTGTGTCATGGTCAGCAGAAAACTGTTACACTATTTGCGTACTCTGTAATTGCGAATCTTTTTTCACTGTTTGTGTATTATCATGTCTTTTTTGTTACCGAGGTGAGATCTTCTAGTATCAATACAGGATTACTGTTACTTGATGTGCCCTGATTTCATAATGTGTTAGGTTTAGACTTTGTGTATTCTACTTACTTACATAACGGCTCCTGAACCGTTGGCTGATGTTAGCTACATTTCAACGTCTCTTGATTAGTTATTGACTACCTACTTTGATTCCTGGTAAACAAAGGGAGCCATGAATAAGGTGGCTACTCGATCCATTGTGTTCGAAAGTCATAACTAGAAACAGTGCCGTGTGCTTTCTCTCGCTTGACGACACTTGAGCGGGTAAGCAAACAGCCGATCCATTTCTTTGCCGTTCCCAAAACAATTTGAAACAATGTAAGTAGCTGTTTGACTTTGACCCAATCGTAAACTACTGTTTGCATTGATACTTGCTTTACACTTTGTTATGACTTCTTTAACTTGAATGCCTAAAAAAAAAATGCTAATCTTAAATTTTATGGGCTGTTGAGCCAGTTACTATTCATAACGACCTTCAGCAGCAAACTTAATTTTCTGAATTATTTCGTTCGCTTGAAGAACTTAGTTGGGTCAGTTATTCAAGCAAAATGAATTGATTTAGATGAGGATATTTTCTCGAAGTCTTATTAGTCTATTTTTTCGAGTCGTTTTTACTCTCTTTCTCGGCGAGGAAAAGAGAGATAACACGAGACTTGCTTCGAGAAACTCTCCTCGTATAAATTAGCATTTATGCCTAATTTTGTACTCAAGACGAACAAAAATCTATCAAGGAGGAAGACATTATCGTTCCATCAAAATGATTACAATTTTGACACAATATTACCACCTTTTTCATGACGTGGGAATTTTGTGAAGAATTACATTGTTTTGGAATTGCGTTCCGTATTTTATATTCGTGTGGATGATGAATCTAATTGAGTAAGTTACGTCAGTAATGCTTTAAAATCGATTATGATTTTGATATCAGTATAAAATGTAATGCTGACTTTACTTTTAGAGACAAGACCTAGATTGCACAAGATAGCTCTTCGTAAACGTTTCTTCGTGTGTTTGAACGATTTATATTCCAAATAACTAAGTAATCTATACATATAATAAAATCGTGGTTTAGAAGTAACTATGAAATTTTTGTCTAGAACTTATAAATCGCGCGGTAACGAAACCATAGCGCGATCTAATTCGACGCCAACGCCATCTAGGGAAGTAAAGATTAAACATATGCTTGCATGTTTATGCAAGCATCACGTAAAAAGAGCTGACCCAATGCTGTTGACTTGTATAAACATATATTGTGCTTATCTCCAAGTAACATATTTTTTTTGTTTCATCGCAATCGGTTCACGCATTCAAAAGATATGCAAATAATTAATATCTTCTATACATTTACAAATCTGTAGACTTTTGCGTATCTGTACATAGCAAATATTTTGAAAAAACCAGGTTGGGGTGTTAAACTATAACCAATAGAACCCATTTTTAACATTTTTGGATTTTTTGTCTGTTTGTCTGTTTATCTGTTTGTCTGTTTATCTGTTTGTTTGTTCAAGCATCACATAAAAACAACTGATCCAATGTTGTTGACTTTTAAAAATAAATATTGTGCTTATCTCCAAGTAACATATGTTTTTTGTTTCATCGCAATCGGTTCACGCAATCAAAAGTTATGCGAATTTTAAGTTTTCTAGAAGAACTTAGCATGTATTAGTTTATTTTCAATAGATGGCGTTACGTGTATCAAATCATGTTGTGAGGAAATATATTACTACGAATAAATCCACAAATTACCTAATATTCATTGTTGAATTGGTACCTATTCTCAGTCTACGAAAGGTCTAATGATCTCTATCCTTATGAAAAAGGAACTACTTAAGCTTTTACAAAAAAAAAACGAAGATATTGTTATTTAGAATTTATTAGGTCAATTTCTTATTGTTGTTCACAATAAAATGAATTCATGATGTGGACTAATAGTAGGATTTTTGTTCATTGAATGTTCATACTTTTTGGGAATGCTGATGCCGAAAATAAGGTCCAAATTCAAATTGAAATCGGTGGCCATGATTATTTGCAAGGAAAGCGCTCACCCAGTGCTTTCGTTGAAATTTAGTATTTCGTAATCATTCTATCTACTCAATGCACTTTTTTATTTTTCTATGTTTTATTTTATTTTGTTCATCATTGTCAGATTTATTCAAAGCCTGTCGCCGTCGTTTTATTAAGTTTATTTAATTGAGTTTTTTTAAGCTTTAGGTAATGTTCCAAAGACATGGCCATGGAGGGAAAGTACTTTAAATATTAAAAATAGCAAATTTCACTCAAAGGAAACTTCATTTCACTTTTTTTTAAAGTAAGAAATATTGCGTTTTACTATTTTTTTTGCCTGAACCGGGAATCGAACTGACAAAGCTTTATGTACCATCCGGTATTATATTATGGCACCTGTTGATAGATATTTATAAGGTCAATAATAAGGATCAAATCTCTCCAACAAACACATTGTCTTAAATTGAAGGAAGTGCAAGAAATAAGAAGTAACAACAAATAAGTGTTTGAATTGAAATGTGCCTAAGTTAGGTAGGTACTTAATGTTAGTTTTTATGGTCTTCCATCAATTTCAGGCACTATGTTTATTGGAGCGATCATATCGATTGGTGAAATAAAAATATAGAAGATGTTTTTTCGCGTTTGTGTTGGTTCGATTTCCAGATCAGACTTTTTGAAAGCAGTACCTACCTATTTATAACTTATTAAAATTAAATGAAGTCTTCTATAAGTTTTTTTTTAAACATTTAAAGTTCTTTTCTATACCTACCACACCTCGAATGAAATCATAATTTAGTTCGCAGATTGTAACAAGACGGGCGTTGTAGCTATTTTTGTATCGCGATATGGTTTTGTTACATCTTCAATAATAGTATCAATATTCAATTATAATCCATTTTAGCAAGGAAATGTATAGAAATAAGCAACACGTTTTTAGTATTACGGTTTTATGAATCTTTACGGTCAATCAAGAGGAGCTGAAACTCTACATGGGTGATTCTACGATAAGAGGTAACTTGTGCGGCAATCAGTTTAAAATTGGTTTTTTATTCTAAATGTTGTTGTTTTTTGCAATGAATCATATCATCTTAATGTAATTTATAAATAACATCACAATTAAATGCCCAATTAAAGCACATATTTCTGAAATTTGAAGCTGAAGCTTAAAAAAGTATCTACCCTGGCCTGTCCTCTTGCCGGTTTTAGTTCAACTTGCAGACAGTACATAGGTTCTTTGTATCAGTTGCTAAACAAAGTATGTTTAACACGAAATTAAATAAATATACTTAAGTAGTATTAAATAAAAAGACAGCAAAAGTTGTTTATTTTCAATAATTTTTAAACTTAATTTTTGTCCCGCTTTTTTTGTGTATCTACCCTGGCAAATTTCGTTCCGTTAATATAAACGTAAATATAAGACGGCCATATTCTGAACTGCGCTCAAGGACATCTATCGACGTGAAGTTATCAAAACAAAACACGCGAGCCGTCAGAGTGCCGCTATTTTTTAGTTGTTGCGACATGACAGTGCGGAGTAGTGCTTTCGCAAGGTCATTGTATCTCTCCACTGGTCAGTTATAAAAGTTGTAGCATTCATTGAATGTATTTGCATTTACTGCCCTAATTTAATAATACTGTAACAGTTAAAGTGTAATATATAATTAAGCTCAAAATAACTTACGTCAATTAAAACAATTTAATTTTTCATGAAAACATCTCTCCCCTGTCGTATTTCCCCTGGGAAAAAAACTGCCAGGGGAGAGATTCACTGACCAGGGGACATAAAATATTTGTGCAAACTAACTCAGACGTAGCAAATTTCTATCAACGTGAAAAAATTTGAAGATTGTGGAAGTATATTAACGACCTGGGCTGCGGAAAGCAAAAAAAACTAGCAATTTGAAGTCCCAATGTTGTGGAGACAACCGTCAAATCACGCTACGGACTGTTACTTTTGCCTCACAAAAACTTTAGATTTTAACAACAAAAACAAGAAGCATATACAATACCCTGATATTGCGTCAGTCACAAAACCTGTGTTGTATTCTAACGGACCACCCATCATTGAATTACCTATCATTGCCCAGCAGTTCTAGTAGAGAAAATGAACAAGAGCACAAAAAAATATTTAAAAATGTTTTTTAAGGATTGATAGTTGCAAAAATGTGTAATAGAGATATAATAAATATTTTAAAAACTTGACGTCCTAAGTTTTTTCCACTTCAGTATCCAACTTAGGGTTAATTATTCTACCGATACCCATTGGTTTCATCTATGGGCAAAAACCGTTGTAAAGTAGTGTAATTAATATGAAAGTCTGATAAAAATGATAGTCTAATTATAACTGCTAAGCACAATGTTTAATAAAAGTTGATCTAATTTACTTTATTATTATTTTATTGCATCAAATTCTCTCCCCTGCCCGATGTATTTACCCTGGCCTTCTAAAAAGTACCAAAATATTTATAAATTGACTTGCCCTTACATGAATAGGTACATAAACGGGACAAAAATCGTAATATAAGTATTTAATGAAAAAAATCCCATTTTGCTCCTTGGCCGTATCCTCTATGGACTTAAAACCTCTTATCGTAGAATCACCCACATAAAGAAATGGTTCAAAAGATATAAGTGTCTTAGTGGGACACCTTTGTCTATTATTATAATAAATGGATTATTTAGTTGCTGCGACACAATGTTGTTTTCCGACTTCCACGCGGACGGAGTCGCGGGCACAGCTAGTATTTAAAATAAATAAATTAATGTAACAGTTTACAATTAATTTATCTACAATCAAGAGCTTTGTTAATTACAATAAAGAAATGTAATAATGTTAGCAATTAATTTTCAACTGTCAACCCAGAGACCTTATTGTTTTGACCGAGATTACTTATTTAGAGGATACATTTCAGAATAGATGAATAAAATCTTTGAACAGGGTGCCTCATTTCACTTTTCTAGTTAAAAAATAATTTATTCTAGATTATGTTCATTGAACTTGTTCTAGTTTCACAAAATCTTTCAAGTGTTGCGGCCTGTCACTCATTATTATTTCGTAGAAATAGAATCAACAAGTGGATAATCTCGTTTTTTTTTCGATGTTTTAATTACCGGTTTCGAAGTCTTGTAAAATTATTTCATGTATAAAAATTGCCCGGTTAGTTTTATTTATATTATACATCTTTATCGGTGTTATGAATCACACATGTATTTCTAGATCGTAAAAGACACAACTCTCGACGAGATAAACGACAGACGGAACTAAGAAGCAAGTGAATTCTTACTTTCAAGATGCTAGTTACGTTTTGATATGGATAGTTAATTATGTTATAAAATCTTCTTTCATATTACCCATACGTTTTATAGGATAAAATGACTGGTTAGTCGTTTACATCGGAAAACCATAAACTCATGATCATTCTGTACAAATTTTACTATGGGACAGATTCGGAATTCGTGAAAAAAAAAGCTAACAAAATGTAGGGATCAGCTGTTTTTTTTTTCACGAACTCATAGCTTGTCCCATGTTTTTCCCATAGTAAAAGTATACAGAATAGAGAGCAGAGTAAAGGTAAGGATACACGGCGACACTTTACACTCGACAGTCAGTGTCGACACCGAGTGCCGTAGTGTCATCGCCGTTACACTGACTTCCGCATGAGTTTGGCTTTAATTTCAGTGTCGCGATTGCCGTGTGTCGAATGTCAGTGTCACCGTGTATACGTGCCTTTAGTGATTTTCGGATGTAAAGTGACTAGTCATGCTGTATTTACTGCGTTTAGTAAAATATACTGATTGTCTGCCAGATGAGGGATCGCGGATAAGGTTAACGTCAGATAAAACAAACAGCTGCGTTTTCTAAACACTTCAAAAGATTTGCAAGACTTCCAGGAATTCTTGTCTAGATCGATTATAATGTTCTTATCCTACATAACCTATAAAACTGACGTGTTTAGTCTTCACTTTTATTTATTAGCTGCTCTACAAAATCACCAATCTATACATGCAGTGGGCTTGCGCGGGCGCCGGCCGTCTAGCCGGTTTGCACCGGATCGTCTGACTCACGTTAGCATAAAATAATAACTCGCAGAAGGTACACTATAATGCAATAGTAAGCTTGAACATATCCCCGAATAAAATAAAAACATGCGACTATAAGTGCGTACTACCTATAAATATTCAGTTTGCTTGAGACTAAGCTATACATTACTGTATTTCTGTATTCCTGGTATCGTACATTGGAGTAAACCTTCTATACTTTTTATTTTGTAACGTAACGTAACCTTCGGAGACGTACTGCAAATAATTACAAAAATATGTGCTATTGATTTGCGACAGGTTTCTGCTGCATTTGTTATACCTAAATGTGACGTAAGAATTATAGATAAACAATGTCTTGGGTGGTATAAAATCAACTGAGCTCAGTCTACATGTAAGACTTAATTGCGTATTACTAATTAAGCAAGCAAAGGATTTGTAGCGATAAATGTTCTGTACTGTTTATCTTACAGATTATTTAGTAATTGCAGTGCAACATGCCTCTAATTGGATAATCTTCCCAAGAACTTCGAGTTCCTTTCAATGTTTAAAATCGCGAAAATATCTTAATCTATTTATTTCTGTAAACGTTTTGGGGTCTGTCCCCTGGGGGCCTACTCCTTAAGTCCGTCAACGAACTTCGAAGCCCGTCCGAAAGTACCCCGAAACGTAGGAGTGAACAAAACAAGTGTCATGTTCAACTTTTCGGACGGGCAAAAACTCATTGGGAGTAGGGACAACTGTCAAATCGTGTTGTCATTCATTCTTAGTTCGGGCCCCGAAATAATCGTATGCCCGTAGGTGATAGGGAGTAGGAAACGCTTGTAACTAAGGCCGAAGCCACGGAATTCGTGCAGTAGGCATTTCCATTCGTGCATTCGTGAGTAGACAGACCCCCAGATTCAAAACGATTCGACTAGTCAGTTGTCGAACGAATCGTTGACGGAACGAGATAATAAACTGAATCGGTCGACAAGTGCTTATCGAAAAGGTTCTGAATCGTAATCATAACTGCAAGTAGACTGCACATGCATGCTCAATTGTAAACTATGCAACTGCAGCTTGAAGGCAATTAGGATGTATTCAGGGCAACTGCGTGGCAACTGCCGACTGAATGTGCATCTCACTTGCAGTTATGAATTTGAATATCAAACGAAATATGTTTCACTAAACACGGCATTATTATCTCTCCTGAATATAAAAACAAACCCTATCCCCCTCATTACAAAAGATGGTTTAAACCAAGACTAAGGTAAACCCAGGTTTAAAATGAGACGGGGCTACTCTAAAACCAGGGTTTTTCTTAGACCATCTTTTGTAATAAGGGGGTAAGTGTCTAAACACACTATGCCGAAGATACGCGATCGAAGTTTGGCATGATTACGCCTGCAATACTTTTTAAATTACCCGCGACACACCAGGCTGAAATTACGTCGCGTTTTACCTATATAAAAAATATAGACGCCGAACTTTCGCGTATCTTCGGCATAGTATGTTTAGACACAAAATCATTTACTTAGTGTCGGGAACTTCGTGGAGTGAGCGCCATCTGTTGTCCGCCATCTAACTAACCGTGACGTCAACATCGGACCACCACTGCCCGTTGGAGGGAGGAGACCGGCACCGCTCGGTCAGCTCGGTGCGCCCGGGGGATTGCTTCTTGGTAGCGATGGGTCGTTGAAGGTTTTTCCGTCAACGAAACGTTAACGTTGAATTGCGTTTGTCAACTAGTTGATCAACTAGTTAATTTCGTCAACGAGTTAACGTGTTACGAACGTCAACTTGCATGAACGATAAACGCCTAAACGCTTTTATTAACGAATGCTGTTGTAATGTTAATTTACGAATAATTTGATGCAGTTTATCTAATGAAATTGGATAACATTTTATGATGACTTTACCTACTTACTACCTACGAAACGTTTCATTCCGCGCACGAATATGATCATTTTAAGAATTAATAATATGACATTATTAATTCTTACTTTACGTTTACTTTCTTTAAAAAATAATGACATTGATCAAATTACTAAATAAATCTTGTATTCCTTATTTAGAGTTCAAATTCTTGTCATGACTATCGCGTTGTAGCGGGAGTTTTATTCTTAAAGAAATACAATTTACGTACGTTGAAAATAACAAAACGTTGACCGTGTACAAATCAACTCGTTGAATTCGTCAAACGATGAAACGAGTTAAATTCATAAACGTCGTTGTCTCGTAACTCGTTGACGAATTCAACGAGTTGATTTGTACACGGTCAACGTTAATTCCGTTGAAGAGACATCAACGTTGATTCAACTAGTTCGTTGATTCAACGCCCATCGCTACTTCTTGGACCGTACGACGGAACACTCGTCTAGAGTATTCTGTGTAGATCAGCTGAAGAAGTCTGAGCTTTTATATCTGACTAGCTTGTCCTTATTTTATGATCTTGTAATAATTATCTAAAGTATTATATTGTGATCTAGTTCATGTTACTAACACTAACCCAAATACAAGTACTCTCAGTGGTGGAGAGTCTATGTTGGTTTTATTTACTACATTTACCTTGCTCACAATCCTGACATACCAATATTAGCGATAACTGTAATGATAGAATCACTCCTTAACAATTAAATTGTAGTGTCGCTAACATTAGTTAACAAAACGTTCTTTTATTTACAATTACTTAATAAGAAAATTGAGCTGTTCCATTCTTGCGTATAATTTAATCCAGTGTAACTCGGGTCTTCCCAGTTCCACCCACCCTCGGCTCATGTAGCAGTCGGACAGGCCACAAGGTCTTTGAACCTTCTGGCATTCGTCAGGGAACTAAATCTGTAGAAAGCTAAAGTTACGCGGTTACACTTAGCACTAGTTTAACTAGCCTATTTTAGTACCTACGTCTTTGTTTTAAGGAAGTTTTAGTTGATTGCCTTGGAAAAATATTAGATTGCATATTGTGCATACAAATTAGTCATGTAATGAACTGTTGTCAAGACTAGTTTATCTGATGTTTGTTTAAGGATTATCTTCCGTACACGTGTTGCAGGTCGTTTGAAGATATTTATCAATAAACCTTTTAGGTGCAGGTAGATGTGTAGATAGAAACTAGCGCCAACACCTGCATTTTGTCTTGATTTTTACAATCCTAAACAGTCTTCAATCTGCATAACCTTTTCCCAACTGTTTTTTTTTTTTTTTGGCAGGTGTGGGAAATCCTCATGGACACCCAAGCCACCTCACGGGTGAGATGGCTTGGGTAGTGTCGGACTCTTACCGACTAAAACCACACTCCTGCCCCGGCGCGAGCCCCTGCCATACAAGTTTCGCAGGGATTTTTCAATGGGCTGTTTCTTTTATTTACGCCTTTTATTATATGCTGTTTATAAGTTTTTCTATGTTTTCCCAACAGTTAGGGTCAGTGTCCTGTCTAACCAGATGCGGCTGAATACCAGTATTTTACACGGAACGACTGCCATCAGACCTCCACAACCCGGTTAGGTAATGGGCAATGCCGATATCCTAAGGTTAGACCGGTTGTCAGACTTTCGGGCATCTGACTACCCGTAACGACTGTCATATATATTCTTGTAACACGTTCACTTCACGCCTTCACGTGCTTTCCAAGGCACGGAGGGGTTCGACGAACGGTCACCCATTCACGGACTGACCGCGGCAAGCGCAGCTTAACCTTGCAAATCGTATGATTCGCGCAGTTGTTAATTAGCCACGAGCCCCTCAAAAAGAGCCTTCGCAAGTAACAATACTTAATTACTTCCGGCGCACCCTGGGCAGTTTGCCTCGCTACCAACCTTGCTGAATAGCTGAATCTTTTTACAACAGCATTATCTATTCTCGTTTAGCTCGTGCTGAACGAGAAGAAGATAATTCGGATAGCTCTGTATCTATCTATATATAGGTATATATATATGTATAGTCAGATAAGTTATTTAGGTTAGTTATTTGATGCAGGGCAAAGATGTTCTAACTCTCAACTTTGATCACTAGTCCAACCTTATCCTGAAGTTTCCTCGTTGGGCTGCTATAGGATATTATTAAGCTAAACCTAATGAAAGTAACCACCTAAAACTCCACGGTTGTATGCTTACTATTGCTTTTTTAAAGGAAAACTGCACCAAAATCAAGGCGTTTAATGAAGCATTCAAGATTTATGTGTTATTCACTTTAGAGCGAAAGTTTATAGCAAGAGCGGAACGTTTGTGAGTAAATAATGATGTATTAAACATCGTCTGCCACAATGTGGGCCACGGTCGACTCGCGAAATTACCACCGAGCTCATTACCGCTAGCCGTGCATGATTCTTTTACTTTTACTTTGCTATAAAATTTACGCATATTCTTGCACCTTTCAAAATAATTATACCGATCCTTTTAAATATATTTAGATTAGATTAGAGCATCTAAACCTTTTTTTTTCTCTTTTGCTGTCAGTCCAATGACTATGAGCAGATGTGTTCTCAGATTGTGCCATGTAGAGTCAGTTCCCCCCTGGGATTGACTCTTTGTAGTTGGCAGCTCATTGCAGGCTATCCAGGTTAAGAATTTTGCGTCTCTTTAGGCGGTTCAGTGAGTCGGGAATAGTGAGCTGGACCGCCAGTGGATTCGTGTGATGTTGGAGACGATTTTTGTAGGTTTTAGCACAGGATCTAATTTCGTTCACTGTGCTCAATTTCAGGTGATGGCGAACCTATGAGTTCTTTATGAACCAGGGAGCGTTGGCTATTTGTTTTATTTTAATTTAATTTATTTATTTAATTCGGGCATCAAGGCCCATAGAAAATACATATTACAATATAATACAATAATTCTAAAAATACTATACATAAACAATATAATTATCTAAAAACTACTTCACACGTAAAGCCGGCGTCGTGTGTCGCGCGGTGTCGGGTATCCGGCCTCGGAATCGCCGGAACACTACACCTCTCGGCCAAAATTCTTCCTTCGTGAGGGTCGACAGATGTTCAGTCGGCACCCTCACCACAAACGAATTGAAATTCACGCTGTGGTGAGACTCCAACCGCTCGACCCTCAGATTGAGCTTGGTCTTGATACTGATGTACTCTACAATCTCCGCGACCTTTGTAGAGTAATGCAATCGGGACACGTACAGTGGCGTCACTGGTACAGCAGGACGCAACAGGAAGTTCGGCCCGCTCGGTGCAGTACCGCACTGGTTGCGACAAGAAGGCTTCCTCTTCTTCTTCTCCACCTTGACAAAGCCATCTTTATCGCACGTGTCTTTTTCTGAACAACGCTGTGGCAGATCCTTGTGCTTTGATTCACAGCGCCTCTGCTTACCCCCTTTAGCTTCTTGCCGCTTGGATTGCGACGCAGCAGGTTTGCTGGTGGCTACAATAGTAGCGTAGGCACGTTTAGGGGTCGACGTACCTACACGTGTCGTTACCTCTGCCGCTGCTTTTATGATCTAAACATTTAAATTCACTATTATGTTAAAGTATGGGCTCTCCCGTTCATGATTTCCGGCTTAAACTAGATAGTCCAAGCCATAGGTAGCAATAAAAAGCATAATATAGGTAGCTAGGATACATGAAACCAGTAATCTTTCTGGATTTGCTTTGCGTAAAGCGTTCTTTCGACAAACAGTACTTAAGAGATTAGAGATTTGTGTATTTTTATAAAATTTATCATAGTTATTGCGGGTGTACAAATACCTTTTTAACCGACTTCAAAAAGGAGGAGGTTCTCAATTCGGTTGTATTATTTTTTTTTTATTTTTTTTTATGTTTGTTACCTCATATCTCCGTCATTTATGAACCGATTTGAAAAATTCTTTTTTTGTTCGAAAGGGATTCCTTCCCGATTGGTCCCATATAAATTTTGTTACGATTAGACCATGAACTTCAGAGATATGGAACGGAACTCCTCATCGGATCAAAGCAAAATTCTCAAATTACTAATATTGCTTTGTTTATATTTGTTGTTGGGAACTGACTACTGGAAAAGAGGAGGGGGTGCGTGTCCCCCCCCCCCCCCCCCCCCTTTGGAATGTTTTCATTATATCGTGTAAGGTATCATTTGAAAGGGCTTTTTATGCCCGATGACGTCAAAGCCAAAAAGAAGGGTTATGAAGACCCCCTCCGGGTTCAATTTATGGCACTAAAACGTATTTAATATAGTTACACAGTTTCAGAAGTCGGTGCAACTCTACACTGAAACAAATAGAAGCCACCGACTTCTGAAACTGTTAATTTTATATCATGGTAATTATTTTACTGCTTTTAGTTTTTCTTTGAAGTCGGTTTTTACTTTTTTTTAAAGTTTATTTTTTTACAAATACTTAATATAGACAGTATTTGTGTTACTATAATCAAACGTTGCCGTTAAGTCTCTTGCTGTCACTGTCACAAGGCGAAATGACAGTGACGACATGAATTTAACAGCATCCTGAAATTTTGTAGCGTTTTATTTTGCCATTGGCAACACAAATACAGTCTTGTAACCAAATCTCCTTTTAGTATTCTTAGCCCCGCAATTAATTTGATTACAAATTACGTAATACAAGAAGGTCTCTTAATTAAATAAATTTGTTAATTAGGCACTAGGATCTCCGAAAATTCCAAGAATAGACTTTGTTAGGGAGCTGTTTTGTCTTATCTTCACAAACTTCTACGAAACTCGATTTCATCTCAACTTTGCCACTAAGTAATTGTCGCTCCGTCATATAACAAGTTCCGAAGTACTCTATTGCTACTTCATACTTGTTGTTTCCCCTACAACTCTTAGATTCGTTTTTCCGAATGTTTTTGATTTGATGTAGTTATGTTTACACTAGGTTAACGGCACTGGCTTGCTGCCATGGCTTCTGATTAAACAAGGCGTTCAAACAAACTAAAAACAGTTCATATTATTTTGTTTCAGTAAAATTCGGATGTTTTAAATAACTTTGATTGTTAAACAACAATTGTTTTCTTTATAATGTTGAATTACTTCCAGAGTTTTGTTTAATCGCAACATTCTTGGTTTTTCAATTCAAAATGTTAATAATGTTGTGTTTATTTTGCGGAAAAAGGTCTGACTAACAAGGAAAACCCATATGCCCCATTTAGGTGACATGTAAGCAGACAGCATGTACGAGCATTGAAGTAAAATATTGCTAAATAATCATATTTTTTATTATCCTTTTGTTTTAAAATGTTTCCCCACACTACAATTTCTCCTGTATCATGCTTGCGTTTACAGACACAATTCTCACATGCACAAACGCCCAGACCCGGAACATCTATCTCTAGGCCATAGGCCATACAAACATTTTTTCCAAACTCCAAACGTGTCCTCAAAAGTCGTAAATAGCCCTTATCCTTTCCTTATACTTAATGATAGCCTATTCATGCTCCAGCCAGATTTGGCAAGAAAGCGATCCTGATTACATAAGTTCTCTCATTTCCTCATGCGATTCGTGTTTCGGTGCCCTATTTGTGTATTTTAGTAACATTATCCGAAAGCCATTTACATTTTAATCTCCCATCTAAAGAGGAGCTTTACCAGAAGATTCAACTTTGACCTCATTTTAATTTGTATGATAAAACCGATCCTTCTATCTATACCATGCCGGTACCACAATGTCCTAAAATTTAGACGGTTTCGAAAAATGATTTCAAAAGAGATTCTTAAAGTAAAAGTTATCTTTTAATTTTCAATTTCGATTAAGAAATGATTCGAAAGTTTCACTAATGTAAAGTCTACTTATAATAATACCTAAATTTGTATCTTTTCATTGCTATACAAAGATTCGTACGAATACGGAAGCTTTGTGGCGAAAGTCGCTATTGACCCTAGGAGCCGTTTGGAGTCGGCCCTTATACGGAGGAGCCTCGCCTACTGTCGTGTCGCCAAGATCTTTGACCTGTGTCGTCGCTGCGTCGCTTGTTTGACGCTAATACCCTGTTTGTTTAACTTGTTACATCTTGTTAGCGAGTGATTTGTTACTTTTGAATGCAAATTGTTAGAATTAGAATGTTTGTAAGAAAATAAGAAGTGTTAATCATTAAAGAGAATCGTCTTTGCTTTGGGGCATGTTGCGATATTTGGGAGCTCTACCAGATTTTCAAATCGATCGAAGTTTTATACTGAGAGATTTCAAAAACTATGCTGTTATTTATTTGAGAGCATTCGCAGGACCTACAAGACCTGCTGTTCATGTTTTCTTGTTCATTCATAGTTTTAAAAGTTTGTGAAGGTTCACGTAAAATCATTCGACCTTCATAAAGCCGCTAACAAAAAGTATATAAAGAAAAAAGATGAGTAAAAGTTTTGAAGCATCACACTAAAGTCACGACAGCCGCAAAAGTTTTACTACACGAAGATTTCTGTACCTTCTAAGTAAAAGATACACGATTGTTCATTGAAACTCAATCTATAAAAATTATACATATGAATGATTGCATTCACGCTTCTCTAGTAATTGCACGCCGCTTCGCCTTCTCTCCCTTGTTGCAATCTTGACCGTGGGAATAAGTACTGTGAGCTAGTTTCTTTTCTACTTTTACCTGTCATGTAATTATAGGTTAGAATGTTACATCGTGCTGCTTTGTGCCTTTTGATGGTTGCAGTTGATGTTTAAATTGAGTTCAATTTGTATGAAGTTTAGTAAAATTGTTGTATTTCACTTTACCTTGAGTTTGCAAATAAGTGTTACTTTGCTCATCTATTGTTTTCTTTTTGACTGATGCTATTAATCCTATCTTTTATAATGCTTTGTTTTCATCAGTTTTGTACTTTGCATGGTCTTCAGCGTCATTAAGAAATAGTTTCTTACTCGAAAGTATACTTTCTTCATTATAAATATGCAGGCAGCGTTTGAAATAAAATATTTATGTTTTGGAATTACCGCTATGGTTTTCAATTATGTGGCTCGATTCTGTGTTTGTGATTATGATTAGTCACAGTTACAATTTGCGATAAGAATATTTTCCATGCGTTGTGTTTTGTTTTTCCTTATTACTGGACTACAGAATGTTATGAATGTGTGCGCTTTCTCTTAGGAGGAGCCATTTCTTCATTGAGGAATTGTCCTTTGTTACAGGATGGCGTAATAACGTTAGTTCTTAGTACTGGCTCCTCAACATGGCATTACGTGGTTACTACAGTATTGTTATAGTTTCTCAATTATCGCTATTCTCAATAAGGTTTTCTCTACCTATATAAGTTATTCTGAAACCAGAGTACTCGATTGATTGCGAGATTTAGTGAGCTACAAAAATTTATTCCTTGGAAGCACGTTCGGAACATGCTACATCAAATACTCCTCCAATTTTACTCTTCCATAAAATCTAATCCTGGCACGGTTTTTACGAGCATGTTAATTAGTCGGAATGGTCTAAGCAGAAAACCAGAAACTAAAACGAAATATGCTCACATAAGGAAACCCACCCGATTTATAATTAGCTAAGCGATGTGTTAACGGGTCAATGACACGCGGCCTGATGCCATATGAAATCGTCACTGGCTAAGCAACCAACGTACTCTGAACTCTCATTTGGCCTTACAAACACACAGTGAAAGGTCTGGGTAAGGTAGTGACAGGTACACTTTTGGCACCAAGCCACGTATTCCATGGTTCAGCTGATAATTTCTAGGATCTATTTAAGGATCGATCGCTGATCTGCAATCTACTATTACCGTTAAAGGCACTGATGAAATCAGCCGTTACGATAACCACGCGAAAATAATCTAGTTTCCAATTATGCGTCCCAAAGTTCGATGTCAATAAAGATGCTTAATGTCAAAATTGAAGTTTGGTTTCCATGGTTCCTTTGAGTGCAGCACAGCAGTACAATAGTGAAGTTATCTATGAGATAAGCCACCCGAAAACATACCTAGTGAAAATCTATCTCATCATATATGTATTAGCATGATTTTTAATAACATCACATACGTCATTGTGTTCCTAATGTCACGCTTTTGCGTGTTATGTTATAAGCATGGTAAAAGTAATGCATACAGCTTTTTTCGGCCTCGTTTTACAGTCCACTGCTCGACTATAATTCTAATTAGCTATTAAATGGTTGTTACCTCTTTATTAGACTTGTTAAAGTAAGCAACTGTTAATGAGTGGATAACTCGTTTGATGATGATACATGATGATCGCTTTGTTTTAATTGTATTGTTTTGATTTATTCTTCTTATCTTATTCTTATAAGTGGGATTCTATCTCTATATAAACATTTAACTTACTATTTCTACACAATCGTTCATTACATTATTTTGTTTAAAGAGATCACAAATGCAGTTAAATCTAGATCGGCTTTGATCTGACTTCTGCAGTTCGTTAGAAACACGAATGGAAGTATGATTTAATCAATGTGCGGTATTAATTATGAATACAGGTCCTCGTAGACCTGATATAAATCTCTTAATCGTACTCAAGATGTCTAATGATCGTCATTTTCTATCCTTTCCATTGTTTTTCTTTGTAAAATATCTTGACAAATAAATGCGAAACATCTCTGTGAATCTATGATATCTCCTTGTGTCTCATAATCTTACATGTACATAAAGGTAGCTTCTATTATATCTTTGACTACAATCCCAGAAAAGGCAGAACTTACTTTTTCCTTAGAATAGCAAGAAATATTTCTTCTTCAATACTTATGCGACAGGTGAAGAAGGTACAATAAATACCACTGCATTAATTAGTGTCATTCAAAGCGCCGAATGCTGTCAGTTAGCGACGTGTTGCGTGCAGTCTCATGCGATTGTAGTCAGAATATCTAGTTTTTGCAGTTTCTACCGCCTGTGAATTACTTATGTGTTCAAGTGATTTTTTGCATTACTTGTTAATTTATAGGTCATTTGCTAGCTCCAAGTTCTGCTAGTGAAATGAAAGCTGGCTTCAGCGTCTATTTGCATGTAAAATGAGCTAACGTTATGATATCCTGACACGGTATATCTGATGCCTTGTTGACTGGCTAGCTTGGTCCAGTGTTAAGTGGTTCATTAAAATAATTAGAAGAAAACGAACACTTCGTTAGGATCAGCTGATAAACGTGTAGGAAGCATACCTAATGCATAATCAGTTTCGGCATGTTCTGATGTCTTACCATCAAATATAAACTAATCATCCTTGACCTACTAATAAGGTTACTGCCATATTTAAATTAGGTCAGATGCAAGTTCGCGATTAATTAAACTACAAACCCTCAACCGCTCATCTATTTAATTGATTACATATTAATTATCAAGTTCACTCCGTTCCCATACATTAATTGTGAGAGCAATTATTATGCGTATGTAGATAATTATTGCATGAGAGCAACTCGTATTTATTTATCGTTGTAGGAAGTGAAAACCGATTAACGATGCCTATCGTATCAGTTTCTTCGGTATTATTGAGTGCCGTTCACATTCTTGCAGTGTTATCGCCTTAAAATAATTTTTGATTATTTTAGTAATGCACAAACGGTTTGTTATCTGTCAATGCATGTTTTGTCTTGTTCCTTCGTTATCATAGGAGAGAGAAAAACATACAATCGTCTACATGTTATGTTGTCTTTCTCCTCTTCCAGTTTCGTGGCACATTGCCAAGTTCCCTCTTAAGGTAAAGAGGATGCAAACACACGAGTCACGACCACTTCCTTAATTAAAGATTGGCGAGTTTTACGCGAAATTGTTAATGGTAATCTAATAAAAGTCTTCAGAGATTTGCCAATTAATTTAAAAGTGTACAAACAGCTATTGTTCATGTTTTTTGTCACCGTCTGTCAATATCCTGTCATGCAGCAATACTAAAATAGCTAGCTATAAATTCCCATGTCATTAGATAAAAATTACTTGAGACTTAAATATTTTGGCTTGAGTCAGCTTTGTCATATTTATATTATTCTAGCCGTATCCTGTTAGCGCCGCCATCGCAAATGCCTAATATACTAGGAAATTCTTAGGTTCATAGTAATGTAAATGCAGAATTAGACGTTTCATTTTTCGTTCATTTCCGTTTTTCAGTTTGCATTTATTCGGCTTCTGTCATTCGACATGAAACGTCTGTACACTAAATAAAAGTGAAGTTGAAATTAAAGAAAAATGAATATTCACTAAACGTTCATTCATTTGGTTTTTCACTCCCGAGTGAAGAGAAATCAATTCAGTTTAAGAATGTTAAACGTTTCAAGCCATGGAAAGGCAGACGTTGTATTGAGTACTCAATGCGGAAAGAAAGGCTGTATAAACTATTATCTCCAGATAAATCCTCAATTAATATCATCGCTAGCGTTTAATTGTTCTGATTTATAGACAGCCATTGTTCATTTTTTCTCATATCAATGTCCTGTCATTGAATCGCGATATCACGTCGTCGTATGAAAGTCTCCGATATCCGTACTTTCGCAGTAGCTCCGATGAACGACGAACTAGTTTTTACAGTTGCCGTTTGTAATTTTATTTATTACTATCGTTTAAGATTCTGGACAATGAAGCTTCGCAAGGAAAGTTTTTTTTAAATTAATCTTTTCGCTTTTCATCCTAGTCTCATCTGTTGGTAAGCATCGACAGGGTCTAAGATAGAGCACACGATTCCAAGTACTTAGCAGAGATGATGAAGGATTCCCCTATACCCTTCTGGCTCTCACATAAACACGACGGAACACAATAAATTGATTGGCGCTGGATTTCACCAGCGGACTGTATAGATCCTACCACTAAGCAAAAATTAACCTGATTATCTGATTATTTTAATTTTGAGTTTTTATTCCCTTTATTTTTCTTTCCAAGTTGTTTAAAGTCGATTAGTACTTGGGCATGCTAGTAAGAACGCTAATAATGTAGTACCAAATACGTATTATTCATTATTCTACCCACTGAAATGAAATTATTTATTCTGTAAATTGGATGTTTAAAAATCACTTTTACACGTCGGTTTGCTTTTTAAAGCTATATATATGTTCTGTTCCATGATACCAACAATAATAACAATTATACCTGCGTGAAAAATGGAAGTGGCTCGGTTTATTTGCTCCCAAGTGTATTTGTTTTGTATAACTTCACCAACACGCATCTGAGGCAAAATGTATTTATTTAGACATAAACAATTACTTTGTATCTCATTGTAAGTGAACCTATGTATTGTTCTTATGAGAATAAATTCTTTAAACCGAAAGCTAGATGTCGTCGGCTGAATTAGTATCCTTGGATCTTTCCTGTACGTTTTCCATATACGCAATATTCGTTCCCATTCCTATATTTGATCTTTTTCCTTTGAAGCAATGCCTACTATACATATTAGTGCGCACAAGTAATTTGGAACTCAATTTTCGAGGCCAATTTCACATGGCACCCCAAAATTGTTGGCTGTTTCGTAACCCTACCCATTTGTGCATAACCGTGTTGGCTAATATTTGCATATTACACCCACGTTATTTAGTTATTTGTGAACTAATGTTCGTATCCCTTGTTTGTGTTTTGTTTATAATGGGCTTGTTTGTGTTAGAGAGCTCGATTTTGAGTTTCTTGACAATATCTCGATGCTTCCCACGTAATTTGTTGTAAGCCACAAATTGCATTTTTGTGTTTTTTACGTAAATGTGTCTGTATTATTAACTGTTCCAAATATAAAAATAGCAAAAATATATATCGTTTTCGGTATTTGGAACAGATAATATACATAAAATTAGACACTTTTACGTGAAAAATGCAATTTGTAGCTTACAACAACTTACGTGGGGGGCATCGATCTATTCCAAACGTGTTTTTGACTGTAATTAATCATGTCTGGTGAAAGAAACATGAATACAATTTCGTATATCAATAACAAACTATAAACTCAAGTATCGTTCGATTAAACTGTGTTAGGTAGCGACATCTGTGGCAGTAAATGTGAACTTTCGAAATGTAAATTCCATCTGTCTAGCTTTTTTCCAACTATGTTGGGGTCAGCTTCTAGTCTAACCAGAATACCAGTATTTTACACGGAGCGACTGCCATCAGATCTTAGCAATCCAGTTAGGTACTGGGTGTTGCCGATATCCTAAGTTTACACCGGTTGTCAAACTTTCGGGCTTCTGACTCCCCGTAACGACTGTCATACACCCGGGACCGATGCGACGGCTTAACGTACTCTCCGAGGCAAGGAAGGGTCTCGATGTGTAACAAACGGTCACCAAACTACGGATTGACCGCGCCAAGCGCAGCTTAACTCATTCTTATAGTAATTACTACAGTCATATAAATCGTAATTAGGATATCGGATAGTCGATAGGTGAAGCGTGTTAAACCTGTTTCGTGTCAAAGCACTGAAACCCACGGGTTACCTAGTGCTTAAATGTAACCTTGCTAAAGCCATAACAATATTTAACGTACAATTAGCGAAATGGAAACCGTCATTCTATTCGTTTCAAGATAAAATCAGCGTTTAATACATTACTAAGCTGTATATCAGTTTGGACATAGCACAAATCACGCTACGTAAATAAATTATTGATTGATTTAACGCAACAAAATGAAATTATCAGGTTTTAGTAACGTGACTATACGTCCTGCTTTGAGCGGGACAGTCCCGCTTTTGAGCTGTGTTCCGCTGTTCCGCGGTCCCTAAAAACACATATCGCTGCTTTGAATGAAAACACAATTCAAAAAAGCTTATTTTAGAGGACATCCTTTTAAGATTACATTGTTGAAGAAAATTGCGCCAAAAATTAAAGAAATGGAAATGATTTTGTGTTGCCACTTCGTAATTCTTGACGATATGAATGTAAGTTTCATTCAAAAAAATAAGGGCTATTTTGTATTCCGCTGTGTCCTTATAGTTTGAACATTTTGCAGTGTGGGTTATTCATGCAAAGCAGCGACAGGTCCCGTTTTAAAAAATCCTTGTTAATAAATTCAAAAAACGGATGCGTATTTATTAACAGGTTCGCTGCCACCCACGCACCGGTGCGAGGGGCACTGCCGAAGTGGGGGGCCGAACACGCACCGGTGCGTGTTCGCGCCTAGTAAAGTTTGAAGAATCAGTGCAGTGCAGGCATACAGCTTGGTACGTTGTATTTAAAGCGGCACTGTGCTTGAAATTTTAAAAATTCGTTACGTGTTTGTGGTTTTTTGGTATCTTGAACGGTTTTGTTTTTACGTGCTAATAAAGAATAATAAAAATGGACTGTGGAGAAGGCCCTTCTGGGTCGAAAAGGCGGCGAAAACAAGTGTTTACGACTCTGAATGACAGTGATATAGAGGAGACGCTGTACGATGACGATTCGGAGGACGTCTTTTAAATGTTTATTTTGAAGTTTAAACTTTTTAATGTTTATTTTGAAGTTTATTTCATTAGCGATATGCAAGTAGTAACTAATAAAAACTACTCGTAAATAAATGAATGTGTTTTATTCGTAATTAACAAAAATCTTGCAATAAACTGATAACGCACCCGTGCGTTGTTCGGCACTGGTAATGGAAATTTCATTCCCAGTGCCGAGCACGCACAGGTGCGTGCTGGATGTTTAAGTACTGTAAACATATTTGGCCTTTCGAATGAATTTCTATCCTGTGGGTGGCAGCGAACCTGTTAATTGCATCAGAAAACATATTGATCGCAAAGTATAAGTAAAAACCAACCTGATAATTATTTTAAAGCAAACTGCTCATCCGAAAAATACAAAACCACCCATAAGATTAGTTCCTTTTTTTTATAAATTATCAGAAATCTTCCATAAATATGTGTTTCATACTTATTAAAGTTTGTAAGAGTCCCGCTCTGGGGGAAAAAATGGTCACGTTAGGTATTAGTGAAATCGGTCGTTATTCGAACTTAGCGTCCTTGATAACTGCGGTTATCACTAGTCACGTTTTATGGGAAAATACGAACACTAAGAATTGAGCAGTACCTTTGAGCAACAATAGCGGTAAATCGTGAATTGCATTTAGCTGCTTATAAAATGTATAATGCCATGGCAAAGACAATAAGAATAAAGCAGTAAATTACATACTTATATGGTAATGCTCTTTAGATTAAATAGGCCTTAGACTTAAGACCTCAAGGCGAGCACAGGTCAGGGATCTGTGATTTCCGTACTAAATTATTTGGAATGAAGAATGGGCGGACTTTTATCACTTTGCCCTAGTTCTGTCAGCGAAGGGAAATTAACTGCCAATGCATTAGCAATTTTCATATTAAATCCCTTCCGAAGGGTCAGGATGATAACATTTCTAGGAATAATGATATTTGATTTGATCCTGGTGATACCGCAAATGTTTTAAAGGTTAGATTGGGGCTTGGTCACTAGGTAGTGTAGCGTCATAAGCGCCAAGTCTACTAGCGTGTACTGTAGCGGAATGCTTGCTTAGTTCGTAAAATTTGCAGAAGTCGACTAGCTGCGGGTGTGCCCACAGTTTGAAAGTTAACTAACTAAGTAACTGTGGTTCGCCACACAGTATAGAGACTACCTGCGCCGACTAAATGCGCGGACCAGCACCGACAAGCGCTGGCAGAGCGGCGCCGGCAACCCGCTTTCTACGTGTATACACACGATTCCCATGCTTTACCGAGTGTTATTGGCTAAATATTTAGACTCTTGTATCTTTAACAGTAAAAAAGCAAATACTCCATATGTTTGCATAGTATAGGGTTCCCATACGTTAGTAGCTATCACAAGTTAGCTTACGAGTATATTGATATGCCCAGTTTGGCAATAAAAATTACTACCATTGGTAAGCATAACGATCCATTTTTGACCAGAGGAACCGGGCATAAGTGAGCTTGCTAGTGGATTTGGCGCTTTAGACTTCTGCTTAAGAATAAGAAGAATAATCAGCCAATTACTGCACCACGAGCCTCTTCCTTAGTCCTCAACAGGCATGGTTAAAGTTGGCGAACTTCTGCTTAAACCATAATTGAATTCGTTGAACAGCATACAATGCACTATCAAATCCTAAAGTTTGATACACAACCGTGTCCGGTGGATGTATCGCAAAGCATATTTCCAATAACGGTGTTTTTTTGCTTGTTTTATTTCGGCATTTCGTTCCACTTTCGTTGGGTCCGCCGAGCGTAACCATGGTGACGGTAGTGTGTTCAATATCCGAAGCTTCGTACTGCGAAATGGGGAACCCAAATAATGAAGTATGTTTTTTTAATAATTGATTTTTGGAGTTAGAATGTTTGGAGTGGGTGCTTCGATGTTGCTTCAGGCGTGTCAGCTGTCTATCAATGTTGATAATCTTCTTTGTAGAAATTGAAAGTAATTTTCTGATATTTTTCTTTAGCCTTGAAAATCCTTGGAGAAGGCCCAGCAGCAGCTTTCTGTCTGACATGATAATTTGAAGATGAAGTGTTTCTAAACATCTTTATTTTAATTTTATTTATTAATTCTGGTAAATACTCAATGAATGGATACACAGAACATTAGAGAGGAAGATGAATTATGCAAATAAAGTCTTCTTCCTAAAAGTCTGATGAAAAACTGGATCGATTTAGTTTATTTTTTTTAAAGGAAGGTCTCATTTGTCTTTGAATTAAATATCCACAGATAGTTTTGAGACGAACAGAACATGTTTGTGATATCTGTAGCACGTGTTCGTTGTTTATTGCGTTAATTTACATAACTAGCCTGTATTATCGTTCTGCGTAATATTTTATTCAATAAGCAAATATTTTTGGTATTTCTTTGTTATTCATGCAAACGTAATCTGAATAGAAGGTAGCATAACTTCGGTAACCTTCGGTAAGTGGTTTTTGGTTGTCAATAGTCGAACATTAGGGTGAGACAACCAAACGGCCTATGTTAATAATCGATGCCAATCCAAAATCTAAGAATTGATGTAGATTTTTGACATTGCTTTAATCGATAAGACCGCCATGTGTACTGTTCTTAATTACGTGTATTACTTCTGTTTTACTTCTTTTAGTGTACAATAAAGTATATCTATCTATCTATTCCCTATATATTTCTGTCAAATATCTACATCAATCCAGAGATTTTGGATTGAGATTGGTGATGATGAATATCAAGGTAGAATGAATATAAAGGTTTACTGGTAGAGAATGTCAAATGCCAATAAGTCAGCCTAATGTACCACCATAGTGCATAGAAGTATAAATATATGTATAGGAGTCTGGACTCTGCAAAACACTGTTGACCTTAAAAGGCTCGGGTGCTAATAACACCGCGTTTGGTGAAACATATTTCGATTCGTAATCGTAATTGCAAGTAGACTGCACATCCAGTTGCAACTGAAAACTATGCAACTGCCAAATGCAGCTTGAAGGCAGTTAGGATGTAGTCAGTGCAACTGCGTAACAACTGCCGCCGCCGCGCCGTGATGTGCAGCCCACTTTGCAGTCATGATTTCGATTATGAACGAAATATGTTTTACCAAACGCAGCGTTATAAGCACCCCAGGAGCTTAATTTTCTGTCTTAATTACTATAAAACAGATTCATTGTTAGCAAGTACAGTCCGCGAGGCCTAAGCTGAGCTTTACATTTGTGTGAGTGCACATAGAATCGATTGCCAAAAAGCAGTATATACCGGTTTAAACCAAGCAAAGGACGCGTCTGCATTCATTTTCACACAAATGTAAAGCTCAGCTTAGGCCTCGCGGACTGTACCAAGTACATAAGTTGATTAACCCATCCAAATTTAAAATTAATGATCTACAACACTATCAAAGATGATAATAACTCAAACTTTACACTGAAACCTTTATACATTCATCACAACATAAAATATGTGAAAGCGTGAATTATTACGATGACTGTACGTTCGCGGTATTCCGCTTGGATAATTTATTACTAGCTCAGTTGATGCGTACGACCTTATCACAATGGTCTGTGAACACAATGTAAGCATAATTTGTTCTACGTACATGGCTTTTTGCGCTTTTAGTATAAAAACAGCAGAAGAAATAGGGATAGCCTAGCGGTTGATCGGGTCTGAGTTCTTTTCGAATTCATATGCAGATCACAATTTGATTATCACTTGGTGGACTAAGTGTACGTCCTGAGTGACGGCGCACCGCGCGTTTGAATTTTTATATCGACATTATTAAAACCAAAGTAAAATAAACGAAACACTAAACACGCGCGTATACGTCAACTTTTCCGCGTGCACTTCAGGACAGGTATCGACGGTAAAGCCACGGTAAAGCCGCTCCGCAATCCACAATACATCCGTGCGCCGTCACTCAGGACGCACACTGAGGCCGAAAGTCGTTTCATTCTGAGAAGAGGCTCGTGCAGCTCGTGCCCAGCAGTGGGAGATCCATGGGATGATAACTATAAGGACTTGAATTTGATAAAAGTTCTTTGAAGGCAATGACTAGACGGGTTCAGTGTGTCGAGTTGACGCAGGTCAGTGTCCTTGACCCGATAATATTTTAGCGCTCACATTATGCTGGCCAGCCATTATAAATACCTGTTTACCTATGAGCTAACTGTTTTGACTTTCAAGTGTGTTCTTTATGTAATTTCTATTTTTCTTATAAAAGCGTTGTTTTCGAAGCTATTGAACGGTCACGATATACAAGTAAATAATAATTCCCGAGCTGCTAGTATCCAATATGACATAGTTCATCCTCTTTTCAAGGTGTTACATAAGCATCTATAAATATTTTAATTACGATTCAATTTGTCTGATTTTTGGCACAAAATACTGACAAAAAACAATAATATTCATTATATGAAAGCATTAGAACTATATCTGGTTGCTAAACACTCAACTGGTATGGAGACCTATAATACTAAACTTAGGACCTCCTTTGACCAATTTACCTTATCTCGATTACCCGATGACTCACATTTGTCGAATATGGCAATAACTTGTTCAAGGCGCTGATGAATTTCCATAAACGATGATCAAGATCTAACACATGAATAGTAACAGAAATAAACAAGTCCTTTGTTTATTGAATAAAATAATGGTGTCGGTTGTAAGTTGTATGTTTGTTCTACTTCCTGGCCACGCACAGGATCAATTGTTTTTTGTGTTCTGTTTTGAAGCTAGAGGTCCGAGGGTAGTAGCTTAGTCTAGTACTAGTATAAGGGACTTCGTCATAATGTGTCTGGCAGATGTTCTATAGAGAAACTGTCAATCCGCCGTATTAATCTATCAGTTCAAACTAAGGGTCAGCAGACACTGAGCAGCAAAATGCTCGAGCATCCCGGCGGCTGTAGCGAACGCGCGAGCATCAGCGCTACTGCTTGAACAGTCTCGCGGATGCTCGCGCGCTATCATCACTTAGACTCAATTTACACCGCCGCGGAATGGAATGGAAGCGACGAAATTGTACATGGCATAATGAACTTTATGTCAATTGTATAAAGTACAAACTAAATAAGACCCAAAAAAGGTCGCGAGGATTCCCCGGAAGACGCGCGCCCTTTTTTAGCTCGTAAGGATGGTTAGCAGAGGAAGAGGACCAAGAAGCACACACTGCGGCGGTGAGTGGTCGCAAGCGTCGACGCGCGCGATTTCGCGAGCATGTACGAACATTTACGAGATTACCGTTCACACACACGCCACAGGGAATTATATCTTACACGCTATTTTGTACTCTATTTAGTTGTGATGTAGCTCATTATCAATTGGAGTCAATGAAAATTGCTTGAGCATTTTGCTGCTCAGAGTGCGCTGATCCTTAACCGACGTTTTTAGGATTAATCAAGGCCCACAATCTCTTAAAAAATGGTACAGCAAAACAATTGTTGTAGCATACTGATTTGTAATGATTAGCCAGAACAGCCAACAAACAGCTGTTTTTTATCAACTATCCCTTCTAGCTCGAAAAAAGCACTCATTAGGCTGGACATCCACCAGAGCTGTGCGAGGAAAATGTGCAACCCGAAAATGTGTAGCGAGTATGTGAAACGGTGTGACCCTTTCCACCAGAGCTGTGCTAGGAATGTGTAATGTTAATGTGTACAAATGATCATCTATCTCTTCCAAACACCATCTATTGACTGGTAGGCGCATATTTTCAAATCCTCGCGCACATTCCTAGCAACACATTCCTCGTAACACATCCCTCGCTCGCATTTCTCGCTTGTTTTGTATGAACAAAAACCTCGCTCCGCTAAGTCCATATCCACCAGAGCTGCGCAGAGCTAAGCTAGGTAAATGAAGTGATTCTAATGGTGCTTACAAAACACATTCCTCGCTACGCAGCTTAGCACAGCTTTGGTGGATGCTCAGCCTTACACAGTACTTCAAAGCTTAAAGCCACTCTCCCTATTGTTTTACGTGATGCGTTTTTAAATTTTTGGTCGTTTTGTTTAGACTCGCGATAATAAAGGGGCGCGTCGGGACAACAGGGAACTGGGGAAGGTCGGCGACCTTGCCCCGACTCTATAATTAGCTCTTTGTTTGCTTTGACTCTTCATGTTTTGACGTTTAACTGTCACCTGTACGTGATCCTTGACGAACATAAAATTATGCTGGAACTACTGTACCTAACAACTATTCAGCGCGGTTCAGACTACGCTATACTATATTATTATAGCTTATAGCAAATACTGTATAGCACAGCGATATCGCTCAGCATACATTTTATATGGACACCTTCACACCACGCTATGTTATAAAGTATTGGCTTACTGTAAACGATAAACTTGAGCGATTTTCAGAGCTATATCGTACGATGCTCCGGTCCCCGCCCCGCCTCACTTCTACCCCGTCCGTCGCCCGACGGATCGCCGTCAATTAACTTGATATACATAGCGGACTGCCTTGCGATATATCGTATAGTTTGAACGGCATGATATATAGTTATATATCATATGACGCAATATGCTTTACTATATAGGTAGCGAAATAGTATAGCGTAGTCTGAATAGCGCTTTCTTATTTGATTTTTTATTTAGATAGCCAGAAAATCATGCCAGTTTTTCTGGCCATCTTTCATGTACTCAAAACCTAAAGAATAGCGCTGTAGGAGATTCGTTCAGTTGCGGTATTGTATAGAGACAGGCGAACGCGCAGTCAGCAACTTTCTTTTATCATAATATGATATTCTTATTTTCATTTTATGTTCAGACATGTGTGCCAAAAATCCAGAACGGTGACTGACAGTCTATCCAATATTAAGTTTCTTTGCTTATATTGTGAGTGATATAAGAGCTTTGATATTTTACGAGGCGTTTTTGAGTAAACAAAAAAGCGTAAAGTAACACACCGTTTTAGATTGTATCATATAGGATGCTCAAAAATTAACTCAAAGGGCCTTATTACAAAAGATGGTTTAAACCAAGACTAAGGTAAACCACGCTTTAAAATATACCCATCACTTTCTTATGTCATATGACAAAAAGAGACGGGGCTATTTTAAAACCTAGGTTTTTCTTAGATCATCTTTTGTAATAAGGAGGTATGAATTTTATGGGGTTACTCGTTGTGGGAAATAATTTTGATTTGTACGAGAAGTAATAAAAAAAAACGTGAATTTCGATATCGACATACGTGAAAAGTTGTTCAATTTTTGTTACAGAGTAACGCCAAAAAATTCCAAGAGTTCATTTTTTAACAGCCTGTATTTTCACTGTGGACGTCTTAAATAAATATGAGCGCACTAAAAAGCGGATATTTATTTAGTAAACGTAAACTGAAATCATATTAGAAAAACAACGACTTCCAGGCAGTCTGTTTAATGCGTCTAGTCACCCCCCTCCATTTTGTCGCAGACGATTCTGTCCCTCTATAAGCATATTATACACAGATGTAGGTATTTAATTAAACTATGACTTAACTGTTAGCTTATCTTGTAGTCTTAGTACACGTTGTGTAATGGACTCTTGTTCTATGAGTACGTTACTGACTATTCATTGATTAGGAATTCGATATTTCACTGCTTTTGATGAATAATGACACAATTAAAAAAAGCTTAGTTTAGAGAAGAGCCTTACATTTTTGATGAAAAATGGCGACAAAATGCAAAATCAATGGCAAATGACATTTTGTGATGTCACTTCGTAATTCTTGCCGATATAAATGTGAGTTTTATTCGCAAAAAAATAGGGCTATTTTGGATTCCGCTGTCTCCTTTATCTAGTTTGAACATTTTGGATTGTGTCGTTATTCATGCAACGCAGCGAATTTTGGCAGGAGAAGGAATTGTTTTAGTAGTGGTAGAGCTCCTTGTGAAAGAGTTTGTCGGGGAGGTACTACCACCATATCTATTTCTGCCACCAAGCAGCATTGCTGTGTTCCGTTTTGAATGGATGCCGGTGAAATTACAGGCACATGAGACTTTTCAGCATTGTCTCTAAGGCCTCATTTACACAGGGTAAGTAACTGACTCCAAACTCGAGACAAGTCAGTGCTGACCCGATACTTACCTAGTGTAAATTGATCGCGACAGCGCTGAACTGACTCCAAATCAATTTGCACATCAATTTACACTAAGTAAGTATAGGTTCAGCACTGACTTGTCTCGAGTTTGGAGTCGGTTACTTACCCTGTGTAAATGAGGCCTAAGGTAGTAGTGTGATTGTATTAAGTCGACGGTAACTATTTACCATCAGATGGGCCATTAACTTGCTTGCCAACCTATAACATTAGTAGGAACGTAAAAAGTTCACAGCTCTTCCTATTTTTTCTCGTTTCTCGTGTCGGCACGAACTATAAGAGAACAGCTCATGCCATGGTGAAAAGATTATCTAGTCGGCATGTTTGGTAGCTGGGCTGACTGCCCAGGGTGCGCCGGACGTACTTAAGTATCGTCACTCGTAGAAACTCTTTTAATGTACATCCATTTCTTATTTTCTCCGCATAAGAAGCATCAAAATATATTACATGATAGATGTCATCCTAAATAAATAATATTTCAATGTAAGACTGTGTACTGAAGTAGTTTAAACTGCAATACATCATACTCCTTGCATGTCCAAAACTGATTACAAACTTCTCAAGCGGGATGCTCATAATTTATCGTCGGACTTTGAACCAAAACTGCTAGACTGGCTAGCAATTTCCATAAAAATTTTGGCATCATATTTTGTAGTCTTGTCTGAAAACTCCCTGTATTATCCTGAAATATAGCCAATCAGCTATAACACGAAACTCTTTTAATGCACATCCATTTCTTATTTTCTCCGCATAAGAAGCATCAAATTATATTACATGATGGAAATCATCCTAAATAAATAATATTTCAATGTAAGACTGTGTACTGAAGTAGTTTAAACTGCAATACATCATACTCCTTGCATGTCCAAAACTGATTACAAAGTTCTCAAGCGGGATGCTCATAATTTATCGTCGGACTTTGAACCAAAACTGCTAGACTGGCTAGCAATTTCCATAACGATTTTGGCATCATATTTTGTAGTCTTGTCTGAAAACTCCCTGTATTATCCTGAAATATAGCCAATCAGCTATAACACTCCCCTTTTATGATATACTTATTTTTCTGTATTATAACTTTCGCGAGACACATTCATATTTATGATTAGTTACGGTTTACTCACGTGCATTTTTCGGGATTGCCCGACTAACTACGGACCCAAACGGAGCCCTTAATCATGAGCTGAGCATGCGGCGAGCTAGTCGAAAGGCGGGTTGGCGATCGCAGTATGGTTGTTAAAGTACTCGGAGAACGCTGCTGCCCATCCTCTAGTGAATCCCTGAGTCGCTTTTTACGATACCCAAGGGAAGAGATGGGGTAGTGCTATTCTCTACGTCCGGCACCACACGGACGTAAAGAATAAAAAAACCGTAACTAATTAATTAATTACAAATACTTTGTTTTCTCTCGTGTTGGCAAAAGCTACTACGATAACACGTGGTGAAAAGATTAGCAAGTCAGCAAGGTTGTTAGCGGGCCTGACAGCTCAGGGTGCGCTGGACGTACTTAAGCGTCGTCACTCGTGGAGGCTATTTTAATGCACCCTATTATGTACTTCTAGAATTTTTTATTATAATATGTTTTCGTACGAGAATCTGTCCATGGTTTTACAACAACTGTTTAAACATGCCAATGTTTTTCGCATTTTTGCATTTATTTGTACAGCTTTTACTAGAGGACATTACTCTTGCTGCCTTTATGTGCTGATTTTATTTATTCACATATGATCAAGAATGTTGCGACTTTTAATTGCAGTTGTCTATACTTAAGTTATAAATAAAATTTTCAATACCTTGAAATGAAATACATCAATATTCGGTGTCTATTTTTCGGATCAATAAAAATTTAAGGAATTTTTTTTAGATTTAAATTCTATAAAGAAAGGAATAATCACTCACTTCCTTGAGAATTTACAGCATGACTAGAAGGACCTTGCAATAATTGTTACATTTTACAATTTCCAGGTCGGATCCATTCGGCGATCGTCTCCGGGGTCAACTTGGAGACGAGGTCGGTCACAGTGGAATGGTACGAGCGAGGCGAGACGAAGGGCAAGGAGGTGGAGATTGACGCCATCCTAGCCCTCAACCCAGAGCTTGCAGTCGGACCCAGGCACCACACGCCACATCTGCAGCCGATGCCCAACAAACTCGCCAGGGTAAGAGTAACACCTCTTCAAAACTTATGCGCGCCTAGTACTTCAATAAGGAGTGCAAAAATGTTTAGTGGTCTTTTTATTCTGTAAAGTTTTCGTCAAGCGTGATCGATTTAAATCAATCAGAATTCATAATGCATACATAAGTTAGTATTAGTTACATCTCCACTGAATTCATGCGCGCCTAGTACTTTGATTAGAAGGCAGATGATGTTTGTTCTTTTTAGTTTGTTATTTTTCGTCAAGCGTGATCGATTAGTCAATAATAATTACGTACTAATTGTAAACAATGCGCACCTAGTTATTTAGTTTAGAAGTGAAGAATAGTAAGTCTATAGTTATGCTTGAATAAGTTGTGTTACTAATAGTCTCATAAGACGATGATATAACAAAATGATTTCATTCATCCACCCATAGACTGTGTACTAATCTGTTACTAATGTGAGCACATTGCATCATGAGTGTTTTGAAATTAATATTAATAGCAATGAATACATAATTACATGTAGGTAATGCAGGAACGTGGCAGCCTTGCTTTCATTACAGTCCAATTTATGACCGCGTTAACTCCATTATAAACTTCAGTGCAATAAATTGTAGCTGGTTAAGGTCTGCTCATATTGTTTTGCAAGGCTTTTAAGTTGCGAAATCGCATTTTTAGCAAATTTTTATGATAATGTGGGATACCTGAATCTATGAAAAGATTTTAAACATCAGATTTTTTGATCAAATTTTTTTGTTTAATGAACAATGAAATTACACGAAAGGCTCATGGCTAATTAACAACCACGCTGATTATACGATTAGCAATGTTAACCTGCGTTTGCCTCGGTCAGTCCGTGGATGGGTGACCTTTCGTTACACATCGAGTCTGTTCCTTGCCTGGGAGAGCACGTTAAATCGTCGGTCCCGGGTGTTATACGAATGTCTAAGAGTGAAGCCACACTGCTCCGTTGCGTTGCGTTGCGACGTCGCAGCGCTAGATTTGGACCAATCTATAGATTCCAAATATAGCGCTGCAAATCTAGCGCTTTTTGGTCCAAATCTAGCGCTGCGACGTCGCAATGCAACGCAACGGAGTAGTGTGGCTTCACGCTAAGACAGAAGCCCGAAAGTCTGAAAACCGGTCTAACCTTAGGATACCGGCATTGCCAAGTAACTGGGTTGCGATTGTCTGATTGCAGTCGCTCCGTGTAAAATATTGATGTTCAGCCTCATCTGATTAGACTGGAAGCTGACCCCAACATAGAAATCAATTGAATTCCTTTATTGTTTCTGTAAACATCCAAGTTATTTGAGTACGTAACAATACAAGCTGCCTTAATAAACCTAACAAGAAACGCAACGTGCAAAAATGCGATATGACCAGACCTTAATACATTTCCTCACGGTAACAACAAAGGTCAAATCGACCTAATTTTTGCTGAAAGCCTGCAGTCGCCATTTGCTTGCTTTCGCCTACAGTTTGCGCCTCTAATCGATTGTTAACTTTAGCGATAAAGCTAAATGAAAGCTTTAGTTAGTTTTATCGATTAGTAAAGGGCGTCCGAATCGCGTACCACGCCGCGATCACTCTCATTGTTTGGATTGTGAAGAACAGTTGCTAGTAGACGCCACGCCACAGTTGTGCTGACATATCCGTGTACGGCGAATGTGCTCTTTGCCCATGACGCCACGACACCTGCCACATCAAATTATTATAATACTCATAATGATCTTTTCTAAATCGCTCATTTAGCGACGCCGGCTTTTGTAGATTGTGCAGTGTCGATTACGATCATGTCAATTCGCGACAAAAATTGCATCGGTGTCACGGCTGTCGCACAATTGCTGGAGAAAATGTAGAAATGTTCCCATACATCATCAGTTGGCAGGTGACTATTCGCAGCTAGCACAGTAGCGATCATCGCTTGACGAAATGTTATTTTTTTGTAAGATGCACCGTTGCCACGGCGACTCCGTTTGTTAGCGCACGCCGCTGTGTAATCATAATCACGATAAAGCTCGAACACTGTTTAGATATAGGTAAACACAGAACAAAGGTAGTTAAGTGACATGTATTTAGATAATATCGATGTTTACGAACGCACCGGCTGATATCGCGTGCTAAGTAGTGGCCCGCGGCCGGCATTCGGTCCCACGATGATTGATGGTTAGACGCTATAGACGACCTTCCTACTTGTATGGGTACGTTTGACGCATGCCGGACAGCGGCCGCATCGATTTTCCACACAGCCGTGCAAGCATTTCAGTTTCACTTTCAAGTCGTACCTAGTCCGTTAGGGACGCACCTCGTTTGTGACTATTGTTTATAACAAATGACGCAGGCTGAGGGCGAAGCGCCGGAGCGTTCAGTAAGTTGTTGCACCGTGTTTTGTCATGTATCATTGGCACGTGTATGTTTGACATGGCCGCGAAGGATCCATCTGGCTCGTCGTCGGACGACGGCGGCTTCCTGCGGGAGAGCGCCGAAGGCGATGGTGCTGCAGACTCCGGACACACGCTGCCCGTGCGCAACTCACGATCGGTACAGTTACGCACTTACTAAACGCATCATTCGCACACCGGACCCCGACGCGCACGCACTTTGTGCCGCGTCGCTCCGTTACCACCTTATTTTTTTTATTTTCACACTTTTCGATTACGTTGCTCCACGATCTATGATTTGCATACGAACGGCTTGTTATGGTGTTTTGTTTGACTGTAATGGATTGTGCTTTTGTCACGCCTGTTATAACTCAGTCGACAATGCGATACGGTTTGCGCAGCGGCTTTGGCGTAACAAAAACTCGATCCAATCATTATAATGTAGTAGTTTGTATAATGTCAATGTACTGTATATTTGTTGCACTCATTCATTGGACATTTTGACCGACTTGTTATAAATTTTGTAAAAAGTTGAACTAGTAATCCGGATTTTAAACTGGGTTGCAGAAATTCTAAAATAGTGTTTATCGCTCATTTATCAGGTGTTTACAATATGTCTAATTTGGTCATCGTCAATGACATCAACTGATGATTCATCTTCCCACGCCGCTCTGAGTTGTCTTATCGGCTTTTAACGGAAATTTTCTTACGCATTGTAAAGAATGACCAATTGCATTCGCCTGTTTCGGCGTAATTGAATCAGCTTAAGCTTTTTCGTTTTTATGTTTGAGAGCTACTTAAAAGAACTAAATCGTTTGACTGGCGAAATACTCTGTATTCGGAAGCTTTAATTGAATTGAACATATTTTGTTTGTCCGTTTTGTGTTTAAATTATAATGAGTAACTATTTATGTGAATAATTTTATGATATCATTATACTTACTTAAAGCAATCTCTCAATTCAACTATGACTTATATGAAGGAAGACTACAGCACGACGATGAACTAAATGTAGTTATTTAACATAATCTTTGTATAAACAACCTATTTCTATTGCGCAATATAAAGAAATTCTTCCACATAGCAATTGCACTTTTCCAAATTAAATCTAATCAATAAAATTGGCAAATAAAATTGTAAATAAGCACCAATATTATCTACTGACATTTATAGAAGAGAGTTGTTACTGCAAAGGGTATACGTAATGGCCATGCTAATACTTATTACGGATTCTTTGCAAGGTTGACGCAAGTGAAGAACATATATGAATAATATTACTTAGGAATCTTGCCGTACTTTTGTGAGATACTTATTTTCAACTTATACCGAGACTTTTTAATCGTCTTACCTTAGAGCCATACCATGAACTCTGTTCATCATTCTATACAACTTTTACTATGGAACCAACACTGGAATTTTGAAAAAATAACAGATATTTGCAGAGGCGGACTTCCCATAAGGCCGACTAGGCCCGGGCCTAGGGCGGCCAGATAAAAGGGGCGACCCATCGCGGAAAATTCAAACTTAGCCCAGTAATGGAGTTGAGAGAGGGCCCGCTGGTACTTCACGGCCTAGAGCGGATAGTACTACACGGCCTAGGGCGGCCAAGACTGCTAGTCCGCCTCTGGATATTTGATACATTTTGTTAAGCAACATTGATTATTTTGTATGGACCAGCAGTTTTTTGTTTCAAGAGTTCTATTTTGGTCTGTTTGGTTTTCGGCTGTAAGACGACTAAAAGGTCACGGAGTATATTCCGTAATGATAGACAAATAAGACCCATTATAGCAAGGAAATGTATCCAAATAAGCAACATGTTTGCTTTTAGCAGAGATTCAACACAGTATTATGAAATGAGCTGAAACTTTACTTACTTACAAAATGAGCTGAAATTTTACTTGAAGAAATGGTTCAAAAGATGTACAATCGCAGACTTGAAATGTTTACCACCCTAAAGTCTATAATTGCTTGCACATTACTTTTTCATAAGGTCGATAATTATGACATAAGTTGATATGACAGCTTAAACCTCATTGCGCACAGTGTGAGAAGGAATCGACTTTGAAATCTGATAAACGTTTCGAGTCCGCGACCGTACTAGTCCAGTCATTATAGTAAGTTCACCTCGGAATTCGAGATACCCAGCTGTAAGTCTGTAAATACTTGTATATTGACACCCTAAAAGTTGTCTCAAAACCTACATATGGTAGGGTGTACGCAACTATTAAATTTCAAGGTCAAAGGTCACAAAAAACGGTTTTTTGCGCTTTTTTTGTAAATATCTCATTTCGTATGGGTTTTTTGCTATTTGTATCTATGATCAATATTGTAGAATACAAAATTCTCTACAAATTTTGTCTAGATTTTTTTTTTATACGGTGAACAGTTTTCGACATAGAGGGCGGAGAGCGCGCGGTCACAGCATCACTTCAGGTCAACCGGTGCCTCCGGTCGAAAACGCGCCATGTATAGTTGATGAACTATCGATAAATCAATGATTATAAATATTTGTCAATTTTCATTAACTATTATATTATATTTTATAATTTTTTTCCTAACCTATCCACTTTTTATTCAGTATTAATATATTTAACAACACTTACCTGCCCATGTAATTGCAGAATTGTTAATGAAAATATAGGAATTATATTTGAATTTTAACCTAATTAATATTAATAACTTCTTATTTATGATTATTTACGGTTTATTCACGTGCATTTTTCGGGATTGCCCGACTAGTTTCGGACTCAAACGGAGCCCTAATCATGAGCTGAACACGCGGCGAGGTCGCGAGACGAACTGGATGTGTCTCACGAAAGTTATAATACAAAAATAATATTTTCTTACATAATGAAAAAAAAAAAACAAATAAATTATGAATAATTCTTTTTATTAAAAAATATCATTCAATACATTAATTTATTGTTATTAAAAGTAAAAAAATGGAATACAGTGTACAAAAACTACAATTTATAATTTTAATCATCTTCTTATACTCTTCATCGTCGTCTTCCGGGTGCTGGTAAATTTCAAACTGGTCTTCATTATGGTATTCAACGACATTTGTCTCAAGTTCTTCCATGATTTCGGGGACAAAGGTTCCATCTTCGTTAATGTCGCTCTGATATGGTAGAGCATTGAGACAAGCTTGCCCATTACATTGGCCACAAGCTAAAGAGCATTGCAAGCCCGCGAACCACAACCACTCTTGCAGTTGCAGAAAATTGTATTTAGCAAATCTTCTGGAGCAGGTGGTGAAATTGTCATGATAGGCTCCAGAAAATCATTTCGCATTGCCCAACCCCACACCTGGGGTTCCAAATCATGCCCTAACCAAGTTTGAACTTGATAATATACACGTTTGAAAAGTTGATGAGCAGCTGCACTTGTTGGTGGAATATTTGAATGCTGCACAGGTTTATTAAGTTTTGTAGACTTGACGTAATGCATATAACGAAGATGATCGAGACTTTTCACAGATTTCGGAGCATTATAGACTGCCAATAAGGTTTATGGCGCGTTTCCGACCGGAGGCACCGGTTGACCTGAAGTGATGCTGTGACCGCGCGCTCTCCGCCCTCTATCTCGAAAACTGTTCACCGTATAAAAAAAAATTCAAGACAAAATTTGTAGAGAATTTTGTATTCTACAATATTGATCATAGATACAAATAGCAAAAAACCCATACAAAATGAGATATTTACAAAAAAAGCGCAAAAAAACCGATTTTTGTGACCTTTGACCTTGAAATTTAATAGTTGCGTACACCCTACCATATGTAGGTTTTGAGACAACTTTTAGGGTGTCAATATACAAGTATTTACAGACTTACAGCTGGGTATCTCGAATTCCGAGATTCTTACCTAATTTAAGCTTAAATGACTGGACTATACGTGTCTTGGTAGCCAATAGACAAAATGTCAATTTTTGTATTAAATGGAGTATAGAGCTGTCGTCACAACGACACGGAGTTCTTATTTCGGGGGTAGGGTTCAATCTGTGGCGACATTTATCGGTTTGCAGATAGAGTGCGCGCAAGATAACTCTGCGCGCGACTGAGGGCGTGCTAAACGTTGCCGTGATCGCAAAAGTTCAAATTACCGCTTTTTAAGTTTAACTTTTTTATCGCTAAACTTAATTTTCCCGTTAAATATTCCTACAATCAGCTAGTTCTACTATCAAAATTGATAAAACGGCACACACTTTGGTGGACCATGATTAGTTCCGATTTCGGCCGCGCGCAGACTTATCTTGCGCGCACTCTAGGTGTATATTTGGACGTTAAATTACTTCATCCATTAAGAGACAGTTCCGTGTTGTGACTTATTAAAATAAATGATTATATTTGTATAGGCGTTCTTACAAAAGTTTCAGGCGTTAGTAAATTATCAGTTTACAAAATGAGGTATCTATTTTATAGCTAAATTATGACCTCAATTGTAGCGTCAAAGACACAAAACAAAGCTACCCATGTAACATACAAAGTAGAACGGTGATAATATAAAAAGGAAAATAGTAGGAGGATTTATTACTTATTAAAAATCAATAGTCGCCTAGTAGTATAATGTTTAATACATAACAAACCTTTTGGGTCCCAGGGGTAATTGCACAAGAAGTGAGTTGAAGAAATAACCTGATTTTACAGCAAATGTTGCTTTCAGTTGGATTTAATCAAGGATTTTGTGGGAGTTCTCCAGTTATTTTTATATCAATTTTGTTTTGCTTGATCTTACTGGCAATCTATCATAAATTTGAATTAACTGATAGTCAAGACAATATAGCACCACTGGTTAGCCACTTATCACAAGAAAACCAAAATGAATAGAATTTTTAATTTGCGGAAATACGACCACGTATCTAGCTTCAGGGCGGAGCTTAAGTGGTTACCTATTCGTCAGAGAAGAAGTTTGCGTGCGTTAACCACGCTTTTTTCCCTTCTCAATTCTCCTTCTCCTCCTTCTTATCTTATCTCTCATTTTCAATATCTTTGTTCTACTCATGCTAGGAGTTTACGTTCCTCTAATAATCTTCTACTTAACTGTCCTTCTCATACTTCTGATTTCATTCATTCTTCCTTTCATATTCAGGCTATTCTTCTTTGGAATGCGCTCCCTCTTGATATCAGGACAGCCACCAGTCGGTATGCTTTCAAGCGGAAATTGCGGAGTTATTTTTCAGAACAAAATATAGTAAGAGTTGTCTCATAATCCTCCTTTCTATTCTTTTCATAAGATAATATGTATTTTATATCTATTTTATGTGTATTTTATATGTATATAGGTATGTTTATGTATAGGATTTTATATAGTAAAATATTTTTATTTAAGTATTGAGAATTTAAATTATTTTGTACTTGTGTACATTTCAATTTATTTGTGTAATTGCTTTGTGTTCTTTTTTTTTATTTTATATCTCCAATGAAATGTTCTTGTTATTTTGCACCTGCCATGTTATCTCGTCACCACTTTTGGTTGACTGGTAGAGAATGCCTAAGGCATTAAGTCCGCCTTTGTACGTTTTTTGTTGCATAAAGTTTAAATAAATAAATAAATAGAATTTTGCGTAACAAAACGAATAGAACAGCTAATTTTTTTCACGAATTCATAGTTTCTCCCATAGTAAAAGTTGTACATAATGATGAGCTGACTTCATAGTTTTCAGATGTAAATTAACTAACCACTCATGCCGTACAAATAATTAATCATATTGTACCTACTTTGAAATTAGCAGACGAAATTCCATCTTGTTGAAAGCAGAAGCGTTAGAAACTAAAGGCTGTGCCAGTAAGTCACTTGTCAAATTAAAGATATCAACTGTACCCACGAAGCCAGTACACGTGTAGTCATTACATTATTAGTAACAATTGTAACAGACATCCCGTTGTTACAGTAATGAGCTTGCGTCCCAGTACTCGTGCAACACGGATAGGATGACAACGGATTTTATAAGGAGATTAGGATAATCTTCTTTGTGGTTTAATGAATGTCGTTTCATTGTTTGTTTAATCCGAGATAAAGAAAATAAAAAAGCCGGCCGAGTGCGGGTCGGACTTGCGCACTAAGGATTTCGTACTTCCACACATGTATGTGAAATAACTGTTTTTATTATTTGTTGTTTAACAATAGAGTATGGCACTGCAATCATATCGATTTTTACGCTTTTATGTATTACCGTTTTTAAGATAGAGTAGGAACAAAAACGTTGTTAAACTGCATTTTTTTCGCGATGTCTTTGTTCAGACCTTTTATTATTTTTAATACTTGCCATGATAGAGGCCCATAAGCTATATTACAGTTAGAAAGTTATAGTCCTGTGACAGACAGACGCACAGACGGCGTTGGCTTAGTAATAGGGTGCCACCCTTTGGGTACCGAACCGTAAACATTCGTAGGTTCTTTGGTATGAAGAAATTAAAGAGACTAAACGTTTCTGTGTAGAAAATCATGAAAATCGTAACAGATTCAAATTATAATCAAGCCACAAGTAAATCATATTTTATAAATAGGTTATCGGATCATAAGTCAAAATAATAACACTTTTTGGACTCAAAATTAAAGTACTAAATTCATTAGAACGCCTATGAAAGTAAGAATATACAAAATCCATTGATGGCACTTCTAAAGACAAAAACTAACCACGTAAAATATAAACATGGTTTTTGTGTCAGAAATGAAACATTTATAGACCATCTCATATCAAAAGAATGCAGACAGTAGCATTCACAGACAAATGTTAGTCTCTTCTAAAATTTCTGAATACCAAACTTTATTATAGTTTCGGTTCTTCACAGTTTATATGGCTGTAATATTTGATGGTCTGGCCATCTTGTTCATAAAACATAGTTTGTATTTGATAAATATTTATATTATTATTATTATTATAGCAAAGCCGTAAAAGTCAAGATTAAGGCCCGATTGCACGGAGAGTCGTTAAATTATAAAAATATTGATTCTTTTCTAATCGCGTAGAACATTTTAAAAGACACAAAATACGTTTTTTATCCCGATATTTCGATAAAACCCAAATCACTATTTTTATAATGTGTACAAATCGCGAAAGTTTAAAAACATTAAAAATGTCGTATTTCAGTCAATTATTGTTTGAAATTGATAGACAGTTTATTAAATAAATTATGTTTTAAATATGTTTAGCACTAAATGTATTTAGCGAGTCGGTCTGCAAGCGGCCCTAAATTTGCTGTCCTAAGATACTGAAAGACTAAATAGATTATTGAAATCCCCACGAAATAAAAATAACGCATCTTAAAAGTTATCCCGGATACCATTTTACGTAGATACATTCAAATAAGGATAAAATTGCAACAGTCTCGAGATAAACTCGAGTGAATTGTTTTAATTGGTGTAGGTTGATGTGATTTATAAAGACATCTTACCAATAAGAATCATGCTGAAATAGATAAGATGTATGGTTCCGGTATGAATTAAATAAAATTATTTATCAAGTTTTTACTACAAGATTTAAACAATAGCATACATGGAACATTACGAGAGGTTTATTCAATATTCAAAGTTCTTTATTTCAAATAGGCACAGTAGGTAATGCACTTAAGAAAAGTCAAGAATTTAGTTGCATGGTTCCAAAAAATAGGTCTCATGGAGAAAATAAGAAACTCCATGGATCCTCATTGTTTTATCAACCATCACAAACAAGGATTAGATATTTTAATCGTTATCATTTTGTAAAGCTAGAGAAGATATTCACCACATTTTTAAAAGAATGTGATTGATATTTGAAGAATTGGCAAGAAAACAAAATGACAAATATTTCGCATAAATCGCATATAAATGGAATTAAATTCTCTCGTATTTATCAAAGGACTTCTTATAAAATGTTAATGCAACAATATCAAGCCAGAAATAATAAATAGCAATAAATCGGTACTAAAGTTAGAGTGTACTTGCAAAGCGGCTTAAACTTACGCAAACTGTGTCTGTAAATTCAATAGATTGGAAACATTTCCGAATATCTCTAAACTTGGGAAGTCGTTAAATGAAATTTATGTGTTTTCTTGCTGTTGTTAAAAATGAAAGAACATGATAAAAAAGAAAGCAGTGTAATACCGCTTAGGTAGGCATTTGGGAGCCTTTCTTTACAAATAATTTTAGACCTTTTGGGTAACAAAAAAACATTGAACTTTGACCTTGAAGCTTCAGAGTACTGCCGTCCTTTAACTAAAACCACGTTAACCCCAAAAAGTGATTTTGGAGAAAAACGCAAAAAACGCGGGAATCGTTGTTTCTAGAAAACTATTAAACATAGATCAGTGATTGTTAGACATGATTTAAACATACATTATCCTGCATCATTTAGCATATTTCCTGCGCAGAAATATACTTGAAATAATTTAAAAAACAAGGATTTTTGGTTTAGTTAAGCAATACACATATTTTTTGACACTGATTGCCGCACTAAAACGTCTCTAACCTACACTTAGAGACTCTTTAGTTAAGCATTTTCTTTAAATATGTAAGGTTTGTAATGTTTGATACATTTACTCTGAAATGCTTAACTATAAACTCGCTAAATCAATTAACTGTTTTGTAGTTAAGACTTTTCTTAATATTTATACATTATTATCTTTCGTAAGAAGAGGCTAAAGCACCTAAGACTCTTTTAAGCTAATTATTACCGAAAAATAAAAAAACATTTGTAAAACATACGCTTGCTTACTAAGCTAAAAAAAGGCAACTCTTACTTCGATTGTTACTAACGTCTTTATAGCTAAGCATCTCATAACAAAAAACTGGAAAATTTAATAAATGCAATATAAAATTAGATCAAATTTTACCAAAACTTTGAACTAAATAAAAGTTTCCTTCACTTATCATTAAATAAAAAACAGCAATTATTAAAAACAGCAACAAAAAAAATCTTAACTCAAAACTAAATTAAATAAAAGTTCTTATTTTATTCATTGTGAATAACATTAATATTTATTATTATTTCTCCATAACACTTTAAAATCAACAGTATTATAGGATTTAAAAATTATCACTAGCACAGCCTTGATTAATTTTCTTAACTTACTAAACAATCAATGATATGAAAAAGTTATTTTAAGGCGCTATTTCCATAGCGGCAATATTGCGTTTTGACAATTATGAAAATTTCAATCATTTCAATAAGGAGAAGCTGACTGACTGACTGATCTATCAACGCACAGCCTAAACCGCTGGGGTTTGAAACTTGTTTTGATAGTAGGTTCCTTTAGTAACGCATCCACTAAGAAGGGATTTCTCGAAATTCAACCCCTAAGGGGGTGAAATAGGGTATTTAAATTTGTATGCAAGTTCGTCATTTTTGAAGTAGGAAGCATGAAATTAAATGTTGAGTTTGTGGTTAGAAATAAATGTATAGGTGTTTGAGCATTTTTGGAATTTCAACCCCTAAGGGGGTGAAATAAGTGTTGGAAGTTTGTATGAGAAATCTGTTATTTTTGAAGTAAAAAGCAAGGAATTAAATATTTTGACATCTGGTTTGAAATAAATATACACGTGTTTGGGCGTTTTTGGAAATTCTACCTAGCAGCCTGGCCACGGGACATTCGTAAAGCGTCTGGCGACTAAAACAAATGTATAGAAATGTACTAATCACGCAACGCGTAGCGGCGACTGGCGGAGCAACCGGCGGCGAAATTTGCCGAGCGAATCGCAAGAGCGTCTGACCGCGCGGCGGACGGCAGAAACAAATGTATGGATCAGTACGGCGCGGCGTATGCCACGGGGCTGCGTGGTAGACGCGGCGAATAGTGTAGGAACAAGTGTCGCTCAACTATCGATTGTCTCTCGATAGTATTGAAATACTATCGAGAGTCAATCGATAGTTGAGCAACACTTCTCGAAAAATAGTAACAATATCGATAGGGCTATCGATAGTATTAGAATTTAACAATACTATCGATAGTATCAATCGACAGACATACGTAATACTATTGATGAGTACCAATACTATCAATTAATAGTATCGATAGTATTGAGTTGTGATACTATTGATACTATCACTATAAAAGTGCGTTTTACAACAATTACTGGCGATACTGATAGTATTAGAACTATCAATAATTTTATCCCATCGATATCTAACGAAAATTCAATAGTATTGCATCAGGATATAAGTCATCATTACCTATTAGAGTAGAATGTTTTTTTATTAACATGTAAACTCACAAAAAGTATTAAAAACACTAAATTGTTATGGTTGAGTTCACCATTTGTGTACATCGCGTATAAGCACTTTTGCATCATCCACGCTCATTGGTAATGAGACTGTACATCCCGCGTAAGTGTTCCCACATTTACGCGGGATGTACTATCGAGGCTTTTTAAATGCTAAGACCCTCCACAACCGCGAGGTGTGCATTCTCAGGGAGTACTTGTCCCAAGCCGACGTGGGGATGCATCGAGATGTAGTCGCAGTGGACAAAGGACTCACCTTGCTCTTCTTGACTAAAGAGAACTAGCGCAAGCCTGTAGTACTTGATACCAATGGCCGCAAGGAGGTATGGCGGAGCAAGGAGCTTCATAGACGCTTCTACCGGGCCCTTCATGGGCCCGATGTAGATTTCTAGCGTCCGTGGCCTGGCTACGTTTTGATGAGCTATTTGGGAAAACCAAAGGTTTTGTTTGTGCAATTATGGACGAAGTAATGATGACGAACAACTATAGAAAATATACTGTGAAGGACGGCACGGTTGACATCTGTCGGGCATGCCACTGTCCCGGTGAATCTATCTGACATATTATCTCTGGTTGTTCTCGTCTTGCTAACGATGAGTATTTGCACAGGGACGACCTCGTAGCTAGGATTGTCTACCAGCAACTTGCTCTCAAATACAACCTTGTGGACGCAGAAGTACCATACTACAGGTATGTGCCCGACCCAGTTCTCGAGAATGGTCATGTCACATTGTACTGGCTTATTGGCAACAATAGTCCTGTCGGTGGTGATAGATCGATAGAGCGTCTCACAATGATTGTTGATATCACTTTTCCGCGTGACGAGAACCTTGTGAAAGCCGAGAAAGATAAAGAAATGAAATATCAAAACTTGGCACACGAGCTTGTCGCCATGTGGGATGTTGATTCAGCAGTCATTGTGCCGATAGTCGTTACAGCCAATGGTTTAATAGCCAAGAGCCTCGACCAACATCTAAAGAGGCTCTTGTTGGGCGGCTGGATCAAGGGCCTGATGAAAGCGGTACTTCTTGACACGGCACGTATTGTTAAGAAGTTCCTCTCTCTGAGGCTCTGACCACTGGTAGCTTGGATCCTGTTCCCGATGCCGGTGAGCTACTATGAGTATTTTATATATTTTTAAATGTTTTTATTTTATATTTTAATATTAAAAAAAAGGTATTAAATACGTTAGAAAATGAATAAAGAACATAATATAATTCCATAACCACATTATTTTTTGAAAATTTCACCGATATACCTGCCTATCTGTTTTTTTTCGATATATCGAATTCGATATCATTATTTTTTTAAATATCGGTTTCATATACATATCGATACTTTTTGGGACTTCTTGCATCCCCACTGGTCGCGGCGGCGAACGTCACTGCCCGTGGCCTGCAAACTGTACTGCATGGATTGCCACCCCGCCAGGCGCATCGCCGTTCGCGCCGCCCATTCCCGTGGCCAGGCAGTAAGGGGTGAAATAGGGGATGATAGTTTTTTCGAGGTTAGGAGATTTTTTATGAAAATTCTTATTCCATTGGGTTTTACCTCATAATGTTCCCCGACATATTTGAGTTTTGGCGGGAACAAGTTACGATGACGCACTCTCACACCTTATGAGCGGTCTGAGCGGAATGGCAAGGCTTGCGGTGCCTTGCCATTCCGCTCAGCACGCATATCGCATCCCCGCACACTCCCGGAGTGAATGAAGCGCGAGCAACGGAAAACGTGCTTCTAGTTAGGGAACGTGGGTTAGCGGTTATTAAGTTAAGAATGACTAATATTTTTTTGAACAAATTCCATGTTAGAAGTAAATAACGTTTTTTTAACGAATTGTTTTGAGAAAATCGCAGTATTGAATACTTGACTAAAATACCGTTATGGTGGACTAACTAGAATTAAGATAAGTTTTTCATCATAAATAGTCTATAGTATTGTTTTTTTTGTATTTTATGAAAATTGATCCTTAACTATAAACACGTTATACGCTCTTAGTGTATTTGTAGTCAAGAATAATCAAATAACGTAGTTTAAGCTAATAAAACGTTAAAAAAATATTAGGCGAATTTGGAAACTAAGGTACTTAAACGTGCATCAAGCTAAGAAGTGTGGTATAGTCACTTTTTAGTCAAGAATTTGTTGCATATTTTGCCATTTAACGGTATATCATGTTTTAATATCTCTAAAACTGTAAGTGATAGAGCTATGGTTCTTAGACAGAAAGATAGAGAATTTAAAACTGTAATACTTTGCATTCAAAACTCAAAATCGACCATTTGAGGGTTAACGGGGTTCTAGTTAAAGGACGGCAGAGTAGCCATGTCAAACATGCGGCCCACTGAGCATTTTCCTGCGGCCCGAATCAATTTTGAAATCAGCCAGATAATACGGCCTGCGAGCGTGTTGAAAACCGTATTTGAAAACGCGCGCGCTTCTTCCAGTCCTTACACGTATCACGACTGTTTTCGACGACCGACGTAAGTTGTCTGTTGTTGTATATGTGATTTTGGTTATTAAACACTTTGACATACCACATTTAATTTTTAAATATAAAAAAAATAGTATAATTATGTCTACGGTCTTCATGCTTTGGACCCACCAGTGACTTTTTGACATGGCCGCTTCAGAGCAACTTCAATTTTTCCTAAATAAAATTCCTCTCAGGTTTTTTAAATCTTGTTCCCACTTCCATCACCGTATTTTTCACTTAACAGTATAACGATTTAGTGGTCTACCGTCCGCGTCGTCTGGGAAATTGCCCGTGTGGTATCCACTGCGCTGGAAGAGATTAGAGTCTTGGCGTTGGGCGCCATTCATTGCCTCCCCGACCGTGATAAATCGCTACCCGCTAATTGCTTCGTACCTAGTTCCTAAATGGAAATAAGTTATCTCTTGGAGCAAAGTAAAATAAATCTTTTTGGAAGTTGGTTTGATAAGCAGAGTTGATAATTTGTACTAAAGTGTTGAATTTGCTCGCGATTTTAGAACGCTCTCACACTAATTTCGGAACTAAGAATTTTCTCCGTGAAAGAGCTTTTTTTTTAATATTTTAAAGTGATATCGGTTTCTTCTAGGTATATTATTTTTATAAAATTTCTCTGCACTTATTAGGGTGTCATCAAGATCCATCTAAGATGTTCTAATGTTTCTATGGATTAAATTATTTGGTCATTGGAACATTGAATTACAATTCTTTCACTGGTGGTAAAAATATTTCAAGATATCGTTTGATTGTTTGATTTTTATTTCTGTAAATAAATCTGTTAATGACACTTTTACAAGTCAATTTTATATGTTTTTTAAAACTAGATTGCGCCGGCATTTCCTTTCTGACTATCTCTGACCTATCTATCGATCTATCGTTACTTTTTTAGTTCTGGTTTATATTGGTTTGTATTTATTTATCTTGACGACCGCCACCGTAGCAGAGCGTCCGTCCCAGATTCCCGGATTGGATCCAATATTTGTAAAGCGTACAAATATTTGTTTTTAATTTGGGCGTTTGTGTACTGGCATTATGGTACTCAAGGTACTTACCAGTTGTCTCAACCGCCTTCCAAGTAATTTAAAAATAAATAAATGACTTCCTCGTTGGTCTAGTGGTCGCAAGCCCGACTGCGGAGCGTGAGGTCCTGTGTTCAATCCCCAGGTCGGGCAAATTGAAATTGGGTTTTTCCATGGGAAATTTCTTAGTAGCAGTCTGGATTTGTATCCAGTTGATGGGAATAGGATTGCCCCCTATTAAATAGGACTTAAACATAACGGCGAAATGAGGGTGTATTATACACCTCTGCCCAACCCTTGAGGAATACAGGCGTGGTGTTATTTTATGTAAATAAATGAATCCCACTTTGGAGTTATGGCTGGGCAAATAATCTTTGTAAATGTGCGTTTGCGAAGATTCTTAAGTTGCTACATATTAATCATACTCAGTATAAATTACACTAATCTCAGACTTGGTTCGTTGCACCGGTTTATATCATATACTTTGTCATATTTCTCAGAAGTCTAAACTCATAAATAACAGCAAATAGAGATACAAATCTGCACAGCAGTCTGATAAACAGGAAGAGCGCCATCAAAGTGAATTTATATTGCATTCTGTGAAGGAAGTACACGTCAGGTGTTGTGAATAAGGAAGTACGGAGTATCGTACCGTTGGCCTGGATACGTTTCTAGGTTTAGGCGCGCCCCTATCGGCCGAAATGGTAAAGATAAAAATGTTAAATAGAGAAAGATAGTATTTGCTGTGGTTAGAAGCCTTTTGAATGAACACTAGTATTTTTTGATTTATTGGTGTAAGGCCCGGACTCCACCAAAGCGGAGATGTGCGGAGATGTCTGGATCAACCAATAGGATTGCGTTATTTTCAAATCTCTCCGCTTAGCTTCAACTCAAAACGAATTCCTATTGGTTGTTTACGAGACATCTCCGCACATCTCCGCTTTGGTGGAGTCCGGGCCTAATATGCAGAATTAAGAAGCATCTTATATTTACAGGCTGTCCCAAAACTCAACGTTAAGCCGGGAGCAAATGAAACGGAAGATTAAGGAGGACAAGAAAAAAAAAACATTTCCGAATTTTAAAGTTAACATTACATTTGGTGTTAACATTATTTATGATTTAATATTTGACGATGCAGTGACTAAGTGATCGATTCCCACACGGAACAAAAATTTGCATGGCCTACAGATGGTTGTTTCGGGTCTGGGCGTTTGTGTATGTGAGATTTGTGTCTGTAAACGCATCCACGATACAGGAGAAATCCTAGTGTGTGAAAAAGTTTAAAGAAAAAACAAAGATATTACACATATTTTATTTTTGAACAGTCATAAACTGCTATATCATTGGTTCCTGGCTTGATGTTAAAAGTTGCGTATTCAGGGTAGCAAATTGGTCTCAGTTTGATAAAGATATATGTATACTGCTTGAAATATTACGCACACTCATGTGTACGCAGAACAGGTAGGCTTTTTCGTAGCCTTACGTTTGCGAGGATCACGTTATAGGATATCATGTACCGCAATACTTGGTTTGGTAAATAGGGTTTACGCTAAAACCCTTGACATTGAATTGGCTGATGTGATTATCATCGAACACAGCTAAGAACTGTCTTGATTAAGGGTTGCCGCATATTGCGAATAAAATTCGTGCGAAAATTATTCCCAAAATCTGCGTACTATGAAACCATTTTGAAGCGCGCGCACTGCGAATAATTCACCGCAACCGCAGTGCGCGCTAGCTCTATACCAGCTTTCAAACAAAAATACAGCATTGAAATTGGTTCATCAGGGTGTGAGCTTCGGTTTCAGACAAAGGGTTCAAACTTATAACACGCATTTTTATTTGCGTTGGTTCAAAATCAAATAAAACGTGATAGTTTCTAATCATGACAAAAACATCAAATTATGTATACATGTATCATCAAAGTGGGTTTCCTTATCAATGTCAGGCAATGGGTGTTGGTAGATATCCGCAAAGTTGGACAGTTTGCTCAACTTATAACTCGGTTGAGTGAAAAACTCGGTTAGTGGGCCACGGATTTGCATTCATCAAGGGTAGTTTACCCATCGACATTTGAATAAACAGCGCCTGTTGTATGCGAAATATTATGTTAAGACCCAATTTCACCATACTCTATTAGTTATTAATATCCTGTTAAACATTTTAACAGACTGTTTAACAGTACATTGAAATTGACATTGACAGCTTAACAGAACATTAACAACTAACATTGTATGGTGAAATTGGGTCTTAATGTACGAGTACCTATGAATGGAAATATGAATTGGCGTAATATGTATGTAAAATGTGACAATATGATGAGATGTTCAGATAATCTGGTGGTTCCTTGTGCTAGTATTTCGGCGTTTCTCGGCTAAAAACATCAAGCTAGAAAGAGGCCAGATGCCCATTTGATGAAACTACTTGCACTCCATACTTTGGTACATAATTTCAGCTGAATAGTTCTAAAATATGTAGGGCAGACTTGCAGAGTAGTTTTATTAATTGGGCACCAGCTTAAAACTTTTTATAAGTAAATAATGAGTAGGGATTAGAAAATCTGTGGCCCTTAGGGCTCTTACACACCACGTTTTTTTCAGGCGCTGTCGACGCGCGTCGCACGCAACTATAACGCACTGCAAACGCGATGTTATCGCAACCAATTTACCTATACACACGTTCATAAAATTGTATTATGCAGACGACGACTTTTTCGCGAGCTGTCGACGCGCTCGTAGCGCGGAGTTACATCGATACAGACGCGCTGGGACAGCGCGTCTCTTTAGGGTTGGACCTCATCTGGCAGCACGGAATCGCCTTTTTCCGTCGCCCTTTCTCTTTCTGTCGCTTAAAACTGCCATTTGCTAGACCGAGACAGAAAGCATAATGCGATAGCACGCGGCGGAATCCTCGAGGCGATCGGCATCACGGACAAAATGCAATGGTCGGCAATGGCAGTTCTAAGCGACAGAAAGAGAAAGGGCGACGGAAAAAGGCGATTCCGTGCTGCCAGATGAGGTCCAACCCTTAGCTGCAAACACATACGTACAGCGCGTTTGATTTGTACGCGCGTTTTATTTTGCAAGGAGAGTTGCTCACGCGCGTCTTAAGCGCGACACATGCTCCTTCGCGCGCGTGCTACACGCGTTTTACTTTGCAAGGAGAGTTGCTCACGCGCGTCTGTAGCGCGTTTCTCGTGAGTTTGCAGCGATGCAATCGCAAGTAATCTGTCTATTTCAAGTTTAGCCGCGCCGACAACGCGCGATAGCGAAACGCGCGTCGACGGCGCCTGAAAAAAACGTGGTGTGTTAGAGCTCTTATTTTTACTAACTGAAGCAACAATAAGTTTTCTGTGTTAACTGGAAGTTAGGAAAATTAGTTCGAAGTACTATCAACATTGTATATTTTGTTTGTAGGACAGCAATTATTTTATCTGTGCCAACATATCAGAATACTCATCGTAGTTCAATATAATTTCCTATCGATTCATGACCTTTCATGGGATCCATATGTGGCAACAAAGTTTAAAAGCATCATTTATAAAGTTGTCGACACCAATAATGGAGTAGAGGGCGGGATAGCGTCCCCATTTATCGTCCTTACACAAAAAGTTGAAACAATTTGTTCCATGTTATTAGTACACTGTCACAACAAACATTGAAAGACGGGAACGATTTACAGAAATGCCCGCATGAACGAATACTTGTGTTGAGATTACGAGAGGCTTTTCGAAAGCTGCTTTTGTTTTTGTATTGCCAAATGAAAATGTAGTAATTTCGATGCGGGCATAGAAAACTATTAACATTATCTTAAAAGTCGATTGTTTCCGCTGTGAATTTTATTTGTTAAGTTTTGAAAGCTTTCGTGTATTTTAGAATGGAATGCTCGTTTAATTATTTTTTCTTAGATTGACAAAACAGCTGTATCGATGTTTTATGTTTCATCATTTCATGAATGTAGGATTAAATACATAATAATTTAATTTAGAAGAAGAAAGATTATGAAGAGATTTTTTTTTCTTTAAACTAATTATTTTTTCAACTTGAATATTTTCTTAAATCTTTCGCACTCTTTGGACTGAGGGATACAAAGACTTTGTAAATATACAGTACCTTTATCTTTTTTCTTTATCCCTGCCCTGAAGCTTTTTATTATTATTTTGCGAGTAAAACAAAACGCAATTTAGCACAAGGTTGATTAATGTGATGTTTCTGTTTTAGGATATGACGCGGCAATCTATACCGGTGGCGACAAAAGGTGAGTTCACCCTATTATTTTTTGATAAGGTTAACGTCGGCAAAATATGTACCGGAGGGGAAATGATTATTAAATGATAGAATCTGTGACTTATAAACATTATTTTGTTTAGTTTTCCGTCGCTCTATAAAAATGAACTAGTCTTAGGCACATAACGCACTAATCATCTAATTGGTCTTATAGTAATACTCGCCTAGTTTTCAAACCCAACTTTAGAGGTTTTTAGTGCTTTCTCTGCCTAAAAAATAAAAAGGATATTATTTTCCCATCCTTCAAAGTAAAGGCTAATTTACACTAGGAGTGTTCACGAGGCGAGACTCGTTCTGACTTTGGCTTTCTCGGCGAGGAAAACAGAGATAACACGAGACTTGTGCACCTAGTTTTGATGTTTAATAAAGTACCTACCTGAAATACGGACTGAAAAAAATGTTTTTGGTCAAACTTAATACACTTTTTTTTCTTTATTAAATTATTCTCGTGTAAATCAGCCTTTAACCTTTAGTCGCACATTTCCAGTAATTTCTGTCAGAAAATTTCTAACGCGCGTCTCTGCTCGTATATTTTATACTAGACCCCGCACATTGTCAGAATTTGCCGGATCCGGCTGCCTGTTGGCTCTATTACAAAATGGGAGAGGGTCTTCGCTTACGTGTCAGAAAATTTAACAGAAAATTTCATAAAGAAATTTCTGATAATGTGCGGCCAGGCTTACTTAATCTCTCAATTCAATACAAACTTTAAGAAAGTTGATTAACTAAAAATTTCATACAAGTCTTGACTTGTTTAGTTGTTTTGCAGCACCTTTACCAAAAGGACGAACAACACTTGTTACATTTAGTCATACAACTGTTTTATGTCCATGAATCATACTGAAGTACGTGTTAAGTATTCTATGTATCATATCTTAAATATAGGCCACGTGTTGCCTAAGGATATAATACCATCAGAATACAGTATTAACAAAATTTCACAACTGTCAAAATGTTTTGAAATATCTTACTCATCGGTTATATTAAATGTTGATGAATGCTTTAAACGGAACTTTGACGTCAGCATTATCAGTATTTATTGATATTTTATGATAATGTTCAGTGTTTTGCAAAATCGTTTTTAGTTAACATGCTTTGAATTAAGAACAAGAACCAAAAAGTTGTCAATATGGAAAATGACACAACTGAACGGCCCGAGGGCTGCGAGCGATTTTAGTTTTAGCTGCCAACCTTTTTTTGTCTATTACATATTATTAACCAATTCACTAGAGCATAATAAAACCTTTATTTTGAAAAAATAATACCTAGTTGAAATCGCGTTAAATTAGCTTGAGAGAATTTAAGTAAATAGGTTAAAAACGGTGCTTGCAATACATTTTTAAAGCACTATTTATTGATTTAAATTAAGTAAATTTTCACAAGACAAAGAATGAAATAAAAAAAAAACAAAAAGTATGTGAGGGAAAATTCTAAATTTTTTTTTTAATGTTATTATCGAAACCTTTTCTCTCCACATTTAATGTGGAGAGAAAAGGTTTCAAACATAGACTTTTTCCATCGGTCTTGTCAATATTGGACCATAGTAATTAATTAACCCAAAGAAGGATACCCCAAAGCTTCGCGCAAAAGCTCATATAATGACGTCACACTTGCGTAAATCGCCTTTTAAAGTGTTCTAACTGGCATGAAACAAAAATAATGTCTCCACGAAGAAGTAAAGACGTTCTAATGAGGCGACGACGTTGCCCTAACGGTTGGTCGCAATCTTAATGACGATCTTGTGCGAGCATGACGTGTGTCAAGCTCGCTATAAAACATATTTTAGTACATTTTAGCTGATGATTCGTATTGTTCGTGATTTTCTTTGTGATGGCTACTGTTGGATTATTTTTGGATCAGGGTGTCGCTATTTTCTCGCGTTGTGTGTGACTTTAGGCGTAGGCATTTTGAATCGTTTCCGTTTTGCAGTTCTTGCTGAATGTAACATTTTTGTAACGAGGATAATGATTTTGACTGCCTCGTTGGTCGCAAGCGCGACTGCTGAGCGTGCGGTTCTGGGTTCGATCCTCAGGTCGGACAGTGTTATCGGTTTTTCCGTGTGAAATTTTCAGTCGCAGCCCATAATCTGGATTTGTGCCCGGTTGATGGCATTAACCGGTTACGTACTGCCCGTCGTCCCAGGACGACACTTAATGTCTTATCTATTGTGTCTATAATTACGGTGATTGAGAGTTTAAGCTCGCCTCTTATTACATGAGAACCTATACACCTCTGACCAACCCTTCAGGGAATACTTGCGTGATGTTATAGTATGTTTTATGTTCTTTCCCATTTAAATTTTCTACCACAAAAAAACCTTTTTGGAATAATGTATACTTATTGGACTTTGAAATACGCAAAACATTTGAACTAAAATATTTTTTTATCATAAAATTGTCATCGTAAAATTCCGTGAACGTTCATTATAATAATATGTCCACAAATATTGGTAATGCATTGCAACGAGGGCGGAACATCGGCTCTGTTCACATCACGCGATGATTCATTAGATTACTGCATAACGTTAACCTACAGAGAGTGACTTTCTGCTATCTAATATTAGGCCATGTTTAGATACAGATAGTAATTTTACTTGCTAGATATTAAAAAAATTTGTTTCCTTTGTTCTCTTATCGACATCCCTTATCCTTGCGCACATAGAAGAATATTGCAACATTAATTAGCTCAAGCCACTGAGCCTTAGAAAGTCATACTAAGTGATCCAAACAGAGGCTACGAGGCTGAAACTTTAGACAAGTTCTTTTCGAATTCTACTTTCTATTACTACTATTTCAAACTTGTTCCGGCAACAAAAAGCCCTGTTTTGTAATGCAGCATACACACCTAGCCAACAAACGCCAACGGACGGAGCCCAATATTGCTAAAAATCGAATGAAACCGGATTCGTTCTAAACAAAGTTTGGTTAAATTCAACAAATGACGAACTTTCGGTGGCGATTGTTGGCTAGGTGCACACATTGCATTACAGACACAGCCAAATTTTCAAAAGATTTCCAAGGGATTCACTTAATCCCATAGCCAAATCTTCGTAATTGTCAACCAATTAAACCGGTTTTAAATTCATGGAAATAAAAGTCACTTATCACTTATTGTAACTTATCTCTGTCAGGGTCTTCTATTATACGACATCTTTCAGAGCATTTATCAGCAATAAAATACTGTATGTTGTTACCCTCCGGGATATCATGTAGGTATTGGAATGATGGCTGACCCTGTCCATGAAGGCTGATACCCTAAATCACCTATACACCCACGGGAAAAAACTAAACCCCCCTGACTACGCTTAGCACGGCTAACAGTGTTGCAAACCGTTAATCTTCCTGCCGTGTTCCCAAGTTACTTGGGGTTGGCGTAATATATTTTTCTCCCATTCTTCCTTGTCAATCGTAATCTCATTATTTACTCCTTTCTTTCTTGCAAACCGTTAATGATCGTGTCGAATTCTTATTGTACAACGAAATATAGATAAATAAATACTTGTCCTATCTACACCCGTCCTTATCGCGCTAAAGTGAGACGGCACTACTTTGACGAAGCTTTGTTGTGCATAAGCGTCGCTGCGTCTGGCTGGCGGGTTCAACGGTCGCGGGTCATTTGTTGGACAGGTGGGGCACGCGAAATTGTTGTCACAAACATTGGTTTGTTTTGTATTGATACGGGAAATAATTATATCCGGGTTTTTTTCATGGAAGCTAATGTTCTAATAGTAGCACACAATCGTGGAAAGTTGAACTATGGAGGGAGGATTTTCCCAGAAGTGTGACAGCTAGCAGCGCGGGCTAATAAAAAGTTCAATTGTCCCATTTATCTACTAATGCCTGGTTCGTATGACCAAAAACGAATACGATAATAACGAGTAGCATTTATTGCCAAACTAAACATATAAACAGACCCACGATTTTACCTGTGATAGTTTCCATCTTATTTAGGGTTACCACACGACAGGAATATTCCTGAAATGTCCGGAATTTTGACCCCCAGTCAGGGAAACCAAGGTAATCAGTTTTTGTCAGGATTTTTTAAATTGAAAGATACAAATGTGTGTATTTTTTTTTCATCTTTTTTAGCCTATTTTGAAATGCTCGCTGCCTTTATATACCAAATACAACGCTCAGACAAAATGTCAGTTTACTGAAAAGTCAGGAAACCTCGTTATTTGATCTGGTAACCCTAATCTTATGGGCGAGTCAACTATGCAAAGCTATTGGGTCTTTGCATCACTAATAAGTAATAAGTGAAGATACAACAGTCCTAATTTTAACCAATGACTTAGTAAATCTTAGGAATCACCCGTAAACCGCTTAATCCTCAAGCAAGTTTCAATTGCGGAAGTTGACTCCTGAGACTGACTCATTGTGGACACATCCGCGCAAGTCAACTTCTGGAAGTTTTACCGACCCAGCACTTGCTTTAATTACTTGCACAATATAATTTAGCGCTTAATGGCCATATTTTATAGTCAAACGTTATTCAATTCTAACTTACCGTTAATTTCTTGTTTTTTTCTTTAGATTATTATTTGTCTTGATTGCGTTTGCCCCTAGTCGCACCTGATGGTAAGCGAAGATAGTGTCTAAGATGAAGCACACGAGTCCAAGTAACAGAGATATAGAAGGATTCCCCTCTACCTCTCTGGCTTTCACATACACACGACGGAACACCGTAAACTGCTTGGTGTCGGAATTTAATGCTGTCACTGTCACTTTGCCTTGAAGTGACAGTGACAGCTGTCACTTTAAGGCAGAGTGTCAGTGTTAGCACGAAATTAACGGCAACTTAAAATTGAGTGGCGTTTGACTATTAGGCGCTATAAATCTCAGTCTGCTGCCGGATATACGAGTTTCCTGAAAATACCGGTAAAAATTCTAATTGCACCCTAGGTGACGCCTGTGATCCCTAAATAGTAGGTATGCCAGTGATACTTAAATACGGTGACAGTTAAGTCCCAATGCGATAGGGCGAGCTTATCGCTAAACCCGAGCTGAATTAGTGCACTATTCTAATTCATAGACCCGGGATTGCGTTTCTGTGCGGTAGGGTCCCCAACTGTTCGTGGAAATGTAAGGAAGGAGCCTTAATACAGGGTTATTGGAAAAACCATTGGGTCATTGTACTCATCATTATGAACAACTTTTACTATGGGACCAAAACGAAAATCGCGAAAACAAAACAGCTCATCTCTACATTTTGACGAGTTATGCGAACAAAAACGCACAGCTGTTTTTTTTTGTAATTTCAGGTTTGGTCCCATAGTAAAAGTTGTTCATAATGATGAGTACAATGACCTCTTAAGAGGTTGTAAATGTTTTTCCAATAACTCTGTATACAGCATGATCCATTAGCCACCTTACATTCGAAAACCATGATCTCTGCTCATCATTCTATACAACTTTTACTATAGGACAAGCTTTGAATTAGTGAAAAAAAAAACAATTCAATATAATCAACGTTGCTTAGCAAAATTTCTGAAACGGCAGATTTTTTTCACAAATTCAGAGTTTGTCCCATAGTAAAAGTTGTACTATGGGACAAACATTCTGTGAGCAGAGTTCAGGTTTTCGGATGTAAAGCGACTAACCATTCATGCTGTATAAATTCATAATAAATGAAAAAAAGAGGTCTTCGTCCGCGAAACGACTGTAACTAATTAAATTAAAAGAATTGGCACGGCTAATGAGGCGCTTATAAGAAAGAATTCAGGAGCAAATTCCGGAAGAGCTGCCATCTTACTTGTACGTGACTTTAATTCCCACGTATTATTAAAATTTTAGTTCCATGAGAGATACGATCTCTCAATGTCTGTGAATGCGATAATATTGTATTATTCCGTTGCAAAGCAACCCAACCCTCTCTAAAAGATAACATTAATTTATCTTATTCCCATATCTGGGTTAATTTCAGAAACTTATCAATATTGAACCAAAGTTTTTTGTTCCTAATAGCCGACGTGTCATTGAACTCATAATTGTGTCACCTGCGGCGCGGGTGCATTTATTTTTGTGAAACATTCATAATGGTTTTAGTAGGACACAGTGTGACACAGAGTTTAATTTAACTACTTAATATGTCAGCTTTATTCAGCTATCAGCCTAATTAATTGTCCCGAAATAATATTTGAGAATTTAAAGCTGTTTTACAGGAGAGCTATTATCTTATTAGAAGTAGTAATTAAGCTTAGATTTTTAAATTGATGATGCCGCGCACTAGGTTGTTCTGTCTGTATACGGTCTTCTGAGTTGTGGCCCGGAAAGTCATCTCTGGCTTCTAATTTCAGTGTCCTCAGTTTGTCAGCTATCGTCATTTCTTCTCTCTTGTAGGCACGAGTTACACGACTAACTCATGCTGTGGTGAAAAGATTATCCAGTCAGCGAGATTGACAGTGGGGCTAACAGCCCAGGGTGTGCCGGACGTACTTGAGTATCATCACTCAGGGAAGCTCTTAAAGCACTTTTATGGTCACTGATATAACGTATATAGAAACCTAGCCTAATATTTTCTGAAATTAACTCAAATCTTATCCATTTGTGTGCACGTAGTAGGTATTTAAAATAAGGAAAGGGAACGTGATATAATTATACTATTTTCACCGTGAGTCAGATGTTTCTCTACAAAACTTTAGCATACAAAGAATATCAAATATCTTACAAAAAAAAACATGGAAAACATTTCTATTTTACGGTTTTCGAGGATGTCGTTTACGTTTTTTCGATAGCAGTCTCCTTACGGCTACAATTTACGAAATTACCGCTATGTCAGGATTCATCTTTAGATGAGCAGGATATTCAAATTGTTAACAAACCTAAAGTCTTATACTATAATCGGTATCAATTATGATGAATCTATATTTATAATCATAAATATTACAAATAACTTTCACTACATTGACGTAATGGATCTAATCAGTACGTTCCCAAGCCAATCGCACTCGTGCTCTTAGTTATCTGCATAGGAAGCGAAGTACGAATTATTTCGTACCAAACATGCAGTAGATACAACGTTGACCGAATTAACAACAGCTGACCACTTATTTACACGTAATAAAGTCATAGTGTTAGTATTAATAAACTCGTTAATGTTAGGCTGTTTATCATTACTTTGGTCTACAAGGGTGGCTAAATTTTTCTCTGTAATGAGACTAATTGGGCCGACAAAGTTTTCAGTCCGGAAGTTTTTGTATTCATGTCCCGTTCTGAATTCACTTGTCCCTAGAGGCCCCTCGAGTTCGGATCTCCTCTGCTTGAGAGTAGTCTCCCCTTCGGCTTGAGGGTGTTGACGTTTCTCATAATGTCGCATTTTGATAGGCCGACGGACACTTTTTAGACAGTTTGAAAAATATAGGCACTTTCGATATCAGCTCTAGTAAAGGCAGTATCAACAGATGTAGGTACCATACTTTCATTGTTGACATTGGTGTTATATGAAATCATGGACATAATATGTAGTTTAGTGCTCTAAGGCAGCAGCAAGCTAATTCACCTAACTAAAGAAGTTCCATTGCTGTGTAGTTGCACTTAAGTATGGATCAAAACAACGCTTTTCGAATTCTTTTAATCAGCAATCGCTGTCAGATACGCTGGCGAGAACTTAATTGCAGCGTCACTGCAACTTGATCGGCACGTCATGAAAGGACAATGGAACAAAATGTATGGACCCCGTCCCCACCCTTGTAGCACTATAGAGTGAGTTTGAATGAATGAACGAACGAATGAATAGTCGAGAATGAGTGAAGGAATGAATGAAATCGGTTTGAAATAAAATAAAAATGATATTTCATTTTTTACTATTTCCTCATTTTAAATCAATTATTGGCTGAAAAATAAATGCTATACTGACTTAAAGAATGAGTCATTATATTCAAAATGAACGGTTTATAAAGTCAATGAATCAAAAACTCCTAATGAAGAGTATTATAATTTGCCCGAACATGAGGACGGGACGGATGTGGGTGTGGGAATCACCGTATCTCTCGAAAAGAACGGCTGCGCTCTTTTCGGGATTCACCTCTATTCTCCATTTCCGGAACCAGACCCTGACGGCGCTAGCTACGGTTTGAAGGGTTCGAGTGATACTGTCGAGACTCCTACCGGAATACCGGAAAAGCAGATGGGAGTGTCGTCGGCGAAGAGACCCAACTTGGCGAATCCACATTTGGGAATGTCGCTGGAATACAGCGTGAACAGAAGGGGCGATATCACTACACAACTCCGGCGCGGATAGGGCGAGGAGACGAGAAGGTGCCTTCTAGGCGATAGCGGAAGGAGCGATCCGACAGAAAGTCTCGAATGATGAGCACGAGACTGTACGAGTTTGTATAATAAACCGTTGCGCCAGTTCTTGTCGAAGTCTTTTGCTACGTCGAAGAATAAATAGCATGCCCGTTTTGTACGAGCGCATGAAGCGGGAGCGACTATGCGGTGCAATTGTTGACTGCAACAGTGCTTGGTTCGAAAACCGAACTGTTCGTCGGGGATGCAATTCTGAGTACGATGCGCAGGTAATGGAAACCCTGTCGGGTGATATTACGTTTGAAAATGGTAACCGCTGCCTAGGGCCGCGCGCCGCGTCTCGCCTCTGGACGCGTGCGCCTCTCGTTATCTCTTTCCCACATTGAACTATTGTTACACTAGCTTTGGAGCTCTTCAAATAACCCCTTATCACTAACTAAAATAATTATATTCATATTGAAGTAATAATATAAGCATTTTTTAAGGTAATTTTTATGTTACTTTCATGCTAAATAACTATTAAACTATACATTTTACAGATGAGCTGTCATACAATAAAATTAAGAGATTAATAAGGTCTTTCATATACAATAGGTAAGAAAGTGCTACACTACTGGGGACGTTTTGTCCCATTGTCCTTACGTGAATTAGAGCGGTTACGCATTGAATTCGTGAAAATACGGATCTAGAGTCTAAAAAACTCGGACCGAATTCGGATATTGCTTACGCATTAATCCAATCTCTGATCCATATCCAAGCAATACAGGGGCCATCTTTGGCGTATGTCCGATTTGAATCCGAGGTAATGCGAAAACGTTCATACAAACAGTACTACGGCTACTTCGTTCCGTCACTATTTCTTCCGAATTGGAGACTAGTGGATGACGGAGATAAATCGGATGAGGGAAGTCGAAGAGGTAATGCGAAAACGTTCATACAAACAGTACTACGGCTACTTCGTTCCGTCACTATTTCTTCCGAATTGGAGACTAGTGGATGACGGAGATAAATCGGATGAGGGAAGTCGAATCTAGTGCGTAAACTACCATATAAATATTTCTATGACTTCGGAACGTATTTTTACGGATTCAGATCGGATGCAGTGCGTAACCGCTCTTAGCCTACCAAACTCATAAAAAATATTGTCATTGTCTTGGAAAATACCAATCAGAAGCTATAGTAATAGAATATTTGATTTACGTCTTTAATTAGTTCATGATGACACAATGACCTTTAGAAAAAAAAACCTAATGGATGACACACGAAATTACATTAACATTTCTATTTTCGGAGCGTCCTCGCCTGAACCTGACCTACCCTGACCACCTGTAACCTATTACTACGGCATATTAAGTTCAATAGCCGACTAGAAAATATAAATATGGTCACCCTAATCGCGTGCCGGCTCACATGCCCCCGAGTTGCGTCAATCGATTACGCAAGATTTATTTGGCAGCGATCGTGAGCTGAAATGTCCCAATTGCCTGTCCCACTTGAGACGTGGTCACTGTAGTTTTGTTACATTGTTAACGGTTTGTTGTATAATATGATTTAATCGATTTTGTGAAGGAAGAAAGTGTTCTTAGAATGTAACAAGAACTAATCGCATTTTCTTCCGATTTGCTGAAATGGTAATCGATGAAGGTACTTTATTTTGGTGTCCATCGGCTATGGGACTCGAAGTGACGTTTTTGAGCCGATAAGCATAGTATTATAATTTCACTGTAGTTTTGCATAAGCGAGCCATCATTAATGTTAATAATTTTGAAGTAATTAGTGATTGTCCAAATTGCTAAACCGTCGATTCGACTCGCGACCTCGCCGCGTGTTCAGCTCATGGTTAAGGGCTCCGTTGGGGTCCGAAACTAGTCGGGCAATCCCGAAAAATGCACATGAACCGTAAACCGTAACTAATAATAAACATTGTGTAAAGGACGCCGAGCACCGAAGATTTACGTAATAAAGATCGCGTATTGTAAACAATGTAATTACGTAATATTAAGTAATTCAAGTAGGATAGTTAATCGAAATAGCGAAGTCCGATACAAATGTAAGCAGGTCGGAACTTGTCGAGACAGGTTCCGACCTGATCAAGGAACCAAGGCTATTGGGGGCGGGGCTTGCGAGTTTAGAGAAATTTATTGCATAATCAAGCTATTCAATCTCGCATACCCGCGCTACTTGTGCCCCCGTAGCCGACTATAAATATAGGGACGATTTCCACTCAGGATATAGTCCGGATCCAGTTCGCAGTACAAGAAGTAGTCAGCAAGTAAGGTTCTATGTGTTCTCTAGTAATTGTTCTATGTGTTCTCTAATTGTTCTATGTGTTATTGTGCTAAAGTGTAAGTTATTGTGTTATTATTTCTATGTGTTTTGTTTCTATGTTTCTATGTGTTATTGTTTCTATGTGCTATTATTTTTGTGTGTTACTATTGTGCTATGTGTATTAAAGTTCTGTGTCGTAATATGTGAAGTATTATTATAAAGTGCTAAAGTCAAGTAGTCAGCAAGATAAACAATTATAATAGTGAAAGTTTAAGTGAAGAAGTTTTATTTTGAAGTAGTGAACGATCCCCCGAAAATATACAGTCCACACCCTACAGTTTCTGGTCCTTCGAGCCGGATTAAAGGAAGGAAGAATCCGCGACCACAGAGAACACAGAGTAAGTACAAATAAGGTGTTACCTGCAACTCACCGCCGACTAATTTTGCTAAAGTTACTGTGCACCATCTACCGAACGCGATGGTTGTCACCCGGAGTCAAAGTGACTTAGCAGAATTGGAGGAACAGAAGCGGGCCCTAGAACGAAGGGACGAAGAGTTGTTGCGTCACCGTGAGGCGGAACGCATAGAACGCGAACGACTGCGAAGACTATCAGTGAACCCACCAGCGTCACCTCAGGTTGAAAGTATGATAGGGCCAACCACCGTCGCGGACCGCGCCACTGCAGGACCATCGTCAGAACGGCAACGGACGAGGTCACCGCCGCGGTCAGTGAGGTCAACGACCAGTATAACGACGCGACTACGACTGGTTGAACTTGAGGCGGCCGAGAAGCTGGCGGCCATTCGAAGAAAGGAGCTTGACCTTGAAGCAGAACTGGTCAAGAAAAGGTTGGCTGCCGAGGTCTCCGCGATCCAGGATGACCAGGAGAGCATCCACGAAGATCCACTTCGAGAGGAGCACCAGCACCAGAAGGTGGACCAATGGCTGCGCACCAACCCCCTCAGCTCACGGGGGGAGGGGGGTGTCAGCGCAGAGACCAGGGAAGATCCGAAGCGGCTACGCTTCGACACGACACGCGGCAGATCACCGACGCCAACGAGAGCCAGAAACAGCATCGACCAGTTAGCTGCGACCCTGGAGAAGATGGCCAGACCGCGACTACGGCATACAGACTTGCCGACCTTCTCTGGTGCTATCAACGATTGGTTGCCGTTCAAGGCATCCTTTTACGACACGACGAACATGTACAGCGTGTCACCAGCAGAGAACCTACAGCGTCTAAGAAATTGCCTGAAAGGCGAAGCACGAGAAGCAGTATCAGCTCTTCTACACACGGCCACCGAACCAGAGGCAATTATGAAAACTCTGGAGCAGTGCTTTGGTCGACCGGAAGTAATCATCGATAAAGCACTCGAAGACCTGAAGAAGATGCCGAAACCCAGTTCCTCAGCCAGTGAACTGAACAGCTTCGCTATTAAAATACACAACACGATCTGTGTATTAAAAACAATAGACCGTAGGGGTTACCTCCACAATCCCTTACTGACCCGGGAAGTGCTGGAGAAACTTAGCCCACATCTTCGATCCCGGTGGTGCGACTTCGCCTGCGACAACGAAGGGACGGCAGAGCCAGAACTCGTCATGTTATCTCGCTTCTTGATGCGCGAAGCGGATAGGGCGTTACGATACACGTACGCCCCGCCGACCAGCAACGCGCCCACGAACCAGAAGAAGGAGACCAGGCCTGCCGTGACCTTAAAGAAGAGGCCACCTGCAGTATACACCACGACCGAAGATGCTGAAGAGGAAGGGTGCCCCAGCTGCAAGCAGAACCACGGGTTGACACAGTGCCCGAAGTACAAGGCGATGACCGTTGACCAGCGCTGGGAGTTCGTCAAAGACCAAAAGGTATGCTTCAAGTGTGCCAACAAGAAGCACCGACGCATCACGTGCAAGGCGAAGCTGTGCGGTGTGAACCAGTGCCGCCGGCCTCATCACGCCACGCTGCACCAAGAGAGGAAGGAGTCACCCGAAGTTAAGTCAGTGACTGATAAGAAGACAGAAGAACCGCTCAAGGAGGAGGCCGTCATGTCGGTGGCTACCCGATCAGCCAACGGCCCGAAGACTGTCCTCCTCAAGGTATGCCCCATCGTCATCACCGGTCCACGGGGGGAGGTGAAGACGCACGCGCTCCTAGACGAAGGAGCCACCATCACCCTCATCGATGAAGACCTGGCGGCGAGCATCGGGGCAGAAGGGATGTCGCAACCTCTGCACATCCACGGCGTCAACATGTCATCGCAGGACATGGACAGCAAGATCGTCACGGTGCAAGTGAAAGGGATCGGCGAGGGCAGCGCACCGCACCAGCTTCGGGCCAGAACCATGAAGGGCCTGAGGCTTCACCAGCAGTCAATACCTGACACGCTGCTGGAGTACGAGCACCTGCGCGACCTCCCACGAGAAGAAGTGTGCTACGAACCAGCACGCCCCGGACTCCTGGTGGGGACAGACCACTGGGAATGCATCGTGTCACGCAAGCTTAGGATCGGCGGCCCCAACCAACCAGCTGCATCCCTAACGCAGCTCGGTTGGGTAGTGCACGGGACCGCACCACGCAGAATGGTCATGAATGAAGACAACGTGTTGCACCTGTATGAGCAGCACGACCACCAGCGGCTTCACGACTTAGTGGAAACCCACTTCAAGATAGAAGCACTAGGCGTTGCGCGAGAACCACGCGTAAGCGACGCCGACCAGCGAGCGATGGCCATCGTGGAACAAACGACGAGGAAGATCGACGGTGGCTACGAGGTCGGACTGCCATGGCGACATGACGACGTCACCATGCCACCCAGCTACAACGCCGCGCTCCGCCGGTTAAAGAAGATCGAGCAGAAGATGGACGCCTCGCCTGACTTCGCCAAGCAATACAGCGCACAGATAGACAACCTGCTGGAGAAAAGGTACGCGGTGCCATGCGATGGCGCAGAACGCTCGAGCGCCGTGTGCTGGTACCTGCCCCACTTCGCCGTGCAGAATCCAAACAAGCCGGGCAAGCAAAGGTTAGTGTTCGACGCGGCGGCGAGGAGTCACGGTGTGTGCCTGAATGACAGGCTATTAGAAGGACCGGATCTGCTGTTATCGCTCCCAGGGATCATATTCCGATTCCGGGAAAAGGCGATAGCTGTCACAGCAGACATCCAAGAAATGTTCCTGAGGATTAAGATTAGGCCTGAAGACCAACCGGCGCAGCAATTCCTGTGGAGAGGCAGCGACCGAACGAGAACCCCGCGCTGCTACAAGATGACGAGTATGATCTTCGGCGCGGCCAGCTCACCGTACATGGCCCACTATGTTCGCAACCACAACGCGGACATACACGGGCAGGAATACCCGCGCGCGCTGGAGGCCATAAAGGGCAGCCACTACATGGACGACTTGGTGGCGAGCTACGACGATCCACAGGAAGCTTTGAAGACCATCCAAGAAACAAGGAAGGTGCACGCAGTCGCCGGGTTCACTCTGCGAGGATGGAGCGCCAACGACAAGACGGTGCTACACGACGTGCCCCGGGCGCTGCATGCCACAACGCCTGTACAGCTGGGAGGAGAGCAGCCTGAGAACAAAATCCTCGGGCTGTACTGGAACGCCGAAACAGACGAACTCGGGTTCAACACAACAATGAGCAGAGTTCCAGCAGCAGTACGAGGACAAGCACGCGCGCCGACGAAACGCGAAGCACTCAGCGCAGTGATGTCGATTTACGACCCCCTAGGACTGCTGAGCCACTTCACGGTACGAGCGAAGATCATCCTCCAAAGCTTGTGGCGACTACAGATCACGTGGGACGAACCGATCCCAGACGAAGAGAACGAGCTCTTCGCAAGTTGGCTCGCTCAGCTTACCGCAGTCACTCACCTCCGGCTGCCCAGGAACTACACGAACAAAAGGTACGAGAGTATAGAATTGCATGTCCTGTGCGATGCCAGCGAACAGGCCTACGCAGCCGTGGCCTACTGGAAGACCAGGAATTGCGACGGGACTACGAGCATCGTGCTAGTCGCCGCCAAAGCCAAGGTGGCGCCCCGACGGGCGCAGACCATCCCTAGGCTTGAACTGCAGGCGGCGGTCATAGGAGCCCGACTCGCCGACGCCATCAGAAAAGAGCATCGCATCGAGGTCAGCAGAACAGTGTACTGGACCGACTCTTCCACCGTCGTGCACTGGATACAGCACGATATGCGACGCTACACACCATTCGTCGCGCACCGGCTGGGAGAGATCGCCGAACTAACCTGCAAAGAAGAATGGCGTTGGCTACCGACAAACGAAAATGTAGCCGACGACGCCACCCGACTCACCGACGCGCCGATCAGCGCGACCGACCGATGGTTCCAGGGGCCTAGCTTCTTGCACCTATCAGAGGAGCAATGGCCCCGGAAAGCGTCGCACGAAGAAGATGAACAAGAGGTCCTACACATCGCCGAGGGCCCACGAGACAGCTGGCTACCTGATCCTGCCCGCTTCTCAAAGTACGAGACACTGGTGAGGGCCGCGGCCAGGGCACTCGCCTTCATCGACATGTGTCGACGCACCGCTACGAGGTTAGAGCACAAGCACATTCAGCGCGCCGAAAAGGAACTCCTGCAACGAGCACAGCAGGAAAGTTTCGGCGAGGAACTGAAGAGGATGCAGTCGGCTCGTCCCATCCCTAGGACAAGCAGGCTATACAAGCTCGACCCAACGCTGGAAGACGGCCTCCTGCGGGTACGAGGTCGCATCGAAGCAGCCACGGCGCCCCAAGAAACAAAGCGGCCAATTATTTTGGACGGCCGCCATCGACTCACGAAGCTCCTGGTGCTTCGGGAACACTGCGCAGCGGGACACGCCAACCGCGAGCGCGTGACCAACGACCTAAGACAGCGGTACTGGGTCATTCACCTGCGACCCACCGTACGTGCGGTAGAGAGAAATTGCGCTCTCTGCCGGAAACTTCGAGCTGCGCCACAGACACCAGCCACGGGAGACCTGCCACGAGCCCGCCTGGACCCGTTCCACCGACCGTTCTCCAATTGCGGCGTGGACTACTTCGGGCCGATGATGGTGAAGGTCGGTCGAAGACGAGAGAAGAGGTGGGGCGCACTATTCACGTGCCTCACATGCCGGGCGGTACACCTGGAACTCGCCGCATCCCTCTCAACTGATTCAGCAATAATGGCGCTGCGACGAATGGCGGCACGCAGAGGATGGCCGCAACTGATGTATTCAGACAACGGCACGAACTTCAGAGGAGCCGATCAAGAGCTCAGGGCAGCCTACAAGGAGTGGCTGCCAGCCCTGAAAGACGTAGGGCAACTGCATCGAATGGAGTGGCGATTCATTCCCCCCGGCGCTCCAAATCAAGGAGGCGCCTGGGAAAGGATGGTGCGGTCAGTGAAGACCGCTCTCAGCGTCACGCTACGGGAGAAGGCGCCGTCCGAAGAAGTTTTGAAGACTCTGCTCGCTGAGGCAGAATTCTCCATCAACGCGCGCCCCTTAACTCACGTTAGCGTGAACCCACATGATCCAGAGGCGCTCACCCCCAACCACTTCCTGTTGGGGTCCTCCATGGGCCTGCCAACGACGGGGCCCTGCGACGAAGCGGACCGAAGAACATGGCGGGCAAGTCAAGCTCTCGCCGACGTATTCTGGGCCCGATGGGTCCGGGAATATCTACCCCTGTTGGTGCCACGCGGCGAGCCACAGAACACAGCGCGACCACTGCAAGACGGCGACATCGTCCTCATAGTGGACGGCACCCTCCCGCGGAACGTCTGGCCGATGGGAGTGGTGGAGCGAACACATCGAGGACCGGACGGAGGCATCAGGGTCGCCGAAGTAAGGACCAAGACGGGGACCTTCCGGCGCCCCGTGAGCAAGCTCGTCGTCATTGTGAAGAAAGAAGAGGCTACGCAAGCTGCGCCGGGGGGAGAGATGTAAAGGACGCCGAGCACCGAAGATTTACGTAATAAAGATCGCGTATTGTAAACAATGTAATTACGTAATATTAAGTAATTCAAGTAGGATAGTTAATCGAAATAGCGAAGTCCGATACAAATGTAAGCAGGTCGGAACTTGTCGAGACAGGTTCCGACCTGATCAAGGAACCAAGGCTATTGGGGGCGGGGCTTGCGAGTTTAGAGAAATTTATTGCATAATCAAGCTATTCAATCTCGCATACCCGCGCTACTTGTGCCCCCGTAGCCGACTATAAATATAGGGACGATTTCCACTCAGGATATAGTCCGGATCCAGTTCGCAGTACAAGAAGTAGTCAGCAAGTAAGGTTCTATGTGTTCTCTAGTAATTGTTCTATGTGTTCTCTAATTGTTCTATGTGTTATTGTGCTAAAGTGTAAGTTATTGTGTTATTATTTCTATGTGTTTTGTTTCTATGTTTCTATGTGTTATTGTTTCTATGTGCTATTATTTTTGTGTGTTACTATTGTGCTATGTGTATTAAAGTTCTGTGTCGTAATATGTGAAGTATTATTATAAAGTGCTAAAGTCAAGTAGTCAGCAAGATAAACAATTATAATAGTGAAAGTTTAAGTGAAGAAGTTTTATTTTGAAGTAGTGAACGATCCCCCGAAAATATACAGTCCACACCCTACACATTGCTAACCCGTAACCAGATTTTATTACAGTTATAGGTTTAGGGCTAATTTTACCAACGTCGGATATGTAACTGAGAAATAAGTTAGTTATTTTGACAGATTTTTATACAAAAGCTGTCAAAACGTCAAAATTCCTCCGATAAAAGTTATATGACGTTGGTGAAATTGGCCTTAAGCTTTTAACTTAATTAATTTTAACAAATCAACAGAAACGTTTCAGTATAGGTGGGGTCATTGTCAAAACGTTACGGCTCTTGACATTGTGCTCCCGCGAAGGTCGTTAGTGTAATTGTAACGCGTTTGACCGACTTTGTGCACCAGCCTCGTAATAATGTAGATTGGATCATTCTCATTCACCTTTGATTGAAGCTTGCCATTAAAAACTAATTTTGTATTGTACCCTTTTCGATTGTGTGAGTGATAAGAGTTCCAACTTTTTGGGTGTTGGTTGATGTGTTGCAATGACGTGACGTCATGAAAAGAAGAAGAAAATCTTCTCTCACATCGGCACGAGTTATATGAGAATAATTCATGCTGTGGTGAAAAGGTTAGCCAGTCAGTAAGGTTGGTAGCGGGGATGACTGGCCGTGGCCAGTGAGCGCCGGACGTACTTAAGTATCGTCACTCGTGATTTCAAGGTTAGTCAGAAAGGGGGTACTAATCCGAAAGGGTGTCAAAGTACCCATAATAATGAGTAACTTTTGTTCTACCACATTCCCCAAAAGCCAATAGTTTAAGAGAAATAGCTGTTCAAAAATTACATAAAAAATATGCTAAAATCTATCTATGATCAGCTGTTTACGTTTTAGGTCATATTTGGGGTCACGAATTAGAAGCTCCATTTTCTAAATTCGTAACTAAAGTAGGGACAAAGAATTAAAAAAAAAAACGAAGTACAAAATTATTTTACATGGAAATAAAAATTATCGAATTTTGAAGTTTTAACACTTGATTTAAAACAGTCATCAGTGATACTTTAAGTGGCATTCGGATTAGTACCCCCTTTCCGACTAACCTTGTATATTAAACTCTTTTAGCGAGAAGCTTTGGCTTTATGACATCTCAACAAATGCATTACACACACTTTTAGTGCTATAAACCAATGTTTTGTAACTGGTTCTCGGTTCGAGAATATACATATAGCATGACTGGTTAGTTACTTTACATCTGAAAACGATGAATTCTGCTCATCATTCTGTACAACTTTTACTATGGGACGAACTCTGAATTAGTTAATAAAAACAACCGTCCCATACATGCTGTTGTGGCGGCATCTATCACGCCACATGCGAACTGCGCAACACACCGGTAGTGTAGATGACTACAGCGACGACATTAACGACAACTCGCATAGATGACAGTTCCTACATCGCGCTATCATGATTTAACACGCAGATAGTATGCAGCAGGAAGGTAACGAATTCGTGTAATTCCTTCAAACCGCGTGATCTACTGGTGACACTCACCATATACAAGTTTACTTCAGAATCAACAAAAAAATGTTTTCAATAAATGAACCATCGCATTCTGTATCTGAGTAATTTTAGCGTTCCAAGTTAACTAACTGCGTGGACCGATATCACGCTAGTTGTACCCGTCAGCTGTGTCGCCGTGCCTTCATTAATTCATGCATGGCATCGGAATTTTCAATAACACAAACAAAATATTTGGAAAAAATAAAAGTTTATTTTAATTTTTAATCAATCTAAATCCCGTGCGGGGTTAATCTATACCATTAATAGATCATGTGGTTTGAAGGAATTACACGAATTCGTTAACACCCTGTAATCTGTAATACAACCGCCCAACATTAACCGTTGGGCAGTAGCCCGCCAGGCATAGTCGATGGTTGGAGGATCCTCCTTTTGTCTTGGAGGAACACCATACCTCGTTCCTCCACACTGTTAAACAACATTGATTACCTTGTATGGAACAACAGTTTTTTTTTGTCCCATAGTAAAAGTTGTACAAAATGATGAGGCAGGCTTCATGGATTCGAATGTGAAGTGATCAACCAGAAATGCTGTATAAACAACTATATCGTCATAAATATTCCTAAGCTACGACTCCCTTTCTTGCAATTAACATTAGTCACGAGACAAGACAACAATAAAGACGGTTGCCGCCACTGTCGAGGTTTTGCCTTTTAGTTTACGGGCCTGCATAAGGCCATACATCAAAGCCTTCTTTGAAAAATGTCGCAAGTTATGAGGCCTTACTACACCCAGTAGTTTTTGATATTACCTCAAACATACAGTAAGAGTGAGAACTTTGGTTAAGAGGCCCGAACTGTCGTGCGTAAATATAAAACAACAAAAATAAACTTCAGTTCAATATCCTTATACCTATTTTCTGGAAAAAAATGTAAAATATTACAAAAATTTGGCAATAAAAAATCTTTTAAAACAAATTAAATCTCTACTTACAATTACTCGACGCAAGCCATAAGTAGCTCATTCATTAGATCATAATGGAAATCATCAAATATAGAAGTATATTATTTTAACTGTAAAATCACGTAAATCAGCGAAATCGGCAAAATTTCGTATACGGCCTCTTAATATGCAGTTACAATATTCATAATTTTCTTCCTAGCATTGCATATATCCGAGTCATGAGCAAAATCATAGCCTCTAAAGTATTGCATAATGCTCTCTTCGACCCCTAATACCAATGAAAGCAGTATTCCATTCATCCAATAGACCATCAATCACAGCGATCTCGGAAGAAAAGCTGAACATCCAAATTGCATGCAAATGGCCGTTATTGATGTGCATTCGCCATTTACTCGTAGCAATTTATCTGACGATTTCGAAATCGTCACGATATCGTGACTACTTCTAAAAGTCGTGTTTATAGTCGCCCGAATATAAAATACAGCCGTCATTCATCCAAATCCGAGAATTCTTCGTTAATTAATTTCACAATTAGCGTCAAACGGCAACAATGGCGTGCTGTGCCTATGCAGTTATGCCGGGCGCCGGTGGTGGTTCTCACAATTAGTGGCCGCGTTATAATATATTTATCGTTCCCACCTCGCATGAGAATGCCGACTGACAAGTGCATTGCACTGGATTTTAATGATTTTGTTCATATTGTTTGGTGTCATTGTACGAGTTTTGTTGTTATCTCGTCTGAAAGATCTGTTTTCTATACTTTCCTATTATTTTTTTCCTGTCATCTTTTGTTTCATACCATAACGCTTTTTGGATATAGCTAAAGGAGCTGTTTTATAGAGGATATTAAACCCGGCAAAGTGGAGATTTTGGGCCGAAGTGCGAACTATGACCAACTCCAATTTGAATAGACTTCGGCTCGTCTGGCAAAATAATTAACGTGCCTGGTATTGCGTAAGTGTTGTTAATCGATTTAATAAGATATTTTATTGTAGTGTAATTTCTTAGCACCAAATATAATTTCAAAACTTTCTATAATTTTCCACATCAATAACCATGCCCTGACCTTGCATTACGAGGGTTCTCAGCAATTCGACGCGCAAAATAGCTTGCCTGATGAAATTTAAGGCACGTCTAGAGTCTTAAGTAAACCCTTTATAGCGGAAAAGCTTTCTATACGACGGCTTAAGAGCATCGAGATATCAACCAAGAACGTGGAGTTACTGTTGCAAAGGTCGTTTAAACTTTGTCATACTGAATGCTATTCTGGATCTGACCTTCGCCTTTATCAAGTGCTATTTCCACAGTTTTTCCGCCGCAGGAAGTTTCAACCTAACATATGGTTTCCGAAAGCGACGTATATAGCATTCTTCCATGTTTATCATCATAATAACACCTGGCGGTGGCGTGTCGCCATTAAGCCGCTTTATTTTGGGGTTGTATGAATTTTACATGGGGCGGTCAACGTGACTCCGTTAGTTTCATCGCTATAAGTGTGGGCCGGAGCACTGGCGCGCGGACAGTGCGCGACCGGCCGTGTACCACAACACTGGCTGGCACCGGTGTTCCAAATTCAAATTTAACCAATCACACAAATGGATTACACACAATAGTGCTGTTAACCTGACCTTGGGTTGGAAATTCAATTATTTTTGTTTATTCTTTTTATCGATATGCCAGTGTTGTACGACCGATGCGTTCAGCCGAATCTTCAGCCGCGGCGGGCGACCGTAGGCCGTAAGTTCAACCCCCTTGTCTGTCTGTGGTGGTGTTTGTGCAATACTAATCCTAAATGCATTGTGTTAAGGTTGTATTTGGTTGTGTAGTGTGAAGGTGTCCCGGACATTGATTCCAAGCAGCAAGTGTCGCATACTGATGGTGTAGACGGGAAAGTTTCCCTTTTCGGAAGTCGCGACTTGAGTATTATTATGTTAATCGTGGAAGCTGTTGACATTACCAAGTTTGGTTTCTGAACGACCTTCTAGGGGATAAAGGCTGAGTTATAAATAAACTTTGCCGTTGTCATGTCGATCGATTTAAGTGAATAACCAGATTATTAAATGAGTGTTCACCTACTTCTGAATTTGGTCTGTTGTATTGTAAACGACTACAGAAAAAACCTTCTGACATTTTTGATACGTGGTCCTCGTAAAACAAAGAAATAACCAATTTCAAATCTTCCCTTTTAATTCAGAAAGGTTTATTCTCAAAAAACTGTTTACTGATTAAATTATAAATTCGTATCTTGTGACACCTTGCAAGATTCGTTCTTCAAAGTTTGAATTTCCTTATACTTTCTGAATTTTAATACCCTTGGTCTTTCTTTGTACAAAAAGCCCACTCAGCTCATTAAAACTCATGATGGATTTAATTAAAAGTTGGAGAACGTCGAAGGTGGGAATTTGTTAATATAAGGATATTAATGAAACTTTTACAAGAATAGGAGTTCTTGTTGAGTTTAATTTTTTGATTAAGATTGCTTACGGTTTACTCACGTTCTTTTTTCGGGATTGGCCGACTAGTTTCGGGACCAAACGGAGCCCTTAATCATGAGCGGCAAAATCGTGAGTTTAATTTTCGAAAATTCGCTAATGCGTTACAGTTGGTTCACAATTTATGCTCACGACGATCTACCAAACACCTGCCAACAGCAGAATTGAATGCTGTGTTGCTGAGGAGTTTGGTGCGTCGTTTTTTCTTGCCGGAATAATTTGGGGGCAGTCTTATGTAATTTTGACGTTCTAAAAGAAATAGTCCATTTTGAATATATGAGTTTTGAAGAGGAGTTTCTGTAAAGTCATAAAGATTTATGCCATTCTGTTTTCTTTTTCTAATTGCATCTTCAAACGCAATAGTCCATAAAGTTCATTGATCACCGAATCTTTGTTTGTGTCTCATCCCACGTGCAATGAGTTGGTAACGACAACTTTTTGTTTATGCTGTTATTATAATGAATATAAAGGATAACGCACCGTGATTCATTTGTGTAGGCGCTGGGTAACGACCCGCGAGACGGTGTCGCGACCCCTTACTACAAATTGTTGTCGCAAGCATTAATATTTTATTAACTTTTGATATGCGTACAAGTCGGAGGAGGAGGAGTGCGGAGGAGCTCGTGGCTAAATAATTACAGCCGCATAGACCGATCTTCCGGGTTAAGCCACGCTTGCCGAGGTTGGTCTGTGGATGGGTGACCATTTACCATAGCGAGTTTCCTCCGTGCCTCGGAAAGCACGTAAAGCCGTTGGTCCCGGCTGTCATTTGTAGATCTTCGACAGTCGTTACTGTTGGTCAGAAGCCAGAAAGTCTGACAACCAGTCTTACCAAGAGTATCGTATTAACACAGTTACTGGGTTGTGGAGGTCTGATAGGCAGTCGCTCCATGTAAAATACTGATATTCAGCTGCATCCGGTTCGACTGGAAGCCGACCCCAACATAGTTGGGAAAAGGCTAGGCAGATGATGATATGCGTACAAGTTCGTCTTTATCTAGGTGTGGCTCGCCTCAATTGAGAAATAAAACGATGTTTGCTTGACTTTTCGAGAACAAAAGCGCTAAATCCACTTACAAGTTGAATTGTGCGACCGACTTTCAACCTGAGGACACATTCGTAGCAAGTCGACTTCTTCTGCAAGTTTTATGAGCTAAGCGAGCAATGGAGTGCAATAGGTTGCACAGTGAAACTTGTGAATGCATTTGGCGCTTAACCTTGCGGTGTCTTCAAGGGAAAAGTACACCTATCCTGAATAAAACTTTCTCTCCCAAAGTTCCAAAATGTAATATTATGATAGTTTTTTTAATCAGTCAAAATATTGTTTTGTTTTTGATACGTTTTAGTTTTTGTAAATTACTGTCTGAATGAGCGTTTTTGTTAAACCACCGTAAGGTGAATCCTGACGTTTAAACGTTACCAAACAAAGAAAAACTTTTTTTTTTTGGATAAGCCTAATTTACGGTTTTTGATGATGTCTTTTACGTTTTTTCGATAGCAGGCTACAATTTACAAAATGGCCGCTATGTCAGGACTCATCTTTCTTTGAACAGAGTATAATGGGTTTTGTCTTCAATGCAAAAGTGTACCTTTCCCGAATAAAACTTTTTCTCTCTACCAAAGTTCCAAGATGTCATAATAAAATCGATTTTTATCAACAATTCCATCGTTGCTACCATTAAAATAATCACACACGTTTAAAGTGGTTTGCGTCATTCATAACTCTTCGCGGTCAAGGAAAGTTGTTGATACATTTGTTTACTTGGCAAGTCCAGAACTTTTAAAACGCTAAATAAATAAATTTAACTTCAGATAAAATCTAGACCAGCTGGCCAATTCTACTAAAGAAATTGTTGCCAAACCGCGAGCGAACCTCAACCGTCAATCAATTTTCGCTTATGAAAACTGTTGAAATATTTAGTTTTGTTTTTGTTGTGAAAAAAATTGACAGTTTTTGTAAATGGAGTCTGAATGAACGTTTTTATTTGTAGAATTGGTCCTCAGTGAGCTGTGTAGCCTCACATTGGCCATATTTGCACCAATGTCTTGGTGCCAATACACCAATGTGTGGAGGGGTCTCTCACACTTGGACAGTGATGTGAACAGTAGCTGGATTCAAAATTTCCCATTTACCTAATCTTGGAGCCAAGCTTGGACTCAAAGTTGAGTCCAAGTCCGCGGTATTATAGCAAGTTTCGACCAAGTAAACAATTTCTTGGTACGGGACTCAAAGGTCGTGAGATCCATCAACGGGTTAATCAAAATTTTGCATGCTCGTTCATTTGTCCGATGCGATTCGTTGCACTCAGTCATGTCGCCGGGTCATTAGAACAATGTCGTTTATAACTCGATTAAGAGCAATTGGATAAAGAGGCTTGAATGACTGTAATTGCCGTGTTGTAGTTATTATTTTGCCAGCAGTCCTTTAGAGTTTCGGTATGCTTAATAGCAACAAATTAGTAGTAGTATTAGACACCGTGTGGTGTCGGACGTAAAGAATAGCGCTACCACATCGCTGGGTGTCGTAAAAGGCGACTAAGGGATTCACTAGAGGATGGGCAGCAGCATTCTCTGAGTATTTTAACAATCATACTGTGATCGCCAACCCGCCTGTCAAGTGTGGCGATTATGGCAAACAACACGGCTTGGGGGAGGCCTATGTCCAGCAGTGGACGTCTTTCGGCTGAATGATGATGATGAGTAGTAGTAGAGCTCCTTGTGAGAGAGTTCTAGAGAAGAACCATCTCCATAAATATTTCTGTCGCCAAGCAGCGTTGCCGTCCATCTCTAAGTTCCTTTTTATTTTAACACTAGCGACCCGCCCCGGCTTCACACGTGTACGTTTTATAGCTTAAAACCTTCCTCTCGAATCACTCTATCTATTAAAAAAAACCGCATCAAAATCCGTTGCGTAGTTTTAAATATCTAAGCATACATAGGGACAGACAGCGAGAAGCGACTTTGTTTTATACTATGTAGTGATACATTTATCTGACAGACTATGGTTAGGATACCAGCCCCTTGACTCAGAACGTTTCGATTAGTCAGTTGTCGCACGAATTGGTAAGCTATCTCTTTTTCTCTCATTACGAGAATCATAGACGGAACGAGATAACAAATCGAATCGGTCGACAACTGCTTATCGAAAAGGTTTTGAATCGGGGGGCAGTATCAAATGATTATACCGAGTTGTCAGCATTTTGTCAGGTTTTCCCGGCATCGGATGACAACAGCAAATGTTAAAGATACGATGGCCGACGCTAGGTGATAATAAGACGTTTAATTTCTAGAAGGATCACCCACGCTTTACACTTCTCTCACGCGTTAATTAGAACAGGAACCGGTGCCAATAATGCTATTTAGTTCACAGGTTAAGTGACCCAATGGAGTTCATTGTAATCGATGCTCAAATTAAAGATGCAAACAGCATTAAGTCCACAGATTCCAATTCCCAGATCATAAATTATTGACATCCTTATAAGTTTTGTTTATTTTTTTTTAAGGCATGAATGGATTGTTTTGTAAGACATTGGTCAAGCCTCTCTCTTTATCTGGACGCGGCTTTTAAAGAGATTTTTTTATACGTAATAGTTTGCCAAATATGCCGACGGCCCACCTGATAGAAATTGTTATCGCCGCCTTTGTACACCTGCAACACTAAGAGGTGTTTTATTTTTTTCTTTTCGTCTGCTTGTAGATGGTCCTTGCGGACAGTTTCTACGTACCCGGGGGGGGGGGGGGGGGGGAATAAATAACCCAAGTTAACTACTTATACTACGCTAACATTATGACTTAGCTAGAGCAACAACAGCACTAAGGGCGATCCCTAGTGGAACTCAGACCTTGGCTTAGCGCGTTGTTGGCGGGAGATTAGCTGGCAGACAGCTTAATGAGGGCTGAATTATCGGTGTGATTGAACACCAAGAAGATTGCTGATGCGTTGCACACCTTAGAAACAAAACAACTCATGTCCCTGTAAATTAACTAGCATCCATACCCTTAAACCGGAACAAAGTAATGCTTGCTGCAGAAATTAGGTTTGGTGGTAGCACTTCCGCGGACGAAGTTTTCACAAGCATCTCTACTACTACTAAAACTTCATGTTACGTATCAGTTTCCACTAACGAAGTCTAGTTACTTCCGTTCTTCTGCAAGTCATTACATAATTTGTCTTCACGTTTCATGCATAAAAACATTACACACGCTGTTTAGTTATCGAGCGTAGTATCAAGCACGCATCTACGATCAACCCTGTTGATAACGTGACCACCGCTGGAGTCTAGGAAATCCCAATTATTCAAAGGCAAGGAACCAGGTTGTTTGCCAGGTTCGCAATAAGGCTTGTTTTGTAGGAGTAAATAGGGATTTTAATGCTGGTAGCCTGTATGCATGTGTTTATCGGTCGATCGCGCCAATTTAGTTTGACATGTCAATTTGCATCAATACGAAGCGCATAATACGTCATACTTGGATCAGTATTTATTATCTGTGTGGTCTTCGTTCTTTTCGGAACTTTTTTGAACAATCGATATTGAAGCGGTATCGATAATGTAAATGACAAAAAAAAAATTATCGCACCTTCGCTTCGAAATCGTCTCCATATTTGACCAACTTGGATCAGTATTTATTAACTGTACGCTCTTCATGCCTTTCGAAACTTTTTGAACAATCGATATAGAAGCAGTATCGATTGTGTAAAGGACTTTTTTTCTGAGCGCACCTTTTATCGCTTCGACATCATCTCCATATTGTCATTTTAGTAGAAATAATCTATAAATAATAAATAAATAAAATAAATATTAGCCTGTAACTGTCCCACTGCTGGGCAAAGGCCTCTTCTCGTATAGAGAAGGAACGAGCATGAGAAATAATCTATACTATTAATAAATTCCTAAATAAAAACAAACATTCTTTCTGTTAGTTCGTGTTGATAGCAACTTTTATTGCCAGGTAACGTGAACATTACTCGTGTTAGCTCGTAACTAATAATTATATCGCTAGGAATTAATATGTTTGTATAATATAAACGCACGTGATTAAATGTTATGAGAATTATTTTTGTAATTGAGTATTTTCGCGAGATAGTATCAGTTTTTTATTTATTTTTACCCCCGACGCAAAAAGAGGTTTATTATAAGAAACTCTTTGTTGGATCTGTGGCACCGTAGCTGCAGTGAACCGATTTCAATGCGTTACTTTTTATTAATTTTTGATTTTTGTAAGTAACGGCGAATTTGGCAGTAATATAGATAAACTTAAACTAACTTTTTATTTAATAACTTATTTACAAAATAAAGTACAGTTACACCACAAGTTAATAATTAAGTCTTAGCTTTAATTACAATAATACCAAAGATACGAGTATATCTAGATTACTAAGATTATAAATAATTTACACATACTGAAAATAGTTAGACGGGCTTAATCTAACTAGCGTCTTGCCCGCTAGTTAGATATAAGCCCGTCTGATGATCATTTATTAACCGCAATTTATGATTTATAATGTTGTGTAGTATAAACTAAATAAATGTTGTAGGTCGGAGGACCCTTTGGAGATATCGAGAGGGTTAACCCCTTTCATACAATTTCAATTCTTGCAGATGAATCTATTCTTATTCCTTTCTAATTTGTATTTCTTCCAAGCCTTAATTTGTCGCCTTGCAACAGTTTGAAACGTGTAGATAAAATTACTAAACTTGATTTGCTGTTCCATAAAGGTAGCATTCTACAACGTGTAACAGAAGACCGAAATAATACTTAAAGGCGTATGAGATGACATGCCCTGTAAGCAATCCTTGGTATAGGAAACGAAACCCCAACAGTAGTTAGCGATAGTTTTCATCAAAACAGTCAAGCACATCCCTAAAAGTCAGTTGTAAAGGTGAATAAACGCGATTAATAGGATATTTCATTTTCACCTACTAAACACCTAGTTTAAAATAATTATTGTCTTGTTATAAATGTTGCATAACGTCGCTCGGTGCGCTTGCCAAAACCCAAATGTGCACGGCGTAAAAATCTGCCGTGTGCACGAAAAATACAAAAAAAGTATTTTTGAGGTAATGAAATAACACAAAAAAAAAATTATCACCGTATAGAACAAGATGTTTAGCTATCTTGAAATTTTTAATTTCTCTTATACCTAAACTTACTAATTATCAGATAAAACAGTCTGCTTCCTGTAAACTTGATAAAATTCACATATGGGTTTTGGCAAGCGCAACGACGATAAGTAAGACTCGAAAAAAGATCCTTAGTATTCAATATTTTTACAGGTGACTAGGTACTACTACTTGGTATACATACATGGCCTTCAGTATTATTTCGGACTTTAGTTACACGTATAAATTCGCGAATTAGTCGCGGTACCCAGACCAGTTCTACGCGAGCAAATTCGTTAGCAGCAGAGCCCATAGCACGAGTTTTTACGACATCGTGTAGAGCGTATTCGTTTTGTTATTGTATGGGACTTTTATTAGCGCTACATATGCGTATTTGGATCTAAACAATTCCTATGCTGATAACGAAACGAAAACGTACGATTACGCGATTCAGATAAAAGCGTGCTAGAGGCTCTGTAGGCCTAGCACGAATATTTTGAAGTATGGTAACGTAAACGTAACGTTAATCTGAGTGAATTTTGAATCGAAAATATAACTATTCCATAGCATTTTAGTTTAAATTTATCCAACTAGCACAAGTTGTATTATACATAGATATGGATAAAGTTTTCAATTCGATCAAATATTAAGTGAGAAACGAGTATTTCCAATTCAAAATTCACTCGCGTTAACGTTACGTTTACGTTACCATACGTCACAACATTCGTGCTAGGCCTACTGTTGACTTCAAAAATGCGAGTAGAAGCGAATCGAAATCGATCAATTCGTTCGTCCTGTTGTCAAGAGGACCGTTGTTATGCGCCAATGCCACCCATTTCTTTTATTTCTGCACGATATTCTGGCAGTCACAATATTCGAAAGGTTAGGGCATATGACAGCTGACATAACCGCGTTGTTAGGCGACCGTATTTGTTATATTAAACAGCTGTTCGACTGTAAATTTTGGTGTATTTTGCGGAAATCGTGTTATTAGTCAAAATATGTGCGTGGAAAGCCTGAATGTGCCTGATTACTGGACGACGGTAGTGCAAGATGTTACTTTTAGCACAGGGTAGTTGCCGAAAGGCTGATGAAGAGTTATATTACGTGATAACGTGCTAAGAAGGTTATGCGAATCGATGACCCAGATCAAAATATTGATGTGCAAAATTCTCGTGAAACAGTTGAGTTTCAGAACGTTGCTAGAGTGCATGGCAGTGACGCAGTGTTTATTAAAGAGTTAGTGTTTTCTAAGTTAGGTAATTAGTCAGATAATAAAAACCAAATTCAAAAACTTGAAAGAATTAAAATTGTTACCAAATTAGCAGCTTTAGCTGAAGGAAATTGAATGCACCGACTTATGAAACTGTTAATTTTGTTAATTATTTTTCTCCTTTTAGATTGTTTTGAAGACGGTTTGCAGTTTTTAAAGTTTTTGTTTAATATTTTTTAGTGCCACAAATTACAATTGTGTACAAATTCGTGGACTACTACTACAACTAGAACGTCGTTTATATGAGTAATTCATTTTCAAACTACTAATAGTGTTGTATAAAAAAACTATGTACTCAAATTTAATGAAATTCATGTGGGACCAACTCGAGACTAATCCACAACAACTAAAAATAAAAAATATTCAAATCGGTCCACAAATTTTGGAGAAAACAGTGTAGGTATATAAAGTAAAAAAGGAAATAAAGAAACGAATCGAATTGATAACCTTTTCCCTTTTGAAGTCTGTTAAAATTGCAGGCTATTTTCAGATTCTAAAGCACCAAATATACACCCGGCTACATAAGCCTACAGTCTAGTATAAGCTGACCTCTCATTGCTCGGGAAGCCTATATATACAATGCGAGATCAGCTCGTACTGGAAATGTATAGCTTAATATGTAACTGTGCGTACTAGCAAGTTAAATTGCAGAAGTTGACTTCTGAAACCGACCTTCAACTGTGGATACACTCGCAGCAAGTCGACTTCTGAAATTTTTATAGACCAAGCAAGCACTATACTCTGTTTAGCGAAAGATCCTGACAGCGGCCATACCGTAAATTGTGGAGAAAGAAGAAGAAAAAATATTTATTCTGGACTTACACAGGCAGTTACAAAAACAATATACAAAAAGAAAAAAGGATAAAAAATAACTACCCGCACAAGGTCAAAAAAGGCTCCTACCTCCGCAGAATGCTGCGACATTTAAAAAAAAAACAAAATGTCGCAACGCTGGTTTTCAGATAGGACCATAGTGATGTCACGGGCAATAATAACACAAATAAATAAATATGGAGGAGACTGCTATCGAAAAAGCGTAAACGACATCATTAAAAACCGTAAAATAGCTACATTATCCATGATTAGTTGTTTTTAAATATTTGACATTGTTTGTATGGTAACGCTTTGTAGGCAAAGCTCAGGACTCACCGTAGGCTGGAAAGTGTATAAGCTTCAATAACTTGCAGAATTTATCTTTATAAGGGATTTAGCGCTTATAGCCACACTTACGCCTAACGCCTTTGATTAACGCACCAAGTGACAATACAAGGGATTTGTGCAAATTATTGCGTTAATTAATGGCGTTAGGCGATAGTGTGGCCCCGGTATTAGAAACACGCTAAAAGCCGAGGCCATAACAGTATAAATTAAAACTAAAAGTCAAATTTATTTCACATAGAAAAATGTTTTTAAGTAATCTATTTTATATGCAAAATTTTGAAGTTTATTTTATGTTTCTAAAAGAATTGCTTCGCGTTTTATAGCTTATTTTAATTCGCGTGTCTTAAAGTAAAAACTTTTTTTTTTGCGATATGCCCGGCATTTAGATTGGATTGGTTAATTTAGTTTTTACGACTAATAGTAATAAGAGGCGTTTTGCTAAATTACCATTTGTAGTTAGGCATAAAAGTTACCACGTGATTACTTATCAACACATTGGTAACGTGACATTTTGACATTATTATTTCGAAAGGTGTACAAAAAAAAATGTTTGGTAGCATGTTTTTGCTAATAACTTAAGTTTGATAAAACCTTATAAGAAGTGGCGGATTCAATCCTTAGGCGCCATCTCCACGAGCGAGTGAATCGCGGCGATATTTTCGCCATGCCATCAAGTTCAATACTAACTATCGCTGCGATAAAATCGCCGTGTGGAGACACGTTCTAAGAGAGTGTATAGAAATATGTGGCTCGACGATAATATCGCTGCGATTTTCTCGCTCGTGGAGACGGCCCCTTAACTTCAACCTTAACAAAGCCACCTGCTTCTGTTATTCGCATTTTTTTTTATAAATCATGCACGTGTCGTGGTTTGTGGCTGCTAGCTCAGGGGATCATGTCCTAAGTGGCCACCTCTGTGGATCCATATTAGTATAAATATTCATTTAATTCGGTAGTAGGGTGAAGACCCATTAGGTACACGAACAGACTATTTTTCAAACTTTGATCTCTTATTACTAGGCTTTCCCGGTCTTTAGGGAAAAAGAAGATATACAGGATTGCTAAGAACATTAAGTGTGATAAATACGAATGTGAATCGTTTCTGTTGGTTTTGGTTTTTTTTGGCCCATTTATCTTTGTACCTAAATTAAAATTTATTGAAAAATAGTAAAATGTCATTTCCATCATTGATTATAAAATACTGGTGATAATATTTTTCAAGTTCATGCTAAAAATAATATAGTCAAAAGATTCATTTTACATGATCAATCGGAAATTATAGAAATGCTATTTTGGCCCTTATTGGGGGGGGACCCATAGATTGTTAAAAGCGATTGCTGTGTTTACTTACTTTACGAGTGGTCCGTCCGTTCGCATGTTTCTATATTTATTCTGGCTGTAAAGGGAAACCTATTATTAGTCATACAATACTGTACTATAAATATTCTGTAATAAATACATTTTATGTATCGCTGTTGGTGTTCTAAATAAAACTAAATAAATAAATAACCATCCTTCCCTTTACTCACAACCATGGGTAAACGCGATCTGATCATACCCAATTTTACGAAGTCAACTTTGAACAGTTTCGTTACTACGGAACTTGTGCACCCTTCCCAACACCCCCCCACTGCCAAGTTCACAACCCTTAACTGTCACAACTATCGATTGATCACACAAAAGCGTTTGACGTCACAACAGTAAATTTTTCATTAGTCGTAGGACAACAGTCATGTCAATAATGGGCGTCGATTATTTTCCAATTTAAGTCGATTATCCAATGGAGAAGTAATCGATTTGCCGGTATCGAGTAATTTTTCACGTCAGTGCACCGAAAGCCTTTGGCTTGCTTGGGTTTATCTACCATATTAGGTGGCCAATAGCCTAGTTCTTGAGATTATTAACTGTAAATTGGTTTTTGTTGTTGTTATGATGGTTCGTCAGCTTAGTTATGAGATTCGCGGGAATTTCGTTGTGTACTTCTTGTTGGCGTAAATAAGAAATTTGCGGTTTGGTGTTTGTGTAGTCTGAATTGTAGAATAATTTGCAGTAATAGAAATAATTATGGCATTAAAAAGATTAAAATTCACACCGTTTTCTTTCTCTATCAGAGCTTTCTAAGCAATTTGTGATGATTGCTGTTTACAAACATGGTCTTACTCACAGCTTGTGCGAGTAATCTGATTTACATTTTGTAGTTGTGATTCATTATAAACTGACAGTTAATTGAGATTTTTTTAAATAATTACAAATTTTCGTGAGACACATTCATAGTTATGATTAGTGACGGTTTAGTCACGTGCATTTTTCGGGATTGCCCGACTAGTTTCGGGCCCAAACGGAGCCCTTATGCCCGCCTTCCCTTCCACTGCGAGCGGAGCGGCCTCCGTGTGTCCGAAACTAGTCGGGCAATCCCGAAAAATGCACGTGAGTAAATCTAATCATAAAATTAAATATGAATTAAAAAATGTAAGTTAAGTGCACTTTATCGAACTGCAAAAGAAACACAACATTCAAATGAAATAAGTCGGCTCGCCCTTTATGCCTTATCGGGTCACCGGTCGATCAGTTTTATGCAAATGTCGATGTAAATCGTATGTGAACTATTTCGTTTACCAATAAGGTTGATATGCGTTTTTACCTTCGCGCGTGGCCGTGCCCGGCGCGTGCGTCACGGTTCATTGCCTTGACTACGGAAAGAGATCCTAATATGGCGGGCGGCGCAGGCGCAGGATTGCCTTGCGCCAACGCAAACTGAACTCATTCCGAACAATCAGTCTATCAGGGCAGCACATATCATGTAATAGAGGAATGAGATAAAAAAGAAACAAAATATACCAAAAATGTGCTGTTCGTGGTTGAAATGGCGACGGCGCATCGCCGATTCAACTAATAACGATGCTCCGATGGAAGCGTTTGAGAAATCTAAACCGCCTGAAGAGATGAAGGAAGAGGAACAAAAGACGTCGTCACGTAAGACCAGCTGTTAATATCGCACCACTATTGCGTTGATAGTTGTCATAACGTTACGCTTTTTGCACATTTTTGGAGATTTTCTTTTGATCCGCGCTCGTCTAGATTTAAATATTACGTCAGTATGATTCACGGATATGTTAGGCATTGTATGGACGAATATAGACAAAGTAATGTCTTTTGCATGCCAGTTGTTTTTGCTAACATTTGGGTTAAAAAATAAATTGCGTGACAAGGTTTTTATGTGTTACATTTAAGGCTAGAATATTGCCTGTTAATAGCGTCATTAAATGATTTTGAACTAGTTCCTCATATATTTGGTATGAAGCCTTGTAAATATTATGACACAAGGATTTCTTACATTATAATCCTTCATTTACTAAATGTGTCTAAGGATTAACACACATTTCTATAGTTTTGCATATAATTATTCACTTGTATTGTGTGTGAAATATCTGCATACCATTTATGAATACGTGGGCGAAACTGCCGTTAACGCAATATTTCGAACCTTAAATCATAGCGTGGCTTTCTATAAGGATAATGCTATAATTTGAATAAATATAAACAACAAAAATTGTTTCACAAAGCGTGCTGAAACGGGCTAAATAAACTGAACAATCCTCTTTGTGTTTAATTTTAGTAGTCAAGGTACATCGCCTTATGCTAGAGTTCTTTGTTTGTTTGACTACTAGTTAGCTGCTGACTGGAGAATTATAATGCTAGCTCGCTTGCTCGTCTTTTACTTTATTCTAGTAAAATAGAGCGAACTAAGCTTATCTTTTTGTGATTATTTTCACATATTTCATGTAATTGTCAACAGCGCCCTCCCGGGTGACGCGCAACAACCAGATGCGGCTTTCGAACGCGGCCGGCGCGTACACGAATGGGCACGGGGGCGACACGACGGGGCGGCGAGGTGCCGAGAATGTGCCCCCGCCGCAGCAGCTCCAAGCCGCGCCGACTAACACTAGGATTACACAACAGGTGAGATGCGTAAACAGCTGTAAGCAAACTGTCCAAGGCCGTAGCGAAGGGCTCTGGCGACACGGGCTGTTCGAAATTATCTACTTGTTTGGGGTCCCCGAGGCAATTGCTCTGCTGCCCTGATAGTAGCTACGGCCTTTGCTGGTGCCTGATCTCACCAGCAAGTCCCTAATTTTGAGGAATCCTGGACAGTTTACTGAAACGATGTTAAGAAGCTGGCAAGCTGGATCCTGTCATCTGTCCTGGGAGGAACACCGTGGTGGTTTTAGGCGAATGTTACACTCTCAATAGTTATCGCGATATTTGGATTGCGATCCAATTATTATAACATTGATTTTTTGAACTAGGAACGTAAGAGTCCAACATAACCCTCCGCCTTCTTCAGGATGGATGCCAGCCTTTAGGTTTTCCCCATGTTAAAAAACAAAGCGACATTTACGAGCATGTTTCAGCCAGCAGGGTATCTGGGATCTAGTTGCCTGGATGCCTTGAAAATAAGATCCAGAATTTTCGCAGTGTGATGTTGCAAACCGATGAATGTTTGTTGCCTATACACCTGATACAATTCTTAGTCCACGAGAAGACCACAGGTGGCAGGCTAAGCGCTTAATAGCTAGATATATGCTAGGACGAATTATCCTAACGAATGAACTTAGAAGCGGTTGCGCTGTACACACCGACCGCCTCTCGCCCTCGCTAATCGGCAGGTGGCTACCGAAGCGAACAGGCGTGTCTTTTTCCTTAGGCCAAAGCCACACCGCATGTGGCACGCTTAGTGAAAGGAGCAAAACACTGCATGTAATGAATGCGGCCATACCGCTCGCTTGACGGCACGTTTAGCTTCGCAATAGTTCCAACTTGAAACATCCCTAGCTTGTTTACCAGCCACCTGCGGTGTAGTTTAGGCCTTACTGTTTTAGATAGTGATATGTTTCCGTTCGATCCAACAACGACCAACTGCAACGTTTATCCTAGCAAAGCAGCTAGCCTCCTGTGTGGACGGTGGTATACCTATCCAAACTTAGCAAGCCACCTATCCTGCCGCTATTGGTGTGCTAGTAGCCTAAGGGCTCTTACACACCACGTTTTTTTCAGGCGCTGTCGACGCGCGTCTCTCACAACTATAACGCGCTGCAAACGCGATGTTATCACAACCAATTTACCTATTCACACGTTCATAAAATTGTAGTATGCAGACGACGACTTTTTCGCGAGCTGTCGACGCGCTCGTAGCGCGGAGTTATATCGATACAGACGCGCTATCACAGCGCGTCACTTTACAGCGCGTTTTAATCCAAGGAGAGTTGCTCACGCGCGTCGGTAGCGCGATACTCGCTTCTTCGCGCGCGTGCTACACGCGTTTTACTTTGCAAGGAGAGTTGCTCACGCGCGTCTGTAGCGCGTTTCTCGTGAGCTTGCAGCGATGCAATCGCAAGTAATCTACCTATTTCAAGTTTAGCAGCGCCGACAACGCGCGATAGTGAAACGCGCGACGACGGCGCCTGTAAGAAACGTGGTGTGTTTGAGCTCTAACGTGGCTTTATAGAAACAGCAAAGTCCTTTTACTCCACTCATACCCCATTTCACGCCCCACCATGTCCCATCCTACCTCGTGCCCGTCGTTTCCAGCCGCCCCCGTCAAGCGGGCGGGCCCGCGCCGGTAGCACGCCGAGCGCGGCCTCGGTGCCGCAAGGTCAACAGCAGTCTCCATACATGCCGCACTTGCAGAGGAGGATGCACAATGTTAAAGAGGTTCTTCCATCCTTTCCTTTGTCCTGAATCCTATTCACAACGTATCAAATATATTAAGTATTATTGATTGAGGGTAGTCATTGAAAATAGCACTTGCTAATGCATCAGCAAGGAAAATCTAAGCCGAAGGGCTTGAATGTCGTTGTTGAGGAGTAAAGTTATCGGGAAACTAATAAGGTCATATTTGGTGAATTTATATTTCGTTCGAATATCAGAAGTGGATTTGTGAGGGCCTAGATAGAAGGACTGTAGGTATCCCAACTGCAGTTTGAAGGCAGTTAAGATGCAGTCAGTGCAACTGCGTTACAACTGCCAACTGGATGTGCAGTCGAGTTGCAGTTACGATGCGATATCAATGAATGAAATATGATTCCCCAAAGGTAACGCTATTAGCCCTATGGTATAATAAAAACAAGGTCCCGACTATAAACCGCATTACGTATATTTTTTCATCAATAACAACAAAGTTTCACAACAGAAGTCGAAGCTTATTGGTTCATTAGTATCTATGATGTAGAAACGTACAGTTCCTTGATCTAGCTATCATGGAAAGAGAACTTTTTTTATTATAATCCTCACGAGTATGCTTCAAAGCTTCTTAAAATTCTAGAATGTTTTACAGAAAAGCCAAGTATCTTCACATATAAAGTTCTGTTCGATCAGTGATACCCAATCTAATAAATTCGAGTTGTCTGCATACAACCAGTACGAGTACATCTCGCACTGTATAAGCTTTCTGTACAACGAGAGGTCACCTTATTCTGGAATGTATACCTTAATATACAGCCGCGTGTACCTACTATATAGATAGTATACGAGCTTTTGTGTTTGTGTTAAGTTCGCGCCGAGCGTGGCGGGTAGCGGCGGCGCGGCGCGTCCGGCGGGCGTGTCGTCGACGGCGTCGGTGCCGCACGCCGTCGCGTCGGGCGCCGTGCGACGCTCCAACGTCGTCAAGGAGGTCGAGAGGCTCAAGGAGAACAGGGAGAAGCGGCGGCAGAGGCAGGCAGAACTCAAAGAAGAGAAGGTTAGTTGTTGTTGTTACTAGAGAGCGCGTGCGGACGTAGTAGTTAGAGCTCCTTGTGAAGAGTTCATCTGAGGAAGCATCATACCTATTTCTGCTGCCAAATTGCATTATTGCTAATTCGGTTTGAAGGGTATGGGTGCCGGGGAAGTTACTGATACATGAGACTTTTCAACTTTGCTTCTAAGGTTGGCAATCCCCTTGAGGTTGTAGGCCACTAACCATCAAGATGGCCATATGCCTGAGTGCTAAAAAAATAAAACTTATATCGCAGAACACAGAACCGCAATCGGTCTACGCGATCCCAAAGAGTACTTTTGTCGAAATATGATCAGTACAGCACGCAAAATACACACTCAGACGTGGAGTTGCGGACACCAGCCCGTTATACCTTATACCTTATGATCAGTACAATTAAAATAGAACTTGGTTTCCCGTAAAATTTGTAAGATGAATCAAAGAAGTACACAAAATAAAGAGATGATGCATAAACCTGTGTACTGTATACGCTAAGCTCGAAGTTCGTTATTCGTAGAAAGGGCCCAAACTCGGACAAAGGGATCAGCATTGTATATGCTCCCTAGATTCACCAAAAAAAATTAATTTCAACTTCAGTCTTTCCTAAGGGCGGAATTCACAGACCGCAGTTAGACTTGCTAAGTAATCGTTTCATACGAATATGAACCTTATAATAATAATAATAATAATAAATTCATTTATTTTCAGGCAACTTTGGCCCATAGATACATACCTTACAAACTAACATATATACGTTAAATAATACAGTTTATGTTAGTAATAAAACTTAACCCTATGTTAGTAAAAACACTTCACTTGCGCACTATGTCATCCGCTGTGCGATCGTGTGGCACTTGTCCGCGGAAGCGACGGAACACCACTCCCTGCGGCCAAAAGTCCTCTTCCATGACGAGGTGCAGAAGACAAGTTGGTACTCGCACCACGAATGCCCTGAAGTTGGCATTGCGGCGCGATTCCAGCAGCTGCACTCTCGCCGTGTACTTGGTCCTTTGGCGCACGTACTCCTCGATGTCCTCCGCCTTAGTGATGTAGTGTAGGCGGGAGATGTACACCGGAGTGTTCGGCTTCGCGGCACGTATAATAAAGTTGGGCTCCACAGGAGCCGTGCCGCAGTGATTCTTGAGGGTCCTCTGCCGGCGCTTCCTCCCTTGCACCGTCACAAAACCATCATTATCAGCCCGCTTCGTTGCTTTATCAAGCAAGTTTATAAGATATATTATGTATATATATATATATAAGATATATTATGTATAAGATATATTATGTATGTATGTGTATATTATGTTTATAAGAATAATATTCACATTCGTTCGGAACTCTTATTCACATACGCAAGTGTTTACAAAACCACCATCTATTAATTCCAGGAAGCGTTAATGAACATGGACCCGGGTAACCCTAACTGGGAGTTCTTGGCGATGATCCGCGAGTATCAGAACAGCATCGAGTTCCGGCCTCTCACGGGCAACGAGCCAGTGGAAGACCATCAGATCACCGTGTGCGTTCGAAAGAGGCCGCTCAATAAGAAGGAGAACGTTAAAAAGGAGGTATGGTCATGAAAATTTATTTATTTATTTACAACTTATCGGTTGGCTTAAAACCTTGTCACGCTATAATTCTCCAAAGGGGTAGTAATTGAGAGACTGTTATAAAATTCCAAAAACAAATTCTGAGATGAGTAGCAGGTCAGGCTTTGCGAAAAAAAAAATGTAGACAAAATATTTGCCTTCAGATCTAGCAAACTAAATAACAGGTCGATGAGACCGTTTTTTATTTATTCATTAACAACGATCGTCGATCGAGTATTCTTAAAGCAACTAGTAACAATCTGCTGGGCGTTTTGTGTTGCTTTGTGGCCCTCTTGGGTGGAAATAGTGCCATTGGATCTTATGCTTCTGTGTGTGATATTCATTTAAAAAATATTGACTTTATTTTTTATTTAAATTAAATGTTCTGTGTTAAATTCCAGGTGGACGTAATCAGCGTGCCGACGAAGGACCAAATGATCGTGCACGAGCCTAAGAACAAGGTGGACCTCACCAAGTACCTCGAGAACCAGAAGTTCCGCTTTGACTACGCTTTCGACGACACCTGCACCAACGAAGTTGTCTACAAGTGCGTATCCCAAACTTCACAATATCTGCTTAGCCTATCTAGACCAGTAGAATCACTGCTAGGACTAGTCTAGCAGTTGAATATTATCCTTCCACGCAGGAGGGGCGTTGTTTAAATCCATGTCTGGATAAGAATTTGTTTATGATTTGCGTTAACGGTGATGAAAAACACCGTGACACAGTGAGTGTGAGAGAGGGCTTTAAAAAAAAGGTTCTCGATGGTGTGTATAACCAACCAAACCAGCTCCCTGATTCAGAACGATTCGATTAGTCGATTAGTTAGTTGTCGAACGATTCGGTAAGCTATCTCTTTTTCTCTTGTCACAAGATTCGTTGACGGAAAGAGATAACAAACCGCACTTTTTACGACAAGATTTTGGAACTTCGACACCTAATTTAAGGCACCCCGACAAGGATAGGTTAGGTTCGAAGGGGATGACGGGGGCTTCGTGTTAGGTTACTTTAAACCCCAGTGTCGAAGTTCCATAATTGTCGGAGTAGCGTTATGTCGGAGTTCCATGGTGTCGAAGTAAAATCTAGTCGTAGAACGATTTGTCGAAATTCAGTTTGGCAGTCAACAAACCGAATCGGTCGACAACTGCTTGTCGAAAAGATTCTGAATCGGGGGGCAGGCCAGCGTGTTGGACTACGGTTTAAACCCTTCTCATTCCGAGAAGGGGCCTGTGCCCAGCAGTGGGACGGTAATGTGCTGGTTACGGCTATGCTATTCAGATCACAGCTGGATACAAAATAGCTATAATTGCAATAGATCAAGAGCAAGTGTATTGGCAACAGTAATTATAAGCCTCTTGGTACTAGTAACGCGTATTTGCCTGTTAAATGACGTCTGCTACTAGCAGCGGTTGATGGGCCGAATTTGAACGTTGTGTGTTTAAAACAGGTGTTTAAATTAATAGTGAATTTATAATTGCAGATACACGGCGAAGCCGTTGGTGCAGACGATATTCGAGGGCGGCATGGCCACGTGCTTCGCGTACGGACAGACTGGCTCCGGCAAGACGCACACCATGGGGGGAGACTTCCAGGTACCAGCTGGGCTTTTACATTATTATTTACATTAACAACTCTTCAGGGCTTTTTATTAGGAAATTGGCAGTAAAAATTCGTTATCTGCTCTCTAAAAATTGAATTACATTTTTGACAACCGCAAAAGTCTTCAAAATAGATCTCTATTTATTTATCGACACTATTCTTTTTTCTTTTGGACTTTTTCTCAAAGTTCCTTGCGGACCGTTTGTGCGTAACCCGGTAGTTATTGGTGAATCCTGAAGTGTCTCCAGCCAAATCGACCCTTTCCATATATGACTGCGTATTTATAGGTTCTCAAACTTTTCTTTGGAAAGTTCTTTGGATATTCATCTATAATGTTTATTAAATAAAAAAATGTGTTGTTGCTTTTCAGGGCAAAACTCAAGACTGCAAGAAGGGTATTTACGCGATGGCGGCGCGGGATGTGTTCGCGTATCTAAAATCTCCCAAATACAAGCCGCTCAATCTCATAGTGTCTGCGTCCTTCTTCGAAATATACTCCGGCAAGGTAAACATTTTTAGAAGGCATAATCGATAATTATTTTGACTTTGATTTACATTTGAATGCCTCGTTGGTCCAGGGGTCGCAAGTGCGACTGCTGAGCGTGAGGTCCTGGGTTCAATCCCCAGGTCGGGCAAAGTGTTATTAGGTTTATCCATATGGGATTTCTCAATAGCAGCCCGGAGTCTGGATTTGTACCCGATTAATGGCAATAGGCTCACCGCCTATTACATGGGACTTAAACATAACGGTGAAATGAGGGTGTACAATACACCTCTGCCCAACCCTTTGGGGAAAACAGGCGTGATGTTATGTTTGATTTACACTACTCTAGTTTTATAAGTAGTGCGAGTATTTAATTACTGAAATGTTGTGTCTCAAAGCATGTGAAAGTCATCTTAGAACTAATCAAGTACTTAAAATGCACTAGTGATGCAATTACGCATTCTTCTAAAGATTGGGAGGTGTGAAGTGTGAATCATTGTTAGGCTTTGTTTGTGTGAAAACCGAGTTTCGCGAGTGATGCGACCGGCTCTTAAACACAAACCCTCTTATTACAAAAGATGGTCTAAATTGTTGTAAAAACTGTTGTAAACTGTTGTAATAAGTACAAAAAAAAAGGAGCTACGTCTGCCAACAAACTGCTTTGCAGTTTGGCAGAGGTAAATATATCTTGTAAATAATTATTTCTGTGAATAAACACTTTTTCATTATTATTTTTTCATTCAAGAAAAACCGAGGTTTTAAAATAGCTCCGTCTCTTTTTGTAATATGACATAAGAAAGTGATGGGTATATTTTAAACCTGGGTTTTCCTTAGTCTTGGTTTAAACCATCTTTTGTAATAAGGGGGAAAGAGTTCGGAGAAACTAACCGCCGATGTATACAACCCAAAGTGTATAATACTATTTTGTTTGTCGTATTCAGGTGTTTGATCTACTAGCGGACAAGGCGAAGCTCCGCGTATTAGAAGACGGAAAGCAACAAGTGCAGATAGTGGGCCTCACGGAGAAGGTGGTCGACAACGTGGACGAGGTGCTCAAGCTTATACAGCACGGCAACGCTGCGCGGACGTCCGGACAGGTATACACCACGAGATAATACTCAATAATAATAATAACACAGTGCCTGCCTACATACCTACCTACATACATACAAGGGGTCAACGCCTCATACATTTGACAGATATAAAAAAACGAAAACCATGGAATTGACACCCATAGCCATACCCATATTGTATCTGCTATGTTGATTCATTTTTGCCTCATTTTCGGCATCGGCACTACCGAAGTCCATGGAATTGACATCCATGATTTAAAGTTTCATGACTTGCCTTCTTGGATTTGGGTATTGACCTCATCTTCGGCATCAGGAGTCACAATAACTGATGACGTTATCTTCGATTTAGAAGTCGGTCTTATTTTCGGCATTAGCTCACCGGAGACCTTGGATGTAATATCCGTGAAGTATCACTTCAAAATGCACATGACCGCCATATTATGCTAATATTAATAAAATGTGATTATAGTAGGTATGTGCTTTCCCCCATTATTTCGAAATCAGAAAGCGGAATCCCTGGAATTTATGTTCCGAGCTGAATAGTGCAGCTCGTGACATAAGCTCTGCTGACTTCCCCCCGAAATCCACACGATTGCTCTGCGACTATGTTCTACGTTGACCGACTGTAAGAAGTAGTAGGTAGATTGTGGTAATAGTGTAGTGTAACCTGTGTAACTATCTACTTTGCGGCGGAAGGCGACCGTATGGGTCTCTCGAGAACCCTATAGGGCGCGCGACGGTCCACGTTTGGTCAGTCTGGTCGCCATGAATGACGCACGGCTGTTAGCCCTTGTACTTCGACGGTACATCGTTTTTAACCACTAACTCCAGGGTTTTGAATCCTTCCAAAGGAAGACGCCCATTTGAATTAATAAATTTGCTAACATTGTTGTATTTTTCAGACATCAGCGAATTCAAACTCGTCGCGGTCACATGCAGTGTTCCAGATAGTAGTCCGTTCGCCCGGCATGCACCGCGTGCACGGCAAGTTCTCGCTCATCGATCTCGCCGGCAACGAGCGAGGGGCTGACACCTCGTCCGCTAATAGACAGACGCGTACGTATTATATACATAATATTACTAAAAAAAAAGCACAGTGTACCTACTGCATACAGTAGGTTAACGCCCATGCATTTGACAGGTCTTATGAAATGTCAATTAGTAGCACTTGTCAAAGGGTTGTTACATAAAACAATTACACAAACTCTGTCAAACAAACGTTCAAATTAGTTAACGTTTTACAACAAAAATGACGTGCTAATAACAAAAGCTACATAACCGCGAATGCGTAATTTTGACGATTGACAAAATAATGAAAAGGTATGTACCAGCAATTTCGCCATCTTATCCTGGTATTTTACTAACAATATTTAAAAATACAAACTTTGTCGAGCTTTTAGTCGCAGTGGCTAAGGCTTGCAGTCATAAACCTCTTCCTAAATCCAATATGGCCGCCATGGAAATTTAGTTATTATTCATGCTGATTTTTTCTTTGGATTTCGGGGACCGTGCTGATGCCGGAAATAAAGCCTATTGCTCAATCTATCATGGATTTGACTTCCATGAAGGCCATTTGCAAATTTTCAAAGCCGCCATCATGGATTTGGGTTGTAATCTCATTTTCAGCATCAATACCCCCAAAAACCATGGAAATGACACCCATGACGATAATATGAAAATATTGTCGCCATGTTAGATATGGATTTTGACCTCGGTTTTGGCGTCGGTACCCCCCCGAAAACCATGGAAATGATGATGTCTAATTTGTATAGCCATCTTGGATTTTGATTTTAAACTAATTTTCGGCATCGGCACCCTAGAAAATTATGGTTAGTTTTGACACCCGTAACGAGAAATTTGCTATTTTTCATGTCCGCCATCTTGGATTTGAGTTTTGACCTCATTTTCGGCATCAGAAGCCACGAAAACCATTACATTGACATCCACGATGAATTATTAATAAATTTTCGTAGCCGCCATCATGGATTTCAAAATCGATCTTATTTTCGGTATTAGTTCACCCGAAAACCTTGGATGAAGATTATAGAATATCTTGAAAATTACCGTGGCCACCATCATTGTTTTGTGATCCGACCTCTTAATAAAACGTGGTTATAGTACGTCCTCTCTTATGAATTATTTCATTTGTATTCGAAATCAGTAAGCGGAATCCGTGGAGCTTATGTCCCGAGGTGCCATACTGGAGTTCGGGACATAAGCTCCGACTACTTCCTCCCGCACTATTACTCTACGACAATGTTCTACGTTGACCGACTGTAAGGAGTAATAATGTAGGTAGACTGTGGCATAGTTATACACGGTGCTTTTTTATTGGCTATGGAGCTGCCATGATAGTGATATACATAGCAAATACTATCTAAACTATCCATCACATTATCAAAACAACGAAATCTATTTATTTTTTACGTTTTGAATGGATACAACATCCCTAAACAAATTTCCGAGATGCCTTAAGTTATTGACAAACATTACGTTTTAGTTACATTGCATGTACACACCATTTCCGCGGAAGCTCCCTAGCCGATTAAAAAGCACCGTAATAAAAGCACCGTATAAACGTATTAAAATTAGCACTACGTGCAAAGGCAAAGCGGACAACATCAAGTTTCCTCAAGCGTCGTATCTTACCAACGAGGCTTTGATTATTGTCGACTGGCGAGACAGCCATCCAACTGAATTTAATTGCACAACTACAAAATACTTTCATTTGATATTAGTATGGCTTTCCGATTCAGGAGTTTTATTCTGAAAATCGAACTACAAAGTTTCGGCTGACGGATCGCACGTTTTCCAATCATGAAAGTGTTTCGGATTCGATGATTGACTTGATTTTAGCGATTTGACATTTTGTCTTTTGTTCACCCTACTTTCAAATTGATATAATTGTACTGATTTGTTGTATGACAATACTTTGATCGTTTAAGTTCGTTGTTTTGTTTTGATCAGGAATTTCGACGTTCGTTTCTCAGGGTAGGCCTTCGGGACCTTTTCGATAAGCAGTTGTCTACTGATTCGGTTTCGTTGTGTCTACGATTCTTGTAATGAGAGGAAGAGAGAGAGAAGTGACTTGACTTATCGAATCGTTTTGAATTAGGGAGAGACCGTTTCAGCCATGTTTTATATTGTACGTGAAATGAACCGCTTCCATTCGTCCACAGGTATGGAAAGCGCGGAAATCAACAAATCTCTATTGGCACTCAAAGAATGTATTCGCGCGCTCGGTATGAAGGGCCAGAACCACCTCCCGTTCCGAGTGTCGAAGCTGACGCAGGTGCTGCGCGACAGTTTCATCGGCGACAAGTCCCGCACGTGCATGATCGCGATGATCTCGCCCGCCATGTCGTCGTGCGAGCACTCGCTCAACACGCTGCGCTACGCCGACCGCGTCAAGGAGCTCGGCACCGCCGACCCCGCGCGGAGACCCGACGAGCCGCTGCAGGACGTAGACATGGAGCCCGCACACGACCTGGCGCAGCTCCGGTCACTTAATGTCAGTATTACTTATAACACATGTTTTTAAATCCAGTTTAAAGAAACATGGTTCAGTCTACTGTTGTCTGAGGAGATTTTAAGTTGTAAATAAAACTAATTAAACATACCCGTAACGCCTTAAATCACTTAATGGATGAAATTCGAGATCAAACATTTTAAAAGCAGCCGACGACGACTGCACCTGCTACTGCCGCGGCGCTTGGAAGCCATTTCATATAAAAACAATAGTGCAGCTGCGGCCGATGCAGTCGCTGCACGTGCTGTCAGCAGTTGCAGTTGGGAGCTCGGTTCGAAATAGTACCTTTACTGACAAACGCTGAAAATAACATAGATTTTACAAATGTTAAAATAACGTTAACATTGTCAAAAAAATATTCATAAGTATGAAATTCATGAGAAAACGGTCTTTACTTTTTTTTAATAGGAACAATTTAAAATTTTAGCGTTATCATCAACATTTGGATCAAAAAAATATTCAGTATTCTTTATCCGGTAAATCAATGTTGATCGAAGTTTCAGTTTTAACTTCAAATATTCGAATTCAATTTCCTTTTCAGTTGAAAATTATACAGCTTGCTAGTTGACGGTGTTACTACTTGAATGCCGGGACACAGTCGACTCACGGGCTTACATAATGCGCTCCTGTTACATATTTGGGCGGTTTTAGAGTCGAGCGAATTTCGTCACACACGTGGATCTAAATAAAAATCTTGTTTCTTAGGAGGGCGACATGTCAGCAGAGATGTACACGTTCCACGAGGCGATCGACGAAATGCAAAGAGCAGAAGAAGAAGTGTTAGACAACCACAAGGCCATCTCTGACTACCTGCAACACGCGTTGCAACGTTGCAACCAGTTGCTCGGCATCACCCGGGACGTTGACTATGACCAAGATGGTGAGTTGTGTGCATTTTGTACTGAACAAGGACATTTTTATTACCTGCTACGCGCGCTGTAACTATGCAACCAACTGCTGTTGCAGACCAACTTATGTTAAACAACTTTCGACTTCGACGAGTGGTTTATCTTGAGGTATCGCAGGAAACCCTTAATATTGTTAAGACAGGCATATTGAGAGCGATACCTCACTAGGGTTCGTTTACGCAGCGTAGATGCAGCGTGTGTGTGATGTCAGTGCGCCGTTCAAGTAGCGTTCGACACATGCGTCAAATTTTCGAAGCTTGATGATGTCAGTCCATAGGCGAACGCTTAATATCTTGATATAATAACTTCCCAACGACAATCGTGTCTTTATATTATCTAGAATAAGGTTTAGCGTAAGCACATGTATGTCGCTTGTTTACCGCTTGTCTTGTGTGCATCTCGCGCTTGCGTGTGTGTCTCCCTGCATGCGTGCGTATTGCATTACCCGTATGTGTGTGTTCGTGCATGCGTGCATTACCTGTAAGTGTCTCCCGCATGCGTGCGTGTTGCAGGCGTACACTCCCGCATCAAGCGGCTGCGCTTCTTGTCGAGCAACGGTGTTGGCACGCGACGTCCGCGACGGCTGTTAGGTTTGAATCGTTGCAACTGATCGTTGCTGCATCTAAGTCATGTTACTGTAACACTGGTAGAGGTCGCGTTGCATTTAATGTTAAACAACTTTTGGGTCGATCCACAATGTTTTTTTTAAAGCAACTTTGCACCCGTTCTTTGTTTAGTTGGATGTTTTTGTTAAAAAATCAAAGTAATTATATGAAAATATGAGTCTTTTGTAACTAGGAAAATAAATGCAATTGCACGAAATTTAGAATGCACGCACGAGCCAGAAGTTTTGAGAAATGAAATGCTTTGTTATGTCAAAACGAATTTCGATAGAGAGCATTCAGCACACATTCTTCCACTATCAAATATAGGCATCCATTTTATATTCGTATTTATTTCGGCTCCGACAATCTCATTAAAAAAATCAACCAAAATCTAATTTTTTTTTATTCTGTACCTTGACCGCGTTTGATGGTAAGCGCAGACAGGGTCTTATGATGGCACTTCACTTGACTATTTGTGTTCACTATTGAGTGTTTGTTGTATTTGGAAAAATATGTGACGTACACGCAAACATGCAAATACAGGTAAATACGACCATCCACACATGGCAGCCAAATAACAAACACATAAACATTTGGCAGCAGAAGGCAATGTGTTCATCATCATTCATGCTGGGGGTCTCAATCCCATATATACGAATTAATTTGGTACAATTCCAGAAATTTTAACACGGTGTCGTTATCCCAATTCATTTTCAATAGTTGTTCCAGTTCGCGCTCACAACACCGACACAAAATACTGCACATTCGTACAGGCCGACAGCTCGTGCGCTTCTCTGAATATGGCCATTGTGTGGACGGTTTATTTGCGTATTTGCCTTTTTGATCCCTTTGATGTGCGTCGAGAAACCGACAAGCGCACGGTAACGCGTATTTGGTATTGGCCATATCATTGACTTAGAATAAGTATGGACCTCGGGTCATCGCTCAAAAATGTCCGAACCGAAAGACTGTTAAAACACGATGAATTTGAAAAGAGCTACAATTGCGCTCGTCATTCTTCATTTGGGCGAACAAGCAGCTACACCTCAATGTCACATGTCAACAATGCCGTTCTGTGTAGTGAGATCGTGTAAAAACTACTCAAAAAAGTGAAAAAAGTTGATGGTGTATCATATTTTCAGTAGGTATATTATTGTTTTACAATTTTAAAGTATTATTTTGTTATGGAACATTGTATTTTACTTAAAATTGAATTAATTGCAAGATCAAAACACACAATAATCCAACTAAACAAAAAGTATCTTATTTTCCTTCCTTTGTTTGACCAATTATGTCAACTTCATTTGGTTGGATTACCATAAGAAACTTGACATATTTGTCAGACATTAGAACAAAGATTCCAAAGAGTCGTTATTTTTACGCGATGTTTTTTTGTATTGCGATTTTGAACCAATTGCAATTTGTTTTGTTCTATTCATTTAAACAAGTTATTTTTAAACTTGCATTGTATGCAAACATATTATGTACGAAAATATGTATGTTGTCCTTCCGTTTCAAAATTGTATTGGTTTTTCGGTCACTACCAAGTTTCCGATCGAGCTGAAATTTTGCAGGTAGGTATGTGCATGATAGATAATTAAAATGTCATTGAACTAATTTGATGATGGAGCCGGAGATTAGGCAGGCACAGGAACAAATGGTAGGCTCGTCGAGTTTCAGCTCATGTATTTTGTCATTATAAGCACTTTTCATTACATAAATAATGACGTAGGCCCGATAGTAGAGCCGGAAAACGGGCTCTGGAACTTCCTAATGGCAAATAGTGGAAACGTGACGTTTGGGCTCGTTTGTTTAGTGATCATAAACTCTTTTAAATACACATGACAAAAGATTGTTTCATTCAAAAAAAAAAATATGCCTCTGATTTAATTTCAGTTTTCCTCGAGATCAATTAGATGATGATGATGCTGATACTGATGGTGATACTTCAGTAAAGGAAGCGAAATCGCGTTTTTGAAAATGACGATGTTGTAATTTTACAAGAAATGTTCTATGCTCTTTCAGTTAGACTAAATATTTAGCGATCGCAATAAATATAATAATAAAATCTTTTAAAAATTAAGGTTGCTCTATAACTCCTATGTTCTCCAAATTTTCGTTTAACATTAGATGAAGTTTCGAAATTTGAAAAATTGAGCAGTGCTGTCATGTTTTCATATGGTAAAAATTGTTGCAAGCAAAATTAGGCATTATGATAACGACAGGATTTCGTCCATCGTAAATGGGCTTCTTGGTATTTCTAAGTTTATAATATGTCAATTCAGGACACTTTTATCGTGAATTTTGTACTACACTCGTTGTCCATACTTATTCTAAGTCAATGGGCCATATTTGTCAAATAGACAAATAAGGCCAATGACTTTGTCAAATGTACTGTCCACACGTGGTAATTGTTTGCCAAATATGCCAAATACGCAAATACAAATAGCCATGTGAAGTGCAACCATTAGGTGGAGCACACGAATTCAAGTAACAGAGATATAGAGGGATTGCCCTATACCCTTCTGGATCTCACATACCAACGACGGAACACAGTAAACTGCTTGGTGCTAACTTTAATGTGAGCTAGTCAGACGGACCGTAAAGATCCTACCATCAAGTAAAAATAAACCTATTTTATATATTGTGTGGACAAGACCATGAACAAAAGCGAGTTTAACAATAACCACCGTTTCGATCATCATGCTGCCAATGCTGTCGCTCATAGGGCAATTGGTTTACTTTCCAAAATTAAATTACCTTCATCAGATTAATTCAAATTATAATATTTTATTCACACTTGAACTCCATCAAACTTAAAAGAGGTTATGTATAAAATTATGAATCAAAATAATGTTTGAAATCTTTAATTCTTCTTTGATACTTTATTAAAACTTGAGGCTTTTAGCAGGCGTAGTATGACCACTGTAAATAAGGTTTTTGTCTGAAGAATAGACAAAATTACACATTCCCATTGTGTTTATGGCATTTTGTCTATTCTTGCGTCAACAAAATTCTTGTTTATGGTAGTCATACTATGCCTACTGGTGTTTAAATTTACAGTCCATGTAAGGCATAAATCACTATTATTTTTAACTAACTAAATACATTTAAAATTATACTTATTTGCCAAGTTGCCTTGCTTAACACTATTCGGATTTCACCATATTTTTACTAAAATCTCGATAAAAACACGGCTTTATTAATGAATCATTAATCGAAGTTAACTCTCAGAACTTTTACGTACCTACGCTAACATTCGCCTCTCTTTGCAGCATACGCGACTCAATGGGAGGAGCTATTGAACGAGCAGCTGGCAGTGTTAGCGCAGTCACGTGACCTAGTAGCAGAGTTCCGTTCCAAGATGCAACAGGAAGAACACATCTCGCGCCGTATACAGCCCCCCCGCCACCACTAGCCTGCCCCCCCCCCCCCCCCCGCACCGCTCGCAGCGTCGATATACGTCACGTACGTCATCACAACCTGACAACTTGGTTGACTACCTTATTTCAACTTTGGAATGTATTTATTGGTCGAGAAGTATCTATTAACTACTTTGATATGGCCGTTAGTCCAAAAGTACTTTATGATAGCGCTGTGACATGGTAGTGTACCTTATTTCAAATGTTTTTATTGATGAAGTACCTTACTCTTTGGAATAAGTTTGTTTATTGAAATGCTCGGTATTTCAATAATGAGCCTGCTCCATCTTGATTCAGGCTTGTATTGACGTAAGATTTAAAATGTCCCTATACTTTATTAACAAGACTTCACCGAAGAAAAAGTTGCTAACAGTTGCTTATTTGGCAAAGTACCTTTTGTCTGCCTATGTACTAAGAAAACAGACTGACCACTAGTCGTCTCATAGTTCGCCTTAATTACGATAAAACATTAATTGAGATAAGATGCATGTATTGTAAGGTGCATCTAGAAAGTTGAAAGATCTAATGCTCCTATTAGAAAATGTACAAAAAAGGAACATTTTGAAAGTCAACATAAAAATAGGATTTTTTGAGAGAGGAGCTTAGGGACGAATGTAATTTAACAATTTTAAACCTTGATTATTAGGTTAATTAGAATCTCGATATTCGGTTATTAGAAAATCGAATTAAATTCCCTTTGTCATATCGACGCTGCGTAACGTACGCGGTACTCGCAGCCATTAGATGGCGGACAAGCGGTCGAACACAACACAACCGCTGACACATAAATTACAGTGTATAAAGTAATCAGTATTGAGACAAATTCAATGTTTGGTGACCGTGTGTAGCTGGCCTACTGTATAATCGCTTCAATTTTGATTTGCCCGCGTTTCGGTAAACGGAGCGAGTTGTGACCACTTTGTTCGATATTATTGTAAAGCTTAGTATACCGAGGTATGTGCCGTCGTGTTGAAAACGAGAGACTGTTTATTAGTAGTGTTTGATGCACAAATGATGGCCGTGCAGCCGGCAACTGTCCCACATGACTCGTTGACGCGCTATTTTGACGTGTATTTTTAACTCAATAACGTCCAAAACTGCTTGTCGGTTTCAGTCGTGTTGCCGAGTGCGATGCGGCGAGACAAAACGTGCTATTTCGAGTATCGATAGTAGGGATGTACCTTTAGTTTCTGTAAGTTATACAGTACTAAAGTCTATTATGGTACGAGTTCACTTATTGGCATTATACGTAATTTGTTTTGAGATTGCCTTAATACTTAGTTGATACTGTCCACGCAATGTCAGTAAGTGAATTCACTCCTTTACTCATACTAAAGATACAAAAGTATGTGTTAGACATCGGTAGATAAGTTTGTCGATCGATACCTATCATGTAATCGAATCATGTAAATGTAAGGTACGAGACATTACCCTATTAACGTTAAGTCACTTATTCTGGATGCATTTAACTATCGCTAAAGGCCTATTGTCGAACTGTAGATATTTTTATATACCGGGAGATTTGGAAGTACAAACATGACAGTGAGACGGTCCCAGTGATTGAGAAGTAGTTCCTCGTTGGCGTGACTAGATGGCTGTAGCGGGAATGTCTTGGCGAGAATGTTAGGCGAGCTTGACAATTTAATGCTTTGACTCATCTGCTTGGAAGTTATAGACTTGTTTTTAAACTAGAGTCGTGAATCTAACTTCAATTTACTATGTTAGGGGTCGTTTTTTAGACCATACCCGCAAATTTTCCCTTTTGAAACTGTTATTTAAGTGTAGGATGGCGCAGGCCAAGTTCGTTTTGTTCAACGCCCTAGTTGCGCCAATGTCTTAAAACATGTATCTGTCAAAATCATATCCATCAATCTTTTACTTGGCGCCTTTTTTAAATACTTGGCCAAGCTTGATTTAAGCCAAGTCTGGTCAAGTATTGCTTGTACTGTTTAGAGCTAGCTAAAATGCTCTTTCTCAATAAGCCAAGTTTTTCGGTTCTGACGGATAAATACTGTGTTGCTGTGATTTGTTTTCATGACAAAAATTGTTTATAAAATGTTTGGCATAACGATGTACTCGGAATGTTGTGAAATAGTTGTTTTTAAAATTAGATATTTGAATGTAAACTGCGTTTTAATTTGCGCACCGAAGGAAGATTGTTAATGTCTTGATCGTAATTGTATGTTTATTGAAACAGAAGCAATCTAAAAGAGATCGTCCATATAATTATTCACTGTTGTTAAAACAATATCCCTGTAGACATTACCTAAGTTTCGTTTATTTAGCCACCCAGTCTTCTAAAATAAAACTTTCATATCGAATCAAGACAAATCAATCTTCTATAAATAATAACTAAAGAGAAACTATTGATTGTAAATGTTGAGTATAATGTGATCGATTAACATATCTGTTGCATATAAAATCGCTTGTTATTCTCTCGTTGTAAACGTAACTATTGTAACCCGACTTCCAACGTGTTAATGACGGTATTCGTGTTTTAATTGTGTGTATTTATCGTGGAAAATGTGTGTGTAGTTTTTCTATTTCGAATTCTTACTCTGTGTTATTAATTAGTCATATTGTGACCCCAAGTAGCTTGGGACCTAAGCAAGAAAATGACAATGTATTCCTTACTCCTGGAAACTCGAATTGACTGGTATTTCAACTTAACTATAAAATTCCCTACCATTTTTCATCGAGTTATTCTATCATCGATTTACGCTTCTTCTACAATTTTTCTATAGCTCTTATTCTTCTTGCTATTATTTCTATAACCGTCTTCCATAATAGTCTATTCTTCTGTAGTTCTGATACTTCTTTTCTTTTGTTTTCTTTTTTTACCTCGGTAAATGCACACAATTGAAACACAATTATACTCTGTTTCATATTATAACATAAGGCCAAAATAGAGTTTCAGCGCATCTTGATTGGCCGTTAAGGTTCATAAAAGCGTTATACTGTGTTGAATCTCTACTGGAAGCAAACACGTTTATTTCTAAACATTACCTTACTAAATTGGGTCTAATGCTGTATGAAATAGAGTATAGTTTTCATTAATTGCGTAATTATGTTTGAGTATAGTTCGGCTAGAAATGTAAAAGTTGGTTGTAAGTCGTCGTAGTGTGTATCTGTTGCGAAAATTTCAAGATCTAAGAAAACATTCCATGTATTGAGATTATAGAATTATAGATATACTATCATTATCAACCATATTAATTTGAGGCAATTGGTTTTGAAAGAAATTGAAAAAAAAAATGTTTGCCTTAATATTTGAAATTAAATACAACAGTTTCGATGAGTGGTGGCATTTACCATTATCTTGAGATTTTCCCCACAGCTGTACATTATAATAGCTATACCTTTCAATTTATAATAACTGCAGTCATTTTGTCGTTAATTTTTTGACTTCAAACATTGACCTGACAAAAGTGCTATTTAAAAATTATCAAGTTATATCATGTCTCGACTAACACTGATATTCATTATACAATTTCATTTTAAAATCAGTATTTCATCATAATTTTTCATATTAACCTATAATTCCTACGTATGGTGCTTCAATCGTTAGACCTTTAACTTGGGCATGGTATAACTCGATAGATGCTGGTCTATTCAGTTCGTTACTTAGTGTCGCATTATAATTTGTGAAGGAGATGTCCAGTGACGTCTTTTTATGCTATTGTATGTCAATGGGGCCATTCAAATATTACGTATTTTAAAGCATTTTAAATACCTCTCCCTTTGTCAGCGAAAGTAAGCAAAGCTCTATGCATGCTTACGTTAACAATGATTAATTTTCAGCCGGGTCCGCAGCACTAATTTTCTAACATGTTATTGTGTTTTTGCGAATAAAACTGTTAGGCCACGCCCCTATTCGGTTAGCAAACAATGTTAAGCCGGGTCCGCAGCGCCAATTTTGCTAACAAAACTGTTAGGCCACGCCCCTATTCGGTTAGCAAATAATGTTATCCTGTTTGCAAACACGAAAACACGGCGCAGCGGACCCGGCTTTATATCTTTCAAATAACATAAACAAGTGTCGTTGTCATCATTATGATGAAACAGACAATTTAAACTTTTTTTTAAGTCTTCCTAATAAACGTGATGTTTTCAATATACAACATCCCGCCCCCCGCCCCCGTTGCCATCAAAAATAAGCAGGGTAAACTCCCCCTCCCCCTACTTTGATGCTTACGTAATACTTGAACGAGCCCAATGCTTTATTTAATGACTGCTCATTAATTAGTTCGCGTGGGCAGTAATTTGACTTGGAATGAAGTGTGGAGAGCAAAGCTTCTATCACACATTTTTTAACATGTCTTTTTCACAATAACATGTGTTACTGCGGAAAATTAGGACTAAACGCTTCGCATTGTGATTCTAGATAATTTAGTAATGCTGTATTTAGTTAAATTTACCGCGGAAAATACAGATTTGTGTTATAATTATGACGACTGGCATGCTGGCTGGTGAGATAAATTTCTATACACAGATATTTACTCCTACCATAAATATTGTAATTTATTTTTAAAAAAAAACATCGTCGTCTCTAAAAAATCGTAAATAACTCATTTTTTATTATTAATAAAAATAGTAAAACCACTTAAAAGACTATGTAACTATGTAAGTTTTTCAAGTCAGTACATTATAATATTTTTTCATTTTTTTTTGTAATGGGACTTATTTATTATGTTGTGATATACCTAGTGTTTGTGTTCCTGTGACGCAGAGCCTGCGCTTGCGCCGAGTGTGATGTCTCACAGCTTGAGCCGGAGATGAGCGACTCGTGACTTATCATCTTTCATTCTGGATTGGTCACTTGTGTAATTCCAATTTATGAACGTAAGCAATGTGCTCGTTTGATAAATGTTTCAGTATGCAATGGATCATAGAATGGAAAATAGAACGTAGTTCGCTCACAATATGCGTAAATTTTTCGTTTGTAACTTAAATTAATAACCACAATGTATATGTCTGCGAAATAATAAATAAAAATAACCCGAATTATGTTTTGTGGTTTAATATCTGCTCATCTGGTGCTAGGTTTAGACATTGCTTTTAACTTTAACCTCTAGGGTCCGAAGGCTTGACAAATATTTGCTTTTAATTCAAGAAAAAAAATCCCTAATTTATATTTTGTTTTGTCCTAAATTGTGGGAATAGTCGTGGGTTTGCAACCAACTACTGAAACGAATCACTCAGATATTTGCACAAATAAATACTTAAACAGTTATGACGTTAGGAGCTAGTTACACTTAACTTGGAAAATTGTTTTTGTGACTATATAAATCGATTCTTTCTTGTTTTTGTGACTAAATACATCGAATTACATCTCGTTTTAAAAAAAATACAAGTGACATTTGAGTGTAGTCGTTAATGTTTGTGTCAATTCTTGTGTGAATATAGGAGTGTATTCGAAGCGCCCACGCTTCCTTCCATACGTGGCTACATCGACCCTTTCCGAGGTAACTATGTATACTGTAGCTTACAAACAATATTAGATAGCGCTTATTAATAAATAAATAAAACAAAACGAATCGGCACTCTGTATCAGAGTGGCTGCTGCGCCGATGTTTGATCGTACTGAACAAAATCTCTCTTACTATAATTATTATACGTTTTTTTTAATAATTGTAATATTATCGAGATTGTAACCGCGTTGGAATGAATTAGTTTTATAGAAGCGTTTGAGTAAATGAACAAGTGTTGAATGCTGGTGCGGCGCATTCCCGCTCTAGTTGTCTAGTTAAATGCTTTATTATAAACTTTATTTTAACATCGCACATTATAATAAATTAATCAAAATTGATTTGATGTTTTATTTACCCGATCGAAATTACCCTTTTGAGATGGTTTTTATTTGGTGAAACAGTATAATTCCACTAAAGTAGTTTGAGAAATTATCTAAGTATCTATTTGAGTTTTGGTACTGCAAAGCTATTGTTTCTTTCATCTGAAATATAAAGGTGTGTCGGTCAACAATATACTAGCCGAATAAATAAATAAAAAGTACTTAATTTTTTTACCTAAATATTAATTCAAGTTTCGAATGCTGCTATAGACTAGACACAATACATATAAGCGGGTACTTGTAGCGCCCGCGCGCCTTCGCATACGCCAATAGCAACAGTCAGTATGCCTTCAGGATATCCCGTCGCTCCTGAAAAATAGGCAAATTAGGTCAGTCGGCCACGTGAGCGCATCGGTGACATTTTGTGTTTGTTTACATTACGTTCGAAAATCTTGCACACGCCCAATATTTCCGGTTTTCTTAAAAGCACAATGTCGACTATTCCAAAAGTGAATTTGTGATATTACGATGTGTCTGAATTGGTTATGTGATAATCTCCGACGCCGCGCTCACTTGTGTATTGTACACAATGATGCACATCTTGAAAAAATACGGGTAAGTAGATAAGTTAATTTTATTCAATTATTGTAAATACTGTTACTTACATTTTTTTGTAATTTTTGTATACCATTTACGAACGTTTCTTCGTGAATAATCTTGAGTGCTACTAGTGAACAGTTTATCATATTTACTTAATTTAACTATGACAGATGGTAATTTTATTTTCACCGACATTACCTTTAAATTCGGAGTAGGTATTTTGCTGGTCTCAAGCCCACCAAGTACGGTCAGCAACAAAATTAGCTGAACATTTGAGTTTTTAAACTTTGCATGAATTAGATAACTAATTGATAGGAAACAAAAACTTTAAGACATACTTAGAGCTGTATCTAGCAGCTCTAGGTATCTATTACAGTTTTTGTTTTAAAACAATTCGTTTTCTAAGTAATTAATGCCAAGTTTAAAAACTCTAATGTTCAGCTACATTTGTTGCGTACCGTACCTACCTATGCAGAAGAAATTGACATTGTTTATTTTATATACTTAACTTCTGGGTAATGTATACACAGGGATGGCTTGCGCTAGGGCTTGCAACCTATAGCTGTTTTGGAAAAATCCTAATCACATTATCGCATGTTTTTTTATTGGTAAGACTTTATAAATAATGTCTTTATTTTAATGAAATCTATAGGTAGTCCACCGTGTTGGAGTATTAAAACGTGGTGGTCTAAAAACGTTATCTCTGAAATTATTTAAATTCCGAATGGCGTATTTTTAGCTGAATTTGACATCGATTTAAATCTTTATTCGCCGAATAAACTAAGGCTGCAGACACATTCCCCCTTATTACAAAACATGGTCTAAGAAAAACCTGGGTTTTAGAATAGCTCCGTCTCTTTTTGTTATATGACACAAGAAAGTGATGGGTATATTTTAAACCAGGGTTTACTTTAGTCTTGGTTTAAACCACCTTTTGTAATAAGGGCCATTGAGCGTATCGTGCGCGGTTTATGTTTCGTCGCGTTACGCGTATGCATCGCGCTACATACAGCTGCGCGGCCTCACCACGCGTATTTTACGTCGTTACGCAGAGCGTAATAGGGCTTAGAAGTTTCGAGCGTGTGCATTACTGTATATGCATTACTAAGCAAGATAGGCAACGCAAGATACGCTTAACATATTTCACTGACACTGATCGATACGTTACTGATCGGCACGTGTCGGCACTGTGCCGGCACTGTTGTGTGCGGATAGGCCTTTAGACCGCATATTCAGAGCGGTGGGGCGTGCAGCGGGGCGTTCGAGCATTGTATTGAGCATGCATACATTTAGCTGCACGCTGGAAACGCTATTAGGTACGAAGGCACTTCAACTACTAGTTGGTATGTAACGCTTACAAAAACGCCCCGCTGCACGCCATGCCGCTCCGAATTTGCGCCCTTAATGTACCATACATTTCGTATGACGCTATCCGTACTCGTCAGTGACGGTGACGTTCAGTGATGTCAGTGCTGCGCCGACATTCGCCGGAACGTCACTGTCACTGAGTCTGACGAGTACGGATAGCGTCATACAAAATCTATGGTACAATATCATATTTCACGTATTTCACTGACACTGATCGATACGTTACTGATCGGCACGTGTCGGCACTGTGCCGGCACTGTTGTGTGCGGAGAGGCCTTAAGTGTGCTTTGGCCCTAACAGCAAAACGCGTGTCATTTTTCTGATGCCATCATCAACGAAGAAAACTGCGGGACGAGGACAATACCCTAAAGGTAAATAAAACAAATGTTCAAAGTACTTAGCATTTATATTTAGAGCAAGTTTGTACTGGTATCATGAAAATGCAAATAAATAGTCGCACGTAAATACTGGAAGACAACACAAACTAATCTAAGTACATCGTCAAAACGTTACAATACGATTATTTAGAGACAAGGGTCATCCTCAACGGAGTTTTGTTACTTCGAATCAAGGTAGTTAAAAGGCTATAAACAATTTAATTTTCAGTTGCAGGTTAGCCAGTTCAGTGGTATGTTTCCAGAACACTTTATTTTAGTAATAAATTGCTCGAACCAATTTGAAACAAGGAAAACAATTTTGGTGATTTTATTTAAAAATAGTAGGTAAGTATAAGGGTGTTAAAGAAAAAAAACTACAAACTTAGAATGCAATTGTTTTTTTTTATAAAAGTTTTAGAATACGGCCGACGTATCTTGGCGAGTCTGAAGTTAGCTGATTAGCTGCAACAATTTCGTTTCTAAAAGATGCATTGCGCAGCCAAACAACTAACTTCAGACTCGCCAAGATATGTCGGCCGTATTGTACGTAAAAAGACTAAATATTGTTTACCGTTATTCCAAATTAGTCAGATTAGGTTACCAACAAACGCTAAATAAACTCATGACAAGCTTTATTACTCAAAAATGTTTTTAGTTAAATTTTCGTTATTCATGTCATAACTTTATAATTAGCGTTTATTAGGTAAGGGAAAAAAATTAAAGCTATTTTTATGACTGTAACTGTTGGCTACAGATTGCCATAATGCGCTGTGACCATTGACCACCTCATGTGCTCTTGGCATGATAAAGATATTATAAAATGCATGTACCTCATTTACTCAGTTACTACATTTAGTATGACCATTGGAATTTTCGTAACCAAATTCATTAAATATTTAAAAAAAAATATTTATAATTTTGACCTAATTTAAAATATATTTTTTATGGCAAAGAACAAATTAAAGAATAAGATTTTTCAGGATTAACCCAAATAGCACGCCCATGTTCCAACTTACAGTTAAAACAGTTATAATTACTAATTCTACATCTAGGTATACAAAACAAACAACAATCTGTTGCTTAACTCCACACCCGAAAATTTGTGCAATCCTAATTACAAAAATAAATAAATAATCAAATTAAGTATCACAGCATTCACCTAGTGATGTCTCGAAGTGTCTCGATTTTTTTGAATAAAGAATAGGTTAAAATGTACCACAGATACCTACATTATCTATGATTTAGGTACCTTCGTATGAAATTAAATGGTTGAAACAATAAATATTTACAATCATGTAATTGTAAAATTGAAAATTAAATGACTTTACTGATCATTATAAAACGCCTATTGTTTTTAAGTTTTGTAAAAATCAGTACTTAATACTATTTTTATTTCATTATTCTTGTTACAATGTAAGTATTTAATTATTACAATATGTATTACTGCGCGTGTGTTGAGATTATGTGATTATATTATTAAAATATAATATGCAAGCAAAAGAAACGAATCGATTAACTACACTATTGAAATAATCATTAAGAATACAATAATTGATTTACGACTGATTCGTTTTAGTTCCAATTAACTTTCGTTGCACAGTAATGCTAAAAATCGAGAAATTCAGACTTGCAATTTTTTTATTGGTTTCGTAATAATTCGACGGCTTTTGTGACGAACTATATAAAAACGAACTATATGAAAGTCTGATAGTAGATAAAAATAAAGCATTTTTTTTATTTTAGTTCGTGTGCCAGTCTACATTTCACTTTGTCAAATGTCTACTCGTCACTAGTTTGTCGATAATCCGTTGAAGCACTAAAGTCCCCGTCACGAGAAGCTATAAATTTTGTAAATAAAGAACTTCTACAAAGTTACGTAGCGACAATTCAATCAACAACAAATAATCCCAAATTCAATCAACTCAAAGTTACATACGTGTAATACGAAACTAACGAGCAATTTCACTTAGTCGGGTTATATTTTAACCTCAAAGGGTTATAGCGCTATCGTCTAATGTTTTGTGGTACCGGAACGCGTCTGACTCATGGAACGTCAACATTTGGCCCGCCATTTTGAAGTAAGTTCACACTGACGCTGTCAATGCTGTCATTTGAGTTTTGAATGCGTTTCAGTTTGTTTGTGTTGTTTTCGTTTCGTAGATTATTATTTATTATTATACAAGGTTAGTCGGAAAGGGGGTACTAATCCGAAGCCCACTTATAGTATCGCTGATGACTGTTTGAAAGCAAGTGTTAAAATTTCAAAATTCGATATATTTTTTTTCCAAATAAAATGATTTTTATTTTTTGTTTTTTCAAAAATTCTTCATCCCTGCTTTACTTACAAATTCAAAAAATGGTGCTTCTAATTCATGACCCCAAATATGACCTAAAATGTAAACACAGCTGATCATAACTGAGGATAGATAGATTTTAGAGTTTTTTTTCTGAGATTTTTGAACAACTGTTTCTCTTAAACTATTGACTTTTGGGAAAAGTTGTAGAACAAAAGTTACTCATTATTATGTGTACCTTAACACCCTTTCGGATTAGTACCCCCTTTCTGACTAACCTTGTATAAATAAAATAAAAACCATTATCTATACATATAATAAAATCGTGTTTCAGGAGTAACTTAGAATATTTCGTCTAGAACTTATAAATCGCACGGTAACGAAACCATAGCGCGATCTAATTCGACGCCAACGCCATCTAGGGAAGTAAAGATTAAACATATGTTTGCATGTTTATGCAAGCATCACCTAAAAAGAGCTGACCCAATGCTGTTGACTTTTATAAACAAATATTGTGCTTATCTCATAGTAAATTATTTTTTTTGTTTCATCGCAATCGGTTCACGCAATCAAAAGATATGCAAATAATCAATATCTTCTATACATATCTATAAACATACAATGAAACAGTAAAAAAACTGTGTCTGTACATTAAACATATTTAAAAAAAAAAGAGGGGGGCTTAGAAACAGTAATAGAGCACGAATCCAAAAAAAAAAAAACTGTCTGTTTGTCTGTGTGTCTATTTGTCTGTTTGTTTGTACACGCTAATCTTCGGAACTACTGGACGGAATTGAATGTTTTTTTTTTGTTGCATAGTTCTTAAGTCTGGGCAACATATAGGCTATAATTTATCTTGGAAACTTGAACACCTGATGCAGAACCGCAACAGACCAGCTAAACTATAAGAGATACAAAAATGGTACCATAGCAAAAATTGTTCCACGTGATCAGCATTTTCTGTTAAGAGAATAAATTTGAAGATTTGGAACACCTGATGTGAAATTCCACGAGCCCAGCTACATTATAACATATATAGGAATGACGTCTTAGCAAGAGTTGTTCAGCCTGATGAGCACTCTCTGTTGACGTATAAAAATTGAAGATCTGGAACACCTGTTGTGGAATTCCAAGCGCCCAGCTACACTATAACTTTTACAGGAATGACGTTTTAGCAAAAGTTGTTCAATCTGATGAGCACTCTCTGTTGATTTATAAAAATCGAAGATCTGGAACACCTGTTGTGGAATTCCAAGCGCCCAGCTACACTATAACTTATATAGGAATGACGTTTTAGCAAAAGTTGTTCAATCTGATGAGCACTCTCTGTTGATTTATAAAAATCGAAGATCTGGAACACCTGTTGTGCAACTCCAAGAGCCCAGCTACACCATAACACATATAGGAATGACGTTTTAGCAAAAGTTGTTCGGTCCGATGGGCATTTCCTATTGACTTATGAAAATCGAAGATCAGAAACATCTGATGTGGAAATCAAAGCTATCACTAATTTCACTGTATAATTATAAAATAAAATAAGCTGGGAGTACCTCCACGCGGTGAAGGCGGTAACAGTTTAGGACTGATTTTCGATGACGATGGTATATCATTGAAAATTTGACTCTACTGGCCCAAACTCCCATTATTTTTTTTATTTTATCGAATAAATATGTCTTCGGGCTTATTTTATTTGAGTGTCTAATTTCCTTTTCCATTTATCTTCGTGACACGGTAGCCTAAGAAAAGAAAGAGGTCAAATCTTTCCCAATGTTCCAAAGGAGCTAAAAGATTGAGGATCATAAGCTCCCAAGAATGTACCGAAGAGCGTCCGGAGAGACTTGATGCTGTTCGAGAACATCAGGCTGCAACTCGCTCCGTGGAAACCTCTTCGGATCGCGAAGCACGCCTGCGTTCTCAGCGTATTTACGCATCTACATCCAGGTCTCTAGAGACCAGTGAAGAATATGATGCGCGACTGACCGCTGATCGTGAACGTCACGCATTGTCTCGCGAGTGGGAGATGTTCACGGATAGAGAATTACGTTAGAGTTCTCAGCGTATATACACATCGATTTCGAGGTCTCTAGAGACAAGTGTGGAACGTGATGCGCGACTGACCGCTGATCGTGCAAGTCATGCATTGTCTCGCGAATCGGAGACGTTCACGGATAGAGAAATACGCTCGAGTTCCAAGCGTATCTACGCATCGACTTCTAGATCTCTAGAGACAAGTGCGGAACGTGATGCGCGACTGACCGCTGATCGTGAACGTCACGCATTGTCTCGCGAGTCGGAGACGTTCACGGATAGAGAATTGCGCTTGAGTTCCAAGCGTATCTACGCATCGACTTCTAGGTTTCTAGAGACAAGTGGGGAACGTGATGCGCGACTGACCGCTGATCGTGAACGTCACGCATTGTCTCGCGAGTCGAAGACGTTCATGGATAGAGAATTGCGCTTGAGTTCCAAGCGTATCTACGCATCGACTTCTAGGTCTCTAGAGACAAGTAGGGAACATGATGCATGACTGACCGCTGATCGTGAACGTCACACATTGTCTCGCGAGTCGGAGACGTTCACGGATAGAGAATTGCGCTTGAGTTCCAAGCGTATCTACGCATCGACTTCTAGGTCTCTAGAGACAAGTGGGGAACGTGATGCGCGACTAACCGCTGATCGTGAACGTCACGCATTGTCTCGCGAGTCGGAGATGTTCACGTATAGAGAATATGTTTGAGTTCCAAGCGTATCTATGCATCGACTTCTAGGTCTCTAGAGACAAGTGGGGAACGTGATGCGCGACTGACCGCTGATCGTGAACGTCACGCATTGTCTCGCGAGTCGGAGATGTTCACGGATAAAGAATTGCACTTGAGTTCTCAGCGTATCTACGCATCTGCTTCTAGGTCTCTAGAGACATCAGACGTTTCAGATCTTCGATTTTGATGACCACGTTGTCGTTGGCATAAGCAACAGGATCCGCGTACGAAGTCGCGGGCAGAAGCTAGTATAAAAATAAAAATCATTACAAAACTGTTTTTTTTATTTGTTCCAAAGGTTGCGAACCCCTGAATGTGTGTTTACAAAATAGCTTCTCGCGACGGGGACTTTAGTGAGTTTAATCTCTGTGTTAGGCTGTTTTTCCATCAGAGATATGTTTTACGGATGTTTCAAATACACCAGTAGGATCGCTTCATTTTCAAACATGTGTCAAAGTTAGTTAAATAACATCTCTGGAGGAAAAGTAGCCTAAGGTCCGACATCCACCAAAGCGGAGACGAGACGAGCGGAGCGGAGATGTGTTTTAAAAAACCAATAGAATTTCGTTATTCACACATCTCGTCTCCACTCAGCTTAAGTGGATACCACTGAGCGGAGATGTATCATATTTGTTTTATTATTGAGCTGGGCCGCGGTACAAGGCGGAGATATGAGCTTTGCCTCGCAAGCTGACGACGGCGCGCAGCTGAGACGACATGTGTGCGGCGTGCAGTGAGCGGTGTCACACTTCTCATGTCAACTTGTATAGCGATATGACTGAGACGTCTACCATTCATACCAGATCGCACTAAAGTGTGCGTTCACATCCAACGCTTGCCGCACGGAGCTCAGTTCCGCTCTAGTCAGCGTACATCTCCACTCTAGCCAGCACACATCTCCGCTACAGTCTAACCAGTACGCATTTCCGCACAGTTTCGGTGGATACACCCTAGCTGAAAAACATCTCTCCTCGTCTCCGCTTCGGACATCTCCGCACATCTCGGCTTTGGTGGGGTCCAGGTCTAACTCTACAAGTAATGATAATGCGACAATCAAAATCCTACACCTTTATAATCTCAATAATTTATCCACAAAAACTAAATAGACACAGGTCGATTTCTTTGGTTTTAGTTATACACATTTAAAATAACTTGCCCTTGTATTCTTGAGCGTATACATTAATACAATGTACAGCTATTAAAGAAACAATATCGTACATACTTTTGTTTTCTATGTACAATACCTTATTAGAATAATTTTAATGTCCATTTCCTGATTGTTAATACTTTTATACAGAACGACTGGTTATTCGCTTTACATCCGAATACCATTAACTCTGATCATCTTCCTGTACAACTTTTACCATGAAAAAAACAGAAATCGTGAAAAAAAATCCACTGTTTCAGACAAAATAATCAATGATGGATAACAAGACGTATGGAATTCAGATAGTCCCATAGTAAGAGTTGTTGATGAGCAGAGTTGATGGTATTCGGATGTAAATTGACCAACCAGTCAGGCTGTATATCTTTAGAGCCATTACGCACTGTCGACTAGTCGCCGCAGACTTGGTCGACGGCAACTGTTACTTTCTACAGTATAAATAGGTGTTTACGCACTTGGTCGCCAGTCGCCCGGGCGACTATGCTTATGTTTTGGTCGAGAGACCAAGTCTCCGGCGACCGGTCGACAGTGCGTAATGGCTCTTAGAGCGATTACGCACTGCATCCGATCCGAATCCGTCAAAATACGGATATAAAAAACTCGGACCGAATTCGGATATTGCTTTACGCACTGCATCCGATCCGAATCCGTGAAAATACCGATCTAGAGTAAAAATCTCGGACCGAATTCGGATATCGCTTACGCACTTGTCCGATCTCTGATCCAAATTCAAACAATTCAGGGGCCATTTTGGCATATCCATTTGGCGTCCGATTTGAATCCGAGGTAATGCGAAAGCGTTCATACAGACAGTACTACGGCTACTTCCGTCCGTCAATTGTTCTTCCGAATTAGAAACTCACGGATGACGGATAGAAATCGGATGACGGATGCCGGATGTAGTGCGTAAACTACCATACAAATAGTTCTATGGCTACTTCGGAACGTATTTTCACGGATTCGGATCGGATGCAGTGCGTAACTGCTGTTAGTGTGCCAATAAAGTCATGGATGTTAAATTTTTTCTAACAGTCATTGTATGTAAGAGCCATTACGATGATATCCCTGAAACATTAAAAAATGTAGGAACTTCTATTTCATATACAATCTCTAATCTATGTACAAACTGCTATAAGTATCCGTGAGTGTATAGGGCCGTCAATAACGCCTGCCAGCAGGCGAGTTAGTACAATTGGAAGAAAACATTCCTATTAACATATATATTTACAATTTGAAATGCACCACGAGGTTATATTTACACAAATATCGATTATAATAAATAATGGAAACAAGGACACATTAAATTGAACGGATAACCATTTTGTTTAACATCTAGTCCTGAATACAAGTTTGGGCTACAAACGCCGCGTTTGGTGAAACATATTTCGTTTTATATTCGCAATCATAACGTGGACTGCACAAACTAACTATGCAACTGCTAAATGCAGCTTGAGGGCACTCGTCTCACCGCCGACGATGAGCGAGAAGCGAGTAGAGCTAGAAACGAGTTGGCGAGCAGCGAGAAGTGAGTGTGTCGTTCAGATAGTTTTGTCGCTGGGTTATAAGCAAGTGTGCGAGTGCAACGGGCGATTACTCGCACTACTCGCAAATGACCGCTGGTTGGTCTCTCGGCGTGAGTTCTGACCGCCAAGCGAGCATCGCTGAGCGAGTATGGCACTTGTCCCACCGCGAACGATGAGCGAGCAGCGAGTAGAGCTAGAAGCTAGAAACGAGTTGGCGAGCAGCGAGAAGGGAGTAAGATACTCCGATACTTTTGTCGCTGGGCTATAAGCGAGTGTGCGAGTGCGACGGGCGATTACTCGCACCACTCGCAAATGACCGCTGGTTGGTTTCTCGGCGTGAGTTCTGACCACCAAGTGAGCATCACTGAGCAAGTATCACTGAACGAGTATTATCTTTGATAGCTCTTGACGCTCAGCGACAAACTATTGGAGCGAGTCCTCGACGGCAGTGTAAACAGTCAGCGATCAACTATTAATATTATGCATCTCTTTTGTTCACACGGAATGTATATCTTTTGTACGTTTCTTGAGCGAGAATATAGCCGATAGTTAGTCGCTTCCTCGCCAGCGGTGGGACAACTGCCGAAGGCAATTAGGATGTAGTCAGTGCAACTACTGACAGCTACTGACTGGATGTGCAGCCCACTTGCAGTTATGATTACGAATATAAAACGAAATGTTACACTAAATGCAGCGATATTAGCTTCCCTGATCAATTTAGTGTAACATAACAGAACCGTCACATTCGAAATCCGAATTGGGTTGAATAGGTTTTGTGGTTTGTTTTGTGCCTACAATAGTTCTTGACATGGGGTATCTTCTTCATCTGAGAGGCACTTTTGCTTCCAAAATTCTAATACAACCAAATTCACATTTCTTTGTCACTGAAAATTGCTATCACATAAACCAAATTGATCAGACTTGCAAAGGCTGATTTTTTAATCGTCAGATAACTTTTATCTGAGAAATCAATATGGCGGTTTGACAAAAAAAATTTCTATACAAAAGCCGTCAAAACGTTAAAATTATTCCTGAGATAAAAGTTATCTGCCGATTGAAAATTCGGCCTTAAATTAGAAAAACCTAAATGTTAAAGCTATAGGTATTCACGTAACAATTTCCCACCAAATCTGGACCAATCCTTAGCCCATCCTATCACAGGAACCTGCACCGATCGTCTATTATTGAGTGCAAAATTGTGACGTAATTCACTGTTACCGTCCTCGAGGTCCATAAAGTCAAGTTCAGAGCATGTCGTCGTCGAAGCCTTCCCCGGTGAGTATGTGCGGGTCACCGATAGCGGGCACCATGTGGATGTACTCACTGGTCGCCCACAAGTATAAGTTTAACGTGCGCTCCGTGCATTGCCCTATGAATCTGTAAGAAAAAAAGTGGCAAATGTATTGTGTGTTTAAGTTGGTACACGACGTCGGTACACTGTATACTGCAAATGGAGGCTAAGCGAATTGACAGAGGCGAAATGTTCCGTATTACCACTCCCGACTACGTAACCGCGTTGCTCTAAGGGTATGAGTGATCATGAACGTTTTTCTAGACAAAATATGTAAGCAAATGTTAAAACCATTAGTTTGCGCTGTGAACAATGCAATGATTGTGTTTGGAAGTGACATCGTCGTATCTTAATCCTACTGCATGTTACATGTCATGCATTGGATGATATTGACTAAGTAAGTAGGAATTAAATAACAATAACTGTTCCACGTGTATGTAATACTTACTTTATTGCAAATCATGTATGACTTTTATGGCCCATTATTTTGTAGCCTCTTAGGGTCTCCCCACACTTATCGACGCGGGATCGGCTAAGGACGGTCGAAAAGTTTTGTGTGTACCGGCGCGCGCATCCGAACCGAGGTGAAGAGCCTTTTTACCGTCATGCGGGTTCGTGCCCGCGTGCGTGCGTCACCCGCATGCGTGGCGCTCGCAGTACACCTTTTCGTGCGTGTTTCACGCATCACAATAAATACATGTATGAAAAGGTGAAATTCAGGCGCCACGCATGCGGGTGACGCACGCATGCGGGCACGAACCCGCATGACAGTAAAAAGGCCCGAACGACTTCGGTTACACCCAATAAGCGTCGGGAGACCTTTATAGGCTACCATACTTTTCCATTAATTCTTTTCCAAGCAGGTTGGAATTTATAGATTCTATATGGCTTATAATGTTATTTACATTCATGTTAAACAATTTGTCTCACCTGACAAAAGGTCTGACATCACCCTCGTTGGCAGTCTGCAAGTGCTGGTAGTATAGATGTCGGTGCTGCTTCGCGATGATCACAGGCGGGTAGCCGGCCTGCATCAGCAGTAGGTTCATGAGTAGTCGGGATGTGCGACCATTGCCATCTATGAAGGGGTGGATGTGAACTAGTTTGTAGTGGGCTAGGGCTGCGTATCTGAAATTGTTGGACATAGGTTGTTAAGAGTTAAATACTTTATGTAATTATTCGCGTTATCGCAATCAAGACGATTGGAAACGCGATGCAATCGCAGCCTGTATACTTAGGGCCTATGCACACGACGTCTTTACTTCGCGCCGCGTGCGTTCGCCAAACTCCATACCGTCGCGTCGTCGCTCGGGAGTGAAAAGCTCGGGAATGCATTTGGTCATTGCACGGTTCCTGTGGGCTTTCACGCGGAATAAGTCGCGGTCAAAAGCTTGTCAATTATATTTATTACGAATTTTATACACCCAATAAAGGTTAGTTTCAGTGCCTACTAACTAATTTCACATGGAGCGGCTCTCTTATAAGATATAGTCCCTTTAAGTCGTGATAAAATAAAAATGACCAAATTGCATTCCCGAGGTTTTCACTCCCAAGCGACGATACATAAAAAACGTGATGATGTTTCTTAAGTATGGAGTTTGACGGTAATGCGAGTCAACGCGCGACGGCGCGTAGAAAAGACGTCGTGTGAATAGGCCCTAATCTCTGTTTTTTTTAACTTGACCGTGCAGATGACACTAGCTCGTGAGAAAAGGCGTCGTGTGCATTGGCTTTAAGATGTTATGGGAGCACAAGTCATTCAGCAGTGTTTCTTGTCACAAGAGAATGCTGTTGCCTCACCTCCTGGCATAATCCCTTGGTTGCCTTTTTATGTGAACATCAGAATGACTGGCCAAAATGACTGATCAGCCTTAAAATATTACTAAAATCTAATACCTATTTGCTACTATTTGATACCTTTGTTTAAATAATTGGTACCTAATTAATAACTGAGAAAATGAATTTAAAAATTGGGCAGTCATTCTGATGTCAGGATGACTGCCCACATTTAGAATCTCCACGTAAGGTCTACAAAATTTTAATTCGCCTTTACAAAAATTTAGTACCTATTTGATACCTAAACATATATTTTTTCTAGATTTTTAGTAGCTAATAGGTATTAGATTTTAGTAATATTTTAAGGCTGATCGGTCATTTTGGCCAGTCATTCTGATGTTCACGCCTTTTAGGCGTCATCTTCACGAGCGAGTGTATCGCAGCGATAGTCCCGCCACGCCGTGCCATCAAAGATCAAATTCAATACTAACTTGCGCCGCGATAATATCGCCGTGTGGCAATTGACTAATACATAGTTACTATTACTATTGAATTTGATGGCACGGCGAGATTATCGCTGCGATACACTCGCTCCTGGAGCTAGCACTTTACAACAACAACTTTAAACAGCTGTTAAAAGAGATTGTTTATTAATTAGAAGAATATTACAACAGGCTTTTGAAATCTTATCTATAAAAATATAACATAAATATTATGAAGTCTGAAGGAAAGTCATATGAATGGTCAATGACTCATACGTACACACATACTCATTTATTTTGTAATAACTAGGCATTGTTTCCAAAATATATTTAAATAGATATTGCTCACCTTACAGGATGCAAGTCCAACGCATCTTCAGAATTTAGCCATTCCAAGAACTGAATCATAAGCCTCTGTATTTCTGAAGGTCCCGGCGGTATATGACCACCAACGTAAACCTGGGTTCTACGAAACTGACCACCTTCGATAGGATCTACGTGTCCTAAAACTCTTTTATGAATCTCTAATATGTCACCCATAGTGATGTCTCGTAAACGGTACAGTAATGTGGAATTTATATACTTCATTGCTGCGTCTAGACCTAGGATTTCGTTATGTTCGTCTATGCTTTTACCAGAGACTGCTATCCTAGTCTCTAGTACACTTCTCGTTTGTTGTAAAGTCATTGTGTTGCCTTCAATAGCGACCGTATGGTAAATATGTTGAAAGTACGCTTCTTTCTTTGCTCTCCGTAACGCTGAGTTACTTTCTGGTATAGATGATAGTGCATCTCTCTTTTCATCAATCTTTCTCAACATTTCTCTGTCTAAGTTTTCAACTATGCTGGCTGTGCGTTGCCTGTTCACTAACGCTCCAGTGTGATCCGGATAATTTGTTAATGCTAATGTATACAACTGGTCAGCTTTAACTACATCCTTTTTCGTGTCTTCCAAGAACTCTCCATAGTGGTTTAGAATGTCAGGATGTTTCGGTGATAAGGCAAATGCATGTTGAAACAATTTTAAAGCTTTGTCATCTTTACCAACCTTCTTCATTTCTAACGCAGCGCTCAAGGAAACCACAGCCTCCGCATCGCGGGTCTTATCAAGCGCTCTCACGGGGGGCGGAACCGGATTTTGCTCGGAAATAGGCTCCAAATAGGTACCGTACAGACCATCTGGTATAGGCGCAAACGGCTTCGCAAACTTCACTTCGTAGTTTAACAATTTGTGTAACGAAATCACAACAGCGAGCGTACACACCACGCTTGATAATATTAGCACAGTTTTAAATCTATCTACGATCATTTTTGTGTTAATTTTCAATTTACAGCCGCACTTCATGTTTTCAGCTTCGTTTGTCCTACCTATAAACAACATAATTGCGTCGTTCACTAGAGCATATGTTCAGCGATAAAATCTCTTTAATGACTGTAAAAGTTTTAGATTTCATCGTGTATCGCAATAATATTTCTAAACTCTAATAACAAAAAACCACGTAAGGTCATTACTGACATTTTGACTTGGCAGAAGGCAGAATGTGTCAAGTGTCATCCACTCAACTGTCAAAATATTACTAGTGTTGCCATACCTGAAATGGCAGAATCGGTAGAAGTTGCCTTTATAATAATCTTCCCGTCATCGCGTCATGAGTAAAGAACCAAATCCACTAGCAATTTGACTTATACATCCAACTTTCAACTGTGTACATGCCCACAGGGGGGTTACCATGCTCTCTTAGAGCAGGAATGTTTTAATATTATTACGAGAGTGGGTAAGAGATGGCGCTAGAGAGCTGTCTAGCGCTGTCACTTTCCCACTCTGACAGATCATGCTAACCCCCCTGCAATTAGATTTCTGGGGGCTTACCTAGACCTCTTATGAAAACGTTCAAATGCCAGCCAGTCAACTTCCGTTCAAAAGCAGGCCTGCTTCTGAATCGCTAAAAATTGTACCATGACAATACTAAAGGTGAAAGGTGAACGACTATTGAACCAAGTTGAATGGATAAGCTTGTTCATGGTACGAAAACTCTATACAAAAAAAAGGTGAACGGATTTCGTAAACGTCAACGTAGCAGGCCTGCGGCAGGCCTGCTATAACGATGTCATGGTACAAAAAAGCAGGGCAGTTCAATTTCCAGGCAACTTCTGCCCTGCTTTAAGAGGTCATAGTAAGCCCCCTGGAATTTATACGAACTAAGCGAGCACTTGTTGAAGAGACTTGCGCAATTTAACTTGCTAGTGGATTTTGGCACTTTACTCTTGATACTGGAAGAGTTTTTTTGAAATAGGCAGTTTAAGTTTTTGTACATTGTGCTAATAAATACATGAAGATAAAAGAAATACAAAAATAAAATCACTTGGCAACACCGTAAGAATAAGAGATTGACAGTGACAGTTTTGACAACTGCGTTTCGTTTTACGTGCGTGCAAAGAGAATGCTAGTACGTGCGTGGACAGACATTCTCGTTTCACTTTTAAAAAATAATTAAAACAATGATGTTATCAAGGATTTACAACTTCATAAAATACCGAGTAGGATAACAAAGCGTTTTTTTTACCTGTCGCTAGATTTGAGAAGATTTGATTTTGAGGGTTTGAGGGTAAGGTCTAATAGACCCCTACATCGTGCATCGTTAACGTAGAGAAGAGGTCGACGGATGAGGGGAAGCTGGATGTTGTTGGCTTTCCCTTTATAAAACGCTAGGGCCTTTAATTTTTCTTAACAATTCTTTCCATCCTATGGTTGTCTAGAAGAAATTGCTTTACCTAAGCGATAAGGCCGCCATTTGTACTGTTTTAATTATGTGTATTCCTTCTGTTTTATTTCTTTTAGTGTACAATAAAGTATAACTATTTATCTAAAGGGCCACAACGTACGGAGAAAAAGCAGGATTGAGTTGACTCCTTAAGCGTACTTTATCATGATTTTTGTGGGCTCCCTACACAGACATGATTAGAGGATAATGTGTGTGTCCTAATGATATGTTTTTAGTACTAGTGATACATGCTGGTTAGGTTTGTTTCTATTTGTTAACACGTAGGAAGCCATAAAAGCAGGTGTTATCCAATAAGATAGGTTCCGTTTCTAAAAAGATATGCAAACATTTGAATAAGCGTAATGTTGTGAAATATTTGGGGTCAATGCATCTTTGAACATAAGTAATTCAATCAATTAAATGTTTGTATTTAACATTAGGTAACCTATAGGTAATAAAGAATGTCTGACTGAAAAATATAGCTCTTTCTGGATAATAATAACTTCGTAACATATTATTTCTACCTATGTTTTGTTGTATTTTAATTTTTAATTAAATGCAAAATTCAAAAGTTTTTTTTCTGCCGCGGTCCATTGCTTACCCATTGAGTGGAATATAGCTAGACGTCTTGGATCAGGCCCAGATTTAAAGATTTGGAGGCTCTGGGGCGACGTAGAAGTGGAGGCCCGTTATAATCTTTTTAAAAAGTACCTCGTGAACGTGAACTTTTTTCTATTTCTAATAACGGTTTTTTTTTTCGTATCTCCAAAAATTCAAAAGCTTTTGTGGAGGTCCTTCTCTTGTGGAGGCTTCTGAACTTAGCCCCTGTTGTCCTCCTCTATAAATCCGGGCCCTGGCTTGGATGCAGAAGGCGGAAGACCGAGCGTTGCAACGCAACTTGGGAGGCCTAGCTATGCCCCAGTAGTCGATAGTGATATGCTCAGTCGATCACAGGCCCGTGGTTTGAACTCGTTGAATACTCCATCTCTAATAAATCTCCTTCCATAGGTGTGGTCAGAGGCGGACTACCCATAAGGCCGACTAGGCCTGGGCCTAGGGCGGCTAAATAAGAGGAGACGGCCAAACGCGGGAAAAAAATGTGACTGCGCGGATGGTATTACACTTCCTAGGGCGGCCAAGATTGCTAGTCCGCCACTGGGTGTGGTAGGTGTTTATAATTAGGTTTGTTGATAGGCAGTAGTTAACATCCACCTGAGTATTATTTTAGCATCATACAGTAGGTCTTGAAATGGAACTAATTTTTAATCTTTGTTAGTGCTGTATCGCTGCATCAATTAGTAGGTATATTACTATCAGGCGATAAATGTGTCTTAAAATTAGTAAGACTACCCATAGTTCTCATATCAAAGAAGTGTATGTTATAAATTAAAATTTTATAATGTATGACTGGTGGCGCCCCTATTTTTTTCATCTCTTTTTTGACACACTGAATAGTTCTGCACAAAAGAGTACGAAAAATAGGAGCGCCACTGTCTTATACCATAAAAATTAATTTAAAAATAACTTCTCTGGTTGAATTATTGAATTTGGATAGTTTTACTTGTTTTAATATAATTTGAGCGTCATGCATAAAACACATTTAATTTTGTCGTTTAATAAATTTCTGAAGGACACAGCACTGTTGGATTTTTTTTTAAATGTTGCGTTTACGTATAGATTTTAAGCGAGCTACACTTGGCCACAAATCAAACGAGGTGTTTATGGTAATATGACCCTCAAGGTCATTGTTTAAATTAAGGTTCTTTCTATATTCATAAAGGTACCTAAACTCCAAATAACAACACGGTTAGTTTCATATAGTTGTTTATTTTTTAATTTTTAATACTTTCTTCGTTCTCTCACGTTTCAAATAAATAATAATCCCACGTAGACACTCAGATCATTTACGAATAATAAGTAAATAGTAATCACTAACATGTATTCACATTATTTGATTAAATAAATTTATTTCTAACTAAACTTAGTAATTATAAAATTATATTACTTAAAATTAGCTAAACAAACCCTCTGCCAATAAGGCATAAGCTGCTTGACGGTTAAAAGTAATCATTTAAACACGTATTGATTTGTTTAAATGCAATACTTTTAAGCTCAGGTTTCATTAACGCGCAATCGAATAAAATTGCGATTTTACGATCGCGACGTTTGTTGCTGACTAGACAATCGAGTCGTCACAACGATAAAACTTTAGCGAGCATCAATTCGCTAATGGCAAGTTCTGCCCCCTGATTCGAAAGTTTCGATAAGTTAGGTGTTCGTTAGTTTGACCAACGAAAGTTGACACTGATAGAGTCTGGCCAACGAAAGTAGCCACAGAAAAAGAGCGGCAATTTAAAAAAAAATGAAGCTCTCCACACTAGACCATACACTGCTTAAATGGAGTTGATACTATTTAATATTAAAGGAAAATAAAAAAAAATGATTTTTTGATTTTTCTAACAGCGAAATAAAATAAAACTCGACTCAAAAACACTCTTATCACAATACTGATAATTTTATAAATTATTTCGTATTCATTTCTCATTATTTTTCAAATTAAAGTAGCCAATTTATAAAAAAAAGACAGTATTAAGTGTTATTGAGGCAAGATTTTTTTAAATTTCGCGGTGATAATCAGTGTCAACTTTCGTTGGCCAAACTCTATCTCGTTTTGTATTCGATTCTCGTTACAAGAGGAATATAGAGGATAGCAAACCGAACCATTCGGCAACTGACTTATCGAAAAGTTCTGAATGAGGGTGCTGAAAACACATTAAACATTCTTAGAAGGTAGCGCTCAGCTACAATCGATTTTTGGTTCAACACCAAAAACGTCGTAAAGTTGCGTGCTCGTAACTTCCTGCGTTCAAGGAGCATATTTTACGATAACTGTGCGACAAAATGCGTTGGCGAGAGTCTATACTACTTATTACTACACTTAGCGCTATACTATGGCAGTATTGCAGGAAATTAGAGAGCATACAACATGAGTTTCATTAAAATCAAGCAGCTTAACGATGGGCCCGCTGCCTCAGACGGCTAATCAATGGAGCAACATTTACTGCTAATAATTGGCAAGATTAATTATATTAGGTACTGCAATGTATACTGTTAGTTGCTGGCAAGTTAACGTTAATTTTTCTATAAATTCGATGTTAAAATTTCAACTAATTTACCTTGAAAAAGGTTGTGTTAATAGCTTAATACTTAAGTCGTTGCGTTTAGTCGCGTCTGCTATCGTCACTTAAATTAAATAAACAATTTGGAACGATTCTTTCACGTTTCTCTAGGAAACAATTCTTGCGACCAGCGCCACACACACCTAAATTCCTGTCGAGTCAATCTTTACGAATAATAATTAATACTATTTATTGTTTTAATAAAAAGCGTACATAATGAAAACAGACTTCACAGCCTGAATTAGAACTAGGAAAGTAATGCATTTATGAAATCGATCCTTAAATTTTATCGGTGGTATCATGCTATGTAAACTTTTTTTATAGATTTATAAACTAAATACAAAATACATCCCTGCCTTTGAGTCTTGACAGAAAAAATTATTAGTTTTTTTTGAGGCACGCTACTATGAACTTGTTAAAAATCTATCGATTAGTAATTGAAAACATTAATCACACCATTAGAAAAATCCATACAAACTCAACTACAACATTAAACAGACGTTAAACATTTCAATATATTTTTTAATAAAAAACGCTAAAAGTTACACAATATGTTCGAAAATTTAATTTTTAACGGAAAATTTACACAGCATGCCAACACAAATTTTAGTTTAATTTCTTTCTCCAATAGTTCTGCGGTTAGTCGATTAACGGCACATGGAATCGACTATGATCATAGTAGAGTATAATGAGCAGCCGAGAGCTATCATGGTGCCCATAGCTATACTGGAGTGGTATGCTCTGAAGGTCTTCAGAACGCGGAGGTAGCGGGGACAGTGTGCGAGTTCACCTAGGATTAGGCGACCGACCTGTAACAAGAAAAAAAAGATTTAATAAAAGAACTTTTGTTGAAACCATAGCGTGCTCGGCGTTCGAATGTTAAAAATTGATCGAAGAATTCAACGAGGAGGAATTAGATATTCCCTTTCCCAACTATAATATTATTAACTAAAAGATCGTTAATTAATAAAATAGAGCGATGACTAATTGAGCTGTAGCTATAGTGGGTCCCTGTGTTCGAAGGTACTCTTATCAAACAAACTCCATTTCATTTAGCATTAGACAAAAATGGTCCACTAAAGGCTCATTTACACGGAGATAGTTTCTCGAAGCGAGTCTCCTGCTATCTCTGTTTACATCGTAGAGAAAAATAAAGACAGAACGAGTCTCGCTTCGAGAAACTATCTCCATCTAAATGAGGCTTTAGGCACGAATATCTTTTGAACCATTTCTTCAAAGTAGAGTTTCAGCTCATCTTAATTGACCGTTATGGTTCATAAAAGCATAATACTGTTTTGAATCACTGTTGAATGCAAACATGTTGCTCATTTCTGTACATTTCGTTGCTTAAATGGGTCTCATTTGTCTAATGTAAAAACAGAGTTTATTACATTAACAGACTTTATTACATTATTATTTATTAAACAGAACAACATTCGTTATCAGAATCCTTCAACAAATTAGAAAAAAACATGTACGCACGCATACAAATCAAGCTATATATCTCCAGTATAAGCTGATCTCGCATTGTATAGGCTTTCCATAAAATGAGAGGACAGCTTATACTGGAATTACAGCTTCATATATACCCGTTTGTACATGTAAACTAAGCCGTTGATTGCAAAATTTTCCCGTCATATTGCTTCACAGTTAATCAATTCGGTATTTTAACAATGTGTGCCATATCAGTTACTTCGAATTAACACTGCAACAGTGCAAATACCACGGTAATGATTCACCAGCTATCTGACTGAACCCAATGGCGTCAGGTGCCGTCATCAAGTGAATTGTTTTCAAAATTTTATGCGATTCTTAGTACCTACTGTTTATAAATTAGTGTCAGCGGGTACGGGTTAGGCGAATATTGTAGTTAGTTACATCCTTGAACTTCGACGACTGATTTTGTCATGCATTTCAGAGAAAGTAAACGAACAGTTCTTTTATTCATGACAATGATAGAGTATTTATCTTTTTTTTTTCGTCACTTGTCTCGTTGAATAGAAAACTCTAAGCTTTTATTTTTTATTGCACTTCTGTAGGTTTTCCTCGCGGACCGTTTTTACGTAACTGGGCAGTTATTGGCGTGACCAAGGGTCTCCAGTAGTGTTGCCAGATGTCCCGATTTGCGCGGGACGTCCCGCGATTCAGGGGTCTGGAGACGCGTCCCGATTTGTACCTGATCGGGACGCTAAATGTCACGATTAATCAAAAAATGTATATTTACGCTACGTAATTTTTTTAACACGGAACGCCATCTCTTGGCTTTGGAGTACGATTTTATTTTATACCTAATTTCTACTAGTCTTGCAACAAGACTGATTACTTGTTATGTAAGATTAAATATACTTAAAACCCCTTGTTTTTTTTTTGTTTACTGTCCCGATCTGCAACCCTAAATCCCGATTTTTTTGACCTCATGTACCGATTTACAACAAATCGGACATGGCAACACTAGTCTCCAGCCAAAAGTCTGAGCATAGTCTAAGTACGCTTTTAAAGGTACGAGTTCGTAGCCGACCGCATACAGCAGCAGCAGACGTGCCGTTACCACACATCGCAGCGTCATGTCGCTACAGTCATGATTCCGAACCCAACTGCAGATGGCTGCAGCAGACGACACGTCATATTCCAGTTAGTTCTGAATGTTCCGTGAGACAAGATGTCTGATCTGTTTAGGATTAGCGATCGTGATTTACTTTTGTATATTTTGTTTTTGTTAGATGCATCGTACTGTGCAGGATATTGGGCCATCTGGTTTATTAGTTTTTCTTCTTCGGAATTGGAAAAACTCATTTTTTGAGAAACATTCAATGTGTTGTCGCTCCAGCGTCGGTGCACTACTCGTCTGCGGTCGTACGACGTGTAGTCGGGTGACGTGTCGCTAGCTGCGGAAGGTATTTCATCGAAATACATAGAAACCAGTAGTGTCGGAGCAACACGTCGTCTGCTGCTGCTTTATGCGGTCGCCTACGAACTCGTACCTTTATAGAGCTCAGCCGCAATGCGCAAGCGCTCTATCTCTGTTGGTTTTATCTCGGTATCGCTAGAGACTACCTTTACGATTGTACGGGGGACATTTCTCACACTAAACTATTTTTCATATTTAAATGTATGTGTGTAGTACTTACTTCTTGTCCGCCACCAGCAGCCTCCTCCATCTGTGTCTTGATATGCTTGGCGCGCAGCATGGGCCGCACGAGACGCAGGCGCACGTACGCCTCTATGCTAAATACGGCTAGCAGCAGCGCTAGCTGGAACAAACAGAAAATATATCTTTAATATAACATTAAATACAAAAGTTAAATTAAGCAGATTTTTCGACGCTTTGGCTGTAATTACTTTATTTTGTACGGTTTTTACAATACCTCGTTTTTCTTCAGATTCAGAATACAGAATAGAAGCCTAGCACGAAAGTTTTGACATATAGTGTCGTAAACGTTATGTTAGTGTGAGAGAGTTTTGAATGGAAAATACAACTCCATATGCTATAACATTTAGCTTCTAATTTATGCGACAAGCATTGTATTAAACGTACATAGATATGAATAAGGTTTTTAATTTAATTAATTATGTGCGAAACAAGTATTTCCAATTCAAAATTCACTCATATTAACGTTACGGTTACGTATCATAATACCTACGTTTATTCTAACTATTTTCAACTTAACTACGGTTGATTCACATATGTTCATACGCATAATGGTCGACTCAACTACAGTTTAACTTACCTAATCTTGATTAAACTAAAATTAATTGCACTAACGAACGATTCATCTAATGATTTTTTAAGATATTGGATGTTTCAACTATGTATGAAATACCTAATGGATGACTCGCCTACAGTTTATTAATACTGATAATTAGACAATGGTGAAAACATTTCTGCGAGCAACTTGGAAATAGCGCTCGCCGGCCGCTGCCGCGGCACCGCTCGCTTCGCTCGCTCGGCTCGCGCGCGGTTGGTCACAGTTCTAACCTAACCTAACCTATTTCACTCAGTTCAAAATGATGAATCATACAATCTGCCTGCGACTAGATAATTAGACAATGGTAAAAACATTTCTGCGGCAGATTGTATGATTCGTCATTTTGAACTGGGTGAAATAGGTTAGGTTAGGTTAGAACTGTGACAAACCGCGCGCGAGCCGAGCGAGCGAAGCGAGCGGTGCCGCGGCAGCGGCCGGCGAGCGCTACTTCCAAGTTGCTCGCAGAAATGTTGTCACATATACAAAATCACCAGTAAGACAAACACAAGACCACAGATAAATCAACAGTAGGTGAATCGTCCGCTAGTTTAATCAACGTTAGGTGAATTAATTGTAGTCGAATAAACCGTAGATGAATTCTCCATTATGGATTTCGTCTATTAGTTATTACAAAAATAGGTGAAACGATCTTTAGGTGTTTTAAACGGTAGGTCTTTTGATCGTAGTTAAGTTGAAAATAGTTAGAATAAACGTAGGTATTATGATACGTAACCAACGTTACGTTACTGTAAATCACAACATTTGTGCTAGGTGCTGATGCTTACTTAAAAATAATCATGTTTGTTGGATTTACTTTTAACTGTTCAATTTAAAAGTAAGTCTAACAAACATGATTATTTTTTTCTGAAGTTGTTGTATAAAGAAGGTTTAAAAGCTCGACAAGGCCAAAGGGATAAAAAATAAAGCACGGTAGTAATATTATAAATAGTTTTAAACGTTTCAATCATTAGTCATTACGCATGACATAACTGACCTATCCTGTCAAATTTTCAATTAATAATCTCACTGTTATTTCCTTACATCCGGTTCCTACATAATAAAAAAATGCACTTAACTTTTAATCTGTATGTTATCCAGAGAGAGTTAATCCGACCTTTCGATATAGCCTTGCAATTACTTAAGATTATAGATTTATATTCTGTGCGAACAGAAAAAATAAAGTATTGGTTTTTAATAATACAATGTATCAAGGTTTTTACACCTCTCAATGCAATTCATATGCAATTACCAATTTTTGTGTCTAATATGTTCAATATGTTGCTTAAATATAATACATATAATAATGTACCGTCTGTGTGGAAATAAGTACAGCTACTACATTATGTATTATTTGAATACCATTAATTACATGCATATTTGTTATGCATCAATCATAATTTGCAATGATATTTCTATACAGCCTAATAAACATCAAAAGTCATGTGTGCAATAAATGAATTACATTCATTATCTGTATGCATTCTTAATTTGAAAATATTCTCGGCAGAATACAAGACGTAATACAATGTAATGAGGCTAAATTGGCTAATGTGCAAAACGTCTCCACTCTACTAATAATTGGCGAAGGCTATTTCAATAAGGTTTCGAGAATGCAAGGAGCTGAAATTTTGCCTGATGTATTTTTTTATATTTGCTGAACTCTGACATTAAATAACAATATATTTTATTATTTAAATGCAGTTAATACCACTTTTATTGGCAAGACAGTGAAGGACATGGCTGTTGTATAAAAGCATTAATTTTCTTTATTTTTTTACTTGCAGACTACTTAAAAGCGCAATCATCATTAATCAAACTCATTCGGTTAATTAAGTTTACTTTAAATAAAATTGGTCATTAACATTTCACCGTGTATAAAGTTATGCGTCAATGAGAAAATCTTTTGGGAAGTGACCATTACATAAGTGTTACACGTGGTAAATTAATAAGGCTAGTAAAAGGAAGACAGTGTTTATAGTCACATACTGTCAAATGGGCTCCTGTTGAGTTCCGTACTAGAGTCAATTCCTAAGCCTATTATTTATTACTTTATTATTACTATTCCTGTTGTCATTAATTCTTAGTTCGGGCCCCGAAATAATCGTATGTCCGTAGGTGATAGGAAGTAGGAAACGCTCGTAACTAAGGCCGAAACCACGGACTACGTGCTTAGGGAGTCGACCCCCAGGGACGGACTGAGTAAATAAATCAATTGAATTATTGTAAATATCTATCAAAGAAATAGAACAAAGATAAGCAAGGAATGTCTAGACTAGATGCTAATATTTCATTATTGACAATAGGTGTAGGTTAATAATAATCGCCCATATATTATCTTTGGAGCCCAATAAATCGTCCTAATTGATAGAATATGTGCGAAGACCCCGCTTCAGATAGTGGGTCACATTGTGTCTACAACAGTTAGCATTTGATTTATCTTTAAAGGGAGAACTCCTTAGTGCTAATTGAGAACGTTATAAACTTGATTGTTATAGCCAATGGGAAATAAATTCCGTGAGTTTATTGCTAGTAAAACAAGCAGCCAGTTAAGTGGAAGTTTGTCGTTTATCAGAATCGTATGATGAGTTACGTTCTTAGGTAATAAAGGCAGTTGCTAGAAGTAGGAGCAGGTTGCAATTAAAATTAGTGTAACAATCTGTATGCCCGTTTTTGCACTGCTGACGACACTACACGACAAAATGTAATGACTTCATCGAGCGCCACTATTTTTAACCGACTTCGAAAAGGGACAATTCGACGCGTATCTTTTTTTATGTATGTACTACGATTTCTCTGCGATTTGTGGACAGAATTAAGGAATTCTTTTATTGTTTTGGTCGGATTATTCTCGAGTTCGTCCCTTATGAATTTCGTTAAGTTTAATTGAGTAATGTTTTATTATGAACCGTTTACTCACGAAACGATACGACAGTACTAGCCTCATTGTAAACGGTTCATGGAAATATAATATGGCGTACGGAGCCGTGAAAAAATGGCTTTAATCTTTAAATATTGCCATCATTGTAGATCTTCGGCGATAGTGTCAAAACTACAGCACTTGGCAAGCTGCTTTACGGTGCTTCAATAAATTCCAGTCCACATCATAACGAGTAAAAGGCGTAAAGTAGGTACCTACTTGTACTTTTACACCGTTATGTTAAGTAGGTACCTACTTTTACTTCTTAAGCATGTGAATAACAAGTAATCAGAACATATTGTTTCAATTAGTGCCAATGACAGCCTTTCAAATGCGTGCACTTAATACGTTGGCGCCGTTTAATAATTATATACGTACGTTATATGTATTTACTTGTTATATACTTGTAATTTTATTACTGTCCTGTGACCTTTATGCTTATGTGTAATGAATACGATAGTGGTTTGTTGTATTTGCTCACAACCGAGAATGTGCTAATTTTATTTGCAAAGGCGTAATAAATAACTGAACAAAGTTTAACGTGCATTGCATTATCTGTGTCTGTGTTAAAAAGGGCCTGGCAAACATGGGTGGATCCAACAGATCAAATTGGAGGGGAGGGAGGGGGTCTCGGCATTAGTCTCAAGATTTTTAGAGAGGTTAAAATAGTTAGAGGTACAGGCAATGAATAACACGAGACTCAAATTTATTGTGTTTGGCAATTTGTCAGTGAAGTTCTAACAGAGCGGAAGTCAAAAATGGCTACTTTACAAGAGAGTGAAAAAACTATTCAAAACGAGCGTAACCTACGCTGAACGCAATATTGTTTTTGTGCTTATCGTTACAAATGAACTCTTTGATGATTTAAACCTTTGAAAATCCTAATAATCTTTTTCATTTTAAGTAATATTGTGACTTTCGTAGCATTGTCTGTTTTTGTCACAAAATTACTTACTTTACTGACGAATTTTTTTCATTACAAAACCTATTTTGTTTAAACTTTTTGACATTAAATAAGAACGTAATAGTCCTCGGCTTTGATCCTCACCTGTATCCAAGAGGTATGCTCGAAGTTCGTAAGGCACTGCGTCTTGTAGTAGGATAGCAGCGCCAGCAGGCTGATGACTGCGTTAAACGCGTAGTACACGGGGAACAGGATAGTCTGCACCCGGCCGAACTCATGACGAGGGAGGTTGAAGTATAGCACTATGCCTGTAGAAGAAAGAGAAAATGTTATTAGTGGCTATAAGTAGCATTACGACTACATAAAACCATGGCGGGAATCGGCGGGATAACTATTCAACATGCATAAAACTTAAGCCAGTGACGAGCAGCAGCTCCACTTTCTATGAACCGTTTACTCGCCGAATGACACGACAGTACTTAGTGTCGGAGTAAACGGGTCATAGAAAAATAATGACGCTCGGTGTCGTAACCACATTGTGTCCGTGTGCCGTGAAAAAACGATCTTACACCTCGATTTCTAAGGCATTATGTGTATGGATATGCTATTGATTTCTGTTGGTAATGTATGAAAGCACTCAGAAACAGAATATAATAATACGACACTCATAGAAAATTAATTCATCGATTAGAATTTAAAATGAGAACGTTTTTTTCTTCTTTTTGAAATGTAGAGAGCGGTTGGACTCAACATGTCATGGCCGCTATTACACACACGTCTAGACCCCTGAACAAATGTCTACAGGGTCTACAAATATTTGTTTCTATGCGGGAGTGAACCCTTGAACGTGACCCTGAATAAGGTTGACGCTCCGCCATTATATGATTGTGTTTGTGTACAGGCCTTAAAGACAAAGCTTGTTTGATTTATAATCTGTGTCTGTTTTTCTGTATCTGTGATTTGCAACTGATTCTATTGCGAATTTTATTCTCATTAATCATCTAGTGTTTTTAAACATTTCTTGAAAAACTTCTGACATTACGTGCCGTGTACAGGAGAAGCTGCTATAACGAGAACTTCTTGAGGTGTTGGTCGAGGCTCTTGGCCAATAGGCCAATGGCCGTTATTCTCATAATTATTATCAATGAGTACCTGCTTCCCGTCTTTTTTGTTCTAAATAATGCATGACGTAGCTACGTACGTAATCCCTGTTACGTTTATATATCCATTAATAATAATCCTAGACAGGAACGTCAACTAAAGGTCATATCAATGAATGAGTGTAACCCGGAACGCGTAATGCCCGCAAAAAACGATTACCTTATGCTAACCACTCCAAATTGGTTGACTGAGGATGTTGACTATATCATTTCATACATTTGAATGCATGCGAAGCTGTTTAGATTAATTTGGTGAATAGCTTAAATAACAAAACATTTGTAACAAGCATTTGTCGTTTATTGGACGGTGTTAATATATGCATCACATATCATCTGATACAATTCTTTAGAATAATTTTAATTAAGTATAAGCGAATAACATGTTGTTATATCAAAATTGGGGCTCATGAAAGCTTAGACCTCCCACGCGTGACAGTGCTTAAATACGTCCGGCGCGGCGTAGTGGCACAGTATTTATGTAAGCTAAAGACTACTTTAACTACTAACCACTAACTAACTAGTTGAAGTACTAACTTCAACTACCTACAATCGTCCGAATTGGACGCATCGCGAATTCATGGACACACTCATACAGACACGCACAGCAACAAGACTTCTAAGTTATCATCGGAATACAGTGACGACTGTCATAGAGTACATGACAAAGAGTGCATTATACTCAGTATACAGTGCGTGTCTGCGTGAGTGTGTTTATTCAGGCGATTATAGTAAGCCTCCAGGAGTGACGATACTTATGTACGTCCGGCGCACCCTGGGTAGTCAGCCTCGCTACCAACCTTGCTGACTGGCTAATCTTTTCACCACGGCATGAGTTATTCTCTCGTATAGCTCGTGCCGACACGATAGAAGAAGAAGTAAGTTGAGGTACTGCTTTAGTTCTACTGTGGTAGTGAGCAGTCAGCCCCGCTACCAATCAAACCGGTTAATATTTTCACCACAGCATGAACAATTCTCATATACTTAGCTCGTGCCAGGATATTTAATATCCACGACAAAGAAAGATGTGTTATTTATTTAAACTGACAGCAACATGGCCTATCGAGGGCCTAAGAATATCGAATCCATAAATAAATGTCTACCGGACTCATTGAATTAAATTAAAACAAGGATTTGTTCTGAATAATAAAAATACGTTTTATTATTTAAGGTGTTAATGTTCTTAACATAAAAAAACGAGTATAAAAATTACGCTTTATGTTTTTACTTGACAAGGTTAAAAGCCTCGTAAAGTTTTTAACGTACCGTACTTTGTAGCGTAAAGTGTCAAGAGCGAGTTGTTCATTCAGGTTACCATTCTGCCGTACAAGCAATAAACGCAGTAAGAGTTTTTTTTTAAATAATGTACTGTATATGATATAAGCATAACTAATAAGGTTTAATTTTCTATACTCTAAAATTGCACTTACTGCATTTAATTTTATTGCTCGTACGACAGCATTGTGCAACGGTGTTCATTATGCATCTGATTTTTATTTCTGGCGACACATGGCGGTAAGATCTTATTGAAAAATCTCGGAACTCGATTCCGAAAATCGCTCGAATTTTGCTACCAAAATAAAAATCATCTACTTACAAACTGGTTTTGTCTTCAAATAAAAAGGCTTTTGAGCCGGACAGTTAAGAATTTTAAAGTAAGGAATTATAAAAAGCACGGTATTTGGAAACTCCAGTCATGCGATCTTCAATTAGTTCTCATTACACAATTATTTATTGTATTATATTACTCTGCGATAAATTTTTCGCATGTCCAGTTTCGAAGCGCATTAAATAATTTTCAACTTTAAACCAATAGCTTAAGGTTTTAACTTTTAGCTCAAAATTCTGGTCATTAAAAATTCCCGTATTTGGGCCATTAAAATGCTAAGGAGCATCATTTGGGTTCTGAATGAAACGTTGGTTCGACTCCGCCTACCGATTCTGGGATTTTCAAATTCAAAATTCGGGCACTTTTGTAGTAGGTATGTTTTTAATTTTCGGAACCAGGGATCGTTTCGATTTTTTTTCTCTTTCGTTGTGTCCCCTATTTTTGTTACTGGCTGACCAGAAGAACACTGTTTTTATTTCATGTAGGTATATTGTTATGTGATTGTAAAGCGGGCATACCGAGTACCTATAGTTATTAATTCTCATTAAATTCTTATTATATTTATTGGTTATTGCGAATGAGTATATTTCTCGTGAAAGTTATTGCAATGCTCGTGCGTTCAATTAGCGCTTAGTAAATCCAACGTTAACCTATGAGCTTTTAATACAATCCAGACATACTTGTAATTTTCTCAATTCATAGGCAATTTTATAGTTGTGTTATGCACATTGTTTATTTTAATATCGGAATGATGTTTTCACAGATAATTATGTGCTAATCCTTATTGCTATATGTATAAGTATGTACCACCATGAAACCGTTTATTGTTACGTTAGACGTTTACAGGTTGATGCAATGAATACTTATTGTATGTGCAAGCACTCTAGCGGTCCCCATACCGGTTGGTGTAACTCTAAGTTTGTTGCATGTAGTATGAAAAAACAATGATATTTTTTATCTTTATATGTGACGTCCTTTCTTACCTTTGTTTTATTTAATTAAATAAATTACTTGCAGATACACGAGTACCCTGCAATTTACTTAATTAAAAACCAGGGTTTCAATGCAATTAGAATAAAGATTTTATTTGCAAATTGCTAAAATAAGATTCCCATTAACTCTGTCCTTGTTTCCACCTTTAGATGTTTTGATAAAAGGTAATTTTAAAACAAGAAACAAATGTAATTTGGAGACCTTAGCGCAGAAATAAAAGAAAATGATTGTAATGACGACTGTAATTTAAAAGATATCCTTTAATTTTGTACATGTTTCAGAATTCAGTTGATAATACATTTAAAAAATATCAGTAATAGTACAGATAACTATGCTGTAAGAAAATATCCATTTCGAATAGAATCGCGTAGTCAAAAGATAAATCGTCTGAAAATATTTAATGAAAACCAAGCGATACTTGAAACACTATAAAAGGATGTCCGATTGCATTGATTGTTTGTTGATAAATAGTTTGAGCTGATGCAAAAACAAAAAAAAAGCAAAGAAATGAAAACAATGGCAAACATGCAACAATAAATTCTACTGTTACACGTGTAGCATGATCGATGACAAATGACAGTCGTGATCAGCCATTTTATTAATTAAAACTATCACTATTATCTACTTTCAGTGGATCTAAATTGATAATAAAAAAAGACGATTTATTAGCACACAAAAGCAATGAGTTTACATCACCGCAGCATAATGTCAGATAGCAGTTGTACTTGGTATACCAACCACCTAACGTTGATTTTAAGTTGCAACCCATATGTGGTCGAAATTAGGTAGAATCGATTTAATAATTAATTATGTGCTGTATGGCAAACCTATATTCGATTATTTAGTAGGCACTTAAGTTGTAAATTAACGTCCGTTAATATGTTTTATCGTTATATATGGTCTTGGCGAAAAGAGCCTTTGTTTTGCATTCAAACTGAGCAATTGGATTTAGGAGGTCTATTATAAAGAGTTTTTACCTCATCACAAGTCTAAAAGGAATGAGAAGATATACCTGACAGATCAGTTATCCATATAAGCACCTAAATGTATTACTACACTTCATATTTTAAGAAAATATTAAATCCTCCCGCATGCATGTCACATAGTTCTGTTCGAATACTTTGAAACAAAACCTCTCCCAAACAATTACAGAGTTCCGCCTTCTTCAAATACAACCTTTTTTCATAAAAACTGGTGTTTCTCAACGACAAGTCGGTAACTTTTTTATTCGTTCCCCGTTCCTTCACGTACGTAATGCGCATGCTCGCCAACGTAATATAGTTCTTCGAATTTTGAACGAACGAGTTTCTGGATTCCGATTTTAAAATAAAAGAAAGTAAAAATGTTAATTTGATTTGTGATTTGTGAGAACAATTTGCAGTTTTGTAATGGATATATGGTTTCTTTTTCGTTAATTATGTAGTCTTCGTTTGAGACCTAGACCTAGAGACTAAATTAAGATACTTGTTGGCACTAGTCTTTTTTCTGACAGCTTCGAACGTGTGTAAGAGGCATATTTTTAGAAAACTTAAAATAATTTCAAACCATTTTTTGGCATTCGTTATCGTGCCATATTTTTTCTTTTTTATCACATTCGGCTATATTTGTCTTTGGTGATTCTATGCCTCTATGGGCAGTTAATATTTCATGTTTCGTAATAAGATAAAAGAATATTCTAGATGCTTACCAGACACGAGTGTCATCCAGACTTGTGCTCCTAAATGCGTGGCGACGGCTGCGACGTACAACGCCCGCCAGCCACGGATGTTACTGGGGGATCCAGAACGGCTGAGCCACAATAAGAGGACTACCACAGCGAGGGCCACGTGGAGAGGCTGCGAGGTTCGGGTTGCGATACTGTGGACAAGAGAAAAGAAGTTATAGAATTTTGGATGTAAATCTATTAAGGCATCGTTGTTTTATCATGATAGGTTTTCGTTTGAGCCGTTAATGATGTAAGCGAATACTTGATAGATTAGTTCGGTCGCATCCAGAACATTATTAGATGTTAACTTTTCCTTAGAAACAGAACAATTTGAATTAGAAGATATATGAAGTAACACAGACCTAAATAAATCTTCCAAAATCTATCCCTAAGCTCTGTTCATCTTTCAATAAAGACCCTTACAGCTGTTTACACTTTACGATTAAACAAGCGTGGCAAAAAAGTGTAAAATTGCAACAACTGTCTAATCAAACCGCAGTGTTTTGTAACTGAACCAAGGTTGTTGCTAACTGACGATAAATGCAGTAGCTGTTATTATTGCTACCTCATTACTGAAGCCTTATTACAGGATGTAGAAGTTAAAATAACATTTTATTGAACGTCTCCATATTTTGGATAAATGAACGCGCCATGTCTGCGTCTGTGAAATTTTAATTTCGAATTTGGAATGTGTAAAAATAATGTGTTCATTAGTGTCTAGACTTATCGCCAATTGCCTTAATCATAAATAAGAGGTAAATTAAAGTAGCAAATAAATTGAATAACATGACTGTTCAATCTTAAACATTTATAAATTGCTCCATTATGTTCTGAAAACAATTCTCATTAGTATAACGTCTGTCATAGATTATGAAAATTACTTTTTAATAAATAATTTATTTTTTAAATGCTACTTTATGTTCCACGTGAAAGGCCACAATATATTGCGCTAGGTTAACGAATGTAATCGATTTTAACACGTGACGAATAAAAACAATGGTGGCATGAAAAATTAATTTGTGCAAGTTGTCGGCTTGGTAACTTTTTATATTACAATTTGCGTGTCAGTTAGTTACTCGTGCCGCAAAAAAACTCGTTAAACAATCTTAAATGATCAATCACGTTAAAATTTGACAACTATTTTTAAAATAAATATCTTTATTTGCACCTGCTTCAAAATTGGGAAACGTTTAGGATACCATTAAATTGAAACTGACAGTTGGTCCAGATTTAATCACACACACATGTATACACACAAAAGTACTGTCCACTTATGTAGTTCTTGCTACACATATGCCCTGAGGGCTCATTTAGTACTTTTTTATTCGACACACCGACCCAGTTCTTTTTTTTTATTAATCTTGAGAACACACACAGGTATTATTTTTATGGTTTAAAGTATTTTTATTTGTTCAGATTTGGTCAAATGATTTGTGTATAATCGTTTGATATGGCAAAATACATTTGTCTTGTAAATCGGACTAAGTATAATTTTGTTAATTTTCAGCACGCGTTTTCTGTATTGCATAACTTTTTTGTAAAGTTTTTTCACTCCCTTGCTTGTTTAACATGCTATTGTTATGATTATCACAAATTTCGTACATAAAGTAGCACATAATAATAAAGATTACCATATATTTCGCATAATTTTACAACAAAATCAAACAATCGGGACCACCGACTTCGCGGTTCGTGTGGACAATGTTTATTTTGGAAATAAGAAAGTGGAGTACATTGTGACTTTAAATTTAATGCAAATAAATACTTATTGGTTAACCACGAAAACCGCAAATGCTAATGAGTCTTATAAATATGCCTGTCACAGTTTTTTGTTAAACCAGGCAAAGTTTTTTAGCTGTTAATGTAGGTATTACACGGTGTTATTTTAAAGGATCAATTAAGGCAATTTATTTCAGACTAGACATAAAGGAGTTTCCTTAAAGATATAAAAGTATTATTTATACAAATATCTGCACGAGAAATTATTTTTCACTATAATAATTTAGTTATTCTGGAGAGAAGCTGAGAACCTTACAAATCCTTTTTTTTTTCACAATCTATGATGATGTATATCTATTATTGTATGAGATTTTGTTTAAAACATAGTAATATTTGAATCAACTTTAAAATGAGAAAAGTAAAAATAAAACGTAATCATGACAAAATAATTTCTCCAAATGTTTGTGAGTCGGGAAATTGTGATAGTGAGGTACTCGATTACATTATGACAATGCGTCATAAAGCAAAAGCTGATAAAATGAAAATAAATAATATATTTATTAGCATTAATCATTGTTATGTGCGAATATAAATCAGTACCTACATAAAACGATTATTATCAGTAGATATGTTTTAAAAATAATAAAGGCATTTAATTTGTGCTATAGATAAATATGTATTATCGAACTTTTACGAAAGTTTCAGTTAGGTGTACCTATAGGAAAAGGAGATGTTTGATTTTGGGCCACCACTATGTACAGTATATAGAACAATAGGAAAAAAATAGGGGATTACCATAAAAATGCAAATAAATTAATTTGAAGAAGAGTACAATTGTACTGGAATTATTATTTGGGGACGTTTTTTAATATGTTAACCCTTTTTTTCTGGTAGCCATGACAGTTGTGTTTGACATTAACATGAGTTTGACAACTTTGACAGTCCTAGGTTTCGTGGTGTGTGTGTGTGACGCAATCGTGTACAAACACCTGTAGTTCTATTTCATTATAAATATAACGAAATCCAAATATTTTCGTCTATAAACAACATACCTAGATAGGTTATGTAAGTACACAAGAAATAAACACTATGGGGTCAATGGCATGTCAACAGTTGTCAAAATGACATTTCACATAATTTCGATCCACCATATTTTTTTGTGTTGTGTTGCTCTCCTTGACCAATTTAACTTGAATGTACAATTAAACAAAGTAAAATTATAGAAAATTAACATTAAAAAACGGTTACTTTATTGTATAGCTATATTTCCATTCAGTGTACATGGTGCTGGCCCAGGCTCCATACATTTCTGAAACATCTCCTTTAGTACAATCATTTTTTTTTGTAAAATCTAGTAAATATTACAAACTTTAAGTATAGGCAGGCACGTGTATGTCTTTTTCAGACGTATAATGATAGAATGGTAGTTATTGATTGTACTTTTTTTATTTTATCGTTGTCCAACTTGTCCTTGATGAATATTTAATTTTACTTCGCTGCAAATAGCGCCGGTGAAAGAGTTTAATTGCAAACAATATGAAAGAAACGAATGAATGACTTTGACATTTAATTTTATCAGTACTGAAAGTAATTTGTTTTGATCACAATTGATTTTATTTGTCATCTAATCATGATTTTGCGTTTTTTATTATATCATTACTGATATTTGGTAAATTGTTTTTAGAAAAAGAAACAGTGCGTGCTTCCACAGAAACAAACAGCGATTGATCTAATTACGATACGGAAATGTTGACAGATTAGTTACCTCTTTAGACTCATTAAAATATTTTCCCTCTTTTAATTATCGTAGGCTGGAAAAATATAATAAATCGGCCTATGTTGGGCTGGAAAAATATTATTCAAAACTTATCACGCCAGTATTCTAGGAAAATATATTTAGTTGTTACAAATTCTCTTTAAGATAAGATAAACACTAATATTTATTTGAGATGGCAAAACAAAAATATTTTTGAAACAAACGAGTGCAGAAAACGCGCGATTTTGGCGATACGCCACGTCACGAGGTGCTAACGATTTTTGGTTATTTTTACCCGAATACGTAACAAAATAAATAATGGTTTGTGTTTGTTTTGTATATTGCCTTTTTAAACAACTGTATAAGTACTTCTTTGTTATTTTTGAGTTCAGAAAACTTACGTAGAAGGTCAACCTACCGGACCTGAGTACTGCAAAGAGAATTTGATTTTCACTTTCAGCAAACTATGTATTTAAATGAAACAGAAGTATTTATTTTTGGACACTGCAATTCTTACTTTGTTGCCAAGATCTTTCACGTGGTTTGACTGTATACTGAAGTGTTAACGCGATAATTTTACGACCAGAAAAACATTACAAAAATATGTTTAATATTTTAATGCATAAATGACTTCCTAAGTTTTAATTAAACAAGGTTACTTTGAATTAACTAGGAAATCTTCACCAAGTTACTTTAGTCTGTTCATTCAAAGATGAGCCCTGACAGAAAAAATGTAAACGACATCATCGAAAACCGTAAAATAGCTATATCATAGCTTTGTTTTTAAAAAAATATTTGATATTTTTTGTACCTTTGGTAACGTTTTGTGGAGAAACGTCACTAATCAACTTACAGTGAAAAGCGTATATGTATCATTAATAAAACACATTAAAATAAAAACATGCCTAAACTTTAGTTAATTAGATAACAAGATACCTACTCTTTGCGCGTTCTTCGCTACTTCTTCTTCTTCTTCTTTTCGAATCGATGGTAATAATCGCTACTGTATTAGTTAGATATCCTTATTATCTAATCAATTACAGTTAAAGTATTTTTTAATTTGAATGTGTTCTTTTAATGATGTCTAGTAACCTTGTGAAGGTTCGCCAGCTAATTTAAAGCCACCCTATATTTAGTAAAAACAACTGTGGATGTTATTACCATAAATCAAACCAATCGTAAAAGTTTGCATGTTCATCTGCATTTTTTTACATAAAAATTTCAACATCGCCTAAACAATTCCATTTTTCTTTTACTATATCGCTGTTCAAAATTACACAATGTAATCAGCATGACGTTTATTGCTAATATCTCTTATCGATTGGGAATTAACCGATGCCGACGTGCTTCAACCCACGCGCGTACAATTTTAATTAGTCCGACCATATGTAGAAGTTTTCATTAATTCAATTGATCAGTGCCATCGGAATATTTATAATGATTACGAGGTTAGTCTAGTTTCCTTGGCGGGTGACACTGTTTGGCAAGTAATCTGCGATTCGAAAGATTTGGAAATTATACGAAATAGAGCCGACAATTTTTTAGACGTCCTTCAATTCATCTTTTACTAATGATAATGATTTTATGAAGAATCTAAGTATTCAATTATTATCTATCAGGAACGACAGTAGCTCATTAGATCATATCGGGTACCCAATACATAGTTCAACATGGGGCGCCGGCGCCACTTAAATCGTTTCAGTATGTACCTACCGAATTAATTATTTGCTTATAAACGAGCTAAACAAACCGCGCATGTATGTAATTTAAATTAATTTAAATAAGAATCAACTTTTCATTCAAATCTAAATACCTACGATCATACGTGCTCATTAATTAAGTATGACGTTTTTTTCTTTTTTTTTAGCCGTCTGTAAATGATAATCATTAATCAGATCAACTATGACTTCCTTGAAACAAGCTTAGTGATCAGACGTTGCGGTAGATCATTTTAGCGCGAAAAATCACAATAGAATTGATTTGACTTGATATTTATGGCCCACCTCATCGAAACAAAGTTGCGGTCAAGCTAGTTTGCATTTGCATACAAAACACGAGAGACACAAAAGAAAAAAAAAGAAATTCAAAAAAAGAATTCGCGCCGGCCATCATTGTTAACAAAATGGCTTTTTGTATGCCAGTTCGGTTTATTTCGTCAGAAATCGATTTGCAATGCAATTTTGAACTTGAACTTGCGAAATCGGACGACGACCAGATCGGACCGGAAGGTATAAATTTAAAACCACATTACATGAATTTATAAAATAATAACGAAGTACCTAAGTACTAGTTTTTATTGCGGTTACATTACTGTTGTTTTTTTTTTTAATCTTTTGAGATGACAGTGGGCCGGGGTATTATCTGTAGGATGTCTGTAATATTTCATTCAACATCCTGTGTGATCTTGCTTAATGGGTTGATCAATCTAGGCTAGATTAAAAACAATGTCTTTGTTTTTTTTTTGTAGACTGTTTTATGATCAAACAGACGGAAAAAGCAGGCTTTTCTTAAGCGTTTCCAATAAAATAAAAATGAATGGATTCTTTCAATTTTTAGACTGCAACATTTTCTATTCACAAGATTCGATTCAGGAACGGATCATTTTACTTTTTGCTAAGATACGAATAATAAATATTGATACGTGATCGTTCGCAATTACAGACTTATCTCCGTCTAACGGCATGCCATCCATTCGAAAGAATACATTAGACACTATTAAAATTGATTATTTCGCATGAAAATATTCCTAAGGAAGCTAGCACACTGGCAGACACAGACTAAAAATTTGAAGCAGCTGGAAAAGGCTGGAGACGAACACGATAATGGTGCAAAATAAGGCGTATAACCAGCAATATATTTATTTATTTATTTATATATCTTTGGGAGGCTTACGGACTAAAATAAATGATTAGAGTAAAGGGTTAGAGATGCGAGCTGAAGAAGGTGCAGAGATATTCATAGTCATATTCACAATAGGAAATATCGCTAAGGACCACATATTTAACCTCTTTGTGTATAGGTATCTACTTTACACATAATAGAAGCTACAGTAATCTGTGCCACAGTGTCAACAGGCAAAAATTACCAAAAAATATCTAACAATAAGTATGCTCTTAGCAAATAGACGCAGATCACACAGTTTCACCTGCTTCGTATGTAGGTTATAGGTATTACTAATACTATTTTTTATTCTGTGGTATTACTATACAAAACAAATAGTTATATGTTAATGAACTAGCATGACTGAGTAGTAATAATTATAATAAGTACTTAACCGGTAGCGACAACGGTCCAGTACTTACATCAATCTAAGTACTAACATAAGCAATTACTTAATATACAACCTCTATGTAAATGAGTCCTGATTCGATTAAAGTCGTAAAATGTAATTAGCCAACTAATGTATTTATACTGTGTACAGTTGAAAGCCTGAAAGTTGAGAGAATTGGCACTAAGTTACTTTGGAGTTCGGTTGATGGCAATAGGCTCGCCCCATATTACATGGGATTTAAATATAATGCGAAATGAGGGTGTACTATACACCTCTGCCCAACCCTTCTGCAAATACAGGCGTGATATTATGTCGCTTCTTAGTTTCTAATATCAAAAGGTTTTGTAGTTTCTATGAAAAATATGTTTATCCGAGGAATTTGATCTATTTTATGAGAACAAAAAGGGACTTTAGTAATTAACACATTCGAGTCCACCACACTTTTCATAGAGCTCATACGCCAACCCGCCATACATATTGCTAGTGGACCTTCCAGGAGGGTCCTCGGCATTACGTTTGCGCTAAGAGTAAACCCTCGAGGTGGGTTCCTGGCTGTTCAGCACATCACTACGCGCCCGGGCGACCGCGGGCGGTAGACGAGGGCGCGGGGCGCGGAAGCGACAGCGCCCGCGCTCACCGACCGGCTCTCGGCACTGCGTCATCGTCCGCCTCACTAAGAGCATACTAAAATCAATTTATTTGTTGTCATTTGAAATTACCGTTTGTTATTATAATTTAATTACAGTCCACTTTAAAAGTTATCGTGTTTCCATCCTATTACCACCCATAGGATAAGCTCATTTCTTTCTACTGGCATTAGGTTAAAAACCTTGAAAAATACGCTACTACGTCGTAAAGTAGGTAGTTCGCTTGTTTAATGACGGTGAATTTTCCAAGAAAAACCTGCATTTGAGATGAGCCCTCCACGAGGGCACCCGGCATGGCGAATGCGACTACAGGGTGCCCTCCTGGAGGGCACCCGGCACTGAACGTGTTAAGTAAGGTTTAATGTGGATCGTCGTACAATTTCTAAATGAATGGCCTGTGATTATTATTGAATTGTTAAAAACAATGTAGGTATAGGTAATATTGTTAATTTAGCAATCAACCGATTATTATCAAAATAAGGATAATTCTTTAACTTGAAAAGAGCTAACATTAAAGTTTTAAATAAACAATTCAATATCGTTCCCCTTAAATTAAATATTTCTGTTTTTTCTGTTCTTAAGCCTGAGTTTATGATCCTGTACGTTAGGCCACAGACAAATATAATATAATGATGATTAATTTATCTAACTACGCCTATCAAAGCGACTAATGACAGTTGTGGTCATCCGTGGTCGGCTGTGACCGGTTAATCAATTACTGGCGCTAAGCTGATCAGTGACCACGAGATTGTGACCATATTTTATGGTCAGGTTCGACCGGACGTAGTCACCGTCGCTAATTAAATATTTATTTATTGGCAAGGCTAATCATCGTTAGCTGTTCCATTTTCAAAATGTGTTAAAGTGAGCGATAACTTTGTAATGGATCGTAAGAAAATGATAATTCATGTCATTTTTTATTCACGTTCATGTATTTGATTGTCATTAAAATTGATGGAATTTGCCACTTATTCTCACAGGCGTTTAATTAAGTACAAAAAACGGAGGCGATTTAGAGACTTATCTGTCTGGGTCAGTTGTAATTAGTTGTGTAGAGATTAAAGTTGATTTAAATGACGATAACTGTCAATTAAAGGGGTGAAAGGTTTATTATAATCAGATTAAGGATTCCTGATAAAAGTATTTTGCTAATTATTTGATATTCTATTATCGACGATTTTGAGTCACAGAATAAAAAATAGTAATTACCTAAGCCTCAATATTTTTAAAATATCTACGAATAGCAAAATAATGAAAACACTTATTTGCTAAATGACACGTGGAAACGATTTCCTTTTCCGATAGATGTTTATTTTGATATCTACTACGGTATATTGACCGAAGAAAATAGATCTGTTATCGTATAATCATGAAATAAATATACGTATGACGTTCATGTGCGTCAAGCGCGATTCCACGTTTTCGCAAACATGTTTGCCTTCAGTCTGATTTTGTATTAATACGATTTCATTGAACAAATAAGCAAAATTCACACACGTCACACTTCTATCGTGTTTTGTTTTAATTCACCTAAGATTGGTGATGATAATGCCAATAAAATAATGGAGCAAGTTAAAAGCAAGGCTCCTGATTTTTAAGGTAGTATGAAGCAGACAAGATGAATAATAAAATGGGGAAATGGGGTACGAGATGTAAAAATAAACTATAAAATGCATAAAAAAATCCGAAAACAAGCAATATCAATGTTTTTACACAGTGCAATCTGTGTCATCTTGATGAAAGAAAGGCATTTTATGAAAATAACCACGATTTAAATAGCAGTCACCGCTACTACATATACATAAACTGCTGTTATTCATATTGTTAAGGCTCTACATTTGTCTACACCACAAATAGGTTTGCCAATATTGGCCATACATATATAGTATTTGCATAATTACGTATTCTACTTAAGGCAAAGGTAATCGACTATCAGCGTGTCGGGTCAAGTAACGCGATCTGTATTACATGACCTTGTTAGAGCGCTACGCTGCGTGACGTAGACGCTACGTCATCTACCGCAGCCGTAACTGGTCCGAGGTGTCGCGTCGTGAGCGAGCGACTTTCAAAGGTCATTTCGACGTGAAACTTTTTGCAGCTGATTCGAAGAATTTTTACATTCGAAATTCAAATCTTAGAATTGATCCGGTTTTTTTTTCTTATACGTCAACCTATAGAAATGGTTCGATAATCAGTAGGAAATATTACATACATAGATTAGTTCCATGAAAAATGTTCTTCTTTTTAAGCAAATACTCTTCTGTAAACGGTATTTACATACTGCTAAAGTCGCATGACTTCTAGCAGCATCTATGTGCCGTGTAGAGTAGCCTTAAAGCAATAAAATTCTTAATTTAAAACTGTTGTAAGTGTGAATTAAAACTATTATTAAACGGACATAATGTGTAGCACAAATTAGCATTCGGTTGCTAGGAGATCCCCTCACAAGCCTTTTAATACACCGTACTATTTAAATATTTAATTTTCATACGTGTGTATTTTAGCGTCATATTACTCCATTCCATTATGTTAGGAGTAAAATGACGACGTGTGACGTCACATTTCACTGCTCACTGTTGTCAAGTGGTTTATTATCGTGATTTACCTTACAAAAGTCAGAGCTGACCCTGACATGAACCAATGGGTTGTAAATAGAAAAAAATAAACTCTTTTATTTTTAGAAAATCTACAAATTAATAAAACTTTAGGTACGTTGTATTGGACACATCTACGTTGGACATTTTTTTTTTATCAAGTTCCATTTGATTTTTATCGTTTGCGCTTCTATCATCATCACAGATAATATATTATTTTTATGATTCAAAGAAACCATCTAAGCTTTATCTATGAGCTGATGTTGAAACATTCATATCAAGAGGATAATTATTTTTATAATTATAATACTTACACACATTTAATTGAAGAACCTCCAGGGATCGATGAAAATTAATTTTAATTAGGAGAACTAAAATATATTTGTGTTGCATTTAATATCCAAAATGACGTCAAGTTATTTTGTCACTATTTTGAAATAGAGAGTGTACTAGGTATCTCTGTTGACAACTATTGTCCAAAATGTATTCATTACATAACACATTCTTATTTAAATTGAATAACGTTGAAATTCCAATTAAAATGCAGTTGCAGTTCAGTTGTGACTTGAATTTCAATATGGCGCCGTTAAGAAACGCGGATTTCTCAAAGAACATAGCCTTATATGAAAACTTGTATGCTTCACACGGATTGTCTTACAACTTACAAGGCACCTCTGAGAATTTTTAATTGCACATTGCATGCAATTATTTAGACAATTATAGCTCTTATAATAACCATGTTATGCCTATAATCGCAAATACATTTCCCGTCTTAACGGGTGGGTCATAACTTTAACCAACACGAATCGAATGACATCAAGAATCGATTATTCATTTTTCGAATGCCATTTAAAACCTTTCGTTCGGATACATCCTTATTAAGATCTAGGCCGTCGCATCGCGTGTTCCACTCGCTTATCGTAACTGAATCGTTAAGATCTGTAACATATGGGCATTTTTTTACTAAATTCAACCGCACGGTTATCGGAACCTACTTGCATTAAGTCGAACAGTAGCGTTTCAGTCAATTGAGTGCACATTAGCGTTTACAACTAGCAATTACAGCTAATAACTCATTTAGTACGACACCGGACCGATGCAGCGATGTTTTAATTCATAGTGCATTACAAAATGACGACAAAAAGTACCTTGACGCGTTTCCGATCGCGTTAAAAACCTATCAATTATAGGCTGAGCCAACAGTCTTTTTAATTTATGTTTGGAATGGCATAACACATTTTTAACTACATACTTACCATTGATGCACATGATTTAGTGGATTTCTTGATTATGAAACAATGTGGAAGTGCGCTGGAATCATGTTACCAGGACATTCATTTTAATATGATTTTCTAAGATCTATACTCAATTTATTTAGCATTAGACAAAACACAACCTAAAAGGCACGGAAATGTGTAAAGTTTAACTACATTATTGCTTCTAGCTGGGTTTGAGACAGTTTAATGTGCCTATTAATCTGGTAGGCCAATCTTAATAAGGTGAAACTCTGCAAAGAGAACTGGATCAAAAGATATTCATGCCCATAACCATATTTGTCTAAATTAAATGAAGTATAGATGTGTATGTAATGGAGAGATTTAGTTCTTGTTATAATTATGAGAGATTTAAAATACCGTGTAACGTAGTGTACCGTTTATTTTAATTAAGTCGTTTAGTCTAGTTTCGTTCCCAGAAAGAAATGTAAAACATTTATCTTCGTCTGAAGACGATCTAAATGTAGTCATGGCGCCGTCTTTCTGTCACCTGCAGCGGCTGCAGCGCTTTAAATATCGGAAAAGAACTTGTCTTATATGGCTCACAGAGAAAATGCGTTCCTGATAAAAATAACTGCTCGTATTGAATCTGTACGGACCGGTCGGTAATCACGAGTTGCGCAAGCAGCAAATTATTGCTTTTTTTTACAATAATGAGACGTGAATGCGAATTTCTTATTGCGAAAAGAAGGCGTACATTATCAAATTTTGAATGGTTTTTAATGAATGGAATTTCTTCGATATTTGGAGAATAGCCCAAATAGGCGACCAAAACTTTTATAGAACAAGTAGTTTTATAGAATAAGTTGCATTTACGATGATTTTGTAGTAAATATTATTAAAGGCTGGTTGACATAACATAGTTTGAACTGTCAAAGACAAGTTTTGCGCTAAATCTGCACTTTGGCGGGAAGCGGTTTTTCGAACGGAGATCGAACACATTCACGCATGTGTTAAATGGATTTCTAGACGACTCTTTTGAACTTTTTAAACGCTTGGACCGAGAGATGTTATGATTTTAGAATTGCTCGAAATAAAATCAAGATGTGATTTTAAAAATACTAAAAGTATTCCAGTAGGTACTGTTGTCATTAAAATTTATATAATTTGATTCTTAAAATAATTGTGTTGGTTGCTGAGAATTCTCGTATCTTCTACAGTTCATCGTAGCTACATGCGACCTCGTTTCAAATTGTACTGCTAACGAGTTATTAGGGATGGCGGTTGCATTCAGATACAATTGATACAATTGTCATTATTTAGATTTCTGTGGAAACAAAATACTTGCAGTTTATATAGACTTACTAAATCAAAGAAAACAACATGAAAATTGAGTGTGCCTTGCTTCTCACGATGTGTTTAGACCTAATGACTAACAGAGCAGCCAACAGATCTGGGAAATTCGTGTTCGGATTTTACAGAAATGTGTGTTCTATTCTTATTCTTTTTTGTTTAAATTTTCTTGAAAGTAAGTATGTTCAAAGGTGATGATGGATGTTGGTGCAAATGAATAACCAAACATCAAACCTATAATGGCATTTGCAATGATTGTATAAGGGAACATCGTGTTTAGCATAGACTTCTAAGGAGTCTTGTTATTGAATATTCCTTCTACATCATGTCTCTAGCACGTCTGATCAATTAATGGAGATGCATTACCTTGCAATCTAATCGGGTTTATCGTAGTATAAACTAAATTGGCGCCTTCGCATGCTCGATACAACGTGACTGCACGTGCTTGTGGGGACTGACTGATAGTCACTATCGATGTCGTAATGATCTTTCATCCTGTAGTATATATATACTTTGTACGGTACTGCTATACTGAGTGAACGATGATAATATTTGAGGTTTCGGTCAAGGAAATTATGTTCAATTGGAAGCGGTAAACGGCGGGCGTTTTTGGGGGCTGTCAAAAAGAACTAAAGTTCGTTTCAAAATCCCTGAGACTGAATTGACATGCGAGAAATGTCAAATTTGAAAAAAAAAAACTATTTAATTAAGCATTTGCGCCTGTCAATTTTGTCTCAGGGATTTTGAAACGAACTATAAGTATGTCTAGTCTATTTTGAATAAACCTTCAGCGGTCACTAATGAGACACAATTAATTAATCTATTGTCATCAACTGAATCAGTCTAGCTAGCGTAACGAACAAAAGAATATATGAGTTTTCTAGTTGGAAGTTTTGGAACAAAAAAAGCTTGCTTTCAGCTTGTTTGAAGTGCTTTCTTAGAATATTGTCGCGACTGATTTTGATTTCTATTTTTTCCTTAGGAATCTCATGGTATGACTGCCAGGAGAACCGTAAAAGAAACGATTTTTATTGCGATTTAATGTGAGGTTATTTGGGTTCAGATCAGATGGATGCTACTGTCCATCCTTTATGTTCAATAACATCTTCAGGAAGACAGGATTCCTGAGGCAGTTTATTTTTAATCGGATATCAAACAACTGTATGTTTTTTATGGAGCCAGAGTATCTTAAAGCTTGCTTATTTTTCAACATTTGAGATTGATGACGCCCTTTGTCTATCCTTGCATCTATCGCGTATTGACACGAGCACGCGCCACTCTGAGTCATCCCTAATGCGTCTTACCTATAGATAAAAGGTAGATCGAGCATTTTGAAGAATATTAATACACCACTATCTGTACTATCAGTTGTTATTCACATTACGTCGGCGGAAGATTGATTAAAGAGTCGTTAAGTCGACGAACTTAGGATAGGGAGTTGATTTTCACATGTTTTTACATGCGGTAAGACTGCAGTGCCGTTTACGTCGTTATTTGTTATCGAAGTGACTTGGAATCAGATAGGAGGTTCTACAATGTTTCTAATAAAAGTCATGATAGCTATAGCACAGTAGATATATGTATAAGATAAAGCAGTACCTCAACTACCTATTGTCGCATGAATTAACACATACTCATACAGACACGCACTGCAACAAGACCTCTAATTGAGCTTCACAACGCAGTCAGTCATGGCTATCATAGAGTACACTAGCGACCCGCCCCGGCTTCGCACGTGTATGATTTATAGCTTAAAACCATCCTCTTGAATCACTCTATCTATTAAAAAAAACCGCATCAAAATCCGTTGCGTAGTTTTAAAGATCTAAGCATAGCATACCTACATAGGGACAGACAGACAGCGGAAAGCGACTTTGTTTTATACTATGTAGTGATTACAAAGAGTAGGTATATTATACTCAGAACACAGTGCGTGTCTGTGTGAGTGTGTCAATTCAGGCGATTATATGGGTAGTTGAGGTACTGCTTTAGCTTATATATATATCTACGGTGGCTATAGTAACAAAAAACCCAGTGACTATGTTAGGGTTATCGAGATTTGCTTGAGAACAATTTGACATTATGATAGATTTGATCAATGACATCAACGAAGCGATGAAATTTTGGTTGGTGCATAATTTTTATTAGTCTAAATCCAGCACAGCCCTACCACACAATTGCATGTAAACGCTACACAAAACATACTTCACAACGTGTTGTAGTTCTTGTGCCAACTATTAAGAGTGGGCCGGAATCGTTTCGTTCACATAAATGCACTGTCTGATGTTTTATTTAAAATTAAAACAATTAGCAGTTACTCGATATCGCTGCGATAAATATTTATGAGGCATTATATCGATGCTCGTATTTAGGTTATCGGAAATCAATCGATTCGGAAACGATATCGCAACAGATTTAATTCTTTGAAAACATTTGACTTGTGGTAAAGCACGTTCGCTTGCAGTTCGATTCTTAGTAAATTAAAAAGGTCACACCTCTAATCTTTTATTACGGTTGTAGAATCAAAAATTATTAAAACGAATGATTGTAATATTTTAGGTTAGTAATAAGTAGGTGCTATTGGATAAGCATAATTGGTCTAGTTAATTTTTTTGGATTTTCGATGTAATGTATCATTAACTTAACTTCGTGTTCTTGCAAGTAAATGTTTACTATTCATTTATTGGAAAGCTGTGAAGGTTGATCGTTAGAGAAGGGGCGACTTCTTGCTGTTGGTCTGAACAAGCGTAAATGATTAATGATCGCAGTGATTTGGTCTGATTAGAATATAATTAGCTGTTGAAGGCGATCTTTAATTACAATCCGTTGAATTTGTATCAGGATGAGTTTTAAACATTTTGTTGTGAATTAAATTTAGATTTAGGCCTAATAACCGCTCATTCGAAAACTACAAAAAGTTTTCGATTTTCAAATATAGAGCCATGCAAAAAGAAGCTTAAAAAAAATGGAGGATGCTTATCTGACGTTAAGACGTTAATAATAGCAATTCGGTTTTTAAAATTAAGTATTTTTGTAATATTTGTGCCTCGTTTATTATAATATTACTTATATATATTGGCTTGTTTTCGTTCCAAAATCAACCGTTAATAAAATGCAGACCCTTTTTTATTTTATAATACAGTAACAAGATAACCACGCGAATCCCTAATATTTTCACAATTTGCCCGTTCATGCACTTTGAAGCTGAGGATTTAGATGTAACAAGATTAATCCAGTTTTTATACCACATAAGCTATTGTTTTAAAATAATTGATGATGAAAATAAATTAATCAACGATATTTTTATCAATGGGTATAAAGATAAGATAAGAAAAGACCTATGAATTGGCATATATAATGAAATATGATTTAATCCGTTAATTAGGGACAAAGTACAGACACACCTACCATTTACTTACATTTCTATAAACAAACAGTTTTTTTTGAAGACTTTGTAATCCTAATTAGATAAGATTCGATTTTTACTAATGGGCGCGAAAGTCTGGCCGTTATAAGATATTGATTTAAATCTAGGACATAATTTATATTTCGAATCAATTTTTTGAATCGAATCTTATTTCTTAAAACGAAATCTCGGCATAGATAAACATTCGTGTGATTGAACTTTGCGAGTGTTTGCCAAATTACAATGCAGCAATATTACTTATCTGTGTCTATGTATTTGTGTAATGTCTCCTTTATTTCTGGCTTATTTCAAAGATTTTTGTAGTGTTAAAAGCATTGTCATTTTATTACCGAGTTTTCGACTGTTTCTTTCAAGTTTTTGTAATAAGTAGGAACGCTACACAACAGTCTTAAGAAATAATAAAACTAAAAATATAAACTGGAAAATCTGAAAGATATGAAAGACAATGGGGTTTTTCGTAAATCATTCGAGTACCGATTGTTGTCTACGTCAAAGGGATTTGGTGTAAGGACAATGACTGATTGCTTGCTTATCTATCTTGAAATTTGTATGTCAACACGACTCTATTGATCTAGAAATTGCGCGGCAAAATAATGTAGGCAAGGGAATATTCCACATTCTGCCTCAAGTGTCAAACAGCGGATAAGAAAATTAGGCCCTTGCTTTTTTTTTCTTAGAATAAATTTTGACAAACATTGGTTCCAAGTACAGTGAACTGTGTAAAATCATAATGATAACAGCTGTGACTCTATGAGCGATCGAACTCCTTATCTCTGACTAAGAACGATGGGGATTTAGTCTTTATGGCATCAATGCACTTTGATTCGCTTTTTTATTGTCAAGGATTAAACTTACTTCAATGTTGTTACTGATATGATCGGCGGAAAAAATGAGCCGGAGAAAAAAGACGAGAAAGGCTGACCGGCTCGTCAGAAAAAAATAAAAAGAAAAAGTTTTTAAAAATCAATTGAGTGAGGCCTGGTTGAAAGGTGGTGAAGTTTCTTCTACATTCAGTTTGACGTATTTGTTTGTTCAAAAGAAGTATCACGATAAAACATTTTATAGCTAATATTATCATTGCTGATCTTTCCGATATGTGCTGCGATCGCAGATTCTGATCTTATCAGTCTGTATGGATGAGATACGTTTCAAAGCTCTATGCTAAATCATATTTTCTTTATTCTTTGTAATATAGGAATTCAAGACGTAGATTTTCGAACTGTGAATGACGGGGAAAGTCCCAAAAATCATATTATCAGAGTGAGGTGCAATAAGCCTCCATGAGTGACGATATTTAAGTACCTATCCTGCGCACCCTGGGCAGTCAGCCCTGCTATCAACCTTGTTGCTGACTGGCTAATCTTTTCATCACGGTATGTGCCATACTCAAATGGCTCGATACGCTATACGCACAAGGAACGCTCCAATTTTACTTGCCATAGTCATTATTAATTTGTTTTATAAAAAGTTTACATATTTACATCGAGAATAAAACCCAAACTTATAATACTATAACATGCATTTGAAGCACATTAATTGCTTCATTATTTTTCAAAAAAAAAACTTCTATGACACGTTGTTATGACACATGTAGTATAGGTAAAAATCTTCCATTGTCTTAGCGATCGTTACATCACGCGGATTTACCGCCGATATATCGATCAGTCAAAGATAGTGACAATCTTAGTCTAAAAATAACGTAGCAATCCATTGCTGAAAAAATGCCTCCTTAGGCCAAAAATCTCATCTCTTAAAGGCTGTAAATACATTTTATGCTACTAAAATTACATCTAGATTTACCTTTTTTAATGAGCGAGTAATGTTATCTGCTTTAACCTTCACCGCTTTGACTTTGAATTTGAGGTCATTCTTCACAATAGCCGATGGCCATTTACCGATAATCCGTTAGCTAAATTATTTGTGATGCTAAAACGAAGTGCAAATAATGATGATTGCATTATTGTGAAGAAATAACGTTTTGTGTTACATTTATACATGTTTAGGTATCTGATATGTGGGTATTCTTTGTTTTATACTAATATTTTTGCAGGCTGTATAACCGTATTAAGCAAATGGCAATTCCTATCAATGAAAGTATTAATGTTGTAATCTAATCGGGCTTTTAGCGCGATTCCAATTTCAACTGTTTATTTTCTTTTTTTTTATCTGCAATGCGATTACTTAGGTAAAGCTGATAATTACCAGAGATTACCTAATATTACGCCATCATCAACAATACTAACGACATCTCTTCGCATTTGTGTTCCAAAAGATATCGTATCATTTTCTGTGTCCGTGATACCCTTATCGTGTTATTGATAAAATAAGTACAATAGAAAATGTAGGATAAAGTTTTTCCATGAGGAAAATTTCTCTTATTTATTTGTGTTTATCTTTTGTGCATTTTGCATCTGATAAGCTTACGTTTACTGTTTATTACCGTCATATAGCGAAAACCATTGTTTCTATTGAAATCACATGAACATTATATGATCAGAAACTTGCCATATTATGGAAAATGCAACAGTTTCTTTCAGCTAAGTAAACTGATAAGGAAAATGCATTTTATAGCTAAGAGCTTATTGTGACGAATCATAATGAAATTAACTGACACTAATTTAATTTTTCTTTTTTTTTTGAATATGGATTTTTTTTACCCTTGTTCGCGGTCATTTTTTAACCGTAACATAGACAACGACGCTACGTCCTAACCTGCATTGATAACGTTATCAAACAGACACGCGGAAATGCCTATTTTAATCGATTGAATTACCTCATTCGATACGGTTATCAGAATTGCGGTCACGATTAGCTTAATCGATAATCATGATTGGTTGCTATGTCATAAGCTATGAAAAGACACTTGACTTTACTTATGTAATGTGCTCAAGCGTAGTGACATTTGAGTAGGTATTATTGATAGAGCGGTAGCGATATGAGAAATCGTTTAACGCTGTATAGGCGAAAGCAATTGGAAAGATGACCGAGATTACTTTTTCCTTCGCTCCTAAGTCTCAATACCGGTTGAACATGTCTTACATGCAGGAGCTAGACCCTGGCCTTCCACTTATTGAGTTCATATGTGGATCAACCCTTGATTGTAAATTTCGTAGAACTGTTTGGCGGTTTGAGTATTTTTTTTTTGTGACCTACGCAAATGTCCGGCTGATTGGTGTCGTCATGCGTCGGGTCGTTGAGCTCCCTAAAATAAGGTTGAGCTACACGATGGCTGATGCGTGCGTGCGGTCAGTTGGGACAGGTCAACTCAAACCTGCTATGGCTCTTTCCTCAAAAGGCCATTCCAAACGTTGCCCTACATTGTTACACTCGCATAGTTTTATACCACAATGTCTGGACTTTAAAAAGAGACGTTGACCTCTGAGTTTGTTTCGACTTTTCTCCTCAGAGCGAGTCAGATAGGAAAAGCCGGCGCCATCTAGTCTTAAAAAAAAACTTACATTGACTTGTAAAAGTGTCTGTAACAGATTTATTTACAGAAATAAATATCATATTTTATCATTTTCACTTGCGTTAACGGTCAAGGAAAAACATCGTGAGTAAACCTGCACACTTGAGAGGGTTCAAAATAGTTCTCTATGGTGTGCAGTCCTCCAACCTGCACCAGGGGGTCTACTCCCTATCAGTAATTATTTCGGGGCACGAACTAAGACTGAATGAAAACACGATTTGACAGTTGTCCCTACTACCGATGTGTTTTTGCTTGTCCGAAAAGTTGAACTTGACAGTTGTTTTGTTCACTCCTGCGTTTCGGGCTACTTTCGGACGGGCGACTAACTTCGTTGATGGACTTAGGGAGTAAGCCCCAAGGCCAGCGTGGTGGAGTAAGGCTTAAATCCTTTTCTTATTATTTTTTATCTCTTTAAGTTCACGGGTCATCTTCCGTGCGGAAGATGTCCGGTCCTTTGGACTATACGGGAGACACAGGTCCAATGCGCAGAGGCCTCTTTGAGAACTTTAATCTAAAATGGGGTGGGGCACCAACCGGGGACTATCTACGGCTGCACTATTGGAGTACAAATCCTTTTCTTATTATTATGCAATTCTAATCGTTGTATGTTCAACAAAGTAGTATCAACGTGCTAATTGATAGGTTTAAGTTACGATTTCTTGCTAAAAGAGAATCCTATTGACTCTTAACAGTTAATGTATTTCGTCTAAAGTACATATGTTTCATCACCCTTAAAAAAACAACAAGCGTCGACGTCACTGATAGATGATGATTGATTGTGTTCGGAGCAGTATTATCGCGAAATATTTATTTTAGTCTCAATAACTTTAGATAATTCTTATATCCATTGTAAAATCTAATTGTTTTAGATATAATTTATAATGCTAAAATTTTCCTTAATGATTCTCGTTCAGCGGTTAGTCGTTTTTCAAGCCACTGGCGCCGTGCCGTTCTCATTCTACAGATTGGTCAATATTTTCCGTATATGGTGTTACAGAGTAGGGGATTATTTATCAGATAGAATGGCAGCAGCATCCGCTGATAACATCATAAGTACTGTGACATTCAGCTTATCTAGCATTTAGGAAGTCCATATCAAGTATGGTTGTGCATTAATTGCTAATACATCTATAAAAATTATTCTAAGATTAATAACAAGTAAAACCGGACAAATGCGTGTCGCAATCGCGCACTGAGGGTTCCGTACCCACGTCACACACATGTTTTTATTATTGGTTGTTTAACTGTACAGTATGCACTACAGTCAAAGCAAGTTTCACGTTTTTATGTATGTGATTATTATTTTAAAATGAATGTAATGTAAATAATGCTTTGATTTTACATGTACTATTCCACTGGCCCCCTTCTATTATCGGTCATCTAGGTGCACTGCAGGTTATGGTAACCCTTCCTGGTTGCTATTCCACCAACTCGCACTAAGCGTTTCCAAACGTCTTTTATAATGCGCACAGCAAAAGAGTGGAAGGAACTCTCTGCCTGCGTCTGTGTTTCCGAACGCATACAACCCTAATCTCTTCAAAGTGAGAGTGAACAGGCTTCTTCTGGGTTATCTCGCTCCATCGTCGACATTGTCTCTGTCACCTCTGATCTAGACTGAGGTGAAGAGCAAACCCATCGCAAAAAAAATGTACTTATTCAAAACACAATCTGTTTTTTATAGATAACTTAATAAAATCAGTAATTGTTTTTAACTTTTATCGATGCAATAATACTTTGAACGTTTGACTTGCAAAAGATAAGTGCTATCTTAAGTCCTATTCAATTAATATTATAATTTTGAGTCACTAAAAAGTTGATTCTATTTATAATGTTATCTTTTCAAGAGAGCTGAATCAGTATTTATATTTAGTTTTATTACTAACTGTAGAGTCCGATCATAAATAAATTGTTAAACTTGCGTGGAAATAAAACTGAAATTATCTTTTCACAAAAATCTAGAACGCCTTTGAAAACGACCGTTGTAATTTTATATCTTTTACAATTGCAAACACATTTAATGGGTCACCATTTGTCTTTATTTTCAGTCAATCATTTTTATAACGCGAAACATCACAGTTTCAGTCCTGAAATACTCCATAACTTCCTATTGTTGGTGCAACCGTGAGAACTGAAGGCACGAGCCCCATTCAATTGTCGGTACCAAATAAACAATGCGTTTTACACCGCACTTATTAAAAAGGGAGAGAGACGGTTTTTCTTTGCAGTACTGCGTCCATAAGTCTGCAGCCTACAATAACATGATCACGAGGGGTATAAACAGAGTACAGTGGACAGTGTTACGTGCCTGTGGACACGTTTTCAGACCACGTACACGATGTTATGAGTACTTATGAGATCAGTTTCATCCGTAACTATTGGTAATGAGTCTTGGAAATTAGGTCGTCGCGCGTTAAAACTCTGCATTCTCGCTTATGATTTAGTTTACGATTCCTGTGTTGCTATTTACGGTTTTGGTGTCGTAAAAAAAATTGCTTTTGTACTAAATTTTACGACTGAAAATATAAAGAAATGGCCCATTTACCTTTTAGTTGTCAGTTTTGCTACGTGTGTTGTCGGAAACGAAATATTAACCTATTGGCTGTTTGGCTTACTACTGTAATACTAGTTTGTACTTAAACATCGATTTTTATTTTGGCTATCATGTTTTGTGGTGAAAAACCAGAATAGTTATGTCCATAAGTAACTTAAAAAGCGTGTCCGAAGAAAAGAATGAAAAAAAATAAAAATGAAAAGTATTTTATGGACTATTTAAGAAGTTTTAGTAATTTATATGAGTATTATTAAATAGTCTACAAAATAATTTTTATTTGAATAAGCTATCATTTTTAGTTTCAGAAATATTACAGTTTATATTGGTGACCTGGCTGGATTCATTGCTCCCGAGTGTAATTGTAATAAAATTTTCATTTTCATTTCTACTTCTGAAAATGTTAATTTTATTACCATCATTATTTCATGCTTTGCTTTTTTTTGAAGTCGGTTGATAAGAATAATATTTTTCACAGTAACTGATCTAATATCATTGCCTAAATTAGTTCCGTGACAAATGGCGGCCTCGTTCACCCTGGCTGCTTTGGTCACAGTCCAAACTTCGCTTCCGTGTCATGATTTAAATAAACCGGAACACTTTGTTTTGTTTTCCTGCTTGTTTTAATATTAATAAAACAATAATAAAATTGTTTGCATATCTACTTATAAAGTTTTTGCGTTTGTTGAAGTAGTTTGCGTCGTCTAGTCGGTCTTGTTATAGAACGAAAATATTATTGTTATTGTATTATTTATTGTTTGTTACTTAAATGATGACGAAATAATAAGTGATAATAGTATAGTACGTCAAAGGCCAAAAATTGAAAAATAGTTGCAATTTCTTTCGGTATATTGCTACCAATAGTTTTTCCAGTCTTGAAGAAAATTATTAGTACTAGCGATAGTCTCCATGAGTGAACATCTATGGTCTTCTTCTCGCACGAGCTATACGAAAAAAGATCATGCTGTGGTGAAAAGATTAGCCAGTCAGCAAGGTTGGTAGCGGGGCTGACTGCCCAGAATGCGCCGGAAGTACTTAAGTATCGTCACTCGTGGAGGCTCTTTTCATGCACCCTCATCTATGGTGCACCCTGGGCATTTAGCCCAACCTTGCTGGCTGGGTAATCATTCTACCACAGCATGCGCTATTCTCGTACAGCTTGTACCGACATGAGAGTAGAAGTACGAGCAATGATGACTGAGTAATATAGTATAGACAACAATACATCAACTGTTATCGACACTTGTTGTCAAGTCAATCATAGAAGTCAACGTCTGATTGAAACTCCTACATATAACTTTGAAAAAGTAAAAACCGACTTCAAAAAAAACTAAACGGAGTAAAATAATTATCATCTATACATATAATAAAATCGTGTTTCAGGAGTAACTTAGAATATTTCGTCTAGAACTTATAAATCGCACGGTAACGAAACCATAGCGCGATCTAATTCGACGCCAACGCCATCTAGGGAAGTAAAGATTAAACATATGTTTGCATGTTTATGCAAGCATCACCTAAAAAGAGCTGACCCAATGCTGTTGACTTTTATAAACAAATATTGTGCTTATCTCATAGTAAATTATTTTTTTTGTTTCATCGCAATCGGTTCACGCAATCAAAAGATATGCAAATAATCAATATCTTCTATACATATCTATAAACATACAATGAAACAGTAAAAAAACTGTGTCTGTACATTAAACATATTTAAAAAAAAAAGAGGGGGGCTTAGAAACAGTAATAGAGCACGAATCCAAAAAAAAAAAAACTGTCTGTTTGTCTGTGTGTCTATTTGTCTGTTTGTTTGTACACGCTAATCTTCGGAACTACTGGACGGAATTGAATGTTTTTTTTTTGTTGCATAGTTCTTAAGTCTGGGCAACATATAGGCTATAATTTATCTTGGAAACTTGAACACCTGATGCAGAACCGCAACAGACCAGCTAAACTATAAGAGATACAAAAATGGTACCATAGCAAAAATTGTTCCACGTGATCAGCATTTTCTGTTAAGAGAATAAATTTGAAGATTTGGAACACCTGATGTGAAATTCCACGAGCCCAGCTACATTATAACATATATAGGAATGACGTCTTAGCAAGAGTTGTTCAGCCTGATGAGCACTCTCTGTTGACGTATAAAAATTGAAGATCTGGAACACCTGTTGTGGAATTCCAAGCGCCCAGCTACACTATAACTTTTACAGGAATGACGTTTTAGCAAAAGTTGTTCAATCTGATGAGCACTCTCTGTTGATTTATAAAAATCGAAGATCTGGAACACCTGTTGTGGAATTCCAAGCGCCCAGCTACACTATAACTTATATAGGAATGACGTTTTAGCAAAAGTTGTTCAATCTGATGAGCACTCTCTGTTGATTTATAAAAATCGAAGATCTGGAACACCTGTTGTGCAACTCCAAGAGCCCAGCTACACCATAACACATATAGGAATGACGTTTTAGCAAAAGTTGTTCGGTCCGATGGGCATTTCCTATTGACTTATGAAAATCGAAGATCAGAAACATCTGATGTGGAAATCAAAGCTATCACTAATTTCACTGTATAATTATAAAATAAAATAAGCTGGGAGTACCTCCACGCGGTGAAGGCGGTAACAGTTTAGGACTGATTTTCGATGACGATGGTATATCATTGAAAATTTGACTCTACTGGCCCAAACTCCCATTATTTTTTTTATTTTATCGAATAAATATGTCTTCGGGCTTATTTTATTTGAGTGTCTAATTTCCTTTTCCATTTATCTTCGTGACACGGTAGCCTAAGAAAAGAAAGAGGTCAAATCTTTCCCAATGTTCCAAAGGAGCTAAAAGATTGAGGATCATAAGCTCCCAAGAATGTACCGAAGAGCGTCCGGAGAGACTTGATGCTGTTCGAGAACATCAGGCTGCAACTCGCTCCGTGGAAACCTCTTCGGATCGCGAAGCACGCCTGCGTTCTCAGCGTATTTACGCATCTACATCCAGGTCTCTAGAGACCAGTGAAGAATATGATGCGCGACTGACCGCTGATCGTGAACGTCACGCATTGTCTCGCGAGTGGGAGATGTTCACGGATAGAGAATTACGTTAGAGTTCTCAGCGTATATACACATCGATTTCGAGGTCTCTAGAGACAAGTGTGGAACGTGATGCGCGACTGACCGCTGATCGTGCAAGTCATGCATTGTCTCGCGAATCGGAGACGTTCACGGATAGAGAAATACGCTCGAGTTCCAAGCGTATCTACGCATCGACTTCTAGATCTCTAGAGACAAGTGCGGAACGTGATGCGCGACTGACCGCTGATCGTGAACGTCACGCATTGTCTCGCGAGTCGGAGACGTTCACGGATAGAGAATTGCGCTTGAGTTCCAAGCGTATCTACGCATCGACTTCTAGGTTTCTAGAGACAAGTGGGGAACGTGATGCGCGACTGACCGCTGATCGTGAACGTCACGCATTGTCTCGCGAGTCGAAGACGTTCATGGATAGAGAATTGCGCTTGAGTTCCAAGCGTATCTACGCATCGACTTCTAGGTCTCTAGAGACAAGTAGGGAACATGATGCATGACTGACCGCTGATCGTGAACGTCACACATTGTCTCGCGAGTCGGAGACGTTCACGGATAGAGAATTGCGCTTGAGTTCCAAGCGTATCTACGCATCGACTTCTAGGTCTCTAGAGACAAGTGGGGAACGTGATGCGCGACTAACCGCTGATCGTGAACGTCACGCATTGTCTCGCGAGTCGGAGATGTTCACGTATAGAGAATATGTTTGAGTTCCAAGCGTATCTATGCATCGACTTCTAGGTCTCTAGAGACAAGTGGGGAACGTGATGCGCGACTGACCGCTGATCGTGAACGTCACGCATTGTCTCGCGAGTCGGAGATGTTCACGGATAAAGAATTGCACTTGAGTTCTCAGCGTATCTACGCATCTGCTTCTAGGTCTCTAGAGACATCAGACGTTTCAGATCTTCGATTTTGATGACCACGTTGTCGTTGGCATAAGCAACAGGATCCGCGTACGAAGTCGCGGGCAGAAGCTAGTATTATAATAAAATTATAAGTTTCATAAGTCGGTGCATTCAATTTGTTTCAGCGTGGAATTACACCGACTTCTGAAACTGATAATTTTATCGTACGTTTTAGTTTTTGTTGATTTTTTCAAAAAGCTGAATCAATTTCGATAAAATTGATATGGGACTAAACGGGAAGTAAGTATACCCTTTCAAACAAAACAATAATTTTTCGAATCGGTTCATAAATGAAGGAGATCTGAGGTAAAAAAGACAAAAAAAATACCGAGTTGAGAACCTCCTCCTTTTTGAAGTCGGTTAAAAATAGAGTAAGTTTCTCTACGACCTACTTGCAAGGTTTTTTCAAACAAATTGAGAGGAATTCAAGTGTCCTCTATGCATTATTATGTGAGATTAATCTGCCCTCGATATGGGACTATCAATTAATATTATTTAACGGTCACTGTTGCTATGTGGGTGCGAATTGAAGCTCGAACAGTTGCATCATGTAGCTGGCTACATTCCTCTGTAATTGATATGTGTGTAAGGTTGAATTAACAGAACTGTCTAGAGAATAGAGGGTTACGTCAGATGAAGTGGTGAAACTTCACAGGGTTACCAGGTATCATAAATATATTCAAAAAAAATATATAAAAAAAAAAACAAAGTTTAGTTAATTAGATAACAAGATACCTAACTTATCATGAAATTATTGGTAACTAGCTACCCGCCCCGGCGTCGCTCTGGTTCGTTTTATAGCTTAAAACAATCCCGAAGAAATTACCTAAATTAAGATGAAAAAACCGCATCAAAATCCATTGAGTAGTTTTTAAGAAGTAAGCGAAAAAACAGGCAGACGTGAAAAGCGACTTCAATTTCTATTTAGTGATAGAGATTAGAGAAGACACAATTCTTAATTTTAACCAATAACGTAAATCATAGGAAATTTGGTCTACTTATCATTTAAAAGATAATGAAATTTTGCATTGAAGTAGGTTAAAAAAGTTAACTAATGTCCGTTTCAATGTTTCTTTTGTAAATTAATGAAAAAGTAGGCGTTTAAAATAGCCATTACTGATTAGAATGTTATAATTAGTACCTATTATTATAAGAGCTCTTATCATCTCGATATTTATGTAAAGAATGGACAATTTGCCGCTACTTTTAAATCAACCCGTAACTAATATAAGTTCCAAGGCCAATGGTATTCAAAATAGAATTTTGTTGTTAAGTTGAAAGTAATGTTAGGGTTGGTAACTTGAAAAAAAATGCCAATTTCATCATTGCGATTATGTGAATGCATAATTTACGTCATAAGTATTATTAGCTAACACAAATTCTATTCGTAAAGATAAGCACACATTTTTTTTCTTCAAAATCGAACCTTTATTATCTGTGGCGGAACAATTGTCACTAAGACCACCATCTTACCCTTTGGAGAAAACCGCTGCCGCTTATAAAATTACGTCCGAGCCTAGAATTAGAGTACGGGTTTGTTTCCCAATTCAGAAGAAGTTGGACAACCCATCCTTCTACATAATAATCTTTTTCCTAAACTTTCTATTTCAGTTAGCAGCCCTACCACTAATATCCGTGACATACATACAGACGGCTGACCTTGGCTTAGGCTAGAAATCTAGATCCGTTCTATTTAGTGCCTATTCCTTAGGGTTCCTAGAAACACGTTTTAAAGTAAAAGTTGTAGAGCTCCTTGTGAAACAGCTCGTCTGGGAAGTACAGTCTGTCTATAAAGTCATGAAAAATTGGGGGCGACACTAGTCGTAGTAGTAGTAGAAAGCGGACATCGTGAAAAAATAAATCTGCTGTTCCCTACATTTTGACGAGATATGCGAACATGAATGTAGGGAACAGCAGATTTTTTTTTCGCGATTTCCTGTTTGTTCCCATAGTAAAAGTTGTTTAACAAAAGTTGTACAATATCCCATTTCGGTTTGTCGAGTGTTTACAATTTCAACCTGTATAGCGGTTCACTGATGCCAACATATTAGGAGGTACCCATGAGGCGTACATAGAAATGAAAAGTGAAAAAAAGCCTACAAAAAAATTGAAAAAAAAGTCTGATTGAATGTTCGGTCCATAAGACTTTCTTTTTCATCGTTATTTTGATAAGAAAACACAACGTTGTGACGTGACGTTGTCACTGTACATCTAAGCACGAGTACTCTAGTTTTCTACTTGTTTATGCTACTTACATCCCAATTAACAAATACTTCACACTGTGTGTGCCTATTATGTGTATTTCTCACTTCTGTGCAATAAAATCATGAACAAATCACGTGCTCTAACATCCAGACTAGGCCAACTTTAGATCATACAAATGTTAAGTTTTATAAGACGCATAGGTCTACGCTGAAAGCGCGGCATTTTGCTGACGCTGCGCAGGAGCATATGCTGAGCAGAGAGCTTGTTAGCACAGCTGCAACGTTGATTTTGTAGCAGCGCTTGTTACTGTGCTCAAAAAACTTTCTTTCTATAAGAAGCATATGTGTAGGATCTACAAATATTTGTCTACATGGAACTGCAGCCTTTCAGCCAGTAAGTTGATGCTCCGTTTTTGCTTCAAAAGAAACAAAATTTGATTATAAAAGTAGACTAAAATATCTAATGAAGCTCTCTCAACACGGCGGCTTGAGAGCAGCCTCCCAAGAGTTGTCAAAAAGTAAACGTCTTCAGAGTTTCTGAATATGATGACATATATAAAATGCTTGGAATTGAGCCGCTCGCTCTTATCATAGAGATATCATTGAAATCATTGGAATTATTTCATATATATTTTTTTTGCTCATTTTGACATTCTGCATGGTGATTTATTGATAATTATTATTATTGAATTATTATTTTTTTATCTTGACATTTTGTCGACTATTATTATTAATATGTCGTTTGTTTTTATTTTATTAAATTGTGAATGTGAGTACAGTGTAGGCTAGCTTTATTACATTTTTTACAATTTACATTTCGTAAAACTGTTTGGGGGTTTGAGTATTTTTTTTTTGACCTACGCAAATGTCCGGCTGATTGGTGTCGTCGTGCGTCGGGTCGTTGAGCTCCCTAAAATAAGGTCGAGCTACACGATGACTGATGCATGCGTGCCGTCAGTTGGGACAGGTCAACTCAAACCTGCTATGGCTCTTTCCTCAAAAGGCCATTTCAAACGTTGCCCTACATTGTTACACTCGCATAGTTTTATACCACAATGTCTGGACTTTAAAAGAGACGTTGACCTCTGAGTTTGTTTCGGCTTTTCTTCTCAGAGCTAGTCAGAGAGGAAATGCCGGCGCCATCTAGTCTTAAAAAAACATTACATTGACTTGTAAAAGTGTCTGTAACAGATTTATTTACAGAAATAAATATCATTTATCATATTTCTCTCATCAATCAACATCTCCCGATATGAATCAAACTCAATAGAGAGCTATCTACGGGCCCTAGTGTTTTAACTGGGAAGAAGCAACGTAATTTCATACATTTTTTTGGTTGTACTCCAATTTATTCCAAGATTTGTAGATCGATTTGAGTAGTTCTTTTTCTATTTGGTTCAGAATATTCTCGAATTTTCTCCATTATGAATTTTATTAAGTTTGGTTGAGAAGTTTTTTATACTGTATCGTTATTTGATTAACACATTGTTCTCAAGCTATCTTTAACGGAAGATTGCTTTGCTTGGTTTTACAATCTAATATGGCTATAGATAATGGTTCTAGGAAGTTATAATACAGGATTATCTATTATAGTTTTATCATGGCGGTGTTATGTGATATCGAACCGATAGGATAGGCCTATCTTTGATTGACAGAATATACGCATGAATATCTTAAGTACTTATTTGTTGAACGTTACCGTTGGGGGGGCCCAAGAGGTAATTTTTGCAAGAAAATTTAGCCTCAAGGTTTTAAGACTGAATTTTTAATGTAGTTAACAATGAAAATCAAGATAATTTTCTTAAATAAACAATATTTATGCACATAAAAGTAAAATTTCAATGTATGTATTATGATTATAAATGAATATTCTAATTATTGTGTTTGAGTGTTTGCGTTATTCCTGTTACATGTTTTCCAACAGAATTTGTTATCTTGAGCATTTTGTGTTATGTTATGACGACTAAGCTGTACGGGTTACTAAAGTTGTTAGGTAAGAAATACTCTTTGGGAAATTAAAGTTAATTAAGTTAAGGAAATTTTAGCAAAAATACAGCTATGAGTGTTTTGTAACATTATTTTATACGAAATATTTATTTATTTTATGAATAAACTCAAACTATTTATTTGCACACTAAGGTAAAATAATACTGGTCTTATTATAATAGAGTAGGTACACCTTAGCAACCTTTTCCAGGTGTTGCAACATTTGAGGGCTCTAGTTAGATAAAAGCATAATCATAAATTTACTTATGTGTCTACTTGGTACGGTCAGCAACAAAAGTAGCTGAACATTTTAGTTTTTAAACTTGGCATTAATTAGAAAACTAATTGTTTTAAAACAAAAACTTTAATAGGTACCTAGAACTGCTAGATACAGCTCTAAGTATGTCTTAAAGTTTTTGTTTCCTATCAATTAGTTATCTAATTAATGCAAAGTTTAAAAACTCAAATGTTCAGTTACTTTTGTTGCTGACCGTACCTAATTCTTGAATTTTGTTATTCTTAATGCACAATATTTTTAATTAAGGATACTAGAACTGAAACAACAAAGTATAACGAGTAATATGTTATCCAGTAAATAGGTATTTATAAATTGTATGTTTTATTTATTTAGGTTTGTTATGTCATTTATGTTTATTTTTTAGGTTTATGTTATTTGTGCTTATATTGGGGGTTTTAAACTTTTTTATTTTCAAAATATTCTTTGATTGAGTAGAAGTATTTTTCTATATAATATTACACACCTGACGTAATGTAACCAAAACGATCGCTTTTATTGACTCTATCTTTTTTTTTAATCTCTGTGATTTAATTCGGGGTTTTTATCCATTTGGATACGTCAACCCCATCATGCTATAAGCAGTCTACAATATACAAATATTTAGATCTAATAATAAAAGGAAAATCTTAATCAATGAAGTGAGTCTATAATTTATGTGCGATATTTCAATTTGAAGTATAAAAGTTTCTAGTTAATTTACTGACAAAATATTGAATTGAATTATATTGAAGCTTTTCTTAATCATAGATCAATTGCTGTTTAGAGTGTTTGTGCAATCTGAATGAGATCCGAGCAAATTGTTGTAAGTTCTATTTGTTTGAACGGTTGTGTACTACATCTGCAGTGCAATTCTGTAAGAATCTCACCTCGATCGCGACGGTCAATTAGACACTTGTCTTGACACATTGTGGATAATAAAACTACGCGTTATTGATTATACTGTTGATTATCTGTGTGTTATTTGCTTCTATTATTCATACTGTGACATTATGGATATCGAGCTAACCGTCGATATTAAGGTGGGTTTCTTACAGAATGACACTACTGATCTGAATTTCGATTCGGATCGCTCTATGTTAGCCTTGATTTTCAGGTGTTAAGCAACTGTATGTTTCTTGAAGTACTTCTGGTCGTTCAAGGGTCTTTGATGATAAGGACTTTGTACCGATCACGACATTAATGATTAAGAGGGCAAGTCAAGCTGAAATCCTTTATGATAGGCATCACGAGTTGTATTGATAACGGTCATACATTGCATTCGAGTGTCTTATCAAGTGCTTGCATGCCACGCAGTGAATGAATGAAAATCTCATTAAGAGAAAAGTTTAGATAAGAAGATTTGCTTATCAATACATTCACTTCGATTTTCTAAACTACCTATAGACTTTGAAAATGGAATACCGAATTTTCTAATTGAGTGAAAAATTGTTCGTAAAAATGAAAATTCCATTGCTTTAATTTCGAAATCGAAAATTGAACGTAAAAATAAAAATTTGCTTTAATTTCGTAATCGAAATCTTTAAATTCGAAATCGGAAGTAACAAAAAAGAATTTTCACGTTCGGAAAATGGAATCTACAATCGCTATTCGTCGCTATCGCGCGTCAGTCACGTCAGTCGTTAACTCAACACGTAATCATTTTCCAGACGCTGTCAATTCAGAACTTAAACAATTCAGAGCATTCACACCTCGATGTAGACGTAATGAATAAGTCAATTAACAGTTTAGCCGAAGAAAAAAAATTGCTAGAAGAGAATGTTGCAAACATAACCTAACAAAAAAGAAAGTCGGTACTCACACGTATGCTTTCGTCTCCTGCAGACGCACCAGGCCCTGCTTGAACAGGTCATAACCAATCTTCGAGTACTTCGTGGACACAGCCAGAAGGTCAGGCTGGTACTCCACCTCCTTCTGTTTCTCTGAACTGCTGGGGTCAGTAACAATATTGTGCTTTTTCTTCATTCTTTCTAACGTACGCGACGGTTTCGGCGCCGGCGCCGCCGGGGCCGTTTCGATCACATCACGGGTACACATGTTACACATTTTTTCTCAACAAAATCTCACGCTCAACGTTCACTGTTCGTTTGGTCGGTGCGCGCGCCGTTCGAGTATATAAGTCGACGAAATCTCCCCACCACCGCGATGTAGGTGTGCGCTCGCGGCGTCCTGATAACGCGGGGTGATTGATTTAATTGGCAATCATTGCGCGGCTCGGAACCGCTTAGAGTTATGCCTCCGACGGACCCGTACCTAACTCTATTTTCATTTAATCCAATTATAATAATAATTACCACTAACTGACATAAATTTTAAGTACTTACGAGTACATACCTACCTACAATAATTGGCTTTATGTCATTTGCTATAATTACTCATTATATTTTTGTAGTTGTTGGTTTTGGTAAGAAAATAAGAAAAAAAATAGGTGAATAAACAATGGTACTACTTTTTATTAATGCAAATGAAATTAAACATGATACAGTAGGTATTAATTTCGTTATTTACTATCGATAATGTTTATGTTCTACGAAATTTTCAAAAACACAAATTGTTTTTAAAAAGGTACCTAGAGTCGGAGTCAATTCCTTAAAATTTGTTGATAATGTATTGTTTTGTTTGTCTCCATCGAAAAACTTAGTCATCTGTTTTTGTAAACAAGTAACGGTGAATTGTAGTAAATAAAAATGATAACACAACATCACGCCTGTGTTCTCTGAAGGTTTGGCAGAGATGTACACCCTCATTTCGCCGTTATATTTAAGCCCCATGTAATAGGGGGTGAGCCTATTGCCATCCACCAGGCACAAATTCAGAGGACAGCCCGGCTGCTACTGAGAAATTCCACACGTTGAAACCCAATAACACTTTGCCCGATCTGGAGATAGAGTTCAGGACCTCAAGCTCAGCAGTCGCGCTTGCGACCACTAGACCCACAAGCGTTTATTAAAAATATCAGTAATTTAGGAAATATTTCCTTTCACAAAGTCTGGCTTCGGAATGTGCGTTGCGGTTAGTAAACACTTAGGGGAATTTTGTAAATATCCCTTTTGCGATTTTAATGCAACATGGAATTCTATAAATCTATTTATGTTCAACATTACGCTTTCTTTAATGATCTTGGTTGAAGTGTGATTGAAGGTTATAAGGCAAAACCAGCCATCAGACATCAGCTGTCGTCAGACCTCTGCAACCCAACTGGGTTGCGGAGGTCTGACGACAGCTGATGTGTCCGGCGGCTTTGGTGTGTAGAGGCCTTAACTATTCACTAGATAACCTATATGTAACCTAGAAATAATGTAATTGATGTATTCAATAATCTTGTCACTATCACTTTTGATATTATAATGGTGAAATGCAAACGTTAGCTATCGAAAAGTTTAGAGACCGAATTAGCTTAGTTAATGATAAGTTGGTGAAATACGAAATAAGACTTTTGTTATGTCATCATCATTATCATTCAGCCGAAAGACGTCCACTGCTGGACATAGGCCTCCCCCAAAAGGGGAGGGGGGGTTGCCGTAATCGCCACGCTTGGCAGGCGGGTTGGCGATGGCAGTATGGTTGTTAAAGTACTCAGAGAACGCTGCTGCCCATCCTCTAGAGAATCCCTTAGTCGCCTTTTACGACACCCACGGGAAGAGATGGAGTAGTGCTATTCTTTAAGTCCGGCACTACACGAGACATTTTGTTATGTAGAGATTAAGATTTTATGACAAGATTAGATTTTAGCAGGAGCATTTGTTTGTCGTCGTATTGCCGTAGTTCATATTTCTTAGAGGGAAACCAGTTTTCCCGCAGTATGATCTTATCAAGAAGTAATCCACGTTTTGTGAAACTGTACATGTTCATTTATTTCATTGTCTGGTTTATATTCCTGGCCTATAAACTGTAAGATAATATTATCATCTTAATTATGATCTACGAACGGGTAAGGTTGCTTTGTGGTACACCTACGGGTTAAGGCGGTGGGCAGATGTGTATTAGTACTAGCGTTGTACCCCGGGTACCCGGAATCGGGAATTCCCAGGAATATGGGACTTTTGACTGCCTCGTTGGTCTAGCGGTCGCAAGCGCGACTTCTGAGCGTGAGGTCTTGGGTTCGATCCCCAGGTCGGGCGAAGTGTTATTGGGTTTTTCCGTGTGGAATTTCTCAGTAGCAGCTTGGAGTCTGGATTTGTGCCCGGTTGATGGCAATAGGCTCGCCCCCTATTACATGGGACGTAAACATAACGGCGAAACGTGGGTGTACTATACACCTCTGCCAACCCTTCGGGGAATAAGGCGAGAAGTTTATGGGGCTTTTCGTACCCGGGAATTATTTGAAATGAAGAAATTATGATGAAAAATGAAGGGTCTGCACGCTTTTCAAGATTTTGGAGTATTTTGTGCCTTTCTCGCGCGAAACGGACATTGTACTGCGTGGTGTGGATAGTATACCTTCATTGTATAGGGGACGAGCCTATTGCCATCACCGGGCACAAATCCAGACTTCGGGCTGCGACTGAGAAATTCCATACGGAAAACCCAATAATACTTTGCCCGACCTGAGGATCGAATCATCTAATTCCGCCTTTGCAGATGACGGCATGACGGTTAGCCATGTGTGACCACAAGAATGTAAATAAATAAATTTTATTTCGATTTCTGAGCATGTGATCTAAAAATGTTTCTATTTGTGTCTGTTATAAAAAATAGATTTGGGTGTATATGTTACCGGCAATGTGTATAATGCAGGTATTCTATACAATGCCTAGGCAATGTGTAGAATGCCTGGGGCCTCCAGACAATGTATGAAATATTATGAATATTATTGTCCATTTCATACTTTGCCTAGGTAATGTATACATTTCCTAGGGATTGTATAGAATACCTGCTGGTCTACCGGCAATGTGTGAAGTAAATAGATTTGGTCATTAATTTGGGGCACCCCGACACGGATAGGTTAGGTTCGAAGGGGATGACGGGGGCTAGAGTGAGCGAGCGAAGCCCCCGTCATCCCCTTCGTGTTAGGTTACTTTAAACTCTGCAGACAGAAATAGGGAGGGGCTCCGTCGACTCTCCTTTGGAAACCCAAACAACCTTCCAAACATCCCCTTAAGTTTTTCATTTGTTTTTATTGTGCCTCGCGTGGAGTTTACTGCCTGCTCACACGTCTTCCCCTTCGCCGCTCTCGTCTTTTTCACACATTACCGGCTGCGCATTCGGTATTGTATAGAATGCCTAGGCAAAGTATAAAATAAATAATATTTCATACATTACCTGAACGTTTTAGGCATTCTATACATTGCCTAGGCATTGTATAGAATACCGGATTACACAGATTGTCGGTAACAGATACAACGTGACCGGTTAGTCACTGCTCACCATTCTGCACAACTTTTACTATGGGACGAACTCGGAAATTGTGAAAGAAAAATCATCATACTTACATTATGTTAAGCTGCTGTTTTTTTCACGAATTAAGTGTTTTTCCCTAAAAGTTGTACAAAATGATGAGCAGATTTTATGGTTTTCAGATATAAAGTGACTAAGCCGTATTTCAGAGTGGTGGCGGGCGCGGGTGCTAGCGCGGGCGCGTGTAAATTAAAATGTATGTAGACGCCAGTTGCATTCACAGTGCGCCCGTATCGTAAATCGTTCACAGTGATATAGCGTCTGTTAGGTGACTGCGCGTGTGATTTTAAACCATTTTGATTCATCCGCCGAAGCGTCGTACGATAGCTCGTTCGGCACTACTGTGAACAGGCAGACGCCAAGACCCATAAGCGCCCGCGCCCGCCCCCGCACCCGCTAGTGTAGTCTGAATGAACACTAACTAGTCATGCTGTATAGCAGGAAAAAAATCCTTGGGGAATATTGAAGTTACCTTACAATAATTTTATTTACGCGGTAAAGTCCCCGAGTCTTTATGCTTTATCATTTTACTAATATTGAGGTCGAAAGTTTAATGAGATGGCAATAGCGGTGATGGTTTCAAGGTTTTCGCCAATATTAATTTTGGGCTATCACTGGGATTTTAAATAAAACAGCTACATTCGGAGATAAAACTCAAAACCTTACGATTCCAAGCCGTACTTGCTACTTCTACAAGACAAGGAAGTAATAAAAAAAACATTTTTAAGAATTTTTAAACCATAAGTACCATTAATGAGAAAGTTTAACGCTTGAAGTCTCAAACTACAGTGCGCGCAAAATAATTTTTTCCCTCTGAAGTGAGGAACAGAACACTGAAAGCCTGGCTTCAGAGCTGTAAAGTTATTTTCATCCCCCCATCTCGGAAAGAGTATTTTTGCTCTTCGATATCTGAGTGCAAAAGCCGTTTTTATTATCCGCTAGAGGATAAAGTAAAATGAATTTAGAACATCGTTTGCACCAAGTTTGTGAATTCAAAACTTCATTAAACCTATAAAACTTCTACCTCAATGGTGCCGAATTTATCATACAACCTTTTTTAATTTGTTAAAACTCAATCTCAGGACCTTCTTGGTGTATGTTATTACTTTTTTTTTAATTTGCTTTACGCGCGCCTATTTTCACGTCGTATTGTTAAAAAACAAGAAACTTGAAAACAAGTGAAAAACCTAAAATGAGTGATTCTAGCGACGAGGAAGTTTTTTTTTTTTTACATTAAGTCATTTCCTCGCTGAGGTGGGATGAAAAGTTACGTGTTGCACTCGAGTGCAAAGATTTTTCACGTCGTGCTCTTTTGATTCCCTCGCTAACACTCAGGATTCTAATTTTAGAATCCTTCGCTTGCTCGGTCATCATCATAAAATTGAGCACGCGGTTAAAATGCAACTTTGCACTCTTGTATAACAAATAACTATTAACACGTACCAAAATAACTTTGACCATCTGAAGGGATAAACAGAACGCTGAAAGCCTGGTTTCAGAGCGGCTAAGTTATTTTACGAGTACTGCACTTGAAACTAAGGGAAACGAGTCGATATTATCAGTATGAAGACAGCGCAGACATTTAAAATTACTGCTACATTTATATTTACCGTTTGTAACAAAGAAAAAATGTGCTACACTTCACTTATTTGTGTCTAGAGATAACTGATTGTAGAATGCGTTCATAGAATCCATATTTCTTGACTTTGTAAGATACTTAAGTTTGTTCAACTATAGTGACTAGGTTCTAAAAGCTATACATGCATTGTTTCATCATCATTCAGCCGAAGGTCGTCCACCGTTGGACATAGGCCTGACCCAAGTATCGCCACATCGACAGGTCCTGCGCTTCTGGCATTTAGCGGATTCCCGCTACCTTCACCAGGTCATCGGTCCACCTTGTGGGGTGCCTACCCACGCTGTGCCATTCGATACTCGGTTGTCACTACAGAACTTTTCGGGCCCATCGACCATCTGTACTGCGCTGCCATTTAAGTTTGGCAATTCTTTGGGTAATGCCGGTTACCCTCGTTTTCTTGCGGAACTCATCATTTCTGATATGATCACGTATGGAAACTCCGAGCATAGCTCTCTCCTCGCATTGTTTTATAATATGAACCAATTCATATTGACACTTCGGTCAAAAAGTCCCGGGACTGACTATCAGATGGGGCCGCTAGTGAAAAGTTTATGTCATTAATAGGTAGTACATACTTTCAAAGGATTCCTGTCATAGTTTCATGACTATCCCGCCATTTTTTAATAAGTTATTGTGTTTTTATTGACGCTACGTAAGCCATTTTGAAAGCAATAGAAAAATCCGAATATCGTGTGTTAATTAAACACTGTTTTTTGATGGGAAAAAATACCGGTTAAGGTCAAAAATGGCTTGAAAAGTGTAATAAGGAATTTGCTCCGTCGAAAACAACTATTTGTCGGTGGTTTGCTGAGTTCAAACGAGGTCGTATGGACACCGATGATGCTGAACGCTCAGGGCGTCCAAAAGAGGTAAAGATACCAGAAACCATTGAAAAAGTCCACAAAATGATTTTGGACAACCGTAAAGTTAAGTTGCAGGAGATTGCTGACGCCCTAAAGATTTCTAAAGGCAGTGTGTACAATATTGTGCACGAAAATTTGGGCATGAGAAAGATGAAGTCCTAATGGGTGCCGCGTTTGCTCTCAGCTGAACAAAAAGAACAACGTGTTAGTGATTCGAAGCGTTGTTTGGAGCTTTTTAATAAAAACAAACGGGAGTTTTTGCGCCGATATGTAACAATGGACAAAACATGGATCTACCACTATACTCCGAAATCGAAACGGCAGTCAGCTTAATGGAGAACAGTGGGTGAAAGCCATCCAAAGCGGCCAAAGACACAACAATCAGCCGAAAAGGTTATGGCCTCTATATTTTGGGATGTGCAAGGCATAATATTCATTGACTACCTTGATAAAGGAAGAAGGATCATCAGCGAATATTATACAACGTTACTGGAACGGCTGAAGGATGAAATTAGAAAAAAGCGGCCCCATTTAGTGAAGAACAAAATCCTTTTTCACCAAGATAATGCACCTTGTCAAGAGTCGCTGGTTACGATGGCAAAATTGAATTAATTGGGCTTCGAATTGGTTCCCCACCCACCATATTCTCCAGATCTGGCCCCTAGCGATTATCATCTGTTCGCAAATCTCAAAAGAATGCTCCAGGGAAAGAGATTTAGCTCAAATGATGAAGTCATTGCGGAAACTGAAGCATATTTTGAAGGTCTCGACAAACCAATCTTTAAAAAAGGCATCGAAATGTTAGAGAACCGTTGGAATGAATGTATCGCTCTTGAAGAAAATAATTAGTTAGGACGTTAAATTAAGCCACAGTTAAAGTGAGCGACGGCGACGCTGGAGTATTGTTCAGGCTTAAGGGTTCTACACGGCTCAAAGCAATTCCCACAAAAAAGGAAAACAGGAATTGATTCTTAAAAAAACGTGACTTCTTTAACAAGGTTAAATAAAACTCGTTTTTATTACTGGATTTCCTTTTCTCACCATCTGCAGTTCGGATCCGGACCGATGCTCCAGGTGCCAACCGTTGTCCTATCTTAATCTGTCATACCGATCCGAGTAACCGCCTCACACATCGCAAGTTTATCTGTCAAGCGTAAGCCGCGTAAGGCGTAGCAGCTATTTTCGCAAGATTTTCCCTTCAGTACTACAGTAAGCACAATAATTGTTTTGTTATCTTCCAACTGCAAATGTATTTACTACAATATTGACCCACACATCAACGTCATTATATTGAAAATACGTATAAGCAGGGATTCACACAATTTCTCAATCCATTTCATCAGTCAGCATTGATTCATTTATATAACAGATAAATAATCAATATTTACATGTAATCCTGCGTCATTGATTTTATAACTAATATAGCTATAACGAAAGATAATACATTTATTTTTAACAAACTTAATCATCTTATTCTTATCATATATTGCATCATGCTGATCATATCAAACCGTAGACAATAATACCGTAATCACTATGTTTGGCAGACTGAGTGGTGATCGTAGTGACTATTAGCAGACAGAATCGCGCTGAAGCCCATCCCGTGGCATAATGTTAAATGCCCTTTATGATATCCAAGAGTAGAGGTAGATTGGTAATATTTTAGGGAATCACACAGAACAGCATAGTTCTGCCTAGCATTTTCCCAACTATTTGGGAAAATTGATTTTGTTGGGATCACCTAGAGCACCATAATGTCATGATGTTTATCATTATAAACTGGGAGATTATAAAAATAGATAAAGTATAAGATCGTATTTTGATATGTTTGCGGATGAATGGAGGGTGATTTTGTCGGAATGTCTGGAGTACTGCGAGAGGAATGCATCATGAATGAGTGAAAGAATATATATACTGTAAGAAGCATTGTAAGGGATTTATGAAAGAGGTTATTATAATATTAAAAAAAAAAAAAAACTTTCCCTTGTATTGTATGTATCGTCTTCTATTACTATCTTTAATTATTGTAATTCGTCTAAGACCGTTTTAATTAAAGTATGATGAGCGTGTTTCGCTTTATGGTACAAGTTCGTAGCCGACTTTAAACAGTAGCAGCAGACAACGTGTCGTTACGACACGTTGTAGCGACACGTCGCAGCGTCATGTCGCTGCAGGCATGAATTCGAACCCAACTGCAGATGGCTGCAGCAGACGACACGTCGTATTCCAGTTAGTTCTGAATGTTCCGTGAGACAAGATGTGTGACCTGTTTAGTATTAGCGATCGCGATTTACTTTTGTATCTTTTGTTTTTGTTAGATGTATCGTACAGTGCAGAATATTGGGCTACCTGGTTTATCAGTTTTTCTTCTTCGGAATTGGAAAAACTCATTTTTTGAGAAAGATTCAACGTGTCGTCTCGCTCAAGCGTCGGTGGCACTACTGATCTGCGGTCGCACGACACGTCGTCTGCGGTCGTACGACGTGTAGTCGAGTGACGTGTCGCTAGCTGCGGAAGGCATTTCGTAGTGTGGTAGCGACACGTCGTATGCTGCTGCTGTATGCAGTTGGCTACCACCTCGTACCTTTAAAATGACAGTATACGGGACACTAAGTGGCCGGGACACTTTGGTTCTGGAGACAAAGTTATGTGCCTCGAGACATATTTTAGTAATTCGAGACACAGTTCCAAGCCACAGGACGGTCGCTCGAGCAATCAAGAAGTTGCAACGGTGGCTGCAAAGAACAGACGGTATTCTTCCTCGTAGCCTTTTACCCAACTATGTTGGGATCAACAACCGGTTTCCGGTATAACCAGATGCGGCTGAATACCAGTATTTTACACGACTGTCATCAGAACCTCCGCAACTCAGTTACTGGGCAATGCTGATATGCTAAGGTTAGGCACTTGTCCCACCGCCGACGATGAGCGAGAAGCGAGTAGAGCTAGAAACTAGAAACGAGTTGGCGAGCAGCGAGAAGCGAGTGTGTAGTTTCGATAGATTTGTCGCTGGGCTATGAGCGAGTGTGCGAGTGCGACGGGCGATTACTCGCACCACTCGCGCGAGCATCGCTGAGCAAGTATCGCTGAGCGAGTATTATCTTTGATAGCTCTTGTCGCTCAGCGACAAACTAGTAGAGCGAGTCCTCGCCGGCAGTGTGAACAGTCAGCGATTAACTATTAATATATGCATCTCTTTTGTTTACAAGGAATGTATATCAAATGGCTGTGCGTTGATAGATCAATCAGTCAGTCAGCTTCTCCTTTTATATATGTATAGATTTATTTTCATAAACTATTGTATTTTTTGTTGACATGAATATTCTGGTTTAATTATTCCGACCGATAGCTCATTACCAACGTATTAAATTAACTGTTTACGTGCACGTGGTTTGAAATAATTATGAGATAACATTGTAAAAGTATAACCTGCATTAAAAATTAATTGAATCAATTGTACTCTCATTTCTGATCAAAATACTTTCAGGTTTTGCGATAAGCGATGAAATGAAGAATAAGATGACGGGTGATAGCGGAGAATGGAAGGGGAACACAATATGTTGTGCCGACACACCTAGAGTGGGATAAGGGCAGGAAGATGGTGATGTTGTATAATAAACGATGGCCAAGGACAGGCCTATGCGTAGCTGTCTTCCCCGGCTGAGGGGGCCTACTCCCTAAGTCCGTCAACGAAGATAGTCGTCCGTCCGAAAGTAGCCCGAAACATAGGAGTGAACAAAACAAGTGTCAAGTTCAACTTTTCGGACGGGCAAAAACACATCGGTAGTAGGGACAACTGTCAAATCGTGTTGTCATTCATTCTTAGTTCGGGTCCCGAAATAATCGTAAGTCCGTAGGTGATAGGGTGTAGGAAACGCTCGTAACTAAGGCCGAAACCACGGTCTTCGTGCTTAGTAGAACCCGAGAATAGGCAACCGCATACGGATAGCATGTTAATGTCGTGAGAGTCGATTATCATGTGACATAAGGTGCAGCAACCGTCGTATATGACCAGTGATCGGAAAAAGGTGAGCTAATTTACCTAAACTTCAAAGAACAGAGACAAAAACTGGAGACTTCCTTACTACAACATTTTTTTTCGTGAAAATTATTCCGGGTTTCGGGACATCACTAAAGTACATTTAATATTAATGTTAATAGTACAGAAAACAACTAAATTCGTTTCCTATTTTTGTTTCCCAAAATTGTCACAAAACCAGATGACACGTTTTTCATTGTTTTTAAAAAGAGATTGTTTATTGTTTTCAAAAAAGGAGATTGTCTTTTATTTTTTGAAAACAAATGAAAGACAATCTCCGAGAAAATTCTCCCGAAAAAAAAATGTTGTCGTAAGGAAGTCTCCAGATTTTGTCTCTGTTCTTTGAAGTTTAGGTAAATTAGCTCACCCTTTTCCGATCACTGTATATGACCGATAACACTTAATATTTTATCTCAGATCCCGGTAAGACAGACAGCGGTCAAGCGTTCGGTTCAGGGTCGTACATCCTCTGTATGTACAATGTGTACAGTCATGCTTCCTTTGTTACCGCCTCCTATACTGGGTGTAAGGGACGGTGTACCGAAAACTGAAACAGTGAATTCAGCATGATTCTGAATTGAAAATAAGTGGTTTTTTTTCTCGAAATTTTCCGAATTTACTGGAAATTGCCAATTTGCCTATGTTTTATTGTATTTCAATAAGTGTTTTGGCAGGTAGATAAACTGGGTGTAAAGGACAGGCTACCAAAAATTGACACAGTGAATTTAGTTCATTATTTTGAATTGAAAATCCGTGGAAAATATCAACGAAATCTTTCGAATTTTCCGATTTATAAAAAAATACATTTTATTTTTGCAACGTGATGTGTGTGTCCTAATAATATTGCTTATTTTACAGCAGAGAAATGTAAAATTTGTGAAAAGAAAAATCGGAAAAGTCGGAAAACGAGCAAAATTTCCACTTATTTTCAATGATAATAGGCTGAATTCACTGTTTCAGTTTTCGTATATACAAGAGTTTGGTATATACAACAGAAGATAACCATTTACCATCAGACGACTGCGTCGGCGTCGGTCTGAGTGTTAAACTATAACATAAATAACTCATTTGATTTGTGGAAATCGCATTGAAATATGAACAACGGTTTTCGAGATAATCGCGAACATACATACATAAAGGTCAAAATGACAACCTCTTTTATTGAAGTCGGTTAAAAAAACTCATCGAACATCGCAAACTGTGATCGCAAATCGCGGAAAACTTGACCTATCTCGAGCCTTATCTCATATCTTATCGAAACAATACATTATCTAAACCTACAGTACCGTCTGCTAATATTTAGGGTTTCATACACACGGTTATTTACTCAAGGTCAGCAGTATTCGTCAAACAGCACGTTCGGACTGCGCACTACTGATAACTAAACTGTTTTGTTTACAAATGACTTGTAAGATGGTGAACACTTCAACTGTTTATGAAGCAACGGAGTACCGTTGAGTGTTTGTTTTTACGTCTTGAAAGAATCTCGAATACTCTGAGGTCGAGGTTACTCGCAGCGACGCGAACGGCGACACATAAGCGATTGAAAGAAAGGAGAATGGGCAAAAAAAACCCAGATCCAACAGAAACGGCTTGTATTGGTATTTGTCACACTAATGTCCTAAACAATCCTGCATATTTTTTTTTTTCTCGGCTCCGTCTGGACCCATGAAAACAAGGTCAAAGATTGAAAAAGTGTCTGTTCGTGTATCAAATATTTATTCTAATCATTATATCGCAGTGGACTGCCGAGTATAGGCAGCTCCTATTAATCGTCACCACACCAGGTGCTTGCTCAGATAATGGATTAAAACATTATCAAAGTTGTAAAAGTGGTACAATGAAAAATGGTATGTACATATTTTACATCTATTTATTCGACATAACTAACTAATTATTCCATCTCAATAATGTGAGATATTTACATGGTCAGAGAACACCGGAGGGTTGTCCAGAGGACTTCTAGTGACTGCATAGTCAATCCTCTACCTTGATGATATTAATAGGCCGAAGGACCTGTTGACAGCCTTGGGGGCTTCGGTTGACTAGTTCAATGGTTATTTTCATTTTTCATTGTACTAACCACTTTTACAGCTTTGATAATGTTTTAATCCATTATCTGAGCATTATAGGAGCTGCCCATACCCAGCAGTGCACTGCGAATTATAATGACTAGAATAAATATTTAATAATTTCAGTAATACACGAACAGACACTTTTTCAATCTTTGACCTCGTTTTCATGGGCTCAGACGGAGCCGAGGAAAGAAAAAATTATGCAGGATTTTTTAGGACATTAAGTGTGACAAATACCAATACAAGCCGTTTCTGTTGGATCTGGGTTTCCGATATATGAAATTTGCCCATTCTCCTTTTTTAACATTCACATGTTGGGCTACACTACAGGGTGTAAACGAATTCGTGTAATTCCTTAAAACCACATGATCTACTGCTGGTGTAGATTGGCCCCACGAGGGATTTAGCTTGATTAAAAATAAAAAAATCATGCGGTAGCGGTAATTGGTCGTATCTAAACCACCTAAAGTAACAAGGAATGAGTAAAAAAAAAAAAATTTAGCTAAAATTTTTTTTTTGTTTGATTGACCATTTCGATGCCACGCATAAATTAGTGAAAGCACGGCGACACGGCTGGCGGGTAAGACTAACGCGATATCGCTCTTTGCAGTCAGATAACTCGAGGCTCTAAAATTACTCGGAAATAGAAAACCAAGTTTTTTTTTTCAGTTGGGTGTCATTAATATCCATTTAGGGTTATTCTATGTCACCAGTAGATCACACGGTTTGAAGGAATTACACAAATTCGTTTACACCTTACATACACCACATCGATTTTTGGTGAAGTGTTGCCACACACGTGATTGGTACCTACATTTGTTGCAATTGCTTACGTGTCACTGCTAAGTGTAATCTCTACCTAAGTTTGTTCATGCGTAGGTACACATCTGACGAATACGTCGCGAATATGCTTCTTTGCGAAAGGCCCGCGAGCTGCATGCGTGGATTATGTGGTGAGATATGTTCGCGCGAGCCGTGAGTCGTATAAAAGAGGCGCACCAAATAGTCGCAGTAACGCGTTCGCCAGATCTTTAAAGACCCTAACATGTTTCTTAGTTATACGTAAACTTAAAATATAGAGACCTTTCATGCGTTTTTTGTTACAGTAAAACAGCACTGGAACTTTTATACGAACTCTAAAAGCCGGTCAGTTGACAGTCGCAAGCTATCACTTTGTACGCAATACCACAGCTTATAAAAGTGGCAATTGACAAGCTGTGGCGGCACCTATCACGCCGCATGCGAACTATTCGATCCTACATCGCGATATCAAGATTTAACACGCAGATAGTCCATATACAACCGCCTAACATCAACCGTAGGGCAGTAGCGCGCCAGGCATAAGACTCCGCCTGGTTGGGGGATCCTCCCTTTGGTTGGAGGAACACCACACTTAGTTTCTCCACAAAGCTATTAGAACTCATATTATGTCCCCTGATCGTGGTAATAGGATCGGAAAGTTAGAATAACACCACAAGATTCTCATTGAGATAGTTCAATGTACCAATAAGAGCACCAATTTGAATCACTGCCAACAGTACGGTATTCCTATTCCTACTACTAATGGTAATAATATTCCTATTCCTATCACTATTGGTGCGATTCAAATTGGTTCTCTTCAAATTGGTGCGCTAAATGGAATGCCTCTTATATTCAAGTAACTACCATAGAAAATCAACTTTTGGTATTTATATTTAAACAGGCATCACCTTCTACTTATTAAACTCTTCTAAGGCTGACAGCAGATAATAGGGGATTTACACGGGTCGACTTTCGTCACACGGCTAGGCCGCACGGCGAAAATCGACCGTCTAAATGACAATACGACTAGGCCGCAAGTGACTAAAATCGCAAGCCCCAAAGGTGGGTGCCATCCGACTTTTGCCGTGCGGCGACAAGCCGCATGCGGCGGGTGACTAAAATCGACCGTGTAAATGGTCGCATGAGGTGTGTTTTGCGCTGTGTTGTTCCGCTAGAAATGAACAAGTCGCATGCGATTTTTGTCGACCGGTGTAAATGGGGTGGCGATTAGATTTTTACAAGCGATGCGACTGGTGACTTGCCGCACGGCTAAAATCGACCCGTGTAAATTCACCATAAGACACAAAATTGCTCCAGACACATTTAATCGCTTTTGTTTTTTGCTGCAGCGACCGTTTGTTCTATGCAGCCACTGTTACACCGTATTGATCGTTTCAGCGACTGGGCGACTGTCCTGTGGCTTGGAACTATGTCTTGATTTACTAAAATGTGCTTCGAGGCACATAACCTGGTCACTATCCACTGAGCTCTCGCGTCGTAGAGCCGGTCGTCTCTTCAGAAACGCCAGAAACGCAATAAGCCGAGGTCCGAGTCCCACTAGGGGTCGCCCTTAGTGCTGTTGTTGCTAGTATTCATGATGTTAGTGTAGTATAAGTAGTTAGTTTAGATTATTTTACCCCCCCCCCCCCCCCCCCCCCCTTTGGCTGGAGACTCTTCAGGTCTCGCCAATAACTGCCCGGTTTAGTAGAAAGGACCCGCAAGGAGAATTTACAAGTCCAATAGAAAAAAAAGAAAAAGAGACGAGGCACATAACTTTGTCTCCAGACACAAAGTGTCCCAGCCACTTAGTGGCCTGTGTACGGTCAGCTTGAAGCGACAGACGCTCATCATATACTTTCTCTATTTTTATAATCTCCCAGCTTATTAAAGCGATAAACTTCATGACATTATAGCGCTTTAGGTGGCGCTACTTAACACCATTACGTATACTTTTTTTTTAGTTGACTTTTATGTCACTCATGCAGTTACCTTAAATTCCACAATTTGTTGCAACTTTTTTATAATAACATGTTTAAGGTTCTACGAACTAACAACTTCATCGGGATGTCAAATGTCCATTAAAAACTTAAAAGAAAAGCTTGAACAATTAAATTGTTGGTTCACAGAAGATGGAATCCTCGACTGAGGCACAGAAAACCTCTGCGCAAATCGAATCTATAATAAACATTTATAAGGGTTTTCTACATTTTCCTGTAAGATTTTAGGTTCCACGGGAACCACACAGTCCATTTAATGAATTCGGTTCTTATAACTTTAGCGGGCATTCATTCATTCTTAGCGAAGCATTGGAAATATATAAGATGACCTCTCTTCATTTCATGACAGCCTAGTACTTTTTGCTAGATAAGTGCCCAGAATTATAAGGCCTTTTTGAATTTATTAAATAAGCCTATGCTTTTAGTTAGACTATAAAAGAAGAGTACCCTCTTGATTTCATGACTACCTAGTACTAAGTACTAGTATATAAATACTAGTACCACAGTCCACCTATATCTTACTTCTTACCTCAGAATACAGAAAGACCCAGAAGCTGTGATCACGCCTAATACTGAAGCATCAAAAACTACTCTTAATCGGAGTAGTTTTACGCGCAGACGATCAGTTACTATGGGGACGTCATAACGACTACATGTATTTACCGGTGTCAAATTAAATTAAATTATGTCGTTTTGTGTCGTTCGAACCTATAAAAATGCAGCGGGCCTAAAAACAAAACAGGATGGGATCACATTTCACGTTTAAGTAGCACATTCAGATATCGTCTTATTTAATTAATCAATAAATTGTTCAGTTTGTAATTGTCATAGGGAATGATGCATCCATATTGTTAGTGTTGTCAGTATAAGAGTTTTGATTTTCCCTTCTTTTTATTACCTACTTAAATAAATTAAACGTTTTTTATCTAAAATTCCTATCAGACCTTCTCTATTTCTTGAGATAATCAGGTACAGTCAGCGTCAAATAGGTATATCGCGACGAACAGACTGTTCATCATTACCTAAACAGCTAAAGAAATTAAACTTTATCTAAATGGGATTCTTGTCAGAATGCCAGTTGACCTGTCCTACGTTCATTCTGAAACGCCCCTTGTTTCATTGACATAATTATACAGGGTGTAAACGAATTCGCGTAATTCCTTCAAACCACAAAATCTATTAATGGTATACCATTAATCTATAGATTAACCCCGCACGGGATTTAGATTGACTAAAAAGGAGATGGTCCATAATGTATGGACGAAAAACCTAGACTCGATTGGGACTAAATGGGTACCAGTAGTTTCATTGTAATGCACAATTTACCCCAACGAAAGGGCAATGCCGAAATCGATGGGGTATAGGAGCTATAGATTGACAAAGTATATATGAAACAATCTTGACTAACAAGTGTTTTTTAAAAGTTTATATAATATCAATACTATATTAACGATAATACTGACAGTATTACTGTAGTATTTATTACTATCAACTATCAACCATTTGGTAAGTGATTATTAAAAAAAAACCGAAAAACCTGGATTCGTATAAATAATATAACTACAAGGTGTAACATAAATAACGTATAACCTCTTAAGGGGTCACTGTACCCATCACTATGAACAACTTTTACTATGGGAGAAAAAGTGAAATCGCGAAAAAAGAACAGCTGTTCCCTACATTTACGTTCGCTTAACTCGTCAAAATGTGGGGAACAGCTGTTTTTTTTTTCGCGATTTCACTTTTTCTCCCATAGTAAAAGTTGTTCATAATGATGAGTTCAGTGACCCCTTAAGAAGTTGTACACTTATTTATGTTACACTTTGTAGTTATATTATTTATACGAATCCTTGAAAAAAGTTTTTTTTTTGTGTTTTTTATAGTAATCGGATACCAAATGGTTGATAGTAATCAATACTACAGTAATCCCGTCATTATTATCGTTAATATATTATTGATATTGTATAAAATGGTAAAAAACACTTGTTGGTGAAGATTTTTTCATATATTACTTTATCAGCCTATAGCTCATATACCCCATCGATTTCGGTATTGCTCTTTCGGTGGGGTTAATTGTGCATTATAATGAAACTACTGGTACCCATTTAGTCCCAATCGAGTCTGGATTTTTTTTGGAACATCTCTTTTAAAAAAAAAACCATTTTTTTTATTTCATTGAAAATTTAGATGCCATGCATAAATTAATGAAGGCACGGCAACACAGCTGACGGGCACGACTAGCCCGATATTGCTCCACGCAGTCAGTTAACATGGGACGCTAAAATTACTCAGATACAGAATACCATGGTTCATTTTTTGAAAACTTTTTTTTTTATTCTGAAAAAATCCCATGCAGAATCAATCAGTGTCACCAGTAGATCACGCGGTTTGAAGGAATTACATGAATTCGTTAACACCCTGTAGTTTTGCTCGGATCATTTTGAACAGTCTGTTCGTCCCTATATATTTGACGCTGACTGTACCTACTCAGATATAAAATATTGCCTATATAGAAAAGCACAATTTTGATTTTATTATTATCTTACCTCCAATACTCAACGTTTTCCCCAAAAACGGGTAAACAATGTCTGAGCTAGCAACATTACGCGGGTGGGAAGTGAGACGGGCGCGGGACGCATGCTTTGATTTTGGACACAGCGTAAGGCTTGCAATTACTGTTGAAGGCGGATTCTGTTTCTTTCTGTATTCTGAGCTTCTTACAGTCGGTCAACGTAGAACATTGTCGCAGAGCAATCGTGCGGGGGGTTGCGGGGTGAAGGAGCGGAGGTTATGTCCCGAGTAGCCATACTGCATACTTGGGACATAACCTCCGCCCCTACATAATTTTGACATTTCATAGGACCTGTCAAATGTATGGGCGTTGACCCACTGTATGTAATAAGTAGGTACACTGTGCTAGTACTATGTAAATGTTATTGATCTGACTTAACTGTACTTTCTCATCCTCATATTTTATTTTGAGAAAAGCATACTTTGAGAATATCGTAATATTATGAGAACGAAGGTAATACGGCAGGTGACTCATAATCGGAACGTAAACAGATAAACATTTAAGAGTAATGAATTTGTTATCAATAAATGAATCACCAAGATAAGGTAATTTGTATATCTGCTAACGTTCTCCTTGAACTAAATGACACATGTTCATTATCGAAGCTCCAGTTTTGATACCCAAGGCCAGGCAAAGAGCACAGACAAAATAAGGGTTTGTCTTTTGGTAATTCTAAGGGACACCACAAGGCTTATTGGCATTCCGTTAAGGTACGTGCTTCTTTAACCATTATGGCGGCTGGAGCTATGGATTTCCGTGTTATTCCATGATTCAATATTAGAAACTGAAAATAGTATAAAAATATGTCGAAAAATCTTTTATGCCATGCAGCCAATTAGCCCCAAATTAGGTTCTCAAATAGACCATTCACGTAGAAACACATAGACCTCGGGTCACCACAACGCTCAAACGCGAAAAAACAGACTAATTTACGTCAATGTGCAGTCGAATTTTCGTATGGTGAAAACCTAAGTTAAGCATTGTGATGACGATAATTATAGGGTTTAAATTAAGTAGTTTGTTGGTATTTCTAAGTTTATATGGCGGCTCTGGTGGTGTATGTAAACTCAGGACACTTTTTTCATGAATTTTGTACTAGGCCCTTGGTCTATGTGTGTCAATGTCAACGCATTTTACAGTAGTTTTCATAACAAAGGATCTTAGGAACTGAGGATCTTAGGGACAATATCGACATAGAGAGGGAGCGCAATTCGCTGGCTGTTCGATGTAACATGCTGGTTCGAAGATTTGCACGTTGTACAAATCAAGTGAAGGTAACGTTTTTTAAAGTTTTCTGCCAGTCTTTTTACATATGCAGTTTTACTCAGAGGACATACAGCGATCTGCGTGTCCAATACAATAACGCGTTCAGGATACTGTTGGGGCTATCGTGGCGTTGTAGTGCGTCCGGTATGTTTGCGGAGGCGCGCACAGATGATTTTTACGCCATATTAAGAAAAAGGACCGCATCCATAGCCGGCCGGATGCCCACTCTCACTAATAGTCTCCTGAGCGTGTTCCGAGATCGGTGTGACTCCCCTCTGCTGCGCCACTGGATAAGGATCCACACCAGTTGAGGTCCCTTCTTATTTAAATTACTAATACTAGTCTTTAAGTAATTTTGTTAGACTAACTCTATGGACTCGTGTCTGAAAAAAAGAATTTGAATTTGAAAAACAGAACGTTGGCCTGGTGGTTGAACGCTTTGAATTCCACGTGGCCCGCACTTCTAACTTTTCAAATCCATGTGCTACTCAGAATTTGATTATCATTTACGTTAACGGGTAAAGGCAAACATCGTGAGGAAACCTGCACATGTTGAAGTTACGCTAAGAGAAATCGTCATCAATATAAATATTTACTTTGTACAAGAACCTACTACTTTACATACACACGGTTGATGACTCGTTAACATAGTAAACGATTTTCTTATGTAGAGCGACACTTCTTGGAGTTATGCGGATGATAACCTTTGAGGCTATAGATAAAGACCCCTTTACGTCTCGTAGAGGTAAAGTACCTAGTTTCAATTACTTAATACAAGAATTACGGTAGTTTCCAAGGAAGCACTGTCAGTGAGTGAGTGGAAAATTTAATGGTAGATACTTGTAAAGAATATTGAAATCTACAAAAAAGTAAAAATAAACAGTTTGTCAAGTGTGGGGACAATGGCAGCATACAGGGTGTAAACGAATTCGTGTAATTCCTTCAATCGTGTGATCCACTGGTGACACAAACTAACCCTAAACTGGTTTTTCTGAAAATAAACAAAAAAAATCATTAAAAAGATCTTGGTTTTCTATTTCTGAGTCATTTTAGAGCATTGAGTTAACTCACTGCAAAGAGCGATGTCGCGCTAGTCGTGCCCACCAGCTGTGTCGCCATGCTTTCATTCATTCATGAATGAGATCGAAATGATCAAAAAAATTAAAAAACATTCTCGCAAAAAAAATTTTTGCTTTTTATTGTATCCTTATTACTCGTAGGTGGTTTAGATGGTACAGTACCCACTGGACCTTCAAGATTAGACCCAATTGTAAAAAGTACCTACTGGACCCCATTCAGAGGCCCCATTCGACCTTCTTAAAATTATTATAATAAGATAAACTACAAACAAAGAAAGAGATTTTTTTTTTACTGCCTCTTTCTCCCCTTCTTAGTCTGGTGAATGTCGCGGGAATCCGCTGGATGCAAAAAATACAGGACCAGTCGATGTGGCGATGCTTGGGGGTGGCCTATGTCCAGCAGTGGACGTGTTTCGGCTGAATGATGATGATGAATTCCCGTGCGGGGTCAATCTACACTAGTAGTAGATCATGTGGTTTTAAGGAATTACACGAATTCGTTTACACCCTGTATACAGCCGTTTTTAGGGTTCCGTAACCAAAGGGTAAACCGGGACCCTATTACTAAGACTCCTCTGTCCGTCTGTCCGTCTGTCACCAGGCTGTATCTCATGAACCGTAATAGTTAGACAGTTGAAATTTTCACAGATGATGTATTTCTGTTGCCGCTTTATCAAAAAATACTAAAAAACAGAATAAAATAAATATTTAAGGGGGCTCCCATACAACTGACGTGATTTTCTTGCCGTTTTTATAGATAATGGTACGGAACCCTTCGAGCGCGAGTCCGACTCGCACTTGGCCGGTTTTTTTATTGACAGTGGTGCCGATTCTCTTGTTCACCAACTAAACTCAAAGACCACCGTTTCAGATAACTAAATTAATGCAAAAGTTTCTATAATACGATCTGTACATGATCTGAGATTGCTCAGCAATCTGCAGATTCTAGTGACGTAGTCACAATTTATCAGTAAATGTCACGATATCGACAATGGATTAGAATAGATTGAAGATATTTGTACAGACGACTTCACTTTCCTAGATGGATATCTCTTTCTTCGCTTATCTCATTACGCTGCTGGATTTAGGTAGGTTTTTCCTAAAAAGGGAGCAAAATTCCCAGAACCATTGTCACCACGTCGAGCAAGCAGGTTGAAGTAAGCGGATGCTGCAGGGATACTTTAAATGGCCCGCGGATTAGAACACCCTTTGCGACTTACCTTGTATAGGTATTAAAAACAACATTTTCTGAAGTCGGTCATTTTAGACGACGCGACGACGTGTTGAGGACGAGATGGAGTAGATTATTTTTCACCACACTTTTTTAAAGCGTGAATTAGTAGACCGATTTTAATTAATGAGGTACATGTCAATCACTTTGCCGTAGAAACGGGCGTGGGTATAGTTAATTTAACGGTTTAAATTTCGAATCTTGTAGTTGTAATTAATTAAAACAATCATTTTGATGACCTGATAAATGTTTAAGGCGCGATTTCATTAGGCAAGTTACTTGTATGCAAGCTGCAAATTGCATACAACTTGAACAAACCTGCATACAAACTTTGTAGTTTTCATACAAGTTGTCTTGTATGAGGTAGTTTGAACTTGTACATTTTTTATTCAAGTGACGTGCAAATTGAACGCGCAAACGTTAGTTGCACTTTTCGAATGAACGAGTGATGTGTATATCTCTCGCTGTACAAATTATCGAAACATAATGGCTGTTAGGTGGGGGAGCGAGAAAATAATCATCTTTATTGAGGAGTATCAAAATAATATTAATTGACGTCCAACTCAATTGTTGAACATCTCCACTTGTGTGCAAGTAAAACCTGCATGCAATTTGCACACTCTCGACAACATGATTCCAATGTAAGCAACTTGTACACACGGCTACACTTCAAGCTATGCAAAACCAGTATAAGCTGACCGTTACTTGTGCGAAAAGATTATACAAAGCGAAGCCAAGATAAACTGGTTTTGTATAGCTTGATGTGTAGCCGTGTGTACGCAAATGTGACGTCATACTTGCATGCAAGACTTGCTTGGAATCGCGCCTATAAGCAGAGCAATAAAAAAAAATCCTTTTTTTTAAATTTTTACTACAAGATTCGAAAGGAGATGTTTCAGAAATGTATGGAGCCTGGGCTAGCACCATGTACTGTACACCATATGGAAATATAGCTATACAATAAAGTAACCGTTTTTTAATGTTAATTTTCTATAATTTTACTTTGTTTAATTGTACATTCAAGTTAACTTGGTCAAGGAGAGCAACACAACACGTATAAATATGGTGGATCGAAATTATGTGAAATGTCATTTTGACAACTGTTGATACGTCATTGACCCCATAGTGTTTATTTCTTGTGTACTTACATAACCTATCTACGTTATTTATAGACGAAAATACTTGGATTTCGTTATAATTATAATGAAATAGAAATATAGGTGTTATACTCGATTGCGTCACACACACATCACGATACCAAGGACTGTCAAAGTTGTCAAACTCATGTTAATGTCAAACACAACTGTCATGGCTACCAGAAAAAAGGGTTATCATATTAAAAAACGTCCCCAAATAATAATTCCAGTACAATTGTACTCTTCTTCAAATTAATTTATTTGTATTTTTATAGTAATCCCCTATTTTTTTCCTATTTCTCTATATACTGTACATAGTGGTGGCCCAAAATCAAACATCTCCTTTAAACCGTTCAATGAACTATACCCACGCGCGTCATTACAATTTTTTTTCATCACCGTTTACCTTTTAACACCTTTGTTTTTTGGGTGTTTGCTCATCTCAGGCACAGTCTCGGGTGAGCACAAATACTACATATAATTAACACATGAGTCACCTGTCAATTATAGCACCAGTCGTAATGCCAAACTATTTCTATGAATGAAATAAACATCGAAAAACAGAAGATTTCGATTTGAATAATATTTTTTTTAGTTTGTGCCTGCATGCAGTCGAAGGCTTCCTATGAATTTTAGAGAAGAGGCCCGTGCCTAGGGTTACCATCGGTCCGGATTTGTCCGGACATGTCCGGACTTCTGGACTTTGGTCCGGACTTTGTCCGGCTCTTGAATTTGTCCGGATGTTTTGGCTTAGATGGAATACGAGTTATAAAACTTACCTATATAAGTAATAATTATCAAGTAAGTCTTTAATCTTTATTAACTTCTCATTCATCAAAAACAAGATATAGGTACTTAAATCTTCTTCAATCAACTCAACTCGATCAAACAATAAATCTTCGTATGTTTGCATTTTGTGACTAAATGTCCGGACTTTTATTGATATGTCAGGCTTTTTATCAGGACTTTTCAAATTTCTAAATGGTAACCCTACCCGTGCCCATCTTTGGGACAGTAACGGGCTGGTATGTATGTTATCATTATGGTATGTCTACACCAGTGCGCTTTCATGTTCATCTTGCGTTTTCAACTTTCAATTCCTCTTGCGTCAAGCGCATGCAATATTGATTACCTTAAGACGCATGCAGCTTATCGTCTACACCGGTGCGCCTCGGTCAGTCGTCAGTCGACATACAATAGACGGATTAGCGTGCGCTAGGGGCATGCGCTGTTGTCGAACTAGTATTAAGGCATGCGCTATGGCGCTTCACGCAAGTTACAGACGAAGACGCAAGATGAACGTGACAGCGCACTGGTGTAGACATAGCTTTTGAAGTACGTCTTCTTTACATCTTTTAAGTTTTTATTTTCTACATCACCTTGTTTCCATCTTTTAAATTCGCTTTGGAAGCAGGATTTTTTGATTTCTTGAAAATGAACATCTTTATGACGTGATTTTAGGAATACTTACTATTACATTGTATTTATGTGTGGATTACCCTATAAAACGACATTATTTTAAAAGTTGCTTTTGTCATGTTGAATAGAATTTCGCGGGCATAAATAATAAGGAATACTTTAATTCCTTAATTCCAATTCAATCTGAACGATGGGAAACTACGCGTCCAAGACTTCCCCTTTCCACGTCTTGTACCTGTGCGGTTTTGGACTAACTTATTGTATTGTGACCACAAATTTGTCCCGTTCAAAGATCGTGACACTACAAGACCGTTGCATATAAGTTAATGGTATTTCTTAGAAAACTTACTTTTACAATATTTTAAATTCAAACTAATAATTTAATCAAAATGTATCCACATTGTATTTCCAATAAAAAGTTGTCATAAAATTAAGTAAAGGTAATAAAATAAAGTCCGTAATAGTCTATAAACAAGCATTCTTCATGGTGACAATATGGCCGCTGACGTCAATGATATGAACTCAGGTTAACAGTTCTCTTTTTGCATTCGTTTGCATCCGTTTGCTATGTACTTTCCCTTATACCTCAAGATTTAGTCACGTACTTCAAGAATATTTGGGATTTTCTAAGATTTTAATCAATAAGATTGAACGTAATGACGCATTAGATGATTGATTCTGAACAAACGTTGTGTTCAAAAAATCTGTCACAAAAAGTATGAAAATTATCACGAATGACGTACTTAAGTACGTCCAGCGCATCGTAGGCAATCAGCCTCGTTACCAACCTTGCTGACTGGCTGATTTTTTCACCACAGCATGAGCTATTCTCATATAGCTTGAGTTTGAGCGTGAGTCCAGCCTTATAGCAAACAAAGATAGGCACATAATTTTTATTAATACTAATATACAATAATACCACTCTATTAAAAAAAATCAACACGTAGGTACTCAATTGTGTGCTACGTAATCACATAGTGGTTCATAAGTACTTCTAATTTTATAGCGTCGATCTGTACTCCACAATGGTTTTTGGCTAGATTATTGGCGATTTCAGCCCAAAATAATTGTGCAATACAGAACTGCCGAGCTCTGTACAACGCAATGGTTTCCGGAGAAATTACATTATAAAGCATTGAGTGGTACAGATCGCTCCGGTTCTGGATACCACAACGGTTTCTTAATACGCGTCGTGACTCTGGTTTTGTGCCCGTTTGATGGAAATAGGTTCGCCCCCTATTATATGGGACTTAAACCCCCTATTATAACGGCCAAATAAATGAGGGTGTACTATTACACCTCTGCCCATTCCTTCGGGGAATACAGGCGTGAATATACGTTATTTATAAGATATTTCTGTGATGATAAGGCAAGATCCTCAGTACGTTTCAACTGAGAGGAATCTCTATCTTGTTTTTATTTATATTCAAGTACATAATCAAAGATAAGAAATCCTAGCGTTTACGGTCAATGTACAATTGATTAAAATATATCGCACTTTCATTTCGAAACCGTTAATAAACAAAAAAACTAAATTTTACAGAAGAATTGATTTACGATTTTTGCATTATTAATTTATTATTTACCTCTTAATAAAAAAGTGAAAAGTTCTCAAAGGGGCCTCTGCGCGTTGGACCTGTGTCCCCGTGTATGCCTTCCAAAGGACCGGACATCTTCCGCACGGAAGATGAGCCGTGATTCAGGCGAGAAGTGATGAATTCATTATAGATATTTTTGAGATTATTTGTTAAATTATTGGTTTCTTTTTAATGTGTGTGTTCATATAATTTAATATTTTCTACAATTATTTTTTTTATAAATGCTTTCGTTTAGTAACAGTTTCGAAATAAAGGTGCGATATATGTAATTATTTGAAGTAAAAGTGAAACGTAATGTTTATATTTTTGTGCATAGATTGTATTATCTCACCACAGATACAAGATTTGTGAATATCATGCCTGTTAAGCATAATATCAAATTGAAAGGAAAATTGTTTTCTTTAAATTCGGAGGATAGACAAAAAGTTTATTTTATTTTGAATTTTCTTTTTATTGTTATTTATTCGTACAGCATGTGAGCGTATAAAAATATTTCTTTGCTTTTTTAATATTAGTTATTCTTAGGTCGATTTATGTTTGGATAAAAAGACAGGTAAGCAAGTACTTATGTAATGAAAAAAATACGGCTAGGGCAATAAAAATTGACAAAAATTGAAAATAAAAGACCGGAATGAAAAATATATTTTGTGCCTTTTAACATATTCTACGCGATTAGACCCGAATCAGTATTTTTATAATGTGTACAAATCGCGAAAGTTAAAAAAGTTATTATTTTTTCTTAGGAAATACATCGAAATATTGGGACGCGGACGTGCCCGATCACATGTCTCGTTAAGCTTACAAAATCGGTCTTGAGATTGTAAATTCGGGTCACTAGAACACTTCTATTTAAGGCTAACTAATGAAGGCCTTATATGGCCAATGAGAATTTTGAAAACTCACGGGAATCTATTTCAAGCGTGCTTGATGAAATACGATCTAGTACACAAAGTAAATTTTGGAGAGTTAAAGGTAAAATGTTTTTTTAAGCACTTCCTGTCATTTTGATGCTCAAAATCATTGTGTCACGTTTATTTACCTACATCTTTTGTAATTATGGCCACCCGTACACGTGCCACTAGCCCCAGCCACAAGTGGCCGATCACAAGCTGATACCCTCTATTTCGACTGGCCACCACCGGCCAGACATGTATGCGGCGAGTCCCTGCAAAATGTATAGAAAGTTTAGTCCGCAGCTTGTGGCCGGCCACTTGTAGCTGTGGCGAGAAGTCCGTGTCCCACCCTTAAGGGTGGGTTCAACTTGTAGGTATAACCACTTAATACGAGCCTCTTCATAGGCCAACGTTGTGAACATCCAGATTTGTCCAATAGACGCCTCTAATAACACTTCAGAAAGAGGCGTGGCCAATTAATTGCTCAGACACATAAGTGATTGATTAACTGACGTAGAATGACAAACATCTGTGATAAAGTGATAAAATACATTTATATCTTTCAAATTGTGTATGATTAGGTATTGCAAGCCCGCATGACTTTGTTCGGCATCTAGATTTAGATATTGTATAGATCAGGGGTTACCAAGGCGTGCGAAGATATTTTTGGTAGCCCGCGAACACGTAGCTATAATATACAGGTAACCGAAAGATTCTGGAGTGACGACCGCGTATCGGAAGGCGCAGCGTGGGCAGGCCTCCCACAAGGTGGACCGATGATCTGTGAAGGTCGCGGGAATCCGCTGGATGCGAGAAGCAGTCGCCCGTCCGGAAGTAGCGCGAAACGTAAGAGTGAACAAAACAAGTGTCAAGTTCAACTTTTCGGACGGGCAAAAACACATCGGTAGTAGGGACAACTGACAAATCGTGTTATCATTCATTCTTAGTTCGAGCCCCGAAATAATCGTATGTCCGTAGGTGATAGGGAGTAGGAAACGCTCGTAACTAAGACCGAAACCACGGACTTCGTACTTAGGGAGTAGACCCCCGGGAGCGGTCGATGTGGCGATGCTTGGGGGAGGCCTATGACCGGCAGTGGACGTCTTGCGGCTGAATGATGATGATGAAACGAATTCGTGTAATTCCTTAAAACGACATAATCTATTACTATTATAGATTATGTTTCTGTTTTTTTTAAAAACATTGCCCCACACTAAGATTTCTCTTGTATCGTGGGTGCGGACAGACCACGGAGTAGAGAAAGAAGGGACAGACACAAATCTCACATACACAAACGCCCAGACCCGAAACAACCATCTGTAGGCCATACCAATTTTTGTTCCGTGTGGGAATCGAACCCACGACCCGTAGCGCAGAAGCCAATCGCTTAGCCACTGCACCAAACGTTTCGTCTTTAAACGATTACGATTTAAACAATAGCGATTAAACCCGCGCAGAATTTAACTTGATTCAAATTCATTTTTGTCTTGCGATAATGGTAAGTGATTGCATCTAAACCAACAGATTGGGATAAATGAAAAACAAGCAATAATATACCTACAAGGTTAGTCAGAAAGGGGGTACTAATCCGAAAGGGTGTTAAAGTACCCATAATAATGAGTAACTTTTGTTCTACCACTTTCCCCAAAAGTCAACAGTTTAAGAGAACAACTGTTCAAAAATTACAAAAAAAAAATATGCTAAAATCTAAAATATGCTAAGCTATGATCAGCTGTGTTTACATTTCAGGTCATATTTGGAGTCACGAATTAGAAACTCCATTTTCTGAATTCGTAACTAAAGTAGGGACGAAGAATTTTTGAAAAAACTAAAATTAAATAAATTTTTCATGGAAATAAAAATTATCGAATTTTGAAATTTTAACACTTGCTTTAAAACCGTCATCAGTGATACTTTAAGTCGCCTGCGAATTAGTATCCCCTTTCCGACTAACCTTGTATTGTATATTATAGAATATTTCGATGCCACTCATACTCATAACTGAATGAAAGCACGGCAACACAGCTGGCGGGCACGATTAGCACGATATCGCTCCGCGTATTTAGTTAACTCGGGGCGCTAAAACGACTCAGGTAGGTACGGAACACCATGATTTCTTATTATTTATTTTTATTTTTGTCGAATCTGACGAAATCCCATGCAGAGTCAATCTGTGTCACCGGTAGATCCCGCGGTTTGAAGGAATAACACAAATTCTGATTAACCCTGTATTGCGCTTTCAAACGATCAGGTTTTACGTGCGGCTATATCCTACCGATTAAATAAATCACTTCACTGCACTTCGAATTATTGCGTAAGTTTCTCAGTTCGGTAACATTCCATTTCACGATATCCCGAACTGCCATTGTTCGCTTTCCAGCTAAAAGCTTTGTGCACTCATCCGAATTGGAATCCGAATCCAAGAATTATCGATGGGAAAACGATGATGACAGCTCGAACGCAGAATTTGGATCGGTTGCATTGCATATAAGTTTATTTAATTACCGATTACAGTTAGTAATTGGTGTGCATGAAAAGAGCCTCCACGAGTGACGATACTCACGTTAAGTATCTACGTCCGGCGCACCCTGGGCAGTCAGCCCCTCTACCAACCTTGCTGACTGGCTAATCTTTTCACCACGGTATGAGCTATTCGCGAACCTATAGCTCTTGCTAACACGAGAGAAGAAGAAGCTAGTAATTTCTCAGATTCGTATTTGAAGAACAAGCATCAACAATTTAAGTTTTATTTACCGCAGAAATTATTATCATTATAAGAACATGCCATTCCGAAATCAATGTTTAAAATTGCATATTATTTGATTAAGCTCCCATAAACAAGATAGTTTACAATACTATTCGTTTTGCAGTTAAAGTTTACAGTGTACAATAAGGTTTACGAGCGCCGTAAACTTTCGGTTTCCATCATACTACGTATAGAGCGAGGTCAACAATGTCTTGGTACATTCCACTTGTTGCAACGCAGATAAGGCAGAGACAATGATTCTAAAAATGGAAGCCAACTACCTCAATCATTGAAAAAGATAACTTCAGAATGAGAGATAAACATTTCATGCATTTTACTCGTGATATCGTTCTTCAAATTAAACGTTTTTTTCATTTCGAACTACGAGTAGTTGATCCGGCGAACTTCGTACTGCATGCCGTCACATATATTGAAGATCTCTCACAGTCTTGTCTCATTCACTCACTCACTTTTCAAATGATGATATTTTTTTAAAAATTTCCTGTTTTTTTTTTAATTTTTTTTATGTAAACCTTGTTCTGACAATAACGAACACACAAAAAAAGAATTATCCAATTTGGTGCAGTCCTTCGGAAGTTATGCGTGTATACATATACATTTCGACGATTCATTTTATTTATAGATAGAAGATAGACACAGTACATGCACTTAGGAAACGTCTCGACAATTTAGTTCACACAAAAGTAGGTCCTATGGAGAAGAGCCGGCAAGAAATTCCATGAATAAAACTCTTTTAAAATAATTTCATGTACAATCAGATATTGTTACAATGTAGTGCTTAAAATGATGTGAGAACAATGCAGGTATGTGTAAAAATATACTTATAGTAAACTAGCTGTACTATGCGTTGCAATGCACTTTTTCCTACTTAACCGACCTACTTACCTACCTTCAGAAACAAAATCAAAAAGTTAAAACCATTTTCATGCATGCGGTTAACAAATGAAGAATATGGGCATACTGAGATAATTTAGTTTTTTTTTAAATATCAAAATTTTCTTTCATAAGAACCTTCTCCTGACAATTATGAACACAACAAAAATAAAATTAGCGAAATCGGTCTCGCCGCTCACGCGTGATGCCGTGATCAAGTGAAATAGGGATTGTAAATGACACAACAATATAATCGTTCAGGGGTGATTCTATCATTACAGTTATGGCTAATATCGGTATGTCAGGATTGCGAGCAAGGTAAACACAGTAAATAAAACCAACATAGACTCTCCACCACTGAGAGTACTTGTATTTGGGTTAGTATTAGTAACATTAACTAGATCACAGTATATTACTTTACACAATTATTACAAGATCATAAAATAAGGACAAGCTAATCAGATATAAAAGGTCAGACTTCGTCAGCTGTTCAACACGGAATGCTCTCGCTTCGTCGAATGACCACCGCCTTTATAACCTCGGGTGGGCCGATCCATATCGACGACTACCCTCTCTTGTCAACATTGCCCAGTGCTACCCGCTTCCGATAACACGGCCCTCCTGCAAAACACACGTCCTCGTGTGTTGGTGGTTGGTGGTTGACGCACCATCAACCCCATCGTCAAGATTGTACATCAAGGCCTGACTTCAGTGACACCTCTGGACCTTAAACAGAAACAAATAATACAGTACACATCTCGGCCACACCTGATCACTCATCTCTGACCTCGTCATGTTACTCATGTCTTTGACCAAAGTAAAATGAAGAGCATCCAAAGAATGTTTGAATCGATTAGAGCTTGTTATCCCATCGACGGCCAACAAGCTCATCACCCATGACTTAAACTAGTTGATATTCATTCAGTATCAACCTAGTTCTATATTCGTTCATAACTTCTCGTATCAAACTTACTTACTTACAAACATCCACACATTAGATTTCAACATTTTCACAATAAAATACTATCTCAGATGCCTATTAGACAGTTCTACTTTGGTTAATCATCAAATTTTAGTTATTCAATAAATCATAATAGGTACATAAACACACAATCTCATTATACACAAATTCATAAAATCATTTAAATACATTTACAATATTTTTCAGGGCTAAATATCTCATTATAGTTTTTCACAAATTCATAATACATAAACACTTAAAATATTTCTTGGTTAAATACACACATCAAAAGTGTCTAGGGATCAACATATATTTTTGCAATAACTTTTCTCCTGATTGATATTAATTAAAATTTTCTTTAAGGATTCATCAAATAAAGTGTTTTCGTTTGTCACAGTAACGATAAACCAAGTCACCTTTGCATTAATAAAGAAATTTGCCATTTTCCTAATAAAGGGATTTTTGACATTTGAACCACTAACACAAAAGTTCGAAAAAAAGACTGAAATAACAGTTTTCTTTAAAATTTTATTGGGTAACTTAAACAATTAATAATCCGTGTTTCTACCGCGAACACTAACAACACAAGAACATCGGTTTGGCATACTCAAAATTAGTTCATCCAAATCACGCTGTGGAATGGCCGCCCATGTTCGTTGCAACAACAAAAAAGGTCTTCTTGCGACTGGATACCCTCCATATTCGGCAGAGCTCTTCTCTGTAGCATATCCCATGCATGCTCAATCGGGTTCAAGTCTGGCGACTGAGCAGGCCAGGGCAGGACATTGATGTTAGCTGCGGCGAGAGTCTGTCTTACAACTCTTGCGGTGTGCGGTCGTGCATTATCATGCATTAACTGAAATAAGGGACCGATTTGCGCTTGTAGAGGAACGATGACGTCTGATACAATCGTCTCAGCATAAATTTGAGCGTTGAGGTTGCCTCTGATCCAAATCAACTCAGTTCTTCCGCCGATCCAAATACCCGCCCATACCATGATGGTTCCACCACTATAAGGATGGACTTCCTGGCAGGATTTTAATCGCTGTTGGCGTCCAGGGGTTCTCCAGTGTCGTATACGTCTTGTATCCGGTCTCATACCAAAACGAGACTCATCAGAAAAGCACACGAAACGCCATTGTTCTTCTGCCCAATTTCTGTGTCCAAGAGCCCATTGATATCGAATCCTACGATTGTGCATTGCTATAGGTGGTACCCGTAGCGGTCTTCGGGAATGAAGGTTCACTTCATGCAAGCGGTTTCTGACTGTTTGGTCGCTAATTAAGTTCCCTGAAGAGTGATGAAGCCTCACGGCTAACATCATGGCGGTTATTGTTGGAGCTCTTCGAGTTAAGATTTGAATGTATCGGTCTTGTCTCCGTGTGGTGCAGCGATACCGTCCTCCATGGCGCTCAGCCACGGTACCAGTGCTTCGGTAACGTGTCCAAAGTCGACTGATAACACTCTGACTTGTATTCAGAGCTAAAGCCACAGTACGTTGCCGGGAACCAGCTTCTATCATTCCCACGGCTCTGAGCATTTCTTCCCTGCTTAAATGACGTCGCCGCTCCATAATAACGTTGGTTTTAATCAGTAGTAGGGAAACAGTAGCACTAATAATGTCTTCAATGCGTTGTATGTTTTTATAGGGAAAATATTGACAGCTGATTTTCATCTTTTACTCGAATTTGATTCACAGTTCCTGATTCAAATTATGAAATGCACCAAAAAGGATCCATATAAATTTATAAAATCATAAATTTATTACAAAGCCACATCTCAATCTCAAGAAATCCGCATAAAAATGCTTGATCCCTAGACACTTTTGATGTGTGTATTTCAACGATTCACAAGGCCATAATACATAAACACTTAAAATATTTCATTCGTAAAAATCTCATACCTAATTATTCACAAAATCACAACATACCTAATATCTCAATAATTTACAAACTCATAGTACATTTAACACTTAAAATATTCCATGATTAAATATCTCAATTATTCACAATTCATTGTACCAGCATATAAACACTTCAAACTCATAGTACGTTAAACACTTAAAATATTTCAAGATTAAATATCTCATTATTCACAAACTCATAGTACATATTATTATCAACCCTTAAAATAATTCACGATTCAATATCTCATTATTATTCACAACATCCTACATTCTTAAATATCTCAATTCTTCACAAAATCATAAAACAAACATCCTAAATGTTTCATGGTTAAATATCTTTCAATCTTTAATCATTATTCACAGTATCATAGTACATAATTATAAACACTTATAATATTATCTCAATTATTCCCAAAATCATAATACTTAAGTATCAACCTTTAAAACTTTTCAGGATCAAAATAATATCTCAATTATTCACAAACTCATATTACAAAACTGACATGATGTTGTAAACATAATATTTCTATAATGCGCTAATAATACAACCTTTTTACAACAATACAATACATATTATACACTTCTTTAACGAAAATAAGTCAAATTATTTCTTATTTAAAAATGAATTTGACAAATTAATCCTTAACGGAAGCCGTCATAATAATTATCGTCAATAATAAATACAATTTCCTGTTTTCGTCTACAAAAATACATTTTAAACCATAAGTAATAATAACAAACTACTTTTTAATTTCAATAAACTATTTTGTACCATTCTACAACAAGAATTATAACAAAACGAATAAAAAACAAATATCAATATTTTCAAAACTTTTTCAAAACATTAATTCAAAACAGAATCTCATTTTCACTGCATTTTCATTTATCAATTAATAGCATCACCCGCCTTGGATTTAGCCAACTCATTTGGCATCACCCGCCTGGGATCCTGCTTTATCAACATGGCATCACCCGCCTTGGATCTAGCCATATCATGGCATATCCCGCCTTGGTTCCAGCCCTATAACAATTGCTTCGCCACGTTAGAGTTTCAGTTTTCCCCAGGCGAAGCCTTTGGCCAACCCCGGTTGGCCAAACCGGGCGGTGCCAAAGATCAACCCTGGTTGCATCTCACCACAAACTCTAATACGACTTGCAATGTATTTTCCTACACTAATAAATACAGATGCCGTATTTATTTTCCACGAATAAATACAGATACCATCATATTTATTTTATACTAATAAACACAGATATCATCTCATTTATTTTACACGGATAAATACAGATAACATCTCTTTTATTTTACATGAATAAGCAAAGATATCATTTAATATTTATTTTACACGAATAAATAACCTCTCATATTATATTTCCTTCATCAAAATTCCTTCACACATAATAAAATGGTTGTGACTCACCGGATTTATCACATTTTCTCATTCTCACATTTCTCACCATTGTAATATCAATCTAATAATCAAGTTTTTGTCAGTCCGTCTACAGGGGATTTTTACAAAGCAAATAATTTAATGTGGGTATACAATCATAATGTGGACTGGTTTTTTCTTGTTCCACTTCTGATGTAAATGACACAACAATATAATCGTTCAGGGGTGATTCTATCATTACAGTTATGGCTAATATCGGTATGTCAGGATTGCGAGCAAGGTAAACACAGTAAATAAAACCAACATAGACTCTCCACCACTGAGAGTACTTGTATTTGGGTTAGTATTAGTAACATTAACTAGATCACAGTATATTACTTTACACAATTATTACAAGATCATAAAATAAGGACAAGCTAATCAGATATAAAAGGTCAGACTTCGTCAGCTGTTCAACACGGAATGCTCTCGCTTCGTCGAATGACCACCGCCTTTGTAGCCTCGGGTGGGCCGATCCATATCGACGACTACCCTCTCTTGTCAACATTGCCCAGTGCTACCCGCTTCCGATAACAGGATTCATTTTTATATACATAGATAAATCAGCCTGTAACTGTTCCACTGCAGGGCAAAGGCCTCTTCTCATAAAGAGAAGAAACTAGCATTAACCTACACACTTGCTCACTGCGTGTTGGCGATTTCAGACCATTAAGTCCAGGTTTCCTCACGATGTTTTCCTTCACCGTATATCAATGGCGTCTTAGATTAACTAAGAAGAAAGTACTTACTTAAAACTGAAAAAGTCACATTGTTTATGTTATGTATATTTAATACCTGTGTTTGAAGTTTGAACCCTCAATTAAACAATTAGATTCAATAAGCACCGGTTATTGAATTTTACTACACAATAAATAGTAATCTCCAAGGATGATTTCTGACAAATGTTTAGCATATTTGTCAATATAATTCGCGCTTTAAACAGAATTAGTTAAACATCCATGAATAAGCGGTTTGTAAACAATCTTAATAGGTCAAAGTCACGTCTGTTTCCTCTCAAACGGTGGTCATACAATTCATTATAATTGAGCGGTTTAGTATTACATATGGTAAAACTATTTATAGCAAATCGTTTTATGGCGCCGTGGTGGACGAGCATGAAGTCATGTGTTTGATTTCCAGGTAGGCGAGATTATTGAGTACTTTTTTGATAAAAAAATCTTAGTAACGAAAATACGCACGATTAATTAAAATGTCCCTTAAATGGGATTTACTACTTTCTTCAGCATAATTCGAGTGTATAATAGTAACCTGGACGCCGGATACTAAATGTTACAAAGACAAAAAGTCAATAGGCAACATAGTCCTAGTGTCAAAATGTACAAATTGCCTAGTGCCAAAATGTCATTTTGCCCAAATGCCGCTATGATAGAACAAATGAAATGACATTTCAATCATCTTTTTCAAGGATACCGGACTTTCAAGAAGTATTTATACTCAAAGAGATAAGGTAGAGAAGAGATTTTAATTAGATATCCAGTGCAGAGAATTATGTTGATATCAAGTAGCAGATAGGTGTATGTAGGCTCAGTCGTTAGTGATCGTACCTTCGAAGCCCAGGTTTGCGGGTTCGAATCCTGACTGTGTGACAATTGGACCACGATGCATTTTGGCACAATTGTGTTTTATCTTTTGTACATTTTGACAATCTAACAATTAGACCCTTACGCATTATATCACAATTATTTTTTGTCATTTGCACATTCATATACATTAAGACATTTGTACATTTTGACACTAGGACTATGTTGCCCATTGACTTTTTGTCTTTGTAACATTTAGTATCCGGCGTCGTAACCTGGACCCCCAAGTACCCTACTCCTTTTTTTAAATTATATATAATCCTCTTGGATATCCGTCGCCCCGGGAAGGCGAAGGGTTGTTTGAGGGGATGACTCTTACCTACCCTCTAAAAACCCAGGGTGTTCCTTCTCCTGATCTTTGGCCGGGGTCACGGGATTTGCAACTGCATGCACCCCGACCCCGGCAGGCCTCGGTCTGCCAGCCCCTGGTGAATTTATTCCTTTGTGGGGCTTTGCCCCACGTACTCCTGAGAGGTGCGCGTGGAACACTGCGCGCCGCTTTCTCGGGCCTGTTACTGGTCGGTCGCAGGCCACACACTACGATGGCCAGAGATCGTCGTCGTCCGGGGAAGTACCCTCTTCCTGCCTCCGGAGCTGCGAGCTAGTATTCCTCCAAGGGAGGATAATTTAAACCAGCTTACCCTTTTATCCTAAAAATGTAAATGTAGATCAAACTTTAATCTCTTCTTTAATACACCCGAGATCATATTAAATTCTAATATTGTTTATAGCTTCGTAATTGAGCTTTTAGGAATCCTCGGTTTTGTGGTTTCAGGTCAGACGGTTCACGGTACCTTTGTCTAATGCCTGGAATCGAACGTGTTTCCTCATTCATTTTGGAATGCTCTGATTCATTGTAATTCAAGGATTAAGGAAAAACGTATGCTCCTACAGATGTTCGACTGAACTATGTACTACGTTGGGGTCAATGGCGTTTATTGTGAATGGAAGAACTGGGTGCACGGTTGATAAGGAGTGCCAAGTGTAACGAGGGCTCCCCCTAGACGGACTCATTTTTGCAATGGTCGGATAAGTGACTATAGAACCGTCATTAAAATATAGGTATTGGATTTATACTAATAGATCATGTGACTCTTTATGCGCATGTTTTTATTCATTTTTAGTAACAAGCAACCGGGGTTGTTTTTCCTTTGAAAAGAAAGAAAATCAATTTATTCAGCATGTCAATTGACACAGTCCATACTATAAAGCCAACAGGTGTAACAGTTCCTTAAATAAAAATACTTAACAAGCACCCTATTTATTACACCTTTAACTATTAGTGCTCATTCACACGAAGACGATTCGTTTTTTTGACGAATCGTCTTTTTTCACGATTTGTTTTTTTTTGGCGGCTTCTGTTCTTGTTAAATGCCCGTGTTCACACGCATCATGAATCGTGAACAATGTCGGACATGTCTTAAATCACGGATCGTCTTTTAAAAAACGTTCGTCAAAAAACACGAATCGTGATTTTTTTTTACGGATCCATTGTGTTCTATTAGTTCATCCAAGACTACGAATCACGAAACGAATGTGAACATCAATTCTGATATTTTGCCGAATTTCCGTATGCAATGTGAACGTCCATCCGTCATGACGTATCGTGTTTTATGACGAATCGTCAATGACGGAACCCGTGTGAATGAGCCCTTATTAGACTATAAATAAAGAAATGCGTCGCATGTGAATGGGTCATCACATCACTCAGCATAATACCTATTGTGTTGTGGCAGCATTGGGACTAATTTTCCCAACATGCAACATCAATAGCGCTAATTTTCAGTAACGACCTTTGATAATACCAAGACAGCAGTGCGAGCACGGTTCTTTGATCGATAAACTTCTCGACTCGATAAAAATTTAAACATACCGAATTTTATCGAGAGTCGGTAGCACGGAACTTGCCCATCGACATAATTAATAAGTCTATGAACTTGCCTCGGTATCTTTATCGAGCCTTGTCGACGGCTGTCTTCTCGATAGCTTATCGACTTTTCAAAATGGCAACACCAGATTTTAAAATATCATTCACTCATGTAGACTTTATTTTATTTACGAAATAATCTTTTCCTGGTTATTTCTCGCGACTGAAAACTATTTCGTTTGTTAGAAATATTGTAAACATATTTTTAAAATCTTTGTAAGATTGTAAAAAATATTTAAAATATAATTTTAGTGGCATACAGTCTGACAAAAAAGAGTAGAAAAATTGGGGGCACCACTAGTCATACATTATTGAATTAAACTTAAATTCGCGTCTCTAAACTCCGCTTGTGGATCCTTTTCATGTCACGATGCGGTCTGCTTTCAACATCTAACAAAATGAATTCTCCAAAATCCATTTGTTTTGCAAAAATAGCTTCAAAGAATCTTTATCTACCAACTTTTAACTGACGACAACAATTCGTGATAATTCGAGAAATTTACCAATAAGAACTGTCAAAACTCGACATAATCGATAAGATTTGTCGAATATATCGAGGCCTCGATAAAATACGATCCGAGCTACCTTTGTCGTTTTATCAATATCTTATGTCAAATTTGACGTTTAGAATAGATAAATTTCTCGAATCGACTCGATAAAAAGAACCGTGCTCGCACTGCAGATTCAATAAAGTAATTCATTTGATCTTCACCAAATGTCAAAGATTTCCAGAAATATCTATACGTAGGAAGGCTGGCAAAGATGTAATTTTTGGACCAAAACTAAGGTTCAATTCATTCGATCGTAAAGTGCAGTTTAAACAATCGAACTGAATTTATTGCCAGAATCTGCAGAATGCAGCTAACAGGTTGCAAGAGCCAATTGAGGAAAATAGGTCAATGTACGCCCGAAGATAATTTACGACCAACCTGTTAACTATTTGGACCAATTGTGTCAGTATTACTGTTGCTGTTACGTAAAACTAAATACCTAACTTTAGATTTCAGTATGATTTTGAAGAAAATCGTTTCTCTATTTCGTTCTGTGTTTTATCTACACTCAGGTCGTAAAGCTCCAATTCTGAACTCAAAAAGAATACCATAATAACATGCTTTATTGACGTGCATCTCTACTAAATTTAAAAAGTTGTAAGAAAACAAAATAATACTTTTTTTTCTTTATTAAAATCCATTTTTTTTTTTTTTTTTTTTAAACTTTGTCCCACACTAAGATTTCTCTTGTATCGTGGGTGCGTTTACAGACACAAATCTCACAAACAAACGCCCAGACCCGAAACAACCATCTGTAGGCCATACAAATTTTTGTTCCGTGTGGGAATCGAACCCACGACCCGTAGCGCAGAAGCCAAGCGCTTAGTCACTGCACCAAACGTGTCGTCAATCATCATTTCCGACATAACTACCAAGGAGTTTTCAATTCAGTTTATTTAGCGGCTGCAAATTGTCTATTGTGGCGCGCGCTAGGGCTAGGGCGCATGTGCGCGCAATCACGAACAATGCGCGGTGTACTGAGGGTTTGGGCGCCATAATTATTTCGTCATGAGTTATGATAAAGTAGTGTATGAAAGCCGCATATAACTAGGTATTAAAACACTCGTGTGAGACTAAGTATTAACTCACACTCGTGTTTTAATAACCAAATAAACTTCTATTAACTCATTTTTATTCGCTTTGATCCTAATCGAATGGGATATTCCCATCTTCTTCTATCGTGTCGGCACAAGCTATACCAGAATAGCTCATGCCGTGGTGAAAAGATTAGCCAGTCAGCAAGGTTGGTAGCGGGGCTGACTGCACAGGGTGCGCCGGACATACTTATGTATCGTCACTCGTGGAAGCTGATATTCCCATGAGTTTAACATAGATACTGGGGAGTCCGTTTCTACACAGTGAGACAGTAGTCAGGGATAAGGCTGTTCTAATCTTATCCCTGGTGTTGAAGCAATAAACTAATGAGGAAAAGCTATTGTGGATTATGCAGCGCAGCCGAGTCTGCGTCTCGGCGATCGAGTCCGAGCATAGATACTCTATCCTTTATCATAATGCAAATTTTAATTAAGTGCACTTTATAAATTATCTGTTCATGCGTTATAAATCTCTTAGTTTATATAGAGAGTACAATAAAAGGGATTTTTAGCGCGTATGTTAGTCGTAATGTACGGACAAGATACTCTTTATGAATATGATACATCAACCTTTGCCTCTCTGTTTTTTTTTTTTATTATTTTCTCGGCCGCTTTTAACCCTAGAACCTGATGGTAAGCGCAGACAGGGATTAAGATGGAGCACACAAATCCAAGTAACGGAGATATAGAGGGATTCTCCTATACCCTTCTGGCTCGCACATACACACGACGGAACACAGTAAACCGCTTGGCGACTTTAATGTGAGGGTGTAGGTATCCGGTCCGCCTGGCGGTTGATAGCGGGCCTGGCTGCCTAAGTTGCGCCGGATGTAATTCGTCACCCGTAGAGGCTCTTTAACGCACTCCACCTTATATTTAGGTGATGTCTTTTAATTTGTGCTAAAACACTTGATCTTCTATCTCGACTGGACCTTCTATACAAGGTTAGTCGGAAAGGGGGTACTAATCCGAAAAGGTGTTAAAGTATCCATAATAATGAGTAACTTTTATTCTACAACTTTCCCCAAAAGTCAATAGTTTAAGAGAAATGGCTGTTCAAAGACTCCATAAAAAAACGCTAAAATCTATCTATCCTTAACTATGATCAGCTGTGTTTACATTCTAGGTCATATTTGGGTCACGAATTAGAAGCTCCATTTTCTGAATTTGTAACTAAAGTAGGTACTTACGAAGAATTTTTGAAAAAAAAAACTAAAATAAAAATCACTTTTTATGGAAATAAAAATTATCGAATTTTGGAATTTTAACACTTGCTTTAAAACCGTTTTCAGTGATACTTTAAGTGGCCTACGGATTAGTACCCCCTTTCCAGTCGGAATATATATATACGGATATATACGGATAATATATACGGATAATAGGTTAGTCAACCTTGTATACAGTCTACCTAGGTAGACTTCTTCCCCCTTATTACAAAAGATGGTCTAAGAATAACCTAGGTTTTAAGATAGCCCCGTCTCTTTTTGTGATATGACATAAGAAAGTGATGGGTATATTTTAAACCGTGGTTTACCTTAGTCTTGGTTTAAACCATCTTTTGTAATAAGGCCCCTTCTGTTTTATTATTTTACCCTGCTCCAAATTTAAAAGCGCTCCCGTCCTTTATAGAAGCTCGTATGTTTCCAAACTTTTGAACGACACACCCATGCGCACGTAGACATAAAAATAACTTCGGATATAATACTAATGCATGCGCTATGGGTTGGTTTATTTATCGTGAACTGTTTATTGGTTTAACGATAAGCTACCAATTAACTGTAAAATGTTTTTGATATAATATTGTTACTTGTCGTTCTTATCCTTACATTGTGTAAATACTTATTACGGAATACCTATGGCGTGTTCGTTCACATTATCAGAGTAAAAAAAAGTAAAGAATTTATGGATTACCATGGGATTAGTAATGATTATGTCTAAAGAGAAAGTTTTGTTTGTATTTAAGGGACGCACGGTAATATCTTCTTTTGTCTCTGCTACCTACGTTACGTCGTTGTGGTGCCGGATGTAAGGAATAGCACTACTCCATCTCTTCGTGGGTGTCGTAAAATGCGACTAAGGGATTCACTAGAGGATGGGCAGCAGCGTTCTCTAAGTATTTTAATAACCATACTGCGATCGCCAAACCGCCTGCCAAGTGTGGCGATTATGGCAAACTCCCAACATGAAGCACAAGACCGGTCGATGTGGCGATGTTTGGGGGAGGCATGGACATATCCAGAAGTGGACGTCTTTCGGCTGAATGATGATGTCTCTGCTACCTTAATGTGCCAGACAGGATCCATCATAGTTTTTAAGTTCTGTTCTTCTTCTTTAACCCGACGCCATACAATGCTGGATGAAGGTCTTTTCATAAGCACGTCATTCTAAACGATCTGGGGACCTTTGCATCCAATCCTCCCGCCACCTTGATCGGGTCGTCGGACCATCTTGCAACATTTCTGCACCCAATTCGGGGTCTCCACTCTAAAACTTTGGATCCACCTGTCCGTTCTCCGACAAACATGCTCCGCCCACTTCCATTTCCTGCTCACTATCACCTATTAATTTCTGTTGTGATACATAAAATGCAATAAAATATTAAATAGCTCATGCTGACGAGAGAGAAGTGTGCAATTATTTACTCCTGACTTCATTTTTGCCGATCTATTTGACATCACATGATTTTTTGAAAATATTGCATGATATGTACTGTGAGTGTTATGTAAAATCTGTCAAAGATTGGCGTCGAGCTCGCTAGAAAGGCAGATCTGTGCTGTATCGGCAAAACAGATAAACATATTTTATGCTAAGATAACAATGATACGTAAATATTTCCTTGGTCATGTGTTTGCATCAGTTGCATCATAATTCATAAATCACAACAAACTTCATCAAACTTTAAGAAAAGGGCAAATTAAGAAGAAGCAGAACTCGTATCAATAAAAAGCTTTAATTTGAGAGATGCCTCTTAAATGTCGTTTTGGTTGCCACAGAAGATGCTGAATATTGAACGATACAAGGCGGCTAGTCAACATTTCCCGTGACCCGAAGGCTGGCCTCTACTTTGGTCAAAGGATTAGCATTGCGATACAACGTGGCAATGCTGCCAGCCTTCTGGGCACGTTACCAGTCGACAGCGATGCGGAGCAATATTTTGTTGCTTAATTTAGTTTATAGTTTTATTAGGATATTTTGCTTTATTTGAATATGTAGGTATATTTGTACTTGATGAAGAACTGACTGAAAAAAACCCGCCTGCATAAAAAGCGAACTAAAAAAATGAGAACTGAAAAGATGTAAACAAGACGTACTTCTAATTATATAACATAACGTAAAATTTACGTAGGTTTTGAAAAAATCATACTATCAAATCATAACACACAGTCGGAGGCTACGTATGTTATTTTGGTCAGTCAGTTTGTGAATTACATAAGTCATAGGTAGCCTCCGACTGCATGTTATGATTTGATAGCATGGTTTTGACGACGAATCGATAGACATTCATTAAAATCCATCCAGCAGTTCGGGTGTTTCGATAGATACTTATACAAGGTTAGTCGGAAAGGGGGTACTAATCCGCAGGCCACTTAAAGTATCACTAAAGACTGTTTTGAAGCAAGTGTTAATATATCAAAATTCGATAATTTTTATTTCGATGAAAAATTAATGTTATTTTAGTTTTTTCAAAAATTCTTCGTCACTGCTTAAGTTACGAATTCAGAAAATGGACCTCCTAATCCGGGATCCCAAATATGACCTACAATATAAACACAGCTGATCATAGTTGAGCCTAGATAGACTTTAGCGTATTTTTATGAAATTTTTGGACAGCTATGTCTCTGAAAGTATTGACTTTTCGGGAAAGTGGTAGAACAAAAGTTACTTATTATTATGGGTACTTTAACACCCTTTCGGATTAGTATCCCGTTTCCGACTAACCTTGCATACATAGATACGCGTGAAAAACATAACCCTGTCTTTGCTGTCGCGCAGTCGGATAAAAAGTTGTCGAATGTGTGAATTTCTGATGTAGTTTACATTTCAACAGTTCCTCTTAAGATGTTGCTGCCAGGCTGCCATATTGAGGCTGGTTTGAACTATTCTTCTCATTGTGTCCAATGAGTATAGCAACAAGCACCTGTATAAACATCGAAAGATTTAGTCTACGATACTTTTCTAAAAGAACGGAGGACCCATGATGATTTCTCGCTATTAGTTTCATGTTCAGATCGAACACGCGTCCGCCTGGCCCTTTCCATCATCGGGCTACCAGACGTACGGCAATGTGCCATCGGTACATGGTGGACATCCCACCCATACGTACAAAGCATTTTGCGAACACATTCACTGTTCGCACAGCTAAGGAGTGAAATTCCCTGCCGGAGGCTGTGTTTCCTGATAGTTACAACCTTGGGGTCTTTAAGGCAAGAGTGAATAGGGTACTTCTAGGCAAGCGTGTTTCACCGTCGACCACATCTTCGTTTACCATCAGGCGCGATAGTAGTAAAAAGCGAGACATTCGCGAAAAAAAAAACTTACTCTTAACGGCAAAATGAGGGTATACTCTACACCTCAGCCCGGCCCTTCGGGGAAAATAGGCGTGAGGTTATGGTAATATTATACATATTAAGTAAATAATTCTACCTTATCTTTCCGCAATCCATGCGGCATTGTTATATCACAGTTAATTTAAACATTTTCCGCGTTAACCTTGGATTAGTCACAGCGACGGGTTTCATAAAAAAAGAAAGTATAAGTACATCAAACAATACGTCACTCGACAAATGCTTACGTCATGATTCTCATATCTGTGTTTAGAGCGGTAAATATGTGTAAAGATACCGCGTACGCCCACCATTTCAATATTGAATGTTTGTTCAAGTATTTTTTTCTTTGCAGAACTTCCTGCTTAAAAAACTAATTACCGCAGTAACAGAGATTTACCGGTTTACTAAACACACAGAATACAAGCGTGAGCAGGAGCAGTCAGTAATTTGTCTTTTTTTCTTAAAGGCTCATTGTACGGTATTGTACCGCACAACTTTTACTGATAAGTTTGATATGATATTAAATGATACGAGTCCTTTAAAGTCCAACAATTTAATTCACTAAGTTAACACCAAAGTTTAGACAGAAATAGTTGTTAAGATTAAATGATATTGATAGAGTTAAGAATAAATGATATTGATAAGTGAGAACACACGGTGCATTCGATGACCGGTAATGAACTGAATTGTAACTAAATGATAATGAATTATAAAAGGTGGCGGATATGCTGACGCGGTAAGTACAATAATTTTGCAATGTACGGTTGCACTGTACACTCATTACACTACTCTGAATTTATTTTAAGCGATTTATTCTAAGCGAGTCAGGAAGGCAGGAAACATGCTGACTGGCTAATTAGGATCCTAACCGTACTTACAATACGGCCGACGTATCTTGGCGAGTCTGAAGTTAGCTGATTAGCTGCGCAGTAGACAATTTCGTTTGTAAAAGATTCATTGCGCAGCCAAACAACTAACTTCAGACTCGCCAAGATACGTCGGCCGTATTGTACTCTTATCACGCTTTTCTTATTTCCTGATTTCCTTTCTTAGATCCGATTTAAGAAATATACAAGGTGTAACATAAATAACGCACGTCCTCTTAATAGTCACTGTACTCATCATTATGAACAACTTTTACTATGGGGCCAAACATAAAATCGCGAAAAAAAATCTGCTGTTCCCTACATTTTGACGAGTTATACGAACATGAATGTAGGGAACAGCTAAGCCCAAAAGTTTACTTTTGAGTTATAAGCGAAAAAGGTGGGAATCGTTGTCTCTATGAAAGGGAAGTTATTATTACAAAATTGTTAACCACTTCGAATAAGCTTTTTATATTTTAAATTGTTTTATATTTATGTATTAAACTAACACACTGTAAAAGTAATAAATATTACGGCCAATAAAAAAAAAATTTTTCTTCGTGACAATGTTTATGGCAAGACTAGGTATAATTAGTTATGGTTTACTCACGTGCATTTTTCGGGATTGCTCGACTAGTTTCGGACCCAAACGGAGCCCTTAATCACAGTTTATTAAACTGTGCCTTAATCATGAGCTGAAAATACGGCGAGTGCACTGTTTTTTATTTACTTAGATATAAATTTACCACAGAGGTTTAATGTCTCCCATTAAGTTTAATATAAAATGTATGCATTAGATCAAAAAGATACTGGCTGAAAATAAAAATCAGCTAAATAAAATCGACTTGGTGAAAAAAAAACAAATGGCGCGCATTTTGTACCATTGTAAAACTTTGATATTCCTTATTTAGCAAGAAAAGTTTAAGAAAATGTTATAAGGATATTTTATCACGGTAGGTAGATTGGTAGTTGAAAGAAAAGTAGATTACGCACCTTGCTTAAGTGAGTAATTAATGCACTCGTGTTACTTTAGGGCCCTCGCCCACGGGCGACTTTTTGTAGCGATGCAGTCGCGATGCTCTCGCGCGTAGCATCGATACAGACGCGAAGCAGTCGCTAGCTGTGTGCCTGCGCCCACGGGACCAGATTCAGTCGCGATGCGAACGCGATTCGGTCGCGATGCAGTTATAAATTTGGATTTGAAATAATATTTACACGACCCATTCCTGGAAGTACTAAAAACCCTGACAAAAGGCCAGAAAAACAGCAGGATTTAAAAATCAGGTCAACGTAAATTATAGTTGACAGATACTTACCAACCTACCAATTAATCATTTTCTAAATAAAGCAAGCAAACTGTGAAATCAAGACAACTGTGAGATCCCCTCCTTAAATATCAGAAAAATAGTGGAGAAAAGCCCTGCAACGGCGCGGCTGCGCCAACACGTCGCGGCTGCGCCCTGTGGCTGCGCCTAGCAACGTGTCAGTGATTTTGAAAATTTTATTTTGTATGACGTTTATGTAAATATTGTTGTAATATATAGGTAAGGTTAATGTTAGGAAATGATGGTGGTAGCGACGCCGACAGAAGTGCCGGTCAACCTGCCACATCACTGGATATCCTGGTGAGATGTCCACATTGTCCCCAGGTACGCTTTTTTAAAGGTAAGCGGGGCCTGAATGTGCACTTTGGGAAAGTCCATAAGTCCCAAGGTGCACCTTCTAGCCCCATCATCTCATCAAATCCACAATCACCAGCATTACAACCGTTTTGGCAAACATTAACAAAATTAAAAAACTCAGTTCCCGTTTTAACGCGGGTTCCCCGCGGCGCTAGACCATCTGCCGCACAACACTTAGCACAATGTGTACGTCTTGTCGCCCAGGAGAACTCGCAGCGTGCCTGGGAACAATTACTCACCTTCCCATATAGGATTCTACATGTACAAAAGAATTTGTTAAATAAAAAATCATTAACGGCCCAAATCAAAGAAAATTGTAACGTTTCGACCCAAATTTTCGACCCAAAATTCCCGGCACACACCAGCTACTCCTCATCAAGAGGAATAGCTCATCATGTAGAATCCAAATTATGTGAAGGTGATATAAGGGGAGCGGCCAGGATACTTTTTAGCAGTGATGTGGTCGCGCCGTACTCATCTGATACCCTTGCAGCTCTGGAGAATAAGCACCCCGCTCCAGCGGATGACCTTTCCTTCCCCGATCCGCCTGATCCAGACCTACATAATCTCACAATTTCAGCCCGCCAATTGGTAACGGCCATAGGCTCCTTCCGAAGTGGCTCCGCCGGTGGCCTCGACGGCTTGACACCCCAGCACCTGAAGGATCTGACGTGTCCAGGCGCCGGGGAACCTGGTGAGTCGCTTTTGAAGGGGCTCGTGGCCCTGACCAATCTAATGCTTTCCGGCAATGTGCACGAAGCCGTCATCGATGTTTTGTACGGGGCGAATTTATGTGCCCTGCGCAAAAAGGATGGCGGCATTCGTCCCATTGCCGTAGGGTGCACATATCGACGTATGGCAGCCAAAATTTGCTGCGCCCACTATAGCGAAACCCTGGCCAGCAAATTCCAGCCCCTGCAGCTAGGTTTCGGCTCCAGAGGGGGCTGTGAGGCTGCCGTACACGCGCTATCCACCTACGTCAATAGTAATGAAGGTGAGGTCATCCTTAAGGTTGACTTAAAGAATGCCTTCAATTCTGTAAACAGGGACACCTTGTTGTCAGAAGTCAAAAAGGAAATACCCGAAATTTACAGTTTTCTTTGGCAATGTTACAGACATCCCTCCAAATTACTATATAAGGACAATCTTTTGGAATCTGCAGTTGGCTGCCAACAAGGTGACCCTCTTGGGCCAGTCATTTTTAGCCTAGCCATCCACCCCATCATACAAAAACTAAATTCTAAATTCAACGTGTGGTATTTAGATGATGGAACCCTAGGAGGTGACGTAGACACGGTTCTCAAAGATTTCAATTTTCTAAAACAACAATTTAAATCAATCGGCCTGGACCTTAACCCCTCAAAATGCGAAATTTTTCTTTTTGACAACACCGACAGACAATCGACATTACAAAAATTTAATGCAATAGCCCCAGACATCAAAATTCTGGAAAAAAGTTCTCTAAACCTCCTAGGGTCCCCAATTTTCGAAGAATCTTTTCCATCCTTCATTGAAGAAAAAATTCAAAATTTTTGTGATATTTCGGAAAGACTTTTTAAAATTAACTTACATTCGGCATTCACCTTGATAAAATATTGTTGTTTTGGCCCAAAATTCATATATGTCCTCCGCTCTTCCCACTTATGGAAGCAGTTGCAACTTTTAGAAAGAATAGACCAAATTATACGAAACACCTTAACGTCCATTTTAAATGTGGCCCTGAACGACCGATCTTGGATCCAAGCCACACTACCTATTCGTTTTGGTGGGCTTGGCGTTCGCAAAATTTCCAGTGTAAGTTTACCGGCGTTTCTGTCCTCGGTCCACAGTACAGAAAAGTTAACCAGGAAAATCTTGGCTTCCTCACTGGTTGACTTTGAAGTGCCGTGTTTGACCGATGCTGTAGACGCCTGGAAAATGGCTTGCCCAAATACAGATTTGCCCGTCAACCCATCTTCCCAGAGACAGTGGGATGGGCCGCTGTGCAGGTTGGTACGGAATAATTTAATTAACACGTCCACCAATACTGCTGAGCGTGCTCGTCTGCTGGCTGTGGGTGAATGGGAGTCGGGACTTTGGCTTCAGGCACTTCCCTCACCCAGCATAGGTACTATGCTGGATGACACCAGCTTTCGGCTCGCTACATGCCTACGCGTAGGTGCTCATTGTGTTGCTCCGCATCGGTGCCACTGCGGCGAAGCTGTCGATGGCCTCGGACACCATGGCCTGTCTTGCTGCAGGAGTGCAGGTCGCATAGCACGGCACGCGAACCTAAATGACTTAATCCGTCGCGCTCTTGTCACCGCCGGCGTGCCAGCTGTATTAGAACCTAATGGCTTGGCACGCGACGATGGCAAGAGACCTGACGGTATGTCGTTATTGCCATGGAAGATGGGTAGGCCTCTGGTGTGGGACGCGACTTGTGTCGACACCCTTGCTCCATCCCATCTTCCTAGCTCGGCGGGCTGTGCTGGCGCTGCCGCTGCGGCTGCGGAGACCCTCAAACGGCGCAAATATAGTAACATCATAGGAAATTATGACTTTGAGCCGTTTGGGGTGGAAACGCTCTGGTCATGGGGTCCAAGTGCGCGTCTTCTTTTTAAGGAAATAGGAAGAAGACTGGTCGACACTTCACGTGACCAGAGGGCTGGCTTGTTTTTCGGCCAGAGAATTAGCGTTGCCATACAACGTGGCAACGCTGCCAGCCTTCTGGGCACGTTACCAGTGGACGGCGAGGCGGAGGAATACTTTGATGCAATCTTTTAGTTTATATTGATAGTTTAGTCTACGTTTTTACTTTAGATTTAGTTTAGATTTATATTGTACTAATTTAGGTTAGGATAAATCGGATGAACGGTTTACAATATCATTCATCATATTATAACATAACAAGCTTTTGTCCGCAGCTTCGCTTGCGTGAAATTTTGAACCCGTTAAGTGACGATTTTCCATACAAACTTTCATCCCCTATTTAACTCCCTTAGGGGTTGAATTTCGAAAAATCCTTCCTTATTCCTTGTCTACATTATAAAGGGAACCTCTGTGCAAAATTTCAGCTTTCTAGGTCCAAGGGTTTGGGCTGGGCGTTGATGAGTCAGTCAGTCAGTCAGGACTTTTCTTTTTATTTATATGTATAGATATAACATCACCCCTGTATTACGTCCGGCGTACCCTGGGCAGTCAGCCTCGCTACCAACCTTGCTGACTGACTAATCTTTTCACCACAGCATCAGCTATTTTCGTATAGCTCGTGCTGACACGAGAGAAGAAGACCCCTGTATTCCCCGGAGTGTTGGGTAGAAGAGTACAGTACATTCTCATTTCGTCGTTATGTTTAAATTCCATGTAATAGGGAGCGAGCATATTGCCATCAACCGGGCACAAATCCAGACTTCGGGCTGTTATGAGAAATTCCACACAGAAAAAACCAATAACACTTTGCCTGACCTGGGGATTTAACTCAGGACCTCACGCTCAGCAGTCGCGACCACTGCGACCACTAGACTAACGACAGTCAAGCCACAGTTAGCAAGATTGGTAGCGGGGCTCGGTGGTGACCTCTCGCTTCCAACCGTGGTTCTGTCCATGGTCGGGAGCGAGAGTGCATGGGAAGCCATCGCCTCTTTCTGCGAGGAGGTGATGGTGACCAAAGAGGGAGCGGAGAGGGAGAGAGAGGCAGCTGCCACTCTCCCTTGCAGCGCCAGACGCAACGGACGCCGGAGGGCGCGCGACGATCTCCGGCCACCGTAGTGTGTGGCCTGCGGGCGGCGGGTTAGTGGACCGGTCGCCCAACCAGTAACAGGCCCGAGAAGGCGGCGCGCTGTGTTCCGTGCGCGCCTTTCAAGAGGACGTGGGGCAAGGCCCCACAGAAGAAAAGGTCTGCCAGGGGCTGGCAGACCGAGACCTGCCGGGGTCGCGGGGTCAGGAGAAGGAACACCGTGGGTTTTTAGCCGGTAAGAGTCCGGCATACACCTTCGCCTTCCCCGAGCGATGGGCATCCATGAGGATTTTACCAAGAAAAAAAAAAGGTTGGTAGCGGGGCTGACTGCACAGGGTGCGCCCCACGTACTGACGTATCGTCACTCGTGGAGGCTCTTTTCATGCACGCTTACGTAGTTTTGATGATATGAAGGCTTATTAAGGAAAGTATGCGGAAGATTGGAAAATATAAGGAGTACACAATACAGATCTTAAGGCTGAGCGTCCACCAGAGCTGTGCTAAGCTGCGTAGCGAGGAATGTGTTTTGTAAGCACCAATAGAATCACTTCATTTACCTAGCTTCGCTCTGCGCAGCTCTGGTGGATATGGGCTTAGCGGAGCGAGGTTTTTGTTCATGCAAAACAAGCGAGAAATGCGAGCGAGGTATGTGTTGCGAGGAATGTGTGCGAGGATTTGAAAATATGCGCCTACCAGTCAGTCAATAGATGGTGTTTGGAAGAGGTAGATGATCATTTGTACACATTAACACATTACGCATTACACATTCCTCGCACAGCTCTGGTGGAAAGGGTAACACCGTTTCACATCCTCGCTACACATTTTCGCACCGCACATTTTCCTCGCACAGCTCTGGTGGATGTCCAACCTTACGCTTGTGAAATATTGTTAATGAGGAAAATTCGACATTATCTGTTATTAGCCTAGCGACAAATCAATAAATCTATATCAAAGGCCTTTATAACTTGATTGATTAAACATTTGATAGTTTATCGTACTAATGATTTATTTTGCTTGATTACTAAGAATTATTTAGGCGCCATTCTATGATAGGTGAATAGCCTACGTACCTAAGGGCTTAAGGATAAACGGCTGCTCTGGAAACAGTTCGATCAGCGAGGTTAATCAACGTTACCACAGTCGCATTTCGGATGGGTAAGCGTTCTCAACACAGAGACCTATCTTTTGTTAAGCGGACATCATTATTTGTTTTATGTATATCTATGTCGGTATTTGCCTTATGCTTGCTTCCTACGGTGCGTGATAGCGCGCACCGCGACGCACGAGCTCGCACCGACGCACCATGGGAAGAGACTCGTCCTCGACGATAGGCATAACGGACAGCCCTCTGTGCAGAGCATGTATGGGGGCCGAAGAGACGGTCGCACACGTGCTCCTGGAATGCACAGGGGTCACCCGAATACGAGAAACAACCCTTGGTCCACCGAAATCACTCGCAAATTTTCTGAGCGGACTGAGAGCCCTAATCTGCTTCTGTAAGGAGGTGGGCTGGTTGGAATGATGGCCGCCATGGCCCACGTACAATGGTCCACTTAAAGGACTGAGTGCGGAAACCACATCTCCTAACATAGAACATAGAGACTCGTCCGTGGTAACGCGGACGCGTGCGGACTGCAAAGGTGCGAGTTCTCTTTCACTTGGTATTTTGGAATGAAAAAATAGCTTCGTATCACGTACCCTCATAATGTGGTTTCACACGGTGCGTGATTTTACGGATGATACCACGCACAGCCGGTGCGCGCTACCACGCACCGTGAGAAGCCAGCTTTAGAGCCACGTCTCAGTCGGGAGTGGACATACCGTTCTCTTTCAATAAAAAAAAGTCGGTAATTTTTTGCGGGGGGAGGGTCTCACATATCTATGGTCTCACACATAATATGCATTCTATACTGTAGCTATGGCATTCACACATTAAAAATAAAAAACCAGCCGACCGCTAGGACGCTAAATATTTCACGACCTAGCGGTCGAGGAGTCGACATATCCTGAGGATGCCCCGTGCAGGGGCGAAACACGTGTCGTGTATTGGTTTGGTTGCATGTTGCATTCTTTTTTCACTCTTTCTGCATGTGCATATACTTGTGGGCGGGAGGGTGGTGCTGCATACTGCATCCAAACTAGCGATCTTGTTCAGCGGAATTATAGCTAGATATTCTATTTGCATATTTGAATGTCATGGATTTCCGCAAAGTAACGCCTGATCCCATCATTTGACATAGAACTAACGACGGCAAAAAAACTATTACATATGATGGACCACAATAATTATACAATAATCTATCAAGTAAGTAATGTAAAGGATAGTAAATCACTGCAGTGTTTAAAACAAGATTATGAAAATATTTTTTTATAAAGTTGACTAAATAAATTTGATCGATCGCTGTATGTTACATTACATAATTAAATATATTTAAAATCTCAAGCACGGTAATTATAGACACAATAGATAAAACAATTAAGTGTCGTCCTGGGACGACGGGCGGAAGCTCATTATAAGTGAACTATGTATTGTTCTTTATGAGTAATAAATTCGTTATACCTAAACCTACATAACAAACACACATGAATCAGTTACTAACTTAAGAGTAACACGATGTCAAACCATGCAATCAATTCATCATCTGCCTAGCCTTTTCCCAACTATGTTGGGGTCGGCTTCCAGTCGAACCGGATGCAGCTGAATATCAGTATTTTACATGGAGCAACTGCCTATCAGACCTCCACAACCCAGTAACTGGGTAATACGATACTCTTGGTAAGACTGGTTGTCAGACTTTCTGGCTTCTGACCAACAGTAACGACTGTCAAAGATCTACAAATGACAGCCGGGACCAACGGCTTTACGTGCTTTCCTAGGCACGGAGGAAACTCGCTATGGTAAATGGTCACCCATCCACAGACCAACCTCGGCAAGCGTGGCTTAACCCGGAAGATCGGTCTATGCGGCTGTAATTATTTAGCCACGAGCTCCAAACCATGCAATCAATTGTTATTAGTTAATTGTAAGACAATAATTATGTCAGAAAATTATAATTATGTTCAAAGTGAGTTAAAATTTATAACGTCGTTGTGTTAAACTGTTAATTTATCATTAAAGTACTCATTAATATTATAACATTATTAACCGACATCGAAAAGAAGGAGGTTATTTCTCAACAAAGTTTTTTTTTCTTTTTATTTAGTCGCTTTTGTCACTTGAAGCACGTGATGGTAAACGCAGACAGGGTCAAAAGATGGAGCACACGAATCCAAGTAACAGAGATATAGCGAGATTCCCCTATACCCCTCTGGCTCTCACATACACACGACGGAACACAGTAAACTGCTTGGTTTGACTTTTATGTGGGGTGGTAGCTAGCCAGCGGACCGTATAGATCCTACCACCAAGCGTGCTGAGTTTTGTTGTAGATCTTATACAACACGCTTCTATTCCCAGCGTGCGGTGAGGAAGTCTTAAGGTACGAGTTCGTAGCCGACCGCATACAGCAGCAACAGACGACGTCTCCTTACGACACGTCGTAGCGACACGTCGCAGCGTCATGTCGCTGCAGTCATGATTCCGCACCCAAATGCAGATGGCTGCAGCAGACGACACGTCGTATTCCAGTTAGTTCTGAATGTTCCATGAGACAAGATGTGTGACCTGTTTAGGATTAGTGATCGCGATTTCCTTTTGTATCTTTTGTTTTTGTTAGATGCATCGTACAGTGCAGGATATTGGGTCACCTGGTTTATCAGTTTTTCTTCCTCGGAATTGGAAAAAATCCTTTTTTGTCCGACTACACGTCGTCAGCGGTCGTGCGACGTGTAGTCGGACAACGTGTCGCTAGCTGCGGAAGGTATTTCATATAAATACATAGAAACCAGTAGTGTCGGAGCGACACGTCGTCTGCTGCTGCTGTATGCAGTCGCCTACGAACTCGTACCTTTATATTCTAGCCCGTCCCCACACGAAATAAAACGGGGTTCTAGGTCATAGTATACCAGGTCATTGGAGAAGGCGCCTGCCTAGCAGTAGGACCGTTATGGGCAGATTATGTTATGTTCAATCATTATTATAAACAAAGTTCGATGACATAAACACCTCGTAATTTCGCCAAAGTGAGCAAAAAAAGTTAAAATGAAGTTTCTCAAATAATCGTTGTCGCGTGCCAATACCAGTTTTTGCATAAATCATGTGAGCTTTTTATAAAAACAATGTTTTTGGCGTTCCGTACGTAAACACGGACCGGTGTCCTCTTGTTTGTTATTTTCGCCGTCTAGTCTAATAGTAGGCGTCCTAGAAGTACCTAGCAGTCCGTAGCAGGACCTAGGTGGTCTTGGTTTTGGGTACACACTTCGTAAATGGAAAGAAAAGAAAGAAAGAATTAGGGTTTGCAACCTCATACCACTAACACCCATAATGGTTGCTTACCCTTTTTTGAACTGTAGGTACACTGTTTTGAAATGTAATCTATCATACCAACTAGCGTCTAGCGTGCTTCGGCAAAGATTCGAATTAGCTCAGAGAAATTCTCACAGAGTGACGTATCTGCTTCAAATGAATAGAAATAAATAAATAGATACCTTAGGGCTTTAGGGCAACTACTTTTTTTTTTTTTCATGGTAATATTCTCATGGATACCCTTCGCCTGGGTAAGGCGAAGGGTTATGCCGGACTCTTACCGGCTAAAAACCCAAGGTGTTCCTTCTCCTGACCCTTGGCCGGGGTCACGGGATTCGCAGGTGCATGCACCGCAACCCCGGCAGGCCTCGGTCCACCAGCCCCTGGCAGACCTCTCCTTCTGTGGGGTCTTGTCCCACGTCCTCCTGAAAGGCGCGCACGGAACACTTGCGCGCCGCCTTCTCGGGCCTGTTACTGGTCGGGCGACGGATCCCCTAACCCGTCACCCGCAGGCCACACACTAGAAACATTATCAATTGCTAGATACGACAGTTAGCGGGGAGGGTGACGACCTTATTGACGTATTCGCAAATAAATAGATAACAGAAAGAAAGCAGAAAGAAAAAATACATTTATGCTGAGGCCAGACGAGCGTAATTTACGCCGCGCAAGGTATGGTAGGGAAACTAAATCGAATGTTTGCCGAAACACGCTAGTTGGTTACATTTAAAAATAGTGTACAGTTGAAAAAAGGGTATAAGCAACCAATATGGTATGTCTACACCAGTGCGCTTTCATGTTCATCTTGCGCTTTCAACTTTCAATTCCTCTTGCGTCATCGCATGTAATATTGATTGCCATAAGACGCATGCAGCTTATCGTCTACACCGGTGCGCCTCGGTCAGTCGACATACAATAGACGGATTAGCGTGCGCTAGGGGTATACGCTTTTGTCGAACTATTAAGGCATGCGCTATTGCATGCGCTATGGCGCTTCAAGCATGCTTCAGACGAAGACGCAAGATGAACATGAAAGCGCACTGATATAGACATAGCTTTAGGATGTTAGGGGTAATAGAGGTCGCGTAATTTCGGTTGCGTTTTGTTTCATACAATATTGTGATTCGTGCCACATGAAGACTCCATTTTTCCAAGAGTCCATTCATTCCCTCCGTCAGGGCTCAACATGTTTGACGCAACCGAGATAAACAACAGACACATGAGATAGCTTATTTAGGTATTGAGTACTTATGTTTTTTGTTGTTACATGATAGAGGTACAGTCATAAATAACCTAATACTGTTGAAAACAGAATCCGATTCATCGGCTCATATCACAAACACCTGATTAACCAGTAGAAGATTCATTTTGTTTACAAAAAACATTTCTTAATATATAGGTGACTATGTGACTGAATGAAAACAGGAAAAATCCGCACACTGATAAGCTGATAATAAGCGATAATATCGCCCATGGACTTTCGATAGCAGTCGCAAGTTCAGTTTTTGAACGTATATGATAATAGCATTAATGGTACAACTACGCATTGTATTGAGTAGGACACGAATTTGCTTTCAAGATTAGAATTAAAAATAGAATACATCGCTGACAGACCAGCCCCTTGATTCAGAACGATTCGATCGAAGCTAGAACTTAAATCTTGGCATCAGAAAGGCACAGGAAAAACTTTTCATCAAAATACTCACCTAGCGAGTTACAATTTTGACAGTAACTCACACTCGCAGCCAATAAATTCAAGGGCTTTCATCGGAACCTTATCTTTAGATACGTATCGTGCTTGACCGCTGTTGTTACTTTAATGTAATTATGTACTTTAAGTTCGGCAGAGTTGAAGTAATTACATGCAGAGTTGGACGTAAACTCGATAATTTGAGTCCCTTACGAACTCCTTTGTTTTTATTGTACATACTTCATGTTGCGTGTCCATGCGGAATTTCTACGTAACTGGGCACTTATTGGCGAGACCTGAATTGTCTCCAGCCAATGGGGTGGGGTAGTAAAATACTTAACTAAGCTATCTACTTATACTACACTAATATCATGACTACTACTAGTAGTAACAGCACTAAGGGCGACCCCTAGTGGGACTCGGACCTCGGCTTAGGGCGTTCCTGGTACGACATTGGGGGAAGACAGCTTGATGATGGCTGAATTATCGGTGTGAATCCTTACGAACTCCACTCAAGTTTTGTTTTTATATTCCAGAATAATTTATAATCCTCCGAAGATATCGATATAGCTTTTTTAAGAAAGCGCTTTCTTATTTATCAAATCAGAACTCCAAGAGTAATTCCAAATCGATCTCTCACATAGACGTGGTTCTCACAGGTCTATCTAGATGAATACAGCTAGAACTGTACAATCTAGTTCAAGGGTGGCCAAGCTTTTGTATTCAGGAGCCAGTAAAGTAATAATTACAACAATTGCTTATGGCCATGGCCACCCACTCTTGCTCTAAAAAGGAGGGTTGGCGGGCCGAATTAAAACGCTTCACGGGCCAGGGTTGACCCGCGGGCTCTAGTTTGCCCACTCTTGATCTAGATTAACACGGAACTGTATGTAGTACTCCAGTACATGTAAGTACTGGATTGTATTGATTTATTTTTATATGGACGACATAATCGCATGACAAGGCATATACAAGCTTAGTTTTAGTATATACTAAACCTGAAACTAGTTTGTTCAGAATCACTAGGAGAATCGATTGACATATTTTTTACAAAGCATTTTTTTTTTCTTTAATTACAATTTTGTTTCAGTAGGTTTCTATCCATAAAAGTTGACGGGAATAGACACCTTGAGGCTTTAGATGGTCCGCTCGGTCAGTTTCCGTGTATTAGACAACCCCTGCATAGCACATCTCAGGCATTTCACACTTTACTAGGGAACTTAACGCGACATAAACTACGGTGTAACTTTGAGATTTATTAAAAAAAAACACATATTCAGGCAGTTCTGATGAAAATCTTGTTGGGGTGTCTCGGTTTTTGTATACATTTGTAACATGAGAGCATCCATTAACGTTAAGGTAGATGGAGCAGACAAATCTACCTAGTAGATATTTTTTTGAAATAATTTGTTGCTTTCTACAAAGCTAGGTAAAAATGGAGTTTTTTTTTTATAACTTTCGTGGGACACACTCATATTTATGATTAGTTACGGTTATCTCACGTGCATTTTTCGGGATTGCCCGACTAGGCGAAGACTCTTAGCGGCTAAAAACCCACGGTGTTCCTTCTCCTGACCCTTGACCGGGGTCACGGGATTCGAAGCTGCATGCACCGCGATCCTGGCAGTCTTAATTCACTTAATGTGTTTGTTTTCTCCATAAGTCAATGTGGAATACATACTATTACATATAAAGTGCGTACCTGACTTCAATTGCAGTTTATTTTCCTGTTAACATTCATCCTAGTCCTTCTTAGAAATATTGACAGAATACAGTACGACTGACATTCTTGATATAGGAAATAAACAGTACTACTAAATATTACTGACTCATTCTAGTATCGAAAATAAATAAAGGTGCAACTTATGACTAAAGGACAATGGGACAAAACGTCCCCAGTAGTGTAGCACTTTTTGACCTATTGTATATGAAAGACCTTATTAATCTCTTAATTTCATTGTATGACAGTTCATCTGTAAAATGTATAGTATAAAAGTTATTTAATATGAAAGTAACATATTAACTACCTTTAAAAAATGCTTATATTATTACTTCAATATGAATATAATTATTTTAGTTAGTGATATGGGGTTATTTGAAGAGCTCCAAAGCTAATCAGGTCAGGTGGGTGTCGACAATTCATCGACACCCACCATCCGAACCCCCTAGTCGCCGCAGCAGCCGACTACAGTCTCTCTCTCATAAGTAAAGTTCACCGCCCAGGCGCACACTTTTAGAGCCCGATGACGAAATTACGATCCTCCAGGAAGCAAGCAAATTGACCAGCACAATACAGAGCGTCCGCCGCCGTCCGGCTTACCATCCTCGCTGACGAGGCCCGTCGCGACGTCCCACCGCTGCCGGTCATGATCCACCGAGCTCTCCCGTCGGAGAGCCGGTCGCCTCTTCAGACTCCGCAGACACACCGATAATTCAGCCCTCATCAAGCTGCCCCCCCTCCCCAAGCCTCCGCAACGCCCTAAGCCGTGGTCCGAATTCCACTAGGGGTTGCACTTAGTGCTGTTGTTGCAGGTAGTCTCATGATGTTAGTGTAGTACAAGTACTTAGGTTAGGTTAAGTATTTTACTTCCCCACCATTGGCTGGTGACTCTTCAGGTCTCGCCAATGACTGCCCGGTTACGTAGAAGGGTTCCGCAAGGACCATCTACAGCAGTCCAAAAAAAGTTCCCGCATTTGCACATGTTTGCTCGTAGCGTGGCGTTAGTACCTTTTCGGAACTGCCTGAGTGAGCACGTATTTATTAATAAAAACAAACGAGCAGAGCCTAAACACCATCCAAGCGGACTATTGTTCCTGCCTGACTGGGATGAGGACAGTTGGTGCATGCGCACATGTTCTAAGCATACTACGGTACCTCGGTGTTGGGAAGCACTTAGCGAATTTCGTTGGGCCAGCAAGTGCCTGGGATGAAATAATAATCGAAAGTGAAAATGCAGAATAGAAAATAAACAGATTTTTATTTATAATTAAATGTATTTTTAATTCTTTATTTATAACCTTCTCCAGAAAAATAAAGAATCATAATTATAATACTCTTCATTTAGGTATTTTTGATTCATTGATTTTATAAACCGTTCATTTTGATTATACTGACTCATTCTTTGAGTCAGTATACCATTTATTTTTCAGCCAATAATTGACTTAAAATGAGGAAATAATTAAAAATTAAATATAATTTTTATTTTTTTTTCAAACCGGTTTCATTCATTCCTTCACTCATTCTCGACTATTCATTCGTTCGTTCATTCAATCAAACTCACTCTATAGTGCTACAAGGGTGGGGACGGGGTCCATACATTTTGTCCCATTGTCCTTTAGAAATCATTGCGTCGGTAGTCTGGTGATATTAAACACTGCTTTGAACCTTGATGTTCTAGTTTCGATTTCTTGGTAGAACAAATGTTGTTGGGTTTTGATGTCGAAAAATTCTTGGTACTAGCGGAGATTTAGAGTTTAAGGTTATTTTTCTCTCTTTTCCAGATAATAGTTATGGTATATAGTAAGGTGATCAGTTGGCCCGCGAAATTATTATTTTTTAGAGTTTTTTGTATTTTACGTAAAAACTGAACATTTTTTCTTAGAAAAACTGAATATTTTTTTCGTAATTTCATATGAGCACAGGCAAAATATTGGATAGTATTGGTGTGTGTATTTACATATTAAAACGACATATTTTACTGTAGGTAATAGCTTCAAACATGATATAAATAAGTTTTCTTTTGTTTGACGCCATTACAGTAAAAAGTGACATTTAAAGGTAAAAAAAAATTACAAAAAAAATTTTAGGACCGCCGGTCGCATTCACCTTAAGGCGCTTCCCCCACCGAAAGTGCCACACTTCAGAAAAAAATCATTATTTCTGTCAACACTCAATTTATTTAAATTTCGTACGTACAACATTTTAGTCAAGTGTTGTAGAAAATTTCGAACACCAAATATCAACACTACAACTTCTGGATTCGAAGTTTTAGCGATAAGTACCAAAAACGACCGTTATTAGCATTAATTACTAAAACTTCTAACCTAGGTTGTCAAGTGTTGTTTTTTGGTGTTCGAAAATTTCTACAACACTTGACTAAAATGTTGTACGTACAAAATTTCAATATGTTGTGTGTTGACAGAAATAATGCTTTTTTTCTGAAGTGACGCCACTTCGGTGGGGGAAGCGCCTTAAGGTGTAGGATTACTGTGCTGATAATTATATGGGTCCTATAATATAATTAATCCTATAATAATTTTATAGGTGTGACCTGCAAGACGCCAAGCTAGCAGCTAATATTGTCACCATGCACGTGGCGCGGCGCCTTATAGTGTTGGGAGCTAAGAACACTTTTAGATCGCTGAGACGGAGGAAAGTTCTTACACTGATATGAAAAGACTGAAAATCGGAATACTCTAAATGTAAGTTCTTCAACGTCAAATCTCGTCATAATATTCTTTTTCTTCTTCGCTCGTGTCGGTACGAGCTATTAAAGAAAAGCTCAAGCTGTGGTGAAAAGATTAGCCCGTTAGCAAGCTTAGTAGCGGGGCTGACTGACCAGAGTGCGCCGGACGTATTGAGTATCGACAATTCGACACTCTTTTTTTGTATTATAACTTTCGTGAGACACATTCATATTTATGATTATTTACGGTTTACTCACGTGCATTTTTTCGGGATTGTTCGTCTCGCGACCTCGCCGCGTGTTCAGCTCATGATTAAGGGCTCCGTTTGGGTCCGAAACTAGTCGGGCAATCCCGAAAAAATGCACGTGAGTAAATCGTAAATAATCATAAATTGGACACTCGTTGAGCCTCTTTTAATGCACTCTCTAAAATACTAATAAGACATTGATGCTGTACTTTCTAATAATGCCTGATGAAACACTTAAATAAACAGAACGTAGATTTACTTAAAATATTAAGTAACGAAGTTCTAAGTCTACATATTAAGTGGTTATTGACCTACAAACACAGTGCTAAAAATATTTCGCGATACCACCCGACCTTCCATTCATGCGCAGACATACGACTATTTGCTTCTGAGTCACTCCGCGGTGCCTACGTGATCGAGAGAGGTCGGTGCACCCAGTGCAAATATCAAGACTGCCATCGTAGTAGCATCTTAAATCACGGAACGAGCCACACGAAAACCAACCCTATTTTGTGGGAACCAAGGTTGATTTTTAATTGTAGCTGTTGGGTTTTAGAATGTTTTGGTCGATAAACAGTTTTGCATCATTGTAATGGGAGTCTTCCCGGATCGTAGCTCGTCATTTGATCACATTTCTCGCAACGGTTGGGGTACTGGCAGAGTGTGAGGCCGACTGTTTTGATTGTTATGACTAACAGAGGGATTGAGATAACCGTTGTTCGTTAGTCATAGATAAATTATTGAATAGTGAGGTTGAAAGTCGAGTCAAACTGATACCACGTAAGCAACGTATGACACGGAATTGATTTTGAAACTAACACGTTGCATTATGTATAACGTGAACATTATTTTTTCTCTCAAAGATGGACGCCTGCAAAAATCTTTTTATAAGAATAAAACACATATACAAGGTTAGTCAGAAAGGGGTACTAATCCGAAAGGGTGGTACACATAATAGTGAGTAACTTTTGTTCTACAACTTTTCCCAAAAGTCAATAGTTTAAGAGAAACAGTTGTTCAAAAATCTCAAAAAAAAAACTCTAAAATCTATCTATCCCCAGTTATGATCAGCTGTGTTTACATTTTAGGTCATATTTGGGGTCATAAATTAGAAGCACCATTTTCTGAATTTGTAACTAAAGCAGGGATGTTTTTTTTTGAAAAAACTAAAATAAAAATCATTTTATTTGGATTTTTTTTTATCGAATTTTGAAATTTTAACACTTGCTTTCAAACAGTCATCAGCGGTACTATAAGTGGGCTTCGGATTAGTACCCCCTTTCCGACTAACCTTGTATACTATGAAAATTTACAAAAAAAATGCATCTATTCTTGTGTAGTCTCGTGGGTTGGTCCTATGTTTACGGAAGAGGAATTTGCTTTAAAATAATTATCAGCTTTAGTTTAACAATGAATGTGTAAATGTGATAATGTTGGCACGACTTGTTGATGTTACTTGGCTAACAAAAAGTTGTTAGCAAATAGGTAAATACGCGCCCTTTTTATATTGAATTCATTTCCACGGATTGCCTTTTTTCAAAGCGGGACATATACCTAAGGTCTATCTATTCATACACGAAATATTTTAAGGTATACATCTATAGGTGGTAAAGAAGCCAAAAAAAACTAAGCATATTTTTTTTATTAAATAATTTAAAACTTGATACACATAACAAATACTGGCTCATTACTATTTTCAACATCCATTACGCTAGTTTCTCCGTAGTAGGTATTTATTGCAATTGAAGCGGGCAATTTTTTTTTTCAAATTTATGCAATATTTCTCAAGCCATATTACAATTATAATGATTAATAACTACGTAAATAAATTACTTAAAAAAATCTCTTTGCTATGGCTTCTTTACCACCTATAGATGTGTCCCTTAAAATAGGTATTTCGAGTATGAATAGATGGACCGTATATACCTACGTGTTTTTGGGGGCAGCGGGACACATATGTCAAAAGCGGGACTGTCCCGCTCAAAGTGAGACGTATGGTCACTTTAATTATGTGTGCCTATGCCAAGTGTGTTTCTAAGGGGCCGTCTCTACGAGCGAGTGAATCGCGGCGATATTCTCGCCGTGCCATCAAATTCAATACCAACCATCGCCGCGATAACATCGCCGTGTGTAGACACGTTCTAAGAGAGTGTATAGAAATACGTGGCACGACGATAATATCGCCGCGATTCTCTCGCTCGTGGAGACGGCCCCTAAGCTGCAGGCCACACAGAAGAGGCGTCGGGCGAAGACCAGGCGAGGACGCGGTGCCCCTTTAATGTAATTTCGTACTAATTGTATAGAAGTGTCGCATATAGTATGTCTACACCAGTGCGCTTTCACGTTCATCTTGCGCTTTCAACTTTCAATTCCTCTTGCGTCAAGCGCATGTAGGGTTACCATTTAGAAATTTGAAAAGTCCTGACAAAAAGCCTGACATTTCAGTAAAAGTCCGGACATTTTAGTCACAAAATGCAAACATACAAAGTTTTATTGTTTGATCTCGTTAAGTTGATTGTTAAAGATTTATATTTTGTTTTTAGATGAATGAGAAGTTATTATAGATTAAAAAGTTATTTGATATTACATAAGTAAGTTTCATTACTCGTATTCCATCTCAGAAAAAAAATCCGGACAAATTATAGAGCCGGACAAAGTCCGGACAAAAGTCTAGAAGTCCGGACATGTCCGGACAAATCCGGACGGATGGTAACCCTAAGCGCATGCAATATTGATTGCCATAGAAAGACGGATTAGCGTGCGCTAGGGGCATGCGCTTTTGTCGAACTAGTATTAAGGCATGCGCTAGACGAAGACGCAAGATCGTGAAAGCGCACTGGTGTAGACTTAGCTATACGGGCGTAACACGGGCCTGATTCATCTAACTAAAGAAGTTCAGTTGCTAAACAACTAAACAACTTTTACTATGGGACCAAACATGAAATCGCGAAAAAAATACTGCTGTTCCCTACATTTTGGCGAGTTATGCGAACATAAATGTAGGGAACAGCTGATTTTTTTTTCGCGATTTCTCTTTTGGTCCCATTGTAAAAGTTGTTCATAATGATGAGTACAGTGACGCCTTAAGAGGTTGTGCTTTATTTAAATTACACCTGTAACAAAGTTTGGTCAAATTGAACAATGGCGAACGTTCCTTGGTGTTTGTTGGCCTTCATTGAGTAGCAGTAGTAGTTCATCATTCGTCAACAAATCTTCTTCAAGATCCACTTGGTTAAGAGTATAGATTCTTAGATATAAGATCATTTCATTATCTTCCTTTACCTATTATATGATGGGGATTTCTGTATTTGCGGAAAATTCAGATCGTTTAAATTAATCTACATATGGAAATGCAGTTTTCTCGAAATCAGTTAACACTAACAGGCAAATATTGTTACTTAGATAAGTAATTTGTTACCATTAGGTAAATCTAATATATAAAATTCTCGTGTCACAGTTTTCGTTGCCATACTCCTCCGAAACGGCTTGACCGATTTTGATGAAATTTTTTGTGCTTATCCGGTATCTATGAGAATCGGCCAACATCTATTTTTCATCCCCCTAAATGTTAGGGGTAGTCCACCCCTAAAATTGTATATGGCAAAACAACGTTTGCCGGGTCAGCTAGTATTACTATACAAAAATCCACTTGGAACTTATGTAGCAGATGTAATTTGTCAATACACAATTGGCGCAATGGCCGAGTGCTTGGCTTCTGCACTACGTATCGCAGGTTCCATTCCCGCATGGAACAGGTATTTGTATGTCATATAGGACGGGACTTAAAAATTAAGAGGCCACGGGGATTGCCCCGTTGCTTCTATATTGATAGAAGAGAAGGGCGGTTGCAATAAAAAAAAAGTACTTCTTGAATATATTTTTATGAAATGAGGGTGTACACACGGCTACATATCAAGTTATACATTTCCAGTTTACACTGATCTCTCATTGTAAGGAAATCCTCTAAAATGCGAGATCAGCTTATACTGGAAATGTATAGCTTGATCTGTAGCCGTGCGTACTATACTCTTCTGCCCAATCCTTCGGGGAAAATAGGCGTGATGAATAATGGCAAAAATACTTTGTGCCGTTAGGAACTGGCACTCAGCCGATCTACGAACCAGGTCGTCTACTAGACAACGAGCTAGTAACGACTGAGCTATTACTAAACAACCGCAACCGCAGTGAACCATTAGAATATAACCCATTGGATGTAGGTTTGTTCCTACTAGGAAATAATCGTGTAGGATTACTTGTACAGTTCCAAGGTCTAAGCTATGAAGTAAGAAAACAGAGTTATAAACAAGGTTAGTCGGAAAGGGGGTACTGATCAGAAAGGGTGTAAAAGTACTCAAAATAATGAATAAATTTGGTTCTACAATTTTCCCCAAAAGTTAACACGTTCAGTGCCGGGTGTCCTCCACCCTGTAGTCGTATTCGCGATGCCGGGTGCCCTCGTGGAGGGCTCATTTTGAATGTAGGTTTGTCTTAGAAAATACTCCGTTATAAAAGAAGCAACAAGACTCCCTAAAAAAACATTTTACTACGTAGTAGCGTGTTTTATGGTTTTAAAGCTGATGCCAAAACCATATGTAATGGCGGCATGACGTATGAGCTCTATGAAAAGTGTGGTGGACTTGAATGTGTTAAGAGAAATAGCTGTTCAAAGATTTCATAAAAAATATGCTAAAATTGATCTATTCTCAACGATGATTAGCTCTGTTTACATTGTAGGTCTTTGGGGTCACGGATTAGAAGCTCCTTTTTCTGAATTCGTAACTAAAGCAAGGAAGATGTTTTGAAAAAACTAAAATAAATAGGTATCATTTAGCAATAATAAATATTAGCCTGTAACTGTCCCACTGCTGGGCAAAGGCCTCTTCTCGTACAGAGAAGGAACGAGCATTGATCGCCACGCTTGCTCATTACGGGTTGGCGATTTCAGACCTTTAAAGTCCAGGTTTCCTCACGATGTTTTCCTTCACCGTATGTCAGTGGCGTCTTAGATTAACTAAGAAAGTACATATGACATTGAAAAAGTCACATTGGTACATGCCTGGGTTTGAACCCGCAATCCGGTGCTTAACAAGCGGGTCTGTAACCTCCGGGCAACCACGACATTAAGAAATATAAAAATTAAAATTTTAAGACTTGTTTTTTAACAGTCATCAACTCATCAGTGATACTTTAAGTGGCCCGCGCATTAGAAGACACCCCTTTCCGACTAACCTCTATATATTATGATTGCGTGCAAATTCTGCAAAAGAGAAACAAAATCTAGTCTGCAAACCAATGCGGTTATACTCAAGGATGGTCCATTGGGACTTAACTAAAATGAGTGATTCTACGAACGAGGAAGTTTTTTTTTTACATTAAGTCATTTCCTCGCTGAGGTGGGATGAAAGTTACGTGTTGCACTCGAGTGCAAAGATTTTTCACCTCGTGCTCTTTTGATTCCCTCGCTAACGCTATTTTTGAATAACTCGCTGCGCTCGTGATTCAATTTTAGAATCCTTCGCTTGCTCGGTCATCAAAATTGAGCACGCGGTTAAAAAGCAGCTTTGCACTCTTGTATAACAAATAACTATTATTTATTTCTAAAAATAGGTTGAGGTTAATTATGGAATATGATGTCAGGCAAATGGCCGCCGTGGCTGCGCTTTCATGCCCTGACCTTTTTAATCACATTTAAAAAAGTGATAAAAATGAGGTTCTGAAGACCTCGTCTATTTGTCATATATTTTGATTATGTTGAAATCATAAATGCTGATTTTATTTTAATGCAATTCGATTGTACAAGCATAATTGTGCAGGTACGATAGCGTGGCCATAAGCTTATAAGCAAGTTAAGGTAATGTCGGGAATATTAGCAGTACCTAGGAATTTTCTAGCCAGAAATTGATTAATTTTGATTATGTAACACTTTATGGGTCAAATGGAAAATATTATTACAATTTTGCGTATTACACGCAAAATTGTAATAATAAAATCCAGATTTCGGAACCGCGATTCCGAATCTCGACCGTCTTCCGCGTTCCATACTTTAATTGCAAAGAAATATGGTTTCCATTTTTCCGTTGGACATCGAAAAATGAAATCGAAATATTATTTGTAAATGTCTTTTTTAAAAATAAATGGCGCCGTAATTAAAGGGTTCGCTGGTATTACGTGTTGATAAAATCTTATGAGAACTTTTAATGCAACTTGTGTTCTTTATATGGACCTTATTCTCGGAATTACATGAACGAGTATCATCAGAGAGAAATAAATATTACAAGATGAAGGTTATGCAGTGATAGCGTAGTGGTTGAGCGCTTACCTTCATGCAAGAGGGTCTGAGACCGATCGCGGCCCGCACCTTTTTAGGGTTCCATACCCAAAGGGTAAAACGGGACCATATTACTAAGACTCCGCTGTCCGTCCGTCCCTCTGTCACCAGGCTGTATCTCATGAGCCGTGATAGTTAGACAGTTGAAATTTTCACAGATGATGTATTTCTGTTGCCGCTATAACAACAAATACTAAAAAACAGAATAAAATAAATATTTACGGGGGCTCCCATACAACAAACGTGATATTTTTGCCGTTTTTATAGATAATGGTACAAAACCCTTCGTGCGCGAATCCGACTCGCACTTAGCCGGTTTTTTCGAATTCATGCGTTCAAGATTTGACTATCACTTGCGGTACGGTAAGAGAAAAACATCATGAGAAAATCTGCACACCTGTAAGGGCTCCGTAAAGCGACATAGGTAAGTGTATTGTCTATCAACTCGCACCAGTCTAGCATGATGAATTATGCCCTAAACTCTTCTCATTCTAAGAAGAGACCCGCTCAGCGGTGAGACAGTAATAGGCTGATTATGCTTAAGATACGCAAGCTTTCCGTAAGACAAGCAGCAGATTACAAACGTGCTTGCGTAACGGAAAGCTTGCGTGTTAGTTGCCATAACATTATGCCAATAAATGGTTAATCACTTTAGATCCGAAAACCATGAACTCTGCTCTGTACAACTTTTACTATGAGATAAACAAAAAAATCGTGAAAAAAAACTGCTGGTCCATACAAAATAATCAATGTTGCTTATCAAAAGGTTTTTTTTCACGAATTCAATGTTTGCCCCATTGTTGAAATTGTGTAAATGATGTTATCATTTTATAACATACATCATACATTTTATGCGTAACAATAAATAAGGAGAATTTAAGCTTGAAAGGCAGACGCCGTTTTCTTCCGGCAATAGAAGTTATCCAGTCCATATATCACGCCCTCCCATAGACCAGTTTTATTTTTACCATATTTCACAATAGTTTTGCGCCCACTTGGGACGGTCCATGACTGTACTGCAATAGTGCAGCCGTGGATAGCCCCCGGTTGGTGCCCCACCCCATTTTAGATTAAAGTTCTCAAAGGGGCCTCTGCGCGTTGGACCTGTGTCCCCGTGTATGCCTTCCAAAGGACCGGACATCTTCCGCACGGATGATGAGCCGTGATGTCCAAAGAGATACAAAAATAATAAGGAGATATTGTATAAATATACATACATACATAACTTCACGCCTTATTCCCCGAAGGGTTGGCAAAGGTGTATAGTACACCCACGTTTCGCCGTTATGTTTTTTTTAAGTCCCATGTAATAAAGGGGGCGAGCCTATTGCCATCAACCGGGCACAAATCCAGACTCTGAGATGCTACTGAGAAATTCCACACGGAAAAACCCAATAACACTTTGCCCGACCTGGGGATCGAACCCAAGACCTCACGCTCAGCAGTCGCGCTTACGACCACTGGACCAACGAGGCAGTCTCTATTGTATAAAGATCTCCTTATTTATTAATACACCGAGAACTACCCCTCACTTTTTTTCTTGCAAATCATGTCCATCCAAAGGTTGTCTGGAAGAAATCGCTTAGTGCGATAAGACCGCCCATTGTACATCTCTATTTTATATGTTTCTTGTTTGTTTTGTGTACAATATACAGGGTGTTAACGTATTCGTGTAATTCCTTCAAACCAAATGATCTATTAATGGTATAGATTAAACCGGCACGGGATTTAGTGTGATTAAAAATAAAAATAAAACTTTTTTTTTCCAAATAAGTACCTATTTTTTATGTGATACAAAATTTCGATGCCATGCATAAATTAATAAAGGCACGGCGACACAGCTGACGGGCACCACTAGAGCGATATCGATCCACGCAGTCAGTTAACTCGGGATGCTAAAATTACTCAGATAGGAAATACCATGGTTCATTTTTGGAAAACTTTTTTTTGTTAATTCTGAAAAAAACGTATGCAGGGTTAATCTATGTCACAGTAGATCACGCGGTTTGAAGGAATTACACGAATTCGTTTACACCATGTATAGTATTATATTGTATTGAATAATGAGCAGAGTTCATCGTTTTCGAATGTAAAGCGATTAACCAGTCATGTTGTTGAATTGCAGTCTACACGCAGGTGTAACGTCATTCCTGTGTGCAAGCTGCTTGCATACTGGAAACACGTCTTAATACTTACTACATATTTGTGACAAACAGTTTAAATATGCGTAAATATATTCATTTACTTGTACACACGACAGACAATAAATCAACACAACGTAATAATGATAATCATGTGTGCACAATATGTACCGCCAGTGTTTATGATAACAATGAATACGTCACAAGTGATAACTTTATTATGTTATGTTTGTGTACTTAGATGATGTTTGTTCATTATTAGTGTCGTGTGTTTGTTTGTCTCTTTGTATTTGTGTCGCGTGTTGCAGTTAATAGAACTGTAAGCAGTTTCAATCAAGAAGTAGAAAAACCGGCCAAGTGCAAGTCGGACTCATGCACGAAGGGTTCCGTCCCATTATCTATAAAAACGGCAAAAAAATCATGTCTGTTGTATGGGAGCCCTCCTTAAATATTAATTTTATCCTGTTTTTTTGTATATGCTGTTATAGCGGCAACAGAAATACATCATCTGTGATAATTTCAACTGTTTAACTGTCACGGTTCATGAGATACAGCCTGGTGACAGACGGACAGACGGACAGTGGAGTCTTATTATTAGAGTCCCGTTTTACCCTTTAGGTACGGAACCCTAAAAACAAGTGGAAGTAAGTACCTACTCTAAAGCCTCGTATTCACTAGGGAACAAATGTTAGGGAACAAAACGATAACTGCTGTCGTTATGTCAAATTTGACGTTTAGAATAGATACATTTCTCGAATCGATTCGATAAAAGACCCGTGCTCGCGGGGCTGGTTAGACTGAAAGCTGACCTCAACATACATAGTTGGGAAAAAGCTAGACAGAACAACATTTGTTAATAAAATTATTCATACTTCATCTTAATTGGTTAATCTCACTCTAAGCAGTCAAGTTTCGCTTCACCAGTAGGTAAGGGGTGCATTAAAAGACCCTCCTCCGTGCCTCCACGAGTGACGATACCTAAGTACGTCCGGCGCACCCTGGGCAGTCAGCCCCGCTACCAACCTTGTTAACTGGCAAATCTTTTCTAACACTCATATTATGATGCTCATCATTTGGTACAACTTTTACTTTGAGACAAACACTAAATATGTGAAAAAAACCCAACTATTTCATAATTTCGTCCCATCGAAAAAGTTGTACAGAATGAAGGGCAGAGGTCATGGTTTTCGGATGAAAGGCTACTAACCAGTCATGCTGTATCTGAAGCTAAAAGCTTAAATGATGAACCTCCCGGCATGGGCATGCTCGATGGCATAAAATGTGTGTGTTTTATTGTTTACTAGGTTTCGCCCACAGCTTCGCTTGCGTGAAATTTTGAACCCGTTAATTGACGATTTTCCATACTAACTTTCATCCCCTATTTAACTCCCTTAGGGGTTGAATTTCGAAAAATCCCTTCTTAGTGGATGCCTACGTTACAAAAGGAACCTGCTGTCAAAATTTCAACTTTCTAACCCCAGCGGTTTAGGCTGTGCGTTGATAGATCAGTCAGTCAGTCAGTCAGCTTCTCTTTTTATATGTATAGACTAGCGACCCGCCCCGGCTTCACCCGGGTGCAATGTATTATACATATAAACCTTCCTCTTGGATCACTCTATCTATTAAAAAAACCGCATCAAAATCCGTCGCGTAGTTTTAAAGATCTAAGCATACACAAATCAAAAATAGTTTGCGATCACTTTGAAAAATTATGTAGCCTTTTTGAAGCCGAATTTTCTAATCGGGATTCAAAGCGATAATTATCATGATAAATATAGATTGATAGTTATCTAAAATATAAATCAGATTTCAGTTGGACTTTGAATTCGGAATCTTCACATACATAATTATGCTAGTGATTCATAATTCATAATCCTTTATTTGTGAAACATAGGTAAAGGAGATCATTCATTTTCGGCCCAAAAGTCAAAGTCAAAGTCGGCCAACGAAAAAAATCATGTCACGACTATTGGGGAAGTCAGTCCGAGTATTTTTTACTACGGCACTAAGTCTCTAGAATCATTCCTTTCGCTGATTTTTTGAGTTGAAAAATCTGGTTTTCCGTACGTTTGACAAAAATATTTTATTTTATTGAGGTACGTATCTAATGCACGGACCTACAAATCCACTCTCTGAGAGAGGCCATGGTCGAGCGCTTGAATTTTTCCCTTAAGGCATTCTCCGACTGGGGCGATGCCAACCTGGTGAAGTTCAATTCAGCTAAGACCCAAGCGTGTCTGTTCTCTGCCAAAAGGAGGCCATTCCAGCTGGTTCCTACTTTTCGAGATATATCTATACCAATAACTGACCATCTTGAGCTCTTGGGCGTTACTTTGACGTCAACCCTCAACTTTGGCCCCGGTTTTGAGCCCAAAGCTCAATTGGCTGCTAAAAAGCTGGCTATCCTCTCTAAGGTGCGGCGGTACTTCATATCGGAACAGTTGCTTCTATTGTACAAAGCACAAGTTCGTTCGCGCATGGAGTACTGCTCGCACCTTTGGGATGTCTCAGCCAAGTACTAGCTTGAGGCGTTGGAGTCCATTGAGAAGTGTGCCAAGAAGCTTATCATCAACAGCTCCCTTGTTCAGACCAAGCTCCAAAGTCTTGAGTATCGGCGCAAAGTTGCTAGTCTATCGGTTTTTTATCGGATATATTTCGGAGAGTGTGTTTCAGATCTGCATGATCTAATTCCCCCCGTCCTTTTTTCTATTGGACGACCAGAAGCACGAAAAAGGGCCATCGGTTCATGGTTGAATACCAAAAACCCGAACGAAGCGCTTTTATTCCACTTTCATTGTGAAAACCGCCAAACAGTGGAATGCGCTGCTTGAGTGGGTGTTCCCCGACAGCTACAATCTGGGTGTCTTCAAGTCACGAGTGAATCGGTTTCTTCTGGGCAAGCGTGTTCCATCGTAGACCGCATTAAAGCATTACATCAGGCGAGATGGCGGTCAAACGCGGGCCTATTTTCAAATATCAAAAAATCAATAATATTCACAGCGGTTTGGTGCCATACATACTTGTTCAAGGTCATCATCCCAACAAGCTCATATCAGTTTTTTCGCCAGCAGATTAAAAGATTTTTGTGAAATAATACGACCGGAAATCCAATTTTTGAACCAAAAAAATCAGCTGAAGGAATGATTGTAGAGGCTTAGTGCCATAGTAAAAAATACTCGGACTGACTTCCCCAATAGTTGTGACACCTTTTTTTTCGTTGGCCGGCACTTTGAGTTTTGGGCCGAACTTTGTATGAACCGTGAATGATCTCCTTTACAAAGGTGTTATATTACATTGAATGTCCACTATGTTCTACCACATGTGTCATCATATGTGATCGCAAACTTTTTTTGATGTGTGTACATAGGAACAAACAGACAGCGGGAAGCGACTTTGTTTTATACTATGTAGCCATGCTGTCATTGTGTCCTTGGCTGAATTAAAATGTATTATCTTTCTTTCTAAATACTTTCCATTCTTCCAACAGCTACGTATTCGCTAAACTCTTTTAACCTTGACCCCGAGTCAATTCGTACCATTACTCAAGTACTAGATGACCTAACATAATTTGCGATCTACGTCACAACAACAAAAAAGTTAACGAGCATCAATCAGCACGGTGTATACGTGACTAGTGTGACACGTGCACTGCGCGTCGTGCAGCATCTGAGCGTGGACCGAGTGACGTGATGGACAACAGGAACTGGACTATTATGTTATAAGACTCGTCGTAAATATCTTCTGAGAACCTATTTTCTTTGAGTCATATCTGTTGTGATCTAATAGATTCTAGATGTTACAATTTAATGCTGTGCCTGGACTAAAGGAAAAAGAAACAAAAACTTAAATAATTCCTGTTAAAATGGTACAAGACAAACTTTTCATATAATATCTGGGGGTCCGTGGTTTCGGCCTTAGTTACGAGCGTTTCCTACTCTCTATCCCCTACGGACATACGAAAATTTCGAGGCCCGAACTAAGAATGAATGACAACGCGATTTGACAGTTGTCCCTACTACCGATGTGTTTTTGCCCGTCCGAAAAGTGAACTTGACACTTGTTTTGTTCACTCCTACGTTTTGGGCTACTTTCGGACGGGCGACTAACTTCGTTGACGGACTTAGGGAGTAGGCCCCCTTGTGTGGGGACAGGCTAGATATAAAACTTCCTCACCGCACGCTAGAATAGAGGCGGGTTGAAAATTCAACAAAACTCACCACGCTTGGTGGTAGGATACGGTCCGCCTGGCTAGCTACCTCCCTCACATTTAAGCCAAGCCAAGCAGTTTACTGTGTTCCGTCATGTGTATGTGAGAGCTAGAGAGGTATAGGGGAATCCTATATCTCTGTTACTTCGATTCGTTTGATTCATTTTAGACTTTGCCTGCGTTTAACATCCGGTGTGTAACTGGGGTAAAACGACCAAAAATAACTTTAAAAAAAAGATCAGCGTCCGCATGCGTGTCCAAATTTTTCTTGCTGTTTGTTTTCCTTTCTGGAAAAGGACGGAATGACCAAAGGAACTTGTGTTATTTTAATTAGAACTCACTTTAAGATTGTTAAAACTACGATCTAGAAGATTTAGTTACGACTACGTGATACATGTGACTTTGATTAACACTTGAACTAATATTTCATCCTTCGCTTTGCTCATCGCATCATTAACTTTCCAAGAATTTTCTGCTTTGATATATTGCACTCGCTTTACCAATTTATTAATATTAATTAACGTGGGATTCTAGTTTCAGAATAGTTAATAAGTTGCATCTCTTTTGAATTATGTCGTGAGATGATTATAACTTAAATAGGTATACAAATGCTAATCGCTTTGCGTTAGACGTCACACCACTTCTTGCCGGGTGTGCGTAGCATAAGCTAATTTTGTTGATGCATAATCTCGTGTTGAGACGAGATAAGCTATGCATTATCTCGTCTTGGCATGAGATAATTCAACGACAAAATTATCTCGCGCTGCGGATGTTAGGCTCGTTGGTGTATTTTATAATAACGAATTCACACTCACTCGCTCAGAATCTCTCTTAATTCTTGCTCAATATCAATTATTGAAAGGCCAAAGTGTGCATGAAAACATTGTATGTTTTAAGATAAAGTTTTAGGGAATAGGTCAAGAAAGAAATGCCCGCTCGTGACATAGGAACTGCCAACACGTTTGCGTTCAGGTAACTTCAAAACTCTTACTCCCATGTTTGGTGCCCTCATGAATACTATCACGTACACCACCTGAATCGATTCAGTCACCAACAGTTTATATTTACGCTTGAAATGGAATTCTTTCACCCATTTTGACGAAGAAGACAAAACAACGTCGCTTTGTTTACAAACGAACCAGTCAACATGGTTGCATTTGATTATCTTTTCTGTCTTTTATAATGCATGTGGACAACGAATTTGTATCCATGAAATTAGGTTGGGTCAGCTTTGAAATAAGTTAATCTTACAACGTATATTTTTATACAAATCATAATCCTAATTCCGAATTTCCTAATCCTAACTAATATTATAAATGCGAAAGTAAGTTTGTTTGTTTGCTACCTTTTCACGCCTAAACCACTGAACCGATCATCCTGAAATTTTGCATACACGTTGTCAGGTGTACAGAAACGGGCATAAGGTACCTTTCATCCCGGAAAAAAGTACTGTCCCCGAGGAAAACAACAATAACGTTCATAGATGGCGCCACGTGTCTTTCGAATCACGATTGAATTATATTATTATAGAAACTTTAGTAGTGTGTTAAGAGTGTTTTTGAGCTTAATAACGCGAGCGAAGCCGCGGGCAAAAGCTAGTACGCAGTAACAATATTTAGTTTTCATTCAGACAAACTAGATCGCTAGTCTGGATCTCTGGATGCAGTATGCAGCACCACCCCTCACGCCCACAAATATATGCACATGCAGGTATAAAGAAGATGCAACATAAAAACCAAAACGATACAACACGTGTTTCGTGCCTCCACGGATCCTCAGAAGATGTTGACTCGTTGACTGGTTGGACGCGTATAATTTTTAGATTGGATAGCGTCTCCGTGATTACTTGAAGGTTGCTCAATGATAGATGCTGAAACTTTATCGTATTGGCATGCCTCATCAACCATCCCCTGTACACTGCTCCATGCAACACCTGCTTTTACGTGGGTCTCGGAGGATTTTTCTTATGTGAGCTGGGCAACCAAAACATCCACATTCTATTGAAGAACCTACGCCCCCTGGTACCAAAGTGAGATGCATTCCGGTGCCCGATGGCAACTCCATCTCCCTTCTTTTCAACATCGTCTCCTGCCCTAACTACACTTACGAGTTCGGATCCTGGCTATTCTTTACCGTTATGACTAAATGCGCTCCAGCCGGTCTGTTTGCTGCCGCCGGTTTCTATAATATAATAATAATAATAACAACTACAGAAAATATGTTGTGAAGGACGGCACGGTTGACATCTGTCGGGCATGCCACTGTCCCGGTGAATCTATCCGACATATTGTCTCTGGTTGTTCTCGTCTTGCTAACGGTGAGTATTTGCACAGGCACAACCTCGTAGCTAGGATCATCCACCAGCAACTTGCTCTCAAATACAACCTTGTGGACGCAGAAGTACCATACTACAGGAATGTGCCCGACCCAGTTCTCGAGAATGGTCATATCACATTGTACTGGGATCGATCTATCATCACCGACAGGACTATTGTTGCCAATAAGCCTGACATCGTGGTGATAGATCGATCAGAGCGTCTCACAATGATTGTTGATATCACGGTTCCGCATGACGAGAACCTTGTGAAAGCCGAGAAAGATAAAGAAATTAAATATCAAGACTTGGCACACGAGGTTGTCGCCATGTGGGATGTTGACTCAGCAATTATTGTGCCGATAGTCGTTACGGCAAATGGTTTAATAGCCAAGAGCCTCGACCAACATCTAAAGAGGCTCTCGTTGGGCGGCTGGATCAAGGGCCTGGTGCAGAAAGCGGTACTTCTGGACACGGCGCGTATTGTTAGGAGGTTCCTCTCTCTGAGGCCCTGACCACCGGTAGCTTGGACCCTGTTCCCGATGCCGGTGGGCTACTATTTTTTATATTTTTTAATTATTTTTTTTTGTATTTTTTATAACTAAATATTTAAAAATGTAAAATGTATGTACTAAAATGAATAAACGAAATAATAATAATTTTATTTGCTAGAATATTGTTGTTATATATCAAATGGCTCTGTAGGCCATCGGCAAACACCGCAACAAGAAAGAATTCGCTGACTACACCAAGGGACGTAGAGCTATCTTGCCTCTTACTCTATAAGCATTTTATCTCTTTGGACATCACGGCTCATCTTCCGTGCGAAAGATGTCCGGTCCTTTGGAAGGCATACACGGGGACACAGCTCCAACGTGCAGAGGCCCCTTTGAGAACTTTAATCTAAAATGGGATGGGGCACCAACCGGGGACTATCCACGGCTGCACTATTGGAGTACAGTCATGGACCGTCTCAGGTGGGTGCAAGACTATTGTAAAATGTGGTGAAAAATATCTGGACTATGGGAAGGGGTGTTAAGTGGACTGGATAACTTCTATTGCCGGAAGAAAACGGCGTCTGCCTTTCAAGCTTAAATTTGAAATATATTGGCAGACGGTGACTCGCCAGCTCACTAGATGGGCCCCCTGAAAAGCCGCCAGTACATAGGTGAAGGGGGCAACAGACGTGTGAGCGATAAGCATTTTGTTATTGTTATGTATATGTATTAGGTATTGAATGCTCAATGCAATTCTTTGTAAGTAACTGGTGTAGCAGACGTGTCCCTAGCTCAAGAGAACCTGGGGCCATCTGCTACATAACAGTTTGTTATACCTACTTTTATACTTCTCAGAAGTATAACAGTGACATAAGGATGGATGAGTAATCCACTAAACAGAGAGCGTGGATATTAGAAAACCTACATCCAGTCCCTATTCCTTTTTTGAATGTTTAATTGCCCATATTTTTTTTCGTTTGTTATCCGATTTTTTTTCTTTTCTTTATTTAGTTTTGTAGTGCTATTTTGTTTGTCTTATGTTGCAGTTAGTTTTATCTATCTATCTAGCTATCAGTCATCCACCTTAATATTTTCAGACGAAGTTATCTTCATTCCATAAATCTTGATCTTTTTGTTGAATGCTGACTTCTACAAACTACTACGAAAGCAGAAAATGTGCGGTTACCCAAACACTTGTATATAAATACAAAAACTAATATTAATATATTGCATAATATTCTTAATTGTGGTGAAATCCGTATCAAAACCCATGCAGTATTTTCCGAGATAAAGCAAACACCTGCACGTGGAAGAGAATGTTGGTTCAACATGTTTGCACGTAATAATGCTGTGAGATGCATCTCTATCAGAGATTTAGATTAGTCTATCCTGCATGTGTTTACATGCGTGCATTCTACATGCTATTGCTACATGTGACTTTGACGTGGAGCTGACGCAGAAAGAATTAATAAACACTATCCTGCAGATTATATTGTTTACCCCGTGTGGGGACGGGCTAGAATATAAAACTTCCTGACCGCACGCTGGAAATAGACGCATGTTGTAAGATTCAACAAAACCCAGCACGCTTGGTGGTAGGATCTATATGGTCCGCTTGGCTAGCTACCACCCTCACATTAAAGTTCGACGCCAAGCAGTTTACTGTGTTCCGTCACCAGTATGTGAGAGCCAGAGGGGTATAGGAGAATTCCTCCATAACTCTGTTACTTGGATTCGTGTGCTCCATCTTAGACCCTGTGTGCGCTTACCATCAGGTGTGACTAAAGCCAAGCGCAACCAAGTCAAATAATAACAATAAAATAACCAGGTCGACTTATGATGTACGGGCCCAGACCAGACAGACGGACTGCATCCCGGCTGCAACTGTCACTGCCAAATACAGGGAGAAGCCACACGATGCGGTGCGGCACCGCGCCGCACGCTCATTAGACCAAGATGAGGGGAGAGGGTGTATGCGCCGGAGTGGCACCGCTCCGGCGTCGCAGACCGCAGATGTGTTGACGGAGAGCCGTTGCACACGGTACGGTGCGGCGCCGCCCCGCACCACGTGGCTCTTACGACGCCGCGTACTACGTGTGCAAGCTGATGCGGCAAAATGGTCGCCGTGCGGCGGCGCACCGCACCGTGTGGCTTCTCCCACAGTTTAAGGGCAGTTAAGATGCAGTTAGTGCGACTGCGTGACTCTGCTGACTGGATGTGTAATCCACATACAGTTGCGGTATCAATGAACTGAATATATTTCTTTACATGTGATATTAGTAACCCCCCTAAAGTTAAGTGGATGCGAAGAAAATCCTAAGGTGCAGCAAACCTATAACATTCCAATTCATTTAACCCAATATAAAGGCCATTACTTTCTTTGGGAGAGCCTTAATCCGGCAGCGGACTGTACCAGGTACCTAAAATATCGATACTGTCTGCAGGTCACCACTATCTTATTAAGTTTATAACTACACTCCGGAGCAATGAATCCGGGTCACTAACATAAAACGTAATATCTCGGAAACTAAGAATGATAGCTTATTGCCTGATATAGTGGTAATAAATCGAGCAGAGCGCCGCACAATGATTGTTGATATCATGGTCCCTCATGACGAGAACCTTGTGAAAGCTGCAAAAGACAAACAAATAAAATATCTTGATTTAGCACACGAGGTTGTCGGATGTGGGATGTGGACTCAACAGTCATTGTCCCGATAGTCGTTACGGCGAATGGCCTAATAGCCAAGAGCCTCGATCAACACCTCATGAAGCTCTCGTTGGGCGGCTGGATCAAGGGCTTGATACAGAGAGCAGTACTCCTTGACACGGCACGCATAGTGAAGAGGTTCCTTTCTCTGGAGCCCTGATTGCCGGCAGCTTGGACCGACCTACTATTTTTTATACTTTTAAATGTATCTATATTGTTTTTTTTAAAGATATGTATTAAACCGGTAACGCCCCGCCGTTATCCCAGGACGACACCCGCTTCAAGCGACTTTGAACTCTAATCATAGTCCCAAATTAGAGTTCAAAGTCGCTTGAAGCGAGTGTCGTCCTGGGACGACGGAGGGGCGTTAGCGGGGCGTTACCGGTTAAAAATATAATTTACTTATATATGTTTTTTTATAATGAATAAACGTGATAATAGCTCATTCAAATAAAAAATGTTACAGACTATTTATTACAACTCAAATAAAAGTAATACTTCTAAAGTCCATAAAATACTTGTTTATTTGAATATTCTTAGAAGGGGCTTGTGGATAATTAAGAACCGCGCGGATCAAACCATTTGCAAGGTGTGACCCATTTGGATGGGTGACCGTTTGTTAAACATCGAGACACCACCGTGACTCGGAGAGCACCTTCAGGTGTTATTCGAATACCTATGACGGTCGTTACGGGTAGTCAGAAGCCCGAAAGTCTGTCAGACTTAAGGTATCGACATTGCCCAGTACCTTACTTGGTCGCGAAGGTCTAATGGCAGTCACTCCGTGTAAAATACTGGTATTCTGCCGCACCTGGGGGCCTACTCCCTAAGTCCGTCAACGAAGTTAGTCGCCCGTCCGAAAGTAGCCCAAAACGTAGGAGTGAACAAAACAGGTGTCAAGTTCAACTTTTCGGACGGGCAAAAACATATCGGTAGTAGGGACAACTGTCAAATCGTGTTGTCATTCATTCTTAGTTCGAGCCCCGAAATAATTGTATATTCGTAGGTGATAGGGAGTAGGAAACGTTCGTAACTAAGGCCGAAACCACGGACTTCGTGCTTAGGGAGTAGACCCCCAGACGCCAACATAGTTGGGAAAAGGCTAGGCAGATAGAAGCTATCATTCTTAGTTTTCGAGATATTAACGTTTATGTTGGTGACCCGGATTAATTCTGCCGTCATAACGAAGAGTGCAGTAAGTGCAATTTTTGAACATAGAATTTTGAACCTTAGTGTTGGGTTACGCAGACGCAAAAGGTTAAATATTCTATGTTCAAAAATTGCACTTAATGCACTCTTCGTTATGACGGCAGAATTGCTCCCGAGTGTATTTACGATATCGATAATATTAAATGAAACTTTTCTTTAAGGTGTGTCTCTCGACCTCTGCTTATCTCTAGAATTTAATAAGGCCTGCATAATCAAATCGACTGGTTTCCATTAAATGCCTGTCGGACTCCCCTTATACAGCGTGTCCCAGAAAGTAGTGTCAAGCGGAAGTCCAGAGGTAGAACATCCTTTGAGGTACCCAAATCACCCCCATGTATGTTCCGCGATTTTATGTAGTTTTCGAGATATGAATGTTTTTCATGTTTTTTAATCAAACTCTGACTATAACGACATTTTTGATCATAGTGACGTGAATAGTTGAGATACATAAGTAATTTTTTTTTTCTAAATAAACTGATTAGTGACCCTATCGAATACATAAACTGTTTTAACCATAGAAGTAACGGATACGTTACAAAAAAATATTGAATTGTCACAAAGTTAAAATCCTGCATGTTTCCTCAATCTTTGTGGGTGATTTAAAAATAAATCTCCCTAAACTTTTTTTGTCAGCTGTATTTTAAAAACTTATCCATTTTATCAGCTATTTATCCTGCAAATTTCATCGAGCTATCTCTACGACATCACAATAAAAATTTCATTCAAAACATACAATATCGAAAATTCCAGTTTTAAAAGGGTGAATGAAAAATTGATTAAAACTAACTAATGACGTCTTTTTTAGTAACCCTCGACGCAAAAAGAGGGGTGTTATAAGTTTAACTTGTGTGTCTGTGTGTCTGTCTGTGGCATCGTAGCTCCTAAACGGATTTTGATTTAGTTTTTTCTTTTATTTGAAAGGTGACTTTATCGAGAGTGTTCTTAGCTATGATTCAAGAAAATCTGTTCAGCCGTTTGAAGATCATCAGCTCTTTTCTGGTTGTCGAAGGGATATGAGCAACTTCTACTGATCTGATCGTTTCGAAATTTAATATCCTGTGACTTCAATGACATTGATGACATGTGACAAGAAGGAGGTCATTACAACTTATCATAAACTTAAAGAATCAAGAGGCACACAATACCTCTACTGTAAGTTGGGTATTATGCTGTTTCAGATGATGCTTGAGTATCAGGTCAAGTTTACCATGTTATTGTAATATCATTGAAGTCACAGGATAGTAAATTTCGAAACGATCAGATCAGTAGAAGTTGCTCATATCCCTTCGACAACCAGAAAAGAGCTGATGATCTTCAAACGGCTGAACAGATTTTCTTGAATCATAGCTAAGAACACTCTCGATAAAGTCACCTTTCAAACAAAATAAAAAACTAAATCAAAATCCGTTTAGGAGCTACGATGCCACAGACAGACACACAGACACACACGTTAAACTTATAATAACACTCTTTTTGCGTCAAAGGTTACTAAAAAAGACGTTATTAGTTAGTTTTAATAAATTTTTCATTCACCCTTTTACGACTGGAATTTTCGATATTGTATGTTTTGAATGAAATTTTTATTGTGATGTCGTAGAGATAGCTCGATGAAATTTACAGGGTAAATAGCTGATAAAATGGATAAGTTTTTAAAATACATCTGACAAAAAAAGTTTAGGGAGATTTATTTTTAAATCACCCACAAAGATTTAGAAAACATGCAGGATTTTAACTTTATGACAATTCAATTTTTTTTTATAACGCATCCGTTACATCTATGGTTAAAACAGTTTATGTATTCGATAGGGTCACTAATCAGCTAATTTAGAAAAAAAAAAATACTCATGTATCTCAACTATTCACGTCACTATGATCAAAAATGTCGTTATAGTCAAAGTTCGATTAAAAAACATGAAAAACATTCATAACTCGAAAACTACAAAAAATCGCGGAACATACATGGGGGTGATTTGGGTACCTCAAAGGATGTTCTACCTCTGAACTTCCGCTTGACACTACTTTCTGGGACACGCTGTATATTCTTATCGATAGATAAATGATTATAACGTGCATATTTCAGTCAAAGCCAATGGTTTTTAATATGCATTTGATAGCGAGCTTTAGCGGGAATAACGGAGCATTAGATATAGGGTGAGGGTACCGATGATTGGCAGAATAATTTTGTATTGTTGCGTGAAAAGATTGAAATAAAAAAACAATACACATGGATGGACGGATGGTAAGGGAGCCGGTGAAATTACAGGCATATGAGTTTTTTTTACTTTTTCTTTACGGTTGGCAACGCATCAGCAATCCTTTGTGTTGTAGGTGTATATTTCGTGGCCATATCGTAGAATTGATCACTTCATGATGTGGCCGGCCATTTCATGAAATGGTTCTATTTCATGATATGGCCAACTAAAATTGGCCATATCGTTTAGCCGTCAACGTTTAATGATATGTCCATCCACGTTTGGCCATATCATTAATGTAGGGTTTCCATGATATCAAAGGTTTAATAAAAAATCCAAATAAAGGAAGCACGTACCATGCAAGCAAAGGAGTAGACTACGGAATTTCGACCCACAAAATATCGATGCACGTTACCGCGAAAGTTTAATAGCTTGATTCACCAACAATTAAGGGGATCCGTTATTGGTCACTGTTCTAACCTAACCTAACCCAAATGATTCAATACACTAAATAGTAAATTTTCGCAGTAACGTGCATCGATATTTTGTGCTGTAGTTTCACAGGTTAACCAGATAAATAATCGAACAAATAAAATTCTATGAAAAGTTCACCCGCAATTACCATGAGTCATATTTTGAAATCCAATAATAGTCCATTAATTTTCGTTGCGTGGTCACCCTATTTTACTTATTATTATTAGCTTTTTTGTCAGAATAATTGTCCGCCGCCATGATGCATCACAAAAACAAAACGATATCAGCGCCTCTAACAGTAGATAATGTAACTAATTTTATGAAATGATCACTAATGTTTGACCATATCATGAAGTAGCCGTGCGTTTAGCTGATCATATCGTCAAACGCTGATTATTCATTGATCTGGCCAGGCCATATCATGATGTGGCCAGCGGGTATTTTCCATTTCATGAAATACAACCATTTCATGAAATGGTCGGCCACATCCTGAAGTGATCAATTCTATGATCTGGCCACGACATATACCTACAAGGTTAGTCGGAACAGGGGTACTAATCTGAAAAGGTGTTACAGTACTCGTAATAATGAATAACTTTTGTTCTACCACTTTCCCCAAAAGTCAATAGTTTAAGAGAAATGGCTGTTCAAAGATTCCATAAAAAATACTCTAAAATCTATCTATCCTCAGATATGAGCAGCTGTGTTTACATTTAAGGTCATATTTGGGGTCACGGGTTAGAAGCTCCATTTTCTGAATTCGTCGTAATTCGTAACTAAAGAAGAGATGAAGAATTTTTGAAAAAACTAATGAAAATCATTTTACATGGAAATAAAAATTTTGAAATTTTAACACTAGCTTTAAACAGTCATCAGTGATACATTAAGTGGCCCGCGGATTAGTACCCCCTATCAAACTAACCTTGTATTTCCCATCCGGTGGGCATTTGACCTTTTTACCAAGCCTGATTCTCGCAAATTATAATTAAATCACACGAATAATAAATAAAACAGTTTTGTCGACCATGCCATAAATAGAAATGTTACAGATGCGTTTCGTCATCTTAGCAATGAACCACAAGGTAAAACGTAACGTTATTTAAACGGTTGATGTATTGCTCATCACGTGAGGAAAGACCATTCATATTCCTACGAGATATATCATTGTAGTACAACATGACCGGTATATCTTGACCCTTCACGGCGGCGCTGTTTGCTAAGAATAAACAATAGTATACTAAATACAAAACGTTCAACTGTAGTTCCTAAATTGGCCACCGGCTATTATAAGCTGGGCGCATTGTATGTACAAATAGTAACTTCTTGGCAAACTGCACCGGTGTGATCCCGGTGAACAACCTGTGTGTGTGTTCTTAAGCACGTTCACACTGAACAGATCAGGATTACTATGAAAGTAATGCTGATGTTTTTTTTTTAAACGGTTCTGAATTAGATTTCTCGTATACGGGGTGATCAAATCTCACATGTACAAACACGAACCCGAAACAACTATTTATACACCATACACATATTATATAGTCAATTCTCCGCGTGTTATGTTAAAAGAAGCATCGTATCGATAACATCCAACGCTGTTGGATGTGAATGTATCAGCCGTAACATGATCATTCCCATTCTTGATTAAATTCTTCCTGTCATCCTCCATGTTCTCAATTTCTTCGTTTCCAATAGTGTCTTTCCTCTTGCGTGGAAAGATGCCCAAGTTAACCCATTACCCAAAAAGTCGAATCCTGCATCCTTTTCTGATTATCGTCCTATTTCCATATTACCATTCCTTTCCAAAGTCCTCGAAAACCTTATAAACTAACAACTCGGCACGTTTCTTTCCAAACTTAATCTCCTGAATCCTTTTAAGTCTGGATTTCGTCCTGGATACAGTAGTACCTCAGCCCTCGTGAATATTGCAGATGATATCAGGTCAGGCATGGAAATCGGAAACTTGACGGTACTTGCATTGCTTGATTTCAGCAATGCTTTTAATACCGTGGATTTCGATATTTTGCTTGGCATACTTTGCTCTTTTAACATATCTCCATCGGTGATTGATTGGTTTCGTAGTTACCTGTTTGGTCACCGACAACGTATTTGCATCGAAGATACCTTCTCTTCTTGGTGCAGTATTTCTGCCGGTGTGCCTCAGGGTGGCGTTCTATACCCTTTACTTTTCGCGTTATTTATCAATTCTATCTTTCACCGACTTACTTCTTCCTACCTTTATGCAGATGATCTTCAAATTTATAGCTAAGCCCCTCTTGGAAACTTGTCAGAAGCCATTGCCATCATACACAGGAAGCTTTCTTTTACGACCTGCTTAGTATGAGGTTCTTGTCTAATACCTCATTCATCTGTAATATAATGCTGATCGCATACAGAGCTATCCAGCCGATTCAAGGTCTCAGTGTTGTAATCTCCACTTTTGATCATCTGGTTAAAAACCCTAGTTTAGCTGCCTATTCATCAATATGATCCCTTTTTCGTCACTTGCTGGATTAACAGGAGGACAATTCAGAATTATTTTTACTGGGTGGCGGTATTCATAATTTCCTAAAACTCGTGTAACTTATTTAGACTAGAGTAGCCTTAATAACAAATAATAATAATAAAATCATCGTAGTTAGTTTCTTAGGGCTGTTTTACTGTCATGCGCGTTCGTGCCCGCATGCGTACGTCACCCGCCACCGTGGCGCCTGAATTTCACCTTTTCATACATATTTTTATTGTGATGCGTGAAACACGCACGATAAGGTGAACTGCGAGCGCCACGCATGTGGGTGACGCACGCATGCGGGTGACACACGCACGCGGGCACGAACCCGCATGACAGTAAAAAGGCCCTTATGATCTGTTGCTGTGTATGAGCGTCTCCCGTAATATGTCATTCTTCTGTGATCTAGTAAACACGTTCAGATCTATCATCCATTTCAAGTATCAATCACCATTAATTTGTAGTCATCCGATTAAAAATCTTCATAGCTGTCTATTCAGCAATATGATCACTTGTTGCAGTTAGAGGAAGACAATTCAAAAGTAAACTGTGAAGTACAATTAACAATTACCAAAATCTTGAGTGCCTTATGTGGACACGAGTGGCCTTATTATGTGAGAACCAGGCAAAAGTAACAAAATTAATGTATGTAAGGAAAGCCCATGACTTATGGTGTATGACACAACAGTGAATTGTTGTCGCAGTGCAGTGTCATCTAGGTACACATATTATAAATCTGTAGACTTGGCGTGTCTATACATTGAACATATTTGAAAACAAATAGCGGGGGTTGAAAGATAACCAATAGAATAGATTTCGACAATTTTTAAAAAAAATGTCTGTTTCTCTGTTTGCTTGTGCACGCAATAAGTAAAAAGCACTGCCTAAATATGGTTAAATATCATAGACAAATATTGCGCGTATCTCGAAACAACATTTAGTTTTTGTTTCATCGTAATCGGTTCGCTCAATCAAAAGATTTAAAAAAATCTAAATTTAGAATTTAAAGTTATCAATCAAGAAAAATTTTGTTTAGTAACTGAGAAAAAAAACTTCTGGAAAAAAATGGGTATAGTAAGTGAACGAAGCAAAAGGCTTTGGCATGGATATTACTTTAATTTTTCTTTCTCAAAGAATGTAATTGATTGACAATATTTAATCGGTTTATTTATTTCAACATTTCTGTTTTTATTGTTTTAGTATGAAAGTTTACTTAAAATTAGTAGTAATTATTAATAGATCAATTTGAAAAAAGGCTAATAAAAAAATCAAAAAACTATGCCATAAGCTTCTACTCCGGTCACCTATTATACCCAATTTTTTTGAAGACGGTAAAGAAAGTCATCCGTTAAATAGGTTTTTAAATACCCAATGTGAGAAACCTGTCGTGAAACACGTGCACTACAATACAAATTATCGGAAGAATGAAAGGTTCTTTACCTTAACCTTTTATTATTTATTTAACAGGTGTACAGATGTCATAATATAGATGTACTTCTAGACATGTGACAGACATTATAGTTGACAAAATAATTACGTTGGTACATAAAAGGCGTGGGTACTTTTAATAATATTTAATATTATTTTTACTAGTCGCGCGCAGAAGGTTTGCCGATGACTGCGCCTCCCACTTCACCTACCGCTACCCGCGCTTGTCTGAATCGTACCGACCATCGACGCGTGACGTCATGAGGCCATCGGCAAACCTTCTCCGCGCGACTAGTACTTGAAGTTGCCACGGTAAACTAAATAATATCTATTGTAATTATAGGAAACTATGTTTGGCGTAGATATTACCTAACTTTCTCTATTGGGCGTGGCATGTTAAATTAATAAATCCAATGTTTCGCCAATTTTGGCATAGAATTGTAAAATCACTATCCAAATAAAGTATTTATCGGTTAAACTTATAAAACACTTTAATTATTTTGTTTTCTTTTTATATTATTTTTATTTATATTAGGTTTAAACCTTTATGATATTTATATTATTATGACAGTTATACTTGTACCTTTTCACGTCTGTCCACCTCAACTGTTAACAACCGAATGACCCGACTTGCCGTGTCTACGTTATGTCGAAATATGACAGTTCTTCAAATTAGCACCAAAAGCATACAAAATAAACTACCCACAATATTAAATCAATTAAATAATTGAAACGCCACAGAATAACAAAAAAAATTTTTTTATAAAATAATCACTCGGCCGACAACAGGTGTTTCTACCTTCCACCCTTTTAACGATCTGAGAGGCGTGAAATTGTCACCTTGTTATTAAAGAAAATGATTTAGATCGAGGCGCCTATTAACCAGGCTTGGATATCGATGGGTGACCGCTTGCTTCTTCCGTGTTTTAGATATTAAGCTGTCAGTACTATTTGATGTGCATGCGCAGCATTTGTTTTTCAAATGAGGACTGATTGCGATTGGTCTGTGGTCTGTGACCATATATGGTAGGTTGGTAGTTAAAGGAGGCTGGCTTTTAAAGTGTTATAAGATTTTATCTTTGGATTTATGTGTTTTGTGGCGCCTTATTGGTAGGGCCGTCTTTAACATACTGGAGGCCCTGGACACGTTAGGATAATGGGGCCCCAATGACCTGACAGAACACTATGTTGTTACAATTAAAAGAACTTAGATAAGCAAAGTTCTAGATTTATTTTTATTTCTTTAAAGTTACGTAAAATGCATAGATAATAAGAATATTATCCACAAAAGAGAGTAGAGTACCGTCCGTCCGTCCGGCACCACACGGAAGCGGACACCTATTTCAGGTTTATTGTTGCAAAATCTCAATCGACTTTACGGATTTCGAAAAGGTTATTTATTATATCTATTATTACAATCAAATATTTAAAATTTATTTGTTTTCAGATTAGCGCAGTAGCTGACCTTGTTCAATTCAAATATAATTAAGTTAATTTAATAAATCATCGCTATTATTTGAATTAAATAAAAACAACATTAAAAAAAAATTGGGGCTCGAGGCTCGATGGGCTAGTGTAGGGGTGGGCAAACTAAGGCCAGCGGGCCAACTCTGGCCCGCCAAGGGTTATAATCCGGCCCGCCAAACCTCCCTTTTAGAGTAGAGAGGCCCTCGGACCTCGGATTTATATTTTTGCAATCTCATCGACAAGAATAGGTATAAAACAAATACTTAGATAATTATAAAATGCCATAACAAATAGCTGTAATAATTGCATTTATAGTACCTAAATTTAATAAAAATAAAAAATACTTTTTTTTGTGTATTTTGCCCCAAGTAAAATTTCTTGCTTTTTTATGCTAGGCTAGTAGCTAATTAACAACCGCGTGAATCATACGATTTGCAAGGTTAAGCTGCGATTGCCGCGGTCAGTCCGTGGATGGGTGACCGTTCGTTACACCTCGAGACCCGTCCGTGCCTCGAAGAGCACGTTAAGCAGTCGATCCAAAGGGTCGTGCGAATACCTATTACAATCGTTACGTGTAGTAAGAAGCCCGAAAGTTTGACAACCGGTCTAACCTTAGGATATCAGCATTAAGGTAACAGCTCATTAGAGCCACCCAGCACCCGACCTAATTCTCCTAAAATAAATCTTGATAAATCACAACCGAACCAAGGCCGAACCGTTCATTCAGACAGTTCTCAATTTCAAAACCTATCAAATTGTTTGACACAAAAAACAAAATCAATCATTTTGAAAGTTTTCGAAAACAAAAACTGACTGACGGTTGTGGTTCGATTGCGTTTGACAACAATTTATTTCAGGAGAATTGGGCCCCTGCATCGCCTCGTCGCTCGGCGTCCACTCGTTGTCAGCAGGTGGTTCACGGGTGGACGCCGCGTTATCACCAGTCAACGTCGCGTGGTCAACCAGAGAATCGATGCGCGCGGTCCACTCGATGGAAGCGCGCAATTCACTCGGGACTTGTGCGTTGGCAATGCGCAGTAACGCAAGGCAAGCATGCGAGCAGCGAGTTGTCACCGAGTGGTCAACTCGTCGTCCACGTGTGGACGGCATACGCCCGAGGCGATCCGGTGACGCTACGGAGTCGATGTAGTGAGCGCACATCCATTTAAGTTCATACACAGAATACTAACAGCATGAGGCGAGGCGATGCGGGTCGGATGCCGTCGGTGGCTCTAATGAGCTGTGACCTTCACCCAGTAACTGGGTTGCGGTGGTCTGATGGCAGTCATTCCGTGTAAAATACTGGTATTCAGTCGCAACTTAGTTCGGAAAAGGCTAAGCGGGCAGAACATCATCATAAATTAAAAAAGTAAAAACCGACTTCAAAAAAAAACTAAACGGTATAAAATAATTATCATTTAATAAAACTACCAGTTTCAGAAGTCGGTGCATTCAATTTGTTTCACCGTAGAACACCGACTTCTGAAACTGGTAGTTTTATTAAATGATAATTATTTTACACCGTTTAGTGTTTTTTGAAGTCGGTTTTTACTTTTTTAAAGTTTTTTTATTGTATACTTTTTAGTGCCACAAGTTACAATTACAATAGTGTACAAATTCTCGTACCAGCACTACAACTAGAACGACGTCTACATACGATTTGTGTATTTTTTTTTTGTTTTTGTTGATTTTTTCAAAAAGTGCTGAATCAATTTCAATAAAATTTATATAGGACCACCTCTGAAGTCTAAGTCTGTCTACCAAACAAAAAAAGAATCATCAAAATCCATTCATAATTGGCGGAGATATCGCGTAACAAACGTACAAAAAAAAAACATTCAGACGAATTGAGAACCTCCTCCTTTTTGAAGTCGGTTAAAAATTAGAAAACGTTGCAAATGCCAGAAAATGCTTACTCACTTAAGAAAACAGCCTTTAAATCATTATTAGAAATTTTATTATTACTTCGACCATACATCCATATCTACTTGATATTAAAATCATCAATTGGACGTAAGGTCGAAGATATAATAAAATTTCTAATAATGATTTACAGGCTGTAAAATATCTGACACTGGCCTATTTACATCGTTGAGGGTGTTATGTACTCATGGCGATGCGATATGATGCGGTAAATAACTGCATCATCAAAAGGTACGTGACATGCTTCGCACACTTAGGCCTTATTTACGGAGACGCGGGGCGTCGCGCGTCGCGTGCGGCGTGGCGTCTCGCGGCGCGGCGCGTCGTACGATTTTTCTGTTTACGGAGCGGCGGCGCGTTCAGCGGCCCGCATCATCACACGCGCAAACACAAACACATGGCAATGTATGATGTTGTTTATGAAGATGCGGCGCGTGCGATGCTGCGGGCCCCGCTGCGGTTGACGCTACGTTTTACAGTGGACGGAGCATTGCAGGAATAGCTGGTCGCAACGCTGCGTGCGCCGCCGCGATAAACGTCGCGTGCGACGCGGCGATGCCATCCGCGGGCTCCCAGCCTGCTTTTCAAGCAAACGCGTGTGAAATCGCTTCTCCGTAAACGCTCTCATACAGCGCCATACGTTTGAATTAAGTGGGGGCCGCGCCGCACAACGCGACGCGCGGCGCCCCGCGTCTCCGTAAATGAGGCCTTACAATGTCTTGTGTCATGCGTGCTTTTTCAAATGATGTACACAAATTATTATTATATGTTATTAATTTGTGCTGAATAAATTATTTTTCTTTCTTTCTTTTTTTAAATCAGTGTATTATACATTCGTCATCTTCTTCCTTTGCCTTGTCCCATTACCTGGGGTCGGCACTCGGCTCTCCTTGTCTACCTTCTCCATTTGTGTCGATCCAGAGCGGTTGCGATGTCTATTTCGGTCTACGTCATGCTGGTGCAAAATAAAGCGACTCTTGGGAAGACAGCGTCACGTGATGGTCACGAGCTGCTGTGCATCGCGATGGTGTTGGGAAGACAACATTCTTTCTCCGCGACTTGCCAAAGGAGTAGCACAAGACGGTCACCTGTGCGCTCCACCATTAAAGTTCGATGTCAAGCAGTATACTGTTTTCCGTTGTGTATGTGAGAGCGAGAGGGTATAGGAGAATCGCTCTATATCTCTGTTACTTGGATTCGTGTGATTCATCTTAAACCCTGTCTGCGCTTACCACCCTTAGAGAATATACCTATACCACCAGGTGCGACAAGGAACAAGAGACCGAATAAAAAAAAAACCTCCAAATGCAATATAGTTGATGCGTAAAAAACGTGTGTATTGCAAAACTTTTTGTGGACAACAAACCTTTTTCATCAAACGCTATTAGAATATAAATACACTATAAACATACTTCAATTGAGGCGATGGCTTATTAGCCTGCCATTTAGAGTTTCTTGGAAAATTGTACATAATATTACCTTCCCGCCTGTGATCGTCGATGGGTAAGGCAGAGGTGTCGGCGAGCATACAGATTTTTATTTGTAAGGGCTTTTTAAGGGACTAATCACATTGATCAGTATCAACTCGCAAGAAGCGGGATGGTTAGACATTCCATCATCATCATATCAGCCCTTTGCCGTCCACTGCTGAACGTAGGCCTCTCCCAGAGATCGCCAACCATCCCGGTCTTGGGCAGCCCGCATCCATCCGCTGCCAGCCACCTTTTTCAAATCGGTCCATCGTGCCGCAGGGCGTCCCACACTACGTTTGCCCAAACGCGGTCTCCACTCTAACACGTGTCTGCTCCATCTACCATCAGTTCGTCTGCAGACATGGCCGGCCCACTTCCACTTCAGCGTGCTAATTCTACGCGCAATGTCGGTGACTTTAGTTCTCTGGCGAATGACTTCATTGCAACATTCATAGACATTCCATGAAACGCACCAATTTGAATAGCATCAATTTGAATAGCACCAATTTCAATAGCACCCATTTGAATAGCACCAAGTTGAATAGCACCAATTTCATTAGCATCAATTAGAGTCACACCAATAGTATTTTATCCCTATTGATACTATTCAAATTGGTAGGATAAATGGAATGCCTCGATGGTTACAGTTTTTAGATACCACTTTGACAGCATAACCTGTTAAAGAGTGCTTGATCGTGTGCTTCCAGGTGCGGAAGCATTCTATAGCATGCGAAAGCGTGGTGAAGCATGCGAAAACTGAATCTATTTGAAAAGGTAAAAGCTTGCATACGCATGATAATAAAATACCCATTTTCTATATGTGAATTGATGTTGATAATAAGTGTGTTTAGTCCTTAAATAGCTATTTGTTAAGAACAGTGCTCCAATTCAAACTAACGTCCTTTCTTTAAATCGAACCCAAAGCAATGAAGTCCACATGTTCTATTTAATAGGATACAATGATTGAAAACGACGATCCGACTGGCGTAATGGTTAAGCGGTTAGTTTTATGTTAGGGCACGTGAGCCACGATCGAGTTCGATCCCCACACCATTAAATATTGTATAGCCATTGTCCTTCACACCGATAATACAGCCCTCATTAAGCTTTAGCGCTGTTGTTGCTAGTAATGTAGTACAATACGGCCGACGTAGGTATCTTGGCGAGTCTGAAGTTAGTTGTTTGGCTGCGCAATGAAGCTTTTAGAAACGAAATTGTCTACTACGCAGCTAATCAGCTAACTTCAGACTCGCCAAGATACGTCGACCGTAATGTATAAGTAGTTAGCTTAGTTTAAGTATTTTACTTCCCCCCCCCCCCGCCAGCCAAAAACTGCCCGGTTACATAGAAGCGGTCCGCAAAGACCATCTACAAGCAGCACAATAGAAAAAAAAGAACATCATTGTTCCAAATCTACATGAAACAATTGTCTGTATACGTACACAGAGAAATAAATTCTTTCTTTCTTCTTTCACCAACGATGCAAGAGGAATAAAAAGATAAGAGGGGTGCATTAAAAAAGCCTCCACAATTGACGAAACTTCAATACGTCCGACGCACCCTGGGCAGTCAGCCCCGCTATCAACCTTGCTGACTAGCTAATCTTTTCACCACAGCATGAACTATCTTCATTTGGCTCGTGCCGAAAGGAGAGAAAATGCTTTATATAACTTCTGTATAAAATTCAAATAGATCTAACTATAAGCAGTTCGATCTATTTGAATTTAAATTTTATCGCGGACGCAGACGAAGACGCGGATTAAAAAGTAGCCTTTGTCTTTCCCCCGGGAACGAGCTATCTTATAATTCAATCATGATTCGAAAGACACGTGGCGCCATCTATTATCACGAGAGTGTTAATGTTGTTTTCCTCGGGAACAGTACTTTTTTCGGAATGAAAGTTACCCTATGTCCGTGCCTGTACACCTGACAACGTATATGCAAAATTTCAGGATGATCGGTTTAGTGGTTTAGGCGTGAAAAGGTAACAAACAAACTTACTTTCGCATTTATAATATTAGTTAGGATTTATTATCTTTGTTTAATATATTCCCACGTTAACCTAGTTCAGTCAGTTTACTTATTTACTCAACATCTTACTTTCATGAAAGTGAAATTCTGAGAGCATCATTTGTTTGTTATTCTGAACTAACAGTTAGAGCGGGGGCACACGATGCGTTGCGGCGGCGGTACGGCGCCGGAGCGGTGTCGCTGCGTCGTCTTACATAGAAATATCTGTGGCATGTCACACGATGCACTCCGGCGCCGCACCGGACTTGCAACCACCGAGACGAGGCGGGGAGGGGTGAATGCGTTGCGACGTCGGAGCGGCACCGCTTAGTTGTTTATGCATCACAAGGAAGGACACACGCTCACTCGTTTCGATTTTTTTTCTTTACGATTTTTTTGATACGGCGCCGCTGCGACATAACAACGTTGCGGCGCCGCACCGCTCGTGTGCCCGCTGATACGGTGAAATCTTTGCCGTGCGGCGCCGCAACGCATCGTGTGCCCCCGCTCTAACTTGACTGACGAAGACAGTTAAATATTTTGTAGTAGTATTATTATACAAGGTGTAACATAAATAACGCACAACCTCTTAAGGGGTCACTGTACTCATCATTATGAACAACTTTTACTATGGGACCAAACCTGAAATCGTGAAAAAAATGGGTTAAATATAATGACCACCATAAAATGCTTTGATACCCTTAGTTCTTTTACCAAAAATATATACTTGACACCAGAAAAATAAAAGTCTAAAATTACAATAGTACTAGCTATTTTAGTGACAACTGCACTTCAAATTGTATTCGAACACCAAATGTAGTAAATGATCACCAAATCTTAGCACCCTCGTGGCACCCCGACACGGATAGGTTAGGTTCGGAGGGGATCATTCCCTTCGTGTTAGGTTACTTTAAACCCTTAAGGGGGTACCGTACGATCTCTTTCGAGGCGGCGAGCCTCCTTGCCGGATCGATGCCCTGGGATCTGGAGGCGAGAGCCCTCGCGCTGAGATATCAGCAGCGCGAGGAGGCGCCTGGGCGGAGTGAGCTCCGCCAGATCCTAGTGGCAGAGTGGAGAGAACGACTTGCGCAACCCAGCGCAGGGCACGCCGCAATAGCGGCGGTAAGGCCCGTGATGGAAGAGTGGCTGGAGAGGCGTCATGGCGCCCTCAGCTTCCGGCTGACGCAGGTACTCTCGGGACATGGGTGTTTCGGGAAGTACCTGTGTTGCATAGGCCGGGAGCAAACGCCCGGTTGTCACCACTGCGTCGACTGCCCCGAGGACACGGCCCTGCACATTTTGCAGGCGTGTCCTGCGTGGGCGACGTAGCGCCGCGAGCTAATCGCGGCGGTCGGTGGTGGTGACCTCTCGCTTCCGGCCGTGGTTCTGTCCATGGTCGGGAGCGAGACTGCGTGGGAAGCCGTCGCCTCCTTCTGCGAGGAGGTGATGGCGACCAAGGAGGGAGCGGAGAGAGAGAGAGAGGCAGCTGCCACTCTCCCCTCCCGCGCCAGACGCACCGGGCGGCGGAGGCCGCGCGACGACCTCCAGCCACCCTAGTGTGTGGCCTGCGGGCGCTGGGTTAGGGGACCCACCGCCCGATCAGTAACAGACCCGAGTAGGCGGCGCGACGTGTTCCACGCGCGCCTCTCAGCAGGACGTGGGGCTAGGCCCCACAAAGGAGAGGTCCGCCAGGGGCTGGCGAACCGAGGCCTGCCGGGGTCGCGGTGCATGCAGCTGCGAATCCCGCGACCCCGGCCCACGGTCAAGTGATGGAACATCGTGGTGGTTTTAGCCGGTAAGAGTCCGGCACACCCCCCCGTCTTCCCCAGACGGGGGATAGTCCATGAGGATTTCCCCACGCAAAAAAAAAAAGGTTACTTTAAACCCGTCCGGCTCCGTCGACTCTACTTTGGAAACCCAAACAAGTGACAATTTGGTGTTCATTAACAACAACATTTACTACTTTTGGATTAACAATGATTTATTTGGAATCGTTTTGTTTTAATAGGATAGCGAGATGTTAAAACTTTGGTTGTAATTTTATATTAAAATGCGGGTGTAATTTTGGCGATTATTTACTATTTTTGCCTGTTATATGTTACTATATCTGGTGGTAAGTTAAACATAAGCCAAAAAAAATCAGCTGTTCCCTACATTTTGAAGAGTTATGCGAATATAAATGTAGGGAACAGATGATTTTTTTTCGCGATCTTTTTATAGCTGCTTTTGAGCTGACAGCAGATAACACGGACATGCAGAGCTCATTACTTTCTATTCCATCCAAGGTTGTCTGTAGATATCACTATATTAGTGATAAGTGCGTCCTTGTACAATAAATTTCAAATAAATGCATTTTATCTTAAAACTAGCTGTACCCGGCATGCGTTGCCATGCACACCTTCAGAAACAAAATCAAAATAGTAACAAATAGTTAAAACCATTTTCATGCATGCGGTAAACAAATGAAGAATATGGACATACTGAGATAATTTGTTTTTTTTTTTAATATCAAAATTTTCTTTAATTCAAAATACAAATAACTACCCAATGAGGGTAGTTATTTGTATTTTGAATTAAAGAAAATTAAAAAAATTAAAAGTAAAGGTTATCGAATAACCTTTTAGGCGATATATGTTTAGAATGTTATGTTCCATAAAAGGTACCAAAAATAATAACAATTGTATCTACGTGAAAAATAGAAGAGGCTCGATTTATTTGCTCCCAAGTATAATTATATAGATAGATTGTATTTATCGTTATTTTATAGCAAGCTTGAAATGTTATCTGCCTCTAAAATTCCTTTCATTCTCACTATATATATCTCGTTGCTATACAAGAATAGTTCATACCGTGGTAAAAAGATTACCCAGTCAGCAAGGTTTCCCTTCACTATACATAGGACTGTATTACTGAACTTCGAAGTTTAAAATACCGATGTACTGTATTCATAAAGTTTAAAAGTACGAATTACGTGAGTTAGAATGTACGCTATTACGAATTACTTTATTCAGAATGTTCATCATTCCGATGTACGTTACTCCGAAAGTTCACTATTACGAATTACGTCATTGAGAATGTTCATCATTCCGATGTACGGGACTCCGAAAGTTTACTATTACGAATTACGTCATTAAGAATGTTCATCATCGCGATGTACGGAACTCCGAAAGCTTACTATTACAAATTACTAAATTTCGAATGTTCAACATCGAGATTCTGAGATAGTATTTCGCTTTTATGTATATAGATATGTAAGGTGTAGGTATATAAGGTAGGTAAGAATAACTTAATTTAAATTTATTAAATGTTAAGTTCAGTTCATGTTAATTTTGTGTAACTAGCTAGGTACTAACTTGCCAGGGTTGCCAGGGACTTTGTTCTAAAGTTACCGCGGCCTTGGAACGCAAAGGGCATTAGGAGGACCACGGATGGGTTTTAGTCAGTAAGAGTCTGACACTCCCTTCCGCTCCTTCCGTAAGAAGTCAATTCATGATTTTAACAACGTTAAAAAAAGTAAAGCTAATATAAGTATACAATTTTATAATTACAAATGAACTATAACAGTGTATGGCTACAGAAATTAAAAATCTTAATCTAAATAGGTAATAGTAGTTTAATAAATTTTAAATATGCCAAAGTACCTAAATACTTTCTCAGAATGTCCATGATGAACATTCGAAATTTAGTAATTTGTAATAGTAAGCTTTCGGAGTTCCGTTCATCGCGATGATGAACATTCTTAATGACGTAATTCGTAATAGTAGACTTTCGGAGTCCCGTATATCGGAATGATGAACATTCTCAATGACGTAATTCGTAATAATGAACTTTCGGAGTAACGTACATCGGAATGATGAACATTCTGAATAAAGTAATTCGTAATAGCGTACATTCTAACACACGTAATTCGTACTTTTAAACTTTATGAATACAGTACATCGGTATTTTAAACTTCGAAGTTCAGCAATACAGTCGCTTGACTGCAGTACAAGTTAACTATATACCTAATATACATAAAGAGTTAAAGAGCGTCACTATATTTTACATACTTAGTTATGTAAATGTAAAAAAGTAATAACAATCAAAAATTAACATCTAATTTGACTACTAAATTCGTGAAATGACATTTCTAAAAATAACTACACCCATCTCTTTCGCACCCACGCATTCAGAAAAGGACAACAACACCTCAATAGATTACACAAACAATCTATAAATATACCTACACATTTACAAAGATTTAATCTTAAAATAAAACGAAACGCGTTGAAGTCTTTTATAAGACGCACGCAATCGTATTAAGTTTTCAAGCAAAATATGTTTTTACTGCACGGAAACACTCAAGCTTTTATTAGATTCGCATGTGTTGTTATAATCGCAAATTTTATTGCGAATCGTCGACTAATCGAGTCGTCCGGCCCGGCTAGAATGGGAACGTGCTCATTTCGCGTTGTATACGAGATAAAAGTACGTTTCCATTGTTTACGATTATAAGAGAGATTGCAAGGTTGATTTATGAATGTCAGTCTAGTTAAATTACTAAACAATATACGATATTTTGGGGTTACTTACTAAAGAAAAACATTGTATACAGGGTTAATTGAAAAACACCGACAACCTCTTAAGGGGTAATTGTGCTCATCATTATGAACAACTTTTACTATGGGATCAAATCTAAAATCGCGAAAATAAAAACAGCTGTTCCTTACATTTTGACGAGCTAAGCGACCATAAATGTAAGGAACAGCTGTTTTTTTTCACGATTTCAGATTTGGTCCCATAGTAAAAGTTGTTCATAATGATGAGTACAATGACCCCTTAAGAGGTTATCGGTGTTTTTCAATTAACCCTGTATACAAACCCCCCCTTTTTGGGGGGAGGCCTATGTTCAGCAGTGGACGTCTTTCGGCTGAGTGATGATGATGATGATCATATAAAATTGAAGGTTAATATTTTTGTGTTATACCTATTATTCAGAAATACATTTGTGTTACAATAATACTCAATACTATTAAATGGTCAATATTTTCATTATAATATACCTACCAAAATATGTTGTTAATGTTTTTCTAATGATTACAAGATAAATAAGCAGCATCCTGCACTCAACAGCACTAATTTCATACAAAAATCAACATCTAACCAAAAATCTCAAATCTTCAAAATTCTCGTATCGCACAACAACGGACACGCACACCGAGGGTGGCGTACGTGCGCGCGCGCACGTCGCCGTCTCGTAGCGCCGGCCGGCTCCTATTCCACCGGTGACCGGGAGTTTGTTAAGGCAATGTTATCTGAGACAATTATTGCCATGACGGCCTAAGATACCAGTTATCTCAATGTTAGTTTAAATATTAATTTGTATTGTAATGAGAATCTGTATAGCAACTAATTGGTAGTTTATATGGAAGAATTTGTATCTTTGTTAATAATTTTTTGACCTCTGACTTCGATAGTTAACTTCGGTTGGTAATCATTCGATATCATTGTCATTGCACGCTACTGAACGCGATCTTCGGCCTCACCCATCCAGCTGCTACCAGTCTGTTACAAGCACAGGGAATTAACCTAGTTTAAGTGACAGTGTTCATTTTACTGTAAACTGTATTATTTTGATCTAATAAACGATTATTATTATTATAGTCTCCTTGCGAAAATCGTCACTCCACTTAGTCTGAGGGCGTCCCATACCACCTTTGGGAATCGCGATCTCCACTCAAGAACACGCCATTCCCAACGGCTTCTACGGCTAATATGGCCAACCCATTGCCACTTTAGCTTGCTTATTCAGTGGGCTATGTCAACTACTTTGGTTCTCTGTCGGATCTTCTCATTTCGGATTTGATCCTTCAGAGACTCCGAGCCCTTTCCATTGAGCAACTTGAAGCTTGTGGTCCAGCTGTACGGTGAGTGCCCGCGTCTCGGCTTTGTTCACACCGATAATTCAGCCCTCATCAAGCTGTCTCCCCCCCTATGTCCACGCCAGCAACGCCCTAAGCCGAGGTCCGAGTCCCACTAGGGGTCGCCCTTAGTGCTGTTGTTGCAGGTAGTCATGATGTTAGTGTAGTACAAGTAGTTAGCTTAGGTTAAGTATTTTACTTCCCCCCATTGGCTGGAGACCCTTCAGGTCACGCCAATAACTGCCCGGTTACGTAGAAACCGTCCCCAAGGACGACCTACAGCAGTCAAATAGAAAAAAAAAAAAAAGTCTCGGCTTTGTATGTCATGACAGGCTGGAGCACGAAGATCTTAGTCTATAAGCTCTATGTTGTAGGCGGCGAAAAAAGTTGGGTTATACCACGTGTTACATAATTCCCCTTAAAAAGAAAATATTAATGAAGTAGTCTTTTATGATTGTTGTCATTTACCCCTCAAGAGGAAATTAGGTAAGAATGAAAAAAAAAATCTGGGTAGTCTACTCTTTAGTTTTATGTTTTCAGGATTGCTTTTCAGTGATGATTTTGTTTTATGACATTTTCTTTTTTAAGGGGAATTATATTATTATAAGGGGTGCATGAAAAGAGCCTCCACGAGTGACGATACTTAAGTACGTCCGGCGCACCCTGGACAGTCAGCCCCGCTACCAACCTTGCTGACTGGCTAATCTTTTCACCACAGCCTGAGCTGTTTTCGTATAGCTCTTGCTGACACGAGAGAAGAAGGAGAAGAAGGGGAATTATGTTTTTTTTTTCTATTGGACTGCTGTAGGTGGTCCTAGGGGACCATTTCTACGTAACCTGGCAGTTATTGGCGAGACCTGTAGAGTCTCCAGCCAATGGGGGGGGGGGGGGGGGGGGGATTATGTAACACGTTGTATATGTATAGCGCCGAAGAGAAATGCTTTCATTCCCCCATCACCGTAGACGAGGTCCACACGATAGTGAGGAATCTCAAACCTAGGAAAGCCCCCGGCTCAGACGGTATCACCAATAAGGTGATCAAACACTTTTCCGCCCCGCTCATAGTTCTCATGACCGCCATCTTCAATGGCGCTCTGAGTAATAACATCTTTCCGCAAGCTTGGAAACAAGCCACCGTTATCGGTATCCCCAAACCCGGCAAACCCAAGAGTGAGCCCACTAGTTATCGCCCCATTAGTCTTCTCAATGTAATTGGGAAAATCTATGAGCGTCTCATTTATATCCGTTTAAAGGATTTCGCTAACTCCCGTAAACTCATCCCCGACGAACAGTTCGGTTTTCGAACCCAGCACTGTTGCATTCGACAATTGCACCGCATTGTCGAACACATTAGCTCCCGTTTTATGCGCTCGTACAAAACGGGCATGCTCTTCTTCGACGTAGCGAAAGCCTTCGACAAGGTCTGGCACAACGGTTTATTATACAAACTGTACCAATTCAACGTGCCGGACCGTCTCGTGCTCATCATTCGAGACTTTCTGTCGGATCGCTCCTTCCGCTATCGCCTAGAAGGCACCCTCTCTTCCCCTCACCCCATTCGCGCAGGAGTCCCTCAGGGCTCCGTGCTATCGCCCCTTCTGTTCACGCTGTACACCAGCGACATTCCCAAACGTGGCTTGGCCAAGTTGGCTCTCTTCGCCGACGACACGGCTATCTACTATTCCGGTAGGAGTCTCGATAGCATCTCTCGAACCCTTCAAACCGCAGCCGACGCCCTCGGGGTCTGGTTCCGGAAATGGAGAATAGAGGTGAATCCCGAAAAGAGCGCAGCCGTTCTTTTCGAGAGACACGGTGACTCCCACACCCACATCCGTCCCGTCCTCATGTTCGGCAAACAGATCCCTTGGGAGATGAAAGCCAAATACCTGGGGGTTATCCTCGACCACCATCTGAGTTTCCGAGACCACATCAAAGCGGTGCGCGCTCGCGCCGCTTTCGCTGTCGGTCGCCTCCACCCCATCCTTAGAACGCGCAGTAAATTGTCACTTAGAAATAAGCTGAGAATCTACGTGACGTGCATCCGCCCCATCTTGACTTACGCTAGCGTCGTGTTCGCACACGTTAAGCCTTGTCGCTTTAAATCCTTCCAAACCCTCCAGAATCGAGTGTTGCGCAGAGCCGCGGCTGCCCCGTGGTTCATGCGTAACGTCCAACTCCATCTCGATCTAAAAATGCCAACCATCAGGCAATACCTCAAACGCATTTCCAAGCGTTACTTCGACTCTGCCCCCCGCCATCCGAACTCCCTAGTCGCCGCAGCGGCCGACTACAGTCCCTCTCTCATAAGTAAAGTTCGCCGTCCCAGGCACACACTTTTAGAACCCGATGACGAAATTACCCTCCTCCAGGAGGCGAGTAAATCGACCAGCACACTACACAACAAACGCCGCCGCCCGGCATACCGTCCTCGCCGACGAGGCCCGTCGCGACGCCCCACCGCCGCCGGTCACGATCCACCGAGCTCTCCCGTCGTAGAGCCGGTCGTCTCTTCAGACTCCGCAGTCACCCCGATAATTCAGCCCTCATCAAGCTGTCTCCCCCCCCCCTATGTCCACGCCAGCAACGCCCTAAGCCGAGGTCCGAGTCCCACTAGGGGTCGCCCTTAGTGCTGTTGTTGCAGGTAGTCATGATGTTAGTGTAGTACAAGTAGTTAGCTTAGGTTAAGTATTTTACTTCCCCCCATTGGCTGGAGACCCTTCAGGTCTCGCCAATAACTGCCCGGTTACGTAGAAACCGTCCCCTAGGACGACCTACTGCAGTCCAATAGAAAAAAAAAAAAAATGCTTTCATTGTTTTTAAGAGGTTTTAGCTGGACATAGATGTCTCCAAAAGTAGCGACCCTGTTGGAATACGTTTTATTGAACAGTAGATTGGTGTTAGCTCAAACATTTTAAGTCCTGAAAAATGGAAATAAGGACGCTACACATACTAGGATGATGGTAAGTACTTGCAAATGAAATGTGGATTTCTCACAAAAAATGAAGGTTTACCTAGGGGGTCATGGCCTTAAAGCAAGTTTGAGCAGAATTCCCAAGGTGTCTGATCTGCTGCTTCTGTTATTCAAGTCATTTTGGTTTATTTTAATTATTTGACATTTACAAACAATCTGTATGTTTTCTTGAATCACTGAAACAATTTTAATTGGGTCAAGTACTTAAAGACATCGACACTAGCTTCGTTACACAAAATAGCTACAATTTATTTATTTACATTATTACACTTCTCGATTGGTGTACACACTTGCATTTCAAACGGGACTAATCACGTGACAGACGCGCAAGCGTCGGTGTCGTTTACCGTTACGATGCTCTTGCGCAACAATGGCCGCCGACCACTTTATTGTTTTTGTTTTGATGTCTGTCATGTTTTTATTATGTTCCTATTATGAAGTGCAATTGGTTATTTAATAACAATATTTATATTATATTTGGCACAGCACACTACACAGTTTTTTTATTCTATTTTACACACAGTTCGGTACATGATAAAATCGACGGCAGCAAAGAACAAACGGCTATCTACAAAATCACTAGTTTTCAGGAGAGCGTTTTTAACGTGAAAATGTAATAACTTCTACAAAAATAAAGCTAGCCTCTTCAAATTTGCAATAGTTATATTATTCGGCATTTTGAACAAAACTATGAAGGTCAATTATCTGATATATATTTTTTTTTCGAAATACGGCAGATGTCTTTTTCTACTTCGCACAAAATAAATAACTAACTGAGTCAACTGCCATATGTTCGCTTCTACGTAGGACTTTGTAATTACTGATTCCCAAACAATTTTACTTATAAAAGGAGATATTGTTATTCTCTTTTATAATATATATCTAACTACGACAACAAATAAGGGGTAACTATGACTGACACCAAGATATTGTAGTTGTCTCAAATTACTTCGTAATTCTAAAGGTTCAGATATTGATATTGCAGATAACATGCTATTAATATGATGAGCTTTTGGAGTTCAAGAAAAGAATTAAGTTATTCTTAGTAATTTATTCTTTTTTAATCATCGTAATCATATTACAAAGTAACAAAAATGCAATATTTGTAGAGAAAATAAAATTTCTAAGGAGTTACTATCTTCAAAAACAAATCAATAATCGAATCTTATACAAGCTAATATCATACAAAAGCAAAGCATAGGATCAAAGGAATTGAACCCGTGTTAATACCCGTAAGTAAAGATTATTTTATCACAATAATCAAACTTACTGAACAAAATATAATTTCTTCCTAGTCTTTTCTTCAAGAAATAATCAAATTCCAAACTAAGTTATTGAAGGTTTTTCTTGCATAAAATGAACAGTCGGTATTCTGTTTTTCTACCGTAGCACGTTGATGATAGCTTCAGCAAGTGTGTTTTAATGATTCTGACCGTGTTTGGACGTGCTTTATCACGCATAAGCTGAAACAAAGCACCCAACTGGGTCCGCAAAGAAATGACAACATCCGAAACAATCATTTCAGCGTAAATCTATGCATTGAGATTGCCTCTGATTCAAATCAGTTCTGTTCTTCCATCGATTCAAATACTCGGCCATAACAATATTTTTCCACGTTTTTAGCATCCTGAGGTCCACCAATACATCTAGTACTGGTCTTATGTCAAAGCGAGATTCATCAGAAAAGCACACATAACGCCATTTTTCTTCTGCCCCATTTCTGTGTTCACGAGCCCATTGTGAACGGGCCCTACGATTGCAGGGCTCAATCAGTGGCACTCGTAGCGGTCTTTGCGAACAGAGATTGACTTTGTGCAAACGGTTTCTAATGGTTTGATCGCTTATTAACAACCCTGAAAAGCGATGAAGCCTTTGAATGCTCATCTTGCAAAGCATGAGTAAAATAAATTTATATTTCATTGAATAATGTATTTACATGTTTTTATTGTACTGTGCGTTCAGTCCACGAATACGCGCCCCACTCCTTTTTGCTGTTGGAAGCCGCGTGGTGCTTAAGCATACATTTCTTTTTATTATCTTATTTTAGTTTCCTTGCCTCGGAGAGCACGTTAAGCCGTCGGTCCGGGTATCATACGAATACCTGTGGTAGTGTCGTTATGGGTAGTCAGAAGTCCGAAAGTCTGACAACCGGTCTAACCTTAGGATATAGGCATTGCCGCGCAACTGAGTTGCGGAGGTCTGATGACAGTTTCTCCGTGTAAAAGACTGGTGTTCAGCTCACCGTTTAGACTAAAAGCTGACCCCAACATAGTTGGGAAAAGGCTAGGCAGAACGAAGAGCGATGAAGCCTCGTAATCACCATCACCGCACTCATTTTAGGATTCCATCGAGCAGTGATATGTATGTAAAGATCTTGTCTACCTGTGGTGATGCGAGTTCATTCTCCATGACGCTCAGCTACGCTGCCAGTGATACGGTAGCGTGTTCAGAAGTGACTTATTATACTCTGCGTAGTGCCCAGAGCGATGGCCACAGTACGTTTCCGAGAGCCAGATTCCCACATTCTTACGGCTCTGATCGTTTTTCCCAACTCAAGTGACATTTTTCGTCCTTAATAGCGTTCATGTATATTGATCTGACTCAGAAGTGTAGTAGAAACGGTTTTGTCTCAAAACCGTTGCAGGATTTTATAGGAAAACGACTTGACAGAAGATTTTCAACTTTTAATCGAAATTCAAAAACTTTCCTTTTTTATATTATGAAGAGGTCGCTAAATAACTATGAGGAGTCAAAAAAAAACAATTTAAGAACTTGCAGTAATTCGCTAAAATGTGCTTTATCCCTAGACACGTTTGATGTGTGTATTATGAAATGTAGATTAACAAAATTGAGGTCGTAGAAAGAGTAAGTATGCAAGTTAAAAAAAGTCAACTGCCCCACCGCCCATGACAAAACGGTCATGTGACTGATATCTTTGTTTATCGCATGCGACGCGCCGAATTGTACGACGTACACACGGACAATTGTAGATGTCCGTGTGTACTTCGTTACTTTGTAAAAAAAGGTGTAGTTGTCTTTAAATACGCGACAAAAAACAAAGAAAAAATGAGATTTTGTATGAAAAAAAAATATCACTAGATAAAATAAAGAATTCTGAATTCAATTATGTAAAAAAGTGATTTTCGCAAAAATGCAGTTGTCTTTTTGTTCTTTGCGGCCGTCGAAATAGTACTCACTTTATTTTTCTGGTTCTCCCTCGCGGTGCTTCATTGCGTCACTCGAAGGTTGTTGCTGAAAATCAGCGCTGTTGGCATTAGGCTCGTCTAAAGTCACAGCATAAAGCTGAGCAACGACCCAAATTCTTATGTGCCATGCGACGCGCAAATTCAATTATTCAATTATTTTGATGTATTTTTTTTTTTTTTTTTTTTTTTTAATTTTTGGCTTCGCGCTATTTGTGCATCTCGCCAGACGTCAAGTATGGTAGAAATTTAAAACGAAGAATGACTAATTTTTTAAGGTAGGGAAACTGGATTATTCTTAAGAAGACAATTCGGATAGATTTGGATAGGATCAGAAGAGATGAGTATGGATGAGATGTATTTGAAAAACTGCTAAATAGAAACTAAAGGTCAAGGATATGAATGAGGATGAGCTATCTACACAATTTAAATTTTAATATTATTTACAGAAATATAAGAGGCAATACACTTATAAACTAGGAAGTTATTTGTACAAAGCAATGAAAGTATAGAAGTAGGAAAAGGAGTACGGAGGGATACAAGATTACTTAGGAAGGATGATGTATTTTTATTGATAAGATGTCTAGGTAACCACAGACTAAATATGCAAACGTGATTTGCATAGATTACAAATTAAGTCATAGTTTTATTTTTTATTGTTTTGTGGTTGGGTTGCCAGGCAATTATATGCTTAGATTAAGAAATTGTTAGTTATCAGAATAATTATGTTATTAATTTTAAGTATGCTTGATGCTTGTGCGTCTGTTTGGACGTAAGAATAAATACTTTTTCTTTCTTTTCTTTCTTTCTTTTCTTCTAGATTCCAATTAGCTTGGCAGAGTAGAGAGGTATTTTATGATCGTGGAATAAATCTTGGTATTTAGACCATCAATGCTGATAACAATCACCACATTACAGTCCCAGTGTTGGGCAGAAATACATCATCTGTGAAAATTTCAACTGTCTAACTATCACGGTTCATGAGGTACAGCTTGGTGGCAGACGGACGGACGGACAACGGCAAAAAAATCACGTTTGTTGTATGGGAGCGCCCTTAAATATTTATTTAATTCTGTTTTTTAGTATTTGTTGTTATAGCGGCAATAGAAATACATCATCTGTGAAAATGACAACTTTCTAACTATCGCGGTTCATGAGATACAGCCTGGTGACAGACGGACGGACGGACAACGGAGTCTTAGTAATAGGGTCCCGTTTTACCCTTTGGGTACAGAAGCCTAAAACAGAAAAAAAACTTTCTTAAACAATATTTATTTGTATTGTCAGTTTTCCAGATGTCATAAACATAAAACAATACATTACATTCAAGGACTTTATATAAGTACTTATTACTTCTATGATTACATTACATACGTGGAATCAGTTTTTCATCACGCGATAGTCGGGTTACTGACCGACTAATAAAAAATATGTTGCGCTAAAACATGTGTAAGGGTATCATACGACCTTTAAATTGACAGATTGCCAAAGATAAACGTATTGAAATATCATTCATTAAATTGTCTGTGGTCTAGTGGTTCGAGTGTCGGACTGCTGATCACGAGGTCGTGGGTTCGATTCCCACACAACACAAATATTTATGTGATGAACATAAGTGTTTGTGTTGGTCTGGGTGTTTCTTATGTATTATAAGAATGTATTTGCAAAAAAAAAGTATATAAGTATTGTCCATTATAGTATCCATTGTCTAGTACCCATAGTTCAAGCTCTGCTTAGTTTGGGACTAGATGGTGCTGTGTAATAATGTCCCAAAAATATATTTATTTATTTAATTAATATCGACGGTGAAGTCTTAGTTTGGTTGACGGTTATTTAGGGCAACCAACAAAGCATACACCAAAATTACATGACATAGTACTCATAATTATTATTTTTACATTTTATGCCAAATGCATTCCCGACGTTTCCACTCTAAGGCGAATCATGTTAAAATACATGTACACATAGTATCGGGTAGAAGCAAAGATTATCTTAATAGTTACTGCTATAAATGCAGTTGCTTAATTAAATTAATATTCGTAGTAGTTAATTAACTTGCTGATTATGTGTAACTTGAGTTGTGTTCTAAGAAATATATTATCGCTTAGTGCCCTCAAGTTTCTATGTTTAGCGGCGCTAAAATAACTTTATACGATTACTTACAAGATAATGATAATTAGTAAATAATGATGATGTTTTTTTTATTAATTAGTCAAAGTTTGAAATGAAAAGAAATGGAAATTAAATGAAATTATTTATTATACAAATTGGATATTTAAAAATCACTACCTTAACTGCTCCGCCACTTCAGTCTACCCGTGACCACGGCCGGTGAAATTCGGCCGAAACGTCGGGATAAAAGGTATTTAGTGCCTCTTAAAGTTTGTTACGCGAGAAGACCCGATTCACTATTTTTATAATGTGTACAAATCGCGAAAGTTTAAAAACAATCACTTTAACAAGTCGGTTTGGTTTTTTAAAAGCTATAGATGTCGTCGATAATTCACAATTTCTTTCCGACTACCTCCGTGAAGAAATGCCGAAACGAACTCAAGGGTCAAGGTCTCTTTTAAAGTCCAGACATTATATTCTGTAGCGATAATTTGTGCGGTGTGTGTTCGTGAAAATAAAGTTTGTTAATCTTCTTTACCAACATAATATGTCGGCAAAGAAGATTGCTCAGCTGATTTACTCTGACTTACCTCACAGCTGAACAAAGATCTACCATTATTGATTTCATAATTGCATTCAATTTAGCTCCAGTGATCCATTGATCGTGAATAGTGGAAAATATGTTCTGTAATTGCGGTTAACTTAACCAATAATGATTTCTATATACGTATATACAGATTAGAAATGCCTAATGGAGTTGTAATTATTTTATTGCTATGCAGATGCGCCTGCGCAGCAATAACTATAGCTTGTTTGAGTTAGATAAGTTTCATCGTAAGTTATTTACTTAATATTTATCATACAATTGGGAAAGTGTAAATAAACAGTTATGCCGTTAAATTATACTCCATTTCATACTACATTAGACAAAATTGACCCATGAAGAAATGAATATCTTTTAAACATTTTCTTCAAGTAGAGTTTCAGGTCATCTTGAATGACTGTTATGGTTCATAAAAGCACAATACCATGTTGAATCCCTGCTGAGCAAATATTAGGTATATTGCTTATTTCTATTTCTTGCTAAAATGAACCATTACGGTCGTCGTAACGACGTATAATACCTACGCGTGGTGAGGCCGTGCAGGTGAATTTGTATGTAGCGCTATGCTTACGCGTAACGCGAACATGCATAATTTAACACTCTTCCTCTCTCCTATTTTTGCTGTGCCCGACAGGGTCTATGGTGATCATATATCTTTTGTAAAACCTTGTAATACATTGTGGAATGCAATAAAATATTATATGAAGATACGCTCAGAGCGTCAGCAGCCTTAGGCTTGCAGAGTGCACTTATCGACTCGCATCCCTCTCCTGGATTCTGCAGACTTATAGTACAGAAAAGCAGCCTTCTCTATAGACAAACAACTGTCTATTTTTGCACTTAGGGTCACATTACAAAGTGATAGTCAATAAACAGCTGTCAACTGTTATCACAAACATCATCCTGTTACAATTAATTTGGCAGATATCAAGCTATCTTACTAAGCTCTAAGAATTTCATGAACTAGTTCTGTCAAATGGAACTGTGAAGTACGCAAGTAACTTGCGATGAGTTACTGGTAATGTAAATTAATTGGAGAATGTTTTAATTAAGCGATTAAGCTGCGCATTGCGGAGGCGTGTAGTTGATTCTTCTAAGAATAGATTATAACTAAAGTTGGCGGTTGGCGCATTCTAAAGCCGTGTAGCCGCACTTTCGAACACGTTGTTTGCATGTGCCGATGTGCGTACCATTACCAAACAGTGTGTTCGGCGGACACATTCATAATGATTCGTAGTCGATGTTCGAGTTTGTGATGTTCGTGTTCGAAACTACATACACAGCATAACAGGTCACTGCTTCACTACATACGAGTAGTATAATACAAAGTCGCTTCCCGCTGTCTGCCTGTCCCAATTTTGCTTAGATCTTTAAAAGTACACAACGGATTTTAATGCAGTTTTTTTTAATAGATAGAGTGATTCAAGAGGAAGGTTTATACGTATAATATATACATATATTAGAGATTTAATGATTTAATGATGTCATGTGGGTAGCCGCACATATTTACTTCACGACCTGTCAAAACTGTCTATGAAAGAGTATGCGGTGCGGTACTCGGGCCCTCACTTTTGCTGTGACCTTTGGGTCGGACGGACGTTCACAATTGTTTTATCTGTTGTTTTGTTTTATGTGTTTTGATATTCCTTCAGTGGAATGATAACTGATCGTAATAAAGTATTCAGTTCATATGTACATACCATCCTGTTTTTAATCAATAACGCCCTTGAAAGCTAAAAGGCTATTAATCCTATTAGTTAATTCTGTTATTTTATTAGCTATCCTTCGGGGTACGCCCATACATAATATAGTAGAGAAAAACGCGGAATACGCGATAAACGACATCCACGCGGGTGAAGCCGCTGACGACCTCTAGTGTCTTTATAATAGGACATTGTACTAGAAATTGTGTCAGAACAACTCGTGACCTCTCAATCACCGTAATTATAGACACAATAGATAAACAATGGCTGTGTCGTCCTCGGACGACACGCGGGACGCAACCGGTACTTCGTTTATTTTTTTAAACTCCAAATGTGTCTTCCGTTCCTTGTTAGCGATTCTTGATTTGGTTAGAAAGTCTTTTCCATGATGAGACTTACGGACTCAAACACTATTAGGCCTAAAAAGTCATTGTGGAGTATCGATCGTCACCCTGACCCACCTTCAAAGTCCTTGTCAAGGTAAGTTGTTCTGTTCTATTCTGCCAACCCTTTTCCCAACGAAGTTGGTATGGTACCATAGGTAAGGTATAGTATGGTATTCAGCTGGGTGCAGTATTTTACACGGAGCGACTGCCATCAGAGCCTCGCAACCCAGTTTTTGGACAATGCCAATATCCTAAGGTTAGGCCGGTTGCCAAACTGTCGGGCTTCTGACTACTCGTAACAACTGTCATAGATATTCGTATGACACCCACGACCGATGGCTTAACGTGGTCTCCGAGACATGGAGGGGTTCTTCTCCGAGACACGGAGGGACTCTTGATGTTATAAATAGAGAAGATATAAATGATTTTAAACTTTCGCGATTTGTACACAAAATAAAAATACAGATTCGGGTCTACTCGCGTAAAAACTTTAAGAGGCACAAAATCCTTTTATCCCGACGTTTCGGCCGAATTACACCGGCCGTGGTCACGGGTAGACTGAAGTTGCGGAGCAGTTGTCATCTTCGTAAAGCAAGGGTATTTTCATCTACCCTCACTCGATCTTGATTTTTTATTAACCTGTGTAGTACTGTAATTATAGACACAATAGATAAACAATGACACTAACGATCCGGATCGTCGCGCGGGACGATACCGGTTAAGTTATATACCTTTCTTTGTTCTGAGTCTTCTTAGCAGCTACTGTAAGGATTCCTCTAGTCTTAACAAATCAAATAATACCCGAAGATTTTGAAGGTGGTAACATAGAGATTTGTGAAATGGGCAGCAGCAACTATTAGTAGACTAAAAATGTCATGACATTTGCCAGAACTTTTGTCTTTGCGAGAATTAATATAAAGAAAGGTTAAAGAGCTCATTGAACCAAGACAAGTAATATTTTTAGACTAAGCGAGATATCCGCCGCTGCACTTGATATTCTAGGACTGATAATGATGATAAAGAAAGTAAGTCACACTTCTCTTGATGCGGCAATATTCATTGCCCAACCTAAACAAATACAGACATCTTGCACAACGTCATTGACAAACAAATTGTCGATAATAATCGTCAAACAAGCGCCACATAGATACAACACTATCTCTTGTTTGTTACCACCGATTTTAAGCGGTTTCTTATATGTATGACTTTGAGAGTGGATACTATATGATAACACTATTTGTTTTAATAAGTAAGTGTTGTTAGAAAACTTTAATGTTGCATCAGGTGGTAACACAGTGGCAGACTTATTCTGCGCCATTCGAGATTCTGCGGCAAATCCATTTGAACGAACTTACACCATATCCGAACTTACTCCGTACGAAGCCGATTGAGATCCAGCATTCTAATTGCGCAACACACTAGTAATCGCTATGGCCATGATTTTGATAGGTCAACAATTTCCATAGCAACGTTTGAATTAACAATCCGACTTCGCCACAACTACAAGGTTAGTCAGAAAGGAGGTACTAATCCGAAAGGGGGTTAAAGTACCCATGATAATGAATAACTTTTGTTCTACAACTTTTTCCCAAAGTCAATAGTTTAAGAGAAATAGGTGATCAAAGATCTCCAAAAAAAAGCTCTAATATCTATCTATCCCCAGTTATGATCAGCTGTGTTTACATTTTAGGTCATATTTGGGGTCATGAATTAGAAGCACCATTTTCTGAATTTGTAACTAAAACAGGGATGAATAATTTTTGAAAAATCTAAAATAAAAATCAATTTGCATTGAAAAAAATATTACCGAATTATGAAATTTTAACACATGCTTTAAGACAGTCATAAATGATACTTTAAGTGGCCTGCGGATTAGTACCCCCTTTCCGACTAACCTTGTATAGGTATACCACGTAATGAATATTGTTTTAAACACATCAACTGTCATGATTGATGTTGGTTACGTTAATTGCCCTGCAGTTCTCGACCATTTTAGGGCCGGAATTATAAATCCGGACAACCCTCGTTTTATTTGATCTAATTCAGTAGGCCTAGCACGAATATTGTGACGTATGGTAACGTAAACGGAACGTTAACGCGAGTGAATTTTGTATTGGAAATACTCGTTTCGCACTTAATATTTAATCGAATTGAAAACTTTAATCATATTTATGTATGAAACAACTCGTGCTTGTCGCATGCATTTAAACTAAAATGCTATAGAATAATTGTATTTTCGATTTAAAATTAACTCACATTAACGTTACGTTTACGTTACGTTTACGTTACGTTACGTTTACGTTACGTTACGTTTACGTTACGTTTACGTTACGTTTACGTTACGTTTACGTTACGTTTACGTTACGTTTACGTTACTATACGTCAAAATATTCGTGCTAGGTCTACAGATAAAGAATGAAGTTTAGTAACGAGCTACCTGCCTTTCGTTGACGTTGGGATGTGTTTAATATCTAAGAAAAAGGCGAAGATTGTTATAGAAATGATATTTGCTCACCCTCGATCAAATGTAATTTTCATACAATTTGATCTCTCCGCAAGCGTTAAGTTAAAGGAAAAGGGATTTTGTCTAGGGGGCAGAATAAGTTCGTTCAAATGGATTTGCCGCAGAATATGTGGTGGTACACACGGCTACACATCAAGCTATACATTTCCAGTTTACACTGACCTCTCATTGTAAGGAAATCCTATACAATGCGAGATCAGCTTATACTGGAAATGTACAGCTTGATCTGTAGCCGTGTGTACAAATATACACCACGGACTAAAGTGAGTTTCTGAGCGAAAGTATTATTCTCCGCAAACTAACATTTTGCCTATTATGAATCTATGTATAATGTAATGTAGAAAATATTGATAAAGGAATTGAAAACAAAATGATTTTAGACGCGGGATCCGAACCACGCTCAGTGCGTCACTGCAATGTCTTATCAGAAGACCACGAGACCAAATAAACTTGAAATAAAATTGTGATTTTAACTAATAGTTCGCGACACGCTATAAACAATACTTAGAACCATATAATCTACTTACTTACTAAAAGTAGGTGAAGATTCGCTTGTGACACATAAAGATCAAAATCGCATAACAGGAATCTATCGAATTTTGTGCTCAGAACTGTAAGGTCAGTGTTGGAATAATTGAAAGTATATGTAACAACACTGTTCCTGCGATTAATCTATTCTTGACTATTCTATTCTATTCATCACACTCCAACATTCATTCACACGAGTTCACACTATGATCATCCATTTCTATCATTTGTTTTTATCGAGCTTTATTTTTACGACTACTTCCATAATTACGAGTCTGTGCTGAGTGAGACCAAGTCTTCTCTCGGTAGCGCTTTGCTGTATTTCTAACTATGAATAATGTTAAATGCGAAGTTATAGAAACAATAGCCAAGAACTCAGCCCAGAACTATATCGCTAAACTAAATAAATCCTTCGAGATTTTAATTAAATTAAATCCATAGATTCATCATAGACTGTCATTTAAAATAGACATGTCAATGTCATTGTAACTGACATCCTACCCACTAATCCTACACGAAAATTATTTCGTTTTAGTTTTTAAATTGTAATTAATTATAATTCATAACCTATGGTCAAGAAGTTTGGCGAGGGTGGTAAAACTAAAATTAAGGCTGACGTCATCATACTAGGATGTACGCTGCCAGGTATCGTCACCGCACACAAACTGAAGAGCAAGTTCGGAGACTCCATGGACATCATGGTCCTTGACATTCCTACAACTGAACTTCCTCGAATTTCAAGTAGCCATGTATCCAAATTTAACGTGGCTTTTCAGGAGCCCCAAGATTCAGATTCAGATAATGATGATAGTTCTGAATGTGACTACACAGCCAAGAGAGAGCTCCTCGACAACGTAGCCAGATTTTATCTCCGTCAATACGCCAAAGAGTTCAGAGTGCCTCTACCAGACGCAATTATTAATCCTGAAGGAAGTGAGGCTGATTCTACTTCTTCTTCTGAAATATTGAATTCTACTTCTGCTGCTTGCAAAGCAGTAGTAGAAGAACACCCAAAAAAATCCCGAGTAGACGTAGAACCAGAAATAGAAACAAAAACAGAATCGAAAACAGAAATAAAATCAGAAACAGAATCAAAAATAGAACCAGAAACAAGAAGAGAAATAAAAATAGAGACAAAGCAACCAAGGCCACCAAAGCAACCAAAGGAAAGAATTCCGCGACAGAAGCTCTTCGAATATCCTAGTGGTGATACTGTAAAGTTTTTGAACAACATACACGATTTTGAATACCTGAACTACTTGGAGAAGTTTGAATTACATCAGTATCATTCCTACTTAGATAATAGAATGAGACAACTGTTCCAAACTAACTATGTAAACCCCGAAAGGGATAATGACACATTACTGTATTACGACCAGACGACCATGGAGAAAAATATTTTAGACACCCTTCTCTTCTCCACTTCAAGGGAAATTATGAGGATTATAGTACGATTAGTCTGCGGGGCACCAGCAAACAGTGTGTCACTATTATTCTACCTCCATCAGTGTTACAGAACGAGCAGCTCCAGAAACCACATCGGTGGAATGAACACTAGGTGTCGTGAAAAACTTCTAGGAAACTGTAAGAAACGTCTCTCCTGCAAACTCCAGCAAAGCGTCGCTGACATCACACTGCAGTCTTCAATTAAAGAGATCCGCACTTATTCTGAACAGGTCATCTTAGAAACTATGAAAGGAGAAACCACTTACACTTGCAGTTTGCTAGCGATGGCTGTAAGACCTGAACAGCTAAGCAACATCCAAGTTGAGGGTCAACTGCTTCCAGACGAAACCGCAAACATAATTAAAGACATGATCCCCGGTCGCGCAAAAAAGTTTAGCGTTAAATACAAGGAAAACTTTTGGGGTACACTAGGATATAGTGGTGATATATTCAGCATGCGTGGCCCAATAATTTGGGCGATGGAGAGACCAAGACTGTCGACCACAGGGAGTTTGGAAAAATATTCAGAGTTGATTGGGTTCCTAGTGGTACGAGACGATATAAGAGACTCCAAAGAAGCTGTCTTGGACCAACTGGTCGGATTGTTTGGATATGCAGCGGCTCATCCCGTCAGATATAGAGAGACACGTATAGCAGATGTATATGTTCCAGGCTGCGGGGATTACGTTGCTCTGCGCAGGTTGACGGGCGAAAGGACTCCTAAATTGTTAGAATGGGGAGCTCTCGATATTTTCGCTGACGGGGACGTGGCTGCGGCGTTAGAAGCTGGACATACTGCGTACCTTCACATGCTTGCTTTTTTGCGTCCTCAAGCTCAATCGTACGATGATATCATAACGGGTCCGTACATTGGTAGCGCCAGTCGCATGCGCCTGTGGTTGGCGAGAATCAACATTATCAGCGGTATTAAAATGACTATGTTCACTGCTGCTTTGGTCATCGGCATTTCACTCATGCGCTCATACATGAGAAAGTAAGGATGCTAAGTGGTTAGTTTGATATACCATAAAATTTTTATGGCTTTTAGTTTTTTGACTTTGAATAAATGAAGTTTTAAATCATTTTACTTGATTGCTTGATTTTTCTGAATAGATAAAATAAATGATATATTTTATTTATTTATTAGGGACAAAAAAACAGTTACATGTTCAAGTTTAAAATTATGTGTCGTTACAAAAATTGGTACCTAAACATATAACCCACACCGTTGTTCACGGATTAATAAATTAATATACAGGGTTAATTGAAAAACACCGACAAACTCTTAAGGAGTAATTGTACTCATCATTATGAACAACTTTTACTATGGGACCAAACCTGAAATCGAGAAGAAAAAAACAGCTGTTCCCTACATTTTGACGAGCAATGCGAACATAAGTATAGGGAAGAGCTGGTTTTTTTTTCGCGATTCCATATTAGGTCCCATTGTAAAAGTTGCTCATAATGATGAGTTCAATGACCCCTCAATTTTCTTGTAAAATTTGCACACAAGAAATGGTAGTCTACAGAGAATCAAATATTTATTGCAACAACTGCTTAAAACCTGTATGACGCAAATAAATTGATTTGATTTAAGAAATTGTTAGTGTCTCACCAGTCATTCTGTATAACTATCATCACTTGAGTTTTGCACTTACATCTTCCATAACAACACAAAGTAGCCTTCATAAAATAACCATAATTAATTGAAATGATGTATTGTTATAGACTACAATACACCATACAATAGGGCATTTGACTGAAAAAAACTAATTAGTCCGTCAGTTAGATTATGAAAAAATATTTGACCCGTATTTTTTCTTTTGTTGCGTAAACTAAAATTGACGCAGAGACGACACTTAAAATTGGCAAAACGTCACAAGCAATTAGTACAATTTTTACTTGCTTCTGACGTCACAAGCCCCCACTCTCGAGTTTCGATGCGTTTTATCATTCTAAATATTCATAGATTTAACAAAAAGAAAAAATACGTGTCCATTATTTTTCAAAACTCTAACTGGTGGACTAATTACATTTGCAATTTATTGATGCTGTCAACATGCCTATTTATGGAGAATTGTAGTCCGGCCAACCGATTGTAACCATGTCAACGCTAATTACGTAAAAACCATCTAATTAATTCGTCTAGTTAACATCTTAAGGGCGTTTTAGATATTCATGTCTCGTCCCATTTACCTGGTGTGTCCGTGGACTATATTAGGGACTGTGGTGCATAGAATATAAGGTATTGTATCGTGTCGTATCCTTCTGTAGACAAGGGCAGGGTCAGGCAATCGGGTCAAGTTCGATCATGGCGTGAGTCATAATTGTCACATGTTTGGTTTTTTTTTTTTAGAATGAACTGGCATCAGCCCTTGAGTCGGACAATTCATTTTAAATAATACGACGTGTTACATAATTCCCCATGAAAAAGAAAATGTTAATCAAGTAGGCTTATGGTTGTTGTCATTTACCTCTCAGAGGAAATTAGGTAAGAATGTAAATAAGTTTCTGGGTAATCTACTCTTTACTTTTATGTTTTCAGAGTTGCGTTTCAGTGGTAATTATTTTATGTTTTATCCAAATTCTTTTTTTTTGTGTCATAGTACGGTTTTCAAATATTGCCAATAGACTCTTTACAAGGGACCTTTTAATCCCCTTTCGGCTTTCGGGGTATTTTTGTAACACGTTGTTTAAGTACGAGTACCTATTATAGCTAGAGTTATTTATCTTCCTGACTTTTCAAAATCCAGTAGTTTCCGAAATCACCCACGATCTACAACATGATAAACACATACTCTTGAAGTTGTTTATTAAGAATCGGCTACTGAAACGATAACAGATACCTATTTTGAATGAATCGATTTGAATCATGCAGAGTGAAATTAAATCGGCCTGATAAAATACTACTGAAATGTTGTTGGTGTGAAATCCGTTGCTGTAAATAATACTGCAGGCGTTTTCTTGCTTATTATTTTTCTTTGATAAAATATCAAAAATCAATCACAAAAATGTAGAACTGTCCGAGCTGCGATCTTTAGAGTAAAACTTAAATTCTTTATAGATTTTCCGAGCCTAAGTTTTCAAGAATAGGTCACCTAAAGTCACCTCTTCTTTTCATTGAGATTCAGGAAGATGAGGATCAGCATCCTCTTGAACACTAATAACAACATACTACAATTAACAATAGGTATAGACCATTCATTACACTAGACCTTATCGACGCCCAGTTTCAGCTGATACCGATCCGCCTAAAAGAAATAAACAAATATTTTTCCGACTTAAAACTGATTGCTATGAAATTTTCTTTAGGCACATAATAACAATATTATAGGAAAATACTTACTTCAAGTTAGTACCTACACTTTATGAACCTTTACAGCTGATATATCACCATCATAATTAGTTTTGGAAATAACACGTTAACGTTAATATTTTAGCAAAAAGACATTTGTAATAATATTTAATTGAAGTTGGTTGAATGCTGAACGATGTGCACGGCATATCTCAAAATCATACTGATTTATTAAGATCCTCATAATAATAAAAGCACAAACCAGGAAGTGACTGCACACCCAGTCGCAACTGCAAACTATGCAACTTCCAAAATTTGGCAGCCAAATGCAGTTTGAAGGCAATTAGGATGTAGTCAGTGCAACTGCCTGCGTGACAACTGCCAACTGGATGTGCAGCTCACTTGCTGTTATGATTACAAATATGAAACAAATGTTTCACATTTCATAGGTACCTAAATAAGATTGACTTTATTGAGTCTTCTCAGATGTGCATGTTTCCTCGCGATGTTTTCTTCCACCAGTAACACAAGTGATAATAAAATTATGATAAAAAAACCCCTAAGGAATTGCCTTCGTAATATTGCTACTTATATCCTTGACATATGAAAAGATGCAACATCGAGCCCTCGCGATGGGAAGGTTTGGCAGCACAGCGCCCGGAATGGCGCGGGATTGTGAAGAGGCAAGTCCGCGAGTTCGAGGAGCAGCGCAAAGCTGACCTCGACGCTAAGCGCGATGAGCTAAAGGCCAGTCCACCCGCCGCCATCAACTACAATTATGTAAGCAGTGTACACACGTGCCCTCATTGTGCTCGGGAGTTCACTGCGAAGATCAGCTACATAAGCCATCTTCGGGTGCACCAGCGCCCGACTGACTAGGAGTCGAAGTGGATGCCATGGCCGAAAACGGTCGGAAAGATCATCATCATCACCTACATCCTATCTTAGACATATTCCTATCATCAACCGGGCACAAATCCAGACTGCTGCGGGAAGAACTGCTACTGAGAAATTCCACACGGAAAAACCCAATTAACGCTTGGCTCGACCTGGGGATCTAACTCAGGACCTCATGCTCTTAATAAAACATGTAATTCAATAACAAGTTAAAAACACGTCCATTATCACTTATTGGTATTTTTTTCAATCAATTGTCAACCTCTGAGTACCGGAAGTACTTCCGCAACAAAAACATAAAATGGCGTATCGGAAGAGGAAACGTTTTGTTTTTATTTATTAGACACGCTCCGACGATCTCTAAACGTGACAATATCTATGTTATAATAGAAATGTTTGTTATTTTCTTGATGAAGATGTTAACAATACTTACTGCAATAATCTTTCTTGGAATTTTGATAAAAATATAAAATGTGCCGTGTGGTCGTTCCATGCAAGCTGTGCGTGCAAGTCATCTAAGTCAAAGGTTTTTTTTTATTATTATTTTATTATTAGGCTTGGTCGCGCTTGACCCTCGTCGCACCTGATATTACGCGCAGACAGGGTCCAAGATGGAACATACGAATCCAAGTAGGTAACAAAGATATAGAGGCATTCCCCTACTCCCCTCTGGCTCTCACAAACACACAACGGAACACAGAAAACTGCTTGGCTTGACTTCAATTTGAGGGTGGTCGTTAGCCAGGTGGATCGTATAAATCCCACCACCAAGCCTGCTGGGTTTTGTTGAATCTTACAACACGCATCTATTCCCTGAGTGCGGTGAGGAAGTTTTTTAAATTCTAGCCCGTGGGGACAGGGAAAATATTCATTGATCGGGGGGTTGAATCGTGTGCCAGGTAATGACAAAAAAATCAAATAGTCGTCGTAAGTTACTGATTTTAAACAATTTTGTTTAATTTCGCGTTCTGCAGTTGACAGTAGACGCTTATGAGATGATATTTGTGATAACTTTATATCCTCGTAGCCATTTACACCAACGGTAAAACTGGACCACAATAGCTGTTGTGCCATTGACAACACAAAATACTTCGGTTCGTGTAACCGATCGTCTGCACGTCATACAAACGCGTGCGTACGCCCAATCAACAGCAGCGTAATATTTCATCCATCTCGTATCAAATCGATACAAAAATAAACTAAATACATTAATGGCGACATTCCATCATGTAACATACCAGTATAACTTGGCTGTTGAGGGGGGCGCTTTTTGCAACGGCCGCGGTATAATATTTCACCAGGTATTCTCGTCCCGTGTCACGTGATTGGCCCAAAAGATTATAACGTCATCGGTTGTGGGTGGTGCCACTAAGTGTAAATAAATTACCAGAACAAAATTATTTTTTTCGCTTAGGTATGTACTTGCTTCTATAAAAAACAATTTTTGAACAAGGCGTTTACTTTTTTAACTGAATAGATGAATAACACGAAATAGCCATCACGCAAAATACGCGCTTAGACGTGGAGTTGCGGACACCAGCCCGTTATACCTTACCTTATAACACGAAATTGCAAAAAATAGGCTAGTTAGCAATTTATTTTATATTCATCATGAATTAAAAATCTCCTTAATTGTATTGAAGATATCAACAAATGCCAGCACTGATCGTGATATTCATGACGTAGTCTTGGGCAATCGCGAAAAGAGAATACCTGATACAACTGGCGAGGCGTAAGCTGAGCTTTACATTTGTGTGAGTGCACATAGAATCGATTGCCAAAAAGCAGTACCTAAGTATAAACCGGTTTAAACCAAGCAAAGGACGCGTCTGCAATCATTCTCACACAAATGCAAAGCTCAGCTTAGGCCTCGCGGACAGTATTATTACCATGGCAACAGCAAATGTCAATGATATGTCATTTTATTTAGTTCCGTGTTTCGCCGCATTTCAAGATATGCTGGTCGTAATAAAAGTAATACACGTAGTAGGTCAGTCTCAACACGCGAGCCACAGCCAGGCATTACAATTAGGCACACTGACCTACCTTGCGCAAACACTTTCCTTTCGACACAGCCAAATAGATCATATTGTATAACTATTAAAATATGGTGTACATAATAATTATTGTGTGTATTATGAGCGGTTTCTTTTGTCGCGTGGTAGGTCTAACTTTTGCCATGAGCGTCATGAATTCATGACTTGTGAAGAGGTTCCTACTGCGTAACACACTCGCAAACGGAATCGGCTGTCCCATTTCAAAACCTAGTAAGGGCTTAAAACGAAATTTTACAGGAAGCGCGCATGAAAGTTACATCGGTCAGCCTTTGAAAAGTATTTATGCTAGGTAAAACCATGTGGTTAAAGTGACTTAGTAGGTTTTAAAATGATCAGAGGCAGTGAATGGCACTTTATCTGCTTAGTGAGTTTTCGACGCTGATGTTTTTGTATTTGGTAGAGACTTTCTAGGTTAGCAAGATTATGCAATTGTGGAGAAACCAGGTGTTGTGTTCCTCCAACCAAAGGGAGGATCCTCCAACCAGGCGGAGTCTTCTGCCTGGCGGGCTACTGCCCACCAGTTGATGTTGGGAGGTTGTATATATACTATCTGCGTGTTAAATCTTGATTGCGCGATGTAGGATAGTTCGATAGTTCGCATGTGGCGAGATAGATGCCGCCACATCACTCCCCCCCTGAGACCGGAGGTCGATCGTCTTGATTAGTCAGCGGTCGTTGAGTCTTGAGAACTTGCCAGGGCCAGTGAGGGGTTCCTTTAAGTCGAAACCGGATGCCGCGTAGTTCGCAGTGAGTCGGAACTGTGAGCGGTGAGTGGTGGCTGTGGACTGCGTCGACCAGGAGAGAAGTGCCTCTGCTAGTTGACCGGCCGAAGTGCAGTATGATGCGCCATGATGCTGGAGTGGGCTGAGGGTCGTGACCAGGCTTGCGCGTTCGCTGCAGGCTAGTGGTCACATCACCCGTTGAAGACGAGGATGCTGGCTGGCTGTGGGACTCGCTGCTTGCTGCTCGATTGAATGCTGAGCTGCTGAGGGAGTGATGATGTGGCTGCCGAGGCTGCGAAAGTTGTGTGTGACGTCACCAGTGTGGAAACACTGTCTGTGACGATCACGTCGGGGTCACCAATGTGGAGAAACCAGGTGTTGTGTTCCTCCAACCAAAGGGAGGATCCTCCAACCAGGCGGAGTCTTGTGCCTGGCGGGCTACTGCCCACCAGTTGATGTTGGGAGGTTGTATATATACTATCTGCGTGTTAAATCTTGATTGCGCGATGTAGGATAGTTCGATAGTCCGCATGTGGCGAGATAGATGCCGCCACACAATAAAACGATTTTTGAAAAAAGTGGCCCTTACTAGGTTTTGAAATGGGACGGCTGGAATAGCTTTTCAGAATTGTTTTTACTTTTTTTGTCATCCTCAATTCGCATAATTTATTATTGTATTTATTGTATTTGTTGTATGATGATGATGATTCAGCCAAAACAACATTTTTTTTGTGTAGGTATTATACTCAAATTATTTATTCACCTGACAGACAGAACTGTGCTGCCAGGAGTTTGTTGCGCCGTTTCTTCTTCACAGCGTAAACACTAGGAAGCGGTGAAGGGAGGGCGTTTTTGGGTTTTGTCTTTTGTAACATTGACGTTCAAAAAGAGCTAAGTAGGCAAATCAAGTCTATTTCGAATAAGTAAATAAGTTGTGAAGTTGAAGCTGGGGCCTAATTCTCCTAAAATAAATCTTGATAAATCACAACCGAACCAAGGCCAAACCGTTCATTCAGACAGTTCTCAATTTCAAAAGCTATCAAATTGTTTGACACAAAAAACAAAATCAATCATTTTGAAAGTTTTCGAAAACAAAAACTGACTGACGGTTGTGGTTCGATTGCGTTTGGCAACAATTTATTTTAGGAGAATTGGGCCCCTGGTGCGTAACTGTGGAGAAGTCGGATTGTTAATACTTTCGAAGGAAATTGTTGATTTAAGACTGCAAGTCTGGGGGGTTACCGTGATCTCTTAGAGCAGGAATGTTTTAACCCTACAGCGCATAGTGTGACACATATGGGTCATACCAAAAAACTTCGATTATTTCAATCAGTAATTTGTGTTTCTGCCATCTAGCACCTAATAGCGAAACTACGAAGTATACTGGTTATAGAAAATAGTTTACCCAGTTGACAAGTTGGCGCTGGTGTACTTCAAACTGATTTTAATTCAAAATGCGGGTGGTTATAGTAAAATTAATTTACGTGAGTGTAAAAAATTCACAAAAAAAATGAAAACGTCGTGTTTTTGAATATAAATAAATACAGGAGGTAAGGATATGCTTATATTTTATAATATACTGACTTTTGAATGATTTTGCTGTAAATTGTTTACAATATTGTATTTTTTTTGTATGTGACTGATATGTCACACTGTGCAAAATGGTATTTTCAAACTCCCGGTTATGTCAGATGAGGCCTCACAAATTGGTGACGAATAAAGACATCCAGACCATGTTGGAATTACCGACAGGTAACGAAGATGGACTAGAAGCGTCTGATGAGGATAACGAAGATGATTTGATCACACTTCGTGATTTGGTGTTGGATGGATTAGGGGGTAATCCTCAATTATCTCAGGATGTTTATTTAGAAGAAACCTTGGATGCCTATGCATCACAGCCGAGTACCTCATCTGTAATCACGAACAGCACAACTAGAGAACCTCAGCCTAGTATCTCGACCTCTCGGGTCAAATAATTGTTCCTGAATCCAGTTCTTCACTTGTTTTGAATAGACTGATTTGCTCATCACGAGATCACTCAACTCAGTCTCTAATCCGACCAGCTCATCCGATAGTACGAACTTCTAGAAATAAAAGAAGATGTTTATGGCGTAGAAATATATTTAGACCACCATCTACTCCCTTCAAGGGCAATGACAAGCTAGGTGCACCCTTTGAGGACTTTGAAACGCCTCTTCAAATATTTCAATATTTCTTTGACGAAGATTTACTTCAGCATATTGCAGAGGAATCCACAAAATATAGAATTCAGAAAGATCCATCCAAGCCCTACAAGGTAACAATATTAGAGCTCAAAAAATATTTGGGTTTATGTTTTCTGTTGGGTCTGGTACCTCAATCTAATATACGATTGCTATGGAATTCTGAGCTAGGGGTACTATTGATTTATAACACACACACACGTCACTTATTCGAAAAAGAGGATGACCATCATCGCTGATTTCCGATATGCTAGAAGAAAAAAAAAAAGAAGAAGCCGAAAGCTAATGTACCACCTAGAGATTCCAGCATTGATGGTGTTGACCATTTTCCGTTTTGGTCTAACCCTAGGCAGCGTTGCAAGTTACCAGGATGTAAAGGAAAGTCTTTTGTGACTTGCCAGAAATGTAATGTCGCACTATGTCTAAATAATGACAAGAATTGTTTTATATCATTCCGGCAGGTAGTAATTTATGACAATAATATTGATGAGCCATATGCTATGTCTATTTTTGTGTAAGTTTGATCTCGTTTATGTTTCTATGTTTGTAATTTATAAGACTAAAGGCTTATATCCGTTTTTGTATTAAAATTATCATTTTTCTTTAATTAAAACATATAGCATTAAATTTTATTATTTCTAGATTACCCCATACGCAGTAAATATTTTGTACTCATTGCATTTTGTGACAGATATGGGTCATATAAAAAAACCTTATTTTTTAATTAAATAGTCTATAGAGATTTTTTTTACTATTTTTTCCAAATTAGCAGTAATTTGTACAACCACATATATTTTATTCATTACTGAAAAAAAAATCATGCACTGTAGGGTTAATATTACTCCGAGAGTGGGAAAGTGACAGCGCTAGACAGCTCTCTAGCGCTATCTCTTACCCACTCTCGTAATAATATTAAAACATTCCTGCTATAAGAGATCATGGTAACCCCCCTGGTCCCTTTAGAATCGGTGAAAATTCAGTAGTAAACAGTCAGTTAGCCTGGAGGCCAGCTCCGAAAATCTCGCTACGAAGTGTCGCCTGACGCATCGCACGTTTTCAATACCAATATCCTTCTAAACTGTTACGTCTCGACCAAGGCTCTTCAAATAAGACCTCCAAGCCTTCAACAGTTCAGTGCTGTCAATTTGACCTGTAGCTCATTTTCCTGCTGATGACGATGACGGAAGCTGTTGTCAGTGGCCTTTACGTGTTCTATTTACATCATGATGATTAACATTTATGACATATTATGTATGCATGTTCATTTATAATCAATTAACGTACTACAATGCAGGCCTATGGTATAAATCCTCGTAACGATTGATATGGCAATTATCAACTACGGATGCAAGGTACTCATGATTACTTAAAACCTCAAGCACGGTAATTATAGACACAATAGATAAGAGACAATTAAGTGTCGTCCTGGGACGACGGGCGGTACGCAACCGGTTAATTATGCTCGTATCACTTGATCCCGTGTGAAGCCAATTCTCGTAATTAAAAATGTTCAAAATATAATTTCGATCTAGTCTCAGTCTAGTTTTAATCTCATAAATATGACAAATGGTATTCTTGTTCGTTAACAAATAACGTCAAACGTGAGACATTGAAATGAGATTGAAAGTTGACTGAAGCCAAAAGGGTATTCTGGATATATTATGTACTGAGACATTTTGACCAGTTGGAATTCTCATTTATTTCTAGAATTTTAGTACATGACTGTTGATATTGGTATGCTATCGGTAATAAGATTTTAAGTTGACTGAATTGACATTGTATCGAGATAGACTGAGATGATACTGAAACCGTCCGAACTTTAAGTGTACCAGAATACCATTTTTATTTTATTCAATTCTTAATTTAATGTCAGTTCGGTCAACCTTCAGTATTACTTCAAATTAATTACGAGAATTGGGCTTCTGATCATAAAAACAAAGTTATGTGATCCGAGACCCAATTTTCCTAAAATAAATCTTGATAAATCACAACCGAACTAAGGCCGAACCAGACATTTTAATCAGACAGTTTTCGTTTTCGAAAGTTGTCAAATTGTTTGACACAAAATACAAAATTAATAATTTTGACAGTTTTCGTAAACAAAAACTGATTGACCATAGTCGTTCTTTTGCGTTTGGAAACAATTTTGTTAGTGGAATTGGCCCTCTGAAGACTAGACTATAAAATTTTCTCATCACAATATCGCTGGGAATAGACGCGTGTTGTAACAAAACCCAGCACGCTTGGTAGTAGGATCTATACGGTCCGCCTTTCTATACCATCCTCACATTAAAATCGCGCGCTAAGCAGTTTACTGTCTTCCGTCGTTTATGGGGGCTATTACACTATCATTTAACTAGGATCGTATATATCGATCGTATATATTGATCATATCAATGATAGTATAAACGTCATTAGATCATATGTCTTATTTGACAGAGAAGTATGGAAGAAAAAGACATGTTCGCCGACCCCAAATAAATTGGGATAAGGTCAGGAGAATGATTATGTCTTATTTGACCTTTGAGTCAAATCTTTGTATGGAACAATGATTCATATATCGCACACCTAGATCTAAATAGAGACAACTCAAAAAAAAAAAACATTTTTCAGGAGACGCAAAAAACGTAGGTATATATATTCTGCGTTGTTTGATGTACGCTTTTGTCACCTGAAAAAAATAATTGTTTTGAGTTGTCTTTGTTTAGATCTAGGTGTGCAATATCTATTACATTGTCATATACCTCTATATCTATAACTCATAGATCTATGATCCTAGATATATGATAGTGTAATGTCCCCATTTGTGAGAATCTCTCTTTGTTACTTAGATTCGTGTGCTCCATCTTAGACCCTATCTGCATTTACATTAAGCTCCCTAATTCAGAACGATTCGATGAGTCAGTTATCGAACAATTCGGTAAGCTATCTCTTTCTCTCTCGTTACGAGAATCGTAGACGGAACGAGAACAAACCGAATCGGTCAACAACTGCTTATCTAAAAGGTTCTGGGGGTCTACTCCCTAAGCACGAAGTCCGTGGTTTCGGCCTTAGTTACGAGCGTTTCCTACTCCCTATCACCTACAGACATACGATTATTTCGGGACCCAAACTAAGAATGAATGACAACACGATTTGACAGTTGTCTCTACTACCGATGTGTTTTTGCCCGTCAGAAAAGTTCAACTTGACACTTGTTTTGTTCACTCCTACCTTTTGGGCTACTTTCGGACGGGCACTTAGTTGACGGACTTAGGGAGTAGGCCCCCTGAATTGGGGAGCTGGTGCGACTAGACAAACGCGACTATGATGAAGAAAAACGTGTTTTGAGAGATTCTGAGACGTCATAAAGACACTGCATCGAGAGACTTTGAACACAACAGCTGCCTTCAGCGCAACAAAAAGATTGTAACCTTGAAGATCGATCTATGTCATTGCGCCACAAGCCCTTAGTCAATGATGGTACAAACAAAAACTATAAGCACAGTCTACCTATATCTTACTCCTTACAGTTGGTCAACGTAGAACATTGTCGCAGAGCAATCGTGCGGGGGGTTGCGGGGTGAAGGAGGCGGAGGTTATGTCCCGAGTAGCCATACTGCATACTTGGGACATACCCTCCGCGCCTACATAATTTTGACATTTCATAGGACCTGTCAAATGTATGGGCGTTGACCCACTGTATGTAGTAAGTAGGTACACTGTGCTGTAAGTATGTTTTGTCTTTTATCGACGACACTTCTCGCGTATGATGTGTACAAAATGTAAACGAACGATTCGTGTAATTCCTTAAAACTACATGATCTATTAATGGCATTGATAAACCCCGCACGGGATTTAACTTGATTACACATAAAATAAAACTTTTTTTCATGCTTTAGAGGTAAGTGATTGTCTCGAAGCCAAGGAAAAAGGTTTTAAAAAAATAACAAAAACCAAAAATCGATGTCACACATCGCATAAATCAACGAAAGCACGTCGAAATAGCTAGCGGGCACGACTATCGCGATATCGCTCCGTGCAGTCAGTTAACTCGGGGCGCTAAAATGAATCAGAAAAACAAGAACCAGGTATTTTTTTTAAATAAGCTGATTTTGAAAAACACCAGTGCTTGGTCAATCTGTGTCACTAGTAGATTTGTTGTCGGTTTGAAGGAATTACACGAATTCATTTACACCTTGTATATGAGTGTTATAAACACACAATTTCGAGACAAAACGTCAGTGTCATGCTTATATTTCAGGGAAACTGCTGTACGGGCCGCTGCCAACAATAGCATACAAACGAGTAACAGTCAACAATGCTGTGGAATGATAACATTCTGCCGTTGCGTAATGCGTAGCTCGTCAGCAGTGATCGGAAAAAGGTGAGCTAATTTACCTAAACTTCAAAGAACAGAAACAAAAACTGGAGACTTCCGTTCGACAACATTTTTTTTCGTGAAAATTATTCCGGGTTTCGGGACATCCTAAAGTACATTTAATATTAATGTTAATAGTACAAAAAACAATTAAATTCGTTTCCTATTTTTGTTTCCCAAAATTGTCTCAAAACCAGATGACACCATGTTCATTGTTTTTAAAAACGAGATTGTTTATTGTTTTCAAAAAAGGAGATTGTCTTTTATTTTTTGAAAACAAATGAAAGACAATCTCCGAGAAAATTCTCCCGAAAAAAAAATGTTGTCGTAAGGACGTCTCCAGTTTTTGTCTCTGTTCTTTGAAGTTTAGGTAAATTAGCTCACCCTTTTCCGATCATTGCTCGTCAGGTTTTTTTTTATTATTTGTCTTGATCGCGCTTGACCCTAGTCGCACCTGATGGTAACCGCAGACAGGGTCTAAGATGGAGCACACGAATCCAAGTAACAGAGATATAGAGAGATTCCCCTATACCCTTCTGGCTCTCACATACACACTACGGAACACAGTAAACTGCTTGGTGCCGGACTTTAATGTGAGGGTGGTAGCTAGCCAGGCGGACCGTATATATATCCTACCACCAAGCGTGCTGGGTTTTGTTGAATCTTACAACACGCGTCTATTCCCAGCGTGCGGTGAGGAAGTTTTATATTCTAGCCCGTCCCCACACGGATAATTTCTAAGTCCTTCTGAATCTCCCAACACCTGTTATAATGGAAATATTTTTGTTATTATTATTCAGCCATGATTGTCCCACTGCAGAACAAAGGCTTCCCTACCCTCCTTATACTGCTTTCGGTTTAAGGATTGCTGCAGCCGATCCTTACAATAAGTGTCTTACTCGTCCCGCCATCTCCTTCTGGACCTGCCGCGACGTCGTCTAACGTTGTGTGGGCTCCACTCAGTGGGGAGTTTTGCCCACAGTTCGTTCGACAGGCGGCAAACGTGACCAGCCCAGTTCCATTTTAAGCTTGCGGCTTTCTGACCAACGTCGGCGATATGAATTTTGGAGTGCACTATTCCTTATACGGTCTGATAACCGGAATCCTAAGGTACTACGCCCCATGGCTCGCTAGCAAACCTCGAGTGCGGGACAGTCAAAGACCAATCATCAGAAGATCAAGAATCAGAAAATATTACAGAGTCTGATACTCTGTAATATTTTCTGATTCTTGATCTATATCGCTGAGATCTGAATAAGTAGGTACATTTCACTCATATAAGTCAGGAGCTGCCCGTGTAGTTCCGGTCGTAAAGAATAATACTACCCCATCTCTTCCCATGGGTATCGTAAAAGGCGACTAAGGGATTCACTATTTCTCCTAGATGTGGACACATCTAGGAGAAATCGGTGTGCATACATAAAAAAATGCATTGAATTGATAACTACCTCCTTTTTCGAAGTCAGTTAAAAAAACAACAAGACGACATATTTGCCACGTGACTGAGTCTTACCTAATAACAGTGATAATCAAGTTTTGAGTCTATTATTCAATTCATTGTTACGAATAATTACTTGCGCGTGCGACGGTGCGGCTCTATAAAGTGGCGCGCGGTGTGCCAAACGACAATAAATTAAGAAGATCAACTTCGTACATCGATCACAAAACTTCACCCGCACGTAGATGTCGAATGAACAACAAGCGTGCAATAACCAAAGGGGCAATTGTTACTAACAAAACTGTTGCCGAACCACAAACGAATCATAGCAGTCAGTCAGTTTTTTCTATTACGAAAACAATCAAAAGTTTTTTTCGTTTTTGTTGTCAAATAATTTGTCAGTTTTGTAAACGAAAGCCGTCTGACTGAACGGTTCGGCTTCGGTTCAGTTGCGATTGATCAACGTTTCTGTGAGTAGAATTAACCCCCAGCAACCTCCGTCTACATTAACTGCAGTCTCGTGCAACCTGTCCTTAACCGATGAGAGTTTGTAGGATAGCGGAATAGTCGAAAAAAATATTGGTAGGTAACTGGCAGCAGCGTCACCACCAGATTAGCTCTTTTGTCACTAACCCGCTTGCTCAGTGATTGTCTAGGAATTCACGTTCTACAAGACTCCTATACGTCCAGTACTAAAGCCTCGGCACTCCGCTGCATCATTGGCGGGTCTGTGTAAGTCGTATACAAGCAACTTTTATAGAACATGATTACATGACACATCAAATTCGAGTCAAGCCCCGCCGACGACACGTAGCTGCTGATTCGTGTTTAGTGTGGCTAAAGCTTTAGTTAAGATTTGTAAATAGATAACAGGCAATGAAAACTGTAGTGGCTTGGCTTTATCACATATTGTTATACTGATGTCAATGAGTGCTCTTACTTTATATGGAGATTATCGCGCAGTTTTCTTTATTTGAGTTAGTTACTGTATTTGTCAGATGATATCTGGCTATAAAAACCGTAATACCTCATAGGCCGAGTCCACCTAGAACCAAACGTGTAGTGCATTTCACCCGTCATCCAGCCACAAAGTTGAAAAGTCTCATGTGCCTGTATTCATTGGCACCCATACCCAGGCCAATATAAAAATAGGCCAGGGTTGCGGAATTTGTTCGAAAGAGTTACCGCGGTCCTGGAACGCAAAGGGCATTAGGAGGAACATGGATGGGTTTAGTCAGTAAGAGTTTGACACTCCCTTCCGCTCCCCCCAGAGAGAGAGAGTCACATGATGATTCACCATCCATAAAAAAAACCATACCCATTAAACCGGAACGCAGCAAGCGGCAGCAGTATTAGGTATAGTGGTAGTACTTCCCCGGATGAACTATTTCACGAGGAGCTCAACTACGAACTGAACTACTCCTTAAATTCTATAGAAGTGGTTCTACTGTACTATTTTTTGCATAGCCTACACTTAAGTATGGAGTACTTGTGTGAGGACATGCGCTTCATATAAAGGTCGTAGGCGTGACGGGACCGATTATCTAACAAGGACAGTTGAGCCAGTAGACATGTGCAGCCAGGATTCAGAACGATTCGATAAGTCGGTTTGCCATCTCTTTCTCTCTTGTTACGAGAATCGTAGACGAAATGAAAGAACAAACCGAAACGGTCGACTACTGCCTATCGAAAAGGTTCTGGGGGTCTACTCCGAAAATAGAATTAAGAAGTTTTGGCTGACGGATCACACGTTTTCTAACCACGAAAGTGTTTCAAATCAGATGAGCGATTCGATTTTCTCGATATGAAATTTTGTTTTTCGTTCACCCAAATGTTACCTGGGGCCTAATTCTCCTAAAATAAATCTTGATAAATCACAACCGAACCAAGGCCGAACCGTTCATTCAGACAGTTCTCACAAAAAACAAAATCAATTATTTTGAAAGTTTTCGAAAACAAAAACTGACTGACGGTTGTGGTTCGATTGCGTTTGGCAACAATTTATTTTAGGAGAATTAGGCCCCTGTATGTGAATTGACATCTAGTAGTTTGTTGTTTGACAATACTTTGATCGTACGTTTATGAGTTCGATGTTCGGCGTTGTTTCGTTCCGAAACTTCGACGTTCGTTTTTCGGAGCTGGCTCCAGGCAACGAAGTTAGTCGTCCGTCCGAAAGTAACCCGAAACGTAGGAGTGAACAAAACAAGTGTCAAGTTCAACTTTTCAGACGGGCAAAAACACATCGGTAATAGGGACAACAGACTGTCAAATCGTGTCGTCATTTATTCTTAGCTCGGGCCCCGAAATTCGTATGTTCGTAGGTGATAGGGAGTAGGAAACGCTCGTAACTAAGGCCGATACCACGGACTTCGTGATTAGGGAGTAAACCCCCTGAATCAGAGCGCACAGTTTCCTGATTCTCAAAGCATTCAATTAATATGTTATCGAACGATTCGTTATGCTATCTCTTTCTCTCTCGTTACGAGAATCGTAGTAAGAACGAGACAACAAACCGAATCGATTGACAACTGCTTATTTAAAATGTTTTAAATCGAGTGTTGGTCACATATCGAAGCGGAACCGGTGACGTTTACGATAAATAAGCAGTTCATGCATTAAATATTATTTGTAAAGAAATCATGGAACTGCATAACCAATGAATTTTAGCATAAGAAACAGTATTTAAACGTGTCGTTAATTCTTAAAGAATACTAATGTAATCTTAACTTTTATTTTATGTGACTGTATTGTTATAAATATAATTATATTGGTAGGTACTTATTTATTTTGTAATTTATGTAAACACGACACTCTTCCAGCAGACCTGCGAGAAGAGAATTTAGAACAAGAAACGTAGCTACAATGGTGTGTAAAAACAAAAGAAACAGATAAATATACAGACACAAAGAACCACATTTAAATACAAAAACAATAAAAGTATACAATAAACTTAAATAAAATGCATAAAATACAATAAACATACTTATATAGAAATAAGTACCTATACAGGATGTCCCTGGAAGTATGGTTCAAATCGAATAGGGGCGTGGGCAATGTCATTTCCAAGCTTTTTAACCCTGAGAATGTCGGTGAAATTTTTACGGTTTAAAAGTTATGACCAATTATTGTTTTTTTTTCAATCACTTCGCATAGAAAAAAAATCATAAAATAAACTATCAGAGCAATCATTTTTTTTCAGGACTGGCGAACCTTAGACCTTTCTTGTGGTAATACTTTTACGCAGCTAGAAAACATATGTTCAATAAGAAAAAACATTTACCTACTGCAAAGGCTTTTTTGGTCTGGCAAAAATTTTACTCAAGTTTTTACTACTACAAGTTTTGAAATGACCTTGCCCACGCCCCTATTCGATTTGATCCATACTTCCAGGGACACCCCAATAAACATATCATTGATATCGTACTACTACTAGTATCATACTACAACGACTTAAAGACGCATTTGTAGAAGCTTGGAGAAAAATTCCCTGGAAATGTATGAAACATTGATAGAATCAATGCCACGTTCGTTGTAGAGCTGTAATCGACAGCAGATGCTTCCCAACCAAACATTAATTGTTTATTATAAAACGTTTGTACCATTTAACTTCATTATTTATTGTTTCGTTACCTTTGTTCATATTTATGTTAATGTTTTTTTTCTGTTTCTAATTAGTTGTCCACCTTAGTACGTTGTACTGCTTCATTTTATTTTATAAAGTACCTATACCAGTTTTTACATAATCGGTTGTATGATATTTCCAAAACGAATATAGTAATACTTCATGATGTGGATACATTATAGATAAATAGGTATAAGCCCTCTATGATACGTAAAACATTAATTTACCAAGTTGATTTTACTAAAAATAAAAGTCACACTTGGTGTTTCTAATTATATGTCGACCACTGTATGTAAATAACTTAACTTAAAGACCAAAAAAATATTTGAATCCAATCTCGTCCCTTAAAACCAGCGCTGTGCTGCGCATGTGCCACAGCCAAATCCTAAACGATGGCCGATTTGCTCAGATGTCATATTTTCCCAAATTTCTTTTTTTCTTTTTAATAGAAGTACACAATTTGGTAAAAATGTAACATATTTTGCTGGTTATGTGCAACAACCTCAAGACGCAAATTATATAGGTACCTAAATATGTTTTCTATGTGATTTCTCATCTAGCGAAGAAAATAATTCAACATACCTACAATTCAAATTTTCTGACTATAAAACAATAGGAAAACAATAGCATTGTAGCCCACGGACTTTAACAGTGAAAATCAATGAAGCATTCGTATACGGAAAATCATTGACCACCCTGGAAGGAGCCTAGCGTGTAAGTATGTGAACAAGGAAAAGGTTACGGCATGTTACGGTCAGTTGACTGTAACCTCGACACTCCAAAACAGCTGACACTATCAAGTGAACGGATACGAAAGATCTGGAAATATTGAAACGTTCGTTATTTCTAGGCTATCCATCAGACTAGGTGACAACCTACGATCGCCAAGGAATAAAAACATGAACACAGTGTATTACGTAGGAACGACATTTACGCATTTCGTGACCGTGTGACCGTGTCATTGTCAAAGAAATCGGAACAACTATCTGCAGGCCGTACAAATATTTTTTCCAGTGAGGGAATCGAACCCACGACCCGTAGCGCAAAGGCTACCTAGTCGCCCAGCCACTGCCATGATGTGGAGATCGAAGAAGTCATTTGTCTGCGTTTTCAACCATAAACATAGATCAACGCGGCCACTGATGACGTCATCGACCGCGTTTCTCTAAGACCCCAGATATAAAAAAAAACTTTTGTCGTGTTTGGCGTATTGTGTCTTTGCGTACAAGAATATGAGTTCCTTCATCCAAGTGGCGAATTATGGTGTTATATAAAGCGGCCTACCCCAACAGAAACCATATTATTACAGTGCGTGATGTTGTCCACGGATTCTGCTGTCACCCAAGCGATATATTATATTCAAGGTGTAACTTAAATGGCAAAGTCCACTCTCGACCCCCAAGGGTCTAGAATACACTATAGTTAGGCGTCCAGTGGACACATTATTTATTGGGGGTCGAGGGGCCGAGAGTGGACTAAACCACTTAAATAACGCACAGGGGCCACTGTACTTATAATTATGAACAACTTTTACTATGGGACCAAAAATGAAATCGCGAAAAAAGAACTGCTGTTCCCTACATTTTGACGAGTTATGCGAACATAAATTTAGGGAACAGCTGACTTTTTTTCGCGATTTCTGGTTTGGTCCCATAGTAAAAGTTGTTCATAATTATAAATACAGTGACCCCTAAAGAGGTTGTGCGTTATTTAAGTTACACCTTGTATACATTTGTGTAAGCCTCCTCCTTCCGTAAATACAATTACACCATACCGTAACACGGTATAAGCACAATGTACCAACTTACTACATACAGTGGGTCAACGCCCATACATTTGACAGGTCCTATGAAATCTCAAAATTATGTAGGGGCGGAGGTTATGTCCCAAGTATGCAGTATGGCTACTCGGGACATAACCTCCCCCCCTTCACCCCGCAACCCCCCGCACGATTGCTCTGCGACAATGTTCTACGTTGACCGACTGTAAGGAGTAAAATATAGGTAGACTGTGGTATTACATAGGAATGACATTAACGCATTTCGTGACCGTGTCATTGTCAAAAAAATCTCAACAACTATCTGCAGGCCATACTATATTTTTTCCAGTGAGGGAATCGAACCCACGCACGACCCGTAGCGCAAAAGCTAACTAGTCGCCCAGCCACTGCGCCAATCGTGCCACTGGGTTTTTGATGTGGAGATCGAAGAAGTCATTTGTCTGCGTTTTCAACCATAGACATAGACCAACGCGGCCACTGATGACGTCATCGAATGCGTTGCTCTAAGACCATACATAATTTCAACGTTTTTTTCGTGTCTGTATGTCAATGTGCTTGGCGTTTTGTGTCTTTGCGTACAAAAAATATGAGTTCCTTCATCCAAGTGGCGAATTATGGTGTTACATAGAGCGGCTATTTTCTGACCCCTGCTACCCCAACAGAAACCATTACAGTGTGATGTTGTCCACGGATTCTGCTGTCACCCAAGCGATATATTATATACAAGGTGTAACTAAATAACGCACAACCTCGGGGCCACTGTACCTACCTACTTATCATTATGAACAACTTTTACTATGGGACAAAACATGAAATCGCGAAAAAAAAATCTGCTGTTCCCTACATTTTGACAAGTTATGCGAACATAAATGTAGGGAACAGCTGATTTTTTTTTTCGCGATTTCCCATTTGGTCCCATAGTAACAGCGGTTACGCACTGCATCCGATCCGAATCCGTGAAAATACGTTCCGAAGTAGCCATAGAACTATTTGTAAATGTCATCCGATTTCTATCCGTCATCCGTGAGTTTCTAATTCGGAAGAAAAATTGACGGATCGAAGTAGCCGTAGTACTGTTTGTATGAACGCTTTCGCATTACCTCGGATTTAAATCAGACGCCAAACGGATATGCCAAAGACGGACCCTGAATTGTTTGAATTTGAATCAGATATCGGAATAGTGCGTAAGCAACATCCGAATTCGGTCCGAGATTTTTACTCTAGATCGGTATTTTCACGGATTCGGATCGTATGCAGTGCGTAAAGCAATATCCGAATTCGGTCCGAGTTTTTTATATCCGTATTTTCACGGATTCGGATCGGATGCAATGCGTAATCGCTCTTAAAGTTGTTCATAATGATGAGTACAGTGACCCCACAAGAGGTTGTGCGTTATTTAAGTTACACCTTGTATACATTTGTGTAAGCCTCCTTCTTCTGTCAATACAATTGCACCATACCGTAACACATTGCATGCGGTCCTTACTTAAAAGAGATTGTTACATTATAATTGTTATATTATCTTGTTTAAATTACTGTACTATTCAGTGTAAACAATTTTTAGTGAGCCAAATAAATAAAATAAAATAAAAAATAAACTTTTAAAAAAAGTAAAAACCGACTTCAAAGAAATATTAAAAGGAGTAAAATAATTACCATAATATAAAATTAACAGTTTCAGAAGTCGGTGGCTTCTATTTGCTTCAGTGTAGAGTTGCACCGACTTCTGAAACTGTTAATTTTATAGTTATGGTAATTATTTTACTCCTTTTAATATTTCTTTGAATTCGGTTTTTACTTTTTTTTAAAGTTTATTTTTTATTAAATACGTTTTAGTGTCATAATTTTAACCCCCTCCTTCATAACCCTTCTTTTTGGCTTTGACGTAGTCGGGTAATATTACTATACTGCCGTGCAGGCCCTAAAACGCAGTAACAGGTTTTTTCACGTTTTTGAGTTGAATATTGAACCTTGACGGTCACGCTATAAGGAACACAGTGATATTGCCGGTTTTTAGTTGGGATGTTCTAAACGGTTAAAAAGACGAATTAGTGAAAGCAGTAACTTAATTTTGCAGGTCTAAATATGTCATAAGACTAACTAAAATACAGTAATAGCTGTTACGTCTACCACGACTCGTCACTTTACCTATTTAAATGCAGTAAATATCTATATTGCCACTAAAAATCTGTATTCTACCCTCAAACAAATATTGACGCATATAAATTAAAACGCAGTAAGTAGTTTTTGTACCAACAGTATTAATACTGCGTGGTTGATCACTAATTTATTTCAGGCGAACATACAATAAACCATGTGCCATTTAAGTAAAAGATCTCATGTTTCTTGCGAAAGCAAAAAGTTTCTTACTATTTAATATTGTTTCTTATGTATATTTATAGCCACATGTGCTCGAAACGCCTAAAGATAAGTAACAATATTAGCAGAAATTGTTAAAAAATAAACGTAATTCTTATTACATACATAAAATTGTTTTATTCTGTAAATTCCTACCTAGGACATAATTCGTAAGTTGGAAAATTTGTTACATACTACACGTGCAATTAGTTCAAGATACAAATTAAAATGCAGTAAAAAAAGGTATTATGCTGCAAATTACTCTGCAAAGTAGCAAATAAATCAAAGATTTTGCAGTATCAAATATTTTTACCGCATTTTAATCTGCATACGTGTACCTTTTTGCGTGCAGTAACTGCCATGATTTTAAAAAAAATCATTTTATTTAGAACTTAATAAACTAAATTCATATTTCTATTCGTAGATATAATCTTTGTTCTCAGGTAATCCTCGTGGCAATAAAAATATCCACCATACAAATGAATAATATAAAAAAAAACAGCGTTAAAAAGTTTTTCGCGATTTACTCGAAACCGCTTTTTCTCTCATACTGCACTTTAGGGCCTGCACGGCAGTATACTCTTTGTAGTCGGGCATAAAAAGTCCTTACAAATGATAACTTACACGATATAATGAAAACATTCCTAAGGGGGGGAGGGGGGACACGCACCCCCTCCTCTTTTCCAGTAGTCAGTTCCCAACAACAAATATAAACAAAGCAATATTAGTAATTTGAGAATTTTGCTTTGATCCGATGAGGAGTTCCGTTCCATATCTCTGAAGTTCATGGTCTAATCATAACAAAATTTATATGGGACCAATCGGGAAGTATACCCTTTCGAACAAAAAAAGAATTTTTCAAATCGGTTCATAAATGACGGAGATATGAGGTAACAAACATAAAAAAATAAAATAAAAAAAAAACAACCGAATTGAGAACCTCCTCCTTTTTGAAGTCGGTTAAAAAACACGGTATAAGCCTGACCAGTGAATCGAACTTGTAATAACAGAAACGTTGATCAATCGCAACCTAATCGAAGCCGAACCGATCATTAAGGCAATTTTCGTTTACAAAAACTGTCAAATTGTTAGACAGTAAAAACAAAACCAAACATTATTTCACAGTTTTCCCTAAACGACAACTGGGGGCTTACCATGACCTCTTATGAAAACGCTCAAATGCCGCCAGTCAACTTCTGTTCAACGGCAGGCCTGCTTCAATCGGTAAAAATCGTACCATGTCAGTACTAAAGGTGAACGACTATTGAACCAAGCTGAACGGTAATGCTTGTTCATGGTACGAAAAGTCTAATACTGGCAAAAAAACTAACAAAAAAAAAAGGTGAACGGATTTCGTAAACGTCAACGTAGCAGGCCTGCCGCAGGCCTGCTCTAACTAACGATGTCATAGTACAAAAAGCAAGGCAGTTCAATTACCAGGCAACTTCTGTCCTGCTTTAAGAGGTCATAGTAAACCCCCTGGACAGTAAAATTCCTTGTAGTGCACAAACGCCCTTAGGGACTTATCACATAAAACAGTATCAATTCGCTAAAATCTGGATGGCTTTAGATTTAGACAGTCCGCATCACCTGTGTGAAAACATTTGCTGGCAGGATGCTAATGCATTCTATGGCAAACATAGCGCGCATGAGACAGCTGAATCAAAGGAAAAAGGACCGGACAAAATGGTCTACATGACCAATAACAACCACACATATGTCACTAGATAGGTGTTTTAATATACTACAACAACTACTGTGGCGGCTCATTTCAAATCGCTGTCTGAAAAAAGTTATGACGATGTTTCGTAGGTTAGGTTAGTTTCGGTAATTTTTTTCTTGTATATCGTTGGCCTAGGCTATGCTCATTTTCGTGAGTGAAATGTAAATTGCTGCTGATAAATGTGTCAAGTCCCTCAAGCAACAACTTTATAGTCAGCATAAATGATAAAAACGCTGGTAACCACTAAAAACGTCACCTTGATACGACCATGGTTTTTACTGAAACAATCTGTGGTTTGGCAATCAATTAAAACTATACAACTAAAGATAACAATGCGGTCAATTGTGTAGGTAGGTACTTAGTAGAACTCCTTGTGAAAAAGCTAGTCCGGGCTATATGGCTTTCCGTATTTAATACGTCCTCCAAGGAGAGATGAGTGAGGTACGCTTTTCTAAGGCCCTAAAAAACTGAGATATCGTACATAGTATTCCACCTCGCCCCGAGGAAACGAACTAGAGATTAATATGGGGGAAAATGATTGGCGAATCGTCTTTGGCCATATCTATTAAGTATTTCATCGGTATCATATCACCATAACAGAAGTATCTGGTATAATGTAGACTCATTGAGTACGTGTTTCTGTTAACTTTATCATTTGCAGTGGCTGAAAAGATGTATCCAATTCGTCGCCTCGATGGGACATACTATGTACGATATTTCAGTTGTTTAGGCGCTTCGAAAAGCGTACCTAACTCATCTTTCCTTGGAACTGAATATGGAAAGCCGTATTCGCGTCCGGGAAAGTATTACCACCATACCTAATTCTGCCGCCAAGCAAGCAATGCGTTCCGGTTTTAAGGGATTGGGTAACGGTGAAATGACATGAGACTTTTCAACTTGGTCTCCAAAATTGACAACCCATAAATTCCTTTTGGGGTTGTAAGTAGTACTGCCAGATCCATTTTCCAAATATCGGGACTTAAATTAAAAAAGTCAAAAAAATTGGGACGTAGAAACCGCGTGTCGCAGTCGCCCATCATTCGCCGCCCGCTCGTCTCGAGCACTCCTTTCTTCGCTGATAACTTCTTTTTAAATTACCGTGCTCATATTACCTGGTTAGATGAAATAGAAGGATTTTCCGCGTCCCGCCCAGGGTACTGGCGGGACGCATCTTGAGAGGGCTGAAAAACAGGACGTGCCGCCGAAAGTGGGACTTCTAACAACACTGGTTGTAAGTGTTTATAGGCGGCGGTAACTACATACCATCCGGTTAACCATCTGCCTATTTGCCAACCCTTTAGATCAAAAATGACCAGTTTACTCTTGAAAAGAGTTATCTAAAGATGGTAAATTCATTTTGATTGGACCCCAACCAAGATGAGTACCAAAATGCCCGTCATCCTTTATTATTCTGTGCTACTGCCTTAATTTTTAACAAAGTTCTTAATTAAATATTTTTTTATTTAGCCCGGTGTTCCTTCTCCTGACCCTTGGCCGGGGTCGCGGATTTCGCAGCTGCATGCACCGCGATCCCGGCAGGCCTCGGTCCGCTAGCCCCTGGCAGACCTCTCCTACAGTGGGGCCTAGCCCCACGTCCTCCTGAGAGGCGCGCGTCGAACAAGGCGCTCCGCCTTCTCGGGCCTATTACTGGTCGAGCGAGGGTTATATTATTCTTGCCCTGGGCGCTCGTGACCTTAGCTACGACTCGGACCATCATCACAATAAACCGTCACTTTGCAGACTGTCCTTCTGCCCCGTGAACTCGCGTCAATTTTAACCATTATGACTGATTACCTATTGTGATTGTGTTCCAAAACTGTTTTAATAAACGAGTGTTGTAAAGTGCCTTGGTTTCGGTATTAACAAACCCCGCGCCGTATCCTCTTCATTTTAAATCATGTATTATTTGTATATATTTGTTTATAAACACTGTCTGAAATATAAATCTACGTGTTTCTGAAACATTGGTACATGTTCCGGCTAACACTACTGACAGTTTTTGATGGTAAACGCTCTGAACGTGGTGTTTCAGAAACTACTGGCAACTTGTATCAGGAACATTGTTGCAAAACAATGTTTCGGAACATGCACCAATGTTTCTGACACAGAGTTTATAAACAAGTCTGTGTGCCTTTGTAGACAAACTTTTTCATTATTAGTGGTGTTACCTGGCGGAGTAATATTATTATCTATACCGTGCTTTCGAATACCTACATCTTTGTAGATATATGTATGTTATAGGTTGGTAGATATATGTTATAAGTTAACATGAACAACATCACGTACATGTCAGATGACACTCTAAAACACTTATTGTTTTTCACAATAGCATCAAAGAGTGTCTTATCCATGCACCGTTATTGCCTACATCTACATAGCCATAGCAGCTACTTATCCCCAGTTTATCACGTCTTTGAAGAGTATCAATTGAGCATAGATAACTAAAGATTCGTTAGACTTCTTTGGTATTAATGTTTCAGATACAGTGACAGTCCAGATACGAATTTGGGATGAAATGACTTTCACGAAGGGCGTATTTATTATGTCAATTCCACGGAGTCCTACCGGAAAGCTAAGGATTTCGGAGAAAGTGAGGAGCACAACATTTTTGCGTCCGCTGCGTAGCGGCTGTTCTGCGTAACAGTCTTGGAGGAGTCTCAATTCCACTAACAAAAATAACGGTCGAGCAGCTTTGATTCAGCTGCGGTTCGATTGCATTCGGGAGGTTGATTGATGGTGACGCAACTTTATACATTTACAAAGTGCTACAAAAAATGATTAGGAAGTATTTAAGGGACTATAATGAGTTTTTTACTTTGTGTCTTATCATAATTGGATAACATTTTAATGTCATCCAATTATGATATTTAGTAGCTAGAACCTATTAAATATATTACAGAATAACAAAACCAGCGTCTGTAGACAAATGGCAATCGATCATCGCCAAAGAATAGATACGCCAATTAAATGTATGGAAATGACATAACAGATGCTTGACCTGTCGAAAGCTCATGTCAATCCAGTACATCTCGTTGTCGTTTTTATTCTCTAGCGATCATCAATTGCCATTTCTCTACAGCCACAGCTAAGTAGCTCTTTCGTTGACAGTTTGTAGCCTGACGACAGATGGGAGCTGACAGACAGAGCAGGGAAGTTTGTTGCGATGTTACTTCTTCACAGCATAAACACTAGGAAGCAGTTTATAGCCAGTAGGGCGGTCGTTTTTGAGGTCTGTCTTTTGTAACATTGACGCTCAAAAAGAACGTAGTAATTCTAGTCTATTTTGAGTTTTAAATTAGAAACGAGTTACCCGATTCTACCAAAGATTACTAAACTGCAGTTAAACCAGAGGTTAATTTAACCCAACCTTTTAATACACAATCCGATTGATATAACCATTACATAACAATTCAAGACGAGGGGCTCACGTGTGAAATGTAAACACGTTCGATTTACTGTCCAAAACTTTACATTATGTGTTATTAATAAGTGTCAAAATAGAAATCGTATAGTTATTACAGTTTTTATTACGGTATTTTAACGTTCTATTGTAAGATAACACGCGTTGGTTTCGCGTAATGTAATGTTTTCATGCTTTTTATTATGGTTGAACAAATTGCAATTTTATCAAGAGTAGGAGCTGGTTTAAAAAAGTTAAAATCTTATTTATAGAATTATAAAATATGCTGGGGGCCAATTCTATCAAAATCATCCAAAATTTTGTCTAATCGCAAATGCACTACAACCGTTAGTCAATTTTTGTTTACAAAAACTGTCAAAATTATTAATTTTGTTTTTGTTTTCAAACGTATTGACAAATCGATAAGTTCTTCTTATCGCAAACGAACCACAACCGTCGCGCGTCGGTCAGTCTTTTTTTACGAATAGTGACTTAAAATATTTAGTTTTATTTTTGTGGTGAAACATTTAGGCTGAGATCTATAGACCCAACTTGGACTTTGCTCAGACTTTACTTTAGACTTATGACAAAGTCAGTATTTATAGAGCCGTCTTTGAATTCATCTGAGTGCGTGCTTAGCAAATGCTTAGCAAAGTCTAAGTTCACAAAATCGACGACTTAGCAAATACTTAGGTTACTATTATCCTAACAAAAAATAATGGTCCTTAATTTACTTTACCATCATTATATTTACACAACTTTTTAATTTTTTAGTATTATAAAGTGACCAGACTCAACTCAGTAATACCAGATTAGGGAAGAATTCCTTGATGTTGATAACTAATTCTGAATTAGTTAAGATAAAAACAATTAGGTAGTATAACATCACATAAAACAAGTTTTTCTAAGTTTAAAATGTATAAAAATGAATTAAAAGTTATTTTTTTTCGACAAATTGCAGATGTCAAAACGATGCGATCCGTTTCAATGAATATAATATTGTGTTCGTTTATAAAAAAAAAAACACTTATAAGCATGCCAATTTCTGCTTATTCTTATAATAATAATACATAGAAGAAATATGAGCGTAGTTCTAGATTATTTACATGTTATTATTGTTAAACATTTATAAAGAAAAATCAAGAATGTAATGCTTGAAACGAAACAATAACTTGTATTTTGACATCGGCCGTCTTAGCTTATGCTTAGCCTAAGCTCAGCATTGTCTCAACGTGATACGTCTATAAATTCCAAATCTAAGATTATGCTAAGCAAACACTTAGCAAAGTATTACGTAAGTAAAGTCTGAGCAAAGTCTAAGCTAAGTCCAAGTTGGATCTATAGATCTCAGCCTTAGATAAATTGATAAATTCTTATACAAAACTGTCTAAATGCTCGGTTTGGTTATGGTTCGTTTGCAATTTAGTAACAATTTTGATGATTTGTTTATGTTATTAATATGTAAAAAGTAGGTTATGTATTATATGTATTAGGTAGTCTATTTTTAAATTATAAAATCTGAGACTAGAAGAAAAGCACGTGCTTGTCCTATTGTAGCGTTGCGTGTTTGATACTGACCCAGTGTGTTTGTAACATTGCATTGTTTTGTTACATGACGGAATGTCGCCTTAACAATAAAATCAGCAAGCAGTGATATTTTAGGCTGTAGAGCGTAGAAAATTGATCAATTTTCCCCCAAAAACACGGAATTTGAAAAACTAATGAGGTTTACGCATCGCCGTGACGTCCATCATGCACGGTGGTGCGTAAGCCCTAAGTGCCAAAATAAACTCCCAAAAAAACGATACACTCGAAATCAAATAAAGTGACATCATAAGCTGAACGTGAGCCTCCAATCTGCAGTAACGGATTTTGTGTGGCGATAATAATGAATTGTCTTGCTTGAGTCGTTAGGAAATTACATATTTGGAGTTGTGCTGCAAATTAGTAAGCCTGTGTGATGCTGCTCTGACTCCGGAGTGAAAGATAAAAGAAAACGGAACTCAATGGTTAATACGCAGACGCAAAGACATTTTTTTCTTGCTATATGGATAAATCATAATATCTAAACCACCTCATAGGGTTTCAATAAAAAAAGGGAAAATATTTTTTGCAAAAAGTTAATTTTATGTGATAGAACATTTCGATGTCACGCATAAATGAATGAAAGCACGGCGACACAGCTGGCAGGCACGCACGACTAACGCGATATCGCTCTGTGCAGTCAGTTAACTTGGGGCGCTAAAATGACTCAGAAACAGAAAATCAGGTTATTTTAATGAAAATATATTCTTGCTAAAACTGAAAAAAACAGTGCTTGGTCAATCTGTGTCACTAGTAGATCACGCAGTTTGAAGGAATTACATGAATTTGTTTACACCCTGTATTAGTAGGGATAGTAGGTATCTAGGAGTTATTACCATCGTACCAACAACAAAACTAGTGTTATTTTAAATAAATGTAATGTCACAATAAACATTATTTAATAATGTAACTACTCTATTCTCACGCTCACTTCGTTCTTTCTAGGTCGTCACTAGTTCAAACGATAGGAAAATATGGAACAAACCGATAACAAACAATTTACCATGTTTGTGTATGTTGTTTTAATTACCCTACTAATAAAAGTATTGTATGAATTGTACTTGTATCTGCAAGGAGACGTGCATAGTGCACGATACATAGAATAAAAACCTCTCTATAGACTGCTGAAAGCTGAAAGTTAAATCGCAATTATTACAGTAGGGAATAATAGTTTCTGTAAACTGTTTAATGGTTGCTATTGTTGCAAAGAAAGATGCTGTTCACTAGGAGACAAATGTCGCGTGAAAATCCGGGACTTTCGTCGCCTGCGACATCCTAAGACGTCGACAAACATCTTTCGACGTCGCCAGACATCTGTTTCTGTGACTAGTCGTGCGATATTGCCAGGCATTTCAAGTGATGTCTGAAGGTGTGTACGGACAGCGCGTACATTGGTACGCGTAGTCGGTTACGCGTACGCAGGAACGCTTAGTCCGTACAAGGCTTAAGACAGGCACCTCCATACTATTACTATGTGTTCCTGTGTACGCATAACCGACTGCGCGTTCCTGTGCCTGTCTGAAGTCTTGTACGGACTAAGCGTTCCTGCGTACGCGTAACCGACCACGCGTACCAATGTACGCGCAGTCCGTACACACGTTAAAGGTGTGTACGGACTGCGCGTTCCTGTGCCTGTCTTAAGCCTTGTACGGACTAAGCGTTCCTGCGTACGCGTAACCGACCACGCGTACCAATGTACGCGCTGTCCGTACACACTTTGACAGCGCCGACGGTCCTTAGCGACACGTGTCGCGGTACATTTGTCCCTAAATGGGAGATTCTATGCGTTCTACGCAAAACGAAAGCAGATGGCAGCACCACTGTATCATCACAACCAATCAGAACGAGCTAGTTTGACATCATCATTAATGTCAAACACATTTTAACCAATGCTTTGGTACCAACGATCGTGGCGCCATTAGTTCCTACTGATTTCAAAATATTTTAAAGCAATCATATCATAATAATATTATAGGTAAGTCAATCCAAATCAAATCATAACGTTATAACTGCATTAAGTAATTACTGTTACTAATTAAAAATAAACTAGATTGGTCGTATCAAATTACGTACCTACCTAAGTAACCTATTAATTTTTATTCATATTTTTACACGATCTTGGAGAAGGACGTGCGAAGCCTAAGTCCAGACGTCTGCATCTAAACTGGGACTGGAACATCATCTTTCAAGACCCTTGGGTCTATTACGAGACTGCGGAGAAAGAGGTCTATCAAAGGTCATTTGTGGGATAGGCTTAAATCACAGTGTACCTACTTACTACATACAAGTACTTATTCTAAGAGGTCAACACCCATACATTTGACAGGTCCTATGAAATGTCAAAATTATGTAGGGGCGGAGGTTATGTCCCAAGTATGCAGTATGGCTACTCGGGACATAACCTCCGCTCCTTCACCCCGCAACCCCCCATACGATTGCTCTGCGACAATGTTCTACGTTGACCGACTGTAAGGAGTAATATAGGTAGACTGTGCTTAAATTCTGTCTACCTTTGTATAGCGAAATGCGATACGGTATGCTGAGTTGCATCTTAAACCACAACAATAGATGGGTACCCAAACAGATAAATAATAATAAATCGCAAATAAACAATAAAAACATAACATAACATCACGCCTGTATTCACCGAAGGGTTGGGCAGAGGTGTATAGTACACCCTCATTTCGCTATTATGTTTAAGTCCCATATAATAGGGTGCGAGCCTATTGCCATCAACCGGACACAAATCCAGACTCCGGCTTCATCATCATCATCATTCAGCCGAAAGATGTCCACTGTTGGACATAGACCTCCCCCAAGCATCGTCATATCGACTATGTTGGGGGGGTTTGCTATAATCACCACGCTTGGAAGGCGGGTTGGCGATCGCAGTATGGTTGTTAAAATACTCAGAGAACGCTGCTGCCCATCCTCTAGAGAATCCCTTAGTCGCCTTTTACGACATCCATGGGAAGAGATGGGGTAGTGCTATTCTTTACTTCCGGCACCACACGGACTCAGACCAAATAAAAAACCAAGACATAGCGTTGTTAACAGTGAAGTGAGGCCGGTTTCATAAACATGTGTGAGTGTCGTGAAGCGTAGTTTAGTTGTAGTTTGGTGTAAATATGTGCGTGTAAACGTGTATGTACAGAGCGAGGTGTAGTTTTGCGCATGCTTCACTCTGTTGTTCGCAGCGCTATGTCTTGGTTTTTTATTTGGTCTGAGCACAGGGACGACTCCGGGTTGCGAATGAGAAATTACACTTGGAAAAACCCAATAACACTGCCCTACCAGGACCTCACGATCATCAGTCGTGCTTGCCTAGACCAACGAAGCAGTCTATACAATTAAAAGTTGGTAAAATTAAACACGCGTTTTTACTCTATCGTGTTTATGAGTATACTCGACCTCGAGTATCTATCTATCCGAGTAATGACCCATCTCTAATTACACCGCCAGAGTTTATTAAACACAACTAACTATTAGCTACGCCTACCATTGTTTAAAATCTTTACAACATTCTATACGGACGGTATGAGCCTACGTAGATTGATCGAAGAATGAGGAACGAACCAAGGAGGACATTGGGCAATGCTATAATCTCCATTCTTGGCAGAAATGTAGGTAGGTACGGGTTCCTCGGGACGTGATAATGGCGCAGTAGCACGAGAGGGCAGTGTCATAGCTAGGGTCATGAGCGCTCAAGGCAAGGATCAAATTTTGCGTTCCCCAAGAAAGCATGCCAAATAAAAGAAGGCATTTAAATAAGAATTATATTTAAAATTAAGGCAGTAACGATTTTTATCTGATATTTGTAGCTTTCAATCTTCAGACATAATTCATTAACATTTAAGTTAACATTATATTTTAACTCGAGGTCTCGAGGTCAGAAGCCAGAAAGTCTGACAACCAGTCTTACCAAGAGTATCGTATTACCCAGTTACTGGGTTGTGGAGGTCTGATAGGCAGTCGCTCCATGTAAAATACTGATATTCAGCTGCATCCGGTTTGACTGGAAGTCGACCCCAACATAGTTGGGAAAAGGCTAGGCAGATGATGATAATTTTAACTCGAGGTCTGCTGCGGTTTTTTCAGTATGTATTGAGCCGCCTAATTTGCGCCCACCTAGGTCCTGTGCCACGAGCAGCCGCCGCTAGATCCGACATTGCAAGAGGGCACCTTCTCCACACTCTTTCAGGCTAAGGACGACCACCGGGTGATTTTAGTTGGTAATAGTTCAAAGCACTCCTCCACCTTTCCCAGGGGTATTAATGAGAATTTCCTGTAAAGAAAAAGGGTAAGTAAAAAGGTAAAGGTAGGTAAGTTACCTACGGATAATAAACTAATACCGGATAAGATAAGGAATGACCGAAATGTCTTGATCGCCGTAAACTTCGTGCAGGTGGTAACGCAATAGATATTTGAGGATCAAAATTGGGTTTCATTTAACACATAACCAACATCATCTTGGGATCGGCCATTTTTAACCGACTTCAAAAAGGAGGAGGTTCTCAATTCGTCTGAATGTTGTTTTTTAAGTAAAGTTTATTTGATAGATTTTACAGTAGGTACCTACCTAATTGTTTCCTTCCTGAGTGTAGAACTAGGTACCTACACGCCCGAAATTTCGGAAATTTTATATTCAGGGCAGCCAATATAAACCAGCCGTACTGTAGTTACCGCAACCGAAATATAAAAAATCTAAACCCTTTAAGTAGGTAAGTACGCACGTGGTACGCACGTAACGCACGGCTCCATATCCAGAATAACCTGACCTCTCATTGTACGGAAAGCCTATACACTACGAGATCAGCTCATACTGGATATTGGATAGCTTGATATGAAGCCATGCGTACATTAGCAGAAAAAATGCCAATTTTCTATATTAATTAGTGTAGGTACCTACAATGCGAATAAGTTGTTCTGCTTATTTATTGTTCTGTACCTATGTATACGATAAGAATAAAATAGTGTTTTGAACTAGTTTTAAAGAGCTGTTAAGATATTGTTGGACATATTTTTAATTAACTTTATTTAATTTCCTTTTTAATTGAAGTTATCTTAGTTTTGATAAAATGAGGCACAATGAAACGTACACAGGCAATAGTGTACCTATGTTCCAACTAGTCGGCGACTAGTCGGCGAAGCAGACTATCCGGCCACTTTCGTAGTCGGCGACTATTCGGCAAAGAGCGCCGACTATCCGGCTTCTACTTGTTTGTATATATTTATGAATAAAATGCATGTAGGAGGAATTACATTTTGGTACAAATAAAAACATAGGTACTTACGAGAGTTTCTTTTTAACATGGTTAAACTGTAGGTACCTAATTGAGCTCTTTCACTTTAATGAACAATAAGAGTAGGTATTGTCTTTATTTTTTTACACAAAAACACCGATTTGACCCGTGCAAGATCAAAAATTAAGAAACAATCCGAAGTAAACAAAACGTGTTCCGATTCAGACACGCTCGCAGGCGGCGCCGGCGGTTGCAACTTGCGCGCGAATAAGCTGTAAACCAAGCGTCACTTAAATTTCCGAAAATCCCCGAAACCTAGATCGGCTTGGCCGACTTATCGGCCGACTAGTCGGCCTCTTTACAACCGACTAATCGGCTAGTCGGCTAGTCGGCCAAAGGTATAGTCGGCACATCTCTAGTAGCCAGGTAGGTATATAAAGCCAGTCACACTACGAAAAAAATCGGGTTAAATAAATAGCGATGTACTTAGAAATTACAGGGATTTATAACAGCGAAATAAATATAAAAATGTAGCATCTAGCTAGTGTAAAGTACTAGGAAAATTAGTGGTATTGTAGACTTTGAGTTATACAAGTGTTTGAAAGCAGGGCACGTACTTTTGAGGTCAAGTGTCCAGCCTCGGAATAACGTGTTACAGCATTTCAATTCAGACAAGCGACGTAACGTAATATAAAAAATCATTGCCAGACACCTTTTCAAAAATAAGAATCGAACAATCCTGCACAAAATAATAAATTGGTATATTTTAACAAGACAGGAGCATTTTCTAAATTCTTGAAATTAAATTATCAACACATTTAGTGTAGATAAGAGGAATTAGACAATGCTTAAAGTGAAACATGCTCGTAGATTTAAGTTAATTCATCAAATAATAGTAGTTTATAAAAATAATTAACTAACTAGATACTAAACGGGCATCAATAGGGCTACCTAAAAGAAGCATGCTTTTTATTTCTAAATCTAACCGAAAATAATACCCGTATTGAAATGAAAACGTTCCGTTTTTTCTTATCATCAAGGCCTATAATATTATAATAATGGAGATAGCCTATTCTTTTTCTAAAATAAACAATTATAGGATATGTCTTCCTTATTTCTTTTTGACGAAAGAAATTTACTTCCTAACTAGAATTCATTGTTGATATTGTTCAAGATGAGCTCCGGTGACTACGCGCGAATGGTTCGCACAATGCACCTCGCCTTCAGCCCGGCTAACGTTCCGATTCCGACATTGAAACAAAACGTTTTTTCACATTGCGGATCTGTCGCTATAATTCGACCGAATTAAATATTCCACTTGCAGTTCTAAATACAATAAAGTGCAATGTGCTCTTGTAGTGGGTCGTATGCTATTGTTTGGTCCGGCAAAACGTTAGGTTTACTTCGCGGAACGCTAGTCGTGTCGCGCCGCAGCCGAGATTCACAACTATTGTTGACGTGCGCGTATAGTTTACGAATACGAAATGTCATCTAATATAATTAGCGATAAATATGCAAATGATACGAAATTGAATAGTTTTAGTGCGTTTACTGATAAAAGTTTGGCACCAATAAATGGGAGGTATAGATCGAAAAGTTTGTCAAGTGATAAGTTGAATAAAACGAATGCGGATCGAGCGGCAATTTTGGAAGACGTCGAAGACCATCATGTTTCAGAGAAGTCTGAGACTCCAGGGTGTTTAGTTGGCAACAGAGTCAGCGAGCAAGAAGGTCACACCACTATGAACGGGTGAGTGCTGACTGTTTACAAATACTGGTGACATAATTTTTTTTTTTTTATCAATCACCTTGATGACCTCTGATATTATTTGACATGCGATCTTGTTTATTTATTATCTGTTAAAAAGTGCCGACGAATCATTAAGTTGACTCGATTGTTATTATTGGTGTTATATCATAAATGTTGATGTAAACGTCATAATATTTGGGTTTCTAGTGATTATCATAAATGATTAGCTGATAATTATTTAATTGTCCACCTATTAGTTATCAAAATTATCAATACATCTTCATGAGTTCATTCATAATTTTAAAGTCAGGTAATGTGTTATCTATTCTTTCAACCAAAATATTAACCTAACTACAATACTTAAAAACTTTCTTTTAAATATATTTTTATAACTTTAAGACTATTAGACTTTATTTCAACATACCTACTTACTAGTAAGAATTGGTATTATTAATAGTGTGTAAAATAAACAACCTAAATAAAGTACCTACTAGTTAGGTAAAGTAGATTATATGCTTGAATAATTCAAATAACCCAATTAAATAATTTCATTAAATAGTAGGTACCTACTTACCTAGTTCTTTAATTTGTATTTTATTGTAATTCGGTTCCAAGTGTAATAGCATCCACTAAGTATTAGTTTGTTAAACTAATCAGCATTATACACACAATACATAATTAGGATCATTAAATTAATAATAAATTAACCACAACAATACCTATTGTCAAAATTCACATGTCAGTTAGCAAAGTTATCTGTAACCATTATTATTTATATAACTCTCATAAGTTTGTTATTATAAGGTAGAACCCAAGACCAATCTGTTTTAGATCTACTATTAATAATAATTGATTTAACTAATTGATTTCATGTAATAATAAACATACAAATGACTGTACTCCAACAGTGCAACCGTGGATAGTCCCTGGTTAGTGCCCCATCCCATTTTAGATTAAAGTTCTCAAAGGAGCCTCTGCGCGTTGGACCTGTGTCCCCCGTATGCCTTCCAAAGGACCGGACATCTTCCGCACGGAAGATGAGCCATGACCAAAGAGAGAAACAAACAAAACCTATCATAATGTTTTTAGTATAAAATGCAAAAGATAGATCGTCAAGAACTATCCTAATTCAGTTAAACGTTATCTACGTTGAGCTGCATGTAATTTACTATCAAATACTATCAATACTCTGACATATCTGACTAATTTAGATAATCATTTTTGTATTATGTATCATCTATCTAATCTAATCTAACCATATAATAATGTTATATGAAAGTATAATGTGAAAGTTTGGAGGTTTGTTAATCAACCTCTGAACAGATGTTTGAAATTTGGCACACAGGTAGGACATGATCGGATATATATTTATGGAATAGTCCGATCTGTCCCTTCGTCGGTAACAGGGGGACAGATCGAAACTTTTTATTTCTATTTGTCCCTCTAAAGAACAGCAGGAGACAGACCAGAAATAATTCGTTAGATCTGTCCGTTCATCTTGGTGACAGGGGAACAGATCGATTTTTTTATTCCAGATTGCCTCCCTAAAGAGACAGATCAGGGGGATATCGGAATATTCCATTTTTATCTAGGAACATACGGTAGTTCTCCTAGGATGCCAGGAAAATCGCGGACTACAGTTAGTTTAGTAAAGGACTCAAGTGAAATCGTAGGCAACAGCTATTATCAAATATGTATGATGCTTTTATTACTTTTCTTGTTCAGTATGTCAAACATAATTTTGAAAACAGCTGTTTCGTTATTTACAGAATTTCTCTATCAGATGCCTTATTGTAAGTACCTAAATCGTCTAGACGCAATGTAATGTAGAATATACATCATATTGCCTCCGTATGACTTGGGTACGTAACTACATTGACTCCTATGACCATTACAATGAACGGTCATATTGCCAAAAGCATCATGCAAATGCAGCGTAATGCACAATAGAGAAAATGGCAACCTTCTAAATCATAATTGCTGTTCTTTTAAGTGGTGCCATTGTACTTTACGTAGATATTGATAACTTCTGTTCACCTTGTTAGTTTGGAGAAGTATGTTTGTTGATATACAAAATCAAGCTGACATTCTGTTACTTGTCTGTCATTCTCCAATTATCAAGACAAATAATGTACCGTACACGGACTAGAAAAAAAAGAAGGACTCCGCGCCACGCATATCAAAAGTGAAGCACCGTACCGATCTATGTGTGCGTGATTTGAGGGATACCAGATAAATGAAAATTTCCCCATTTTTTTTTTATATTTTGAAAGTTTCATTTCTTTAAATGAAGCCATATAAGAAGTCCGCTTACATTATTTAATTGAAATTACAAACATATACTTAGTTAAAACTTAAAATTAAGTATTTATTTTGTATGAGTGACAAGAAAAACGTTTTCGACGGAATTCAATGTTCTTCATCTCTGCAGGCTCTTATTATTTTAATCCAATCATTATTCCATGGTTGATTTGCTGTAGGAAATCTATAAAAATAATCATATTCAATACTTGCAAAAAACTCACAAAGAACACAAAAAAATGGATTACCCAATCTCTCGGGAAAATTACCCATTTATTTTCCGACAGCACTTCTATGTCTTTTGAGGTTTTGTGTTCCAATAGTAATGATTTTAAAATGTCAAAAATACAATAAATCAACAGGTTAAATAAGTGTCTTACTTGTGAATGTTATTCCTTGACACTTTTTCTGGGATGTAGAATTATTTTTAAACCATTTCACAACACAAGAAGGCATTATTTTATTTTATTACTTGACGTAAACAGTACCTACAATGACGGCGCGGTGCCGCGTAATGGCGGCCAGTCGGCACCGTATGATGTAAATGTGTGCGTGAGGCATGTTTGTACAAACGGTCCGGCATACTTAAGGTGCTTCACTTTCGATACACGTGGCGCGGAGTCCTTCTTTTTTTTCTAGTCCGTAACTACTTTACGTTCACACTGAAATGCGCTTATATTATCGTCATAATTGCATTTAGGTTTTCATAATGTTTTGTATTTGATAAATATTGTAATATCTGTTTATTTTATTATTTTGTAAATGTATTTTATATAATTTATATTTACTTATCTATGAATTTGTCGTCTATTGAGTACAAAATAGTCAACTCAACTTTTTTTTGTACTTACCTATTTTAATGCCTCACTGACCCAAATCAATCTTTGACCCAACGATTGACTAACCTTTGGGTCAAAGAGAACAGCAGTAGAGAATGCCTTATGGCATTAATTCCGCCTTATGTACCACCTTTGTGCATAGAAGTATAATAAATTTTCCTCTCAAAATCATAATTGAAATAAATCAACTGTTATTTCCATCAGTCAATTAAAATCAATTACTTACATTTAATTAACAGTAATTGAAGATAAACAATTACTATACCTAATACGTTATACTTATCACTGACGAGTGGTATCATTAGGTAGGTAGGTACTAATATGACCTCTGGACAGGCCTTCACTGATTGATTCTGTCCCTTATCTGTCAAAATGCATTGTTAAAGATAAGGATTTATTTAATTGACGTCATTGCAGGCCATTAAAAAAAAAGAATTGAAGACAAAAGGGAAAAGTTGAACAAAGTTAAAAAAAAACTTCCTCGATAATTATTTATTTACTTAAATGACGTCATAGCAGTACCTACATTGAAAAAAAAAGAATTGATGGATGAACAGAGAACAGCAGACTTACTCCCGACAGAATCGAGTTTTGAATCGAGTCGACTTAGTGTCAATTCTTACTCTTGAAATCGAGAAAACTGCACGACCGTGCTGAGGTTTGATTTAAAACTAACAAATATCAAAAACAGTCGTTAATTTTTATTCGAGCCGGTGCACAATTGTGCGTTTTTGTCGATTTCAAGAGTAAGAATTGACACTAAGTCGACTCGATTCAAAACTCGATCCAGTCGGGTAAGACTGCAGTTATTAAAAAAAAAGTTTTTTTTTATTCACTGTCCAATGTTTGTCTTGCTATCAATTGATTTAAAACTTTGATGAATATTAAGAAAATGTAGCTATGCAAAAATGTAAACTATTAAATATTGCCTCATTTCATGAACAGTTGGTCAAGAAAAAAAAAATCTTCTGTAATGTGGGTTATGGTTCACTTAATAGTATAAATACAGTCTTTAATATTGTTTGGAGCAATGTTTAATAATAGTGTATTGGGCTATTGGGTCTAAAGTTACCAATACAAGCCACAATAGGTAGTAAGGCCATTGCTCATGTATAGAACATTGACCAATTTCCCCCAGATAATTCATTCACATGAACAAATAGATCAGTAGATACCTAATGTAAGTAAGTTAATTCATTTTTGTCCTGTGCCTGTACTGTACATATTACTTATAGGGCTAAGGTTTAAAGAAAAGTAAATAATAAACAATTTGGCAATTTATTAAAACTATTACTACAAAAAAAAACGATTATTTTCTCATAAAGAAAATAGAAAAAAAGGAAATTAAAAAAAAACAATATTACTTACTTAAAAATAAAAATGACAAGGACGCTTTCGCCACATCTTCCAAAAAAGTTAGTGGGAAGTGCCGTGACCATAATAAGGGTTAAAAAGATTAAGTATTTCTACAGATTATAAATTCTTATCTATGTATAAATTAACGTTTTTTTTAACAATAGGTACTTAGTACTTACTGTGTACATACATCGTTTAAAATAGGTTTGTATGTCAACATTGTCAACATATTTGTTTCAAATTATGAATCTATTTCCAAGAATGTAACGCTATGCGCCATTAAAAGGTTAAATTACAATTTCAGAATAATTATAATAAATTATTAACTTATCACTGACCCACTTTTTGAATTGTATGTAACTATAGTCAGCAACTATAGTTGGAGTAATATTAAAACTATTAGGTACAGAAAATAAATTAAACCCAAAACGAATATCTTGAATGAAAGAACTGGTTCGACTTATAAGAAAAAAATCAGGGGGGCTAATAACTAAACGTCAAATAAGGAGAATCATATAAAAAAAAAATGCGCCACGCAAGCCCAATGTTCACCACCATCCACCATGTGTAGTAGTTTAGATTATTAAGACTAGCTAATCGATATATAATCTATTGTTAATTAAACTCCAAAAATAGTAATAATATTGATGAATATAGAACTTAATATTATTTTAGAGAACGATAATATTGATATTAAGTAATCCACGGGTACACGTAGGCATGAATCATCGATCGTTTTGCAGGCAAAGCCATCTGACATACCTGACTGAGTACCTACTGATCTATCCGTCGGACAATTATAATGGGAGGCCATGGCTGTTATCTAAAGAGCTAAAAAAAATTAGAAAAAAAAGCAGTGATAAGCCACCATCTTGGACACCACGTTGGAGGTTCTGGGTCGGATCCTAGCTCGCATCTTTGACTTTTCAAATTCATATGCGGATCAGAATTTAGTATTTGACTGAAAAAATCAAATTAGTCCGTCACTTAGATTATAAAAAAATATTTGACCCGTATTTTTTCTTTTGTTACGTAAACCAAAATTGACGAAGTTACGGCACTTAAAATTGGCAAAACGTCACAAGCAAGTACTTACAATTTTTACAATTTTTACCCACTCTCGAGTTTTGATGCGTTTTATCTTTCCAAAATATTCATAGATATACATAACAAAAGAAAAAATACGTGTCCATAATTTTTCAAAACTCTAACTGGCTGACTAATTAGATTTGCAATTTATTGATGCTGTCAACATGCCTATTTGACTATCACTTGCGTTAGCGGTGAAGGAAAACATCGTGAGGAAAACTGCACACCTGAGAAGGCTCCAATCAGTTCTCGATGATGTGTGTAGTCCACCAATCTGCAGGCCAGCGAGATGGACTAAGGTCTAAGGGTCAAAATACACGTCCGACAGTTGCTTCTGGGAGCCGGATCCGACTATCTGATCGGATTCACGAAATACACGTACGATTCTCGTGTCCGATTTTTTCTGGACGACGACGACGCGCGGACGATGCTTACGATTCTGTAGGCCTAGCACGAATATTTTGACGTATAGTAACGATTAATGTGAGTTAATTTTAAATCGAAAATACAACTATTCTATAGCATTTTAGTTTAAATTTATGCGACAGCCACAATTTGTATCATACACAGATATGAATAAAGTTTTCAATTCGATTAAATATTATGTGCGAAACGAGTATTTCCAATTCAAAATTCACTCGCGTTAACGTTACGTTTACGTTACCATACGTCACAACATTCGTGCTAGGCCTACTGACATCGGATCCGAGAGTCTGATCGTACGTGTAACTCATGTTCAAACAAATGTATGACGTGGAGGCCTTCAGATAGTCTGATCAGACTGTGGCGGCATCTATCTCGCCACATGCGAACTATCCTACATCGCGCAATCAAGATTTAACACGCAGATAATATATATACAACCTCCCAACATCATCCGTTGGGCAGTAGCCCGCCAGGCACAAGACTCCGCCTGGTTGGAGGATCCTCCCTTTGGTTGGAGGAACACCACACCAAGTTTCTCCACAAGACTATTGGAACCGACTATCGGAGGCAAGTAGGTATGGGACGTGTATTTGGGCTCTAAATCTTTTCATTTTGAGAAGTGGTACGTGCCCAGCAGTAATACAGTTATGGGCTGATTATGCAATGCCATTGCTATTTGAAATCACATAGATTCTTCCTGACTATCGATTGGACCAATTACTATTACACCAGTAATAATAAAGAACTTTGCTCAGCAGTGCAGTGCACAGATGCAAGCTGTAAATGACTATCAAAAAAAGTTATTAACTGATGAAGGAGTAATGAAGGGCAACAATTTTATTTGTCCAGCAAGTCATTTTAAGAATCCCGATCCTGGGTCAGAGGGCCTACTTCTAAAAACGAACATCGAAGTTACGGATCGAAGTCTAGATGTTATTTAACATTTGGGAGTAAGGTGAACTAGATGTTATTTAACATGGAGTTTCTTGCCGGCTCTTCTCCATAGGAAACGACTAATTGGAACCGTGCACCTAAATTCGACTTTTCATAAGCGCCTGTACCTATTGGCTTATGTGAAATAAATTTTTTTGATTTTGATTTGTATTTTGAACGAAAAACAAAATGTCAAATCGCGTAAATCGAATCGATCGTCGGATCCGAAACACTTTCGTTGTTGGAAATCGTGCGATCCCTCTGCCGAAACTTCGGAGTAGGCCCCCAGATAATTATGCTGGCAATGGGGATGGCAACGGTGGAACTAATAGCGTTAATTTCGATTGGACCAATGTGGTCTTATTCGTTGCAACACTTGCAACCAATTACAATGTCAAAGACATTGCAGCATTGCGACCAATACCTAAGAGGACATTGGAACAATCGAAAGTAGTGCCATTAATTCCACAGTTGCCAAAATTCTTCCCAAATGTAGCCCAAAATTATGCCTGTAATATGAGCTCGACCTTTATCATAAACCAGGCAATGTCATTGGCTAAGAGCGGTTACGCACTGCATCCGATCCGAATCCGTGAAAATACGTTCCAAAGTAGTCATAGAATTTTTTGTATGGTAGTTTACGCACTAGATCCGACTTCCGTCATCCGATTTCTCCGTCATCGGAGAGTCTCCAATTCGGAACTGTAAACGCTCTCCTAAGCTCTGCGTTGGAATGACGTAGATATGCCAAAGATGGCCCCTGAATTGCCTGAATTCGGTCCGAGTTTTTTTAGACTCTAGATCCGTATTTTCACGAATTCGGATCGGATGCAGTGCGAAAAGCAATAGGTATCCGAATTCGGTCCGAGTTTTTTGTTTCCGTATTTTCACGGATTCGGATCGGATGCAGTGCGCTCTAACTGAGGTCGTTATTAAACCTCCGTTTAACCCTTCAAGGATGACAGGCGTGAAGGTCATAATATTATGTAAATATAATTATGTGTTGTCTTGAGCGACTGTAGTACTATCTATTGTGAGAGCACACATCAAAACAATTAGACTAATCAATTGATGATAGATTGATCGCCGCACGTTCATCGTTATGCATTATGTCTGCACGTAACTCTTATCGCAAATTTTATGCTCGTTCGTCGTACATACATACAAATTATATTTAATTTTTTAAATACACATCTACTTATTAAAAAAACAATGTACAAGGTTAGTCAGAAAGGGGGTAGTAATCCGAAAAGATGTTAAAGTATTCATAATAATGAATAAGTTTAGTTCTACAATTTTCCCCAAAAGTCAATAGTTTAAGAGAAATAAGTGTTCAAAGATTTCGTAAAAAATATGCTAAAATCTATCTATCCTCAGCTATGATCAAGCTCGTTTACATTCTAGGTAATATTTCGGTTCATGGGTTAGAAGCTTAGTTTTCTGAATTCGTAACTAAAACAGGAATGTCTAATACTTGAAAAAACTAAAATTATTGTCATTTTGCAGGGAAATCAAAATTATCAAATTTTGAAATTTTAACTCCTGCTTCAAAACAGTTATCAGTGACTCTATAAGGGGCCCGCGGATTAGTATACACCCTTGTCGACTAACCTTGTATATTTAAAAACCATCGGGAACAGGGTCCAAGCTGTCGGTGGTCAGGTCCTCAGAGAGAGGAACTTCCTAGCAATACACATGTCGAGAGGTACCGCTTTCTGTATCAAACCCTTGATCCAGACGCCTAACGAGAGCCTCTTTAGATCTTGGTCGAGGTTCTTGCCTGCAATGACTGCTAAATCAATATCCCACATGGCGACAACCTCGTGTGCTTAGTCTTGATATTTAATTTCTTTATCCTTCTCGGCTTTCACAAGGTTCTCGTCATCGCAAATAAGTTCATGAATATTGTAAGATGCATTATTTTAAGATTACCTACTAAATCTGTTATCTTATGCAGCGGCACGAACTATAAACTACTATAGCTACGAGAGTAGCTCATGTTGTGGTGTAACGATTAGTCAAGGTTCGTAGCGGGGCTGATTGCCTAGGGTGCATCGGACGTCCTTAAGCATCGTCACTCGTTGATGTAGGCACCGGGCCCGGCCATGATCCACCGAGCTCTCCCGTCGTAGAGCCAGTCGTCTCTTCAGACTCCGCAGTCATACCGATAATTCAGCCCTTATCAAGCTGTTTCCGCCCAAACCCCCGCCAGCAACGCTCTAAGCTGAGGTCCGAGTCCCACTAGGGGTCGCTCTTAATGCCGTTGTTTGCTAGTAGTAGTAGTCATTATGTTAGTGTAGAAGTAGTTAGCTTAGGTTAAGTATTTTACTTCCCAACCTGCTGGATACCCTTTAGGTCTCGCCATAACTGCCCGGTTACAAGCAACCTGATAGAAAAAAAAATGACTGAGGCTCTTTTAATGCAACTAATCTGATAGGACCAAAAATTTTGAACTTCTTAGATCCTTCTAAGTGCTTGTACAAGTACTTTTGAGCTAAAACCTTCGCTTCACTTAAATTGCTTGTTATTTTATTTGACTGGAAAATGGAAACTCATACTAGAGGATGTAATAAAAAGTTATTATGATTCTCGATTTCTATGTGAAGTAGAAAGTCGAGCATCGGAAGTAATACTGCTCATTCTATATGTGTATGGGCCGTGAATTGTGGCGGTATCAGTACTAGTGCGGTTGGCTCCGACCGCAATGCTTGATTGTCGTAAATATGCATACTTTATTTGCTATTAAGTATGTGCTTGAAGATGTCGTAACTACCAGGAAGTATGACTTACATAAAGGGCTACCATAATTAAAAAAAACTGGCCAAGTGCGAATCGGACTCGCGCAGGAAAGCTTGTGTAATTGTGTACTTACCATTATTTATAAAAACAGCAAAAAAATCATATCTGTTGAATGGGAGCCCCTATTAAATATTTGTTTTATTTTTATTTAACTATTTATTTTTAAAGTGAATATATAACTAAATATTCTGTGAATATTTCAAGCGTTTACCTGTTGCCGTTATCAATATCGAGCAAAAAATCACGTTTGTTGTATGGGAGCCCCCTTAAATATTTATTTTATTCTGTTTTTAGGGTTACGTAGGTAGGGTCCCGTTTTACCCTTTGGGTAGGTACCCAAAGGGTAAAACGGGACCCTATTACCACAGTTTAAGAATCATACAGTTGGGAAACGCCTTTGATGTCGGACGACACCGCCGCCCGTGTAGGTACTTACGCTATCAATCGCAAATGTGCAAGGGTTGTCAAAAAAGAAAAATAAAATAAATGTGATTATTATGTAATAATTTACTTAATTAATAAACAAAAAGTAATAATTAAATTTTACAAATTATATTATACTAATATTCAGTATAATTATAGTAATACGTGCATAATCATTATAATTAATTTATACAACGATTCTTGTAAAACTCGCTTGCGATTTACACGGGTTTCCCTTCCAGAGGGAGGCGGAGGTCAAAATCAAAATCCAAGATGGCGACGGTAACATATCACAAAATATGCGTCATGGGTATCGTTTCCGCGGTTTTCGGGGGCGATGATGACGAAAATGGGACCAAAGTCAAAATCCAAGATGGAGGCTGCGAAATTTTTCAAAATATGCGTCATGGGTGTCGTTTCCATGCATCAGCACACCCGAAAATCATCGACACGACGCCCATGACACCCATGACGCATATTTTGTAAAATTTCACAGTCGCCATCTTAGATTTTGACTTCGACCTCATTTTCGGGATCAGCACCTCAGAAAACCATGGACACGACACCCATGACGCATATTTCGTAAAATTTCACAGCCGCCATCTTGGATTTTGACTTCGACCTCATTTTCGGCATCAACACCCCCGAAAACCATGGACAGGACACCCACGACACATGTTTTGAAAAATTTCGTAGCCGCCATCTTGGATTTTGAATTTGACCTCACTTTCGTCATCAGCGCCCCCGAAAACAGCGGAAACGATACCCGTGACGCATATTTTGTAACATTTCACAGTCGCTATCTTGGATTTTGATTTTGACCTCCCCCACCCTCTGGCTAGAGGGGAAACGTGTGAGATAAATATAACTTTCATTACTCATACTCGGAAAGTAGGTCTGAAGTTGCTCGAGAAGCGGGTTGAAAGTAATACTTTCCAGCCCTAGGGAGAATCCTTTTCAACTGACAGCTGTCAAATTATTAAAAAAAAACTAGTTCTATTTTCACATTTCTATTAAACCATGTTCCAACCAAGGACTTTATATGTACGTAGTACTTATTACTTCTATGGTTCCAACTTACTATACAGCCACTCAATTACAGCGCGATGTAAAATTGTAATAACATAAAGTTAAGTAAGTATTAATTAAAGAACATTCTTGTTTTAAATGACTTTATTATAATTTAGTTTCAACTATTTCTTTAAAATAACATAGATTTGGCAAAATATTTAGCATTTTTTCAACGATGAAAATGAAAAATAATGGCTGAATAGCTGGCTGGCCACAGAAAAAAAAAACAAAATAGGCGGGAAAGCGGTAATCCGATCACTAATTTTTTCTTTACCTAATTAACGTTTTTATTTTTACTTTTCTTGTATTCGTAATGAAAAGCACAGTGTTTACCTCGGGTTAAAGAATTATTTAGTCCCTCGAAGTATTGTCTCGGGCCTAAATAAGTTACTTTCACCCCTAGGGTAACAATGTACTATTAGAGAACTTAAACTAGCCTTTATCTGTATTCTGAGCCTTTATGAATGTAGCAATTAATGGGTTTATATTCTTTCGCGCAAATATCCGGACGCGCCTGCCCTCAGCGTTCGAGTGCGCAAACTAAGCGCGATCGGGGACCGCGATCCGCGCCGCCCACCTCCCCGCGAGTTCCCCGCTCTTGCTCTGCGCAAGTACATTCGTTTCCCAACTGTATGATTGTTAAACTGTGCTATTACTAAGACTCCGCTGTCCGTCCGTCCGTCACCAGGCTGTATCTCACGTGATAGTTAGACAGTTGCAATTTTCACAGATGATGTATTTCTGTTGCCGCTATAACAACGAATACTACGCTATCAATATAGGGTTACGTTGAATTTATGAAACATCACAGGGGAGGGTTACTAGCTAAGGTATGACTAAAAGAACAGATTCAAACAAGAAAATCCTAGCATAAACACTACAGTATAAATACAGTAGCAAACTGTGGCTGCCTCGTTGGTCTGTAGTCGCAAGTGCGACTGCTGAGCGTGACGTTCTGGGTTCGGCCTAGGCTTGCCAACCTGGCCCAATTCTCCTAAAATAAATCTTGAAAAATCACAACCGAACCAAGGCCGAACCGTTCATTCAGACAGTTCTCAATTTCAAAAGCTGTCTTATTGTTTGACACAAAAAACAAAATCAATCATTTTGAAAATTATCGAAAACAAAAACTGACTGACGGTTGTGGTTCGATTGCGTTTGGCAACAATTTATTTTAGGAGAATTAGGCCCCTGCATGTTTTTTACTGGGACTTTACGGGACGTGGCAAAAAAAGCGGGACCCAACTGTCAAAGCGTATGGAAGCGAAAAATACAATTAGAAATTATTTTTTCATTCGTTCGACGCGGGACTCCCGGTCATACATAATCTCCACTCTTCTAGCTAAACAAAACATGCGTTCACTAAATTCCGACTTCTGCTCGAAGGTTTAGCCGTAGGTATGATAAAACGGGACAATTGGTGTCCCGCACACGTCTTTCACGGGACGCATCCTCTAAAGCTCTAGAAACGGGACGTCCTGGTTCTCGCGGGACGGTTGGCAAGCCTAGTTTCATCCCTAGGTTGAGCAAAATGTTAGGCGAAATGTGGGTGTACGTGATGTTAATCTTATGTTACTACAGTAGTGAAAAGGTCGTACAGTATCAACGTAGTGGGTATCTTGTTAGCTAATTCACTGTTTAGTTTTTTTCTATTAATGATACCTAGAAATCCCGTGCGCAGAGGCGACGAAAATTTGGAAAAATTGGTTGCGGTTGGGAACACCGAAGGCAAAAGATCGCGCGGTCGTTCACCAACAAGATGGACCGATCAAATAAAAGACTCGTCGTCATCCAAATTCTACACGGTTGTAAGAGACGCGCTGGACAGAAACGGGTGGAGGCAGATCATCCGCTCCAGATGCAACCCTAGTGCTGACCACGATCCTCAGACATGAGGGACCGACCCTAGAGAGAGACCAATCCCGTGAAGTTTCACCAGTAACGTTGAAATAACTGCATAGTCCATACCTAGTATTTAGATTGCCACAGCCATAGGAAATATAAAAATCTAAGATAAGTTCCAATTAAGTAATGGTCTGGTTGGTCGACGGTCATTAATTCATAGAATTCAAACGAAGAAACTAAAACTCATACGGTTTTTAAACATTTTCCTAATATAAAATGGTTTTCGGTTTTAGGCATGGTGGTGTTACATGAACTAAAGTGAGGTCATCTAACTTCTGTTAGCATGCCTTCTATTGTTATTTCCAGCCAATTCAGACGAAACCATCCGTTTCAAATAGTTTGTTTGTTTACTATTCAAAACTATAATATACAATAGTACATTTTTGACTGTGAAAATCATCGTGAAATTGAGGTGTTCATGCGAATACAATGTGTGAAGAATATTCACTATTCTTGTGTTTGTGCATTTTATCACATACAGGCTAAACAGCTAAATAAATATTCAAATAATACCTACGTAGTTTGATTCATCTTAGTGTCTCGCAAATATGGACATCCAAAATGGCTAGACATACTTTTTTGGCAATGTTTGAATTTATCTCTGAATATCAGTAAAATATCGTCAATATCACATCTTGTTCTTATTTTTGAATACAAATCGCTGTGTAGTAAATAACTGCACAGTCCCTTTTCGAAAAGTTCCAAGGTTTTCCCATTTACATTTATTTATACTTTCGCACAAAAGGAGATCATTCACGGTTCATACAAAGTTCGGCCCAAAAGTCAAAGTACATAAGTAATAATACTTGTTCAAGGTCATTATCCCAACAAGCTCATATCACTTTTTTCGCCAGCAGATGAAAAGATTTTTTCAAATAAAATGTATGGAAATCCAATTTTTCAACTAAAAAATCTGCTGAAGGAATGATTGTAGAGACTTAGTGCCGTGCGTAGTAAAAAATACTCGAACTGACTTCCCCAATAGTGGTGACACCTTTTTTTTCGTTGGCACTTTGGTTTTTGGGCCGAAAATGATTGATCTCCTTTGTACACAGGCGGACTTAAGTAATGCCTTAGTTATTTTCTACCAATCGACCTTAGAGTGATGCAGAGAAAACATGGTAAGTGCACCACAACTTTATTTAAACGTACAATATTAAAAATAAACACAGAAGTACTTAACTGTAATACCTTTTCGGAAATAATATTTATACTCATAATAATATACAAATATAAATATATTTATGTGCATAAACCAATAAATATTAGATATCATATTCATATGCATAAATAAATATTTATATTAATAATCATACATTTTGATTTGAAACCTACCACTACTTTTGCCAAAAAAATACTATCTATTAGTGTAGTTGTATTGGTATCGTTCTAAATAAATAAATCTATCGTGTTTACTTCTTTAGGACAAAAGGTTTGTATTTTAAACCCATCGTACCTTCGATACTCCTCCATTTTTTTTTAAATCTTCACGGCGAACTAGCACATTATTAAGACTAGTATATTCAATTAGTACCTAAGTGCAACGAGGTCATCAACAGACCCTTAAATTATCAGTACTAATGTCATAACTACGAGGTTGTAGCGGTTCAGGCGATTTTAATAAAACAATTTTACAAGGAAGGACTAAGAAAAGTTAATTGATTTACTAAGAAAAGAAAAAAAATGACCTAAAGTAATTATTTGGGCTTTTGTTGATACAAAATTTGACTCATATTAAGTACCATCAGAAAGGCGTGTTTAATTAATATCTTTCGGGTACCTAGACCTACCTCGGGTCCACGGTGTATATTAAACTTAAGCTAGTTATGGAGGAATTATATAGTTTAACTACTCTTCTTTACTGCATCCGTATTGCATATCCCATTTGTAATTTCAATAGCTTTAATTTTGACAGTAAAACAATATTCATTGCGTGGTACGTAGTTGTGGAGAAATCGGACTGTTAATATACGTTGCTATAAAATTTGTTGACCTGTCAAAATCAAAGCCATAGCGATTACGAATGTTTTGCGCAAGTAGAATATTACCTAAATACTACACACATATTTCAAGAATTTCCTGACCGCTTCCTTAACCACAATATATACCTACTGCCATTTTAAAACTAAAAATATTTACTCCTGAACAAAGGCCTTTATTTCCTCTACTTCTTTGGCGCTATTTCTATCCAGTTTTCAAGAAAAGCATCCATTTCGTTCTGTCATCTTCTTGGCCTGCCGCGACCCCGTCGTACTGTCTCAGGGCACCGGTATATTCAGCATGCGGACGACTTGGCCTGTTCAGTCCCATTTGAACTGGGCAGCCTTTGGAGCCACGCCAACTGTGTTTTGAAGCGCGTTATAGTTTCGAACACGATCTGTTAATTTAAACGTCGAACCAAATGAAATCCAAATGAAGACTTTGTTTACTCATTTTAAATATGCCAACCTACAGGTATACCTAAGGCCTAAATCAAATCCATGACCCCCGACCCTCACTGCAATCGTTCAATTACGCGTAGCAATAAAATACAAGCCGTATTAAGTAATTATTACTTCATGCAATCTTGCGATGCAAAAGCTGACCATTCATAATTAGTATAGTCATGATCACGCCTCATCAATTAAAATAGCATTCGTTTCACACAATTAGATAACTGTGTGAAAATTAAATGTGATAGGCGCAATTTTAAACTGCGTTTTCACGTAGTAATGTTAGAACCCATCAGAAATGCTTTCGAGCACCTGTGTGACGCAATCCGGCATTGTCATCACGCTCTTTTCTCTCTACAAGTAATGTTGGGCGTTATAACATATAACAGCTAATATAATTCATTATACATTTCTAATATTCTAACCATTATTTATTTGCAACAAAGACTGTTATAATATATATTATTGTCTATAGGTAGTAGTCGCCCGCCACTCGCGTCGAGTCGTTAAGTCGGCCGAAAGCGTCACACAATTATGAACTTTAACCCACAAATAACAAGAGCAAATTTTTACCACCGTTAAAATAACATAAATATTTATATAATATTAGAGTGAACTTGTTTCATATTACTGGCAAAATTATATTGTCGTACTTTACATCATATTAAAGCGTCACACAATTATGAACTTTAACTAACAAATAACAAGAGCAAATTTTTATTACCGTTAAAATAATTTTATATTATATTAGTGTAAACTTGGTTTCATATTACTGCAAGTCTTCTGTTCTATTGATAATTAGTGTTCCTTCAATACAATACAATATAATATATATTACAACAGTTAAAAACAACAGTTTGAAAATTATAATATAATGTATAATGCATTAGGAAAATATATCAGTTACGCCCAACATTATCTACAAGCAGATAGTAAATCAGGTTCTTCGATCAGCTAAAAATTGTATCCTTAACGCCCTTCGGTCACTGCATAATCAAACCAGTACTGCTAGTCACGGGCTTCTCAGAATGAGAATGGTTAAGACTTTAGTCAAACCACGCTGCTGTGCTGATGCGGGTTGGTGAACAAAACACACCAACGAGAACTTTTTTTGTAACCCTAACGTGTGTAGATTTCCTTATGATGTGCTTCACCGTCAACGCAAGTGATAATCAAATTCTGCACACGAATTCGCTATGAATTCGATAAGTCTGAGGTGCAGGCCATGATCGAATTCAGACTATCTTGCATGACAAGCGTTCAACCGGTTGACTATCACTGCTTTTTGTATTTTTAGGGTTCCGCACCCAAACGGTAAAACGGGACCCTATTACTAAGCCTCCGCTGTCCGTCCGTCCGTCTGTCACCAGGCTGTATCTCATGAACCATAGTTAGACAGTTGAAATTTTGACAGATGATGTATTTCGGTTGCCGCTATAACAACAAATACTAGAAAACAGAATGATATAAATATTTAAGGGGGCTCCCATACAACAAACGTGATTTTTTGGCAGTTTTTATAGATAATGGTACGGAACTCTTCGTGTGCGAGTCCGACTCGCACTTGGCTGGTTTTTTCGGATTAAGTACTAATATTACCGTGAAATCGGATTCTGAAGACAAAGTTAATAATAGTAAACCAGTTATGAGTAGCGAATGATGTAACTTTCGTTCGGCCCTTGGTTATAAGGAGCACGGGACGAGATCGAGACTACAAATCTCTAATACATCATGTGTTAGTACCGCTTGATATCATTATACTCGAGTGTCATTAATAGTATTGCTTCGATAAAATATTATGAAAATAGAATCGATGAGAGCGTTCACTTTCGATACTTTATCAAGGATCGAAAGAAAATACAATATAAGCTATACAATTTCCAAAAAGAAAATTTAACCTGCTCGACCCTGAAGGCAGAAAGTAGACGGTCTGCTGCGTTATTCGGGTCAAGTTTTACTTTATCAAAATTTTCAACATTTTTTCGTTTCCTCAACCGACAAGTAATAATCAAACATGCCTCCCCTTCGTAACCTGTCGAGTAATCAGTAGATAAATTATAATCGCCGATTATTTGTTTAATCCAAGCATCCTAGCGATTAGATAGTAACATTGTAAGGAACAAATATTGTGGGTATGCCTTGGTCCGCGGCGATGCTTGATTGAGGTCTTTAAGCAGGTAAGACTCTGAAGAAAAAGTACCAGGCAGCTCCAGTCGAGTCATTGGTAGCCGCAGCCGTAATGCAGCTCTCCAAATGGCTAAGGTGCTCAAAAGACCAACTAGCTTGGAAAAATTGTAGGTCGTAGCTGGGCTTTGGCGGCCGCGTTATCCTACACACACGTCTAATCACTGAATATCGTTTAAGGAACCGGAATTTTCTTGGTAATCTGCGATGTCTGGTACGTTTCTGAGGGTATCTTTAAGGTACTCTTAAGAGTGCGGATGATGCAAGTTGAAGTTATATGAAGTTTACTATAAATAAAACATAATTCCAATGATAAAAAGTGATTTAGTAATTATAAGATATGTACATCACAATCTCGTAGTGATAATGAGAAATAGTTATAACCTAGTTACTGAAATTAATTTAACAAAATTAGAATTCATTCTTTTGCATGAGCTAGCAGAAATAAATATCGCCATGTCAAACATTACCACTACAAAACCAAGTCATCGATTCTCGTCTCGAATAAAGTTGCAATAACAAATGCGAATCGATTTGCTTGTTTTCATAGAAATTTTACCTTCCATTTTTAAATCGATTCTAACAAATTAATATTACGACAGTATTTACATAAGTACGATTCCCTACCGACATTACGATATCAGACGGTAGTTCGGTAGTGCACTTATCTACCTACAATTTGTGCAGGGAGTGGTGGTTCATTCGATGTCGCGAGATAACGATGCGATAGCTTTAATGGCTATTAGATTCAAATTAGTACTCGCCCAGTTACGATACTAATATGACAGTTTGACGTTTCACTGACGTTTTAAGATTTATTTTTGGAATAGGGGTTCAAAGTGTAAAAGTGTTGTGGAGTGATTGTTTTGTGCCAAGATGACTGACACGAAACCTTTATTGCAGTAAGTTTTGGTTTATAAACGTTAATTTTAGATACATTATTGCATCTAACCTGCTTATTGTACAAACTAGGCAATTTTTATTAGCATTGTTGTCTAATTAAGCGTCGACGACGAGCGACGGTACATCGATAATGACAGCGTAGGTACTATAAAAAAGCGATGTTTTATTTTAATAATATTGTTTCAACAGTTAATCTTTTCCTAGATGTTATTAAAACAACATAAAATCAAGTTGTTTCTTGTATTCTATAGAATACAATGAACTTGAACATCAATTAATAGATTACGAAACTGATTTTGATCGAACCTTTAAATATAGTATTTAGGTAGGTGTATTACTAACCGTTCCTGATATTTATCTATCTGCCTAGCCTTTTCCTATGTTGGGGTCAGCTTCCAATCCAACCAGATGCAGCTGAATACCATTATTTTACACGAAGCGACTGCCATCAGACCTCCGCAATTCAGTTAGGTACCTACTGGGCAATACCGATATCCTAAGGTTACACGGTTGTCAGACTTTCGGGCTTCTGGCTACCCGTAATATACACCATATTATATAATTATCGGAAACCACATTATTGATCTGTTGTCTGTGATATTAATCTATTGAAAAATAAACCACTACATATTGTAAATGAGAGCACAATGCAGCCATTATTGTAAAATTGTTGACTTCTTTGAGTTTAATTAGGTATATTGCTAATGGATGACTGTGTTAGGTTCCCATATTATTATGGTCGAGCCTCATTTTGCTGATACATAACATCTCTATAATTTTTATTTTTATTTTACACTAACCTGCTTTTTTCTCACACAATTTTAATTTTAAGCACCATACTGTAACAATGCTAGATTGTAGAAAAAAATATTTTAAAAGAATATTCATGGAGTTTCTTGCCGGCTCTTCTCCATAGGACCTACTGTTTGGAACCGTAGAACTAAATTGTTGAGACGTTTCTTCAGTGCATGTACTGTGTCTATTCGAAATAAAAAACTTTGAATTTGAAATAATTATAGGTATTCGTATTACATCCGAGACCGACGGCTTAACGTACTCTCCGAGGCACGAACTGTTCCTGGTATAAACTGTACAATAATGGTTCGAGGAACAGTTATTTTATAGCCCAAGAAAGTTCAACGTCCATGGCTCTATTTGTAATCAAGAAGTCTATTAAACTATTAAGTAATTCTTCAATGAATGTTAGCTTAAGGCTTTGGATGTTGACACGTTTATAACCTCGTGTAGTTAGTTTACTAAGCTGTTTACGTAGAAATCCTTAAATCTATACTAATATTATAAAGAGGTAGAATTTGTTTGTTTGTTTGTTTGTATGTAGGAGGTAATCTCCGAAATTACTCATCCGATTTCAAAAATTCTTTCACCAATAGGAAGCTACGTTATCGCTGAGTGCTATAGGCTATATTTTGGGATCAGAAAATTAGGGATCCGTAAATTAACGGGAGCGAAGCCGCGAGCAAAAGCTAGTGTGTGATAAATTTAAGGCCATATTTATTTATTTCAACGACAGTACCTACATTTGCTCTTCATCGTGGGCTTGTTTATTTAGGACTAGCGACCCGCCCCGGTATCGCTCGGGTTCGTTGTTTAGCTTAAAACCTTCTGGAAGAAATTACCTAAATTAAGATGAAAACCTCATCAAAATCCATTGAGTAGTTTAGAAGAAGTAAGCGGACAAACGCGAAAAGCGACTTAAATTTTATACTATTTAGATTTGAAATTTTATAACAGGAGATTTGGATTTAGGATATTTAATTTTGGTGCAATGTCAGATCGCATTGGGTTTTGGTTATCAAGGACAAATTAATCAAATATTTGGAGACTTCATATTTTCGATTGAATCCCAAACCTAATTTTCGGTCTGTGCCCAAACAGCACGTTTGCTTACTTACCCCTTTAAATTACAATTATTTTAAGTCTACCTACCTCATGAATTTTTGACGGTGTAATTGTGTGTGCAAGCTGACATGTGGCAATGTCATTATTATTTCAACATTTTGCTAGTCTAATTTGAACAAACGATATTCTGATTCTGATTCATGCACATAATCAGGTGTGCAAAAACGCGACCTCAGGCTAAGCTTAGAATAGCCGATATTATTGATAAAATTTCGCACTATCTATTGTCACTATTTATTCTGTGCTATTGTGTTAGGATTAGTGTTATTATAATAACCGATACTATTTCCATAATATTTTACAAAGACATCTGCCAACCAAAGTTGTGGCAGGTCAACGAAAAAATCTCACATAGGTAGGCACGGCCCTACACGGGACAAGGAACTTGGTACCGCCCTTTTTTTTGTTTTTGTCAAGAAATAGTCTGAATAGCTTGGAGTCTCCTACCATATTCCCGGGAAATCATCGCTTCCTGATTCCACAAAGTTTTTAAAACACGACAACATTATAACTGACAACTGCTCCACAACTTCAGTCTACCCGTGACCACGGCCGGTGTAATTCGGCCGGAACGTCGGGATAAAAAAGGTATGTAGTGCCTTTTAAGTTCCTACGCGACTAGACCCGAATTTGTATTTTTATAATGTGTACAAATCGCGAAAGTTTAAAAACATTTACGTTAACATTAGTGAAATACAACGTTAGTATGTTAATAATGCCATATTGTAGTCACCAATCTGACTGCCAATTGATTATAAGTATGAGTGGAATGTAATTATAGTGTTAGGTAAAGACCCATCTTATTCAGCCTCCATAATCCCACAGCTGGGCATAGGCCTTCTCTTTCGCATACCGCTCACCCTGGTCCTGTGCCAGTCACATCCAGTTGTTGGTCGTAAAAGGTTTTTGGTAGTCGGCTCATCTTGCTGCAGTACCCCAGTCATTCCTTCTCCCTTCTCTCGGTCACTATTCCGTCAAGATTTTGCCCCATCTACCATCATCTTGTCTAACAATGTGCCCTGCCTGCCCACTTGAGGACAGATACCTATTCAATTATTTCATAGACTTTCGCTGGATTTTGCTGTTCCTAACGCTGTCCTTGTGAGACACCAAAAGGCGGATCGTAACATGTGTAATGTACACGATACACATTACACGATTTACACGTGTCTGGATCTGGACCCGCCATAACATGGCACGTGTCCATGTGTCTGCTCCACGTGTCATGTGTCATGTGTCGTGTGTCATGTGAAAGACGCAAGGTCGTCATTTATTTTGCAAATTATGTAAATAGGTATTGTTTGTGTAAATATTGTATGGATAATGAGATAAAATAGTCTACGGGGTGTTAACTTCGTGTAATTCCTTCAAACCGCGTGAAGGAATTACACGAATTCGTTAACACCCTGCATAACTAAATAAAATTTATAAAACATAAAAATTATTGAAAATTACATTCAAATACAAAAAAAAATGCAAATATATAGAATACACATTGTCCCACATCTATGGTACCTAGTTGTTATGTCCTTTACAAGCGTTATGGGTTTTCAATATTACGTATTTCACCAAATATAATAGTAGCATGTTATTGTGTAAATTGGTGGCTGTGTAGACGATTGGTTGGCACCTCAACTTTAGACTCGACATTTACTTATTTAATAATAGTCTGTTTAGCAATTTATAGATCACCTCTAGTAGAGGTGGTCTAGGTAAAGAGCTCGTCCAGAGTACTACCACCGTACCTGGGTGATTATTCGAAAAATGATTGTAAAAAATAAGAACGTCATTATCATCATCCCAAAGTTCTAAATGCAAACTCAAACTTCAATTATAATAATGAAAAATCTAACTTTACCACTGCCGTCAAGCAATAAGACAAGAATAAAAACAATCTGAAACTAATATTAACGTTAACAACGAAGGAGAACAATGATTTGTTAATTTTTTTTTAAGGAAGTTCGAATATTCACCCACCTATTTCTGCCGTCAAGCAGCTTTGCTGTGTTCCGGTTTAAAGGGTGGGAAAGCCGGTGAAATATTAGGAAAATGATTCTCCAACTTTGTCTCTAAGATTGCCAACGCTTTAGCAATCCTCTTAGTGTTGTAGGTGCTTATAGGTGGCGGATAACCTCTCACCATCAGACGGGCCGTCGGCTTGTTTGCCAACCTAATATAATAGTAAAAGTTCTGTTTTATTCAGCTGTTCTGGTAGCTGTTCCTTTCATAGCTGTTGGGGAAATACTACGATTATCATGATTCCTCTTCTTCTCTTACTACTGAGGGTCACCCGTAAGCTTCGCAAATTTCTCTGAGCCCGGCGGCGCATGGCGATGTCTCTCCACTGTCTAAAATTTCAGATCGATGACTTACTCCTTTCGACGTCATTTTACAGTGATTATGATTACATTTGGCAGTGAACGGGAAAAAAGCTGGTTAACCAATGAATTATTTGCCTAAGTTAGTCGCCTGAAATCACTAAGTAATGCTTTATAAAGTTACTAGCTGACACCCGTGACTTCGTCTGCTTAAATTTCAGATCTTAACGTGGACGGCCTTCTATTGCCAAAGTTTAGTACTAACTGAATTATTATCTCAAGGGAACATACTACCCGTATATAAAGTATCTTATGCCCAAATCCAGGTCATAGTCTACCTGTATGCCAAATTTCATCCAAATCCGTTCAGCCGTTAAAAGCGTGATTGATTAACAAACGTCCAAACTTTCACATTTATAATATTAGTAGGATTGCTGGTAGTGCTAAGGCATTAATCGTAAAAACAACTACAACTATTCCTGCCCATGCTTTACTAAGCCAGTGGAGTTTCTCCAGAGAGAGGAACTTCCTAAACCCCGAACAATACGCGCTGAGTCCACTAGTACCGCTTTCCGTATCAAGCCACCGTTATCAAGTATGTCCTTTATTATAATAACAGTTCTTAATGGCCATTGTCTGTCAAATGGTACAATTTGTGGCCACGAGTCACGTGTAACTCACATGTTATCTATCTCACGAGGTGCACAATGCAATCCCACGCTTCGGATGAGGACTGCAGTATTTATGTACTTCCTTGTATATAATACAAGCAAGCTACATTTTGTTTCATTGAATGAATGATATAGCAGCAGTGATAGCCAGTAGCAGCGATGCTATGCCTTCCATCAAGGGGGGGGGCGTCTGAGTTTGATACCGGAATAGATTAGATAGGACGGAAAGAGATTTGTCCTGATCCTGATCGCGTCCTATGGTTCCTTTAATCAAAGGCCGAACGAAAGGACAGCATTGGCTATTCAAACTTGTTTACTGTTAGGGCTGTGTCTTCAGAATTCGATCTCATGGTCTCACGGTCATGCAAAAAGCAGTGATAGCCTAGCGGTTGATCCCTTCCCTTTCATACAGGAAGAATTCTATCCCGGCCAGCACCTTCGACTTTTCGAATTCATGTGCGAATCAGAATTTGATTATCACTTGAGTTAACAGTGTAGGAAAACATTGTGAGGAAACTTGCACACCTGAGAGGGACTCGAATAATAACAAATAGTTCTCGATGGTGTGTAGTCCGCCATTCCGCACCAGGGGGTCTACTCCCTAAGCACGAAGTCCGTGGTTTCGGCCTTAATTACGAGCGTTTCCTACTCCCTATCACTTACGGACATACGATTATTTCGGGGCCCAGACTAAGAATGAATGACAACACGATTTGACAGTTGTCCCTACTACCGATGTGTTTTTGGCCGTCCGAAAAGTTGAACTTGACACTTGTTTTGTTCACTCCTACGTTTCGGGCTACTTTCGGACGGGCGACTAACTTCGTTGACGGACTTAGGGAGTAGGCCCCCAGGCTAGCGTTGTGGAGTAAGGCCAAAACGATTCTCTTCTCTTCTGAGAAGAGGATAGTGCCCAACAGTGGGACAGTAATGGGCTGATAATGCTTAGCTATACTATAAGCTATACATGAATATTCGAAGATTATGATGTCAAATGTCATTGAGCTTTGAGCCGTAACCTCTGTAACCTGTTTATGTTTATCCTTGCATTTTTGTTTCGTGTCATTGAATACGGTACCATAAGTATATTATAAAACAGTAGTGTTGTCTGAGTTCTCAATTTGCCTGCTAATCGTTGTCCTAAAGCGCCAAATCTAGTAGCAAGTTTTACTGTGCAAGTTGACTTGCTACAACAGACTTTCAAGCAAGACACACCCGCAGCTGTAAAATGACAGACGGGAACCAAATAACCAATCTTATTTTCACAATGCATATCTGTCTAGAAAAAAATCAAAAATAAGTAGCTACTTTTTCTTTTTCCTGTGCATACACAAAGTAGCTTACTATGCCATCGAGCTAAATTTCACGGATTTATCGGAAAATGTACCGAAAAACTGCTTATTTATAACAGTTTTTGTAGATACCACCTTAAGATAATTGTGCAGGTAAAGCATACCGCGGATATAATTTGCGGGCCGATACGCATCTGATGACTATGTACTAGTATTATTATACATTTCAGTTGCTGTCATCCGCAAATCAAAACAAAATAACCAAACAGCTAGTTTTAAACACTGACAAACTTTGTCACAAATACACATTCCAATCACAGCGACAAACATCCTTTCTGATAATTATTACTATTTCTTATCTATATCACGTGAAAGAAACGTTTCCCTCTTTTGCCCCGAACAAGGTCGTAAGTGGTCTTACTTAGTGGGTCGTTAAACTCGACGCCCTTAAAGCAATATCTGTCGATAGCCGACATTAGTGTCGATTATGATAAGTAATTGATAAAAAAAGTGAAACGTTACCAATAAGAAGTGGCTATTTTTAAATTCCTGTTACAATACGGCCGACGTATCTTGGCGAGTCTGAAGTTAGTTGTTTGGCTGCGCAATGAATCTTTTAGAAACGAAATTGTCTACTGCGCAGTTAACAGCTAACTTCAGACTCGCCAAGATAAGTCGACCGTATTGTACAATGTTGGTAAGTGTAGTAAGTAAATACGATAGGGCGTTTGTTCGTTGGTTTGGCTTTAATTTGGTCTACCATCCCGCACCAGACTAGCTGGACTAATGTCCACATCCTTCTCATTTTGAGAAGAGTCCCGTACTCAGCAGTGAGACAGTAAAGCCTAAAGGTGGATCCAGACTTTGCGAGGCATGCGCCACGAACGGCGCACAACAACGAATGCCTCGGAGTGAGGCGTGCGTGTCGAAAAAATATATCAATGTATGCTCGGGTCGAGCCATCGCGTGCGAAGCAAATGCTTCGTTTGTCTTCATGTTTGTGGCGAGGCATGTGCTACGCACAGGCTCGCCACGAATATGAAGGTACACACATTGCGAGGCATGCGTTGTGCGCCGTTGTCTGGATCCACCGTTATGAGCTGAAAGTACAGACGCCAGAAAGTCAAGCTACCCGAAACTGTCAAATTTTCCCAATCAACCTTTAACCTAATGCTTTCGCGATAAAGATGAAAATCCATTAAAGAAATTTGATAGATTGTAGTAGTTTGATGTGCTGGCGTCTGTACGTATGTGGCTTTAATTTGGGATACTCTATACTCGATACTTTCAAGCGACACGTCCGATACTTGTCTTTGATAGTCTAATCAATCAGGAAGCCTCCGCGTCATGCATTTGTTTGAAAAGGCATACACACCTGATCGCTTCCGATCCAATGTTAGACTCGGAAGCGTCATCCTGAGACCACATCAAATCGGACACGATAATCGTACGTGTAAAATTTGTGAATCCGAGTCGGTTCATACAATCGGAGACAAGTACTGGACCTCTATTCTCTCACTGGATTACAGACTCTTCGCGTAACATTTCTAGATAACTTTCCAGCACTCCGGCCTATCTAGAATCGGTCTTTGGCGCTGAAACCAATCGTTCGCTCATTGCAAACGCACATAACGTAGTTCGTTCGTCCTAGATGGGACTTCCACCTGGGTGTGAGGGTACAGGTGGATGCTACTATACGATATAACCTGTACATGACAATAAGTATATAATGATATAATATGTCTAATGTACTATCCGCAAGCCTACGATTACCAGTTTCAGTATTTATTATTTTCCATGTTGTTTTTATTTTAAGTATTATTGGATTTCTTTATCTGATCACTAATATAAGCAGCCTTTGCTTGCATGCAAACCTTTTTAAAGATTTTTGGGTATTGTCTAACGTAAATGTGAAACTCATTATTAGATGTATACGACTTTCTGTCATATAGATCGTACAAGACATCCCTACTGCGTCGTATACCTTCAGTGGCCCAGGCACTGAACAAGATTTTATGTTTTATAATTACTTTTTTTACTTTGCAAGCCTGTTGAAACTCATTACTAATAGCATTGAACAGTGTACGGTACATTTCATTGGGATTATCATTTTGTGGCTTTAATGTAAACAATTGTGATTCTAAATTTTTACTAAATTTTTCTAGACTCTTTTTTGTCAATGTCCTACATTGTATTATTTTGGGACCTTCGACGTTGCGACTAACAATCGATCGGCAAAGCGTTATTGGTGCAGTACTTATTGTATACTTACATTCTTTGATTAAAGCAGACTATAGGTTTATTTTTGTGTTCTAAAAGCATGCTTTATTTTTTCATAAACTGTATTTTTTTGATTGTAAGATGTACTTTGGAAATAAATAAATATGTTTACCATAACGGTTCTGTAGGGTGGAATGTTGAACATAAAACAATCAAAATTATTTCAGCTAGTAATATAAGCTACCATATGCTGTCATTAATTAACATGAAAAATAGGAAAACGTGATATCTTCTTATCTTTACACAAAAGTCATAAATAGACAAGGAAATGGGTCACCATAAGACTAACACGTACTGTATCACTTACTGTATGTTGTAACAAAGTTTTCGATCTTGACTGTGTGTTCGTACAATGGGCTTTAAAAAATTGTTGCAAGTATAGGTAAACCGCTGTAAGCTTGGCACTCCCGATGATCTGCAGCACGCGGGAGGGGAATCATTCGACCAATTGGCCGCTGCCGATGACCAACAGCGGCGATTGGCTACTCGTTCCCCTCCCGCTCCCCGCAGACCATCGGGAGGGCCATGCTTACGGTGGTTTACCTATAGCAACAGACCAGACATTAAGAAGTATTTTTCTAAGTAATTTGAAACATGGCGACGTACAAATATTTCGCAGACATCGCCAAAATCTGAACTAGTCTCAACATGAACATTTAAAGGCTTGTGTAATCTCACGATAGCGTTATTAGCTAACGATAAGGTATATTGTTTATAATATATAAAGTATATGCCTGCGACACGATAACACATGTTTTGCATGTAAATACATCGTTTTACATTGAGAATTACTAGAAATTATCTACAGATACTCAAGTAAATAGAAATGGAATAATATGATTAAGTCATATAATGCACTCATGGTGTATTTTCTAGGCTAAACCAGGACAAGGACAAATCTCCAAACTGCGCCGATCTATGAAAGTTAATGGCTGATGATTTTATTACGTTCCTCTAATACCAACTAGCCCGGCTTTTTAGCCATTAAAAACTGTGGATTTGACAATCCAAGGGAGTAGGCAGTAGGCACTCCCTAAGTCCGTCTACGAAGTTAGTCGCCCGTCCGAAAGTAGCCCGAAACGAAGGAGTGAACAAAACAAGTGTCAAGTTCAACTTTTCGAACGGGCAAAAACACGTCGGTAGTAGGGACAACTGTCAAATCGTGTTGTCATTCATTCTTAGTTCGGGCCCCGAAATAATCATATGTCCGTAGGTGGTAGGGAGTAGGAAACGCTCGTAACTAAGGCCGAAACCACGGACTTCGTGCTTAGGGAATAGACCCCCTGGTTAGAAGTACGAATGTGAGACCGTGGCATCTTTTCCCTTTCTTCATAGATTTCCTACTATTTATTTATCTTAACCTTTTGAGAGTAATAGAGCTCCTATGGTAGAGTTCATCCTGGGAAGTACTATCTCCGTATCTATTTCTGCCGCTAAGCAGCATTGCTGTGATCCAATTTGATGGGTATGGACGCCGGTGAAATTACAGGCACATGAGACTTTCCAACTTTGTGTCTAAGGTTGGCAACGCATCAGCAACCCTCTTGGCGTTGCTTACCATCAGGTGGGCCGTCGGCTTGTCTGCCAAAATATTACTTAAAAAAGTCAACCTTGTCCTTTCCCAAGTATCTGTGAAGCTCTATCGTAATCAACTGAACATTGGGCATTGATTTGAAAGACAGTTTGGAGCTAAGAACTAAGAAGGTATAACACGAAGCTACAGTCAAAAAATAATCGAAATCAGACCCTATATAACAGTGTGTTAGCACTACCGAAATTTTAATGACGCGTATACACTTCATTTTATCGACAAATATACCCCCTTTTGTGTAGGTAATAAACCCCTCCTCTCTCCTCTGGATTGTCATCTTGCAAATAAAATAAAAATGTAGCCTATAGGTATTACTCCTAGATCCAACCAGCCGTGAGGCACACTTTCCTGCTAATTTCTTTTTTTTTCTGCTGTATATACTATATTGTGTGCCTTTTAGTCTGTGCTAAATAAATGTATTTTCTTTCTTTCTTTCAAAGAAAATACATTTTTAATGAACACCTTTAACGGGAAAGATTGAAAATCAAAATGGTTGCCTTTCGAAGTGGAGGGGGTTAGTATTACAAAAGGAGTATATTTTACGATGAAATTAAGTGTGTAAATTATGTCGTTATATTTTCGGTAGGGCAACACCAAACACTAAGTGCGGCGCCACACCATGCCGAAATTACGCGGCCAAACTTCGGCGTCTATGTTTTTCTATATGGGTAAGACTCGATGTAATTTCAGCCTAGTGTGTCGCGGGTAATTTAAAAAGCATTGGCAAACAAAGAAATTACGTCGCGTATTTTCGGCATGGACTAATAGGTAGTTTCCGTTTGATAAAATAAAAACCAAACCACAGCCACAGATAAACTAGGAAACCTATATTTTTCAGGCACAGCTATCAGAGGTATTCGTAACAAACAACAGTTTAGTCTGATGACTTGATAGCTGTAGCAATGATAGTAAACGTGTAGTTAGCGCTGATTGGCCTGCTGACTGCACAAATGGGATAATCTACTTGTTTGTCACTGATTCACTGTCTATGTACCTACCAAAATTGGACGTTTACGGAAATATTCCACCACAGATTGTAGAAACGACGGGTGGATAATGTAAAAGATAATATATGACTAGAAAGTAGGGTCTTCTTCTTCTATCGTGTCGGCACTAGCTATACGAAAATAGGTCATGCCGTAGTGAAGATTAGCCAGTCAGCAAGGTTGGTAGCGGGGCTGACTGCCCAGGGTGCGTTGGACGTATTTAAGTTAAGAAAGTAGGGTATCAGGTACATTTTTGGCTCATACAATTACAGCTAGCTGTTATGACATTTCATAATTATCTATGTATTTATTTTATAAATATTTGCATCGATGAAGCTGCAAAAATGTATGGTGTTAAAAAATCTACTCTAAGAATTTTGTGGGGTTACTCGGTATCGGAAATTGAACAACTTTTCGAAATTTGCCAATTTTTTTTATGCCTGTCCATACAAATCAGTTTAAATATTTTTTGATTTGTATGGAAAGTTCTAAAAAAATACGCGAATTTCGAAAAGTTGTAGAACAAAAGTTGTTCAATTTCCGATACTGAGTAACCCCGTAAAATTCTTAGAGTTGATTTTTTAACATCTTGTATATTTCCGAGGGCCATACACTGTGCTCTAAAAGTGAGGGCTGGCGGACCGGATTAAAACCCTTCGCGGGCCTGAGTTGGCCCGCGGGCTATAGTTTGCTCATCTCTGGTCCCATCCCATCACTTCTATGTTCTATGTTAGAAGATGTGGTTTCCGCACTTAATCCTTTAAGTGGACCATTGTTCGTGGGCCATGGCGGCCATCATTCCAACCAGCCCACCTCCTTCCAGAAGCAGATTAGGGCTCTCAGTCCGCTCAGAACATTTGCGAGTGATTTCGGTGCGCCAAGGGTTGTTTCTCGTATTCGAGTGACCCCTGTGCATTCCAGGAGCACGTGTTCGACCGTCTCTTCGGCCCTCATACATGCTCTGCACAGAGGGCTGTCCGTTATGCCTATCGTGTGGAAGTGTTTGTTTAGTGAGCAGTGTCCGGTTATCGTTCCAGTCACCATTCGCAGGCTGCTCCTGTCCAGGCGCAGCAGGCGCCTTGTCAGTCTGATCCCATCACTTATTAACGTTAGATAACAAAAAGAGACGGGGCTATGTAAAAACCCGGGTTTTACTTTCTCATACGGGATCAATTTCTCGTAATACGGGTTTAATTAAGTTCAGTGTGGTGCACGAAGGCCTGAACCCTTTTTATTTTGCGAAAAGGCTCGAACCTAACAGTCGGACAGCAATGGGCTGGTTATGCTAAGTTCGATCTCCCAGAACCCATAGAGGAAGTCACATTTGACAAGCGTTAAATTTTAATAAATGAATGTAACTAATCGGGATGTTCAAAAGCTATTCGTGTGTTATACGTCTCGCACTTTTAGGGTTCCATACCCAAAGGGTAAAACGGGACCCTATTAATAAGGCTCCGCTGTCCGTCTGTCCGTCTGACCGTCTGTCGGTCTGTCTGTCCGTCTGTCACCAGGCTGTATCTCATGAACCGTGATAGTTAGACAGTTGAAAACAACACAGTTGACAACTAAAAAACAGAATAAAATAAATATTTAAGGGGGCTCCCATACAACAAACGTGATTTTTTTGCTCGATATTGATAACGGCAACAGGTAGACGCTTGAAATATTCACAGAATATTTAGTTATTATTCACTTTAAAAATAAATAGTCAAATTAAAATAAAACAAATATTTAAGGGGGGCTCCCATACAACAGACATGATTTTTTTGCCGTATTTATAGATAACTAGCTTTCGCCCGCAGCTTCGCTTGCGTGTAATTTTGAACCCGTTAAGTGACGATATTCCATGCAAACTTTCATCCCCTATTTAACTCCCTTAGGGGTTGAATTTCGAAAAATCCCTGCTTAGTGGATGCCTACGTTACAAAAGGAACCTACTGTCAAAATTTCAACTTTCTAACCCCAGCGATTTAGGCTGTGCGTTGATAGATCAGTCAGTCAGTCAGCTTCTCCTTTTATATGTATAGATGGTACGGAACCCTTCGTGCGAGAGTCCGACTCGCACTTGGCCGGTTTTATTATACCCTGTTCAACGTAATTAAAAAAACAAAACATGGAACATATAGCTATTTTACGATTTTTGATGATGTCGTTTACATTTTTTCGATAACAGTCTCCTTACGCCTACAATTTACGAAATGACTCATCTTTCGCTGAACAGAGTACACATTGGGCTAGTCCCCGAGTCCTTGAACAGTCACTCAATTTTTTTTAATGATAATGGACGCATACTTACGTTATTTACGTATTAATTGGGCTAAACACTGCAGAAATGGGGCAATCAACTTGTTTACACTGATTCACCATATTTACGTAAATAATCGGTCTGTTTATCAGTACCCCTAGTACACACGGCTACATATCTAGCTATAAATACCAGTATAAGCTGACCTCTTATTGTACTGAAAGCCTATACTATGCGAGGCCAGCTCATACTGGAACTTGATAAAGCCTACCAAGTAACATTTTTGGTGACATTGAGTTTCAACCCTATAACTACTTAAGTGTTTTAAGTCTATAATCTAATTTACCAAAAAATATGCTTAGATCAGTTGGCTTCCAAGGTATCCAATGTGCGTCCGTTTGGGTGAAAATTAAATTCAAAAGGTAACATAGTATAAACTTAAAAACACATCTTGAATCAAAGCAAGAAGCGGAACCGACGTCTATGTTTTTCCGCGCAGCTGTCTATTTCCCGGGTTTTTTCGTAATCAATTGGTCTCAACCTTCGAACAATTGACCTCAAGTCCCGACGTCTTCCACAGATCTAATTCAATTGTACATTATAAGCGTTTTAATAGGTGAGAAACATCGGACTAAAATAGACTATAATTCTCGAGAATTCGATTACGAAGTCATATCTTTGAGCAAGCATACATACATACATATCAGCCTATTGCCGTCCACTGCTGAACTTAGGCCTCCCCCAGAAATCGTCGACCATTCCGGTCTTGGGTAGCCCGCATCTATCCGCTGCCAGCCACCAACTACATTTTTTTATATTTCTTTGCTTCCAAACCCTGGGATGTAAAATGCATCTTTTGCAGATTCGTAAGTTTGTCGTGAATGTGATGATATAAGAAATTCCTGTTTCAAACTGCTGTTCCAAGAATTAAAACAGATAACTTTAGGGCATACGATACAAGAATACCATTACACCCATCCGGCCAGAGTTTGGACTGATCGGGAAGATTTGATTATTACAAAAAGACCTTGCTTTGAACCATCTTGCTATCAGCTCGTAACAGCCTCTTTGACATGGGCGTCTTAAATCCTAATAGATTGCAATGATCGGTTCTGCTCCTTGATTCAGAACAATTCGATTAGTCTGTTGTCGAACGATTCGGTAAGCTATCTCTTTTTCTCTTTATACGAGAATTACGATTCTAATTCTACGACGGAACTTTTCGAAAAGGTTCGGAATCGAGGGGCAGATGGAACATTGCCAGGTCCAGCAAACAAATAGGTGGTCACAGCATATTGATACTAGCATTTATTCCGGCCGTTCTCTTTGACATAAATTTATTTTATGACGATACGACACCGTGGTGGTCCATTCTTCTCAGAAACAACGCCATTGGCTCTTCTCCATAGGGAACGACAAATTGGAACCGAGTACCTATACCTATTCGACTTTACGTAAGCACATGTAATAGCTGTAATAATTTACATAAAATAAAAATACTGCTATTGAATGTCTTGTGTTTGTGTTTTACCTAACTACGGTAATGCCGGAGAAAGGGTAAAGATTTTACCAGCCAAGTGTTACATACAAAAGGACCTTTTGAAGTTATTTTTCCAATTTAATAAAAGAATTCTCCTTCTCTTCCAGGTTCAAGGAAGGCAAAGTATCGTACGGCACAGACAGCCCAGCGCGCGGTCGCCGGGTAATATTCTGTGTACACGGGAACCCATCCACGGGTTGCTGTGCGGTTATAGAAACTAGTACCGATGGCGACGACGGGGAACAACGCAATGGAAGCATATCAGAGGTTGAAAGTGAGTATGAAGGCTTGTTGTCAGAATTCCACTTTACGGTGAGTATACTCTAGAGCATTTTCTCGAGCATTTCCATGTAATGTTAACGTTCCTGCGAATGCTCGACACGGTGTTTGAAGTAATGCTCACGGCGAGTGAGCATTTACCTTCCTTTCTATTTTGCGTTTACTCTTCGCTGAAATGTCGGATCTGCAGGTCGCGTGTGCTGCGTTGGCGCTCGTGTCTTTGTCCGATGAAATGTTACACAAATTCGCTCGATTGTTTGCAAAAATAAGTTGTAACAAAGCGTCGAGTGTCGTACTTATTGTTCGGTTCGTGAAAGGGTGACACATTAGAGCAGCTCGATGTTTTGATACAAGTAAATGCTCCAGTCTATACTCACCTTTAAACTAACAATAGAAAGTGTAAAGCTAAAATAATATGCTAGGAAGTCAAGCAGTTAAAACTATCCTTCATTTGTCGTGTGAATGCGACCCAATGGTGCTTATCTCAGATGAGCTGTAATTACCTTTGTCAAAAACAATATAATAGCAGCTGTATCAATAAAGATTTTAAACAATATATCAGTCATGATGACAGTGATAACAACTTTATAGTAGTGACAGTTGAACATGACTTAATTAAAAGACACAAAAATGCTACAAATAAAGTTCAAAATCTGTTTGTAATGTTTTTTGATATTGATTTTTTGATCGAATATTTATAAGTTCAATGTTCGTCGTGGTTTCGTTTCGATTTGAAACTTCGACGTTTGTTTTTCGGAGTAGCTTCTGGTCTTGGGGGCCTATTCCCTAAGTCCGTCAACGAAGTTAGTCGCTCGTCCGAAACGTAGGAGTGAACAAAACAAGTGTCAAGTTCAACTTTTCGGACGGGCAAAAACACATCGGTAGTAGGGACAACTGTCAAATCGTGTTGTCATTTATTCTTAGTGTCGGCCCCGAAATAATCGTATGTCCGTAGAAAGAACGAAAGAAAATTTTATTCAGCTAAGGACACAGTAACAGCATAAACAATAAAAAATAAAACAAAACATAACAGAATCAAACATGTAGGGAGTAGGAAACGCTCGTAACTAAGGCCGAAACAACGGTCTTCGTGCTTAGGGAGTAGACCCCCAGATCCGAAACACTTTTGTGGTTGGAAAACGTGCGTCAGCCAAAATTTCGTAGTTCGATTTTCAGAGTACGCTCCCGGGCTCAAAATTAACTTGAACGATTTCTAATAGACAAACAGACAGTTAACAAAACAAAGCAAGCTGAATAAAAGCCTTTTAAAAGTTATCCAAGATGCTGTAAATTAGGCTGCTGATAATTACTTATATTGTGATCAATTAAGAGAAATTTGCTTTACTTGACTTACGAAATATGAAAAGCCACACAGTTGCTGTTGATAAAAACTTATTTAAACCAAGTATAAGCATTTAAATAAATTTTACTGTTGCAAAATAATGTCACGGTCGATATAATAAAGCGTAATTTTAGATAAAAAGTGGAAAAAATCGGTTGCATTTTTAATATTTTACCTTATTCGATAATATAACAGTAAATTGTACGTATTTGTAGAGCAAAATAATAATAATATTATGACTGAATATAGGGAATAATACACTTCTCATCAAAAAAATCGAAACACTTCCGAAATTATCTTTGTGGCGACAATTAAACAAAAAACAAGCATTAATTCATTATAAAAAAACATAATTTAGTAGCTGGAAGTTTGGACTTTACAATAGTGTACGAAACTTACAAAAAATTGTTTTTTTTTTTTCTTGTCGTGCAAAAAACGCAAAATAACGCATTACTTTAAAATTTTCTGTTTGTAATTTGTTGATTAGGGTCTGTGACGTCTGTTAAAAAGTTTTTTTTCTAACACACATGCATACTTCACCCGCAGCAGCCGCCCAAGAAGTGGCATTGCTGAATTCTGGGACTAGTCAGCGTGTTGTGGCTGCAATCTTGCATCTAAGCTTCTTGTCTGTTCATAGAGTATACCAACGCTATCGGGATACTAGTTTATTTACGCGCCATCCAGGATCTGGTAGGAATCGGGTCACTGCTGCGTGAGACGGCCGGTTATTGCAACCGTTTGTTTGCGAAATCGACGCCTTCGCGCTTTTCGACTGCAGCAGCAGTTCCGAGTAGTTCGAAGGGTGACTGTAAGTGGCTCTACGATTTGAAGAAGATAGAAGGAACGTAGACTGGTACCACACAAGGCAGCTAATGGGCTGAAATTAACAACAGACCATCGAAGAGCGCGCCTTAACTTTGCACTTGTGCACTTAAATTGTTCAAACCTACAAATGAGCAAGGTTCTCTTTTCTGACGAGAGTAAAATTATGGAAAATCAACATAAGGAGTTCTAAACCTTACGCTACCTACTATTAAATGGCATTTAGTATTTATTTAAAAAAAAACATGTTTTTCTAATAATCCATTCAAAACAAAAACTTGCGAGGTGTTTCGATTTTTTTTTTGGTGAGCTCTTCGATGGTCTGTTGTTAATTTTGACCCATAAGCTGGCTTGTGTAGTACCAGTCTACGTTCCTTCAGTCTTCTTCAAATCGTAGAGCCACTTACAGTCACCCTTCGAAAAACATGGAGCTGCTGCTACAGTTGAAAAGCGCGATGCCGTCGATTTTGCAAACAAACGGTTGCAATAAATCGGCCGTCTCACTCAAAAGTGACCTGATTCCTACCAGATCCTGGATGGCGCGTAAATAAACCAGTCTCCCGATAGCGTTGGTACACTCTTTGAACAGACAAGTGGCTTAGATGCAATCTTGCAGCCACAACACGCTGACTAGTCCCAGAATCCAGCCTTGCCACTACTTGGGCGGCTGCTGCGGGTGAAGTATGCATGTGTGTTAGAAAAAAAACTTTTTATCAGACGTCACAGAGCCTAATCAACAAACTACAAACAGAAAATGCTAAAGTAATGCGTTATTTTGCGTTTTTTGCACGACAAATATACTCCAACTCTAAACACACGTTTATCTCAAAACAATGTTCCATTCATTTAAAGGATAAAAATAAAAAAATAAAAACTAATTTTTGGAAGTTTCGTACACCATTGTAAAGGCCAAACTTCCAGCTACTAAATTATATTTTTTCTATAGTGAATTAATGCTTGTTTTTTGTTTAATTGTCGCCACAAAGATAATTTCGGAAGTGTTTCGATTTTTTTTGATGAGAAGTGTATTATACACTTCTGGACACATCTATTGGCCCACCTTAGAGTTTAGGTTTCGATGGCCCCTACCGAAATATGATTGCTAGATTGAACAAAAACTGTTGATGCAGTTTTAAACCTGATACATTTTACCATCTTTTTCGATCGTATTGTTTTAAATTTGAATTCAGAATACCATACGACATGGAGCTACGCCTAACAAGTCGGATATGCGCCTTGTTAAAGGCAATTGATTTTTGAATAAAAAACATGTTTTATCAAATAAAGGTTTAATTTAATAACGCGTGTTGCCTCCATGGGCATCTACCACAGCTCTCATACGATCAGGCATAGAGTTTATCAACCGCTCTATGAAATTTTGAGGGATCATCTCCCATTCCTCTTCTATGGCAGTTTTCAACTCCTGCATCGTCTGGGCAACTGGCTGACGAGCCCTAACACGTCTTTTTAGCTCGTCCCACATGTGCTCAATGGGGTTCATGTCTGGGCTTCTGGCTGGCCAGTCCTAACTGTGATGTTCACATCCCGAAGATATTCCCTGACGATGCCGGCCGCATGGGCTCTTGCATTATCATGCATAAAAAGGAAATTTGGGCCCACATAGTCCGCGTATGGTATCACGTGAGGTTCTAAGCACTCACGAATGTACCTTTCAGCATTTAATGTTGGCAGCCGTGGTCCTGTAACAACCTCAAGTTGAGTTTTGCCGCTCGCGGATATACCGCCCCAGACAGTCCATGAGCCACCGCCATAAGCAACCCTCTCTTCAAAGCAGCATTGTGCGAAACGCTCTCCCTTACGTCGGTAGACCTTCTTCCTTCCATCATTGCCATGTAACACAATTTTAGACTCATCAGAAAAGAGTACACGGCTCCAATCTTGCTGTGTCCAATTTAAATGACTGCGTGCGAAATGAAGGCGCGCTGTTCGGTGGGCTCGCGTTAGTTTGGGCCCATTAGCTGGCTTGTGTGGTACCATATCGCGTTCTTTTAACCTTCTCCGAACAGTTCGAGCGCTCACAGATACTCCGTGGAAGTCGCGAAGTTGGTTTTGTATCTCAATGGAGGTAAGGTGACGATTTCTCAAGCTGGTCGTCACGATGAATCGATCCTGCCTTTCAGTTGTGACCCGAGATCGTGGCCTTCCTTGGCGACGAACAAAGCCGCCAGTCTCTAGGTACCTCCGATAAACATTTCGGACCGCAGATCGACTTAAATTAAGTTGAGCACTCACGTTTCTTTGGCTGTGTCCGGCCTGAATAAGTGCCACAGCTTGGGCGGCGACTTCAGGTGAAGTATCCATAGATTATTGATAGAACCTCACCTTAATGTTAAGAATAAGTAATGTTTGTTGCAAAACCAAAGATATCAATCACTTTTTCAAGAATTAAATCCAAGTAAACCAATAAAACCAAGTTTTCTTAGTATTCGATTGTTTGATATCAACAAACAGGCTCCAAATTGTCTTTTGTTTCTTTAAATTCTGTGTTCGAAATTCAAAAAAAGACTATTGAATGAAATTGTGAATGTGCCAGGTTCAAAACTGCATAAAAACTTTTTGCTCGACCTAATATAAAATTTTAGCTAGGACCAAACGAAACTGAAAAACAAGGTGTGCCAATAGATGTGTCCAGAAGTGTATAATGCCCGAGCCTCGGAGAGCACGTTAAGCCGTCGGTCCAGGGTGTCATACGAATGCCTATGACGGTCGTTACTGGTAGTCAGAAGCCCGAAGGTCTGAGAACCGGCTAACCAACTGCTGCGCTACGTGATAAATACTGGTATTCAACCGCATCTGGTTAGACTAGAAGCTGACCCCAACGTATTTGGGAAAAGGCTAGGCAAATTCAGTGTTACCAGATCAAGTTATGAGATTTCCTGACCATGTCCCCGACTTTTTATTAAATTCCCTGACATTTTATCTGAACATAGGATGTGGTATATGAAGGCAGCAAAATTTGGGCCGGCAATGACTGAATGTTTTTTTCCACTTTTAATTTAAAAAATCCGGACATTTTCTTTTCCCTGTTTCCCTGACAGAGGGCCAAAATTCCGGACATGTTAGAATAATTCCTGTCGTCTGAGAACCCTAGGCAAATTGCATTTACATGCATTTTTCTTGTCGGTTTGCCCGTTGATTGAGTAGTTCGATTTAATTGGACTGCTTAATTTGCTTTTTATTATAAAGATCGCTTGCCCGCTTTCTGATTATGTACACTCCGGTTGGTCTTGTGAAGTCTCGAAGGTGAGTTGCTGAATGTGATATCAGCTTTCACAACACAACATCTGGCTGACGCTTCTGAGGCCACCCATGGGCTTCCCTTATAATCTTATTTTACAGTGTTATCTTTCACTAAAAAATCTTTTTTTTTTTCTATTTTCGAATGAAACTGCAAGACTTAGGCTGGTCCTTACCAACATTAATTCTCTGGTTAAATAATCTTTTACTCGTTTTTGTAGTACTCTAAAAGAATATTTAAAAAAATGTTATTCCCTCATCATCACATTACAGAGCCACAGTAAATAAATTACATCTTAAATAAAGACTGGTGTCTACGATAGGTAAAACCTGTGTTACAGATCATCAGGCTATCCTTTGAAGAGACGAATTATATTACTAATACTGCGATTTTTGACGTTGATGAATACCAGCCGTAATGTGTACGGTTCGAAATTATAGATGCTTTAGAGACAAATCGCCAATAATTAACAGATACCAGATCCTCTCTTAAATAAAATCAACTTATATTTCTCATAATAATTATCGGCACGTAATTTTTTCCCAGTTACATACTTAATATTGTTTTCGTGAAATCCGATCTTGTTTTCTCGCTCGCTCCCGTAATAGCCGTGAAGGCTGTGACAAGTGACGTCACACACGACCCGTGTATTGTGACGTAGCACTATGAAGTGTAGTGTAAATACGTATTGTTATTGTAGTTCTACTTCACAAACGGAATCGTTTAAATAAAAACCTTATGCCATTGTCGTAGAGGTCACGGGACGTGTTCCCGTGAAATGTTGGAAATGTCCTAGCTAGTAATTAATTGTATTGTCATAGTAACACACTTCTTTTTCTTCTTCTTCTTCTCTCGTGTCAGCACGAGCTATACGAGAATAGATCATGCTGTGGTGAAAAGATTAGCCAGTCAGCAATGTTGGTAGCGGGGCTGACTGCCCAGGGTGCGCCGGACGTACTTAAGTATCGTTCGTTACTCGTGAGTCGTGGAGGCTCTTTTCATGCACCCCAGAAACACACTAAAAAAAATCTTTGGGATCGGTTTAAACGTTTTTAATTTTTGTCTCATTACTACTTTCCGACATTCAAAGGAGTAGATAGTGTTTGGTTTACCTATTGTAATTCTATAGTGATGTGAATAGTTATTTTTTCTAAATTAGATGAATAGAACACGCGTTTGTCTCAAATATTCATGACACTATGACCAAAAATGTCATTAAAGTCACTATTTGGTTAAAACATGAAAAGAAATAATAACTAGAAAACTACAAAAAATCGCGGAACATACAGGGGGTTGATTCGGGACCTCTAAGGTAGCTCTACCTCTGGTCTTCCGCTTGACACTACTTTTGGGACACCTTGTATAGGCTGCAGTAGCCACCCTTTATTTTTCATCGTGGGAAAATCCTCATGGGTACCCTTCGCCTGGGGAAGGCGAAGGGTTATGCCGGACTCTTACCGGCTAAAAACCCACGGTGTTCCTTCTCCTGACCCATGGCCGAGGTCGCGGGATTTGCAGCTGCATGCACCGCGACCCCGGCAGGCGTTGGTCCTCTCCTTCTGTGGGGCCTTGCCCACCATCAGCGAGAGCGCACGTTACATAAAAAAAATTAGATAAGCGTGAGTAATAATAATGTTAATTGTTTCAGGACATTGTCACAGATCGAGAAACGAAGAAATTGACAAACGGGCCCGAAGAAAGTTGATAATAGCCAGTATACTATGTGTTATATTCATGATAGGAGAAATTGTAGGTGAGTAACATTTTTTTTCAGTTTATCCATGTGTTCCCTTCAGCTATGCCTACACCAGTGCGCTTTCATGTTCATCTTGCGTCTTCGTCTGAAGCATGCGTGAAGCGCCGTAGCGCATGCAATAGCGCATGCCTTAATACTCAGTTCGACAAAAGTGCACGCCCCTAGCGCACGCTAATCCGTCTATTGTATGTCGACTGGCGACTGACCGAGGCGCACCGGTGTAGACGATAAGCTGTATGCGTCTTATGGCAATCAATATTGCATGCGCTTGACGCAAGAGGAATTGAAAGTTGAAAGCGCAAGATGAACATGAAAGCGAACTGGTGTAGACATGCCATTCCAGGTTCAAGAGTGTATACTGCGTATAGTCAGCATTGAAAGTCAGTGATGGAACTCAAAAGTTTCAGAAGTGTTTTATGAAAACAAAGTATTTTTTTTACCAATATCGATGTTGTAGAAAATTCTTTAAAGTTTAATGATTAGTAGATATTACATTAAATCCGGAGATAATTAATCTTGAATTTGCAAAATATTCTATACTTTTGCCTGACAGTAAACGTAGTTTCTGAAAAACGTTCTAACCCACTAATTAATATCAAGTTGTGAGAAAATCGAGTTTAACATTAAAATATTCGTGAATTCCATACATGTGTTGGTAGATTCCCTATCCATTTGCATAAAATTTTAAGACCTAATATAACTTGGCATATTTTTGTTCCTCCTAATTATATTTTCACATAACATTATTTACGCATAACAGCTTACGCATAATTTTTTTAAGCATAATTTCTCTAATTATTATAATGATTAAGCATAACATTCTAAAGCATATATTTATTTACGCATAATGATATTAAAACATATTTTTATAGGCATAACAAATAAGCATAATAATTAACTCCTTAAATGTTAGACACTAATACACATTTTTATACAATATTAAATACAATATAACATTATTACTGATGTCATAATGATCTGCAGCCCTAAAATTTTCATGCAGATATTTTTTAGGCATTTAGGCAGACAACCACGACCCAGAAGCATTAAAAGAAAAAGTATACTTTTTAATTTATGTTTATCTTAACAACAAACATTTAAGCTTTGCAAGGTTGTTTGGGTTTCCAGAGCAGAGTCGACGGAGCCGCGTTGCGCGGGGCTCCTATTTCTGTCTGCAAGGTTTAAAGTAACCTAACACGAAGGGGATGACGGGGGCTTCGTACGCTCGCTTTGCTCGCTCACTTTAGCCCCCGTCATCCTCTTCGAACCTAACCTATCCGTGTCGGGGTGCCCAAAATTCCAGAGCTCGCTTCGCTCGATCTTGTCGGTTGGACGACAAGTGACAGAGTTTTGCCCAAAAACCAAGGCAATGTTTCCGTTATTTCTATTAATTGTATGCCTAAATACTGTTATGCTAATAGTCATTATGCCTAGTAACATTGTGCGAATTAAATTTATGCCAAAACAAATTATCCTTCAAGATAATTATACCAAAATAAACTGTACGCCAAAAAAAATATGGCAAAGTATTATTATGGCAAAATAAATTATACCAAAATATACTTGGGAGCAAATAAATCGAGCCACTTCTATTTTTCACGTAGGTATAATTGTTATTATTTTTGGTATTATGGGACAGATCAATTCTAAACATATATCGCCTAAAAGATTATTTGATAACCTTTACAATGAGGGTAGTTTATTGTATTTTGAACGATATAATTCATGAAAAAAACTAATAACCAGGACACGTGAAAAAAGGAGTGGCTCGATTTCTTTGCTCCCAAGTGTAGTTGTGCCAGAGTATATTAGGAAAAATAACATTAAGCGAAAAGAACCTGTACGAACACTGAACGTAAACTGACCGGAGCCGGCCGGTGCATGTGTGAAAACCACAGAACAGATAAAACGTCTTTTATCTGTTCTGTGGTGAAAACGCACGTCCGGCCGCCGTCTTCCGTTTAAACAGATGGTCCGTCTAATTGGGAACGGGCCTTTATGAATTGGAACGTTTTTCAGAAACTACGTCCAGTTGACAATACCTAAACCAGGCCTCCTTCAACCAGGCTGTCTCTTATTGCCTATAGGGTAGAAGGATCCTCCTTTTTCGTTGAAAGAACACGTTCACACATACCACGTTCAAACATATTGCAATGATCAAATAGGTACCCAGTTAAAAAGTAAAGTTCTCGAAAACAATGGTTTGCATAATTTTAATTGTACGGTCGAAGAATTACAAGTAAGCTACCACAGAACTTATAATAAGTAAGCTACCATGTAATCTTTAAGTAGGTTATCGAAAATGGCGCGTGGCCAATATTTATATTGTTTACATGAAACATGATTACTATCAAAGGGGCTTATGTAATTACTTCGTTGTATGGTATACTGATTTTTGTTGGCATGATTTAAAAGATACTAATAAAGTATTCGACTATTTTGAAAGGTCTGTGAACATAATGAACTTCATCATCTCTCTGTCCTTATCTCACTCTAGGTTGGGTCGGCACTTGGTGTCTTCCTCTTCCATTCTCCTCTATCAGTCGTCATCACTAGGGATCGGATATTTGGATGCATATTTACCTAAAGTTAATTTTTAGCTATGAAAGTATGGAAGCGGCTTATTAAATTATTTTTTTTGTAAAAACAAACCCGGTATTCCAGGAACACCGGTGCATAACTAGTAGGGTGTATAGTGTGGAAGCGACTTATTAAATTGATTTATAAAAAAACCCGGGATTCTTGCATTGAAAACTATTTCAAATTAACGTTTAACCCCCGATGCAAATATGTGTGTATGTAGAGTGTAAGAAGAGGAGTGGTGTGTGTTAGATGAACCAAAAAAACATAAAATAAAATAATTGTCCCGGAACCGCAGGATTTTTTCGATACAATAGCGCATTCCATATACGCCAACATCTCAAGTTTAGGTGAATATGCATGCAAATATCCGATGTCTAATCATCACAGAACTCACTTCTTTCTTACCCATATCATCTTTCACACATTCACCAGTTCTAGCCTACATATTGGCCTACTTCTATATCCATCCACATTCATATTTACTTAACACTCTTCTGGTAACATGACTTATTGAACATAAATGAACTCGTATTAATTATCTGTATGTTAACATTTGCAGGTGGTTACTTATCAAACAGTTTAGCGATAGCCACGGATGCTGCCCACCTCCTCACAGACTTCGCTAGCTTCATGATATCGCTGTTCTCACTATGGGTTTCCAGCAGGCCTGCTACGAGACGGTAAGATTATTTTTTAGTAGTTGACATTTCTTTGACAACTGGTCCATGACATACAAATATGCAATTACAATATTTAGTTTTAATTCCTCCAAACTGGTTCGCTAGCTTGGATGCAGTATGCAGCACTGCTCTCCCGTTCGCAAACAAACCGATACGTCTTTCGCCCCTCCACGGGGCATCAGGAGATGTTCACTCGTCGACCGCTTGGACACGGTCTTACCTTAAGATATTGGTATTGCCCCATGGATTGCTGGAGTCCCGCACCATAAAGAGCCCCTTGAACTGTGACTATGTTTATAAAGCACGTAATTCCTTTATCATGAAGTGGCACCTTTGTTGTTTCTGCTCATCTAACAGATGTAATTCCTTAGCAGCTTCTGGTGTTTCACCCAGAACATTTGGAAGCCCTGGATAGGTATATGTATACCTATGCCATATACTAGAACTCACCATTAGTTCGCACCAAACTTCACTTCTGACTTTTCAAATTCAAATTCAGGATCAGAATTTGATTATCACTTGCGTTAGCGGCGAAGGAAAACATCGAGAGGATATCACACTTGAGAGGGCTCCAAAAAGTTTTTGAGCGTGTGTGTAGTTCATTAACCCACACCGGGGGTCTACTCCCTAAGCACGAAGTCCGTGGTTTCGGTCTTAGTTACGATTGTTTCCTACTCCCTATCACGTACGGACATACGATTATTTCGGGGCCCGAACTACGAATGAATGACAACACGATTTGACAGTTGTCCCTACTACTGATGTGTTTTTGCCCATCCGGAAAGTTGAATTTGACACCTTGTTTTGTTCACTCCTACGTTTCGGGCTACTTTCGAACGGACGCCTAACTTCGTTGACGGACTTAGGGAGCAGGCCCCCAGGCCAGCGTGATGGGCTAAGTCTTAAACTCTTATCATTCTGAAAAGAGGTCCTTGCCCAACAGTGGGACAGCGATGTGACTCTTTTTCCAATACATAAAAATACAAACCTCTAATCAATGTGTTTCTTCCAGGATGCCGTTCGGCTGGTACCGAGCAGAAGTCATAGGAGCGTTAACATCGGTCCTGCTCATCTGGGTGGTGACCGGCGTGTTAGTGTACATGGCAGTACAACGTGTCATATACAAAGAGTTTGAGATCAACGCCACCGTCATGCTGATCACCTCCGCTGTGGGCGTCGCCGTCAATCTTGTGTGAGTTACCAGAGACTAATAAGTAGGTGGTTCTCGCTTAGCTTCACAAGGCGTGTGTGCCAGTATAGTTTTAGGTTTGCGCGGGGATGAAATGTGGGGTAGGTACACATTGACACACGGGAGAATCCGGGGGATATTGGACATCGGATTAACAGTATGATCCAACTGCGCAAAGCTAATTCAAAATGTTGAGAGGTATAAAACTTTTCCATACAGGCTGAGGATTTAGGGATGGGTTAGCAGGACATTAATATTGACACTATCTATACCTATAAAAGGAGAAGCTGACTGACTGACTGACTGATCTATCAACGCACAGCCTAAACTGCTGGGGTTAGAAAATTGAAATTTTAACAGTAGGTTCCTTTTGTAACGTAGGCATCCACTAAGAAGGGATTTTTCGAAATTCAACCCCTAAGGGAGTTCAAAGTCAAAGTCAAAATTTCACGCAAACGAAGCTGCGGGCGAAAGCTAGTGAGAAATAGAGAAGGGACCAGCATTTTTTTTTTGTAGAATCTTAGTGCTATATTTTAAAAAACAACCAATTTTTAAAAAAAACATCCTGATTATATCTTTGCGCTGACTGCGAAAATGAACTACAAAATCTTGATAACACAATTTTTTCGATTCACGGTTATGGCCCTCAATCCTTACGCACATAATTATGCTATATGTGCATGTGGTTGTTCGATCAGCTACATCGATGTAACGTTAAGAAGTTACATAATAATGACGAGAACTAAGGTTCTCGTACTGTATCAACTTGTATTATTGCATCAATCGATAATGTTGCAGATATACATATTAATACAGGAATTAAATGTATTAAAAGGAATCAAAGGACAGAGCATATTCATTCTGTTACGTCGTCAGCGAGGGCTGACTTGTTTGGTTTGCCTATACAAGCCATAGCACCTTGTTCTCTTTGAGTATAATCTAACGTGTGCATGTTTGTGACAGCATGGGCCTGACGCTGCACCAGCACGGTCACAGTCACGGCGGAGGCGGTCACGGTCACTCGCACGGCGGCAGCAACCCTGTGCTCAATAATAAGGTAACTCATTTCCAAGCAAATTGTCTTCTTGGAGTTTCGGCCTCTGATTGACGGGTTTTTAGTTCATCATAAGAAGTTTAATAGAGTTCGTAAGGGGAAGTATTACAACCGTACCTATTTCTGCCGGCAAACAGCATTGCTGTATTCCGGTTTGAAGGATATGAGTGAGATTCAGTTTTTCCAACTTTGTCTCTAAGATTAGCAACCTTCAGAAATCTTTTTAGTGTTGTAGGTAGATACAGGGTGTAAAAAGACCCATCACAAAGCCGAAATCTACGCACTCTGTACATCAAACTAAACTACATTGACCAAAAATAATTGCTGGAAAACGACTTTTATTTTTTGGCATAAATAAAACGCTTTTTTTGTAGCGCGCAATGTGTGGTTGTGGCGATGCCACGCGTTTGCATGCGTGCAGCGGCCACACAGCTAAGCCAAGGCGGTCGTGTGAGTTTGATATTCGTTGCGTTTTTGTAACTTCAAATGCGTAATTTGTGAAGAAAAATTGAAAATTTTGATAAGGTTGTTTGGAAGAAAGTTTAGTATTATCACTTATAATACGTTTTTGGAAAAAACTAAAAAAAATATGTATACTTTGACCTTCAATATCTCCAAAACCAATGGTTTCCCAGGTATGGGGTAGAAAAAAATGATCCCAATGATGGGTAGACTATGTGATTTTCGTTATCGTTTAGGGTCTTTTTACACCCGATATAGGCGACGACGTTAACCACTTTCCATTACGTAGCCCGGCTTGTTTGCCAACTTATAACATGAAGAGAGGCTGGTATGGTCAGTCAAAGGTTGAAACTTAGACAAGTATACTTGGGGTACCTATTTTATAAAAAAAAACTAAATAGGCATGTTGACAGCATCAATAAATTGCAAATCTAATTATTCCGCCAGTTATTTTAATTAGACTTTGAAAAATAATAGACACGTATTTTTTCTTTTATTAAATTTATGAATATTTGGAACGATAAAACGCATCAAAACTCGAGAGTCGGCTTATGACGTCAGAAGCAAGTAAAAATTGTACTTGCTTGTGACGTTTTGCCAATTTTAAAAGTGTCGTATCTTTGTCAATTTTGGTTTATGTAACAAAAGAAAAAATACGGGTCAAATATTTTTTGATAATCTAACTGACGGACTAATTACATTTTTTCAGTCAAATACCCTATTGTTATTTAATACCTTGGTTGTAGTGCCTGTCACTATCACCAGAGCATTGAGTACGCTTTTAGTGATTTATTTGAATTTACATAGAGTTGAATTTGGCATGTCTTCCTTGTGGTAAGCAAAGATTTTATATTCCATGGAGCATGCTTGCTTTGGCTTGCTTCGAAGATGTTTTTTCAAGATAGCATCTAACGACTAACTGAACATCGTTGTTTACAGAAGGAACGCGGCGACTCAGACGCAGAGAGCTCAACATCCCACTCGCACGAACATCATCAAGAAAACATCAACGTCAGAGCTGCCTTCATACACGTGCTCGGAGACTTTCTGCAGAGCTTCGGAGTACTGATAGCGGCCATTGTTATTTATTTTGAGGTGAGCATAACTTGAGACGTCACATGTCACTAAAAGTGACGTCAAAGCTGCCAAAGCATGTTATTATGCTCGGAGACTTTCTGCAAAGTCGGAAGTCGTTTTAAAAAGAAGAAAATATACAATGTGTCCGGTCATAGACTAGCGATATTCTAGCATAGAAGTAATAAGTACTACGTACAACTTCTAGGTACTTATATAACAACTATTCTAGTACTCAAATATACTATACACTAGGGTCCAATTCGGTTCCATTTTTTTGTTGAGAAATTCCGTGCGTGTGTACAAAAAAAGTCATATCTCACAAACTTTTGGTTCAACTGAGATAAAAGTAGGCTTATTCGGAGGGCAACAATATTGTCTATCGTTTACATTACGATACAATGGGTTCACATTTTCATAACTTTAAGATAGAGAATATCTCAACAAAAAAGCAAAATGGCTGCCAAATAGCGGGGAAGTGAATTGGACCCTAGTGTATTTGTGTACTAGAATAGTTGTTATATAACTACCTAGAATATCGCTAGTCCATAACCGGACACATTGTATAGTCGCTCCGGCTGTCATGAGTCTGAAAAGGCCGGTGACGTGTCATTCCGCAGTTTAGAAAGAAACATGCCTATTGAGTGATTGAACCGAAATGAAAGCGCGAATGCACAGCCGAATGTGAACACTGTCGCCTAATACTAGAGCTCAATTTCGCATGCATGCTATGTATTTGACGCATACGTCTGGGAGTGAGGCTCCTGAACGTAGTAACATAACATTACGCCTGTATACCCCGAAGGGTTGGGCAGAGATGTATAGTACACTCTCATTTCGCCGTTATGTTTAAGTCCCATGTAATAGGGGGCGAGTCTATTGAAATGTCACATGGAAAAACAAAATAACACTTAACACGTTCAGTGCCGGATGGCCCTCTAGGATGGCACCCTGTAGTCGCATTCGCCATGCCGGGTGCCCTCGTGTAGGGCTCATTTTAAATGCAGATTTTTCTTGGAAAATTCACCGTCATGAAACAAGCAAACACCTATTTTACGACGTAGTAGCGTATTTTAACCTAATGTGTTTAACCTAATGCCAGGAACCCTCCTCGAGGGTTCACTCTTAGCGCAAACGTAATGCCGAGGACTCCTGGAAGGTTCTCTAGCATTATGTTTGGCGGGTTGGTGTATGAACTCTACGAAAAGTGTGGTGGACTTGAATGTGTTAACCCAACCTGGGGATCAAACCCAGGACCACATGCTCAACAGTCGCGCTTGCGACCAGAAGACCAATGAGGCAGTCACACGTTAGAATATCAATACCCCACTCGTTTGGTTGTCGCTTCCAGCAGAATTTAGTCATTAGGATGTTGAAAGTAAATAAGCTAATGTTGTTTTTATTCCACAGCCGAGTTGGAGTCTGGTAGATCCGATCTGCACATTCCTGTTCTCCGTGCTAGTTCTGATTACCACCTTCAACATCATCAAGGACACGCTGCTGGTGTTGATGGAGGGATCGCCGAGAGGCGTTGACTTCCAGGTAACTTTTTATTATCCACTATTTAAATAGGGTGTTTAACTAGTATTAAAAATGTACTAGAACTACATAAAAAAAGAAAGCGAAGGTTTTGGGACATCTTCTGTCCACGTCGCGCGAAACTGACGTTGTACTGAGTGGTGTGAAGATACAATGGCGTTGATGTGTGATGACGTCAGCGCACAGTAGTGCTGTCTCACTCTAGTAAACAATTTTAAAACGTTATATCTAGGGATCGGATATTCGGATGCATATATTTACCTAAAGTTAATTTTTCGCTACGAAAGTATGGAAGCGGCTTCTTAAAATATATTTTTTGTAAGAAAAAACCCGGGATGCCAGGAACACCGGGAATGCATAACTGGGTGCATAATATGGAAGCGACATCTTAAAATGATTTATTAAAAAAAACTCCGGAATTATTGGATTGCATAATTAAATAAAATTAATGTTTAACCCCCGATGCAAATATGTGTGTATGTAGAATGTAAGAAGAAGAATGGTGTGTGTCAGATAAACCAAAAAAAAAACATAAATTAAAATAATTATCCCGGAACCGAGGGATTTTTCGGTACAAAAGCGCGTTCCATATTAGCCAACATCTCAAGTTTAGGTGAATATGCATCCGAATATCCGATCTCTAGTTATAACATAGGCATTTTATTAAATAGTTCATTAGTTTTTTACTGTTGCATGCTTGAAGAGGCTCGTGCCCAGTAGTGGGACAGTTTTGGACTGATTTATCAGTAATTATACGTTTATTTAAATTTACAGGAGGTAGCCAACACGTTCCTATCGCTGCCCGGCGTTGTTCGCGTACATAATCTGCGCATGTGGGCACTCTCCTTGGACAAGACGGCGTTATCCGCACATTTAGCTATCCGTAAGTAACTTCATTTAAAACAACCTGTTACTTTACAAATTTAGTAATAATTGGTAACTATTACATAAGTTATATGCTCTGCAATCTTCGTGTTTCCGAATTTGTACGAATTATATGACCAATTAGGTCACTTAGCCGGAATTGATCCAAAGAGGACAAAATTCGCCCTAAGCATACATACAGTCAACATCGAAAATAAGTAACGATTGTTGAGTTTTAGAGCCCAAATACACGTGCGATACTTGTCTCAGATAGTAGGTTCCGATAGCCTGATCAGGGGGCCTACTCCCTAAGTCCGTCAACGAAGTTGGTTGCCCGTCCGAAACTTGTCCGAAACGTAGAAGTGAACAAAACAAGTGTCAAGTTCAACTTTTCGGACGAGCAAAAACACATCGGTAGTAAGGAAAACTGTCAAATCATGTTGTCATTCATTCTTAGTTCGGGTCCCGAAATAATCGTATGTCCGTAGGTGATAGGGAGTACGAAACGCTCGTAACTAAGGCCGAAACCACGGACTTCGTGCTTAGGGAGTAGACCCCCAGACTATCTGAAGGCCTCCGCGCCATACATTTGTTTGAACATGAATTACGTACGATCAGACTATCGGATCGGATGTCAGAATCGTAAGCATTGTTCGGGCGTCGTCGTCGTCCAGAAAAAATCGGACACGAGAATCGTACGTGTATTTCATGAATCCGATCAGATAGTCGGATCCGACTCCCGGAAGCAACTAACAGACGTGTATTTTGACCCTTAAAAGTGTTAGCAAATTTGTTAACAATTATTTTATTGTAAAAATAATGATAGAGTATTTATTAGTGTCCGACCGAAACAGGATTTTTAGCCGAAACAGAAACCGAAACCGAATGTTCGGCGCCAGTCTCAGTTTCGGCCGAAACCGAAACCGAACCTTATTTAGTCATGTAAAAAATCCTATTCTATTGTACAAGGTGGGGCAAAAGTATATATAGCCTATAGGTTCAAAAATCTTATACTTAAGGATATCTCTTGAGTGTCACAGAATAAGTTAGAAAAAAAAAAATTACTTGTAACCCTAGCGATTATTTTCACTGTAATCTATTCTTTAGTTAATCTGTGTACAACGCTGTGGGCTGCAATATTGTCTATATGTTTTGTGTATTTCTTGTTCCTGTTTTTTATATTGTAGCTGTTTGTTGTATCTATTGAATAAAAAAAAAAAAAGTAAAAAAGTAATCGCCCAAAATGTTGTTTTGCTGTAATTTTTTTTAGGAATGAAAATGTTTGGTTCTTCTTGTGGATAATGTTTATTTAACGTATTAGATTTTTTTCCATCAAGTCGAAAAATGATATCGGTCAAGTGGCCGCCATCAGAATTGATAACCATACGGGCTCGTTTTATGACAGTCTCCATCACTTGTGTCAGAACTTCCGGCGATAGGTTCTCGTATTCCCGTCGGATATTTTCTTTAAGGACTTCAAGAGTCTTGTTTACATAAACCCGGGAATTCAAGTAACCCCACAAAAAAAGTCTGGAGCGGTCAAATCAAGTGATCTGGCCGGCCATTGCAAATCGCTAAAGCGAGAGATTAGACGCCGCGGAAATGCTTCCTTCGGAATATCGGTTGTGGCTCGTGCAGTGTGCGCCGTTGCTCCGTCCTGTTGGAACCACATGTCCTCCAGTCCCAATTCATCCAACTGAGGAAGGAAATAGTCATGGCTCTGTACCGCTCGCGGTCAACGGTAACGGTATGGCCAGCGTAGTTAAGGAAAAAAAAAGGGAAATGCCATAAAACGAGCCCGTATCCGGTCGAGCCGGTCATCAATTCTGACGGCGGCCACTTGACCGATATCACTTTCTGGACTTGATGAAAAAAAATCTAATTAATTAAATAAACAAAATCCACAAGAAGAATCAAACAATTTCATTCCCAAAAAAAAATTACAGCAAAATAACATCGGGTGATTACTTTTGCCCCACCTTGTGTAGTGAAATCTAGTATCTTTTTTACACATATACAGACAGTTTTCTCTTGTTAAATAAAATGAAAGACAATAATGGAAATATGTAACGAAAATAGTTATTCATTTATGGTATACTATATTAACTATATAACATCAAAAAACATGATAGATTTTTTGTCAAAAATCAACACATAAACGTAAAGTACAGACTTCTATATTGAGTATTTGTGTTCAATGTCGTAAAGATTAATTTATTATTTATTGACATCGAGATCTTGTATTTGATACTTGGTAGTTAAAGAATTATTTACCTAATTATCAGTATCAACAAAAATTACAATAAATTGTACTAAATTCGGTAAACTTTGTCAAAAATCAACAAACAAAATAACAAACAACACAACCACGCCGCACGCCTACCGGCGAACTCAGCTGGCAACCATACACGAGTCCCGAACTCAGCCGAAGTTAGCCGGAAGACGCGCGACAATACACGAACACTGAGTTTCGGTGCGGCCGAACTTTCGGCTGATTTTTGGCCGAAACCGAAACTGTAGCCGAAACACGTTTTTTACGCCGAAACTGGCCGAAACCGAAACCGAACCTTCGGTCGGACACTAGTATTTATGAAAAGGTTCTGAATCGGGGAGCAGGTTCATCGCCTATTACCATTCGCTTGCCCGGCTACTCCATCTCCCCGCGGACTTTATTATCTATACATATAAAAGGAGAAGCTGACTGACTGACTAACTGATCTATCAACGCACAGCCTAAACCATTGGGGTTAGAAACTTGAAATTTTGACAGTAGGTTCCTTTTGTAACGTAGGCTTCCACTAAGAAGGGATTTTTCGAAATTCTACCCCTAAGGGAGTTAAATAGGGGGTGAAAATTTGTATGGAAAATCGTCACTTCACGGGTTCAAAATTTCACGCAAGCGAAGCTGCGGGCGAAAGCTAGTCAATTAATATTTATGTAAAATTGACAGGAACCGGAGTAAGTCCCCAGAAAGTATTAGAGGAGGCGACCCGCCTGGTGCACGATAAGTACAACTTCTTCGAGATGACGCTACAAATCGAGGAGTTCAACGACGGGATGGAAGACTGCAGTCAGTGCAAGATGCCGCAAGCCTGAATGTTGGCAGCTCGCGTTTGTAAATAGACTGCACGGTATCATGTTGGCGTGGTTAGGTTGGCAGTACATTAAAATAGTCTCGTATACCTTGAACTTAGTTTTCAAAGACACTGAACGAGAATCAGAATTTATCATATGAGTTTAAACTTAAAAAGAAGAGAAAATAGCCAATAATATCAGACGTGCTCACTGGCGGTTCGAATTTACTACCCTAGAGCGCATGCGCGTGCCGCTCTTTTTAACCTGTGGACGTGCCCTTTTCCAATGTTGCCAATAGAATAATATTCGAATTGAGAAGATTTAAAATAGCACACTTCGGTTCAAAACACTATCATTTATCCGGCAGTTTTCAATAGCACAAACGTTAACGTTTATTTTTATTCACATAAACTAGAATTGAATAACTCACGCTCAAACCACGTCAACAAAGTACCAAAAAAAATGTTCCATCTAGTTCCATAAGATCCAGCGCACAGTGCGCGTGCGACAGTATTTATTATAGTTAGAACACAACCACCTCGTGCGTAGCGTATCTTAGTTGTAGCAATAGATTTGTTGAAAATGTAAGTAAAAGTATTTTAGAAGTCCTCCAACCAAGGTAGCGTGGCGGACTGAGACCTAAAAACTTCTTGGCTAATGGCTCATGCCCAGCTGTGGGAATAATGGGCTGATTATTATAATGCTTTAGACCTAAAATTTTAGGCATAAAATACAGTTTCCTTGTTGTGCCTTACTATGTCATAAATATTGCGGAACAAAACGCAGGATTATGAACGTTTAATACGCTATAGGCCAGGGGTGGGCAAACGCACGAAATTTTTAAGAGGGGCAGAATTCCAAAATAACAAATACATTTTATTCTGCCAGAACTATCATTTCTGCCTCAGATAAATACGGCTATTTGAGTCTTTGCGGCTGCAAAAATATCTTCTCGAAAGTCATGCCAAAGGGTGGGTTGGCGGGCCAGATTAAAACCCTACACGGGCCGGAGTTGGCCCGCGTGCCCTAGTTGGCCCGCGTGCCCTAGTTGGCTCGCGTGCCCTAGTTGGTCCGCGTGCCCTAGTTTGCCCACCCCTACTGCACTATAGGCCAAAACAAAACTAAAATGTGTTGTTCAAAATATTAAAATATAAAAAGTGCTCTTTCTAATTATAAACTGAAAAATATGTGTTAAATATAGGATTTATATTAATACTTGTGAGGCTACAGCCAAAAATATATAAAATAAGAGGCTATGAGTAAACTTTATTTTAATAAATATACAAGCATTGTCAATTATGAAATTAGTGATGATATTAAAATATTGGATATTATTAACTAGACTCTTTGTTCATGTTCCAAGCAATAAAGTAATAAAGCATTTTATTTTAAAATATTTTTTGTTTTAACATAAGGAGGTTAGTTAGTTATACATATAACTCTGTCGTCCAAAAATAGGAGGTTTACATTTTGTAAAACAATGTTTTTCTTAAGAACCTACCGAAAAAATATATTTATTTCAAAGAAACATGTTCCAACGAGTTTTCCTCAGCTCAACATGTTCAGTAAAATCCGAATTTATAAGTAAAACATAAATATAATTAATGCTATTTATAGTACCAATGTAATATACAATGATATTTGTTTATAGCGTAATATTTATAAGTAAATAGTATTTAGCTTAACTATCATAGTTAAATCATGTAAACAGTTACATAATTTTAAGTTATTCCAATATTGATGAAAAGATATCAATAAATAAACTTTAAAAACTTGATATTAGATATTATATTTTTTAAATATGTCGGCTTCCTTATAAAAATGCAAGCAACACAAAATATTTACTGTAACAACTAAAGGCCTTAATCCCGCTGAAGTTGAAAATACTGTGCAACCAGCGGACTAATTCTAGAACGTTGATTAATCGCAACCGAATCGTAGCCGAACCTCTCATTTAGACAGTTTTGACTGTAAACTGTCAAAATGTGTCTATAGTTCAACAGGTTTTGCACGAAATGACTACAGGATTGGCATTACACAATAATACGTGCAATTTTGAAAAAAATACAAAGTACGGGAGTTTCACGCAAATAGAAAATAAATATTTGCGATCTTATGTAAGTTTGGTTGCATATTGGGTTCGAGACGCAAATAATCTAAAGGGGTTCCGGTCTCACAACCGCGGCTGAGAGTAATGAAAATCGCTCCGTGAGTAATGATCGTAGCCTTAAGCCGTTTTCCACGACACGATCTTTCTATGAATCGTTTACTACAACACTAGTAACACAGTAGACATACAACGTGTTAAATAATTCCCCTTAAAAAAGAATATGTCATAAAATAAAATCATCACTGAAAAGCAATCCTGAAAACATAAAACTAAAGAGTAAGCGCCTGTTTCACCACCTCCAAGTAAGTTCCCGTTATATTACTTGGCAGATAATTTCATACAAATTTTGTTCCATTTATGAATTTATTCGGTGAGTAGTGGCTACTCAGACATCTTGAAACAGTACCCCAAGTGTGAGTTTTTTTCGTTAACTACTGTAGTTGCGTCACGACAAAAATGTATGAAAATTTAGGCTGCGTCTCTAGGCGCACCGTTCACTAACTAATATTCGCGCGTTAATTGAACGGTGCGCCTAGAGACGCAGCCTAAATTTTCATACATTTTTGGCGTGACGCAACTACAGTAGTTAACGAAAAAAACTCACACTTGGGGTACAGGCCCTAAGACTACCCAGAAAGTTATTTCCATTCTAACCTAATTCCTCAGAGAAGTAAATGACAACAACCATAAAAGACTACTTGATTAATATTTTCTTTTTTAAGGGGAATTGTGTAACACGTATAAGCTTAAACCAGTACAACTACTTAAAATCGCCAAAATTGACACACTCACACAGACACGCACTGCAACAAGACCTCTAAGTGAGCTTCACAATGCAGTCAGTCACGACTGTCATAGAGTACATTACAAAGAGTATATTATACTCAGTATACAGTCCGTGTCTGTGTGAGTGTGTCAATACGGCGATTATAGGTAGTTGAGGTACTGCTTTAGCTTATACAAGTTTAGTTTTAGCATATACTAAACCTGAAACTAGTTTGTTCAGAATCACCAAGAAAATCGATTGACATAGTTTTTACACCACATTATATTTTTCCTTTTTTTTCATAAATTTCAATTCTCTTCCAATAAGTCTCTACGCATAACAGTGGACGGGAATAGACACCTTTAGCGTTAAAACGCACTAGCGGCCAGCCGCAATGCGGCGTGCCGCTTGCGGTTGGCCGCACATCGATTTTTACATGAAACCGCATGATCTCAACGCACTGATTTCCGGCCAGCCGTCGTGCGCCAGTGCGGCACGCCGCATTGCGGCTGGCCGCTAGTGCGTTTTAACGCTTAGGTCAGGCCTCCACCACTCGGCCGTACCTACAGCGATAAGTGCCTACAATTTCGCGTGGCTACGCCGCCACCTCGCCAGTGGGCTGTCAACGCTCGCGCGCGCGCTTATGTACCTATTATTTTAAATAAGTTTAGTGAGCAACAAGAATGGCTGGTCTAAAACGTTGCTCATTTGATGGATGTGTGTCGAAATACGGAGACGACAGTGTCATTTTTTTCATTACCTGCAGATGAGGAAAAATAAGTTCAAATTAATTTAAAAACGATGATAAAACTTCGTTTTCATGTGCATTATGTCGGCAACTAAACCCTATCTACAAGTTAATTAGGTAACAAGTAGGTACAGTCACATAGAACCGTAGTTTTAACGTTTAATGTTTGATTACATTGATTTACATAATTACGAGCGCAACTTGAAAATGTGATTTTTTATTTGTTGAGATAACTTAACGATTTTGGTGTCAATTGAGAGATCGAGGTCTAAAACCATTATATCCGTTTAAATCATGCAAATCGGTCCACGCGTTTAGGAGATAATTAAGAATTAGTATAGTGAAAATGTAAACAACCAGAATTTTTGATGTTTTTGTTCTACGAACATTTTAATTATTGCAAAATATGAAAATATTATTAATGTAAGTTATTGAGGAATGTTAAACAAAGAGGTATCTAGGTAGCCTAAAAATTAAAGGTTTGTTTTCATTTGTAAATTACAAATGACGAACTTAATTATTCATTGTCTATCTACCTAATTGACCGTGTAATCATAGGCATCAAACATAAAGATAGATTCCGTGGTCAAGTAGGTAGATAGACGTATAGTAGCAGCGGCAAGCCGACAACCCTAGCGCCACAGCTAGCGCGTCACTCCGCGCCAGACAGCGACAGAGTTGCGCGTTAGAAGAGAGCGGCAACGTTTAGGTGAATATAGCGTTAGGTAGGTACTGAGCGCTTATGCGAGCTGAATTGCACTTTGTTGCTTTGTAGCAAGAGTCGATATTTCTATTAATTGTTGCGCGAAGTGGTGCTTCTGTTACTATTCTGTGCTTAGGTTTGAGACGGTCCGCTCGGTCAGTTTCCGTGTATTAGACAAGCCCTGCATAGCACATCTCAGGCATTTCATACTTTACTAGGGAATTTAACGCGACATAAACTAAGGTGTAACTTGGAGATTTATTCAACAAAACACACATTCAGGCAGTTCTGATGAAAATCTTGTTCGGGTGTCTCGGTTTTTGTATAGACTAAAAATAAAGTTGTATACCTACTGTGCTAGTAGAGTCGTGTCGTTATGTGAGTTTACGGTTTTTTAAAGATAATGTGGTGCTCGTAGTACTCACAATATTTCGTGATGTGTAAAAAAAGTCAAGTAATCAACAAGGTCTGTACCTGTACCCCTTTCCGTGATGCGGTTTCCGGTTCTCTTTTTATTAGAGGTTCAATGTTCAAATGTGAGGGATCAAATTAATAGTACCTCGGTTTTGAGGTATTAGAGACAAACTGATTCCACGTATGATGCAATGTAAGCCATGCAGTATGACATCTTGGCAACAGAGAATGATTTTATATTTTATTTTCTATAAAAGTAAACGATTTAAAAACACACTAGTACGTAATGGAGCGTGTTACAGTAGTTTATGATACGTTGCATAATAGGGGTTATTAAAACACGGGCGTGAGTTTAAAAACCGAGCCGTAGACAAGGTTTCTAATAGTATAACACGAGTTTTTTAATACCTAGTTATGCATTTTCATACACTAGTTTATCTAAACTCATGTAATGGGTAGATACCTATTTTAAATAAAAGACCAAATTATTATGGCACCCTAACCTAGCAGCCCACCGCGCATGCGCCCTACCGCGCGTCACCACAATTAAAAAAGCAGCCGCTAAAAAAATTGAATTCAAAACTTCTTGGTCGGTCCGAAGGGTATTTAAATAGAAAAAAGGTTATTCCAAAGCATTTTTGTAAAAAAAAACTGTACTTTTATAAAACTTTTTAAATGTATTAGTTATGCACGTGAATAATGTCATTATGGTACGGTCAGCATCAAAAGTAGCTGAACATTTGAGTTTTTAAACTTGGCATTAATTAGAAAACGAATTGTTTTAAAACAAAAAGTTTAATAGATACCTAGAGCTGCTAGATATAACTCTAAGTATGCCTTAATTTTTTTGCTTCCTATCAATTAGTTATCTAATTAATGCAAAGTTTAAAAACTCAAATGCTCAGCTACTTTTGATGCTGACCGTACTATTTTTGAATTTATAATTAGAACTTTACGACATGAGTAAAAACAGTTTTTTTTTTAAAATCATTTACTTTCTAAGATATTTGTATTGTCAGTTTTCCAGCTGCCAATGCTTCGCACACAGATAATACATAATAAAGGAAGGTTAAACACGTGCTTTTGTGTATACTACGATTTTTTTCGATTTTAGTGATCTAACTAGTGTGAACTTCAATAGAGGCTTTTCCTAGTGTGTGTGTGTTATTATTAGTGTGTATGCCACTAACATAATTCTACCACAAAGCGGAAGTTCGACGGTTGCATCGCTGCCGTTACAACATGACGCTGGCAGAATAGTCGTCATTGGCTCAGTTGCAATAAAACAAAAAAAAAAAAAACATTTTATGGAGAGCTTCGCTTAAGTTGCATACGTGGTGGAATCAGTTTAACTCGACTTTAATTGTTAGCAATAATTTATAAAATAAGTAGCCTGAAGCTATTGTCTTCCGAACGTACGTTAAGGGAAAGTATTAAAACTATTTTGTGTAAAAATATTAAATCATCATGCTGAATTTGTTGTTTCATTCACACGTCTTAAAATATACGTGGCATCTGTAAAAAATTAAAAATACCTAGTTCTTAGTCGATACGAATGTGAATTAATTTTGATTGGGAACGAAATAGTTGTTCAACGAAATTGATATTTAGCCAGGTTACCAGGTTAGGTTAGAAGAACACACACCCACCTCGTGGTTATTTTTTTTAAACACTCAGTATAACTTATTGTCTGAAATATCTCAGCTGATCATGCATCAGTAATCAATTAACGTATTTTTCGCTGATCAAGTCATTAACGTCAATAAAAAAATAATTTAATCGCTGACCAGTTACATGGTACTAATTTGATTTAACGTTTATTTTGCAGTACTTTTTATTAAAAAAATGCTCTTAATATTATAATTTATAAATAAAATATACCTAAAGATAACATACCATGTACGGTTGCGGACTCGAAATGTTTATCAGATTTCAAATTCGATTCCTTCTCACACTGTGCGCAATAAGGTTTAAGATGTCATATCGACCTTAGAAAAAGTAATTTGCAAGCAATTGAGGAGGTAATGAACAAAAGGTGTTAATTTCACTTTTCATTTTTGTTCAGAAATCAGAAAAAACTTTTTACTAGCTATCCTGTTTGCCTCGTACCTAAGTGTCACTTTTTATCAGAATTGCGACTTGGAAATGCTATTTTGTCTTATAAAATGGCAATTTTTGAACCAAACCTATTCAGAAGTTGATAAAATCTAAGGCTTTGAATCCAATGAGAAAAAAAAGACGCGTCGAGCCAAAAGCGGAAATGACACTTTTTGATCCTGAGCTCCTCAACTATAGACCTTAGGGTGGTAAACATTTCAAGTCCCCGACTGTATGTAGTTAAAAATTACATGATGATACTCTAGAAATAATCATTTTCGTAAATGCAGTTCGTCAATATTACGTATACAGTACTAATCAATATTATAAGTATAGTCAGCGTAGTTATTCGGCAAGCATCCAGTTTTCGCCACATTCGTGAAGTACTTAGCCGAGAGGCGCGGCGTTCTAGTCAAGTTCGGTGATTTGTAATCCACTTCGTAAAGGCCAAATCGCTCGCTGAAATTGAAATATTATCGGTGATACTTTTTGGAACAGCTTATATCATAACATAACACCTTTGGTCCCCCGAAGGGTTGGGCACAGGTACACCTCTGAAACGTACATAGTACACCTTCATCAAGGGCTCCGTTTGGATCCGTAACTAGTCGGGCAATCCCGAAAAATGCACGTGAGTAAACCGTAACTACCTAATCATAAATATGAATGTGTCTCACGAAAAATATTTTAATACTAGTCGCGCGCAGAAGGTTTGTCGATGACTGCCCCTCCCACTTCACCGACCGCTACCCGCGCTCGTCTGGCCTACCTACTAATCGTACCGACCAACGACGTGTGACGTCATGAGGCTATCGGCAAACCTTCTCCGCGCGACTTATACAAAAAAAACCCAGCCAAGTGCGAGTCGGACTCGCGCACGAAGGGTTCCGTACCATTATCTATAAAAACTGCAAAAAAATCACGTTTGTTGTATGGGAGCCCCTTAAATATTTTTTTTATTCTGTTTTTTAGTATCTGTTGTTATAGCGGCAACAGAAATACATCATCTGTGAAAATTTCAACTGTCTAACTATCACGGTTCATGAGATACAGCCTGGTGACAGACGGACGGATGGACGGACGGACAGCGGAGCCTTAGTAATAGGGTCCCGTTTTACCCTTTGGGTACGGAACCCTAAAAAATGAATGATATCTAGCAACTACCTACCTATAAAGTGAATTCTATTCTATTCTTCGATTCTACCAAAAAGTATTCCTTCATAAAAAAATGTTCCAACTTACGAGTATCCCCTCATCCATTCAAAATTGTCAATCAGACTCCAGTAAGTGTACCCTATAACTGCGCACTTGTCCTTAAAAATAGCTGTGTGTAGAACTCGGAGATACGCATCAATGTAGTTGATTCGCTTCGTGTCGTGCAGGCCTGGCTCATAAGACACGCCATTCTCCGTCACCAGAGTCCAAGGATTATCGTACTTCATTCTTACCCAGTTCAGAGATTTCCTGAAACCCCAGGGTACGACCTGAAAGAAGTGACGGTTACATTACATGGGGATAATATGTTGTACCGGACGTAAAGAATAGAACTACCCCATCTCTCCCCATGGGTGTCGTACAAGGCGACTAAGGGATTCACTATAAGAGCTATAAACGACCGGATACCCAAACAATTAATTTTTTATAATAAATACAAAATCCAACTGTATGAAGACTACCGATGCGAGGGTTTATGCCCCGCGGAGCTGCAGATCTTCACGGACAGATCCAAAACAGGTACAGGCATAGGTGCCGGGATCTTCTCGGAGGACCTCAACACACACATGCCACACAAATGCGGGCCCATAACACGGTGTTCCAGGCTGAATGCTTGGGTATCTCCCTAGCTGCGTTAGCAATCATGGCCAGGAGGGTTGAGGACCACTCAATCCGAATACTCTCGGACAGCATGGCAGTCCTGCAAGCACTAAGCAGCCACACAGTTAATTCTGGGCTGGTACACGAGTGTCACCAAACTCTGAACCAGGTGGGTAACCTCAATAATATAACCATTCAATGGATCAAAGGACACAGCGGTTCCCGAGGCAATGATGCAGCAGATGAACTCGCCAGAAGGGGATCGAGCATGGATGCGGTGGGTCCCGAACCCATAGTACCACTCCCCTTCGGATACCTACGCACCCTGGTAAGGAAACGCACCAGAGACCAACACAACGAGTTATGGATAAACCATGGCGAGTGCAAGCAAGCCAAGGAGGCGCTTCCCGCCATTGACGGTCGACTCACTAAAAAAGCCCTCCGGCTGTCAAAGCTACAACTGCGTACAGTCACAGCGGCCATCACTGGCCATGGTTCATTTAACAAACACCTCTTTGTCATTGGAGTTACAGACAGCCCACTGTGCAGAGCATGCATGGAGGAGGACGAGAGGGCAGCCCACGTGCTACTAAACTGCCCTGAGGTCGCCACATACAGGGCCAAGTACTTCGGAAACCCAGGTACTCTCCGAGAGATCACCAGTAACATCAAGGGTGTGCTGGCCTTCTTCGAGGAGTTAGGGTGGATCGAGTAATAATACTTACCACCCATCACGCAAAATACGCGCTTAGACGTGGAGTTGCGGATACCAGCCCGTTATACCTTATATCTTAAGTTACACCTTATATAGGCGGTAGTAACCACGTTCCATCGGGTGGACCGTCGCGGTCGTTAGCTTGTTTGCTAACCAATATTAAATTAAAAAAACTAGTCGAATAAACAAAGTAAGTATAAGTCATCCTGAGTGACGTACCTTCAACCACGTGGAGTTAGACTTGGGCCATTCATCCTTCTGATAAATATGAACATTCATATCATCTTCAAAAGACGGCTGCATCCTAACCTTCTTGGATCCATGCTTGACAATATAAGTTGTGTAGTGGTTCAGGCCTAAATAATCCGAGGATCCTCTTATCATTTTTACTTCTTCCGGAGTGAAGTAAGGTAGTCGGGAGCGAGGGTATCCTTGTCGTTTGGAGTTGGCATCCACCACGCTTCGCATTACGGGAGGGTAGTCGCCGGTTTTCGAGAAGATTGGGTTCGCGAACCAACCGAACTGGAAAATGAAGTCGTTGAAGTTTCAGTACGGCCGAAACGCCTTTGCTGCCCTGAGCATCGCCACAGTAGATATACAGTGTGTCTGGCTACAGACTGTACATACGAAGACCATCTTCTCTCGTGTCAGCAAGAGCTATACGAAAACAGCTCATGCTGTGGTGAAAAGATTAGCCAGTCAGCAAGGTTGGTAGCGGGGCTAACTGCCCAGGGTGCGCCGGACGTACTTAAGTATCGTCACTCGTGGAAGCTCTTTTCATGCACCCCATGAACGAAGACCATGAACTCTGCTCATCATTCTGAACAACTTACCACAAAATAATCAGTGTTGATTACCAAAATGTATGAAAGAGCAGATTTTTTTTTTCAAGAATTCATAGTTTTTCCCCAAGAAAAAGTTGTTCAGAATGATGAGCAGAGTTCACGGTTTTCGTATGTAGTCTGTAGCCAGACACACTGTATAAGCTAAAGCAGTACCTCTACTTACTATAATCGCTGAATTGACACACTCACAGACAAGCACTGTATTCTGAATTCTGAGTATAATGCACTCTTTGTCAAATACGCTATGACAGCCGTAACTGACTGTATTCCGATGATAACTTAGAAGTCTTGTTGCAGTGCGTGTCTGTGTGAGTGTGTCAATTCGGGCGATTGTACGTAGTTGAAGTACCTACTGCTTTAGCTCATATCTGTGACATCGCGCAGTTGGTAGCTCAATTTTTACTTTAATATTAACTAAATTACTTTTAATCAACCTTTAGTTAACATCATCCCAGGACGCCTGTCCTGAGATTAAGCATCCATTTTTTAAGCAAAATTTATTTGTTTGTCTTTATAGGTTCTGTTTCTGAGTATACAGGATGGTAATTTGAGATGGGGTAGTACCTAAAAATGGCAGCAACCTTAATCGTTATGGCTACAGGAAAATATTCGTTCATAATTTTCTTTGGCCACAACGATTAAGGCAGCTGCCCTTATTAGGTACTACCCCATCTCAAACAAGTTTTTTACGATTTCTGACGTTTCTAGTACTCCATCAGTTGGCCCGCAAGAGTATTTTGATCAAATAAATGAAATAGGATCGATTGGCATTATAAAAATGTTTTGTGAAAACTGCCCTTTGTTTTCGCAGACTGTATTTTTTTTCAAAATCTGTGAATGCAGATACCTAGAAATGATTCCAAAAGTAAAAGATGGTTTCCTAAGATCGTTTTCCTGTAAGTACAATGGTTAAGGTAGCTCCCCTTCATGCCCCATCTCAAATTACCACCCTGTTTACAAGCGCGAAAATTCGGAAAGCCTATGTTGAGGGCGGCCAAGTTATTACAGCCGTACTAGTGTAAGGCCCCTCGCCCACGGTGACTTTTTGTAGCGTTTACAAAACGCGCGACAGCATCGCTACTAAATCTACTACTATCGCTACAGAATCTGGGCGAAGGTACACAGCCAGCGACAGCATCGCGGCTGTATCGATACGAGCATCGCTACAAAAAGTCGCCGTGGGCGAGGCCTCTAAATTGCTTAATAGAAATGAGATTATCTAAATGAACGAAAACTCACGATGAATTGTCTTGCAGTTTCCGCCGCAGTCTGGTCCTCTTCAGAGGTCGTTGCTGGCTCAAACCATGAAAATGCTATTGTGATACCCATGGTTTCTAGAACAAGTAAGCAAATCAGGTATAATGCTATTCCCCGGGCGTTGTATTGTTTCCCTTGCATTTTGTTTACTAATCGAGATAAAAAGAATGTTTGGACCTATAGCGGATACTCAGATTTAAATACTTAATTTCCACAAAGCGGCTGCTAAGCATGATTCTTCAGAAAAACATCTAGAATCCTGCTTAAAGTTCCAAACTTTTGGTAAAGGTAGAATAGAGACTAGTTTGAATAGCCAGTTAAAGTTAGATATTGAAAGGCACAACGCGAAAGATGACAGAAATAGAAACATTTTCAAACGGTTGATTGATGTAGTTTGTTTTCTAGGTAAACAAGAATTAGCATTCCGTGGTCATGACGAATCCAGCTTTTTTTGTGCATACCCTGTCTGAAATCCCTGTGCACGCCACTGGGCGTACCAAAGGCGTAGCATAACAGGGACACACGGTGCGTTCCACCGTAGATCCTTAAGAATCCGAACCCCACTCCCTCTCTTTTAAGCTGAGGATGATTTAGTCGGTAAAGTCAGGATCCGTCTTAATATCCGTGGCTGGCGTGAATATGTAATTTACATGTTTTTTTTTATTTATTTATTTATACGCTTCCCACGCCAAAGGTTTCACAGGAAAAAAAATGTATGATTAGGTCTAGACCTAATAAGACTCTAGAGAGAGTTCTCTAGAACCTATGCATAAATCGAGTTGTTAATTTAGCATAAACCAAACCAATACATTTTGACGATTTATACGAAAATAAATGTAGGGAACAGCTGATTTTTTTTTCGCGATTTCACATTTGTTCCCATAGTAAAAGTTGTTCATAATGATGAGTACAGTGACCCCTTAAGAGGTGGTGCGTTATTTTAAGTTACACTTTGTATGTCGAGATGTCAACATATTCACGCCAGCCACGGAAATATTCACAGTATTTCAAAACTAACTTTTAGTTTTCTTCCGATACTCCTTGTTAAACATCCGATAGACCATGGCATGGGCTCTAAGCACGTTGTGACCACACATGTAGTCTTCGAAGCCACTCGACCTGCCTCCAGGGGCGTCATTGCCGCCGTAACCGTCGTGGCAGAATGAACCCGGCTCGTTGAAAGTCAGCCAGGACTGGACTTTGTCTCCAAAATTGTCAAGGAGGACCTGTACAGAAATGAAGGGTATTAGAATCAGACAGTTTGTCCAGGGTTCACCACAAGATACGACAAATGTGGTGAAGACTCCGAGCACCACAAACTTGGACAAACAAACTTGGGGTGACGATACTTAAGTACCTACATCCAGCGCACTCTGGGCAGTCAGCCCCGCTACCAACCTTGCTGACTGGCTAATCTTTTCACCATAGCATGAGCTATTTTCGTCTAGCTCGTGCTGACACGAGAGAAGAACCACAAACTTATTTCTATGAACTGTCACGACACAAAAAGGAGCTCGCACATAACCTGTAATGATTTAAGGCCCGTGGCGGTGTAAAGCCCCCCCTGGTTCGCCCCAGGTGCCAAGCTCCAAGGGATGACAGTCCGCGCCCGCGGAAAGCAACTGTTATTCTCAATAGAAACCGGGGTGCCTACGCCGCCACTGATTGAGGCCATTGATGAAGAACCCTAAAAGATCTAGGCAGAAGATCTAGAAGAAGACGAAGGTAAATACCCTTATTTATTATACAGTGTATTAAATTAATTAAGTAATGAATTATGTCGGTAAATCAGATAAGAGATGCAGATTACCTCGTTAATATGATCTCTCTCTCACGTTATTAGGATCAAAAATGTCATTAGAGTTTGGTTGTATCATGAAAAGAAATCATAACTCGAAAACTACAAAAAATCGCGTATCATACGTGGGAGTGAATCGGGTACCTCTAAGGGTAGCTCTGGACTTCCGCTTGACACAACTTTTTGGGACATCCTGTATATTATACCTATTCTATATATATAAAAATGAATCCCTATTTCCCTTGGTCACGGCATCACGCGTGAGCGGCTGGGCCGATTTCGCTAATTCTTTTTTTGTTGTGTTTGTAATTGTCAGGAGAGGGTTCTTATGAAAGAAAAATCTGATAATTAAAAAAAAAAAAGAAATTATCTCAGTATGTCCATATTCTTCATTTGTTTACCGCATTACTATTTTGATTTTGTTTCTGAAGGTAGGTAGTAGGTAGGTAGCAGGTAGGTAGCAGGTAGAGTGCGCGCAAGATAAGTCTGCGCGCCGCCGAAATCGGAACTAATCGTGGTCCACCAAAGTGTGTGCCGTTTTATTAATTTTGAATAGAACTACCTGATTGTAGGAATGTATAACGGGAAAAATGTGTTTGGTGATAAAAAAAATATAGGCTTAAAAAGCGGTAATTATAACTTTTGCGATGATTGCACCGTTGAGGACGCCCTCAGTCGCGCGCAGAGTTATCTTGCGCGCACTCTAGGTAGCAGGTAGGTAGTAGGTAGGTAGTTGGTAGGAAAAAGTGCATTGCAACGCATGCCGGGTACAGCTAGTCTTGTATAAAATTTTGTTCATTTATTATACAGATGATACATTCATTTATTTATTGCAGATTTTACAGTAAATTTCGAATTCCCAGAGTTCTAGGTATAGATTGTACCGAAATAGCTATGGTACGCCCGGTACTACATGAGAAGAGTTACTTCTGTTGCAAGCATTACCATTCCTTGAATGTTGAATTGGTAAGTGTAGTGTTCATCAAGTTACAATAGAACTTCAGCCATCTACAATTGAAAATAAGTAAAAATAAAAACTTTCCTTTTAAATAAATTCAAATAAAAATGTAATAACTTTTTTATTCACTTATTATAAGAGAGCATACATAGAATTCTTGAGTTTTTAATTTACAATGAAACTAAAATACCTACTAACAAACTTAAAATATTATAATAATGTATAAAAAGATAAGAAAAGTCATACACAATAGTTAGTCTTAAGTTAGACATAAAAATGGCACATTACAGTCTTTTCAATACTGATTCAAGTATTTTTTTGAGATTTGTGATGCGGACATGCAAATTATAGTAGGTGCAAATTCTGGTGATACATGACTCTTTTAATGGACTACTCATCCACTAAGAGCTCACTTGGAAGGTCTTAGCAACACAGAAGATACTTGGATTCTTAGTATGTATTACATCCTTTTGATATTTGTTGAATAAAAATATTGTCAGTGCGCTTGCCAGAACCCGTATGTGGATTTTATCAACTTTTCAGGGAGCAGACTGTTTTATCTGATAACGAATAAGTTTAAGAAAAATAAAAAACTTCAAAATGCTAGCAAAACATCTTGTTTTCATATTGTGTTTTTTTGTAAATATATGTATTTCTAAGCTCAAATTTTTTTTTTTTTTTTGTATTTTTCGGAACCATGTCAGATTTTTTGTTAGTTTGCAGCACGTATGGGTTTTGGCTTTGGCTAGTGCATTGACAATATTTTTAATCAACAAATATCAAAAGGATGTAATACATACCAAGAAACCAAATATCTTCTGTGTTGCTAAGATCTTCAAGTACCAACAATAGTTTGTATTTTAAATTCTACTTATAACTTTGGTCAACAAATTAAATTAACTTTTTATTATTCGAGAATTCTGGATACCCTTTGAGAAAGAGCATGATGACACCAATACTGGATGCAGCACCCGAACCCGACTCACCAGAAGCACACTACACCAACTTACATGTCCATGCAAAGAACATTATAGAGCACACTATTGGGCTTCTCAAAGCACATTATCGTTGCTTGCTTGTGCACAGAGTGTTGCATTACTCACCGAGAATAGCCGGCTCTATTGTTAATGTTTGTGTTATATTACTTTGCAACAGAGCTAACATACCTTTGCAATAATTAAGCAATGAAGATGTGATTTGAGAAGCCCAATTACAGACACAAGACAATGCGAGTGAACAGGTGTATCAATAACATCACTCTGCGGAAGGGTATGACTACTCATTATTTTCTTGTTCAGCGACTGTGGGAAAGGCAGCATTTAACATCCTGAAACAAAAAAATCATTTTTAATGCAAGTTTTTTATTAATTTTTTACCTGTGTGTATAAATAGTCATGTTCATAATTAAACTAAATTGTTTTTTATAATTTTTACCCCGACTGAGAAAGATCCAATGATAGAAAAACCCAGCTTTATTTTTTGTTGATACTTTACTATTAACATTCTTCTTTTTTATTGTTTACAATGCTAGTCTTAAAATTTAACAAATTGTCTCATTGTGTATCTGTGGAGAATGTGTGGTTGATTTCACATTTGTATCATTTCTATATCCTATTTTTTTTGTAATTCTTACTGTGTACTTAATTGTTTGTTTTCCCGAATAAATAAAATAAAATAAAAAAACCCAACTAAAGTTTATTCTATTAATTAAAAAATCATATCATATCATTTTGGACAGCACTTATTCGGGGATTTAAAGAAGGTAAACATAATAATTAATTTTGTACCTTTCAATCCTCATAGCAGTATTTCGTAATTCTTCTAATACTGTAACAATATTCTCCATCGCGTCGGCCTTCCTTTCAGCAGCGTCGGCATTCCTTTCAGCAGCGTCGGCATTCCTTTCAGCAGCTTCGGCAGTCCTTTCAGCAACTTCGGCAGTCCTCACAGCAGCCTCAGCGTGCATTTTTGAGGAACGGACGAGGGCACGTCTTGCAGTCTCCTGCGACATTGGAGGCTCGCGCCTTCGATGACGCTGTCGCAGGCAGCGGGCTGCAGATGTAGTTGCAGGACGTGTGGATCTGGTGGTAGTCCTGCTGGGGGAGAGAGCCGGCGAATAATAAATAAGTTCCAGAGGAGGAATTTGTGGCAGTGGCTCTACGATGACGTCAATATTTGGATTTTAGATATGTTAGAATGCTGGAACTCTTCGGCTTCGAAATTAATAACAAAACACTAATAATTAACTGTTTCAAACGATTTAACTAACTTCGTCAACACAAGAGCAAAATATTTCTGTTAAAATGTAGTATGTAGGTAGGTAATTACTAAATAACATTGTTTAATCTTACCTTGATTCCATGTCGACTGATTTAGCTGGTTAGACCTTATGCACGTAAGAAAAAAAGTTAGTTATTCACTTGAAAGGCCGCTAAACAAAAATTATCGACGCATCGAGTTTCAAATTTCGTTAGCGCTTAGCGCTACACAGCTGACAAGCAAACATTTTGTTCCGATTCATCTCACGTCACAATTAACCGCAGCTTATCTTATAATTTTTTCAATTATTTTTCTGACTTTCAATGCAAAATCGTTAAACTTTTGTATGAATTTTATGGACATAACTCATAAAAATTAGAGGTTTTTGCAAATTTATATTTTTCAGGTGTATTATTTTGCTTTATGTGTGTACTTCCTAGGTGCGATTCGGACCAACGTGTGAAAGAGATAGCGCTATACCATTCATATAGCGTTGTTTCTTTTTTAAAGCAAACATTGGAAAATCCACGAAGCAAATACAAAGTTTGTATTTGCTTCGTGGTTCATTCTTTCCCACCCCAGCATTATGCAGGAATAAAAACAATTAGGTACTTACTTATATATATATTATTCATTCACCGTACAAGTACGGTGAATGAAGGAATGGTATGAATAGGAGTATTGTTTTGTTTTTATATGCTTGAAACAAAACTCTCTTGAAATAAGATTGTTTCGTAAAAAATTGTGGTAGGCCTTAGGTCACAGAATAAATAGCTTAGGTGTCGTAGTAAAAACGTAAAAACGCTTCGTAAAAGGAACCAATTATGTAATACTTTGTCATATCGTGCCGTGAGCTGGTACAAACAGCGTTCAGAGGTAAACTTATTTGTCATGCACATAGATTGACAAAACATGTCTGTGGTTTCCAAAATATTTCCTTCCTAATGTTCTCCCGATTAGAATGATAGTCTGGGGCGTACCAATAGAAAATGGCGCCTAGGTAGGGCGAACGTCACCGTCGAAGTTGCACCCTTTTAAAATTATCTAAATAAGTACCTATTAAAAAAACAAAAGGCCTCCGAGACTATTTAGTAGGTAGTGTAAGATAACGAAATAAAAGTATTTGATTCAGAAAATCGTTGGATTCGCTTGATAATTCGAATAATAATATGAATTATATTGTTGGTTTCATTTGCGAATTTTGCGTCCTCCTTTGAATGGTGCCCAGGGCACGTGCCTACGCTAGCGCCACTGCTGATAGTATAGGTACCTACAGAAAATTAAGTTGGGTTTGGACTTGGGCGCCGGGAGGAGGGTGCAAGGGGGTGCATTTGCACCCCCCTGTCATGGATGAAAATACAAAGAAAGTAATTAAGTTGAATTTTTGAACCTGACATAATTTAAGTACCTACTTGACATTAAGATAATGCCTAATTTTGTGTACCTACCTAAAATTATAAGGATGCACTAATATAAATTATATCTTATTAGTTTGTATAATATATAGATGCACCTCCGTGGAAAAAATTCTGACGGCGCCCATGGGTTTAGATATGACGAGGATTCATATGACTACAAGGCCTAGGCTCGTCGCTTTACCGGGCCGTATCTTCTGAGGCACGGAGGAGCTCTATGTGTTAAAGAAGACCATCCTCAAGACATGGGCTATCTATGCGTTTAGATTTTCATTTTACATTTCTCACCCGGGCATAATCCACGAAGTAATCAGCCATAATTGGGTTGGTCCATCCGCCAAGGTCCTGCAAACTTTGCGGCAGGTCCCAGTGGTACATGGTGACGACCGCCACGATGTTGTTGCGAGCCAGCTCATCTAGCAACTCATTGTAGTATCTGATGCCGTCTTCGTTTACGTTGCTGGGGATTAAAAAGTAAAATGTGTTCAACTCAATTCTCAAGGGGTATGCGATGCGATGCGAGTATCAGAATTTGACCATCACTTGCGAAAGTTTATTTTTATTTATTTTCTGTTTGGTTGCTTTACGTGATTCTTTCAGACCGTTTCTACAGATATTGGCGAGACCTGCAGGGTCTCCAGCCAATGGGGAAGTAAAATACTTTCCCTAAGCTGCTACTTATACATACTACACTAACATCATGGCTACTAGCAACAACACCACTAAGGGCGACCCTTGTTTGGACTCGGACCTCGGCTTAGGGCGTTGCTGGCAGGGGGAGGGGAGAGACAGCTTGATGAGGGCTGAATTATCGGTGTAATGTGCTACAAGAAAAAATGGGCGTCTTCAAATACTTCTTCTCTGCGAGGTTTCTGAATAACCTTAGTGTTACGCCACGCCATGCTAAAAATACGCATTATCAGTGTGATTATGCCTGCAATGTTTTTTAAATTACCCGCAACACATCAGGTCGAAATTTCGTTTCGTTTTGCTATAAAATCATAGCCGCCATTGCTGAAATAAGGTATTTTAAACACTCACTTGCTCAACCCATTCGGCAGTATCCGAGGCCAGGACACAGAGAACCTATAGAATTGGACTCCTAACTGCTTCAAGAGCCTGACATCTTCCTTCACCTTGTAGTAAGAACCGTCTGCTACGTCACCGTTTTTGTGATCAAATACCCGCTCTGGGTGCTCGTGCGTATACCTGTCCCATATGCTCTCGCCTTTACCTAGAAAATAAATAGTTAGCAAGTTGAAATTATAATGTCCTTTAGGTTTATCTATCTGCCTAGCTTTTTCCCAGGTATACTGGGGTCAGCTACCACAGTCTAACTACTTAGATGCGGCTGAATCCCAGTATTTTACACGGAGCACACACACACTATGTAAAACAATGTAGGTAAATAAGTAATATGTAAAACAAAGCTCTATACTTAATTGAATACTTTTAGTACGGAAGTCTAAAAAATGTTGTATGATTTTTCAAATCAATAATTTGTAACTATAAATAAAGTCCAAAAAATAATTCGTGATTTTTAAATCCCGGGATTAAAACGTCATTATAATTGTTTCGGGAGTTCAGAGGTTTTTTTTTAAGTAACTTTGCCCCACTAAGATTTCTCTTGTATCGTGGGTGCGTTTACAGACACAAATCTCACAAACAAACGCCCAGACCCGAAACAACCATCTGTAGGCCATACAAATTTTTGTTCCGTGTGGGAATCGAACCCACGACCCGTAGCGCAGAAGCCAATCGCTTAGCCACTACACCAAACGTGTCGTCTAATATTATTCACTCTATGTTACTTCCTTCCTCGAAGTTTAGGTAAATATACTCTACCTATTCCGATCTCTGGTTATCAAACATTACCTGACACATTCCAGGCTCCTTCAATCTGGTATGAAGCCGTGGACACACCAAATGCGAATCCATCGAAGAAGCACAACTTTGAATCTAACACATTGTCCAACCGAGTCGAGTTCACACTGGAACAAAGAAAATAAAATATCGTTAAGAGTAGGTAGGTAAGTATCTTCACTCGAACCTACTGTTAAAGCGAAGTAAGTATCATCACTCGAACCTACTGTTAAAGCGCTGCAGTTCGCCGATGTCGTTATTAGGTGTCATAAAAAAGGGTTTCTTCATTTATCGGACTCGCCGGCAACTACTGCGTATGCCAATAACAAAATTGTTTAGAATTGCAATCGAACCGCAGCTGAACTATGGCCGATTAGCTTTTTTCTTAAAAGAATACCGTCAAACGGCCATGGTTGAGCTATGGTTCGATTCGACAATATTAAATAATTTATAATTTTGTTTCATTTCGTTTCATTTATTTATTCAATAACAATCTCCGCCCCCATCAGCATCATAATTTCTCAGGCCTTGGCGCCCTCAAAGCACCACCTTGGCGCCCCTTATGCCTCGGCGCCCGGGTATAGGCGCCCCTAACTCATCTTTACTGTTAGTCATCGACGTTAAGTTCATTATTTTCTTCGAAACATTTATAATTGTATTGTGTCGACGTAGCTTAGTCAGCTAGTCTTTAGAAGAAAGGAACAAAAGAAAGAATGAAAAGAAAAATTGTTTACTTGCGGCGACATGACGCACAAACGCACAAAAGTTGTACTTTCACAAAAAAGCAACCGTTGGTTGTCACATCCGCCCAAAGCGGCCATCGCTCAGCATAATGCTGTGACTCACGTGCGAGACAGAGCCACATCGCTAGTTTTCAGCGACAGCTGGCGTCTTTCTTTGAACAGCTGTTACGTTAATGAGCCATTCAAAACAAAATAAAGGACCGATCAAAATGCTGATTAGGGGAGCCAATAACGCTGCGTTTGGTGAAACATATTTCGTTTGATATTCGTCATCATAACCGCAAGTGGACTGCACATCCTAACCATGTAAGGCTAAGCGTATTCTGAGTTTGCTGAGACGCAGGTGACGCAGGTGCACGCAGACATGCGTCTGTCCTGCTCTGCGCCTCGTTGTTTGTAGTGCCTGCACGTGTTTTTTACAGCTAATTCAAATTTTATTGCAATGACTTAGTGCGTTGTAAACCTTGTTTGTATGATACTAATCATCCAGACTATTAAAAAAAAAAGTTCGTCAACTCGAACACGTCTATTCTTTGTACTAGTTAAAACTCGAATGTGTCTTCGAGCTGCATCGCAGCATGCGGTCGTGGCCTCGCCTGCCCTGCCCTGCAAAATCGGTACTGTGCTGTGCTGCGTCACCTGCATCCTAGCATACGCTTAGCCTAAACGATGCAATTGCCAAATGCAGCTAGAAGGCAATTAGGATGTAGTCAGTGCAACTGCGTGACAACTGCCTACTGGATGTGCAGCTCACTTATAGCTATGATTACGAATATAGAACGAAATCTGTTTCATCAAACGCGGCTTTATTAGCCAACGACGAAGAAGCTTTGCGTAAAAATTGATATTTTATAACTTATCATCACGTCTGTATTCCCCGAAAGGTTGGGCAGAGCTGTATAGTACACCCTCATTTCGTCATTATGTTTAAGTCCCAAAGGGGCGAGCCTATTGTCAATTGTCATCAACCAGGCATAAATGCCAACTGCGGGCTGCTACGGAGAAATTTCACACGAAAAACCCACTAATACGTTACCCACTTGTGGCTCGACCCAGGAGCTCACGATCAGCAGCTGCGCTTGCAAAAAATATACCAACGAGTCAGGGTGCCAATTCGACAAACAAAATTGTTGCCAAACGTTAACGAATCACAACCGATCCGAATCCGTGAAAATACGGGTTGGGTTCAGAATGTCTAGATTGTAAAACGTCTATGTGGGCAAAATGTCTGAATTGAAAAAAAGTCTACATAGATAAAACGTCTTGGTTGCAAATGGTCTTGTTTATAAAAATGTCATGGTTGTAAATAGTCTTGAATGCAAATGGACTTTGTTGCAATTAGTCTAGGCAGGGAAAATGTCTTCGTTGTAAATAGTCTTGATTGTAAAAAGTCTAGGTTGTAAAAGGTTGGTGTAAAAACCACTGATAATTATTTGTATCAGTGTAGAATATAAGCAAGTTTGAGTTTGCTTTATACATAGATCTAGGCCTTTTGGAAATTTTAAAGTGACTAAGTACTATTTATTTATTAATTATTGCGGCAATCTTGGTTGAGGCCGAAAATTAATTTTGGGAATCGAACCGGCGACATTCTTGTCTAAAACTGGTATGAAAGCCACTAGAACATAGAACCCGTTAAAGGTATCCCATTTCAAGACCCCTTTGGAAGGTATTATACTCTTTTGATACATACTCGTAGAAAACTTCTTGTTTTATATGAGATGAATATCAATTAATGATAGGTAAGTAAGTACTTATTTTACTAGTATCTCTTAGGCGATAAGTAATGCAGGCTTCTCACAGTCATTTTACAAGCAAGACGTTTTGCCTACCTAGACCTATCACAATTTAAGATCAGTCATTTTGCAACCAAGACTTTGTGCAAACAAGACCTTTTACAACCACGACGTTCTGCCTACCTGGACATTTTACAATAAATTTCTAGTCATTTTGCAACCAAGACGTTTTATCTATACCTATAGACTTTTTTCAACCCAGTCATTTTGCCTACATAGACGTTTTACAATCCAGACGTTCTGAACCCAATCCGAAAATACGTTCCGAAGTAGTCATAGAACTATTTGTATACAAGGTTAGTCAGAAAGGGGGTACTAATCCGCAGGCCACTTAACCCCACTGATGACAGTTTAAAAGAAAGTGTTAAAATTTCAAAATTCGATAATTTTTGTTTGCATGAAAAATTATTTTTATTTTAGTTTTTTCAAAAATTCTTCGTCCCTACTTTGGTTACGAATTCAGAAAATGGAGCTTCTCATCCCTGACCACAAATATGACCTAAAATGAAAAGACAGCTGATCATAGCTGAGGATAGTTTGGCATATTTTTTATGTAATTTTTGAACAGCTATTTCTCTTAAATTATTGACTTTTGGGGAAAGTGGTAGAACAAAAGTTACTCATTGTTATGGGTACTTTATCACCCTTTCGGATTAGTACCCCCTTTCTGACTAACCTTGTAGATCCGACTTCCGTCATCCGATTTCTCTCCGTCATCATCTGTGAGTCTCCAATTCGGAAGAAATATTGACGGACAAAAGTTGCCGTAGTAGTTAGTTAATTACTGTTTGTATGAACGCTTTCACATTACCCCGGATTTAAATCGGATATATTCCAAAAATGCCACCTGAATTGCCTGGATTTGGATCAGAGATCGGATTAGTGCGTAAGCAATATCCGAATTCGATCCGAGTGTTTTAGACCCTAGATCCGTATTCACGAATTAGGATCGGATGCAGTGCGAAAAGCGATATCCGAATTCGGTCCGAGTTTTTATATCCGTATTTTCACGGATCCGGATCGGATGCAGTGCGTAACCGCTCTCAGTCAGTTTTTGTTTAGGAAAAGTACGAAAACTATCAAAATGATTGGTTTTGTTTTTTGTGTCAAACAATGACAAGGGCCTAATTCTCCTAAAATAAATTGTTGCCAAACGCAATCGAACCACAACCGTCAGTCAGTTTTTGTTTTCGAAAACTTTCAAAATGATTGATTTTGTTTTTTGTGTCAAACAATTTGATAGCTTTTGAAATTGAGAACTGTCTGAATGAACGGTTCGGCCTTGGTTCGGTTGTGATTTATCAAGATTTATTTTAGGAGAATTAGGCCCTAGTTTTTGAAAACCAAAACGGTACGATTTACCAACATTTCTTTTAGGAGAATTTGGCCCCAGATATTTTATGATTTGGTTAATTAATTGAACAATGAAATCATTAACGTAGAATAATTGAAATAACAAAATTAAGTAAACTGAATGTTATGAAAACAACTTTATCTAAATTGTCGAAGAGGTGAGTCTGTGTCTTTTTAACGAACTTGTAAACAGATTACTGAATGCATTATTAAATTATTACCCACACAGACTCAACTTTTGAATTTAATTAATATCGCATTCCATTAATTTCTAGACATGACACTAATGTGGCTTTTCGTACAAGATTAAAAAAAAACATTTTTACTAAGTTTGCCTTGGGTCTGGCTACCTCCAATCAGGTAGGCCATAGAACAAAGAACAGTTTTTTTTTCTTTTTTAAATATTTCCGGTGGACCCTAAAATGCAAGCAACGTTTACAATAGACAAAAGTGGCCCAAGGCGCGTATTATCTTTTGAACCATTTCTTCAGGTAGAGTTTCAGCCCATCTTGATTCTAAGGTTCATAAAAGAATAATACTGTGTTGAATCCCTGCTTGAAGCAAATATGTTGCTTATTTTTACACCGTGGGCCCAAGGTAATACCCAAAAGATTACCTTCGATTCCGATGCCTAATTGGAGACGAAAAGCTACGATATAGTTTGTTGAATAAAGCTTAATTTTCAAAATATTCATTATACTAACTAACTACCCGCCCCGGCTTCGCACGTACGTTTTATAGCTTAAAATAAAACCTTCTATCTACTAAAAAAACCGCATCAAAATCCGTTGCTTAGTTTTAAATATCTAAGCATACATAGGAACAGACAGCGGGAAGCGACTTTGTTTTATACTATGAAGTGATTTACGGAAATTTACGAATCGAAAGATATGTATGGTAACAAGTCCTATGAACGCGGCGTTGCGACTTTTGTCATAACAGGCGAGAGGGGTCTCGCCGTACCTATGTCTTATTTGTCGGGGAGAGTTGTGAAGTGAGAAGTTTCTTATCCACTCACACGATAATTTATAAATGTTGCCAGTTCAACCTAAGGTATTGTATCCAAGGAAGGAATAAAAAAAAAACTGCATTGGACTTTCGTTGACATAACATTTGACTCATAATATCATTAGAAAGGCGTGGTTAAAATCTTTCGGGTACCGTACCTCGGGCCCACGGTGTATACATATTTCTTCGGTAAAATAGGTCTTATTCGTCTATTTTTATATTAAATACATTATGTTCTGCTTAGCCTTTTCCCAACCATGTTGGGGTCAGCTTCTAGTCTACCCCTATGCGGCTGAATACCAGCATTATTCTCACACATGTAGCGACTGCTTTCAGACCTCCGCAACCCAGTTACTAGGCAATGCCGATATACTAAGGTTGGACCGGTTGTCAAACTTCCATTACATTAAATAGAATACTGATCGCAAGCGCGACTGCTGAGCATGAGTTCCTGGGGTCGGGCAAACTGTTATTGGGTTTTTACCCGACTGCGCGACAGCAAAGACAGGGTTATTTTAGTGTGCAGTTCCTCAGTCCGGAGTTTGGATTTGTGATCGGTTGATAGCAATAGGCCTGCCCCCAGTGCCGTAGCTACCGTAGGGCTAGGCGGGGCAGTGCCCCGGAGCCCCCAAGCTTAAGGGGCCCCTCGGCCTCTATGAACGACGTTCGAAAAAGTTATACTTACAAGGTTAGTCAGAAAGGGAGTACTAATCCGAAAGGGTGTTAAAGTACCCAAAATAATGAGTAACTTTTGTTCTACAACTTTCCCCAAAACTTAATAGTTTAAGAGAAATAGCTGTTCAAAAATTACAAAAAAAATATGGTAAAATCTGTCTATCCTCAGCTATGATCAGCTGTTTTTACATTTTAGGTCATATTTGGGGTCAAGAATTAGAAGCTCCATTTTTTGAATTCGTAACTATACTAGGGACTCGAGGAGCTCGTGGCTAAATAATTCCAGCCGCATAGACCGATCTTCCGGGTTAAGCCACGCTTGCCGAGGTTGGTCTGTAGATGGGTGACCATTTACCATAGCGAGTTTCCTCCGTGCCTCGGAAAGCACGTAAAGCCGTTGGTCCCGGCTGTCATTTGTAGATCTTTGACAGTCGTTACTGTTGGTCAGAAGCCAGAAAGTCTGACAACCAGTCTTACCAAGAGTATCGTATTACCCAGTTACTGGGTTGTGGAGGTCTGATAGGCAGTCGCTCCATGTAAAATACTGATATTCAGCTGCATCCGGTTCGACTGGAAGCCGACCCCAACATAGTTGGGAAAAGGCTAGGCAGATGATGATGAACTATACTAGGGACGAAGTATTTTTGAAAAAACTAAAATAAAAATTATTTTGCAAGAAATAAAAATTATCGAATTTATAAATTTTAACACTTCTTTTAAAACAGTCATCAGTAATACTTTAAGTGGCCTGCGGATTAGCTACCCCCTTTCCGACTAACCTTGTATACCTATATAATATCCTACTTGAAAAAAGAATTATCGACATTTAACTTTTTAACCTCTGATCTGACCAAAAAATCTCGAACGGCCCGAACTGAAATCACAAAAATTTCTCCCACCTCCAGAAATATTCTGCTGCGTTGCACATACAACTTAGTACAGTAGTAGTAGCTTTGCTTTATTTTGCTCTGCAGTGGGCGATAAGGAGCTGATGATGAAGTAGTTTTGCACCTTTAAAGTATTTAGTTAAGTTTAAATAGGGCCCTAATTTCAGTTTTGCCCCAGGGCCCTTGGCCACTGCCCGCCCCCTATTTTACATGGGACTTAAACATAACGGTGAAATCTAGGTGTAGGTACTATAATGCGAGGGAATACAGGCGTGATTTTATGTAGAATAAAGGTATAATTAACATATTTACATTACACTAATAAACATTCTATAAAGAAAATAAAACACCAAAAAACATACCCAAACAATAAAACGAAGTATAAAACAGCACAATGCAAAGATATAGAGTTGGTCATTATTTTGTTATCACTACACTCCGGTCGGAGTCACACAACTATGGTACAGCAGCTAATAGATAGCCGGTCCCGTCGGCATTGCACTAATAATAAACAGAATCACTACAGGATGCTCCAAATCGCGAAGTTGGGTATTTCCAAGCTAGATGAGGGGGCTAAACACATACTGTGGTGTTCTGCCTACCCTTTAACTCATTGGGGTCAGCTTCCAGTCTCACCAGGGGGCCTACTACCTAAGTCCGTCAACGAAGTTAGTCGCGCGTCCGAAAGTAACCCGAAACGTAGGAGTGAACAAAACAAGTGTCAAGTTCAACTTTTAGGACGGGCAAAAACACATCCGGTAGTAGGGACAACTGTCAAATCGTGTTGTCATTCATTCTTAGTTCGGGCCCCTAAATAATCGTATATCCGTAGGTGATAGGGAGTAGGAAACGCTCGTAACTAAGGCCGAAACCACGGACTTCGTACTTAGGGAGTAGACCCCCAGATGCGGCTGAATACCGGTATTTTACACGGAGCGACTGCTATCAGACCTCCGCAACCCAGTTAACGGTCATTGCCGATTTCCTAAGGCTAATACCGGTTGTCAAACTTTCGGGCTTCTGAATACCCGTACGACTGCCACAAGTATTCTTAAGACCCGAGACCGACGGTTTAAGGTGAACGCACACTTATCCGAGCCGAAAACATCGAACGAAACGAATTTTAGAATTCTGTGTATGAAATCTGTAAGCTCGCATAGGTACTTGCCCTCGTCGAATCGTCCGAATCTGGAAGAACCCCAGAAAGAAATCCCAGACGAATTCAGGGGGGTTACCAATTTACGTTACCATGATCTCTTAGAGCAGGAATGTTTTAATATTATTACGAGAGTGGGTAAGAGATGGCGCTAGAGAGCTGTATAGCGCTGTCACTTTCCCACTCTCGGAATAATATTAAAACATTCCTGCTATAACAGATCATGGTAACCCCGCACGCAGCGTATGCGGTTGACTTGATCGATGCGCTCGCTCATTCATCTTCCATTAATAAAGCACTGACAATAGAGTATATCAGTGCGACAGGCGTAAAGGAAATAGCAACGATTTCTTCGGCGCGGTCGATTCTTTCGGTGCGGATATGTGTGCGAGGCCTCCTTGACTTCGATTCGTTCGACGCGTTCGGCTCGGTTAAGTGTGCGTTCACCTTTAACGTGCTTTTCGAGGCACGGAAGGGTCTCGATGTATAGGTAACGAATGGTCACACATTCACGGACTGACCGTTTCAAGCGCAGTTTAACCTAGTAGCCCCTCAAACACAGATACTGTTACAAAAAATTACTATCTGCAGCTGCTAATCAGTTGAACCACAACGACACCGTGCGCTGTGATCTGGGGTGCTAATTGCATTGCATTTGGTGATTCATATTTCGTTTATTGATATCGCATCCGTATCATAACTTCTGCAAGTGGACTAGGGGCGTACAGTCCGCGAGGCCTAAGCTGACCTTTGCATTTGTGTGAGTGATCACTGATCACACAAAAATGTGCCAACAGGCAGTATAAACCATCGCCGACACGTCGCGCGCTAGGCCGACGTCACACCTACACTGTCTATGTGTAGGTGTGACGTCTCACACAAATGCAAAGCTCACCCTAGTCTCGCGGACTGTACCAATGGAAAATGGCGCCTAGGGCGAACATCGAAATTGCGCCCTTTCGTAAATTATATAAATCTAAATATAAAATAAAAAGTATTTACGTAGGAATAATATTGTACTTATCTCTATTATTAAATGAATTAATGATTGGTTTAATTTGCTAATTTTGCCCCCCATTGCATGGCGCCCGGGGCACGAGCCTTATTTGCCATCCAAACATCCAGTCGACAGTTTTCACCATAGTTTATACTTTAATATGTAATGCACTATATCCTACTGAAAGTTGTCACGCAAATCCACTGGCTGCGTGTTAATTGCATTCAAATTGCATTTGGCAACAGTTACAGTTGCGGAATGCAGTCCATTTGTCTCGGCCCTTACAAATCCATCTCTGACAAGAACGCAATATGATTAAGTAATCAAATGTGTCATTTTTAGCAACCCTGTTCAACAAGGGATCGTTTTAAAATTCTATTTATGTATCAAAATCATTCCAATAGGTCAGCTAGATGCAATGCATTAGAATAATAGAGAGAATATTATCTGATTAGGTATGATCATGTAAAGGGGTTCGAACATTTTTCTATGGAAGCTGGCATAGGCCCCTGCCGCCATTTTTTTTCCATATTGCGGCGCACGATGAGACTAACATAAATGGGTAGAGGACACTCAAACAAACAAAAAATCTCCAGAGATATAGTGCCCTAAAGTGTCACATTGCCGAGATATTTGGACTCAAAGATTTTTTTTCAAGATTATCTCGATACAATATCTCGGTAACGTGACACTTTAGGGCATCATATCTCTGAATATTTTTTATTTGTTTGAGTGTCTTCTACCCATATTTACCAGTTACAAAGAGCGCTGCAATCTTGAAAAAAAAATCTTTAAGTCCAAATATCTCGGCAACGTGACACTTTAGGGCACCTTAACCCAGATATTTTATGTTTGTCTAAGTGTCCTCTACCCATATAAGTTAGTGTAATCATGCGCCGGCAACTTGGAAAAAAATCAAAATGGCAGCGGGGGGGCTATGCCACAAAGGTTCTATAATAGTACCTAGTTCTATCCCCTTTTATCAAACTAGATTTCTTAGGTAGGTACTTAAGTAGGTAGTTTATTTTTTATTAACAGACTTCAAAAGGAAGGAGGTTCTCAATTCGTCTGCAGAATGTTTTTTTTTTTTTTGTGTTTGTTTGTTACGCGATATCTCCGTTAATTATGAACGGATTTTGATTATTCTTTTTTGTTTGGTAGGCCATACTTCAGAGGTGGTCCCATGTAAATATCGAAATTGAGCGCTTTTTGAAAAAAAAACAACAAAAAATATAATACTTAGATGATGTTTAATTTATGGCACTAAAACGTAATTAATAAATAACTTTAAATAAAAGTAAAAACAGACTTAAAAAAAAAACTAAAAAGACTAAAATAATTACGATATTACACTGAAACAAATAAAAGCCACTGACTTTTAAGGTATGTCGGTAATTATTTTACTCTTTTTAGTTTTTTTTGAAGTCGGTTCTTACTTTTATTTAAAGTTATTTATCTATCAAACAGAATAGAAGCAGCCTGTATATTAAACAATTATCAGCAAACGGTATAAAGTCAACGACTGTTTTAATTCAATTTAATTAGCTATTGAGATTCGCACAATGCAACTTATTTATAATAGATAAGTAGGTAGTTATTTATACTTACTTTTTACGTCATTTGTGAAGTTCTAACAGTTTTTTTTTAAGATTCCGTACCCAAAGGGTAAAACGCGACCCTATTACTAACACTCTGCTGTCCGTCCGTCCGTCTGTCACCAGGCTGTATCTCATGAACCGTGATAGTTAGACAGTTGAAATTTTCACAGATGATGTATTTCTGTTGCCGCTATAACAACAAATACTAAAAAATAGAATAAAATAAATATTTAAGGGGGCTCCCATACAACAAACGTGATTTTTTTGCCGTTTTTATAGATAACTAGCGACCCGCCCCGGCTTCGCACGTGTACGTTTTATAGCTTAAACCCTTCCTCTTGAATCACTCTATCTATTAAAAAAAACCGCATCAAAATCCGTTGCGTAGTTTTAAAGATCGAAGCATATAATAGGGACAGACAACGGGAAGCGACTTTGTTTTATACTATGTAGGTACGGAACAACCCTTCGTGCGCGAGTCCGACTTGCACTTGGCCGGTTTTTTTAATTTACACCTTGTTCTAATACTCATCATCTGCCTAGCCTTTTCCCAACTATGTTGGGGTCGGCTTCCAGTCGAACCGGATGCAGCTGAATATCAGTATTTTACATGGAGCGACTGCCTATCAGACCTCCACAACCCAGTAACGGGGTAATACGATACTCTTGGTAAGACTGGTTGTCAGACTTTCTGGCTTCTGACCAACAGTAACGACTGTCAAAGATCTACAAATGACAGCCGGGACCAACGGCTTTACGTGCTTTCCGAGGCACGGAGGAAACTCGCTATGGTAAATGGTCACCTATCCACAGACCAACCTCGGCAAGCGTGGCTTAAACCGGAAGATCGGTCTATACGGCTGTAATTATTTAGCCACGAGCTCCTCCTGTTCCTTCCTCTTGTTCTAATACTGACTTCTTTATTTAAAACTAGAGGTTACCTACTCGCGGCTTCGCCCGCGTGGATGTCGTTTAACGCGTGTTCCGTACTTTTTGGGATAAAAGGAGCCTATGTCCTTCTGACTATCTCTGTACCAAGTTTCATAAAAATCGGTTCAGCGGTTTAGGCGTGAAAGCGTTACAGACAGACAGAGTTACTTTCGCATTTATAATGTTAGTAGGGATTATTCACACATTAACGCTACACTATTCACCAGTACTTAAGAGGGCTATCGCATTTTGTCTCCTGCCTCGCTCGCACAGGACCATATTTTTAAGAATGTTAAATTAAAAGATGCATTTTTTAATAATGTATTCAATGGGCTCCCTTTAAAATAATATTAATTTGATAGGTAATTATTAAAAACACATTACTATCGTGTTCCCTAATAAACTCAGCTCAATAATTATTATGATGCGTTTTTGAGATAAGTTTAATAAATGTCACAATAAAAATGTTTTTAATAATTATACCTATTAAATTAATATTATTTTAAAGGGAGCCCATTAATACATTATTAAAAAATGCATCTTTTAATTTAACATTCTTAAAAAATATGGTCCTGTGCGAGCGAGAGAGGTGAGAAAATGCGATAGCCCTCCTAACTGTTATGTAGGGATTGGTAAAAATACCACGTGCTGCACTTGTTTCTAAACAAAGAAGTGAAACACTCGCTTTGGGCAATTTAAACGTCAGAAAACACGTAGAAATAAATAAAAAATATTACTTACGTAGGTAGGTACCTACACACAATAATAATAGTAAACTTTGTTTTTTTTATGTTTTTTTTTTAATAGAAATGTTTAAAAATATAAATTAATATTGTAAGTATATTAAATGAATAAACGATGATTATAGTAAACAAATTATGTACTACCAACTACCAATAACGCGGTGCTCATCTGTTATGGAGAAATAAACGCATTATATAGGTACCTACACTACCTACCTACCCCTTTTCAACGTAAGGCGACTCCTGAAATTTCTACAAAACGTTAGGTACCTACCTACCATAAAAACCGACTTATAAAAAAACTAAACGGAGTAAAATAATTATCATTTAATAAAACTACCAGTTTCAGAAGTCGGTGCATTCAATTTGTTTCAGCGTAGAACACCGACTTCTGAAACTGGTACTTTTATTAAATGATAATTATTTTACTCCGTTTAGTATTTTTTGAAGTCGGTTTTTACTTTTTAAAGTTTTTTTATTTTATACTTTTTAGTGCCACAAATTACAATTAAAATAATGTACAAATTCTCGGACCAGCACTACAACTAGAACGTCGTCTACATACGATTTGTGTATTTTTTTTTGTTTTTGTTGATTTTTCCAAAAAGTGCTGAACCAATTTCAATAAAATTTATATGGGACCACCTCTGAAGTATGGGCTACCAAACAAAAAAAGAATCATCAAAATCCATTCATAATTGGGGGAGATATCGCGTAACAAACATACAAAAAAAAAAAAAATTCAGACGAATTGAGAACCTCCTCCTTTTTGAAGTCGGTTAAAAAGAATATCAAACATTGAAAAAAAAAACATGGATAATACCTACATCTATTTTACGGTTTTTGATAATTTCGTTTAAGTGCCTACACAGAAGTACAGAAGACATCTTTCATAAAACAGAGTACCTAGGTAGATAGGTATAATACTCTTCGATTAGCAGTGGGTATTTATAAACTAATTAAATATCTACCTAAAATTGAATAACAATTGAGATATATATCTGTTTTTACCGTGCTTTTGGATCCTTAGGCTTTGTACGGTCTTTTACCTGCAGCTAAATTGGAAACAAGAACAAGGACAATGTCAAGATTATTAACAACATTATACTTTGTTCACCCAAAGATGAGTCCTATCAGCTTGGTCATTACGTAAATTGTAGCCGTAAGGAAACTGCTATCGAAAAAATGTAAACGACATCATCAAGAACCGTTAAATACCTACATTATCGATGCTTTGTTTATTAAAAATATTTGATGTTCTTTGTATGGTAACGTTTTATAGGAAAACGTCACTAATCAACTTACGGTGAAAAGGGTATAACACAACAGTACAGTTTAGTTTTGTTGCTACTCACTAATAGATGGCGCTTTTCTTAAAAACTTTCATCAATACTTCTACTTTTCACAACGAGATGGAGCTATTTTAAAGAGCAGGAACATTTCTAGAACTAGCAACACAAGTTCTACAACGTTCTATTTGGAACCTTGGAGCGAAGTGTAGCATTTTCTCGAAATTGACGCAGTTATACGTCAATGATAACAGGTGGCGTTGGTGTCGCCCGACTATAAATACCGCAGATTGTGCGGGAAGCCGGCAGTTGTTTACCATTGTTTACGAAGGAAGTTAACAAATCAAAACAAGTCACAAACAAATAGAACAAAAATGTCGGTGATTCCATACATGTTACACGGACTCGAGACACCATACCATGCGTTGGAGAAGGATTTCTTCGGCTGTTCTCCGTTCAATCAGGTGATGCCTCGTGGTTTCTTCGGCTCATCGTCCCATCCTATGGTCTACCGACCATGGGAGAACCTCATCAAACCGTTGGAGCAGCTCTCATCAGCGATGAACCAGCTCGCGCTAAACGAAGTTGGCAAAATAACATTAGATGATGAAAAGTTCCAAGTAAATTTGGATGTCCAGCACTTTGCACCCGAAGAAATAAATGTTAAAGTGATCGATCGTTATGTGGTAGTTGAAGGAAAGCACGAGGAGAAAAAGGATCTGCATGGCTTCGTGTCAAGGCAGTTTGTCAGGCGGTATGTCCTTCCAGAAGGATGCTTGCCCGATACTGTAGAATCAAAACTGTCGGCTGACGGCGTTTTAACTGTCACTGCACCGAAAATCTTGGCTATGCCATCGATTGGAGAGAAGATAGTGCCAATCAAACCTACAGGACCCATCAGGAAGAAGCTAGTATCTCCAGAAGCGTCTGTAGAAAAGAAAGAAAAGAAGTAAAATTGTAAATAATGTTGTACCTACTATGTATTATTCATTAAGACTGATTTGAATCTGTGCTCTATTTGCCTATTTTTTTAGCCGTAACTTTAATTTTTAAATAAACTTATTGTTCTAAGAATCTAGATTAGTTTTATTTCTATTTAAAAATAACGTGGTGGTAGCAGGCAAACACTCCAATAATTGGTATTTCAAATCTTTCTGAAATCGTCACGTTTTGTAAATTCGCTTTTAAAAGTATTTCTCATAAGACAATCGTCATTTACCTACGTGAGAACAATAAATTATATTATCGTTACTAAATAATAAGCCCGGTGCGGGTAGAACAAGAAATAAATAGTATTGTTGGTTGTTTAAGTTTCAACGTAAAAATCCATTTGTAAATGTTAACTTTGAAACAAATTAAAGGGATTTCAAAATGACCAGCCATTCTCATATCAGGATAGCTGGTCAAGTCAACTCTGCGTTTGTGTTAAACTATTAAAATTAGTGTTTTTATTTTTACTTGAGTAATTACTACCTGATGCTACCACCCTCGCGTCTTTCAATATCCACCGTGTAAGCTTTAACAAGTAAAAAGTTATGATCATTTGAAATTTTTACAGGGAATCGATTACGGTTATTGAAATAAAGCAATTTAAAACGATTATAAAATTGTTTCTTTTTATAGGAAATATATCTACCCATTTCGTTATGTAATTAAACAAATTAGACTGCATAATGATGTTTCTAAAGCTCTGTAACTTTTCAGAAGTTTTTATTGCAAAACTGCTGTAGACTTGTGGCTTGTAAAGGCACAACTCAGTGGACCTCATTTAGGATTGGCTCAGTTTTTATCCAAGATTCGAGCCATCTTATTTTATCATCCATTTCAGACTCAGAGATCATTTGCGTCATATGGATACTAGGTACCTACTTCAATTTTTTTGGTCTTTATACCTATTCAATAAAAAAATGAAGGTTTGAAGAGATTCATTCATTCATTCAATTAACTTAATGGGTAGGTATTCCAATAAAAAGAAACATTGTTGTAATCGTTTTAAATTACTTTATTTCAATAACCATAATCCATCCATTCCCTGCAAAAATTTCAAATGATCATAACTTTTACTTGTTAAAGCTACAAGGTGGACATTGAAAGACGTGAGGGTAGCAATCAGGTAGTAATGACTCAAGTAAAAATAATAACACGAATTTGAATAGTTTACACAAACGGAGAGTCGACCAGCTATCCTGATATCAGAATGGCTGGTCATTTGATTTTGAAGTGCCTTTATTTTGTTTCAAAGTTAGGTAGCAATTAATTGACTATAGGTAGTAAAAAGTAGCAAATAGCTAGCAATTTTTGGTCACCAGCATTTTTTTTTGTCCTGGTAAAATCCTCATTGATACCCTTCGCCCGGGGAACGATTATGCCGGAATCTTATCGGCTAAAAACCCACGGTGTTCCTTCCCCTGACCCTTGGCCGAGGTCGCGGGATTCGCAGCTGCATGCACCGCAACCCCGGCCGGCTTGGTTACCAGCCTGACGCGAACCGCTACAGACAACCAGTCATTCAGACGCACAATTAACAATTTATTCGTTTTTTTTTTGTAGGTATAAATTTCGTGATACACATTCATATTTATGATTATTTACGGTTTACTCATCACGTCATCACGTGCATTTTTCTCGGGATTCTCCACGAAACAAGCTTCGTGGGTTTACCCGACCATTTGTTAGTGTACCCAAAAAGGCAAAAAATTAAGTAAGTAGGTACCCTTTTCACTGTAAGTTGAATCTTGAAGTTTCTCTACAAAAAACGCATACAAAGAATAACAATTTTTTTTTAAAAAAACAAAACATGGATAACTTAGCTATTGTAGGTAGGTACTTGGTTTCTGATGATGTCGTTTTTACGAAACGACTGCTATGTCTAATAATTAATTAATAATAGTCTAGCTAAATAGTTTGATTTTCTTTAATCGCTTTATAATGCTTGCATACCAAACTGTACCTAAATAAAGTATGAGCATCAATGCAGCAATTAATGATACACCTATAATCATATCATATTATTACTGCCTATTGTTTAGTAGTATGAGTCTGTCATGTTCATTTAAATGTCCTGCTAATGGTGGCGTTGTATATCCGGTCGTTAGGTTCCCTACAATATGGTTGAGTTGAGCGATGCGGATGTGCACGTCATGCTCGTGAACGGTTGCTGTCTGTCGGGACTGGTCAGCCCTTAACTGCTGTGGCAATCCTAGAAGGCATATTTTTCTATTTGTTACTCATATGTGAGTTGTTAACATTAAACCAGTGCACTACTTCAGAGAGAGCGTTATTTACATCATTAGTAACCGGCTGTTGCCGTTTGAGTTTGAATAATAGTGATGTATCATCTGCAAATAACACAATCTCCTGATGATCTTGTATGAGATAAGGTAAGTCATTAATATAAACGAGAAACAGGAACGGGCCAAGAATTGAGCCCTGCGGAACACCCATTGTCACCACAGACCCCGGAGATCTCTTCCCATTAACATCCACTCTCTGGATCCTATTACCCAAATACGAAATAAGAAGATCCAGTGCGGTATTCCTAACTCACAGGAATTGTCATGATCTACTATTTTATACAGTATTCTTGGAGTTTCTTGCCGGCTCTTCTCCATAGAACCTAACTTTTGGAGCCGTGCACCTAATTTTGACGTTTTAAAAGTGCCTGAAATCTGGTCTATTTGAAATATATTCTTCGTCTTACGTTGAACACAGTTCACTAACATTACCTTATAACGGCTATCTTGTAATAGCGGACATCTGGTAACTATCTGTGTTCAAAATAAACATTAATGGGCTGATAAGTTAACGATGTCACATAAACTTTAAAATATTGATCTAACAGTTGGATAAAAATAAATACAAAACCTTATAAACAAAATAATGAATAATTTATTGGACAATTTCCATACAAAAAATCGCCAAGTTATTATTATTGGAATGCAAACGTATAAATTGGGAATGTTGCGATAAAACGCATAAAATTACGAATCACTCTTCATTTGTTATCCATTGATAGGTTAATAAGCGAAAAAGCTATTCTGGGATTGGCGCAGCGCCCGCTGCAACAGCTGCAAGTGCATTTACTGTCCGTTTTCTACGGCCGACTCGCCATCCCCAGCTTCAGCCTTTGAACCATCAGGCTCAGTCTTCACTGGTCCAGTCTGAATGATTGGTATAACGCGTTCATTCGAATTTTGGGAACGTTCAAGCGGCGCAGTGACGGTCAGAACACCATCCGATGACAGACTAGACTGCACGGCTTCGATATTGCAGCCTTCAGGGACTGGGTATCGTCTCACGAATTGACGACATACCCATCCATGCTCGTCCTTCTTTTCATCATGACGGGCCTCGACAACGATGAATCCGTCGGCGGTTTTCACTGTAATGTCTTCCGGCGAGAAGTGCTGGACGTCCAAATTGATCTGGAACTTGCCTCTGTTGGATTTTATTGTTGATCCGGAGTCGCGTAAGTGAGTTGACATTTGTTTCCAAGGGCGGAAATAATCACTAGAATATTGGGGCGTGACCATCATCAAAATATCTTCAGGTGTTAGTCCCAATGCGAAGTGTTGGTCAGATAAACGTCTGGGACGGTCCATATTGAGAAAAAATGGTAACATAGACATCTTTCTAGTTTCCAAATATTTTCAAGGCGTAAAAGAAAAACCGACGAGCGCCTGTTTTTAATTGCATTGCGCATGACGTTCTGCGCAGACTATGGCTGCCGTCTGTCTGGCCAGTCTTTGCAAACATTCTTCAGCAAAAAGTTTTCATACAACTGATGATTATTTAAATCCTTTTCATGAAAACAAAACTTGTAAAAATAAAGTACAAAAAAAAACAGTAGGTTTAGGTCAGTTTAGGTAGATAATTATTATAACATAACACCTTTTTTATTGAGCAGAAACTACTGAACAATTCAATATTACAATGATTTTATAGCATTCGTGCTATGAGTTGCAAGCTTTCTAGTCTAAGATTTTTCAAGGCACCCATTCATGGGTTCTAACCTATCTTTATTAGACAATTATTAACTGTGTACTTCTACACTCTGGGGATCTACAGTGAAGTCATGACAGTTATTATTTTAGGTCAATATAAAAGTGCAAGCTCAATTCTTGAAAATGTTTTCACTCCCTGCATTTAATAGGAGATGCACAGGAGCGCACACAAGCACTAGTCACCGCGTATCATACAAATACAAACTATTGATTCAGACAAACACATAGATGATATTATACAATCGGGTCATCGGGTATGATCGATACGATAAATGTTGCATTGATCTCTTGACCATCGCTATTTGGATAGGTAATCAGCCAAGGCTGCTATACCTAACTATCTAACTGTGAATGATTGTTGATGGGACGAGAAATTTATTATTTTGCTTTGTTAGCCTCAGTTATTAATAAATTATAATTGTATGTGTTTCCGATGGTGTCGGATTGTGCGACTGCGAGGAGGTATGTATAGAATTCTTGAATCATACACATTGTTGGTGACATACATAATCCATAACTATACGATACTAATTAGACACTTTTAAGTGAAAAACACAAAAATGCTATTTGTGGCTTACAACTCACGTGGGAGGCATCGAAATATATTTTGAGGTAAAACTGAGATAGGGAAAACTTTTTTTGTGTTGTGCGAGAATGTTTAAATAAGATACCTACCGACATTTGGCTTATTTCATTGGGTGCTTATGTCTATAAGCTATCCGGTGCCATAAGAATCAACGTTCGTTCGTTCGTTTTTTTTTTTGAGATACCACTTATTTGCTTAGCACGGCTTGGTATTGTTCGAAATTCTACCATTCACAATCATTCCCTTCTTTGAAACCTTTTGTGTTTGAATCTCAAATAAAAAAATTGAGTTTGGGTTTGTCCCGTAGGCAGATATTTTTGAATTGTGAGTAGAACGTAGAACTGCCATTAAAATTTTGGGGACAAAACGTAATAATATACAATCACCAATGCAGGCTGCAGCATTGTAAATTGTTTACTGACTCTGACACTGAGATAACATTCCTTGAAAATTGGATACTTATCGCGTATGTATTCCGATAAGCATGCCATTGTTATCATATCCTTTCACCACCTTGACACCGACGCGGCGACGGTGACGTGACTCCCGAAATCCCATGCATTTTTAATAGATAAATAATAATCCTTTCAGATCGAGGATCAAGGATTATTATTTCTAAAAGAGTACCGTAAAACCGGCCATCATTGCCCACATTTTTGCTTATTTTTGAGATTATGAAAAAAACATTCACCAGAACTCGTAATCAAGTATACCATGGTAACAATTACTATTAAAGGCTTTAAATCACGAAATGTGGAGCTTCTAGCTTTAACAGAATCCTAGAAAAAGGCAATTAAAGAGCCGGGCAAAATTATACGCACCACCGTCCAACATTGCTCAACCTTATTTTCTCTAAAACTATCAGTTCTAAAGCTTTGAAAATAAGGTATGTTTTAGTGAATTGTGTAAAGTTGCCATCCTTCGTGATCAATATATCAAAAACGTTATTTTTTTAATTTTACTGAGGTGGGCAATGTTACACTACACACCAGCTGCTTTTTCATACAAACTAAAACGGTGGGTTAGGGTTGATGCCACATAATGTGATAAATAATAGTATTTTGAAATATTAGAACTTTCCCCGTAACATGTTTCTCATTCCTCTGCATTACATGCCCAATACATGACAACCGCTTTCCAATAAATAAATTTAAATACTAAAAAAATATTATTTTAATTATGGTTACCCAACCCTAACACTATTTTTGCAGTGGGCAATGTTGTCACTCCTATGTTCAAGGAAGTTCGGGAATCATTGCCCACTCCATTATCTTGAAGTTTTTATGTTATAAAGGTCTCAAACTAGCATAGATATGAAGCGTGATACTTATCATAACTCTAGTTTTGAAATAAGTTGCCTGAGAGATGTCGTACGCTGACCGTGTGTAAAAACGTAAAACAAGATTTTGGCACCACCTCACACTTGTTCTACTTTCAACATGTCTGGCGGGCAACTGGGTGAACTTAGCAACGTAACGAACATTTCATTTTGTCAGAAAAACATTCAAGTTTACCCCAAAGGTTAAAAAATGTTGTCAGCTATATAAGTTTATTTGCAATTCAAGATTTTAGTTATTTTTCGTGTTAGGGCAAAGATATCCGCTAAGGGCAATGATGGCCGGTTTTACGGTACCTATTCATGGAGTTTCTTGCCGGCTCTTCTCCATAGAACGTACTTTTTGGAATCGTGCACCTAAATTGAAGGGTTTTTTACAAAAACAGCATATTTATTATACATATTTTCATCCATTTTATCTTAAGTATTCTTATAGTTTGCAGTAATGTGAAGCATTTAAGATAAAAATAATAGGTATATGTATACATAATTTAATTCATGACTCATACAACGTTAACGTAAATTAAATTTAAAAAAATATCTATATCATTGACAATGCTATGAAGATTTTTGTCTTTATTGAAAAATTTAACGAAAAAAAGTTACATGCAGTTTTTGTAAAAAACCCTTCAACTGTCGAGACGTTTCCTAAGTGCACGTACTGTGCCTATTCGAAATAAAAAAAACTTTGAATTTGAAGGCCAAACTATTGGACTGGAATCATCGTTATTGACACAAAAACACAACAAAAGGTAAAGAAATAAACTAGCTAACGCTTGCTACAGAAAAATGGAACGAATTACTCATGGGATACCGTTGGGGGTTGGTTAGAGCGAGATAGGAATACGTGGAATTCGGTAACTTAGAAAGAGATAATACATTGCGCCTTCTACCCTTGAAATCCCAGCTGTTGCACGTGTGTCTAAAAATAACAATAATCTAAAATGTACAAAATTATTTCAATGTACCCTAAACATTTTGTTGCGTATGCGTGCGTTAAAACTAAATAATAATTGTAGAATATAGATAGGTATTCGAGAATAGCTCATGACGTGGTGAAAAGACGAGCCAGTCAGCAAGGTTGGTACCGGGGCTGACTGCCCAGGGTGCGCCGGACGTAGGTACTTGAGTATCGTCACTTTGTGGAGGCTCTTTTAACACGTTCAGTGCCGGGAGCCCTTGAGGAGGGCATCCTGTAGTCGCATTCGCCATGTTGGGTACCCTCGTGGAGGGCTCATTTTAATGTAGGTTTTTCTTGGAAAATGCACCGTCATGAAAGAAGCGAACACCTATTTTACGACGTAGTAGCATATTTTGTTTTTAACCTAATGCCAGGAACCCTCCTCGAGGGTTCACTCTAACTCTAACGTAATGCCGAGGACCCTCCTGGAAGGTCCACTAGCATTATGTATGGCGGGATGACATATGAGCTCTATGAAGTGTGGTGGACTTGAATGTGTTAATGCACCTCATTAGATTAAAATACTTATAATAAAAATACTTATGTCTCGTTGGTAGGTAACGGTCGCAAGAACGACTGTTGAGCGTGAGGTCCTGGGTTCGATCCCCAGGTCGGGCTGTGTTATTACGTTTTTCCCTGTGAAATTTCTTGTTGTTGTTGGTAATAGGCTCGCCTTCTATTACATGGGACTTAAACATAAAGGCGAAATGAGGGTGTACTATACACCTCTGCCAACCCTTTGGGGAATACAGGCGTGATGTTATGCTACTTAGGTATTCCTTTTTTCTCACCTAGGTACAAGGTAGGTATTTGAGAGGAGGAATTTTAAAGCTAACCAAATATGATTGCATCGTTCAACGGCTTAATGGCTTACTTATAATAATAAGTAATTAAATAAACTAAAAAATAAACAAACGTATACGTATACGAATAATGTACCTAGTTAACAACAATGACGTATTAGTTTATATTATCATTGGTTAACAAGTTTTTCTTTGTAGTCTTAAATTGAAACAGCAGCCGCCATTAGACTACATTAAATATTGTATGACTTATTAATTATTTTTAACATTTCGTAGATACCTACGAAAAGATAAAAATAATTAATAAGTAGCTAGCACCATTTATTGCTTGCCTACCTTAATTAAATAAAACAAATATTCGCATCAACTAAATGTAAGGCTGCTTCACTTTTGCATACAGTCATACAGTATAAATTTTTTATTCTAGAGTAATAATTCATTGAAGGGTTAACTATATTATTACCTATTTATCGCTATTCCAGAGAAATCTTTCGAGAAAAGTCTGAATGAAATGTAACTTTCTAGAATTTAGTTAAACACAACGCGCTATTCGACGCCAGGGGGCGTTGCGGCGATCAGTCAGCTGTGAAGAACATTTGGTAACATCTTTAGTATGAATAGGGGTCTAATTTACTAACAAAGTTATTGGTAGTTGCTTGCTTTTGATTTGGCGATGTTTTGATGGTGGAATTGCCTGCAGGTGTGGGTTGAATCGGCTAAGTAATCATGATTATTATTTACATTAAAATTGATTTACGTATTTTATTAGTACCTACAAACAATTCACGGTCGCGGACCTGAACCCCCTTATTACAAAAGATGGTTTAAACCAAGACTAAGGTAAACCCAGGTTTAAAATATACCTATCACTTTCTTATGTCATATAACAAAAAAAGACGGGGCTACTCTAAAACCAGGGTTTTTCTTAGACCATCTTTTGTAATAATGGGGGGAAATGTTTACCACCCTAAGGTCTATAATTGCTTGCACATTACTTTTTGTGTCCCACGTCCTGTACCGACCAAATTTGGTACGCGGATTTAAACAATATGAAATAAGTGTACGGATGCGTACCTTCGCGTACCTTGATTTTCAAAAGCGTACCTCTTACCATTTACGTGAAAATGCCAATTTAATTTGGTCCGTACAGAACGAGCACGTTCTGTACGGACCATAATGATTTAATGATGATTGGTCTTTTGTTATGATATAAAACGGATGTACCTAGGATGTACTCCACATAACTGCAATCGATATTTAATAACTATTTATAAAATGTGTTAAATATGCATTTGAAGTTGGCGCGTACAGGACGAGTTTCGGGTACAAAGCAAACCATGTGATACATAACAGAAATTGAGATGGAGGCTGAATGTACCTTTAATGTACTCCTCGAATCGTAGCTTTTCATGCCTGATAACTGTAAAATTTCCATAATAAAGATATTTAATTGAAAATGTAGTTGAAAATATAGACTTCAGAAAGCCTAGAATTGGCATATCTTATTAGAGTTTCGTAGTCAAACTAGGAACCCTTATGGTTTTTCCATGTCCGTCTATACTGCCTGGTTATTATATATTATGGCTTTTAAAATCTCCAAAGAACGTCTTAGGTTTTTGTTGGTTAAGTTACGTGTATTAATAATACCTTTCCGGATTAGTATCCCCTTCCGACTAACCTTGTACCTATGCCACCAAATTTACATGTTTACAAGTGTATCTTTTTGTTTCAAGAGTATACAAAATATCATAGCTAGGTATAGTCATCATAATTGATAAAATAAATAATTTCATGCTTCTTTTAACTATGTGTTTTATTTTTCATCATAAAAAACAATGAATACATAAAATCGTTTTCTTTGAGATGAAATTCTAAATTTCATTTATTAAGTACTGTTATCGGTTTATTTATCATACCGCATCACTACTTTTTGCGTTTGTTTGATATTGCAGTGAATACTTTTTGCACTAAAATAATTTATTTCATTGTATTTAAAAACAATACTATGTACTGTAAACTGTCATGTATTGATATTTAACAATATTTCGGCACAGTCAGCTACAAAAGCCGGTTACTACACTGTTACTTTTACAAAACATCTAAATTGACACAATTTCATGTAATAGTCAAGAATTTGTACTATTTAAATGAAACATCTGTTCTGATTTTATTATTCATTATTATTGTGTTCAGTTATTGTTTAAAAAAGGGTACCATTTAACTGATCAGTTATTAAATTGAATTTTCATTGGCGTTAAAAATAACTTGATCAGCGAAAAATACTAATTGATCAGCGACATATCAGCGGAGAGTGCTTAGACAAATAAATCATACTGGGTGTTTAAAAAAAATAACTACAAGTGATTCTAAACCTAACCGAGTCGGTGTCGCTGACCAAATATTAATTTCACTGACCAATTAATTAGTTCCCGTTAAAAACAGAAGTGTTAACAACACCGGTTACATACTTTTGTCGCTGACTGTACTAGCGACGACAAGCAAATAATATTACTCATTCATTCAACTCATATATTATAATTATTAGTTATTTTTCCGTTTCATAATGAATAAACAAGGAAGAAAGCGTGCAAAAGTTCCATCTGTGAGTGTTAAAGAACAGGCAGAATTCTTCAATGAATACAAGGAACAGTTTCTAGATAGAAACAATTTGCCTGCTTCAACGAATAAAGTAATTGAGATAAGTAAAAAAATGTCACATAGAATGTCTTGCAAGGCTTAATATTTGTCAGCCAAGAGACACTTTGATTTTTTCTTTAAGAAACCAGCCAACCTTTCTCACATTGATGTTTATGAAAATATGCAGCATCCGGTCAAATTCTGTTCTGAGTCTGCCACCAGTGGCAGTGAAATGGAAATTTCTCAATTTAATGTCTTTGGCAAAGATAATGAAGCTGAATGGGAGAAAAACACTTTTCAAGTCCAACTAGAAAAATGGAAAAAAATGGATCTAACACTTCAAGTATCTGTAAGGAACGATCCTAAATTACCCAACTACAAAACCCATATCAGGCACACTTTACCACCGCGTCAGTGGACTTCCATTTTGAGGTATATATTATATGAAAATGTAAAATCTGATTGCTTGTGGATTTTTCAACATCATTCTGTAGACTTTGAAGGAAATTTTAAATGTGATGGGTGTTGCAAGCAATGTGGTGCAAAGATAATTATTCGATCTTTGAGCAAGTCAGACAAAATCATTATATTGGAAAGTCAAATACTTAATAAAGACAAATCGTTTATACAAGTAATTACAGTACAGTAATTTTTTTTAGCGTTTTGTTTTCCTATAAGTTTGTATGGTTTCCTTAAAATAAGTTTCCTTTTGTTTTTCTTTTTTTTTCTTGGACGTCGTCTCTGATTATAAGATATTTTTATAACATTTTATTTTGTTTCATTACTAAATTATAGATTTATTAAATAATATAACCTCTCATATCTTTATTCTACCAACTTTTACAAGTCCACTATTTATTTATTTTTTAATCTTATTTTATTCTACAACTATTAATCATTTTCTATAATACACGCTATCGAAAAGACTGAGTTCCGAATAACATGAAATCTCGCCATCTTTTTTACGAGATGCCACTTCTGCGACTTTTATAACTCTGTATCTAGAAGAAAAATATAAATTATTATTTATATCTGTTATCATACATTTATCAGGCATGAAAAGTTACGATTCGGGGAGTACATTAAAGGTACATACAGCCTCCATCTCAATTTCTGTTATGTATCACATGGTTTGCTTTGTACCCGAAACTCGTCCTGTACGCGCCAACTTCAAATGCATATTTCAACACATTTTATAAATAGTTATTAAATATCGATTGCAGTTATGTGGAGTACATCCTAGGTACATCCGTTTTATATCATAACAAAAGACCAATCATCATTAAATCATTATGGTCCGTACAGAACGTGCTCGTTCTGTACGGACCAAATTAAATTGGCATTTTCACGTAAATGGTAAGAGGTACGCTTTTGAAAATCAAGGTACGCGAAGGTACGCATCCGTACACTTATTTCATATTGTTTAAATCCGCGTACCAAATTTGGTCGGTACAGGACGTGGGACACTACTTTTTCATAAGGTCGCTAGGTCGCTTGCAAAGAATTGACAGGGCAAAGATATTTTTATCTTAATTGACATAAAAATGTTAGTTTAAAGAGGCCATATACTTGGTAGCATAGAAAAAGAAATCAACCTATTTAGTAAATTTAATCAAGTTCGTTCTACAGGGTGTAAACGAATTTATGTTATTCTTTGAAACCGCGTGATCTAGTAATGACACACCCTGACCAAGCACTGGTTTTTTTCAGTTTCAGCAAAAGGATTTTTTCATAAAAATAACCAGATTTTCTGTTTCTGAGTCATTTTAGCGCCCCAAGTTAACTGACTGCACGGAGTGATAACACGCTAGTCGTGTCTGCCAGCTGTATCGCCGTACTTTCATTAATTTATGCGTGGCATCGAATGTTCAATCACATAAAATTATTTTTTTGCAAAAAGTATTTTTGTTTATTTTTTTATTGAATCCTTATTAGGTGGTTTAGATTACTTACTTAGACTTAGATTTACACGTACCGCAAGTATTTTTTTTAATCATGCTATATCCAGTGCGGGTTTTATCTGTATCATTAATAGATCATGTGGTTTGAAGGAATTACACGAATTCGTTTATACTTACAACTTTTGACTAGACACACATACAGACCTATCTAAAAAGGAGTTCATAACATCAAAAAGTGGTTAACCTTTTTGCTAGAATCGACGTTTCACAATTTAAAAAAACTAATACTTATGTAAGTTGATATGACACTTTGAACACTATTGCGCATAGTGTGAGAAGAAATCGAATTTGAAATCTGATAAACATTTCGAGTCCGCGGCTGTACCTACAACAAATTATTAGCGACAGGTTATTAATTTTGTACACGTAGTGAAGTAGGTAGGTACATACACGATGTTGTATTAATGTATTGTTATCTTTATTTGAAAATTGATTTACACAATAAAAAACACTATCCTATTAGAATTAACAAAATTAAACTGAGGTTTAATTTTGTAACAATAATCATGAACTCATAATAAAGTAATGAACATGGACTTTATTTTACCTGATATTTTTATTAAATAATATGATTATTTTGACGTCAAACTCACAAAATACTTATTATCTACTCAGTGTCTTATCTTATCAAACAGTGCATTCGAAGAATCAAAATGAAGTTATAACTTTTTTAACAAAACGCAAGATTTGAAATAATAACGTAATAATACAAATCATGATACACCTTTATTGAAAAACTGTTTACCCAAATGCAATAGCAGAATTTATTGATTCATGTCATGAGTAATACGAACAAAATGTTTCAAACACCTGCGAGACGCACGCACGCGCGAACCGCCTTGCATTTTCTAGAATCATATTCGAGATAATTCTATTTGTTACTAGATGGCGCTGCCTTCAATATAAATACATGGCCGGCTTCTACTCTGCATTCAGTCACAGTTCAAGTAAGTTCAACATCAGATTCCAGTGAGCGAAAGTATCGAGCGTTGTAAACAAATACAAAAGCTGAATTTGTGAATTAAGAACCAATTGTAAGTCAACCAAAAACAGTAAAAATGTCAATGTTACCGTTCTTCGTTGAATACGAGGCTCCGCGACACCGTCCGCGTCATCTGCTTGATCAGCATTTCGGGTTGGGACTGACTCCGCAAGACCAACTCACGATCATCGCAGTTCCTCAAACCAGTCGGGATTACTACAGACCTTGGAGAAACCTTCAGGCCGCAGCTCGGGACGCCGGTTCCTCGATCAAAGCAGACAAGGACAAATTCCAGGTGAACTTAGACGTCCAGCATTTCGCCCCAGAGGAAATATCAGTGAAAACCGTTGACGGTTACCTAGTTATTGAAGCTAAACACGAGGAAAAGCAGGACGAGCATGGATTTATTTCGAGGAGTTTTACCAGACGGTATGCTTTGCCGGAAGGGGTTGATGCAGATTCGGTTTTGTCTAAATTATCTTCTGATGGTGTTTTGTCAATTACGGCACCGTTGAAGCCGCCACCGAAAGCTTCAAATGAGAGGGTTGTGCCAATCGTTTCAACTGGTCCTGTGAGGAAGCAAGAGAACAAAGAAGAACAATCGTAGATTTTAGTGATCTCTAATCATTCCGTGCTTAATTTTGTGTTGTGAAGCTGTGTGTGATTTGATAGGAACTCATTGAAATATAAATGACGTTCTAGTCATTAAAATTCAGTCTAACTGCATTTTACTTCACCCTCAATGTTCTCTATCTCGATTTACAGACTGATTTGTATTAAGCATAATTCTTTTTTAATTAAACTTATGAAATAGATGTGAAAAAATGCAATTTTGTTGTTTTCTTTTTCGTGTGCATAATTACCTAGGCAAAAGTAATTGCAAATGCAAGACCTGTGCCCCAATTTATAGGTACCTATGTCAATGATATTTGTATATTATATTATCATTGACCTATGTAGCAACTTCTTCGGAGTGAGTGAGGGAAAAGACTCGATTATTAAGTAAATGAAATACCTACCATACCTACTTGGCTGTATAGACAAATTCATTCCTATTTACATAAAGAATTTTGTCTAATTTTCGACTGAACTTGATCATACTACCTACCTACTTATATAGATAGATGATTGGCTATTTTATTAGGCAAAGCAAAAAAAAATTTTGGTATTATCAACCTAGGTACCATAATTAACTCGATACCTTATTGTAAACGCACAACTTATTTATTTTCTGCTTTAGTACTTATTTACAACGAATAAACGATAATTTGCAATAGTAGTCTGCTAATAAAAACTATATTTAGCCAATGAAAAATCAACGATTAACGCCATCTCTTAGATATTGGGGTAACCACATTCAATTCCACGTTAGTACAATGTATTTAGTGCGCCCGTTCTACAATAGATGGCGCTAAATAAAACTTTTATTCAAAGGCAAACGAAAAATTACTCCTTACAAATTAGGTAGGCAGTTCAATGGATTCTCCGTTTCAAACCGTGAAGACAATCGCAGCAAGAGAGGAGAGATGTGTCGAACAGCCAATAGGATTGCGTTATTTCCACATTTTTCCGCTTAGCTTCAACTCCTAAAGAATCTTATTGGGTAGTTAACGAGACGTCTCCTCTCCTCTCTGCTTTGGTGGATATCGGGCCTAAGCGAGCGCTTGGGTGCAATAACTTGCACAATTATTAAGCTTGCTACTAGATTTGGCGCTTACGGATTATTTGACTATTATTTTGTGTTAACGGTGAAGAAAAACATCGTGAGGAAACCTGCAAACCTGAGAGGGTTCCCTCCACGAAGAATAAGACAAGTCCTCTTATTCCATAGGTCATCATCATCTGCCTAGCCTTTCCCAACTATGTTGGGGTCGGCTTCCAGTCGAACCGGATGCAGCTGAATATCAGTATTTTACATGGAGCGACTGCCTATCAGACCTCCACAACCCAGTAACTGAGTAATACTATACTCTTGGTAAGACTGGTTGTCAGACTTTCTGGCTTCTGACCAACAGTAACGACTGTCAAAGATCTACAAATGACAGCCGGGACCAACGGCTTTACGTGCTTTCCGAGGCACGGAGGAAACTCGCTATGGTAAATGGTCACCCATCCACAGACCAACCTCGGCAAGCGTGGCTTAACCCGGAAGATCGGTCTATGCGGCTGTAATTATTTAGCCACGAGCTCCTTCTCTTATTCCATAGGTAAGTAGTAAAATCGTACAAGACAATAGGGGCAATAGTGAGAAGCTGGAGACAAGATCTAGTGGGCAGCAGCATCACTCTGTGCTCTAGTTGCCACCTTTTTTTGGAACAATAAAAGTACATTTGTGTTTTGAGATAGCAACATTTTTTTATACCGGCTGGCGTTGACTTGCCCATCTAGTAACGTACCTTCGTCATGCCGCCCCCCAAGAGTTGAGCGCCCTAGGAAATCGCCTAGTCCGCCTACACGGTCGGGCCGTCCCGGCCACCACGGCATGATAGCTCGTGTCGACACGAGAGAAGGCCTCACGATCAATACGTCCAAGTAGCAAAACGTCCAAATACGCAAAACGTCTATTTAGCAATACGTCTATATTGTTTTCACGATAAGAAGATTAAAATGACACATGTCAATAGGAGTTGCTAGACATGTGACTGTAGTCGATTCAACTATCGATAAAATTTGTAAAATTTCAGCGAGAATTTGACAAATTATTGTAATGTGATTTTATGTACATTTCAAATACTTGTGATTTAAGTAATTAGGATTAAGTCAATTAGCATGCATATCTTCAATAATAGACGATTACTTGCTGATGTGATAATGAATCCAGCAGGTATGGGATGAGTGAACATAAATGTTTATTTATCACCAATAATAAGCCCAGTAGCCGGGTCGCGAAAAAGAGGTTTATCTTTCGTTGGGTTCGGTAGGTTCGTCGGTCCTGAATTTTGGATGTGTTATGTTAGCTGTTTTTATGATAAGCCCACAAACAGACACACAGACAGAGAGAGAAAAAGACAGCCAAACAGAAAGACAGACATGGGCTTCAAACCTATAAAATACCTCTGATTTTGAGTCGGGAATGAAAAATAAGAATTTAATTTTCTACAAAATTGACGTGAATAATTTTTGGCATAAAACCCATAAGGAGTTATTTAATAAAAACTAATTTTTGGATTCTTTAACCCAAGATGGCAGAGCGCGCCGAGGTCACTCAATGTACAAAATTTGTAATTTTTATAAGAACACATATCCAGAACACGTATCCAAAATTTAGGACTGACCGACCTTTTGCAAGGCAACTGGGCTATAATGAGCCTTATTTATTATTCAATCAACTGAGCCTATCGTCTATAATTATTACGGTAGTCAAAATATTCATTCTGTTAATATAAATTTATCGAAATTATTTTATCGATACGCACATCTCTGGCAACTGGTACCATCTGACGCAAGTTTGAAAACGCGTCGGGGTTTTTTCAAAATCATTTATGTAATATATAATTATGACGTTAAACACATATAACTATATTGTTTCTATGTTTCTGATTTTAAAACAACCTTTTGGGTAACGCTTTATTAATATTTTAAATTGATTTAATACTTGTTGAATTAAATTGTCATACACAAGCGCCATTACAATTTATTTTCATGTCATGAACTGACATCTGCCAAATTAATCAACTTATCGTGAAAGCAATATAATTAGCAAATTGTCATTATAGCAAAACGTCCAACTATCGAAATGTCTATGTAGCAGAACGTCCAATGAGCAAATCGTCTATTTCTCATTATGCCTGGACACTTAAGCACAAAAATACTAGGATTCGTTTTTGAGGTCAGTTAAATTCAATAACAAAGTCTATTTTTTATTAATTTTATTACATACCTAGTTTACTAATTTAATATTCTAGTAAACAATGTATCATAACTACCTAAGTGATTTCATTGTAAGACAAATGACTCATTGAAGGAAACAGATGTCCCTCTAATGAAAAATAAACAATTAATTTGTTTTTGTTTATCATTCAATTTTAGGTCGAGTGCACACAAGTTTTTATTTTTTATTAATATTTGTTTTCATTCATTCGTCATACATTCATACAAGGTTAGTCGGAAAGGGGGTACTAATCCGCAGGCCACTTAAAGCATCACTGATGACGGTTTTAAAGCAAGTGTTAAAATTTCAAAATTCGATAATTTTTATTTCCACGAAAAATATTTTTCTTTTACTTTTTTCAAAAATTCTTCGTCCCTACTTTAGTTACGAAATCAGAAAAGGGAGCTTCTAATTCGTGACCCCAAATATGACCTAAAATGATCAGAGCTGAGGATAGATAGATTTTTAGCATTTTTTTAATGTAATTTTTGAACATCTATTTCTCTTAAACTATTGACTTTTGGGGAAAGTGGTAGAACAAAAGTTACTCATTATTAAGGGTACTTTAACATCCTTTCGGATTAGTACCCCCTTTCTGACTAACATTGTATAATTAATATTTTTAAAAACACGTTTACGAAATAAAAAACAGTATAGATTGAAAAATAGTAGCAGGCTCCAGACTTCCTCACTATACGTGCCGTGTCAAGGAGTACCGCCGCTTTCTATATCAAGCCCTTGATCCAGCCGCCCAACGAGAGCCTCACATGAGGTGTTGATCGAAGCTCTTGGCTATTAGTCCATTCTCCGTAACGATTATCAGGACAAAAACTGCTGAGTCCAAATCCCACATGCCGACAACCTCGTGTGCTAGATCATAACATTTTATTTGTTTATCTTTCTCAGCTTTCACAAGGTTCTCGTCATGGGGAACAGTGATATTTGTTTTTTTATTAACAATTTGTTCCTTTTTATTACAAATACGTTCTTGATTAGTTATTTAAAAAAACAGCTAAATAAAAATGATAGGTTCAATTGACTTAAAAGAATTTACATTATCATAATTCGGCGAACAAAGGAATTCATTCGAAAGTAACCGCATCTAATATACATATAACTATGCTCTCATTAGCTTGTTTATAATATACGTATCTGAATGATAAATAATAGGTTTATCAAATTGTTTTGGTGTACCCTGGGGAATTCCTTAACGGAAATTAATAAAGGTAATGAAACAATAAATTAAATGCTACTGTTAATCGAACGCGTCCAGTAAAATATAATGTGGGGACATAACCTTATACAATACCTACATCGACTTAATAAATCAACAAAAGTATACCTTATACCAATAACATACAGATCAAATTAAGCGCGTCACAGCAGTTATGTTTCTAAGAAAATCCACGACCTCTTGTTCTGCGCAGACATAATTGTTTGTACAGTCCAGAATGAGGCGATAACAACGATAACCTATGAACCGACGTCCGGACATATAAAACCCAGTGGTCACTCCCGCGCACCAGTGATTCACGAACTATTGGAACAAAATGATCGCCTTGCTACTGTACGGACTCATCGCAGGGGCGTGCGCAGCCCCTCAGTTCCACCTAGGGCTCGGATCTCCTCCTTTCTTTCCCGACTACAACAAGTTACGATTGCCCAGTTACGGAGACGAAAATGTCTTCGACACAGGAAGATTTTGGGCCGACCTCTCAAAAGAAATGAAAGAGCTAGATGACATGCTAGCTGACTTCACACGTCGCTTCCCAACCAGCCCGTCCCAAGAAGGAATCGAAGGTACTGAATACAAAATAACGATCTCCCTGCCAGATTTCGACGAGAAAGACATCGTTGTGAAGGCTCGTGAAGGATTGCTGATGATACAAGCGAACCACAAGTACACGGAAGGCAGTGAGAGGAACTACTTGGATGTGAGGACCCTCCCTGATACTGTGAACGTAACCGGCAACTGGATTTTCGAGAAAGGAGTATTGAAGATTATATTCCCGTTGAAGGATGGAGCTAAGACGCCCGAAACTCCTCAAATATCGACGGAACTGCTTGATTCTATGACAACGTCACGGCCATACTTTTCAGGAAGTCGGGAGGAAATTGAGACCAACGCCAATGAAGGTGTTCAAGATGTTGACGTGGGATTGGGCAGAGGAGATGAGGACAAAGAAAACGAGCTTAAAACTAATGAGGTCCCCGACGGTAACGCAGTAGAAGCTACTACTTATGCTGTAGATCTGAATAACGAGGTAGAATTCGTTCCGGTTAGATATTAGACAGTGTTTTATAAATAAAGTTATTAGGTAACATTTAATTGAGTTTTTTTCCTTTAGTGGATTTGATACTATGTGTTTTTATTTTATGGGTCTTTGTGTTGTGTTTGAGTGATTATTTATACAGTTTGATAGAAAATTTATAAAAGTCACTAATCCAAAATAAAACTAACAACACGTATGTATATCAAATACTGCGGTCAAACATATACAAAGACTGATGATGCAAGCAACATACGTTTATTGATCGTAGGATCAAATATTTTTGCTTTTTTGGACAGGCAAACAAAAGGGGTGCTAAAATGCTGAGCTGGGCAACCATTTGGTGCAACTTTGAGACACACACCGCACGTTCCTTGTTTAAATTCAGTCTCTTCCTTGTTAATTTTTCTTTTATAATTATATAGCCACCCGCTCCTGCTTCACACGGGTGCAATTTATACATATAAACCTTCCTCTTGAATCACTCTATGTATTAAAAAAACCGCATCAAAATCCGTTGCGTAGTTTTAAAGATCTAAGCATACATAAGGACAGACAGACAGCGGGAAGCGACTTTGTTGTATACTAGTGATTTTTATTTTCATCTGTTTTAGACGTTTTTTTTTTTGTTTTGTATTTGCATCGTGTTTTGTGTCTTTTGTTGCACAAAATAAAGGTTATCTATCTATCTATCTAAAATAACGTCATATTATTAGTGAATCATATTTCGTTCATATCATAAATGGATTTGTAAGAGCCCAGACAGGCAGACTGCAATTTTAACTGCCAAATGCAGTTTGAAGGCAGCTAAGATGCAGTCAATGCAACTGCATGACAACTGCTGTTAAGTCAATTTGCAGTTACGATGCGGTATCAATGAACGAAATATGATAACTAGGTACACCAAATGTGATATTATTATATTAGCTGAGAGTGGTCACAATGTACTTTTTTTTTTAATTTATTACTTGGCCTTCGTTTGGTCGCCATCTCGCCTGATGTTAAGCGATGATGCGGTCTACGATAGAGCACGCTTGCCCAGAAGAAACCGATTCACTCGTGACTTGAAGACACCCACATTGTAGCTGTCGGGGAACACCCACTCGGGCAGCGCATTCCACTGTTTGGCGGTTTTCACAATGAAAGTGGAATCAAAGCGCTTCGTTCGAGTTTTTGGTATATCAACCATGAACCGATGGCGCTTTTTCGTGCTTCTGGCCGTCCGAAAGAAAAAAGGGCAGGGGGGTATTATAGATCATTAGTACCATTAGTAGTATCATCATTAGTACTTTTTTGTCTCACGGTATTATAGCGTCGGTGTCCTTGACAAAACCCGGATGTGCACGGCCAAAAAATCTGACATATTATTATACGAAAAATACAAAAAGAAAGTATATTTTGAGCTTATGAAGTAACACATTTTTTATCACAGTTTGTATAAAAAAATCGGCCAAGTGCGAGTCGGACTCACGCACGAAGGGTTCCGTACCATTATCTATAAAAACGGGAAAAAATCACGTTTGTTGTATGGGAGCCGCCATAAATATTTATTTTATTCTGTTTTTTAGTATTTGTTGTTATACTTAGCGGCAATAGAAAACATCATCTGTGAAAATTTCAACTGTCTAACTATCACGGTTCATGAGATACAGCCTGGTAACAGACGGACGGACGGACAGCGGAGTCTTAGTAATATGGTCCCGTTTTACCCTTTGGGTACAGAACCCTAATAACGAGGTGTTTTGAATTTTTCTTAAACTTATTAGTTATCAGATAAAACAGTCCGCTTCCTGAAAAGTTGATAAAATCCACTTCTGGGTTTTGACAAGCGCGCCGACGATATGTAGGTATGTATGAACAGCTCTATTCGTTGAGATAAGTAAAGTCAGTCGGACCACGGGTCAGTGTTGTGTACGTTCTTTGTTATTAAACAAGGTTATGTGACAAACCTATAATAATAATCTACTTAAAATAAGAAGAAGGGTAGTCAAAAGCCCGAAAGTCTGACAACCGGCGTAATCTTAGGATATCGGCATTGCCCAGTAACTGGGTTGCAGAGGTCTGATGGCAGTCGCTCCGTGTAAAATACTGGTATTCAGCCGCATCTGTGGGTCTACTCCCTAAGCACGAAGTCCGTGGTTTCGGCCTTAGTTACGAGCGTTTCCTACTCCCTATCACCTATAGACATACGATTATTTCGGGGCCCGAACTAAGAATGAATGACAACACGATTTGACAGTTCACTACTACTGATGTGTTTTTGCCTTTCCGAAAAGTTAAACTTGACACTTGTTTTGTTCACTGCTACGTTTCGGGCTACTTTCGGACGGGCGACTAGCTTCGTTGACGGGCTTAGGGAGTAGGCCCCCTGGTTAGAATGGAAGCTGACCCCAACATAGTTGGGAAAAGGCTAGGCAGAAGAATCTACTTTAAATAAGTATCGACTAATACCTCATCATTCAGCCGAAAGACGTCCACTGCTGGACATAGGCCTCCCCCAAAAGGGAGAGGGAGGGGGTTGCCGTAATCACCACGCTTGGCGGGCGGATTGGCGATCGCAGTATGGTTGTTAAAGTACTCAGAGAACGCTGCTGCCCATCCTCTAGTGAATCCCTTAGTCGCCTTTTACGATACCCACGGTATCCACGGTAAGATATAGGGTAGTGCTATTCTTTAAGTCCGGCACTACACGAGACTAATAACAACTATTGACTGATATTCAGACGCATTTGGTTATGTACTAGTCGCGCGCAGAAGGTTTGCCGATGACTGCCCCTCCCACTTCACCGACCGCGACCCGCGCTCGTCTGGCCTACCTACTAATCGTACCGACCATCGACGTGTGACGTCATGAGGCTATCGGCAAACCTTCTCCACGCGACTTATAGAAAATCTCTCTAGAATCATGGCTCATCTTCCGTGCGGAAGATGTCCGGTCTTTTGGAAGGCATATGGGGGACACAGGTCCAACGCACACAGGGCCCTTTGAGAACCTTAATCTTAATCTCTTTGAGAAACTTAACTCATACAATGAGCTTAAAATTAGCCCAGTAAGTTACCTACAACAAAAACATCTGTGTCTTCAGAATTTCTCGGGACAAACAATATTTTTCACGTTTTTGCTCATAACTCAAAATTAGGTTTACCTACTCACTTAAGGCTGGTATTCCACTTATCAAATATCTTTGTCCAATGTTCATTTGATCAAATAAATTGGACGACTTCATCAAATGTACCTACTAGCAACGCCGATATTTGACCAAATATTAATGACATTTAAATCAAAATGGCTCCAACTAAGATTTCGTGGATAATTTCAATGACGAATTTTTTTATAAATGCTTATGAAAGCAATTAATCTCTTTATAATACGAGGCACCAAGATTACAAAAATAAAACAATAGGTACGTTCAGACGTTTAAACAACTACGAATGTTTTTTTCTCTTCGCCTTCCGATACATGGCTTCACCCAAAGCTGTTTTTGTTTTCTTATTAATAATAATCTAATGATATTTATATAATATGATAATATGTTTAAGATATAATAATCTATTGATATTTATGGTAGGTAAAGCAATAAAGATATTGAGCATTGATAAAAGCAGCACATAAAGTCGCTCCACGTTTCTCCATTTTCTCAGACTACTTACGCAAAATCTTGGACAAAGTTATTGGACAAGTGGAATGGATGCCTCAAAGATATTTGTTCAAATATTGGACATCGATATTGGACAAAGATATTTGACAAGTGGAATACCAACTTAGCGGCCTTTTAGAAATCGACATAATTATTATAATCTTCACAGTATACAAGGTTAGTCAAAAAGGGGGTACTAATCCGAAAGGGTGTTAAAGTACACATAATAATGAATAACTTTTGTTCTACAACTTTTCCCAAAAGTCAATAGTTTAAGAGAAACAGTGGTTCAAAAATCTCAAAAAAAAATCTCTAAAATCTATCTATCCCCAGTTATGATCAGCTGTGTTAACATTTTACGTCATATTTGGGGTCATGAATTAGAAGCACCATTTTCTGAATTTGTAACTAAAGCAGGGATGAAGAATTTTTGAAAAAACTAAAATAAAAATCATTTTATTTGGAAAAAAAAAATATCGAATTTTGAAATTTTAACACTTGCTTTCAAACAGTCATCAGCGGTACTATAAGTGGGCTTCGGATTAGTACCCCCTTTCCGACTAACCTTGTATATGTAATAATAACTATTTAACTAAACCAAGTATCCGTGTGTGTTTAACACGAGTAAGATAACGCATTATGCTTGATGGTCCGTCATTAATTTGTGGCATTAGTACCTATTAATAAGATAACCTAATGTATGGCCTTTATGTGTTAGCTTTAGCCGACTGATTGTCTGAGTAAGCACACATTATAATGATATATGGAATAGGTATTAGTATAGTATCTTTGCTTCGCGGTTCTGCTTGGACATACAAATTTACCTGGGGCCTAATTCTCCTAAGATAAATCATAACCGAACCAAGGCCGAACCGTTCATTCAGACAGTTCTCAATTTCAAAAGCTATCAAATTGTTTGACACAAAAAACAAAATCAATCATTTTGAAAGTTTTCGAAAACAAAAACTGACTGACGGTTGTGGTTCGATTGCGTTTGGCAACAATTTATTTTAGGAGAACTGGGCCCCTGGCGGCCAATTTTCTATCAAAATTGATGACAAATCGCAAACAAACTAATTTTGATTATATTACCTACTTAGGGCCGATGTTTCAATTGTCAGATATTTTTTATCTGAGGAATAAATATGGCGATTTTACATAACATTTTCTATACAAAAGCTGTCAAAACGTCAAAATTATTCCACAAAAGTTACTTGACGATTGAAAAATCGGACCTAATGCAAACATTTTGTCGGTTCTCGTATTAGTGTCTAAACACACTATGCCGAAGAGACGCGACCGATGTTCGGCATGATTACGCCTGCAGTGCTTTTTAAATTACCCGCGACACACCAGGCTGAAATTACGTCGCGTTTTACCTATATAATATATAAACATTGACGCCGAAGTTCGGTCGCGTAATTTCGGCATGGTGTGGCGCCACACTTAGTTATTCGAAATCTGTCCAAATATTTTGTTTGGTGGAGCGATTTGTCAACAATTTTAATAGAATAATTTATTGTCCTGATGTAGGATATTTGATACTTACATTTTGTTAATTTCAAAAGCTAGTTTTTATACTTAGAAGTTGTGTTTAAAAATGTGCGTGGAAAAAATCATAATTAGTAGGTATACTTACTAAGATCAGATCCTCTAAGTGTTAAAACTTTTCTGTGTTTTGTATGCATAATTACAGTGTTTACTGTAATAATTAATTTATCGGTAGTTTGTTAGGTATTGGGAGCTCTATTTCATAAAGCTCCCGCTGGAGCGTTTTATCGAAAATTCCAGTAATACTCGAAGTAAATGAATACCTACTGTACCAGGAAAGTCATAGAAATGGAAACAAAATTAAATCCCTCTCATTGGTTTTATATTCCTTGAAAAAATAGGTTGTTTCTTGCATTAGTGCCAAAAATGCAACGCCATCTATCATGTATATGGTTGCACTATAAAAGTAACTTTTAGACTCTTTACAAAATAATTTCAGTTACCGTTTACTAGATGGCGTTGTTCTCAAATTTTTGCAAGGAGAAAGTTTTTTTGTAAAATGTTTACTTTTGTTTCAGTTTTAAGGATTTCTGTTAATAAGGGCATTCATAGCGACAGCAAGACGAGAATCTGTGGTAGGGCTTAACATAAATTGATGTTTGATATTATTAATTTATTACATATTAATGTGTGTTAATTATTGGTATTGTTGATGGCTGACTGCGTTGGGACAATAATTTAGATTAGCTCAAGTTATTGGTTACAAATATAGTAATGTTCGTAAATAGGTAATCTGTAGACACGGAATAGAGGACAGAAAGAGGTTGGCACAGCTTTTTGTTGGAGTGGTTAAGCGCATAAGTACGATGAGCAGACGCTCAACCCTCGATCAAAAATGACGCGTCAACTGTTTTTTTTATTAAACTGCTTGTAAATGGTTCTTGTGTACCTTTTATACATAACCGGCCAGTTATTGTCGAGACTTGAAGAGTCTCCAGCCAATGGCGGGGAAGTAAAATACTTAACCTAAGCTAAATACATAAACTACACTAACCTCATGACTACTAGCAACAACAGCACTAAGGGCGACCCCTAGTGGGACTCGGACCTCAGCTTAGGGCGTTGCTGGCGGGGGATTGGAGAGAGAGACAGCTTGATGAGGGCTGAATTATCGGTGTGACAACTTATACTACACTAACATCATGACTACTTGCAACAACAGCACTAAGGGCGACCCCTAGTGGGACTCGGACCTCAGCTTAGGGCGTTGCTGGCGGGGGATTGGAGAGAGAGACAGCTTGATGAGGGCTGAATTATCGGTGTGACAACTTATACTACACTAACATCATGACTACCTGCAACAACAGCACTAAGGGCGACCCCTAGTGGGACTCGGACCTCAGCTTAGGGCGTTGCTGGCGGGGGATTGGAGAGAGAGACAGCTTGATGAGGGCTGAATTATCGGTGTGACAACTTATACTACACTAACATCATGACTACTTGCAACAACAGCACTAAGGGCGACCCCTAGTGGGACTCGGACCTTGGCTTAGGGCGTTGCTGGCGGGGGATTGGGGAGGGAGACAGCTTGATGAGGGCTGAATTATCGTTGTGACAACTTATACTACACTAATCTCATGAGTACTAGCAACAACAGCTCTAAGGGCGACCCCTAGTGGGACTCGAACCTTGGCTTAGGGCGTTGCTGGCGGGGGACTGGGGAGGGAGACAGCTTGATGAGGGCTCAATTATCGGTGTGACAACTTACTACACTAACCTCATGATCATGACTACTAGCAACGACAGCTCTAAGGGCGACCCTTAGTGGGACTTGGACCTCGGCTTAGGGCGTTGCTGGCGGGGGATTGGGGGGGAGACATCTTGATGAGGGCTGAATTATCGGTGTGACTGACGCGTCAACGCTTTCTAGTCGCTGCCATACTGTGAGCGAACCTCTTTTTAACCAACTTCAAAAATGAGGTCGTTATCTATTCGATGCATAGGTATAGTTTAATATTTCGTGTTTGGTTTATTTTTGGTGTGTGCACTTTGCCTTGCAGTGAGACAATACAGGTACATACAAATAAGTACAACTGGCAAGGCGTAAGCTGAGCTTTACATTGGTGTGAGTGCACATAGAATCGATTGCTAAAAAGCAGTATAAACCGGTTTAAACCAAGCAAAGGACGCGTCTGCATTCATTCTAAAGTTGGCTTCCCACGCTGCGTGGTAGCGCGCACCGGCTGTGTGTGGTATCATCCGTAAAATCACGCACCGTGGGAAGCCACATTATGAGGGTGTGTGATGTGGATACGGCGCACCGCTCCGCACGCGTCCGCGTTACCACGGACGAGTCTCTTCCCATGGTGCGTCGATGCGAGCTCGTGCGTCGCGGTGCGCGCTGTCACGCACCGTGGGAAGCCGGTATCACACAAATGCAAAACTCAGCCTAGGCCTCGCGGACTGTACCTAATACATATAGACAATGTAAACAGATCTAGAACAAAACTAATATAAACTTAAAACTAGTTTGAAATTAGAATTTAGATAACACGAACAACCGAATTAAGTTCATGTCTGAATTAACATAAGGTTACGACTGAGGATTAAGTTAGGTTTAAGTTACCACTAACTTAGTCACAGAGTCTGCAGGTTTCCGTTAATTACTTGATTTCCCTAACTTAAAACTTAGTTAAACTACCTGATCCAAGCCAGATAGTACTTATACAAACTTAAACTTACTTTTGCATTGGATAAGTATATAGTACTTATAAGTACCTATTAGAATTAGATATGTGTTGTACTTATTAAGCTAGCGGTGCCCGCGATTTTGTCTGCGTGGAAGTTGGATTAAAACATTCTGTCGCAACAACTAAACAATGTATATGTAGTCTATTTTTAAAGTCTAATCACATTTATTTTCTATACGTATGAAAGGAGAAGCTGACTGACTGACTGACTGATCTATCAACGCACAGCCTAAACTGCTGGGGTTAGAAACTTGAAATTTTGACAGTAGGTTCCTTTTGTAACGTAGGCATCCACTAAGAAGGGGTTTTTCGAAATTCAACCCCTAAGAGAGTTAAATAGGGTATGAAAGTTTGTATGGAAAATCGTCACTTAACGGGTTCAAAATTTCACGCAAGCGAAGCTGCGGGCGAAAGCTAGTTTCCAATAAGGTGACTCCCATTACCCACACTCAATAGCGTGATAAAATACCGTATAACCTGACCCGTTCTATAACGGACAATTTAGCCTCAACAAAATCTGTCGAGTAGTATTGGCGTGAAGCTCAAACATACAAATGGACAGAAATTCTAATAACTTCTGTTTGGGCATCAGTATCGTTTCTAGTACATGTAGCAATTATTTTTTAGTAGATGTAGATATTAAGGTACATCGCATGTGGGCCAGTTAGTTGCTAGAGAAACAGTTGATTGTCATTTGTTTTAGCTGCAGGCCATAGACTAATTGGTATGTCTACACCAGTGCGCTTTCATGTTCATCTTGCGCTTTCAACTTTCAATTCCTCTTGCGTCTAGCGCATGCAATATTGATTGCCATAAGACGCATGCAGCTTATCGTCTACACCGGTGCGCCTCGGTTAGTCGTCAGTCGATATACAATAGACGGATTAGTGTGCGCTAGGGGCATGCGCTATTGCATGCGCTATGGCGCTTCACGCATGCTTCAGACGAAGACGCAAGATGAACATGAAAGCGCACTGGTGTAATAAAGTAAATAGCTAATAGTGCATGCTGCAGCTGCTGCTTGCATGCTGGCCCATGCGTAGTTAGCCTTATAACTTGCGTTGTGTATGCCACCAATTATCCAAAAAAAAACTTCTAAAGTGCTTCCTGCTAAGAATAATGTTTTATCCCGTGTGGGGACGAGCTAGAATATAAAACTTCCTCAACGCTCGCTGGGAATAGACGCGTCTTGTAAGATTCAACAAACCCAGCACGCTTGGTGGTAGGATCTATACAGTTACTGTCCTTGGCGCGCCTCTCAGGAGGACGTTGGGCAAGGCCTCACAGAAGGAGAGGTCAGCCTCGGGCTGGCGGACCGAGGCCTGCCGGGGTTGCGGTGCATACAGATGCGAATCCCGCGACCCCGGTCAAAGGTTAAGAGAAGGAACACCGTGGGTTTTTAGCCGGTAAGAGTCCGGCATAATCCTTCGCCTTCCCCAGGCGAAGGGTATCCATGAGGATTTTTCCATGATAAAAAAAAAGAATCTATACTGTCCACCTGGCTAGCTACCACCTGAAAATTAAAGCCTGATAAGCAGTTTACTGCGTTCCGTCGTGTGTATGTGAGAACCAGAGGGGTATAGAGGAATTCCTCCATATCTCTGTTAGTTTTATTCATGATGTACCCCATCTTAGACCCTGTCTGCGCTTACCATCAGGTACGACTAGGGTTAAACGCGGCCAAGACAAATAATAAAAAACTGAAAGAAAAGAAAAGAAAGAAAGACAATTATTTATTTTGGACTCACACAGGCAGTTATAGAAACAAAAACAAAATAAAAGAAAGGATAAAAATTTAGACTACCTGCACGAGGCCAAAAAGGGCTCCTATCTCAGCATAATGCTGCGACATTTAAAAAAAAAACAAAACGTCGCAGCACTGGTTTCCAGATAGGACCATTGTGATGCCACGGGCAATAACGACACAAATAAATAAATAAATAGTTTAATATAAGCTTATGTATTGTGTAACTGAAATAAGCCGTAAGCGTTTCCTCATCACTTTAATAAGTAAGTTATTAATTTATGAGATGCGGTCTGTAGCCGTCTCTAACGGCACCCCTGAGAGAGATTAAGACGGGTTTTTTGCTAACGGTTATCCTGGATATAAATTATTAATTTTGCTCCGTGCCTCGACGAGCATGTTAAAGGCCACATATCCGCATCGCACGCATTTGACGGACCGCATTAAACGGATTTTAGTATTCCTTGTATGGCTAGTTATCGTCAGCAATCAGTGAAAACCAGGGACTAAATTACTGAAAAATTACGGTATTTTTAACCGACTTCAAAAAGGAGGAGGTTCTCAATTCGGTTGTATTTTTTTATTTATTTTTTTATGTTTGTTTCCTCATATCTCCGTCATTTAATAACCGATTTGAAAAAATATTTTTTTGTTCGAAAGGGTATACCTACTTCCCGATTGGTCGCATATACATATTGTTATGATTAGACCATGAAATTCAGAGATATGAAACGGAACTCCTCATCGGATCAAAGCAAAATTCTCAAATTACTAATATTGCTTTGTTTATATTTGTTGTTGGGAACTGACTACTGGAAAAGAGGAGGGGGCGCGTCCCCCCCCCCCCCCTTTGGAATGTTTTCTTAATATCGTGTAAGGTATCATTCGAAAGGGCTTTTTATACCCGACTACGTCAAAGCCAAAAAGAAGGGTTATGAAGAGGAGGGGGTTAAATTTATGGCACTAAAACGTATTTAATAAAAAATAAAAATTTTAAAAAAGGTATAACCCGACTTCAAAGAAAACAGTTTCAGAAGTCGGTGGCTTCTATTTGTTTCAGTGTAGAGTTGCACCGACTTCTGAAACTGTTAATTTTATATTATGGTAATTATTTTACTCCTTTTAGTTTTTCTTTGAAGTCGGTTTTTACTTTTTTTAAAGTTTATTTTTTTATTTAACGTGAAGACGTCATACTTATTTAATATTACCCAAAATCCCGGAAATATCCAAAAATTTCAGTACCACAAAACGTTTTTTCCGAAATTAAAAGATACCAAATTATAATGACTATCGAAACATATTGGTTAAATAACGGTATCAATATTTAATCGAAAAAAATCCGTTTACGGATAGAGTAAGTTTTTCAAGGGTGAAAAAAAGTACCTATATTTATTGATGGTTAAACTTGTTGACAGTTTATGATGCCACGCCCCGCGCACCCCACGCTGTACCGAAATCAAATATGAATGTGATAAATAACGGTATACCCGAAAAGGTCACCGTTAATTTGAGCTGGTGCAATACCGATATTTAACAACAGTTTTCAGTCCCGTGGTGAAGACATCGTCAAACAGTAGGCGTTACATCTATCATATAAAACAAATGATAAAATCAACCACCACACTTCGAAATATATCATCCATATTGAAACAAAATCATCTCTTCACTAAAAAAGCATTTAACCTTTTTTCTAAAATCGCTTTAAAGGATCACAGTTCGACGCAAACTCAATTTAAAAAATAAACGGAATCATTTTGTAAATCCGACAGAGATTTTTATCTATATTGACTGTTCATTGAAGGGAATGACGCTATTCAGGAAGTTGCGTATCGTTTTTTTCAGTAAATACACAATTTCAGATATCGCTTCCGTCAGCGGGTAGGGTGTCCCAGGTGGGTGGCAGTAGAGATACGATCGAATGTGATAAAAATGTATGTTGATTTACTTTCTATTTTTAAACAGTTTACGTCACGTAGGTATTGCAAGATACGATTGAGAGACTGCATTTATAAATTAGCAGCATTATTGAAAATTTAACGTTGAATTGTCAGGCTTCATGAGAGCTCGATTGCCGCATGTAAGTATTTATTTCTACACCCAACTGGACGCACACGCATACTTAAAATTAAAAATATAATATTTCTTCAAATTAATTAATTCTAAATACTTAAACAAAATATTTTAATTAAATGTAAACATAATGGCTTGGTAACCCAAATATGACGACACGTTTGGTGTCGTGGCTAAGCGATTGGCTGCTGCGCTACGGGCCGTGGGTTCGATTCCAACACGGAACAAAAATTTGTATGGCCTACAGATGGTTGTTTCGGGTGTGGGCGTTTATGTATGTGAGATTTGTGTTTGTAAATGCACCCAAGATGCAGGAGAAGACATAGAAAGGGGCAAAGTTTAAAAAAAATGTAAAAATAAAACTACGGTTAATATTTATAATCTATTGTGCACGGGTAACCTAGGCATCTCAAATCTACTAAAAATACATATATCTGAATAAGTTGAATTTGCGCATCGCATGGTGCGTAAAAATTTAGGTCGTTGCTCAGCATTATGCTGTGACTTCTTACGAACCTAATGCCAACAGCGCTGATTTTCAACAACAACCTTCGTTCGAGTGACGTAATGAAGCACCACCAAGGAGAACCAGAAATCAAGTGAAACGTGTTTAATGATATTAAAATACTCACTTTGCCGTCACTCTATATCTTAGAAAATATTTTATATGTACGCAAAAATTTGCATTTGTTTAATGTTAGGAGTGATTTTCATGATAAAAATACACGGGATAAACATAAAATTGTGATACCTAAATTTAGACTAAGCAAAACTAGTAAGTCATTTTTGGGCAATGGCGTACGTTTTTATAACAAACTGCCGAAATCTGTAACAGATCTTACCGAGGGAAAATTCAAAATCCATATTAAACGTGTCCTCACTCAAAAAGCATACTACAAGATTAAGGACTACGTCGAGGACAGGGATGTTTGGCTCTAGTTCCTGCACATGTGGCTTCCCTGGTACCTCATTAACGACGTATGTGTATGTCTATTAACTATCCTCAATTATGATTATTTATTTTTTATTTTTATTGCTATCATTACTCTCAAGATATCTTTTATCTTACTCTATAATGATTTTTTTGTCTAAGTTTTGATGACATTTAAGTATGTCAATTGTGTTCGAACGCTCGTTGGGATGTAATGAAAGTGGACTGTATAGTTAAAACGTGGTATATTGCCGATTATAAAGAATACAATTGTAAGGGTCCCGGACAAACAGATTTTTGGGAACGGTTGAGTGTCGTCCGTCGCGGTGGTCCCCGAGAATGCGAGTGTCCGCTGGCCCGGCCGGCTCCCCCGCCCGCACCTCCGCTCGCTCGCTGATGACGCTTGGTGATGACGTGCAGCGGTCACGTCGCCTGCGTGTGCCGTCCGCGAGATTGTTGGGTTCGATTCCCAACATGCTGCCCGGGTTGAAGTGAAGACTTCAAAAATCTGGAAGGGGGCAAATATTATTGAAAGCCCTCCTTATGGTGCCCCTCTTGGTCTTTACCTCTGCAACTCTTGCGATGCCGTCGCTGCCAGGATGAACCTTTGTGACCCTTCCTAAAGACCAGAGTAGAGGAGGAAGAGCTCTGTCTTTTATGAGGACAAGAGAGCCTAACTTTAGCTCTGTCTTCGAAGAGCGCCACTTCACCTTCTGCTGCAGTAGAGCTACGTATTCCAGTGAAAAACGTTGCCAGAAGTGCTGTTTGATGTGCTCTATTCTCTTGAAGCGCTCCAGACGATTAATATTGCGATCAGAGACCTGTGGATGAGGTATAGCATTAAGTGGCCGTCCAATCAGGAAATGAGAAGGTGTCAGAGCGGAAAAGTCAAGGGGTTCTGAGGAGAGAGGAGTAAGAGGACGGGAGTTTAAAACAGCTTCTATTTGAGTGAGGCACGTAGCCATTTCCTCGTAGTTGAGATGAGTGGATTGCAATAACCTTTTAAGATGGTGTTTTGTGGAACGAACAGCTGCCTCGGCTAAGCCGTTGAAGTGAGGACTATATGCAGGTACGAATTTAAATTCTATACCTTCTTGAGATATTTGACCCTCAAGGTCTGATTGGACAAGAAACTTTGATAGCTCATTGTAAGTGCCGACAAAGTTAGTGCCATTATCGGACGTAATACTTTGCGGTTTCCCCCGACGTGACACAAAACGATTGAGAGCGGCTAAATAAGCTTCACTGGATAGAGCAGTAACGAGCTCGATATGACAGGCCTTGGTCGAGTTACAGATGAAGATTGCCAAAAACGATTTAATAAGTCTGCAACCTCTGCCCTTCCTGTCCGCTATCATCACTGGCCCTGCGTAATCGACACTACAATGTAAGAAAGGGTACTCTAATTCAGTTCGAGTTGTCGGTAACTGACCCATAATGGGTTGTGCCGATTCCGCCTTGTACCGACAACATCGAACACACTTATTTACTAAAACTTTGGCTAGGCTTCTGCCACCCAAGGGCCAATAAGTTTGCCTAACGTTCGCCAATAAGAGCTGGGGACCAGCATGTAAATATTTTAAATGTAGATGCTCAAATAGTATCTTAGTAAAATGATGCTTGCTACATAACAAGATAGGATGCTTTGTATCGTAAGAGTATGGGGAATTGTCTAATCTACCACCGACACGTAGTAGGTTATTGGGGTCTAAAAATGGGGACAAGGAACTAAGTCTATTCTTTTTATGCAATGCTTTCGCCGTTTTAAGAATAGCATATTCGTCAGGAAACATTTCCAACTGTACTTTGTGTAATATTAAATTTAAAGAATTATTAAGTTCGACAACTGATAATGGACCAGTACGTTTGTTGGTTTTGTTTTGACAATTGTGTACAAACCTTTGTAAATATGCTATTGATCTTTGTAAATGAATTAAATTAGATCTTTTGTTAATCAAACTACTAATAGAATCTACATTTGAAGGACTGTTAGTTACTACGACAGAACAAGAAACCAATTCTGGTAGATCGTGTCTCTCGTTGTGGTTGGGCATTCTTGGCCATTCACGTTCATCTTTCTCTAAGAAAGTGGGACCAGACCACCACAAGGATGAACCACTGATGGAATCAGCCTTCAGCCCGCGAGAGACAAGATCCGCCGGATTGTCTTTCGACGGTACGTAGCCCCACACGTGACCCTCTGTGCTCTCTTGAATTTCGTGGATTCGGTTACGAACGAAATTTTTTAGTTGCAGTGGGGGTGTAGATAACCACCCAAGAACTATAGTCGAGTCACACCAAAATCTACATTTGCTTACCTTTAGAGTAAGAGAGGTTAAAACTTTTGCACACAACCTTGCAGCCAACAAGGCTCCGCAAAGCTCTAGACGAGGTATCGTCGTAGGCTTTATCGGCGCTACCCTACTTTTGGAGGTTAAGAGGTGTATCCTTGCTAAACCTGATTGATCCACAGAACGAATGTACAGACAAGCGCCGTACGCTCGCTCTGAAGCATCTGAAAAAACATGAATTTCATGAATGCCTGAGCTATCACTAAGAACCCATCGAGGAATTCTTAACTGATTCAGAAGAGGTAAAGTGTCAGCAAATGCAAACCATAAATGTTTGGTGTTTTGTGAGACCTCATCATCCCATGAATATTGATCGATCCATAACCTTTGCATGATGAATTTGGCTTCGACAATACACGGGCCGACGAGTCCCAATGGGTCAAAGATCTGACTTATAACAGAAAGTATGTGTCGTTTTGTAACCTTTTTATTTAAGTTTATGTTAATGGAAAACGACAAAGTGTCCGAATCACAAATCCAGTTCAGACCAAGAGTTTTAGATGAGTCATCCATATTGGTTTGTGAAAAATCTAAAATATTATCATCTGTATTATTACAAGAAGGCGAAATTTTATTTAAAATTAATTTATTATTTGATTTAAATTTTCTTAATTTTAATTGGGCTGATTTTAAAGTTGATATGACTCCCTGAGCAATATCGATTGTTTTATTTATAGAATGAGAGCCACCCAGATAATCGTCAACATAAAAGTCTCTTTGAATTGATTGTTTGACGTCATCATCAGGGGCGCTGGAAGCTAAACTAACCAAACATTTGGTGGCTAAGTAAGGCGCACTTGCCGTGCCATAAGTCACTGTGTTAAGTGAGTAAGTTTTTAAAGGCTCTTTAGAATCAGAGCGGAAGATAATTTTTTGTAGGGAGCGTTGAGAAGGGTGAAGTTCAATCGCTCTGTACATTTTTTCTACGTCACCAGTTACAATATATTTATGCTGGCGAAAGCGTAGCAGTATCGAAACGATGTCTTCTTGTACAGTCGGACCAACCATTTGGATGTCATTTAGTGACACACCAGTACTAGTGGTGGCCGATGCATCGAAGACTGTACGAAGTTTAGTAGTTGTACTTGACTCACGGATGACGCCGTGGTGAGGTAAAAAATAACTACTTTCCTGAAGGCAGCCCGGCGAAGACTCCTTATCTTCAGTCATGTGACCTAGGCGTTCATACTCTTGCATGAACTCAACGTACCTGCTTTTGAAGGCAGGGTCTCTAAGAAACTTACGCTCTAGTGACATGAACCGACACTTTGCCTTTGAAAAGGAATCACCTAAGACTGAAGGATCTTTCTTCAGTGGCATGGTTACGACAAAGCGTCCGTCGTCTTTACGAGTGGTATGTTTCTTAAAGCTCTGCTCACAGGCACGCTCCTCAGGAGATAAGGAGTGCTTGGCTGCAATGGTATCTAATTCCCAAAAACGAGATAAGTCTGGGTCGGCGTTCTCGTTTAAAAAATGACAAACGGGAGAAGAAGAGTGTGACTTATGACGGGCAACGTACCCTGACACTAACCAACCCAATTTCGTTTCATACAACTTAGGCTGATTTTTACCTAAGTCTATGGAATTATTGCATAAGACGGACCAAAATACTTCGGCCCCAACTAGGATGTCTATAGCTGACGGTATATTAAATGTTGGGTCAGCTAGTTTTATTCCCAATGGTAGAGGAATATAATCAATGTTTATGAATGAAGACGGCAAAGCTCTAGTGATCTGAGGTAAAATATGACAGTCTACGGTAAATTTACAGTTGTCATCATATTGGGACATTATAGTAAGGCTGCAAGAATGTGCACAATAAGAAGTATTGTTATTTATACCTGTCACGGTGGCACTCGCACTACGTCGCGACAAACCCAGCTTACCGCACAGTGACTCATCTACGAAGTTGCCCGTACTACCGTTGTCGAGGAGTGCTCGGGCAGTGTGCACGTCACCTTTGCTGTCAACCACTCTCACGATCGCTGTGGAAAGCAAAACATTCGGAGGAGTAGTAAACTGCTGAACATTAGTTGAGCCGGCAAAGTTATTGACGGGAACAACTGGCTCAGGAGTAGGAGTTGTTTCTGCCTCATGCAAATGAAGCAGAGTGCTGTGCTTTTTCTTGCAATATTTGCAAGGTACAAGATTGCACCTTGATTCTACGTGCCCTGGTCGCAGACAATTAAGACAGACCTTTGCCTCTTTGGCCTTTTTCATACGAGCTTCAACAGACAGGGCTCTAAAAGCATCACAATTGAATAAAAAATGAGTCTGACTGCACATAGGACATGTAAATTTCTTTTTATTATTTTTATTGAATTTTTGATTTTGATTGTTATTTTCATTTGTTTTTTGATCAGATTTTGTAGCTGTAAGTAGATTTGAATTATGTTTGCAAGTGTCTGCCTGTTGTACTTTATTGATATTTATTTTATGTTCTTGCAAAGTTTCTAATAAGTCAGCTCTGTTGCTAAGGAACTTTAAAAAAAAATCTAACGAAGGTGGAATGTCTAATGTGTTTCGATGTTCTTCCCATTCCCTACGTGTAACACTGTCAAGTTTTTCGGACATCATGTGGATTATAAGGGTATCCCGTAAGTTAAATTCAGTGTCCTGACCTAACGTTGTCAACGCACGAAGATTTTTATTTGTGACATCAATAAGGTTACGAATTGAAGAACATGATTCACTCTGCATATATTCAACGCTAAATAATGCACGAACATGATTATTAACGAGCAATCTTTTGTTGTCGTATCTTGAACACAATAAATTCCAAGCGGACTCATAATTCTGAGCTCTAAAATCTAAGTTATCAATAACTAGTAACGCACTACCCTTAAGAGAAGCACGCAAGTAGTGCAACTTATTAACGTTGTCCATGTCCTTTCGTGAATGAATTAGTGAAATATAAGTATCTCTAAATTCAAGCCAGTGTTGATAGTGACCATGAAAAACTGGTAAATTTATTTTTGGCAACCTAACACAATTTGATTTAAAGCCACCTGCCTGCATATCCTCGTCACTCGTTACGTAACCATCCTGTTGATTGTCAGACTGGGGAGGACGAGCACCGAGCAGGCTCCGCGCCGTCGCCACCAGTCCATAGTACTGGTTCTCAAACTGCTCACGCTCCCTGCACTCGTCGTCGGGATGTTCCAACAACATCTCGATGTCACACTGTAATTTGTCGAAATCCACATATAAGCTATCAAATTTTTTAAATCTAGTTTCTAAATCTAAAAGTTGTAAGCTGCTAAGTTCTTCGCAACTTTCAAGCATGTGAAGGTGGTTGCTAAAAATGGTAAGCTTAGATTTCATACAGCTGCGTTTTTTAACGAGTCTTTCAACTTTTTCGTCAGCCATGGCGATAGAAACACAAGCAGTAATTCACAAACGAACTAATGAAAGATAAGAAACCTGTTTATAAAATGCGAAGAAAAAAAAACGTAGCTAGCTAATGAGGTATGATTCAACAGTGCGCACAAAAAACATGTGACGCGCAGGTATGTCGCCGAGCGATCAGCTGTTATAGATAAGAAGCGAAGTAAACATAACCAGATGGGATAATATTACGGTTATATAGTTGCGTTATAAGCAGAATTATTGAGTTTTAAGAAATGCAAGGCTATGAATAAGAATGATTTATCACTAAACGACTGTAAATAATGGAAAGCACTCACTTAAATATTGCTATTTAAACATGAAATATGGAAAAAAAAATAGGAAAAGAAATAAGGGACAAATTGGAACGAACTCACAGAATGTATAAACCATCCACAGGATAACCGATGATGCTGCAAGTTCTTCTTTGTCCTTGACGATGACACGAAATTTCGAAGGGTCCAAAGTCCGTTGTACGGCTGACCTCTAGATGACTTTTACTCTGGGCATGTGCGGGAGCAATGCGTAGTTTCTTCAACAGGAAATTGATGACTCCTGCAGGAACTGTCGCCGCTGAAGACCGCAACCGAAGAGCTTCGAGTTTGAAGTTTTCTTCCAAGACCGTTACTTCTTGAATCTTCCAAGACCGTTAATTTTTGTATTACAACCGGCGAGATCCTAGAAGGACCAATGTTCGAACGCTCGTTGGGATGTAATGAAAGTGGACTGTAGATATAGTTAAAACTTGGTATATTGCCGATTATAAAAATACAATTGTAAGGGTCCCGGACAAACAGATTTTTGAGAACGGTTGAGTGTCGTCCGTCGCGGTGGTCTCCGAGAATGCGAGTGTCCGCTGGCCCGGCCGGCTCCCCCGCCCGCACCTCCGCTCGCTCGCTGATGACGCTTGGTGATGACGTGCAGCGGTCACGTCGCCTGCGTGTGCCGTCCGCGAGATTGTTGGGTTCGATTCCCAACAATTGTTTTATATAATTTAGCTTCATTTTATTTTTTGTAAGTGTGAGAACTTTGTGGACTTACCTATACATATAATTGTGTAAATTACCTACTATTATTCATATTGTATTTCTTTTTTTCTATTTTTTTTCCCTTTTTGGTTATTTTTTGTACTCAACACTTGGTACTATACTCCAAGGTGGTCAAGACTACATTGTTCTCTCTCATAGTACCTACTGTATTCACTGAAATTGTAAAAGATATCCCTTTTTTTAAAAGAGTAACCATGGAGTTTCTTGCCGGCTCTTCTCCATAGGAAACGACTAATTGGAACCGTGCACCTAAATTCGACTTTTCATAAGCGCCTGTATTGGTTTATGTGAAATAAAAAAATTTGATTTTGATTTTGAAGTGGTTCCTGGTTCCACTATTAACTTGTTAATACAAGTTAATAGCGGTTAATAACGCTAATGTCCCTGTGCCGCGGTTCAGTGGCGGCGGCATCTAGTTTATCTGTTGTGTCAATGAATCCTGTTTTCAATCAGTTAATGGTTTGATTGACACGTTTGGTGCAGTGGCTGAGCGATTGGGTTCTGCGCTACGGGTCGTGGGTTCGATTCCCACACGGAACAAAAATTTGTATGGCCTACACATAGTTGTTTCGGGTCTGGGCGTTATACAATCATTATGAACAATGCACCTGCGTCACCTGCGTCTCAGCATACGCTTAGCCTAATAACCGCAAACACGCAGCCAGGTCCGAGGGTCTAGCTGCGCGTTTGCGGTTACTATTATTAAACTGAAATCGAGATTTCAGTTTCACCAACATTGATTAGTACGCGCTATCATAGTTTCAGGGTGCCTAAAGTACGTACCGGAAATGCGTCATAAGCTCTTGGGCTACTAGTAGTTAAACCGGTTTTCAGATATTCGGGCTTCTGATAACACATAACAGCCGGAACCGACGGCTTAACGTGCAGCACGTGGTATGGAGGGGTGTCGATGTGTAACAAACGGTCACCCATCCACGGACTGACCGCGGCAAGCGCTGCTTAACTTTTCAAATCAAATGATCTAGGATTATAATCCACGGTACAAGAAAATACAAGAGACGAAACGATAAAAAAATCTGTTGTGAAACGTTAATAGAAAACGGGTTCTATTGTGAAAAATGTAATCAGAAGGTTGCCAGTACGCTTGTTGTGTTCAACCACGATTCAAATACATTCTGTAATTTTCTTCGTTCCTAGTACTTTGCAATGCTCACGGCTGCGTTCGACTACGCATGGCCAGTAATGCCGGAAACCACTATACTAAATTAAATTCTACGCTTTTTGCTCAAATACAAAATGCGCCAGCTGTTTACCGTCAAAATCAAATTGTACGGAAAAGTTCTTGTGGCGCCAATTTGTGATAGTCTGTGTTCCAAGCTTATCAATAAAAATGAATCGCCGAAGAGTATGTACGCGCATAACTTTCGAACGACAGCACCAAATTGGTTAATTCTTTTTTTTGTGTGTTCGTTATTGTCAGGACAAGGTTTGTATAAAAGAAAATTATAAGATTCACGAAAAAAAATGGGGTTACGAAGTTTGCCGGGTCAGCTAGTTGAATAGAAAAAAAAAACTTTTATCTTACTTTACAATGATTTTTTGTATTAGTTATAATAACATTTAAGTATGTCAATTGTTTTATATAGTTTAGCTTCATTTTATTTTTTGTAAATGTGAGAACTTTGTGGACTTGCCTATACATATAATTGTGTACTTAAATTACTATTATTCATATTGTATTTTTTTTTTCTTCTATTTTTTTTCCCCCTTTTTGGTTATTTTTTGTACTCAAGACTTGGTACTACATTACTCCAAGATCTGTGGTCAAGACTACATTGTTCTCTCTCATAGTACAGTCAGCATCAAAAGTAGCTGAACATTTGAGTTTTTAAACTTTGCATTAATTAGATAACTAATTGATAGGAAGCAAAAAATTTAAGGCATACTTAGAGCTATATCTAGCAGCTCTAGGTATCTATTAAACTTTTTGTTTTAAAACAATTCGTTTTCTAATTAATGCCAAGTTTAAAAACTCTACTGTTCAGCTACTTTTGATGCTGACCGTACCTACTGTATTCAATGAAATTGTAAAAGAAATCCTTTTTTTTTAAAAACGTAACCATGGAGTTTCTTGCCGGCTCTTCTCCATTGGAAACGACTAATTGGAACCGTGCACCTGAATTCGACTTTTCATAAGCGCCTGTACCTATTGGTTTATGTGAAATATTTTTTTTTTGATTTGATTTGAAAACAATATTACAGAAACAGTAGATTGTTAACCAAGGGTGCAATACGGCCGACGTATCTTGGCGACTCTGAAGTTAGTTGTTTAGCTGCGCAATGAATCTTTTAAATAGCTGATTAGCTGCGCAGTAGACAATTTCGTATGTAAAAGATTCATTGCGCAGCTAAACAACTAACTTCAGACTCGCCAAGATACGTCGGCCATATTGTAGAAAGTGATCAATTTCACACGAGATATTTTGGCACCCGAGCGCAGCGAGGATATAGTATAGTTATTATAAATAGTTCGAGTGTAAAATTGATCACTTTTACCCGAGATTAACATAGGTACTACTTTTCATTCCAAATGTGAGGAAAGTATAAAGACAGACTAATATACAATCATACCAAAAAGATACGCCGACTGTGATCTTCAGCTACCAATGAAGCTAAGGCAACAATAATAGTTTTGTTATATCGAAATCTCTGATAAGTAAAGATTTAATTTCTTTCCAAGTCAAGGAAGGGTTTAGGGAAGACTGAAACCTGGGATATTCATCTCCCAAAGATTCAGTTCGCCCTTAATAGCGCAGTAAATATAACCACCGGTTTTTCTCCTGCCTTCTTAACCTTTGGTCGTGAATTAATTCCTTGTGGCACACTTTATGCACGATGTAACGAATTAGATGAAATTATTTTTATGCCGCGTGATCACTACGCTGCAAATTTGGGTTTACTATCATTTTTTTTTGATAAAGTCCAAGCCGCCTTACAACATGCTCACACCAAAAATGCAGCACATTATAATCTCAGGCGAGAATTTAAAGAATTTAGTGTGGGCGACACCGTATGGCATAAGAATTATACACTAAGTAATGCCGGTAACTATTATCACAGTGTACCTACTTACTACATACAGTGGGTCAACGCCCATACATTTGACAGGTCCTATGAAATGTCAAAATTGGTAACACTTGTCATAGGGTTGTCACGTAAGAGCCGTCATCTACCCGGGTCGGGGAGGATGGAGTCGGCGAGAGATGTCGTGCGGTGTTCCGCAGGGATCGGTTCTGGGCCCGCTCCTGTGGAACATCGGATACGACTGGGTGCTTTGCGGTGCGTTCCTCCGCGGCGTCGGCGTGACTTGCTACGCCGATGACACGCTAGTCACGGCGCGGGGGAGGACGCACCGCGAGGCAGCCATACTGGCGACAGCTGGGGTTGCGCAGGTCGTCACAAGGATCCGGCGGTTGGGTCTCGAGGTGGCCTTGCAGAAGTCCGAGGCCCTGTGTTTCCACGGGCCCCGGAAGGGACCACCCTCGGGATCCCACATCACAGTGGGAGGTGTTCGCATCGGCGTCGAGTCGACGATGAAGTACCTAGGACTTGTCCTCGACGGCCGGTGGAACTTTGGGCCTCACTTTCGGCAACTGACGCCAAAGTTGATGGGCACAGCGGCTGCATTGTCGCAGCTGCTGCCCAATCTGGGGGGCCCCAACACCTCCTGCCGGAGGCTCTACGCGGGGATCGTACGGTCCATGGCCCTATATGGGGCGCCAATATGGGCGGACACCTTGACGGCGCGCAACGTCGCAATCCTGCGCAGACCGCAGCGCGCGATGGCCGTCAGGGTGATAAGGGGGTACCGTACGATCTCCTTCGAGGCGGCGAGCCTCCTAGCCGGATCGATGCCCTGGGATCTGGAGGCGAGGGCCCTCGCGCTGAGATATCGTCAGCGCGAGGAGGCGCCTCAGCGGAGTGAGCTCCGCCAGATCCTAGTGGCCGAGTGGAGAGAACGACTTGCGCAACCCAGCGCAGGGCACGCCGCAATAGCGGCGGTAAGACCCGTTATGGAGGAGTGGCTGGAGAGGCGGCATGGCGCCCTCAGCTTCCGGCTGACGCAGGTGCTTTCGGGACATGGATGTTTCGGGAAGTACCTGTGTCGCATAGGCCGGGAGCAGACGCCCGGATGTCACCACTGCGTCGACTGCCCGGAAGACACGGCGCTGCACACGTTGCAGGAGTGCCGTGCGTGGGCGACGCAGCGCCGTGAACTAGTCGCGGCGATCGGTGGTGACCTCTCGCTTCCGGCCGTGGTTCTGTCCATGGTCGGGAGCGAGAGTGCGTGGGAAGCCGTCACCTCCTTTTGCGAGGTGGTGATGGCGACCAAGGAGGGAGCGGAGAGGGAGAGAGAGGCGACGGCCACTCTCCCTTCCCGCGCCAGACGCACCGGGCGCCGCCGGAGGGCGCGCGACGATCTCCGGCCACCCTAGTGTGTGGCCTGCGGGCGACGGGTTAGGGGACCCGTCGCCCGACCAGTAACAGGCCCGAGAAGGCGGCGCGCATGTGTTCCGTGCGCGCCTCTCAGGAGGACGTGGGGCAAGGCCCCACAGAAGGAGAGGTCCGCCAGGGGATGGCGGACCGAGGCCTGCCGGGGTTGCGGTGCATGCAGCTGCGAATCCCGTGACCCCGGCCAAGGGTCAGGAGTAGGAACACCGTGGGTTTTTAGCCGGTAAGAGTCCGGCATAACCCTTCGCCTTCCCCAGGCGAAGGGTATCCATGAGGATTTTCCCACGATAAAAAAAAAAAAAAAAAGGGTTGTCACGTAAAATAAATTACACAAACTTTATCAAACAAACGTCCAAATTAATTAACGTTTTATAGAAACAATGACACGCAAAAAGAAAACCACGCATGCGTAATTTTGACGATTGACAAAATAATGCAAAGGTATGTAGCAGCAGTTTCGCCATCTTATCCTGGAATATTCTAACAATATTTAAAACTACAAATTTTGTCGAGGTTACAGTCGCAGTGGCTAACGCTTGCGGGGGTAGGTAAGAGTCATAAATTATTCGCAAGTCTACGATGGAGTCATAGAAAATTACTAATTATTGATGGTTATTACTTCTATGGTTTTCGTGGGTGCTCATGCCGGAAATAAAGCCTGAGTTAAATTCCTCGATGGTAAAAGGCGGTCAAAAAAATATACCAGTTAAATGAGATTTGCCAGGTAAAACGTGGTCCCTATCTTGGTGTTTGAGAATTGATCTTGTTTTTGTAATCAGAGTCCCTGAAAATCATGGATTTGACACCCATGACAGCTAATTTGAATTTTTTTATGACCGCCATCTTGCATATAGATTTTGACCTCATTTTCGGCATCAGCATCCCCGAAAACCATGGAAATGACACCCATGATGGTTAAATTGAAATTTTAATAGCCGCCATCTTGGAAATGGATTTTGACCTCATTTTCGGCATCAGCATCCCCGAAAACCATGGAAATGACACCCATGATGGTTAAATTGAAATTTTAATAGCCGCCATCTTGGAAATGGATTTTGACCTCAATTTCGGCATCAGTGACCCCGAAAACCATCAAATTAACACCCATGATGATTGGACGAAAATTTTCATGGCCGCCATCTTGGATTTGGATTTTGACGTCATTTTCAGCATCAGTGACCCCGAAAACCGTGGAAATGACTTCCCACAAACAATCATTTGAAAATGTATGTATGCCGCCATCTTGGATTAGTAAACAGACTTTATAATAAAATTCTCGCAGGTACACATACATATCAATAATAAATTAATATAATTTCTAGGAACGATATCAATCAAATTTGAAATCAAAAAGTGCGAGCCCTGGAATTTATGTCCCGAGTAGCAGTATGGCTACTCGGGACATAACCTCCGCTCCTTCACCCCGCAACCCCCCGCACGATTGCTCTGCGACAATGTTCTACGTTGACCGACTGTAAGGAGTAAGATATAGGTAGACTGTGCTATTATAGTTCTAAACTCGCACCTAAATTCATTATGGTTGACGGTGTTGTAATATTATTAAGCAATGTACGCAGGCAAAGGTCTTAAAACCATACAGCCTTGTTCTCCGACTGAACGAAATTCAGTCTTGTCTTTCAAGTCTTTATTCTTTTTATTTGCTGTTTTCTTTTATGGAAACTTATTATACCGATCGAAAAAAAAACTGCTTTATTTTGTTATTCTCCTAATTAAATACGTAAATCAATTAGTTAAATTAGGAATTTTGTAAAAATAATAAGGATGTATAGATGTATACAATAGTCCCATTGCCATAAAGTGCGAAGACTGAGGATTAAAAAAAAAACATCAATATGTGTAGACAGAGAACAAAGAAAATCTTAGTTCAATTTTCAAATTACTTTTCTGCTCGAGGGAATAAAAGACGCATTTCCTCCCCATTTTTGAGGTAAACAATGACACGAAAGATGTACGTGAGTAAACCGTAACCGATCATAATATGAATGTGTCTCACGAAAAATGTAAATGACATACTTTTAGAGCATGAGGAATTAAAAAAAAAAATTGGTTCCTTATTGGTATGTCTGCACCAGTGCGCTTTCATGTTCATCTTGCGCTTTCAACTTTCAATTCCTCTTGCGTCAAGCGCATGCAATATTGATTGCCATAAGACGCAAGCAGCTTATCGTCTACACCGGTGCGCCTCGGTCAGTCGTCAGTCGACATACAATAGACGGATTAGCGTGCGCTAGGGGCATGCGCTTTTGTCGAAGTAGTATTAAGGCATGTGCTATTGCATGCGCTATGGCGCTTCACGCATGCTTTAGACGAAGACGCAAGATGAACATGAAAGCGCACTGGTGTAGACATAGCTTATTGTTATTCCCATTTAATGTGGCGTAAGGTGTAAGATGTAACTGGCGAGCTTATTCTCATATTTCGGGCAAAATAGTACTAAGTTCATCATCGATGGACGTAAATTATGTTCTTAATCTGTCCCCCCACGGACGAACTGTTGGGAGTTATCCCCTTGGTTGGGATATGATAGGCAGAATTGGATAAAAACAGAATAGTACTAACCTGCAAGTGATAGTGTCAGTGCGGGGCGTCGACGTGGCCAAACAGAATAACTTTACGATCGTTACACACGACTTCACGACACTATATGGAATATTTTACCTAGGTTTTGGGTTACAAAAGTTCACACACAGCGTATTTACAATATTATAAGCGGTTTTGATACACTTTCCATGTAAAGCTAGCGGATACGATGCATCGATCTTCGCGGTCGCGGATGAAAGGGCTAGTCGAATGTATGTCGCGTACAAATCGGTGATAGATGAGGGTAGAAAAATAATAATAAGAGAAATGGTGGGTAGCATTGACCATAGACATACAGTGTCCCTGGATAATGTGCACAGGCAAAAATGGGTGATAGTAGAAATAATTAATAGAAAAAAAAAACAGAAAATTTAATTGTTTGATTCTTTATAATCACTTGTCAGATTTTTATTATAAAAAATATACATTTTCATAAATAGCGTGTATTTCGTTTAAATAAACAATAGTGATGGCCAAGAATTGATGTTGCATAGCGAATAAAAAGAAACCCTTAAAAACAATCATAAAGTAAAAAAACAAATAATGATGTTTTGTAGAAAATAAAGGTTTTTTTTGTGTATTTTACACGGACCGACTGCCATCAGACCTCCGCAACCCAGTTACAATTGTCAGACTTTCGGGCTTTTAACTACCCGTAACGACTGTCATAGGTATTCGTATGACACCCGGACCGACGGTTTAACGTGCTCTCCGAGGCACGGAGGGGTTTCGATGCATAACGAACTACATCTATTGTTTACAGCAGTATATCGATGCAACTGTAAATTGTCTGGTGATAGGGGATTTACACGGGTCTATTTTCGACGCACGGCAAGGCTGCACGGCGAAAATCGACCGTCTAAATGACAATTTGACTAGGCCGCAAGTGACTAAACTCGAAAGCCCCAAAGTTGGGTGCCATCCGATTGCCTCGCGGCGTCAAGCCGCATGCGGCGGGTGACTAAAATCGACCGTGTAAATGGTCAGTTGCAGGCGATCGCCCGCCGCATGAGGTGTGTTTTGCGCTGTGTTGTTCCGCTAGAAATGAACAAGTCGCATGCGATTTTTGTCGACCAGTGTAAATGAGATGGCGATTTGATTTTTACAAGCGCTGCGACTGGTGACTTGCCGCACGGCTAAAATCGACCCGTGTAAATCCCCCATAACATAGCGTTCATGGTAAGCTCCCATACCTAAAACAAACACCTCCAATTATAACTTTTTTATCACTTCGCAGGTTGTACATCATCTCCTAGAAACATGAAGCACATTTTTTACACAAAGGTCACAAAGTTCTGGTAATGCCTCACAAACTTTAGGCAATAAACTTGATTTATTGTTTGCGCTATTTTACTTCCTCATTTCACGCTGACAATGAAATTTGGTAATAACGCTTAATTTTTTTTGTTGACTGCCACTTTTTAGGATTCCGTAGTCATCAAGAAACCTTTATAGTTCCGCCATGTCCGTCCGTCTGTCCGTCCGCAGCTTAGCTCAGAGACTTAGTACTTTTCGCATTAGTGTCCCCTTTCCAACTAACATTGTATATCGTAATATCTATACAAGGTTAGACCGAAAGGGTATTAAAGTACACATAACAATGAATAACTTTTGTTCTACTACTTTCCCCAAAAGTCAATAGTTTAAGAGAAATAGCTGTTCAAAATTTACATAAAAAATACGCTAAAATCTATCTATCCTCAGCTATGATCACCTGTGTTTACATTTTAGGTCATATTTGGGGTCACAAATTAAAAGCTCCATTTTCTGAATTTGTAACTACAGCATGGATGAAGAATTTTTGTAAAAACATTTTTTTTATATGGATATCAAAATTATTCTCATTCTTTATTGTACACAAGAAAATTACAATACACTTACTAGTACTTACTTAGTATATACAAAGGCGAGCTTAACTCAAAAATGAGTTTTCTACCAGCAAACCTTTGAGTGATAGAGAGAGATTGATAGTGTGGCTTCAATTTCAAAATTATCGAATTATAACTCTTGTTTTAAAACCGTCATCAGTGATAATTTAAGTGGCCTGCGGATTAGTACCCCCTTTCCGACTAACCTTGTATAATATTTATTATTTGTTTATGTATTTATCACTATAGTTTTCATAAAACAGTCATCAACTAATATTGTAAAAAACCAATCATATAACATCCGGTCCAAATAACACCAAGCCTCACCAATGTCAATTTGTATTCAACAGCCAACATGTCAAACGAGATTAAACTAAAAATTTCAGCAACAAAAAAAAAAAAACAAATGTTTTTCGTGAACAATCCGTTTGAAACGGACCGGTTTGAAAATCGGATTCAGTTATGGAATTCTCCCGCAGATTGTAACAAACGAATTCCGGTAGCTATACATGTTTCAGGTAAGGCTGCGGTTACAGTAGAGAGGTAGCGAATTTATACCGCGAATATGGAGGATGCCGCTTAAGTACGGTATAATACGCAAGATAAGGTGTGAAAATTAATGTGTCAAAATCGAAAATAAATAAATAAAATTACAAGTTATAACTTTCTTTTTTTGACGGCTGAAGTTGGTTAGGTATTCCGTTTTATGGGTTTCGGAAATGAGTAAAAAAAGGAAACAAAATTCTACGTGCCTATTGCCAACAGTCCGGCGACGCGACGGAGGCAACGTTAGTAGAGGCAAGATCCCCTTTTTATTTTTTATTACTCAATTTATTCACCATGACAATTATATCACGTGACTGACCGATACTATGTCATAGCTACTGATGAACCAATAACGATGCTATAAAAATAATTCGATACCGCTCGTGTCGCAAGTCACGATCCACCGAGTTCTCCCGTCGAAGAGCCGGTCGTCTCTTCAGACTCCGCAGTCACACCGATAATTCAGCTCTCATCAAGCCGTCTCCCACCAGCAACGCCCGAAGCCGAGGTCAGAGTTCCACTAGGGGTCGCCCTTAGTGCTGTCGGTGCTAGTAGTCACGATGTACGCCCTAAGCCGAGTTTCCCACTAGGGGTCGCCCTTAGTGCTGTTGTTGCTAGTAGTTATAATGTTACGAGTAGTTATAGTATTAGTAGTTAGCCTAGGTTAAGTATTTTAATTCCCTTCCATTGGCTGACCCTTTAGGGCTCGTCAATAACTACCGAATTACGTGGAAACGGTAAAAAAAGTCGTGTCGCAGAACGGATTTACCTCAAATAACAAGAAATTAAAATAACAAATAAACACTCATTAAAATATTTATTTCGCATAAGTAAATGAAAACAAATTTAAAATTTATAGGAAGCCGAAATTAATTTGGAAGTGGTGAAGAATCGAATTTCTGTTGGAAACAACATAATTGACGAAACCGATTTAAAGTTGGGTAAATTAATTTTGGAAATTTTGTGTTGTCGTGTTTACGTAGAAGTCTGTTTATTGTGGTAAATAATTTGATAATTGTTAAGGGGAAAGTCAGGGTCAGCTGTTTATCAGTGCTGGGTGCAGGCCTCTTCTTAAAATGAAAAGGGTTTAAGCTTTACCTCCGGTATTTGAATTGAGAATTATAGGATAAGCAGTACATAAGTAACATTTGAGTACGGAGTTGTCAAAAAAATGACGGATTTTAACGCATTTTTTTGACAACTCTGTTCTCAAATACTACTTAAGTATTGCTTATCCCGAATTCTCAATTCAGGAACCGGTGGTTAGTCCATCACTCTGGGCTGGTGGCGGCGTCGTGGTGGCGGGTTGGCGGAGTACATTAAGAACTTTTTGGAGCCCTCTCAGAACTGCTGGTTCCTCGCGATGTGTTCCTCCACCGTTAAAACAAGTGACGATCAAATTATGATCCGTACATGAGTTCGAAAAGTCAGAATCGAGAATTTAGACCTTCTTGCAAGAAAAGCAAACGTTCAACCGCTAAGTTATCACTGCTTTTACAAATAACATAACATCACGCCTGTATTCTCCTAAAAGATGGGCAGAGGTGTATAGTACACCCTCATTCCGCTCTGTTTAATTCGCATGTAATAGGGGGCGAGTCTATTGCCATCAACCGTACACAAATCCTGACTCCGAACTGCTACTGAGAAATTATTTCCCATTTGTAAAATTGAACCAATAGATAAAAAAATTGAGTATATTAAATACTCTACTAGTACTCTACTAGGTCTAGAATATTATTATAACAATGAATTTAAAGTTAATGTTAAAAATAAGTTCAACATACGTAGGGTCAGAGAGAACAAGCTGGTTCAACCACAGATATGTAATTACTACGGGAAAAGAACATCGAAGTATCTGGTACCGAAACTTACTAAGAGAAACTGTTAAAATTAGTAAAGGATCACTTAAAACAAAATTGAAAAACATAATACAGGATTGTGAATTGTAGTAAATTAAACCATATACCATGTAAGTTAGTAGAAGGTAGTAGTTATTGTATTCCATTCATGTAATTATTGGTTCATTGTTATGTCAAAGAGCGCCTCTCGCCATCAAACGTAACAGTTTGGCGAGTTAGTAATTAAGTAACACCATTGTATTATTATCATAAACTAAATAAATAAATAAAAATAAAAAAACACACGGAATAAGCCCAATAACAGTTTGCCTGACCAGGGGGATCGAACGAAGGACCTCACGCGCTTGCGACCACTTGACCAATCAGGCGGTCTTAAATTAGTTTAATTATAGTTAAATATCGTCATCATTCAGCCAAAAGACGTCCACTGCTGGACATAGGTCTCTCCCCCAAGCATCGCCACATCGACCACGTTGGGGAAGTTTGCCATAACCCTTTACACCCGGCCTAAAATGAGAGTGAGTTTCATTTTAAAAAAATCTGATTCCACACCGTTTACTTTCTGCAATGCAACCGGCATGGATCATCAAGGGTGTGCTGGCCTTTTTTGAGGAGTTAGGGTGGATCGAGTATAGATACTTATTACCATCCATCACGCAAAATACCTTACCTTTAACCCAATAACACTTTATTAACACGCTCAGCAGTCGCGCTTGCATCTACTAGACCAACGAGGAAGTAAATAATATAATAATACTTGCCTTTAAACTTTATGCTCTGCGTAAATACATAATTTATATCCTAGAGGCACACGTGTACGTATATCTAAAGTTAGAGCTTGTTTCATACACGTGTAGGGCGATAACTAGAATAGAAAGTTTAAAAACCAGGCAAGCGTCTAATTCTACGAAGCAAATACCTATAGCAAATACTACGTACTGCGAGAATAAAAAAACCTTAGGGATGTATCCTGGATGGAACTTTGGCATTCACCCATATTTAATTACGTCCGTGTAGTGCCGGACGTAAAGAATAGCACTACCCCATCCCTTTCTGTGGGTGTCGTAAAAGGCGGCTAAGGGATTCACTAGAGGATGGGCAGCAGCGTTTTCTGAGTACTTTAACAACCATACTGCGATCGCCAACCCGCCTGCCAAGCTTGGCGATTACGGCCAACCCTAAAGGGCTATGTCCAGCAGTTGACGTCATTCGGCTAAATGATGATGGTGATGATGATAGCTAAGATAAGAGATTTCAAAGAAAGAAAAAGCATTCAAATTAGTTTATCCGTTTAGAACTGCAGACAGACACACAGATGGCCAATGAGTTCAAACTTATAACACATCTCTTTTAACGTCGGGGAATAAAAGAGTTTAAATTCTTCGTTAAGTTCTTCAATCCTCAACAATTCAAACTAAAACGTTGCTCTGTTAATCCTATAAATATTCAAGATTTTAAATTAAAACATTTGTAAAGTATTTCTGGGAGAGTGAGCTCAAAACGGTTGCTCTTCATAATTGTATATTTTAGATCATTCAACTGGATTCACTGTTTTATTTTCTTTATAAAGTTTTCTTCTAGACTGTGGCCAAGGGGGATTGTTTTTGCGTTGTTGGTTCTGTGTGTGTGGAATCTTTTTGTAAACGAAGTTTTCAAAGTCAACGTTTTTTTTTGCTCGCTGCTTTCGAGAGGTGAACACTAGGTTCACAGTTCCAAGTTGAGTAGTAGATGCTCTGGAGAAGAGGAGGAAATAAACTCAATGGTCACTCTTTAAACACAGTCTACCTATATCTTACTCCTTACAGTCGGTCAACGTTGAACATTGTCGCAGAGCAATCGTGCGGGGGGTTGCGGGGTGAAGGAGCGGAGGTTTTGTCCCGAGTAGCCATAATGCATACTTGGGACATAACCTCCGCCCCTACATAATTTTGACATTTCATAGGACCTGTCAAATGTATGGGCGTTGACCCACTGTATGTAGTAAGTAGGTACACTGTGCTTTAAATATGTAAAAAGTTTTTGACAATTTTCATTGGAGTAATTTAAGAACATTGCAGATTAAGGTATATGCAATTAATAACATAATAAAGCTTTTGCTATATGGCATCCATTCCAGTTCGTGTTTTAAACCCATCTCATTAAAGTGTATACCTACGGACTGCTTTCTACTGCAAGCCAACTGCAAAATATTGTTCGGATGCAGTCAGTATATAGGCTTCTGATTTGGAACTGTACGCCAACTGCAGCAAACAAAGGTTAGACGAAATTAGATGCAGTCTGTTAAAGAAAAGATGGACATAAATCTGACTAAAGCCGCGTGTTCTGCGAGATGTATCGCCAGCGATGCTAGCAAAGTCGCGTGATGTCGCAAGACATCTGTTTCATTTTAACCGACTTCTTCAAAAAGGAGGAGGTTCTCAATGCGTCGGGGTTTTATGTATGTTCAGTTCGTCGCCAAGATTCAACAGTGTTCCGTCGTGTGTATGTGAGAGCCAGAGGGTTATAGGGGAATCCCTCTCTATCTATGTTACTTGGATTCGTGTTCTCCATCTTAGAACCTGCCTACGCTTACCGTCAGATGCGAGGATCAAATGCGACCAAACGAAGAATCTATACAGGGTGTCCAGTAAATAGCACGACATACTGCAGGGGGTGATAGCTTGGGTCAATACCTACCAAAGCAACACAATATATGTTCAGCAAAATCTTACGGATTTACAGTTTTACAAAATTTTCCGAAATGTCGAAAAATCTCTACCTTGAAACAGATTTTTGAGCATCTCGTAATGAAAAATTCCTGTTCTAGTTTTTCCTTTTACATCAAATTATTCGTGAATAGTTACTTTACTCATTGATAAGTTTTTTTTTCTATCAAAAACAAGAATGTTTTCAAGAAATACAATTTTTTGTATAAATTTTTACAGAACAATTTTATTATCGCTTAACTTTAACCTACAGTGGTGAAAAAAAAATGTATGTGGCAGTTTTGTACAACAAACTTAAAAGATAGCCTGTTTAATGGTGATTTTGGTAAGATACAATACTAGTGAATTTTCATTAAAAAAAGATCAATGATATGCTATTTTAGTTCCAGAGAAGCTGATTTTGTTGAAAATGTAATTAACGTAATTTGGACAAAAACCACTACGAGAATAAGTAATAGCTGCTCATTTACGCGAATCATTATAAATCAAGTTGTGACATGTAAAATGCGACATGCACGCGTATTGGATAAGGGCGTTCGCTACGTTACGCGGCGGGTACCCGCCTCGCGTGTGTGTATTGAAAGATAGTATGTACAAACCCGTCGCACGCGTCCGCGCCAGTTAGCGCTGCTCATACTATCTTTCAATACACACTCGCTAGGCGGGTACCCGCCGCGTACGCACCTTTAACGTAGCGAACGCCCTAAAGGTTTTTACCTGCTCGCCGACCGACCCGACCCGACTGGTTACTGTCTAACAAAAGAAGCACACACACGTTGACGTTTGGTGCAGTGGTTGAGCGATTAGCTGCTGCGCTACGGGTCGTGTTTTCGATTCCCACACGGAACAAAAATTTGTATGGCCTACAGATAGTTGTTTCGGGTCTGGGTGTTTGTGTGTGAGATTTGTGTTTGAAACGCACCCATCTACATAGCTCACAGACTCTTTAGAGCGAAAGAGCTAATCGCTCTTTTTCTTTTAAGTGAGCTATTTCGCCCGTTTTCTTTTAAGTGAGCTAGTGAGACATAACAGAGATTTTTTTTATTATTGGACTGCTGTAGGTGGTCCTAGGGGACCCTCCCTATGTAACCGGGCAGTTAATGGTGAGACCTGAAGGGTCTCCAGCAAATGGGGGGGGGGGGGGGAAGTAAAATACTTAACCTAAGCTAACTACTTGTACTACACTAACATCATGACTACCTGCAACAACAGCACTAAGGGCGACCCCTAGTGAGACTCGGACCTCGGCTTAGAGCGTTGCTGGCGGGGACTTAGGGGGAGGGAGACAGCTTGATGAGAGCTGAATTATCGGTGTGACTGCGGAGTCTGAAGAGACGACCGGCTCTACGACGGGAGAGCTCGGTGGATCGTGACCGGCGGCGGTGGGACGTCGCGACGGGCCTCGTCGGCGAGGACGGTATGCCGGACGGCGGCGTTTGTTGTGTAGTGTGCTGGTCATGGTGCATTTTAAGATCAAGATGGAGTTGGACGTTACGCATGAACCACGGGGCAGCCGCGGCTCTGCGCAAAACTCGATTCTGGAGGGTTTGGAAAGATTTGAAGCGAAAAGGCTTAACGTGTGCAAACACGACGCTAGCGTAAGTCAAGATGGGGCGGATGCACGTCACGTAGATTTGAAGCTTATTTCTAAGTGACAATTTACTGCGCGCTCTAAGAATGGGGTGGAGGCGACCGACAGCGAAAGCGGCGCGAGCGCGCACCGCTTTGATGTGGTCTCGGAAACTCAGATGATGGTCGAGGATAACCCCCAGGTATTTGGCTTTCATCTCCCAAGGGATTTGTTTGCCAAACATGAGGACGGGACGGATGTGGGTGTGGGAATCACCGTGTCTCTCGAAAAGAACGGTTGCGCTCTTCTCGGGATTCACCTCTATTCTCCATTTCCGGAACCAGACCCCGAGGGCGTCGGCTGCGGTTTGAAGGGTTCGAGAAATACTATCGAGACTCCTACCGGAATCGTAGATAGCCGTGTCGTCGGCGAAGAGAGCCAACTTGGTCAAGCCACATTTGGGAATGTCGCTGGTGTACAGCGTGAACAGAAGGGGCGATAGCACGGAGCCCTGAGGGACCCCGGCGCGAATGGGGTGAGGGGACGAGAGGGTGTCTTTTAGGCGATCCGACAGAAAGTCTCGAATGATGAGCACGAGACGTCTAACAGAGATGCGTTGCTGCACGGCTTAAGGTAGCGTACTGGCAAGCGTCGCAAAAAAGGTTGAGAGAGTAAGACACAAAATCACAATACAAGAAATAGCGGGATAGCACATGCGCTATTTTATTTTAATTTTTTTCGTCTGATAACGTTGTCCCTCACTAGGATTTCTCGTGTATCGTGGGTGCGTTTACAAACAAAAATCTCACACACAAACACCCAGACCCGAAACAACTATCTGTAGGCCATACAAATTTTTGTTCCGTGTGGGAATCGAAAACACGACCCGTAGCGCAGCAGCTAATCGCTCAACCACTGCACCAAACGTCAACGTGTGTGTGCTTCTTTTGTTAGACAGTAACCAGTCGGGTCGGGTCGGTCGGCGAGCAGGTAAAAACCTTTAGGGCGTTCGCTACGTTAAAGGTGCGTACGCGGCGGGTACCCGCCTAGCGAGTGTGTATTGAAAGATAGTATGAGCAGCGCTAACTGGCGCGGACGCGTGCGACGGGTTTGTACATACTATCTTTCAATACACACACGCGAGGCGGGTACCCGCCGCGTAACGTAGCGAACGCCCTTATCCAATACGCGTGCATGTCGCATTTTACATGTCACAACTTGATTTATAATGATTCGCGTAAATGAGCAGCTATTACTTATTCTCGTAGTGGTTTTTGTCCAAATTACGTTAATTACATTTTCAACAAAATCAGCTTCTCTGGAACTAAAATAGCATATCATTGATCTTTTTTTAATGAAAATTCACTAGTATTTTATCTTACCAAAATCACCATTAAACAGGCTATCTTTTAAGTTTGTTGTACAAAACTGCCACATACATTTTTTTTTCACCACTGTTGGTTAAAGTTGAGCGATAATAAAATTGTTCTGTAAAAATTTATACAAAAAAATTGTATTTCTTGAAAACATTCTTGTTTTTGATAGAAAAAAAACTTATCAATGAGTAAAGTAACTATTCACGAATAATATGATGTAAAAGAAAAAACTAGAAAAGGAATTTTTCATTACGAGATGCTCAAAAATCTGTTTCAAGGTAGAGATTTTTCGACATTTCGGAAAATTTTGTAAAACTGTAAATCCGTAAGATTTTGCTGAACATATATTGTGTTGCTTTGGTAGGTATTGACCCAAGCTATCACCCCCTGCAGTATGTCGTGCTATTTACTGGACACCCTAATTTAATCGTAACGATGTTAAAAATGTACATTGAATATTTTTGGGAAAAAGTAAGTGCAATGCATCTTAGGAACGATACTAATGCAAAAAATGAACGTTTCTTCCTTTGTATGTTTGAGCTTCAGAGCAGTGCTGGACATATCCAGTTGAAATTGGGCAACATGTTGTTGTCCAATTTGCCCGTTAAATAGCGGGTTAGGTTATAGGGTAGAAATTATCACGCTATTAAGTGTGAGCAGTAACTTTATTTTTCCGTGCTGCGGTTAAGGCTAATTTTTTTTTTTTATATTTTTGAAGAAAATAAGCTCTAAAATTGGATTGCTCAAATCTTTCAAGTTACCCTAAAAATATTTCTCGCTCTTTCGACAATTAACATAAAAATCTCAACGCTTTCATCGACAACGCCTCCGCTGCTTTATGATTTAAAAAAAAAACCCTCGCGTTCCGTTAATTTCACTTTTGTCTGCGCGAAAATTTTTCAACGTTCTCTCGTTAAAATTATTAAATACTGCAAAGCACTACGCGAAAGAGATGTATTAAACATTTTAGCTTTGAAACAAGTTTTGGGTTTTTTTCTTTTTAGTACCTATTAAAAGTATTGTTAGTATTTGTGTTATTTGCATCTACAGGGTGTTAACGAATTCGTGTAATTCCTTCAAACCACATGATCTATTAATGATATAGATTAACCCCGCACGGGATTTAGATTGATTTAAAATAATAAAAATATTTTTTTTCCCATTTTTTCATGTGGTAGTAAATTTCGATGCCGTGCATAAATGAATGAAGGCACGGCGACACAGCTGAGGGGCACGACTAGTCCGATATCGCTCCATACAGTCAGTTAACTTGGGACGCTAAAATTACTTAGATACAGAAAACGATGATTCATTATTTGAAAAAAAAAGTTGATTCTGAAAAAAACCTATGCAGGGTCAATCAGTGTCACCAGTAGGTCACGCGGTTTAAAGGAATTACACGAATTCGTTAACACCCTGTATAATAGCGTGGTATGACTGTTGTATTTTTGACGTAGGTGTTCTCTTTGGCTGTATATAATGTGTATCAGGAATATCGCAAGAACTCAAACACCACAATTAAAATTTTCAGTTATAGAATCTACTTATATTTAAAAAAGGAGAAGCTGACTGACTGACTGACTGACTGACTGACTGATCTATCAACGCACAGACTAAACCGCTGGGGCTAGAAACTTGAAATTTTAATAGTAAGTTCCTTTTGTAACGTAAGCATCCACTAAGAAGGGATTTCTCGAAATTCAACCCCTAAGGGGGTGAAATAGGGTATTAAAGTTTGTATGCAAGTCCGTCATTTTTGAAGTGAGAAGCATGAAATTAAATAATAAGATTTCTGGTATAATATAAATGTGTTTGAGCGTTTTTGGAAATTCAACCCCTAAGGGGGTGAAATAAGTGTTGGAAGTTTGTATGAGAAATCTGTTATTTTTGAAGTAAGAAGCACGGAATTAAATATTTAGGCTTCTCGTTAGAAATAAACATACACATGTTTGAGCGTTCTAAGTTGCTTGAGACAGTTGATCGCTATTATACCCTTTTCAATGTAAGGTGAGTCCTTGACGTTTCATAAATATTATTAAAAAAACTTTAAATACAAGTAAAAACCGACTTCAAAGAAATACTAAAAGGAGTAAAATAATTACCATAATATAAAATTAACAGTTTCAGAAGTCGGTGGCTTCTATTTGCTTCAGTGTAGAGTTGCACCGACTTCTGAAACTGTTAATTTTATATTATGGTAATTATTTTACTCCTTTTAGTATTTCTTTGAAGTCGGTTTTTACTTTTTTTTTAAGTTTATTTTTTATTTAATACGTTTTAGTGTCATAATTTTAACCCCCTCCTTCATAACCCTTCTTTTTGGCATTGACGTAGTCGGGCATAAAGAGTCCTTTCAAATGATACCTTACACGATATAATGAAAACATTCCAAAGGGGGGGTGGGGGGGGGGGGGGGACATGCACCCCCTCCTTTTTTCAAGTAGTTAGTTCCCAACAACAAATATAAACAAAGCAATATTAGTAATTTGAGAATTTTGCTTTGATCCGATGAGGAGTTCCGTTCCATATTTCTGAAGTTCATGGTCTAATCATAACAAAATTTAAATGGGACCAATCGGGAAGTATACCCTTTCGAACAAAAAAAGATTTTTTCAAATCGGTTCATATTTGACGGAGATATGAGGTAACACACATAAAAAATAAAAAAAAAAAAATAAAAAAAAAATACAACCGAATTGAGAACCTCCTCCTTTTTGAAGTCGGTTAAAAAACTTTAAATACAAGTAAAAACCGACTTCAAAAAAACTAAAAGGAGTAAAATAATTACCATAATATAAAATTAACAGTTACAGAAGTCGGTGGTTTTTATTTGTTTCAGTGTAGAATTGCACCGACTTTTGAAACGGTTAATTTTATACTTTGGTAGTTATTTTACTCCTTTTAGTTTTTTTGAAGTCGGTTTTTACTTTTATTTAAAGTTTTTTTATTAAATACGTTTTAGTGCTATAAATTACACGGTTTAAGACTTCAAATTTAAATCACACGGTTGCGTAATTTTTCCAGCAACTAGGTACTTTTCTTTATGGGGCTTCTAAACGGGCAACTTTTTTCTGCAATATGTGGCTGCAACACAGTGGCCGGCAACATTGCAAGCAATACCAGCCAGACTATGCAATATTGCAGTAATGTCCCGGACATATAGCCAAACATGTTTGGTATGGCCACAGATGGCCGACATTGTTTTCGTAGGTTGCCAGACGATCGCTGAGCTATCGATATTACTGCAATATTGCCCAGCTAGTTCTATTGTTGTTTCAGTCGCTCTCTATTGTTATGGCATAGTTTATCCTTTTCTACGCGACATGAAGTTTGCTAAGAGTGACGCCATGATTAATTGCTATATTCTGTGATTTGTTGTGATGTTAGTTGTCATGACATTCTAGTAAAGTTCTTAAATAATTTTTTACCAAGGCTTATTTCTTGACTTAAATTATCTAAAGTTTCACGCCTATTTAAGTAAGGTCGAATCCACAATCTCTTCTTTTTCTTTTTTAATTTTTCTTTTAAAATAATATAAGCCGCTGCGACAAGTTTGATTTCGTCAGCCATTGTTGCCAGCTTGTGTAGCCCGTTTAGGAGTCTGCATCACGGGCCATACATTGCAGATAATATTGCAACACATCGCCCAGCCATAGATTGCTCAGCCATTAAATGCAATAAAATATTTTTGTGATGGCCGGACATTAGTTGCCAATATTGCAGCCACAAATTGCAGTAAAACATGGCCCGTTTAGACGCACCTTTAAGAATAGGTTTAATGTATAATTATCATGACGGCTCTTTACAAATAAATACAATCTTCTTTGTTCTTGGCTAATGTTTCTTTGATGACAGTTAAAACAGAGATTGAAAGTCCTCATCAAAACTTTTGTAGAAGGAAACCACGAACCAAAACGTAATCTAAGTATCATTTTTTTGTTAATTTTTTCAAAAAGCGCTAAATCAATTTCGATAAAATTTATATGGGACTACTTCTGAAGTACGACCTACCAAACGAAAAAGAATCATCAAAATCCATACATAATTGGCGGAGATATCGCGTAAAACACATAAAAAAACAACATTCAGACGAATTGAGAAACTCCTCCTTTTTGAAGTCGGTTAAAAAAAACATGGATAATATCATTATTATATTATTTTTCGGTTTTTGATGGTGTCATTTTGCTTTTTTCGATAGCAGTCTCCTAATGGCTACAATTTTCGAAATGACAGCTATTTCAGGACTCTTATTTCGTTAGCTTGTAGTTTGTTAGTTTGTAGCCGTATTTACTGTTTTGTGTATAGCCTGCAGCTAAAAACAAAGATACAGCTAGCTAGCTAGACAGCTAGAAACGATCAATTCTGTCTCGAGCAACTAAGGGTAGAGACAAACTGATCACACGTACGCAACGTATGCGATGTGGGATCAGTTTGTTTGTACCTTTAGTGGCCCTTGTCACAGCCATAAGAACAAGATCGAATAAAAATGTTATCAATATGGAAAATGACTCATCTGAACGGCCCGAGTGCTACAAGCGATCTTAGTTTCCGCGGACAATTTTTTTTCTATTTTTGTAATACAAATATGCTAGACACAAGTCACGAGAGCATAAAAAACCTATCTTTTGAAAAAAGAAACGTTGAAATCGCATTCAATTAGTTTGAAAGAATTTAAGTAGGTTAAAAACGTGATTGCAATAAAAAAAAAACGGCAGCATTTATTGATTTAAATAAAAACTAATCAACCTTTTCAATAGACAAAAATGAAATTACACCACAATAAATTTTATAGAATTATTACTTTCTTAAATATGGAGAGAAAAGGTTACAAACATAGACTTTTTGCATCGCTTTTATCCTTAACCTGCCAAAGGTATTAGTTTCAGAAATACTTACTGGGTCGACGGTAAACTTGGCCAAAACACCTCAGGCAATTTTCCAGCAACGTGCCTACAATGGCACGTCCTCCAATAATGCTACGGGTGTGCTCCATATCCGATCTAATCGTTCGCCGTATTTTAAGGCGAGAACAGACAAGATACAATCACGGGAAACCACCCCATCGCCTGAAGACACGTACGGCTATAACTTAGGGGGTTTTAAGATTGAAGTATAGCCTAGACTTTAGTTAATCGTGGCTGGCTGGCTGCCAACCACCATCTTATTTTATCGGGAACTTTTGTAGTAGTCGAAACCTTATGAGTACAGTTTGAAACACCTGCGTGGTCGCGAGTGAAAATGGCACGTGACTAAATTGTAAATAATCATATACATTCGGGAGCGATGAATCCGGGTTACCAATATCAACCTTTATAACTCGGAAATTGAATGATAGCTTACTCAAATAAAAAATATTTTATAGGCTATTTCAGAAATTGTATTAATTTCATTGTGTTTGGAAGGGGTGTACAATGCCATATCGAATGCCAAATCATCGAATATGAATTGAAATGAAATAAAATAATGAAATGAAACCATTCGCTGAAATGAACGTTCGGCTATTTGGACATTCGATTTATAGTGTTCGATCAATTCATATTCGATGATTTGGCATTCGATATGGCATAGTACACTCGTTTGGGAGTATTCAATACATAACATCACACCTATATGGGTCGAAGGATTGGGCAGAGGTACATAAGTAGGCTGAAATTGTAAACACTCGACACAAACCGAAAATCGCGAAAAAAAACAGATGTTCCCTACATAATTATGTTCGCATAACTCGTCAAAATGTAGGGAACAGCAGATTTTTTTACGTGATTTCCGGTTTGGTCCCATAGTAAAAGTTGTTCATAGTGATGAGTACAATCTCCCATTTCGGTTTGTCAACTGTTTACAATTTCACCCCGTATAGTATAACATCATTTCGCAGTTATGTTTGCGTCCCATGTAGTAGGGGGCGAGTCTATCGCCATCAACCGGGCACTTTAGATTCTGGGCTGCTACTGAAAAATTCCACACCGGAAAACCTCATAACACTTTGCCCGCTCAGCAGTAGCTTGCGACCAGCTAACGAGGCATTCTAGTTTAATATTAAATAGTCCATACATTTTTTTATTAGAATAAGCCATCTTTCTTAGTTTTCGAGATATTAAGGTTTATGTTGGTGATCTGAATTCATTGCTCTCAAGTGTTTAATAGCTATCTCGCTACTCTCATTATCTATTGGTAATCAGAATTTCAGAGTTCTACAGAGTGAATTATTGGGGGACACTTGCCATCAAGGATCGACCATCTACATTGAGACGGGAGGAAAATCATCCACCACCTCCCAACTTCCTTCAACCCCAGGAACACCTGCCACTCGGATGTGATTTGCGGTGGCCTATATGGAAAGCGCTCAATAGACTGCGCACCCAAGTAGGCCGATGCAAACATAACCTAGCAAAATGGGGGATCATAGATCCCTCCGACACCCAGTGCGAGTGCGGTGCTCCTGACCAGACGATGGCCCATTGGCTTCAGTGCCCAAAGTGTCCCTACACCTGCATTTTGGAGGACATAAAAAGCGCCACTGATGCCGTGATAAATGTAACAACTTATTGGGCCAAAGTAATGTAAATAAAAAGGATTATTACCATCGATTCGAAAAAGAAAGAAGAAGAGGATTAATGGGTGTGTAGATATCGCTAAATGAATTGTCTCAATAACAATCATGGTAACGACTATCCTAACCGAAGACGAATACATTCCTAAAGCCAGAATTAAAGAAGAACAAAAACTAAATTAACGAACAAAGCATTTACTTGAAACCACTTAAAATTCAGCGCACTAGGAAGTAGGAACGTAAAGATGCATGCACCATTGGACTGTAAGGACAATAAACTACCGCAGACATCCCATGAGCCACAAATCACGACATGCACTGTGCTCACGAAATATAGAACGGAAGGCAGAAGGTCCACAGTACTCCATATCCTCACATGAAAGCTTACGAAGAAAAATTTCACGTAAAACATTGTAGTGTCCGACCGAAACAGGATTTTTAGCCGAAACAGAAACCGAAACCGAATCTTCGGCGCCAGTCTCAGTTTCGGCCGAAACCGAAACCAAACGTTATACAGACATGTAAAAAATTCTATTCTATTGTACAAGGTGGGGCAAAAGTAATCACCCGATGTTGTTTTGCTGTAATTTTTTTTAGGAATAAAAATGTTTTGTGCTGCTTGTGTTTTATGTTTATTTAATGTATTAGATTTTTTTCCATCAAGTCGAGAAAATGATTACAGTATCAACAAAAATTACAATAAATTGTACTAAATTCGGTAAAATATGTGAAAAATCAACAAACAAAAACACAAACACCACACAACCACGCCGCACGCCAACCGGCGAACTCAGCTGGCAACCACACAGGAGTCCCGAACTCACTCGAAGTTAGCCAGAAGACGCGCGACAATTCACGAACACTGAGTTTCGGCGCGGCCGAACTTTCGGCTGATTTTTGGCCGAAACCGAAACTGTTGCCGAAACAAGATTTTTTGGTCGAAATTGGCCGAAACCGAAACCGAACCTTCGGTCGGACACTAAAACATTGCTTATAAATGGTCAATGGTAGTCCTAAGATCATGTTAATACAATGTTAATTAAAGCCATTGGTGATCTTCACTTTGGTGACACAGATTGACCCTGTATGGGTTTTTTTCTTTATATTTGCATCGTGGCTTTTTTTAGACACAACTGTTTTTTTAAACTTGGCTTCTTTTTCTCTTTCTGAGTCATTTTGGCGCCCCGAGTTAACTGACAGTGCGGAGTTAGGCCTCTTGTTCACACACGTTTTTTCGTCGTGAAAATCTACAGTTAATTCGCCGTGTATAGGTACGGTTGTCAGTGTTGTATGGATCACTAGGGGATAAACTTGTTGTAAGATAACAATTAAAAAAAACTAACATAAAATTTTGGAAAAAATATATTTTCTTTGATAGAACATTTCGATGCCAAGCATAATAGAATCAAAGCACAGCTATACAGCTGCCGGGCACGACTAGCGCGATATAAGGCCTCTTGTTCACACACGTTTTTTTCGCCGGGAAAATCTACGGTTAATTCGCCGTGTGTAGGCACGGTTGTCAGTGTTGTATGGATCACTAGGGGAGCTTGTTGACACACACGGCGAATACGGCAGCGGCGCCGTGCCGTAGCGCCGCCGTGTGTGTCAACAACCTCCCCTAGTGATCCATACAACACTGACAACCGTGCCTACACACGGCGAATTAACCGTAGATTTTCCCGGCGAAAAAAACGTGTGTGAACAAGAGGCCTTATATCGCGCTAGTCGTGCCCGGCAGCTGTATAGCTGTGCTTTGATTCTATTATGCTTGGCATCGAAATGTTCTATCAAAGAAAATATATTTTTTCCAAAATTTTATGTTAGTTTTTTTTAATTGTTATCTTACAACAAGTTTTTTTATTTAAGCTTAATTCCGTGCTAGGTACCAGTAATAGATTGTGTGGTTTTAAGGAATTACACGAATTCTTTAACATTTTGTATATCGCAACCACCTGCGTGAATTTCAAGCAGCCAAGATACTTCGGCCGTAGTTACTGTACTTTAGCGATAACTTTTTAGCTTTAATTCTACATCAAAAATATGCTTGTTATCTAGGAATTGTGAGGAATGGACCTTCTATCCAACATATATTATATGTTGTACAGGAAAAATAAAGTGCAGCAATGGTGTGAAAGTAAATTGAGATCGGGCGAGTGCCGTGCGGCGGCCATTTGTCAGCTTGCAATGGGACAGTCCGGGATCCGTTTTTATTAGAGCTGTAAAATTGTCGCCAGCGCGCGGTCTAGTGAGTTTGAACTGAGCTTGTAACGTCCAAATTTTAAGTCAGACATGTCGTAAAGTTCAAAAAAGAATTATTTCGAGCATGTTTCTGTGCACTTTTAGCCCGGTCGCATATTATCAGAATTTTCTGTCAGAAAATTTCTGACGCGTGGTGTACTCATAAATTTTGTAGTAGACCCTGTGTGAATTCGCCGGATCCAGCAGACTGCGGGCTCTAGTACAAAATGTATGCTCAGAGGGCCTTTGTGCACGCGTCACAAAGGACAATGCTCATGGATGTATGGAGTTCCGTACCATGCTGCATCAAACACAAACTTTGTTTTTTATAGACTACACTTATCATATTAACTCCCACAAAAGTTCTTTTTGTAAACAAAACGCGAGTTTCGGAGATTTAAGAAATAATATAAATAACCTGACAATGTGGACATGTCATACTTACACGATTTATTATTGCTCTAAAAAACGGTAATCCGCATCTATTGCATTCTACATCTTTAAGACCGACTGTGAATGGCCAATTAACCATAGTTAAAAAAATGATAATCGTTTAAATAAAAATTCTAATCTATTCTAATTGTTTTTAATTAATGTAGAATCGGCAAAATATACTTCTTTACGTGTTTTTTGAAACACTTTCAAAATTCAAGGTTATAGTAATCATAAATGATGTGAAACGGAACGTCATGTAAAAGGAATAAAACAATATCAACACTTTTTGACTTTAAATTAAATTCCCTGTTCAAAAATCGAATCCCCGACCCGTAATGTCGTAAAAAATTATGAAAATAATTAATTTTGATCTTGATGCATGAGACTTTTTGGTACCACTTTTGGTCATTCTCCTTTTCTGACAGAAATTTCTTAAAATGTGTGGCCGGGCTAAAGAACATCACTAATCCCTTTGACAAGCTTGGTTAGTAGTAGTAGTAATGCTTCCTTTACAACCATCTGCATCCAGCTCCTGCAAGCTGGCAGAATGATTTGAAGACAATATGCTCTATTTTTACAAGCTTTTGTTTACTTGCAACGGTTGTTTTTATTGTCTTTCCTGTTCAAAATTGGTACTCGAATTTTAAATTACTTCCTTACTTTTCTTATCAAGCTGAAATTTTGTATATACATGTATTTCTGGTAACAGTACAACATTTAGCTGATTTGAAGGAAGTAGTCGCAAGAATTCAGCAACGGCAGCTAGTAAACGTTTGGGCTATCTTGCTAAGCGAGTACTATTTAGGAGGATTAAGGGTCCAGTCACACCGGAATGGCACCTTTTCAAGCGATACTGGTCTTTTAAGTATGTAGATAAAGTTTAAAATTATTTCACACTGAAAGTGCTCGCTGCGTCGCTGCCGGCCGCTGCCATTCCGGTGTGACTCGGCCCTAACAAAGCTTTCTTAAAAAAAAAAGTTTTATAAATACTATTACTTGTCATCATAACTCCATTTTGGCATTGCAAATGTTAATAATAAATGAGCAATATTGCGTATACGTAACAATAATAATATAAAAGCAACAGAATGCATTATGTAATGCTCCTGTTTCGCGGCACAAGTATGAATATTTATTTATTTTAAAGGTAGGTACATTGTATACCAAACAATGCACAGAAAATATTGATTTAAATTTTATTTATTTATCTAGTAATTTATTGAAAGTAAACGTTCATTTTGTATTCGTTTCATAAATACAGTGAAATAAATCGTTTTTAACCGCCGACGTAAAAAGAGGGGTGATATAAGTTTAACGTGTGTATCTGTGTGTCTGTCTATGGCATGGTAACTCCTAAACGGATGAACCGATTTTGATCTAGTTTTTTTTTGGTTTGAAAGATGACTTGATCAAGAGTGTTCTAAGCAATGAATATTCTATTCAGCCGTTTGAAGATCATCCTTTCACTATTGGTGCAAGGATTTCAGCCAAACAATCTGTATTTATTTATTGTTATGATTATTACATAAAATTCAATATGCAAAGTAATTTAATTTAGTCATTACTAACGACCCGCCCCAGCTTCGCACGTGCACGTTTTATAGCTTAAAACCTTCCTCTTGAATCCTTCTATCTATTAAAAAAAACTGCATCAAAATCCGTTGCGTAGTTTTAAAGATCTAAGCATATATAGGGACAGACAGCGAGAAGCGACTTTGTTTTATACTATGTAGTGAAGTATAATCACTATTACCTCATACGCTCCCTTTTTTGTTATAACTAGGATCATGTTAGGTTTCTGGCGACAAAACGCAACTTAGAAGAGGCCTAAATTCAACAGGTTTATTTGCGAAACCTTGCTTGCCTGTCGGTTTACACCGATAATTCAGCCCTCATCAAGCCTCATCTTCCCCCCTAATCCTCCGCAAGCAACGCCCTAGGCCGAGGTCTGAGCCCCACTAGGGGTCGCCCTTCAGGGCTAGAGATCCTTCAGATCTCGCCACTATCTAACCGATTACGTAGAAAGGTCTGCAAGGACAATCTACAGCAGCCAAATAGAAAAAAAATGTGGTGCATGAATAGAGCCTCCACGAGTGACGATACTTAAGTACGTCCGGCGCTCCCTGGGTAGTCAGCCCTGCTACGAAACTTGCTGACTGGCTAATCTTTTCACCACAGCATGACCTATTCTCGTATAGCTCGTGCCGACACGATAGAAGAAGAAGAAGTTCTTCTTAGGATGTCTGGGATATCATATGTTGGAGACCAGAAGGGCATGTGACCAGGTAGGCATTATGCTCAAAATATGTGATGGTATGACGGATGCTCCTGACGTACATAATGAGCTGATTCGACTCTACACACCGAATAATTATCTCCGTAGCAGAAAACATCGACTGCTAGACGTGCCTTCGTGTCTGACTGCAGCCCGTGCTGCGTCTCCCGAACCGCGCGTGTTGACCGCACTAAATAAGCTCGTGGAAGCCAACCCTGATTGCGATCTATTCGCTAACAAATTCGCCAATTTAATGGCTGTGTGCCTACATTTTTGTGAGAACAATAGTATTTAGTTGTTGTTATAAGTTTATGTTTTATGTTTGTACTTATTACAAAGTTTGATTTATGTAATTGGTTTCTGAAGACGTGTAAATCAATAAATAAATAAAATAAACAAGTAGTACATTTTATTCACACTCATTATGTTTAAACCATCTCATGGCCAACATGGTCACACTACACTCTGTATGAGCGTGGCAAAGTCTTGAGAGTTCTATTTGGAGTGCGAAGAAAAAAACGACCTAACGTATTGAATGTCTTCAGACAGCTGAACAACTTTACGCTTCAGTTTAAACCTCTGCGAATGGGTTGTGTGTGTTTGTCCACGACATACGACACGACAAAATGTGGTGACGATTGCGAGCGTATAAATTTCTAAAGCCTAAACCTTTCCCATTATTTATCACAATATATGCATTATTTATTGACACACTAGCTGTACCCGACATGCGTTGCAATGCACTTTTTCCTACCTACTACTACTACTTACTTACTACCTACCTTCAGAAACAAAATCAAAATAGTAACAAAAAATTAAAACCATTTTCATGCACTCGGTAAAGAAATGAAGAATATGGACATACTGAGATAATTTCGTTGTTTTAAATATCAACATTTTCTTTCATATGAACCTTCTCCGGAAAATTGCGAACACAGCAAAAAAAAATCGGTCCCGCCGCTCACGCGTGCTGTCGTGACCAAGGGAAATAGGGATTCATTTTGATATACCTAATTATACAGATTTTACTTTACATATTTAATGACTTTGTCGATCATAGTGTCATGAATAGTTGAGACAAATGCGTGTTCTATTCATCTAATTTAGAATGAATATCTTTTCACGTCACTACATGATCAAAAAGCGCTCATTTATTTACATAATAGATTTAAATTATATACAGAAACGATATTTACATAATTACAAATAAAAATATATACAAATAACGAAAACTATATCCTAATAAAACTATAAACTAAAATACGGCATCAAAATATTCCTCCGCATCGTTGTCCACTGGTAACGTGCCCAAAACGTGATCAAAAATGACATCAAAGTCAGAGTTTGGTTAAGACATGAAGAGCAATCATAACTCGAAAATTACAAAAAATCGCTGAACATGGGGGTGATTTGGATACCTCTATTTTATTATTTATGCTGCTATTGTGTCCTTGGCTGAATATAATTTATTTTCTTTCTTTCTTTCTCATTCTGAGAAGAGGTCCGAGCTCAGGTGTGGGACTTGATGGGCTAATGATAGGACGTGATTAAGTATTGAGATTTTTGTCTGTTAACGCACACAAGTAGGTAAACAAGAAAATGCCAAGTTTCTATTCTACAACGTAGCCTCTGCCCCTTAAACCGATGTAATCCACAGTTTGCGTCCGACGACAGCTTCGGAAATAGATGCGATGGCCTATTAGTAGCCGGGAGCTATTATCTTTGAATTATGAGAGTTGAGGGAATGAAGCATGGGTTTGTTATGAACTAGAAACTGTTTTATGGCATATAAAACAAGAAAAGAATAGACATTGATAGTGCTTCACAATTTATCAGACAGAAAACGAACTATTTTGTATTTAAGATAACTTATATACAGGTGTACCGTCCGCGAGGCCTAAGCTGAGCTTTGCATTTGTGTGAGAATGAATGCAGACGCGTCCTTTGCTTGGTTTAAACCGGTTTATACTGCTTTTTTGGCAATCGATTCTATGTGCACTCACACTAATGCAAGCACAGCTTACGCCTCGCCAGTCTGTATCTGAATTCGTGTGATTCCCTCAAACCGCGTGATCTACTGGTAACACAGATTGACAATGCATGGGATTTATTAAGATTCAATGAAAGAAAAAACAAAAACAAACCATAGTGTTCTGTACATTTTAGCACCCCGAGTTAACTGTGCGAAGCGATATCGCACTAGTCGTGCCTGCCAGCTGTGTCCCCGTGATGTCATTTATTTATGTGTGGAATCGAAATCTTCTATCACATTAAATTAACATTAGCAAAAAGATGTAACAAAAAACCTTTTTCGATGGATAAGACAAAGTCATTTAAGGCAAAGGCATTTTTTTTCTTCTAAATCCTTTGCTTTTTTAATCTATACCAATAATAGACTAAGTACGTGGTTTTAAGGAATTACACGAATTCGTTTACACTCTGTATAATAAAGCGGTTATGTATTATAATACCTAAGTTTGTTCTAACTATTTTCAAGATAAGTTCTACGGTCAAAAGACCTACCGTTTAAAATACTTAAAGATCATTTCACCGATTTTTGTAATAACTAATGAACGAAATCCATAACGGAGAATTCATCTACGGTTTATTCAACTACAATTAATTCACCTAAGGTTGATTAAACTAACCTACTGTTGATTTATATGTGGTCTTGTGTTTGATTTACTGGTGATTTTGTATATGTGAAAACATTTCTGGGAGCAACTTGGAAGTAGTGCTCGCCGGCCGCTTATTATAATACCTAAGTTTATTCTAACTATTTTCAAGATAACTACGGTTGATTCACATAATGTTCATAACGCATATTGGTCGACTCAACTACAGTTTAACTTACTTAATCTTGATTAAACTGAAATTAATTGCACTAACGAACGATTAATCTAATGATTTTTTTAAAATATTGGATAGTTCAACTGTGTATGAAATACCTAATAGACGCTTCAACTTAATGATCTGATTATATGTAAATAAACTATGATTCAACGATTTTTGTGTTTTCTTAGGGAGAGCCTCCGCTGCCGGCGCCGCGCCGAGGCGCTGGCGCCGGTTGCCATTACGAGTGCCGACTGCATACACTGTTTTTATACACCTACAAGGCCTCTTCATGAGACAATTATTCGTCACCTACATTCATTTTCACAATAAAAAGTTAAGGGGATGTTTGTAAGGTTGTTTGAGGTTCCAAAGCAGAGTCGACGGAGCCCCGCTGCGCGGGCTCCTATTTCTGTCTGCAGGGTTACACCTAACCTAACCTAACCTAACCTAACCTAACACGAAGGGGATGACGGGGGCTTCGTTCGCTCGCTTCGCTCGCTCACTCTAGCTCCCATCATCCCCTTCGAACCTAACCTATCCGTGTCGGGGTGCGCCTGCGACTAGATTATTAGAAAATGTTAAAAACATTTCTGCGGCAGATTGTATGATTCGTTATTTTGAACTGAGTGAAATAGGTTAGGTTAGAACTGTGAACAAGTGCGCGAGCCGAGCGAGCGAAGCGAGCGGTGCCACGGTAGCGGCAGGCGAGCGCTACTTCCAAGTTGCTCGCAGAAATGTTTTCACATATACAACATCACCAGTAAATCAAACACAAGACCACAGATAAATCAACAGTAGGTAAATCGTCCGTTAGTTTAATCAACCTTAGGTGAATTAATTGTAGTTGAATAAACCGTAGATGAATTCTCCTTTATGGATTTCATCCATTAGTTATTACAAAATTCGGTGAAACGATCTTAAGATATTTTAAACGGTAGGTCTTTTGACCGTAGTTATCTTGCAAATAGTTAGAATAAACTTGGGTATTATGATACGTAATCGTAACCACGAACCGAAGTTATTAAATTAAATATACTAAAAAATGAAAACCTATTAGCTCTATAGCCTGAAAATCCACAAAGATAGTTTAAAAAATGCTTTTTCAAGGAATAAAAATGGTAGCTTTCTAGTATTCCATTTTCCTTAATATTTTCCAAGTCAGTTGATACTTATATAACACCGCACGTGTAAAATGTATTACCCTTTCGGCTTCAGCGCTGTCGAGTAAATTTTTAAGGTGTCACTAAACAAAGACGTGCGATTTTGTATAAGTAGTGAAAAATTCTTGAGAAACGGTGCGATCTTTTAACTTTAAATAAAATTTTCTCTTTAGTTTGGTTGTAGTTTTAAAATGTTGTCTGTTGTTGTTGATGTTGTTTAAGTATCTATTTGCGAGTTGTTTACAAAAGGATTGTCACTGTTTATAAAAATGCAGTAAGGGTGTTTATTTCACTTTTTAGGCTTGCAGCGGTTACGCACTGCATCCGATCCGAATCCGTGAAAATACGTTCCGAAGTAGCCATAGAACTATTTTTATAGTAGTTTACGCACTACATCCTGCATCCGTCATCCGATTTCTATCCGTTATCCGTGAGTTTCTAATTCGGAAGAACAATAGGGAATATGCATGTAACTTTTTTTTTCTCTTAATCAATAAAACACATTAATATAAACCCAAGAAAAGTATTAAAAGTCAAATATTACTATTATTTCTTGCTCAAAACAATTATTAAACTTCAACAATTTTATTCTACAGTTCAAACGTCCTTTATTGTCGCGGTCATAATGTGACGTCATAATCCAAGATACTGCTTTGTTTACATCTCTTTTTTAGCCACAAATCATATAATTAAATTATTTCTTGTGCTTTATTCAAGCAGAAATCGCACTTACTAACTTAACCTCAGTGAGAAATCAAACAGTTAGCTAAGAAAAGATTATTTAAAGATTTATTCATCTGGATAGTGATGTCACTTCCGGCATTTTCGAAGACGACGCGTTTCGAGATTGCGTTCCACTCCACGAAAAAAACGTAACATAAAACAATGAATTGTAAAATAAGTAATGAGTTAAAAATGTAAAAAAAAATGCAATTTGTGTCTTGACTCCTGTACAATGTATATCTAAATAATGAAAGAGTTTTGAATTACATGCATATTCCCTATTGACGGACCGAAGTAGCCGTAGTACTGTTTATATGCCAAAGATGGCCCCTGAATTGTTTGAATTTGGATCAGAGATCGGAATAGTGCGTAAGTAACATCCGAATTCGGTCCGAGATTTTTATATTCGTATTTTCACGGATTCGGATCGGATGCAGTGCGTAAAGCAATATCCGAATTCGGTCCGAGTTTTTTATATCCGTATTTTCACGGATTCGGATCGGATGCAGTGCGTAATCGCTCTAATAACCATATTTTTGGACAAAGAATACTCTGGTCATGTAATTCAAAATAATCTCTTTGTAAAATCTGGTGTTTTTTAGGGTTCCGTACCCAAAGGGTAAAACGGGACCCTATTACTAAGACTCAGTCTGTCCGTCTGTCTGTCTGTCCGTCTGTCACCAGGTTGTATCTCGTGAACTGTGATAGTGAGACAGTTGAAATTTTCACAGATGATGTATTCCTGTTGCCGCTATAACAAATACTTAAAACCGAATAAAATAAATATTTAAGGGGGCTCCCATACAACTAACGTGATTTTTTTGCTCGTTTTTGCTCGATATTGATAACGCCAACTGGTAGACGCTTGAAATATTCACAGAATATTTAGCTATACAAGGTTAGTCAGAAAGGGGGTACTAATCCGAAAGCGTGTTAAAGTACGCATAATAACGAGTAACTTTTGTTCCACCACTTTCCCCAAAAGTCAATAGTTTAAGAGAAATAGCTTTTCAAAAATTACAAAAAAAATATGCTAAAATCTTTCTATCCTCAGCTATGATCAGCTGAGGTTACATTTTAGGTCATATTTAGGGTCACAGATTAGAAGCTGTTTTATGAATTAGTAACTAAAGCAGGGACTAAGATTTTTTGAAAAAACTAAAATAAAAATAATTTTACATGGAAATAAAAAATATCGAATTTAGAAATTTTAGCACTTGCTTTAAAACCATCATCAGTGATAATTTAAGTGGCCTGCGGATTAGTATGCCCTTTCTGACTAACCTTGTATATTCACTTTAAAAATAAATAATTAAATTAAAACAAAACAAATATTTAAAGCGGGCTCCCATACAACAGACATGATTTTTTTGCCGTTTTTATAGATAACTAGCCTTTGCCCGCGACTTCGTCCTGTTACATCCCCACGTTGTATCCTAAAATGCTTAAGCAGCACCTCCTTATCGCCTTTCTATGGAAGAAGCCCTAGTTGGCGGACCATCAGTTCAGTTCGGGTTAAGACGCCTACCAGCTAGGTCATTAAATCGGGGCATCTGCCAAACAAATCGCGTAATTTTGTATTTAACCTTGTTATCCAAATATATTCATTCTCATCAAGTAAATAGTTTCCTTTTTTAAAAAGACCTTTACAGTGTCAGTTGTAACATTGGTGGCAGCGGAAAGGGATAAGTTAATCCCGGAACGTCTCGCGAAGTGTTATGGTTGTGTAGTGTGTGAAAGTGTGATTCAGTCCCCGATTTATCAAGGTTAAAGTTCTGACCTTCAACCCGAACTCAGAACTAATTCCAGGCCTAGAAGAGGCCGCATATTCCTAATCCGGGCCCAAAAGAGGCCATTCAGAGACAAAGAGAGGCGAATCCAGGCTGAAGAGAGGCCGCATATTTCCAATCCGGGCCCTAAAGAGGCCATCCAGAGGTAAAGAGAGGCAAATCCAGGCTGAAGAGAGGCCGTTCATAACGTATCCGGGTCCCCAACCAAAGACCCAAGTCGTCACCAGTCCACTGTGCAGTAAGTGATACAGAGAAGTTGCGCCGCAAGCGTATCCTACGGGACTACTCCTATCCAGCACCGACCGGATCAGACGTCTTCCAGTGATTCCACAAACCAGGATTATGAAGTGTTTGTGTATTCTGTGAGTCAGTTCAAGTGATTATTATTTCAGTTCTAATTATAACTTTTATTTGTCATCTACAACGCTTATAATATATAAGTTAATCCTTGATAAGACACTGTCTGTTAAACAATGCCAGTATAAACATCCATCACCCACGTATTTTGTTTCTCGGAACATAGATAAACCGTACAGACCAGTTGGCTAAACTACTCAATACCGTGGCTTTGTCTGATATTATATTTTATTTTACTTTTATAACTAGTTTTAATATCAATCATGTCAAAATCAGACTCGAAAAAAGACGTCAGAGAAGTAAGAGACGAAGAGCATTCCCTTAACGTTATCTTAAAATTTGTTAAGCCATTCGACGGAACCAGAGAAAAGTTAAATGCTTTCTTACACAATTGCGACAATGCGATATCAATAGCATCCTCGTTTCAGGAGGATATAGTCTTCAAATTCATTATAAGTCAACTAGAGGGCAAAGCGCAGAGCGCATGCTCTATAAAAGATTTTGAAAACTGGCCTTCTCTTAAAGAATTTCTAAAAAACCAATTCGGCGAGCGTAAGCATTATGCCCACTTGCTCACCGAGCTCCAGGAGTGTAAGCAGAATAGTCAGGAGACAGTCAATCAGTTCCATTTACGTGTCGAAACTTGTTTGTCTAAGTTACTCACAGAGGTAACAATATCCAATACAAGGAAAAGCGAACTTGTTGGGAGAGTGGCTGCGATGGAGGATCTAGCACTTCATACCTTTAACATAGGGTTACATCCTCGTATAGCTAATATCGTAAGGTGCAGAGATCCTAAAAACTTAAACGAGGCCGTTAATTACGCGATTTCCGAAGAAAAAATACAGCAGCATTCATTTAAACAGAATGTTCCTGTTAAAAGAGACAATTACAGATCGCCATCTAAGCCCAGCCAACAAGATGGTAACAATCCTTCCTCTTCCAGGGACCCACCGGTGTGCAGATATTGCAAAAAGGTAGGTCATATCCTAGCGAATTGTAAATTGCGCGAGTATAATAACAAAAAATATAATAACCAACCGTTTTCCGTAGTACAACCGTCCAATTCTAAACCTAAAAATCCTCACGTGAACTTCGTTAACGATGAAGAAGATTCTAGGGATGAGTCAGAGCCCGAAGAAAACGACAATTTAAACTAATCAATGTCTCGCAAAGGTGTCGCACGGGACACAAACAAAAAGTCGACACCGTCAATCGTATATCCAGTACTCCTATATCTTCGAATGTCACGCGACAGGGTAACCAGCCCCAAACTGTAGACACGTCAAAAATTATATCCTTAAATGTCAAGCGACAGGGTAGCCAGCCCCAAACTGTAGACATGTTAAAAACTTCATCTTCGAGTGTCAAGCGACAGGGTAACCAGCCCCAAACTGTAGACACGTCAAAAATTATATCCTTAAATGTCAAGCGACAGGGTAGCCAGCCCCAAACTGTAGACATGTTAAAAACTTTATCTTCGAGTGTCAAGCGACAGGGTAACCAGCCCCAAACTGTAGACACGTCAAAAATTATATCCTTGAATGTCACGCGACAGGGTAACCAGCCCCAAACTGAAGACACGTCAAAAACTATATCCTTGAATGTCACGCGACAGGGTAACCAGCCCCAAACTGTAGGCATTCCGAGAGCTACACGACAGGGTAACCAGCCCCAAAATGGAAGCTCTCTACATGTCAAGCGACAAGGTAACCAGCCCCAAACTGTAGACATGTTTAATCCTGTTATATCCATGTCTGTCCCTGAAAAAGAAAATGGTAATAATTATTGTAAAGTGTATGAATTAAATACTAATCCAAAAAGGTACTTACCTTATATCGTTGTCCAGTCGTCTGTTAGTAAGAATCCACTTACCCTTCTGATAGATTCAGGAGCGTCCTTGTGTATCTTAAAAGAATCTTGTTTATCCAATCCTCTTAAATTAGAAGTCGATAATGTTAAAGTGAAAGGCATCGACTCTAAGGAAGGCTCGATAACAAGCCTTGGTTGCCTTATTCTAGATTTATGTTTAAACCCTGAGTGTACAGTGTTACACAAATTCCACATCTTCAATGATATAAACCTTCCTTATGATGGTATTATAGGAAATGACTTATTTATGAAGTGTGCCTGTCGTATCAACTATGACACTGGTCCTCTAGAAATCACGAACCATCATGTAAAGCTGTCATTTAATCATCCGTCCTATGAAATAGAACCACGTACTGAAACCGTCATAGAGTGTTCAGTTAGAAATCCAGAAGTTAAGGAGGGTATAATCTTAGATCAGCATATCTCTGAAAAAATATTAATAGCTAACTCCATAGTTAAAATAAAAAGTAATAACCGAGTGAATGTCTCAGTCCTTAATATGTCTGAAGAACCTATTTCTGTAAATTCTAACCTTTTTCTAACCCTTATTCCTATTAGTAAAGACGAAATATATTTATCTCAATCTAACGAAAGTTGTTTTGAGAGAACTAATGAAGTCCTCAAACAACTACGAACCTCCCATTTAAATTCCGAGGAAACCGGTGCTCTTTATGATCTTTGCAGTGAATATTCAGACGTATTTCATCTTCCCGATGATAATCTTACCGCGACTAGTGCTCTCAAGCACGAGATCAAAACGAGCTGTTCGCAACCTATAAATGTAAAATCATATAGATTTCCAGAAGTTCACAAAGAAGAGGTCAGGACCCAAATTCACAAAATGCTCGAACAACATATCATACAACCATCAGTCTCTCCGTGGTCCTCTCCAATCTGGATAGTGCCTAAAAAAGTTGATGCTTCCGGGAAGAAGAAATGGCGAATAGTAATTGACTATCGTAAGCTCAACGACATTACTATTGGTGAAAGCTACCCTATACCTCAGATTAGTGAAATTCTAGACCAGTTGGGTAAGAGTAAATATTTTACAACACTCGATTTGGCGTCCGGTTTCCATCAAATCGAAATTTCAGCTGAAGACGTCCCTAAAACCGCTTTTAGTGTACCTGAAGGTCACTATGAATTTGTGAGAATGCCGTTTGGGCTCAAAAATGCCCCTGCAACTTTTCAGAGGCTTATGAATACAGTGTTGTCAGGCCTTCAAGGCATTCATTGTTATGTTTACCTAGATGACATAGTCATTTACTCCTATGACCTACCGTCCCATATTAAAAAGTTATCCTATACATTTGAGAGATTAAGAAATTTTAACCTAAAATTACAACCGGACAAATGTGAGTTTCTTCGCAAAGAAGTTACTTACCTTGGACACACCATCAGCGAAGAAGGTTTAACGCCTAATCCTGAAAAAATCAAGGCTGTGAGCCAATTTCCTGTCCCAAAATGTCCAAAAGATGTCAAGTCATTTCTAGGCTTAGTGTCCTATTATCGTCGTTTCATACAAGACTTTTCAAAAATTGCTAAACCCCGCACTACCTTATTAAAAAAAGATATACCATTTAATTGGTCTAATAATCAGCAACTTGCTTTTGAGGAATTAAAAAATAAACTAATAACAGCACCCCTTTTAATATATCCTGACTTTACCAAACCCTTCGTCCTGACTTGTGATGCTTCAAATTACGCTATTTCAGCGATACTCTCTCAAGGTGAAGTGGGCAAAGATCGCCCAATTGCATTTGCCTCCCGCACTTTAAACAAGGCAGAATCTAATTACAGTGTAACGGAAAAAGAGTGCTTAGCCATTATTTTTGGTACGAAAATATTTCGTCCATATCTTTACGGTTACAGATTCAAAATCATAACCGATCATAAACCATTAAAGTGGCTCTTTAGCTGCAAAGATCCAGGTTCCAAACTAGTCAGATGGAGACTCAAACTCGAAGAGTTTGACTATGACATAGAGTATAAAAAGGGTAAAGTTAACTGCAATGCTGACGCTCTTTCACGATATCCTGTAAATCCTATTCAAATGCCAAACCCTATACAAATACTTACCGATAAAACAGCTCCTGAGAGCTCACTTCCTCTACCGCAGCCCGTAACTGCTCCTGTTAACCCTGAAAGTCCTGGATTACCGGATATTCCAGACTTACCTGATTTTATAGACTTACCAGAAGGTTTTGAGCTACCCGAAAACTTAGAACTCCCCGAAGATTTTAATATTCCTACACCGCCAGAAATCCCGAATGACGATGACACATACCCCAAGTGCCTGAAAACAATAAATAGTAAATCAGTTCAATTTAATACAATAATTTACGAACATAATGAAACTTTATTAAAGGCGAAATTAAAAATTCTTGTTATACCTACTTCTATTGACCTTGATGAATCAAATCCCAATGTCTCAGAGACTATTGGCAACCTTTCGGAAAGCAATGAAATTCTTTCCAAGGAAAGGTCATTACATTTCTTCTTACCATTTGAAAATAATAATATATTATACTACTTACTCTTTGTAAAAGTTCATCACTTTGACCAATGTAATTACGATGATATCTTCAAGAGTCTCAAAAATCTGAAATTTGAGTTAATGAATAAAAACATCACTGAATTTGGTATAACAGATTTTCGTAATCCATTCGATTCACATAGTTTTATAAAAATTCATAACATATTAATGTATCTATTTCACAATACCGCGATCAGCGTCCATATCTTTAAAAACACCATAATTTATCCTTCTGCAACTGAAATTACTCAAATCTTGAGAGAAAATCATGATATCCCTATTTCAGGTCATTTGGGTTCTAATAGAATGTTAAACAGAGTCCAAGAAAAATATTATTGGCGTAGTATGCGCAAAGATGTCGAAAATTACGTTCGAAAATGTGAACAATGTCAAACGAACAAAGCCCTGCGTAAAATAAACAGAGCCCCAATGCAAATTACTACAACATCTACGCAACCTTTTGAACGTATAGCGCTTGACATAGTAGGGCCTCTACCTGAGTCCGGTACGAATAAACTAAAGTACATTTTGACAATCCAAGATGACCTCACTAAATACTCAACAGGATACCCAATTTCAAATGCTACCGCAGAAGAGACCGCCGAATGTCTTATCCATTTTATATCCCAATTTGGTATACCTAAGACAATATTAACAGATCAGGGAACTAATTTTACAGCGGAATTATTTAAACAGACCTGTAGTTTTCTAAAAGTAAAGCAACTTTGGTCTAGTCCTTACCATCCACAAACCCAGGGTGCATTGGAAAGAAGTCATGCAACTCTGAAGGAATACCTTAAATCCTTCGTCGATGACAATCAACCCAATTGGCCAAGATATGTTTATACAGCAATGTTAACATATAATACAACCGTTCACTCCACTACAAATTACACTCCATATGAGTTGTTATTCGGCCATAAACCATTTATACCGACATCAGTTTATGACACCGCTTTAGAACCAACTTATAGTAGTTACGTCCGTATCCTGCAACAGAGAATGCGATTTTCTAGAGAAAAAGCCATAGAAAACATTCTAAAATCAAAAACCAGATCTAAAACATATTATGATAAACATACCAAACCCATAAAATATAAAGCAGGAGATATGGTCTACCTTAAACATCACCCGCGACAAAATAAGGCCTTGCTGCCTATATGGAAAGGTCCACATAAAGTGGTAAAGATAAACGGTAATAATACGTTGACTTTGCTTGTAAATCGCCGTCACGTCAAATATCATTATGATGAACTAAAATTGGCAGAAAGCAGTACTTAGTTTATGCTTCTTTAGTATTCCATAAGTCTAGTTTTAAAGTATAAGTTTAAGTAAGTAAGTGTTTTATTCATATTTCAGAGTAGCTGCATACCTGTCCGTTGTAACGTCAGATATCGTGGAACAAGTGACTGAAAGTCCGGGCATATATTTCGACCCAATAGGAACTATTAAATACGTTAAAGATCATATCCATTTATTAGTACCCATAGATATAGCATATATTAAACCTCACATAGATAACATTAACCGTGTGATAAAAACTACCGGGCTCTTGTGCCAACAAAACGAAATAATTAAAGATTCAGAATGCCAAAACATATTACAGCCTCTGGTTTCACGACTTACCGATGTTCTGAGAGATTACAGTGCTATATCGCATCTAACATCTGTCCGAGGAAAGAGATCAGCTTGGTTTGCCGGAGTTGGTTCTCTTTTCAAACAAGTTATAGGCACGATGGATGAAAATGACGCTATAAAATATAGTAAAGCAATTCAAACTCTGGACTACAATAATAAAAAGCTTGCGTCTATCCTCAAGGATAATATTTTGATTACTAGTACAGCAGTTTCCCGTTATAATGAGACTTTAAAAGTCATAATAACAAATGAAGCCCGTTTGAACAAAGCCATTAATAACCTATCTATTAGTTTTAAAAATTTGACTACTGTATCTGATAAATTGTATATGAAATCAGAAATTAACAAAATTTATAATGAACTTACCTCTTCTCTGCTTACTCTATCTTTTAAACTGGATGATATTCTGAATGCTATATTGTTTACCAAAAGTCACGCTCTACATCCATCTGTCTTAACGCCTGAACAATTGTATAATGAATTAGTAAATAATATTAGAGAACTACCTAAATATGAAGAATTAGCTTTAAGTTTAAATTTAGATAATATTCACGCGTTCATAGAAATATCAAAACTGTTATGTTATTTCGATAGTAATAAGCTAGTTTTTGTCATTAAAATTCCTCTAGTATACGGTATGGAATTTGACTTATATAATTCTATATCTGTACCAATACCACACGATGCCACTAAGCCAAATTCCTATGCTATGATTATACCATCATGTAATTATATGGGCATCAGTAAAGATAAATTAACATATACATGTATAACTGATTTAAAAACCTGTATTAAATCTATAAATAGGATCTATATTTGTGATGACATCGATAGACGTTCAGTCCAAAGCACACCGATTTGTGAAACTGAAATATTAACAAAAATTGTAACTAAAATGCCCGAGTATTGTCAAACTAAATTAATTCATGGACAAATAGATATTTGGCAAGAGCTGCAAGGAAACAGATGGATATTCGTCCAGTCTGAACCACTTAAACTCACTATTCATTGTAAACCAGATCTAATAGAGTTTAAACTGTTAGGTACAGGTGTACTTAACATGCGGCCAAATTGTACAGCCTCCTATAAGAACAGGGAACTCATAAGCAAAACTAACCTTTATATAAATGTAGAATCTATAACATCTGATTTTAATTTAATAAGTGACCCATGTTGTAATATAGACATGTTCAATCTGGCTAAATCTCAATTGTTACCTTTAAAATTGTCCAATGTAAACTTAGAAAAACTTCCTAATATTGTAAATAACCTAGTGTCAGATGTTGATAAAATTATAAATAATCCCGGCCCCAACTTGATTGAATACGATTCTCATTATCCCGTTTTAACATACTTTTTAGTTGTATTGACAATAATTTTTGTTAGTTATAAAGTTTGTAAGAAATTTGGCAAATGTCCTGATCTAAGAATGAAATCAAACTCACAAAACAATAGCACAGCAGACAGCGGTCAAGAACCCGAACCAATTCCTCTTCCAAGACTCAGAACTTCCCCGTAACTTTCCATAAAACAGTAAAGTTCCTCTTAAAGGGGGGGTTGTTACATCCCCACGTTGTATCCTAAAATGCTTAAGCAGCACCTCCTTATCGCCTTTCTATGGAAGAAGCCCTAGTTGGCGGACCATCAGTTCAGTTCGGGTTAAGACGCCTACCAGCTAGGTCATTAAATCGGGGCATCTGCCAAACAAATCGCGTAATTTTGTATTTAACCTTGTTATCCAAATATATTCATTCTCATCAAGTAAATAGTTTCCTTTTTTAAAAAGACCTTTACAGTGTCAGTTGTAACAGTCCGCGTGAATGTCGGTTATTGATTACTACTTTACTGATTATAAAATATAGCCTATAGCACTCAGGGATAACGTAGCTTCGTATTGGTGAAAGAATTTTTGAAATCGAATGAGTAGTTTCGGAGATTACCTCCTACATACAAACAAACAAACAAATTCTATCTCTTTATAATATTATTATAGTATAGATGGTACGGAACCCTTCGTACGCGAGTCCGACTCGCACTTGGGCGGTTTTTATTTTAAAATAATGTATTTTAAATGCACGCTTCTTCGCTGCACTTAAACTTCGTCTTCGACCCTGGTGGCTATCCTATCGACGTAATTCCTTAGGCCATTTTTCCACTGGCTCACGAAACGACACAACAATGTGGTGATGACACAGAATGCCATATACAGGGTGTAAATGAATTTGTGTAATTCCTTCAAACCACGTGGTCTACTGGTGACACAAATTGACCCTGCATGGGATTTTTTCAGATTCAACAAAAAAAAATGTTTCATGAAGAATTATTGATTTTCTGTTTTTGAGTAATTTTAGCGCCCCGAGTTAACTGACTATGCGGAGCGATATTGCGTTAGTCTAACCCGTCAGCTGTGTAGACAGACGTGCTTTCATTGTGTAATGTAGGTATATTTATATCTATACATATAATAAAATCGTGTTTCAGGAGTAACTGAGAATATTTCGTCTGGAACTTATAAATCGCACGGTAACGAAACCATAGCGCGATCTAATTCGACGCCAACGCCATCTAGGGAAGTAAAGATTAAACATATGTTTGCATGTTTATGCAAGCATCACGTAAAAAGAGCTGGCCCAATGCTGTTGACTTTTATAAACAAATATTGTGCTTATCTCAAACTAAATTATTTTTTTTGTTTCATCGCAATCGGTTCACGCAATCAAAAGATATGCAAATAATCAATATCTTCTATACTTATCATAATGAAACAGTAAAAAAACTGTGTCTGTACATTAAATATATAAAAAAAAAAAAATTGAGGGGGTTTAGAAACAGTAATAGAGCACGAATCCAAAAAAAAAATCTGTCTGTTTGTCTGTGTGTCTGTTTGTTTGTACACGCTAATCTTCGGAACTACTGGACGGAATTGAATGATTTTTTTTTGTTGCATAGTTCTTAAGTCTGGGCAACATATAGGCTATAATTTATCTTGGAAACTTGAACACCTGATGCAGAACCGCAACAGACCAGCTAAACTATGAGAGATACAAAAATGGTACTATAGCAAAAATTGTTCCACGTGATGAGCATTTTCTGTTGAGAGAATAAATTTGAAGATTTGGAACACCTGATGTGGAACTCCACGAGCCCAGCTACACTATAACATATATAGGAATGACGTCTTAGCAAGAGTTGTTCAGCCTGATGAGCACTCTCTGTTGACGTATAAAAATTGAAGATCTGGAACACCTGTTATGGAATTCCAAGCGCCCAGCTACATCGTAACACATATAGGAATGACGTTTTAGCAAAAGTTGTTTAATCTGATGAGCACTCTCTGTTGATTTATAAAAATTAAAGATCTGGTACACCTGTTGTGCAACTCCAAGAGCCCAGCTACATATAGCACAATAAACATATCACACATATAGGAATGACGTTTTAGCAAAAGTTGTTCGGTCTGATGGGCATTTCCTACTGACTTATAAAAATCGAAGATCAGAAACATCTGATGTGGAAATCAAAGCTATCACTAATTTCACTGTATAATTATAAAATAACATAAGCTGGGAGTAACTCCACGCGGTGAAGGCGGTAACAGTTTAGGACTGATTTTCGATGACGATGGTATATCATTGAAAATTTTACTCTACTGGCCAAAACTCCCATTTATTTTTTTATTTTATCGAATAAATATGTCTTCGGGCTTATTTTATTTGAGTGTTTAATTTCCTTTTCCATTTATCTTCGTGACACGGTAGCATATCCGGTAACGCAGGGGAGCATTCACTTAGATTTTAATTGATCAGGTATCTTCACAATAAAACTATAACCATGCCTAGAAAGAGGTCAAATCTTTCCTAATGTTCCAAAGGAGCTAAAAGATTGAGGATCATAAGCTCCCAAGAATGTACCGAAGAGCGTCCGGAGAGACTTGATGCTGTTCGAGAACATCAGGCTGCAACTCGCTCCGTGAAAACCTCTTCGGATCGCGAAGTACGCCTGCGTTCTCAGCGTATTTACGCATCTACATCCAGGTCTCTAGAGACCAGTGAGGAATATGATGCGCGACTGACCGCTGATCGTGAACGTCACGCATTGTCTCGCGAGTGGGAGATATTCACGGATGGAGAATTACGTTTGAGTTCTCAGCGTATATACACATCGATTTCGAGGTCTCTAGAGACAAGTGTGGAACGTGATGCGCGACTGACGCTGATCGTGCAAGTCATGCATTGTCTTGCGAATCGGAGACGTTCACGGATAGAGAAATACGCTTGAGTTCCAAGCGTATCTACGCATCAACTTCTAGGTCTCTAGAGACAAGTGGGGAACGTGATTCGCGACTGACCGCTGATCGTGAACGTCACGCATTGTCTCGCGAGTCGGAGACGTTCACGGATAGAGAATTGCGCTTGAGTTCCAAGCATATCTACGCATCGACTTCTAGGTCTCTAAAGACAAGTGGGGAACGTGATGCGCGACTGACCGCTGATTGTGCAAGTCATGCATTGTCTTGCGAATCGGAGACGTTCACGAATAGAGAAATACGCTTGAGTTCCAAGCGTATCTACGCATCGACTTCTAGGTCTCTAGAGACAAGTGGGGAACGTGATGCGCGACTGACCGCTGATCGTGCACGTCACGCATTGTCTCGCGAGTCGGAGACGTTCACGGATAGAGAATTGCGCTTGAGTTCCAAGCATATCTACGCATCGACTTCTAGGTCTCTAGAGACAAGTGGGGAACATGATGCGCGACTGACCGCTGATCGTGAACTTCACGCATTGTCTCGCGAGTCGGAGACGTTCACGGATAGACAAATACGCTTGAGTTCCAAGCGTACCTACGCATCGACTTCTAGATTTCTAGAGACAAGTGGGGAACGTGATGCGCGACTGACCGCTGATCGTGAACGTCACGCATTGTCTCGCGAGTCGAAGACGTTCATGGATAGAGAATTGCGCTTGAGTTCCAAGCGTATCTACGCATCGACTTCTAGGTCTCTAGAGACAAGTAGGGAACGTGATGCATGACTGACCGCTGATCGTGAACGTCACACATTGTCTCGCGAGTCGGAGACGTTCACGGATAGAGAATTGCGCTTGAGTTCCAAGCGTATCTACGCATCGACTTCTAGGTCTCTAGAGACAAGTGGGGAACGTGATGCGGGACTGACCGCTGATCGTGAACGTCACGCATTGTCTTGCGAGTCGGAGATGTTCACGGATAGAGAATTACGCTTGAGTTCCAAGCGTATCTACGCATCGACTTCTAGGTCCCTAGAGACAAGTGGGGAACGTGATGCGCGACTGACCGCTGATCGTGAACGTCACGTATTGTCTCGCGAGTCGGAGATGTTCACGGATAAAGAATTGCACTTGAGTTCTCAGCGTATCTACGCATCTGCTTCTAGGTCTCTAGAGACATCAGACGTTTCCGATCTTCGATTTTGATGACCCCGTTGTCGTTGGCATAAGCAACAGGATCCGCGTACGAAGTCGCGGGCAGAAGCTAGTTAATAATATGACAACTGGTGGGTAGAATAAAATATGAGTTAAGTCACGTAATGACTAAGCATTGTAAACCAGTCGGCGAATACACTAGTTTCTGTCAAGGCGTGTTTTACTTCCCCTCTCATATTCAACAGTGGCGACGAGATTTTACGAACTTATCGTGTGTACGGTGATTGTGAACATGAAGGGATCAATTGGAAAAATATCGGAATTCGATATCCATAAAGATGACTGGAGGATTTTTGTGGAACGGTTAGAACAATATTTCGTAGTGAATGAGGTTAAGGACACTTTGCAAGTACCGACATTAATCACAGTAATGGGTACCGAAAGCTACGAATTATTAGTGAATTTGTGCACTCCTGTGAAACCAAAAAACAAAACTTTTCAACAAATTGTGGATATCATGGAAAGGCATTTACAACCGAGACCGAGCGAACTCGCCGAACGGTATAAATTTCGGCGTAGGACGCAGAAGGGGGGGGGAGAGCATTCTAGAATATGTGGCCGCACTCAAGAAGATGTCCATGACTTGCGAGTTTGGTAGTTGGTTAGAAGAAAGTTTGCGGGATCAGTTAGTTTGTGGCATCAGCAGTGAAGTAATTAGACAACGTTTGTTCGCTGAAAGCAAACTAGATTTCGCGAAGGCCTATAGCTTAGCAGTTAATTTGGAAGCAGCTGAAAAAGACGCGGCTGCAGTGGAAGGTCATGAAAAATCACCAAACACAGCCGTAGCGGTGGACTGCCAGGCGATGGTGGCGGGAACGTCGCGGATGGGGAGCGTAGTAGCACGCAATGCGCGGGACGTCTACGGCGCGGAACGTCAAGCCGCCTCGCGTAGGCCGCGGCCGCGGGGTGCCTACGCACCGCCTGCGCCCGCGCCCACGCAGCTTGGTGAGCGTGCTCAGCGACAGCGACCGTGTAAGGTGTGCGGCGGTGCACACGATGCGGCAGGCTGTAGGTTTAGCCAGTATGTTTGCCGGGCGTGCAACAGGCCGGGTCACTTGCAGCGTGTGTGCCCAAGGGTGACCGACCAGTACTGCGTAGAAGTTTCGAGTGAAGGTGAAGACCAATTAAGTGACAGTAACGAGAGTGAAGAGGTAATTTTTATTGATTTTAATCAGTTATCTTTAAATCAGTGCAGACCGATATTAATTCCCCTTAATATACATGGCAAGGTAGTCACTATGGAGTGTGATACAGGCAGTGCTATATCTTGTATTAGTCTTGAAATGTACAAAAAAGAATTCAGTGACTTATCCATTAAACATTGTAAGTTAGTGTTAAGATATTACACTGGAGAAATCGTGCAACCGGTTGGTGTTATTCGGCCACGGGTTAAACATAAGGATTTAGTTAAGACGTTAGATTTGTATGTAATTAACGATGCAAAAACTGCTTTGTTAGGCAGACAGTGGCTATTTGAATTAAATATGCAGCTTCCCTGTTTTGAGTATAGCGATGTAAATACATTGAATAGTGAATCATTGTTGTTACAATTCAGTTCCAGATATTGTAATGTGTTCGCGGAGGGACTGGGCTGCTATACCGGCGGGCCGGTGAGCATCCACGTGCGTGACGGCGCGCGGCCCGTGTTCATGCGCGCGCGCCCCCTGGCGTACGCGCTGCGCGAGCCGGTGGAGCGCGTGCTTGAGCAGCACGTGCGGGACGGTATCCTCACACCCGTCGAGCGGTCTGACTGGGCCACACCTATTGTGCCAGTCGTAAAAAAGGATGGTAATATCAGGATTTGTGCCGATTATAAAATAACTCTTAACAAAGTCTTAGAAATTGACCGTTACCCACTTCCCAGAGTAGAAGATTTGTTAACGCGTTTACACGGGGGGCAGCGATTTAGTAAAATTGACCTCTCCCAGGCATATGCGCAATTTGTATTAGACGATTCAAAAAAATGTACCGTTATTAATACCCACAAAGGTTTATTCGTATACAATCGTTTAGTGTATGGTCTAGCTTCGAGTCCGGGCATATTTCAACGTCACTTAGAGGAAATGTTTGCAGATTTACGTTGTGTTGGAGTTTTTATTGACGATATTATTATTACCGGCAAATCTACAGAGGAACACATAGATAATTTGCACAAAGTATTTCAAAGGTTACAGAAATATGGGCTACGTGTTAAGAAGGAGAAATGTGTCTTTTTCACAGAGTCAATTAGTTATCTCGGGCATGTAATAACAAAAGACGGTATACATACTTGTCCTAATAAAATTATAGCTATCAGTAACACACCTGCGCCGTCTAACGTAGCAGAACTTAGATCGTTTATTGGTATGATTATGTACTATTCTAAATTTGTTCAAAACATAAGTACGTTGTTAGCACCACTTTACGATTTATTAAAAGCAGGGGTGAAATATGAATGGACCGGTAAATGTGAAAGGGCTTTCGAAGAACTGAAGGCTAGGTTAACGAGTAGTGAGGTCCTCATGCATTACACGCCGTCGCTGCCGCTGGTGTTGACGGCGGATGCGAGCAGTGTGGGCGTGGGCGCGGTGTTGGCGCACCACACACCGGCGGGGGAGCGCCCCGTGGCGTACGCGTCTCGCTCACTGACTCCAGCGGAGCGACATTATTCACAGATAGATAGGGAGGCGCTTGCTATAGTATTTGCTATTCGTAAATTTCATCAGTACTTGTATGGAAGGAAATTTCTTTTGAAAACAGATCACAAACCTCTAACATACATATTAGGTGATAAAGTAGGTATACCAGTCATGGCAGCGTCAAGGTTGCAACGTTGGGCTGTACTTTTATCGGGTTATCAATATGATATTGAGTATGTTAGCTCAAAGAAAAACTGTGCTGACGCGTTATCAAGGCTGCCACCCCATGCGAATAAGCGAGATATTTCCGTGAAAGAAATTGCATACAGTAATTTTGTTGAAAATTTTTTACCTGTGACAAATGATGATGTCAGGAAGGCAACCGTTAAGGATAGTATTCTGAGTAGAATCAAATTTTATATAGAAGGGGGTTGGCCAATAACCTGCCCGGAAGAGGAATTAAAAGCATATTTTGACAGGCGCAACGAATTATATATTGAGAACGGTTGTATTATGTGGGGCTATAGGATGATTATACCTGACGTATTGAGATCAATTGTGTTAAAACAATTGCATATTAGTCATATGGGCATTGTGAAAACGAAGGGCTGGGCTAGGAGCTATGTGTGGTGGCCGCGCATTGATAACGACGTGGAGACTCTGTGCCGCGAGTGTGACACGTGTGCGCGGGAGGGGGACGCGCCGCCGCGTGCGCCGCCGCAGGCCTGGCCGTACGTCTCACAGCCGTGGACTCGACTTCATATTGACTTTTTAGGACCTTATAGGGGTGAATCATATTTAGTATTGGTGGACTCGAGTTCGAAGTGGTTGGAGGTTTTTGAAATGAAACAAAAGAATGCGGCTAGCGTCATTAAGATACTGCGGAGTACTTTTGCGAGATTTGGTTTACCGGTGGAACTGGTGTCTGACCAGGGGCCACCGTTTACAAGCTTAGAATTTGAAACATTTTTAAAGATTAACGGAATTAGGCAGCGATTTTCACCGGCTTATCATCCTGCATCTAACGGGGCCGCCGAGAATGCAGTTAAGTTATGCAAGCGGGCTTTAAAAAAAGCATTTAGAGATAATGTTGATATCGATGCCGCTCTGCAGACTTTCTTGTTGGCTTATAGGAATACAGTGCATAGTACAACAGGGGAGACACCCGCTAAGTTATTGCAGAAACGTACATTGCGCTCCCGTTTAGATCTGCTTCGTAGCGATTATGTAGTTGATAACCGAGTACGAACTGCGCAGGAGAATCAGACTAAATGGGCAGGTGGAGTCCAACGTAATTTTAACCAGGGGGATACTGTATGGGCAAGAGGTTACGGAACGCAGGATAAGTGGGTTAAAGGGAAGGTTTTAAGCAACGAAGGTTCACGTAGGTATGTGTTAGATAGTGGTAACGGACAATTAATAAAAAGGCATGTAGACCAAATTCGGCGCAGATCTCGTTTATCCGATGTCCTTTGTCCTAGTGAGGACACGCTCACGAGCGGGTGTGAGAATGCCGTTTCGACCGAGGGTGTGGTGGTGGATAGGAGTTGTGTAAGTTCACCAGCACGGGAAATAATCCAAAAGCAACCGCCTGTGGTTACAGAAGGGCTTAAGGCAAGCACGTCCCATTCACCACCGCAACCCAAGTCCCCATATCCTAAGAGAAATCGCAAACCAGTTGTTCGGTTTGGTTTTGAAATAGATTAAGTTTTATGTATGGAATAAATCATGTTTTGTTTTGTATAACTTACTTAAGGGTCCTTATTTAGTGGTGGAGGTGTAATGTAGGTATATTTATATTAATAATATGACAACTGGTGGGTAGAATAAAATATGAGTTAAGTCACGTAATGACTAAGCATTGTAAACCAGTCGGCGAATACACTAGTTTCTGTCAAGGCGTGTTTTACTTCCCCTCTCATATTCAACACATTGGTTTATGCGTGGCATCGAAATGTTCTGTCATATAATTTGTTTTTTTCTGCAAAATTATTTTTGCTTATTTTTATTGAATCCTTATTAGGTGGTTAAGATACGATCACTTACCAGTACCGCAAGAAAAAAATGAATTTTATTTTTTTTCATTTTTAATCAAGCTAAATCCCGCGAGGGTTCAATCTACACCAGCAGTACCTAGATCATGTGGTTTGAGGGAATTACACGAATTCGTTTACACCCTGTATAGACTGTTTATTCAAATAAAAAAAATATTTTTGTATAAAGAAGACAGAGATTATGAGAAAGAGTATTTTTGCATGGGTCCTAAAATATTTAATAAATTACCAACAGAACTAAAATTTTTAAATATAAATGCTATTCAAAAAAAGATTAAAAAACCTTCTAGTTAATAAATGTTATTATAATTTAAAAGACTTTATGAATGACTCATTTTAGACTTATGACCAATGCATGATGTATTTTTATTCTTGACATTTTAATTATTATTCATTTTTTTAAAATTTTTATTGATTTTATTATTTTGATTTTCAATGGAGATTACTCATTTGTACACCTTTATAGGTAAAACATGTTGGAATGTATAACAACTTATTGAACATCAAAAACACTATGTAATGTATGTATTATCATACATGTTTAGCGCGAATAAAATGATTTGATTTGATTTGAAAGAAAGAAAGATAGCTCAGCCAGCGGCATCTATACATGCGGGATTTCGCAAATACCGAGCTCTCGCGCGATCAAAAATTATTCTTCACAACCCTTTACAGCGGTTACGCACTGCATCCCATCCGGATCCGTGAAAATACGGATATAAAAACTCGGACCGAATTCGGATATTGCTTTTCGCACTGCATCCGATCCGAATTCGTGAAAATAAGGATCTAGGGTCTAAAAATCTCGGGCCGAATTTGGATATTGTTTACCCACTAATCCGATCTCTGATCCAAATCCAGCCAATTCAGGGGTCATCTTTGTCATTTGTCCGATTTGAATACGAGGTAATGCGAAAGCGTTCATACAAACAGTACTACGGCTACTTCGGTCCGTCAATATTTCTTCCGGATTGGACACTCACGGATAACGGAGAGAAATCCGATGACGGAAGTCGGATCTACAGGGTGTTAACGAAATCGTGTAATTCCTTCAAACCACGTGATCTACTGGTGACACAGATTAACCCTAAATAGGATTTTTCGAAAGCCAATGAAAAAAAAAATCTAAAAAAAATTGTTGGATTTCAGTTTCTGACTCTTTATAAAGCCTTGAATTATCTGACTGCAAAGAGCGATATCACGTTAGTCGTTCCTGCCAGCCGTGTCGCCGTACTTTCATTAATTTATGCGTGGCATCGAAATGTTCACAAAAATAAAATAATTTTTTTTGCAAAAAAAAAATTCTTGTTTTTTTACTGAATCCTTATTAGGTGATTTAGATACGATCGGTAACAAAGCCGCATGAAAAAAAAAAGAATTTTATTTTTTTATTTTTAATCAAGCTAAATCCCGTGCGGGGCCTATCTACACCAGTAGTAGATCATGTGGTTTTAAGGAATTACACGAATTCGTTAACACCCTGTAGTGCGTAAACTACCATACAAATAGTTCTATGACTACTACGGAACGTATTTTCACGGATTCGGATCGCATGCAATGCGTAACCAATGTTTGACGACACGTTTGGTGCAGTGGCTAAGCGATTGGCTTCTGCGGTACGGGTCGTGGGTTCGATTCCCACACGGAACAAAAATTTGTATGGCCTACAGATGGTTGTTCCGGGTCTGGGCGTTTGTTTGTGAGATTTGTGTCTGTAAACGCACCCACGATACAAGAGAAATCTTAGTGTGGGGCAATGTTTTCATACCAAAAAAAAAAAAACGCTCTTAGAAACGCGAAAGGAAATTATGAATTACTTTGTAAATGCATTTTAAGGAAACAGTATCCGGTGTTCCTAGCTGTAAACGTTGTGTATTCACCTGCAAAGTTTAATAACAACGACGACGTAGAAAGGGTGGCTTGTCCATCGCCTACAGCCATTTATTGTGTCGTGAAATTTGAATCCATTTGTTAAAAGCTCGCTGTCAACTGTTTGTTCTTTACTGACCTGTCTGGTTAGGCGTGGTGTCTATGATACTTCTGCATATGACTTATGGAAAAGGACGGGCAAGTGCGAGTAGAATTCGCGCCACGAGGGTTTTGTACCATTTTATAACGTAAAGTGGAATTATTACGGGAATACAAAATTTCGTCGCTTAGCTAACAATATCGCGCAACAAACTTTTAATACTTTTTCAGGAAGGTCTTAAAAGTGCTAATTTATTGCATTTAAAATTAAATTAGCTGTATTTGTAATAAGTGCTATAATTATGTGTAAACTGTTATTTTAATACGTCTCTGGTGATTCTAACTAAGATGGTTTGATGCTTGATAAAACGAATTATCCAATGAATATAAAAACCGCCAAATTTCAACTTCAGCGGTATTGTTAGCTAAGCGACGATTTTCAGTATCAAAAAAAAAATACGCTAGTTGAAGTTTTTCACGAAGTAATTTAAAATAATTCTAATTCTATTTGAAATTACTTCTTGTAAAACTTAATTTAGCAATTTGATGAATGATTTTCAGAATGTTTCCTGTACTTGTTTTATGAGTTCTTCCTTCACACAAAATTTCAAGATTCTAGGTCAACAGGAGTACCTTATAGGTTTTGACGTGTCAGTCAATTACTCAGTGAGAATGAAAATAAACTTTGAAAGGTTTCATGTTTTTATTACGTTGAGAGAAATAAGCATATAGCTTACTATTCAGAAAGATGACTGCCAAAAACTCACTTAGACTGTTCAAGCATTAGACAAGAAATTTAAAAAAAAAAAAACTCATTAAATAAATCTCATACAATTGGGTTGCCGTTGGTCCCAAACTAGGCTAAGCCTGTACCTTCGGCACCTTTTTTTTTTTTTTTTTTATTGTCATTTGAGAAATTATTGATTCATTACATTATTATTCTTCTACACTTCGAATGAATAAAACTAGGATTCTACGAGACGAGACTAGTGTGGAGTCCACCAGTTTGTTTCCTTTTGTGTCGTCAAATGAGAATTCATTATTGTAATGTAGCTTATAAGGAAACGTGAAAAGAATAATGAAAAAAAAAATAGATGTTTTGCAACCTTCGAGTAACGCGGTCGACATAGTCGGGAGTGACCATGCGGAACATTTCCCCTCTGTCAAGTCGCTTAGGCCCCATTTGACAGTTCCTGTCAAATTGGGTCTAAGTTTGTTTTATTTTTAATGTACGAATGTCGTAGCTACAGGGTAGAATGCATAAATGTGTGAGACCTTCCCACCGCAAAAAATGAGAGACTTTTTTGTATTGAAAGAGAACGCTGAGGCCACTCCCGACGTAGATGACGACCGCGTTACTCTAAGAATGCAACGGTCCATCACTCAAGTAGAAACTACTCGGAAAGAAATAAAATGTGTATACTAAAAGCAGCGTCAATTCACCCGGGGCAGTAAAGAACAGCCAGTCAGCAGCGGGCTTATAACAAATGGATTCACATTTCACGATACAATAAATATGCTTATTGCTACCTTTTATCCGCTCTCTAACAAAAGTGTCTTGGCGCATCCGGCTCGGTGTGTCTTCACGCTTGCATCACACAATGTGGTAAGTAGAGTACTATGTGTCAAAAGATTTGGAGATTTCGTGTTGAAAACTGAATACGAAGAAAAGAAAATATCGCCGGGTTAATTCAAAAACCAACTAACTGTCCAAATCGTGATTTCGAGTAATGGCGTTTTGAACATTTGTGTCCTAAAACACATGCTATCCTAGATAAGATAGTATACGAGATTTTAGGGTACAAACTTAGATAAGATAGTATACAGGGTGGTAATTTGAGATGGGGCATGAAGGGCAACTACCTTAACCATTGTAACTACAGGAAAACGTTCTTAGAAGACCACCCCTAACTTTTGGGATAATTTCAATCGGCACTCACAGATTTTGAAAAAAAAGTACAGTCAGCGAGAAAAAGGGCTTTTTTCACAAAACTTTTTTATGATGCCAATCGATCCCATTTCCCATAAGGATCAAAAGACTCTTCCGGACCAACTGAGGTTTGAGTACTAGAAACGTCAGAAATAACAAAAAACTTATTTGAGATGGGTTATTTATAAGGACAGCTACCTTAATCGTTGTCGCTACAGGAAAATGTTGATAGCAAACTGGCCATAATTTTTAACATTATTTCAAAATGCATAAAGAGAAATTGAAAAAAAAAAATGGTACAGGCAGCAAAAAAATGGTCAGTTCTCACAAAACTTTTTTATGATGCCAATCGATCCTATTTTCCATGAGAATCAAATTACTCTGCCGGACCTACCGAGGTTAAAGTACTAGAAACGTCAGAAATCACGAAAAACAACATTTTCTGAAAAGAGACGCCTATGCCGAAAAATTTTTTTATTTTATTTTCAAAATCTGTGAATGCAGTTCGAAATATTTTCAAAAAATATGGACAGTCTCTTTCTCTAGCCACAACGGTTAAGGTAGCTGCCCTTATTACTACCCCATCTCAAATAAGTTTTTTGCGTTTTCTGACTTTTCTAGTACTCCAACCTCAGTTGGTCCAGAAGACTCTTTTGATCCCTATGGGATATGGGATTGACTGGCATCATAAAAAAGTTTTGTGAAAACAGCCCTTTTTCTCGCTGACTGTACTTTTTTTTCAAAATCCGGGAATGCCGATTTAAATTATCCCAAAAGTTAGGGGTGGTCTTCTCAGAACGTTTTCCTATAGCTACAATGGTTAAGGTAGTTGCCCTTCATACCCCATCTCAATTTACCACCCTGTATATGAAATTTTAGGACACAAACTTTCCAAACGCCATTACTCGAAATCATGATTTGGACAGATAGTTGGTTTTTGAATTAACCCGGCGATATTATGTTACATTTAACCGTGTATAAAGAATGCCACCATGTGTGTCGTTAAATGCAACTAAGGACGTTTTTCCACGGTTCACGACATGCCATGAAAAAATGTGGTGACAACTCCGAGCGCTGCTTCGTTGGTCCAGTGATCGCTAGCGTGACTGCTGAGCGTGAGATTCTGGGTTCGATCCCCAAGTCGGGCAAAGTGTTATTGGTTTTCCGAAGAGATGGGACTAAACCGACAGTTTAGACCAGTGACTTTCCATTGAACTGTCTTTCAACTGCCATTGAACTATTAGGAACTTCAATAATACACATTGAAGTTTTAGCAGAATATCCAATCTATCACAATTGTAATGGCATCTCAATAGAGATGACAAATTACAATGAACAAGATGGGATGACAAATTGTATGTCATTTTAATTAAATTAGCAGACTTGGCTTCCTGGACTTTTACGGCTTATTATTCATCCCATACATTAAGAAGCGCAAAAGACGAAAAAAAATGTCCTTCCTCTTTTCGACACCGACATCCATTCTTTCGAACCCACAGTAATGAGGTAACAAGACTCATTCCACATGTTTGTACACAATTACAAGTTTTATCAGAAAAGACTGTTCCCAACTCCTTATAATGAAACGAAAAACATCCAACATTGTCAAGGCTACCGCCATTCAATGCGGACTTTTTCCTCCAATGTGGAGAGCAGTACTGAAATAATTATGTATTTCTTTTTCAATAGAAGTTTCTTAGCAACCCTTAGCTTTAGGGGAGTTTCCCTTTATGCTTAATCACGTCACGTCTTTGTTCGTACACGAAATAGAAAAGTGTAGAAGGTACATGTTTTGGCGAGCTACCGAAGTAACTGAACAATAAGCATGAATAAATAAATTATCGGCTTAAACTCTTCCTGAATTCTCTTCTTAAATTTATTAAGGTTATGTAAACAGCATGATATCGATCCATTCGTAACTAGTGTGTCCTCAGCCAGGAAGAGTTTAAGCCAAAACTTTTTCATCTAGTTTAATTTTATTATTAGGTTATGAAAGCTGTTAAGCAAGAAGAGTGAGCAAAAAAAAAAGATGTTTTTTTTGTTAAGCTTTTTTAATATTATTTTGTTCGTGTAGGCTATAAATGTCCATAGAATAGTTATTGTTCTGTTATTTATAAGTGAAGACTTGTAATTGGCTGTCGGTCTGATTTACTGGTACTAGTCTGTTTTTTTAGCTGTAAGTCTTCCATATTAATTTAAATAAATAAATAAATGAAATTTATATTCTAGATTGCAGATAGTGCAACTAAATTGTCGAGACTTTTTCTAAGGGCCCTTTTCCTGTCATCCGTATTTTCGCCCGCGCGCGGATCTAGTACGCATGCAGGCTGCCCGCATCCTATAATTTCATACACGTTTTTCCTACTATGCGGGCAGCACGCGCACGGAACGCGGATTGGCTGCGGGCGTGTAGCCCGCGTGCGTGCTAACCGGATGCGGGCGGCGTTCTTCTGCCTTCAGTGTTGTTTTTACTGTGACGCGGGTCGCACGCATAGTCATAGTACGCATGATTACTTTTTTAACGTTCATCTTTGTGCACGAGTTTAGTCACTAGCGACACGCACGACACTGCAGCGGTAAACGAAATCTTTGTCCTGCGTGTGGCCAGGAGCGTACTATCACCCGCATGCGGACCAGATCCGCGCGCGGGCGAAAATACGAATGACAGGAAAAGGGCCCTAACTGCATGTAAAGCCTATTCGAAATAAAAAAAATTGAATTTTGAATTTGATTAGTCTGTCCTTTTATTTTCTTCATGTGAGCATCCTTGCTACGTGCTTGATAGAAGTAGAACTTTTTAGGGTTCCGTACTCAAAGGGTAAAACGGGACCCTATTACTAAGACTCCGCTGTCCGTCCGTCCGTCTGTCACCAGGCTGTATCTCATGAACCGTGATAGTTAGACAGTTGAAATTTTCACAGATGATGTATTTCTGTTGCCGCTATAACAACAAATACTAAAAAACAGTATACAATAAATATTTAAGGGGGCTCCCATACAACAAACGTGATTTTTTTGCCGGTTTTATAGATAACTAGCTTTTGTCCGCACCTTCGCTTGCGTGAAATTTTGAACCCGTTAAGTGACGATTTTCCATACAAACTTTCATCCCCTATTTAAATCCTTTAGGGGTTGAATTTCGAAAAATCCTTCCTTAATCCTTGTCTACATTATAAAGGGAACCTCTGTGCAAAATTTCAGCTTTCTAGGTCCAAGGGTTTGGACTGGGCGTTGATGAGTCAGTCAGTCAGGACTTTTCTTTTTATTTATATAGGATGGTTCAAAAGTCGTGGATCAAACGAAACAGGGCGATAGTTAGGGTTATTTGCAGTGAAAAATATCTGTGTGGCAGAGCCCTAACTTGATCTCCTTAAAAGTTATGACACTAAGAGTGTTTCAAAATTTGTAATAAATAGGCAATTAAAGTAAAACGGATACCTATTTCAAAACAATAAATGGTGTTTAGTTGCTTGAAAGTGCTTTTATGACAGTGGGTACCATGATTTATGAGTATTGGCACTTTTTTCATTATCTTTTAAGTCTCATGAAAAAATATTTGTAATATAAGTTTTTAAAGTTTTAGTTCATCCGTGACCATGGCGCTTGTAACGGTGCCGAAATATCGGAAACTCACATCAAATAATAAACATGGTAAATATCCCGTTTTAACCTCTAAAAAACCTTTATGCAGATGATCTTCAAATTTATAGTCAAGCCCCTCTTGGAAAGTTGTCAGAAGCCATTGATGCCATAAATCTAGACCTGGCTCGAATAGGTGAGTGGAGTAAAGAGTTTGGACTGAAGGTCAACCCCACTAAAACCCAGCTAACTGTTGTGGGCGGTTCCCGGACAGTCTCCAGGATTGATTGGTCTGTACTTCCCCAGGTTTCTTTTAATAACACTATAATTCCTATAACCGACAAAGTTAAGAACCTGGGGATTTACATTGACAGTACCCTTTCCTGGACCTCACAACTGCAGGAAGTCAGTCGTAAGATGTTCGCTTCTGCGGGCTCCTTAAGACGTCTTCGAAATTTCCTTCCAATTACCACCAAAATTGCGCTAGCACAATCTCTTCTTCTCCCCATCCTCGACTATGCTGATGCCAGCTATCTTGATCTAACTGAGGAACAATTTGGAAAGCTTGAGCGACTTCAAAATCTTTGCATCAGATTCATATTTGGTTTGCGTAAATATGATCATGTTTCTGAATTTCGTACTAAGCTCAAATGGCTACCTATTCGCCTTCGCCGGAATGCCCATATTCTTTCTCTACTTTACAATGTTCTCTTTAATCCTTCCACCCCGTTTTACCTTAAAGAACGCTTCGAGTTCCTCTGTGACACACATTCTAGGTTCTTGAGATCATCAGAAAATCTTAAATTAAAACTACAACAGCATTCCACTTCCTTTTTAGACAAGTCTTTTACAGTTCAAGCTGCTCGCTTGTGGAATGCATTACCACTTAATGTGAGACGTGCACAATCACAGCCAGTGTTTAAAAAGTTAGTGAAGGAGCATTACTTGTCTCTTTAATTTGCAATTTCTTGATTATTGCTCAGATTTCATCTACTTTCTTATTTAAAATATATTTATTTATTAGTTTGTTTAATACATGTATGTAACGTCTTCTTTTTATTTATTTGTGTAATTATTGATATGTATTTTATGTTATTATATCTAAGTAATATTATGTACGATACGTACTTATACACCAGGACTGCCCTTATCTCTTTCCGTTCTTTTAGTCCATCCTAAGGTTGTCTGGAAGAGATCGCCTTGTGCGATAAGACCGCCCATTGTACATATTATGTAAATATTTGTATTCCTTTTCTTTTGTTTCCGGTGTATTATGTACAATAAAGAGTATATAAATAAATAAATAAATAAATAAATAAAAATATTTCTAACTTTAGAAACTTACTGTAAAAAAAAAATCTACCATAAAATGCTGCAAATAACCCCAACTATCGTCCTGTTTCGTTTGATCCACGACTTTTGAACCACCCTGTATAGATGGTTTGGAACCCTTCGTACGCGAGTCCGACTCGCACTTGACCGGTTTTTTTTTGTTTGTTTGTTTGTAAATTGTCCTTGCAGACCGTTTCTACGTTACCGGGCAGTTATTAGCGACACTGAATGGGTCTCCAGCCAATGGAGGGGAAATAAAATACTTAACCTAAGCTAAACCAACCTAACATTATGACATGACTACTAGCAACAAGCTCGGTAGACCATCGGCGGTGGGAAGTCGCTACGGGCTTCGCCGGCGAGGAAGTAGGACTGTTGTGTTTATGATGCTTCCGAGAATTAAATAGTACGAAACTAATGACCAGTGATCGGAAAAACGTGAGCTAATTTACCTAAACTTCATAGAACAGAGACAAAAAGTGGAGACTTCAAGATGATTTTTTTTTCTAATTTTGATAATTTACTCAAAACCAGTAGACATGTTTTTTATTGTATTCAAAAAATAAAAGACAATCTCCTTTTTTTAAAAAATAAAAAATCTCTTTTTTGAAAACATTAAAAAACGTTGGCTGGTTTTGTGTAAAGGAAAAAAAAAACAGGAAACGAATTCAATTGTTTTCTGTATAATGTACTTTAGTGATGTACCGAAGCCCGGGACAATTTTCCCGAAAAAAATATTTGTCGTAGGGAAGTCTCCACTTTTTGTCTCTGTTCTTTGAAGTTTAGGTAAATTAGCTCACCTTTTTCCGATCACTGCTAATGACGTATGTGTAAGTATACAATCTTTTGTCTTTCCCGTCGGCACGAGAATAGCTCATGCCCATGCGAGCATGCTCAGGAATTGTGTGTTAGTATGTAAGTAATTGAGTTATTTCATTTTAAATGTGTGTCTGTTGTTTGGACAGCACTAATTTTAATATTATTTGTATGCTCTCGAGTAAAATGTGGCGAACTGACCATCTTATTATAACATCCTATTGTATTGGAACCTACATTTACGAATAAATTTGATTTGATTTGATGCATTTGTGAAAAGATTAGCCAGTTAGCAAAGTGGAGCTTACTACCCACTGTGCGCCGGACAAATCATGACTGGTCACAACTAAAAATCAGCTGTTCCATACCAAATTGTGTGTCAAGTCAATTTAAGTGGTCAAGACTACATTGTTCTCTCATACTAAATCATAGTACTGTATTTATTGAAGTTGTTAAAGATATCCTTTTTTTAAAAGAGTAACCATGGAGTTTCTTGCCGGCTCTTCTCCATAGGAAACGACTAATTGGAATCGTGCACCTAAATTCGACTTTTCATAAGCGCCTGTAGGTATTGCTTTATATGTGAAAGTTTTATTTTTGATTTGATTTGAAATAATCAAAGTTGCTTAACAAAATGTATGGAGCAACAATTTTTTTTCACGATTTCAGCTTTTATCCCATAGTAAAAGTTGTATAGAATGTTGAGCAGAGTTTTCGGATGTCAAGCGACAAACCAGTCAAGTCATGCTGTATAATTTAGCCTCAATTCGAAGTACCTATTATGGTATATCTACACCAGTGCGCTTTCATGTTCATCTTGCGGTTTCAACTTTCTTCCTCTTCCGTCAAGCGCATGCAATATTGATTGCCATAAGACGCATGCAGCTTATCGTCTACACCGGTACGCCTCGGTCAGTCGTCAGTCGACATACAATAGACGGATTAGGGGCATGCGCTTTTGTCGAACTTGTATAAAGACATGCGCTATTGCATGCGCTATGGCGCTTCACGCATGCTTCAGACGAAGACGCAAGATGAACATGAAAGCGCACTGGTGTAGACATAGCTATAAGCTTTTCAGAACATCAAATATGCTATAGTTACCGTCCGCGAGGCCTAAGCTGAGCATTGCATTTGTGTGAGAATGAATGCAGACACGTCCTTTGCTTGGTTCAAACCGGTATATACTGCTTTTTGGCAATCATTTCTATGTGCACTCACACAAATACAAGGCTCAGCTTACGCCTCGCCAGTTGTACATTATTATATCGTCATTTTTTACCTCGCATATTATATTCAAAGAATTGCCAGCGGGAAAATGAATTATCCTCTATTACCATGACTATGATAAATTGATATGGCAACACAGGAGTCAGGAATGAGTGATGACGTGGCATGATGGTCTGATTCACGATGTTCCTAATATCCAGGGACTGACTTAATTTGTCCACGTCTGAGGAAATCGTGTAATATTTTTTTGTGTGTTATAATTTCTTTGGGACTAGTTATAAATGGCGCCCGAGTCGCGCACACAATATACGCTGCGTTTTGCGTAAAGTTGTATCAATTTCTATGCAACGGATGACATCAAGCGCCCGACGACGTCCGTTGAACGCTCGTCATACGTGCGTATGACGAGCGCCCCTACTTTCTTACTGTTTTTCCTTGTCGTTTCCTCTGCATCAATAATAAAAAAATAAAAGAAACATTACTGGGCACGTGTTTCAAAAGTTACAGCAAAAATGTGGACATTTTGTCTCGTTTGACGCTCCTAGTGTACGATCAGCGGACAACGCGCGGTCGGCGTGCGCCCGAAACGCAGCGTACTAAGGGCGCGCTTCGTACGCTTGTTGTCTTTTTTACTTAGTAATTGGGTGGTTTTATAAAAAGCGGTACAATTACTGGAGTAGTTGATCACTTTATCTTGTTATTTGTACAAAGAGGACGTCCCTGTCTGTCCTTCTGACAATTCGACTGCCCGTGTCCTACTAGAGATAGGAATTTGACATTACTTCTATGAAGCTCAATGTCTTAGCTTCTATCTCTAGTAGGAGAAACCGACGATAGATAGATTATTTAAAACGGCCGCGCAGGCAACACAGTTCAGTCACAGTTTTACAATCCAAACAGTTGGTTAAGTACCTACATTATAATTACACAGAATTATGAAAATTATCATTAATATATTATTATCTAAGTTTAATCGTGTGTAATTGACTATTTTATTATCTACTATTACTATTGATTATGTTGACATGTTTGTTGTAATTTATAATAATATTGTATCTGTAAATTCTATGACTTTGCATGCCGTAAGGTAGAATGTAGCGGAAACACTTTATGTACAACCTTATACATTGTTGGCAAATAAATAAATCAATCAATCAATTAGGTAAAGCCTTTGAGGCCTCGCCCACGGCGACTTTTTGTAGCGATGCAGTAGCGATGCTGTCGCGCATGCGTATCGATACAGCCGCGATGCTGTCGCTGGCTGTGTACCTTCGCACAGATTCTGTACCTAGCGATAGTATTAGATTCAGTAGCGATGCAGAAGCGCGTTTACAAAACGCGCTACTGCATCGCTACAAAAAGTCGCCGTGGGCGAGGGGCCTTTGATGTCGGGCGATGCCACCGTCCGTGTAAGTGTTGCCTAACTGTATGTACTGTAAATCTGTGACTGAACTGAGCGGCCTGCGCCCCTGTATACGTTTAAGCGCAATTCAGACTACGCTATACTATTTCGCTATATGGTAAAGCATATTGCGTCATAAGCTATAACTATTTAGCATGACGTTCACACTATAAGCTATATCGCAAGCCGGTTTACTACGTATAGCAAGTTATTTGACAGCAATCTGTCGGGTGACGGACGGGGTAGAAGTGAATCGGAGCGGGGACCGGAGAATCTCACGATATAGCTCTGAGAATCGCCCAAGTTTATCGCGTACATGAAGCCAATACTTAGCATAGCGTTGTGTGAACGTGTCCATATAAAATGTATGCTGAACGATATCGTTCTGCTATACAATATTTAATATCTACATATTATAGCGTAGGCTGAACTGCGCATTAGGATAAGCCGCACTCAAATCTTAAAAAAATCGTTTGTATAGTTGATAGTAATATTTTCTATTAGACATTATTTTCCTCTGATTTATTGTTATTTCCGGGCAAAGCTAACGAGTTGCGTTGTCTTTGCCTATAGTTGGTAAATTGTCCAGAACAAATATATAATGAAGGAAGTGATCGTATTTGTTCGATATTTTCCTTAAGGAAGAATAGAGTATTGATATTCCTGTTCGGCACACGATAAGTTTTGGAATAACTCGATATGAATTCAACTTGCAAAATCTAGTTAAAAATAAGCTATTTTAATCTATGGGAGTCTTTTAAAAGTAATTGGTTGGCAAACTTCTTGTATCTTTGGTCTAATGGTCGCAAGCGCGACTGCTCAGTATGAGATGCTGCTGGTTTCGATTCCTAGGTCGGGCAAAGTTTTATTGGGTTTTTCTTTTGTGGAATTTCTCAGTAATAGCCTGGAGTCCGAGTACTTCTAAAAAATCATTACCAACCTTACCAATATATTTTTTAAATCCCAATGAATGAAATGTGATGATGTGAAATGAAATGAAAATGGATCTCGGCATGTCCATAGTATGAAAACATGTCGTAAGTACCAAAAATAGCTCTATGTCTAGTCCACACGAGTCTAGATGAGTTTCGTGAAAAAATCTCGAAAAGTTTTTTTGATATTTATGGGTTTGCATATTCGTAAAATATACTAATTGTTAATGTAATCAACAAACCGTTTGCCAAGTGTGATAACTATAGTGGCAGATATCCACACACATATAAAAAAAGTTTTCCTTACATGCATGTAATTCAGACTTTTCGAATTCATGTGCGGATCAGAATTAGTATATCACTTGTAATACACACCTTGTGACACCACGCAGCGCAACACGACGCCGACATTACGTGTACATTAGTGCGTTATTATGTTATATTTAATACTAGCTTTCGCTCGCAGCTTCGCTTGCGTGAAATTTTGAACCCGTTAAGTGACGATTTTCCATACAAACTTTCATCCCCTATTTAACTCCCTTAGGGGTTGAATTTCGAAAAATCCCTTCTTAGTGGATGCCTACGTTACAAAAGGAACCTACTGTCAAGTTTCTAACCCCAGCGATTTAGGCTGTGCGTTGATAGATCAGTCAGTCAGCTTCTCCTTTTATATGTATAGATGTATGAATTTATTTTTATATGTATGTTAGTCTTTAAGGTATTTACTATGGCCCTTTGTAGCCTGTAATATGTATAGTGTATGTGTATCAATTAGTTTCGGCTAGCTTTCACGACACAGGGAATCCTAGTGTGGAAGCTAGTAAGTAAGATCTCTCTATTCACGGCTCATCTTCCGTGCGGAAGATGTCCGCTCTTTTGGAAGGCATACACGGGGACACAGGTCCAACGCGCAGAGGCCCCTTTGACAACTTTAATCTAAAATGGGGTGGGGCACCAACCGGGGACTATCCACGGCTGCACTATTGAAGTACAGTCATGGACCGTCCCAAGTGGGTGCAAAACTATTGTAAACTATGGTAAAAAAATATCTGGTCTATGGGACGGGGTGTTTAGTGGATCGGTTAACCTCTATTGCCGGAAGAAAACGGCGTCTGCCTTTCAAGTTTAAATTTGAAATGCGTTGGCAGACGGTGACTCGCCAGCTCACTAGCTGGGCCCCCTAAAAGCCGCCAGTACATAGGCGAAGGGGGCAACAAACGTGTGAGCGGCTAGGGGTGTAGACAGATGTGGCCCCGGTTTCGCCGTCGCGGATCTAAAAGACCCAGAGTGGGTTTCCCCGTTATGTATGTAATATTATTATTATGTAAGTTTATTGAATAAAAGTATTAAGAGTAAAAGTAATAACGGTGAAGGAAAACATCGTAAGGAAACCTACATACCTGAGAGGGCTCTAAAAAGTTCTCGATGGTTTGCGTAGTATCTTGCGTGCGTTAACACGTTCAGTGCCGGGAGCCCTCCAGGAGGGTACCCTGTAGTCGCATTCGCCATGCCGAGTGCCCTCGTCGAGGGCTCATTTTAATGTAGGTTTTTCTTGGGAAATGTACCGTCATGAAAGAAGCGAACACCTATTTTACGACGTAGTAGCATATTTTTCACAGTTTTTAACCTAATGTCAGGAACCCTCCTCGAGGATTCACTCAAAATCAAATCAAATCAAAAAAAAATATTTCACATAAACCAATACAGGCGCTTTTGAAAAGTCGAATTTAGGTGCACGGTTCCAATTAGTCGTTTCTTATGGAGAAGAACCGGCAAGAAACTCCATGGTTACTCTTCTAAAAAAAAGGATATATTTAACAACTTCAGTAAATACAGTACTACGATTTATGATAGTTAAGAGAGAACAATGTAGTCTTGACCACAGACCTGTGAGTAATGTAATACCAAGTCTTCAGTACAAAAATTAACCAAAAAGAAAAAAATAACACAATATGAATAATAGTAAATTACACAATTATATTATATGTATAGGCAAGTCCACGAAGTTCTCACATTTACAAAAGATAAAATGAAGCTAAATTATATAATACAATTGACATGATTAAATGTCGTCAAAACTTAGAAAAAAAATCATTGTAAAATAAAATAAAAGATATCTTGAGAGTAACGACAGCAATAAAAGTAAAAAAAATAATCATAATTGAGGATAGTTAATAGACATACACATACGTCGTTAATGAGGTACCAGGGAAGCCACATGTGCAGGAACTAATGCCAAACATTCCTGTCGTCAACGTAGTCCTTAGTCTTGTAAAACACTTTTAGCGCAAACGTAATGCCGAGGAGGGTCCTGGAAGGTCCATTAGCAATATGTCATGGAGTATGAGCTATATGAAAAGTGTGGTGGACTCGAATGTATTAACAGACAAAAATCTTTACACCTACCTGTAACCTGTAAACCTGAAACAACTATCTGTAGGCCCTACTATTCGTTCTGTGGGAATAGAACCCGAGACCCATAGCACCGAAAGCCAGTAACCCAGTTACTGCGCCAAACGTGACGTCAAACGTGACGTCAAACATCGTGTTACTTATATTGTTACATATTTTATCGATAATTGCATTTCTCAACTTTCCCGAAGATTTTCTTCGGTATTGCCAAATTTCGTAACAACTTTTCCCAAAGTTATACCATTAGCATTATCAAAGAAAACGCCAATTTCTACTCCTTCACCACTTTCCTGTGGGAACGTAAATCCATAACAAGTAAACTCGTATTTTCGTCAAAAACTTCTGTTTGTTTGTTTGAAACAAGTCGGAAACAGATCAGCAGAAATCCTTCTGTTCGTCTTGGTTTTTATTTCCTAGTATATCTTTAGGAGTTAAACATACAATGCGATTTTTTGTCGAGACTAATCACGGTAATGTAATAACTTTTAAACCGAGAGGTATTTTACAATTTTTTTTTTTTTATAGTTTATTACACAACTTCTACTAAATGTTTACGAAAAAATAAATTTTGTACACTTAGCCACTTTGCCTAAACGCAATGTTATACAATAAGGATTGAGGGACATGTTCAAAACCTCTGTATAAGTTTTGTATGTTCGTTGATCATGCTGAGTTTTTGCGGAGATGCTTAGCTATACTTTTACTAAATATTGATATTAGATTTAGCATCTCCATGCATCCATTTACCGAGATATAGGTACCCTTGAGTAAGGATTGAGGGGCACCCTTTGAAGTGCTATAACTTTTTTAAATTTGTTTTACAAATATTTAAAACGGTTCTACAGTTGTTATACAACTTCTACTAAATCTCGATAAAACTAGTTTTTCGATTCACGGTTCTGGCCCTCAATCTTTACGCACATATCACGGTATGTAAAATCCCTGAAGACACAAAGTTTTTTATAGTTATAATTTATTTATTTTGATAATATGTATTTTAGTTGGTAAGGAATTTATCTATGGACCGCTGTATTTTAAACAATAAATAAAAAAGTCGTCACTAAACTATATTGTGTGTGTTTCACTTTAGTTAGATTACTCAACAACTAGTTGATACCGTTCGGCGTAAGCCAGTTAATGGGCAATGTCGATATCCTAAGGTTAGATCGGTTGTTTTTTTTTTTTTTCTATTGTACTGCTGTAGGTGGTCCTATGGAACCCTTCCTACGTAGCCGGGCAGTTATTGGCGAGACCTGAAGGGTCTCCAGCCAATGGGGGAGAAGTAAAATACTTAACCTAAGCTACCTACTTGTACTACACTACTGCCTACCTGACTAACTGACTACCTGCAACAACAGCACTAAGGGCGACCCCTAGTGGGACTCGGACCTCGGCTTAGGGCGTTGCTGGCTGGGACTTAGGGGGGGGAGGCAGCTTGATGAGAGCTGAATTATCGGTGTGACTGCGGAGTCTGAAGAGATGACCGGCTCTACGACGGGAGAGCTCGGTGGATCGTGAGTTAGATCGGTTGTCAGACTTACGGCTTTTTATTGGAATATTGGAACAATTATTTGTCTGCCACCTTGTTTATATTTGTTTGACCAACTTGAGTCCCAATATGCAACGAACGGTCACCCGTCGACGGGCTGACCTACGGTATGATCTACGTGGTTTTTAATTAGCCACGAGCCGCTCCAATTTTCATAATCGTTATGTATTTTCATGATGTTACGTGCTCTCATATAGTTTACTAACGACCCGCCCCGGCTTCGCACGTGTACGTTTTATAGCTTAAAACCTTCCTCTTGAATCACTCTATCTATTAAAAAAAACGCATCAAAATCCGTTGCGTAGTTTTAAAGATCCAAGCATACATAGGGACAGACAGCGGGAAGCAACTTTGTTTTATACTATGTAGTGGTAAGGTACATAAAAGACGCGACAAAAAAATCGCGTACAAATTAATCTTAATGCGTGCTAAGCCTTAGGTACAAACATGTCGGTCTGTGTAAAAAAAGATACGCGTTCTGTCAACCACAGACTGTCTTTTGAATGTAGTCCGAGATTAAAGGGAGGGTATTATCAGGAGCGGCCAAGTGTGAGTCGGGTCGCGTGTGATTAGTGTACCGTAGCTGCCACCGTAGCGTACTGTCAAAATTAGACGTCTTATGAAGACTATTGTAAATTCAACCCTATTATCTAAGTTTATCGTTGAATTTAGGAAATTTCACAAACGCGAGTTGTATAAAAGATGCACTCACCGTATCTTTTCCAACTATACCTACATCCAAAATATATTAAAACTAAATAATTTGATGAAATGAAATATTTTATACATCATTTGATGTATTTCTGTTGCCGCTATAACAACAAATACTAAAAACAGAATAAAATAAATATTTAAGGGGGCGAGCCCCCATATAACAAACGTGATTTTTTTGTCGTTTTTATAGATAATGGTACGGAACCCTTCGTGCGCGAGTCCGACTCGCACTTAACCGGTTTTTTTTAACGCAGATTATTAATTCACAAAAATGTTTACTACTTTTTAGACATAAAAACTCTTTGCTGAGATTAATAAAATGTAAAGTTAAAGCACTACTGTGGTAAAGTATAAAGCTCATGTGTTTTATAAGCTGCATTATGAACCTAAAAGCGTTGTAATAAGAGCCATTCCACGAGCAAGTGTGTTGAAAAATATACGTTCCGAAGTAGCCATAGAACTATTTGTATGGTAGCTTACGCACTACATCCGGCATCCGTCATCCGATTTCTATCCGTCATCCGTGAGTTTCTAATTCGGAAAAACAATTGACGGATCGAAGTAGCCGTAGTACTGCATTGTTTGAATTTGAATCAGAGATCGGAATAGTGCGTAGGCAACATCCGAATTCGGTCCGAGATTTTTACTCTAGATCGGTATTTTCACGGATTCGGATCGCATGCAGTGCGTAAAGCAATATCCGAATTCGGTCCGAGTTTTTTATATCCGTATTTTCACGGATTCAGATCGGATGCAGTGCGTAATCGCTCTTAGAGCCGAAATATACGTCCGATACTTGCCTCTGATATTCGGTTCCGATAGTCTGATCAGACTATCTGAAGGTCTCCGCGTCATACATTTCTTTGAACATGAATTACACGTACGATCAGACTATCGGATCGGATGTCAGAATCGTAAGCATCGTCCGGGCGTCGTCGTCGTCCATAAAAAATCGGACACGCGAATCGTACGTGTATTTCATGAAACCCGGAAGCAACTATCGGACGTGTATTTTGACCCTTAAGGTGTCACAGACGGAGACGGCGATTTATTTCACGTGTCCTCTTTTGTCAAGAGTACGGCACCCTATTAATAATACGTTCAAGTTTGTATGAAAGGAGGAAAAACAAATAAAGATGCGTATGTGAGTTTTGTTTTGTTTCGTCATCCCCTGAGTGTAATGCGTTATCTACATGACTTCTTTATCCCCTGAGGGTACGCAGAGGTGGAGTTGTACGCTATGTACCCCCTTAGAATACTGCCATGCATTTTTGTTATGTTAGACATACTTCGAAATCCTGGGCCTCTGTTGAGATTTTTTCAATAACTGGCTGTACCGTATGCGTTGCAATGCACTTTTTCCTGTTTACTACCTACCTTCAGAAACAAAATCAAAATAGTAACAAAAAGTTAAAACCATTTTCATGCATGTGGTAAACAAATGAAGAATATGGACATAGAATAGAATAGAATATACTTTATTGTACACCAAACATACACATACTGAGATAAAGTCGTTTTTTTATTTTAAATATAAAAATAAAAATCTTTCATAAGAACCTTCCCCTGACAAATAAGACCACAACAAAAAAAAAATTGCGAAGTCGGCTCAGCCGCTCACGCGTGATGGGGATCAAGGGAAATAGGGATTCATTTTATAACATAGATATATGCCAATTACACGTTGCGTTTTAATATTATTTACCTCATATCGTTTATGTCGTGGGTTCAAAGTTACAGTTTAAAATCAGTTCTCTGTAACAGTTCAAAGCCGTAGCCCTGAGTAACAGCTTAAAGCATTTGTTCACACAGCAATAGCTTGAAGTTACATTTCTCCGAAATCGTTCATAATAATAGTTCTCAGAAACAGTTTTGAGTTACAGCTTAAAGTATTATATTAGTTCATAATTACAACTCAAAGTCACAGTTCGCAGTAGTCGTTCATAATTACAGTTCACTGTAACTGTAACAGCTGAAAATCACAGTTCTCAGTAATAGTTTTTAGTAACAGCTCAAAGTCACAATTTGCAGGAACCGTTTAAAATCACAGTAACAGTTCAAATTCACTGTTCTCAGCAACAGCTTAGAGTCAGGGTTCTCAGTAACATTTCAGTCACAGTTTACTGTAACAGCTCAAAGTTATAGTTCTTAATAGTTCACTGTAACTTCTTCTTCTGCCTACCTTTATCCCAAGTTAGTAGGGGTCGGCGCAAAATGTTTTTTTCTTCCATTCTTCCCTATTATCCGACCCGCTACAATTTACTCCCTTTTCATTCATATCATCTCTCATACAATCACAATAATTCATCTTTTCTTTGGTCTCACTGTTCCTCTCCACTCATCAACATTTATCACTCTCTTAGTCACTGCTTTTCGTCCTTCCTCATCACATGATACCCCATACCACGATAATCGGTTCCCTTTTAACTCTAACTGTAACAGCTTATAAATCACAGTTCTAAGCAACAGCTCTAAATCACAGTTCACAGTAACAACTCAAAATAACAGTTCATTCAAAAACAGAACTTATGAGCGATAGTAAAATTTAAAGTAATATCACAGTCTACCTATATCTTACTCCTTACAGTCGGTCAACGTAGAACATTGTCGCAGAGCAATCGTGCGGGGGGTTGCGGGGTGAAGGAGCGGAGGTTATGTCCCGAGTAGCCATACTGCATACTTGGGACATAACCTCCACCCCTGCATAATTTTGACATTTCATAGCACCTGTCAAATGTATGGGCGTTGACCCACTGTATGTAGTAAGTAGGTACACTGTGGTAATATTGCACAAGTGAAAGCGACGAACTTTGAATATATTAAAAGAATTTGCAAATATTGAGAGCAAGGGACGGAAAACTGTACCAAGTATTTGAGGTCGCTCGCATATTAAATTCTATGGTGTAATTAAAATTTATACCAATAGGAGGTTCAAATCTTGTCAGTTATGAGCAGTGAGCACGTTATATTAATTCCGTAGAAGACGGTAAATCAATGTTGGGATGTAAAGTTAGTTGAAGCAGTGTTAGCGACACTACAATTTAATCGTTAAGGAGTGATTCTATCATTACAGTTATCGCTAATATTGGTATGTCAGGATTGTGAGCAAGGTAAATGTAGTAAATAAAACCAACATAGACTCTCCACCACTGAGAGTACTTGTATTTGGGTTAGTGTTAGTAACATGAACTAGATCACAATATAATACTTTAGATAATTATTACAAGTTATTACAAGATCATGAAATAAGGACAAGCTAGTCAGATATAAAAGGTCAGACTTCTTCAGCTGATCTACACAGAATACTCTAGACGAGTGTTCCGTCGTACGGTCCAAGAAGCAATCCCCCGGGCGCACCGAGCGAGCCTGTCTCCTCCCTCCAACGGGCAGTGGTGGTCCGATGTTGACGTCACGGTTAGTTAGGTGGCGGATAACAGATGGCGCTCACTCCACGAAGTTCCCGACAGCAGTATACTAAGTATGTTCGATAAAACGTTATCGAAGGTCTGACGTTCGATGAAATGTATTTCTATATTTTTTTTTATTCATTTACTTTAATTATAACGTATTAGTACAACAGTTATAATACTTAAGTCATTGCAGCATGACTGGTTAGTCGTTTTACCTCCGAAAACCATGAATCTCGGTAAACTCTACTCATCATTCTGTACAACTTTTACATTGGGATAAACCCGAAATTCGTGAAAAAACTAATACTTGATCCAATCGAAAAAATCAGCTGTTCCTTACATTCTCATAACTCGACAAAATTTGGGGAACATCAGATTTTTTTTCGCGATTTCATGTTTGGTCCCATAGTAAAAGTTGTTTATAATTATGAGTACATACAGTGACCTCTTAAGAGGTTGTGCCTTATTTATGTTACACTTTGTATTTATTAAAAATAAATAAATACCAGTAAATACAACAAAATAACAGTAAATACAGTAAACACACATATTATAATACATGTAGTATAAAATACAATATATATGTATATGACACTATCATTTGTGCAAACGTTTGCACAAGCCGTTTGCGCATGCAAGGCGTCTTTTTGATTGATTGATGATCATCCACAAAGGACGCTTTTTAATCAAACATTATAAATGATGGCAGCGCTTGTAACTTATTCAAATAATACATCTATTGAACCGTGTGTGCGTGTTTGATATACAAACGCAAAACGGTAATGATCCCGCGGCCAAAGTTAGTGGCGTTCGGCAAAATTAATTACATAGCCAATGTAATTAATTGGTCCATTGTAGAACCGAACGCGGCCGGTTATAACTGGTTATGACCGCCTAAAACTGTATAGTTATTGATTTATAATGGTTGGTTAGTTGGGGCAGTGGTTTTGATATTTTGGATTGGGTTTTTAAAGGATCAACAGCTCTGTATAATATGCATGGCAACATAATATTATAACTTGTACGCCCTAGTGGCAAAACATAGAGTGCTATTACCATTACATTGAGAACTGTTTTTTTACCTATGTTTAACAAGAATAAATGATTTGATTTGATCTGTGTCACTCCACGGTTTTGGTATGAAAACAAGCTTTTTTTTTTAAGATTTGGAAATCATCAAATGACTTCTTCCGCTCTGGGCGGAGCGGAAGGGAGTGTCAGACTCTTACTGACTAAAACCCATCCGTGTTCCTCCTAATGCCCTTTGCATTCCAGGGGGTCTACTCCCTAAGAACGAAGTCCGTGGTTTCGGCCTTAGTTACGAGCGATTCCTACTCCCTATCACCTACGGACAACGATTATTTCGGGACCCGAACTAAGAATAAATAACAACACGATTTGACAGTTATCCCTACTACCGATGTGTTTTTGCCCGTCCGAAAAGTTCAATTCAATTCATTTATTTCACATAAAATAGGGTACATTATGGTCTTAAGGTATTACAGTGTTCAGCCCATTTTGTCTTAGACATGTGAAATTTTGGCAATAGTAGGTACCATAAAATTACAACTAGTTACATTAAATTAAGTTAATAAACCACCAATTCAATTAATTAATCAGGGTAATGTCAGATTGTCAAGTAGCATAGATATAATAATAATATGTCACATTAATTAATAATTGTTCAATAAATCATCTATTTTATAATATTTTTTTTCTAGGAGCCATTCTTTTAATTTCTTTTTAAACCTATTAACAGGATGGACTTTAATGGGCTCTGGTACTGCGTTGTATATTTTAAGACACATACAGTATGAGCCTTTCAGAAAAAGAGTCGTCCTCGGTTTTCTGCCTATAACTAGCCGGTCGCCGTTTCTTGTACTTCTCACACAAGTTGAACTTGACACTTGTTTTGTTCACTACGTTTCGGGCTACTTTCGGACGGGCGACTAACTTCGTTGATGGACATAGGGAGTAGGCCCAGGGCCGCGGTAACAGTTTCGACCAAATTCCGAAACTCTGGCAGAAAACAAGCCTATCCCCTCGTTTATACTCAGGTATAAAACATGTATTCTACAAGTTTAGTACCACCAAGTATCTGTATTCTTATATAGCCAGAGGTACTCATAAATCAGTGCTTTATTTAACAGTCTAATGCAAATTATCGGGTATTGTATGGAAGTGTGTGAGTGTTTGTGAATGAGGAAGACTGACCTGCCGTGATACAGTTTTCACTAGTACGGAGGTCAGTGTGAATTAAGCTCAAACAACCGCATAACGTACACAGGTATTTATAACGACATATGTAATTAGGTATATTCTTGTATTAATTAGTAGACACAAATCACAGGATTGTTGGGATTTGTGTGTTAGGTTTGTTCATTTATATTGTCAATAAACTTTTTTACTTTTTACTTTAGTCGGAAAGGAGGTACTAATCCGAAAGTGTGTTAAAGTACACATAACAATGAATAACTTTTGTTCTACAACTTTCCCCTAAAGTCAATAGATTAAGAGAAATAGCTGTTCAAAGATTTCATAAAAATACGCTAAAATATATCTATCTAAAATGATTTTTTTTTATTTTAAATGGACCGTTAACACGTTCAGTGCTACGAGCCCTCCAGGAGGGTACCCTGTAGTCGCATTCGAAATGCCAAGTGCCCTCGTCGAGGGCTCATTTTAATGTAGGTTTTCTTGGAAAATGTACCGTCATGAAAGAAGCGAACACCTATTTTACGACGTAGTAGCGTATTTTTACGGTTTTTCACCTAATGCCAGGAACCCTCCTCGAGAGTTCACTATTAGCGCAAACGTAATGCCGTGGTCCCTCCTGGAAGGTCCACTAGCAATATGTATGGCGGGATGGCATATGAGCTCTATGAAAAGTGTGGTGGACTCGAATGTGTTATACAACAATCTTCGATCTACAGGGTGTTAACAAATTCGTGCAATTCCCTCAAATCGCGTGATCTACTGGTGACACAGATTAACCCTAAAAAGGAATTTTTGAAAATCAACTGAAAAAAAAATTGAAAATAAAATCTTCATTTTCTATTTCTGAGTCATTTTAGAGCCCCGAGTTAACTTACTGCAAAGAGCGATATCGCATTAGTCGTGCCTGCCAGCCGCATCGCCGTGCTTTCATTCATTTATGCGTGGCATCGTAATGTTTCAGCGCATGAAAATGTATTTTTGCAAAAAAAAATACTTATTTTTTTACTGAATTCTTATTAGGTGGTTTAGATACGATCACTTACCACTACCGCATGAAAACAAAAAAAAGAGAATATTTTTTGATTTTTAATCAGGCTAATTCCCGTGTGGGGCCAATCTACACTAGTTGTAGATCATGTGGTTTTAAGGAATTAAACGAATTCGTTAACACCCTGTATACATTTCGTGGCGATCTTATGATCGATCTGGCTGCCAAAATCCGATTGCAAAAATCGTCGATCGAGCTTAAAAAAATCTTTTTTCGATAAAATCGCATCGAGATCAGAAACTCTAGTCAAGATCAGTTCGCAACCAACAGATTCGTCACAGGTAAAGGAGTATTATTTTAAGGCCAGAGCGATAACAATTCCATTACCTACAATAACAGAGATAATTTTATAACAAAACTCAATAACATTGGTTCTAGTAATTAAATGTGGTGGCGATGTTGAATTAATTAAGTTAATTCAATTGATTAGCTGTTTTAGTTTGCGTAGTGTTTAGTTAGGCGAGTGGTTTGATAAGCTATTTTGGGACTGTTATTTTTGGTATTATTTACCTGTTTTCGTGTTCAAGTCTGCCTTTTTGTTGTTTATAGGGTTTCCTACCAAAATGGTAAAAAAAGAACAATTACGGTGCTTCTTCGTCCGTCCGTTCTGTCTGCCTGACTATAACAGCTGCTTATTTCAGGAACTACTAATGCTATCGAGTTTAAATTTTGGTATAGTTATAAATATTGATTGTCCATTTACAAGGTGTAACATAAATAACGCACAACCTCTTAAGTCACTGTACTCATCATTATGAGACTTAAGAGGTTGTAAACTTTATGTTAAACCGCATACTTTGCAAGTGAAAGAATTGAAAAAATATTTGTATTTTTTAACCGACTTGAAAAAGGACCAAAGTTTTGGGGGTTGAAAGGATGATGGGCACAAATGTATGGAGTCTGGTACTGGCACCAATCGAAATGAATGATATACCGTTGGAAAGGTATTTTTGTGTAGATTAAGAATAACCATGGCGCTAGTCCCGATTCACTGCCCGATCGAAGGAATCCTGCTTGAAAGTTACTTATTTTTGTTACATCCTATTAAGTACACATACTTTTATTGTCATTTTTTCCATTTTGGCATGGTATTACAATAATTATTAATAATGTATTTCATTATTTAGGTAAATAAAACAAGTTCGAAGTAAGTTTTATCATTTATTGTATGTATACAGGGTGTAAAAAGACCCGAATAGCCGAAATCTACGAACTCTGTACATCAAACTAAATTACATTGACCAAAAATAATTGCTAGGAAACGACTTTTATTTTTAGGCATAAAAAACGCGTCAGATTTGTTTCATAGATAGATCACCCCTAACTGAAAAAATACTAAACTGATTTTGTTGTGATTTTTATCCGATAACTGAATTTTATTTAGCTCAAAATCGGTGCAAATATCATCAAAATCGGTCAAGCGAAACCGGCGATATGATTTTTTAAAATTCTATTTCGAACTGAATGTCCAGTATCTTCTGAAGACTATATTTCAAAACGGACAATTGGTACGGGTTTGTTGCCATAGTAGTTTTTTGTACTCTTGAAAAGAGCTATCCAACGATTGTAAATTCATTTTGATTGGACATGAGTACCAAAACGCCCACCCTCCTTTTAAAATCGGGTTACTAGATTAATTGTGGTATCAATGAAAGGGCTTCATTGATACGACATTATAAAATATATTTTATTATCATTTATGCCGCACAGTTTTTGACTCATGCTGAAAAGTTTCTGTTAAAATACTATTCCTCTCCCATATCCCCGAAGTTTGCGAAGCGAGAAATCTAGAATAAATCAAGTTGAGAGAGGTTTGTATTATTACAGCAAAAATAAAACGATGTCTGCAACTAGTATAGTTTTTAAGAAATCCGATTTGATTTTAGACTAGCTTTATTTTTTGGCTTTTTAATTTCTTTAGTTTCCCGGATTGATCGGAAAATTTACCAAAAACCAAAACACACCTAATTTATAGCGCTGTTGTAAATATGTACAATGTACAAATAAAGAACGTGCAAGGAAAAAGTGGCGACTAGTCACGGCCACATTTGGCTAAAGGCGGCTTCCCACGGTGCGTGATATCGCGCACCGTGACGGACGAATTCGCACCGTTGCACCATGGGAAGAGACTCGTCCGTGGTAACGCAGATGCGTACGTCGTATCCGCCGCGAGTCTGTAACTTCAAAGATGCGGTGCGACACCGTCCCGGGTTATCCGTGTAAGCACAGACGACCATGTCGAAAACTGAGTATAATTCGTCTATTTTAAACGAGGATGAGGGAATGATTTCCCTCCTTTTATTTCGTAAGGCACTCATGAGGAACCCCTTCGTGGCACTTGGCATTTTGCAATGGCCAATAGCTTCGAATCACGCACTAATACGGACAGACCCGCATCGTTGAAAAAACCTCGGTGCGGTGCGTGGTATCATCCGTAAAATCACGGACCGTGGAGCGCCACCTTTATCCAATGTGTGTTTTCCAGTGATATACTCCAGAGTTCTAACAACTGTAGTTAGAGCTCGTTCGCCCGATTGCTTTGACATTACAAATGTGCACAATCAACTTGACTGCACACAGCACAGTCGCTTTGTGTACAAATGGCACTTGCACTGACACAGTGAAGTCGATTGCAGGGCTTCCGCCGACAAAGCTCTCATAAAGCTGAAAGTAACGAACGCTTAAACGCGCACCTGTCAAACACGACTGTTAACATTCAGAAAAAAACTTTAAAAATAAGCCAACAAGGTTGGATTTCGTTTATATTTTCAAACGCGATTCTGCAACAGCTGGTGTAGTGAGCGTGTAAATCGTTTGATGTTCGGGTGTTGACAAAACTGTTTGAGTGAGGCCTGTATTTGGTTAAATAACTTTTTACACGGTTTTCAAATTGAAATGCAATGTTCTGCGGACGTTATTTTGTGGGCGATCAATTTGTTCTTCAACGGTGGTGCGGTGCACGTAGCGCATCCAATCTCGGTATACCGAGATCTCGAAAGACCGGGATCCCGCATGATTTAATAATCCCGCAAGGGACGAGATTACGTGTGCGGAATCCGCGGGATTTGCGGGCTTAGGGAGCAGCCTACAGACGTTCTTCCGTAGGCGTGTTAGCGTCGCGCTCGCGGCTTGCGGCCAGCCGTTGTTTTTCGCATATTTAAACTTTATATGAGTTTCTTTGCAAAGTTGTAAGTAACTAAAGACAATTCAAAAATGTCAAGTGCATTGCAGTACAAAACTAAAACGCTTTGATTCCACTTTAATTGTGAAAACCGCTAAACAGGGGAATGCGCTGCCCGAATGGGTGTTCCCCGACAGCAACAATCTGGGTGTCTTCAAGTCACGAGTGAATCGGTTTCTTCTGGGCAAGCATGCTCCATCGTAGACCGCATCATCGCTTAACATAAGGCGAGATGGCGGTCAAACGCAGGCCTAGTAAAAGATTAAAAAAAAAAACTACATAACTAAGTATTCAAGTTTGGAAACATTTTCTAAAATCTGAATGTAGTTTGACGGCTACCATGCAATTGCAACGGCTATGCAATTTGATACTTAAACTACTGCTAAATCAACGAAGAACGTTCGAACGTTATGTTTTCTCCGAAAAAAATATTTCCAGCAAAAGATGGCTTAATTTTACTAAATTGACTCCTCGAGACGAAAATAGCTCATGCCAAGTTGAAAAGAAAGATAGCCAATCAGTAAGCTTTGTAGCGGGGCTAACTGCCCAGGGTGCGCCGGATGTACTTAAGTATCGTCACTCGTGGAGGTTCTTTTAATAACGCCGCCGTTCGGCATACCGTCCTCGCCGACGAGGCCCGTCGCGACGTCCCACCGCCGCCGGTCACGATCCACCGAGCTCTCCCGTCGTAGAGCCGGTCGTCTCTTCAGACTCCGCAGTCACACCGATAATTGAGCCCTCATCAAGCTGTCTCCCTCCAGCAACGCCCTAAGCCGAGGTCCGAGTCCCACTAGGGGTCGCCCTTAGTGCTGTTGTTGCAGGTAGTCATGATGTTAGTGTAGTATAAGTAGTTAGCTTAGGTTAAGTATTTTACTCCCCCCCCCCCATTGGCTGGAGACCCTTCAGGTCTCGCCAATAACTGCCCGGTTACGTAGAAATGGTCCCCTAGGACCACCTACAGCAGTCCAATAGAAAAAAAAAAGGTTCTTTTAATGCACCCAATGCACTCGGTCTAAATACTTTTTAAGCCCGTTCACTCCCTATTCGTAAAAAGGGGATGTAAATACGCAAATCGCTTTGCTCAATACAATGGGAAACTATAGCTGAAGTAAAAAGTCAAGTAATTGCCCTTGCGCAAGACAATTGCTGCGAAACAAAAGCCTCCGAGTAATTTGGGCTCAGTATTGAGAATGCTGAAAAACGTTTCGTAGTCGGTAGTACTGAATCCTAATTAGCTCGTGTATGGTTCAGTATTCTTGAAGTATTATTTTGCGTTGGATATAATATGTAGGTATGTAGGAAGTGTCTTTTTTAACTGACTTCGAAAAAGAAGGTTATCAATTCGATACAACGATTTCTCCGAGATTTGAAGACCGAATTGGGTAATTCTTCTTTTACTTAGTGTAGAATACTTCGTGTTGATCCCACATGAATTTCATTCCGTTTGGTTGAGTAGTTTTTTTTCTACAATATTATCAGTAGTTTAAAATGAATTTCCTATTTAGACGACGTTCTAGTTGTAGTAGTAGTGGAAATAAAAATGAACACAAAAGATAAAAAAAAAAGTTAACAATTTCAGAAGCAGTGCCTTCAATTTGAGACAGCGTGGATTAGCATTAGCACCGACTTCTGAAACTGTTAATTTTATAATATAGTAATTATTTTACTCTTTTCAGTTTTTTTTTTACTACTTTTTTAAGGTTTTTATACATAAGTAGGTATATTCGCTCATTGATACCAACAAGCGGACTCTTTTTCCAATTCAATTCAATCCTAACCCGGAGATTATCCCTCTATAAATAGACTAACAGAAACCAAAATAAGAATCAATTAAGAGGCAGCCAATTGATCTTCACAGATTTATTGTCAACAGTGACATACCATAATGGAAGCAAACAGCTGTTTTATTATCACATACAATTAGCCACTAATGCGGTCGCTTATACATTGAATTAAGATCACTTAATTAAAACAGTATAAACCACCAATCAACAATTTAGCAAAAAAACACTTTAAATTGTAAAAATTAGAGTTGAAATTCGCATGGAGGTTTTCAGAAGTAGGATAAACGAAACTATTGTCGTCTTTCGCAAGGAATTCGAAAGGCTTGTCTTTCTCCGAGACGATTGTGTTCATTAGGCTTAAAATACAAGGTTTTTCGCTTCTCATTTGGTACTCTTACCTTATTACGTTCAGACTAGTGCGGGAAAATTCCGGGAATATTCCGGAATGATTAAGTTCTACTATTTAGTACATGCCACAAACAAGAAATCGCTTCTAATTAGATTTCCGGAAGTGTGTTCATGAGTTTCTGAAACTAAATAATTAAATATTCAGTAGATACATACTTATTGTGTACGTGATGTGTATTTTATTTTGACAAATAAATCCTTGTTCTTTCTTTCTTTGAAAGGGATTATTCATATTAGTTTAGGAATGAGGGTAGATAATTTTAACCAACTTTTAAAAAGGAGGAGGTTCTCTATTCAGCCGCTTTTCTTTTTTTTTGTAAATGAACACAGAATTTTCCGAGATTTCTGGGAAGATATGCGTGTCTTTTTTAATTACACTTCGAACTGACTAGTGCAACTTGGCTGCGGTTCATTATTACGACTAGCATACTTAGCACATGACAATGTGCCTTCATGAGCTTATAATCCATCACCGTACGCAGAGGAAAAAAAAACAGTTCGTAATTTACTTAAAAAAAATGAGGCCATTGTTGTTTGGTAGCATAGTATAGGCACCTGGAAATATCCGGGATTATGAATGTCAAGGTATTCACTAGAAGATGGGCAGCAGCGTTCTCTGAGTACTTTAACAACCATACGGCGATCGCCAACCCGCCTGTCAAGCGTGGCGGTTATGGCAAACCCCCCCAACATGGCTTGGGGGAGGCCTATGTCCAGCAGTGGACGTGTTTCGGTTTAATGATGATGATGATGATGAACGTCAAGGAAGAGCATGATAGGCCTAATCACTATTTAAATTGTAATCATTAACTCAATATAATTACATGTATGTAAATGACACAACAACATAATCGTTCAGGGGTGATTCTATCATTACAGTTATAGCTAATATCGGTATGTCAGGATTGTGAGCAAGGTAAACACAGTAAATAAAACCAACATAGACTCTCCATCACTGAGAGTACTTGTATTTGGGTTAGTATTATTAGTAACATAAACTAGATCACAATATATTACTTTACACAATTATTACAAGATCATAAAATAAGGACAAGCTAATCAGATATAAAAGGTCAGACTTCTTCAGCTGATCAACACGGAATGCTCCCGGTGCGTCGAATGACCACCGCCTTTATAACCTCGGGTGCGTTGATCCATATCGACGACTACCTTCTTTTGTCAACTTTGCCCAGTGCTACCCGCTACCGATAACATGTAGTATATTTCTTTACAACGATTTGAAGCTAGGAAGAATAAAATTCACAATAAAACTACGACTTGATAATTATAGCACTATTAACTAAACGGTCTAGCATTATTATCTACACGGTCCAGCTGGCTAGCTACCACCCTCACATTAAAGTCCGACGCGAAGCAGTTTACTGTACTCCGTCGTATGTATGTGAGAGCCAGACGGGTGTAGGGAATCCCTCTATATCTCTGTTACTTGGACTGTTAACTGTTACTTAAAACAATTGTCCACCTGCCCCTTCTAAAGAAAAAACATCAGGCATTGCTATTAAAAAAATGTTACACTCCATTAACGAATTCTTAAATGACAAGTTTTAACAAACAGGTATAATATTTTTTATGTCTATTATTTTCTTTCTGGTTACATATACAAGGTTAATCGAAAAGGGAGTACTAATCCGTGGCCACTGAAAGTATCACTAATGTCTGTTTTGAAGCAAGTGTTAAAATTTCATAATTCGATAATTTTTGTTTCCAAATCATCCGTCAGTCACCCCTGCTTTAGTTAGGAATTCAGAAAATGGAGTTTCTAATCCGTGATCTCAAAAATTACCTAAAATGTAAACACAGCTGATCATAGCTGAGGCTAAATAGATTTCAGCGTATTTTTTACGACATTTTTTACCAGCTATTTATATCTCTTAAATTTTTGACTTTTCGGGAAAGTTGTAGAACAAAAGTTATTAATTATTATGGGTACTTTAACACCTTTTCAGATTAGTACCCCTTTCCGGCTAACCTTGTATAATACAAAATATGATAAATTAATATTTTATTGGCCAATATAATAAATGAAGATGTCTTATTTTAATGATGTAAAATAAATACAAAAGAACAACACTATAATGGTAAAATATAGTGTAACCTTTTATGCTTGTATCATCTGTGTTTCACAATCATCTGTACTTTGCAAATAAATGAATTTGTATTTGGATTCGTATGTTTTATCTTAGACCCTGGGCTCAATTCTCCTAAAATAAATTGTTGCCAAACGCAATCGAACCACAACCGTCAGTCAGTTTTTGTTTTCGAAAACTTTCAAAATGATCGATTTTGTTTTTGTGTCAAACAATTTGATAGCTTTTGAATTTGAGAACTGTCTGGAACGGTTCGGCCTCGGTTCGGTTGTGATTTATCAAGATTTATTTTAGGAGAATTAGGCCCCCTGTCTGTCCTAACCATTAGGTGCGACTAGGGTGAAAAGATAGAAAAATAATAATCTCTTTTTTATTTTTTGTAAAATATGGTTAAAGCCATACATTGCCATTCCCCGTATATTCTTCCAGTTATTTGCAAAGGGTGAAAGAAGAAATACGAAAAGCTCTGCTCAATTTGTAAGGAAAAGTATAAAGGGAATAAAAACGCCAGTAATACCATTACAAAGTGGATTTGTCCCGTTTGAATGTGCAGCAGAACGTATTTAAAGATTGCAATAACAGTTTTCTAGTACATTGGCTCGACCATTACAGTGGACCGTTGTCTTCAATTTATTTTTACGAGATTTTTTACAACCAACTTGGTTTACAGAATATTTTATGTTTATATGAAAGAATGCTCCTGGCCTGCTGAAATTATGACATAACTTTCGAGAGACACATTCATATTTATGATTAGTTACGGTTTAATGATGTGTATTTTTTGGGATTGCCTGATTAGTTTTGGACCCAAACGGAGCCTTCAATAGAAAACGCGGCAAGGTCGCGAGTCGCTTGGTCAGCTCTTGATTAAGGGCTCCGTTTGGATAAATAAGTTATAAAATACTTTTTAACTGTTTTTTTTTATTACTGTATTAAGTAACGGTTAAATCTACTTCGATTATGGTCAATTCAGGTATGGCCTTGTTTTGGAATACATTATCCCATTATTAAAAGTGTTGAGGAGTAAGGAATCCTGCCACAAGGAGCTTACAGCATGCACCTCTTAATTGCAACGCCATACTGCGATTTACTTTCGACGTGGCAAAAGAGGTAATTGTACATTAAGCATAGCAGCATAAATAGCCTATTATTGTACTACTACTGGACACAGGCCTCTTCTCAGAATGAGAGGGACTTAGGAGTTAGTCCACTACGTAGGCCTGGAGCCTTATTCTACTAACAGAAACTTTTATCAATTGCAACTGAATCGTTTATTCAGATAGTTTTCGTTTACAAAAACTATCAAATTGGTTGACAACAAAAACAAAACCAAACAATTTAATATATATATATATGTATATATTCAATGAACGATTCAGTTGCAATTGATAAAAGTTTCTGTTAGTAGAATTGGGCCCCTGGTTCGCGGACCACACTCACTAACGTAAACTTTTTGAATCCCTCTCAGGTTTGCAGGTTTCCTTCACCGTTAACGCAAGTGATAATCAAATTCTATATTTACTTTAAATTATACCTTTACTTTTATGAATTCAAATAAATACCCCTTGCCATCTTTAAACGCCTTCTCCATTTTAATATTCAGTGGCAGTTTTTTTTAGCCAGATAATATAATAAAGATTTCATAAAAAAATATACCATAATTAGTTCCTTTGGTGCGTACAAATCCTTTGTAACTGTCTAACGCGTGAACAACTCGTTTATTAATTCTTGTTTTTCTTTCCCCCATCCGCGGAACAAACTTCATCAAACAATTTATTTGTAGAACAAACTGTTCCCGCGAACATCCCGGGATTGCCCGTCCCTAGTTCCTTGTTTGCGCTTATCAGTCTTATTACTATTTACTGAAGCATGTGGGAGTTCTGTCAACAGTTTTGTTTCCTAATAAAGGTATCTATACCTACTTGTTTTTTTACTTGACTCTGAGTCGTCTGCGGCTTTTTGGTACTTCGATTTTTGTATAAAAATGTTTCGAAGTTATTTGTGCGCATGAATTACGATTTGCACTCTGATCTGAAAGTCAGAATGGAAAAAATTTTGCGGCGTAGAGGGTAAAAAGTAGGTAATAGATTTCGGCTTCCAATACTTTTTGTTTCTGTGTGTTTATAGGAAGTACATCAGGGCGCCAATACTACGAACAAAATTTTCCCAAACGAACCATAGCCTGGCAGTCAGTAGTTTACGTTCAACGTCAAAGTTTTTTATTTCAAATAGACGATTACAGGCACTTTTAAAACGTCAAAACTAGGTGCACGGTTCCAAAAGGTAGGTTCTATGGAGAATAGCCGGCAAGAAACTCCATGAATACTCTTTTCAAAATAGTAGTTCATGACAATTCCATTGCATTAGTGTGAGAAATAGAATGAGAATAATGCAGGTTAATGTAAGAAATAAACTCACATAAGCGTAACAAATAGAAAAATATGCCTTCTAGGATTGCCATAGCAGTTAAGGGCTGACCAGTCCCGACAGACAGCACCCGTTCACGAGCATGACGTGCACATCCGTATCGCTTCACGAAACTTGTCGAAATGTTTGATTTTATTGACAGTTTTTGTCAACTAAAACGGTCTGAATGAACGCTACGGTTCGGTGTCGAAGAATAACGTTTCTGTTAAATTAATTTGCCCCAGTTGCTTATTCGTTTCAGTCCCTATAAATTGTAAACGGGCAATATATTTGTGCAATGAATTGAAAAGTCTTTTATTTCATCCGCTTAGTTGCAACTTCCTTGTTATGTTCGCTTATTAGCAAGAGTAAGAGCACATTGCAATTTCTTGGCATTACTACTTTTATTTTGGTATTAACTATGTTATTTACTGTATCGGTTTCTGAAAAAGTCTGATATAGAAATAATCCACTAACAATTATAGGTGTAGCGCTTAACTGAGGCAGTGCCTGAGGTATGGGAGCGGCACGGGAGGGGTGACATGTGACGTGAAATGACGTGTCCGAACTATCTGGCTATACACGTGATAAATATAATGAAGATATCTCTTACGATATTTTTACTACTACTAGATAATGAAAGTGTTAATCATTCATACAGTGGCGGTACAGACAGCGATAAGGAAATCTGATTAAGTTTTGGGATTTATTTGTTGTTTTTTGTTGTTTCAGTTGAAAATATTAATAATTATTAGATAAAATAATATAATTATTGTAACTTACTTTTTTGTTTACATTGTCACGCACAATTATATTAATTAATTTAACATAAGTATACACACGTAAATATCGTAAGAGATATCTTCATTATATTTATCACGTGTATAGCAAGATAGTTCGGACACGTCGTCATATGTCGCCCCTCCCGTGCCGCTCCCATACCCTAGGCACTGCCTCAGTTAAGCGCTACACCTATAATCCCGAACTTACTTTTCTTCTAAGGGCTGATTTTTCAATCGACAGATAATATTTATCTTGGGAATAAGTTCGACGTTTTGACAGCTTTTGTATACGAAATATGTCAAACCGTCATATTTATTCCTTAGATAAAAGTTATCTGACGATTGAAAAATCGGCCCTAAGGTGAATGCGATAAGTCGGCCCGCGAAATTCTTTTTTTTAGAGATAAGGCTCTCACACAAAACTGCGATTTCTCATCGCATTGCAAAAATCTGCGAGCTCGCAGCACCTCACAGGTCGCATCGCAATATTTTCCGATTTGATTCACATCGCGCATTCCTGCGATATTACGTCACACATGGTGACTCTGTGGCGTAGTATGTAAGTGTACTATGTTCTGCTTGTGTGAGTGCATATAAGATGTATCAATGTACCAATTATACTCAGTGTTAACTCATCGTTTGGAATGTTTCATTTCCCTTAAAGTCCCGTCCTTATATGGCGACTAGGGCTTTCAGTCTCGTTACATTTACGAGTCCCGGGAAAAAAAATCGAGACTTGGTGCGATCTCGAAGTTCCCGGGAAAAACGAGACTTTCGAGATTATCTCAAAAATAGGTTTCTTAAGGCTAGGCATTTAGGCAGCCCCGGATCTAGGGGGGGGCAAGCCGGAGCCCATGCCCCGGGCGGCAAATTCAGAGGGCGGCCATTCCATTTAGATATGTATACACTTCTGGACACATCTATTGGCCCACCTTGTATTTTCAGTTTCGTTTGGTCCTAGCTAAAATTTTATATTAGGTCGAGCAAAAAGTTTTTATGCAGTTTTGAACCTGGCACATTCACAATTTCATTCAATAGTCTTTTTTTGAATTTCGAACACAGAATTTAAAGAAACAAAAGACAATTTGGAGCCTGTTTGTTGATATCAAACAATCGAATACTCTACTTGGTTTTATTGGTTTACTTGGATTTAATTCTTGAAAAAGTAATTGATATCTTTGGTTTTGCAACAAACATTACTTATTCTTAACATTAAGGTGAGGTTCTATCAATAATCTTTGGATACTTCACCTGAAGTCGCCGCCCAAGCTGTGGCACTTATTCAGGCCGGACACAGCCAAAGAAACGTGAGTGCTCAACTTAATTTAAGTCGATCTGCGGTCCGAAGTGTTTATCGGAGGTACCTAGAGACTGGCGGCTTTGTTCGTCGCCAAGGAAGGCCACGATTTCGGGTCACAACTGAAAGGCAGGATCGATTCATCGTGACGACCAGCTTGAGAAATCGTCACCTTACCTCCATTGAGATACAAAACCAACTTCGCGACTTCCACGGAGTATCTGTGAGCGCTCGAACTGTTCGGAGAAGGTTAAAAGAACGCGATATGGTACCACACAAGCCAGCTAATGGGCCCAAACTAACGCGAGCCCACCGAACAGCGCGCCTTCATTTCGCACGCAGTCATTTAAATTGGACACAGCAAGATTGGAGCCGTGTACTCTTTTCTGATGAGTCTAAAATTGTGTTACAAATGGCAATGATGGAAGGAAGAAGGTCTACCGACGTAAGGGAGAGCGTTTCGACAATGCTGCTTTGAAGAGAGGGTTGCTTATGGCGGTGGCTCATGGACTGTCTGGGGCGGTATATCCGCGAGCGGCAAAACTCAACTTGAGGTTGTGACAGGACCACGGCTGCCAACATTAAATGCTGAAAGGTACATTCGTGAGTGCTTAGAACCTCACGTGATACCATACGCGGACTATGTGGGCCCAAATTTCCTTTTTATGCATGATAATGCAAGAGCCCATGCGGCCGGCATCGTCAGGGAATATCTTCGGGATGTGAACATCACAGTTATGGACTGGCCAGCCAGAAGCCCAGACATGAACCCCATTGAGCACATGTGGGACGAGCTAAAAAGACGTGTTAGGGCTCGTCAGCCAGTTGCCCAGACGATGCAGGAGTTGAAAACTGCCATAGAAGAGGAATAGGAGATGATCCCTCAAAATTTCATAGAGCGGTTGATAAACTCTATGCCTGATCGTATGAGAGCTGTGGTAGATGCCCATGGAGGCAACACGCGTTATTAAATTAAACCTTTATTTGATAAAACATGTTTTTTATTCAAAAATCAATTGCCTTTAACAAGGCGCATATCCGACTTGTTAGGCGTAGCTCCATGTCGTATGGTATTCTGAATTCAAATTTAAAACAATACGATCGAAAAAGATGGTAAAATGTATCAGGTTTAAAACTGCATCAACAGTTTTTGTTCAATCTAGCAATCATATTTCGGTAGGGGCCATCGAAACCTAAACTCTAAGGTGGGCCAATAGATGTGTTTAGAAGTGTAGTTGGAAAAAATATGCTTAACAGAGAAAGAGCAGCGCTAGACCGGTCGTTATGGCGTTCTTTGAGGGAGGCCTATATCCATCAGTGGGCGTCTGATGGCTTAAATGATGATCATGATAAAGGTAAAAATATTGGCGGGCGGGGAGGCATTTTTTAGTTTTTGCCCCACCTCGAAAAAATTCAAGATCCGGGGCTGCATTTAGGCAGTCAATATTTCAATAAAGCACTTCATTAATCATACTTAACTTTTACAGACTCAAGTACAAGTAAAATTAATAAATATTTCTGAGTTTTTTTTTAAATCTTTATAGTGGGCACGTAAAAAGCGAGGAGCATTTAATGTACTTTCAGAGGATCTGATTTTATTACAAAAGTAACCTGCGTTAGAAAAATCCCTCTCTGCTGGATGGATATTAGAAACTTATAGCAATGGTATGGTACGTATTTCCGTCTGTCGCCACCATGTTGAAAGACAGCTTTTTCCACATGGTTGTTTGAGTAATTTACTTCCATTTTTAAATTCTCCATGTTCTGAGAAAAATCTCCGTCGAAAAGAATATTCTCGGTCGGAGAACATTCTCCGTGAGAGAATAATCTCGACCCATCACCTCACGTTACCGGAATAAAAAAATATTGGTGGTTTAGTAGATTTTTTAATAATGGTAATTATTTAACTTATGTTTCAAAAGTCTCGTTACTCCCGAGACTGGAGGTAGCAGTCTCGAATCTCGAAAATACGAAAAAATCGTCGAGACTCTCGAAATTTTCGAGACCGAGACTCCCGGGATGAAAGCCCTAATGGCGACCCTGCCACTTGAGCGGACATTTGTTAATCATGTGCGCATTTCGTATATATCGTTCTCAGAGCGAGTGTCATCGAGTTGAAAACCAATTGAAGGAATATCAAAATGTGTCAATCAAAAGTGCAGAATGAAGAGGTTTTCTTAAACCAGAATAGTGCCTTGGGAGGCCACAATTCAGCCACGGTGGAGGAGTTCAAATTTCATATATCCACAATTAGCATTGTGCTTATGATTATATGTACGCTGTTGTTTCTCGGAGTTGCCTATATTTTGTACAGGCTGTACAAAAGGTGCCATCAGTCTTGGATGAGGGAACAATTGACGCGACACATCTTGCGACGATCAACTAATCGAGCCAGGAATTGCCGAGATCCTCAGGTTGCATGTGACGTGTGCAAGTATCGATCTTGCGACACCAACAAGGACATTCCGGAAAAGTAGAAATTGATGGGTATCTACGATTTACATCATACGACTGCAAGTGTGTGTAAGTGAATTCGTGTATGCGTGCATAAGTGTCTATCAACGGTAATTGCAATAATCCTACTCTTCACTGTAATGAACTGTAATGTATGAACATTTATTACACCTAAATAGCGAGCTTAACAAGATAAAAACATATTTAGTGAAAATTGGGCCTAGTAGGCGACAGGGTGAAATTGTATTGAGGAAAATTAAAGAAGCTGATAATTTAGTAAGTCTCTGTAACTCTAGTTTGGAAAATATAGAACAATTGAAATCAAGCTTAAAGGAAGATGATTGTTTAAAAATTGATCAGTTGGTTACATCTTTTTTTAGTTCATATGACAGTATATTAAATTTATGTTCTATTCCATCTACAGAGAAGAGCCCTAATAAGCTAGAAAACATGGCTAAGTTTGAATTAAAAATCGCTTTGAGCTTATTACCAGTTTTAACTGATGACGAGACAAGTGTAAAGCAACTTATTGACGGGATAGAATACTATCAATCTGAGCTCGCTCAAGAAGGTCAGACTAAACTTATAAACTTTGTTTTAAAGAGTCGTCTTTCACAGGCGGCTAAGCTGAAACTAAATAATAAATATGATAGTGTGGATAGTCTGATTAAAGCGATCAAAACCCAATTGCTGCCTAAAAAGTCAGCAACGGCTTTGCAGCATAAATTACTAAACCTTAGGCAAAACGATCTTTCCGTGAACGAGTTCGGCAAGCAAATCACAGATTTGTTTGTAAACCTGACGATTACTCAATCCGAAGGAAATGAGGCCAGCTATAGTGTATTGAAGCCTTTAAATGAAAAACAGGCAATAAAAAGTTTTGCTGACGGATTGAGAAATCGTCGGCTAAGCACCATAATAGCGGCAAGAAATTTTTCATGTTTGAGCGATGCTGTTCAGGCGGCAATAGACGAAGAGGTTTCATCCCCGTCGACGTCAGCTGATATTTTGACCATGCGTCGTAATAATTACAATAACTCTTATCAATACAGGAATTACAGAGGTCAATACAGGAATTTCAGAGGTGAGTCATCAGGACGAGGACAAGTTCGAACGCAGTCTCAGGACGAGTCTCCACCCCAAGACAACAACTCGAGAGGCGATCAAGGCAGAGGCCGTGATCGTGTGTCTAGATCATCTCGAGGAACCAGAGGTAGGACATTCTATAATCAAACAAAGAATTCTCAATTGCAGCAGCAGCAAATGCATATTTTGGCAGACTCAGATTCGCGAGAAAGTCAGATACAGTCTGAAGAGCCCGAAATACCCGACAAGTTTTTTCGTGAATAATAATAATACAATTATGTCATGTAATAGCTTATGTCATATTAAATTAAACTTAGACAGGAATGGTTATTCGCACTCGTGGCTAATTGATACCGGTGCATCAATTTCAGCTATCAAACATGTACATGTACTCAAACAAAATATTCCAATCCAAATCGGGAAGACTGTTGTAAATGGTATCGGTGGCAAAGTTGAGGCCATCGGATATGTTTATCTTAATCTATATACGGGTGATCAGATTTTAAATAATAAATTCTTCGTATTCGAATCATTGCCATGTAAGGCTAGCGGCATATTGGGCCAAGATTTTTTGCATAAATATAAATCGGTTTTGAATTTTGATAAAAATATGTTACAACTGCGGAATAATGATATTAAAGTAGACTTACCTATAAATCTAGAGCACAACGCATTAACTATACCTGCGAGATCAGAGTCAATTCATTTGATTAAAACCAACATTTCACAGGAATGTGTTGTTTGCGCATCCGAGTTAAAAGAAGGATTGTATTTAGCAAGTACATTAGTAACTCCGATAAACGGGAGAATACCTGTGCGAGTTTTGAATACTACTGAAACTGATGTATATTTACAGGATCTACAACCAACGATACTTTTAGCAAAGGATTACAATATTTGTACATACGAAAAGCCTATTCAAAACGCGGAAAGGGTAAAAGCGCTTTTCAAATTATTTAATTTAGATCATTTAAATTCGGAGGAACAACAAAGTATTAAAAACATATGTGCAAAATACAATGACATATTTTATCTAAAAGGGGACAAATTAACTACGACAAAGATATACAGACATTCGATAGCCTTAAAACCAAACGTTGTGCCGTTGTATTCAAAACCTTATAGACTCCCACATTCCCAAAAAAGAGAAATAAAAGAGCAAATAGATAACATGCTTGAACAAGGCATTATAGAACCCTGCAACAGTGAATGGTCAAGCCCTGTTCTCTTGGTGCCTAAAAAGTCGGATTTAAATGGATTGAAAAAATGGCGTCTTGTTATAGATTATCGAAAATTAAATAATTGTATACAGGATGACAAATTTCCACTGCCGAATATAAACGAAATATTAGATTCCTTGTCTGGTTGTATGTATTTTACACATTTAGATCTAAACCAGGGATTTTATAATGTTGACCTTGAACCTGCCAGTAGAAAATTTACAGCTTTTTGTTCGGGACAGTTTCAATTGACTAGAATGCCCATGGGACTTAAGACCAGCCCTAGTTCGTTTTCGCGAATGATGACCATGGCCATGGCTGGTCTTTGTTACGAGAAATGTTTATGTTATCAAGACGATCTTATTGTTATAGGCCGAAATCTAACGGAGCATAACAAAAATTTAATCGAAGTGTTAGAAAGACTACGCAAAGTCAATTTAAAATTAAATCCTTCAAAATGCGATTTCTTAAAAAAAGAGTTGCTTTATTTGGGCCATATTGTATCAGAAAACGGGGTACTTCCAGATCCAGAAAAAATAAAAGCAGTACAGAACTATCCCGTGCCTCAAAACTCAGGTGAAGTAAAACGTTTTGTGGCTTTAGCGAATTATTACAGAAAATTTATCCCCAAATTTGCCGAAATAGCTTATAACTTGAATTTATTGTGTAGGAAAAATAAAACTTTTATTTGGGATGATAATTGTCAGAAATCGTTCGAAGCTCTTAAGAAATGCATGACAACACCCCCCGTTCTACAATATCCTGACTTCTCGAGTGCAAATAAGTTTATTGTACAGACTGATGCATCAGGTTACGCGATAGGGGCTATTTTATCTAATTCCGACGGCCGTCCAGTTGCCTACGCCAGCAGAAGCCTAAACAAAGCCGAACGGAATTATCCAACGATTGAAAAGGAACTTTTGGCTATCGTATGGGCTGTGAAACATTTTAGACCATACTTATACGGTCGTACTTTCAAAATCATTACTGATCACAAGCCGTTAGTATACCTGTTTAGTCAGAAAGATCCTTCGAGCAGGTTACTTAAGTTTAGATTATGCCTAGAGGAGTATGACTATGTAATTGAATACGTAAAAGGTGAAGAGAACGTGGCCGCAGACGCGCTATCTCGCATTACCGTGACCTCACAAGAATTGAAAGAAATTAGTGAGTGTTTATGCGTTATGACACGTGCGCAACGTAAAAGATTAGAATCCAATTGTACTACTGATAGTCAAAATGATATGTACAAGGACAACTTGCCAAATCAGCCGAAATTAGTGGAGTCCAATGTTAAACCAAGCAATGCAGTTGAACTAAGGTTTATAGACAAGAAGTCTTTGGATACGCTACAAAAGAAAGATAGAATTAGTTATGCGAATGATGTTTTTCTTTACGACAGTAAACAATTGATGCTATTTATAAATCCATCTGCTCAATCGCAATTGACACCAGCTGCATTTGTGAGAGAGATGTGTAAATTTTGTGAAAAAATTAATATAAATCAGATATATTTGATGAAAAACAAGAATAATACAATATTCATAGAAAAATTAACTAATGAGATCAAAAACACTACGAATTATCAGGGGCCTAGTGTTTGCATTTTGAAGGATGTAGAGAGAGTTGAAAATAAGGATGACAGGAGAGTCATACTGAATGACTTCCATCTTTTGCCCACAAGCGGTCATGCGGGCATTAGACGTATGTTAAACAACATTAAAAAGTATTACTTCTGGCCGGGACTTGAAACAGATGTTACTAATTTCGTAAAAAAATGCTCAAAGTGTCAAAAGCAGAAGTATACGGTTATTGTAAAAGAACCTATGGTTATTACATCTACGGCTCATTCTACATTTGAGAAAATCTATCTGGACTTAGTGGGACCACTCGATAGGGACTACTATAATTATACGTATATTCTAACACTTCAATGTGAACTGTCAAAATATGTATGTGCTTTTCCGCTTGTAACTAAAACATCAACAGAAACGGCACGAGCTTTTGTCAACAACTTTATTCTACAGCACGGAGTACCGCGGGAGATAGCTACTGACCGAGGCTCCGAGTTTATGTCTGACACATTTAAGGAGGTATGTAAGCTTCTTCATATTTCTAAATTAAATTCAACAGCGTATCACCATCAAAGTATTGGGGCGTTGGAAAACTCCCACAAGAGTTTAGGACATTTTTTAAGAATACACGTAGAAGAGAATCCAGAATCGTGGAGCACTTGGTTACCATTCTGGTGTTTCGCATACAACACAACAGTTCATACGTCGACTAAATTCACGCCATTTGAACTTGTTTATGGAAAGACATGCAATATGCCTAGCAATCTTGCCAAACCTGTAGAACCCCTATATAATTATGATAATTATCCACTTGAGCTCAAATATCGGTTACAGGTCTCACTATCAGAAGCACGGAAAAATTTAATAAAAAGTAAATTAGAAAGGAAACTTAAGTATGATGAACACATTAGGCCCACAAACTATAAAAAGGGCGATAGTATATTGATAAAAAGTGAAACTGGTAATAAACTCACAAACCTTTATACGGGACCATATAAGGTCATTCAAGACTTATCACCAAATGTTGAGGTGAATATAAATGGGAAATCAGATATAATCCATAAGAATCGAACGAAGTTGTATCATGTATGATTATAACGTAAGTAGGCAAAGGTAACTATTGTAAAATAACCCGATGTTTTGAATTGTAACGATGACATCAAAGCGCATGCACTTAGGTTGCACTGGATAGTTATTAGTACTTACTCGTATTCAAGTCTATGTTATTGTTTAATTTATACTCACATGAATGAATTCATAAAATCAATCAGTGACATGCGTTTCGTATTAATTTGTTTTAGTTAAGCACTATGTACTATAATATATAAACATGTATAATCATTGTAATGTTCAGCAAAGTGTAAAAAAAAAAAAAAAACCTTATAACTATTTTTTTTTTTTTTTTCTAATACCGTGGGAGGTGTGGCGTAGTATGTAAGTGTACTATGTTCTGCTTGTGTGAGTGCATATAAGATGTATCAATGTACCAATTATACTCAGTGTTAACTCATCGTTTGGAATGTTTCATTTCCCTTAAAGTCCCGTCCTTATATCCGTTTTATTCCGCTCTGAGACAGCGTGTGGACAAGACGCCGTTTTTTTTTGTAGAGTTCAACTTGCGACCTCGCCGCGTGATCAGCTCATGATTGAGCGCTCCGTTTGGGTCCGAAACTAGTCGGGCAATCCCGAAAAATGCACGTGAGTAAACCGTAACTAATCATAAATATGAATGTGTCTCACGAAAGTTACTTATAACAATAAAAGGAAAGGATGACGTCGTCGGTGTTACGGTTTTATTTTTTTTTATTTTCAAAGTAAAACCTTGCCCCACACTAAAATTTTTCTTGTATCGTGGGTGCGTTTACAGACACAAATCTCACATACACAAACGCCCAGACCCGAAACAACCATACAAATATTATAATAGGCCATACAAATTTTTGTTCCGCGTGGGAATCGAACCAACGACCCGTAGCGCAGAAGCCAATCGCTTAGCCACTGCACCAAACGTGTCGTCATTGGATTGATTTATAATGTAAGGTAATGCACGTGCCAAGTTGAGCATGCGATTCGTTTTGATTGCGTTCTGTCTATACAATTGACTTGCAAACGTCAGCTGATTTATTTACTACCTAATACTCTGAAGCGGTCTTCCACAACCTCTATTAACGCTACTATACTACACAAAATGGACTCCTAATGTACTCCCTTTGAGATCTCGGGATTAATTCAATTTGGCTTCACGACAGCTTTCATTATGGTCGTATAACGAAGTATTCAGCTGGACTGGTTGTTTTATTATGTTCCTATTACAAGATGCAGTTTATGCTGGCTAAGCTTGATGAATAATTAAGGCTTGAAATGAGGTCAATGGATTGACCCAGTTTTTGATTCATATTACGATATAGTCTTGTGGAGGAGCGAGGTGTGGTGTTCCTCCTACCAAAGGGAGGATCCTCCAACCAGGCGGAGTCTTGTACCTGGCGGGCTACTGCCCAACAGTTGATGTTGGGAGGTTGTATACAAGGTTAGTCGGAAAGGGGGTACTAATCCGAAGCCTACTTATAGTATCGCTGATAACTGTTTGAAAGCAAGTGTTAAAATTTCAAAATCCGATATATTTTTTTTCAAAATAAAATGTTTTTTAGTTTAGTTTTTTCAAAAATTCTTCATCCCTGCTTTAGTTACAAATTCAGAAAATGGTGCTTCCAATTCATGACTCCAAATATGACCTAAAATGTAAACACAGCTGATCATAACTGGGGATAGATAGATTTTAGAGTTTTTTTTTTGAGATTTTTGAACAGCTATTTCTCTTAAACTATTGACTTTTGGGAAAAGTTGTAGAACAAAAGTTACTCATTATTATGTGTACTTTAATACCCTTTCGGATTAGTACCCCCTTTCTGACTAACCTTGTAAATACTATCTGCGTGTTAAATCTTGATATCGCGATGTAGGCTTCAATAGTTCGCATGTGGCGTGATAAATGCCGCCACAGTCTTGTATTTGCCAAAGGGTTCATTAAGGCTCATTTCGCCGTTATTAATAGGTGGCAAGCACCACCGAGTGCCATCAACCGGGCACAAATCCAGATTCCGGGCTGCTGTTGAGAAATTACAGGCGGAAAAACCCAATAGCATCTTGCCCGACATGGGGATCGAGATCGAGATTCAAGACATCACGTTTAGCAGTCGCGCTTGCGACCACGCGACCAACGAAGAAGTCCAAAATATAATTGTAACTAGCTTTTGCCCGCGGCTTCGCTCGCATTAATTAAGCTCAAAAAACTCTGAACACACTACTAAAGTTTCTGTAATAATATAATTAAATCGTGTTTCGAAAGACACGTGGCGCTATTGAACGTTGTTGTGGTTTTCCTCGGGAACAGTACTTTTTTTTCGGGGTGAAAGTTACGCTATTTCCGTTTTTGTACACCTGACAACGTGTATGGAAAATTTCAGGATGATCGGTTCAGTGGTTTAGGCTTTCAAAAAAGAAACCATGGATCAAGTTGTTTAGGATTTTAAAAGAGTAATCATGGAGTTTCTTGTCGGCTCTTCTCCATAGGAAACGACTAATTGGCGTGCACTTAAATTCGACTTTTCATAAGCGCCTGTAATGGTTTATGTGAAATAAAAACAAAAAAAAAATTGTGGAAAGGTAACAAACAAACTTCCTTTCGCATTTATAATATTAGTTAGAATAAGGGCTTTATTTGCGTGTGATAAGGGCCCAGGTGACATAAGAATTACATTGAAGGATACAAGGCCACAAGATATCGTATTATTTAATATAAAAACCGGCTAAGTGCAAGTCTGACTTGCGCACTAGGTTCCGTACTACACTTACTACACTACAACATATCTGTGAAATACTGTTTTGTTTTACTACTCGTATATTGAATGTACAACAGTCATACCAAGTTTTACGCTTGTATCAATTACCGTTGTTAAGATAAAGCAAGAACAAAAAATGTTGCAATGTGCATTTTTTTCGAGGTTTCTTGTATGTCCATTTGAGTTTAAGACTATTTATTATTTAATAATAATAATTTTATTTAAAAAAAATAGTACTTAGCTTACGTTACAATTAAGTGCTGTAATAAAACAAAAGTACACAAAAGCTTTAGCATCTGAAGCCGAACTAGGAGGAACCTGTGTTTCGGCTAACAGCGCCAATCCCCTCGAGTTACATTAGATTTGAGTTCTTAAATGCTAGCATTTTACAAAACAAAGGAATAAAAATAGTCTAAGGTTGTATTAATGGTCTGGACCTCTCTTTGTGTTATGTGATATGGTGAATGAGTGAGTGTGAGAGGGTGTGTCTAATTTGCTATGATACCTATTGTAAAATTTCTCATCTAATTTTATTTATGTTAAATTACACGCTACCACACGAATATGGTTGTTCGTAAGTATTTTAGCGTTGTACCTTATGTGTCTTCAATGGAAAATGTATCATTGTCGACTCCTTGCAATATATTTAATAACTCTTGAGTGCTCGTATTATTGTCATCCATTGTTATTACACTTATTACTTATTAATATTTAATAGGAGAGGAACAGCTCTATTTGAAAATTTGCCGCTTGTGTCGTAGTGAGATTGTCATTACTGCATGACTGTGGCGTTCCAGGCACAGATATCCCTTTGGATTTAAACTTTTTATTATTTTTATGTATATTTGCAATCATATCATATTACTGCCCATTGTCTGGTAGTATGAGTCTGTCATGCTCACTTAAATGTCCTGCTGATGGTGGCGTTGTATATCCGGTCGTTGGGTTCCCTATAATATGGTTGAGCTAAGCGATGCGGATGTGCACGTCATGCTCGTGAACGGGTGCTGTCTGTCGGGACTGGTCAGCCCATAACTACTAGGGCAATTCTAGAAGGCATATTTTCTTTTCCTATTTTCTACTCTTATGTGAATTTATTTGTTACATTAACCTGCATTATTCTCATTCTATGTCGCACGCAACTGTAATGGAATTGTCATGAATAGTCATGATCTACTATTTTAAAAAGAGTATTCATGGAGTTTCTTGCCGGCTCTTCTCCATAGAACCTACCTTTTGGAACCGTGCACCTAGTTTTGACGTTTTAAAAGTGCCTGTAATCTGGTCTATTTGAAATAAAAAACTTTGACTTTGACTTTGATAAAGGCTATAGCAACAAATATTTTGTGAAAATTTCAATTGGCTACTTATTACGGTTAAAAAGATACAACCCTGTGACAGACAGATGGACAGACAGACGGATGGAAGGATGGACGGATAGACGGCGTAAGCCTAGTAAGAGGGTCCCGTTAGCACCCTTTGGTTTTATTTACATAACATAACATTACGCCTATTTTCCCCGAAGGGATGGGTAGAGGTATAGAGTACACCCTCATTTCGCCGTCATGTTTATGTCCCATGTAATAGGGTTCGAGCCTATTGCTATCAAATGGGCACAAATCCAGACGCCGCCGCCGGGCTGTTGTTACTGAGAAATTGCACACGGAAAACTCAACCTGCGCGACCTGGGGATCGAACCCAGGACCTCACGCTCAGCAGTCGCACTTGCGACCGCTAGACCAACTAGGCAGTCAACAGTGGTTTTATTTAGTAGTGTTTTAATATTGTACGTAATCCCCCTTATTACAAAAGATGGTTTAAATCAAGACTAAGGTAAACCCAGGTTTAAAATATACCCACTTTCTTTAGTCATATAACAAAAAGAGACGGGGCTGTTTTAAAACCTAGGTTTTTCTTAGACCATCTTTTGTAATAAGTGTTTATTTATCTGTCATTATTGTCCGTGGCAACACAACGGTTCTGTATGAAAACCAGCGCTGCAGAATTTTGTTTTATTTTTATTTGTTGCAGCTTCATGCTGATCTGGAACCCCTTTTTGGCCTCGTTAAGTCGTTTAACAAAAGTCTTAACAACTTCTGTTAAAACTTTTATTCAAAAAAAAAAAAAAAAATCTTTCTTTTTTTTTTTTTTCTTTGGGTACGGAACCTTAAAAAGGTCACAAAATACAAATCACTGTGAATGCCCGGTATCCTCAGTACATGCTCTGCGTAAGCCCAGTAACTCCGTTTTTAATTAAACTCGACAATAAGCAGAGAAAAGGCTAGAATTAAGAAAAATACTTCTTTTTGTTTTGTTTTATGAAATTGTTTGTAGTAGGTACTTCCTCGGACGAACTCTTTCAAAAGGAGCTAGCTCTACTACTACAAATTTATGCAATATAGTTTTAATTATCATCGCTTTAGAGTGAAAAGCTCGGGAATACAGTTTTGGTTATTTTTATTTTATCACGTCGTAAAGATCGTATAAGAGAGCCGCTCTACGCGAAATTAGTTTGTAGGCACTGAAATTAAGCCTTTATACAAGGTTAGTCGGAAAGGGGGTACTAATCCGCATGCCACTTAAAGTATCATTGATGACGGATAATGTATGTAGGGTCTTAACGAGTTCGTGTAATTCCTTCAAAGCATATGATCTTTAATGGTATAGATTAACCCCGCACGGGATTTAGATTGTTTTTTTTTTTTTTTTTTCTATTTGATAGATAATTTCGATGCCATGCATAAAGGAATGCAGGCACGGTGACACAGCTGACGGGCACGACCAACGCGATATCGCTCCACGCAGTCAGTTAACTTGGGACGCTAAAATTACTCAGATATAGAATACCATGGTTCATTTTTTGAAAACTTCTTTTTGTTGATTCTCAAAAAACCTATGCAGTGTCAATCAGTGTCACCAGTAGATCACGCGGTTTGAAGGAATTACACGAATTCGTTTACAACCTGTATATCCATGCCAAATACATAATTTAATTTTAGTTTTGACGACGCGTTTGGTGCAGTGGCTAAGCGATTGGCTTCTGCGCTACGGGTCGTGGGTTCGATTCCCACACGGAACAAAAATTTGTATGGCCTACAGATGGTTGTTTCGGGTCTGGGCGTTTGTTTGTGAGATTTGTGTCTGTAAACGCACCCACGATACAAGAGAAATCTTAGTGTGGGGCAATGTTTTTTTAAAAAAAGAAAAAAAAAAGAAAGAAAAGTTTTTCCAAAAATTCTTCGTCCCTACTTTAGTTACGAATTCAGAAAATGGAGCTTCTAATTCGTGACCCCGAATATGACCTCGAACGTAAACACAGCTGATCATTAGCTGAGGATACTTAGATTTTTTATGGAATTTTTGAACAGCTATTTTTCTCAAACTATTGACTTTTGGGGAAAGTGGTAGAACAAAAGTTACTCATTATAACACACATTATTATAGGTACTTTAACACCCTTTCGGATTAGTACCCCCATTCTGTCTAACCTTGTAATATTCGTGATAAATATAATTGAATAGTTGTTGCCCGCGACTTCCAACAGGAGCAGTGCAATGATCAAAATGTATTCCCGAGCTTTTCACTCTAAAGCTGGCTTCCCACGGTGCGTGGTAGCGCGCACCGGCTCTGCGTGGTATCATCCGTAAAATCACGCACCGTGGGAAGCCACATTATGAGAGTGCGTGATGTGGATACGGCGCACCGCTCCGCACGCGTCCGCGTTACCACGGACGAGTCTCTTTCCATGGTGCGTCGGTGCGAGTTCGTGCGTCGAGGTGCGCGATATCACACACCGTGGGAAACAAGCATAAGGCGACGTTATGTAGTCTTTGTGCATCGGTTGGTAAACCCTTTGTTCTTATTTTTATTTGCTTTCTATCGAAGACATGACGTTGCAACTTTTTATGATCGGTTTATCTTGAATTGTCCTCATTGTGGACAATGTTTGACCTAGTTAGAACGTTATAGGTACTTTGCTGTGTTGCTGTGTTATTGAGCTTGTTTTAACTGTAAGAGCGCCTTCACACTAGCGTTTGTCCAGCGTAGGCATTCGATAAATGTATGCGCAGCGCAGACGCCGCGACTATGCGGCGCAGGCGTCGCATTGTCGTGGCGTCAGTGCAAGGGTAAATGAATACGCTGCGTGAGCGCCGCAGGTGCGCGACGCATGAGCCGCGTTACTGCGGAGTCATGTAGAATCCTGTTCACATTCGACCTCTCCCCGCCACCCGCAGCCGCGCGCCCTTTTGCACCCGTATATTTCCGAAACGACAACGCAATTGAGTGACGTGTGCGCCGCGTTAGCGCAGCGTTGAATTGACTCCAGAGGAAACGCCGCAACAACGCGACGCCTGCACCGCGTTGTCGCGGCGTCTGCGCTGCGCATACGTTTATCGAACGCCTACGCTGGAACAACACTAGTGTGAAGGCGCTCTTAGGTGTAAATGGCCAACTAGTATTTAGCACGAAATGTTCTCAGCTTCACCTATCGACCATCAGATATCCTGAGCGCAATTTGTTTGTAAAAATCTACATTTCGAATTTTCGATCGATCGATTTCAAATCTACATTTTCGAGTCTCGTGTATAGTGCCGGACTTAAAGATTAGCAACACCCCGTCTCTTTCCGTGGGTGTCGTAAAAGGCGACTAAGGGATTCTTTAGAGGATGGGCAGCAGCGTTCTCTGAGTACTTTAATAACCATACTGCGATCGCCAACCCGCCTGCCAAGCGTGGCGATTACGGCAAACCCCTCCTTTTGAGGGAGGCCTATGTCCAGCAGTGGACGTCTTTCGGCTGAATGATGATGATGACATTTCGAATGAGTGGCTCGTGGCTAATTAACGATCGAGCGGATTAAACGGTTTACAAGGTTAGGCTGCACTTGCCGCGGTCTGTCCATGGATGGGTGATCGTTACACATCGACACCCCTCCGTGCCTCGGAGAACACGTTAAGCCGTCGGTCCCGCGTGTCATACGAATACCTATGACAGTCGTTACGGGTAGTCAGAAGCCCGAAAGTTTGACAACCGGTCTAACCTTAGGATATCGGCATTGCCCAGTAACTGGGTTGCGGAGGTCTTATGGCAGTCGCTCCGTGTAAAATACTGGTATTCAGCCGCATTTGTTAGACTGGAAGCTGACCCCAACATAGTTGGGAAAAAGCTAGAGAACGAACGTTAGCTAATCTATCAGTTTGTTTCCCAAAAATAAAACCATTTGGTCGGTCCAGTCTTCGTTAGAATTAGACCCTTATACCGGCTTCCCACGGTGCGTGATAGCGCGCACCACGACGCACGAGTTCGCACCGACGCACCATGGGAAGAGACTCGTCCGTGGTAACGCGGACGCGTGCGGGGCGGTGCGCCGTATCCACATCATACACCCTCATAATGTGGCTTCCAACGGTGCGTGATTTTACGGATGATACCACGCATAGCCGGTGCGCGCTACTACGCACCGTGGGAAGCCAGCTTTAGACGTAGTCAGGTACACAGAAATACAACTTTATTTTTAGTAGGTATACAAAAACCGAGACACCCCAACAAGATTTTCATCAGAACTGCCTTAAAGTGTGTTTTTTTTTAATAAATCTCCAAGTTGCACCTTAGTTTATGTTGCGTTAAGTTTCCTAGTAAAGTGTGAAATGCCTGAGATGTGCTATGCAGGGGTTGTCTAATACACGGAAACTGACCCAGCGGACCATCTCAAGCCTCAAGGTGTCTATTCCCGTCCACTGTTAAGCGTAGAAACCTATTGAAAGAGAATTGAATTTAATGAAAAAAAAAGAAAAATATAATGTGATGGAAAAACTATGTTAATCGATTCTCCTGGTGATTCTGAACAAACTAGTTTCAGGTTTAGTGTATATTAAAACTAAACTTGTATACCTACCACAACTGTTCATTTTCGCCAATTTCAGTACCTACGGAACACTAAACTCAGTTCTTCTCCAACAATGCCTCTAAAATAAGAGTTATTTAGAGCGTTTAATTAACGCGTTAATGGTATTCTGCGAGTTAAGAGCAAAAGTTCTAAATAAAGTATTGTTCTCAAAACCGGGCTTTAAAAACTTTGTCCCTAAATCATCTGTCCGATGCTTGTTGTAAAGTATTCCGGACTTAATGGTTTATTCAGTTGGAGCGAGGAGAAGTTAACAGTAGGGTAATGTCCTCTAAATATCCGAATAGTTTTAGAACTTATAATTCAAACCAGTAGCTGCCCGGAGCTTGGATTTGTGCCCGGTTGATGGTCATAAGCTCGCCCTCTAATACATGGGACCTAAACAGATGAAATGAGAATGTACTATACAAGGTGTTAAAAAATCAACTCATAAGAATTTTATGGAGTTACTCGGTATTGGAAATTGAACAACTTTTGTTCTACAACTTTTCGAAATTCGCGTTTTTTTTCAACTCTCCACACAAATATTTTTTTTTTTTTAATTATTACATATATTGTTGCGTAATTTTACGTATGACACAACGCACAGCCGGTGCGCGATATCACGCATTGTGGGAAGCCACCTTTACAGAAGGTAACTCAAGCCTTGATCTCGGTTTAAATTTTAGAACGTTCCTCAAGCATTCATTCATCGATCATACTTCACCTGAGTTTGACTTTTCGAATCCAAGCAGTGATTTGAACTGTAATCACACAAGAGTGGTCGAGCCCGCGTTTGAGCACCGATTCCCTTGTCAATTTACGTCAAACAGTTTGAATTTTGACAGTTCGTAGCTCTGCTTGAGGCTCGATTTGATTCTCGATACATCTGAGTATAGTTCAATAACCGTTCCGGAATAAGGGCGTATACATAAAGGAAGCAGGTAAGCAGCGCCGACCTACCAGCGCTTATCGGTACTGGTCCGTGCAGGTAACCGCAACATAAAAGAAGCGGGTAGAAGCAGGGGCTGGCATTTTTTAACAAAAATACGCCTTGTTCCCTTGCAAATATAACACAAATTACGGCTTACCAGCACTGATCGGAGTAGGTCGGAACTTGTCGGCGAAGTTCGGAGCTTGTCGGCGCTGGTTCGCCACACTGTGTAGAGACTACCTGCGCCGACTAACTGCGCGGACCAGCGCCGACTAACTGCGCGGACCATCACCGACAAGTGCTGGCATATCGGCGCCGGCAACCCGCTTTCTACGTGTATATGCACTAAGGCTCAAGTTTGGGGTGCATGAAAAGAGCCTCCACGAGTGACGATACTTAATTACGTCCGGCGCACCCTGGGCAGTCAGCCCCGCTACCCACCTTGCTGACTGGCTAATCTTTTCACCACGGCATGACCTATTCTCGTATAGCTCGTGCTAACACGATAGAAGAAGAAGAAGAAGGCTCAAGTACTGATTCTATACATAAACAGTGATCAGGTGAAATTGGAGGAACGTTCTGTAATACGGACTTAAGTTAAAAAAAATATCGAAGACAATGCAAACCTGATAATATTCCTTCAATACCCAAGCGCTTAAACGCTTGCCTTCCATGAACGAGGGTCTGAGTTCGATCCCAGCACACACCTCTGACTTTTTGGATTCGAATTTGATTATCAATTGCGTGAAGGAAAATATCGTGAGGAAATCTGCACATTTGAGAGGGCTCCAAAAGTTCTCGATGGTGTTTATAGTCCGCCAACCCGAACTTGACCAGCGTAGTGGACTAAGGCCTAAGTGTGCGTCCTGAGTGACGGCGCATGGGCGTATTGCGGATTTCGGAGCGGCTTTACCGTGGCTTCACCGTCGATACCTGTCCTTAGTACACGCGGGAAAGTTGACGCGTACGCGCGTGTTTAGTGTTTCAAAATCAAAAATCAAAATCAAAAATTTTTATTTCACATAAACCAATACAGGCGCTTATGAAAAGTCGAATTTAGGTGCACGGTTCCAATTAGTCGTTTCCTATGGAGAAGAGCCGGCAAGAAACTCCATGGTTACTCTTTTTAAAAAGGATATCTTTTACAATTTCAGTGAATACAGTAGGTACTATGAGAGAGAACAATGTAGTCTTGACCACAGACCTTGGAGTATAGTACCAAGTCTTGAGTACAAAAATTAACCAAAAAGGGGAAGAAAAACAAAAAATAGAAGAAAAAAAAATACAATATGAATAATAGTAATTTACACAAAATAAGTTAATTTTATTTAGCCAAGGACACAACTACAGCATAAACAATGAAAACAAAAAAAATATTTTATGCTGTAAAGCATGCCCACGCCGAAAGGGTTATCAACTGCGTCAATCACCCAGCGCTGATTTTCAGTCGGTGGCAAGGAAGCACCGTTTTATCTCGCATGTATTCTGTGTTTTAGGCGGATCTCACACTACCACACGCCACGCTCCGGTGCGCGGGGCGACGCATCAGCACGCACGGCTATGCAGGCGCAAATCTGTACCATCATGCGGTTTTATCTGCGTTTCCGTGCGGGGCCGCCTATTTCGATATGCTCGCACCAAATAAAGTTCAATTCACGGTCGATCACCACACCCGTGCTGTGTAAAGTTAATCAATAGCAAAAATCTGCGCGTTACTGTAGATCCCAGTGTGCCATACCTTACGGGATGCCAGCCACGCGCCGCCGCGCGTAAGGCTAAGCGTATGTTGAGACGCAGGTGACGCAGCGCAGCACTGTATAGATTTAGCCGCGCAGGGCAGGCGAGGCAGACATAGGCCACGAACGCATGCTGCGACGTAGCTCGAAGACACATGCGAGTTTTAACTAGTACAAAGAATAGACGCGTTCGAGTTGACGAACGTTTTTTTTTAATAGTCTGGATGATTAGTATTAACCAAACAAGGTTCACAACGCACTAATTCAGTTAAATGATCTGTCATTGCAATAAAATTCGAATTAGCGGTAAAAAACACATATCGACATGCACGCGTCGTGCAGAAATCTGTGCCGGCACTACAACGAGGCGCAGGGCAAGACAGACGCATGTCTGCGTCGCACGCGTCTGCGCCGCAGCGTACGCGAGTGATTCTTATATCAGGAAAAAAAATTACGAATTTAAAAAAACATTCATATTACGTAAATTTGTTTATCTATCGTGTTCTATGTTCAAATACATAAAACATTGTGTATGAGGCACTTTATTCTATTAATTACTTATAGAGTTATAAGCCATTTAAATTTGGCGCTTGGGACGGGAATGAAATTAAACGAGGGGAATGAAATAAAATGTTTATTTTAACCGAAAAACTAACCAACAATATTCATAGAGTGACAAATTGCACCTTTATGCCTACTGTAGACATTTGGTAACAAGATCACAATTATTTAAACAATTAAGGTGGGTATCCTTATTATAAATAGTCTTTTGCAACATAAAATTAGTCAAAGTTATTTCTCAAACCAACAATTTTTGCCTTTATTTTTGATAAATCAACATTTATAAGAAAATAATGTATTATATTATTTTTGTAAGGTACTCGTATAAGGTATAATTGGCTGGTGTCTGCAACTCCACGTCTAAGCGCGTATTTTGCGTGATGGGTGGTAAGTGTAGTCACTCGATCCACCCTAACTCTTCGAAAAAGGCCAGCACACCCTTGATGTTGCTGGTGATCTCTCGGAGAGTACCTGGGTTTCCGAAGTGCTTGGCCCTGTATGTGGCGACCTCAGGGTTGTTTAGTAGCACGTGGGCTGCCGTCTCGTCCTCCTCCATGCATGTTTTGCACAGTGGGCTGTCTATAACTCCAATCACAAAGAGGTGTTTGTTACAAGAACCATGACCAGTGATGGCTGCTGTGACTGTACGCAGTTGTTGCTTTGACAGCCGGAGAGCTCGTCTAGTGAGATGACCGTCAATGGCGGGAAGCGCCTCCTTGGCCTGCCTGCACTCGAAATGGTTTATCCACGATTCGTTGTGTTGGTCTCTGGTGAGTTTCCTTACCAGGATGCGTAGGTATCTTAAGGGGAGTGGTACTATGGGTTCGGGAGCCAATGCATCCATGCTCGATTCCCTTCTGGCGAGCTCATCTGCTGCATCGTTGCCTCGGGAACCACTGTGTCCTTTGATCCATTGAATGCTTATATTATTGAGGTTACCCACCTGGTTCAGAGTTTGGTGACACTCGTGTACCAGCCCAGAATTAACTGTGTAGCTGCTTAGTGCTTGCAGGACAGCCATGCTGTCCGAGAGTATTCGGATTGAGTGGTCATCAACCTTCCTGGCCATGATTGCTGACGCAGTTAGGGAGATACCCAAGCATTCAGCCTGGAAGACCTTGTTGTGGGCACCCAATGGTGTGGCTATGTGTACGTTAAGGTCTTCTGAGAAGACCTCGGCACCTGTGCTTGTATACCTGTTTTGGATCCGTCCCTGAAGATCCGCAGCTCCGCGGGGCATAAACCCTCGCATCGGTGGTCTTCGTACAGTTGAATTTAGTATTTTTATCAAAAATGAATTGTTTAGGTATCCGGTCGTTTATAGCTCTTACAAGAGGGAACTCTAGCGAATTCCTCTAGCAACGAGGTGTGTTGTGTGTTACCTTTGCTCCAGAGGTTCAGTGTTTTTAGGCTTATTGCTGCCACCGCTGCTTCTTGCTGTGTATAAAGAGGTGCAGCGGTGGCAGTCCCAGCATGGCCTCCAGTGCCGCAGTCGGTGTAGTCCTTATGCAGCCTGTAATTGCCATGCAGGCAAGTCTTTGTATGCGCTGTAGTTTGTTTGATGCTGTGCTCAGCTTGGTTCTAGGCCACCAGACCACATTCTCCACTTTAACCTCCTTCACATAAGTTTTTAATGAACCATAATCGTCTAAAAATAAATAAAAATACGCATAGGCAACTATTTTTTAAATGCATAATTTGCAAATTTCATTATAAAAGAAACGAGTAAAAGGAAAACTTTTGTCTTCAGGTGGATTAGTTTTGGTTTTATTTAAATTTTTGTGATTAGTTAATGTGGATGGTGAATTTGGACGACTCATATTTCCTAAAACATTTATTTACTTAGCACATCATTATCAAATAAAAATATGTATGTTATATAAACCTACCTATATCATAATTTAAGCCAATATTTTAATAAACTTCAGTCTACTAAATTATTTAATTGAGTTATTTATCATTCCCCTTGATAAATTTTCATTCTCCTCGTAAGTTGAAGTAGAGGGAATGAAACGTAGGGGAATGAGAAATTCACGTAGGATCACGAAACAAGCAATAAAATCGTTTGTATATGGGAGGAAAAAGTAACGTGTTGATAGTTTCTTACTCTTATTTAAATAAAAAAGCAATCATATTATAATTTAAGGTATACTTACCGAGATTTGAAGTATTTGAAGAATTAAAAAAACTTGGACAAACGTCGTTTATGGAACAATCACCAGTAATATTTTCTTTAGACAGAGCGCTTGCTTCCGATCTCTGGTGGCAAGCGAAGACTGTTCGAGAAAGCGGAAAATTCGATGCGGGTAACCATTACGGTGCGAAGCCCCCTTCTGAATTAAAGTTGCGTTACGACATTTGTCGGGGTAATGAGTAAAATGGAATTACAATTTTTCTCTTTGGATTCTTAGCCTTTTGAAGATTTTATAGAATAATAAAATTATTAATACATTATTTATGCTTTATTAACAACATTAAAACAAGCTAGTTTTGATGTGAGTTTTAGAACAAAAGCATTTAAATCGTGGAAACAAAAGTATAACTACCTAGAGAACACTTAGGAGAATGAAAAAAAACACTCACTTTTCCTCAAATAAAACCAAATAGTAAAACATACACACAAATGACGTAGGTGCCCTTTTAAAACAAAAAATTAGGAATTATATAGGATTTTTGTTTATTTAATTTGTATTCATTTCATCATACTTAAATGGATAAATCAGTTTTTTAATGTGATATGAGAATCACTCACGCAGCTCTTAGTACGTTCATACATTACAAAATCTGCTCTGCGCTGCGCTGCGTGCACCTGCGTCTCAGCATACGCTTAGCCGTATATCGCGTCATCTGCGCGCGGTCTGCAACCACTCGCGTCGATACGTTATCAGTATGTTGCACTATATTTTTATATAAAAACTGAAGTACTTACGGTCAACGTTAAAAAACGTAGCCCCGCACACCGGAGCGTGGCGCGTGGTAGTGTGAGATCCGCCTCAGCCCTTAACAAACCTGTACATGGGTGAATAAATCCATAAATTTCACATTCACCTATACAGCGTGTCCCAGAAAGTAGTGTCAAGCGGAAGTCCAGAGGTAGAACATCCTTTGAGGTACCCAAATCACCCCCATGTATGTTCCGCGATTTTTTGTAGTTTTCGAGTTATGAATGTTTTTCATGTTTTTTAATCAAACTCTGACTATAACGACATTTTTGATCATAGTGACGTGAATAGTTGAGATACATGAGTAATTTTTTTTTCTAAATTAGCTGATTAGTGACCCTTTCGAATGCATAAACATTTGTAACCATAGATGTAACGAATGCGTTACAAAAAAATATTGAATTCTCATGAAGTTAAAATACTGCCTGTTTCCTAAATCTTTGTGGGTGATTTAAAAATAAATCTCCCTGAACTTTTTTCGTCAGATGTATTTTAAAAACTTATCCATTTTATCAGCTATTTACCCTGTAAATTTCATTGAGCTATCTTTACGATATCATAATAAAAATTTGATTCAAAGCATACAATATCGAAAATTCCAGTTGTAAAAGAGTGAATGAAAAATTGATTAAATCTAACTGGTAACTTCTTTTTAAGTAACCCTCGACGCAAAAAGAGGGGTGTTATAAGTTTAACGTGTGTGTCTGTGTGTCTGTCTGTGGCATCGTAGCTCCTAAACGGATTTTGATTTAATTTTTTCTTTTGTTTTAAAGGTGACTTTATCGAGAGTGTTCTTAGCTATGATTCAAGAAAATCTGTTCAGCCGTTTGAAGATCATCAGCTCTTTTCTGGTTGTCCAAGGGATATGAGCAACTTCTACTGGTCTGATCGATTCGAAATTTACTATCCTGTGACTTCAATGATATTGATGACATGTGACAAGAAGGAGGTCATTACAACTTATCATAAACTTAAAGAATAAATAGGCACACAATACCTCTACTGTAACTTGGGTATCATGCTGTTTCAGATGATGATTGAGTATCAGGTCAAGGTTACCATGTTATTGTAATATCATTGAAGTTACAGGATACTAAATTTCGAATCGATCAGACCAGTAGAAGTTGCTCATATCCCTTGGACAACCAGAAAAGAGCTGATGATCTTCAAACGGCTGAACAGATTTTCTTGAATCATAGCTAAGAACACTCTCGATAAAGTCACCTTTAAAACAAAAGAAAAAATTAAATCAAAATCCGTTTAGGAGCTACGATGCCACAGACAGACACACAGACACACACGTTAAACTTATAACACCCCTCTTTTTGCGTCGAGGGTTACTTAAAAAGAAGTTACCAGTTAGATTTAATCAATTTTTCATTCACCCTTTTACAACTGGAATTTTCGATATTGTATGCTTTGAATCAAATTTTTATTGTGATATCGTAAAGATAGCTCAATGAAATTTACAGGGTAAATAGCTGATAAAATGGATAAGTTTTTAAAATACATCTGACGAAAAAAGTTCAGGGAGATTTATTTTTAAATCACCCACAAAGATTTAGGAAACAGGCAGTATTTTAACTTCATGAGAATTCAATATTTTTTTGTAACGCATTCGTTACATCTATGGTTACAAATGTTTATGCATTCGAAAGGGTCACTAATCAGCTAATTTAGAAAAAAAAATTACTCATGTATCTCAACTATTCACGTCACTATGATCAAAAATGTCATTATAGTCAGAGTTTGATTAAAAAACATGAAAAACATTCATAACTCAAAACTACAAAAAATCGCGGAACATACATGGGGGTGATTTGGGTACCTCAAAGGATGTTCTACCTCTGGACTTCCGCTTGACACTACTTTCTGGGACACGCTGTATACACGGCTTCAAAACATATATTATGTGGGCTCAAGAATGAAGTCGTAAATAGTAAAGGCGTGCTCAATGGGTGATTACGTTTTTTTTCCAATACTTTAACGCCGGTGTAACGTTCAAGTTTGATGAGCTGGGAAGCGTATACAACACTCGGGAACAACGAATCCGGGTCACGTACATAAACGGTAGTATCTCGGAAACTAAGAAAGGTAGCTTATTCAAATAAAAAGTAATTTATGAACTATTTATTACGACTCAAATAAAATTAATGAAAAGTCTTAAATTGTCTATAAAATACTTTTTATTTGAATAAGCTAGTACCTATTTTTAGTTTCCGAGATATTAAGGTTTCTGTTGGTGACCATGATTCATTGCTCCCGAGCGTATGAATGACGTACTGCCGTACGAGCAATAACTACAGTAAGTGATTTAATTAAATAATGAACTGTATGTGATAAAGATAAGCCTAATAAGGTTTAATTTTCTATATCCTCAAATTGCACTTACTGCATTTATTGCTCGTACGGCAGCGTAGATAGCTAGATAATGCCAGTCGTAAGTGTGTGTATATTTGGGCGTAAGCTATTTAGTTATTTCTTTATTACATGTACATACTCTTTATTGTACACCAAAAAAAATTGTACGTACGGTAACGGTCTTAAAAATATGTACAATGGGCGGCCTTTTCTCACCCAATCTATCCATTACTACTATGGTAAATAAACTTTGTATAATTAACATTTTAATCCAAGTCTGGTAAGTTAAACCTAAGTCAATTAAAATATATGATTGGCGTTCGATTTTTTCTCTAGTAAGTATACCTAACTATTTTGTTGGAATTTTTTCCCCATTTTTATATTCTTTGTATGCAATGATTTTGAAAACTAAGTGGTCAATTACTGCACAAGCGGGTGCGGGGGCGGGCGCGGTCGCTTGGGTCTTGGCGTCTGCGTGTTAACAGTAGTGCCGAACGAGCTATCGTACGACGCTTCGGCAGGTGAATCAAAATAGTTTAGTACTCTTTCAGAGTGGAGGCAGGATCGGGTGCTTGCGCGGGCGCGTGTAAATCAAAATGTATGTAGACGCCAGTTGCATTCACAGTGATCCCGCGAGCCGCGCGTCTGCATGAGGCGGGCGCGGGCGCGGCAGTCCGCCCGTATCGTTCACAGTGATATAGCATCTGTTAGGTGACTGCGCGTGTGGTTTTGTTCTTATTTAGGTTTAATTCATGCACCAAAAGCGCAGTTCAGTCTATACAGCATGACGTATACTCTATACGCTATATTGCAAGCCGGTCTACTATGTACAACAAGTTATTTGACGGCGATCCGTCAGGCGACGGACGGGTGAAGTGAAACGGGGCGGTGATCGGAGAATCGTGCGATATAGCTCTGAGAATCGCTCAAGTTTATCGCGAGCAAGCCAATACTTAACAGCATAGCGTTGTGTTAACGTGTCTATATAAAATGTATGCTGAGTGATATCATTGTGCTATACAGTATTTGCTGTATGCTATATATTATAGCGTAGTCTGAACTGCGCTTAAATCTCATTCTTCCTCAAACTTCCTCACCATAACACAGGAATACTACAAGTCTCGGTTTCTAAAGTCGTCTATCGTTAAGTTAACGGTTCGAAACACAGTCTATAGCGTCGTCCGTATACCGTGCCAAATGACACGGAAATCTTACGAACATGTTGCCATGGGATTTATGAGGTCAAATATCAAGATATCGTTATGGTTTTGTCGCAAAGGGAAGGATAGTGGGGGTGATATTGAACTGGAAAGATGATTGTGATAGGGGTATTCCTAAAGAGTCACGTGATTCATTGGGAATATAATTGTAAGAACTGAGTATGGTAAAAGGAATATTGTTTATGAAGGAGCTCAACTTTATAACCGATTACCCAAAGCGATTAAATAATCTTAATCACTTTAAACGTTTAAAAGGTTACTAACTACTTCACTACTTATTACTACTTGATTTTAAGATATCCACAGTGTGATCTGTTTTTTATTTTTTTTATTTGTACCTGATAAGGCGAAACTGTCGCGTCGTTTACCTAATTATGTTTTCTTTTGTTTCTCATCACGTGATCCGATGGGAAACTTTTGCCGACGATTGATTTTCCGATGCAAATTCCAACGAGTCACGTGATTTATTGGAAATAAGCTGAACACGCGGCGAGGTCGCGAGACGAGTTCGTCTCGCGAACTCGCCGCGTGTTCAGCTCATGATTAAGGGCTCCGTTTGGGTCCGAAAGGATGATGGGCACAAATGTATGGAGTCTGGTACTGACACCAATCGGAATGAATGATATACCGTTGGAAAGGAATTTTTGTGTAGATTAAGAATAACCATGGCGCTAGTCCCGATTTACTGTCCAATCGAAGTAACCCTGCTTGAAATTTATTTATTTTTGGTACATCCTATTAAGTACACATACTTTTATTGTCATTTTTCTCCATTTTGGCATGGTATTACAATAATTATTATTAATATTTTTCATTATCTAGGTAAATAAAACAAGTTCGAAGTAAGTTTTATCATTTATTGTATGTAAGTATACAGTGTGTAAAAAAACTCGAATAGCCGAAATCTACGCACTCTGTACATCAAACTAAATTGCATTGACCAAAAATAATTGCTGGGAAATGACTTTTATTTTTAGGCATAAAAAACGCGTCCGATTTGTTTAATAGATAGATCACCCCTAACTGAAAAAAATACTAAACCGATTTTGTTGTGATTTTCATCCGTTATCTGAATTTTATTTAGCGCAAAATCTGTGCAAATATCATCAAAATCAGTCAAGCTAAACCGGAGATATGATTTTTTTAAATTCTATTTCGAACTGAATATCCAGTACCTATCTTCTGAAGACTATATTTCAAAACGGACAATTGATACGGGTTTGTTGCCGTAGTAGTTTTTTGTACTCTTGAAAAGAGCTGTCCAACGATGGTAAATTCATTTTAATTGGACATGAGTACCAAAACGCCCATCCTCCTTAGTCGGGCAATCCCGAAAAATGCACGTGAGTAAACCGTAAATAATCATAAATATATTGTTATATTGACTTAAGATATTTAAACGTGTGTAAGACTAAAATGTGCGGGATTCTTTGGGCTACGAGGAAATGTAAAAAAGTCAATTTCGTCAAAAGTGTTAGTTATTTAGTTCTCCAACTACGCCGACGTTGTAATATGATCCACGCGATTGTTTTAGCCGCGAGCCCCTCCTCCTCATACTTATTTCTATTGTATACATATCCTTCCTAAAATAGGTATTATTTGACTTATGTTAGAATAGAGTACAGTAAAGTAACTATAAGTATTTTCAGACCTTTCACTTCCAAGTGCATCGAAGCTGACTCCGCATCGTGCAAGAAGTGGGATTACGTTAGCTAAGAGCGGTCACGTCTCGACGTTACGACACCTGTGTTGCAGCAACAACACAGTGTGCGCGCGACGCATACGTGCTCGTTTAGGACCGGGCGTACAATATGGCGCAGCATTTGTTATATACATTTTTTCAATTGCGATGTACTGGGTGTTCCAAAACACATGGTTAGGAGGACAAGTACTTTAAAATTAAAAAATAGCAATTTTTACTTAAAGGAGACTTCACTTTATTTTTAAAATTTAGAATTACTACTTTCAAAATTTTTCAGTCACTCGCTTGAGCTGGAAATCAAACCAACACAAACACTAAAAATACCCGTACGTATTTTTATTTCGCCAATCGATAGGGTCCATAATTAAGACTAATTTTCACTAAAAATTGTTTCCTAAATTTATAGAAGAGCATGAAATCTAACGTTAGTTTAGGTACATTTCAATTTAATGAGACCTATACAAGGTTAGTCAGAAAGGGGGTACTAATCCGAAAGGGTGTTAAAGTACCCATAATAATGAATAACTTTTGTTCTACCACTTTTTCCAAAAGTCAGTAGTTTAAGAGAAATAGCTGTTCAAAAATTACATTAAAAATTCTCTAAAATCTATCTATGCTCAGCTACGATCAGCTGTGTTTACATTTTAGGTCATATTTGGGGTCACGGATAAGAAGCTCCTTTTTCTGAGTTCGTAACTAAATAAGGGACGAAGAATTTTTGGAAAAACTAAAATTAAAATAATATTTCATGGAAATAAAAATTATCGAATTTTGTTTAACACTTGCTTTAAAACCGTCATCAGTGATACTTTAAGTGGTCTGCGGATTAGTACCCCCTTTCCGACTAACCTTGTATAACATGCTACGTCAATTGTCACCGCATATCCAGTTAAGAGCCACGGAATCCGCAGGGCTCGTGATAAGCTCACGCAAACATGTCTACCCAAATAGCGGGTAGTGCTACATTCAAATTGATGAAAACTTCGTTGAAAATTGCAAAAGCCCTCGTCGATTCTGGCAAAGGGATAAAAAGAAAAATTAAAAAAAAAACTTTCATCCACTCCCTGTTGTTTGCTCGTTCGGAGTTCGCGTCGACGTATTCACTACATATCCGGCCACACTGCCGTCTACGAGCGCACTGCGAGCGCCTTTTTGTTCCCACAAAAACCGCCATCACTATCGCTGTAAGCACGCTGCATTCCACCGACGGGCGGCTCGCATCAGGGTGCCTAATCCCTAAGTCCGTCAACGAAGTTAGTCCCCCGTCCGAAAGTAGCCCGAAACGCAGTAGTGAACAAAACAAGTGTCAAGTTCAACTTTTCGGACGGGCAAAAACACATCGGTAGTAGGGACAACTGTCAAATCGTGTTGGCATTCATTCTTAGTTCAGGCCCCGAAATAATCGTATGTCCGTAGGTAATAGGGAGTAGGAAATGCTCCTAATTAAGGGCCTAAACCACGGACTTCGCGCTTAGGGAGTAGACCCCAGGCTCGCGCCAACGTACTCACTTGATACAGTACGCGTAAAATAATTTTGTCCCTTTGAACTGAGGAACAGAATGCTGAAAGCCTGGTTTCAGAGCCGCAAAGTCATTTTCATCATCGTCATCATTCAGCTGAAAGACCTCCACTGCTGGACATAGGCCTCCCCCAAAAGGGGGGGGGGGTTAGGTTTTGCCGTAATCGCCACGCTTGGCAGGCGAGTTGGCGATCGCAGTATGGTTGTTAAAGTACTCAGAGAACGCTGCTCCCCATCCCCTAGACTACTCTAGAGAATCCCTTAAGTTATTTTATGCGTACCAACTTATTTTGCCCCTCGGAAGTGAGAAACAGACCGCTAAAAGCCTGGTTTCAGAGCGGCAGATATTTTACGCGTGCTGTACATTATTAAATATGTTGGAGCACCTGACCAATTAATGTTAGCTGAACGTTAATTTTAAGTTCTTTTGTCTCAGCTCTTAAGCTTCTATGTCATTACAGTGATATTACACGTTTTCTAAGTCTCTATTTCTCCTGTTTTATTTTTACCAAAGTCCTGCGACAGTCCTTTTCGAGTACAATATACATTACGTGATACACCTTTAAGTGAGTATCTTGCTTATTCTGTCTATATTCAATATCAATAGTATCCCTTGTCGAAATATATATCAATTTGTGCTGCAATTGCATTTGTGTTATGATGCTTTGTCTATATAAATAAAAAGAAAAGTCCTGACTGACTGACTCATCAACGCCCAGCCCAAACCCTTGGGCCTAGAAAGCTGACATTTTGTATAGAGGTTCCCTTTATAATGTAGACAAGGAATTAGGAAGGATTTTTTGAAATTCAACCCCTAAGGAAGTTAAATAGGGGACGAAAGTTTGTATGGAAAATCGTCACTTAACGGGTTCAAAATTTCACGCAAGCGAAGCTGCGGGCAAAAGCTAGTATTCGATAGTATTCCTTGTCGAAATTTATATCAATTTGAGCTGCAACTGCATTTGTGTCTATGATGCTTTATATTTGATATTTTGTGTTTTAGAAATGTGCTAAACGACTTCGTACACTAAATGGAAATAAAATGGTGAGATTTATATTTTTGGAAGGTGCTTGTTTTGGTTAGCAGTGGTAGCCTAGCGGTTGATCGGTTGCTTTCCATGGAGTTCGAACTCGGCCCACACTTCTGACTTTTGGAAATCCTAATTGATATTATAAAGAAAAAGGTTAAGGGTTCTAATCTGTTGTTCCATTCATTTACAATGGTGCCGATTCTGTTTTGGACAAACTAAACGTAATTTAGGCTATTGCCATCTTTTTCACTCTAATAAAATAAGAAAGAGACATACGTAAATGAGAGCTGTCAAATTTAGTTCAACTAAAAGTTTCATACAAATTTAGACGACATTTAAAACGTGTCGACTAAAAACACGGTGAAGTTCAAGGCGTAAACTAATTTGACATCTCTAACTTAGTTGTTGTCTATCACCGTCCTTTTCTCGCGCTATCTGTTAGTAAAAGATAGCAATTCTCTAATTTTAGTTTAGTTGGTGAACAAGAGAATCGGCACCATGGATTTAGTGTATTTAGAATGTTAGTCATAATCATCTCTTGTCGTTTTACAATGAATGAAAAAAAGGTTAATTAGAGTAAGGGTTGGTTACACCGGTTGTCCGTAAATCGACTGTTAACTTCAGCGCTAGGTGGAGGTGGTGTGTATGTTATAGACATACAAAATACGGCTTAAAACGGTTTAGAATTATTTATTCCCGACTTTTTGCTACGGTCTTTCTAACGATATCTCGGTATTTGAAGTGCAATACCAAATGAAGGGTTTTTTTTGCGTTACTTGCTTTGCTTTTGCCAAAAGCATAAAGACATTGTATATATAAGGTAGCAAGGTTAACTTAAAAATCGCGTCACATCGCGCAGCAGTGTGCGTTATTCCTTACCAATCAAATTGCCCTCTCGATTCACGTACGACATAAATTGTGTTACATCTTGACATTTGTAAAATTCGCATTTTTATAAAAATACACGTTCGAGTGACAAATTCAATTTATTTAGTTTAAAAAATGTTAAAAATAATATTATTCTGATTGTATGAGCATTCGAGATGTCGATTTAAAAAACCAAGTGCGAGTCGGACTCGCGCACGAAAAGTTCCGTATCTATAAAAACGGCAAAAAAATCATGTCTGTTGTATGGGAGCCCCCTTAAATATTTGTTTTATTCTGTTTTTTAGTATTTGTTGTTATAGCGGCAACAGAAATACATCATCTGTGAAAATTTCAACTGTATAACTATCACGATTCATGAGATACAGCCTGGTGATAGACGGACAGACGGACAGCGGAGCCTTAGTAATAGGGTCCCGTTTTACCCTTTGAGTACGGAACCCTAAAAAGGGACTAACTTCGTTAGGTGATCTCAAGTATGTACTTCGAAAAACTTCGGTTACAATTAGGGAACTGTTTAGAAAACTATTTATTTGATTGTAAACTTGCAACATTTTAGTTTCTCTTTTTGAATAAAAAAAAGTATTGCGCAAAGTTTGGGATCAAGTTTTTGGCGACCCGGGTCAACGTGAAATTAAATGATAAATGATTTTTATTTCTGCAAATAAATCTATTATAGACACTTTTACAAGTCGATGTAATGTTTTTTTTTAAGACTAAATGGCGTGGGCATTTCCTATCTGACTAGCTTTGTCTGAGAAGCCGACACAAATTCAGAGGTTAAGGTCTTTTTTAAAGTCCAGACATTGTGGTGTAAGTGTAACAATGTCAAGGGCATCGCCTGGAATGGCCTTTTGAGGAAAGAACAGTACTTAGCATGTTTGAGTTGACCTGTCCTAACTGACAGCACGCAAGCATCAGCCATCGTGTAGCTGAACCTTATTTTAGGCATTAGCAGCTTATGGCCACTGATTCAGTCGTACCAACTCTCGGGGAGGGTCAAGGTCCCATGTCTTACGGCACCGTCTAAGTCTACTCCATCCCATTCAGAACCTTTTCAATTAGTGAGTTGTTGACTGACTCGGTTTGATAAATCGTTTTGTGTAGGAGAAAAAAGAGATAACCTATCGCATCGGTCGACAACTGACTTACAGGTGTAGACATACCTTATAGCTATATCTTCACCAGTGCGCTTTCATGTTCATCTTATTGTACGTAAAATAGTTAATAGAGACATACACACACAAATAACATATGTATATGTTACGGGCAACGTGATTAACTGGGCATTATTAATAAGGACCGGCCATTATAAATAATGCCCAAGAGCGATGGGCAAAGTGATTAATTTATCGATTTGACCGGCCATTATTAATAATGCCCGACGGCCCGTGGTCCATGTAATAAGTCAGTGTTTGCACAATAAAAACAAATGAAAAACTTAAGGGGATGTTTGGAAGGTTGTTTGGGTTTCCAAAGGAGAGTCGACGGAGCCCCGTTGGGCGGGGCTCCTATTTCTGTCTGCAGGGTTTAAAGTAACCTAACACGAACCTAACCTATCCGTGTCGGGGTGCCCCAAATGAATGACCAAATCTATTTACTTCACACATTGCCGGTGGACCAGCAGGTATTCTATTTTTATCAAAATAAAAGTAAGTAACTAATGATGTTAGTACATTTTAACTGTTTATTTTTTAACTACTATGTTCAATAGTTTATTTTTTGTTAACTTTTCATGAAAATTTTGTAAGTTTAATTTCATTTAATAAACAAAAACACTACAGTTCACCTATTTTATTACTTTGCCCAAGATAGGGTGGGCATTATTCATAATGGCCGGGAAAAGTGATTAATCATGCTGTTTTAATCACATTGCCCAATTGAGTCGGGCATTATGAATACAAACCGGCCATTATTAATAGTGCCCGGACTTATCAAATTGCCCGTAACATATACAAAAAAATTACAAGTGTAAAAGCGAATGACCAGACAAGCGAACAATAAAGTTTTAATAGTACCAAGAACTGAATATGGTAAAAGGACTATTGTTAATGAAGGAGCTCAACTCTATAACCGATTACCTAAAGCGATTAAGGAATCTAAATCACTTCAAACTTTTAAAAGGTTACTAATGCACCATATTCTGAACCAATTTACTTGATTTTGATATGTACACTTTGTTTTGTTATAATTTTTTTTTTACCTGCTTTTGCGAATCTGTTGCGTCATTTATCTAATGTTTTCTTTTGTTTTCTCATAGAAGTGAATAATATGTATTCTTTTTGAGAAATAAAGATTCTTAAACCTTATCTTGCGTCTTCGTCTGAAGCATGCGTGAAGCGCCATTAGCGCATGCAATAGCGCTTGCCCCTAGCGCTCGATAGTCCGTCTATTGTATGTCGACTGACGACTGACCGAGGCGCACCGGTGTAGACGATAAGCTGCATGCGTCTTATGGCAATCAATATTGCATGCGCTTGACGCAAGAGGATATGAAAGTTGAAAGCGCAAGTTGAACATGAAACCGCACTAGTGTAGACATACCAAAAGCTTCTCGCGAGGCTGATGTTGCTTTAAATTATTATCTTAATGACTGCCTCGTTAGTCTAGTGGTAGCACCCGCGACTGCAGAGCGCGAGGTTCTGGGTTCGATCCCCAGGTCGGGCAGTGTTATTGGGTTTTTCCGTGTGGAATTTCTCAGCAGCAGCCCGAAGTATCGATTTGTGCCTGGTTTATGGCAATAAACTAGCCCCCTATCTGCTACAAGGATTTATGGGGCTTAACCGCTAATGTCCCAGCGTCGCGGATCAGCGGCGGCATCTATTGTTTATCTATTACTAGAGGTCGCCAGTGGCTTTACCCGCGTGATTGTCGTTTATCGCGTATTCCGCGTTTTTCTCTACGATAACATGCATGTATTATACATATAAACCTTCCTCTTGAATTATTCTATTTATTAAAAAAAACCGCATCAAAATCCGTTGCGTAGTTTTAAAGATCTAAGTATACATAGGGGCAGACAGACAGCGGGAAGTGACTTTGTTTTATATACTATGTTGTAGTGATTGTGTCTACAAATCCGGTTTTCAATTAGTTAAAAGTGCCTTGAGTTGCTTCAGGAAAGGGGTGTACGGCCGTACCTGCTCTGCGTTGACGGTACTACCGTGCCTCCTGGTGTCAAATTTATCTTACACTAGCGACCCGGCCCGGCTTCGCACGTGTACGTTTTATAGCTTAAAACCTTCCCCTTGAATCACTCTATCTATTAAAAAAAATCGCACCAATATCCGTTGTGTAGTTTTAAAGATCTTAGCATACATAGGGATAGACAGACAGCGGGAAGCGACTTTGTTTTATACTATATACAGACAGTTTTCCTTTACAAAAACTATCAAATTGTTTGACAACAATAACAAAACCAAACATTTTGACAGTTATCGTAAACGAAAACTGTCTGAATGAACGGTTCAGTTGCAATTGATATAAGTTTATGTTAGTAGGATTGGCCCGGTCCCGACTTGTCGGTGCAGACAATTTTTTTTTTTTGTTTTTTTAAAACGTTGCCCCACTCTAAGATTTCTCTTGTATTGTGGGTGCGTTTACAGACACAAATCTCACAAACAAACGCCCAGACCCGAAACAACCATCTGTAGGCCATACAAATTTTTGTTCCGTGTGGGAATCGAACCCACGACCCGTGTCGCAGAAGCCAATCGCTTAGCCACTGCACCAAACGTGTCGTCGAATTATTATATATTACCTATGTGCAGAGTATTTCCACCTATTTTTTTACGTGTGAGCGCATAATACGGGGTTATTTTACCCGCACCAATCGGTACTGACTTGTCTGTACCGGGAACCAGAGCTGTGACCAGAGTCTCTACGTAAGCACTCTAAGACAAGAAGGTTCTTAAAGTATAACAAACCGTTTCCCGCAATAAACATGATATATTGTGTAGCGACTGTCAGTTTTCAAAATCCACTTCATGTTTCAGCAGAAAATTCTCAGTTATACAACAAATAGTTTTCTAGATTTTCAGTCAACTGACACAAATAAAACGAGATACCGGTTACTGGATTTACGTTATGGTACGTACATATCAAGCCAACGAACGCGAACTAATGTTAACGAGCGGGGCTCGATACCGGAACCGGGTTTGTTAAATACAAAGTTTGGTCAAATTCTACAAATAACGTACGTTCATTGGCGTTCTTGGACTTGGTGTGGTATACTAAAACGTCCTATAATGCAGTAGCGTACACACATAGCCAACGAAGCCCAATGAACGGCTGTCATATTTTGTTGTTAACTGCATCGTAACTGCTATGGCAATCGTTTTAAAAGGCTAACTTTCTCATTGCTTTTCATGTTGTTAATTGCATGTCAAACCATGCAAAATTGTCAAACCATTTACTTTTTTAAAAGAGTGTCCATGGAGTTTCTTGCCGGCTCTTCTCCAAAGGACCTACTACTTGGAGCCGAGCACCTAGTGTTGACCTTTTGAAAGCACCAGTGATCTGGTCTACTTGAAATAAAAACTATTTGACCTTGACTTTGTTAAAGACCAAACTTTATATACAGGATGTAAACGAATTCGTGTAATTCCTTCAAACCGCGTGATCTATTGGTGACATAGATTGACCCTGCATGGGATTTTATCCATGTTATCACATAAAAAAACTATATGAATATAGGGTCAAGTGTTGTACCTATGGACGGCTTTACCTATGGACACTACCAATATTTCAAAAACCAAACGGCGTAAATTCGTAGTTTGAACGCATTCGTAAACTTTTTTTGACGAATGGCAACACTGACTAACTGTCACTAAGCTGTCAGTGATAAATCTGTTGTTATGTGCTGTTAAACATTTTTATTTGAAAAAGTAAGTTTTTTTGTACATTTTCAAGGTGTTTTTCTGTGAGATAACTTAAACTAGAAGTATAATTGTACATGATTTACAGAACTTCGTTGTTTTTCATTGAAATAAGGACCATTCTGCGATTCTGTTAATGCTCTGTAGAAAGATTTAACCTTTTCTAGGTTATGTCTTAATATTTGTACCTGTGGACGGGGGAATGAATGTACCTGTAGACTGTCCATAGGTACATAATATCGGTTGCACCTGTGGACAGTAATTTACACAGACAAATGACTACATTTGTTTTGGTTTTTTTTCAGTGCCTCGTAGTAAAACCGGAGTGAAACGGGATAAAATATGTCCAGACACTCTCTCCGAAGCAGTTATAGAAGTCAAAAGTGGATGTTTAGATTGTAGGGTGTCTGAAAAATACAAAATACCAAAATATACCATTTTAAAATATTTTCAACTCAACAAATATTATCATGAGATCATTATCTCAATGAAAAAACTATAGATTAATTATTAGATAGATTTATCGTTATATTATTGAAGAATGACGTAAAAAAGGTGTTTCAAGAGCATGAAGAAATTATGTTACGTGAATATTTAGAAAAAGCAGCCTACATGCCTATGGGTCTAGATTCCAAACAAGTCCGGGAACTTGTCTACCAGTTTTCTGTGCAAAAAATAAATAAAATACTCTTAAAAGCTGGCATCAATACAAAATGGCTGGTATAGGATGGTTTCGATGTTATCGACAACGTTTTCCAGAATTATCGCTACGAAAACCTGTTTTTTTTGCAATATTAAATGCTTGTCTACAGGTACATTACCGTCCATAAGTACATTTGTTCTGTCCATAGGTACATTTGTACGTTGTACCTAGGGACAAAATAAGGGTTTTTGAAAATCTTTAATTTTCTGAGCAATTATTTCCGCCATCGCATTGGAGACTGATAATTATTAAGAGTTGATTAGTTACGAAGCCGTACGATAAATAATTTCATGATAAAAGTATCAGGTTTTTTTTAAAAAAATACTTTTTTGTCAAATTCTGGAAATCGTCCACGGGTAGAGCACATGCCCCTACATATGGTATTCTGTATCAGACTCATTTTAGCGCCCCCGGTTAACTACTTGACTGCGCGGAGCGATATCTCGCTAGTCGTGCCCGCCGGCTGTGTCCTTGTACTTCCATCGAAAATTTCTATCACATAAAATTATTTTTTACCTCAAAATTTTTGCTTATTTTTATTTAACACATTCGGGTCCACCACACTTTTCGTAGTGCTCATACGGTAGACCTTCCGGGAGGGTCCTCGGCATTACGTTTGCGCTACGAGTGAACCCTCGAGGAGGGTTGCTGGCATTAAGTTAAAAACCTTGGAAAATACGCTACTACGTCGTAAAATAGGTGTTTGCTTGTTTCTTGACGGTGAATTTCCAAAGAAAAACCTGCATTCAAAATGTGCCCTCCATGAGGGCACCCGGCATGGCGAATGCGTCTACAGGGTGCCCTCCTGGAGGGCACGCGGCACTGAACGTGCTAAATATTATTCTATCGTTTAAATACTACAACATGAAACAGCCGCAAGACAAAAAAAAAAATATTATTTTTAATAATCTGAATCTTTTGCTTCGTTAATCTATTGGTGGTTTCAATGAATTACACGAGTTCGTTTGCACCCTATAGAACGAATCCGCTTTCATTCGGTTTTTAGCGGTATCGAGCCCCTTTCGTCGGTATTCGTTGGCTAGATGTGTACGCTGCATTAAACAAAAAATCCCCCAAAAAATTCCTTGTCACAAAATATGAAAACAATACGTAACGCAGTACACTCAGCGACAAAGTACGTCGAGTTATTTCGTTTCGAATATTTTGTGTTGAGTTTCGAGAACTTTCAGCATTGTACTGTGAGTGCGAGTTATTAAATGAGTGTATGAAGAGTTTACAACTTTTTGTATAGGGGTCTAATTTCCTTTGTGGTTGTTGTGTGTACTGAGAACTGAAGCAGCGAGTTCAGCCCATTATTCTGCTTTAAACATCAGTGGTTTTCTTTTGGAATTTTCCAAATTAATTGAAAATACTTCATCATCATTATCATCATTCAGCCCAAAGACTGCTGGACGTAGGCCTCCCCAAGCATCGCTTGCACCGATGTCCGATGGGGCTGAAAGATTCTGGAGTGGTGACCGGTGGACCGATGAGCTGGTGAAGGTCATGGGAACTCGCTGGATGCTAGAAGCACAGGACCGGTCGATGTGGCGAAAATATTTGCAAAACCAACAAGATATCGTGCACAAACATATTACTATAAAAATTGCGTATATTTAATCATATTTCAAAGAATGATTTAAAAGGTAAATGAACTGCGAACAGCGAATTCAGCACATTATTTTGAATTGAAAAGCAGTGAAAAATATTTTCGAACTTTTCCGAGATTTCCGATTTAAAATCAGTTGATTATAATCAGCCGAGTAGAGGTCACCTCTTAAATCACCCACGAAAAATGCGTGGGCATTCTCAAGCAAGCTGTTGTGGGCAAGATTCACGATCATAATATAAAATTAAACTTAATTTACATAGCATCACGCCTGTATTCCCCAAGGGGTTGGGCAGAGGTGTATAATTGTCATGCTTAGCGGGTTAAGGGTGGCTTGAGGAGTCAACCCTTAACGAGCATGTGCACATAAAATCAGAATCTAGCAAGAAGCAGAAGCAGTTTTCAGACACCCACATTTTGCCGTTATGTTTAAGTCGGGCACATCACCGGGCACAAATCCAGACTCCGGGCTGCTACTGAGAAATTCCACACGGAAATACCCAATAACACGTTGCCCAACCTGGGGATCGAACCAAGGATCTTACGCTCAGCATTCGCGCTTGCGACCACAAGGTCAACGAGGCAGTCTTAACTTCTGATGTCTGAAATAAATATATTTTACTAGCTTTTGCTCGCGGCTTCGCTCGCGTTAATTTATAATTTTTTGATCCCAAAATATAGCCTATAGCACTCAGGGATAACGTTGCTTCCTATTGGTGAAAGAATTTTTGAAATCGGATGTGTAGTTCCGGCGATTACCTCCTACATACAAACAAACAAACAAATTCTACCTCTTTATAATATTAGTATAGATTAATTTATTTAACTTCATTTACACTCACACCACATATTCTACAAAACCTCAAACGCATTCCAAAAGTTTCTACTTGCACTGGACTTTACGCTGCGGTGTGTACAAATACCACTTTCAAAGCGCTTCAAGTTCGTACATATGAGTACATCGACACGTTTTACACTGAAAACTAGATTTTTCACACGAGAATTTATAAGACCTTTGACAAACCAAAGAGCGTTTAGAGTTTCACCGTCTCAGAATTTCTCAGAATACTAGAAAATCTTTTCTGTATTTGGAATGGCTCGTAAAAAGAGTCCACACGATGCGTTGCGGCATCGGTGCCGCTGCGGTGTCCTACATAGAAATTAAAATAAATAATATTTGTTTATTTCAAGTTACGAATTAAATTATGATGACAAAATATAAACAGTAATTGAAAATCAAAAAACGACGAAAATTTAATCACAGTAAAATTAATTAAATTAAAAGGTAAAAAAAACATCATATGTTATTATGTCACATGGTGCGCTCCGTCACCGCGTCGGACTTGCCGTGATACCCGAGAAAAATGCATTTTACACTTACTTGCTTCTATGAGAAGCAATTTTGAACTAGTAATTTTGTGCAGTTTATTTTTTTAACTAAATAGATGAATAACACGAAATAGCAAATAGTTAAGCTAGTTAGCAATTTATTTCATATTTGTTATGAATTAAAAATTAACTTAATTATATTGAAGGTGTAAATCAATAGCAGAACTGATTGTGATATTCGCGACGTAGACTTGGACCATCGTGGGAAGACACTAGTCTAGCATTTTATTATACCATGGGACTTGCAACTAGGTAGACGAAGAGGGGAGGGGTGTACGCGATGCGTTGCCACTTTCCTGGCGTCTCAATTTGTTAATAGACTGTCCAACACTAGATTCCAGCCAGACGCCGCCGCTGCCACGCGGTTGCAGAGTTCCGACTCACCGCCCATGTGGCACCTAACGTGTCGAAAGGATTGCGGTGCGGCACCGCAACTCATCGTGTGGTCTGCCTCTAATATGTGTTCGTGTGTTTAGGAGCCAAATTGTACATTTTGTTTGGTAAGAATTTATGTTTCCCATTCGCGTACAGCGCTAGAAAATCACTTACAAATGTTTACAGTGTCTTTTAGAGGTTAGGGGTAAACATTTCCTCTTTGTGTGTTTGTTCTGCGTTGGCAATGAACGGAGAATTTAATGAATTGGGGTTATGTGTCAAATAAAGTCTTGTGACGTGAAAAAGATCGTTAGAATGATAAAGGAAGGAGATTTTTTGACCCGGTTTTTGTCTGGAGACCCTTCAGGTCTCGCCAATAAATGTTCGATAACGTAGAAAGGGTCTGCAAGGACCATCTACAGCAGACCAATAGAAAAAAATGATTGTTTAACCCTTAATTTGGCAAGACTAAAAAAGTTGTAGTAGGAAGATGCCGTTGATATATTGTGTTCATATGCATTCAAAACAAACGGGAAAAATAAAATAAAAAATTATGCCTGAAGGATTTCCTGAAAACACAACGTTAAGTATACTCAACAAAATGCGATGATTAAAGAAATAAGGTATAATATAACTGTTGTGTATACTTAACAAATCCAGCTTACCAACACTTTTAAATTGAATAAAATGTAGGGATATTAAAAAGAAATATTTATTGAAAAACACGTTTACATGCAGTAAGTGTGGTTAAACATGGTGATAATTGAAGTGACAATTTCTTTCTTTAACAAAACATAGCATAACGTTATATTTTAGACAAAAAATGTAGTAAACCCTTTTTTACAGTAAGCGCATTGACCATATTCCTTACCATGCTCAGGGAAATGGTCGATATTGTTATATTTGTAAAACGACACAACAACGTAATCGGTTAGGAGTGATTCTATCATTACAGTTATAGCTAATATCGGTATGTCAGGATTGCCAGCAAGGTAAATGTAGTAAATAAAACCAACATAAGACTCTCCACTACTGAGAGCACTTGTATTTGGGTTAGTATTACTTAGTAACATGAACTAGATCACAATATAATAATTTACATAATTGTACAAGATCAGAAAATAAGGACAAGCTAGTCAGATATAAAAGGTCAGACTGCTTCAGCTGATCAACACAGAATGCTCCGCTACGTCGAATGACCACCGCCTTTATAACATCGGGTAGGTTGATCCATATCGACGACTACCTTCCTTTGTCAACATTGCCCATTGCCCGCTAACGATAACACATTTATGTCATCTACAGGCCTGGGACGTTTAGGTTTTTTTCAGGGTTCAAATCTTGGATTGTAGTTTTATCTACATGCCTTCCTTCGTGAATGCAATGCTCTATAAATTTCTTGATATGCCTTGATCTTGAATTCTGAAAATAATATCTGGGGGCACGGTAGTGCCCCGCCAAGTCTCGAGCAAAGCGGGCACGGCCGTACCATCTTTTCTCGAATAGATATTTGCAGGCACCCAAGCACGGAACAAACAAAAATAACACGACGCATACGTATAAATGACGTGCAAAAAAAGGTTAGATTAATACGCTAATGCGTGAAAGGTGCGAAAATTATGCATTTGATATATTTTTGTATTGATACCACACAAAAAACCAGCTAAGTTCAGTTCGAAATGAAAAAAAACCTATTGGAAAGGTCATAAAAATATTTACATATTAATGGAAACTGAACTTAATCGTAAGGTGATAAAGTCGATTTTTCAAAACCATGTATAAAATCGACATGATATAATTTCATTTCAAAATAAGATACATGTCATGCCTTTAAGCTAAACCGAAACTTGATTTTCATTCCGAAAAACCATTCCCACAAAAAAGCTGATCAAGCCGATATGAAGCCCTTGAACCATTGTTTCAATAAATCTCACCATGTAGATTTGTTGAGTATACTCTACATACCGTATTCACACAAGATTACTCACCACCGGATTTTGTTGAGTATACTTAACAATCATGGTTACTGCCCTGTCGTGTTCTTATCCGGGTGAAAAACGGATTGCAAATAATTTTATCGTATTGATTACACATTATATAAATAGAAATAAGTAACGTATGTATCAAAATTCGCCCGAAAACCAACAAAAATAAATATTTACCTGTAAAGCTCGCAGAGCATGTTGTCTCGTTGCCATTTTTGCTAGCTAATGTTAAGTAAAATGTTGAGAGGCGGGCAAAATACTTTTTCCTATCAAATTAAACTAATATTGAAGTGTTTTTAGCCTACAAAATTCAAACTGCAGAAGAAAATTTGACGTCTAGATTTTTTTATTTGTAACGTTGAGTATACTCAACGAGACCAAATTAAGGGTAGAAAAAACGTCCATTTTCTATTTCTCTTCGATGCTTTTAAATTTTATGCTTATTGTATAGTGTATGGCTATGTATGTGTATGTATAGCATAATCAGAGTATTACATATATTATGACCGGAATAAAGCAATGTTAAGGGCGTGTACATAAAGGAAGCAGGTAACCAGCGCCGACCTACCAGCGCTTATCGGTACTGGTCCGTGCAGGTAACCGCATAAAGGAAGCGGGTAGAAGCAGGGGCTGGCATTTTTTAACAAAAATACGCCTTGTTCCAAATACAAATTCGCGCATATACAGTAACAAATGACGGCTTGCTTACCAGCGCCGATCGGAGCAGGTCGGAACTTGTCGGCGAAGTTCGGAGCTTGTCGGCGCTGGTTCTCCACACAGTATAGAGACTACCTGCGACGACTAACTGCGCGGACCAGCACCGACAAGTGCTGACAGATCGGCGCCGGCAACCCGATTTCTACGTGTATACGCCAAATGCTGTTCAGCTGTAGAAATAGGTATGGAGGTAATACTTCCCCGGACGTACTCTTTCACAAGGTGCTACTTGTTTCTACTTAAAACAACAGCGTTTTCCTCTTAAAAGTGAGCAGATTCAATCTAAACTACCTATACGATTCTGGAACAGATTCCAGTGCTCATAAAACAACAGTAAGTACTTACATCAAATTATGATAATCTAGATTTTGGTTGGAGGCACGTAAATGAGGCAATGTTATTTCAAATTTCAATTTGATTGAGAACAAACATAACTCCGAATCGACTGAATATATATAATTATCATTTCAATTTTTTCGATATAATAATACTCAAACAAGATCGAACGTGCTTAAAAAACATTGTACAGGTTGTTCCGAAACTGAAAATCAAGCCAGGAGCAAATGATGTTTATGACTGTTCAGAAAAAAAATACTTAAATGATTTTCTAGTTTCAAAGTTACCATGAATAAAATTTTACGTTATAAATCTAACTATTAAGCCTTGAGCAGACGACAGACTTTGTCCGGCGGACTGCCGCGGACAAGAACTAACGCGGTTGCTGATTCTTGCCAGTGAAGACACTAGAGTTCTAACGACAACTACGGACAAAATTACCGTCGTGTACGTCAACGCACGGCCTCAAGCAAACTCGGCACGGCCTCAAGGCCGTGCCGAGTTTCGTGACGGGCAAATGCGATCAACCGCATTCCGGACAAACCTCAGTGGTTTTTGGCTTGCTGTTTTATGCATTAGGTACCATTTTTGTAAGTGAGAAAAAATAAATAAAAAAAAACCTCGTTCATTCTTTTCCGCGGCAGTCCGCCGGACAAAAAGTCCTTCATCTGCTGAAGGCCGTAAACGTATTAAAAAAAAATTGCTTACTTGGAAGTTGTTTTTTTTTCTGAACAGTTATAAACTGCCTTATCATTTGTTCTTGGCTTGACGTTGAGTTTCGGAACAGCCTGTATTCTAGTCAAATAGCTTGTTTCCATGCTAAACACGAGCGTCGTCATGATTAGGCTCATACATTGTTATCATATGGGTTATGTCATATCTGGTGGTATTCAAAGAACCCTCTATTGTTTTGGAATCAAAGGCGCCTTTTTTCTTAAACGTTAAAAAAAAAATGACTTTTACACATTACATCACGCCTGCATTCTACAAAGGGCTGGCAGAGGTGTATAGTACACACACATTTCGCTGTTATGTTTATGTTCCATGTAAGAGGGGGCGAGTCTATTGCCATCAACCGGGCACAAATCCAGACTCCAGGCTGCTACTGAAAAATTTCACACGGTAAAACCCAATAACACTTTAGCCGACCTGGGGATCGAACCCTCAGCTCAGCAATCACGCTTGCAACCGCTAGACCAACGAGGCAGTTTGTGTAGCTATCCCAATAATACTTAATCCTTTATGACGTACAACGAAATCCACAGATAAGTACTGCGAGGGTTATTTTTAGGCAAGGAGCACATGACGCCTGATTGCCTCCATCAAATTTGATATTATAGGTACGCAATCTTATTAGCCCGTTCTCATTTTTATTCAAAAGAAATTCGGTTACAAATGAAGCAATCACACAATTTCACGGAGAATTGATTCATTCAAATTGTATACGTGCGCCTGAGACGAGTATGTCGATATTGGGATTTATTACATAAATACTTAGTACAATGGGTACTGAACTACCGAAAAACGATATGTACGAAATTGAGCGTCTAGCTCAGTTTTATTAAAAAAATACCCTTTTTTGTAATGCCAACTCTTCTTCTCCGAATAGTAGCCATTTTGACCCGCCAAATAATTTGTATTTTTGACCCGCCAAGTTACATTATTAATTGAAAATGAATCAGATTAAAAACAGATCTTTTTATTTAGGAGTATAGAAGGCTTAATTTTTTTGTCGGCTTAGCTTTTATGTTCCATCTGACTGTCCAGGTTGCGCCGGACTGACTTAGGGCTTCCTTCCTGAGACGCGGGTTCGTGCCCGCGACCGTGGTACCTGAATTTTACCTTTTCATACATGTGTTTATTATGATGTGCGAAACATGCACGAAGGGTTAATGCGAGCGCCACGCAGGCGGGAGAGGCACGCATGCGGGCACGAACCCGCGTGACAGGAAGAAGGCCCTACAGTATCGTCACTCGTGGAGTCTCTTTTAATTCACCCCAACACAGTTACAGCCACCTAGCACCCTCGCCTCATCGCCTCGTCGCTCGGCGTCCACTCGTTGTCAGCAGGTGGTTCACGGGTGGACGCCGCGTTATCACCAGTAAAAGTCGCGTGGTCAACCAGAGGAGTCGTTGGAGGAGTCCACTCGATGGTAGCGCGCGGTTCACTCAGGAATTGTGCGTTGGCAATGCGCAGCAACGCAAGGCAAGCATGCGAGCAGCGAGTTGTCACGGAGTGGTCAACTCGTCGTCCGCGCGTGGACGGCATACGCCCGAGGCGATCCGGTGACGCTATGGAGTTGATGTAGTGAACGCACATCCATACAAGTTCATATATAGAATACTAACTGCACGAGGCGAGGCGATGCGGGTCGCATCCGGGTGGCTCTAATGAGCTGTGGCCTTAGTACCTTTCCGACTAACATTGTATATTCAAAGAATAATATTACACCTTAGTTAAAATCAACTACGGCATGAAGATTCCTTGAAATTAAACAAAACATGGATACCTCAACGGTTCGAAGTAACATTTGTATAGATAATATTGAAACTCTGGATATAACCCGAAGGGTTATAACATGGCGAAGCTTCAAGCATGATTACAGAATTGTTTCTTACATATACACCTGTAATCCCCGAAGGGGTATGCAGATACCTATGTGATAGGTGGCGAGATTATTGCCAGATTTCGGGCACAACTATGGTGCCAGGTCCGACGCTTCTTACGATTTGCTTGCCCGGTGACGGTGGGGAATAGTATTCTTTATCGGTCCCCCCACAGACATTAGAACTATAAAGAATGCACGTCCACACACCCAACCACATTCCCACACATACACACACGCACACAAACACACATAGTAAACACACAGCACTGATCGTATTTTTATCATTTACATTTTTTTATTTCGAAAAAGCATGACACCTCTTAAAATTGTCTACTATACTTATCAGTGCAAATGTAAACGTAATGACTAGGGAATCCTAGTGTGGGTTCTAGAGCTTCACTCCATGTTTGTTAATTATTCAGACAAAAAGTTATTATTGCTAGAAAAAACTGTAGTCTCGCTGACCACTGATATTTTTAAAGAAATCAGTTCTATTTTGATAATTGCTGATATAAAACTCTTCAAGCTTCGTCAACGTAATTTCATACTCATTATATCACTCGAGAAAGTTCAGGGCTGAGGGGAGCTAAAAATAGGATGCTAAGGATAGGGAATGGTAAGGTTGAAGAGACAGTTTTTTTAGGTATAATGAAAGTTATGTAAAGGCGGGTCCACATTATGTATCATTAGGCCGATCCGATCATCGTATCCGTGCGATTATCTCCAAAATCAGCGTATTTGGTTGACTTCTCTGGTGCATTTTATATATTGATATTAATTGTGTTCCGTATTTTTATTTCGAAAAGGAGGTGTCTAAATAAGTAATATTTTTATATTGGCTTCGAGTTTAAACAAACAGTTTTGGAAATATTTAGGTTTGAAATTTAAGACACCAGAGCGATCAATTTGAGTTTTGGAGACTGAGCCCCGTATCGCCGCGAATTATGATCAGTAGTGGACGGATGATGATAGGTCGTCATAATTAATACGCGGTCTCGATACGTCGCTCTGATACCACCTGTTTGATACGATATGGCGGTACGATACGGGGATAAACAAGGCGACAACGACTATACTTTGGAGCAAATAAATCGAGCCACTTCAATTTTTCACGTAGGTATAATTGTTATTATTTTTGGTATTATGGAACAGATCAAGTCTAAACAAATATCGGATTAAAGCTTATTTAATAACCTTTACAGTGAGGGGGTGCATGAAAAGAGCCTCCACGAGTGACGATACTTAAGTACGTCCGGCGCACCCTGGGCAGTCAGCCCCGCTACCAACCTTGCTGACTGGCTAATCTTTTCACCACAGCATTGAGCTATTTTCGTATAGCTCGTGCTGACACGAGAGAAGAAGAAGACAGTGAGGGTAGATTTTTGTATTTTGAATTAAATAAATCATGAAACCAAACTAATGACCAAGACACGTGAAAAAAGAGTGGCTCGATTTCTTTGCTCGCAAGTGTAGTACGGAGATAAAGATAAAGAATCATTTATTTGGACACAGCACAAAGAGACACAACAGGTAAAAAAAATGTGATACAAATAAAAAAGTCTTGGGTATGTGTCTCACGGCTGGACCAAAAAGGTGTCCAGATCAGCTTAATGTCAAGCACTTAAGTACTTGACGCTGGTTTTCGTCTGGAACCTTTGTGCTCCACGGATGTCAGTCAGCGGTCATGCCCGTTCACTTAAACTAACATGCTGTGTATATGTGTAGTGTACGTAATGAAGGAAAATAAATAGATACGCAATAAATAAGGAACAAACTAAAGGTGAAGGAATATAATTATAATATTTAAATATGGCAACATTTTGTTACGTCGACATCGTCGCTCGCGCAGGCATACGTTATCTGTGCGCGCAGCTGTCAGATATTATACTTTGCGGATATTATACTTTACGGAGCTTGATAGAATGAAAATCAAGGCGGATTAATATCATTTGTACCCAGCCTTTTCCCAACTATGTTGGGGTCAGCTTCCAGTCTATCCAGATGTGGCTGAATACCAGTATTATACACGGAGCAACTGCCATCAAACCTCAGCAACCTAGTTACTGGGCAATGCCGATATCCTAAGATTAGACCAGTTGTCAGACTTTTGGGCTTCTGACTACCCGTAACGACTGTCATAGTTATTCGTACGACACCCGGGACCGACGGCCTCACGTGCTCTCCGAGGCACGAAGGAGTCTCGATGTGTAACGAACGGTCACCCATCAACAGACTGACCGCTGCAAACGCAGCTTAACCTTGCAAATCGTATGATCTACGGATTCACGGACACGATTCTCCATGGATTATTATGTGTAAACAATTTATTTGTATTATTAGTTACAACAGCGATACGTTCTTAGTTCTTACACAGCATACATGCGCCAGAGAGAGAGAGAGAGAGAGAGAGAAATAATCGATGCAATAAGGAGTAATAATGTATGATTGATATGTAAAGCCTAGTACGGACTAAGCGTACACAAAGGGGACGTGAACGCTCTATTAGCCTGTACGCGTATTCAGCATACCTAGATGACGCGTAAATTGGAAAGCTTAGTCCGTAGAAGGCTTTAAAGCATGTAGATGTCCATATTCTAAGAGCTCGATACGATACGGGGATACGATACGCTACAATCACACGTATGTGGACCAGCCTTAAGGGGTGGAGTTCTTGGAAAAAACATATTTAGATTTGTTGATATTTACGCGAATCATTTGCTAAACCTGAAATAAACCTTCGGATTTTGTTATTATAGGTTATTTTTAGGTGAGCTAGAAAGTGGCCAATGGAACTCTGAAACGACATTATAACAACCTTTTGAATTTGGTCAGCTAAGCGAGTAATTTTGAGGCAGCTTAATAAATCAGTGTGTAACTGTCTCAATACGGGCAAAGGCCTCTTCTCATACAGAGAAGGAACGAGCATTGATCACCACGCTTACTCACTGTGGTTGGCAATTTTAGACCATTAAAGTCCAGGTTTCCTCACGATGTTTTCCTTCACCGTATGTCAGTGGCGTCTTAGATTAACTAAGAAAGTTCGAGTACATATGATATTGAAAAAGTGACAATGGTACATGCTTAGGTTTGAACCCGCAGCCCGGTGCTTGAGAAGCGAGTCTGTAACCATATGTCGTGGTAGCTTAAGGTCACAGCTCATTAGAGTCACCCGGCACCCGACCCGCATCGCCTCGTCGCTCGGCATCCACTTGTTGTCAGCAGATTGTTCACGGGTGGATGCCGCATAATCACCAGTAAACGTCACGTGATCTACCAGAGGAGTCGTCAGAGGAGTCCACTCGATCGCAGCGCGCGGTTCACTCGGGACTTATGCGTCGGCAATGCGCAGCAATGCAAGGCAAGCATTCGAGTAGCGAGTTGTCACCGAGTGGTCAACTCGTTGTCCGCGCGTGGACTTCATACGCCCGAGGCGATCCGGAGACGCCACGTAGCTGATGTAGTGAGCGTACATCCATACAAGTTCATATAAAGAATACTAACTGCACGAGGAGAGGCAATGCTGGTCGGATGCCGTGTGCCTCTAATGAGCGGTGACAGCCTTAAAAAAGTTAAGTAAAACTTTTGACCGGAGTAACACTTTTGGTTAACATCATATCGGACGTTACGCAGTTCTCTGCTTACGACATTTACGGAACGTACCCGTAATATTCATCTGTCACACCAATTTATATCAATCTGAACTGATATTTGATGTATAAGGAAAAATGGGGAAATCAATGATTCATTTCATTTGTATGTATCGAATGTAATTTTCTTTGAGATTTTCCTTAGAATTCTGATCACTGATGTTAGCTGGGATGTGAGTATTCACGACGTGTTTAGGGGGTAGGTAGGTATACTCTATACCAGGGGTGGGTAAACTTTTCTCATCAAGGGCCAAAGAAAACCGAGTCATATGGGGGCATATGGGGTTATGGGGGAATCTTATGGGGGCCAGAATTTATTGATTTATTTATTTACTTACACTTTTTCACAAAATTTGTACATAGTAAGTTAACATGCCTAAGTGTGTATAAACGTAGAAAGCGGGTTGCCGGCGCCGATCTGCCAGCGCTTGTCGGTGCTGGTCCGTGCAGTTAGTCGGCGCAGGTAGTCTCTATACTGTGTGGCGAACCTGCGCCGACAAGGTCCAAACTTCGCCGACAAGTTCCGCCCTGCTCCGATCAGAGCTGGTAAGCCGCTATTTGTTGCTGTATTTGCAAGGGAACAAGGCGTATTTTTGTTAAATGCCAGCCCCTGCTTCTACCTGCTTCCTTTATGTAGTGGTCACCTGCATGGACCAGTACCGATAACCGCTGGTAGGTCTGCGCTGGTTACCTGCTTCCTTTATGTATACGCCCTTAGGTCGTTTTACCAGTCGACCGTAAGGTGATGCAGAGAAAACATAGTAGGTGCACTAAATAGAGTTATGTGTCTGATGCGATACAATATTAAAAATAAACACGATTTTTACACTAAGATTATTTTACGATTTCTTAGAAGATATATGTCGACACTAACAACGCAGGTATCTACATTTATTTTCGAGACTATTGGTAAGATTTCTACGACTACGGATTTTGGGGGCCAGATCAAAACTGTTCGCGGGCCGGAGCTGGCTTGCAGACCGTACTTTGTCCATCACTTTGTTATGCCAACTCTCCTTCCAAACACGTGTTCAATTCAAGTCTTGCGTCCTCTAAACACATACGGGTTTGCAAAGACGACTCTTCTTTCTTCCAAACTTACACAGGTTAACTTACATAGTTCTAACCTACCTTTCAGCTATCTGATTGTCACTGTATTTCTTATGAAAATGTAGTAAATAAATCAGCCTGAAACTGTTCCAATGCAGAGCAAAGGCCTTTTGTTATACAGGGAAGGAACGAGCATTGATCACCACGCTTGCTCACTGCGGGTTGGCGATTTCAGACCATTAGTTAAGTCCAGGTTTCCTCACGATGTTTTCCTTCACCATAAATCAGTGGCGTCTTAAAGATGCGGTGAGAGTTCTCTTTCATCTGGCATTTTGGAATGACAAAACAGTTTCGAATCACGCACCTACATAGACGGACAAGCACCGTTAGACAAGCCTCGGTGCGGTGCGTGGCTGTTTGTGGTAGGTCGTTGTGCGTCGTATCATTCGTAAAATCACTCACCGTAGGAAGACATCTTAAGAAATCCATTTCGAGGCCGTACTGCCTTCAGTTGAATACGGAAATACACGGCCCGTGCCCAGCAGTGGAACAGTAAAGCGTTGATTATGAACGCGCAAGAGAATGTTCCGCTCTGACTTCATACATTCTTCCTTCTTTGTCCAGTCTATTCTTCTTTGGAATGCGCTTCCCTTGGAAATTAGGATGGTCACCAGTCGCTATTCTGTCAAAATTAAATTACGTGAACATCTACACAAGGGATTGGCAGAATCATCTCAGCAAAGACCTGTATCTATATTTTTGTAGGTATTATATAATATGTATATTAATTAATATAATATATATGTAGTTTATGATTATTGATTTATATTTATGTAATGCATGTGAATATGAAATCTAGTATTTTTTTGGTTTATTTGATTTGTATTTATATATTAATAAGTGTAAATACACACATCAAAAGTGTCTAGGGATCAACATATATTTTTGCAATAACTTTTCTCCTGATTGATATTAATTAAAATTTTCTTTAAGGATTCATCAAATAAAGTGTTTTCGTTTGTCACAGTAACGATAAACCAAGTCACCTTTGCATTAATAAAGAAATTTGCCATTTTCCTAATAAAGGGATTTTTGACATTTGAACCACTAACACAAAAGTTCGAAAAAAAGACTGAAATAACAGTTTTCTTTAAAATTTTATTGGGTAACTTAAACAATTAATAATCCGTGTTTCTACCGCGAACACTAACAACACAAGAACATCGGTTTGGCATACTCAAAATGAGTTCATCCAAATCACGCTGTGGAATGGCCGCCCATGTTCGTTGCAACAACAAAAAAAGGTCTTCTTGCGACTGGATACCCTCCATATTCGGCAGAGCTCTTCTCTGTAGCATATCCCATGCATGCTCAATCGGGTTCAAGTCTGGCGACTGAGCAGGCCAGGGCAGGACATTGATGTTAGCTGCGGCGAGAGTCTGTCTTACAACTCTTGCGGTGTGCGGTCGTGCATTATCATGCATTAACTGAAATAAGGGACCGATTTGCGCTTGTAGAGGAACGATGACGTCTGATACAATCGTCTCAGCATAAATTTGAGCGTTGAGGTTGCCTCTGATCCAAATCAACTCAGTTCTTCCGCCGATCCAAATACCCGCCCATACCATGATGGTTCCACCACTATAAGGATGGACTTCCTGGCAGGATTTTAATCGCTGTTGGCGTCCAGGGGTTCTCCAGTGTCGTATACGTCTTGTATCCGGTCTCATACCAAAACGAGACTCATCAGAAAAGCACACGAAACGCCATTGTTCTTCTGCCCAATTTCTGTGTCCAAGAGCCCATTGATATCGAATCCTACGATTGTGCATTGCTATAGGTGGTACCCGTAGCGGTCTTCGGGAATGAAGGTTCACTTCATGCAAGCGGTTTCTGACTGTTTGGTCGCTAATTAAGTTCCCTGAAGAGTGATGAAGCCTCACGGCTAACATCATGGCGGTTATTGTTGGAGCTCTTCGAGTTAAGATTTGAATGTATCGGTCTTGTCTCCGTGTGGTGCAGCGATACCGTCCTCCATGGCGCTCAGCCACGGTACCAGTGCTTCGGTAACGTGTCCAAAGTCGACTGATAACACTCTGACTTGTATTCAGAGCTAAAGCCACAGTACGTTGCCGGGAACCAGCTTCTATCATTCCCACGGCTCTGAGCATTTCTTCCCTGCTTAAATGACGTCGCCGCTCCATAATAACGTTGGTTTTAATCAGTAGTAGGGAAACAGTAGCACTAATAATGTCTTCAATGCGTTGTATGTTTTTATAGGGAAAATATTGACAGCTGATTTTCATCTTTTACTCGAATTTGATTCACAGTTCCTGATTCAAATTATGAAATGCACCAAAAAGGATCCATATAAATTTATAAAATCATAAATTTATTACAAAGCCACATCTCAATCTCAAGAAATCCGCATAAAAATGCTTGATCCCTAGACACTTTTGATGTGTGTATATAAGACAATAATGCCATCGCATCACATAATAACACTATTAAGTGCACCTACCATGTTTTCTCTGCTCCACGCTAAGGTCGACTGGTAGAAAATGCCTATGGCATTAAGTCCGCCTCTGTACAGATTTTGGGCGAAAGTATAAATAAATAAAGAAATAATGTTGTTTCCCAAAAAAACGCTGGTTTTTACGCCCAACTTTGAGCAAAAAGTTTCCTTTACATTCTAAGAACTCCTTGCTCCTTCATAATAAGAAAAACCTCTTTTTTAATACTACATACAAGAGCAGTCCGTGCGAGCATCGTCTAAAATAAAATAAGAGGCAATAGTGTTAATACGAGTCACATGTGCGCAGAAGTAATTAAACCTCCGTATCTCGTTAGTAACGCGCCGAGGGGATGGGTGTTCATTGTGTTACGAGTTTTTCTTTTCTTTTTACAGTTATGGTGCAAAATTTACTCAATCTATTACTGGATGTAGTCTCTTTCGATAAGGCTGTTTTGCTTGTCAAGTAGCTGTTCATAATTCCTGATTATTTATTTCAAATAAGCACGGACATGCTCTCAGGTAACGTCGAGAGTTTAGTTCCACGGCTTCAAAAAGTAGGTCCTATAGAGAAGAGCCGGCAAGAAACTTCACTCCTTTTAAAATAGTACAATCTAGGATTTATACAGGGTGTAAACGAATTCGTGTAATTCCTTAAAACCACATGATTTACTACTGGTGTAGATTGCCCCCGCACGGGAATTAGCAAGAATAAAAATAAAGACATTTTTATTTCATGCGGTGTGTTTAAGTTATCGTATCTAAACCATCTTATAATTATTCAGTAATAAAACAATCAAAAATTTTTTTGCAAAAAAATATTTTATCTTAGTCAACATTTCGGTGCCACGCATAAAATGAATGAAAGCACGGCGACGCGGCTGGTGGGAACGACTAACACGATGTCGGTCTTTGCTGTCAGTTAACTCGGGGCTCTCAAATTACTCAGGAATAGAAAATCAAGTTTTTATTTTGAATTTTTTTTTACTTGATTTTCAAAAATATCCGTTTAGGGTTAATCTGTGTCACCAGTAGATCACGTGGTTTGAAGGAATTACACGAATTCATTTACACCCTGTATACATATAATATAAAACATAACATCACGCCTGTATTGGCCGAAGGATTGGGCAGAGGTGTATGGTACACCCTCATATCGCTGTTATGTTCAAGTCCCACGAAATAGGGGGTGAACCTATAGCCATCAACCGGAAAAATCCAGACTACGGGCTGCTTTTGAGAAATTCCACACGGAAAAACCCAATAACACTTAGCCCGACCTGGCGATCGAACCCAGGATCTCACGCTCAGCAGTTGCGCTTGCTATCACTAGAACAACGAGGCAGTCGTTACATAATATTATTCCATATTGTTATTACAGACTAACAAAGTCAAAAAGTAAATAGTTGTATGTCGATTTCTCGTAACAAACATTTATTATTTTCCCAAGTAGCTCAACTATTTTTAGTAATGTAGATCAAAAGAAAAATACACAGTTTTTCAACACTTAAGTCTGTCGGCCTGACTGGAGGCACGTATTTTGAACGTGCTATGTTTCTGCCAATAATTTGAAGTAGGTCAATAACGACTAGGGCAGGGAAGGTGAAACAATGGACGGAAACGTCCAATAATAAAATATAAAAGATATTGAGGCCTTTACGTTGCACCCATAAACTGTTCACGATGAACTTAAACCTCAAAAGCTATGTCTACACCAGTGCGCTTTCATTTTCATCTTGCGTCTTTGTCTGAAGCATGCGTGAAGCGCCATAGCGCATGTAACAGCGCATGCCTTAATACTAGTTCGACAAAAGCGCATGCCCCTAGCGCACGCTAATCCGTCTATTGTATGTCGACTGACGACTGACCGAGGCGCACCGGTGTAGACGATAAGCTGAATGCGTCTTATGGCAATCAATATTGCATGCGCTTGACGCAAGATGAATTGAAAGTTGAAAGCATAAGATGAATATGAAAGCGCACTGATGTAGACATACCAATATGGAGATGACAATATTTTTCGATAATGATAGAGAAGCATTCCCAAGGAGGGCTGACGTCAGGCAGGCGGCCGGCCATAAAACTTAGCCAAAGCATTTGCAGCATGAAAAGTGAAATTAGAAAAGAAAAATACATGCTGCGCCAACCCTAAATAATTTGGGATAAGGACAGGAAGATGATGAATGATAGAAAAGTTGAAAGGGAATCGATTATCTTGGTATGGGCGTGTGATTAGGACGGACATAAAGCATGTGACTAAGAGAATGATGAATACAAACGTTGATGGACTCCATCCATCAACAGGGAAGGGAAGAGGAAGACCAAAGAACAGTTGGATCGATTGTGTGAGAGTTGATATGACTGAAAAGGAGGTAAATGAAAGCGGGACGGCTAATTGGTATGTCTACACCAGTGCGCTTTCATGTTTATCTTGCGTTGTCAACTTTCAATTCCTCTTGCGTCAAGCGCATGCAATATTGATTGTCATAAGACGCATGCAGCTTATCGTCTACACCGGTGCGCCTCGGTCAGTTGTCAGTCGAAATACAATAGACGGATTAGCGTACGCTAGGGGCTTGCGCTTTTGTCGAACTAGTATTCTTGCGCTATGGCGCTTCACGCAAGCTTCAAACGAAGACGCAAGATGAACATGACTGGTGTAGACATAGCTTATGGGGAAGAATGGAAGAAGGAAACATTTTGCAGCAACCCCAAGTAACTTGGGATGAGGGCAGGCAGAGGAAGAAGAATGTCTGCCAATTTTTTTAGACAAAAACTATCTTCTCTGAAATTATTTCGATTGGGTACCTCAATTAATGTCATGCCAACAATTTATTGGCGCTTACCATTACCATAATGCTACAATACTAAACTGCTATTACGCTGGTTTTCAGGATATTATGGTACGTGTATAAGCTAGTATGAAAAAGGACACCAGCATAAATGCATACTGCGTTTTGTTCAAATATTTGAGAAAATGTCGTAATGCAAGATATACGATGCGCAGAGAACGAAATGCTACGAGCAACCGACTTATCTGATGATATATTGTGATCGTGACAAGAGGATGGATGGAGTTGCATATTCAGATAACAATAGACAGTCTTGCTTTGTTTTTGAATACTGCCGGTGGAAATGTTTGTTACAAAGGAGATGTTTCAGAAATGTATGGAGCCTGGGCTAGCACCATTTTGTAAATATAGCCATACAATAAAGTAACCGTTTTTAATGTTAATTTTCTATAATTTGACTTTGTTTAATTGTACATTCAAGTTATCTTGGTCAAGAAGAGCAACACAACACATGAAAATATGGCGGATCGAAATTATGTGAAATGTCATTTTGATAACTGTTGACGTGTCAATGACCCCATTGTGTTTATTCCTTGTGTACTTACATAACGTATGTACGTTATTTATTGACGAAAATACTTGGATTACGTTATAGTTATAATAAAATAGAACTACAAGTGTTGTACACGAAACCTAGGACTGTCAAAGTTGTCAAACTCATGTCAATGTCAAACAAAACTGTCATGGCTACCAGAAAAAAAGGGTTAACATATTAAAAAACGTCACCAAATAATAATTCCAGTACAAGAGTACTCTTTTTCAAATAAATTTATTTGTATGTTGATGGAAATCCTCTATTTTTTTCCTATTTTTCTATATACTGTACATAGTGGTAGCCCAAAATCAAACATCTCCTTTTATTTTACAATGCTATTTGCTCAAGTTATTACACAAAAATCGAGATAGTGGAGCTATCCAATTCTACTCGTTTTAATCGAAATATAAATAGTTTGTATTTAGCTCAGCATAGCTTACCACTGCTGCTTATGCGAAAAACCATAAAACACTACCGAAAAAAAAATACAAAGCCTGTAATGTACTTAATATTTTTCACTTTTGTAAAATGGGTACATCTTGAGGATGCTAGAAGAAAAAAAAAACATCACGCCTGTATTCAATGAATGGTTGGGACTTGGGTCTTTATGTTTAAGTCCCATGTGATAGGGGCGAGCCCTTTGCCATCAACCGGGCACAAATTCAGCCTCCTGGCTGCTACTGAGAAATTCCATACGGAAAAACCCAATAACACTGCCTGACCTGGGGATCGAACCCAAGACCTCACGCTCAGCAGTCGCGCTTGCGACCACTAGACCAAAGAAGTAGTATATGTATCTAATAAGTGTGTTTGAATAAACGAGAATGATATAGCAATACAGAGTGTTAACGAATTCGTGTAATTCCTTCAAACCACGTGTTCTACTGGTGACACAGATTAACGCTAAATGGGAATTTACGAAAATCAAATAAAAAAAAAAAAAAAAAACTTGATTTTCTATTTCTGAGTCATTTTAGAGCCTTGAGTTATCTGACTGCAAAGAGCGATATCGCGTTAGTCGTGCCTGTCAGCCGTGTTGCCGTGCTTTCATTAATTTATGCGTGGCATCGAAATGTTCACACAAATAAAAAAAAAAGTTGCAAAAAAATAAAATCCTTATTTTTTTACTGAATCCTTATTAGGTGGTTTAGACACGATCGGTAACAAAGCTGCATGAAAAAAGTTTATTTTAATTTTTTATCAAGCATACACTGAGTTGCAAGAAAGATAACAGTAGGTGATCATTAACTAATCCGTCATTAAGAATAATGTTTGCATTAAATTAATGGCCATTGCATGAACACTAATTAGGTCGTAGTTCGTTCTTCATTATATAAGTATCATATTGAAATCATGGGGAGTTTGACACATCAAAAATTAATTTTAATGGATAGTTAATCATTCCATTAAATCTAGCTTCTTGCAATGGACAGAAGAGGTTAATGGAGCATTAACATTCTAATGAGAGCATTAAAATTTAATGAACCTTTCTTGCAACTGAGTGTAAATCCCGTGCGGGGCGTGTCTACATCAGTAGTAGATCATGTGGTTTTAAGGAATAACACGAATTCGTTAACACCCTGCATAATCACCAAATTCAAGTGTTTCCTAAAATACAAGTTACCAAAGAAAACCGTACCGTTCAACAACGTAAACGCACGCCAGGAGTCACGCATCTCAGGGTGTAAGTTAAAATCCAATTATGTTTTCTCAAAACGTTCTTATGTTATTACCAACAAACTTATGTTTTGCTCTGGCGCTTTTTGACTCAAATTAGTTTCAGGATAATTCGCGTACTAGCTTGTTTCTGAACAACTTTTCTGTTGTAAAAGTAAGGGAGAAAATACAGTTTCACGCGAGTGCTGTTTAGTACAATGTTGGAATGAGAATTTTTCGATAGCTATAGGCACTTGTCCCGCCGCCAACGACGAGCGAGAAGCGAGTAGAGCTAGAAACTAGAAACGAGTTGGCGAGCAGAGAGAAGCGAGTGTGTAATTCCGATAGTTTTGTCGCTGGGTTATAAGCGAGTGTGCGAGTGCGACGGGCGATGACTCGCACCACTCGCAAATGACCGCTGGTCGGTCTCTCGGCGTGAGTTCTAACGACCAAGCGAGCATCGCTGAGCAAGTATCGCTGAGCGAGTATTATTTTTGATAGGTTTTGTCGCTCAGCGACAAACTAGTGAAGCGAGTCCTCGCCGGCAGTGTAAACAGTCAGCGATCAATCACGAGGAACTGGTTACCCTACCATACGACAATAAAACGCTATTTTTCGCGACGCCGCAACGCCGTAACGCAAACTGCCAATTTTAGCGTTGCGGCGCCGCAACGCGGTTATGTGTTTCGGCCCTAAACGGCGTTGCGTTGCGTCGGCACGCAGTGCATCCAAATCTTGCGCTGCGACGTCGCAACGCAACGGAGCAGTGTGGCTTCACTGTAGTATGTATTTCATTGTCTGTTATTTACAATCATTACTGTTCTTGTTTTTATATGATAGACGACTTTGTTCAAAAATTACAATAACAAAATGTAACGTCTCTTTTTCTTTTCCATAATCTTGTTTCATTTCACCCAATTTCCTACGTACACTTTATAGAGACTCGCACTGTAGAAGAAAGCAAACCAGATATTGTCAATGCATTTATTTACATACCCTTTGTATGGAGATTCTAAATGTTTCAGCTAAATATATTCTCAGTTCCCCGGGAACTTTGTGGTTTGCGTTCAAATATCTGAGCAACAGCAGTGATATCGACTTTCTACGTATTTTAGTGGTACTGTTTGCTTTGTATTGTGGTGTCAGCAGAACTCTTGGCTTACAAGAACTGTGAACGATAAATCGATATGTAGTGTTAGTTTTATTTAGAATGGATGGAGTTGTGTTTGTCTGTCAAAGTCGATGTACGCTGTCAGACAGTATTTCGGCTGCATTAGGAAATCATTAACATCAGCTCGAAGTTAAAACCATACTATGTCACTGTTATATTAAACTATCGGCAGTCGGCGCCCTCTGTGATTTTAACCGTTTTAAGGCGAGATTTACAGACCGCACTTGACTTTACTTTGCTAAGTAAAGTAAACGATACGATTTGCCAAGTAAAGTATACGAATAAGAACTTTCTTTTTAGGGCATTATACAAATGATGTTCATATTCGTATAAGCGAATGTGAATAAGCGTTTTGAAGGAATATGAACATTCGTTTTATACGAATAATGTATGGCTTATCTGAGGAATGTTTTGACGTTTTAAAAGATTTTTTTTATATAAATGCTGTCAAAGCGTGATATTTAATCCTCTAATAAAAGTTATCCGACACGATAGAAAAATTGGCCATTAGCAAAATTGTTTGTGAATTTCGCCCATGTAAACGTTTCATACGAATATGAACATTATTCATATAAAGTTTACGTTCACATTCATACGAAACGCTTAATCACATTCACTTATATGAATATGAACATCACTACATAGTATAAAACAAAGTCGCTTCCCGCTGTCTGTCCCTATTTATGCTTAGAACTTTAAAACTACGCAACGGATTTTGATGTGGTTTTTTTAATAGATAGAGTGATTCAAGAGGAAGGTTTTAAGCTATAAAATGTACACGTGCGAAGCCGGGGCGGGTCGCTAGTAATTCATATGATAATAAGGTTTATATTCATAACATTTGACGACACGTTTGGTGCAGTGGCTAAGCGATTGGCTTCTGCGCTACGGGTCGTGGGTTCGATTCCCACACGGAACAAAAATTTGAATGGCCTACAGATGGTTGTTTCGGGTCTGGGCGTTTGTGTATGTGAGATTTGTGTCTGTATACGCACCCACGATACAAGAGAAATCTTAGTGTGGGGCATCGTTTTATTAAAAAAAAAACCTGAAACGCTTACTTTACTTAGCTAAGTAAAGTCGAAGTGCGGTCAGTGAATCTCTCCCTTAGTTACTTTTAAGGATTTTTGAAAATGTACCATATTTTTATTTTCGATTAAATAGAACGAATGAGTTTCTTCGAAGATCTAAAAATACTTTATCAGTAAAAGCTTTAATTTTTTTGAAATAGTAGCACTAAGTATTTGAAAAGACTTCTGCACAATATTCTTGATGTAATCAGGGAATGAAAGATTTCTCCGAAATAGATTTATCGATCTAACTTTTGTAGTGTATGACATACCGTCACGCACATGAACGTGTTAGATAAGGTCTATTAGATGTAGAGTTAGCACTATTTGTCATACATAGACTAACACGTTCACACGTCCCTTCATTGTATATATAGGTAGGATTATTGAATAAAGAGAGGATAATCATTCAGTGTGTACTTGAAGCTTGTTATTATATTACTCCCTCGTCCCCACATTACATGGCGACCCTGCCAGTGCTGCCTTATGGGCAGTGCTGATAGGCATGGAATATAATTTGAAACGTGCTTTTTTCGCTCAAGTCAAGAGTGTTTGTAGTTAAATTCATGAGAACTGGAGAAACAACCATGAAAATGGAGGAACGCGGCGGAGATGCAGATGGTGCATACGGCTACCCTTGGGCGCGAAGAGGAAGTAATCACATCGCAAGTATCAGCAGGAGGAATAAACAGCGCAGAAGTCGGACAACAACAAATTGCCTCGGTAGGCATAAGGCTGTGGATCTTCGCAGCGTGCAGCTATGCAGCACACGTATGTCGTGGGTGCCACCTAAACTGGATCAAGAAGAAGATCGAAGAAGTGAGCAAAGAGGGTTGCAGCGGGCGATCCAAGCGTGAATAGTGGTAAATAGTCGTCACACGGATTTATTTCTCCTCTAGTTGTCTGTATTTTTTTATTCAATGTGGTTGGTTATTAGAGACTTTAGTGCTTGTTTTACATAATGTTTGATTCATTGTGTTCGTTAGGATAGTTTTTTTTTTTCTTTTAATTGTAAAAGAATTAATGTTCATTTTTTACTTAAATTATTACATGAATCCATTGTTAAATTAGATTAAAGCAGAAGTATACGACAAAATTTCGACAATAAGTTATTAGAGGTGCGAGCTTATTCATGATAGATTTAAAACTATAGTTTCGGCGAGTTGCAAATTTTCCCAAGAACTTACGGATTTAATTAGTGAAATAGAAAATGTTAGACACTATAAAATTTGAGTGTAGCGACGTAGAAAAGTCAAAAGTGGGTTCCGAAACATTTTCGTTAAATTACGTGCAACAAAAATCAGATGTTGAACGTACGCACAAAAATGCAAACGTATGGCATAACAGAGGAATGTGCGAACGTACTTATAATTGTTTAGCAAAGTCAGCAAGGGCGTCGGCACGTAGAGTGTATTAGGTGCAACGTTAGACGAATGTGACGCAAACATAATGTCAAGTTCATGAGGTAACGAACAGCTGAATGCAAGTCATTTTTTTTTCGAGACTAAGCATAATTTATCGTGCAATAATATCAACTGGGTTAATTTTATAGTAAATAATATAGAATCAGAATTGTAGTCGATAATGAGTTTTTAGGATCAACCAAATAAGGGTTTCATAGATTTTTCAATGAATAAGTTACATCTTATGGAATAATAGGGAGAAATAATTTCAGTTCCGCTTAAATCTTATAGTAAATAACAACTGTTAGGAATGATGAAATGGGGATAGTATTAATATCTTTTGTCACCTTGAGTACTTTAGTTACTATTTCTATTTAAAGAAGAAGCAAGGATAAGATAGAAGTTATAAAAATAGGATGTTGGATTATTGGATGTAATTTTGTTAGAAAGTTTGGTTTGTTAGATAGTGTGTATAGCAGCTGGGAATAGTTTTGGTAAATAATACTCTGGCACGCCTACGGACTGATCACCCGAAAGCAACGGAGAACTTATTATGCCAAATTGTTCATTTTGGATAGAAACTACTTATTGTTGTGATTTGAATGTAATGAATAAATATGGTACACAAGAAAGGGGTACTAAGGTCAGATCCTTCAAATTCGATCATGGTGCAGACGAGATCTCTCTGTGAGAAATGTTGGAGACAAAAAGTCTTAAAATCTAGATCCTTAAAGTAAAATAAATAAAAACAATGAATATATTGTAAAAGTCGACTAATATAAAAATGTACCTCATTATAAAGAATAATGATAATATGACCCGGCCGGTCCAAAATGATGAAATGTGTATACCATAGAATTCATAGAAAGATAGCAAAGAAAGAAGGGTTGAAGAGAGAAGTTTATAGATAGAAAGATGGGATTTCAGATAGAGAAAGGATGATGATTATAATAGAAGTTGTGTTTATTACTGAGTGAAGGAAGAGAAAAGTTATGAGTATTTTTTTTTTATGAGTCCGGTCCAAAATGATGAAAATTGCAAAGAAGATTTGAAGAGAAAAAATTTGACATAGAAAGACAGATTTCAGTTAGAGATCATAGAAAGAATAATATAATAGTTGTGGTAGTTGTGTTTATTATTGAGTGTAGGAAGAGAAAAGTAATGAGTTTTTATTTATGAAGAACAGGGATATGGAAGTAAGATAGGTTGGCAAGTTATTTGGAGACGATTAATGAATTTTAAAGGTTTTTTTTTGTATCAGAAGTCGCAGAAATAAATCTGAGTTGGTTTAAAGAAAGCTAAGATTTACTTTATATTTTATTACATAGAAATTATTAAAATATAGACTAAAAAGGGCTCAAGCTAATTTGTATTGTAATTAAAGATAATAATTGTAAGTATATGTATGTATAATTTTATAAATTTTTGGGTTTAGTGTTTTCTTTTGATTATTTTGTTTTTTTAATGTATAACTGTTAAAAATATTTTAATTATCTTAAATATTTTTATTTTTTTGGATGGGTGGTGTAGTGTATGACATACCGTCACGCACATGAACGTGTTAGATAAGGTCTATTAGATGTAGAGTTAGCACTATTTGTCATACATAGACTAACACGTTCACACGTCCCTTCATTGTATATATAGGTAGGATTATTGAATAAAGAGAGGATAATCATTCAGTGTGTACTTGAAGCTTGTTATTATATTACTCCCTCGTCCCCACATTACACTTTTAATTAGTTCTCCTATTTATCTAGAAATACTAATTAATTTAGCTACCTAGAATAGATGTTATTTAGCTTCAAAGAGACTAGTTTATGCAGTAACATTATCGGATATTATCGGCATTGCACATTAACTGGGTTGCGGAGGTCGGATGGCAATCGCTCCGTGTAAAATACTGGTATTCAGCTGCATCTGGTTAGACTGGAAGCTGACTTCAATATTGTTGGGAAAAAGCGAGGCAGATGAAGAAGGTTCTTAGTTAATCTAATGCTTTTTTCCCACGGTGCGTGATATCGCGCACCGCGACGCACGAGCTCGCACCGACGCACCATGGGAAGATACCCGTCTGTGGTAACGCGGACGCGTGCGGAGCGGTGCGCCTAGGGTTACCATCCGTCCGGATTTATCCGGACATGTCCGGACTTTCAGCCTTTCATCCGGACTTTGTCCGGCTTTTTAATTTGTCCGGATTATTGGCTTAGATGAAAAAAAATTGAATTAATGTTTAATTTTCGCATTAAATTACTTAAAAATGAAACGAGTATTAAATCAGTTTTCAAACTTTATTAAACTACATACCTACAACTAGTTTATTAGACTCATCTCAATTTAAAACAATCAATTATTTCTTTTTGTGACTAAAATGTCGGGACTTTTTTTGAAATGTCCGGACTTTTTGGTAAATGTCCAGCTTTTTGTCCGGACTTTTCAAATTTCGAAATGGTAACCCTAGGTGCGCCGTATCCGCCGTGAGTGCGAACTTCAAAGGTGCGGTGCGAGTTCTTTTTTACTTGGTATTTTGGAATGAAAAAATAACTTCGAATCACGCACCCTCATAAGGATCCCACGGTGCGTGATTTTGTGGATGCTACCACGCACAGCCGGTGCGCGCTACTACGCACCGTGGGAAGCCAGCTTAAGACACCACTGAGATACGGTGAAAGAAAATATCGTCAGGAAACCTGGGCTAAATGGTCTCTCGCCAACCGCAGTGAGCAGGCGTATGTACCAATGCTTTTTTCTTCTCTGTATGAGAAAAGAGCCTTTGCCCTACATTGGGATTTGGGATAGTTACGTTCTACCTAGCCTTTTCTCAACTATGTTGGGATCGGCTTTCAGTCTATCCAGATGCGACTGAATACCAGTATTTTACACGGAGTGACTGTCATCAGACCTGCTCAGAGGAGCTCGTGGCTAAATAATTACAGCCGCATAGACCGATCTTCCGGGTTAAGCCACGTTTGCCGAGGTTGGTCTGTGGATGGGTGACCATTTACCATAGCGAGTTTCCTCCGTGCCTCGGAAAGCACGTAAAGCCGTTGGTCCCGGCTGTCATTTGTAGATCTTTGACAGTCGTTACTGTTGGTCAGAAGCCAGAAAGTCTGACAACCAGTCTTACCAAGAGTATCGTATTACCCAGTTACTGGGTTGTGGAGGTCTGATAGGCAGTCGCTCCATGTAAAATACTGATATTCAGCTGCATCCGGTTCGACTGGAAGCCGACCCCAATATAGTTGGGAAAAGGCTAGGCAGATGATGATGACTGTCATCAGACCTGCGCAACCCAGTTTTTTTATTTTATTTAGCGATTGGCTCACGTTTGACCACTACCTCGCCTGATGGTAAACGATGATGAGATCGACGGTGAAGCACGCTTGCCTAGAAGTAATCTATTCACTCTTGACTTAAAGACCCCAAGGTTGTAGCTATCAGGAAATACAGACTCCGGCAGGGAATTCCACTCCTTAGCTGTGCAAACAATGAGTGGTTGCAAAACGCTTTGTACTTACGTATGAGTGGGACCGTGTACCGATGGCGCATTGCCGTACGTCTTGTAGTCCGATGATGGAAAGGGCCAGTCGGAATCAAATTGTGCAGTGCTATCGCACACTCTCCGAAGTGTAACCGATAAAAAACCGACAGGCTGCCACTCTGCGTCGATGTTCAAGGCTCTGGAGCTTTGAGTTGACCAGTGCATCGTTACCGATAAGCCTCTTGGCTCGTTTGCCGATCGATTCAAATGCGTCGAGTTGGTATTGTTACTGGGCAAAGTCAATACTACGGTTAGACCGGTTGTCAGACTTTCGGGCTTCTGAATACCCGTAACGACTGTCATAGATATTTGTTTGACACCCGGGACCGACAGCTTAACATGCTCTCAGAGGCACGGAGGGGTCTTGATATGCAACAAACGGTCACCCATCCACGGACTGACCTCGTCAAGCGCAGCTTAACCTTGCAACCCAGGTTATTAATTGGCCACGAGCCCTCTCCAGTTTATACAAGGTTATATTTATGATTATTTACGGTTTACTCACGTGCATTTTTCGGGATTGCCCGACTAGTTTCGGACCCAAACGGAGCCCTTAATCATGAGCTGATCACGCGGCGAGGTCGCGAGTCGAACTGCAGTTCTACTGAACTGAAACTAGTCGGGCAATCCCGAAAAATGCACGTGAGTAAACCGTAAATAATCATAAATATGAATGTGTCTCACGAAAGTTATAATATACAAGGTTAGTCTGAAAGGGGGTACTAATCCGAAATAGTGTTAAAAGCATCCATAATAATGAATAACTTTTGTTCTACCACTTTCCTCAAAAATCAATAGTTCAAGAGAAATAGCTGTTCAAAGATTACAAAAAAAATCCATCTATCCTCAGCTATGATCAGCTGTGTTTACATTTTAGGTAAAATTTGGGGCCACGAATTAGAAGCTCCATTTTCTGAATTCGTAATTAAAGTAAGGACGAAGATTTTTGAAAAAATTAAAATTATTTTACATAGAAATAAAAATTGTAGGACACCATATAAATGGTAGGACATAGCCGATCCTAAAATGTATTTTTGTACCATCCTGTAATGACCTATGTTCACAAATAAAGGATTTGATTTGATTTGAAAGATATCGAATTTTGAAATTTTAACTCTTGCTTTAAAACCGTCATCAGTGATACTTTCAGTGGCCCTCGGATTAGTACCCCCTTTCCGACTAATCTTGTATATTAGTGAGCAAAAGTAAAGAAAACAGATTTTCAGTACCCATGTAACACAGTTTCACCGTATAACCTTACCGGTGTATATTTCTATTAAACTGCCATCAGTAAACTAGGCAGTAGTAAAACACACACGGTGTACGCAATATCACTATTCTATAGCCGATCTATATTCGTAGAGCTGACAGCCGATATTAGGAAATATGTGCCGCACTGACCGGGAAACTGAAGAAAAATAGCCTCCATTCTAGAAATAAGATAGATTTACTTTTATGTTTCAACGACGTTATGGTAAGGACATGTGGGAAAAATATAAAAAGACACAGCTGGCAGATAACACAAGCTCAAGGTGAAAAACAGTAGAAGATGATAGGGTAGAGTTTTTGATGAAATGTGAAACATAATAAACAACTCAAAGAAGCAATATTATTAAATTGCAGCGATACAAAAAATACGTTAGTCATTTATAACTGTTAGTATTAGTAATAGTATTGTTAGGAAGTTCCTCTCTCTGAGGCCCTGACCGCCGGTAGCTTGGACCCTGTTCCCGATGCCAGTGGGCTACTATTTTTTATATTTTTAAATGTTTTTTTTTATACTTTTATTGAAATATTTAAAAAATTAAAAGATACGTTTGTTAAATGAATAAACGAAATAATAATACTAATTAAACTTTATTTCGTGTGGCATAGACCCACAGAAACCTTAATCTAGTACACATTTATTTTTTACTAGCTTTTGCCCGCGGGTTCGCTCGCGTTAATTTAGAATTTGACAATCAACTCTTAACATACTACTAAAGTTTCCATAATAATATAATTCAATCATGATTCGAAAGACACGTGGCGCCATCTATTATCGTTATTGTTGTTTTCCTCGGGAACAGTACTTTTCATAAACAAAACTAAAAAAAATATGTTTACTGTTAGTATTAAAAAAGTATTGGACATTTCGGGAATTGGTAATTTTGCTAATTGGATATTATGGGAACTGTGTACTAACGTAAACTGCTTGGCGCCAGACTTTAATGTTCAGGTGGTAGCTAGCCAGGCGGACCGTATAAATCCTACCACCAAGCGTGCTGGGTTTTATTGCATCTTACAACATGCGTCTGTTTCCAGCGTGCGGTCTTCTTCTCTCGTGTCAGCACGAGCTGTACAAAAATAGCTCACGCTGTGGTGAAAAGATTAGCCAGTCAGCAAGGTTGGTAGCGGGGCTGACTGCTCAGGGTGCGCCGGACGTACTTAAGTATCGTCACTCGTGGAGGCTCTTTTCATGCACCCCGCATAGCGTGCGGTGAAGAAGTTTTATATTCAAGCCCCCGCCATACGGCAGAATATCCATGTATTTTTAGAGTTTTTTCGTACGTAACATCTAAGTGCGTAGAACTGCACGATCAACAGTAAAGAGTAACACATTCGCTCATTACTCAGAGGCACGTCACTGGCAAGTGCGATCTTTTATGCAAACCGCCCCATTTGCGTACTAAATGCCTATTACGGAGCCACTAGCTGTAATGCCGGGTTCGGGTTATCACGGCATAACAAGTATTGTCTGTTTTACTGAACAATACAGGATATAAACGAATTCGTGGAATTCCTTAAAACCACATGATCTCTTAAGCCGAATTTATATTACGAAACAAGTTTCATGCATGATGAAATTTATTTCATGACACTATTTTCAGTACCTGTGAAACTAGTTTCATTAAAAATAATAGTGTCGTGAAATCCACAGTATGTCTGTGTTCATGGCTCCGCCAACATCAAAGCTTTATTCTCTTTATTCGCTGGTATTCATTGACAAATTTTATATTTTTATCAGCTGTCCAATGTTGGTTTGAAATTAAACAATTTTTTTTTGACTAATACCTCCCTTACCGCGACTACCGACTAAAAAACACGCATCCTATCAGCTCAGGTGCTTTCGTGACACTAGTTTCGCGTCGCGTTTATACGATGACATTAGTTGCATGACACTAGTTTTATCCAATAATCGCGCGCGACACGATACTGTTTCAGTGTCGTGAAATCGATGCATGCATTGTAAAACTTGACGTTTACACGTGAAATTGTTGATGAAATTAATGTCACGGAACTACTTTCATGCCACTAGTTTCGTAATGTAGATTGGGCTTTACTGATATAGATTACAACGGCACGGGATTTAGCTTGACTTAAAACAAAAAAAAAAAAAAACTTTTTTTATCTGGCGGTATGTGATCCTATCAAAACCACCTAAAAAAAGGTTAAATTAAAAAAAGAAGCAAACCTTTTTTTACAAAAGTAAAAATTATGAGACATTATGATGCCACGCATAAAAAAATGAAAGCAGGGGCCTTATTCTTCTAAAATAAATCTTGATAAATCACAACCGAACCAAGGCTGAACCGTTCATTCAGACAGTTCTCAATTTCAAAAGCTAACAAATTGTTTGACACATTAAACAAAATCAATTATTTTGAAAGTTTTCGAAAACAAAAACTGATTGACGGTTGTGGTTCGATTGCGTTTGGCAACAATTTATTTTAGGAGAATTGGGCCCCAGGGCCACACAACTGGTGGGTACGACTAGCGCGATATCGCTTATCGCAGTCAGTTACCTCGGGGCACTAAAATGACTCAAAAATAGAACACCATGTTTTCTCTTCTTCTTTCTCTTTTTGTTGAATCTCTAAAAATCCCTTGCAGGATTAATCTGTGTCACCAGTAGATTGTGCGGTTTGAAGGAATTACGTGAATTCGTTTACACCTTGTATGGACTTTATGGCTCTAGTATACAATCAATAGTAGATTGTTGCATCGAGCGCAAAGAGAGTTATTAATGCACGAGTGTTATGTTGGTGCCCGAGTGCATGCGAGGGGCACTATATTAACACGAGTGCATTAATAACTCACTCTACTCGTAGCAAGGTGCGTAATCTACTTTTCTTTCAACTAGCAATCTACCTACCGTGATAAAATATACCTACTCAAAATAAAAACTCAAGTTAATGAAAACAAAGTGTCTTGCTAAATAAGAAGTATCAAAGTTTTACAATGGTACAAAATGCGCGCCATTTGTTTTTTTTCACCGATTTTGTTATAATCAGCCGATTTTTATTTTCAGCCAGTATCATTTTATATTAAACTTAATAGGAGACATTAAACCTCTGTGGTAAATTTATATCTAAATAAAAAAAAAAACAGTGCATTAATGAAAAACTGTGCAACTATGAAATTTGATATAACATTTCTGCACTGTTTTGGCTCTAAGCAAAAAATACGTACTTTGTGATCGGTTTTGTAGTGATTAATGATAATACTACTACGTAGTTGACAGAAAAGTTATTTTTCATCCCAATTTCATCCCTTAGCCCTGAAAGCGTCATTGTTTACCACAAAAGCGGAGAGAAAGTGCGTCTTTTCTTCTCTAAAGCAGGAAAGTAATTTGAAAATCGAACTAATAGTCCGGTCAAGTTAGCCCAAAAAATTGGGATACGTTAACAAAAATTCGCATAGAGCTGAAAATTGGGACGAATGTTTGAAACACCATTAAAAATGAAATGTAAAAAGTCCCCATCGATCCCATACTTGCAAAAAAATATTCAAGGTCAAAGTTCGCAATTATTGGTCTATTGCGTTTTTTAGCCAAACGGTAAGTTTTATGATAAAAATAGCGCAGACAAAAATTATAGATTATGCAATTCATCATCTGCCTAGCCTTTTCCCAACTATGTTGGGGTCGGCTTCCAGTCGAACCGGATGCAGCTGAATATCAGTATTTTACATGGAGCGACTGCCTATCAGACCTCCACAATCCAGTAACTGGGTAATACGATACTCTTGGTAAGACTGGTTGTCAGACTTTCTGGCTTCTGACCAACAGTAACGACTGTCAAAGATCTACAAATGACAGCCGGGACCAACGGCTTTACGTGCTTTCCGAGGCACGGAGGAATCTCGCTATGGTAAATGGTCACCCATCCACAGACCAACCTAGGCAAGCGTGGCTTAACCCGGAAAATCGGTCTATGCGGCTGCAATTATTTCGCCACGAGCTCCTCCTGATTGTAGATTATGCAATTATCTATAAAAATTGTCTCTACAATTTTTCTCCTAAACCTCCGTTTCTGAGATATAATGGTTGAAAAAGTTGTATTCTTCATAATATGCACACGTTTTCACGCCACCTGGGAGGTAGTGTACTTGGCGCGTTTTTTTAACGTGGTTTCCCCGTTAGGCCTATTCCACAATCTATTGTGATCCTGCTTAATTCAATACTATTTAAAAATATGTAAAAACTGGTGCTATAGTAAATGGTGAAAGCCGTGTGAATTACTCTGCCTTAATAGTCTGATATTGTTTTATATTTATAATTTTGATGATATTGATATCATTTTCCAAACTGTAAAGTTTGAGCATCATGCAGCAATTAATGATACACCTTTAATGATATCATATTACTGCCCATTGTCTGGTAGTATGAGTCTGTCATGCTCACTTAAATGTCCTGCTGATGGTGGCGTTGTATATCCGGTCGTTGGGTTCCCTACAGTATGGTTGAGCTAAGCGATGCGGATGTGCACGTCATGCTCGTGAACGGGTGCTGTCTGTCGGGACTGGTCAGTCCATAACTGCTATGGAAATTCTAGAAGGCATATTTTCCTTTTCTATTTTCTACTCATATGTGAATAATTTTTTTACATTAACCTGCATTATTATCATTCTATGTCGCACGCTACTGTAATGGAATTGTCATGAATAGTCATGATCTATGACTATTTTAAAAAGAGTATTCATGGAGTTTCTTGCCGGCTCTTCTCCATAGAACCTACCTTTTGGAACCGTGCACCTAGTTTCAACGTTTTAAAAGTGCCTGTAATCTGGTCTATTTGAAATAAAAAACTTTGACTTTGAATTCTAAAAAATTAGGTAAAATTATCCGTTTCATTCATAATCATCTGATAATTCTGCTTCCTCTTCTTCTTCCTGCTTGTTCTTCTTCTTCCTGCTGGGTGTAAGTAAATTGTTCTAACAGCGATGCATCAGATGTCTCCTCACTGATATCGTTCAAACCTCTTCTGATGGCGATTCAACATTGGAGCACGACTGACCTGAAGGCGAAAGGTTATGCCGGACTCTCACCGGCTAAAAACCGACGGTGTTCCTTCTCCTGACCTTTGGCCAGAGTCGCGGGTTTCCCGGTGCGTCTGGCACGGGAAAGGAGAGTGGCAGCCGCCTCTCTCTCCCTCTCCGCTCTCTCTTTAGTCGCCATCAGCTCCTCGCAAAAGGAGGCGACGGCTTCCCACGCACTCTCGCTCCCGACCATGGACAGAACCACGGCCGGAAGCGAAGACCAATTTCTACCTTAGGTTGACCAACCTTGATTAGGTATTCTGGACGGGACATTTAATAAATCTATATATATATAAATGAATTGCTGTTCGTTAGTCTCGCTAAAACTCGAGAACGGCTGGACCGATTTGGCTAATTTTGGTTTTAAAATATTTTTGGTAGGCCAGGAAAGGTTTAAATGGTGAGAAATTATGTAAAAATTGCGAGGAGAATAGTAAAAACAACAATTTAATTTTCCCATACAAACTGTTTCTACCTGTCAAACATTCGATGTTCGTCCCGTTGGTACGGTAAATTCGGGTCTCCTCAAATCAAAAATATTGTGTATCCAAAAGTTATTCAATAAACAGTACCCCAAGTGTGAGTTTTTTTCGTTAACTACTGTAGTTGCGTCACGACAAAAATGTATGAAAATTTAGGCGGTGGCTCTGGGCGCCCCGTTCAATACTAATATTCGCGCGTAAATTGAACGGTGCGCCCAGAGCCACCGCCTAAATTTTCATACATTTTTGTCGTGACGCAACTACAGTAGTTAACGAAAAAAACTCACACTTGGGGTACAGATTTTAAAACTAAACACTTTTTTTCTTTACGTGACATTGCAACGCGTGCCGGGTACAGCTAGTTTCTAAATAATTATTAAATACATAGATTACCAACCCGTGTATGCAAAATTGTGAACACACAAACATTTTATGAAGTTAAACAGTGCACTTGAACGTAACAATATAGAGTTAACTAAGCAATATCAAGTTAGAAACTTTATTGAAGCGCGTATTTACAAAGTAAGCTTCATTTAGAGTATAACTGTTCTCGTGTTTAGTTTGTCTAGAGAGTTGTAATGGGCCGGCTGTAAACGCCACACGGCTTTCTTGTTGACTTTGTATTAAACTGGACATGTGTACCTACATTAAATGTCAGTAGGTACAACTTACTACGAAAATAATATCTATATATGGCTCTTCTTGACAATCGGCCATGATAGGCCATCAGGTAATCATTTATTCGCTAATATGGGTAGAGAATAAGGTGTTGCAATGATAGATATTTTGTGTCGCCATATTTTGTCATCTGGCAAGCAAAACTATTTTTGTGAAATTAATTTTAAGATCATTATCAACGACTAATAAAATAAAATAAAATAAAAATAGCCTTTATTCTACCACATAACAAAATTATTAAATCAAATAATCACAATCAATAAATATATTTAGTTAAGTTGAATTTATCTATGTTTATACAATTACTATTACTGTTGAATTAAAATTAAAAAATTATCATGTCCATGCATTATAGAATGTAATCATTATGTATTCTTCATTCATTTATTAACTATTGTATTTGTGGAAGTCGCCTCTTTGGCGTAAGCCTCCCCCAGTTTCCTCCAGTTGTCTCTGTCCCTAGTCTGTCTTCTCCAGTCTGGTCCACATCTTTCCTTAAATATGTCCTCCCATCGTTTTTGCGGTCTACCTCTACTTCTTTGTCCTTCTCTTGGTACCCACTCTATCAGTTTCTTGGTCCATCTGTCGTTGGTCATCCTGCACACATGGCCTGCCCATTTCCATTTTAAATTTCTTATTTTTTTCGAGTATGTCAGTTACTTTGGTTTTCCTTCTTATTGTTTCGTTTTTTATCTTATCTGATAATTTTATTCCTAACATACTTCTCTCCATTTTCCGTTGGTGTATGGCTAATTTGCATTCGTCTATCTTCCTCAACGACCATGTTTGGCAGCCATATGTTAGGCATGGTAGGATTACTGTGTCGTACAGTTTCCTTTTTATTTCAATGTTTATGTCTCTATTCTTCATAATTTCTTTCAAGTTCCAATATTTTTTCCATGAAATTGCAATTCGTCTGTTTATTTCTTTTTCTGTAAGATCTTGGAATGAAATTGATTGACCTAGGTAAATACACTCCTAAATTTAATTCACCAGAAAAAATTTAAGGGCATGGTCAGTTACTGTAATAGAACATATAAAGAGAAAAAAAAAAGAAAATTATTTTGTTTGAAAACTGTACTTCAAAAACATCAATAATTGGTAAGAAAGTTCAATCACATTGACAATGATATTCGTACGCGCACGCACACACGCAACCCTTTTATCTATTCATTCAAAAAAAAGCCCGCGCAATACATAGGCTGCGCACGAGACGGACGACGCCAACTAGTCTGGCTCCCGCACCACCCTCGCTCGCCCCCACCCACACCGGCGCGTGCGCGTGTCGCCCGCCGCCCGCCGCAGTCGGCCGCCCGCAGTAATTAGGTTAAGTTGCGTGACGCGCGGTGCAAGCGCAACCTCTCGTTACCGCGTACCCGGTTTTTGTTGTATACGTAATTACATGTTGTGTTGATGAATACTAAATAGGCTTAATATTCGGTAAACTAAGGTCAAAGCAGACTGCATCGCGCCCTCTCCACCGAACCCGTCTCCTCAGAACGCAACAGAGAGGTTATTAAGTTTACGCGAGCGCGCAACACGTATTACCTGTTAACATCTGTTATTAAATTGATAACTACGATGGCTTCATACGATCATCAGTTCACGTCTCGAGAGTACCCTTTGTGTTAATACTTCATAAAAGGCCGGCACGCAGGTGAATCTTATCTAGATAGGTCGGAGCGAAAGTACCTAACCGAGGAGTTCGGGAGTCGGTGGACAGGCTGCGGCGGCCTAATTGCCTGGCCCGCGTGCCGCCTGACCTCACACCCATGGATTTTTACATGTGAAGTGAAATCAAACGGAGAGTGTACGTGAGTGAGCCCGATAGTCGCAAACTTTTAAAACAACTCGAAGTAAAAGGGCAAAGTGATGTTCTAATATCATTAAATAACTATCTTTTAAAAAGTGCTCGCTTGTGTGTTGATAACAAAGGGCGGTGGCCATTTTGAAAAATTGCTGAACTGTAAGTTTTTAATAACACTGTAAATTACCACCCTTATCAGCTGATTTCAATCCTTATCAGCTGATCCTAATCACTGTTAGCTAATCCCTTCAAATTCAAGTCCCCATTGTCTCAGAACAAATTCTAACTTTTTAAATACGTGGAGTGGAGTGAGGGAGAAAGCATTTCTGTGTGTGTGTTGCACGGATTTCGCGCTATCGACTCGCTCGCACGCATTACATACCGGTATAGCTGACTGACGCTTGACTCACACAAGCGTATAATGGTGCATGATGTGTGTAGCTTACGCGCGGTGGGATGAATTTCATTGATAGTCCGTGTCGTTGACGTAGTATTTCTAGTATTAGAGTATTATGTGCATAAAATTATTCATATTTTCAGGATCAAACAAAAGTAAATAACTTTGTTAGATTTAAATAAATTATATTAATGATTTTACATTTCAATAAGTATACCGCTTCCGTATGTACCCTTAAATTTTTTCTGGTGAATTTAATTTAGGGGTGTATATTCTGGAACATAATCGATGCTCTCTCCGTTCACTCTGATGGTTTGAACGGTACTATTCGTGATAATTTTTGTTTTTGAGGCGTTTACGACGACCCCTTTTAAGAAAATCTACCAAACCCACCGCAAGCATGCTAAAAACCAATTCTAAACTACCAATCCACAGTTTTATTTACTCTTGGTTACAAAAACCGCCATACAAAGAACATTTTCATCCATAATTCTCCGTCCTTAACCACAGGGCTATTACCGAAGCCGAGATAAAAGGAAAAACATCTTTTTTTGTTTACCGCCACCAGTGAACGGAATTTGTTGAAAGTAACAGAGCTTTTGCAACCGAGCGCAAATCCCCTGGGGTTCAAAGTAAAAACTGTGGAAGTTGGGAATATAATGCATGTAATGTTTTACTTTGATTTGTGTGGCTTATGAAGACGTATTTAGAGTTACAATAACTATAAAGTGTGCTGTGCCTGCATTAGTGTTGAGTAGGACATACAAGAGGCGGTACATTTGTCCCGTACATGACGTCAAAATGTAAGAGCGGCTCGACATTTAAAAGTGTACTACTTCAACATTTATGTCGCGGTAGTCGCTTTACTCGTTACTCTCGCTAAGTAAACTGCAGGGTGAGACAGAGAGGGAACGAGGCACATGCTACAATAGCACGTCATTGTCAGTATGTCAGTGTCAGTGGACATAACGCGACCGCGACTCAACTCGTCGCAGTAACGTCAAATGTCATATTCGTACTCGTTGCGTCAATAGTATCACCGAGCTTCAGTACGCCTCACCTCATTTGAAGTAGGACATTGTACTGGCTCAGAGCAAAAATGAGGCTACTCTTACAAACTCTTTTTCAAGTCGTGTCCTACCCAACACTAGCCTGCATGCCGTACAGTGGCTCGCGCATCGTCCCCTGTTCCTCGCGTTCTGTCCGCACTCAATAGCCTAATGGAAGCCAACCCGAACGTTGATCTATTTGCGGACGATTTTAAAAGTGTTATGTGCGTATGTCTGAGCTTCTGCGAAAGCAAGACGATTTGATGTTTATAATTGTTTTGTTTATGTTTGTTATATTTTCGTTATTGCGTTATTTAGTGTGTTTATGACTTGTTCTAGTCTTATGTTAATGTAATTGGCTTATTGAAGCCGTATTAGCGTAAATAAATAAATAATAAAGGTACGAGTTTGTAGCCGACTGCATACAGCAGCAGCAGACGACGTGTCGCTCTTACACTACTGGTTTCTACGTATCACTTTCCATCCCTTTCATTCCTAAAACGGGGTGCATGAAAAGAGCCTCCACGTGTGACGATACTTCAGTACGTCCGGCGCACCCTGGGCAGTCAGCCCCGCTACCGACCTTGCCGACTGGCTAATCTTTTCACCACAGTATGAGTTATTTTCGTATAGCTCATGCTGACACGAGAGAAGAAGAAGATTCCTATAACATTTAACTCTTTCATTCACTGTTTCCGTGTCCCACATCAGTATTTTTCTGTAATATTTACGAGATTTATAATAAAAAAAAAATGACAATCACTCTAGTAGCCCCCAAAGGATGATGGGCACAAATGTATGGAGTCTGGTACTGGCTCCAATCGGAATGATCGATACACCGTTGGAAAGGTATTTTTGTGTAGATTAAGAATAACCATGGCGCTAGTCCCGATTCGCTGTCCGATCGAAGTAATTCTGCTTGAAAGTTATTTATTTTGGTCACATCCTATTAAGTACACATACCTACTTTTATTGTCATTTTTCTCCATTTTGGCATGTTATTGCAATAATTATTATTAATATTTTTCATTATCTAGGTAAATAAAACAAGTTCGAAGTAAGTTTCATCGTTTATTGTATGTAAGTATACAGTGTGTAGACGAGTGTGTAAAAGACCAGCATAGCCGAAATCTACGCACTCTGTACATCAAACTAAATTACATTGACCAAAAATAATTGCTGGGAAACGACTTTTATTTTTAGGCATAAAAAAACGCGTCCGATTTTTTTAATAGATAGATCACCTTAGCTGAAAAAATACTAAACCGATTTTGTTGTGATTTTCATCCGTTAATTGAATTTTATTTAGCTCAAAATCTGTGCAAATATCATCAAAATCGGTCAAGCGAAACCGGCGATATGATTTTTTTTAATTCTATTTCGATCTGAATATCCAGTATCTTCTGAAGACTATATTTCAAAACGGACAATTGATACGGGTTTGTCGCCATAGTAGTTTTTTGTACTCTTGAAAAGAGCTATCCAACGATAGTAAATTCATTTTGATTGGACATGAGTACCAAAACGCCCATCCTCCTTTCCACTCCTAGATATTGCTAGAAATCAACGCTATACCTAATTATCGTGCTTCTCAAAGGCTTTTGTGATCAGAGTAGGTACGTTGAGTAGTGCCTCGCATTTACCGTGATATTAGGAAGTTTGTGAGAAGCGGGTAGGTAGTTTAAAATCTCTCTAAACCACAAATAGCTACGAGTAGGGTTACCAGATGTAAAACTGGAAAGTCTTGACAAAAAGCCTGATTTCTTTAAAAATAATGCCGAGAGCGCGCGCCTTGAAAGATTAGTATTTATTTTGTGTGCCGCCGCGCTGAGGAAAAAATATATAACATAACATCACGTCTGTATTCCCAGAAGGATTGGGCAGAGCTGTATTGGTATGAATACTTCAGTGCGCTTTCATGTTCATCTTGCGCTTTTTATTTATTTATTTATTTATTGTTCACAAAATCCACAGCTCTTTGAAATCTTATTCTATAACATATAACTAGTCTTACAGCCAATTACGGATTTACAATTTAATATCTATACATATAATACATGCAGCAGAAACGAACATACAGAGTGAAGTGAACTGCTAGAACCATCTAAGCATTGCTAAGTGTACAGTGTGGGTGAGTGTGTGAGAGTGCATGAGGAGTTGCAAATGGGTGTGTGAATGTACTATAGTGGTGTGTGGTGATAGTCTGTATACCTTCTATTCAATTATATTTATTTAATCCCGCGTGTCGTCCGAGGACGACACCACCATTGTTTATCTATTGTGTCTATAATTATAATTACGGTGATTGAGAGATTTAGATTTATTTGTCAGTTCGTCACATACTGCCGTTATTAATTGTTTCCTGAAAATACCTTTTTTTGTATTAAATATATCAAGATGAGAGAATTTTTTGTTAAAATTATTTAGCATCCTACCAATCACTGAATTTTGAGCGTAGTTTGTACCACTATGTGGTACATCGAATAACTGCGTGTGCCTAGTCCGTCGAGACGGAGCACTGAATCTCATAACTAAATTATTTAAAACGGTACTGTCGATGTTCCCACCACAGACATTATAAAGAAATAGCATGTCCAGAATCATACGTCTGTTCTCCAGTGGTAGCATATTATGATGTTTGCATGATAGCAGATAATCGTTAGATCTGAAACCAGTGCGATAATTAATATATTTAACAAATTTAGATTGTATTGATTCTATTTGCTGTATATAAACCAAGTAGTGCGGATTCCAAATATTACTGCAGTATTCTAAAATACTGCGTATGTACGCATAATAAAGTACCTTGATGCAGTTTATATCAGTAAACAATTTACATGTACGCATAATAAATCCTAGGTTTTTGTATGCCTTGCCGACGATACAGGACACATGCTCCGAATACAGAAGTTTTGAGTCCAGGACGACACCAAGATCCCTAATAACATTGCAACGCACAATATTGCCACCACTAAGATTGTAGCTGTAGTTAATGAGATTTCGTTTCCTAGTAAAGGTTATAGTCTGACATTTGCTTACGTTCAAATTGATTCTATTCTATCTTTCAACTTTCAATTCCTCTTGCGTCAAGCGCATGCAATATTGATTGCCATAAGACGCATGCAGCTTATCGTCTACACCGGTGCGCCTCAGTCAGTCGTCAGTCGACATACAATAGACGGATTTGCGTGCGCTAGGGGCATGCGCTTTTCTCGAACTAGTAAAGCATGCGCTATGGCGCTTCACGCATGCTTCAGACGAAGACGCAAGAAGAACATGAAAGCGCACTGGTGTAGAGATAGCTTATAGGTACACCCTTATTTCGCCGATATGTTTAAGTCCCATGCACTAGGGCGCAAGCCTAGTGTTATCAACCGGGCACAAATCCAGACTCGGGGCTGCTACTGAGAAATTCCATACGGCAAAGCCCAATAATCACCTGACCTGGAGATCAGGAGACCTCACGCTCAGCAGTCGCGCTTGCAAGAGCTTACAAGGCAAATGAGGAAGGTTAAAAAAATAAAAAAAGTATTTCATTGGTAAAGCAGTGAAGGAAAACATCGTAAGGCAGTGGATGAAAACACCGTGAGGAAACCTGCACACCTGAGAGGGCTCTGTAGCCATATCATCATTCCATACCGAAGACGCCGCAGCGCGCCTTGCGTGCCGGCCGAGTGACCGACCGCAGAGCCCTAGCTACCGCCACCGCGATGGTGGCGCCCCCGTCGTCTGTTTTGTGAACTACAGACTTACTCGCTCTGTGCAGCGATTGGTTAATTTAATTTGTATAGTTTTTTAAGTCACCCTCATGTCGATTTTTATTAGCGTCAGAATTAGTAGGTACATATGTAACCAAGTTTTGGAAAAATACACACAATCGTTTAGAATACCGAACTGGGGGCTTACTTGACCTCTTATGAAAACGTTCAAATGCCAGCCAGTCAACTTCAGTTCAAAAGCAGGCCTGCTTCTGAATCGCTAAAAATCGTACCATGACACTACTAAAGGTGAACGACCATTGAACCAAGCTGAATGGTAATGCTTGTTCATGGTAAGAAAAATCTATACAAAAAAAAAGGTGAACGGATTTCGTAAACGTCAACGTAGCAGGCCTTCTGCAAGCCTGCTCTAACGATGTCATAGTACAAAAAAGCAGGGCAGTTCAACTTCCAGGCAACTTCTATCCTGCTTTAAGAGGTCATAGTAAGCCCCCTGAGCGTTTCATTACTATGACTCTCAACAGCTCCATAAAGTTCTCGACGGTGTGTGTAGTTCGCCTAAAACCTTCTTATTCTGACAAAGGCCCGTACCCAGCAGTGGCACAGTAATGGGCTGGTTATGTAGTATTTCATTAACCCTTTGACCGAAACGTCAAAAAAGTAGAAGCGTGCTCTCGGCGCCAAGCTACGATTATTTCCTTTAAATCTGTCATTCAGTCGTGACCGTGGCGTGCTGGTAATTTTGCTTTGTCATGTATACATGACTGCGGCGGTCAAAAGGTTAGAAAATAATATGACATTTTCAAATTCTGGCCAGAATCCTGACCAATGCCAATATCCTGACATGCCAGGACAAATCCTGACGCCTGGTAACCCTAGCAACGAGATACTTATTAACAGTTTGCGGGCACCCTTACTCATATTTGCACTAAAATATTTCAGGCGTTACAATATATTATGCACGAGTAAGTACCCGAGTACCGTTTAAAATCGTATACAGTTGCAACATTGTATTAAATTGGTTCATGAAAATTTTCCACTGGCAGATTGCTTTTTGCCTCATTGGTTTAGGTAGCAAGCTGGGCTACCAAACGGAAGGTTCTAATAATAATAATAAAAAATGTAAGATGAGGTCTACTGAAAAGCTTACAAACCGCAGGGCAGCTTGTGGCGAGCTGTTGGTGAGTGGCGACACTGCGTACCTTATTGCCTCAGAGAGTCGGTCAGGGCCTCGTCTCCAGTTTGCCTTTATTGGCTGGCTGGAGTGGAACCCCAAGAGTGCCCGCAGGATTCTCAACTCTGTCTTGCCTTTATCGGCCGGCCAGAGGGGGGCCGCCAGAGCTATATGCTCGGGGGTGGAAGTGTCTAAAGGCGTAATAGCGGGGAAACCCACTCCGGGTCTTTTAGACCCGCGACGGCGAAACCGGGGCCACACCTCTCTACACCCTTAGCCGCTCACACGTTTGTTGCCCCCTTCGCCTATGTACTGGCGGCTTTTCAGGGGGCCCAGCTAGTGAGCTGGCGAGTCACCGTCTGCCAATATATTTCAAATTTAAAGCTTGAAAGGCAGACGCCGTTTTCTTCCGGCAATAGAAGTTATCAAGTCCACCTAACACCCCTTCCCATAGACCAGATATTTTTCACCATATTTTACAATAGTCTTGCACCCACCTAGGACGGTCCATGACTGTACTCCAATAGTGCAGCCGTGGATAGTCCCCGGTTGGTGCCCCACCCCATTTTAGATTAAAGTTCTCAAAGGGGCCTCTGCGCGTTGGACCTGTGTCCCCGTGTATGCCTTCCAAAGGACCGGACATCTTCCGCACGGAAGATGAGCCGTGAACAGAGATACATAATAAAAATATATCTGCCAATATATTTCAAAAAGCTTGAAAGGCAGACGCCGTTTTCTTCCGGCAATAGAAGTTATCCAGTCCACCTAACACCCCTTCCCACAGTCCAGATATTTTTCACCTCATTTCACAATAGTCTTGCACCCACCTGGGACGGTCCATGGCTGTACTCCAATAGTGCAGCCGTGGATAGTCCCCGGTTGGTGCCCCATTCCATTTTAGATTAAAGTTCTCAAAGGGGCATCTGCACGTTGGACCTGTGTCCCCCGTATGCCTTCCAAAGGACCGGACATCTTCCGCACGGAAGATGAGCCGTGATGTCCAAAGAGATGCAAAAATAACAAAAAAAAATATTACGGAACAATAACACACGACTAAGTACAACAAGTAAAACGATGATAGCTGCAAAAGTATAAACTGTAGCGCAGCTAATAACACCCTCCTCCAGATATAGAATGGAATGACGTTCCATTCAAAAACATGGTTCTGTCTTGTGACGGTGGTATTGGTGACGACTGGCGGGTTGGGCCTATAAAAGGGCCGGCACGCTGCACTTCGTCTTGTCACACCGATAATTCAGCCCTCATCAAGCTGTCTCCCCCCCTAAGCCAGCAACGCCCTAAGCCGGGGTCCGAGTCCCACTACGGGTCGCCCTTAGTGCAGTTGTTGCAGGTAGTCATGATGTTAGTGTAGTACAAGTAGTTAGCTTAGGTTAAGTATTTTACTCCCCCCCCCCCCCCCCTCATTGGCTGGAGACCCTTCAGGTCTCGCCAATAACTGCCCGATTGCGTAGAAACGGTGCCCTAGGACCACCTACAGCAGTCCAATAGAAAAAAAAAAACTTCGTCCTCTTCGGCTGGAGACCCTTCAGGTCTCGCCAATAACTGCCCGGTTACATAGAAGGGGTCCGCAAGGACCATCTACAGCAGACAAATAGAAAAAAAAAAAACATTGTCTTCTCTCGCGCCTCAGCAGCTGCCAGTTAAGTTTCTACCTACACCTAAAGACCCTGGAATCCTCGTATCGTATCTTCTGGAACCACGCCCCGTAAACTAATCTTGTAATAATTATTAAAAGTATGGTTAAAAGTGTTTTCATTATTATTCTGTAAGTGTACTCCTGCTAAACTTCTTAGTAGCTTTCTAATTTTATGTGCACATGCTCGTTAAGGGTTGACTCCTCAAGCCACCCTTAACCCGCTAAGCGTGACAGTCTATCTATCATCCATATTTCACGGTAAATTGTATGGGAATCTTGGAGTTGTAATGAAGCGGGCGGGCCCTACTTTCTACATGTGCAGAATTCGTCTTATAAGGTACTTAATACCCTACAAACCGGAATTATGCTAGCCGATAGAAATAGGAACGGTGGTAGTAGGTACTTCCCCCGACGAACCCATTCACAATGAGTCCCACTACGACGAAATTCGGTCGAGCAATGTTGATAGGTTTATCTGTTAGGGTTTTTTTAGTAGCAGCTCGGAGTTTTATACGTTGATAAATGGCAATAGGCATATCACTGGCTGAATTCCGGCAAAATGTAGCTGTACAGCCAGTTACAAAAAGATGTAAACACAGTGAAATTAAAACGAATTCGTGAAACAATACTTTCAATTTCACGAAACAAGTATTCGTATGTATTGGCAGATGACATGTGTGACAAAATATTGTACAACTTTACAGATCGTTTTTTAATTTCGATAAAACATATTTTTGTAGCTGACCGTACCTACTTATCTCTTAAGACAGGTATAACGTGTGTTTATCCATTCATCCACATCCACAGATTTCTCAATTGAATTATACAGTTAATTTATAATGTGAAAACCGTGCTCAGAGTTTCTCTATGAAATAAGATTAGGATTAGGGAAATTCGTAGAAGAGTGCGTAATAGAAGTTTATAATACGACGTCATCTTTCATTAGTGTTGTCTCTGTCTAGTATACAATTTTAGATCGATTATTACTTGGCCATTTCATTAATTATTTAAATGCTTCTTTCAGTGTTGCCTAAGTTCTTTTGAAAAAGTTTCGAAATATCTAACATTCGTTATTTTATTAGTCCATACAACGCAACGCCATAAATCTTCACAATTCGAAATGATAAATGATATTTATTCACAAAAAATGGAGTACATAAGATGTCAGTTGTTTTTACAGTAGTTCTCTCCATTTAGCCAGTGATGGCATGTGAATTTACTTTAATTTATATAAAATGTCTACCCAAATTGTCAACGTAAGTATTATAAGAACCTTCCATAAACAAACCCGCGTTACCACGAAGCAGAGGAGAGGAGTTGGCCTAAAGCCTAAGCAACTGAGCACTATGATACCAGCTAGGTCCTGACGTCATCACGGTGGGTGTGGCCTTTGTCAGTCTATCGACACTCGTCCTGTGTACACGAGGTTCGCGCTCCCATCCGCTCTACTAACTAGTTTTCCCGAACGCTATTTTAACACCTATAAAAATGATTAAAGTTCGGCTATACCGTTCAAATATTAACATTGTTGCGATATACACTGCAGGCCGAGTATGGCCGCTCGTAAAATTTGTTGCAATAAGCGTTTATTATGAAGCTTACAAATTGTGGGGGTCGTTGACATCAATATTTTGTAAATATTGCTTGGGAAGATGGTTCGGTGGAGAGGCTTGTAGCTAGTTATCAAACGCGCTGATCATACAGGATGTAAACGAATTCTTGTAATTCCTTCAAACCACATGATCTATTCATGGTATATATTAACACCGCACAGAATTTAGATTGATTAAAAATGAAAAAAAAAGTTTTAGTAGCGCCCGTCAGCTGTGTCGCCGTGCCTTCATTCATTGATGCATGGCATCGAAATTTTCTATCACAGAAAAATTCAATATGGTGAAAAAAAAAGTTGTTCCTTAATCAATCTAAATCCCGTGCGGGGTTAATCTATACCATTAACAGATCATGTGGTTTGAAGGAATTAGACGAATCGTTTACACTCTGTAGATAGATATACAGCAGTGGCGAAGGCTCCATACAACTCGATTCCTATCGGCTTCCCTTTCGAATCGAGTAGTTACTGGAATTCACGCATCACACTTGAGCAAGGTAAGCATTTTTTGGTCCGGCTTCCCTTTTAAGAAAATTCACCCTACGCCACTGATATACAGACATCTTTTTGGGCTCCAAACTGTCGAATACGGGATTCATAGCCTACCATTGAAACTTTCAGTCCGAGTTGACAAACTATTCCAAAACTTTTTCGTAAGTACTTAATCGCTGAATGTGCCCTTTGTCCTTCCTAGAACACGAGATTCATATCTAACTCACGAGATAAGAACTCGAACCCAAACTTATTCGCATAAAGGCCGGATTACTGCTCTTTGATTTACCGTGCACAAACTTTGACATCGGGATATTAACTAAGTAGTTTGAACCGGGATTATGAGATAACTAACTGTTAGTGTTATATGTACTTTTGTGTATGTATACAAGGTTAGTTGGAAAGGGGGTACTAATCCGAAAGAGTGTTAAAGTCCCCATAATAATGAATAACTTTCGTTCTACCACTTTCTTCCTGTAGTCACGGCTCATCTTCCGTGCGGAAGATGTCCGGTCCTTTGGAAGGCATACACGGGGGATACAGGTCCAACGCGCAGAGGCCCCTTTGAGAACTTTAATCTAAAATGGGGTGGGGCACCAACCGGGGACTATCCACGGCTGCACTATTGGAGTACAGTCATGGACCGTTCCAGGTGGGTGCAAGACTATATACAAAATAACTTTCGTTCTACCACTTTCTCCAAAAGTCAACAGTTTATGAGAAATAGCTGTTCAAAATTAAAATACGCTAAAATCTATCCATTTTGAGCTATGATCAGCTGTGTTTACATTTTAGGTCTTATTTGGGGTCACGAATTAAAAACTCCATTTTCTGAATTCGTAACTAAAGCACGGATAAAGAATTTTTGAAAAAACTAAAATAAAAAAATATCGAATTTTAAAATTTTAACATTGCTTTATTACGTCTTCAGTGATATTTTATGGCCTGCGGATTAGTAGTCCCTTTCCGACTAAACTTTTATAGGGTGCAATATTCATGTTATTCCTTCAAAGCGCATGATCTACTGGTGACACTGATTGATCCCGTGAAAGCACAAAATGAAATAATTTTGAGTAATTTGAGCACTCCGAGTTAACTGACTGCGTGTACCAACATCGTGCTAGTTGTGACTGCTAGCAGGTCGGAACTTGTTGGCAACGTTCGGAGCTTGTCGGCGCTGGTTCACCATACAGTATAGAGACTGCCTGCGTCGACTAACTGCGCGGATCAGTGGGCCTACTCCCTAAGTCCATCAACGAAGTTAGTCATCATCATCTGCCTAGCCTTTTGGTCGGCTTCCAGTCGAACCGGATGCAGCTGAATATCAGTATTTTACATGGAGCGACTGCCTATCAGACCTCCACAACCCAGTAACTGGGTAATACGATACTCTTGGTAAGACTGGTTGTCAGACTTTCTGGCTTCTGACCAACAGTAACGACTGTCAAAGATCTACAAATGACAGCCGGGACCAACGGCTTTACGTGCTTTCCGAGGCACGGAGGAAACTCGCTATGGTAAATGGTCACCCATCCACAGACCAACCTCGGCAAGCGTGGCTTAACCCGGAAGATCGGTCTATGCGGCTGTAATTATTTAGCCACGAGCTCCTCCAATCAACGAAGTTAGTCGCCCGTCCGAAAGTAGCCCGAAACGTAGGAGTGAACATAACAAGTGAAGTTCAACTTTTCGGACGGGCTAAAACACATCGGTAGTAGGGACAACTGTCAAATCGTGTGGTCATTCATTGTTAGTTCGGGCCCTGAAATAATCGTAAGTCCGTAGTGTAATGTAACATACGGCCCTAGGATCTCCTGAGCACATCTGCCACACCCAGTTACCATTTTACTTACGTGTGACTTTCATCCTATATTTATTGACTTAGTGTTTTTTACCATGTTATAAAGTTGTCTTCTTTTAAGTGTTTTCCTTGTCTGTCCGACTAGGGGTAGGGAGGAATCACTAATAACATCTCATATCCCTATAATTGGTGTGGCAGACGTGCTCAGGAGATCCTAGGGCCGTCTGTTACATTACAGTAGGTGATAGGAAGTAGGAAACGCTCGTAACTAAGGCCGAAACCACGGACTCCGTGCTTAGTGTGCGTCCTGAGTGACGGCGCACCGCGCAGGCGGAATGAACGGTGCATTAAATAGATGTTCGAAACGTTTGAATTTTGATATCGATATTATTAAAACCAAATTAAAATAAACAAAACACTAAACACGCGCATAAGCGTCAACTTTCCCGCGTGCACTAAGAACAGGTATCGACGGTAAAGCCACGGTAAAGCCGCTCCGCAATACGCCCGTGCGCCGTCACTCAGGACGCACACTTAGAGAGTAGACCCCCAGCACCGACAAACGCTGACAGATCGGCGGCCGCAACCCGCTTTCTACGTGTATACGCACGAATGTAGTTTTATTTAATTAAATGCATTTCATTAATTTCAAGCCTATTCGACACCAGTTAATTTAGTGCAGTGCTTAAGTTGCACTAATAGTTAAACAGTACTAGTTACACATTAGATAATTAGAGTGGCTTTTCGACTCTGTAACCGGTTTTGGCTGGTTGAGAGCTGGTTTTATCCGGATTAATCGGAGTCGGCTGCGGAGTTTGGCAAGCCAGGCTGGCAGCTCGCTAATCTTGCTTGGATTATTCTGGCCATTGCGGTTCGGCTTTTCGAGTGGAGTTCGACTAGTCTCGTAATTTTACGCGGTGAGAATGGATGACATATTTAGGAGGCTGTTGTTAATGTTCTCATTGTGATGCGTGCATTTCATTGTTTGCTTCAATGAGGTTTCTTAAGCTAAACTAAGCATAATTAAAAGTGACCAAACTATTGAAAGGTACGCTTTTATGTACGGTTACTGGTTATTGGTCACGATCCTGTAGCAGGGTTGCAGGACCTCTACACGAGATCCTACACGGCGCGTATTGTAATGTACGTAAAAGTTTACAAGGAAGTTTAACATACTTCTCCATACTAAACCAGGTCGAAATTATCATGGTTGGAGACGGCTATTTCTTGACTATCTTTTGACACCAAATTCAAATCCAAAAACGTAAGCGTTTCACGGTAATCAGGTGAGGATTGTGGCGTGAAGGCCCACCACGTAATCCTCACCAAGACACCTTTATATCTCTGGAATCCCTTATTGACTATTTCCGAGATTTGGCATGGCGTTACGACTATTTTTTGGAATTGAAACCAAGTCGATACCCCCAGCCGTTTGCTTGCACTGAGGTATGGATTGTGTGGTGACGTTCACCCCACAATCCTCACCAACATATAACTATAACTTCGGAATGATAATGCGACTATTTTTTTAACCTTGGTGACTATTTATTAGGAGTGGGCGTTATTTAACGTCACTAGTTACAATAACTGGTTACGCGACATGTAACCGAATAGCTAGTTTCGAGTAAAACGTTAAACTAGTGATTTTCGTAAACACGTTATTTTATAAGTATGTAGTTACATTATAATGCAGTGACTGAATGAAGGAAAGTTTATTTGTTTGTGTTAGTATTACGTGATGTAACTGCATAACTAAGTACAACAATTTTTTTGTTCCAAAAACTTAAAGCTTGTGATACGTATTTTGTAGGTAGTAATCACTCAATATTTACGAAACGTATATATTGAGTAACGAAACGATGCGAAACGTAACGTAACGTAAATAACTGTAACTTCGACAGAATCACCGTATTGAATCACTGAACAGTGTTTGAAAAAATAACTAGTTACTAAAATAACGTGTTTTCAAAACTGGTGACGCCTTCGACGTAACTAGTTACGTTACGTTTCGCGAAAATCATGTAACGACCCACACCTACTATTTATGACTATTTCTTGACTACTTTTTGGCGTACTCAAAATAGATTTTCATGAAATTTTCAAAGGTGAGGATTGTGTGGTGAAGTACACCTAACAATTGGTAGCTTGGACCCTCCTCACGACGCAACGCCGGTGGACCCGTATTTATTTTTTACTTTTATTGATGTTTATTTATAAATGTAAATTATAAGATTGAAGAATAATATTGGTGTGATTGAAATTGCTGCGCATTTAGCCTCTATTATTTATCGTATACTCACAAAAATAACTTAAATAAAGCTTAAGTAACCCTTGTTCTCTTGAGTCACACCTACTATCTCAAAGTTATGTATTTTATAAGTACCTCAGATCATCTTTATTCATGAACTGCCCCGTTCTAATTGATCTAGTTAGCTAATTTGGTCTTCTGAGGCGCTTAGTTTCAGCTGAGTTATGTTCAAGCTGCTTTATTATTCAAATCATGACTATGATCCGTGACGGGCTAACGCGACTTAGGATTAATGTCAAAACATTAATTGAAATTAAGTTCGGAGGGGTGGAGGGGGTCTAGCTTATACAGAATGTCCCGAAACATAATGTCAAACCGGGAACAAAATGATAGGGCAGTTTATGACTGATCAGATTTATATTTTAATCGTTTTCGGATTTCAAAGTTACCATGGATTAAGTTTTATCTCATAAGTAGAAATAGGATAATCGGATGCGTATTTACCTAAAGTTGAGGTGTTGGTTCGGTTGCGAACTGCACCGGTGCACCGGTTGCGAACTGCGGGAAAAGAAAAACAATCCTGACATAATTATTCTACCTTATCTGCAACAAATCGACAATTGTAATACATTTTTCAAAACAAGGATCTTAAAGAAACGGAGGTAACTGCAAACAAAACGCGTTAATGGTAACTTCGGGCAGGGGAATGGCACTCACGGGAAGAATAAGATATTATCATTGTAAAAACACGAAGAAGAAGGTACGAAAGGACCGGTCCTAACAACGTCCAAAAAGGTACGATACATACTGGAACCAATGCAATCGAAAAGTGTACGCGCTTTGGTTTAATTATCTTTCTACACTTTTTACAGTGTGGCTATTTATGTATAACAAAAAATGGTTCATAGCTTTTTTCATTGACGAATTTTACAGTCATCAGGCATACACCACCAGCAGTCCTTTTAAAGTCACTCAGGACATTACTCCATCTACAGGGTGTTAACGAATTCGTGTAATTCCTTAAAACCACATAATTTACTACTGATCTAGACAGGCCCCGCATGGGATTTAGCTTGATTAAAAAAAAAAAAAAAAAACATGCGGCTTTGTTACCGATTGTATCTAAACCACCTAATAAGGATTCAGTAAAAAAATCAGAAATTATTTTTTTGCAAATTAATGTTTTATTTTTGTGAACATTTCGATGCCACGCATAAATTAATGAAAGCACGGCGACGCGGCTGGCAGGCAGGGCTGACGCGATATCGCTCTTTGCAGTCAGATAACTCAAGGCTCTAAAATGACTCAGAAATAGAAAATCAAGATATTTTTTTAAATTTTTTGTTTATTTGATTTTCTCAAATTTCCATTTAGGGTTAATCTGTGTCACCAGATCACGTGGTTTGAAGGAATTACACGAATTCGTTAACACTCTGTATATTCGATGAGCAGGCCCCGCGACCGACGATGTATGGACTGTGTTAGATCGTTTGTCCACCGCCGCCGTCACCAAGAAACGAGATTATTTCTGACCGAGTTCGGAACGACGCGACGTGACGGCGATCGTGTGTCCACCGCGACCGATCTCTGTGGTTCTCAACACAGGATAGAAATCCGTGCACCGGCGCCGTCAATCTCAGATGTAGTGGGCAAGAGCAGACGTGTTTTGTACTGCCGGCATTACGGTCCGTCACGATCTCGGCAGAGTTCTAGCGGTAGCGCCGATTTACTGACAATCTCGGTGGTCGACATGACGGCGCTCGGATGACGGACGTGCGGTGGGCACGCAGTCATAGTAATGTATGTATCGCTACTTCGGCAACGTCATCTCGTTCTCGGTGACGGCGGCGGTGGACAAACGGCCTTACGGTATAGTGGTGGTTAATAAAACGTATAGCGCCAAAATATAACAGACTATGTGTGCATAGCGTATAGCGTTTGCTATAGCAGCTCTGACTTCGCGCTATATTATAACGCCTCAACCTACTCAACGAATAAAAGTCTAATCGCGCATAGCGGGGCCAGAACGAGATAGCAAGATAGCGTAGCGACTAGCAATAGCGCGTAAGGGAATGAAATATTATTATATTCTTTAGTGTACAGCGCGTTGCGAGATAACATTTACCGCGTATCATCAAGTTTGTTTAGCGTGTTGTTTAATAAAATTATAGCGTCTCCGCGTTCAGACTGCGCCCGAGTTTTGTAACACCGCGTTATAATGATAGCGTATAAAATAACAGACTATATGAATATATTTTATAGTTTATAACACGTCTACAGTTTATAGCGGATTTTAACATCATTATTACGGTAGCGTGAGCTTGTTACCTCGCCTTGTATAAAATGGTCCTTCGGTACATATCCACGTTGTGGCATCAACTTGGTAATGAGTCCCATAACGTAACTGCCTGTGTTCCGATCACGCCCCCGAGAGAAGCAATTCGCAAATTTTATGGCAGTTTCATATTGTTAGGAAGAAAAGTGTTGGGACACGCCCGAGGACGTTTACTTAAGATGAATACCAAACAAACTGTCAGGGGAATTAAAAAAGTTCGGTTCCGATAGTTGATAGCAGGTGTGAGATGCATTGAGACGGAAATGTTTTTAGATTCATAACACGTTCTCTGTGTAGCTAGGATTATGGGTACCGCCCCATACGTGTAATCGAAAAATGTTTTTGTTTTATTTTTCTCCCAAAATTTTGATGATAGAATGATATTGATAAGATTATCTTGTATCTCTTTGGAATCTTCTCTTTGCTCATCTTCCGTACGGAAGATGTCCGGTCCTTTGGAAGGCATACGGGAGACACAGGTCCAACGCGCAGAGGCTCCTTTGAGAACTTTAACCTAAAATGGGGTCGGGCACCAACCGAGGACTATCCACGGCTGCACTATTGGAGTACATTCATGGACCGTACCAGGTGGGTGCAAAACTATTGTAGAATGATGGTTATTATTATTAATAACTATTATTACTATTACCATTCAACATATTAAAATTAGTATAGTACTCTATTATAAATATGTTGCTGTGCCCTTACCGGGTTTCATGTTGAAACCATATAAGTACCTACAGGACTTGTAAATATAACATCTATAAATTACTAGCGACCTGCCCCGGCTTCGCACGGGTACGTTTTATAGCTTAAAACCTTCCTCTTGAATCACTCTATCTATTAAAAAAACCGCATCAAAATCCGTTGCGTAGTATTAAAGATCTAAGCATACATAGGGACAGACAGCGGGAAGCGACTTTGTTTTATACTATGTAGTGATGTACACGTGAATGCAATAAAAAGATTGAGTTTATTTTTTAATTTATTTTTAATTTAGTTCAATTTTCCGACATGTGTGTCGATAAAAACGAATAAGCTCCCACATGTTATCAACAACAACAATCAGTTATTTAAAGTATGTAGCATGATTCCTGTTGATAAAAAAGTAAATTATTTAATAGCGTTAGAAACATACGACATAGATAAATATAAAATTAATAAAACTTACAAGTACAGTGTTAGATCTGTTAAAAAGGGAAGACTAGTACAAAATAAAGTTATTAACTATTATGGTGAGAGAACACGTAAATATTTAGTACCAAGGTTGTGTAATAAATACCCGTTGTTAAGAGATGGTGAGAGAATTAAATGTAAAATGAAGCTGAAAAGAGTTATTAAGGAATTAATGACCTCTTAATTACTTTTTTTAGGTTATAAAAAGAATATAGAATATAGATGTATTTGTGATGATGCGTAAAAATAAGATTATGTGTTTATTAGGTAGTATAAGTTTAAAAAATGTAAAAGAGCAGAACGCCTACAAACTGCTTAGCAGTTTGGCGAAGAAAAGTTGTGTATACCATGTATTACTTAAATAAGATAAAATAAATAAATAAAAAAAAAAAAAAAAAATATTTTAAAACACTATAAACTTCAATAAAGTCCAAACGTATGATACGACGTATGTATGACGTACGACGAACGTACGAACGACGATCGAACGACGAACGGTATGACGAACGTATGATATGAGACTCTAAACGCACCATCGATGGGTCATGCACAGTTAACGTGTTAAGACTAAATTCGAAAATAAGGGAGAATAATAACATAACGTCTGTATTCCTCGAAGAGCTGGGCAGAGGTGAACAGTACACCCTCATTTCGTCGTTATGTTGAAGTCTCATGTAATAGGCGGCGAGCCTATTGCCATCAACCAGCCACAAATCCAGAATCTGGGCTACTGCTAACAAATTCCACACGTAAAAATCCAATAACGCTTTGCCCGACCTAGGGATCGTAGCCAGGACCTTACGCTCAGCAATCACGCTTGCGACCATTAGACCAACGTGCAGTCTAATGATGTAATAAATTCTTATATTATAAATATTGACATAGGTAAGAAGATACCTTAGACATATTCAAAGGGTGGTCGTAAAATGAAACAGTCAAAGATATTTGAAAGTACTTATAATATTATGGTCATCCTACAGATGCGTTCGTTAATAATTCATATTTTTTAATTCAATCCCTTAAAGTGGTTTTTAGGACGAAAGTTTTATTTTACTTCGTAAAAACACCGTTATACAGGATGTTAACGAATTCGTGTAATTCCTTCAAACCGCGTGATCTACTGGTGATACTGATTCACCCTGCACAAGTGTTTTTTCAGAATCAACAAAAAATAGTTTTCAAAAAATGAACCATCGCATTCTGTATCTGAGTAATTTTAGCGTTCCAAGTTAACTGACTGCGTGGAGCGATATCGCGCTAGTTGTGCCCGTCAGCTGTGTCGCCGTGCCTTCATTAATTTATGCATGGCATTGAAATTTTCAGTAAAATAAAAATAAAAAATTTGAAAACAAAGTTTTTATTTATTTTTAATAAATCTAAATCCCGTGCGGGGTTAATCTATACTATTAATAGATCATGTGGTTTGAAGGAATTACACGAATTCGTTAATACCCTGTATTTCGGCCACAAATCCAGAATCCAGGCTACTATTCACAAATTCCACCCGGAAAAACCCAATAACACTTTGCCCGACCTAGAGAACGAAATCAGGACCTTACAGGCTCAGCAATCGCTCTTTTGCGACCATTGTACCAACGAGGAAGTACTAAATTAAAAAAAAGTAAAAACCGACTTCAAAGAAATACTAAAAAGAGTAAAATAATTACCATAATATAAAATTAACAGTTTCAGAAGTCGGTGGCTTCTATTTGCTTCAGTGTAGAGTTGCACCGACTTCTGAAACTGTTAATTTTATATTATGGTAATTATTTTACTCTTTTTAGTATTTCTTTGAAGTCGGTTTTTACTTTTTTTTAAAGTTTATTTTTTATTTAATACGTTTTAGTGTCATAATTTTAACCCCCTCCTTCATAACCATTCTTTTTGGCATTGACGTAGTCGGGCATAAAAAGTCCTTTCAAATGATACCTTACACGATATAATGAAAACATTCCAAAGAGGGGGAGGGGGGGGGGGACACGCACCCCCTCCTCTTTTCAAGTAGTCAGTTCCCAACAACAAATATAAACAAAGCAATATTAGTCATTTGACAATTTTGCTGTGATCCGATGAGGAGTTCCGTTCCATATCTCTGAAGTTCATGGTCTAATCGTAACCAAATTTAAATGGGACCAATCGGGAAGTATACCCTTTCGAACAAAAAAATAATTTTTTAAATCGGTTCATAAATGACGGAGATATGAGGTAACACACATAAAAAATAAAAAATAAAAAAATACAAACGAATTGAGAACCTCCTCCTTTTTGAAGTCGGTTAATAATCTATGCATGATAATGATAGAAATCTAGATGATAGATATAGTGATGAGAGCTTAACGGTTGAACACTTGTCTTCCATGCAGGAGAAGGTGAGACTTTTCGAATTCATGTGCAGATCAGAATTTGATAATCACATGAGCTAACGGTGAAGGTAAACATCACGAAGAAAACTGTACATGAAAGGGTTCCAAATATCGATAATTTTCGATTTGTGAATTTCCGTAAATAATGAATATTTCGAAAGCGAAAGCTAAAGAGGAGCTCGTGGCTAAATATTTACAGCCGCATAGACCGATCTTCCGGGTTAAGCCATGCTTGCCGAGGTTGGTCTGTGGATGGGTGACCATTTACCATAGCGAGTTTCCTCCGTGCCTCGGAAAGCACGTAAAGCCGTTGGTCCCGGCTCTCATTTGTAGATCTTTGACAGTCGTTACTGTTGGTCAGAAGCCAGAAAGTCTGACAACCAGTCTTACCAAGAGTATCGTATTACCCAGTTACTGGGTTGTGGAGGTCTGATAGGCAGTCGCTCCATGTAAAATACCGATATTCAGCTGCATCCGGTTCGACTGGAAGCCGACCCCAACATAGTTGGGAAAAGGCTAGGCAGATGATGATGATGAATGAATATTTCGAAAATTAATCTTTGTTCAACAAACTATATCCTGGATTTTCTTCTCCAATTAGGCATCGGAATCAATGGTTAAAATCTTTTGAGTACTTCGGGCCCACAGTGTATATCATAGCGTAGTCTGAACTACGCTTTAGACGATTTTCTTATAAACCTAACGAACGAAACAAACGAGAATCTCTTAGCAGATGTGACCAAACTGCAACCGAGTATTAAACTGGCAGGGGAATGGAAAAACTTTAGCTGTCGCATAGTGATTGCAAGTATCAGCTGCAATGAAATAGAGCTGTTCCAACCGCCTAAGTTTGACAATAAAGACAAGGAAGGATGGTCATTCACTTTTTAACAGCTGAGACCAAAATGTACTAAGTAATATATTGAAAGAAGAAAATAAAACTGAATTAGGTATGTATTTTGGTGTGTATCTGTACCTAGCGATTGACCATGCCCTGCGTCTTAACGAATACATTAAATAATTAGTTCTATATTTGTTCTATCGAAATATGCATAATACGCAATTTGTTCCGTTTTAGTTTTTCTAAAAAATGGCTTCTTCTATAACAGTGAGCCAGCGATGTACTTTTAAATTACGCACTTTAAAAAAACAACATCTAGATAGGCGATTAGTAAAAGTAGATAAGTAATTAGTGTTAATGTAGAACTAATCGCCTATCTAGATGTTGTTTTTTTAAAGTGCGTAATTTAAAAGTACATCGCTGGCTCACTGTTATACAACGTTATTTTTACTTTATGCGAAAACCGAGACACCCCAACAAGATTTTCATCAGAACTGCCTGAATATGTGTTTTTTTTTAGTAAATCTCCAAGTTACACCTTAGTTTATGTCGCATTAACTTCGCTAAAAAAGTGTGAAATGCCTGAGATGTGCTATGCAGGAGTTGTCTAATACACGGAAACTGACCGAGCGGACCATTTCCAGCCTCAAGGTGTCTATTCCCGTCAATTGTTATGGGTAGAAACCTACTGAAACAAAATCGAAATTTATGAAAAAAAAAAACAAAAAAAAATGTGGTGTAAAAAATATGTCAATCGATTCTCCTAGTGATTCTGAACAAACTAGTTTCAGGTTTCGCATATACTAAAACTAACCTTGTAGAAGAAGCCATTTTTTATAAAAACTAAAACGGAACAAATTGCGTATTATGCATATTTCGATAGAACAAATATAGAACTAATTATTTTATGTATTCGTAAAGACGCAGGGCATGGTCAATCGCTAGGTACAGATACACTATTTTGGTGGTTAGTTCCAAATTATCAGGTGCATTTCAAGAAAAGTAAGTTATGAGAGTTGTTGAAATCGAAGTGCAAGATGAAAAACAAAGAGTTTTTTTTTTGTCATTTTCATAAATATCACAAAAACAGTATAGTATTATATTTATATACTGTAACGTAAGTATAATATACAGGTTGGTTATTTAAGACGGGGCATTAAGAGCAGCCCCCTTAATCGTTGTAGCTACAGGAAAACGATCTTAGTAGACTTGCCATATTTTTTGAAAATATGGCAAGTCCTTACTGCCCCATCACAAATTACCAACCTGTACAGTACGATATAAGTTATGCGCATCGGCAATCTTCGTGTTTCCGAAATTATACGAATTATGCAACCACCTATCTGAAATTGATCCAATACGAATTATGGAACTATCTGAAATTAATCCAAAGAGAACGAAGCCGCAAAACAGGTTAAATTATTCAACTGGGCATGGATGGCCAAATCCGAAAGTATAGGGAATAGTGACAAATGCTCAAAGTAGTTTTGACTGTATACTTAGATTTCAAAAAGAACAATTTTCCTAGCCGCGAATCGAAACCATTGATTTTGAAAAAAAAAAACTCTTCCTACTCTATTGCGCCCGCCCATACTGTCGCTTATAAGGATTAATGGCAAACTAAAGACAAAAGTCTAATTTTTAAGAAAACACATGCCCTCTATTTCCTATGTGTATATTAAACACAATGGGCATCATTTGTAACAATTGATTAGTTAGCCGTTATTAATAAACATGGCATAAACTTTACGCCAAGTTTTAAGTCTGTTATTTGTTTGATTAATCCTATGATTAACCTTGGAGTAAGGTCATGGCGTGTTTATTAACAACGGCGTTAGAGTTTAATAAATACATATAAGAAAAATAATACAGTATTTTCTACCGTACCGTCGTTCATTTAGAAAGTTCATTCCCAAAAAATGTTTTCGTTGTGATTCGTTTTAGCAACAATTTCATTAGTAGAATTATCCACTAGGTTTAGAATTACGTAAGCAATTACGTCAGTCTAATTCGGATACCCCGTATAAGTGTTTAAAATAGCTCAACTAATTAGACTCAAATATTTTCAGACTCAGCATTACACCACTAATGAACTAAAATTAAGGATATCCAATGTAGCGAATGTGAAATTAGAATCAATTGCTTTGAAACTAAATGAGGCCGAGTTCAAGAAATAAGTTAATTTACTCGTATTGTTATAGTCAGGAATATCATTAGATAGATAGAGAATAAACGAACAGTTTGGTTAATTGGAAATACCTATCTATCTACAGGGTGTAAACGAATTCGTGTAATTCCTTAAAACCACGTGATTCTACTACTGGTGTAGATTGGCCCCGCACGGAAATTAGACTGATAAAAAAAAAAAAAACTTTTTTTTTTCATGCGGTCGGAGTAAGTGATCGTATCGTCATCATCATCTGCCTAGCCTTTTCCCCACTATGTTGGGGTCGGCTTCCAGTCGAACCGGATGCGGCTGAATATCAGTATTTTACATGGAGCGACTGTCTATCAGACCTCCACAACCCAGTAACTGGGTAATACGATACTCTTGGTAAGACTGGTTGTCAGACTTTCTGGCTTCTGACCAACAGTAACGACTGTCAAAGATGTACAAATGACAGCCGGGACCAACGGCTTTACGTGCTTTCCGAGGCACGGAGGAAACTCGCTATGGTAAATGGTCACCCATCCACAGACCAACCTCGGCAAGCGTGGCCTAACCCGGAAGATCGGTCTATGCGGCTGTAATTATTTAGCCACGAGCTCCTCTTAAGTAAGTAAGTGATCGTATCTAAACCACATAATAAGGATTCAGTAAAAAACTGCTGGCTAGCGGGCACGACTAACGTGATATCGCTCTTTGCAGTAAGTTAACTCGGGGCTCTAAAATGACTCAGAATTAGAAAAGTAAGATTTTATTTTGATTTTTTTTTTCAGTTGATTTTCAAAAATTTCCCTTTATGGTTAATCTGTGTCACTAGTAGATCACGCGGTTTGAAGGAATTACACGAATTCGTTTACACCCTCTATGCAAATAATAAATCTGTAGACTTAACGTGTCTGAACAGTCTGAACAGAACGCGTAAAATTAGTTTGCCTCTCTGAAACCAGGCTTTGAGCGTTCTGTTGCTCACTTCAAAGGGACAAAGTTATTTGGTACGCGTAAAATAACTTTGCCGTTTTGAAACAGGATTTCGGCGTTCTGTTCCTCACTTCAGAGAGGCAAACTTACTTTACACGTACTGTACATCACTTTCTGTTTTTATTGCCACAAAGTGATGCCATAGGGACAAATTTTTCACGTAAGCAAAGTCACGAGCACAGCCAGTCTAGTCTATAAAATACTTTTTAAGTATTGGAATAAGCTTAGACCGGGAGGTCATTGTAACTTTTTGTCACGGTGACTTTTTGTTACCAAGTCGAATGCTATGAAGATATATGGGAGTGCGCTCACTATGGTGACGTGACATTATGGTGACAAATACATATTTTCATAGAATTCGACTTGGTAACAAAAAGTCACCGTGACAAAAAGTCACACTGAGCGCCCGGCCTTAGTAGATCATTTTTGGAATTTTTGTCTGTTCATCTTTTGTCGGTTTGTATAAACACGCATCCCGTAAAAAGTACTGACCCAATGCGGTTAACAAATATTATACACATAGACAAATATTGTACGTATCTCGGAGTAACATTTAGTTTTTATTTCATCGTAATCGGTTCGCTCAATCGAAAGAAATTAGAATTTAAAGTTATCAAGAAGAAAGTTTAGTTATTGCGACAAAATATTGGTTTCCAACTTCCACGCGGACGGAGTTGCGGGCACAGCTAGTATTACAAATATGCAAATCTATACATATAAAAGGAGAAGCTGACTGACTCACTGACTGATCTATCAACGCACAGCCTAAACCGCTGGGGTTAGAAAGTTGAAATTTTGACAGTAGGTTCCTTTTGTAACGTAGGCATCCATTAAGAAGGGATTTTTCGAAATTCAACCCCTAAGGGAGTTAAATAGGGGATGAAAGTTTGTATGGAAAATCGTCCCTTAACGGGTTCAAAATTTCACGCAAGCGAAGCTGCGGGCGAAAACTAGTACAATATCTAGCTTTAATTCCCCTGAACAAGTTCGCTAGTTTGGTTGCAGTATGCAGCACCACCCTCCCGCTCACAAGTGAAAGAGTGCACATGCAGAAAGAGTGAAAGAATAATGCAACATGCAACCAAACCAATACACGACACGTGTTTCGCCCCTGCACGGGGCATCCTCAGGATATGTTGACTCCTCGACAGCTAGTATTATAATAATTAGTTTGAAAGTATTTATTGGTATCCAATGTGAAACTTGAATAATTTGACTTTAAAAGAATACCTATATATGCCAATACAATAGTCTTTTGTTTATGAATCTTTGTCAATTGTAACAATGTTATTTTCGATAGACAATCGAAAAAATCTTACAAAAATATGTTATTACTATGTAGGTATTTAATTTATGAAGACAGACATTTCACATTAAATTGCTTGAGATATTAATATAAACCAAAGGAAAAACGATTGCAAGATACACACGTAGCACTGTAAGGCTAGACATCCATCAGAGCTGTGCGAGGAAAATGTGCGGTGCGAAAATGTGTAGCGAGGATGTGAAACGGTGTGACCCTTTCCACCAGAGCTGTGCGAGGAATGTGTAATGCGTAATGTGTTAATGTCTTCAAATGATCAGTTACCTCTTCCAAACACCATCTATTGACTGGCGCATATTTTCAAATCCTCGCACACATTCCTCGCAACACATCCCTCGCTCGCATTTCTCGCTTGTTTTGTATGAACAAAAACCTCGCTCCGCTAAGCCCATATCCACCAGAGCTGCGCAGAGCGAAGCTAGGTAAATGAAGTGATTCTATTGGTGCTTACAAAACACATTCCTCGCTACGCAGCTTAGCACAGCTCTGGTGGATGCTCAGCCTTAAGGTGGCTTCCCACGGTGCGTGATAGCTTGCACCGGCTAGGCGGCCGTGCGTGGTAAGCCACCTTAAGAGGGTGCGTGATTCGAAGCTATTTTGTCATTGAAAAATGCTAAGTGAGAGAGAACTCACACCGCACCTTTGAAGTTACCGACTCGCGGCGGATACGGCTCACCGCTCCGCACGCTTCTGCGTTACCACGGACGAGTCTCTTCTCATGGTGCGCCGGTGCGAGCTCGTGCGTCGCAGTGCGCGGTTTCACGCATCGTGGAAAGCCGGTATAAGGCCATGTTTATAGAGACGCGTTTTCCCGCGCGTACTGTTTGAGCTATATTCAGTGCGAGTCTCCATAAAGTGACATGAAATTGGATGAAACTAGATATCATTTCGTAGAAGGAAAAAAAAACTCCGGTTTGCTTTTACAGTGTATTTCTACACAGTTACTTGAAAACAACGTTTTTTTTCTCCTCGATAAAATGATGTCTAGTTTCACCCAATAGGCATGTTGACAGCATCAATGAATTGCAAATCTAATTAGTCCGCCAGTTAGAGTTTTGAAAAATAATGGACACGTATTTTTTCTTTTGTTACATCTATGAATATTTGGAAAGATAAAACGCATCAAAACTCGAGAGTGGGGGCTTGTGACGTCAGAAGCAAGTAAAAATTGTACTTGCTTGTGACGTTTTGCCAATTTTAAAGGTGTCGTATCTTCGTCAGTTTTGGTTCACGTGACAAAAGAAAAAGTACGGGTCTAATATTTTTTGATAATCTAACTGACGGACTAATTAGATTTTTTTAGTCAAATACCCTATTTAATTAATTATGTGCACTTTATGGAGACTCACGCTGTAAATGTACTTATGACAGTATGCGGAGGTAATAAACGAGGTGTAAAGAGATAGCCAGTTAATGATTTTATTATCTCTCCTTTCTTGCTGAGAAATCTAAATGTCTTAAATCTTTTACTCTCTGCAAAAGGTTATATTTATTTTAACCTTAATGAATTCTAATGTTGGTCAATTTATCTATTGGTACACTTCCTTCACAAGGAAATAGAAAAAAATGTTAGTCCTCTTTTGTGGCCGCATTAATTTTGGTACTGGCAGCTAAGGCGCTAAGTTCGAAGCCCGGATCTGATAAGGATTTTATTTTCGACAAAGTTCGAAACCGGTTGCAAAGATATCGGTTAATAAAGGTTTCTAACGCTTTTGCATAATGTTTACGTTCGGAACGAAACGGATAATCATGACGTCCTTACATAAACGGGATTAAATCTACTTTAATGACGTTTTTGATCATAGTGACTTGAATAGTTATTTTTCTAAATTAGATGAATAGAACACGTCTTTGTCTCAACTATTCGTGACAAAAATGTCATTAAAGTCAGAGTTTTGGTAAAAAAATACAAAAAAATCGCTGAAAATACAAGGAGGTGATTCGGGTACCTTTAAGGGTGCTCTACCTCTGACCTTCCGTTTGATAATTTTGGGACATCCTGTATAAAAAAAGTTGAGGACAAAATATTTACGGTTAACATTTATTCATTCTTCGCGCGTTCAGTTAACTTGGGGCGCTAAAATGACTCGGAAACAAAAAAATATGTTTTTTTTTTGTTTTTTTTCTGATAGTTTCCCGTGCAGGGTCAATCAGTGTCACCAATAGATCATACTCTGTATATGAAGGTAATTCATTTTTTAATATATTTAGGTACAAAATAAGGTTTTAATGATAAGCTATCTCCGTCGATGGGGGCCTTTCAGACAGACACACACCCGCAACTCAGATTCTGGGCAATACCGATATCCTAAGGTTAGACCGGTTATCAGACTTTCGGGATTCTGACTACCCGGAACGCTACCATATGTACCTATTTGTATGACACCCAGGACCGACGGCTTAAGGGCCTGTCCACATCTCCACGTCACGATGTCGTCAACGTGGAACGGTGCGGTAACGCGGCACGATGTGTTGACATAACGTGCAAATTTACGTTACCGTATCGTAACACGTGCCGCCTCTAGCCGCAAGCGCACACGTATATGCGCTCCGCACGCGCTCTCCACGCCCGCGAGTTAGTCGCCGCCATACCTTACTGTTTTTCTTATTAAAATTCAGGATCTACATGGTCAGCAATAAATCTAACAGTGATCCTGGAGTGCATTTTTAAGATACGGTGACGTCGTGACGTGGAGATGTGGACAGGCCCCAACGTGTTCTCCGAGGGATCTCGAAGTGTAATGAACGATCACCCAACAAAAAAAGCTACGAAGAAATAATTTATGAAGCCTAGGAGCCTAGGGCGGTTTCTTTATGGGTTCAACGAGCCTAGGGTGGTTTTTTATGGATTCAACCTTGCCCTAGAATCCATATGGCGTATGAGAAACGCAAATCCGAATCCAATATTTTATGATTCTTTATCTACCTGACTTATAGAGAGGTCTGGAGTGAGGCCAGACGGCCTTAAATCTGGTCAGTTTAGCGTGTCGCAGACCGGGTCAGTTGCTTGAGGGTGGCCGAAGTGCCACTTCCGTGCACGCGGACTACTTGCGGTGTGCGTGGCTAGCAAAACAGCGGTGGATTGAGCGAGTAAGGGGAAAAGAAAAAAAACGCTCATATGCGACAAGAACGTCTTAAGTCCAAAACCGGATTATTCTGAAAACGCGTCTGAAAGTTTTGAATAAAGGCGTCATCGGAAAAATCCAGTTTTCGGACTTAACGCGTTCTCGCATATGAGCGATATGCGTACGTACATTTATTTTCGGATGGGCAATAATCCTCAATATGTTACGGTCATATGGTCAAACCTAGTATTTGAGGAGAATAAAATGTACTTTCTATTAAGTCAGTCTTTGTTAGACTAATACCAGAAAGTCTTATTTTTTGTGATTTAATGTGTGAGGTCGGATTTGAAAAAAATATGTTATTCATGGTTCTCAGTATATTTTAATGTACAGTTAGAAACGTTAATACTTACTGGTGTAGGTACACATGTCGGTGCTAATCCACGCTGAACCAAATTGAAGGCACCGACTTCTGAAACAGAAGGGTGAAAAGGTAATTAATTTAGTTGTATTTTTTTATCATATTATTTGATTAAGGGCCTCGTTCACCATCTCTAAGTAAAGCGTTGATTAGTTAATTCCTAGTTAGCGTAAGTACTTGTTCACGTTAACTCGCGGGCGCGGTGGCGGGCGCGGTCGCGAAATATCAAACATATGGCACAATATGCAAGTGTTCACGCACAAAACGCAGGTGCGGGCTATGTAGCGGGCGAACTCGCGACGGGAGCGTGCGGCGCGCTCGCGATAGTATCAAACGTGTGAGGTTGTTTGCGAGTGTTCACGTCGAACTAGCGGCGGAGCGCGCGATTCACTCGCGTCGTCAGGTAAGATCAACCCGTTTGAACTTATCTCTGGAAACGACAGCACGTTTTTCATCATGTCCTTTAGTACAGAAGAATTTCACAGTGCTATTCAGGCAAGAACTCCATTTTGGCAAAGCAAACATCGTTACCATTGAACAGAAACGTTCTTAATAAGTTATGGAAAGAAATCGCTGAATTATTTCCTGATATGGAGGGTAAATAAAAAGTAGGTATTCATATTTACAGGTATTTTAAACTGCTTTACTTTTGTAACTACAGTATAAGGCATGAAATCCCATTTTAGGAATGAATTTTCGATTAAAAATACAAGATCGTCGTCCATGTTTACAACCTCTGATAACACACGTCACACTCGCGCAAACGCCTGGCGGGCAATGTGAACACGAACTCGCCAAGTCCACCGCACCCGCCACCGCGCTCGAACCCGCGAGTTGTACGTGAACAAGCACTTAATTGGCAAGTAAAAGTTACGAGTATCTTTTGTCAATTTCACAAACAAAACTAAAGGTTCGAGTAACAACTTACTGGTTAGTGAATGAGGTAACAAAAAATACGTTACATTCGTTCAATAATACGTCAATGGTACTCGTTAAACGTCCTATCCAGATGCAAGCCAGATGTCAATTGTCATTTGTGGTGTTTTTGTGTCTGGTTTGGAAAGTGTGTGATTTTTAACCGACTTCAAAAAGGAGGAGGTTCTCAATTCGGTTGTATTTTTTTTTTTATTTTTTTTATTTTTTATGTGTGTTACCTCATATCTCCGTCATTTATGAACCGATTTGAAAAATTCTTTTTTTGTTCGAAAGGACATACTTTCCGATTGGTCCCATTTAAATTTTGTTATGATTAGACTATGAACTTCAGAGATATGGAACGGAACTCCTCATCGGATCAAAGCAAAATTCTCAAATTACTAATATTGCTTTGTTTATTTTTGTTGTTGGGAACTGACTACTAGAAAAGAGGAGGGGGTGCGTGTCCCCCCCTCCCCCCCTTTTGAATGTTTTCATTATATCGTGTAAGGTATCATTTGAAAGGACTTTTTATGCCCGACTACGTCAAAGCCAAAAAGAAGGGTTATGAAGGAGGGGGTTAAAATTATGACACTAAAACGTATTTAATAAAAAATAAACTTTTAAAAAAAGTAAAAACCGACTTCAAAGAAATACTAAAAGGAGTAAAATAATTACCATAATATAAAATTAACAGTTTCAGAAGTCGGTGCAACTCTACACTGAAGCAAATAGAAGCCACCGACTTCTGAAACTGTTAATTTTATATTATGGTAATTATTTTACTCCTTTTAGTATTTCTTTGAAGTCGGTTTTTACTTTTTTTAAAAGTTTATTTTAATTTGTAACTTTATTTACGTATATTTTTTAATTAACATGGATAAAGTTAAAAGAGATAAAGTGCAAACTTTTCTATATATGAGAGGGACATTTTGGTATCCCTTGTGCAGAAATAGCCTAATAAATAAACTAGCAAAAAATCAGTTTCGTCTAGGTCCGTAAAATAATCAACACGGAATTTAAACACACGAATCCTAAGGTACTCGTTGCTTCGTAGACTGTTCTAATTCATCCAATTGATGATTAATCAAGTCAAATAAGTCCATTTTTATTAATATATTTTAAAATAATCGGTGTTCTGCGACGAGTTCCTACACAAAATGACAACGGACAACTTTTAATTGTAAAGTAAGCACGCTAATTGCCAGATGTGGTGGCAAGTAAGTTACGGGTCGGTTAATGTTATGATTAGTGCTACTCGAACGTCGTGAAATTGATACATGTAGTTACAGGTGACTTTAACTGGTGGTTAGCTTACTCGACCTTTTACTTGAGGATGGTGAAAGAGCCCCTAAGTTTAGTGAAATAATTGCAGGAGTGTAGTGCGGCGACGGGGGCTTCGTTGTGTTTGTGAACCCCTAGCCGTTTTATGATCATATTTCTAGCGATAATTTGGGGCACCCCGACACGGATAGAATAGGTTCGAACGAAGCCCCCGTCATCCCCTTCGTGTTAGGTTACTTTAAACTAGAGATGGGCCGAACATGGATTTCACCGAATACGAACATTCGGCCGAATGTTCGGTAAAACTTTTTCCGAACCGAATATTCGGCCGAATATTCGGCATAGTTGATTCCCTTACGTAAACAATACAAGTCCGAACACATTTACGCAAAGCGCGCAGATGGACGTTTTAAGAAACCTTCATGTAACTTAAATAAAAAGTTAATAAAAATGTTAATTCTTAAGGTTATGTTCCTATATTACGATATATGATTTAGTCTCATATAAAGATCTCATATTAGTCTTAGTATGTCACTAATGTAATTGAGTAACTTTGTTTGTATAAGGGTAGTTGATTGATCTCTCAAATGAGTACTTACCTATAAAAAAGGCAAATACGTTTTTTTAATGACTCCTTTTTGGTTTAATACTTTTAACGTTTAAACTTCAAAGTTTATAAGACAATAACTATTTATTTTCAATAAATAATTTTCGCTACCTTATGTAGAAACTAGAAATATGATTCATAATCTGCTGAAATATTGTAATTTAATCATGCAACTCTTTCTTACAATAAAGACCTGTAATTTAATCCCAAAACAGCTACATACTTATATTTTGTTTTTAATAACCATCCTTTTTATCTGCTCTTATTGGAATCAAAAGTACAGTGTCGACAAAAATATAAAGCTGCACTGTAAATTACTTACCTCATAAAAATAACACATTTAACACTCAACTCATGATCAATCATACACAGCTCAATATAGTAAAAAAACTTTGAGTATCACTTTTCCGAAAGTTCGGTGATTTAGCCGAATATTCGGCCGAATACGAATATGCGGTAAACCTGCCGAATATGCCGAATAACGAATGTAAAACGAATATTCGGCCCATCCCTACTTTAAACCATGCAGACAGAAATAAGAGCCCCGCACAGCGGGGCTCCGTCGACTCTGCTTTGGTAACCCAAACAACCTTAACCTTTTTATAAGCATTTTCTGTTAAATGATCATATGGCTAGGCATATGATCGTATAACGGCTATAACCATGTTACTGCGACAAATATGTTGTTTTATTTGATTCTACGGTAGATTTATAACTATTTAAACAGATTAGTTTAGTCAGATAAACGTATGACTAGATTGCACCCATAAGATAGTAATGAATCGCTTTCGTATAACTATGTTACGGTATATAATTACATCCCTAGGGATATAACTATATTACGGCTTTATTCTATCATACTGCGACATATACATGTAAAAATAGAATCAATATTAGTAATTACCTGATTGATAGTTAACAAGTTCCTAATACTTTAAAAAATAGTTCCGGAAGGGTCCATGTGACGCTATGTATACAGTCGCGCCCTGCTCTGTTCGCGTCTAAAATGGCAGTCAACATCTAGGGACGGGCAAATGAAAAAGAAAATTATATATATTCTGAGCTAACCCGAAGGATAGCTAATAACAGAATTTACTAATAGGATTAATAGCTTATTAGCTTTCTGGGGTGTTATTAAAAACAGGATGGATCATGTAAAAAACACAACAACATAATCGTTTAGGGGTGATTCTGTCAATTATTATAACAATTGTGAACGTCCGTCCAATCCAGAGCAGAGGTCCCACAGTAAAAAGAAAGGGCAGAGAGCCCAACTAGCAGCGCATTACATACTGTTATATAGACCGTTTTGATAGGTCGTGAAGTATACATGTCATGTAGACTACCGCCATGACGTCAATAAATCTCCAACAATATCGAATCGATGTTAAATAAAAATACAAAAATAAGCAAAAAAAAATAATAGTTTAAAAACAATTCGGTACGGCCTGTTTAAGACAAAAATAGTAGCGTAGATAGATTAAATGCGATGTTGCTGTGTTTTCCAAATGGATAGACTAGTACGCATGTACAGTAAGCGTTGCTTTTACTTTTTTTGTAAGTATTCTTTTTTTTGGTATGTACAAACGTTATATTATTGCTGGTTAACGGGAACGCCTTTTGTTAGTTAACATACTGTATATCAATTATTTTCTGAAAAAATATCGATATCGATATTTATAAATATTTTACCCAACCCTACAACCGCCAGTGCAGTTCTATATTGCGTACGCTTATTATATGGCCTTTGCTTAAACTTGCTCTACTCGCGTTATTTTTTCCTCTGAGCTCCACCGTGCACCCAGAGCAAGCATAATCTCTTACAGTCCATCAACAAAACACAAAGTAAATAACAGTGAAATTATAATAAATTGTGACATTAGCTGTGACACGACGAATGATGCAGACGTGGGACAATGGACGTGTGGGACGGGTAGGGTTGCCTGACCTAAATACGAAGGGAATTGACCTGAAGTTATTGTGTTTAGTCAATAATTATTAGGGCTTGGGACTGCAAGACAATGGACCTAAACCCCCTTATTAAGACATATAAATATCGTAGAAATAAAAAATTGGCTTTAAACAATATAGCAAAACCTATGTACAGCACAAAATAAAATAAGAAATAAAATAACAAACAGCCCATTGAAAAATCCCTGCGAAACTTGTATGGCAGGGGCTCACGCCGGGGCAGGAGTGTGGTTTTAGTCGGTAAGCGTCCGACACTACCCAAGCCATCTCACCCGTGAGGTAGCTTGGGTGTTCGTGAGGATTTCCCACTACTGTCAAAACAAAAAAAAAAAAAACCCTTACTACAAAATATGGTTTAAACCAAAACTAAGGTAAACCAGGGGGCTTACTATGACCTCTTAAAGCAGGACAGAAGTTACCTGGAAGTTGAACTGCCCTGCTTTTTTGCACTATGACATCGTTAGAGCAGGCCTGCGGCAGGCCGGTTACGTTGACGCTTACGAAATTCGTTCAACTTTTTTTTGTATAGAATTTTCGTACCATGAAAAAGCATTACCGTTCAACTTGGTTCAATAGTCGTTCACCTTTAGTATATAATAGAATCAGAAGCCCTGCCTTTGGACGGAAGTTGAATGGCTGGCATTTGAACGTTTTCATAAGAGGTCATAGTAAGCCCCCTGGATTTAAAACATACCCGTCACTTTCTTACGTCATATAACAAAAAGAGACGGGCTATTTTAAAACCTAGGTTTTTCTTAGACCATCTTTTGTAATATTTTTTGTTTTTGTGTACGTTTTTTGAGTGCAGAGGGCCAATTCAACTAACAAAATTGTTGCCAAACGTAAACGAACCACAGCCGTTACTCAGTTTTTATTTACGAAAACTGTCAAAATGATCGGTTTGCGGAGCGGGGCTACTATGTACGAAATTACCGCTATGTTGGGGTTCATCTTTCGTCGACCAGAGTATAGTTTGCTGATTGATAGTTATTGGTACTAATTTCGTTGTGCACACACTTAACTAAAAATATATTTTATTAACAGGCAAAACAAGAAAGTAACAACATGCAAATACAATATCTAGCTTTAATTCCGCTGAACAAGATCGCTAGTTTGGATGCAGTGTGCAGTGTGGTGCCGGACGTAAAGAATAGCACTACCCCATCTCTTCCCGTGGGTGTCGTAAAAGGTGACTAAGGGATTCACTAGAAGATGGGCAGCAGCGTTCTCTGAGTACTTTAACAACCATCAGTGGCGAAGGGTGAATTTTCTTAAAAGGGAAGCCGAACCAAAAAATTGTAGGCGTTTATTTATTTCTTTTATTGTTACTTTCATAAGCAAATGTTATACCTACCTGTAATGTAACTTCGTAAATAATTATTTGTTTAAATGATAATTGAAAATAATAGATACTAGTATTTGCCATATTTCGAAAGGGAAGCCGATAGGAATCGAGTTGTATGGAGCCTTCGCCACTGACAACCATACTGGCGATTATTATAGCAAACCCCCCCAACACGGAGCACAGGACCGGTGGATGTGGCGATGCTTAGGGGAGGCCTATGTCCAGCAGTGGACGTCTTTCGGCTGAATGATGATGATGATGATGATGCAGCACCACTCTCCCGCCCAAAAGTATACGCACATGAAGAAAAAGTGAAAAAGTAATGCAACATGCAACCAAACCAATACACGACACGTGTTTCACTCCTGCACGGGGCATCCTCAGGATATGTTGACTCGACCGACAGGACGCGAATCTAGATTCGCGTCCTAGCGTTCGAGGAGTCAACTGCTATGTATAGCAAGTTGTTTGACGGCGATCAGTTTCTGATTGATGAACAGTTTTTGAGTGTCAATAATTAATAATAAAAAACTGTGGCTATCTGAATACTTTTTTGTAAAAGCTTATGAATAAAACTATTATTTATTTGTTGATTTAAATTCAGTTGTGTGTTGTTCTTCTCTTGTGTTGGCACGAGCTATAGAAGAATAGCTGATGCCGTGGCAAAAAGATTAGCCACTCAGCAAGATTAGTAGCGAGGCTGATTGCCTAGGGTGCGCCGGACGCCTATCCTCGTTTTATCCACAAAAATCCTACCTCAACATATTCTTTCCCCAATAACACCTTTGCTGGCATCCCTCGTTCTTACTGGAAGCCAGACTCAAAGCGGGGAAGTCTGCCATTACTAAAATGGCGCGTAATAGTTATGTCTTGGGGAGTTTATGTGACAACAGATTATGCTCGTCTTTCCGCCTCGCAGTTTATTGGGTTAGCTGTCTATAGCTTTGATCTTATGGATGCCCGTATTTAGATGCCATTTCCGTGAAGGAAAATAGGGGTAGTCAAGACTCAACTGGGGGAATAGTTGGGGAAGTAGCTTAGAGATAACGATGTATGTGTTGTTTGTGTTCCTCTTTCTTATAAACTAATTTCTTAGCATGCAGTTGAAGATGTAGGCACAAATTATTATAAGATAATGCAGTTAATGTTTTCTCCAATATTGCTATACGTCCGTTGATTACTTTTCTACATTCCTAATAGGATTTGGCCCTTCAGTCAAAACTTACACTGTTTAATAATAACTTCAAATTATTTAAAGCTGCGCTCATTTTAAATGTTTAATTTAAAAAAAAGATTTAAAAATACTAGACCGAAAGTTTTTGCTTTTGTTGTTTCAGTGTTTAGGGTTCCGTACCCAAAGGGTAAAACGGGACCCTATTACTAGGGAGTCCGCCAATCCGTCTGTCACCAGGCTGTATCTCATGAACCGTGATAGTTAGACAGTTGAAATTTTCACAGATGATGTATTTCTGTTGCCGCTATAACAACAAATACTTACTATTTGTTGTTATAGCAACAACAAATACTAAAAAACAGAATAAAATAAATATTTAAGGGGGCTCCCTTACAACAAACGTGTTTTTTTTGCCGTTTTTATAGATAATGGTACGGAACCCTTTGTGCGCGAGTCCGACTCGCACTTGGCCGGTTTTTTAAGAAGGTACGTACCTACTTTCAGGGTAATTTTATTATACGGTGTAAAGTTCTTTTTGCACACGGAATGTATAACTGAAAAAAATAACAGGAATTACTGACACGAACAACGTCGTTAGTAAACTGAACAGGAGATTAAAATGTTAAAATAAAAATACTCAACAGTATTGATATTTTTAACTACGGTACAGTATTTTTAATCTAACCTTTAAAAATACACCGTGATGGGATTACAAAGGAGAGCCGTAGCTTTAAAATAACATGTGCAAAGCTAGTTAATTAAACCGATTTAAAATGAAGGATGGATACAATTACTGATAGTTCATTCGGCATAACGTGTGTTGTGGCTTGTGGCATACCTACACTAATATTATAAATGCGAAAGTGAGTTTGTTTGTTACCTTTTCACGCCTAAACCACTGAACCGATCATCCTGAAATTTTTGCATATACATTTTCAGGTTTACAGAAACGGGCATAGGGTACCTTTCATCCCGACAAAAACTACTGTTCCTGAGGAAAACAACAATAACGTTCATAGATGATGACATGGCGTCACGTGTCTTTCGAATCACGATTTAATTATATTATTATAGAAACTTTAGTAGTGTGTTAAGAGTTTTTTTTTGCGAGCAAAGCCGCGGCAAAATCTAGTGTCATAAATTGCGTATTTTAAACGATTACTTTATTCTACAAAAAAGACTAAAAACCCGATTGCTTAAAAAGTGAACTAAAAAGATGGAAACAGTTGATGAAGAAAACAAAAAAAAAGAACTAAAAAGATGTAAACAAGACGTACATCTTAGAGAACAAGGAAATTCGTAGCCTCCGACTGCATACATAGATATTAGATACAAAGATACACGTGAAAAAAATAACCATCTCTTTGCTGTCGCGTAGTTGGTTAAAAATTAAACAACGCACTTAAGGCGCGTTTCCATTAGGCAAGTCTTGCATGCAAGTATGACGTCATATTTGCGTACAAGTTGCTTACATTGGAAACAGGTTTTCGAGAGTGTCCAAATTGCATTGCATGTTTTACTTGCATACAAGTGGAGATGTTCAACAATTGAGTTGGACATCATGGGTGTCAATCACAATCGTTCGCAATTTGAAAAGTGCAACTAACGTTTGCGCGTTCAATTTGCATGTCACTTAAATAAAAAATGTACAAGCTCAAACTACCGCATACAAGTTGTAGCTTGTATGCAGGTTTGTTCAAGTTGTATGCAATTTGCAACTTGCATACAAGTAACTTGCCTAATGGAATCGCGCTTTTAAAAGCACCTATTCTGAAAACTCCCCAATAAACCGCACCTAAATCTGTGCAGCGGTCTAAAAGCAAAAAGTAATAGACATAAAAACGCATACCCCTTACATAGTCCTTAAAATAAGTCTCTCTAAATGAGTCTAAAAGTTAGAAACTTTAGCCTAATGCACTCGGTCGTTAGTAGCCAGGGAAATGGAAAATAACTGTAGAAATAAATGTTACTGTTTAGTGTATAATGCTCGGGCGGTTTAACACGTCTTCTAACAAGTTTCAAAGTCAAATAAAATTTAACGATCGCCTCTGGGCGTCGATTCGCGGGGGAATAGATTTGCGAGCATGTTAGGTTGTACGGACAAACAGTTGGACAATTATAGTAACACAAAACTGTTGCCAGACTGCAAACGAACCGTTAGTAAGTTTTCGTTTAAGGTGCATGTACCGACGGACCGTCCATACAATGTTTGTAGGGATTATACGCTAAAAATAGACACTCCTTGTTTAAAACGAATCATTTTATCACTTTTCTACAATCAAATGTGCTCGCGAATTCACTTTTTAGGAAATAACTTACACTAATTACTGAGAAAAACAATCATGAAATTCAGACAAAATTTGACACTTCTTTACATGTGTGGGTTTGTTTTGACAAGCAAACTAAGCGCCATGTTTGTTATAGTTTAAAATTGTAAGCGATAGATGGCGCGCAGGCGATATTATAAATAGATATTAAAATATGCAGCGTTGCCGGTCTTCTGTAACCTTGACGGCGGCCGCGTTGCCAGCTAATTTGACTATGATTCGAATGCATGTACATTTTCAATTTGTTGAACGTAATGTTGATGCACTAGGATTCGCGCGCGGAATTTGTTGCGTGTTATATTTTGTATGCTATTTTAATTTATTCAAATTGCAATATGTCTAGTAGGTACTTATGTAATTGATTTCAATTGAATATAATTATTGCAATTTATTATTGGTAGGTAAATAATTTTATTAATTATTCAAAATACGCAATTTTATTGTAAAATAAAATTACCTAGGTATATTTCGACGGTAAGTATTAGAAACAGCAAGTTGGCCCGTGACTTGGGTTTTAGACGCTGCAATCTCGTTACAATACTAATTACCTACGTACCTACGTGTCGATGTTGTCATTATGTATATTTTATGGTCAACCATGAATTAAATTATTCAGTAAGTCACCAAAGTAACCACAACATTAAATTTCGTGAAAAAGCAATCTTGGGGTATGTTTTTACCAGGTAAAGAATACTTTGTATGCATATAGCCCCCCGCCGAGACGCCGTCGCAAGCAGACGTATTTTTGAACGTTCCGTGTTTTAAATTCAAAAAAAATTGTTTAAATTGCAAAATATTGTGTAAACTATCAGTGAAACGATCAATTAATTAGTGATTACCATCTCAGTGATAAAATATTGAAACAATTACAACACACAATTAACAATATTATCAAAATTATCAACAGCAAATCAAGACAAGTTGTTATAAAAAATCGTGTTAGCGTGCGCCGGGCCAAGTGTCCTTGAAAGTGAATGCAAGGACAAGCTTTACACCTGCAGCTACAGTACCTATTTTTATTAAATAGAACGCTATTTTCAACTGTCTTAGTAACGACGACTTGGTCCGATGACACATGAGCCGGACTGTAAGTGAACGTGATCGTGTGAGTATCAAGTTCAAACCTCCGCAAAACACATTACTTTTTGGAATGTTTTTTATTATGCTGCTAAAATACCAGAAAAATCTGAGATTTTTTTACGAAAAAATTGGAGAAATTTCTGAAGTATTATAATTAATACTTGCACAAATTGCTGCCTGCAACATTGCTTAATTAAAGAAAAATCCGCATTCATTGTTGCTTTATTTTGCTTTTGGTGCATTTGAACGCCCAATATGCCGCTAAATCGAACACCGCCAACCTCACCGAAATCTAACTTCAAAAAAAAAAAAAAAAAAACAAAAACATTCAGACGAATTGAGAACCTCCTCCTTTTTGAAGTCGGTTAAAAATCAATGATGGTGACGCTGGTACTAATATACTAAGTAAAGTTATTTTTTACAAATATACTAAGTAAAGTTATTTTTCTTTGTAGCACCTGTGAAGCAGTGGTTTCAAGACAAGAAGAAATAATTTTTGTTCAATCGAAAATTTTTTGTAGTAGTTTGTTTAGAATCTACATAATCATTGTATAAAGCTTTTAATTTGTATTTACTATAAAAGGTGAAATAATACCTTATTGAACTCAATAAAGATTTTTAGATTTTTGTTTTACTAAAAACTTAGGTAATAAAATAAAACTATATTTTACTGTGTATATTTGACATTATTTATTTCCTTTTTTTATTAATCAATTAAATGTTTTACGCCTTAAAATATAACTTTTATTTTCCTAAAATAGTACTAGTTTTAATTTATCGTAGGTGTCGTTCTGCCTACCCCTATTGAGAGTATTTCTACAAAATATTTTAGCCCTTTTTTAAATGCACGCCATCTAGTGGTAAACTTTGTAAACGTAGGGAATACGTCTATGTGTGTGTAAAAGTGTGTAAATTCAATGACAGATGTTATTATGGGATTCTGTGTCAAATTGGGTGGATTTTGAGGCATTGTTATGATCAAGTTCATTAAAAGGTAATGACCAGGTGTCGCGAACACTACTTCTACAACTTTGTAATGCTCAGATTTCACATAAAACGAAATAAACTCAAAATAATGATTTCAGCGCCATCTAGCGGGAAAAGTGCTGGGAACAGCCCGTATCTTTCACCTTAAGGAAACTGTCAAAATGATTGGTTTAGGTTTTTGTTATCAAACAATTTGCCAGTAAGAGAAGAGAAAATGTTGTAAAGGAAATCTGTTTGTATGAATGGATCGGTTTAAAGACAGAAAAAAAAAATTAAGAGCTCTCGCAACATCATAAAATAATCATAACTAATATTATAAATGTGAAACCGAAAAAGATGTTCTGACCTCAGCATAATGCTGCAACAGCAAACAAAACAAAACAATAATTGTAATTATTTTAAGGGTAACAATACAGAGACAGACAGAATTCAGACAATAGCTAGATAGGAAATCTAGGCTTCTATTGTACCTAATTTGGAATAGGCCTGTGGAGGAATGAGGCATAGTGTTCCTCCAACCAGGCGGAGTCTTATGCCTGGCAGGCTACTGCCCAACGGTTACTGTTGGGCGGTTGTATATAAACTATCTGCGTGTTAAATCTTGGTATCGCGATGTAGGATCGAGTAGTTTGCATGTGGCGTAATAGATGCTGCCACAGGCCTCGTGTATCTTATATCTGTTGATGTTTTTAGTGGCATTTGAGGTATTATAATGTTATTAAAAAAAAAACATATTCTTATATGCATCAATCAAAAAATAAATACGTATTAGGCGTCCTTTTTTTCAAACTTTGTGAGACGTCATCGTCAGCTGTTCCGCCTTAACAAAGACGAAAGTGGAAAAATACACGTCCCTTAAAGATGTATGAGATCAATTTACTTGAAGCCCTCGTGTCGCATAATTACGTCACGCCTCCAGGAAGTCACAAAACGTGCGCGTTTTCCATTAGCCGCGTTATCTGCGTCGTGTACCTAACAAATGCGCCTAGCGACGCATTTCCGTTTATCACAAGGATAACAGGAAAACTGACGTCAACTGGCGTTCTGTGAAAAAAGATACATTTTGTTGTTTTAGGTAGAATAAGTACCTACCTATGTATTTATTTTATTTATACAAGGTTAGTCAGAAAGGGGGTACTCATCCGAAAGGGTGTTAAAGTACACATTATAATGAATAACTTTTGTTCTACAACTTTTCCCAAAAGTCAATAGTTTAAGAGAAACAGCAGATCAAAAATCTCAAAAAAAAAAAACTATAAAATCTGTCTATCCCCAGTTATGATCAGCTGTGTTTACATTTTAGGTCATATTTGGGGTCATGAATTAGAAGCACCATTTTCTGAATTTGTAACTAAAGCAGCGATGAAGAATTTTTGAAAAAACTAAAATAAAAATCATTTTATTTGGAAAAAAATAATATCGAATTTTGGAATTTTAACACTTGCTTTCAAACAGTCATCAGCGATACTATAAGTAGGTTTCGGATTAGTACCCCCTTTTCGACTAACCTTGTATATACTCATGTCGTAAAGTTCCAATTACTAACTCAAAAATCGTACCATAATTACATACTTTTCACGTGCATCTCTAATAAATTTAAAAAGTTTTATTATTGCAGAGTTCTCACAACAAAATAATGCTCTATATAACTTTTTTCTATTAAAGTCTTACCTCCGGTTTCTGAATTGAGAATTCTAGGATAAGCAGCACTTAAGTAATATTTGAGTACGGAGTTGTCAAAAATGTGACGGATTTTAAAGCATTTTTTTGACAATTCCGTACTCAAATGTGACTTAAGTAGTTACTGCTTATTCCGAATTCTCAAATCAGAAACCAGAGGTTAAAGTACACTTCGGATTCAGCAAGGAGTTTTCAATTCAAGATTTTGAGCGGCTGCACATCGTCTGTGGTTGCACGCGCTAGCTAAGGCGCATGCGCGCTGGGTTTGGGCGCCATATATTATTATTTTTGTTCTAACTTTGGCCATATAATTAAAATATATATCTACCTTTTGCATGAGTTTAGATAAATTTGTGTATGAAACTGCACATAACTAGGTATTAAAACACTCGTGTGATACTATTAAAAACCTCGCTTATTACGGCTCGATTTTTAAACTCACACTCGTATTTTATTAAGACTTGTGTTTAAACACCGCCCAAAAAAGTACCTATTTCGCAACCAAAAAAACGGTTACCAAAATGGATTAATGGTCACCAAATAACGTTTCCTAAAATATTATGAAATAAATCCATTTTTTCCTATTATTGTCTGTCATAAAAATATATGGACGCGTGAAGGAGCGTCGACGGAGCCCCGCTGTGCGGGGCTCCTATTTCTGTCTGCAGGGTTTAAAGTAACCTAACACGAAGTGGATGACGGGGGCTTCGTTCGCTCGCTTCGCTCGCTCACTCTAGCCCCCGTCATCCCCTTCGAACCTAACCTATCCGTGTCGGGGTAAAGAATTTGGTGACCGTTGATCCATTTTAGGAACCTATTTATTATTTTAGGATATTTGTGCAAGGTTTGTGATTTTTCTGATGTTATTTCATTTATTTTGGATCATAATATTATATAGTTTAGGGCCCTCATAATAAAGTAAATTGATTTTTTTTGGAGTTGTTTATTTTATTTGGTGCCTAGGCTTAGAGTCTTAAAAATATTTTTGGTGGCCGTCTAAATTATACCTTTTATTAATTATTATGCAACAATTTCATATAACTACTACTATACACATAATTTTTATTGTACATAATACACTGGTAAACAAAAAGGAATACAAACATTTACACAGTATAATATGCACAATGGGCCGTCTTATCGCACAAGGCGCTCTCTTCCAGACAAACCTTAGGATGGACTGGAATAACGGAAAGAGATAAAGGTTAGTCCTGGTGTACAAGTACGTATAATAACATTTTTTTAGCTGGTAAGAGGCCAGCATACCCTTTGCCTTCCCGGGGTGGCGTATCCAGGATGATTCTCCCAAGATGAAAAAAGTGGTCTCATCCATTTGATGCAGCTGGAACGTAAGCTCAACATCTGCCACAACCGTGTGTCCAGTGCAAACTTAGCGGTGATCACGTTTTTACTTTAATATTGAAGATTTTAGCTTCCACCATCTTCACTTTTAATATAAGATTATTGGCTGGAACGGAAAACGTGGCCCGGAGTCGTGTCCATGCTTTTCGCTTAATGACCGTGTTTGTTATTATTATTGTTATTTTTGTTTTGTGCGGCTTTTAGATGTGGTCTTGTAAAGTTGGAGTTTATGTTGTGTGCATTTGTAGAAGACGTGTTTGGATATAGTTTTTGTTCAAACAGTTGCTAAAAGTATCTTTGTTAGACGTCATTGGTTGAGTCCTAAATCCTTTTTATTCTGAGAAGAGAAGCTAATAAGCTATAGCAGTACCTCAATTTACTATAATCGCTCGAATTAACACACTCACACAGACACACATTGTATACTAGCGATGGTCGATTGTTGCAAAAAAACCAATCGAATGGATCGAAAATTGTACTGTTGCGCATTCGATTGTCGATTTAGTAGTTCCTCGCCATAATTATTCGAATAACAATCGACGAACTACTAAATGTACACTGCAATCCGTTATGCATGTGAGTGTGTGACGTGTGTGTGCTCATAATAACTGTAGTTATACTTGCAAGTAGTGGCGCAGGGACTTTTAACTATTGAATTGTGGCGCAGCGGCAGCGCACGCACCACCTTTTAGTAATTACTTATTTAGTAGTACGAGTATAGTAATACGTGCGCTTTGCCACAATTCAATACGAATTAGGAGTTAAAGTTGATACGGTAACCGCATCAGTGATTGTCGCCTGCTACGCGCGGTTAGTCAATAACAATCGACTAACATCAATAATTGTTATTGACTTTTATCGACTGGACTGAACAATCGACTAACCTCCGGTTTCTGATTTGAGAATTCGGGATAAGCAAATACTTAAGTAACATTTGAGAATGGAGTTATCAAAAAAATTACGGATTTTAAAGCATTTTTTTGACAACTTTGTACTCAAATATTACTTATCTCGAATTCTCAAATCAGAAACCGGAGGTAAGTCGATTAGCTTTAGTAATAATCGCGTATCGCTACTGTATACTGAGTATAAATACTCTTCGCCTTTTACGACACCCATGGGAACAGATGGGGTAGTGCTATTCTTTACGTCCGTCACCATACGGACACGGATTTTATAATTAATTACGGTTTACTCACGTGCATTTTTTTACTTTGACTAGTCGGGCAATCCCGAAAAACTACACACGCGTGAGTAAACCTAAATTAATCATAAAAAATAATTTTCTTTCTTTCTTTTTTCTTTCGTTAGATAGGTTATCGAAAACGGCCCCAAGTCAATAAACGTTTAAAGGTATCGACGGATAATTCTAGTATAACTAATTAGTACGAATAAAAAGGTTCCCATGGAGCATTTAATGTTTATTCCGTACTCGGAATTGTTCTAATTGTTCACTTCTGAAAAATAAAGGCAGCTTTACAATGTTACAAAAAATTCTGTGACTAAATGCAAATTCAGTTTTTATGTTTCTAATGTACGTAGTTGTTAATTACTTTTCCAGAATAGCATAACAGTGGAGTCCTGTTTAAATTATTTAAAAAAAAAACCGGCCCAGTTCGTGTTGATCCGCACACGGTTCCATAACTTGTACTAAATATATTAATTATTATTAAGCAAGGAGTATATTTTTCTCATGTGAGAATCAACAATTCACCTTTATTGACATAGAGCGCAATATTTATTTTAGCAGGCAGTAAATTCAATATACCATTAAACTGAAAATATCGGATATTTCGAAAACTGATCGAGTACTAGGTCAGGTACTCGAGTACTTCATAGGATTCGAGTACTCTAATGTTTCACACTTCCAAAAACATAGGCAAAAATAAAAAATGAATCATAAAATACCAACCAGTTTTGTGGAAAAGTCAACGAAAAAAAAATAGGTAGGTAGATAAAGAGTGGGAGCGAGAGTGCGTGGGAAGCCGTCACCTCCTTCTGCGAGGTGGTGATGGCGACCAAGGAGGGAGCGGAGAGGGAGAGAGAGGCGACGGCCACTCTCCCTTCCCGCGCCAGACGCACCGGGCGCCGTCGGAGGGCGCGCGACGATCTCCGGCCACCCTAGTGTGTGGCCTGCGGGCGACGGGTTTGGGGACCCATCGCCCGACCAGCAACAGGCCCGAGAAGGTGGCGCGCAATGTTCCGTGCGCGCCTCTCAGGAGGACGTGGGGCAAGGCCCCACAGAAGAAGAGGTCCGCCAGGGGCTGGCGGATCGAGGTCTGCCGGAGTCGCGGTGCATGCAGCTGCGAATCCCGCGACCCCAGCCAAGGGTCAGGAGAAGGAACACCGTGGGTTTTTAGCCGGTAAGAGTCCGGCATAACCCTTCGCCATCCCCGGACGAAGGGTATCCATGAGAAAAAAAAAAAAAGGTAGATAAAGAGTGGTTCCCAACGAATTGACCATATGAGCAACAACATAAGGTTGCGATTTAAGTACTCTGTTAAGTTGGTATTCGAGTACTATTAATAGCGTATTAAAATAATTTTCGTTGAAAGTGAACATTAGGTTCTACAAGCAAAATTTTTTGATGACAAGGCTAGAACATTGAAAAAATTGTTAACGACTTTCAGTCTTTCACTTTTACTAAGGGACCAAACATGAAATCGCGAGAAAAAAATCAGCTGTTCCCTACATTTTGACGAGTTATGCGAAAATAAAACGAAAACTTAAAAAAAACCCCAACGCATATCACAAAACAGCTGATGACCCTGAAACGGCTGAACCGATTTTATTAAAACATGTCTAAAAACCACCGCTAGAAAACCAGCTTTTAAATAAAAAAAACCACACCTAAATCGGTTTACCCGTTTAAGAGCTATGGTGCCACAGACAGACACACAGACACACATAGCGGTCAAAATTATAACACCCCTCTTTTTGCGTCGGGGGTTAAAAAGCGTTGGCGCCAACACACTGCCTTGAGAAAGACAGTTTTTCTGTCGCCACCATCTACTCTTAACAGATTGGCGCTATGCCTGGAAGCGGCGGTTGTGTCGAAGTTTGCTCAGTATGTGCACGAAACCCTGTTCGTTGATAAGAGAATTTAATTTGACAAGTAGCCTTTTAATGTTAATAGTGTGGCTGCTGAAAGGTCAATAAATACACCATTGTTGACATTGATACAATGTTACGCGGCGTCTCACGTAGTCGGTTCAAAGCGACGCGAATTGCAAAGCTATGCGGTGACACGCGAATTTAATGCGATGTGGTGCGAAGCGGCGGCTTTGTTCTACGAGCTCGCGAATCGCCCGCCGCGCGCCGCCATCTTTTAGTAGTTATAGCACTGTATGGCAACGCATCCGTTTCGCGCGAAAATATCAAGCCAACTGATCGCGTTCGCTTCGCTTTGCTCCACGTGCGTTTGGTCACATAGGCCACTTCAATAGGTATCGACTGTTTGTTCTTTTCGCGTCGCGCCGCTTCGCATCGCTTCTAGATCGCTCACGTAGGATGCCGCGTTAGCCTTGTACCTATCTTCTAAATATTGAGTTAATCGAAGAACTTGACTGGGCAAGACTTGCCTTTCTAAAACTAGCCTGCTCAGGTAATTAGGTCGGGTTCAATTACTGAGGTGTTGCGATTTAACAGTTATCTTTCGAACAACTTATACAAGGTGTTAACGAATTCGTGTAATTCCTTAAAACCACATGATCTACTACTGATGTAGACAGGCCCCGCACGGGATTTAGCTATATTAAAAATAAAAAATATGTTTTTTTCATGCGGCTTTGTTACCAAACCACCTAATAAGGATTCAATAATAATAATAAACCCCTCTGGGAAAGGCGTTACCTCATCATGAGATTAACGTAAAACCGGAGGAAACATTAGATTAGCTTTCTACAACCCCATCGTATAATAAAAAATGTAAGATGAGGTCTACTGAAAAGCTTACAAACCGCAGGGCAGCTTGTGGCGAGCTGTTGGTGAGTGGCGACACTGCGTACCTTATTGCCTCAGAGAGTCGGTCAGGGCCTTGTCTCCAGTTTGCCTTTATTGGCTGGCTGGAGTGGAACCCCAAGAGTGCCCGCAGGACTCTCAACTCTGGCTTGCCTTTATCGGCCGGCCAGAGGGGGGCCGCCAGAGCTATTATGCTCGGGGGTGGAAGTGTCTAAAGGCGTAATAGCGGGGAAACCCACTCCGGGTCTTTTAGACCCGCGACGGCGAAACCGGGGCCACACCTCTCTACACCCCTAGCCGCCCACACGTTTGTTGCCCTCTTCGCCTATGTACTGGCGGCTTTTCATGGGGCCCAGCTAGTGGGCTGGCGAGTCACCGTCTGCCAACAAATTTCAAATTTAAACTTGAAAGGCAGACGCCGTTTTCTTCCGGCAATAGAGGTTAACCGATCCACAAAACACCCCTTTCCATAGACCAGATATTTTTTTAGCATATTTTACAATAGTTTTGCACCCACTTGGGACGGTCCATGACTGTACTCCAATAGTGCAGCCGTGGATAGTCCCCGGTTGGTGCCCCACCCCATTTTCGATTAAAGTTCTCAAAGGGGCCTCTGCGCGTTGGACCTGTGTCCCCGTGTATGCCTTCCAAAGGACCGGACATCTTCCACATGGAGGATGAGCCGTGATTTAAAGATAGATACATAATAATAATAATTAAATTCATTTATTCAGATAACCAAGATCCATAATGTTAGTATATAGCGATTTACAAAGAACTATGTTAATATGACATATTATATGCATTAATTCCAATCACATTAATTATATGTATTAATAATTAATTAATTATACAATTAAAATCATTGATATCAGATATTGTATGTCCATAATGTGTTAGTAGCATTGAACTTAAATTTATGTTATTAAAAAAATAAAAAAATAAAAATCTTAATAAGTACATTAATCCATTTTCATAATTCCAATAAAATAATCAATTCAAATCAAATATCATAAAATATGCAGTTTGATAAACCTATCCCACACTGCCGACTCTGGTCTTTCAGCGATCATCCTTAGGATTCTGTTGTTACTACCCCTAATTCGACGAATAAGTGAGGCTGACTTCTTGCGCATTAATGCATAAAAGTCATCCACTACCGCGTCTGCAAACATGCCCGAGGCACTGCAGAATCGAGGAAGTCTCAACAGAATCCTAAAGGCGTTATTGTACTGAACTCTTAGAGCATTGTAAGCCCGCCGCGTGTAGTTGGTCCATAGGGCACTAGTGTAAAAGCTTTGGCAGTAGGCTCTGAACAAAGTTACCTTTACTTTCGCTGTACACTTAGCAAACCTATGCACCAACATGTTCGCGCGCACTGACAATGCCCTTCTCTCCCGCTCAATATCTGCGTCATCATTTAAGGTCTCGTTAACAATGTGCCCTAAGTACTTAAACTGGGAGACACGACTCAAAGCTACTCCATTCAAAAACACGGGTGGTACATGCTCAGGTTGTTTGTTCTTACCTCTGATAACCATATACTCACTCTTTTTAACGTTGTACTTTAAGCCGTGATCCCCAACGTATGACTCACAGATACTGAGCAGCTTCCTCAGTCCACCAATAGATGGACTCAGCAACACCATGTCGTCGGCGTAACTGATGTTATTGACGCAAACGTTATCTATATGACACCCGACATGGCTGTTGGTGAGCTCACCAATCAGCTGATTAATGTACACATTAAATAGTCTTGGAGAGGTCAGTCCCCCTTGCCTCACTCCACACTCAAGTGTATATTTCTCAGAATTGACATTTCCCCACTTGACCATATTTTTCTGCTGTCTGTACCAGAAAGAGAATATATCTATGAGTTCAGCAGGAGTCCCGATCTCTCCAAGCTTAGCCCAGAGCTTATTATAATCAACTAGGTCGAAAGCCTTCGATAGGTCGAGAAAGCATGCGTAGATAGGCGTGCTCCTATTATTATAGTATGAGACTGTGTGTTTGAGTGTTAAAATAGCACTTTCAGTTGACACGCCTTCACGGAACCCAAACTGCGCATCATACAAGTTGATGTACTTGCTAAGCTGTGCATCTAACAACCCATCGAAGACTTTCGCCATCACAGTAGCTAGGGAGATAGGTCTATAATTCTGCTTATCAGTCACATCCCCAGTGGCATTTTTAGGTATAGGTACAACAATTGTTTCCGTCATCTTAGATGGTAGGTATGAGTGACGTATGCAGAAGGTAAATAGCATAGCTAAAACTCTAAATAAGTGACTACCCGCGTGCTGTAAGTGCTCAATGCTGAGTCCATCACTGCCCGGAGATTTACCTCTTTTCATATTTTGGATGATATTTCTCACATTTCTGCTAGTAAATCCAATTGGGTTCTCATGGATACTCACGGCCTCACCATCCGCAGTCACTGCATCGGCAGCTAGGGTTGACTCAACTTTAAAATGGTTCTTGAAAATGTTAGCAATATCTTTGGGTTCACTACAACCGCCCACACTCACTGGCAAACTAAGCTTACAGTTCAACTTCTTAGTACCCTTCCAGAAAGCACGAAAGTTTTTACCCTCAACATGCGAGGCTAATATATCCATTCGAAGCTGGTCTTGGTGGTTCTGACAGTACTTCAGTCTTGATTTAAAAGTTTTACGAGTGAGATACATGTTATCATTAAAAGGCCCACTATCATAATAAAATATGAATTTATTTTTTTGCAAAAAAATGTTTTATTTGTGTGAACATTTCGATGCCACGCATAAATTTATGAAAGCACGACGACACGGCTGGCAGGCACGACTAACGTGATATCGCTCTTTCAGTCAGTTAACTCAAGGCTCTAAAATTACTCAGAAATAGAAAACCAAGAATTTTTTTAGAATTTTTTTTTTTGTTGATTTTTAAAAATTACCATTTAGGGTTAATCTGTGGCACCAGTAGATCACGTGGTTTGAAGGAATTACACTAATTCGTTAACACTCTGTATGTGTGGCATAGCAGAGATAGAGGCCAGTTTTTAACAACAGTGAAAACGTGACCTTACTTTCAACACTCACGTTCGGTACCGTAATCTGATTTAGAGTACAGATGCATTCGAAACGCTAACGGCCAACCTTTAGTAGTAGAGCAGCATTAGAGGAAGAAGAAGAATCAATTTTTATTCACACTCTGATTCAGAAGTTTTTTTATTAATAACGGACTTCATTACGGATACAAGAGTAATTATCTTGCTCGGACGAAATGGCTTTTGGATAGTAAGTAAATGTTATCTTACGAAGTAAAGGAGAATGACCAAAAGTGGTACCAAAAAATCTCATGCATCAAGATCAAAATATTATAGTAATTATTTTCATATTTTTTTACGACATTACGCGTCGGGGATTAGATTTTTGAGCAGGGAATTTAGTTTAAAGTAAAAAGTGTTGATATTGTTTTATTCCTTTTACATGACGTTCCGTTTCAGATGATTTATGATTACCATAACCTTGAATTTTAAAAGTGTCATGATCACATCTTTCAATAAACATGTAAAAAAATATATTTTGCCGATTCTACATTGATTCAAAACAACTAATGTCCCCGTCGCGAGAAGCTATAAATTTTGTAAACACACATTCAGGGGTTCGCAACCTTTGGAACAAATAAAAAAAAACAGTTTTGTAATGATTTTTATTTTTATATAATGGTTTTTATTTTATTTATATAACAATAAATAATAATCTACGAAAACAACACAAACAAACTGAAACGCATTCAAAACTCAAATGACAGCATTGACAGCGTCAGTGTGAACTTACTTCAAAATGGCGGGCCAAATGTTGACGTTCCATGAGTCAGACACGTTCCGGTACCACAAAATATTAGACGATAGCGCTTTATATCGCTAAAATATAACCCGACTAAGTGAAATTGCTCGTTAGTTTCGTATTACACGTATGTAACTTTGAGTTGATTGAATTTGGGATTATTTGTTGTTGATTGAATTGTCGCTACGTAACTTTGTAGAAGTTCTTTATTTACAAAATTTATAGCTTCTCGTAACGGGGACTTTAGAATAGATTAGAATTTTTATTTAAACGATTATAATTTTTTATCTATGGTTAATTGGCCGTTTACAGCCGGTCATAGAGATGTAGAATGCAATAGATGCGGATTACTGTTTTTTAGAGCAATAATAAATCGTTTAAGACATGTCCATATTGTCAGGTTATTTAGATAATTTCTAAAATCTCCGAAACTCGCGTTTTGTTTACAAAAAGAACTTTTGTAGGAGTTATCATGATAAGTGTAGTCTATAAAAACAAAGTTTGACTTTGATGCAGCATGGTACGGGACTCCATACATCCATGAACATTGTCCTTTACTTTAAAATTAGTACAAATGGCTTCCCGCATAATAACTACAATATCTTGTGTAAACGTTGATCTCACCCGCAGGTGTTGATATCAACTTTTGAGACCGGAAGATGACGAGATAACCATCCCATCGTCTTTCTATTGGAGTTGCAACTGTTGCAAGCCCTGCCCGGTGACGCGCAGCAGCATCACGCATGTTAGGCGACTGAATGTGCGGCCACCGGGAGATACTAAGACTTTCGAACTAGCGTACCATTCAAACAGTTCTTCGAATCAGCGTGTTCGCGATAACGTCATTCGTTAAAGCGGTTTTCGACTTAATGTGTTTTTGAACTGGCGTACCACTCGTAAATTTTTTCGAAATAGCGTGCGTCGCAATAACGTCATTCGAATCTTCATAATTATCACTCCCGCGGCCACCAACCCCCGCTAGCACACTTTTTTGACTATAGACGTAAATTCGACTTAGGAAGGAGCTTTCTCAAGTTGTGGCATGGATAAAGCGATCATAGTTCGTGAAAAGAGAAGGGGTTTTTACATGATCATCACGATGTTATCTGACGCCCCAATTCAGTATGTAAATTAAAAGTTAACCTATGCTGATTCCAAAACCGTTTCGAGGTTTTAGTTTGGTAAACCTTATTTTGCAATTTTTAGCTCTTAATAATATAAGATAAATCAGAAATGCATGAATTCACTTGACATCTAAATGACCTCTAAGTGACTATCTTCCTTTTTCGTGATGTAGGAAAACTCTATGATATTATACTTGGCGTAGACAAAGACTTGGTTTCTTTGTCTATGGTAACCCCTCCTATCGCGTGACGCCATCACTAGAAAAACTTTAAAAATATACCTATTTAAAAATAACTACCGTGTAGAAAACAAAAATATTCAAATTAGTTTCTTTAAATCTTTAGGAATATATCTAAAAAATACAAAAAAAACTACTTTACATACTGAATTGAATCGTCACCAGCCTGTTTCCGCGAATCTCAATTTTACGCATTCTACTATCATTGAAATTATTAAGATTGACCATACTATCAAGAAAAATCTTTCGGTTCGCGCTATTTATACCTACATTTTTCAATGTTTTTTTGCAGTTTATTGGTCGCCGGGATGCTGATTTTTGGAGCATATTGGCTAACGGAGTATTACAAACAGTTACCTTCTTTGCCTTCATTAGACACGATTCCTCGTCCCACTTTGCCTCAAATAACCTGGCCTGGCCAGCTGGGTAAGGGTACGACTAGGCCCACCCAAGGTGGCTACGAAGGCATAACCGGTCCAGGCCCTGGACAAGGTCAAGGAGGCGAGCAATCAGGCGAGCAATCAGGCGAGCAACCAGGCGAGCAACCAGGCCAGCAACCAGGCGAGAAAGCAAGCAAGCGAACAACCAAGCAAGCAACCCTATCCACCTTACGCAATTGTTATACCAACAAACACGGTAGAAAGATTTGTCAAAAGACAAAAGCCAAAACTACGCCTACAACCCCTGTACCTTCTACAGAGCCTCCTACAGAGGCTCCCACGGATTATCCAGACATGTTCCCAGTTTTACCTCCAGGGCCCCCTGATGGACCTATGGAGTTTCCATCATTTCCCCCCCCGGGAGGAGGAGGAGGCGGTTTTCCAGAAGGGCATGAAGGATATGAACGTCCTCCAGGTGGAGGACCAGGCGGCCCTCATAAGGACGGTCCGACAGGAATGCCACCTTCCACTCCTGAAGCTCCTCCAGAGAAAAAACCCCAAGGCTTCGATGTCGACTACGAATAATCTCAAGACAGCCGGCTTCATGCCGGATAGCCTGCAGGGGGCCCGTATCCAGGGGGACAGCCTCCATTGTCTTAGGGCTCTTACACGCCACGTTTTTTTCAGGCGCTGTCGACGCGCGCCGCACGCAACTATAACGCGCCACAAACGCGATGTTATCGCAACCAATTGATCTATTCACACGTTCATAAATTGCAGTATGCAGACGACGACTTTTTCGCGAGCTGTCGACGCGCTCGTAGCGCGGAGTTACATCGATACAGACGCGCTGGTACAGCGCGTCTCTTTAGCTGCAAACACATTTTATTTTGCAAGGAGAGTTGCTTACGCGCGTCTGTAGCGCGATACACGCTCCTTCGCGCGCGTGCTACACGCGTTTTACTTTGCAAGGAGAGTTGCTCACGCGCGTCTGTAGCGCGTTTCTCGTGAGTTTGCAGCGATGCAATCGCAAGTAATCTGCCTATTTCAAGTTTAGCAGCGCCGACAACGCGCGATAGCGAAACGCGCGTCGACGGCGCCTGAAAAAAACGTGGTGTGTAAGAGCTCTCAAACTCACGTTAAAGTATTGATTACAATTAATCACGTGTGTTTGTTTTCGTTATTTGCCCCACATCATCATCTGCCTAGCCTTTTCCCAACTATATTGGGGTCGGCTTCTAGTCGAACCGGATGCAGCTGAATATCAGTATTTTACATGGAGCGACTGCCTATCAGACCTCCACAACCCAGTAACTGGGTAATACAATACTCTTGGTAAGACTGGTTGTCAGACTTTCTGGCTTCTGACCAACAGTAACGACTGTCAAAGATCTACAAATGACAGCCGGGACCACCGGCTTTACGTGCTTTCCGAGGCACGGAGGAAACTCGCTATGGTAAATGGTCACCCATCCACATACCAACCTCGGCAAGCGTGGCTTAACCCGGAAGATCGGTCTATGCGGCTGTAATTATTTAGCCACGAGCTCCTCCGTTATTTGCCCCACATAATTACTAAATTATTATTGTATTTACAAAAATGGTTAAAGATCATTTAAAAAAAAAGTACTCAATCAATTAAACGCATGATTAATTGATTGATTACTCTTTTTGTAAATAAATATATGTACAATTAAATTATAAGGAAAAGTGTCACAGCTAAGTACTACTAGTTTAATAAAAAAAAAACCTGTTGGACTGCTTTAGATGGTCCTTGGGGACCCCTTCTACGTAACCGGGCAGTTATTGGCGAGACCTGAAGGGTCTCCAGCCAATAGGGGGGGGGGGGGGAGAAGTAAAATATCTAACCTAAGCTAACTACTTATACTACACTAACATCACGACTACCTGCAACAACAGCACTAAGGGCGACCCCTAGTGGGACTCGGACCCCGGCTTAGGGCGTTGCTGGCGGGGGCTTGGGGGGGAGACAGTTGATGAGGGCTTAATTATCCGTGTGAAACTAGTTTACTAGCAATAGTCGACCAATTTATAACATGCAATGGGGAGACACAGGCAACACGAAAGTAGATGGCAGCACCTCTGTTAGTAGGTATCAATTACAACCAATCATAATGAGTTACACGTTAATGAGTACGTTTAATGTATGGAAGCGGCTTCTTACAATATTTTTTTTGTAAGAAAAAACCCGGCCTGCCAAGAATACCGGGAATGCATAACTAGACGGCAGTGTCGAAGGCTCCATACAACTCGATTCATATCGGCTTCCCTTTCGAAATATGGCAAATACTAGTATCTATTATTTTCAATTATCATTTAAACAAATAATTGGTCCGGCTTCCCTTTTAAGAAAATTCTCCCTTCGCCACTGCTAGACAGGTCCATAGTATGGAAGCGACTTCTTAAAATGATTTATTAAAAAAAAATATGGTATTCTTGGATTGCATAATTATTCAAAATTAATGTTTAACCCCCGATGCAAATATGTGTTATGTAGAGCGTAAGAAGAATAGTGGTGTGTGTTAGATAAACCAAAAAAAAACATCAATTAAAATAATTGTCCCGGAACCGCGGGATTTTTCGATACAAAAGCGCATTCCATATTAGCCAACATCTCAAGTTTAGGTGAATACCTATATGCATCCGAATATCCGATCTCTAGTTATAAGGTTTTAAGAAAAAGTAAATAAAAAATAAAGTGGCATTTTTTAATAAATAACAAAAAAAAGATTTTAATTTTTTTTTTCTATTAAAGAAAGTAGTAGAAAACAATGATATTGTCAGGTTTAAAAAAAAATAACAAGAAGGTTTTCGCGCCATCTTCCAAAAAAGTTGGTGGAAAAAATATTCCCTCTAACAGCGGTTACGCACTGCATCCGATCCGAATCCGTGAAAATACGTTCCGAAGTTAAGTAGCCATAGAACTATTTGTATGGTAGTTTACGCACTACATCCGGCATCCGTCATCCGATTTCTATCCGTCATCCGTGAGTCTCCAATTCGGAAGAACAATTGACGGACCGTAGTAGCCATAGAACTATTTGTATGGTAGTTTACACACTACATCCGGCATCCGTCATCCGATTTCTATCCGTCATCCGTGAGTTTCTAATTCGGAAGAACAATTGACGGACCGTAGTAGCCATAGAACTATTTGTATGGTAGTTTACGCACTACATCCGGCATCAGTCATCCGATTTCTATCCGTCATCCGTGAGTTACTAATTCGGAAGAACAATTGACGGACGAATTGTTTGAATTTGAATCAGAGATCGGAATAGTGCATAAGCAACATCCGAATTCGGTCCGAGATTTTTATTCTAGATCGGTATTTTCACGGATTCGGATCGGATGCAGTGCGTAATCGCTGTAACTGTAAAAGGGTTAACCAGAAATACTACAGCGTCCGTAAATACTAAAAAACATATTCAGTTCATTACATTTTGTCAAGAAGGAATTCGTCAATAATATAGCAGCATTTTTCAATTAAAAAAATATTTAGTCTCCGTTTAAATTGTGTCAAGTTTAAATCTTTAATGTCATTTGGTATTTTATTGAATATTTTCGGAGCCATGCAGAGGATGCTGGTTGAAGACTACGTATCGATCTAATGCACCTCTTCTGTGCTTTAAAAACGTTATTTTTCTCGCAGGAATTTGGCCAAAAAATTACTCCGTAACGTAATATGGAATGTACATAGCCATAATACGCAGTTACAGCAGTTACGGGCCTTATTCTCCTAAAATAAATTGTTGCCAAACGCAATCGAACCACAACCGTCAGTCAGTTTTTGTTTACGAAAACTTTCAAAATGATTGATTTTGTTTTTTGTGTCAAACAATTTGACAGCTTTTGAAATTGAGAACTGTCTGAATGAACGGTTCGGCCTTGGTTCGGTTGTGATTTATCAATATTTATTTTAGGAGAATTAGGCCCCCCCTGGTTGAAGACTACATATCGATCTAATGCACCTCTTTTGTGCTTTAAAAACGTTATTTTTCTCGCAGGAATTTGCCCAAAATATTACTCCGTAACGTAATATGGAATCTACATATCCATAACTACTTTCTTAAGTTTCAAATTCAAATTCATTTATTTTGTGAGTTTGTATAGAGCAAAGTTTATTCGTACTAATTAGTTGTACTAGAATTATTTTTTATATTAGTTTATTGAATTGGGGCCGTTTTCGATAACCTATCGAAAGAAAGAAGAAAGAAAGTTTTTTTTTTTTTGATTAATTAAGGTTTACTCACGTGAATTTTTTCGGGATCGCCCGACTAGTTAAAGTAAAAAAAATGCACGGGAGTAAACCGTAATTAATTATAAAATCCGAGTCCGTGTGGTGACGGACGTAAAGAATAGCACTACCGCATCTCTTCCCATGGGTGTCGTAAAAGGCGACTAAGGGACTAGAGGATGGGCAGCAGCGTTCTCTGAGTACTTTAACAACCATACTGTGATCGCCAACCCGCCTGCCAAGCGTGGTGATTACGGCAAACCCCCCCCACCCCCTTTTGGGGAGGCCTATCTCCAGCAGTGGACGTCTTTCGGCTGAATTATGATTATGATATCATAACCATATCATTATCACATAATTATTTTCAAAAGGATTAATGTCAATAATTATTTGAAGTGTGAGTATGCCCTTATACAGGTTTACAGGGAAAGTCGTACTGAATATTATGTTTATTAGTAGGTTCAGTTTTTGTGAATAATTTTTTTTATTTGGCTATTTAATTTTTTGGCTACTAATAGCTTAAAACGACTGCTCGACAACGGTTAGAATTAAAGAATTTTCACGAAGTGTTTTTAACATACAAAAATGTATGGAACTTATTCTGCAAATAATTTTAAAAACTTCTACGTCTCTTTAGCTATTCAAAAAGGCATAACATCTACTAGGTATGTTCATAAAATCTTAAAAAAATGTTATTTGAATAAGCCCAAGTGTTGTACTACACAAATAAAAATATTTTTAAAATTCAATATCTCCAGAACGGTTAAGTTTCGGACACCATATTACGGAATAAAATCCGTCAGAAATGACCTGAATAATAACGTCCTTTAATATTCAGTACGACTTTCCCTGTAACCCAGTATAATAATCGAGTATGTATATTCCCTTAAGTATCATTGTATCAAGTGCTTAGTAAGTAGTTTACACGAATGGATTCCATTATTGTATTTTTAGTCATTAGACTACTTTTAATCTGACTGGTTGTATGATTCGTAACATCTTCGGACCCCCAACATTTCATATTCATTGAAAAGTATTTTTGCAAACGCTACTAACGCAATATGAACGCCGCGCTCTTAAATTACTTCGGAAAGTTTGTTGGCTGTTTGAATACCTCTCGAATGGTTTGATCAAAGGTTATAAATACTGGAGCACAGCTCAGATTGAACGGGAAAAAAATCTGCATAAAGTTTCTCCTGTTTTGTAGTGAGTTACTACTTTCCTTGATGTTGATTTTAAACTATGACGCATATGGTTTAGGACAATACGTTGACAATAGGCTTTTGTTTGTAAAACGTGATCTAGAACTCTTGAAGTTTTTTTATTTGGTACTAGTCCTACGTTTGACCGCCATCTCGCCCGATGTTAAGCGATGATGTGGTCTACGATGGAGCACGCTTGCCCAGAAGAAACCGATTCACTCGTGACTTGAAGACACCCAGATTATAGCTGTCGGGGTACACCCACTCGGGCAGCGCATTCCACTGTTTGGCGGTTTTCACAATGAAAGTGGAACCAAAGCGCTTCGTTCGGGTTTTTGATATATCAACTATGAACCGATGGCGCATTTTCGTGCTTCTGGCCGTCCGATAGAAAAAAGGGCTGGGGGAATTAGATCATGCAGATCTGAAGCACAATCTCCGAAATGTATCCGATAAAAAACCGATAGACTAGCAACTTTGCGCCGATGCTCAAGACTTTGGAGCTTGGTCTGAACAAGGGAGTCGTTGCCGATGAGCTTCTTGGCACGATTCTTAATGGACTCTCGCCCCCTTATTACAAAAGATGGTTTAAACCAAGACTAAGGTAAACCCAGGTTTAAAATAGGGTGCTAATTAAACAGACTTCTTTTTAATAGCATTATTCGCCTCTAAAAATCTACATTGGCTTCTATATTACTAAGTCAGCCACAATTAACGAGCGTCTGATTGATACTATCTTAGCCACTAGTTATCTTCTATATAAGCCACTGTTCGTCACCCACTTTCATTTTCACAATAAAAACAAATGAAAAACAAAAAGCAGAGTCGACGGAGACCCGCTGCGCGCGGCTCTTATTTCTGTCTGCAGGGTTTAAAGTTACCTAACACGAAGAGGATGACGGGGGCTTCGTTCGCCGAACCTTCGAACCTAACCTATCCGTGTCGGGGTGCCCAAAAATTTAGCTGGCGTTGTAAAAAAGTCGAATTAGTTTATTAGAGGTTATCTCATTTTCCCGTTGCTTAGTTATAAAATGAGAACTTTGGTCACGTGGCCAATAAATAAATTTGTGGCTTGATTTATTATTTCTCTTTAAAATATACCCATCACTTTCTTATGTCATATACCAAAAAGAGACGGGGCTGTTTTAAAACCTAGGTTTTTCTTGGACCATCTTTTGTAATAAGGGGGTCGATGTCTAGCTTAATTATTACAGCCTAACAGCCACCCCAAATACAAATATTAAGAGTAGTAGACGCTGCAATCCTTACTAATATTATAAATGCGAAAGTAACTCTGTCTGTAACGCTTTCACGCCTAAACCGCGATTTGGATGAAACTTGATACAGAGATAGTCTGAAACCCGAAGGACATAGGAAATATTTTATCCCGAAAACCACGAAATATCTACGCGATAAACGACATCCACGCGGGCCAACCTGCGGGCGACCGCTATCTAACATAAAAATAAATACATGTTCAAAAATATTTGTAAGCACGCGTGTGTGTTTTAGTGTGTATGTTTGTGTGTGTGTTATGCTTGTTTCCCACGGTGCGTGATATCGCGCACCGCGACGCACGAGCTCGCACCGACACACCATGGGAAGAGACTCGTCCGTGGTAACGCGGACGCGTGCGGAGCGGTGCTTCGTATCCACATCATGCACCCTCATAATGTGGCTTCCCACAGTGCGTGATTTTACGTATGATACGCACAGCCAGTGTGCGCTACCACGCACGGTGGGAAGCTTTATGTGAGTTCATAAACTGAATATAATATCTAACGTCTTCTTACAAAAACTGCCTTATGAATAATTCAATATTTGTTTACGCGCGTCCTGCGTCAAACGACAAGCGTGTCGTCTGAACTTAGTTCAACTTATTTTATATTTTTGATGAAGTTGAAAACAAAATAGGCGTACAGTAGATGTCTGGGAATTTTTGCGTACCTTGTATAGTAATAAGAAAAACACATTTAGCTTAGACTAAGTACTTTGAGTACCTGAGTACTTCGTAGTTTCATAATTCCGTAAGTATTTTATCTTTTAGATATTAGGTACTTTTGAATGTGAAAATGATAAGTAGATAAAATAATTGTTTGTGACTTAAGGTGGTATCCTACGGTGATATCGCGCACCGCGACGCACGAGCTAGCGCCGGCGCACCATGGGAAGAGACTCGACTGTGGTAACGCAGATGCGTGCATAGTGGTGCGTCGTATCCATCGCAAGTAGGTGACTTTATACTCAAACAGAGAGCTGTACAAGTTACAGTAAATGACACAACGAGAGCTGTCGTGGCGAAGGGCTGCCCTCAGGGAGGCGTCCTCTCGCCGCTACTGTGGAATCTCGTTGTGAACAGCCTCATAAAACAACTGAATGACAGAGGTTACTTTACCGTGGGATATGCTGATGACATAACCATCATAATTAACGGCACCCACGAAGGCACATTATGTACCCTTATGCGCCAAGCCTTGAAAATAGTAGAGGATTGGTGCAAAGAATATCAACTAACAGTGAATCCAACCAAAACCGAACTTGTCCTCTTCACCAGAAAGAGGAAGTTAGCGGACTACAAACACCACAATTCTTTGGAACCACTCTAAGCCTAGCTTCTGAGGCCAAGTACCTGGGCATCTACTTGGACAAGCAGCTGAACTGGGCAAAGCACACTGAATACATCACCACGAAGGCCAGTATATCCCTATGGCAATGCAAGAGACTACTCGGCAGGAACTGGGGCATTAGTCCTAGGATCACCCACTGGCTTTACACCACAGTCATCCGACCAATTATAACATACGGCTCCCTAGTCTGGTGGCCCAGAACGGACTATAGCACAGCCCAAAAAACACTAGAAAAACTGCAGCGGTTCGCTTGCGTAGCGATCACGAGCTGTATGAGAACCGCACCCACCGCCGCTCTACAAGCAATGCTGGGACTGCCACCGCTAAATCTTATCGTACGGGAGGAAGCAGCATTAGCCGCTCTCAGACTCAGCATAGCCGGCACCCTGGGAAGTGACTCCAGAATAAAACACATTCGTATAAAAGACGAAGCAATCAAAAGGCAACCCATGATAGCAGCACCCACCGACAGAACCAAAAAGACATACAACTTCCAGAAACACTACAATATACAGCTTGAGGAAGAATCACGTGACTACTCAGGCCCGAAAGAGATGAGAATTTACACTGATGGTTCGAAAACTGCCTCCGGCACCGGAGCCGGAGTCTTCTCGAACGATCTTAACATAAAAATATCAAAAACGCTAGGGGCACTCAACACGGTCTATCAGGTGGAATGTGTAGGCATCATCCAAGCAGCATATGCCATAGAAGCCAGGAAAGTCACGGACACCCATATCCGTATACTCTCCGACAGCGCATCCGTCCTTCAATTCCTGAACAAGAACCATATTACCTCAAAACTTATACTAGAATGCCATAATGCACTGGAACGTGTATCGGTATTAAACCGCAACACAATAACTCTGCAATGGATAAAAGGACACAGTGGATCACTAGGAAATGATGCAGCCGACGAACTGGCCAGGAGGGGATCTGGCACGGTGGTCTATGGCCCTGAACCTACAGTACCCATCCCCTTCAACCGACTACGCAGGTGGCTCCAGGAGTTTACTCACACACAGGCACAGAGCTGGTGGACTTCAACCCCAGCCTGCAGGCAATCCAAGGAGGCCATGCCACTCATGGATAGCAGACTGACAAGGCGCCTGCTGCGCCTGGACAGGAGCAGCCTGCGAATGGTGACCGGAACGATAACCGGACACTGCTCACTAAACAAACACTTCCACACGATAGGCATAACGGACAGCCCTCTGTGCAGAGCATGTATGGGGGCCGAAGAGACGGTCGCACACGTGCTCTTGGAATGCACAGGGGTCACCCAAATACGAGAAGCAACCCTTGGCGCACCGAAATCACTCGCAAATGTTCTGAGCGGACTGAGAGCCCTAATCTGCTTCTGGAAGGAGGTGGGCTGGCTGGAATGATGGCCGCCATGGCCCACGTACAATGGTCCACTTAAAGGACTAAGTGCGGAAACCACATCTCCTAACATAGACCATAGATAGAACATATGCAGCCAAAAACAAAAAAAAATCATAAACCCTTCTTTGTACCACTAAGGACCGTCAATTAAAAGTTCTCGAAAACGAAGCATCATCAAAAAACCCTTTCGCGCATTTAAAATGTAAAACATACCCAAGAGATTGACAAAGTCTAGATAGAGTTTAAATATTCAGTAATTCTGGGTAGCTGAGACTTTTATTATTCAATACTAAAAATGGTACAGAAGGTCCATTACATATTACGTATATATATGATAATACATTCGATACATTTATACAGGGTGTAATCGAATTCGTGTAATTCCTTCAAACCACATGATCTATTAATGGTATAAATTAACCCCGCAGAAAAGAGTCTCCACGAGTGACGATACTTCGGTACGTCCGGCGCACCCTGGGCAGTCAGCCTCGCTACCATCCTTGTTGACTGGCTAATATTTTCACCACAGCATGAGCTATTTTTGTATAGCTCGTGCCGACACGATAGAAAGAAAGAAGAACCCCGCATGGGATTAAGCTTGATTAAAAATACAAAAATTAAAATCGGGATAAAAGGTATTTTGTACCTCTTAAAGTTTTTTAAGCTTTTATAATGTGTACAAATCGCGAAAGTTTAAACATATTAATTGCAAAAAAAAAACTTTTTTCTTTTAAAAAAAAACAAGTTTTTTTTAGATTTTGAGCTGATTTTCTGAAATGTCCCTTTAGGGTTAATCTGTATCACCAGTAGATTATGTGGTTTGAAGGAATTACACGAATTCGTTTATTTCGTGATATCACGATGTAGAATAGTTTGCATGTGGCGTGATAGATGTCGCCACATCCTGCGTATTTCCCGTGTGGCGTGATAGCGTGATAGATACCAAAGTCTTTTCAAAATATTTCGCTCCGTCTTCTTTCACGTCGCACCCCAGACTTCATCCTATTAGCCTATAGGGTAAATCAGGCCCTCGGTATCGAGATTCTTTACCGACTGACTGTTATCCGAAGCTGGAACTTCTGTAGCCACTTATATTTTCTGTGGTACAAGAACATTTATTTTAGTCGACTTGAGCCTAAAGATGTGCTGAATTACTCTGCACTTCATTTTGTGAAAGTTACAAGTGTGACATTGTTCTGCACACGTAGGTATCTTTACTGAGAATATCGACGGGTCCTACGTATACTAGTATAAGTGCAAAAATCAAACTTTACAGAAGAGCAGTTTAAAAGTTCGAAAGCTTTAAAATTTGACATAAATCAGTAGAAGTATTTGAAATTTTAGAATGGTCCATACCACACCATTTGAAAATGTCAAATATTTCTTTTGATTTACGTCAAATTTAAAAGTTTTCGAACTTTTAAACTGCTCTTCTGTAAAGTTTGATTTTTGCACTTATATTAGTATAGTTACGTAGACCCGTCGATATTCTCCTTGACGTGTGAACGTAGTGTTCGCTCAGCGAATTATGTTGTCATTTGTTTTGATTTGTTCTTTTCGACTTTCTTTTGGAGTTATAAAAGCTTTCAATGTTTAAAAATTGGACAGGAGTGTGAGAAAACATTTAAAACATAAGGTTTCTTGGTTTTTTTCATAATATTTATTGTTTTCTTTTTGTTACAAAGTTTTGGTATTCAAACTGCTTGTTGTTTACATTAATTAGACATTGGCATAATTCTGGATGCACACGGGTGCAAACTGCTATATATGTTATCGGCAGCGGGTAGCGCTGGACAATGTTGACAAAGGAAGGTAGTCGTCGATATGGGTCAACGCACCCGTTGTTATAAAGGCGGTGGTCATTCGACGAAACGAGAGCATTCGGTGCTGAACAGCTGAAGAAGTCTGACCTTTTATATCTGATCTGACTAGCTTGTCTTTATTTTATGATCTTGTAATAATTGTGTAAAGTATTATATTGTGATCTAGTTCATGTTACTAACACTAACCATAATACAAGTACTCTCAGTGGTGGAGAGTCTTATGTTGGTTTTATTTACTACATTTACCTTGCTCGCAATCAAGGCATACCGATATTAGCTATAACTGTAATGATAGAATCACCCCTGAACGATTATGTTGTTGTGTCTTTTACAATTATATATGTAGGTATATAAGTATATATGTTTTTTGTATTCAGCCTACTTTGTCCCACTGCTGGGCAAAGGTCTTATATAATTAAAACGTTTTTATTAAACATTATAATTACGAGTCAACAGTTTCAGGGAAGTTACCTACATCAATTTAAAATATTTTCAAAATATTTTATGAACCTACCGTAAAATAAACAAATTAAAAATTTCTTCTCACAAGCAACCAACCTACGTTGGCTAAACCAATTATTAATTCATTGTCCTTATCATTTGGTATTATTAATTGTCTAGATATGACTATTTTTCAACATTGTCCGTGTCTCTGGGGTGAAACCTAAGATTTACCGAGTGAATTACAGAAAAGTTCGGAGTTTTACCATTAAGGCTTAGTAAATCTTACGGCCTGTCCACATCTTACCGTATCGTAACACGTTCCGCCTCTAGCCGCAAGCGCAAACGTATTTGCGCCCGCACTCTCCACACCCGCGAGTTTGTTGCCATCTATGTGCTCCGATGCTTTAAAACCATACCTTACTGTTTATCTTATTAAAATTCAGGATCTACATGGTCAACGATTTATCTAACAATGATCCTGATGTGCATTTTTACGATACGGTAACGTAAATTTGCACGTCACGTCAACGCACCGTGCCACGTTACCACACCATTCTGCGTTGATGACTTCGTGACGTGGAGATGTGGACAGGCCCTTAGGTTTTACCGGAAAAACTTAGTATTTACCCTAGTTCGAGCTTTTACAGTAACATATCATAAAAAAGCAGATGAAAAAGATACCTAACAGCAAACATTTTAATCTTAATGAAATACTACGTGGTCTACCGAATCTGAACACAATCCAAGTCTTAGCGTCTGTCAGGCAACGCGACAGGCGCGCACTAGTCTTAATAAAAATATAGCGACCGCAGCAGATGTCACGACCATGCTAAGCTTTAATTTATCACTTTGCGTCGAGTACTGGGACAATGGGTTCAAGATACTGTGGGGTTTTTGTAGAACCTTTAAATAAACTGAGGCCAAATTCGACTAACAGAACTGTCTCCAAACGCAAACGAATATAAGTCAGTCAGTTTTTGTTTAGAAAAACTGTCAAAATGATTAGTTTTGTTTTTTGTATCCAATTTGTCAAATTTGAAAACGAAAACTGTCTGAATGAGCGGTTCGGTCAGGTTCAGTTGCGATTTATCAAGATTTCTTTTAAGAGAATTGGGGTCCTGAAACGTTGATCAATCGCAACCGAACAGTAAATGTGAGAGTTTTCGTTTACAGAAACTGTCAAAATGTTTGACAACAAGAATAAAACCAAGCATTTTGACAGTTTTCGTAAACGAAAAGTGACTGACAGTTGTGGTCCGTTTGCGATTTGGTAACAATTACGTTAAGAGAGTTGGGCCGCTGGGGCCTAATTCTCCTAAAATAAATCTTGATAAATCAGAACCGAACCAAGGCCGCACCGTTCATTCAGACAGTTCTCAATTTCAAAAGCTATCAAATTGTTTGACACAAAAAACAAAATCAATCATTTTGAAAGTTTTCGAAAACAAAAACTGACTGACGGTTTTGGTTCGATTGCGTTTGACAACAATTTATTTTAGAAGAATTGGGCCCCAGGACATAAATAATGTGGATCGTAACGAAAAGTTATAAATTGTCAAACTCAAAACGCATTTATTCAAAATAAACTAGAATTACTTACTTAGTTCTTTTTGAACGTTATTGTTATAAAATAGACAGCCCACAAAAAAGCCCTCCCTTCACCCTATAAATTGTCTTGCCATATTAAGTCCCTAACTACTAGGGAGTAGTCCCTGACTACTCTTATGGGTAGTAGTGTATAAACGACACCGCACTGGAAGCCAATTCCACTAACAAAATTGTTGCCAAACGCAAACGAACCATAACCATCAATCAGTTTGTGTTTAGAAAAAAATGTCAAAATGATTGGTTTTGTTTATTGTGTCAAACAATTTGACAGCTTTTGAAAACGGAAACTGTCTGAATGAGCAGTTCGGCCTTATAATATTGTCAAGGACTTTATATAGAACTGGACCGAGATCTTGGCAATTTATATTATCTAAAATAGACTTTATTTGCAAAACATAAGACATAATATGGCTTGGCAAACATTACGGTACACTTGAGATAGCAATAATTGTACCTTGTGTCCCTGTCTAATACACACTGTGTGTTGTCACGTAAATAGAAAATGCATATTCCTAAATTAGTAGAATTTTTGAACTAAATGTACAAATTCATAAACCAACTTTTTTCATCTTAATTTATCCCAAGAGACGCGATACAACTATCGGAACATTTGTTCGTCAACGATTCGTTTTAAGAGGACTTTTTTTCGTCAACGTAAGGCCAGGAGGCGATTTTCATATAATGTGCTTTTATCTATAGTTTTTTGACAGCTTGATATTAAGTCAACGCATTTATTTCAATTAGACCATATAAAGACACTTTTGATTTATTAGGTATTTATAATAGGAAAAAAAAGAAGTTACTGCCGCGTTCCAAAGTGTAGATTCCTATGGATTAAAACGGGCAGTAAACTACATGGTTACTCTTTTGCATCAAAAAAAAAAATGGCATTTCGACACATTGTCCATAGAAAAGCTGTCAAAACGTCAAACTCATTCCTTATATAAAAGTTATCTGACGATTGAAAAATCAGCCCTAAATATTATAAATTAAACGATTTGATTGGTACCTATAATAAATATTTTATTACTAATTTAACAAAAAAAATCTAGGTATTCTCTCTATCTGACTCGTAATGAAGATAAGAGAACTCGGTTTGGGCTTTTCTATTTAGCTTCTTCTCAATGGTAGTAAAAAAAAATACAAATGCTGATAACCCCATGTGCATTGACGTAAACCGATAATTTGAATTAAAAAAAAATTAATAATTGGATTTATTACACAATTAATTTGGAATTTGCGTTGTAAATGCTTGCAAAAGCGAATATTACCCGGACTGTGGAATATCTTTTCACAGAAAGGGTTTTTCATTACTTGAATTTTCTTACCGTTAGGGTGACCATGATACTTCTAGTAGCAGTATACAAAATCAAAATGTCTAATATGGGATTATTTTTCAAAGATTTTTATTATTGTAACTCTAAGACCGCAATGATACTCATTTTCAAATTTAAATCAAGGCATTGATACATTATTTAATAGCTCTAAAAAGCAAAAGTTTCACGTTCAAAAGACCTTTGTGACTCTAAATAAAAGAAACAACGTGGTTATGAACGTACCAACGTGGATTAGTTTTGTCAACTTTTTTTAGCGCGTAAATTTAAAAAACATCTCGAGTTGTTTTGTTCCCCACTACATCGATGTAGTTATTAAATACTTTAGTTAATGCAGTTTTAAGTGTTTTTTTAGGTAAATTTGTTTCCGCAGCGTGATATTCTGTCATCATTCAGATATCTGTATCACAGTCAGTCGATCGAAGTTGTCAATGAAATTGTAAACTAGCATTTCGTTGTGATTTCATACTTTATTGTGAATCCTGTTTCAACAATGTCGTACGTTCGTTTACTTACCTTTATCAAAATATCGAATTAAATCTAGGCACATAGTCTCAGTTTTTTTAATTAAAATGTATAAAAAATGTGATGCTTTTATTTTTAGTGAAACACAAACAAGACGTCGCCGTCGTGTTAGTATGACCAAACTGCTTCACCTGTGGGAATTTTTAAATAACTTTAAATAAATTGCATATAATATTGCAATAGGTACCTATATTGGTTTATAAATTTCCTTTCATCAATTTGGAATGGGTTATTTATTTCCCTAATGCGACGCTGTCGCTTTTTCTCCATACGATATTTACTCTCTAAATATTCAAATATCTCGTACTCGTCACACATTTACAAAAACAGTAAAAAGTGTGATCTAATAAACACTTGTAATTTTTATACAAAGTATCGAGTTTAGAAAGTCTTATCGACCAAATTTTAAGTGGATCCTCACAACAGTTTACCTCTAATAACAAAAACAATGTTGAATAAGCTCGTAAATATTAACTTTTTCAAGATCGCTTATTTTGACATTACAGCCGCTCAATATACACTCTGCTGCTATCAAATAACACATCATGGTATGAAAACTATACAAAAGAAAAGGTGAACGGATTTCGTAAACGTCAACTTAGCAGGCCTGCTACAGGCCTGCTTTAACGATGTCATAGTACAAAAACGCAGGGCAGTTCAACTTCCAGGCAACTTCTTCCCTGCTTTAAGAGGTCATAGTAAGCCCCCTGACCCAAATAGGAGCGGCGGCGCGGCGACCTATAGTCCCAGCCTAACATCTGAATATAATTACAAAATGTACCTAAACAAAAAAGGAGTAGTATGTACCAGGGATGTTACGGAGGTGGTTTTATTGGAACCGAAGTCGGAGTCGGAGTTTTTAAATTTGGTTTGTCGGATTCGGAACCGGAATCGGAGTCCGAGGCGGATTCGGAGGTGTTAGCAGAAGAGAGATGTGTTAAGGACAGGCCTAATAAAATAAAATAGTATTTACATAATTTCAGTCAGCCTCTTTAATTTCAATTAAAAATAGTAAACCTACATACTTAGTAAAGGCGCAGGCGATAAAAAAATGCGTCGACCTCCTATTCAAACCTACGATTTAAAAGTATCGGAGCCGAAGTCGGAACCGGAGATGTAATATCAATCGGAAGTTCCGACTTATCGGAGTCGGAGTCGAAGCTCCGTAACATCCCTAGTATGTACAATAATTGTGTAAATGTTAGAAGACATTGCTAATTATGGTTATATCTTTTTCCGATTGGTTTAGTTAACTTGCGGTATAAAGATATTGTAATGCTTTAAAGGACATACAATATTTAGTAATACTAGGCAGGACTTATTACACCATAAGTCTGCCATATGGTTACCCTTGTGTTAGAAAGTGACAAGGCGTACACTTATACCTATCTCACGTGATTCGCAGAAATCGACAAGTACTCATTCCAGTTGTACGTAGTACTTATTACTTCTATGAATATTGTTTGTTCACGCCCCGACACGGATAGGTTAGGTTCGAAGGGGATGACGGGAGCTAAAGTGAGCAAGCAAAGCAAGCGAACGAAGCCCTGTCATCCCCTTCGTGTTAGGTTTTTTAAAGTTTTTAGTTAAATACTCGAGAAAAAGTTGTCAAAATAAACCACTGACATAAATGGATTTTGTATGGGGTGGCATAATGTGATAATGACTTTAGCACCTTACTCCATAGATTTTTCTCGATTACTGGATAAAATCCAATGGAATGTGTTTTCCCCGCCGTGTAACAGGAAATCTAACACAAAACCTGATGCTTCTGATCAAACAAATAGTTTATAACCCTATTATTTAGGTTTAGGCTTTATACAAGGTTAGTCGGAAAAGGGGTACTAATCCGAAAAGGTGTTACTCGTAAAGTACCTATAATAATGAATAACTTTTGTTCTACAACTTTTCCCAAAAGTTAATAGAGAAATAGCCGTTCTAAGATTTTATAAAAAACACGCTAAAATCCATCCTCAGCTATGATCAGCTGTGTTTACATTTTAGGTCGTATTTGGGGTCACAGATTAGAAGCTCAATTCTCTGAATTGGTAACTAGAGCAGGGATAAAGAATTAAAAAAAAAAGTAGAATAAAAATTATTTTGCACCGAAATAAAATTTATCTAATTTTGAAATTTTGAGAGCACTTACTTTGAAACCGTCATCAGTGATACTATAAGTGGCCTGCGGATTAGTACCCCCTTTCCGACTAACCTTGTATATTGTCGGAGGTTTCCGGCCTGCTTTACTTTGTAGGGTATCATTGTAGAGATCTACAAATCTGTTTTTTAGGGTTCCGTACCCAAAGGGTAATACGGGACCCTATTACTAAGGCTCCGCTGTCCGTCTGTCTGTCGGTCCGTCTGTCGCCAGGCTGTATCTCATGAACCGTTACAGTTAGACAGTTGAAGATTTCACAGATTATGTATTTTTGTTGCCGCTATAACAACAAATACTAAAAAACAGAATAAAATAAATATTTAAGGGGCTCCCATACAACAAACGTGATTTTTTTGCTCGTTTTTGCTCGTTATTGATAACGGCAACAGATAGACGCTTGAAATATTCACAGAATATTTAGTTTTATATTCACTTTAAAAATAAATAATTAAATTAAAATAAAACTAATATTTAAGGGGGGCTCCCATACAACAGACATGATTTTTTTTGCCGTTTTTATAGATAATGGTACGGAACCCTTCATGCGCGAGTCCGACTCGTACTTGGCCCGTTTTTTTATTATTTGACTTGGTCACATTTGACCCTCGTCGCATGTGATGGTAAGCGCAGACGGGGTCTAAGATGGAGCACCCGAATCCAAGTAACAGAGAAGTAGAGGAATTCCCCTATACCCCTCTGGCTCTCACATACACACGACGGAACACAGTAAACTGCTTGGCGCCGGACTTTAATATGAGGGTGGTAGCTAGCCAGGCGGACCGTATAGATCCTACTACCAAGCACATCTATTTAACACGAATTAAAAGGTTCCCATGGAGCATTTAATGTTTATTCCGTACTCGGAATTGTTCTAATTGTTCACTTCTGAAAAATAAAGGCAGCTTTACAATGTTACAAAAAAAAAACTGTGACTAAATCAAAATTCAGTTTTTACGTTTTTATTGTACGTACATGTTAGTTACTCTTCCAGAATAGCATAACTGTGGAGTCCTGAATAAATTATTTAAAAAAAAACCGGCCATGTGCGTGTTGATCCACAAACACTGTTGAACTAAGTTCCTTGCTACTTATATAATTTTCTTGTGTGAGAAACAACAATTTACTTTTATTGACATAGAGAGAAATATTTATTTAGCGGGCAGTAAACTCAATATACCATTTTACTGACAATAGCGGATATTTCTGTATTAAAGACGTATCGATGATACCCCATAAGACGATGCGCGCGTAGTTATTATTTTTCATCCCTCAGTTTCGTTTAAAGATGGGCGATTGTTACTGATTCTAATAATCGAATGGTTTGATACTACTAATATTAACAATCGAATACAAAAACAATCGATCGCTAGTTCGCAAAATCGAATGAAACCGCTAGTTCATTCATTTACGTGCCATATAAAATTGGGCTGTGTTCTCGCACAATAAAGTCTACTTTTAATTGATATTCGTAGTAGTAAGTAAATAGTTACTGATTTGCAAATCGCTAGTTCATTCATTTAGTTTGCCACACTTACAAAGTTTAGCTTTTTTCTCGTACTTCAAAGATTACTTATAGTTGATATAATAAATGTGTTTATATTTATTTCTCGCTTACACTTTTTTCGTTTATCTTTTTATTCCCTCGTACAAGTTAATTAGTTATGTTAGGTTTTACAATCAAAATAGAATCTTATTCGCGCGCAATAAAAACCACTAGTATTCAAATACAAACTAGTAATGTTCGTTAAGTTCGATGGTTTAATGATTCAATTTGCCACACGAAATTGGGTATTATTCTCCCTACATAGAGTTTACTTTTAGATGAGGTTACGGATATTCGAATATATAAACTAGTAATAATGAAATTTGAATCGGAAGGAATGAGACGACGCAATACATTCTTATTTTCTTCTCGCTTTTTTTTTCAAATTCGAATGAGTTGTTAGGTTATTCGAATAATTTGAATGACTTCTACAATCGAATTATTTGAATAATGTCATTCACAATCGCCCATCTTTAGTTTCGTTTATCAAGTGCTACCCCTTTTTTTCGTAATTTCTCGTCCCGCATTTATGGTGGTTTACAGACTGCACCTACCTGCCAAATTTCAACCACGTAGTCCTATCGTTGGTAACCATCATCATCCCATTCGAGTGCATTAAAATAGCATGTACGAATGATAATACTTAAGTACGTCCGCCGCACGCTGGGCCGTCAGCTCAGCTACCAACCTTGCTGACTGGCTAAACGTTTCACCAAGACATGAGCTCATCGGCGTAGGTGGAGAACTAAACAACTAACACTTGGCGAAATTTACTTTTTACATTTTCTTGTAGCCCAAAAAATCCCGCACCTTTTAGTCTGACACAAGTTTAAATATCTTAATAAGTCAATAAAACAATATCTTTATTTAATGAAACCATATGGAAGAATGAATATCGTTATATTCACGTTAAATAGGATAAGCATAAATAAATAACTCGAGAAATAAATGAATAACTCTAATTTTTATCTTTACTTGAGTAACGAAACAATTAAATAAAGTATCTTATTTTAATTTGGCAGTACGATATATCGTACTGCCAAATTAAAATAAGATACTTTATTGACATATATGTCAATAAAGTTTAGGCAGAAATTAATGAGGCATATCATTCGTGGGGAAGTAAACAATTGACAGGAAAAAGTTACTAATTACATAATATTCGGAAAGTTAGGTAGAGGGAAAATTGGATAACTTGTTTTTATTTTTTTCTTACTGACGATAATAGTTAGCGATTGGAACATTAACCTAAAGGATGAAAATGATAAAGATATGTAACACATAAAAATAGCGACGTAAAAATTGTTATTACAAGTAAAGTTATGAAAATAAATTTAAAAAAAAACCAGTAAGGCGCGATTTTCTCGGAACTTTGAATTTGTCAGTTATTTAGTTCTCCACCCACGAGTTATTCTCGACACGAGGAAGATCATCATCTATGTGATGATGGTCTTCCTCGGGCAGTATTCATTGCGGGAAACTAAGAACCCTTCGTACCGGTGTAGCCGCGGGCACAGCTAGCATTGTTAAAGAGCAATGGGCAGTTTTTAACAACAGTGAAAACGTAGCCTTACTTTCAATACACACGATCTCATTACGGTATCGTAATGTTTTTGAATACAGATGGATTCGAAACGCTAACGGCCAACATTTAGTAGTAGAGTGGCATCAGAGGAAGAAGAATAATGTATTTTTATTTACACTCTGATTCAGAAGTTTTTTTCATTGACTACGGACTTCATTAAGGATACGAGAGTATTTATCTTGCTCGGACGAAATGGCTTATGGATAGTAAGTAAATGTTATCTTACGAATAAATTTACTTTAAGATGAGTACAAATGGCTTCCCGCATTAACTACACACACGATTAGCGGACACTAACTAGACACATAATTAGCGGAACAATTACAATATTTAATTTTTTAAATTATTAATTGGAAATACTAAGACATGTTTTTTAAAGTACCTTCTATATTGACTGCACGCTAAAGAAAAAAAAGTTTTTTCTAAGAGTTTAGGTGTAAATTGTGCCCAGTTTTTATTTTTCAAAGTTTTGGCCCTTTTGTGTTTTTGATAAGAACTTTGTTTTATTTAATTGGTCCACCACCAGTCCGCAATTTCATATAAGTTGTTTTTATAATTCACCAGGGCGGGTCAACGTGGTCCTCGGACATGAGTCCAATAGAATATGCCTTGGCCTTGACAGGACGTAGGGTTAGAGAAAAAAGTCCAGACACCCAGGAACATTAGAGGATTAAAACGTGTTCCATGCGAGTATGGGGACAATGTGCCTTAACCGGTTGCGTACCGCCAGTCGTCCCAGGACGACACTTACTTGTCTTATCTATTGTGTCTATAATTACCATGCTTGAGGTTTTAAGAAAAGATAATGAATTGGTAGATTGCATGGTAAAACAAATTATAACAGTGATTCGGACCTTAGCAGTATAAAAACAGTAAGAAATCAAAATAAAAGCTAAATAAATTGCTTTAATCACTACATAGTATAAAACAAAGTCGCTTCCCGCTGTCTGTCTGTCCCTATGTATGCTTAGATCTTTAAAACTACGCAACGGATTTTGATGCGGTTTTTTTTAATACATAGAGTGATTCAAGAGGGAGGTTTATATGTAAAATACATGCATAACATGTTCGAGTAAAATGCAGAATACGCGATAAACGACATCCACGCGAGTGAAGCCACTGGCGACCTCTAGTTATTAATAATAAACTGAACACAAAATACTGAAGTTATTTTAAAAAGAAATTTGGAACGAAGAAGATAGCTTATACCTTGGAATAGCACACAGGCTACTTTTTATAACGTACTTAATCATGTGCAAAGTCACGGAAACAGCTATAAGCCTTAAAACGCACTAGCGGCCAGCCGCAATACGGCGTGCCGCTTGCGGTTGGCCGTACATCGATTTTTACATGAAACCGCATGATACAATGCACTGATTTCAGGCCAGCCGTCGTGCGCAAGTGCGTTGAGATCATGCGGTTTCATCTAAAAATCAATGTGCGGCCAACCGCAAGCGGCACGCCGTATTGCGGCTGGCCGCTAGTGCGTTTTAAGCCTTAGAATATAATCCAATAAAAAGTAAAAAAATAAACCTGTTAGGCCCGCCGCTGATTGTGATTTTTTGTCACGGTGACTTTTTGTTACCAAGTTGAATTCTATGAAAATATAAATTCGTCACCATCGTGAGCGCAGTCCCAGATATCTTCTTCATAGCATTTGACTTGGGTAACAAACAGTCACCGTGACATACAATCACAATCAGCGGCGGGCCTAACAGGTTTATTTTTTACTTATTTTCTACTTCAGTGTAATCAGGCACAACACATTTCAACCGGTTCGTGAGTAAAGTTGTTTTTTTTTTCTGTTCGTCTGCTGTTGATTGTCCTAGGGGACCGTTTACGTAACCGGGTAGTTATTGGCGAGACCTGAAGGGTCTCCAGCCAAATGTGAGTAAAGTTAAAAAGCTCATCATTAAGTACGAATCCGTCGCTTTTTTGTAGTCATTCGAATTTTGTCGGATAACCAGCCGTTGTTTACATGTTTTGTTTTTTGTTTATATCTACTAAATGCAAAACATTCCAAGCTCAATATTTTCACTTTATATTTTTGATTAAATGCACTAATTTTTGGTTTACACCTACACATCTTGGGTTGAGCCGGTTTCTTGTATTTTCCCCTCAAAGTTATGGCACCGTCGTTTTGACTTTTAGCAATATTATTCAATATCGCATGCAAGTATACTTTTGAAATTTTTATAGTTACCTATTTATTATAAGCATCAAGAAGTTAGCGAGTATGTTTTCTCATTTTATTTATTTTTAGTTTTAAAAAAGCGCGATTACTTGAAAATTATACATACAGGAAGACTTTGAATTCGTTGGCAATGTTTTAGTCCAAGAATCTAATTGAGGAACAAATAATAACTAAAGCTAGTAAAGTGTTCAAAAATAATAACCCAGAGTTTTCCCAAAATGAACAAAAAAATAAAAAGGATCAAATTGTGATTGCACGTTATTTAAAATGTACGGGTGCCGTGTGTAAGTGTGTGTGACACGTACGCACACACGCGCCATCACTGTCGACGCGAGCCATTCATTTTTTACGCGGGACGGAGCGCGTGCGGCGCGCCGGCGTCGCTTTGATTGCGGTGGCGAACTCGCGGATCGCGATGTAGCAGCTTCGATTTTCCTACGGAACTAACGTGTAACTCGTACTTAAATTAAATTATTTAGTTAGGTCCGAAAGAGGAGCTCGTGGCTAAATAATTACAGCCGCATAGACCGATGTTCCGGGTTAAGCCACGCTTGCCGAGGTTGGTCTGTGGATGGGTGACCATTTACCATAGCGAGTTTCCTCCGTGCCTCGGAAAGCACGTAAAGCCGTTGCTCCCGGCTGTCATTTGTAGATCTTTGACAGTCGTTACTGTTGGTCAGAAGCCAGAAAGTCTGACAACCAGTCTTACCAAGAGTATCGTATTACCCAGTTACTGGGTTGTGGAGGTCTGATAGGCAGTCGCTCCATGTAAAATACTGATATTCAGCTGCATCCGGTTCGACTGGAAGCCGACCCCAACATAGTTGGGAAAAGGCTAGGCAGATGATGAGTTAGGTCCGAAAGTAATTAAAATCATGACAGAAAACAATTCCGAAAATAACAAAACCCATGACAGAAAATTCTGAAGCACAATAGCGCCCGTTTGTCTAAGCCGCAAACTCATACATTCACGAGAAAGCAAATTAAAAATGGGGGCCACATAAGCGCATAAATCAATGAAATATGGCAGCTTGCACATAATGACATAATAATAAGTTATGCTACTCGTACCTACGTAATAATTGTCAGCACTGTTGGCACAGTGGCTGAGTGTGTGGCTGCTGCGTTACGTGTCGCGAATTCGATTTCCGCATAGAAAGATGTACGTGTTGAGTTTGTAAACGCACCCAGCACATTACCTACAAAAGTAATTAAGTACAAGCGCTGGGAATGTTTTAAAAAAAGAAAGAGGAAGAATTGGAAAATTGGAAGTGATTTAAACTTTTACTTTGGTGTTCAAAGTAAGACTTATTCTTAGCAAAAGTTTCAAATTACATGTGCAATGACTGTAATATCATTAAAAATGAATTGAATGAAACAGCTGATTAGAGTTATTTAGAAAAGTACCTACTGCGTTGACCGCGCGTGACCTTTGGTGAAACAGCTGATTGGGACTACGCGGCCGGCGTGCGCGTTTGTGTTGTACCTACTGCGTTGACCGCGCGTGACCTTTGGTGAAACAGCTGATTGGGACTACGCGGCCGGCGTGCGCGTTTGTGTTGTACCTACTGCGTTGACCGCGTGTGAACTTTGGTGAAACAGCTGATTGGGACTACGTGGCCGGCGTGCGCGTGTGTTTGTAATTATTTAGTACAGTACCTTACCTACTACGTTTTAGTACTTAGGAGGTACTTACCTACGTGTACTTTAAAAGGTGCTCGAAGTGTTCACCTGTTCTTTGTACGCACAGCTCAGCACGGCGCCTATGGCTTCTTTTCACGTTTTGCAAAACAAATGTACGCGATTTAACAATTATTATTTCGAATGCCGTAACAATCCTTTCGCTTAACTTTTCGCGACTTTCACTTTCTTGCTCGTACACTAGTCTTTTAAATTAACCCCACAAAAAAAAACTAAGGGCGTCAGGTCAGGCGACCGCGCAGGCCAAGGTAAAGGCCCGCCGCGTCCTATCCAACGCTCGCCGAAGCTTCGGTCGAGGAACGCGCGAACATCCCGCTGGTAGTGTCATGTTGGTAGTACAGCTCGGACTGACAGCTTTCAGGCACGTTCTGCAGCTGCTCTTCCTCGGAGGTCTCTTGGCACTTGGGCATACGTTATTACGTGGAATGATGCAAAATCCAGTAAGTTTTGAGTTGACCTCAAGATTCAGTCTCTTGATTCATCGGGATAGCGGCGGTGGAACATCAGACGGGTTCGCGGAAAACTGTGCGTTCCATATCCAGCATATCCAGGTATTGCTGGTTCGTGTACACTGTTCTACGTGGTCGTGGCATGTTACTTACGGTTTACGGTTCACAGAATCTTTCGCGAATTACACGTCATGCACTTGACCTATTAAACGCGTGACTGGAGCGGCGCACTGCGCAGGCGGCGACGCGCATGCATTTCTATGCAGGGGAGCGGGTGGGCGCACCCCGCGACCCCGCAGACGAACGCGGGGATCGATCGAGAGGCCCCGATGTAGTTAAACTTTGTTCATGCGCCGAATACTGTTTGGCGGCATTTCTTTTGAAGGACATGCCTACTGAATGAGAGCTCGTACTCGTACCTACATTGTAGTAAGACCGCGTAGTAAACTGGTATACTAGCATTACTAGCGGACGCATCTTGATACTTTAAATTTATTAAAGTTTTAATTATCATTTTTACTATTTATTTTTTTATCGTGTTTATTAATTTTGGACTTTATGTAGGTAAATGACAAGATATATCACGTTTTTAAAATTAATAATTTGACAATTTTAATACACGATATTATGGGCTTAAATACATTAGTATCATGGGTAGAATACGGGGTTAAAATATTGCCAATGAATTAAAAGTCACGCTGTATACTCTTAAATCTAATTCTATCACAAATACGCGCAAATAAAGAGCTACTCGTGTATGTTTATTCTATACAGTGGTTTTAGAGATACACGATTCTGCAAAACGTTACCCTAGCAGGAAATGCAATATCTCTAAAACCTGAAGACACACAAATTATATTTTCGACGTAAATTACACAAACAACTCTCTGCCCATGCACAATATTTCTCTCTCCGATCATTCGTTTAGATTTTTCCTGCTGGAACAACGTTACTCCAGCAGTTTTTTTCCAAAACGATAAAGCGCACAATTTTTTTATGTGTGCTCATTCACAGCAGATTACGCACTAATTACGTTCCACTCATATCACTCTAGGAGCCACTTTCCTGCTGAAGTAATGTACACCATTCTTCTACAGATTGACCAGACTATTAAGGATAAAAACCTTTCAGTTTTCGGTATTTATAAATGTTACAATGTTTTTTTGCAGTTTGTTGGTCGGTGGGATTCTGGTTTTTGGAGCATATTGGCTAACGATGTACTTCATTAAGCCACCTGTACGAGATAAGCTTCCATCAACTTTACCTACAACTTTGCCACCAACTATACCAACCACTCAAACAACGACCCAACCAACAACAACAAAAACAAGAACAGAGCGTCGAACAACCACACGTATTTGTCATACCAACAAACACGGTAAATTGATTTGTCACAAAGCGAAGACTACGCTTGGACCCTATACAGACCGATATAAAACTACAACCCTACCTACAACGCTACCTACAACGCTGCCTACAACGCTGCCGCTATCTGAACCACCTGAAAAACCTAAAGGACCAGAAGAACCAGAAGGACCTGAAGGACCAGAAGGGCCTGAAGGACCTGAAGGACCAGAAGGACCTGAAGGACCAGAAGGACCAGTAGGACCAGAAGGACCTGAAGGACCACAAGGACCACTAGGGCCAGAAGAACCTGAAAGACCTGGAAGACCTCAAGGACCTGAAAGACCTAAAAGACCAGTAGGACCAGAAGGACCTGAAGAACACGAAGGACCTGTAAGACCTGGAAGACCTCAAGGACCTGAAAGACCTAAAAGACCAGTAGGACCTGAAAGACCTCAAGAACCTGGAAGACCTAAAGGACCTGAAAAACCTAAAGGACCAGAAAGACCTAAAGGACCAGAAAGACCTGAAGGACCCGAAAGACCTGAAGGACCCGAAAGACCTGAAGGACCAGAAAGACCTGAAGGGCCTAAACAACCTGAAGGACCAGAAGGACCTGCAGAACCTGAAGGACCGGAAGGACCTGAAAGACCTGAAGGGCCTATTGGACCAGAAGGACCTGAAGAGCCTGGAGGACCTGAAGAACCTAAAGTACCTGAAGGACCTATAGGACCAGAAGGACCTATAGGACCAGATGGACCTATAGTACCAGAAGGACCTGAAGGGCCTGAAGGACCTATAGGACCAGAAGGACCTGAAGTGCCTGAAGGACCTAAAGAACTTGAAGGACCGAAAGGACCTGAAGCACCTGAAGGACCTAAAGGACCAGAAAGACCTGACGGACCTGAAGGACCTGAGTTACCAAGACCTGACGGACCTGAAGGACCTGAGTTACCAGATAAACCTGAAGGACCTAAAGGACCAGAAGGACCAGAAGGACCTGAAGGATCAGAAGGACCAGAAGGACCTGAAGGATCTAAAGGACCAGAAGAACCTGAAGTACCAAAAGGACCTGAAGGACCAGAAGGACCCGAAGGACCTCAAGAGACCCCTCGTCAGAGGTGGGGCACCCACTGGGAATCCAGGTTAGTAAAGAATATTCATTTGGATTATACAAGGTTAGTCGGAAAGGGGGTACTAATCCGCAGGCCACTTTAAGTATCACTGATGGCGGTTTTAAAGCAAGTGTTTTTGATCATTTTTATTTCCATGTAAAATAAATTTTATTTTACTATTTTCAAAAATTCTTTGTCCCTGCTTTAGTTACGAATTCAGAAAATGGAGCTTCTAATTTGTGACCCTAATTATAAAGCTAAAATGTAAATACAGCTGTTCATAGCTCAGCATGGATAAATTTTAGCGTTTTTTTATATAATTTTTGGACAGCTATTTCTTTTGAATTAATACGGGTACTTTAACACCATTTCGGATTAGTACCCCCTTTTTAACTAACCTTGTATAGTAAGTTAAATAACAGACGGCGTTCCCTTAAACCCGTTAAACTACACATTAAAATTAAAAATACGAGTAAAAACGAAAAAAAACAATTCCGAACGGCCTGTTCAAAACCAAAATAGTAGCTTAGATAGGTTAAATGCGATGTTGCTGTGTTTTTTCAAATTGATAGACAAGTGCCCATGTTGTAAGCGTTGCTTTGACATATATATTTTTTTAGTTTTTTTTTTTAGTTTTGTATCTTCGGACGTTATAGTATAACCGATTAACGGGAACGCCTTTCGTTAGTTAACATACTGTATTATTACAAAGTTGTTAATTCAGTACTCCCGTTGTTATTTCGGGTTCCGTCAAACTAAGAACCAATGTACAGGGTGTTAGCGAATTCGTGTAATTCCTTCAAACCGCGTTATCTACTGGTGACACTGATTGATTCAGCAAAGGTTTTTTTCAGAATCAACAAAAAACAGTTTTCAAAAAATTTACCATGGTTTTCTGTATCTGAGTAATTTTAGCGTCCCAAGTTAACTGAATGCGTGGAGCGATATCGTGCTACTCGTGCCCGTCAGCTGTGTCGCCGTGCCTTCATTGATTTATGCATGGCATCGAAATTTCAAATCAAATAAAAAAGAACATAAATGAAAAAAAAAACTTTTTAATCAATCTAAATCCCGTGCGGGGTTTATCCATGAAAAGTTCATTTGGTTTGAAGGAATTACACGAATTCGTTAACACCCTGTAGTTTCGCCATGTCCGTCTGTCTGTTCGTTTGTCACAGCAGTTTAACTCCAAGATTGTTAGGCTATAAAGCTGAAATTCGGCATAGCTATACGTATTTATAATACCTACAACGATAAACAATTAAATATTTAAAAAATCCCTCCCACCCTTCATGTAAATTGGTAGTTTTTTTTATTCGTATATTAGATGGGCTACCAGATTTGACTAGTGGAATTACTTTACTTTATTTCATCAAGTCAGAAAATACATCAGAAGCACACGAATTGAACTTTGTTGCTAAGTGCAATAATATCAATTATGTATGAGATAGTCTTTACTGACAGTCCCCATAGATCTGCACATGTTTTTACATCGAGACTTTGGAAAGATTCTACAATATCTTTTCCATTAACAACTGAAAATTCAAAATGTGTGTTGTTGTCAAATTCTTCTACACATCGTTTGAGTATGAAGTAAGCGACAGTGTAAGATGACAGCAGAGTTTTAGTTGTTAGAAAGGAATGTCAAAAATGTATGGCGCGTGTCCCCACCCAACAATAACGGCAAGACACATGTCGTTAGAAAGCTCTCTTCATGACTATCATTTATTACTATGGCATTTAGTCCAAAACATTGTGTAAAAAAAAAAGTTTTCCATACAAAAATCGTTTATTCCAAAAATCAAAAAAATCACATTAGAGTAAAAGACAAATGAAAAAAATCAATAAATAACATTGGCTTTGTAATATGCTACTCTAGGGCAGATGGGTTAGTAGGACTTTTAAAAAATCACGCTGTATAGCACATAAATCATAGACTTAAGGGGTCATCAATAATGACATCATTCAAACGCTGCTGGAGCAACGAAAGGGGCATGCCTTGCGTATCCTATGTACCATATTATCAAACTTATTTAGGTATTTTTACATAAAATCATACATTTTTTTTAGCTGTAACTTTTTTCACACAGTGTTTTGGACTAAATGCCCATAGTAATAAATTATAGTCATGAAGAGAGCTTTCTAACGGCATATGTTTTGTTGCTATTGCTGGGTGGGGATATTTTGGTCGTCCTTCTTTAGGAATACTAGTGAAATAAGATTCAAACTCCTTTGCTACCTCCGTTTCCGCCCTAATATCTTCATTGTTTACTTTCAAATGAATGTCAAGGTTGCGTACTGTGGATCTACTTAATTCAGAATTAATTATATTCCTTTCATATGACTGCCTCATTGGTCTAGTGGTTGCAAGTGCGACTGCTGAGCATGAATTCCTGGGTTCGATCCCTAGGTCGGGCAATGTGTTATTGGGTTTTACCGTTTGGCATTTCTCAGTAGCAGCCCGGAGTCTGGATTTGTGCCCGGTTGATGGCAATAGGCTCGCCCCCTATTACTTGGGACTTAAACATAGTCGCGAAATGAGGGTGTACTATACACCTCTGCCCAACCTTGTGGGGAATACAGGCGTGATGTTATGTTATATTCCAGGTTGTTTTTATTTTATTTCTAGATAATTTTATGAATTTTTTGCTGTGTTAGGATTTTGCTGAAGAACAGGCTCATTTGAATATTTTGATTAATTTTTAAATCAACCATGATGCAGTTTTTCAATAATTCACATTACAATAAGAGTTCTTGGAGTTGTTTTGTTTAATATTATTATATTTTATTATTAAAAACTTTACCGAATCACTACATTAGCCTAAAAATATTTTTATTTCAGATAATATAGAGAAACGCGAGTGCTCATTACTCGAAGAGGAATAGCCATACGGATCATTTCCCCGCTGTCAACTCACTTATGCCCAACTGCAGAGAGCAACGTGGCTACGATGACTTGGAGTGGAGTAGCCATAGAGAACATTCCACATGTGGCGCGATAGATGTCGCCACAGGTACCTTAATGCTGCTGTAGTGATTAATTTATATTATTTGTTCAGTTGATGTTTGGTATAAATAATAGAATCCTACAAAAAGTTTGGCAAAGCCATAATTCATATTTTGAGGCTAAATATCTCCTTGGAGAAATGTCGCAGAACATTGGCGTCACAATAAAAGATAGTTAGAATATTACGCCCTAAAATAATATAAAAGTATTTTGGACGGGAAGTAAAAAGAAAACAGTTTTACTAAAATCCTTTCTTAGTGCTAACCCGGCCTGTCCACATCTCCACGTTACGTTACGTTCACGTGCAAATTTACGTTACCGTACCGTAGGAATGCACGTCAGGATTATTGTTAGATTTATCGTTGACCATGTAGATCCTGAATTTTAATAAGAGAAACAGTAAGGTATGGTTTTAAAGCATCGGAGCACGTAGATGGCGACTAACTCGCGGGCGTGGAGAGCGCGGGCGGACCGCATATACGTGTGCGCTTGAGGCTAGAGGCGGAAAGTGTTACGATACGGTAACGTAAATTTGCACGTTACGTCAAGGCACCGTGACACGTTACCGCACTGTTCCATGTCGACGACGTCGCCGTCGTGACGTGGAGATGTGGACAGGACCTACGTCGTTTATGGAACTCCTGTGCAAAATTACATGCTTCTAGAACCGCTGATTTTAGCTGTGAAATATTTGTCAGTCACACTGACTGTGTTTGAGTTTTATTAAGTAAAAGATTTCTACATTAATTTTATCTTTTATGTTTTTGATGTAATTTACAGTTGGACATTCTTTATTTAAAATCATTTTAAAACTCTTCAATTACACAATATTTATGGTGATACATTTATCATCATAAATATTCGCCATAAGAAGGTAAATGAAGAGAATGCCAGCGTCTTGGTCGCGTCCACTTTGTGCTGGCGCTGTCGAGTATTATAAATGAGCGTAGTTTAGCAGAAAGCAACAATAGCGAAAATACCTTAAAACGGCCATATCTCAAAACGTGTTTTTCGTCGATGGTCGCTTTTTGCTAAACTACGTTCAAATTAGAATAAACGTGCCTTACCACCGGAGATGTGCTATGCAGCTATGCTACGAGAATGTAAAAGCTAAGCTACGAAGCTATGTGACCGTTTCCACTGATGCTAAGTTATGTAGCGGAGCGAGTAAGATGTACTATAAAAATGTACCGCCGCAAGGTAGCTGTGCGAGGAAGACGCGCAGCTCGACCTATGCGACGTATTGACAATAGGGAAGGCACGGGAAGCGGCGCCACGGTGCTCTGCAGATAGCTACACCACTCGCGACCATCTATAGCACGTATCCTTCCATATATGTATAAAAAACGTAGCTTAGTTGAATCAGTTTCCACCAGTGCTATGCTATGCGGACCAATGAATATGATTGGTGGATATCCAACGCATCCATAGCAACGTTGCATAGCACATCTTTGGTGGAAAGGCACCCTAAAGTAAATGTATACTTAAACCTTCCTGGAAGTTTTTTTTTTTTAGTTTGAAAGTTTAAAATATGTACAATAGTTTTTTGTGATGTTGCTATGTAATAAATAATGAAGAGAAAATATTGTAATTATTTTTTTATTGTTTTTATATTTTATGCATGTAATGGTTTGTTTTAAATACAGTGCATTACGAGAGGAGATTTTCATTTAAACCTGGGGCCTACCTGCAAAAAGTTTTAAGGCGAGAAAAAAAAACTGGCCTCTAAAAAGAGACTCATCTAGTGGTCAATTTCCGAACTACCTATTGATTGGATAGTTAACTAGCCGTCTATTTTGTATCCAGAAATCTAGTAATAGATAAGCGAAGTTTATCTTATTATCGAAAAAAAAATCTGCTGTTCCCACATTTTGACGAGTTATGCGAACATAAATGTAGGGAACAGTTGTTTTTTTTCGCGATTTCATGTTTGGTCCCATAGTAAAAGTTGTTCATAGTGATGAGTACAATCTCCCATTTCGGTTCCTGTATAATCTACGAGGAAACCTTGAAAGGCTTTTCCCTCTCAATACGTCCATCCAGTGCTAAAGTGCGTCTGTCACGACCATCATTTACTGTAGTGCGTAATCCCTTTAAATTATAATGTCTAGATCATCATCATCATCATTCAGCCGGAAGACGTCCACTGCTGGACATAGGACTCCCACAAGCTATCCATGTTGGGGGGGTTTGCCATAATCGCCACGCTTGGCAGGCGAGTTGGCGATCGCAGTATGGTTGTTAAAGTACTCAGAGAACGGTGCTGCCCATCCTCTAGTGAATCCCTTAGTCGCCTTTTACGACACCCATGGGAAGAGATAGGGTAGTGCTATTCTTTACGTCCGGCATCACACGGCACTAGTCTTATACAAACGTAAAATACAGTAAAATGAGAAAATACAAAATTAAAAAAATATCCTAATCCTAACTAATATTATAAACGCAAAAGTAAGTTTGTTTGTTTCTTACGTTTTCACGCCTAAACCACTGAACCGATCATGCTGGAATTTTGCATATACGTAGTCAGGTATACAGAAACAGACACAGAGTATCTTTTATCCCGAAAAAAAGTACTGTTCCCGAGGAAAACAACAGTAACGATATAGATGGCGCCACGTGTCTTTCGAATTATGATTGAATTATGTTATTAATTAAAGATACTTTAGTAATGTGTTACGAGTTTTTTATTATAAATTAACGCAAGTGAAGCCGCGGGCAAACGCTGAATAAGTCCTGGGGCCCAATTCTCCTAAAATAAATTGTTACCAAACGCAATCGAACCACAACCGTCAGTCAGTTTTTGTTTTCGAAAACTTTCGAAATGATTGATTTTGTTTTTTGTGTCAAACAGTTTGATAGCTTTTGAAATTGAGAACTGTCTGAATGAACGGTTCGGCCTTGGTTCGGTTGTGATTTATCAAGATTTATTTTAGGAGAATTAGGCCCCTGGTTAATAGAATTTTGATTCGTGCAAATGAAATGGTATAATAAATATTGTGACGCTGACTTTGTAGATGTAGTCGTCAACGTTAACATTATGACGTTAATCCTTATAAAGTAGCTTTATGTGGGTATTGCGTGATTTGTTATATTAGAATGCTTAATTTATTTAAGGAAAGTTGGTAACCTGCGATAAATTGGTTTTATTTTGATGTATTTGAGTTTTGAGAAGCGTTGTATTAAAACACTGAAGTGAAGAGTTTTTAATGCACTGATTTAGTGGTGTTTTTTTTCTTGCGGTTGGTGTAAGTGATCGTATCTAAACCACCTAATAATCCCGTGTGGGGACGGGCTAGAATATAAAACTTCCTCACCGCTTGCTGGCAATAGACGCGTGTTGTAAGATTCAACGAAACCCAGCACGCGACGTGGTAGGATCTATACGGTCCGCCTGGCTAGTTACCACCCTCACATTTAAGTCCGGTGCCAAGCAGTTTACTGTGTTCCGTCATGTGTAGGTATGTGAGAGCCAGAGGGGTATAGGGAAATCTCTCTATATCTCTGTTACTTGAATTCGTGTGCTCCATCTTAGACCCTGTCTGCGCCTACCATCAGGTGCGATGAGGGTCAAGCGCGACCAAGTCAAAAATAAAAAAAATAAGGACTCAATAAAAAATAAAAAAAAATTTTGTTATAAAAATATGTTTTGTTGGTGAACATTTCGATGCCACGCATAAATGAATGAAAGCACGGCGACACTGGCGGGCACAACTAGCGAGATATCGCTCTTTGCAGTCATTTAACTCGTTGTTCTAAAATTGATCAGAAAGAGAAAACCAAAGGCGAATGGGCAAAAAAAACCCAGATTCAACAGAAACGACTCATATTGGTATTTGTCACACTTAATGTCGTAAACAATTCTACATAATTTTTTTTTCCTTAGGCTCCGTCTGGACCCTGTAAAATGAGGTCAAAGTTTGAAAAATGTCTGTTCGTGTAGTCGGTGTAGTACAGAATTAAATGAATATTTATACTAATAATTCTACTGTGGATCACTGTTGAGTATAGACATCCCCTATAAATTGTCACCACGCCGGGTGCTTGCTCAGAAAATGGGTAAAAACATTTCTATGGCTTATCAAAGCCATATATGAAATTTGACTGTATTACTGAACACACGGCGACTTTTTGTGGCGATGCAGCAGTGCAATTCTGTAAGAATCTCACCTCGATCACGACTGTCAATTAGACACTTGTCGTGACACAGCGTGGATAACAAAACTACGCGTTATTGATTATACTGTCGATTATCTGTGTGTTATTTGCTTCTATTATCCATACTGTGACATTATGGATATCGAGCTAACCGTCGATATTGAGGTAGGTTTCTTACAGAATGACACTACAGTAGCGATGCAGTCGCGCATATGTATCGAAACAGCCGCGATGCTGTCGCTGGCTGTGTATCTTCGCACAGATTCTGTACGCGATAGTAGTAGATTCAGTAGCGATGCAGAAGCGCGTTTACAAAACGCGACAGCATCGTTACAAAAAGTCGCCGTGGGCGAGGGGCCTAAGAGTTGATGTTAATGTCGCTGTAGTCTGTTAGGGTAAGGATACACAGTGACACTGACATTCGACACAATGCAATCGCGACACTGAAATTAAACCCGAGCTAATGCGCAACTCTGTGTAACAGCAATGTACACACTACGACACTCGGTGTCGACACTGAGTGTCGAGTGTCATGTGTCGCCGTGTATCCTTACCATTACACCACAGCAGTATTGCGAAGTTCGAATGTGGCGTGATACATGTCGCCACAACGCGTGATCCTACTCTCCGAAACAAGGATATTGCACTAACCAGAAAACTTGTTTGGATTGCAGTTTCAGACCAGATTTTTTCCTACCATGATGGCGATTGCGATGAGTACGAGCATGTGATGATCCTCTTAAGGAACTACCTATAACGGGAGCCCGAGGCGCGCACAAAGTACACTGCGTTTCGGGCGCTTATTAAATTGTATCATAAAGGACAATGAGTAATGATGGCCCACCTCTCAATAGAAATAAGATTCAACCATTCGTGGCACCCGCGGGTTTTTATATGAAATCTTTTTTGTTTTAAAGTGAAATACTACTAATACTACCTTATAAATATCCATAACGAATATGTTACACTGAGACGGACTGAGACAACTTTAAGACATCGTATCTCGGAAAGTACTAACATTTGACCATAGTTTCATTAGTAACTAATGTTCCGCATATAAAACCCTATCCAACGGTATTTCAAATGTTACTATTGAAGGGTGGGCCCAGACTCCATACATTTGTTTCCCACTCTCTTTTCTATGCAACGGATTACATCAAGCGACGTCCGGCAAGCGTGCTTCATAAGCGGGTATGATGCGCGCGCGCCCCTCTCTTATTACTATTTTTACTTGTGGTTTTTTTCTGCATCAATAATAAAGTTACAAGAAACAGCACGAAGCATGTTGACGGTTCAAAAGTTACGACAAAAATGTGTACATTTTGTCGCGTTTGACCCTCGTCGGGAGAGTGTAAGTTCAACGGTCAACGAGCTCACGGCGAGCGTTCGACTAGCGCTAGCGAAGTGAGCGCGCGCCCCGTGCGCTTGTTATAACTAGAACTAGTCCCATAAAGAAGTGGACCTTTGTAACGGGGGATTTACACGGGTCGATTTTAGCCGTGCGGTAAGTCACCAGTCGCGTCACTTGTAAAGATCGAATCACCACCCTATTTACACCGGTCGTCAAAAATCGTATGCGACTTGTTCATTTTCGAAGGAAATGTTGAGCAGAGCGGGTTGCCGGCATCGTTATGGTTAGTAGTTCAATTATGTATTCAAGATATTGTTCCGAGGCGGGCGATCGCCTGCAACTGACCATTTACACGGTCGATTTTAGTCACCTGCCGCATGCAGCTTGTCGCCGCACGGCAAAATCGTATGGCACCCGACTTTGGGGCTTGCGATTTTAGTCACTTGCGGCCTAGTCGAATTGTCATTTAGACGATCGATTTTCGTCATGCGGCCTAGCCGTGCGGCGAAAATCGACCCGTGTAAATCCTCTATAAGACGCGGTTAGGATTTCTAGGCTGCATACAAAATTCTGAATTAAGTAAATACTATTTGCTCATACTGTCCTGTAATGTAAAAATAGAAAAAAAATCCTTCACATCTGACATCAAACGTTATGATCAAAGTGATCAACACACATAAAAAAGAAAACTGGCGCACAAAATAAAAAAAAGATTACAACCATGTTTTAACAACTATCCACGAGTTTTTGTAAATACATAAACTCATTTACTGAAAATGGGTGATATTTATTTTCAAAAATGGTGCAAAGTTTTCGGAGGACTGGTAAGTTATATTTTTACTTTTTTTTTTTGATTTGACGTTATCGTGATCTACGGGATTGTCATAATCACGTAGGTAGTGGTTTTGTATTCTATGATGAACACGTTTTCCTTTTTATTAATTATTTTGGATGATAAATCATGATAAATATTGTTCTATTAATCACGAAATAGATATGTACAGAAGGTCCATGAAAAAATCAAAAATATCGCTAAAGGTGGTAAGTACTGCATCTAAAAGTTTACGAACATTAGAACTCGATAGTATAGTAGTTCAATATCAAATTCTAAAACTTGATTTAATTCATAAACATACGTTATCCTACTGACATTATAAGGGATACAATAAAAATTAATAAAAACAAAATTGTTCCCACTTTAAAAAGACAGCTTTAAAATTAATAAGTTGCACTTCATTTTAATTCATCTAACCTCAAAGTTCCTCGCAATAAGAAATAAAATGACGAATAGATAGCTGAAAGGTAGGTTAAGTTATGTTATAACATAACTAATAAATTGGCCCTACATTACTTATTATTACATTATTATCTACTGTAGGTGAATATTTGTTTTACCTTATAAAACGTCACAATAATATTTTACTATATTGTTGTCGAAAAGTTCTCAAAAGAGGAGCTCGTGGCTAAATAATTACAGCCGCATAGACCGATCTTCCGGGTTAAGCCACGCTTGCCGAGGTTGGTCTGTGGATGGGTGACCATTTACCATAGCGAGTTTCCTCCGTGCCTCGGAAAGCACGTAAAGCCGTTGGTCCCGGCTGTCATTTGTAGATCTTTGACAGTCGTTACTGTTGGTCAGAAGCCAGAAAGTCTGACAACCAGTCTTACCAAGAGTATCGTATTACCCAGTTACTGGGTTGTGGAGGTCTGATAGGCAGTCGCTCCATGTAAAATACTGATATTCAGCTGCATTCGGTTCGACTGGAAGCCGACCCCAACATAGTTGGGAAAAGGCTAGGCAGATGATGATGTTGTCGAAAAGTTTTTAATATATCATGTTCGTAACAAAGAAAAAACTTAAAAAAAAGAATTTAGCGGGCCAACCGGTCGCATTAACCTTAAAACTATTACGTTCTACTTTCCTATACCGTAACGTAGAATCTTGTAGTTCTTCATCCATTATAAGTTGTCCTTCTGCATCGTATTTGCAGCATTAAGACTTTAAATTATGTGGCATGTGACAAAGATCAGAGCGCGAAGAAATTACAGGGGCGCGTTAATGAGGCATTTTTCCTTTACGAGAACGAAGAAGGTAGGTTGCGTACAAAATTGCGACAACGTTCAAGTCACGCTTTGTAAGATTTATGCCATTAATGTATAAATAAGGAAGTAAGGTGGTTTTAAATGAGAAAATGAGCGAAATAAATGTGTGTTTTTATACCCATATGGTTTTCGTCGTGTCATCGATTCAATGTAAGAACTTTAACAGCGGTTAAAAGAAAGAAAGAAAGAAAAAATATTTATTATGGACTCACACAGGCAGTTACAGAACAAAAACAATAAACAAAAAGAAAAAATTAAAACTACCTGCACGAGGCCAAAAAAGGCTCCTATCTCAGCATAATGCTGCGACATTTAAAAAAAAACAATGTCGCAACGCTGGTTTTCTGACAGGACCTTAGTGATGCCCCGGGCAATAACGACACAAATAGATAAATAGATCAATTATGTAGGTACAATATTAAAATACTACTAAATAAAAACAATAAATAGTTTATCATAAACATATTATTATGTGTTCCGTGTGTGTAGTAATAAAAAAGTGTAGTAATATTCAATAATAATAAACTACGCACTGCATCCGAACCGGATCCGTGAAAATAAAAATATAAAAAACTCGGACCGAATTCGGATATTGCTTTTCGCACTGCATCCGATCCGAATTCGTAAAAATACGGATCTAGAGTCTAAAAATCTCGAACCGAATTCAGATATTGCTTACACTAATCCGATCTCTGATCAAAATCCAAAAAATTCGGGGGCCATCTTTGGCATATGTCCGATTTGAATCCGAGATAATGCGAAAGCGTTCATGTAAACAGTACTACGGCTACTTCGGTCTAGTCGTGACGCCTTACGACAAATCGTGGTACAGTTTTTCCCTCGAGAAGGTAATAATATATTATCATGCGGAAAGAGTATTTTTTTATGGCGATAAGTAACATAAAGTAAATGCACGTTGTCTGTGGTTGATGGCTGTTTCTGCTGCCGTTTCTTATGTTATCTTTATGAAGAATGAGCGTTTATATTTACTTAACCGTTGTACTCACTTATACAGAAATACAAGACAGTTTTACATGACTTGGTAGTCTTTTTATGTTTTGAGTTTCCTTGCTTCTTTTTAGTCAATAGAAAGAAGGAAAGAAAACAGTATTTGCGTTTTACGGGACGCACATAGTAACCGAAAAATAACAAAACGTAAAAATTTGGGAAAATATGCGTCATATCCGAGCAAATAGGGTGGGATAATAGACTAATGCATGAAATATATTTTTCAAAAGATACTTGTATAAGTCGTAGACACTTTTCAGTGTAACAGCGATTATGCACTGCATCCGATCCGAATCCGTGAAAATACGGATATAAAAAAACTCGGACCGAATTCGGATAATGCTTTACGCACTGCATCCGATCCGAATCCGTGAAAATACCGATACAGAGTAAAAATCTCGGACCGAATTCGGATGTTGCTTACGCACTATTCCGATTTCTGATTCAAATTCAAACTTTTCGTCCGTCAATTGTTCTTCCAAATTAGAAACTCACGGATGACGGATAGAAATCGGATGACGGATGCCGGATGTAGTGCGTAAACTACTATACAAATAGTTCTATGGCTACTTCGGAACGTATTTTCACGGATTCGGATCGAATGCAATGCGTACCTAACCGCTGTAAGGACTTAAAAAAAAACCTTTTTCCAAATAAAATCACTAACTAGTATGTAGCAAATTTTAGTCACTTGTCGACAAGATTTCTGTGATTCTGGCTTATAAAGCGCCATTAATGCATCCACCATAATTTTGAAAAAAATATTAAGCTGTTCGACATTCGTTGCTGCCAAAGAGTTGCAGGTACCATGAAAGTAGAATAGAAGCCATTTTTTTAGTACAAATATAAATGAATTGTTTATTCCGCCATTTCGGAGCTTTGATAGTTACTAGTAGCACATCTACTATTAGATGTAGTATGAATATGTTTACATTACACAAGAAAAATAAAGTATAAACATATTCAAACATATGTCATGTAAATAAAGTAGGTACTGAAGAAATTAACACGGAAAATAATAATGTTGTCACTTTATTTACTGAACTGTACAATTAGTGACGTGATCACGGGACCAATTATTTATTTGTGTTAATTTTATTAAAACTACAAACTATGTTAATATTACAGTAAAAAATTACAAGCAAAACAAATTAATTATGTTTTTATGCTTAATTTATGGTATAAGTATAGTGTAATGAAAACGCGAACGAAACAAATATTGAAATTAATTATTATATTTGTCTATGTTACAGTCAAAACTCTTAACCGGTAAAACTACTTTTGACTGCAAAAAATAGTCAAAACTGCTTTTGACTAAAGACGTTGGTCAAAACTAGTTTTTACTAAAAAAATATTGGTCAATAATGGTTTTGTCTAAAAAATATCGGATAAAAGTCGTTTTTACAACGTTTTTCGTTAAAAGTAGTTTTGACTGTTTTTTGCAGTTAAATGTACCTACTTTGGACCGGTTAACGGTTTTGACCGTAGCATATACATATAAACCATGAAATTAATTAGTTTTAAGCTTGCATTGTAACGCTTGCACGGATAAGTGTTATTGCAGAGTTTTCTCACAAAGTCTGCAAACTAACTTACATAGTATATTTTGTTTGCAGACCCCGGAGTTGTAGACGTAAGTCTGTATGCGTTGCTGTTAAACGCCACTGAAATCATTGGCGACTTGGCCGAAAATAACATGTATACAGATCACTACCAGTGGCAGAGGGAAATGTTTGGCCACAGTGTATGTAAAACTGTTAAAATATTTAAAATAACATTAAAATCTTACAAATTCTTGAGTGATACTCTGCAATCTCACTTAATTCTGCAATTTAATTTACTACTTTGCAGGACTTTTTATTTTAATTTAATCAGTAAAAATATATTAGTCATTGGTCTAGTGGTCGTAAGAGCGACTGCTGGACGTGAGGTCCTGGGTTTCGATCCCCAGGTCGGGCAGTGTAATTGGATTTTTTCCGTGTGGAATTTCTCAATAGCAGCCTGAAGTCTGGATTTGTGCCCGGTTGATGGCAATAGACTCGCTCCCTATTACAAAACTGAGAGTGTACTACTCGAGTGTAACTAGAGGGTGTACTATACTCCTCTGCCCAGCCCTTTGAGAAATACAGGCGTGATGTTATACTATGTAATGTCATACTAATCTATAATAATACATTCCCTTAAGTATTGTTTTGCAGAACCACTTAAATTCTGCAGTATCACTTAATATTATAATTAAGCAGCTGTTTTTAATTTCAGTTCAGTATTCCACGACCGTCTTGTCCAGGTCCAGTAAATGGCACTGCTATGTGTGTTGTCAGGAACTGGCTGCGAACCCATGAAGAAGCACAGGTAAATACTGGCCAGGTAGGTACATTACATGGAGCAAATATAAACAGAAGTTGGCCTAAGTAACTGTGCACTGTGATACCAGTTAGGTCCTGACGTCATCACTGTGGGCATGGCCTTCGTCAGTCTGTCAGCACTCGTCCTATGCATACGACGTTTGCGCTCCCATTCAATTTTATTGTTTTCATTAATTGTCGTGTGTTATCTTGCAAAAGCTACTTGGATAAACGTTCTGATGCCATGAATGGTATCGCATTTCACCTATAAGTAATTTTACACGTAAATTACTACATTTGAGACACTAGAGCCATCTAACGTAATATGGCTAAACCACGTGTTAGTTATCTATAATATCCGAAGCTTTTAGTTTTTCGTATTCACCGCTAGATGGAAAATATAGAAGTAGGCGGGGTGTAACGCTCTCCTCGTCCCGCAAAATGTCACGCATCGTATTATAGGAAAATCGCATTACAGCGTCTCCCCTTTGTATTTGCTCCGTGGTATATTAGTCCACTGCAAAACATTGATCTTAAGGCCATGGTCTGTCACAAATGCCGTAGGTTGCGTCCGTCGTGGCGCTGTATGCGGCCGACGAATGCTTATTATGGAAATGATCTATACCTACTGGTCTCACTCAGATGCCGTCAGGCGTGCGATAGAGTTTGTAATAGACCACGGTCTTAGAGTTCTATTATGTAGAAGAAACAGCCCTAAATTAAAGGGGTACTCGTACAGGTAAACTCTTTGGAGACATTTGGTAATTTTTCAAGCTGTCAATTTTTTTGTATAATCTTATTGGCCCTGTTTTATACAAGGTTAGTCGGAAAGGGGGTACTTTAACACCCTTTCAGATTAGTACCCCCTTTCTGACTAACCTTGTATAAGGTTCAATTCTTTGTATCAGAGTGAAACAATTTGAGTAGCAGAAGTTGTTGCAATCTGATGATAAACTTTGTCATACAAATTATTCTACGGCAGTTGTCTAATGCTACCTTTATTAAAATATGTTACTTTTAGTTTATTTTAAATTCTGCCTGCCTGTCTGTCTGTTAATATCCAATCTTGTGTGTGAATAAAACTCCTGTTATCCGAATAGCCTGTTTGCATCCACCAGCATACTTTCACTATATTTTTAATCAAAACTTTGCGAGAATCCAATCTATTCTGTTTCAGGTGATGTTAGCCAGTGTCCTGGTGGTAATAGGTCTTTGGTGGCTGGTGCGAGCTATTCTTACTCTTCTTATAAATCTGGTCTGTCCTTTGTTGATCGTCATATTAGCAGTGGTCAGTATATCATTCTTTTATTTTTTAATAACTATATGAACAGAGTGTAAACGAATTTATGTAATTCCTTAACACCACACATTCTACTACTGGTGTAAATTGATACCGCAAGGGACTTATCTTGGTTAAAAATAAAAATCTTTTTTTTTCCTCGCGGTATGGGTAAGTGGTCGTATCTAAACGACCTAATTAATGAAATATCAATAAAGATATAAGTGAAAGGTGAGTTAGTTGCAAAAAAAAAGAAGAAAATGCATGAACGCATGAATTAATAAAAATACGGCGACACAGCTGGTGGGCACACCTAGCGCGATATCGCTCTTTGCAGTCAGTTAACGCGGGGCGCTAAAATGATTCTATTTTTTTTTATTTTAAATCTTAGGCCCCCCGCTTATTGTGATTTTTCGTCACGGTGACTTTTTCTTACCAAGTCAAATGCTATGAAGATATAGGTATGGTGTGCTCACTATGGTGACGTGACATTACGGTGACAAATATAATTATATTTTCATAGCATTCGACTTGGTAACAAAAAGTCACCGTGACAAAAAAACCACAATCAGTGGGGGGCCTTAATCATATATGGATTACCTGTGTCACCAGTAAGATCACGCGGTTTGAAGGAATTGCACGAATTCGTTCACACCATGTATTGTTTTTGCCAATAGCCGAGATAATTCTTTTAATTAAATAGTAGAGGGAGATAATAAGCTTGCAAATAAAAATATAGTCCTTTTTTATCCTACATCCAAAGATGTTACATTTTTAATGAACAGCTACATGACTGGGCAGCCTGATTCAGAATAATTTGATCAGTTGTCGAAAGATTCGGTAATCTATCTCTTTTGCTCTTGTAACGAGAATCGTAGATGGAAAGAGATAAAAAACCGAATCGGTCGACAGCTGCTTATAGAAATGATTCTGAAACGGGAGTATGTCAAAAAATAAAATGGCTGCCGTTCTGAGAGGTGAGAGTTGGTACTACAAAAGGGCTAAAATTGTTAAGTTTCGTTAATTTTCCTGCAGTTCAATACCTAATAAAATAAATGTACTGTCTTAGTTAATCTAAGGCGACACTGACATAAGGTGAAGGAAAAATATCGTGAGGAAACCTGGACTTTAATGGTCTCAAATCGCCAACCCGCAGTGAGCAAGCGTGGTGATCAATGCTCGTTCCTTCTCTGTATGAGAAGAAGCCTTTGCCCACCATTGGGACAGTTACTGGCTAATATTTATTTTAGTTTTACCTAATACAATGTATAAGTAGGTATATCAAAATATTGTTTTGAAATCCCAACTGCTTGAACTAATGATATCGTTTGTTTTCAACAGGTATGCGTGCCTCAACTACGGGCTCCGATATTAGGTCAAAACTATCCCTTGCTAGCAAACCTACTAAGAAATATACTGTTGAAAATGGCCGAAAATATCAAAACGTGAAACATAGACATTAATTTGAAGTGCTTAAGTTTGAGTCAAAATTATACCAAATTGTTTATCCAAATACTTTTATTTATGGTTATCGAGGTGTGTCTATTTCATTCGTGTGTATGTGTAGAGTGTGGCATACGTGTCCCTAGGTTCTTAGGAGATCCTGGGGCCGTCTTTTGGGGTAATGTAGGATCAACTTTTTCATCATCATCCACTTCACACATTTCACCTTCTTTTTATTTACCTTTTTTTTATAAACCTTTTTTATCACAGGCCACATAGTTTCGGAACACGATCTATATTCAAAAAATTGAAAAGCTCTCGAAAAAGAAGCAAAGTTGCTTTTGCAAGGGATTCTAAAGGCGCTGTGGCCTGTGATAAAAAAAAAGGTTTATAGTAAATAAAAATAAGGTGAAATGTGTGAAGTGGATGATGATGAAAAAGGTGATCCTACAAGAGTTTGTGGGATGATCTCCTAAATCAGCATATTTGGTTGACCTCTCTGATGCATTTAAATATTAATATTAATTGTGTTCCGTATTTTTATTTCGAAAAGAAAGTATCTATATATGCCTATTTTTATATAGCCAGTTTTGGAAATATTTTGGTTTGAAATTTTAGGGCCCAGAGCGATCAATTTTTATTTTGGAGATCGTGCCTTGTAGTCTCTATGTCCACAAAATAGTGTGGTGATGCAGTAGTACTCACGGCTACATATCAAGCTATAGATTTCCAGTATGACCTGATCTCGCATTGTATAAGCTTTCGGTGCAATGAGAGGTCAGCTTATATTGGCATTTTATAACTTGATATATACGCGTGAGTACAGCCCGAATATAATAGGAGCGATGAATTAATTTACACGGGTTGATTTTCGCCGCACGGCTAGGTCACACGGCGAAAATCGACCGTCTAAATGACAATTACAACAACTAGGCCGCAAGTGACTAAAATCGCAAGCCCCAAAGTTGGGTTCCATCCGACTTTTGCCGTGCAGCGACAAGCCGCATGCAGCGGGTGACTAAAATCGACCGTGTAAATGGTAAGTTGCAGGCGATCGCCCGCCACACGAGGTGTGTTTTGCGCTGTGTTGTTTCGCTAGAAATGAACAAGTCACATGCGATTTTTGTCAACCGGTGTAGATGGGGTGGTGATTCGATTTTTACAAGCGATGTGACTGGTGACTTGCCGCACGGCTAAAATCGACCCATGTAAATCCCCCATAAGCTGGGTCTGCTACCATATTTTTGTTAGAAATAGCGCTTACATGATGTTTTTCTAATAAAATCACCCAAGCATGTTATCCGAAACGAATGGAAAACAACTCCCCGTTCGCCTGCGGGGGGAATGTGAGTCAGCTGTCATAAAATTCGCCATTCTTTTTTTTTTGATATTTTGTCTGACATCTGCAAGGTTAGTCGGATAGGGGGTACTAATCCGAAAGGAAAACCCTTTCAGATTAGTACCCCCTTTCGGTTTAGTGAACCCATAATGAACAACTTTTGTTCTACAACTTTCCCCAAAATTCAATAGTTTAAGAGAAATAGCTGATCAATGATTTCATAAAAAATACGCTTAAATCAAATGGTTCTTAAAAAAGTTAGCAATATCTTTGTTTTCACTACAACCGCCCACACTCACTGGCAAACTAAGCTCACAGTTTCTTAGCGCCCTTCCAGAAAGTACGAAAGATTTTACCCTCAACATGCGAGGCTATAATATCCATTCGAAGCTGGTGTTGGTGGTTCTGACAGTAATTCAGTCTTGATTTTAAAGTTTTACGAGTGAGATCATGTTAAAAAATAATGTAAGTAGATATTACGCTACGCTTTCTTACCTGAAAAATAAAAAAGTATAAATCCTACAGTTTTATGGCTACAAATGAAATAAAAGTGGTAGTGAGCTGTACAGTCTTCAGTACCAGTTGTAAAAAGCCACCTCACAAAAATAAAGAAGACGCCTTAAAGTTAGTTTTATTAGAAAATGTAGAATAATGGCTAGCTTAATGTACTGGCAGTATAAAGTAATGGAACGAGAGTATTAAAAGTATTACTATAAGAATAACTAATAATCGTATAGAAGCGTAACGCGTGCTCCAAAGTCGTTTATGGTCATGATAATAGCCAACCATCTCGCGTTGGATTAACCAACAAGTCTAGGCATGATTCGCGCTCGCGCGCACTGAGCGAAAATCATTCCTTTTATAAAACAAAGTCGCTTTCCGCTGTCTGTCCCTATGTATTCTTATATCTTTAAAACTACGCAACGGATTTTGATGCGGTTTTTTTAATAGATAGAGTGATTCAAGAAGAAGGTTTTAAGCTATAAAACGTACACGTGCGAAGCCGGGGCGGGTCGCTAGTATAAAATAAACTACAGCTATTACTACAACCATTACTACATTAGTACCAGCCATGGCGCAACCGTGGCCGACAGCGGGGCGTTGTGGGCTGACGGGGGAAGTAAGAGTGAAGCCACACTGCTTTGTTGCGTTGCATTGCGACGTCGCAGCGCTAGATTTGGACCAATCTATAGATTCCAAATGTAGCGCTGTGACGTCTTGGTCCAAATCTAGCGCTGCGACGTCGCCACGCAACGCAACGGAGCAGTGTGTGGCTTCACGCTAAGGCTACTCGGACGTTGCCGCTGCGTTGCGTCGTTGCACCACTGGTTTCAACGTATCGAGGGCTAGAGGGGCAATGCGGTGTCGCAACGCAACGCCGCCTACGATGTCGCAGCGTTTTGGTTTTGGGCGTCTTTGAACGACAAGGGAGTGAAATAAACGTGCGTACTTACTGCGCTGCGATGCTGCTTCGGCGTTGCACCGCATCATACCAGCCCGCTTCGTCTCTCTGGTTCTCTTGTCCGTAGAGCGCGCGTTGCGTCGTTGCTCGACGTCTGAACGCACCGTGTGGCATGTCACAGTGATTTATATGATGTGCGGCCTATCCACATCTCCACGTCACGACGTTGTCAACGTGGAACGGTGCGGTGACGTGGCACGGTGCGTTGACGTAACGTGCAAATTTACGTTACCGTATCGTAAAAATGCACGTCAGGATCATTGTTAGATTTATCGTTGACCATGTAAATCCTGAATTTTAATAAGAGAAACAGTAAGGTATGGTTTTAAAGCATCAGAGCACATAGACGGCGACTAACACGCGGGCGTGGAGAGCGCGGGCGGAGCGCATAAACGTGTGCGTTTGCAGCTAGAGGCGGAACGTGTTACGATACGGTGACGTAAATTTGCACGTTACGTCAACGCTCCGTGACACGTTACCGCACCGTTCCACGTTGACGACGTCGTGACGTGGAGATGTGGACAAGCCCTTAGGACGACGCAGCGTCACTGCTCAGGTGTCGCAACGCACCGGCAACGTATCATGTGGTTTCGCTCTAAGTGTTTATGAAGCGGCGTTTGGGGCCTACACTAAGAAGTGTCACTTCTAATGGTATTATTTATTCTCATGGTATTACACTAAACTTGTACTGGCATTACTTATCCACTTAATTGAGAGGTTGACTGCACAGGATGCGCCAGACGTACAACTGGCGAGGCGTAAGCTGAGCTCTGCATTTGTGTGAGTGCACATAGAATCGATTTCCAAAAAGCACTATAAACCGGTTTAAACCACGCGTCTGCATTCCTTCTCACATAAATGCAAAGCTCAGCTTAGGCGTCGCGAAGGGTACTTCAGTATCGTCCCTCGTGAAAGGCTTTTTCATGCACCTAGTAAACCGTCGAGAGAATTTAATTCGACACTGCCTCACAAGACACCTATACGATCGCGACTCTCTGTGGATCGTAAACTTGGAATTTGATCTAGGGCTGGCACGAGTGACTCCCACTGAAAGTGTTCGCCACACAAAACGCGGGGCGTGAGCCGCGCGAGTCATTCCTCCGATTCAGAACTTTGTCGATAAGCAGTTATCGACCGATTTGGTTTGTTATCTCGTTCCGTCTACGATTCTGGTGACGAGAGAAATAGAGATAGCCGAATAGTTTGACAACTGATTAATCGAATTGTTCTGAATCGTCTGAATCCTTGGTGTGGTATGCTTCATAGTAATCCCTTCTATATAATTCACGCCATAGAGTACTTTTTTATGAAATGACAACTCAGGCCAGCTTTGACTGCCCCGTTGGTCTAGTGGTCATGTGACTGCTGAGCGTGACATCCTGGGTTCGGTCGCCACGGGCCTGATTCTCCTAAAATAAATCTTGATAAATCACAACCGAACCAAGGCCGAACCGTTCATTCAGACAGTTCTCAATTTCAATAGCAAATTGTTTGACACAAAAAACAAAATCAATCATTTTGAAAGTTTTCGAAAACAAAAACTGACTGACGGTTGTGGTTCGATTGCGTTTGGCAACAATTTACTTTAGGCGAATTGGGCCTCTGGTTAGGCAAAGCGCTATTGGGATTTCCGTGTGAAATTTCTCAGTAGCAGCCCGAAGTATGGATTTGCCCAGTTGATGGCAAAAGGCTCGCCTCCTATTAGCCTATTACATGGGACTTTAACATAATGGCGAAATGAGGGTGTAATAGACACCTCTCTCAACTCTTTGGGGAATACAGGCGACATTTAACTCGAGCCCTCGGTGACATACTCCGCTCGCGCGCTGCATTTGTCATGGCGAAGTAAAGCTATGCAAAAGAGTATGACTGTCTTCAGATATCTTAAAAAAACAACATATCTTTACAAAAAAAAAATAGACACAAACGGAATACATATTTAAATATGTTCCGTAATCTGGTTCACAGTCTGTTGCACGTGACGAGGGTAACCTAGACAGTCTGGATATTTGGTACGGTTCCCTATCCATTTGCATAAAATTTTAAGACCTAATATAACTTAGCATAATTTTGTTTGGCATAATTATATTTTAGCATAATATAATTACGCATAACAGCTTACGCATAATTTTTTTAAGCATAATTTCTCTAACCATAATAATGATTAAGCATAAAGTTCTAAAGCATAACTTTTTTAAGCATAATATCTTAAAGCATAAATTTATTTACGCATAATGATATTAAAACATATTTTTATAGGTATAACAATGAAATAATTTCCGGAGCAAATTTCAAAAGAACAACGTACAAATCAACAAAGTTTAAAATAACGATGGTCATTTGATCAAAAGTTTAGCTGATCAAAGTCTGGAATATCAATGTTTAAATTATTTATTACACTATTGACCAAATCGTTTAAAGGTCAAAATGGATTACTGGATAAATTGTTTTTATACACCTTCAAGGCCTCTTCATGAGACGATTATTCGTCATCTACTTTCATTTTCACAATAAAAACTTAAGGGGATGTTTGTAAGGTTGAGGCTCCAAAGCAGAGTCGACGGAGCCCCGCTGCGCGGGGCTCCTATTTCTGTCTGCAGGGTTTAAAGTAACCTAACACGAAGGTGATGACGGGGGCTTCGTTCGCTCGCTTCGCTCGCTCACTCTAGCCCCCATCATCCCCTTCGAACCTAACCTATCCGTGTCGGGGTGCGCCTGCTACTAGATTATTAGACAATGGTAAAAACATTTCTGATTATCATAACTAACATTATGCTAATAGTCATTAGGCCTACTAACGTTATGCGAAACAAATTTATGCCAAAACAAATTAGTCTTTAAGATGATTATGCCAACATAAAATGTATGCCTAAAAAAATTATGCCGAAGTATTATTATGCCAAAACAAATTGTGCCAAAATCGTTATGCCGAAGTATATTAGGACAAAGAACATTATGCGAAAAAAAGGGATCCCATTTGGTACACTGCTATCTGATTTAGATAGTCTACGCTTCCTCCTATATGTCGTCGGGTAAGATTTTAGGACCCTTCTCATAATTTTATGCTGGATATGACACCTGGGGCCTAATTCTCCTAAAATAAATCTTGATAAATCACAACCGAACCAAGGCCGAACCGTTCATTCAGACAGTTCTCAATTTCAAAAGCTGTCGAATTGTTTGACACAAAAAACAAAATCAATCATTTTGAAAGTTTTCGAAAACAAAAACTGACTGACGGTTGTGCTTCGATTGCGTTTGGCAACAATTTATTTTAGGAGAATAGGCCCCTGTTACAGGCATATTTATGGCTGAGTAGCTGTTACCTGTATGTATTACCTTCTCTGCAACTTGGTTTCCTTTGGTTGTGCAGGTCATATAGCAGTAAATCGGCATATTATAAAAGGTAGTATTCCTGTGTTAGCTGATGGATGCACTTATCGTTTTCATGTTGTATACAGGGTGTAAATGAATTTATTTCCAAATTTTTTTTTATGATTGAACATTTCGATGCCATGTATAAAATTAATGAAAGCACGGCGACACAGCTGACGGGCACGACAAGCGCGATATCGCTCCACGCATTCATTTAACTCGGTACGCTAAAATTACTCAGATACAGAATACCTTGTTTAGTTTTATAAAATAAAAGTTTATTCTGAGAAAAACCTGTACAGGTTCAATCAGTGTCACCAGTAGATCACGAGGCTTGAAGGTATTACACGAATTCGTTTACACCCTTTATAAGATATTTACCTTGAAAGCAAACTGAACCAAAATTTGTTTGGTGATATTGAGTTTATACCTAATGGCTGACCACCTTTGTTAATAACAAGGTATTAAATATTAAACATAGGTATCAAACAGGTACTAAATGTTAGTGTATTTTTAACGTGAGTCATCACTTGGTCCAGTCATTCTGATGGTCACTATTTTTGATCGTTTGAGACCCAATTTAACATTTTAACTCTATAAATAAAAAAGGCGTCCTAGGTATAGGCAGTTACGTCCTTCCAAAATTCATTTTTAGAAATCTCTAAAAATTCACCGGCACACCTTTTACTAGACAAGCAAACAAAAATAGGACACCTCGAGCCTCGAGTGCAATTCGCAAATGGCTGCCAGTTGTCGACGAGGTTTCGAGCACCTGAGCACAAGAGCGATTGGCTCGAGCACCTGCTAAGCTAGTGTTAGCTCTTTTCGTGTTTGGCGCTCGTAAATATGGATGTAAAATATCGAAGTTCTTGGAGATTATCTTTTGATATTATTAAATGAATTGTAGTGAATAAGTGTGGTGAAAAGAGCGGCGGTGCATGAAAAGAGCTTCCACGAGTGACAATACTTAAGTACGTCCGGCGCACCCTGGGCAGTCAGCCCCGCTACCAACCTTGCTGACTGGCTAATCTTTTCACCACAGCATGAGCTATTTTCGTATAGCTCGTGCTGACATGAGAGAAGAAGAAGAAGAAGTGAATAAGTAGTGTGATGTAATTTAACAGCTAGTGGAATAAACTCTGCTGTGTAAGGGCTCATGCAGACGAGCGGCACTTTGCCGACGGCAGGGGTAACTGCAGCCACCGTTTGTCGTAGTTACTCGGCTAGGTTACGATAACTGTGACCACTAGCTCGCGAGCCGAGCGAGCAAACCGAGCATGATGCGGCAGCGCAGCGGTCGGTGAGCGCTAGATCCTAGTTGATCGATTTACTTCTAAATGCGATAAAAGGTGTGGAAACAAAAAAAAAAGTGTATTGTAAATTTTGTAAATCATCTTTCGATAAATTGATACTTTGATTAACGGATAGTTCGAATAACTGTTCATCGAATTAAATATGAATTCGATGAATAGTTATTCTAACAACTGCGACATATTCGAACCGAAATTTTTATAAAACATATTTACCTAAAGGTATGAATTGAAAATTGTGTGGATATTCATGGAATAATGGATAATATATTTTGGTGATAAATTAGATACAATAACTTTCGGTTAAATAATAGACACAGGCTAGCGTGATGGGCTAAGGCCTCAACGCTGCTCATACTGAGAAGAGAACTGTCCCCAGCAGTGGGACAATTATGCAATTAAGTGTCTAAAATTCTACCAGCAAAGTTATTTATAAAGTAAAAATTCTTTTTTTTTTTCTTTTATTTAAAAACGTTGCCCCACACTAAGATTTCTCTTGTATCGTGGGTGCGTTTACAGACACAAATCTCACAAACAAACGCCCAGACCCGAAACAACCATCTGTAGGACATACAAATTTTTGTTCCGTGTGGGAATCGAACCCACGACCCGTGGCGCAGGAGCCAATCGCTTAGCCACTGCACCAAACGTGTCGTCAAAGCAGTGGGACAATTATGCAATTAAGTGTCTTAAATTCTACCAGCACAGTTATTTATAAAGTTAAAATTAAGTGACGCCCCAATTTTTCGTACATACGCTTGTGCAGAACTGTACAAAGTTTCTTCCCATGGGAAAGGATGCAAAGCAACATTTCCAGCTGCATAAGCATAATTTGCCCATTACTGTCCCTCTAGGCACGAGCCTCAGGCCTTAGTCCACCATGTTGTTTTAGTGCGGAGGACTAAAAACACCATTTACAACTTTTTAGAGCCCCGTCAAGTATGCATGTTTCCTCACAATGTTTTATTTCACCGTTAACACATTCGAGTCCGCCACACTTTTCATAGAGCTCATACGCCATGCCGCCATACATATTGCTAGTGGACCTTCCAGACCTTCCAGGAGGTTCCTCGGCATTATGTTTTGCCTTTATTCCCATCTGCCCCCTTCGAATTTGCCACCGAGGTGGTGGCTGGCACTAACTAGTAGCGTTTACCATCCCGGTGGTCAATGGCACTTATTTAGTGTTATATACCTCCTTTGTTTATTCCCATCTGCCACCGGGGTGGTGGCTGGCACTAACTAGTAGCGTTTACCACCCCGGTGGTCAATGGCACTTATTTAGTCTCATATACCTCCTTATTTTATTCCTATCTGCCACCGGGGTGGTGGCTGGCACGCGATAGAACGCGCGCGGCTGCGATCGGCCACGATGCACGGAATTGTACCTTTAGAAAATTAAATAAATCCCTTATGCCATGTTAAATGTAACAGGCGAAACAATTGTCGACGAATACATTGTTTTTTAACGGTTTTTGTGTGGCATCCTTGGGGAGCAATATCATATCTATGACGCTGACAGATGCCTCCACATATTGTGATAGGTTTTTAATGGCACACTTTTGGTGTTACGAGTATGTTACTGCCTGAGAATTTCGTCGAGAAACGCTTGGGAAATCAAGGTGTGCGTTATTGTTGCGGAAAAACGTGCTGTTTGGATATTGAAAGGTGAAGTTATGTTGAAAAGTATATTGTATTGCCTTGTTGTGTTTTAGCATAGTGTTTAAAACATTATAATTTAATTAATTCAGTCTTATATAATATTAAATCTAAAACTTCCTGGTCTATATTACGAGTATAAAGGTTTTTTTTTTTTAATTATTTTATATTCATTTGCATGCCGCTGTGCCGGCGAAACATGTTGATCTGTACCTGCATTACTTTACGACCCATGTACTTACCGTGTTTCTCGCAAATAAATTTCCATTCTATTCTATTGTTTCATTCTTATTTTATTTTATACTGGTATGCTTGTTTTTTTTTTTTTTATATTTCGCGGTAGTCTCGCGTTTAACCACTATCTTGCCTGATGGTAGGCGATGATGTGGTCGATGGTGAAGCACGCTTGCCTAGAAGTAACCTATTCACTCTTGACTTAAAGAGCCCAAGGTTGTAGCTATCAGGAAACACAGACTCCGGCAGGGAATTCCACTCCTTAGCTGTGCGAACAATGAAAGTGTTCGCAAAACGCTATGTACGTATGAGTGGGATGCCCGCCATGTGCCGATGGCGCAGCCCGATGATGGAAAGCGCCAGGAGGAATCAAATTGTGCAGTTCCATCGCACACTCCCCGAAGTGTAACCGATAAAACCGACAGGCTGGATCGGGATGGTGTTGGAAGTTCCGATGGTGTTATGACTGATGACCTTCACCAGGTCATCGGTCCACTTTGTGGGGGGCCTAACTAGGCTGTACCTTCTCATACGCGATCGCCACTCCAAAATCTTTCGGTCCCATCAGCCATCCGTTCTTCGAGCAGTTTCCCCCCTCCCCACTGCCACTTATGTTTGGCAATTCTTCGGGTCTTCTTTCGTGTCAGCACGAGCTATACGAAAATAGCTCATGCTGTGGTGTAAAGATTAGCCAGTCAGCAAGGTTGGTAGCAGGGCTGACTGCCCAGGATGCGCCGGACGTACTTAAGTATCGTCACTCGTGGAGGATCTTTTCATGCTCTCAACAAAATTCTTCGGGTTATGTCGGTTACTCTGGTTCTCCTGCGGATCTCATCATAGCCCTCTCCATTGCCTTCTAGGTGATTTTGAGCCTTCTTATGAGGTCGAGAGGGAGAGGGAGGTTGTGTGCGACCACGTTTCAGTGCCGTAGGTGATTACTGGTCAAAGACTTTCGTCTTCAAAAGTTCGTTCTTTTTAAACGATGCTTCAAGATAAACCTATTAAGATAGACCTATTTAAAGTTATTATGGCGATCTACAGTTGACTAATTTATTTTATTAAGAATTCTTTTGCAACGCCTGAAAAAGGAAACTAAGTTAAGAGAGCTATTTTATATTGTAACACCTTATGTACACTTAGTTGGCAAAATAAATATCTTTGAAGCAAACTTTTTATGTCTTAGTTTTTTCGATGTCTTAGCGCACTTGAAGTGATTACTAGCCAGACTATTCATTCAGGCAGTTTTCGTTTATAAAGTCTGTCAAATTTTTTCACATCAGAAACAAAACTAAACATTTTGACAGTTTACCATATTACAGCAAATATAAGTAGATATAAATAAGACAGTTTGTACACTGGAATTTGCCCTCAACCTTTGTACAGGCACATCAAGCTACTCGAAACGGGCAAATTTTCTCAATCAACCTTGAACCTAATTATTTTGTGATAAAGATGAAAATCTACCCTTTATATGGCAGTGGCAGTATTTTCGCCACCAACTTTTTTGGACGTTGTCCCGAAAACCTACATTTTATATTTTTATTTTCAAATCTATGTTACGATTTTTAGCTACTTACTAAAGGAACAAAAAAAAAAGTTATTTATTTTTTTATTTTTTCGTTTTTTTAATTTTTATTAAAAATTGCGAATTTTTTTGTTATTTACTTTTCCTAAAATCTTTTGCCTTTTAAAGGGTTAAAGAAATTTGACAGCTTTATGTGCTGCCGTGTGTACATGACTTCACTACATTGTAATTTTTTTATTTTAATTTTCTTGTGTAAAATAAAGAATAAGAAAAATACATAGATTCAAACAGAGTTTTATCACCTAGCTCATAGTAACAGTCGCCTAGTCGTGTGTCAATTTATAGTTTACAATATCATTACTACGGGTTAAGGCGCGTAATAAAGTCTAAACTTGCTCGTAAACCGTTAAATTGTTGCCTTTAAACCTGGTACCTACTGTTCGGTTTGTGTTCCAGTTCAGGATATCTATGCTATATTTTATAGTACCGATCTATTCATTCTTGTCTTTATTCAGCATAGTAATGTTGCTGCTAAAGTACACATAAAAAAATAACTCCATACAAAGTCGAATGTAAATTGAAGTTATCTATACATATAAAAGGAGAAGCTGACTGACTGACTGACTGATCTATCAACGCACAGCCTAAACCGCTGGGGTTAGAAAGTTGAAATTTTGACAATAGGTTCCTTTTGTAACGTAGACATCCACTAAGAAGGGATTTTTCGAAATTCAACCCCTAAGTGAGTTAAATAGGGGATGAAAGTTTGTATGGAAAATCGTCACTTAACGGGTTCAAAATTTCATGCAAGCGAAGCTGCGGGCGAAAGCTAGTTTTTGATAAATGTTGATAAATAAAATTATGATAAATCTGTTACAGATACTTTTACTAGTCAATGTAATGTTTTTTTTAAGACTAGATGGCGCCGGCATTTCTCTGACTAGCTCTGAGAAGAAAAGCTGAAACAACCTCAGGTCAAGGTCTCTTTTAAAGTCCAGACATTGTGGTATAAAAACTATGAGAGTGTAACAATGTAGGGCAAGGTCCGGGCCTAATTCTCCCAAAATAAATTGTTGCCAAACGCAATCGAACCACAACCGTCAGTCAGTTTTTGTTTTCGAAAACTTTCAAAATGATTGATTTTGTTTTTTGTGTCAAACAATTTGATAGCTTTTGAAATTGAGAACTGTCTGAATGAACGGTTCGGCTTTGGTTCGGTTCTGATTTATCAAGATTTATTTTAGGAGAATTGGGCCCGGAATGGCTTTCATTTTATTATTGGAATTCAAGTTACAACTCTTTCAAATGATTAAAGAATCACTGCTGAATTGCGCTTAAATCGCTTCAATTTTATTTATAGAAGACACCAATAAGGCTACTCTTGAAACGAATTCCAATCTCAATCTAATTCCAATGTAAATATTTTGTTCAGTCAAAGCTTTTAAATGTGGCGTTGGTGCCACATTTAAGTAAAAATAAAAAAAATAGGGTGTCTGTATATCGTCAGTGAAGTTCTAACAGTGCGGAAGTCAAAAATTACTACTTTACAAGAGAGTGAAAAAACTATTTAAAACGAGCGTAACCTACTCTGAACGCATTATCATTACAGATAAACTCTTTGATGATTTATTAAACCTTTGAAAATCCTAATAATCTTTTTCATTTCAAGTAATATTGTTACTTTCGCAGAGTCGTCTGTTTTTGTAACAAAATGACTTATGAAAACTGTCAAAATTATTATTAGTTTTGTTTTTGTGTCAAAAAATTTGACAGCTTTTGAATCTGAAAACAGTTTGAATGAACGATTCGGCCTTAACCGGTTGCGAACCGCCCGTCGTCCCAGGACGACACTTAATTGACTTATCTATTGTGTCTATAATTACGGTGATTGAGAGTTTAATTCGGTTGCGACTTATCAAAATTCCTTTTAGGAGAATTGGGCTCCTGATCATTGCCTTGTAAATATTCCCCTGGAGCTCAAAGGGAATTCTAAAGACATACGTTATTTCTACGACCTGCCCCCATTTCATCGACCCTGTGTTAATTCTGTGCTTGATTAATAACATAATGTGGAAATAGCTTAGAGTAAAATGATAGCAACCAACAAAAAATATTTATTATTCTCAAAACAAAAATTCGTTCCACGTTTCCCTTGCTGTCACGTCTGCCATCCTAATCCTTCCTCTTTCCATCTCTTTCTCTCATGTGCATTAAATCCTTTCACTCACTCCTTCATTCGGTTTCCCACATTTATTGCCCTTAATTATTGAGTGCGGTCTCTTACACTAATTAATTTAGGGGCCGTGGGCACTCTGCTGATCAAACGGATCGTGACCACAAAGCGTTCCGTGCGCACTGATGACGCTCCTGTTGGTGACAGTTTATATTTCGTCAGTCTAAGGGCCTGTGGACCAATTTTAATAACAGAAACGTTAATAAATCGCAACTGAAACAAAGCCGAACCGTTAATACAGACAGTTTTCGTTTACTGTCAAATTGTTTAACAATAAAATAAATTTTAAGTTTTCTTTTACAAAAAACTGTCAAATTGTTTAACAATAAGAACAAAACCAAATATTTTGACAGTTTTCGTAAATGAAAACTGACTGACGGTTGTGGTTCATTTTCAGAGGCCGGACGCTCATTGTGACTTTTTGTCACGGTGACTTTTTGTTAACAAGTCGAAAGCTATGAATCACTAGCACTATGGTGACGTGACATTAATGGTGACAAATACATATTTTCATAGAATTCGACTTGGTAACAAAAAGTCACCGTGACAAAAAGTCACAATGAGCGCCCGACATACGACGGGGTTTGTCGCATCGGCCGCAAACCACGGAAGTCCCGCTTAAGAGTTAACCGACGATTGTGAAACAATCCCCCCTAATTTATTTGAGCAAATAAAATATTAAGAATTCCAAAGCAGTGCAAACTTTGTGCCAGTGACTTTGATTTATACTTTAAAGGGGCTACGCAAGGACTCGAAATACAAAGAGCCTTTATTTGTTTATATTCAATACTTTTGGGAAATTATGGGAATTTTGAATGTTTGCTCAGAAAAGGAAGAAAATTAATGATATTAAGAATGGTGGATGATGAAACCCTATCTGGATAGGTATCCAGATAGGGTTTATCCCTATATACAATGTGTCCGGTCATGGACTAGCGATATTCTAGGTACTTATATAACAACTATTCAAGTACACAACTACACTACACACTAGGGTCCAATCCATTTCCATTTTTTTGTTGAGATATTCTGTACGTGTGTACAAAAAAAGTCATATCTCTCAATGTTTTGGTCCTACTGAGATATAAGTAGGCTTATTCGGAGGGCAACAATATTGTCTATATTGTTTATATTACGATACAATGGGTTCACATAAAGACATACAGTTGTACACAATATCTCAACAAAAAAGCAAAATGGCGGCCAAATAGCGGGGAAGTGGATTGGACCGTAGTGTGCAGTGTATTTGTGTACTAGAATAGTTGCTATATCGGGTGTAAAAAGACCCTTAACGATAACGAAAACCACATATTGTACCCATCTTTGGGATCATTTTTTTCTACCAGACCATACCTGGGAAATCATTGATTCCGGAGATATTGAAGGTCAAAGTCAACATTTTTTTTTTTTAGTTTTTTCCAGAAACGTATTTTAAGTGATAATACTAAAGTTTCTTCCAAACAAACATTATCAAAATTTTAAAAATTTTCCTGACAAATTACGCATTTGAAGTTACAAAAACGCAATGAATATCAAACGCATACAACCGCCTTGGCTCAGCTATGTAGCCGCTGCACGATCCACACAGGCACATTCGGTTACGTACATTACGCGCTACAAAAAAACAGAGTTTTTTTTTTGCCTAAAAATAAAAGTCGTTTCCCAGCAATTATTTTTGGTCAATGTTATTTAGTTTGATGTAAAGAGTGCGCAGATTTCGGCTATGTGATGGGTCTTTTTACACCCTGTATAAGTACCTAGAATATCGCTAGTCCATGACCGGACACACTGTATAGTAGATACTAAACATTTGTTAAAATGTTTTTTTGGGGTGCATGAAAAGAACCTCTACGAGTGACGATACATAAGTGGGTCCTGGGTACTCTGGCCAGTCGGCCCAGCTACCAACCTTGATGACTGACTAATCGAGGGAGACACGAGAGAAGAAGAAGAATAATGATTATTTGAGAGAGACTTATTGTACCGTACCGTAACGCTGAAGCTTTCCCATCGTCATCATTTTTAGGGTTCCGTACCCAAAGGATAAAACGGGGCCCTATTACTAAGACTCCGCTGTCCGTCCGTCTGTCCGTCTGTCACCAGGCTGTATCTCATGAACCGTGATAGTTAGACAGTTGAAATTTTCACAGATGATGTATTTCTGTTGCCGCTATAACAACAAATACTAAAAAACAGAATAAAATAAATATGGGCTCCCATACAACAGACGTGTTTTTTTGCCGTTTTTATAGACAATGGTATGGAACCTTTCGTACGCGGGTCCAACTCGCACTTGGCCGGTTTTTCCTTTTCCGGAAACAGTCTCCAGAGTCCAGTCTTTAAACACCACAATTAAAAATTCTGATTTCAGTATCCGTGCAGTCTTTTGAATCCATTCCTTAGAATCTAGACTCCAAAGTCTATACTGCAGAATGAGGACTCAAAACTCAATAATATTTACTACACTATTCCGCTTCCAGAAAACAAAGTCTTCTCCGCTAATCAATATCACAAAATCCGATTTTAAACCGATTACATCGGCAAAATCGATTCTTTACAACCTCAGAATATCATCAAAACTCGATTCCTTACAATCGGTCTCTCCCACGGGGCTACAAACTATTGGACAGCGGCAAACCGATTGGTTTTCCGATTGGTAAGCAATTGAATCGGTCGGTACGTTACTTCCGGCTATTAGCTATTCATAGCATCGCGCTGGATAACGCACCTAGGACATTGGTTTTATGGCAATGTAACAGTTTGCAGCCTCAGCTATTTTAGATGGGTAATAAATGGAATTTTTGAAATGGTTTAAGTAGTTGTAGATAGGATAATTATGCAAGATTAGTTGGAAAGGGGGTACTAATCCGAAAGCGTTTTAAGGAACCCGTAATAATGAATAAATTTTCTTCTACAACTTTCCCCAAAAGTCAATAGCTTAAGAGAAATAGCTGTTTCAAGATTTCATTAAAAATACGCTAAAAACTATCTATCCATAGTTATGACTAGCTGTGTTTACATTTTAGGTCATGTTTGGGGTCACAAATTAGAAGCTCCATTTTCCGAATTCGTAATTAAAAAAACTAAAATAAGAATCACCTTTTAAGGAAATATGATCGAATTTTGAAATTTGAACACTTGCTATAAAACGGTCATCAGTGAGTGTGCGTCCTGAGTGACGGCGCACCGCTAAGGCGGAATGAACGGCGCATTAATTAAAATGTTCGAAACGTTTGAATTTTGATAACGACATTATTAAAACCAAAGTAAAATAACCGAAACACTAAAGACACGCGTACGCGTCTACTTTCCCGCGTGCACTAAGGACAGTATCGACGGTAAAGTCGCTCCGCAATCCGCAATACGCCCGCGCGCCGTCACTCAGGACGCACATGATGCTTTATGTAGCCTGCGGATTAGTACACTGTATACATAGTCTGTCCCAAAAGTATCCGACCTACCTCGATTTTTCGGTACTTGACTTATTCTTCGTCATCCGGTTGGTGGCATCCTTCAAAGTAGTCCCCATTTGATTGAACAACACGTTCATATCGATGTTTCCACTTCCTAAAGCAGTCTTGAAAGTCAGTTATTGGAATCGCCTTTAGTGCATTCGTCGCATTCGTTTCAACAGTCTTCTTGTCGTCAAATCAGTGTCCTTTAAGCGGCATTTTCAAACGAGAAAATAGCCAAAAGTCGCAAGGAGCTGTGTCGGGACTGTATGGAGTCTGGCGAATCTGTTCAACACTGTGTTTTGATAAATACTGCAGCACAAGGTTTGATGCATGCGCTGGAGCATTGTCGTAGTGAAGAAGTCAGTCTCCAGTTTGTCAAAAGGGCGGTCGTTTTCTTCTGATTGCATCACGCAATCTTTTCAAAATTTCAACGTAGTACTCTTTGTTGATCGTCTGACCTGCAGGAGTATATTCGTGATGCATGACGCCTTCATAATCGAAAAAAACAATCAACATTGATTTGACGTTGCTTCGGCTTTGACGGTTTTTTTTTCGGTCGAGGCTCGGATGGAAGTTTCCACTGCGAAGACTGTTGTTTTATTTCAGGATCATAACCATAAACCCATGATTCATCACCCACTTCAACAACATCTCAACTGTTTCCAAGATTAAAACAAAATTTTATGCAAATTCACTGTTCGGTTCTTTCCGTCATTTTTAACAATGAACAAATTCGACGAACGTGAAAAAGATACTGTAAACAAATACACGCTGAGCATGAATTAACCATCCTATGGAGAACTGCGAGCAACTGGTGAGTTCGTGAGGAGTTGCTGGTGATGTTTGTACCCTACAGAAGTCGCCTGAGTGCTGCGGCGCGAAGATATAAATGCAGGTCGGATACTTTTGGGACAGACCTCGTAAATCTCATTCTGATAAAAGGCTCGTACCCAGAAGTAGGCTGATTATGTTTATAGTTGTAGGTAGTATGATAGTTGATCCAGGTCTGGATGGGAGTGCAAAAAAGTACTAACAAAGGAGATCACCCATTCTGGGATAAAATTGGGATTTTTGGCGGCCACCAATAATAGTTACACAATTTTAAAGTACACGTGTAACGCAAAATTTTTTGCTATGGCGTCAAAATCGAAAACTATTTGGATTCGGAGATATATACCAGGTAAAAATTAAAACGACGACTTGTATTAAGGGTTTTAAGAATTATTTTATTATTATTACAGCATTGTCGCCATACAAAGAAATGTTTGTACTCCTACCACTATTTAAATAAAACATAATTCATTCCTGGCCGCCGACTTTTTTTATCCCAAATCATCGAACAAAATGGGTGATCTCCTTAATGCAAAAAGAATATCCAGACTAATTTACTTAAATTTGAGTATTTATTGCCTAGTGGGTAACAGCACAAACACTGCTAATTACACTTACAGTAAGTTTTCTAAAAAAACTGCGTGTAGGTAATAATTATTCCTCTCTATTTCGCAGGTTTTTTTAACGTTAATTTGTCTACATTCGAATTGACGACTTTAATTAATTATGTAATTTTTGCTTGGTGGTAGGATCTTTACGGTCCGCCTGGCTAGCTACCACCCTCACATTAAAGTCCGGCGCCAAGCAGTTTGCTGTGTTTCGTCGTGTGTATGTGAGAGCCAGAGGGGTATAGGGGAATCCCTCTAGATCTCTGTTACTTGAATTCGTGTGCTCCATCTTAGACCCTGTCTGAGCTTACCATCAGGTGCGTCGAGGGTCAAATGCGACAAAGACAAGTAAAAAAATAATAATATAGCCAAATTCATGATCTTGTGCCTATTTTACTATTGATTTACTAATATATTCAATTAAGAAAATATCGATGAAAAAGATTTAAAAAATCATTAATCTCCACTTCATTACTATCCGTTCCGTTCAATTGTTCCGGAATGTAGTAATTTTTTAATCCACGCATCGTTTTTGCACGAAGCGGCCTAAAGGTTACAGCTCATTAGAACCATCCAGCACCCGACCCGGACTGCCTCATCGCTCGGCGTCCACTCGTTGTCAGCAGGTGGTCCACGTGTGGACGCCGCGTTATCATTAGTAAACGTCGCGTGGTCAACCAGAGGACCTCGCGCGGTCACCGAGTGGACATCGCGTGGTCAACCAGTGGACCTCACGTAGTCAACGAGTGGAAATCGCGGGGCCCACGAATTTCCGAGTAGTCTGTCAGCAATTGGCACCAGGTCTGCACGTGTTTTTGGTTATGTCAAATTTTACCAAAATTTGACACATATTTTTGAACTTCTCGATAAGTCTTTCTTTATTCATTTTGAAAGCAAAAACTATACGTCCCGTCCGACATATTAGAAACAAGGGCTGGAAATGACGGGTGGGTGGGGAGCGGCGCATCGCTGACGCATTGTCCTCGCGTGAACCACTCGCGGGCCGCGCGCGGTCTTCTCGATGGCAGCGCGCGGTTCACTCAAGGCAAGCATGCGAGCAGCGAGTTGTCACCGAGTGGTCAACTCGTCGTCCGCGCGTGGACGGCGTACGCCCGAGGCGATCCGGTGACGTTACGGAGTTGATGTAGTGAGCGCACATCCATACAAATTCATATAAAGAATACGAACCGCACGAAGCGAGGCAATGCGGGTCGGGTGCCGGGTGGGTCTAATGAGCTGTAACCTTTATGAACCTGACATGAAATCTATTATATTGTATGTTTTTAAACAAGTTAGTATTGCGACATAAATATTTACGCGACATGCATTACTTCTGCTTAGTCAACGGAATTTCATATAGGGATGGTGTTATGTGGTAGGGGACAGCGTGATTTTTTCGCTTCTCCTCTTTTTTTCCTTTAAAATTGTTGAAAATATTATCTTGATTGTTTGCTTAGTCTTAAAAAAAGTCAAATCTAAGAAAAGTGAACCAAAGAATAAGTTTTATTGATTATGCAAACAAGAACAAGCCAAGATTAGAAAAAGAGCATACGAATTTATACCATTGACATTTAAGTATATTCAAAAAGTCTTCCAAAATGAATTGCAATCTATTGAATTTGGATCACTGCCATTACTTATAGGAGTCAAAATAAAACCTAACACACGCATAACTAATAATCGTATAGAAGTGAAACTCGGGTTCCAGATGCGTTCAAGATTACGATAACAGCCTACTGTCTCGCTTGGATCAACCAACAGATCAGAGTAGGCTTCGCGCTCGCGCGCTCGTTCGTATACTTTCCGAGGGAAAATATTAATAAACTAGCTTCTGCCCGCGACTTCGTACGCGGATCCTGTTGCTTATGCCAGCGACAACGGGGTTGTCAAAATCGAAGATCTGAAACGTCTGATGTTGAATTCTAAGAGACTGGGGACGGGAAAACAACGGGATGCGCGAGACGGTTCGAGACGTTCCAGATCTTTCATTTTTGTAAGTCAACAGGAAATGCCCATTAGACTAAACAACTTTTGCTAAGACGCCATTCCTATATACCTATGTTATAGTGTCGCTGGACTTTGGAGTTCCACAACAGGTGTTCCAGGTCTTCAAATTTATTCTCACAGCAGAAAATGCTCTGCACGTGGAATAATTTTTGCTATGGCACCATTTTTATATCTCTTATACTTTAGCTGGTCCACATCCGGTTCTTCAGATGATATCGACATTCTGCTCAGAGAATGTCGAAGTCGATCAGAATTTAAACGTTCGTTGCGCTCTTTTTCTGTCTCTTCATGCCGTACTCCAGCAATTCTTTCTCTCTCACTTTCTAACCGATTATTAATATTTTGTTGTGTGCGTGTTTGGGACAATGTATGGTAATCTCGATCAGCAGTTAGTCGCGCATCACGTTCATCACTCGTTTCAAAAGACCTGTTAGTAGATGTACGAATACGCTGAGAACTCAACCGTGATTCTGTATCGGTAAACGTTTCCGATTCGCGAGACAATGCATGTCGTTCACGATCAGCAGACAGTCGCGCATCACGTTCCGCACTTGTCTCTAGAGACCTAGAAGCAGATGCGTAGATACGCTGAGAACTCAAGCGCAATTCTCTATCCGTGAACGTCTCCGACTCGCGAGACAATGCGTGACGTTCACGATCAGCGGTCAGTCGCGCATCACGTTCCCCACTTGTCTCTAGACACCTATCAATGCGTAGATACGCTTGGAACTCGAGCGCAATTCTCTATCCGTGAACCTCTCCGACTCGCGAAACAATGCGTGACGTTCACGATCAGCGGTCAGTCGCGCATCACGTTCCACACTTGTCTCTAGAGACCTAGAAGTCGATACGTAGATACGCTGAGAACTCAAGCGCAATTTTCTATCCGTGAACGTTTCCGATTCGCGAGACAATGCGTGACGTTCACGATCAGCGGTCAGTCGCGCATCACGTTCCGCACTTGTCTCTAGAGACCTAGAAGTCGATGTGTATATACGCTGAGAACTCAAGCGTAATTCTCTTTCCGTGAACGTCTCCGACTCGCGAGACAATGCATGACGTTCACGATCAGCGGTCAGACGCGCATCATATTCTTCACTGGTCTCTAGAGACCTGGATGTAGATGCGTAAATACGCTAAGAACGCAAGCGTGCTTCGCGATCCGAAGAGGTTTCCACAGAGCGAGTTGCAGTTCTCGAACAGCATCAAGTCTCTCATGACGCTCTTCGGTAGATTCTTGGGATATTATGATCCTCAATCTTTTAGCTCCTTTGGAACATTGGGATTTTTTTTTACTTTTTCTAGGCATGGTTATAGTTTTATGGTGAAGATACCTGATCAATTAAAATCTAAGTAACTGCTCCCCTACGTTACCGGGTAGGCTACCGTGTCACAAAGATAAATGGAAAAGGAAATGAAACACTCAAATAACATAAGGCCGAAGGCATATTTATTCGATAAAATCAAAAAAGAAATGGGAGTTTTGGCCAGTAGAGTCAAATTTTCAATGATACACCATCGTCATCGAAAATCAGTCCTAAACTGTTACCGCCTTCACCGTGTGGAGGTACTCCCAACTTATGTTATTTTATAATTATACAGTGAAATTAGTGATAGCTTTGATTTCCACATCAGATGTTTCTGATCTTCGATTTTTGTAAGACAACAGGAAATGCCCATCAGACCGAACACATTTTGCTAAGACGTCATTTCTATATGTGTTATATGGTGTAGCTGGGCTCTTGGAGTTCCACAACGGTGTTTCAGATCTTCAATTTTTATACGTCAACAGAGAGTGCTCGCATCAGATTGGACAACTTTTGCTAAACGTCATTCCTATATATGTTATAGTGTAGCTGGGCGCTTGGGATTCCACAACAGGTGTTCCAGATCTTAGATTTTTATAAGTCAACAGAGAGTGCTCATCAGATTGAACAACTTTTGCTAAAACGTCATTCCTATATATGTTATAGTGTAGCTGGGTGCTTGGAATTCCACAACAGGTGCTCCAGATCTTAAATTTTTATACGTCAACAGAGAGTGCTCATCAGGCTGAACAACTCTTGCTAAGACGTCATTCCTATATATGTTATAGTGGAGCTGGGCTCTTGGAGTTCCACATCAGGTGTTCCAGATCTTCAAATTTATTCTCTCAGCAGAAAATGCTCATCACGTGGAACAATTTTTGCTATGGTACCATCTTTGTATCTCTTATAGTTTAGCTGGTATGTTACGGTTCTGCATCAGGTGTTCAAGTTTCCAAGATAAATTATAGCCTAGACTTAATACCTATACAACAAAAGAAAAATCATTCAAATCCGTCCAGTAGTTCTGAAGATTAGCGTGTACAAACAAACAGACACACAGACAAACAGACAAACAGACAGACTTTTTTTTTTGGATTCGTGCTCTCTTACTGTTTCTAAACCCCCCTCAACTATTGTTTTTTTAATATATTCAATGTACAGACACAGTTTTTTTACTGTTTTATTATATGTATAGATAACAGCCTTAAGTATCAGCCCTGGCGCATACGTAGACAACAGCGGGCCGTTGCGGGATGAGGGGGGAAGTAGGCGTTTGTGAAGCATGTAGGGCACGCGCAAAGTAGTTTCGCTTCTTTAAGGTATTATTTATTCTTATGCCTATGAAAAGACCGAAAATAAACTAAAACTGACCTTTTGAATTTGAATTGACAAAGAAACTTGTATACTTACAACACAACTAATAAGTTTCATCGATGTACCTGATCGAGCAACCAATGGCAGTCGCTCATATTCGCGCCACTCACACTTATTGCGTTAGCGTAAAGATCATTTTTTACTGCAATAATATAAACATTCGTGGTCTTGAAGTCGCACTCAGTTCGGAAGTGATCGGTTTTACGAAGTTTGCCGATGATTTCTTAGCTGTCGTACTAAACCTCCTTTTTTATATTCCTATTCTATTGTATAAACGACCTTGTTATATCTTTTTCAAAAGCACTGAATCTGAATGTATTTTTAAGTCAACTGGCTGTTTTAGTACCCGTTTTCGGTTCAAGAACCTCTAAAATATTATCTATAATATCAGATATTCTAGAAAGAACAGCGTACTTAAAATAAATATAACATAAACTTTTCTACTTTTACCTGTTGCTGCTGCTTTTTCGTAGGTATTCTATTTTGTTCCCAGGGATGGAATGTAGGTATTCGTATAAATTTAGGTACCAAAACCACTCCGATGCTATCTTATTTATTGCTCTCATGCACATCACAAATCATACACAAAATACTTATCACACACAATCAAAATCAATCAATCAAAAAAAAACAATACAAAATCTTTATGGCGGTTTTCATACCAACACGCGCCACGCCCCGGTGCGCGGGGCGATGCATATACGCGCGTGTGTTGACGGAGGCGCAGATCTGCACCGTCATACGGATATCGACATCCCACACCAAATAAAAAAAAAACGCAAAAATCTGCGCGTTTTTGCAGATCCCAGTGTGCCAAACCTGAGGGACGCCACGCGCCCCCGCGCGTGGTTGCGTTACCTGCGCGCGGTCTGCAACCACGCGCGTCGATGCATTGTCAGTGTGTTGCACTATGTGTGTTTTACATACAAACTGAAGTAATTGCGGTCAACGTTAAAAAACGCATAAAGTGAATAAAAAAAACGTCGCTTTAACAAAATACACTTTTTTATTCCGTATTTTTGTTTCCGTCCTTCATAACCTCGTCCAAAATATCTCCGCACCCAATATTGCTCGTCGCCGAACTATGGGGCGGTCTTACTTTTTCAACTACAACCCCATTTGAACCCTTGCTTGTCCCACTTGTGCATACCAAGCCGTCCCACCGTGACTTGTGTTTTGTCATTCAGTGACTCGGTCCTTTCGCCTTGGCTTTATTTGGTCCTTTTCCCTTAGTATAAATGTTCAAAGCAGCATTATGTGCGTGTAGCTGAAATGCGAGCTAAAATATTTTGTAGGTCGAGGAATGTTGTGTTCGGGTCTTATAAAAGTAGGAATATTGGCTGTGTAGTCCTTGGGTACAAATAAGCCTATTCATATAGTCCAGTGGATGTCATAAGCAACAACAAAAGGATTTTCCAGGGAATGTACCTTTTTGAAAGCACTACAAAATTAATGGTTTGCACTATACATTTGAATGACGACGCGGATATGGAGAGGGAGCGCAGAGCATTGTCGGTTCGGGCTAATATGCTGGCCCGCCGGTTCTTCCGATGTACAGCGGCGGTCAAAATAACACTGTTTAAAGCATAGTGCATGTCACTGTACTCGGGAAGCCTGTGGTTCAGCTACACCCAAAAGGCCTACAATGCTCTGCGGATCCAGTATAACAACGCATTTAGGGTGCTGTTGCGTTTGCCTCGGTTCTGTAGCGCGTCATCTATGTTCGTTGAGGCACGTACCGGCTGATTCAATGCTGTACGGCGTAAGAAAGCGGCCTCGCTGCTAAACAGACTCCGTGGCAGCCCCAGCAGCATTCTAAGCGCTATAGACGGGAGACATGACAGCCCGTTGGTGAGGTCACTTGTCACCTGTACATTGTCTGTGTTATCAATTAAGTACTAACATAGGTTAAGACTGTTGTTACTAACCCAATGGATCTTTGTTATCTGAATGAATTAATGAATTGAATTGAATGTAATCAATCAAAAACCTCTCTCGCGTCTTGCGTAGTGCCGAACTTAAAGAATAGCACTACCCCATCTCTTCCCATGGGTGTCGTAAAAGGCGACTAAGGGAATTACTAGAGGATGGGCAGCAGTGTTCTCTGAGTACTTTAACAACCATACTGCGATCGCCAACCCGCCTGCCAAGCGTGGCGATTATGGCAAACCTCCCCAACATGGCTTGGGGGAGGCCTACGTCCAGCACTCTGTCTTTCTGCTGAATGATGATGATGATGAAATTCCCGCCTTTATGCTTTATAGCATTCTGTGTATCGCCTAATCAAAATGAATGTTTGCTTATGTGTTCGTCTTCTATGCGTTCAATGCAATAATTGTCTTGTGCCATGTGCCTTTCATAACATTTCAAGCATATCGACGCGACAATCCTTCGCCATATCTGCCCTACATCTAAGATCCCTTTACCCCAACATTAAATAAATTGAAATCACAATAGGGCTCCCATGCCTGCCATTATAACGGCGCGGCGTCTTAATTTCGGCCTGCGTTTGTCCCGCAACCGCAACGCAATTCCGGGAGCCGTCGGTTCGATTTATCGTTTGTTAGTATGTGTATTGATGTGTACTTTACACCTTCGTATTGGTGCATACAGATAAATATGGTGTGACGGTAATGTGTTTTCATGAAGCTTGCATAATAAGCTTAAAATCGCAGTCAAGCAAAGCGGTTGATTGTCGTATTATGACTGTTGTGTAGGGCGACAGTTATTGTTGATACTTCTTCTTCCAATAATAAAATGTATTTTAAAAGATTTTACCCCACCCCATTTTAGATTAAAGTTCTCAAAGGGGCCTCTGCGCGTTGGACCTGTGTCCCCGTGTCCAAAGGACGATGAGCCGTGATCCCAAAGAAAACGATGAATTTTAAAAGAGATTAAATATCAAGACTTGGCAGACGTGGTTTTTGCCATACGGGATGTTAATTCAGCAGTCATTGTGCCGATAGTAGTTACGGCTAATGGCTTAAGCCAATAGCCAAAAGTCTCAACCAATATCTGAAGAGGCTCTCGTTGGGCGGCTGCATCAAGACCCTGATACAGAAAGCAGTACTTCTGGACGCGACGTATATAGTTAAGAAGTTCCACTCTCTGATAGTCTGACAATCGGTAGCTTGGACCCTGTTCCCTATGTTTTTTTTTCTTATGGAATATTTAAAATATTGTATTTCATAATACAGTAAGTATGGCACAGCCCTGGTAGACCCGAAGGATGCGGATTAATACTTCTAAAGAGATTCTGAAGTATTACACTGTCATTTGAAACAACTGTCAGAACGTATCGATGTACTACTCGTATATTATTTTATTGGTGTGGCGGCTGTACATGGGTTTCAAAGTCCCTTTTGTTTTCCTTCTGCCTAGCCTTTTCCCAACTATGTTGGGGTCAGCTTCTAGTCTAACCAGATGCGGCTGAATACCAGTATTTTATACGGAACGACTGCCATCAGACCTCCGCAACCCAGGTACTGGGCAATGCCAATATCCTAATGTTATACCGGTTGTCAGACTTTCGGGCTTCTGACTAACCATAACGACTGTCATGGGTATTCGTTTGACACCTTTCTCACCTCTGCAAGGCACGGACGGGTCTCGATATGTAACGAATGGTCACCCATCCACGGATTGACCGCGGTAAGCGCAGCTTAACCTTGCAAATCATATGACGCGCGCGATTGTTAATTAGTTATGAACCCCTCCTACTGACTGTGTGAGACAGTTATAAGCTTATGGAATGTAATCAAACTTGGGTGTTTATAGAATGTGTGTCACGAAATATAGTGGATAATTATCCTGGTTTGATGCTTCAAATGTTACACGGAATCTGTGACATTTCTGTACTTTGGGTCACATTAGTTTGATATGTAGTTGTATTGAATTGGTGTAATTGTATATTACTTAGAGGGATTTGTAGATAAGTAACAGCCGCGCGGATCGATAATACTGCGAGGTTAAGTTGCGCTCGCTATGGTCAGGCCCATGGATGGGGGACCGTTTTCTTAACGCGACGTCTTACGTAGGCGGTTTAAAGCGACGCGAATTGCGAAGCGATGCGATGCGGTGACACGCGATGCGGTGCGAAGCGGTGGCTTTGTCCTGCGAGCTCGCGGACCGCTCGCCGCGCGCCGCCGTCTTTCAGTAGCACTGTACGGCACCGCACCCAGTTCGCGTGAAAAGATCAAGCCAACTGACAGCGTTCGCTTCGCGCCGCGCCGCGCCGTACCGGACTCCACGTGCGTTTGGTCACATAGGCCACTTCAATAGGTATCGACTGTTTGTTGTTCTCGCGTCGCGCCGCGCCGCTTCGCGTCGCTTGTAGATCGCTCACGTAGGATGACGCGTAACACATCGATACCCGTTCCGTGCCTCGGAGAGCACGTAAAGCCGTCGGTCCTGTGCCTTATCTTTCCCCGGTCGTGTCGGACTGCCGTTTTATCGGACTATGAAAGTGGAATTGAGAGTGCACCTGTGTCTGCTCACACCGTTGTGCACTTTAATGTCTTCTGCGTAGTAGGCTAGTTTTCGTTATGAAATTGGCCGCCGTAACCGAAATTTGGTCGGGAGATATTTCTATAACTAGAATGATCAATTAATTGATAGTATATTTGTAATTGTGTAAAACAAAAACCTAAAATTGTATCACTTAAACTATCTTATCTGCCATTATTTCTAATATGATTAAACTACTGTTTAAACTAATCCTGTTAAATTACTGTTGTGAGAGGAGCTCGTGGCTAAATAATTACAGCCGCATAGACCGATCTTCGGGGTTAAGCCACGCTTGCCGAGGTTGGTCTGTGGATGGGTGACCATTTACCATAGCGAGTTTCCTCCGTGCCTCGGAAAGCACGTAAAGCCGTTGGTCCCGGCTGTCATTTGTAGATCTTTGACAGTCGTTACTGTTGGTCAGAAGCCAGAAAGTCTGACAACCAGTCTTACCAAGAGTATCGTATTACCCAGTTACTGGGTTGTAGAGGTCTGATAGGCAGTCGCTCCATGTAAAATACTGATATTCAGCTGCATCCGGTTCGACTGGAAGCCGACCCCAACATAGTTGGGAAAAGGCTAGGCAGATGATGATGATGATTAAACTACTGTTGAGTGACTGCTGAGCTTGAGAGTTCAATCTCCATGTCGTGCAAAGTGTTATTAGGTTTTCCCATGTGGAAATTCTCAGTAGCAGCTCCGAGTTTGGATTTGTGCCCGGTTGATGGCAATACGCTCGCCCCCTATTACATGGGACTTAAACATAACTGCGTAAGTGTACTATACACCTCTGCTCAACCCTTCGGGGAATACAGGCGTGATGTTATGTAGTAAAGTTAAACCTGATATTAATAATAACACAATCTTGAGCCAAAACTTGAGCAAAAAGCAAAACTTTGCGAAAACAGTGCCAAATATAGTTCCATAGCTCTATTTCCGTCCAACAAGTTATAATTACTTATGTGATACCATGACCGATGCCACGCGAAGTTTGCCGAAGTTTTACGAACAAATTATTATTCTTTCTGCGTCGACCTCAGTCGTATTTAATTTTTCCCGAGTCTCCTGTTTTCATTATCTGAAAATCGGAGCTCGTGATGGCATTTCTATGCTAATATGTATATAAAAACATTGTTGATATTGTTTTTTTATATTAGTAATGCGTACTTGTTTATAAAACAATGGCTTTGCTATTGATATAGAAAGTTTTTTTTATAATCTCAGCGTATGTATCTTACCTACTTTTTAACCGACTTCAAAAAGGAGGAGGTTCTCAATTCGGTTGTATTTTTTTTTTATGTTTGTTACCTCATATCTCCGTCATTTATGAACCGATTTGAATTTTTTTTTTTCGAAACATACTTCCCGATTGGTCCCATATAAATTTTGTTATGATTAGATCATGAACTTCAGAGATATGGAACGGAACTCCTCATCGAATCAAAGCAAAATTCTCAAATTACTAATATTACTTTGTTTATATTTGTTTTTGGGAACTGACTACTGAAAAAGAGGAGGGGTGCGTGTTACGCCCCCCCCCCCCTTTGGAATGTTTTAATTATATCGTGTAAGGTATCATTTGAAAGGGCTTTTTATGCCCGACTACGTCAAAGCCAAAAAGAAGGGTTATGAAGAGGAGGGGGTTAAATTTATGGCACTAAAACGTATTTAATAAAAATAAACTTAAAAAAAGTAAAAACCGACTTCAAAGAAAAACTAAAAGGAGTAAAATAATTACCATAATATAAAATTAACAGTTTCAGAAGTCGGTGCAACTCTAAACTGAAACAAATAGAAGCCACCGACTTCTGAAACTGTTAATTTTATATTAAGGTAATTATTTTACTCCTTTTAGTTTTTCTTTGAAGTCGGTTTTTACTTTTTTTATCTATATTTGTAACGAAAGTGCCAAAAAACACGCGTTGGTGTTTTGAATTAGGTGCCACTAAACAGTGTGCGGGCTTAATTTCAGAATGAAACGAATTTCGGCCTTAGCGCTCCTCCCAGGTGCAAGAAATGCAGGAAGCATCCAGCGGGGCGGGTAGCATTCTAATCAAATACAGCATTTATCTACATTTATAAGAAAGACGCTCTTGTGTGTCCTTATACAGAGCGGAGCGGGCAAGGCACGTGGGCCACCAAGACGCTCCCGGTCCTGCCCGCCCCGTTACATGCCCCGCCGGCACCTAGGTTACATACTAATTCCACCACTCTGGTGCGGGTTTGCGGACCACACAATCATCGAACCTAACTTCTAACCTTAGGATAAAGGCAATGCCCAGTAACAGGATTACGGAGGTCTGATGGTAGTCGCTCCGTGTAAAATACTGGTATTCAGCCACATCTGGTTAGACTGGAAGCTAAGTAGCGAAAAGGCTACGCAGAACATTATGTATTTTTTATAAAAAAACCATTTTGCTCCGATAAATTTCGCAGCATTCAGTCTCAAGGTAAATTGGCAGCCGCTCGTCCAATAAAGCGGTTACAAGAGTGCGTGTTTGATTAAAGACTCCTTTTAGTGGTCCAACCCCATTACGGGCCAACAGGAAAAGACCCACAAATCATGCACCCGGCCCTTTCTTGTACGTGACTAAAAAATTCAATTTTTTCCCCATCTCTAGGGGTATAGGCTGACATGGGCTCGCTGCTATCTGATGAAGTAAGATTTAATAAGCAAATGGAGTGCTAGCACGCAGACTTTGTTTTTATTTATTTTATTCTGTCACTTGGTCTCGTTGGCCTTAGGCGTACCTAATGGTAAAAGCAGGCAAAGTTTAAGATGTAGCACACAAATCGAAGTAACGAAGATATAAAGCGATTTCCCTTTAGGATTTTAAGTCATCCAACTTCTGAGATGGGAATGAAGTTCAAGTTCAAAGTTTTTATTTCTAATAGGCATTTACAAACATCTACGAAACGTTGTTATGAATTTAGTTTCACGGTTCCAAAAAGTTTGTAACATACGTTGACGATAAAGGTGTTTGGAAATAACTCCTTCTGCACATGTGGCTTCCCTGGTACCTCATTAACGTCGTATGTGTACCTATGTCTATTAACTAACCTCATTTGATTAGCTTTTTTTTTTTTTTATTACTAACGTTACTCTCAAGATATCTTTATCTTATACAGTGATTTTCTTTGTAATGTGTTTTGATGACAATTAAACATGTCAGTTGTTTTATATAGTTTAGCGTCCTTTTACCTTTTGTAAATGTGAGAGCTTTGTAGACTTGCTAGATGCCTGGATACCTAGTTAATTTGTAACCATATTTTTCATTTTGTTTTTTTTTGTGTGGTTCCTGCTCTTAAGTCTACTTTGCTCTCTCATATCTAAGTCATAACTGTACCCACTGAAATTGTTAAAGATATGGATTTTAAAAGAGTAACCATGGAGTTTCTTGCCGGTTCTTCTCCATAGGAAACGACTAATTGGAACCGTGCACCTAAATTCGACTTTTCATAAGCGCCTGTAATGGTTTATGTGAAATAAAAACTTTTGATTTTGATTTTGATTTTGATTTGTCATTGAAACAAACTTTTGTCACTGTAAAATCGTATCATACAGCGTTTTTCCGAATACCGACTACCTGTCCCGTTTAGGTACCTACAAAAACTTTTTTTAGCTTGACGCGTATGTGAGAAGATAAATTCTGCTATTGCCTCCAATTTTTTAAATACACAATCAACAGTTGGATTGTATTTATAAAAGTGTCACCAATATTGTGATGAAAGTGATTTTTATCATTTGATCTTATTGTATACCTATTGCATCCATAATAGGGTCCATGTTTGGAAACCACCATTAATTTTTGTAACACATGAAGCAATAAAAATTCTGATTCTGATTTTATAACGAATATTAATCACCTTTGAAATTTCTTCGAGACACCAACAAAGAAAGCCGTATATTTTTTTTATTATAACAAGTTTATTTAAAATGTATTATTTTTACAAGTTTTTTATTTACTTTTTATTTAATTATTATCATATTTATTTTTATTTTTTTAACTGGCTTACCATCGTGGGCCACTAGGGTCTGGTTGAAAACCAGCGCCAGACATTCCGTCTGGCATATGCTGAGCCAGCGCCTATTCAGCGCAATTTATATTATAAATAGGTAGTGGGTAGTGTTTAATTAAGGTAAAAAACTGTGCCGAATAAATGATTTTTCTTTCTTTCATTCAAATAAAATGTGCTGCCTTCAAGTACGCCGTTCGCTTGCACGTGCAATTATCACTCCATTCACTCATTACTCTGTGGTATAAGCGGGGTCACTTCTCCGTATCTTATACTTATAGTATCGTTTCCCCGTTGACAAAGGGTCCGAGGCCTACATTTTGATTTGGGCAAACACGGGTTTGATATAAGTTGTTTTCACACTGTTTCACTGAAAAAGGATGGTCACAGTTTAGTTTTGTTTATAACAAGTGTAAGCGGTTTATTTTTGGAGTACAAGCTTATTTAAGGCTTTCCGTTTATGGATTGGCTGTTTTCGTGTCTATGTAGTATGGTATAACTATCCTATTATTACAGTCCCACTGCTGAGCACAAGCCTTTTCTCAGAATGAGAAATATTTAGGCATGGGCGCCGTCAGGATTATTTCCAGGGAGGTGCATCTGCATCTATTCATTATATCATCTAATAAGATATAAATGATAACAGTGCATCCTTATAATTATAGGTAGGTATATAAAATTAGGTATTAACATCATGTCAAGTACCTAAATTACCGTCAAATTCAAATAATAATAAAAACACTAAGCTGGCGAGTCACCGTCTGCCAACGCATTTCAAATTTAAACTTGAAAGGCAGACGCCGTTTCTTCCGGCAATAGAAGTTATCTAGTCCACCTAACACCCCTTCCCATAGTCCAGATATTTTTCAACACATTTTACAATAGTCTTGCACCCACCTGGGACGGTCCATGACTGTACTCCAATAGTGCAGCCGTGGATAGTCCTCGGTTGGTGCCCCACCCCTTTTTAGATTAAAGTTCTCAAAGGGGCCCCTATGCGTTGGACCTGTGTCCCCGTGCATGCCTTCCAAAGGACCGGACATCTTCCGCACGGAATGCAGTGATTTGCAAAAAAAAAAACTTAATTTCTTTCTATGTAATTTCTTCCAAGTCAGGGGGGTGCAAATGCACCCCCTTGCACCCTCCTCCCGGTGCCCATGGGTTTAGGCCTTAGTCTACCAAGCTAGCTTGGTGCAGGTTGGCGAACTACACACATCATCGAAAACTTTTTGGAGCTCTCTCTCTCAGGTGTACATGTTTTTAGGGTTCCGTACCCAAAGGGTAAAACGGGACCCTATTACTAAGGCTCCGCTGTCCGTCTGTCTGTCTGTCCGTCTGTCACCAGGCTGTATCTCATGAACCGTGATAGTTAAACAGTTGAAATTTTAACATATGATGTATTTCTGTTACCGCTATAACAACAAATACTAAAAAACAGAATAAAATAAATATTTAAGGGGGCTCCCATACAACAGACATGATTTTTTTGCCGTTTTTGTAGATAATAATGGTACGGAAACCTTCGTACGCGAGTCTGACTCGCACTAGTCCGGTTTTTTATGATGTGTTCCTTCACAGTTAATGTAATTTATACTCAAGTTCTGACATGAATTCGAAAAGTCAGAGGTGTGGGTCGGGTTTGAATTCAGACCCTGAAGCTATCACTTCTTTTAACTGATGGCAAGCAATCTGTTTTATTAAAATCAGGAGTAGTTTTTCTCAGAACAGCTTGTTCCGAGAAAAGTGTGTAATGCAATGTTGGTGATTGTTTAAAAATAATCAAAGTTCTTTCGCAAGACGAGTTGTCAACTATTTGCAATTAGTTGTGTTGCATCATTTTGGTTCATATATTTTTCAGGTGCTTTCAGATTGCAACATAAATAATAGTCTAATATAGCGATAGCACGGCGACACTGTTGGTGGGCACGACTAGCGCTATATCATTTTTGCAGTCAGTTAACTTGGAGTTCGAAAATGACTCGGAAATAGAAAATCAACTTTTCTTTTTGATTTTTTTTTCAGTTATTTTTCTTAAAAAACCTATAGGTTTAATCTGTGCCACCAGTAAAACACGCGGTTTGAAGGAATTTCACGAATTCGTTTATACCATGCATTGTTTTTGCCAATAGCCGAGATAATTCGTTTACACCTCATGAAATGTATGCTCACTGAAATCATGTTTTTGTTTAAACCTAACGCGGGCAGCTTGCGGCAAGTCAAGCAAGTCGACCTTTCAGAACTCGACCTACTACGAGTGTGTCCACAGTGAAAGTCTGTTGCAGAAGTAAACCGCAATTTAACTTACAATTAACGCTTATGACCGAATTCATAAAAATAATGCAATAATAATCTAAATAAAAAATAAAGCTTATATTTAAATTGATTGATTATGACGTTTCATCGAATGGGCGAAACCAACTCTCTTATAACGAAACATGGTCTAAGAAAAAACCCAGGTTTAAAAAAAAGACGGTGCATCTTTTTGCTATATAACGTTAGAAAGTTATGTGTATGTTTTAAATCTGGGTTCACCTTAGTTCTGGTTTGAACCATCTTTTGTAATAACCAATGTGTTTATAATGAACTAGCTTTCGCCCGCAGCTTCACTTGCGTGAAATTTTGAACCCGTTTAGTGACGATTTTCCATACAAACTTTCATCCCCTATTTAACTCCCTTAGGGGTTGAATTTTGAAAAATCCCTCCTTAGTGGATGCCTACGTTACAAAAGGAACCTACTGTCAAAATTTCAAGTTTCTAACCCCAGTGGCTGTGCGTTGATAGATCAGTCAGTCAGTCAGCTTCTCCTTTTATATATATAGATAATACTAGATGTTAGATCTTCATTTGATTTGATAATGTGTCCTTATTCGAGAATTCCCCCTCTTTTTTTTTCTTGCAACTCATGTCCATCCAAAGGTTGTCTGGAAGAAATCGCTTAATGCGATAAGATCGCCCATTGTACATCTCTATTTTATAGTAATGTTTCTTGTTTCTTTTGTGTACAATAAATAGTATTGTATTGTTACGTTCTATGGATACAAACACTGTTTGTAATACTTAAATTCTAACAGCTCCAGAAATGAATGCATCAAACAAAGTAAGAATGCACGGATTGCTACGACGGCGTAGCATTCGTAGCAATGTCGTAGCTTACGTAGCGATGGCGTAGCAGAGATGTCAGCTACACCGTAATCACCGCGTAGCAGTATTTCAATAATATTTTCTAGATTTCAGTTGAATAATTTTCCAAAATACTCAATTTTTACTTAGCGTCAGCTGAATTCCGTTATTCATAACGTAAATACAAGTAATATTAAAATCCCCGCAAGCCACATCGGCCATTAAATCATTTTTCATCTGAATTAATTTCGTTCGCAACACTGGACATGAAAAGGCTATTCGGTTTGATTTATAAAAAGCATGGCGGCACCATGGGTATTACCATTTTAATTTCTCCTTAATATAATAGAGGAAAGCATTGGTTTTTTCAGTACATCTACTAATTGGTTTTTGACCGTCTTCATCAAAAAGGAGGAGGTTCTTAATTCGTCTGTATATTTTATATTAGATATTTTATGCAGCGATTTGGATGATTGTGTTTTGTTTGAAAGAGTTTTTTCTCCAGATGGTCCCATGTTTTGGTGAAGATTCGATGAAGATATTTGGAGATAGATAATGGAACTCCTCAATGACGAACAGTATACATAATGTGTACTGTAACCCAATGTTTACGAGCCGTGTCTTTAGTAGGACTAACCATGTTTTATATAAGGTCACTAATAAGGAAAAAATAAACACTTTTTAACAAAAAATAAAACCAGCAGTTTCAGAAGTCGGCGCCTTCAATTTGGTTCAGCGTGGATTAGCAGCGACTTCTAATACTGCGAATTTTATAAGACAATAAGGGCTCTTACACACCACGTTTTTTTCAGGCTCTGTCGACGCGCGTCGCACGCAACTATAACGCGCTGCAAACGCGATGTTATCGCAACCAATTTACCGATTCACACGTTCATAAAATTGTAGTATGCAGACGACGACTTTTTCGCAAGCTGTCATCGCTCAAGCTGTGTACATCGATACAGACGCGCGGTGCCAGCGCGTCTCTTTAGCTGCAAACACATACGTACAGCGCGTTTTAATCGGTTACTTGCTCCATCGGGCGAGTGCTACGCGCGTTTTATTTTGCAAGGAGAGTTGCTCACGCGCGTCTGTAGCGCGATACACGCTCCTTCGCGCGCGTGCTACTCGCGTTTTACTTTGCAAGGAGAGAAGCTCACGCGCGACTGTAGCGCGTTACTCGTGAGTTTGCAGCAATGCAATCGCAAGTAATCTGCCTTTTTCAAGTTCAGCAGCACTGACAACGCGCGATAGCGAAACGCGCATCGACGGCGCCAGAAAAAAACGTGGTGTGTAAGGGCTCTAAGTATATTATTCGTTTTATTCAAGTCGGTTTTATTTTTTGATAAAAAGTTTTTATTTAATTCTTATTTGGGGATACCGTGTTAAGTAACTAAGAATAGATTGTCGACAATAGATTAGTGAGTCCCTTAGATATCCGCCGCAAGAATCGACTTAATTTAATTTATTCACTTGACTGAAAGATCTGTGTTGCTGGGGAGTTTGTTGCGCCGTTTCTTCTTTACGGCATAAACACTAGAAAACGGTGATGGCGAGCGTTTTTGGGGGCTGTCTTTTGTAACACAACTTCAAAAAGGACTTTATTCTAATCGACTTTGAATAAATGTGTTTTAAAATTGGAAGGTTTGGTGGGCGTTTATGATTTGAGGGTTGGCAACAGAACCCGGGTTGCTTAGAACGATGATAAGAGCATAGTATCCGTCCTATCCGTGTATACCATTTAGGGCGTAATCTAATAATATAGGTACGATTGCAGAACTTGTATACTGTACATAATATGGGGAACAACACTATTCGCCGATACCAAATCATCTTGTCAATGACACCACTGGTGGTGTAGTTCGGTGGTTTCGTTAGCAATGAATGCGGGTGTAGTGGTGCAGCTTGGGAGAGGCCTGTATCCAGCAGTGAACTGCGATTAGGGTTACCATTTAGAAATTTGAAAAGTCCTGACAAAAAGCCTGACATTTCAATAAAAGTCCGGACATTTTAGTCACAAAATGCAAACTTATGAAGATTTATTGTCTGATCTCGTTAAGTTGATTGTTAAAGATTTATATTTTGTTGTTTTTAGATGAATGAGAAGTTAATAAAGATTTAAAAGTTATTTGATATTACATAAGTAAGTTTCATTACTCGTATTCCATCTAAGCCAAAAATCCGGACAAATTAAAGAGCCGGACAAAGTACGGGCAAAAGTCTAGAAGTCCGGACATGTCCGGACAAATCCGGACGGATGGTAACTAGCGTTGAAAATTGCGAAAGATACATTTTGTTTTTTTTCGAAACTTTGTATCTTTCCCAATCTTTCCTGTATAATACATGTAATTTTCGAAAAATACAAATATCTCGTTCGTCTGAAAAATACAATCATACACGTATAATACTTGTATTATACTAATTTCCTAGGAATTCTATACATTTCCTAAACAGCAATTGGAAATGTGTTGTTTGGGTTTCCAAAGCAGAGTCGACTCACTTTTCTGTCTGCAGGGTTTAAAGTAACATTTCTTTAAATGCGAAAAATACACCGTAAAATACTTAAACTTGCGAAAGATCCAACCGAAGATCCGCAAGGAAAGTTTCTGAATTTTATTGAAAAATACAGGGGCGTTTGAAAGATATATGTATTTTACATGTCATTTTCAACGCTAATGGTAACCCTAACTGTGATAGACTATCATCATCAACATTCGGCCGAAATGAGTCTGCTGTTGGACATAAGCCAAAAAGTATCGCCATATCGACGGGCGATGCTTGGGGGATAGGCTTGATCGGGAATTATTCTTAAAGCACAGTATAATCACAGTGTACCTACTAACTACATACAGTGGGTCAACGCCCATACATTTGACAGGTCCTATGAAATGTCAAAATTATGTAGGGGCGGAGGATAAGTCCCAAGTATGCAGTATGGCTACTCGGGACATAACCTCCGCCCCTTCACCCCGCAACCCCCCGCACGATTGCTCTGCGACAATGTTCTACGTTGACCGACTGTAAGGAGTAAGATATACGTAGACTGTGCTATTATGTTGATAAATTCACTAATAATAAGCAGTTTTAAAAATTGATACCTGTAAACACTTAACACTACTGCGTACTGCTTAGCTTTTAACGCCACAAAAATGCCAAAAAGTTAACACGCAACAAACAGGAAAGCTTATGAAAACTAAATCGTGGTAATCAACTATAAGTATTTTCATTTCACCAGAAATTATTCGTTCCGGCCCGGAAAACGTTTCGCATTCCCAAAACTGGATTAAACTCAGTAACTTTCCGCAAAGTGTAAAATTCTTTTATACTCGCTCCCTCGTGCTTCGCTCCCGTAAAATGTTTTATATTAAACCCCATATTGGCCGTGACAAAGTTAAAGGTGGTATTTTAATTTTTATAGTGTATATGTTACGGGTAAAAGCCGAATGGCGGTTACACCTAGGTTTACCCGGGTACAACTAGGTGCAACCAGTAGCAGTTGGTTAGAACTAGGTGTAGCTTAAGTCGACGGAGCCCCGCTGTGCGGGGCTCCTGTTTCTGTCTGCAGGGTTTAAAGTAACCTAACACGAAGGAGATGACGGGGGCTTCATTCGCTCGCTCACTCTAGCCCCCGTCATCCCCTTCGAACCTAACCTATCCGTGTCGGGGTTTCCCGTAACCACCGGTGTGCACTGCACCTAGTTCTACCCGCTATGATGAAGGGTAAACCTAATTCTAACCGAAGATAAGTAGGATACATCTAAATTTAACCGCATGTGGCCGGCTGCACCTAGTAGTACCCGGGTAAACCTAGATGTTGCCACACTTCGGCTATTACCTGTAAAATATATATATTTTATAGGTTGTGTGGTTTAGAATATTGTGCCATCTTTATATCTTTTCAAAGGTGAGGTAAGGCAACTAGCAACTGCGGGATAAAGGGCCTAGCCACATCTTCTTCTTCTGTCGTGTCAGCACGAGCTATACGAAAATAGCTCATACTGTGGTAAAAAGATTAGCCAGTCAGCAAGGTTGGTAGTGGGACTGACTGCCCAGGGTGCGCCGGACGTACTTAAGTATCGTCACTCGTGGAGGCTCTTTACACACATTTGCCACATCGACCAGCACCAATTCGAAAAAAGTTGGATGGTTTTAGACACTGAGGTCTGTATTACAGAACGTTCTTCTAGTACAGTTCAATCTCCAATCACCTGATCACTGATAACTTTATAGAATCAGTACTTGAGCATAGGCCTTATTTTAGAACGGTAATTGAACTATACTTACCGGAATCGTGACTCAAATCGAGCCTCAGGCAGATTTACGAACTGTCAAAATTCAAACTGTTTGACGTTAATTGACAAGGCGATCTGTGCTCAAGCGCGGCCTGGACCACTCTTGTGTGATTACAGTTCAAGCACAGAAGATATACAACGTGTTACATAATTCCCCCTGAAAAAGAAAATATTAATCAAGTTCTGGGGCCTAATTCTCCTAAAATAAAATTGTTGTCAAACGCAATCGAACCACAACCGTCAGTCAGTTTTTGTTTTCGAAAACTTTCAAAATGATTGATTTTGTTTTTTGTGTCAAACAATAAGACAGCTTTTGAAAATGAGAACTGTTTGAATGAACGGTTCGGCCTTGGTTCGGTTGTGATTTTTCAAAGATTCAAGATTTATTTTAGGAGAATTTAGCCCCTGGATGGTGAAAGTTAACCATCCAGAACTTTTTTTTAGGCCTCACGTGTGCTTGTATCCTCACGATATTTTCTTTCATCGTTAACGCAAGTGATAGTCAAATTCCGATCCGCACATGAATTTGAAAAGTCAGAGGTACGAGCTTGGATCTAAGACCCGTCTTCATAGAAGGCGAGCGTTCAACTGCTAGGCTATCAAGCTCGGCGAAGTATCATTCTTTAATATAAAATTCACGTGCACTGTATTGGAAATGCGCCAAGTGTCAGAAACTAAAAAGAAGTCTTCAAATCTTCGCCTTACCACAGTAGATATACAAGGTGTAACTTAAATAACGCACAACCTCTTATGAGGGCACTTTACTCATCATTATGAACAACTTTTACCATGGGACAAAATTGAAATCGCGAAGAAAAAATCAGCTCTTCCCTACATTAATGTTCGCATAACTCGTCAAAATGTAGGGAACAGCAGTTTTTTTTTTCGCGATTTCAGATTTTTTCGCATAGTAAAAGTTGTTCATAATGATGAGTACAGTGACCCTTTAAGAGGTTGTGCATTATTTAAGTTACACCTTGTATAAGCTAAAGCAGCACCTCATCATATCATCATCATCATATCAGCCTATTGCCGTCCACTGCTGAACGTAGGCCTCCCCCAAAGATCGCCAACCATCCCGGTCTTGGGCAGCCCGCATCCATCCGCTGCCAGCCACCTTTTTCAAATCGTCGGTCCATCGTGCCGCAGGGCGTCCCACACTACGTTTGCCCAAACGCGGTCTCCACTCTAAAATGTGTCTGCTCCATCTACCATCTGTTCGTCTGCAGACAATGCCGGCCCACTTCCACTTCAGCGTGCTAATTCTACGCGCAATGTCGGTGACTAGTTCTCTGGCGAATGACTTCATTGCGAATTCTATCCACCAGAGAAACCCCGAGCATCGCTCTCTCCATAGCACGCTGAGCAACCTTAAATTTGTGGACCAGGCCCACGGTGAACCAGCACCTCAACTACCTAAAATCACCTGAATTGACACACTCACACAGACACACACTGTATACTGAGTATAATAATAATATACTCTTTGTAATGTACTATATGACAGCCGTGACAGACTGCATTGTGAAGCTCACTTAGAGGTCTTGTTGCAGTGCGTATTTGTGTGAGTGTGTCAATTCAGGCTTTATTAGGTAGTTTAAGTACTTATGATTAATTACGGTTTACTCACGTGCATTTTTCGGGATTGCCCGACTAGTTTCGGACCCAAACGGAGCCCTTAATCATGAACTGATCACGCGGCGAGGTCGCGAGTCGAACTTTTCGCGAGTTTAAGTACTGCTTTCGCTTATACAGGATGTCCGGTAAAGAATAGATAATCTCGCATGTGCGTGTGAAGGGGCTCAAGGCCTACCCGAAACACCCCCATATATGTTCTACGATTTTCCATGGTTTAGAAGTTAAAGCGATTATTGTTTGCCATTTTGGGACAATTTGTAGGGAAAGTGCATACGTTTTGTCGACTTTCAGGTTATGAGAAATTCTGTTTCTTTTTGATTAGGGGTGTTTCGGGTAGGCCTTGACCCCCTTCACACGCACATGCGAGATTATCCATTCTTTACCGGACACCCTGTATAAGGTTAGTCGGAAAGGGGATACTAATCCGCAGGCCGCTTAAAGTATCACTGATGACTGTTTTAAAGCATGTGTTTAAATTTCAAAATTCGATACTTTTGATTTCCATGGATATTGATTTTTATTTTAGTTTTTTCAAAAATCCTTAACCCCTGCTTTGGTTACTAATTCAGAAAATTAAGCTTCTAATCCGTGACCCTAAATATGACCTAAAATGAAAACACAGCTAGTCATAAAATATGTGGATGGATAGATTTTAGCGTTTTTTTTATGCAATCTTTGAACAGCTATTTCTCTTAAACTATAGACTTTTGAGGAAAGTTCTAGAACTAAAGTTATTCATTATTATAGGTTCTTTAAAACCCTTACAGATTATTACCCCCTTTCCGACTAACCTTGTATATCTACTATGGTCTTATTAGGGTCACCGCAGCCCAAAATAATATCGCTGGCAAAAATCAGTTTTACTAATGTTAATAAACGATATAGGCGCCGATAACCCCACGCTACGAGGGCTTATCATGTCCCTTCGCCTAAATAAACCCTTGCTCGTACACGGGGACCTATATATTATAGGGACCAGGCTAGTAGATATGATACGGTCATTTTGTTTATTTATTGTATTTTTTCGTGTCAGTAAAAGGTCGTTTAGACTCTTTGTGTGGTATTAATAGGAGGTAATTATTAACTTTGTAAAGGAAGATTTAATTACTTATGTATCTGTATAGCCTTTTTCCAGCTTTGTAGGGATCAACCAAGTTAGGTACTGAGCACGAAGGGGCTTCGTTGTGTAACGAACGGTCACCCATCCACGGACTGACCGCGGCAAGCGTAGCTTAACCTTGCAAATTGTATCATCCGCGCGGTTGTTGACAAGCCACGCGCCCCTGCAATTTTATAAATTATGTAAAGTAAAGCTAGATAATACATATTTTTTTACGGTTTTTGTCATGTCAAAACTTTAAAAGGCACCAAATACCTTTTTATCTCGACGTTTCGGCCGAATTACAATTTTAAAGTTTTTACGCGGTTAGACCCTAATCTGTATTTTATAATTTGACGATGTCGTTTACGTTTTATCGATAGCAGGCTGCAATTTACGAAATGATCGCCATGTGAGGACTCATCTTTCGTTAAACAGAGTACAGTGAAATGAAATGAAATCGTGAAATGAAATGAAATGAAATCGTTCATTCTGCAAATTGGATATTTAAAAATCACTTTTACATGTCGGTTTGTTTTTTTAAAGATAGATGTCGTCGGCGTTTCCTATCTGACTACCTCTGAGAAGAAAGGCCGAAACAAACTCACGGTCAAAGTCTCTTTTAAAGTCCAGACATATTTTCTGTAGCAAATATTTGTGTGAGGACAATGTAGTGCAGTATCCATTCTTGTTATAGATATCGTTTTATTTCTATTAATAACCCCTTCTTCGAATTACCTTTCTTCTTGTTCGCTCCACGTTAAACTAAAGAGTAATTGCATTTTTCTATTGGATGTTTCAAATTGTTGCTGGAGATTGGAACAGTGGAATTTAGTACTATTATCTGCAAAGGTGTTTCATTTTAGATTTTGTCTACCTCTTTGTAAAATGTCTTTTATTAGAAATAGGTATTCTTGTTAACCCTTCTTCTTTATTTGAGCGTGCTGCTGGGGTATTTATATATTTATATCTTCATCACAATTGCATTTAGATTTTCAAAGTGTTTTGTATTTGATATATTTTGTTATTATTCCGTTTATTCATCTTTAGACATATTATTTACATTTTTAAACATTTCATAAAAAAATTGTTATATTTATTATTATTTGTATTTTTTAATGTAACTTTTATTTATCTTATGATTCAACTCATCTTTTTTCCTATACCTACCTATTTCGATGCTTTTCTTTTTAACCCAAAGGTTGACTGGTAGAGAATGCCTTATGGCATTAAGTCCGCCTTACGTACTACCATGGCGCAAGAAATGTAAATATATAAATATTTGCAGGGGTTCACTTAGATTAAAATGTCGTGATTTTTCGAATATCAAGTGCTTGGCCAGATGCGTTAGTCAGGGTGCTGGTGCGTTGCCAACCTTGGAGACAAAGTTGAACAGTTTCTTGTGTCTTTAATTTCATCGGCATCCATACCCTTCAAACCCAAACGGTAATGCCGCATAACGATAGAAATATGTAGATATGGTGGTAGTATTTTCTCAGAGGAACTTTGTCACAAGTTCTACATTTATTAAAAAAAGAACTACTGAAATTAATAATTTGTTTGGTGGTAGGATCTATACGGTCCACCTGGCTAGCTACCACCCTCACGTTTGAGCCCGACGCTTAGCAGTTTACTATGTTCAGTCGTGTGTATGTGAGAGCTAGAGTCGTTTATAGGAGAATCCCTCTTCATTAGTTACTAGCTTTTGCTCGCGGCTTCGCTCGCGTTAATTTATAATTTTTTGATCCCAAAATATAGCCTATAGCACTCAGGGATAACGTTGCTTCCTATTGGTGAAAGAATTTTTGAAATCGGATGTGTAGTTCCGGAGATTACCTCCTACATACAAACAAACAAACAAACAAATTCTACCTCTTTATAATATTAGTATAGATTTGGATTCGTGTGGTCCATCTTAAAAGGCAACGAAAAAATACGTACAGCGCTAGCAATACTGTATCGTGTTTGAAGCCAAGTTTATAAAATCTTAAACATTCATATACCTTCAACATATTAATCCCAAAACTGAACTCCCAAAACTTCATATAATTATCATGCCAGCTTTATCCAAATCTTCAAATCTCAGAAGTTTATGACCCTATCCAAACATTAACGTGAAGATATATTTAAACTTCTCCATAATAACCTCGGACGTGATTCCGAATTCATCCAAGTTCATCCTAAGATCTGAAACAAACTAATGTATTCATCTCGCGTTTTAACTTTTTCAAATCACTGGGGGAGACGCTGCCAGAGATCTTTACTATGAATTGTAAAAACTCGTAGCAAATTATCAACCGCGCGGATCGTAATAATTTGCAAAGTTAATCAGTGCTTACCGCGGTCAGTTCGTAGATGGGTGACCGTACGGTATACATCGAGATCCCTCCGGGCCTCGAAGCACGTTAAACCATCGGTTTCAGGTTGTTCGGTTCAACGAAACCGAACACTTTTGCCAACGCAACACTGCAATTATTGTAATAACGTTATAATTTACTTCCGTAACTTCAGTACATTTTTAGACAGCGAACAGTCCGGGTGCATTCATAAACAGTAACATTTAACATTAACATTGAACACTAACATAGCTCTAACATTAGGTTATAACTTTATAATAGGAACAATTTGTGAGAACTTTAATAAACATTCATTTAAACAACAACTGCTCCTTTGCTTTCGATACCGCTCGACCTAGCACCCCGCACGCAGGTATCATGCTAATACCTATGACTTACAGGACTTAAAACTACTGTTACGGGTAGTTAGAAGCCCGCAGCCCACAGCTGGATGAGTGCTGACTTATCGGTGTGACTCGGTGACTTATCGGAAGAGCTCGGTGGATTGTGACCGGGAATAAAAAGTTGAAGTCGCAAGCGCATTTAAAGCCTAAGGTCCTCACAAATAGTCTCCGGGCATTATGATGTTACAGAATTGTAACCTTTCATTGTTATTTCGATTTAATACCTCGTCTTGCTTGGGTTTTTGGTCATTGTGCAGAAAAAACGAAAAGAACCAAGATTGTCGTTCCGTGAATGGGTATTACAAATTGCAATAAACAGTTTCGTAAAAATGTTAGCTTTGGGCAGGCATTTGCTTGAGAATAGCTAAGTAAATTTCTTTTATTTTCGTAATTCTTGAATGACATAGGTACATCTTTCTTTTTATGGGAACAACAAATGGATTGTATCATCATCCGAGTACTAATACCACTATTTGAAAATCTGATTCTTTTACGGTGGTATTGTGCGGACAGTAATCGCTTTGCGTACATACTCTGCAGTCTGGAGCCTGATACAGTTCAATTGCAGTTCAGTTGCAGTTAGTTTTCGATCAAAACAACGCTTTCCGTATTCTCTTAATAGGTGATCGCTATCAGATACACTCGCATGAACTTAACTGCAGCGTCATTGCGACTTCGTTGGCGCGTCATGAAATTACGTGAATAAAGGTAATGGTAAATACCAGCACCGCAATTGCATAACTGCAGCACGGCGTCACCTCGAATTTAGGCTACGGCTAGCCGCCAGCACGCTAACTACGCGTCGTCCGCGAGGTGTAACGCGGCATCTTACGTGAGCGATCTAGAAGCGATGCGAAGCGGCGTGGCGCGACGCGAAAACAATAAACAGTCGGTAGGTACCTATTGAAGTGGCCTACGTGACTCAACGCACGTGGAGTGCCGTGCGGCGCTTCACAATCACTTGACTTGATATTTTCGCGCGAACTGGATGCGGTGTCGTACAGTGCTACTGAATGAAGGCGGCGCGCGGCGGGCGGTTCGCGAGCTCGTAGGACAAAGCTGCCGCTTCGCAGTGAATTCGCGTGTCACCGCATCGGATCGCTTCGCAATTCGCGTCGCTTTGAACCGCCTACGTAAGACGCCGCGTAAGCTCGCAGTCCGCGCGCCGGCCCCGACGTGCAAGCTTGTTGTCACCGCGAACACAGTAGTTATATGGCATTTTTGATTGCAACGACGTTTCGCTGGCGACTCGGAGTCGGCGCGCAATAATTATAAGCATGCGGTCCGCTCGCTTGCAGCGCGCAGGCTGCGAGTCGAGTTGTGTGGTAGCGGCAAGCGCGCTGACTGCCCGTCGTTGGCTTTTTCATATTAACATTAGAAATGTATTATACGACACACGATTTAATGTTCTAATTTGAATGACAATTTAATTGGTGGGTTGGAGCGGTGACGTTGCGGTGCTGGTATAGTTTGCCATGACCCAAAGCCTACTGTTTTTTTAATAATGTTTTGGTTGATTGGTTGTTATGTTGTTACACTGTTTACGTAATTTTATAGTGTTACCACAAATGTGACAATAGCCAGGAAGTTTTTAATTTTTATTATGTAACTGGTAATTTGGCCGATGAGTTTGAATACTGAGCTTTTGCCTACTTAGGGCCCAAATACACGTCCGATACTTGCCTCCGATAGTCGGTTCCGATAGTCGGATCAGAATATCTGAAGGCCTCCGCGCCATACATTTGTTTGAACATGAATTGAACGTACGATTAGACTGTCGGACTCCCGGAAGCAACTATCGGACGTGTATTTTGACCCTTAGAGCCAAAATACACGTCCGATACTTGCTTCCGGGAGCCGGATCCGACTATCTGATCGGATTCATAAAATACACGTACGATTCTCGTGTCCGATTTTTTCTGGACGACAACGACGCCCGGACGATGCTTACGATTCAAACATCCGATCCGATAGTCTGATCGTACGTGTAATTCATGTACAAACAAATGTATGGCGCGGAGGCCTTCAGATAGTCAAAAATAATAAAGAAATAAAGGCAAAAATAATCATTTTTTCTTTCTTTATTACTACTGTAAAAGTACCCATAACAGAATACCTACGGCGAACAATTATTGTGCTCTAGATATAGAATATAAGAATACAGGTACTGAATGTAATACCATAAGAATAAAATAATACCGTATAGAAGTGGAACTCCTTTGTGCGTGTCGCAAACTCTTCATAAATACCTAGTACCCCCTCAGCCCGCAAAGCCCCGCTGTCGCCCACGGATACGCCAGGGCACTTAGGGCTGTTATTTATTTCTATTTTCGCACGGAACGTGTGAACGCGCAAGGTGGCGGCTTGTCTGACTTGTTGGTTAAGCCAACGCGAGATGGTAGGCTATTATTAGGACCTTGAACGCGTCTGTTGCGTAAGTTTCGCTTTTATACAATTAGTAGAAATTCATATGGGAATACTCGTTCAGATTTTAGAAACCAATGCGCTAATTAATCATCAAAAATAAGGATAGAAAGGGGGCACCGGTCACTTTTTAGGGTTCCGTACCCAAAGTGTACAACGGGACCCTATTACTAAGGCTCCTCTGTCCGTCTGTCTGTCCGTCTGTCACCAGGCTGTATCTCATGAACCGTGATAGTTAGACAGTTGAAATTTTCACAGATGATGTATTTCTGTTGCCGCTTAAGTTGTGGCTGTCAAAATGCGCGGTGCGCCGCGTGCGTGACCTTAATTCGCGGTTTGATTCGCGGATTAATTCGCGTAATTAAAACGTCGATATCTCTTATGCTACGATAGCTAGCTCTCTACAAGTTACGTCGTTGGAATCGTTATTCAATTACCTATCCGATGATATATGTATTAGTATAATTAGACTTACAATGTATTAGCAATTTTCGTGTATTTTTCCGTTTAGGGAAATTTTCGCATTTTTTTGCGAAAATTATATTTTTCATAATAAAACTAAACTATTATTTAACAAAACTATTGTTTTATTTGCATAAATACACCTTATTCCACACTAATAAAACAAAAGAACAGTACTCGAAACAAATATTTATGATACTACAAGCTTATCAGTTAAGTGCCGACAGCTGTGGGTGGGCCGTTGTAAACAAAAAAAAAGGTCGGCTTACGACTTGTATTTGGAGAAGTGTTTATGCGAAGTGGCTTGGATTTTTTGTTTATACTAATGGGTGGTCCATATACTTATCGTAAACAACAGTCTCGGCTGTTATAATTGTTTAGTTAATTAGTAACGACTAACCAAAACAAACACGGGAACACGAGGAGCGCAAAACACTCTCTCAAACAATGGGTCACAGATCAAATTATGTTGACTAAATGGAAAATACAAAGTTACATTCTACATTTTGAAGATATTTACGAATTGATTTAGCACAAAAAAAGGTATGCTGCCTAACAAATACGTAAAGATAATCAACAATCAAAATGATCAATTTTACGAAAAATTCCACCCCTTGGGGGCCTCTTGATAATAAAAAAATGTGACTTTTTGATTTTTTGAAAAAAATACAGTTTTTTGCCTATTTATCAATAAGACGATACATATAAACATTATTAATGTATTTTATTCAGTTAATTAGTAAAAAAACTTACCGATAATGTTGCGATGACCGCCGCGGCAGGCACCGGCGGCCGACTCAACGGCTTTTTCATTTCGCAATTTTGCATATTAATCCTTGTCCAATTCACATTATGATTATTAATTTATAATTAGCACATACACAGACACGTTCTAGCACAAAAACACGCACAAAAACACTTATTTTTTCACAAAATTAACACGACACAACATAACACGACTATTTACGGCGACAGAAAAATGGCGGACTAACGCGGCACCTTTTTTATTTTTCTTATTACTTGTCAACCGTACATTTTAAAGCTTTGACACATGGGCTTTTTATATTGCCTGATATTCTAGTTGCATCCGAAAAAATTTTAGCGTGTCAAACACAACTTTACTTTGCCAAATTTGGTAAGGAACACGACGCGCCTAAATTGGTCACGTCGTGACCAACCACGCACGTGGCGACTTTTTTTTTGGTCATGACCTGACATTTAAACCTCAAGCAACAAATACAGAAAAACAGAATAAAATCAATTTTTAAGGGGGCTCCCATATTACAACAAACGTGATTTTTTTGCTCGTTTTTGCTCGATATTGATAACGGCAACAGGTAGACGCTTGGAATATGCACAGAATATTTAGTTATATATTGACTTTAAAAATAAATAATTAAATTAAAATCCTTCCATACAACAGACATGACTTTTAGATTTTTAGCCGTTTTTATAGATAGTACGGAACCCTTCGTGCACGAGTCCGACTCGCACTTGGCCGGTTTTTTTAAAATTATTTTCTATACATAATAATAAAATCGATCGATCTTAAAACTGTACATTCGTACATTCAATGTTCTTTGGAAAAAAGTAAGCACGACGCATCCTAGGAATGATACTGGAGCCAAAAATGTAGGAATTTTTGGTTTGTTTGTCCCTTTGTTTGTTTGAGCTTCACACTAGTGCTAATAGACAGATCCTGTTGAAAGGCAGCCATATCCATGATCAGGTTATAAAATGACAAATTATAACGCTATTAAACGTGGGTGATGAGCAGTAACCTTTTGTTTCCGTAGGCAAAGTCGCGGGTACAGCTAGTCATCACATAAATAAATTAAGAATTCTCCCTCCTCCGGTTTCTGAATTGAGAATTCTAGGTTGAGCAGTACTTAAGTAACATTTGAGTACGGAGTTGTCAAAAAAATGACGGAATTTAAAGCATTTTTTTTTAAAGAAAGAAAGAAAACAAATTTATTCAGCTAAGGACAATAACAGCATAAACAATAAAAACAAAAACATAAAAGAAACACATGTTTTATGCTGTCGAGCATGCCCATGCCGAAAGGGTCACCAACTCAGCATAATTATGCTGGACGTCAAACACCCAGCGCTGATTTTCAGTTGGTACCCCTGCAGTGACACACGGACGAAGATAATTTTAAATACATACTTATATATATTTTATTAATTGTATAAGTGGACTAGCTGTACCCGGCATGCGTTGCAATGCACTTTTTCCTACTTACTACCTACCTACTACCTACCTACTACCTACCTACTACCTACCTACTACCTACCTACTACCGATACATATAATTAGTTTTTTTTTTAAATATCAAAATTTTCTTTCATAAGAACCTTCTCCTGACAATTACGAACAACACAAAAAAAAATTAGCGAAATCGGTCCAGCCGTTCACGCGTGATGCGATGACCAAGGGAAATAGCGATTCATTTTTATACATATAGATAGTGTTTTTAAAATGTGTCGATAAATAATGCATAAATATATTGTGATAAACTATAAAAATATTGTAGAACAAAAGATATAAAAGTGCTTTTAACATGTGACGGCCAATCAAAATCTGGCAATATTAATTGACCAATAGCAGGCGTCGGTGCGCACTATGCGTTGTCATTATATTGTTTTTGATAACTCCGTACTCAAATATTACTTTAGTATAGCTCATCTCGAATTCTCAAATCAGAAATCAGAGGATAATCTCTTGTTTATCCATAATCTCGACTTCCGCTAACCGACATATCAACGCATGTCACTGACAGCCAAACAGACACGTCTGACCAAGTTAATTTAACTTATGTTCGCGTAACCGCACTGATAATTAAGTTAACGGTAATAAGCTCCCTTTGATCTAAGTCAGTCAATCATATTAATTATTATGAAGGGGTTTTGTTTATATATTGTGTATATATATATACAAAGTTAGTCGTAAAGGGGTACTACTATTCTGCAGGACTCTTAAGTTATCACTGATGACTGTTTTAAAGCAAGTGTTAAAATTTCAGCATTCGATAATTTTTATTTCCATGCAAAACGATTTTTATTTTAGTTTTTTCAAAAATACTCAACCCCTGCTTTAGTTACGAATTCAGAAAATGGAGCTTCTAATCCGTGATTCCAAATATGACCTAAAATGGAAACACAGATCATAACTTACGATAGATAGATTTTAGCTAAATTTTTTTTGGGATCTTTGAACAGCTCTTTCTCTTAAACTATTTACTTTTGGGGAAAGTTGTAGAACAAAAGTTATTCATTATTATGGCTACTTTTACATCCTTTCAGATTAGTACCCCCTTTCCGACAAGCCTTTTATACAACGTTATTTTTAGTATATACAAAAACCGAGACACCCCAACAAGATTTTCATCAGAACTGCCTGAACATGTGTTTTTTTTAATAAATCTCCAAGTTACACCTTAGTTTACGTCGTGTTAAAACAAAATCGAAATTTAAGAAAAAAAAAAAAATGTGGTGTAAAAAATATGTCAATCGATTCTCCTAGTGATTCTGAACAAACTAGTTTCAGGTTTAGTGTATACTAAAACTAAACTTGTATATATTTTTGTAAGTGTATGAAAGTTCAATGATAGGTCATTATATTCTTCGCGTTCCCCGGGCTGAGGGTCTCCAGGATCATCCAAAGATAAAAAAAACCGGCCAAATGCAGTCGGACTCGCGCACGAAGGGTTCCGTACCATCATCATCTGCCTAGCCTTTTCCCAACCATATTGGGGTCGGCTTCCAGTCGAACCGGATGCAGCTGAATATCAGTATTTTACATGGAGCGACTGTCTATCAGACCTCCACAACCCAGTAACTGGGTAATACGATACTCTTGGTAAGACTGGTTGTCAGACTTTCTGGCTTCTGACCAACAGTAACGACTGTCAAAGATCTACAAATGACAGCCGGGACCAACGGCTTTACGTGCTTTCCGAGGCACGGAGGAAACTCGCTATGGTAAATGGTCACCCATCCACAGACCAACCTCGGCAAGCGTGGCTTAACCTGAAAGATCGGTCTATGCGGCGGTAATTATTTAGCCACGAGCTCCTCCGAAGGGTTCCGTACCATTATCTATAAAAACGGCAAAAAAATCACGTTTGTTGTATGGGAGCCCCCTTAAATATTTATTTTATTCTGTTTTTTAGTATTTGTTGTTGTAATAATAATAGGAAAGTAGGAAGGAAAATAGGAGATAATAATAAATTCATTTTATTACAGAACCAGTCCATACGCACACATTATAAAATTAAAAATATTCGATATATTATTAAATTATTACATTATATTCATCATCTGCCTAGCCTTTTCCCAACTATGTTGGGGTCGGCTTCCAATCGAACCGGATGCAGCTGAATATCAGTATTTTACATGGAGCGACTGCCTATCAGACCTCCACAACCCAGTAACTGGGTAATACGATACTCTTGGTAAGACTGGTTGTCAGACTTTCTGGCTTCTGACCAACAGTAACGACTGTCGAAGATCTACAAATGACAGACGGGACCAACGGCTTTACGTGCTTTCCGAGGCACGGAGGAAACTCGCTATGGTAAATGGTCACCCATCCACAGACCAACCTCGGCAAGTGTGGCTTAACCCGGAATATCGGTCTATGCGGCTGTAATTATTGAGCCACGAGCTCCTCCTCGAAATTATTACATTATATAATATTACATTATTATTGATTCATCTTAGTCTAAATTTAGGTTTGGATCCGGAGTGTTCAACATGCAGCCTGGACCAGTACCGCATTATTGGGCAATCCAGTTCCAGATCCATCCTCCATGCGAACAGCTGAAGGCAGCGGTTGGAACTGCCTCGTATGCGGCGCATCAGGAACACAATTCTCTTACGAATAATTGCAAACTAATTGTTATAGCAGCAACAGAAATACATCGTCCGTGATAAACTGTCTAACTATCACGGTTCATGAGATACAGCCTGGTGACAGACGGACAGCGGAGTCTTAGTAATAAGGTCCCGTTTTACCCTTTGGGTATAGAACCCTAAAAAAGGATAGATAAAGACCTATCCGTGCAATTGCTAATGCTCACAGGACCAGAAAATTGTAATCTGATAAAAGCCTAGCAAAACCTGTTTAATGATTATTTTTCTGGCTAACGTTTATTTATTTTATTTATTATTATTGAATATTACTACACTTTTTTATTACTACACACACACGGAACACATGATAATATGTTGATGATAAACTGTTATTGTTTTTATTTAGTAGTATTTTATTATTGTACCTACATAATTGATCTATTTATCTATTTGTGTCGTTATTGCCCGTGACAGAAACCTGTCAGAAAACCAGCGTTGTGACATTTTGTTTTTTTTTAAATGTCGCAGCATTAAGCTGAGATAGCAGCCTTTTTTGGCCTCGTGCAGGTAGTTTTAATTTTTTATCCTTTTTCTTTTTGTATATTGTTTTTGTTCTGTAACTGCCTATGTGAGTCCGTAATAAATATTTTTTCTTTCTTTCTTTCAAAATACCTCTACAAAGAGGAATAACAACGTATACCATCATTTTTACATTAATATTTTTACAAGACATTACGTATCCATGAAAATTAACATTTCCCCCGTGGTTTTCCTTTTAAAATACTTATACGATGTGAGGAATGAATACTAATATAATATCATTAGGGAACGCTCTACGAATACTAAATGTTTTCGTTCAGCTCCACCGGGGAATGGGCTGTGTCGGAATTGTAAAAAAATATATCTACACTGCTTTTCTTCAGAAACTTCGGATTTCTTTATTTAATTAAACAATATTATTAGGGAATTTCTTTTGGGATTTGGCAAGGAAACGAGTATCAGTTGATAATCTTGTTTGAAAAGTTAAGTGAGTTTGGTTGAATGGTTTTATTCGTTTTTTTTTTAATTCAGCTCTTTCCAAATGTGGCTGAATGGGATTTTTTATTTTTATCTTGTTATACAGTATATTAACTAACAAAAGGCGTTCCCGTTAACCAGGAACAGTATAGCGTCCGTACGTAAACAAAAAAAAAAAACACAAAAATATATACGTAAAAGCAAAGAATACTGAACATTCACACCAATAATTCAGCTCTCATCAAGCTGTCTACCTCCCCGAAGTCTCCGCCAGCAGCACCCTAAGCCGAGGTCCGAGTCCCGCTAGGGATCGCCCTTAGTGCTGTTGTTGCAGGTAGTCATGATGTTAGTGTAGTACAAGTAGTTAGCTTAGGTTAAGTATTTTACTTCCCCCCTGGCTGGAGACCTTTCAGGTCTCGCCAATAATTGCCCGGTTACGTAGGAAGGGTCCCCTAGGACCACCTACAGCAGTCCAATAAAAAAAAAGATTTCTGAACTTGTCTATCAATTTGGAAAACACGGCACCATCGTATTTAACTTAAAGTATATAGCCATACTATTTTGGTCTTAAACAGGCCGTTCCGAATTGTTTTATTTTATTTATTAAATTTTTTCGCCTATTTATTCTGTTTTTTATTTTTAGTTTATTAATGACTAGAGGTCGCCAGTGGCTTCGTCCGCGTGGATGTTGTTTATCGCGTATTCCGCGATTTTCTCTACTATAATATGCATGTATTAGACACATAAACCTTCCTCTTGAATCACTCTATCTACTAAAAAAACCGCATCAAAATCCGTTGCGTAGTTTTAAAGATCTAAGCATACATAGGGACAGACAGACAGCGGGAAGCGACTTTGTTTTATACTATGCGGTTGATTTCTTCACATACTTAAAAATAAAATTATATATTATGTGCGCCGTGTGTGTCAGTCCATTGATTTCTGTGGAGAGCGATATTATAAGTTATGCGGTGAAGATACAGATACCTACCAAAAATACAAAAAGTCACAACTACTTACGAAAATCCAGCCCTCCATTCGAAGTTGTTTATGAGAGTCCACGCCATGAAGCCGAAGATATTGACTCTATGTAGTGATAGTGATTTAGATCAACAGGTTTAATAAGGGAATGGCTTGTTATTTAATATACTGTATTTTTTATCATTCACAAGAATGATAATACCACTAGCTCAATCGTAAGAAAGGCTCACAAAGTAACAAGGATAACAAAGGAAAAAGGTTTTTAAACGCCCATTATAAGACACAAAGAAGAGGCTCAACTTCCCTTGTAGCTAATAATACACAGTACCTACATACATTTTTAACATTTCAGCCTACAAATAGCCCGAGATGATCTACTCACTGATATTAATCATACAAAAAGCTTGGTCCTTTTCCCCTAAAACTGCGAATAAAAGCACCAAAAGAAATTTTGACTTTTAATAATAACCAACAATAAGTAATGTTGAGCACCATGGACTGAGTTTAACTAAACTTAATTAAAAATATTGCTATTACTTACGTAAATATAAAACAGAAAAAGATGAAAAAGTAAAGAAAGAATGAAAGAAAGAAAAAATATTTATTCGCGCCATTACGACACACTAAAATAAAACTGTACACAAAACCAAAAAATAAACTATTGGGAAAAATATGCGTCACATCCGCGCAAAACGGTCATCGCTCAGCATAACGCTATGACTCACGTACAAGACAGCCACAGCGCTGATTTTCAGCGACAACCGGCGTTAACATGATGACGTCCACCGGTGCAGCAAGTAAAGGACAATGCCAGATCCTGCCCCACCTTACATTAATTTACAGGAAATGTAAATTTATCAAAATTATCGACTGAAAATAGGACCCCAATTTATTTAACTGTTACTTTGTTGTACTTGCGGATAAAAAGTTAGTGATAAAAGTAATTTAAAAACCCAAGACTTATTTCCTGTGTTTTTCGCGACCATCTGCGTTACTAAGTACGCATACACGCGGAACAAAACGACTTACTTATTTAATTTAAAAAATGACATCTATTAATGTATTACGTACGGATTTTAATATGTATTTGGTTTAAATAAGCACAGTTAATGAAAATAATGTCTGCTAATACCTATGTAATATGGTAAGGAATATATGTATGTTCAACTATATATTTCGCATTAGTATGTCATTAGGTGTAACGAAACGTCATTGACGGGCTAATAGTGATGTCAAAAAGTAATTCATTGTCATTCGCTCTGTTCTATTTGCATTACTATTTGTTATTTCGCTCCATAATCTCGCTTCGCTTTCGCTCCATAATCTCTGCATTATTATATTATTACTGTTATATTTTAAGGACGATTTTTGCTTTTGTACATGGACTCGATCTCGCCTACTCGCCGACTTAGTGCTATTTGCTACGGATTCTGATCATTGCTTTCGACTTGGATAACGATGTTGAGGTGTATAGTATAAATTGTCACTTGTGCGTAGACAGGATGTTAAAACATGTTGTGTTTTCATTACAATCTACTCTGCAAACTCTTCTCGCAACATGGAAATCGTTACAACAGGTACGTATATACTACGTTATTTACTGATCGCATTTGACCGTATCGAAAAATCCTAAATAATAATCATTGTACTAACTGCGGTTTCGCTTCGCTTGTAACCTTATTGTAAAAAACTATGAACAAATAACCATAAAAAACCTAAAACTATCTAGAATAACTATGAACTTGTTTATCTGAACCACATTATACTGATGTGTTTCTTACCTTACAACTTCCACCAGAAGCTGTAAACTGTCAACAGTGCTTCTTACGGTTAGACCAGCATTGTAGAAATGGAAATACGAATTAACCTAAACTTAAGGTACCAAACATATATATATGTTTTCTTTGATTTAAACAGAAACCGCAAGTTCTAAAGGCATTTAAACGTATTTTTAGTTATCACTAATAAAGAAGCAATAGAATGCTACATTTTCCTTACGTATAAACCTACTTTTTTTGATGGGTCAAAGCTCTATAGAGCTTCTGGCATTGTCCTTTATTTAAGAAAAAAAAAACGCAAGAAATAAGGAATAATCTAAAACTGTATGTAATATCATATTTAAATATGGCAACATTTTGTGGCATCGACATAGTCGCCCAAATATTATTAATATTACAAAATCATACAAATATTATGTATGCATGTTAATTAGAAAAAATATAAACAAGGATATACAAGGTTAGTCGGAAAGGGGGTACTATTAGAAAAAATATAAACAAGGATATACAAGGTTAGTCGGAAAGGGGGTACTAATCTGAAAGGGTGTTAAAGTACCCATAATAATGAATAACTTTTGTTCTACAACTTTCCCCAAAAGTCAATAGTTAAGGAGAAATAGCCGTTCAAAGATCTCAAAAAAAAAAACGCTAAAATCTACTATCCCCAGTTATGATCAGCTGTGTTTACATTTTAGGTCATATTTAGGGGTCATGAATCAGAAGCACCATTTTATGAATTTGTAACTAATGCAGGGATAAAGATTTTTTGAAAAAACTAAAATAAAAATCATTTTGCATGAAAATAAAAATTATCGAATTTTGAAATTTTAACACTTGCTTTAAGACAGCTATCAGTGATACTTTAAGTGGCCTGCGGATTAGTACCCCCTTTCTGACTAACCTTGTATACTCGTACACATAGCTTATCTTTTCTAAGAAAAGTTGTATTACTAAACGCTTCGCTAGTCAAGCAAATAACTTATTGTTACGAGCACCTAGAAGAAACCACGGTAAAAACTCGATAGCTTATGCAGGAGCAAAACTATACAATAAATTACCAAAGAATATTATTCAAAAAAATCACTGATGAACCTTTTAAAAGGTTTTTCAAGTAACCTAAATTTATTTTTACCAATTAATTCAAACACTGTAGCTTTACCAAAAAAACACCGAAGAACCACATTTTAAAGGGTTTTCAAGTAACCTAAATTTGATTTTAACAAGTAATTTAAATACTGTAGTGCGTGCATGTTTTGTAGTTAACGATGTTATTTTAGTTTATAAACATCATTTGTTTTCTCAATAAGCGATTGTATAATATTCTTCTGAGAAATAAATAGAATATTAGAATTGCTGGTTACCTGCTTCCTTTATGTATGCGCCTTTAGAGAATACCACAGAAATCTAAATATTTATATTATTATTCCATTTATACAACGTGCAACATAATAAACGAAACCCTGAAAGTTTCAAGATTTCGACCATTTTTAATTTGTAATTTAATGTCTACCTTCACTTAACGCTCCATACTGTTGATCGTTGCCTTCGGGTATATATTAAAATGCCTGCGCGTGGAGTCCTACATTTGAGGTATACCCGACGCCAGCGCGACCGAATTTAAGGGTTTATTTTTCAATTTCTGTATTTGAAATCATACTCAAACCTAGCGCAGCCACTTGCATCACGAGCGTTGGGTAAAGGTATACACTCCAGTCAGGGCAATATATTTTCAGGATAAGCAAAATTCTGTAGTGGCCATTAGTATCACTTGAAGATTGAAGGAGACAGCTGGGTAGTTTATTACCCTCGAGCTACGAAATTCATTGAACAGGTTTCTTGGAGGAATCTTAGAATGTTTCGCAAACTGTTACATTACAAGGCCAATAAAGTGATCTAAATTGTTAACAAGATAACGATGTCTTTCAAAATATCAGCCGAGATTGTTGTGTTAGCTAATCTCTGGTAATACCATATTAGTTTGTCTCTGGTAACTGTCATACTACTTACATTCACTCAATCGATCATTCATTCGTTCATGATTAAAAACTTATTGGAAGTCATTCGGCAGTCTTGTCAGAGACGTCGAGGTGTGAAGATCAAATGATACTTACTGTGTAATTTTGGATTGAATGGTTACACTTCAGATACAAGTGTAAGTACCGATTAAATCATTATGTGTTGAATAATTGGAAATGTACCGAGTATATTTATGGTTTATGTTGAAGGAAGTAATAAATATTTATGTTTATACTGAAATGTCTGGTTTTCTATTGTGAATCCTTCATTCTGAACTGGTGGCCAACAGTTGTTACGCGTCATCCTACGTGAGCGATCTACAAGCGACGCGAAAACAACAAGCAGTCGATACCTATTGAAGTGGCCTACGTGACCAAACGCACGTGGAGTACGGTGCGGCGCGGCGCGGCGCGAAGCGAACGCTGTCAGTTAGCTTGATATTTTCACGCGAACTGGATGCGGTGCCGTACAGTACTACTGAATGACGGCGGCGCGCGGCGAGCGGTCCGCGAGCACGTAGGACAAAGCCGCCGCTTCGCACCGCATCGCGTGTCACCGCATCGCATCGCTTCGCAATTCGCGTCGTTTTAAACCGCCTACGTAAGACGTCGCGTTACACTATTTGAATGCGCTCAGTACCCTTTTACACGACTACCAAAAAAGGAGTTTCATGTTTTTGAGTTAATTTAAGTATGTAAGTATGTACGTGTTGGCGTTTCGAAATAATTTAACTGATTTAGATGCATGTGGTACTGGTATCGTTAGAATCCTCTAATGAATAAATTCTGATGCAGTCGGGGGATAATTTTTGGGAAAACATAATTTATAGGTTTTCCGTCTTCATCAGAATTGCAGACACATTATAGAATTTGCTGTGTTATGCTGAAAAGTTTAACACAACCTATTTTTTGACTTTTCATTTTAAATTTTTAGTCACTTATTATTTTTTGAACAGTCATGTTTTGATTTTTTAAATTATTTTGTTTTTTAATTCTTCTTCTTCTATCGTGTCGACACGAGCTATACGAGAATAGGTCATGGCGTGGTGAAAAGATTAGCCAATCAGCAAGGTTGGTAGCGGGGCTGACTGCCCAGGGTGCGCCGGACGTACTTAAGTATCGTGGAGGCTCTTTTCATGCACCCCCATGCATTTTTTTAATTCATATCTTTTTTAAAAGATTTTTGTTGGTGATGATTACACGGAATTAGTGAAAAAAATGTCTGCTTTTCCATACATTTTGTTAAGCAACATTGATTATTTTGTATTAGGGCTCTTACACACCACGTTTTTTTCAGGCGCCGTCGACGCGCGTTTCGCTATCGCGCGTTGTCGGCGCTGCTAAACTAGAAATAGGCAGATTACTTGCGATTGCATCGCTGCAAACTCACGAGAAACGCGCTACAGACGCCCGTGAGCAACTCCCCTTGCAAAGTAAAAGGCGTGTAGCACGCGCGCGAAGGAGCGTGAATCGCGCTACAGGCGCGCGTGAGCAACTTTCCTTGGATTAAAACGCGCTGTACGTATGTGTTTGCAGCTAAAGAGACGCACTGTAACAGCGCGTCTGTATCGATGTAACTCCGCGCTACGAGCGCGTCTGCATACTACAATTTTATGAACGTGTGAATAGGTAAATTGGTTGCGATAACATCGCGTTTGCAGCGCGTTATAGTTGCGTGTGACACGCGTCGACAGCGCCTGAAAAAAACGTGGTGTGTAAGAGCCCTTAAACAGCTGTATTTTTTACACGAATTCAGTGTTTGTACCATAGTAAAAGTTGCACAATGACGAGCAGGGTTCATGATTTTTGGATGTAAAGTGACTAACCATTCATACTGCATAGAACAATTTTCTGGATGAATTGATATCAAAATTATAAGCACGCTGAACATAGGACTAATTGAACGGTACTAGGAGCAGCTGTAGCGAAAAGTTTTATTTAAATTGCATATCAGGGAATGCTACGCTAATCTTAAAGTCGTTCAAATGCAATTGTAAAGATTTCAGTAGCAGCGTGCACGAAACTGGGTTGGTAACTTTTATGTGACATGAATATTTCAGATATTATGTTGCGACGTGAGTTTATTCATATAGTGGCGTAAAAGTAAATATCTCTATACAGGGGCATTCGAATTCGTGTAATTCCTTCAAACCTCGTGATATACTGAGTGGCACAGATAGACCCTACATGAAACTTTTGGATTTGTGGCGGCATCTATCTCCTCTAGTTGTACCCGGCTAAAACTAGGTGTAGCCGCACTTCGGCTATTAGCCGTAACATATATACAACCTCCCAGTGGCGAAGGCTCCATACAACTCGATTCCTATCGGCTTCCCTTTCGAAACAAGTAGTTACTGGAATTCACGCATCACACTTGAGCAAGGTAAGCATTTTTTGGTCCGGCTTCCCTTTTAAGAAAATTCACCCTACGCCTCTGCAACCTCCCAACATCAACCGTTGGCAGTAGCCCGCCAGGCACAAGACTCCGCCTGGTTGGAGGATCCTCCCTTTGGTTGGAGGAACACCACACCAAGTTTCTCCACAGATTCAAATAAAAAGTTAATTAAAATAAAACGTGGTTTTGGCGCACCATTGGAAGAGACTTCCGTGGTGACGCAGACGCGTGCGTACGGTGCGCCGATTCCGCCGCGAATCGGTAAATTTAAAGGTGCAGTGCGAGTTCTCTTTTACTTGGTATTTTCGAATGACAAAATAGCTCAGGTGACTTCCCACGGTGCGTAATTTTACGGATGATATCACGCACAGCCGTTGCGCGATATCACGCACCGTGGGAAGGTACCTTTATATACCTATTTTGTTCTTACTATAGTAGATACTAATGTATCTTTTATGAAACATAAGAAATAAGAAGGAATATCATAAACAATCTAAAGACAACATAAAGGTTTACCGTGTAACGCGTTTACGTGCCGTGAACACACGCTTGAGGAGCCATCAAAAGAACCTTTTAAGATATAGTGAGATCCTTTTATATCAAATCGTCACGACCCCATACAGAATTTTATGAAAAATATACCAGTAATGTTCTATTTTATTTATTTATTTTATAATCTATGTGTTTACAACAATAATTATCAAGAGAAAAGTAGTATAAAATTATGAGTACAAAGGTACTGTTTATTTCAATAGAAATTTCTGCCAGCAGACCTGTTAAAGGAGAAATGAAATACAAGATGTCCCAAAAATTAGTGTCAAGTGGCAGTGCAGAGGTAGAGCACCCTTACAGCGGTTAGAGCGATTACGCACTGCATCCGATCCGAATCCGTGAAAATACGTTCCGAAATAGCCATAGAACTATTTGTATGGTAATTTACGCACTACATCCGGCATCCGTCATCCGATTTCTATCCGTCATCCGTGAGTCTCCAATTCGGAAGAAATATTGACGGACCGAAATAGCCGTAGTAATGTTTGTATGAACGCTTTCGCACTACCTCGGATTCAAATCGGACGCCAAATGAATTGCCAAAGATGGCCCCTGAATTGTTTGAATTTGGATCAGAGATCGGAATAGTGCGTAAGCAACATCAGAATTCGGTCCGAGATTTTTACTCTAGATCGGCATTTTCACGGATTCGGATCGGATGCAGTGCGTAAAGCAACATCCGAATTCGGTCCGAGTTTTTTATATCCGTATTTTCACGGATTCGGATCGTATGCAGTGCGTAATCGCTCTTAGAGGTACCTGAAAGGGGGGACATGGGGGTGATGTATGTTCCGCGATTTTTTGTAGTTTTCGAGTTATTATTTCTTTTCATGGTAAGGAAACCAGCACTCCTGAGAGGGTTTCATAAAGTTATCGATGGTGTATGTAGTTCACTAACCCACAACGGGCATGCATGCTTCTTATTCTGAGATGAGGCCAGTGCCCAGCAGTGGAACAATACTGGGCTGATTACCCATTATTATGCCATTCATAATCAGTCTTTTGAATGGCATAAAGAGTGGATGAAAGAAAGGGAGGTCTTTGCCATGCAGGGGGACAACACATTTTTTTATAAATATATGAATAAATTGAAGGGTTTTTTTACAAAAACCGCACAACTTTTTTTTGTTAAATTTTTCATTAAAGACAAAAATCTTCATAGCGTTGTCAATGTTAAAGATAAAAAATTGTTTTTAATTTATGTTAATGTTGTATAGTAATGAATTTTTTTTATTCATAAACTTTGTTATTCATAAACGTTGCCCCACACTAAGATTTCTCTTGTATCGTGGGTGCGTTAACAGACACAAATCTTACAAACAAACGCCCAGACCCGGAACAACCATCTGTAGGCCATACAAATTTTTGTTCCGTGTGGGAATCGAACCCACGACCCGTAGCGCAGAAGCCAATCGCTTAGCCACTGCACCACACGTGTCGTCAAAAATTCAATTATGTGTTATTTTAATTTTTAATGCTTCACATTACTGCCAACTATTTATAAGAATACTTAGGATAAAAAGGATGAAAACGCGAGTTATGCTGTTTTTGTGAAAAAAACCTTCAATTGTAAAGTTCTAGAGGCCATATTTGCATTCGGTCAAAAATTCGGTCGAGTGCTCATTTTAATCCAGTGATTCATTCACCAATGGAATTTTAACGGACAAAATATTCAATTTTATTTTTCGAATTGAAAATGGCTGCCAGATGAATTTTTAAATCAACTGTTCCAGCTCACAGAGACATTTTAATTTTGATTTGTATATTAATAAACAGAACGTTCAACGATTTACTTTAGAAGTCTGAATTGGGTCAATTAAAAAAGTTTTGACAAATGAGCCGGCGAGCCTAAGGAACTCGGCGTAATGGCAAAAAGTATCGTAAGTATTTTATGACTTGTGAAACTTTGCCTCGCCTTTGTTTTATTTTTTATTTTAAACGTACTTACAGCTGTGAACGAAAATAGGCTACAAACGGCAGTCATCATCTGCCTAGCCTTTTCCCAACTATGTTGGGGTCGGCTTCCAGTCGAACCGGATGCAGCTGAATATCAGTATTTTACATGGAGCGACTGCCTATCAGACCTCCACAACCCAGTAACTGGGTAATACGATACTCTTGGTAAGACTGGTTGTCAGACATTCTGGCTTCTGACCAACAGTAACGACTGTCAAAGATCTACAAATGACAGCCGGGACCAACGGCTTTACGTGCTTTCCGAGGCACGGAGGAAACTCGCTATGGTAAATGGTCACCCATCCACAGACCAACCTCGGCAAGCGTGGCTTAACCCGGAAGATCGGTCTATGCGGCTGTAATTATTTAGCCACGAGCTCCTCCACACGAGGCTACAAACGGCAGTAAACTCTAAATATAAAAAAACAAAACTTTTGTAAGTTTTTTGTTTATGGTTTTAGAGGCCGTGTGTACCAACCTTAGGCCTGGACTCCACCAAAACGGAGATGTGCGGAGATGTCCGAAGCGGAGACGAGAAGTGATGTTTTTCAGCTAGGGTGTATCCACCGAAACTGTGCAGAGATGCGTACTGGTTAGACTGTAGCGAACATGTATGCTGGCTAGGGTGGAGATGTGCGCTGACTAGAGCGGAACTGAGCTGTGTGCGGCGAGCGTTGGATGCGAACGTACAGCTTAGTGCAATCTGACACGAAAGGTACACATTTCGTCTCCGCTGCGCGCTGTCTCGTCAGCTTGTGAGGCAAAGCTCACATCTCCGCCTTGTATCGCGGCCCAGCTTAATCTCAGCGAGGAACAGCTCACATCTCCGTTTCCACCGCTCCGCTCAGTGGTATCCACTTAACCGTTTAACCGCCCCATCCGACATAACAATTCTTGTTCATTTTGCCCACGTAGGTTATGTGTTCATCCGTTTCTATCTATATAAAGGTAAATAAAATTGTCGGATATATCCGACTGGGGCGGTTAAAGGGTTAAGCTGAGTGGAGACGAGATGTGTGAATAACGAAATTCTATTGGTTTTTTAAAACACATCTCCGCTCTGCTCGTCTTGTCTCCGTTTTGGTGAAGTCCGAGCCTTAGAGTAACGCGGTTGACGTCTACGTCGGGAGTGGTCATAGCATTCTCTTTCAATACAAAAAAGTCTGTCATTTTTTGCGGGGGGGGGGGGGGGGAGGTCTCACACAAATGCATTCTACACTGTAGCCACGACATTCACACATTAAAAAAACAAAATTAGACCCCATTTGACACGAACTGTCAAAATTGCACATAACTCTGTTAAAATTGGAATGTATTTAGTTGGCCTGTATACTTATCTCGTTGGTTGACTGTACAAGTGTAGGACCCTACATACGTAAGCATTATGGGCATACAAATATTATAGGTTACACGGTAAAACGTTCATGCTAAAAGAACGTAAAATGATACCACTTCGTTCACTTAGAGTACGCAGAACATATTTTTTCTCAAGCATACTCTACATAAACAGTACACACAATACACACGTCAAGGACTCTATCGTAGAGAGCTTTACGTAGCATTACTTTTATTTACTTGTTTACTCTATGTGCTGTGTATTTAGTCAATATGGAGCAACTACGTTGGGATAATAGTTATTTTATATTTGTTTCTCAAAGTAAGAGAATAATAAAATAAGTTGGTTAGGTACTCGTAGTACTGTTAGAGTGAATAAATACGCTCATTTTCGACAAGAACATCTTAAGTCCAAAAACCGGATTATTCAAAAAACTCCAGTATTCAAACCTTTCAAAGGCGTTTTCTGAAGAATCCAGTTTTTGGACTTAAGACGTTTTTGTCGCAAATGAGCGTATCATTAACTATATGAATGTATACGTAAAATCACGCTTGTGTTCCCCGAAAAACAGAGGTGTATAGTATTCCCACATTTCGCCGTTATGTTTCAAGTCCCATGTAATAGGGGGTGAGCCTACTGCCATCAACCGGGCACAAATCCAGGCTCCGGGCTGCAACTAAGAAATTCCACACGGAAAAACCCAATAACACGACCCGACCTGGGGACCGAACCTAGGACGCTTGCGACCGCTGGACCAACGAGGCAATTAATGAATGTCAATTTGTGATGATATAACTTTACTGGCACCAGTTTCCAAATACATATTTACTATAAACTACATACGACTTAACATACCTACCTATACACATACATACAACCTAATTGTATGACTGGGGGGAGACGACTGCTGCGCCGCAGTAAGGCTAAGCGTATGCTGAGACGCAGGTGACGCAGCGCAGCACAGTACAGATTTTGCCGCGCAGGGCAGGCGACGCAGACATAGGCCAAGACCGCATGCTGCGACGCAGCTCGAAGACACATTCGAGTTTTAACTAGTACAAAGAATAGACGCGTTCGAGTTAACGAACTTTTTTTTTTAATAGTCTGGATGATTAGTATCATTCAAACAAGGTTCACAACGCATTAATTCAATTAAATATTCTGTCATTGCAATAAAATTCGAATTAGCGATAAAAAACACATGTCGACATGCACGCGTCGCGCAGAAATCTATGCCGGCACTACAACGAGGCGCAGAGCAGGACAGACGCATGTCTGCAACGCACGCGTCTGCGCCGCAGCGTACGCAGCTCTTAGTACGTACATGCATTACAAAATCTGCTCTGCCCTGCGCTGAGTGCACCTGCGTCACCTGCGTCTCAGCATACGCTTAGCCTAATGCAATAGTGCGCCTGCACACAAAACAAGTGCAGCAGCAATTTATCCCTACAGTATTACTTTAAGAACACAGTAATCATGCTAACAATTTGTTTCTCCGAGACGTTCCAAAGGCGCATCACAAAAGCGGCACCAGTGCGTTTTGCCGGAGATCCCGAATCCACCTACCACCTCTTTTATGCTGATGACGACCACCGGGTGGTTTTAGTCAGTAAGAGTCCGACACACCTCTCTACCATCCAAGGATATCCACTCGAAAAAAAGTATGTTCAAATTCTTTATTGCGAACTAAGTGTACAGAGCTTTTTTAAGATGTTAACAAATAGGTAGGTTCTTAGAACTTAGTTGCCTGTTAAGGCATTGCAATTTAAATCATTAAATAATATATGCTTAATGGTATATTCATACTCAATATTACAATTATACAGTTTACATATTTATTATATTAATTATCATTATTCATACATTTCATAATATATCATACTATTCTTATAATTAAATCACATTACATTAAGTATCACCATCATTTTAATATTATAATTTTTTTCAAGGAATTCTTTTACAGAGTAATATGCATTTTTAATTTATGATGTCATATTACTACATGCGCACGGCCTACACATAGCGTACTTCTTCTTCTTGAACTATTTTTTCAAGTAGAGTTTTACCTAATCTTGATTGACCGTTAACTGGAAGCAGATATGTTGCTTATTTTTAGGGAAATATTACACTATCATATATAGGATCATAGATCCATGAGTCATACATATATGACAATGTAAAATCATTTCTTCACACAGACATGACTCTAGAGGTCATTTAACAGATATAATAGTGTTATACATCCTTTATACATTAACTTGCTAAAATTAATCATAATTGTCTGTTGTATGTTAATAGAGTATACGTAAAGTACAAAACATAACAAAAATAAGCGGGCGTACTTTGACTGAGCACTTCAGGTAATTTATAGATTAACTCGTTAATGTGTTACATTAACGTCTTACTCACATTAACGTCTTACTCACATTAACGGTAACATAACGTTACCGTTAAATGTTGATGTGACGTGATGTGTGTGTGTGTGTGTGTGATGACGTATTTTGAAATTCAACATGGTAGTCTGAAAGTGGATCTCTAATTAAATAAATTTTACATAAAAGTTATTACTGCGCTTGCTAATAAGCATGCAACTTGTTCAGGCAAGTGTTCAGAAGCGGTATACTTGTAACTTACCGCCCAACTAGTTGAGACTTCAAGTTAGTCGCGGATCAAGTAGTTTTGATAACAAAGTTAGTGTCACGGTAGATATCGCTTTATTTATTTTGTTAGTCTGTGGGGGATTAAGAATATAATGATAGTAAATATTTACGTATGTATACAGGGCTTCCCACGACTTTGCCACATGGAGGGAAAGTACCTTAAATACTGAAGATAGAAAAATTTACTGAATTAAGACTTCATTCTAATTTTAAAAACAATACGAACTGCATTCAAATAATTTTAAATAATCACCTGTCTGAACCGGCAATCGAACCCATTAAATGTAAAAACAAATCCTGTAATTTTATTGCACTGATCGAAAGGCTCAATCACATACAATTTCTTCTAAATAACGTAGTATCTAAAATAAAAGGAAGAGCATGAAATTTAACATTTAATTTGAACTTTTGTTCAGAATAATGAGTAGCATTTTCTCTGACTACGTCGTGTTTAAAACAACTGACTGAATTATTTTATTATACACTTATAATAGAGAAATTATAATTTCTCAAGTGTGTACTCGTTGATAATACCTTGAAATGATAATAAAGAGAAACTAGTACATAAACTCAGTTTTTTCTCTGTTATAAGTGTATGATAAAATAAGTCAGTCAGTTGTTAAAAGTCGGCAAAGCGAATCGTTTCTAGCACTCGCCGGCCGCTGCTGCGGCACCACTTGCGCCGCTCGCTCGGCTCGTATGTTGAGTGGTTACAGTTCTAACATAACATAACTTGCCTTTCAGCGATCTGTTTGTCATATTATTTTTTATTGCAGTGGACTTTGAAGTAAGGATTAAAATTATAGTGCATACTATTAATTTTAAAGCTAATTTTAAATAAGCTTAGCTTTAAAATTAATAGTATGCACTATAAGTAATTTTAATCATCATCTGCCTAGCCTTTTCCCAACTATGTTGGGGTCGGCTTCCAGTCGAACCGGATGCAGCTGAATACCAGTATTTTACATGGAGCGACTGCCTATCAGACCTCCACAACCCAGTAACTGGGTAATACGATACTCTTGGTAAGACTGGTCGTCAGACTTTCTGGCTTCTGACCAACAGTAACGACTGTCAAAGATCTACAAATGACAGCCGGGACCAACGGCTTTGCGTGCTTTCCGAGGCACGGAGGAAACTCGCTATGGTAAATGGTCACCCATCCACAGACCAACCTTGGCAAGCGTGGCTTAACCCGGAAGATCAGTCTATGCGGCTGTAATTATTTAGCCACGAGCTCCTCACTGCACTATAATTTTAATGCTAAGCTTATTTAAAGTGGGACCTATTATTTTTAAAGTGCATTTATACAAGGTTAGTCAGAAAGGGGGTAGGTACTAATCCGAAAGGGTGTTAAAATACACATAATAATGAATAACTTTTGTTCTACCACTTTCCCCAATACTCAATAGTTTAAGTGAAATAGCTGTTCAAAAAATACAAAAAAAAAATGTGCTAAGATCCATCTATCCTGAGCTATGATCAGTTGTGTTTACATTTTACGTCATATTTGGGGTCACGTATAACGGCCGTCCGTGCGAAGGACAATAGCGTCCAAAGGGAGAAACTCCTTGTTCTGAATTCGTAACTAAAGTATAGGTCAAAAATGAAGCATTTCGAAAGTGGTACAAAAAAGAATTTAAAATAAACATTGAAAAGTTAAATAAAAATTATTGAGTAATATAATACTAACACAATACCTACATTACTTATATCACTACATAGTATAAAACAAAGTCGCTTCCCGCTGTCTGTCCCTATGTATGCTTAGATCTTTAAAACTACGCAACGGATTTTGATGCGGTTTTTTTTAGTAAGAGTGATTCAAGAGGAAGGTTTTAAGCTATAAAATGTACACGTGCGAAGCCGGGGCGGGTCGCTAGTATATAATATAACTAGCTGTTCCCGGCATGCGTTGCAATGCCCTTTTTCCTACTTATTACCTACCTACTACCTACCTACTACCTACCTACTACCTACCTACTACCTACCTACTACCTACCTACTACCTACCTACTACCTACCTACTACCTACCTACTACCTACCTACTACCTACCTACTACCTACCTACTACCTACCTACTACCTACCTACTACCTACCTACTACCTACCTACTACCTACCTACTACCTACCTACTACCTACCTACTACCTACCTACTACCTACCTACTACCTACCTACTACCTACCTACTACCTACCTACTACCTACCTACTACCTACCTACTACCTACCTACTACCTACCTACTACCTACCTACTACCTACCTACTACCTACCTACTACCTACCTACTACCTACCTACTACCTACCTACTACCTACCTACTACCTACCTACTACCTACCTACTACCTACCTACTACCTACCTACTACCTACCTACTACCTACCTACTACCTACCTACTACCTACCTACTACCTACCTACTACCTACCTACTACCTACCTACTACCTACCTACTACCTACCTACTACCTACCTACTACCTACCTACTACCTACCTACTACCTACCTACTACCTACCTACTACCTACCTACTACCTACCTACTACCTACCTACTACCTACCTACTACCTACCTACTACCTACCTACTACCTACCTACTACCTACCTACTACCTACCTACTACCTACCTACTACCTACCTACTACCTACCTACTACCTACCTACTACCTACCTACTACCTACCTACTACCTACCTACTACCTACCTACTACCTACCTACTACCTACCTACTACCTACCTACTACCTACCTACTACCTACCTACTACCTACCTACTACCTACCTACTACCTACCTACTACCTACCTACTACCTACCTACTACCTACCTACTACCTACCTACTACCTACCTACTACCTACCTACTACCTACCTACTACCTACCTACTACCTACCTACTACCTACCTACTACCTACCTACTACCTACCTACTACCTACCTACTACCTACCTACTACCTACCTACTACCTACCTACTACCTACCTACTACCTACCTACTACCTACCTACTACCTACCTACTACCTACCTACTACCTACCTACTACCTACCTACTACCTACCTACTACCTACCTACTACCTACCTACTACCTACCTACTACCTAAACAGATTAAGAATATGGATATACTGATATAATTTTTTTTTTTTTAAATATCAAAATGTCGAACGGGATAAAAAGTATCCTATGTCCTTCTCCTGGCTCTAAACTACCTCCCTGCCAATTTTCAGCTAAATCGGTTCAGCCGTTCTTGAGTTATAAGTGAAGTAACTAACACGACTTTCTTTTATATATATAGATAAACATACATATTAGACCTATACAGGGCTACTGGTAATTCGACGTATTCCTTGCACCACGTTATAAGGGAGCTAATATGCAATAAATTTAACCCCACATATGTTCTACGAAATTCAATGGATTTCGAGATATTGCAATTTTTATATTATTTTGAATAATACCCAGAATTCCTCCTTAAACATTATTTATCTATAAAATATCAAATTGATTGGCTTTGATTATGATATTAGCTTGTAGCTGATACTTTTACGAAGCTTTCTGCGTATTTAACTGTTCTTAATGACCATCCAATTGAAAGTAATCATTAAAAGTTAAATAAGTGTATTAGAAAATCATCGAGGTACACGATAAAGAATGATGTTTATCTCAAAAATTTACTAAGACACTAAGTGTACAAAATGCAAGACAAACATCCTTATTTAATCAGCTATCCAACGAGGTATAGACGTTCAAAAAATATTTAGAAACTAATGTAAAAATGTCGTATAATACTGACAAAGGCGATTTCTGAAAAATCTGTAAAAGCACGCAGGTGGCCCGTTAAGTGCAATTCATTGCATAATCCTCGCGTAGAGATTAAACAGCAGTCTGTCGGGCACCGACTGTCCTCTAAATGTCAGGATTAGATTGTCAGGTCGTTAGGTTATGTTTGGTCAGGGTTAGGCAGGTTAGGTTAGGACCTAAGTGTGCGAGGGAACACCGAGGTGCTTTTGGTCAGTAAGAGTCTGACAGACCCCTCTGCCCACCCCCAGGATGGAGGACATCCATGAGGATATCCAGAAGGCAAAAAAAATATGGTCAGGTTAGGTCGTTAGGTTAGGTCACGCTTAGGTTTAGGTTAGGTCACAACTTCGATACCCTGGGTTCTGGAGGCGAGGGCCCTCGCGCTGTGATATCGCCAAAGCAAGGAGGCGCTTGAGCGGAGTGGTCTCCGCCAGATCCTAGTGGCTGTGGAAGGAACGACTTGCGCAACCCAGCGCAGGGCACGCCGCAATAGTGGCGGTAAGACCCGTAATGGAGGATTGGCTGGAGAGGCGGCATGGCAACCTCAGCTTCCAGATGACGCAGGTGCAGATATCTCAGCGCGGGGGCCCTTGCCTCCAGATCCCAGGGCATTGAAGTTGTGACCTAACCGTGACCTAACCTAACGACCTAACCTAACGACCTAACCTGACCATATTTTTTTTGCCTTCTGGATATCCTCATGGATGTCCTCCATCCTGGGGGTGGGCAGAGGGGTCTGTCAGACTCTTACTGACCAAAAGCACCTCGGTGTTCCCTCGCACACTTAGGTCCTAACCTAACCTGCCTAACCCTGACCAAACATAACCTAACGACCTGACTTAATCTAATCCTGACATTTAGAGGACAGTTGGTGCCCGACAGACTGCTGTTTAATCTCTACGCGAGGATTATGCAATGAATTGCACTCAACGGGCCACCTGCGTGCTTTTACAGATTTTTCAGAAATCGCCTTGGTCAGTATTATAAGACATTTTTACATTAGTTTCTAAATATTTTTTGAACGTCTATACCTCGTTGGATATCTGATTAAATAAGGATGTTTGTCTTGCATTTTGTACACTTAGTGTCATAGTAAATTTTTGAGATAAACATCATTCTTTATCGAGTACCTCGATGATTTTCTAATACACTTATTTAACTTTTAATGATTACTTTCAATTGGATGGTCATTAAGAACAGTTAAATACGCAGAAAGCTTCGTAAAAGTATCAGCTACAAGCTAATATCATAATCAAAGCCAATCAATTTGATATTTTATAGATAAATAATGTTTAAGGAGGAATTCTGGGTATTATTCAAAATAATTTAAAAATTGCAATATCTCGAAATCCATTGAATTTCGTAGAACATATGTGGGGTTAAATTTGTTGCATATTAGCCCCCCTATAACGTGGTGCAAGGAATACGTCGAATTACCAGTAGCCCTGTATACCTAGTCTTGCCATAAATATTGTCACGAAGAAAAAACATTTTTTTTATTGTAAATAATATTTATTTCTTTTACAGTTTGTTAGTTTAATACATAAATATAAAAAAAAAAAGCTTATTCGAAGTGGTCTCCATTGGCTGCAATGCAGTCCTTTAAACGTTGAGGCCAGTTGTCAATAGAAGCACGCACTCTTTCCATGGGAACATTCTTCACTGCCAATCGTATGGATTGTTTTAGGGACTCCAAATTATCATGGCGTTTAGAGCAAGCCATACTCTCTAAAACTGACCATAAATCATAATCCAGCGGATTAAGATCGGGACTAGACGACGGCCAGTCTTCAGCTCTGATGAAGTCCGAAACGTTCACTTCCAACCAAGACTGCGTGGACCGAGCTTTATGACTCGGCGCCGAGTCTTGTTGGAAGGACCATACTTGGTTATTGAACATGGTGTTGTTAAGGGGCTTAACTACCTTCTCAAGAATGGTATCTTGATACACTACATTTTCTCATCCGTAAACAAAATTTTTCTGTGACCTCCCTTTGCGTACCGTTTCAGTAGTTGTTTCGATTTTACCACCCTATTCTTTTTTAAATTATCAGTTAAAAAATGACCAGTGCGTCTTTTAGAGGCTGCAAGTCCTAAGTTATCTTTTAATAATAATAATAATGGCGCAAACCTGCAGTACTGGATACCAATGGGCGCAAGGATGTATGGCGGAGCAAGGAGCTTCACGGACGCTTCTACCGGGCCCTTCATGGGCCCGATGTAGATTTCCTAGCGTCCGTGGCCTGGCTACGTTTCGGTGACCTCTTCGGGGAAACCGAAGGTTTTGTTTGTGCAATTATGGACGAAGTAATGATGACGAACAACTATAGAAAATATGTTGTGAAGGACGGCACGGTTGACATCTGTCGGGCATGCCACTGTCCCGGTGAATCTATCCGACATATTGTCTCTGGTTGTTCTCGTCTTGCTAACGGTGAGTATTTGCACAGGCACAAACTCGTAGCTAGGATTATCCACCAGCAACTTGCTCTAAAATACAACCTTGTGGACGCAGAAGTACCATACTACAGGTATGTGCCCGACCCAGTTCTCGAGAATGGTCATATCACATTGTACTGGGATCGATCTATCATCATTGACAGGACTATTGTAGCCAATAAACCTGATATAGTGGTGATAGATCGATCAGAGCGCCGCGCAGTGATTGTTGATATCACTGTCCCGCATGACGAGAATCTCGTGAAAGCTGAAAATGATAAAAAAATCAAATATCTTGATTTGGCTCACGAGGTTGTCGACATGTGGGAGATTGACTCAGCAGTCATTGTGCCGATAGTCGTAACAGCCAATGGTTTAATAGCCAAGAGCCTCGACCAACATCTGATGAGGCTCTCGTTAGGCAGCTGGATCAAGGGTTTGATTCAGAAAGCGGTACTTCTGGACACGGCGCGTATCGTTAGGGGACACGGCGCGTATCGTTAGGAAGTTCCTCTCTCTGGAGCCCTGACCGCCGGCAGCTTGGACCCTGTTCCCGATGCCGGTGGGCTACTATTTTTTATATTTTTAAATGTTTTTTATTTTTTATTGAAATATTTAAAAATGTAAATAATATGTATAGAAAATGAATAAACGAATAATAATAATAATAATAATAGTAGTCGGTCAGGGCCTCGTCTCCAGTTTGCCTTTATTGGCTGGCTGGAGTGGAACCCCAAGAGTGCCCGCAGGACTCTCAACTCTGGCTTGCCTTTATCGGCCGGCCAGAGGGGGGCCGCCAGAGCTATATGCTCGGAGGTGGAAGTGTCTAAAGGCGTAATAGCGGGGAAACCCACTCCGGGTCTCTTAGACCCGCGACGGCGAAACCGGGGCCACACCTCTCTACACCTCTAGCCGCTCACACGTCTGTTGCCCCCTTCGCCTATGTACTGGCGGCTTTTCAGGGGGCCCAGCTAGTGAGCTGGCGAGTCACCGTCTGCCAACACTTCAATTTTAAATGTTGAAAGGCAGACGCCGTTTTCTTCCGGCAATAGAAGTTATCTAGTCCACCTAACACCCCTTCCCATAGACCAGATATTTTTCACCATATTTTACAATAGTCTTGCACCCACCTGGGACGGTCCATGACTGTACTCCAATAGTGCAGCCGTGGATAGTCCCGGGTTGGTGCCCCACCCCATTTTAGATTAAACCTCTCAAAGGGGCCTCTGCGCGTTGGACCTGTGTCCCCGTGTATGCCTTCCAAAGGACCGGACATCTTTCGCACGGAAGATGAGCCGTGATGTCCAAAGAGATACAAGATTATAATAATAATAATATATCCTTTATTTCAGGCAACTTGGCCCATAGAAAACGAATACATAAATAATAAAAACAATATAACTATAAACTAACACATAATATATAAAACTACTGTACACGAAGTGACGGCGTCGTGTTGCGCTGCGTGGTGTCGCGTAGCCTTCCGCGAAATCGACGATAGATGACACCCTTCGGCCAAAACTCTTCTTTAAGGAAGTTCTCAATATGATGAGTCGGAACTCGCACCACAAACGACTTGAAATTTGTGTTGTGGCGCGACTCCAACTTCTCGACCCTCAAAGTCCAGTTTGTCTTCACCTGAACATACTCCACGATCTCCTCAACCTTCGTGGTGTGATGTAGTCTGGACACGTACAGCAGCGTCGTCGGTATTGCTGGACGCAGCAGCATGTTGGGTCCTGCCAGGGCGGTACCGCACTGGTTTCGACAAGGAGGCTTCTTCTTCTTCTTTTTCTCCACCTTGATGAAGTCATCCTTGTCACACGTGTCCTTATCTGGACCCTGCTGTTTCAGGTCTTTGTTGACCGATACACAGCTAATCTGTTTACCCCCTTTTGTTTTTTCTGCTTGCCGTTTTGTTTGCGACATAGCAGGTTTGTGAGTGGCGACGATAGCAGCGTAGGCACGTTTAGGGGTCGACGTACCTACATGACTCACTACTTCCACCGGTGTTGAAGGAACGATGGGCACGGCGGCGGAGCACGATGCTACGCATGCAATATCGGCAGCTGGCGACGCAGTAGAGCTCGCCGACTCAAAACTGCCGATGGAAGCGTTTTGCGCCCCGCGACGAATGTTCACGTTAGAGGCGTCAGGTGACCTACTTACCGAAACAGCGTTGCGCAACAACCCTACTTCGGCACGTAGGTCCTCTATGGTATTATTCGACACCTCCAGCTTGGACTGTACCTCGGCCAGGCTCGCTTTTAGGAACGTTATATCCTTCAGCAGCCTGGTGACGTCGACGTGGTCAAACGTGACGGGGGGCAGCTTATGCAGCTCCATCGCCACGAAAGCGGGTACGTCATCTGGGTCCGTGTTTTTCATCATTGTGATGATATCCTGGACACTCTTCTCGCCACCATCCCTCCGGCGGGACGGCATCTGGTCAACTTTGCCGAGCGTTTGAAACAGCAACAACTTGGCACCGCTGATCTCCTCTTCTTTGAAGCCAGACTTGCAGATTTGCAAGATGCTGACCTCATCCATATAATCGATGGCATGTTTGATAAATGCCAGCAGCTCGTTGGCTATGAGCGGTTGGGAACTCATAGCGACGAAAATCGGGCAGCGGCTATAGCCGCGCAATACGCGAATATAATATTCGTACCGAGCAGCACAAATACGTCCGTACTCGACCGCGCATCGCACTGCTATCCTATTATATATGCTGCTATTTTAAAATACGCGACATGGTTCTGGGTGCTATCTTCATCTCCCGAGATAAAATCTTTTGCTTTCGGACAGGATTTCTTCGAATTCTTTCCCTTACTGCTTTGACCACCTTTTTCGTACGAACACTACGTGGACGGCCAGATCTTTTTCTGTAACAAACAGAGGAGGTCTGATTGTATGTACCTATTAATAGTCCGGTACACAAACATTTGACTAATACCAGCGTATGGAGAGTTTTAAAAATTGCATTTGGCTCCATACCAGCTTTGTGTAGTGCAATCACAGCGATTCGGTTCTCTTTATCACCCCACTCCATATTAATATCGCAAAATATTGTACAATGCATTGGCGCCAAAATTAGAAAACTCAATGAACAATCGTATAAAAATGACAGATTCCAAATTCAAATGTAATATCTTTCTTATTTTTAACTGTAACAGTATTTATGGCCAGACTAAGTATTTATATACATACAATAAATACAAATAAATATTTATAACTATGATGGACAGTTACTTCAGTCTAGGACATAGTTACACATTGACATAGACATTGTTGTTGTAATATTATACATATTGTTTCTCTTTATGTGATATTATGTGTACATAACTAATAAATAAATAAAAACTACTTTCAGAAACAGTATGTAGGTATACATTCTCAAGTTACCGCACTAGACACTTTCTAGTTGAGAGTACTTACAGTTTAGCTTACTCGTGGATCAAGTAGTTTTGATACTGTTTATTGTTCAACCAAGTTTTGTGTCACGGGACAACTTGGAGATTATTAAGTTGTTTCAATCTACTTTATTGCATAAGCACTGTTTAAAACCCCTCTAGCGGGCTTGTTGGGAGTATTTTCCGATGGATAAGTTCACTTTATTTATGCTTTAAGATGTAGCTTCTTCTTCTCTCGTGTCAGCACGAGCTATACGAAAATAGCTCATGCTGTGGTGAAAATATTAGCCAGTTAGTAAGGTTGGTAGCGGGGCTGACTACCCAGGGTGCCCCGGACGTACTGAAGTTTTTTTTTTCTTTTATTTGTTATTGGCCTGCGTTTGGCCGCCATCTCGCCTAATGTTAAGCGATGATGCGGTCTACGATGGAGCATGCTTGCCCAGAAGAAACCGATTCACTCGTGACTTGAAGACACCCAGATTGTAACTGTCGGGGAACACCCACTCGGGCAGCGCATTCCACTATTTGGCGGTTTTCACAATGAAAGTGGAATCAAAGCACTTCGTTCGGGTTTTTGGTATATCAACCATGAACCGATGGCGCTTTTTCGTGCTTCTGGCCGTCGGATAGAAAAAAACACTATAACAGATAGAAGTAACGTCACTAGTGGAGGCTCTTTTCATGCACCCCAGACGTAGCTTCCTGTCAGGCTAGATGGGAGATAGAATAAAATCCTAGAAGCTATGGGGTAAGGGGTAAGGATGATTCTATTACGACATAAGAAGGTATGGTGGCTCTCTTAGTTACACTAATAAGTGAATAATAAATGTAAGAGTACATAAACACATGGTGTAATTTTTTTAGTAGTTTTTCTTGTGCCATTTTATGCATTAAACGAAATTCAATTTACAGTTTGTAATAACTTTAAAATTCACGAAATAATCGGTTAGAGACACTGATCGCTTCCATCCTTATCAACGACTTCAACAGTATTGTTGATGCGTTACCAACCAAGGACATATTTATGGCAGAATTAGGTAGTATTTCCCCGAAATGTCTAATGTCTACTGTTAATTACGCTAAGCGTATGCTGAAATGCAGGAGACCCAGGTGCAGGCAGCGCAGGGCAGAGCAGATTTTGTTATGCATGAACGTTCTAAGAGCTGCGTACGCTGCGGCGCAGGCGCGTGCGACGCAGACATGCGTTTGTCCTGCCCTGCGCCTCGTTGTAGTGACGGCACAGATTTCTGCGCGACGCGTGTCGGTTTTCCCTTTCCGTGTCCAACTGGCGACACCCCGGTCTCGTGAAATCCGCACGTTTTTGTATTACTACGGAATTCTACACGCCCGTGTTCAATTTGCGTCAACTGCCTTTGTGATCAAATGGCGCTGGGTGAGGTTTTTACAAAATAGTGTGCAATTGAACTGAACACATTTTTGACTTGATTCTTGACTGTATGAGTTTTCAGAAGCGTGTTGAATTAGCGACGGTAAAAGTTGAGGTACTGCTTTCATTGCTGATACTTATTTTCCAACTGACTAATCTGAAGAGCGAGCGAAGCGAGCTCGGGATTTTGGGGCACCCCGACACGGATACGTTAGGTTCGAAGCCGTCGTCTCCTTCGTGTTAAGTTACTTTAAACCCTGCAGACAGAAATAGGAGCCCAGCACAGCGGGGCTCCGTCGACCCTTTCATTTCAAAATCTTTGGTAATTTCACTGAAAATCCTTTTAAACTCTTTCATTATGTCCACACACGGGCGCCCCCGCGGCCTTTCCCGCCTGTTTCGGCCCGCACGATTTATTCCGAACATTTACAAACGCGCTAAATCAGCACGGATTTGTTTTGAACAGACCAATTAAAAAACCGTGTTCAATTCAATTGTACACTGTTTTGTAAAACCTCTTTTAACGTTGCTTGATCGCAAAAACGTGCTCAGTTGACGCGAGCTGAGCACGGGTTAGTTGAATTGTGTAGTAATACGTTGTTATTGTTGATCCAAGAGTAATACAAAGGCGTGAGGATTTCGCGAGACCGGTGTCGCCAGTTGGACACGGAAAGGGAAATACGCCGACGCGTGCATGTCGACACGTGTCTTTTACCGCTAATTCTAATTTTATTGCAATGACAAAACTCCTGAGAACCTTGTTTGTATGATACTAATCATCCAGACTATTAAAAAAAAAACATTAAAAGAGTTATTAAGGATAAGAATTGCCAAGGAATTAACACTCGAATGTGTCTTAGAGTTGCGTCGCAGCATGCGGTCGTGGCCTATGTCTGCCTCGCCTGCCCTGCCTTGCAGAATCTGTACTGTGCTGTGCTGCGTTACCAGCATACTAGCATACGCCTAGCTTTATAGGTAAGGATAGTTTTCGTTTACAATAACTGAATTAGTTTTTGACAAAACCAGTTTTTCTATTTCTTCGATGACCCAAGACTACGTCACAAATATCACGATCAGTGTTGCCATTAATTAACATCTTCAATACAATTAAGGAGATTTATAATTCATAATGAATATAAAATATTCGGGTTTCGTGTTGTTTATCTATTTAGTTCGAGAATTAAACTGTATAAGACTAATAGTTCAAAATTGCTTCTCATAGGAGTAATGTGAGAAATGCAATTTGTTCGGGCAATTTATTTACACAGTGGTAGGAACCGCAGCCTATGACGTATTATTGGGACAATCACGTGTCCTAGATATCATGGAAAGAAAATACCTGGCGTAGCATATTATTATACCATGGACAAAACCAAATAATTTGACAGTATTCGTAAACGAAAACTAGTTGCGGTTCGTTTATATGTACCAATTTTACCACTTTTGTAAATTTTACCAATTTTATCAATTTTACTAATTTTATCAATTTTATTGAACTTATCAGTTTTAATTTTTATGAGTTAATTATTTATTATTGTCACTTTAAATGGTAATGAAAACCGCAACAAAAATCCGTTTCGTAGTTTAGAAGACCAAAGCAGTCACACGATTGTGTATTGAAGTTACTTTCTATTTTTAGATTTTTGAATATGAGTACGTAATACATACATTGGGTATTTTATTTGAGTTTTAATAATAACACACAACACACACACACATGTGTGTCACTATATTTTATTTTATTTTTTATGTGCTTTTTTATGCTATCAGTTATTACCCTTAAGGTATTCTCTTAATATTAAAAACGGACACACAATTTCTTGTGTTTATTATTCTAGCGTATGGCACTCGTGGGTTGCAGCTGAATCAGCGTCAGGTGGTACACCTAGTGTTATCATCTGACATTATGCTGAGCTGAGGCTCTTTTGGCATTACAATAATTGTTATCTGTTTTTTTTAGTTTTAAGGTGTATTTTTGCTGTAATGCCAATAAACGTGACGGCGCGCGGCGCGACACATGACATTTGACGTTTGCTGTCGTTGACGTCGGACAGAATGGCAGTATGACAGATGTCAGCTGTCATTCTAGCGGAACGTCACACTGGTGGTAGCGAGGCGGCCATCTTGTTCACTTTTGAATGGAGAGCCGCCAACGCACCACGCGCTCGACGGATCGCTAATTACCGACGCCATCTTATTTATTTATTTACTTAAATGCCTTAAACTATCATTACAGGTCTATAACCTAATGCAATAGCCAAGTCACACACACAAAACTAAAATTAAAACACCAAATACATCTCAAGATCATTGTTTGTAACACAGTGTAAACAATAGTACTTTTGCGAATTCACCCCAGTGACATGTAAATATATCAATTTCGATGTGAATGTAATTAATGGTGCAAATAGCTCGAGTCAGAGAGGTTTTGGCCAGCAAGTTGGTCCTAGCTACGGTACGACCGGCAGCAGCGGGGGCCGCCGCCTCCACACATAACGGTCGGGTACGGACAATTGCAACCGCTGCAACACTCTCGGGTTGTGCGCTATGCCTCGGAGCAGTCTCACTATGTACGACACTAGTGCAAATTCCCGTCGCACCCCGAGTTGATTGTACCCCACCATACCCAGTACAAAAAATCTTCAACTGTTTTTGTCTATTTAAAGTGCAATTGACTATTATTTTGTGAATTAAGAAGAAGTAAATCATTTCAAGACTTGTTTGAGTTTCTGACCCACATAAAATATGGAAGATTCTGATATAGGCCATCCTGAGTCTATAATATTTTTCTTTCTTTCTTCTATTTGCGGTTTAGCAACAATTTTATTAAGAGAATTATCCTTCTATTCTACAGTAAGTACAAACTAATGTACACCTACATTATGTCAGTAGTTCGAAATATTACAGACATATTTTTATTACTTTTATTGCCTCACGCGCTTGGATCCTTTTATTTGTTGAGAGGTCAAAATATATGTTTTATGGTGTACTTCCCACTTAATATCAAGACAGGTAGAACGCAGTAACGTCGTTTGGACTGTCATAACAGTAGTTTATGAAACTGCTACATAATAGTGGTTATTAAAACACGAGTGTGAGTTTATAGTATCACACGAGTGTTTTAATACCTAGTTATGTGCAGTTTCATACGCTACTTTATCTAAAGTCATGTAATTTAAATGAAAAACCAAAGTTAAAACAAAAACAATATTATGGCGCCCAAACCCAGCATCCCACCGCATATACGTGTGCTTGCGCGCACATGCGCCTTGAAAGATAAAGTGCAGCCGCAAAATTTTTTGCCAAGGGTGCGCTAGACGTATGGGGTCAGAAGTACGTCATTCAGGGACTCTTAAAAACCCACAGTGTTCCTTCTCCTGACCCTTGGCCGGGGTCGCGGACCCCGGCAGGCCTTGGACTAGGGACTGGCGGACCTCTCCTACTGTGCGGCCTACTGTGGTACACTGAGCGCAGCCTTCTCGCGCCTGTTACAGGTCTAGCGACAGGTAATGCAATTTGACCTATTTTGAGGACTGGTAGGAGCAATGCTCCTACTTGTAGCGACGCTAAGTCAGTTCCCTGTATAGTTCACCCTTATTTCGGCGTTATGTTTAAGTCCCTTGTAATAGGGGGCGAGCCTATTGCCATCAACCGGGCACAAATCCTCCGAGCTGCTACTGCAAAATTCCACACGGAAAAACCAAACAACACTTTGCCCGACCTTTGGATCGAACCCAGGACCTCACACACAGCAGTCACTAGACCAACGACGCAGTCAGTAACTCTGCATCCTACACGAGCGATCTAGAACGGACGCGAAGCGGTGCGGCGCGACGCGAAAACAACAAACAGTCGATACCTATTGAAGTGGCCTACGTGACTAAACGCACGTGGAGTGCGGTGCGGCGCGAAGCGAACGCGATCAGTTGACTTGATATTTTGACGGCGGCGCGCGGCGGGTGGTTCGCGAGCTCGTAGGACAAAGCCGCCGCTTCGCATCGCATCGCATTGAATTCGCGTATCAGCGCATCGGATCGCTTCGCAATTCGCGTCGCTTTGAACCGCCTACGTAAGACGCCGCGTTAGAGTCAACTCATTTCCAATACTTAGATATTCATAAAACATCAACATCAAATATTAGATAGGTACATCATTTTAAGTAGCTGCCAAGCCGATACATCCAATTTATCTCTCAAAATAACAAATCAACGCCTTACTTGACGTGGGCACGTATAAAGGGATCCAAGAAATGTATACCGGGGTCCTTTAATATCATAGCATTGATGTATTGACACAAAGGGTCACGAGGGCCGAGGCTATTTCTGTAACAATATGTTTTTGACCGGTTCCCGTAAGGGTTGCCAGACAATTGTTGCTATAAGAAAAATCTGGAAGCTTCTGTAATTACGATTTCTATTATCATGGAATTGGTCGTGTTTTTATTTATGAAGAGAGGTTGAGTAATTAGATACTGACTCTGTCTCTGTATATACCGTGTTCCAAAATTCAACGATAAGCGGGCACCAGAGCGTGGACCTCCTCATGACAACACGAGAAAAAAATAAAAAAAACTTTTTTTTTAAATTCCGTAAAAGAAATTGAAATCCTTAATTTTTTTTCAAATATATCTGCTTTTTTTTGTATCGGCAACTTAAGTAGCACTGCTATCCACCACAACCCTTAAAAATTCCAGAATACTTGTAGTTTTTACACAAAAATCAATCAAACTTATTTTCGTCAATTTTCGAAGGACTTCAAACATTTTGTAACATAAAAAAAACTTTTTTTTTTCTCGAGTAGTCATGAGCAGGGCCACCCTCTCGTGCCCGCTTATCGTTGAATTTTGAGACACGGTGTATATAAATTGATTTGGGCGTGGTCATAATTATAATACTATTATTACAAAGCTTTTAATTTCCAAATGGTCCAAACTATTGTCGGCTAATCGTCGATACCTGTGACTTAACGAAGGTTATTGATTAAAATTGAGACACTTGTATCTTTACTAATAATGAAGCAAAGAAATCATAGTTTTACCTAGTAGATTCATAAACATAGTAGCTATCACAGGTAAAATCAGCTTCCCAGTCTGTTTAGGTATATGTTCAGTTTGGCATTAAAAAACGCTACCATTAGTAAGCAAAACGATTCGTTTTCGGCCATAGCAAAGGACCACTAGTAAATAAGCATACATTTTTAGTCGTTTTAATGTCACAGTAAAAACTAAAAAGTCAAATATTATTATTGTATTGTTGTCTCTACATGTGTATGCATCAGCCGGTTCGGATAACAGGAACTCGCTCAAAGGACAATGCTCATGGATGTATGGAGTCCCGTACCATGCTGCATCAAAGTCAAACTTTGTTTTTTCTAGACTACACTTATCATATTAACTCCTACAAAAGTTATTTTTGTAAACAAAACGCGAGTTTCGGAGATTTTAGAAATAATCTAACTAACCTGACAATGTGGAAATGTCATACAAGATTTATTATTGCTCTAAAAAACAGTAATCCGCATCTATTGTATTCTACATCTCTATGACCGGCCGTGAACGGCCAATTAACCATGTATAAAAATGATAATCGTTTAAATAAAAATTCTAATCTATTCTAGTTGTTTTTAAATAATGTAGAATCGGCAAAATATATTTTTTTTACATGTTTTTGAAAGATGTGATCGTGACACTTTCAAAATTCAAGGTTATAGTAATCATAAATCATGTGAAACGGAACGTCATGTAAAGGGAATAAAACTATATCAACATTTTTTTAGTTCAAATTAAATTCCCTGTTCAAAAATCATATCCCCGAAAGATTATGAAAATAATTACTATAATATTTTGATCTTGATGCATGAGACTTTTTGGTACTACTTTTGGTCATTCTCCTTTACTACCAAGATTTGTAGCAGGTAGACAGACAAAAAAGCAAGCTTATTAAAAACTTTTAATAAAAACTACTCTCTACTTTAAATAACGTGAACACTTTTTAAAGACTTTATAACAATAACAGTATGATAAAGTTATAAGCTGTAAATAAAAGCTTCTGGAAAACTTTATTTATCTGGAACAGCCTTCAAACTGTTAGCACAATAAGCTGAAAGAACCAATACATGAAGCTAATTCAGCACAAACTTAGTATATAGAGATGTCGCAATCAAAACAGAACGTTGTAAGGGATTTTTGTGAAAATACTAGAAAAATTGTTGTCTTTTGGGCACTCTAACGTTTGCCTGTTTTGCTCGGCTATCTAAGATCCTTAGCAGAGACAACATGAAACATCTTGTACTTATTTTTATGATGCGTAAAGTGCCTTTGAAAAGAAAATATAGTCGAGGAACGGCATTATCCGATTCATATGCAGCGACTAATGCAGGAGAGAGAGCGCCGCTCCGAAGATTGGTTCAAGCTTACAGTAATAATTTTAATGATATCGATATATTTGCCGTATCTAAACATACATTTAAAACACAAATTATTAAGCGCCTTGCTCAAAATGTTTAAGTAATATATAGGTATAATATATTATTTAAGTATGTATTAATAGATTTCAAGATAACGAAAAAATATATTGTTGTTTTACATGTATTGATTTTATTTAATTTTACCAAAACTGTATCTAATATAAGCTAGTAATATGTGGAAACGTAGTAGATTGTATATTTACTTATAGCACACTGTGTATCTAGATATAATATACAATGTACGATTGTTAGTATCATACCCAAATAAAAAAAAAAAACAAGTCATGATTGCTAAAATAATATTAATTCACGAAATATCAACACCTCAAGAGGCTTTCAATACAGAAAACGGTACTACTTGACACGGTGCTTACTGTAAGGAGGTTTCTTTCTCTGAAGCCCTAAGTACCAGTAGCTTGGACCCTGTTACTTACATTTTATAATAATATAAATGTTTATGATTAATCAATACCGCGTAGTTTTGTTATCCACGCTGTGTCACGACAAGTGTCTAATTGACAGTCGCGATCGAGGTGAGATTCTTACAGAATTGCACTGCTGATCACGCGGTGAGGTCGCGAGTTGAACTAATAATTTTATTGTAATGTTTTTTTTTGCTTTTTTTTTATAAAAAAGATAAATAATAAAACTTAAACGAATTATAAGATCTCTCAAGCTACAAAACAGTATTTATTGGCCGTGTTTATAGATGTTTTGGCTCAGTTCAGTTTTTCATTAAAACCGTTATTAAAACTAGCAATTCCTCAAAAAGACAAACATCGCACCATACTACAACAATGTTATATCTCCATATCTGTCTTGCTTTCAATCTTCTTTATGTTTGTCATGTAATTCAGTGAGAGGCGTTTACTAAAACTCTTCAACATTATTCGTATCAACGTTCCGAATCAAAGTTCTGTTTATGTTGTATACTTGGCTTAGTATTAAGAGTTTCGCTAGTATTTTAGTTCTTGTTTATGAGTTGTGTAATAAATCTTGTTCATCTTTTCGTCTTATTATTTTTGGTGTTGTGTTATTATAACTTTGGGAAAACGGTACTTATTATTACTTCGTTTATTCGTCGTACATACTACAAATTATATATTTAAGTACACATCTAATAAAAAAAATCATATACAGTAAGTAAAATAATCTATTAATCTACATAATTAAAATAAGCGAGAAAATAAAAGACTTAAAAAAAAAAACCATTAAAGACCTTTCGACGGTCTGTTTAAAACCAACCTAGTAGCGGAGATAGGTTAAAAAATGCGATGTTGCCGTGTTTTCCACATTGATAGACAAGTGCGCATGTACAGTAAGCGTTGCTTTTACGCATCATTTTTTTTTTTTTGTAATATTTTTTTATTTTTTATTTTCGTTGGAAATATTATTTAGTATGTACGGACGCTCTAATATTGCTGGTTAATTAGAACGCCTTTCGTTAGTTAACATGCTGTATATTAAAAAAATAGTAAGTTACCGGCATCGGAACAGGGTCCAAGCTGCCGGTTGTCAGGGCCTCAGAGAGAGGGACTTCCTAACAATACGCGCCATGTCTAGAAGTACCGCTTTCTGTATCAGGCCCTTGATCCAGCCGCCCAACGAGAGCCTCTTTAAATTTTGGTCGAGGCCCTTGGCTATGAAAACATTGGCCGTAACTTCTATCGGCACAATTACAGCTGAATCAACATCCCACATGGCGACAACCTCATGAACCAAGTCTTGGTATTTAATTTCTTTATCTTTCTCGGCTTTCAAACGGTACTTATTATTATTTCGAATTTTATTTGTGTAGACTGCCGTGTTGGTTTATCGGTCGCTGAACGTGAGGTCCTGAGTTCGATCCCTGGATCGAACAAAGTATTATTCGGTTTTTCCGTGTGAAATTTCTCAGTAGCAGTCCGGAGTCTGGATTCGTCCCCTTTTGCATGGGACTTAAACATAACGGCGATTTTAGGGTGTACTTTACACCTCTGCCTAACCCTTCGGGGAATACAGGCGTGATGTTATTTCATAATACTTGGCCACGTCTATTAGTCTCCAAAGGTCAACATTCAATAACACCGAAATACTTTCGACCTTGAGTAAATAAAAACATTGAGCTACTTACCCTTACACCAGAAAGCATAAGCGATATACTTCGGCCCGAAGTTTTACGATCGTCAGACCATCAGACCTATTGGTCTAATGAGACCAATGCTTTTAGACTAATTGCTTCATACGACGTTGATACCGAAGCACTTATTAAGGTAAAGCGTAAAAGCCTACTGTGTTTGGTAATAGTAAGAAGTGATAAGACACAATACTCGGACAATAAGTGAACTTAACGCCCAAGTGTATTAACGGAAACGTTGGTCAATCGCAACCGATCCAAAGCTGAACCGTTCGTTCAGACAGTTTTCGTTTAGAAAAACTGTATTTTTTTTAGAATCCAACCATTTTAACGGTTTTTGTGTACAAAAATTGACGAAGACGTTTTTCAAGAATGAGAGGGCTTTAGGCCTTACCTCCGGTTTCCGAATTGAGAATTATAGGATAAGCAGTACTTAAGTAACATTTGAGTATGGACTTGTAAAAAAAATGACGGATTTGAAAGCATTTTTTTGACAACGCCCTACTCCAATACTACTTAAGTTTTTCCCGAATTGCTTTTACGGAATTCTCAATCCAGAAACCGGAGATTAGTCAACTACAATCGGCCTAGTTCGGGTTTCAGGACTACACAAAACACCGTGAGACACATACCCAAGACTTTTTTATTTGTATCACATTTTTTACCTGTTGTGTCTCTTTGTGCGGTGTCCAAATAAATTATTCTTTATCTTTATCAAAAACTTTTATTGAAGCCCTCTGGCAGATTTCCAAGCGATGTTTTCCTTCACCGTTCATCATTATCATCTCTCTGCCCTTATTCTACTCTAGGTGTGGTCGGCACAACATGTATTCCTCTTCATTCTCCTCTATCAGCCGTCATCCATCCATCTTTTCTTTGGGCTACCTCTACTTGTATATCCACATTCTTATTTAACACTCTTCTGTTAACATGACTTTCTTCCCTCAGTATCACAATGTCCATAACACGGTTACCTATTTCCTCCTCAACATTTCAGTCACTGGCGCAACTTTCAAACTTCCTCTGACATATTCATTCCTTATCTTATCCATTCTTGTCCCTTCACACATCCATCTCAACATGTGCACCGCTATATGCACTCTCCTTTCATCCGTTGTCCTTTCATGCTGTTGTTTCTGAGGCCTGTCGCCATTTCATCCATCCCGCATTTTTGTTTTCATTTTTTTTGCGATAGGCTCGCGTTTGACCACTATCTCGCCTGATGGTAAGCGATGATGTGGTCGACGGTGAAACACGCTTACCTAGAAGTAACCTATTCACTCTTGACTTATAGGCCCCAAGGTTGTAGCCATCAGGAAACACAGACCGGCAGGGAATTCCACTCCTTAGCTGTGCGAACAATAAAAGTGTTCGCAAAACGCTTTTATTCTTCACGTCCCGGTCTATCTCGTCATCATTCTGGATTAATGAACCAAGGTACCGAAAATCGGAGCAGACTGGTAGGGATGCACCGTCTAAGGCAATTGGAGAAATATTAGTGGGATCACCGAATTACACCATCTGTTTTCTTCACCGTTAACTCAAGCTAGTCAACATCCAGTTATAAAATTTCTTCGCTTGTCAAAAATGTCCTCCACAACCCAAAATTAAAATCTTCGTCATCCCAGCCTTTTCCCAATTAAATTCTTACGACTTACGACCCAAAAAACATGCAAGTGACACCGAGAAATTAAACTAGTCGTACAAAATTTACAGGAAGGTCCCGCTGTGCTCATTACCTAAGTACGAACGACTGAGCAATTTATCCTCTCTGAGCAATATAACTTAATAGGGGCTGGGCACTAAGTACACGAAAAGTTAAGTGGTCCAGTACTTAGATGGCCTTTGTGTTGCGAGCGTAGATCAAAGAAAAAAAGGAGATAAGCTATAAGACGAACTTAGAAATAAATAAAATAAACTTTAAAAAAAGTAAAAACCGACTTCAAAGAAAAACTAAAAGGAGTGAAATAATTACCATAATATAAAATTAACAGTTTCAGAAGTCGGTGACTTCTATTTGTTTCAGTGTAGAGTTGCACCGACTTCTGAAACTGTTAATTTTATATTATGGTAATTATTTCACTCCTTTTAGTTTTTCTTTGAAGTCGGTTTTTACTTTTTTTAAAGTTTATTTTTTATTAAATACGTTTTAGTGCCATAAACTTAACCCCCTCCTCTTCATAACCCTTCTTTTTGACTTTGACGTAGTCGGGCATAAAAAGCCCTTTCAAATTTAATGATACCTTACACGATATAATGAAAACATTCCAAAGGGGGAGGGGGGGGACATGCACCCCCTCCTCTTTTCCAGTAGTCAGTTCCCAACAGCAAATATAAACAAAGCAATATTAGTAATTTGAGAATTTTGCTTTGATCCGATGAGGAGTTCCGTTCCATATCTCTGAAGTTCATAGTCTAATCGTAACAACATTTATATGGGACCAATCGGGAAGTATACCCTTTCGAACAAAGAAAGAATTTTTCAAATCGGTTCATAAATGACGGAGATATGAGGTAACAAACATAAAAAAAAAAAATAATAAAAAAAAAATAAAAAAAAAAATACAACCGAATTGAGAACCTCCTCCTTTTTGAAGTCGGTTAAAAAAGTACCTATTCTGGGTTTTTTTACAAAGCGCTTCGGGTACCGCTCAAAAGTGTCCGAACCGAATATATGTACTGTAAAAGCTCGAACTACGATAAATCCTAAGATTTACCAAGTCTTAATGGTAAAAGTCCGAACTCTTCTGTGATAATCGTTAATTTCGGACTTTTACTAGCACTCCCTTGGTTAATCTTAGGTTTACTATTTATTTTACTATTTATACAACATGACTATTGTAATACCAAATGATAAGAAATATTAATGAATAATTAGCTTAGCTAACGTAGCTATTTTGTTTATGAGAAGAAAATTAGATTCTTGGTTATTTTACTGTACAAAAAACATTTTGAAAATATTATGAAATTATGTACCTAGGTAACTAACCTGCAGCTATTGACTCGTAATTATAACGTTTAATAAATACTGTCTAACTATATGATATTGTTTTACTTTCAAACCCAACATTTACAAATCTTCGTTGGTAAAACCTAGCATGAGCCAAATTCTAATGGTAAAAGCCCGAAAAATCGTGTTGTTTTATATTTAACCTTACCAACTCATGTTGGTAAATCCTAAATGTGTGTACGGACTGCTCGTTCCTGTGTTACGCGTAGTCGGAATACGCTGTCCACGCATACATTGGATACGCGTACAGCTCCTGTACGGAAACAGACAACACAGTACTGTTTGTAGTTGCCGACTGACGGCGGCTTGCGGCGCTCGCGCTGCGAGCTAGCTCGCGCGGCACGCGTTCCCTAAGAGTGTACGCGTAGCTGCAAGTATGGACATCGCGTAACCGACTACGCGTACCAATGTACGCGCTGTCCGTACACACCTTAAGATTTACAAGTAAAACCTAAGATTTGCCAATATTCGGGCTTTTGCAGTAACGTATTACACTAAAATACGAGAAGGAAGACTAATTTACGCCAATGGGTCCATGGTTGAATATTGTAATGGTTGTAAGCTAAATTAGGCATTAGGATGACGATATAGGATATAAATTAGTTTGTTGGTATTTCTAGGTTTATATAGCGGTGTATCTTGGCGCGCGCTCTGGTGGTGTGTGTAAACTAAAGACACTAAATTCGTGAACTTTGAACTAGACACTTGGTCCATGTGTTTCTACGTCAATGTTACGGGGTAACCTGTTGCGAAATATTCATTATTAATATTGACTCAATTGGCGAATTGGCTAAGTATTTGGCTTTATGCATCAAGGGTCGCAGGTTGGATTCTTGTACGGGTCAAAATTAATATTTATTTATGTCAGAGTATACAGGGTGGAAACGAATTCGTGTTATTATTTATCCCGCGACTGGTGACGTGTGTGTCTGTGAGACCGGGTGGTACGAAAAAGTCGAATAAGTCTTTCATCCGCCAACGATTTGTGTTGAGATTTCGAGTAGCTGCCTTATTGCACGTCCCCCACCATCAGCTCATCCCACGATGGCGACCCGGACTCATGTTCTAGAGTTTCGCCACAAACCCGGTGCGTGAGACCAGGGTCACCAAATACGTAAGTAAATGGTCATAGTTGAATTTTTGATTTTACACATTTTGGTAAGGCTATGTACTTACTTTTTTACTTTTGCTGTTATTTTTACTGTGTTATGTTATTATCTTGTGATCAGTAAGTTTTTTGCATGATTTTATCGATATTTCACAAAAATACCTACAAAAATATTTTTCTAATTACCTATAGAAAGAAAGAAAGAAGAAAGAAAAAACATTTATTATATTGTATTAATACTATAAATATTGTTTTAGCAAGTTTTTCGAAAGTGAACAGCGTCGTCTCCTAGCGAAAAACAGAAAACCAACGAAAAACATCAAAACCAAGTGTACTTGCTTCAAAAAGAAATATTTGTGTCTTGAGCCCGTAGTGCCGTCTTGCAGACGCCGTTTGGCTGTTGAAGAAGAGTGGTTTACAGGGGTGTTTTTTGTTAGAAGGAATACATTTTTTGTTAATTTTATAAGAGTTCTTAGTCTGGTAAGACAGGTAAAGGCTGATTTCGTTATAAAACAAAGATTGATGCGAGTTTTTAAATTTTTAAAAAATTGAATGTAAAATCTTGGTATTTTTTTGTGTTTCAAGTGCAATTGTATGATGACTAATAAACGAGCTGTGATTTATGAAATACCAATGTTTAATTGTTAAAAGAACATGTAGCTGTAAAACTAAACCAACTAAAAGTAGCTCGCATAGTTAATTATTGGAAACATCTTAGGTTGAAAATCCCGGTGCGTGGGACTGGGGTCACCAATGGTGTAAATTAAATTGACGTCACCAGTGGCGGGTTAAAACCACACACGATATTTTACTGGTTGGAAACTTAGAATGCTAGTTTATTCAAATAAAAAGTAGGTATTTTATAAAATAACTTTTATTAATACTGGTACCAACGCTTATGTATGGAAGTGAATGTTGGTCTTGGAAGAAGAGTCATGAAAGTAGAATAAATGCCGTGGAAATGCGTTCCTTGCGAAGTATGTGCGGTGTAACTTTGAAAGATAGATTGAGGAATGATGAGATAAGACAAAGTTGCGGTTTAAAAGATGATGTAATGACAAAAATTGAAAGGGGTATGCTTCGGTGGTTTGGGCATGTTGAAAGATTGAGTGAACGGCGATTAACAAAAGGAATTTATAAGGCGAATGTCAGTGGAAACGCCAGTAGAGGACGCCCTAGAAGGACATACACATACATTAATGTTATTGGTGATGTTCTTCAAAAAGGACAGGTGCGTAGTACTTTCAACCGGCGTGCGTGTATGACAAGATGTATGACCGTGGACGAAGCGAAAGGAGTATGTAAGGATCGTAGCATGTGGCGTTCTACAGTTTCTGCCTTCCCCCATGGGAAAAAGGCGTGAGTTTATGTTATATGTATGTATGTATTTTGTAAACTATTTAAAAGTTTTATTAATTTTATTTGAGTAGTATTAAAAAGTCTATAATTTTTTTTTTATTTCATTATGCTACCATTCTTAGTTGCCGAGATATTAAAGTTTATGTTGGTGACCATGATTCGTTGCTCCCGAGCGTATAAAAAAGCTATTCCAAGTATGTTTATTTATAACCCAATCTTCGAAATGGTGTCTAATGCCATGTTTAATTTACAAATACAAAAATATCTTCCTTGTTTCTATATTCCGGGTTGAGGAAGTCAAAATGGCTCGTCTCATTGTCAGCGTGACTTTTTTTTCACAAATAAAACGCTTGCAATGAAATGTACGAGGGTTCTAAATGGTTTCAGTGTTCCGTTACGGGAGAGGGGACAATTGTAAACCTCATAAAATACCCGTAAAAGACTTGGAGGTAGATATTATACTTTTGGGGTTTTTTAGGAAAAAAAATAAAGTGAATTTTAAACGTTATAAAGTGCCAAAATTGTAATACTAATCGCACAATTATTGTTATTTGTGGCTGATAACTTTGGGAAGATCATTGTGATCTGAAAAATAGGCTCAGCCTAGCTGCACAGTTGCCTATCTTAGAGCCCAAATACACGTCCAATACTTGCCTCCGATGGTCGGTTCCGATAGTCTGATCAGACTATCTGAAGGCCTCCGCGTCATACATTTGTTTAAACATGAATTATACGTACGATCAGACATTCAGATCGGATGCCAGAATCGTAAGCATCGTCCGGGAGTCGTCGTCGTACAGAAAAAATCGGACACGAGAATCGTACGTGCATTTCATGAATCCGATCAGATAGTCGAATCCGGCTCACAGAAGCAAGTATCGGACGTGTATTTTGACCCTTGCACCACAGTTGTGTTAGTTTTATTATTAAAGTTGTCAAATTGTTTGACACAAAAACTAAAACTAATCATTTTGACAGTTTTAGTAAACAAAAACTGACTGATAGTTGTGGTTCGTTTGCATTTGGCAACAATTTTGTAAAGCCATGTACGGACTAAGCGTTGCAACGTACGCGTCATCTAGGTATGTTGAATACGCGTACAGGCTAATTGAGCGTCCCCTTTGTGTACGCGTTGCTGCAGGTACGGACTAAGCGTTCCCGGGAACGCTTAGTCCGTACAAGGCTTTAGTCGAATTGGCCCCGTGCTGGCGTAGGCCAATAGTATACAAGGCATATCGCTTGCTATTTTCGCGACGCGATGCTCAACGCAATGCTACTCACTGCGCTGCTAGGATGAAAGGTAAGACATGGTCCATTATTTGAACGGTATACACAAATTCTAATTATAGGAATATGATGTTAGCTAATGGCCACCGCGACTGCAATGGCGTACCCTGACTATCCATATAACGAGGGTAGTTCACCCTTTGGGGGTACCTCGTCATCAGAGTCCAAGTTCGACTTGGTGTAGGCAGGAAATAATAGTCACAACACCGATTATAGTCCTCTATTTATTCACTCTCGATAACAAAATTATAAAATCTCTAATGATCAAACCGATGGAAATAGATTAAAGTACGGAAACGCGGTAAGTTCGGTGCAGGCTGGCAAAACGACCTCTCGCCCTCGTGTCTCGCTCCAAAGTAACTTCACTCAAATCAAATGCATCCAATGTCAAAAATAATGACAGCTGACAGCCGACAGCTGACAGCTTGCTGACAACCGTGAAACAAGACATGCCACGCCCCGCACCGACCTCACCCAAGCACACTGCTTGATGTTTCCGACAAACGATAATAGATGGCGTTGTACTACATTAACAATAATCAATAGTGATCTCATCGTTTCTGATATGATCACGCAAGGAAACTCCGAGCATATCCCTCTCCATTGTCCTTTGGGCACGGATTACGGATTCTCGACGGCATAATTACTATCCGATAGCGCGTAGTTATGTTATTCACGCTGTGTGACGATAGGTGTCGAGTTGACAGTCGAGATCGAGGTGAGTTTTTTTACAGAATCAGACTACTATTGTACTTTTAGGAATTTATTCCTAGGTAAACTCGATTACGCTGAAACTTTGCGAAAGCCTAATGCCTTCGCAAAGAGTGTGTACTGCATGAGAGCGATGTATTTGAATATTTATGTTAATGTATTTCAATTTCTTATTCATAGCTTTTTCATAATTTGGGGCAGACCCGGGTTTTGCATTTCCATTTTTAGGTAAGCTTTCCTTCGTTTTTTTTCTGTCTTAAAATGCTATAAATAAATCTACCTGTAACCTTTTCAATGTAAGGTAAGTTCTAACGTTTCTATACAAAACTTTACCATGCAAAGAATATCAAATATTAAAATTAAAACATGGTTATTATAGCAATTTTAGTGTAATGCCAGACTTAAGGAATAGCACTACCCCATCTCTTCCCGTGGGTGTCGTAAAAGGCGACTAAGGGATTCTCTAGAGGATGGGCAGCAGCGTTCTCTGAGTCTCTGCTCTCTAGGCATAACAATAGATTCCAAATTACAGTGGGGAGCTCATATAACTGCCCTTTCTAGTAGGTTAAGTTCTGCTGCTTTTGCAGTCAGAAGAATTAGACAGCTAACTGACATACCTACTGCCCGACTTGTTTATTTTGCGTACTTCCACAGCATTATGTCTTATGGTATTCTGCTGTGGGGGGCAGCGGCCGATCGCGACTCGATATTTATATTACAGAAGAGGGCAATCCGCGCGATCTATAATATGGGCCCTCGGGAGTCCCTTAGAGATTTCTTTAAAGAGATTAATATTCTGACGATGCCTTCCCTTTACATTTTTGAAAACATTATGTTTGTACGTAAAAATCTGCCAATGTATAGTGTAAAAAGCGACGTTCATAATATAAATACTAGGAACAAACACAAATTAGTAGTCCCTAAATTTAGATTATCCAAAACGAATAAGTCATTCCTAGGAAACTGTGTTCGATTTTATAACAAGCTTCCCAAATCAATTACGGATCTCACTGAGGGCAAATTTAAATCTCACGTTAAGAGCGTGTACGCCGTTCGACATTTCATACAAAATTTCAAGTCCTTAGTTTTCGATATGACTGAACCGATTTTAATGAAACTTCGTAAAAATCAGCAGGATACATAGGACTAAAAAGTTAGTAGAAAACATTTTAGAAAAATAGTGTTACAGTTAAATTAGACCGATTTTAAATTTTCCATACAAACAGAAATTTCCAATTATCTTTTTTTAAGTAAGACATTTCGAAAATGTTTTCTACTAACTTTTTAGACTTAAGTATTCTGCTTGTATATGTGAAGTTTCATCAAAATCGGTTCAGTCATTACGAAAAATAAGGACTTGAAATTTTGTATGAAGTGTCGAACGGCGTACACGCTCTTAAATCAGTTCTCATTGAAAAAGGCATACTATAAGATAAACGACTATGTTGACGATAGGGACGTGTGGCGCTAGTTCTTTTCTGCACATGTGGCTTCCCTGGTAACCAATAGTTTTTAGATGTAGGTTTATGATATGTCTATATTAGTTAGATACGATTATGATTTAACACAATTCATACAGAATTGATTTATATACTTTATTTTTAATTTGTTTTTACCTGTACTTGCATAATTTTATTATTGTAAAAAATATGATGATTTTTGTTGTATAGAAGTCAATTAATTTATTCACTTGACAGACATATCTGTGTTGCTAGGGAGTTTGTTGCGCCGTTTCTTCTTCACAGCAAAAACACTAGGAAGCGGTGAAGGGAGGGCTTTTTGTGGGATGTCTATAATATTGTAAAACTAACGTTCAAAAAGAACTAAGTAATTCTAGTCTATTTTGAATAAATGAGTTTTGAGTTTGAGTTTGAGTACTTTAACAATACTGTGATCGCCAACCCGCCTGCCAAGCGTGGTGATTACGGTAAGCCCTCCCTTTTGGGGGAGGCCTATGTCCAGCAGTGGACATCTTTCGGCTGAATGATGATAGCAATTTTATGGTTTTTTATGATGTCGTTTACGTTTTTCCTTATGGCTATAATTTACGAAATGACCGCTATGTCAGGACTCATCTTTGATAAACAGAGTATAATTAATTAGGTATACTAGTTGCCGTACCACATGAAAAAGACATAAAAAATACCTAATTAAAATCAGTATTTTATTACAAGTATCTAATTGTTAGTGTATTGTGTTATTTTAATTAAACATAATTTATATCAAACGCACAATGTCGTCATTGTGTAGATGCACTATTCTGAAGAAACGTTATGTTTTTAATTAATTAGTAGAGATAATGGGCTTATTACACTTGGATGAATTTAGAGTCGTCTTAATTCAGAAGGGCAAATTAGAAGCTTCTGATCACACTGTCCTAAATTTAGTTACTGAATCAGTTGCCAGTTAAAGCGCGACGGAGTCGGACGTGCCGTGTGCGAGGATGGCTCCAGTATTATCCAGACACCAAAAAATTGGCCTTTGCCTAGCCCTGGCCTTTATTGTAGCCGATTCGTCTATATTTTTATATAAACTCAGTAGCACTTGGAAGCCCTCAATTCGTACATTTTTGTTCAGGAAATTTTTAAAATAAGCCCATAAAATGTGTGAGAAAGAATATTTACAACGCGATATTCGTTCACACAGATGTCTGCATTCTGCAACTGTAGGCCAAACTTAAACAAAAACATGGATCAGTCGCTCGACAGATTTGACGTCGCTAAAATAATTAACAGTATGGTAACTATGGTACCGCTTGGAGGTTTGTATGAATGACACACGTGCGCCTTGTCGAGCGGAGCGGTCTCTTTAATTATGCACTAGTCAAGTAACAAATGTACTAAATATCAAACATGTCAAGTACTGTCCAACACAAACACGGTGATCTGTCATCCGTCTTCAATGTGTGTACATATACCAACAGGCATATGCACACACACATTGAAGACAGATGTTGGAAGGGCGTGCCATTTTATCGTAGTTGATCTATCGTCTGTAGACAAATGGCAATCGACCAAATAGCAATCGACGATCGCCAGAGAATAGATACGCCAATTAAATGTATGGAAATGACATAACAGATCGCTTGGCCGGTCGAAAGCTTTATGTCAATCCATTATCGTTTCTATTCTCTAGCGATCATCGATTGACATTTGTCTACAGACCCTGGCATCACAACTCCCTTCAAATTTCTAACAATTAGAAAGAAAGAAAATACGTTTATTTGCGGTAAACATGACGCAAAATAGAAAATAGAACACAAAAACAAAAAATTTGAAGGTTGAAGGAAACATTCGTCACATGGTCACAAAACGGGTATCGCTTAGCATTATGCTGCGACCCTATACAAGACAGGGCCCCAGCGCTGGTTTTCAGCGACGGCCAGGAATTCGAGAGTAGCGCGGCAACCAACTACCTTGTGTGGCTAACACAAAATACTAGCGATGCATAGAACTAGGACAAATGCTAGACAAAAAGAATGCATACAGTTACAAACGGATACATATCAAGCTATAATTTCCAGTATAAGCTGACCTCTCATTATACAAAAAGCCGAGAGAAACGAGATCAACTCATACTGGAAATGTATAGCTTTATATGTAGCCGTGCGTACCTAAGGCCCCATGTATGGACACACTCCGTGCACTCCACGCAGTCCGCCACGTACTGTCATGACATACAACTACAACTCAATAAATACGCGCGAAATAATGCATCTTCATAAGCGCTCTAAAGCCTGGCGTCGACTACAGCCGAAACGCGTCGAATCGAGTCGAGTCGCATTTGTTCCGTGTGAGGCGAAACGTTTAGTATTCGCAAGTCGTTAAACAATAAATTAGCGTGACAAGCGATGCGCGCGAGTTATGCGACTCGGCGTGTCTCGGCGGCAGTTTAATAGTAAATGTATAGGAGGCGAATTAATGCGGCTCTATTCGACTCGACTCGGCGAGCCTAGTGGACGCCAGCTTTAATAAGTCGTCATGTCTTTAATTTATTCGCTTCACGCACCGCGTTAAGCCCCGCGCTTCCATAAACAAGACCTAAAGAAACAGACACGAAACTTAATCTACGACTGACCTGATAGGCGGGTTTCCGCGCGCTCGTTCTAGTCTCTGGCAGCACTCCTTAGCTTCTTCTTGACGTCTTGATTCACTATTTCACAAGGCACAAACACTTCACTAACGGGTTAAACACTCAGACTAGAGTAAAATCAGTTCGCGGCTGCTACTCAAAGATGGTCAGAGGTGACCACACGTCTGATGACGATAGCCCAGGATCATGCAGCGGGCGTGATCTTGGCCTGCGGTCAGGCGGTTGACCGGCTCGAGCGGCGAACCCATCATTGATGACGCGACGGTCGAATATAGACTGTTTGAAAATCGAACAATAGTTCGGTGCACTGGAAAAGACAAGGATAGGTACAATAAAAAGTGAAGAAAATAGTGGGTAAATTAAAAATAAATGCACCTTCAATTTACGCGAACATTGTCCATACATTTTAGTTGGTTTAAACCACGTAATAGAAAAAAATGCAGAAATGATATACAATATTATGTAGGTTTGTTTTTAATGCACCAAAATTGTCGATTCAAAATCAGAACAACTGTCGCGAGTTCGCAATTAGTCAGCATAATTCCATACGGTAACCGTGATGCCGGCGATAGTTCGAATAGTGTGAAATTCCAATTTGGAAAATGCGGTCTCGCGTATTTAGTAGGTGCGCGAATTACGCAGCTATAGTAATCTCATACCACGTGTTAGTATGCAAACATTTTGATTTAATAGTTCATTCTTCATTTGGCACGTAAAGAACACAGCTAGCGAACACAGATTTTGAAATTCGAACCCACGCGTTCATAGAGTATAAATTTAGAAGAACAGCAGGCTTACTCCAGACAGGATCGAGTTTTGAATCGAGTCGACTTAGTGTCAATTCTTACTCTTGAAATCGACAAAACTGCACGACCGTGCTGAGGTTTGATTTGAAACTAACAAATACCAAAAACAGTCGTTATGTTCGATTCAAAACTCGATCCTGTCGGGAGTAAGGGCCCAGGTGCGACTTCTTCGGCATTTATTGTCAAGGTATCTCTTTTACTCTTGTACAATCTCCGTATCTTCATTCCTGCTCATATTCGATGCTATTATTATAATATGGTGCTACTAATAGTGAAGCATGCAACCAGATGCAACCTTATAAGTAATTTTACTACAACTAACGCAACGCGCTCATTATATTATTAGCAGTTTTTTTAATACTTGTTTAACGGTCCTGCATACTAGTCCTTAAAGTCTAATTAAGTACACGTTTTCCATTTTTTTTAAATAAATGAAATGCTTCTGTGGTACATTTAATTACTTGGAGTTTCTATGAGGTGGCCTTCCACTATAAAATTCTCAACGGCACTCCCTGTGTAAGCGATTATTTCAATTATTCTACATACTGTTCACTAATGCAGACACTTATGACTTTATGACACAAAACTACACCAATTTTATTTAATAATATCCACTATGAGTAATTTTTTGAATAATGAAGTAATAAAACAGCTGTGTGGTTCATAACCTTTTTTTTGCGGTTTCGTAATATTGTTCTGCCTAGCCTTTTCTTATCTATGATGAAGTCGGCTTCCAGTCAATCCAGCGGTGCGAGCACGGATCTTTTTATCGAGTTGATTCGAGAAATGTATCTATTCTAAACGTCAAATTTGACGTAAGATAGAGATAAATGACAGCAGTTGTCGTTATATAAAACACGATTCCGTATGCAAAATGCAATGTGAACGTCCATCCGTCATGACGTATCGTGTTTTATGACGAATCGTCAATGATGGAACCCGTGTGAATGAGCCCTGTATTCTTTTTTTCTTGACAGTTCAAAAGTGCCTGTAAATGGTCTAATTGAAATAAATGCTTTGACTTTGACGCTGGCCTGCAGGCTTACTCCCGACAGGATCGAGTTTTGAATCGAGTCGACTCAGTGTCAATTCTTACTCTTGAAATCGACAAAACTGCACGACCGTGCTGAGGTTTGATTTAAAACTAACAAATATCAAAAACAGTCGTTATTTTTTATTCGAGCCGGTGCACAATTGTGCGCTTTTGTCGATTTCAAGAGTAAGAATTGACACTAAGTCGACTCGATTCAAAACTCGATCCTGTCGGGAGTGAGCCTGCTAGTGCGGGCTCACGGACTACACATACCATCGGCAATTTTATGGAGCCCTCTCAGGTGTGTTCACCATTAACGCAAGCGATAATCAAATTCTGATCCCCACATGAATTCGATAAGTCAGAGGGTTCGGAACTCGGACCCACCTGCACGAAAAACAATCGTTCAACAACTCGACTTTTAAATAATTTTAACGTTTATTAACCCCAGAAAAAAACCTTAACAAAACCCGTATCAAAAACTGTTGAAATACCGTCTAAATTGGAATTATGTAAATAATTGTCGATAGTACTTATGTCGGGGTTGTAGAGGAAGATTTATGGAGGGCACAAAATACAGGCGTTTTAGACCACGATAAGGGTCTCAGACCGAGGCTTATCGATCGATACGATACTTGTGGATTGTGTGGTACAAGGTACTGGGTTATATTTTTTATTTTATCTATATTAAGTGATAAAGTTTCAATTATGTACTCAAAAATAGTACCATAATGACACACTTTATCCACGTGAATCTCTAATAATTAAAAAAAAGTTTATTAAAGTTCTCACAAAATAATACTTTAAAATTACTTTTTTTTCTATTAAAGTACACTTCGGACTGACCAAAGAGTTTTTAATTCAATTTTTTTAGCGGTCTGCACATTCTGTCACGCCGCGTGCTAGGGCGCATGCGCGGTGGGTTGACTGGGTTTGGGCGCCATAATATTGTTTTGTTTCGACTGATTTTTTATTTAAATTGCATGAGTTTAGATAAACTAGTGTATGAAACTGCACTTATTTAGGTATTAAAACACTCGTGTGATACAATTACAAACCTCGCCTGCGGCTCGGTTTTTAAACTCACACTCGTATTTAACAGTTTCATTAAACGTTCTACTATAAACGTTTATTATAATAATATCAACCTACACCTGTCTCCCACAGCAGGACAAAGGTCTACAAATATCACGTCACACACAAAGAGCATTGATCGCCACGCCTGCTCACGGTGTGTGGGCGATTTCAGATAATTCAATTAATTTATTGTCAATTCATAAATATCAGAGAAGTCTCTAATATAATGAAATAAATATTAGGAGAGTTCTCTAATATAATAGAATAAATATGTCGAAATAGCCTGTAATGTTATTTAAGTAAGGAAACAAAAAGATTTTGTCTGCGTGACTACAGTCGGCCTTTAGTTAGCTTTTTAGGGAAACTCAGTGAATAAGGCCGTTTTTACAAATAAACTAAAAACGAGACTCTCATCAATATCTATTCTATGAACCATTTATTCACGAAACGATACGACACTGGCGCTCGAAGTCGTCACCGCATTTTGTTGTGTCGTGCAGTGAAAAAACAGCTTTCCCCGTTCTATTTTATAGTGTTGTGACGAGATCTATCACGCCACATGCGAACTTTGCAGAACTGCGCCTGTGCAATAGACTATAGAGCCTTAATGACAACTCTCAAAGACGTCACGACAAATCCTACATCTCGGTATCAAAATGTTACATGCAGATTGTATACAGCATGACATAATCACTATGCATCCAAAAAGTACAACTTTTAATAAGGGAGAAATTCTGTATTCGTGAAAAAAAACAGCTGTTCCACACAAAATAATGAATGTTATTATAAGCGCCAACAGCATCCTGATTATGATAGCAAGCAGACTAGACTGTGTGTATGTGAACCACTGCTGCAAGGTTTCAGCTGGACCTGTGACCTTGCGGTAGTGAGGTCACAAACAAAATGTATTTAATAACATGTAAACTATATATAATAACACTATGAGTCTTGTGACTTGAAATAAAGATTATTATTATTATTATATATATAGCCCTCCTTATCGATTTCGATAACGGCAACCCTTTAAAAACTATTTCCTAGCGTGTGCCCTAATATGACTCGCCAGACCGAATTTTGTTTTGAATACCCGGTCACAACTAAAACAATAAAGTTGGCCTGCAGAGTTAAAAGTATAGGTGTAGGAGGGTTTAGGTCTCTCTTCACGTATTTGGCATTTTTCGTTTAGCGTATCGAGCCGTTTTTGTTCAAATGATTTTATTTTTTCATAGATAATAGAGCGCCAAGACGACCTATGCGAAGCGAGCCTCTCCCAACCTTTAGGGTCAATAGCGCAAGCGTTTAGATGTCTTTTGAGCTTATAGCGCAGATGTTGACCACCATGCGTCCGTTTACCTTCTGCCATCTCAGAATGTAAACGAAATGTTATTAACAAAGTGTAGATTTTTTTTCACGAATTCTGTGTTTACCCAGTGATAAAATTTATTCAGAACGATGATCAATACACCAAGTGTGAGTTTTTCAGGTTTCTACTGTAGTTATGTCACGCCAAAAATGTATGAAAACTTAGGCAGAGCCTCTAGCGGCGAATAGCGTGACTAAAAATTGGTTTGACACTTATCATGGTAAACTATTCGTTACAAAAACGTGTAGCAAACTACCCAACTCACACTTGGGGTACATGGTTTCTGGTTTTCGGATGTAAAGTGACTAACTAGTCATGCTGCAGATACACCGTGGGCCCGAGGTACCTGAAAGATTTTAACCAAGCCTTTCTGACGGTATTATGAGTCAAATGTTATATCAACAAAAGTCCAATTCAGTTTTTTTTTTTGTTTTTCTGAACTTAATAAATCAATTAACTTTAGTACTTCCTTGTAAACAATACCTTAGGTTGAACTGGCAACATTTATAAATTTTCGTGTGAGTGGATAAGAAACTTCTCACTTCACAACCCTCCCCGACAAATAAGACATACGGCGAGAGGGGTATGGTATGACAAAAGTCGCAACGCCGCGTTCATAGGACTTGTTACCATAGATATTTTTCGATTTGTGAATTTCCGTAAATAATGAATATTTCGAAAATTAAGCTTTATTCAACAAACTATATCCTAGCTTTTCTTCTCCAATTAGGCATCGGAATCGAAGGGTACCTCGAGCCCACGGTGTATAACCACCCAACATCGACCGTTGGGCAGTAGCCCGCCAGGTATATTACCCGCCTGGTTGGAGGAACCATACCTCGTTCCTCCACAGCTTTAACATTTAATATTAATTTCTTAATGTAAATATTTTCCAACTTCTCAACGTTTGGACCACTGCCGAAGCCCAATAAGCCCTATATAATGAGGCTCGAGGGAACCGCGACTCATGTTAGATACAGCATTTATTGCTATAAAAATAAACAATATACTTGTACAACTATTTTACGCCAGACGTTCAATTTGCTATATTTAACTCTAGTTTCATTGTATACTATTGCTATTGTTTTGATTTTGTAGTAATTGTTTGACAAAATTTCGGTAGCATGGACGGTTTTATGGTTTTGGAAGTACAATTTTTCGGAGAATTTGTGTTATTTGTGTTAATTTTTATTCATTTTAAGGTTACGAACCTCAAAAAAAAAAACGGTACCCTAATAGGAATACTTTGTGTTCGTCTGTCTGTCCATCCTTTTTCACGGCCAAAGGTATCAAGTTAAAAAACATTCAGACGAATTGAGAACCTCCTTCTTTTTGAAGTCAGTTAAAAATCAAGTTTCTAACTCAATACAACAAAAAGATACGGCCGTTCAAAGTGTATTTTCCTATACCATAGGTTTTGTTGTGACAGTCAGAAGAGCAGGGTACTTCTCGTTGACTTAGAATCTTAAGGAGAAGGTTTCATGGCACAAGTAAAGGAATAAATTCGAATTATTAATTCAATTTGTATTCATTCTAAATTATTCATTTCTAATTTACTATGAAATTATCTTAATCGACCTGACTGTTCGCCAACAAGACCCTTTTTCTAAGGAACGGCTACAGGTTTAAAGTTGAAATTATTACTAAATACTAAAATCTACAGCTTCATAGTCCTGTAATAAATTTCAAGTGTCTAACTTAATGCAATAAAAAGATACGGACTTCCAAATCCAAAGTGTATTTTCATAATAGCAATCTAACTCAGTTACTGACACATCAAAACCATGGACTGTAATGTACCCACGGCTCTAGGAAAATTATTCATTCGGATGTAATTACAATCAATACTATGAAAGAATAGGATTAGAAAAGGCGGATCCACTATATGTCTTTCGCTCACAGAGAACATTGTGAGCGAAAGACACGACAACAATAGTAGCGCTGCCATTTTGAATCTCAATCTTGAAGTAATCGGATTGTACTCTATCATTCAAAGTCTTGTATTATGGCTGCAACAATATCAATACAGGAAAGTTTTCTGTATCACTCTCGTTTTTAGGGTTCCGTACCCAAAGGATAAAAGGGGACCCTACGACTAAGGCTCCGCTGTCCGTCTGTCTGTTCGTCTGTCCGTCTGTCTGTCCGTTTGTCACCAGGCTGTATCTCATGAACCGTGATAGTTAGACAGTTGAAATTTTCGCAGATGATGTATTTGTGTTGCCGCTATAACAACAAATACTAAAAAACAGAATAAAATAAATATTTAAGGGGGCTCCGATACAAACAAACGTGATTTTTTTGCTCGTTTTTGCTCGATATTTATAACGGCAACAGATAGACGCTTGAAATATTCACAGAATACTTAGTTATATATTCACTTTAAAAATAAATAATTAAATTAAAATAAAACAAATATTTAAGGGGGGCTCCCATACAACAAACGTGATTTTTGCCGTTTTTATAGATAATGGTACGGAACCCTTCGTGCGCGAGTCCGACTCGCACTTGCCCGGTTTTTTTTTCTATTTGACTGCTGTTGGTTGTCGTACGGGATCGTTTCTACGTAACCGGGTAGTTATTGGCGAGACCTGAAGGGTCTCCAGCCAATGGGGGGGGGGGGGAAGTAAAGCACTTAACCTAAGCTAACTACTTGTACTACCCTAATATCATGACTACCTGTAACAACAGCACTAAGGGCGACCCTTAGTGGGACTCGGACCTTGGCTTAGGGCGTTGCTGGCGGGGGCTTGGGGGAGGGAGATAGCATGATGAGGGCTGACTTTTCGGTGTGACTGCGGAGTCTAAAGAGACAACCGGCTCTACGACGCGAGAGCTCGGTGGCTCGTGACCGGCGGCGGTGGGACGTCGCGACGGATCTCGTTGGCGAGGACGGTAAGCTGGGGCCCAATTCTCCTAAAATAAATTGTTGCCAAACGCAATCGAATCACAACCGTCAGTCAGTTTTTGTTTTCGAAAACTTTCAAAATGATTGATTTTATTTTTTGTGTCAAAGAATTTGATAGCTTTTGAAATTGAGAACTGTCTGAATGAACGGTTCGGCCTTGGTTCGGTTGTGATTTATCAAGATTTATTTTAGGAGAATTAGGCCCCTGGACGGCGGCGGACGCTGTGTATTGTGCTGGTCGATTTACTCGCCTCCTGGAGGAGGGTTCTAAAAGTGTGTGCCTGGGACTGCGAACTTTACTTATGAGAGAGGGATTGTAGTCGGCCGCTGCGGCGACTAGGGGGTTCATGGTAGGTCATTCTCGACCAAAATGTTTCCCTAGAAATGATAAATCATCATCACTCTCCTGCCCTTATCTCAACTTATTTGGGGTCGGCGCAGCATGCGTTTTTCTTCCATACATCTCTATTAGCCGTCATCTCAGTAGTCACCCTCTTTCTAGCATCTTTTCCGCTATCCATCCATCGTTTCTTTGATCTTCCTCTACTCTTATAACTATCCACATTCATACTCAAAACATTCTTCACGACATGTTCCTAGAAATGATAAATAAACCTAATAAAAAGATATGTTTTCTAAAGCTCTCTTAACTTCCTACTCATTAACACAGTATTAAACGAAAGTCCTGAAGATATTTTTTCCCGAAAATGAAATTAATTTTCGCAATATGGCGGACGAAATTGGTTTTGTTCTGACCATAATCTCATTTTAATTGCCGTCAACGTAGACTGAGGCTCTTTTACAATTTGATGGTAGGTTTTTCATATTTCCTGGCTGATTTAGGAAACGAAAAAATTTGCAAAAAAATCTTTTTCTTTTTCATTTCGTGATTGTCGATTAAATAAACTCAGGTTTCATCGTGATTTTGGAATCTCAAATCACAATCAATTTAAAAATAAGAAAATAAAGCTATGTTCGGGTATTAATTTTGCTCAAAAATCGGTCTCGTAGAACGATTGCTATTTATTTAGATGTGATCCGAAATTGTTGATTTTTCGGAATATTTTCGGTTCGTACTCGATTCCAGCTTTCAAAATCTAACAATAATTATCATGGTATAATAATATGTTACGCCAAGTTTTTTTCTTCCTGTAATAGCTTGATTACGTAATTAACAGCGTACAGCGTTACGTGTTTGGCCTAAGACTACATCGTCAGCTGCCACTATGTGTAAATAAATTGGCAGAAATTGTAGTTTTTCGGAATAATTCAGCTTTTTACTCGATTCTAGCTTTCATAATGTACATTCAGGAGCAATGAATCCGGGCATCTTAACACGTTTCGGGACACTCAGTCGAGAGGCGGGATCTGATTTTTCATCAAAATGTACACGCGAATCTTCCACACATTTTGACTCAACGTCTGAAGACGTTGTGTAAAAAAATCATGCACATTTTATTTTGTGTGATACGACACACCGCTCCTCGACGTGACCGGCGGGACTGAGGTAAAATCTACCCCAGGTGACAGCACAAGGCTAAGATATCTCGCACTATGACACATGTACGTTACGTTCATAAACTTCCATTGCCGGCGCCCGTTTGTCGATGTAGTAGTGGCTGTCATTGAGGCTCAAAGACAATCGTCGAGAGGCGTTGTGCCGCATCGTATTAGATTTTTATACCCGTCCTACGACGTAATGTCCCGGAACGTGTTAACAACTTGGCTTTAAAAAAAAGTATTTTATAGACTAGGTATTTAAGAAGTTTTATTAATTTTATTTGAGTAGGTAGTATGTAAAACTCTATAAACAGCCTTTTTTTTAAATAAGCTGTTCTTTCTGAGTTTCCGAAATATTTATGTTGGTAACCCGGATTCATTGCTCCTGAGTATAATAAGTACCAAAAAGTATTTCATTTTGCACAATAATCAAATATTCAACAACCTATTTTCACTCGCTTTACTTGCCAGTTCATTGACACCACTCCATTCAATAAACTTTGTACAGATTGAAATCTAAAACACGTTTTAAAGCAATATTAATGTACGTTTCACCTTTTCATTTGAACGTTTACGTCCTTTGACGGCGTTTGTTCGTAGCAAGGGTAAGACGCTTTTCAAAGTGCGCGATCAAATAAGCGGTGCGATGTTAAGAGTTTCTCGGAAGCATTTATTTTAGTTACGGGGTTTGCTAATCGTCGCCTTAACTTGAAGGTTTATTCAACAAAAAAAACTTTGTTCACCCAGGTGAACAATGTGTAATTTTTGGTGTCCTCTTGTCACCTCGGATTCATTTCACTCAGGTGAAAAAATTCGACATATTTGGAGTCCTTTGTTCACCTTGAAATTAAATCACCCCGGTCTTTTCTTCTTCTCTCGTGTCAGCACGAGCTGCACGAAAATAGCCAATGCTGTGGTGAAAAGATTAGCCAGTCGGCAAGGTTGGTAGCGGGGCTGACTACCCAGGGTGCGCCGGACGTGCTTCAGTATCGTCACTCGTGGAGGCTATCACCCCGGTGACCAGTGGTGACTTTTAAATTAATTTTGTGAACTCAATGCAAGAGCATGGAAGGCTAGCGTTCAACCATTAAGGCACAAGACCGAGACGGGCTGCAGACCGCAAACTGCAGCCGCAGACCGTAAATCTCATTGGTTTGTATGAACCAGTAGTATCGCTTGCGGCTGCAGTTTGCGGTTGCAGTTTTGCAGTCACTGTCGGAATAGCACTTTTAAGGTGTACACCTTAAAGGCTCTATTCCGACGCCGACTTGCGGTCTGCGGTTGAAGTCTGCAGTTTGCAGTCGCGCGTGGAATAGCACCTTTAGGCCCCGTATTCATTGTAAACATTTGTTGCACAACAGTTGCTCCACACCAAAGTTTCTCAAAAGTTTCTGGCAACAATGTTTACAGCCATACTTCCCGTCCACACGCCAGTTTGCGTCAAAATGTTGCCAGAGGAAGTAGTGTTGTGTTCTCTGTATTCTCTTTTTTCTCTCTCTAGTAAATTGTGTGCGCAGTACGTGTATTTTAGTTTCCACGTCTTTTTTGGGTACATTTAGGGCTTGAGAAATGCATCGTTCTTTTTGTTTCTATCCTTGTATTCTTTGATAGAAGAATCCCATAGTAACGCTTTGGATTGAAATAATTCTATTAATTTATTGCATAATTTTATCGTTGCTCCACACTACCGCCATGTTTATAAACAGTTGCAAACACGTACACACACGTCAACATTTGTTGATAAACTGATGTTTTCGCTCGCCGGGCGTCAACTCTGCAACATGGCGTGATCAACTCTGCAACACAAGTGTTGCCCGCAATATGTTGATAGCAACTCATCAACATGTTTAGGCAACCATGTTGCTAAACAAATGTTTACCAGGAATACGAGGCTTTACGCTATCATATCATTTTCCCATGCCACTTGTACATTTTGAGCCGATTTCCCAATCGATAGATAACTTTTATCTTGTGAAGAAGTTTGACATCTTGACAGCTTTTGCATAAAAAAATATGTCAAACCGCCATATTTATTCCTGAGATAAAAGTTACCTGACAGTTGAAAAATGGACCCTAAGAGCGTTTGTCCACCGCCGCCGTCACCGAGAAACGAGATGACGTTGCCGAAGTAGCGATACATACATTACTATGACTGCGTGTCCACCGCACGTCCGTCATCCGAGCGCCTTCATTTCGGCCACCGAGATTGTCAGTAAATCGGCGCTACCGCTAGAAATCGGCCGAGATCGTGACGGATCGAAATACCGGCAATACAAAACGCGTCTGCTCTTGTCCACTACATCCGAGATTGACGGCGCCGGTGCACGGATTTCTATCTTGTGTTGAGAACCACCGAGATCGGTCGCGGTGGACACACGATCGCCGTCACGTCGTTCCGAACTCGGTCCGAAATAATCTCGTTTCCGTAATGCACTGGAACGTGTATCGGTATTAAACCGCAACACAGTAACACTGCAATGGATAAAAGGACACAGTGGATCACTAGGAAATGATGCAGCCGACGAACTGGCCAGGAGGGGATCTGGCACGGTGGCCTATGGCCCTGAACCTATAGTACCCGTCCCCTTCAACCAACTACGCAGGTGGCTCCAGGAGTTTACTCACACACAGGCACAGAGCTGGTGGACTTCAGCCCCAGGCTGCAGCCAATCCAAGGAGGCCATGCCACTCATGGATAGCAGACTGACAAGGCGCCTGCTGCGCCTGGACAGGAGCAGCCTGCGAATGGTGATTGGAACAATAACCGGACACTGCTCACTAAACAAACACTTCCATACGATAGGCATAACGGACAGCCCTCTGTGCAGAGCATGTATGGGGGCCGAAGAGACGGTCGCACACGTGCTCCTGGAATGCACAGGGGTCACCCAAATACGAGAAACAACCCTTGGCGCACCGAAATCACTCGCAAATGTTCTGAGCGGACTGAGAGCCCTAATCTGCTTCTGGAAGGAGGTGGGCTGGCTGGAATGATGGCCGCCATGGCCCACGTACAATGGTCCACTTAAAGGACTAAGTGCGGAGATCACATCTCCTAACATAGAACATAATCTCGTTTCTCGGTGACGGCTGCGGTGGACAAACGCTCTTAGGCAATTTATAAACCGTAGGCTTGTTCCGAATAACTTTGAGACAAAATAAACAGCCTAAATGAATTCGGCAAACAAATCAAAAGTCCAGAAAAGTTAAAAATATCCATTTCATAATAATTATCGTCTTGTTCTTATAAAACTGACGCCCTAATGGGCTATTAACTTACTTCAAAGAAGCTGCTTGTAATTCAACTCTGTTTATTTTGTTTTGGAAATTTGCTTGTTTTTTATATCTTTTTTTATGTTGGTAACTGTTGATGATCTTGTTTAAGATCCCGCGGCAATGAAAGCGAGATTTTTTGCGAAGTTAGTGCCTTACTTTTCTGTTTTTTCTTAAACTTTTTAGTGTCAAACTCAGAACTAATGGTTGGAGAACGGGCAATCTTTAAATAAAAAAAACCGGCCAAGTGCGAGTCGGACTCGTTCCGTAGTTCGGAAGGGTTCCGTACCATTATCTATAAAAACGGCAAAAAATCACGTTTGTTGTATGGGAGCCCCCTTAACCCAGTAATGCCCAATTTTTTTTTTTTTACTATTCCTGATTTTTTTTTCGATGAAATGACTGGTAATGGGGTACATAAATGATAAAAAGAAAAAAATATTTTAGAAATGTATTCAAAGTATATAAAAAATTGTGTGTCCATATGGACACGCTAAGCATTTGCGATATCAAAAAATACAAGTAATAGGTGAAAATGTAATCTGCAAACAATCCAATTTTAAACAGTAAATAAATCATTATGGTAATAATAATACTACTTCGTATGGTATGCTGCAAAGCATGAAACACAATCCCACATTACATTTCATACATTCTGTTCTACCAGCAGAAGATTTGGCTTTGCAGTGAGGTCCCACGCATCTTCTTTTTTTTCTCTGTCTTTCGAATATAATGATTGTGGAGAAACTTGGTGTGGTGTTCCTCCAACCAAAGGGAGGAATCCTCCAACTAGGCGGAGTTTTGTGCCTGGCGGGCTACTGCCCAACAGTTGATGTTGGGAGGTTGTATATATACTATCTGCGTGTTAAATCTTGATTGCGTGATGTAGGATAGTTCGCATGTGGCGAGATAGATGCCGCCACATCACTCCTCCCCTGAGACCGGAGGTCGATTGTCTTGATGAGGCAGCGGTCGTTGCGTCTTGAGAGCTTGCCAGGGCCAGTGAGGGGTTCCTTTGAGTCGAAACCGGATACCGCGTCATTCCAGTGAGTCGGAACTGTGAGAGCGATGAGTGGTGGCTGTGGACTGCGTCGACCAGGAGAGAAGTGCCTCTTCTAGTTGACCGGCCGAAGTGCAGTATATATGCGCCGAGGATGCTGGCTGGCTGTGTGACTCGCTGCTTGCTGCTCGATTGAATGCTGAGCGGAGGGAGTGACGATGTTGCGCTGCCGAGGCTGCGAAGATTGCGTGTGACGTCACTAGTGTGGAAACACTGTCTGTGACGATCACGTCGGGGTCACCAATGTGGAGAAACTTGGTCTGGTGTTCCTCCAACCAAAGGGAGGATCCTCCAACCATTTTCAACTGTCCCACCATCATCCTCGTCTCCTGAGTCCTCATCCGTCAAAACAGCTGCTTCTGGAGGGGCTATGAAAATGGCTTCGGGTGATGAATGATTTTCATCACCTTCTTCATCATCCAGTACATCATTTAGCGGGCATCGGCCTCCTAACTGATCGATATCAAAGATTCTGAAAAGATAGTATAAAGCTATGACAAGTGCTTAGCGTGTCCATATGGACACATCAAGTTGGAAGCGATAATACGTAACGATAAAAAAGTTTCATCTATTGTTTCACTCCATAAAAACATAGTTCAATAGCAACTAAATAGTTTACAACCCAAACAATCATTACATATCATATAAATACGGTATAAAATATACTCACTCTCTTCTCGAATCCATTTTATTGTCAATTTACAAGTTGTAAAAAAATAAACGTAAATTTCTATATGATAACATAAAAATTTCGCGCCAAAGGTGACATACAATGACAAGTGAAACTTTAGAGAGTGAAATGACATAAACGTTAATTTTTTTAATATAGATTATGTTGCCATAATGAGTTAACCTTTGTACCACTAAGTACGTGTCCATATGGACACGCTAGGCATTACTGGGTTAAATATTTATTTTATTTTTTTATTTTATAATTTTCGGAAAACTTACAGCTAGCAAACACATTAGGTAATTTGTTACTAACATGAATATGGCCAATTACAAGTTTTCACAAATAGTAATTACACAAATTTTATTCTGTTTTTTAGTATTTGTTGTTATAGCGGCAACAGAAATACAACATCATATTATTATGTGAAAATTTCAACTATCTAACTATCACGCTTCATGAGATACAGCCTGGTGACAGACGGACGGACAGCGGAGTCTTAGTAATAGGGTCCCGTTTTACCCTTTGGGTGCGGAACCCTAAAAAACAAAATTAAACTCTTTAACCTATTCCATGACATCATCACTAGCAAAAGTTTAAAAAATGTTCATAAAATGATTAGTATCTTAAAATATCCTAAGCTTTAAGAAAAAGAAAAATTACATACCGAATTGGGGCATTTCTGAAGAAACATCCTATTACAAAAAATAAGAGATGAATTTAAAAACTGGGTCTTTTTTTACAGACCATATTTTGCAATAAGAGGGTTTAACTTTATCTAGTAGATACATCAACGGTATTATCCTCTACCGTCTCCGCAGGTAACAGGGACGGTAGTATAACTTCAACTTAGTCTAAAGGAGAATAATGTTTACCTGTGGTACATACCTAAATTACATATTTACTTGAAGCTATTCCGAGTCGGGTAACTCAGAACTCGTCTCGTCTAGTAATGCCAGAATAGTTGACGAATTTCATGGATATTCCAAACTTATGTTGGTAGTATTCATTCAACAGAATATTATGGACTAGTGAAGTTAGTTTTGTTGGGAACTTTTCAGTGTACAGTACTACGATATATACATAAGAGGAAGTTTGATGAAAGTGGCATCGATAACTGAAAAGTTTTTTTTTTTTTTTTTTTTTTTTTTTTAATCTTTATTTGGTAATAGTATACCCTCAACCTAAGTCCAGCCTCTGCTTCTAAAGCTCTGCGCTCGGCCCCGATCCGGGCACACTCCACCAAAGCGTGGTAAGTGTCCTCCCTTATATTACAAAACTCACAGTTTGGAGTATCGACAACCTTCATGAGATGCCCGAACGCATTCAATGGAATGTGCCCGGATCGCAGTCGCATGCTTGTTACTATCAATTGTCGGTTCATCTGCACTACTGCAAACCAAGGAATCTTTAAAGGTTCTGATTGTATTGTCTTGTACCATATACCCTTCTCCACGGATCTTTTATCAAAATATTCTTTCCAAATCTTAAAGCATACCATTTTAACATCTCTTAATATATCCGTGAAGTGAACTGAAAAGTTGTGTGGAAATCGGGTGTCATGGTATGGGCACGTGTTACGGAGAAATGAGGAAAATGTAGTGAGGAGAGTTTTGAGTATGAATGTCGATGGCTATAAGAGTAGGGGAAGACAAAAGAAACGATGGATGGAATGTGTGAATGATGATATGGTTAGAAAGGGGGTGACTACTGAGATGACGACTAATAGAGAAGTATGGAAGAAAAAGACATGTTGCGCCGACCCCAAATAAATTGGGATAAGGGCAGGAGAATGATGAGTACTACGATATAAGTTATGCGGCTCGGCAGTCTTCGTGTTTCCGAATTTGTACGAAGTATGCGACCGATTTAATTCTTCTTTGTGTTTCCATAATATCATACAGGCTGAATTTTTCAACTGGGCATGGATGGCTAAATCCGAAAGTATCGAGAATAGCGAAAAATGCTAAAAGGAGTATCGGGGCCGATTTTGATAAAAACTAAAATTGTACAAATAGATAAAAAAAAACAATATTCCTAGCTGCTATCGAATCTGTCGAATTTGAAAAAAAAGCCATCCGTTATTATTGCGTCATCCAATACTGTAGGATCAAATTCTGGGAAGTTATTTTGTATGCCAGTGAGCCTAAGATTAACTAAGAAACTGACTTAGTGCGTATACACGTAGAAAACGGGTTGCCGGCGCCGATCTGCCAGCGCTTTTCGGTGCTGGTCCGCGCAGTTAGTCGGCGAAGTCTCTATACTGTGTGGCGAACCAGCGCCGACAAGCTCCGAACTTCGCCGACAAGTTCCGACCTGCTCCGATCAACGCTGGTAGGCCGTCATTTGTTGCTCGGGAACAAGGCGTACTCTTGTTAAAAATGCCAGCCCCTGCTTCTACCCGCTTCCTTTATGTAGCGGTTACCGGCGCGGACCAGTACTGATTAGCGCTGGTAGGTCGGCACTGGTTACCTGCTTCCTTTATGTATACGCCCTTACATATGACATTTTTCTTCTTTTATCGTGTCGGCACGAGCTATATGAATAGCTCATGCTGTGGTGTAAAGATTAGCCAGTCAGCAAGGTTGGTAGCGGGGCTGACTACCCAGGGTGCGCCGGACGTACTTAAGTATCGTCACTCGTGAAGGCTCTTTTTACGCACCCCCATATAACATTGAAAACGTCACATTGGTACATGCCTGGGTGTGAACCCGCAGCTCAGTGCCACCACGGGCCACCACGACATTACCTACATATTTCTTATTAATTTATTTGTTGGAAATGTATCTCAATCTTTTAGTAGTAGGTACATAGGGTGACTGGTAATTAGTGACGGATACTTTAACACATGATTGTACTCATGATAACAAACAACTTTCCCAAAGAAACATTATTTTTATTTTATTTTTTACTTTTAAAATTTATTAGTAAACCGTTACGGAATGGACACGGCTCGTAATGTTTTTTTTTTTGTTTTTTAAATAATGTTTCTTAGGGAAAGTTGTTTGTTATCATGAGTACAATCATGTGTTAAAGTATCGGTTACTAATTACCAGTCACCCTATATTAATGAACCATTTTAGAGGCCTCGCCCACGGCGACTTTTTGTAGCGATGCTGTCGCGCATGTGTATCAATACAGCCGCGATGCTGTCGCTGGCTGTGTACCTTCGCACAGATTCTGTACGCGATAGAAGCGATGCAGAAGCGCGTTTACGAAACGCGCGATAGCATCGCTACAAAAAGCCGTCGTGGGCGAGGGGCCTAAGGCCTCGTTCAGGGCGACGCGGGGCGTTGCACGCGTGTGGCGTAACGTGCGGCGCGTTTCGCGTTTTAACCGTTCACGGAAAAGCGGCACGTGAAGCGGCAGGCGGGGCTAGGGAGGGGTCAGGGGACGCCAGCCCCAGCGTTGCACGCACAAATAAGTACAATCATAATAAATAAATATTTTTGGGACATTTTTTACACAGCACCATCTAGTCCCAAACTAAGCAGAGCTTGTACTATGGGTAATAGACAATGGATATAATACTTATATACTTTTTTTTTGTAAATACATACTTATAATACATAAGAAACACCCAGATCAACACGAACACGTCTGTTCATCACATAAATATTTGTGTTGTGTGGGAATCGAACCCACGACCTCGTGATCAGCAGTCCGACACTCGAACCACTAGACCACAGACGTCATAATATGGTACTGTGTAGTTCCATTTATGAAAACGTGAGGTGTCGTGCGGCGCGTGCTGCGGTGCATGGGGAATGACGGTGTCCGCCGCGGCCGCTGCAGCGGATATTCAATAACAATATCACACAAAACTCGCGTGATAACGCTTCTACATGAACGCTCTCATACATTACCGTGTTTGATAAGACCGCGCGACGCGACGCCTGACGCGGCGCGAAACGCCCCGCGTCTTCCTGAACGAGGCTTTATAGGTACTTAGCTACCTAATTTATTCAGTATGTTATTTCAAATATTATTGAGATTCCTGTATACTAAGATACAATAACTAAGCATTAATAATAACGATAAGATCATTTCAAATTTAAAAGAGAATCCTTGGAATTAAAATAATTACTTGTCTCAAAATTTGATAGATCAAATTATTTCCAACATAATTCATGTTTAAAATTGTCTCCATAAATAGCCAATTTATTTGCCATAGACTTATTACTTTGAAAATCGATCTTTTGAGCGCTGACAGGACATCAAAGACAACATTCTATACAAAGAGTAGGCATCTAAAGGAAAAATAAAAACAAAACGGAAAGATTGAAAATTCTGCTCTACATCAACCACATAAGGTTCAAAATTGTTGTAGAGTTAGGAATTATAATTTTGTGAGTTGCGAATGAGAGCCCGGAAATTAAAACCGGTAAATAAACAGTAGACAAGAAAATATGACGCTGTCACAGTACTCGGGTCCCTCTTGAAATTAATATGGAATCCGACGGGGAGAAATTAACAATAATTTCACAAGTTTTCCTCTAAGGCGGTCGCACGTCGGAGCGACACGCGTCAGAACGATTTTAGCATCCCATGAATTGTATGGACTCACTCGGCGTAGCGTCCTGATGCATTGACGCACTACACTGTAGTACGAACACATATTTTGTCGCTTTGTCATGCGTCACCGTGGGCGAACCGCCTAAGGCCCGGACTCCACCGAAGCGGAAACGAGACGAGCGGAGCGGAGATGTGTTTTAAAAAATCAATGGAATTTCGTTATTCACACATCTCGTCTCCACTCAGCTTAAGTGGATACCACTGAGCGGAGATGTATCATATTTGTATGGCGCGATGGTAGCGGAGATGTGAGCTGTTCCTCGCTGAGATTGAGCTGGGCCGCGGTACAAAGCGGACATTGAGCTTTGCCTCGCAAGCTGACGACGGCGCGCAGCGGAGACGAGATGTGTGCGGCGTGTAGTAAACTAAACTGTAGTCGCAGTAAACTGTGCGTTCACATCCAACGCTCGTCGCACGCAGCTTAGTTCCGCTCTAGTCAGCGCACATCTCCACCCTAGCCAGCATGGAGAGAGAGTAGGAGATGTGTATCTCCGCTACAGTCTAGCCAGTACGCATCTCCGCACAGTTTTGATGGATACACCCTAGCTGAAAAACATCTATTCTCGTCTCCGCTTTGGTCATCTCCGCACATCTCCGCTTTGGTGGAGTTAGGCCCGGACTCCAGCAAAAAGGAGATGTGCGGAGATGTCTCGATCAACCAATAGGATTGCGTTATTTTCAAATCTCTCCGCTTAGCTTCAACTCAAAACTAATTCCTATTGGTTGTTTACGAGACATCTCCGCACATCTCCGCTTTGGTGGAGTCTGGGCCTTAGGGCCTTAGGTTAGCAGAAATCCGAGATGATTTTCATTTGTGAAAAGAGTCTTGTTACATCATGTTATTGTTTCTGGTAAGAACAGGTAATTTAGGGCGAGATTCAAAAGCCACTTCTTACACTTTGCTCAGTAAGCATTTCGTACGAATATGAACATTATTATTATACAAATTTTGTTCATATTCGTATAAGCGAATGTCTATAAGCATTTCATACGAATATAAACATTAATTTTATACGAATAAACTTAGAAAAAGAAGAAAAGAAAGAAAAGAAAAAAATATGTATTTTGGACTTAAACAGACACCATAACAAAAACCATTTATAAAAACAAAAAACGATAAAAAATTAAAACTACCTGCAGGAGGCCAAAAAAGGCTCCTATCTCAGCATAGTGCTGCGACATTAAAAAAAAAGAAAGCAAGCGTTTCATGCGAATATGAACATTGTTCGTGTAAAGTTAATGTTCATATTTGTATGAAGCGCTTACTTTACTTAGTAAAATCTTAGTGCGGTTTGTGAATCTCACTCTTGTTGTCCATCTGTGCTATGAAGGTGAGCCTGAATTACTAAATTCGCTATACTTTGAAGTTTATAGCATAGCCTATTTTATAGCACAACATTATTGCTTATCATACATTTTATATGGACACTGATGACCGGATTCCATGATGTTGATGGTTGCATCCATCTTCGCGATTGAAACTCTTGTACTTTTTAATCTCAATCGATTAACGTAGGTACTATTCTGCACTCCTAAACTGAATTTCGACAAATCGTTCTACGACAACATTACGCTACTCCGACAAGTATGGAACTTCGACACCTAATTTGGGGCACCCCGACACGGATAGGTTAGGTTCAAAGGGGATGACGGGGGCTAGAGTGAGCGAGCAAAGCGAGTGAACGATTGTCGGAGTAGCGTAATGTTCCATAGTGTCAAAGTAAAATCTTGTCGTAGCACGATTTGTCGAAATTCAGTTTGGTATTCACTATTCTGGGATAATAGTGACGATCGGTGGAGAGGATTTTCGGACTATGTAATTCAATACAGTGATTGGAACCGGACTCCAAAAGATGCTCGGCTATTGCGGACTTGTTGATCTGGTGATTCTTGACTGCAGCGATATGTTTTTTGACCCGTTCCGCTATTGTTATTTTGGTCTGCTCGACATAGAAGCTACCTAACTAGCTATTATTATAAAATACTAGCTGCGCCACGCGGTGTTACCCGCGGTTTATTCGGGATAAAAAGTAACCTATGTGTTAATTCAGGATGTCAGCTACCTCTATACCAAATTTTATCAAAGTCGGTCCATCCGTTTGAGCGTGAAGAAGTAACAAACATACAAACACACACACTCACAAACATTCGCCTTTATAATATTAGTGTGATTATTAGATATTATACGCGATTAGACCTGAATCAGCGGTGCAAGCACGGATCTTTCGAGTTGATTCGAGAAATTTATCTATTCTAAACGTCAAATTTGACATAAGATATAGATAAAACGACAGCAGTTGTCGTTTTATCTGTATGTTATGTCAAATTTGACGTTTAGGATAGATAAATTTGTCGAATCGACTCGATAAAAAGATCCGTGCTCGCACCGCAGTATTGTTATAATGTGTACAAATTGCGAAAGTTCAAAAAGATTGATTATTGCGTAGTCTGAAATGCACTTTATCACAAGTGCACACGTACTTATTTTGCTAAACACAAACTAATTTCTTTCTTCTTCGAACCAATACAAGCTTAGAGGTCCTCTACTTAAAAACATAATAACTTGCCAACCCTCTGCATTACCTTTGACATTTACATAAACAACAAAGGTAAACCTCTTTGCCTTCATATCAAAGTAAAATCTCAACAAAAAATCAAAGCCTTCTTATGAATTTAAACAGAGGATACTTTTCGTATGCATGAAATAAGCTCATGTTTCATTCAGTGGCATAGCGAGTGACGTCACGTGTCATGGCTGACGTGTGCCACCAAAACATTGATGTATGGATATTACCCCTCGTTTATACCGAAAAAGAAGTTGATACCTGTTTTATGCAAAACTGGAAAAGTAATTTTAAAAGTAGTTAAGTAGTTGTTGTTACTAAACATACATACAGTATGTTAAATAACAGAAGGCGTTCTACATCCTTGGTACATAAAAATAAAAATATAAAAAAAAAACAAGCAAAAAAAAACTGAAAAAAAAAAACTATTCGGAACGGAAGACCAAAATAGTAGCGTACATAGGTTAAAATGCGATGTTGCCGCGTTTTCCAAATTGATAGACAAGTGCGCATGTACACACGGCTACACTTCAAGCTATGCAAAACCAGTATAAGCTGACCGTTACTTGTGCGAAAAGATTATACAAAGCGACGCCAAGATAAACTGGTTTTGTATAGCTTGATGTGTAGCCGTGTGTACAGACGCCAGCACATCAAGTTACTCGAAACTGTCAAATTTTCCCAATCAACCTTGAACTTAATGCTTTTGCGATATAGATGAAAATCTATTATAGAAATTTGACAGATTGTAGTAGCTTTATGTGCTGGCGCCTGTACAGTAAGCGTTGTTAAAAGCATTTTATCCGTTTTTTATGTTTTGTTATACAGGGTGTAAAAAGACCCATCACATAGCCGAAATCTACGCACTCTGTACATCAAACTAAATTACATAGACCATAAATAATTGCTGGGAAACGACTTTTATTTTTTGGCATGAAAAAAACGCTTTTTTTTGTAGCGCGCAAATTATGGTTGTGGCGATGCCGCGCGTTTGCATGCGTGCAGCGGCCACACAGCCGAGCCAAGGCGGTCGTGTGCATTTGATATTCATTGCGTTTTTGTAACTTCAAATGCGAATTTGTGAGGAAAAATTGGCATTTTTTGATAATGTTTGTATGGAAGAAAGTTTAGTATTATGACTTGGAAACCGTTTTTGGAAAAAACTAAAAAAAAAAAAGTGTACTTTGACCTTCAATATCTCCAAAACCAATGATTTCCCAGATAAGGTTTGTTCGAAAAAAATGGTCCCAATGATGGGTAGATTACGTGGTTTTCGTTATCGTTAAGGGTCTTTTTACACCCGATATTTCATTTTTTTTTGTTTGCGTATTGTTTTTGTATGTACGGACGCTATTGTATTGCTGGTTAACGGGAATGCCTTTCGTTAATTACAGGTCTAGCGCATAACTGAGTTGGTGCCTGAGGTAGCTGCGCGTTGCGGGAGGGGTGACAGGCTAGTTGTCACAAGTTGTCGAATCAGTGAACTCTCGCGTCGCGTCACCACACCCCTCCCGCACCGCGCAGCTACCTCAGGCACTGACTCAGTTATGCGCTAGACCGGGTAACAACTGTATATCAGCCTGAATGTTCCCACTGCAGGGCAAATGCTTCTTCTCATACAAAAAAGGAACAAGCATTGATCACCACGCTTGCTCACTGCATGTTGGCGATTTCAGACCGGCCCAGGTTTCCTTACGACGTTTCCCTTCACCGTATGTCAGTAGCTGCTTAGATTAACTAAGAAAGTATATTATGTGACAATGAAAAAGTCACAACACAACTTAACAAGCGGGTCTGTAATATACGGGCCATCACGACACGTAAAGAAAATACAGGGCGGAAATTTTAGATGGGGCAGTAAGGGCGACACCTATATTAACCGTTGTGGCTAGAGGAAAACGTTCTACGGAGAATTTCCAGATTTATTGAAAACATTAGTAAGTCTTGTAAGTAAATGCGTTCATAGATTTTGAAAATAATTTGTAGGCATAGAAAGGGGCAGTGTTCCGAAAACATTTTTATGATATCAATCGATATTCTTCTTTATGGATCAAAAGACTTCCGGACCCACTGACGTAAGAGGGAAACGTCGGAAATCGCAAAATAATATTCTTATATTATACACTAGTGACCCACCCCAGCATCTTCGTGTACGTTTCATAGCTTCCGGAAATGATTACACTGGTCAACAAAATTTTGTAACAAGAAAGGTGCTTACCTATCTATATATATCCATATTCTAACACCTTATTTATTTTGATTTGATCAGGTCTCATTTTTGTGTTACAACTAGGTACTACCCACAAAATTGAAGATTAACCGCTTTTAAGTTTTACGTTCACATTCAGAGTATTTATTATTTGAAGAGCCTAGTTGTGTTTTCTCTCTCATAAGTAAAGTTCGCCGTCCCAGGCACACACTTTTAGAACCCGATGACGAAATTACCCTCCTCCAGGAGGCGAGTAAATCGACCAGCACACTACACAACAAACGCCGCCGCTCGGCATACCGTCCTCGCCGACGAGGCCCGTCGCGACGCCCCACCGCCGCCGGTCACGATCCACCGAGCTCTCCCGTCGTAGAGCCGGTCGTCTCTTCAGACTCCGCAGTCACCCCGATAATTCAGCCCTCATCAAGCTGTCTCCCCCCCCATATGTCCACGCCAGCAACGCCCTAAGCCGAGGTCCGAGTCCCACTAGGGGTCGCCCTTAGTGCTGTTGTTGCAGGTAGTCATGATGTTAGTGTAGTACCTACAAGTAGTTAGCTTAGGTTAAGTATTTTACTTCCCCCCATTGGCTGGAGACCCTTCAGGTCTCGCCAATAACTGCCCGGTTACGTAGAAACCGTCCCCTAGGACGACCTGCTGCAGTCCAATAGAAAAAAAAAAAAAAAAGTTGTGTTTTCTGTTTTCCGAGTTAAGTGATTCTTAAATAATGTCAAGAAAGTGTAAAAACCCCGACAAGTTTTATTACATTTGTGGCGTCATTACTTTTAAAACTCAGCCAAGAAATTTTACGCCATTAGTAACTTATTTATATGAACAGTATTTTAGTTTTGCCATCGGACAACAAGACAAAGCGTGAGTTCCACACATCCGCTGTGTAATACATGTGCGGGTCATCTCACTGGATGAACGAAAAGATCTCTATCTATGGCTTCTATAAAATATAATGATACAAAAAAACTATTCGTATTTGGAACATTCTAATTTTATTTCTATTATCCCTAACCTTGTTCTAAACATAATTAGACAAAAGTTTTCATGCTACATACAAAAAGTGTTTTTTTGTTGACCAGTGTTACCTAAATTGAGATGAATACCGCATCAATATCCATAGGTGATTAACTCGCCGCGTGTTCAGCTCACGATTAAGGGCTCCGTTTGGATCCGAAACTAGACGGGCAATCCCGAAAAATGCACGTGAGTAAACCGTAACTACTTAATAATAAAGTTCAATTTCATTAGTTAAAATGGGGGTTCCTCAAGGATAAATTTTAGGCCCCTTTTTGTTCGTATATTATCAGTGCCTGAAACCCGGTCAATTTTAAATTTTTTTTTGATTTAAACATGAATTATTCATGTTTAAAGTCAAAAAAAAAAAACAAATTGACCAGGTTGACTTTAAACATGAATAATCGGGGACTTGAAATGTTTACCACCCTAAGGTCTATAACTGCTTGCACATTACATTTTCATAAGGTCGCTTTGTCGGTCGCAAAGAATTGACAGGGCAAAGATTATTTTTTCTTAATTGACCTAAAAAGGTTAATTCAAAGAGGCTAATACTAGGCAGCATAGAAAAAGAAATCAACCTATTTAGTAAATTCAATCAAGTTCGCTAAAGTCTGTGCGTCGTGGCGTAAAAAGGAACTAACATTCAGATTGCATTTACTGAGTAACATACGTTTACTACAAACACGTTAACGTGTTAAACCGTGAAGTATAATAACTAGTTTACTACAGCCGTATTAACTGTTACCGTTTTTGTATAGAACAATACTACGGTAATTATAGACTGCGGCGCCCTCAAATCTATGACGGTTCTCTTTCCGCACAGACTATATACAAGTTTTGACTAGACACATACCTAAAAAGGAGTTCATAACATCAAAAAGTGGTTAACAGCCTTTTTGCTAGAATCGACGCCTCACAATTTTTAAAACTAATACTTTATGTAAGTTGATATGATAAGGAATCGAATTTGAAATCTGATAAACATTTCGAGTTCGCGACCGTACTGCAAAAATAAAAGTAGGTATTTCTTTATTTCTTTCCTTAAACACAAAAATATCCAGTAGTCTTTAGAGAACGAGCCAACATAAAAAAAACTTTGGTTCCCCTGAGGATTAACTCCAATAACCTTACAAACTTCATACATATCAAAGGTTTGAATTCTTTTCCGTTCCTAGTTACCCTCATACATTGGGGTATTACTTCAAACGAGGCCGATTTTGAAAAGGACGTGATTGGGTTTTTTTTGCAACTGTACAATTGACTATTATGATGTTTGCCTTTAAGGACTGGTACGTTCTAAAGGTTATAACGCACTCTATAGTTAAAAATCACTTATGACCGGTTCCTATGGCCACGAACGGATCGTTTTGCTTACCAATGTGGCATTTTCTAGTGTCTCTTTTCTAGTGTAAACTAATTATACCTGGGATAGTACTTACGCATAGTCTACTGTGTAAAGCTACGAGGTCTTTGCTTATCATTGGTGAAGATACAAGTCTTTATTTATACCAATATCATCATCTGCCTAGCCTTTTCCCAACTATGTTGGGGTCGGCTTCCAGTCGAACCGGATGCAGCTGAATATCAGTATTTTACATGGAGCGACTGCCTATCAGACCTCCACAACCCAGTAACTGGGTAATACGATACTCTTGGTAAGACTGGTTGTCAGACTTTCTGGCTTCTGACCAACAGTAACGACTGTCAAAGATCTACAAATGACAGCCGGGACCAACGGCTTTACGTGCTTTCCGAGGCACGGAGGAAACTCGCTATGGTAAATGGTCACCCATCCACAGACCAACTTCGGCAAGCGTGGCTTTACCCGGAAGATCGGTCTATGCGGCTGTAATTATTTAGCCACGAGCTCCTTATATATACCAATAACGCCCGGTAAATCATAGGAATCGGCCATTATTTTACAGTTGTTGCCATCTATTAGGTTGAATTTGACACGTCAAAATACTTTGTGTAGTATCAATTACTCTATTTTATTTTATTGCACTTAGCTCTCATATCGGCACGAACTATGCGAGAATAGCTCATACCGTAGTGAAAAGATTAGCCAGTCAGCAATGTTGGTAGCGGGTCTGACTGCCCAGGGTGGGCTGGACGTACTTAGGTATCGCCACTCTTGGAAGCTCTTTTAATGTACTTTTGACTATAAAGCTTTGCAATAATATTAAATGAATATAAATGTCTCCGTGTGGTGCTAAAATATCAAACTTCCGCACCGCACGCTGGGAATAGACGCGTGTTGTAAGATTCAACAAAACCCAGCTCACTTGGTGTATCTATACGGTTCGCCTGGCTAGCTACCACTGGGTTCACATTAAAGTTCTGCGCCAAGCAGTTTACTGTGTTTCATCATGTGTATGTGAGAGCCGGGTTACACTTGTTTCATCGAAAAAAAAATTGACAAATTTTCACTTCCCAAACAAGTTTCCGCATAATTTCATTTGCCAAATTACTACTTAGCAAATAAACTCTTCACAAATAAATTGTAACGCAAATCTAATGTTTGGCAAGTGAACGTTTAAATAATAACTTGCTTACCAACTAGTACTTTTACCAATTTTAGTGTAGTCAAATATTTCAGTTGTTATAACATATTTTACGCAAAATAAAAAATATGTTTCTAGCGTTGTGTGGTCACAGTTCTAACCTAACCTAACCTAGCTGTTTCGATTTAAAAAAGATATAAGCGTGTTACAATAATTTGACTAAATATTTATTGTCTAAAGATTGTTTGCTGTAATAAATCATTTGATTAAAGACCAAATGCCTTAATGATATTATCCTTGATAATATTCTGCCGAATAAAAATTTGACCAAATGAAAATGTACGTACTAAAATGATTCCAAAATGTTGCATTGGTATAAAAAAAGGTTGCTGAAATGCGTTTGGGTAATGAAATTTGGTCAAAATAATTTTGGCAAAACGGCAGGCTCCCAGAGCCAGAGGGGTATAGGGGAATCCTTCTGTGTCTCTGTTAGTTGGATCCGTGTGCTGCATCTTAGACCCTGTCTGCGTATACCATCAGGTGCAACTAGGATTAAAAGCAACCAAGACAAATAATAAAAAAGGTATAATAGAAAATACACAAATAATTTTATCAACTTGTTTATTTAGATAGTCAACGTTCCTTCTATCATCGACGACATAGTTCATATATTTTACAATTAATGCAGTAACTCAATCACAATGCCTTATTTAGTTATTATTGCGAATAACTAGAAATACCTGTTTAATTGGTTATCGAAACAAACAAACACTTTATTATTCCTTTGTAGAACGTAAAGAAAAAGGCTCGCTTGCACACATTTAGGGCGAGATTCACAGACTTTACTTTGCTAAGTAAAGTAAGCGTTTCATACGAATGTAAACCTCATTCTTGTACAAATAATTTTCATATTCGTATAAGCGATTGTGAATAAGCGTTACGAATATGAACATTAACTTTATACGAATAATATTCATATTCGTTTGAAACGCTTACTTTACTTAGCAAAGTAAAGTCTAAGTGTAGTCAGTGAATCTCACCCTTAGCGCTAAACATATTTAAAATGTCATTTTGTCTCTACCAACTTCAAACAATTGACTGAAATACAATGACTTTTAAATATGCTTAGCACTAAATATATTTAGCGAGTTGTTGTGCAAGCGGACCTTAGTGTTATACATATTAAAAATGTCACTCAACTTCAAACAACTTTTACTTTTTAATAAAGTCCGATAATGTAAACCTAGTATTAATAAAAGTCTAGAATAGTAGATTAACGTAAACTTCGAAACAAGCTGCAAATAACAAACAGATTAAATCAAGATCTAATTACAGCAAATGTTTGTTACTTACTGTATCCTCGTACCTCTGATAAAATAGAACGTAACAGGTGGCTGTACCTATCGGTTTAAAGTTAGGCTTTAGACGAAGGACTCAGGAAGGCTTACGAACGACAGGCTTTATTATAAGAACCTACTCTGGTTTAGGGGAAGGTTGCTATGAATGGACCACATAACTTTACGACCTCATATCTCAAAAAGTATAAGTGTTAACATGAAAGCAGTTTATTATTTTTATTTCATAGGACCTTTATTTTTAATAATCAAACGCACAAAAAATTCGGGCTAACACTTTTTGAAATAAATGAAGAAAACTAAATTTTGGGCTGTTGCCTTCTTTGGACCATGGGCACCTTCATTGAACCACCAAGTTGCCATCAATGGACTTAGAGAAATTTGTTCTAGAGGTCCAATCGAAGCAACTAATTATAATTAATTATCTATATTACTAAATTATGACAAAAAGCTTTCTTTTTTTCGGCGACATTCTGTAATTTTAAATTTATAATGATTTTTCTGGTGAAGGTCGCGGGAATCCGCTGGATGCGAGAGGCACGGGACCGGTGGATGTGGCGATGCTTAGGGGAGGCCTATGTCCAGCAGTGGACGTCTTTCGGCTGAATAATGATGTTGAATGATTTTTCTATGGTTTTAATGAAATATAATAAGTGAAATACATAATTAGTGAAATACTCAGGACCTATTCCCATTATTATGGCTAAAAAAATACTATAAAAAGTTTCTATAATTGGACCGGTCCAACGGTGGAACTGTCTTGAGGTCCATTGATAGCAACAAGGTACTGGTTAAGAAAAACTAAACTAAAATATAAATGGTCATGATTAGACAAAATTGAATAACACTCAAGGAATCTCAAATAAACTGTCCAATATTTCATAACAGTGCACGCAGACAAAGATGAATACAATGATACTTACGTCAAATTGTACTGAGTGAAATTTTAAGATTTTGACCGCCGCAAACACAACCACACCTGTCTCTCCTGGCCATGTGCCGCAACGTCACTGAGGTAAGAGGGGGGTGCTACAGAGTCTCCAAGGACTTGTTTCGACTAGTTCGGGTATTGCTAGCTTGCACAGTTTTGGAAATACCTTGGTGGTCCAATAAAAGAGCTAGTCCAATGATCGCAACCTTCCCCTATACTCGAAAATTGTGTATAGAGACCGTATCGTCGATTTTACAGAGGCGGTGGACCGATGACGATAGCGTGATAATTTAGACGCTTTTCGAAGAGTTTGATCAGAGGTTATGTAAAGAGAAGGGTTAAATGGTATTTGGGAGACCTTTCTCCAGCTTTGGGACACATAATTACATTCACAATATTAAACTATACTATTAGGTCTGTCTATTCATACTCGAAATATTTTAAGAGATACATCTATAGGTGGTAAAGAAGCCATAGAAAGTGTTTTTTTTTTTCAAATATATTTTTCTACGTAATTATTATAATTGTAAGTACCTAATAATGCTGGAGAAATTTTCCATAAATTTGAAAAAAAATTACCCGCTTCAATGTCAATAAGTACTACGTGGAAACTAGCGTAATGGATGTTGAAAATAGTAACGAGCCAGTATTTGTTTTGTGTATCATGTAAATTTAAAGTATTTAATTTAAAAAAATGGCCTTTTTATACAGGCTGTAAGGATAAACACCGTTATCCTTGAAACCAGTGGTTTGGTTTCATTTATAGAACGTAAAATCAATGAAAAATAACGATTTTTTTTTTTTATAAAGTTTTCATTTTTCCTCAAAAGCATTTCACCCTATGCGCGGGGGCAACAAGCTACGGGAGGAAGCGCGGGGAACTCGCCGCGTGGCCCGACGCACGGCCCCGCACAATTTGCTACCCCAGTCAGTTAGCTGTCTCATTAGCGACTGTGTGTACGCCGCGTCGTAGCGCCGCCGAGCCGCTCATTTCTCGAGCGTATATTTTTTTTTTTTACTCGTTCCTATATTTTTATGTTTAAGTCAACTACCCATGGTTTGAGTGGTAACGGTGTCTACCCTTACATGCTGTATATTGCTTCTTTACCACCTGTAGATGTATCCCTTAAAATATTTAGTGTATGAATAGATGGACCTTATATTCTGTGAAACTTTAAGGGGTGATTAGACTGTCCTGTGGCTTGGTACACCGGCGTCATCGCTCGAGCGACCGCTTTTTCCTATGGGATCGGAAATATTAGTCGATGAGGATGCAGTTCAGATAACTAAAATTATTGAGTTACTAAAATGTGTCACATGGCACAAAACTTTGTTTCCAGATAAAGTGTCTCAGCCACTTAGTGGTCCTTGTGCGATAAGCGTTTACATCAGCAAAAAACTTTTGTGAAACCTAGAAGGAACCGAAAGTTTTCCTGCAAATATACGATGTATTAAATTGTCCAAAGCATCGTCATAGTTTGTCTTTTCCTTCAATACAATTTTATAACAGATATGAAAGATTTTAATTTTCACAGACAATTCAATTTAATAGAGAAAGGTGGGTGTAACGAAACATTTTCTAACGATTGATAAAACCCTATAAATCTGTCTTCGTAAATAACAAAGTTGATAGATTGTGACGAAACCTGTCTAATCTTAATGTATCAACCGAAAGTCTGTGTATGGATAGAAATGTAATATTATTTAGTTTTAGATAACATTTTTTAAAATTCGATCCATGTTGTATTAATTTAGTAAGTTTTCGGTCCATAATATGTATGAATCATCTCTATCTCGAGAAATATTTCAGCTTTTTCTTGGCGAGAAAGGTGGTCGCTCCGTTTAAAATACTGAATATTCAGTCGTATGATTAGATTGTAAGCCAATCTTAACATAGTTGGGAAAAAGGCTAGGAGGAAGCAGTATAATATTTTGAACTTAGGGGCTGATCCCTGGTTTGCCTCCAAAAGTCATTCCAAGTACCGTGGTCGATATAAGGGGCCGGTCAAACGGCGAAACGTTATTTATAGAGAGATGATTACTTGAAGCAGATAGAAGAATAGAAGATCCAAGAATCATCAAGACTGCCAATTTTGGCGATCTTCTTTTGTTAATTACCTATAATATACACTCGGAACCAATAAAACCGGGTAAGCCATTTCTCGAAAACTAAAAATGATAGCTCATTAAAATAAAAAGTATTTTAAAGACTTTTTAATACCACTCAAATTCAAATAATAAACTCTTAAAAAGTTAAACTAAAAAATTTGAAACAAGGAGGGACATAGCTCTTGCTACCTTCATTTTTAAATTATTGCGTGGCAAGTCTTCAAACCCAGGTATATTGAAAGAAATAAACCTGTGTGTGCCCGACAATTATGTATTGCGAAGGCGACGGCCACGTCTATTGGCGGTGCCCAGTAGTAGGACCAATCTACTGAGTAAAGCCCCTATAACGCGTACCTTGCGTGTACTTAATGACGTAGCAGACAGCATAGATCTTTTTACTTGTTCTCTGAGTGAGTTCACAAAAATCACGATGTACATAATATGTTATGGTAAATAATAAAACTGTAATTATTGCCACACTATAATAAACGAATAAATAAAAACTCTTAAAATAGTCTATAAAATCCTTTTAATTTGAATAAGCTAGCGTTCTTAGTTTTCGAGATATTAAAGTTTATATTAATGACCGGTATTCATGGCTCCCGAGTATAACTCATCTCACTATATCAACGTAACACAATTTTCCTTTACGTCACGATTAACACCAGAACTGACCTACATATTAAAACAAAGTTCCCAAAAACTTTCCACTACCCTCAGAGTTGGTTGTCTCAACTAGTTCATGTTGCAGTGCCCAGGTGCAAGAGAATCTTTATCAAGGTGTCACAACGCGTTCCGAAGATGAATTGCGGCTGAAACCGCTCGGAAATAGGGTTGTCACGCCAAGAATTATAAATTGCCTTTTTGACATCAAATTGTGGTTGGAATAATTTGAATATGGAATGAAATACTATGTTTGTAGCATTCAAGCGTAACTTCTAGATAATTAAATTTTACATTCTGGGCTTTGAAAGACCGGTGTTGAACAATCCCATCTCTCATCAACTCTTATCCCTCCTAATATTATAAATCTGTCTGTGACGCCTAAACCGCTGAACCGATTTTGACGAAACTTGGTACAAAGATAGTCTGGAACCTAAAAAAGGACATAAGCTACTTTTATCCCGAAAAATACGGAATAAACAACGTGGGAGAAACCACGAGCGATCTCTAGTTTTATATAAATAGCATCCTCTAACAAAGAAATACTACCATGAAATGTCCAACGTTTAGAACTAAACAATGCCGGAAGAAGATTGAAAATGCTCATGTTTTTATCGGATAAAAGCGTAACAAAAGAAGCTTTATCCAACTTAAACCGCACATGTGGCAGCCCTAGCGGTAACTAAGACTTATAAAGTCGAGTTTTTCTGTCATGGCCGACGGGAAGAAAGTTATGTCTTCAATAAAATTGTCCAGTTTTGTTACCATTTTATATTTCTCTGCAAGAAGGAATGTTTAAATTTTATTAGTCACGTTTTTGTAACTTGGAACAAAAACGAATTCTGTTTTAGTTGAATAAAATGGTAACACACCTGACTGTTTCAAAATCATAAGATTGTTAGTTCTAGATCAGTTTATGCATTACTTTTATTTGAAGTTCGATACATTCTTGATTCTACATTTTTTCGAAGCCTTAATATTTATCCATTAGAAATTGATGTCTCTCCAAGAGATTTAAATTGTTTATCTAAATTCGAGAGCAATGAATCTTAGTCACTAACATAAACCTTAATATCTCGCAAACTAAGAATGCTAGCTTATTAAAATAAAACAATTTTGTATATTATTTAAGAAGTTTTATTAATTTTATTTGAGTAGTATTAAATAGTCAACACGTGTAATTCCTTCAAACCACGTGATCTATTGGTGACACTGATTGACCCTGCATAGGTTTCTGCAATTTTAAAGAATACAAAAAAAAAGTTTTCAAAAAATGAACCATGGTATTCTGTATCTGAGTAATTTTAGCGTCCCGAGTTAACTGACTCCGTGGAGCGATATCACGCTTGTCGAGCATTTCAGCTGTGTCGCCGTGCCTTCATTAATTTATGCAATGTATAAAAAAATTCTATTACAAATAAATGATCATTTTATTTTTAATCAAACTAAATCTCGTGCGGGGTTAATCTAAATCATAGATCATGTGGTTTGAAGGAATTACACGAATTCGTAATTTTTTTTTATTGAAATAATCTATCATTCTTAGTTTCCGAGACATTAAGGTTTATGTTGGTGACCGGGATTAATTTCTTCCGAGTGTAGTAACTTGTTACTTGTCAATTACCTTCAGCAAATAGCAAACCAAGTAAACCTACCTCAGCATACAATATTCTGTAAGTGCTCATTCACACGAAGACGATTCGTTTTTTTTTGACGAATCGTCTTTTTTCACGATTCGTTTTTTTTTTGACGGATGATTTTCTTTTTATATGGCCGCACCACGAATCGTGAAAAATATCGGACACGTCTTAAATCACGTATCGTCTTTTAAAAAACACGTTCGTCAAATCGAACGTACGAACGAATCGTGATTTTTTTGTGACGGATCCATCGTGTTCGATAGTTCAGCCAAGACTAAGAATCACGAAACGAATGTGAAACAATCCGGATATTTTGCCGAATCGTGATAAAACACGATTCCGTATGCAATATGAACGTCCATCCGTCATGACATATCGTGTTTTATGACGAATCGTCAATGACGGAACTCGTGTGAATGAGCCCTAATAGTGACAACTACGAAGCCTAAAATACATTTTGATTTAAATTTATAATTTAGGATCGTTAATTACATTCAATTACCGTATGTAATTAGTTAGTCGCAAAATTAATAATGACAACTTAATTAGTTGTTTCATTATCGTTCCGATAACCAATTAAACAATATACAATATTATTAAAAGCTTTACAATATCATCTATTTACATTATTTACATAATTTTTAACATTTTTTTTCTATAATAAAATGGAATGTTTGTTAAAATGTCCACTTGGTGGAATAAATTTCAATATTTTCTAGTTAAAAGCCGGATTGTCCAGCCATTTTAAACATTAACCAGTTTTCTCAATTACCCGGATAATGTATGAAATGACTGGGTTCCGGTTTGAGCTGTATGTGCAGATTAAGATTTTAAATAAATTAATATTTATTTACAATCTATGAATCAATATCATTGGTATGCTCTGAATGACACTTTTCTAAAAAAAGTAATATATTAAAGTAAATTAAATATAAATAAATGTATTTAAGATCGATACAGGATGTAGGTTGGCAATATGTTTATTCAATATCGATGTCCAATATTTGATCAAATTTCTTTTCTTTGAAATTCATAATTAAAATCATCTAATTTCTTTGACCAATTGCACAATTTCTTTGATCAAACGAACATTGGACAAAGATATTTGATAAGTGGAATACCAGCCTAAGATTGTAGCGAAAGATGTTGTAGCTGCCAATCGTGCGCATTTCATCCGGTTTTTGACAACTGATTGAAATGTGTTTGAGGAGTAAGACATATCGACAGTCAATATCGACGAGATACTGATTCATGCGCAAGCCATCAAATGGAACAAGACTGTCAATCACTGAACATTCAACGTGTATTCACCATCAAGAACGAGATAATGAAAACGTAGCACGTGAAGGTTGTGTTAACCCAGATGGCGAGCACTTGCATGATCATGCAATGATCGTATCGCATTGACAATACGAACGAGCGATCAGAGATACTAATAATTATTATGTATCCTAATGGAATTTTTTGGTCGTGCGAACTGATCGCGCGAGACTCATTTAGGACCCTCAACAATGATTAGTAAGTTTGATGGGACGTACGTGCGATTAATGCAACGCGATAATGCCACGATCGGGCGTGTGCTCGCCATTTAGGGCCATCGCAAACTGCGCGACTTGTCGCCGCGACTAGACGCGGAGCTGTCGCTTGCGTCGGCGACTAGTTACGACAGACGTCGCTCAGGAAGCGATCATTAGCAGTAGAGTATTCGAGAGAGACGACCGTGTTGTTTCACAGAGAGACTGACGCTGCGCTGTCACGCGACTGTCGTCGTGTGCACAGTGTGACTAGACGCGGTGACAAGTAGCGAGCGCCCGCGGCTCCCTTACCTTGTCGTCGCGACTCCGCGACTCTGATGCCAAGTGTGTGGAGCTTTGAACAAAATATATGAAAATTGTCGGCCGCACCTTGTCGTCGCGTCAAGTCGCCGAGCTGTCGCTGTCGTGGGTCGCCTATTAGGAAGACGCCTTAGAATGCAAATATAAACAAGGAAGCAAAAAAAAAAAATGCTAGTTTATTAAAAAAAAGGAATTTTGTAAGTGTCAGTGTTAATCTTAATTAAAGCTAATAAGATGTATGTAAAGAGGAGAAAATAAATAAAATAGAGATTAGGAAGACATGATTGGTAGTAGTGCTTAATTATTTTTATGTACACCTTTGCAGATATAGGTAGGTTAAAAGTCTATCGCTATCATTCAGATTGTATTGAAATGGAATAATTTTATGGCTAAAATGTAACATGTAGATAAGTCTATTTAAAATAAATATAGCACGTTTTTACTTATAAATAATTTTAGATTGATTATAAATTTATAATTATTAAAAACATGGGTGTTTTTGATAGTAACAATTTTGACATTAACCAGTTAATGTTAGAAATATCGAACATTTTAGTCAATGTGAGTATTCGTAGGTATATTACCAAGAATTTTCGCGTCTTATAATAATAAATCATTCGATACTTCCCATACCAACTGGTTAATGCTAGAAGTATTTGAGAATGTATTCTAAACACATTATTACATACAATAAATACCATCCATAGCGTAAATGGCACATCGTTAGTATATGTACAGTCGTGATGTATAATACTTAGCTATACATGCTTACTTATTTACAAAAAATACATTCACTAGTTGTCTTTCATCGTGGCTTGAATATATACAATACGGTGAGAGTCAAAATTTTGTTGAAAAAGTGACGGTAGTCGATCCCATTTATAAAGCCACGTCCATACATCGCGGTCGGGTCGAGGCATAAGAAGTAACAATTGGTGCGTGGCGAACGTGCACGGCGAATGCTCGCAAACAGCGTCTATGTCACACAATGCACGCGGTGTGACGTGAGGCACTCGAGTCTCGTGACGCGGCGACGTTTTGTCACGGCTTAATGATATACACTGTCATTCTGGCCTAACCCAAGACTGGTAATCAATCAATCAATTAAAAGATAGCTTTTGATAAAATACTTAATTTATTATTATTTACGGTTTACTCACTCACGAACACTAATAACCCGGACACGAAATTAACGAAGATGCACGAGCAGTACCGACACAGAGCGCGCTCCTCTCGTCGCGAGCGCAACGCTACGCAGCGCGATACAGTGCTAGTTCGAGTCGCAACCTCGCCGCGTGTTCAGTTCATGACTAAGAGCTGCGTTTGGGTCCAAAACTAGTCGGGCAATCCCGAAAAATGCACGTGAGTAAACTGTAAATAATCATAGATGTGTCTCACGAAAGTTATAATACAAAAATTACTCAATTAATCACCGAGCAATTGCGGGTGAAATTGTTTTTAAGTAAGTTTATAATTCTGACAATAAAACTGAGAGAAAGCCTAAAACATTTTCCAAGAATTGTTTTAAAAGTTCTGACTCTCACCTCCCTTATCCTGTAATGTTATATCTAATACAACATTAAATATTACTTCTCGTTAAAGCGTTTCATTGAGCGCTAATTGCAAACAAAGTACCTAAAATACGTTTATTTTTTACAGCTTGAAGTTGAGTTATGAACTAAAATCTTTGGTTTGGATTAATACATTTAGGATTTCAATATTTAAAATTAAGTATAACTATAAAATGCAAGTCAGAGGAGACAACGTGAGTGCATTTTGCAAAAAATTAAATGGACTCTTTGAATATGTTTACACAAACGCAAGCGTCAGAGATTCCATTAAGACAGATGCCACATTTTTTATTGAAATTTGAAATTACACGTATGAATGAGTTATACACGTGTTAGTCATATTTTCAATACTCATCTAATGCTTGTTTCCCACGGTGCGTGATTTTGCGCACCGCGACGCACGAGCTCGCACCGACGCACCATGGGAAGAGACTCGTCCGTGGTAACGCGGACGCGTGCGGAGCAGTGCACCGTAAACATATCACGCACCCTCATAATGTGGCTTCCCATGGTGCGTGATTTTATGGATGATACCACGCACAGCGGGTGCGCGCTATCACGCACCGAGGGAAGCCAGCTTAAGGCGTGTGCGAACTCGTAACTTACACGTTGTTTCGACGTTTTATTCAAAGTTAAATGATACACATGTCTTGCGCCACTTCTGACATAGCCTGTGTGCGCTTCCTCTTGTCTGACGCGCACTTTATTAACAAAATTAAATATATTTCATAAATATCTACGTAGAAAACAATAACAATGTCGTTTTAAAATTAAACTATAACATTTAAACTAATTAGTTTTGGAAAACATTTCCACGAAGTGCATAATATTATTATACTGTAAAATATTCCAATTTACAAATAATGTTCTAAACTATAATTATTGCAGAAAATTGTTCATTTTCATGAACAATACATTATTTTGAACTACACGCAACAAGGTTTGCTGATAAAAATAACCAATTAAGTCAGATCAGTACTCAAAAACAAATCTTACCAGTTCAAAAATTAAAAGTTCAAGTTGCCAGCAGTAAAAATTCTTGCTGATTAACTACTGCAAAAACATACCAAAATGAAATAATATTGCTCAAAACTTTAACTTGAATGCTTGCACGGAATACTGCATTACCCGGCTAATGAGAATTCAAGTCATTACGCGAAATGTTTGCAAGTCGTAAAAATAATATGAAGTTGTAAATTCTGGGTGCGGACTAATGACTTTTGAATGCGTTTGAGTGTTATTACTAAATCCAAGCCAGAATAATGCTGTTTTATTTAATAAAAAATACGACAAAACTAATTAACATGGCTATTCAAAGAGTGAATTTTCAACTAGACATGGATGGCCAAATCCAAAGGCGTCTCAGGGCTGATTGATTTGGAAAATTGTTTTTTTTTTTCAAATTTCCATATACATTTTTAGTTTTTTATTAAAATCGGCTTCGAGACTGCTCTGAACATTTTTTGCTATTCCCTACAGTTTCGGATTAGGCTATCCATGCCAAGTTGAAAAATTCACCATGGATAGCCAAAAATATTGGTAATAATCATATTATAATATTAGTTTAGTATCATATATTTTGTAGAACCAATTTTATATATATTTTTATTTCTATCAGATCGAATTTGTTTTCTTTGGAGTGTCATTTTATCAGAATAAATAAAATGAACAGGAACAGACCTGTTATAAAGTACCTTGAAATAAACAAATGTCTACATTAAACATTGGTAAAAAAATTAGGAACACTTCGTCCTTTGCAATAGTTAAAGAAAAATAATACTATCTGCAGTCAGGTCATTAAAATGTTATCCAAAATTTAAACAATTTTTTGATCTTAAAACTTCAATTTTGATTTACAAATCCTTTAAAAAAAAACAGTTTTGGTAAACATAAAATGATTGAAGAATATTCGGCTTTTATAAAAATGAGAATTTTTAATGGATTCTTGAAGCGAAATTAATTTTTCACGATCAAACGTTGGTTTACTTTTATACAAAATTTTAATGGCCAGACTAATACCTCTAATATTTAAAAAAAAAATTGTTTAACAGTACTATTGGCTTTCAATATATTTCAAAATTCAATACTCAAGCATACACATGATGTCGCGTATAATATTTTAATAGTTTTTTTATTTCAAGTTAATACATTTACCAGATAACAACACACACGTACACGGAAGTACTTTGATATGCATATTGGAAACTATTAATAAACGAACATACATATTACTAAGAATCACAGTAAGGACTAGCTTTTACAATATAATACTAAAAGTGTGGATGTATCGAAGATTGCTTCGTAGGGAAAAGTCTTCGGTGCTCCTAATACCGCAGCGTTACATTGGCCGTATTTGCACCAATATCTTGGAGCCAATACTCCGATGTGTGGATGGATCTCCAACGATACTTGGACAGTAATGTCATTCAAAATTGCCCATTTAATCTTGGAGCCAAGCTTGGACTCAAAGTTGAATACAATGTGTAGCCGCGGTATTAGAAATGATTTGTTGTTTGATTGTTCCAACTACCTACGTAGCGAAGGCAATTTAATGCTGGGATAACTACCCCTATTGCGCACGTCTTGCGCGCACTTCCAACGAAAGGGAACTGACTTAGCAGCGTAACATATAGGAGGATTGCTCCTGCCGTATAGCACGTGTAGTAGGTCAACTTGTGTTATCAATTTAACTTTATATTTGTAGATAATAGTTACTATAGTAATGACAATATATACAGGTTGTAAACGAATTCTTGTAATTCTTTTAAACCGCGTGATCTGCTGGTGACACAGATTGACCCTGAAAGGGTTTTAAAAAAAAACGCGCTGTCCTGTTTCCGAGTCATTTTAACGCCCCGAGTCAACTGGCTGCGCAGAGCGATATCGCGCTTGTCGTACCTGCCAGCTGTGTCGCCGTGCTTTCATTCGTTTATGCATAGTATCAAAATTTTCTAATGCAAATTTTTTTTTTAATGAATTTCTATAGTACGTTTACGCATGTATAGTATTTTTGGGTTTGTAAAAAAACAAACATGCGCGTCGAATTGAACAAATTCACCTTCTGTTTTTTCGAAGTCGGTCAATAACAATGTTTTTTTCCCATTTTAATTCTCAAACTTAGTGCTTTTAATAATGTCTCATAATTTGTTATTAAAAAAGTAGCTTATTATAAATATTCTCCACATTTTTCGCTTCTTCCCAAGTATATTACGTAATTTTAGAAATAAAGTAGAAAAAACCTCGTGAACAAATTTTTACTGAAAGGCAAGCGTTAGGATGTTTACACACGACCGTGTTGGCTGTCAGTTTTTAAATAAAACTTAACAATGTTTAACTGCACAAACCTTGGAATTGGAATTAGATAAGATCATTTATTCATCATAGATAATATAGCACAAGATCACTGAATTTATAAGGTGATTTTTTAATCACCATACAAATTTTGTCTAGGCATTAGGTATTAAGGAAAGAATCCGTGTTTGAAAAAATATATAGTTCAAATCACAGTAAAATATATTTACCGAATGAATTAACAATTCAGCGTGGTTACAAGTTAAACGTACACTACATTTGTCGCATTCAGTGCATGATTCTTTTAAGAAAATTATTTTATTGTGATTATTTGAAATACCAATTTGTTTTTCAAAAATGTTGTTCTTTGAATTCCTAGAGGTTAGATTTTTTTATGGTGATTAAAAAATCGTTTTAAATAATAAAAATAGGTACTTAGTGTAACCAATTTTCTGAAAGCTGCTGGCGCCGGAAATTACCGCGGATGTCGTCAAAATTGGTAAAAATAATGATTAAATATGAAAAAGTTGATTGCATTCGAAAACAGAACACAACAGATTAAAAACAGAACTCGTTCGTGGCATAAGCTGTTAGAGCTCCTTGGTAAACAACAAACAATAAAAAGTATTTTTGAAACGTCATAATGTGTCATCTATATTTGTCTGTCTCTTCTTTGACTGCTGCTCTCCAAGATGTAACGTGCTAATACCTTTTAGCTTTTAGCTAATAAATCTATTTTAATCTCCATGCTTCTTCTGTTTTTCGCCCATAACCCATCAGGTTATGGGCCCAGTACTAGTATTTAACGCGTTTATTACTATATTTTGGCGAAAAACGGATCTATTTGGTGAGTGTGACGGTATCTTCCTTCGGTCCTTATATTGCACATAATGGCGGCGTACAATATGTCTCCAAACGCAAATTCTACGCCTATCGAGAAACTGCGTGGAGGAGAAAATTACTCTACGTGGAAATTCTTGATGAAGATGATACTAATCCACGAGGACTTATGGGCGTACGTGGAGGGAGGAGATGAGATCGTAAAAACTACGGATTATTCTAAGAAATCGCAAAAAGCTTTAGCAAAGATATGTTTATCGGTCAACTCCAGCGCTTTCTCTCACGTTAGGAATGCTAAAGATGCCAAAGAAGCCTGGTCGAACCTGAGCACGGCTTATGAGAGCAAAGGTCTATCTCGTAGGCTGGGTTTGATGCGATCACTTTTCAACACCAAATTGATTGAGCATGAAAATATGGAAAGTTACATAATTAAATTAACAGACTTGTCACAACAGTTAACCGATATAGGTGAACCACTAGATGATGAATTCTTGGCCATCATAATGTTAAGTGGATTAACAAAAGATTATGATCCATTAATAATGGCTCTGGAAAATTCAAGCGGCAAGCTGAACTGCGATACAGTCAAGGCAAAGTTATTGCAGGAGCATGAGCGGCGTGGCAGCAAAACTGATGAGGTGACAGCTTTGGCGGCAGGAACCAAAAAGCAACCAAAATGCTTTAGATGCCATAAGCCTGGACACTTTATGAAGGACTGCAAAAAGGATTTCAAGAAGCAGAATAACAAAAACAAAGAAGATAACAAGTCGAGTTCGAAGGACAAGGTGGCGAAGGACAGCTCATCCAAAGCTCTGTTGACAGCATTGTCAGCATGTATCCAGCGTGATGTGTGGTATGTGGATAGTGGGGCAATGGTTCACATGTGCAACAATAAAGATATATTGTATGATTTTACAGACAGTAAACCATCACAAGTGTGTGTTGCTAATGGAGAGAGATTGTGGACAGCAGGGCAAGGTAATGTTCAAGTAAATTTAAAAGATTGTGCTAGGACAATTAAAAATGTATACTATGTACCTAATCTTACAACTAATTTACTGTCAGTGAGCACCTTAGTCTCTAGAGGTTATAAAGTAGTCTTTGATAAAAGCAAGTGTGTCATATCTGATATTAGTGAAGTGTTGGCAACTGCTTCTCTAAAGAATGGCATGTTTGAACTCGATGTCATTACTCAGTCTCCATGTGTAGGGATGGGTGATAATTTTGTTTCTTTCAGTGCTTTAGGAAAACAGGTCCCTCAATCAGAGCCACAGAGTAAATCGTTAAGTCAGGAAGCAGAGGCATCCCAGGAAACGTGGCACAGACGATTGGGTCACCTAAATTTAAGGAGTATGACGCTATTACATAAAGGTATGGTCTCAGGAATTAAATATAATACAGGTAATTTTAATCCTTGTATAGCGTGTATTGAGGGCAAACAAGTGAGGCAGGTTTTTCCTAAAAGGTCGTATAATAGGGCTACTGAAGTCTTAGGCCTAATACACACAGATTTGTGTGGTCCGATGCCGTGTGGTTCTTTCAGTGGGGCAAAATATTTCCTCACCTTTATAGATGACTACACGAGGAAAACATTTGTGTACTTCCTAAAAACAAAAGATGAGGTATTTGATCATTTCAAGTTTTTTAAAGCGTTGGTCGAAAATGAAACTAACCATAAAATAAAAATTCTTCGAAGTGATAACGGTGGTGAATTTGTTAATTCTAGATTACAGACATTCCTGAAAGAGAATGGGATTAAGCATCAAACAACAGTCCCATATTCTCCACAGCAGAATGGTGTAGCGGAAAGAGCTAACAGGACTATTGTTGAGAAGACGAGATGCATGTTACGTGATGCTGGGCTGAATAACAAATTCTGGGCAGAGGCAGTCAACACTGCGGTTTATCTGAAAAATAGGTCACCGACCAAGGCTGTAGCTGGACTGGTGCCTGAGGGAAAATGGAGCAATAAAAAGGTGAACATAAACCATTTAAGAATTTTTGGTTGTTTATCTTATGCTGTTTCACACAATCGCAAAAACAAATTACAGTCTAAATCCAAGCCTTATGTTTTTGTTGGTTATTGCGAAAACACGAAAGGTTACAGGCTGTTGGATCCTTTGGATTCATACAAGTGTATCAAAGCCAGAGATGCAATTTTCCTAGAAAATAGTTTCTACAAAGATCGGTCACATGATGATAATGATAATGTCTTATTTGATATCCCCAATAGTGATATTACTGTTGATGTAGATGTAGTTCATTTTCCACAACCAGAGGATGAAAATGAACAACAACCACAGTCCAGTGGACTGTCAGAGCCATCTACTGTGATTGCAGAGACATCTGATGACCAGATAAGAAAGAGGATTAGCACAGTAACAGTAAATGACTCGGACAGTGAAAATGAATCCTATGAGTCAAATAGTCCCGATGATCCTACATACATTCCAGGCGATTCAACCTTGGAGGATGTGTCTACAGACACATCGTATGAAGACACTGAATCAGCGCAGCACTCGTTACTGTTAGTAAAGAAATTATGCAGTGATGATGAACCAGAGACTGTGGACGAAGCTCTCTCTAGTCCTGAGGCAGCTGGCTGGAAAAAAGCTATGTCAGATGAGTATGAGTCTTTTAATAAGAATAAGTGTTGGACACTTACAGAAAGGTCAAAAAGTCAAAAACCTATAAAGTGTAAGTGGGTTTTTAAAAGAAAAACTGGTCTTAATGGGGAATTGTTGAGATATAAGGCTCGCCTTGTAGCGAAGGGGTACACTCAAAAATATGGAGTGGATTATGAGGAAACATTCTCTCCAGTAGTGAGACATTCCACAATTAGAACTTTATTTGCGATCGCTGCAGAATATGACATGAATATTGATCATCTAGACGTAAAAACCGCATTTTTAAACGGTAACCTCAAGGAAAATGTATATATGGAACAACCAGATGGTTTTAAAGTTAAAGGTAAAGAACATATGGTTTATAAATTAAATAAGGCCATCTATGGTTTAAAACAGGCATCTAAAATGTGGTATGATAGGATAAATGAGGTTTTGTTAAAGAAATTGAAATTCAGAAAAACTTCATCAGAGCCCTGTGTTTACTTTAAGAAAACTGAAAGTGAAATATTAATTATTGCTTTATATGTAGACGATATTTTGCTATTTTCTACTTGTAATTCAACTTTAAAGGATAAAGTTAAAGCTGGGTTAATGAATGAGTTTGAAATGAGAGACCTTGGTCCTGTTCATTGCATTTTAGGAATGAGAGTTTGTAAAAGTAAAAATAAAATAACTCTTGATCAGTCTAGTTACATTTTAAAAGTTTTAGAAAAATTTCAGATGATGGATTGTAAACCATCAAAAACTCCCATGGAGACAGGGTTAAAACTTCAGAAATGTGATAAGAAAGATGCCAAGTATAGTTATAGGAATCTCATTGGTTGTCTCTTGTATTTAGCGGTATGTAGTAGGCCAGACATTGCTTATGCAGTAAGTGTACTCAGTCAATTCAATGAAACTTATTCAGAAACTCACTGGAAAGCTGCTAAACGAGTTCTACGCTATCTCAAAGGTACTCTAAATTATGGTTTGGTGTATCAAAAGGGAGGCTTAAATGTTACTGCCTATGTAGATGCTGATTGGGCAGGAGATGAAGTTGATCGTAGGTCATACACTGGTTTTGTTTTCATGATGGGAGAATCTCCCATTTCATGGGACAGTAGAAAACAAAAGACAGTCGCCCTCTCCAGCACGGAGGCTGAGTATATGGCTTTATCTGATGCATGCAAAGAAGCATTATTTGTTCGTAATTTCTTAATTGAATTGTTAGGAACAGATATCAAAGTTTGCTTTTATAATGATAACCAGTCTGCTCAAAAACTGACTAGTAATTCTATGTACCACAGTAGAACTAAACATATCGATGTAAGACATCATTTCATAAGGGATATTATAAATAATAATTTAGTAGAAGTTAAGTACTTGTCTACAAACTTGATGATTGCAGATGTTTTAACTAAACCTCTCACTAAAGAGAAACATGATAAGTTTGTTAAAGATTTAAGTTTATGTTCTTTGAATGTGTCTTCTATTGTTTGAATCCCTTCTGGATGTGGTAATGTTTCAATTTAACATAGTTGAGTTGTTTATACTTAGCTGAAAGCATGTTGAAATAGGTTGTAATGTAAGTATGTCATGTTTAAGTTGATGTTATTTTTTCACTTAGAGTTTGTTATTGTTTGTAACAGTTAAACATGAAGATCTACCTATGTATAGATGCTTATATTAAGGGCCAGGTATATACATAATTTCTTTTTATTGTTTTAGTTTAAGGGCCAGTGTTAGAGCTCCTTGGTAAACAACAAACAATAAAAAGTATTTTTGAAACGTCATAATGTGTCATCTATATTTGTCTGTCTCTTCTTTGACTGCTGCTCTCCAAGATGTAACGTGCTAATACCTTTTAGCTTTTAGCTAATAAATCTATTTTAATCTCCATGCTTCTTCTGTTTTTCGCCCATAACCCATCATAAGCTCCATCCATTTCCTGCAAACCCTACACGATTACCCTGCTAAAACTTATGCGTTGATCTACAGTTAAAGGAGTTAGATCAATGGATAGACTGTGATATTAGTTTACAATCAAACTGGAGGCTATTACTATCCAAGCGGTTATGCAGAACAACTAGTGAACAGAAATGCTGACTATTATTCCAACTAATATACCTAGAAACAAGGCTTAGGCATGGCCTCGTATTAATTATTTTATGGTATGACAACTGTTTTACTACAAAGGCGGATTGTCATGAATCCAATCCAGTCGCTCGTCAATCAGACTGCACTAGTAGGTGCGGGGGGCGGGCGCGGGCGCTTGGGTTTTGGCGTCTGCGTGTTCACAGTTGTGCCGAACGAGCTATCGTACGACGCTTCGGCGGGTGAAACAAAATGGTTAAGAAACACACGCGCAGTCATCTAACAGACGCTATATCACTGTGAACGATACAGGCGGACTGAGCCATTAGAAAAACCCGCGCCACCCGTGCCCGCGCCCGCCTCATGCAGACGCGCGGCTCACGGGAGCACTGTGAATGCAACTGGCGTCTACATACGTTTTGATTTACACGCGCCCGCCTCCACTCTGAAAGAGTACTTAGATTTGAATAGAACGTTCGTCAAACCGACACAGCCCGAAGAATTGCCAAACTTAAATGGCAGTGGGCGGGGCACATTGCTAGCAGAACGGATGGCCGATGGGGCCAAAAGGCTCTGGAGTGGCTACCACGTACCGAAAGGCGCAGCGTGGGTAGGCACCCCACAAGGTAGACCGATGATCTGGTGAAGGTCGTGGAAATCTGCTGAATGCGAGAAGGACAGGATCGGTCGATGTGGTGATGCTTGGGGGAGGCCTATGTCTAGCAGTGGGCATCTTTCGGATGATGATGATGGTTCGTCTATTGCTAATCTAATAACTGTATCGGGTGTCACTAGATCCAATTACTGAATCATTGTAAATTTTAATCCGCCTCAACTTTACTTGCTCGCTAGTTAATAGTTGTGGGTGTGCAGACATCCTTAGAAACAAGCACGTTAATTGAGGTTGGAGTTTTATTACTATGTCCAACGAAAAATGAGAAGAGTTTTTCTAAGAGAAACTGAGAGCGATCGATGTCTCGAAGCGAGCAATTCTGACAAATACCAGCTTTAATGACAAACTTCAATTGCTGGAGCTTGGCAGCCAATAGAGGCACAGAATTAAAAAGTAACAGAAGGCCCACTTACAAGGTTCTTACACGCTACTGTGATCCGTATTGAAATGAAACGAAATTATTCACTCTGTATGCTATTTAAATAGCTAGTTCGATTCGCGACCTCGCCGCGTTTTCAGCTCATGATTAAGAGCTGCGCTGGGGTCCAAAACTAGTCGGGCAATCCCGAAAAATGCATGTGAATAAACCGTTACTAATCATAGATATACATAAATAGGTTACGAGTCGGATTTTTATTCTACATTGCGTCGGTAATACCGTCGTATAGACTTGGTATAAAATTAATAAGGTATCTTGCATCATAGCTATCCTCATGTTGTGTGACGTGATTGCTGTTGAAAATTAAATTTGATATTTGAAATAAGATCTCTTTAGGAGTACGCGTCTATGGAACTCGGTCACTCGGTTCGAAAAGAATGGTGGTATTCTCGTAACAATAAATATTATTTATTCTGAAATTTTACCGTAATCTAACTTCTAACCCGATTCCAATCGGTTATGGGCCCAGGTTATCGCGAATAAGTAGAAATTGGGGCAAAGAGCAAGAAAATTTACTGTACGAAGAAAAAATTTCAAAGCAAGAAGCAAAAGCTTATGAAAAATATATTTGTAATTAAATGCTTGACTTGGCTTTACATTAGATCTCAAAACTTTTCACGGCAAATTAATGTTTTTGACGGGATATCCATTACGATAAAGGTTCGGACAAAAAGTTTATATCTTAATGTAAATCCAATACATTTTATTTTTTCGTTAATGTGTCTAAAAAGCTCTAGCTTTATGGCTCTTGGTCACGAAACAGTATTGAATCACTGCACTCACAGCTTAGCCATTGACGCAGAAACACATGGAGCTCAGGTCAGTGCTCAAAAATGTCCGAACCGAAATAATTTACGTCAACGGGTGCAGCCGAATTAAGCTATATTAGACATTGGTACCGATTCTTTTTTTCACTAACTAAACTAAAATTAGAGAGTTGCTATCTTTTACTAACAGATAGCGCGAAAAAAGAACGGTGATAGATAAGAACTACGTTAGAGATGTCAAATTAGTTTACGCCTTAGAGCCTATGCACACCACGTTTTTTTAACGCGCCGTCGACGCGCGTTTCTGTCATAATTAAAAAACGTCATTGTAATTTTTATTATTTAATTTTTATGTATGGAGTGCATAGGCCCTTAAACTTCGCCGTGTTTTTAGTCGACACGTTCTGACGTGTCGTCTAAATATGTGTGGAGATTTTAGTTCAACTAAATTTGACAGCTCTTGTTTACGTCCGTCTCTTTCTTATTCTATCAGAGTGAAAAAGATAGCAATAGCCTAAATTAAGTTTAGTTTGTCCACAACAGAATCGGCACCATTGATGACGACATAGGATTAAAATTAGTTTGTTGGAATATCTCTGGTGGTTTATTTAAAATCAGGATACTTTTTTCGTGAATTTTGCATTAGACCCTTGGACCATCTGTTTCTACGCCAATGGGTGGAGCAATATCTTTATTTCGTGCAGCGTGTACATGTGCTTTAGCTATTTATCACATCGCGTTTAAATTGGTCCTTCTGTCCATTATTTCATGTTAAAAGGTAGTCTGCTATTAATTTATTATAATAGTGTTGAAAATTGAATAATGGAAGACACGAGGTGTTGTGTGCTGTAAAGGTTACGGGTTTAAGCTTAATCCCCTTGAAACGCTGTGGTTAATCCACTTCCCACATAAAAGCATTTTCTAGACAACTCGCTTGTTTTAGAGCTAAGTTACCAGGAGTATTAAAACATAGCTGCGACGTCAGTAATTCGTGATAGGTTAAGTTCCTAAATTTAATCTGTTCGAGAATGTAGCTGAATATTATTTTTTGCGAGAAATTCATTTTAATTTACTTTGGGGGTAGCTAAGTTAGATTATTTAGCCATGACAGGCGTCTGCGTCAAGTTTGCACTCTTTCATAGCATTATCACACTATATCATCCTAAACATTGTTTTACAGTGCTATCGCTAAACAATTGATTTCAACAATCTTCGGTACATCCACACCATCCCTAACGAAAACATAAGTACAGTCTTTATTTAGACAGTGACCTCTTCGGTAAAGCGACTTTTATCATCTAAATTAATAACTATAGCGTGAGTCCTCGCGTGCCCTGATCTAACACCTTTAACAGTCTCAGTACTGCTTGGACTTGACTTTAGTTCACTTGATTTCTCACTCTTATTATTGTAACCATTACGACTTACTTCTGGCGGTCGAATATCACTACAATTTGCTTCTCCAGAAATTTTGAACACTCCATTTTGCTTATCTTCTTTTGGTTCCTCGTTTAATTCTGTGCGTTTTTTAGGAGAATCAGTCGTGACATCAGTCTGACTTTGTTCTGCGTTGCTATTTTCTGTGCTTTTGGTTGGACTGAAAGTCTTGTGTTTGTAGGCGGGAGGGGCTTCGAAAGGCAAGTCCCTACCACTGCTTGAAGACTCCTCAGCTGGCGTGACGGTACACATTAGCCGATCTGCAACAGCACTGAACACTGTGTTCAGTTTCAAAGGTGCTGAGTGGTCGGAGGGAGGAGGCTTTCTATCGTAAACTGCTGCAGCATCTTGCATGGCACCTATTCTTCGGGATATCACTGCCCCGGCACCACATCGCTCGCGAAGCTTCTCTAGCTGGTTGCAGATTTTTCTGAACTCCTCCTTTTAAAAGAGAAAGATTTTGGAATAAATATTTGAAGGTGGCAAACACATTCTTATAAACACTCTGAATGCTATTTCATGTAACCAATTGAATTTTCTAACAAAGTTGGTGTCGTGTAAAATGAAACAAAATACTTGATTCAAAGCCTATTTTCAGACTACAATTTCAAACGTTGTCAGTCAAATTGCCTAGGGAAAATAATTAAGTTCTCCTCAAACCTGTCTGGCTGGTCCTGGAAATGGACGATCAATTTAATACTACAAGTGGCCGACATTTCCACGAATGATTGAAGATGAACATTATAATAATTGAAATCTAAAAATAGATGGAAACTGTTCGAGTTTATGCTAATCACAATAATGCTCAAGATTATTTAGGAAGAGTCAAATAGGCAACCTTGCCACTTGAAGATAATGATCCGAGAAATCATAAAATTAAGGGCTTAAGTAAAGCAACCATACACAGTCTTAAGAAAGCTTTAAAGGCCCACCAACACCACCACTTGGTCCCAAAGGGCCAAGACCATACCTGATTGGTGGTGCTCATGGGCCAATGTATAAAGTGTTAAAAAATCAACTCTAAGAATTTTATGGGGTTACTCGGTATCGAAAATTGAACAAATTTTGCTCTACAACTTTTCGAAATTCACGTATTTTTTTATAACTATCGATACAAATAAAAAATGATTTGTATGGACAGGCATAAAAAAAAAAATCGAATTTAGAAAAGTTGTAGAACATAAGTTGTTCAATTTCTGATACCGAGTAATCCCACAATATTCTTAGAGTTGATTTTTTAACACCTTATATAAAATGTCAGTTATATCATGAACCATAATGTACAAAGGTATAGTTTGACCACAAGCGCTGTGGCCGTGATTTGGGTAGCTGCGCGGTGAGACGGGGGGCAGAGTAGCCAGCTCTGCTCTGTCATTAAGTCGTCGACTTTCGCGACGACAACTCGTATCATTTGCGCCGGACTGTGTACGTCAACATCCGTACACCTATCGCACCTAAAATGCTCGTGGTCAAACTATAACGATAGTTCACAGTCGTTCATCAAAGCATCTATATTAACGAAGAGATTAAAATATATCTGACGTGGTCTTATGACCAGGGTCCTCAACTTTATAGCTTACCACTCGAAGGTCACTTACATTACCTGCTTACTTTGACAAAAAATAGTTAACACCTGACAGATCAGTCATTCTCACCTCAAGTTCTCTCTCAGTCATATTGTCGCAGAATCTCGCGCTGCGATTGGTGGTCATGGTGTAAGTAGACTCTGCGGGCCTCGATCTGAACTTGCCCGTCTTCTCTCGCTCATCTTTACCATGCCCCTTGTAAACCATGTATGCCTGGTAACAGAACATGTTTTGGTTAAAAACTTGGTGGTATCAAGAAGCATTTTTACAGTAGTGCCTTTAAATTTTGGGCACACAGTTTTAACAAACACAGGTTACAGGTATATTCGTACTCTCGTAAAATTAAGAAAGTGATTTCAGTAGTATAGAAGGTTAGTCGGAAAGGGGGTTCTAATTCGAAAAAGTGTTAAAGTACCTATAACAATGAATAACTTTTGTTCTACAACTTTCCCCAAAAGTCAATTGTTTACGAGAAATAGCTGTGCAAAGATTTCATAAAAAATACGCTAAAATCTATCTATCCTCAGCTATGAACAGCTGTGTTTACAGTTTAGGTCATATTTGGGTTCACGGATTAGAAGCTCCAGTTTCTAAAGGGTTGAAGAATTTAGAAAAACTAAAACAATTATCATTTTGCATGGTAGGTAATAAATATTTTGAAATGTTAATGCTTGTTGTAAAACAGTCATCAGTGATACTTTACTAGCTAACCTAACCTAGTACATAAAAGGTCTCGCCAAAATACCTATCCAAACTATAAGAAGTTATTCAGAACGTGTAACTAATAAGAATAAAGATAATCCCATGCCCATTACTGTCCCAGTGCTGGGCGTGGGCAAATCTCAGAATGAAAATGGTTTAGTCCACCAAGCTGGCCTACACACACTGTCGAGTAGTTATCTGTGTAAATAATGATGTCATCAAATCAGCCTCATAACTAGGCTTGCCAACCTTTATGTATGAATTTACCGGGACTTTGGCAATCAAAATACGGGACGTGGCAAAAAAAGCGGGACCCAACTGTCAAAGTATAGGGAAGCGAAAAATACAATTAGAAATTATTTTTTCGTTCATTCGACCCGAGCCACTCTTCTAGATAAACAAAACGTGCGTTCACTAAATTCCGACTTCTACCCGATGGTTTAGCCGTAGGTAAGATAAAACGGAACAATTGGCGTCCCGCACACGTCTTTCGCGGGACGCATCCTCTTAAAGCTCTAGAAACGAGACGTTCCGGTTCTCGTGGGATGGTTGGCAAGCCTACTCGTAATTGACCTCAAACTCCTCGTAATTGAGTCAAATAAGACTCCAAAAACCTCAAGAAAATAAACAAAACACAATAAACAACACGATAACATTTTCTTCTTAACTCGCAGCCACGAGATAAAATAGCAGTAGTATTATAATAACGCATAACGAGCCGAATGTTGCAGCACTCGCCAGCTACTTTGGGATCGCCGCCAAATTAACAGTAATAACTGCAGCGACGGCTTACTTACTACTTAGATGGTCAACTGCTTATTCTGTAGTTTGTGTGGAGTACGCTTTTTGTATTGTTGTGCCTTATTTTATAAAGCATCTCTTAATGACTGTACTTCCACAGTTTTGTAGGTAAGTACATCATTTAATTATGAAATTATAAGGGTATGATTTAAGCTGTCGTCAATTTAATTGGTTTTGAATATCTTAAATAATAGGGTTTGTCGGCAAAATAGTAGATCTGTCGCCAAAATGTAGTTGCCAAACAATATAAAAACAATTCTATAATAAATCACATATAATCATCGGGATATACTATCAAGTATCAAATAAACAGGTTTCGATTTATTATAATAAGTTTGTCCTGATAACTGTATAATCAATTTATTCAAAACGATCATTAAAAAAATTTTATATAGCACTTCAAAAATTCATAAAAGTCCCAAAAGTAGTAGCATCATATTTGCAAATGAAAAACTTAAGGGGATGGTTTGTAAGGTTGTTTGGGTTTCCAAAGCAGAGTCGACGAAGCCGGGGCTCCTACTTCTGTCTGCAGGGTTTAAAGTAACCTAACACGAAGGGGATGACGGGGGCTTCGCTCGCTCGCTTTGCTCGCTCACTCCAGCCCCCGTCATCCCCTTCGAACCTAACCTATCCGCGTCGGGGTGTCCCAAATTACCGAGGTCGGAGGCACTCCATTAAAATAATAATGTCATAGCGCGCCAATTTGGCTCCGACCCTTTGATAAATTTTTCATTAAATTTATAAACAGAACTATTTAATTAGTAACGAATAGTATTATTTTGATAACTGAACGAAATAAAATGTAACTACTGCACTGGTGACAAAATAACAAATAAAAACAAGTCGCAATCTGGGGATGATCATCGATTTATTTGGCGACAGATATACCATTCTGAGTACGAAGCTATTATTTAAGGGATAAACCTATTATTTTGAGAACAAAATTTTTATCCAAGGAATGAACTACGATTTTATTGATAATCCATCTCATAAGTTAGATACATATTGACATTAATTTGGTAATTCATAACTGGCGACACTTTAATTTATCTGAGAATGAAAATATTTCGTGGCGATAAATCTATTAATTAGATGATGCAAGTTGATGACAAATATAAACTTTGCTGACAAAAAATATAGTTCCCAAATTATAATGCCATTGCGGACATTTTATGTATAACTTGATTTTGTTTTATTTTTTAATCCCCTAGTGGGTTTTTGTGTATGTCGGTAGCTGCCCGTGACATTACGTCGGGGAATACCAGCGTTGCGGCATTTATTTTTTAAATGTCGCAATATTTTGCTGAGGTTGGAGCCTTCTTGGCCTCATACAGCTCTTTTTCGTCTGTTAGATTTAATTGTTTTTTTTTACTATTTCCTTTGCGTGTCTTTTACTTTTTCTTTCATTGCTGTCACTGGTAAAAACAAACTCGGAGAACATTTTGGTTTTCTTAAGGGCTGTAGATATCAGGCAGAAGACTCCATTGGGACCCTAAGTTCATAAATATGAACTAGCTAAACGAACGCCTTAACAAGGCCATTAGTTCATTTAAGCGTACATTCATTAAGATGATATTACATCTAGATATCGTCGCCCGGGAGTGAAAACCTCGAGAATGCAATTTGGTCATTTTTATTTAATCACGACGTATAGGGACTATATCTTATAAGAAAGCCGCTCTATGTGAAATAGCTTTTGCCCGCAGCTTCGCTTTCGTGAAATTTAAACCCGCGTTAACCCCCTTTTTAGGTGTAGCTTTTTTTTATTATTTACTTTGAGTGTTTACCTATGGCAAATTTCAACTTAAGAACCCCATGGAATAAGGATTTTCATACGAAGGTTAACAACCCATTTCACCCCTTAGGTGTGGAATTTCCAAAAACCCTGAAAGACGTGTATGTTTATTTCTCACCAAGAGCCTAAATTTTGAATTCCATGCTTCTTACTTCAAAAGTACCAGATTTCTCATACAAACTTTCAATACTTTTTTCACCCCCTTAGGAGTTGAATTTCCAAAAACTGTCAAATATGTGTACCTTTATTTCTAACCAGAAACCTTAACATTTAATTTCACACTTCTTACTTCAAAAATGACGGACTTTCATACAAACTTAAATCCCCTATTTCACCCCCTTAGGGGATGAATTTTAAGAAATCCCTTCTTAGTGGATGCCTGCGTTTCAAAAGGAACCTACTGTCAAAATTTCAAGTTTCTAGACCAAGGTTTAGGCTTTCAAGGATTCAAGGATTTCAAGGAAGGGATTTCAAGGTTTAGGTTGTGCGTTGATAGATCAGTCAGTCAGCTTCTCCTTTTGTGTATATAGATAGAAGATAGATTAGTTTGTAGTCACTGAAACTAGTCTTTATTGGACATATAAAATTCGTAATAAATATAATTAACTAGCTATTGCCCAAGATTATTCCACGTGAAAGCCCACAGGATTCGTGCAATGACCAAATGCACTCCCGAGGTTTTTGCTCCCGGGTGACGATATCAGAATTTGATTAACTTGCGTTAATGGTGAAGGAAAACATCGTGAGGAAACCTGCACACCTGAGAGGACTCCATAAAGTTCTTAAGGCGAGCTGAACCCTGGCGCGGTAGGTTTTGCTTGTTTCAGAACTCATTTTTGATAGGCAAATTAAAACATTTAGAACCCAAAATAAATTTAAATTTTAGGATACATTCCTTCTCTATACCATGTACCCGTTCAATACACGATGCAATATAGTTTTCTTGATAGAAAAAAATACTTACTGAAGTTACTTCGATTTGCAGTTTTTTTACAAGCAAAATTTCATTTTAAACAAGTACTTACTATAATACTCTATTTTTATAATTAATATTAATTTATAGGTAATTAATTTTGGAATCGATTCTACCCGATCGTTTTTTTATTACATTTATATATTATTTATCGATTTTTTAAAGTGATTTTCGGCCCGCGCGTCGTCGCTTACCCGATTGCCGTCGCTTACCCGATTACCGCGCCAGGGTTAAGCTCGCCTTAATGACGCGTGGTGGACTACGGCGTAAACCCTTCCGATTTTGAGACGAGGCCCGTGCTAAGGTGTGAGACAGTAATGGACTGATTATGCTAAGAGTCAAGGGATCCTACTAAGTTAAAAATAGATACATGTAGAAGCACATTTCATCAAAAAATAGCCTAATGATGTCTATTAAAGTCTTCGACAATATCCAATGCTCAATAAGAGAACTCCCTTTAAATAAATTTAAAAAAAGTTAAGACAATGGCTGATAGCAAATGTATCAAATATTAAGTGAATTTTTAACTATTAAAATATATTAATAACTGTAAATTCACTAAGCACCTACCTATTTACATATTAAGTAATTCAATTTCACATACATTGTACAGGTGAGATGTAGTAAGCTCTATAAATTTTTTAACATCTACTATGTATACCATATCTCTTGCGAATAAATATTTCTATTTTTATTTCTATTTATACAATGTGTCCGGTTATGGACTAGCGATATTCTAGATACTTATATAGCAACTATTCTAGTACACAAATACACTACACACTAGGGTCCAATCCACTTCCCCGGTATTTGGCAGCTATTTTGCTTTTTTGTTGAGATATTCTCTATCTCTATAACTTTAAAGTTATGAAAATGTAAACCCATTGTATCGTAATATAAACGATAGATAATATTGTTGCCCTCCGAATAAGCCTACTTTTATCTTAGTAGGGCCAAAACTTTGAGAGATATGACTTTTTGTACACACGTACAGAATATCTGGAAGTGAATTAGACCCTAGTGTGTAGTGTATTTGAGTACTAGAATAGTTGTTGTATAAGTAGGTACCTAGAATATTGCTAGTCCATGACCGGAAACATTGTATAAGATGACACTTAAGATTTACATCTAAAATATTTTTAGACACTAATGGTTTTATATCTAATAGCTCGCAGATCCGGCAGACCACAACAAAGACTGTGATTAAAAGAATATCAGAAGCGTTAATTAATTCTTATTAGAGCATATAACTTGGTAAGGTAAATTCAATTGGGCTTACATGGTCCAGTAGGTTTGGGATTTTGGGGTAAGGTGTTAGGGTAATTTAGGTGAGATTAAAGTTAAAAAGGAAATTTGGCCATGTTTGTGGGTTCTGGAAAACTAGATGTTATTTATAAATCTACGTGTGGGTGTGGTTTTAAGCAAAAGGTGTCGACCCTTATACGCTCCGAATGACATTTAGACAAAGTTCAAAAAGTGGGTGATGGTTTTGATTCCATATTTATGATTCGCTCCTTCGTTCTCAAAATATGATATTCTCAAAATTTAGTTTTCTCAAAATATGGTTTACTCAAAATGTGCTTTTCTCAAAATATATAGGATTCCCGCGATCATCACCAGATCATCGATCCACCTTGAGGGAATTGACATCCTTAATTCTTGTTAATGTTTTTCGAATATTCACCCAGGTGTGTCAAGCTGCTTGATTCAGGAAACAACAGTCCTCCCACAAAAACAAAATTGACAATCACATCACGAAACCCTTTCAAACGAGATTCTGATGAAACAACTTACACACTTAACAGTTTACCTGCCAATTGAAATTCTGTAGCGAAACTAATTCAGTTTGAAACTCCTGAGCAATCGGTTTAAAACTTCGTCCACTTTCATGATTCAATATAAAGTTCGCAGGTTTTTTTTTTCATTAGATACTCTGCGCGAGTACGTGGGTGCTTTCGTAGGGAGATGAAACTTTCAAGCGTTAGGAGTTTAGAACTATTAAGTATAAAGAGAAGCACGTCTTGTTGAAGAAAATTCATTTTGAATTTTTCTTGGTTATCTGTTTATTACGATGTGATGTTCCGTGAAGCTGATGCTGGATAATATGGTGTAAGTTAATAATAGATGTTAGAGTATTTTTAATGGATTATCTTTGTCTAGATACTGAGTAAGGAGCTACTTGCCAGAAGGCTCTGCGGTAGAGTAGACTTTCATACAAAGGACAATTTCTTTTTTGCAAAATTTCACTTTTTTATGGACGTTTATTGATCGTAAAAACATATACTTAAATAATATTTTAAATATATCATAACAAAAAAAACAATATACATTTAAAAATATAAAAAACAGTAGCCCACCGGCATCGGGAATAGGGTCCAAGCTATCGGTAGTCAGGTCCTCTGAGAGACGAATTTCCTAACAATAGGCGCCGTGTCCAGAAGTATCGCTTTCTGTATCCTAGATCCAGCCGCCCATCGAGAGCCTTAGCAAATGTTAGTCGAAGTTCTTTGCTATTAAGCTGAATCTACATCCCACACGGCGACAGTTTTTCGTGCCAAATCTTGATATTTCATTTATTTCTTATATCATTATTAATCGCACCTGTTCAAAGTCGGGGCTTGTTGCTATACGATGGATATTCCTATATACTCTGCATATCGTCGTGACTTGTACACGTACTCATTTTACATAGATATTGAAGTATCTAATATCTATGTAAAACATCTCACAACGTTGCCAAAACTCTCGACACCTTATTACCGTATGTCTATACCTCACACCTGCCTGTTACTAGGTACATAATGTAATTTATATTATACTACTTACTACGAAGTTTTACTCAAATTTTTTTTTTCGTTTCTTAAGTCGTCGGTGAAGTTCTAACAGTGTGGAAGTCAAAAATGGCTTACTTTACAAGAGAGTAAAAAAACTATTTAAAACGAACTTATCCTATGCTGAACGCAATATTGTTTGTAATTATCATTACATATGAACTCTTTCATGATTTAAACCTCTGAAAATCTTAATATTTTTTTTCATTTCAAGTAATATTGTGACTTTCGCAGTGTTAAATCTCAAAACAATCATGAAATGACTTACGCTCTGTTAGAACTTCACTGACGATATTTATTAAGTGAATGCGGGTTTTGTGAACAAGTCAGATGTTTATCAAAATAGGTAATAACTTTTCGCTTTGCCATTTGCAAAACATTGTGCAAGGCAAGAAGTCTGTTGAAAAGGAAATTAATGGAAAGCAAAGTTATTTATTAAATTGCAATTTTCATGAGTTTTGTCAATAACTAGTATCACTTTTACTAAGTATATTTTCATAAGATATTTTAAATATTTGCAACTTGCAAAGCAAAATTGAAGCCTTTAGCATCCATCGATCCAAAGATTACAATACCATGTTATATGAAAACATACATTACTGGATAGGTCAAAAATCAAAATGGCTGCCGTTCGGGGACGAAGGGTTTGGTATTACAAAAGAAATGTCACACACATCGTTAAATTCCGGTAGTGCAATACCTAACACACATTGCATAATAAAGTTATTTACGCAATCCAACCAATAATTACTGTATGGTCACACAATAAAAAACAAAAACACGGTAAAATCAATTCAATTTACACGCGATGTTAAACCCGCTCGTTACGGGAGCGCGCCCGCTCATAAATTCCCTCACTTAACTTTTGGTTTTCCACACACAAACAATTACATGTTTCGCGAAACTCTGAATTATGTTTAAATGCTTGTTTTATTGTCACTTTTGGCACTCTTTAATAGCATTAAAGTAATTGACATTATTTTTGCAGTGTTAAGGTCACAGCTCATTAGAGCCATCCGGCACCCGACCCGCATCGCCTCGTCGCTCGGCGTCCACTCCTTGTCAGCAGGTGGTTCACGGATAGACACCGCGTTTTCACCAGCAAACGCCGCGTGGTCACCCAGAGGACCTCGCGTAGTGTTATAGGTAATAGGCAGCGCGCGATTCCCTCAAGACTTGTGCGTTGGCAATACGCAGTAACGCAAGACAAGCATGCGAGCAGCGAGTTGTCACCGAGTGGTCAACTCGTCGTCCGCGCGTAGACGGCATACGCCCGAGGTGATCCGGTGGCGCTACGGAGTTGTTATAGTGAGCGCACATCCATACAAGTTCATATGAAGAATCCTACGAGGCGAGGCGATGCGGGTCAGATGCCGGGTAGCTCTAATGAGCTGTGACCTTTACTTCCCTTGCAAAAGGATGAGTGACGGTTTGTTACACATCGAGACCCCTCCGTGCCCCGGAGAGCACGTTAAACCGTCGGTCTCGGGTGTCATACGAATACCTATGATAGTCGTTACGGGTAGTCGCAGGATATCGTCATTGCTCAGTACCTAACTGGGCTGCGGAGGTCTGATGGCAGTTGCTCCGTGTAAAATTATTATTATTATTAATATTATATTAATTATTATTATATTAGTATTTAGTCGTATTTGGTTAGACTGGAAGCTGACTCCAACATAGTTGGGAAGCTACACAGATTTACTTCTCTTGCAAAATGATGACCATATACACAGGTACATATACAGGGTGTTAACGAATTCGTTTAATTCCTTAAAACCACACGATCTACTACTGGTATAGACAGGCCCCGCATGGGATTTAGCTTGATTAAAAATAAAAAATAAAAATCCTTTTCTTTTTCATGCGGCTTTGTTACCGATAGTATCTAAACCACCTAATAAGGATTCAGTAAAAAAATAAGTTTTTTTTTTTTTGCAAAAATGTTATTTTATTTTTATGAACATTTCGATGCCACGCATAAATTAATGAAGGTACGGCGACACGGCTGACAGGAACGACTAACGCAATATCGCTCTTTGCAGTCAGATAACTCAAGGCTCTAAAAAGACTCAGAAATTGAAAACCAAACTTAACACTACGCGAGGTCCTCTGGGTGACCACGCGGCGTTTGCTGGTGAAAACGCGGTGTCTATCCGTGAACCACCTGCTGACAAGGAGTGGACGCCGAGCGACGAGGCGATGCGGGTCGGGTGCCGGATGGCTCTAATGAGCTGTGACCTTTTTTTTGGTTGATTTTGAAAATTCCCATTTAGGGTTAATCTGCGTCACCAGTAGATCACGTGGTTTGAAGGAATTACACGATTTCGTTAACACCCTGTATATAATCAGCTCATTACTGTCCTAGTGCTAGGCATGGGCCATGGGTCTTCTCAGAATGAGATTTACGCCTAAGTCCACTACGCTGGCCAGGTGTGGGCTGGCGGACTATACATATCATTGAAAACTTATTAAAGCCCTCTCTGGTTTTCCTTCACCGTTAACACAAGTGATAATCAAATTCAGATACATGCAATATCAAATTTACTCTAAAATCAAATAATGGCGCCCTCATTTAAGCGTTCGTTTAGCTAGTTAATATTTATGATCTTAGGGTCCAAATGGAGTCTATCGTCTGATCTCTACAGCCTTTTAGAAATCTTAAATTTTCTTGGCGTATGATTTTGACAGTGACGGAAAAGGCATCATGATTTCAACCTCATATAAATCCTAACTTCCTATCCTAACTAATATTATAAATGCGAAAGTAAGTTTGTTTGTTTGTTACCTTTTCACGCCTAAACCACTGAACCGATCATGCTGAAATTTTTCATATAGTTATATAGTTGTTCAGAAATGGACATAAGGTACCTACCTTTCATCCCGAAAAAAATACTGTTCCCGAGGAAAAGAACAATAACGATAATAGATGGCACCATGTGTCTTTCTTCTTTTCGAAATTCGCGTATTTTTTTTGTAACTTTCCATACAAATCAAATAAATATTTTAATTGATTTGTATGGACAGGCATAAAAAAAATTGGCGAATTTCGTAAAGTTGTAGAACAAAAGTTGTTCAATTTTCGATACCGAATAACCCCACAAAATTCTTAGAGTTGATTTTTTAACACCTTAAATTATTAACGTGAGTGCGTCTAGCCATGTGTGTTTGTGGCAAAATATGGGCTACTCTTCGGTAAGTGTTGTAAGGCGATTAACAGATTATGTCGGGTTTAGTAGATTACTACAGCTATAGTAAATACCTTCGTATGTATCCTAAACGTGATTACTATTGAAAGAAATAAATTAGTTTATTTCTTGCAGTTTACAACGTATAACATAATAAACACAAACACTGAAAGTACTTTGTTAAGAATCGGTTACTGATTCGATTTCAGTCATTTTTAATATGCTTATTTAATTTCAGTCATTTTTAATATGCTTATTTCATTTCAGTCATTTTTAATATGCTTATTTCATTTCAGTCATTTTTAATATGCTTATTTCATTTCAGTCATTTTTAATATGCTTATTTCATTTCAGTCATTTTTAATATGCTTATTTCATTTCAGTCATTTTTAATATGCTTATTTCATTCAGTCATTTTTAAACGTGATTTTTGCAGTTCTGTCATTTAATTGAGATAAAGAAAATTGAGCTTAACATCAAGATAATTAAACTGAATTTTAAATGCAGTTAACAATGAAAAGTAATAATATTTTCTTAAATAAACAATATTTAGGCACATAAAGTAAAATTTCAGTCTATGTATTATGATTACAATTGAACACCTATTGTAATTGAGGTATTTGACTGATTGTGTTATTCCTGTTACTTGTTGTATAAGTGCTCGTTCACACAGAGGTCCGTTTTATAGGTCCGCTATATCGTGTACGTTTTTATTCAACCATGACGTATGTAGTTGTACGAGCGAGTTCACACACATGACAGTATTCCAGATCCAGTAAAAAATACCGATCCAACAATATATACAGCAGTCTGTTTTACAGGTCCGTTTTATCGTGTACATTTTTATACAGCAATTGCGTATGTAGTTGTATGAGCCACACACTACAGTATTAAAACATCACCTCCAGTAGCGACGGATCCCTTGAAAACGGTACTGTAAATGCGGTGTGAACATCACCTGCAGTAGCGACGGATCCGTTGAAAACGATACTGTAAATACGGTGTGAACATCACCTGCAGTAGCGACGGATCCGTTAAAAACGATACTGTAAATACGGTGTGAACATCACCTGCAGTAGCGACGGATCCGTTGAAAACGATACTGTAAATACGGTGTGAACATCACCTCCAGTAGCGACGGATCCGTTAAAAACGATACTGTAAATACGGTGTGAACATCACCTGCAGTAGCGACGGATCCGTTGAAAACGGTACTGTAAATACGGTGTGAACATCACCTGCAGTAGCGACGGATCCGTTGAAAACGGTACTGTACAGTAAACGCTCAAAAGTCCATAGGCACGCTAAGGACTACATTGCTATAAACTCGAGCACGATACAGCCAATGTGTATGCATGTGCGTGTACGAGTGATGTCCTACATTCCACAGATAACACACACTAATGAAAATACGGTGTGAACATCATCTCCAGTAGCGACGGATCCGCTGAAAACGATCCTGGAAATACAGATTTTCTGTGTGAACGAGCCCTTAGACATAATTTAAATTTTACATTCAAACCATCAACATGGATTTATAGCCGGTAGATCCACATGTAGCAATCTAGCGACTTTCATTGAACATGTTGTTGAAAATGTCGACTCCAATGAACAAGTAGATGCAGTCTATACGGACTTTTGCAAGGCATTTGACAAAGTTTCTCATGTTGTACTAATTGATAAGCTTACTGCGTACGGCTTTACTGGTTCTTTTGTCGAATGGCTCTCTTCGTATTTGACTGGAAGATCTTTTTACGTAGTAGCCAACGGATATCAATCTGACATCTTTAAAATAACATCGGGCGTACCCCAGGGATCACACCTAGGCCCATTACTGTTCACTATTTTTGTAAACGACTTGCCAGACTATTTGAATAACACTGTACCGTTCCTATTTGCCGATGATTTAAAAATAATTAGGGTTATTAAGTCGCTTTCGGACGTTAAATTAGTTCAGGATGATATAAACAGGCTTTTAGAGTGGTGTGATCAAAATAGCATGCAATTTAATATTAAGAAATGCTCCCAAATTACATTTACTCGAAAACTTAAATTCATTGAGTCTAATTACAACATGAACGGTCAATATTTAAACAAAGTTGAAGTCGTTAGAGATCTAGGGGTACTTCTTGATAAAAAACTAACATTTATTCCCCACGTAGACGCTACAATAAAAAAAGCTGCAAAAGCTACTGGTTTCATCATCCGGAACGCTAAGCCATTTTCCCATCCCAAAACTAAAATATTGTTGTTCAATTGCTTCGTTCGCAGTGTATTGGAGTACTGTTCGGTTGTTTGGCGTCCTCATTACGCGACACACACTCTTAGACTAGAAAGAATACAAAAGCGATTTCTAAATCATCTGGCTTACTCGAAAGGCATTGCTAAAAGGGTACGCAGTTATGCTAAACGTTTAGATTTCTTCAATATCAAAACGCTTGAAACGCGTAGGGACTATCTCGACCTCCTGTTCTTGTATAAGCTTTTAAATAATCTAATCGACTGTACACAACTCGTTTCTAGAATTAATTTTAACATTCCCCACAAATACCCGCGGAAGCCTATTAAGTTATTTTACCCACCCCATCGGAAAACAGTTTTAGGTATTAACTCCCCAGTCCCCAGAATGTGTAAGCTCTTCAATAAAGTTGACAGTAAGCTAAATATTTTTGGTTCCACTCTTAATAACTATAGGAACCAAGTTCATAGGATCAGCATGGAATAATGTAGGTTTAATGTACTAAAATTTTTGTAAATTTTTTTTTTTTACCTATAAGTATATATATATATATTTTTGTATACTTGTAAAAGGCGGTGAGTAAACCGTAAATAATCTATACATATAATAAAACAGTAAAAAAACTGTGTCTGTACATTGAATATATTTAAAAAAAAATGATTGAGGGGGGTTTAGAAACAGTAATAGAGCACGAATCTAAAAAAAAAAATCTGTCTGTTTGTCTGTTTGTCTGTTTGTTTGTACACGCTAATCTTCGGAACTATTGGACTGATTTGAATGGTTTTTCTTTTGTTGTATAGGTATTAAGTCTGGGCAACATATAGGCTATAATTTATCTTGGAAACTTGAACACCTGATGCAGAACCGCAACAGACCAGCTAAACTATAAGAGATACAAAAGTGGTACCATAGCAAAAATTCTTCCACGTGATGAGAATTTTCTGTTGAGAGAATAAATTTGAAGATCTGGAACACCTGATGTGGAACTCCAAGAGCCCAGCTACACTATAACATATATAGGAATGACGTCTTAGCAAGAGTTGTTCAGCCTGATAAGCACTCTCTGTTGACTTATAAAAATCGAAGATCTGGAACACCTGTTGTGGAATTCCAAGCGCCCAGCTACACTATAACATATATAGGAATGACGTTTTAGCAAAAGTTGTTCAATCTGATGAGCACTCTCTGTTGACGTATAAAAATTGAAGATCTGGAACACCTATTGTGGAATTCCAAGCGCCCAGCTACACTATAACATATATAGGAATGAAGTTTCAACAAAAGTTGTTCAATCTGATGAGCACTCTCTGTTGACTTATAAAAATCGAAGATCTGGAACACCTGTTGTGGAACTCCAAGAGCCCAGCTACATCATAATACATATAGGAATGAAGTCTTAGCAAAAGTTGTTCGGTCTGATGGGCATTTCCTGTTGACTTATATAAAATGAAGATCAGAAACATCTGATGTGGAAGCTATCACTAATTTCACTGTATAATTATAAAATAACATAAGCTGGGAGTACCTCCACGCGGTGACGGCGGTAACAGTTAAGGACTGATTTTCGATGACGATAGTATATCATTGAAAATTTGACTCTACTGGCCAAAACTCCCATTTATTTTTTTATTTTATCGAATAAATATGCCTTCGGGCTTATGTTATTTGACTGTTTAATTTCCTTTTCCATTTATCTGCGTGACACGGTAGCCTACCCGGTAACGCAGGGGAGCAGTCACTTAGATTTTAATTGATCAGGTATCTTCACAATAAAACTATAACCATGCCTAGAAAGAGGTCAAATCTTTCCCAATGTTCCAAAGGAGCTAAAAGATTGAGGATCATAAGATCCCAAGAATCTACCGAAGAGCGTCAGGAGAGACTTGATGCTGTTCGAGAACATCAGGTAGCAACTCGCTCCGTGGAAACCTCTTCGGATCGCGAAGCACGCCTGCGTTCTCAGCGTATTTACGCATCTACATCCAGGTCTCTAGAGACCAGTAAAAAATATGTTGCGCGACTGACCGCTGATCGTGAACGTCATGCATTATCTCGTGAGTCGGAGACGTTCACGGAAAGAGAATTACGCTTGAGTTCTCAGCATATATACACATCGACTTCGAGGTCTCTAGAGACAAGTGCGGAACTTGATGCGCGACTGACCCCTGATCGTGGAAGTCATGCATTGTCTCGCGAATCGGAGACGTTCACGGATAGAGAATTACGCTTGACTTCCAAGCGTATCTACGCATCGACTTCTAGGTCTCTAGATACAAGTGGGGAATGTGATGCGCAACTGACCGCTGATCGTGAACGTCACGCATTGTCTCGCGAGTCGGAGACGTTCACGGATAGAGAATTGCGCTTGAGTTCCAAGCGTATCTATGCATTGACTTCTAGGTCTCTAGAGACAAGTGGAGAACGTGATGCGCGACTGACCGCTGATCGTGAACGTCACGCATTGTCTCGCGAGTCGGAGACGTTCACGGATAGAGAATTGCGCTTGAGTTCCAAGCGTATCTATGCATTGACTTCTAGGTCTCTAGAGACAAGTGGAGAACGTGATGCGCGACTGACCGCTGATCGTGAACGTCATGCATTGTCTCGCGAGTCGGAGACGTTCACGGATAGAGAATTGCGCTTGAGTTCCAAGCGTATCTATGCATTGACTTCTAGGTCTCTAGAGACAAGTGGGGAACGTGATGCGCGACTGACCGCTGATCGTGAACGTCACGCATTGTCTCGCGAGTTGGAGACGTTCACGGATAGAGAATTGCGCTTGAGTTCCAAGCGTATCTATGCATTGACTTCTAGGTCTCTAGAGACAAGTGGCAAACGTGATGCACGACTGACCGCTGATCGTGAGCGACATGCATTGTCTCGCGAATCGGAAACGTTTACCGATACAGAATCACGCTTGAGTTCTCAGCGTATTCGTACATCTACTAACAGGTCTTTTGAAACGAGTGATGAACGGAATGCGCGACTAACTGCTGAACGAGATTATCATAAATTGTCCCGAACACGCACACAACAAAATATTCATAATCAGTTAGAAAGTGAGAGAGAAAGAATTGCTGGAGTACGGCATGAAGAGACAGAAGAAGAGCGCAACGAACGTTTGAATTCTGATCGACTTCGACATTCTCTGAACAGAATGTCGATATCATCTGAAGAATCGGATGTGGACCAGCTAAAGTAAGTATAAGAGATATAAAAATGGTGCCGTAGCAAAAATTATTCCACGTGAAAAGCATTTTCTGCTGTGAGAATAAATTTGAAGATCTGGAACACCTGTTGTGGAACTCCAAAGCCCAGCGACACTATAACATATACAGGGTGTTAACGAATTCGTGTAATTCCTTCAAACCACATGATCTATTAATGGTATAGATTAACCCCGCACGGGATTTAGATTGATTAAAAACAAATACAAAAGTTTTTTTTCCAAAAAAAATACGTATTTTATTGAAAATTTCGATGCCATGCATAAATTAATGAAGGCACGCGACACAGCTGACCGGCACAACTAGCGCGATATCGCTCCACAAAGTCAGTTAATTTGGAACGCTAAAATTACTCAGATACAAAAAGTGATGGTACACTTTTTGAAAAAAAAAAATTGTTGGTTCTGAAAAAAACTTGTGCAGGGTCAATCAGTGTCACCAGTAGATTACGCGGTTTGAAGGAATTACACGAATTCGTTAACACCCTGTATAGGAATGACATCTTAGCAAAAGTTGTTTAGTCTGATGGGCATTTCCTGTTGACTTACAAAAATGAAAGATCTGGAACATCTCGAATCGTCTCGCGCATCCCGTTGTTTTCCCGTCCCCGGGCTCTTAGAATTCAACATCAGACGTTTCAGATCTTCGATTTTGACGACCCCGTTGTCGCTGGCATAAGCAACAGGATCCGCGTACGAAGTCGCGGGCAGAAGCTAGTCATAAATATGAATGTGTCTCACGAAAGTTGTAATACAAAAATGCAATAGGACACAAAATTGTATTAGATTAATATGCGTTCCGATTGTATATTCTTTTTTTTTATGCATGCTGTGTTTGCCGATTGATTTTGTACACAACGGATGTTTAACTATTGTGCATGTAACCTTACCATGAAAATGTGTAACAATTGTAGGCGAATCAATAAATAAATAAAATAAAAATAGTAATAGCACAGTCTACCTATATCTTACTCCTTACAGTCGGTCAACGTAGAACATTGTCGCAGAGCAATCGTGCGGGGGGTTGCGGGGTGAAGGAGCGGAGGTTATGTCCCGAGTAGCCATACTGCTACTCGGGACATAAATTCCAGGGCTCGCACTTTTTGATTTCGAATTTGATTGATATCGTTCATAGAAATTATATTGATTTATTAATAGTATGTATGTTGCATGTACCGATTACGAGAATTTTACTATAAAGTCTGTTTACTAATCCAAGATGGCGGCATACATACATTTTCAAATGATTGTCATCACCAAATCACCAAATCCAAGATGGCGGCCATGAAAATTTTCATCTTATCATCATGGGTGTTAATTTCATGGTTTTCGGGGTCACTGCTGCCGAAAATAACTTCAAAATCCAAATCCAAGATGGCGGCCATGAAAATTAGTAAAGTAGTCGTCATGGGTGTCAAATCAAGGTTTTCTGGGGTGCGGATGCCGAAAATGAGGTCAAAATCGAAATCCAAGATGGCGGCAATAAAAATGTCAAATTAGTGGTCATGGGTGCCAAATCCAAGGTTTTCTGGGGTGCGGATGCCGAAAATGAGGTCAAAATCGAAATCCAAGATGGCGGCAATAAAAATGTCAAATTAGTGGTCATGGGTGTCATTTCCATGGTTTTCGGGGGTACTGATGCCGAAAATGAGGTCAAAATCGAAATCCAAGATGGCGGCAATAAAAATGTCAAATTAGTGGTCATGGGTGCCAAATCCAAGGTTTTCTGGGGTGCGGATGCCGAAAATGAGGTCAAAATCGAAATCCAAGATGGCGGCAATAAAAATGTCAAATTAGTGGTCATGGGTGTCATTTCCATGGTTTTCGGGGGTACCGATGCCGAAAATGAGGTCAAAATCGAAATCCAAGATGGCGGCAATAAAAATGTCAAATTAGTGGTCATGGGTGCCAAATCCAAGGTTTTCTGGGGTGCGGATGCCGAAAATGAGGTCAAAATCGAAATCCAAGATGGCGGCAATAAAAATGTCAAATTAGTGGTCATGGGTGTCATTTCCATGGTTTTCGGGGGTACTGATGCCGAAAATGAGGTCAAAATCGAAATCCAAGATGGCGGCAATAAAAATGTCAAATTAGTGGTCATGGGTATCATTTCCATGGTTTTCGGGGGTACTGATGCCGAAAATGAGGTCAAAATCGAAATCCAAGATGGCGGCAATAAAATGTCAAATTAGTCGTCATGGGTGTCAAATCCATGATTTTATGGGACGCTGATTACAAAAACGAGATCTATTCTCAAACACCAAGATAGGGACCACGTTTTACCTGGCAAATTACATTTAACTGATAAATATTTTTGACCGCCGTATATTGTCGAGGAATACTTAGGCTTTATTTCCAGCATCAGCACCCACGAAAACCATAGAAGTAATAACCATGAATAATAAGTAATTTTCTATGGCTCCTTCCTGGATTTGGGAATCATTTATTACTCTTACCTACCCCCGCAAGCGTTAGCCACTGCGACTGTAACTTGGACGTTTGTTTGACAAAGTTTGTGTAATTTGTTTTATGTGACAATCCTATGACAAGTGTTACCAATTTTGACATTTCAGAGGACCTGTCAAATGTATGGGCGTTGACCCACTGTATGTAGTAAGTAGGTACACTGTGGTAATAGTATAGTTATTTTGTCTCACCGTCCAACATGTTGTCATGTTGCATGACAACTTATCACTGGCGCTGATTTTCAACTGGAATCCGCTGGATTTAAACTAGTATTGCAGTCTTTCTCAGATAGAGGTTATCGATTAGAAGGCTGATAATAGGCATGTTGACAGCATCAATAAATTGCAATTCTAATTAGTTCGCCAGTTAGAATTTTTAAAAATAAGGACTCGTATTTTTTCTTTTGTTAAATCTATGAATATTTGGAAAGACAAAACGCATCAAAACTCGAGAGTGGGGGCTTGTGGCGTCAGAAGCAAGTAAAAATTGTACTTGCTTGTGACGTTTTGCCAATTTTAAAAGTGTCGTATCTTCGTCAATTTTGGTTTACGTAACAAAAGAAAAAATGCGGTTCAAATACTTTTTGATAATCTAACTGACGGACTAATTCGATTTTCTCAGTCAAATACTACCCTATTGCAACGGCCAAAACTTGCATAATGACCAACCATAATATGTTAGAGTATTCCCAGGAGATAATAAAATGTCCAAGAAAGTTTAATGATTAATTACCGTTGATAAAGAACATTTGACAAAAAAAACTCGTCAAGATTCTTATAAATAGTTGAAGCAGAACGCTGACCTGGCAACTAACAGGGTTATTCACACCAGGCAAAAGTTTAAAGAAAATTCACACTTGCCTTAACATTGAGAATTCACACTTAAGCACCAAAATTGTGCAGGCAGCACACATAAGCATCACTTTGGCTTCAAAGGTCACAACAGTACAGGTGGACCAACACAGGTACATACATACATTCTGACCGTAACCTTACCGTGCCTACCTTGCTCCCAAAGATGAAACACAGCAGAAGAGTCACCGTCAGCTGCGTGTGGCAGAAGAATATTATGTACAGGAGGTCGGGGTTGGCCGGAGATTGTAGGAACAACCTGGAAAGAAGATTTGGTGTAAGTAGGTTTACATGAATTTTTAGAAGTTTTGTAAGTAAATGTAATGGGATATACAACGTGTTACATAATTCCCCTTAAAAAAGAAAATGTTAATCAAGTAGTCTTTTATGGTTGTTGTCATTTACCTCTCAGAGGAAATTAGGTAAGAATGTAAATAACTTTCTGGGCATTCTACTTTTAACTTTTACGTTTTTAGGGTTGCGTTTTAGTGATGATTTTATTCAATGATTAGTCCAATTTTTTTTTTGGGTCCTACTTCTATTTTACAATATTGCCAATAGACTCTCTATTGGCAATATTGTAAAATAGACACAATAACAAGGGACTTTTTAATCCCCTTTCGGTTTTAGGGGTATTTTTGTAACACGTTGTAAATATATGAACTTTAAAAATAATAGTTCCCCACTTTAAAATTAATAGTTTTCACTTTAACGTTATTACTTCCAAGTTTAGTCTTCTTTAAAAATAATAGTTTGCACAACAATTTTAATGTTTAATTCTAGCTTCAAAGTCATATTCATTTATTTGCATTCCACAAGGTAAAAAGATGCAATAAGTCCCCTGCAATAAGACACAAAATGACAAACAGATAGCTGAAATGTAGGTTAGATTATGTTAGAACTGTAACGACTCAACGTACGAATCGGGCGAACGAAGCGAACGGTGCCCCAGCAGCGGCCGGTGTAACAGAGGGCCTACTCCCTAAGTCCGTCAACGAAGTTAGTCGCCCGTCCGAAAGTAGCCCGAAACGTAGGACTGAACAAAACAAGTGTCAAGTTCAACTTTTCGGACGGGCAAAAATACACCGGTAGTAGGGACAACTGTCAAATCGTGTTGTCATTCATTCTTAGTTTGGGCCCCGAAATAATCGTATGTCCGTAGGTGATAGGGAGTAGGAAACGCACGTAACTAAGGCCGAAACCACGGACTTCGTGCTTAGACCCCCAGAAACGATTCGCTTCGCCCTCAGACCAAATAATTAGTTCGGGCTTCACCAATCACTTTTCATCATTCATTTAATGGGTGCGTTCAGAAACAAACGATCTTTGATTGATTATTACAGTGCGAACCATTAATTTTGTGGTGGAAAGCATTATTTTTGAAATGTGCCTTAAACATTTTGTGTTGTTATTTTTATTATTTTAAAATGCGATTAAATACATCCCATCCCCCATACCCCTTCATATGTAATAATAATTTTGCTCTCAGACTGATTTGCAGGAACTATAATTCCAGGGGCCTAGCTAATTCTCCTAAAATAAATCTTGATAAATCACAACCGAACCAAGGCCGAACCGTTCATTCAGACAGTTCTCAATTTCAAAAGCTATCAAATTGTTTGACACAAAAAACAAAATCAATCATTTTGAAAGTTTTCGAAAACAAAAACTGACTAACGGTTGTGGTTCGATTGCGTTTGGCAACAATTTATTTTAGGAGAATTGGGCCCCAGGTCATAAAACTCACGTAGATGTGAATATCCATTACGATACCTATACAATAAGAATACCAATAGTTACTCCCATAGGAGCACTTACGGGTAAACCCATCCGTATCGTAAGAGGCGATTTAGGAAGTAGATGGCATCCATTACAAGTGTACACTGGAGTGTCACATAAAAACAACATAGTATTGTTACGTTGGATGAGAGTTTACGTGTTGGCCGTACTTATTAGTATAGACAGAGTTTTTCAGACCAGAAGCCCAATTCTCGTAATTAATTTGAAGTTAGACTGAAAGTTGACCGAACTGAGATTAAATTATGAATTGAATAAAAAATTGTATTCTGGTACACTTAAAGTTCGGTCCGGTTTCAGTATCATCTCAGTCTAATCTCCATATTATGTCAATTTAGTCAACTTAAAATCTATAACCGATAGCATACCGATATCAACAGTCATAGACTAACATTCTAGAAAAAAAAATGGAATTTTTACTTGTCAAAATGGCTCAGTTCATAAAGTAACCAGAATATCCTTTTGGCTTTCAACTTTCAATCTCATTTCGATCTCATTTCAATCTAATCTCACGTTTGAAGTTGTTTGTTAAATAACAAGAATACCATTTGTCATATTAATTAATGAAACTGAGACTAGATCGAGACCATTTTTGAACATTTTTAATTACGAGAATTGGCCTTCTGAGCTAATAGTACGGAAATATCAAAATGAAGCTCTTGCAACATAATATGATGATACTTCAACTTTTAAAAACCAAGATCCTCAAATAAATTTCGCCTTTGAAAACAATAATCCAAGAATAATAACTGCAACACAACAATGGCTGCATGAATAACATCGCAATAACCCACTTCCAACACAACTGACGATAAGCAGTTGACACTCAAACTTTTCCCATTCCCAGATTGCTCGGAAAAATTTGAAACTGTACTGACATTCACAACTATGCACTGGAACTTGGCAACAACTGGCTTCTTGCAACACAATCATTGTTTCACTCGGTCCCTGTGCAATACCAAGAACTTTAGCAACTTTTTCTTCTTCTAGTTGATTTACGATTGTTCCACTTTCACGAATAATATTTTAATGTAAGTTCCACATTTTGTTACAGCTGCAGTTTTTATCGGCAAAGTTTTTGTGATTGAATCTTGTCAAGCTCTTTTTCTTTTACGGTTCGCGAGCAGGAATGACAAGGATCTATTGTTGTTCTCAGAGAATTTTAATTTTACTTTTTGCGCGATTTGCTCTCGATGTCGCGTGGGATTAGATTTTGTTTATCTCTGGTAAAATACTTGACTTTTCAGGATTAAAGCCATAATCAGTTTCAAAATGTTTAGTTATATTTAATTTACTTAATTTTTTATCAAAGCTCATGAGTTTGTTTGAGCGAAATGTAATTTGGATTCTCCATTGAGATTCCGATTCGGGTTAAGAATTTTTTGTCGTTATAATCTTATTATTAATATTGTATCATCTCATCAGGACTTTATGTTCGTAAATCTTAATGACAGAACATGAAAAAGATATTAAAACGGATAATACAACGTCTAATATTTTAGATAATGTGTCTTTTGGGTTCTTTGTGTTTGGTACTTGTGTTGTAAAGACCATCTTTTTGGCAAGGATTAAATTACCTAGTACTAAAGTCTGATCCACTGATGATGCCCAGCAGTGGACAGAACAAATAGCCATCAACGAACTTCCATCAAGTTGATAAAAAACGTTGGTTATTGCACGCTACATATTCTTCAAGGTCTGGAAATTGTGTCCATGAAGAATAAAACCCTGAACAAAGAGTCAATTGTCCAGAAAATCTAGTCCATTCTACATGTACTAAATCTTTGTCCTTTACTGGCACATAAATTGCCACTGTTACAGAATTGGATTTTTCTGAAGACAGTAAGGCGCTTAGACGCTCCATGAATGTTCCTATAAAATTCTCTTCAAATAAAACCTTTGGGAGATGCAAATTGCTCTTAACGACTATCTATTATGAAGAATATTGTTGAAAGATGTAATGATTGAGTATTGAATTTTTATGAAAGAGTTGTTTTTGAAATATTTTTGAGATTATTAATGATAAGTTTTTCAAGGGGTACAAAACCTTAAACTTCTCACAGTTATTGTATTAACCTATACTGCTTAATAGTATTCAAATGACGTCATACTATGGTGTTTTGACATAAAACAGAAATGAAAAACTCGAAAGCTAAAAATAACTGCTAAATCTGTCAGTCATTTCTCAGGAAAACCAACTTTGTCGTAACTGGACGAAGCCACAGTTAACGACCAGTAATTAAATAAAGAAGTTTGAGATTACACTGAGGCGTCATAATCGAGTAACATTAATTTCATTTCTGCCAAGTTTCTTTCCAAATTTAGAACAAATTGGTTTATTAGAAAATATTAATTGAAAGATTTAGAAATCTTTCATTGTAAAATGTTTCAGTCAAATTTTGAACAGTCCACCCGTACAATTCATATCTTTTTACGTTAAATAATCAGTTTTGAACCGCGTGCGCAATTTACTTCAGCTCGCGTTCCGTCTTCGCCGCGTGTACTCATCATAATTGTCATAGCATTTCGATATCCTAAAATCATCATCTATATTTATAAAAGGAGAAGCTGACTGACTGATCTATCAACGCACAGCCTAAATCGCTGGGGTTAGAAACTTAAAATTTTGACAGTAGGTTCCTTTTGTAACGTAGGCATCCACTAAGAAGGGATTTTTCGAAATTCAACCCCTAAGTGAGTTAAATAGGGGATGAAAGTTTGTATGGAAAATCCTCACTTAACGGGTTCAAAATTTCACGCAAGCGAAGCTGCGGGCGAAAGCTAGTTCTATCATAAGTGATAAAAGGAGAAGCTGACTGACTGACTGATCTATCAACGCACAGCCTAAACCGCTGGGTCTAGAAACTTGAAATTTTGACAGTAGGTTCTTTTGGTAATGCAGGCATCCACTAAGAAGGGATTTCTCGAAATTCAACCCTTAAGGGGGTGAAATAGGGGATTTAAGTTTGTATGAAAGTCCGTCATTTTCTAAGTAAGAAACATGAAATTAAATATTAAGTTTTCTGGTTAGAAATAAAGGTACACGTACTTGACCATTTTTCGAAATTCAACCCCTAAAGGGGTGAAAAAAGTGTTGAAAGTTTGTATGAAAAATCTGGTACTTTTAAAGTAAGAAGCATGGAATTAAAAATTTAGGCTCTTGGTGAGAAATAAACATACACGTGTTTCAGGGTTTTTGGAAATTCTACACCTAAGGGGTGAAATGGGTTGTTAACTTTTGTATGAAAATTCTTATTCCATGGGGTTTTTAAGTTGAAATTTGGCATAAACACTCTTCAAAGTGAATAATAAAAAAACTACACCTAAAAAGGGGTGTTAACGCGGGTTTAAATTTCACACAAACGAAGCTGTGGGCAAAAGCTAGTTCTATCATAAGTGATCAAATAGCTATAGCATCCTATCAATAAACTTATCATTATAAACACTATCACTTCTTATTATTTATAGCTGTCCCGTACAATTGTCATGGCTTGTTTTAATTATTATTATTGTATCTATCAATCCGAAAATTCGTAAGGTTGTAAGATACCATTAGTGTTCTAAGTTTTCAGTCAGTGTTCTAGTGGTTTTAAATTCCTAATGATAGTATATTTTAGTACAATTTTTCATCAACTATTTTCCTACCAAATTTTCATTCAATCTACGTTTCATATGTGTACATCAGGTTGATCATTCCTTTGATTTCTTTTGTCTTTTATTAATTAAGTCCAGTCTTTGGCAGTTCCTATTACATCTGGATATACAATTTGGATTACTTCTTTATTATAGTTGATCAAAACCAAGACAGGTAGAAATACAGGCTGTTAGGATAAACACCGTTATCCTTGAAACCAGTGGTTTGGTTTCATTTATAGAACGTAAAATCAATTATGCAAAATAACAAACTTTTTTTTTAATAATATTTTCATTTTTCCACGAAAGCATTTCACCCTACGCGCGGGGGCAACAAGCTACGGGAGGGGGCGCGGGGAACTCGCCGCGTGGCCCGACGCACGGCCCCGCAGAGTTCGCTACCCCAGTCAGTCAGCTGTCTTGTTAGCGAGTACGTGTACGCCGCGTCGTAGCGCCGCCGCGCCGCTCATTTCTCGCGCGTGTTTACTTTTTTTTTTACACCGTCCTATGTTATTGTGTTCACGTCAACTACCCATGGTTTGAGTGATAACGGTGTTTACCCTTACATGCTGTATATACCTGTTTCAATTAAGACTTGTATAAAGTTCATTATTTTATCAAACAAGAAGTCCAAAGTCTGAACTACGGAATTACCTATTTCATTGAATATTGCATCAAAGTAAATGTAATCCCTGTGATATAAATTGCTTGCGCCAGGAGCGAAACTCCTACAATAGTTTAATGAGTTCTGGGCTCTAAACTTTCTGTCGTTAGCTCTCTAACCTCCGCAAACTACTTTACTAATATCTAGTTCCTAAATTTTATTCAAAATATGTTGGAGCCTAATTTTCATCTAAACTGAAGTGGTAAATTGTAGTTATTCTTGTAGATCTACAATTAAATTTAACCGGTTGCGTACCGCCCGTCGTCCCAGGACGACACGTAAGTGTCTTATCTATTGTGTCTATAATTACCGTGCTTGAGGTTTTAAAATAATCATCAAACAAAGCACGCGCACAACAAAAAGGCCTAAATTTTTATTCAAAATATGTTTGATCCTAATTTTCATCTAAACTAAAGTGGTAAATTGTAGTTAAGCTTGTAGATCTACAATAAAGAATCATCAAACTTAAGCACGCGCACAACAAAAAGACTGTAATTTCTTAAAAAATGTACCATTCAAACTTAAAGTTAGAAGAACGGTCATAATTCGATCAACTTACTGATATAGAGTTAAATAGAAACACAAGTTGGCTTACTTTGCATACCATTACGTAGGAGCAATTCTCCTACATGTTACGCTAAAAATTCAGTTTTGTCTCGAATGCTTCCGTACCTGCAAGCGCGAATGGTTGCAGAATTTCTCATCACTCATCACCAGTGATCGGATAATCGGGCGCTTATATACCTAAACTTCTTCCCACGAAAGAATAATATGGACTTTCCTTTCTAAATAAATAAGTAATCCCGGGTTCCCGGGGTTGAACAATTTTGTAAAAACAACTTTATCAAACTTAATGAATTTATAGCAGTGGTTATTTTGATTTAGTATCTTTATTTTATTCAAAACAAATGGAATATCAATAAAAATAGACAATGTGGTCAAGTAGTGGAAATTGATTTATCTATCTAACAGATTAGTGATCGAATCGACTAATTTATTGTATTTTATACGAACAGAAGACTAACAAATATTTATTGAAAAGCATGTCCGTAATCTTTCGTGGGAATAAAAGTGAAGTTTAGGTGTATTAGCGCCCGATTATCCGATCACTGCTCATCACACACAATTGCCCTCATTATGGTAGTTCAAACAAAAAATGTGACGCGCATGTTACATTCAATTTGAAAAACTTGCGATATCTATTTAACTTTATATAAGTGGTTTTACATCAAAGTTTTCTTTTAGACTTTATCACACAGCACTTTAGCACACAGTAATCACATATACACTTCTCATCAAAAAAATCGAAACACTTCCGAAATTATCATTGTGGCGACAATTAAACAAAAAACAAGCATTAATTCATTATAGAAAAAAACATAATTAATTAGCTGGAAGTTTGGCCTTTACAATGGTGTACGAAAGTTCCAAAAATTTGTTTTTTTTTTAATTTTTATCCTATAAATGACTGGAACATTGTTTTGAGATAAACGTGTGTTTAGAGTTGGAGTACATTTGTCGTGCAAAAAACGCAAAATAACGCATTACTTTAAAATTTTCTGTTTGTTATTTGTTGATTAGGCTCTGTGACGTCTGATAAAAAGTTTTTTTTTCTAACACACATGCATACTTCACCCGCAGCAGCCGCCCAAGAAGTGGCATTGCTGGATTCTGGGATTAGTCAGCGTGTTGTGGTTGCAAGATTGCATCCAAGCCTCTTGTCTGTTCATAGAGTGTACCAACGCTATTGGGAGACTGGTTTATTTACGCGCCATCCAGGATCTGGTAGGAATCGGGTCACTTCTGTGTGAGACGGCCGGTTTATTACAACCGTTTGTTTGCGAAATCGACGCCGTCGCGCTTTTCAACTGCAGCAGCAGTTCCGAGTAGTTCGAAGGGTGACTGTAAGTGGCTCTACGATTTAAAGAAGATTGAAGGAACGTAGACTGGTACCACAAAAGCCAGCTAATGGGCCGAAATTAACAACAGACCATCGAAGAGCGCGCCTTAACTTTGCACTTGTGCACTTAAATTGTTCAAACCTACAAATGAGCAAGGCTCTCTTTTCTGACGAGAGTAAAATTATGGAACATCAACATAAGGAATTCTAAACCTTATGCTACCTACTATTAAATGGCAGTTGGTATTTATTTAAAAAAAAAAACATGTTTTCTAATAATCCACTCAAAACAAAAACTTGCGAGTTGTTTCAATTTTTTTCGGTGAGCTCTTCGATGGTCTGTTGTTAATTTTGACCCATTAGCTGGCTTGTGTGGTACCAGTTTACGTTCCTTCAATCTTTTTCAAATCATAGAGTCACTTACAGTCACCCTTCGAACAACAAGGAGCTGCTGCTGCAGTTGAAAAGTGCGAAGGCGTCAATTTTGCAAACAAACGGTTGCAATAAATCGGCTGTCTCACTCAAAAGTGACCCGATTCCTACCAGATACTGAATGGCGCGTAAATAAACCAGTCTCCCGATAGCGTTGGTACACTCTTTGAACAGACAAGTGGCTTAGATGCAATCTTGCAGCCACAACACGCTGACTAATCCCAGAATCCAGCAATGCCACTTCTTGGGCGGCTGCTGCGGGTGAAGTATGCATGTGTATTAGAAAAAAACTTTTTATCAGACGTCACAGAGCCTAATCAACAAATAACAAACAGAAAATTTTAAAGTAATGCGTTATTTTGCGTTTTTTGCACGACAAATGTACTCCAACTCTAAACACACGTTTATCTCAAAACAATGTTCCAGTCATTTATAGGATAAAAATTAAAAAAAAAAAACAAATTTTTGGAAGTTTCGTACACCATTGTAAAGGCCAAACTTCCAGCTAATTAATTATGTTTTTTCTATAATGAATGAATGCTTGTTTTTCGTTTACTTGTCGCCACAAAGATAATTTCGGAAGTGTTTCGATTTTTTTGATGAGAAGTGTATAAACATTGAGACTCGTAAGACATATCTGGGCTACACAAATATTTGTCTTGACACAAGATAACCGACAAATCTAAGGAGATGAAAGTAGTGTTTTTATTCGTTTCCCGACGACATTAAACATTAGCTATTTTGCTCCAAGATTACACAAAAAGAACAAGATGAGAAAAAGACAGACTTACATGGATATATTGAGGAAGACAGAGAGAAGGAACTCGTTGTATATCGCCATGGAGATGAACCTGCTTTCGTTGAACTCCGAAGGTGCCTTCCGCACCATGATGCAGAGTCTGATGCCCCACATCAAGAAGATTACCTCCACTGTTGGACAAACAAATCGGAATTATTAATAACTAACTGTTGCTTGCAATTTCACTCGCATCTAAAGGGAACTAATTCGTGTACCCGGATAAAAAGAATTCTATGTGTTAATCGGACACAGTATTAAGGTACAAGTTCATAGCCAACTGCATACAGCAGCAGCAGACGTTGCAGCCACGTCGTAGCGACACGTCGCAGCATCATGTCGCTGCAGTCATGATTTCGCATTCCAGTTAGTTCTGAATGTTCCGCGAGACAAGATGTGTGACCTGTTTGGGATTAGCGATCGCGATTTACTGTCGTATCTTTTGTTTTTGTTAGATGCATCGTACAGTGCAGAATATTTGGCCACCTGGTTTATCAGTTTTTCTTCCTCGGAATTGGGAAAATTATTTTTTTAAGAAAGATTCAACGTGTCGTCGCTCCAGCGTCGGTGGCACTACTGATCTGCGGTCGGACGACACGTCGTCTGTACGACGTGTAGTCGAGCGACGTGTCGCTAGCTGCGGAAGGTATTTCATAGAAATACATAGAAACCAGTAGTGTCGTAGCGTCACGTCGTATGCTGCTGCTGTATGCAGTTGGCTACCAACTCGTACCTTTATACTAATGCAGTTGTTATCGAACATAGAGTTTCTGTAAACTGTTTTTCGTTTCAATAAATTATTATTATTAAATCCAAGACCTGGTCTATCTGTGTGCCAAATATCATTCAACTCCGTTCTGCAAACATCCATACATCTAATCAAACTATCAAATTGATAATAAGTGTGATGTCATCATAACGAATGATCCTCAAAAGATATCAGGTTCACTGTCCAGGCTCCAGAGTGGGAATGGTCCATAAGTCCAGTTACGTTTTTATCCTTGTGATGTGTCCTGCCAAGTCCGCATTAAATTAAAGACTTTCTTCTAACGTCCATAGTGTCAGCCGGTCACGATCCACCGAGCTCTCCCGTCGTAGAGCCGGTCGTCTCTTCAGACTCCGCAGTCACACCGATAATTCAGCCCTCATCAAGCTGTCTCCCCCCCTATGTCCACGCCAGCAACGCCCTAAGCCGAGTCCGAGTCCCACTAGGGGTCGCCCTTAGTGCTGTTGTTGCAGGTAGTCATGATGTTAGTGTAGTACAAGTAGTTAGCTTAGGTTAAGTATTTTACTTCTCCCCCATTGGCTGGAGACCCTTCAGGTCACGCCAATAACTGCCCGGTTACGTAGAAACCGTCCCCTAGGACGACCTACAGCAGTCAAATAGAAAAAAAAAAAAAAAGTCCATAGTGTCAGATGGCTTAGAAATTGTTCCGGCAAACAGACCACATTCGGTCTGTGGACTGGTGTGGAAGTTGCTCTACAGACCGTAGGTATGTGGTCCGTGGACAGTGAACCTGATATAGATAAAAATAGAGAGCAATCTCTATACCTAATATTGCTTTCAGCTATATTTAATTGCCTCTTTGGTCTAGTACACAATCGCGACTGCTGAGCGAGAGGTCTTGGGTTCGATCCCTAGGTCGGGCAAAGGGTTATTGGGTTTTTCTGTGTGGAATTTCTCAGTAGCAGCCTCAGAAAATTGAGCTTTCAATCAGTGACCCCAAATATGACCTAAAATGAAAACGCAGCTGATCATTGCTTATAGATTGTATCGATTTTAGCGTATTTTTTATGAAATATTTGAACAGCTATTTCTTTTAAACGATTGATTTTTGGGGAAAGTTGTAGAACAAATGTTATTAACTATTATGGGTACTTTAACACCCTTTCGGATTAGTATCCCCTTTTCGAGTGAGCTTCATTAAACGGGTCCAGTAGCTGAAGATCTGCTACTCGCCACTATCTTTCAAGTAACTAGATCATCGTAAACATTATAAGGTGAAGTTTCACTCAAACTAACTTGCTCTGACATGTTAAACCACTGAAGCGTTCGCCCCTATCCACCCCCTTTTGTTTTACCCTCCTATCTTCCTAAACTCGTCTGAACAAGGCATAATCCTGAGAGAATTCCAGGAGAATATTATATTTGACCGACTTTTACAAAGTGCATTTACGCTTAGTTAAACTAAGTTAATTAGAAGCCAAAGAACTAACTTACAAACTGTTCGTGCCAAGTTTTAGTAATGTAGCTATAATGTTAAAACTATTAACGTAAGCTATAAGCTATGTTAATTACCTACCTTTTTTGCTGAAAAAAAAAAACAGTTTTAAACGACAAAAAAAATATAGTTTTTTTTCCCGCAAATCCAAGATTTAAACAAATGTTATTTAACTAAAAGTTTTATTTATCTATATCTATACATTTAATAAAATTGTAGTCTAATAAATTCGGCGTAATTACTTTTAAAATAAAAAAAAAATGGTAAATAGAGCGAATTATCACACCTAACATGCGCAGCGCGAGATAATTTTGTTGATACAGTATCTCGGAAACTAAGAATTCTAGGTTATAAAATCAGATTTTTTTGATAGACATTAAATACTATTCAAATAAAATAAATAATACTCCTTAAATAGTCCATGAAGAACGTTTTATTTGAACTAGCATTCTTTGACGATGTCTATGGTCTAGTGGTTCGAGTGTCGGACTGCTGATCACGAGGTCGTGGGTTCGATTCCCACAGGGCACAAATATTTATGTGATGAACATAAGTATTTGTGTTGGTTATGTATCATAAGTATGTACAAAAAAAAAATACATATATAAGTATTATATCCATTGTCTAGTAGGTACCCATAGTACAAGCTCTGCTTAGTTTGGGACTAGATGGTGCTGTGTAAAAAATGTCCCAAATATTTATTTTATTTTATTCTTAGTTTCCGAGATATTAAGATTTATGTTAGTGACCCGGAATTGTAGACAGTGATAATCAGCATTACTTTATTTTCATAAGCACAACAATTAAATATTAAAATTACTTACGCGTAGTAAAAGAATGGTCCCACCAATCGGTGTTACACAGGTACGCCTTCAGGTCATCCTTGGTTCTTCCAACTATAACAGCGGGCGGAGCTACCAGCGTGCGTATGGCCAGCAATACACACGCTACTCCGACGATAATTCCGATCCGCCGAAGAAGATACATGTCGGATATCTTGACTGCTTTCGCTGACCGTACTTGGAATATCACTGATATCCTGTTGACAAAAGAAATTAAATAAAATTTGATTTTAAAATGGCTGCGTATACAAGCTTAGTTTTAGTATACACTAAACCTGAAACTAGTTTGTTCAGAATCACTAGGAGAATCAATTGACATATTTTTTACACCACATTTTATTTCATTTTTTTTTTTCATAAATTTAATTTTGTTTCAGTAGGTTTCTACCCATAACAGTTGACGGGAATAGACACCTTGAGGCTTGAGACGGTCCGCTCGGTCAGTTTCCGTGCATTAGACAACCCCTGCATAGCACATCTCAGGCATTTCACACTTTACTAGGGAACTTGACGCAACATAAACTAAGGTGTAACTTGGAGATTTACTTATTAAAAAAAATACATATTCAGGCAGTTCTGATGAAAATCTTGTTGGGGTGTCTCGGTTTTTGTATATACTAAAATTAACGTTGTATAAAAATAATTGGCAATACAGTGTATGGAATTTAGTCCTCAACTCCAATATGCAATAACGATCACAATACAACAAGAGTTATTGTTTGAAATCAAAGTGAAAAACTGATACAACTGGCGAGGCGTAAGCTGAGCTTTGCATTTGTGTGAGTGCACATAGAATCGATTGCCAAAAAGCAGTATAAACCGGTTTAAACCAAGCAAAGGATGCGCCTGCATTCATTCTCACACAAATGTAAAGCTCAGCTTAGGCCTCGCGGGCGGTACATGCCATGGCCTGCGGTGTATAATCACTTACCGGATATGAAAATAACCGTCGATATTATTAAAAGTAAATTAAAACGCTTCCTTACTGAACAGAACTATTATCATTTTAATAAATTTTGCTAGACATAAATTATATTTTTGATTAGTACGGTTTACTTACGATATTTTTTCGGGATTGCCCTACTAGTTTTTAATCCCGAAAAAATGCACGTGAGTAAACCGTAATTAATCATAAATAGGAATGTGTTTCACGAAAGTTATAATTCTAAAAAGAGACAATTTGTGTATTTATTAGTTAACTAGCTTCTGCCCGCGACTTCGTACGCGGATCCTGTTGCTTATGCCAGCGACAACGGGGTCGTCAAAATCGAAAATCTGAAACGTCTGATGTTGAATTCAAAGAGCCCGGGGACGGGAAAACAACGGAATGCGCGAGACGATTCGAGACTTTCCAGATCTTTCATTTTTGTAAGTCAACAGGAAATGCCCATCAGACTAAACAACTTTTGCTAAGACGTAATTCCTATATGTCGTGGAAAACGATATCGATCAATAATAAGATCTTCATTTGATTATTATAGTACTAAGGAAGTGGTAAACACCGTGACGTCACTTGTTATTGTAATGACGTCACGTGGACAGAGTCGATTTGGAGAGTGGGGATCGTGCAGCGGGCACAGTTTGATTCGGGACGCCACCCAGGACACTTCTCCATAACGAAACTGTCGGTTTACCGAATTAATTAGTGACTAGTGATTTGTGATTAATTTGTGATTAAAAAAATAATAAAGTGAAGTTACAAGTGTTATAACTCGAACGAACTGCATTTAAATTATTATTCTACGCCTCCTACGCTATGAACCCTGTACCACCCAATCAAGATGATGACGAGCTATCGCTCAGCCGTCGCTCCCGCCGTCATCAGAAGTGGGATCTGAATCTCATTGGCGCACCTGAAACCTGTAAACGAGTGATTTGCTTTCGTTGTGGAGAGAACGGGCACATTGCATCAAATTGCTAGCGGCGTGGCAACGCGGGCGCAGGCGGCGCGCCTACAGTGGGCTACAGCAGCGGAGACGGCGCGGTAGCGGAGCGACGCGTCGATAACTGCAAAGTAGCTCGTGTTTGTGGACAATTGCAACAATCTGGTGAGTCGTATTATTTTTATTCTGACTGTGGTGCCGAATGTTCTCTTGTTAATCTGTCAGTCGTAACTTCATAGGTGAACGCACATTCGCGATTATTCGTACACGGGGTATAAGTTTTGCTAATGTAGATTGTACTGAACAAATTCTTTGCGACGTGTTAACTGATGGGCACTTTAAAAGGTATGCTCACTTCCGTGGAGACGTCTGTTAGGTCTTGGCAAGAAGCCTTAGAGGATGTACAACTTGCTCTAAATTGTTCTGTTCATCGTGTAACAGGGGCGAATCCGCTTGAGCTTCAGATTGGGCGCGTAGTTAGGCCATGAAGTCTTTTAAGTTTTGATGATTCTGAACCGGAAATAGACATTAACAAGACAAGAGAGCAAGCGGCAGCGAATATAGAAAAGAGTGCTAGTTACGAGAAATCTAGATTTGATAGGGATAAAGCTAAATTAGTGAAGTTTAATACTGGTGAATTAGTTTTGATTCATAATGAAGAAAGAAATCGGACGAAGCTAGACCCCAAATATAAGGGACCGTTCAAAATTGTAGAGTTGTTTGATGGTGATCGTTATATGATGAAATCTTTAACTGGTAATAGGACCAATAAGTACGCTCATGATCGCATACGAAAGATTCCTCTAAGTGATGTACCTGCCGAGTTAGATTTGTCTGACGTTGAAGATAGTGAGGAGGGTGCCTCCACTAGTAGAGAGAACACATACCGATGGCTATTTTGGTCGCACTGCATGCACTAGTCTGTAGTCGTAACTGCAACTCACTTGTGAGTTGTTCAGGGAGCGGTGGGCAGCTAGTGATGTGGCGGGGACCCGGGTCTCAAAGGAGACTATTGTTGTGTGCCGGTCTTGTATTAACCGGGGAGTCGCAGACTCAAGATGAAGTGTTGGTCGTATCACATGAGGTGATGACGATATGGGTGGCAAATGGTGAATTTGTCACTAGCTGCTGAGGCGGCCGGGTCATGAACGGTGTATGTTTTCTCATTATGTTATTACAATCATTTGGTTATTTTTGAGGCTCTGAGGAATCTTTTGTTTGTGAATTGTTAGGATGATTTAGAAGTTTAGTAGTTAAGTAATGAGTAGGCAATCATTGTATTCTCATGTCACGGTCAGGTTGGCCGAGGTTGCAAGCATACTACCAAGTTGTTTATTTTTGTTACAGGTATACACGAGGGCGTGTAACTCGTCGGGATGGCCGTGTCGTGGAAAACGATATCGATCAATAATAAGATCTTCATTTGATTATTATAGTACTAAGGAAGTGGTAAACACCGTGACGTCACTTGTTATTGTAATGACGTCACGTGGACAGAGTCGATTTGGAGAGTGGGGATCGTGCAGCGGGCACAGTTTGATTCGGGACGCCACCCAGGACACTTCTCCATAACGAAACTGTCGGTTTACCGAATTAATTAGTGACTAGTGATTTGTGATTAATTTGTGATTAAAAAAATAATAAAGTGAAGTTACAAGTGTTATAACTCGAACGAACTGTATTTAAATTATTATTCTACGCCTCCTACGCTATGAACCCTGTACCACCCAATCAAGATGATGACGAGCTATCGCTCAGCCGTCGCTCCCGCCGTCATATATATGTTATAGTGTCGCTGGGCTTTGGAGTTCCACAACAGGTGTTCCAGGTCTTCAAATTTATTCTCACAGCAGAAAATGCTCTTCGCGTGGAATAATTTTTGCTATGGCACCATTTTTATATCTTTTATACTTTAGCTGGTCCACATCCGATTCTTCAGATGATATTGACATTCTGTTCAGAGAATGTCGAAGTCGATCAGAATTCAAACGTTCGTTGCGCTCTTTTTCTGTCTCTTCATGCCGTACTCCAGCAATTCTTTCTCTCTCACTTTCTAACCGATTATGAATATTTTGTTGTATGCGTGTTCGGGACAATGTATGATAATCTCGATCAGCAGTTAGTCGCGCATCACGTTCATCACTCGTTTCAAAAGACCTGCTAGTAGATGTACGAATACGCTGAGAACTCAAGCGTGATTCTGTATCGGTAAACGTTTCCGATTCGCGAGACAATGCGTGTCGTTCACGATCAGCAGACGGCACTTGTCTCTAGAGACCTAGAAGCAGATGCGTAGATACGCTGAGAACTCAAGCGCAATTCTCTATCCGTGAACGTCTCCGACTCGCGAGACAATGCGTGACGTTCACGGTCAGCGGTCAGTCGCGCATCACGTTCCCCACTTGTCTCTAGACACCTAGAATTCAATGCGTAGATACGCTTGGAACTCAAGCGCAATTCTCTATCCGTGAACCTCTCCGACTCGCGAGACAATGCGTGACGTTCACGATCAGCGGTCAGTCGCGCATCGCGTGCCCCACTTGTCTCTAGAGACCTAGAAGTCGATGCATAGATATGCTTGGAACTCAAGCGCAATTCTCTATCCGTGAACCTCTTCGACTCGCGAGACAATGCGTGACGTTCACGATCAGCGGTTAGTCGCGCATCACGTTCCGCACTTGTCTCTAGAGACCTAGAAGTCGATGCGTAAATACGCTGAGAACTCAAGCGCAATTCTCTATCCGTGAACGTTTCCGATTCGCGAGTCAATGCGTGACGTTCACGATCAGCGGTCAGTCGCGCATCACGTTCCCCACTTGTCTCTAGAGACCTAAAAGTCGATGCGTAGATACGTTTGGAACTCAAGCGTAAGGCCCGGACTCCACCAAGGCGGAGATGTGCGGAGATGTCTCGTAAACAACCAATAGGAATTCGTTTTGAGTTGAAGCTAAGCGGAGAGATTTGAAAATAACGCAATCCTATTGGTTGATGGAGACATTTCCGCACATCTCCGCTTTGGCGGAGTCCGGGCCTTATTCTCTATCCGTGAATGTCTCCGATTCGTGAGACAATGCATGACTTGCACGATCAGCGGTCAGTCGCGCATCACGTTCCGCACTTGTCTCTAGAGACCTCGAAGTAGATGTGTATAAACGCTGAGAACTAATGCGTAATTCTCTTTCCGTGAAGGTCTCCGACTCGCGAGACAATGCATGACGTTCACGATTAGCGGTCAGACGCGCATCATATTCTTCACTGGTCTCTAGAAACCTGGATGTAGATGTGTAAATACGTTAAGAACGCAGGCGTGCTTCGCGATCCGAAGGTGTTTCCACGGACCGAGTTGCAGTTCCCGAACAGCATCAAGTCTCTCCTGACGCTCTTCTGTAGATTCTTGGGATCTTATGATCCTCAATCTTTTAGCTCCTTTGAAACATTGGGAAAGATTTGACCTCTTTCTAGGCATGGTTATAGTTTTATGGTGAAGATACCTGATCAATTAAAATCTAAGTGACTGCTCCCCTACGTTACCGGGTAAGCTACCGTGTCACGAAGATAAATGGAAAAAGAAATGAAACACTCAAATAACATAAGCCCGAAGGCATATTTATTCGATAAAAAAAAAAATGGGAGTTTTGGCCAGTAGAGTCAAATTTTCAATGATACACCATCGTCATCGAAAATCAGTCCTAAACTGTTACCGCCTTCACCGCGTGGAGGTACTCCCAGCTTATGTTATTTTATAATTATACAGTGAAATTAGTGATAGTTTTGGTTTCCACATCAGATGTTTCTGATCTTCGATTTTTATAAGACAACAGGAAATGCCCATCAGACCGAACAAATTTTGCTAAGACGTCATTCCTATATGTGTTATGGTGTAGCTGAGCTCTTGGAGTTCCACAACAGGTATTCCAGATCTTCCATTTTTATACGACAACAGAGAGTGCTCATCAGATTGAACAACTTTTGCTAAACGTCATTCCTATATATGTTATAGTGTAGCTGGGCGCTTGGAATTCCACAACAGGTGTTCCAGATCTTCAATTTTTATAAGTCAACAGAGAGTGCTCATCAGATTGAACAACTTTTGCTAAAACGTCATTCCTATATATGTTATAGTGTAGCTGGGCGCTTGGAATTCCACAACAGGTGTTCCAGATCTTCAATTTTTATACGTCAACAGAGAGTGCTCATCAGGCTGAACAACTCTTGCTAAGACGTCATTCCTATATATGTTATAGTGTAGCTGGGCTCTTGGAGTTCCACATCAGGTGTTTCAGATCTTCAAATTTATTCTCTCAACAGAAAATGCTCATCACGTGGAACAATTTTGGCTATGGTACCATCTTTGTAACTCTTATAGTTTAGCTGGTCTGTTACGGTTCTGCATCAGGTGTTCAAGTTTCCAAGATAAATTATAGCCTATATGTTGCCCAGACTTAATACCTATACAACAAAAGAAAAATCATTCAAATCCGTCCAGTGGTTCCAAAGATTAGCGTGTACAAACAAACAGACAAACAGACAGATTTTTTTTTTTGGATTCGTTCTCTCTTACTGTTTCTAAACCCCCCTCAAATATTGTTTTTTTAATATATTCAATGTACAGACACAGTTTTTTTACTGTTTTATTATATGTATATAGATGAAGTATTATTATTCTAGAAATTGGAACCATGTATGAAGATATATTTCTTAGTTAGAACCAAAAAACTAGAGAAGTAAGGAAAATCATTTCTTTGTACGGGTAGCAAACGAGGTGCCTAAAATATGGATACGCTAAAGCTTGTAAAGAACATTCGGTTTTTTTCGGGTAGGTGCAGAAAAAGTAGTCACATGTGCTCTGTATATTTAAATTATTTTTTATTAATATTTATGGAATTAAATTATAATTTTATTGAAAATCATTAATTTGGGTAGCTGTGAGGCATATATTGTGTGGACAGTAAACAATCTTATGTCCTAAGTAATAATTCTGCATCTACTTGCCGGTGACCTGTCACTAAAACTTAACACTTCAATTTATACACTGCACCTTTCTTAACGTTGCCACTATGACCACTATTGCTGACATAGCAGAGACTCAGCGATTGGCAATGACATCACTCAATCAGCGGATGGCTGATTTTGAAGCACACCTGAGGGCATCTTCTCCTGGAGCAGATTTGAGCGGCCTACATAAGGATTTCAGTGCCTTCAAAACGCATGTGTGGAGCGTCCTCAGCGTGTTACAGCAGCAGCTTGTAGAGGTGAGCAAGAGTGTTGACGTTATGGAGATGCGTCATAGAAAAAAGTTCTTAATGCTTAATGGTGTGCCGGAGAAAGCTGATGAAAAGGTTGCGGATACTGTGGCATCAATCCTGCAGAGTAAGTTCGGTTTATCTGACTTCACACCCTCTTCACTACGTGTATGTCACAGGCTGGGCATTGCATCCGATAGTCGCCCTAGACCCATCCTACTCCGGTTCACTGGTTCCACGGTTAAAGATGACATCTGGAAGACCAAGGCCAAGCTGAAGGGATCATCATTTGTGTTGTCAGAGTTCCTAACGCGACAGAGGCAGACTGCTTTCTCGACAGCCCGTAAGCTGTTCGGGGTGACGAACGTGTGGACGATGGACGGCAACATAAATGTGAAGCTTCCTGATGGCAAGCGACGTCGTGTATTCAGTTACGAGGAAGTCGTTGCACTGGGTGCGGAGCATGGCAAGGCACTCGAGGTTCCACCCGATTCGAAGGCAAGCTCGAAGAATGCAAGTCCGGTGCCCGTGCAGGTCCCAACCAGGTCGAGGCGGAATGTATCAAAGAAAAACTGCTCGTAGGTACATCTTTCTGTGTGTTTAGCTTTTCTCGTACTTGATGTTGTTTTACATGTCCTTGATGAGAATTTTGTTTTGTTTGTTCTATGTATAGTTTTGTTTTCTTTTTAATCTGACCAAAGTTCAACTTGTTCATTTAATCTTTCTACCGACTTTTGGTTAATTTATTTCTAAATTGAATTGTCAAATTTGCTTTTTTTACTTTGTTCTGGACTCTCGGTTTTTAGCATTAATGCGTTCGGAAACGTGTACCTGTTAACTGACGTTTTTATTGTGAACAGTCGGCCGGCAGGTTTTTGCAGTTTTAAATAAGTTATTTTTTTACCCCTTATAGTCAATTTTATTTTATATTTGTTTATTTTATATATTATATTTATATTATGTCCGACGATGAATCATTTTATTCAGCGTGCGATAATTCATCTATCTCATTCTCTTCTCTTGATGAATCGTTCTCTGTTAACTGTCACTTAACTGGAGAGCTGCAGCGGTTTCCGAAATGCTTTAACGTATGTCACGTTAATGCTCAAAGTATTCCTCAGCACCACTCGGAGCTGTTGGATATTTTTTGTGATGTTTCTATGCACGCAATTTTAGTATCTGAAAGTTGGCTCAAACCCGAACTTCCTTCTACGTTTTTTAGTCTACCTGGCTTCGTTCTAATTCGCAATGACCGCACAGGGAAAAGGGCCGGGGGTGTTGCCATTTATCTACGTGGTGACATCCCTTACAAAATACTATTTGCTTCACCGTCACTTTATAATGGCAATCCTGAGTTCTTACTGTTGGAAATATCTATTAAAGGGGTTAAAGCCATTCTTGGAGTTGTATATTGTCCACCTGCTATAAATTATTTCTCCAGTCTGGAAACTTTGTTCGAATCTGTCTGTTCCGAGTACAGATATCTCATAATCATGGGTGACTTTAACACCGACCTTGTGAAGAACACTCCAAGATCTCGCGGGCTGAGGGCAATCCTGGAGTCGACAAATATCTCGTGTCTCACTTTGAATCCGACTCATCAAAATGCTGACACCAATGACTCCTGGATTGATCTCATTCTTGTGTCTTCTGTGGATCTTGTTGCCAATCATGGTCAGTTCGCTGCTCCAGGTCTCTCAAGGCATGATTTATTATACCTGTCATACAAAGTTAAACCGCCTAAGCCTCGTCCCGCCATTATGTTTCTTCGGAGTTATGCGAAGTTGGACAAGGAAAAGCTTAATAATGATGCACAATCCATAGACTGGTCCAATATTCTCGAAGCGCCTACAGTGGATGACAAAGTTGCTCTTTTGAATACTTCTATATTACAACTTATAAATACACATGCCCCACTTAAGGCTGTTAGAGTTAAGCGTCCACCGGCTCCCTGGATAACCCCTGGAGTCCGTATGGCAATGAGACGACGTGACAGGGCTTTCCGAAGATATAGAAGGGATCGCAGTGAGGAGAACTGGTGCCTGTATAAGTTAGCAAGAAATCGGTGTAACCAGATGGTAAGAGTGTCTAAACGCCGATACATTTGTGAAAATGTTCTTAGCTCTTCACCGGCTGATATATGGAAGTTCCTTAAATCACTTGGCATATCTAAGTCATCAACCAATATTTTACCTTCGAATTTAACATTAAATGATTTAAACCAACATTTTTCTACATCAGGCACTCTTACAGATGATGTGAGAAGAAATACTATTCTTGACATTAATTCCATGCCGATACTACCTCCCAATTCTTTCACGTTTTCCCCCGTGACTGACCTCGAAATCCACAAAATCTTTACAGCACTGAAGTCTAAAGCTGTCGGCTGTGACGGAGTGAGCAGGAGGATGTTAACGCTCATCCTTAGCACCATACTTCCTGTTTTAACACATATCATTAATTTTTCTCTTTATACTGGGGTTTATCCTTCAATCTGGCGTAAGGCTTACATCATCCCACTTCCAAAAATATCTAACCCCAGTTTAATTAGTCACTTCAGGCCAATTTCAATTCTCCCATTCCTTTCGAAGATCCTTGAAGCTGTTACCCACAAACAAATTTCCTCTTTTATCTACAAAAATAACTTACTATCCCAATTCCAATCCGGTTTTCGACCTGGTCACAGTACATCCACTGCTCTCCTCAAAGTTACAGAAGATATTAGGTCCGGTATGGAGAATTCGAAGATAACGGTATTAATTTTAATAGACTTTTCCAACGCTTTTAACACCGTTGATCACGATATTCTCCTGGCCCTCCTGACGCAAATTGGGATCTCGTCGGTGTCACGGGAATGGTTCTCATCCTATCTTCGTGGACGCCAGCAAGCAGTACGAGTTGATCAGGAATGTTCTGACTGGTTCAACTTGGCAACTGGCGTACCACAAGGCGGTATACTCTCTCCTTTATTATTCTCTTTATTTATAAATTCCGTTACTAACATCCTCAAATGCTCTTATCATCTGTATGCTGATGACTTGCAACTTTACGCTCACACTGATGTCGGCAGTATTGATGGTTGTATTTCCAACCTGAATGCTGACCTTCATTCGATAAGAGACTGGTCCAGGAAATTTGGAATTTCCGTTAACGTCAGCAAATGCCAAGCAATGCTGATTGGCAGCTCGTTCCATCTACAAAACCTAAACACTCTACACTTAATGCCGATTAGATTTAATAATTTAGTTATTCCGTTGTCAAACAACTTGAAGGATTTGGGTTTGCATATCGACAATAGGCTAAGTTGGAACAAGCAAGTCAATCAGGTCAGCCAGAGCGTCACATCCACACTGCGATCTCTCTATAGATTTAAACACTTTCTCCCATCTAGTACTAAATTACTGCTGGTCCAGTCTCTTGTGCTTCCCATAATTGATTATGCTGATGTTTGTTACTCTGATGTATCCCAAGAACTTCTAAACAAATTGGATCGACTTCTCAACAATAGTATTCGTTTTGTTTACGGACTTCGTAAATATGACCACATTTCCTTTTATCGTTCTCAGCTTAAATGGCTGCCTATTCGTGAGAGAAGATCCCTCAGATCTCTCTGTTTGCTTTTTTCCATTTTAAATGATCCTTGTGCTCCTGGGTATCTGAAAAGTTGTTTTCAAGTTTTAGGTAGTTCTCACAATCGTAACCTTCGTGCTTCTGAAAATTTGCTCCTTCAGATTCCTTCTCACCGTACGGGTTTCATTTCCAATTCCTTCGCTGTCTCAGCAATCAAACTCTGGAATGTGCTTCCCCTGGATATTAAAAAGGCTCCCAACAAAATTCTGTTTAAACGCAAAGTCCGGGAATACTACCTGAAATCGCTGCCTCCCTAGTTTTGACATTTACAGTTTCGTCATAATTATACATATGTTCATACTATATTAATATCGTCGTATCGTATTTATATATATATATATATATTTATGTATTTAGTATTTACTTACATATTATTTATTTTTATTTTATTATCTATGTCCTATATTTTTAATTGTTTTGTTATGTATAGTTAATTAAGTCGCAAATATCCTTTTTTTTTATTTTTATTTTTGTACCTCTTTTCGATGCTGTTCTCTTTGACCCAAAGGTTGACTGGTAGAGAATGCCTTGTGGCATTAAGTCCGCCTTATGTACCACCATTGTGCATTGAAGTATTAAATAAATAAATAAATAAATAAACATTCATCCTCTAAAAATTAAAATACTCAATACCTATTTTATTGCATTCCACAATGTACTACAAGGTTTTACAAAAGATTCTTGATCATCATGGACCCTGTCGGGCACAGCGAAAATAGGAGAAAGGAGGAGTGCTAAAAGAAAGTAACATTCGAATTTACATTATAAGTACAAGATTATGTGATCTTATACATAGTTCAATTAACTAGTTACGATATTTAATGAACGCACAAGCAGTGTTCGGAGCTAGCTGTAATTATTTATTTATTTAGTACATGGAGGACCAGCTTATGAAAACAGACAAAAAAGAAACCATAGTCATCAGAAAGCCAATTACAAATCCTCACGTATAGACTTATAATAAAATTTGTGGTGTGAGCACAAAAACCAAAAACACATCGCCATTATAAGAAATAAAATCAGCAATTTTTAACGTTTCAATGTTAAGTGAAAAATGCGGGTATGGAAGAAAAAGGCGAGTCTGACAAAATTAAGGCAAATACACAAATCTTGACAGCCTATAATAACATTCGGATAAACCTCTAACATGCAGATCCATTTACCAAAACAGAACCTACCATTATGCAAACGTTACAATGAAAAAGATTATCATAAATTGAACCTGTAAACAGATTCCCTTTATTTACGTATTCCAAAAGAGGGTCCTAAATTTAAAAGACAACTTGATTCTTATCCGACAAGAGGACAATTTCATTCCGCCGGTATCTAATTAAATGAAACTTGATCGCAATCTAAAAAGTTTAAGCCCAATTATGTACTTGGAATGAGGCTCAGATTGAAGATTTAAAAAAAAGTTGTTGATGAAAAATTATTAAAAAGGTAAAGGTAACGTTACGGCGTATAATTAATTACTTCTGGGACAAATATCCGACATTTTATGGCCCGTTTCACATTTAATTTTGTCGGATATCTCTTATCTGGGACATTAATATGGCGGCTTAGTGTCTAAACACACTATGCCGAAGATACGCGACCGAAGTTCGGCATGATTACGCCTGCAATGCTATTTGAATTACTGACGACACATTATGCCGAAATTACGTTGCGTACAGCGTATAGCGCACAGCCGAACTTCGGTCGGGCGTAAGTTCAGCGACAATTCGGCGGCAACGTATTCTGTAGAGCACACATTATACGCGACCGAAGTTCGGTTAAATTGCCGACGAAGATCCGGGGCGGGTAGCAGTGGGAGGCAGGCATGCCTGCGCCCCGCGTGTCTGCCCACAAGTTTGCGCAACTAAATTTCTGCCGCGTAAGTTCGGCACTTATGATGTGTCATATCAGCCGAATACGTCGCAACATAAAATCAGCCGCCGAACTTCGGTCGCGTAAATTCGGCATAGTGTGTTTGGACACTTAGGGACGATTTTTCAATCGACAGATAAGTTTTATCTGAGGAATATGTTTAACGTTTTGACATGTTTTGTATGTTAATATGTTAAAATTTCTCAGATATAAATTATATGACGATTGAAAAATCGGCCCTTAGAAGTATGAAACTGTTAAACCATCATACTGATCATACAAAGAGCTAATCGTTAACGAATAAGTGTCTGAAATTACAAAAGATTGCATGTTGATGAGTTGTTGATTTAAAGTTAGACAAGTTGACAACTGAAAGACATTAATTGTACAGATGCACTTGTGAAAGGATTACTATACTACTTATAAAATTTGTAGTTCTTTTGTTGTGAGGTGCACTAAAAGAGCCTCCACGTGTACTGTACGAGGGCGGTTCAAAAAGTACCTGTGTTAGGAATGAAGATCTAATTTTTTTCAAAATCTTTTTTTTTATTTCTCTTCGTAGTCTCCTTTTAGAGATATAAACTTCTCCTAATGGCCCTGCCATATTTTTAACCCATCAAAAAAATAGGATTTGTTAAACGCTCAAAAATATGCCTCTGTCTCGACGATGACCTCCTCATTTCAGCTATTTCTTTCCCCGTGAGCCATTTCTTTAGGTTTGTGAACAAATAGAAATAGCACGGAGCCAGGTCGGGTGAATACGGCGAATGCGGTAGCAATTCACAACACAATTTATTCAGTTTGGCGGCGACAACTTCGGATGAATGTGCTTGTTGCGTTGTCGTGGTGAAACAACTCTTTCTTCTTCGCCAATGCGTTGTGTCTCCCTTAATTTCATGTCAAAACGGTCTAATAACTTACTGAGGTATTGTCCAGTGATCGTTTTTCCTGTATCTTCGAAGTCCATGGAATATGACGCCCTTCGCATCCCAAAGAATCGTCGCCATAACTTTTTCGGCCGATGGAACCGTCTTCGCTTTCTTTGGAGAAAATTCTCGGGGAGTAACCCATTGTTTTGATTGTTGCTTGATGTCCGGCATATAATGGTGATTCCAAGTCTCATCAGGTGATAACACTCCGCAAAAAAGTACTTCGGATCTCGCTTAAATTGGTCCATACACCATACACAGTTTCGAAGTTGAGAGCCGCGCCCGCTAGTTGTCCGCTGTGAGCTATCGCGGCACGCATCGGGGTGATAACTTTTTCATCGTCAACTTATTAGGTAAAATATTAATTAACGTTCCCGTCGAAATACCTACAATCTTCGCTACTGCGCACCCTTTCGTTCGTCTATCAGTGAGAATCATGTCGTGGACTTTTTCAATGATTTCCTCAGTAACCACATCTGTCGAGCGTCCTAGGCGCTCCTCTCATCAAAAACGAATGTTAGACCTCGTTTAAATTCATAAAACCAATATTTGACTGTAGTCATAGATGGCGAAGGGTTCCCATAAGCAGCATCCAACTTCGGTTTTATCTCCTCACATGTTTTTCTATCCAAAACTAGAAAGCGAATAACTAAACGATACAGCACTTTTTCTATCTTGCCAAAAACTACGTTACACGACTTACTGAAATTGCTGTAAAATCAAAACTTATCCAGGAATCAGCATCAAAATTATTTTGGCGGCTTTTTATAAATGAGAGCACACGATGGCATCACCAACTTGCCTTAGCAACGTAAACTGTCTTCAAACACGGGTACTTATTGAACCGCCCAGGTATATGATACTTAGGCTGCAGACACACTGAGCGTATCTTGCGGGGCTAATTAATGTGTTACATATAAATTCTCTTTCGTGGTCACACCACGCGTATATACGTCGTTACGCCGTGCTTAAAAAGGGTCTAGAAGTTTCGCGCACATCTTGCGTTCGATCGATGTTAAGTTATATTCTGCGTATTTTCAGCGGCTACACTCAAGTGTATTTTGCGTCGTGTATCTTACGCAGTATGCGGCGCAAGATACGTTAAGTGTGTTTTTGCCCTTGAGTACGTCCAACGCACCCTGAGTGTCAGCTCAGCTACCAACCTTGCTGACTGGCATATCTGTTCATCGCGGCATGAGCTGTTTAAGCTATTTTCATTAGGCCCGTAAGAGGAGATGAAGTACCAGTATATTATCTTAAAAGTTTTATAGTTTTACAAGTACACCTAACTTTACTCAATCCTCAGTATGTTTCGAACAGTTGTATTAAAGCTACAAACCGATTCAAATTCATATTAAACAAATTATTATTAACTTAATTTGAAAAACAAAATTGAATTTTGAACTCGTAATTGAAATTTCAACGAGGAGGTTATTATACGTAGATATGCTTTGTGAGGCCCCAGGTGGGTTTTCAGGGCCCTATTTCAAGGATCCGTCCTAATTCTGAGCTTAATAACGGTCCGCTGGATTTTTGTGATACCTGTATAAATAATTAGCTCTCTCCAAAGTTTTGACCTTCAAACAAGATAAAGCCGAACTCTGTGATATTTTTGAAATGAATTTTCGAGATAACAACAATAATTCTCGTGTGATGTATGTTGTTGGAGTAGCAGGCTGTGTGCCAAATGTCTTCAAGTTTTGTAATACTTTGGAACCTCTAGTTGACCTCAACAAATTGTGTGGGATGGTAAGCCTAAATTGGTATGATTCTATACAGAGTGGAAACATTGTTCCAACGGGCAATTATTTCATCAATATAACAATTATTAAAAGACTATTAACTAATATCAAAACAAGGTTGTCTAAGGAACAAAATGACATTATAATAGTTCTTAAATTAGAGAGGGGCTCGTGGCTTATTATCAACGACGCGGGTCATATTCAATCTCTCGGGTGATCTCCAAGGTTAAACTACGCTTTTATTCAGTAGGTAAGCTAGTTTTGATATTAGCTGACAGTTTTTCGATATCATAAAAAAAAAGTTTTGCTCCTCTCTAGGATTTCTCGTGCGTTTACAGACACAAATCTCATATAAGCAAACGCCCAAAGCCGAAACAACTATCTGTAGGCCATACATTGTTCCGTGTGGGAATCGAACCCACGACCCGTAGCGCAGAAGCCAATCACTCAGCCACCTCAAAAGTTATCGCCTGTTGTCGCAAAACTTAACGTTTAAACCTTGTATACAGGGCGTTCCACGTAAATTAAATGTAAAATTTCATGGTGTTCCTTTTATTTTAGATGCTATGTTATTTAGAAGAAATAAATGTATCTGATCGAGCCTTTCGATTAGTACAATAAAATTACTGTTTTTTTTGTTTTCACATCTAGCGGGTTCGATTCCCGGTTCAGACAGGTGATTATTTAAAATTGTTTGAATGCAGTTCGTCTTGCTTTTAAAATAAAAATGAAATCTTCTTTCAGTAAATTTTTCTATCTACAGTATTTAAGGTACTTCCCCTCCATGTGGCAAAGTCGTGGGACGCCCTGTATATTCTTTCATTTTTATCACACTTCCAAAAATGTTCATAGCTCGAATGACCCAAAGCAAAATAAAATGATACCTACTATTTAAAACGCTATGAATTAATTTTTATTTAATCTATAGTCAACGGATCCCTTACCTCCAAGTCTTCAACATGAGAGCTCCATACGTGAGACAGAAGCCGACTTCCCGCAGCCAGACCCGGGCAGTACACGTAAAGACTGTTGGTCTTCCATACATGACCAGAGTTGTGCAGTAGATGAGAAGAGCTCCCAGGACTATAACCCTGAGGAGAGCTGGACTCGCTGCTCTCACAACCTGAGAACAAAAGAGGCGCTATAGAAAATACGAGAGTTGGTATAACGTTACAGGCACATTATTTTTATTTTATTTTTTTCATATAAAATTTATTAGTAAACCGTTACGGAATGGACGTGGCTCGTAATATGGAAATATTATTTTATTGTTTAATATAATGTTTCTTTGGGAAAGTTGTTTGTTATCATGAGTACAATCATATGTTAAAGTATCGGTCACTAATTACCACTCACCCTAAATAAACTAGATATATAGGGGTGCGTTGAAAGAGCTTCCACAAGTGATCGATACTTGTGGAGGCTTACTTACTTAAGTGGCGTACTCTAAGCAATCAGCCCCGCTACCAACCTTGCTGACTGGCTAAGTTTTTCACCGCGGCACGAGCCCTTTGAAATAAGCTCGTGTGTACACGAGTAAAGAAGAACTGGATATAAGATTTTTCTATTCTCGATATTTGTGTGAATATTATATGTATACCTTGCTACCAAGACCGTGAGAGGTGAAAAGTTTTCAAAACTTCAGGAAATGTAACTTTTCCAATATCACAGCACATTGGGAATAGAAGCGTGTTGTAAGATTCAACAAAACTCAGCACGCTTGGTGGTAGCATCTATACGGTCCGCCCGACTAGCTACCACAGTCGGCACCAAGCTGTTTACTGTGTTCCGTCGTGTGTGTGAGAGCCAGTGGGATCTACCGGATTATCCCTTTATATCTCTATTACTTAGATTCGTGTGCTCCATCTTAGACAGTGGCGCTGATTCTCTTGTTCACCAACTAAACTAAAATTAGAGAATTGCTATCTTTTACTAACAAGCAGTGCGAGAAAAGGACGGTGATAGTTAAGAACTAAGTTAGAGATGTCAAACTAGTTTACGCCTTGAACTTCACTGTGTTTTCAGTCGACACGTTTTGAGATGTGTGGAAATTTTTGTTCAACTAAATTTGACAGCTCTTATGTACGTATGTCTCTTTCTTGTTTTATCAGAGTGAAAAAGATGGCAATAGCTTAAATTAAGTTTAGTTTGTGCAAAACAGAATCGGCACCACTATCTGCGCTTTACCATCGTGCGACTAGAATCAAACGTTACCAACTCAAATAATAACATAAAAAAAATAATAATAATTTGGTTTCCTGGTAGTATCAGTAACTCCACAATTTTTATTTACACCTTAGTAATTTGATCGATCGGCAGTTATGATGGATGGTTCTGGAAATATAAACGGTAACTAAACGAAAAAAAACGATGTAGCAGCTTGTCAAAATGAATTTGATGTGGTTCATATCGATATTTTGCAGTCAATTTTACATTTATTCACGTTTCAAGCAGTTTGGAATGGTCCTAGTGATGTTTGCCCCACATACTAAACAAACAAACCCCAAAAATATGCCTATATTTAAATCATCTTTTCAACCCAGATTACACTGGCAGTCAGCCGCGCTATCAACATTGCTAACTGGCAAATCTTTTCACCTATTAGCAAGTAATTGTACTACTACCTAACAAAATGCTGAGCTGATGGCCCTTGGTAGCGCCATCTCTTTTGTCGTGACCAATTACTTTTATTCCATTCAATGATGCAAAAGTATCATTCAGAATGAGCGATAACACCGCCCTCTAGATCCCTTTTCTTTTCCCGCACGCCTAAGATACTGGTTGTGTCCACGCAGCCAGACAAAAACGAATCGTCCCGTGAAGAAGCCGTGTCGCTAACGTACCGCGCTCACGGACATCCATCGCGCGCGTGCTGGATGTGCCGCTCCGAAAACTTACCGCTGATTTCTATTTGGATAGCGTAACCTCATAACTTTTGTGAAACCACCCGCGGGTGTGATCATGTGATTGCGAACAAGATACTCATGTGAACCGGGCTCTGTAACGTGAACACGACAGCGCCCAGTCTTCTTAACCAGCTCAACGCAAGAAAGAAGAAGAAACAGCCAGGTAAGGCGTGCTTCGTGCGTGCTTCCCTTTCGTTCCGAGTTCCTTAATCGCCCGTTCATCATCAGCTCATGGTTTCTAGGCGATTACCCGCCATCCTTAATTACAGTCCACTTAAACAAGCCTACATTCGCAAAATCGCCGAGTATTTGGAAGTTTCGCACCCACCCTTTTTTTGCATTGTGTTTTTTGTACCTACTAATAAATCTATCTTCTTTCTTTCCTCTTTCTTTAATCTTCCTTTCCTCTTTCTTTCAAGTCTCTTATAGCTCCTATTTAATGTTCGTTATCCTTACGAAGTTTGTATTTTCCTGAAGATTGATGACAAATCTACATTGCATATGCCAACGACATATTTCACTCAAACTCCAACATCGTAACTCATCCAGATACACAAGCAAAGTCTTCAGGAAAATTTCAATACCACCCTATTTAAATTCAATTCAAAAACAGCAACAACAACGATCCTAAGCATGCAAGGTCAAAACAGACATGTTGCAACTTGTATCTGCATAGGAATTTGGTGGAAGATTTTGCATAGCACAGCGAAATACAACACGGAAACTTTGTAAGTACAATAATCATAATTTTTACCTCACTACGTTGTTTTGGCGTTAGAATATACCGCAGTGGTTGTAAAAGTCTGGGATGTCCAGAATGGGTGCGAGATTTGCACTATTTAGTGTGTGTTGTCGGAAACTTTTTGGGAGACTAATAGCTTGGCTTTTGCTGTTAAAAAATTGTATATTACTGAATTGGGACTTGGGACTACTGTTTTACTGCATTGCTTTTGGAGAACGAGAGTAGTACGGGTTTGCGAAGATACTTATGAATCTTCATGATTATTTACTTTATATTATTCTAGAGGGGCGCGCTCTGTGTAGGTGTTAATCAATTTTAAGTGTGTTAGTTAATTAACACCGACACAGAGCGCGCCCCTCTCGTCGCAGGCGCAACGCTACGCGGCGCGGTGCAGCGCCAGTTCGACTCGCGACCTCGCCGCGTGTTCAGCTCATGATTAAGGGCTCCGTTTGGGTCCGAAACTAGTCGGGCAATCCCGAAAAATGCACGTGAGTAAACCGTAACTAATTATAAATATGAATGTCTCTCACGAAAATTATAATACTTATGATGAAAATATGGTGTCCCGCAGGGCAGCGTCCTCGGACCTTTATTATTTTTATTATATATAAATGACCTGCCACGTCATATACTCCATCCTATGGTATTATTTGCAGATGGCAGCACATCAATTGTTTCATGTATTAATAAAGAATCATATGTTAATGACATTAACAATACAGTTAGTAGTTTAATAAAGTGGCTTGAAAATAATAATTTAGTTATTAATCTCCAAAAAACTAAAATCATGCACTTTTACCAACGGATATCTACGGGAGATATGGATATAAACTACAATGGTCAAACTATAGAAAAAGTAAACAGTACAAAATTTTTAGGAATCATAATTGATAGCCAGTTAACCTGGAAGCCGCAAGCAGAGAATATATGTAAACGTTTAAGCACAGCCGCGTTTATGTTGCATAATCTATCAAAAAAAGTAAATTTACCGACAATATTAGTGGCTTATCACGGTCTAGTAATTTCCATTTTAAGATTTGGTATCATATTTTGGGGTCACTGTAGTGAACGAGAAAGTATTTTCAAAGCTCAAAAGCGCTGCCTGAGAGCTATATTTGGTCTTAAAGTAACAGACAGTTGCGTACCTATATTTAAGTCTCATAAATTATTAACTTTCCCATGCCTATATATCCTTGAATTAGCAGTATTTGTGATAACAAATCGATGTCTATTTGCAACTTTATTAGAAACCAGAAAACGAAGTACAGCTATGAGATCTCAATACCAGAATCTATTATGCACGGGCGTATTTAAAACTAGCTTATTAAAAAAAAATATGATTTGTATGGCTCCTGTAATCTTTAATAAAATACCTGACACAATTAAAAACTTACCGTTGCATAAATTTAAAAAAAGTTTCACAAAATTACTTGTAGAAAAATGTTATTATTCTGTGCAGGAATTCTTAAATGATGTTTTTATGTGTGTCTTTACCTCTACTATGTAAATCATTTGCATGCTATATTAAGGCAGAATGTACATGGATTCTACCATATAGTTTAACAACTTATTTTATGTACCTACATTCTAAGCAAATAAAGAACTATTCTATTCTATTCTATGAATCTGTTCTGCCTAGCCTTTTCCCAACTATGTTGGAGTTTCCAGTCTAATCAGTCTAATCACATGCGGATAAATACTGCAACCTATTATCTAGGCAATGCCGATATCCTAAGGTTAGACCGGTTGTCAGACTTTCGGGTTTCTGACTGGTATTCGAATAACACCCGAAGGCGGTTTAACGTGCTATCCGAGGCACGGAGGGGTCTCGATGTGTAACGAATGGACTCATCTATAGACTGACACCCCCCCTCCCTGTGAGTATACTTATGAATAAGGACAAGAATAAATTATTTGCGAAAACACAAGTGCAATAAGTTGACAAAGTTAATATGAATAAATTCCGTCATACTCTACCAGATGACTGGTCTGCAAATTATGGTTGTCATGTCAAAAGTAATAAAAAAGGAGCTAATCTATTTATCTATATATTAATCTGTTTATGTAATCTATCACTAGATGCTAAGGGCCTAATTACATCAAATAGCATTAAAACGCAAAAAGCCGGATGGCTTTAAACGTATGCGCATAAATTACAATCGTGTGACTACGTAAGCATACTTCAATGTGCCGTGTCAAGGAGTATAGTACGACACAACTAAGAAGTCGCATCAGCAAACTTCGTGAAACCGATCACTTCTGATCTGAGCGCGACTTCAGGACCACGAATGTTTAATATTACTGCAGTAAAAAATGATCTTTACGCTGACGGGACAAGTGCTAGTGTCGCGAAAATGAGCGATTACCATTGGTTGTTTGATCAGTAGGCTAATTCAACTAACTAAAGAAGTTCAGTTGCAGTTAAGTTTCGATCAAAACGACGCTTTTCTCGTTCAAACGTCTTTTTTTTTCTCGTTCAAAAAGTAAGTTGTTAACATTAAACCAGTGCACTACTTCAGAGAAAGCGTTATTAACATCAACAGTAACCGGCTGCTGCCGTTTAAGTTTAAATAATAGTGACGTGTCATCTGCAAATAACACAATCTCTTGATTATGTTTTATGAGATACGGTACGCCATTAATATAAACGAGAAACAGGAACGGGCCAAGAATTGAGCCTTGCGGAACACCCATTGTCAGCACAGACCCCGGAGATCTCTTCCCATTAACGTCCACTCCTTTGTATTCTCTTATGGCCGATTCCCAAGATTTACCTAGGTTAAAATGAAGACTCTTTTTTTATAACAATATTTCTGCATAGTTAGACCCTCCCATTCGTTAATAGCTATCGCACTTAAAATTAGATTACGAGTCTATACAAGGTTAGTCAGAAAGGGGGTACTAATCCGCAGACCACTTAAAGAATCACTGATGACGGTTTTAAAGCAAGTGCAACAATTTCAAAAATCGGTAATTTTTATTTCCAAGCAAAATAAATTTTGTTTTAGTTTTTTCAAAAATTCTTCGTCCCTACTTTAGTTACGAATTCAAAAAATGGAGCTTTTAATTTGTGACCCCAGATATGACCTAAAACATTAACACAGCTGATCATAGCTGAGGATAGATAGATTTTAGCTTAGCACATTTTTTATATCGGGTGTAAAAAGACCCTTAACGATAATGAAAACCACGTATTCTACCCATCATTGGGATCGTTTTTTTCGAACAAACCATACCTGGGAAATCATTGGTTTTGAAGATATTGAAGGTCAAAGTACACATTTTTTGTTTTAGTTTTTTTCCAAAAACGATTTCCAAGTCATAATACTAAACTTTCTTCCATACAAACATTATCAAAAATGAAATTCGCATTTGAAGTTACAAAAACGCAATGAATATCAAACGCACACGACCACCTTGGCTCGGCTGTGTGGCCGCTGCACGCATGCAAACGCGCGGCATCGCCACAACCATAATTTGCGCGCTACAAAAAAAAGCGTTTTTTTTCATGCCAAAAAATAAAAGTCGTTTCCCAACAATTATTTTTGGTCAATTTAATTTGGTTTGATGTACAGAGTGCGTAGATTTCGGCTATGTGATGGGTCTTTTTACACCCTGTATCATTTTTGAACGACTATTTCTCTTAAACTATTGACTTTTGGGGAAAGTGGTAGAACAAAAGTTATTATGATTAGAGTATTATTATGGGTACTTTAATACCCTTTCGGATTAGTACCCCCTTTCTGACTAACCTTGTATATATGACAAGTTTGGCAATAAAAATGCTACTTTTGGTAAGCAAAACGACTCGTTTTTGGCCATAGGAACCGGGCATTAATCGGCGATCGCTGTCAGATACGCTCGCGTGAACTTAACTGCAGCGTCATTGCAACTTGATCTGCGCGTTATGAAATTACGTGAATTACCTACTGGGGCCTAAATTGCCTAAAAGAAATCTTGATAAATCTCAAACGAACCAAGGCCGAGCCATTTATTCAGACAGTTTTCAATTTCAAAAGCTGTCAAGTTGTTTGACACATAAAATAACTTAAAAAAAAAGTAAAAACCCGCCTTCGATTTGGTTCAGTGTAGAATTGCACCGACTTCTGATACTGTTAGTTTAATAATATGGTACCTAATTATTTTACTTTTTTTTGAAGTCGGTTTTTACTTTTTTTTTTAAAGTAATTTTATTTTTCTATTTTAAATGGCATAAACAATACCTACACAAACATGCAATTACAGCAATTCCGCGTAATTTGCTGTTATCATTTGAAGAGTTTTATTGTCAATCTCAGAGGGTCTTCATCAGATCTTCACCAAATTTAAATGGAACTCGAGAGAATATTTTTTCAAATAAAAAAAGTATTTTGCAAATCCGTTTATAAATGACGAAGTTAGGCCGGAAAACAAAACAAAAAACATCCGAAATGAGAACCTCCTCCGTTTAGGAGCCTGCTAAAAAAACAAAACTCATCATTTTAACAGTTTTCGTAAACAAAAAGTGACTGACGGTTGTGGTTCGTTTGCCATTGGAAACAATTTTGTTAGTCGAATTCGCCCTGTGGTACATTGATGTTACTTCTAAGTTGTGTCGTACTGTACCGCTTTCTGGATCAAGCCCTTAACCCAGCCGCCTGACGAGAGCCTCTTAAGGTGTTGATCGAGTCTCATGGCTATTATTACGCCTTTGGCCGTAACGACTATCGGCACAGTGACTGCTTATTCCATGCCCTACATGTCCGCTTATAATCAATGTGGTGCGCTTTGATTTGCTTATCTTACTCTCGAATTACCTATAATATAGACGACGTTCTAATTGTAGTAGTGGTCCACTTTGTATACTATTGTCAGTGTAATTTATGACACTAAAAAGTATTCAATAAAAAAACATAAAAAAGTAAAACCGACTTCAAGAAAAACTGAAAGAAGTAAAATAACTACCATTACGTATTATAAAATTAAATGTTTCAGAAATCGGTGCTAATGTATATTAGCACCGATTTCTGAAACATTTAATTTACCCTATTATTAAGACTCCGCTGTCCGTCCGTCCGTCTGTCACCACGCTGTATCTCATGAACCGTGATAGTTAGACAGTTGAAATTTTCATAGATGATGTATTTCTGTTGCCGCTATAACAACAAATACTAAAAAACAGAATAAAATAAATATTTAAGGGGGCTCCAATGCAACAAACGTGATTTTTTTGCCATTTTTATAGATAATGGTACGGAACCCTTCGTGCGCGTGTCTGACTCGCACTTGACCGGTTTTTCTTGTTCTATTTCAATTTAAGGATCTTTTTTTTTTTTAAATACGTTGCCCCACACTAAGATTTCTCTTGTATCGTGGGTGCGTTTACAGACACAAATCTCACAAACAAACGCCCAGACCCGAAACAACCATCTGTAGGCCATACAAATTTTTGTTCCGTGTGGGAATCGAACCCACGACCCGTGGCGCAGAAGCCAATCGCTAAGCCACTGCACCAAACGTGTCGTCAAAATCGGCGACAGGATTCGGAAAAAATTACAAATTATCACAAGGGAGGGTGTAGCAATATCACGTGTATTTATTTTTTCGTCATCTTTATGCCAGTCAGAAACAACCTGCAACCTTATTGTCTGTCAGGACATTTTTATCACGGTGCTACATTTTCCAGAATTAAATTAGATTATACCTGGATTTAAAGATTCTGAAAATCTTTAAGATATTTTGTACCAAAAAAATACACGTGAGTTTGGGTCGGAGGGAGAGGGGTTAGAATATTGCTAAAAAAACATTACAATGTGATCATCATCATGTCATGATTACGACCCTTCAGTTACTGCGCAACGACATCGGCAGCATTGTTCAAAGTAATATAACATAGTAACAGGAACACACACATGTAAACAATATTATCACGGTAACATACCTCAATTTCAAGACATTGATCGAGCAGGTTCGCAAACATTATGAATACTAATTACTTCGACAGTTATTACTTGTTAAGTTACCATGTTATTGCTAGTAACCTTTGAGGTTTCTCTGTCTTAGTTTGAATATTAACTTGCCATATCAATTCTCGTCTCGTCTCTTAAATGTTGTGGTTGCCCGGAGGTTACAGACCTGTGGACCTTCTACTAATAGAAACGTTGATTAATCGCAACTGAATTCCTTTACACAAACTGAGAAATAGGGTATTTGAGTGAAAAAATCTAATTCGTCCGTCAGTTAGGTTATTAAAAAAGTATTTGACACGTATTTTTTCTTTTGTTACGTAAACCAAAATTGACGAAGATACAATACTTTTAAAATTGGCAAAACGTCACAAGCAAGTACAATTTTTACTTGCTTCTGACGTCATAAGCAGGGCACTCTCGAGTTTTGACTCGTTTTATCTTTCCAAATATTCATAGATTTAACAAAAGAAGAAATATGTGTCCGTTATTTTTCAAAACTATCTGGCGGACTAATTAGATTTGCAATTTATTGATGCTGTCAACATGCTTATTGTTTGACAGCAAAAATAAAACAAAACATTTTGCAAGTTTTCGTGCACGAAAACGGACTAACGATCGAGGTTCGTTTGCGGTTTGGCAACAGTTTTGTTAGTAGAATTGGCTTGCTTGTTAAGAAGGGGTTGCGTCTTCAAAACCAGGTAAGTATCAATGTGACTTTTTCAATTTCTTATGTACTTTCTAAGACGCCACTGACATACGGTGAAGGAAAACATCGCGAGAAAACCTGGACTTAATGGTCTGACATCGCCAACCCATAGTGAGCAAGCGTGATGATCAATGCTCGTTCCTTCTCTGTATGAGAAGAGACTTTTTACCTGCAGTGGGATGGTTACAGATGATTTATTTATTTGATTAATCGACTCAATTGATTTATCAGTTCTGGCACCTGACGGTTTATTATTTATTTATTTAATAATTTATGTACATACACACAACACTTAATAAAAGATAAGTTAATCATTAGAACCATAGCGTACAAAGGCACTGCTTATTTCTTAAAGAAATATCTTCCAGCAGATCTATGACAGGAGAATTTAGAACAATTCTTTGATAGGGACAACTTGTTAAAATAGGTTTTGAAAAATATTTATTTTGTTTATTAAAAGAAATTCATAACTTCCCACCACCCGTGAACCCTGAAGTTATCTGGTAAGCGTAGACAGGGTCTAAGATGGAGGACACGAATCCAAGTAACAAAGATACAGAGGAATTCCGCTATAACCCTCTAGCTCTCACATACACACGACGGAACACAGTAAACTGCTTGGCACTGGACTTTAATGTGAGGCAGGTAGCTAGCCAGGCGGACCGTATACAAGCTTAGTTTTAGTATACACTAAACCTGAAACTAGTTTGTTCAGAATCACCTGGAGAATCGATTGACATATTTTTTCACCACTTTTTTTTATCAGGTTTCAATTTTGTTTCAGTAGATTTCTACCCATAACTGTTGATGGAAATAGACACCTTGAGGCTTGAGATGGTCCGCTCGGTTAGTTTCCGTGTATTAGCCAACCCCTGCATAGCACATCTCAGGCGTTTCACACATTTCTGGGGAACTTAACGCGACATAAACTACGGTATAACTTGGAGATTTATTAAAAAAAAAACACATATTCAAGCAGTTCTGATGATGATCTTGTTGGCGTGTCTCGGTTTTTTACGAGTATATACTAAAAATAACATTGTATATCCTACCACTAAGCGTGCTGGGTTTTGTTGAATCTTACAACACGCGTCTATTCCCAGCGCGCGTTGAGGAAGTTTTATACTCTAGCCCGTCCCTACACGGGATAAAACATTAACGAAATAATAAAATTGTATTATTATTCATGAAATTAACATGAAATTTAGATCCATTTAGACTTGTCCATTAACGTTGACTGACTCCCGAAAGTTACAAACACAACTCGTCAGACAATTACCAATACTTATCCTCGTATTTCTTCAAGTAACGAGGGGGGCAGGACAATACATCAATCATGGAAGCCACAAGCCGAGATCATCCATCATTGCCGAATTCATAATAAGTTTTTCCTTTTGGCGTGATTCCCTAAGCAATGTGTTGTGTTGTGAGTAATTAGTGATGGCATAAGAAATGGTAAATAAGATTTGACTTTGGATTTGGGGAAAAGGAGATTTTGGCTAAAGCCGCAATTCGGAGCGGCGAGGCGTGTAGCGGGCCGTTTAAGCGGTGTTTCGAGCGTAACTACTTTCGCTACAAGCTGCAAACACGAAGAAACTTCCACACTAGTACTCTTACTTATAAACGATGGTTAAACGACACGTTTGGTGCAGTGGCTAAGCGATTGGCTTCTGCGCCGGTTGTTTCGGATCTGTGTGTTTGTGTATGTGAGATTTGTGTTTGTAAACGCACTCACGATGCAGAGTTTAAAAAAAAAAAAGAAACTTGTTAACTAAAATGGCTTTTAGTCGATTGCCATGTAAATGACAAGGACAGGTATAATTTAATTTATTTATTTATTTATACTTCTATACACTATGGTGGTACATAAGGCAGACTTATTGCCATAAGGCATTCTCTACCAGTCAACCTTTGGGTTAAAAAGAAAAGCATCGAAATAGAACTAGACTAGACTAGAAATATCATAGAAGTAATAAGTACTACGTTGAGAAATATTGACTTGTAAAAGTGTCTGTAACAGATTTATTTACAGAAATAAATATCATTTAGAAAAAGCAAAAAGCAAAAAAAAATCGAATTTAATCAGTGTTTAAACTTGACAATCTTTTATAAGTATGGGAGTAGTCTGTTAAGTAATGCTCGAAAGAACGCTCCGCTGCACGCTACGCTGCTCTTTATCACCGGCCTTAGTACTGAAATAAGTTTTTTAATTCAACTCTATACAATATTGGAGGATCCTTTGTTCATACTAGACGTAGAAAGTTCGAAGCAAAAAAAAAACTGCCCGAGCGACGTTTCTTTGATGCTGTCAGAGCGAGACGTTATTCAGCTACATTTAAAGCGAATTGCAAAGATATTTGCAAAGACACAAAATAGCTTGGATAATTTTGATATGCCATTTACTGGAACTGATTTCAGACTACTAAAGAAAGAAAGAAAATCAATTTATTCAACATGTAAATCGACGTAATACATACTACAATGCCGAAAGATGGACTAGCTACCTAAATAAAAATACCTAGGTATAACTAGCACCGTGTATAGTATAGTATACCTTAAAGTAGTAGTAGATAGTTCGTTTTTTGTATGACAAGTTTTTTATTATTAACTTGGTCCCGTTTGACCCTTGTTATTATACTGATGGTAAGCCTAGACAGGGTCTAAGATGGAGCAGACAAATCCAAGTAGAAAAGATATAGAGAGACTCTCCTAAAGCCCGCTCTCACATACATATGACAGTTACGTTTACGAGTTCGTCTCGCGACCTCGTCGCGTGTTCAGCTCATGATTAAGGGCTCCGTTTGGGTCTGAAACTAGTCGGGCAATCCCGAAAAATGCACGTGAGTAAACCGTAAATAATCATAAATATACATACGACAGAATACAGTAAACTGCTTGTCTGACTTTAATGTGAGAAAAAGAAAATAATATTTATTCTAGATTCGCACAGGCAGTTGCAGAAATAAAAACAATTTAAAAAATAGAAATATAAAAATTTTAACAACCTGCAAGAGCCCAGAAAAATCTCCTATCTCAGCATGCAAAAACCAAAAGCCGCAACGCTGGTTTTCAGATTAGGGTGGCAGACCGTAAAGATCCTACCAGTCAAAAATTCTACAGCTTAACTCGATCAGTATGACGTAGTAACTATTGATATCCTTTTATAAAAATTCCCTCATAAGACCAGTTATCAAACCACACTTACCCTAACATGTCCATACTTGATAGTGAAGTAGACGATGAATGGCAAACAGGATATCACAAAGCACGCGAGCGCGAAGATGGTGGTCCTTACGACCCAGTTGAGGGCTGCCACGCACGGGGACCCATCCAGGCAGGCTTCACAGCCCTCGGCGCAGGGGAGGCACTCGAAGGCGTCCGGGACGGAGTACAGACTGCGTAGAAGCTGGTGGAAAAAACATGTGTTAGATGGTTGATGTAGCTACATTAATTGTGTACCCCCTGATAACTTTGGAGGCTCGGAGTTCGGAGGAGCTCGTGGCTAAATAATTACAGCCGCATAGACCGATCTTCCAGGTTAAGCCACGCTTGCCGAGGTTGGTCTGTGAATGGGTGACCATTTACCATAGCGAGTTTCCTCCGTGCCTCGGAAAGCACGTAAAGCCGTTGGTCCCGGCTGTCGTTTGTAGATCTTTGACAGTCGTTACTGTTGGTCAGAAGCCAGAAAGTCTGACAACCAGTCTTACCAAGAGTATCGTATTACCCGGTTACTGGGTTGTGGAGGTCTGATAGGCAGTCGCTCCATGTAAAATACTGATATTCAGCTGCATCTGGTTCGACTGGAAGCCGACCCCAACATAGTTGGGAAAAGGCTAGGCAGATTGATTGATAACTTTGGAGGCTCTTATACCGTACCCTGGCACTTGTAGTTCTTTTGAGTATATTAGACATTATAACGTAGGCCTCTATCTATATGAGTACCTAACTATCTACACAAATGATGTATCTACGAGAAGTACTAGGGTGCATGAAAAGATCTTCCATAAGTTATGTGGGGGTACCCAATTGATGCAGTCCGTTTTAGCTTAGAATTCACGCTTGTGATTTTCAGAAGGCCAATTATTAAATTTACAAAATTGTTGAAATCTAATATTTTGATTTTGAAATGATTGGTTTCGACGAGGGATAGTAGAAATTGGACTGTAGATATGACTTACAGCTAATCATATTACTTGACAAAAGATTTGAATGCTGATTCGGTGTTCGCCAGTTAGGCATTAGGGATGCACGATACTTGAATTACACGAATTCCTGGAATTTTGCCTAGACTCCTACAGGGATTGGATACGGTTTGATATTTGGAGGATCGTTTCGAAACCATTCGATACGATACTGGAATCGTATCGCCTGGTTACGATGCGGATCGTTCCAAAGTATCGATACAAATGCAAGTATCATATTTGTTTGTATCGATTTAAAATATCAGAGTATCGTATCATGTTGTATCGATATAGTAAAGTGTCGGATCGGATTATGCATCACTATTAGAGCGAATACGCACTGCATCCGATCCGAATCCGTGAAAATATGTTCCGAAGTAGCCATAGAACTATTTGTATGGTAGTTTACGCACTACATCCGGCATCCGTGATCTGATTTCTATCCGTCATCCGTGAGTCTCCAATTCGGAAGAAATATTGACGGACCGAAGTAGCCGTAGTAATGTTTGTATGAACGCTTTCCGCACTACCTCGGATTCAAATCGAACGCGAAATGGATGTGCCAAAGATGGCCCCTGAATTGTTTGAATTTGGATCAGAGATCGGAATAGTGCGTAAGCAACATCCGAATTCGGTCCGAGATTTTTACTCTAGATCGGTATTTTCACGGATTCGGATCGGATGCAGTGCGTAGAGCAATATCCGAATTCGTTCCGAGTTTTTATATCCGTATTTTCACGGATTCGGATCGGATACAGTGCGTAATCGCTCTTAGGCATAGCCATTGTTCTAAAAGTACTAAAGATCGTTTTAATTAGTTAATTACTCACATATACCCTGCTTGGGTAATCATTTGTACTGAACTATATGTGCAAATAAAATCGGTCTACAACGAGTAGTTTTGGCACGTGTCTAAAAAGTACAGCTTTGAGCAATATATTATTTTAATAACGTGTCGTACGATGTAGCTTTCCAAAGCCCTTACAATAATATTTATAAAAGAGGTCTTTTGTAAAATAATTTAGTATTTTAATCAACCCATTTGCGTAAATTAAAATAATATTTAAAGGAATTTTTGAAACATAACACACCCATGTAGTGTATAAAAATAATAATATTATATTATTATTTTTATACACTACATGGGTGTGTAATAGTAAAAAGATAATAATATTCCTGGAACATGTTTTTGCCTAAAATATAAATTATAATAGAGGTATTTAGGTGCCCTTTGTGTGTTATTTACTACGCTGTAATATTATATTGCTTTGCTAAGTTTCGGAGTACGTAACTAACTGTACAGCATTTTTTATTACCATCCAAATGTTGTCTAGACGTTAGGTATTATTCAAAAACTTCATTTATAAAAACCACTCCAATTCGCTCCCGTTTGCTCTATGCAGCCGGCCTGCATCATAGTGAGTGGATCAACCTGTGTTTCAGAAATGAAGTTTTTGAATAGAAAATAAGTCTAGAAAATAATTGGATGGTGATTAAAAAATCAACCTGCATATAGGCTAAAAGCATATTAGTAAGCACTGAGGCCCAATTCTACTACGAGAAACGTTAGTCAATCGCAATCAAATAAAAGCCAAACCGTTCATTCGCCCGTTTTCGAACACAAAAACTGCCAAATAGTTTGACAGCAAAAACAAAACCAAACATTATGACAGTATTCGAAAACGAAAACTGACCTACGGTTGTAGTACTTTTACGGTATGGCAACCGTTTTGTTAATAGGATTAGCCCTCTGATATCAGCAGTGTGATTCTCTAGTAGAAACAGATCACTGCGGCAGCGCTGCGGCGTGGTCTCGTCTACGATCGCAGCGCTGACGCAGCGGGGATTAGCTTATAGCTTAAGCCGCGTACAGACATTGCGAGGCGTCGCGAATGGTTCCTCACGCATGCCTCAACCTGAGGCATACGACGGTACATTTATGCATGAGTCCCGAACGACACATGCTCAAGCTGAGCACGCAAACAACCACGCACGGTGTTCATGAGCGCGAAACGCAAATAACACCCGTCCGTCCACACGGGGCGCACGGCTCGCACTGAGGCGGCGTTCGCAACGATCGTATGAGGCGAATGCTCACAGTGAGCACACACGTCCACACAGCCCGAGGCATGCGTGACGAACCATTCGTGACGCACGCCTCGCGATGTCTGTACGTGGCTTTATAGCTGGCAATGATAAATGAAGTACGGTCGTACTATCGTTACCACGATGAGCATCGGGCTTGGTGACAAGAGATTTCAATCAAATACTCACCAACAAATGTTTCTCGTACTCTTCTTCAATATCACTGCCATTGTAGTATCTGTTGTCAGCTGTGGTGTTGGGGAAGTAGAACCCTCTGCGACACACGCAGCGGTAGGACCCGCGACGGAACCCCAAACCGGGCATCGGGACACACTGAAACAAATACATAGTTTAGACCAGTAATGGGCAAAGTACGGCCCGCGGGCCAGGTCCGGCCCTCCGAACACTTTTATCCGGCCCTCCAAACACTTTTATCCGGCCCGCCAACACCCGTAGTCGTGAGAACCATTCGAATAGTCTAGAATAATAAATAAATTAATGGTAAAAAAACCTTTTTAAATTGTGTAATACACGTATTATATTGATTGGTTTATTTAGAGTTTATTTTCTTCTTCTTAGTGCAATTAAATAAAAGCTTGTATTTTAAAAGTTTTTTTTGCCATTAATTTATTTTTTAGTTATGAGTGGGAATGTTTCTAAGTCTGTTTTCGTGTTCTCCTCAGTAAGCCTCAGTAAGCATTTGATACCCATACTGTGGTAGTACAGAAAAAATAACTAAACCGTCGTCTTGGATGGTCCGCCATATTGGAATTAGAATGATGTCACATAGCTAAACATGCATTGTCATCCAAAATAAGCGTGTGTACCAGTTCAATCGGTTAAAAATAACTGATTTAAAATTCAGTTGCAAGATTCCACCCGGACAAACATACATACATTGCAAGTTAAATAAAAGCTTGTAAAATGTAGATACTTGCGTTGTGTTTGTGTCGACATAAATCAAAGTATAGAAATTTTGGCCCTCAAAAGATTGACTCGTTTTTTTGGCCCTTGATGAGAAAAGTTTGTCCACCCCTGGTTTAGACACAGTGTAACTATTTACTCAGTGGTAAGCTGTGCCCGCAGCTTAGTCTGGAATTCGGAAAACAACATTGTGTCGAAACAACTAAACAATGTTAATGTACTCAATTTTTTTAATCGAATCACATTTATTTTTAACTAGCTTTTGCCCGCGGCTTCGCTCGCGTTAATTTATATTAAAGATTACCTCCTACATACAAACAAACAAATTCTACCTCTTTATAATAGAAGTATAGATGAGCCAATTTTTGATACCTTGGGTTACATTATTGTAATTTATTGACGGATCCCTAATTTTTTGATACTAAAATACAGGGTCGTAATTTGAAATGGGGCATGAAGGGCAAGTACCTTAACCATTGTAGCTACAGGAAAACGTTCTTAGAAGACCACCCCAAACTTTTGGGATAATTTAGTCCGGAAGAGTCTTTTGATCCTTATGGGAAATGGAATCGATTGGCATCATAAAAAAGTTTTGTGAAAACAGCCCTTTTTCTTGCTGACTGTACTTTTTTTTCAAAATCTGTGAATGCCGATTTAAATTATCCCAAAAGTTAAGGGTGGTCTTCTAAGGACGTTTTCCTGTAGCTACAATGGTTAAGGTAGTTGCCCTTCATGCCCCATCTCAAATTACCACCCTGCATAGCACTCAAGGATAACGCAGCTTCTTACTGGCGAAAGAATTTTTGAAATCGGTGAGTAGTTTCGGAGATTACATACAAACAAACAAACAAATTCTACCTCTTTCTAATATTAGTATAGACAAGGTTACCCACACCACCCAAATTCAATAGCGTGATAATTTGTACCCTATAACCTGAACCGCTCAATAACGGACATTTTTGCAAAATGTCAGCTAAATCTATTCAGTAGTATTGGCGTGAAGATCAAACATACAAACAGACAAAAATTCTAAAAACTTCAGTTTCGGCATCAGTATCGTTCTTAATGAAGGAAGCAGTTGTTTTTCTAAAAATATTCTTTGTTCTTTTTTGCTTCGTAATGGTAAAGGTACAATTCCGTGCATCGCGGCCGATCGCAGCCGGGCGCGAACGATCGCGCGCGGCTGACGCGCGCGGCTAATGCGTCAATAGTCGTGTCTATAATATACTGACTAATCTGTCGTTAGCCGCACGCATCTGTCGCAGACTTCGGAAGCGTGTAAGTCTTCCAAAGTCTTTAAATAAATAAATATAGCCTGATCGTCAGCGCTTGCCCTTTAGATGGCATTATATTTGTTACTAGAACTTTTAAACTGTAGGCTTTTAGGCTTTCATTTTCCGTTAAATGATTTGAAAAGCTTAAACTTTTCAAAACAGCGTTTCTGAACTTGATATCCTATAAAGCGCTTTTGCGCGAGTATTTTAATTCCGGTAAAACATTTTGCTGGGATATTAATTTTAAAGTAAAATTTCGTTATAAATAACCGGTATAAATCTACGCCTTTCATCTACGTATGGGCGGAAAAACAAAACAATACAGAAGCCTCAAATTTATCGGAAGTCACAAAGAATGCCTATACCTACCCATAGTTTAATATACAACGTTATTTTTATGGCTTATGTTTAACTTACCACCAGATATAGTAACATATAACGGACAAAAATAGTAAATGATAACCAAAATTAAACCCGCATTTTAATATAAAATTACAACCAAAGTTTTAACATCTCGCTATCCTATTAAAGCAAAACGACTCCAAATAAATCATTGTTTGAACACCAAATTGTCACTTGATTGGGTTTCCAAAGTAGAGTCGACGGAGCTCCGCTGCGCGCGGCTCCTATTTCTGACTGCAGGGTTTAAACTAACCTAACACGAAGGGAATGACGGGGGATTCATTCGCTCGCTTCGCTCGCTCACTCTAGCCCCTGTTGAACCTAACCTATCCGTGTCGGGGTGCCACGGGGGTGTTAAGGTTTGGTGATCATTTACCACATTTGGTGTTCGAATACAATTTGAAGTGCAGTTGTGACTAAAATAGCTAGTACTATTGTAATTTTAGACTTTATTTTTCTGGTGTCAAGTATATATTTTTCGTAAAAGAAGTAAGGGTATCAAAGCATTTTATGGTGGTCATTATATTTAACCCCATTATACACAAAAATAGAGACACCCCAAAAATATTTAAATCAGAACTGCCTGAATACAGAGTGTAAAGGAATTCTTGTCATTCTTGAAACCATACAATCTTTTACTCGTCTTATAATTAGGGGTAAGTCATCGTTTCTAAACGAAAATAAGAATTGAATAAAAAAAAAGGAAAACATTTGTTTTTAAATAAAATTATTTGGCAGAACATTTCGATGCCACGCATAAATGAATGAACGCACGGTACGACTAGCGCGATATCGCTGCACTCAGTCAGTGAACTCGGGGCGCTCAAATGACTCAGGTTAAGATCATCACGTTTCCTTTTTTATTTTATTTTTGTTGTCACCAGTAGATCAAGAGGTTTGAAGGAATAACATTAATTTGGATTCGCCCTGTATGTATTTTTAATAAATCTCCAATTTACACTCTGAACATGTTTTTTAAAATAAATCTCCAATTTACATGTTAGTTTATGTTGCGTTAAGTTCCCCAGTACAGTACAAAATGCATGATGTGTGCCATGCAGGGGGTTTTTGAGACACCCGTCGTCCGACCAGTAACGGGCCCGAGAAAGCGGCGCGCAGTGTTCCGTGCGCGCCTCTCAGGAGGACGTGAGGCAAGGCCCCACAGAAGAAGAGGTCCGCCAGGGGCTGGCAGACCGAAGCCTGCCGGGGTCGCGGTGCATGCAGCTGCGAATCCCGCGACCCCGGCTAAGGGTCAGGAGAAGGAACACCGTGGGTTTTTAGCCGGTAAGAGTCCGGCATACCCCTTCGCATCGATGAAGATTTTAAAAAGAAAAAAAAAACCGTGTTTGTTGAGACAACCGTTTCAAGTCTCAAGCCTATTCGCGTTCCACTAATATGCGCAGAAACCTATTGAATCCAAGTTAAAATATGAACATGATGGAAAAAATTTATAACGTGGTATAAAAACTGTACCAATCAATTCTCCTGGTGATTCCGAACAAACTAGTCTCAGACTAAAAATAGCCTTGTATGACATAACTGCAAACAGTTTGTCCGTCCACGTCTCTGAGGAGCAATGTATGGCGATATCAACCTTATGCTGACGTCACAAAATGGATGAGGGCCACTTTTTATATCAACGGGATGGACCCTTGGGGTACAGGAGGAAATATTGTTTCATTCCGTTGTCCAATCATGTCATCGGAAGATTTTATGTTTCAAGATTTTTTTGGATGACCTAGTTTTATACAACGTTAATTTTAGTATATGTAAAAAGCGAGACACCCCAACAAGATTTTCGTCAGAACTGCCTGAATATGTGTTTTTTTTTTATAAATCTCCAAGTTACACCGTAGTTTATGTCGCGTTAAGTTCCCTAGTAAAGTGTGAAATGCCTGAGATGTCCTATGCAGGGTTTGTCTATTACACGAAAACTGACCGAGCGGACCATCTCAAGCCTCAAGGTATCTATTCCCGTCAAATGTTATGGGTAGAAACCTACTGAAATAAAATTGAAATTTTTGAAAAAAAAAACGTGGTGTAAAAAATATGTCAATCGATTCTCCTAGTGATTCTGAACAAACTAGTTTCAGGTTTAGTATATACTAAAACTAAGCTTGTATACAAGGCGTAACATAAATAACGCACAAACTCTTAAGGGGTCACTGTACTCATCATTATGAACAAATTTTACCATGGGACCAAACACGAAATCGCGAAAAAAAATCAGCTCTTCTCTACATATGTTAGCATAACTCGTCAAAATGTAGGGAACAGCAGATTTTTTTAGTAAAAGTAAAACAAAATTAGGCCCCATTTGACACGAACTGTCAAATGGGGCACATGCGAGTTGACAGAGGGGAATTTTTCTGCATGGCCACTTCCGACTACGTCAACCGCGTTGCTCTAATCTCCGGAGTGTATATTCCAATAAAAAAGATTCAACTCATTGAACAACTGTTACAAATCTCTGTGACCATTATATCGACAATACGTCATCATTATGTAGATCGCATTACAAAGGTACAGTCAGCAGAGTCATTTTAATTTAAAATGAGGACCAAAATCGAGTCAATTTCGGATCCCGATAATGAGATTATGTCGATTTAAAAGAATCGAGACGAAATCGGATGCTGCTTGAATAAGTTGAACTGTGAACTGTTTCCTGTTTTTTTTTTTGTGTGTTTATCCTTGGTTCGCGTGATCCCTGCTATGTTTTAAACAAATCGCAGCCACACAAAGCGCAGCGCAGCACGTTTTGTTTGTTTCTTCATTATCTATCATAATCTACGAGGAGTTAATTTACTAAATAGAGCATAGCACAGCACAGCGGCAGCGCAGAATAGCTCAATATTGATTAGTCACTCTAATGAGCTGATTTGTTTTATAGAATCTAATTAAAACGTAGACTAACGGATCAAGTACCAGCTCAGATCATTGGTGGTTTAGCCAATTATATATCGGGTGTAAAAAGACCCTTAACGATAACGAAAACCACATATTTTACCCATCATTGGGATGATTTTTTTCTACCAGACCATACCTGGGAAACCATTGGTTTTGGAGATATTGAAGGTCAAAGTACACATTTTTTTTTAGTTTTTTCCAGAAACTTATTCTGAGTGTTAATACTAAACTTTCTTACAAACAACCTTATCAAAATTTTCAATTTTTCCTCACAAATTACGCATTTGAGGTTACAAAAACGCAACGAATATCAAACGCACACGACCGCCTTGGCTCAGTTGTGTGGCCGCTGCACGCATGCAAACGCGCGGCATCGCCACAACCACACATTGCGCTCTACAAAAAAAAGCGTTTTTTTATGCCAAAAAATAAAAGTCGTTTCCCAGCAATTATTTTTGGTCAATGTAGTTTAGTTTGATGTTAGGTACAGAGTGCGTAGATTTCGGCTATGTGATGGGTCTTTTTTCATCCTGTAGATTTTCTAGGAACTTGAGTTATGAGTTCTTATTCTCCCAAAAATAAGCCACTATTTTCGTGGGTGACGTAACTTTTAGGATAAAGAATAATAAATCTCTATTTGTTATCTCACAACACACTCGGTCGGATTTCTTGTAGGTCTTCTGTAAATAGACAAACTTGCGGGGACAAACAGCTGACGCACGTTTTCCCTCCCAAATCGAAACGAATACAATGCCTAAGTTATCTAACATACCCCAGATATACAGAATGTTCCGAAATTGAACGTCAAGCCGGGATCAATTGATAGGGCAGCTCATGACTGTTCATTGTTTTTTTAAGTTGTACCTATACTTTTTTTTAATACATTTTTAATAGTTCGATTTACCTATGAGTTAAAATTTTATTCATGGTAACTTTGAAACTCAAAATCTCAACTTGGCTTTTTTATATTATTTTCTGGACATGCATAAACCGCCCCAGCATTTGTATCGGGGTTGACATTGAGTTTCTGGATAACATGTATAGAGGGTGGAAATGTGAGATTGGGCAGTAGAGCTACCTTGAAGGTACAGGAGAAAGTTCTTAGGAGACTGTAATTTTTTTTTAATATTTCAAAAGCATTCATAAATTCATTTTGACGACACGTTTTTTGCAATGGCTGAGCGATTGGCTTCTGCGCTACGGGTCGCGGGTTCAATTCCCACACGGAACAAACATTTGTATGGCATTTGTATGGCCTACAGATAGTTGTTTCAGGTCTGGGCGTTTGTGTCTGTGAGATTTGTGTTTGTAAACGCACCCATGACACAGGAGAAATATCAGTGTGGGGAAAAAAAGATTAAAAAAAAAAAAATTCTGCGAGAATAATGGCAGTTCTACTCTAATCTCCATTGGGTCAGGAAGAGTATTTTGATCGTTATAGAAAATAGGATCTACTGTCATCATAAAATATTTTGTGAGACATGCCCTTTTTTTCGCTGACTATCAAATTTACAAAATCCATGTAGGCTGTTGTGAACAGTCTCCTAAGAACGTTTTTTTGTAGCTACAAGGTTAAGGTGCCTTTACTGCCCTATCTCAACCATCCTATATACCTCTGATTTATCGTGTATTCTAAATCTAAAGCCGCGTACAGACATCGTGAGGCGTGCGTCGCGAATGGTTTGTCACGCATGCCTCGGGCTGTGTGGACGTGCGTGCTCACTGCGAGCATTCGCCTCATACGATCGTTGCGAACGTCGCCTCAGTGCGAGCCGTGCACTCCGTGTGGACGGACGGGTGCTATTTGCGCTGCGCGCTCATGAACACCGTGGTTGTTTGCGTGCTCAGCTTGAGCATTTGTGTCGTTCGGGACGCATGCATAAATGTACCGTCGTATGCCTCAGGTTGAGGCATGCGTGACGAACCATTCGCGACGCACGCCTCGCAAAGTCTGTACGCGGCTTAACATATACAGGGTTACCATTTATTGATCATGATCTCGTGGCAGGGTTGTAGGACATATTATTCACTATTTAATCTTCTTCTTAGTTTCTTCTACACAGCATGAGGAAGCGGTGAAGGGCGGTCATTTTTGGGGGTAATCATATGTACCATTGACGTTCAAAAAGAGCTAAGTTATTATATTCAATTTTGAATAAATGTGTTTTGAAGTTGAAATAAGTAATTGGGGTGCATAAAAAGAGCCTCCACGAGTAACGATACTTCAGTACGTCCGGCGTACCCTGGGCAGTCAGCCTCGCCACCAACCTTGCTGACTGGCTAATCTTTTCACCACGGTATGAGCTATTCTTGTATAGTTCGTGCCGACACGATAGAAGAAGAAGAAGTTGAAGTAATAACCCAGAAATACATAAACTCACGCCTGTATTCCCCAAAGGGTTGGCAGAGGTGTATTGTACACTCACATTTCGCCGTTTATGTTTACGTCCCATGTAATAGGGGGCGAGCCTATTGCCATCGACCGGGCACAAATCCAGACTCCGGGCTGCTACTGAGAAATTCTACACCCAATAACACTTTGCCCGACCTGGGAGTCGAACCCAGGACCTCACGCTTAGCAGTCGCGTTTGCGACTGCTAGACCAACGAGGCCGTCTACGCAGCCCAGAAATAGTTTATGCAAAAATGAACCAACTTCGAGTTATATTTAATATCTCAGAAATGGTATACTATTGCAAAAGCATTACTGGGTTATTAGATAATGGATAACATGTGCTACAATCCTGCCAAGGGATCGTGACCAATAACCAGTAACCTTATATACGTATACACGAGACTTCGGTGCTTCGGCAGACATCCAAAGTGTTAGAACGTGACTTCTAACCTTAGCCTTCAATATATTCGAGTGCTACTACAAACGGTTTACAATCGTAGACTTACAGTCTTTCAGTGTCATGAGTTTCAACTTACTATTATTGACACACCTTCGGGTTCTGAGCTAAGAATTCTAGGATAAGCAATACTTAAGTAATATTTGAGAACGGAGTTGTCAAAAAATGCTTTAAAATCCATAATTTTTTTGACAACTCCGTACTCAACCGGAGGACAGATAACACATCCCAAAATAAAATCTAGTTGCTTTTTTCTTGACCAGACGAAAATCTATTATGTATGTTTTGTTGGTACAGTCGACCACAGAGATAAGCATACAGGCAACTAGTTACATTCTTAGTTTAACAACTTTTTTTATCACAGGCTAGAAAAATCTTGCGCTGGAACAGAATAATGAAATCAAAGGAGCGCATTTCAGACTGTGCTAAAGGAAATTCAAGCTTCTATACAATAGTTAAGTTTCATATTTGCATGGAAATTGCACTGCTAGGAACTTGGTTAGATCCACGCGTATGCCGTGGCAGCCGGTCGGTTGCTCGAGTACGTGGACGGCGGCGGTCGGCTGTACACCGCAGGTAGAAACTGCGGCCCGGTTCCAGCAGATTGTAGATAAACAGCAGAAGTCTATTGGAAAAAGGAGTTGAGATCATTCATATTTTGCTTATGATTTGAAGCCTTAGGAAGGGTCCAGAATCAATATTTGTAACTACCCTGTCCGAAACAGGGTTGGATACAGTTACAAATCGTGCAACTATTGGTGATCCTTCAAATACATAGGATTTATGTGTGAACTGACTTCGAATTTGTTTATAAATGGAAACGTAGCATTTCCTGTTTTGTACCATACTCAATAAACAGACGCATGTTTTGCGGAGACGGTAAAGTTAAATCCTGTTTAGAAAACTTTCAAACTCATATAATAATATTAAAAACTTTAAATAAAAGTAAAAACCGACTTAAAAAAAAGTAAAAAAGAGTGAAATAATTAACATGATATAAAATGAACAGTTTCAGAAGTTGGTGCAATTCTACACTGAAACAAATAAAAGCCACCGACTTCTGAAACTATTAATTTTATATCATGCTAATCATTTCATTCTTTTTTTAGTTTTTATTTGAAGTCGGGTTTTAATTATTTAAAGTTTTTTATTAAATACGTTTTAGTACTATAAATTACACGGTTTAAGACTACAAATTTAAATGACACGGTTGCGTAATTTTTCCAGCAACTAGATAGTTTTCTTTAAGAATAGGTATTAATGTATTATTATCATGACGACTCCTCACAAATACATACAATCTTCGATGTTCTTGGCTAATGTTTCTGTGATGACAGTTAAAACAGAGATTGAAAGTCCTCATCAAAACTTTTGCTGAAGGGAACAAACCAAAACGTCATCTAAGTATACTATTTATTTTGTTTTTGTTGATTTTTTCGAAAAGCGCTGTATTAATTTCGATAAAATTTATACGGAATCACCAATGAAGTATGGCCTACCAAACAAAAAAAAGAGTCATCAAAATCCATTCTTAATTGGTGGAGATATCGCGTAGCAAACATACAACAAAAAAACATTCAGACGAATTGAGAACCACCTTCTTTTTGAAGTCGGTTAAAAATAGACTAGAATTACTTATTTCTTTTTGAACCTGAATGTTACAAAATCACCAGTACCGTGTACTACCGAGCACGCTAGGTATTGGGGTCTATACAGTCCGCCTGGCTAGCTACCACCCTCGCATTAAAATCCGGTACCAAGCAGTTAACTTATGTATATAACAAATGTATTGTGGTGGGCCTTGAAAGAGAAAGGTTTGCCCGGGAAGTATGTAGAGTTAATTCGTGCTATGTACAGTCAATCTCGTACCTACGTCCGGTCGGATGCTAATCAATACCGACGAGTTCAGTGTGGCTGTAGGCTTGCACCAGGGTTCGGCTTTAAGTCCTTACCTCTTCCTGTTGATTATGGACGCTTTTACGTGGGACATCCAGGAGGAGGCACCCTGGTGCATGTTGTTTGCCGATGACATTGTCCTTGTCAGTGAAGATGGACCTGAGATCCAGAGCAGATTGGAGAAATGGCAACAGAAGCTGGAGAATGTTGGCTTGAAAATCAGCAGAACCAAAACCGAATATATGTTCTGCGATTTCGGCGGTCTCTCCAGTTCTGAAGCCATAGCGCTTGATGGCGGACTTCTCCCAGTCTGCTCCGACTTTCGGTATCTCGGTTCACTTGTGCAAAGCGATGGTGAAGTAGATCGGACGGTTAAGCACAGAATTAACACTGGATGCATGAAATGGCGGCAGGTCACGGGAACAATCTGCGACTCCCGCATTCCCCTTAAACTTAAGGGGAAGATATACAAAAGCATGATTAGACCTGCTGTCTTGTATGGATCAGAATGTTGGGCCACAAAAAGGATGAATGAAAGGCAATTGCATGCAGCAGAGATGAGAATGCTAAGAGGAATGTGTGGTGTTACACGAATGGATAAAATAAGAAATGAGTACATAAGAGGAAGTTTGAAAGTGGCATCGATGACTGAAAAGTTGTGTGGAAATCGGTTATCATGGTATGGACACGTGTTACGGAGAAATGAGGAAAATGTAGTGAGGAGAGTTTTGAGTATGAATGTCGATGGCTATAAGAGTAGGGGAAGACCAAAGAAACGATGGATGGAGTGATGATGATATGGTTAGAAAGGGGGTGACTACCGAGATGACGACTAATAGAGAAGTATGGAAGAAAAAGACATGTTGCGCCGACCCCAAATAAATTGGGATAAGGGCAGGAGAATGATGACCAAGCAGTTAACTGCGTTCCGTCGAGTGTATGTGAGAACCAGAGTGGTATAGAGGAATCCCTCTATATCTCTGTTATCTGGATTTGTGTACTCCATCTTAGAGCCTGTCTGCACTTACCATCAGGTACAGATAGGTTCAAACGCGACAAAGTAAATTAATAATTTTAAAAGAGACAGCCCCTTAGAACGCCCGCTGTTCACCGCTACCTAGTGTTTATGCTGTGATGAAGAAACGGCGCAACAAACTACCCAGCAACACAGATCTGTCTATCAAGTGTAAATTAATGAAGTCTATACCCGAAAAAAAGGCAATATTAATTTACAATAATGATATTATGTAAATTTGGGATGATAAACAAAGTATACAGAGCGACTCTGGATAAATTTAAAACAAAATTAAAGTTGATGAAAACATTTTGTTAAGCATTTGTTACGTTAAAAATTAAATTAATGTTGGTGATGTTAATTTTTATGGTAATACGAGTAAAGGTCTCAGCCATTTAGGAGTTGAAGCGAGTTTATCACAATTTAGCATACTTTTATTCTAGTTAAGAGCGCTTCGTGGATAATTACCGTTCGTTACACATCGAGACCGGTCCGTGCCTCGGCGAGCACTACCTATAAACCGTCGGTTTTGAGTGTCTTAGAACATCGGCATTGCCCAGCAAGTATCGGTATTCAGCCGTATCTGCGGTGCAAGCACGAATCTTTTTATCGAGTCGATCGAGAAATTTATCTAGGTATTCTAAACGTCAAATTTGACATAAGATGTAGATAAAACGACAACAGTCGTCATTTTATCGATATCTTATGTCAAATTTGACGTTTAGAATAGATAAATTTCTCGAATCGACTTGATAAAAGATCCGTGTTCGCACCGCTGGTTAGGCTGGAAGCCGACATCAATATACTTAGTTGCAAAAAGGTCAAGCGAGTGAATAAACTCTGGCTTATTAAAAGCCTGCATACCCATAAGAAGCCCATTACTGTCCCACTACCGACCACGGGCCTTTTCTCACAATAAGATGGGTTTGGGCCTTAGTCCACCACGGTGGCGGTGGCCTGGTACAGATTGGAAGACTACAGACACTATCAAGAACTTTATAGAGCCCTCTCGGGTGTGCAGGTTTCATAGTCGCTGCAGCGGCCGACTACAGTCCCTCTCTCATAAGTAAAGTTCGCCGTCCCAGGCACACACTTTTAGAACCCGATGACGAAATAACCGTCCTGTAGGAGGCGAGTCAATCGACCAGCACACTACACAACGCCAGCCGCCGTCCGGCATACCGTCCTCGCCGACGAGACCCGTCGCGACGTACCACCGCCGCCGGTCTCGACCCACCAAGCTCTCCCGTCGTAGAGCCGGTCGTCTCTTCAGACTCCGCAGTCACACCGATAATTCAGCCCTCATCAAGCTGTCTACCCCCCCCCCCCCCCCCCAAGCCCCCGCCAGCAACGACCTAAGCCGAGGTTTGAGTCCCACTAGGGGTCGCCCTTAATGCTGTTGTTGCAGGTAGTCATGATGTTAGTGTAGTACAAGTAGTTAGCTTAGGATAAGTAGCATGGAACTCAGCCGTCCAACCGATATCTATCACTGCTTCAATAAAAGCCGGATTTAAATCTAATAATACTTTGCCTGAAACAAAAAATAGTAGTTACTCTATTTCCGAAGCAAAAAGTTTTTGCTTAGGTTGCTCTCAAAACATTTGTTCGTTAGTACAAAAAACAGAATCGTTACCAAACTTAGCTTTGTGGCTTGTAACTATTTGTCTGACTCGGATCAATCAGGTAAAGTATAGTGCTACCTTTTATTTGGCCTTTTTGTTCCCGAATCCCTAAAAGTAAACAAAAGTTTGAGCCGACGTAATCTGGACTACGGAGCTAGAAAATAGTTTTATTTTATCTCTGTGGGCCTAGCACGAATGTTTTGACGTATAGTAACGTACACGTAACGCGAATGAATTTTGAATAAAAAATACAATTATCCTATAGCATTTTGGTTTAAATGTATGCGACAACCACGATTTGTATCATACATAGATATGAATAAAGTTTTCAATTCGATAAATAGTGCGAAACCAGTATATCCAATTCAAAATTCACTCGCGTTAACGTTACGTTTACGTTACCATACGTCACAACATTCGTGCTAGGCCTACTGGTATCAGTGTGTCTGGTATGGTTGAGCTGAGCGATGCTGATATATGCGTCATGTTCGTGAACGGGCGCCGTCAGTTGGGACTAGTCATCTGCCATGACAAATGAATTGTAGGTACTCTTATAAGCATATCATATCTTACACTGTCGGATATAATTCCAGCTATAAAGGCGCTAAAGACTGGTAAAGCTGCTGGACTGGATGATATCACTGTGGAGCAACTTAAGAACCTAGGCCCAGTTGGTGTGTCATGGCTTCTTGCCTTTTTTAATGCCTGCCTTGCGAGCTCTAAAATCCCCAAAATCTGGAGGAAAGCTAAAATTACGGCACTGCTTAAACCTGGGAAGTTGCCTGACAACCCAAAAAACTATCGCCCTATCTCCCTTTTATGCCACACGTTCAAATTATTCGAACGACTTTTACTCAATCGCCTCCAAAATATCATCGACTCGGAACTTATACCCGAACAGGCTGGTTTCAGACCAGGTAAATCATGCACTGGGCAAGTCCTTCGATTGTCACAATTTATTGAGGATGGATACGAGGCACGAAAGATTATTGGCGTGGTATTTATTGATCTGTCAGCGGCTTATGATACTGTAAATGTCAAAAGGCTTCTGGCAAAACTGTCTGGCATGATCGGTGATCAGGGTTTCATACGAATATTAGGTGAGATGCTGCGAAATAGACGATACCAAGTTCTCTTAAGCTCGAAGAAAAGCAGATGGAGATTGCAGAAGAATGGCCTGCCCCAAGGGAGTGTTCTAGCGCCAATTCTATTCAACATTTACACCAACGACCAACCCAATATCCGAGACTGCGAGAGGTTCATATATGCTGATGACCTCGCACTGGCAACTCAATCTAACAATTTTGAAGATGCCGAGAAAATCCTGGAAGCTGGCTTAAAGGTTCTCGAAAGGTACTACAAAGACAATGCCCTCAGACCGAATCCATCAAAAACACAGGCATGCGCTTTCCATCTCCGCAATAAAGCAGCCAGACGGACTCTGAACATCAACTGGCAAGGAGTTACCATCGACCATTGCAGTCGCCCTACATACCTGGGAGTCACTCTCGACAGAGCACTAACATTCAAGGATCATTGCCTGAAAACTAAAAAAAAGGTGGGCACGCGTAACAACCTGCTCAGGCGTCTAACTTCAACTTCCTGGGGTGCCTCCCCTCAAGTACTTCGAACTTCTGGCTTAGCACTTTGTTCTCTGCGGGCGAATATGCGTCCCCGGTGTGGCATCGTTCAGCCCATGCTAGGGAGGTAGATGTAGTTCTGAATGAGGTCTGCCGAACGATTACAGGTTGCCTTAAACCGACCCCAGTTCGTGCACTATACCCTTTAGCGGGCATAGCACCACCACATGTTAGAAGAGAGATTGCAAGCGCAGTGGAGAAACTTAAACAGGAGTCGGACACCAGACATCCTCTATACGGCGCCCAACTGCCAACACAACGCCTTAAAAGCAGGCATAGTTTTTTAAAATCCGCGGCGTCCCTGTCAGGAAACCCGGCCGAAGCCCGATGTAAACTGTGGAGAGATGCCTGTCCCCCTCCCACTCACTACTTACCCCCAAGTGAGCATCTTCCTGCTGGGTCTAAGTTTCCGTGGCCCATCTGGAAATCCCTGAATCGCCTCCGATCTCAAGTGGGAAGATGTAATTCCAACCTCGTCAAGTGGGGCTACCTGAACCAAACAGCAGCGGGGTGTGGTTGTGGAGCTGCGCTGCAAACTATGCCCCATCTCCTATCCTGCCCTCTGAGCCCAAGAACCTGCAGCCAGAGCGATCTCTGCGCAGCCACCGATGGCGCCGTGGAAGTGGCGAAGTTCTGGGCTAACAACATATGATGATTGTCGTGCCAACGACACGAAGAAGAAGAAGATCTTACATTGTTCTTACATTTATTTTTCTTATTCACAATGTAACCATGGAAAAAAGTTACCATAGAGTTTACTGGGGCCTAATTCTCCTAAAATATATCTTGATAAACCACAACCGAACCAAGGCCGAACCGTTCATTCAGACAGTTTTCAATTTCAAAAGCTATCAAATTGATTGACACAAAATCAATCATTTTGAAAGTTTTCGAAAACAAAAACTGACTGACGGTTGTGGTTCGATTGCGTTTGGCAACAATTTATTTTAGGAGAATTGGGCCCCTGTTCGTTCTTCGCCATAAGAATCTACACTTTGAACGCGGCAGTAAATTCTGTTTTTTTCGACAATTCACGAGTGCCTGTAAATGGTATAATTGAAATAAATGCGTTGTTTTGACTTTGAGTTGGTTATTTAGGTTATTACTCAGACTAAGGCCGTGGTCTTTCTCAAACGCCTGATGCCTGCTGCTTAAGTGTGTGTCCTGAGTGACGGCGCACGGGCGTATTGCGGATTACGGAGCGGTTTTACCGTTGATACCTGTCCGGGAAAGTTGACGTGTACGCGCGTGTTTAGTGTTTCGTTTATTTTACTTTGGTTTTAATAATGTCGATATCAAAATTGAAACGTTTCGAACATTTATTTAATGCGCCGTTAATTCCGCCTGCACGGTGCGCCGTCACTCAGGACGGACACTAAAGGCGTATACATAAAGGAAGCAGGTAACCAGCGCCGACCTACCAGCGCTTATCGGTACTGGTCCGTGCAGGTAACCGCTACATAAAGGAAGCGGGTAGAAGCAGGGGCTTGTTTCCTTGCAAATACAGCAACAAATAACGGGCTACCAACGCTGATCGCAGCAGGTCGGAACTTGTCGGCGAAGTTCGGAGCTTGTCGGCGGTAGTTCGCCACACAGTCTAGAGACTACCTGCGCCGACTAACTGCGCGGGCCACCCCTGTGAGCACGGATCTTTTAACGAGTCGATTCGAGAAATTTATCTATTCTAAACGTCACATAAGACATAGATAAAACGACAGCAGTTGTTTCAGTTATCATTATGAATAAATTTTACAATGGGACCAAACATGAAATCACGAAAAAAAAACAGCTGTACCCTATACAGGGTGTAAAAAGACCCATCACATAGCCGAAATCTACGCACTCTGTACACCAAACTAAATTACATTGACCAAAAATAATTGCTGGAAAACGACTTTTATTTTTTGGCATGAAAAAAAACGCTTTTTTTTGTTGTGGCGACGCCGCGCGTTTGCATGCGTGCAGCGGCCACACAGCCGAGCCAAGGCGGTCGTGTGCGTTTGATATTCATTGCGTTTTTGTAACTTCAAATGCGTAATTTGTTAGGAAAAATTGAAATTTTTGATAATGTTTGTATGGAAGAAAGTTTAGTAAGTAATATGACTTGGAAATCGTTTTTGGAAAAAACTAAAAAAAAAAAAAGTGTACTTTAGTTTTACCTTCAATATCTCCAAAATCAACGATTTTCCAGGTATGGTTTGTTCGAAAAAAAATGATCCCAATGATGGTAGAATAAGTGGTTTTCGTTATCGTTAAGGGTCTTTTTATCTTTTGGTCGTGGGTGGTGCCGTCTTATGCAACTGTCCACTAATAGAACGGACTAATAGTATAAAATATCTTGGAGTTATAGTAGACAATCTCCTAACGTGGAAAAAACAGGTTGACTCTATTGTGGCTCGCGTTAGGCGATTGATTTATGTATTTAAGAAGCTTAGAGCGGCTGCTGATTTCTCGTGTCTGTTAATGATTTACTTTGCACTCGTTCAGTCAGTTGTAAGTTACTGTATAACAACGTGGGGGGGAACCCATAAGACAACCATGTTGAGGTTAGAGAGGGCCCAGAGAGCAGTCCTAAAAGTACTAGCGAAGAAACCAATTAGATTCCCAACATCTGAACTATATCTACTCTGTAAGGTTCTCACAGTAAGACAGCTGTTCATACTTCAGACTGTTCTTAAGAAACACAAGCTCCTACACTACGATCCACAGTACGTTGCTAAGAAGCGACGGTCTGACAGAATCTGCAAGACTGAGATCAGCAGACTAGCGGTGGTAAGTCGCCACTTCGACCATATCAGCCCCAAAATTTATAATAAAATAAATAGGACATTAAAAATTTACCCTTTGACTAGAAATTTATTAAGAAAGAATTTGACCGAATGGCTAAAATCCAGATCCTATGATGAAACTGAACAACTTGTAGTAACTTAACATAACAACTCACACATTAAAACACAACCACGTACATACATACTATATACACATACACACACAGACACACGCACACGCACACAGACACACACACACTTTCACACCCCAACACCTCATAGTACACTTGATTTGATTTTTAATTTTATTTTTAGTTATAAGTTCACGAATTATTCATAGCTATTTCCTTGAGATAGCCTGGAACAAATTGTATTACTCTGTCCTGTTGTCGGGCGTTGATAGCTGCGCCACAGTTTATACTTTTGTAGCTATCATCGTTTCTATTGTAAAGATTGTAACTAAATGGTTCCAAATAAACGTTTATTATTATTATTATTATTATTATTATTATTTTTACACCCGATATTTATGTTCGCATAACTCGTCAAAATGGAGGGAACAGCTGATTATTTTTTCGCAATTTCAGGTTTGGCCCTATAGTAAAAGTTGTTCATAATGATCTATACATATAAAAGGAGAAGCTGAATGACTGACTGACTGATCTATCAACGCACAGCCTAAACCACTGGGGTTATAAAGTTGAAATTTTGACAGTAGGTTTCTTTTGTAACGTAGGCATCCACTAAGAAGGGATCTTTCGAAATTCAACCCCTAAGGGAGTTAAATAGGGGATGAAAGTTTGTATGGAAAGTCGTCACTTAACGGGTTCAAAATTTCACGCAAGCGAAGCTGCGGGCGAAAACTAGTGAGTAATATGACCCCTTAAGAGGTTGTTAGTGTTTTTCCAATAACTGTACGTGTTTTATTGAAGTTTTCAGACACGGTCTCAATATCTGTGCATGTTTTATTGAAGTTTTCAGACACGGTCTCAATAACTGTACAAGTTTTATTGGAGTTTTCAGACACGGTCTCAATAACTGTACATGTTTTATTGAAGTTTTCAGACACGGTCTCAATAACTGTACATGTTTTATTGAAGTTTTCAGACACGGTCTCAATACCTGTACATGTTTTATTTAAGTTTTCAGACACGGTCTCAATATCTGTACATGTTTTATAGAAGTTTTCAGACACGGTCTCAATATCTCTGAACCAACGACGTAAGAAGTTCACATGTCTCTCAGCTCACAATATTTATTTGAAGAGCTTCTTCATAACATTTGGAGTACCGCCTCACTTACACGTACCCTCGCACTAAAAGTTGAACACGACGAATCTAGTCTATTCGTCGTATAAATGTTACAGACTATTTTCTTTACCTCTTTTTTTTAAGATATTTTTTCAGCAAACCGACATAGATTGGCTGAATATCTGTTTTCATGTTAGGAAAAGTTCCAGATATAGAATAATGGTAGACGAAGGTCCGCTATTTGTTCGAGCCCGACACGGTATCATACTGAGCGAATAGGAATAAAAGATTACGTGTTACTTGGCAAGAGCGAATTCGGTGTTTATTAGAAATTTCTGTTTATGTCTGTGTTAGGCGTTTATTTTGGCTTATTCTTGATATTTTTCAAGGGATTCCGTATTTTTTATCTTAAAATATGTGTGACGTTCGTAGAATTAATTGGCTGAGTTCTATAGATAAGAAGTGCATTTAAAAGGGTCACTTGTAAAATAAAATTAGCTACTCCAGATCCTTAGGAACATTTATATGTTACGAGTAGCTCCGTGGACAAGTCGTAGCTATTTTTAAACGCATACTTGTCAATCCAAAGCATAATTAATTCAGTTGAATAGTCACTTAAAAATTACAAGCATTATAACCATTTTTTGGATGTTTTTTTATAAGGAACTTGCTATACAAATTCATTTAAACTAAAGTACAATACACTTTATGAAATGTAGTATGTATTACAACACAAAATAAGGTCAAAACTTTGATTCCCAAAATAGAGCCGAGAGCCCCGTGTTATGGGAAAAGCGGTGCTCTTCCCTCCAAAACAGGGACACAGGACAATGGTTTTACACCGAAATAAACACGTAATACCTACCTCAAGCGTTTTTTAAACATTTGGAATACACAACTTCTGACATATCAATGCCGAAGGCTTGTTCTTGAACGGGAGTGATTGATTTATTGAATCTGGCAATACCGGTATAAAATTCTACGTGTCGCTCCATCAATTTACGAATCGTCTTTGTGCCAAGTATCGAAATTGATCTCCTATTTCAGGGTTATGGAGTAACATGAATACAATCTCATTTCAATGCCAATTATTGATTTCACACAGACTGTATCAGATTTTTATGGTCGTAGGTTTAAATTGCAAAGCTGCCCACTGTTACTTTTTTTTTGACATACCTGTTATAGTCTATTTAGATTTTTTCATTAGGTATTCCATTTTGGCATGTATTTAACGCGGCGACAAACTAATATGATTTAGGGTTTTAAAAATAATTAAAATGGGTAGCAAAAATAATAGGTTGGCAGCTACAGTGAAGTAGCTTTTTAAGCAGGCAGGGGGTTTTAAAAATAATTAAAATGGGTAGCAAAAATAATAGGTTGGCAGCTACAGTGAAGGAGCTTAAGTCGACGGAGCCCCGCTGTGCGGGGCTCCTATTTCTGTCTGCAGGGTTTAAAGTAACCTAACACGAAGGGGATGACGGGGGCTAGAGTGAGCGAGCGAAGCGAGCGAACGAAGCCCCCGTCATCCCCTTCGAACCTAACCTATCCATGTCGGGATTCCCCTAACCACCCTGCTAACATTATTAGTCGCCAAGTCATTATTTATAGCTCCTCGCCTCATTTTATTAGTTGCAAACACTTAGTCGCCTTTTAAGTTATTAGTCACCTGGAAAATAATAAGCCTTCCATTTTTGTCACACTTATTTCTCGAAAAATGCACGTGAATAAATCGTAATCCTAATCCTAACTTCCTAATCCTAGCTTAATATCATAAATGCGAAAGTAAGTTTGTTTGCTTGTTACCTTTTCACGCCTAAACCACTGAACCGATCATCCTGAATTTTTTTTTTACGTTGTCAGGTGTACAGAAATGGACATAGGGTACCTATCATCCCGAAAAAAAGTACTGTTCCCGAGGAAAACAACAGTTATGAAAATAGATGGCGCCACGTGTCTTTCGAATCATGATTGAATTATTATTATAGAAGCTTTAGTAGTGTGTTAAGACTGTTTTTTTAAATTATAAATTAACGTGAGCGAAGCCGCGGGCAAAAACTAGTTAATCATAAATATAAATGCGTCTTACGAAAGTTATAATCCAAAAATTTGTTTCTATTTGTGCTGTGGGATTATAATATTAAACATATTCCACCTTATTACAAAACATGGTCTAAGAAAAACCTAGGTTTTAAAATAGCCCCGTCTCTTTTTGTTATATAACATAAGAAAGCGATGGGTATATTTTAAACCTGGGTTTACCTTAGTCTTGGTTTAAACCATCTTTTGTAATAAGGGGGCTTGTGTTTTTGTTATTTTTATAAAACCGTTGTGAATAAAAAATCCTTGTAACTTTCGAAATTTACCCGAATGTCTAACAAACAATATGGCTGCTACATTGGTAAAAAGTAGGTTTGCGAGCAAACAGTTTGCGTTAAGTCGGGTAACAATATACGAGGGACAAATTGCGAGACCAGACGTCACGGTTTGACGGCAAAAGCCTAGAAATGTTTTTCATAGCCCTCAGACCCGACATGGATCAGTAAATGTCAGAAAAAATATACAGGGTGTTAACGAATTCGTGTAATTCCTTAAAACCACATGATCTACTACTAGTGTAGACTGGCCCCGCACGGGATTTAGCTTGATTAAAAATAAAAAAGTTTTTTTTTTATTTTTTCATGCGGCTTTGTTACCGATCATATCTAAACCACCTAATAAGGATTCAGGAAAAAAATAAGATTTTTTTTTTTGCAAAAAAATAATTTTATTTTTGTGAACATTTCGATGCCACGCATAAATTAATAAAAGTACGGTGACACGGCTGGCAGGAACGACTAACGCGATATCGTTCTTTGCAGTCAGATAACTCAAGGCTCTAAAAATAATCAGAAATTGAAAACCAAATATTTTTTTTGAATATTTTTTTTTTGGTTTATTTTTGAAAATTCCCATTTAGTGTTAATCTGTGTCACCAGTAGATCACGCGCTTTGAAGGAATTACACGATTTCGTTAACACCCTGTATATTGCGAACACTTTCGTGTTATACGATATACAGGGTTACTGGTAATTCGACGTATTCCTTGCACCACGTTATAGGGGGGCTAATATGCAACAAATTTAACCCCACATATGTTCTACGAAATTCAATGGATTTCGAGATATTGCAATTTTTATATTATTTTTAATAATACCCGGAATTCCTCCTTTAACATTATTTATTTGTAAAATATCGAATTGATCGGCTTTGATTATGATATTAGCTTGTAGCTGATACTTTTACGAAGCTTTCTGCGTATTTAACAGTTTTTAATGACCATCCAATTGAGAGTAATCATTTAAAATTAAATAAGTACATTAGAAAATCATCGAGGTACACGATAAAGAATGATGTTTATCGCAAAAATTTACTATGACACTAAGTGTACAAAATGCAAGACAAACATCCTTATTTAATCAGCTATCTAACGAGGTATAGACGTTCAAAAAATATTTAGAAACTAATGTAAAAATGTCATAAAATTCTGACAAAGGCGATTTCTGAAAAATCTCTACAAGCATGCAGGTGGCCCGTTAGGTGCAATTAATTGCATAATCCTCGCGTAGAGATTAAACAGCAGTCTGTCGGGCACCAACTGTCCTCTAAATGTCAGGATTAGATTAGGTCAGGTCGTTAGGTTATGTTTGGTCAGGGTTAGGTGTGCGAGGGAACACCGGGATGGTTTTAGTGAGTAAGAGTCTGACAGACCCCTCCCCCCAGGGCGGAGGACATACATGAGGATTTCCAGTAGAAAAAAAAATGATGAGGTTAGGTCGTTAGGTTAGGTCACGGTTAGGTTAAGGTTTGGTCACAACTTCGATGCCCTGGGATCTGGAAGCGAGGGCCCTCGCGCTGATATATCGCCAAAGCGAGGAGGCGCTTGAGCGGAGTGGTCTCCGCCAGATCCTAGTGGCTGTGGAGGGAACGACTTGCGCAACCCAACGCAGGGCACGCCGCATTAGTGGCGGTAAGACCCGTAATGGAGGAGTGGCTGGAGAGGCGGCATGGCAACCTCAGCTTCCAGATGACGCAGGTGCAGATATCTCAGCGCGGGGGCCCTTGCCTCTAGATCCCAGGGCATCGAAGTTGTGACCTTTTTTTTTTTTTTCGGGGTGGAAATCCTCATGGATGTGGGGTCTGTCAGACTCTTACTGACTAAAACCACCCCGGTGTTCCATCTCACACCTGCGCCGAGGGTCGCGGGAACTTACGACACTTCCGCAACCCCCAACTGGTGCCGGCCCGCCGCAGCGGGCCTCCTCGGGTTAGCGGGGGGAGTGAGGTGTTAGACTCCCCCCGCGCCGTCTAAGAGGGGCGCGCTTGGAACACTTCGCGCCGCCGCCTCGGGTCCTGATGTGTGGGGGGCGACAGACTTCCCCAAGTCCGTCGCCCCTGGACCCATTTAGGGGGGCTGGAAGAGGGCGTTGTCCGCCCTCCGCCGACGCCCGGTGCGTCTGCTGCGGGCCGGGTGAGTGGAGGTGATCTCCCTCACCCTTTCCGCATCCTCCTTCTGCGACATGACCGTGTCGCAGAAGGACACCACCGCGTCCCAGGACTCCTCGCTGTCGACCATGGACTCGACCACGGCCGACAGCGACAGGTCACCGCCTACTCCTGAGATGAGGGCACGGCGCGGCTCCTCCCAAGCGGCACACTCTGCCAGCGTGTGCCACGCCGTGTCCTCCCAGCAATCGCCGCAGTGGTGACACCGGGCGTCTGGCTCCCTGTTTATGCGACACAGGTACTTCCCGAAGCAACCGTGCCCCGAGAGCACCTGCGTCGCCCGAAACGACAGGGAGCCGTGCCTCCTCCCGAGCCAGCGCTCGAGCACCGGCCGGACCGCCCCGACGGTGGCGAGGCCGGCGGTAGGGCGTGAAAGCCTGTCCCGCCATTCCGCCACCAGGGCCTCGTGCAGCTGCGACCGACGCAGCTCCAACTGTCGCTGCATCGGCCGCTCGCCCCGCGTTCTCGCTTCCTCGCGCTACCGATATAGTGACGCGAGTACTAACGCCTCGAGGTCCCAAGGCGGAGATCCGGCCAGTACGCAAGCCGCCTCGCAGGAGATCGTGCGATACCCCCTGATGACTCTGACGGCCAGCGCTCTCTGCGGCTTTCGCAGAACAGCGATGCTGCCGGCCGTCAGGTCAGCCGCCCAGATCGGGGCCCCGTACAGGGCCATCGATCGCACGATCCCAACGTAGAGCCGCCTGCAGGCGAGGCTCGGGCCCCCCAGATTGGGAAGCAGCGTTGACAGCGCCCCAGCCGCGCCCAACAGCTTGGGCGCCAGCCGCTGGAAGTGGGGTCCGAAGTCCCACCGGCTGTCGAGCACCAATCCCAGGTACTTCATGGTGGACTCGACAGCTATTCGGACCCCCCCCACAATGATGTGGGATCCGGACGGCGGCGCCCGCCGAGGGCCATGAAAGACCATGGCCTCCGACTTGCTGAGGGCCACCTCCAGGCCAAGGAGCCGTATGCGGCTCACCACCTGTGAGACCGCAGCCGTCACCAGCAACGCTGCCTCCCTATACGAACTCCCCCGAGCGGTGACCAGCGTGTCGTCCGCGTAACACGTCAGGTCTACGCCCGGTGGGAGTTCCCCCCTCAGCACCCAGTCGTACCCGATGTTCCACAGGGGCGGGCCTACAACCGAGCCCTGCGGAACACCGCACGACATGCGGTGCCGGTGTCCGCCATCACGTCCCACGTAGGTGACACACCTCTCCGACAGATAAGCCCCAACGATGCGGCGGAGGTAGAGAGGCACCCGATGGTAACGCAGTGCCTCCCTAATACAGCTCCAGGGCAGGGTGTTGAAGGCGTTGGAGATGTCCAAGGACACCGCCAACATCACCCCACCCCGGGACACCGCTTCCTCCGCCAGGACCCTCACCCGCGACACAGCGTGGATGGTGGAGCGCTCATGCCGAAAGCCAAACTGGCTCTCGGCCAGGTCCGGCCCCTCAGTACGCAAGTGGCCGGCGAGGCGGGCAGCTATTATTCGTTCGAACAGCTTACCCACCTCGTCCAGCAGCACTATGGGCCGGTATGCGGACGGCGAGTCCGCAGGGCGCCCCGCCTTCCTGAGCAGGACCAGATCGAAGTTGTGACCTAACCTAAGCCTAAGCGTGACCTAACCTAACGACCTAACCTGACCATATTTTATTTGCCTACTGGATATCCTCATGGATGTCCTCCGTCCTGGGGGTGGACAGAGGGGTCTGTCAGACTCTTACTGACTAAAACCACCCCGGTGTTCCCTCGCACACTTAGGTACTAACCTAACCTACCTAACCCTGACCAAACATAACCTAACGACCTGACCTAATCTAATCCTGACATTTAGAGGACAGTTGGTGCCCGACAGACTGCTGTTTAATCTCTACGCGAGGATTATGCAATGAATTGCACTTAACGGGCCACCTGCGTGCTTGTAGAGATTTTTCAGAAATCGCCTTTGTCAGTATTTTATGACATTTTTACATTAGTTTCTAAATATTTTTTGAACGTCTATACCTCGTTAGATAGCTGATTAAATAAGGATGTTTGTCTTGCATTTTGTACACTTAGTGTCATAGTAAATTTTTGAGATAAACATCATTCTTTATCGTGTACCTCGATGATTTTCTAATGTACTTATTTAATTTTAAATGATTACTTTCAATTGGATGGTCATTAAGAACTGTTAAATACGCAGAAAGCTTCGTAAAAGTATCAGCTACAAGCTAATATCATAATCAAAGCCGATCAATTTGATATTTTACAAATAAATAATGTTTAAGGAGGAATTCTGGGTATTATTAAAAATAATATAAAAATTGCAATATCTCGAAATCCATTGAATTTCGTAGAACATATGTGGGGTTAAATTTGTTGCATATTAGCCCCCCTATAACGTGGTGCAAGGAATACGTCGAATTACCAGTAGCCCTGTATATTTTATAGGTTTAAGAGGCTGAACACACGGTAAGTTAGACATTTATGTTCATATTTTATTATCACGTCACATCCTTGACACAAGTAATTTATTTTTAATACAAAATAAAATTTTAATTATTATTTAGTGTTCTTAAATAAAATGCTAACTGACAAGGACAATACTTTTTGCCTGCCGCGTGTCCGAGTCACTAAAATGGAGTTTTAATGAATGTTTTATTACAATATTTTTATTGAAACATTGTACTACATTTTTTCCTCACGTAACCATCCGACAGCTTCCGAAGCAAACTCTCAAGGGAGTGTCTTTAATTTAGTGAGTCTAGTATAAAATGCACGATGAGGACCGGCGCCCACTGACGGCATGGCGTGGCATAGCGTGGCACGGCGCGCTTCGGCATACCGAATCATCCTGTGGCATCCCGCCGCATACTGAAGAATTCCGCGGCATACCACGTCGTATCGCAGGATGCTTCGGCATGCCGCAGCACGACGAAGCCTCCCGCGGTATGCTAAGCAAATACAAGTGCTAAAGGTATTCAAAATAAGGTTTAAAATTCATTGTCGCTGAGGAAGAAGAGAGACACCTTTAGCACTCACTTTCCTTAACGTACAACAGTAATCTATGCGTCTCACGTGTTGCAGCGGCGTGCCGTGGCATCTTGTGGAATGTCACGACGTGCCGTAGTATCCCGCCACGTGTCATAGTCTCTCGGGGAATGACGTGACGTTCCGCGGCTTGCCGCGGTAAGTCGCGTCATCACGCGAGACGTTTCGATTAAAATAAAATAATGTCAGTACTAAACTCATTGAAATAAGGTCGAAAATAATTTGTCGACAAAAAAATAATCCTTTGCCAGGCGCGTCACTGGGCGCTTATGCAAACCTTTTTTATACAAAGTTAGTCGGAAAGGGGGTACTAATCCGCGGTCCGCCAATAGTATCACTGTTCATAGCAAGCGTTAACATTTCAAAATTCGATGAATAACGATTTGTATTTCATTTTTTTTTATTATTCTTCTCTGCTTTAGTTACAAATTCGGAAAATAGAGCTTCTAATCCATGACCCCAATTTTAACCTAAAATATAAACACAGCTGATCATAGCTGAGGATGGATAGATTTTAGCATATTATCTATGAAATCTTTGAACAGCTATTTCTCTTAAACTATTTAATTTGAAGCAAAGTTGTAGAACAAAAGTTATTCATTATTATGGGTACTTTAACACCCTTTCGGATTAGTACCCATTTCCGGCTAACCTTCTATAATAACTTTCGTGAGTGACATTCACGGTTCGAAGCACTCAGACTAGTTTCGAACTCAATTGGAGCTCTTAACAAACATTTCTATATAACAATGATGATGATGATGATCTTTCCGACCGTTTTCGGCTATGGCGATCATTTCGACTCCTAGTCAGTCGGGCGCTGGTGCACCCGAAGATGGCTTATGTAGCCGATCTTCGTAGCGAACTCCCGTGCACAATGAGGGCACGTGAGTACGCCGCTTACATAATTGTAGTACATGGCGGCGGGTGGACGGGCCTTTAGCTCATCGTGCTTAGCGTCGAGGTCAGCTTTACGCTGCTCCTCGAACTCGCAGACTTGCCTCTTCACAATCCCGCGCCATTCCGGGCGCTGTGCTGCCAAATCTTCCCATCGCGAGGGCTCGATGTTGCATCTTTTCATATGTCGCTTCTGAACATCTTTATATCGGAGGATTTGTCCGCCTTATTTCCGCTTACCCTCCTCTAGTTCAGAGTAAAAGATACGCTTCACCACTCTTTCCTCCGCCATACGCGATACGTGATTACACCACCCAAGTTGCCGACGCATTAAGTAGGCTTCAATGCCCATTCCTATATAATAGCTTTCGTTAGTGACATTCATGGTTATGATTAACTCACATGCATTTTATCGGGGCTCCCTGACTAGTTTCGAAGGAGCTCTTAATTATGACTTTCACGCGGCGATATCGTGGTCCGAAGTTACATCGCCGAGTAAACAACTCATTAAGGGCACCCTTTAAGTCCGAATGTCGGGCAACCCCAATAAAATGCACGCCACTAAATTCACACATAATCATAATATGCCACCCTTCATGATAGCGGCCAACCCTTTTGCCTCACAACAAGTCATTCCAGTCTACTGACTTATTTGAGAAGAATGTCAAGCAGCCGAGTTTGACTGCCGTAAGGTCTTATGACAGACATAAAGGCCGACGTGGGTCTGACTCACATGCGTCTCTCGGCCTTCAAAAAACCGAGTCACGTCGCCAATAAACAAAATGAACCGCGCATTCCTACTCCCGATACATTATCGTAAAACAAGTTGAAGTTGGCCGCAAAAATACGTCTGTATATAAAAATATATGTAGGCAAATATCGGTATATGTGCCTGCGTTGTCTCAGAATAGACATGGAAGGATAGTACTTTAAATCTTTAAAAAAGCAAATATTAGAAGAGAGGTACTTAATTTTATTTTTAAAAGTAAGTAATGCACTTGGGAGCAATTAATCTGGGCCACCAAAATAAACCTTATATCTCGGAAACTAAAGAAAGAAGAAGAAAGAAACACGCCGCGTAACAAACTTTAAGAGGCACAAAATACCTTTTATCCCGACGTTTCGGCCGAATTGCACCGGCCGTGGTCACGGGTAGTATTAAATAGACTATAAAATATTTTTTATTTGAATATGCTCATTCTTAGTTTCCGAGATATTAAAGTTTAAATGAAGTTTTATTAATTTTATTTAAGTAGTATTAAATAGTCTATAAAATACTTTTATTTGAATAAGCTATCATTCTTAGTTTCCGAGTTTATGTTGGTGACCCGGAACCATTGCTCCCGGGTGAACTATGAAGTGCTTTTTCTTGTCACAAAATTAATTTAACAAAGGCTGACAAAAGCTGTATTTTACCACCGAAAAACAATGGGTTTATACTTAGAATATTTCCCTTGACAGGATTGCTGTGAATGCACAAGCGAATCTCGCGACCCCGGCCGTAGGTCTTCGGAGGAACAACGGTGGTTTTAGCCAATAAGAGTTCTGACTCTATAACTAACTATCTGACTCATAACCCTCCACCTTCCTCAGGGTGGAGAGTATCCAAGGGTTTTTATTTGCAATTTGTTTGTTTTTGTCTCTTTTCAACGTCAGAGATGACAGAGAAAAAGTCTACGATGGAGTGAGCTTACCCAGAAGACATGACTTATACAAAAATAACAAATAAGAATTTTTCTAACAAAATTCAAAGTAGATCCCAACCCAACTGTTTTCGTCAGCTGACTAAGCGATTTACAAAACTTTAGCCTTCATACATAATGAAGACCTAAGTTTCGTCGTAGATCCTTATTTTGCTAGCAACGTTGAGTGGGCGGCTAGTATGGATCCGAAAACAAATCTAGCCCAACCTTGAATTATAATTTCGGCTTGGAACCTAATAATTATTTTATATTTTTCCCAAAGCACTCAGTAGACCTAGACTTTAAGGGGATGTTTCACCTATCATTAACTGTTCATTACGCTAATTCGGTCTCTAAACTTTTCAATAGCTACATTTGCGTTTCAACACCATATCAATAGTGATAATGATTGTCTCAGAGAGTCGGTCAGGGCTTCGTCTCCAGTTTGCCTTTGTTGGCTGGCTGGAGTGGAACCCCAAGAGTGCCCGCAAGATTCTCAACTCTGCTTGCCTTTATCGGCCGGTCAGAGGGGGGCCGCCGGAGCTATATGCTCGGGGATGGAAGTGTCTAATGGCGTAATAGCGGGGAAACCCACTCCGATCTTTTAGATCCGCGACGGTGAAACCGGGGCCACACCTCTCTACACCTCTAGCCGCTCACACGTTTGTTGCCCTCTTTGCCTATATACTGGCGGCTTTTCAGGGGGCCCAGCTAGTGAGCTGGCGAGTCACCGCCTACCAACACAGTTCAATTTAAAATTTGAAAGGCAGACGCCGTTTTCTTCCGGCAATAGAAGTTAACCGATCCATTAAACACCCCTTCCCATAGACCAGATATTTTTCACCATATTTTACAATAGTCTTGCACCTACTTGGGACGGTCCATGACTGTACTCCAATAGAGCAGCCGTGGATAGTTCCCGGTTGGTGCCCCACCCCATTTTAAATTAAAGTTCTCAAAGGGGCCTGTGCGCGTTGGGCTTGTGTCCCGTATGCCTTCCAAAGGACCGGACATCTTCCGCACAGAAGATGAGCCGTGATTCCAAAGTGATAATGACATGACGTATTTGAACACATAAAAGTCATATTTGTAGGTCACATTTAGCTTATCTGGTCAATAGTTATAGACTACTTATTGATAAGTTAGTGAAATCACCTCTTAGAGGCGATAGTAGTTGTATACCGTCGCCTGGGAGTGAATGAAATGAAACCTCGGGAATGCATTTTTGCATTGCACAGGATCCGTCCAATCCGGTCATGGCATGGATCCTGTGGGCTTTCACGCGGAATAAATCGCGGGAAAAAGCTAGTTAATTAAATTTATTACGAATTTTATATGTCCAATAAAGACGAGTTTCAGTGCCTACAAACTAATTTCACATAGAGCGGCTCTCGTATAAGATTGTAGTACCTTTAAGTGGTGATAAAATAAAAATCACCAAATTGCATTCCCGAGGTTTTCACTCCCGAGCGACGATGTAGACTTTTGATTTCTGCCTCATTAATCTAGTGGTTGCAAGCCCACTGCTGAGCGTGAGGTCCTAGGTTCGATCCACAGGTCAGGCAAAGTGTTATTGGGTTTTTCGTGTGGAATTTCTCATTAGCAGCCCGGAGTCTGGATTTGCGCCCGGTTGATGGCAATATGCTCGCCCCCTATTCCATGGTACTTAAACATAACGGCGAAATGAGGGTGTACTATGTATAGTAGAGGTGTACCTCTGCCCAACCCTTTGGGGAATACAGGCGTGATGTTCTGCCCAGCCTTTTTCCAACTATGTTGTGGTCTGTGTCAGACTTTCGGGCTTCTGACTACCCGTAACGATTGTCATAGGTGTTCGTATGATACTCGGGACCAACGGTTTAGTGTGCTGTTCGAGACACGGGTATGTTATGTATGTTTAAAAGTAGTATTTAGACTTCTTTACAATTTGAAACTGTATCATACTTTTTTGGAATATTCATTTAGCTGAGAGTAATTTGTCTCTATGTACAGGAGTACATAGAGACAAACTGGACTAAAAATACGGTCATGTGTCTGCGACATAGTTGATTAATGATAACCAACTATGTCGCTGACATGTCCGTATTTTTAGTCCAGTAATAGTATAACACGTTCGGTGCCGGGTGTCCTCTAGGAGGGCACCCTGTAGCCGCTTTCAACATGCCGGGTGCCCTCGTGGAGGGCTCATTTTAAATGTTTTTGTAAAATACACCGTCATGGAACAAGCAAACACCTATTTTACGACGTAGTAGCGTATTTTTCACAGTTTTTAACCTACTGCCAGGAACCCTCCTCGAGGGTTCACTCTTAGCGCAAATGTCATGCCGAGGACCATCCTGGAAGGTCCGCTAGCAATTTGTATGGCGGCAGGGCGTATGAGTTCTATGAAAAGTGTGGTGGACTCGAATGTGTTAAGAATCAGATGTAATAAACACGGTGCTTGTTAAGTATTGTTATTTCTTAGCTGTTAGACCTTTTTGCATTATAAGAGTAGTGTCGATTTGCATGCTAAATAAATTCAAATGAAAACATATGAAAAGTTTTTACTTCACGTAAACCATTACAGGTGCTTATGAAAAGTCGAATTTAGGTGCACGGTGCCAATTAGTCGTTTCCTATGGAGAAGAGCCGGCAAGAAACTCCATGGTTACTATTTTAAAATCTATATCTTTAACAATTTGAGTAAGTACGGATACGATTAATGGAATTGAATCGACTTTCTTTGTTTTTTTCTTTGGAACGTTTACCGCAACATGTATAAATATTTCAGAAACACTTACATTCTTGTTTCTGACAGAATGTTTAAACATAAACACAAGGCTTTAGAGATTGCTGTCATAAGTTTTTTAGAGCAAAAAACACTACACTCCAACATAAAAGTCGTTCATAAATAAAAATATCGGTTAGGTTACGTTCTTCGGTACTTATACGCCGAGAGCCGTCAAAATATGTAAGTACGTACGTATATACGTATATGTCGTAAAGCCCAAGTATAAGTTTATAACAAAAATACGTCGTGTATTTGTTCCGATATTTTTTTCTTTTTTATTGCCAGCCTCAATGTGTTTTGACGTTTATATGTTGTCGTGTATAGTAGAGGTTTTATTTTTACGCTGGTCAACTTTTATCGTTCATGTATTGGGGTAAAAATAAGTGCCTGGGGTCAGTTCGGAGAAGTAGAAAAAGCGTGTTGAAAATTTGTATGATGTACTTAATTTGGGGGTTGGCCTGGGAATTCTTTTATATAGAGGGTGTATAATATGAATTCGTGTAATTCCTATATTATACCACGTTGATGTTTTTAAACTTTCGCGATTTGTACACATTATAAAAATATTGCATCGGGTCTTCTCGCGTAACAAACTTTAAGAGGCACAAAATACCTTTTATCCCGACGTTTCGGCCGAATTTCACCGGCCGTGGTCACGGGTAGACTGAACAATAAGAAAACAATACTTTTACCATGACGCATTTTAGCTCCCCGAATTAACTGAAATGATACCGCGCTAGTCGTGCCTAACAGCTGTTTTGACGGGCTTCCATTCATTTATGCATGGCACTAAAATGTTCTAACGAAACAATGTAAAAAAAAATATCGCTTATTTATTTGCGCCGTAAAGAAATCGGTAGAAGGTCATTCAGTTTTACGGGGCCGCATATACATACCTATATGGAAAACTCAATGATCGGCACATCATATTAAAATTAAGTAATAAAAATGCAGAGTAACAGTAACAAATGGGCATTGTGCATTTTTTTTAAATCTGTTAAGATATGAAAACCATTTCGAGGAATAAGGTTACTGATCACATCTCACTATTTAGAAATGGAAAATAATTATGGATTATTAGTATTCCGGGTTATATGTGAATGACCTTAATTTATCCTCCAAATGACGTCATTGCTGGCAGTATGGCAGTAATGCCTTTGCCTACCCTACGATTGTAAATAAAAAAAATTATAGACGTGGTCACGTGACGTGAATGTCATAAATAATAAACAATAAACATAACCTCAATCCTCAACAGAAATTCAACTATTACTATTATAGTGTTTTATTGAGACGGTCAAGCAATAACGATGGAATATAGGAAGTGCTTTGTTCCTACCTGCAAGAACGACACTAAAAATAGCCCAAACAAAATTTTTGTTCGTGTTCGGGAACTCAACTTTCGGAAGGTTCCGCGAGTCAGCTTTGATAAAAGTATCACTCATGGCGATTGGTTGGTCGCTAAATAATATGAAGGGCGTACGATCGAGATTAATTGCAATAGCGGCGTAACGTGGTGTTTTGTTTGTTATGAATTAAAGGCAAGGAACATAATAATCTGAGGTTATTATTTCATTGATTTGACAGTTGACACTATTAACATTTGACATCACTGTTACAGTTTTTAGAATATGGATTGAGGCAAAGGCCCAAAGATTTAATGCCACTGATGACGTCATAGATCACAAATGATATTGAATTTTAAATAATTAATAAAAAAAAAATACAATGAAAATAACAAAAATATTTAAAATGGTTTCTTAGATTACTCTATATTTTCAAAATCTAAAATAAAAAATTGTGGTCAAGAATTTTGCTTCATCCCCATTTGGCTTCTTACGCTGGACTATGACATGACGGATGAATTCTTAAAAATAGTTAATTAAAACTTTAAAAGTTACACAATACACTCCCACTCATTGTCTGGTCACAAATACATACTCACTAACACATACACACAAACACACACACCCACACATACCATTCATTCATTCATGTACTTAAGAGAAATGAAACACTAAAGATGTACTTTTTTTTTTTATTTTACTTTATATTCTCCTTAGATTAAGAATTTATTAGAAATGTACTTAATTACATCGGTTTAAAGAACTTTATTTTCTTATAAAAACTTTCCAGTTCATTTACAATAAGAATTAAGTAAATACATTTCATAATTAAATTTCATTGGCCTCTGGCACATGCATAAATTGACATTCTGATTCATTATTACAATTCAAATCTATTTTAATACATAATAATTAGCTAAATAAATAAGGTACTTATAATAAATAGGAAATTAACAATTTTTAATAAATGTCAACTATTACAATTATCCATTCAGATTACTAAAAATGAATATTCAGAGATTTTCAGATTACTTAGTCGAATATTAATTGATTATTATTATTTATATCGTGCTTAAATATTTTCTAAGTTTAGTTTTAAAAATATTAATGTTTTCGCAGTCCTTTATTTATTTAACACGATAATATTTGTAAACGGAACGAAAGAGCCTAGATCTAAAGACACAGGGAATCCTAGTGTAAGGACTAGGACTTCAACTAAATTATATGTAATCTTTTTGAAACAATATTCTTATTCTTATTTTCTATCAAGTAAAATACCGTGCAGTGTTGATATAAACTTACAGTAATAGATCATCCATCACCAACCGCTTTCGTAAGGTTTGACCGGTTATCAGACTTTCGGGCTTCTGACTGGGTACGGGTGTAACAACTGTCATAGGTATTCTTATGACACCTGGGACCGATGCTTTAACGTGCTCTCCGAGATACGGAGGGGTATCGATGTGTACCGAACGGTCACCCATCCACACATTGACCGCGGTAAGCGCAGCTTAACTTCGCAAATCCTACGATCTGCACCATTGCTAATTAGCCATGAATACTCGATTTAAGAACGTATAAGCTTATAATTCAATGTAAAACACAGCATTGTGTTCCCAGTTCTGAAATGCTTTTTTAATCCTTTTCTATTTTCATAACGGTGTTTATACCATGGGGACTGATTCCATAGTTTTTTTTAACGCAGACTTTTTTTATCCATTTTTAAAATGTTTCTTGTGTGGAAAAACGTATTTTTAATTAGACATTTGTTTTTTCCTAATTCCCTTAACACGAATAAAATTGGTAGTATGATACAGTTAGTATAATTTTCGGTCGACTACCTCATTACTTCCGATTTTTTATCGAATGAGACGTCATCAAATTATTGGCACTTTATGTTTAGCTTTTGTTTTTAGTAGTAGTTTTTTAGTTTTGTGAAATTTTAAACCCTCGTCAAGCCCCTTTAGGTGCAGTTTTAAAATCCAAAAAGTCCGTCTTTGATTATTTAGTTTGCAGAGTTTTTGCCCCACAAGTTAATAACTCTACGGAATAAGGATTTTAAAACAAACGTTGTAATGTTCAAAAACCTTTCCTTAGAGCATGCCTACGTTATTAGAGGTACCTACTATCAAAATTTATAGTTTATAAACTCAGCGGTTTAGACTGTGCGTTTATAAATAAGTCAGTCAGTCAGTTTCTCCTTTTATATACACATTTACCGCCACAAACTTTTCTTCTTTTAAAAGTATTTTAATTTTTGTCTTCATTTTTCGCACCGTATGTTCTCGCAATTAGCGGTTAGTTTCGCGGCCATGAGCACCAACAAAACCATTTTTGCTATCGGAAATATTCGGATATTATCGTAGGTGTCTAGCTGCCTGATCAAATCTCATATCTAATATCTTAACATATTCTTTACTGGCGGTAAACAACTTCGCCAACTTCTAGCCACATACTTCAATATCAGCCTAATCCATTAGTCTAAGAGACCATCAAAGAAAGGCGATAAATGGTAGTAAATACGAAAGGCCGAATTACGGAGAAAATCTGCCCCAATCTCTGGAACTGTGTGCAAGTGTATGAAAAACAAGATACTAGTAAAACTAGGCTTGAATGAAGAGTCTTAAGTTTCCCGACTACTTCACTAGAGAAGTAAACGCTAGGAAGGCCATTAAAAATTGTACATTAGGTAAACAAACCCATGATCATGAAAATTTGATTTTTCAAAACCAGGGTTTTTCTAAGACCATCGTTTGTATTATGGGGGGCATAGTTTTAGAAAACCTTACCACTTTTTCCTCATCATTCAGCCAAAAGACGTCCACTGCTGGATATAGGCCTCTCGCAAGCATCGCCACATCGACAGTTCTGTGCTTCTCGGATCCAGAGGATTCCCGCGACCTTCATCAGGTCATTGGTCTACCTTGTGGGCGACCCACCCACACGAACCTTTTTACTTAACTTTCTTTTAACTTTTTCTTCAATCGTTTAAAAATACCAATTTTACTATTAAAGCAATACAAGGTTAGTTTTAGTATATACGAAACCTAAAACTAGTTTGTTCAGAATCACTAGGAGAATCAGTTCAGTAGCAGTTCTTTCTCGGGAATTTGTAGACCCATACTTAGGTGGTTCTCAGGTTTCTGAGACAGAAAAGACCAATTGGTAAAAATATTATTAGTTATTAATATGTAATTATTATAAGTCCGTACGACTAAATTTTTATGTTGTTAAAATTGTTTGTTCAGTTCCCGCAGACAAACCGTGCAAACGGTTTTGTGGGGCTTAGTATAAGTAAGCTTGTATATAAAACTTTCTTTATAATAAATAAATAAATAAATAATAAATAATCGATTGACATATTTTTTACACCACTTTTTTTTTTTCATTAATTTCAATTTTGTTTCAGTAGGTTTCGTCCCATAACAATTGACGGGAATAGAGACCTTCAGGCTTGAAATGGTCCGCTCGGTCACTTTCCGTGTCTTAGACAACCCCTGCATAGCACATCTCAGGCATTTCACACTTTTTTAGCGAACTTAACGCGACATAAACTAAGGTGTAACTTGGAGATTTACTAAAAAAAAACACATATTCAGGCAGTTCTATTTTCACGGATTCGGATCGGATGCAGTGCGTAAAGCAATATCCGAATTCGGTCCGAGTTTTTTATATCCGTATTTTGACGGATTCGGATCGGATGCAGTGCGTAATCGCTCTTACGTTCCACCTCATAGTAAGTGATTACAGCCGCCTATCATAATATACATCTACAAGACCAAGAGAATTGTTGATGCGTTGCCATGCGTGCCTGTAATTTCACCAACACTCATACCCTTCAAACTGGCAAGCAATGCTTGATTGCTGCTCCTAATTACATATTGCGTAATTATTAACTAAACTATGCAGTCAATTTGACAGTTGTGCGCACAGATAACGTATGCCTGCGTGAGCGACGATGTCGACGCAATAAAATGTTGCCATATTTAAACATTAAATATTATATTACATACAGTTCTAGATTGTTCCTAATTTATTGCGTATTTATTTATTTTCTTTCTTTACATTCACTACACATATACACACACATGTTGGTTTAAGTGAACGGGGATGACCGCTGACTAAAATCCGTGGAGCATAAAGGTTTCAGACGATAACCAGCGTCAAGTGCTTATAGTGCTTGATATTAAGCTGATCTGGATACCTTTTTGGTCCAGCCGTGAGACACATACCCAAGACTTTTTTATCACGTTGTGTCTCTTTGTGCTGTGTCCAAATAAATGTTTCTTTATCTTTATCTTGACGGCAGAAACACACATGGAGGTAGTACTTACCCAGTCAAACTTTTTCACAAGGAGCTCTACTATTACTAAAACTAGCTGTCTATAGTATGTCTATACCCACTTTGCGTGTAGGAAAAAAAAAACGATTGAAAAGGGATCGTGTGGGATTAAATCCTCTTGTTTTGTAAGCACGTGTAAAGGATTACACATGCGTACAACACATCATCGAATTCCCTACGCCGCCACTGCGAAAACCGTTACTTCGATTTTCATTAGATCGAACACTTTATGACGAATCAACGATACTCCTAAACTATGTTACTTCTAAGTCTTATTTGTGCGATGTAACGTTAGTGCAAAACACATTGTATCGAAGAATTTTACACCTATAGCTTATTAGGCCGAATGCTTCTTTCCTCGATAGTACAATTCGACGCGCATTTTTTTTTTACTTTTACTTAATTATAGGTTAAAAAAATGTCAGAAATGGCATAAAAAACATATAAATAATTACAATTCAATTGATTGGCTCGTAAAATTTCCCCTCCAGCCGTTTTCGCAACTGGGATTCGCAACCAGTTGCGAATTAAGAATTTTTCTTCTTTATTCGCAACCAGTTGCGAATCAAGAAAACTTTTCCTTAATCGCAACTTGGTTGCGAACAAAGGGTAAGAAAACATCTCGAGAAAACGTAAAAACATTGTAGAAGATTAAAACAATATATTTATGAAAATATACATAAAAATCCATCTAAAAACCATTTAAATTGAATTGTAAAAACCGAAAATGTTTCAGAGAATCGGATAAAGTTATTATATTTTTAATCCGCTTTTGACAAAAATGAATGTCGATCAAATAGAGTTAAAAATATAAATGAAATATAGGCTTTCACGGGTTTGTATATTTGATCAAATAGTCGCGTACATCAATGATTTATTTATTTTGTAAGTGCAAATAGCATTCAGCGACCAAACTTTTTATTTTATGGCTAAATATCAGTAGATGACAGCTGACAGTAAACAGTTACTATAGTCACAATAGATTTATAAGCTAAAGCAGTATCCCAACTTACTATAATCGCCGGAATTGATTCACTCACACTGACACGCACTGTATACTGAGTATAATGCACTCTTTGAATGTGACTGTATTCCGATGATACCTTAGATTCTTGTTGCAGTGCGTGTCTGTGTGAGTGTGCCAATTCGGAAGATTGTAGTACTGCTTTAGCTTATACATATACAACTTTATTTTTAATATACATCTACAAAAGCCGAGACACCTTCACAAGACTTTCATCAGAACTGCCTGAATGTGTGTTTTTTTTAATAAATCTCCAAGTTACACCTTAGTTTAAGTCGCGTTAAGTTCCCTAGTAAAGTGTGAAATGCCTGAGATGTGCTATGCAGGGTTTGTCTAATAAACGGAACCTGACCGAGCGGACCGTCTCAAGCCTCAAGGTGTCTATTCCCGTCAACTGTTATGGCTACTGAAACAAAAATGAAACTTATGAAAAAAAAAATGTGGTGTAAAAAATATGTCAATCGATTATCCTAGTGATTTTGAACAAACTAGTTTCAGGTTTAGTATATACTAAAACTAACCTTGTATACTGTGTAGTTTTATACTGTGTAGTGTGCAAAGAGCTCTTGCTCAGCAATCTTACTGCTGGGCATGGCCTCTTCTCAGAATGAGAAGATCGTAGGGTGACTAATCAACATTGAGCTATGCTGTGCTGTGCTTAGCTAACTTTCTAGTGCTTATATAGTCTTTTCCACAAACAACTTTGAGCTGCGCGAGTACCTGGTGTGCTGAGCGACTGGATCAGTACAGATCATTATTAGCTCAACAGTAGTCGCGTAGCCACAAAAAGCGCAGCGCAGCACGTATCGCTTGATCCCTGCTATGTTTTAAACAAAGCGCAGCGCATCACGTGTAAGGAACGAGTCAGTAAGTATCGTGTGATCCCTGTAAACAAAGTACAGCCACACAAACCGCAGCGCAGCACGTTTTTTTTTGTTTCCTCATTATGATATAAGATTTGAGCGAAATGATTAAATAGAGCACAGCACAGCGTAGCTCAATATTGAAGCCTTAGGCCTGGACTCCACCAAAGCGAAGACGAGACGAGTGGAGCGGAGATGTGTTTTAAAAAACCAATAGAATTTCGTTAGTCACATCTCGTCTCCACTCAGCTTATGCGGATACCACTGAGCGGAGATATATCATATTTGTATGGCGCGATGGAAGCGGAGATGTGAGGTGTTCCTCGCTGAGATGTGAGCTTTGCCTCGCAAGCTGACGATGGCGCGCAGCGGAAACGAGATGTGTGCGGCGTGCAGTGTCAGATCGCACTAAACTCTACGTTCACATCCAACGCTCACCGCACGCAGCCCAGTTTCGCTCTAGTCAGCGCACATCTCCACCCTAGCCAGCACACATCTCCGCTACAGTCTAGCCAGCACGCATGTCCGCACAGTTTCGTTGGATACACCATCGCTAAAAAACATCTCTTCTCGACTCCACTTCGGACATCTCCGCACATCTTTGCTTTGGTGGAGTCCGGGCCTTAGTCCAACACGCTGGCCTACCGGACTACACACTCGAGCTAACCTCAGACGGAACTGAAAGACAATGCTAACCCAAATGTTTGTTCTTATTGGTCTTGCACTAACAATACAATCAACTAAAGTCCCCGTCACGAGAAGCTATAAATTTTGTAAATAAAGAACTTCTACAAAGTTACGTAGTGACAATTCAATCAACAACAAATAATCCCAAATTCAATCAACTCAAAGTTACATACGTGTAATACGAAACTAACGAGCAATTTCACTTATTCGGGTTATATTTTAGCGATATAAAGAGCTATCGTCTAATGTTTTGTGGTACCGGAACGTGTCTGACTCATGGAACGTCAACATTTGGCCCGCCATTTTGAAGTAAGTTCACACTGACGCTGTCAATGCTGTCATTTGAGTTTTGAATGCGTTTCAGTTTGTTGGTGTTGTTTTCGTAGATTATTATTTATTATTACAGCGTGGAAGGGACATCGTAACACAAACTTCGTGAAAAGGTTCCTCATAAAGCCTTAAATTAATTTACGTAAGTCATTAATATCACAAATGATAGGTTACAGATGTTGTCATTTTTAAGCGCGCAATGTACTGCGAATGCAAACAACGAGTCACAATCACAACCGCAAGCCATTACTCCGCTAACGCGGTACCGGTGCGCGGCGCGGCGCGGCGGCCGTACAGTAAGTACAGTGCCTATACGCATACGCACGCACACATCACAAGTCTGAGTTCGGCACGGAGTCGCGTTGCCGCACAACGCTTTTGTAAACGTGAAAAGTAGCATACCTACGTTTACACTACTGATAAAGAAATCACCTAACAAACACATTGATAAACCGAACTTGAAATTTAGTTCAATTGACTGATTGCTTACAACAAAAAACAAAACATTGCTCGTTCGCTCATAAAATAACATAAGTAGGTACCTACCTAATGATTCCGATGAGGTACCTACCTACCTACATGGCAATTAGTTGCAAACAAATTAACACTCACCTTAATCTCTCTTATTAGGAGTGAGGGACTCCTAATAAGATAGGGTTCAAAGTGGCCGCCACCAACTTGCTCACAAATCCTAGCGCGGCGCAGAGTTTCAGCGTGGACACGGGGCAATAAGGTGGGGTCTCGGACATACTCCGCACGGAGCGTCGCAAGCGATCTCGCATTTCTGCTGCCGTATTGCACTCCGTAACAAAGTCCCTATCTTGACCCCACAGACAAAAATCTAGTGGGGTCAAGTCTGGTGATCGCGCTGGCCAGGGTTGTGGATCGAACCTCCCAATCTACTGGTCACCAAAAGTCGCTGTAAGGTGTAAGGCTGTCGCACTGGAAGAGTCACGTGTGGGGGAGCGCCATCGTGTTGGTACCACGCATCCCGGAAGTGGGCCACCGGCATCTCTCTAGTTACGGGCACTAAACGTATGGTTACGACTGTTACGTATCCGAGGCATTTTCGTTCAAAACACACACAGTACAACACAGACAAAAAAACAACTCTACTGATAATAACTAATACGCTCAAATCCAAAATCACGAAAAACAACACAACCGTTTACAATGAACGCAAATCGGAAACTGAACTGATCAAAAATCGGCGAAATTCAAAATTTTACTTCCTTTACAATTTCGCCGACAAGCCGTCATAGACTCGTAGGCACCTAGATCATGCACAGACCAATAAAATGATAGACTGTGCCAACGCATTAAGTTGTACTGACAAAATAAATTGCGAAAATGGATAGGGTTAAAATTTACTAAAGATCAGATTACATCGGTTAAACAAAGGTGTTAATGCAAAAACAAATGTTTATAACAAAAATTGCCTAAAAAAAAGGTTAATTACTAAAAAAACTTATTTTTTTACATTCAATTTATTAAAATTGATAACAGTATTGGACATACTATCAGAGATCATTAATAATCCCAGATAAAAAGTCTAAATAAAAGTAGTCAATCTGATATTAATTTACGTAATAACGCATCTGTTAGATTCATAGGCACTGGCCGCTATAGCTTTGTTGATACCGCGCGTCGGCGCAGCGGCATGTCGGCTTCTTTGAGTGAGCGCGCGCTCAGTGACTAGTGCCTACACTGCCTACTTTGTTGCACTCACTTACTTTGTTGCGATAACCTCGGTTCGTGAACTTTACCAAAACAGCTGATCGGGAGCACTTTTTAAGTTTGATTTTCATTGCTGTTTTACGTGAAAATTGTGAAATAATTGTTTTTTTCTTTTTTATCGCATTGGGATGGAAAACAATAATGATTTTATACACTATAAATTAAAAAAAACTGCAAAAAAAATCGTAAAAATTAAGAAAAAAGCGACGAAAAATTCCAACGCTGGGGGGTTCAGAATCATGTACTGGATCCATGGTACACGTATACGTTACGATGTCCCTTCCACCCGGTATATGAATAAAATAAAAACCATTTTATAAAAATAAAAATCATTACAAAACTGTTTTTTTTATTTGTTCCAAAGGTTGCGAACCCCTGAATGTGTGTTTACAAAATTTATAGCTTCTCGCGACGGGGACTTTACTTATTGTTATCGAATACCGATACAATATAATGGTTGAGTGGTACTAGCCAATGCAATATAGATTCAATTGTTCTTAAGCCGATTGTGCGCACAGAAGTACAAAACAATCGAAGCTCGTTGATGCATTTTGACCATCAACCAAACTATTGTTTGGGAAGTTAGTTGGTAAAGCTTTCAAATCAAAATCAAACTAATGGTAAGTGCAGATAGGGTCTAAAGTTGAGTTCACGAATCTAAGTAGCTAAGATATACAACGTGTAACATGAATCGATTTCAGAAATTTTTAATATGATAATATTTTTTTAAACGTGCCTTTTACCAATCGGTCTTTTAATTGAGATAAAGAAAATTGAGCCTTATGTCAAGGTCATAAGACAGGTCAGTTAGTAAAACTATTTTCTAAAATAAACAATATTTAAGCACATAAAAGTAATATTTCAGTGTATGTGTTATGATTATAACTGAATCTATATAAATAAAAAGAAAAGCCCTGACTGACTCATCAACACCCAGCCCAAACCCTTGGACCTAGAAAGCTGAAATTTCGCAATGAGGTTACCTTTATAATGTAGATAAGGAATAAGGAAGTATTTTTCGAAATTCAACCCCTAAGGGAGTTAAAGAGGGGATGGAAGTTTGTATGGAAAATCGTCTCTTAATGGGTTCAAAATTTCACGCAAGCGAAACTGCGCGCAAATGCTAGTATTCTATATTTGACGACACGTTTGGTGCAGTGGCTGCGCGATTGGCTTCTGCGATACAGGTTGCCGGTTCGATTCCCGCTAGGAACAAATATTTGTAAAAAGTGTAGGTACCTAAATCAGTCATTTGGCCCAGCGTTATTAGGGTATCTGCCATCTTCCTTTGCGTCACAAAAATATTGTCCAAAAAGAAATTACTTTCCAAACAACAATATTTCACAATACTGCTTCAGCAGTTCGAAAACACTTCAACATGAAAATTTATGCACGAAATACAGTCAAAGTAAAAACGAAATAGTTTTTAGAAAACTCAGCACTTTTCGTATCAGGTGCAGTAACCACAGTGACTTATTACAATTTCAAAAAGTTTCGGCCTTTTTGGACCATTTCCAATGTGCCAGCTACCGGTTGTATTGCATGCGAAAGTTTGAAATATATTCAAGGTGCAAAACATGAAATGTAAAAATGGCCTGTCGAGTCAAATTTGTAGATGCTCTAGTTTGGCTTGTCTGATAAAATATGGAACTACTAATTCCTTCGTTCTTTCCTTATTTTTTAACCGACTTCAAAAAGGATGAGGTTCTCAATTCTGATGTTTACGTTTTTTGGGCATACGAGTATCTCCCTCATATATAGACGGATTTGCAATTTTTTTTTTGTTTGTAAGAATATTCTCCCAAGGTGGTCCCATTTAAATTTAGTGAAGACCTGATGAACAACCTCAGAGATTGACAATGGAACTCTTCAATGGATAACAGCAAATTGCCCGGGATTGCTGTAAGTACATGTTTGTGTATTGTTTATGCCACTTAACTTATCAAGTACTGTAATTATAGACACAATAGATAAACAATGGCACTGACCATGCGGATCGTCGGTCGGGCCACTAGCGGTTAAAATAGAAAAATAAAATAACTTAAAAAAAAGTAAAAATCGACTTCAAAAAACTAAAGAGTAAGATAATTACAATATTATATAACTAACACTTTCAGAAGTTCAATTTGGTTCAGTGTAAAATTGCACCGACTTCTGAAACTGTTAGTTTTATAATATGGTAATTATTTTACTCTTGTTAGGTTTTTTTGAAGTCGGTTTTTACTTTTTTTTTTAAATTATTTTTTATTTTTTGAATATAGTTGGACTGGGCTTTAAAGTACCTGCAATATACTGATAACGTAAACCTTAAAATTAAAACTGAGTAGGCAAGGCATGCTTACACTAAAATATTCATGAAATTACACATTACACAATTGCATGCACATTTAAGTTGTGCCTGCGAAAGCGACAATGTCGACGCGACGAAATGTTGCCACATTTAAATATGGTTTTAGATTGTTCCACTTATTTATTTTGTATTTATTTTTCTTAAATTGAATTTATTTATATCTTTTTACATGCTGCACCGGTCGACGTCATCATATCAACGCCGGCTGTTGCTGAAAATCTCGTACGGATGTCACAGCATTACGCTGAGCGATGGCCGTTTTGCGCGGATGTGGCTCATATTTTTATTTATTTTATTTATACTTTCGCACATAATTAGTACAGAGGCGGACTTAATGCCATAGGCATTTTCTACCAGTCGACCTTAGGGTGATGGAGAGAAAACATGGTAGGTGCACTAAAAAGAGCTAAGTGATGTGTTATGCTATTAAAAATAAACTCAAAAATAACTGAAACATTTTTGGCAATAACCTACATACAAAAAGCATGTACATACATGCGAAAAGACATACAATTTTTTCCAACAGTTTTGATTTGTATGTCTTTTCGCCTTGAATAAACATACTATATTTTCTTTCTTCCGTACACAATTTAATTCCCCTATCCCCATTCCATCACCAAACAACTAGACATACGGCTCTTCTCCATTGTTACATGGTAGATATTCCGCCATTACACACGAAGCGTTTCGCTTCCACGTTCTTAATACCTACATACTTCTAAAGAGTGGAATTCCTTGCCGTAGCCTGTGCTCCACGATTACAACGGAGTTTCTTGCCGATTTAATTTGACCTTCTATACTTGGGAGCAAATAAATCGAGCCACTTCTACTTTTCACGTATAATTGTTATTATTTTTAGTACCTATTATGAAACAGATCAATTCGAAACATATTTCGCCTAAAAGGTTACTTGATAACCTTTACAATGAGGGTAGTTTATTGTCAACTTAGTATATAATCCATGAAACCAAAACTAATAACCAGGACACGTGAAAAAAAGAGTGGCTCGATTTATTTGCCCCAAGTGTATTTGGAACCGTGCAACTAATTTTCGACTTAGCAAAGTACCTGCAATCAAGTCCATTTGAAAATAAAAAAAACTGGTTTGAGTAGGTTTGAGTTTGAAAATAATATACGAAAATGCGTAAATCATTGCAATATGAACTTTATACCTTTGTAATAAAAGTCACATGAAGCGTCTTCGTGAGATTAAGAGACTAACTTTTTTATTTCCAGAATTGTGATTACTTCCTCCGCCAACAAATGAAGGCAAAGATACCCCAAACGATGTAAAGCTTTGTATAACACAGGAAATAATCAACACTGCACTCCCTATAACTGAATACACAAGAGACATCCATTCGTGAAGCAACACAATATCTCCAATTCTATTTATGGTATGTTTGATCTCGATCTCGTGTGACCACTTCGGTACGCCGGCGTATGCACAGATGCAGTGGTCTCTGTTTGGTCAGCAAATGTTTAGACATACGTAGTATTGATGCGTTCCGAGTATTTTGTTTGAGTTGCAGTCTTGTATTGAGAGCCTATAAATCTTTGAGTATTTGGAAGACACATGGAATTTGCAAAGGAAGTGGGCAAATTCAGTTTCTGATTGGGAAGAAGTGTCATTTAGAGTTAGCTGTAGATTGAAGGTCTTATGAGATCAAATGGTTCATTCTAATTCGGAATCTAAATTGAAATTTTTGTCTGCAAACTGCATTCAAAACACACTTTTGCCGAATTTACAAATCGAGGCCAGGGCCTTTCTTATTGACATTGAAGCATTTTGTAATATAATTATAGTAGAGTCAATCTTATGCAACGATCTTTTAAATGCTATTTTGAGACCAACAACTGATTTAATACTTCTTCCGAATAGCATCCCTAAGTCTCTTTTTTTTAACGTGGGCAATTCGTATGGATACCCGCCTCTCTGGGGAAGGTGGGAAGGTGGAAAGTTATGTCGGACTGTAACCGACTAAAACCAAACATTGTGTTCCTCCTAAGATCTATGGCCGAGGATTGCGGGATTTGCTAGTGTATTCACTGCAATTCCAGCAGATCAAACACGTTTCAGTATCCTAGCAAACAAAACAAGTGGAATTGCTACGCAGCTATTGCGCGTGTATCGGTTATGCGGAGATCTGCAACACTACGTCACGAGATTAGCTAGACACGATGTCTCGAACTCTTCCGTAAAATATTCAAATTATGCCTTATTGTGCAATTTTAACGTGTAAAAGTTATAGCAAGACAAAAAAATGTATCTCACAGAGACGTATAAATTATAAAACTTTGATATCTTTCAGTATAATTGTTACGTCTGTTTGGCGACACTGGTTTCCGTAGGTACTAAGGAAGAATAACGTATTTCGACTTGTTTTTCCATTTGTGGTATCGAGCATAAAATTATTAATAAAATAGCAACCCTTAACTCCTGACTACGTTTTATTATCTAAACATTTACTAGTCGTCCTAAACAAACACATTTCTCGCTCCAACCTCTGCTTACCAAAAGATAAAAGAATGATTCAATCCCGACCAACTACTAACAAGGGCCTCAAAGGTAAAGGTAAATATATTTGAGTTATCCTTTTGGGACACAGAAAATTTGTGCTGATTTCGATTCAGAAATTATTTTATGAGGGAATTGTGGATATGAACTGGAAAAGTATAAAGTTTATAACCTTTTTCTACACTATTATTTTAAGGTAAAGAATAGTATTTTGTTTGTTTATTTGGGTGCAAAGCATAGACTTGCGGTTTGAAAACTTACCTTCTTTGCAGAGGTCATGCAGAGGGTCTAAATTCGATCTCGGCCCGCACTTTTGAATTTCTGATGTGTGAATCAGAATTTAATTCTCATTTGCGTTGCTGAATCAAAACTTTGTGAGGAAACCTACACATAAGTGAGTTCTAAAAAATACTTCTCCATAGTTTATGAACTCTGCCGCCCCAGGCCAGCGGCCAGAGTGGTGGAGACCGAGGCCGCTGGCACAGTAGACATATAAGCTAAAGCAGTACTTCAACTACCTACAATCGTCCGATTTGACACACTCACACAGACACGCACTGCAACAAGACAAATAAGACGCCTCGCCCACGGCGACTTTTTGTAGCGATGCTGTCGCGCATGTGTATCGATACAGCCGCGATGCTGTCGCTGGCTGTGTACCTTCGCCCAGATTATGTACGCGATAGTAGCGATGCAGAAGCGCGTTTACAAAACGCGCGACAGCATCGCTACAAAAAGTCAATTTCAATTTCAATTCTTTATTGCAATCCACAATGTACACAGTCATACAGATGGTAAGTATTAAATATGGAAACAATTATGGACCCTGTCGGGCACAGCAAAAGTTTTAATAAGTAGGAGAGAGGAAGAGCGCTTCAATAATTTTTCTTATTAAGTACTAAATATTTAAATTATTTCTGATATGTACATTTAGTTATTATAAATATTTTTTCACAAGTTTATCTATTTATTTATTTGCTATATTAAATTATATATTATCATCGTTTAATTATTGTTCGCTTAAACATTTAGTAAGTATTACAATTAGTAGGTAAGTATATAAATTAATAAAATTATGTATTACAATTAATAGTTTTTATATTTATTTTAATTATTATTTAGATTATAAATTATTATGTTCATATGTTTAGCTCATTTACTTTTATTATTATTTATTATTGAATTTATCCAATAGATATTCATCTATTGTGTAATAGCTTTTGTCAATTAAGAATTGTTTTAATTTATTTAAAAATGTATTTGTTTTGTTTTCTTGTTTTATGTTTTCCGGTAATTTATTATATATTTTTACAGACATAGCATAAGGACTAGAAGAGTGCATTTTTAGACGGGAGGGGGGCAAATTTAGTCTGGTTTTATGACGCAAAGAATATTTTGTTTGTATGTCTTCCCGTGTGGTGTAAGAATCTGGGTATTTTTTTTTTTTTTTTTTTTTTTTTGTTTTTTTTTTTTTTTTTTTTTGTTTAAAAAAAACGTTGCCCCACACTAAGATTTCTCTTGTATCGTGGGTGCGTTTACAGACACAAATCTCACAAACAAACGCCCAGACCCGGAACAACCATCTGTAGGCCATACAAATTTTTGTTCCGTGTGGGAATCGAACCCACGACTCGTAGCGCAGAAGCCAATCGCTTAGCCACTGCACCAAACGTGTCGTCAAATTTGCGGACTAGTTTACATAATTCCAAGATATAGATACTAATTAATGTGAGAATTTTGTGTTTCTGGAAGTAAGGCTTGCAACTATCTGTTTGTTCTATGTTGGTTATTATTCGTATATAAGTCTTCGTGGGCGAGGGGCCTAAGGTATTTTCGGGATACAGTTCCATACAAAAACAAAAAACTACCCAGTATACAGAGCGTGTCTGTGTGAGTGTTTCAATTCTTGAGATTATAGTAAGTTGAGGTACTGCTGTAGCTTATATGTCTACTGTGCCGCTGGGCACGTTTTTCTACTCAAAAAGGCCTAGGGTCTCAACTGCTAGTTGGACAGTAATGCGCTGATTGTGTATAATTGGGTATAGTACGAAGATATGACTGCTTCGTTGGTCTAGTGGTCGCAAGCGTGACTACTAAGCCTGAGGTCCTGGGTTCGATCCCCAGGTCGGGCAAAGTGTCATTAGGTTTTTCCGTGTGGAATTTCTTAGTAGCAGCCCGGAGTCTGGATTTGTGCCCGGTTGATGGCAATAGGCACGACCCCTATTACATGGGACTTGAAACATAACGGCGAAATGTGGGTGTACTATTTACACCTCTGTCCAACCCTTCGGGGAATACAGGCGTAATCTTTCTTAACAATTCTTTCCATCCAATGGTTGTCTGGAAGAAATTGCTTTAAGCGATAAGACCGCCATTTGTACTGTTCTTGATTACCTGTATTCCTTCTATTTTATTTCTTTTAGTGTACTATAAAGTATATCTATCTATCTATCTAATGTTATGTTTTATGTTAGTACGAAGATATTTTCGATATCATTACACAAAACCTGGCCCATCTACTCAGTCACCTCAGAACACCATCGAAAAGACAATGGCTAGCCTTTGTAAGTCAAGTTTACGCGGACATTTTGGATTAAATCAGTCAACCCTTTCCGTCTATTGATGCACAATACCTCTCTCAAATTGTATTATAACATTATACTCAATGATTTATTATGATTACAATTTCAATTTCCAGAACGGCCAAGAAACTGTATTATGTGTATCCATAGTATGAATAATAAATTTGAACGCTTCAAGGAGGGCAAAAAGGTACCGTTATCTGTCACATTAAGAATAGATTACAGTCGTAACATGGGTTTATCAAGTGCCAGAATGTCATGAATTTGTCATGAAGATTGGCATACAATTGATTATATAAATCTTTTTACCAGTATACGCACTTACTTTTCAAAAACAATTATGTTGAATATCAATAAAGTGACCGTGCCAGCCACGAAATAGAAAAAATAATTGAAAGTGCCCTAATACTTCCTTAGTACGGGAACCGGGGTCACCAAATTGACATACAAATTATATTGAAAAATATCAATGTTTTATACTTTATTTATGTTACGGGTAATAGCTGAAGTGTGGCTATACCTAGTTTTAGCCGGGAAAAACTAGGTGCTGCCAGCCACATGCGGTTAAACTTAGATGTATCCTACTTATCTTCGGTTAGAACTAGGTTTACCCTTCATCATAGCGGGTAGAACTAAGTGCATCCGCACATCAGTGGTTAAGGGGAACCCCGACACGGATAGGTTAGGTTCGAAGGGTAGGTATGACGAGGGCTAGAGTTAGCGAGCAAAGCGAGCAAACGAAGCCCCCGTCGTCCCCTTCGTGTTAGGTTACTTTAAACCCTGCAAACAGAAATAGGAGCCCTGCCCAGCGGGACTCCTTCGACTTAAGCTACACCTAGTTCTAATCAACTGCTACTGGTTGCATCTAGTTGTACCCGGGTAAACCTAGGTGTAAACCGCCATTCGGCTTTTACCCGTAACATATATATCTGTGAGATACATCTTTCGTCCTGCTATCATTTTACACATTAGAATTGCACAATAAGGTGTGATTCTAATATTTTACGTGTGAGTTCGAGATGTCGTGTCTTAGTGCGTAAACACGGAGAAAGCGGGTTGCCGGCGCCGATCTGCCAGCGCTTCTCGGTGCTGGTCCGCGCAGTCAGTCGGCGCAGGTTGTCTCTATACTATGTGGCGAACCAGCGCCGACAAGCTCCGAACTTCGCCGACAAGTTCTGACCTGCTCCGATCAGCGCTGGTAGGCCGTCATTTGTTGCCGTATTTGCAAGGGAACAAGGCGTATTTTTGTTAAGAAATGCCAGCTCCTGCTTCTACCCGCTTCCTTTATGCTGCGGTTACCTGCACGGACCAGTACCGATAAGCGCTGGTAGGTCGGCGCTGGTTACCTGCTTCCTTTATGTATACCTTAAAAAGAAACTGATCGCGTGAGCCAGTCTTGCGGATCTCCGCATAATGTGACACGAGCGATAGCTGCGTGTGCACTACCACTTGTTTTTTCTATTCCGTGGTACGGTCAGCATCAAAAGTAGCTGAACATTTGAGTTTTTAAACTTTGCGTTAATTAGATAACTAATTGATAGGAAGCAAAAAATTTAAGGCATACTTAGAGCTATACCTATCTAGCAGCTCTAGGTATCTATTAAACTTTTTGTTTTAAAACAATTCGTTTTCTAGTTAATGCCAAGTTTAAAAACTCTAATGTTCAGCTACTTTTGATGCTGACCGTACCAGCCAACAGCAGACTTTTAAAAACACATATTTTTGATTGCTCAAGAATGCAGTGAATGGTGCCTGATAGTCCACTTACGGCTGATTTTTCAATCGTCAGCTTATATCTGAGGAATAAGTTTGCAATTTGACAGCTTTTGTATTGAAAAATGTCAAACCGTCATATACACCGTGGGCCCGAGGTACCCGAAAGATTTTATCCACGTCTTTGTGATGGTATTATGAGTCAAATGTTATATCAACGAAAGTCCAATTCAGTCATATTTTTATTTTTTTATTTTTGTTTTTCTGTACTTAATAAATCAATTAACTTTAGTACTTCCTTGTAAACAATACCTTAGGTTGAACTGGCAACATTTATAAATTATCGTGTGAGTGGATAAGAAACTTCATACTTCACAACCCTCCCCGACAAATAAGACATACAGCGAGTATGGTCTGACAAAAGTCGCAACGCCGTGTTCATAGGACTTGTTCCCATAGATATTTTTCGATTCGTGAATTTCCGTAAATAAAGAAAATTCGAAAATTAAGCTTTATTCAACAAACCATATCCTAGCTTTTCGTCTCCTATTATGCATCGGAATCGAAGGTTAATCTTTCGGGTACCTCGGGCCCATGGTGTATATTCCTTAGATAAAAGTTATCTGACGATTGAAAATCGGCCCTAAATGTAAAGAAAATTCTAAGTCATTTATTCTAATTATTATGTAGGTACTAGCTTTTGCTCGCGGCTTTGCTCGCGTTAATTTATAATTTTTTGATCCCAAAATATAGCCTATAGCACTCAGGGATAACGTTGCTTCCTATTGGTGAAAGAATTTTTGAAATCGGGTGTGTAGTTCCGGAGATTACCTCCTACATACAAACAAACAAACAAATTCTACCTCTTCATAATATTAGTATAGATTATAAATATTTATTCTAATTCAGGCGTTAATTTGTCTAACTCTCATAATAGGTACTCAAAACTTACATAGCTTACAATATTGTTATAACAACCGCAGCAATTAATTCAAACTAATTTTCAATCAACACTATTAAAATTGTCTGTAGAAACAGAATAGTTTACAAGACCCAGAATGATGGAAACTTTTGGGCTGTATATAACCCGCAAGAAACTTTGCTTTTGCCGAGTCTCGACCCTCAACTTGAACGATTTTGTTGAAAATAGTTATAGTACTTGTTCCTGTGACCCTTAAAAAGAACCTTCATGTCTAAATGAGGGTTAATGTAGTTAATTGATACAATAGATGTCTGTTTTAATGGAATTTGAGGTCGTGGTGGCCCACAGGACTTGCAGACGGACCTGTTTTTTTAACACAGGCTCAGTCTAGAGATATATACAAGGTTAGTCGGAAAGGGGGTACTAATCCGAAAGGGTGTTAAAGTACACATAATAATGAGTAACTTTTGTTCTACAACTTTTCCTAAAAGTCAATAGTTTAAGAGAAACAGTTGTTCAAAAATCTCAAAAAAAAATATCTAAAATCTATCTATCCCCAGTTATGATCAGCTGTGTTTACATTTTAGGTCATATTTGGGATCATGAATTAGAAGAACCATTTTCTGAATTTGTAACTAAAGCAGGGATGAAGACTTTTTGAAAAAACTAAAATAAAAATCATTTTATTTGGAAAAAAAATATATCGAATTTTTAAATTTTAACACTTGCTTTCAAACAGTCATTAGCGATACTATAAGTGGGCTTCGGATTAGTACCCCCTTTCCGACTAACCTTGTATAGAAAAAGATAATAAAGTGAAGGAAAACACTGCGAGCAAACCTGGTTTTAATGGCATAATAATATATAATAATATATCTACATCTATATAGCGCCACGTGCATCCTCTGGTATGTCCCACTGCTGAGCAAAGGCCTCCCTTTTTGCCTTCCAAAACTACGTTGTGCTGTTTCTGACTATACCAGCAAACATGTCTAGATTGACAATCTCAACTTCAATGTACTCCAGGCGTCATATCTCGTCTTCATCTTTGCCCCAAAAAACTGTGGTTATAACTTATTTGTACTTATCTTTAATATTTGACTCAGATCATTTTCGATGATTCATTTAATCGTTTTTATTCATTCAATTTCATTCATTCAATTATTTTCTGGTTTTTTTTATTCCTTTTCAAAACTAATTATCAACCACATTGTTTCATCAGATAGCTAAGCACTACTACTATTATAGTAAGCACTATTGCTCATTTAGGTACCTATTACAGTGATAAATAATTTCGTATTTTCAAATTAGAAACATAATACTAACGGTGTTATGTCCTTAATTCTTGATGCCTTTGAAGATCTGTTATCAAAAGAGCTCACATAAACGGATTCTTGGAGTTTCGAGACGTTTCCATTGTCTTTTAAAATATTGTTTGTTGTTAGGCATAGAATTTTTGGCAAGGATTTCATGAAAAAGCCTATTCAAAAAGGTGTAGCTTAGTAACAAAGTCATCTATACTAATATTATAAAGAGGTAGAATTTGTTTGTTTGTTTGTATGTAGGAGGTAATCTCCGAATCTACTCATCGGATTTCAAAAGTTCTTTCACCAATACGAAGCTACGTTATCCCTGAGTGCTATAGGCTAAATTTTATAATCAGTAAATTAGGGATCAATACCTAACCGACATTCACGCGGACGAAGTCGAAGGCTAGGCAACCTATAAACAATTAAAGCTTCGTTGAATACATATTCAAATAAACTTGAACAAGGTAATAATTTTGTGCTCTAAATAATAACAATTAAGTACTGGATCGACCCGTGACGGAGCCTACGTTGATTGTTGAACTTCGAATTAAACCAACAGAGCCTATAGCGTTACTAGGTTTCGCAGTATCATGAATATTCTATACAGAAACACGTTCGAAGAGTCTTAAGGTGCCTTTCCACCACAGATGTGCTATGCAGCTATGCTGCGAGAATTTAAAAGCTAAGCTACGAAACTATGTGACCGTTTCCACTGATGCTAAGCTATGTAGCGGAGCGAGTAAGATGCGCTCGGTGACAAACGCGCGCCTACTGTAGCTACACTGTTCTACACATAGCAACACCACTCGCGACCATCCATAGCACGCATCCATAGCTCGCATCCATAGCACGCATCCACAGCACGCATCCTTCCATATAAAAACGTAGCTTAGTTGAATCAGTTTCCACCAGTGCTATGTCATGTGGACCAACGCCTATAATTGTTGGATATCAAACGCGTCCATAACAACGATTCATAACACATCTCTGGTGAAAAAGCAGCCTTAGGGTGCTTTTCCACGTGCGTGCTATGGATGGTCGCGAGTGGTGTAGCTATGTGCAGAGCACCGCGCCAATACTTCCCGTGCCTTCCCTATTGTCGATACGTCGCATAGCTCGAGCTGCACGCCTTCCTCGTTCCGCTACATAGCTTAGCATCAGTGGAAACGGTCACATAGTTTCGTAGCTTAGCTTTTACATCCTCGCAGCATAGCTGCATAGCACATCTCTGGTGGAAAGGCACCCTTAGACTGATTAAAGGTCTCATAGCAGACAGAAAGAAATTGAAAAAAAAACTGTTACAGAGAGACAGCAGCGAATGGTTAGAGATGAGCAACAAAATTACTAACAACTTCATATTTTGAAAGAGTCGTTTAAAGAAAAAAAGGTCCTGGAAATTTGATAAATGACATTTCATAAGAAAATAATATTTTAAACGTGCCTGGATGGTTGAAAAATACTTCATTTTAATTTGTTCGTTTTTTACATTATTGATCAGTACGTTCTGACTTTGTGTAAGGATCATCTGATTCTGTCGTAATTACTTAACAAACCATTTCAAAAATGTTAGTGGTTTTTCCATATAAACATCAGAAAAAAGGAATGTATTTTCAGTACTAAAACTAATACAGTTTGAGAGCCAAATAGAAACAAAAATAATAGCAAGACGCTCTGCCTCCGAAAGAGAACTTGTCAACGCGCAGCTCCCGAGCATCCCGCGGCGCGCGCGCTTGAGCGTGTCTACCGTGTTCACCCCACCATATGTATAAGAACTTTCGTTGGACCTGTGATGCCTTAAGGTACGAGTTCGTGGGCGACTGCATACAGCAGCAGCATACGACGTGTTCCTCCGACACTACTGGTTTCTATGTATTTCTATGAAATACCTTCCGAAGCTAGCGACACGTCGCCCGACTACACGTCGTATGACCGCAGACGACGTGTCGCCCGACTACAGATCAGTAGTGCCACCGACACTTGAGCGACGACACGTTGAATCTTTCTCAAAAAACGAGTTTTTCCAATTCCGAGGAAGAAAAACTGATAAACCAGGTGGCCCAATATCCTGCACTGTACGATGCATCTAACAAAAACAAAAGACACAAAAGTAAATCGCGATCGCTAATCCTAAACAGGTCACACATCTTGTCTCACGGAACGTTCAGAACCAACTGGAATACGATGTGTCGTCTGCTGCAGCCATCTGCAGTTGGGTTCGGAATCATGACTGCAGCGACATGACGCTGTGACGTGTCGCTACGACGTGTGATAACGACATGTTGTCTGCTGCTGCTGTATGCGGTCGGCTACGAACTCGTACCTTTAAGAGTTCTAATATTTGTGAACGGATATCTTCTACTGATTTCCTCATTATGGTTTAAATATGAATAATTCCAACTAACCTCAGTGGTCTTCTTCTTGCATTTATCAGTTCCTGCGAAGATGTTCAGCTGTGTTGATCCAGGTCTTATGGGGCACTGGTCGATGTCCACTCTTCGCAAATCAATGTCGATGCCGCTGGTTCCTCTGACAAAGAAAAGTAAAACAGTTTAGTATTATTATGATAGATAGTACTGTGTTTTCTTTGAGAGAAGCAAGTGAGGGAGAAACTGAAGGGTTTTAGTAGCTCTCAATAGATTTCATTGAAAACTCAATCTAGCGACGTTAAACCAAAACAGTTAATGGGTTAACCTAGATTCCATTGAAGCATCTTCATCGCATATTATTCAACTCCTTACGAATTTACATTTTATCTTCCTATCGAATAGAAGACATGTAAATAAGTATTGACCAATGATCTATCCTATAATCATACGTATTCATAGCATTACTTAATAGTCTAGGAGATGATATGATCCTTAAAGAAAATAGGTTCCTAAAGATCAGTGTTCACGCCATAAATCATAATATTCACCATAGTTTCAGAATAGTTGTTCAGAAAGGGCTATCAAGTAATTTTATGTTCAGATTTAAGTTCAATATACATGTACCTTGGTTTTAAGAATTTGTAAATTTTTAAATGTGCCTTGTGGGTCAGCTTGGGCGTATAATTAAATACTTTTTCCTTCCTACTAGTCAGGAATTTCAATTCTGTGGCACGTAAATAAGTGTCATCATCAAAAACAGTAATATCTATGTCTACACCAGTGTGCTTTCATGTTCATCTTGCGTCTTCGTCTGAAGCATGCGTGAAGCACCATAGCGCATGCTAATACTAGTTCGACAAAAGCGCATACGCCTAGCGCACGCTAATCCGTCTATTGTATGTCGAATGACGACTGACCGAAGCGCACCGGTGTGTAGACGATAGGCTGCATGCGTCTTATGGCAATCAATATTGCATGCGCTTGACGCAAGAGGAATTGAAAGTTGAAAGCGCAAGATGAACATGAAAGCGCACGGGTGTAGACATGTCATTTGGAATGCATTAAAAAAGCCACCACGATTGACGAAACTAGTTCGTCCGGTGCACCCTGGATAGTCAGTCTCGCTACCAATCTCGCTGATTGGCTAATCTTTTAAAGCTCGTACCGACACAAGAGAAGAAGTAAATAAAATTCATTATCACAACATTCTAAATTAGTTCCGTAGAACACCAAAACAAGCTATAAAAGAGTCATAATTTTGTGTTGCACGACACTTAAAATGCGGCGTTTTAACTTCCGAAAATTAAATTAAATTCCATCACAAACTTTATAGATTAAACCCAAAGCTGTGTATAACCGAACTTGGCTGGATTTCAAATGATATTATCCGGACTAGGAATCCCGGATCATAGCGACTGTGTTTAGAATCATAATGCTGTACAGCTGAGCAGTTGATAAGATTGGGTGTAAGGGACGAGCGGGGAACGACTCAAAGGTCCGATTGGAAACAATTGGCACAATGAGTAAGTGATTGATGCAACTGGATTGAAACTGATTGAACAAATTAATTTAAATGAGCCAGATATTTCTTTTTGGAGAATACAGTATTTGGCTGTTATTACAGTGACGTTTGTGATTTGAGACTGTTAAACATACCTACGATACAAGGATCTATTTGAGTGTAATTATGTATTAATATTATTATAATTGTCTATTATTATTCAGCATGATAATTACTAGAAGATTTTATTCATTTAACTTGATTGTAAAAAATTGCATGCCCGTGTGACGGCAAAACATAAAAAACTATAAACTCCGAAAACATCTATGAACTACTTACCCATGTTTGCAAAGAAATAAATGCTTGAAGGACTACCAGCGTTTTAAGAAAGGAATGCCATTATTACTGACAGTAAAGTGAACGTTGATGGTATTTAATATAATTCAATCAAACATTTTCCACTAGTTGTCCTGTACCAAATTCAATTACCTATAATTATATCTTGTAACTTGCACCAAATCTCACCCGCTGCGAAATATATGTACGCAGTACATCTCCGTCACAGATTATGGTAATGTCCTGAAGGACATCGGACTTGCTGCCCATTAACCGTTATACCACACAATTAATATGACATTTATACCACGCTTATGTGACGTTTAAATGACACTTATATGAGTTTTATATGGCGTTTTTGTTGAGTTAAAAGTTGAAGCTATTTTGTATGCAAATTCGAGTGTTATGTTAAATTTAATTTGGCGAGTGTGATGAGTTTTATTTCAAGCCATATTTAAACTTTAATAGGCTTTAAAAACAGTTGTGAAATTTTTGGGGACCTAATTAAAAATGGGCATTTACTTTTATTTGTTTGCATAAATACATAATCCGACAGCTCGTTATACAGAGCGGTATCAAAGGCTACTTCTATAACACAATAATGGCACTTAAGAGGAAGAACAATGAGAGGTATCTATTAGTAGGTACGGCAAAAAGTTATTTAAGTATGTTAATTAATACAAACGATACTTTGAGATTGGATTTTTGTGTGTGGAATTTCTCAGTAGTAGCCCTGAGTCTGGATTTGTACCCAGTTGGTGGCAATAAGCTCGCCTCCTATTACATGCGATTAAATATAACGACGAAATGAGATTGTACTATACATCACATATGCATGGGAATTCAGGGCGTAATGTTATGTTATTTTATGATACTTTAAGATGTCATTTGTTTAATTGCGCGTTGTTTTCATGCAAACGAATGTTTGGCATGCCTATGGCTAAATACTCAAACGCTACTCAACTTTAAGTTGTCGTTAATTTCGTCCTCTCACTGTCACTTCGCCTTAAAGTGACAGTGACAGTACGAGGCTTAACAGCAACATAAAATTGACCAGCGTTTAAGTATTTGGTCATAAGAAAAATTCTAGTGGTTTAATAGTATGTGTAATGCAAATAGTGTAACAATTATACAGCATGTCTGGTTAGTCACTTTACATCCGAAAACCATGAACTCTGCTCATCATTATGTACAACTTTTATTACGGAACCGACTCTGAATACGTGGAAAAAAAATCTACTGTTCCATTCTAAGTAATCAATACTTATTATCTACTTTAAAAAATGTATGGAACGGATTTTTTTTTCACGAATTTATTTTTACTCTAGTTTACTAGACCTAGTTTACTAACATTTATGTTCTACAGTATAATGAGCAGGATTCATGGTTTTCGGATATAAGGGCCAAAACTGCGTTAAGCGGGCGCCCGCGACAGGCACCCGTCGCGTGCCCACGCGGGCGGGCTCCGTGGGCACGCGGCGGTCCCCGTCGCGGGTACCCGTTGCGGAGACCTATTTTATCACACAGCGTAACACATAGCGTTATTGACTAAACAAGCCCGTGCGTGGAACCGCGCGTGCCCTCGCGCGGGCGTCCATCGCACAGAGGCGGGACTCGTTGCGCGGGTGCGGGGCCCGCCTCCCCGCGACTGGTGCCCGCGCGTTTCCCCGCGACGGGGCGCTTTTGTATGGGACCGCGCGGGCGTCCGCTTAACGCAGTTTTGGCCCTAAGTGACTAATCAATCATGCTGTATTTGCGAAACTAACAAATAAATACGCACAACAAAATAATTCTTAAATTTATAAAAACTTGCAAATAATGTCACTAATCCGCCCACGCGAATAACGTAACATTTTCAACACACTTATAGAGCTGCTTCTTGACATTTAAAACCTTGTTAATTAATAATTGCCCTGTTGCGTAAGGCTCTATTTATATCAACATCACACGCTATAGGGATTGATTATACACAAATAGTGACGTGTACCATTTGAACCTTTATTATAATACCCGGTTCACTCAATTAAGGGAGCTTACGCACTAGACAGGCTGCGTGATTTAACGTATAAATGATAAAATTGATTTTTATTTTACATGTGTTCTGGTTTCGAGGCAAAGTGTTATTTGGTATTTCCATGTGAAATTTCTCAGTAGCAGCCCGGAGTCTGGATTTGTACCAGTTGATCGCATTAGGCTCGCCGCGTATTTCAATAGTATACAAGGCCAGTACGCAGCCGCGCGAACTAATCGCGTATACTTCAGAATACACATTTGATGATCGAGCGTTCTAAACTATACATCAGTATTCCGCAATAATCGTGTATATTTTAGAATTGATAATTTCAAGCATTCGATTCTAAAATATACTTTACTAGTACCATCCAGCATGCAGTGCGTACTAATCGCGTATAATTTTGAATGCCAACGCCTCCATGCTCCATTCTAAAGTATACGTCGTTAATTGCATTGCATTTGTTGTTTTGTTTGGAAAATAAACGATATACCTATGGTGGAAAGTGATCAGCGAAGACAATCGTTTCTGGCACTCGCTGTTCGCTGCCGCGGCACCGCTCACTTCGCTCGCTCGGCTCGTGCGTTGAGTGGTCACAGTTCTACCCTAACCTACCTTTCAGCTATCTGTTTGTCATTTTATATCTTATCTCGGGGGACTTTAAAGTTGAAAGTAACTTTTCAAGTTAGAATTATTAAATTTAAAGTAAACTATTGTGGAGGAACTAGGTGTGGTGTTCCTCCAACCAAAGGGAGGATCCTCCAACCAGGCGGAGTCTTGTGCCTGGCGGGCTGCTGCCCAACGGTTGATGTTGGGAGGTTGTATATATACCATCTGCGTGTTAAATCTTGATTGCGTGATGTAGGGTATAGTTCGCATGTGGCGAGATAGATGCCGCCACACTATTAATTTTAAAGCTAAGCCTTTTTAAAGTGAGAACTATTATTTTTGAAAGGTCATATTTTATTATATTCCAGAAGTTAAGTCATATTTTAAGTGTTGTTTTCTACCGAACCCGTTTGAAAAACTTAAGTCACTTCTTAAATGTAACTGACACTGTATAGTTTTGAATCCGTTTTTTCACCCTGAACATTCTAAAGTATACGCGATCAGTACGCAAAATCCGTGTTTATTTTAGAAACGAAGTTTTAATTTACATCATTCTAAAATATACGCAACTAGTTTCATATGGATGCGTTCTGGCCTCGTATATTCTAGAAATACGCAGGCTCGCCCCCTATTACATGGGACTTGAAACATAATGGCGAAATGAGAATATACTAATCACGTCTGCCCATCTCCTCGAAGAAAACTGGCGTGATGTTACGTTAAATCTAATACAGACACTTCTACAAGTCAATTTTATATGTTTTTTTTAAGACTAGATGGCGCCGGTATTTCTTGTCTGACTAGCTCTGAGAAGAAAAGCCGAAACAAACTCAGAGGTCAAGGTCTCCTTTAAAGTTCAGAAATTGTGGTTTAAAAACTATGCGAGTGTAGGTAACAATGTAGGGCAACGTCTGGAATGGCCTTTTGAGGAAAGAGCCATAGCAGGGGCCTAATTCTCCTAAAATAAATCTTGATAAATCACAACCGAACCAAGGCCGAACCGTTCATTCAGACAGTTCTCAATTTCAAAAGCTATCAAATTGTTTGACACAAAAAAACAAAATCAATCATTTTGAAAGTTTTCGAAAACAAAAACTGACTGTCGGTTGTGGTTCGATTGCGTGTGGCAACAATTTATTTTAGGAGAATTAGGCCCCAGTTTTAATCTGACCTGTCCCAACTGATTCTTGTCCAGACTGATTATTGCTGGTCAAAAGTGTATTTTTGATGTTCTGCCTAGCCTTTTCCCAACTATGTTGGGGTCAGCTTCCAGTCCAACCAGTTTTATTATTTGAATTGGTCGCGTTTGACCCTCGTCGCACCTGATGGTAAGCGCAGACAGGGTCTAAGATGGAGCACACGAATCCAAGTAACAGAGATATAGAGAGATTTCCCTATACCCCTCTGGCTCTTACATACACACGACGGAACACAGTAAACTGCTTGGCACCGGACTTTAATGTGAGGGTGGTAGCTAGCCAGGCGGACCGTATAGATACTACCACCAAGCAGATGCGGCTGAATACCAGTATTTTACACAGAGTGACTGCCATTAGACTTCCGCAACCCAGTTACTGGGCAATGTCAATATCCTAAGGTAAGACCGGTTGTTAGACTTTCGGGCTTCCGATTACCAGTAATGACTCATCATCTGCCTAGCCTTTTCCCAACTATGTTGGGGTCGGCTTCCAGTCGAACCGGATGCAGCTGAATATCAGTATTTTACATGGAACGACTGCCTATCAGACCTCCACAACCCAGTAACTGGGTAATACGATACTCTTGGTAAGACTGGTTGTCAGACTTTCTGGCTTCTGACCAACAGTAACGACTGTCACAGATCTACAAATGACAGCCGGGACCAACGACTTTACGTGCTTTCCGAGGCACGGAGGAAACTTGCTATGGTAAATGGTCACCCATCCACACACCAACCTCGGCAAGCGTGGCTTAACCCGGAAGATCGGTCTATGCGGCTGTAATTATTTAGCCACGAGCACCTCGACCAGGTTTTAGTCAGACAGTCATTACCAGTAATGACTGTCTGACTAAAACCTGGGACCGTCGGTTTAATGTGCTCTCCGAGGCATGGAGGGGTCTCGATGTGTAACGTACGGTCACCCATCTACGGACTGACCGCGGAAAGCATAGTTTAACCTTGCAAATCGTATGATCCATAATCAAGTAGTCTTTTATGGTTGTTGTCATTTACCTCTCAGAGGAAATTAGGTAAGAACGTAAATAACTTTCTGGGTAGTCTACTCTTTACTTTTATGTTTTCAAGGTTGCGTTTCAGTGATGATTTCATTTTATGATTTGTCCAAATTTTTTTTTTGGTTCCTTCTTTTTTTTATATTGTTAATAGACTCTTTATAAGGGATCTTTTTATCCCCTTTCGGCTTTAGGGGTATTTTTGTAACACGTTGTATATACAGCATGTAAGGGTAAACACCGTTATTACTCAAACCGTGGGTAGTTGACGTGAACACAAAAACATAGGACCGAGTAAAAAAAAAAAATTGTATACACGCGCGAGAAATGAGCGGCGCGCCGGCGCTACGACGCGGCGTACACGCACTCGCTAGCGAGATAGGTGACTGACTGGGGTAGCGAACTGTGCGGGGCCGTGTGTCGGGCCACGCGGCGAGTTCCCCGCGCCCCCTCCCGTAGTTTGTTGCCCTCGCGCGTAGAGTGAAATGATATCGAGGAAAAACGAAAAAAAAAAGAAGTTATTTTTCATTGATTTTACGTTCTATAAATGAAACCAAACCACTGGTTTCAAGGATAACGGTGTTTACCCTTACAGCCTGTATATATCAGGGATCATCGCAGTGCGTTATCACCCTAAAACCTAACTAACTAGCGTGGGATGAGCGCAGCTGCCACTGTTTTTCTTTCATCCCCTAATCATAATGGGAAATTAATATATGTATATTCAAAGATCGTTTAGCAAATGTGAGGGTGAATACCTACAACGGGTTTTTCCAACCTGTTCGACGTACGTTATTCACGCCAATTATATGAATTCGGTCAATTAACTTGTATGGAAACTAAATAATAGGTGTGTGAGAGTATAAAAATATGAAAATACGCGTTAAAAAAGCAAAATGAATAAGGTGATCTTATACCAGACTCGTCTACGTGTAAAATAAATATAATTTGTTTTTACAAATATAGAATGTGGTTTTATGATTACATGTGAAAATGTAATCCTGAAACCAAATTTTTTATAGTAAAAACTTTTTTGAAAATGTTTATGGTTAGTTACGGTCTAGGCAGGTCTCACACTACCACGCGCCACGCTCCGGCGCGCGGGGCGACACACACACACGCGCGCGTCTTTGTAGGCGTAAGTGTGCGTCCAGAGTGACGGCGCACGGGCGTATTGCGGAGCGACTTCACCGTGGCTTTACCGTCGATACCTGTCCTTAGAGCACGCGGGAAAGTAGACGCGTACGCGCGTGTTTAGTGTTTCGTTTATTTTACTTTGGTTGTAATAATGTCGATATCAAAATTCAAACGTTTCGAACATTTATTTAATGCGCCGTTCATTCCGCCTGCGCGGTGCGCCGTCACTCAGGACGCACACTGAGGCTGCACTTTCATGCAGTTTTATCTGTGTCTCCGTGCGGGGCCGCAGATTTCGATAACCCTCAACAAATAAAGCTCAATTCGTGGACATGTCCATTATTCGCAAAAATCTGCGCTTCGCTGCAGATCCCAGGGTGCCATACCTTGCGGGACGCCACGTGCCGGCTTGTGGTCGCGTGATCTGCGCGCAGTCTGCAACCACGCACGTCGATGCGTTTTAAGTGTGTTTTACTATGCGTGTTTTATATACAGACTGAAGTACTTACGGTCAACGTTAAAAAACGCTGCCGCGCGCTTCGGAGCGAGGCGCATGGTAGTGTGAAATCCGCCTTACTCAAGTGCATTTTTCAACATTCGGATTGAAACGGAGCCCTTAATCCTAAACTGAAAACGCGGCGAGTTCGCGAGTAGAAAAACGAAATTAACGTGAGTAAATCGTAAAAGGATCATAAATATGAAAGTGTCTCATGAATGTTATAATACAAAAATCCTATAAGGTATGTCTACACCCGTGCGCTTTCATGTTCATCTTGCGCTTTCAACTTTCAATTCCTCTTGCGTCAAGCGCATGCAATATTGATTGCCATAAGACTCGAACTAGTATTAAGACATGCGCTATTGCATGCGCTATGGCGCTTCAGGCATGCGTCAGACGAAAGCGCAAGATGAACATGAAAGCGCACTGGTGACATACTATTTCATTTACACAATACTAGCTGTTCTAGCGTTACCTATCGGATCCTAGCATATCTATTAACCATTGTCTCAATAAAACAAATACTTAAATTGTGCAAAAATGACCGCAATCGGTCAAGTCGTTCATTACCCGATCAACATACGCACTAACGATTTTAATATATTATAAAGATATTTATACTCATTCATTCCAAACCAAAAAGCATTACTCACATCACTAAAACGTGATTTCACGTCCACACAATTGATGTTAGTTTTTCATTCCCAAACCGCTGACCGCACCAGTATTTCACTTCCGCGCTCAAAAACACGTTGATTTAAAAACGGTACAACCGAAATAAGAACGGTATTTCATTTGCCAATGAATTAACAAATTTTCCAACAAATTTCATTCGGGGGAAGCAATATTTTTGTTGAGATTTATGGCGCCGCGGTTGCCTTCTGCTTCGTACTTCTGATGCGGATGATAAAGGCGATTATTTAAGGCTGTAATTAGGTTGGATTCATGGCTTTTCTTTGGAAGTAGGCGGAATTGTAGGTCTTGTAATTTCCGGTGAAAATACTGCCTGGGTACTGAAAGAGCTGGCATTTTTTAGGGATGGGATTTCAAATGAATAATGAACGAAATTCATTTGGATAAAAGGTTGAAGTGTGTGTTGCAGAATGTATTATGTTTGAATTCAATTTTTCTAAATGCAATACAATGCTGATGTTAACAATTCTGCCAAATGTGAGAAATGTGAAGTGTGAGTGATTGGAAATGAAAAAACTAACAGAAAGTCATTTTGATATAATACAATGGTATATTAAACAACACAACAGTAACTAATAATTCGGCATCAGCAAACTTAGTAAAACCGATTACTTACTTCCGAACTGAATGCGCTTTCAATACCACGAATGTTTACTAATACTGCAGCGATTACCATTGGTTGTTCGATTAGGTACATTGGTGTAACTTAATAGTGGTGTTGTACTATATTCGATGTGGACCTTGTAGACGGTGTTATATTATTATTTTTTGTCGGCGGTGACCAGTGGGAATGTTTTTGTTAATAATCACTGTCACTGTGACACTGTCTTGGCACACGAGGTTGTTGCCATGTGGGATGTTGATTCAGCAATCATCGTGCCGATAGTCGTTACGGCCAATGGTTTAATAGCCAAGAGCCTCGACCAACATCTAAAGAGGCTCTCGTTGGGCGGCTGGATCAAGGGTCTGACACAGAAAGCGGTACTTCTGGACACGGCGCGTATTGTAAGGAAGTTCCTCTCTCTGAGGCCCTGACCTCCGGTAGCTTGGACCCTATTCCCGATGCCGGTGGGGTATTATATTTTTAAATGTTTTTTTTTTTGTATTTAAATATTTAAAAATGTAATTTTATATGTGATGTAAATGAATGTATGAAAGACATTGTTATCCTAATCCTAATCTAATATTATAAATTCGAAAGTAAGTTTGTTTGTTTGTTACCTTTTCACGCCTAAACCACTGAACTGATCATCCTGAGATTTTGCGTATACGTTGTCAGGTGTACAGAAACGGACATAGGGTACCTTTGATCCCGAAAAAAGTACTGTTCCCGAGGAAAACAACAATAACGTTCATAGATGGCGCCATGTGTCTTTCGAATCACGATTGAATCATATTATTATAGAAATTTTAGTAGTTTGATAAGAGGCTGTTAAGGCTGTGTAGGCTTCGATATAATGATGGACTGTTTTTTACTGGTTTACATGAATTTAATTCTGATGAAACAATAGTTGTACATATAATATTAACTAAGTTAGTCTGATGCGTGAGCTACACCGTGCGTGCGAGTGACGTTCGCTAAGGCCCACGGGCAACTGGTTGGTCGTTGAACGCGGTGCGGCATAGAGCAGGGCTGCGCGATGCGATGAATAGTTGTCTGTGGTATAGAGGCGCGCGCGCGCACTCTCGTGCCGTGTCGTGTCGTGTGGATACGACGCGGCGCCGGAACAGGGGCTGAGCCAGAGATTTTTTGAGCCTTGGCAAAAGCTAGTTATTTATAAATGTACTAGCTTTCGCGCGCAGCTTCGCTTGCGTGAAATTTTGAACCCGTTAAGTGACGATGTTCTATACAAACTTTCATCCCCTATTTAACTCCCTTAGGGGTTGAATTTCGAAAAATCCCTTCTTAGTGGATGCCTACGTTACAAAAGGAACCTACTGTCAAAATTTCAACTTTCTAACCCCAGCGGTTTAGGCTGTGCGTTGATAGATCGATCAGTCAGTCAGTCAGTCAGCTTCTCCTTTTATATGTATAGATTAGAAACCATTTAGTATGACAAGTAAAATTTAATGTGAGTTTGGGCGTGGCAGGTAATCCACAGAACGTCAAATATAGACGCCAATCATAGACTAAAAATTAAAAATACGTTGAGGCGAGATGGTATGACGTGCCTTGTTTTCCGATATTTTTGAAGAAACTTGTCGTACATGCTGTCAGGACTTTTATTGGCAGTTGTGAAAAAAAAACGATAGGTAATTATATTCCTCGTAAATCTTACTATAGTATAGATAAAATATGCCATGAATATGCTTTATAATATGCGATAACAATGGCAAGCAAAAAACCTAAACAATTCAAAACAAGGGTACAATGGCGGTCTTGTCGCTAATAGCGATATCTTCCAAACAACCTTTGGATTGAATAGGAAGACGCGAATAATTCCTTTTACAAAGCAAAACAAAATGAATATCTAACAATAAAAGCAAATCACAGATACCCTAGCCTAGTAAAAATAGTCGATATCCAACTAAATTGTCTTCAGAAACAAATTTGAATAATTCGATTAACTATTTTAATGAATCCGTCCCTCACTATCTGGGACAAGAAGATAGTTTAGTATCAGCCGAGATGAATTTTGAATATGTTTATTATTCACGCCTTTATCGCTTTAGGATAAGCGAGGGTCGAATCGGAACAAAGATGTCTGGTTGGTATTATTTAAGAAACGTCGCATGATTGTTAAAGGGATGATCACCAAAATCAACGTATTTTTTTGACTTCTCTGGTGCATTATACAAGGTACCTCTTAAGGGGTCACTGTACTCATCATTATGAACAACTTTTACTATGGTACAAAACCTGAAATCGCAAAAAAAAAACAGCTGTTCCCTACATTTTGACGAGTTATGCGAACATAAATGTAGGGAACAGCTGTTTTTTTTTTCGCGATTTCAGGTTTGGTCCCATAGTAAAAGTTGTTCATAATGATGAGTACAGTGACCTGAGGATGTGCGATATTTATGTTACACCTTGTCTTTGGGAAAAGGCTAAGCAGAGCGAACTAAGTGCTACTAGATATTCCACTGCATCCTATTAGCATAGTCATCAGTCCATTACTGTCCCACTGCTCGGCATTGGCCGATAATTGGGTCCTAAATTATAAAATATATAAATTATAAAATATCTAAATATTTATCGACTTTTGCTTTTGACTTTACCTCATAATAAAGTAGGTAGATGCATCTTAAAACTCTCGTCTGAAAACTTACATAACCGTGTTTACACTCAAATAAACTTCCTTTACGATGAAGATAGCAATATACCTTCCACAAACATATCCCATGTTTCACAAATCGTAACAACTTGTTACAACCCTTTTGATGTCACAAAAATTTAAATAACATGTTGGGATCTGCATAAACATATAGTACATAACATAAGAAAGTGCAGAAAGTCCAGTCCTTACAACGTGCGATTTGGAACACTTAAATTGTTAGTGCGATTTATTGAAAACAAAACAAACTCGAATCATTACAGTTAAGTACCAAATCCACTAGCAAGTTTTTACCGCTTTATAATCGGTAGGCATAGAAGAAAGAAAGAAAGAAAACAGAGTTATTTACATATTCGGGCCAGGAAAAATAACAAAAATCCATAAAAATTAAATAAAAAATTAACCTTGGAAAACATGCGTCACACTCAAGCAAAATCAGCATGTGTATATATAATGCTGTATATTTAATAAATATATATATTTGTATCGCAAAAGTTAGTGCCAACATCCTGACAATATATACTTTGTCTGTTGTAGTGTGTTGAATCGTGTTAATTTAGGAATCTACCGGTGCGGCAGACCACGTTACAAGTCCTGACTCCGGTGGTATTTTAAATTACCGTGATTTATGCTGATCATAGGAGAGCGCCTGAGATCGAATGTCAACACAAATGACGACAATATTGAGTTTTTTATCGCGATAAATATCGCGTGAACTTCTAAACTCATTTATTGGAAATAGACAAGAAAAAAAAAAACATTTATTTGGCACAAAACGCAGAAACACAGGCACAATTATTGAAGAAAAAAAAGTAATAAGAAGAGAAAATTACAAAAAAATGTTGTGCTGTGTGCCTAGCGACTGTGCCAAACAGGACTATAATTTTCTTTTTGAACGGCAATATTACAAAAAACAAACCCTAAAAACGCTCGCCCTTCACCGCTTCCTAATGTTTATACGTACACATGTTCGCTTATAATATGTGCGTGAGTATTTTCCTTCTGTTTTTATTTTGTAGTAAATATATGAGACCAGTCCCTATATTAATCTTATAATATTATTCTTATTACACTTTTGTAATAAAAGATTTATAGTCAAAGGGATCGGACCGTTCAAAGGAAATATATATTATGGCTTCCTTACAATATTTTTTTGGGGTTTGGAAGTTACGTTGGTTATTTTCTACGTTGATAGGTATGCCACAGTTGTGGGTTACACAAGAATTGTGTGATAGGATAGCTTGTTATACTGTCTACTTTATTTTTTTGTGTCAGTTTTATAATATTGTTTTTTCTATGTTAAGTAGATTTTTAAGGATATGAAATAAATATTCATAAATTCACGACTTTTTCCAGTGGGAGTAGGCAAAAACTATAGAATGCCATATGCTACGATCTTAACACACTCCTTTCGATTCGCCCACGTTCATACATCTTGTTATACACGCACGCCAGTTGAGAGTACTACTCGTAAACACCTGTCCTTTTTGAAGAATAAAATTATTTTACCAAAAACATCGATATTTATGTCTTTCCAGCGCGTCCTGAACCAGCGTTTTACCTGACATCCGTCTTATAAATTCATTTTATTAAATACATTCAATAATTAAACACGGTGTCCCGTATATTTCCTGATATAATTTTAGATCAAATGTACTGTGAAATGAGCACATAGAGTTGGTCACCCTAATAGGGAACATGCATGTAGTTTTTTTTCTCTTAATCAATAAAGCACATTAATATAAACCCAAGAGAAGTATTAAAAGTCAAATGTTAATATTGTTTGTTGCTCTAAACAATTATTAAACTTCAACAATTTTCTTCTACAGTTCAAACTGAAAGGAAACTCCAAAATTGATTCTCATACATTTATTTTTCACCACAATATAACACATTACACAATAATAACATTGAGCTTTAATCATTTGAACATTGTACGTACCTTATTTTTATTTAATACAGCACTAACACACTTCACTTTTTGTCGACCTTTCCGATCAACTCCCGTGGCAAGACTGACTTCTAGAAAAAGTAAAAATATACATCGCGCTAGCGCTATGCCTCCCCTCCACTACTAATCGTAGTGACGTTATTACGTAAACAAAGTCAGTGTTGCCAAACGGAAAAAACAACGTAATATTGAATAATACATTTAAATATGTTTTTAATACTAATATAATTTAATATTCTTCTTTAAAATAATTAATATACTCCTATAATTCCTAATATTCCTAACAGCTCGGTCATCCTGATATCTGAGCGAGTCCCTTCGCTTTATAATTAAATTATAGTATTAAACTAAGTATTATTATTTTACTACCAATACCTGAAATCTACACACAAAAATACACAACTCTTATTTAACTTTATCAATGTATTCATTTACATCGATTGTTTTAATACATATTTATCCACCACCATAATCATTATTATTCTGATTTTACCACATTAATTAAAAATCAAATTTACACTTTTACCATTTTATATTCATAGAAATATTCTCCTACGACAAGTAAAAGTAAAAATAAAATAAAGATTACTATGTTAAACATCATCGGCTTTCTGTTCATCATTTTTTGATGTATCTATATCATTGCAATCTTTATCTGAATTTTCTGAATTGGAATCATAATTTTTATTGAACACTAACCATGGTTTTAGTTTATCTATTGACACAATATTTTCATAGCGAGGTCGGCCAGGCTTGCGGGTCAAAGGTGTATCTTCGACTACAAATCTGTCATTGGGTAGCAATTTAAATAAACGATAAGGGCCTTGATATTTATTTACCAACTTTTTAGATTTGCCATCACTAGGGACCTCTCGTTTTACGCTTACCAAATCACCAACAGCATAATTATATTTGTTTTTTCGTTTAGAGTCAAAGTTAACTTTATCTTTTATTTGTTGATTAGTCATGCGCTTGCTTGCTTCTTCTCGAATTTGTTTCAAGTTATCAGATGATATGTCTCTAGTATCATTTATAATTTCGTTTAGTACATTTTCAGAGCTATTATTGATTTTAAAACCGAACAAAAGTTCAGAGGAAGATTTACCGGTTGTTTTATGTACGGTGGTATTTAGCCCTATTTGTATATCCGGTATGTATTCGTCCCAAGTTCTGTCATCCTTATCGTGAGTTTTGGCCGAAAGAGCATCTAAAATTGTTCTATTGAACCGCTCTACTTGGCCATTGGCTCGTGGCGTAGCCACTGCATTTAGGATGTGCTTGATGCCTATCGACTTCGTAAAAGAACGGAAACTGTTGCTTGTAAAGGATGTGCCCTGATCTGTTATAAGCCTAGATGGAGCACCAAAATAACTAATATGTTCTCGAAAAACTTTAATCGAAGTGATACTTTTAGTATTTCGAACAGGCGTAATATTAATATATTTTGTGAAACCGTCTATGATTATTAGAAGATAACAGTTTCCTTTCTTACTTTTAATGAATGGTCCAAGATGATCTGCGTGAATGGTATGAAACGGCACCTCCACTTTTGGTATTGGGTGCAATTCTCCTTGTTGTTTCCCTGAAATACCCTTATGATACGCGCACTCTAAACAGGAACCGACATATTTTTTTACGAATTTCCGCATCTTTGGGAACCAATAAGATTGCTGAATCCTGCATAATGTTTTTTCAAAACTAAAGTGCCCCACGTCATCATGATTCATTTTTGCGATCTGCCATCGAACACCTTTTGGCACTAACCAACGAATATCATTATCTCCTTCACCTAAAACACGATAAACCCTGCCATTTTTAAGTTTGTAATTCTTTAGAATCTCCGTGACCTGTACAGCATCGGGATCGTTCAGAATCTCTTTGATTCGGACCACTTCACTATCGCTAGCCTGAACAGTCGTTATCCAGTCTTCAGTGCCAACATTCAAGACGTCCAAAACATGGGGTTCATCGACTGCATCTCCGACAGGATTCCTGCTTAAAGCGTCTACATGTTGCATACCAGAACCTGGACGATACTCAATTTCACAATCGAATTCCTGGAGTTGTACCCACCACCGAGCTATACGAGGAATAAGATCTTTCTTCGTCAAAGTAGTCCTAAGGGCATTACAATCTGTCAGGACTTTGAAAGGCATACCAATGAGGTAAACTCTGAATCTATTTAGTGAAGATACTACTGCGAGCGTTTCCAGCTCAAACGAGTGGTATTTTTGTTCATCTGGGGTAGTTTTACGACTATAATAGGACACTGATCTCAATAAGCCATCATCACCCTTTTGGAGCAGAATTCCAGCTACACCATGCTTGCTGGCGTCAGTATGAACCTGCGTTTCTCTTCTGGGATCATACAACGCAAGCACGGGTCTTTGGATTAACACCGATTTTATTGCCTCGAATGATTCATTTTGCTGTGGTCCCCAAATCCACTTAGCATCTTTCCTAAGAAGGTCCGTAAGACGTCCTGCCATAATGGCAAAGCCCTGGACGAACCTTCTGAAGAAGCTGGCGAGTCCGAGAAATTGGCGCAGTTCATGTTGTGATCTGGGAATAGGAAATTTGGATATTGCTTCAGTTTTCCTGGCACCGGGCTGAATTCCACCCGCTCCTATTTGAAACCCTAAAAAATCAATAGAATCGAGAAAAAAATTACATTTCGCTAATTTAAGGGTAAGACCACCCTTCCTCAAGAGAGACAGAACCTCTTCGAGTCTAGCCATACCTTCTTCAAAGGATCGAGCTGGGATAAGAACGTCATCCATATACACGAGGGCAAACTTGGATTTTGCGTCTGAAAGAATATTATTAATAGTTCTTTGAAATACAGAGGGAGCATTAACTAAGCCAAACGGCATCCTTGTGTATTCGAATTGACCATCTGGAGTAACGAATGCGGTTTTATCCTGTGAATTCTTTTCTATGGGAATCTGATAGTACCCCGACGCTAGGTCTAAAGAGATAAACAGACTGTTACCAGAAAGTCTATCCAACTGATCCTCAATAAGAGGAAGCGGATAATGGTCTTTCTTAGTACGTCGGTTCAAGGCCCTGTAGTCAACACATAACCTCTTCTCACCGGTTTTCTTTTTGACTAGCACAATCGGACTTGCATACGGAGATGAAGATTCCCTGACAATTCCGGCATCGATCATTTCTTGAACCATTCCGCGTACTTGCGTTCTCTCGCCATAAGACAAACGGTACGGTCTATAAACTACTGGGTCGGAATTTTCGAGCTCTATCTTCATCTCACCCGCAGTCGTAAAACCTAAGTCTTTCAGACCTGAAGAAAAACAATCGGAATACTTGGCAAGCAAACTATGCAATACAAGTTTTTGATCAACAGTGAGTTGTTCTCCACATCGTACAGACTCCTTCACTAAATCGTCATCAAAAGACACAGGCAGTACATCAAAGCTACGAGATACAGGAACAGCGCGTGTAACAAGAGATCCTTTGCGCAGCGCAACTTCGTTACCACTCAAATTGTGAATAAGAACCCTACCCAAACCGTTTTCGAGAATGTAGGCTCCAGGTATTAAGTAGTGTTCGTTGTTGACCTGCCCTCGAATAGTCCCATTCACAAATATCATCCCCATAAACTTAGAGCAAGCTTCGACGGTTATTGCTGCTAACTCGTTAGGTTTTATAATTGTATCATTGCAAGCCATTAAATAAATTTTATGTCCGATACATTTTTCAAAAATAATCTGATCGGGAGTTTTTGTTATCGTAATGTTTGGTTTTTCTGTAAAAGTGTGGCCCAACAAAACTGCATGTTTCATAACGGAATCGTCCACCACAAAAACTTCAACGTTTTCCTTTATGCCTTGCACTAAAATATCAACATGAGCCTTCCCTAGTGGTTGGACATAATGGCCCCCTATACCTCGCAAAGTTGGCAATTTGTCAAAACTATATTTCACATCCAATTCTTTAGCTATGGACTCTTTAATCAGAGTACACTGGCTACCTAAATCCACGTGTGAAATTAATAGTTTTCCGTTTATTTCAATTTCGATTAAGTACTTTTCATTAGTTTTCTCAGATTCATCTAATAAAGCAACTTGCTTCTCTTGCTTATTTACAGCAACTTGGTTCGTTTCGTTCGCGTTATTATTTTGTTTAGATCTACAATACAATTCCAAGTGTCCTAACCTGCTACAAAACGTACATTTACTAGGCGTTTTGTTACATTTGAAACTTTTATGGCCATCTTCGTTACAATTATGACATTTTATCTTATTTAAAAATTCGGGTTTTGTTTTATTTGTATTAGTTAGGTTTAAGTTTTTCCGTTCCGGTTTTGTCCTGTCAGTTGTCTCTTTAATGTGTCCCGCTTTTACAGTCTTTAAATACTTTAAAACATGTTCGGGTTCCCTAAACTGGGCAGCTTGTGCTCCCACCCTAATGGCGCGATCCTCAATACCATGAAGTAGACAGTCTACTGCTTTCCTGCCTTTAATTCCGCAACGATTAAGTAAATTTATTTTTAAATAATAATATTGTTCTAACGATTCACCGTAACGTGCACGCTTGGCCAGCATCTCTGTAAGTAATTCGGCATAATCATTTCGACAAGGAAACGACTCTATAAGCTTTCTTTTCCATTCATTCCAGCTGTGAAGTACTGAATCTAATCCCTGATACCATGTTTTGGCAATGCCTGACAACTTTGGAAGAGCAAAATGTATGATTTCGCGTTCTTTCCACCCGTATATTTCGGCGCACTCTTCGACTTTGGTTAGCCAAGTGATGATCGTTTGTTCCTTCGATATCGGATCAAATTCTGGAATAACATTTGTTAAAGAAAGCTTAGAGGCCGACGGTTCTTTAACATTACTTAATATATCTAAGAATTTATTTAAAATGCTTTTATCAGTGCCGGACATATCTTTAAAATTACCATCTACGTTATTTAGCATATCATTATCAGCGAAACGAGGGCGACGAGATGAAAAACGTTGTCGTCGTTTTATTGTTTGCCTTAAGTCATCTTCACTGTCAGAATACGACCGGCGCCGCTTCCCCTTCGTCGGGCGCATCTCTTCATCGGATGAACTATAGTATAATTCACGCGTTCTTCTACGATCATATCGTGATCTCTTGTAAAATCGCTGTCGCGAACGGGATCTTCTAGAGTCCCGATGCTCATAATAATCTGATTCATGTGTATTATTTAATGAATTACGTAATCTCTTTAATGATGCCGAGTTTTGATGCCGCGACTCCCCGTGCTCGTCACGTTGTCGCGACACCTCCCTACTCGGGCTTCGTGATTTAGAGTTATTAAAGCGTTTGTGGACTTGCCTCTCTCGCCGGCTCCCATCCACTCCCTCGCTCTGGCCTTGTTCTAAGCGTTTGTGGACTTGCCTCTCTCGCCGGCTCCCATCCACTCCCTCGCTCTGGCCTTGTTTTAAGTGTTTACGGACTTGCCTCTCTCGCCGGCTCCCATCCACTCCACCGCTCTGGTCTTGATCTGGAGTCCACTTTATTCCGCCTTCATTATCGCGGTTACAATTAGTAGGCTCACCCTCCGACACGTGGTCTGATTCAGTGTCGTCCATCGATCTGAAACTTATTACATGTCGCTGTATAATCCGAAAATATTTAAAAAGTAGCTATAGGATAAATATGTAGGACTTGCTGAGCATTGTTTCAACCATTCGTTTATTAAAGCCTATTATTTAATTATGAGCAGGAAAGATATAATATATAAAAAAAAATATCTAGTTAATGAGTTCACTTATTTAATTAAAGTATAATAGTTGAATTCATTTAATTCATAAACATTTATTAGAATTTTAAATATACCTACCTTCATTTTATACGATTTTATTTCTATTTTATGGTATCTACTTATTGCATTATATTAATTGCTTTGCGATAAGCACTAACATTAATTTATATGTTAAAATTTACCCAGTATAATATCCGTGGATTATCTCGATATTTAACAAAAAGTTGATAAAAATGTTTGAAAAAAAATAAAACTATTATTCATAAAACATATACCATTGTGTGCCTAGTAACACATTCCCAGAGAGTAGCTCTGGCAGAATACGCTTTACGCAAAGAGAAGAACTACCGGGGAGTGCCCCGATCAAATTCAACTCCCAGCATAATCACACAATGTTATATGTCTACGGACCCGCCATACACTTAGTAATGTATTCCCAGTGAGAACACGTCACCTGCCAACAGCAAGCTACCAGGGAGTACCCTGGCCAAGCCATACTTAAAGCATAATGCATAGCGAGTTCGCGAAACATCCAAAAAGTTTACTTGTAAACACACAGATCAACCCCTCGTGAAACATCGCACCATCGGATATCAAACACAAACTTTTCAAAGGGAAAATATACTTTAATATAATTATTACACATGACTACTCAGAAAACTGTGCATAGAAAAATGTGCCAAACTACTGAGAATCAATTATAGACCTTTACGTCAACTGTAGTTAGTTATCGTTCAACATGATAACAACAAAAACCAAAATAAATGTGGGCTGGGATTAACGAGTAGTTTGTTTTATTAATAAATAAAAGAAAACAAAAACCCGTCAATCCCACTTCTGAGTTGAAAGGAAACTCCAAAATTGATTCTCATACATTTATTTTTCACCACAATATAACACATTACACAATAATAACATTGAGCTTTAATCATTTGAACATTGTACGTACCTTATTTTTATTTAATACAGCACTAACACACTTCACTTTTTGTCGACCTTTCCGATCAACTCCCGTGGCAAGACTGACTTCTAGAAAAAGTAAAAATATACATCGCGCTAGCGCTATGCCTCCCCTCCACTACTAATCGTAGTGACGTTATTACGTAAACAAAGTCAGTGTTGCCAAACGGAAAAAACAACGTAATATTGAATAATACATTTAAATATGTTTTTAATACTAATATAATTTAATATTCTTCTTTAAAATAATTAATATACTCCTATAATTCCTAATATTCCTAACAAAACGTATAAACGTATTGTCGCGGCCATAATGTGACGTCATCATTGACGATACTGCTTTGTTTACATATTTTTAGCCACAAATCATATTATTTAAATTATTTCTTGTGCTTTATTCAAGCAGAAATCGCACTTACTAACTTACCTCAGTGAGAAATCGAGCAGTTTGCTAAGAAAAGATTATTTAAAGATTTATTCACATGGATTTTGATGTCACTTCCGACGTTTTCGAAGACGACGCGTTTCGAGATTGCGTTCCGTTCAACAAAAAAAAACTTAACCTAAAATAATGAATTGTAAAATAAGTAGGTAATGTGTTAAAAAATGTAAAAAAATGCAATTTGTGTCTTGACTCCTGTAAGTGTACAATGTATATTTAAATAATGAAAGAGTTTTGAATTATATGCATATTCCCTATTGTAGGAGAGTTGAGAGACAAATCTTGCATAGACAAACTGCATAAGTTATCGCGTTTTTTTTGGACGTCTTGTAGATGTAATTGCGTACCGGTTATAAGTAACCGGGCAGTTATTGGCGAGACTAGGTCTCCAGCCAATGGTGAGGAAGTAAAATACTCAACCTAAGCTAACTGCTTATACTACACTAAAATCATGACTACTAGCAACAACAGCACTAAGGGCGACCCCTAGTGGGACTCGGACCTCGGTTTAGGGCGTTGCTGGCGAGGGTTTGGAAGGGAGACAACTTGATGAGGGCTGAATTAAAATTATCGCGAGCGCCGCACTAAAACCATTAAGTGAGTTCGAAGGTACCAGTTCAAAATTCATGAATAAGTTTAAACCGCTTTTTACATTATCTCTTAACAAGGCCTTCCTAAGCTAAAACCTTACGTTACAGCAAGCGATCGTCCCGATATCGCGGTAACCATGAATAATCCATTTTCTGGGACAAACGGCCGGCCGCGCGTATCGCTGACCCGATCTGTGTTATTGCTCAAACGACTTCAAATGGAACTGATAACTTCTATTTTCGTGTTCAATCTTTTTTGAGTGCGAATTTGTTTTGTCCTGTTTTTTGTGAAGGAAATCGTGGTCGTATAGCGTTTGATGTGATCTGAGGCGTTTGGTTTTTATGGATCATTTGTAATGATAATATTTTTATGGCGTTCTACAAGGTTTTTTTGGGGTGGAAGGGTAACATAATATAATGTTTTATTCTTTACTTTGTTTTGTAGCGTTTTCTAGTTTGTCGCCAGGATATGTTTCGTTTTGAAATAAAGTGGCATTTTCTTCGAAATAGGTATCCAAATAAGCTCCTCTAAGTAATATTTATCCATTGTCTAAAGATGATGCTCATTTAGAAAAAAAAAACGCTAGCGTATATTTAAAAAAAAGACCTTTTCGCGTTTGACTCGAGTCGGATCTATTGGTAAGCGCAGACAGGGTCTACGATGGAGCACACGATTTCAAGTAACAGAGATATAAAGGAGTTCGTCTTTACCCCTCTGGCTCTCACATACATACGACGGAACACAGTCAACTGCTTGGCGCCGGACTTGAATGTAAGGGTGGTAGCTAGCCAGAGCCTCTTTAAAAAGCCTCTACGAGTGACGATATATTTCAATTCGTGTGGCACATCCTGAACAGTCAGCCCCGCCACTGATTTGCTGAGTGGCTAATCTTTTTAGTACCGTATGAGCTATTCTTATATAGGTCGTGGCAACACGAAAAATAGAACCATCACTTTTGAGAAAAAAGGCAAACGCTAGGTTTCAAGAAACTGCAAGTCAACCTATGGGAGTCCACTACTGAACATGAAGCTCTCTTCCAATTTGGTTTGTAAGCCTGGATATTCAGACCTCCATCGCTCTTTAAATGCAAGATTAAAGAAAATCACTTACTTGAAGAAGTAGCTCCCGTTGCTATACCCGAAGAAGGGCACAGTATACGTCAGCATCCAGATGTTCCCTCCACCACAGTCGTAGTACGGCTTCGACCATTTGCCATCTTCATATGTCACGGAGAGTATCTCGTCTGGTTCTCGGTCAGTGTGGGCTGTGTCGTTGTGTGTATAGGTGTTGTAACCTAGAAAGAAAAAGATATCATTAGCCTAAATGTGGAGATTTGTTATACAACGTGTTACATAATTCCCCTTAAAAAAGAAAATATTGATCGAGTAGTCTTTATGGTTATTGTCATTTACCTCTCTGAGAAAATTAGGTAAGAATGTAAATAACTTTCTGGGTAGTTTACTCTTTAGTTTTATGGTTTCAGGATTGCTTTTCAGTGATGATTTTATTTTATGATTTGTCCAAAATTTTTTATGGGTCCTACTTTTATTTTAAAATATTGCTAATCTTTAGGGGCATTTTTGTAACACGTTGTATAAAGCGTTGTACTGGCAGTCGAGCCGTCGCGTCGCCCCCTTATTCGAGGAAGTTATGAGAGTGAGAGAGAGCCTGTCACTCTCTCTCAGAAGATGGCGCGCCGTGTTCCACGCGTGCCTCTCATGAGGATGTGAGACCAGCAGGGCAATTGTGTAACAACATCAATCATGACAGTTACAAAAACAATATTCATTGCGTGGTACATGTTGTGGAGAAGTCGGATTGTTAATAAAAACATCGCTATGGAAATTGATGACCTGTCAAAATCTTATCCGTAGCGATTACGAGTGTGTTGCGTATTTAGAATGCAGGCTGCTAAATTCAGTAGGGGATAAGACTTTATAACGCAGTGGCAATATTACAGCCACCAACTTTTATGAAAGACTAGCTGTACCCGGCATGTGTTGCAATGCACTTTTTCCTACTTACCACCTTCAGAAACAAAATCAAAATAGTAACAAAAAGTTAAAACCATTTTCATGCATGCGGTAAACAAATGAAGAATATGGATGTACTGAGATATTTTTTTTTTTAAATATCAAAATTTTCTTTCATAAGCACCTTCTCCTGACAATTACGAAAACAACAAAAAAAAAAATAGCGAAATCAGTCCAGCCGCTCACGCGTGATGCGATGACCAAGGGAAATAGGGATTAATTTTTATACAGGGTTACAGGAAAAGTCGTACTGAATATTAAAGGACGTTATTTTTCAGGTCATTTGTGATGGATTTCATCCTGTAATATGGTGTCCGAAACTTAACCGTTCTGGAGATATTGAATTTTAAATAATCCTTTATTTTTTGGCTTTTTTGGGATTAGAGCTCCTAGGGTCCGCTTTTTTAACCGACTTCAAAAAGGAGGAGGTTCTCAATTCGGTTGTATTTTTTTTTTTATTTTTTATGTGTGTTACCTCATATCTCCGTCATTTATGAACCGATTTGAAAAAATCTTTTTTTGTTCGGAAGGGTATACTTTCCGATTGGTTCCATTTAAATTTTGTTATGATCAGACCATGAACTTCAGAGATATGGACCGGAACTCCTCGTCGGATCAAAGCAAAATTCTCAAATCACTAATATTGCTTTGTTTATATTTGTTGTTGGGAACTGACTACTTGAAAAGAGGAGGGGGTGCGTGTCCCCCCCTCCCCCCCTTTGGAATGTTTTCATTATATCGTGTAAGGTATCATTTGAAATGACTTTTTATGCCCGACTACGTCAAAGCCAAAAAGAAGGGTTATGAAGGAGGGTGTTAAAATTATGACACTAAAACGTTTTTAATAAAAAATAAACTTTAAAAAAAAGTAAAAACCGACTTCAAAGAAATACTAAAAGGAGTAAAATAATTACCATAATATAAAATTAACAGTTTCAGAAGTCGGTGCAACTCTACACTGAAGCAAATAGAAGCCACCGACTTCTGAAACTGTTAATTTTATATTATGGTAATTATTTTACTCCTTTTAGTATTTCTTTGAAGTCGGTTTTTACTTTTTTTTAAAGTTTATTGTATCTTGTTAGAGATGTCAATTAATAAAAATGATTAACAAAAACTGAACCTTACTACTAACAGCTTAAAAAGACGGCTCGACAACGGTTAGAATTAAAGAGTTTTCACTAAGTGTTTTTAACATAGAAAAATGTATGGAACTTATTTTGCAAATACTTTTAAAAACTTCTACGTCTCTTTCGCTATTCAAAAAGGTATAACATCTACTAGATATATTAATAGAATCTTAAAAAAAAAAATTGAATAAGCTCAAGTGTTGTACTACACAACATAAAAATATATTTAAAATTCAATATCTCCATATCGGTTAAGTTTCGGATACCATATTACGGAATCAAATCCATCAGAAATGACCTGAAAAATAACGTCCTTTAATATTCAGTACGACTTTCCCTGTAACCCTGTATACATAGGTAGATGTTGCAAAATCCTTCTTGTTATATTTTTATTTTAAAACCCGGCAATTTTACAAGTTTTAGAAAGTTGTAGAAACGGTTCGCAAGGACCACCTACAAGGAGACAAATACAAAAAAAAATGCTTAGTATTTGTATATCGAGTAGACCATGAAATCGGCCAATGTTTTACCGGAATAAAAAATATCGCTTGAATATTTTTTGATTGAAAAATTCATACTGGACACAGACAGACAGGTGACACGCAAAAACAGACAGGAGACTGATATTGGGATCAAATTTTAATTTGTTCGACATTTACATCACACGGTATCGAATAGCGTTCAAAACGTATATTGTTAAAATACACTACCTGTGAAAATATTTTAAAACATTCTGTAGTTGACGTTCTATATACAACGTGTTTTTTTATATCCCATAACTCTAGGGTTATATTATTTAAGTAAAAAGAACACAAAATCTCCTATAATAGGTGGTCCAAAAATGCATAGTTCCGAAGATATAATCAAACATAATTAAATTATAGGTATCTAAGTTTCATTGATAAATAAGAGTAATTCATTTTTATTCAAACCAATCATTCATATTTAAAGCTAAGAAAATGCGACGTTGTCATATTTCACGTAAGGTAACATTAATAATCGTGACTTTGTCGAATTATTTTGTATGAAAAATGAAAACAAAAAAAAAATTATGATTGAAGAATAATTCATATGCCAGTTGGTTCTTTGATATGGTCTCAATTATACCCTAGAGTTATAGGATATCAAAAAAAAAACAACTTGTATAATACATAATAAAGCGATTGTATTTATTGGCTTCGGTTAATGATATTTTAGGTATACTCTACAATAATAACAGGAATAACACAAACACTAAAACACTCCAATTAGAATATTCAGTTAAAATCATAATAAATACACTGAAATTTTACTTTTATGTGCGTAAATATTGTTTATCCACCGTGAACCCGAGGTACCCGAAAGATTTTAACCACGCTTCTCTGATGGTAAAATAAATCAATAATGTTTGGCAATCGTTTTTAGATGTAGGTTTATGTATGTATCTATATTAGTTAGATACGATTATGATTTAGCCCAATTAATACAGAATTGATTTATACAAGGTTAGTCAGAAAGGGGGTACTAATCCGAAAGGGTGTTAAAGTACCCATAATAATGAATAACTTTTGTTCTACAACTTTTCCCAAAACTCAATAGTTTAAGAGAAACAGGTCTTCAAAAATCTCAAAAAAAAAACTCTAAAATCTATCTATCTTCAGTTATGATCAGCTGTGTTTACATTTTAGGTCATATTTGGGGTCATGAATTAGAAACACCATTTTCTGAATTTGTAACTAAAGCAGGGATGAAGAATTTTTGAAAAAACTAAAATAAAAATCATTTTATATGAAAAAAAAAAATATCGAATTTTGAAATTTAAACACTTGCTTTCAAACAGTCATCAGCGATACTATAAGTGGGCTTCGGATTAGTACCCCCTTTCCGACTAACCTTGTATACTTACTTTATTTTTAAATCTTATTTAACCTGTAATTGCATCATTTTATTATTGTAAAAATATTAGTATTTTTGTTATATAGAGTCAATTAATTTATTCACTTGACAGACATAATTATCTGTGTTGCTGGGGAGTTTGTTGCGCCGTTTCTTCTTCACAGCAAAAACACTAGGAAGCGGTGAAGGAAGGGCTTTTTTGTGGGATGTCTATAATATTGTAAACCTGACGTTCAAAAAGAACTAAGTAATCCAGTCAATTTCTATTTTGTTTTTCGGAACAAAATAAATCAATTAATTTGAGTACTTCCTTGTAAACAATACCTTAGTTCGAGCTGGCAACGTTTAGACGTGTGAATGGATAAGAAAACTTCTCAATTCAAGAACCTCTCTGACAAAACACGACATACGAGTTTAAAAAACATTAAAAATCGCCGAAATCGATTCTGTTCTGTAATCTAACAAATTACTTTTAGGGCTTGAGTTTAATAAGTTACACGTTGTAGACATGTTACGTTTATAGAACGTGACGTGCAAATTCGAACCTGCATTATTTTTACTAGTATCTCTAATGAGTAAGACGAAGATACAGAAGAAGTAAGAGAGTGAATGAGATAGCTATCTGCGAGATATACACAAATATTTGAATGGGCATTTATGGTGCATCAATGACTATGTTATTTTTTTTTCTATTAGGTCGCGTATTGTAATTTGTTTACGCAGCATGCAAAGTTCGCTTTTAAGACATTTATTTTCTCAAAAAGAACAAAATACTGTTCACTTACATTGAGAACAATAGAAACAATGACTACTGAACCCGCAAAAACTCACACAATTTAGCCACAGTTTAACCTCCTCCATGTCGCGTGTTCAACTCATGATTAAGGGCTCCGTTTGTGTCGGAAACTAGTCAGGTAATCCCGAAAATATGCATGTGAGTTACTCGTAAACAATCATAAATATTTACTTCATTTTGTATATTGATGATATCGAAACAATAAGTATTCTCCAACATGCATGCACATGCAAATATGATTCAATGGTACGAATAAATTTTTACGAAACATTTTGTGTATATATTTTTCGTAACTGTGTACTTTTCATTTGCCTACGTCTACATTACGTTTCCCGTGACCAGAAGCTGTGCAAAGTACTTAAAATGTCGGAAATATGAAATGTACGATGTAAACGTACTTAAATAAATAATTTGATATTTTCCTCAAAAGTTGGTCCATTTCCATATTCTATATCTTTCCGAATCTGTGTAATATAAATTATCCTGGTACTAATACAGGTATGACCTCCAAGCCTCAAAATGTTCTGGTAATATACAGGGCGTCCCACGACTTTGCCACATGGAGGGGAAGTACCTTAAATACTGTAGATAGAAAAAAATACTGAATGAAGACTTTATTTTTATTTTAAAAACAATACGAACTGCATTTAAAGAATTTTAAATAATCACCTGTCTGAACCGGGAACCGAACCCGCTAAATGTGAAAACAAAAAAAAACGGTAATTTTATTGTACTAATCGAAAGGCTCGATCAGATACATTTATTTCTTCTAAATAACATAGTATCTAAAATAAAAGGAACACCATGAAATTTAACATTTATTTGAAATAATAAGACACGTTTCACTGTACAACTTACAAACAATTTAATTTATTAAATGGTCAGAATGTGTCTCTTCCTATTGTATACAAATTGTAACTCTTTTAATAATCTCGCTACCGTTGATTTATTTATTTTTTCATGGTGAATATTTGAAATAATACTTCGAAATAGTAATAAAGCAGAAAGTAGTACATAAAATCAGTTGTTATAAGCACGACATAGAGAAAATGCTACTTATTCATTATTCTGAACAAAATTTTATATTAAATGTTAAATTTAATGGTTTTTCTTTTATTTTAGATGATATGTTATTTCGAAGAAATAAATGCATCTGATCGTGCCTTTCGATTAGTACAATAAAATTACAGTTTTTTTCTTTTCACATTTAGCGGGTTCGATTCCCGGTTCAGACAAGTAACCATTTAAAATTCTTTGAATGCAGTTCGTATTGTTTTTAAAATAAAAATGAAGTCTTCATTCAGTAAATTTTTCTATCTACCGTATTTAAGGTACTTTCCCTCCATGTGGCAAAGTCGTGGGACGCCCTGTATACTCAACATAATTTTGGAAACACGAAAATTACAGAGTGTAAATGAGTTTCGTGTACCTACGTAATTTCTTAAAATCACATGACCTATTGGTACATACTGGTACAAATTAAATCTGCCCGAATTTTATCAAGAATAAAAACACAATGTTAAATTATTTCGCTGTAAAGAAAATTATGTTTTAGAACATTTCAAAGCTGTGCATAAATGAAGTCTGGCGATACAGCTGGCGGGCACAACTAGCTCAATATCGCTCCGCGCAGTCAATAAACTCGGGGCGCTACACTGACTGACGTTAAGATCAATCAATCAATCTGCCTAGCCTTTTCCCAACTATGTTGGGGTGGGCTTCCAGTCGAACCAGATGCAGCTGAATATCAGTATTTTACATGGAGCGACTGCCTATCAGACCTCCACAACCCAGTAACTGGGTAATCCGATACTCTTGGTAAGACTGGTTGTCAGACTTTCTGGCTTCTGACCAACAGTAACGACGGTCAAAGATCTACAAATGACAGCCGGGACCAACGGCTTTACGTGCTTTCCGAGGCACGGAGGAAATTCGCTATGGCAAATGGTCACCTATCGACAGACCAACCTCGGCAAGCGTGGCTTAACCCGGAAGATCGGTCTATGCGGCTGTAATTATTTAGCCACGAGCTCCTCCTCACTCCTCACTGACTGACGTTAAGAATAAAATGTTATTCATCATTCAGGGTCAATCTGTGTCACCAGTAGACCACGAGGTTTGAAGGAACTAGAGGAATTCGTGTACTTCTTGTAGAGTCCGACATGGCTCTAAACGGACGTGGATGCCGGCGCTGCTAGTGAAGGAAGATGTCAAAAACTTGTAAAATTCAGTACATTTCATATTAGTTCTCTATTTCTCCACGTGTATTTAGATCCATACTAAACTGTACCTACTTTATTTTACATTAGGCTTCTTCTTCTTCTCTCGTGCCAGCACGAGCTATACAAAAATAGCACATGCTGTGGTGAAAAGATTAACCAGTCAGCAAGCTTGGTAGCGGGACTCATTGCCCAGGGTGAACCGGACGTACTTAAGTATTGTTCGTGGAGGCTCTTTTCATGCACCCCACATTAGGCTAATCACACATGAGACACAATTGATTGCCATTTGTATGTAGTTGCAGGTACAAAACAGTAACTGCGCAACAAACTAATAGCGGTCAACTTTGTATCGAACAACTTAGCGGCCCATGTGTAATCAGCTTTAGACTGAATGTAAAACTTGTACAACATTCTAAGTAATCAAAACTGTCACAAGTTTGTACCCAACTTTAAAGAGAGGCAAAAGCATGGTAGCGGAATGAGTAGCCGTGCCGAAATATAAGCGAACTCATTGTTAGTTAGTGAACAATACTAAACTCCAAAACTCGACCATACTATTTTGCTATAATGATTTTGTAGGATTTCGAAAATATCCAACCCATGTGTCCAAAACGATACTCAGAACGTATAACACCACTCTTTTTGAGTCGGGAATGAAAACTAAAAAATGCTTGAAAATTGTGTTTTTGCCTGCTTTAAAGCGCACTAAACTATTAGCTATAGAAAAAAATATTTACGGCAGGAATTATAGGAAATTTAATTGTCTATAAAATAGGTCTGATCTATTTTGGCGTAAAAGCCATAGATGGGGGGGAGTTATTTAATAAAAAAAACAGTTTTGGGGTCTTTAATCCAAGATGGCGGAGCGCGCCGAGGTCACTTAATGTCGAAAACTCAATATTTTCATAAGAACACGTAAACATATCACATTTCCAAAATTCAGGACTCACAGACCTTTTGCAAGTGAAACCCCTTATTTGCGACCTGGCGACTGAGCTATGTGTATTTGGCTAAATAAAGTTTATTTTCTTTTGTTCCAGTGGCAGAGCTACTTGCGATTAAGTTCGTCCGGGAAATCACTACTACTTACTTAATTATAACCTTGATATTTAATTCTATTGCGTGTTTTAATACTAACCGCCCAAGTGTACCGAAAACGGTACGGCCGCCATTGTTTATCTATTGTGTCTATAATTACAGTACTACACAGGTTAATAGGTAATCACAAACAAAATACCTACATCTACTTCAATGTAAAAGCGATATAGGAACTAATCTCTTATCTCATTCACCGGGGATGCATACAAAGGAAAAGATAATCAATGAAATAAAAGAAATAATTATTGGGAAGTGGTCTCTTAGATAATTGGAAGAAAATTACCGCGGAATAGACCTTTATTTATATAGTGGTACATTGATTTGGGTTGGACTTGTCCTGTTTTGTAAATTGTCTATCTTTTTATCGTTCTATACAAGTAGTAAAGTAAGTAGTAAAGACTTGGCGTGTCTGTACATTGGAAATTATCTTATAAAGAAATAGCGGGAGGTTAAGAATTGTTTCAAAAAACCACATTTTGTCGCCAAATTCAACCGCGTGGGCGATACGGACCACATCGCAACCACAAAGCAAACACCAGCGACACCGCGCACTAGCGATCCGCCACGAGTCGGAGTCGATCTGTCTGTCTGCAAACACTAGCCACAACGTAACCATATCGCAACTACTAGTGACAACGCAACTTCATCTACATTTTGTAGTTACAACAAAGCAACTGCAAGAAGCTGCAGCGACACTATTCACACGTAACCACTGCTTAATCACTTTTTGTGGCTGCAATGTGGTGTAGTTGTGGTATGTGTTAATTTTCCCGAGAGAATGTACAATAGAATCAATTTCAATTATTTTTGGAATTTTTGTCTGTTTATCTGTTTGTTTGTGCACGCATCACGTAAAAAGTACTGACTCAATGCAGTTGATTTTATTAGGCAAATATTGTGCGTATCTCGGAGTAACATTTAGTTTTTGTTTCATCGTAATCGGTTCGCTTAATCAAAAGATATTAGAATTGAAAGCTATCAAGAAGTTTATTTAGTTATAGCTTTCGCCCGCAGCTTCGCTTGCGTGAAATTTTGAATCCGTTAAGTGACGATTTTCCATACAAACTTTCAAATAGGGGATTATTTAAATCCCTTAGGGGTTGAATCTCGAAAAATCCCTTCTTAGTGGATACCTACGTTACAAAAGGAACCTACTGTCAAAATTTCAACTTTCTAACCCCAGCGGTTTATTTAGGCTGTGCGTTGATAGATCAGTCAGTCAGTCAGCTTCTCTTTTTATATGTATAGATAGATTGCGATAGGTACAATATTGTTTCCGACTTCAACTCAGACGGAGTCGCGGGCTAAGCTAGTTATTAATATTTATCAATATTACCTGATAATTACGCGAATCATCGATATGAATATGAATAAAGCGCAGTTCAGACTATGCCATACTATTTCGCTATACAGTAAAACATATTCTTAAAAACAGGCCAGACTATCACTCAATAACCACCAAACGTGTCTTCTACATCCCACTACAAAGAACCACCTCTCTCCTAGCCAGACGTTGTCCCGCCTACCTGCACACTTATGTGTATAACAAGGTATCCAGCAGTATGCCTTATGACTCAAAAGATCTCTCTCTCTCTTCATGTAAAAAAGTTGTAAAAAAATGGCTACTAGGTCTTTCATACGATGAATCCGAAAAAATTATCACGTTATAACTTACACTTGGAATTCCACACAACTACTACACTCACTCACACTCACACTTTCACATCACACTCACCACACTCACTGACCATTCAAACACACTACACGCACGCACACAGACACTAACAGGTTATCTTTGTTTGTTTAATTTTTAGTGTTAAACGGAGTCCCCGCTTAGCACAATTTAAGTATTTTTGTTTTAGTTTTTCTCTGATTTATAGATTGAACTTATATTTTATAATTTTGTCTACATTTAATTACCAATTCAAATATTAATTCCAGTCGTAAATAATACTACATGTGTATCGTCACAACTCTGGCCCCCAAGATACAGGCGCTGCCTAGTTTGGGGACCACCGTAAAGAACGAAATGTAGATTACTACTAGTTACAGACTAATATTATGTAAAATTATTTCTAAGGTAAAAATTTTAACAATGGTTCAATAAAATTTATTATTATTATTCGTTTATTTATTTAACATAACTTATCAAATACATTTTTAAATATTTCTATAATTAACAAAAAAAAAACATTTAAAAATATATAAAATAGTAGCCCACCGGCATCGGGAACAGGGTCCAAGCTACCGGCGGTCAGGGCCTCAGAGAGAGGAACTTCCTAACAATACGCGCCGTGTCAAGAAGTACAGCTTTCTGTATCAGGCCCCTGATCCAGCCGCCCAACGAGAGCCTCTTTAGGTGTTGGTCGAGTCTCTTGGCTATTAAGCCATTCGCCGTAACTACTATCGGCACAATTACTGCTGAATCGACATTCCACATGTCGACAACCTCGTGTGCCAAGTCTTGATATTTAATTTCTTTATCTTTCTCAGCTTTCACGAGGTTCTCGTCATGCGGAACAGCGATATCAACAATCATTGTGAGACGCTCTGATCGATCTATCACCACTATATCAGGCTTATTGGCTACAATAGTCCTGTCAGTGATGATAGATCGATCCCAGTACAATGTGACATGACCATTCTCGAGAACTGGGTCGGGCACATACTTGTAGTATGGTACTTCAGCGTCCACAAGGTTGTATTTGAGGGCAAGTTGCTGATGGATAATCCTAGCTACGAGGTTGTGTCTGTGCAGATACTCACCGTTAGCAAGACGAGAACAACCAGAGACAATATGTCAGATAGATTCACCGGGACAGTGGCATGCCCGACAGATGTCTATAGTTGTTCGTCATCATTACTTCGTCCATAATTGCACAGACAAAACCTTCGGTTTCCCCAAATAGGTCACCGAAACGTAGCCAGGCCACGGACGCTAGAAAATCTACATCCGGCCCGTGAAGAGCCCGGTAGAAGCGTCCGTGAAGCTCCTTGCTCCGCCATACCTCCCTGCGGCCATTAGTATCAAGTACTACAGGTTTGCGCCAGTTCTCTTTTTATTATTATTATTATCTCCTTTATTCATTCCAACTTCTTATTAATTACATTTTTAAATACATATCAACTACAAAAACATAAAATAAAAAAATATGATATACATTTAAAAATATAAAAAATAGGGGTCCACCGGCATCGGGAGCAGGGTCCAAGCTACCGGTGGTTAGGGCTCCAGAGACAGGAACCTCCTCACAATACGCGCCGTATCAAGGAGGACTGCTTTCTGTATCAGGCCCTTGATCCAGCCACCTAACGAGAGCCTCTTGAGGTGTTGGTCGAGGCTCTTGGCCATTAGCACAGTAGATAAATATATATATTTATCTACTGTGCCATTAGGCCATTGGCCGTTATTATTATTATTATTACGTCATACGCTATAACTATATAGCATAAAGTTCACACTATACGCTATATCGCAAGCCGGTCTAGAAAGAAAGAAAGAAAAAGTCTTTATAATCTATATTTGAAAGCGATCCGTCGGGCAACGGACAGGGTAGAAGTGAAGCGGGCGGGGACCGGAGAATCGCACGATATTATTGCTCTGAGAATCACTAAAGTGTTATCGCGTACAGCAAGCCAATACTTTACAGCATAGCTTTGTGTGAGTGTGTCCATATAAAATGTATGCTGAGCAATATTGTGGTGCTATATGCTATTATTTGCGATATGCTATACAAGTTTAGTTTTAGTATATACTAAACCTGAAACTAGTTCGTTCAGAACACTAGGAGAATCGATTAACATATATTTTACACGTTTTTTTTTTTTATAAATTTCAATTTTGTTTCAGTAGGTTTCTACCCATAACAGTTGACGGGAATAGACACCTTGAGGCTTGAGATGGTCCGCTCGGTCAGTTTTCGTGTATTAGACAACCCCTGCATAGCACATCGCAGGCATTTCACACTTTTTTAGGGAACTTAACGCGACATAAACTACGGTGTAACTTGGAGATTTACTAAAAAAAACATATTCAGGCAGTTGGGGTGTCTCAGTTTTTGTAATATACTAGAAATAACGTTGTATATTATAGCGTAGTCTATACTGCGCATAAACATCATTATCGATGCAAACAACGACGAATTATACATATCACGTCCGTTTTTTTTAATTTTAAATACCTACGTGCAGCATCCTAATGTGCCATAAAACACGCGTGCTCGAACACATAGGTAGGAAGATGGATGGGTGGGTATTTAAAATAAAGAACGGGAAGTCACTCAATATAACTCGTAAAGTTGTTTCAATGACTTAAAATAATAACCTGTACATTATTTTATCAATTTTCATATTTTAAATTCAATTGTATTGTAATTTTATTCTTTATTGTATTATACTCTGACTAATACGGCATCGTACGTGAGCGATCTAGTAGCGACGCGATGCGGTGCGGTGCGATGCGAAAACAACAAACAGTCGATACCTATTGAAGTGGCCTACGTGACCAAACGCACGTAGAGTGCGGTGCGGCGCGGCGCGAAGCGAAGCGACGCGATCAGTTGGCTTGATATTTTCGCGCAAACTGGATGCCGTGACATACAGTGCTACTGAATGACAGCGGCGCGCGGCGAGCGGTCCGCGAGCTCGTAGGACAAAGCCGCCGCTTCGCACCGCATCGCGTGTCACCGCATCGCATCGCTTCGCAATTCGCGTAACTTTAAACCGCCTACGTAAGACGTCGCGTTAATATGTAGTCTGATATTGTTTTATAATTATTGTTTTAACAATATCGTTTTCCAAATTGTAAAGTATGAGCATCATGCAGCAAGTAATGATACATCTATAATCGAATCATATTACTGCCGGTAGTCCGGTAGTATGAGTCTGTCATGCTCACTTAAATGTCCTGCTGATGGTGGCGTTGTATATCCGGTCGTTAGGTTCCCTACAATATGGTTGAGCTGACCGATGCGGATGTGCACGTCATGCTCATGAACGGGTGCTGTCTGTCGGGACTGGTCATCCCTTAACTGTTATGGCAATCCTGGAAGGCCCATTTTTCTATTTGTTACTCTTATGTGAGTTTATTTCTTACATTAACCTGCATTATGCTCATTCTATTTCTCACACTACTGTAATGGAATTATCTTGAACTACTATTTTGAAAAGAGTATTCTTAGTGTTTCTTGCCGGCTCTTCTCCGTGCAACCTACTTTTTGAAGGTTTAAAAGTGCCTGTAATCTGGTCTATTTGAAATAAAAAACTTTGACTCAATATTTTTGTCAATGGACTTTTTAGAGGAGCTGATCATATAATTTGCAAGGTTAAGCTGCACTTGGCGCGGTCAGTCCGTGGATGGGTGACCGTTCGTTACACTTCGAGACCCTTCCGTGCTTCGGAGAGCGCATTAAACCGTCGGTCCCAGGTGTCACACGAATACCTATGACAGGGGTCACGGGTAGTCAGAATCCCGAAAGTCTGATAACCTTTGAAATGACATTGCCCAATTACTTGATTGCGGGGGTCTGATGGTGGTCACTAAGTGTAAAATACTGGTATTCAGCCGCATCTGGTTATACTGGAAGCTGACTCCAACATAGTTGGAGAAAGGTTAGGCAGAACAGGCACTTTATGTACCTAAAGACAGTCTACCGTAGTCCACCGGACCAAAAAAAGGGCATGAGTTGTTACCAGCCTTTGGCCTTGAATAATGGCTAATGAAATTTGTATAGCTGTGTAAGGGATTTATTTGGTTAACTCTGGGCTGTCGGCGGAGGGCGGACAACGCCCTCTTCCCGCCCCCCTAAATGGGTCGAGGGGCGACGGACTTGGGGAAGTCTGTCGCCCCCCACACATCAGGACCCGAGGCGGCGGTGCGAAGTGTTCCAAGCGCACCCCTCTTAGACGGCACGGGGGGAGTCTAACACCTCACTCCCCCCGCTAACCCGAGGAGGCCCGCTGTGGCGAGCCGGCACCAGCCGGGGGTTGCGGAAGTATCATAAGTTCCCGCGACCCTCGGCGCAGGTGTGAGATGGAACACCGGGGTGGTTTTAGTCAGTAAGAGTCTGACAGACCCCTCCGCCCACCCCAGGGTGGAGAACATCCATGAGGATTCCCATCGCGAAAAAAAAAAAAAAAAAACTTGGCTATCGTTTTAGCTCTGGACTAAACGATGTTGCGCAAGTCAGCCTGAGTTGAATAATCCCGCCGTAATAATAATTATGTCAGCCACTACGCCGGAGGTCGCTCGATGATTTCCGGCCACCGTAGTGTGTGGCCTGCGGGCGGTGGGTTAGGGGACCCGTCGCCCGTCCAGTAACAGGCCCGAGAAGGCGGCGTGCAGTGTTCCACGCGCGCCCCTCAGGTGGACGTGAGGCAAGGCCCCACAGAAGTAGAGGTCCGCCAGGGGCTGGCGATCCGAGGCGTACCAAGGTCGCGGTGCATATAGCTGCGAATCCCGAGTCCCTGCCCGAGGCTCATGAGAAGGAACACCATAGGTTTTTAACCCTTCACCTTCCCCGGGAGAAGGTCATTCATTAGAATTTTTCAACGATAAAAAAAATATGTCATTCACTCATTTTGCAACAGTTCAGTGTTTAATGTTGTGCACTTCCCCCATTTTCACCCATTAATGCACAATCCATATTATCGAACTCATTACTGGTGTATTAAAACTGGCCGTGATTCCGGATTCTCATCAGAAATTCCGATTGCAAATATTAAAATATTGATATATCGGAAAGCACGAATAATTATGATCGTTAACAATAATGTAATCGAGATTCGATCGGAGCTCATGAATTTATCATTCACGCTGATTGGAGTTCCACTTATCCAGAAAATCAGTACAGATAATACTCGTCTCTTCCTCTTTATTGTGAATTAATGTAAATCATATCATTATTTGTGATTGGAGCTCTTGGAAAAGACCTTTGTCCAGCAGAGCTGCGATATATTAAGTTTTTATATGTTAGGGTGACAAACAGACCGACGCGACGGTTCACACCGATAATTCAGCCCTCATCAAGCTGTCTCCCTCTCAATCTCCTGCCAGCAACGCCTGAAGCAGAGGTCCTAGTCAAACTCAAACTCAAAAACTCATTTATTCAAAATAGACTAGAATTACTTAGTTCTTTTTGAACGTTAGTTTTACAATATTATAGACATCCCACAAAAAGCCCTCCCTTCACCGCTTCCTAGTGTTTTTGCTGTGAAGAAGAAACGGCGCAACAAACTCCCCAGCAACACAGATATGTCTGTCAAGTGAATAAATTATTGACTCTATACAACGAAAATCATCAAATTTTTTACAATAATAAAATTATGCAATTACAGGTAAAATAAAAATTAAAAGTAAGATAAGTATATAAATCAATTCTGTATGAATTGGGTTAAATCATAATCGTATCTAACTAATATAGATACATACATAAACCTACATCTAAAAACTATTGGTTACCAGGGAAGCCACATGTGCAGAAAAGAACTAGCGCCACACGTCCCTATCGTCAACATAGTCGTTTATCTTATAGTATGCCTTTTTAATAAGAACTGATTTAACGTGAGATTTAAATTTGCCATCAGTGAGATCCGTAATTGACTTGGGAAGCTTGTTATAAAATCGAACACAGTTTCCTAGGAATGACTTATTCGCTTTGGATAATCTAAATTTAGGGACTACTAATTTATGTTTGTTCCTAGTATTTATATTATGAACGTCGCTTTTTACACTATACATTGGCAGATTTTTACGTACAAACATAATGTTTTCAAAAATGTAAAGGGAAGGCATCGTCAGAATCTTAATCTCTTTAAAGAAATCTCTAAGGGACTCCCGAGGACCCATATTATAGATCGCGCGGACTGCCCTCTTCTGTAATATAAATATCGAGTCGCGATCGGCCGCTGCCCCCCACAGCAGAATACCATAAGACATAATGCTGTGGAAGTACGCAAAATAAACAAGTCGGGCAGTAGGTATGTCAGTTAGCTGTCTAATTTTTCTGACTGCAAAAGCAGCAGAACTTAACCTACTAGAAAGGGCAGTTATATGAGCTCCCCACTGTAATTTGGAATCTATTGTTATGCCTAGAAATACAGTTTGATGTACTATATCCAGTTTACTGCCGTCAAGCGTTATGTTTACTCCTACATGGGGAACGTTTGGCAATGAGAACTTCAGACATTTCGTTTTAGTCGCATTTAATAAAAGATTATTTGCAGCAAACCATTTCGATAGAGCGGATAAACTACTATTTACATTTAAAAGATCTATGTCTTTCCTATTGATTTTAAAAATAAGGGAAGTGTCGTCCGCGAACAAAATTATGTCAGATAGTGCCGACATCATGTAAGGAAGATCATTAATATAAGCAAGGAATAGAAAGGGGCCCAGAATCGAGCCCTGTGGCACGCCCATTTTTACTAGAGACCCTGAAGATGTTATGCCAGATATGCCTACTTTTTGTTGTCTTTTGGAAAGATATGATAACACCAGTTCCAGAGGACGTCCACGAATCCCGTAGTGACTTAACTTACAAATGAGCGTTTTATGATCCACGCAGTCAAAAGCCTTGGAAAGATCACAGAGGATGCCAACAGCATCCTGCGACCCTTCCCAAGCCTCCAAGATATGAGTGACTAATTTCGCACCCGCATCTGTCGTCGATCTACCTTTCGTGAAGCCAAACTGTCGATCGTGTAAAATCCTATTTTTATTAAAATGAGATAACATCTGTTCAAGCATAATTTTTTCAAAAATCTTACTTAATGATGGAAGCACTGAAACAGGTCTATAATTAGAGGGATTATGCTTGCAGCCTGATTTAAAAATTGGGATAACTTTGCTGTGTTTCATCAGATCAGGGAAATTACCGCTATCTATACTAAGATTAAATATTTTTGCAAGAGTCGGGGCTATACAACCAATAATGGATTCAAGTACTTTAATAGAAATACCCCACAGGTCTTCAGTGTTTTTAACATTTAAGCTTTTAAAAGTTTTTACAACTGCAAATGGTGTAACATGTTTAAACTCGAAATTTGGAATATCTTTAGAAAAGAATTGTTTCAACAACGATTCTGCTGCTGATGGTGACGAGTCAAGTGACTTCGTGACTTCGATTGGGATATTTGAAAAAAATAATTCAAATGCATTAGCAACTTCTACCTTTTCCGATGAAGTTTTATTTTCAATTTTCAAAGATATTTCAGGATCCCTAGGACTCATTTGACCAGTTTCAGTGTTTATAACTTTCCATACCGCTTTTATTTTATTTTTAGATTTACTTATTTTACTACTGATTAATTTTGATTTTGCAAAAGTACATACCTTCTTAAATAATTTTGAATAGTTTCTGACATAATCATGAAAAGATTTATCAGAATTAAAAGACTTTTCATAATATAAGTCATAAAGCACATCTCTACTTTTTCTTATACCTTTTGTGGCCCATTCATTAAAGCTACATTTATTGTTAAATTTAATATTCTTTAAAGGGCACGATTTATTAAATTCTTGGCATATTATATGAAATAACTTATTATAATTTTGGTCAGGGTCATCTGATGTAAAACGAGTAAGACACAATTGAGTTTCAATATTATCCTGCAATGATTGCAATTTATTTTTAGTCATTAATCTAATTTTAATATTTTTGGTTGACAATAACTGTTTATTTATTTTAAAGTTTACAATTTGACCCATGTGGTCAGATCTAACGCCACTAATCACGGATGTGTTGTTTACTACACTATTTGTAAAAATGTTATCTATACATGTACTGGTAGCGGCAGTAATTCTAGTGAGTTGATTTATGATATGTTTTAAATTAAAAGAATTAAATAATGCTAAGAGTTTAATCTTGTCGGGTGAGTCCACTAAAATATCAACATTAAAATCACCACAAACAAAAATTAATTTATTGTTCCTAAAAGCTTTTCCTAAAATCTCTTCCATAGCAATTAAAAAAGAGGAAAAGTTTGAGCCCGGCGGTCTGTACACACATATTACAACACGATTTTCTATTTCCGCACATGCTACCTCACATAAGCGATCAACAGATAGTGAAGTAATGTCTTTTCGCTCTTTAAATTTTAAACTATTGTTACACAAAATTAAAGTACCACCTCCCACAGTGGATAGTCTATTGAACGCACTGGCAACCAAAAAGTTATTTACATTAAAATGCATTTGATCTGGTTTCAGCCATGTTTCACAAAAACATAAAATATCAATGCAATATCTGTCTACTAATAATTCTATATCTAATATCTTGCTAGAGAAACGATTAATATTCTGGTGGTATAGCAGAACATCATCGTTATGCTTCTCTATTGTCGGCTCTAAAAGTTTAAACAATCTATCGCAGTATTGTTAGAAAAACTGGACAATACTGAGTCGCTACTTAACCTAGTCTGTGTTATATTTGCTATAACAGAGTTAATATTATACGCTATCAATGTAGCAATCAGATGCCTGCATTTACTAGGAAGAAACATTGCTTCCTGGGACAATTTAAAACCACTAACAAACTTGTTAGTGTCAAAATACAATAATTTGTCACTATGACGGCATGTCAACATATACATTATGTTGTTCAAGTGATGAATATAATTATTATCTTGAACTGATAACAAGTCTGAATAAGGCAGAGCACACAACATAATTTTCCCTATATTCTTTAAATTTAATAAGGTGTCAACACCATTAACAATGTCCCTTTTCCTTACTCCAATACTATTTCCTATTAACAATACAACAGTAGTTTGACTATAATAATGAGAATTTACGATTTTTTCTACTATAGAGTTAAAGTGTAAATTAGGGTAACAATGGTTGGTGACAGAATGGGATAAACAATTTTGAAGAGAAGTCCCACTAGGGGTCGCCCTTAGCGCTGTTGTTGCTAGTAGTCATGATGTTAGTGTAGTAAAAGTAGTTAGCTTAGTTAAAGTATTTTACTTCCCCACCATTGGCTGGAGACCCTTCGGGTCACGCTAATAACTGCCCGGTTACGTAGGAACAGCTGGCAAGGAAAATCTACAGCAGTAGAAAACAGACTCAGGACCCACCTGATGGTAAGTGGTAACCGCCGCTCAAATACACCTACAACACCAAAAGGATTGCTGGTGCAATATCAACCTTAGAGAGAAGGTTGTAAAGTCTCAAGGTTGTAGTCATATGCCTAGAATTTTACAGGCACCCGTATCCTTCAAACCGGAACGCAGCAATGTTGCTTGGTGACAGAAATAAGAACGGTGGTAGTACTTCCACTGCCGAACTTTTTCACAAGGTAGCACTAACACTTTTAGTCTATGTAGATTTATTGAAGTAAATTGTTTTATAGGTCGAAGAAATACAAGAAAATCACAAAATATTCCACCCATACGCACAAAACGTTTTGGCAACACGTTTATTGCGCGTACAGCTAAGGAGTGGAAGTGCCTGCCAGAGTCTGTGCTTCCCGATAGCTATAACTTTGGAGTTTCCAAATCTCAAGTGAATAGGTTACTTCTAAATGTTTTTAAACTTTCGCGATTTGTACACATTATAAAAGTATAGATCGGGTCTACTCGCGTAAAAAACATTAAGGTCTACCCGTGACCACGGCCGGTGCAATTCGGCCGAAACGTCGGGATAAAAGGTATTTTGTGTCTCTTAAAGTTTTTACGCGAGTAGACCTGATCTATACTTTTATAAGGTTACTTCTAGGCAAGCGTGCACCATCTTCAACTACAACTTCACTTACCATCAGGTCAGAAAGTGGTGAAGTTAGCCAACAATTTAAGAAAAACTTCAACTAGCACGAACGTCAACCAACGAAGCTTGTTTCAAAAAAGCCTATTTGTTTATTCTACTAACGTGTAGGTACTAACTACTGTGTCATGAAAAATATAAAAATAAACATGCCGAACAGTTTTAATAAAACAGACAGACAGATGTGCAGACAATGAGGCGATGTTCGTTGTGCCAAATTTGGTACACAACACTAACAAATGAACAAAATGGACGCACTAGACTTTTCAATAACCCTTCGGGCGGCGGAATTAAACGTAAAATAAAATTACTTTTGTAACGAAATTCTGTTTGTACATTCAATATTGTTTGTAAAAGCAGTTTCCAGCTTTTTGGACTGTAGGCAGAGGATTTTTTTTAATAATTTTGGATCGTGTATATATTTAAAACTTGAATTCGACTGCGGCTTCACCCGCGTGGGTGTTATTTATCGTACATTCTGCGTTTTTCGGGATAAGGGTATCCTACTTATATCTCCTTTTCCGGGTTTCAGACTATATCTGTACAAAGTTTTATCAAAATTGGTTCAGAAGTTCCTTTTAATAACACGAACTGTATTCATCTGTCTATACAGCATGAGGGTGCCTTTCCAGTAGAGATGTGCTATGCAGCTATGCTGCGAAAATGTAAAAGCTAAGCTACGAAACTATGTGACCGTTTCGAAGCTGTGCGTGGAAGATGCGCAGCTCGAACTATGCGACGTATCGACAATAGGGAAGGCACAGGGATTGGCGGCGCGGTGTGTAGCACATAGGTACACTCACAACCATTCTTAGCACGCATCCATAGCACGCATCCTTCCATATAAAAAATGTAGCTTAGTTGAATCAGTTTCCACCAGTGCTATGCTGTGTGGACCAATGAATATGATTGGTGGATATCAAATACATCCATAGCAGCGTTGCATAGCACATCTCTGATGGAAAGACACCCTGACTGGTTTGTCACTTTACATCTGAAAACCATGAATCAATGTTGCTGAACAGAATGTATGGAAAAGCAGTTTTTATATTCACGAGTTCTCAGTTTTTCCCGTAGTAAAAGATGTAGAGAATGATGAGCAGAAATCATGGTTATCGGATGTAAAGTGATTAATAAGTCATGCTGTAGGTACTGTAAAAGTGCTATGTATGCAATGACTCGCTGAATTCAATATTATTTGAATCGCTAATTTTTCGGAATTCCCGTACACGCAAGCAAATTGTAACCAATCATAAAAATTAATGTGTCCAACGAAAGTTAAAACAAAAAATTGAGAGTCGTTGTGCAGTAAGGTTATCATAATTATCATAATCTGGGAGTAAAATCAGAACATAATTAATACCAAGTTATGTTATTATGAATCTGTTAGTAGTTAGCAACACTGGGCAACATTTAGAAGATACAGGTACAGTCGTCATGGATTAACGCACCCGATGTTATAAAAGCTGTTGTCATTCGAAGGAGCTCGCTTTTTGTGCCGATCAGCCGAAGAAGTCTGACCTTTATTATTTGACTAGCTTATCCTTATTATTTTTTCTGTTCTTGTGTTAATTAAATAAAAAATATTGTGGCCTAGGTACACTCAATGGTGGAGAGTCTATGTTGGTTTCATTTATTATACACCGTGTCCCAGAAAGTAGTGTCAAGCGGAAGTCCAGAGGTAGAGCACCTTTAGAGGTATCCGAATCACCCGAATAGTGAGCTATAATTGTAATGATTTATTTATTTAAAAAACACATACAACTATCATCACAGGCTTACCTAATACAATAGTGTAGTTATATTTATACTAGGTTACAAAGATTAGACTTACAAACCTCTTTGTGATCACGGCTCATCTTCCGTGCGGAAGATGTCCGGTCCTTTGGAAGGCATACGGCGGACACAGGTCCAACACGCAGAGGCCCCTTTGAGAACTATAATCTAAAATGGGCTGGGCACCAACCGAGGACTATCCACGGCTGCACTATTGGAGTGCAGTCATGGACCGTCTCAGGTGGGTGCAAGACTATTGTAAAATGTGGTGAAAAATATCTGGACTATGGGAAGGGGTGTTAAGTGGACTGGATAACTTCTATTGCCGGAAGAAAACGGCGTCTGCCTTTCAAGCTTAAATTTGAAATATATTGGCAGACGTACAAATTATTAGTATGAGCAACCAAGACTTAATTTACAAAAGGCGGCCCGTGTGAATTCACTCAGAGTACCTACAATTGAAGCAGTCAATCTGTTGATAGATAGATGATAGATTAGAGATTATAGATTCACTCCTACACGACTCTGTTATCTCTCTATGACAAATCATAATCAGGAATATCCTATTTCTAATAATTACATGGTACGCACACAAAGGAGATTGCAATAGTATTGGTCCATTAATAAATTAACATGAACCTCATTGTGTAATGGAGTAATTACAATATTGAGCGCCCTAAATAAGGGCAGTTGGTATTTGGACTTGTGGACGTATTTTTGGCGAAAGCGGAAGCGATTTGGGGACGAGAATGAGTTTGTTAATTTGTGAGGAAATTATTATTCTTTGTGGGTTTTGGTGGCATTTTGGAATGTGCGCCCAGCAGTGGACTTGGATTTTATCAGTGGCTTACGTATTGTCGCACATTATAAGTAATTGTCAGAAAATTTCTGACGCTTGTGCGAAGGCGCATATTATAAAGCCCGCTGGCTGCCAGATCCGGTAAATACTGACAGTGTGCGGGACACTCTCACAATTTGCCGTATCTGGCAGCCAGCGGGCTCTAGTACGAAATACATGTACGTGCGAAGGCACTTTGCGCATAATTTTTATACCAGACCCGCTGACTGTCGGATCGGGCCAATTTCTGATAGTATGCAGGATCTAGTAAAAATACAAGGTTAGTCAGAAAGGGGGTACTAATCCGAAGGGCACTTAAAGTATCACTGATGACTGTCTTAAAGCAAGTGTTAAAATTTCAAAATTCGGTAATATTTATTTTCATGCAAAATTATTTTTATTTTAGTTTTTTTCAAAAATACTTCATCCCTACTTTAGTTACAAATTCATAAATGGTGCTTCTGATTCGTGACCCCAAATATGACCTAAAATGTAAACACAGCTGATCATAACTGGGGATAGATAGATTTTAGCGATATTTTTTTGAGATCTTTGAACACCTATTTCTCTTAAACTATTGACGTTTGGGGAAAGTTGCAGAATAAAAGTTACTCATTATTATGGGTACTTTAACACCCTTTCGGTTTAGTACCCCCTTTCCGACTAACCTTGTATATGAGCAGAGTTACACGTCAATAATTTCTGATAATGTGCGGGGCTAAACCATATGTGGGATCAATATCCATACATTAATCAATATAAATAGGTTAATGTTTTTCAGAACTGAGAAACACATTCTGTTTTTCAATCGTGCAGAGAGTGAAATAGAAAAATGCAAAAAGTAAAAGAAATGTAGTTTTTCAAAGCAAGGGCGACAGCAAAAAAATACGAACCTACTTAACTTAGTTAAACACCGATTGACTCTTACAACTTTTACAAAGAAATAAATAGTCGAGACTGTTTTCCGTTCAGTCCTAGAAAAACAATGTCCTAGTTGTAATTTAGGAAAACTTCAGGGCATAGGAATAAATCTGCGGAGTCTGAAGGTGTATTTTTAGATTTTGGGAAAGATTGATTATCTGCGTTATGCTCTACCTAGCCCTTTCCCAAATATGTTGAGTTCAGCGTCCAGTCTAACAAGATGCGGATAAATACTAGTATTTTACACGAACCGGCTGCCATTAGACGCAGCCTGCGCTCTGCAAGCGAGCGGTCCGCATGCTTACTGCGCGCCAACTCCGAGTCGCCAGCGAAACAACGTCGTTATGAAAACGTGCAAGTCCTAGGCGTGTGTAAGTGTAGGCGTTAAATCACAAATGCCATATAACTACTGTGTTCGCGGTGACAGCAAGATTGCACCTCGCGGCCGGCGCGCGGAGTGCGAGCTTACACCTTGCGGACGACGCGTAGTTAGCTCGCTGGCGGCTAGCCGTAGCCTACATTTGAGGCGACGCCGTGCTGCAGCTGTGCAGTTGCAGTGCCGGTATAATGTGCCTTTATATTTGCTAATCCGTGCGGTTGTTGATTAGCCACGAGCTCCTATTCTGATTGCGTTATAGCGGACTAAAACACAGTGATAGCCTAGTGGTTGGACCTTGCCTTCCATGCAAGAGGATTTGAGTTCAAAGCCGGTTTGCACCTCTAACTTTTCAAATTTATATGCGGATCATGGATACTGTTAATGCATGAAGAAAATCATCGTGAGAAAACCTGAACACTTGAGAGGGTTCTAAAAAGTTCTCGAGGGTGTATCGTCCGCCAATATATGCACCAGACCAGCGTGGTGGACTAAGGCCTAATTAATTCCCACAGAAACCCGGCCAGTGTTATTGGATTTTTCCGTGTGGAATTTCTCAGTAGCAGCCCGGAGTCTGGATTTGGCAATAGGCTCGCCTCCTATTGCATGGGATTTTAACATATCGGTGAAATGAAGGTATACTATACACCTCTACCCAACCCTTTGAGGAATGCAGGCGTGATGTTATCTTATGTTACTTATTAGCTTCAGTACCAACCAACAACGTAATTAAGGTCGGAAATCGTAACTGTTTCCTAATTAGAACCGTATTCCAAGTAGGTATACTAACGTTAGGTAGTAAACTGCGTTAATTAAGAACAAACCTCGACTTCTTTATTGAGAAGTAAGAGCAAACTTTCTTAAACAATTGACTGTTTTCTGTTGTTCTAGTGTGGTGTAAGGCCGCAGACACACTGTAGGCTAAAGGTTACGGCACATTATACTGGCACCGCAACTGCACAGTTGCAGCACGGCGTCGCCTCGAATTTAGGCTACGGCTAGCCGCCAGCGAGCTAACTACGCGTCGTCCGCGAGGTGTAAGCTCGCAGACCGCGCGCCGGCTACTAGGTGCAAGCTTGCTGTCACCGCGAACACAGTAGTTATATGGCATTTGTTATTGAACGCCTATACTTACACACGCCTAGGTCTTGCACGTTTTCATAACGACGTTGTTTCGCTGACGACTCGGAGTCGGCGCGCAATAAGCATGCGGTCCGCTCGCTTGCAGAGCGCAGGCTGCGAGTTGAGTTGTATGGGTTGCGGCAAGCGCGCTGACTCCCCGCCGTTGGCTTTTTCATATTGCCACTATGAAATATATTATACGACCTACGATTTAATGCTCTAATTTCAATGACAGGTTAATTGCTGGTTAGAGCGGTGCCGGTATAGTGTGCCATGACCTTAAGTCACGTAATTTCATGATGCACCGATCAAGTTGCAGTAACAGCAGTTAAGTACACGCGAGCGTATCTGACTTCAATCGCCTCTTAAGATAATACGAAAAGAGTTGTTTTGATCGAAACTACGCTTGCAACAGAACTTTTTTAGTAAGGTAGTCATGCTTCTGAGCGTATCTTGCGCGGCGCATGTTTCTTCGCGTTACGCACATGCATCGCGCTGCATACGCGCTAGATACTCCTGCGCGGCCTGACCACGCGTATTAGGCTAAGCGTATGCTAGGATGCGGGTAACGCAGCACATCGCAGTACAGATTTTGCAAGGCAGGGCAGGCGAGGCAGAGATAGGCGACGACCGCATGCTGCGACACATTCGAGTTTTAACTAGTACAAAGAATAGACGTTTTCGAGTTGACGAGCAATTTTAATGTTTTTTAATAGTCTGGATGATTAGTATCATACAAATAAGGTTCACAACGCACTAATTCGATTAAATGTTCCGTCATTGCAATAAAATTAGTATTAGCGGTAAAAACACGTGTCGACATGCACGCGTCGCGCAGAAATCTGTGCCGGCACTACAACGATGCGCAAAGCAGGACAGACGCATGTCTGCGTCGCACGCGCCTGCGCCGCAGCGTACGTAGCTCTTAGTACGTTCATGCATTGCAAAATCTGCTCTGCCCTGCGTTGCGTGCACCTGCGTCACCTGCATTTCAGCATATACTTAGCCTTATCCGTCGCGCAGAGTAATAGGCCTATAAATTTTGTTCGCATCTTGCATTCGATCGATGTTAAGTTAACTAATTCGGTGTATTTTCAGCGGCTATAGCCCCATTTTAGCGTATTTTGTGTCGCGTACCTTGCGCAGTACGCGGCGCTAGATACGCTGAGTGTGTTTTGGCCCTTAGCGAAGATTTTGCTAACTTGTAGTTCTCAAGTGCTCTTGTGAAGTGAATTGAACTAACTTATCTGAGGTAGGAAGTTAAATTTTGTTCTCTGGTTTAAAGATTAAATGGTTAGTACTAAAGCTGGCATGTGCAACATCGTTAGTCCAAGGCTAACGAAATAAGTAACTATCACGGCCATACAAACCTTACAGGGCTATTACTTTGGCCGTGGGCTGCATGATGGGCTACAAGTGGGCCTACCATCAATGGATCAACTTGTAATGGACTTTCAAACTTCACACTTCAAAACTTGTTTATTCAAAATAGACTAGGATGACTTAGTCTTTTTTAAACGTCACTGTTAAAAAAGACAACCCCCAGAAACGCCCGCCCTTCACTGCTTTCTATTATTTATGCTGTGAAGAAGAAACGGCGCAACAAACTCCACAGCGACACAGTTCTGTCTGTCCAGTGAACATGTTAATTGATTCTATACCTTCATTTAAAAAGGTAATATTAATTATAAAAATGAAATTATACAAATTGCGGATTGTATAAACAAAGTATAAGTATGGAACAATTCTGGATATTGGAAACAAAATTTAGGTAATTTAAGTATTTAAATTATTCAACATAATAAGGTACACTCAATATTTGATAACCTTTGATAATACCTTTGTAGTGTGTCTAAACTGATTAAATAATTATTTTTATTGAAATTTCGTAATGAATATTGCATGTTTAAATAACCTATCTTGTCTACATAACCATCTGCATGATATTTATCAATTTATACCAACTGTGCATGATTTCCTTCATTGACTTTAATAACTTTCAAACAATTTAGAGTAATTTTTACTAGCTGTTGCTAAGTGAAGATTTCGCTAACTTTTATTTCCTGTGTAGTTTTTAAGTGCTCTTGTAAAGTTGATTGCACCAACTGCAGATTCTTTATCAGAGGTGGGAACTTAGAAGTTTAATATCAGATTTTTAAGTGAGATAATAGCCAATATTACACTTACGAATGTATCGTCGCGAAAACGTCGTTGCGAAGATACTTTTGTATTTCTTCGCTTATTTTTCGTACTTGCACTGATTTTGCGACGACAATTTTAAAATCACTTACCGCGCTATTTTATCTTGAGTATAGTTTCGCGACTATTATTTCGCCAATATAACCGCACCGTTACTAAAATAACTTTTATTAGCCAATCGAAAACGTTTTCACCTCACGTTTCATTAATATCAAGGAAAGTACCGTCGCGAAGATAATCACTTTCGCGACGATAAATGTAGGTAATATCGCCTCTTGAAACGAAACTTAATGAATCCGTTGCACAGAACTATAAGAATATCTTTTATAGTAATACGATTATAATAATAGTTGTTGCCTTTTGTGACGTTGATATAAGATTCAGATTGAAATAAATCACATGTCGTCGTTCGTAAAAATGTAATTACTTAATGGACGCTGAAGTGTGGTTATTTATCACTTGCATATTTAGCTACGAGTATCTTTAACTTTACATTTTAGTAGACTAATGTCGTGTGTTAAGGTCCGACTACATGCAGCGACCTGGGGCCTAATTCTCCTAAAATAAATTGTTGCCAAACGCAATCGAACCACAACCGTCAGTCAGTTTTTGTTTTCGAAAACTTTCAAAATGATTGATTTTGTTGTTTGTGTCAAACAATTTGATAGCTTTTGAAATTGAGAACTGTCTGAATGAACGGTTCGGCCTTGGTTCGGTTGTGATTTATCAAGATTTATTTTAGGAGAATTAGGCCCCTGCATGCACAAACAGCTTGTGCAAACGGTATTGTCGGCCTCTAGACTCAATAGTTCGGTTGTTTTGTTCGGGGCCGGACTACTGAGACTAATTTTGTCTCATTAGTTTGGTTATGACGTCAAACCGAACTGTTGAGACTTGTGTTCTGTAGTTCGGTTAATGATTTCAGTATTATCCGGTCAGTATTCTTATGAAAATGCCTATTAACTAATAACTACCAAACCATGATTTCATAGAATTTGTTTGATTCTTTTATTTATAATAAAATCATTTTATATTTACATCCCTAACCGAGAGACTGAGACTCGTTTTGTCTCATTACTTCGGTTTGACGTCATAACCGAACTAATGAGACAAAATTAGACTCAGTAATCCGGTCCCGAACAAAACAACCGAACTACTGAGACTAGGGGATTGTCGGTATTGCACTGCGCGGTATACCGTTTTGACGTTGTCTGTAGATGTGAATGGCGTATATTATTACTAGTGCAAATAAGATTAAGTGGGTAACCGGATCATTAAGGATCACAAATCAGGAGTAATCCCTTTAAACAATCAAATTAAATATTCTCAGCCGATTTTAATTCTCTTAGGATAGAAAAACAACTTAAAAGTCTGTTTTCTTTTGTTCAAATCCGGGTGGAATTTGAACAATAAACGTAAAGTTACCCCGAAACTTAGTTCTTCATCCTTTTCTTACCTTATACCGTTTTACCAGCCAACTGAATAAATATTTTACTTCAAGTCAACGAAGTGAGGGTCCTATTGATAGACTTCGCAAAGATTTTGTAGTCAAAGCTAACGCAGTATTGTTTTAAATAACGCTAAATCGATCGCTCTGCTATAGAACCTCTGGGAGTCGTGAGTTTGTTTGTATAAACAAAAGATTGGCTACCAGTTTCTTGGAAGTCTTTGAATAATTTGACGGTAAAGTACTTGAGAATTTTTGATGCTTTGGTTTAAAGTGTTATTTTTTTAGTGGGTCAGGTAGATCGGCTTTTAAATTGATCCCCAGACATTAGACCGTTTTTTTTATTTACGCTTTCTAATGGTGTTAAATTTAGGTGCTGTTATAAATGGGAACTAGCCCAGCTCTATTTATAGAGCAAAATTATGTTCTTAGAATTAAACTGAATTTTTATTAACTAAATTACTTAGTCACATGTTTGTAGCCTAAACTTCTACAAATAGTACAGTCAGCATCAAATATATCAGGACGAATAGACTGTTCAAATTAACAACTTCTGAATAGCTAAGAAAATTAAACTAAGTATATCTCAATGATACAAAATGGTGTTTCAGAATGGACATAGTATACGACAACTGTCATTCCGACAATAATTTTAACCCTTTGTGGTAAAGTTTAATTTCTTTAGTTGTTTAGGTAATTATGAACAGTCGGTGCGTCCCGATATATTTGATGCTGACTGTACATAAAATATAGAATCAAATTCAAATAATATTCATAAAATTTATACAACAAACATTCATAAGTCCAAACTCAAGGTCTGCCAACGTGCTATGGAGCGCAGCATTCTAGGCGTCAAGCTAACGGACCACGTACGCAACACCACACTGCGCTCCAAAACACAAATTGCTGACGTTGCTCAAAAAGCCGCTAAGCTGAAGTGGGCCTGGGCCGGCCACGTGTGCCGCATGCCCAATGAGCTGTGGGCCAAAATAACTACTTTATGGAGCCCTGACACAGCCAGAAGGCGTCGCGACAGACCTCGAAGAAGATGGCGGGACGAGTTAGACAAAACCAATGACCAGTGGTCCACTTTGCCTCTGGATCGAGAAAATTGGAAGTCATGGGGAGAGGCCTTTGCCCAGCAGTGGGATGACGCGGGCTAGAAATGAAATGATAGAATGAAAATTTATACGACTGTTTCCGTTGACGCTACTTCAATTGCAAATACAAATAAAATCAAGCCCCAATATTACTAATTCAGAGTCCACAACAAAATTGTTTTTGTGAGACAAAAACTTTTCCATCAATTCAGTTTTCGATTCGATAGGTTGTTCCACTTGTTACTCTAAATATTTGATACTGGCGCAACCTGAATACGTCAATTGCCAGTCACTGTAATGTTGAACATACAGTTAAATGTATTTGCCTTTTCTTCTTTAGTGCCTCATTGGTGTAGAACAATAGTTTCGAAAGGTTTGGCAAAGGTAACCAAATGGATAACGAATTCGTGTAATTCCTTAAAACCACATGATCGACTACTGGTGTAGACGGGCCGCGCACGGGATTTAGCTCGATTAAAAATAAAAATAAACTTTTTTTTCATGCGATCGTGGTAAATGATCGTATCTTGACCACATAATAAGGAATCAGTAAAAACTAAGAAAAAAAAAGTAAAAAAAAAAATACGTGTGTGAACATTTCGATGCCACGCATAAATTAATGAAAGCACGGCAACACGGCTGGCGAGCATGACTAACGCGATATCGCTCCATGCAGCACTCGGGCCTCTAAAATTATTTAGAAATAGAATACAAGTTTCATAAAAAAATTTTTTTTTTGCTTGATTTTCTTAAATACCTACTTAGGGTTAATCTGTGTCACTAGTAGATAACGCAGTTTGAAGGAATTACACGATTACATCGAGAACTTTTTAAAGCCCTCTCGGCTGTACAAGTTTCTTCACAATGTTCACCGTTAACGTAAGTGATAATCAAATTCTGATTCGTGCATGAATTCGAAAAGTCAGAGGTCAGCAGACCTTGAATGACCTCACACCCTCCTGCATAAAAGGCAAGTAAGAGATCAAGCATTAGGCTATCACTGCTGACTTGGAACTGGATAGATAGATATACGAGTATATACTTTATTGTACAATAACATAAAATAAAACAGAAAGAATACACGTACCTAATTAGAACAGTACAAATGGCGGTTTTATCGCTTAACCGGTTGCGTCCCGCGTGTCGTCAGAGGACGACACCGTTATGACACAAATATATGTATACATATTTTAAATATGTATATTCTGGAATGGATTTCTATAAGGCAATTCTTGCTAATAGTCGAGAGTTTAAATTGTAGCAGATGAATTGGAATAGGACTACAGCAACATGGGACCTAAAACTGATAGTGGTTAACACAAACTGTTTATCAACCTTTTGGGTAGTGATCTTCGAGGATATAAAGAGACTGACTAATAAACATTACATGGCCGTCATTCATGCCTGCTATTTAATGTTTCTTTTTTTGCAAATTTTGAGTAATGTAATGTAATACACGAACCTTTTTGAGAGAAATAAATTTCTATTATTAGGTATAATTTTTCCTGAAAGGCAGCATGACTTTCAAAATAACTTTTTAAAAGAACCTCCACTGACGTTCGTTTGACGCGCCCTGGGTAGTCAGCCTCGCTTTTGACCTCACTGACTTGCAATTTTTTTTCACCACGGCATATTCGTATAGCTTGTGAGACGAGAGAAAAACTAGAATAAAGAATATACTTATCTAACCGCTATAAGCTTATAAATTATCACTCACCTCTTCTAAACTGATTGTGGTTCCTGATCACGCGCTCCGCGTTCTTGCGGGCGATGTAGAACCACTCGGATGTGTTGCTCAAATATTTGTATTCAACTGCGAGATCCTTCGCAAGTATCGGGCCTTCAGGCAACCGGTACGCAAAAGGACAGAACAACTGATAGTCTTTGTATTGAAGCTGATCATAGCAGTTCCCAGCTGCGAAAATGTCATCATCAAATTCAACCATGGAGAAGACACTTGCGTGGAGCAAATACTCATTGTGCATAACTGAAGGTCCTGCGTACTTCCACAGTCTTGTCAGCATATTTGCTCTATTTACAGCCACATCTGCTTCTATCCTAAATCTTTCTTGTGCGTACCTGTCTACCACACCTTCACCCAAATTCAAATGAGTACCAGCTGTACAATTTTCACCAAGCAAATGTTGGGTTTCTATCAATCTTAGGAACTTTGTCACAACATCTTCGTGCACTGGTCTTGAAATGGTAACATTTTCGACTGTACCATTTAAATCTCTTAACTCGGAATTTTCGTCTAAATTACTTTTCGTATCGTTATTATTATCGTAACTATGTTCTACGTTAATGAAATGCTCTACTAATGATACATCGTCTGTGGTGACTTCGTGTTTGGTGATTGATGTATTGCCGAAGAGTTTTTGGAAGTTGTAAGGGTCTTTGGGACCGTCATCGTCGTCTGGTGCTGCATAAGGTCTTAATGCTGCTATCACTGGATCTTCACCGGATTTGTCGATACTTTCTGTAACAATAGAAAAGTTATGTTTATTTTTTTTGCTTTTTTGCTTTGATTTTCTGCATCTTTTACTGATTTAGGATCGTTTAAACGCTTCAGGTGATCATCAATCGGCATTTTAACTGTATTATGAGAGAATAAAGTTAACCATACTGATATTGTATCGTCAAAGTTATCTAACACAACTTCGTCTGAACTATGGTTAACATAATCCATTATTACCATTAAAAGTTATACATACTGCAATGCATTGAACCACTTTAAATAAATTTATATTTATCCACGTAAAGGGTTGAAATATAATAAGCGCATGAACCCAATTCGCTTTAACTTGCTTTTACAATTCATGCGAAATAACGACCAGTAAAATATGCAACATTTTGCTTCAATTCTTTTAGCAGCGTAAATAGATTTTGCTTTATATCGGGTGTGAGGGACGGTGTACCGAAAACTGAAATAGTGAATTCAGCCCATTATTCTGAATTTAAAATTGGTGGAAGTTTTATTGGAATGTGGAATTTTCCCAATTTTGCATACCTATATTGTATTTCAATTAATGTTTGGACAAGTCTGCCGTGCAGGCCCTAAAGTGCAGTATGAGAGAAAAAGCGGTTTCGAGTAAATCGCGAAAAACTTTTTGACGCTGTTTTTTTTTATATTATTCATTTGTATGGTGGATATTTTTATTGCCACGAGGACTACCTGAGAACAAAGATTATATCTACGAATAGAAATATGAATTTAGTTTATTAAGTTCTAAATAAAACGATTTTTTCCAAAATCATGGCTGTTACTGCACGCAAAAAGGTACACGTATGCAGATTAAAATGCGGTAAAAATACTTGATACTGCAAAATCTTTGATTTATTTGCTACTTTGCAGAGTAATTTGCAGCATAATACCTTTTTTACTGCATTTTAATTTGTATCTTGAACTAATTGCACGTGTAGTATGTAACAAATTTTCCAACTTACGAATTATGTCCTAGGTAGGAATTTACAGAATAAAACAATTTTATGTATGTAATAAGAATAACGTTAATTTTTTAACAGTTTCTGCTAATATTGTAATTATCTTTAGGCGTTTCGAGCACATGCGGCTATAAATATACTTAAGAAACAATATTAAATAGTAAGAAACTTTTTGCTTTCGCAAGAAACATGAGATCTTTTACTTAAATGGCACATGGTTTATACCTATCTAAAAATAAATCACAAAAATCTTAGGTATTAAAATAACATAAAATAAATGCTCAACATTCGGTTCATGTTTACAAGGCATGCATAATTATAAAAATAATAAAATAGGGTATATGATACGCGTATCATTTACTCGGTATTATTAGGTAGGTAGGTACCAAAAACAAAAGATATAAGTAAATAACAAAACACGAATGTATCAAAAAAACCATAAGTCCTCAACATTACCCGTTTTATAAGACGGGTATTTAGTCTGAACGGCCCAAAGCGAATGGACCGCGGGCCATTCGACCGTAACCAAACATCGTCTACGTTCCAAAGGACCGGTGATAAAATGATTTTGAATTTTCATTATCTTCATAACCGGTTGGCACGACTTAACAATGACCCTTTATTTTAACTTTTGCACCCGAATGTAGGTACTTGATGTACTTTTTATCACCCGGTCCTTTGAAACGCAGACGATTTTTGTTTACGGTCGAATGGCCCGCGGTCCATTCGCTTTGGGCCGTTCAGACTAAATACCCGTCTTATAAAACGGGTAATGTTGTGGACTTATGGTTTTTTTGATACATTCGTGTTTTGTTATTTACTTATATCTTTTGTTTTTGGTACCTACCTACCTAAAAGATTACAAAGTTATTTAAACACATTTACATAATTACAAACAAAAATATACAAATAACGAAAAATATATCCTAATAAAACTATAAACTAAAATAGGGCATCGAAATATTCCTCCGCATCGCTGTCCACTGGTAGCGTGCCCAGAAGACTGGCAGCATTGCCACGTTGTATGGCAATGCTAATCCTTTGGCCAAAGTAGAGGCCAGCCTTCGGGTCACGGGAAGCGTCGACCAGCCGCCTTGCCACCTCTCTATATAGAAGTCCGGCACTCGGACCCCACGACCCGAGTGTTTCGACCCCAAACGGCTCGAAAATATAATTACTGATGAAGTTATTATATTTTCGCCGCTTGAGGGCCTCCGCAGCTGCAGCAGCAGCGCCAGCACAGCCTGCCGAGCTAGGAAGGTGGGATGGTGCAAGGGTATCGACGCACGTTGCGTCCCATACCAGAGGCCTACCCATCTCCCATGGTACCAATGACATGCCATCTGGTCTCTTACCATCGTCACGTACCAAGCCATTGGGTTCTAATACAGCTGGAACGCCGGCGGTGACAAGAGCACGACGGATAATATCATTTAAGTTGGCGTGCCGTGCTATACGGCCTGCACTCCTGCTGCAAGACAAGCCGTGGTGTCCGAGGCTGTCGACGGCTTCACCGCAGTGGCTGCGATGCGGAGCACTGCATGGAGCACCCAAACGAAGGCATGTAGCGATCCGGAAAGTAGTGTCGTCCAACATAGTACCTATGTTGGGCGACGGAAGTGCCTGAAGCCATAGGTCCGACTCCCATTCACCCACAGCCAGCAGGCGAGCACGCATCACAACGCAGAGCGGCTCATCCCACTGTCTCTGGGAAAATGGGTTGACGGGCGGATCCGTATTCGGGCGAGCGATTTTCCAAGCATTCAAAGCCTCGGTCAAGCACGTTACCTCAAAATTAACCAGTGAGTTGGCTAAGATATTCCTGTTTAATTTTTCAGTACTGTGAACCAAGGATAGGAATGCCGGTAGACTTATACTGGTAATTTTGCGGACGCCGAGGCCCCCAAAACGGATGGGGAGCGTAGCTTGTTCCCAAGCTCGGTCGTCCAAAGCTACCTAATAATACCGAGTAAATTATACGCGTATCATATGCCCTATTTTATTATTTTTATGATTATGCATGCCTTGTAAACATGAACCGAATGTTGAGCATTTATTTTATGTTATTTTGATACCTAAAATTTTTGTGATTTATTTTTAGATAGGTATAAACCATGTGCCATTTAAGTAAAAGATCTCATGTTTCTTGCGAAAGCAAAAAGTTTCTTACTATTTAATATTGTTTCTTAAGTATATTTATAGCCGCATGTGCTCGAAACGCCTAAAGATAATTACAATATTAGCAGAAACTGTTAAAAAATTAACGTTATTCTTATTCCATACATAAAATTGTTTTATTCTGTAAATTCCTACCTAGGACATAATTCGTAAGTTGGAAAATTTGTTACATACTACACGTGCAATTAGTTCAAGATACAAATTAAAATGCAGTAAAAAAGGTATTATGCTGCAAATTACTCTGCAAAGTAGCAAATAAATCAAAGATTTTGCAGTATCAAGTATTTTTACCGCATTTTAATCTGCATACGTGTACCTTTTTGCGTGCAGTAACAGCCATGATTTTGGAAAAAATCGTTTTATTTAGAACTTAATAAACTAAATTCATATTTCTATTCGTAGATATAATCTTTGTTCTCAGGTAGTCCTCGTGGCAATAAAAATATCCACCATACAAATGAATAATATAAAAAAACAGCGTTAAAAAGTTTTTCGCGATTTACTCGAAACCGCTTTTTCTCTCATACTGCACTTTAGGGCCTGCACGGCAGTATTCACTACCTACACCACCGGCACGACGCGGACACAAACGTCTTTCTTCCGCGGCAGCGTTCGACACGACTGATTGACTGAGAGAGTGAGCGACAGATCCTAACTAGAACGCAGTAAAATATGGTCTTGATTGCAGTGGAATGAAGTAGCATTGTTCAAGTTACCAATTATAATGCAGTAACAGCTACTCATACTGCTATTTAATTAGCATTAAGTTATTTTCACCTTTAAAATAATACCGACTATACTGCAGTAAATAATGATCATACTGCAATTTAAACAGTAGCATTCATACTCGAACGTGATTTGCGATTAAAGTAAAAGCAGTAAAAGAAAGAATTTTAATTTTGCTGCACTTTAGTTGGTTTTCACTCTAAGAACCTACTTGAATAAGACTAAATAAAATACCACATACAAGTACTTTGCTGCGTTTTAATCAGTAGTTCGCCTAAAATAAATTAGTGATCAACCATGCAGTATTAATACTGTTGGTACAAAAACTACTTACTGCGTTTTAATTTATATGCGTCAATATTTGTTTGAGTGTAGAATACAGATTTTTAGTGGTAATAAAGATATTTACTGCATTTAAATAGGTAAAGTGACGAGTCGTGGTAGACGTAACAGCTGTTACTGTATTTTAGTTAGTCTTATGACATATTTAGACCTGCAAACGTAAGTTACTGCTTTCATTAATTCGTCTTTTTAACCGTTTAGAACATCCCAACTAAAAACCGGCAATATCACTGTGTTCCTTATAGCGTGACCGTCAAGGTTCAATATTCAACTCAAAAACGTGAAAAAACCTGTTACTGCGTTTTAGGGCCTGCACGGCAGAAGTGTGTAAAGGACAAGTTACCAAAAATTAACATAGTAAATTCAGCTCATTATTTTGAATTGAAAATTCGTGGAAAAATAATATGAAAATCTTCCAAATTTTCCGATTTATAAAAAGTTCGTATACTTAAATGATTTAGAATAATGGGCTGGTACACCGTCTCTTATACCCGATAACTTGCTGTTACTCGCCTGAGTAGTTTTTTTAAATATTGTAGCAATTAATTTTAGTGTTGTGGAGCAAGGAGAGGCCCATTTTATACAGTGGATGGTGATAGGCTGAGTCTATCATCGAAGGGTATTTCTTATTCATTTAGATGACACAGTTCACATTAAAAAGTAAAAGAAACCAACTCTTTTTTATATATGTAGGTAAAAGATAGTGACTTTGGTGCCAAACATCGCTGCGTAAACAGTTCATGAACTGTTGTTTTTGTAATTATCAGGGTTGCTCGACTAGTTTTGGACTCAATTGGAGCCCTTAATCATGATTATATTACTGATAATACGCACGTGAATAAAGCCGTAAATAATCTCTCTATAACCATACTCAGGAAACAACTCAGGCGCCTATCTAATAATAAAACAAAACTACGAAACGAAGTTCTATTCAACAAAACACCTCGAAACTTCGGCTCACAAGTATTCAATTTCCTTTCCTAGACGCTGTATATAAACAGTTATATAAACAGGAAATCAAATGCTGCAAGTAAAATGGGACTTCTAACCGGGGCACGATCGTACGCATGCATAAGCTAGTAGCTTCTAAGGAACCAATCTTTTATAGGGCTGACGTTTGGCTGCATACGATTTGTGTGGCTTAAGTGGTTTTGTATTTATATGAGGTGGTTGTGGTTTAAAAGTTGAGCGGAATACGGTAGTATAAAATTCTGATTCTGTCATATAAACCGGGTATGATTTTAAACGATGGTGTTCAGTTTTTGCCTGCTATCTACAAGGTGTAAACGAATTCGCGTAATTCCCTAAAACCAAATGATCCAATAGCCCAGTCACCAGGTAGTTTTCACTTGAAAAAGGTCCGTTAGTCCTGAATTTTGATTATGTATTATGTTTAGGTGTTCTTATGAAAATATCAAGTTTTCGACCTTAAGTGACCTCGGCGCGCTCCGCCATCTTGGATTAAAGACCCCAAAAATGAGTTTTTATTAAATAACGCCAAAAATAGATCACACTAGTTTTGTAGATATAAATAAATTCCCTACAATTCCGGCCAAAGGTATTTTTTTTTATAGCTAATAGTTTACGACAATTGCGCTTTAAAGTAGGCAAAAACACTATTTTCAAGCATTTTTTAGTTTTCATTCCCGACTCAAAAAGGGAGGTGTTATACGATTGAAGCCTATTTTTAACCCAAGGCGCAAAAAATGTAAGATTTTTAATTTTTCACACTTGCTGTTAAACAGGCATCTCATACATTAAATTGCCCGCGGCGTTATACACCGAATAACCTTACATAACCAACTAGAGTAAGTTAACATTAGAATTTTATGAGTACCTGAAAACTTCTAGGTATTCAAAACTCGCAATCAAAGCCGCTGGAAAAGCCACATGAAAAGCATAGTCGCTTTAAATCTATACTTCCTTTGAAGCTGCGAAGTTACGTTCAACGTTATTGAATTTTTGGGCTTCAAGTACGGAAAAATAGCGATATTATGCAGAATGGTTATAGTGTAGTGCCATATTGTGGGCTTTCCTTTGAAACGAGCAGAGTAATAAAACTTTGGGAGGTATTTTTTATTCTGTGATGTTTTATGAACTTTGTTATCGACATAGTGGTTCTTTTTTAAGTAGTCAGGATGAGAATTTCATGTATACAAGGTTATTCGGAAAAGGGGTGCTAAGCTGAAAGGGTGTTAAAGTACCCATAATAATGAATAACTTCTGTTCTACAACTTTTTCGAAAAGTCAATAGTTTAAGAGAAATAAGCAGTTCAAAGAATTCATAACAATACGCTTAAATGTATCTGTCCTCAGTCATGATCAGCCATGTTTATATTTTAGGTTATACTTGAGGTTCATTAGCTTCATTTTCTGAATTCGTTAATTCAGGATTGAATTCACAAGGATGAAGAATTTTTGAAAAAAGTTAAGTTAATGAGTATGCTTTTTTATTAGTATTTGAAGCGCAATCCAAACTACGCAAAACAGTTTCGCTATGTAGTAAAGCATATTGCGTCATAATCTATAACTATATAGCATGACGTTCACACTGTACGCTATATCGCAAGCCTGTCTACTCTGTATAGCAAGTTATTTGACGGCGATAAGTCGGGCGACGGACGGGGTAGAAGTGAGCCGAGCAGGGACCTGAGAATAAATAAATAAATATTTGGGACATGTTTTACACAGCACCACCTAGTCCCAAACTAAGCAGAGCTTGTACTATGGGTACTAGACAATGGATATTATACTTACATACTTTTTTTTTTGTAAATAGAAACATAAAGTACTAAGAAACACCCAGACCAACACAAACACTTACGTTAATCACATAAAAATTTGTGTCCTGTGGGAATCGAACCCACAACCTCGTGATCAGCAGTCCGACACTCAAACCACTAGACCACAGACGTCGTCAGAATCGTACTATATAGCTTTGAGAATCGCTCAAGTTTATCGCGTATAGCAAGTCAATACGTTATAGCATAATGTTGTGTGAACGTGTCCGTATAAAAAGTATGTTGAGCGATATTGTTGTGCTATACAATATTTGCTATATATTATAGCGGAGTCTGAACTGCGCTTTAGTATTTCAGGCCTAATTATTTTACTTCTAGATAACATGGAACCTACTTCAATTACATAATCAATACAAAACCAGTCTCAAAGGCAGAAGGCGTACAGATGATCAAGACGAGCAACAATTACTAAGTCATAATTACAGCTCCAAGCTGTCATGTTCCGCCATTAATATCATCTAACGTAATTACAGCAGTTACGAATACGTCTGATAAGTGACGTCACTATGACGTCATAGATGTAGGTAACTTCTGAGACGAGGGTAGTTATAGAACTTGAATATAACAAAGGACTATTGTTACAACTGTCGGTCTGCTTAAACATTATTGAAGGAACAGTAAGGTCGAAAACACACTTAGCGCCGCAAAATACGCGTAAGTGTGGCTGTAGCTGCTAAAAATACGTGAAATATGGTCAATTTATGGCTGCAGTCCAATTGAAGGAAAAGACAGAAGTGATAAAATACGTTCCGTGTGGTGCCGAACGTAAAGGATAGCACTACCCCATCTCTCCCCAGGGGTGTCGTAAAAGGCGACTAAGGGATTCACTAGAGGATTGGCAGCAGCGTTCTCTGAGTACTTTAACAACCATACTGCGATCGCCAACCCGCCTGCCAAGCGTGGTGATTATGGCAAACCCCCGCAACATGGCTTGGGGGAGGCCTATGTCCAGCAGTGGACGTCTTTCGGCTGAATGATGATGATGACAACATACAGAAAAATGAAGGAATTGACTCTGGATAGAGAAAGATGGAGATTGCTACACCAACAAGTGCCCAGCGCTTTTTTGGTTAGATGAGGGCTGCAGACACATTGAGCGTATCTAGCGCGGCTCATGTTTGATCACGTTACGCGTATGCATCTCACTACATACATATTCTCCCGACCTCACCAAGTATATTTTACGTCGTTACGTCAAGCGTAATAAGGCCTAGAAGTTTCATGCACGCGCATTATTGTGCAAGCTACGCGATGCAAAATACACTAAGAGCCATTAGTCACTGTCAAATGGTTGCCAGAGACCAAAACATAAGCATAGCCGCCCGTGCGACCGGCGACCAAATGCGTAAATACCTATTTAAACTATAGAAAGTCACAGTCGCCATCGACCAAGTCTCCGGCGACCAGTCGACAGTGCGTAATGGCTCTTGGTGTGTTTTGGGCCTAATATGGATGGTACGCAAGATGGACGCGAAATTCGATACGCTCAGTGCGTCTGCAGCCTAACTGTTTATACTATGATTGGCAGGCATTTGTTTTACAATGGCAGGTCGTTGATGGCCCACCTAATGATATATGGTTACCGCTGCCTATATACACCTACAACCCAAGAAGATTGCAGATGTGTTGCCAATCTTGAGACTAGGTTAATAGTCTCATGTGCCTGTAAATTCACTGGCACCTATACCCTTCAAACTGGAATACAGCCATACATTCTGGAGGCAGAAACAGGTATGGTGGTAGTACTTCCCCGAACGAACTCTTTCACAAAGAGCTCTTCAAGTATATAACAGTACAAAAAGTTTAGTCACCTTTAAAAAGGAAATAAAAGTTTCTGTTGAAGATATATCGTAAATAATGGCATTTCGTACCCTAACGACCCAAAATACTTTGATAAATTCAACAACACAAACAACAATAATACCCCGATCGTACCCTTGAATCCCCCGATCCGAAACTTCAAAATCCACGCATATCAAATATCCCTAAACATCTTACCCCGCAAACAAAAAACAAAACAAAAATAATACCCCATATTCCCCATTCAAACATGACTCATTTGGCATTTCCAAAAGTTTGCCTAAAGTCAATACACTTAAATCCTTTTGACAAACGTTCCTTTACGGTTCGAGGACAAGAGCATCTCTTTACTAAGATTACGGGGATAACCGACAAATTGTGAGTGTTTTTATCGGGGGAACAGAGGATTTAGGCGTGGGGAAATTTATGAGAGTAGTGTGTGATTTTATTAGGCTACGAAAGGGAATGTGTTAATACTATTTTTTTAGAATGGAAATATACGTTTGTAACGAGGGCCTCTTTCGACTCCTCCAATCTGCCGGCAAACGGATGAGCGTGCGGATAATTCTCTCTGGGCGATTGACAGTGTCAGTTTGGAACATTCCATTTTCAATCTTCTGATTAAATTCCATTTTAGGTTTTCCATGTATTTTTGCTTTTATTACAATTATTGTGACGCCACTAAAGGTGTTTCTTTACACTGGCGCCCAACGTGGGGCGAGAATTTTGCTAGCGAGAATAGCTGGCAAGATGAAGTTGACTCCAAAGAGGGCCTCGTTATACTTTTTGTTTGCGGAATATATGTCTGAAGAAAGGTTGCATAATTCCTGGCCAGAAGTTGGAAGAAATAGCTCCAGTTTTTTCCGTGCCCTCAAAAGTCTTTCATAAAAATTGTAAAGATATACGAATATCTCAAACATCACTATCATTTAGTTTAGATAGTGTCGTAGTAGCCTGGAGGTGGTAGACCCGCTTGTTAAGCACCAGCTCGCGAGTCCAAACCCATGTAACTTTTTCAATATCATATTTACTTTCTTAGTTAATCTAAAACGCCACTGACATATAGTGAAGGAAAACATCGTGAGGAAACCTGGACTTAATGGTCTGAAATCGCCATCAACTGGGCACAAATCCACACTCCGGGCTGCTACTGAGAATTCCACACGGAAAAACTCAATAACTCTATGCACGATCTGGGGATCGAACCCAGGACCTTACGCATATGTTGAATTATGTAAGGCTGTCTCTTTGGTCTAGTAGTTGCAAGCGCAACTGCTGAGCGTGAGGTCCTGAGTTCAATCCTTAGGTCGCGCAAAGTGTTATTGAGTTTTTCCGTGTAGAATTTTCAGTAGCAGCCCGGAGTGTGGATTTGTGCCCTTTTGATGGCAAGCGCGGTGATCAATGCTCGTTCCTTCTCTGTATGAGAAGAGGCCTTTGCCTTGCAATGGGACAGTTACAGGCTTCTTCTTCCAGCCTGTGTCATCCCAATACTGGGCAAAGGCCTCTCCCCATGACTTCCAGACCCAAAATGGACCACTGGTCGTTGGTTTTGTCCAGGTCGTCCCGCCATCTTCTTCGAGGTCTGCCGCGACGCCTTCTGGCTGTGTCAGGGCTCCATAAAGTGATTATTTTGGCCCACAGCTCATTGGGCAGGCGGAAAACGTGACCGCTCCAGGCCCAGATGCAGGCTAATATTTATTTATTTATAACTATCATTTATCTCGAAAACTTGGTAACATCACAATTAAAAATACTGTTTATCAAATATATCGAAGTCATCAGGTTTTATGGATAAAATAACATAGACTACAAATTGTTTGAAAAACTTAAACGTTTTTTTAATATAAACATTGATGACGTTATTGGAGGTTTTAACAATGTACTACAGGTAATTAATAATTGATTAACGCTACATACAATGCATGTTCCCTCATGTATAATCACGGATATCCGTGTCAAATTAATATTTATTCGCTGTAGGGATGTGCCTAATGAGATGCTTGCGTACGACATCGGGTAGCAGGATTTTAATTGAAATGTTCCAGCCAGAAATTAAATTAATAAATAACATTTTAACAGGGAGAGTTTCTGAGTCGCTTTCATACGTAAAATTTATGATTAGCTATGGTTTATTCACGTGTCGTTTTCGGGATTGCCTGACTAGCAGTCGCGACCTCGCCGCGTGATCAGCTCATGATTAGGGCTCCGTTTGGGTCCGAAACTAGTCTGGCAATCCTGAAAAACGCACGTGAGTAAATCGTAACTAATCATTATGACTATGTTTCACGAAAGTTATAATACAAAAATAAGTTAAATTGATAATAAATAATGATTATGATTTGAATAGGTACAGTCGAGTTCATTAATATATTGGCCCTTCCAGGCTTCAAAAATATATGGACGTTAAAAAAGTTCATAATATTGTGACAACTCTAAGCATCATTAAATTCTGGTCAAGATTTAGATTCATTAATATGTGACTGCTTTTCTCAGTAACATGTATACAGCCAAAGGTACATTATTATATAAACAACTTTTAGATCACATTATCTGAACAGTGTAGGATTCATAATTATCTATGCACACATAAATACAAATATCTGAACAAGTTAATGTAATTCAAATTCAACCTTATGACTACGTCATAAAGATGATTTTACTAGTAATCTTAAAATTGCATGGAGTTTTTTTTTTTAATTACACAGGTCAAATAATAAAATTTATACTAAAATGTAATGATATTCTTTTCTTTCCCGTGACGTGAAATTCAATTTAGTCCTATAAAAGTTGTGGCAATATTATCAAACTTTAGGTCGAATCATGTTGCTATACAGGGTGTTAACGAATTCGTGTAATTCCTTCAAACCACGTGATCTACTGGTGACACAGATTAACACTAAATGCAAAATTTTGAAACCAAGTAAAAAAAATCTTAATTTTCTATTTCTAAGTCATTTTAGAGCCTTGAGTTACCTAACAGCAAAGAGCGATATCGCGTTAGTCGTGCCTGCCAGCCGTGTCGCCGTGATATCATTCATTTATGCGTGGCATCGAAATGTTCACTTAAATAAAATTATTCTTTTGCAAAAAAAAAAGTTTTTTTTTTAATCTAGCTAAATCCCATGCGTGGCCTGTCTACACCAGTAGTAGAAGATCTTATTTTTTCGAGCATATAATTGACTTTCTCATGCATGTACAGATAATTAAGAAGCTTAGCCTGCTCAGATATTAAAGAAGCCAATACAATTTAGATATTTTTGTTGAAAAGGGTGATCACAAATTATTGCCTAATGCACAGCATATATTATTGAACCGTTCACATGAGGACATATTTTTGATCTATAGGTTCTATAGAATTTATTGAGCTTTCCAACGCTCACAATATTTTGAATCCTTGACAGTGCCAATATATTAATGAACTCGACTGTACTAAAGAGATGACTACTGTTTCTAAATATAAGATGTTAAAAAATCAACTCTAAGAATTTTGTGGGGAACTCGGTATCGGAAATTGAACAACTTTTGTTCTACAACTTTTTGAAATTCGCCAAATTTTTTCAAATCAATTAAAATATTTTTTGATTTGTATAGAAAGTTAAAAAAAATACGCGAATTTCTAATAGTTGTAGAACAAAGGTTGTTCATTTTACGATACCGAGTAACCCCATAAAATCCTTAGAGTTGATTTTTTAACACCTTGTATAATTGAAATCTACATAACTCAAATGCCCGTCTGCACTAAACTCGGATAAGTCAGAGTTTAACTAAGAAATTCTTAAACCAAGTCAATCCCAAATATCAAATTCATCTGCACCAACTAGATTACGTAAAGTTACTCCTATGTTTAACGTTACCTAAGTAAGTGAATTAGAGAGAGAATGATGAGATAGAGCGGGAGAAAAGATACAATTCCTTCTCTTTGACGTTTTGCTGTTTTGACACTTGGTAAGCAGTTGCTTAGTGGTAACTAAGACTCGAAAAATCGGTGTTATAAAGTTAGGACATGTCCTAAGCATTTAGGTAGCCGCTTAAGGTTGGTGCAACGCATTTTTATGTCTAAGAGCGGTTACGCACTGCAGCCGATTCGAATCCGTGAAAATAATTTCCGAAGTAGTCAAAGAACTATTTGTATGGTAGTTTACGCAATAGATCCGATTTCCGTCATCCGTGAGTCTCCAATTCGGAAGAAATATTGACGGACCGAAGTAGCCGTAGTACTATTTGTTTGAACGCTTTCGCATCACCTCGGATTCAAATCGGACATATGCCAAAGATGGCCCCTGAATTGCTTGGATTTGGATCAGAGATCGGATTAGTGCGTAAGCAATATCCGAATTCGATCCGAGATTTATAAACATTAGATTCTTATTTTCACGAATTCGGACCGGCTGCAGTGCGAAAAGCAATATGCGAATTCGATCTGAGTTTTTTATAACCGTATTTTCACGGATCCGGATCGGATGCAGTGCGTAACCGCATTTTTTTAAATACTTTTCCCCACACTAAGATTCACATCTAAGAAGCAAGACATTTAAGAAGCTCTAAGTGCATCCTAAAGAGTTAGGCATGAACTTAGGCGTTGCCAAAGTTTAGTGCAGCCGGGCATTAATTTCTCAACCATTTCCTAAAACTGGAACGTTTCAAGACACTCTAAAAAGTATTTTAGCAGTCTGGATGAAGAGATGGAATATTCCATTGGCTCTAATCTCTCGATATTGTATAACATGCTTTATCGTAAGGTATTTATCGATACATCAATTTGCAAGCATCCAGCAGTTTTCTCCCGTTCGATATTAAGAAACTTCTGCTATCTGCAAGCCGTTTATTACAAAGGATGTTGATAATACTCATAGTAATGGATTCCAACCCTGTGATAAATGATATTTATTTCTGTATATAAATCTGTTACAGACACTTTTACAAGTCAATTTAATGTTTTTTTTAAGACTAGATGGCGCCGTCTTTTCCTGACTAGCTCTGAGAAAAAAAGCCGGAACAACCTCGGAGATCAAGGTCTCTTTTAAAGTCCAGACATTGTGGAATAAAACTATTGACTACTGCGAGTGTAACAATGTTGGGCAACATCTGGAATGGCCTTTTAGTTAATAGCTTTCTCGTAATAGTCCAGTACGAAGCGCATTTTAAGTAGTAAATACGTTCATGGGTTTATGATTTAGATGAAGTGAAATAAAGTGTTCCAACAACAGCAGAATTTGAAGGCAGCTCGAACTTGATAGAAGGTAAAAAGTGTTAGATATATCGACTAACAGAGGGGCAACACAAACTCATGTCTGTCATCCCTAATTTAAGTTAGTCTTTGATTTGCAATTTTAATAAAATTGTGGTTCTATTATTATCAAGGTATATTATTAATTATTTACATCCTAAATAGTATTTAAACCATTGGCGACGAGGGTGGGATTCTTGATATACAGGGAAGAAGGTACATAAGAGGACCTAATGGTATGTCTACACCAGTTCGCTTTCATGTTCATCTTGCGCTTTCAACTTTCAATTCCTCTTGCGTCAAGCGCATGCAATATTGATTGCCATAAGACGCATGCCGCTTATCCGGTGCGCCTCGGTCAGTCGTCAGTCGACATACAATAGACGGATTCGCGTGCGCTAGAGGCATGCGCTATTGCATGCGCTATGGCGATTCACGCATGCTTCAGATGAAGATGCAAGATGAACATGAAAACGCACTGGTTTAGACATAGCTTCAGGCAGTTTACTCACAGTGACGCATGACGGAGCGACAAAATCCGTGTGCGTACAACAGCGACTTAAGTCAATGCGTCAGTTGTGGGCGCTGCGCTGTGCGGCTCCATAAAATTCAGTACGTTCTGACGTGTGTCGCTCCGACGTGTGTCTCCGTGAGCGAAACGCCTTACGTACAAATATCACACAATGACAACCATTTTCTTTTGCACACAATCACGAAAACAAAGAAAGAAAAAACATTTATTCAGTAAAGGACTCGGACAGCATAAAAAAAAACAAACGAATACTTATACCCCTACCCCTCATTCCCAATGGGAACGATAGTTAATGCAATATTTATTGTAAACGGTTTTATTGGACCGTTCCCTCCGTTTATTGTCGTTCAAGTAATTGCCAAATATTCTGTGTTTTACTGACAAGGATGAGTAAACGAGTTAATTACTCAATGAAAGTACTGTTTTGATTGCGTTGAGTAATGCCCCGGTTTATTGGTTGTGAACATTTTGATGTTTAAGATAAGATATTCTATTTTTGGAATCATCCCTACTAATATTATAAGTGTGAAAGTAACTCAACAATGGGCCTCATAAGAAGGCTCAAGGTCACCTAAAAGGCAATGGAGAGGGCTGTGCTCGGAGTTACCCTGCGTGATTATATCAGAAATGATGAGATCCGCAGGAGACCCAAGGTAACCGACATAGCTCGAAGAATTGCCAAACTTAAGTGGCAGTGGGCGCGGCACATTGCTCGCAGAACGGATGGCCGATGGGGCCGAAAGGTTCTGGAGTGGCGACCGCGTACCGGAAAACGCAGCGTGGGTAGGCCTCCCACAAGGTGGACTGATGATCTGGTGAAGGTCGCGGGAAACCGCTGGATGCGAGAAGCACAGGACCGGTCGATGTGGCGATGCTTGGGGGAGGCCTATGTCCAGCAGTGGACGTCTTTCGGCTGAATGATGAAAGTAACTCTATGTCTGTTACGCTTTCACGCCTAAACCGCTAAACCGATTTTGATTAAACTTGGTACAGAGATAGTCTGAAACCTGGAAAAGGACTTATGCTACTTTTATCCCGAAAAATACGGGATACGCAGCAGGTCGGAACTTGTCGGCGAAGTTCGGAGCTTGTCGGCGCTGGTTCGCCACACAGTATGGAGACTACCTGCGGCGACTAACTGCGCGGGCCAGCACCGACAAGCGCTGGTAGATCGGCGCCGGCAACCCGCTTTCTACGTATATATGAACTAAGTCAGAAATCCGAGTATATGACAGTAAAAACAGGTCCGTAGTTAATTAAATTGATTGAACAAATACAAGTAGTTATACAAACCCACTCCACCTCCTACTGTAAGGTTAATGCTACACGTTCAATATTTATCACGATATTTGAATTGCGATCCTCGATCGTGATGTTTATTGAGCATTTAGACTAATGTATTGATTGTTAATTGAATGTGTGGAGGGATTTATTGAAGGCCTATGCCGCACAACCGAGGGGAAAGTTACGAATAAATGAGAGAACAAAATAAAACTGATTGGAAAATAAATAAATAAAGATACAACTCAAGTTGTTTGGAACTGTAGTGCTGTCAGTGAAGTAAGTAATATTGTAAAGTAACAGAAATAAAGGGCTTTTTCCTTCTATTTTATTACCTTTATCCATCTACTTTCTTATTTCTATATTTTTAAATATAAATCTATAAAAAAAAACATTTAAAAATATAAAAATAGAGGTCCACTGGCATCGGGAGCAGGATCCAAGCTACCGGTGGTTAGGGCTCCAGAGACAGGAACCTCCTCACAATACGCGCCGTGTCAGAGGACTGCTTTCTGTATCAGGCCCTTGATCCAGCCACCTAACGAGAGCCTCGTGAGGTGTTGGTCGAGGCTCTTGGCCATTAGGCCATTGGCCGTAACGACTATCGGCACAATGGTTGCCGACTCCACATCCCACATGTTGACAACCTCGTGTGCTAAGTCACGATATAATTAAGTCAAGATATTTAATTTGTTTATCTTTTTCAGCTTTCACGAGATTTCCATCATGCGGGATGGTAACATCAATAATCATTGTGCGGCGTTCTGATCGATCTATCACGATTATTAAAATGCTCTACAAATATAGGATCGCGATCGAAATATTATTGTGATAAATATTAAACGTATAGGATATACCTACACCCATAACAGTTTTCACACCCTACAAACCGTTCGTACTCTACTCATAGAACCCACCTCTAAATCCGTTTCATTCCTCAGTTTTTACAACGCTAATAATTTACTTAAACAGCGTGTGAACGTAACACCCGTAAAAGGGGATTTGCTCGAAGGAACAGCAAACGAAATCACAGCAATATCCCCCAATAAAGGGGGGATTTTGTTTATGAAGACTACAAATCGCGATTTTCATTACAAGTCAGGCCGGGGAATTGACTGCCAGTATTATGTATTGGAAGCAATTTCGCCTTGCCATCTAGCTGACGTATTGAAATTTTATGTAGTATCCAAAGAAGATTTTTTATTGAAGACTGAGAGTTTCAATAGGTATCTGGGTCGGAAATATGAATTGAGGAGTGTCTGATTCACGTCACAAACTATTTTTCAAAAACGAATAAAAATGTTGTTAGACTTTTTTTTGTAAATAGACTGTTCTGACCAAAATTAAGAAATGGACATTTTTCACAGAAAAGAGCCGCTTTTGGTACAGTCTGAAATAGGAAATGGACATGATTTAACAAATGCACTTTAAAAAGTTATTTGTTACGGCATTTAAAAAAAACGAAAAAGTTTTTTTTTGGAATTCATCTACAAGATGTAATATAATTATGTGTACAACTTCTCATGAGGTCACTGTACTCATCATTATGAACAACTTTTACTATGGCACCAAACCTGAAATCGCAAACAAAAAAAACAGCTGTTCCCTACATTAATGTTCGCTTAACTCGTCAAAATTTATTTATTGATTTACACGGCTTAAGAAACCAATTACATAAATCAAACATTGTAATAAGTACAAACATAAACTTATAACAAAAATTAAATTATTGTTCTCACAAAAATGTAGGCACATAGCCATTAAATTGGCGGATTTGTTAGCGAAAAGATCGCAGTCCGGGTTGGCTTCTACGAGCTTATTTAGTGCGGTCAACACGCGCGGTGCGGGAGACGCAGAAAAGTAGGGAACAGCTGATTTTTTTTCGCAGTTTCAGTTTTGGTCCCATCGTAAAAGCTGTTCATAATGATGAGTATAGTGACCTCTTAAGAGGTTGTGCGTTATTTATGTTATACCTTGCATATCGATTTGTGATCAGACTCCTCGCTTATAGACGAAAATGACCTGAATAATGACTGATGTCTTCACTAAGGTAGGAAGCAGGTAAAGTGGCGTGTTTTTTTTTAATGTGTCGTCAATCTATTTTATCAGTCGTGATACGAATTTGCTTACGAATAAGTTGTAAGGGCCGATGATAAAAAGAATCCCATTAAAAACATTCATGTAAAAAAGCCAAGTCTCGCAACTCTTATTCCGTAACATTTCTAAGATGTAATGTAGAGCCAAGTCTTGCTTTTCATTTATAAATATATTTTTCGGACTTGTCAATAACGCGGCATATATGAGAAGGATTTAGACCTTAGGGCGTATACATAAATGAAGCGGTTAACCGGCGTCGACCTGCCAGCGCTTGTTGGTACTGGTGTGTGCAGGTAACCGCAACATAAAAGAAGCGGGTAGAAGCAGGGGCTGGCTTGGCTGGAGACGCTTCAGGTCTCGTGAATAAACTGCCCGGTTACGTAGAAATGGTCAGACCACCTACAGCAGCCCAATAGAAAAAAAAAAAGCAGGGGCTGGCATTTTTAGCAAAAATACGCCTCATTCCCTTGCAAATACAGCAACAAATGACGGCCTACCCGCGCTGATCGGAGCTGGTCGAAACTTGTAGGCGCAGTTCGGAGCTTGTCGACGCAGCAGTGCGAGCACGGTTCTTCTTATCGAGTCGAGTCGAGAAATTTATCTATTATAAACGTCAAACTTGACATAAGATATGGATAAAACGACAGCTCTTGTCGTTATATCTATATCTTATGTCAAATTTGACGTTTAGAATTGATAAATTTCTCGAATCGACTCGATAAGATCTCGAGTCGATAAGAATTTAAACATACCGAATTTTATCGAGGGTCGGTAGCACGGAACTTGCTTCGGGAACTTTATCGAGCCTTGTCGACGGCTATGTTTTCTCGACAGCTTATCAACTTTACAAATAGCAACACCAGAAATATGCAGATACACAAATACTATTACTAAAATATTTACAATAAATACTATTAAATAATCTAAGCAATTAGAAAATAACCACAAAATAATAAAAAATTACTCCGCTGTGGATCCTTTCCACGTCCCGACGCGCTCTGCTTTCAACATTAACAAGATGATTTCTCCAAAATCCATTTTTTTGCTTCAAAAAATCTTTATCGACCAACTTTTTAAAGACGACAACGATTCGAGATAATTCGAGAAATTTACCAATAAGAACTGTCAAAAGTCGATATAGTGGATAAATCTTATCGAATATGTCGACTTCATATCGAGGCGTCGGTAAATTACATTGATGAAAGAAAAATAAGAGGATATCAGATGTGGTCACACGATCTGAAGTCAAGTTTTCCTCTTATGCAATGAATTACATTTCTGATGCAACACTTTCTCATGTTAGGTTTTGTTCACTTATCCTTTATAATACAACAAAAAATACCTAAACACCCAAGGTTCACTGTAAAACTGTAAATAAACTTCGAACAAAGCATGAACGACAGACGAAAGGCATAAATAATTCTCTAAAATGGCGTCATGTCAAAAATATCCTTCAAGGCGGAGCTTGGTGACGTTGAAAAACGATAATAGAAAATTAAAATCTATGACATATAGTGTACACACTTTTTACATTTGTAAATTATTACGTGTAAGAACGAGACAGATTACATTTTTTACTGCGATACAACATATTGACATAGTATTTAAAATAACATCAATTTAGGGCTTATCCTCTTACGTTTCTTAAATCCGTGCTACCTTTGTCGTTAATCAATACCTTATGTCAAATTTGAAGTTTAGAGTGGATAACTTAACGTCTCGATAAAATTCGATAAAAAGAACCGTGCTCGCACTGCTGGTTCGCCACACTGTATAGAGACTATCTGTGCCGACTAGCTGCGCGGACCAGCACCGACAAGCGCTGACAGATCGGCGCCGGCAACCCGCTTTCTACGTGTATACGCACTTAGTCCATCACGCTGGCTTGGTCAGGGTACGGTACAGATACCATCGAGAAGTTTTTGTAGCCCTCTCAGGTGTGCTTTCCTCATTATGTTTTCCTTCACCGTTAACGCAAGTGATAATCAAATTCTGATAAAAATCAAAAATCAAATCAAATCTTTCATATTTCACACAAAGCAATACAGGCGCTTATGAAAAGTTGAATTGTGGTGCACGGTTCCAATTAGTCGTTTCCAATGGAGAAGAGCCGGCAATAAACTCCATGGTTACTCTTTTAAAAAGGATATCTTTAACAAATTACGTGAATACAGTACTATGATTCAGGATTGTTATCGGAGAACAATGTAGTCTTGACCGCAGACAAACCTGTGAGTAGTGAAGTACCAAGTCTTGAGTACAAAATTAATAAAAAAAAACAATATGAGTAATAGTAAATTACATAATTCTATAGAGATGTCCACGAAGTTCTTACATTTACAAAAGATAAAATGAAGCTAAACGATATAAAACAATTGACATAATTAAATGTCATCAAAACTTAGACAAAAATCATTGTAAAATGAGATAACATCTTGAGAGAAATGATAGTAATAAAAATAAAAAAATATCGTAATTGAGCATAGTTAATAGACATACACATACGTCGTTAATGAGGTAACGTCATTAACGAATTCATGTGCTGAGCCCTGTGACTCAGCACATGAATTCGAAAAGTCAGAGGTGAGAGCGGGGGCTACTACCGACTATTTGCTACTAAACGCATAATTATGATATCACGCAACATAAACACACTCAATGAACTGTTATTACAAACAGCCATTCGCCAACCGCGAGTACCTATATTTGGTCACAGTTTTAATATGCTCAAATATTTGAACCGCACAGCGTTTTAAATGTAAATATTGCGTAAACTTAATATATTATACAATGTGTCCGGTCATGGACTAGCAATATTCTAGGTACTTACATAACAACTATTCTAGTACACAAATACACTACACACTAGTTAGGGTCCAATCCACTTCCCCGCTTTTTGGCAGCCATTTTGTTTTTTCTTGAGATATTTATTCTTTTTCTTAACGTTATGAAAATGTGAACCCATTGTATCGTAATGTAAACGATAGACAATATTGTTGCCCTCTGAATAGGCCTACTTTTATCTCTGTAGGACCAAAACTTTGAGAGATATGACTTTTTTTGTACACACATACAGAATATCTCAACAAAAAAATGGAAGTGGATTGGACCCTAGTGTATAGTGTATTTGTGTACTAGAATAGCTGTTATATAAGTACCTAGAATATCACTAGTCCATGACCGAACACATTGTATAGCCGCCTCACTGGCATAGTGGTCGCCAGCGGGACAGCTGAGTCTAAAGTTCTGAGTTTGAATTTCAGATCAGGGGCCCAATTCTCCTAAAATAAATTGTTGCCAAACGCAATCGAACCACAACCGTCAGTCAGTTTTTGTTTTCGAAAACTTTCAAAATGATTGATTTTGTTTTTTGTGTCAAACAATTTGATAGCTTTTGAAATTGAGAACTGTCTGAATGAACGGTTCGGCCTTGGTTCGGTTGTGATTTATCAAGATTTATTTTAGGAGAATTAGGCCCCAGGGAAAGAGATTTTGGGGTTATCTATTATTCTCGTTGGTACGAGGTTTTTTTATTTGACTTTATCGCTTTTTACCCTAGTCTCTACAAAATCCGCTACTGAATTGATTTTAACTATTTTTAATATGTGCCATTTTTGTAAACCTGCTTTTTCTAATCTGCCTGTTAATTGAGATAAAGAAAAATTGAGCCTAGGTCAAGGTCATAAAACGGAATTTTAAATACAGTTAACAACGAAAAATATTACTATATTCTTAAATAAACAATATTTAAGCACAAAAGTAAAATTTCAGTGTACGAGTATGTATTATAATTATAACTGAATATTCTAATTGTGGTGTTTGAGTGTTTGCGTTATTCCTTTTACATGTTGTATAATATTCACCCACAACACAAAGAGGATTACAAAGCGGTTGTCAACCAAGTAATGGTATGTCTACACCCGTCCGCTTTCATGTTCATCTTGCGCTTTCAACTTTCAATTCCTCTTGCGTCAGCGCATGCAATATTGATTGCTATAAGACGCATGCAGCTTATCGTCTACACCGGTGCGCCTCGGTCAGTCGTCAGTCAACATACAATAGACGGATTAGCGTGCGCTTTTGTCGAAAAAGTATTTTCACAGATGATGTATTTCTGTTGCCGCTTTAACAACAAATACTAAAACACAGAATAAAATAAATATTTAAGGGGGCTACCATACAACAAACGTGATTTTTTTGCAATTTTTTGGATAATGCTACGGAACCCTTCGTACGCGAGTCCGACTCGCACTTGACCGGTTTTTAATCAAGCTAATTCCTATACCGGCTAAATACTATACCAGTAATAAATCATGTGGTTTTAAGGATTTCAACATTGATCATTGTAACATTGTGCATGACAACATAATAATATTTAATAATTTGTATGCTCTGGTGGCAAAACATAGCGCGCTTATCATAACATTTTAGTAACTGTCCCGTTTACCTATGTTAAACAAAAATAAATGATTACGATTTCCTTTATTCACTTTAAATATATATAAAATTATTATTTTAAAAACTCTATAAAAATAATAATAATATAGTAGGCCACCGGCATCGGAAACAGGGTCCAAGCTATCGGTGGTCAGGGCCTCAGAGAGAGAAACTTCCTAACAATACGCGCCGTGTCCAGAAGTACCGCTTTCTGTACCAGGCCCTTGATTCAGCCGCCCAACGAGAACCTCTTTAGATGTTGGTCGAGGCTCTTGGCTATTAAGCCATTGACTGTAACGACTATCGGCACAATGACTGCTGAATCAACATCCCACATGTTGACAACCTCGTGTGCCAAATCAAGATATCGTCAGTGAAGTTCTAACAGTGCGTAAGTCATTTTGTAACAAAAACCTACAACACTGAAATGAAAAAGATTATTAGGATTTTCAAAGGTTTATATCATCAAAGAGTTCATTTGTAATGATAATTAAAAACAATATTGCGTTCAGCGTAGTTACGCTCGTCGTTTTAAATAGTTTTTTCACTCTCTTGTAAAGTAGCTATTTTTGACTTCCGCTCTGTTAGAACTTCATGGACGATATTTGTTTTTTTTATCATTTTCGGCTTTCACGAGATTCTCATCGTGCGGGACAGTGATATTAACAATCATTGTGTGGCGTTCTAATCGATCCATAAGCAAGATGTCAGGCAGGATGATTATGATAAGGAATTACACGAGTTTGTTTACACTCTGTATGGTAATCCTCTGCCTAACCAACCAGGGTAAACAGGCGTGATAATGTGTTACAAACATAAACATATATAATAAATGATCTGCCGCTACAAGCTGTATCTAGATTTATTGAGTTTCATAGCCACTGATGATTTGTCACTGTAAATGACTAGCGCCGCGAAATGTTGTAGGCTGGCTACAGCTGCTCGACTTGCGATTAATCTGTGTTGTCGCTTTGTTACTTTGTGTCTGATTTTTGTTGAAAGATATTTGCTGTTTGTATTAAGTACGTCGTTCTTGTAAAAGAAATGAGTTTCGTGGAACAGATTACTGTGATTCAATTATTTATTATTGTATTACAAATGAGTTAAAAAAAACACTAGGTACTTCTGAATTAACGGCTGTATCTAAAATCTTTGGATTGATGTAGATTTTCGATAGAAATTCAATATAGGTCATGTTAAAAACCTATATTTATAGAGATTCTTTAGATTGTGATCGGTAATTGTCTGCCTCATTGGTCTAGTGATCGTAAGTGCGACCGCTGAGCGTGAGGTCCTGGGTTCGTTTCAAAGGTCGATACAAAGTGATATTGCGTTTTTCCATTTGGAATTTTGCAGTAGTAGCCCAGAGTCTGGATTTGTGGCTGGTTGATTGCAATAGACTTGCCCCTATTACATGGGACTTAAACATAATGGCAAAATGAGTGTGTACTAGACACCTCCGCCCAACCCTTTGGAGAGTACAGGCGTGATGTTATTTTGATCGGGAATTGGTTTCGGCCATTAATCGCTTTAAAAATATAGCAATCTTTAGTATGCACGCTGATATTTAATTGGTTGTTTTACTAGAGAAAACTTTGTTCGGACCATAGCTTACTACCATTATATAGCAATAAAACACATTTTAAAGATAAAAAAAAAAATATAAGCGTTCTTAAAAAGTCGTATGTTGCTCAAACGTGCTCAAACATTAACAGTACCATTAAGAGCGTTTACGCCGTTCAGCATTTCATACAAATTTTCAAGTCCTTAGTTTTCGATATGACTGAACCGATTTTAATGAAACTTCATACCCATCAGCACGACACATAGGACTAAAAGTTAGTAGAAAACATTTTTGAAAAATAGTGTTACAGTTAAATTAGACCGATTTATATTTTCCTTATTTATTTATTTTTTCGAAAATATTTTCTAGTAACTTTTTAGACCTAAGTATCCTGCTTATGTGTGTGAAGTTTCATTAAAATCGGTTCAGTCATTACGAAACACAAAGACTTGAAAATTTGTATGAAATGCCGTACGGCGTACATGCTCATAAAGTACTCATCGCAGCAATTGCGGTAAAGTTCCCGGCAAATAACTTGAACCATCATGGCGCCGGTCTTTGGTGGTGTCCTTTTTGAGTTTGAACAATGACGTTTTTTTTTTATTTCATGCATTTAAATTGTAGTAGACCATGGTCTTTACAATGTTTGTTCTAGCAGAACAACCAATTTCAGCGTGTATATTAAATTTCTGTGCATAAGTATTCACAAACACTGTAAATCAATTGAACAGTCGCAAGCATGCGACAAGCCTTACCAATGTGTCAGTCACAGTTGTGGTTTAGCGCTGTCAGAAATGTCGTTGTGTTTCACAAACAGAAAGCAAATCTTTGATGTTGATTACATTGTGTAATGTTGATATACCTATATAATTAAGATATATTTATAGAACAATTCACATTGTGTTTGAATTACACAACATAGAGAATAGAGAATGATTACATAAAATAACTGCAAAGAAAACATTTCAATGACGACACGTTTGGTGTTGTGGCTAAGCGATTGGCTTCTGCACCACGGGTCGTGGGTTCGATTCCCACACGGAACAAAAATTTGTATGGCCTACAGATGGTTGTTTTGGGTCTAGGCGTTTGTGTATGTGAGATTTTTGTCTGTAAACGCACCCACGATGAAAATAAATAGTGTGGGGCAATTTTTATTAAAAAAGCAATAAAAAGTTATCTAAAACACAAACTATTCTTTGTATATAGCATGACTAGCTTTTGGCCGCGGCGTCGCTCGCGTTAATTTATACTAAAAAAAAACTCTTAACACACTACTAAAGTTACTGTAAAGTAACTTTAGTAGTGTGTTTTTTAGTGTGTTTAGATTATTGTAATTTATTTACGGTTCCCAATTTTTTTGTTATTAAAATATAGCCTATAGCACTCAGTGATAACGTAGCTTTCCATTGGTAAAAGAATTTTTGAAATCGGATGAGTAGTTTCGGCGATTACCTCCTACATACAAACAAACAAACAAATTCTACCTCTTTATAATATTATAGTATAGAAGTATAGATGACTAGTTAGACACTTTACATCCAAAAACCATAACTCTGCTCATCATTCTGTACTACTTTTATTATGGGACAAAATCAAAATACGTGAGAAAAAAAAACTGCTACTCCATACTAAATAATCAATGTTGCAAAAACAAAATGTATGGAACAGAATTTTTTTTTTAGTTTTTCACCGTCATCATTCAGGATTGCCATAGTCGCCACGGTGGCAGGCGGGTTGTTAAAGTACTCAGAGGACGCTGCTGCCCATCCTCTAGTGAATCCTTTAGTCGCCTTTTACGATACCCATGGGAAGAGATGGGGTACTGCTATTCTTTACGTCCGGCACCACACGGAACATCTTAATATATATAAATCTCGTGTCACAATGTTTGTCCTCAATGGACTCCTAAACCACTTAACCGATTATAATAAAATTCGCACACCATGTGCAGTTCGATCCAACTTGAGAGATAGGATAGTTTAAATCTCAAATTATAGTCGCAATTTTAATTTATTGCTAATTATTTGTCTGTTATTATTTGACAGTCACAATTATCTGTTAACTCCAAATGATTCTAACAGATTTCGATACCTTTAGAAAGAAAGAAAAGAAAGAAAAAATATTTATTTGTCACAGAGACACACACATAATTATTGTGAAAAAAAAAGAATTAAAATAATAGAATAACATGGTCAACTGCGACAAAAAGGTGACCACTCAGCATAATGCTGTGCTATGGCGTGGACCACAAACACAGCGCTGATTTTCAGTGATCACCTATATGACGTGCGGATGTTAAACCAGTTATAAAGCTTATATATATATAATACTTATGTAACTAAAATAAAATAAATTATAATTATACCCCTTCTAAAATAAAACAACAAATACCTACTTAAAATTTAACATAAAACACCCTACACACACACCACCATCAGTTAACATATATTTTTATACGAAATGTTTATTATTTTAATTTTAAACACCTACCGGCAAAATCTAAAAAGTAGGTAAACAAAAGCCTCCTGACCTACTTTCTGCGCCCCGCTTTTGTCTCTTTTCCGCACCGACATAGCTATGGTGTTTGGTTGTGTGTCATTTCGCCGGCGCTGCGCGTGAGTCATGGTGGTGTGATCGTGTGACTGGAGCGTTGCATAATTTAGATTTGCTCGCGTGATTTCGCCGTGTAGGTGCTTTGTTAAGACTATGAATTGGTGGAATGTAAGTATGTACGGTGTCTATTTACAACTAAAAACGACATGAACTATCATTAGCACAACTTAACAACTTATTTATTGTTTTAGACAAAAAATATACAAATGGCAAACCTTACTGTCGATATGGTACTTATACAAAAATTTAACTAAACTACATACCTAACTATGCTATAAGCCGCGCCGCCTCAAGCCGCTTGGAGTACGATGTGCCTTGCCCATCGATCATAAACATAACGTGAGTACTTAACCTTTCGACTGGGTTGAGTAAGTAATCAATAGATGGCGCTGCTATGGTAAATCTACGAACGTTTCGTATAAGCTACATTTTAACAGCATAATTACCACGTGTTGTTGACGCTATAAAATTAATTAAATTTATTTTGTAGTGGACGAAAGTCTATATACAGGGTTACAGGTTAAGTCGACCTAGATCCTTTAAGAGGTTTTAGTTTTCATCATTCCTATCTGATTTGACTATGAAACACCCCACCCCAAACCTAACCCATATTGAAATATTGGATTTTGATAATTTTTAAATAAAATGAAGATTTTTTGTGTAATTGTCCTTTTTTTCGGATTTTGTGCCTCTAATTGATAATGTTTTTGCTATTTTTGTGTAGTAGATTAGTTTGTTTATTACTCTCAACACAAAAAATAACATGTTATTGAACCAACTGGGTAGTAGTCGACGATAGAAAGTTTAAAAAATAAACAAATTTGTAAAACATTTTTTTTCTTTTAAGAATATTTCAAAAAAAGTCTATGACAGTTATGCTGCAGATGTACTAAATAAAATCTACGTTTCTTTAGCTATCCAACAAGGTATAACAAGCTAGGGTATCATCATGATATTCAGAAAAAAACTGTGATGTAATGCTCTCAGGCAGTAGTAAAAAATAACTGTACGTATGGACAAAGTTACCACTTGGGTCAGCAAACGAAATAAAACAAACTAAATAGCTAAAACAACATTTATTATTATTTTTACAATTCATGTTCCACATGTCCGCCTCTGTTTCGCACACATAATCGCATTCTGTGCCTTAGTCCACTTTTAACCACACCAGTCGTTAAGCCTCTTCTAATTTCGTTTGCCGCATCGATAATTTTCAGTCTTAAAACATCAACAGATGAGATTGGATGAGGTTCGTTATAAACTAAACTTTTCATATGGCCCCATAAATAAAAATCCATGGGGGTCAGGTCGGGACTTCGGGCTGGCCACGGTATGGGTCCACCTCTTCCAATCCATTTGTTGGGGTAATTAGTGTCTAGCCACTCTCTGACACTTCGTCGGTAGTGTGCAGGGCAACCGTCATGTTGATACCACATATCTCGGATTAAATTGAGGGGTAAATCTTCCAGTAATTCGGGTAAATCGTTTCTTAAAAAGTTTTCGTAATGTTCCCCATTTAAATTGTCAGGCAGAAAATATGGCCCAATCAAATGGTTTGAGATTATTCCCATCCAGACATTCAAACTGAACCGTCTTTGTGATCCCTTTGGTCGCTTCTTATTGGGATTTCTGTCTTCTTTCGGAGCCCAATAATGAGCGTTGTGGTAATTGGTGATGCCGTCTTTATCAAATTTTGATTCATCTGTCCACAAGATGTGTCTTAAGAATGCTGGGTTTTCTAAATCTGCGTTGAGCATGAATCTGCAGAAATCAAACCTCCTCACAGGATCTCCTTCTTCGATAACATGTACCGGCGTGTAATGGTAGGGATAAAGGCCTGCAGTATTCACTGTAAACCACACTTTTCACTGCGATAGTCCAAGTTCTCGGGCAACAATATTAGTGGAAGTAGTTGGATCCGATCTAAACCGTTGCACTATTTCATTGTCTTGCTCTTCATCGTCATCATTAATACGAGGTCTGCCTAGGTCTGATCGTCGCCTCGAAACAGAGCCAGTCTCTCTTAGTCGTCGGTAAACTCCGTCAAAGACACTGACATCCGGTACTCGGCGCCCGGGATAACGTGCAATGTATTCATCCCGAGCTCGCGCGGATACACAGTTGCAGTACCCGTAACAAATTAAAATATCCGCATATTCCTCGTTCGTGAAGGTCGTCATCGTCAACAGTTCCAAATCAGAAGTACGTATCGAAGTCCAGTTAACAAGCACAGTCACAAATCGAAGGGGAAACAGTCCAGAAACACAAGCCAAGTCGAGTATGAATCCAAGAGCACTAAGTATCACATCTACTACGGACGAATCGCGTAAGCAGACTAAAACCAAACAGAATAACAACAAAATGGCCGAAAATAATCTATCTCCCTCACACCTACATAAATCGTCCCGCTTGCACGCACCACAGCTCCATCGAAGAACAATAGTACCGTAATTTTTGCTACTACCTGGGACCCTTTTATGAAAGTTTTTTCTAAGAACTTTGATAATACCCTAGCTTGTTATACCTTGTTGGATAGCTAAAGAAACGTAGATTTTATTAAGGACATCTGCAGCATAACTGTCATAGACTTTTTTTGAAATATTCTTAAAAGAAAAAAAATGTTTTTACAAATTTGTTTATTTTTTAAACTTTCAATCGTCGACTACTACCCAGTTGGTTCAATAACATGTTATTTTTTGTGTTGAGAGTAATAAACAAACTAATCTACTACACAAAAATAGCAAAAACATTATCAATTAGAGGCACAAAATCCGAAAAAAAGGACAATTATACAAAAAATCTTCATTTTATTTAAAAAATAATCAAAATCCAATTAAATTAGGAATTAAATTAAATTTTTAATTTAATTGGATTTTGAATCTCAATATGGGTTAGGTTTGGGGTGGGGTGTTTCACAGTCAAATCAGCTAGGAATGATGAAAACTAAAACCTCTTAAAGGATCTAGGTCGACTTAACCTGTAACTCTGTATATAAAAATGAATCGCTATTTCCCTTGGTCATCGCATCACGCGTGAACAGCTGGACCGATTTCGCTAATTTTTTTTTTGTTTTGTTCGTAATTGTCAGGAGAAGGTTCATACGAAAGAAAATTTTGATATTAAAAAAAAAACTAATTATATCAGTATATCCATATTCTTAATCTGTTTACCGCATGCATGAAAATGGTTTTTTTATTATAACTTTCGTGAGACATATTCATATTTATGATTAATTACGGTTTACTCACGTGCATTTTTCGGGATTGCCCGACTAGGTAGTGTAGGACTGGGTAGTGTTCGACTCGCGACCTCGCCGCGTGATCAGCTCATGATTAAGGGCTCCGTTTGGGTCCGAAACTAGTCGGGCAATCCCAAAAAATGCACGTGAGTAAACCGTAATTAATCATAAACATGAAAATGGTTTTAACTTTTTGTTACTATTTTGATTTTATTTCTGAAGGTAGGTAGTAGGTAGGTAGTAGGTAGGTAGTAGGTAGGTAGTAGGTAGGTAGTAGGTAGGTAGTAGGTAGGTAGTAGGTAGGTAGTAGGTAGGTAGTAGGTAGGTAGTAGGTAGGTAGTAGGTAGGTAGTAGGTAGGTAGTAGGTAGGTAGTAGGTAGGTAGTAGGTAGGTAGTAGGTAGGTAGTAGGTAGGTAGTAGGTAGGTAGTAGGTAGGTAGTAGGTAGGTAGTAGGTAGGTAGTAGGTAGGTAGTAGGTAGGTAGTAGGTAGGTAGTAGGTAGGTAGTAGGTAGGTAGTAGGTAGGTAGTAGGTAGGTAGTAGGTAGGTAGTAGGTAGGTAGTAGGTAGGTAGTAGGTAGGTAGTAGGTAGGTAGTAGGTAGGTAGTAGGTAGGTAGTAGGAAGGTAGTAGGTAGGTAGTAGGTAGGTAGTAGGTAGGTAGTAGGTAGGTAGTAGGTAGGTAGTAGGTAGGTAGTAGGTAGGTAGTAGGTAGGTAGTAGGTAGGTAGTAGGTAGGTAGTAGGTAGGTAGTAGGTAGGTAGTAGGTAGGTAGGTAGTAGGTAGGTAGTAGGTAGGTAGTAGGTAGGTAGTAGGTAGGTAGTAGGTAGGTAGTAGGTAGGTAGTAGGTAGGTAGTAGGTAGGTAGTAGGTAGGTAGTAGGTAGGTAGTAGGTAGGTAGTAGGTAGGTAGTAGGTAGGTAGTAGGTAGGTAGTAGGTAGGTAGTAGGTAGGTAGTAGGTAGGTAGTAGGTAGGTAGCAGGTAGTAGAGATGGGCCGAACATGGATTTCACCGAATACGAACATTCGGCCGAATGTTCGGTAAAACTTTCACCGAACCGAATATTCGGCCGAATATTCGGCATAATTGATTCCCTAAAGTAAACAATACAAGTCTGAATGCGTTTGCGAAAAGCGCGCGGATGGGCGTTTTAAGAAAATTTACCTTCCTTTCCTTAGAATAAAAATGTGAATTCTTAAGGTTATGTTCCTATAAGTATTATAATATTCGATTTAGGCCTGATTTTTCAATCGTCAGATAACTTTTATCTGACGAATAAGTTTGACGTTTTGACAGCTTCTTTATAGAAAATATGTCAAACCGTCATATTTATTCCTGGGATAAAATTTATCTGACGATTGAAAAATCGGCCCTTAGTCTCTTATAAAGATCTCTCATTTGTCTTAGTATGTCACTAATATAATTGAGTAACTCTGTTTGTGTAGGGGTAATTGATTGATCTCTCAAATGAATACCTATAAAAAATGCAATTAATTCTTTCTCTTAAAAAAAAACTATATTGGTTTAATACTTTTAACGTTTAAACTTAAAAGTTTATAAGACAATAACTAATTTTCGCCACTTTAAGTAGAAACTAGAAATATGATTATCATATCTGCTGAAATGTTGTAATTTAATCATGCAATTCTTTCTTACATTATAGACCTGTACCCCAAGTGTGAGTTCTGTAGTTTTCTACACGTTTTCGTAACTATTCCGTCAATCGAGGTTACTATAAACTATCCTTCGAATCGTAACATAACATATATTATTTTATTATAAAGAGTTCACTGTAGCTTAATCCCAAAACAGCTACATACTTATATTTTGTTTTTAATAACCATCTTTTTATCTGCTGTTATTGGAAATAAAACTATAGTATCGACAAAAACATGTAAATTACTTACCTCGTAAAAATAACCCATTTAACACTCAACTCATACTCAATCATACACGGCTCAATACAGTAAAAATACTTTCAGTACCACTTTGCCGAACGTTCGGTGATTTAGCCGAATATTCGGCCGAATACGAATATTCGGTAAACCTGCCGAATATGCCGAATAACGAATATAAAACGAATATTCGGCCCATCCCTAGTAGGTAGGTAGTAGGTAGGTAGTAGGTAGGTAGTAGGTAGGTAGTAGGTAGGTAGTAGGTAGGTAGTAGGTAGGTAGTAGGTAGGTAGTAGGTAGGTAGTAGGTAGGTAGTAGGTAGGTAGTAGGTAGGTAGTAGGTAGGTAGTAGGTAGGTAGTAGGTAGGTAGTAGGTAGGTAGTAGGTAGGTAGTAGGTAGGTAGTAGGTAGGTAGTAGGTAGGTAGTAGGTAGGTAGTAGGTAGGTAGTAGGTAGGTAGTAGGTAGGTAGTAGGTAGGTAGTAGGTAGGTAGTAGGTAGGTAGTAGGTAGGTAGTAGGTAGGTAGTAGGTAGGTAGTAGGTAGGTAGTAGGTAGGTAGTAGGTAGGTAGTAGGTAGGTAGTAGGTAGGTAGTAGGTAGGTAGTAGGTAGGTAGTAGGTAGGTAGTAGGTAGGTAGTAGGTAGGTAGTAGGTAGGTAGTAGGTAGGTAGTAGGTAGGTAGTAGGTAGGTAGTAGGTAGGTAGTAGGTAGGTAGTAGGTAGGTAGTAGGTAGGTAGTAGGTAGGTAGTAGGTAGGTAGTAGGTAGGTAGTAGGTAGGTAGTAGGTAGGTAGTAGGTAGGTAGTAGGTAGGTAGTAGGTAGGTAGTAGGTAGGTAGTAGGTAGGTAGTAGGTAGGTAGTAGGTAGGTAGTAGGTAGGTAGTAGGTAGGTAGTAGGTAGGTAGTAGGTAGGTAGTAGGTAGGTAGTAGGTAGGTAGTAGGTAGGTAGTAGGTAGGTAGTAGGTAGGTAGTAGGTAGGTAGTAGGTAGGTAGTAGGTAGGTAGTAGGTAGGTAGTAGGTAGGTAGTAGGTAGGTAGTAGGTAGGTAGTAGGTAGGTAGTAGGTAGGTAGTAGGTAGGTAGTAGGTAGGTAGTAGGTAGGTAGTAGGTAGGTAGTAGGTAGGTAGTAGGTAGGTAGTAGGTAGGTAGTAGGTAGGTAGTAGGTAGGTAGTAGGTAGGTAGTAGGTAGGTAGTAGGTAGGTAGTAGGTAGGTAGTAGGTAGGTAGTAGGTAGGTAGTAGGTAGGTAGTAGGTAGGTAGTAGGTAGGTAGTAGGTAGGTAGTAGGTAGGTAGTAGGTAGGTAGTAGGTAGGTAGTAGGTAGGTAGTAGGTAGGTAGTAGGTAGGTAGTAGGTAGGTAGTAGGTAGGTAGTAGGTAGGTAGTAGGTAGGTAGTAGGTAGGTAGTAGGTAGGTAGTAGGTAGGTAGTAGGTAGGTAGTAGGTAGGTAGTAGGTAGGTATTATTGTCAGGACAAGGTTTGTATTAAAGATTTTTAAAAAATCGTAAAAAAAATATGGCGGTACGAAGTTCGCCGGGTCAGCTAGTTGTTTATATTTTTAGTTTAATACAATAATACATTATTTATATTTGTCACTAATAATAGCGCGGCAAGAAGGGCGCTTAACCTTAACTTTTTCAATTAATTGTGAGGTGTAGGTACTTGGTTTTATTTTGAGACTATATTATTGAATCGTAATTGTTCTGCTATCAAGTGTTCCCTAAGTTTTTGTTTTAATGTCTGTTGCTATTAGTGAAAACCTGTAATTGGCTTTATGTCACTGATTATAATTACCTGACGGCGCGTCGAGAGATTTGGCTTGATGACGCCAAACTTAATTGATTCCTGGACGAATGACATCTATCAGATGACAGCTGTCAATGTCAACTTGACGTAACACCGGGGACTGGGGAGGCGGCCCGCAAAAAGCTAGACGGATAACGTCAGAGCTATCGATCAAAACCCCGGTGTTGATTATTAACGGTGATCATTATTAAGATAACTAAAGTGATTGGGATTGAATGCATGTGCGCTCGCGCCCCACGTACTCGGTGGAACGTCGTCTATCTTTGTGCATCATTTTATTTGTGTTTGTCAAAGTATAACTTGTCATTGATATCAAAGACTTTAATTTGCTTCTCCTCGCCCGCAAACCCACGCATAGTACGATGGCTGCTTCTGATAAGGACAACCAAATGCCTTTATACTTATTTAATTTTTGTAGCTGTTGGTTTTCCTAACATAAATAAATAAATTACTTTAGGGCCGATTTTTCAATCGTCAGATAACTTTTATTAAGGAATAAAATATATGACGGATTGACATATTTTCTACAGAAAAGCTGTCAAAACTTCAAACTTATTCCCTAGATAAAACTTATCTGGCGATTGAAAAATCAATCCTAAATCGTATAGTATTTATTAGTTCGTTTTCGTTGTTGTTTCGTTTGGATTCGAAACTTGACATTCGTTTTTCGGATTAGGCCCCGTGATCGCTTACCTTTACGCGGCACCGAGTAATAGATCGTAAAATATACGCGATGGATCGGTGGTTCGTTCCCCTACAATGCTGCTGCGGTATTTGTGTCGACAAAATATTGGCATGTTTTGGTACGTAAAGGGAGGTTAGGGACATTGTTTTTTATCGGTTAATTAGATTGGTAGCAAAGCTGCAATGTTTGTGATTTTTGGATTCGATTTATTGTACATGTAACAATTATTTTATTGTTTTTATTTTATTGGTTTACCAACAATTTTTTACACTGGTTATGGACATAAAAACTAAGCAAAAACAGATAAACAATAGTGTACAATCACTTACGGGTAAAATAGGGAAGCAAAAAAAAAACTACCTAAAAATGTATCAACTACTACTATCTAAATTAATACATATTATATATTATCTGGGTCTTTTAAGAAAAATACGCAAATAACGCATCTGCATTATTACATAATATATTTATGCAATTCGTGAAGGCATTGCCTTCAAAGGCCATTTAGGAACAAAATGTCAAATTCTGTAAAAAAAAGGTACTCTATTTTTTCTATTACAAAGTTTTGATGGTAACGCGGCGTTTTGATATGTCTTAGTGAAAAGATTAGGATTGGTAGCGGAGTTGACTGTCCAGAGTGCGTCGCAAGTATTCAAGAACATCACTCTTGGAAGCTATATGAACGTACCCTAATAAAAGAATAATGGTTGAGTTTCGACCCATATTTCTCTTTCTACCGACCCGCCCCGGCTTCTTACGAGTACCTTGAGGTTTTCGGAACAGTTTTCATAAAATATTTGTTTTGTTCGAGACTCTTAGCAAAAATCGTGATAGTTCATCCAATATAAACAACACGTTTATAAAATACTAGCCTTTGCCCGCAGCTTCGCTTGCGTGAAATTTTGAACCCGTTAAGTGACGAACTTCCATACAAACTTTCATCCCCTATTTAACTCCCTTAGGGGTTGAATTTCAAAAAATCCTTCTTTATTCCTTGTCTACATTATAAAGGAAAGCTCTGTGCAAAATTTCAGCTTTCCAGATCCAAGGGTTTGGGCTGGGCGTTGATGAGTCAGTCAATCAGTCAGTCAGTCAGTCAGGACTTCTCTTTTTGTTTATATAGATAGACATATACACATAAACTTTCCCCGAGAATGAAGCTATCTAATCGTGAACACCGTAACAAAATCCCTTCAAGCTTACGGAGATACTTCTCACAGTCAGACAGACTTTGTTTTATAATATGAGGGGAACTTTGTTTTATAATAGGTATGACTAAACTGCCCGATGCCACTGCAATTTTCGTCCCTTTAATTATTTTCAGCAACAACGCTTTCAGTTTCAATCACAAAAATCGTATGTAAAACTGATACATAAAGCACTCCGAGCAACTGACAATTAAATCACTTTGTTTGCGAGGTAAAACGTAGTTACATGTAATTACATATGTACGGTTGATATGACTGTATTTTATTAAAATGGCGTTTCCATTAGTCAAAATCTGTTTTTTAAAATTCGGTTTCTGTATCGAGATAGACCTACATATTCTCCCATCATGATTGAGAGATCGGTATAGGAGAGGTTATAATTTGTCAGAAACTTTACTATTACGCACTACGCAACGACGTATAATACGCATTGTGAAGCCGTCTTGGAGAATTTGTATGCAGCGCGAAAAGATACGCTCAAGGAGTCTTCAGCCTTAAGGTCATGGCACATTATACCAGCACCGCAACCGCACAGTTGCAGCACGGCGTCACCTCGAATTTAGGCTACGGCTAACCGCCAGCGCGCTAACTACGCGTCGTCCACGAGGTGCTAACTCGCAGTCCACGCGCTGACCACGAGGTGCAAGCTTACCTACTATCACCGCGAACACAGTAGTTATATGGCATTTGTGATTGAACGCTTACACTTACACACGCCTAGGACTTGCACGTTTTCATAACGTCTCCGTTTACATTGAGCGAACTAGCAATAATAGCTATTGTTCTCGACGAAGAACAGAAAAATAAAATGAGCGCGGCCAAAGGCGCAACGACGTTGTTTCGCTGGTGACTCGGAGTAGGCGCGCAGTAAGCACTCGGTCCGCACGCTTGCAGCGCGCTGGCTGAGAGTCGAGTTGTATGGTAGCGGCAAGCACGCTGATTGCCCGCCGTTGGCTTTTTCATATTGACATTATGAAATATATTATATGACACACGATTTAATGCTCTAATTTGAATGACGAGTTAATTGCTGGGTTCGAGCGGTGCCGTTGCGATGCCGGTATAGTGTGCCATGACCTTTAGTAACATTTGGCATTCTCTAAGACGCCGTCATATCACAAAGTTTCAGAGACAAATGTACGATACAGTAATAATTCATAACGTAATACCATTCTGACATAATATTCCCTGCGTGAGAATATATTTAGGCACCTGCCTATGTCGGATAAAATAAGCTCACTTACTTATGTATGGGAGAAACTGAGATGTGAATGTTTAATGAGACGAAACAAGAATAGCCATTATGTATGATGGGTTTTGTATTTTATCTGTATTACGTTTCAATATATTAATAACTGTAACATGGAACATTTGAAGCAATAAAAATCGTGAGTTCAAAGTTCTTTTCAAACGTTAACTTTAAATAAATACGAAAAGTAAACAAAAAAGATTTTTGTTTCAATTTTCGTTACAGTTCAATACAAAAGGTTAGTTGAAAAACTCAAAGAAAACATTGAGAGGTCAGCTTATACTGGAAGAAATGTTCTTATAGCTCGATGTATGGCCGTATGACGAAGATATCGCTATTAGCAATAAGACCGCCATTGTACCCTTCAATGTACGTTATTGTTTATGAGCTGTGTTACAATTTGGTGTAAAATAAAGTATATTCTATCTATCTATGTACCATATTTAAAAAGAGTCTCCATAAGGTCAACTTCTAAAATTCTCGAAGTGTCTTAGGAGCAATAAATACTGTGCCTATATAAAATAAAACATCTTAATTCTTGAACCATAAACTCGTTGATTGATTGTACATTTATAACTATCATCTAAATTGTTACACTGAATTTCGATATTTATTTGCATTTTAATTTGTAGGCTTATAAGGCCATCAAAATGGGGGCATTTAGGATTTTTCCTACCACCAAGGCGGCGCCACTGAGAACTGAACTAAAAAGTTACAAAAATTTCAAGTTCCTTGCGATTTGTCGTCATTAACAATTTAATAAATAATTTTATTGTAGACCATTCTACACTCGAAATTCAATTGTAATTTTCACCTATCTACAGTGGCGCCAACTAGCGGATTTTTGCCTCAACCCCATTCCGCTGGTCTCCAGTACTATTCGAAATACGGTCATCCGTCACAAACGCTATCGGCGTGACTTGACTTTGAAACGACAGGAGACAATTCAATCGTATCATAAATATTCTGCTCGAACACAGTTATTCGTTCTTTATAGAACTAGAGGTACTGGTTCTCGCATAAACTATGGGATTTTTTTGGTTTTTTTTTTAATCTTACATTACAACACGTGTCTGTTCTCAGCATGTGTGGTGAGAAAGTTTTATATTCTAGCCCTGAGGACATAATAAAACCGCTCGCTGATTCATTTATCAACGCGAGAGACATTCAAAAACAAGCTTGTAAAAACAACATGAAACGAAATCCCTCTCAACTTAATAAGCAAAAAATAAAAATAAAAGCCCCAAGAAAGCTGCGATGATATAAGTTAGAAAGTAATTACATTTTGTAAACGAATGAGAGCTGTAGTGGCCGAGGGCAACTCATATTGAATAAGAAATATTACAAAGAATCTGTAATTAATTCAAGGAAAGATTGTGGCCTTTGAGGCGGCGGGGGTTAGAAGTTATCCTATACGCTTGTTGAAAGTTTGCCTTCCATGGAGAAGAGTTCGATCTTGGATGCGTGCAGTTCAGAATTTGATTCGCAGTCGCGTCAACGATGACGGAAAAACATCATGAGAAAACATGCAATTTTGACAGGGCTCCATAAGTTCTCGATTGTGTGTGTACTAATTGTGTAGTCCTTTAACCCAGTATTCTGCAGAGGTTTATAGTACACTCTCATTCCGCCGTTATGTTCAAGTCTCATATTATAAAGGGCGAGCCTATTGCCATCGACCACGTACAAATCAGACTCCGGGCTGCTACTGAGAAATTCCATACGGAAAAACCCAATAACACTTTGCCCGACCTGGGGATCGAATACAGGACCTCACGCTCAGCAGTCGCGCTTACGACCACTAGACCATCTATGATATATATGATGTAAGAGACATAAATCAGTCCATTTCGGGCATAATAATTAAATAATTTACAGATAATGTATTAATCACAACCAAAAAAATTCTTATGACTCAAAATATTCCATAACTGTATAAAAACATTTTTCTGTTAACCACTTTTCTAATCGTATACGAAATAATCTTAATTCTCTTAGAGTCTGTTGTATTTTATTGTAAAACTGATTGGTAATCGACATAATGGTATAACATTGTAAAAATCCATCAAATAATATCTATATTAGCCTTACTGTCCACAGTAAACAACTTCCTAACTTTAGGCTCTGCGAGGAACAGTAATCCAATACTAAACTTTAAATCCTAGTAAAAGTTATTAAATCAAACTTTTTATACAAAACTGCGTTGTGCAAAATAGTTCTGAACACTCTTATTTTTTGTGAGAAAGAAAAATTACATCAAAAGACGATTAACGAATTTCTCAAAATAAAAAGAACGTAATATTAGATTATGCAAAGTACTTTATAATCCTAAAGCCCCCAACTTATCCTTAAAAGATAAAGAACGAAATCTCGAAAAAAAAAAAACAATAACTCAAATAGGGATTGCAAAAATCCCGGGATTTTCGTAATCCCGCGCATTTCCTGGCCACACAATGGGATGAAATCGTTTAATTTTGCGAGAACATCGTCTGTTCTGTTTTAAATTTAATTACATCCCCCATTCATCCCTGAGGCACTTTTTTGGACTGATTTACTGTTTTGTTATTTTTCTGGATCGTATTTCGGCAGAATTGATTTCAAACTGTATTACTTATTATACAATGACTCATTTAAGCTTTTATTGGTTCATTTCAAAGTCGTTTAGAGTTTTTCAGCTTCTTAATTGAGCGGTTGATTGCTTTAGATGATTTATTGAAGACTTCGGAATTTTAAAAGGGTTTCATTTATTAGTTGTTGTGAAGAATCCGGTCTTGGAAATGTAGATAAGTACCTAGTATAGTTACTATAGATTGTGTCCGGTCATGGATTAGCGATATTCTAGGTAGTTATATAAAGACTATTCTAGTACTCAAAAACACTATACATTAGGGTCCAATTCACTTCCATTTTTTTTGTTGAGATATTCTGTACGTGTGTACAAAAAAAGTCATATCTCTCAAAGTTTTGGTCCTACTAAGATAAAAGTAGGCTTATTCGGAGGACAACAATATTGTCTATCGTTTACATTACGATACAATGGGTTCACATTTTCATAACTTTAAGATAAAGTATACCTCAACAAAAAAGCAAAATGGCTGCCAAATAGCGGGGAAGTGGATTGGATCCTAGTGTGTAATGTATTTGGGTACTAGAATAGTTGCTATATTTCGGGACCTACGGTGTCATACGAATACTCTATGACAATCGTTACAGGTAGTCAGAAGCCCGAAAGTCTGACAACCGGTGTAATCTTAGGATATCAGCATTGCCCAGTTGTGGAGTTGTGGAGGTCTGATGGCAGTCGTTCCGTGTAAAGTACTGGTCTTTTATTTTCTATTGGACTGCTTTAGATGGTCCGTGGGAACCCCGTCTACGTAACCAGGCAGTTACTGGCGAGACCTGAAGGGTCTCCAGCCAATGATGGGGAGGAAGTAAAATACTTAACCTAAGCTAACTACTTGTACTACACTAACATCATGACTACCTGCAACAACAGCACTAAGGGCGACCCCTAGTGGGACTCGGACCTCGGCTTAGGGCGTTTCTGGTAGGGGCTTGGGAAAGACAGCTTGATGAGGGCTGAATTATCAGTGTGAGTAAAGTACTGGTATTCAGCCGCATCTGTTTAGACTGGAATCTGACCCCAATATAGTGGTGAAGAGATAGGTAGAACTATGTAAAGGCCTTTTGATAACATCGTGCTGGTAATGGTTTATTTAGCAGTCGAAGAATTCAGTAGACTTCAAACGAGAAATATATCGTGTAGCTCTTATACAAGGTTAGTCAGAAAGGGGGTACTAATCCGAAAGGGTGTTAAAGTACACATAATAATGAATAACTTTTGTTCTACAACTTTTCCCAAAAGTCAATCGTTTAAGAGAAACAGTTGATCAAAAATCTCAAAAAAAAGTCTCTAAAATCTATCTATCCCCAGTTATGATCAGCTGTGTTTACATTTTAGGTCATATTTGGGGTCATGAATTAGAAGCACCGTTTTCTGAATTTGTAACTAAAGCAGGGATGAAGAATTTTTGAAAAAACTAAAATAAAAATAATTTTATTTGGAAAAAAATAAATCGAATTTTGAAATTTTAACACTTGTTTTCAAACTGTCATCAGCGATACTATAAGTGGGCTTCGGATTAGTACCCCCTTTTCGACTAACCTTGTATAAGCTTCAAAGTAGATAGTGTTTCAGTATTCAGTACCCTTTGCTCCATTAAAGGCATTAATGCAATAACGTTAGTGAAAGTCCCGGGAGAGAACGCTAAAGGCCCTGCACTAACCTCATTGGTGATGTCCTTTCTGGTTTGAGTGTCAATGAAGCCTTGATCAGGAAGCCAATTATACTTAAAACATTGTTCTAAATCGGACGGCCGTTTGACTTTTTTTCTCATAAAAATAATGCTCAAACGGTCTTGGTTGAGACGGTCATTATTCCTCATATATATACCTCAGTACCCTCCTTCCGCTCTTCTATGTTTCAGGATTTCTGCAGCCAATCCTTCCAATAAGTTTCTAACTCCCTTCTATCTTGCCAGCCTCCTTCTGGGCCTGCCGCGTCGTCGTCTAACGTTGTGTGGGCTCCACTCAGTGGTGAGTTTTGCCACAACTCGACCGACATGCAGCAGACGTGATCAGCCTAGTTCCATTTCAAGCTTGCAGCTTTCTGCCCAACGTCGGCGATCTGAGTTTTGGAGCGCTATACACTATTCTTTATACGGGCTGATAACCGGAATCCTAAGATACTACGCTCCATAGCTCGCTGTCAAACCCCGAGTGTGAACTTCTGATGTTTTGTCAAAGACCGAACGCAAATATAGAACAAAATATACGACCACACAACTACATACCGTAACGTGGATATCCTTACCCTACCTAGTTTATAACAAGCGCCAAGAATTTCCGCACGACTTACGAGAAACACCGCCATTGACACGTTTAAGAGCCGAGAGCAAATGATATCATGTACCTCTCGTAGCATTCGCTTTTTCTGTGCTATTGCCGACAGCGCTTCTGTGAGTCGTGTCCTTGTTTGAAATTAAGACGTGGCACGACTGATCTCGTGTATAAGTTGTATTGTTTTTTGTATACAACGTGGTACAAAAATACCTCTAAAGCCGAAAAGTTATTAAAAGGTCCCTTGTAAAGAGACTCTTTACAAGGGACCTTGCAATATTTCAAAATAAAAGTAGAACCCACAAAAAAAAAATGGACAAATTTACAATCATCACTGAAACGCAACCCTGAAAACATAAAAGTAAATGTATGTATGCATGTTTGTATGTTCCACCCTCAGAATACAGAAATTCCACCGTAGCTCCTAAACTATTGAATCGATTTTAATGAATGAGGTGTCAATAGATTCGTAATAATGGCTTAACAACAGTTTACGTATATTTTATTTGAATTTATTCACAGCAGTTTATCTGTGATAGCCTAGCGGTTCAACAACCGTTTAACCGTCTTCCATGCAGGAGGGTCCGAGAACGAAACCGGCCCGCACTTTCGTACCGCACCGCCTTTTCGAATTCATGCGCGGATCAGAATTTGATTATCACATGTGCTATCGGTGAAGGAAAACATCGTGAGGAAACCTGAACACCTCAGAAGACTCCACAAATGGTGTATGTCTCGCAGTAACATGGTTACAGCCGTTATATGATCATATTCTTAGTGATATGATTATACATATATCGGAAGATGCTAATAGAAAGCATTTCATCAAACTTAAAGGGGATGTTAAGAGAAATGAAAGACTTTTGTAAGGTTGTTTGGGTTTCCAAAGCAGAGTCGACAGAGTTCCGCTGTGCGGGGCTCCTATTTCTGTCTGCAGGGTTTAAAGTAACCTAACACGAAGGGGATGGCGGGGGCGTCGTTTGCTCGCTACGCTCGCTCACTCTAGCCCCCGTCATCCCCTTTGAACCTAACCTATCCGTGCCGGGGTGCCCCAAATTACCGGACCCACTTCGCTCGCTCTTGAAATTAGTCAGTTGGAAGACAAGTTACAGTGTTTGGCTCAAAATCTAACTTTATATTCCTAGGAAGCTTATGAAACGCTTTCTTTTAAGCATCTTCCGATATGTGATCATATCACTAGGAATATGTTCATTTAACGGCTATGTAACTGCGACATCTGCAGTCCACCAACCGCACCAGACCTGCGTGGTGGATTAAAGTCGAAAGCCTTCTCATTCTGAGAAGAGGCCCTTGCCCAACAGTGGGAAAATAATGGGCTGATTACATATGTTATTAATGTTTTCTACTAATGATACCTATTATAGTAACCCTGCGAAGTTTCGCCTGTTAATTTTGAAGTAACCCTACCCACTACCTACTCTAAAATATTTCTTCCCCGCTGATCTAAAGCTAGCGTGATTCAGCCCTATTAGCAAGTTCCGTTTTGCTTTTGTTGCACTAAGTAAGAAACGCACGATAAGTTTCCTCCTCTATTAGACAGAAATTTAAGTATAATAGTTGTACCCGCGGCTTTGCCTACGGAAACATAAGGTTACTGCTCATTATCATCATCATTCAGCCAAAATACGTCCACAGCTGGACATAAGTCTCCCCCAAGCCATGTTTCGGGGAGTTTGCCATAATTGCCACGCTTGGCAGGCGGGTTGGCGATCGCAGTATGGTTGTTAAAGTACTCAGAGAACGCTGCTGCCCATCCTCTAGTGAATCCCTTAGTCGCCTTTTACGACACCCGCGGGAAGAGATGGGATAGTGCTATTCTTTACGTCCGGCACCACACGGAATTACTGCTTATCACTCATACTGAGCATCATGATGAGCAGTATCACTTATACTCAATAGCATGATAATTTGTACCCTATAACCTGACCCGCTCTTTAACGGGTGTATCTGCCAAATTTCAACTGGATCTCTCGAGTAGCATTGGCGTGAAGCTCAAACTGACAAACCGACAAAAAATCTAAAAAGGATATTTTTGGCATCAGTATCCTTTCTAGGATGCACTGCACTTACTTTTCACCAAAAATATTTAATGTATAGTTTTAGCATCATTACGATTTTATTATTTATGTATTCACTCATCATTCTCCTGCCCTTGTCCCATATACATAGTATAAAACAAAGTCGCTTCCCGCTGTCTGTCTGTCCCTATGTATGCTTAGATCTTTAAAACTACGCAACGGATTTTGATGCGGTTTTTTTAAATAGATAGAGTGATTCAAGAGGAAGGTTTATATGGATAATACATCCATATTTTAGTGGAGAAAAACGTGGAATACGTGATAAACGACATCCACGCGGGCGAAGCCGCTGGCGACCTCTAGTAGATAATAGTACCAGCATGTAATTGTCCTTGTGCAGGGCATAGGCCTCTTCTCATACAGATAAGGGATGAGTATATTAAATTAGTAAAATCACCAACCCGCAGTGGACAAGCGTGGTGATCTACCACGCTTGTCCACTGCGGGATGGTGATTTGAGTCCATGATGTCTAGCTAGGCTAACATGCGTAGCGGGAGATAATTTTGTCAGCCACACATTATCTCTTCTCGGCACGAGATAATTTGAGGATAAAACTATTTCGCGCGGCACATGTTAAGCTATCTGGTTTAATAATGTTGTTTTCACCGCATGGTGATGTCTTAGGCTGAAGCCAGATGAGCTTAATTTACGCCGTGCAAAATGAGTCAGCGTAATTTTTTTTCATGGATTTCACTGACTCATTTTGCGTCATCGTGTGGCACAAATCGTGATATTGTATACAAAACCGAACATAGCTGAAATTGAGCGACTCACTTTACGCTCGTCTGGCCTCAGCCTTAGGTAGAATAATATCTAAAAATGATTAATACCTGATCTTTGTCACGCTAATTAACCAATTAGGTAAATTATGTTTACAGAACGAGTGTGTATCATTTTATACAATCTTTTATATTGCTGCCACGCACAGAAAATGGAAGAAAAAAATATAAGTAATTCAGATACTACACAGTAATATCTAACAAACATTTATTCCTACAAAAACATGCAATATAGTTTTTTGGAACATTATGTTAAGTACGTATTACGATTACCAGAATATAAAAAAGAACTATGATAGTATGAATTTTTGCCAATGAATTGTAATAGGTACTGTTCATTCTTCCAAAAAAATATCACATATTTGTAGTACGCATTAGACACAACAACAAAAGTACGTACATTGTACGCGAGTTTATCTCCGCATTCCTAGACTCACAAAAAGTTGAGGCTCCTAGTAAATTAGGAGCTTACATAAAAGGGAATTCATTAGCCAACTTATTTGTAACTTCTAGATTATAAATGGCGGACAACCTCAATTAGAAGTGTATTAGATGAAAACATACACAATGACCTTTTAAAGGTAAATAAGTCAAATATATTCCAATTTATTTCAGAAATAATTAAGTTTTATACAATGTAGTTGTTGCCAGCGGTTTAAAGCGCCATCGGTTCATGGTTGACATACGAAAAACCCGAACGAAGCGCTTTGATTCCACTTTCATTGTGAAAACCGCCAAACAGTGGAATGCGCTGCCCGAGTGGGTGGGATGTCTGGGAACCGCTGGTGTAGTTCATCTTGTATCAAGCCAGAGTACAGCGTGGTGAACTTTCTCATTCTGAGAAGAGGGCCGTGCCCAGCAGTGTTACAGTAATGGGTTAATTATGTATGTAGATTTTAGAAAATGTATTACCACGAGGGCACTGTTGCAGTTAATGCTAAGTGATGACGATATTAATAATTATGGCCGTACTGTGAATAAATACACAGTACGTGAATAAATAAAGGCTAGCCAATGAATTGTTTAATAAATTATTCTTTTTCTAATTTACTAAAAGCTCTCATTCATTTGTTTAATGTTTTTCCTGCAGTATTTATTTAGCTTGTTAAGATAAATCCTAGATAAATGTGTGTTTTTTATTACATTACGTCTGTATTCCTTGTACACAGTTTTCTAACAGCTGTGTTAGCATAATAAGCTCATTACTGTCTTAGCTCGGCACTGATCTCTTCTGAGTATAAGAAAGGTTTAGGCCTTAGGCACTTGTCCCACCGCGAACGATGAGCGAGCAGCGAGTAGAGCTAGAAGCTAGAAACGAGTTGGCGAGCAGCAAGAAGCGAGTGTGTAGTTCTGATAGTTTTGTCGCTGGGCTATAAGCGAGTGTGCAAGTGCGACTCGCACCACTCGCAAATGACTGCTGGTTGGTCTCTCGCCGTGAGTTCTGACCGCCAAGCGAGCATCGCTGAGCAAGTATCGCTGAGCGAGTATTATCTTTGATAGCTCTTGTCGCTCAGCGACAAACTAGTGCAGCGAGTCCTCGCCGGCAGTGTGAACAGTCAGCGATGAACTATTAATACATGCATCTCTTTTGTTTACACGGAATGTAAATCTATTGTACGTTTCTTGAGCGAGAAAATAGCCGATAGTTAGTCGCTTCCTCGCCGCGGCGGTGGGACAACTGCCTTAGGCTGCAGACACATTGAGAGTATCTTACGCGGCTCATGTTTCGTCGCGTTACGCTTATGCATCGCGCTACATACAAATTCTACTGCGCGGCCTCACCACGCGTATTTAACGTCGTTACGCCGAGCGTAATACAGCCTAAAGGTTTCGTACACGCGCATTACTGCGCATGATACGCGACGCAAGATACGATAAGTGTGTTTTCGGTTTGCTAAACCAAAAGATACCTATTAGAATTTAAAGTTATCAAGAATACAGTTTAGTTATTGCGACATAATATTATTTTCCAACTTACACGCGGACGGAGTTGCGGGCACAGTTAATTTTATACTATAATTAAAGTGCATTGAATCATCACTAGACTATGTTTTTCTTTCAAACACAGCTGAAATATATTCAGAACTGAGACTTTTTAAACAAACAAGATTGCAAGTGGAGCAAACACAAACGGTCTCACTTCTAAAATTAGGATGCATATTTTATGTTACGAATAGAATTTATAATAAGTCTGCAGTGAGATTCTTTATAACATTTTTGCCAAATATACAAGGTGTAACATAAATTTAATAAGTGTACAACCTCTTAAGGGGTCACTGTACTCATCATTATTAACAACTTTTACTATGGGACAAAATCAGAAATCGCGAAAAAAAAAACATCTGTTCCCTACATTTTGACGAGTTATGCGAACATTAATGTAGGGAACGACGAGGCGACGCCGGGGCAAATCGCGAGTATATATAGACAAAAATGTATGCTGTTTGTTGGTAAGTGCATCAGTTGGATGGATAAAGGCTATACTTATTTTTTTTTATTTTCGTATTTCTGAATTAGGTTTTTAGGGAAAGAAAAATTAGAAGAATTAGAAGAGAATGTGCCCGGAAAATTAGCAAATCGATCCAGCCGGACACGCGGACGGGATCGTGGGCACAGTTACAGTTCGAATAACGTAACAGGTCTGATTTGACATTTGCAAAGCACGAAATAAATGTGTACAGAAGATCAAGTTAAAGAAAGTCGCCTTATTATTAATCGGAACATAGCGCACCCATGATAAAATGAAACTAAAAGCCACGCATTGTAGTAATTATTACTAGTGTTGACACTACTCCTAGTATTTTGACAGGTGTCAAATGGGACTTATTATGCTTGTTTCCCACGGTGCGTGATATCACGCACCGCAACGCATGAACTCGCACTGACGCACCATGAGAAGAGATTCGTCCGTGGTAACGCGGACGCGTGCGGAGCGGTGCGCCGTATCCGCCGTGAGTCGGTAAATGCAAAGGTGCGGTGCGAGTTCTCTTCCACTTGGTATTTTGGAAAGAAAAAATAGCTTCGAATCACGCACCCATACATAATGTGGCTTCCCACGGTGCGTGATTTTACGGATGATACCACGCATAGCCGGTGTGCGCTACCACGTACCATGTGAAGCCAGCTTTAGATTGTGACAACTATAGTATTATATAAAATCATAAATTAGTCCCATCAGCATAATATGACACTATCACATAAAACATGATTGTAATTTTTCACGCTAAAGCTTCTTGTGACAATAAAAGAAAAATGAGGTACGTTTCTGAGAAGAGTGTTATTATATTTACTCATAACTTTAGAAACAGAGAGAATGGTCATATTTTTTATTTATTGTACAACTTCGCTTTGACTTTTAAACTGGCACTGTTGAACATTGGAGGCCTTATTTACCGGCTACAAATAATTCCGTGGCTGGCATGAATATGTTGACATCTCGATGTACATGTTTGTTTAATATTTATTTATACGCTTCCTACGCCTATGGGTTTATACGAAAAAAATGATTTATGCATAAGTTTAAAGACCTTGTCAAAGATAACTGCGAACTGAACCGAACCGAAAACGTGGCAAATGTGAACCGAAGCGGTGACGTCAAACTAGGTGCAGCGAACAGGGGCCCAATTCTCCTAAAATAAATTGTTGCCAAACGCAATCGAACCACAACCGTCAGTCAGTTTTTGTTTTCGAAAACTTTCAAAATGATTGATTTTGTTTTTTGTGTCAAACAATTTGATAGCTTTTGAAATTGAGAACTGTCTGAATGAACGGTTCGGCCTTGGTTCGGTTGTGATTTATCAAGATTTATTTTAGGAGAATTAGGCCCCTGACAACGAATATGCAAAAAATTTTCGTGCTAGGCCTACTGGGTTAGGCCCCAGTAGGCATAGCACGAAAAATTTTTGACGTATAGTAACGTAACCGTAACGTAAATGTGAATGAATTTTGAATCGAAAATAAAAATATCCTATAGCATTTTGGTTTGAATTTATGCAAAAAACACATTTTGTATCATACATAGGTATGAATAAAATTTTCAATTAAATTAAACATTATGTGCGAAACGAGTATTTCCAATTCAAAATTCACTCACATTAACGTTAAGTTTACGTTACCATACGTCATAAAATTCGTGCTAGGCCTACTGAACTCTTGTAGGCAGCGAAGTGTCAGAATAGTTATGAATTTGTAAATAAACACAACCATCGCGCGTCACTCTCGCTTTGTCTCGCATTCGCTCTCTGTTTGACGGAGTGCATACAAAGCCAGCTAATACAACTATTTCGCTCACACCTCGCTTCGCGCGCTCGCCTGTGGTTTGTCATGTCACACGCCTTTGGTATCGGCACGTATCGGTTCGCTTTCGCTTTTCTATGTGACTAGATTCAAACGATACCATACATAACAAAATAAAAACGCCTCGCCACGCTATCGGTTCGCTGTCTATTTGACACGGGCTTTGAGGTTACTCTAGAACCTATACATAAATGGAGTTGTATTTTTTTCCCTATAAAAACATAGGTGTGGGGAGCGTATAAATAAATATAAAAAACTTGTTTATCGAGATGTCAACATATTCACGGCAGCCACGGAATTATATTGACATAATTATTTTCGATGGATCGATGCTGCTAAAGAAACATCTGGTACGAATTAGAAATGTTTTGTCCTTATTACACTCACGGGAGCAGAGGGAGAAGAGATGTATTTATGTTTTTTATACAAGATTAGTCGGAAAGGGGAAAGGTAGGTAAGGTAATCTTATCCGAAAGGGTGTCAAAGCACCCATAGTAGTGAATATTTTTTGTTCTACCACTCTTCCCAAAAGTCAGTAGTTTAAGAGAAATAGCTGTTCTAAGATTTTATGAAAAATACGCTAAAAGCTATAAATGCTGCGTTTTATTGTTGTGAATATATATTTTAGGTCACATTTGCGGGTCACGGATTAGAAGCTCCATTTTCTGAATTCGTAAATTAAATAAGGAGTGATGAAGAATTTTTACATCAAAATAAAATTACTGAATTTTGAAATATTAATACTTGGTTTAAAACAGTCATCAGCGATACTTGAAGTGGCCCACGGATTTGTACCCCCTTTCCGACTACATTACTAATTTCATACATGTATAATGTTCTGCCGCGCTAACGAAGAATACAGTAACTCGATTTTGGACGATTTTGAATTTTATACATAATTATATGAAGGTATATAATTCGAAATCGTCCAGGGTCTCTCTCACTCCTCTGTAGCCTATGTTTTCCAGCATGCACTGCATTCAATACTTTGCTTTTAACGTTACATGCATCGTCAGCTGATAAAAACAAAAGGATCATTCACGCCCCATCCACTAAGAAACCTCTAACACCACAATGATATATTGTTTTTCTCTTTAACATAACAAAACAATCTCAACTATTCTCTGAAACCATCTTTGTGGGGTTGCCAACAACTCCATTCAGTTTAAACAAAGTACTTCCATAGTTTAGTTTCAACATGTTCAAAGTTAACAAATGTAACAATGCCGGTGAAGGTTATACATTGTTTGCAACCCCTGACACTGAAGTCAGGGGTATTAAACAATTTATTTAGAGGTCGGAAGATTAAAGCTCGCATTATGAAGGTATTTATGTTGATCTATGGTCTTATGATAGAATAAGGTGTTTGCCTACTAAACAAAACCTTGTTTAGTAGGCAAACACCCTATTCTGTCATACGGATTAGTACCCCCTTTCCGAATAACCAGTCGGAAAGGGGGTACCAATCCGTAGGCCACGTAAAGTATCACTGATGACCGTTTTATAGCAAGTGTTACAATTTCAAAATTTTTTTTTTTTAATTTCCTTAAAAGATGAATTCAATTTTAGTTTTTTTTTTTAATTCTTCATCCCTGCTTTAGTTATGAATTCAGAAAATGGAGCTTCTAATTTGTGACTCCAAATATGACCTAACATGTATGTGTAATGTACATAGCTGATCATAGTTAAGGATAGATTGATTTTAGCGTATTTTATATGAAATCTTTGAACAGCTATTTCTCTTAAACTTATGACTTTTAGGGAAATTAATAGTTAGAACAAAAGTTATTCATTATCGGTTTAGTACCCCCTTTCGGACTGTTCTTGTATATAAAATCGACAAATATTTAATTTAATGTTAACGAAAGAACGAAAAGAATACGGTTCAAGAAAAATAAAGGAGCTACGGTACACGCTTTTGAAGTTTGCGGATTTTATGAATCGAGAAAAGCGTATTGTGTACGGAGTGATGTCAAGTTTCTATAGTTTTTGACGGTACCATTAAGGTAGTAGTATTATTTAAGGTTTTTTTTTTAAATCGTTTATGACTTGAATATTCTGTGTAGCCAGTCTCCAAATATGTCGCTTACCAGTATAATTTTACCAAAAGGCCCCCAACATAGTTCTGCCTAGTCTTTTCCGAATTATGTCGGGGTCAGCTTCCTGTCTAACCAGCCCCGCGAGTACGGATATTTTATCGAGTCGATTCGAGAAATTTATCTGTTCTAAACGTCAAATTTGACATAACTTATAGATAAAACGACAGCAGTTGTCATTTTATCTATATCTTATGTCAAATTTGACGTTTAGAATAGTTACATTTCTCGAATCGACTCAATAAAAAGATCCGTGCTCGCACCGCAGATGCGGTTGAATATCAGTATGTTACACGAAACGAATACCAACAGATTTCTAGTAAAAAATAATAGTACAATACCCTATCGACTACACTCTGCATCTCGTACCATAGTTGTTTTGAAAGCCAAAAGAAATATTACATCAGATAAACCATTGCCATCAAAATTACCCGTGTAATTTCGACAACATATTACCAAAGTTTTATTTCAGTTACAATCACTAATAATAAAAACAGAAACTCGCCACAAATGATGTCATAAAAAAACTAATTTCCTTCTAAAAGAAAGCCTACTATTTTACTAAAAGTAAAATAGTAGGTCAATAATAAATCATAATGAGAAATATCTTTTTTACCATAACCATCAAGGCAGGCAGAAAATATATCACAATTATTTTTGATTCCGAGATCGAGTTTGCAAAGACTTCTATGAAGCTTATTGAAATAGTCTAGACAATAAATTGCTGCATGATAGTCTGTAACTAAAATCAAGGTTAGGTCAGTACTACAATAAAAGTAATTTCTTCGTGGTACAGGCGATATAGCGAAGTAAATTGGGTTTATATCTCGGTTGCCATCGTGTGCTAGAGACAGCTTTTGATGTTTGTATTTTTAGTGCAACCGCCAAGTTCGCACACTAAACTAATTTATGTTTTTGTTATAGTATCTCTTTTAACGTAAAACCGGAGGGAACATTAGTCGAGCTTCCTACAACCCCATCACATAATAAAAAATGTGTCTTGAGGTCTACTGAAAAGCTTACAAACCGCAGGGCAGCTTGTGGCGGGTTGTTGGTTAGTGGCGATACTGCGTACCTTTTTGTCTCAGAGAGTCGGTTAGGGCTTCGTCTCCAGTTTGCCTTTATTGGCTGGCTGGAGTGAAACCCCAAGAGTGCCCGCAGGACTCTCAACTCTAGCTTGCCTTTATCGGCCGGCCAGAGGGGGGTCGCCAGAGCTATATGCTCGGGAGTGGAAGTGTTTAATGGCGTAATAGCTGAATCGTGAAACCGGGGCCACACCTCTCTACGCCTCTAGCCGCTCACACGTTGTTGCCCCCTTCGCCTATGTACTGGCGATTTTTCAGGGAGCCCAGCTAGTGAGCACTACAATAAAAGTAATTTTCTTCGTGGTACAGGCGATACAGCGAAGTAAATTGGGTTTATATCTCGGTTGCCATCGTGTGCTAGAGGCAGCTTTTGATATTCGTATTTTTAGTGCAACCGCCAAGTTCATTCACTAAACTCATGACGTATTTTATTTTTTATTTTGTTGGAGTATTATTGTGAGAGGATTTGTTTTACTAGTTTTCAGCTTAGCTTTTTTATCGTGTGCTCGGTTTGGCAGTTTCATTTTTTATTATCTTTATTCAGGGCGTTTAAGCTGCATGGTACAATAACTTTTCCACGCCACTGCTAATGCAGTTTGTAGGCGTATTGCTCTTTTTAACTTTTGATGTTTTTCTTAAATGCTTCCATAATATACAAAGATATTTTCAAATGTATCTTACCAACTATCTGTATGTATTATATTAAAAAAAACACCTCCCTAATACTTGCATTACGTGGTTATATTTTCTGGTTTTAGTTACTCATTCGTCTGATATAATACTTATACGTCTCTATGTTAAATTGTAAATATGAACAATTATAACAAACCTATAATTTGATATTGGCAATTGTGATATTCATTCAAGTACATTCCATAATTACAGCGACAATAGCTCGATGGCTAGAGTACAAAGTTAGTCCGAACTTAGCCCCGTGAACTTTGACTGTAAATTGCTTTTAGTGTAAATAATTATATTACATAGTTTGATGGACGTTAAGCAATGACAAAATACCATGTCGATGAAATTAGATATCAATTTTGTCAGTAATAAGACTGTCATGTCTAAAAGTATAGATAGAGATAAACATAGTAGGCACAGCCACAGTATTGTTTCTTTTCATCAAGAAGGTAATATACATGTCGGAGGAGTGAAGTAAACGGCTTGTTTACGTACTAGTGGCGCCATCTATTTGTGTTTGAGATACTCTAGTCGATTAATCAAATCGATAACAGCTGTCATTGAGTCAGTAGTTCTAGCCAAGGTTGTCAAATGAACTATCGCATGTGACGTTTGACATTTGTCAGGTGAAGAGGTGAGACTAGTGTGTAAGTGACACGACACATTTGACATCCAGAGCTCGACCGCGCCGGGTGTGCACACTGATTCTACTCAACCACGTGCAACATGGCAGACACCGATGATATTTCGAATAAAAATCCCTCTGTATCTCCGACATACATTACTGAGACAAATTCTTTAAAACTAGCAAAAATATCAATCTACCATCGCAGATCAAAGAATTCTCCTTCTAATATTAAATTGATAGCTAACGCAAGATGTATTCCTATACCTATGGGTACCTACTTATTACTTTGTAACACAGACATTACCCAAACCAAAAGCTAGGAAGTAAGACACCCACATTTCATATTTCAATTCTCCAGCCATCAGGACATCTTGAAACCGAATAAAAAATTGAATTTTGATGACTCACATTTCATAACATTGAACTTGACCGTACATATTATTTTACGACCAAGAAGATGCGGAGCCTTGGCAGTTTTTTACACTTTTAGGATCTGTTTTTTATAGTCAATTTACTGCTGGCTTTCTATCTCAGTTTATAGGCAGTCTGTTACTACTACGCCAGTAAAATTACTAAGACAAAATTTTATAGGTACGCTTATCAAATAATACTGTGAAGATCTTACTTGAATACTTTCGGAATATTGAGTTCGAAAGTATTTTCGGGACGGTTGGGAAGTTTGATTTGATTTTGATAACAGCCGGAGGCTCGGCGATCAAGTGTTGATTGGCAATCGAGAGATTTTAAGTTACATTTCACTATGGAAACCAAATTTAACCTAAATCTCTTAGCGTGGCGAAAGTTTCATGAAAATCGGTTAACGTGAAAAATCATGATATCATGGAACACGAAGATTTTTACGAGAAAATGAGATCACGCTAAGATGAAACAGGAAAAGATTGACTAGCGGAGGTGGAGATTACTGTTTCAAATTCCTCATAGTTTCTTTATCGGCTTCCTGCCCTGTTCCCGAGTTATTTGGGGTCAGCGCAATGTTTTTATGCCGGCCACGATTCACCGAGCACTCCCGTCGTAGAGCTGGTCGTTGCTTCAGACTCCGCAGTCACACCGATAATTCAGCCCTTATCAAGCTGTCTCCCTCCCCCCCAAGCCCCCCAGCAACGCCCTAAGCCGATGTCCGAGTCCCACTAGGGGTCGCCCTTAGTGCTGTTGTTGCAGGTAGTCATGTTAGTGTAGTACAAGTAGTTAGCTTAGGTTAAGTATTTTACTTCCCTCCATTGGCTGGAGACCCTTCAGGTCTCGCCAATAACTGCCAGTTACGTAGAAAGGGTCCGCAAGGACAATCTACAGCAGTCCAATAGAAAAAAAAGCTATGTTTTTCTCTTCTGTGCTTCCTTGTCAGTCGTCACCTCATTATTTACTCCCTTTTCCTTCATATCCTCCCTAATACAATTTATCCATCTTTTCTTTGGTGTCCCTCTCCATTCATCGACATTCATAATTCTTTTAGTCACATGCACATCAAATTCCATAGTTTACCAAGTGAAATTTCATGGCAAACTCGAAGTGGTTTGTTGTGTTGAACCACCGTGTTGAAGGGATTAATCAGCCTAGGCATTGCGTTACTGTGCCTAGCTGCTGCCGGTCCGCTCCGACCACTATTGAGGTGGCAACATACTATTCAAAAACGATTTGTTGAACCATTGTCACGATAAACAAGAAAGAAGATCTGCTCAAAGTTTGTTAAAAAAAGGGAGATTTTTGGTCTTCTACAATAAAGGTTATATTATTGTGATGTACTGATGACATAGATTGACCCTGCATGGGATACTAAAAGAACAAACAAAAAATGAGTTGTTCTTAATTTGAGTCAGTTTTAAAGCCCCTAGTTAACCGACTGCGCGGAGCGATATCGCACTAATCATGCCCGCCAGTTGTGTCGCCGTTCTTCTATTTGCTAATGAGAGGCATTAAAATGTTCAAACAGAAAAAAAAGATTATTTTTCTATTGAAACTCTTTCAAGTGGTTTAGATACGTTCACTTAACTTAACCTACCAATAAAGCAAGAAAAAAAAGTTTTTTTTTATTTTAATTTTATCAAGCTTAATTCCTTGCATGGTTAATCTTTATTAGTAATAGATCATGTGGTGTTCAGGAGTAACTGTTACGAATTCGTTTACACTGTGCATAGCATTTCCTAGTCACACATTAATATCTATTTATGAGTAACTATGATAAACTAGGATAGATCTGTTGTTTACGTTGTTTCTCGTCCATCTTGGCAGTAATCCTACCGTGGCGATTGTAGTAATGCTACTTTTTATTGAACAAAACAAGGCGGCCATTCAATTATCCCGGATGAGAGGCATTAAACCTATTTGTGTCATCAAGTACAAAGACTACTGTTTCTAATTCAGGAAGATCCAAAACAAAGCTATTACAGACTTGTAACGGTCTGTATAGATGTAATGTGCGATTGAGTGAATTTCCATAATGTTATTTTTGTGTGAAATATTAGTGGAAGTGTTTCTCCAGCCGGAACGTAATTGTTTAACACATGGATTTAGCCTGATTAAAATAAAAATTAAATGAATAATTTTTCTTGCGGTAGCGGTAATTGATCGTATCTAAACGACTTAGGTATTATGGAATCAGTAAAAAAAGTTTTTTTTTTTGCATTTTTTTTTTTATTTCTTTGAACATTTCGATGCCACGCATAAATGAATATAAGCACGGTGACACGGCTGGCGGGTACGACTAACACGATATCGCTCTTTGCAGTTAGATAACTCAAAGTTCTAAAATGACTCAGAAATAGAAAACCAATTTTTTTTCCCTTTTTATTTCAGAAATACCCATTTAGGGTTAATCTATGTCACCAGTAGATCACGCGGTTTGAAGGAATTACACGAATTCGTTTATACCCTGTATAATAATATTCCATCACGCTATCTTTTAATATTCCATCAATACCTTCCAAAAAATTGTCCTAAATCTCCAGGCTCCACTTGTTACCAAAAAATCAATTGACGCATTGTAGTGTGAAATATTCTAGATGGATAACCCAGTGAAGCTGAAAGGGCCACTTTTGGGAACCAACGAGGTATATTTTACGCCTTTTAGGAGCCTCAAGGTTATCTTTTACGAGCCTCAAAGCTATCTTTTCGATGGTGCGAAATGTAACGTAGTACCCATTTGTATTCGTAAGTTAATACGAAAATATAAATGCCATTATTCTAACTAACAAATGTCAACTTTAAGTTAAGTGAACTGAGTTGATTTCAGAATGATAGAAAGTTTATAAAAGATCATAATTTTAGTTGCACTAGACATTGAACTATGAAAAAGGAATTATGGTTTTGAATCCCGAAGCTTGTTCGTTCTAAATTTAAAATTGCTGGAATATAGGTTGGTTGCCGTTGCTATGACCTATGAACCTATGAACCTAACACAAAGCGGATGACGGGGGCTTCGTTCGCTCGCTTACTCTAGCCCCGTCATCCCCTTCGAACCCAACCTATCCGTGTCGGGGTGCCCCAAATTAGGTGTCAAAGTTCCATAATTGTCGGAGTAGGGTAATGTCGGAGTTCCGTAGTGTCGAAGTAAAATCTTATCGTAGAACGATTTGTCGAAATTCAGTTTGGCAGTCGCGGCTAACGTAGCAGCATGAACACCGTGGAGTTTTCGACCATATAAATCGGACATAACTATTTTGTCAATGCCCCGACGGGGTAAAGAAATCACGAAGCATCCGGAGGAAATACACAACGAAAAAAATCATATTCCAAGCTACTTTTTCCGGAAACACATGGTACAAAATTAGAATTAATATCATGAAAGGACGAAAATACGTACTATTCTCGTAATTAATTAACAACATCGCCCTTTCATTTTTTCCTGGCGTATTTTCTCTTCGGTAACTTCCAACGTTCACAAAAATAATTACTGACTTCCAAAATTATTTCTACAGAATCCAACTAGCCGCATGTTGCCTCGGGCTATATTAGAACAAAATTCTTAGAAAGAAACAAAACTGTGCCTCGGGATACCGTGTACCAAGTTGTGACCTTAAACTAATTTGTAAAACATTCCATGTAACAACGTTTAGGTTAAACTTCAGCTTTCTTTACCTAAGTGATTAATCTGCTTTTTCTTCACAGAGGCTTTTAGCTATGTCTACACCCGTGCGCTTTCATGTTCATCTTGCGTCTTCGTCTGAGGCATGCATGCATGAAACGCCATAGCGCATGCAATAGCGCATGCCTTAATACTAGTTCGACAAAAGCGCATACCCCTACCGCACGCTAATCCGTCTATTGTATGTCGACTGACCGAGGCGCACCGGTGTTGCATGCGTCTTATGGCAATCAATATTGCATGCGCTTGACGCAAGAGGAATTAAAAGTTGAAAGCGCAAGATAAACATAAAAGCGCACTCGTGTACACATACCATTTGTTCCGTCTTGAAAAAATCCCTGCTTTTCTTAAAGGATTTGCAAGATGCTCTTACAAGATGATACCATAGAAAATACCGCAAGTTTATTAATTTGTATAATACCAAGCTAGTCACATTTTTTGTTCCTACCTACGTAACGAGGGCTTTAGTGCTGGGAAGTAAACGGGATGTATTTGAAAGCAATTTAAAATTAATAAAAATAGCAACAAAAAATGTTACAGGCACACTTCAAAAATAATACTTTCCACTAAAAAATATGTAATGGTTTGCACTTTAAAATTAATGATTCGCACTATAATCCATCAATTTTGCAATGGAAAATATTATTTTTAAAGTGTGTCCTTAAATATTTTTTTGTTGTTATTTTCATTTTCGAAGTGTATTTAGATACACACCTTTATTTACAATATAAATATACTATGGTAATAAATCTACTATGGTCGAGAGCTTTGTTAAATATTCGCAGTGTGGTCTCTCTTTACGCCCTATCACTGTCATTTACATCTTTATTTACTGAACAAGCTTTGCAATAAGTTTAAAGTATTTTTTTTAACCTGTACTGTTCCACTGCTGGGCAAAGGCCTCCCCCAAGTCCTTCCATGTACTCCAGAGGTTCTCAAACTTATTTTGTCTACCGCCCACTTTGAGGATCAATTATTTTCTAGCCACCCCATTTTTTTAACTTTACCACATTCTTAAAAATCACAACCGCATACATAACTTTTACCGCCGTTTACCGCCCCCTGTAGGCCCCTAGCGCCCACAAGGGGGCGTTATCGCCCACTTTGAGAAAGACTGATGTACTCCTATCCTGCGTTACCTCAAACCAGCCCTCGTGGTACGCGTCTAGGTCATCCCGCCACCTCTTTCTGAGCCGACCGCAGCGGCACCATCCCCCTTCAGGCACCCATTGTGTGGAGACTCTTGCCCAGCGGTCATTATGCATGCGGTGACGTGACCTGCCCAATCCCATTTGAACCTGGCGGCCTTTTTGCCTACGTCTACTATCCTCGTTTTAGAGCGCAGTGTGCTGTTCCGTATTCTGTATGTTCTTTTGACGCTTTATTAATTAAAGTACTTAAATACCTTTTTACTCATCATCATCTCCTTGCCCTTATCCCACTCTAATTGGGGTCGGCAAAACATGTATTCCTCTTCCATTCTCCTCTATCATCCGTCATCTCAGTACTCACTTCTTTCTTAGCCATATCATCATTTACATAATCCGTCCATCTTTTCTTTGGCCTACTTCTACATGTATACCCATCCACATTCATATATAACACTCTTCTGGTAACATTACTTTCTTCCCTCCGCATAACATGTTCTTACCACGCTAACTCCTCAACTTTTTAGTCACTGGCGCTACTTTCAAACTTCCTCTGATATACATATTCCTCATCTTATCCGTTCTTGTCACTCCACACATCCATCTCAACATGCGCATATCCACTGTGTGCACTCCCTTTTCATCTGTCCCTTGTACCCATAATTCTGAAATTTATTTACTTGAGTTTATTCCTTTGTAACGTTCATTATTTGATCCTTATTATCAATCTAGAGTGTCAGCTGTGCGCATCCAAGAGTACTATTACTCTTTACAAAAAATAAGCTTATTAAAATCTACGTTGCAATATTTCCCTGAAAGCTGCTTAGAGCTTTGATCTCGACGCGAGAGATTGGAAGCAATACTTTGTACAATCTTCTTATTTATTTTTAGCTACAGTAATATTGATTGTAGCGAGCTCGTTGCTAGATATATTTGTTGTTAAGCATACAATTTTATTACAAGAGCAGGTAAAAGAATAGATGTAGCAGGAACACAATGCAAATAGGGTTAGGTGGGTGTGTAACATTGTACGCTTCATATATGTTTTAGGTGATACATCAATGGACTAATTGGGAACGGGCTAGAATATAAAAAACTCCCTCACCGCACGCTGGGACGCGTGTGTGGGAGCTTCAACAAAACCCATCAAGATTGGTGGTAGCATTGTAGAGGAACGAGGTGTGGTGTTCCTCCAACCAAAGGGAGGATCCTCCAACCAGGCGGAGTCTTTGTGCCTGGCGGGCTACTGCCCCTCGGTTGATGTTGGGAGGTTGTATATACTATCTGCGTGATAAATCATGATAGCGCGATGTAGGAACTGTCATCTATGACAGTTGTCAATAATTATTGTCGCTGAAGTCGTCTACACCGCCGGCGTGTTGCGTAGTTCGCATGTGGCGTGGATAGATGCCGCCATAGCATCTTTCCGGTCCGTCTGTCTAGCTACCATCCTCACGTTATAATCCATCGCCAAGCCGGCTGCTGTGTTCCGTCATATGTATGTGAGAGGCAGTTGTTACTTGGATTCGTGTGCTCCATCTTACTCGTAGTCCCTATCTGCAGTTATCATCAAATGCGACTAGAGTTAAACACAACCAAGTAAATTATTAAAAAAAAACGAACCTCGGTATGTGATTAAGAATTTTCAAACAACAAAAACTCAGTCATACTTGAGAATGGAACTAACTATTTTAATGTAACGTCTTAGGCATTTATCCCACCGCGAACGATGAGCGAGCAGCGAGTAGAGCTAGAAACTAGAAACGAGTTGGCGAGCAGCGAGAAGCGAGTGTGTAGTTTCGATAATTTTGTCGCTGGGCTATAAGCGAGTGTACGAGTGCGACGGGCGATTACACGCACCACTCGCAAATGACCACTGGTTGGTGTCTCGGCGTGAGTTCCAAGCGAGCATCGCTGAGCAAGTATCGCTGAGCGAGTATTATTTTGATGGCTCTTGTCGCTCAGCGATAAACTAGTGGAGCGAGTCCTCGCCGGCAGTGTAAACAGTCAGCGATCGACTATTAACATATGCATCTCTTTTGTTTACACGGAATGTATATCAATTGTACGTTATTTGAGTGAGAAAATAGCCGATAGTTAGCCGCTTCCACGCCGGCGGTGAGACAACTGCCTTACTAAGTGATATTTTAATAATTTTATACTCAATTATTCATAGAATGTGGCGCTTAAAATTAGAATCTCTAAAGAGTAGGTGAGACGCAGATACGGAAGCAGTATGAGACTAAAAGAGATAGCTATCTGCAAGATCTTCCAATTGGAGTGTTTTAAGTCATCTTTTTTGCGCGTCAATGATATTCTACTTCTTTTTGTTTATAAATATTTATCATTAGTCTGCGCCCATAATTATTTTGTACCGTTCAATCGATTTCGATTACTAACTTGTGCCTTACAAGTAATCGAAATCGATTGAACGATACGTTGTTATTTTTATATACACACATCAAAAGTGTCTAGGGATCAACATATATTTTTGCAATAACTTTTCTCCTGATTGATATTAATTAAAATTTTCTTTAAGGATTCATCAAATAAAGTGTTTTCGTTTGTCACAGTAACGATAAACCAAGTCACCTTTGCATTAATAAAGAAATTTGCCATTTTCCTAATAAAGGGATTTTTGACATTTGAACCACTAACACAAAAGTTCGAAAAAAAGACTGAAATAACAGTTTTCTTTAAAATTTTATTTGGTAACTTAAACAATTAATAATCCGTGTTTCTACCGCGAACACTAACAACACAAGAACATCGGTTTGGCATACTCAAAATGAGTTCATCCAAATCACGCTGTGGAATGGCCGCCCATGTTCGTTGCAACAACAAAAAAAGGTCTTCTTGCGACTGGATACCCTCCATATTCGGCAGAGCTCTTCTCTGTAGCATATCCCATGCATGCTCAATCGGGTTCAAGTCTGGCGACTGAGCAGGCCAGGGCAGGACATTGATGTTAGCTGCGGCGAGAGTCTGTCTTACAACTCTTGCGGTGTGCGGTCGTGCATTATCATGCATTAACTGAAATAAGGGACCGATTTGCGCTTGTAGAGGAACGATGACGTCTGATACAATCGTCTCAGCATAAATTTGAGCGTTGAGGTTGCCTCTGATCCAAATCAACTCAGTTCTTCCGCCGATCCAAATACCCGCCCATACCATGATGGTTCCACCACTATAAGGATGGACTTCCTGGCAGGATTTTAATCGCTGTTGGCGTCCAGGGGTTCTCCAGTGTCGTATACGTCTTGTATCCGGTCTCATACCAAAACGAGACTCATCAGAAAAGCACACGAAACGCCATTGTTCTTCTGCCCAATTTCTGTGTTCAAGAGCCCATTGATATCGAATCCTACGATTGTGCATTGCTATAGGTGGTACCCGTAGCGGTCTTCGGGAATGAAGGTTCACTTCATGCAAGCGGTTTCTGACTGTTTGGTCGCTAATTAAGTTCCCTGAAGAGTGATGAAGCCTCACGGCTAACATCATGGCGGTTATTGTTGGAGCTCTTCGAGTTAAGATTTGAATGTATCGGTCTTGTCTCCGTGTGGTGCAGCGATACCGTCCTCCATGGCGCTCAGCCACGGTACCAGTGCTTCGGTAACGTGTCCAAAGTCGACTGATAACACTCTGACTTGTATTCAGAGCTAAAGCCACAGTACGTTGCCGGGAACCAGCTTCTATCATTCCCACGGCTCTGAGCATTTCTTCCCTGCTTAAATGACGTCGCCGCTCCATAATAACGTTGGTTTTAATCAGTAGTAGGGAAACAGTAGCACTAATAATGCCTTCAATGCGTTGTATGTTTTTATAGGGAAAATATTGACAGCTGATTTTCATCTTTTACTCGAATTTGATTCACAATTCCTGATTCAAATTATGAAATGCACCAAAAAGGATCCATATAAATTTATAAAATCATAAATTTATTACAAAGCCACATCTCAATCTCAAGAAATCCGCATAAAAATGCTTGATCCCTAGACACTTTTGATGTGTGTATTTTCTCTTCACTGATTTGGTATTATAATAAAAACAGAATGTATCACCTACCTACTTGTGATTCCAGGCTAGTCTTAGGACTAGCCTGAAAGAAAATATGTTGCGTGATCTCTAATGAGCGACCGGAATAACAATGAGTGCCGCAGATTTACCTACTTGAAAACTAGGCTGGTCAGAATATATTTATTGATTTATGTTGCTAACCAAAAGCCGGTCCAAAAAATAATCGAAAATACAAGAGAGCTTACTCCCGACAGCTTCAAATTCTGAATCAATCGACTTTGATAAGAATTAGTGTCAATTCGTACCTACTCTTGAAATTAACGAAAATGCGCGATGCATCTTGCATCATCCTACATTGATTCGAATTACAATAAACTAATATCGAAATTAAATAGTTATCGGGAGGAAGTCTGTGTCTACCGTTTCAATTAATTTAAAAATAAAAACAAATGCAACCCCAAAAGGAAATAGTCATAAACAAAGTGGGGATTACGTTACGACATTAAATGATACCACGTATTCTACGATGGGTTTTACGACCGATGTATTCGGTAATAATCAATCATGTACATTAAATATTTTAGTCACAGGAATTGTCGTACGATTTAATAATTTTACGAATATCAAGATCTCTACGCGAAGTTATGTAAATATATGACCCGTTTAAACCAAAATTATCTTTATTTACACGTGTCGAACAGATATAATTAAAACAAGTTTCCACTTCAACGTCCCTTCATCTACATGAATGAGTGAAATTGAAAAATCATGCCACAAAAAATGTTTACGGTACTAGAACACATCATAGAACACGTGGTATAATTGATTGTTGTACTAGCTTTTGCCCGCGGCCTTGCTCGCGTTAATTAAGCTCAAAAAACTCTTAACACACCACTACAGTTTCTTTAATAATATAATTCAATCGTGATTCGAAAGACATGTGGCGCCATCTATGAACGTTATTGTTGTTTTCCTCAGGAACAGAACTTTTTTTTTGAGATTAAAGGTACCCTATGTCCGTTTCTGTACACCTGACAACGTGTATGCAAAATTTCAGGATGATCGGTTCAGTGGTTTAGGCGTGAAAAGGTAACAAACAAACAAAATTACTTTCGCATTTATAATATTAGTTAGGAAGTTAGGATAGGATCGTCATCCCCACTTTTCATATGTATTTGATTACACATTTTGATTAAAATGATTTCGAAAAACTTCCTTCTCTGTATCAATAATTTTTAATTACTTATGGTATTCCAAGTTTCCAATAAGGTGACTTGTAATTTTAGAATCTCGTTCACGAAATAATCAAAGGAAGGTGAAACAAGCAATTGGCAGGTTTCGAAAAAAACTTACTCCTAGATTAGCGTTAAAAGAGATGTTATTAATAGAGTTCTTACCTTATCCAGAAAAAAAGTGTTTTTCTTTTACATAAATTACTTAGAATTTTCTACAACATGATTTACTTTTTCTGCTTCCCAGAATACATTCTTAGTAACATTTCCATTAAATTAGCTCCCCTATTTTAATCTTGAAGCTCGGGATTGGGAAAAATATTTTCCCACTGACAAAGTCTGACACTAATAAACAATCTACTGGGAATTCAGTGCTCATTACTTCATGAAAAAAGCACTTTGTTATAAAAGGATTAAGCTGATTGGCTACTAAATGGAGTGCTGATATTAAAATTTGATTTCTAGCTTAAAATAATCAACTTATGAAAGAGGTGCTGAATATTAAATTACAAGGATCGATAGTACTGTCTGTCTGCTAAGAATATTTTTTCTTTTTTTTTTAAAACTTTGCTCCACACTAATATTTCTCTTGTATCGTGGGTGCGTTTACAGACACAAATCTCACATACACAAATGCCCAGACCCGAAACAACCATCTGTAGGCCATACATTTTTTTTTCGTGTGTGTGTCCATCCCACGGCCCGTAGCGCAGACGTCAATCGCTTAGCCACTGCACCAAACGTGTCGTCAAATAATACCGGTTATGTGATGATGAATTATTTAGATATCTGTCAGTGATGATACGTTCGACGATTCGTTAGAGTAGTAATCACCATTCGACATGTTATAGTAACGATGGCAATATTGAGAAAAGTAAGGGATATTTAGTGATCTAAATATCCAACCAGTAATAAAAAATCACCAGACGAACAAATCACACGATCACACACACATTACAAAGTCACATTATCACATCACCAATCGCTAAGGATACTAGTTGGCTTCAACCCGTGATATCTCTTAAAGAAAGCAAATTATTGCTAAGATATAAAAATGTATATCTATCTCTAAATAAGCTAGGGAATTCATGATGATAATTCGCTTGTATAGACTTTATTACGGGAAACATCTTCCCTTTAGTAATAAATTACAGATAAGTTATGGCAACAACTAAATTACGTAATGCTGTAACTTATTTGTGGTTTTGCTGTGTATGTGCAGTGAAAAATAATCATAACTCGAAAAACGAAAAAAAAACGCGGAACATATATTGGAGTGATTCGGGTAACTCTAAAGCTATGTCTACACCAGTGCGCTTTCACGTTCATCTTGCATCTTCATCTAAAGCATGCGTGAAGCGCCATAGTGCATGCCTTAATACTAGTTCGAGTCTTATGGCAATCAATATTACATGCGCTTGACGCATACGACTTCCTCTTGACACTACTTTTTGAGACACGGTGTATAACTGAAATAATCTGAATCAGATATCACGTTAAAATAGGATGTTGATTTAAATGCAAATGAATTATACAAGGTTAGTTGGAAAGGGGGTACTAATCCATCCGAAGGCCACTTATAGTATCACTGGTGACTGTTTTATAGCATGTTTTAAAATTTCAAAATTCGATAATTTTTATTACCATAAAAAATTAATTTTATTTTAGTTTTTTTCAAAATTTCTTGATCCCTGCTTTAGTTACGAATTCTGAAAATGGAGCTTCTAATCCGTGACCCTAAATATGACCTAAAATGTAAGCACAGCTGATCGTATCTAAGGATAGATAGATTTTAGCGTATTTTTATGAAATATTTGAACAGCAATTTCTCTTAAACTACTGACTTTTGGCGAAACTTGTAGAACAAAAGTTGTTCATTATTATGGCACCCTTTCGGATTAGTATCCCCTTTCCGACTAACCTTGTATAAGTACTTAAATGTTTTTTTTTTATTTTGTGTGCTTTTTTGGTGGGCGCAAAATTTGGTCCTTGCTCTGGGCGTTGATAATAATTAATCATAGCTACGACACTGTGTGTTAATTTTCCTTAGAAATCAGTATTGACGCTAATGAATGCACTCAATTTCCTGCTCCAATAATTCCTAATTCTCGCAACAAATTCTTTTAGAAACCATCCATTCGTTTCAACTCAATCTCTCAAGTCTCAATTAAAGAAAAGCTCAACCGCGTATCGCTTTGCGAACATCTGTCAAAGCGTTATACAACCGCATCGATCCCTCGAGGCCATCTCAAACCGTTTCTTATTTCTTGCAATAAAAACTACGAGACAAAACGTCACCATTACTCCGACGGTTGTTAGTTTCTAATAAATTGGTTTTATCGATTGCCGTAATATATTTTGTTGAGGATATTATTTTGATTGCCATTTAGTTTTGTTAGCCTTTTAACATTTCAATCGGTAGGGATGGTTGATGTTTCAATATGTTTAGGGCATTATTATGACAGTAAAAGATAGATAGATATACTTTATTGTAGGTACACTAAAAGAAATAAAACAGAAGGAATACAGGTAATCAACAACAGTACAAATGGCGGTCTTATCGCTTAAAGCAATTTCTTCCAGACAACCATTGGATGGAAAGAATTGTTAAGAAAAATATAAAGGGCAATTTGCAGCGTACAAATATATAATCTAATACAAATCGGGAATCAATTAATAATAAAAAATAATATGTTGATAATTGTTACTACTAACTGAAAGAGGTGATTCTATGGCGTTGTTCTAATACAGGGGTGGGCAAATTACGGCCCGCGAAGGGTTTCTGGCATTCGGCTTGCCAGCCTTCCCTTTTAGACTAAGAGTGTATGGCCCTCGGAAATATATATTGTTGCAGCCTCATCGACACAAACAGGTATAAAATAAATACATAGATAATTATAAAATACCATAACAAATAGTCGTAATTATTTGAGCTAAATATGTTACTTTTAGGCCCCTTTTTCTGGCACCTTTTTTATGAGAAGTGTATTACGATAGGTACTCAATAAGGAATATGCATGTAATTTTTTTTCTTAATCGATAAATTTCATTAATATAAACCCAGGAAAAGTATTAAAAGTCAAATGTTACTATTGTTTGTTGCTCAAAACAATTATTAAACATCAACAATTTTCTTCTACAGTTCAAACATCCTATATTGTCGCGGCCATAATGTGACGTCATAATACACGATACTAGTTTGTTTACATCTCTTTTTGAGCCACAAATCATATAAATTAAATTATTTCTTGTGCTTTATTCAAGCAGAAGTCGCGCTTACTAACTTACCTCAGTGAGAAATCAAACAGTTTGCTAAGAAAAGATTATTTGAAATTTATTCACATAGATTTTGATGTCACTTCCAGCATTTCCGAAGACGACGCGTTTCGAAATTGCGTTCCGTTCCACAAAAAAAACGTAACATAAAATAATTAATTGTAAAATAAGTAAGTAATGCGTTAAAAAATGTAAAAAAAATGCAATTTGTGTCTTGACTCTTGAACAATGTATATTTAAATAATGAAAGAGTTTTGAATTACATGCATATTCCCTATTCTGGGCACCGCACGAACGTGCGATTACCACTTAATCCCGTTCCAAAATACAACGCCTACCACGTTCCTTGAACGACGTAAGCGGTTACACCGTTGAATTCAATCAGTTGAATAAGAAGCCGCGATCAACTGAACACTGATACCATCAGTTAGAAGAACCTAGTTATCCTAGGTTGGAGGTCACAACAGACACGCGACATTAAAGCAGAGCCTGATCATATCTCGGATGATGGAACTGTTCGGAAACAGACCAATTCATTTCACAAAAGCGGATTCTTGCATTGGACTAGAATTTCAAAGAAATGAATGCAATAGTAGGCACGTACGCTTTGTTTATGGAGACACGGGGTTTACAGTACTCGTAACTTTGCCGCTCTGAAACCAGTCTTTGAGCATTCTGTTCTTTACTTCAGAGGGGCAAAGTTGTTTGACGCGTACTATAGCGTAGCGCGGGATGCGCGGTGTAAAGCGAACAATTCAATCTTCTGACATTACACATACTGACAGTATTAAGGTACGAGTTGGTAGCCGAATGCATACAGCAGCAGCATACGACATGTCGTTACGGCACTACTGGTTTCTATGTATTTCTATGAAATACCTTCCGCAGCTAGCGACACGTCGTACAACCGCAGACGACGTGTCGTCCGACCGCAGATCAGTAGTACCACCGATGCTGTAGCGAACACGTTGAATCTTTCTCAAGAAATGGTTTTTCCAATTCCGAGGAAGAAAAACTGATAAACCAGGTGGCCCAATATCCTGCACTGTACGATGCATCTAACAAAAACAAAAGATACAAAAGTAAATCGCGATCGCTAATCCCAAACAGGTCACACATCTTGTCTCACGGAACATTCAGAACTAACTGGATTAAGACGTGTCGTCTGCTGCAGCCATCTGCTGTTAGGTTCGAAATCATGACTGCAGCGAAATGACGCTGCGACGTGTCGTAACGCACGTCGTCTACTGCTGCTGCACGCAGTCGGCTACGAAGTTGTACCTTTAGAGCGTATATTCAGGCTCATTCATTTCAGGCTTTCAGGCTCAGTCATTTTTCTACTCGTATTATTTCTGTTGTAAATAGATTTTATTTATTTAGTAAGGCATAACCATATACGGCATAACACTAATAAATACACGTTATGTTATACAAAATAGAAATAAAAACAGCATTCAAAAATATCATGATGCTAAACATCACTCATAACGCATTCTTCTCGCAAACAGGCATTCCTACAAGATAACCCTCCTTTGGGGCATTTCCGAGAGCATTGAACGCTCTGAAAGCTCGCAGTTCGGCAATCGTGAACGAGATACAGTACGACATGTCGGAACAGCAAACAGTTAATGTTTTCTGCTCCGACGGTAATTATTGTATGACAATCAATACGTAGATAAACAAAAAAAGAGAAAATAAAAAATAAATTGTTACTAGCATAGTTATAAGCACGTTTGGGCTAATGTTGCTACATAAATGATAATTGTGTTATTTATAGATCTGCAAAAAAGAGTAGGTACAAAAAATGGGGGTGCCACTAGTCATACAATATGAAATTTAAACTTTAAAAATTAACTTCTAGAACTTTGGATAGTCTTATTAATTTTAAATTAATTTGAACATCTTTAATACATTTAATGCTAAAACACTGACCGTCACACTGCCGTACGTTGACTAAAAGGCTGTTAAGCCACAGCAGTAACAAATATAAAAAAATGTTCCAATGGGGATGCGCACGCAAAACGAAAGTAGATGGCAGCACCTCTGTTGGCACCAATTACAATCAATCAGAATGAGTTAAATTGTCACGAGCAACATTGTCAAACAAATTATAACCAATGAAATTGCTTTGGTATCAGCTATGGTAGCGCCATTAGTTCCCCAGTTTCCTACCCCATTATAGAATTTTATGTCTAATATGTACAGACGCCAGCACATCAACCTACTACAATCTGTCAAATTTCTTTAATAGATTTTCATCTTTATCATATCTTTATCAGAAAGCATTAGGTTCAAGGTTGATTGAGAAAATTTGACAGTTTCGGGTAGCTTGACCTGCTGGCGTCTGTACATAATTATTATAATTTAAAGAGAAATAATAAGATTTATTGGCCACGTGACCAAACTTCTCATTTTATAACTAAGCAACGGGAAAATGAGATAACCTCTAATAAACTAATTCGACTTTTTTACAACGCCAACTAAATTTTTGGGCACGCCGACACGGATAGGTTAGGTTCGAAGGGGATGACGGGGGGTAGAGTGAGCGAGCAAAGCGAGCGAACGAAGCCCCCGTCATCCCCTTCGTGTTAGGTTACTTTAAACCCTGCAGACAGAAATAGGAGCCGCGCGCAGCGGGGCTCCGTCGACTCTTTTTGTTTTTCATTTGTTTTTATTGTGAAAATGAAAGTGGGTGACGAACAGTGGCTTATATAGAAGATAACTAGTGGCTAAGATCAATCAAGTATCATTCAGACGCTCGTTAATTGTGGCTGACTTAGTAATTTAGAAGCCAATGTAGATTTTTAGAGGCGAATAATGCTATTAAAAAGAAGTCTGTTTAATTAGCACCCTAATTTAAATACTTCCACAATTTTATTTATTATTTGACTTGGCATACACGTAGGTATACATAAAGCATACACCCCCATAATCATAAAATGTAGTAAGTTTTGAACACTGATTAAATTATACCTGTCCTTTTCATTTGTATGCCAATGAATAGAGATGGCAAATGACTTAAGAGCCATTATAATTAAACACCCTATAACCAACCAACAACTATTAATATTTTATCATATTCTGTTCTGTTAGACACTCGTACAAAATAAAATAAAATTCGTAACATCACGACCCGACAGACGAGATACAATACAGTTTGTGAGTAACAAATGAACAACTCGACGTATCATCGTATCATTGGTGCAATATTGTCTATTGTAGACAGAGTGGAAACACATCCAACAAGCTATGATTGTCTCGAAATTGAAACTCGCTCGATGTTCACTGAATTCTTTACGAAGCAATAGCTAGATCAACATTTCATTCTACGTTATGTATTTCTAAACATTGTTTATTTATAACCTATTTCTCATTTCTGAACGGATCATTGTAATTTTATCACATACATACAATGGAACGATTGTATTGGGATCGGGTTATAAATTATAAATAGGCAAGATTTCAGAATAATTAGTATTTATTGTTACGAGAATACAACCGTTATTTTTAAACCGAGTGACAGAGTGTTCAATAGAGTTCAATAGACAAGTACTCCTAAAGAGATCTTATTTCAAATACAAAAGTTTTTCTTAATACTCCTACTTAAATTTTATAATGTAACAACAGGTAACAACCATGTTTCAAACTACGAACTACAAAAAAAAACAAAAAAAGGACTTGATTTGACTTCATCAGTATATTCGTAGTACTTATTACTTCTATGATTATAATATGAGGGACGTGAGAGATTTATGAAGGAGTTGTCTCTTTAATATTTTAAATTATTTTTTTCTTTTATCTTTTGTAGTTATATCTTTATCTTTAATAATTATTGTAATTAGTCCTAGACCGTTTTAATTAAATTAAAATAAATAACCCATGCCTAATCCAAAAATAATAAAATCAAAATTGACAAGGCTGTATGGTTTAAGTCCTTTGCCTGTCTACATGGGCGATTAAAACAACAGCAACATTGTAAACTGTCAATCTTAGGCGCCATTTACATTAAATTTTCCTTCTACCCGCAACTATTATAGAATTGTGTGCGACACACATTCGACACGCGTTCGTTTGCGACCGCGATCCGCTAGATTTCCGTGAAAAGTGTTTTAAAATGTGGACAAAAACTCTTGTTATCCCTTTGTGTGTGAGTGTGCAAAAACGCTTAATTAAACCTTTTTAACCCTTTTTGTGTACCTTTATTTACAAAACTGCTGTGAAGTGGAAGTGTTCAGCGTTCAACGTAAGGTCAGTCCTGGAATTTTTTTACAAAACGTTAGGTACTATGCAAAGAATATCAAATATCGTTAAAAAACAAAACATGGATACGTAAAGCAATTTCACGGTTTTGTCGTTTACGTTTTTTCGATAGCCATCTCCAATGCTACAAATTACACATTTACGGCTACAATTTACAAAATGGCCGCTATGTCAGGACTTATCTTTCATTGAACAGAGTGTAGTGCCGTGAAGTGAGTGTTTAGTGCTGTGAGAATGCTGTTCTGCTGGTATACGTGGACGCCGCGTGTCACCACAATCACTTGCAGGTTAGTCTTATCCTTCTATAGCCGATGTTGTCTATGAACTTTTATCGACTGTACTGTCTATCTAAGCTGATTACTATTGTATAGTAGGTAGTCGTGGTACGTATGGCTACATTTTCCAGTATAAGCTGATCTCGCATTGTATAGGCTTACCGTACAATGAGAGGTCAGTTTATACTGGAATTGTGCCTATAGCTTAATTTTAATTTTTTCGATTGTGTTTCTTGTAAATGGTCTTTGTGGACCGTTTCTTCGTATCCGCCAATTGAAACTGAAACGTTTAACCAACAGTCGATTGGTCCATGAACCGTTGGTTAACATTATCTTTAACCCATGAACTTTTCATCCAAAGAACTTTTCATCCATGAACGTTTCGCCAACATAACTCTACGCCAGTGAATGCTTAACCAACAGAATGTTTTGACCAATAACTTTTCGCCCAAAGAACAATTGGCCCATGGACTGTTCCCTAACAGAACGGCACATCAGTGAGTGTATATGTAACCTCTAGAAGCAGTAATAGCCTAGGGATATGGCCGTTGGACTACCAAGTCACAGGTCGTAGGTTCGAACCCCGGTACGCACCAATGTCTTTTCGAATTCATGTACGTATTATAAATTAATTATGATTTGCTGAAACCGGTGAAGGAAAACATCGTGAGGAAACCATCACACCTGAGAGATTTTTCAACGGTGTGTAAAGCCATGCCAATAAAAAGATTTAAACACACTGTCTGACATTTAAACACTCACTGACGTGCCTCTCTGTTAGGGAACAGTCCATGGGCCAGTTGTTCTTTGGGCGAAAAGTTATTGGTCAAAACATTCTGTTGGTTAAGCATTCACTGGTGTAGAGTTATGTTGGCGAAACGTTCATGGATGAAAAGTTCTTTGGATGAAAAGTTCATGGGTTAAAGATAATGTTGACCAACGGTTCATGGACCAATCGACTGTTGGTAAAACGTTTCAGTTTCCCGCCAATTATTTGCAATACCTGAAGGGTCTCCAGCCTAAGAGGGGAAGTAAAATACTTATCCTAAGCTATATGGGAGTCAGACCTCGGCTTAGGGCACTGCTTACGGGGGATTGGGGGGAAGACAGCTTGATAAGGGCTGAATTAGCGGTATGACTGCATATACATATCTTGGTATGTAGCAGTGTGTATACGAAAAAATAGACTCCATTTTAATTCTCCCGCATAATTGTAATCTGTTTACGACATCAAAGGCAAATAAGATTGGATTTTCATCATCAGAGGAAAAACTTTTTTTAACGTATAATATACCACTCAATAAAGTGTCTTCACACATACATGTATCACTATTTTGTATATTAGAAGCAACAGAGAAGCGACTGAGTTTGACAAGCAATTCATTTACTGTCAGACTCCTATAATTTATTACGTGTGGGCTCCAGAAGCTATCAATTTCGGGAATATTCTAGGAATATGTCCAAAAAATATGATGCTTAAAGCGGCTATTTCTTAGATAAATGTTTGATGAGATACGCAGATCGAGTGTGTGATTCCATAGACATATAATAAAAATACGCCAATAAAAACGGTATCAACTTGGAATACTATCTTACAGTATGACAAAAATCATAAGTAATAAGTTACATCGATGTACCTGATCGAACAACCAATGGCAGTCGCTCATTTTCACGATCTATGTTACTTGGTGCCGTGTGATCCATCTTAGATCCTGTCTGCGTTTCACATCAGGTGCGACGACGGTCAAGCGCGATAAAGTAAAAATATAAAAAAAACCGTATCCAGGTACCGTCCGCAAGGCCTACGCTCGCATTGCATTTGTGTGAGAATGAATACAGACGCGTCCTTTGCTTGGTTTTAACCGTTTTATACTGCTTTTTGGCAATCGATTCTATGTGCAGTCACACAAATGCAAAGCTCAGCTTACGCCTCGCCAGTTGTACCGCTTTGGCTAGTCTATTCTCTGAATACAGGTAGTGTTAGGCCCAAGCCAAACAGGCTTGGTGCCACGCTTAATTAGTAGCGTGACTCGACGCGCACCGCACAGTGTCGCATTCTGAACTACAGTTGTCGCAATCTAATGTGTCGGATTTGACACCTGTCAAAATACCAGGAGTAGGTACTGTCAACACTAGTAATAAATTATTCCAATGCATGGCGTTTACAGCGCGTTCACCGAAAGAAGTAGGTACTTTCTGCACTATGTTGGCATCACTGACTTTTTTTTCATTGTTTCGAATGCTCATTAAACGATTAATGAAAAATCAGTGGTGAACGCACTGTAGTTTAATTTTAGTATGGGTACGCAATGTTTAGATAAATAAAAAACCGGCTAAGTGCGAGTCGAACTCGCGCACGAAGGGTTCCGTACCATTATCTATAAAAACGGCAAAAAAATCATGTCCGTTGTATGGGGGGCTTTAAATATTTGTTTTATTTTAATTTAATTATTTATTTTTAAAGTGAATATATAGCTTAATATTCTGTGAATATTTCAAGCGTCTACCTGTTGCCGTTTTCAATATACAGCAAAAACGAGCAAAAAATCACGTTTTTTGTATGGGAGCTCCCTTAAATATTTATTTCATTCTTTTTTTTTATATTTGTTGTTATAGCGGCAACAAAAATACATCATCTGTAAAAATTTCAACTATCTAACTATCGCGGTTCATGAGATACAGCCTGGTGACAGACGGACAGACGGACAGCGGAGCCTTAGTAATAGGGTCCCGTTTTACCCTTTGGGTACGGAACCTTAAAAAGCGACTTTTTTTCAAATCGAAGGCGTGCAATTTCTGTACACATTTATTTTGTGCTTTTACGCAAACGTAAAATCTGACCTATTATGTTGGTCGAACTGTAGGCTAGGTGTTACCCTCAAACAGTCGCTATTATTGCGCCTTCTATCTTGTTGACACGCCAATGCATCCGTTTACTTGGAGACTATGTGACTAATAGTCGAGCAGCGCAGTTTCAAGCGTTACTGTTGCCATGGCGATAATAAACTGTGCGTCGGTTTGCTACTTCCGCTATGGTATGTCAGCTCTAAGCACCAAGCGAAGCACTCGCCTGTGTGGCTTGGGTCTTGAAACTCTAACTCAAACTCATTTATTCAAAATATACTAGAATTACTTAGTTATTTTTGAACGTAAATTTTACAATAGACAGCCCACAAAAAAGCCTTCCCTTCACGGCTTCCTAGTGTAAGTTGTGAAGAAGAAACGGCGCAACAAAGTCCCCAGCAACACAGTTCTGTCTATCATGTGAATAACTTAATTGAGTCTTTAAAAAGAAAATCATAGTGTTTTTACAATAATAAAATTAAATATGCAAATAAAGGAAAAGTAATAATAAAAAAAAGTATATAAAAATCAATTCTGTATGAATTGAGATAAATCAAAATCGTATCTAAATAACATAGTTTTATAGTATGTACATAAATCTACACATAAAAACTATTAGTTTCCAGGGAAGCCACATGTGCAGAAAAGAACTAGCGCCACAAGTCCCTATCGTCAACATAGTCGTTTATCTTATAGTATGTCACTTGGGGGCAAATAAATCGAGCAACTCCTTTTTTCACATGTCCCGGTTATTACTTTTAGTTTCATGGATTGATTATATACTAAGTTGACAAAAAACTGCCCTCATTGTAAAGGTTATCAAATAACCTCTTAGGCGATATATGTTTCGAATTGATCTGTTCCATAATAGGTACCAAAAATAATAACAATTATCCGTGGAAAATAGAAGTGACTCGATTTATTTGCTCCCAAGTAGTTCATCATTCTGTAGAACTTTTACTATGGAACAAAATCAAACAAGACAAAACAAACAAGATTTTAAAAGAGTAACCATGGAGTTTCTTGCCGGCTCTTCTCCATAGGAAACGACTAATTGGAACCGTGCACCTAAATTCGACTTTTCCGCACCTGTAATGGTTTATGTGAAATAAAAACTTTTGATTTTATTTGAGAATGATGAACATAATAGTACTTTTTTTTGTTTAATGATCCTTTGCCCCACACTAGGATTTATCTTGTACCGTGGGTGCGTTTACAGACACAAATCTTCACATGCACAAACGCCCAGATCCGAAACAACTATCTTTAGGCCATACAAATTTTTGTTCCGAGTGGGAATCGAACCCATGACCCGTAGCGCAGAAGCCAATTGCTTAGCCACTGCACCAAACGTGTTGTCAATGTTCATGGTTTTTGGATGCCAAGTGTCAAATCAGTCAAGCTGTTTATGGCTGAGTGTTTTTTGCAAAAAAAAAAGCATTTTTACTAAGACCCAAGCCGCACAGGCGAGTGCTTTTCTCGGTGCTTAGATCTGGCATGGTGTAGATATTAGATCGTCAAAATTGAGCTAGCCTGTAGGCTCCTTAATATTTAAGTATAGCAACCATTTCTCTCTGATACAGTTATTTCCTTTGACTGTTCAGTACCAATGCGATGCGGTATTGGTACTGAACATACCGCTCAGTAACGGCACATTAAAATTACAATGCAACACTCAGTATTCCGTATAAAGTTCGAAGTTCAAAAGTTTCTGTTTCAAATGACGAGAATATACACGGTTCCAAAAAGTTGGTCCTATTCAAAACTTTTTGGAACCGAATTAATATCGTTAACCGAGAAAAACAATACTGAACCGACAATGAGTGAGAAAACCAACGTAATTAACTCTCCGAGATTATTATACACATTGATGCGTTTGGGAAGTTTAGTATAAACCAGAAACTCGGCTTCACTTCGGTTTCAAACTTGTTAATTTGAGGCCCGGATTCTCAACATGACATCATGTAGATTTTTTATAAATACGACAAAAAAAAACTGCTTTCAGTATCTATACATACATAAATTCACGCCTTTTTCCCATGGGGGTAGTCAGAAACTGTAGAACGCCACATGCTACGATCCTTACATACTCCTTTCGCTTCGTCCACGGTCATACATCTTGTCATACACGCACGCCGGTTGAGAGTACTACGCACCCGTGCTTTTTGAAGAACATCACCAATAGCATCGTTGGTTGTCTTTTTACGGCGTCTTCTACCTACAATATTTATTTTTCTGAATCCATTACAAACAATAACCCTAAAACCAGCTATAACCAGATTACCACAAAAACAAACCACTTGAAGAATTTGAACCGAAAGAAAAAGCCTCGACAAACATTCATTTATGCAAATAAAAACAAGGTGCAAGCTCGTGCGTCGCGGTGCGCGATATCACGCACCGTGGGAAACAAGCACAAGAAGTGTACAGATAGAATAGATAGATAGTGACAGGCATATCAACCAGTTAGAAACTCTGTGTTCTAACCTACTGCTGCTGTAATCAAATCTCATTAATACCTCCAGTAAGTATGGATTTCGTTTTTTCATTGTTGTCTTACTGACAAATGTTTTTTATTGTATAAAAGTTTACGAGGGTGGACAATTAAATATTACGACTATATTAAACACGCCTACGTTGTGTAGTCTTGATTGAGAAAAAGAAAGCCTATATTGGTACTGCCACCCACAGGATTAGGTAAAAGTCCACTGAGCATAATTGGTAATTTTAGAACTCAAAGGAATTAGAAAGGCAAGTGGGAGGACGAAATTGGGGTGAAAAGTTATTTCCGTACCTATACATTAAAATACAACGTAACAATTTTCACGTTTTTAATTTCCGGCTTAGTGGCAGTAATCAATCGTTCACATTAATAATGTTGTTCAAAAAAATAGAACATATCGTGTGACATCACAAAACTCATTTATTTCCACCAACCTCTACGCTCCGTATTTACAGTAATTTTTCATACCACGTGACGTCAAAATGTGTTCGACCAATGTCCTTCGTTTGGATTTTATTTGGATAGATATTTCGTTTTGGATATTATTTAAAACTTGTGATTTCATAAGGATTACTTAAACAATAAATGAGTCTTCTCTCAATGATTTAGAACCAATACAGATTGTAAAAAATATAGTCCAATAGATTTGGGATCACATGGTTAGGGAATATGCCTATGATTGTGATTAGACTAAGAGCGGTTACGCACTGCATCCGATCCGAATCCGAGAAAATACGTTCCGAAGTAGTCATAGAACTATTTGTATGGTAGTTGACGCACTAGATCCGACTTCCGTCATCCGATTTCTCTCCGTGATCCGTGAGTATCCAATTCGGAAGAAATATTGACGGACCGAAATAGCCGTAGCACTGTTTGTATGAACGCTTTCGCATTACCTCGGATTCAAATCGGACGTCAAATGGATATGCTAATGATGGCCCCTGAATTCTTTGAATTTGGATCAGAGATCGGATAAGTGAGTAAGCGATATCCAAATTCGGTCAGAGTTTTTTAGACTCTAGATACGTATTTTCACGTATTCGGATCGGATGCAGTGCGCAAAGTAATATCCGAATTCAGTCCGAGTTTTTTATATTCTTATGTTCACGGATCCGGATCGGATGCAGTGCGTAATCGCTGTAACTCTATTTCATAAACTTTTACCGACAACCTCAAAATTCACGTTCATTAGCACCAATGAGGCAGCAATTAAACAATTAATTTAAACTATCCTCATAAAATACGCACTCACCATAATAATACTCTAAAACGATTAACCAGATCCCATTCCGTAACTCCTGGGACGCGTTGCTCCAAAATGCCGTATCCCAAACCATCTAGTTATTCAAATGGGCATACTTACTACATAACTTGCTCAAGTAGCTTGCGTTAACGAACTAACCCGTTCAAACGCGCCAAGGTCGGGTTGAATTTATGTGGGATCATTAAATCAGACTTGGCTATTAACGCTACAACATGGCTATGAGACGCATTAAAAGTGGTGGCTTTTTTTGGTTGTTTAGTTTGTATAACTTATCACGTAATGTTTATCATCATCAATTGTGATAAAACTGTTATTACTTAGCGATAAAGATCAGGATTATTACCCGTATTTTTAGCCGTGGGTGTTCCCTGAAACGTCAAAATATTAAGTTGGTTTTGAATACGTTCTACTATAGGTACAAGGTTAGTCGGACAGGGGGTACTAATCCGCAGGTCACTTAAGGTAAGGTAAGGTATGACTGTTTTAAAGGCACTGCTGAAATTTCAAAATTCGATAATGTTTAATTTCATGTAAAATTATTTATATTTTAGTTTTTTCAAAAATTCTTCATCACTGCTTTAGTTCCGAATGCAGAAAATTTAGTTTCTAATTTTTGACCCCAAATATGACCTAAACTGTAAACACAGTTGATCATAGCTGAGGATAGATAGATTTTAGCATATATTTTACGTAATATTTGAACAGCTATTTCTCTTAAACTATTGACTTTTGGGGAAAGTGGTAGAACAAAAGTGATTCATTATTATGGGTACTTTAACACCCTTTCGGATTAGTACCCCCTTTCTGACTAACCTTGTAGTATCGTTGCTTGTATTATGATCGCAATTATTTAATGATAATGCATTAGTGTTATATTTTTATGACAATTATTAGTGTAACGATTTTCATATACACACGACAACAGCGACGCAAAAAGTCTATGCTTAAAATCTTTTCTCTCCATATTTATGAAAGTGAAAATTCTAAATAATACTCGTAATGTTGTTAGTTCATTCTTTGTCTAGTGAAAACGTTGATAAATTCTTATTTAAATTAATAAATGCTGCTGTAAAAAATACCAAGAACCGTTTTAAACTTTTTTCTTTAATTCTCTCAAGCTATGCGATTTCATATTTCATATGCGGTTTTTTTTTCAAAAGGTTGTTTTTATCCCTTGTTCTTCGTACATTACCAAATTACATTACCAGTATTGTACAAGGAAAAAATATTCGTCGTACAAAACCGGGTAATGTGTGAAGAATTATTTATTCTTTGTACATTACCAAGTTACATTACCAGTACTGTAGGAGGAAAAAATATTCGTCGTACAGAACCGGGTAATGTGTGAAGAATTATTTATTCTTTGTACATTACCAAGTTACATTACCAGTACTGTAGGAGGAAAAAATATTCGTCGTACAGAACCGAGTAATGTGTGAGGAATTATTGGTTCTTCGTACATTACCAAGTTACATTACCAGTTATGCAGGAGGAAAAAAATTCGTCGTATATTACTGGGTAATGTGTAAAGAATTATTTGTTCTTATTACAAAACCGAAATCTTTTGCGTTTTTCTTGCACTCGTCGCAGGAGGTAAATGTAATAACTGATTATAATTTATTTAAATTATGTGCATTATTTTCCTTAATATTAAAAAAAGAGAATAAATATGTATAACATAAATATTTCAGAATTTATCAAATACATGTACAAAAACTGGATAAGAGATGTAGAATTTCGCAAAATCTGGTACTATCATAATGAGCAGCAGTGCACTACCAACTACGCGGAGTTGTTGGCCGTACATATCCAACACTTCCTCATCTGCTTTCGGTTATTCAGGACGATGCCACATTTTATGTAGTTTCAATATTCAAAAACAATCATTGAACTGGCAAAAATAAACATAAATGACATTGAAATTAATATCCGAATAAAGAGAGCTGTATCTCAAATAGAAAACAACACCATAACAACTGGACATTGCCTTGAAAGAATATGTCCATTTATATAAAAAATTTGAGCCTATTTCTATATTATTAGATATACTTACATAATTAATAAAAAAAACTCGAGAATACCCGAATATGGTTTCAATAAAACAGAATTTTATTCTTTTTTTAAATATTAAGCAACTATGCATAGCTTAAATAAATTATAATCATCATATATTTCTTTTTTATTTATTATTTTCTACCTTTCTACCTCCTGCGACGAGTGCAAGAAAAATGCAAAAGATTTCGGTTTTGTAATAAGAACAAATAATTCTTTACACATTACCCAGTAATATACGACGAATTTTTTTCCTCCTGCATAACTGGTAATGTAACTTGGTAATGTACGAAGAACCAATAATTCCTCACACATTACTCGGTTCTGTACGACGAATATTTTTTCCTCCTACAGTACTGGTAATGTAACTTGGTAATGTACAAAGAATAAATAATTCTTCACACATTACCCGGTTCTGTACGACGAATATTTTTTCCTCCTACAGTACTGGTAATGTAACTTGGTAATGTACAAAGAATAAATAATTCTTCACACATTACCCGGTTTTGTACGACGAATATTTTTTCCTTGTACAATACTGGTAATGTAATTTGGTAATGTACGAAGAACAAGGGGTTTTTATTATGCTCTAGTAGATGGGTTAGTAAGTAATATTCTATTACAATAATAGATCAGAAAATGACAGAAAAAACTAATATCACTCGCAGCACTCGGGCTGTTTGCATGACTCATTTTCCATATTGATAATTGTTTTGGTTCGGTGATGTCCATAAAGCATCCTAACTTAATATTATAAATGCAAAAGTAAGTTTGTTTGTTTATAACCTTTTCCCGCCTAAACCACTGAACCGATCATCCTGAAATTTTGCATATACGTTGTCAGGTGTACAGAAACGGACATACCTTCATCCCGAAAAAAGTATTGTTACTGAGGAAAACAACAATAACGTTAATAGATGGCACCACGTATCTTTCGAATCATGATTGAATTAAATTATTACAGAAAATTTAGAAGTGTGTTAAGTGTTGATTTTTAAATTCTGAATTATCGCGAGCGAAGCCGCAGGAAACTAGTCATTCATATATTCAAACACAACTTCATATTTTGACGTTTTGGGGATTACCCGCGGCTAAAACAACGGGCAACAATCGTAATCGGTAAGTAATAATCGTTTCATCACCACGACAAATTCAAGAGATAATGTACTATTTGGATATCTACTAGCCATAAAGTGTAGAAGCGTTAAAACACTCATAACAACCCACTAGGGAACATCCGCTCTATTTTATAACAATTTTAAGTTTATCCCCCGTTCTCTAATAGGGGACGGGGAAGTTTTAGTGGCTCTCGGAAAGGGTTGTTACTCTGCGGTATCAGCTTGTTATAAAACTTACGACAACATTAACATAGTGATTTAGGGTGAAAATGTAGAGTGGTAAGTAAAATAAAATAAAAAGAAAATAATAATTGTTTTAAACATAATTTAAATAACATCATGCCTGTATTTTCAGAAAGCTTGGGCATATGTGTGTTATACACCCTCGTTTTGCCGTTATGTTTAAGTCACATGTAATAAGGGCGTGCCTATTGCCATCAACCGGGCACAAATCCAGACTCCGTGTTGCTACTGATAAATTCCACACGAAAAAACCCGATAACACTTTGCCTAACGTGCGGATCAAACTTAAGACCTCAGGGGGTCTACTTCCTAAGCACGAAGTCCGTGGTTTCGGCCTTAGTTACGAGCGTTTCCTACTCCCTATCATCTACGGACATATAATTATTTCGGGGCCCGAACTAAGAATGAATGACAATACGATTTGACAGTTGTCCCTACTACCGATGTGTTTTGGCCCCTCCGAAAAGCTGAACTTGACACTTGTTTTGTTCACTCCTACGTTTCGGGCTACTTTCGGACGTGCGACTAATTTCGTCGACGGACTCAGGGAGTAGGCCCCCAGGCTTAGCAGTCGCGCTTGCGACCACTACAGACTGCTACTATTAAATAGTAGCCCACCGGCATCGGGAATAGGATCCAAGCTACCGGTGGTCAGGGCCTCAGAGAGAGGAACCTCCTAACAATACGCGCCGTGTCGAGAAGCAACGCTTTCTGTACCTGGTTCTTGATCCAGCCGCCCAACGAGAGCCTCTTTTGGTGTTGGTCGAGGCTCTTTGCCATTAAGCCATTCGCCGTAACTACATACTATGGCTTGCACAATTACTGCTGAATCAACATCCCAAATGTCGACAACCTCGTGTGCCAAGTCTTGATATTTAATTTCTTTAGCTTTCTGACCAACGAGACAGTCAATCGTTTGTATTATTGTTTCCTCCGTTAATAATGTTACCGTTCATATAAAATGGTGTCAAAGTTTTCAAAAGTTAACTGTTGAGAGTTTCTTGTGAAAAGAAACACTTGTCAGTTGAGTTTTCAATTACTTGTATAAATAAATAAATGAGAAATAATTTCAGTTTCCGAGGTATACCAATGGTCTAATTTGAACTTTAAATAACATTGTGACAGATACTGTTAACACGATTGAAAAGACTGAAGTGTACGAGTATGAAAGTAAGTGCTTTATACCTTTTTTTCATTAAAATAAAATTTGTATTGTATACAACGTGTAAGATAATAAACGCATATCCCGAAAGAAGTTTGTTAGGGATCGATTACTTATGGCCTTTTTTTAAAAGTGTTGTTTTTTAGACATAAAGAAAATGGAGCCTTACCAAGGATATAAGCTTGAATTATAAATACAGTTAAAAATGAAGAGTAATATAATTTTCTTAAATAAATAATTTAAGCACATAAAAATAAAATTTCAGTGTATGTATTATGATTGTAACTGAATATTCTAATTGAGTGTTTTTGCGTAATTCCTGCTACATGTTGTATAACTACAGATATTGAGTTCAATAGATACCATAAGTTTAACATATTGCATAAAAACATGCGTGCCACATTTTTTGTTCGAACTATTTACGCAACGAGTGCAATTTAGTGCTGGAAAGTAAACATTGCGAACACCTAACGCATTTTCGCAGCGAAAAGTGGCGCACACGCATTCTGCATCCGTTAGTAGAGACGGTCGAGAGAGAACTGACTGAGCACTGCAGCAAGTAGGAGCATTCCTCCTGCCGGAGACATGCAAAGTAGATCACTTTGCGTCATCAATTTAATTATGTTTTTTTTTTGCGACTTACATTTTATGGAAAGGCAATATAACACCTTGCAACGAATAATTTGTGTACATTCTAAAACACAACGGATTGGTATCTGAGCTCAACCCTAACAATATCTTACCGAAATAAATTTGTTTTAAATTTACGAGAGATTTTATCACGTTGCCCTACTTTGGGCAGCAAATTACAAATATATCTTCATTGTGGATCTCGTAATAGGCTATTTATATGTAAAATTTCATCCTCCATTCATCTGTTAATCCTTCTTTTGTACTATTTTATTTATTTCACCTGAAAATTTGATTAACCATTAAACAAAGGACCGAAAATTTTCATATTTGTTGCCTCAGAAAAGGTTATGTTCGGGCGGTAGGGATGGGATTAATATATACTCAGAGTATACCAATTTCTTTTCGAGTGAACATGATTTCGAAGCGGACATAAGTTCTAAGTAAACATGAGTTCTGTTCTGAGTGAACTTGAGTTCTTAGTGAGATGTTTGATTTGCTGCACAAATAGCTTGGACAAAATATTTGTGAAAAATGAGTTCAAAGCAGACAGTTCTGCGTGAACATGAGTTCTGAGTGGGTGCGTCTCATATCATATACAAATATTTGATATATTTTCATTTCAATCACGTTCACGAGATATCATGAAAATGAAATTATATCAACTGTTGGTATAACAGTTGATATAGGTACCTATATTGCACGTGCACCGCTCGTTCAACTCGCGACTTCGCCATTAAAGATAAAATACAAAAAAAATACCGTTTTCTTCCATTATTTTGTCAATTAAGACAGCTTATCAAAAATTATCATGACGCTATCAATATAATGATTTATATCATCGTTGACGGCCTCAATTCTCATTATCTTGTCCCCAAAACCGATAGAACCTAACACAATTGAATACAAACTTGTAAAAGCTTAGGTAATTGATTGATACTCTATTTTCATTATACCTTCAATCAACTCGAGTGATACTGTTCGATCCTTATCACTCAGACGGTAATGTAGTTGGACCTTTGTAATTCGGTTATAAACTTCGTACTGTTATTTCTGTGTTGCGCGTAGGATTAAAGTTAATTAGAAGAGAATGTCTTTCCATTTCTGCCATGTTGACACTTTCTTAATCCATTTCTAACCTAATAACTTCGTTGTTAAAACAAAACCGTTTCATTGGGAATTATACAAGGTTAGTCAGAAAGGGGTACTAATCCGAAACGGTGTTAAAGTACATATAGTAATGAATAACTTTTGTTCTACAACTTTTCCCAAAAGTCAATAGTATAAGAGAAACAGTTGTACAAAAACCTCAAAAAAAAATCTCTAAAATCTTTCTATCCCCAGTTATGATAAGCTGTGTTTACATTTTAGGTCATATTTGGGGTCATGAATTAGAAGCACCATTTTCTGAATTTGTAACTAAAGCAGGGATGAAGAATTTTTGAAAAAACTAAAATAAAAATCATTTTATTTGGAAAAAAAAATATCGAATTTTGAAATTTTAACACTTGCTTTCAAACAGTCATCAGCGGTACTATAAGTGGGCTTCGGATTAGTACCCCCTTTCCGACTAACCTTGTATAGGGTGTAAACGGATTTGTGTAATTTCTTAAAACCACATGATCACTGGTGTAGATTGACTCCGCACGGGATTTAGGGAGAAGCCACATGATGCGGTGTACACCGCACCGCAACCATTTTGCCGCATCAGCGTGCACACATAATACGCGGCTTCGCTAGAGCCACGCGGTGTGGTGCAACGCCGTACCACACCGTGTGAAATAGCTCTCCGTCAATACATCTGCGGTCTGCGACGTTGGAGCGATGCCGCTCCGGCGCATACACCCTCCTCCCTCGTCTTGGTGCGGCGAGTGTACGGCGCGACACCGCACCGCACCGTGTGGTACACCATGGAAATTTGTATGTATTACGCTGTAGCGGCACCGCTCAGGCGCCGCACCGGAGCCGCATCGCATCGTGTGTCTTCTCCCCTAGCTTGATTAAAAATATAGAAATAAAATTCTTTCTTTCTTGCGGTAGGGGTATGTGATCGTATCTAAACCACCTAATAAGGACACAATAAACATTTTTTTTCTTATCTTTTTTATTTTTTCTTTGTCCCGCTTAAATTAATGAGAGCACGTCGCCACGGCTGACGCGCACGACTAGCGCGATATCGCTCTTTGCATACAGTTAACTCAGGGCTCTAAAATGACTCAGAAATAGAAAGTCAAGTTATTTTTTGTTTTTTTTTTTTATTTCCTTTTCGATACGATCTGTTTAGGGTTAATCTGTGTCACCTGTGTAATCTTTGTCTGGGTCTCGTGTAGTACCGAACTTAAAGAATAGCACTACCCCATCTCTTCTCGTGCGTGTCGTAAAAGGCGACTAAGGGATTCTTTAGAGGATGGGCAGCAGCGTTCTCTGAGTACTTTAACAACCATACTGCGATTGCCAACCTGCCTGCCAAGCGTGGCGATTATGGCGAACCCGCCCCTTTTGAGGGTGGCCTATGTCCAGCAGTGGACGTCTTTCAGCTGAATGATGATGATGGGTCATCTGTAGATCATGCGATTTAAAGGAATTACACGAACTCGTTTACACCTTATGTATTTAACAATGACGTCAACATGTATTTATGTATTTAATAAAATTATAATAATGTCCCATTGATTGTCCACTGAATACATCGCGTGACTGTTCAACTTCTGGGATTAATTTAGTCATAAAAATCTAAATTCATTATTAGTTATTTTTATAGTTTAACAACCTCGTTGGTCTACTAAGCGTGGGGTCCTGGGTTCGATCCCCAAGTCGGGCAAAGTGTTATTGAGTTTAAAGGCATTTGGTTATCCTTATCAGAAGCAGTCACCGTACTATGCGTGGGTTTGCGGGCGAGGAGAAGCAAATTAAAGTCTTTGATAGCAATTACAAGTCATACTTTGACAAACACAAATAAAATGATGCACAAAGATAGACGACGTTCCACCGAGTACGTGGGGCGCGAGCGCACATGCATCCAATCCCAATCACTTTAGTTATCTTAATAATGATCACCATTAATAATCAACACCGGGGTTTTGCTCGATAGCTCTGACGTTATCTGTCTAGCTTTTTGCAGGCCACCTCCCCAGTCCCCGGTGTTACGTCAAGTCGACATTGACCGCTGTCATCTGGTAGATGTCATTCGTCCAGGAATCAATTAAGTTTGGCGTCGTCAAGCCAATTCTCTCGATGCGCCGTCAAGTTTTTATTTACTTATTTATACTGCTATGCACTATGGTGGTACATAAGGCGGACTTAATGCCATAAGGCATTCTCTACCAGTTAACCTTTGGGTTAAAAAGAAAAGCATCGAAATAGGTATAGCAAAAAATAAATAAAAATGAGTTGACAAATGTTGAACTGATAATACGAATTCATAAGATATAAGTTTTTCCGTGTGGAATTTCTTAGTAACAGCCCGGAGCCTGAATTTGTACCCGGTCGGTGGCAATGAGCTAGCCCCCTATTATATGGGACTTAAACATTACGGCGAAATGCGGGTGTACTATACACCTCTGCCCAACCCTTGGGAGAATACAGGCGTGATACTACGTTATGGTAATTTTAGAATAAAAATATTATCAATATTAAATTAAACGGTGACTTTACAAAAGCACTCGGAAGCCTTAAAATCGTAACCATTGTTAATTTCAACTTCAAAACTCATTTCTTATAATTGAAAATAGAGTAGAATTAAACCATTATGTTTTTAGAATTAACTAACAAAATTTAATTTTCATTTCTTTGCTCCCAAAACTCAATTACGTTATGAAGCAATTACACCGACTCTAAAAATAGCTTCAGTAGGCGTACCAGTATTGTAATTAAATGATCGGGACAGACACACACACAGATAGAAATTACAAGCCACGTTGATTGGCTGCGGCAGCCGAACTGAAGTAGCTTGTCAAATTAAGTGACGCACAAAGCTCTTAAAAACGTAAGTCTCTATAATACCGTAACACCAGTATTCTAATTGCGCAACACATACGTAATCGCTATGGCTTTGATTCTGACAGTAGGGTATTTGACTGAAAAAATCTAATTAGTCCGTCAGTTAGATTATCAATAAATATTTGACCGGTATTTTTTCTTTTGTTACGTAAACCAAAATTGACGAAGATACGACACTTTTAAAATTGGCAAAACGTCACAAGCAAGTACAATTTTACTTGCTTCTGACGTCACAAGCCCCCACTCTCGAGTTTTGATGCGTTTTATCGTTCCAAATATTGATAGATCTAACAAAAGAAAAAATACGTGTCCATTATTTTTCAAAACTCTAACTGGCGGACTAATTAGATTTGCAATTTATTGATGCTGTCAACATGCCTATTTCCATAGTCCTACAAACGTTACTTAACGTTTGTAATAACAATCCGACTTCTCCACAATTATGTACCACGTAATGAATATTGTTTTTGACACGTCAACTGTCATGACGTTGGTAACGTTACGTTAACTGATTTCCAAAAAAGGAGGAGATTCTCAATTCGACGTGTAACCTGTTTTTTTTTTGTTTTTTTTTTGTTTTCTGCTCTTTATTACATAGCGACAGCAAAATAATGCCACGCTACGCATGCTAGGCCGATAAGCGTCAGAATGGCGGGTGTATTGTTCAGAAATGGTCGAAATGTATGTAAAATAATTGTACCTAAATTGTACCTGTTCGGTGTTTTCACCAAACACCTTAGGTTGCAATATCGGCGTGACACGGAAACTTAATTTTATTACTTAGTATTTTGTATTAAGTTCAGTGCACCTTTGTCTACCGCGTTAGCCGGTATTCATTTAACAGTTTATTAGCCGCGTTAAGAACATTTATGTAACATCATCATTTCATATAACATTTTAACATTAAGAACATTTTGAGTGTGAGACGATAATAATAAATAGTTAACATTCGTTTCTTCTCGACAACACCCGACACTTCGCTTCGTACCCTGACAGTACCTACCTACATTGTACCTAAATTGTACCTGTTGTTAAAACAGTATCTCGCGCAAACGAATGTTATAATATCGCCCACTACCGTTCTAAACTCAGGTTGGGGGGTGTATTTTTGTGTAGCCAATATTCCTGAGAAATTAGATGAAAATCTCACATAAAATAATTTTACCTATATAGTACTTCTCAAACATACCTAGAGTAAATATAATCTTATCGGAATTATAAAGAAATCGCAAAAGAATCATCATTTAGGTCGAATAGAGGGTTTATTTCATTATCAGTAATCTAAGTACTTACCTACAGTTTGATGTAGCTATTCGGCTAACTCAGAATATAAATTCTCTCTACCACCCAATTTTGGAAAAAGGTAGCTCCACATTCCGGAACCGCGTAACGTTAAATAAATTGTTAGCCCGAGTAAACTCACTTTCCCATCACTAGCCCCAGTTAATAAAGTAGGCAGACCCTTATAATTTGGTTACACCCGTCCGTCAACGTGATCTTTTTATTAGACCCACGTATAAGACCGTTAGACCTTTGCGTCCAAAGTAATGTTACTTTCCCACCTTAGAAGAGTTTTTGGGATTATCTTTGTTAGGGTTCAGTAGGTTTGAAGGAGTTAATACGACTTTTATTAAGCCGTAAAGTCTGTGTATTTAATTTCGTGTGAGAATGAAGGGACATTATTCAGTAAAGGTTTATTTTGGGATACAAAGTACAACTTACATGAGACTTAATAAAATAAGTGAAGCCCCAATTAGGGACGAAAATAGTAGACGTAAAAATAGTAATACAAGTCTATAAAAATTGATAATAAAATACAACTAGCGAGGCGTATACTGATCTTTGCATTTGTGTGAGTGCACATAGAATCGATTGCCAAAAAGAAATATAAACTGGTTTAATTGCTGCTGCATTTATTCTCACACAAATGCAAAGCTCAGCTTAGGCCTCGCGGACTGTACGAGATTTCATAGATGTGAGTAGTAGATACACTTGAGAAAATACAATATCAATATTGAAGTCAATTATAGCCGTGTCAATCTCGGCGAGCCGACATGAGTGCAAGAGTGTGGTGGCACAGTAACAATCATCCATTTATATTAAATCGAAAATTAATTTTACTCCTGAGCCTAGATTTTTTCTCTTCTACGATGTGTGTGATACCGATTGCTCGCAATTACCTACCAATTATTAAAAAAGTGTAAAACAAAACTAGGTAAATACACTCCATTTAATTTTAGCTTGCATTTTATTTGTACACTAATTGCAAGCCATTGAGTCCGATCCTTGATCTCTCTAAGCTACCCCACGAAGATCGTCGCTCCATCTACCCTGATCACATGGTATTGTATGCCAATTATAAAATATAGGACTTTATCTCATTACGTGAGATTTAGAGATTTCCTGTATCTATAAACTAGACGTCTTGTCTGGACTTGCGCGTCACTACTTCCATTGTTTCAAGATGTCCAATCCGTAACAATATTCTCAACACATTATACGGCGGATGCAAAGAATTTAGTATTGAGTTCAATAGAATAATTTGCTTCCGTCCATCTAGTTGAATGGTTACTGACCAAAGAGTTTTCAATTTGTCCGTTTAGTTTGCATGCGATATTTTTTTTAAACATCGATATCGCGTTTCAATGGGTCCCAGTTTAGTTTTTATTTGAACGCAACGTTCTATTGGGCCTCACGTTTGTTCGACTTTTGATTTTAGTTTTGTTTCTTTTTTTATAGATTTTTTGAGTCATTTTGTTTTAAGCCTGCCTGGTTTTTATAGGGACTGATTGTTTTTATACAGACTTTAGTCGGCTACAGTCCGTGGCTTGGCAGGTTCTAGTTGGAAACCACCGCTGCAATAATATGGTTGCAGCATAAACTGAGATAGAACAGCTAGGCAGGGCCTTGTTGGTATTCCAACACAATTTCGTTTATCTATTGTTTTTACTTATTTTTTTATTGATATCTGTGCACGTTAAAAATAAATTAACTCGTCGCTCTTTCTAATTATTATTATACTTCTATAATAAAAAAACTTGACAGCAACGGATATAAAAAATTAGGTACGTTTATCAGAAAAATAAAAATACATCAGGCCACAACTTGGAAACAACCTTAAAACAGAAGCTTTACTAATAAACACGTAAGGCCAAAACAGCTAAGAGGGATTTTCTTTATCGTGTTTACCAAGTCGTGGCCTCATTCCAGTCCAAAATTTCACTTCACAGTATCGTAACATATTTTTTTATATTGTGAACGTACATAACCATCAGTTCCGTTATTATTATTGCTTTAGGGATATTAAACTTGATATTTACTCGAGCGAAATGCGTACCGCCTTGGGCCGTAAGGCCCATATACCGAAGTTTACGCTGGTACAGTCATTTATGGCGTTAATACGCTCAGTAGTAATTATTTTGAAACATGAAACATTATTAAGTTTAATGTTTGAAGGGAACACTTTGAGCCCTTATTGTGTCTTCGGAGGGAACGGCTTTTGTTTTGGATGGGTAGGCTTTAGATATCTTAAGACAGTCCGTGGCCTGGAAATAAAGGCAGGTTCTAATGTAGTTTAAGATTTAATTATTTAAAGGTTATTTTATACGACGGCCTCATCTAGTGGTCGCAAGCAGTGGTGCTGAGCGTGAGATTCCCAGGTTGGGCAAAGTGTTATTAGGTTTTTCCGTGTGGAATATTTCAGTAGCAGCTCGGAGTTTGGTTTTGTGCCCGGTTGATGGCAATAGGCTCGCCACCTATTTTATGGGACTTAAACATAACGGCGAAATGAGGGTGTATTTCACCCAACTCTTCGGGGAATGTAGGCGTCTGTTAGCTTATTTTATTTTTTTATTCTACTTACTATTAAAGACTGTATATACAAATGCAGGCATACTCTAACGTTTGGCTTCAATCAGTCAGTCAAAGTCAGTCGCCTAAAAAGTTGAAGAAGTAAGTAACATTACCATAATTTGCGCTTTGAATAATTTATCATTATAATATTAACCTAATAGGCATTCGTCTGTGTGGGGACGGATTAAGAAAAAAAATCCCCTCTGCCTCGCAGTAAGCGAGTCTAATTATTGTGCCCGAAAAATAACAATAGGTTCGCCAGTACGCCACCTATTATATGGGACTTAATACAAAAAGGCGGAACGTGGTTGGAGAGTCATGTAATAGGGGAACACCTTTGCTTACCCCTTCGAAGATCAGGCGTTAGTGTATGATCGTCGCTTTAGTTCTAACACTACGTTACTCAAAACAGTTAACTTTTCAAGAGAGCAAGAAATGTATCACTTTAGATAGATAGATAAGACATTTATTTGGTACATAAAAGAAAACACAACACACAAAAGCACAATTACATAAAACATAATACTAGAACACAGAAATATTAAAATAAAAACACATTAAACGTAAGACAAAATAGGGTATCTGACTACTATTAAAAATGTACAGACACCAGTACATAAAGCTACTACAATCTGTCAAATTTCTTTAAACTTTCTGTATCAAAAAATTATTTCATTGCAAAAGGTCCATCAGTCCTGAATTTTGGATATGTGTTATGTTTAGGTGTCCATATGAATTTTTTTTGGATATTATGTGTTATGTATGTTTGGGTGTTCTTATAAAAAAATCAAGTTTTCGACCTTAAATGACCTCGGCGCGCTTCGTCATTATGGATTAAAGTCCCCAAAATGAGTTTTTATTGAATAACTCCTTATCTGTGGGTTTTAAGTCGTATTTTCTACAAAAAGTTGTTTAAAAGATTTTTAATTCCGTATTGAAAGACGTGCCTTGAGTTCCGCGGTGTTAGAACTAAAGCGATGATATGTATGAAATAAGCCAATTGGGTATCTCAAAAAAAAAGTTATTCGTCACCCAGTATTATACAATAATTATTTCAGACCTAAAGTTGTTTTACCTAAACTAAATTTCAGGGCGGAAAAACATTGGAAGTTTTTCTTTAATTAGTTGGTAGGTATAAAGTTGATATAATTGTATGAGTTCAGAAAAGCCGCCATTCATTCTCATTTAAGTCTACTTATAATTAAAAATTACAACTTAGTTATTCATAATTTTAATTTATGACGACGTTCAAAAATGCGGTAACATTTACTTAGTTCCGTGGAAAGAAAGAAATATACCTGCACCCTGGTAGAAGCGTTTACCCGTAGGTATATGAAATAATGGAGATTGGAAAAATCCACTCTATAAAGCTATTACAGAGAATTTCTAATGCCGCCATATCGGGGTCACACGAACGCCAAATGCCAATAACTAACGCATTAAGTGATAAGGGATTTGTGCAAATAAATGCGTTATTTAATGGCGTTATGCGTAAGTGTGGCCCTAGCATTATAATAAAAACCCTAAATCCACAGCCCAATCTAGGACTCAAACCCAGAACTTTAAGGTACAAGTCCGAGACGGGCTGCAAACTGCAACCGCAGACCGCAAGTCGCCATCGGAATAACGCCTTTAAGGTGTGCACTTTAAAGGTGCTATTCCGACAGCGAATGCTAAACTGCAACCGCAGACCGCAGCCGCAGATCGCACCGCAAGCGATACTGCTTTTGCAGTTTGTGGCCTGCAGATCGTCTCGGACTTGTAGCTTTATGCTTGACGGCAGCGATCGTTTGACTCTAGATTATAGGTGGCTTTGATAAGATTGTATAGGTATACAACGTCCTACCATAATAACTTCCCAAACATTAAGAGGTTGTTTAGATTGTGTTACTAATGATGTCTGATAAAAACTAAAGCTTGATTCATACTTTTTAAACTTTATGCATCTTAAAATTGACAAATTATTACTAAAGTAGTTTGCAGTAGGTAACTACGACAGCGGTCATGCGATCTTAAAGAACCTTTCTTAAAACTTATTTAGATCGCTTTATGACGGCTTTTGTGCCAAGAAGATCATGTTATCAACTTTTTTTTTCTGTTACAATTTAATCACGTCCATTTTCGGGATTGCCCGACTAGGAAAGTGACACAATAAGTGCGGTTTACACCGGCATTCAGTCCTTCAACAATCCGGGCACGACAAGTAACAAAGACGCACTAGCAATAACGATACAGAGCGCGGAGCTCTTAACGCAAGCGCAACGCTACGCGGCGCGGTGCAGCGCTAGTTCGACTCGCAACCTTGCCGCGTGTTCAGGGGGCTTACCATGACCTCTTATGAAAACGTTCAAATGCCAGCCAGTCAACCTCCGTTCAAAAGCAGGCTTGCTTCTGAATCGCTAAAAATCGTACCATGACAGTACTAAAGGTGAACAACTATTGAACCAAGTTGAACGGTAATGCTTGTTCATGGTACGAAAAGTCCATACAAAAAAAAGGTGAACGGATTTCGTAAACGTCAACGTAGCAGGCCTGCTCTAACGATGTCATAGTACAAAAAAGCAGGGCAGTTCAACTTCCAGGCTACTTTTGTCCTGCTTTAAGAGGTCATAGTAAGCCCGCAGCTCATGATTATGGGCTCCGTTTGGGTTCGAAACTAGTCCGCCAGTCCCGAAAAAAGCACGTGAGATAACCGTAACTAATCATAAATACGAATGTGTCTCAAAAAAGTTACAGTTAAAAAAAACATTTTTCTTCAGGCATCTTTATTAGTTACACATATAATAAACCCCTTAAAGTTTGGGAAAGTATATTGGCAGAATCTTGTACGAGTATTATTCTTGATCTATCCAGAATAATATCACAAACCAATACGACACACAAACATATACAAATAGACAAACATAAACACTTTACGGCCCAATTAATAGTCTATAGGAAATTAATACCGTTGTTTATAAATGGTTCCAACGTTGTCTTGGTGTAGGTACTGTCAACAATCTTTGCGATTGACTTAATAACTAAGAATACAATGTGGAGCTATAAACTGTTTGAGTATTATTATTATATTGTTATGGGATAAACAGATATACCATAAACAATAACAGCCTATTACTGTTTTACCCCGTGTGAATTTAAAATTTACTCACCGCACGCTAATAATTGAAGCGTGTTGTAAGATTTAACAAAACCCAGTACGCTTGGTGGTAGAATCTACAAGGTGTAACATAAATAACGCACAACCTCTTAAGGAGTCACTGTACTCATCATTATGAACAACTTTTACTATGGGACCAAACATGAAATCGCAAAAAAAAAACAGCTGTTCCCTACATTTATGTTCACATAACTCGTCAAAATGTAGGGAACAGTGACCCCTTAAGTGGTTGTGCGTTATTTATGTTACACCTTGTATTCGGTCCGCCTGGCTTGCTACCATGATACAGAAGAAATCGAAGTGAAGGGCAAAGGAGACGTTTCAGAAACGTATGGAGCCTGGGCCAGCACCATGTACACTATGTTATGTAAATATAGCTTTACAATAAAGTAACCGTTTTCTAATGTTAATTTTCTATAATTTTACTTTGTTTCATTGTACATTCAAGTTAACTTCGTCAAGGAGAGCAACACAACATAAAAATATGGTGGATCGAAATTATGTGAAATGTCATTTTGACAACTGTTGCATGTCATTGACCCCACAGTGGTTATTTCTTGTGTACTTACATAACCTATACGTTGTTTATAGACAAAAATACTTGGATTTCGTTATAATTATAATGAAATAGAACTATAGGTGTTGTACTCGATTGCGTCACACACACATCACGAAATCTAGGACTGTCAAAGTTGTCAAATTCATGTAATTGTCAAACAAAACTGTCATGGCTACCAGAAAAATAGGGTTAACATATTAAAAAACGTCCCCAAATAATAATTCCAGTACAATTGTACTCTTCTTCAAATTAATTTATTTGTATTTTTATGGTAATCCCCTATTTTTTTCCTATTTTTCTATATACTGTACATAGTAGTGGCTCAAAATCAAACATCTCCTTTAAAAAAAAACAATATCCACAACTATTCTGCTTTTTACGGTCTATTCCTTCTCCTTCCTGACTTTCAAAAGTACGGGTCAACCAAAGCAGGTCAGTCGGAAGTCGTTCAAGGGTAATCCAGTAAAATCAGCATATTGTGAAGGCAGTAAAATTATTTGTAAAGCTAATCCTGGCAATAAAATGGGAGAGTTTTATTACATGGAATACCTAGAGCTAGTACCTACTGCCAAATAAATGTATCTAATTTAAGTAAGTAAGACCTTTGACGACAAATAGTTCCGGTGGTATTTTTCGCTCATATTTTCGGATATGAAGTTACCAGTAGTTACGTGTATTTAGAAGCCCAAAAGTCTGCCTATCGGTCCTCGGAACCTTAATGCTGGCTTCTCACGGCGCGCGATATCACAAGCCGCGCCGCGCCGGCCGATTTGTATGAGCGAGCACGCGCCAACAGGCGAGCCCGCGACTACCCGTTCTCACGGGCGCGGCCCGGCGCGCATTGGTCCCGCCGGCCACTCTGTCGACACCTCAGTCCGAGACACGCAGCGCATCATGTCGCAAGAAGAAGAACGATCTCACCGAACTTGTTCACCCGCGCCACCACGCGCCTCCCCGCGCGCGCTCGAGTCGCCACGAGTGCGCTCGCGCCGCGCCTTTGAAGTACCGACTCCGAGCAGATCGGACGTGCTTGCACGCGCTAGCTCGCGTCTCCTCGAGCCATTACCTTCACACGGCGCGTAGGCGCGAGCTGGCGCGGCGCGACTTGTGATAACGCGCGCCGTGAGAAGCCAGCATAAGATAGGTCTGATGGCAGTCGCTTTTTTAGGTATGGAAATCTCATAAATTATTAGCGAGCAACATTAACGTAGAAATATGTACATGGACAAAAAAGTGTCCTTAGTTTACGGAAACGAGAGCGCGCACCGAGGCACTCTGCCAATTAACTTAAATACAACAAACTAATTTAAATCTTATGTCGTCATCACAATGCCTACATTAGCGTTTCGCGATATGAAGATTCGACTGCACCCATTGACGTAAATTAGTCTTCTTTTTCGCTTTTAGTCTACATTCGATTCAGACGTTTTTGAGCGCTGACCCGAGGTTCATGAGGTGCTACGTCAATGGTGAGCAATACACCGTGGGCTTGCGGTATCCAAAAGATTTTAACCACGCCTTTCTGATGGTATTATGAGTCAAATGTTATATCAACGAAAGTCCAACAGGCTTTTATTTTCTTTTGTTTTTCATTACTTACTAAATCAATTATTTTTAATACTTCCTTGTAAACAATACTTAAGGTTGAACTGGCAACATTTATAAATTACTAGCTGTTCCCGGCATGCGTTGCAATGTACTTTTTCCTACTTACTACCTACCTACTACTTACCTACTACCTACCTTCAGAAACAAAAAGTTAAAACCATTTTCACGCATGCGGTAAAGAATTTTGTTTTTTTTTTAATATCAAAATTTTCTTTCATAAGAACCTTCTCCAGACAATTATAAACACAAACAAAAAAAAAATAGCGAAATCGGTCCAGCCGCTCACGCGTGATGCCGTGACCAAGGGAAATAGGGATTCATTTTTATACATATAGATTGTGTGAGTGGATAAAAAACTTCTCGTTTCACAACCCTTCCCGACAAATAAGACATACGGTGAGAGGGGTATGGTATGACAAAAGTCGCAACGCCGCGTTCATAGGACTTGTTACCATAGATATTTTTAGATTTGTGAATTTCGGTAAATAATGAATATTTCGAAAATTAAGCTTTATTCAACAAACTACACACATCAAAAGTGTCTAGGGATCAAGCATTTTTATGCGGATTTCTTGAGATTGAGATGTGGCTTTGTAATAAATTTATGATTTTATAAATTTATATGGATCCTTTTTGGTGCATTTCATAATTTGAATCAGGAACTGTGAATCAAATTCGAGTAAAAGATGAAAATCAGCTGTCAATATTTTCCCTATAAAAACATACAACGCATTGAAGACATTATTAGTGCTACTGTTTCCCTACTACTGATTAAAACCAACGTTATTATGGAGCGGCGACGTCATTTAAGCAGGGAAGAAATGCTCAGAGCCGTGGGAATGATAGAAGCTGGTTCCCGGCAACGTACTGTGGCTTTAGCTCTGAATACAAGTCAGAGTGTTATCAGTCGACTTTGGACACGTTACCGAAGCACTGGTACCGTGGCTGAGCGCCATGGAGGACGGTATCGCTGCACCACACGGAGACAAGACCGATACATTCAAATCTTAACTCGAAGAGCTCCAACAATAACCGCCATGATGTTAGCCGTGAGGCTTCATCACTCTTCAGGGAACTTAATTAGCGACCAAACAGTCAGAAACCGCTTGCATGAAGTGAACCTTCATTCCCGAAGACCGCTACGGGTACCACCTATAGCAATGCACAATCGTAGGATTCGATATCAATGGGCTCTTGGACACAGAAATTGGGCAGAAGAACAATGGCGTTTCGTGTGCTTTTCTGATGAGTCTCGTTTTGGTATGAGACCGGATACAAGACGTATACGACACTGGAGAACCCCTGGACGCCAACAGCGATTAAAATCCTGCCAGGAAGTCCATCCTTATAGTGGTGGAACCATCATGGTATGGGCGGGTATTTGGATCGGCGGAAGAACTGAGTTGATTTGGATCAGAGGCAACCTCAACGCTCAAATTTATGCTGAGACGATTGTATCAGACGTCATCGTTCCTCTACAAGCGCAAATCGGTCCCTTATTTCAGTTAATGCATGATAATGCACGACCGCACACCGCAAGAGTTGTAAGACAGACTCTCGCCGCAGCTAACATCAATGTCCTGCCCTGGCCTGCTCAGTCGCCAGACTTGAACCCGATTGAGCATGCATGGGATATGCTACAGAGAAGAGCTCTGCCGAATATGGAGGGTATCCAGTCGCAAGAAGACCTTTTTTTGTTGTTGCAACGAACATGGGCGGCCATTCCACAGCGTGATTTGGATGAACTCATTTTGAGTATGCCAAACCGATGTTCTTGTGTTGTTAGTGTTCGCGGTAGAAACACGGATTATTAATTGTTTAAGTTACCCAATAAAATTTTAAAGAAAACTGTTATTTCAGTCTTTTTTTCGAACTTTTGTGTTAGTGGTTCAAATGTCAAAAATCCCTTTATTAGGAAAATGGCAAATTTCTTTATTAATGCAAAGGTGACTTGGTTTATCGTTACTGTGACAAACGAAAACACTTTATTTGATGAATCCTTAAAGAAAATTTTAATTAATATCAATCAGGAGAAAAGTTATTGCAAAAATATATGTTGATCCCTAGACACTTTTGATGTGTGTATATCCTAGCTTATCTTCTCCAATTAGGCATCGGAATCGAAGGTCTTTAGGGTACCTCGGGCCCAAGGTGTTTGATTAATTGTTTTATTGTGTTAAAGCTCATATTTATCACCAAAACAATTGGTATTCCTTCATATAACATTCCCTCGTCCCCTCAGACCCCACTATACCCCCACATTTGGTCTTTGAAAGGTCGTCACTATGTTACAATCATAACTCATTAGGTGCGGATGGCGGTTCAATCTAGTTGGCAATAACAGAGAGCTTGTATTGACACTATGATTAATGAACTTAGTTTTCAGTTAATGGTCCATGTTGCAGATCAATGAATCGTTCTGCGGACCAGTTTTGAGTTAGATATTATTTGAGAATCCGAACTTAAACAGTACGTTCAGAAAATTAAGTGTAATCTCAGTACAATACTACAATAATACAATGTGGAACAAAATTATACAAAACAATAGTTCTTTACAATTTAACTTCAAGAAACTTGAACCTTGATGCTCAGTCAATTGCCTTAAAAGATTTGTAATAACCAATTAAGTAGTCGATTCTTCATAAACTACTATAATATGAGGGCCAATTCTCGTAATTAAAAATGTTTAAAATATAGTTCCGATCTAGTTTCAATTCACAAATGCTATTCTACAACACTGACAAACAACGTCAAATGTGAACTTATATTGTAATAAGATCGATAATAGATCGAAAGTTGATTGAAGCCAAAGCGGTATTTTTCTTACATTCTGACACTACTCCTTCAATAAACGTTAAAACTGAGATTGAAATGAGCCTATAACTAGACTAGATTGAAGTCATACTGAAGCTGGACTGAACATTAAAGGAGCAGAATATCGGTCTTTAGTCAATTCGTAATTTAATCTCTGTTCGCTCAAAATTTAGTCATACCTACTGTATATTAATTATCAGAATAATTGGCCTTCTGAAGGAAGGAAAAAGGTTTCTAGTTAATTATGTTACACCTTATATGATTCGAAATAATTAAGAACAAGATGAAACAATGTCGTTAAAAAAACACTTTGTCCAGTCAGTTAATCTTTAAAATACACGTTACATCTTCAATCACACAGAACAACAAAACACGAAAACATAGATTGTTTTAAAACAATCGCGTTCCCAATTCAAACAAACTTTCCTCCTCGTACTACAAACGAGGCAATGTATTTCGGGACGTCAGGAAACTTCGACACGGTCATTTCATCTCCCTGTCTCCTCATGCGTTCAGTAATATCAAAGTATACGAATCAGTCGATATTACTCGAGGAGTTCGGAGCGGAAGGGCTCAATATAGAGAAGTTTTGCGTCTGCACTCAATAACACATGCTTTAGTAGATATGAGATATTTCCAGCAAATAGATTCAATCGACGGATAGTAAAATAGTTTTTCATAGCGATGACGGGTTATATTGAGGAAAACTGCAACTCAATATCGGAGGGTCAGACGAGGAATTGGTCATTTTGGTGTGTCCACTTGGGGGACCAATCTATCATTTGCTACGAATATTGCCTTACGCTACAGACTCACTGAGCGTATTTTACGCGGCTCATGTTTCGTCGCGTTACGCGTACGCATCGTACTACATACAAATTCTCCTGCGCTGCGCAGCATCACCACGCGTATTATAAGTCTAGAAGTTTCGCGCGCAATTTGCGTTCGATCGATAGATAAAAAAAAAACATTTATTGCCAAAACAACAAACTCCGTTCATCAATACATCTTATATTAGTACATTAAGGCAATAGGAGGTGAACTCAGCTTGTGCTGACAATTTTTTTTCTGCGTTGATTTTCATCACGCTATGCCCGAACATCATTTTCAGCGGCTACACTTAAGCATATTTAGCGTTGCGTATCTTGCTCAGTACGCGACGTAAGATACGCTAAGTGTGTTTTGGCCCTTAAGGCGATTAGAGCCGCGAAAGTGGCGCCATTTCAGAAATTAAAACACAATTTCTGTCAACACACAACTTATTGAAATTTCGTGTGTATAAGAGTATAAATCAAGTGTTTTAGAAAATTTCGAACACCAAATATAAATACTAGAGCTTCTGCTTTCGAAGTTTTAGCGATAAGTACCAAAAACGGCCGTTTTTGCCATTAATTACTAAAACGTCTAACCTAGGACGTCAAGTGTTGTTTTTTGGTGTTCTTAAATTTCTGCAACACTTGACTAAAATGTTGTACCTACACATGAAATTTCAGTATATTGTGTGTCGACACAAATTACATTTTTTTTTTCTGAAGCGCCACTTTCGCGGCTTTAATCGCCTTAACATGAACCACGACGTTGCTCGCGACACAGTTGATCGCTATTTGTTTGCATTACCAATTAGTGTAAAGCGTGCAGCTTAAACAAAAAAAAAAACAACACAGTCTCGAGCAATTTAGTGACTCATTTGTGGGCAGCCTTAAAGCTTTCAAATGTATGAGTTCTAGTTGTAAGAGAACTATTTCTATGTAGATAACAAACGCATAACTAGCTCCTCGCCAGGCACAGACTGCCTCGTTGGTCCAGTGGTCGCAAGCGCGACTGTTGATCGGTCCTAGGTTCGATCCTCAGGTCGCGCAGACTGGGAGACAATTCTACTAACAGAAACTTTTATGAATTGCAATTGAATCGTTCATTCAGACAGTTTTCATTTACAAAACCCATCAAATTGTTTGACAACAAAAACAAAACCAAACATTTTGACAATTTTTGTAAACGAAAACTGTCTGAATGAACGATTTAATTGCAATTCATAAACGTTTCTTTTAGTAGAATTGGCCCCTTATTGTTTTTTTTTTAATGTGGAATTTCTCAGTAGCAGCCCGGAGTATGTGTTTGTGCCCAGTTGACCAGGCTCGGTGGCCCAGGACCGTGAGGTCTTGAGTTCGATCCCCAGGTCGGGCAAACTGTTATTGAGTTTTTTTTTATGTGGAATTTCTCAGTAGCAGCCCTGGCTCTGGATTTGTGCGATGGTAATAGGCTCGTCCCCTATTACATCGGACTTAATCGTAACGGCGAAATGAGGGTGTATTATAAACCTCTGCCCAACCCTTAAGGGAATAAAAGCGTGATGTTATGTTAACTAGTTCCTTTAACGATGGACGTAGCAAGCCTTTTCTATTGTCCCCGTAAACAAAAATACTACATAGTATAATTGTTATTGTAGAACAAACCACAAATTCAATACGCGTATTTTACTGACAAAATCTCTGAGACAAAACTATTTTGTGAGCCCTAAATAAATAAATAAAACATAATTACACACAAATACATAACTCACTCAATTTCTAAACGTCGCAACAAGGAGAGGAGGCCGCAGCATACTCATTAACTGAAAACTAAGGTCATTAATCATAGTGTCAATACCGGCTTTCAGTTATCGGTAACTAAGTTGAACTTCGACCGACCCGACATCAACACCTAATGATTACATACCGACGAGGGGACAAAATAGGGACTAAAAACGGCTGTTAAACTTCGGTATTTAACCAGCTAAAATTAACGATACCTTTTTCTCAACCTCTGATTTAGCTCAATTCATACAGAATTGATTTATATACTTATTTAATTTTTACTTTTCCTTTTTATGCATAATCTTATTATTGTATAAATATTCTGATTTGCTTTATAAAGAGTCAATTAATTTATTCACCTGACAGACAGATCTAAGTTGCTGGGGAGTTTGTTGCGCTGTTTCTTCTTCACAGCATAAACACTAGGAAGCGGTGAAGGGAGGGATTTTTTGGGGGCCTGTCTATTGTTATGACGTTCAAAAAGAACTAAGTAATTCTAATCTATTTTGAATAAATGAGTTTTGAGTTTGAGTTTAATAAACCCTTTTCGTCTATTTGCCTAGCCTTTTGCCAACTAGATTGGGGTCAGTTCTAGTCTAACCATATGTGGCTGAATACCAGTATTTTACACGGAGCGACTGCCATCAGACCTTCGCAACCCAGTTAGGTGCTGGACAATGCCGATATTCTAAGGTTAGACCGGTTAAGCCTAAAGCCTAAGGGTAGACTGTCATAGGTATTCATATAGCACCCGGGCCCGACGACTTAACGTGTTCTCCGAGGCGCGGATGGGTCTCGATGTGTAACGAACGGTCACCCATCCACGGACTGACCGCAGCAAACGCAGCTTAACTTTGTAAATCGTTTAATAATTAGCCACTAACCTTTCCTCAGCCCCTTTCTCAACCCTTTTCGTGTATACCTTTATTTAACATATAGAAGGCGTAACATAAATAAGGGCACAACCTCTTAAGGGGACACTGTAGGTACTCATCATTATGAACAACTTTTACTATGAGAAGAAACAGAAATCGCAAAAAAAAAAATCTGCTGTTCCCTACATTTTGACGAGTTATGCGAACATAAATGTAGGGAACAGCTGTTTTTTTTCGCGATTTCATGTTTGGTCTCATAGTAAAAGTTGTTCATAATGATTAGTAGGTACAGTGACCCCTTAAGAGGTTGTGCCTTTATTTATGTTAAACCTTGTATATTTCATTTCGGTACCGATATAGGTACTTTGAATTAGAAAGACGGGTTGGCAGCGAGAGGTGCATGGGGTGCAGCAGTGTCAACTGTCAATAAGTCTGACCATCAATAAATGTACTACATACTTTATGCCATTGAAAAATTTACTGTATCTGCCGAACTCTGATTTTTTTCGGTTACATATTCATACCGTTAAATTGACCAATATATTTCGATAAGTCATTATATAAAATCGTATGTATACAAAATTATTGCGATACTGAAACTTTAAGATACCGTAATTTTCGGTCAACCCGCTTTAAATAGGTGTCCGTAATTTTTCAGCAATTCAGTCCCTGTGATATTCACAAAAGCGATGCAACATCGCAATGCATAATTCTAAAGCCAATTCGGAACTAAAGCAGCATTCATTCAACCATGAGTCGCGGATTTCTGCGTTGTGACATCGCAACCATTTTATGTGCGTGTCCTTACAACTATTCGATATGAGGTTTAATAGATGATTAGTTATTTTTTTCGATGCGCGGGTTAATGTTTTATTTTCACGGACAATACAGTACGCCGAGGATGGTCGCCCATCTGTGCTGGGCTTTAAAGCTCGCATCATTTCTACATGATTACGAGTATAACTTATTATCTCTTGTGAATAATATTTTTTCTTTCTTTTGTTTTTTTTTCTTTTAAAAAAAAAACGTTGCCCCACACTAATATTTCTCTTGTATCGTGGGTGCGTTTACAGACACAAATCTCACAAACAAATGCCCAGACCCGAAACAACCATCTGTAGGCCATCCAAATTTTTGTTCCGTGTGGGAATCGAACCCACGACCCGTGGCGCAGAAGCCAATCGCTTAGCCACTGCACCAAACGTGTCGTCAATATTAAGCAGATACGATGAATTTTGTGCTATTTGAACTACTGTTTATAGTTTTGTAATTTAATATCAATGAAATACACTTTGCGGAGACACATAATCTTATAACATTGCGTGTACGGATGGCTTGCGCCAACCAGTGGGTCCTACAATTACTAACACCACAGTTTTCTGTCGCGAAATTAAATAAATTTCCTATGCGAGTGTTAGTCAAAGCATCACACAAGAAGCGAGGGTCTCGGAGGACATAAATAACCTCACCTGACGAGATTAAATTCTTCACCCCCAGGGCCTTATGTACAATTTTATGATTGGCTTTCGACTTGACTAACTGCCGTAATATTGCGTTTCGGTCTATGCAGGTCGCACTGGCAAAGCGGCTTCTAGTTACCTATCGATATCCCTTAAGAGCGTGTACGCCGTTCGGCATTTCATACAAGTTTTCAAGTCCTTATTTTTCGATATGACTGAACCGATTTTAATGAAACTTCATACCCATCAGCAGGATACATAGGACTAAAAAGTTAGCAGAAAACATTTTCGAAAAATAGTGTTACAATAAAATTAGACCGATTTTAAATTTTCCATACAAACAGAAATTTCCAATTATCTTTTTTTAAGTAAGACATTTCGAAAATGTTTTCTACTAACTTTTTAGATCTAATTATCTTCCTTATGTGTGTGAAGTTTCATCAAAATCGGTTTAGTCATAACGAAAAACAAAGACTTGAAAATTTGTATGAAATGCCGTACGGCGTACACGCTCTTAATACAAATGCCAGTTTAAGAGTAGATTTTTGCCTTATTACATCGCAATCATAATCTGTTGTTTACATACCTAACTCGCAACCTTATTGCGCAACACAGTCGAAATCGAAATTTCTTTGATTTTGACAGTTCAGCAATGTGTCTGTTGCGCCATATATTTTAATAATCCCTCTTCTTGAGAACTATGCAACGTACAATGAATATTGTTGTATTGTAAAAATGTAAATTGTTGCGATTGATAGTGTTTTACGCAATTAAGTTGCCTGTTCATCATATCCAGCTTCCATGATGCCACTACTGGGCATAAGCCTCCCCTTTTGCATGCGACCTACCCCGGTCCTGTGCTTGATGTTGACCCCAATTTGATATTGTCAACTCATCTTTGTACGGACATCCGAAATTCGTTCGCCCCAACATCGTCAAGAGTTTGCCCCATCTACCATCATGGTAGATATTTAATTTTCCACTTGATAACAAACAATAAATTGTTTTGTTATATTTAGAAACGTACATAGGGGTTGGATAACTAGAGTAAACTGAACCCGCATGCGCACTAATTTAAACGAGTCGTGAGGCTCAACTCTTTTATTTCTTACTCCTTTGGGAGTACACAACAAAATGGAAATATTTTTATCTATGTACATAAATATTTCCAGATTTTTTATTTTATTTTACGTTGCGATAGGGACACTCCCACCACCTTCCCATGGCCCTTCCAACTTGCGTTATACGGGCCGAATCGTGGGGCGGCTGCGGACATAGCACCCTTGGCTATCTTATTTTGACCGTCCGCAGGCGCTTCTTGATCCCTTACAAGTTGTTACCATGTGCATCCCTTAAGCACCTCTCCCATCTGGGTGTGCACTACCACAGCACGGGCTTCGTCGCCGGATCTCCTTTGTTTAGTCGTAGCTTTGTTTAGTTGTTGCTGATGTCGCTGCTGGTGCTGTTGCTGCTGCCGCTGATGCTGCTGCTGTTGTTGATGCTATTGTTGTTGTTGCTGTTGTTATTGCTGCTGTTGTTGCTGTTGTAGTTGTTGCCTGCCTCTCTCTCACGCCTGTCCTTGTGCCAACTGTGCGCGAATTCCCGCAGCCGGTCAAAGTTCGCCGGCGAGCTGACGAGGTCAATTTTTTTGCGATAGGGACAGTGTCGTAGCATTCGTTTGTCGTCAGCGTTTTTTAAACATGATTAGCCCAAGAAAAAGGCGATACGCTGGAACAATGTGTGTATCGCCAAACTCATTAGCAATTTTTTGGCGCAAATTAACTTGTGTAACCGGCTTTTGATATGACTGTGTGGATATATCTTACCATTAGCAGGTTGGCTTCTACAAGGTTCACGAGCTAAGCTAGCACTTACGCGCAATAAACTTGCAAATAGATTTGATGTTTTAGACCATTTTTTCACGTCACACGACACGACTATATGGTGATGACTTTAAGCGCCATATTATTATGATTCTATGAATCGCTTGCAAAACAAGTAATATCGTGTCGTTGCAAGAATAAACGGATCATAAAAATATGTCGGAATAGTGACCACATTTTGTCGTCGTGTCGTGAGCCGTGATAAAACGGCCTTAAGAGCGTTTACGCCGTTCGGCATTTCATGCAATTTTTCAAGTCCTTATTTTTCGATATGACTGAACCGATTTTAATGAAACTTCATACCCATCAGCAAGATATATAGGACTAAAAAGTAAGTAGAAAACATTTTCGAAAAATAGTGTTACAGTTAAATTAGACCGATTTTAAATTTTCCATAAAACAGAAATTTCTAATTATATTTTTTTAAGTCAGACATTTCGAAAATGTTTTCTACTAAATTTTTAGACCTAAGTATTTTGCTTATGTGTGTGAAGTTTCATCAAAATCGGTTCAGTCATTACGAAAAACAAAGATTGGAAAATTTGTATGAAATGTCGTACGGCGTACACGCACTCAATAACCGCGCGGTATCAAGCCATCCTCGTTTTTTTTTGCTATCATAAATTCCTTACCGTCTCAGTATTAACAAGAAAGAAATCAGTTCATAATATCGGGCATATCGAATTCTCCCAGTAATTGGTTCATTAAAATATTGATATAAAACTCCCCGGGGATTTGTTACATTTTTCATGCAATTAAATGTATAATTTATTGAATACTGTATATTTCGAATACTTATACTTAATATTGTTTACGTTTGTATTGATAGCAGGCTATTGGAGTGTGACGGAATTAACTAGTATACTGAATATTTAATATTTATCTGGGTCAGTTAGTTGCAAAAATAATGTGGTATTTACACGTAAACGTAGCAATAATCACGTGATTATTTCTATAATACACAATAGATTTATGTAATGTATGAAAACCAATTGTGTTAAATGTATATCATCTGCCTAGCCTTTTCCCAACTATGTTGGGGTCGGCTTCCAGTCGAACCGGATGCAGCTGAATATCAGTATTTTACATGGAGCGACTGCCTATCAGACCTCCACAACCCAGTAACTGGGTAATACGATACTCTTGGTAAGACTGGTTGTCAGACTTTCTGGCTTCTGACCAACAGTAACGACTGTCAAAGATCTACAAATGACAGCCGGGACCAACGGCTTTACGTGCTTTCCGAGGCACGGAGGAAACTCGCTATGGTAAATGGTCACCCATCCACAGACCAACCTCGGCAAGCGTGGCTTAAGCCGGAAGATCGGTCTATGCGGCTGTAATTATTTAGCCACGAGCTCCTCGATGTGTTAAATGTGTATATGCCTACATTATATATGTGTTTATATAGGCTATCGCAGGTCTGATGCAGCTCAGTGCCGCTAAAAACCTTCTATACAAAGTTTAGTAAAATTCAACAAACGAACGTTTTTGGCCTTTGTTGGCTAGGTGTGTATAAGACGCAGTACGCAGACGACATAACATTTATATTGCTATTTTATCAAATTAAAAAAAAAGTGACGGTAGTACAAGCTAAGCCATTAGGCGAAAAAATACGATTTCAGTACGACAACAGAAAAAAGTTACACTTTATGATGTGTCCTATGTTTTTACCGGTACAATTTAGAGAACCGGTTTTGTTTACCGATCGTGATATAACGTACGTACGCAGACCAGACTGTGTACAAATCGTGATCACAGCCTGGAGTGTAAATAGTAATAAACATTAACGGAATACATAATAAGGAAATTCACACGTTTGTAACAGAATTAACCGTATTTAACATGTATTTATTTACATTCCATTTTATACAGAGAGTAGAACGTATTATTGTTTGAAAAATCAAATTCGATGTTCTGATAAATTCTTGTTACGTGTTTACTAGTAAGTAGGTAGATTTTCTCGGAATGCTCAGGCCCTTATTTTTCATGACATTTAAGAAAAACACGCAAGAAAAACGACCGCGCTATATTTATAATTTTGCAGTTCATGGTGGTGCTGCTAGCAAAGGCAAAGTCAAAGTATTTATTCCAGTTAAGTGTAGATCCATACGGAGAAGAACGGGCTATAAATTCCATTGTTACTCTTTTTCGTCAAATATTTACAAAAAGAGACATTGTGAAAAAAAAACTGAGAACAATTGTATAACAAATAATTTGCCATTTTTCCCAACTGACGGCGCCCTTTCACGAACATGAAGTATGTATAACCATTGCTCAACTCAACCGTTTCGTAAGGAAATAGTAATGTTACGTAAAATTGAGTACAATTAAAATTAATACTCTATTTTCCCAATTCGGACGGTAATGCGGCTGTATAATTTGCGTGTTATGTTTTGATTTGTCATACTGAATAAGTTTCCTGAACAATGGTTGAGTAATACACATAAGTCAATGATATTATAATAAAAAGAGATACGTTACTAACGCGCCGAAAATGAAGCGTACAAAACAGAGCAGATACGTTACTAATGCGCCGAAAATGAAACTTACAAAAGTGGTTAGATACGTTACTAGCGCGCTGAAAATGAAGCGTACAAAACAGAGCAGATACGTTACTAATGCGCCGAAAATTAAACTTACAAAAGTGGTTAGATACGTTACTAGCGCGCCGAAAATGAAGCGTACAAAACAGAGCAGATACGTTACTAATGCGCCGAAAATGAAACTTACAAAAGTGGTTAGATACATTACTAGCGCGCTGAAAATGAAGCGTACAAAACAGAGCAGATACGTTACTAATGCGCCGAAAATGAAACGTACAAAAGAGTTAGATACGATACTAATGCATCAAAAATAAAACGTACAAAAGAGGTAGATACCTTACTAACGCGCCGAAAATGAAACGTACAAAAGAAGTAGATACGTTACTAATGCATCAAAAATAAAACGTACAAAAGAGGTATATACGTTAATAATGCGCCGAAAATGAAGCGTATAAAAGAGTTAGATAGGATACTAATGCATCAAAAATAAAACGTACAAAAGAGGTAGATACGTTACTAACGCGCCGAAAATGAAACGTACAAAATAAGTAGATCTGTTACTAATGCATCAAAAATGAAACTTACAAAAGTGGTTAGATACGTTACTAGCGCGCCGAAAATAAAACGTACAAAACAAAGCAGATACGTTACTAATGCGCCGAAAATAAAACGTACAAAAGAGTTAGATACGATACTAATGCATCAAAAATAAAACGTACAAAAGAGGTAGATACGTTACTAACGCGCCGAAAATGAAACGTACAAAAGAAGTACATACGTTACTAATGCATCAAAAATAAAACGTACAAAAGAGGTATATACGTTACTAATGCGCCGAAAATAAAACGTACAAAAGAAGTAGATACGGTACTAACGCGCCAAAAATGAAGCTTGCAAAGGAGGTAGATACATTACTAGCGCACCGAAAATGAAGCGTACAAAAGACATAAATAAGTTACCAATACGCCGAAAATGAAGCGTAGAAATAGAGGTAGATACAATACGGCCGACGTATCTATCTTGGCGAGTCTGAAGTTAGCTGATTAGCTGCGCAGTAGACAATTTCGTTTCTAAAAGACTAATTGCGCAGCCAAACAACTATTTTCTGACTCGCCAAGATACGTCGGCCGTATTGTACGTTACAAACGCGCCGAAAACAAAGCGCACAAAAGAGGTAGCGAAAAAAAAGCGTAAAAAAGGCGCCAATTATCGCCTGCGGCCTCAGTCGCTCTCGAATACGTGAACAATACGTACGTTATCATTAATCAAAGTACAAATTATGATTTTACTCTTTCAAGCTGCATGCTACCTACTATCTATCTACTTATTTCTGTGCAAAATTTTTTAATACCTACAAACAGTAGCGGAAACATAATTATCTTCAGGAAGTCCTGTTCGTAACAAAATGTAGCTGGTATAATGTATTCTTATTTACATTTAATTTGCTTTCTACTTGAATTTTATTTTATTCCTCTCTTAAATATTTATGTTTATTTACCCCGCCAACGATGCCACAAACGAACTATAGGAGAATCATACAATATTGTATGAGAGTGGAGAGGCTTCCACGAAAGAACCTTTTTATTGGTCCCGGCCTTACTTTGCGGAAATCCGTTGTCAAAATAATGGTTCGAGTGGGCAAAGGAAATCATCGGAATCAGTGCGGTCTTATCGGAGTAAAATGTAAGGGAAAATGGAGGAATAGATTTTATTTTATGATTGGAAGCAAAATAGCAAAGGATTTTTTTTGTGGTCAATAGCAGAATAAAAAGTGCTATCGAAATACGTCAAAACAATGTTTTTTTTCAGAATTTATAAATTAAAATATCTGTAATAAAAAAACTAAACCCGAGTTATATCAGCGTAACGATGTCAAACCGTCGTCAGCTCACACGCCGAACATTACACTAAAATAGTTATTAAAGTTAAGATAAGAATTCATTTGTAAACTTCCTTAGTTACAAGCTCCATATTGAAATCAGTCTCATTAAACCGTTCACACCGTAAAGACGTGTCTTTTTTATAAACTCCAACGTTGCCTCGCCGAACCTAACTCCCGTCCACGAAAAAAAAAAACAACTGAAAAGCATGAAACAAGGCAATATTCCTGTCTGAAATCATTGCCGGAGATTCTTCTTTTAGCAAATTGAGCGTTTTGAAAAATAATTTATAAGTCACTGTATTTAATAAACAATTTACTGAATTCAAATCAACACAGGTACAATGGTGTCCGGGTTATAGCTGTAGTCGCATGCCGCCGTAATCCATACAGCCGTTGTCCTTCCTTTTCTATTCAGGTAAAATAAAAAAGTTAAAAAAACCAGCGACAAATGTGAAAAAAATAACATATTCTTTGTTTGAACTATCCACAGTATGTTGAGTTCTTGAATTCCATTGAAATAAAATAACGCCGGTTTCAGTTTTTTATGTTATTAGAAAAATCTCCCCTCATCATTATTAAAATATTTTGGAGGGCGCGAAGGGCATTTAATAAGTTTTACGAGTGTCGGATATGAGATTCGATGTACGTCCTAGAAATACAGAGTTGTCTCGAATTCGGGCCTAAGTACCATAAGCAAAAAAAGTGAAGTATTAGAGGTTTAGTTTTTGAGATGCCGAAAATATTCCACATAGAAAAAAGGTCTAGCATCTGACATAGCTCAATTTTGGAGAAAACTAACACAAAATCATTGCATACACTTCAAGCACTGTAATTATGGACAAAATAGATAAACAATGGCGGTAAATCTCCAGGAGATGCAGTAACAGACAAGAGGATAAACAAATAGCTCGTTTAACTGGGGAAAATACCGATGTTATTTGCAAAAAAAAAACAGCCTTTCTTATTGCTCCAATCGAATATATTGCTGATAAAGATTACATCTTTTGTAGCAATAAATTTGATGTCGCCATCCAAATACGCTGAGCTGGCGCAATTTTAGCGCTCACCGTCAAACGTAGAGACAAAAAGCTATTCATTAAAATGTATTCAATAAACAAAATGGTTTACTACTCAATATATTTCACTAAATAAATCATAGAGGATAGCAAGAATAGTCTATTCATACAAGTACTTACCACAAAAGCCATACATAACACATACAAATGAATAACAACTTTAGGTTATTAAATTAATTAATATTAATACATCAACCGTTGCATGAATAGCGACATGTTTAGTTAATGTCAATGTTATCTAATGGAATAATTGATAATCAACGTATCGAGACAAATTTATGCCAAAATTTACCTTTGACTTGATATTTACCTGTGGGACTTGGGACAAAGGTTTATGCAAATCCTTCAGCCGAATTGACGAGCTTTTGATTTCGGAGCAGAGGTGTGCAGAACGATCACTGCTTAACAATAAGCCTTTGTATTTATTTATTTATAGTAGGTATACTATCAGCATATAGACCATACATTATTATGTAAGGTGTTAAAAATCAACTCTGAGAATTTTGTGGGGTTACTAGGTATAGAAATTCACGTATTTTTTTTATGATTTTCTAAACAAATAAAAAAAATGATTTGTATGGACAGGCATAAAAAAATTTAGCGAATTTCGAAAAGTTGTAGAACGAAAGTTGTTCTTTTTCGATACCGAGTAACCCCATAAAATTCTTAGAGTTGATTTTTTAACACCATAAATAATAATGAAGTTTAGAAGCAGTCGTGTCAGGTAGCCAGTTAAAAATTTCACGGATTATGTGTTGTTGTGGCATGAAAATTGGTAAATAATAAAAAATCCAAAAAACCTAAACTCTTTTATGAGTTCTCTAAAAATTGGCTATTTGTCAACAGCTTTTGTCCGGGTTGCATTTTTTATACATATATATACTTCTTTTACTAGAACAAATGATGGGGCAGTTCATTACTGTTCAGAATTTTGTTGTACACTTTTTTTTAAACAAATTATTAGGTAAAATTTCATTTCTGGTAACTTTGAAACTCGGAATAGATAAAACTTTTTTTTCTTCTAAACAATTATAAAATGCCCTTTGATTTGTTCCCGGCTTGATTATATTTAATACTCTACAGAATTTTAATTCATAAAATACTCTTGAACACTAAACGTAGTTACTTGTGATCACAATTTTAGAAGCATGTAAACTCCGAGCTCGAAGCTAATTTAATAAAGTTTCTTTACTTTCACACAAAAACTTGTGATTTAATTTAGCGAAAAATATAGTTAGCTTAGTCTGGAGAGACGAAATTAGATGACAAGTAATACAATTACGGGCCTGATGAAATATAAGCTTAAGTAGGGACAACCTTCAAGGCGTATACATAAAAGAAGCGGGTAACTGGCGCCGACCTCCAAGCGCTTGTTGGTACTGGTGCGTGCAGGTAACCGCTACGTAAAGGAAGCGGATAAAAGCAGGGGCTGGCATTATTAACAAAAATACGCTTCATTCTCTTGTGGCGGCATCTATCTCGCCACATGCGAACTATCCTACATCGCGCAATCAATATTTAACACGCAGATAGTATATATACAACCTCCCAACATCAACAGTAACAGGGCAGTAGCCCACCAGGCACAAGACTCCGCCTGGTTGGAGGATCCTCCCTTTGGTTGGAGGAACACCACACCACGTTCCTCCACACCCTTACAAATACAGGAACAAATGACGGCCTACCAGCGCTGATAGGAGCAGGTCGGAACTTGTCGGCGCAGTTCGGAGCTTGTCGGCGCTGGTTCGCCACACAGTATAGAGACTACCTGCGCCGACTAACTGCGCGGACCAGAGGGTCTACTCCCTAAGCACAGTCCGTGCTTTCGGCCTTAGTTACGAGCTTTTCCTACTCCCTATCACCTATGGACATACGATTATTTCGGGGCCCGAACTAAGAATGAATGACAACACGATTTGACAGTTGTCCCTACTAACGATGTGTTTTTGCCCGTTCGAAAAGTTGAACTTGACACTTGTTTTGTTCACTCATTCGTTTCGGGCTACTTTCGGACGGGCTAGTAACATCGTTGACGGGTTTAGGGAGTAGGCCCCCAGCACCGACAAGCGCTGACAGATCGGCGCTGGCAACCCGCTTTCTACGTGTATACGCACTTCATCATTCAGCTGAAAGACGTCCACTGCTGGACATAGGCCTCCCCCAAGCTTTGCCGCATCGACCGGTCCTGTGCTTCTCGCATCCAGTGGTTTCCGTTGATGGTTGAGCTAAGCGATGCGGATGTGCACGTCATGCTTGTGAACGGGTGCTGTCTGTCGGGACTGGTCAGCCCATAACTGCTATGGCAATTCTAGAAGGCATATTTTCTTTTTCTATTTTCTACTCTTGTGTTTTTTTTTTTTTACATTAACCTGCATTATTCTCATTCTATGTCGCACGCTACTTTAATGGAATTGTCATGAATAGTCATGATCTACCTACTATTTTAAAAAGAGTATTCATGGAGTTTCTTGCCGGCTCTTCTCCATAGAACCTACCTTTTGGAACCGTGCACCTAGTTTTGACGTTTTAAAAGTGTCTGTAATCTGGTCTATTTGAAATAAAAAACTTTGACTTTGACTTCCCGCGACCTTCACCAGATCATCGGTTCACCTTGTGGGAGGCCTACCCACGCTGCGTCTTCCGGTACGCGGTCGCTACTCCAGAACCTTACGGCTCCATCGGCCATCCGTTCTGCGAGCAATGTGCCCCGCCCGCTGCCACTTAAGTATACGCACTTAGTTGGCTGAAATAGATAGTGCTCGATCTAAGTTAATTATTTAGACCAATTAGTACATGTTTTCACCACAATTAAAGAATTAACTTCATTTGTAGTAGTAGAGCTCCTTATAGTTCGTGCAGGAAAGTACTACCACTATTCTTATTTCTGCCGCTAAGCAGCATTACTGCATGCATGTGAAATTACAGGCACATTACACTTTCCAACTTTGTCTCTTGAGGCCTCCACACACCAGTGCTCGGCGGCCTTACCAAGCGGGTTATGCCACTGGGCTTGTTTTGCGTCATTCTGGCTCGCTTAGTTTGCGTTATTTGACCGTAATAACCCGCCGGGTAAAGCCGCCGTTGGTGTGTAGATTCCTTTAGGTTGAGAACACATCAGCAGTCCTCTTAATGTTGTTGGTGTAGTGGTCACTACTTTCCATCTAGTTGGGTGAAGGGGATTGTACGCCAAACCATTGTAAAAAAATAATTGAAGAAAATGGTTATTATTATTAAATGTATAATAAGAAAATATTTCTATTAACATTCATTCTTCCTTAATTATCTATCTCTTTGCTATTTTTTTTTCTTACATACAAATCTATAAATCAAAAACGGTAAATTGAGTATTCATTGCTACATTTATAAAGCTATACCTACTTTCGAGAATAAGCTGACCTCTCACTCTCATTGTACTGAAAATCTTTACAAAGAGAGATCAGCTGATACTGGATGTGTATATAACTTGATATGTAGCCCGTAAATAGATAGACTGTTTAATTTAGGTAAATGAGTGTGTTTTGTTTTCTAGTCATTTTACTTTCCCACTGCTGACCACAGGCCTCCCATTTTGTCTTCCAAAAATGACAATTTTACGCCGTTTTTGACCATGTTAATCCTGCAAACTCGTTTAAATCGTCACGCCACCTACACAGAGGTCGACCTCAGTGAAGATTTTTAAAATAATAAAGCAAAAACTAACATCACGTAAGATTTTTCTGTCGACGCTACAAGACATAGGTAACGTCAGTGACATAAAATTTCACTCATAAAAAGTTCTTTTTTTACGATACTGAACCATATGATAAAACATTTAATATTTCCTTTGTTTATGTCCTTGCTACGTGAGCTGTGTAAGATACATGTATTTCAGGCTCTGAAAATAGCGAATAAGAGGGACAAAGTAAAATATTATGCCTTAGGGTGTATAAATAAAGGAAGCAGGTAACCAGCGCCGACCTACCAGCGCTTATCGGTACTGGGGGCTTACTCCCAAAGTCCGTCAACGAGGTTAGTTGTCCATCCGAAAGTAGCCCGAAACGTAGGAGTGAACAAAACAAGTGTCAAGTTCAACTTTTAGGACGGGCAAAAACACATCGGTAGTATGGACAACTGTCAAATCGTGTTGTCACTCATTGTTAGTTCGGGCCTCGAATTAATCGTATGTCCGTAGGTGGTAGGGAGTAGGAAACGCTCGTAACTAAGGCCGAAACCACGGACTGCGTGCTTAGGGAGCAGATCCCCTGGTGCGTGCAGGTAACCGCTACATAAAGGAAGCGGGTAGAAGCAGGGGCTGGCATTTTTAACAAAAATACGCCTTATTCCCTTGCAAATACAGCAACAAGTGACGGCCTACCAGCGCTGCTCGGAGGAGGTCGGAACTTGTCGGCGAAATTCGGAGCTTGTCGGCGCTGGTTTGCCACAAAGTATAGAGACTACCTCCGCCGACTAACTGCGCTGGCAACCCACTTTCTACGTGTATACGCATTTAGATGAGTTATGTAATAATGTTTTATTAACATGAATAGTAATGTTATTTATTAAATAAAATATAGTCTTCAACTAAAAAGCTATTCTGCATTCTAATTGCGCAACACACTTGTAATCGCTATGGCTTTGACTTTGGCAAGTCAACAATTTCCATAGCAACGTAAGTATTAACTATCCGACTTCTCCACAACGATGTACCACGCAATGAATATTGTTTTTGACACATCAACTGTCATGATTGATGTTGGTTACGTTGCGCAATTGTCCTGCTGTTTTACTTTAGATGTCAGCCTATAAACTGTCCCATTGCCTTTAGCTCACAGATAACGTGTGTGAGCGAGAGGTGAATAGCAAAAACAATAGTTGCACCCCCAGCTTACACGGCCGTATCTTTAAAGCAATTAAAATTTTATGAAAATAAGCCAGCAACGCTTAGTAACTACTACATGCTCAACATATCGATAGAATATTCCTAACAAATTGAGCAATGTGTGGCTCAATGATTTCCGGTAATTAATTGCTTTGTACTCACGCAGTGGCAGTCATACTCGGCAACACGCGACTATTCTATAGTCCTACAAGTTCGTGCGCGTCTTACAAGGCGACAGACGTTAGGAGGACACGGTAGAAGTGCGCGTTTCCCTTCCCCGCTGCAATACCCGCCCCCGTTAACATCTAGAGTATTGTGTCCCCCCGACGTCTGTCGCCCCGTAGGAAAGTCGCGCACGAACTTGTAGGACTATAGTATAGTCGCGTGTTGTTATAGCATATCGAAGCAAAATTATCGAGCAACTGCCCTAATATTAACAATTAATACGACCATATTGCCTTAACATTGCCAGCCACACATTGCCATAAAATATTGATCTTTTACCAGCCCCTCAAGTTAATCAGGTTGTAACATAGCAATTTTTATCTTATTTCCTTTAACTAAAGTCTATTAAAGAATTGTCAGTCAGCCGTCTAAAACACACATCTAGTAGTCTATTCAACATCCGACTGTTTATAGGCCAGTCTAGACGTCTTACTATTTCGGTGAATAATTTGTTTTCTGTCGATCTTGTAACTGGACTGTCTTTCAATGTATTTGCATCTATTTCGGGTTTTAGTGAAATCAAAGCTTCAAGTCTACAGATTCTATATTCAATAGGCCAATTTGGATATCTACATACACATAATCCTATCCATATGCATTCTTCTAGTATGTACAATAAAATCGTAATGACGCTAAAACTGTACATTAAATATTTTTGCAAAAAAGTAACTGTAAGCCCTGTACGAACTAAGCGTTCCAATGTACGCGGAGTCGGTTACGCGTACACAGGCACGCACGCAACGCGTACACAAAGGGGACGTGAACGCTCAATTAGCCTGTACACGTATTCAACATACCTTGGTGACGCGTACATTGAAACGCTTAGTCCGTACAAGGCTTAACAAATCCTAGGAACGATACTGAATCCTAAAATGTAGTTTTTAGAAGTTTTGTCTGTTTGTGTGTTTGAGCTTCACGCCAGTGCTACTGGACAGATGCAGTTGAAATTTGACAGCCACATCCATTAAATAGCGGGTCAGGCTAAATTGTACATATTATCACGCTATTAAATGTGGGTGATAGATAAGCAGTAACCTTATGTTTCCATTGACAAAGACGCGGGTACAGCTAGTATACAAATTATAAATTTTATAAAGATGAATGATCGTTACTCAATCACGCATAAACAGCTGAACGGATTTCAATTAAATTTCGCACACAGATAGACCATATCGTCTTCCTCCGCGCTAACTGTCGTATCTAATTGATAATTAATTTTTCAGTAGTTGCGTTTGCTGTGGCTTTATTAATGAATTAATAACTTTTTATGTTGCTCTTGGCTTACTCTTGGCTTGGTTAGTAGTTGCTCTAAAGCCCTAAGGTATCTATTTATTTATTTCTATTCATTTGAAGCAGATACATCACTCTGTGAGAATTACTCTGAAAAATTATTGATTGCTAGTTACGACAGTTAGCGCGGAGGATGACGATATTTTGGATTAATGCATAGGATACTATTCATCCGAGCAAATGAAGCAGTTTTGTTTGAAACCGCAAATAACGCACTGCATCAGCTACAGGATTTCAGTTACACTGGAAAGTCCTACGCAAAACAAAAGCAGATGACAGCATCACCAAAAATTCTCTTTGGTTAAAATAATTCACATTGAAATAAAGAAAGAAAATAAATTTTATTCAGCAAGGACACAATGACAGCTTAAACAATAAAAATATCAAAAGAATTAATCGTTCACATTTTATGCTGTCGAGCATGCCCATGCAACAGTAGATATACAATATGTAACAAAAACCCTGTTGATCGTTCTACCTACGTGTTAAGAATCGGTATACATACGTACATACGTATGTATACCGATTCTACTAACTTTCTGATTCTGTAACATTACAAATATTAGTGACTAAATATTTATTTTAATTATTTTTGTTGAACAGTTTTTATAAATGTAATCATTTTGACGAGTTATGCGAACATAAATGTAGGGAACAACTGATATTTTTTTCGCGATTTCAGGTTTGGTCCCAAAATAAAAGTTGTTCATGATGATGAGTACAGTGACCCCTTAAGCGGTTGTGCGTTATTTATATTACACCTTGTATACTGTGCCCATGCCGAAAGGGTCACCAACTCAGCATAATGCCGATCCCAACATTAATAGTTCGGTATGATATCGAATGATTTATAGGTGTTCAGTGCAAATAATCTCTCTAGAGCACATTCGTGTATATTCGTCTACATTTACGGAATAAATCCTTTTAGTTAATCGCCTCTTCCTGAACTTTCCACATGACCCAACCATACCGTTCTCAACCCCTGTCACAATATCTTCCTTTAACCACAAAAATCTCAAGTCACACTGTTTTTAAAACGAATATTTAAAATTACACACGCACGCGTGCTTTGGGAGTAGACCCCCTGAGCTTTGCATTTGTGTGAGAATGAATGCAGACGCGTCTTTTGCTTGGTTCAAACCGGTTTACTTACACTGCTTTTTGGCAATAGATTTTATGTGAACTCACACAAATGCAAAGCTCAGCTTACGCCTCGCCAGTTGTACCTAACTAATATAATATAGTAGCGAAGAGCGCGCATATATCTAATTAACTAACGTTCAACCCTGCGAAGTTTTGCTAGTTAGTTTGAACCTATATAGTATTTATCGATCTGCCAATTTTACTCGAGCTTGCCAATTTTTAGACATTGAGAAAAATAGCTTCGGGCAGAATACTTATAAGTAGCAGGTGGCAGTCAGAAGCCCTAAAGTCTGAAAACCGATGTAACCGGCTCAACTGGATTTGTTAGCCCGAAAGTCTGAAAACTGGTGTATCCGGCTCAACTATATCTATTAGCCCGGAAGTCTGAAAACCGGTGTAACCGGTTTAACTATGTCTGTTAAACCGAAAGTTTCAAAACCGTTGTAACTGGCCCAACTGTATCTGATACTCGTAGTTCAAAAGTCTATAAACTGTTGTAGTCGGTTTAACCGTATCTGGTAGCCCGAAAGTCTGAAAACCGGTGTATCTGGCTCAACTGTATATGTTATCTCGAAAGTCTTAAAACAGTGTAACCGACTTAACTGTATCTATTAGTCCAAAAGTTTGAAAACCGGTGTTTCCGACTCAACTTTATCTGTTAGTCTGAAAGTCTGAAAACCGGTGTATCCGACTCAACTGTATCTGTTAGACCGAAAGTTTGAAAACCGGTGTAACCGACTTAACTTCATATGCATAGATGAAAATCAACTCTAGTCTGGCTAGAATAATAACACCTAATCTTGAAATATTAGGTACTCACTGACCCCCATATTCATGAGGTTCAGTGAATTGTCTAAATTAACAACAAGTATAATAGGAAATTATATATTCTTCATAGTTCATAAATTCGAAAACAGGTTCAATGATCTACCGGTGAAGAGTTGGGTCCTGTCTATTGTAATTAATGTTAAAAAAATACTGATCTATTTTAGTCCACTTTGAATAAATGAATATTCTCTCTTCCTTTTAAATAATTTCCACTCCAATGTATATTATACGTGAATAATTTAAATCTTCCCGTCCATTGCGTATGCTCCCAACAGCGTATTGATTGGTGATTTTTAATTGGTGATCAGTGATTTGTGAAATGTAGGTACTCGGTCTTTTGTACTCATTCATTACAGATCAGCTGTAGATACTCGTAGATTAGTGATTTACAATAGTGATTAACGACGGTTATCGAATATTTTAGCTGGTTCTTCATCATCAAGATAATGATAATGGGGTGCATGAAAAGAGCATCCACGAGCGACGATACTTATGTACGTCCGGCGCACCCTGGGCAGTCAGCCCCGCTACCAACCTTGCTGACTGGCTAATCTTTTCACCACAGCATGAGCTATTTTCGTATAGCTCGTGCTGACACGAGAGAAGAAGAGCAAGATAATGGTGTACATAGTTTCACTCAAACTGAACAAACTTTTTTTTATGTTCTAACAACACTTAATAAAAGATAATTTAATCAGGACCATAGCGTACAAAGGCACTGCTTATTTCTTAAAGAAATGTCTTCCAGAATACCTGTGAGAGAAGAATTTAGAACAAGAAATGTACACAATTGTGTGTAAAAACAAAAGAAACAAATAAATATAAAGACACAAAGAACCACATAAATACAAAAATAATCAAAATATGCAAGAATAAAATACAACAAACATAAATAAATACATGAATATATAAATTGCAAACAAGAGCAACTATGGGGTTAAGAAGAGAAAGTGTTGTCTTAACTCGTTTTTTATAAATAAATACAAATATAATTTCAACAATAACAATATTTGTTTTGATTATTTATGTTAACTAACTTTGTTTATCACCGATCAATATACAACACAAATCACCATCATACAAATACAATGCAATTATAGTCCGTTGATTATAATCGGAAGTCATTAGTGACTGCCAATTGATTTCTGATCATTAAGGGCTGTATCGAAATGCAATAGTTTAATTGTTAAATAAGCCGTTGTTTGTAATTTCAATCTGTTTTAATGCTATTAAGTGTTTATCGGAAACACGAGCTGGGTTGAATGGAACTGTATTTTTGAGAACTGTTGTCAGAAAAATAAGTTAATTGAATTAATGACTATGCGATCCGATTTAACTGAATATAGCGTTACAGCCTTTTTGAAAAAAATCGGCTGCATTCATCTCAAACGCATTTCAGAATACGCTATACATTTACGCTATATATATTACGCTATATAGTTCGCTTTATAGTAAAACATATTGCGTCATAAGCTATACTTAACTGTATAGCTAGACGTTCACACTATAATTATATCACAAGCATGTCTACTATGTATAGCGACTTATTTGACGGCGATCCGTAGGGCGACCGACGGGGTAGAAGTGAGGCGGAGTTGGGACCGGAGGATCGTACGATATAGCTGTGAGAATCGCTCTAATTTAACGCGTATAACAAGCCAATACTTTATAGCATAGCGTTGTGTAAACATGTCCATATAAAATGTATGCTGAGCGATAACGTTGTGATAAACAACATTTGCTAGATGCTATATATAAGGTCCATATATTCATACACGAAATATTTTAAGGGATACATCTATAGGTGGTAAAGAAGCCATATAAATAAAAAAATCTAAGTATTTTTTTTTTATCAAATAATTTCAATTTACTTGATAGGTACACATAACAAATACTGGCTCATTACTATTTTCAACATCCGTTACGCTACTTATTACGTAGTATTTATTATCAATGAAGCGAACATTTCTTTTTCAAATTTATGCAAAATGTCTCAAGCATTATTACAATTATAATAATTACTTACGTAAAAATAAAATAAGTAATTACAAAAAAAAAAAAACACTTTTCTTTGGCTTCTTTACCACCTATAGATGTATCCCTTAAAATGTTTCGTGTATGAATAGATGGACCTTATATTAATTACAGCGTAGTCTGAATGGCGTTTTTTTTATTACTTTGCTTGTATTTATGATTAGTTACGGTTTACTCACGTGCATTTTTCGGGATTGCCCGACTAGCTTCGGACCCAAACGGAGTCCTTAATCATGAGCTGATCACGCGGCGAGGTCGCGAGTCGAACTAGCGCTGCACCGCGCCGCGTAGCGTTGCGCCCGCGACGAGAGGGGCGCGCTCTGTGTCGGTATTGCTCGTGCATCTTCGTCACTTGTCGTGTCCGTGTTGTTGTTATACTGAGTGCAGGTGTCGCACTGTGTCGCACTCCAGACTTAACTCACTTTTTTATGACGTAGACTTCAGAGCTGGTCTCCAGGCAGGTGGCAGTACTTTGCTTGGTCACATTTGACCCTCGTCGCAGCTAGTGGTAAGCGCAGACAGGGTCTAAGATGGAGCACACGAATCCAAGTAACAAAGATATAGAGGGATTCCCCTATACCCCTCTGGCTCTCACGTACACACGATGGAACACAGTAAACTGCTTGGCGTCGGACTTTAATGTGGTGGTAGCTAGCCAGGCGGACCGTATAGATCCTAACACCAAGCGTTCTGCTTTATTCTATTTACGCATAATCAGCTTTTTTCTGGCCCACTGCGGGGCACGGGCCTCTCCTCAGAGTGATAAAGGCCTTTAGTTCACTACGCTAGCCTGGTGTGGGTTAGCAGACTAAACACACCATAGAGAACTTTCTGGAACTCTCTCAGGTGTGCAGGTTTCCTCACGATGTTTCCGTTATAGCGGTTACGCACTGCATCCGATCCGGATCCGTGAAAATACGGACATAAAAAACGCGGACCGAATTCGGATATTGCTTTTCGCACTGCATCCGATCCGAATTCGTAAAAATAAGGATCTAGAGTCTAAAAATCTCGGACCGAATTCGGATATTGCTTACGCACTAATCCGAAATCTGATTTAAATCCAAGCAATTCGTTGCCCTCTGAATAAGCCTACTTTTATCTCAGTAGGACCAAAACTTTGAGAGATATGACTTTTTTTGTACACACGTACAGAATATCACAACAAAAAAATGGAAGAGAATTGGACCCTAGTGTATAGTGTATTTGAGTACTAGAATAGTTGTTATATAAGTACCTAAAATATCGCTAGTCCATGCCCGGACACATTGTAGATGTTGGTGTTTTTCAGAGCATTCTAGCTGAACCAAACTCTGGGTCAGCTAGAATGCTATATTCTTTTAAGTTTAGCTAAGGTTGGTAATGGTTGTTAATATTTTGTAGGATAAGGTACGATGGAATTGCCATCGTCATTTTTGTGTACAAAAATCCCTGGTAATTTAAAAAAGATTAATAAAAAAAGTTTGAAAATCAAGCGCTCCTCAAGGGGCATTTGATACACATCTGTAGCACACACTTCTAGTGGAAAGGCAGCCTAAACCATGTAGCAATTTTAATAAAATCAGTAAGATATTTTGTTTCAAAGATTTTCCCTAAATATTACAAGTCATAAATTGTTTATATTTACGGCAAAAATATGATAAAAATATCTTTGTATCAAAAGAAAGTAATAAGAAATTACTCTCCCGGAATATGTCAGAGGCATAAGCGGTAAGTATATTGACAGTTTGTAACAAAAAGGGCCTCTACCAATATTTTTATCTAAAAAAGATTGGCTAGAAAATAACAAGTTACAGGTATACTCGTATCTATGTATACAGAGTATAAACGAATTCGTATGATTCCTTAGAACCACGTGTTATCGGTAGCAGGTAGCATTGGCCAATGTTGACAAAGGAAGGTAGTCGTCGATATGGATCAACCTACCCGAAGTTATAAAGGCGGTGGTCATTCGACGAAGCGACAACATTCCGTGCTGAACAGCTGAAGAAGTCCGACCTTTTATATCTGACTAGCTTGTCCTTATTTTATGATCTTGTAATAATTGTGTAAAGTATTGTATTGTGATCTAGTTCATGTTACTAATACTAACCCATATACAAGTACTTTCAATGGTGGAGAGTCTATGTTGGTTTTATTTGCTATAATATATTTACCTTGCTCGCAATTGCAATAAATAAATAAAAATAACTGTAGTGCTAGCAACATCCCTAAAAGATTATGTTGTTGTAGCTTTTACACACGTGATCTAACTGGTATAGATCTTGCGGTAGTGGTAAGTGATGGTATCTAAACCACAAGAAAAGAGTGAAATAATAAATGTGATTTGCCGTTTCGATGCCACGCGTAAATGAATGGAAACAAGGCAACACACACAGCTGGCAGCCAGGGCTAGCGCAATATCAATCCGCGTAGTCAGTTAACTCGGGGGGCTAAAACGACTCATGTTAAGAAAAAAAGGTAAAGTGTATCTGAAAAATTTCCATTCAGAAATAATTTGTGTCACGTGTAGATCACATGGTTTGAAGGAATTACACGAATTCGTTTACACCCTGTATAAAGGTATTAACCATTCCCATCCGACCGATAATGGTTAAAGTGCTGGTAAATAAAGCTTACTTTATGTACCTCAGTATAGTTAAATAAATTACCCATTTATTATATTTATTAGTTCAATTATCAGATTAGTTTGGAAGAAATAAGTTTTCTTTTTGTTGGGTAATAAACGAAAATATTAAGAAGAGCAGTTCGTTATTTATTAATGAACGTAAATTATTTGGGGTAATTAAGAAGCTATTAAGGGAAGAATTATAATTATTATCTTGAGAGCAGATAGCTGAATCCATATTTATATTTATTTGTTTCTTAACCCTGGGTTCATTTTGTATGAAGAAACTTTTCTCACGATCATTGGTGCTTTTATATTTTATTAAACGGTAAAGTTACCTTAATTTTGCTTGGTGGTAGGATCTATATGACCCGCCTAGCTAGCTACCACCCTCACATTCAAGTCCGGTGCCAAGTAGTTTACTGTGTTCCGTCGTGTGTATGTGAGAGCCAGAGGAGTACAGGGGAATCCCTCTATATCTCTGTTACTTGGATTTGTGTGCTCCATCTTAGACCCTGTCTGCGCTTACCATCAGGTACGACGAGGGTCAAACGTGACCAAGTCAAGTACATAATAAAAAAAAAAAAAAAAAAAATGTTCAGAGAAATAAAGAAGAAAAATACATTTTATTCAGCCAAGGACACAATGACAGCATACACATACACATGTTATGCTGTCGAGCATGCCCATGCCGAAAGGGTCACCAACTCAGCATATGCTGGGCATCAAACACCCAGCGCTGACTTTCAATTGGTACCTTTACAGTACATACGGAATTAGGTAATTTGAAATATAATATATACAAAGTTAGTCGGAAAGGGGGTACTAATCCGAAGCCCACTTATAGTATCACTGATGACTGTTTGAAAGCAAGTGTTAAAAATTCAAAATTCGATATTTTTTTTTCCAAAGAAAATTATTTTTATTTTAGTTTTTTCAAAAATTCTTCATCCCTGCTTTAGTTACAAATTCAGAAAATGGTGCTTCTAATTCATGACCCCAAATATGACCTAAAATGTAAACACAGCTGATCATAACTGGGGATAGATAGATTTTAGAGTTTTTTTTTTTAGATTTTTGATCAACTCTTTCTCTTATACTATTGAGTTTTGGGAAAAGTTGTAGAACAAAAGTTACTCATTATTATGTGTACTTTAACACCCTTTCGGATTAGTACCCCCTTTCTGACTAACCTTGTATAATCTATTGTTAGTGTGATAAACTACAAAATAAAATAAAAGATAAAAAAATATTTTTTTGTGACAGCCAATCAAATTCTGGCAATGTTAATTGACCAATAGCAGGCGGCGCGGCGGTACGCACTTCATGTCGAGATGAAGCGTTGTTTTCATTTTATTACGACCTGAGAGCAACCTGGTGCCGCGAGAACAGACTCAGATCGTTAGCTTAATTTTTAGCAGATTTTAGCATTAGAGATTCAATAGCTGGATCCAGTGTCGCTGGATTCCATCGTGAGGGAACCAGCACACCTCAGACAGATCCAAGAAGGTTCTCGATTGTATGTGTAGTCCTTCAAGATGCACCAGACCACCGCGGTGGACTAAAGCATAAAAATCCTTATGATGCGAAGGAATAGCCCACTCCCAGCAAAGTGACATCCTTGGACTGATTATGCTAATTATGCTAGCAGATACAAAAACAGACATCTCAATTACCATAATAAACAAGATACTTCGAAACGATATCTTAAACGTGACTTGGGAAGTTCTCAGCAATCTTATTATTTACTGAAACTTTCCTTCAGGCTTCCTGTCTGTCCTCGTCTTGTAAATAAGAAAAGAAAAAAAGAAACAGTTGTGAGATTCTCTTTTTCAATCTTCCTTTCAAAGGGCGTGGTTTGTTTGTGTTCGTGCTTTGTCATTTAAATTTTATTTTTGAAATTTCTTTTTGTACGAGTTGAGTTTTTTAAAGTAGGTATTTTCTGTTCACACTGAAAAAATGGACTAGTTTAGTCATTTTAAAATTACCTAATTGTTGTAACTAGCAACAAAGATTAATTAAGTATAACTAGTGTGGGTACTTCCGTTATCATACAAGGTGTAAACAAATTTGTGTAATTCCATCAAACCGCGTGTTCTACGGATGACACAGATTGACCTAGCACTAGTTTTTTCAGTCAGCATTTTTTTTTAAAAATAAAACACCTTTTCTACTTCTGAGTAATTTTAGCGCCCCAAGTTAACTGACTGCACGGAGCGATATTGCTCTAGTCGTGCCCGCCAGCTGCATCGCCCTGCTTTCATTTATTTATGCATGGCATCGAAATGTAAAAAAAAAAGTTTTTTAACAAAAAAATTGTTAACTCTTTTTTAATGAAATCTTAAAGTGTGATGTGTGTGAAATCTTTAAGTGGTTTAGATACGATAACTTACCACAATAGCAAGGAAAAAAAAAGTTTTGTTTTTTTATTTTTAACCAAGCTAAATCCCGTGCAGGGTTAATCTATACCAGTAATAGATCATGTGGTTTTATGTAATTACACGAATTCGTTTACACCCTGTACATGTAGGGTATTGTAATACTTGCTGTTGGTATGATATTGACTGCTGCGACAGTCCAATAGACTATCAGAATCAGATCTTTATTTGCTTTGAATGTAGAACTAGCTTGTAGTTATCGGTTTTATTTTTTTGTGTGTTCGTAAAACCAGGAGCCCAACTCTACTCACAGAATTTTTTATCAATTGCAATTGAATCGTTCATTCACAGTTTTCATTTACGAAAACTGTCTCAATGTTTGGTTTTGTTTTTGTTGTCAAACAATTTGATAGTTTTTGTAAACGAAAACTGTCTGAATAAAATATTCAGTTGTAATTGATAAAAGTTTCTGTTAGTAGAATTGGGTTTAAGGTTTAATGGAAGACTATACAATATTATAAGTTAATACCATAACCATAATCAGCCCATTGCTGTCTCACTATAAAGCAGGGGTTTCTTCTCAGAATAAGAAGCAGGGCCTTAAGCCATCATGCTGGCCTGGTCCAATTTGGCGGAATACACATAACATCTTTTTTTTTTTGTATTTCTCTGTTGTGCTCTTTTCCTCGTGACCAGCATTCTAATTGCGCATCACACTCGTAATCACTATTGCTTTGAATTTGGCAATAAAACAATATTCATTGCGTGGTACATAGTTGTGGATAAGTCGAATTGTTAAAATAAAATGTAATATAGTAAATAGTTGAACTGTCAAAATCAAAGCCATAGCGATTACAAGTGTGTTGCACAATTAGAATGCTGGTCCTTCATCGTTGACGCGGGGCGCATGAAAAGAGCCTCCACGAGTGATCATACTTCAGTACGTCCGGCGCACACTGGGCAGTCAGCCCCGCTACCATCCTTGCTGACGGGCTAATCTTTTCAACAAGGTATGAGCTATTCTTGTATAGCTCGTGCCGACACGATAGAAGAAGAATGTCGACGCAAGTGCTAATAAAATATTGAGACATGAATTCGAAAAGTCAGATGCGCAGGCTGGGTTTGAACACAGACCCTCGTAAATTAAAGGCAGGCGTTCAACCGCTAGGCTACCACTGCTTGACACCATCACTGGAAAAAGCCTCCACCTTAAACAATACATTTGTATCTTTTTATGGTACTCTTGGGAAGTGAATTGGTTTACAACCCTTATCTGAGAAGACACATGAAAACGGTCAAGGCATTGTATATTTCTCTACTTACACTCAAGCAACTACATTTACCTGTATACACAGGTTGTTCTGAAACTCAACGTCAACCCGGGAACAAAAGATAAGGCAGATCATGGCAGCTCAGAAAAAAAAGTGTAATCGTTTTCGAGTTTCAAAGTTACCGTGAATAAAATTTTACCTTATATATGTATCTATTAAATGTGTTCTTAAAAAAGTATACTAATAAAAAAACACTATTTATTGGTTTATGTGAAATATAAATAATTTTGATTGATATTTTCCTACTGTGTTTCCTAAGCTATCACGATGGACAAAATTGATTAAAGTTAGTTTTTTTGAACGTCAATATTACAAAAGACAGTCCCAATAAAGCACGCTATTCACAGCTTCCTAAAGCAGTTTGCGCAACAAAGTGGCTCTCTCCGTCCACTTCAATAGCTCATATACACAGTGTGTAAACGAATTCGTGTAATTCCTTCAAATTACATGATCTATTCATGATATGATTAACACCGCAGAAGAAAGGATAAAAAAAAATTTTTTTTTCTTGCTTTTCAATTGAAATAGTATTAAAAAAAATCACATTAACCAATAAAGGCGCTTACGAAAAGTCGAATTTAGGTGCACGGTTCCAATTAATCATTTCCTACGAAGAAAAGCCGGCAAGAAACGCCATGTTTATTCTTTTAACAAAAAACAAACTAAGCTGCCTATCATTTAATTTTGTTCCCGAGTTGACGTTGGATTCCGGGACACCCTGTATACACAGTCCACAATTAGTCTAAGAGCCCACCCCAAGATTCGCCTCGACATGACATCCCAAAGTCCCAGACTCCTAGACAATAAATCTCAGGACATTCCCCAGTGAAACATTAAAGTCTTAGTTAACCGTTTGATTTGTCGTGGTGTCTTGAGTTGATTGTATTGTCTGTCCGTTTGTGGTCTAGATGTGCCTTTTGGGATAAGATTAAAACGTTGTGGATATTCCATAGTGGTTGGATGTCAAAGGATGGGAATGATAGTTTAAGTGATGCCTAAGCACTTAAGGATAGACCGAGAAACTGGGGCTTGAATACCGGAAAAAAATCCAAACCGGTTATACCCAATATACGAAGTTTTCTTATCGGTTTAGTTCTACCTTTAACTCTTCTTAAACGGTTTTGACTTGTGGGTAATAGTAAAACGGTTTCGTTGAATAAACCGGTTATTAAAAGTTTTTCCGCTAACAACTAATGCATCGGTGCGCAATGATTCAGTTTTAAACACACGTTGATTGCAAATAATCGACGTCGGGCAAATATCGTTATAGTCAATCATAAAATAAAGCATAAAAATGGCTAAGTAACTGTAAATCTTTGGAACTCGTGTGATAATCAAGCGGTTATTACACGGATTCCAACGGCTTGGTAAAATAAAACTATTATGGTTTGAAAAACACTCATTAAGTGGTCGCACTCAAAAGGAAATAATCAAAAGAACCGGTATCTAGAACGATTAATAAACGGTTTTTGAAAACCGGTTCCAAGCTTTGCGAGAAACAGCTGTGCCGTGATTTCGGTTGAACTGTGCTCCAAGAGCAATCTAAAAGTACCTACTATCAGACTTTTCTCAACATTCAGTCCGTCGGTCATCGCTCGTGTGGGTGCAAAACTTCGATTAAAAGTTGGGTCTTGTACCAGACAAAATAACAAAATTTTATTAAATTTTGAAATGTATGTAATAAAAAAAGTTAAACCTTTCGCCGAACGCGTGTAAGTTTTAGCTGGAATGTAATATAGGACACCATGTCTGTATACTTTATTTTTACATATTTTGTACAAACACAATTATTTAAAAATTCAAATTATAAAAATATGCAAACAAGTTTACGTATTATATTGCGTTTCGTTACTTTATTTTAAATATTTCTCTGCAGCATAAAACATACGTGCACGAGCATGTATGCATATACAAACATTGCATTGCAGGAATAATCCGTAAAGTTGTTTGTTTCAATGGATACAATCCGCGTAAACAGAAAATATTATATAAAAATATGGCTTTGAAATATATAATAAACAGATCTAGATGTGGACTAAAGAACCTCCTCATTATCCTACTCTTTATTGTTGTTCGTAAACAAATCATACTTGGGCCCCTCAAAGGATAAGACAGAGCGTGCTTTTAAATTGTGCACAGACATTTCACCAAGAGAGCAAGCCACTCACACACTCCCAATTACACATACACAAACACACAAATATGCTCACAAACTCAAACAAAGACACACACACACATAAATAAACAAACACACACACGTATTCCTTGTTGTCCTTTACCAAAAATTCTAACCTTATTTTGACGTAAGCCGTATTTTAAGATTCATCATTTCCTTTTCAAAATGATTACCATGTAAATTATGAAAGTTCTGGCAAAATTCTGAAGTTTAGACAACTTCACGAGGTTGCCGGGTCTGCAAAAAAGTTCAAAGACTTTGACCACGCTGTCGGAGATCCGTGAATCGAATAAATGTGAAAACACTTGAATTATTTTTACATATATCTACAGGCTATAAGGGACGGTGTACCGGAAACTGAAACAGTGAATTCAGCTTATTATTCAAAATTGAAAATTTATGTGAAAAAAAATCTTGGAATTTTCTGAATTTACCGGAATTTTCTAATTTGCCTATATTTTATCGTATTTCAATTAACGTTTTGAAAGGTAAATGAACTGCGTGCAAACCACAACCCGTCTGGTTACCAAAAATTTACACAATGAATTCAGCTCATTATTTTGAATTGAAAATCCGTGGAAAATATCAACGAAATCTTCCGAATTTTCCAATTTGTAAAGAAAAAAACATTTTACTGTGTGTCCTAATAAGATTACTTTTACACTAGAGAAATGTATTTGTAGAAATAAAAGTCGGAAAAATCGGAAAGCTCTGAGCAAAATTTCCACTTTTCAATTCCACATAATGGGCTGAATGTTTCAGTTCACTGTTTCAGATTTCTATACACCGTTCCTTACACCTAGTTTATCTTCCTACTTTATTAGGAGAGTAGTTCATTGAGTTCATTGTGGGTCGGGAAGATGTGTGCAGAGCTGTTGAAGAAGTATTGTGCAATGAATTCGACCGAGGTGTATTTTTACTATGAAGAGGGTAAGGTGGCGTCTTGGTTTAATGATGCGCGCGAGCTTACAGACTTACTAGGACTTTTAATCCCCTAAATACACTTGTTAATATTGAATACAGTAGCTCATTAATGACAAATTAATATGTTTAAATACTCACCATTACCTTGAAGCTGTGTTCTTGCGTTTGACTCGAGACGGAAGGGAAAAAGGTGCATTCGTCGCCGTATATTTTGATGTATCAGTTATAGACCAGTAGAACAGGTACAGACAAACCCATACATTCTAATACATACATAAACTCACACCTTTTCCCAAGGAGGTAGGCAGAAACTCTAGAACGTCAAATGCTTCGATCCTTACAATGCTCACGAAGCGGAGAGAGTTGAGTTGAGAGAGCCACGTTAATACATCTTGTCATACACACACGCCGATTGAGAGTAATAAGCACGTGTTCTTTTTGAAGAACATCACCAATAACGTCGATGTATGTCCTTCTGTCTATTGGACTTTTCCACTGATCTACCTTATAAATTGCTAGGAAATGATTTCGTTGAATCCCCTTTTTTCACATAAACCATTACAGGCGCTTATGAAAAGTCGAATTTAGGTGCACGGTTCCAATTAGTCGTTTCCTATGGAGAAAAGCCGGCAAAAAACTCCATGGTTACTCTTTTAAAATCCATATCTTTAACAATTTGAGTGGGTACAGTTATGACTTAGAATAGTTATGAGACAGCAAAGTAGACTTAAGAGCAGGAACCACACAAAAAAACAAAATGAAAAATATGGTCACAAATTAACTAGGTATCCAGGCATCTAGCAAGTCTACAAAGTTCTCACATTTACAAAGGGTAAAATGACGCTGAACTATATAAAACAACTAACGTGGTTAATTGTCATCAAAACACATTACAAAGAAAATCACTGTATAATAAGATAAAGATATCTTGAGAGTAACGTTAGTACTAAAAAAGAAAGCTAATCGTAATGAGGTTAGTTAATAGACATACACATACGACGTTAATGTGGTAAAACCCTAAAACCACTTGTAAATGATGGACTGTGAAGTAGATTTAACTGTGTCACTGTGTACACGCTGGTACATGTAATAAGCATCCTAGTACATTGTTTTCCTTTCGTTCCCGAATCACGTGGAAACAATTTCCAACGTTTAATTTTTGAAACAAGTTGCTACCCTTTTATGAAAGCCTTGCAGGGTAAAACGTAAATTAGACCGAAATAAGGGCTGTATATTTTAGCACTTTTTTAATTAGTACGTAGGTGTTTATTTATTTATTACGCTTAATATGTGAGTGGAGTTAAAAATAGCAGAAAATGCCCGTACCCGGTGTGTTTACGGTACAATGGTAGGTAGTCTGAAATGGCAAGACCAGGTTACATTTGGAAAATCTAAAAACAAACCGCTATAATCTTTTATCATCGATAGAACACATAAAGTTCGTTTTTTAATCCCTGAGACTGAATTGACAGGTGCAAAACGTCAAATTTGAAAATAATGTTCCTAGCAGCGATTACGCACTGCATCCAATCCAGATCCGTGAAAATAAGAATGTAAAAAACTCGGACCGAATTCGGTGCTTTGCGCACTGCAACCGATCCGAATACGTGAAAATACGAATCTAGAGTCTAAAAAACTCGGACCGAATTCGGATATCGCTTACGCACTTATCCGATCTCTGATCCAAATTCAAACAATTCAGGGGCCATCTTTGGCATATCCATTTTGGCGTCCGATTTGAATCCGAAGTAATGCGAAAGCGTTCATACAAACAGTACTACGGCTACTTCGGTCCGTCAATTTTTCTTCACAATTGGAAACTCACGGATGACGGAGAGAAATCGGATGACGGAAGTCAAATCTAGTGCGTAAACTACCATACAAATATTTCTGACTAAAGTACCCGTCACGAGAAGCTATAAATTTTGTAAATAAAGAACTTCTACAAAGTTACGTAGCGACAATTCAATCAACAACAAATAATCCCAAATTCAATCAACTCAAAGTTACATACGTGTAATACGAAACTAACGAGCAATTTCACTTAGTCGGGTTATATTTTAGCGATATAAAGCGCTATCGTCTAATGTTTTGTGGTACCGGAACGTGTCTGACTCATGGAACGTCAACATTTGGTCCCGCCATTTTGAAGTAAGTTCACGCTGACGCTGTCAATGCTGTCATTTGAGTTTTGAATGCGTTTCAGTTTGTTTGTGTTGTTTTCGTAGATTATTATTTATTATTATATAAATAAAATAAAAACCATTATATAAAATGAAAATCATTGCAAAACTGTTTTTTTTTATTTGTTCCAAAGGTTGCGAAATCCTGAATGTCTGTTTACAAAATTTATAGCTTCTCGCGACGGGGACTTTACTTCGGAACGTATTTTCTCGAATTCGGATCGGATACACTGCGTAACCGCTCTAAAATTAACAATGTTGACGTTTGTGCCTGTAAATTTTGTCTCAGAGATTGAGAAACGGACCTTACATATTTTACAGAACAGATCTGATGATCATACGATTTCCAAGGTTAAGCTACACTTGCCACGGTCAGTCTGTGGATGGGTAACCGTTGCAAATAGAGACCCCTCCGTGCTTCGGGGAGCACGTTCAGCCGTCGGTCACGGATGTCGTACGAATACCTATGACAGCCGTTACGGGTAGTCAGACGCCCGAAAGTCTGACAACCGGTCGGCCGCCTTTACACTTGTAAGTTGCTTCTGTAAAATTTATGTAAGAACCTTACGACTGTATTTACACATACTAATAAACTTACAGTAAATAATACTTACGTAAATTTTGTGAGTTTTTACTTGCGTAAATTATTACAAGCCATTTACACATAGGTACTAGGGTTTTCGCCCCGGGTACCCGGAACCGGGAATTCCCGGGAATTTGTGGATTTTAGGACCCGGGAATTATTTGGCGGGAATCCCGGGTACCCGGGAATTATTTGAAATGAAGAAATGATGATGAAAAATGAAGGGTCTGCACGCTTCCGAAGATTTTAGAGTATTTTCTGTCTCTCTCGCGAACTTAGAATGGGGTAAATGTATCGTGATGTCAGCACACAGTACTGTTGTCTCTGTCTAGTAAACAAATTCTAAACGCTTGATTTTTTTTTTGTAAATGTTTTATTTGTAGAAACTATTCACAATGCTTATTTTTTTCGTAATAGTTTCGAGATTCATAATGAAATTATACAGGATGTAAACGAATTTGTACACGAATTCCTTCAAATAGCGTGATCACAGATTAGCCCCAAAATGGTTTTTATTTTAAAGATAAGATTATTTAAAAAAAAAAAAGTTCTGTTTTCGAGCCCTTTTTGTGCCCCGAGTTAACCGACTGCAAAAAGCGATTTCGTGCTAGTCGTGCTAGCCAGCTGTGTCACCGTGCTTTCATTGATGAGTGGCGTCGAAATGTTCCAACGCATAAAATTTAGCATTTTTTTTATTTATTCCTCATTAGCTGGTTAAGTTTCGACCACGTAACGCAGCCGCAAAAAAAAAACAATTATTTTAAATTTTTAATCAAGTCAAATTCCGTGCTCGGTCATTCTACACCAGTAGTAGATCGTGTGATTTGAAGGTATTGCACGAATTTGGTTACACCCTTTATAGTCATACACCCTATTGTTATTGCGTAATATTTTGCCATATTTAATGAAGAAAAGACTTTTGTCACTAAAAAAAACTCGCGTCGTCGCACAATAAATGACTGTAATTGTTCCTAGTTTTTTTTTAATAATTTAAGAAAGTGTAAGATTTTTTATTTTAATAAGAAAAGTCGAATGGTATGTTAGACAATTTATCAATATAACATGTTTAAAGTATTTATTTACATAAGTTTCATGTTGAAATATACGAGAAAAACTATATTTATGAATGACATGATAATTCCCGGGTACCCGGGAATTCCCGGGAATTTCGAGAAAAAATTCCCGATTCCCGGGAACTCAAAAAGGCCGGGAACGCGAAAACCCTAATAGGTACTTACAAAAATCAAAATCGAAAATGCCCTCTCATCGTCAAGTTCAAGCAGCTGCTGCGGATATCATTTTAACAAATAAAAGAAGAAAGCTGGGTAAAACTTTAGTCCTTAGCTGGAAAACAGAATGTCACGAGAGGTGCATTTGGAAATCTTTTGATGGAGTTGAGATTGGAAGACCAACACCAATTTTATAACTTTATAAGAATGAATGCCACGGATTTTGAATTTTCGTTACTTCCTGGCTAAATTGCCCTTTCAAATTATGCAATTATCTAGCTATTTTCTCTGGAGTTGTAGTAAACATTTTACTTAGTTCAATAAAGAGTAAATTGAGTAAATATGTTTTCACGCAGTTTTTGTACTCTTTATTTTTGCAGTCTCATAGTATTGGGTTGTGATTCAAAAGCAGTAATTAAACTTTCTACTTCAGGTGGTGACCAATTTTTTGTTTGTTTGGCCATTGTTGCGGCTAATTAATTTGTAAGTTCTCAACTTATCAATTTGATTCGATAAGCTGTGAGACGATTCTGTAAGCAAACTCGAACACGTTTAGGCTGCCTTTACACTTGTAAGTTGCTTCCGTAAAATTTATGTAAGAACCTTACGACTGTATTTACACATACTAATAAACTTACAGTAAATAATACTTACGTAAATTTTGTGAGTTTTTACTTGCGTAAATTATTACAAGCCATTTACACATACTTACAAAAATCAGAATCGAAAATGCCCTCTCATCGTCAAGTTCAAGCAGCAGCTGCATATATCATTTTAACGGTTACGTATCATAATACCTACGTTTATTTTAACTATTTTCAACTTAACTACGCTTGACTCACATATGTTCATAACACATAATGATCGATTCAACTACAGTTTAACTTACCTAATCTTGATTAAACTAAAATTAATTGCACTAACGTACGATTCATCTAATGATTTTTTAAGATATTGGATGTTTCAACTATGTACGAAATACCTAATGGACGACTCGCCTACAGTTTATTAATACTGATAATTAGACAATGGTGAAAACATTTCTGCGAGCAACTTGGAAATAGCGCTCGCCGGCCGCTGCCGCGGCACCGCTCGCTTCGCTCGCTCGGCTCGCGCGCGGTTGGTCACAGTTCTAACCTAACCTAACCTATTTCACTCAGTTCAAAATGATGAATCATACAATCTGCCTGCGACTAGATAATTAGACAATGGTAAAAACATTTCTGCGGCAGATTGTATGATTCGTCATTTTGAACTGGGTGAAATAGGTTAGGTTAGGTTAGAACTGTGACAAACCGCGCGCGAGCCGAGCGAGCGAAGCGAGCGGTGCCGCGGCAGCGGCCGGCGAGCGCTACTTCCAAGTTGCTCGCAGAAATGTTGTCACATATACAAAATCACCAGTAAGACAAACACAAGACCACAGATAAATCAACAGTAGGTGAATCGTCCATTAGTTTAATCAACGTTAGGTGAATTAATTGTAGTCGAATAAACCGTAGATGAATTCTCCATTATGGATTTCGTCCATTAGTTATTACAAAAATAGGTGAAACGATCATTAGGTGTTTTAAACGGTAGGTCTTTTGACCGTAGTTAAGTTGAAAATAGTTAAAATAAACGTAGGTATTATGATACGTAACCCATTTTAACAAATAAAAGACGAAAGCAAAGAAAATGCTGGGTAAAACTTTAGTCCTTAGCTGGAAAACAGAATGTCACGAGGTGCATTTGGAAATATTTTGATGGAGTTGAGAATGGAAGACCAATACCAATTTTTTAACTTTATGAGAATGAATGCCACGGGTTTTGAATTTTCGTTACTTCCTGGCTAAGATGCCCTTTCAAATTAGGCAATTTTCTAGCTATTTCCTCTGGAGTTGTACTAAACATTTCACTTAGTTCATTATCTATAGAGTAAATTTGTTTTCACGCAGTTTTTGTACTCTTTATTTTTGTAGTCCCAGAGTATGGGTTGTGATTCAAAAGCAGTAATTGAATTTTCTACTTCAGGTGGTGACCAATTTTTTGTTTGTTTAGCCATTGGTGCGACTAATTAATTTGTAAGTTCTCAACTTATCAATTTGATTCGATAAGCTGTGAGACGATTCTGTAAGCTAACTCGAACACGTTTAGACTTGTAATTTTCAAAGTTACATAAGTAGTAAGAAATTATGATAAGCTAGTTACAAAGAGTGTTTACATTTGCAAATTTATCGTAAGTTAACTACGTAAGTTACTTACGTGAGTAAAACTTACAAGTGTAAGGGCGGCCTAACCTTAGGATATGGGCATTGCAGTATCTGGGTTGTGGACGTCTGATGGCAGTCGCCCCTATTAATACTGGTATTCAACCGTAACCTAGAAGCGTAAACTGGAAGCTGATCCCAACATAGTTGGGAGTAGGTTAGGCAGAAAAGGTACCATATTTGAGCAAATAAATATATTTGATTTCATTTGATTTGAATTACTGTTGTTTTAAAATATGTGATTATAAACTGAACCTTTTTCCATTGCAATTCGGTAATTATTTATTTGACACTCGTATTCAATAAAAAACAGCATTTCTATCAAAAAAAAATTTTTTTTTCGCCTATTTTTTTTTTTTTAATAAAACTTTGCCCCATACTAAGATTTTTCTTGTATCGTGGGAGCGTTTACAGACACAAATCTCATAAACAAACGACCACAACCGAAACAACCATCTGTAGGCCATACAAATTTTTGTTCCGTGTGGGAATCGAACTCACGACCCGTAGCGCAGAAGCCAATCGCTTAGCCACTGCACCAAACGTGTCGTCACTTGAAAATTATTTTCACGAGTGGCTACGAAAGCCTACGATTGCTACGCCTGCTACGCGCTCGTATTTTATTTTTATTTCTAACACACTGTCATTGTAACTTACACACAAAAGAATATCTACGTGTACGGCTTTTTCACGTTGCAACTGCAAAACGTAAATTGTATACCTTTCACGTTATCTAGGGCAAAAATAAAATGTATGCAGATTTATACAGAAATACTTTTATATAGCAATGTCTTGCTTCTTGCATTTTTTTTTACAAGTTTCAACTAAAGGTGAAACATTAAACTGATGGATACTATATCTAAAACAAGTATAAGTTCCTAGCAGATCATTCATAAGAGTTCCAAATCCTACTCCTGCGTTGCTTTATTGTGGCATCGAGTTCGCATTCCTTATCTGTTATGAGTATTTGCGACCACGGTAATTATTTCGTTTGCGGGTGGATGTTAAAAGTTTTAAGGTTTGTGTTTCGTAAACGTTATTAGCGTACGATATTAAATTTTACATAATATGTTAATGATTTGTTAGATTTATTATTATAAAAAACATAAACTGCTTAGTTTGTATGTCAGAGTTCATGTAATGCCATATTATATTTTAAATTCCAAGATGTTCTCAAGTAAGTGAAATCCTTGTAATTTCTTATTGAGAAATAAATTTCTATAACCATAAATCCAAACCTACAGTACTACAAACTACAACATAAGTGATGGATTATAGGTAAATTAAAGCCGGATTGGAATAAGAAGAATAGATTTAATAATCGGAACAATCTAACACAAGCAGACATGAGAGTATATCGACCAAGAAGAAGGAATTGCAGGGCGCCACCTACTGGCAGATTGATACATTAAAAATAACATTAAAAACTGTTTGGTTTATACTCAACACCTACCCTTAAACTAAACAGTTTTCAATCCAAGTTTATAAACACAATTGAAATGCTTTTCTTTACCTAAAGATTTAGTTAGTACATCTGCTGGCATATGTTCTGTGGACAGGTATTCTAAATTTACAATTTTATCTTTAACAACTTGTCGCACAAAATGATGCCTTATATCTATGTGTTTACTTCTACTATGATGTATATGACTATTACACAATTTTTGAGCAGACTGACTATCATTATACAATGTTACAGCAAAGTATTTCCCTAAACATTCATATAGAAAACTTCTGAGAAATTTTGCTTCTTTTGCACCTTCGCACAAAGCCATGTACTCCGCTTCTGTGCTTGAAAGAGCCACGGTTCTCTGCTTTCGACTTTCCCATGATATAGCTGAACTACCTATTTGAAATACATAGCCTGTATAAGAACGGCGATCTAATTGATTTGATGCCCAATCTGCATCAACATAGCCTTGAACAGAGAATGTAGATCTTTCATACACTATGCTATAATCCATAGTATTTTTCAAATATCGCAAAATTCGTTTCGCAGCCTTCCAGTGTTCTTCAGAGTAGCAGTTATTGAATTGACTTAATGAACTTGCTGCGAAAGCGATATCTGGCCTTGTACATACTGCTATGTACATAATACATCCTATAAGACTCCTATATCTGGAATTGGGATCACTTTTATCTCCTTTTTCAAATTTCATGCCATTTTCCAGTGGCGTACTTGCTGGCTTACACTCAGCCATCTTAAATTGTTCCAAAACTTTTTGGATGTAATTTCTTTGATCAAGAATAATTTTATTGTTTTCTTGTCTCAAGCGCATTCCCAATACATGTGTAGCTCGGCCAAGATCTTTCATTTCAAACATCTTCATTAGTTCCTCTTTCAGCTTTCTCTTTTCAGGTGTTTCTTTACTGAATATTAAAATGTCATCGACATAGAGAGCCAGTATGATGAGGTCTCTATTGTTATCTGACTTTATGTAAACACATGGCTCACTGAGTGATTTTCTGAACTGAAGATCTGTTAGAGCTTTGTTGATCTTGTCATACCAGGCCTTTGATGCTTGTTTGAGTCCATATATTGCTTTGTTTAATTTAAAAACATAATTTTCTTTTCCTTTTACTTTATACCCATCTGGCTGTTCCATATACACGGATTCCTTCAAATCACCATTGAGAAAAGCCGTTTTAACATCCATGTGATCAACGTGCATGTTCATGTGCACTGCCAGGGCAAATAAGGTACGTATGGTAGAATATCTTACCACGGGTGAGTAGGTTTCTTGGTAGTCTATTCCAAACTTCTGGGTAAACCCTTTAGCAACGAGACGAGCTTTGTAACGTAGTAGCTCACCGTCTGTTCCCAACTTTTTCTTGAAAACCCATTTACACTTCACTGCTTTCTTCCCAGCAGGTAGTGAAGTCAAACTCCAAGCTTTATTCTTTTCGAATGATTCATATTCATCTATAATAGCTTTCTTCCAGTGCTCTTTTTCAGGTCCTGACACCGCTTCTTCTATGGTCAATGGTTCATCGCTGTGGTTCAATGCTGTCATCACAGTTTCATTAATAGTGGTGTCCTCATAGTCACTCGTTGATATATCCGAAGCCATGTCAGGAGTCCATGTGGCATCTGAAAGATGATCAGAACAAGAACTCGAATCAGATAGTTCTATCACAGGTTCCTCTGCACTATTATTATTTGAGCTCTGTTCGTCCATAGTGTTATTACTGTCACTATTGAGATCTAACTGACAATAATCAGTAGTATTATTCTGATTATGTTCCAAGTCTTGGTACATTTTCCCTTCTAAAAATTGTACATCTCTGGCCTTAATGCATTTCGATGGATTCTCTGGATCCACAAATCGATAACCTTTCGATTCACCACAATATCCGACGAAAATGAGCTTCTTACTCTTTGCATCTAATTTCTTACGCTTTTCATTAGGTATCATTACGTAACCAATACAGCCAAAGACTCGTAAATTAGACAGATTTACTTTAATACCAGTCCATTTTTCCTCCGGTGTTGTATCTCTCACTGCTTTACTTGGTGACTTGTTTTTAATGAAGATTGCGGTGTTGACTGCCTCTGCCCAGAATCTCTTGTCCATTTCTGCGTCTTGGAGCATACAGCGAGCCGCTTCCATGATAGTGCGGTTTGCCCGTTCTGCCACACCGTTCTGTTGTGGCGAGTATGGCACTGTCGTTTGATGCTCGATGCCATGCTCTCTCAGGAATATCTGGAATTGTTTATTCACATATTCACATCCATTGTCTGTCCTAATTTTCTTTATTTTCAAATTAGTTTGATTTTCTACATAGCTCTTGAATGTCTTGAATACTGACAACACCTCATCTTTAGTTTTAATAAAGTAACCAAAGGTCATTCTCGTGTAATCATCTATAAATGTTAATAGATATCTTGCACCGCTGAATGAGGAAATAGGCATTGGTCCACACAAGTCTGAGTGTATAAGACCTAATCTTTCATTTGCTCTAGTGTAGGACTGCTTTGGAAAAGGTAATCTACATTGTTTTCCTTCAATGCAAGCTACGCAAGGAGTATATTTAGTATCAGTGTAATCAATTCCATTAGCCATACCTTTCTTAAGTAGACCCATACTCCTTATATTCAGATGTCCGAGTCTGCGATGCCATAACTCCTGTGATGAGTTTGCGTCGCACAGATTTGCAGCTTCTGTTCCTTGCCCTTCAGTCGTAATACTAGTAGACTGTTTCTCTGTCAATGACAGACTTGTCATCATTGTCTGACAAGCAGCAGCCAGCTCGCTTCCATCTGTCGATGTCTGTAGTTGATAGACACCATTCACCTTTGTAGCCTTAGCAACTGTCATCTCACCATAGCAAATTCTACACACTTGTGTGTCAAAGTGCACTTGCAGTCCCTTCTCTGTCATTTTATTAACAGAAAGTAGATTCGTAGACAAGTCCCGGACAAAAATAACCTCACTTATCTTTAAAGTTTGTTTTTGTCCTTTCAACAACAATTCTACATCACCGTGTCCCTCACTATATATCTTTTGATTGTTCGCCACTGTAACCAACCGCGGAGTGTCCACAACATAGTTTTTTAGAATATTTCTGTTGTTTGTCATGTGACAAGTCGCACCGGAATCTACATACCAAGCATTTGAGTCAATGTCGACCGCCAAAGCTGTAAGTAACGTTCCGTTCCATGCTTTTTCACTTTTCTCACTCTTTCCATCACTTTTGATTTTTGTTGGACAGTTTTTCGCGAAATGACCCGGTTTTTTGCAATTAAAACACTTAATTATTTTTGTAGAATTTTTTCTTGTTGATTTAAATGGCCGGTTTGACATCAATGCACTCTCTTCACTCTTCTCAAAGTCTCTGCGTAAATTTTCTTGTAACAGTTTGCTTTTCACGGTTTCACTGCACAGTTTAATGTTCGAATTTTCTAATGCCATAATCAATGGGTCATAGTTAGATGGTAACCCACTTAGCATCAAAACTGACAAGAAATCATCATCCAATGGAGCACTAATATCTCGTAATTGTTGATCTAAATCGCAGATCTTCAGGAGATAGGCTTCCATATCACTGAACTGTTCCAATTTTAATCCAAATAATGTACGCAGTAGTCCCAACCTTCTACACAGGCCTCTGTCTTCGTATGCCCTTTTTAGGTTAACCCAAGCCGCATACCCGGTTTCTGCATTCCGAACATGCGAAAATGACGACGGCTGAACCATCAGACATATTTTCGCCAGCGCCCTTTGTTGTTTACGAGGGTCCGTGACCTTGGGTATACCCGGCGTCGACTCTTCGATACAATCCCACAGGTCTTCGTGTATCAAATACATGCGCATCAGGAATTTCCAGTTTCCGTAGTTTGATATACCACTTAGTTTTTCAAAGTTGATAGAAATTCCAGAATTCGTCGCCGCCATTGCTCCCTGTGGCGTAGCACCATTGCCGTTTACAGACATTTTGACCTATTGTTGTTTTTGCGTACTAATATTACTTTACTCCAACTAATCGCGTATCCTGGGCCCATAACCTGATGGATTATAGGTAAATTAAAGCCGGATTGGAATAAGAAGAATAGATTTAATAATCGGAACAATCTAACACAAGCAGACATGAGAGTATATCGACCAAGAAGAAGGAATTGCAGGGCGCCACCTACTGGCAGATTGATACATTAAAAATAACATTAAAAACTGTTTGGTTTATACTCAACAATAAGTTACGCGCTTCGGCAATTTTCGTGTTCGCGAATTTGAACAAGTTATGCGACCAATTATATAACCCCTCTGGAATAAATCCAAAGAGCATGAAGCCGGATTTATGTAATATTATAAAGACATAAAAACAAAAATTGACCGGGTCGCATAATTCGTACAAGTTCGGAAACCCGAAGATTGCCGATGCGTACATCTTAAGTTGTAGTACTGTACCTGCTTTTGTCATAGTAACAACTTCGTTGATCTGTTCTAAAACCGGGCTAGTGGGTTAGTAAAGTTATATTTAAGCTAGCAAGTTAGAAGTTTATTTCGTCATCGATCAGTCGTCAGAGACTCGTTAAGTGGTAGGTTGCACTGACTGTAGAATACATTAAAATTCATAATTAGTTGATCATTTCCGTAGACAACAAGGGTATTTCATACCCTAATCCATTTTCTTTAACATAAGCATTATCAGCCCAGTACTGTCTCACAGCAGGGTACAGACATCTTTTCAGAATGAGAAGGGTTAAAGCGTTTATTACACTACCCGATTTTTAGGACCAGGTAGAAATAGTTCCGACCGAAGATCATGGAGGCCGGGCACCTTCACTATTATTATACTACACTGAATAAGAGTAAAGGTTTGTTTGTGGTACTGATTGTTTGTGGGTCTGCCATACCAAAAGATCGCTGGATGTCCTGCGCGTCCAGTATAATAACAACTTCAGGATGATGTTGGGGATGATGCTTCTGTGATGCATCGGGGATGTTTGCGCTGCATCGCACTGATGGCTTTCATGCCGTCATCCGCAAAAAACTGTATCCCAGATCTGCAGAATGCGTGGCAGCTGCAACGGAATTCTGAAGACTGTAGCGGATAGGATCTGTTCTCCGATATGGAGATCTCTTATTAAGAGAGTAATTTAAAAATAAAGGGTAAAAGCTTTTGTTGCAATCTCTTTGTTTCTGTCGCTACCCTGACCATGAAAATATAAGCTGTCTTTAGCCTTCGATCTCACATTGACCTAAACATAACAACTTCAAGGTTTAAAAACAAAGACTATTTATAAACTTCTATATTTCAATAAAATTACATAGACCACGCAACCAGCATCTTGTTATAATTACTTACTTTTTAAATTACTAATTTTTTTTTAATGTATAAATTTTGCTCCGCTTTGGCAATACTCTTTTTTCGTGGGTGCATTAACAAACACACATCTGCACATGCACAAACGACTAACCCAAAACAATTATCTGTAAGTATTAACCTGCATTAATCTAATACTATTACTCACACTACTGTACCTAATGGAATTGTCATGATCTGTTTATTTAATAATTTGTGTACACACAACACTTAGTCTTACTGGTTTAAGACATTTATTTCTCAAAAGAATTACAATTCATTTATCTGAGAAACACTGGTTGACTTATTGTAGGGTTATACCTACACTTAATAAAATATACGTTAATAAGAATCGTAGCGGACAAACGCACTGCTTATTTCTTAAAGAAACATCAACCATTTTAAAAGAGTATTCATGTAGTTTCTTGCCAGCTCTTCTCCATAGGATCTTTTGGAACCGTGCACTTGTTTTGACGTTTTAAAATTGCTTGAAATCTGGTTTATTCGAAATGAAACACAGACTTTAATTTTGACTTTGATACAAATACTTGTTCCGTGCAGGAATCGAACACGCGACCCGTTGCGCTGCATCCAATCGATTAGCCCCTGCGCCCATTTCGTCGTCATTTTCAACGTTGTCGTTTAATTTAACCGGTAACAGTTAAACAAATACACGAACATTTTGCCTAGCTTTTTCTCAGCTATATTGGGGTCAACTTTCAGTCTAACCAGATGCGGCTGAATACCAGTATTTTACACGGAGCGACTACCGTCAGACCTCCGCAACCCAGTTACTGGGCAATGCCGATATCCTCAACTTAGACCGGTTGTCAGACTTACGGGTTTCTGACTACCCGTAACGACTGTCACAGGTATTCGTAAGACACCCGACCGAGGATTTAACGTATTTTTCGAGGCACAGGGGGTCTCGATGTGTAACGAACGCTCACCCATCTACAAACTGACCGCGGCAAGCACAGCTTAACTTTGCAAAATACGATTCGCGCGGTTGATAATTAGCCACACGCTTCCAAACAACACACGAACGTCGTTTAAATACCGTTATGTTAAAACGACAACAATTCTAATAATTCATGCAGTTTTTCCTGAAATTGTTAATTAATTTGCTTTTTTACAGCTTACCCTATTATAACCTAGTTTTATTAAAAAAAAAAACTGTAATGACGACGTGTTTTAACAGGCAGTAATTGTTTCATTGAAATTGGAGTTGACCTATTAAAGTTAACATACGAACTACTTACACCATTTTGGTCATGCAGAATAGAAATTTGCGACAACTACTGCTATCCTAACTTTGGAATACTAGGCTAATTCACCTAATTATAGAAGTTCAGTTGCAGTGTATTTATTTATTTAATAATCTATGTACACACAACACTTAATAAAAGATAAGTAAATCAGGACCATTATCATAGCGTACAAAGGCACTGCTTATTTCTTAAATAAATCTCTTCCAGCAGACCTGTTAGAGGAGAATTTGGAACAAGAAATGTAGACTATAGCGAGTAAAAACAGAAGGACCAGATAAATATACAGACGCAAAGAACCACATAAATACCTACAAAAAGAATAAAAATATACATTAAATTTACATAAAATGTATAAAATACTACAAACAAATAAATATATATATAAATTACAGTGTAGTTGCAGTCGAAACATAATTTCTGTCAACACACAAGCACACAACATATTGAAATTTCGTGTGTAAAACATTTTAGTCAAGTGTTGTAGAAATTTTCGAACACCAAATATCATCACTACAGCTCCTGGATTCGAAGTTTTACCGATAAGTACCAAAAACTGCCATTATTAGCATTAATTACTAAAACTTCAAACCTAAGATGTCAAGTGTTGTTTTTTGGTGTTCTTAAATTTCTACAACACTTGACTAAAATTACAACATTTTAGTCAAGTGTTGTAGAAAGAACAATGGGCACTCGGCTAACATGCCTGTACTAGTAAAATCTAACAAAACTTAACTTGATGAAACATATGTCGTTTCATTCGCCTACATAACTATAACTAAGTACAGCCTTCAATATATTTTTAAAAGGTCGGAGAGACAAGATATTTTGCCACTTCCATTAACAGATTCAAAACGTGATGCACAATGCCAAGTCCATTAAACGAATGTCAAGTTAACAAGAGTAGAAGATCAATCGGAGTCTGTAAGCAATGCAAAAATATAAAAAAAGGGAAAATAATATAAAATCGCACCGAACACCAAAGAATATTGTAACAATAAGCGAGGAGAACACAGTCGTTGCCGAAACTACAACGACATGGTTACCATGGACACGGCCAGCACAGAAAACCACAGATTAGTTAATAGTAGCTAGCTACAGAAAACCGTCAATTTATTTTTACTTGTCAAGAATAGGGAGGGACGTAATCAATCGATTTATGACAGTATCGATTTTTAGATGTAAAATCATTCGTTTTTTTATCTAATTCATGGCTTTATTAAAATAATTTACCACAAAGTAACATCAAATTCTATTAGTGGCTAAGCTTAGTATAATATTGATGAGAGTTTATACGGTTGACATTGCCTGGGATTTTATTTCGATATATGAAATAAAATCATAATAGACTAGAAAAAGCATGGACTTCTCTAGTAACGTAAGTAATTACGGATGCGTTCGAAGTTAGATATTTTATACAGCGTTCTGATAAATAAAATAGTATATTTAAAATAAGATTATCTATATTTCCCCATCTTTAAAAAATAAACGAAGATATCCAATAAATATACTAACAATGCACTAATATATTGGTGACAGTTTCATCTCGGGAACAATTTCTGTTTTTTCCTAGTACAAAGTGACCATTGTTCTTTAAGAACACCAAAAAACAACACTTGACAAACACACAAGATATTGAATATGTGTACAAACACACGTTCAATATCTTGTGTGTTTGTGAGTTGACAGAAATTGTGATTTTTTTTTCTGAAGTGGCGGGCCTTTTGCTGCTCTAATCGCCTTAAATTTCGATCAAAACAACGCTTTTCGTATTCTCGTAATCGGCGATCGCAGTAAGATACGCTCGCGTGAGCATAACTGCAGCGTTACTGCAGCTTGGTCGGCATGTTATGAAATTACGTAAATTAGCCTACTAGTATAATTTTAATAACGATTAGTTCAAATTATACTACGATAAAATGTGGAGGTACAAATTAAAGTTATGGTGTTCTTAAAACTAAAATTGACTGGCTCGTTGGTCTAGTGGCCGCAAGCGGGATTGCTGAACATGAGCATGAGGTCAGGCAAAGTGTGTTATCGCTAGCAGGTATCACTGGGCAATGTTGACAAAGGAAGGTAGTCGTCGATATGGATCAACGCACCCGATGTTATTAACGCAGTGGTCATTTCACGAAACGGGAGCATTCCGTGTTGATCAGCTGAAGAAGTCTGACCTTTTATATCTGTCTAACTTGTCCTTATTTTATGATCTTGTAATAATTGTGTAAAGTATTATATTGTGATCTAGTTTATGTTACTAACACTAACTCAAATAGAAGTACTCTCAGTGGTGGAGAGTCTATGTTGGTTTTATTTACTACATTTACCTTGCTCGCAATCCTGACATACCGATATTAGCTATAACTGTAATGATAGAATCACCCTTGAACGATTATGTTGTTGTGTCTTTTACAAGTGTTATTAGGTTTTTCCGTGTAGAATTTCTCAATAGCAGCCCAGAGTCTGAATTTGTGCCGGGTTGATAGCAATATGCTCGCCCCCTATGCATGGGACTTGAACATAACGGCGAAATGAGGGTGTATTATACACCTCTGTCCAACCCTTCAGGGAATACAGGCATGATGTTACGTTATGTGTAAAAATAATATTGCGTAATATTTTCTGAAATTAATGCGAATCATAATTATTAATGTTTCTAAGGAGGAGCTCGTGGCTAAATAATTACAGCCGCATAGACCGATCTTCCGGGTTAAGCCACGCTTGCCGAGGTTGGTCTGTGGATGGGTGACCATTTACCATAGCGAGTTTCCTCCGTGCCTCGGAAAGCACGTAAAGCCGTTGGTCCCGGCTGTCATTTGTAGATCTTTGACAGTCGTTACTGTTGGTCAGAAGCCAGAAAGTCTGACAACCAGTCTTACCAAGAGTATCGTATTACCCAGTTACTGGGTTGTGGAGGTCTGATAGGCAGTCGCTCCATGTAAAATACTGATATTCAGCTGCATCCGGTTCGACTGGAAGCCGACCCCAACATAGTTGGGAAAAGGCTAGGCAGATGATGATGAATTATTAATGTTTCTATGCGCTATGGTGATACATAAGGCGGATTTAATGCCATAAGGCTGTCTACCAGTCAACCTTTGGGTTAAAAAGAAAATATCGAAATAGCTACAGAAAAAAAGATGATTTGACTATTATGTTTGCATCAAAATGGCGTAACTTATCTACTCGTATAGCCCAATACAATATAATTCAAAACTATTCAAACCCCATTAAACGCCCTTCAAGTACCTATAAAAAAGCTTAAGTTCGATCAAAACTCACACAAAAAAGATAAACAAATCGTTAAGTCTGCCAACTTATCTGCTATTGAACTTAAACGAACTCGAAAAAGATCTATATAACGTTTAGGCTAACGGCTCACTAGCGATTTCTCGAGACAACGTCCCGCAAGGGCACAGCTACATTATCGCTATTTCGCCAAGCTTACATCACCGCCGAAATTTGCAGCAATACAATTTGTACTCGTATTACTCGTATTGTAAATGTCAGCGTTGGAAGAAACGTTGATCTACGAGTAGATAGGTAGGCCTGTTTCACCCGGTTTCGGTACCCGCCGGTCAAGATTCACCGAGCTCTCCCGTAGAGTCCAGTCGTGTCTTTAGACTCCGCAGTCACACTGATAATTCAACCCTCATCAAGCTGTTTCCCCCTCAATCTCCCGCCAGCAACGCCCTAAGCCGAGGTCCGAGTCCCACTAGGGGTCGCCCTTGGTGCTGTTGTTGCTAGAAGCCATGATGTTAGTGTTGTATAAGTAGTTGGCTTAGATTAAAGTACGAGTATTTTACTTCCCGGAGGACTGGAGACCCTCAGGTCTCGCTAATAATTGCCCGGTTACGTAGAAATCCGCAAGGACCATCTACAGGTAGTCCTACAAAAATATTATACGGTTCGGTACGAAAACGCCCCGTTTCGCCTCCGGAGTGCAAAAGTAAAGAAAACAAAACCGAATGTTAGTAAGTTACCGAACCGAAATGTTATACGAACGCGAACGCACAGCAGAGAGGAGAGCTCTCGCCTAATACTTAAGCACAATTTCAAATCCGCGGCACACAATTTCCAGATATTTCACGAGGAGTGATGTTTCCGTACATTGTACTATTTATTATTCTGTGCGTTTGGTGTAGTACTGTATGTGCACTTCCTGGAGTAGGAAACTCGTCAGGTTCCTTATTTGTTACTTTACATCTTGTTATAATTATTTATTCACCTAGTTTTGAGCGTACGGCAACTGTTGAGTCGCGGCTGAAAATTAGCGTTAGGTAGTAAGAAATTATACTACTACCTAACAAAATGCTGAGCTGATGGCCCTTTTGCACTTACATATAATTGTTTTTATTCCTTTTTATTTATGTACCATTGCATTGTTTTATTTGTGCCAATAAATCTATCTTCTTTTTTTCAGGTAAAATGCCGCCACAATATCGGAATGAAATCGTTTATCGCATCGCCTTCGTTCAAAAATCGCTTATGCTATTGATCCTTCAGGCGTAACCTTTAATATTGTCACAGAAATTTTAGATATAGGCCAAGTTTTGCAATTTGAGAGCGAACTCAAACAACTGTCCGCGTCTTTAGTTTTTATCTACTTTAGTTTAGTTTCGTAGTGTCGTCTCGCGAACGATTTCGCAAATACGAGTTTTGAAGGTAGAAGGAGCAGAATTAAGGTGTTAATACTAGTTTTTATTAAAGAGTATAGACATGCAGTCTTATGATTTTTGGCGCCTGCAATGATAAGTATAATTTTTTAACCTTTTCTAAACCAAAAACAAATTTTTCTTGTACATTATCTTTCTCTAAGGGCATATACATAAAGGAAGCGGGTAACCGGCGCTGACCTGCCAGCGCTTGTCGGTACTGGTGCGTGCAGGTAACCGCTACTTAAAGAAAGTAGGTAGAAGCTGGGCTCGCATTTTTTTAACAAAAATACGCCTTATTTACTTGCAAATAAAGCAACAAATGACGGCCTACTAGCGCTGATCGGAGCAAGTCGGAACTTGTCGGCGCAGTTTGGAGCTTATCGGCGCTGGTTCGCCACACAGTATAGAGACTACCTGCGCCAACTAACTGCGCGGATCAGCACCGACAAGCGCTGACAGATCAGCGCCATCAACCCGTTTTCTAGGTGTATACGCACTAAGGCTTGAGAATTTTATATGCTGTTGTACTATAACATATGGTAACTAAATAAACGTTAAACTTTTATGCAAAGCATAAGTACACACGGCTACCTACATGTGGGAATGGAATGCTAAAGAGTTTCTGAACGAAGATCTCTGAAAGTTATGCGAGTGAATATTGAACCGAGTGCAAGTGATAGTATGAATTATCTGTGGCGAGGCGTACGTGACGACGACTTGAATTGAAACGTTGGTTGACTCTGTTAAAGATTTAATAAATAAGTTTTAAGATTTTGTCAATCCCACATTCATATTAAATTAAACTACACATTTCCAGTATGAGTTGATCTCGCATTGTATAGGCTTTCCGTACAAATTAATGCTCAACACGAAAATAAATCTTTCTTTACTTTTGGCCGAAAATTATAGTCGAGAAGTTATGTTACTACTGTAAAGCCAGGTCCGCTGCGCCGTGTTTTCGTGTTTGCAAACAGGATAACATTGTTTGCTAACCGAATACGAGCGTGGCCTAACAGTTTTGTTCGCAAAAACACAATAACATGTTAGAAAATTGGGGCTGCGGCTTTACTGTTGATTAAAATAGATATTTTTTGCGATGTCACATGGCTGAGTGACGTTTGCTATCATTTTTTAATTAATGTGTAGCGTTATCTCACTGCAAATCATGCATTATCGCTAAATAATAAACTCTGCATTATGAAAAATGCGTAGCGGCTAAACCCTTTTCCATGCGGAAGGGATCTGGACAGCCTCTAAAAAAGCGCTCAGCAATACGCAGGAAGAGGCTGATTATGCTACATCATAAAAAGAAGCGAAATGTCAAAGGTCCGACAAACAAGTGCGCAACATGTCGACAGATTGTTGGAACGACATATCAGAGGTTCGACAGGCCGTTGGAACGACATGTCAGGTCAGAGGTTCGACAGGCCGTTGGAACGATAGTCAACGAGGTGTACTCACCTATTGACCAAGTAGCCAAACCGCGAGTGAGCGAAGCGAGCTCGGGACTTGGAGCACCTCGACATGGTTAGTTTAGGTTCGAATGGAAAGACAGGGGCTTGTGAGCGAGCAATGCGAGCAAAGTAAGCCCCCATCATCCCCTTCATCATACAACTCAACTAAGTTAAAGTAACCGCCTCGTTAATCGTATCTTTACTGTTGCTCCAACAACCTGTCGAACCTCTAACATGTCGCTGCAACAATCTGTCGAACCTCTGACATGTCGCTCCAACAATCTTTCGAATATTTGACCTGTCGCTCTAATGACCAGTCGAGCTAATGACATGTCACACACTTTTTTGTCGAAACTATGATACACAGTCTAAAAAAACGAATTATTAAATAACAGATAGGCATCAAAGAAATGCTATTTTACTATCTTAACTATTCATTACAAGCCTGAGATGAGACACTAAGCCATTTGATAGAGAACCTAACGACTAAGATCTAGACTGGCGATCAAAATATCGTTATAATAAATAATTTATGTCTAAACTCGGTTTACTAGCAGGCCTAGGTATTATTAATCTCAGACACAAGCGTTGACAAGAATAATAATAAGCACTTTGTTGATACTTGTCTGAAGTCAAGATGGATCTTGCCTAGAACTTTAAATTAATTACCAGTATTAAGCGTAGGAACTCTGGTGGTTGAACGCTTGTGTTCCGTGAAATAAGGTTTTAGTTCGATATGACCCGGACTTTTCGAATTCATAGTGGATCAGAATTTGTATATCACTTGCGTTAACGGTAAAGGAAAAAATCTGGAGAAATGTTGCACACATGTGTCGCTAGCTGGCAACACTGGGCAACGTTTATAAGATAAAGAAGGGTGGCGTTATGAATCAACACACCTGATGTTTTAAAGCTGTTGTCATTGCGCGGAGCTCGCTTTCTGTGTCGATCAGCCAAAGAAGTTTGACCTTTATTATCAGACTAACTTGTCTTTTTGTTTTTTTCTCTTCCTATGTAAATTAAAATGTTGTGACCTATCTCATATTACTAACCACTAACGCAAACGTAAGACCTCTCAGTGGTGGAGAGTCTACGAGTATATTGGTTTTATTTTCTATTAGCTGACCCGCCGAACTTCGTACCGCCATTATTTTTTTGTGACTCTTTTTTATGTTTTCTTTTATACAAGTCTGGTCCTGACAATAACGAATACACAAAAAAAATATTATACAATTTGGTGCAGACGATGAGAGAAGAAGCGAGTAGAGCCAGAAACAAGAAACGAGTTGGCGAGCAGCGAGAAGCGAGGATGCAGTTCCGATATTTTTGTCGCTAGGCTATTAGCGAGCGTACGAGTGCGGCGGGCGATTACTCGCACCACTTGCAAATGACTGCTGGCTGGTCTCTCGGTGTGAGTTCTGACCGCTAAGCGAGCATCGCTGAGCGAGTATAATCGTTGATAGCTCTTGTCGCTCAGCGACAAACTAGTAGAGCGAGTCCTCGCCGGCAGTGTAAACAGTCAGCGATCAACTATTAATGTATGCATCTCTTTTATTTACACTGAATGTATATTTATTGTACGTTTCTTGAGCGAGAAAATAGCCGATAGTTAGTCGCTTCCTCGCCGGCGGTGGGACAACTGCCATAAGCGCGTACATACATTTCGGCGATTTATTTTTATTTTAAAGACATTAAGTATGCCCGCATTGTACCTGACATAGATAGATATTAGCTATAACTGTAATGATAGATTCACTCCTACATTATTCTGTTAGCTCTCTATGACATATAAATGAGCAAAAGAGTTATTGATGATGTGTGTAGTCTGCCAAAGAGGCTCAAGCCCAGCAGTAGGACAATATTAGGCTGATAAAGCTTAATCTGAAAGTTTTAGACCGCTCAGTGATATGTATGTCGCAGTATGATAGATAAAGCCGTAATCTTCTTCTTTTATATAAAGAGACTGGTACTGACTGACATTTGATTCATCAACGCAGAGCCTAAACCACTAAAGCTAGAAATATGAAATTTGGACAGTAGGTTCCTTATATGACGAAAACATCCACTAAGAAGGGATTTCTCGAAATTCAACCCCTAAGGGGGTGAAAAGGGTGATTAACGTTTGTACGCAAGTCCGTCATTTTTGAAGTAAGAAGCATGAAATTAAATATTAAGCTTTTTGGTTAGGAGTAAATGTACACGTATTTGAGCGTTTTTGTAAATTCAACCCCTAAAGAGGTGAAATAAGTACCTATTGTAAGTTTGCATGAAAAATCTAATACTTTTGAAGTAAGAAGCATGGAATTCAGTATTTAGGTTACTGGTCAGAAATAAACATATACGTGTTTCAGGGTTTTTGGAAATTCTACCCCTAAGGGGGTGAAATAAGTGTTGTAAGTTTGTATGAGAAATCTGTTTTTTTTTATATTTTATACCTGCATTAGAGGGCTATAGAGCGTTTAAAATTTCACGCAAGCGAAGCTGCGGGCAACAGCTAGTGTAGTTATATCCCTAGTGATATAATTATATACCGTAACATAGTTATACAAAAGCGATTCAATCTTAATAGTAATATAATTATAAAACGGTTCAAGTTTAGTGATATAATTATATTACTAGAACCCCTAGCCGTTTTTTGATCATATTCTTAGCGATAATTTGGGACACCCCGACACGCATAAGTTAGGTTCGAAGGGAATGACGGGGGCTAGAGTGAGCGAGCGTCGCGAGCGAACGAAGCTCCCGTCATCCCCTTCGTGTTACTTTAAATCCTGCAGACAGAAACAGTGGCCCCGCCCAGCGGGGCTCCGTCGACTCTGCTTTGGAAACCCAAACAACCTTAATCTTTCTTTAAGGATCTTCATATATATGATCATATCGCTAGGCATATGATCGTATAACGGCTATAACCATGTTACTGCGACAAATATAATGTTTTATTTGATTCTATGGTAGATTTATAACTATTTAACTAGATTAGTTTAGCCAGATAACCATATTACTAGATTGTGACCGTAAAAAACTATGTTACGGTATATAGTTATATCCTTAGGGATATAACTATATTACGGCTTTATCTATCATACTGCGACATGTACATACAGTATATTTTTTACCTCGCACGCTATAATAGAAATCTCTCTCCTAAAAAAGCAAATAGTAACATTATGTGTTCACTATGACAATATTAACAAATTCTATCTAACGCATATTGTAATGCTACTAAAACTTCGAACATTGCAGTTGCGTTTTATGCAAAACGTAACAGCCGTAACAATGCGCGTTCTTGTAACACGATACAATAATCGACAAGGAACGTCAGTCGACTTGTCTTTAATCAAAACTTACCCTGTGTCAAGCTTATTGTGTGCTCGAAGCAGATCTGTTACAAACGGTTCCCCTTCGAAAGTTCGACGGTTAATAAACTTTTCGGGCAACAAGCAACGAAATGCAAATTTATCATTTCACAAATCAACATTCCATGTAAAAATATTTCATAATCTTCACATCTCATGAAGTAATTCTTTCATATAATATTATCATTTTACAACGGCACATTATTAAATTTTTCCTAACATAAAAACGTTAAATCAACAAAGATCTATTGATATTTTTTTCTTTAATGTTTTGGTTATTTGGCGTATAATATATTAGGCAATTTGATCAAATAAGTACAGTATTTTTTTTTAAATTTCATTCTTTTCTTTTTTATGGTGGGAAGAAATGATCCGATTGTGTGAAGGATAGATATGGGTAAGAAAGGACTGAGTACTGAGATGACGGCATTAATTAAAATAGATCGAATTTATTGTGAACACGTAGAGGGACCAACCCGATAGAAAGTGGTTACTCTCACCTATACACAATTTTTACTAACAAAAAGCGTTCCCGATAACCTTAAAACTTTTCCCAAAGAAAAAAAATACAAAAAATCACAAAAAAACTAAATTGACACATAATAACAACGCTTACTTTACATGCGCACTTGTCTATCAATTTGGAAATCACGGCAACATCACATTCAACCTATCTACGCTACTATTTTGGTCTTAAACAGGCCGTTCCGTTGTTACGCGGCGTCTTACGTAGGCGGTTCAAAGCGACGCGAATTGCGAAGCGATCCGATGCGGTGACACGCGAATTCAATGCGATGCGGTGCGAAGCGGCGGTTTTGTCCTACGAGCTCGCGAACCGCCCGCCTCGTGCCGCCGTCATTCAGTAGCACTGTACGGCACCGCAACCAGTTCGCGCGAAAATATCAAGCCAACTGATCGCGTCGCTTCGCTTCGCACTGCACCGCACCGCACTCCACGTGCGTTTGGTTACGTAGGCCACTTCAATAGGTATCGACTGTTTGTTGTTTTCGCGTCGCGCCGCACCGCTTCGCGTCGCTACTAGATCGCTCACGTAAGATACCGCGTTATACTTTTTTTTCGTTTTTTTTTTTCTTTTAATTTTATATTTTTATTTATTAATGCTGTAAATTAACTGTTATTTTACATACGGTATACATAAAAAAAACTAAAATGATTGCTGATGCATTTTCAACCTAAGATACAAAGTTGGAAAGTCGCATGTGCCTGTAATGGCGGCAGAAACAGCTGTAGCGGACTTCCCCGGACGAACACTTTGTCAAGGAGCTCTACTACTTAAAGTTACAGAAAGTAGCAACCTGTCCCACTAAGCAAAGCCAAAAAGCCAATAAATCCACTACACATAAAGTTGCACAAGTGCAAATAACATTTCGAGCTACGAGCCCATTGCCTCTTCAAGCTGAGTTATAGTAGGGTTTCAGCCAAAACAAGCGCGTATTTACCCATACAGTTCAGCATGTTAATCTAAAGTTTTGTCGTGTTTTTTCCTTGTTGTCGCGTGACTGATTCTCGATCTATAAACCACTTAAGTTATTTTGTTTGTATATATTTCGGGAATGTCGTATTTAATGAGTTTTGGAGCAATTTTATCGAGTTTGAGAAAGATGTTAGAGAAATGATATTACACTCGGAAGCAATCCGGGTCAACAATATAAACTTTAATATCTCGGAAACTAAGAATGCTAGCTTATTTTAATAACAACAATTGTATAGACTATTTAAGAAATTTTATTTGAGTATATAAAATTTCACAGCCGGATTCATCGCTCCCAAGTGTATAGGGTTTTAAAGAGATATCATAACGGGACTTTGTTTCTCGATTTAAGTTAAATGGTACTTAAATTATCACTGAAGTAGTAGTTTAAGTCCATGGGGGGGTGGACTAAGAATATAATTCCTCTCCCTCGCGCGGGCAAGTAAGTCGTAAGACGCAATAAACCCGGCACCATAAATATGCCCAAAAAATAGTAATAGGCTCGCCACCTACTACATGGGACTTAATACAAGAGGCGAAACGTACAGATTCCTGTAATAGGACGTCTGCTTACCCTTTCGGGGATTACAGGCTTGAGTATAAATGTATGTAGTGTTTGAAATAACGTCAAATCCTGTTGTTTACTTTGCTTGTTAAAGGGAAATGCCCAGATGCCACACATAAAAATGCCTGAAATAAACAACAATGAAATATACGCCAAATTGCACTATAAGTCGTAGGGAACCCATATCATTTTCAATAATTACAAAAAAACTCGGCAAAACTTGTTCCAAACATCTTTTTCTAAAATATAGGTTAAGTCAAGGTTTAAGATTATTACGCAATAATTAATAAACAAAACTGCATTTAAATGTTTTAATCATCATTAAAAACCACTAACACATCATCAAGAAACTGTGCAGGAGGATTGATATTGGGTTGGTACCGGGCCCATGCTAAGTACCATATTATTGACATAGTATGGGCACAGGTACCAACTGTTCGCCGTCCCACGAGGCAGTTACAATAGCGATGCTGTAAAGCCCTTATCCCTGATAAGGAATTGTTAATTATTATATAAACAAAATATATTTTTTGAGAAATATGTCTGCTTTGTATTTTTCCTCGAAGTAAAAAGCAATTACCCGGAAGAGATAAATGCTCAACTAATTCGTTATCCAGTTCCCTACATATTTCAATCTTATAAATACCATTCGCTCGTGTGTGCTCGCCATAGTATGAGCGAGCCTGTTTTATTTGGTACGTACCACATGCCAACAAAACCATTTCGCTGTATGTCAGTTGTGGGAAATCAGCAACATTGTTAGGATTTATATTAATGCTTTGGAATTGCGCTCTGCGACGATTCAAATTATTTGTGATCACATAATCAGCTAGTATATTTTCTGTATACATATTCTGATGTATTATTTGCAAAATATCAACAGCATCTGGCCTGTCAACTATTCTAGTATAAAACCTATTAATTAATGCTGCTGCTATAGAGAAATCTACCATTAAATGTCTCGAAGCTCTATTAAAAAAATCTTGGCGAAATAATTTGAATTGCTGCTTGAATATTCCATTTACGGCTTCCACAACCCAGCGGCAAATAGTAACTCTTCGGCTTTTATTAGCTTCCAGAGTGGATAATTGAATTTCATTTACTTGCAGTGTTGATGGCATGTGAACACTATAATTGCAAGATTGCAAAAGTGGAATGGAATCCCTGAACCCTCTATCAAGAATGAATACGTCACCATCCTGAAAATATTGTCTCAATGGCTTACTGGGTTCATCAAATTCACTAATCATTATCTGAGCATCGGAAGTTGTTGCTGGATAAGGGCCTAACACATCGATTATATAGCCATCGGAGCAAACAAGCAAAAATGGCTTCACAAGGTTTCGATATTTGTGAAGAGAATATGTCTCTTTTTGGTACAAATAGTTGGAGCTTTTTTGTACATAGATATATGTTCCATCAATAATTACGACAGGCTTCCTTATTCCGTCGACTTCGCCAAACAGCCCATTTGGTAGAACAAGGTTTCTTGCTGCTATTTGTTCTCTTGTTATATGTCCAATTCCAAGGTTCATAGGAACAAAATCTTGATGCAGTTTTTCCCTTGCTTTAGCCATTAGACGTTCCAGAGTACTTCTCGGTATTTGTAGAAGAGATGATAATCTTTCATCAGAATCTCCAGTTCTCAATTTCATCAGGTAAGCTCCAAGGGCAGTAGAACCTCTATGCATTTGCGCCAATCGGGGCACCTCTCCCATTAGAGTACCAAAACTATTTCTACTCATTCCTAAAAAGTACCACACCATATGTTCTTCCATTAAGTGTATATTTTCGAAGTCCAAAGCACGACATTCATAATTCACAAATGATGCAAAGTCTTCAATGTGGTCCACAGTGAATTCATGATTCATATCTTCCAAAGCAGGGAGTTCATGCCAAAAGTCACTATTCAAATGATGACTACATATTTTTGAATTCTTTGGTATATAAAACTTGTAGTCCTTGAAGAGCCACACCCTTAATGAAAGTGGTACCACATGTCTATCAATCATATTACATCCTGGATAGAAACAATGACTTTGAGTATCAACTGCTCTTCCGTAATTAGGTAACAGTACGCTGGATCTTATTTGAGGAGGTTCTTCATGTAGAGGTATATTCAAACTACCTGCCTGACTGGGTACCGGACTCGGGCTTGGTGAAGGAGTAGTAGGGGGTGAGGTAGCCCGGCTGCATCGTTGCCAACATGGGTGGCAGATCAAATCCGAAGAACGTAGCTGCAAGCAAAATGAAAAGTAAAAGTTGGTTTTGTTTTACTTCAAGCTCGATGAACGAAAACCTATGCATAAAAAAGTACTCTGTGATAAGTTTTTAAAAGACATGATAGTGACGTTATTTGCACGGGATAAGAGGGAATTACACAGAATTAGGGCAGAGGAATGAACTTACCTGGCGTGGTTGGATTCTGTGTGCTACTACATTCATTATGTGCCTCTCACGATCACTGCTATTTCTTACAACATGTGATCGTTGTCGTAGAACAGACTGTCCACAGCAAACGCACACATGTTGGTGGCCTACTTGTCTACCTGGCCGGCTGGTTCCAGGTGTCTCGGTGATAGTGTGAACCGCTAATCTAAGACATGCATCACAAACAACACTACCTGGTTCAACCTGTGAGAAAGAACAAAAAACAATGTACTAATTGTTCAATGTCAGTGCGTTCAGTTCAATATAATTATTCACAAAAACTATGGAATGAATATACTTACAGCTAATGGTGTTATCCATGCCTGTATTAAACGACGTACTTCATCATTTTGCTCTGATACGACATTACGTCTCATCGCTGTAAGATCGAGATAGCAATTAACACAGTGTACGTTTCCATCCATTTTTAAATGTACACGGTGTAAGAGTCCAAAACAATAGCAGAGTCGTATAAAAAGCAGGTCCAGGTCCGTCGTCAAAAAGCCGAGTCGTCGTCAAGGCGGGTTCAATCTAAGTCGAGTTCGAAAAGGGGTAACGTGTGCAGAAGTAAAATCAAAATCCTTAAAAATGGCCAAAGTCGTCGTTATTATATCCTATTAAGTTATACTCAAGTCGCAAACGCAAAATGTGAATCGATCAATTCAAAACCACAATTCAACGGAAAAATGAAATGCAGTAATCAATATCAAACTGTCAGTAAGGCAAAGGACATGTTATCCATGCAGCCTACGATACTTTTTCTTATTTGAAAATAATTTTATTTTAATTAATATTGACATGCATATAATATTACTTTCATTAGATAAACGTTATAATTAGGTCGAATTATTCTAAATGAACGATAACTGTGCAATAATTCTATAAAATACTTCGATAAATTATTTGAAAATTCTTGTTTGGCTGAATGTCGATTACACATGTCAGATTAAACACAGTTGTCCATTAAAAAATAAGAATGAATTAGACGGATATCAAGCGAAATATTTTAAAGATCGTTATATTTTCCTCCTACGTTTACAAACTTGAGAATTATTCATTATGCATATTTAATTCTAATTAGAATTTAGGACTATTAGTAGTTTCCGTTCATTTCAAGCATTTTATGGGCGTTCCCCTTTCAGTAAGTACAGACGCTAGCACATCAAGCTACCCGAAACTGTTAAAGGAGAATGGGCAAAAAAAACCCAGATCCAACAGAAACGGCTTGTATTGGTATTTGTCACACTTAATGTCCTAAACAATCCTGCATAATTTTTTTTTTCCTCGGCTCCTTCTGTACCCATGAAAACGAGGTCAAAGATTGAAAAAGTGTCTGTTCCTGTATTATTGAAATCATTAAATATTTTATTCTAATCATTATATCGCAGTGCACTGCTTGATATAGGCAGTTCCTATTAATTGTCACCACACCAGGTGCTTGCTCAGATAATGGATTAAAACATTTAAAAGTGGTTAAAAAAACTTGTAAAAGTGGTTAGTACAATGAAAAATTAAAATAACCATTGAACTAGTTAACCGAAGCCCCCAAGGCTGTCAATAAGTCCTTCGGTCTATTAATATCATCAAGGTAGAGGTTTGACTATGCAGTCACTAAGAAGAAGAAGTCACACAGAAGTCCTCTGGACAACCATCCGGTGTTCTCTGACCATCTCACATTGTTGAGATGGAATAATCAGGTAGTTACTTAAACTCACGCCAGTATTGGCCGAAGGGTTGGCAGAGGTGTATAGTACTTACACCCACATTTCGCCGTTATGTTTACGTCCCATGTATTAGGGGGCGAGCCTATTGCCATCGACCGGGCACATATCCAGACTCCGGGCTGGTACTGAGAAATTCCACACGGAAAAACCCAGTGACACTTTGCCCGACCTGAGGATCGAACCCAGGACCTCACGCCCAGTAGTCGCGCTTGCGACCGCTACATCAACGAGACAGTCTAATTAGGTAGTTATGTCGAATAAATAGATGTGTACATATATCATTTTTCATTGTACCACTTTTACAAGTTTGATAATGTTTTAATCCATTATCTGAGCAAGCACCTGGTGTATGGACGATTAATAGGAGCTGCCTATATCCAGCAGTGCACTGCGATATAATGATTAGAATAAATATTTAATGATTTCAATAATACACGAACAGACACTTTTTCAATCTTTGACCTCGTTTTCATGGGTCCAGACGGAGCCGAGGAAAAAAATAATTATGTAGGATTGTTTAGGACATTAAGTGTGACAAATACCAATACTAGCCGTTTCTGTTGGATCTGGGTTTCCGATATATGAAATTTGCCCATTCTCCTTTACCCAATCAACCTTGAACCTAATGCTTTTGCGATAAAGGTGAAAATATTTTAAAGAAATTTGACACATTGTAGTAGCTTTATGTGCTGGCATCTGTACCAAAGATTTAAGGTACAATTCCGTGCATCGCAGCCGATCGCAGATGCGCGCGATCGCTCGCGTGCGGCTGACGCGCGCGGCTATTGCGTCAATAGTTAGAGTATGAAAATGTATGGCACCGCTTCCGAAGTCTGCGACAGACGCGTGCGGCTATCGACAGATTACTCAGTATATTATAGATACGACTATTGACGCATTAGCCGCGCGCGTCAGCCGCACGCGATAGCTCGCGCGCGGCTGCGATCGGCCGCGATGCACGGAATTGTACCTTTAGAGAGACGAGTTGTCATTCATAACCTATTCATGTACAGTACGACACAACTAAGAAGTCGTATTGGCAAACTTCTTAAAACCGATCACATCCGAAAGTACGGCAGTAAAACAAAAAAGTTTATGGTGACGCAATAAGTGTGAGTGGCGCGAAAATGAGCGACTGCCGTTGGTTATTCGGACAAACAGACAGAAACGACTAAGAAAATTTAGCTATACCTCAATGATACAAGGGCTGTTTTAGAATGAACAAAGTACACGACATCTGTCATTCTGACAAGAATTTTATCTCATTGAAAGACTGTTCAATTTCTTTAATTATTTAATTACTAGCGACCCGCCCCGGCTTCGCTCGGGTGCAATATGTTATATATGTAAACCTTCCTCTTAAATCACTCTATCTATTAAAAAAAACCGCATCAAAATCCGTTGCGTAGCTTTAAAGATCTAAGCATACATAGGGACAGACAGCGGGAAGCGACTTTGTTTTATACTATGTATTGATGAACAGTCTGTTCGTCCTGATATATTTGATGCTAACTGCACATCAATGTAACTTCTTACTTGTATCGTACCCTTTGTTAGAGGTACGAATATCTCACAATAACAATGATCTGCGTCTGTAATTCTGCACCCTACAAACAATATCGGATCTATACCGTACAATATCTATATTTTCTATCAATATCTATAGAAATTGTAACCAATATCAAATACTCCACAAGAAATAGACGTAGAATTGCCCGAAGGCTGTACTGAGCACGCCGATAGCAAATGTTCGGCCTTGACGTCGATTTTCCAATTTGCTAGAATATCGAGAATATTCTTTTTCGAATGTAGTCCTATAATGAAAGCCTGAAACAGCTGTTAGAGAATAATAAAGCAGGTATTATTATATACAAGGTTAGTCGGAAAGGGGGTACTAATCCGCAGGCCACTTATAGTATTACTGAGAACTGTTTCAAAGCATGTGTTAAAATTTCAAAATTCGATAAATTTTATTTTGATGCAAAATGATTTTTTTTAGTATCTATTTTCAAAAATGCTTCATCCCTGCTTTAGTTCCGAATTCAGAAAATCGTGCTTCTAATCCGTGTCCCCTAATATGACCTAAAATGTAAACACAGCTGACCGTAGCTGAGGATGGATAGATTTTAACGTATTTTTTATGAAATCTTTAAACAACTATTTCTCTTAAACTATTGACTTTTGGGGAAAGTTGTAGGACAAAAGTTAGTCATTATTATGGGTACTCTAACATTCTTTCGGATTAGTACCCCCTTTCTGACTAACCTTGTATATATACTAGATATTATTACAATATACTCCCTCGTTGATCTAGTGGTCGCGACTGCTGAGGGTGAGGTCCTAGGTTCACAATCCCCAGGTCGGGCAATAGGAGCGCCGGCTTATAGAAAATTCCATTGATGCTAATGCCCATTGAATGACCAACATAATCATGAAAACTGCATCTAAATCTGTCGAGTAAAATTCATTTTATAAGCGAACAGACCGGTAGGGCAGATAATTGCATGTTATAAATGTAGGAAAGATAGGTAAAAAAATATGCTTTATTGGACGTTGTAGAACGCATATTACCATCTAGTTTTTTTTCGTGTATTAGTCCTTCACTATCTTTGCACCTTAAGCTAGAGCTTCAATCGTCAATTAACTTGAACTAAAATTATATCGCTCCAAGCCGTTTATTGAATAGTTTTGATGCCCATGGCATGGGTGTTCCGCACACCTCTCGTAGGTGCTGGAGCCCTCGAGCACCCTAGTACCCATAGAATCGGCGCCCTTGTTGGACAAAGTGTTATTGGGTTTTCCGTGTGGAACTTCTCAGTAGCAGCCTGGAGCCCAATTCTACTAACAGAAACGTTTATCAATTGCAACTGAATCGTTCATTCAGACAAATGTTTGGTTTTGTTTTTGTTGTCGAACAATTTGATAGTTTTTGTAAACAAAAACTGTCTGAATAAACGATTCAGTTGCAATTGATAAAAGTTTCTGTTAGTAGAATTGGCCCCCATGGATTTGTGCCCGGTTGATGGCAGTAGGCTCGTCCCCTATTACATGGGAACTAAACATAACAGCGAAATGAGGGTGTACTCTACACCTCTGCTCAACCCTTCAGAGAATACAGGCGTGATGTTTTGTATTATACTTTATGAAAGTGTCTGAAGGAAGTGGTAGTAACTTGTGTTTTCTTGCTACTTTAGCACCTACAATACAAGTAGTTTCTAGCTGGAAAGTAAATAGTTGGATGCTTGTAAAATTAGTTGCCTCATGAAAATGATATCTCAGGCGAATATTTATTTACCTAGAAACTTTATGCCAAGTAAGATAAGATAGACTGCTGTGCAACGAGCGCGAATGGTAACTGTAACTTGGTGATTTCATTTATTTATTCATAAACAAGTTATATACTATAACCTGACTTATAGGTAGGTATATTGAAAACAGTTTAACATAAAATAAATGTTATTTAAGGCCGATTTTTCGATCGTAAGATAACTTTTATCTGAGTTATAAGTTTGACGTTTTGACAGCGTATCTATAGAAAATATCTCAAATCGCCATATACATCCTTGAGATAAAAGTTACCTGACGATTGAAAAATCGGCTCTTAAATAACATTCACTATTATCACGAATAAAATAATGTCAGATTTTTTAAAATACAAAGTAGCATTATGTAGTTGATCTAGATTTATAAAGAAACTCATGTACAACTCGTGTACATTGTCTATTCTTTTAAAAGAAGCCTAGGCCCAGCATTGGACTAAAATGGAGATACTAATAGAACAGTTGTATTTATGATTGTTTACAGTTTACTCACGTGCATTTTTCGAGTGTTCAGCTCATAATTAAGGGCTCTGTTTGGGTCCGAAACAAGTCGGGCTATCCGAAATAATGCACGTGAGTAAACCGTAAACAATTATAAAATATGAATGTGTTTCACGAAAGTTATAATACAAAAATAGAACAGTTGAGCCTTAAAATGAAACAAACATTTTCACTTTCGGATTTATGGTGTCAAAAGATTTTCGTTTACCATTAATTATTGATGGTCTTCAACCTTGACGCCTGAGACAGTAACCCTATTCTCTTCTAAATGTTTAAGGGGTTAATTAAGTATTCATTATTATTGGGAAGGTAGGCAGAATTAAATTCTAAATGAATTGGTGTAAGGTGAAAAGCTGTGATAGTTTGTATGCGGATTCGTTTTTAATATTTATGATTAGTTACGGTTTACTCACGTGCATTTTTCGGGAATATCCGAATAATTTTGTACCCAAACGAAGCCTTTAATCATGAGCTGAACATGAGTACATAAGTCAAACGTGTTAAAACGTATGTGTTGATGAAATGTTAAACTATTTTTAGACCAGATTTATTTAAATGAATAATGTTGATTTGTATTAAGTATTTTACACATTCTGTTACATTAAATTAATAGATAAAAAAAGTTTAAGGAAATTAAGTTATTTAGTTGATCATTATTGTTGTTACGTTAAAAGTTATAAGCATATTGATTTTTGAAAGGTTTGTTATTATGTTACCTACATAAAAATATTGTTTTATTAGTGGGAAAATTAATCTAATAGCTAGACATTCCTGGTCAAGAGTCAGTCTTGCTTTTAGCGCGGTTTGAATAAGATTATAATATTCTGTTCTTTATGTGATTTTGTTGAAGTGTAATAAGTTCTGTATGTGATTTAGTTGAAGAGTAATAAAGTTAAAAGAAATAAATGAATCTATTAACATTCTGTGCGTAAATTATTAACTAGTGGTATAACAATTATAACCAGTGATCTAACAAACGTGAGTAAATCGTAACTAATCAATCATAAATACAAATGTGTCTCATGAAAGTTATAATAAAAAATAGTTTTTTTTTAAATACTTTAGCTTTTTTTGTGGAGCCCTCTCAGGTGTGTAGATTTACTCACGATGTATTCCTTCACCGTTAACGCAAGTAATAATCAAAGTATGATCTACACATGAAGTTGAAGTCACTTGGGCGGTTTTATTTAGACTTGTGTTATACACTATCTGTAACCGCGACTTTGCATCTATACTCCGTGTCTTTATCCACGTCTAAATATAATTTCCTGACTTAGATGAACCATTTGCAAGCAAAATGTATTTCTAAGAAGGTAGACAAAGAGAGCCAATCTCAGATATGGGACAAAGCAAAGGAAATAATAAATATATTTCTAGAAAACTTGACAAGGATTGAATTAAATCAAGATGTAATGTGAAATATAATGGCATAGTTAGTTTGAAAAATGTCAGAAATTTAATTCTGCATTCAAAGTTGTTGATAATCCATTTTTTTCGTGCAAAGATCAAAACATTTTTAAGTAATCATCCTAATCATTCCGGTAGTCAGTATTTCGGCTGCCCGTCTAACGAGATTAAACTGAATAATAATTACAGGTATTCACAAAGAGGTTGCCTTTACCCGAATTTTGAAACCTTGTTAATTTAGGGTGCATTAAAAGCGTTTCGTATAATCGCATCGCACGGTCGTACGACCGCTTGCTATTTAGGACGAGGACGACGCCTATATTGTTTTCACGATAAGAAGATTAAAATGACACATGTCAATAGGAGTTGCTAGACATGTGACTGTAGTCGATTCAACTATCGATAAAATTTGTAAAATTTCAGCGAGAATTTGACAAATTATTGTAATGTGATTTTATGTACCTACATTTCAAATACTTGTGATTTAAGTAATTAGGATTAAGTCAATTAGCATGCATATCTTCAACAACAGACGATTACGTGCTGATGTGATAATGAATCCAGCAGGTATGGGATGAGTGAAAATAAATGTTTATTTATCACCAATAATAAGCCCAGTAGCCGGGTCGCGAAAAAGAGGTTTATCTTGCGAAAGGTTCGTCGGTCCTGAATTTTGGATGTGTTATGTTAGGTGTTTTTATGAAAAGCCTACAAACAGACACACAGACAGAGAGAGAAATAGACAGCCAAACAGAAAGACAGACATGGGCTTCAAACCTATAAAATACCTCTGATTTTGAGTCGGGAATGAAAAATAAGAATTTAATTTTCTACAAAATTGATGTGAATAATTTTTGGCATAAAACCCATAAGGAGTTATTTAATAAAAACTCATTTTTGGGTTCTTTAACCCAAGATGGCAGAGCGCGCCGAGGTCACTCAAGGTACAAAATTTGTAATTTTTATAAGAACACATATCCATAACACGTATCCAAAATTTAGGACTGACCGACCTTTTGCAAGGCAACTGGGCTATAATGAGCCTTATTTTAATTATTCAATCAACTGAGCCTATCGTCTGTAATTATTACGATAGTCAAAATATTCATTTTGTTATTATAAATTTATCGAAATTATTTTATCGATACGCACGTCTCTGGCAACTGGTACCATCTGACGCAAGTTTGAAAACGCGTCGGGGTTTTTTCAAAATCATTTATGTAATATATAATTATGGCGTTAAACACATATAACTATATTGTTTCTATGTTTCTGATTTTAAAACAACCTTTTGGGTAACGCTTTACTTATATTTTAAATTGATTTAATACTTGTTGAATTAAATTGTCATACACAAGCGCCATTACAATTTATTTTCATGTCATGAACTGACATCTGCCAAATTAATCAAGTTATCGTGAAAGCAATATAGTCGACGCAGTTCATAAATTAAGAATTCGAACGTTTTGCACACACACGATTTTGTTCTGGCGTTTTCCAGTGTTGTAGTTTATGGTTGTGAGCGAAATGTCAATGTCACTGTCAGCTGTCAAACTTACATTTATCTCTTGCTCTTTGATGACTGCTGTTGGTAGTTGTACTGCTTAACGTGTCCGCTGTTTTTCTAACATAATGGTTTTTTTTTTAAAACGTTGCCCCTCTAAGATTTCTCTTGTATCGTGGGTACGTTTACAGACACAAATCTCACATACAAAAACGCCCAGACCATCCGTAGGCCATACAAATTTTTGTTCTGTGTGGGAATCGAACCCACGACCCGTAGCGCAGAAGCCGATCGCTTAGCCACTGAACCAAACGTGTCGTTTGCACCTTTGTCTGGTGTTTCTTTTTTACTCATAATCGTTTAGGTTCTCACCTTTAGTTAAAACGTGAAGAACAAAGATTAGCGTGATAAAACAGTATTCTGGCGCTAGCCTTATTCAAACCCTTTCAAAAGGTAACTAAATATTTATAATGAAAGAAAATATTAATTTAAATAAAAACATTTTACATCAGCGAGTTTGACTTTTTTTCTTTCTTTAATTATTAATTACTAGCTTTTACCCGCAGCTTCGCTTGCGTGACATTTTGAACCCGTTAAGTGACGATTTTCCATACAAACTTTCATCCCCTATTTAACTCACGTAGGGGTTGAATTTCGAAAAATCCTTTTTCCTTATTCCTAGTCTATAAAATAACAGAAACCTCTGTGCAAAATTTCAGCTTTCTAGGTCCAAGGGTTTGCGCTGGGCGTTGATGAGTCATTGAGTCAGTCAGTCAGGACTTTTCTTTTTATTTACATAGATTGGTAATTATTGGAAAATATTTTTAATTGATACCTATTTTCCTACTGTGAAGCATACTGTGTTTGCTAAGCCATAACGATGGACAAAATTGATTAAAATTACGTCAATATTACAAAAGACAACTCTTAATAACACCCGCCCTTCACAGCTTCGTAAAGCAGTTCACGCAACAAAGTGGCTCTATTCCGCTTGTCGAGCGGCTCAGTAGCACACATGTCGGTTGCTACATTGATGACACTTGTTTCAACAATATTAGCTATGCAGACGATATGGTGCTGCTGAGCCCCTCCATAAGCGGGCTAAGGAAACTTTTGTCCATTTGTGAGAAGTACGCGGAGGCGCATGGGTTACAATATAACTCTAAAAAGAGTGAAATTTTAGTATTTAAATCAGGCAAACAACAGCCTACCCATGTGCCTCCTGTATTTCTCAATGGAATGGCCCTAAAGCAGGTACAAACTTTTAAATATCTGGGTCACATTGTGACAGGTGACCTCAGGGACGATGAAGACATTGAGCGGGAGCGCAGGGCCCTGGCGGTGAGAGCTAATATGCTCACACGCAGGTTCGCACGATGCACGAGAGAAGTGAAGGTTACGCTATTCAAAGCTTATTGCCAGTCCTTCTACTCGAGCGGCCTGTGGGTGAGATATACGCAGCGAGCCTACAGAGCCCTGCGCACTCAGTACAATAATGCGTTCAGGATGTTGTTGGGTCTGCCGTGGCGGTGCAGCGCGTCTGGAATGTTTGCTGAAGCACGCACTGATGGTTTCCAGGCCATCATGCGCAAAAAAGCAGCTTCACTGCTGGCCCGTATTCGGGGGAGCAACAACGGCATTCTGAACGCAATAGCTGTACGTCCTGACTGTCCCTTTCAGGATCAGTGGGTCAAGTCTTGTGTAGGTGTGGCGAGTCATAGCAAATCCTAATCCTAACTTAATATTATAAATGCGATAGTAATTTTGTTTGTTTGTTACCTTTTCATGCCTAAACCACTGAACCGATCATCCTGAAATTTTGCATATACGTTGTCAGATATACAGAAACGGACATAGGGTACCTATCATCCCGAAAAAAAAAAAAGTACTGTTCCCGAGGAAAACAACAGTAAGTAATGATAATAGATGGCGCCACGTGTCTTTCGAATCATGATTGAATTATATTGTAAATGTATAACTAGGTTAAGGTTTCTATGGGTCTATGCCACCCGAAATAAAGTTTATATTATTATTATTATTATCTCTGTTCACGGCTCATCTTCCGTGCGGAAGATGTCCGGTCTTTTGGAAGGCATACACGGGGACACAGGTCCAACGCGCAGAGGCCCCTTTGAGAACTTTAATCTAAAATGGGTTGGGGCACCAACCGGGGACTATCCACGGCTGCACTATTGGAGTACAGTCATGGACCGTCCCAAGTGGGTGCAAGACTATTGTAAAATATGGTGAAAAAAATCTGGTCTATGGAAAGGGGTGTTTTGTGGATCGGTTAACCTCTATTGCCGGAAGAAAACGGCGTCTGCCTTCCAAGTTTTAATTTGAAATGTGTTGGCAGACGGTGACTCGCCAGCTCACTAGCTGGGCCCCCTGAAAAGCCGCCAGTGCATAGGCGAAGAGGGCAACAAACGTGTGAGCGGCTAAGGGTGTAGAGAGGTGTGGCCCCGGTTTCGCCGTCGCGGGTCTAAAAGACCCGGAGTGGGTTTCCCCGCTATTACGCCTTTAGACACTTCCACCCCCGAGCATATAGCTCTGGCGGCCCCCCTCTGGCCGGCCGATAAAGGCAAGTCAGAGTTGAGAGTCCTGCGGGCACTCTTGGGGTTCCACTCCAGCCAGCCAATAAAGGCAAACTGGAGACGAGGCCCTGACCGACTCTCTGAGGCAATAAGGTACGCAGTGTCGCCACTCACCAACAGCTCGCCACAAGCTGCCCTGCGGTTTGTAAGCTTTTCAGTAGACCTCATCTTACATTTTTTATTATACGATGGGGTTGTAGAAAGCTAATCTAATGTTCCCTCCGGTTTCACGTTAATCTCATGATGAGGTAACGCCTTTCCCAGAGGGTTTTTTGCTTGTTTTTTTGTTTATTATTATTATTATTATTCGTCCAGTTCTATACCTTATTATAAGTACGTACTTACATATACTTACACCTGAAATCCCCAAAGGGGTAAGGACAGGTGTTTTTATATTAGAGGAGCCTATATTTAGGCCATACTGAAAGTTTCTGGATTCCGACAAAGCAAAACACAATATTGTATTCACTGTGTTTTCTAAGTATTCTTTCTGATAATTTATACACTTTTGCATTCTTTGAAACCGTTGAGAAAAGTTTTTAAAACCACTCTAGTTACACCATCTTGAATAAAGCTTCCGAACGTTCAGGTGTACGTGCAAAGTATTTTGCACCTGAATGAGCCAAAGCAGACGTAAAAAAATAAATGTATTCTACAGCCAAAGAGTTCCATCATTGACTAAGCTTTATGCACTTATTGATTTATAAGACAAAACAACGTAAAACCTAAAGTTAAAGTAAAACTTGCTGACTATGATATTACCCCATTATTCCTCTATCATTATTCCCCATCAAAGAGAGAAAATGGCCCATTTACCCAGAGACCGCATGGCTAATAAACACACGCTGCACTTTAGGGTCGGTACATATCTGACGGAAGATGCGTCGCCGATCTTCCGCCGATGCACACAATTTCATACAAACATCTCACACCGTACACATCTGACCGAAGATGCGTTATTAAAATTCCTCGTGTAAATTACGCGACGGAAGATCGGCGACGTATCTTCCGTCAGATATGAACCTTCCCTTAATGGGAAATGCACACATTAACATTCAAGGCACCTCTAGAATAAATCTGAAGTTTGCCAAAACTTAGACTTTCACCTTATTCGATTCGATGAGATTCGTTGTAATAAGTAGCATCGTCCGTGACGTAATCTAAGTTGAGAAAGTTATCATCTCTCGCTTCAAAATATGATTGAATATCAAGCATAATGAAATTCTTACTTACCTTCAAGGTACCATTTTTTGTACGCAAGTTCAGGTATGAAAATAATGGTACCTAGATCAGATGAAACAGTAATATTGCTCTTTCATTCTCTGGGGTAAAACTGAGAGATACTTAGTTGAAAAAATGCATTTTCTTTCAACTACATAGTAATGTTATCATTAATCACTACAAAACCGATCACAAAGGACGATTTTTTTGCTTAGAACCAAAATAGCAGAAATGATAAGTGAAATCCCATTGTTGCAGAGTTTTTCATTAATGCACTGCTTTTTATTTTTATTTAGATATAAATTTACCACAGAGGTTTAACCGGTATCGTCCCGCGCGACGACCCGGATCGTCAGTGCCATTGTTTATCTATTGTGTCTATAATTACAGGGGCCTAATTCTCCTGAAATAAATCTTGATTAATCACAACCGAACCAAGGCCGAACCGTTTATTCAGACAGTTCTCAATTTCAAAAGCTATCAAATTGTTTGACACAAAAAACAAAATCAATCATTTTGAAAGTTTTCGAAAACAAAAACTGACTGACGGTTCTGGTTTGATTGCGTTTGGCAACAATTTATTTTAGGAGAATTGGGCCCCAGTACTACAGAGGTTAATGTCTCCCATTGAGTTTAATATAAAATGTACATGCATTAGATCTAAAATTAGATCAAAAAGATACTGGTGGAAAATAAAAATCAACTAAATAAAACCAACTTGGTGGAAAAAGAAAAAACAAATGGCACGCATTTTGTACCATTGTAAAGCTTTGACACTTCATATTTAGCAAGAAAAGTTTAAAAATAATTATTATTCACAAATAAACCAAACAAATACTCGAATAAATGTTCCAAGTAAAAGTGCAAATTTCACTTTTAATAACTGCACATTTAATAATTGTAAGTTTTAAATGTTTGAGGAGAAGATGAATTAAACTTTGTTTTCATTAACTTCAGTTTTTATTTTGAGTAGGTATATTTTATTACGGTAGGTAGATTGGTAGTTGAAAAAAAAAGTAGATTACGCACCTTGCTAAAGTGAGTAATTAATGCACTCGTGTTAATTTAGTGCCCTCGCATGCGGTCGGGCACCAACATAACACTCGTTCATTAATAACTCACTTTGCGCTCGATGTAACAATCTACTATTTCAGGCCATTACTGTCCTACTGCTGAAGAGTTTAAGCCTTAATCCACCACGCTGATTTGGTTCGAGTTGGCGGACTACACACACCATTGGGAACTTCTTGGAGCCCTCTTAAATGTACTAGATTAGTATGAAGTGATAATCAAATTCTGATCCGTACATGAATTCACTGCGGTGCGGGACGGGAACGATCCCTTTCACACGCCTTTAACAGACCTACAGCTATGTCTACACCAATGCGCTTTCACGTTCATCTTGCGTCTTCGTCTGAAGCATGCGTGAAGCGCCATTGCGCATGCAATAGCACACGCCTTAATACTAGTTCGACAAAAGCGCATGCCTCTAGCTCACGCTAATCCATCTATTGTATGTCGACTGACGACTGACCGAGGCGCACCGGTGTAGACGATAAGTTGCATACGTCTTATGGCAATCAATATTGCATGCGCTTGACGCAAGAGGAATTAAAAGTTGAAAGCGCATGATGAACATTAAAGCGCACTGGTGTAGACATACCATTTCTGCGTGAAAGGTAAGCGTTTAACCGCTAAACTATCACGGCTTCTTGGAGATAAAGGCAGACATAATAAATAAAACACTGATTCCTGAAACCGACGTTTGGGCGTTTTTTTTTTTTCGAATCAACCAACCGGTAAATCGCGGCTGGCTTTTTGTCGCAAAAATAGACAGTTTGGAAAATACATTAACGCACTCGTAGGTCTAAAAGTCCACCGAAAATTCTTTCCATTTTCATGCCTCTTATTTTCGCGGACTAGGAAGTCCGCTATGGACTATGTGTCGTCTGCACTGGCCCTTAAGGATATTTTCAATCCTAATCAAAATATATACTTTATTTAAATACTAATATAAGAAATGGTTGTGTGTTGTGTTTCTGAATTTGGATGTTCTGATAATCAATCACGCCTTAACACATTCGAATCCACCACACTTTTCATAGAGCTCATATGTGGCTCCCGCCATACATATTGCTGGCGGACTTTCCAGGAGGGTCCTCGGCATTACGCTTGCGCTAAGAGTGAAACCCTCGAGGAGGGTTCCTGGCATTAGGTTAAAAACCTTGAAAAATAGGTGTTTGCTTGTTTCATGACGGTGAATTTTCCAAGAAAAACCTGCATTTAAATTGAGCCCTCCACGAGGGCACCCGGCATGGTGAATGCGACTACAGGGGCCCTCAAATCATGACCTGGATTAGCACACAGAATAATATTTATCAGGGAACATGAAGTACTTCCCCAAGGATGCGAGTGAAATCGCGGACAACAGTTAGTATAATAATAAATATTCATTTAGCTAAAATTATTGCTTACAACAAAAATCCATTCGGTTAATGTTCATTACAGTTTGTGGCAGGTAATCTAGGAAACGACTAAAGTGATTTGAATAAAATTTAACTTATTCCTTTAGATTATTTCATATTGATAAGAGTAAATTTGAAGGTGAAGGCCTTTAAAAATAGAGGCACATGATTTATGGTTACAATCGTAAGTATAGATGACTCAGTTCTGTTACCAACAAGACCATAACGTTATAGTTTTAAATAGATTTTGTGAACTGTGTTCAGTGAGTGAACTCTTACCCTCTTATTACAAAAGATGGTTTAAATCAAGACTAAGGTAAACCTAGGTTTAAAATATACCCGTCACTTTCTTATGTCATATAACAAAATGAGACGGGGCTATTATAAAACCTAGGTTTTTCTTAGACCATCTTTTGTAATAAGGGGGCGTGAGTCCCCGCAAACCACAGACATTCTATCGGCCGATAGTTTGGTCGGGTTGGGCTGCTAGCGCGCACACTGGGCCAACTAAACAGTCAGTACAGTACGGCAATCGTGTAGCCTATCAAACTTTTTTATCGGCCGATACCGAATCGTTATAGTGTGCGCACTTGCATACGTCTTCATACTGATTAAGAAACCGACCAAACTATCGGTCGATAGAAAGTCTGTGGTCTGCGAGGGCTCTTAGCCGCAGATGTTAGACAGTTCTCGGCGTAGTTTTTTTTTTCAAAGCAGACAACAGACAAATCGCGGCGGACTCTTTTGACGCGAAAATAGACTGCATGGAAATGCATTTACGTATGTACTCGTAGGTTTTTTAATTGCGCCATTTTCTTTTCTTTCCTCTCCTTTTCGCGGACTAGGAAGTCCGCTAGGGACTATGTGTAGTCTGCACTGGCCCTTAAGGATATTTTTATTTCTCCCTAATGTTATGGAAAATCGGTTATGAATCACTTAGCGTAAGGTATGTGTTGGTGAGTTCGAATATCAGTTCCACTTCCCAAGAGAGTTGTGGTGTGTCAAATAAACATTTTTCTTTCTTTTTTTGGTAAACTTCATACTTGTATTTTTTTATAAAAAGTTTTTAATGTATTGACGATTAGTTATGGTTTAATTACGTGCATATTTCGGGATTGCCGGACTAGTTTCGGATCCAAACGGAGCCCTTAATCATGAACGGAACACGCAGCGAGGTCTACTCGACTTGACTAGCTACTCATGCTCTCAGCTCGTGATTAAGGGCTCCGTTTGGGTCCAAAACTAGTCGGGCAATCCCGAAAAATGCACGTGAGTAAACCGTAACTAATAATAATATGAATGTGTTTCACGAAAGTTATAATACAAAAAAGTTTTTGATATGCTTCGGGTTTGGAATAATTTCAAAAACGACCGACTGAGTGGAATTTATAAAGTATTTGACAAAAACACCTAAACACGATATGGTATAAGTTGAGGAGTTATAAGAGATTCTTAACGTAAGGATGGGTGGGTTAGTTCAAGTATCAAATCCACTTGTCAAGGGTATCGTCACAGATGACTCAGGGATTTTGTGAAGAGGAAGTGCTATGAAGTCTACCTGAGAACTTCAATATAAAGAACTATAGACATATAATTAAAGTATTTATATTTAACAAGATTAATAAATGTAGCTATCTGTCAAAAACAGTTGTTCAGCCTTGGTGTTAATATAGGAAGATCTTATTTTGTATTGAATTTTAAAATCCTTGTTATTAATCTCGTTGCAAAAGGAGGGCATGTTCCAAAGTACCCATTATCTGTGTGTCTATGGCACTGTATCTACTTACTATCTATGGCACTATATGCCCCAAAAACCGATTTTAGTGCAGTTTTTTTGTTTTAAAACCTTGTTTAATCAGAATGGTTGCTGGCTATGTTTGATGGTCCACGAATTTGATTACACCCTGTTATGTATTGAGCGGCCTAATTTGCGCCCCCCTGGGTCCTGCGTCCCTGGCAGCAGCCCCTAGATACGACTCTGTCGATATGACCCGTAAAATAGCGACTTAGGGGTTATAAATCAGGTGAATGGTTTGCACCATACTGAGATAAACAATTTGCCTGCCAAACGCGATAGTTATTGTACTATCCTGCCAAAATTGCTTGTTTTAGCAGTGTAAGGGTTATTTCAGACTGGATTCCTGTATTCCGACAGTTTAAAAGATTGAGGCTACTTTTATTTCATTTATTTATGTATTCTTTGTGCTTAACATTTGTATTACAGAATCGGACTTAATGTTTCAGGGTCATTTGACCTTAGGTGGTGCAGTGATAAAATATGATAGGTGCACTGAACAACATTGTTGTGATACAATATAATATCAAAAATAATTATAAGGGTATCTATAAAAAATTTAGAAAAACTAATACAAGAAAAAATGATACTAGGTACGTTTAATAAACACATATTACAAAGATACATCTTATATTAATTAATAAATATAAGAGGAATATACATAAATATGTTCGTACAATATAAAACTAATATAATACGTAAATATTTATTTTAAACGATGGGACAAATCAGCGCTGAGATGATTCTGCCAATTTATTGCGAAGGTGCTCACGTAATTTAACTTTAAAAGAGTACCAACTGTTAGCCGTCCTGATTTTCGAGGGTAGAGTATTCCACAAAGAATAGACTTTACGAAGAAAGAAGACATGAACACTAAAAATCTGGCTAACAAATCGTTCAACAAGTAAATTTTTCGACTAAACGGTTGCTTAACCAGTGAATGTTGGTGAACACCAGCCTAAATGTATCTTTATGAAAAATTAAGTGTTTTAATTCACATAACTTTGTGTATTATGTTGTTTCATCTGGTTGCCAATTCTACTAAGAAAAACGTTGATCAATCGCAACCGAACCGAATTCGAACCATTCATTAAACAGTTTTCTTTTATTAAAACTGTCAATTTTTTTAACAACAAAACCAATAAAATCGTTTAATTTAATTTGTACAATTGGAAGTTTACGTGGTAATTGCAAGTACAGTTTTAGTTAACTTGGAGTGCATTTCATTTCATTACCGCGTAACCACTTCAAGGTAAAGTTACGAATGTGCATTGTAAAATTTTGAACATCTGTTAACTGTATCTTAAAAAGGTTGCATGTTTGAAACCAAATGTATCACAATATCGACGCGAAATACAAAAGAAAAAATCATTTTTTTCTGCGCTTCAAAACGCTTCTCCGTAAAATACATCTTTTGAAAATTCGTAAACTTGCCGTGGATGTGACGAAAAATAAACAAATTTTTCGTCACATCCAGTGATAAAAAATAAACGAAACATTCGTTATTATAGAACAGTTTGTCATTAGCCATTGCTATACGAAACGATTTATTTTCAAATATCGAAACCGGGTATTAAATCAACCGAAAAATTGAATCTATATTTAGCCAGCCTCATAAATTAAAAAAGTTCATTATTCAAAATTGGAATCCGAGTTCGGGGATCAAACTGTCTCCCTTAATATGGTGTCAGAATGCGTGAAATGATTTGTGTTCCTCGGCAATGTGGGTGCGCGAGAGATTATGCCTGACAAATGATGAATTACCTTACTTCCCTCAAAGGAAAGCCTTGAAGATTTCTCTTGATTATCTCAGTGGGTTTATAAATATATATTTTTAATGTGTTTCGTTTAAACACTTTCATTTTTCGGGATTGCCCAACTAGTTTCGACTCGCGACCTCACCGCGTGTTCAGCTCATGATTAAGGGCTCCGTTTGGATCCTAAATTAGTATGGCAATCCCGAAAAATGCACGTGAGTAAATCGTAACTAATCATAAATATGAATGTGTCTCACGAAAGTTTTCGGTAACACATTAACATTTTTTTGGTAAATTATTATTATTATTTGTATCTCTTTGGACATCACGGCTCATCTTCCGTGCGGAAGATGTCCGGTCCTTTGGAAGGCATACACGGGGACACAGGTCCAACGCGCAGAGGCCCCTTTGAGAGCTTTAATCTAAAATGGGGTGGGGCACCAACCCGGGACTATCCACGGCTGCACTATTGGAGTACAGTCATGGACCGTCCCAGGTGGATGCAAGACTATTGTAAAATGTGGTGAAAAATATCTGGTCTATGGGAAGGGGTGTTAGGTGGACTGATAACTTCTATTGCCGGAAGAAAACGGCGTCTGCCTTTCAACATTTAAAATTGAAGTGTTGGCAGACGGTGACTCGCCAGCTCACTAGCTGGGCCCCCTGAAAAGCCGCCAGTACATAGGCGAAGGGGGCAACAGACGTGTGAGCGGCTAGAGGTGTAGAGAGGTGTGGCCCCGGTTTCGCCGTCGCGGGTCTAAGAGACCCGGAGTGGGTTTCCCCGCTATTACGCCTTTAGACACTTCCACCCCCGAGCATATAGCTCTGGCGGCCCCCCTCTGGCCGGCCGATAAAGGCAAGACAGAGTTGAGAATCCTGCGGGCACTCTTGGGGTTCCACTCCAGCCAGCCAATAAAGGCAAACTGGAGACGAGGCCCTGACCGACTCTCCGAGGCAATAAGGTACGCAGTGTCGCCACTCACCAACAGCTCGCCACAAGCTGCCCTGCGGTTATTATTATTATTTTTAGAAAGTAGATGGAATAGAATGGAATATAGAAGGTATTAAAAATCAACTCTAAGAATTTTATGGGGTTACTCGATATCGGAAACTGAACAACTTTTGTTCTACAACTTTCCGAAATTCGAGTATTTTTTATAACTGTCCATACAAATCAAAAAAAAAAATTAATTAATTAGCATGGACAGGCATAAAAAAAAAATTACGAATTTCGAAAAGTTGTAGAGCAAAAGTTGTTCAATTTTCGATACCGAGTAACCCCACAAAACTCCTAGAGTTGATTTTTTAACACCTTATTTATATTTATTGTACTTAAAAAATACACTGTAGAAACAATAACACTGTGCACTAATAAAGGTATACTTTGGTTAAACACTGGTACCCAAGGTAAGATTTAACTTGTGTTTTAGATACCAGGGCCCTCGCAATTAGAAGATTTTCTAGTACTAAGTACAGTTCGTGTGACTTTCCATAAAGTTCCATCTAGTCGTTATAATGGTATACAGGGTGTAAACGAATTCGTGTAATTCCTTCAAACCACATGATCTATTAATGGTGTAGATTAGCCCCGCAAGGGATTTAAATTGTTTTTTTTTTTCCTTATAATAATTTTATGAGATAGAAAATTTCGATGCCATGCATAAATGAATGAAGTCACGGCGACACAGTTGATGGACACGACTAGCGCGATATCACTCTACGCAATCAGTTAACTCGGGACGCTAAAATTACTGAAATACAGAAAACAACGCTTCATTTTTCAAAATTTTTTTTTGTTGCCCCAAAAAAAAAACCTATCCAGGGTCAATCAGTGTCCCCTGTAGATGTCACCAGTTTGAATGAATTACACAAATTCGTTTACACCCTGTATATGTAGAATTCAATAAAGTTTAAGAATAGGGCTTTGTTAGAATAAGATTTTGTTTATGAGAAAAATGTAAAACCTAATTATAATGTAGTTATTATAAATTAATAAGATCGAAATAGAGTTTACACGCTTGTTAAAACCGTGTCTAACGTCAAACTCATCATATAAAAAAATACAGATGAATTAAGAACTTCCTCATTTTTGATCAAATCGGTTAAAACAAAATCCTTAAGCCCTGTTTAATCTAAACAAGTGTTAAACATGATTTTGCGGTAAGACAGATTATTTTTATTCGTTTGGTGATATTTATCCTTTCTTGATTAGTATTGTAAACAACATCATAATATTTAGATTATCACACTATGTTTATATTATATTATTTTCTATATTTAAATTAGGAATACCTAATTTAAATTTCAAACTTTGTTTGTAGCTTATCCGTAATGTATGAAAACAAAGTGTAAAGACTTTAATTAAGTGTATACAGTACTTAATTTTCAAAGAAAACGTTATAAACTCACTTAATTAATTTTTCAATTATATCGTAAGATGATAAAATTTTCTTATAAGATAATTTCTCAACGGTTGTCAGGTGTGGTTACTAAATTAAAGTAATGCAATTTTATGGACGTCATAAGAAACTTAAGTTGCTCATAAATTTATGAGGAGTTTCATTTATAAACGTAGACACTTAAAATGTCTGACAAAATTGGAATATTACCAACCGTTACCGATTTTCAAGTTATGAAACCTATTTAAAACATACAAACTCTTTAAACCCAAATTATACATAATATCGTAATTGTATAAATTTCTCAACAACTTATAATTGAGCGCTTATCACTAAAAAGTACCAAAAAGTACCACTTTACCTAACTCACTACTCCTTTCAGCTTCAATCTGCGCGACCAGGTCTCTGGCCCGGCCGTGCATCCGCGTGAAATGAACCCTGGACCTGCCATGTCTTATGAGACTCCGTCCACCATGTCGCACACCCCTCACTTCACTTCTATAGCACTGCACTAGCGTCGCGATGTATATTAATATTAGCGTCCGCATTATTGGAGCATCGTGGCGTGCGCTCTCGACGGCCGCGCGTTTACTACTGAATGCTGAGCTCTGAGTTTGGAGCCGGACAATTTTTTTTAAATATTTCGACTGACGTGGAATTTGAAATTGATATTCGAATTTTGAATGATTTTTGTTGGAATTAGAGGATTAAAAAGTATTTAGTCCATGCTAAGTTTTTTTTATTTATAACTGATCAGCGCAGCGTCCCACGAATAAAGACTGAGATGGCTTGAGTTCGAAATCGAATAAATGTTTTTTTTATATATTTTATATTATTGTCGAAAATGTAATTTAATGTAGAGGAATTTAGTGATGGTTTGGCAGTTACGGACTCGCTTGTATTTACCGGGTTGCGGGTTCTAACACAGGCGTGTACCAATGTGACTTTTTCATCAGTGGGACAGATACAGGCTGATATTACTATATTAGTATTATACAAGGTTAGTCGGAAAGGGGGTACTAATCCACAGGCCACTTAAAAAAACACTGATGACAGTTTTAAAGCAAGTGTTAAAATTTCAAAATTCTACAATTTTTATTATCATAATATATAAAATTATTTTTCTTTTAGTTTTTTTTAAATTCTTTATCGCTTATCGTTCAATATTGAATTTAGAATTGTTCATTCCTGATTTAGTTACGAATTCAAAAAATTAAGATTCTAATTTGGGACCCCAAATATGACCTAAAATGTAAACACAGCCGATCATATCTGAGGATAGATAGATTTTACCGTATTTTTTATGTCATTTTTTAACAGCTATTTCTCTTAAACTATTGACTTTTAGGAAAAGCGGTAGAACAAAAGTTATTCATTGTTAGGGGTACTTTAACACCCTTTTGGATTAGTACCCCCTTTCTGATTAACCTTGTATATTAGCTTCGATGCTTTTAATATATGTTATTAATTTATAGAAGATTAGAGCATTTAACTACTAAGTTCATTTCATTCATTCCATTTCTAGCCTGCGTCATCCCACTGCTAGGCAAAGACCTCTCCCCATGACTTCCAGTTTCTTCGATCCAGAGCCAAAGTGGACCACTGGTAATTGGTTTTGTCTAGCTCGTCCCGCGATCTTCTTTGAGGTCTGCCGCGACGCCTTCTGGCTGTGTCAGGGCTCCATAAAGTGATTATTTTGGCCCACAGCTCATTGGGCATGCGGCACACATGGCCGGCCCAGGCCCTTTTCAGCTTAGCAGCTTTTTGAGCAACGTCTGCAATTTGCGTCAACTACTAAGTCATCATTCTCCTGCCCTCATCCCAATTATTTGGGGTCGGCGCAACATGTCGTTTTCTTCCATACTTCTCTATTAGTCGTCATCTCGGTAGTCACCCCCTTTCTAACCATATCATCATTCACACATTCCATCCATTGTTTCTTTGGTCTTCCCTTAATCTAATAGCCATCGAAATTCATACTCAAAACTCACCTCGCTACATTTTCCTCATTTCTCCATAACACGTGTCCATACCATGACAACCGATTTCCACTACGTGCGTCAACTACTAAGTAATATCTAATAATCATTTTTCTAATTATTATCTTGTTTTAAGTCCTTGACGTTCTCTAGGGGTTAATTTTAATTAGTTATTAAGCTTCTAATTGCAGTTATTGTGTAGCTAATAAAAGGGATTAAAACGGGTTAATTATTAACAATAAGTTTTCAATATCTTTTATTGAGTTCACTCAATTTAAAAGTCCTTTGTTAAATAATATTTTAGTCTGTGCTTAATATTAAAATAAATCCCTTGGTTGTTGAATAAAATAAGTAGAGAGGCTTTTGATGGACACAAAAGGCGTTTTTGCTTTATGTTTTTCGGTTAATAATTATCCAGTTTATTTATTCAATATAATTATTTGATACAATATTAAATATTATATAAATTAAGTCTGAGGCATTAAGTCGGTCCGCCTCTGCATTAATTTTGTGCATAAATAATAAAATAAATAATACATAAGTTATTATTAATAATAACATTTGGCTTAATTGATCGCAAATGCGGCTGCCAGCATAAGGTCCTGCGTTTGATTTCGAAGTAGAGCAACTTTTTTTATTAATATTCCAATTTCAAACGTTATTCTTTTATATAGAGGGTGTAAACGAATTCGTGTAATTTCTACAGATTAAGCGTATAAGGGAATTTTTCAAAATCAACTGAAAAAAAAATCAAAATAAAATCTTAGTTTTCTATTTCTGAGTCATTTTAGAACCCCGAGTTAACTTACTGAAAAGAGCGATATCGCGTTCGCGGTGCATACATTCATTTATGCATGGCATCGAAATGTTCAATCTCTTAAAACTATTTTTATGCAAATAAATCTTATTTTTGTACTGAATCCTTATTAAGTAGTTTAGATACGATCAATCCACTACCGCATGAAAAAAAAAATGTTTTTATTTTTAGTCAGGCAAATTCCCGTGTGGGGCCAATCTACACCAGTAGTAGATCATGTGGTTTTAAGGAATCACACGAATTCGTATACATCCTGTATTATTTACCCTACCCATTTGGTTTTCCTAATTTGAGAGGCAGGGTATACTAATGACTGTAACAGATTTCTGCAACATACCTCTGATAATACTTATTATACTACCATAATTAATCAAAACCTTACCTGGGATAAGGGTAGTGAGATGATGATGATGAATGAATCAAAACCTTCTACAGTTATAAACCTCTGTAACTTTGTGAAATAAACAATCGGAATAAACAATCGGGCAAAACTCATACAGGGTGTGGCGTAAATAGTAATCCAACGTTAAGAGGTCGACACAACGTATAACCAGCTATCACATACCACAACTTGAACCATTTTTTACCGTAGGTTTTTTTTTAATTAACATCTTTTACTAATTTGGCTGTAATTTCAACCAAATAAATTGTGTTCCTATTTCATTTTTGTTTATAACTGCTGAATACATAATATGCTATATGCAAGTAATAATAGGAAATAATGTGTTTTGTATAGTTTTTAGAAAAAAAAAATGTTTTATTCTGAGACCCATGGTAAAATAAAAATCAAATTGTAGTGTGTGATAGCTGAATATATCGCGTATCGACCCCTTAACGTTAGACCACTATTTACGCCACACCCTGTATATAATCTCATATATAATTGTTGCGGCCAGACCCAGGTCTATATTTGACCTATGCCCCGTTAGTTTAGTGCTCGAAAACGCCACTGCTGGGCGTGTGGTCTAGGATTGAATCCCCAGATCGGACAGTGTTATTGGGTTTTCCTGTGTGGAATTTCTCAGTAGCAGCCCGGAGTCTGGATTTGTGCCCTATTGATGGCAATAGGCTCGCCTTCTATTACATGGGACTTAAACATAACGGCAAAATGAGGGTGTACTATACACCTCTGCCCAACCCTTCGGGGAATGCAGGCGTGATGTTACGAAAATTATAAATAATCAACTTTATCAACTCATCATAATCATTTCAAACCCATCGCCCATCACCCAAATGGCCTCTTCAAAGTCGCACGACAACACACTACTTTAAATGCATACATTATTTAAAAGCTCGCTTTTTGCCTCATTAGGAAAAGTTCACTAAAAGCTCCTGAAACGTTACAGTATTGTTATAAAGTAGTATTTAACTAGTAAGTTTTTGCTTTGTTAGCGTGCTTTGCAAAAATATTTTGACACTCAGCTGCAGACACACTGAGCGTATTTTGCGCGATTCATGTTTTATACATACAGGTTCTCCTACGTGGCCTTGCCGCGCGTATTATGCGTCGTTACGCCGACCGTAATCCTAAATGTTACACGCGCATCTTGCGTTCTATCGATGTAAAGTTAACCATATTCGGCGTATTTTTAGCGGCAATAGTTGTGACTATTGCCGCTAAAAATACGCCGAATATGGTTATAAAGCGTATTTTACGTCGCGTATCTTGCATAGTACGTGACGTATCGTATACGGTAAGTTTTGGCCCTTACTCAACATAAATGTAATATAATACAGGGTGTAACTAGTGTTACAAAGGACTCGAGTCTTCAAGTCGTAATTTTAAAAACTCGACTCAATTATGCAAGACTGTGTATGGTAATAAAAAGGCTCGGAGTCTATAATCATCCCGAGCCGCAGTCATTTAACATCGACTCGAGTCTTACAAAGGACTCGAGTCTTAAAATGAACTCGAGTCTTCAAGAAAAACTCGGAGCCTGAAGAAAAGACTTGAAGCTCATTCGAAAAGACTCGAATAGGCGGTAAGTTTAAATTAGTGATTACGAAACTATGCCTACAAAAAAAACTGATAAGATAAAATCATTACAAATCAGTCAAAAAATAACTTTTAAGAAAATAAAGATGTGAAGGTAAACTGACTTCATATTTTGAGATACTACGATGTAACAGTTTAATTGCTAGACTCATACACGAAGAGGGCTTGAGCGCGACTCGCCGCATAAAAAGGACTCGAGCGCACAAAAAGACTCGAGCTCTCATGTAACATTCAAGAGCTCGTAGAGACTGTGGCGGCATCTATCTCGCCACATGCGAACTATATCCTACATCGCGCAATCAAGATTTAACACGCAGATAGTATATATACAACCTCCCAACACCAACCGTTGGGCAGTAGCCCGCCAGAGGATCCTCCCTTTGGTTGGAGGAACACCACACCAAGTTTCTCCACAAGACTTTAGTTCTCTAGTCTTGCAATCCCGTTGTAATGAGTCGAATCTTGTAACACATCATCCGAGTTCTTTTATGTAGGACTCGAGAACTCGAGTCCTATACAATTCTAGGTGTAACATGAATTCGTCATGTAATTCCTTCAAACCTTGTAGTCTAGTGGTGTCACAGAACCTTGCATGGGATTCTTTTCGAATCAACCAAAAACTAGCCGAAAGACGTCCACTGCTGGACATAGGCCTCCCCCGGCGTGGGGGGGGGGGTTTGCCATAATCGCCACGCTTGGCAGGCGGGTTGCTAAAGTACTCAGAGAACGCTGCTGCCCATCCTCTAGTGAATTTTTTAATCGCCCTTTACGACACTCATAGGAAGATGGGGTAGTGCTATTTTTTACGTCCGGCACCACACAGACATTTTAGCACTCCGAGCTAACTAACTGCGGGGAACGATACCGCGTCTGTTGTGCTCGCCAGTTGTTCGCCGAGCTTCCATTCATTTTATGCCTGGCACTAAGATGTTACATGAATACCAATAAACTTTAATTTGCAATATTTTTTTTACAATCTGTTTTTGCCTAGCGATTGAACGGTTTCCTTCCATGCGTGAGTCTGAGTTCGAATCTGGCCCGCATCTCTGACTTTTTGAATTCATGTGCGGATGAGAATTTGATTATCACTTGCGTGAACGGAAAGAAAATATTGTGAGGAAACCTGCACAACTGAGAGGACTCCATAAAGTTCTCGATTGTATTTGTAGAACACCAACCTGCACCAGCGGTGCGAGCACGGATCTTTTTATCGAGTCGATTCAAGAAATTTATCTATTCTAAACGTCAAATTTGACATAAATTATAGATAAAACGACAGCAGTTGTCGTTTTATCTAAATCGACTCGAATCGACTCGATAAAAGATCCGTGCTCACGGAGCAGGCCGGCGTAGCTTAAACCCTTCTCATTCTAAGAAAAACCCCGTTCCCACCAATGGGATAATAAGGAGCAGATTATGACGATGATATTTTTTACTTTATTCAATTATTTACACTTACCACTATCACAAGAATAAAACCATAAATTTTATTTTATTTTTAATCAAGCTATACCCCATGCTGGTATAATACACTATTTTTTTTATTATTATTGCCTTGCCTTGGTCTCGTTTAACACATTTGAGTCCATCACAACAAATGCGAAATGTAACAAATGCGGTACCGCATTGACAGGACCCAATATGCTGCTGCGACCCGCAATACCCTCGACGCAGCTGTACGTGTCCCGTCTTCATCACTCCACGAAGGTTGAGGAGATCGTGGAGTACATTACTATCAAGACCAATTGGACTTTGAGGGTCGAGAAGTTGGAGTCGCGCCATAATGTGAATTTTAAATCGTTTGTGGTGCGGGTTCCAACTCAACATCTAGATACCTTCCTAAAAGAGGAATTTTGGCCGAAGGGTGTCGTGTATCGTCGTTTCCGCGGAGGGTTACGCGACACCACGCAGCGCAACACGACGCCGACACTACGTGTACAATAATAGTGCGCTATTAAGTTATATTTAATATGTATGAATTTATTTTGATATGTATGTTAGTCTTTAAGGTATTTATCTATGGCCTTTTGTAGCCTGTTATATGTATAGTATATGTGTATCTATTAGTTTCGGCTAGCCTCCACGACACAGGGAATCCTAGTGTGGAAGCTAGTACCAAATGTAATATTATTATTATGTAAGTTTATTGAATAAAGTATTTGATTATTTGAAAGTATTTGATCACACTTTTCATAGAGCTCTACGCCTGGCTACGGCATGGCGAATGTGACTCAGGGTACCCTCCTGGAAGGCACCCGGAACTGAACGTGTTAACCCTAGTCGTACCTGACGGTAAGCGGAGACAGGGTCTAAGATAGAGCACACGCATCCAAGTAACACAGATAGAGAGGGATCTATACCCTTTTGGCTCTCACATACACATGACGAAACATAGTAAACTGCTTGGCGCTAGACTTTAATGTGAGGGTGGTAGCTAGCCAGGCGGACTGTATAGATCCTACCACCAAGCGTGCTGGGTTTTGTTGAATCTTACAACACGCGTCTATGCCCAGAGTGCGGCGAGAAAGTTTGATATTCTAGCCCCATACGGGATAAAATAAAATGCACTTTAATAGTTTTACACAGGATATACGAAAAACTCGTAATTTGGGCCTCTATCCGAGTCCGAAATTAGTCGAACAACCCATAAATATGAACATATTCATGAAACGAATAAAAAAATTAAATCTCCACCGTTCCCCCAAAACATAAATATAAATAATTCTGTGTTCGTATATCTCTAAGTGATATATCCCAATAAATATGATAATACCCTTCTACCTACTAATACTGGCACGTGTCTCACTTCACGCACCAATAGATCGTTTCAGAAGTTCCATTTCATACAAGTCTCGAATGAAAATTCACAAACACCATATTATTCTCTGCCTCGTTAGTCTAGTGGTCGCAAGCGTAAATGCTAAACATAAGGTTCTGTGTTCGATCCCGTGGACGGGCAAAGTGTTATTGGGTTTTTCCGTGTAGAATTTCTCAGTAGCAGCCAGGAGTCTTGATTTGTGCCAGGTTGGTGGCAGTAGACTCGCCCCCTATTACATGGGACTTAAATGTATTGGCGAAATGAGGGTGCTTTGTACACCTCTGCCGAACTTTTGAAGGAATACAGGCGTGATGTTAAGTAATTATCAAATTTTCTCGAATGTATCGATCAACACGCGTTCTTGTTTTTACGCACCCTAAAAGCGATAATATCGATTCCCAAAATATAACTAAGCTTAAGTCAGTGTCTGGTCTTTTGGATGGCGGAAATCGACCTTGTTTTTGAAAAAAAAACTTGCATCAAAATCTGGGGCGCAATTCTCCTAAAATAAATTGTTGCCAAACGCAATCGAACCACAACCGTCAGCCAGTTTTTGTTTTCAAAAACTTTCAAAATGATTGATTTTGTTTTTTGTGTCAAACAATTTGATAGCTTTTTAAATTGAGAACTGTCTGAATGAACGGTTCGGCCTTGGTTCGGTTGTGATTATCAAGATTTATTTTAGGAGAATTAGGCCCCTGTGAGCTTTTTTCTAATAAACCACTGTAGAAATTCAAGATTATTTCAATAAAACCGTAGCAAGTATTTAATGTGCGAGCTTTATATCGTAATGTTGAAATGGACCTTTTGCCCATTGTTATCTTATGTAATCTATTACGTCATGTACGACTGAATTCCAGCCCACCGTAGTAATATCATTATCGCTTCCGTAGGCGGTTCTACGACGCTACGAGATACCGCTACGGCGTAGTTGCGTAGCGCTATCGTAGATAATCCGGAATTTCTATAGGCACTTGGTGGCTTCAAGAATTTTGTGGTCGTGGATTTTGTATGGTACTTGGAACATATATTTTGATAATCATTTTGATAATGTGCCATAAATTGAACTGCGAATAAAGCACCTGCGGCCTTGATTAATTGTTCAACAACGAAAAACGTGACATATCATTGATCAAATGTAAAATTTTGCGGTTTGTAATAACTATAATAACATACCTACTCGTATATGGCAACAGATGGAGGAGGCCTTCATCTAGAAATGGTTGACCCTTTAATTTTATTGAAATTAAAGTATATCCTGAAAAACGTTAGCTAATCAGAAGATAAAGGCTTTTTTTTATTTACATATCTGTCCTACTTCTAGGCAAAGGCTTCCCTCCGTTCTTTTCATCTGTTGCGATTCTGTGCAGCCTGCAAGTGCTGCTTCGGGCCAACTGCATCAAACTGATCCCTTTCATTTAACAACCATACATAAAATACTTTGATTTTTGTCAAATGGAACTCATACTTTTAATTCATAATATACTAGTTTTTGCTCACGGCTTCATTCGCGTTAATTAAGCTCAAAAAAAACTCTTAGCACATTACTTAAGTTTCTATAATAAGTAATATAAATCAATCATGATTCGAAACACACGTGGCGCCATCTATGAATGTTATTATTGTTTTCTTCGGGAACAGTACTTTTTTCAGGATGAAAGTCCTTTTCTGTACACCTGACAACGTATATGAAAAATTTCAGAATGATCGGTTCAGTGGTTTAGGCGTGAAAAGGTAACAAACAAACAAACTTCCTTTCGCATTTATCTAAGTAATATTAGTTAGGATATTTCTAGATAAACTAGACAAATCTCTCTTTCCTACTTTGCTTCACAATTTTAACCCAAATATTAATTCAATTAACCCTTATTAAGTGAAACATTGTGTTATAAATGCACCACAAACAATATGGAGGTTGCTTCCGTTATTAGCTCTTATCTACCCTCTTAAGGCACAATAGATGAACAATAACCCGCCTCGAAAGCTTACGGTTATCTGTGAATAACGTGTATTAAACCCTTAAGTAAATCCTATGTAGTTACCGCTTCTTTGGTAATATTTGCATAGTAATAAAGCGTATGTAGAAAGCTTTTTTACTGATATGGGGACAAAAGAGTGGAGAAGAATAAGAAGTAAAGAAGATGTATATAATATAATATCACGCCTGTATCCCTCGCAGGATTGAGCAGAGGCACAGCAGACATATAAGCTAAAGCAGTACCTCAACTTACTATAATCTCAAGAATTGAAACACTCACACAGACACGCTCTGTCTTCTTCTATCGTGTCGGCACGAGCTATACCAGAATAGGTCATGCCGTAGTGAAAAGATTAGCCAGTCAGCAAGGTTGGTAGCGGGGCTGACTGCCCAGGGTGCGCCGGACGTACTTAAGTATCGTCACTCGTGGAGGCTCTTTTCATGCACGCTCTGTATATTGAGTAGTTTTTTGTTTTTGTATGGAACTGCATCCCGAAAAAACCTTATTTGTCTTGTTGCAGTGCGTGTCTGTGTGAGTGTGTCAAATCGGACGATTGTAGGTAGTTGAAGTACTGCTTTAGCTTATATGTCTACTGTGGCAGAGGTGTATTATAGTACACCCTGACTTCGCCGTTATATTTTAGTCCCATATAAAAAGCAAGCCTATTGCCATCAACCGGGCTCAAATTCAAACTCCGGGCTGCTGCCGGGAATTGAACCCAGGACATCACGCTCAGCAGTAGCGCTTGCGACCATTGGACCAACGAGGCAGTCGATTTATAATAATGTAGCATAATTAGCCCATTATTGTTCCACTGCTAGGCACGAGCCTTCTCTCAGAATAAGAAGGTTTTAGGCTTTAGTCAACAACCTGACTTAGTGCTTGTTGGCGGACTACACACACCAGAGCCCTCTCAGGTGAGCAGGTTTCCTCAAGATATTTTCTTTATAATACTTTTCTTTACTTTCTTTATAATATACAGCATGTAAGGGTAAACACCGTTATCACTCAAACCATGGGTAGTTGACGTGAACACAAAAAGATAGGACCGAGTAAAAAAAAAAAATAGCATACACGCGCGAGAAATGAGCGACGCGGCGGCGCTACGACGCGGCGTACACGCACTCGCTAGTGAGATAGCTGACTGACTGGGGTAACGAACTGTGCGGGGCCGTGCGTCGGGCCACGCGGCGAGTTTCCCGCGCCCCCTCCCGTAGCTTGTTGCCCCCGCGCGTAGGGTGAAATGCTTTCGTGGAAAAATGAAAAAAATATTTAAAAAAATATTTTTCATTGATTTTACGTTCTATAAATGAAACCAAACCACGGGTTTCAAGGATAACGGTGTTTACCCGTATAGCCTGTATATATGATAACACCAGCCTTTGTCCAATTGTACGCCAAAGAGAAAATGGCAGTAATAACCTAGCGGTTGAACACTTGCTTTCCATGTATGAGGTTCTTAGTTCGAACACAGCCCAAACTTCTGACTTTTAGAATGCATATGTGGATCAGAATTTGATTATCATTTGCATTTACAGTAAAGGAAAACGTCGTGAGGAAACGGGCACACCCGAGAGGACTCCAAATAGTTCTTGATGGTATAGGTACTATGTACCGACTAACAACCCGCATCAGAGCAGCGCCGTGAACTAAGTACTCTTTCAGAGTGGAGGAGAACGCGGGTGCTAGCGCGAGCGCGTGTAAATCAAAATGTATGTAGACGCCAGTTGCATTCACAGTACTCCCGCGAACCGCACGTCTGCATGAGAGGGGCGCGGGCGCGGGTAGCGCGGGTGTTTCTAAGTGGTCAATCAGACTGCACTAGCGGGTGCGGGGTCGTGCGCGGGCGCTCGGGTCTTGGCGTCTTCGTGTTCACAGTAGTGCCGAACAAGCTATCGTACGACGCTTCGGCGGGTGAATCAAAATAGTTTAGAACCACACGCGCAGTCACCTAACAGACGCTATATCACTGTGAAAGATACGAGCGGATTAAGCCATTAGAAACACCCGAGCCACCGCGCCCGCTCCCGCCTCATGCAGACACGCGACTCGCGGGCGCACTGTGAATGCAACTGGCGTCTACATACATTTGATTTACACGCGCCCGCGCCAGCCTCCACTCTGAAATACGGCTAATGGTTTAGTCCGCCTGTATCGTTCACAGTGATATGGCGTCTGCTAGGTGACTGCGTGTGTGGTTCTAAACCATTACGATTCACCCGCCGAAGCGTCGGACGATAGCTCGTTCGGCACTACTGTGAACACGCAGAAGCCAAGACTAAAGCGCCTGCGCCCGCCCCCGCACCTGCTAATGCAGTATGATTTACCACTAAGTGCTGAGCCCTTCTTATTCTCAGAAGAGGCCCATACCCAGCTTTGGAACAATGTGAGCTGATTATGCTATGTCAATAATCTAACACCCATTTAAGTTCCTAAACGAACACCTATAGTCGGCACTCATCTCTTATCCAATTTGCGAGGCTGTAATAGGGTTCCTGCAAATCGGGACGACTATCGTCTGGAGATAAGTGGGGGGGACAGCTCCACATGTCACAGGGGGTGAGATCCGTTCGGCAATTAATTACGAGGTAAATTGGGTGTGGGGTTGAACGTGTATGAATCGTTAACGTGCTTTTAGGCTTAGTCCACAAGGAATAGGTGAAGAGGTTATCTTCTAGTACATATATAAGTACACAGGAAGCTAAAATATTCTGTGATCATCAATCCGTTTGACCGTTGGGGGTTAAGTTTGCTATATAATTGAAATAAAATGACATATAATTGTCATCCCACCGACACCTTATTGAGATTCCATAACCATTATGACAGATTAGATATTCTGCTAATAATTAATGTTTTCTTATTGAAGTAATACCGCTCCACTCCACTGAAGGAGGTTGAATGACAGTTCAATGGAAAGTCAGTGGAAACTCTCTGGTCTACAATAACCAACCTAAAACTATTCTATCAAAACACTATCGACTTTCTTTCGAAACGTTCGTAAATTAGCAGATTTGGACTTTAGGCGTAGTGATTATGGTTCTGTACTGATTACAATTGCACAGTGACCTTTGTCACTGTGCAATTGTAATCAGTAAAGACGTCAACACGTATTTTTCGATGCGTTCAAACTTGCATGTTAGCGTTTTGTTAACCTAATTAAGTAGTTTTATTAATTTTTTGTACAATTTTTGGAAAGTAGTTAGAATCTGAATTCCATGTACGCTGGTACTCTCAAAAAGTTAAAGTAGGGAAGTCAGTATCTATTTGTAAAAAGTTATTTTTAGGGTTCCGTACCCAAAGGGTAAAACGAGACCCTATTACTAATACTCCGTTATCGGTCCGTCTATCACCAGACTGTATCTCATGAACCGTGATAGTTAGACAGTTGAAATCATAGATGATGTATTTCTGTTGCCGCTATAACAACAAATACTAAAAAACAGAATAAAACAAATATTTAAGCGGATTCTCATCCAACAAACTTGATTTTTTTGCCGTTTTTATAGATAATGGTACCTTCGTTTCTTTTCTTCTACGTTCTTCTACTTCTTCGTTTTTTTTTCTTATTCTGGAACCCTTCGTGTGCGAGTCCGACTCGCACTTGGCCGGTTTTTTATAAATTAAGTGTTGGGAAAACTAGTTTTTTTAAAGACAAACGTTGTGGGTCTCTCAACAGTTCGTTGCAATGGTCTTTTAGACGGTTGGCTGATATAATAATAAAGGAGACCTGACACAATTCATACATTTTTGGACCAAAATCCAAAGTAGCCGGCCAAAGAAAAGTATATACATTTTATGATAGTACATAACTACCTAAACATTTTTTATTACTACGTCATTCCTCTAGGTCTGATATCTGAGTCGCTACATAAGGTTAAAATGTTCGATCTTAGTGAAAAAAATTAAAGAATTTAAGCGTTAGATATTAACTAACAGTAATAGTATCTTAATGTTTGTAAGTAAAATACATATATACTAATACGCTATATATATAGCGTATTAAGATACGACGATACGATAACAACACTGGACATAGGATAGCTGTCCGAACTGAAGTTGCATGGATAATTAAAAAGCAGGGCAATCACGCAGGCATGTGATCTTTCGGCTTTCATGGCTACCTGCCTCTAAAACAATAACAAGTAACGTTTGGCACATGCTTTTCACTTACAAATTCTTTTTTAGTTTTGATTGAAATGGAATATTTTAACCTTATGTAGTGACTCAGATATCAGACTTAGAGGAATGACGTCATATAAAAAATTTTTTAGGTTATTCATGTACTATCATAATATATGCATAATTTTTTTTGGCCAGCTACTTTTCTTTTTGGTCCATTTTGTCAGATGTCCTTTCCGTGTGGATCTTAGCAAAGAATTAGCCACCGATTCTCTACCCATAGATGTTGTACTCGTAAAAGACGACAGGATGATGAAGGAAAATATTAAGAGACACTAAAGAGATCACCAGTCCGCCGGCCAAGCGCGGCAATAACTCATAAGACCATGTAGGAGCGATCGTTGGGAGGCCTAATATTGCAGTGGAGGTTAACTTGCTGATGTGATAGTGCTTAATACATAGAAAAGTCTATTAATATTATTACAAATGCGAAAGTAACTCTGTCTGTCTGTTCCGCTTTTACACCGAAACCGCTAAACCGATTTTACACCGAAACCGCTGAACCGATTTTACACCGAAACCGCTGAACCGATTTTACACCGAAACCGCTGAACCGATTTTGATGAAACTTGGTACAGAGATAGTCTAGAACTTGGAGAAGGACATAGGTTACTTTTATTTCGAAAAATACGGAATACGCGATAAACGACATCCACACGGGAGAAGCCGCAAGTGACCTCCAGTAATATTACAAATGTAAAAGTTTGTAAAGATGGATTCATGTTTGTTACTCAATCGTGCATAAACGGCTGAACGGATTTGGTTAAAAGGACAATGCTCATGGATGTATGGAGTCCCGTACCATGCTGCATCAAAGTCAAACTTTGTTTTTTTATAGGCTATACTTATCATATTAACTCCTACAAAAGTTATTTTTGTCAACAAAACGCGAGTTTCGGAGATTTTAGAAATAATCTAAATAACTTGACAATGTGGACAGGTCACACACGATTTAGTATTGTTTAAAAAACAGTAATCCGCATCTATTGCATTCTACATCTCTATGACCGGCTGTGAATGGCCAATTAACCATAGATAAAAAAATGATAATCGTTTAATAAAAATTCTGATCTATTCTAGTTGTTTTTAATTAATGTAGAATCAGCAAAATATATTTTTTTTACACGTTTTTTGAAAGATGTGATCATGACACTTTTAAAATTCAATGTTATAGTAATCATAAATCATGTGAAATGGAACGTCATGTAAAGGGAATAAAACAATATCGACACTTTTTTAGTTTAAATTAAATTCCCTGTTCAAAAATCATATCGCCGACTTGTAATGTCGTAAAAAATTATGAAAATAATTACTATAATATTTTGATCTTGATGCATGAGATTTTTTCGTACCACTTTTGGTCATTCTCCTTTGGCACACAAATAGACCATGTTCTAGATTAACAGATAGGGTACTTTTTCTCCGGGTACATGAATTAGTCCCCCTAGGATGCGAGTAAAACCGCGGGCAACAGCTAGTGGCATTTATAATTAAATAATTACGTAACAGTTCCATATAGAAACTCATAAATGATATATCAACCAACATTTATCTTTAGAACTCATAATTAAACCATAATTCGTGCCGTAGCGTTTAATTTAACTTTAAATAAATTATTTATACTTTATAGCTCTGCGAAATTACCAGTTCGCGTGCATAAAGTCGTGAAAAGAGAAAATACGCTGATATTGTTTACCGACTCTGGTGCTAGGAAATTGACCATAAAGATGTATTCCCATTGCCTTCGATAAGATACCCCATAAACCATATAAACTTCGTTTTTTTCCTATAGGCTACGCAAACTTTTCTTATGAGTTGAATAAATGGAGAATAGGGATTTCGTATTTTTTCCCATTGGTTACGAAAACTTTCGTTTCTAATGGGAATTTGTGGAAACTGCATTTCAGGCGCAGTTCCCTCGAATACAAAGTTTGTTTCATGTGGACTTTCTTATTTTTATAATATGCTTCATAGCAAGTGGGACCAACGGGAATACATTAAATAAATGATTATTCCCATCTGCTACGCTATTTTTAAGTTGGGAAAGCAAAACTTGGACTTCTACCGTAATATTTAAAAATGTAGTAATTCATTTGGCTTTTATTTATGTCTCATTTTACAGCTATCTATCAGAAGTAACTCGCATTACGTCTTTTTATTACGGTAATGGAAATAAAACATTTCTCATATAGTATTTCAATCGCAAGTCCGCAGAGGACATGAAATGGACATAAGCTTCTAGAGTGTCGTCTGGTTCTGCGACATTTTACTAAAATGTTGTACTTTTTTCTTGAATACATCTTACAAAATTGCATGAATCTTAAATAATGCTGTTTAGATATCTATCTATCTATCTAGGTGTTATAAAACCGAAGATGTGATTGTTACCGGTAAAACCCGTGCTAAGTTAAAATTTGTTTCACCTCGAAAAAAAAACCAAGTTCTGACCGAACGCCTTTGTTACAATTCGTTTACAAAATATTCACTAATAAATTTTTATTTTAAATTATAAATTTAAGCAGTAAGAAAAAAGGTTCAAAGATTCTTTTCTTTGGCTTTTACTCCCATTCTGCAAGTAGTAAAATTGGTTACGATTCAAACAACACCTCCGATAATAGAAAACATTTCATTTGGCCCACAAGTAAACGGGTCTGAGCGTTTGTGCAAGTGAAGATTAGTGTATATTAACGCATGATACAGGAAAAAGACGACACGTTTGGTGCAGTGGCTAAGCGATTGGCTTCTGTGCTGCGGGTCGTGGGTTCGATTCCCACACGGAACAAAAAGAACAATGGGCACTCGGCTAACATGCCTGTACTAGTAAAATCTAACAAAACTTAACTTGATGAAACATATGTCGTTTCATTCGCCTACATAAATATAACTAAGTACAGCCTTCAATATATTTTTAAAAGGTCGGAGAGACAAGATATTTTGCCACTTCCATTAACAGATTCAAAACGTGATGCACAATGCCAAGTCCATTAAACGAATGTCAAGTCAACAAGAGTAGAAGATCAATCGGAGTCTGTAAGCAATGCAAAAATATAAAAAAAAGGGAAAATAATATAAAATCGCACCGAACACCAAAGAATATTGTAACAATAAGCGAGGAGAACACAGTCGTTGCCGAAACTACAACGACATGGTTACCATGGACACGGCCAGCACAGAAAACCACAGATTAGTTAATAGTAGCTAGCTACAGAAAACCGTCAATTTATTTTTACTTGTCAAGAATAGGGAGGGACGTAATCAATCGATTTATGACAGTATCGATTTTTAGATGTAAAATCATTAGTTTTTTTATCTAATTCATGGCTTTATTAAAATAATTTACCACAAAGTAACATCAAATTCTATTAGTGGCTAAGCTTAGTATAATATTGATGTGAGTTTATACGGTTGACATTACCTGGGATTTTATTTCGATATATGAAATAAAATCATAATAGACTAGAAAAAGTATGGACTTCTCTAGTAACGTAAGTAATTACGGATGCGTTCGAAGTTAGATATTTTATACAGCGTTCTGATAAATAAAATAGTATTTTTAAAATAAGATTATCTATATTTCCCCATCTTTAAAAAATAAACGAAGATATCCAATAAATATACTAACAATGCACTAATATATTGGTGACAGTTTCATCTCGGGAACAATTTCTGTTTTTTCCTAGTACAAAGTGACCATTGTTCTTTGTATGGCCTACAGATGGTTGTTCCGGGTCTGGGCGTTTGTTTGTGAGATTTGTGTCTGTAAACGCACCCACGATACAAGAGAAATCTTAGTGTGGGGCAACGTTTTTTTTTTAAAGAAAAAAAAAAAAAATTCAAAGAGGGAAGAAACTTTAAAAAATGGTGAAAAAATAGCCTTTCAAACAAATTGAGTTCGTATTGGTAAATTACTGCAGGCAATTGACGTATAAAATCATTGCTATTGGCAAAAAGTTGAATGAAAAAACCGAATAATAAAAACGAACACCAACTCGTGATAGCTTGATCGAAAACACGCACAGATGAATCGTCATTTCTTTATCATGAGCTGAACCAAAATTCCCATTGTCCCATACAAAGCAATGATTTCCCATTATTTCGGATGACATAATCAAGATTGGCGTATTCAATGGGAAATTTATATTTTTGTTTGCGTGGTCGTCAATAAATAAATTAATACTTGAGCATAGTCCAAGCTTATGTTTATTTTTATTGGATTGTTTTCATTGAAGCATGTTATGGTATTATATATGGTAAAAAATTGCTTTGTGGGGTTTTCTGTACGTCATATAATCATAATAAAGGAACATTACTATCAGATCGACTGCACGTTTTTTTTTTGTAAGTATCAATTAAATTGTGTTATAGTCTGACGTTCAGACATAAACCGGTATGTATTAGTATATGCACGATACTATCAATCTATTTTCCATTTTCAGCGGCGTGTTTAAATGGGAAATGAAAATAGGTTAATAGGCCAGTCTCGTAAATTGGTACAGCAAACGGTGGAAGGATGCTTAATCGTCATGGTACGGTGGATGGTGGCCTATCTACCTGACATTAATAATTCTTGGATTCAAGCCCTCGGCACATCAAACGCGGTTTGGTTGGTTGCTATCTATTGTAAGTGGTGCGTTTCTTCGACAATACACTCGGAAGCGACGAATCCGGGTTACCAACATAAACCTTAATATCTCGGAAACTAAGAATGATAGCTTATTTAAATAAAAAGTATTTTATAGACTATTTAATACTTCTCTAATAAACTATAAAAGTATTCCATAGATCCCTGTATAAAGCTGGCTTCCCACGGTTCGTGGTAGCGCGCACCGGCTGTGCGTGGGTATCATCCGTAAAATCACGCACCGTGGGAAACCACATTATGCGGGTGTGTGATGTGGATACGGCGCACCGCTGCGCACGCATCCGCGTTATCACGGACGAGTCTCTTCCCATGGTGCGTCGGTGCGAGCTCGTGCGTCGCGGTGCGCGCTATCACGCACCGTGGGAAGCCGGTATAAAAAAGACCATTTTTAACCAATCACCTTTTTGTACAGCAACAAGCTCTTTCTAGGCCTCATCTTTTCAGCGGTCATTATAGCATTAATTACTAGTAAATTTTACACACACACACCTAGTTATAAAAAAACGATATAATAACACACACGTGCCAACACGACATTTTGTCATAGCTCAACCAGGTTCATCATGCTACATGGTGTACAGAATATCGAGACATGCGTTGAAATAGGGCACTTTTGTAAATATAATATTACATTGAATATTTGATACATTTTTTTAGGAATGTAATGGATATCTACATCCACAGCTGCGGAGCGTCCTCATGGATTTAGACATCCGCAAAACATATCCGCAACTTTTGATTTCAAAAGTTTTGCATCCTCATCATTTTTTATGCGGAGTCAACGCACAAACTGACAAATTAAAAACTCGCGCCAAGCCAAAGGTTCGTGGTGGCGTGTGGTTTATTAATGTCATTTTTTTTGTGAGACCTCCGCATCCGCATCCTCAAATAGAAATTTTCCATCAACGTTTCCTCAAAACTGATCATCTCAATATCCTCATCCACCAAGCGACATTTGATATCTCTTTTTCAAGTTCGATTTGTATTTGCTATGACTTCACTAGTGCGCTTTCATGTTCATCTTGCGTCTTCGTCTGAGGCATGCGTGAAGCGCCATAGCGCATGCCTTAATTCTAGTTCGACAAAAGCGCATGCCCCTAGCGCACGCTAATCCGTCTATTGTATGTCGACTGACCGAGGCGCACCGGTGTAGACGATAAGCTGCATGCGTCTTATGGCAATCAATATTGCATGCGCTTGACGCAAGAGGAATTGAAAGTTGAAAGCGCAAAATGAACATGAAAGCGCACTTGTGTAGACATACTAAATCAGAGAGCGGAATCTAATGGCAAAACAATTGAAATGTAATAAAAATTAAATAATAGAGATACATAGGTCATTATTTTTTACCAAGTATTTTGTACTTTATTGCTTTGTTAACTTAATGCGTACATTTATTTTTTATTCTTAACAAATAAACAAGTTTTATGGACACAAATAAAACACTGTCTTATCTAACAAAAAATGTGATAACTACCGCGACTCGGGAAGTTTATCCTATAGACGCTCTATGATATGTATTTAATCTCTTTAAATCAAAATGAAAAATTAATTACAACTTGTCTATTTCAATTAGACATTACGGGTTGACCTATGTTTTTGTGTTCAAAAAAATGGCTAAGATGTCTGTCCTTCCGTCTGTATTCACAGCTGTTAAGAAGTATCGAGAGCTTGAATACTTGATAAAAAAACAATGACTTATCTGTATTACATTTCAATAGGCGTGTTGGCAGCATCAATAAATTGCAAATCTAATTAGTCCGCCAGTTAGTTTTTAAAAATAATGGACACGATTTTTTCATGTTAAATCATGAATCATTGGAACGATAAAACGCATCAAAACTCGAGAGTGGCGCTTGTGACGTCAGAAGCAAGTAAAAATTGTACTTGCTTATGAAGTTTAGCCAATTTTAAAAGTGTCGTATCTTCATCAATTTTGGTTTACGTAACAAAAGAAAAAATACGGGTCAAACATTGTTTGATAATCTAACTGACGGACTAATTCGATTTTTTCAGTCAAATACCCTATTGTTTTGCCAGTAGATCCCGCTCCCTGGTAATAATATTCACTACCGGGTACTATACCTAAGTGATAAAGTGTCACGCTATCGTAACAGGAACAAAGTTTGTCATTATAAAATCGTCATAAAACACCAATTAGTTTTTATAAGCTTTGTTTCATAGGCCTACCATGCACCTTGTTATCTTACGTCGTTATTTTGACGATGTTGACGTCGTTAGGTTAACTTTAAAGCGCACAAAACGAAATGACTAATTAACAAAAAAAAAAAAAATATGATTTTATTTGACTTTTCGAATACATGTGCGGATCAGAATTTGATTATTATCACTTGCGTTAACGGTGACGGAAAACATCGTGAGGAAAACTGCACACCTGAGAAGGCTCCTTAAATTTCTCGATGGTGTGTGATCACACCAGCGTGGTGGACTGAAGCCATAACCCTTCTCATTATGAAAAGAGACCCATGCCCAGGAGTGAGGCAAAAAGTCGGCTGATTATGTTACGATAAGCATAATAGTAGATTGTTGCACCGAGCGCAAAGTGAGTTATTAATGCACGAGTGTTATGTTGGTGCCCGAGCGCATGCGAGGGCACTAAATTAACACGAGTGCATTAATTACTCACTTAAGCAAGGTGCGTAATCTACTTTTCTTTCAACTACCACTACTACCTACCGTGATAAAATATCCATAAAACATTTTTTTGAACTTTTCTTGCTAATTATGAAGTGTCAAAGTTTTACAATGGTACAAAATGCGCGGCATTTGTTTTTTTTTTTCACCGATTTGGTTTTATTTAGCTGATTGTTATTTTCAGCCAGTATCTTTTTGATCGAATGCATACATTTTACAATTTTACATTAAACTTAATGGGAGAAATTAAACCTCTGTGGTAAATTTATATCGAAATAAAATATAAAAAACAGTGCATTAATGTAAAACAGTGCAGTAATGTAAAACAGTGCAACAATGAGTACATTTCTGCACTGTTTTGGTTCTAAGTAAAAAATACGTCCTTTGTGATCGGTTTTGTAGTGATTAATAATAACATTACTACGTAGTTGAAAGAAAAATAATTTAGATTTTATGTTTCAATATTTTTTTAGTATGATGCTAGTGTAGCTCATAAACAAATTGACGTCGACATGTTTGGTGCAGTAGTTGAGCGATTGGCTTCTGCGCTACGGGTCGTGGGTTCAATTCCCGCACGGAACAAATATTTGTATGGCCTACAGATAGTTGTTCCGTGTCTGGGTGTTTGTGTATGTGAGATTTGTGTCTGTAAACGCACCCACGATACAAGAGAAATCTTAGTGTGGGGCAACGTTTTTTTTTAAATAAACAAACAATTATATTTCCAACACAAATGTATTTTTGTTACGAAATAAATTATCTCATCAAAAACTTACATGTAAAAAAGCTAAGTCTCGCGATTCTTTTGCCGTAAAAAGTTCTGAGATCTAAATGTAGAGCCAAGTCTGGCATTTCATTTTTATAAAGATATTTTTCGGAATTGGCAACCACGCAGCATGATGAATAGTATGATGCGAGATAACTTGTTAATTTTTTAAACAAATCTATCAAACGGAAACTAGTAGTCTAGTAAGAGAAAAAAAATATATCCAGTATGATATTACTAACTTTCCCCGTGTGGGGACGTGTTAGAATATAAAACTTCTTCATAACACGCAGTTGTAAGATTCAACAAAACCCAGCACGCTTGGTGGTAGGATCTATACGGTCTGCCTGGCTAGCTACCACCCTCATACTAAAGTCCGGTGCCAAGCAGTTTACTGTATCCCGTCGTGTACGTCAGAGCCAGACGGGTATAGGGGCATTCCTTTATATCTCTGTTACTTGGATTCATATGCTCCATCTTAGACCTTGTTTGCACTTACCAACAGGTGCGAGTAGAGTCAAACGCGGCTTAAGTCAAATGATAAAAGTAAAGAAGCAACATTTTACAGTCAATGTTTTTTACGGATTTCTATTTCTAGTAAGTACCTCTACCTCAACATAACCTTTCAAACGAATATATTATTTAAACATTAAAATCCTAACCGAGTTTAGATTCGATCCCAACCTAAAAAAACGTTTTAACTTTAAATGGAATGTCAAATGCTACATATCAAAGGTGTTTCACGCTTCGTGAGGCACACGTCGATTCTGAGCGTTAGTCCTCAAGCTGAACCTTGCTCCAACGTAATAAGGTTCAGTTTGGTACTAAATTTTACCTTGAAATACGTTTCGAATAACTTTTGGGATGAAAAAGTGTAAAAAACGAAACGGGTTCGCGCGTTCTACAAATTGTTTGACAGCGGTAGTGTCGGACTGTTGCTTTTAATTATTGCTTTGTTTATTTGTTGTTTGCTAGTTGGTTGGTATGCCGCATGGATTGCACCAATTAACGTATACCAGCCTATGGTTTTTGGGTGCAATTATGGGCGTTACACACATCAGTCACGTCGCCGTCAAGTCGCCAATAAGTCACGTAACCTGGTGTATATAAATAAGTGTCAGTCACAGAAATGTTCTATGTCCATAAATTGTCCATGTTTCATTCGTGACCAGAAGCCACTATGTGGTTAAAGTCAGTGACAGGCCGACGTACCTCTCCGCCTTTCCCAGACGGACGAAATCCATGAGGATTTCTAGTCAAGAAAAAATAAAAAAAGGATTTACGCCCAATAATTTCCGATATTCTCTGTCCCCAGTAAAAATACCAAATAAGGTTTCAAATAATTAAACTTATTCATTCCTAACTCTCTATAATAATACCTCATATGGTTGATGAATTATTAGACAAAAATAGAGGTATTTTTTTATTGTTTGACTTGAATGAATTGTGTACCATTGTATCTACAATCTCAATTTATTTAGTACGTAAAATGACTGCATGACAATAAAAATACAATCCAATCATAGGCAAAACAGACAAAATTTGTAATTAATTTAGCCACTATTATAATAATTATACACAGTATTCCAAGTGAAAAAATAAAATGAACAAATAGTCTTCTCACGTCAAAACAACAAACGAGATCACAACACAACCGACCCAGAAAACAGACGACAGAAACGCTATTATGAAGAAGTGAAGCAATAAGTTGCAGTTCATTGTCCACAAATAACACTTCCCTCCTGCAGAGAGTTCAAATTAAAGTTATAACTCCCCCTTCCTCCACCACAATCGGTTAAACCGTTACATAATTCGGTGTAACAAATTCAGATATTCCAAGGACTATCACAAAGGGAAACTAAGTGGTAGCGAGAGACCCATAACTTCAAATTCAACCTTAACAATGTGGCACTAAAGCGTAATTTCAGTTGACAGGATATATTTAACCAATGTCTGTCCATTCTCATCTCGTTCAGTATAATACACAAGAAATGCAGTGTAAAAATCGATTTGGAATATCTCAGGTTCGAATTTAAGTGTAAATTGAATTTAACGTATGATACGGAATAGTGAATAATTTATGCTACTAAATGAACAAAGAGGTTCTGTTTTTTTTCTACATCTTTTTACTTTGCCAATGTAATTTTATTAACAGAAAGGTTGCAAACACACTGAGCGTATCTTGCGGCCCATTTTTCGTTGCGTTACGCGTATGCATCGTGTTACACGCAAAGGAGATGGTGTCATAATTCACCCAGAAATCGAATTACAATCGATACGGTCAAACTATGTGCACAAGAATTTCCTAGAACTATCTAAGTAAACGTACCCAAGTTGCAATATCCTAATCCGTGGGATTTCAGGTTGTCAAAGTACGCAAAAAATCAACTTTTTGACTTGTCATAGCTCCGATATCCCACGGATTAGGATATTGCAACTTGGGTACGTTTATTTAGATAGTTTTAAGGAATTCTTGTGCACACAGTTTGACCGTATCGATTACGTTTCGATTTTGGGTTTTTGGTCCATACATTTTGGACCATGTCCTTTTTCCGCACCACGCGTTTTACACGTCGTTATAGTACAGCGGCCTATAGCCAGTCTCTGCGTAATGCCGGTACTGGCGTCATACGGAGAAAAGCCATAATTAACATGACAAACAAAGAGTTAAGCCAGAATTCAAAGATTCGGAATAAGCAAGACAAACGCTACCTTTTAGTCTATGTAATAAAAGTCAAACTAGTTTTTATTCTCAGAAAGCAAACTAGCTTGTTACGGCGGCTACAGCCGTAATGCGTATTTTACATCGCGTATCTTGTGCAGTATGCGGCGCATGATACGCTAAGTGTAAATAAATGATGGAATCAGGAGTTACTTTGCGGAAATCTATGACATACAAATATGCAAATACAATATCTAGCTTTAATTCCGCTGAACAAGATCACTAGTTTGGATGCAGTATGCAGCACCACCCTCCCACCCACAAGCATATGCACAAAGAGTGAAAAACTGTGTGGGCGGGAGGGTGGTGCTGCATACTGCATCCAAACTAGTGATCTTATTCAGCGAAATTAAAGCTAGATATTGTTTTTGCATATATTTGTGCGCTAAGTGTGTTTTGGCCCGAAGGCTGCAGACACATTGAGCGTATCTTGCAAGGCTCACTATGTTTCATTGCATTTCACGTATGCATTGCGCTACATACACATCGCTGCATCGTGACGCCGATTGTACTAGCGCCTAGAAGTTTCGTGCGCGCGCATTACTGCGCAAGGTACGCGGTGCAAAATACGCTCAGTGTATTTTGCCCTAAGTGTGTTTTGGTCCTAATTGGTAGTGCGCTCATTAGCTTGCGCATAATAAACTTTGTGCAACTCCTCATATAACAAGTTTTTGTTATTATGTTTGTGTTATATGAGTGTTTACCCAGACTTGAGTTACAGTGGTTAAATGTTAGTCAATAATTGAAAAGTTCGTCTTAAATTACATGATATCGACTGTGATGTAAATTGGATTCAATGCATTTGTTAATTTATCAATGTTCACTCCAGTAGGTTTTATGGAGAAAAGCAGCAAAGAAATTTTACTGATACTCTTTTAAAAAATTGGTTTATGACAATTTACGTCAGAATAATTTGAGAAAAATGCAGGTTAATATAATGCCCTGCGTGTCCAATACAATAATGCGTTCAGGATGTTGATGGGGTTGCCACGTTTTTGTAGCTCATCATGTATGTTTGCAGAAGCACAAGTGGATGGCTTTACAGCAATACTCGTACAGCGCAAAAGAATAGCGTCCCTGATGCGCCGCTTGCGGGGCAGCCCCAACAGTTTCCTGCAACTCATAGCTGAAAGAATGGACACGGACTACTCCTTCATGGAGCACGGGACAAAACTACATATCGTGCACTCCTGATCCAATGTTTCTATTATTGTAATTTATTATTTTAAAATTAATTATGGATCATGTATATTTATTGTAATTTGTCTGAAATAAAATGATTGAATTGAAATGAAAATAATGTAAAAGTTAACACTAGTTTAAGCATATTTATTACATTGTAAATGAATTGTGTGAGTGAGTTTAGTTACTCAATATGTTTGGAAAATGTTGTATTTGAAAATTATTATTTGTAATTTTTCGACATTCCTTATATATTTATTTTATTGACATTAATTGCAAAACATTGTTATACATTCATATGCCAATTCGTGGCAAAAGAAGAAAGAATAAATATCCAAGCAACACATAATGTACTCTATTTTTACATGGAATAAAGAATCCACTCATTCATTCATTTTCATGAAAAGAAATGAGAAAGCTCGGCCTTTTGTTTGAGAACCTAGCTGACTCTGATGTTTATACATATTAAAGAACACTACTGATTACTACCTTGCACAAGTCTGTCCCCATCATCAAACGACTATCATCTAGTCTATGCGACCCATAATAAGGCTGGGACCGATGATTTAACATGCTCTACAAGGCACGCAGGGGACTTGACGTGTATCTAACGGTCACCCATCCAAGGGCCGATCGCGGCAAGTTCATCTTAACCCCATAAAGCGTATGATTTGCGCGGCTGATAATTAGCCACCAAGCCAACCACAATTTGGAAGCCAAATCCAAGTTTGATAGATTATTCAGTAGGTGAATGACCTAACATTCTACTCCGTATACCTAATAACTCAGTGGCCTTTTGGCATTCATGGACAAAAAATATAGGTAACCTATTTACGACTGGCACTACATTTTAACATTCAGCGCAGCGCGCAAATTGAAAAACACAATTTGTTATAAGTTTTGAAAAAAGCTAACTTTTCACACTGGCCATGTCTGAATATTTTCGGGTCAAATTTTGTTGAACAAAGTTGTGTTTTAATAAAGCCGTTTGCTTGTTTGTTTGTTTGGATAGTTCGTGTTTGTCATTTATTAGCAAAAAGTTGTATTTATGCTTGTTATTTTTTTACACTTTATTTAGAAGACTTTAATATGGCATTTGGACGCGATGCTCACAAATGAAAATGGTTTGAAACAAAATAATTATGTACTTAATTACTTAAAGAATAGGTTCGGTTTAAAGGATATGGGTGCCTATGAAATAGGGTGTGTGACTGAAAAAATATAATTAGTCCGTCAGTTACATTATCAAAAAATATTTGACCCGTATTTTTTCTTTTGTTACGTAAACCAAAATTGACGAAGATACAACACTTTTAAAATTGGCAAAACGTCAGAAGCAAGTACAATTTTTACTTGCTTCTACGATATACGCTTCTTACGATACGGTAACGTTGCGCGTTACGTCAACGCACCGTGTCACGTCACCGCACCGTTCTACGTTGACGACGTCGTGACGTGGAGATGTGGACAGACCGTAACCCCTCTCTTCTCATGGGTGTCGTACAAGGCGACTAAGGGATTCACTAGAGGATGGGCAGCAGCGTTCTCTGAGTACTTTAACAACCATACTGCGATCGCCAACCCGCTTCCCAAGCGTGGCGATTATGGCAACCCCCCCCCCCCCCCCCCCCCCCCCCCCCAACATGGAATATGGCTATGCTAGGCCTCCCGCCTGTTTCCAGCAGTAGACGTCTTTTGGCTGAACGTTGAATAGATCATGTGGTTTTAAGGAATTATACGAATTCGTTCACACCAATGACGTTTTATAAATAATTGGTTTACGCCCTGTAGAGTCGGTGGTAAACACTTTCCATTAGGTGAGCTTATTTGCTAACCGACTACAAAAAAAACCTAGTTACTTTGTTACACCGAGTGTACAAAAATAATACAAAACCTTATTAAAATTTGTCACAAACACAATGGACCCAACAATTATTACCATAATCAAATTACGCAAACAGTTTCTTAATTGAAACGTTTTAATTAATTTATAATTTTCTCTCTAGTTTATTTAATAAAATACTAAAGGTCAGGATAAATAAAATGGCGTCGTTTAAACTTATTTCAGCTTCAGTTGTACGTTTCAATGAGGCAAACGCAAAAGGCTGCACAGAAATAATTTTGTGAAAAGATTTTCTGAACGAAAACTTTTCATTTGTAACAAAAATATGTTAAATGTTTGCCGGTATTAAAAGAAAATAGAGATCAACTCCAACATCTGTCTTCAATGTGTGTCTGCATAGGTATACCAACGAGTCACCATGTTTGTATTTGATATTTAGTAGATTTATTGCTCAACTAGTGCATAATTAAAGTGAATTAATGACACGTAAATATTCAATCTCACACATTTTTACTTACAGTGTCAATAGCTATGTTTATACAAGTGCGCTTTTATGTTCATCTTGCGTCTTCGTCTGAGGCATGCGTGAAGCGCCATAACGCATGCAATAGCGCATGCCTTAATACTAGTTCGACAAAAGATCATGCCCCTAGCGCACGCTAATCCATCTATTGTATGTCGACTGACGACTGACCGAGCCGCACCGGTGTAGACGATAAGCTGCATGCGGCTTATGGCAATCAATATTGCATGCGCTTGACGCAAGAGGAATTGAAAGTTGAAAGCGCAAGATGAACATGAAAGCGCACTGGTGTAGACATACAAAATGGAGGGGCGTGCCATGAAATTTTAAAAAGGTGAGGTTATTTGTAAAATAAAGCCACGTTCAAGCGGAGATTGTTTTTCCGAAAACTGCAAACGAGGTTTTCTCGAGAACAGTGGCTTTGAAGTTGGTATTATGTGGTTCACACAGTAGTCCATAAAACATGGAATATGAGATTTTCCGTAACTAGCATAACATAACATCACGCCTGTATACCCCGAAGGGATGGGCAGAGGTGTATAGTACACCATAATTTCACCGTTATGTTTAAATCGGCGGGGCGAGCTTTGTTGTCATCGACCGGGCACAAAACCAGACTTCGTGCTGCTACTGAGAAATTCCATACTAAAAACCCAATAACACTTTGCCTCACGCTCATCAGTCGTACTTGCGACGAACAGACCAACGAAGCAGTTTCTGTAACTATTGCCGTCAAAACGGGGCTTAAGTGTATGAATAAAGGCTGGCCTAATTACACCGTGGGGTAATTTTCATGGGCCCCGAGCGTTATTCATTTTTATGTTAATTTCCTTAATTCATCGTAAACACAGATAAATCATATTTTTAAATACACATCATGAAATTAAAATGAATACAAGAACCCTCTGAGCCCTAACCACCGGCAGCTTGGACCCTGCTCCCGATGCCAGTGGACCCCTTTTTACCCGACTGCGCGACAGCAAAGACAGCGCGTATCTATGTAACTATGTATTATGTGTTGACTATTTATACCCTCGAAGCATCAAAACGGCTGGATGGATTTTAATATTTGAGGGGTCTATCGATTTGTCTAAGCCGTGCGATGGTTAAAGGCTAGGTTTTGTTTTTATAAAATCAAAATGGCGGCCGAGGTCAAAGAAAAGGCAATAAAAAAATTAGTAAAAAAATCGTACCATATTTTGTGGGGAATCACTGAATAGGTATTTTAAAATCAATATGGTCTTTTCTTGACCTTTTTACAGCCATACGCTTCGTTTAAGAATTATACAACCTGAAAATTGTGTAGGATCTACTTTGCCGGCTAGATCGAGTTTGATTTGTTTAGGACTCATTAAAACAGTAAGTATTTATAGATAGGTACGGTATATTGATAAAACATAATTAAAAAAGAGGACAATAAAAAAAAAATATAAAAATCAAAAGCCTGACTGCATAAGCGAACAAAAATAAAATAAGGAAATTAAATAATAAAAAGTAACCTAAAAAGAAGTACAAGACGTACTTTTAATTATATCATAATTAACGTAGGCTTCCAAAAAATCATATAATCAAACCATAACACGCTGTCGGAGGCTACCTACGAATAATGTTATTCGAAAAGTGACTATCCAAAAAAACATACGTAGCCTCCGACTGCGTGTCATGATTTGATTGTATTATTTTTGATTTTGATTTGATTGTAGAGGTTCTGGTCATTGTAAAATGAAACTAAACGCCATGCCTTGGAGTAATTTATTACTATGGACATTACTCCTAGTATTTTGACAGGTGTAGACACCGTCCAATTAGATTGCGATAACTGTAAGTATTATTCTATTTTTCACAATGTATGTTTGTAGTGGCACAAAGTATACCTACTTCATCTACCTAACTTTATATTATGTCCAGCAATTGACGCATTTCGTCTGCAGCCGATATATTATTCAATTCCCCGCATCGCGTGTAGAAAAGTTAAAAGGTAGTCGTGCGGTTGCCTGCAAAATGAAGGGTGTTTAATCAAGTGTCAATCATTGATGAATAGCCTGCCCCATAGTGCCTTTGAACCGATAGTTCACGTTCTAGATGACAGGTGATGCTATCACCTTTCATAGTTCATTACACACGTATCGAATTCTAATCCTTGTCTATACGGAGACTGATGAAGAGCTATTTATGATTGTAAGAGCTAGAGAAATAAGGTTAGTGAGAATTAGCCTTTTTCCAAGAATTTTGGGGTCGGCTTTCTAAACAGATGCGGCTAAATACTAGAACTTTACACGGAGCTACACTGCTATCAGTAGGCTAAAAGTACGAGTTGGTAGACGACTGCATACAGCAGCAGCATACGACGAGTCGTTCCGACACTACTGGTTTCTATGTATTTCTATGAAATGCTTTCCGCAGCTAGCGACACGTCTCACGACCGCAGACGACGTGTCGTCCGACCGGAGATCAGTAGTGCCACCAACGCTGGAGCGACGACTTGTTGAATCTTTCTCAAAAAATGAGTTTTCAAATTCCGAGGAAGAAAAACTGATAAACCAGGTGGCCCAATATCCTGTACTGTACAATGCATCTAACAAAAACTAAAGATACGAAAATAAATCGCGATCGCTAATCCAAAACAGCTAGAATACGACGTGTCGTCTGCTGCAGCCATCTGCTGTTGGGTTCGAAATCATGACGGCAGCGACGTGTCCCTACAACGTGTCGTAACGACACGTCGTCTGCTGCTGCTGTATGTATGCAGTCGAATACGAACTTGTACCTTAATTCACACAAATTCACATAATTTCATGACGCGCCGATTAAGTTGCAATGACGCTGCAGTTAAGTTCATGCGTGTGTATCTGACTGTGATCGATTAATGGCTGTTTTCAATAACCTATCTATCGGCGGTTTGCCCTACTAAAGATAGAAATTTGACATAAGCTCCATAGAAGTGATGTCAAATATCTATCTCTAGTAGGGGAAATCGAAGATAGATAGGTTATTGAAAATGGCCGTAAGTGTATACGAAAATCGTTGCTTTGATTGAAACTTAACTATGATATCCAGGACCCAGGATAGGAGTTTTATAATTAGCAACGTGTTCTTACTCTTTAATTATAATAAAGCTTAGAAAGCGGTACTTCTGGACACGGCGCGTATTGTTAGGAAGTTCAAGTTCCTCTCTCTGGAGCCCTGACCGCCGGTAGCTTGGACCCTGTTCCCGATGCCGGTGTGCTACTATTTTTTAAATATTTATATTGCAATATTTAAACATGTAAAACAATATGTTTAAAGATGATTAAACGAAATATAAATTACAATTGTATGCGGTAATTGCTAGAAATAATAAAAGCGTTGAAGGGTCATTAAAAGCACTCCGGTATTGTTTTAATTGCTGCATATTTATTGAGGATCTTTTTTTTCTACTACTAGTAGGTTGTTGTAAGTAGGTGTTGAAAGTTTGTTAGATAAATCTGGTACTTTTGAAATAAGAAGCATGGAATTAAATATCTAGACTCCTGGTTGGAAATAAACGTACACGTGTTTAAGCATTTTTGGAAATTACACCCATAAAGGGGTGAAATGGGTTGTTGTTGTTTGTATGAAAATCCTTATTCCAGGGGTAATTAACATGAAATTTGGCATAAACACTCTTCAAAATAAGTAATAAAAGCCGGACTTTTTAGATATTACACGTAGGTACACATTATTTGTGTCGTTATTGCTCGTAGCATCACTATGGTCCTATCTGAAAACCAGCGTTGCGACATTTTGTTTTTTTTTTAAATGTCGCAGCATTATGCTGAGATAGGAGCCTTTTTTGGCCTCGTGAAGGTAGTTTTTTTTTTATTGTTTTTTATAAATTGATTTTGTAACTGTCTGTGTAAGTCCAAAATAAATATTTTTTCTTTCTTATAAGAAGGGGGTAAACGCGGGTTTAAAATTTCACGCAAGCGAAGCTGCGGCCAAAAGCTAGTATAAGATAAAATGATGTACAGTCAAAGTATTAAATAACGACCTGTAAGGTCAGAGGATCGAATAAAAAAGTAACTTTTTATTCGATCCTCTTGGGCCATTGGGTTGTCATTCGAACCTAGGCAATAAATTATAAAAGATATGACGGGCGGAATAAAAGATAGGTTCGTATCCATTCTTGTGCTTACCCGGCTGTGGAATGAAGTTGAATTTATGTGCATTTTTTACTCTTCTTGTCGGTATGAAGTATACGGGAATAGCTCGTGCTCTTATGAAAAGATTAGCCAGTCAGCAAGGTTGGTAGCGAGGCTGACTGCCCAGAGTGCGCAGGTAACTTTGGCTCCCTCTCTGATTTCTCCTGTCTCCTGGGTGCATTTACAGACACAAACGCCCAGACCCAGAACACCTATACAGGGTGTGGAGAAACTTGGTGTGGTGTTCCTCCAACCAAAGGGAGGATCCTCCAACCAGGCGGAGTCTTATGCCTGGCGGGCTACTGCCCACCAGTTGATGTTGGGAAGTTGTATATATACTATCTGCGTGTTAAATCTTGATTGCGCGATGTAGGATAGTTCGCTAGTTCGCATGTGGCGAGATAGATGCCGCCACAAGGGTGTAAAAAGACCCATCACATAGCCGAAATCTACGCACTCTGCACATCATCATCATCTGCCTAGCCTTTTCCCAACTATGTTGGGGTCGGCTTCCAGTCAAACCGAATGCAGCTGAATATCAGTATTTTACATGGAGCGACTGCCTATCAGACCTCCACAACCCAGTAACTGGGTAATACGATACTCTTGGTAAGACTGGTTGTCAGACTTTCTGGCTTTTGACCAACAGTAACGACTGTCAAAGATCTACAAATGACAGCCGGGACCAACGGCTTTACGTGCTTTCCGAGGCACGGAGGAAACTCGCTATGGTAAATGGTCACCCATCCACAGACCAACCTCGGCAAGCGTGGCTTAACCCGGAAGATCGGTCTATGCGGCTGTAATTATTTAGCCACGAGCTCCTCCTACGCACTCTGCACATCAAACTAAATTACATTGACCAAAAATAATTGCTGGCAAACGACTTTTATTTTTTGACATAAAAAAAACGCTTTTCGTTGTAGCGCGCAATGTGTGGTTGTGGCGATGCCGCGCGTTTGCATGCGTGCAGCGGCCACACAGCTGAGCCAAGGCGGTCATGTGCGTTTGATATTCATTGCGTTTTTGTAACTTCAAATGCGTAATTTGTTAGGAAAAATTGAAATTTTTGATAATGTTTGTATGGAAGAAAGTATAGTATTATGACTTGGAAATCGTATTTGGAATAAACTAAAAAAAAATGTGTTTTTTGACCTTCAATATCTCCAAAACCAATTATTTCCCAGGTATAGTCTAGTAGAAAAAAATGATCCCAATGATGGGTAGAATATGTGGTTTTCGTTATCGTTAAGGGTCTTTTTACACCCGATATATTTGTTTCGTGCGGGAATCGAACCCATAACCCGTAGTGCAGAAGCCAATTGGTCAGCCATTGACGGCTTCACGTGCTCTCCGAGGCACGTAGACGTCTCGATGTTTAACAAACGTCACCCATTTATGAACTGCCCGCAGCAAGCGCAGCTTTTGTGTCGAAATAAATAATTCATCCATTCATTCATTCTTCTAAAAATAGACTATTTCATCTCAAAACAATAGGCACGTAGAAATGGAGCAGTTTATTCTTACCATACGGTGAATTCTCATGCATTGTGATACACGTAAATAACACGTTAATGTTACCTCCACATCGACCTCAGGGAAATAAACCAATTTTTTATCCACAATGCAATCTTTACAAAGAAAAGAATTTCTGTAGAAAACTCCAATTTTCGAAGTACGTTAATATTACCAAATTATTTGTTTCGTTCAATCAATAATGAATAAACCCTATCACTTCTAAAATAGGAACTGTACTTGCTTGAGTTTTAGTTTGATAACTGCAGATAAAATTGTGTTCGTGCAACGATGAGTCAAACGGAAGTGAATTCGCACAATAGCCGGTGAGACTCGTAGAAACTAGGGTAGGTAGGTTTGGTGCTTTTTTTTCAATTTTCACTAACTGTTGAGATATTTTTTTCGATGCGCTTTATTGTAACATTCCGTTCTGTTCTGACTGTGAAGTTTTACGATACGTTCATATATAATTCTCACGTTTGTAATCCCTGAAGGGGTAAGCAGGGGTGTTATCCTATTACAGGAGTCTGGATAACTATATTTTGCCTCTGGTATTAAGTACCATGTAATACATTATTGCCATTGTTTGGGCACAATTATGGTGCTAGGTTCATAGCTTCTTTTATCTCGCTTGCCCGGCTACGGAGGGAAATTAGTTAATTCTTAATCTCTTCTAAATCTCTTAGTTTATGAGAAAATCCGCTGGAGTGCGGATCCCTTGCGAATTTTCATATTAACGAACCCTATAATAGTAGTTTATGAAGTGTAACGAAAAACAAATACTTTCCACGCTGATGTAAAAATAATAATACTCTTGATGTTTTTTGAAATCTATTCTAAAAAATAATGTTTGTTTGTTTGTGTGTTTGTCTTCTATGCGTACGCGCATCGTTCGTTCGATTGAGTTGAAACTTTGAACAGTTGTTGTTGGCACTTGCTCAAAACTATTTGACATGGTACCATCAACGAACACTAAGTGGCGCGTGAGTCGTATCGGATAAAATGCAGGGAGGAATGCAATTTATATGGAGAAAAACTCCTTGGGCCTTATTACAAAAGATGGTTTAAACCAAGACTAAGGTAAACCCTGGTTTAAAATATACCCATCACTTTTTTATGTCATATAACAAAAAGAGACGGGGCTATTTTAAAACCCAGGTTTTTCTTAGACCATATTTTGTAATAAGGGGGTTCATGTGGGCGGAGCTCGAGAGCATAGCCAGTACTGTGTGACAAATTATTATGATCACAAACATTTGTTGAATAGTATTTGTTTAATGTTTTCCTCGATTAAAACGACAGACTATAATTTTGCTTAGCTTTTAAAACAATAGCTTTATACACTATGATATCCTGAACAAAATCTCTGAAACAACAATCTTCAAGATTTCAGGCAACCAATAGTAAATGTTCTTGCAAAAATGCATTTCAGGTGCACCGTTGAAAATCCAGCTTCGCTCAGAACATTCTAGTAATATCACGTTTGAAGAGGCTCCCTGGCTCAGAAAGACAGCAAAGCGATATTAAGCATATTTTTATTCATTGAATTTATATTGAAAACAAAGGAAATATCTTATGATAGAATAGTAGAGCTCCCTGTGAAAAATTTCTTCCGACGAAGTACTACTGCAATACTTATTTCTGGGGTGTGTAACTTAAGGTCGAAGTACGATGATACTTTCGATCTAACGTTCATCGCACAAACGTTTTTTCGACCTAATGTTCATCACACAAGCGTGCTTTCGATCTAACGTTCATCGCACAAACGTTTTTCGACCCGACTTTCATCGCACGAACGTTTTTTCAATGTAACGTTCATCGCACAAACGTTTTTTCGACCTAATGTTCATCACACAAGCGTTCTTTCAATCTAACGTTCATCGCACAAACGTTTTTTCAACCTAACGTTCATCACACAAGCGTTTTTTCGATCTAACGTTCATCGCACAAACGTTTTTTCGACCTAACGTTCATCACACAAACGTTCTTTCGATCTAACGTTCATAGCATGAACGTTTTTTCGACCTAATGTTCATCGCATGAACGTTCTTTCAACCTAACGTTCATTGCACAAGCGTTCTTTCGATCGAACGTTCATCGCACGAACGTTCTTTCTATCTAACGTTCATCACACAAGCGTTCTTTCGATCTAACGTTCATAGCATGAACGTTTTTTCGACCTAATGTTCATCGCATGAACGTTTTTTCGACCTAACGTTCATTGCACAAGCGTTCTTTCGATCGAACGTTCATCGCACGAACGTTCTTTCTATCTAACGTTCATCGCTCAAACGTTCTTTCAACCTAATGTTCATCGAACAAGCGTTCTTTCGACCTAACGTTCATTGCACCTTAAGTTACACACTCCTATTTCTGTTGCCAAGCAGTATTGTTGTGGTCCGGTTAAAATTGAGACTTTCCAACTTTGTCTCTAATGCGGCGTTCGTACGAAGCGATCTCTGTTGATTTAAAATTTTAAATGAAACGCCAAAAGTTGACAGGTAATCAACTTTTTGTCGGTCAATAAAATATGATCAACTTTTATTGAAACCGTGTTCTCGTGTACGATTGTCATTAATTTCGTAAACCGATTTAATTTGATCAACATCATTGCCTCGTGAGAACTCCGCGTAAGGTTGGTGGGTAATGCATTAGCAATCCTCTTGTTGTTGTAGGTGTAGTACTCGTATAAAGGTGGCGGTAACAACTTTCCATCACGTGAGCCGTTGGCTTTGTTTGACGACATTTGTAAATAGAAAAACAAAAAAACACGCCAGGTTTCTGTTAGGTTGACGAACACAATAATTATCTAATCAGCTCTCCGATGTGGTTGGTTGTTAGTATTTTAGTCAACCAATCATAATACCTTCATTGATATGAGATGTGATAACATACCTTTCAGAAACCAAGGGTCAGTGGTCTATAAATATGCCAACAGTAGCCAATGTATAGGAGCATGAGTCTTAATTAATAGAGGACTATGTACTTCTCCCGTGGAGACGGTGTAGATATAACTTTCTCACCGCACGCTGGGAATAGACGCGTGTTGTAAAGCCGCGTACAGACATCGCGAGGCATGCGTCGCGAATGATTCTTCGCGCATGCCTCGGGCTGTGTGGACATGTGTGCTCGCTGTGAGCATTCGCCTCTTAAGATCGTTGCGTACGCCGCCTCAGTGCGAGCCATGTGCTCCGTGTGGAAGGACGGGTGTTATTTGCGTTGCGTGCTCATGAACACCGTGCGCGGTTGTTTGCGTTCTCAGCTTGAGCATGTGTCGTTCGGGACGCATGCATAAATGTACCGTCGTATGACTCAGGTTGAGGCATGCGTGACGAACCATTCGAGACGCACGCCTCGCGATATCTGTACGCTGCTTAACAATCAACAAAATCTAGCACGCGACGCGGTAGGGTCTATACGGTCCGCCTGGCTAGCTACCACCCTCATATTAAAGTCCAGCGCCAAGCAGTTTAGTGTGTTCCGTCGTATGTATGTGAGAGCCAGAGGGATACAGAGAGGACTGTATTACTGAACTTCGAAGTTTAAAATACCGATGTACTGTATTCATAAAGTTTAAAAGTACGAATTACGTGAGTTAGAATGTACGCTATTACGAATTACTTTATTCAGAATGTTCATCATTCCGATGTACGTTACTCCGAAAGTTCACTATTACGAATTACGTCATTGAGAATGTTCATCATTCCGATGTACGGGACTCCGAAAGTTTACTATTACGAATTACGTCATTAAGAATGTTCATCATCGCGATGTACGGAACTCCGAAAGCTTACTATTACAAATTACTAAATTTCGAATGTTCATCATGGACATTCTGAGAAAGTATTTAGGTACTTTGGTATATTTAAAATTTATTAAACTATTATTACCTATTTAGATTAAGATTTTTAATTTCTGTACCCATACACTGTTATAGTTCATTTGTAATTATAAAATTGTATACCTACTTATATAGCTTTACTTTTTTTAACGTTGTTAAATCATGAATTGACTTCTTACGGAAGGAGCGGAAGGGAGTGTCAGACTCTTACTGACTAAAACCCATCCGTGTTCCTCCTAATGCCCTTTGCGTTCCAAGGCCGCGGTAACTTTAGAACAAGTCCGCAACCCTGGCAAGTTAGTACCTAGCTAGTTACACAAAATTAACATGAACTGAACTTAACATTTAATAAATTTAAATTAAGTTATCCTTACCTATCTATCCTTATATATCTATATACATAAAAGCGAAATACTATCTCAGAATCTCGATGTTGAACATTCGAAATTTAGTAATTTGTAATAGTAAGCTTTCGGAGTTCCGTACATCGCGATGATGAACATTCTTAATGACGTAATTCGTAATAGTAAACTTTCGGAGTCCCGTACATCGGAATGATGAACATTCTCAATGACGTAATTCGTAATAGTGAACTTTCGGAGTAACGTACATCGGAATGATGAACATTCTGAATAAAGTAATTTGTAATAGCGTACATTCTAACTCACGTAATTCGTACTTTTAAACTTTATGAATACAGTACATCGGTATTTTAAATTTCGAAGTTCAGTAATACAGTCATAGGGGCGTGGGCAACAAACTTTTTAACCGTGAGAATGGCGGTGCAATTTTTTACTGTTCAAAAGTTATGACAATTATTTTTTCAGCCACTTCTATTCCGTAAAGAAAAAAACATTTAAAAAAACTATCAGATATCATTTTTTTTCCAAGACTGTAGGTACTGGTAATTTTTTTGTGTAAAATTTTTGCCAGACCAAAGCCTTTGCAGTACATCATGTTTTTTCTTATTGAACACATGTTTTCCAGCTCTGTAAAAGTATTACCACAGTAAAGGCGCAGCAACTGCGTTTTGAAAATAAAAGTTGATAACTCTGATAGTTTTTTTATGATTTTCTTCTTTGAGCACTATGCGAAGTGATTGAAAAAAACAAAAATTGGTCATAACTTTTGAATCGTAAAAAATTGCACCGACATTCTCAGGGTTAAAAATTTTGGAAATGACTTTGCCCACGCACCTGTTCGATTTGATCCATACTTCCAGGGACATCCTGTATACTGAAATATGTGCAATCCACTATAACTAGACCCACACATTTAATCCCAAACAATTCTCCATATAACTTCCTATACCAACATAATAGAAACAATGAATTTCAAAAACTGATAAGTTTCGCTCCTCGTTATTGTCACCAAAAATATCTTTGTCTTTCTCATGCTTCGTGAATGGACTAATGATGCTGTCTCTCTCGCACCTCATCCTAGAAGTTATTAACTATTCATGCTTCCCTAATATACGTCAGTCAATCTAATTTGGGGCTTTGTGAAACACGAACGTGGTTATAAGCTTACGAGATACTTGCATATAAAGAGGTATCATATTTACTAACACGAGTAAAGGCAGCGGCTACAATCTGGGTGAAAAGAACAATGGCGAACTCCAATCGACTTTATCAATCGAAATGAAACATGCAAGAAGGCGTTAAAAATATTGGTAGAGCATAGCTGGTAAAAATCTTCGAAATTAAGGACCCAAAGTGTTGCATAATTAAAGAAACTTGAACCAGAAATATTACAATTAACAGGAATATCTTAGAAAAATAATATAATTTTTTCTAGGGCAATTAATGTTGCGTTAACATCTATAAAAATATTGTGCTTTTTTTAATATACCTCATATTATTATACGCTCATTTTAAGTCTCAGATACAAGATTCTTTGAGATGGAGCAGAAATGGCACTTGCCTTAATCGTTGCAGCTACTGCAACTACTACAGCTACTTAAACCCTCTGATAAAACCACGGAATAGAAAAAAACAAGTGAAAGTGCCATGCAGCTATCACGCATGTGTCACAATAGGGAATATGCATGTAATTTTTTCTCTCTAATCAATAATGCACATTAATAAGCATAAACTCAAGAAAAGTTTTAACAGTCAAATGTAACAATTTTTTGTTGCTCAAAACTATTATTAAACTTCAACAATTTTCTTCTACGTTGAATGTTACGTCATAATTCACGATGCTGCTTTGTTTACATCTCTTTTTTAGCCACAAATCATGTAAATTAAATTATTTCTTGTGCTTTACTCAGGCAGAAATCGCACTTAATAACTTACCTCAGTGAGGAATCAAACAGTTTGCTAAGAAAAGATTGTTTAAAGATTTACTCACATGGACTGTATGGACAAGGTTGAAAAAGATGTTAACTGTGAAATGTTACTATAGCATAACAGACTTCTTAAATGATAAACTCTTAGTTTAAGTTATTAAGCATTTCATTAAAATTATAATTTAATAATTATAATCATTTCATAATAGGTAATGACTTATTTCAATTAAATTCATAACCTCAATATTTGTACGCCTTCTATTGCATAACATGTAGCACCTAATTATTTTTAACACCATTGCATGTTTGTAATCTACTCTCATGTTAATGCAAATAAATTGATCGTTATCTTTATCTTTATGGATTTTGATGTTACTTCCGGCATTTTCGAAGACGACGCGTTTTGAGATTGCGTTCCGTTCCACAAGAAACGTAACATAAAATAATGAATTGTAAAATAAGTAATGCGTTAAAAATATAAAAAAAATGCAATTTGTGTCCTGACTCCTGTACAAAATTTAAATAGTGAAAGAGTTTTGAACTACATGCATATTCCCTATTACGTGGAGATCCACAACACGCGAATAACTACTTGTTCTGACACGATGTCTCAAACTCACACTTAAAATATTAGAATAATGTCTTTTGTTCAATTTTAATGTGTCAAAATGATCGCAGGACGAAAAATTTATCTCACAGAAGTGAATAAAGTATAAAACTTGGATATCTTTCAATATAATCGTTATGTCAGTTTGGCGACACTGGTTTCCGTACTAAGAGAATAAGGGTACTGCTACTGTTTTTTTCTATAGAGGAGACTTCATAACTTTGGAAGAGATTGTGACCTGCATTTTATTTAATTGGTAGATTATGCGTAACCCTCTTTTTATTTATATTTAACTCTCGCTAAATTTTTCAACACCTTTCGTTCCCATGGCTTATACGTATTTAAAGACTCTTATGAACCAACTGAGGTTAGAGTACTCGAAAAGTCAGAAATTGTAACAATCTTTTTCTATAGATCGAAAAAAAACAGTAGTACAAACTTAAACATAGCAAAAGTATCGTCACATTATTACTAAGGTTAGCAAATTGTAAAATGCAACAAAAGCTCAAGTCGTACCCACGAGGAACTAACCGTGCCGCGTTTTGCCGCGTGAAACAAGTACTTGTACCTACATATTTATACAAACAGGATGTCCAGTAAATTGTACGACATACTGCGGGGGGTGATAGCTTGGTTCAATACCTACCAAAATAGCAAATTATATGTACCGCAAAATGTTACGGTTTTCAAGTTATACAAAATTTTCCAAAATATCGAATATCTGATTTTTTACTTTGTTGTAAAGAAAATTTCCTTTTCAGATTTTTTTTACATCAATTTATTCGTGAATTGTTACGAAGGTGTTCAAGAAAAAAAAACTTACATTATTCAACATTTTGGAAAATTTTGTTTAATTTAAAAACCGTAACATTTTCCGGAAAATTTTATTTGCTATATTGGTAGGTATTGACCTAAGCTATCACTCCCTACAGTATGTATTATACTATTTACTGGACACCCTGTATACAAGGTTAGTCGGAAAGTTAACTCATGCAACATACAATGTTATTAGTGGTGTAATGTTAATAAATTCACTAATTAAACCTGCATTCTTATTGCGCAACATACTCGTAATCGCTATGGCTTTGATTTTTGACAGGTCAACAATTTCTATAGCAACGTATGTATTAACAATCCGACTTCTCTAAAACTATGTTACCACGCAATAAATATTGTTTTTGACACATCAACGTGCTGTTTCGTGACTTCGTGTACCAAATACGCGGTTTAAATATTATTGTGTACTTTGACATGTAACTCTATATTGTATTTTTTGAATGCCAATCAACGTCAACTTCAAAATTCATTTGTTCAAAATATTAATATTGTTTTTAACCGACTTCAAAAAGGAGGAGGTTCTCAATTCGATTGTATTTTTTTTTTTATTTTTTTTTTTTTTTTTTTTATGTTTGTTACCTCATATCTCCGTCATTTATGAACCGATTTTAAATATTCTTTTTTTGTTCGAAAGGGTATACTTCCCGATTGGTCCCATATAAATTTTGTTATGATTAGACCATGAACTTCAGAGATATGGAACGGAACTCCTCATAGGATCAAAGCAAAATTCTCAAATTACTAATATTGCTTTGTTTATATTTGTTGTTGGGAACTGACTACTGGAAAAGAGGAGGGGGTGCGTGTCCCCCCCTCCCCCCCTTTGGAATGTTTTCATTATATCGTGTAAGGTATCATTTGAAAGGACTTTTTATGCCCGACTACGTCAAAGCCAAAAAAAGGGTTATGAAGGAGGGGGTTAAAATTATGACACTAAAACGTATTAAATAAAAAATAAACTTTAAAAAAAGTAAAAACCGACTTCAAAGAAATACTAAAAGGAGTAAAATAATTACCATAATATAAAATTAACAGTTTCAGAAGTCGGTGCAACTCTACACTGAAGCAAATAGAAGCCACCGACTTCTGAAACTGTAAATTTTATATTATGGTAATTATTTTACTCCTTTTAGTATTTCTTTGAAGTCGGTTTTTACTTTTTTTAAAGTTTATTTTTTATTGAGCTCTAGTATTATGGAGATATTCTGAAAATGTTTATTCCGTAGAATAAGGATGAATAGACTTACGTTTATTTTCAAAGTATTTCCTATGGAAATGATACTACCTCCTACGATTTTAACTACATTTTTGCTGGTGAAATTTTAGAAAAACAAAATTAAAAGTTTCTTCAAAATACCAAAATCAACGTATCATAAATGTGTTCACTAATTTAAAAAAAACCGTTGGGGCTCCGACCAAAAAGCATTTATTCACCTACGCTGCCAACTCTTGATAATAATGTGAACTAATTAATGAACTAAAATAATAAATTGGTTATGTACAAAGGAAAACTCTTTCAACAGCCTAATTAATTATCCTTACGAAAACCAGAGAGACAATTAGTTTCAAATATAACTCTAGTCTGTGACCGCGTATATAAATTGTGTAGACATTGTCCGAGAGCGAGTGTCCTTTATTATTTTCGTGTTCCGCCTAATTGCCTGTTGTGCCGACATTTATCAGGAGCTGGGGTGTGGTCTCTGTAATGAGCGGGGAAGATTACATACACATATACCTACATAGATAAACAGGCACATGAGACTTTTCAACTTTGTCTCTAAAATCGGCAGTCCCCTTGGTATTGCAGGTGTCTATAGGCGGTAGTAATTTCTTTCCATCAAGTGTTGTGGCATGTTTGTCAACCTACCCAAATGCTACACAAATCGAGGCATTGTTCTGGTCTTATCGCCTATTGTATAGCTGGATATACCTAAACCTCTTCTAAAATAGTCGACTCGTTAGACACGCGGGTTAGTCACAATGAAGTCTCGCTAATGAGTTATCTCGACATAATATTTCGAGCGAGTGGGGTAAACTGGTGTGAATTGATATTGAAACAAACTTTGGGGTCGTAAGATATGGCGGTAAAACGGTACGCGCTGTCTCTTTCTTTCACAAAATGTTCTTTATTGGCGCTAGAAATATCGCGTTTTTGTAGCATGTAGAGCGCGATGCGGTGGATTTTTCTACATAATTATTCAAAATCGATATTTTGAGTAGATAACACGTTCTTGTCGCAAATGAGCGATATGATGTCATAGTTGCTCCTCGGCAACGGTGCTGAGGAGCGTGTGTGTTTCAGTTTTGGGTATGCTAGATAAGTTGGCTTATACTGTGGTAACTTATTCATCTACATCTTTATAATTGACAAACATACTTTGTAAATTAAAAGATAGGCTTTGATAGAAACTTACCTAGTAGGAAGACATAAGTTTTAAATGCTACTGTTCATTTAACTTTCCGCTATATCTCCCACTTTGCACCACACCGATACAAATTGTAACAACACACGTGTACAAATCGCGAACCAATTACTTGCGTGTTAACTAGTACATTGTGCGCTCCGTACCACATAGCCCCTTACCATACCAAACATAGCGTTCAATGTATAACAAAATAGCAAAGTAACATATTGTTATCGCAGTTTGGTAATTTCAATTCTAGTGGTTTGTTCGTTTGCGTGGGTATTGTTCAATTTAAATTAACTTCAGCTGTATGGTGACAAGACAATGATATTTATATCTGCATAGATTACTTGTGAATGTTTTTTGTTAGTTTGTTGTTTATGTTTGTTTCTGTAAATGGCACGGTGTTGAAACCAATATGTTTATAGATAAAGATCTTATTGTTGCTATAATCAAACGCAACACTTGGAGTTTTAAAACACAAAACTTTTTTTTTTCATCATCTTTTGATTGGCAATCAAACTGGAACAAGATGGCTGTGATATACAGAAGAACAGACAGACAGACAGAAATGGCGAAATTATAAGGATACCTAGTTTGACTACGGAACCTTAAAAAAAATAAACTTTAAAAAAAAGTAAAAACCGACTTCAAAGAAGTACTAAAAGGAGTAAAATAATTACCATAATATAAAATTAACAGTTTCAGAAGTCGGTGCAACTCTACACTGAAGCAAATAGAAGCCACCGACTTCTGAAACTGTTAATTTTATATTATGGTAATTATTTTACTCCTTTTAGTACTTCTTTGAAGTCGGTTTTTACTTTTTTTAAAGTTTATTTTTTTTAATCGAATAGTTCTGGAGGAAGTTACGTAAAAAAACCGGTTAAGTGCGATTGCGACTCGCGTACTAAGGGTTCCGTACCAACAAATCCTATACATTTTTCCTTCTTTTTATTATTTTTTGTTTAACAATAGAGTATGCACTTCAATCGTACTATGTTTCACGGTTGTATTTATTACCATTTTTAAGATAGAGCAAAAACAAAAAATGTTGATCCTTTTTCTTCGAGGTTTTTTTATTTTATTTTTTAGCGATAGGCTCTTGTTTGACCACGATCTCGCCTGATGGTAAGCGATGATGTGATCGACGGTGAAGCACGCTTGCCTAGAAATAACCTATTCAGTCTTGACTTAAAGACCCCAAAGTTGAAGTTATCAGGAAACACAGACTCTGGCAGGGAATTCGGAGGTTTCTCATACGGGGACCCCGTTCGGATCTAGACTCTTACTACTTTTATTTTCGATGATAGAGGCCATAATGGCACATATTCTGTGAGTTTCAACTAGCAAACTATTACAGTTAAAAAGATTCCTGTGCCCTGAACCCTGTGAAAGACAGACGGCGTAGGCTTAGTAATAAAGTCCCGTTGATATTTATTTATAAATAATTATAATGACTAGAGTTCTACACACGATTATTAGTACACACACACGTAACACATAAGATTATAATAAACTACTTATTTATTGCTTTTATTTAGTAGTATTTCATATTTATTGTACGTATGTAATCTATTTATTTATTTGTGTCGTTATTGCCCGTGGCATCACTATGGTATGGTCCTATCTGAAAACCAGCGCTGAGATAGAGCATTATGCTGAGATAGGAGCCTTTTTGGCCTCGTGCAGGTAGTTTTTATTTTTTATTGTTTTTGTAACTGCCTGTGTAAGTCCAAAATAAATATTTTTTCTTCTTTCTTCTTCTTCTTGACACCCCCTGGGTACGGAACCCTAAAAAGTATGAATTTCATAATACTTAAAAAAAAAGTTTAATAATGGAATTCAGTCGCATCCTGTTAGACTAAAAGCTAATCCCATGATAATTGGTAAAGGTTAGGATGATAATGATTAAATTTCAGAAACGGAGGCTGCGGTTAATTCACTAGTGAATACCGCGACCTCGGCCTTGGAGGAATACCGTGGTGGTTGTACTCGTTAAGAGTCAGACAACCCTCAGCCTTACCCAGTGTCGAGGGATCCTCAAATAATGATAATCATATTTATTCGCTGAAGTATGGTACATTACAGGTTGGTATAGGTACATGTTATTACGTTAGTCGTACGTTAGATGTATTGTCCAACATGCAAAAATTATACAATTTATTTAAAAAAATAAGTAGGTATATCATTGGAATTACATTACACATCCCATTTAGAATAATAAACGTTCAATATAACATGTCAGAACAGAATACAATAATAATTAAGTATAGATTATCAGTTGTATAAAGTTTAATGTATTTTTTTTATAATTTTTGCTAAAAAAAATTCATTGATGTTATAAATAGCACGTAAAAAATACGGTTTGAAAACGGAGGGTAAAATGAGTTCGGGGATGACGTTCCTTGTGATTACAACATAACATAACATCACCCCTGCATGCCCAGAAGGGTTTTGCTAAGCCTAGGCTCACTTTCACCGTTATATTTAAGTACCATGTAATAGGCTGCAAGCCTATTAATAACACCGGGCACAAACCCAGTCTGGCTGCCACTGAGAAATTCGAAATGCAAAAACCCAATAACACTTTGCCCGACCTGGGGATCGAACTCAGGAAACCATGCTCAGCAGTCGCGCTTACGGCCACTTAAGCAATAAGACAGTCTACAATAAGAATAATAAGTCAATAAGAAGTCATCCTGTGTATTAGTTTTGTTCAGAATAAGGTGACCACACATGTAATACGAAGTTGCTCGAGAGTCTCCAGCAACTCAATGATCCATGTGAGTCGAGACACAGTTGATCGTGGATTTGTTTTTAGCTGCAGGCTATACACGGAGCGTATACATAAAGGAAGCAGGTAACCAGCGCCGACCTGCCAGCGCTTGTCGGTACTGGTCCGTTGCAGGTAACTGCTACATAAAGGAAGTGGGTAGAAGCAGGAGCTGGCATTTAAAAAAAAAATACGCCTTGTTCCTTTGCAAATACAGCAACAAATGACGGCCTACCAGCGCTGATCGGAGCAGGTCGGAACTTGTCGGCGCAGTTCGGAGCTTGTCGGCGCTGGTTCTCACTGCACGGACCAGCACCGACAAGCGCTAACAGATCGGCGCCGGCAGCCCGCTTCCTACGTGTATACGCACTGACTGCAGCTACCAGATCCATTGTGTCTGGAGAAAATATTGGCCGATTCTTATGATTTACCGAACGTCATTGGTTAAAATTAAGACTCTTATATCTTTACCAAAAATGAAGTGAAGACCCCATAGTTCTGCATAGTAGACCCTTCCATACGTAAGTAACTATCACAGATAAATTTTTCTTAGGACTCTATTTATACACCATGTTTAGTAATAATCCCAAGTAACAAAAGCTTCTATAACCAGGGTGTTATAACACCAAATAGTGATATAGTAGGCCTATAGTGGTAACCATTGTGCCTGCTTGTACTATAAAGGTTTTTAAAAGAGCGTTTTGGTTCTATAAGATTAAAGAGCATTTAAGTTCTATAATTTAGCTCTTAGAACGTTTACAGGACCATACAAAAGAATCTTTAAAGTGTTGCACTGTAATAGATATGAAAAAAGCGATTATGGTACTATTTAGTACTATAGACGACCTTTCTGACACTTTTATGTATCTATTTTGCACTAATAATGCGTAAGAATAACTTTTACAGTACTAGTATTGTAGAAGTATCGAAAACATTATTACAGTATCAATCTGCACTATAAAAGTACCTTGCACAACCATTACGTAACCTTTTAGCTCCTTAAAAGCTCCCTCAACATCGCTATGACGCTAATTCTGTAAAAGTCATGAAAACTCTTCTATAGTACTAAATAGTACCATAGCGACTCCTAATGCAATTGCTAAATAACGTAAATTCTAAATATCTCTATAAGTGAGTTTGTGTTACTGCTACGGTACTAAATCGTGACATAAAAGCACTAAAATTAATAATTAATGGACTAATTCGTTTTCGGTGAAATAATGGCTGCTGTTTTCTGCCATGATAGCACATTAGCAGCACGGCTGGAGCCAATGTGTACTATAGCAGCCATAGTTGGGACAAGTCCTTATTTTATTAATTAAAATTTAATTAAAACACGAAAATTATGAGGGCGCATTGTCAAATTTGAAATCAGCATAATTATTTTATCGATACAATTATTTTCGCAAGTGCAAGTTAAGGCAGAATTACGATCCATGAATGTTTTGAAGTTGTCCTTTTTATTACATGTTACGTTAAGCAACAATTACCGATATGTTTTCACAACACGAACAAAATGTGTGATAAAAAAGATCACTCGAATCGTTTACGGTGCAAAATAGCACTATAAAGAGGTTTCGGTTACTTTTATAGTGCAAATTTGTGACATAAACGATGCAGAAACACTATTTTAGTACTAAAAAGCGTTTCTCGACACTTTTACTTTTCAACTATAGAGCTGATTTATCACCGTGAGAGCCTGTATGTAATGTTTATAGAATAAATCAGTGATAAAACTAGGGCCTATTTGGGGTTCTGTAAACGTTTACAACACCATTATAGTACTAATCATAAACACTAATTAGCACGCTCCAAAACGTTCTCAGGACTTTTATAGTGTCAAATTTTGTTACTTGAGTAAGATATGCTACCATTGGTAAGCGAAACCATTTGCTTTTGGTCATAAGAACCCAGTATTAGTGGCCCATGTGCGGTCAGACCAAAAGGACCACTTTGGCTACGGCGTAGTTGCTACGATAATGACACGGCTACGCTAGCTACGCTGTCGTAGGTTGATTATTCTCTTTGTGCATCAAATCGTATTTCATCTTTGGCTTTTTATTTTGAATACGTTAAGATGATTGGTTATCAGTTGTTGAAGTTTAGAATTTGTTTTTATAATATTTACAACAGGGAATTATATCACTTATTACCTATTTATTATACAGGGGTAACAAAACAATCAATGTTGAGAACAATATGTATGGAACGGCTGTTTGTTTTTTCACGATTTTGTGTTGTATTCCATACTAAAAGTTGTACAGAATGATGAGCAGAGTTCATGGTTTTCAGATGTAAAGCGACTAACAAGTCATGCTGTACAATTATATTATCTGGTTAGAAAAGCTAATTCATATCTTCCCTTGGGTATCGTCAGATTTAACTTAGCGATTTACTTCACGTGCAGTTGCAACTTTGTATCCAACCAAGTCCAATGTTGCAATATAGAAAATTTACTGTAGCATTTATACAGGGATATAAGCACATAACCGTTGTCGAGTCACCGTTCTCCACTACTATCCCGGATAAGCTGACGGTGTGATATGTTGCACTTATCCAGCGATCAATGTTTTTATCATCCGCCCTCGTGGAAGTCGACCAATACTGCCTCGCAATATTGGTTTCCGACTACTAGACCAGTGAGACAGAGCGAGAGTTCCGAGTGATTATTAAAGATTATATTGCTACTTAATGAAATGAGACTAGTAAGGGTCATGGCACACTATACCGGAACCACAACGGCAGCGGCACCGCACCAACCCAGCAATTAACTTGTCTTTCAAATTAGAGCATTAAATTGTGTGTCGTATAACATATTTCATAATGTCAATATGAAAAAGCCAACGTCGGGCAGTCAACGCGCTTGACGCTATCATACAACTCGACTCGCAGCCTGCGCTATGCAAGCGAGCGAACCGCGAACGTCGTTATGAAAACGTGCAAGTCCTAGGCGTGTGTAAGTATAGGCGTTCAATCACAAATGCCATATAACTACTGTGTTTGCGGTGACAGCAAGCTTGCACCTCGCGGCCGCCGCGCGGACTGCGAGCTTACACCTCGCGGACGACGCGTAGTTAGCGCGCTGGCGGCTAGCCGTAGCTTAAATTCGAGGCGATGCCGTGCTGCAGCTGTGCAGTTGCGGTGCCAGTATAATGTGCCATGACCTTAAGGCAACAACCTGGCTGCTGAGCTTAAAACAAGAAGTTATACGAAGAGGTTACAAAGGAAAGACATCACATAGTACACCGATATGTTGTGACTTAAACAAGAATATGGAGTAGATGGCTCGCTGGAGTCATGTTGTTCCCGTCTATGTAGACTTCCAACTCATCTGCTAAAAAAGTATTGACACGGAGGTCAGTAAAGGACACAAAAAAAACTTAATGATAAGCAAAGACAGTATAAACTGTAAAAGCTGGTGCGAGCGAGTAGAAACTTTAACAAAATATGCAAAAATATGATCTAGATCCATTTACAACTAGTATTACAGCAGCACAGCGGTGCTTAACCCTTGATTTTTTTATTTAAAGAACTGTACCACTTTTAAGTGTTTTTACAGATGAGTATCAAAACCCTTTTCAACTTGTAATTAGTAGGTAAAATAGTGCGCATCTATTATAATAGAGTAGTATATAAGTATAACTTGTGAGACTAGTGAAAACACCAACAGTTATGTTACTTAATTACCTATGTGTGAAAATCTGTAATTGTCTTTCTGCTTCCCTACTATCGCTACAACTGTATGCTTAGCTCTAGATTTTCCGTTAATAAATAAATAAAACTTTTTTACCAATCTTGATCTTTGATAAAAGGCTTCCTTTACAGACGGACGCATGAAGGCTATGTAACGAGCTGTTGCCAATAACGAATCTCGTTTGTCGGCTTTCCGTGGCTTCGTTGGATTTATCTAAACCCTCTCGCTAGCGTTTATCAGCCTCTTTAAGACTTCTATGGTGAAAGTTTCTGATTCATTTATGTACAGTCAATAGCAAAAGTCGATGAATATTTTATAATTTCCAAATTAATTTTCTTTGAACGTAACGTGTTTACTTACATTTGTTGTATCAGAAACTTTTATAATAATTGGATTCAGTAAAGAATTTACTCTTTCTGTTGTTATTTGTTAACAAAAATAATATTGGTAAGTTGTTGTTAGAATACGCAGGGTACAATAATGAGACTCGTAGTGAGGTTGAGTATGGTATGACCTGTATTTCAGTAGTTTTAGTTTTCTATTGGACTTCTGTAGGTGGTCCTAGGGGACCATTTCTACGTGACCAGGCAGTTACTGGCGAGACCTGAAGAGTCTCCAGCCAATGGGGGGGACCTGTATTTCCAAAAATCGGTTCCTTTTATACAACAACTGTTCCAAATATCCATACAGCATGTAAGGGTAAACACCGTTATCACTCAAACCATGGGTAGTTGACTTAAACTTAAAAATAAAGGACCGAGTAAAAAAAAATTGAAAAAATATACCCGCGAGAAATGAGCGGCGCGGCGGCGCGGCGCTATGACGCGGCGTACACACACTCGCTAACGAGGCAGCTGACTGACTGGGGCAGCAAACTGTGCGGGGCCGTGCGTCGGGCCACGCAGCGAGTTCCCCGCGCCCCCTCCCGTAGCTTGTTGCCCCCGCGCATAGGGTGAAATGCTTTTGAGACAAAAGGAAAATTAAAAAAAAAGTTATTTTTCATTGATTTTACGTTCTATAAATGAAACCAAACCACTGGTTTCAAGGATAACGGTGTTTACCCTTACAGCCTGTATAGTGGATACATACAAAAAGTTAGTTAGAACACAATGTCAAGATACCCTATATCTGTGAGGAATATTCCGCTACAGTACACCCCCTCAAGCGAAGCGTACAACTGGTTTCACTATTCTTCCTGATCGCGTTGTTCTCTGTGTGTAATTATGTCCTTGTTCGTTCATAGTGTAGGCAGGCTTCAGTCGGTCGATCGAGACGTTGGTTACTCTTCCTGGTAGTTGGAGCTTGTAGTATTTCTCACATCTTTCCAATATGGGATATGGGCCTTCATGAGCTGTAGTGGTTTTTTCCTGCAATATCTACGTAGGTAAACGTTTTCGCAGGTACGTAGGTCAGAGTGTACAAACATGTTGTTGTTGCTATGCGATTTTTCGGCTGGTCGATATGCGTTTATAGTGTGTTGCAGCTGTTCAACGAAATCGTGACTCACTGGGCTTCCTTTTGTTTCAACATAAAAATCTCCAGTTAATCGCAGCGATGTTCCGTAGGTATATTGTGCAGGACTGTGGAGAAACTATGGTGTGGTGTTCCTCCAACCAAAGGGAGGATCCTCCAACCAGGCGGAGTCTTGTGCCTGGCGGGCTACTGCCCCTCGGTTGATGTTGGGAGCTTGTATATACACTATCTGCGTGTCAAATCTTGATTGCGCGATGTAGGATAGTTCGCATGTGGCGAGATAGATGCCGCCACAGGACTAATCCCTGTGTCGCTGTGAGTAGACGCGCGTAGTCCGAGTAGTACGGTTGGTAACTCGTGTAATGTAACAGACGGCCCTAGGATCTCCTGAGAGCACGTCTGCTACACCAGTTGTAAAGAATGTGTAGGGCATTCAATACCTAGTAGTGTACTTAACAATAATAAGATGCTTATAGAATAAGAGGCAGGACTGCGTCACGTCCCTTGGAGTAGTCAGCGAGTTCCTTCTTGTCGTTACGGCGTCCGTCGATGGCCCACACAGCCATCGGATAGAAACCGGCGGCAGCAAACAGACCGGCTGTAGCATTTAGTCATAGTCATTAGTAGACGTAGACGACAGCCGGTCCGATCGCCGATCTCGTATGTGTAGCAGGAGACGAAGTGAAAAGAAGGGGTCACCCTCGGGCACCGGAACGCATCTCACCCCGGTACCACGGGAGCGCAGGTTCCCGGATAGGTGGTGGAGGCTCAGGCCGTCCAGCCGCCACAGGACAACCCCCGGAGTCCCATGTAAAGGCAGGTGTTGCTTAGAGCAGTGTATAGGGAATGGTTGATGTGATGGCATACCACATATAATTAAACGGTCACTCACACGGATTTAAATTTATATTATTTATATCAATATAATATAATAAACAGTAAATCATAGTATCAAAAATCACCATGGTGTAAAACAAATCAAAGTCCTGTCCCATTTCAAATCCCTATCTGTCATTATCAAAAAAAGTATAAAATATAAAAATGGCCAGTAGGTAGGTGAATGACTATGAAGGTGATACCACATTACCCCAAAAACCCGGAAAAAAAAAATTTTTTACTTAGAAAAACAATTTTTTTTCAATCTATAAATTTTGAGGTTAGGAATATATTACCTTGCCACATACATTCATCATTCTGTCAAAACAATCAAGCACTCACACTTACAGAGGGAGGGGATATGGCTCACGACTACTTTGAGATCAATGGCACATACTCCACAAGGATATATTTGAGATAATGAAGGCTTATTTTTAGGGTGTCATAACCCGCACCGCTTAGAAAACCCAAAGAAAGATTATAGATAATGAAGGCTTATTTTTAGGGTGTCATTACCCGCACCGCATAGAAGAGAATAGATAATAGACAGATAATAGATAATGAAGGCTTATTTTTAGGGTGTCATTACCCGCACCGCTTAGAAGAGAATATAGGACACCTCAGGGGAGTTAGGTAGGTCTCCTATCCTGGGTAGATCCTAATATCCCAAGGGTGTGTAGCTTACCCTTAAGATTAAAGTAGTAATCAAGTTAGAAAAAGAAGATCCCAAGGGTGTGTAGCAGCACCCTTAAGATTAAAGTAAAAAAGAAAGGTAGATAAGGAAGGAAAGATAGTAAAGAGAAAGATAAAAAGGATGGGGATGATAGTCACGTGATGTAAAAAAAAGCCAAATAGTTCCCAATAATGAAATGAGATGAGATGAGATAGATACAGTAATATAAAAACAGAATATAGAAAAACAGAATACACAATTTAAAAACATAACTAATTAATAAAAAAAATACAAATGACAGATAGGAAATACAAACGGTAGAGATAAAAGTACTAGAGACTATGTTGCTGCATTCTGGCTATGAGCAAGTAAGGCAAAATAAGGTTTATCAAAAAAAAAAATTGGCAAGTAAACGGTAAGCAAGTAGACCCAAGTTTAAAAAAAATAATTTTATCTAACTCGTTTCATCGCGAGTAGTGATGAATGTAGTACTATTCAACGTTAGTAGTAGTAGTAGTGTAGTGTAGTAGTGTAGTTAGTAATTACTAGTAGTAGTAGTGTAGTTAGTAATTACTAGTAGTAGTAGAGTAGTTAGTAATTACTAGTAGTAGTAGAGTAGTTAGTAATTACTAGTAGTAGTAGAGTAGTTAGTAGAGTATGAAGAGTACTACGTTCGAGTAATGTTTGAAGTATATTGTAAGTACAAGGCGATTCGAAAAATAGTTCGAAAAATATTCGTACGTGCAAGTAAGTTTTTGAATTAAAAAAAATCTTTAAGAAGGTTTAATTCCAACTTAAAAGATCAAAAGAGTTCGCAATTAACCATAAAGTTGTCAAACTCAAAAGAAAAATAAATACGTCAATATATTATGACAAATTTATGTTGACGTATATTGTATGTCAACATCCTAAAATAAATAACATTGAATTATTTTTATAGGAAAATGATTCAGTATTTCATTTCCGTAAAACTCTAAATTAAACGTACGAATAGTAAGTATGAACGAAATATGTAGGTAAGATAAAACCGTTCCACACAGAAATAAAACCACACAAATTTTATTCCTGATAGTAACAGCAACGATAGAAGAATTTATTTTTCTTAGAATATTGCGGTAGACGCAATCTAAGTAGACTAGCTAAGCTACTACTTGGGTTTACTATAACCAACCAACAAGGTAGAAAGCGTAATCATCTACTGCAAAAATATTAAAAGACACCTTACATATTCCCGTTTAATTATGCAAGATAAAACGTAGAACTAGAGTATGTAGTCTCACCAGAATGCAACACAATATCTCTGAAAAGACAAATAAATGTTAACAGAGGGTTAGGAGGGAGGGAAAAGAGTAAAAATAGAGTACAAATAGAGATAATAGAGGCCGAAAGAATATCCAAACTATACAATTCGTAGCTGAATTATTTTTGAATTTAGAGGAAAGGGAGGGGTTCAGACAAAGTTGGGCGCCAAACTGTAATGTAACAGACGGCCCTAGGATCTCCTGAGAGCACGTCTGCTACACCAGTTGTAAAGAATGTGTAGGGCATTCAATACCTAGTAGTGTACTTAACAATAATAAGATGCTTATAGAATAAGAGGCAGGACTGCGTCACGTCCCTTGGAGTAGTCAGCGAGTTCCTTCTTGTCGTTACGGCGTCCGTCGATGGCCCACACAGCCATCGGATAGAAACCGGCGGCAGCAAACAGACCGGCTGTAGCATTTAGTCATAGTCATTAGTAGACGTAGACGACAGCCGGTCCGATCGCCGATCTCGTATGTGTAGCAGGAGACGAAGTGAAAAGAAGGGGTCACCCTCGGGCACCGGAACGCATCTCACCCCGGTACCACGGGAGCGCAGGTTCCCGGATAGGTGGTGGAGGCTCAGGCCGTCCAGCCGCCACAGGACAACCCCCGGAGTCCCATGTAAAGGCAGGTGTTGCTTAGAGCAGTGTATAGGGAATGGTTGATGTGATGGCATACCACATATAATTAAACGGTCACTCACACGGATTTAAATTTATATTATTTATATCAATATAATATAATAAACAGTAAATCATAGTATCAAAAATCACCATGGTGTAAAACAAATCAAAGTCCTGTCCCATTTCAAATCCCTATCTGTCATTATCAAAAAAAGTATAAAATATAAAAATGGCCAGTAGGTAGGTGAATGACTATGAAGGTGATACCACACTCGTCAAACCACTTTCCGTTCGCACTAGTTGTGCAGCGCGCGACAAGTGCGGCTTTGAGTGAGCGGTGCTAGCGTTCGATGATTCCATTTGATTGTGGGTGATATGCGGTGGTTCTCGTTCTGTTTATTCCCATTAGCTTCATTAATTGAGAGAAAAGTTGACTTTCGAACTGACAACCTTGATCACTTGTTATCGTGATAGGACAACCAAATATTGTTATCCAGCCTTCATCTTATATATAAAGAGACTGGTACTGACTGACATTTGATTCATCAACGCAGAGCCTAAACCACTAAAGCTGGAAATATGAAATTTGGACAGTAAGTTCCTTACGTGACGAAAACATCCACTAAGAAAGGATTTTTGGAAATTCAACCCCTAAGGGGGTGAAAAGGGTGATTAACGTTTGTATGCAAGTCCGTCATTTTTGAAGTAAGAAGCATGAAATTAAGTATTAAGGTTTCTGGTTAGGAGTAAATGTACCCATGTTTAAGCGTTTTTGGAAATTCAACCCCTAAGGGGGTGAAATAAGTGTTGTAAGTTTGTATGAGAAATCTGGTACTTTTGAAGTAAGAAGCATGAAATTCAATATTTAGGTTACTGGTCAGAAATAAACGTACACATGTTTCAGGGTTTTTGGATATTCCACCCCTTAAGTGGTGAAATGGGTTGTTAACGTTTGTATGAAAACCCTTATTCCATGGGGTTATTAACTTAAGTTTTGGCACAAACACTGTTCAAAGTAAGTAATAAAAGACGGATTTTTTTTATACCTACATTTAAAAAAGGCTTAAAAAGGGTTTAAAATTTTACGCAAGCGAAGCTGCGGGCAACAGCTAGTATAATATATAACGATAATATATGAACAATATTATCGTTTTGACTATTGGCCATCTATTAATCTTATTATGATTTTCCTCGGTAACAGTACTTTTTTCGGGATGAAAGGTACCCTATGTTCGTTTCTGTACACCTGACAACGTATATGCTAAATTTCAGGATGATCGGTTCAGTGGTTTAGGCGTGAAAAGGTAACAAACAAACAAACTTGCTTTCGCATTTATAATATACTAGCTGCCTACCTACTACCTACCTACTACCTACCTACTACCTACCTACTACCTACCTACTACCTACCTACTACCTACCTACTACCTACCTACTACCTACCTACTACCTACCTACTACCTACCTACTACCTACCTACTACCTACCTACTACCTACCTACTACCTACCTACTACCTACCTACTACCTACCTACTACCTACCTACTACCTACCTACTACCTACCTACTACCTACCTACTACCTACCTACTACCTACCTACTACCTACCTACTACCTACCTACTACCTACCTACTACCTACCTACTACCTACCTACTACCTACCTACTACCTACCTACTACCTACCTACTACCTACCTACTACCTACCTACTACCTACCTACTACCTACCTACTACCTACCTACTACCTACCTACTACCTACCTACTACCTACCTACTACCTACCTACTACCTACCTACTACCTACCTACTACCTACCTACTACCTACCTACCTACTACCTACTTACTACCTACCTGATATAATTAGTTTTTTTTTTTTAATATCAAAATTTTCTTTCATAAGAACCTTCTCCTGAGAATTACGAACAAAACGAAAAAAAAATTGGCGAAATCGGTCCAGCCGTTCACGCGTGATGCGATGACCAAGGAAAATAGCGAATCATTTTTATATACAGGGTGGAAAAAATCAATGGGCCCTGAAGGGAAACCACTTTAAATCCTTAAGATAGATTATTTTTCTTAAAGGAAACATTCCTTTAATTTTAAAAAGAAACAAAACTGCATTCACAGATTTCTCGACATGCTTACCTAAACCGGGAATCGAACCAGTTAAAAAAATTAAAAAATAAACACTCGCTATTTTATTTCACTAGTCGATACAGTCAACATTAGAGATAAAATTCCTCCAATAAACATTAGGTCTTACACTCGTATGTCGTACAAGATTTCCATGAAATCTAATATTTAGGTAGTACACAAGGGCTTTAATCAACATTACCTAGACTAGAACTGTTCACTTTTAACAAATAAAAGACACGATATAATTTTCTTAAAACTCTAATATCCATCCAAAGACATTCTATGAAGTACAAGCTTGCTAATTTATCTCTAAGTACCTCGTTGAAGACTTAGATAAGAAAATCATTTAATTGGTAATAATAATTTTATGCACATTTTCTTCTTAGACGAGGCATTCTGACGAAAAGTTTAAAAATAAAACGTTCCTTTTGACAATAATCTTATCGATTAGTAGAATAAAATAGCTAGTGTTTATTTTTTGAATTTCATCTGTTTCGATTCCCGGTTTAGGTAAGCTTGTCGAAAAATCTGTGAATGCAGTTTTGTTTCTTTTTAAAAATAAAGGAATGTTTCCTTTAAGTAAAATAATCTATCTTAAGGATTTAAGGTGGTTTCCCTTCAGGGCCCATTGATTTTTTCCACCCTGTATATAGATTTTGTTAGGATTAGTTAGGATGTAAGCGAGGGGTTATTTTAAGTGGCAAACATGTATCACATCTTTAATAGACTTGTTTTAAATATTTTATACACGTTCATAACGCATTAAAAACAAGTAAACGTTTTAAAAAGGCCTTTAAATACTTTTTTTAGGTACAGCATGTTTTAGATGTAAACGAGGGGCTACCTACACGACTTATTATTCTGTTCTAGCAGCCTTAAATTTAATTCGTGGTCTCTCTATCATTCCAGTTAAGGATTCGACAGAGCACATTTAATAAAAACTAACATTCCTTGACTTATCTGAACAATGTACCTGTTTCGTACTCGATTTAAATTATAAATTTAAATCGCGCGCCGAATGCTGGGTTCATTGCTGGACGCCTGTGGCTGGTTGATGTGTGTTCACGTCACGGCGTCCTAAGCCAATCGGAACGTATTTCCTCTTGGAAATACGATGCGTTGTCTCGCTCCCACGTTCGGCTTCGTATACGGACGCCGGCGATCGTCTCGCTCGCTGGCGCCACTAGTCGGTTACTACTGTCACATACGTTACGTTCAAATTGTCACATCGTCATCGTCTTCTCTTGCAAATCTATTAACCGTATAGTCCGTAGCGGGCCCCGAAAGGGGACGAACACAAGAACTACCGTAAACTCGTTTTCGACCCCAATTGGGGCCCAGAATTAGGTCATACGACATCCTAATTAATAATGTAAACATTTAATTATCTACTTATCGGATCTTGTTATTGGATAAAATTTATAAGAAATAAATAAAAAGCTCAAGTTTGAGTACCATTGAATCAATCCTATTTAGCGCACGAGTTTTAATATTTACCTTTACAAAACTGGATGTATAAATGCGATAACCGCCATTTGATGACACTCGTGGTGGACGCTAAAAATCATAAAAAGAATGGATTCTGGACTACCATACATCACAAAATGAGTAAATCATTTATTAATTCGAGGAAATCATCCATAGTTTTGGTAAATTTAGTAGTGATAACAAAGTTTTTGATATCCAAAGTAAAAGCTTCCCGCCAGTTGAACATTTGTTGTTGTTCATTTATCACTAATATCACACATTACGTAGTAGGCGTGGTTAAAAACATTCCATTATCTATTGACCAATGCGATATACTACTAGAAAAAGCCCATGTTTTAACGTAAAACGTAAACGAACGTAAAATATCACAAAATCTTTGTTATCACTACTCAATTTGGGATTCGGAATCAGCCGCCATATTACTTTTTTATGGTTAATGATGTGAGAAAGTGATTATGTGAATCGATTATTTCGTTCTGATTTTGTTCGAATCGATTTAATAAAAAATAAGTACAACCAAAAATCGATTTTTTTAATTATAATAAATATTTTACATGTTTGATGTAATTTAACATTCTATCTATGTTAAAATTATAATCAAGAAATCAAAGATACTTTTTTTTAAATATCGTAATATGTCAGTAGCATTTTAATAAAGTAAAATAGATTTAGATTCATCATAAATCATAATCCTCTGTGGCTACATCAATAAATATTCGTACCGAAACTTCACCGTGGAATCCAATGCGTCCGTAGACTGATATTCTTTATTCAAAATTCAAAAAATTAATTCTAATTTGACGCAATATTGGCAGTAAAATAATAATTATCTACGAAACGATCCTTACAATAAGGTTTAAAATTGTTAAACGGGATCTCAATAGTGCGAAATCTAGGTACCTCGCCTACGCCTTCATGTACCTACTAGTTTTAAATTGCATAGGTTGTAGTATCACCTTCATAGTCATTCACCTACCTACTGGCCATTTTTTATATTTTATACTTTTTTGAATAATGACAGATAGGGATTTGAAATGAGACTGGACTTTGATTTGTTTTACACCATGGTGATTTTTGATACTATGATTTACTGTTTATTATATTATATTGATATAAATATTATAAATTTAAATCAGTGTGAGTGACCGTTTAATTATATGTGGTATGCCATCACATCAACCATTCCCTATACACTGCTCTAAGCAACACCTGCCTTTACATGGGACTCCGGGGGGCTGGACGGCCTGAGCCTCCACCACCTATCCGGGAACCTGCGCTCCCGTGGTACCGGGGTGAGATGCATTCCGGTGCCCGAGGGTAACCCCTTCTTCCTTCTGTTACACTTCGTCTCCTGCTACACATACGAGATCGGCGATCGGACCGGCTGTCGTCTACGTCTACTAATGACTATGACTAAATGCTACAGCCGGTCTGTTTGCTGCCGCCGGTTTCTATCAGATGGCTGTGTGGGCCATCGACGGACGCCGTAACGACAAGAAGGAACTCGCTGACTACTCCAAGGGACGTGACGCAGTGCTGCCTCTTATTCTATAAGCATCTTATTGTTATGTACTAGGTATGGAATGCCCTACACATTCTGTACAACTGGTGTAGCAGACGTGCTCTCAGGAGATCCTAGGGCCGTCTGTTACATTACAGTTTGGCGCCCAACTTTGTCTGAACCCCTCCCTTTCCTCTAAATTCTAAAATAATTCAGCTACGAATTGTATAGTTTTGGTTATCCATTCGGCCTCTATTATCTCTATTTATACTCTTTTCCCTCTTTCCTAACCCTCTGTTAATATTTATTTGTCTTTTCAGAGATATTGTGGGTTTTTGGGGTAATGTAGTATCACCTTCATAGTCATTCACCTACCTACTGGCCATTTTTTATATTTTATACTTTTTTGAATAATGACAGATAGGGATTTGAAATGAGACTGGACTTTGATTTGTTTTACACCATGGTGATTTTTGATACTATGATTTACTGTTTATTATATTATATTGATATAAATATTATAAATTTAAATCAGTGTGAGTGACCGTTTAATTATATGTGGTATGCCATCACATCAACCATTCCCTATACACTGCTCTAAGCAACACCTGCCTTTACATGGGACTCCGGGGGGCTGGACGGCCTGAGCCTCCACCACCTATCCGGGAACCTGCGCTCCCGTGGTACCGGGGTGAGATGCATTCCGGTGCCCGAGGGTAACCCCTTCTTCCTTCTGTTACACTTCGTCTCCTGCTACACATACGAGATCGGCGATCGGACCGGCTGTCGTCTACGTCTACTAATGACTATGACTAAATGCTACAGCCGGTCTGTTTGCTGCCGCCGGTTTCTATCAGATGGCTGTGTGGGCCATCGACGGACGCCGTAACGACAAGAAGGAACTCGCTGACTACTCCAAGGGACGTGACGCAGTGCTGCCTCTTATTCTATAAGCATCTTATTGTTATGTACTAGGTATGGAATGCCCTACACATTCTGTACAACTGGTGTAGCAGACGTGCTCTCAGGAGATCCTAGGGCCGTCTGTTACATTACAAGGTATAGATAAAATATTAGATTAGATTGATAGAATATTAATTTTATTATGTCCAGGATGGTTGACGGCTGTGAATAAGCGAAAAAAAAACAGAAGAGGTGAAGAGGTCATACATTATAGCCTTTATTTTTTTGAAGGCGTAGATGGTATAGAGTGCCCAGTATATCTGACATAGGCGTAGTGAGTATTTGATTTCGGGGAAGATTTATCTCTGTGATTCTCGATGCGAGACATTGATGAGGCCCTGGGCCACTTTAAGTCGAATGCTGACCGGAAGCATTTACTTATAATATAGTAGTTCGAATTCGAATAAGTTAGAACTTAAAACGAGCAATGAACATGCTGTTATGTCAAAATGGCGAATAATTGTAACATGTTATCGGTAGCGGGTAGCACTGGGCAATGTTGACAAGAGAGGGTAGTCGTCGATATGGATCGGCCCACCCGAGGTTATAAAGGCGGTGGTCATTCGACGAAGCGGGTTTGGCTGGAGACCCTTCAGGTCTCGCCAATAACTGCCCGGTTACGTAGAAACCGTCCCCTAGGACGACCTACTGCAGTCCAATAGAAAAAAAAAAAAAAAACGACGAAGCGGGGGCATTCCGTGTTGAACAGCTGAAGAAGTCTGACCTTTTATATCTGATTAGCTTGTCCTTATTTTATGATCTTGTAATAATTGTGTAAAGTAATATATTGTGATCTAGTTTATGTTACTAATACTAACTCAATTACAAGTACTCTCAGTGGCGGAGAGTCTATGTTGGTTTTATTTACTATGTTTACCTTGCTCGCAATCCTGACATACCGATATTAGCTAAAACTGTAATGTTAGAATCACCCCTGAACGATTATATTGTTGTGTCATTTACAAACATTACACGAACTCGTAAATGTTTCACCTCAGACTAGGCACCTCTGGGTTTTGAAGTAGTATTTTATTTCGAGATCGATTTTGAACGCAAATTTATGAAATTTTGGTCGTTTTATTTGTACAGGGATGCAAAGATAATAGTAGTTCAGCCATCTTTACTTGGCACTTTTACAAAATTTTTTAGACCTTAACATTTTGTCGAGCTGATAGTCGCAGCGGATAAGCCTTGCAGCATTATGTAGACATAAGTTATTCTTAAATTCAAGATGGCGGCCTTGAAAATTTACTTATTATTTCATAATTATATTATTTCCATAGATTTCGAGGGTGCTGATGCCGAAACTAAATTCTACTCCCAAATCCAAGATAACCGTCATGAAAGTTCACTAGTTAAATGAAATTTACTAGCCCTTAAATCATGGGATTGACACCCATGACAGCTAGCCAATTTGCGTAACCGCCATCTTGGATTTGGATTTTAATCTCATTTTCGGCATTAATACCCTCGAAAATCACGATTTTGAAACCCATGACGACTAATTTGCTAATTTTTGTAGCCGCTATCTTGGAAATTCATTTTGACCCCATTTTCGGCCTCAGCGCCACCGAAAACTACAGAATTGACACCCATGACGACTAGTGAACTTTTCATGTTTTGACCTCATTTTCTGCAACAGGAGCCATGAAAACCATGGAAATATCACCCATGATGAATAAGTAGTAAGTTTTCGTAGCCGCTATCTTAGATTTAGAAATCGATCTTAGCCATTTTTGTTTTGTGAACCGACCTTATATCCTCTAACATTATTAAAACCTGATTATAGTAGTACGTCCTCTATCTTATGAACTATTTCACTTCTATTTGAAATCAGGAAGCGAAGGCCCAGGAATTTATGTCCCGAGCTGCGGTATGGCAGATTGGGACATAAGCTCCGCCTCTCTGCTGCTCGCTTTCCTCAGCAAACTCTAGCACGAATGCTCTGCGACAATGTACCGCGTTGACCGACTGCATGTACTGCCGTCATAACGAAGAGTGCAGTAAGTGCAATTTTATAACATAGAATTTTGAACCTTAGTGTTGGGTTACGCTTAGGTACGCAGACGCAAAAGGATAAATATTCTGTGTTCAAAAATTGCACTTACTGCACTCTTCGTTATGACGGTAGTGTAGTAATATAGGAGAGAATGTGGTAATACATTCTAATTATGTCTATTAGATACTTAAAATATCTTCGTGTTCATTCTACTTGTACTAATATTTAATGTGTGCCAGTACTTTATGTTTTTGAAAAATACTTTCTATTCACGTGAAATTATTTATTTGTAGCTATGCCGAAAATAAATAAATGTCATTGATTAACTTTCGAGCGATATTATTTATTTAATGATTATTTTTCGATAAGGCTGAATGAATATCGATTAGGCTGAATGAGTATCGATTTGGCTGAATGCAACATTTGTATTGTATTAACAATTTTGGATTGATGGTCAGCACTAGGTTCGAATTAAGTCGACGTACAATTTTTTACTAAATTGAATTGTGTTTTATTATGCGTTTTTGTACTTGAATAATGGTAAAAATGAACATGAAAAGAAAAAGAAACTATGTTTAGCTTGTCCCCTCAGCGTTTCAACACGTAACTAGGTACGTTAATTATTGTTTTTGAGCTAATCTAACTCAACTAATATTTGGATATAGGTATATTAAATATCTATTTTATTCTAATTTCGCAGTATGTTGACGTAGCTTCACGTAAACAGCACATTTTTAAAGAAATTTACTAGACATATTAGGTACAATATTAATGAAATAAAATAATTTTCACATTAAATTCATGCTTAAAACTTGCGTGCAAATCCTGCATTTAGTGACTTAATTCGATTAATTAACGCGACAACTCCCCGAGTCAGCGGGTATGACAAATGTCAAAATCTCGTCGAGCCGAAGGGTTAAAAACAATTACCTAATCGCACCTAATCGAAGAACATAGGTGTGACGGCGGCGGTGACCAGCAGCATCATCATCTCCTATCGGACCAAACGAGTGTAAGTGAGATCAACGCATTATATTCCGATTGGTTTGGGGTGCTAAGCGAGTTCGTCCATCGGCCAGCTAATACGGCGATCGGCAATAACTCAGCATTCTAGCGGATTGACCCATATGTTGTGGACAGCACAACATTTAAATCGAGTACGCAACAGTACCTACTACCTAACCCTACCGATAACGCAGTATTCATGGCCATAATTCATGCGTAGGTAATATTTTGTCGAGGCATAAAATTATCAGATTTATATCATAGGTACTTATTACTTGAGTCGTGTATTTGAAGCGATTTGAATATGATATTGTGACAGAGTTATTCATTGATGTGTCAAACTCAAAGAATTTTTGTTCATGTATACGACGCTCGTGAGTCGTTGACACTTTAATTTAGGTTTAAATGTCAATCCTATGGAGCGTATAGAAGTTACAATGTCAGTCCCATGTCAGTAAATGGATGGCAATTGCATAACATAACCAACATCAATCATGACAGTTGATGTGTCAAAAACAATGTTCATTGCGTGATACATCTTTGTTGTGAAGAAGTCTGATTGGTAATACATACGTTGCTATGGAAATTGTTGACCTATCAAATTCAAATCCATAGCGATTACGAGTGTGTTGAGCAATTAGAATGCTAGTCTTGCTGTGATGTGAGTATTGATGGACAAAAGCCAGTTACAAAAGAACTGGCCAAGTCCAACCGGACTCACGCATTAAAGGTTCCGTACCATCACACAAGTCTGTGAAATAACTATTTTTATATATTTTTTCTTTAATTATAGAGTATGCACTACAATTATACTAAGTTTCACGCTTGTATATGTTACCGTTTTTAAGATAGAGCAGGAACAAATAACGTTAACAAAAAAACATTTTTTTTCGAGATTTATTGTGTTCGGACTTTTTTATTATTATAAAAATACAGATTCGGGTATACTCGCGTAGCAAACTTTAAGAGCCACAAAATACCTTTTATGCCGAAGTTTCGGCTGAATTACACCGGCCGTGCCTCTTAGTTTCTAAACACACTATGTCGAAGATACGCGGCCGAATTACGACATGAGTACGCCTGCAATGCTTTTTAAATTACCTGCGACACACCAGGCTGAAATTACGTCGCGTTTTATCTATATAAAAAACATAGACGCCGAAGTTCGGTCGCGTAATTTCGGCATGGTGTGGCGCCACACTTAAAGTTTTTTACGCGAGTAGACCCGAATCTGTATTTTTATAATGTGTACAAATCGCGAAAGTTTAAAAGTATTAATAGCAAACCGCTTTTTATTATTTGCCATGATAAAAGTCATAGTAACACATCATCATCTGCCTAGCCTTTTCCCAACTATGTTGGGGTCGGCTTCCAGTCGAACCGGATGCAGCTGAATATCAGTATTTTACATGGAGCGACTGCCTATCAGACCTCCACAGCCCAGTAACTGGGTAATACGATACTCTTGGTAAGACTGGTTGTCAGACTTTCTGGCTTCTGACCAACAGTAACGACTGTCAAAGATCTACAAATGACAGCTGGGACCAACGGCTTTACGTGCTTTCCGAGGCACGGAGGAAACTCGCTATGGTAAATGGTCACCCATCCACAGACCAACCTCGGCAAGCGTGGCTTAACCCGGAAGACCGGCCTATGCGGCTGTAATTATTTAGCCACGAGCTTCTCGAGCCACGAGTCATAGTAACACATATTCTGTAAAATTTCAATTCGCTACATACTACGGATAAAATTATACAGTCTTGTAACAGACAGACGAACGCATGTCCAGAAAGACATTAATAGATCATGTGGTTTGAAGGAATGACACGAATTTGTTAGCACTCTGCATTTCGGAAAAAGTCAAAAATTAAAATGTCTGCCATTCGGAGAGGAGGGGGCTGGTATTACAAAACGGGGTACATATATATTTTTCGATAAAATTAGATGTGTAACATGTCGTTGAATTTTCGGTAAAGCAATATGAAACACACTGCATATTTTACGCTCAAAATCACACGGCATCCTACCTACCACTTTCAAAACCGACGATAATATCAGCGTTTTGCAATCTCCAGCAGATTGTAACTTCAGATAAACCCCGTATGTGTTGCAAACAAACCGCTAACTCATACTTTTGTTAAAGTTTCCATCGCAATGTATCAAGCGTTCAATTTTACTCTTCTGTAACCTACCCCAATCTTACTCGCAAAACTTTAGACGAACTTTAACTTGATCTATACGTAACTTTGTGTGGAGATTAACATTTGAATTGATTTAGTGTAATAGCCCAGTGACTAGGCGTTAATTAGCGATAGAGAGTAATGCCAGTAATGGTTTATACGTAGACTGTAAACACTGGGATTCCTAACATAAATCTAGTAAACTTGGTATTGTGTTATTCTACACTAGCTGTGCCCGCGACTTCGTCCGCGTAAAAGTTGAAAAACAACATTGTGTCGCAGCAACTAAACATTGTATTTGTAATCAATTTTTCAATCTAATCACATTTATTTCCAATAAGCTCATCACCCACTCTCAATTGCGTAATAATTTGTACTCTATAACCCACCCCTCTCTTTAACGGACATCTTCGCCAAAGGACAATGGGACAATATGTATGGACCCCGTCCCCACCCTTGTAGCACTATAGAGTGAGTTTGATTGAATGACCGAACGAATGAATAGCCGAGAATGAGTGAAGGAATGAATGAAACCGGTTTGAAAAAAAATAAAAATGATATTTAATTTTTTATTATTTCCTCATTTTAAATCAATTATTGGCTGAAAAATAAATAGTATACTGACATAAAGAATGAGTCATTATAATCAAAATGAACGGTTTATAAAATCAAAGAATCAAAAATACCTAAATGAAGAGTGATTTGAAGAATGATGATTCTTTATTTTTCTGGAGAAGGTTATAAATTAAAAATACATTTAATTATAAATAAAAATCTGTTTATTTTCAATTCTGCATTTTCACTTTCGATTATTATTTCATCCCAGGCACTTGCTGGCCCAACGGAATTCGCTAAGTGCTTCCTGACACCGAGGCACCGTAGTATGCTTAGAACATGTGCGCATGCACCAACTGTCCTCATCCCAGTCAGGCAGGAACAATAGTCCGCTTGGATGGCGTTTAGGCTCTGCTCGTTTGTTTTTATTAATAAATACGTGCTCACTCAGGCAGTTCCGAGCAGGTACTAACGCCACGCTACGAGCAAACATGTGCAAATGTGGGTACTTTTTTTGGATTGCTGTAGATGGTCCTTGCGGAACCCTTCTACGTAACCGGGCAGTCATTGGCGAGACCTGAAGAGTCTCCAGCCAATGGTAGGGAAGTAAAATACTTAACCTAACCTAAGTACTTGTACTACACTAACATCATGAGACTACCTGCAACAACAGCACTAAGTGAAACCCCTAGTGGGATTCGGGCCACGGCTTAGGGCGTTGCGGAGGCTTTGGGGAGGGGGGGGGGGGGCAGCTTGATGAGGGCTGAATTATCGGTGTGTCTGCGGAGTCTGAAGAGGCGACCGGCTCTCCGACGGAAGAGCTCGGTGGATCATGACCGGCAGCGGTGGGACGTCGCGACGGGCCTCGTCAGCGAGGACGGTAAGCCGGACGGTGGCGGACGCTGTGTATTGTGCTTTGTATTTACTAGCTTCCTGGAGGAGCGTAATTTCGTCATCGGGCTCTAAAAGTGTGTGCCTGGGTGGTGAACTTTACTTATGAAAGAGAGACTGTAGTCGGCCGCTGCGGCGACTAGGGGGTTCGGATGGTGGGTGTCGATGAATTGTCGACACCCGCCTGACCTGTCTAGCTTTGGAGCTCTTCAAATAACCCCATATCACTAACTAAAATAAATATATTCATATTGAAGTAATAATGTAAGCATTTTTAAGGTAATTTTTATGTTACTTTCATATTAAATAACTTTTATACTATACATTTTACAGATGAGCTGTCATACAATAAAATTAAGAGATTGATAAGGTCTTTCATATACAATAGGTCAAAAAGTGCTACACTACTGGGGACGTTTTGTCCCATTGTCCTTTGAACTAAATCTGTTCAGTAGTATTGGCGTGAAGCTTCGACATACAAACAGACAGAAATTCAAAAAAAAATATTTTTGGCATCTGCATCATTTTTAATACACGTAGCAATCATTCTTGTCCAAAAATATTGAATTTACAGTTTTTGCTTCGTTACGATTTTATTGTATGTATAGATTAATGCAAGCACAGTAAGAAGACTCTTAGCAAAGTCATTTTTTGCGCAAAAAGCATCTGCTAGCATATACTAACTTAAATTGTACATATCCTGGAGGTACCTTAACCTGTTTAACTAGAAACTTGAAATCTAGATATAATTTGTTTTGCTTTCAAATAATCGTTTTTTATCTATCTATGGAGGCTTGTTATTACCAATTTAGTTATGTAATAATGTTTCTACAATGTTATTAGTCTGTAAGTCTTCTTAAAGGTAATAAATAAAATAATTGGGATCTTAGTGATTTGCTTGATTTGCTATACCATCGGTTCCAGAGAAAATTACGACTAAAGATCGATCCACACACCCATGCAGGATTTGGCACAATATTGTATGCACAGGAACACGCCCGTTTTTTACTAGTTGTACTGTTTGTAAGACGATCTTAATACTCTCCTGTGATCGTAAAATACGTTTCAAAACATTTCAAAAACCATTTGGAACAAATTTCCTTATGATCCTTATGATATCCGCGATGGGTTAAACTGAAGTGTACTGACCGTTTCAGTTCGCCATTCGTCTGATAAAATCGCAAACTAAGGCTGCCTTAAAGAACATTCTAACAAAAACCGTAATAAAATTTTGCCCGATCAGGCAATAAAAGCCTAGCGGTTGAACGCTTACCTTCCATGATGGAGGGTCTGAGTTTAATCCGAGCCTGCACTTCTGACTTTTCCAATTCATGTGCGTATCAGAATTTGATAATCACTTACGTTAACGGTGAAGGTAAATATTGTGAGGAAACCTGCACAACTCATAGGGCTCCAAAAAGTGCTCGATGGTACGTGTAGTCCACCAACCTGCACCAGGCCAGCGCAGCGTGGTGGTCTAAGGCCTATATCGTTCTCATCCTGATGCTAGAGTTACATTAGCGGGCGAAGATTCGTGTCGCGTTAGCGCGCTAAAACATCGTGTACGGGCCGCGATGTTCTTGTCTACATTAGGCGGGCGAAGATTCATCGTGCCGAATTATGTTGTTCTCTGTTGTGCGGCCGAGACGTAGGCTGTAATTCATAATGGAGGAAGTAGTGGCGTTGCATTATATGTCGGTAAATTATTATTTATTACAATTGTACGAGTATCAGTTACAAAGTAATATGAAAAAGAGACGCGGGTGTAGCCACTCAAGCGAATATTCTTGCGACAAATCCCTTTGATGCGCGCCAGTTTACCGACAGTGCCCCGATAGAACATCGTCTTCGCCCGAATACTACGCGTTGCAATGGTCTACCCGGCCACAGTCGTCGCGTTAACACAAATATTCGCCGTAGCCCGCTAATATAGCCCCAGCATGAGAAGAGGCCCGCTGTGCCCAGCAGTAGGACAGTAATGGGCTACTTCTCCTCTCTTGTTGGCTCGAGCAGTACGCTATAACTCATGCCGTTGTGAATAGATTAGGCCAGTCTGCAAGGCCTGCGGGCGACGGGTTAGGGGACCCGTCGCCCGACCAGTAACAGGCCCGAGAAGGCGGCGCGCATGTGTTCCGTGCGCGCCTCTCAGGAGGACGTGGGGCAAGGCCCCACAGAAGGAGAGGTCCGCCAGGGGATGGCGGACCGAGGCCTGCCGGGGTTGCGGTGCATGCAGCTGCGAATCCCGTGACCCCGGCCAAGGGTCAGGAGTAGGAACACCGTGGGTTTTTAGCCGGTAAGAGTCCGGCATAACCCTTCGCCTTCCCCAGGCGAAGGGTATCCATGAGGATTTTCCCACGACAAAAAAAAAAAAAAAAAGGCCAGTCTGCAAGGTTGATGGTGAGGCTGACTGCCCAAGGTACGCCGGTCGCAGGTACTTGACGTCTCTTGTGGAGGCTGGTTTGATTATACATTATAATGAGATAATCCAACTGCCTCGTTGGTCTAGTGGTCGCAAGCGCCACTGCTGACCGTGACGTCGTTTTCGATCGGTCGGGTAAAGTGTTATTGGGTATATTCGTGTGGAATTTCTCAGTAGCAGCTCGGAGTCTGGATTTGTGCCCGGTTGATAGCAATAGGCTAGTCCCCTATTAAATGAGACTTAAACATATAAACAAATTGCGCGTAGAATTAACACGCTGAAGTGGAAGTGGGCCGGCCATGTCTGCAGACGAACAGATCGTAGATGAAGCAGACACGTGTCAGAGTGGAGACCGCGTTTGGGCAAACGTAGTGTGGGATGCCCTGCGGCACGATGGACCGACGATTTGAAAAAGGTGGCTGGCAGCGGTGGGATGCGGGCTGCCCTAGACCGGGATGGTTGGGCAATCTCTGGGGGAGGCCTACGTTCAGCAGTGGACGGCAATAGGCTGATATGATGAAACATGACGGCAAAATGAGGCTGTACTATTAGGGAATACAGGCTATGGTATGTTATGAGGCAATCTGACTCAATATATCTCGCTCGGCAGTCGCACTTCAGCCACAAAATCATTCGAGCAGTTCTAAAATAAGAACACAATCTGCATTATACCTCTTATCATCATCAGCGCAGACGATCAAATTATAACTTGGAACAATTTTGTATGTGTTACAAACAAACCGCTAATACAGACTTTTGACAAAGTTCCCAGTTTGATGGAGGCGATTTGAATAATTTCCATTTTGAAACTCAATCGCGTCTGTGAAGTATAAGTAAAAGTGATTTGATCAAAGGTACTTTGTTTGTGGGCTCTTAGATGTTTGAAGCATCAAAACGTTTTAACTTCCTCATTGATCAGGAAATAAGCCTGTTGTCATCTTGTGTTACTTGTTATTTTAAGTTATATTATACGCAGTTACCTACTAACCAAAGAATTTGCAACTTTAACCGTAAGGGCGAGACTCACAGACCACACTTTAACTTTACTTTGCTAAATAAAGTTAGAGTTTCACACGAATGTGAACCTTATTTGTATTAAAATAATGTAAATATTCGTGAAAGCGTATGTGAATAAGCATTTCATACACATTTAACAAAGTCTAACCTCCGGTTTCTGAATTGAGAATTCGGGATAAGCAATACTTATTTGAGTACGGGGTTGTCAAATAAATGTCATTTTTTTGACAATTCCGTACCTACTCAAATGTTATTTAAGTACTGCTTATCATTATCACATAAATGAGATCACCCATTCTGGGATAAAATTGGGGTTTTTGGCGGCCATCATTAATAGTTACACAATTTTGAAGCACACGTGTAACGCATTATTTTTACTATGGCGTCAAAGAAAACTATTTGGGTTTGGAGATTACACCAGGTAAAAATTAAAACGACGACTTGTATTAGGGGTTTTAAGAATTATTTTATTATTATTACAGCATTGTCGCCATACAAAGAAATGTTTGTACTTCTGCCACCATTTAAATAAAATACACTCACCGGCATAATTAGCGGAACGTTTTTATTTTTTACATTTTTTTATTATATGGTACTGCTATTGCTATGAAAATTTTTTTTTTCAAAATAACCTTCAATTAGGACTTGCATGTTGAAGAAAAATTTGGTTTTCCTAAGCGATTAGAGGTAAATTAGGCCCAGTTTTGATTTTACAAAGATTTGGCCCTCTTGTGTTTTTGATCGGAACTTTGTTTTTTTTAAGTACTGGTGGTTTGGCCTTAGTGTATTCATTGCATTAGGAGAATAAACATTGCGTAGAGGCTGAAAGAAGTAATTTACCTGCGACAAAAGCTACGAGAGATGTTACAGTGATCGAAGAAAGTCAAACCTATCGTGCAGTAAGTTAAGCACTGGGTGTATCGATATTAGTCATTCCTCGCAATGTCCATCGGTACCAGCAGACAGGATGTTTCGTTAGAAGATGAGGATAGTGCAGAAATCAAGGAAAAAGCGCTGCTGATGATTAGTTTATGACAGCTCAAACCGGTAAAGGCTCTGAAAAAATGGCGCAATGCTGCTATTCGGACCTGTAGCATCCTGAAGGTGGTCCGTATTTTGCTTGTGAGTATGCGGAAAGAAAGACGACGTCTCTTTGAACATTTGACATTGAAGGTAATCTGATGTCTAACACGACTACTGAATGTCCAAAACGTGCTGTAGGTCATCGTGTAGTGAAATTAAGTTTTGCTCAATAACACCAAGATCGGACTAAGGAGTTAGAAAGAGGTTTTTTCTCAGGGACAAGCTGTTTTGTGATATACATTTTTTGGATGGGAGGCATAGAATATGGATACGTCAAGGGAATCGCTTTAAACTGTCAAATTTTACAGGAATGTGCCTTATATTGGAGGCTCCAGTAATGGTTTGGGGTGCCATTTGTTTTGAAGCGCACACGGAGTTAGGCATTATTGAAGGAGGCTTACTGGCTGCTTATTTTTGCAGGATAGACATCCCAGAGCCTCATGCGATGCCACTTGACGAATTATTATTATCAGTCAAGAAAAACAAAATATGCACGATTATGTGTGGCCGGAATGTGTATTCGTGGTCGCAATTTCATATAAAATGTTGTTATAACCCACCAGGGTAGGTCAACGTGGACCCCGGACATGAGTCCAATAGAATATGACTTGGCCTTGACGGGGAATAGGGTTAGAGAAAAAAAACCAGCCACCCAGAAACATTAGAGGATTAAAAAGTGTTTCATGGGAGTATGGGGACAATTTACCTTAAGAAAAGTCAATGGATTCAAAAATTGAGTGGAAAAACATGTCATAATACTGATAAGGATCCTAGCAGTATAGAAACGGTGATAAAACAAACAAAAAAATATAACAAATAGCAAATTAATTATTCCAAAAAATATGCGCCGAAAGTTACAAAATGGATATTTTAGCAAATTAAAGATTTAAATTGCCAAATTCAAATAAATGATTATTGATTATTTGTCCTTTTAATGCATTTAACCCTAATCTATATATATAAAAGAAAGTCGTGTTAGTTACTTCACTTATAACTCAAGAACGGCTGAACCGATTTAGCTGAAAATTGGCAGGGAGGTAGTTTAGAGCCAGGAGAAGGACATAGGATACTTTTTATCCCGTTCGACATCATGTAGGTAGGTAGTAGGTAGGTAGTAGGTAGGTAGTAGGTAGGTAGTAGGTAGGTAGTAGGTAGGTAGTAGGTAGGTAGTAGGTAGGTAGTAGGTAGGTAGTAGGTAGGTAGTAGGTAGGTAGTAGGTAGGTAGTAGGTAGGTAGTAGGTAGGTAGTAGGTAGGTAGTAGGTAGGTAGTAGGTAGGTAGTAGGTAGGTAGTAGGTAGGTAGTAGGTAGGTAGTAGGTAGGTAGTAGGTAGGTAGTAGGTAGGTAGTAGGTAGGTAGTAGGTAGGTAGTAGGTAGGTAGTAGGTAGGTAGTAGGTAGGTAGTAGGTAGGTAGTAGGTAGGTAGTAGGTAGGTAGTAGGTAGGTAGTAGGTAGGTAGTAGGTAGGTAGTAGGTAGGTAGTAGGTAGGTAGTAGGTAGGTAGTAGGTAGGTAGTAGGTAGGTAGTAGGTAGGTAGTAGGTAGGTAGTAGGTAGGTAGTAGGTAGGTAGTAGGTAGGTAGTAGGTAGGTAGTAGGTAGGTAGTAGGTAGGTAGGTAGTAGGTAGGTAGTAGGTAGGTAGTAGGTAGGTAGTAGGTAGGTAGTAGGTAGGTAGTAGGTAGGTAGTAGGTAGGTAGTAGGTAGGTAGTAGGTAGGTAGTAGGTAGGTAGTAGGTAGGTAGTAGGTAGGTAGTAGGTAGGTAGTAGGTAGGTAGTAGGTAGGTAGTAAGTAGGAAAAAGTGCATTGCAACGCATGCGGGTACAGCTAGTTATAAAATATTTAAACAAAAACATTAGTGTACAATACAAAATTATGGAAAAAACACGGTTTTTTGTTGCGTTCCGCTAATTATGCCGGTGAGTGTATATAATTCATTCCTGGCCGCTGACTTTTTTTTTATCCCAAATCATAGAACAAAATGGGTAATCTCCTTTCTTTATTAACTTTGTTGACTAGGCATGTCTAGTGATCGAATGAAAAATCTGTAGTTACCAATTAATTTTATGTTCATTACATTGTACCTTACTTTAAAGAAATATGTTTGTGCATCAGCCTGAGCGTAGAATTAAATGTTTTTTTTTTCTTTCATTTATCTCTATGATATTTAAGAAAAACATAAACAACGTCACTGCGTTATAATTAAATCTTTACAGTTTATAGCGGTACCGCTTGCAAAGGCCATTTAAAAACAATAAATTTCAAAATTCAGTACATTTAAAATTAAAGCACTAATTTTCTGACAGCACATTCGTATGGTAAAGCGGCCGTGTCATTTGCATTTTACGTTTTGATGTGTCCTAGTGAATAATGCTGCGTTTTACGCATTATTCTCTGTTTTGTACCATGGATTTCACACTGACAGCGTCATAATTATTGAAATTACCATCCATTTACGGTAAAGCTTCGGTGGTTCGGTCATTTAGAGCGAATGAATGGATGAAAGCAGTATACCGACAACTGTGCACAAAGGGGGTTAACCATTGTTTTATCGAAAAAAAAATGACAAATTTTCACTTCCCAAACAAGTTTGCGCATAATTTCATTTGCCAAATTACTACTTAGCAAATAAACTCTTCACAAATAAAATGTAACGCAAACCTAATGTTTGGCAAATGAACGTTTAAACAATAACTTGCTTACCAACTAGTATTTTACCAATTGTAAAATATTTCAGTTGGTATAACATATATTCGCAAAATAAAAAATATGTTTCTAGCGTTGTGTGGTCACAATTCTAACCTAACCTAACTGTTTCGATTTAAAAAAGATATAAGTAAGCGTGTTATAATAATTTGACTAAATGTTTATTGTCTAAAGATTGTTTGCTGTATTAAATCATTTGATTAAAGACCAAACGCCTTAATGATATTATCCTTTATAATATTCTGCCGAGTAATTTGATCAAGTGAAAATATGCGTACTAAAGTCATTCCAAAATGTTGCATTAATCTCAACCGCCCAAGTGTACCGAAAACGGTACGGCCGCCATTGTTTATCTATTGTGTCTATAACTACCATAGAAGTAATAAGTACTTGATAATTACAATACTACACAGGTTAATATCAAAAAGGTTGCTAAAATGCGTTTGGATAACGAAATTTGGTCAAAACAATTTTGGCAAAACGGCAGGCTCCCGTATAAAAGATCTGTGAAAAATGAAAAGTTAAGCTTAATTTTTTTGGAACCGCATAACTAAGTTTTTTGTTATGAATAAAAATTACTGATTTTTAAGAAACTGTGCTAGTTGCGGACACTGTTTTATTTTTCCTGTAATATTTATATAAACCTCTATCAACTTGATTTATTCCATATATTTTGCTTCGCAAACTTCGGAGATAAGGAGTGGAGTGGTATTTAACAGCCATTTTTCATCATAAGTCAAAAACAGCATAAATTAAAATAAAAATAAATTTTACAATGTGCAAATGAAGCCTTTTCATATTGCACACTTGACCTAGTAACCCCATTTTAAAATTTCAAACCCCACTTCGGCCCTATTGAAAGCGGACAAAGATTTGGACAAACGTTATTCAAAACTGTCCCTAATTTCAAGTCTATATAACATTTGTAGTTCCCGAAAAAAGCAGCTGTGACAGTCAGACGGACGGACGGATGACGTTGCAGCAGCAGCATACGACGTGTCGCTAAGACACTATTGGTTTCTATGTATTTCTATGAAATACCTTCCGCAGCTAGCGACACGTCGCTCGACTACACATCGTACGACCGCAACGACGTGTCGTCTGACCGCAGATCAGTAGGGCCACCGACGCTGGAGCCACGACACGTTGAATCTTTCTCAAAAAATGAGTTTTTCCAATTCTGAGGAAGAAAAACTGATAAACCAGGTGGCCCAATATCCTGCACTGTACGATGCATCTAACAAAAACAAAAGATACGAAAGTAAATCGCGATCGCTAATCCCAAACAGGTCACACATCTTGTCTCACGGAACATTCAGAACTAACTGGAATACGACGTGTCGTCTGCTGCAGCCATCTGCTGTTGGTTTCGAAATCATGACTGCAGCGACATGACGCTGCGACGTGTCGCTACGATGTGTCGTAACGACACGTCGTTTGCTGCTGCTGTATGCAGTTGGCTACGAACTTGTACTTTTAGGGTTCCTTTTTTACCATTTTGGTACGAAATCCTGAGAAAGGGACGTTCGCAGTGCAAAAATCAACATTTGGAGTTAGAAAAGTGTGGTATTTTTGAATAGTGCGTACTTAGACTTAAGTTCACTAAATTGTATGAACGGTTAACCAGTCTGCGAATATACGTGTGAGAGATAAGTTATCGTTACATTACTCATCCTGGTATCCAGACTACTTCAGATATTCTTCGTGCACCTCCCTCGCCCCGCCCGCGTCTCAGTAATCTCGTTGTCAGTAATAAAATAGCCGATGCCGCAGAAATTATGCTAACAGCAGTCGTATGGTCTGACATCTTCGGAAGCAAATTCACAAATGAGGCTCATACCTAGTTCAAACGCGAAAGATGCTATGTGCGCACGAGTTGCGCGCGCACTGCACGCGCTCCCTACTCGAGCCTTGCCGGAGTTGCACTAGAACGGCGCACCAAACGTAAGCTGTAACGCGAGCAACACGCGCGCAGTTCGCAAGCGACTCGCGAGCGGCGCATTCACCAGGAGTGGACACACCATTACAATTACACAAAAACACTGGCTCACGCGATTAGCTATTTCTGTGACACTAGATTTCGAACTCATACATAAAATATTAGAATCATGCCTCATTGTGCAATTTGAATGTGTAAAAATGATAGCAGAACGAAAGTATCATCATCATCATTCAGCCGAAACACGTCCACTGCTGGACATAGGCCTCACTCACCCAAGCCATGTTGGGGGGATTTGCCATAATCGCCGCACTTGTCAGGCGGGTTGGCGATCGCAGTATGGTTGTTAAAGTACTCAGAGAACGCTGCTGCCCATCCTCTAGAGAATACCTTAGTCGCCTTTTACGACACCCACGGGAAGAGATGGGGTTGTGCTATTCTTTAAGTCCGGCACCACATAGAACAAAGAAAGTATAAAACTTTTATTTCTTTCAATATAATAGGCATGTTAACAGCATCAATAAATTGCGAATCTAATTAGTTCGCCAGTTAGAGCCTTGAAAAATAAAGGACACGTATTTTTTCTTTTGTTAAATCTATGAATATTTGGGAAGATAAAACGCATCAAAACTTGAAAGTGGGGGTTTGTGACGTCAGAAACAAGTAAAAATAGTACTTGCTTGTGACGTTTTGCCAATTTTAAAAGTGTCGTATCTTCGTCAATTTTGGTTTGCGTTACAAAAGAAAAAATACGGGTAAAATATTTTTTTCGTAATGTAACTGACGGAGTAACTAGATTTTCTTCAGTCAAATACGTTGTAATAATTATTAAAAATAATTAAAATAATTTAAGTAATAGTTAAAATAATTGTTTGTCAGTTTGGCGACAGTGATTCCCGTACCAAGGAAGTATACGGGCACTTTCACTTGTTTTTATACAAAGTTAGTCAGAAAGGGGTACTAATCCGAAAGGGTGTTAAAGTACACATAATAATGAAATGAATAACTTTTGTTCTACAACTTTTCCCAAAACTCAGTAGTTTAAGAGAAACAGATGTTCAAAAATCTAAAAAAAAAACTCTAAAATCTGTCTATCCCCAGTTATGATCAGCTGTGTTAACATTTTAGGTTATATTTGTGGTCATGAATTAGAAGCACCATTTTCTGAATTTATAACTAAAGCAGGGATGAAGAATTTTTGAAAAAACTAAAATAAAAATCATTTTATTTGGAAAAAAAAATATCGAATTTTGAAATTTTAACACTTGCTTTCAAACAGTCATCAGCGATACTATAAGTGGGCTTCGGATTAGTGCCCCCTTTCCGACTATCCTTGTATTTCATGGTCAGGATCGTAGCAGGTGGCTTTCAATCGTCTCTGCCGACCCCAGCGGGTAGCAGGCGTGAGCTATGTATGTTACTAGTAAAGGAAGCCAGTTACTTTAGCTTATTAATAAAGGAGCACCGCTTCCGCTATTGACTCTAGATGTTTCAATATGTATGTTATGTAAACCTTACCTAGCCTTTTGTAAAGTAAGATTTGAGGTTATCAAATATGCAATGCACTACACGATGAAACGTACTGAATTTGAAGATCAAATATTGACATACATTTCCTATTAATTTACCGCCATCATATCCGCCTGGAGACATTTACTGCTGAAATAATAATATTATGTAGGTTTGGGCAAATTAACTTACGGACTAAAAGATTTTTCGTACTACACCGTACCATACTAATCTTGCACCAGGAGTCATAAATCGACTAACACACTACACAGCGTCCGCCGTCGTTCAGCTTACCGCCCCACCGCTCGCCGCGCCGGCCACGATCCACCGAGTTTTCCCGTCATAGAGCCGGACGTCTCTTCAGGCTCCGCAGTCACACCGATAATTCAGCACTCATCAAGCTGTCTCCTCCCCAACCGCCCGCCAGTAACACCCTAAGCCAAGGTCCGAGTCCCACTACCCCTAGTGGGACTCGGACCTCGGATCATCACTATCACTAGTAGTCGCCCTTAGTGCTGTAGTTGCTAGTAGTCATGAAGTTAGTGTAGTTTTAGAAGGTAGCTTCGGTTAAGTATTTTACTTCCCCACCATTAGCTGGAGACCCTTCAGGTCTCGCTAATAACTGCCCGGTAACGTAGAAACCGTCCGCAAGGACCATCTACAAGCAGAACATTATAATAAAAAAAACATCATACTAGAAAAGTAACTGCACAGGCAAAAAATATTCTTTTCTTTCAACTACGTACGAGTAGTACTTAACGTTATCATTAATCACTACAAAAACCGATCACAAGGACGTATTTTTTGCTTGGAACCAAAACAGTGCAGAAATGTTGTATGAAATCCATTAACTTTAATATTAAATTGTATGCATTAGATCAAAAAATACTGGCTGAAAATTAAAATCGGCTGAATAAAACCGACATGGTGAAAAAAAAACAAATAGCGCGCATTTTGTACCATTGTAAAACTTCATGGATATCGATACTTCTTATTTAGCAAGAAAAGTTTTAAAAAATGGCAATTGATCAAATAGACAGCGATAGCGATATGAATTCAACTCCAGAAAGTATAAAAACAGAAACAAATGAAATTGTTAATAACCTTTTGCCGCAAAAGACCCGGAATAACTTTGTTTTCATTAACTTGAGTTTTTATTTTGAGTAGGTATATTTTATCACGGTACGTAGATTGGTAGTTGAAAGAAAAGTAGATTACGCACCTTGCTAAAGTGAGTAATTAATGCACTTGTTGGATTATACATATAGACATATAATAATATAAATATAGCTGTAGGTATTTAAAAATGTAATGAGAGAAAGATAGAATAATATATAAACCAGAATTATTTACCATGAATAGTTTATTATGAAAACTACTCTTTCTTTGACTAAAGTATAGGTACTAATAATTACTTATTTCACTTGAACAATAATTTAGCAATATCAATGTACTAGATATTAGGAATAGCAATAATGTAGGCTGTTATGGTTATAGAAATGGATATAGTGGGCATAGCATTACAGTTAAGACCAATATCTACCTATCAGGGGCAAAGCGGGTATGGTAAATGAAACCAACATAGACTCTCCACCACTGAGAGTACTTGTATTTGGGTTAGTTGTTAGTTACATGTTATACACAATATAATTCACAAGAATAGAAAATAATAAGGACAAGCTAGTCAGATAATAAAATAATATAGGTCAGACCATAGCAATGTCAAGCTAAATAATATACATAAACACACATAGCAAATAATATATAATTATTTACAATCAAATTAGCATAGACATATTTATAATCAGACTAGCATAGTAACAGTGTAAAATAACAATCAGAGTACTTAACTTAGTATCTTCCTGTAATCGTTCCAAGACTAATGTAAAACCTATTTTGAGAATTACCTCCCTTTTTATAACTTTATCAAACAATAGCACAAAAGTAATCATAAGGCGCCATTTTCAACCAATCAGAGATTGTCATACATTTTAACTAAATAACTTTAAACATTGGTAATAATAATAAGATCTAATTTAGCAGAACTGTTTTGAAACATAGTCAGATAATTACGTTATTTTTATAAGCATTAGATTGTAACCTTTAAATAACATTCCATAAAACATAACATCAACTGAGCTTACTTTAATTACTAAATCTATCTAATAATGACAAATTAGTAAGTTGAAATAATAAAATAAAATATAAGGAGCATTATAAACATCATACATGATAATGGCATTGTTTCTTTTTAATTGTAAAATAAATAATATTTTGTATTGAATAAACATTGCCACAGATCATAACTTTCGTTCGGAAATTATGACCCATGGTTGTCTGTTCGTTTAGAAATGCTTTTAAAAGTAAAAAGAAACAAGAAACACAATAAACGGAACATAATATAAAAAGCTTTAATTATTACAATTCTACATACCCTGACACGGCCATACTGACATGTACTTCGTCCCCGAAGTACCTGCTTACTAAAAAAATACTCATTATTTATTTATAACAATTCGTACCCCGTCACGGCCATACTGATATATACTTCGTCCCTGAAGTGTTTACTTCTAAATATACTTATAATTTATTTCTAATAACTATTAGCCTATTACAATAATGCATTGTCTTTCTGACAACGGTCAGTTGCTTCCTCTTCTTCTAACCCCACACCTGCTGCACATGCTTGTTAGAAGTGAAACAACAGACTTCAGCAGTTCTAACATATACATAAATATCATACATATACTACATATACATAATAATATTATGTTTATATTTCGAATAACATTCTTAATTCTATTACAATAGTGCATTGCCTTTTTGACAACGGTCAGTTGCTTCCTCTTCTTCTAACCCCACACCTGCTGCACATGCTTGTTAGAAGTGAAACAACAGACTTCAGCAGTTCTAACATATACATAAATATCATACATATACTACATATACATAATAATATTATGTTTATATTTCGAATAACATTCTTAATTCTATTACAATAGTGCATTGCCTTTTTGACAACGGTCAGTTGCTTCCTCTTCTTCTAACCCCACACCTGCTGCACATGCTTGTTAGAAGTGAAACAACAGACTTCAGCAGTTCTAACATATACATAAATATCATACATATACTACATATACATAATAATGTTATGTTTATATTTCGAATAACATTCTTAATTCTATTACAATAATGCATTGCCTTTTTGACAACGGTCAGTTGCTTCCTCTTCTTCTAACCCCACACCTGCTGCACATGCTTGTTAGAAGTGAAACAAAAGACTTCAGCAGTTCTAACATATACATAAATATCATACATATACTACATATACATAATAATGTCATGTTTATAGTTCGAATAACATTCTTAATTCTAGTTACATAATTGCATTGCCTTTTTGACAACGGTCAGTTGCTTCCTCTTCTTCTAACCCCACACCTGCTGCACATGCTTGTTAGAAGTGAAGCAACAGACTTCAGCAGTTCTAGCATATACATAAATATCATACATATATACATATACATGATAATGTCATGTTTATATATTTCGAATATCATTCATGTCTTATCGATTAAATTTTCGTAAATTTACACCACAATTCAATATATAATACTCTTTATTGTATATTGCATCATTATTTATTAAGTTTTCGTAGATTTACACCACAATTCAATATATAACACTCTTTATTATATATTGCATCATCATTATCTATTAAGTTTTCTTAGATTTACAAGCACAATTCAATGTACAATACTCTTTATATATTGAGTCATCATAATTCATAAAGCAAACTTATTTAGGAACATCATTGTGACCAACAATATTTTCGTAATAATTATGGGTGAATCAACTTTTTTTGTTAAAACGTGTCCCCGACCTTATAAAATTTAAAAAATAATTTCTTTGAGGATTTAGGGTTTTTTTTTTTGATATGGTTATGAAATCAGATCTTTAATAGTTATTCTTCAATTAATATCTAGTTTAAATTAAACTTTAAAGAACGAAAAAAAACATCGTGACCCAACAGACAAAATAGCGTTCCCATACAAATTCTTGCTGTCCCCGTGGCTTGTCGGCCTAGTATTCAGCGATGCTGTCACAAATTTTTCCTAAGGATGTAATGAACTTTTGGTCCGAAAATTAACTACAACACACCTACTTTCTCCATCTCGTTCTATGAATCCGCAAACTTAGATTTCGGTATAAAAATCAAAATTATAGTTTATGTCCCCACTATAGCCAGTCAATCACACGTCCTCTAGGTCATACACATTAAGCAATCCTAAATGCGAGGGAAATAGCACGTTAATAGCTTAACTAATAGGAAATGGTTCTGCACATCGTATGATCGTGTCTACGTTTATTATAACCTGAATTTGGCTCGGCCATTTCATCCGTGGTTCCAAGAGAGGCAGCGTGTCTTTATTGTGCTTCCGCTGGAAGACGTCAAAATTTCACTAAGCTAATATTTTATTATGTTAATTTAATGTAGTTTGATTGAGTTTTAGGTCTGAAATTACTTTTAAATATGTTATCATCTAGTTATTGTATATGTTTTGAAGAAAAACGTTAAAAACCATAAAACTTCTCTTAGGTCACGGTTCCACTGAGTCACAAAAACCGTAACCCAAGAGACAATTTTAGTGACCCAAAAGACTTTCTTGCTTTTTTGTTACAAATTATAATAAATTAGTCTTCTTATTCAATATTTGCCGTTTGTTCTAATGTTCAATGTACCTAAATAGAAATTGATTGAAATTGTAAATTTTTATGTTTGCCATGTTATCTAAACAAAAGCTGTCAAAAAGTCAAACTTATTCCCCAGATGAAAGTTATCTGACGATTGAAAAATCAGCCCTTAGACTACAAAAGAGAATTATTGACTGAATGTTAAAATTTATATATTTTTTGTTTTATTATTGCTACTTTAGTGAAGCTCCTAAAAAATATGGTATTTTTATGTCTCCTAGGTCACCGAATTTGTCTCCTGGCTGACATATTGTCCCCATATTTTCCGCAGGATTTTTCGTCATTTAAATAGAAATAAATATATAAGGCCCATTTTATTTTTAGATTATGATAAATGCATAAAAGGTGGTAGGTACAGTATAAGTTTGATTTTCTCACTATATCTAGAAAAAAAATATTACAAAAGTTTGTTCTGTATTATTTCACGAATGACCCAAGAGACACAATGAAGGTTATTATTTTAAAAATAAGACTGATTTGTTAATTTTCCATGTCCTATAATGATTCCTTTAGATTTGTTTTAATAATTTAATATACTAATCAACCATTCTGTTTTGTTTCACTTACAAGATATCGTAATTTGCAACCGTTACCCAAGAGACGTTAAAAGTAGTCGGGTCTGACACTCTGGCTTAAAAACAATAGAAACATTTTAAAAAGTCCGCTGCTCTACATCGAATCATCAAATTCAATGATTAGGCTATCTATATTCAGCGGTAAATTAATAAAAACACCATGTTTATTTTTTACACAAAAAGTTGATTCGTTACAGAAAATAGTTGATTCACCCTTATATCAAGTTTAAGATTGTTCATTTATTACAACGCCATCTATTATAATCATATCAAATGATCGATAATTAGTTCTGTTAGAACACTAGATGTCCCTATTTCAAATAATAAAACAATTTAGGATAATAATGTAAATAAATATTTGTAATCTTTATTATAGAATAGTATCTTGTCTACGATTCCTTTGTAGTTATATTATAGGTACCAATTTTTTTTTTTTGCGAGGCCCGTTTAATAGGTAAATAAATAGGTATCAATATTTTCAAAACATTTTGTTTTTTTTTTTTTCACTTATCAATTTATAGCATCACCCGCTTGGGATCCTGCTTTATCAACATTTGCTTCGTCATGTTAGGGTTTCAACTTTTTCCAGGCGATGCCTTTGGCCAACCCCGGTTTGCCAGGCGTTGCCTTTTGGCCAACCCCGGTTTACCGGGTGTTGCCTCAGGTCAACCCTGGTTGCATTTCACCACAAACCCTAATACAACTGTAACGCATTTATTTACACAAACAAATATAGATACCATATTTATTTTGCACGAAATACTATCGGACTTCCTTTTAATTAATGAAATATTTATCACTTTATTTCTATAAGATTACATATTATTATCATTCACTTACATGAGAAATACACACTTCTTGTCGGCCAACTACATGTCATTAGCACAAATCACTAAGCAATCCAGTTACTATACACAATAAGTCATGGACTTATTAAAAATAAAAATAAATATTTTACGATTTTCAAATAATACAATTAATTACAATTAAAGGTAAAAAAATATTCATAATAATATTTTTTTCATATTTTTAACATGTGGGTATTACTAAATAATTATCAGAGATTTTTAATTTTATACGGATTAAGACGCAACTGGATGTGATCAGTGAGTTGAGATTATGATAACGTTCGATATTCAAATCTATCAATCAGGCCAGACTTGCAATTTCATTGTTATAGATTTATTTATTTAAGCAAGTTATGCATTTATTTATTTTAATTATACAATAAACTTATCAAGAGGGTTCATTAATATTTGCATCAGTCAAATCAATGTTCAGAGCCCCTGAGGGCCTTACCGGCTTTAGCCACAGTCTTGAATTTCTTCACAATTTTTGTCAGGGGTAAAAGATTGGCAGGGCGATGTCATCCAAGATCGGCTTATATCCCCTGTCTTGACGCCGCGCCGCTCCACGTGAAGTCCTTCGAAAGGGCCACAATGCTCGTACACCAGTGCGCAGCTCCGCCGTCGTACTTCTCGGGAACAAGGATCGGCAGCGCGATGTCATCGTCGTTTTGAGATGGTGTTGAGACAGCATCCATTCTTAAAATAATGAAATTGATTAATAATTTGTTATGCGAGGCCAGAGATCGATCCCACTTCTGATGTTGGATTATACATATAGACATATAATAATATAAATATAGCTGTAGGTATTTAAAAATGTAATGAGAGAAAGATAGAATAATATATAAACCAGAATTATTTACCATGAATAGTTTATTATGAAAACTACTCTTTCTTTGACTAAAGTATAGGTACTAATAATTACTTATTTCACTTGAACAATAATTTAGCAATATCAATGTACTAGATATTAGGAATAGCAATAATGTAGGCTGTTATGGTTATAGAAATGGATATAGTGGGCATAGCATTACAGTTAAGACCAATATCTACCTATCAGGGGCAAAGCGGGTATGGTAAATGAAACCAACATAGACTCTCCACCACTGAGAGTACTTGTATTTGGGTTAGTTGTTAGTTACATGTTATACACAATATAATTCACAAGAATAGAAAATAATAAGGACAAGCTAGTCAGATAATAAAATAATATAGGTCAGACCATAGCAATGTCAAGCTAAATAATATACATAAACACACATAGCAAATAATATATAATTATTTACAATCAAATTAGCATAGACATATTTATAATCAGACTAGCATAGTAACAGTGTAAAATAACAATCAGAGTACTTAACTTAGTATCTTCCTGTAATCGTTCCAAGACTAATGTAAAACCTATTTTGAGAATTACCTCCCTTTTTATAACTTTATCAAACAATAGCACAAAAGTAATCATAAGGCGCCATTTTCAACCAATCAGAGATTGTCATACATTTTAACTAAATAACTTTAAACATTGGTAATAATAATAAGATCTAATTTAGCAGAACTGTTTTGAAACATAGTCAGATAATTACGTTATTTTTATAAGCATTAGATTGTAACCTTTAAATAACATTCCATAAAACATAACATCAACTGAGCTTACTTTAATTACTAAATCTATCTAATAATGACAAATTAGTAAGTTGAAATAATAAAATAAAATATAAGGAGCATTATAAACATCATACATGATAATGGCATTGTTTCTTTTTAATTGTAAAATAAATAATATTTTGTATTGAATAAACATTGCCACAGATCATAACTTTCGTTCGGAAATTATGACCCATGGTTGTCTGTTCGTTTAGAAATGCTTTTAAAAGTAAAAAGAAACAAGAAACACAATAAACGGAACATAATATAAAAAGCTTTAATTATTACAATTCTACATACCCTGACACACTCGTGTTAATTTAGTGCCCTCGCATGCGCTCGGGCACCAACATGATAATAGTGCATTAATAACTCACTTTGCGCTCGATGCAACAATCTACTATTGCATGGATTACAATGAGATAATGCCCACTAGAGCGTTCCATCACCGACCAACACTGTAAGTACTCTTTCAGATTGGAGGCGGGCACTTGTGCTAGGGCGAGCGCGTGTAAATCAAAACGTATGTAGACGCCAGTTGCATTCACAATGCTTCCGCGAGCCGCGCGTCTGCATGAGGAGGGCGCGGGCGCGGGTGACGCGGGTGTTTCTAATGTGATATAGCGTCTGTTAGGTGACTGCGCGTGTGGTTCTAAACCATTTTGATTCACCCGCCGAAGCGTCGTACGATAGTTCGTTCGTCACTACTGTGAACACGCAGACGCCAAGACCCAAGCGCCCGCGCCCGACCCCGCACCTTTTAGTGCAGTCTGATTGACCACTTACGTGGCATGCGCGGACCGGCAACAATTTCATCGCGAGAATATTTTGCAGGCGACGGAACGCTCCATCCTGAATGCTCCGGCGTGTCTGACACGGGACGGGAATGCACCGCGTTTATATCGCATATCCACGTTGTAATCCCTGTCTGATGCAAGATATTAGTTATTTGTTAGCCTTTGAAAGAATGCATGTGAGATAAAATTACTTTAAAAATAAAAGAAAAACCGACTTGAAAAAAAAATAAAAAGAGTGAAATATTTACCTTTATAAAAATAGTTTCGGAAGTCGGCGCTAATCCTCGCTGAACCAAATTGAAGGCACCGACTTCTGAAACTGTTATATTATGAAATCTTAACTCTTAACTAATATTATAAATGCGAAGGTAAGTTTGTTTGTTACCTTTTCACGCCTAAACCACTGAACCGAATATCCTGAAATTTTGCATATACGTTGTCAGGTGTACAGAAACGGACATAACCTTTCATCCCAAAAAAAAGTACTGTTCCCGAGGAAATCAACAATAACAATAATAGAACCACGTGTCTTTCGAATCATGATTGAATTATATTAATATTTTTTTCGGGATGAAAGTGACCCTATGTCCGTTTCTGTACACCTGACAAAGTAAATGCAAATTTTTAGGATGATTGATTCAGTGGTTTAGGCGTGAAAAGGTAACAAACAAACTTACTTTCACATTTATAATATTTGTTAGAATAGAAACTTTAGTAGTGTGTTAAGAGTTGATTGTCAAATTCTAAATTAACTCGAGCGAAGCCGCGGAAAAAAGCTAGTATAGAATAAACATTTCTCTACATTTCATGTTCTAAATTCTCTTCTCGCAGGTCTGCTGGAAGAGACTTCTTTTAGAAATAAGCAGTCCTTTTTACGCTATACTCCTGATGAACGTATCTTTTATTAAGTGTTGTGTGTTGAAATTATAAATACACATCACCTGTAGCCATAAATCCATGACGTTGAACAACATGTTGAGCGCCTATTGTTGCCTATTGAATACTAGACTTAGGCCCCCTTATTACAAAAGATGGTTTAAACCAAGACTAAGGTAAACCCAGGTTTAAAATTAACCATCACTTTCTTATGTCATGTAACAAAAAGAGACGGGGCTATTTTAAAACCTAGGTTTTCTTAGACCATCTTTTATAATAAGGGGGAGGGAGTTTTTCACAAACCTATTAACTGTTCACTAAGCTAATTCGGTCACAAAACTTCTCAATAAACATTTGCATTCCACCATATGTATATCAATAGTGATAAAGGCAAGATCATTGAACACATAAATGTCATATTTCTAGGTCACATTTAACTTATCTGGTAAATAGTTACAGACTACAGTATTGATATATTGGTGAAATACCCCCTTAATGGTTTAACAAACCCAATTAGCCCCGTGATTCTGAAATAGCCTCATTTTACCGGCACCCACTTATCCTAGCCTTAAAAATTAAAACAAAAATCAGCGCATCAGCTAAAAATGACCGCATAATCAGATATAATCGAACCCTAATACCGGTTGCTTGACCTCAACGGGATCTCGAGACGATCGACCTTCATACTCAATGGGATCCGTCGACTGATGATGCTTAAGCACGATCCACCGATCACTTCAACTAAAGTGTTGGATGTTAGAATATTTTATTTTTTATTGACATGACATGAGGACTATTTGTGCCTTTTTTGTGAGGAGAACTGCTTGTATGAACATTTGAGTAAAGAGTGTTTAAAATGTGGCTTCGAATTTGGAAAAAAAATTTTTAGGATTTTTTGTTCAATTTTATTACACGTATGATAAGTCGACTGCCTCATTGTCTACTCGTCACAAGCGCAATTGCTGAGCGTGAGATCCTGGGTTCGATCCTTAGGTCCACTTTTTTTTTGTTCTCGTTTAAAAATCCTTAAGGATGTCCTCCACCACAACCACTAGATCAACTGTAACAAGGCATTATTAAAAGTCAACCATTTTTTCTATGTTAATCGTCGTCACTTACGCTTCCCACAGATAATATAATTCTTATTATCCCTTGCACTTAGATTCGTTCAACATTCACTCGCATAACTTTCAGACGTCTTTGTTCAGAACCGAAGAAATATTAAATAAATTGGAGATGACGTTATTACGACAATAAATGAAAATGATCTATTAATGGTAAAGATTAACCCTGTACAGGATTTGGATTGTTTTTTTTTTGTGATAGATTTTTTTATGCCATGCGTAAATGAATGAAGGCACGGTGAAACAGCTGACGCGCACGACTAGCGCGATATTGCTCCACACAGTCAGTCAACTTGCGACGCTAAAATTACTCATATGCAGAATACCATAGTTCATTTTTTGAAAACTTTTTATTCTTGATTCTGAAAAAACCTTTGCAGGGTCAATCAATGTCACCAGTAGATCACGCGGTTTGAAGGAATTACACGAATTCGTTTACACTCTTTATATATTTTTCTTAATTTTCTTCCTTTGTTATAGTTTTCTATTTGAATACAGCTCGTTACAAAGAGTTGTACTCCGCTGTTTTAATTTAATCCTTCCCAGCATTTCTTTACAGTAATTAGACTAGTTTTGTAGTTTTAATGACATTATTTTCACAATTTTCTAGCCTTTGTTGAAAACGTGCTCTTTGTCGTCGTTATAATCTTCACTTTGTAAAATATTACTGTGATTTGTAAGTAAACATTGTCATTGTCACCTCATTTAACACCACGCCTAGTGGTTGAATGCTTGCGTTCCTTGCAGGGGGGTCTGAGTTCGACTCTGGATTGTACCTCTTGACTTTTCGAAGTCAAATTTTTTATTGCATAAATGTGTACATAATACATATTATATTTACAAGTCCTGTAGGTACTTACCTATATGGTTTCAACATGAAACCCGGTAAGGCCACAGCAATATACTAATATAGGCACTATACTAATTATAATACGAAGTATAATAATAATAAGAACTCATGTGCGAATCAGATTTGAACCCTAAATCAGGCACAGAGAACTATTTTCCCACCAAATTTTTTGGAATATGTCGCAATGTCTTCTTTGTTTTATTTTTATTTTTAAACCTGGCAAAACAAAATTTTTTACTATTTTCTTGAATAAAACTGATACATAAAAAAATGTTTTTTTCTTATTTTTATTGTTATTTAAAAAATGCCCCACACGTTAACATTACAGTGAAGGAAAATATCGTGAGAAAACCTGCATATCTGAGCTTCACAATGTTTTGGATGGTACGTACGGTCGTGGACTTGAAATGTTTGCCACCGTAAGGTCTATAATTGCTTGCACATTACTTTTTCATAAGGTCGCTCGGTCGCTCGCAAAGATATGACACCTTCAACCTTATACAGTGTGTCAAGGAATCGATTGTAAAGGCTGTACGTTTAGTTCGCCAACCCACACCAGTCTAGACCATGGCCTGAAACTTTCTCATTCTTAGAAGAGGTCCGTGTTTAAAAGTTGGATAGTAAGAAGCTGCTGGTTATACATTACGTTCGTTCATTCTAGTATTGAGTATATTTTTTTTTCATTCCTTCATTCATTCATACCTTTATTGATTATCATAGTAAAATATACCAGAACCACTATTTTAATTACAACCATAGACCCGAAACTGCAAGTAGGTATTCTCAATACCTATTTATGTTTATACTACTACGCGTACTAATATCTGTATTTAAAAATTTTAAAACTTTAATTTGTAAAATAATAAAATTGTAGTATTACAATTAGAGGGGATCGGCACTGTTACTCCTGAATACAGGCTATTTCATAGCCTAGCTAGGAGAACAGCACGTCACCCACTTGATTGCCAGAGATTTAATACTACCTATTTCGTGAAAACTGTCACATGTACTGCAATCTGATTTTTATGTAAATAAAGATTTCTTTTTATTCACGACTCATATTCCGTGCGGAAGATGTCCGGTCCTTTGGAAGGCATACGGGGGACACGGGTCCAACGCGCAGAGGCCCCTTTGAGAACTTTAATCTAAAATGTTATATAAATAAAGATTATTATTCCGTTTATTCATTTACAAAGACATATACAATTACATTTTTAAATATTTCAATACAAAAAAATAAAAAAAAACATTACTATTATTATTATTCTACATGATTATTATACAAGATTATTATTATTATTTCGGTTATTCATTTAAGGATTTATATACAATAGCCATATCGACAGCATCAATAAATTGCAAATCTAATTAGTCCGCCAGTTAGAGTTTTGAAAAATGATGGACACGTATTTTTTCTTTTGTTAAATCTATGAATATTTGGAGAGATAAAACGCATCAAAATTCGAGAGTGGGGGGTTGTGACGTCACAAGCAAGTAAAAATTGTAGGTACTTGCTTGTGACGTTTTGCCAACCTTAAAAGTGTCATATCTACGTCAATTTTGGTTTACATAACAAAAGAAAAAATACGGGTCAAATGTATTTTGATAATCTAACTGACAGACTAATTAGATTTTTTCAGTCAAATACTTATTACTTAATACAAAAAATTAATAATTACATTTTTAAACATTTCAGTACAGAAAAATACTCGAGTGGACTCAGACCGAATTGGACGATTATTATTACATATAATAAATCTACCTACTGACATTTCTTCGTGCAGATACCAGTCTCCCACAAAGGATTCATTCTATGCATAATTTTATTTTAAGGCACCTTTGTAGAAGATAAAATTAATGCTTTTTCATATTATATTATTTCAGAAAGAAATATCAGGGGGGGGGGGGGGGGCAAATGATAACCAATAGAATGCATTTCGATATTTTTTCGATTTTTTATTTGTTTATCGGGTTTTTTGTGCAAGTACCACGTAAAAATTACTGACTCTATGCCGTTGACTTTTATGGATAAACATCTACAGGATGTTAACGAATTCATGTAATTCCTTAAAACCACATGATCTACTACTGGTGTAGACTGGCCCCGCACGGGATTTAGCTTGATTAAAAATAAAAAATAAAATTCTTTTTTTTTCATGCGGCTTTGTTACCGATCATATCTAAACCACCTAATAGGGATTAAGTAAAAAATTTTTTTTTTTTTTTTTGCAAAAAAAGAATTTTATTACATTAATGAAAGTATGGCGACAAAGCTGGCAGGAACGACTAACGCGATATCGCTCTTTGCAGTCAGATAACTCAAATCCTTCATCATTTTCTGAATATCGTCCCATTTCCATTTTGCCATTCCTGTCTAAGGTACTTGAACGATTGACGTATCAGCAACTTAGCTCCTTTCTCTGTAAAAACGATCTCCTCAATCCCTTACAATCCGGCTTCCGTCCTGGTCACAGCACCGTTACAGCCTTGATCAATGTTACGGACGATATCAGGTCAGCCATGCAGGATGGAAATCTAACGATTCTCTCACTCCTTGATTTTAGTAACGCCTTTAACACCGTAGATTTTGACATCCTGCTTGGAATTCTACGCTCTCTTAACATATCTCCAACAGCGGTTGATTGGTTTCGTAGTTACCTGTTTGGCCGCCGACAGCGTATTCGCATAGAAGAAAGTTTTTCTTCCTGGTGCAATACATCTGCTGGCGTGCCTCAAGGCGGCGTTTTATCTCCTTTACTTTTCGCAGTATTTATCAATACTATCTCTAACCGACTTCTTTCATCCTACCATCTTTATGCAGATGATCTCCAAATCTATTCTATAGCTGCACCAGATAAGTTGTCGGAAGCGGTTAGCACTATCAATCGTGATCTGGACGTAATACACGAATGGAGCAATGCGTATGGACTGAAGGTCAATCCTTCAAAGACCCAGGTCATTGTGGTCGGCAGTCCCAGGATGATTTCAAGAGTGGACTGGAATCAACTTCCACCGGTTCTTTTCGATGGCACTACGGTCCCCGTTAGTGACAAAGTTAAGAACCTGGGGATATTTATTGATAAGACCCTATCCTGGGAACCACAAATAAAGGAAGTCAGTGGTAAGATGTTCGCTTCTGCAGGGTCTCTGAGGAGACTACGCAACTTCCTGCCAGTTGTCACCAAAACTGCGCTTGCACAATCCCTTCTTCTTCCTATCCTTGACTATGCCGATACCAGCTATCTTGATCTCTCCGAGGAAGCTTGAGCGTCTCCAAAATGTCTGTATACGATTTATATTTGGTCTACGCAAATATGATCATGTGTCTGAGTTTCGTACTAAGCTCAAGTGGCTTCCAATACGCTATCGCCGGAATACACATATTCTTCACCTTCTATACAATATCTTGTACAATCCTTCTACTCCCTCCTATCTTAAAGAACGTTTCGAGTTCCTCCATGACACACATTCGAAATCATTAAGGTCATCAGAGAATCTGACGTTAAAAATGCCAGCACATTCTACCAACTTCTTTGGTAAATCCTTTACAATTTTCCTTGGCAATTTTCAAAAGACTCGTCAAGGATCACTACCTATCGATATAGTTATCTGTTTGCATCTTTATATATATTTATACATTACCTTTTTATATTATATATGTTTTATTATATGTATAGATTACTGTATATATATATATGCTTCATATAAAATATGTTTATTGTATATAGTATTTATTTATTTGTGTTTTTAGGTTTATTTAAAGTATTTAATTTGATGTCTCTTGATTTATTGTTACACGGAGAACTACCCCTCACTTTTATTTTTCTTGCAAATCATGTCCATCCAAAGGTTGTCTGGAAGAAATTGCCTAGTGCGATAAGACCGCCCATTGTACATTTCTATTTTTAAAATAATGTTTCTAGTTTATTTTGTGTACAATAAAGAGTATTGTATTGTATAACTCAAAGCTCTATAAAGACTCAGAAATTGAAAACCATCATTTTTTTTTGAATTTTTTTTTTGGTTTATTTTTGATAATTCCCATTTAGGGTTAATCTGTGTCACCAGTAGATCACGTGGTTTGAAGGAATTACATGATTTCGTTAACACCCTGTATACAGAGTGTTATTTTTAATTTTTAATCAAGCTAAATCCCATGCGGGGCCTGTCTACACCAGTAGTAGATCATGTGGTTTTAAGGAATTACACGAATTCGTTAACACCCTGTATATATAAAAATCAAAGTCCTGACTGACTGACTGAGCTATCAACGCACAGTCTAAACCGCTGGGGTTAGAAACTTGAAACTTTGACAGTAGGTTCCTTTTAAGACGATAACATCCATTATGAAACTTGACGACACGTTTGGTGCAGTGGCTAAGCGATTGGCTTCTGCGCTACGGGTCGTGGGTTCGATTCCCACACGGAACAAAAATTTGTATGGCCTACAGATGGTTGTTTCGGGTCTGGGCGTTTGTTTGTGAGATTTGTGTCTGTAAACGCACCCACGATACAAGAGAAATATTATTGTGGGGCAACGTTTTTTAAAATAAAAAAAGTAATAAAAAAGAAAGGATGTTTGGAAATTCAACCCCTAAGGGGGTGAAATAGGGGATTTAAATTTGTATGTAAGTTAAGTCATTTTTGAAGTAAGAAGCATGAAATTAAATGTTAAGGTTTCTGGTTACAAATAAATATACATGTATTTGAGGGTTTTTGGAAATTCTACCCAGGGGTGACATAGGGATGAAAGATTTTTTGAACTTAAAAGTATGAAATCAAATAACAGCTTTACTGGTTAGAAATAAATGTACACATGCTTGAGCGTTTTTGGAAATTCAACCCCTAAGGGGGTGAAAGAAGTGTTGAAAGTTTGTATGAGAATTCTGGTACTTTTGTAATAAGAAGCATGGAATTAAAAATGTATGCCTTTGGTGAGAAATAAACATACATGTATTTGATAGTTTTTGGATTTTACCCCTAAGGAGTGAAATAGGGGATGCAAGATTTTTAGAAGTTAAAAACATGAGACAAAATAATAGGGTTTCTGGTTAGAAATAAATGCACACGAGTTTGAAAGTTTTTGTAAATTCAACCCCTAAGGGAAGTTGAAAGTTTGTATAAAAAATCTGGTACTTTTGAAGTAAGAAGCATGGGGAGAAATTGACTGACTGGGCGACTGATCTATCAATGCACTACCTAAACTGCTGGGGTTAGAAACTTGAAATTTTGACAGTAGGTACCTCTAATAATATACTTAATAAAAATAATAAAATAATAAACTAAATAATAATAAAAAAAAATAAAAAAATAACGTAGGCATCCATTAAGGAAGGGCTTTTGGAAATTCCACCTCTAAACGGGTGAAATGGGTAGTTAACGTTTATATGAAAATCCTTATTCCATGGGGTTATTGACGTGATATTAGGCACAAACACTCTTCAAAGTAAATAATAAAAGATGGACTTTTTGGATTTTATAATTTCCCTAAAAAGGGTTAAAAGGGGTTAATGAAGGTTCAAAATTTCACGCAAGCGAAGCTGCGGGCAGAAGCTAGTTGTGTATATCTCTGGGATAACATTTTAATTTTTGTTTCATCGTAATCGGTTCGCTCAATCAAAAGATATTAGAATTTAAACTTATCTAAAAGAAAGTTTAGTTATTGCGACACAATATTGGTTTCCAACTTCCACGCGGATGGAGTCACGGGCACAGCTAGTCAATGATAAAAACATTGATCGCTCGATAAGTGCAAAATTTCACACCGTCAGCTTATCCGGGATAGCAGTAGAGAACGGTGACTCGACAACGGTTAAGTGCTTATATCCCTGTATAAAATGACACAGTATATTTTCTATATTGCAATGTTGGACTTGGTTGGGTACAAAGTTGTAACTGCACGTAAAATAATCGCTAAGTTAAATCTGACGATGCCCGAGGGAAAATATGAGGTAGCTTTTCTAACCAGATAATATAATTACACGGCATGATTGGTTATACTTGAGCCATTACAAACGTGCGAACTGAGTCATAATACATTACGCTAAAGGAATGTGACAATGCTGCGCTAGTCGTTATCCATAATAAAAAAAAACACCCTAAACAATATTTTGCATACAAAAATGCAAATTTATAGAATATCGAGCATTAATTCCGCTGAACAAGATCGCTAGTTTGGATGCAGTATGCAGCACCACCCAAAAAATAATGCAAAAATAATGCAACATGCAACCAAACCAATACACGACACGTGTTTCGCCCCTGCACGGGGCATCCTTAGGATATGTTGACTCCTCGACCGCTAGGACGCGAATGGAGCTGTGCTGCGCGTGTGATTCCATCATTTAATATTTTGCATTATTTCCTGAACCTCTCCCTCATTATCTTTTATCGACTATCGACAAAACCTATTTTACTGTTACACACAACACCAGTGCCGTTCCATAAGGCCTATAAGTGCGAGTGAGAGGTCCGATATAAATGATTTATGACTCAGTTCGCACGTTTGTAATGGCTCAAGTATAGTCGTTTTACATTCGAAAACCATGAACTCATCATTCTGTACAACTTTTACGATGGGAAAAAGTCGAAATTCGTGAAAAAAAACAGTCCATACAAAACAATCAATGTTGCTTTCAAATGTATGGAAAGGCAGTTTTTTTCACGTATTTTTTTTCCATAATCAAAGTTGTACAGAATGATGAAATGTAATGTAAAGCGACTAATTTGTCATGTTGTATATTACACAATAACAATAAGCGATATAATTCAGTGTTGTAAATATTACATTAAACAAATACTTAACTTCAACAACTAATAACTAATCACCGTTATTGTTCAAAATAAAAAGCCAAACATAAAATACGATTTTGATGCACAAAGAGAGTAATCAGCCTACGAAAGCGTAGCTTGTCGCTAGCGTAGCCGTGTCATTATCGTAGCAGCTACGCCGTAGCCAAAATTCCATCCTTTTGGTCTGACCGCACTCGGGCCACTAATACCCGGTTCATATGGCCAAAAGGGAATGGTTTTGATTACCGGTGGTAGCATTTCTCATTGCTAAACTGGGTGTATAAATAGACGCATAAAAGAATTTTATATGTGATAGCTACTAACATATGTGAGGGTCTACTACGTAAAGCTATGGGGTTTTTGCTTCATTACTGGCAAATACATCATCATCTGCCTAGCCTTTTCCCAACTATGTTGGGGTCGGCTTCCAGTCGAACCGGATGCAGCTGAATATCAGTATTTTACATGGAGCGACTGCCTATCAGACCTCCACAACCCAGTAACTGGGTAATACGATACTCTTGGTAAGACTGGTTGTCAGACTTTCTGGCTTCTGACCAACAGTAACGACTGTCAAAGATCTACAAATGACAGCCGGGACCAACGGCTTTACGTGCTTTCCGAGGCACGGAGGAAACTCGCTATGGTAAATGGTCACCCATCCACAGACCAACCTCGGCAAGCGTGGCTTAATCCGGAAGATCGGTCTATGCGGCTGTAATTATTTAGCCACGAGCTCCTCTTATTGGTAAATACATAAAGGTCTTAATTTTAACCAAAAACGCTCGGTAAGTCGTAGGAATCGGCCATTATTTGCTCCAGATACAGTATTTAGTGTTTGACGCTGACGTGCAGCTAAGTATCCAAACACACTCGCGGCTGATTTTGCGTTCCGACGTTTTCGGCTGATATGACACACCATAAGTGCCGAACTTACGCGGCAGAAATTTAGTTGCGCAACTTTGTGTGTATTCAGTGTTAATTCAACACAGTTACGGAGGAGAACGTGTACAACTCAACGTAAAAGCGGAAAAAGAAATGCAAAAATCGCAAAAATACAAACAGCGCGTTTATCGTAAACAACAAACGGCGGCCATTTGTAATGTAATTTGTCAATTTCTCTTGTATCGTGGGTGTGTTTACAGACACAAATGTCCAGACCCGCAACAACCATCTGTAGGCCATACAAATTTTTGTTCCGTGTGGGAATCGAACCACGAATCAATCGCTAAGCCACTGCACCAAACGTGTCATCTGTTCCTTAGGTAGTTTCTTGTCGGCTCTTCTCCTTAGGAGCTACTTTTTGGAACCGTGCACCTAATTTTTTTTTTTTTTTTTTTCTATTGGACTGCTGTAGGTCGTCCTAGGGGACGGTTTCTACGTAACCGGGCAGTTATTGGCGAGACCTGAAGGGTCTCCAGCCAATGGGGGGGAAGTAAAATACTTAACCTAAGCTAACTACTTGTACTACACTAACATCATGACTACCTGCAACAACAGCACTAAGGGCGACCCCTAGTGGGACTCGGACCTCGGCTTAGGGCGTTGCTGGCGTGGACATAGGGGGGGGGAGACAGCTTGATGAGGGCTGAATTATCGGTGTGACTGCGGAGTCTGAAGAGACGACCGGCTCTACGTCGGGAGAGCTCGGTGGATCGTGACCGGCGGAGGTGGGACGTCGCGACGGGCCTCGTCGGCGAGGACGGTATGCCGGACGGCGGCGGACGTTGTGTAGTGTGCTGGTCGATTTACTCGCCTCCTGGAGGAGGGTTATTTCGTCGTCGGGTTCTAAAAGTGTGTGCCTGGGACGGCGAACTTTACTTATGAGAGAGGGACTGTAGTCGGCCGCTGCGGCGACTAGGGGGTTCGGATGGCGGGGGGCATTGTCGAAGTAACGCTTGGAAATGCGTTTGAGGTATTGCTTGATGGTTGGCATTTTTAGATCGAGATGGAGTTGGACGTTACGCATGAACCACGGGGCAGCCGCGGCTCTGCGCAACACTCGATTCTGGAGGGTTTGGAAGGAATTGAAGCGACAAGGCTTAACGTGTGCGAACACGACGCTAGCGTAAGTCAAGATGGGGCGGATGCACGTCACGTAGATTCTCAGCTTATTTCTAAGTGACAATTTACTGCGCGCTCTAAGGATGGGTTGGAGGCGACCGACAGCGAAAGCGGCGCGAGCGCGCACCGCTTTGATATGGTCTCGGAAACTCAGATGGTGGTCGAGGATAACCCCCAGGTATTTGGCTTTCATCTCCCAAGGGATCTGTTTGCCGAACATGAGGACAGGACGGATGTGGGTGTGGGAATCACCGTGTCTCTCGAAAAGAACGGCTGCGCTCTTTTCGGGATTCACCTCTATTCTCCATTTCCGGAACCAGACCCCGAGGGTGTTGGCTGCGGTTTGAAGGGTTCGAGAGATGCTATCGAGACTCCTACCGGAATAGTAGATAGCCGTGTCGTCGGCGAAGAGAGCCAACTTGGCCAAGCCACGTTTGGGAATGTCGCTGGTGTACAGCGTGAACAGAAGGGGCGATAGCACGGAGCCCTGAGGGACTCCGGCGCGGATGGGGTGAGGGGACGAGAGGGTGCCTTCTAGGCGATAGCGGAAGGAGCGATCCGACAGAAAGTCTCGAATGATGAGCACGAGACGGTCCGGCACGTTGAATTGGTACAGTTTGTATAATAAACCGTTGTGCCAGACCTTGTCGAAGGCTTTCGCTACGTCGAAGAAGAGCATGCCCGTTTTGTACGAGCGCATAAAACGGGAGCTAATGTGTTCGACTATGCGGTGCAATTGTCGAATGCAACAGTGCTGGGTTCGAAAACCGAACTGTTCGTCGGGGATGAGTTTACGGGAGTCAGCGAAATCTTTTAAACGGATATAAATGAGACGCTCATAGATTTTCCCAAATACATTGAGAAGGCTGATGGGGCGGTAACTAGTGGGCTCACTCTTGGGTTTGCCGGGTTTGGGGATACCGATAACGGTGGCTTGTTTCCAAGCTTGCGGAAAGATGTTATTACTCAGAGCGCCATTGAAGATGGCGGTCATGAGGACTATGAGCGGGGCGGAAAAGTGTTTGATCACCTTATTGGTGATACCGTCTGAGCCGGGGGCTTTCCTAGGTTTGAGTTTCCTCACTATCGTGTGGACCTCGTCTACGGTGATGGGGGGTAAGGGGTCGTCAGGGTCTTCATCGGGAGGGAGGGTGGCCCTACGTTCGACCTCGCGATCCACCTTGGAAAGATGGACCGGGTCTACGGGTTGGGTGCTGGGAGTACATTGGGCTTCTAGACTGTCGGCTAGACATTCGGACTTTTCGTCGTCTTCAAAGGCCGGCCTTTGGTTTGGACGATTGAGAGGGGGAGTTGAAGCTACACAATCGGATTTTAGATTTCGTTGTAATTGCCAGAAGGCCAGATGGGATGGCTCTAAGTCGCTCAACATCTTGTCCCAGCGGGCTTCCCGAACCTCCCGTACACGTTTCTTTACAGCACGCTGTAGAGAACGCATATGGGCGCGGTTAGCTTCGCAGGGAAAAGAGTCGTAGGCACGGATGGACGCGTTCTTCTCTGTCAGCAGTTCACGCACATCGTCCGGCAGCTTCCAGCGGTGTTCGTCCACCGCTGGAACCTGCCGTGAACATTCGTTCACCACGGACTGTACGTGACTGGTGAGGGAGTCGATCGCGCCCAGCGTGTCGGCGATCGTAACGATATCGTCGGGGATGGAATCTAAGTGAACGGATGAGGAAGACTTGAGGCGCTCCTCTAGTTTTCCCCAGTCCGTGACAGTTTTGGTCGGGGCGGGTTGACCAGGATCCGGGGACCGTGCACCTAAATTGTCGAAACGTTTCTTAAGTGCACGTACTAAGAGTATTCGAAAAAAAAAAAAAAAAAAAAAAAAATGCATTTGAACCACAACATTTATTGGATATGTTACGGGTAAAAGCCGAATGGCGGTTACACCTAGGTTTAGCCGGGTACAACTAGGTGCAACCAGTAGCAGTTGGTTAGAACTAGGTGTAGCTTAAGTCGACGGAGCCCCGCAGAGCGGGGCTCCTATTTCTGTCTGCAGGGTTTAAAGTAACCTAACACGAAGGGGATGACGGGGGCTTCGTTCGCTCGCTTCGCTCGCTCACTCTAGCCCCCGTCATTCTCTTCGAACCTAACCTATCCGTGTCGGGGTTCCCCTTAACCACCGGTGTGCGGCTGCACCTAGTTCTACCCGCTATGATGAAGGGTAAACCTAGTTCTACCCGAGGATAAGTAGGATACATCTAAGTTTAACCGCATGTGGCCGGCTGCACCTAGTTGTACCCAGCTAAAACTAGGTGTAGCCACACTTCGGCTATTAGCCGTAACAGATACATCAAAGTTAAAATCCACATTTAACATTTTCATCTATATTCGCTCAATAAGCGCTTCATTTCACGACATCAACTTATCCAGGATAGTTCTACAAACCAGAGCCTCGACAAGGCTTAAGTTCTTATATCTCTGTATAAAACTTGCTACATTACACAACCTGACTTTGTAAGTGTAAGTTTCTCGTTCGGTTCGTGTTCGTGTCTCGCTTTGATATAACTCGCAAGATGTTTGTGCAAGCAAGTTATGAACAGATATTAAAAATAATATGTGAAGGCTGGGATGGAGGATAGTACCTATATGTAAGAATTGTAGCAAGTAGCATGTTTATTATTTTATTTAGTTAAACTTTATGTACATTGGTGGTACACAAGGCGGACTTAATGCCATAGGCATTCTCTACCAGTCAACCTTTGGGTCAAAACTTAAGCACTTCGAAAGTGGTACAAAAAAAGAATTTAAAACAAACATTGGAAAGTTAAATAAAAATTATTGAGTAATATAATTTTTTTTTCTATTGTACTGCTGTATGTGGTCCTAGGGGACCCTTTTTACGTCATCGGACAGTTATTGGCGAGACCTGAAGGGTCTCCAGCCAATGGGGGGGAAGTAAAATACTTAACCTAAGCTAACTACTTGTACTACACTAACATCATGACTACCTGCAACAACAGCCCTAAGGGCGACCCCTAGTGGGACTTGGACCTCGGCTTAGGGCGTTGCTGGCGGGGACTTAGGGGAGGGAGACAGCTTGATGAGAGCTGAATTATCGGTGTGACTGCGGAGTCTGAAGAGACGACCAGCTCTCCGACGGGAGAGCTCGGTGGATCGTGACCGGCGGCGGTGGGACGTCGCGATGGGCCTCGTCGGCGAGGACGGTATGCCGGACGGCGGCGGACGTTGTGTATTGTGCTGGTCGATTTACTCGCCTCCTGGAGAAGGGTTATTTCGTCATCGGGTTCTAAAAGTGTGTGCCTGGGACGGCGAACTTTGCTTATGAGAGAGGGACTGTAGTCGGCCGCTGCGGCGACTAGGGGGTTCAGATGGAGGGGTAGTAATATAATACTAATGACACAATATTATATACGTTACATACATGTATATTAGCATGAGGAGCTCGTGGCTAAATAATTACAGCCGCCTAGACCGATCTTCCGGGTTAAGCCACGCTTGCCGAGGTTGGTCTGTGGATGGGTGACTATTTACCATAGCGAGTTTCCTCCGTGCCTCGGAAAGCACGTAAAGCCGTTGGTCCCGGCTGTCATTTGTAGATCTTTGACAGTCGTTACTGTTGGTCAGAAGCCAGAAAGTCTGACAACCAGTCTTACCAAGAGTATCGTATTACCCAGTTACTGGGTTGTGGAGGTCTGATAGGCAGTCGCTCCATGTAAAATACTGATATTCAGCTGCATCCGGTTCGACTGGAAGCCGACCCCAACATAGTTGGGAAAAGGCTAGGCAGATGATGATGACATGTAAATTAAACATTTTTTGACTTGGTTGCGTTTCATCCTAATCACACCTGATGATAACCGCAGATAGGGTCTAAGATGGCTCCATATTCACACGAATCCAAGTAACAGAGATATATTTTGACACGTTTGGTGCAGTGGCTGAGCGATCAGCTTCTGCGCTGCGGGTTGTGGGTGCGATTCCCGCACGGAACAAATATTTGAACGGCCTACAGATAGTTGTTCCGGGTCTGAGTGTTTGTGCATGTGAAGATTTGTGTCTGACCCACGATACAAGAGAAATCCTAGTGTGGGGAAAAGTTTAAAAAAAAATATATGTCGGAATCGAGTCGTATCCAGGACACCAACGCCATCTGGTTGGCGTTCGATGGAGTTAGTGGCGCGCGCACCATCGAGTAGTGACTTCAGTACAAGGACTTCATACGTAGTACTTATTACTTCTATGGGGGAGTATTGAATGTCAGGGGACTCTATGGCTGGCGGTCGGCTGAACCATCTCGTGTTCTATGATACGTGGCTTGTTATATTTGCTTGCCTATTTACTGTACCTAATTATTACTGTTAGAATTATAATCTGAGTGTACGATTGCATTTTCTGTATCCAACACTATCCACCCACCGAAGCCCACAGTTATAAGGATCAACGATGAGTGCTGTCAATGAGCATTGTGAAGATGTTCATCCGTCATATATATACAAGGTGTAACTTCAATAACGCAGAACCTCTTAAGGGGTCATTGCACTCATCATTATGAACAACTTTTACTATGGGACCAAATATGAAATCGCGAAAAAGAAAACTGCTGTTCCCTACATTTAGACAAGTTAAGTGAACATAAATGTAGGGAAAAGCTGATTTTTTTTTCACTTTTTTTTACGTTAATATGTTTATAGAGGGATTTCTCTTTAACCTTCTGGCTGTCATCATTACATACACACGACGGAACACAAAATAGTTACAGAAACATTTACTACTGCGTCCAAAGCTACTACTGTCAGCAGCATCAGCTCAGTATATGGTGATACCAAATCTGCCACCCCATAGTACTAAGTATAAATTAGGCAAACCCAGTCACAGTACACCCGCCGCCCGACGACACCAACTGACCACTGCAACTGTGGACACGTCGACAAGCTCAGACCAAATAAAAAACCAAGACATAGCGTTGTGAAGTGAGGCCGGTTTCATAAACATGTGTGTCGTGAGGCGAGGAGCTCGTGGCTAAATAATTACAGCCGCATAGACCGATCTTCCGGGTTAAGCCACGCTTGCCGAGGTCGGTCTGTGGATGGGTGACCATTTACCATAGCGAGTTTCCTCCGTGCCTCGGAAAGCACGTAAAGCCGTTGGTCCCGGCTGTCATGTGTAGATCTTTGACAGTCGTTACTGTTGGTCAGAAGCCAGAAAGTCTGACAACCAGTCTTACCAAGAGTATCGTATTACCCAGTTACTGGGTTGTGGAGGTCTGATAGGCAGTCGCTCCATGTAAAATACTGATATTCAGCTGCATCCTCCGGTTCGACTGGAAGCCGACCCCAACATAGTTGGGAAAAGGCTAGGCAGATGATGATGATGTGTGTGTCGTGAGGCGTAGTTTAGTAGTACACGTTACATACACGTTCACACACACATATTTACACCAAACGGTGTAAATATGTGTGTGTGAACGTGTATGTACAGAGCGAGGTGTAGTTTTGCGCATGCTTCACTGTGTTGGTCGCAGCGCTATATCTTGGTTTTTTATTTAGTCTGAGTCGACAAGGAAGAAATTTAAAAAAACAGACCCTCATTGTAGTATTTTATCCACTGACTTCTGCAATAAATTCCTTTCGTCGTTTCAAGCAATCATCATCTACCTAGCCTTTTCCCAACTATGTTGGGGTCGGCTTCCAGTCGAACCGGATGCAGCTGAATATCAGTATTTAACATGGAGCGACTGCCTATCAGACCTCCACAACCCAGTAACTGGGTAATACGATACTCTTGGTAAGACTGGTTGTCAGACTTTCTGGCTTCTGACCAACAGTAACGACTGTCAAAGATCTACAAATGACAGCCGGGACCAACGCCTTTACGTGCTTTCCGAGGCACGGAGGAAACTCGCTATGGTAAATGGTCACCCATCCACAGACCAACCTCGGCAAGCGTGGCTTAACCCGGAAGATCGGTCTATGCGGCTGTAATTATTTAGCCACGAGCTCCTCCGTCGTCGTCGTCGTAGGTCGTTTCAAGCAATAATACGAAGAAAAAAAAAGTTTAAAAAAAAAAGCTAAATCCCAACACACATTTCAATGAAATTAAATTATACTTGAAAGAAACTTTTGAATTCACATGTCCACACATCGACAAGTTTAGTAATGTTTTCTTAGGAACTAAGAAAAATTCATCGACTTTTGTTGTTGACTGTACTTCCATTGGAGAACTGCAGTCAGTCAGCTTAGTCCTTAGTAGTTCTTTGTCGGAAATAAGCTTTAGCTCATTACAACATAGCGCTCGGTCTGCTTTCTATCTCAACTACAATTTTCAGTCAAAGGGGATGAGACAAGAATCCAAATAGAGGAGAGATACTAATTGAAACTATGTTCGGCATGTAAAGTTTATCAATTTTGTAAATAATAATAGAAATAGAATCATTTATTTGGAACAAAGCAAAAAGAGAAATTAATAACAAAAAAATGTGGGATAGTAGTTCAGTGTAGGAACCACTTCGTTAGTGTTTATGCGAAGTGGCTTGGGTTTTTTGTTTATACTAATGGGTGGTCCATATACTTATCGTAAACAACAGTCTCGGCTGTTATAATTGTTTAGTTAATTAGTAACGACTAACCAAAACAAACACGGGAACACGAGGAGCGCAAAACACTCTCTCAAACAATGGGTCACAGATCAAATTATGTTGACTAAATGGAAAATACAAAGTTACATTCTACATTTTGAAGATATTTACGAATTGATTAAGCACAAAAAAAGGTATGCTGCCTAACAAATACGTAAAGATAATCAACAATCAAAATGATCAATTTTACGAAAAATTCCACCCCTTGGGGGCCTCTTGATAATAAAAAAATGTGAATTTTTGATTTTTTGAAAAAAATACAGTATAATGCCTATTTATCAATAAGACGATACATATAAACATTATTAATGTCCTATAATTAGTTTAATTATTAAAAAAACTTACCGATAATGTTGCGATGACCTCCGCGGCAGGCACCGGTGGCCGACTCAACGGCTTTTTCATTTCGCAATTTTGCATATTAATCCTTGTTCAATTCACATTATGATTATTAATTTATGATTAGCACATACACAGACACGTTCTAGCACAAAAACACACACAAAAACACTTATTTTTTCACAAAATTAACACGACACAACATAACACGACACAACATAACACGACACAACATAACACGACTATTTACGGCGACAAAAAAATGGCGGACTAACGCGGCACCTTTTTTATTTTTCTTATTACTTGTCAACCGTACATTTTATAACTTTGACACATGGGCTTTTTATATTGCCTGATATTCTAGTTGCATCCGAAAAAATTTTAGCGTGTCAAACACAACTTTACTTTGCCAAATTTGGTAAGGAACACGACGCGTCCCAAGCGATCACGTCCGGGACAACCACCAACTTGGCCACTTTTTTTTTGTCCCGACGATGACTTTTAACGCTCAAGGGGTAGTGTAAAATTGCACCGACTTCTAAAACTGTTAGTTTTATAATATGGTAATTATTTAACTCTTTTTACTTTTTTTTGAAGTCGGTTTTTACTTTTTTTTAAAGTTATTTTATTTTTCTATTTTTAGTGGTATAAACAATAAACATACGTACAATTACAGCAATCCCGGGTAATTTGCTGTTATCCACTGAAGAGTTCCGTTGTCAATCTCCGAGGGTCTTCATCAGATCTTCACCAAATTAAAATGGGACCATTTTGGAAAAATACTCTTTCAAACAAAAAAATAATTTTGCAAATCCGTCTTTAATGACGGAGTTATGCCCGAACATACATAAAAATAATTACATCATCCACATAGCAGCAATCAAAAAATGCTCACAAAATAAAAAGTACTGAACCAAATTGGATGACATTTTTATGAGACCAAATGGCAAGTATACTGCATCGAAAAAAAAGAATCACACTAATCGGACTAGAAACCTCGGAGTACTCGGTGTACATATATAAATTTATTTATTTTAAAAACGACCGAATTGAGAACCTCCTCCTTTTTTTGAAGTCGGTTAAAAATAGCTATACGTCGAACATTTCTCCTGTTCAAGTGATGTTACCACTATAATTATGTAGAGTCGTTACTCTTACTTACCTACCCCACCCCGTTGGGTGAGGTTGCCCTATTATTTTTTAACAAAAATATTACAGTACTACAACGTACGAGTATGACATGCACGTCGGCAATCTTCGTATTTCCGCATAATACCTATTTTAAAGGATACATCAACTAGTAGAAAATGCCTAAGGCATTAAGTCCGCCTCTGTATTACTTTTATGCATACCTAAAGAATAAAATAAACAAATATGTAAAATGAACTACAAAAATAAAGTTCCTAGTTTGAAAGGCTCTAACTTTTAAATTCATTATTTGCACTTTAATTTTAATATTTCTAACTTTAAAAATAACAGTTTGCACTATAATTTTTAAGCGACTTCGAAATAGAATCCCTACTAATATTATAAATACGTAAGTAACTCTGTCTGTCTGTGACGCTTTCACGCCTAAACCGCTATACCGTATTTAATCAAACTTAGTACAGTAATAGTCTGGAACCCGGAGAAGGATATAAGCTACTTTTATCCCGAGAAAAGCGGAATACGCGATAAACGACAACCACGCGGGCGAAGCCGCGAGCAACCTCTAGTAATGCGGTATGTACCGGCACTCAGTATAACAACAACACGGACACGACAAGTGACGAAGATGCACGAGCAATACCGACACAGAGCGCGCCCCTCCCGTCGCGGGCGCAACGCTACGCGGCGCGGTGCAGCGCTAGTTCGACTCGCGACCTCGCCGCGTGATCAGCTCATGATTAAGGACTCCGATTGGGTCCGAAACTAGTCGGGCAATCCCGAAAAATGCACGTGAGTAAACCGTAACTACCAGTCGCGCGCAGAAGGTTTGCCGATGACTGCCCCTCCCACTTCACCGACCGCTACCCGCGCTCGTCTGACCTACCTACTAATCGTACCGACCATCGACGCGTGACGTCATGAGGCTATCGGCAAACCTTCTTCGCGCGACTTATAATCATAAATATGAATGTGTCTCACGAAAGTTATAATAATAAAACCTCTAGTAAGTTTTCTAGTAGTAATTCTAATCATCAAAGTCACCTAGGGGCCGTTCAAGTATTACGTAAGCACTATAGGGGGGTGGGGGGGTCTTTGTTTTGTTTATTTTGGATGACATAGGGGGTAGGGGAGTCTAGATGATGATTACGTCATCGGTAGTTATTTACTTTTTTACGCGAATGGCAACCCTCACATTGTCTATGCTTGAAAAGTTTGTTATGTTCGTAAGATTATAATATTTTTGTCCCTTACTCTATGTTGAATACTGTATCAGTAAAATCTAATTTCTATCCCAAACCTATTTTCTTATTTTTAAAATTCTAAATATAACATTATAACTGTAATAAGAAAAGAAATACATTTATAATTAAAATGTTTACGTAAGCATGGGGGGAGGGGGTAAGAGCTTTGCTTACTTTTGCTGACAAGGGGGATGGGGGGGTAAATAATTGTAATATATCTGCTTACGTAATATTTGAACGGCCCCCTAGTAATAAGAAATAGATTTTCAAACAGACATATTGTACATAACTAACCTCTCCAATTAGTCAGCTCCACTACGGGTAGTTTAGCCACAATTCAACGCAATAGGTCTGACTTCCCAGCCTCTCGATCGCTGTCATCTGCCTTAGGTTGTGGTTTTGAACAGCTCTGACGCACTTAGCGTTTGTATCGGACCTGCTGTGCATGCGGTTTTGCCTTAAGGCGAATCCTTCAGTCGGCCCGTGAATATCAAATATTTTCTAGTTTTTAATATTTTACGTAACGTACGTACGTTACGTTGCGTTTCTTTAAGAAAGGAAAATAAAACTGGCCAAGTGCGAGTCGGACTCGCACACGAAGGGTTCCGTACCATCTATACATATAAAAGGAGAAGCTGACTGACTGACTGATCTATCAACGCACAGCCTAAACCGTTGGGGTCAGAAAGTTGAAATTTTGACAGTAGGTTGCTTTTGTAACGTAGGCATCCACTAAGAAGGGATTTTTCGAAATTCAACCCCTAAGGGAGTTAAATAGGGGATGAAAGTTGTATGGAAAATCGTCATTTAACGGGTTCAAAATCTCACGCAAGCGAAGCTGCGGGCGAAAGCTAGTTATCTATGAAAACAGCAAAAAAATCACATTTGTTGTATGGGAGTCCCCTAAATATTTATTTTATTCTGTTTTTTAGTATTTGTTGTTATAACGGCAATAGAAATACATCATCTGTGAAAATTTCAACTGTCTAACTATCACGGTTCATGAGATAAAGCGTGGTGACAGACGGACAGACGGACGGACAGCGGAATCTTAGTAATAGGGTCCCGTTTTACCCTTTGGGTACGGAACCCTAAAAAGAAAGGAAACATCTATTTATTGGTCACAAAACGCAGAAATATAGACAGACACAGTTATAAAGGAGAAAAAAAAACTTCAGACAAAAAATTACAACAAAAAAAAAACTTCGAAATATTATTCCATTATCCGATATTTTACATTGCATAATTATATTGATTAAATCCTAGTTTAAAGAACTTATTGTTGGAAAAAATGTGATGTATAAAAACTATTTAAGTATTTCTTTTACTTTAACTAAAACGTCTAAGACTAATTACAACAATTAAAGATAGAAAGAAGAGGAATAGACGAAGATAGGTACATACAGTACAATCTAACGAAAAAAATATTACGAAATATATCTGTAACTCATTGCTTTCATAAATCCCTCACAATTCATCTGACAGTATATTCTTCCACTCATCTGCGAACAAATCACAATTCAGACATCAATTTATTCAATTGATTCGATTCTCCTGGTAATTCTGAACAAATTAGTTTCAGGATTTAGAGTACAGTAAAAAAAATGAGACAGTAACTTAAACACAAGATTATTAAATAATCCCATATTTTGTTAACTTGCCAAAAACACAGATGTTTTGTAATAACTTTGAGCTTCATTTTGGCACAGTTTACAAACACACTTACACATATACATGAATGCAATGAAGGCAAGGCTACAAGGCTTGTATTCATTGTAATACTCTTTTGTGAGCAACGTTTTGTATGAACGTTTGTTGTGTTCTCCTAAAATCAGGGAATTGTGCACGCTTTGTGTAGACACGGGCCACAAAAGCGGCGGGATGGGAAAATAAGATTATTTTTTAAATTTTGTAGTAAAATGTTCTCATGATAAGCTAAAAATCATTCTTTCTCGTATTGGTATGAGCTAGAGAGAATAACTAGTACCCTATTAGCTTACGTAGGATTTATGTAGGGGCATGTGCTATACCTGTGGACGATTTCCAGAATTTGACACAAAAGTATTTTTTAAAAAAAACCTCAATGTTTTATCATGAAATTATTTATTGTACGGCTTAGTAACTAATCAACTCTTAATAATTTATTAGTCTCAAATGCGATGGCAACAACAATTGCTTCGAAAATTAAAGATCTTCAAAAACCCTTAATTATTTCGTCCCTAGGTACAACGTACAAATGTACCTATGGACATCACAAATGTACTTATGGACGGTAATGTACAGTAGCGACCAAAAGTCCATAGGCAATCTCACAAAGCAATAGCTTGACGTTTAGTTTGACTTACGACCTTCTATTTTTAAGAGACACATGCATTATCGTTGTAATTCATAATTTCAACTTAAATGTATAAGTTAAGATGGCTTAGTGGTTAAGCGCGTCCGAAAACATTGCTGTTTCATGGAGACGTGCGTTCAAATCTCACGCAATGCATACTTTTTGTAAGTTTTTACTCGATTGTAAGTATTTGTAAGTAATGAGACAGATATAATATTCAATTATCTTTTTCGCTTTGTTCACACATTTCGTAACGTTAGGGAGGTAGATCATAGAAAATTAAATAAAGAATTTAGATTTTTGTGGGGTAGATAGACATGAGTTTTATGAATATTTAACTTGATCGGAACGAACGTTGTCGATTGGTTGTAAATGTTAGTTAGTGACGTGTGGCTTAATAGATAGCGGTATTGTATTTATTCTCAAAATGCAGGCAAATAATAATATTGAGACGAGGGCGACTATTATTGCGCTGCATAAAAGTGGTCTTAAATAGAACACAAATATCTGATGAAACCGGACTGAATGTGAGTATTACATAATAATATATACAATTCATAACTTGATCTTTTACTTCAAATTTATAATCACCTAAGATTATTTGGCCATGTCTCCAAATTCTTTTTTAAATCCGCCATCATGAGGCCTAAAAGATAATTAGTGTTTATTATTGGATTTAAAATACAGAGTTATAATATTACATTGTTATATTAAATAAATATTATTATATTATGAAAATTAAGTCACTTCAGTATTTTGATATAGCCGCCTAATGTTACTTTTTTTGTTTTAGGGGAATACTGTAAGTCTTTGGATCAAAAGATATGAGGAAGAGGGAAGCCTTGCTAGTCGATAGCGAAGTGGAAGGCCGTCGCTTATTGGCGAGGCGCAGCGACAACATATTATTATGGTGGACGAGTATGATATGAAACAAATGGTTTCACACCTACTAGACACTTTGCGGAATTATTTGACACCTAGCTGTAAACTGTTCGCCGTGCCCTCCACGCTGAAGGATTGCATCACAGAAGACCCGTTAAAAAGCCCTTCTTGACAGAAAGACATAAACAAGAACAATTACGTTTCGCACGGGATTACTTAGATTTTGACTGGAATACTTCCATATTGTCAGATGAAAAGACGTTTAAATCTAGTCAAAAGGGTAGGCTTCACTTATGGCGCAGGAATAACACTCGCTTGTGTTATAAAAACGTAATCCCTAATACAGACAGGTGTGGGAAAATTTAAGAGGAACCGAAACGTCTACTTGACTGCATTGAAATTGAAAATAATGGGGGATACACAAAATATTAACACCCAGTAGATGTTTTGGTTTTAATAATTAGACGGTGTAACTAAATATTTAGTAAACATATCCGTAATTATTTAATGATCTTAAATTGAGGTTTAGTTTCAATCTTCTTTTCGTCAAGAAAATGAACACTTAAGCTATAACCTCAATACATTCATTGTGACGTTACATAAAAAACATGTTTATAAAGTCTAAATCATTATACATTAGTTTTCAATAAACTCTGCTGAATACCGATACGTATCATAAGTGGGTGTCAACAATTATATTATACTCTTTTCACCCAAAGATGATTCCTGACAGCTAGGTAATTCCGTAAATTGTAGCTGTAAGGAGACTGCTATCGTAAAAAACGTAAACGACATCATCAAAAGCCGTAGAATAGCTATATTATACATGTTTTGTTTTTTAAAAATATTTGATATTCTTTGTATGGTAACGATTTGTAGAGAAACGTCAGGAATCAACTTATAGTGAAAAGGGTATAGTGTCATTAGAATATCCCTTCCTTGTTATGTTATTATGAATTGACTAAGTAGGTATACAACAAAAAATCTTATGAACGGTTACAAGAGAACTTCTTTTATCTAGGTAGGAATGTGACGTCACAATTCTCATAAAAGTTTGTTAGTATTTAAGTAAATAAAACGAATAAACATTTTTGTTATCATTTAGCACGACTTTTTTATTTCCACCTTCCTACACCAAAAAAAATTGAATACATAATCACATAAATAATTAAATAATAATACAATAACTAACATTATAAATAAACATCAATAATATTTTTTTGCTTAAAATACAGAAATAAATATAAGTTTCAAAGAAACAAAAATTAGCTACGCATTGTAAGATTCGAACTCAGACGTCATTGATCGTGGACCCAATGCTAAGCTCAAACAGCTATCAGGACATATTAGATTAAGGCGAATTTTAGCAATGCAATGTTAAGAACAGGTAACCACTGTGACGTAAATTCTAAATGAAACAGAAATATAATGTTAATTCGCGTAGTGCGACGACAGTTCATTAGTGTGTGTTATCTGTGGAATGTTGAGACATCACTCGTACACGCACATGCATACGCATTGACTGTATCGTGCGCGAGTTTAAAGCAATGTAGTCCTTAGCGTGCCTATGGACTTTTAAGCGTTGCATAAAAATCAGGTTTTCATAGCGATAATTCTGGAAAACGTTGTCAATAACATCAAAACCATCCTATACCAGCCTTTTGTATTGATTCCAGCTTTTAGGAGTATTTTCTTTATTTTTTGCCACTTATAACTGCTAGGCGAGTTCCCGGACTTGTTTGAAATGTAGACCCAATGCATATAGGCTTCCTTTTCTAAATATTCACGTAAAATAATTTCTTCATGCTCTTGAAACACCTTTTTAACCGACGTCAAAAAACGGAGGAGATTATTTACGTCATTCTTCAATAACTCTATAAATTTTTCATTGGGATCATTATCTTTATTGAGTTGAAAATATTTAAAAATGGTAGATTTTGACAATACACCTTACGAACTGAACATCCACTTTTGACCTCTAACTGCTTCGGAAAGAGTGTCTGGACATATTTTATCCCGTTTTACTCTGGTTTAACTACGTGGCACTGAAAAAAAACCAAAACAAATGTAATAATTTGTCTGTATATGTTACTGTCCACAGGTACAACCGATATTATGTACCTGTGGACAGTCCACAGGAACATTCATTCCCCCGTCTACAGGTACAAATATTAAGACATAAGCTAGAAAGGGTTGAATCTTTCTACAGAGCATTAATAGAATCGCAGAATAGTCCTTATTTCAATGAAAAACAACTAAGTTCTGTAATGCATCTATAATCATACTTCTGGTATAAGTTACCTCACAGAAAAACACCTTGAAAATGTACAAAAAAACTTACTTTTTGAAATAAAAATCTTCAACAGCACATCACAACAGATTTATTACTGACAGCACGATGACAGTTAGTCAGTGTTGCCATTTGTCAAAAAAAGTTTACGAATGCGTAGATTCATAATTTGATTATGAATTTACGCCTTTTAGTTTTTCAAATATTGGTAGTGTCCATAGGTAAAGCCGTCCATAGGTACAACACTTTTTGATTTATGTTTTGATCTAATTTTTGATTTTATTTATTTTTTGATATAATTTCTGATTTAATTTTTGATTGGATTTAATTTTTGATCTATTATTGATTTAAGTTAATTTTTGATTTTATTTAATTTATGATTTGATTTGAATTTTGACTTAATTTTTGATTTGATTCAATTTTTAATTTTATTTTTAATGAATTTAGTTCTTAAATTTTATATCCTTAATTAATTGATTGGTTACTTTGTTGAATGTATTATATAAAATTGTTTTGCCTTTGTTGTGCATATGGTGTTAGCCTGTAAGTAATTGTTGCACTTATAAAAGTTTAATGTTTGTTTTTAAATATGTAAATGTTTTGAGTGTAAACAATTGTTGGCTAACCAATAAATAAACACTTGACCCTAATTTCTTAACGCGCCGGTTAAGTTACAGTGACGCTGCAGTTGGGTTCCCGCGAGCGTATCTGACAGCGATCGCCTACTAAGAGAATACGAAAACCGTTGTTATGATCGAAACTTAACTGCAATTGAACTTCTTTAGTTAGGTGAATCAGACCTCGGGACGAAAGACTAGCCAGTCAGTAAGGTTAGTAAAAAAGCTGTCTGTCTAGCATGCGGCAGACATGCATTTATATCGTCAATCAGAACAGGAAAATAACGAAAACTCTCTTCTTATCTAGCTGAACTACGGCGGCGTTACCTACAGAAACATAAGGTCAATCATCACACACACTCAATAACATGAATTCCACACTCAATCACATAATATTAATTGTACCCTATAACCTGATCCGTTCTTTAGCAGACGTGCGTGCCAAATTCCAACTGGATCCATCTAGTAGCACTGACGTGAAGCTCAAACATACAAAGAGACATTTTTTTATTTGTTTTGTTTAGTATTTTAGTACACACAACACTTAATAAAATATAAGTTCATCAGGAGCATAGCGTGCAAAGGCACTGCTTTTTTTCTAAAAGAAATCTCTTCCAGAAGACCTGTGAGAGGTGAATTTAGAACAAGAAATGTTGATAATAGTGTGTAAAAATAAAAGAAACAGGTAAATATACAGACACAACGAACCATTTTGGCATCAGTATCGTTCATAAAATGCCACATACTTAGGAAAAGGCATTTCTTGCTAGTTTTAAAGCCCAACAACAATAATTATAACAGTGTAGATATTCTGGATACATCGTGGGTATTAGCGCAAACAATACGAAGACGCTTTGTTATCAGGTGTTGTGTTAATTTATAGCCCGTCGTCTCTCTGTGAGGATACAAGCATGCTGGTACAAGTTTATAGGTAGATAGGTAGACTGAGAGATGAAATGTTGTAGTAATAAATCTTTAGATATGTTCGTGAGTTGAATTCCCTACAATATGGTTGAGCTGAGCATTGCGGATGTGCTCGTCATGCTCGTGAATGTGCCGTCTGTCGGAACTGGGCAGCTCCTTAACTGCTATGGCAATCCTATATTTGTCTGTTTGATACTCTTATGTGAGTTTTTTCTTATATTAACTTGCACTATTCTCATACTATTTCTCAGACTACTGTAATGAATGGAATAGGGTATTTGACTGAAAAAATCTAATTAGTCCGTCAGTTAGATTATCAAAAAATATTTGACCCGTATTTTTTCTTTTGTTACGTAAACCAAAATTGACGAAGATACGACACTTTTAAAATTGGCAAAACGTCACGAACAAGTACAATTTTTACTTGCTTCTGACGTCACAAGCCCCCACTCTCGAGTTTTGACGTGTTTTATCTTTCCAAATATTCATAGATATAACAAAAGAAAAAATACGTGTCCATTATTTTTCAAAACTCTAACGGGCGGACTAATTAGATTTACAATTTATTGATGCTGTCAACATGCCTATTGTCATGATCTATTGTTTTAAAAAGTCATTTAAAAACTATACTTAAATACCTTACCTTATTATTGCCTCTAGATGAGTTCGGCACATGTATTCCTCTTCCATTCCCCTCTTTTAGCTGTCATATCAGTACTCACTTCTTTCTTACCCATATCATCCTTCACACAATCCATCCATCTTTTCTTGGGCCTACCTCTATTTGTACATTCATCCTCATTCATATTTAACTAGCTTTTGCCGGCGGCTTCGCTCGCGTTAATTAAGCTCAAGAAAATTCTTAACACATTACTAAAGGTTCTATAATAATATAATTCAATCGTGATTCGAAAGACACGTGGCGCCATCTATGAACGTTATTGTTGTTTTCCCCGAGAACAGTATTTTTTTTCGGGATGAAAGGTACCTTATTTTGGTTTCTGTACACCTGACCACGTATATGCAAAATTACAGGATCATCGGTTCAGTGGTTTAGGTGTGAAAAGGTAACAAACAAACAAACTTTCTTTCGCATTTATAATATTAATTAGGATACTCTTCTGGTAACAAGACTTTCTTCCCTCCGCATAATACGTCCATACCGCGCTTATCTATTAATCCTCCACTTTTCAGTCACTAGCGCTACTTTCAAACTTCCTCTGAAATACTCATAGCATACATATTAAAACCACACCTCAGAAGGATCTCTCAATTATGAGCTGTTTATTAATATGGGCTATAAATTTTCTTAATTATCTGACGTACATGTATAAATCTAGTTCTTGGAAATCATGTAGAGTGAACAGCCAGGCGTTTAATAAAGCATATAGCGAGCGTTTTCTCTATGATCGGCCATAATTTCAATTCTAGGAAAGTAATAATTCCCCTGAAAACTTAATTGGGTTCACTTTTTGACCTATAAATTAAATTAGGTCAGGGAAAAAGTTTACGGTTAACTCAAAACCTCAAAGTTTGCAGTCGCGTTAACTCAAAACAATCAGGTAAACCATTCACCTGGCTAGCTACCACCCTCACATTAATTGCTTGGTGGTATCCTAACTAATATTATAAATGCGAAAGTAAGTGTGTTTGTTTGTTACCTTTTTACGCCTAAACCACTGAACCGATCATCCTGAAACTTTGCACATACGTTGTCAGGTGTACAGAAACGGACATAGGGTACCTTTCATCCCGAAAAAAAGTATTGTTCCCGAGGAAAACAACACTAACGTTGATAAATGGCGCCACGTGTCTTTCGAATCACGATTGAATTGTATTATTATAGAAACTTTAGTAGTGTGTTAAGAGTTTTTTTGAGCTTAATTAACGCGAGCGAAGCCAAAAGATAGTGATCTGTACAGTCCGTCTGGCTCACAACCACCCTCACATTAAAGTCAAGCAGTTTACTGTGTTTCGTCGTGTGTATGTGAGTCAGAGAGGTAGGGGAATAGGTTTGACTGAAAAAATCGAATTAGTCCATCAGTTAAATTATCAAAAAATATCTGACCCTTATTTTTTCTTTTGTTACGTAAACCAAAATTAACGAAGATACGACACTTTTAAAATGGCATGTATTTAACGCGGCGACAAACTAATCTGATTTAGGGTTTTAAAAATAATTAAAATGGGTAGCAAAAATAATAGGTTGGCAGCTACAGTGAAGTAGCATTTTAAGCAGGCAGGGGGTTTTAAAAATAATTAAAATGGGTAGCAAAAATAATAGGTTGGCAGCTACAGTGAAGGAGCTTAAGTCGACGGAGCCCCGCTGTGCGGGGCTCCTATTTCTGTCTGCAAGGTTTAAAGTAACCTAACACGAAGGGGATGACGGGGGCTTCGTTCGCTCGCTTCGCTCGCTGACTCTAGCCCCCGTCATCCCCTTCGAACCTAACCTATCCATGTCGGGATTCCCCTTAACCACCCTGCTAACATTATTAGTCGCCAAGTCATTATTTATAGCTCCTCGCCTCATTTTATTAGTTGCAAACACTTAGTCGCCTTTTAAGTTATTAGTCACCTGGAAAATAATAAGCCTTTTAAAATTGGCAAAGCGTCACAAGCAAGTACAATTTTTACTTGCTTCTGACGTCACAAGCCCCCACTCTCAACTTGTGATGCGTTTTATTTCCAAATATTCATAGATTTTACGAAAGAAAACATACGTGTCCATTATTTTTCAAAACTCTAACTGGCGGACTAATTAGATTTGCAATTTATTCATGCTGTCAACATGCCTAGTCCTCTATATCTCTGTTACTTGGATTCGTGTGCTCCATCTTAGACCTTATCTGCGGTTACCGTCAGGTGCGACCAGGGTGAAATGCGACCAGCTAGTCTACAATGCGCAGCGCGAGTCAATTTTGTCGTCAAATTATCTCGTGCCGATACGAGATAACCCATACATTATAAAGAGTGTCGAAAAAAGGAGTGTCAAGCGGAAATCCAGAGGCAGAGCCTCGCATGTATGTTCCGCGATTTTTTGTAGTTTTCGAGTTATGATTTCTTTTCATATTTTAACCAAACTGACTCTAATGTCATTTTTGATCATAGAATAGTTGAGACACAGCGTACTTATTTACTACATACAGTGGGTCAACGCCCATATATTTGACAGGTCCTATGAAACGTCAAAATTATGTAGGGGCGGAGGTTATGTCCCAAATACGCAGTATGGCTACTCGGGACATAACCTCCGCTCCTTCACCCCGCAACCCCCCCGCACGATTGCTCTGCGACAATGTTCTACGTTGACCGACTGTAAGGAGTAAGATATAGGTAGACTGTGGTTGAGACAAATACGTGTTTTTTTTTAAATTAGGTTCTCTATTATTTTTATTTAGAAAAAATAACGACTCACGTCACTATAGGCAAGTCAAAGAATAAAAATGTCAATATGTAAATAGCGAATACATCACGCGAGTCTGTGGAGATTGTATGGGCAATATTGAACTGGTGAAATACAGTTATTTTTGTGAAGTTCCAATAGTCACGCAAAGCCTGACCTGGTTCGACGGTGCACGAAATCGTTGATATTGCATCTTTTATTCAAAATTCTTGGAGTTATGACTTCATGTTGCTAGGTATAGGTCGCGAAGTTACAAAATATTGTATTTGATATTGTTTCTACATTATCAATGTGTTCTGCTTTGCCTTTTTAACCGACTTCAAAAAGGAGGAGGTTCTTAATTCGTCTGAATGATTTTTTTGTTTTTGTTACGCGATTTCTCCGCCAATTATGAATGGATTTTGATGATTTCTTGTTTGGTAGGCCATACTTCAGAGGTGGTTCCATATAATTTTGTTGAAATTGATTCAGCACTTTTTGAAAAAATCAATAAAAACAAAAAAAAAACACACAAATCGTATGTAGACGACGTTCTAGTTGTGGTGCTGGTCCGAGAATTTGTAAACTATTGTAATTGTAATTTTTGGCACTAAAAAGTATAAATTTTATTACTTACATGTGCGAGCGTTATAAGTGATGACGTGTGACAATACACGACTAATTTCCTCAAAGGTCTTTGAGACACACAGAGGCCTTGATCATGAGCTCTTCAGGCAGCAATTACAAGCACTGAATAAAATACCAATTCCTTCCTTTTTTCGGACCAGCCATACAATCTTCTTCTTCTCGTATCGATGACTAGCTTTTTCCCGCAGCTCCGCTTGCGTGAAATTTTGAGCCCTCGTTAAGCCCCTTGTTATGTTCAGTTAAAAAATCAAAAAAGCTTTCATCCCCTATTTAACCACTTACGGGTAGAATTTCCAAAAACCCTCAAACATGTATATATTTATTTCTCACCAAGAGCCTACATTTTTAATTCCATGCTTCTTACTTCAAAAGTAACAGATTTCTCATACAAACTTTTAACACTTATTTCACCCCGTTAAGGGTTGAATTTCCAAAAACGCTCAAACAGGTGTAGTTTTATTTCTAACCAGAAACCTTACTAGTTAATTTCATGAGTCTTACGTCAAAAATGACAAACTTACATACAAACTTAAATCCCCTATTTCACCTCTTTAGGGGTTGAATTTTGAAAAATCCCTTCTTAGCAAACGTCTACTAACTATAAACTACCTGCCTGCCAAATTTCATCTTTATACGTCAAGCGGTTTTCGATATTTCGTGATGAGTGAGTGAGTGACCTTTCGCTTTTATATATTTAGATACATCTAATGATTTTTTAAATTTATTCATTTACTCAAATCTTACCTACAACTACCATTACAGATCTGTGATCCAATGCGATAGAGTGGCTTTCACTGCATAGTATAAAACAAAGTAGATTCCCGCTGTCTGTCTGTCCCTACATATGCTTAGATCTTTAAAACTACGCAACGGACTTTGATGCGGTTTTTTTTAATAGATAGAGTAATTCAAGAGGAAGGTTTTAAACTATAAAACGTACACGTACAAAGCCGGGGCGGGTCGCTAGTAAATGATAAATTATACCACTTCAGCTCAGTAGGTGGCCACGTTTATTGCCGTGTCTGAAGCGCTAATCAGATCGTCAAGGGTGCAGGTGAATGGACAATTGGAACACTCCAGCATGTGGGGCATAGTCTGATCAGGAGCTCCGCAACTGCACTGGGTGTCTTACGAGTCTAAGATGCCCCATTTCGCCAAATTATGTTTGCAGCGGCCTACTTGGGTGCGCAGTCGATACAGCCGCACAACATTATAAATATTTGTTTTAAAACTTTCGCGTGACCACGGCCGGTGAAATTCGGCCGAAACGTCGGGATAAAAGGTATTTTGTGCCTCTTAAAGTTTGTTACGCGAGAAGACCCGATTCAATATTTTTATAATTATAAATATTACTACCATAGACTAAAGAAGAGTTAAAAACTACGTACAGAAACCTCACATTACTACTGCAAAATTGAGCTTTAAGGTACAATTCCGTGCATCGCGGCCGATCGCAGCCGTGCGCGATCTATCGCGTGTGACAGACGCGCGCGGCTGATGCGTCAATAGTCAGAATATGAAAATGTATTGCACCGCTTCCGAAGTCTGCGACAGACGCGTGCGGCTAACGGCAGATTAGTCAGTATATTATACAAGGTTAGTCAGAAAGGGGGTACTAATCCGAAAGGGTGTTAAAGTACACATAATAATGAATAACTTTTGTTCTACAACTTTTCCCAAAAGTCAATAGTTTAGGAGAAACAGTGGTTCAAAAATCTCAAAAAAAAAACTCTAAATTAAAATCTATCTATCCCCAGTTATGATCAGCTGTGTTTACATTTTAGGTGATATTTGGGGTCATGAATTAGAAGCACCATTTTCTGAATTTGTAACTAAAGCAGGGATGAAGAATTTTTGAAAAAACTAAAATAATTATCATTTTATTTGGAAAAAATATCTAATTTTGAAATTTTAACACTTGCTTTCAAATAGTCATCAGCGATACTATAAGTGGGCTTCGGATTAGTACCCCTTTTCTGACTAACCTTGTAGACACAACTATTGACGCAATAGCCGCGCGCGTCAGCCGCACGCGATCGAACGCGCGCGGCTGCGAATGGCTGCGATGCACGGAATTGTACCTTTAGGGTTAGGCGAGAGAGTTCCTATTTCTGTGCGTTCACGCTCTCGTTTCGGTTCGGTCACTCAATAACATTCGATTGGGTTTCTTTTGTGTTCTACTCAGGAGGCGCAACTGCGCGTTTTCATACTTAAACCGTGGAGTGACATAGGCCCGCGGCCCGCCAGCCGCGTGGACGCTTAATATTCGCTCTACTGTTTTAATTATAAAGCGATCTATATTTACTTTTAAATAACCAGTCCTAATAGACTAGCGAGATAAATAATATGATAGACTTAATAATGATAAAAGATCTTAACAGCGGTTACGCACTGCATCCGATCCGAATCCGTGAAAATAAGAATATAATAAACTCGGACAGAATTCGGATATTGCTTTACGCACTGCATCCGATCCGAATTCGGGAAAATACCGATCTTGAGTAAAAATCTCGGACCGAATTCGGATATCGCTTACGCACTTATCCGATCTCTGATCCAAATTCAAACAATTCAGGGGCCATCTTTGGCATATCCATTTGGCGTCCGATTTGAATCCGAGGTAGTGCGAAAGCGTTCATACAAACATTACTACGGCTACTTCGGTCCGCCAATATTTCTTCCGAATTGGAGACTCACGGATGACGGATAGAAATCGGATGACGAACGCCGGATGTAGTGCGTAAACTACCATACAAATAGTTCTATGGCTACTTCGAAACGTATTTTCACGGATTCGGATCGGATGCAGTGCGTAACCGCTGTAAAGGACCCAAAATCTGTAAACCCTTTTACAAATATAAATAATTTCCAACGTAACTTTACACTTTATTTATATATTTGTGACCGCAGACTACTAGCCTCAATTATCTCAACCCTTCTCATTCAAAATTCGGTATTTACAATTAATATTCTAAGAGAAACCATTTATTTTGGCAAACTGTGTGGCTTAGCTCTCTGCTGATAAGTGAAGCTCACAATACCTCTCTCGCCACAAGACTTAATATTATAAATGTATGAAATATTTTTGGATGGCTCAGTTTAAATAATAGAGTTGATAATAATTTTAACCCAAGCCTAAGGCAGTTGTCCCACCGCCGGCGAGGAAGCGACTGACTATCGGCTATTTTCTCGCTCAAGAAACGTACAATAGATACACATTCCGTGTAAACAAAGGAGATGCATATATTAATAGTCGATCGCTGACTGTTCACACTGCCGCCGAGGACTCGCCCCACTAGTTTCTCGCTCAGCGACGAGAGCTATCAAAGATAATACTCGCTCAGCGATACTTGCTCAGCGATGCTCGCTTGGCAGTCAGAACTCACGCCGAAAGACCAACCAGCGGGCATTTGCGAGTGGCGCGAGTAATCGCCCGTCGCACTCGCACACTCGCTTATAGCCCAGCGACAAAACTATCGGAACTACACACTCGCTTCTCGCTGCTCGCCACTCGTTTCTAGTTTCTAGCTCTACTCGCTGCTCGCTCATCGTTCGCGGTGGGACAAGTGCCTTAAACGCTTGGGACATGGCGATAATGAGTTTTATATTAATTTTAATGTTTTTGTTTTGAGTTTGTGTTAGCTAGTAAAGTAGTTAATAGTTTTGTGGCTGTATTTATAATAAGGTTTTTGTACTTTAAATACCCTTTTCTTTCTGAGAAGAAGCCTGTGCCCAGTAATGGGACAATAATGGGCTGATTATTTATATTGTACCTACCCGTTTCCCAACTATCGACTTTTAGTCTAACCAAAGTCTACTACTCCCTAAGCACGAAGTCCGTGGTTTCGGCTTTCGTTACGAGCGTTTCCTAGTCAATATCACCTACGGACATACGATTATTTTGGGGCCGGAACTAAGAATGAATGACAACACGATTTGACAGTCGTCCCTACTACCAATGTGATTTTGCCCGTCGTTTCGGACGGGCGACTAACTTCGTTGACGGACTTAGGGAGTAGGCCCCCATATGCGGCTGAATACCAGTATTTTTCACGGAGCAACTGCTATCTTTCCTCCGCAACCCAATACCTACTTGGCAGTGCTGATATTTTTAGATTAGACGAGTAATCAGACTTTCGGCTTCTGACAAACCGTAACGACAATCATAGGTATTCATATGACACTGAGGACCGACGGTTTAATATGGTCTCCGAGGCAAAGAGCTGTCGACCTGTAACAAACGGGTACCCATTCACAGACTGACCGCGGCAAACGTAGCTGAACCTCAAGGTGCACTTAAACAGGCTAGTTTTTTGACAATTTCTTGCTGCAATTACCTATGTAGCCGCCAAGTTGCAAATTATATCACTCAACACAGTGCAACAATTGCTGTAAGTCGCAAGTATTCAATGTCTAGCCGGCTAGATTGCAAATCATTTATCCCGTTTTGACTTTACTGCAATATCGCCGTATGTCATCTTTGCTCTGATATGTAGGTGCATCTCTTTTCCCTCGCTCGCCTCCCCCTGCCTTGTGCTGTCGCTGCCGCCGCTGTCTCCTCGCAACTGCTGAGATCTAGCCTCAATATAGCTCCGCGTGTACAAACAAAATTCCTCAGTAATCTAGTTGCAGGATCTTGCTGGACTACACTCGGCAATGTATTGCACAGTGAAATTGCAGCAAGGGTATAAGTTGCAAATATACTGAGCTATATTGGTCACTAAAATTGCCAACAAGATGCAATTTTTGTAGCCCGTTTACAGGCCTCTTAAGAAATCGTACGCGCGATTGTTAATATCTATCCTTTGATACTCAGGAACAGCAAATTAAACCTCATTACACCACGGAAAAAGAAAATGGCCATGTTTATTAATACGTACTATAAAAAAAGTATTTCTCGTCCCAAACCTTATCAAAAGGGTAGATACAAGCTTGACTAAAATAAAGGTTCCCCCACACAGGAGCGTTACCGCATGCTTTATTGCGATAATGCGTCTCGTGTCTTTACTACACAGCTGCGTTTCGATATTATCAACGTGTGTTCAATAGAATACCGAATATCATTTTGTGACTGTCTGTAGAACCCAAATTGCGTCCTACTAGCGTTATTATCGCAGGTGTGTTTAAGATCGCATGCGTCATAATCCTTACTAATATTATAAATGCGAAAGTAACTCTGTCTGTCTGTTATTTAATCACGACTAAACTACTGAACCGATTTTGATTAAACTTGTTACAGAAATAGTCTAGAACCCGGAGAAGGACATGGGCTATTTTTATCACAAAAAACGTGGAATACGTGAGAAACGACATCCACTTGGGCCAAGCCGCTGGCGAACTCTAGTAAATATACTAAGAATAGATATCACCTTAACGCAGGACGCAAAGACGCAAACCTCGTACGCGCGATCGCGTCATTATTATCGCTACATTGTGTAAGATTGAATAAAATAAATCCTAAAATTTATATCGCAATAACGGATGGCGATAATATCGACTGTTATGGCGCACCTGTGTGGGGGAGCCTTAGGGCCGGCGCCCACTGACGGCACGGCGCACTTCGGCATACCGAATCATCCTGTGGCATCCCGCGGCATACCACGTCGTACCGTGGGATGATTCGGCATGCCGCGGCACGACGAAGCATCCCGCAGTACGACGTGTTATGCTAAGCAAATACAAGTGCTAAATTTATTAAAATAAGGTTTAAAATGCATTGTCGCTGAGGAAGAAGAGAGACACCTTAGCACCCTCTTTCCTTAACATACAACAGTACCCTATGCGTTTCACGTGTTGCAGCGGCGTGCCGTGGTATCTTGTGGAATGCCACGACGTGCCGTAGTATCCTGCGTCGCGTCACAGTATCTCGTGGAATTACGCGACGTTCCGAACGAAATTCACGAAAAAAATCCATTTGCTACACTATGCCACGCCGTGCTGTCACTGGGCGCCGGCCCTAAATAGACCTTGGCAACAGTCTAAGGAAAAAGCTAGGATGTAGAATATTATGTTACAAACGTGATAAATTCGAAAAAGGCGATAGAATAGGTCATTAATCATGTTGCCCATAAAATAAACGGCGTGTCGTGAATACATCGAATATTAGAATTAATTACGTTGTTAGATAATATATTATATTTATGCTTACCCAGCAAGTTATTACGGCGTGAATGTACTTACTTTTACTGGTATATAATTTTGTTGTAAATTATTGTGTAGGTATCACGTGTATTATTAAATTAAAGGTTAGGCTGCGTATTCATTAGGGGACAAATGTCCCGCGACACGTGTCGCCAGCATTGTCTGAATACATCATGCGACATTGCCGCACATCGCGGGACATGTCTGGCTTTTTTTTTTATTGGACTGCTGTAGGTGGTCCTAGGGGACCATTTCTACGTAACCGGGCAGTTATTGGCGAGACCTGAAGGTTCTCCAGCCAATGGGGGACAGTAAAATACTCGTACTACACTGACATCATGACTACCTGCAACAACAGCACTAAGGGCGACTCCTAGTGGGACTCGGACCTCGGCTTAGGGCATTGCTGGCGGGGGCTTAGGGGGGGAGACAGCTTGATGAGGGTTGAACTATCGGTGTGACTGCGGAGTCTGAAGAGACGACCGGCTTTACGACGGGAGAGCTCGGTGGATCGTACCAACATGTCTAACAACATTGCGCCGCTAGTCATAGCGTGAACATGCCTCGCGACAAGATCACCAGCAAAGTCGCGCGACGTGTATCACAAGACATTTGTACCCTAATGACTAATGAATACGCAGCTTTAGTTTGCGTTCTGCTTTGTTTTTATCTAATAAATATTGTTCAGATAAATGTGTTTTTTCGTAGCACTTACGGTAACTACTACTACAATTTTATTTAACTTTTATTAGGTCACAGGTTTGATATTGTAGAAGTAATGTTGTTGTAAGCTTTTAAAAAGGTTTCAGTGCAATATGGATACATGCAATTTCTGTCACGCGATATTGTGTCTTTCATGACTGTATTTTTCCGTATACTAAATATATACTGTACTATATTTGATATTTCCACATTATTTTATGTGTGCATTTTTAAGACACTCACGTTTCGCAATGGACGTTTACGGCCTGTTGGGATCATCATCACCATGATGATCCCGTCATCCCCTATTTTACCCCCTCAGGGGAGGGGGTAAAATAGGGGATGACGGTTTGTATGAAAAATTCGTTATTCCCGTTGTAGGGATACGAAAATTAACAATTAGATTAATCACAAATAAAGAAATATGTTTTTCACATTTTTAGAAAATTTAACCTTTACTAGCTTTTGCCCGCAGCTTCGCTTGCGTGAAATTTTGAACCCGTTTAGTGACGATTTTCCATACAAACTTTGATCCCCTACTTACCTCCCTTAAGGGTTGAATTTCGAAAAAACCTTCCTTATTCCTTGTCTACATTATAAATGGAACCTCCGTGCAAAATTTCAGCTTTTTAGGTCCTAGGATTTGGGCTGGGCGTTGATGAATCAGTCAGTCAGTCAGGACTTTTATTTTATTTATATAGATGGGCAAAATTAGGAGATGATGTTCATATCCTAATGCAAGACTCTCACACAGACTACACCGCTGAATGTAGGAAATTAAAAGAGTAAGAGTAAAACACAACTAAGAGTGGATTTTTCGAAAATCAAATTTTATCGGGATGAAAAGGGGTGGTAAAGTTTGTTTGAAAAATCCCTGGCTTTACAAACTTGGAACTTGACACAAATACTATGTAAGGTAAATAATGACAATTATTTAATGATGTGACTAAAGAGCCTCCACGAGTGACGATACTTCAGTACGTCCGGCGCACCATGGGTAGTCAGTACCGCTACCAACCTTGCTGACTGGCTAATCTTTTCACCACAGCATGAGTTATTTTTGTGTAGCTCATGCTGACACGAGAGAAGAAGAAGAATGATGTGACAAAACTACCCCAAAAATTGGGTGAAATAAAATTGGGGTATGTAAATAGTAAATACGCGGACGACGCCGCACCCACATTAAAATTATGGATTTATGGAGATGTCGGAGTTCACAGCAAAAGTTACACGCATGAGACGTCTCCTCCAATTTCAAAACCTCAGAATCGTAAGTTAATTGTACCAATTTCCGACACCCCTAATAAATAAATCAAGGGTCGACCTCAATCTCATTTTCTGCCCAATAATAATTCAATAAATTTATCATTGATCCTGAAATTGTGGGCATCCCTAATATAAAATCCAATATCTCATCTGCCTATGGAATTTGAAGCGACCTAATCTTGTTATCTTGTTGGCAGACGCCTACAACGCTGGGTCTAACACTCGTTACAGATATGAAAGGAGTATGATGGCACAGAACTTTGTGAGCATATAATTAGAATTAGTTTTAATTTGGTAACGGGTTTATACAACTTTATTTTTACTTCATACAAAAACCGAGACACCTCAACAAGATTTTCATCAGAACTGCCTGAATGTGTTTTTTTTAAATAAATCTCCAAGTTACACCTTAGTTTATGTCACGTTAAGTTCCCTAGTAAAATGTGAAATTCCTGAGATGTGCTATGCAGGGGTTGTCTAATACACGGAAACTGACCGAGCGGACCGTCTCAAGCCACAAGGTGTCTATTCCCGTCCACTGTTATGCGTAGAAACCAATTGAAAGAGAATTGAAATTTATGAAAAAAAAAAGGAAAAGTATTATGTGGTGTAAAAACTATATCAATCAATTCTCCTGGTGATTCTGAACAAACTAGTTTCAGGTTTAGTGTATACTAAAACCAAACTTGGAGATAAATTCTCGTTTTTATGGAAACGAGGTGGGAATGTAAGAAACAACTGGGTTGAAGTGAGGCGGGAATTTTGTGAACCTATTTTTGGATTTTTGATTACAGTTGCCAATCTCGAAGAAAACTATGACAGTCGTTACGGGTAGTCAGAAAGTCCGAAATTCTGACAGCCGGTCTAACCTTAGACATTGCCCATTATTGGGTTGCGAAGGTCTGATAGCAGTAGCTTCGTGTAAAGTACTGGTATTCCCCCATTTGGTTAGTCTGGAAGCTGAATTTAACATAGTTGGGGAAAGTGTAAGCAGAACAATCTCGAAAAAATCAATCAAAACACTTTTTTTTTAGATATTCCTCCATTTCTGTAATGGTTTTGACTCATAACTCTATATCCTTTATGGTGATATTACACGGTTCACTTCTGCCTTTCAATTTGGATGAATCAACCAAGTTGAACCATGTAAACATAAAGGCGAATCATTCAATATCATTGATCAAAAGCATAAGCTTTCATTTTTGCACCTTTCAACCGATGTGAATCAATTTGGTTGAACCGTGTAATATCCCAATAAGGGTAGTAAATCTCCAATCCGATGGTGCGAATTAGCTAATTAGCATAATTCAATTTCATTTATTCCTTCAGATAACAAAAGATCCATTGGGTTAGTAACAATAGTCTTAACCTATGTTAGTACAGTCAGCATCAGAAGTAGATAAGCAACTCAGGTGTCCAAATAATTAAACACATTCAAGATACCAAAAACATCTATGCAACAAAACTGTTCAAATTGTTTAGAGCATCATAAACTCCAAATATATCTGAGCAGTCACAATGTCAAATATTTATTTACAAACTAAAGGTCTATGGTAAGTAAACAACCTAAACATTCAAAGGTAACTAAGCAACACGTTATTCAGAAAGTCAGGATAGCAACGTAAAATGAATTGTATTTGATTGTACTTAGAGTTATAAATTAAAAGTTCAAAAATAGATACAATGTGAACTATTGTGTCAATACAGCATTTTTTCTTTTTCTTCATATAGCTATATCCCTTTCATTTCATGCATGACGTCATTGACGTGTCTTTTGTTTATAATATAATCTGATAGTCAACTTATAGGAAAACATCGTAAGGAAATTGAAACGAGTATTTATTCCACGCGAAAGCCATTAAATTCGAAACAATCAGTTTGAATGAAACTTACATTTTTATTTGCTACATTTTCTAGTATATCTTCAGGAATTGAATTTGTAATAAATACCTACAAAATACCTCGGTTCATTTTAACCATGTTTCGGATTGATAACCGTGCTCAAAAAAGTACAAAATCTGATAAACGTCAATTTAATTACACAGTTAAAAGATATCTGACGATGTAAAATCAGCCCGAATAAGCACGCACTGAGTTGCTATATGATTTTACGCAAGCGATTTTTAAATGATTCTTTTTCTATCGTATCGGCACGAGCTATACAAGAATAGCTCATGCCGTGGTTAAAAGATTAGCCAGTCAGCAAGGATGGTACCGGGGCTGACTGCCCAGGGTGCGCCGGACGTACCGAAGTATCGTCACTCGTGGAGGCTCTTTTCATGCACCCCTTTTTTTTCAAATGCTAAAAGCGTCATACAGCTTATCTATGAACATGCACTGTAGCCTGATTTTAGTAGTCAGTTATCATCGAATTGCATCGAATATACCTTTAGCCAAAATCTAGCACAATACGTTTTAAAACAGTCATTTTAAAAAGAACCGCTAGTGCGTGCGCTGGTATAGAAAGCCATACACGTTACATTTTTTAGTGGCTCACCGGCTGCCTTTAATTGCAATACCTGCATTTTAATCTTAATAATGTCACAGGACACTGTACACCTTACAGCGATAACACACTGGCATGGCGGTCGAATCCATATTGCTACAGAGAGACCCACTGGCAGTGCGAACAGTAGCATATACGTGCGTTCGGTTTTTTTGAAGCGCGAAATGTAACGCGCTTAAATGCGCGCATGCAAAAACATAAAAAAAAGTAAAAACCGACTAAAAAAACCTAAAATTAACAGTTTCAGAAGTCGATGGCTACAATTTTTTTCAGTGTAGAATTGCGCCGTCTTCTGAAACTTAATTTTATCTTATGGTAATTATTTTACTCCTTTTAGTTTTTTTTTGAAGTCGGTTTTTACTTTTTTATAAGTTTATTTTTTATTAAATACGTTTTAGTGCCATAAATTAAACCCTCTCTCCTCCATACCCTCTCTCTTCTTAACCCTTATTTTTGAGTTTACCGTAGTCGGGTATAATAAGCCCTTTCATGCTATACCTTACACGATATAATTCAAACATTCCGGAAAGTGGGGGGAGGGGGGTTTGACGCACCCCCTCGTTTTTTCCAGTAGTCAGTTACCAACAACACGTATAAACAAAGCAATATTAGTTATTTGAGAATTTTGCTTTGATCCGATGAGGAGTTCCGTTTCATATCTCTGAGGTTCATGGTCTAATCATAACAACATTTATAAGGGACTAAACGGAAAGTACCTATACCCTCTCAAACAAAACAAGATTTTTTCAAATCGGTTCATAAATGACGGAGTTCTGAGGAAACAAATATAAAAAAAAAATACAACCGAATTGAGAACCTCCTCCTTTTTGAAGTCGGTTAAAAACAAGCATAAAACACCAAGGTCTGTAACCGCCCTAAAACGGCTAGGTTTGTAACAGGCCTTAGTATCACTGAGCAATGTATTGAGAAATGGTTATTGTTTACATGTTTTTGAACACTTTAGTTGCTTAGTTACATTTGACTACCTCAGTTGACAAGATGATTTGTTTGCATAGAAATATTTGAATTGCGAGTGTTCAGATGATAATGATACATTGGATGCTAACAATAATTTGAACGCTATTGTTGTGCAGATGTTATTGTGTTTTTGAGAGTGTAGAATTATCTGAGTACCTGAACTGCTTCTATGTATCTGATGTTGACTGTACTTAACTAATAACACAGACAATGTACAGGTGACAAGTGACCTCACCAACGGGCTGTCATGTCTCCCGGCTATAGCGCTTAGAATGCTGCTGGGGCTGCCACGGAGTCTGTTTAGCAGCGAGGCCGCTTTCTTACGCCATACAGCATTGAAGCAGTCGGTACGTGCCTCAACGAACATAGATGACGCGCTACAGAACCGAGGCAGACGCAACAGCACCCTAAATGCGTTGTTATACTGGATCCGCAGAGCATTGTAGATTGTAGGCCTTTTAGGTGTAGCTGAACCACAGGCTCCCCGAGTACAGCGACATGCAATAAGCTTTAAAGAGTGTTAATTTGACCGCCGCTGTAACATCGGAAGAACCGGCGGTCCAGCATATTAGCCCGAACCGACAATGCTCTGCGCTCCCTCTCCATATCCGCGTCGTCTTTCAAATAGCTTAATGATGATATTACACGATTCAACCAAATTGAATCACTTTGGTTGAAAAGTCTAAAAGAAAGAAAGAAAGGTGAAAATTGAAAGGCAGAAGTGAACCGTGTAATATCACCTTAACTGCGAACGATCAAAAACCTAAGCTCTTATTTAGTTCTGCTATCCGCTACTCTGTGGCTATGTTGAAGGGTTAATATGAAAAACAGATTTTCGTGAATAAATTATCACATTGAATCTGTATTCCAGTTTACTTTTTATTATTACACGCTAATGCACATGAATCCTAAAACTATCATTATAAGAAGAAGTATTCACTTAAAACAAAGTCCTTCGGTATGGAGTCAAATTTTCGCAGTTTCGGAATTCACAGCGTCGGAACGTGACCGGCACCGATGCATAGCGTACACACCAACCCGGATTGGCCAACGGATTGTAGCTCGCTGTACATTATTACTGCATTTGCGTGGCAGTGTAAACGTGGCTAATTGGACCCGTTATTACGCTGCGCCACTATAGTATACACCGTATTATTAAATTCTCAAATCAATTCAAAGGATCAACACATTATATGCACACTAACGCCCGAACTCCACCAAAGCGGAGATGTGCGGAGATGTCCGAAGCGGAGACGAGAAGAGATGTTTTTCAGCTAGGGTGTATCCACCGAAACTGTGCGGAGATGCGTACTAGCTAGACTGTAGCGGAGATGTGTGCTGGCCGCACAGTTTAGTGCGATCTGACACGAAAGGTAGACGTCTGTCATGTTGCTATACAATTTGACATGACAAGTTGACATGAGAAGTGTGACACCACTCACTGCACGCCGCACACATCTCGTCTCCGCTGCTAGCCGTCGTCAGCTTGCGAGGCAAAGCTCACATCTCCGCCTTGCACCGCGGCCCAGCTCAATCTCAGCGAGGAACAGCTCACATCTCCGCTTCCATCGCGCCATACAAATATGATACATCTCCGCTCAGTGGTATCCACTTAAGCTGAGTGGAGACGAGATGTGTGAATAACGGAATTCTATTGGTTTTTTAAAACACATCTCCGCTCCGCTCGTCTCGTCTCCGCTTTGGTGGAATCCGGGCCTAACGGTCGAGAAATGTTATTCCGAGCCCCGAATTGGTGACGTGATTCCATATTAAGCTTAGTTGAAAGAACTAAAAGAAATGACGACACGTTTGGTGCAGTGGCTAAGCGATTTGCTTCTGCGCTACGGGTCGTGGGTTCGATTCCCACACGGAACAAAACTTTGTATGGCCTGCAGATGGTTGTTTCGGGTCTGGGCGTTTGTTTGTGAGATTTGTGTCTGTAAACGCACCCACGATACAAGAGAAACCTTATTGTGGGGAAAAGTATTTTAAAAAAAAAACAATTTCAATAACTTGTCCTAAATAAAAAAAAAACTGGCCAAGTGCGAGTCGGACTCGCGCACTAAGGGTACCGTACCATTATCTATAAAAACGGCAAAAAAATCACGTTTGTTGTATGGGAACCCCCTTAAATGTTTATTTTATTCTGTTTGTTTTTAGTATTTGTTGATAAAGTGGCATCAGAAATACATCATCTGTTAAAATTTCAACTGTCTAACTATCACGGTTCATGAGATACAGCCTGGTGACAGACGGACGGACGGACAGCGGAGTCTTAGTAATAGGGTCCCGTTTTACCCTTTGGGTACGGAATCCTAAAAATGAACTATCGTATAATGGGGTTGTTTGAAAACAACGGTAATAACCTAAACTCAGAGGAAGAACATGTGGTGCAATATTATATTTATTTCGATTTCAATGTTATTGTGGGTATTTATTTTAAATTGTAGACATACAGTGGTGGACATATAATTAGAAACACCAAGTGTGACTTTTATTTTTACTACAAATTAACTTGATAATTAATATTTTACGTATCATAGAGGGCTTATACCTATTTATCTATAATGTATCCATATCATGAAGTATTATTATGTCTGTATGTGTATGTATGTGTGTAATAATACTTCATGATATGGATACATTATAGATAAATGGGTATAAGCCCTCTATGATACGTAAAATATTAATTATCAAGTTAATTTGTAGTAAAATAAAAGTCACACTTGGTGTTTCTAATTATATGTCCACCACTGTAGTTTAAAATTCTTATGCCATGCCAATTAACCCCGTTGTCAAATAATCTCATTTTACGCTTATGTCTGATTTAGCCCGCCTACTCATTATAAGATTTTTCCATCAGAAAATTTCTGGCGCGACTCAGAATTTGCCGATCCCGGTAGCCTGTTGGCTCTAGTATGTACAAAATGTTTGCGCAGAGGGTCGTCGAGCACGCGTCAGAAATTTTCTGACAGATATTTTTTTCTGAAAATGTGCGGTCGGTCTCGAGAAATTGTACTACGTTGTACTGCCTACACACAAGTTTTGTAGGCGTGTCTAAACCAGAGTGGTAGCGACGAAGGTCAATCTAGGAATTACTTGATTATTTTGGAGAAGCATTTCGTTGTCAATTTATTATTTTATTTTTCTTAAAAGAGTATTGCCCTCACTAGGATTTCTCTTGTATCGTGGGTGCGTTTACTGACACAAATCTCACATACACAAACGCACGGACTCGAAACAACTATCTGTAGGCCATACAAATTTTTGTTTAGTGTGGGAATCGAACCCACGACCTGTAAAGCAGAAGCCAATCGCTCAATCACAGCACCAAACGTGTCGTCAAAAATTTCTGCTTTTTAATTCATTTTAATAGGTGCTGATGGAGATATTAGGTAAAATCGACTTATCTTTACTTTGCTGTCTAGTTATGCCTTCATACAAAAGTTTGAGACAAAATGTGTGCATATTATCCCTGCCACTGCTAAACGGTTTTAAACTACTAATGAGTTGGTAACTTAAGTTCTACAAAATAGGATTTTAAATGACGGTTTAAATAACAACCCATGCCTTAGCCGCTAAGCTACATAAATGTCATGTTTCCTTCGCATTAAAAACATTATCCCATCAAAAACGTTCAAGTAACAAATCCAAGTCGCAATAGTCACGACTCTTGCCGCAAAAAGTTCTGAGATCCAATGCAGAAGCCCAGTCTGCGGTGCGAGCACGGATCTTTTAGCGAGTCGATTCGAGAAATTTATCTAATCTAAACGTCAAATTTGACATAAAATATAGAAGAAACGACAACTGTTGTCATTTTATCTGTATCTATGTCAAATTTGACGTTTAGAATAGATAAATTTCTCGAATCGACTCGCTAAGATCCGTGCTCGCACTGCTGGCATTTCATTTATAAAGAAATTTTTCGGTCTTGGCAATCACGCAGCATAACTATGTATAGACGCCAGCACATAAAGCTACTACAAGCTGTCAAATTTCGTTAATAGATTTTCATCTTTATCACATAAGCATTAGGTTCAAGGTTGATTGGGAAATTTTTTCAGTTTCGGGTAGCTTGATGTGCTGGCATCTGTACTAGACTACTTGTTTACCGTGATAATGATTTGTTTTAAAATTAACAAGATATCTTGCGTAATACTCATATTGCGTGATTGCCAAGTTCAAAAAATTCCTACTAATATTATAAATTCAAAAGTAACTCTGTCTATCTGTTACGCTTTCACGCCTAAACCGCGGAACCGATTTTGATGAAACTTGGTACAGAGATAGTCTGGAACCTGTACCCCAAGTGTGAGTTTTTTTACGTTACTACTGTAGTTGCGTCACGCCAAAAATGTATCAAAATTTAGGCAACGCCTCTAGCGGCGAATAGCGTGACTAAAAATGTGTTTGACATTTTTGGCGTGACGCAACTATAGTAGTAACGTAAAAAACTCACACTTGGGGTACTGAAGGACAAAGGAAAAATACGGAATTCGATAAACGACATCCACGCGTGCGAAGCCACGAGCGACCACTAGTATGTTTATAAATGAAATGCCAGATTGGTATTGATCTTTTTAAGAATTTCATGGTAGAATAGATAATAGGCATTAAAATAAGTCCGTTTGTTTAATGCTGTAAAGTAAATGTGAAAGAACACATACCTATAAAAAAATCCTGGTTGCCCTTTGATTTTTGTAATTAAATCTAGATGTCAAAATTATTTCCTCATCCAAAATTCCAGCAAATCTTATCGTCTAAACATACCTGGAACTAAAATTACTTCCAAGTTTCAAACTTGCGCTCACTCCCGACCCTTTTTTACGGAGCTTCGTGGCTCCACAAACTTCCTTGATTAGCATAATAGCACCAGATGCGGGTAGTTATCTGAGAATTGCTGTGCAGCTGGCCTGCGGTCTCAACCTCAGGTTAGGCCTAGCGCAGACGACCGCTTTTTGTCGCAATTTGTGTCCGTCAACTGCCGATATAGGGGGCATAGTACACGTGCTGTGGTAGGTGGCGAAATACCTAACAGAATACCTATACTTCATCATTCAGCCGAAATACGTCCACTGCTGGACATAGGCCTCCCTCAAAAAGGGGGGGGGGGGGGGGGTTGCCGTAATCACCACGCTTGGCAGACGGGTTGGCGATCGCAGTATGGTTGTTGAAGTACTCAGAGAACGCTGCTACCCATCCTCTAGAGAATCCCTTACCTTTTACGAAACCCACATGAAGAGATGGGGTAGTGCTATTCTTTAAGTCCGACACTACACGAGACAATCCTCCGGTTTCTGAATTGAGAATTCTAGGATAAGCAGTACCTAAGTAACATTTGAGTACGGAGTTGTCAAAAAAATTACGGATTTTAAAGCATTTTTTGACACCTCCGTACTCAAATACTACTTAAGTATTGCTTATCGCGAATTCTCAATTCAGAAACCGGAGGTAAACCTGTAATAATTTGAGTTATTTGTTGTCATTTGTCTTTATAAGCAGCGCCGCCATTAATCGCCAAGATATCCTACACAGCATGACTGGTTAGTCACTTCATATACTAAAACTATGGACTTTGCTCATCATTCTGTGCCACTTTTACTAGGGAAGAAATTCTGAATTCGTGAAAAAAAATCTGCTGTTCTACAGGGTGTTAACGAAATCGTGTAATTCCTTCAAACCGCGTGATTTACTGGTGACACAGATTAACCCTAAAAGGAAATTTTCGGAAATCAGAGAATTAAAAAAAAAATTGGTTTTGTATTTCTGACTCTTTTTAGAGCCTTGAGTTATCTGACTGCAAAGAGCGTTATCGCGTTAGTCGTTCCTGCCAGCTGTGTCTCCGTACTTTCATTAATTTATGCATGGCATCGAAATGTCCACACAAAGAAAATTATTTTTTTGAAAAAAAAATATCTTATTTTTTACTGAATCCTTATTAGGTGGTTTAGATACGATCCGTAACAAAGCCGCATGAAAAAAAAAAGTTTTTTTTTTAATCAATCTACATATATCCCGTGCGGGGCCTGTCTACACCAGTTAGATCATGTGGTTTTAAGGAATTACACGAATTCGTTAACACCCTGTATACTAAACAAAACAATCAGGCCAAGCGTATGCTGAGACGCAGGTGACGCAAGTGCACGCAGCGCAGGGCAGAGCAGATTTTGTACAGCAGAAGCAGGCGCGTGTGACGCAGACATGCGTCTATCCTGCGCTGCGCCTCGTTGTAGTGCCGGCACTGATATCTGCGCGACGCGTGCATGTCGACACGTGTTTTTTACCGCAAATTCTAATTTTATTGCAATGACGGAACATTTAATTGAATTAGTACGTTGTGAACCTTGTTTGTATGATACTAATCATCTAGACTATTAAAAAAAACGTTCGTCAACTCGAACACGTCTATTAAAGTACTAGTTAAAACTCGAATGTGTCTTCGAACTGCGTCGCAGCATGCGATCGTGGCCTATGTCTGCGTCGCCTGCCCTGCCCTGCAAAATCTGTACTGTGCTGTGCTGCGTCACCTGCATCCTAGCATACGCTTAGCCTCAATATTGCTGAGCAAAATACAACCGAATTGAGAACCTCCACTTTTTTGAAGTCGGTTAAAAATGTATGGAATTGCAGTTTTTTTCTTCACGAATTCACCTTTTGTCCCATAGTAAAAATTGTAAAGAATATTGAGCAGAGGTTATGGTTTTCGCATGTAAAATGATTGGTCATGCTGTATACGAGTAGTCGGTGAGTCGGTCTCCGATTTTCCTTCTAGTCTCAGTAGTTCGGTTGTTTTGTTCGGGGCCGGACTACTGAGACTAACTTTGTCTCATTAGTTCGGTTATGACTTCAAACCGAACTGTTGAGACCTGTGTTCTGTAGTTCGGTTAATGATTTCAGTAATCTCCGGTCAGTATTCTTATGAATGTGCCTATTAATTAATAACTACTAAACTACGATTTCAGAGAACATGTTTGATTATTTTATTTATAATAAAGGGCTATGCAACTTTTGCCATACATAGCTGGCATGTTTTTTTTTTTCTTTTCGCCAGAATTGAAACCTAGGCCATATGTTAGAGGACTGTATGACAAATCAATAGCAAAAAGAGCTAGGTCTACTAACCGTAACAAAACCAAGTTAGAGAGTGTTTAGTAGATTGCTATTGTTTTTTATCAGGCGTTATTTTTCTTAAATAAAAATACTCCGTGTGATGTTTTAAGTTTCCCATTGTTAAATACTACCTACTCGGCTACTCTAATGAGTCATTCCGCGTCCCCCGCTTCCACATTATTATCTTAAATATTCTTTCTAGATCTTCTTGATAGAAGGGCTTAATGATGGCGTAGCAGCAATAAAAGGACATTCCTGTTCCTGTATTTCTGGGAAGAGAACACATGGTTGTTGTAGCCACGTCGTGTCTGTATTGTGGTATATGGCGTGGGGTAGACATCAACAAAACTTAGGTCCTCCAGCTCAATTTCTGGATTTCATAATAAGACATGATGTGGAAAGAGAGACGAGTACTGATTACGATTAATTAACTTTATCTATAAGAATTTAGTAGCATGTAATTGTTCTATGATAAGGTAAGGCAAAGATTTTTGTAAAACCAGAAGTACCTACTAATTATTTAATAAATAGTTTTGGTTTCGGTTTTTATGGTTGTATAATTTCTTTTTTGTAAGAATATTCCATAGTACAATTTAGAAAAGTAACCCAGAAGACTTATCCTATAGTGGATACGCGTTAAATAGTGTTGAAATAGCGATCATCGACTCCTGTCAACCACTGTACGCCCGTGATTGGGTTAGCGATACTTACTTATTGCGTGCAACGTTAAAAATTGCTATCGCAACACTAAGGGCGAGGCCCCACTAGTGCGTTGCGTTGCGTTGCGACGTCGTAGCGCTAGATTTGGACCAATGAGACGTCGCAGCGCTACATTTGGAATCTATAGATTGGTCCAAATAGATTGGTCCAAATCTAGCGCTGCGACGTCGCAACGCAGCGCAACGCGCTAGTGGGGCCTCGCCTTAACCGTGAAGCCACACTGCTCCGTTGCGTTGCGTTGCGACGTCGCAGCACTAGATTTGGACCAACCTAGAGATTCCAAATGTTGCCCTGCGACGTCTCATTGGTCCAAATCTAGCGCTGCGACGTCGCAACGCAACGCAACGGAGCAGTGTGGCTTCACTGTTACGTATACCCACTAACGCGTATCGATTCGATACGTTTATCAGTTTTTTTGCTAGTTTTAGTGATAAAAAAACTGCCAGTGCGAAAAAAATGTAACAGCAACAATCAACTTAATCTATTTAATCAGAGGAAACCTCAAAATATCACGTATGATTGTATTTTCATTTAATTATAATATAAGAAAAATAGGTAACGCGGGTAACGCCTGACAAAAAGATACTAGCAATACTTCTCTGGTTATCTTCGTTCGGTTACGGTTGATAGACCTGGTTCTTTTTGCTATTGATTTCTCGTATTGTCCTCTAACATATAACCTAGGTTTCATTTCTGGCGAAAGGAAAAAAGTAAAACATGCCAATAGTTTGCATTGGCCTTTATAATAAAATAATATTATGTTTACACACCTAACCGGACTACTGAGACTAATTTTGTCTCATTAGTTCGGTTATGACGTCAAACCGAACTGTTGAGACCTGTGTTCTGTAGTTCAGTTAATGATTTTAGTATTATCCGGTCAGTATTTTTACGAAAGTGCCTATTAATTAATAACCTCTTCCCTCGGACCTGTGCTCACAAGTAGACGTGCCTGTGAATTTATTGCCTATTTATTAGTAAATTTAATTCAATTAGTCGCAAAAAATAAAATTTAAATAATAGGAGTGCATAAGACATCAGGTGTCAATCATTGTTCACTGAAGCAAAGGGTGCGTCATTACAAACGGGTGAGACAACATCAACTCATTAACAAAATCTATTGATTACGCACAAGCAGCAAAGCGTATGTACTAACATACTTTTGTCTCACTTGCGCGCCCACTAGCTACTGATGTAAAATAAGATAGCAAGAGTGGCGACCGTTCAATTAAGACGTACGCCAGGCGGCCTTCATAGTGAATCTGTGCGTGTACGCAAGCGTTGTATGTGTGCGTACTTCAAGGACGATATCTAACCATCTCCGATTTCTGCACGCCTAGTACTCTCGGACAGCGACCAATACTAATTTGTAATGTGACTAAGTGAGATCGCATTAATTCATTCTTTTTTGCACGGTACAAGGACAGAGACTAACCGCCAGCGTTTTCTGTGCGCCGGGTATCCTCAATTATAGACGACTACGATTGAATACATCATTTTGTTTTCGCTGGACTTTGCTTGTCTCAAGCGTAACGAACTAACGACACTACGGTAGTGAGTGCAATAAACTCCTAAACTGTACTATTGCCCTGGTATACAAATGAATAAATCAATGTCTGAATCGGACCTAAATGAATTGTGTCAGGATAAAACCCCACCAGAATATGTCTATACTCGCGCTAAAAGGAGGAGGGAGGATGAGGAAACCTCCGATATAAAGAGTTTCATGTCTTCCCTTATGAATGAACAGCAGAAGGAAATAAAAAAGATTAGCTTGGTACTGTCAAATATACAACAAACGAACACAAACATTGAGAGCGCTGTTGCCTTTCTCTCTGCACAAAATAAGGATCTGCAAAGTAAAATTGAACAATTGGAAAAACAGGCTGTTAAGGACAGAGATTATATAACGGTATTAGAGAACAGAATGGAAGACATGCAGTTATCAAACCGGAAAACTAATTTTCAATTAAAAAATGTGCCTAGGACGAGTGGGGAAACGAAAGAAGATCTAATTGAGATGGTTCTATGTCTGTCCAATAATGTTGACTGCAAAATGGAGAAAAACGACATTAAAGACGTGTACAGAGTGAGTAGCAAGAAGGAAGTACACAATACCCCTATCATAGTAGAAACATCCTCAACTCTCCTGAAGACTGAATTTCTTAAGATGTGCAAGTCTTTTAACGTCAAACATAAAAGCAAGCTTACTGCCAAGCATGTGGGATGCCGCACCAATACGGATGCTCCAATCTTCGTGTCGGAGCAGCTGACTGCTAAAGGATCTCGTCTCCATTTTCTAGCACGTGATCTGGTTAAGGCTAAGAGGTATAAGTTTTGCTGGACGGCTTACGGCAAAGTTTATCTAAAAAGGGATGAAAATTCGCCAAGAATAGCAGTCAGGTCCGAAGCGCAGATCCACCAGCTGGCACAAGAAATATGACTGCAACGAAAACTTAGTGTTTACAATTTTGTTTTGCATGACTTTATGTCTGTTCTGGCCAGTTTGCTACTTTTTTCTATTTTTTTATTATTATATACTAGTTTTGTTAAAATTGTTACACATATACTCACATTAGCTGATAACTTCACACATAAAAATACTTCTATACATACACACACTCTCACCCACACCAGTCATACCACAACCCGAACGTACTTTTACTCATTCACTCTTCTTTCAACATACATCTGTACACCTCTCCACCTCACTCTTAAACACTTAAAAAAAGGGAAATCTAACATATTATTACACTTCTTGCTTACCAATACTACCTTGCTGGCTGTATATATCCTTTGTATACAAATACTATTCAAAGGTCACCCCTGGACTCGCCTATTTTCAATTAAATGGATAGTTCACTACACACATTGAACGAGATAGACAATGCAAATATCGCGCAGGCTTTTCATTGTGATATTGACGATTTATCGAAACATATACACGTCCAAAAGAAAGACCTAAAAATTTTTTGTCAAAATATAAGAAGTGTATATAGCAATATTGATGATCTTCAATTGACTCTGGCCTGTCTAAAATTTGATCCAGATATTTTGATACTGACTGAAAGTCAACTAAATCCTATTAAACCTATACCCACTATTCTAAATTACTCAGCGTTTCAAACTACAAATCATATAAATAAAAACGACGGTGTGGTAGTTTATGTCACTAATAACATTGAAGCAAATGTCAGGGAAATTAAATTGAATCATGCCTCTGCTTTAGAAATTAAAGTGAACAATAATATAATACTAGGTGTGTATCGATCTCCCTCAAATGTCAATGCGGACATGTTTATTAACTCTCTGAACTCATACTTGGAATCGATAAAATCCTATAATTGCATTACTCTGGCTGGGGACATAAATATAAACCTTACACCAACACTATCTGAACAAGCCCAGGAGCGAAATAATAGACAAAATTACTCAGCAATGTTAACTATGCACGGGTTGATGCCGGGACACACTTTTCCCACTAGACTAAACAACTGCCTGGACCATCTTATGATAAAGCTTAATAAGGAAAAGTCTTCTGCTCATATTGCTGTCTTAAATACATCTATTACTGACCATTCGCTATTATTCCTAAACTTATCTAAAGTCAAGTTAAATAATAAAAGTCAGAAAACAAAAACAACTACAGATTTCAATATGGCACTAAAATCTTTATTAAATAAAAAACTTAGTGAGCTGTTATTTTCTAGAGACCCGGACCTTGTTGCAGAAGTTTTAATCAATAAAATATCGGAAGCTTTACAGGAAAACACTAATACGACTAATATACCTAAAAGTAAGCGGAATATAAAACCCTGGATAACCCCCGGCATCTTAAGATGTATTAGAAATAGAAACAAATTGCAAAAAAAACTAAGAAATGACCCACATAATGAAATATTAAAAATTAGTTATAAAAGATATCGAAATTATTGCAATCAATTAATTAAAAAACTAAAACGTAATTATGAGAGAGAACAATTGGCAAACTGTACCAAAAACAGTAAAAGGCTTTGGACAAATATTAAAAAAATAACGCATATGAAACAAACTAAAACAGATAACACTCAGCTTTTAGAAGTAATGTCTTCACCAATCGAAGCTGTCAATCTTGTAAATGATTATTTTGTAGGAATAGGTAAACATCTTGCAGAGAAAATTTTTCCGAGCTCTGGCTCAAATGATAGGATTGCTAATGGAGCAGATAATGAGCAATTAACATCACTCGTACTCTTAGATACAGACATTGACGAAGTGCATTCTATACTCATGAATTTAAAGTCGAGTAGTGCTCCTGGCTGCGATAATATTCCGACAAGTTTTCTCAAATTAGCCAAGCACGAAGTTATTCCTATTATTGTTCACCTGGCCAACTTGTGCTTCGATAAAGGTATCTTTCCTAAAGTCTTGAAGAAATCTATTGTTACACCAGTGTACAAGAGTGGGGCCAGAGACGATGTCAGTAACTACAGGCCAATATCAGTATTACCTTCCATATCAAAAATATTAGAGAAGCTTTTAAACAAGCGATTAATAGACTACTTAAATAAATATCATATACTATCAGATTCCCAGTACGGATTTAGACAAGGCAAATCAACGGAAGATGCGGTAACAGCCATAACATCTCTTATTACTGAAAACCTTGATCGTGGTAAAAAATGTCTTTCGGTTTTCCTAGATCTTAAAAAGGCTTTTGACACAGTCTCCGTCCCCACTCTTGTACGAAAGCTAGAATGCATAGGAATAAGAGGTACACCCTTGGAATTATTCAAAAATTATCTTTCTGATCGGAGGCAAAGGGTTAAGATCGGTCAGCACACAAGCAAGGACTCAAAAATCACATTCGGAGTACCACAGGGTAGCGTGCTCGGGCCGACCTTGTTTCTAGTTTATATTAACGACCTGTGTAAATTACGGACGAGTGGTGCCCAGGTCTTTTCGTATGCTGATGACACTGCGATAGTCTTTGCTGGCGATAGTTGGGAATGTGTGCGCAGAAACACGGAATTAGGAATGTCACGGGTTGCTTCCTGGTTAAGAACTAGTTTACTTACGCTTAATAATCAGAAGACTAACTATATGTGCTTCTCCATAAGTAGCAAAACCCAGCCTGATACTAACTTTAGTGTGAAAATACACCAATGTGACAATATCCAGGACTGCGACTGCACATGCCCGACTATCGAGAAGGTAGAGAAAACGAAATATCTGGGTATTATACTGGATCAGCGACTCTCCTGGCACTATCAAATTGAATTGGTTAGTGACCGATCCAAAAAACTAGTGTGGATTTTTAAACAACTAAGACATGTAGCTTCCTCTAATCTAATCAAACAAATCTACGTTGCTCTCGCTCAATCCATTTTAACCTACTGCATCCCTATTTGGGGTGGCGCCTCTAAAACAAAGTTTTTAGAGGTAGAAAGGGCACAGCGCGCCATACTAAAGACTATATATTTTAAACCGTATCGTTTTCCCACATACGAACTCTACAAACTATGTGACCTTCTAACTGTAAGAAAGCTATATGTTCTAATTTCTACTTTGAAGATGCACAAAGTAACAGTATTTGACCCTAGCAGCTTAACAAAAAGAAGAAAGTATGGTGGTATAACCGGGGTTAGAGTTCGCACTGCATTTGCTAGACGACAATATACCGCTCAGACTACTTTTCTTTATAACGCGATAAACAAAAAATTGGCAATCTACCAAAAAACACATTATGACTGTAAGAAAACGCTAACTGCTTGGTTGATGACTCTCACCTATGAAGAAACTGAGACACTTCTACATCCAGTGATATAATACCGCCTTACTTACACTAACTACAACACAAAATACACATATGAAACTTTTCCTTTACAAACACCCTCGCTCTCAAACACGTATAACCCCCCCAACCCCCGCTCGCCATACACGCACACACACACAATCACACACGCACACACACACAATCACACACACGCAATCATACACACACGCACACACAATCACACATACACACATACATACACACCTACACACACACATTTGACACACTTGAATACACTTACAAAAATGCATCCTTACTTAAATCTTAACTTAAATCTAGATTTTGTTAAACTTAAATTATTTTCTATTAGTATTAACAGGCTTCGTTTGCTTGAATATTATAGTTATGGAAGAGGGAGGTCTTCTGCTACAGGTATCTCCATACTTAAAAGAAGATCTCTACAATGTTTTTGTTAAAACCTGTATTTTCAAAAATAAACTTTATTATTATTATTATTATTATTATTATAACTACCAAACTACGATGTCAGAGAACATGTCTGATTATTTTATTTAGAATAAAAGCATTTTATTTTGGTATCTTTTTTAGTATCAACAGTTCGATTTGACGTCATAACCGAACTAATGAGTATAAATTAGTCTCAGTAGTCCGCTTCCGAACAAAACAATCGAACTACTGAGACTAATGAAATGAAATTGTTTATTCTGCAAATTGGATATTTAAAAATCACTTTTACATGTTGGTTTATTTTTTTAAAGCTAGATGTTGTCAGCGTTTCCTATCTGACTACCTGTTAGAAGAAAGGCCGAAACAAGAGGTACGCTTTTCACAATTTAAGTACAATCGTACTGCATTGCGTGTTCACTCAAATGTTCTATCCTTTTCTCCGTCTTGTTGGCCAGACGCGAACCGGCTTTATGTAGAACGTTAGCATAAAAGTTTTTTTTTAAATGTCGCAGCATTATTCTGAGATAGGAGCGTTTTTTGGCCTTGTGAAGCATGATATAAATTATGTATATGTTGTCAACTTTTGTAATTCCCTGTGCGAGACCAAAATAAATCTTTTTTTTTTTCGAAAATTTCATGTTCCATTTTCACATTTTTTTGTCGGATTGAATCGTAGTCGGTCGTGTGTACGTCCACTTAATCAGAGCTAATATCGCACTTTGTTTTGTATTCGGTTTGTAATACGGGAACGATATTAAAATTGGCATCGGAATTGTAGGGTTAAACGGAGGTTTTACACGCTATCAAATGCTGAGTAGACAATAGAGTTGAAAACAATTCTTAAAACAATGAACTTAGGATTGCAGATTGAAAACAAAACTGAATTTTAGCCTTAATTTTTTTTATAGCTTTCTTTGTTTTTTTGGATGACACGTTTAGCGTAGCGGCTTAGTGATCGGCTTTCCGCACTACGGGTTTCAGGTTCGACAGCCGCTTGGAACAAATATTTGTATGGTCTACAAACCGGCATTCTAGTTGCGCAACACACTCGTAATCACCATGGCTTTGATTTTGACAGGTCAACAATATCCATTGCAACGTATGTATTAACAATCCGACTTCTTTACAACTATGTACCACGCAATGAATATTGTTGTATTGTTAAAATCAAAGCCATAGAAATTACGAGTGTATTGCGCAAGTAGAATGCAGGCCTGGGTCTTTGTGCATGTAAAGATTAATGTTTGCAAACGAATCCGACACAGGAAAAGTCCTAGTATGAGGGAACGTTTAAAAAAACAGCCATTACAAGAAATTTTTGGTCGTCATTTTTTTTTAAATTATTTAGAAAAAATTATCAATTATCATGAGGTACGTTTTCATCATTACAATACACAATACTCTTTATTGTACACAAAAACAAACAAGAAACAGTACTATAAAAATAGAGATGTACAATGGGCGGTCTTATCGCACTAGGCGATTTCTTCCAGACAACCTTTGGATGGACATAAAGCGCAAGAAAAAAGAGAGGGGTAGTTCTCGGTATCATTCATCTCATTTATCAACACATGTTATAAATCTCATCATAATTTAGACAAAAAATACTTTACAAAAGCATCCACTCCATCACAAAATTGTTTTCCATATTTTCCATTTTCGCTGAAAAAGGAACAGATTATAAAAATATGAGAATTCCGTTAAAATAACGCCACCCAAGAGACTGGAAAGTGATAATTCAAGTGGCATGGTAGAGAAAATGCGAAATATGAGTAAATTTTTTCCGAGCAGTCCTTGCATTTTCAGGTACCCCAAGAGTTCTTCAACGAAGTCAAGTGTTGCAGCAATCCGGGCTTCTCGTAAAGTTGGCTCGCCTAATTTTAGTAGCGTAACTTTGCAGCTTGAGATAAAAATGAAATTTTGGTGTTACGTTGAAATGTTATTTCGTGGTTTGTAGAGAAATGTTTTAAATTGTGACACGTGGCTTTCAAGAGGTTTATTTTTAATACGAAAAATATTATTAAAAAAACCGGCAAAGTGCAAGTCGAACTCGCGCACAAAGGGTTCCGTACCATTATCTATAGAAACCGCAAAAAAATCACGTTTGTTGTATGGGAGCCCCCATTTTATTTTATTCTGTTTTTTAGTATTTTTTGTCATAGCGGCAACAGAAATACATCGTCTGTGAAAATTTCAACTGTCTAACTATCACGGTTCATGAGATACAGCCTGGAGACAGACGGACAAACAGACGGACAGTGGAGTCTTAGTAATAGGGTCCTGTTTTACCCTTTGGGTACGGAACCCTACAAACAAACAACTTGTAGAATGTTTTTTTTTTTTTTTCTATTGTGCTGCTGTAGGTGGTCCTAGGGGAGCCTTCCTACGTAACCGGGCAGTTATTGGCGAGACCTGAAGGGTCTCCAGCCAATGGGGGAGGGAGCTTGGATTAAAATTACCTATTTTATGGTGGGTACAGGCATACACGCTCAATCTTATTTGCACAAGTAAGCATGTACGTTGATACGTAACGTTTAAGCCCAACGGTGTTGTTATTATGGACAGTACTGTTTGCGCAAGCGTTTGCACATACCGTTTGCGCATGTAAGTTACCGTGTGTAGCCGGACCATCATTTATTTGTCCACACCGGGCACATTTTACGATAAATGCGCTGCAACTTGTATCAGGGGTGTGTGTATCGCATGTGCCGCAACATTTTGCAAGTAAGTTGCGTCCATGCATGACGCGCAACACGGCGTGCAACATGACGCGCACCTATTTCGCATAGCATGTAATAGGGACGAGTTGTCATAGGGGCGAGTTGTCGGGGCGAGTTGTCGGGTCGAGTTGTCAGGATCGAGTTATCAGGGTCAAGTTGGCATGGGGCCGAGTTGTCAGGGTTGAGTTGACGGGGTTGTGTTGTCACGGAGTCAAGTTGTTGGGGTCGAGTTGTCTCAGTGGCGAGTTGTCGGGGTCGTGTTGTCAGGGGGTTGACTTGCCGGAATTGTCGGGGTCAAGTTAACAGGGTTGTCACGTGGGCGAGTTGTCCGGGTCAAATTGTCACGGGGGTGATTTATCGGGATCAACTTGTCGGGGTCAAGCATTCGCTGTTGAGTTATCTGGCTTGAATTCACAGGATCGAGTTGTGTTGAGTTTTGTTACGGGGTTAACTTATTGAGGTCAAGTTATATCTTCTGCATTTCATGGTTTTCAGCGTTCCGTAATTAAAGGGTGCCAACGAGACACTATTACCACAGTGTACCTACTTACTACATACAGTGGGTCAACGCCCATACATTTGACAGGTCTTATGAAATGTCAAAATTAGGTATGTAGGGGCGGAGGTTATGTCCCAAGAATGCAGTATGGCTACTCGGGACATAACCTCCGCTCCTTCACCCCGCAACCCCACGCACGATTGCTCTGCGACAATGTTCTACGTTGACCGACTGTAAGGAGTAAGATATAGGTAGACTGTGCTATTACTAAGCTTACGCCGTCTGTCCATTTGTCTGTCTGCACAGGGCTGTATCTTTTTAACCATAATAGGTAGCCATTTGAAATTTTCACAGAATATTGTGTTACTTCAGCCTCTATCTTGGCATTAAAAATGATAAAAAATCTAAACCCCAAAGGGTTCTTGTACGGGGACAAACATGAAACCTCAATAACTGCATTTTTTAAAAGTTCTTTATTCCTATCTTAACAACGGTAATACATACAGCCGTGAAACTTGCTATGATTGTAGTGCTTTCTGTAGTTATATAAAAAAAACAGTTATTTTACACACATTGTAGGAACCCTTGGTCCGTGAGATCGACTCGCACTTGGCCGGTTTTTCCAAGTTTTGTCCGACCAATTTTGAGGAGCTCGTGGCTAAATAATTACAGCCGCATAGACCGATCTTCCGGGTTAAGCCACGCTTGCCGAGGTTGGTCTGTGGATGGGTGACCATTTTCCATAGCGAGTTTCCTCCGTGCCTCGGAAAGCACGTAAAGCCGTTGGTCCCGGCTGTCATTTGTAGATCTTTGACAGTCGTTACTGTTGGTCAGAAGCCAGAAAGTCTGACAACCAGTCTTACCAAGAGTATCGTATTACCCAGTTACTGGGTTGTGGAGGTCTGATAGGCAGTCGCTCCATGTAAAATACTGATATTCAGCTGCATCCGGTTTGACTGGAAGCCGACCCCAACATAGTTGGGAAAAGGCTAGGCAGATGATGATGACCGACCAATTTTCTCGGATTCGAATCAGACGCTACAGACAAGCGCTCTGAGGGTAAAAATTAATTACCACTAAGTATCTTTCTATTTCTTATATAAACTTGAAAGTCAGACGCCGTTTTCTTCCGGCAATAGAGTTTTTACCATATTTTACAATAGTTTTGCACCCACCTGAGACTGTCCATAACTGTACTCCAATAGTGCAGCCGTAGATAGTCCCCGGTTGGTGCCCCACCCCATTGTATACAGAACCCTTGGTCCGCGAGACCGACTCGCACTTGGCCGGTTTTTCCAAGTTTTGTCCGACCAATGATAAATGATATTTAATGATGATGATAAATGATATTTATTTCTGTAAATAAATCTGTTACATACACTTTTACAAGTCAATGTAATGTTTTTTAAGACTAGATGGCGCAGCCATTTCCTATCTGACCAGCTCTGAGAAGAACAGCCGAAACAAACTCAGAGGTCGAGGTCTCTTTTAAAGTCCAGACATTGTGGTATAAACCTATGTGAGTGTAACAATGTAGGGCAACGTTTGGAATGGCCTTTTGAGAAAAGAGCCATAGCAGGTTTGAGTTGACCTTTTTTTTTTTTTTTTTTTTTTTTTTTTTTTTTTTTTTTTTTTTTTTTTTTTTTTTTTTTTTTTTGCGCTGGGAAAAAATGCAATTACGCATACCACGCCCATTTGGGGGAATGGGGGGCTATGTGGGACTCCCCGGGCTAGCCCGGTATACCCACTAAAACAACCCAGCGGCATTCCCGCATCGTCTGAGTGGAAGGGCACTGGGAAACCGGCATAGCCTTTACCTCCAGTACCCCTCCGACGATCGCCCGCCTTCACCGCGGCGGGCCCCGCACGAATGTCCCGCAGGTGGTGTGGAGTGCAACGCGGGCGGAGGCGCCCCCCCCGCGCCTGTCGCCCGCCCATCACCACCACGAGGAGGGAAAGCCGGCATATCCGCTCCGACCTCCTCCTCGCCCACAGAGGCGCAACGAGAGGGCATCCTCCCGCGCGCGCTCCGCCGCCTCCCTTTGCGATTACGTCCTCGCAAAAGGAGGCGACCGCAGCCCAAGATCCCTCGCCTCCCAGCGCGGCGCGCTCCGTGCTAGGGAACGGAACGCAACACGCCGGGAAGCGAGAGGTCCCGGCCGATCCCCGCAATCAGACCGCGGCGCGGCCCAGACTGAGCCGTCAATACCCAAGGGTGTGCCGCGCCGCGTCCTCCGCAGCACGGGTTCGTCAGCCGGCTATTGCCAGCTGACAAACCCGTCGCCCCTACAAGGCTCGTTCCACCATGCCCTCTCCTAGATGAGAGGGCGGGGAAGAGCCCTCCCTCCCATGGCCAACTGGCCACCCCCCCATGGTCAGAATTCGCCACAGACAATAGCCTCCGGGAGCTCAGAAGCTATTGCCCGTGCCCAGGGTGCACCGGCCCGAGCAACTGCTGTTCCCCCCGGACGTATCCATAAGGGACCAGCAGCCACCGGGCACACGAGGAGGTTTCTGACCACGCACCCCAGGTTTGAGTTGACCTGTCCCAACTGACGGCACGCATGCATCAGCCATCGTGTAGCTCAACCTTATTTTAGGGAGCTCAACGACCCGACGCACGACGACAAAAATCAGCCGGATATTAATCTCAATTTTCTCGGATTCGAATCAGACGCTACAGAGAAGCGCTCTGAGGGTAAAAATTAATTATCACTAAGTACCTTTCTATAATTATTATGCCACCCAATAGACCTAATGAAGGTACGACAAAGAAGCCTGACCTTTTAACCTACTCTATTGACGGTCTGATGACAACGCAAAAAAGTACCAAATCGAATCGAAGTTAATTAAGTTACACCGTCACGCCTTATTTTCGAGGGGGTAATCTGTAAGCAAAGGTGTCCTTGCTACACAACTACTAATACTGTTTCAAAGCAAAATTAGTATTAGTATTTGAGCTATCTATGGGGTAGGTACAGCTTTAGGCGAATACAGTGCGTTCAACTCACGAAAACGAGGCCACACTCCTTTTTGTGAGAAGTAGCCGCGTGGTGCGTACTCGTATGCACATGTCGCAGTATGATAGTTATAGCCGTATCGCGTATCGGTATATATGAATCGCTTTCGTATACTCGTAACTATGTTGCGGTATACAGGGTGTTAACGAAATCGTGTAATTCCTTCTAACCGCGTGATCTACTGGTGACACAGATTAACCCTAAATGGGAATTTTAAAAATAAACCAAATAAAATATTCAATTTTTTTTTTTGGTTTTCTATTTCTGAGTCTTTTTAGAGCCTTTAGTTATCCGAATGCAAAGAGCGATATCGCGTTAGTCGTTCCTACCAGCCGTGTCATCGTACTTTTATTAATTTATGCGTGGCATCGGAATGTTCACACAAATAAAATTAAATTTTTGCAAAAAAAAAAAACTTATTTTTTTACTGAATCCTTATTAGGTGGTTTAGATATGATTGGTAACAAAGCTGCATGAAAAAAAAAGATATTTATTTTTTTATTTTTAATCAATCTGAATCCCGTGCAGGGCCTGTCTACACCAGTAGTAGATCATGTGGTTTTAAGGAATTACACGAATATTCGTTAACACCCTGTATAATTATATCCCTAGGGATATATGTAACTATATTACGGCTATAACTACCATACACATCTACACACACATCTATACTAATATTATAAAGAGGTAGAATTTGTTTGTTTGTTTGTATGTAGGAGGTAATCTCCGAAACTACTCATCCGATTTCAAAAATTCTTTCACCAATAGTAAGCTACGTTATCCCTGAGTGCTATAGGCTATATTTTAGTATCAAAAAAATTAGGGATTCGTAAATAAATTACAAGTAAATTAACGCGAGCGAAGCCGCCGACAAAAGCTAGTATCTTATATTAGTGTGTCTGTGCTAATCTCTATGTAACTATACAGGGTGTTAACGAATTCGTGTAATTCCTTAAAACCACATGATCTACTACTGATGTAGACAGGCCCCGCACGGGATTTAGCATGATTAAAAATAAAAAAATAAAAATTACTATTTTTTCATGCGGCTTTGTTACCGATCGTATCTAAACCTAATAAGGATACAGTAAAAAAAAAAAATTTTTTGCAAAAAGAAGTTTTATTTGTGTGCACATTTCGATGCCACGCATAAATTGATGAAAGTACGGCGTCATGGCTGGCAGGCACGACTAACGCGATATCGCTCATTACAATCAGATAACTCAAGGCTAGAAAATGACTTAGAAAAAGAAAGCCAAATTTTTAATTTTCTTTGTTTTTCTAAAATTCCTATTTAGGGTAAATCTGGGTCACGTGGTTTGAAGGAATTACACGAATTCGTTTACACCCTGTATTAGTGTGCCTATAAGTGTGGCGATAGAACTCACATTTTTTATGCACTCTTTTGCAGTATAGCGATTTAGAAAAAGACTGGGGTGCGTCTTTGTGAATTGAAATATCTGTAGTTCTTTTTTTTCCTAACAGAAATCCGCAACCAATCCTTTGCTCGCCTATATTCCCTTTTTCCTACAGGAACTTGACCTTGAACCTGGGAAAACCTCAATCATTGTTGCGAACAATTACGCAAATGAAGAACACATTTAAATGTATTATCAAGCGGTTTTCCTACGACGCGTCCGATTTCTAGCGACTCACATACATCACTGAAACGCTGTCAACGACACCAGATACTTGACGTCACCGCTTCCCGCCGTTTGCTTATGTAATGTTGTGTAATTTTAGCCACAATCAAGGAACTTAATATATTCGAAACTGGAATGAATACAGACAAATGAAGGAAATTCAATAGTGAATAGTATCCTGTTCATATACTCGTAAGGGTCAAATCTTTTAGTGAAATACTGGAAAGTATCCAGTCCGATGGGTAGCTTTATAAGGAGCCCTCTGTCCTTTTCTTGCATACATGCCAGTGCATATAGAAAGAGTCAGAGAACTCCCGATCATCGTGTCGAATTTTGGTCAACAGTGCGCTTTCCAATTTGAATATAATAAGTTCTTTGGCCACAAGACATTAATTGTATATTTTAGCGAGTACAATTTCCATCATTACAGTATGGTATGTACGCACGGTGCCCTAAGAAAAGTATCCACCTAACAGACCTTTTAGCTCTGAGCGCAACACGTGGCATTCGATAATTTGATAGTGTGTTTGTTGTATTCAGAACCAAAACGTCAGTACACACGGTGAACCAAGATACTTGCACCTTTTTTTTATGGATGCGAAATCGTCGAATGACTCCTTCCGCTCTGGGCGGAGCGGAAGGGAGTGTCAGACTCTTACTGACTAAAACCCATCCGTGTTCCTCCTAATGCCCTTTGCGTTCCAAAGCCGCGGTAACTCTTTCGAACAAATTCCGCAACCAAGATACTTTCACCTACCATATTTTATTGTCGCCCCTAATCATTATTATGTGAACAGACGTTAGGTATACAACTATAATAAATTGCAACCCAACCCAAAAACGCTGCGTAGTTCGGTTAACCCATAGTTCAATAGTTTCGCGTTCATTTCCCCAGGCAGCATTTATTTATTGGGCGGAAACAGCCGTTCCATTTTTTCTTCCCACAATATGTAACATGAAACGAAAATAATTATACCTCAGTTACTTCGACATTTTCCGAATAATTTGACCTGAAACCTTTGTTGTGTGCGACGTAAAACTAGCCAAGACATCCACAAGACCTCTAAACGACTTCTTTCTCGATCGTTCATGCGTAAAACGCGAAAAGTATTCCCAATTTCTACGACAAAGGATTGTAAAATACTCTCAAAATGCCGTTTGTGTCTTAAAGTTGTGTTGAAGTTATTTTTAGATACTGAGAAGGGTAACAAGCAAGAACATTGGAATCGGTTTGTTAATGTGAATGTATTTTTAGATGGAAAAGTCAATGTCATGTCCAAGTTGGCAAAAACTGTTCTTAGAATAAATCTTGTTGGAATTTCGTTAATTAAAATGTAATACATAGCATAATATGAGGATAATTAGCCCACTGTTGGGCAACAGCCTATTTTCTGATTGAAAAGGGACCTTAGTACACCACGCTCGCGCTTGTCTGATGCGGATTGACGGACTACACGCACCATTGAAAACTTTCTTTACGATACGAATCTACACAGGCGTCAACATGTGCGGCTTGCCGGTTCTTCTCCATAGGAAACGACTAATTAGGACCATGCACCTAAATTCGAGTTTTCATAAGCGCCTGTAATGGTTTATGTGAAATAAAAGCTTTTGAATTTGATTTTGCGTAGCGTAGTACCTAATGAAGTTAAACCAGAAGGTATACTGTGGTTCAGACATTCATTACTAGCTGAAGACTAAAATTTTTACACTTCCACATTAACATTACTGACATTTCAAAATTTTCAGCCGGCACGGCGAGTTCCAGAAACGATTCGCTTCGCCAATCAATTTCCACCACTTTAATGGATCTCTAAACGGCATCACAGAAAAGGGTGACTCTATAGGACGTAAAGAAACCAAAGAAATCGAACTTTTTAAAAAGAGGACCTTTGCTTTACGAAAAAAGGATAATGAACGTAGAAGTCAAACTCAAACTCAAACTCAAAACTCATTTATTCAAAATAGACTAGAATGACTTAGTTCTTTTTGAACGTCGATTTTACAATATAGACATCCCCCAAAAAGCCCTCCCTTCACCGCTTCCTAGTGTTTTTGCTGTGAAGAAGAAACGGCGCAACAAACTCCCCAGCAACACAGATATGTCTGTCAAGTGAATAAATTAATTGACTCTATACAAAGAAAATCATAATATTTTTACAATAATAAAATTATGCACTTAAAGGAAAAGTAAAAATGAAAATAGTACATAAGTAGGTATATAAATCAATTCTGTATGAATTGAGATAAATCAAAATCGTATCTAAATAATATAGATACTTATCTAAACAAACACATAAAAACTAATGGTTTCCAGGGAAGCCACATGTGCAGAAAAGAATTAGCGCCACACGTCCCTATCGTCAACATAGTCGTTTATCTTATAGTATGCCTTTTTAATGAGAACTGATTTAACGAATGATTTAAATTTGCCATCGGTGAGATCCGTAATTGTTTTGGGAAGCTTGTTATAAAATCTAACACAATTTCCTAGGAATGACTTATTCGTTTTGGATAATCTAAATTTAGGGACTACTAATTTATGTTTGTTCCTAGTATTTATATTATGAACGTCGCTTTTAACATTATACATTGGCAGATTTTTACGTACAAACATAATATTTTCAAAAATGTAAAGGGAAGGCATCGTCAGAATATTAATCTCTTTAAAGAAATCTCTAAGCGACTCCCGAGGACCCATATTATAGATCGCGCGGATTGCCCTCTTCTGTAATATAAATATCGAGTCGCGATCGGCCGCTGCCCCCCACAGCAGAATACCATATGACATAATGCTGTGGAAGTACGCAAAATAAACAAGTCGGGCAGTAGGTATGTCAGTTAGCTGTCTAATTCTTCTGACTGCAAAAGCAGCAGAACTTAACCTACTAGAAAGGGCAGTTATATGAGCTCCCCACTGTAATTTGGAATCTATTGTTATGCCTAGAAATACCGTTTCATCTACTATGTCCAGTTTACTGCCGTCAAGCGTTATGTTTACTCCTACATGAGGAACGTTTGGCAACGAGAACTTTAAACATTTCGTTTTAGTGGCATTCAATAAAAGATTATTTGCAGCAAACCATTTAGAAAGAGCGGATAAACTACTATTTACATTTAAAAGATCTATGTCTTTCCTATTGATTTTAAAATAAGGGAAGTGTCGTCCGCAAACAAAATTATATCAGATAGTGCTGACATCATGTAAGGGAGATCATTAATATAAGCCAGAAACAGAAAGGGGCCCAGAATTGAGCCCTGTGGCACACCCATTTTTACTAGAGACCCTGAAGATGTTATGCCAGATATGCCTACTTTTTGTTGTCTTTTGGAAAGATAGGATAACACCAGTTCCAGCGGACGTCCACGAATACCGTAGTGATTCAACTTACAAATGAGCGTTTTATGATCCACGCAATCAAAAGCCTTGGAAAGATCACAGAAGATGCCAACAGCATCCTGTGACCCTTCCCAAGCCTCCAAGATATGAGTGACTAACTTCGCACCTGCGTCTGTAGTCGATCTACCCTTCGTGAAGCCAAACTGTCGATCGTGTAAAATCCTATTTTTATTAAAATGTGACAACATCTGTTCAAGCATAATTTTTTCAAAAATCTTACTTATTGATGGAAGAACTGAAACAGGTCTCTAATTAGAGGGATTATGCTTACAGCCTGATTTAAAAATTGGGATAACTTTGCTGTGTTTCATCAGATCAGGGAAATTACCGCTATCTATACTAAGATTAAATATTTTTGCAAGAGTCGGGGCTATACAAGCAATAATGGATTCAAGTACTTTAATAGAAATACCCCATAGGTCTTCAGTGTTTTTAATATTTAAGCTTTTAAAAGTTTTTACAACTGCAAATGGTGTAACATGTTTAAACTCGAAATTTGGAATATCTTTAGAAAAGAATTGTTTCAACAACGATTCTGCTGCTGATGGTGACGAGTCAAGTGACTTCGTGACTTCAATTGGTATATTTGAAAAAAATAATTCAAATGCATTAGCAACTTCTACCTTTTCCGATAAAGTTTTATTTTCAATTTTCAAAGATATTTCAGGATCCCTAGGATTCACTTGACCAGTTTCAGTGTTTATAACTTTCCATACCGCTTTTATTTTATTTTTTATTTTATTTTTAGATTTACTTATTTTACTACTGATTAATTTTGATTTAGCAAAAGTACATACCTTCTTAAATAATTTTGAATAGTTTCTGACATAATCATGAAAAGATTTATCAGAACTAAAAGACTTTTCATAGTATAAATCATAAAGGACATCTCTACTTTTTCTTATACCTTTTGTGGCCCATTCATTGAAGCTACATTTATTGTTAAATTTAATATTCTTTAAAGGGCACGATTTATTGAATTCTTGGCATATTATATGAAATAACTTATTATAATTTTGGTCAGGGTCATCTGATGTAAAACGAGTAAGACACAATTGAGTTTCAATATTATCCTGCAATGATTGCAATTTATTTTTAGTCATTAATCTAATTTTAATATTTTTAGTTGTTAATAACTGTTTATTTATTTTAAAGTTTACAATTTGACCCATGTGGTCAGATCTAACGCCACTAATTACGCATGCGTTGATTACTACACTATTTGTAAAAATGTTATCTATACATGTCCTGGTAGAGGCAGTAATTCTAGTGGGTTGATTTATAATATGTTTTAAATTAAAAGAATTAAATAATGCTAAGAGTTTACTCTTGTCGGGTGAGTCCACTAAAATATCAATATTAAAATCACCACAAACAAAAATCAATTTATTGTTCCTAAAAGCTTTTCCTAAAATATCTTCCATAGTAATTAAAAAAGAAGAAAAGTTTGACCCCGGCGGTCTGTACACACTTATTATAATACGATTTTCTATTTCTGCACATGCTACCTCGCATAAGCGATCAACAGAACATGAGGTGATATCTTTCCTTTCTTTAAATTTAAGACTATTTTTACATAGAATCAGAGTACCACCGCCCTCAGCTGACAATCTATTGAACGCACTGGCAACAGTAAAATTATTCACATTGAATTGCATTTTGTCTGGTTTCAACCATGTCTCACAAAAACATAAGACATCAATAAGATACTTATCCACTAAAAGTTCTACATCTAAAATTTTGCCAGAGAAGCGATTAATGTTCTGATGATAAAGTAGAATATTATCCTTCTGCTTCTCTATTGTCGGCTGAGCTAGTTTAAATTATCTATCTTAGTATCATTAGGACAACCAAATGATACTGACTCCTCACTTAACCTAACTAACCTAGTCTTTGTTATACTTCCTATAACAGTGTTAATATTGTAAGCTATCAGTATAGCGATCTGTTGTTTACATTTTTTGGGAAGAAACATAGTTTCACCCGTTAATTTAAATCCACTAATAAACTTATTAGTGTCAAAATACAATAATTTGTCACTATGACGACATGTCAACAAATAAATAATATTGTTCAACTTATGAACATAGTTATTGTCCTTATCAGATAATAAATTTGAGTATGGCAGAGCACATAACATAATTTTACCTATATTTAATTTTAATAAGTTGGAAACGCCATTTACAATGTCCCCTTTCTTTAATCCAATACTATTACCTATTAGCAGAACTACATTAGTCTCATTATTAAAGTTTGAGTTTACTATTTTGTCAACAATAAGATTATAGTGCAAATTAGGATAACAGTGGTTTGTTACACTATGGGTCAGATAACTCTGTAAAATAGACCCAAAACTGACTCCTATCTTGTCTGAGAAAACTACAGAATTAATTTTAGTCTTGACACTGTCACAGCTGGTCACAGGCTGAGTTGACTCTGGCAATGTTGCAACATGCTGGAGCTCAGGTAGGGAAGCAGAGTGGTCACAGTTGCGTGAGAAGTTGTTAGTCAGAGACTCAAACCTCTCAGCGTTGCACTTCACAATGTCCATTAACTCGCTGGCCTCCAACATGCGCTCATTGAGTTGAAGTTGAGTAGCTTCATACTTTAAAAATATATCTTGCAACTGGCTTTCCATAGGTATCAACTCATATTGTAACTGCTGTGTGTCTACATCGTACATAACCCTACTATGCTCTAATTCATTGGAACATTTATCTAATTGCCTAACTAAATTAATGCGGTCTTTTCGAAGGCTTATATTAATTTTAAATTGGTTTACCTTTTTAATAGCTATCCGGGACCGTTTAATTATTTTCTTGAATTTAATATATTTCTTTAATTTATTATGGCTTAACAATAATGGACATCGGGCAATAGTATCGTCTCCAGTTAGGTCAATTGTAATAGCTGGTGTGCACACAGGGGCAGATACACTACCAACCAACTCGTCATACAGCCGCTGGGTGGTAGAGGACTGTTGACTATCTTTTTCAGACTGAAATAAAGATATAGCCTTATGGGCTTCGCATAGCTCAAGCTCGAGTTCAGATATGCGATTAAGAGCTAGCTCGTGAGTATCACTACAATGTTGAAACGAAGACACTATTTGACGTAGCTGTTCATGTTGGTCGAGTAAGTCCATATGTTGAATGTGTAGTTCCGCCAGGTCATTCTTGAGAGAAGTATTTTTATCTATTATAATCTTCACTTCTACTTCGCTGTCGTCCCGTTCCTGCAGCAGTTGATTACACAGGGACTTAGAAGATTCAAGTTCTTTTAAGGTTGCTCTCAGCTTGTCCTCCATGTCTTTAGCAGCTGTTCTTCGGGTCATCATTTTCAGACTGGTGTTTTAATCACCTGGAATTTGAAAATAGACAGCTGAGTGGCAGAACTAAGATAGAGTGAGAAGCAGTTGTAAGAGGTAGATGGAAAAATAAAATTAAAAATTAGTGGGTATTGACCAGTAGGCAAAAGAGTAAGAATAAATTTAAACAAAGAAATAGATGAAATGAGAAGCCGAAGTAGAATTATGGAACTTTATATTTAGTTTGATTAAAAATATTGATTTATAGGGAATTTGAAAGCTATGAGAGCACAATGATTACACTGATTAACTTATTGGGTAGAATAATAGAACTTGATTATAAATATGTAAACAAATATATGCATTAGTTGTGATATTAATAATGTCAGGTTGTTATATAGCGTTTAGAAGTAATTAAGTACATAAGTAAAGTAAACTTTGAAGTTTTTATTGTCTGAGGCGAATGTTTTTGTCGTCGATTTTGCTTCCACAATTGTCAAGCAAAACGAGATATAAACTGTGCCGGTGTGTACTTGACGTTGCTCATAGCACTGAGCAGTGTAATAGGGTGATGAGTGTTGTGTATTTGTGAATATAATATCAAAATAAAACAGAATACTCCCTGGGATTGATGATTTCAAAATCCATCCGTTGAGTTTGACAGCCGGTAGAATTTATCGTGTTATATGAAGATTTTGCGTCAAAAACACCGAGAAAACACTGGGTACATTAATTTACAACTATATTTAATTATATCACTTAAAATTTACACTAAACTTTAACTTAAATTAATTTTCTAGATTAAATATTATAGGGAGACGTCTTTTGACGTCTGGTGGCCAGTGTTGCCAGCAGTGGAAAAAAAAAAAGTAAAAAGTATCGAAGTACGCATGTCAAGATCGTCGCAGGTGGCGTTCAATTGTCTCTGCTTACCCTGGTGGGAAATAGGCGTGAGCTATACGTATGCAAAACAGTTAAAACTTAATATAGTCTTTAGTCTCAGCTCTTTAGCTCTTTCAGCACTCGGTATACAAATGATGCCATAAACTTAAGATTGCAGATCAGCATAATACTTAAATGCGGCTCGAGTACAAAAATGCAAGTCAACTAAGAAAATTTCCATTGTAAGGATCTGCAAGGGAAGGGTGATAAGGTGTCCAATTCATAAGAAATTAGAGATTTTGATGACTTTATAATACATTTTTTCAAATGTCTCTTGCAATACAACTAGCAAGAAGTATTTTCTCTTAGATTCATTGACTCACGCCTGTAATCTCCTAAGGGGTACGCAGAGATGGTCTACTATCACAGGAGTCTGTCCGAACGACTGCACCAAATTGTTTTTTTTTTTTTTGTGTGCTCGTTATTGTCAGGACAAGGTTTGTACAAAAGAAAATTTAAAAAAAGACACGACAAAAAATATGGCGGTACGAAGTTCGCCGAGTCAGCTAGTATACTATAATCTTGGCTTGGAGAATGAGTTGGTGAACATAATACCTAACTTGTTTTTAAGTGCATATGAGGACGTGGACGTTCATTAATGTAAAGAGACGGAACAATAAAAAAAGTACCCATATGTAATGAACTTTGGTTGAATAAAGCTGCACTATAAAAATAAAATTGCTTTCCGCCTATTACTTAAACTGCCTTATAATGAAGACCCTTCGGCGTTGGTGATTCAGGGATTTTGCGGGCGATAATGGCAGATAGCCTTAATCACAGCCCGGGGTACCGCCGGCATTTCGGCTAATTGTACCCTTTGCTTTTTCGCGTTTTCTAGCACCGAAACTGCTGTGTAAGGCCCAAGTAATTGGCAAAACCTAGATTTGATCCTATTTTTGGAGATGGAGTTTTCAAAATGTATCTTATAATCGCCGTGTAGATTGGATAGGGTTGTATTCTTTTCGGTTTTATTTTGTGTCTCATTGGTTGTTTTATTTTTTTGTGTTAACAAGTTTGATACTTATGCGAGGAATGAGATTAAAACTTGATTGCGTTACATATTTTGTGAGTTATAAGAATGTTCTCTACTGACTATCGTAGGGTGTTTTTTTTTTCTGGACCGACTCTTAACTGTATACAACATAACACCTACCTTTTATAAAAGAAGAGGCGGTTTGTGTTTTTTTTTTTTTTTTGCATTGAGCCATATTTTGAAGTAGTTAAAGGTTCATTATTTTTCGAGTATTCTTATCATTTGTAATTTATTAACAGCTTTATTTTTCTCTTGTTTCCAGGTCAGTCCGAGAATCTACATAGAAAATGGCTTTTTCTAATGAAGAAAATGACGGGCGGAGTTTGTGTTTCTCTAGCTATAACCTGGGATTCTTCAAGTCACGAGTGAGTAGGTTACTTCTAGACAAGCGTGCACCATTGTCCACTACATCATTCCTAAACATCAGGTGAGATAGTACTTAAACGAGAGTCTATAACATAACGTAACATCACGCCTGTATTCCCCGAAGGGCTCGGCAGAGGTGTATAGTACACTCATTTCACCGTTATATTAAAGTCCTATGTAAGGGGGCGAGCCTATCGCCATCAACCGGTCACTAATCCAGACTCCGGGTTGCTACTGAGGAATTCCACACGGAAAAACCCAATATCACTTTGCCCGACCTGGGGATTGCAATCAGGGCCTCACGTTCAGCAGTCGCGGTTGCAACCACTACACCATAAGAAAAGTATAATAATTAGCCCATCGTCCAAAAGTGTCGATACTCAAACACGATGTCCAGCGCACCCTGGGCAGTCAGCCCCGCTACCAACCTTGCTGACTGGCCCAATCTTTTCACTACAGCATGAGTTATAACGTAAAGCTCGTGCCAGCAAGAGAGAAGAAGAAGCCCATTACATCCCACAGCTGGGCACAGCGGGGCTCTTCCAGGACCACTAAATCAGGCAGTCAAATATCTCTGGCAGCATCTATCACGCCACATGCGAACTATTCGATCCTACATCGCGATATCAAGATTCGACATGCAGATAGTATATGTATACTTATATGTATACAACCGCCCAACATTAACCATTGGGCAGTAGCCCGCACTACATGCAGGCATGAGACTCCGCCTGGTTGGAGGATCCTCCCTTTGGTTAGAGGAACACCACACTTCGTTCCTCTACATTAGTGACCCCGACGTGATCATCACAGACAGTGTTTCTACAATAATGACGTCACACGCAACCTTCCCTACCTACCTACCTACTGTAAAAAAGAATAATTCCAGTTAGGTATAACCCCATACCAAACCCACAAACCATTTTCAAAGTGTGTTTCAATTGGGCCGTGTTCTTGCGGCCGCCCGCTCTGATTCTAATCACGCGCTCGACGTAAATCTGTGTCGGAAACAACTTACAGACATGTTGTAGTGGAACGGTCGTTGGTGCATGTTTCAGCTATTAAATGGGGGTTTAGCTATCTGCTGGGTATTTTAGTAATGTTTGTATATTTTGTGGGATGTTATGATGAATTAATTGTTGGGATCTTGAATTTATACATAGTTAAGAACAAGACCGATGGAAAAAGTCTGTGTTTGGAACGTTTTCTCTCCAAGTTTAAAAAAGAGAAAATGAAAAAAAGGCTGCTATGTAACAAGTCACTCAAATAAATTGTCACAAATTGTCACAATGTACTAAATCACCCTACTAATGACTCGCACTGAACTAAATCACTTTACTCGTTAGTCAAGTCGTTACTCGCACTCTACCAAATCACTGTACTAAAGACACGCTGTCGACTTAATCACAATACAAAAAAACTTAACCAAATCACTCTACTAACGACTCGCACTGGATTAAATAACTCTACTGAAGACTCGCTCTCGACTTAATCACTCTACTAAAAACTTGCACTCGACCAAATCAATCTACTAATGACTCGCACTGGACTACTAAATACTCGCACTCGACCAAATCACTCTGCTAAATATTCACACTTGACTAATTTACTCTACTAACGACTCGTTCTCGACTTAATCACTACTAAAAATTTGCACTCAACTTAATCACTCTACTAAAGACTCGCACTCTACCATATCACTCTACTAAAGACTCGCTCTCGACCTAATCACCCTACTAAAAACTTGTACTCGACCAAATCACTCTACTAACGTCTCGCACTGGGCTACTAAATACTCGCACTCGACCAATTCACTTTGCTAAACATTCACACTGGACTAAATCACTACTAAATACTTGCACTCAACCAAATCATTAACCTACCTCATTCTCTGTCTAATGAAAACGTTGACTAGTTTTTAATTAAATCAATAAAATTAGTGACCTAGTAAAAAAAATGCAAGCACCGTTTTTAACCCATTTACCTAAATTCTCTCAAGCTAATTTAATGCGATTTAAACGATTCTTTTTTTGAAAGATACGTTTTATTATGCCTAGTGAATAGGTTAATAATATAATTATTGTATTACAATAATAGGTAACAAAATTGACAGCAAAAACTAAGATCACTCGCAGCACTTGCGTGTTCGGAACTGTCATTTTCCAGTGTCAATATTGATCATTTTTGGTTAGATCTTTTCCATAAGCTAGTGTAAAAGAGACATTTATTTCAATTTACATAATTTAGCTTTAAAAACATGTAAACTAGGTTGATTTCAGAATGAAAATGAGTATTCAAAAAGTCATAAAACAATTTTAGTTGCAATAGAAATTATACTATGTTTAATGAAATAATTTCGATATGAATGATGATAATGAAATAAAAGGCTCTAATCCCAAAGCGTGTTTAATTGAAAATTTAAAATGGATGGAGTATCATATTTTGCAGTATTTAGTAACCCGACTCTAAAACACTTTGGATAGTTGAATTTCAATTAATTTATTTCTAAGATAGACAACTATTAATAAGATAGAGTAATAATATAACTAAAACATTAATAAGCAAATTATTCATTAAACTACAAGCCTTAGGAAAATCGTAGAATTTAGAAGATCAGTACTAATCATATTATCAGCCTATTTATAACTGTCCCACTGTTAAAATGTCCCTTAAAAGGGCTCCGTTTGTGTCCGAAACCAGTTGGAAAAGCCCGAAATTGCAAGTGAGTAAACCGTAACTAATCACAAGAGTATCTACCTAACTGACCTTTTAGTTCTGATCATAACATTCGATAATGTGTTTATTGTACTCAAAACCAAAACCACAGTAAGGTGGATACTTATCTTAGGCCACCGTGTGTACATTATTTATTTATTTATATTCATTAGGAAAACCAACGGCTACAAAAAAAATGAGTAATTAAAGTTAGTGACATAAAGCCAATTACAGGTTTTCACGAATAGCAACAGACATTAAAACAGAAACTTAGGGAACACTTGATAGCACAACAATTACGATTCAATAGCATAGTCTCAACATAAAACCAAGTACACGTCACAATTAATTGAAAAACTTAAGGTTAAGCGCCCTTCTTGCCGTGCCACTATTAGTAACAAATGGGTCAAATGAGAACTCCTTACAAAGTTTATTAAAATCATTGCTTACTCGCACAATGTAAGAATAATGAATGAGTAAAATGAGCAAAATCAAAATTTTTTATTTCACATAAACCAATACAGGCGCTTATGAAAAGTCGAATTTAGGTGCACGGTTCCAATTAGTCGTTTCCTATGGAGAAGAGCCGGCAAGAAACTCCATGGTTACTCTTGTAAAAAAAGGATATCTTTAACAACTTCAGTAGATACAGTACTATGATTTAGGATAGGTATGAGAGAACAATGTAGTCTTGACCACAGACCTGTGAGTAATGTAATACAAAGTCTTGAGTACAAAAATTAACCAAAAAGAAAGAATAACACAATATTAATAATAGTAATTTACACAATTATATGTATAGGCAAGTCCACGAAGTTCTCACATTTACAAAAGATAAAATGAAGCTAAACTATATAAAACAATTGACATGATTAATGTCATCAAAACTTTAGAGATAAAATCATTGTAAAATAAGATAAAAGATATCTTGAGAGTAATGATAGCAATAAAAATAAAAAAAATAATCATAATTGAGGATAGTTAATAGACATACACATACGTCGTTAATGAGGTACCAGGGAAGCCACATGTGCAGGAACTAATGCCAGCAAGTACGTATAAGCAGTACTTAGTTCATAAAAATATGACAAGTCTTTACCGCCACGAAACTTACATTAAAAAAGTATTCCGCATAAAAGACACAAAAAATCTAGCACAGTGTTACACGAGGGAGAAGAAAAATGGAGAAATGAAATTCTGTAACGTGAAAGCGACGTAAAAACGTTCTGGAGTCGATTCTAAGGCACAATAAATCATCGCAGACAGAGCGCGAAAAGGTTGAAAGGCTAAAAGATTTATCTTTTACTAGGTTCACCCTTGACTTTACCCGTGTTAATGATTTTTATTCTTTTCCGAAGAAACATTTTCTTATGTAAGTTTTTAAACTGACATGGTCACTAACACAAAATCAATGACATCCAAAAATCGGCCATAGCTGAACATCTTTTAGAATAGGGACCGAAGCATTGGATTGAGTTACCTACATAGCCCTCAGGTCATCTCGACAGAACGCCACTATCTACCTAGACTGGTAAGAGAAGCCATAGAGATTACCAAATGTAAGAACTTCAACCGGGAGGATGGGTTTCAACTGTCGAGGACCTGGAATCCAGTGATTCAATTGTGTAAAAACCGAAAAACTACTGAAAAAAGTTCGCGAACGGATACAGTGAGTTTTGTTTGTCGGGAACGGAATCGTGTTGTGAGTGACATAAGTGACAATGGTAGTGGCGTCGAACGCAAAAAACGAACAAGAAAGAGGGTAGACCGTTTTGTCTGCTCATAAACATCCACCCGTAATTACTTCAGTTCATCCGTGATCATGGCGCTTGTAACAGTGCCGAAATATCGGAAACTCAAAACAAATAATAAACATGTTAAATATTCCGTTCTAAGTTCTAAAAATATTTTCTTATTCTATAAAGTTTTCAAACGTCACAAAAGATTAGCTGGTCCAATCTTTTATGAGGTTTCTTATCCAGTTAGTAGTGGGCGTTGCAAAGACGAAGCGTTTTCAAAGACCGTTTCGTGTTCTGTGACGATAGAACTGTTTTACGACCTGAGTTTAACCAGTCTTCGTCCCGCAAACCAGTCTTCAAAATGTGTGAAGCGATTTTTAACTTACGACTAAAAAAATACCGTTGAGAATGCAATGGATTCAGCCGAAGCACTCGTCTCGTCGCGAATCTTCGTTCCGTTTGTTCGCAAAACTGTTCCCTAATATAATAATGAAAATTAAACTTTATTGCAACGAAATACAGTCGATAATCTATTACCAGCAAAATCAGTTGTTAGTGTAAGTAGCCGCAACCAATTCACTCGACGAACCTTACTGGTACTTGATCTGTATACGTATTAGTACTTGTCCTGTTTTGTTTGATACGTTTCGGTTTTCGTCCATCGACAACCGTTTCGGCGACCAGTTTTCGGCCTAAGGAAAACGTCGTCTACAAAAAATTCGATAACGACCCACAAACTTATGACGTTTTCCTCGCTCTTGACCAAGTCACTCAAATAAATTTTCGTACTGGACTAAATCACTCTACTAATTTTTCGCACCGAACTAAATCACTCTACTTGTTAGCAAGTCGTTACTGGCACTGGACTAAATCACTCTACTAACGACTCGCACTGGACTAAATCGCTCTACCAAAGACTCGCTCTCGACTTAGCATTCTACTAAAGTCTCATCATCATCATCATCATTCAGCCGAAAGACGTCCACTGCTGGACATAGGCCTCCCCCAAGCCATGTTGGGGGTGTTTGCCAAAATCACCACGCTTGGCAGGCGGGTTGGCGATCGCAGTACGGTAGTTAAAATACTCAGAGAACGCTGCTGCCCATCCTCTAGTGAATCCCTTAGTCGCCTTTTACGACTCCCATGGGGAAAGATGGGAATAGTGCTATTCTTTACGTCCGTTTACTAAAGACTCAGACCACAGTCTACCTATATCTTACTCCTTACAGTCGGTCAACGTAGAACATTGTCGCAGAGCAATCGTGCGGGGGGTTGCGGGGTGAAGGGGCGGAGGTTATGTCCCGAGTAGCCATACTGCTACTCGGGACATAAATTCCAGGGCTCGCACTTTTTGATTTCAAATTTGATTGATATCGTTCATAGAAATTATATTAATTTATTATTGATATGTATGTGTACCTATTACGAGAATTTTATTATAAAGTCTGTTTACTAATCCAAGATGGCGGCATACATACATTTTCAAATGATTGTTCGTGGGAAGTCATTTCCACGGTTTTCGGGGTCACTGATGCCGAAAATGACGTCAAAATCCAAATCCAAGATGGCAGCCATGAAAATTTTCATGTGATCATCCTGGGTGTCAATTTCATGGTTTTCGGGGTCACTGATGCCGAAAATAACGTCAAAATCCAAATCCAAGATGGCGGCCATCAACATTTTCATCTAATCATCATGGGTGTTAATTTCATGGTTTTCGGGGTCACTGATGCCGAAAATAACGTCAAAATCCAAGTCCAAGATGGCGGCCATGAAAATTAGTAAATTAGTCGTCATGGATGTCAAATCCAAGGTTTTCTGGGGTGCGGATGCCGAAAATGAGGTCAAAATCGAAATCCAAGATGGCGGCTACAAAAATGTCAAATTCGTCGTCACGGGTGTCATTTCCATGGTTTTCGGGGGTACTGATGCCGAATTTGAGGTCAAAATCCATTTCCAAGATGGCGGCTATTAAAATTTCAATTTAACCATCACGGGTGTCATTTCCATGGTTTTCGGGGATGCTGATGCCGAAAAAGAGCTCAAAATCCATTTCCAAGATGGCGGCTATTAAAATTTCAATTTAACCATCATGGGTGTCATTTCCATGGTTTTCGGGGATGCTGATGCCGAAAATGAGGTCCAAATTCATTTCCAAGATGGCGGCTATTAAAATTTCAATTTAACCATCATGGGTGTCATTTCCATGGTTTTCGGGGATGCTGATGCCGAAAATGAGCTCAAAATCCATTTCCAAGATGGCGGCTATTAAAATTTCAATTTAACCATCATGGGTGTCATTTCCATGGTTTTCGGGGATGCTGATGCCGAAAATGAGGTCCAAATTCATTTCCAAGATGGCGGCTATTAAAATTTCAATTTAACCATCATGGGTGTCATTTCCATGGTTTTCGGGGATGCTGATGCCGAAAATGAGGTCAAAATCTATATGGAAGATGGCGGCCATAAGAAAAATCAAATTAGCCGTCATGGGTGTCAAATCCATGATTTTCAGGGACGCTGATTACAAAAACAAGATCAATTCTCAAACACCAAGATAGGGACCACGTTTTACCTGGCAAATCTCATTTAACTGGTAAATTTTTTTGACCGCCTTTTATTATCGAGGAATACTTAGGCTTTATTTCCGGCATCAGCACCCACAAAAACCATAGAAGTAATAACCATGAATAATAAGTAATTTTCTATGACTCTATCGTAGACTTGCGAATAATTTATGACTCTTACCTACCCCCGCAAGCGTTAGCCACTGCGACTGTAACCTCGATAAAATTTGTAGTTTTAAATATTGTTAGAATATTCTAGGATAAGATGGCGAAACTGCTGCTACATACCTTTGCATTATTTTGTCAATCGTCAAAATTACGCATGCGTGGTTTTCTTTTTGCGTGTCACTGTTTCTATAAAACGTTAATTAATTTGGACGTTTGTTTGACAAAGTTTGTGCAATTTGTTTTATGTGACAACCCTATGACAAGTGTTACCAATTTTGACATTTCGTAGGACCTGTCAAATGTATGGGCGTTGACCCACTGTATGTAGTAAGTAGGTACACTGTGCTCAGACGTTCTCTAAATAAGTTTACTAAAGACTCGCACTGGACTTAATCATTCTACTAAAGACTCGCACTCAACCAAATTACTCTACTAAATACTTGCACTGGACTAAATCACTCTAGTTAATACTCACACTACTAAATCACTCTACTAACGACTTGCACTTCACTCTACTAAACACTCACCCTTTTAAGTCACTCTACTAACGACTCGCTATCTATTAAATACTAGCACTACTAAATACTCACACTCACCTATCCTCGGAATGACCGCAGAAAGCGCAGCTTAACCTTCCGTTCCGTTTCACGTTAGAGAAACGTTTTTTTAAATAAATATATTTATTTTCAGTGCACAGATACAAAGTTTGTGGTATCGATGTGTAATGAACCTGAAAAAGATTTGGCACCGAACCTGACTGGACGACATTATTTGCCAGTCATTATGCTCTTCACTCTATACCATACTAGTTTTTGCCCGCGGCTTCGCTCGCGTTAATTAAGCTCAAAAAAACTCTTAACACACTACTAAAGTTTCTTTGCATTATAATTCAATCGTGATTCGAAAGACACGTGGCGCCATTTATGAACGTTATTGTTGTTTTCCTCGGGAACAGTACTTTTTTTCGGGATGAAAGGTACCCTATGTCCTTTTCTGTACACCTGACAACGTAATAATAACCGGTTTAGGCTTGAAAAGGTAACAAACAAACAAACTTACTTTCGCATTGATAATATAAGTTAGATAGATAGATAAGGCATTTATTTGGCACATACAGAAAACACAACACACAAAAGCACAGTAATATAAAACATAATACTAGAACATAGAAATATTAAAATAAAAACACGTTAAAATTAAAAGACAGAATAGGGTATCTAACTACTATTAAAAATGTACAACAATTTGGTATTATTTTAAAGAAAGTGTAGGAAGAACACGTTTTGTGAACTGGAGACGAATCCTGTCTCCAGACAACTATCCTATGTATTCCAAGACATGATCTATCTGTGTGTCAAGTTTTATCCAAATTCGTTCAGCTGTTTATGCGTGATTGAGTAACAATCGAAAAAAAGTTTGACCACTATCTCGCATGATGGTAACTGAAGATATGGTCGACGTGCACGGTTACCTAGAAGCAACCTATTCACTCGAAAGAAAACTCTAGCTAAGGAGAGTGGGCAGAAAAAAACACAGAACCAACAGAAAGAGCTCGTGTTGGTATTTGTCACACTTAGGGCTGATTTTTCAATCGTCAGATAACTTTTATCTGGGGAATAAGTTTAAGGTTTTGACAGCTTTTCTATAGAAAATATGTCAAACCGTCATATTTATTCCTTGGATAAAATTTATCTGACGATTGAAAAATCGGCCCTTAATGTCATAAACAATCCAGCACATCTTTTTTTCCCTTGGGTCCAGGAAAGCCCAGTAAAATGAGGTCAAAGTTTGAAAAATAGTCTGTTCTGTAGTGATACCAATACGACTTGTTTTTGTTGGTTATTGCTCTCCTTTACCTTTCATTCTATATATAGTCTTGTGCATTACTACATACACAACAAGAAATAGAGAAATATATTTTATAAGAAAGCTACAAAGTTGATTTGCACACATACAATTTTATCGACTTTCAACTCAATTTATTTTATGCCGAGCAAATATATAAACCGGTTTACGAACCAACATGAAAGATAGTTGTATCGTGAAATTGAGATACCTCTGAGAATTTCATGCGGTACCGTAAGTAAGTACCTACACAAGTAGTACATAGATACAAGACGTAATTTTACATGTTTTACATCAAAAGACACGTCTGAACCGCAATGCGTCTTGTTTCGTCCACTTGTCTACTGAAATATGAATTTAAAGTATTTTGTGAGTGGCATTACGGACTTTGAAAGAATAAAGTATTCTGTTACAACTGGAATCTCTAGAGATCCAAAGATATAAACAGCCACTGAGAAACTAAGGATGTACGTGTACAAATCATTTTGTCTTGTAAGCTACTGATTCCTGTAAAGAATTTTTGCAAAAGAGAAATTCTGTGCAATGCATGTTAGTTATACTGTGTACAGCATGTAATTGAAACTATGCATAGCGTGTGAGTAATTATGTGCACAGCATGCAATTGATACTGTGAACAGCATGTCAGTGATACCACAGTGTACCTACTTACTACATACAGTGGGTCAACGCCCATACATTTGACAGGACCTATGAAATGTCAAAATTATGTAGGGGCGGAGGTTATGTCCCAGGTATGCAGTATGGCTACTCGGGACATAACTTCCGCTCCTTCACCCCGCAACCCCCCGCACGATTGCTCTGCGACAATGTTCTACGTTGACCGACTGTAAGGAGTAAGATATAGGTAGACTGTGGTGATACTGTGCACAGCATATCAGTGATACTATGCACAGCATGTCAGTGTGCACTGCACTGTGCACACATGTAGGTCATAATGTGCACAGCAAGTAAGTGAGACTGTGCACAGCATGTTAGTGTTAACTGTGCACAGCATGTACTGTGCACAGCATGTTAGTAGTAACTGTGCACAGCACGTTAATGGTGACTATGCACAACATATGAGTGATGCTACGCACAGCATGTGAGTGTTACTGTACATACATGTAAGTGATAACTGTGCACAGCGTGTAAGTGATTCTGTGTTCAGTATGTGAGTGATACTAGGCACAGCATGTGAGTGATACCGTGCACAGCATGTGAATGATACCGTGAATTACAATCGTGATTACCTCGCACTAGTAGCTTGTATACGCTGCAAGAAATGCACGCGACTGATCTGTGAGTCTTGCTTCTGTATTCTTATTGAATGTGACCTTTAACAACTTTGGTATGGATCATTACTAGTAATTTTGGATAGTCAAACTGCTGGCTTTTTACAATAAGAGGCCATTTACCTGTCACAAACCTATACCAGATAAATTTTACTACATCAAGCGTGGTTCCGTATGATAAAACAACAATGATTGTCTGAATTTAGATAATACATATTATTCCTTATGAGTCTTCATTCAACTGTAAAGTTATTGTGATTATTCATTAAACATCTATTTGAGGTTTGTATCAACAGTAAGCTATTGTGGAGTGAACAATAAGCAAGATGCGTCGACATGAATGATGAATGTGTAGGTACCCTTTTAAGATTCACCCAAAGGGTGCCAATGTGGCCCTATTACTAACAGCTGTCTGTACGTCTGCAATAAGTGTATATCTCGGCAAATATCGAGTGTGCGAGAGTATTACTCGCACTGATCCGGTTTTTCATGAACCACTAACCGTATACAGTTCATTTCTATGAATCGTTTATTCAAAAAACGACACGTCACGACTCGTGTTGTATTAAGCGATTCGTGGAAATAATGTTGAGCTACATGATAGCTGATGCATGCGAACCGTCAGTTGGAACATGTTAACCCAAAGCTGCTATGGCTCTTTCCTCAAAAGCCCATTCCAGATATCCTACATTTTAACTTTCGCATAGTTTTTATACCATAGTGTTTGGTCGACCTCTGAGTTTTTTTTCCGCATTTCTTCTCAGAGATAGTCAGATAGGAAATGCCGACACCATCTAGTCTTAAAGAAAACTATATAAAATTAACCTGTTAGTGTCTGTAAAAGATTTATTTATTTATCATTTATCATCACCTATGGCGTTTGGAATCGTCACTACATTTTGCCGTGTCGTGAGCAGTAGCGAATCAGCCTAAATACGTTCACCTCGCCAAGCGTGTATTGAGAAATGTTATTTAAAGGTTTAGTAGAATGGAATTAAGTAAGCCCAGTAACAACTGTGGTAAGAAAAATGTTATTATACTAGCGACCCGCCCCGGCTTTGCACGTGTACGTTTTATAGCTTAAAACCTTCCTCTTGAATCATTCTATCTATTAAAAAAAACCGCATCAAAATCCGTTGCGTAGTTTTAAAGATCTAAGCATACATAGGGACAGACAGCGGGAAGCGACTTTGTTTTATACTACGTAGTGAAGCATACTACATCACATTTTTTTCGTACTCATTGAATATCGATCGATATAAGGAGCTCGTGGCTAAATAATTACAGCCGCATAGACCGATCTTCCGGGTTAAGCCACGCTTGCCGAGGTTGGTCTGTGGATGGGTGACCATTTACCATAGCGAGTTTCCTCCGTGCCTCGGAAAGCACGTAAAGCCGTTGGTCCCGGCTGTCATTTATAGATCTTTGACAATCGTTACTGTTGGTCAGAAGCCAGAAAGTCTGACAACCAGTCTTACCAAGAGTATCGTATTACCCAGTTACTGGGTTGTGGAGGTCTGATAGGCAGTCGCTCCATGTAAAATACTGATATTCAGCTGTATCCGGTTCGACTGGAAGCCGACCCCAACATAGTTGGGAAAAGGCTAGGCAGATGATGATGAATGTCGATGTTACCATAACATTTGTATAAGTACTCTCATTATTTAAGAGAAATGTAATGTTTTTTTTTTAGAAATAACTGTCTGTAAACCGAAGGTTTACTACCCAATTGCAAAACCTAAATAGCAAGTTTTAACGTTTAAAATACAGGGTAGTGCACTTTTGATAGAAACACAGGTAATACCCAGATTTAAGCTCGCACTCTCTTCAATAGTGTATCTCCGGGCTATCTCCGCATTATAAATACAGAAGTGATTCTGTAAATATGTTATGCAAGCCGTTCTCTCCCGATTATTTCCAGCATTTTCAGAGAACGGAACCCTATCTTGATGGAATTACTTTGAACTGTATGTGTAGCAAGTTTACTTACATACAGTTGCCGCAACGTAATATCTATCTATCTATATAAATAAAAAGAAAAGTTCTGACTGACTGACTCATCATCGCCCAGCCCAAACCCCTGGCCCTAGAAAGCTGAAATTTTGCACAAAGGTTCCTTTTATAATGTAGACAAGAGAAAGGAAGGATTATTAGAAATTCAACCCCTAACGGAGTTAAATAGGGGATGAAAGTTTGCATGGAAAATCGTCACTTAACAGGTTCAAAATTTCACGCAAGAGAAGCTGAGTGCAAAATCTAGTATAACATATTCAGCCCATTACCACAGTGTATCTACTTACTACATACAGTGGGTCAACGCCCATACATTTGACAGGTCCTATGAAATGTCAAAATTATGTAGGGGCGGAGGTTATGTCCCAAGTATGCAGTATGGCTACTCGGGACATAACCTCCGCCCCTTCACCCCGCAACCCTCCGCACGATTGCTATGCGACAATGTTCTACGTTGACCGACAATAAGGAGTAAGATATAGGTAGACTGTGCCATTACTGTCCTTCTGCTGGACACGGGTCTCCTTTCAGATCAGAAGGGTTTAGAAGGGTTTTAGTCTTTAATACACCATGCTGGCCTGGTGAGGGTTGACGGACTGCACACACATCGAGAACTTTATGAAGTATGGCGTGGCAAATGTGACTACAGGGTATCCTGGAGGGTATCCGGCACTGAACGTGTTAACGGTGAAGGAAAACATCGTGAGGAAACCTGGACTTTATGGTCTCAAATCACCTACTCGCAGTGAGCAAGCATGCTGATCAACGCTCGTTCCTTCTCTGTATAAGATGAAACAAATAAATAAATGTTTCCTTATCTTTATCATTACCTTGCAGTGGGACTGTACGAGCCCTACTCGTACGTTTCATATGCTCAGCAAATTTTATACTCGTGTAACCTAAATTAAATTATAACACAGGTATTATAATTTGATGACTAGGCGGTCCGCACATCCATATCAACAAACATTGTCATTCTCATAGCATTTAATAAGTCATATTTTTAGTATATCAAACGCACTCAAGCAGGATGGTTGTTTTATTCTATCACATCAGTTAGTTAGAATGCCATGCACATCAAAAGGCACCAGCAGCTTAACCTAGCAGGCATCAGCAGCCGTTAGCTCATATCAAGCATTTCGGTTGTTTTAATAACAAGAGTTAGAATACCGAGTTTAACAAACAATCATCATTCACAAATGCAGGAAAACATTCCTACATTTTTGGTCCTTCAAGCCGGACAGTTAAAGGCTAATATTTATTTTATTTTATGCTGTTTAAATAAAGTTATCCCTTTCCCCTCGGGTACTAAATTAAAACATTCTCCAAAACTTGAAGTGCCACTCATATTTTTTATTTTCACAAAAAAATACAAAAAAAAAAAATGACACTTTTGTTTTATTCAGCCAGCTAGGAAAAGTTATACAATTTGAGCGAACATTAAGTTTTAATTGTAACGTTAATAAAATACAACCCTAATGTACTGTTATAACTTCTCAGTTAACTTCGGCAAGTGGCCGTAAGGTTTCGTTTTCAGGTAACTTTGTACTGACAAGAAATTTACGGGGTTGTTTACTTAAATTATTTTTGAAAAATGGTTACTTACTCGTACTTCCAAGAAAAAGGAGGTTCTCAACTCGAGGTGTATTTTTAGTTTATTTGCGATGGTTGCATGTAAAGGTTTAAGATACTTTATGTATCAAAAATAATTGCGGCAAGTACATTCAATTCTATGAGAAAGCAAAAACATTAATTAAAGAAGACGATAGCTTCGCCATAGTAAACTAACATAAGAGTAAAAAAAACATTGAAAATATGGTATTTCAGTAGGCAGTGTTTTAAAAATTGCAAGAGAAATATAACTTATCAAAAAAAAAATTGTCCCCTCATTAGGAGTTCTCCTGTATCATGGGTGCATTTACACACACAAATCTTTACATGCACAACGCCCAGTATCTGTAGACTATACAAATATTCGTTCCGTGCTGGAATCGAACCAATTAACCATAGCGCAGAAGCCAACTGCACAGCCACTGCACCAAACGTGTTGTCAATACCATTAATTTTGATTCCTTAATCGTATTTGATTACTAATATGAATTTATCTCACAAAAGTTACATTACAAAAATCACTACATCATCATCATCATTCAGCCGAAAGACGTCCACCGCTGGACATAGGCCTCCCCCCAAGCATCCCCCCAATCATCCCCCAAGCATCGCCACATACATCGACCGGCCCTGTGCTTCTCGCATACAGAGGTTTCCCGCGACCTTCACCAGATCATCGGTCCACCTTGTGGGAGGCCTACCCACACGCTGCGTTTTCCGGTACGCGATCGCCACTCCAGAACCTTTCGGCCCCATCGGCCATCCGTTCTGCGAGCAATGTGCCCCGTCCACTGCCACTTAAGTTTGGCAATTCTTCGAGCTATGTCGGTTACCTTGGTTCTCCTGCGGATCTCATCATTTCTGATATGATCACGCAGGGTAACTCCGAGCATAGCCCCCTCTATTGCCATTTGGGTGAACTTGAGCCTTCTTATGAGGCCCATTGTGAGCGACCACGTTTCAGTGCAGTATGTAATCACTGGCAACACGCACTGGTCAAAGACTTTCGTCTTGAGATACTGCGGTAGTTGGGATGAAAAGGTTCTACGCAGCTTCCCGAACGCTGCCCAGCCGAGTCGGATTCGACGATTGACCTCTTTTTCAAAGTTGGACCTACTTAACTGGACAGTTTGCCCTAGGTAATCGTCGACAACTTCGAGTGTAGAGTCTCCGATCTTCATGGGAGTGGGTGTTACATGGATATTTGACATGATCTTTGTCTTATCCATGTTCATTTTAAGACCCACTCTTTCGGAAGCTCTACTAAGTTCATCGAGCATTGTACTGAGGTACTCCATGGTCTCAGTCATGATGACTATGTCGTCGGCAAACGGAAGGTGAGTGATGTACTTGCCGTTAATGTTGATGCCTAGCCCTTTCCAATCCAGAACCTTGAAGACATCCTCCAGTACAGCGGAGAACAGTTTCGGAGAGATGACGTCTCCCTGCCTCACACCTCGCTGCAGAAGGATAGGTTTCGAGGTCTGATCCTGTAATCGGACTGACATAGTGGCGTTTTCATACAAACACTTCAGCACTTCGATGTACCGATAGTCAATCTGGCACCGTCTGGCACTACATAGTATAAAACAAAGTCACTTCCTACTGTCTGTCCCTATGTATGCATAGATCTTTAAAACTACGCAACGGATTTTGATGCAGTTTTTAGAGTGATTCAAGAGGAGGGTTTATACATATGTATAATACATTGCACCCGAGCGAAGCCGGGTCGCTGGTAGAATATAATCAAAATCCCTCTTTATCTCTCGTCTACATCACAAAAAACATTGGTTAGTCACGTACCAAGAAAAAAAGAACTTTTAGAATAAGTTTCTTGAATCAAAGAATTCAGACGAAACTCCTTTTGAATTCTAAATCGGACTTTGTTTCCATAGGATAAACTTTTGTAACAAGTTAAACAAGGCTCGGTTTACGCCAACTCAGAAAATTCTAAGAAAATCTATTGGGGGATGGAAATTGCTACTATTTGAGGATGGGTATCTACTGCAAATGTTTGGTTATCAAACATTACACTAATAAACGGTTCTGGTGAACTGGTGAAACGCATCGAAGTGGATGACAGCACAATTAAGTGAATTGATATTGTATAATGAATCGATACGGATGGCTTACCATCCGTGGGCCACTAGGGTCTGGTTGAAAACCAGCGCCAGGCATTCCGTCTGGCATATGCTGAACCAGCGCCTTTTCAGCGGAATTTATTTTAGAAATAGGTAGTGTTAATTAGGATATTATTATATGTTATTAATTTGTGCTGAATAAATGATTTTTCTTTCTTTCTTTATACGTACGGCGCGGTTCTGAAGACGTTATCCGCATTCTGCCTAAGGCCGTTTGTCCACCGCCGCCGTCACACAGAACGAGATGACGTTGCCGAAGTAGCGATACATACATCACCATGACTGCGTGTCCACTGCACATCCGTCATCCGAGCGCCGTCATCTCGGTCAACGAGATTGTCAGGAAATCGGCGCTACCGCTAGAACTCCGCCGAGATCGTGACGGACCGAAATGCTGGGAATACAAAACACACCTGCACTTGTCCACTACATCCGAGATTGACGGCGCCGGTGCACGGATGTCTATCTTATGTTGAGAACCACCGAGATCGGTCGCGGTGGACACACTATCGCCGTCACGTCGTTCCGAACTCGGTCCGACATAATCTCGTTTCTCGGTGACGGCGGCGGTGGACAAACACTCTAATCGCTCGCTAGTTCACACACGTACAATCTGGTCAACAATTTGAATATTTTTTTTGTAATATTAAAACGAACGCTGACGAGCGCGCACCTCTCCTCCGTCTCGTGGCTACATATAACTCACTCTTTATTGATTTACGCGGCGTCTTACGTAGGCGGTTCAAAGCGACGCGAATTGTGAAGCGATCCGATGACATGCGAGTTCAATGCGATGCGGCGGCTTTGTCCTGCAAGCTCGCGAGCCGCCCGCCGCGCGCCGCTATCATTCAGTAGCACTGTATGGCACCGCATCCAGTTCGCGCGAAAATATCAAGCCAACTGATTGCGTTCGCTTCGCTTCGCGCCGCGCCGCACCGCACTCCACGTGCGTGTGGTCACGTAGGCCACTTCAATAGGTATCGACTGTTTGTTGTTTTCACGTCGCGCAGCGTTGCTTCGCGTCGCTTCTAGTTCGCTCACGTAGGATGCCGCGTTAGACTTTTTGAATTATCGCAACCCAAATTTAAAAAACCGGTTTTGTTTTTAGTCACCCGTTAAAATAATTGTGCCACAGTACGATTTCGAGTGTCGGTACAACACTAAAACAAATAAAAAACGTGATGTGCAGTATGGGCACGTCTGTCACGTCACATCCTCTCGTCTAAATGTTTTTTTTTTTCGTGGACAGTTTTTTCATTCAACTTTTGTTAATTATATAACGTATAACTGTTTTTTGTCCCAAAGAAATAAAATAAAATGTGAATATAGTGCGTTGGGGTTGACGCCACTTGATTTGGCCTGTGCAGGTGGGATAAGTGCGCGAAAACTTCAACATGTTATGTTTAACAGCATCGGCAGACTTCGTAAAACCGATCACTTCCTAACTGAGTGCGACTTAAAGACCACGAATGTTTATTAGTATTGCAGTAAAAAAATATCTTCACGCTGACGAAATACTGGGTGCAAGGGATGGTGTACTTAAAACTGAAACAATGAATTCAACCCATTATTCTGAGTCGAAAATAAGTGTTTTTTTTTCTCGGAATTTTCCGAATTTACTGGAAATTGCTAATTTGTCTATGTTTTATTGTATTTCAATAAGTGTTTTGAAAGGTAAATAAACTGGGTGTAAGAGACCAAAAATTGACACAGTGAATTTAGTTCATTATTTTGAATTGAAAATCCGTGGAAAATATCAACGAAATCCTTCGAATTTTCCGATTTATAAAAAAATACACTTTATTTTTGCAATGTGCTGTGTGTCCTAATAGGATTGCTTATTTAACATCAGAGAAATGTAAAATTTGTGAAAAGAAAAGTCGGAAAAGCCGAGCAAAATTTCCACTTATTTTCAATTCAGAATAATATATGATAATAGGCTGAATTCACTGTTTCAGTTTTCGGTACACCGTCCCTTACACCTAGTATAAATGTGTGGGGCGTGAAAATGAGCCATCGGTTGTTCGATCAGGTATATCTATATAACTTATTAGACACTTGAGAAAAGGTAGTGTCATCCTGCTAATGAAGAAGGTCTCATTGGCATCCTTATCGCATTCAACCTTGAATAATTCAATATTCAGCTGATTGATGTGTCTACGTCGACATCTACGAAAAATGGGCCGCGTCTCTGTGATTGATGGAATAATGTCAAAATGATTGCTATCATATCGATATTATGATTGATAAAGGGGTGTAGACTGAAAAAAGTATGAGTAGATAGGCATTGAACATTTTTTTTGTTGAATTTAATTATGACGATTGATTCCCGTGTCAGTGTGAGCTAGAAGATAACACTTTGACAGTCGCGCGGAACTGCGTCGCGAGCGGTTGTGTCATAGTAGACTCGCTGTTTCCGTGCGGTTTTTTTTTTATACCTACCCTCATGCGGCCAAATGGACGAAATAAATCAAATTTTGAGTGATAAGAGGGAGAGTGAGATGAGTGAAGAAGAGTTATTGAGCGACAGCTCAAAGTGCGAGCAACAAGTACAAAATGTTCAAGTTGAAGTGCAATGTGAGACGAATAGTTTGGAAGAAATTGAGATGAATTTACGTGCTAATAAGAGGAATAGAAATGAGAGTGAAATAGTTGATGCAGAAGAGTTTAATATGGTTACTAGTAGAAGAGCTAAAAGATTAACAAGAAGCAACTCTAATAATGAGAGAATAGAAATGAGGAAGAGTGAGGATCGGAATATAAATAAATTTGAGATATGCATGACAAATAAAGAACAAATACCTAAGCAGATCGGATTAGCAAAGTTATTAAATTCAGCGAATATACCTCCCACTTTAAAGGTTACATACAGAAATCCATACAAAGTTTTAGTACAATTTGAAAAGAAAGAAGATGCAATTAAGATGATAAAGAACAAAAGTCTGATTGATAAGGGGTACAGATGTCACTTAACAAGCGAAGTTAATTCCTCATATGGTGTGGTGAAAAACCTTGAGTTGGATGTGGAGGAACAAGAAATGTTGGAGAACTTCAAATCGGATTGCGAAATCCTATCAATTAAAAGACTAAAGCGCATGTCCAGCACAGGAGATTGGGTTGACAGTGAGACTGTTCGTTTTTGTTTTAACAGTTCCAAAGTTCCTACACATATTTATGGATATGACTGTCGATTTACAGTACAGCCATATATATTCCCAGTGTCACAGTGTTCCAAGTGTTGGAAGTATGGACATTTAACTAGATCTTGTCCAAGTAAACACATAGTATGTCCAAAATGTGGGGAAAGACACGCAAATTGTGAAACAGATAGGTACATATGTATAAATTGTAAAGGGAAACATATGGCACTGGACAAATCGTGTCCAATATTCTTTAAAGAAAAAGAAATTCGCAACATTATGAGCAAAGAGAACTGCCCGTATAGTATAGCGATGGCAAAATACCTCAAGGACAAAGCTTCTACAGAAAACTACTCAAAAAGAGGAAGTAACGCCGCTGTATGGAACCCATCAATATCGTTTTACACTAATAACTATCAGAATAGAACTTACCAAGAAGTTTTGACAGGAAATACCATACCGTTTTCTCAAGAACAAGAAAGAAATTTAGAGAAAGAAGAAGAAGATGGAGGTTCTGTATCATCCGTAGAGGAGAGCGAGAGTTATACAGAAGAGCAATCGAAACGCAAAAATAAGAAAAAAGATAAGCAGAAGAAGAACCGCCAGGAGAAAGGTGTTGTTAATCAGAATGAGCCCTCAGAGTTCACAGTTATTGGGAAAGAGACACAAGAAGCAACTAAAAAGAAAGAAAAACTGAGTTTTAAAAGTATCCTTTATAAAATACAAAATGTATTTTTTTCTAAAAATAATTCAGAGGATAAATTTCAACAAATTTTGAAAATATTAATTAATGAGGTAATTTCATTAGTCATGAATTCATTGAGTGATGGAGATTTAATTAGGAATATTATTGATAGTTTTTATAATGGATAGTAGTAATAATCAAATGAATAATGTTGTACTTAACATCGCGCAGTGGAATGCACAAAGTTTAATGCCCAAAAAAAATGAGTTTGAATTATTATTACAACAAGAAAAAATTGGTATCTGTCTCTTAAGTGAAACTTGGCTGAATGTTGATATTTCTCTACGAATTAGTAATTATAATATTTATAGACAAGATAGGTATGACTCTTATGGAGGTGTAGCATTGGTAGTGCATAAGTCAATTAAAGCTCACATTCATTCGATAAACTCGACTAATTCAGGCATCGAGGTAATATGCATCAGAGTATTAAATTGCAATTTTTTAGATTACGTTGTATCGGTGTATTGCCCCTCTAATGTAAACACAACACAAAATGACTGGGATTATTTATTTTCGCAATTCAAATTGAAATCAATAGTAGCTGGTGATTTTAACGGTCATAATACAAATTGGTCTTGTAAAAATGATAACAGAGGTAATCAATTAGTAGATTCGGCATTAGATCATAACTTTATCAGTTTAAATAATGGGCAGTCAACCAGGGTCAAGTTGGTGAATGGCCATTTACAGGAGACGTCACCAGATATAACATTTGTAACATCAGATATTGCAATATACTTTGATTGGCTTGTTACTAGTGAAAATTTGGGTAGTGACCACCTATTTATTACATATTCGATGCGATATCGTGATTCTCACAGATTCTCGAGGCGCCGAAACTTTAAGTTGGCCGATTGGAAATTATACTATAGTTTACTAGATGATTGTTTCACAGCGTCCCCACGAAGTACTGACATTCAGACTATGTATAACTATTTCATTGATCAGATTAATTTAGCGGCGGAGAAAACTATCCCTTGGAGTAAAGTAAATAATAGTCCGACACAACAATTCCAACCAAAGCCATATTGGAACCCAGAAATATCTAGGATAGTAGCTCAGCGACGCTTAGCTTTAAAAAATGTGAGGCGAAACCCTACACCAGAAAATCTAAAAATTTTAAAATCTAAGGTAGCTGAAGCGCAAAGGATTATTAGACAAGCTAAGTATAAGGGTTGGCAAACCTTTTGTAGTGCAATAGACGAGTCAACAAATTCTTCGGACGTATGGCGTAGGATGCGGTGGATGAAAGGGTTACATAATTCTTTCACAGAACCCTCTAAGGAACAGAAGGAGGAATTATTACAGTCCTTAACCCCCGATTTTGTTACACCGCCAACACCAATATTTAAATCTATAAACTCACAGTTGGAAGGGGAAATAACCTTAAACGAGTTATGCCAGAGTTTGAAAAAGAAAGACACTGCACCAGGAGTAGATGCCATTACCTATTCTATGATATTTCGTCTGCCACTATCAGCTAAAACGTATTTACTTGAAATATACAATCTTATTTATAAACATTCCTTTGTACTCGATCAGTGGCGTAATATTTTAGTGGTACCTATTCCAAAACAAAGTACTAGTACCAATATACTACCTAAATTGCGGCCAATATCGCTAATTTCATGCTTATGTAAAATCTTTCATACAATACTGGCAAAAAGATTAGAATGGTTTGTTGAAAGCCAGAAAATTTTATCACCTAATTCTACAGGTTTTCGTAAAAGTCAATCGTGCGTCGAATGCTTAGCTCGTTTGGTGTCATACATACAAATTGGTTTCACTAAAAACACTCCCACTGTAGGGTGTTTTATAGATATAGACAGTGCTTATAATAATGTACTGACAGATAAACTAGTTTTGATTCTTGATCACTTGAATGTTGGCTCTAAAATGTGTAGTTACATATGGTGCTTTTTAAGTAAAAGATATATTAAAATTAAAGAAAATAATTCTAATAATGAATTAATCAGGTGGACTAACAAAGGGCTAGCACAAGGAGACCCTATTTCGCCTCTGTTATTTAATATTATTACAACACAAATATGTAGGCAAATAAATAACAATATTAACATTCTACAGTATGCAGACGACTTTGTAATTTATACACAAAATAAAAAAATAACAAAAAGTAATAACGACATCCAAGGCGCCTTAGATATAATAGTAGATCAATTAGAACAAATTGGGCTGGAAATATCTCCTACAAAATCAAATTGCTGCATATTTAGTAGAGGTAGAAAGCGAGATACTGTAAACTTGGTAATGAATAACTGTATAATTCCTATTGTTCATTGCATTAAATACTTGGGCATTTGGTTGGACCAATCATTGTTATGGAGCAAACATATAAATGAAATACGTGAGAAATCGCTAAAAGTAATGAATATACTCAAAGTTTTGGCTGGATCTACATGGGGAATACACCCTAAGCATCTCCGTAGACTATACATATCCCTGGTAAGAAGTAGGATGGACTTCGGTAGTTTCTTGTATCATAATGCAGCTAAATCACACTTGATTAAGTTGGACAAAGTACAAAACATTGCATTGCGTGTGGTGGGAGGATTTATCAAGTCTACCCCAATACACGTAATGGAATCTGAGTTGGGTGTTTGTCCACTTTCCCTACGTCGTGAATATTTAGCAACGAAATTTTGTTTAAAGTTGCTTTCATGGTCTAACAATCTTACAATAAATTTATTGACGGAACTCGAGGATCTGTGTGAGCGAAGTTATTGGCATAGAAAAACAAAACCATTGTTGGTATCTGTATATAGCAATGTTAAACAACAAAAGGTTAACTCTAGTAACCCTTTGCCTATGTTTTCTTTACATACTTGGATGGCCTATCTTGATACCAAATGTATTGTTACTGAAATTGAAGGTGTCAGTTATTCTAAAAGTCAGTATACCACCGCTGAACTTAAGTACAAAACGCTTGAATTTTTACATGCTAACTACAAAGACTGGGAAAAAGTATATACAGATGGCTCCAAAACTAACAATGGTCTTGGGGCGGCTATTTATGACAGTAAACATGATGTAAAGGAATGCTTCAAGGTCACTTCTGAACTGAACTCGATCATGTCTGTGGAACTGTTTGCAATCTCAGAAGCAATATCATATATTGGGTCTATGGGATTTAAATTTGTTGTTATTTTAAGTGACAGCAAAAGTGCATTACAGCATTTGACTCGATGCGCCTCTGGTACAAGAGGTGTTTCGATAGCCTATGCCATTTTAAAAAAAGTAAATATGTTGATAAATAACGGTGTTGTTCTGAGATTGCAATGGATACCCTCTCATGTGGGAATACGTGGTAATGAAGTGGTAGATAAGTGTGCCAGAGAAGGTATTGATACTGGTTTTGAAACTTACATATACCCAGAATACAGTGAAACGTTGTCTAAATGTAGAGATGAGATTTATGATAAGTGGACTCTGCATTTTGACAATGTATCAGCGGACAAAGGAATTTGGTACAAAACCTTGCAAACGAAGCCATTTCATATACCGTGGTTTTCTAACACTTCATTGCAGCGAAATCTTGTTGTATTAGCCCTCCGTTTGCGCTCTGGTCACATGCCACTTAATAAATTTAATTTCTTAATGAAGAAAACAGACTCTCCAAATTGTTCCACGTGTGGTACAGTAGAAGACGTGTATCACTTTCTGTCCATATGCGCTAAAAATGAAACTGCACGATTAACTTTAATGAGGAAGTATAAGTTGAACAGAAGTGACATTGGAGTGTTTCAAAGTATTTTAGCAGAACCTACCTCTGAAACAGCTTACAATCTTTATAAAATGTACTATTATAAGTAGTAACTGTAATAATTTTAGTGTATAGCGTCTATCTGTAGGTATACCTAAGTTTAAATATTATATTGTACCTAATGTTAAGAAATGATGAAGATGAAAATGTTAAGAACTTACTGTGTAAAGCGTTAGAATATTAATATGTAACTATGGGGCTGACATTGTCGAAATACGACAAAAGCCTCTAAAAAAAAATAAAGAGAAAAAAAAAAAAAAAAAAGATAACACTTCCTCACCCATCGCTGGGAATAGACGCGTGTTCTAACATTCAATAAAATCCAACAAGGTTGGCGGTAGGATCCGTAGGATCTATATTATCCGCCTGGCTAGACACCGCCCTCAAGTTAAAGCCAGTGCGCAGTAACTGGCGTTCGCACCTTAGGGCGTAAAATATTTAAAGGAAGCGGGTAACCAGCGCCGATCTACCAGCGCTTGTCGGTACTGGTCCGTGCAGGTAACCGCTACATAAAGGAAGCGGGTAGAAGCAGGGGCTGGCATTTTTTTACAAAAATACGCCTTGTTCCCTTCCGAATACAGCAACAAATGATGGCCTACCAGCGCTGATCGGAGCAGGTCGGAACTTGTCGGCGACGTACGGAGCTTGTCGGCGCTGGTTCGCCACACAGTATAGAGACTACCTGCGCCGACTAACTGCGCGGGCAGCACCGACAAGCGCTGACAGATCGACGCCAGCAACCCGCTTTCTACGTGTACCTATACGCCGTTACATACATCTCTTTCATACATCAAAACGCTGATACATCATCATTCATATTACATTGTCCCTACACTATCTTTATGAAAGAAATGCCAGACTTGGCTCTTCATTAGATACCAGAACTTTTTAGGCAAAAAAGTCATGAGTTTTTTTTTATATAAATGTTTTTGATGGAATAATTCTAAGTATAAAGTTTAGGCTTTATAACATTACTACAGTTTCAATTGTCTTACTTGGAAAATTATACTTTAAAATAACATATTATTAAGTGATTAATTATCTAAAAAACTCCAAAAGTTTAGTACTTAAGTTTAATCTTACAATCTTTAGCCTCGGTATAAATTCTTTGATAAGGTTGGAAAGTCTTTGAGAAGTAGAGTAGTTCTAGTAGTTCTAGCCTCTAGGCAGTTTTTAGACATGACCACAATTAGTGAGTTCTTATAACTGTTAGTTTTCAATATATTTAGTATTAATAGTACAAAGTCATTTTTCAATAAAGGTCAAACTACTTAATAGGTTTGAACTCGTAACTTCGCACCATTTAATTAGCAGTCTCATTTAATCGATATCTAAATATACAAGGTAAGTCAAAAAGGGGGGTCCGTGAGCAACTTCAGGTATCACTGATGACAGTGACGACTGTTTTAAAACAAGTGTTAAAATGTTAAAATTCGATAATTTTTATTTCCTTGCAAAATGATTTTATTTAAGTTTTTTCCAAAATTCTTTATCCCTGCTTTAATGACGAATACAGAAAGTGGAGCTTCAAATCCGTGACCCCCAATAAGCCCTAAAATGTAAACACAGCTGAACATGATAGATTTTAACGTATTTTTTATGAAATCTTTGAACAACTATTTCTCTTTACCTATTGACTTTTGGGGAAAGTTATAGAATTAAAGTTATTAATTATTATGTGTGCTTTAACACTCTTTTGGATTAGTACACGGGGTATTACCGAATAACCTTGTAAATGACTTCCTTTGACATGATAATAACTACTTTTCGATCGCTTCTTACGTCACTCATGGAAACATAATTAATTTATTAGATGGCCCAAATCAATTTGATAAAAAGGTAAAGAAACTTTTGTGATTAATGAATAAAGTATTTAAAGATAAATATATTAGTTAGTAGTTATAAATATGTTAGTAGTTAGTTAGTAAATAATAAGAAGCAAGGAAAACCTGTTTAGGTGGGGGGATTCATAGACAATTGATTTATTAAAAGTTATTACGGCGATCTACGGTTAATTTGTCTCATTAGGAATTCTTTTGCAACGCCTGAAAAATGCAACTAAATTAAGAGAGCTATTTTATATTGTAACGCCTTATGTACACTTAGTTGGCAAAATAAATATCTTTGAATTCTAAACTGAAGTGAAAATGTGGTGCTGTTCTGCAAACGATGGGACACATAACATCATGCCTTGATACCTACGCGTTAGAGAAACTTATGGACGCTACTGATAATGAAATACTTGTAGTTGATTTCTGGGCGGACACAGTAGATTGCCATCGAGTCGCTAAGAAGAAGATAATAAATAATCACGTATTTCAACAAAAAACTACAGGCGTACACAATTGCGAATCAATTTGATTTAACAATATCTTCATTTTTAATTGCAGTTTCAAATACAGAGATTAATATAAAGTAAGTTCAAAAACTAAAACCCGACTACTGAAAAATTAAAGAAGCAAGAAAATATTATCACTACTACAGGCGTAATACAATTGCGAATCAATTTGATTTAACAATATCTTCATTTTTAATTGCAGTTTCAAATACAGAGATTAATATAAAGTAAGTTCAAAAACTAAAACCCGACTACTGAAAAATTAAAGAAGCAAGAAAATATTATCATCTGAAATTGTTATGTGCAAACTATTCAATATTTATCGTCTATTAAATAAACAACTTAAACGTAATGTACTTTAATGTACTTAATACATAATCATAGTGATGTTCAGAGGATAGCCGTGGTCCATGGTCGTATACTAGACACTAGACTAGACTAGACTAGATAGAAAAAATAAAATAAAAAATACTTACAATACAAGACGTGTTAGAGAACAGAAAGTGGTCCGTCAACCAATAAATAATTATTATGGTAAAAGAACCAACAAGTATTTGATCCCAACGTTATATAATAATAATGACTGGCTTAGGAAAATAAATAATAAAATAAGTAAACAAACATTAAAATACAAGTTAAAAAATATGTTACTCACTGAGTACGGCATGCATATTTGAGTATTGTATTAAAAATTATAATTTTTAATAAATAGATTAACCCTTAACCACTGACGTGTATTTACTTACATTAACACTGACATACGTCTATGAGACGTATGCTTTAATTAAATGCCCCTAATCAGTTACTGGATTATGATATAGTTTTTTTTTGTTTATATATTGTTAGTTTAATATCTTGGGTATCCAATAAATATAGGGAAAGCAATACCGGCACTTTAAGTATTTATTTTTATATCAAAATCAAAAACTTCAAAAAATCAACTATAACAAAAATAGCCTCTCTTCCTATGACTTATAAACTAAACTTATCAGTCTATTTTTAATACAGAACTGATAACATTTTAAAATATATATAACGATCGTAAAATTATAATGGGAAAATGGCACTTTATAATATTATAAAGGCCTTTTTGACGGCATGTGTTACAAGAAGGTTTTGGACACTGAAAACAACGCTGCCTTTCGGAGAATTATAAAATGAAATTATCTCTAAAATATGAATTTGCATTATGAAGTATCCAAAATACAAATCCAAAATCTCCAATAACTCTTCAGAGTTAATTGCAGACTCTGGTGCCGGCATCTCATGCTCATCAGCTGATAAATCGTTGGACTCCGAAAAAGTACAGTTTTCCATTACAAAACTCTCAAAATTTTGACTGGTTAACTTGATTCGAGGCTGTTTATTTGATGTCTAGCATCTAACAATTGAAAGACGTTTATTAGAAGCCATTTTACGAATTTTAAGCCTTAAAACAAAAACTAAACCAAAACATAAAAACTGACATTAACACTGACGCTACGTCTCACAGACGTTAGGAAGTCAATATTTATCTGATAGAGGCGCACCACACATGCCCTCGCCCCCGCTTCGCATGCCTCACAGGATCCTAGAAAGGTACAGGGAAGGCCAAGTTTGTGCGCGTACGACACTAAAAGTTACAATGGTTTAAAGTGCGTCCCTACGTCTCTCAGACGTACGTCAGTGGTTAAGGGTTAAAGATAAAGAATGAGATTAAAGAAATAGAAGATGAATAGATAAAAATTATAATTTTAATATATAAGTAATAATACATAAGTATGCACTGCTACCTCTTCATATTGTGTTTGAGAGTAGATTAGATAAACTGCATGAATATAAATATTTAATAGCTAATAACTAAAACTGTAAATTTTTTTACCAAATGTTCATTGAGCGCTATTCCCGCCGACAAACTGTCACACAGTTTGGTGGGTTTAATTTTTTTGTAAAATGTGTGCAAATCAATAAAAGCTTTTAAATTTTAAAAAATTTTAAATTTTTTAGACGTCACGTAGCCTATAACCAGCGGACAATCAAGACGCTTCCAACGATACCTCATTTGTCAAATTATGATAAGTAGTTTGGAAGTTAGTAGGGAACAGATGAACATACATACATACCCACATACATACCGGTCAAAATCATATACCCTCCTCCTTTTTGCTTCGCCGTAGTCGGGTAAAAAATATTGTTTACCTTTTTTCAAATTGGTTCATGCAAGAGTATAGCATTTTTTATTTAGCCTATCACATAACATCACGCCTGTATTCTTCGAAGTGTTGGACAGAGGTGTACACAGTGTACAGTATACCCGTTTCGCCGTTAAGGTTAAACCATGTAATTACCCTACATTTTCTAAAAATAGCATCTCATTCTATCTAAACGCATTGAATCCCAAGTTAGAATATTTCCTCTGATCTTATTAACTTGGTTTGGTTCCGAAAAATATTTCAAAACCAAAATTGGGTATAGTTCAGCAGAAAGGAACCATCGACGAAAAACGCGTTTTGAGTTAAGGCCATTTTTAGGTATTATGGCCGTTATTTTGTATACAGTAAAAATAGGATTGAAAAGTCACATTTATAATGAACTAGCGACCCGCCCCGGCTTTGCACGGGTACAATGTGTTATACATATAAACCTTGCTCTTGAATCACTCTATCTATTAAAAAACCGCATCAAAGTCCGTTGGGTAGTTTAAAAGATCTAAGCATACATAGGGACAGACAGCGGGAAGCGACTTTGTTTTATACTATGTAGTGAAGTACAGTACACATCTATATAAATAAAAAGAAAAGTCTTGACTGATTGATTGACTGACTCATCAACGCCCATCAACGCCCTTGGACATAGAAAGCTGAAATTTTGCACAGAGGTTTCCTTTATAATTTAGACAAGGAATACGGAAGGATTTTTCCAAATTCAACCCCTACGGGAGTTAAATAGGGGATGAAAGTTTGTATAGAAGGAAAGAAGAAAGGGTTCAAAATTTCACGCGAAGTGAAAAGCTGCGGGCAAAAGCTAGTTATTGCATAAAATAACAGCCAAAATACCTTAAAACGGCCATATCTCAAAACTCGTTATTCATCAATGGTCGCTTTCTTCTTAACTACGCTCAATTGATCCTAATCCGAAATGCGACAAAAGTAGAACATTTAGAATACCACTTTCCTAATTCTGCCGACGACCTCGGTAGCGAGGCGTGATAATAAATGTACAATGGCCGGATTCAACCCTACCGGCCTAATTAAATTCTACACTGGATTTATGAAGTTCTAAACCCGTTGGTTTTAATTTAACTGTTCGAGTTTGAAGTGTGGTTTTAGAATTAAAGTTGACAATTCAGCGTTGGACAGTTGTTTAGAATGTCATCAAGTTAATTATTTAATGAATATGTAAAAAGCCTCCACGTCGCACTCTGGGCAGTCAGCCCCGCTACCAACCTTGTTGACTGGCTAATCTTCTCACCACGGCATGAGCTATTCTGGTATAGCTCGTGCTGACACAGGGGAAGAAGAATTATTTAGTGTAACAATTTGAATTATAATATTAAATAGCTAAATGATAACATTTTAATGTTCTCCAACGATGGTCTCAGTCCGGCTGCACGCAGCGATTTGCATGCACAAAGAGTTTGTATGTATACGTATAAATTTTTTAAAATTGGCAAATGTTTGCTCAGAGCAGGGCGAAATTAAAGACGATGTTAAAGGATGCGCATGAGCGGCATCAGGAAAGGGTTCAGCTTAATCTTACCGAAGACCCGAAGTCTTTCTGGAACTATGTGAGGGCAAAAAGGGGAACGGTAAACCGTAAACATATTACCAAGGGTGGTCAAATTTTACCGGATTCGCAATGTGCCCAAGAGTTTGCTAATTTTTTCCATTCCGTGTACAGCACTCAGCAGGCTAGACTAGACATAGATGCGGCGGTTGCTGCGAGTGGCAGCAGCAGTTCACGGGTGCATATAGATCGTCTGAACTTGAGTCAGGTACATGAGGCACTAGCACGACTTAAGCCTAAACGTTCCGCAGGCCCGGATGGCATTCCAGCATTTGTCGTTAAGGATTGCCGAGCGGTTCTGGCGGTGCCTCTCGTGCACATATATAATCTGTGTCTCGAGACATCCTATTTTCCTGAGCGTTGGAGAACTACGCGGGTAATTCCAGTACCTAAGGGTGAAGCAGGATCAGAAGTGACTGGATACCGACCGGTGGCAGTTTTGTCTACACCGGCAAAGGTATTTGAGTCGGCCATGCAGCGATGTGTATTGGAACAGATATCCGCTTCGTTGTCGGACGCTCAGCATGGATTTCGACCTGCTCGCAGCACAACTAGCAATTTGCTTAATTTTATGACTTATGTAGTCCCACATGTTGATGCGGGAGTGCAAGTCGATGTTGCCTACTTTGATTTCAAAAAGGCGTTTGATCTAGTAGATAACGACATATTATTAACAAAGCTGGCGACAGTCGGATGCACTCCCAAATTGTTGAAGTTCTTTGCTGGGTACATGAGGGACCGCCGGCAGTTTGTTGAATATGCGGGTTTTAAATCGGAGCTCTATTATACTAGATCCGGAGTAAGTCAGGGCAGTAACATGGGACCTCTTCAGTTTATTATTATGATTAATGACCTACCCGATATAGTAAGGGATGCCAAATGTCTTTTATTCGCGGACGATCTTAAACTGTTTTTGGCCATTAAAGATAAAGGTGACTGTGAACGTTTTCAGAGTGACGTGACCAGGGTAGTCGAGTGGAGTAGGAAAAATAATCTACATTTCAATATGTCCAAGTGCTCGATCATAACGTTCAGCCGCAAAAAAGAACCTCTCCACCACGACTATGAGCTGGACAGTCTGAAAATGAAAAGGATTGATACAGTACGGGATCTAGGAGTACAGTTTAACACTGAGTTGATATTTCGCGATCACATCGTTAAAGTCTGTAAAAGAGCGTATAGGAGCTTAGGGTTCATACTTCGTCGTGCTGAAGGTTTCAAACACACTAAAGCTATAAAAACGTTGTACAACGCGCTGATAAGGAGTCAGTTGGAGTTTAATGCAATCATATGGGCACCACATGAAACTAAATACAGTCTCATGCTGGAACGCATTCAAAATAAATTCATGAGGTATCTGTACATGAGACTGTACGGAGTATATCCTTATTATCCGTTGATGTACCCAACCTTGTTTGTTCTAGGCATGGTAGGGTACAACAAGTTAGAATTAAGAAGGGATTTAGCTCTCACTATCTATATTTTTAAAATAATTAATCGCAAAATTAATAATCAGGGGGTGTTAAAGGAAGTGAGTCTGTGTGTGCCCGACAACTACGTGCAGAGACGGAGACGGCCGCAGTTGCTGGCTGTGCCACGCGGTAGGACTAACTTGCTTAATAAAGCACCGGTTACTCGTGCCTTACAGACACTCAATGAAGTCGCCGAAAGGATTGACATTTTTTCCTGTTCACTGAATGAATTCGCAAGAACAACTTTAAATTATTTGTGCTATAATTTGTAAAAAACAATTTTAGATATGTACCTACCACCCTATCGCATTGGGATATCCTGTAATGATAGAAGTGTTGTGATTATAAATAAATAAATAAATAAATAAAATTTGCGCAAAATAACACGGTACACTCTACCCTCTGTACTCAAATATAATAACGCGTTCCGGGTAATGCTGGGGTTGCCGCGCTTCTGTAGCGCGTCGGGGATGTTCGCAGACGCACGCGTTTCGGATTTCGGCTCGCTGCTGCGTCTGCGAATCGCATCACTGATGCGTCGGCTGCGCGATAGCCCCAACAGCCTCGTGGCTACAGCAGCCGGCAGGGTGGATGGCCAAATAATATGACACCGGACAGCGGCACACAGACCGTCATTCAGATAATTATGTAAGATAATAACTTTTATTTAACGTGTTTTAGTTACTAAGTGCCAAATTTTTATGGATCTCTGGTCTGAAAATAAATATTTATTATTATCATATAGGCCGGCGCGGCGCTCACTACACAGGACGTCATAGCAGAGGATTTTTTAATATATTTTAAACCTTGTTTAAATATGCCTAGGACTCGTATTTCTCACGGGATGCTTCGGCATGCCACGGTACGACCAAGTATCCCACGTTATGCTCAAGCAAATACGAGTATAAACGAGGTTAATCGGAAATGGGATACCAATTCGCGGGTCACTTAAAGGGTCTCTGTTGGAGTATAGAAATATTATTCTTATTTGGCCGGAAACCTTTCGCCACTTTTCATTTCGCCGAATAATTAAAAAGCCGAATGATTATAATCCCTAATTATGTTTTGTAAGTTTTTGTTACGCCGACTAGTCTGCTGGCCACTGTTTTATTAGTCAACTGTATTATTGGCCACTTTATACTTGTAATATAAGTCATTTTGCCATTATCCAAGCAAGCATGCAAGTGTTTCTGGGTTTGCTCCGCCAGAAGACTCGCTCTGTCACCCATTCGCTTCGCTCGCACACTCAACCAGCGCTACACTGCGAGCTTCTGGCTCCACGCTTTTAAATAACACTCTAGGGGTAGGACAAAGTCTGAGCGCGTGTTGTCGAGGTGCGCTGAGTCGGATTAACATTACATTCCGCTGTGTGAAAATAATGTTGTGCGAATACTTATTTGGCAAATTAAACAATAGCCAATTAAGTATTCGACTAAAACAAAATTTCTGAATGATTTGTTGGCCAAATAATTATGGTGGCTAATAATCATTCGGCGAAATCAAATTAGGGTAAAAATTGCTTTGGTAAATGCGTAATGAAATTCGATAAAAAATACTTCGGCAAAAACACTGTCACCCCACTTAAAATATCACTGATGACTATTTGAAAGCAAATGTTAAAATTTCATAATTCGATTATTTTTATTACCATTCAAAATTATTTTCATTTTAGTTTTTACAACAATTCTTCTTCCCTGATTTAGGTACTCCCTTTCCGACTAACCTTTTATAAATAAGGGCCTACTTTAATAGTCCATGATATTTTGCAAAGCGTGTTAGTGAATGAAAAATAATCACGTTTTTTTTTAAAATAAATCAATGTTTATGTTACTTACTGGTTATCTATGTTTTAATAACATCCATGCAAGCAAGAAAACGGCCTCGCGCTCATTGATAGGTAGCGTGCACGGATGTTATTACACGTAAAAGAACCAGTAAATTAAACTGATTGAGTGATAAAATTATTATTTTAAGAGAAAATATATTTATACCATTACATTTTTTTTGTGATATATTCATCATCTTTAGCATTTACTAAAGTAGTGGCAAAAAATCATGGGTTATATTTATAGTCATATGACATCGGGGTCGATGGTTTTAGGTAGGTAACGACTATCGTTGGTATTTGTAGATACCTGGGTCAATGGGGTAGGAAACTGGGAAACTAATGGCGTTACCTTAGCTGATACCAAGGAAATGTATTGGTTCAAGTTCGTTTGACATTATTTCAGACAAACTATTACAAAATTTTGAACTCGTTATGTGACGATTTTCCATACAAACTTTCATCCCCTATTTAACTCTCTTACGGGTTGAATTTGGAAAAATCATTCCTTACTCCTTGTCTACATTATAAAGGAAACCTCTGTGCAAAATTTCAGCTTTCTAGGTCCAAGGTCAGTCAGGACTTTTCTTTTTATTTATTTCTAGTGACAATTTAACTCATTCTGAATGTTTGTAATTTATTCCAACAGAGGTGCTGCCATCTACTTTCATTTTGCGTTCGCATCCCCATTACCTACGGTTACGTATCATAATACCTACGTTTATTCTAACTATTTTCAACTTAACTACGGTTGATTCACATATGTTCATATCGCATAATGGTCGACTCAACTACAGTTTAACTTACCTAATCTTGATTAAACTAAAATTACTTGCACTATCGAACGATTAATCTAATGATCTTTTAAGATATTGGATATTTCAACTATGTATGAAATACCTAATGGACGACTCGCCTACAGTTTATTAATACTGAGCGCTTTTAACAAACACCTTTACTTTTCTTTAATAATTCCTGTTTTAAGTTCAACTTAATGACCTAATTATATGTAAATAAACTATGATTCAAAGATTTTTGTGTTTTCTTAACTTTCTTTTTAACGGATAATTAGACAATGGTGAAAACATTTCTGCGAGCAACTTGGAAATAGCGCTCGCCGGCCGCTGCCGCGGCACCGCTCGCTTCGCTCGCTCGGCTCGCGCGCGGTTGGTCACAGTTCTAACCTAACCTAACCTATTTCACTCAGTTCAAAATGATGAATCATACAATCTGCCTGCGACTAGATAATTAGACAATGGTAAAAACATTTCTGCGGCAGATTGTATGATTCGTCATTTTGAACTCGGTGAAATAGGTTAGGTTAGGTTAGAACTGTGACAAACCGCGCGCGAGCCGAGCGAGCGAAGCGAGCGGTGCCACGGCAGCGGCCGGCGAGCGCTACTTCCAAGTTGCTCGCAGAAATGTTGTCACATATACAAAATCACCAGTAAGACAAACACAAGACCACAGATAAATCAACAGTAGGTGAATCGTCCGTTAGTTTAATCAACGTTAGGTGAATTAATTGTAGTCGAATAAAACGTAGATGAATTCTCCATTATGGATTTCGTCCATTAGTTATTACGAAAATAGGTGAAACGATCATTAGGTGTTTTAAACGGTAGGTCTTTTGACCGTAGTTAAGTTGAAAATAGTTAGAATAAACGTAGGTATTATGATACGTAACCTTACCTACGCACCTGTACATTTACAAACTGTGTTAATAATAGACAATCCTCCCTCAATTTGAAGATATCGTGACAGTTAAGTGCCTTTTCTTGTCGCCAGCCAATGGCTTATTTATTAAACTCTTGTTTTTTTAAACGGTCGACTGGGTTTCTTACTTTAGCTCTGTTTTTAGAGAAAATATTTGTGTGAATTGATTGGTCTGTGATTGTTATTTTTGTTTTAAATCTGTTTCAAACAAACAGTATTCATCAAGATTTTTGGGTTATTTTTGCGAACATTGATTTTTAAAACTTTCTTGTAGTTTTTAGAGTTCCATACCCAAAGGGTAAAACGGGACCCTATTAATAAGACTCCGCTGTCTGTCCGTCTATCCATCTGTCACCAGGCTGTATCTCATGAACCGTGATAGTTAAACAGTTGAAATTTTCACAGATGATGTATTTCTGTTGCCGCTATAACAACATATACTAAAAAACAGAATAGATAATTTAATGAGACGGTTTTCGTCTGAATGTTCGGTTTGGTTGCGATTTATCAACGTTTTTGTTAGTAAAGAAAGAAAGAAAGAAAATACATTTATTTAACGCAGACCAAAAGGCACACAGTACAAAACAAAACATAAGAAAAAACACAAGAAAAGAAATTAGCAGGGAAGTGTGCCTCACGGCTGCGCCAAAAAGGTCCAGTTCAGCAAAAAATGCCAGACAACTAGTGCCCGACTAAAGTGCTGGTTTTCAATTGGACCTGATGTGTGAGGTGACGGATGTAAGTCAGTGTAGGTACGGCAATGTGTGTCTATAAACTTAGATAAAATAAAATAAATTGTGTTAAATAAAAATAATATCGAAACATATGTAGATAGTGTGACTTTGAATAAAAAATGCAACAAAAACAAAAAAATAAATTAAAAAAACTAGTGAATAAATTACACAATCTATAAACAAAACAAAATTTTATTAAATTTAAACACCCAATAGCCTGGCAACCCAAACACTAAAAATAATAATAACAGCTATGGCCAATATTTATAATCTATGGTGCATAGATAAGATTATAAATTATTATAGTGCGTGGCTTACCTAGGCATCTTAAATCTACTTAAAAATACATATATGGTTAAAATACTGTGTAATGTGTAGTGTGCTGTGCCAAATACAATACAATTATTGCTATTAAATGACTAGAATTGCATTTCACAACAAAAACATGAATAGTAAAGTAATTAATGCGTTCTTTTCATTAGAAAGATTAATTAGAAGTGAAATTTGACTCTGGTCGCACGTGATGATAAGCGTAGACAGGGCCTATGATAGAGCACACGAGTAACAGAGCTCAGAGAGGTATTCCCCTATACCCTTCTGGCTCTCGCATACACACGAAAACAGTAAACTGCTGTGCGGCCGGACTTTGATGTGAGGGTGGTAGCTAGCCAGGCGGACTGTATAGATCTTACTACCAAGCGTACTGTATAGATCTTACTACCAAGCGTGCTGTGTTCAACACGCGTCTATACATTGCGTGCGTTGAGGAAGTTTTATATTCTAGCCCGTCCCCATGCTAGAGGGAAACCCTCTTATTTCAGTGGAAACAGACCTGACACTTAACCAATTATTTTTGCAAACAAAATGGACCCTGGCCGTCCTTTGTCACTTATAGCAACCGAGAAAAAAATAAAAGGTAGGTCCCTATTAAATTATCTCTCCATTCGCACGCTATTGTCGAAAAAGGGGCTTAGCCGGTAGAAAAATCTAGAATGATCCTCTAGATTTTACTTCGCAGTTTTTCCATAGCATTGAATTTGAAATATTGCCTTTACTTCGGGTCAATGGGTATGATTTTTATGCCCGCATTTTGGCTTTTAGATTTGATTTAACTTAGGTGAAAATTGGAATTTGAAGTTATAAGAATTGAATTCAGATGTTTTAATATTTTGTTATTTTTATTGTTCTTTTGTGTTTAATATTGTATTTTCCGTACAATAAAGTAGAATAGAATAGAATAGAATTTAATTACAAGAATATGGTTACATACAGGTGTTACATTGCTTCATTACAGCATATTCTGCCAATTGTGGCGTGGAAATATTTGAACATAACAAACACACATGAATCTGTTACTAACTTAAGAGTAATACAATAATACAATGTCAAACCATGCAATCAATAGTTATTAGTTTATTGTAAGATAATATGTCAGAAAATAATAATTATGGTCAAAGTGAATTACAAAAAAAAATATAATGTCGTTGTGTTAAAACGTTAATTTATCATTCAAATGCTCACTAACATTATAATAAACTTTTTCTTGCAGTAACTTAGGTACATAATTTCCTACGAAACTGTCTTAATGGTAGATTTATTACGCTATCTGGAAGATGATTATATAACTTTGTAGACATGCAATAAGAGTTTCTTTTACATATTTCTAGTTTTGTTTGTGGTATTTTGAGTCTATTTTTGTGTCTTGTCCGACTATTTTCCATGTTTCCTAGTTTTTGAAATAGCATGGGATTCTTTTTAACAAAAACACCAGTATTACATGCATGGCAATGTTAAAATTCTATGTTCCGTAAATAATGGCTTACAACTGTCTGGGTAGTCTAATAAAATATGTGTATTGTTTAATAGTTTTCAGTTCACGCATTCAGGGAAATAAATTTGATACTGACGGAATTCCAAGTTAGAGAGTAGTAGAGCTACTTGTGAAAGAGTTCGTCCGGGGACGTTCTACCTCTAAACCTATTTCTGTCGCTAAGCAGCATAGATGTGTTCCCGTGTGTATTGATATGAGTGCTGGTGAAATAACAGGCTGAAATTCCAACTCTTTTTTTTTGTTTCAATGAAAATAAACCTTGGTACAAAAGCATACGGTTTAAATCTGGTTCAGCAGAATAACAATCTAAAATTGGACCTCTCGTAGTCACACGAAGCCAAGGTGGTCATTTAAATGATATGGTATTCCATACATAATGCCAAAAAGAAAGCCATCAAAAAAAAAAAACATAATCTAATTGTAACCAATCAATGTGTTTTTATTTCAATTCAAATATACCCCCGGTCTCTATTGAAAAACCCTGTATGTTCCGCGATGTTTTATAGTTTTCGAGTTATATTATTTTTTCATGACATTTCATTTTTGATCATTGTGACATGCAACAGATGAGAGAAATGCGTGTTTCAAAAAAAAAACTCTATTCGTTTAATATAGAAAAATAAACTATTCACGTCACTATGATCATAAATGACATTAAAGTCAGTGTTTGGTTTAAACATAAAAAGAAATAACTTCACGCCTTATTCCCCGAAGGATTGGCAGAGGTGTATAGTACACCCACGTTTCGCCGTTATGTTTAAGTCCCATGTAATAGGGGGCAAGCCTATTGCCATCAACCGAGCACAAATCCAGACTCCGAGCTGCTACTGAGAAATTCCACACGGAAAAACCCAATAACACTTTGCCCGACCTGGGGATCGAACCCAACACCTCACGCTCAGCAGTCGCGCTTACGACCACTAGACCAACGAGGCAGTCAAAAAAAGTAAAAAGAAATGTAGACTCGAAATTAAAAAAAAAGCGCAACATACATGGGAGTGATTCGAGTACTTCTAAGGGTGCTCTACCTGTGGACTTCCGCTTAACACAACTTTTTGAGATATCCTGTATAATCAAAATTTCAATTAACACTTTCCCAGGAATTACAAGCTGAAAATCATAGGCCAAAATTCACGTTCCATGTAGCTATATTTATACAAACCGCATTTTGTCCAACAGCACTATGTCTTTATATAATCCCTGTTTCTGGCCTCCGTAGCCACAAAGCTATTAATCGGGCCGAAACTAGGCCGAGGCCTAATGCCGGCTGATATGGAATATTTGTCCACGTAATCCGCACAGGCATTAGTCTTTGCTGGGCCGTGCAACATTGTTAATAGACTCTGGTGCACTTGAATTAGAGGGTCGGTGCGAGGTTGAGTTTCGATCGAATATTTGGTCGACCTATTGGTCGTTCGTACCTAATGGCTTCAATGATGGGGTGTATGTAAAAGCACTTTAAAATTACCTACTGAAAATAATAATAAAAAATAAAGGCATATTTCAAAAATAATGCTTTCCACCTCAAAATTAATGGTTTGCACTAAATCAATCAAAAACTATTTGTTCTGAACGCACACGTTTCTGCCACTCGCCCCGCTGTCGTAGCACCGCTCGCGTCACTCGCTCGGATCGTGCGGTGAGTGGTCACAGTTCTAACATATCCTAACCTATCTTTCAGGTACCTATCTGTTCATCATTTTATTTCTTATTGCGGTTGGGCTTTAAAGTTAGAATCATTAAAATTATAGTGCAAACTATTATATTTAAAGTTTATTTACACATATCTCATTAATAATGTTGCTCTAACAATTAGACAATCACAGTGTTGAAAATTACAGATGTGGACTCCTTTTTCTAAGGACAATACCGTTCGCAGTCGTAACATACAGACATAAGATAATCAGCCCATTAGGTCTAGTACTATTCCACTGCTAAGCATGGACCTGCTCTCAAAATAAGAAGGGTGGCCACAGAAATCTAAATAGTGTTATTTATATTTTTTTATACGTCGATATTAAAAATTCTCTACGCTGCTTCACACAAAATTTTCCCCTGAATCGTGGTTGATTTTACAGACACAAATCTCACGTGCACAAACACCCACACCCGGAACAACCATCTGTAGGTCATACAAATATTAGTTCCGTGCTAGAATCTAACCCGCGAGTGACCCGTAGTGCAGTTGTGTCATTCTGTAAGAAACCCACCTCAATAATGACGGTTAGCTCGATATCCATAATGTCACAGTATGTATAATAGAAGCAAATAACACACAGAAAATCGACAGTATAATCACGCGTATCATAATAACGCGTAGTTTTGTTATCCACGCTGTGTCACGACAATTAGTGTCTAATTGACAGTCGCGATCGAGGTGAGATTCTTACAGAATTGCACTGCTGCAGCCAATCTTTAAGCCACTGCGCCAACCGTATCGTCAAATAAAAGACCTGGGGCCTTATTCTTCTAAAATAAATCTTGATAAATCACAACCGAACCAAGGCCGAACCGTTCATTCAGACAGTTCTCAATTTCAAAAGCTATCAAATTGTTTGACACAAAAAACAAAATCAATCATTTTGAAAGTTTTCGAAAACAAAGACTGACTGGCCCCAGGGGCCCAATTCTACTAAAATAAATTGTTGCCAAACGCAATCGAACCACAACCGTCAGTCAGTTTTTGTTTTCGAAAACTTTCAAAATGATTGATTTTGTTTTTTATGTCAAACAATTTGAAAGCTTTTGAAATTGAGAACTGTCTGAATGAACGGTTCGGCCTTGGTTCGGTTGTGATTTATCAAGATTTATTTAGGAGAATTAGGCCCCAGTCGTAGCACTTAGATCAAAATCGATATAGCTTACCACAATTCAAAACACAGAACCAACCATTCCACCCCTAGCAGAGATGATAAACCCCTCATAAATACTTTTTACTGAACGAGGGTCCAAAACTACGTCAGCGGAAAAAAACCAGCAATAAACTAATATGTATGTTTTTCTTACAAAATATCTTGGATTTTTATGTGGCTTTGAAAAGCTGAATCGGATTCAAGCCGAGGATTCGTAAAGGCGTATAATAAAAAGATTTTACGGTCAATGAATGCTGCAACAGATAGGACGGCCGAGAATATGATTTACTACTCATGTGTGGCGTGAGTATAAGCGAGCGCGATTTTAGATGTGAGAAATAGGCGATGCCCGGTTCTTTTGGCCAAAATGAATCGTTTTGCTTACCAAGGGTACTATTTTTTTATTATTAAACCATATACAAATAAAAAGAGAGAAAATAACATTCATTTGACACATTACGACGTCCACTGCTGGACATAGGCCTCCCCCAAGCATCGCCACATCGGGGGGAGGGGGGGGGGGGGGGTGCCATAATCGCCACGCTTGGCAGGCGGGTTGGCGATCGCAGTATGGTTGTTAAAATACTCAGAGAACGCTGCTGCCCATCCTCTAGCGAATCCCTTACTCGCCTTTTACGACACCCATGGGAAGAGATGGAGTAGTGCTATTCTTTACGTCCGGCACCACACTTTAACGAAAACAAAAGAGCCTTAATGAAGCCGAAATCTAAGTATACTGTACATTAAGTAAATAAGTAATATTAAGCAAAAATAATTGCTCTGAAACGACTTTCATTTTGAGGTATTAAATATAGCTCTGTGTTATTGGATTTTTTCCGTGTGGAATTCACAGTACCAGCCCGCGTCTAGATTTGTGCCCGGATGATGGCAATAGGCTCGCCCCTCATTACATGGGAGGTAAACTTAACGGCAAAATGTGGGTGTAGGTATCACACATTACAACTCTTCCCGACCCTTCAGGGAATACAAACGTCAAGTTACGGTATGTTAAATAGTGGTCAATTTAAGTGACCAGTTCTTACAACTTGCACCAACCATACTCCTTGCGATTCCTAGCGGGAGATCTCCGCTCTTTCATTGCCCCCTCTGGTAGAACAGAATCACGGAACGTTTCACATCGCACTGCTCGTTACTGTGCTTGTCACTAAATAAAAACATCAGAATACTATATATGATTAACTTCTAATGTACTGTTTTAAAAATGTATAAGTTTTCTCAGATATAGAGAAGCAGATCATGATATTTTGTAATATTTATGAGCAGGTATAAAACTGCAGCAGAATAATTATTATGGTAAATCATGTGTGTGTATCTGGATGCGTGTGTGTTCGTGTAAGTTTGTGTGTGTGTGTGTGTATGTTGTGCGTTGAGCAACGCCACTAGGCTATTGTCTACCTGCTAGCCCAAAGTCATAATTACAGAAAACACATATTTTCCCGGCTTATTGGATTTTTACATTTCATTTTAGTTAAAACGCTGAGGGAATTTTAAAGAGCGGCAATGGTGTTTGTAGAAAAACATAATAAGTGTAATTATTACTTTGTTTATGTTTTAGTTACCAAGTTTAATTAAATAATAAGAGTAAGTGCTTTTTATATATCTGGGTCTTAGGTAAGTGAATTGGGAAACTTTAAGTTTTACCAAAGGCAAGCATGTAATAAATAAATAAAATAAAATTCAACTTTAACAAGCTGTGATGTAAAGGCAAGGACTTCTTTGAATATCTAATAGAATTACTATTATTATTTATCCCACTTGGCCAAATTAATTCACATGATTTTAACATGAGTACGCAATGTAAAACAACCTAAAATCACCTAATACCACAGCCTTGTTTGAATGCCAAAAACATTTTCAAGTGTAGATATAAATTCTCTCAAGTTTAACCATTTGAAAACTTAAAAGGTCGATCCTCGCATTGCTTTTCTGATATAAAAGGCTAACCGAGTTTTAGATTTCAAGTTATTTTAGTACTTTCGATAGCCTTTGTGGTTGGATATTGTGAAACATGAGTCTTTGGTGTAAGTTTCATACTTTTGGAGGTTCTTGCAAATTGAGCACGTAAGCACTTCTGTTTTTTGAATACGTGGTGAATATTTTGTAAGTAAGTAAGCTTGAAAGAGTTGAGTGTGTTTGCGATGGTAAACTTGTAAAGAGAAATAATTATTTATTTTATATTTATTTATACAGGCTGTAAACGAATTCGTGTAATTCCTTCAAACCGCTTGATCTACTGGTGACACAGATTAACCCTAACTGGGAATTTTGGAAAATTAAAATATGAAAAAAAAAAAACAAAAAAACTTGGTTTTCTATATCTGAGTCATTCTAGAGCCCCGAGTTAACTGACTGCAAAGAGCGTATCGCGTTAGTCGTACCCGCCAGCCGTGTCACCGTGCTTTCATTAATTTATGCGTGGCATGCAAAGGTTCGTCAAAAAGAAATCAAAGTTTTGCAAAAGAAAAAACGTATTTTTTACTTGGTCCGTAGTAGGTGGTTTAGATACGATCGATTACCGACACCGCATTTTTAATCAAGCTAAGTCCCGTGCGGGGCCTATCTACACCCGTAGTAGATCATGTGGTTTTAAGGAATTACACGAATTCATTTACACTCTGTATAGGTATTCTTTATTGTACACTAGCTTCTGCCCGCGACTTCGTACGCGGATCCTGTTGCTTGTGCCAGCGACAACGGAGTCGTCAAAATCGAAGATCTGAAACGTCTGATGTCAGATGCGTAGATACGCTGAGAACTCAAGTGCAATTCTTTATTCGTGAACGTCTCCGACTCGCTAGATAATGTGTGACGTTCACGATCAGCGGTCAGTCGCGCACCATGTTCCCCACTTGTCTCTAGAGACCTAGAAGTCGATGAGTAGATACGCTTAGAACTCAAGCGCAATTCTCTATCCGTGAACGTCTCCGACTCGCTAGATAATGTGTGACGTTCACGATCAGCGGTCAGTCATGCATCACGTTCCCCACTTGTCTCTAGAGACCTAGAAGTCGATGAGTAGATACGCTTGGAACTCAAGCGCAATTCTCTATCCGTGAACGTCTCCGACTCGTGAGACAATGCATGACGTTCACGATCAGCGGTCAGTCGCGCATCACGTTCCCCACTTGTCTCTAGAGACCTAGAAGTCGATGCGTAGATACGCTTGGAACTCAAGCGTAATTATCTATCCGTGAACGTCTCCGATTCGCGAGACAATGCATGACGTTCACGATCAGCGGTCAGTCGCGCATCATATTCTTCACTGGTCTCTAGAGACCTGGATGTAGATGTGTAAATACGCTGAGAACGCAGGCCTGCTTCGCGATCCGAAGAGGTTTCCACGGAGCGAGTTGCAGCCTGATGTTCTCGAACAGCATCAAGTCTCTCCGGCTGCTCTTCGGTACATTCTTGGGATGTTATAATCCTCAATCTTTTAGCTCCTTTGGAACATTGGGAAAGATTTGACCTCTTTCTCGGGATGGTTAAGTTTTATTGTGAAGATACCTGATCAATTAAAATCTAAGTGACTGCTCCCCTGCGTTACCGGGTAGGCTACCGTGTCACGAAGATAAATGGAAAAGGAAATTAAACACTCAAATAAAATAAGCCCGAAGACATATTTATTCGATAAAATAAAAAAAAATTGGAGTTTTGGCCAGTAGAGTCAAATTTTCAATGATATACCATCGTCATCGAAAATCAGTCCTAAACTGTTACCGCCTTCACCGCGTGGAGATACTCCCAGCTTATTTTATAATTATACAGTGAAATTAGTGATAGCTTTGATTTCCACATCAGATGTTTCTGATCTTCGATTTTTATAAGTCAACAGGAAATGCCCAGCAGACCGAACAACTTTTGCTATTACGTCATTCCTATATTGTGTTATGTTATGGTGTAGCTGAGCTCTTGGAGTTCCACAACAGGTGTTCCAGATCTTCGATTTTTATAAGTCAACAGAGAGTGCTCATCAGGCTGAACAACTCTTGCTAAGACGTCATTCCTATATATGTTATAGTGTAGCTGGGCTCTTGGAAATCCACATCAGGTGTTCCAGATCTTCAAATTTATTCTCTCAACAGAAAATGCTCATCACGCGGAACAATTTTTGCTATGGTACCATTTTTGTATCTCCTATAGTTTAGCTGGTCTGTCGTGGTTCTGCATCAGGTGTTCAAGTTTCCAAGATAAATTATAGCCTATATGTTGCCCAGACTAAATACCTATACAACAAATAAAAAATCATTCAAATCCGTCCAGTAGTTCCGAAGATTAGCGTGTACAAACAAACAGACACACAGACAAACAGACAGATTTTTTTTTTTGGATTCGTGCTCTATTACTGTTTTTAAACACCCCTCAATATTTTTTTTTTAAATATATTCAATGTACAGACACAGTTTTTTTACTGTTTTATTATATGTATATATATATATATAGATAGATAATACACCAGTTAACAAAAATTAATACATACATTTATTTACACAATATACAAGGTTAGTCGGAAGAGGAAGAGGAGCTCGTGGCTAAATAATTACAGCCGCATAGACCGATATTCCGGGTTAAGCCACGCTTGCCGATGTTGGTCTGTGGATGGATGACCATTTACCATAGCGAGTTTCCTCCGTGCCTCGGAAAGCACGTAAAGCCGTTGGTCCCGGCTGTCATTTGTAGATCTTTGACAGTCGTTACTGTTGGTCAGAAGCCAGAAAGTCTGACAACCAGTCTTACCAAGAGTATCGTATTACCCAGTTACTGGGTTGTGGAGGTCTGATAGGCAGTCGCTCCATGTAAAATACTGATATTCAGCTGCATCCGGTTCGACTGGAAGCCGACCCCAACATAGTTGGGAAAAGGCTAAGCAGATGATGATGACAAGGTTAGTCGGAAAGGGGGTACTAATCTGAAAGTGTGTTAAAGTACGCATAAGTGAATAACTTTTGTTCTACAACTTTTTCCAAAAGTCAATAGTTAAAGAGAATTAAGTGATCAAAAATCTCGAAAAAAAAACCGCTAAAATCTATCTATCCCCAGTTATGATCCACTGTGGTTACATTTTAGGTCATATTTGGAGTCATGAATTAGAAGCGCCATTTTCTGAATTTGTAACTAAAGCACGGATGAAGAAATTTTGAAAAAACGAAAATAAAAATATTTTTTCATGGAAATAAAAATTACCGAATTTTGAAATTTTAACACTTGCTTTAAGATAGTCATCAGTGATACTTTAAGTGGCCTGTAGATTAGTACCCCCTTTCTGAATAACCTTGTATACATATACTATGGGCGGTCAGTTGTTATTGAAATATTCAATAACAACGCTTAATTAGTTCATTGATTGGCTTGGTCGCATTTGGTGCACTGGTCGTACCTGGTGATGAGTGCAGACAGGGTCTAAGACGATGAACACTAATCCAAATAACAGAGATATAGAGGGATTCCCCTATACCTCTTTTTATAGCTGTGCGAGGAATGTGTAATGTGTTAATGTGTACAAATGATCATCTACTTCTTCCAAACACCATCTATTGACTGACTGGTAGGCGCATATTTTCAAATCCTTGCACACATTCCTAGCTACACATTCCTCATAACACATTCCTCGCAACACATCCCTCGCTCGCATTTCTCGCTTGTTTTGTATGAACAAAAACCTCGCTCCGCTAAGCCCATATCCACCAGAGCTGCGCAGAGCGAAGCTAGGTAAATGAAGTGATTCTATTGGTGCTTTCAAAACACATTCCTCGCTACGCAGCTTAGCACGGCTCTGGTGGATGCTCAGCTTAAGACCTTTCTTACTCCCTAGGTATAAAGATTTTACATTTTTGTAATAAGCACTAAGTATAAGGCATGTTAAAAATCAAAATGGTTGCCATTCAGATGGGAGGGTGTTTGTCGTGGTATTACTAAAGTTCGTATCCTTGTCAATGAAATTAAGTGTTTGATATGCTCTTAAATTTTCCGTAGTTAATAGTAATAACAAATTTTATAGGAGACGGCAACCACACCATCAGATGTGACGCTGGCTTGATTGCCAACTTATTACTGAATTAAAAAACACGACTGCTCAAAAAATACCAAGTGACTAAAAAATTAAACTAAAAAGTCAAAAATTTAGTTGTGTTGAATTTTTCAGCATAACAGCAAATTCTGTGTGTTTGAAATTCTCATGCAATCGGGTGACATTTTTTTTTGGGAAACATAGTTTATAGGTGCCTGCATCTGTACAGTCACGAGCACCAATATGTAGGTATACACGTAGTGAAATTATAAACAGCATTAACGAAGGAGTTGTAATGGAAAGCTTGAAATATTGTTTACAGTATCTACGAATGCATACGAATATAGGCATTTAAAGTATTTCGTAAATTCAATCGGTATTTAGGGAGAAAATTACTTGAATTTCGCTACATGTGTACATATTAGTGCTCGTGACTGAACAGCTACTCCATTTTTTTTTAATGTATTTTCTCTCGCTTATTTTACGCGGAGTAATGCAAGGATTTCAATGATACCACATGCATCTAAATCACTTCAGGCGTTCAGAAGTCATGGTGCAATAAAGAAACTTACAAACATACATACTTACATGAACCCTGAAAACATAACACTCCTTTTTTTGGCAGTCGTGTAAAAATAAATGAAAATATTTATTCTTTATTCATCATCATCATCATTCAGCCGAATGACGTCCACTGCTGGACATGGGCCTCCTCCAAACAATGCTGGAGGTGTTTGCCATAATCGCCACGCTTGGCAGGCGGGTTGGCGATCGCAGTATGGTTGTTAAAGTACTCAGAGAACGCTGCTGCTCATCCTCTAGTGAATCCCTTAGTCGCCTTTTACGATACCCACGGGAAGCGATGGGGTAGTGCTATTCTTTACGTCCGGCACCACACGGACGATTTTTTTTTATTCACAAATAACAAAATAAATCATTTAAACTCATTTCCCCGTTAATTCTATCGTGGTAGGTATTAACGCCTAAACCAAGTCATTACCAAAAACGATTAGTGTGTCTAAAATTATATTTTTTGTGACCCTGCATTTAATGTTATAAAGGACCGTTTTTGGTCTTCTTGCGCCAACAAACCCATCAATCTAGGAGTGAAAGGTCGAATCCTTCGAAAATGGACGCCTGTTTTTAATTTTATAGCCCAAGGATCTAATTACCCGTAATTGTGTGCCGTTAATTCTCGTCGGCCATTTTGTTTGGTAGTTATGGAGAGAATAATGGGGCTCATGGTTAATTAACAACGGCGCAGATAATACGATTGGCAAGATTAAGCTGCGCTTGCCGCGGTCTGTCTGTGGATGGGTGACCGTTCGTTAAACATTAACCGGTAACGCCCCGAACGCCCCACCGTCGTCCCAGGACGACACCCGCTTCAAGCGACTTTGAACTCTAATTCAGGTTATAATTAGAGTTCAAAGTCACTTGAAGCGGGTGTCGTCCTGGGATGACGGCGGGGCGATACCGGGACTCCTTCGTACTTCAGAGAACACGGTAAGCCGTCGGTCCCGGGTTTTATAAGAATATACCTATGACTAGTAGGTTTATTCAGAAGCAAGAGTGTCTGACAACCGGTTTTACCTTGAAGATGTCCGAAACGGAGACGAGAAGAGATGCTTTTCAGCCATTAACCGAAAATGTGTGGAGATGCGTACTGGCTAGACTGTAGCGGAGATGTGTGCTGGCTAGGATGGAGATAATTATGTGCTGACTAGAGCGAAACTGAGCTGCTTGCGGCGAGCGTTGGATGTGAACGCACAGTTTAGTGCGATCTGACTCGAAAGGTAGACGTCTCAACCATGTCGTTATTTATCACTGCGCGCCGCAAAAATCTCGTCTACGCTGCGCACCGTCGTCAGCTTGCGAGGCAAAGCTCACATCTCCGCCTTGTATCGCGGCCCAGCTCAATCTTAGCGAGGAACAACTCACATCTCCGCTTCCATGGCGCCATACAAATATGATGCATCTCCGCTCAGTGGTATCCACTTAAGCTGAGTGGAGACGAGATGTGTGAATAACAAAATTCTATTGGCCTTTTAAAACACATCTCCGCTCCGCTCGTCTCGTCTCCGCTTTGGTGGAGTCCGGGCCCAAGATTTCGGCATTCCCCAGTACCTAACTGGGTTGCGGAGGTCTGATGGCAGTCGCTCCATGTAAACTACATGTATTCAGCTGCATCTGATTAGACTGGAAGCTGACGCCGTCATATTTAGTGTTGGGTAGGACACGAATTAATTTACACCCTGTATAAGAATAGCTAATCTGCGTGAGCTCATGCAGTGTAGTGTTGGGTAGGACATGACTTGAAAAAGAGTTTGTAAGAGTAGCCTCTTTTTTGCTCTGAGCCAGTACAATGTACTACTTCAAATGAAGTGAGGCGTACTGAAGCTCGGTGATACGTTTGAAGTAACGAGTACGAATATGACATTTGATGTCATTGGTTTCGATGCACTGATTACGTCTTTCTCGAGGCCCGGTCACGTAATGTCCATTGCAGAATGAATGACGTGCTATTGTAGTATATGCCTCACTCCCTCTCTTTCTCACCCTATAGTTTACTTACCGAGAGTAACGAGTAACGCGGCTACCGCGACATAAAAGTTGAAGTAGTACACTTTAAATTTTCCGCCGCTCTTACATTTTGACATCATGTACGGGACGAATGTACCGCCTCTTGTAAGTCCTACTCAACACTAGTCATATTTGGAAAAAGGCTAGACAAATAGTTATGAAGAGAATAATTTTGTTTTGGTTTTCTTCAGACATTTCCTATTGGTTGATTTGGTTCCGAAACTTTAGATTATTATCTACCCTATAAGAACTTAATGGCTTGCCACGTGACGATGGCCATGACCATGACATTTAAGTTCTGCAAGATGGACTAAGGCCTACACCCTTCTATTTCTATAAGAATGAAGTAGAGAAGCCGTGCCCAACAGTGGGAATGTAATGGGCTGGTTATGCTAGCATTAACTCTGCTGCGGTAGACCATCTTTTGTCTGCTTTGTTTTTGCGGATGTGCTACCATATGACGCTATCAATTTTACTTTTAACTTATCGAGTACTGTAATTATAGACACAATAGATAAACATTGGCAATGACGATCCGGGTCGTCGGTCGGGCCGCTAGCGGTTAAGTTCTTAATGAAAATAAAATAATTTCTTTATTACTGAAATAAACACGAACCGTAATACATCACTCTATAAGTATCAACGTCAAAATATATTTAACAAAAAGCGAGGCATATTTTATACAAAATATGAACCCAAAATGACACCGAAGTGTTGTAAGGCTATAAAAAAAAACACAAAATTATAAAAGAGCGATACTTATCACCATTGAAAATATAACATAAAAACCAACCACAAAGCTGCTCGCTCAGTTTTCGCTTCAAACGGCCCATAATACTTTTTCGTTTCAAAGGCCAGAATTTTCGAATAAAATTTTAACAAGACGCGAAAGTAGCCGCATTTAGGAGGCTCGTGTATGCATCGCTGACTCCTAGACTTTAAACCACTTTAACTAACGAGGCGAACACAAAAACGTCCATCTTTTAAAGGTAAAGCTCACTCATTTCTCGCTTAGCTTTGAATTTGGACGCTCATTTAGTTAAACAAAAATAGTTTGAGGTGAGCGGGGTTCATCGTCGCTTTAGAATTACTGGTTACTTACAAAGTAACACTATTGAAAAGCATGATTACTTGCAAGCCTAACATGCGAAACGCAAAATAACTTGGTAGTCATATTATATCGTGCCGAGACGAGGTAACGTATGGCTTATCTTGTCTTCGCACGAGATAATGTGGCGACAAATTTATCTCGCGTTGAGTATGTTAGCTCTGCTGGTACCAAGGTTGCTCGGGCGATTGCCCATCACGACTTTTTGCAACGATACAGTCGCAAAACGGCTGCGATACTTACACGATGCTGGCACTGGCCGTGTACCTTAGCACACGCGAACACGATTCGATATCGCCATTATTAGCTTAGTCTGCCTACGCTTGTGGGGATCTTCCACGCTTAACCTAAGCATATACGGAGGCGCAGGCCGAGCACTCGATGCAGTTCAGCCACAGTTTTAGAATCGCCTACACGGGTGTTGCACAACTGTATGAATTGTAAAACCGTGGCTGAACAGTATTGTCTGTGCGGCCTGCGACCCCTGTTACCTTTCTTTCCTTCTTTCAGTCGCGCGTTTGCACCGCTGCAATAGCGATGCTGAATATGTATACGATACAAAATGCGACTGTATTGCTACTGCATCGCTTCTGTCGGGCGTTACAAATGCGATAAGTGACCACATGCTACGATAATAATTCGAGGAGCTCGTGGCTAAATAATTACAGCCGCATAGACCGATCTTCCGGGTTAAGCCACGCTTGCAGAGGTTGGTCTGTAGATGGGTGACCATTTACCATAGCGAATTTCCTCCGTGTCTCGGAAAGCACGTAAAGCCGTTGGTCCCGGCTGTCATTTGTAGATCTTTGACAGTCGTTACTGTTGGTCAGAAGCCAGAAAGTCTGACAACCAGTCTTACCAAGAGTATCGTATTACCCAGTTACTGGGTTGTGGAGGTCTGATAGGCAGTCGCTCCATGTAAAATACTGATATTCAGCTGCATCCGGTTCGACTGGAAGCCGACCCCAACATAGTTGGAAAAAGGCTAGGCAGATGATGATGCTGCGATAATAACTATCACGCGTATACAAACTGTATCACTGCAAAAAAGTGACACAAGGGGTAACAAAGAGACACATCAGTTATAGTATACAAGCTTAAGGTCTTAAAATTATCGAAATTAAAGGTACAAGTTCGTAGCCGACTGCAAACAGCAGCAGCAGACGACGTGTCGCCCTGGACTATTGCCTTCAAACACCAACACTGATCCGTAGGTTTGATCTTACTAATTGACGTTCTAAATTAAGACCAATACTAAATCAAAGCACTTTCAAAATTTTTAGCCTCGTAATGGCCAAACATCGGACGACTCGCATTAAACGTATAATTAAGTATTCTTTGTATGCCTAGTCATAAAGTGTACATTCACTTATCGGCAACAGATGGAACGCTCGCATTGGATCGTCGGCAATGGCGCGCGTGCCAATGGCGTATCAATGACAAAAATCCGATTGCACGTCTCGCGCATGCTTGCATGGCGTTCCGAATGCAGCGAACGTAGTGGACGTACTTTACGGATCTGTTTGATGCTATCCGTCCGATGCATGCGCTGTGTACAGGGAGCCAATTCGTCTAAAAAAATTGTTGCCAAACGCAAACGAACCGAAATGATTGGTTTTATTTTTTCGTCAAGCAATTTGACAGCTTTTCAAAACAAAAATTGACTGAATGAACAATTAGGCCTTGGTTTGGTTGCGATTTATCAAGATTTCTTTTAAGGCGGATACAGACTTTGCAAGGCATGCGCCGCGAACGACCCACAACAAATGCCTCGCAAGGTGTGTACCTTCATATTTGTGACGAGGCATGTGCTACGCACGTGCGAGGGCGAGCCAACGTATGTCAGCAAACGTTTTAAGATCAAAGCGCCTCTGTGCGAACACATTAGTTGTGGACGTAGTCGCGCATACACTTTCGAGGTATGCGCCGCGTACGATATCCACCCACGCCTCGACTGAGAAAATGAAACTGCGCCTGTGAGTAGCACATGCCTCGCCACAAACATGAAGACAGACAAACGAGGCATTTGCTTCGCATGCGATGGCTCGAGCTCGACCCGAGAATAAGTTGGTATATTTTTTCGACACGCACGCCTCATGCAGAGGCATTCGTTGTGCGCCGTTCGCGGCGTATGCCTCGCAAAGTCTGTATCCACCTTTAGGAGAATTGGGACCCAGGTGTACGCTTACCTTTTTGTTGATGTTAATAAATTAGTACTAGTAAAAAATGCACAGACAAAAAATACAGAGTATAAAACATATTTAGCAAGCCTTCATTCACTTCGGTCATTCCTCTTTTGAGCCGGCTTAAGCAATATCAAAAATGTTATGAATTTTAGGAAATTAACATAATCTTTTTCAAAGCTAATGGTTCCTTTCGAAACCGCTTGCTATTAGGCAAATGTAAAGAAATTTCTCATGAATTATTTTGAGGAACAATTACGTTAATGGAAAGCATACACCATGGCGGTTTGTGAACTTGGGCTTAAAATATTACGAATAATATAATATTAGAGTATACAGCATGACTGGATACACACTTTACATCCGAAAACTATGAACTTTATTCATGTACTATACAAGTTTTAAATATCTTTATCTCATTTTACAATGATTTTTTCATTAAACTTTTGATGACAATTAATTATGTCAATTGATTTATATAGCTTAGCTTCCTTTTTACATTTTGTAGATGTGAGAACTTCATAGTCTTGCTCAGCTGGGTAATGCATAACCAATTTAATTTGCAAATAATTAGGTAATCAAATAAGTAGTATTTTTTTTTTTTTTTATTTTTTAGTTCTTGTTCTCAAGACTTGTGACCAAGTTTGAGCACCGTAGGTTAGAACGGCAGGATGCACATTATCGATGAGTTTACATTTCAGGGTTACCAAATGTATGATCTGACAGAAATTTCTAATAAATGTACGGTGGGCTAAAAAACGGCTAAAATGAAAATTTCACATGCAGTTCTTGTGAGAAGCTAGTGTTGACGTGATGCCTTTGCCCTACAGGAGGACACAGGGATACTATAGGCTTTAACTAAATAATAATGATAATAAGTTAGCGCAAGATTCTTAGCTCCCATCATTTTGTGGTACTTTTAAAGCAGCACTCACGGACTAGAAAAAAAAGAAGGACTCCGCGCCACGCTTATCAAAAGTGAAGCACCGTACCGATCTATGTGTGCGTGACTTGAGGGATACCAGATAAATGAAAATTTCCCCATTTTTTTTTTATATTTTGAAAGTTTCATTTCTTTAAATGAAGCCATATAAGAAGTCCGCTTACATTATTTAATTGCAATTACAAACATATACTTAGTTAAAACTTAAAATTAAGTATTTATTTTGTATGAGTAACAAGAAAAACGTTTTCGACGGAATTCAATGTTCTTCATCTCTGCAGGCTCTTATTATTTTAATCCAATCATTATTCCATGGTTGATTTGCTGTAGGAAATCTATAAAAATAATCATATTCAATACTTGCAAAAAACTCACAAAGAACACAAAAAAAATGGATTACCCAATTTCTCGGGAAAATTATATTTTCCGACAGCACTGCTATGTCTTTTGAGGTTTTGTGTTCCAATAGTAATGATTTTAAAATGTCAAAAATACAATAAATCAACAGGTTAAATAAGTGTTATTCTTACTTGTGAATGTTATTCCTTGACACTTTTTCTGGGATGTAGAATTATTTTTAAATCATTTCACAACACAAGAAGGCATTATTTTATTTTATTACTTGACGTAAACAGTACCTACAATGAAGGCGCGGTGCCGCGTAATGGCGGCCAGTCGGCACCTTATGATGTAAATGTGTGCGTGAGGCATGTTTGTAGAGTGCGCGCAAGATAAGTCTGCGCGCGGCCGAAATCGGAACTAATCATGGTCCACCAAAGTGTGTGCCATTTTATCAATTTTGATAGTAGAACTACCTGATTGTAGGAATATTTAACGGGAAAATTATGTTAAGCGATAAAAAAGTTAAGCTTAAAAAGCGGTAATTTGAACTTTTGCGATCACGGCAACGTTTAGCACGCCCTCAGTCGCGCGCAGAGTTATCTTGCGCGCACTCTACAAACGGTCCGGCATACTTATAGTGCTTCACTTTTGATACACGTGGCGCGGAGTCCTTCTTTTTTTCTAGTCCGTGGCAGCACTGAAAATAATAAAAAGCCGGTCAAGTGCGAGTCGAACTCGCGCGCTAAGGGTTCCGTAGGTACCACCCCCAGTTTTCCTTATTTTTAGTATTTATCGTTTATCTATAGAGTATGCACTATAATCATACCAAGTTTCACGCTTGTATGTATTACCGTTTTTAAGATAGAGCATGAACACAAAACATTGAAAAAATCTTTTTTAATTCGAGGTTCCTTATATGGGTTTAGTTTGTTTCCTTTTTTTTATTTTTAATATTTGCCAAGGTAAGGGCCATAGTAGCACGTAATGTTTCAACTGGCTACCTGTTACGGCTAAATAGATTCAGCCCTGTGGAAGACGGACGGACAGACAGACGGCGTAGGCTTAGTAATAGGACCCCGTTGGCATCCTTAGGGTACGGAACCCTAAAACATAACAGCCTGTATTCCCCGAAGGGTTGGGCAGAGGTTTGAAGTAAGCCTCTAGTCTCAGTAGTTCGGTTGTTTTGTTCGGGACCGGACTACTGAGACTAACTTTGTCTCATTAGTTCGGTTATGACGTCAAACCGAACTGGTGATACTAAAAAAGATACCAGTAGTCCGCTTAGGGATGTAAATGAAATGCTTTTAATATAAATAAAAGAAATAAAAGAATCAAACATATTCTCTGAAATCATAGTTTGGTAGTTATTAATTAATTAACTTTTGCCCGCAGCTTCACTTGCGTGAAATTTTGGGCCCGTTAAGTGACGATTTTCTATACAAACTTTCATCCCCTATTTAACTCCCTTAGGGGTTGAATTGCAAAAAATCCTGCCTTACTCCTTGTCTACATTGTATAGGGAACCTCTGTGCAAAATTTCAGCTTTCTAGGTCCAAGGGTTTGGGCTGGGCGTTGATGAGTCAGTCAATCAGTCAGGACTTTTCTTTTTATTTATATAGATAGGCACTTTCATAAGAATACTGACCGGAGAATACTGAAATCATTAACCGAACTACAGAACACAAGTCTCAAGAGTTCGATTTGACGTCATAACCGAACTAATGAGACAAAATTAGTCTCAGTAGTCTGGCCCCGAACAAAACAACCGAACTACTGAGACTAGAGGGCAGTAAGTTGATTCTCATGCCACCGTTATTCTTAAGTCCCATAGAACCCTAAAAATCAGTGCAAAATTATGAAGCTCATCAACAAAAAAAGCCTAAAGTACGTCTTTATGATCCAAGTTCACCTCTCATTGCTATTATCAGATTTATAATCCCAATATTTTAAGATTCAATGAATAATGCCTTTTAATCTTATAAGCACAGGATTAAAATACGTGAACGTGTGTAATTCTAGAATATTTGAGGTTTGAAAATAAGCGAATAAGTGAACGAATTAGTTGACATTGAGACGACTGTTTCGATATAAAAGGTAGTACAGAAGGTCCAATTGTATGTATCACGAGAATAGAAACTCATAAATAATTAAAAGTCGCGTAGAATAAAATAGACAGCACTTATACACGGTGTTAAAAAATCAACTCTAAGAATTTTATGGGGTTACTCGGCAGCGGAAATTGAAAAACTTTTGTTCTACAACTTTTCGAAATTCGCGTATTATTTTTTATAACTTTCCATACAAATCAAAAAAATGTTTTAATTAATTTGTATGGACAGGCATACTGTGACAGGTGACTTAAACAATATGATGTGCTCGCCAAGATCTTTCTTTTAATACCAAACACGTGATGATTATCTCAGTTTTATTTTTTCGAGGTTAAAATCTTAGATTTAAATTCCGTCATAAATGTTGATAAAAATTATGTAGCTTATGTTACTCAGGCCATTATTACAAATCTATTGACACCTCATTCATTAAAATCGGTTCAGCAGTTTAGGCGCTAAGGTGGAACATGCAAACATACATAAGTACATAGTCTGCCAAAATCATTACCCTTCCTTTTGGCTTCGTCGTAATCGGGTAAATAGGCTCATGCTCAACAGTGGGATAGTGGGCTTATTACGCTTAACTTTACGAAGAGTGGTCTTTCTGCACGTAATCTATTTTGTGGTTTTGATCTGATAACCTTATTCGCCTTATATTCATAAATAGTACTTTTTCTTTTAAAAGTATATTCTTAAGTAATGGATTGCGATGGTACTTACTTATTGGGATTGCAGCATGAGGGCTCAAAGTTTTTGTCACGCATCTTTCTTTATCGGCAATGTCTGCGGTATATCAAGATTATGTTGATAATATGACTTGGCTTAACTTTTCCATTATTCTTTTGGAACTTTGATATGTTTTTTTACGACTAATGCAGTACACACACCGAGCCCACGAATGACAACGAATGTTCGTCGTTCGTTTTTCGTGTGGGGAAGGCCTAGAATATGATGTTTCCTCACTGCACGCTGGGAAGAGACGCATATTGTAAGTTTAAACAAAACCTAGCATGCTTGGTGGTGGAATCTATACGGTCGTCCTGGCTAACTACCACAGATCGGCTCCAATCAGTTTACCATGTTCCATCGTGTGTATGTGAAGAGTCCATCTAAAGCCGGGTCCGCAGCGCCAATTTTCCAACATGTTATTGTGTTTTTGCGAACAAAACTGTTAGGCCACGCCCCTATTCGGTTAGCAAACAATGTTGAGCCGGGTCCGCAGTGCCAATTTTCCAACATGTTATTGTGTTTTTGCGCACAAAACTGTTAGGCCACGCCCCTATTCGGTTAGCAAACAATGTTGAGCCGGGTCCGCAGCGCCAATTTTCTAGCATGTTAGTGTGTTTTTGCGAACAAAACTGTTAGGCCACGCCCCTATTCGGTTAGCAAACAATGTTATCCTGTTTGCAAACACGAAAACACGGCGCAGTGGACCCGGCTTAAGACTATGTCTGTTCTTAATATCAGGTACGACTAGAGTGCAACGCGACAAATGCAATAAATAAAAAGTTTACCGTCTCAGGCATAAAATAAAAAGAAGTAACAGGTCACCAAAACAACGCCACTCACTGACCGCCTGTACTACATCACATGTGATTCACTAAATATGTGAAAGGGACCCAAAAAATGTGAAGACAAACAGAAATAGTTCGCCTCTCAACCAAGCACTTTAGTTAGACCCATGTAATTTATTTCCCCTTTATCGCTCACTTAGAGAAACTCTCCTCCATTTCATGAGCAGAGAAATCCAAAGTGAAGCCAATTTTTCATAGTCGAGGAGATTGCTGGCAGTGCATTGCGGCCGGCCTACAGTTCTAGGCATAAATCTGGACCGCCTCGCTTACTCAAGTGCATTTACATACTAAAGAGACGTTAACGACACGACTTTGAGTTGAACTCGGAGTTTACGTTCTACAAATCCTTGTAATCTTTTTCATATTTTGATTTTGACTTTAGATGTTAGTCGCACCTAATGGTAAGTGCAGAGAGGGTCTTAAATGGAAAACACGAATCTAAGTAACAGAGATGGAGAGGGATTTTTATATTCTAGCCCAACATGGGATACAATTTTTAATTCCAGCTTTGTAATGTTTTTTTTTAACAATATTTAATTTTAGCATTTATTAATTTAAAAATTATATCGTGTGTGAGCGCCCAGCATATCAAGAATTTTAACTGTTAATTCAACCCATTATTCTGAATGGAAAATTTGTGAAGTTTTCATTATCTACTTTGCTTATTAAATATTTTATAGGAATTTAATATTTTAAGTGTAAATTCACTGCGTGTAAGAGATAGGTTAACTAAAATTTTAGCAATGAATTGAGCCCATTTTTAACCCCCGACGCAAAAAGAGGGTTGATAAAAGTTTGACCGCTATGTGTGTCTGTGTGTCTGTCTGTCTGTGTGTGTGTCTGTCTGTGGCACCATAGCTCTTAAACGGGTGAACCGATTTAGGTGCGGTTTTTTTTGTTTAAAAGCTGGTTTTTCAGCGCTGGTTTTTAGTTATGTTTTATCAAAATAGGAACTGCCGTTTCAGGGTCATCAGCCGTTTTGTTATTTGCGTTGGGGTTTCTTAAAATTATAAATTAATGTTTTTCTGGTTCGAAAATCAGTTTATTCCCGAGATATTGATAAGAATACTCCTAAATCTTTTCCAAATATCTAGAAAATAAAAAGTGATGGTAATTTTTCATGTTCCAGTTAGATTGCATCCCGTGCATTGCGGCCTACAATTCCAGGCATAAATCTAGTCTAATGCAGGGTCCATTTACATACCAACGTGGCGCTAACGACACGTTTTTGTGAAAGCAAAATAGTATGATTAATTTGGGAATATGTTTTGCGTGGGTAATTAAAATAATTAGGCTGTTAAGATATAGTGAGTTTTTCAATGAATGGGTGTTGTAATTCAGTTAATTCATATTTTATTGATTGTGTGTGATCCAGAGAGGTGATTTTGATATTTGCCGCTTTTTGTGAAAGCTTTAAGCAAAATAATGAACTTGTCCTCCATGCAAGAGGATTTGAGGTCGACCTCGGTCCGCTCCTCTGAATTTTCGAATTCATGTGCGAATCAGAATTGACTTATCACTTGCGTTATCGGTGAAGGAAAACGTGCAAAAAGTAGTATCATGTGGAAGTCCAGAGGTAGACCACCCTAAGGCGTGAATTACATAGAAGCGGCGTAAGGTGAAGGCGCGGCGCAAGCGCGTCGCTTTCATACATTTTGTACGAAAAAGATTTGAAGCGGCACGACAAAACGTATGAAAGCGACGCGCCTGCGCCGCGCCTGCACCTTACGCCGTTTCACATCCGAATCACCCCATGTATGTGCGTTTTTTTTTAGTTTTCGAGTTATTTTTTTTTTTCATCACATGACAGATTTGATCATAGTGTCATGAACAGTTGAGAAAAAGGCGTGTTTTTTTTTTAATTAGATTCTCTTATCTTTTAATTTAGAAAAAAAAAACTATTCACTGCACTATGATCAAAAATGTCGTTATATTCAGGTTAGGACAAGAAAAAAAACCCGGAACATACATACATAGAGGTGATTCGGGTACCTCTTAGGGGCTCTTCCTCTGGACTTCCGTTTGACACTACGTTTTGGGACATCCTGTTTATACATATAGTCTTATGGCTGACCGTACGACCCAGAATTTATACTAATTTTTCGTAATCACTGTCGCCTCTTTCTCGCATCCATCTCATCCACTATAAGCAATTCACAAATCCATACACATGTATGTAAGATGCTCGGTACATTAATGTATAGGGATGTAGTTTAGAATGCTATTACTGTCTAAATGTACGCAGTGCAATTGTACTTGATTGCTTAGAAACTAGTGTTGTGCTCGTTGTGGCATTTTCGATTTAGATTGTAACATGAAACTGATATTTTAGCATTGACATGACATGACAGTCGGAACCACGACGCGTTTGGTCCTAAAAAAATTGGTAACTGGATGATTTTTGTTGACAAGATATATGTGAAATGGGTTTTTTATGAGTCTGGGTAGGCCTTAGAATCATTTGCTGATTACTTAAATCGGACGTGCCCAACGTCTATCATGAGCAGACACTAAAATGTCATCTCACCAATTATACGAATATTTTATGTAAAATCAGCCCGACTTCTCGTCAGGACTGTGTCTACATGAATTAAAAAATAAACTTAAAAAAAAGTAAAACTGACTTCAAAAAAAAACTAAAAGGATTAAGTAAAATAATTACCATACTATAAAATTAACAGTTCAGAAGTCGGTGGCTTCTATTTGTTCCAGTGTTGAATTGCACCGACTTCTGAAACTGTTAATTTTATAATATGGTAATTATTTTACCGTTTTAGTTTTTTAAAACCGACTTTTTTTAAAGAAAGTGCGGGAGGAGGTTATTGACGCACCCCTTCCTCTTTTCCAACAACAACAACAACACATGTAAACAAAGCAATATTAGTTATTTGAGAATTTTGCTTTGATCCAATGAGGAGTTCCGTTCCCTATATCTGAAATTCATAGTCTTATCATAACCACATTTATATGGGACCAAATGGGAAGTATACCCTCTCAAAAAAAAAAAAAGATTTGTTCAAATCGGTTCATAAATGGCGGAGTTCTGAGGTAACAACATAAAAAATAAAATAAAAAAAACAACTGAATTGAGAACCTCCTCCTTTTTGAAGTCGGTTAAAAATGAAGAAATAATGCATTTTTTTTTAAATTATACTAATTCTTTTATAAGTTTTCAAGGGTCTCAATATTGCCCAGTTCCTAAATAAAAACATGCCAAGTTTTGTCTTAGCTAAGAATTTGGTACAATTTCTACATAATATTATATCAGTTATTTAAAAAAAAACATTTCTGTTACTAGCCTCGAAGATTGAGTGGGGTTAAAAGGACTCGAAATGTTTTATTTAAACATAGCAAAGAGCTCGCGTGGTCGGTTTTGCGAGAACTTGGTCTAGCGCACTCCGTGCGCCTGGATCAGTGCGCTAGTCATCATTAAGTTATTAAGTAGAAATAAAAACACTCAAATATTTTGCTACATAAGCTCGCTTATTCGCCGTGATTATATCTCATACATTTTGAATGTAACAACTAGCGGGAAATGACTAATTCTAATGCACAGAGCAGCAATAGCGACGTAGGCACAATTATTATTGTAATAACATGCTAATGCAGTGTGACGTCATATAGCTCAGAGCTTGCAATTTATGTAGCGTTGAAATCAAATTGTCGTTCGCCTAATGTTGTATTTGTATGTGTATTATAATTATGTGTTTCGATTTGCAATTATAGTTATGCTAAGAGCTCTTACACGCCACGTTTTTTTCTTTTTAAACTTGAAATAGGCAGATTACTTGCGATTGCATCGCTGCAAACTCACGAGAAACGCGCTGCAGACGCGCGTGAGCAACTCTCCTTGCAAAGTAAAACGCGTGTAGCACGCGCGCGAAGGAGCGTGTATCGCGCTACAGACGCGCGTGTCGGCAAGTAACCGATTAAAACGCGCTGTACGTATGTGTTTGCAGCTAAAGAGACGCGCTGTGCCAGCGCGTCTGTATCGATGTAACTCCGCGCTACGAGCGCGTCGACAGCTCGTGAAAAAGTCGTCGTCTGTATAATACAATTTTATGAACGTGTGAATAGGTAAATTGGTTGCGATAACATCGCGTTTGCAGCGCGTTATAGTTGCGTGCGACGCGCGTCGACAGCGCCTCAAAAAAAAACGTGGTGCGTAAGAGCCATAGATATGTTCAAAATTTTTTATTATTGACAATTAATTGTACATAAGGTAAGATACATTGTACATTTTCAGGCGTTGCAAAAGATTCTTAATTAAATAAACTAACCACAGTTCGCCGTAATAACTTTTAATAAGTCATTTATCAACCCGAAACAACAAAACAAACATACAATAATATCTTTTTTTTCTTTTTTTTTCTATTGGACTGCTGAAGGTGGTCCTAGGGGACCCTTCCTACGTAACCGGGCAGTTATTGGCGAGACTTGAAGGGTCTCCAGCCAATGGGGGAGGGGGGGAAGTAAAATACTTAACCTAAGCTAACTACTTGTACTACACTAACATCATGACTACCTGCAACAACAGCACTAAGGGCGACCCCTAGTGGGACTCGGACCTCAGCTTAGGGCGTTGCTGGCGTGGACATAGGGGGGGGGGGGGGAGAGAGCTTGATGAGGGCTGAATTATCGGTGTGAAGACAATAATATCTAGTGGTGTCTATTGTTTTATATTCAAAGTATTCTTCTGTTGAGTAATAGTAGATTGTTGCACCGAGCGCAAAGTGAGTCATTAATGCACGAGTGTTATGTTGGTGCCCGAGCGCAAGCGAGGGCACTAAATTAGCACGAGTGCATTAATCACTCACTTCAGCAAGGTGCGTAATCTACTTGTCTTTCAAATACCAATTTACCTACCGTGATAAAATATACCTACTCAAAATAAAAACTCAAGATAATGAAAACAAGGTTATCCTGCGACTTTTGCGGCAAAAGGTTATTAACAATATCATTTGCAGCTGTTTTTATACTTTCTGAACTTGAATTCATATCGCTATCTATTTCCATTTTTTTAAACTTTTCTTGCTAAATAAAAAGTATCAAAGTTTTACAATGGTACAAAATGCGCGCCATTTGTTTTTTTTTTTCACCAATTCGGTTTTATTCAGCCGATTTTTATTTTCAGCCAGTATCTTTTTGATCTAATGCATAAGAATGCATACATTTAATATTAAACTTAACGGGAGACATTAAACCTCTGTGGTAAATTTATATCTAAATAAAAAATAAAAAACTGCATTAATGAAAAACAGTGCAGTAATGAAATTTCATACAACATTTCTGCACTGTTTGCAGTGCAGTAATGAGATTTCATACAACATTTCTGCACTGTTTTGCTTCTAAGCAGAAAATACGTATTTTGTGATCGGTTTTGTAGCGATTAATGATAACATTACTACGTAGTTGAAAGAAAAAGTATTTATTAGTTATTTTACTACGTTTTATAGATTGGCAATTCGTGTCTCGTTCGTATTCGTGCTTCGGAGAGCGCATTAAACTGTTGGTCCTGGGTGTCATACGAATACCGATGACAGTCCTTACGGGTAGTCAGAAGCCCGAAAGTCTGCCAGCCGGTCTAACTTAAGGATATAGGCATTGCTCAGTAACTGGGTTGTGGAGGTGTGATGGCAGTCGCTAAGTGTAAAATACTGGTATTCAGCCGCATCTGGGTAGACTGGACGCTGACCCCAACGTAGTCGGGAAAAGGTTGGGCAGAACAAACATAGATTGGCAATTTGAATAACAAGGAAGGAAGATAGGACTGACGTGTTTTAGAGCGAGATAGACTGACAGGAGTTATCTGTATACAATATCGGCCTGTATTGGCTGGGCTTCCGGTGTGAACGTAACCAAATGCAATTATTTTCACTTTTTAAAGTTATTATGCACAACATCATCATCAAAAGAGCCTCCACGAGTGACGAAACTTCAGTACGTCCGGCGCACCCTGGGCAGTCAGCCCCGCTACCAACCTTGCTGACTGGCTAAACTTTTCACCACAACAAGAGCTATACAAGAATAGCTCGTGCCGCCACGATAGAAGAAGTATCACGCCTGTATTCCCCGAAGAGTTGGGCAGCCAGAGATGTATAAACACCCTCATTTCACCGCTATGTTTAAGTCCCATGTACTACCAAGTGACTCTATACTCGGTATACTCTGTGTCAAATACTCCCATACAGGACGAGCAAAATGTGCTGGACAACTATCTTGTTGAATCCACATTTCTCTGTGAAGGTTGTAATAAGGTTCACTTTTGCGTGTTCGGGATTCGGATAAATTAAATACGTGTTGATTGGATGCAAATACATTAGCGACTAACGTAATACTATAATATTAAATGCTTTTAAAGATGACATGACATATACATAAATAGCTAGGTATGTGGATATGTGACTTGCGCAGCTACTAAGACAATTTTCAACCTAACACTCTGTAAATATGGAGTGGTACATCTTCTACTGCCATCAACCGGGCCCAAATCCAGACTTCTGGCTGCTACTGAGAAATTCCACACGGAAAAACTCAATAACACTTTGCCCGACCTGGGTATTGGACCCAGGAACTCACGCTCAGCAGTCCCGCTTGCCACCACTAAACCAACGAGGCAATCAATTCCTCGAATAGTCCAATAGTGCAGTTATTATACCTTGACGTGACGTGACGTGAGCAGTGCTTGAGTGTAGCTCATCCAAGCAGGAAAAAACGTAAACCCTCATATTTCACACGCAAGTACGAAAGGCATGTTACTTTTATGCACACATCTTTTTTGAAGTAACCCCACAATTTTAACGTAGAAATAAGAGGAAAATGTCGCCTTTAATTTATGACACTGCTACACATAAATCTCATAGAAATGAAAAATAAAGGCACGAGTTCGTAGCCGACCGCATACAGCAGCAGCTGACGACGTGTCGTTGCGACATTGTCGTAGCGACACGTCGAAGTGTTATGTCGCTGCAGTCATGATTCCGAACCCAACTGCAATGGCAAAGCATACCCTCTCAAACAAAACAAGATTCTTTCGAATCGGTTCATAAATGACGGAGTTCTGAGATAATACAACTAAAATAAAAATTAGCCGAATTGAGAACCTCCTCCTTTTTGAAGTCGGTTAAAAATACTAGATATTCTTTGTATAGTAACCCCAGGACTCACCTAACATTAAAAAGGGTATAATATGTTATCACTGCACTCCTAGCAGCGTCGAGTATGGGGTGCATGAAAAGAGCGTCCACGAGTGGCGATACTTCAGTACGTCCGGCGCACCCTGGGCAGTTAGCCCCGCTACCAACCTTGCTGACTGGCTAATCTTTTCACCACAGCATGAACTATTTTCGTATAGCTCGTGCTGACACGAGAGAAGAAGAAGAAGAGGCGTCGAGTATAAATGTATATTAATTTTGGTTTTTAACCGACTTCAAAAAGGAGGAGGTTCTCAATTCGGTTGTATTTTTTTTTTTTTTTTTATATTTGTTACCTCATATCTCCGTCATTTATGAACCGATTTGAAAAATTCTTTTTTTGTTTGAAAGGGTATACTTCCCGATTGGTCCCATATAAATGCGTGTCCCTCCTCCCCCCCCCCCCTTTGGAATGTTTTCATTATATCGTGTAAGGTATCATTTGAAAGGACTTTTTATGCCCGACTACGTCAAAGCCAAAAAGAAGGGTTATGCAGGAGGGGGTTAAAATTATGACACTAAAACGTATTTAATAAAAAATAAACTTTAAAAAAAGTAAAAACCGACTTCAAAGAAATACTAAAAGGAGTAAAATAATCACCATAATATAAAATTAACAGTTTCAGAAGTCGGTGCAACTCTACACTGAAGCAAATAGAAGCCACCGACTTCTGAAACTGTTAATTTTATATTATGGTGATTATTTTACTCCTTTTAGTATTTCTTTGAAGTCGGTTTTTACTTTTTTTAAAGTTTTAAGTTTAAAATGACCCACACTACCACATTGAACAAGTTCAAATAAACACCTGATCTACCCAACCACTCAGTTGCGTATTCAGCGAATAAGGGCTGTAGTTTGTTAGTTCGTTTAAAAGTTATAGCTAAACTTTTCAGGCGGTGTAGTGTTCGTTAACTTTGTAATAGCTAGCTTTGCCCCGTGACTCGCACGTGTGCAGTTGATAACGTTAGCATAAACTGAATTTAAGGCTTACTTCATTCGTACCACAATAACAACACGTGGGAGGGCACTAATTGGTATGAAAATGAATTGTTTAATTTACAGAGACCACATTTTGTCGCCAAATCCTACCGTGTGGGTGATATACCGACCACATCGCCAACCACCAGCGACACCGCGGACTAACGGCCGACCACCTCACAAACACAACGTTGCGTCGACGCAACGACACCGCGCGCACGCCTGAGGGTCTACTCGCACGAAGTCCGTGGTTTCGACCTTAGTTACGAGCGTTTCCTACTCCTTATCACCTACGGATCTAAGATTATTTCGGGGCCCGAACTAAGAATAAATGTCAACACGATTTGACAGCTGTCCCTACTACCGATGTGTTTTTGCCCGTCCGAAAAGTTGAACTTGACACTTGTTTTGTTCACGTCTACGTTTCAGGCTACTTTCGGACGGTCGACTAACTTCGTTGACGGACTTAGGGAGTAGGCCCCCTGAAGCGTCTGTCTGCAAATACTAGGCACAACGTACTTAATCACATTGCAACTACTAGCGACAACGCAACCACATCGAAGTTTTGTAGTTACCACAACGCAAAGACTGCAAGAAGCTGCAAACTACGCACTGTCGACTGGTCGCCGGAGACTTGGTCTCTCGGCGACCAAAACTTAGGCAACTAGGGCCTGGAGACCAAGCCGAGCGTTTCTTGTACATTCGTGCAGAATGGACGTCGAAGAAGCTACTATTGCAATAATAGCGTTACTAATTATAAAGAGGAAAAATAAGAAAAGAAATGCAAAAGAGAATTGGGTATCCCGATTGGAATATTGGTCACTGGATAAATCTCAAATAACTTTTCGGAATTGTATTTCCAATATTATTTTCTCTGTACCTATCGAAAGCCTGAGCCATTTTTGTGCGCGACGTCCGGTCGTCTCGACAGTTGCTTGCAGTGTGGACGCTTCCATTTGAACACGTGCTTCTATTGGGCGCCGGCGACCAGCAGTCGCTTGTGCATCGCCACTACCTGGCGAGTCGTCGGGCGACCGGCGACCAAGTGAGTAAACACCTATTTAAACCACACAATGTGTCCGGTTATGGACTAGCGTACCTAGAATATTCTAGGTACTTATATAGCAACTAAGTACACAAATACACTACACACTAGGGTCCAATCTACTTCTTCCGCTATTTGGCAGCCATTTTGCTTTTTTGTTGAGATATTCTCTATATTAATGTTATGAAAATGTGAACCCATTGTATCGTAATGTAAACGATAGACAATATTGTTGCCCTCCGAATAAGCCTACTTTTATTTGGCATGTATTTAACGCGGCGACAAACTAATCTGATTTAGAGTTTTAAAAATAATTAAAATGGGTAGCAAAAATAATAGGTTGGCAGCTACAGTGAAGTAGCATTTTAAGTATAAAGTGGCAGCTTTATTTTTAGTTGTAAGCTTTGTTTAAATTTAAATTGGCAGTGATCTTTTGGATTTTCTTTTTAAACTAGGTGGAGCTTAAGTCGACGGAGCCCCGCTGTGCGGGGCTCCTATTTCTGTCTGCAGGGTTTAAAGTAACCTAAAACGAAGGGGATGACGGGGCTTCATTCGCTCGCTTCGCTCACTCTAGCCCCCGTCATCCCCTTTGAACCTAACCTATCCATGTCGGGACTCCCCTTAACCACCCTTTTTTTTTTTTTTTTTTTTTTTTTTTTTTTTTTTTTTTTTTTTTTTTTTTCGTGGGAAAATCCTTATGGATACCCTTCGCCTGAGGAAGGCGAAGGGTTATGCCGGACTCTTACCGGCTAAAAACCCACGGTGTTCCTACTCCTGACCCTTGGCCGGGGTCACGGGATTCGCAGCTGCATGCACCGCAACCCCGGCAGGCCTCGGTCCGCCATCCCCTGGCGGACCTCTCCTTCTGTGGGGCCTTGCCCCACGTCCTCCTGAGAGGCGCGCACGGAACACATGCGCGCCGCCTTCTCGGGCCTGTTACTGGTCGGGCGACGGGTCCCCTAACCCGTCGCCCGCAGGCCACACACTAGGGTGGCCGGAGATCGTCGCGCGCCCTCCGGCGGCGCCCGGTGCGTCTGGCGCGGGAAGGGAGAGTGGCCGTCGCCTCTCTCTCCCTCTCCGCTCCCTCCTTGGTCGCCATCACCACCTCGCAAAAGGAGGTGACGGCTTCCCACGCACTCTCACTCCCGACCATGGACAGAACCACGGCCGGAAGCGAGAGGTCACCACCGATCGCCGCGACTAGTTCACGGCGCTGCGTCGCCCACGCACGGCACTCCTGCAACGTGTGCAGCGCCGTGTCTTCCGGGCAGTCGACGCAGTGGTGACATCCGGGCGTCTGCTCCCGGCCTATGCGACACAGGTACTTCCCGAAACATCCATGTCCCGAAAGCACCTGCGTCAGCCGGAAGCTGAGGGCGCCATGCCGTCTCTCCAGCCACTCCTCCATAACGGGTCTTACCGCCGTTATTGCGGCGTGCCCTGCGCTGGGTTGCGCAAGTCGTTCTCTCCACTCGGCCACTAGGATCTGACGGAGCTCACTCCGCTCAGGCGCCTCCTCGCGCTGACGATATCTCAGCGCGAGGGCCCTCGCCTCCAGATCCCAGGGCATCGATCCGGCTAGGAGGCTCGCCGCCTCGAAGGAGATCGTACGGTACCCCCTTATCACCCTGACGGCCATCGCGCGCTGCGGTTTGCGCAGGATTGCGACGTTGCGTGCCGTCAAGGTGTCCGCCCATATTGGCACCCCATATAGGGCCATGGACCGTACGATCCCCGCGTAGAGCCTCCGGCAGGAGGTGTTGGGGCCCCCCAGATTGGCCCCTTAACCACCCTGCTAACATTATTAGTCGCCAAGTCATTATTTATAGCTCCTGGCCTCATTTTATTAGTTGCAAACACTTAGTCGCCTTTTAAGTTATTAGTCACCTGGAAAATAATAAGCCCTTTTATTTCAGTAGGACCAAAACTTTGAGAGATGGTTTTTTTTGTACACACGTACAGAATATCTCAACAAAAAAGTGGAAGTGGATTGGACCCTAGTGTATAGTGTATTTGTGTACTAGAGTAGTTGTTATATAAGTACCTAGAATATTGCTAGTCCATGACCGGACACATTGTACCTATATAAATAGAAGATAGATATCAAAGTTTTATACTTTACACACCTCTGTGATTTTTCGTCCTGCTACATTTTTACACGGTATAGTTGCACAATAAGGCATGACTCTATTATACAGCTTGTCCCAAAAGTAGTGTCAAACGAAAGTCCAGACGTAGAGCATTCTTAGAGGTACGCGAATCACCTTCATGTGTGTTCGTTAGTTATCGAATTATATTTTTTATCATGACATGACATTTTAGATCATAGAGTCATGAAAAGTTGAAATAAAACGGGTTTAAAAAAATGATGCACTATTCGTCTAATTTAGAAAAAAAGTTATTCACGTCATTATGATCATAAATGTCAATAAAGTCAGAGTTTAGTGAAAACATGAAAAGGAATCATCCTAATCCTAACTTCCTAACTAATATTATAAATGCGAAAGTAAGTTTGTTTGTTTGTTACCTTTTCATGCCTAAACCACTGAATCGATCATCCTGAAATTTTGCATATACGTTGGGAGGTGTACAGTAACGGACATAGGGTACCTTTCATCCCGAAAAAAAGTACTGTTGCCGAGGAAAACAACAATAATGATAATAGATGGCGCCACGTGTCCGTCGAATCTTTAACGCGAGCGAAGCCGCAGGCAAAAGCTAGTAACTCATAAATGCAAAAAATCTCGGTCTAAAAAGTCTCGGCTACTGTTTGGAACACCCTGTGTGTGTGAGTTCGAGACTTCGTGCAACCAATAATCGCGTAAGCCAGTGCTGCGGATCTCCGCATGACTGTTACACACGCGCGAACGCTACGTGGGCACTTCCACTTGTTTTTTTCCAATTCCTGAGCCACCTTTAAGAAACTCACACACAAATAAACAAAGGCAAAAACTGTTTAGATTATAAAAATACAGATTCGGGTCTAATCGCGTAAAAACTTAAAAGGCACTAAATACCTTTTTATCCCGACGTTTCGGCCGAATTACACCGGCCGTGGTCACGGGTAGACTGAAGTTGCGGAGCAGTTGTCATCTTCGTGAAGCAAAAGTATTTTCATCTACCCTCACTCGATCTTGATTTTTATTTTATTTTTAAGTTATCGTCGGTACTTCGACACACTACACTAACGACGTCTTTACACTCGCCTAAACCGTCCCGTCTACGGTAACACTTGCTGATGACCGGATTCCACGATGTTGACAATTTATATCCATCTTCCCGATTGAAATTCTTGTACTTCTTAATTTCAATCGCTTCACGTACGATTCTGGGATAATAGTGACGATCGGTGGAGAGGATTTTTGGACAGTGTAGTTCTATCCAGTGATTGGAACCGGACTCCAGAAGGTGCTCGGCTATTGCGGACTTATTGATCTGGCGGTTTTTGACTGCGGCGATATGTTCCTTGACCCGTTCTGCTATTGTTCTTTTGGTCTGCCCGATGTAAGAACTACCGCAACTGCAGTCAATCTTGTAGACGCCAGGTGTCTGAAGAGGAATAACATCCTTTGGAGTACGCAGTTGCCTTGATACCTTGGAGAGAGGACTATATACAGTCTTAATGGCGTATTTCTGTAGTACTGTACCAATTTTATCCGTCACTCCTTTTAAATATGGCATGAAAGCTGGTATTCTGCTTACCCCCGGTTTTTTATCTTTCCTCTTCGGACGTCGCAGGTACCCACTGTATCCGTTTGTCTTCAATACCTCCTGAACATGAGCGAGCTCCCTGTCTAAATGTTCAGCGTCGCACAGATCGTATGCTCTGTTCGTCAGTGAGGTGACAACTGATTGAAGATGACGCGGATGGTGGTGCGAATGGGCATTAAGGTACCTGTCTGTGTGTGTCGGTTTTCGGTATACAGTGTGTCCTAGGGTACCATCATGTCTCACCTTTACCTGTACATCGAGAAAAGCTAACGACCTGTCTGTTTCCATTTCAAAGGTAAAATCGATGTTCGGATGTATGGAATTCAAGCGGCTAGCTAGTTGTTCTGCTTCCTGACAACTACCCTTCATGATGCAAAAGACATCGTCGACATACCTTTTCCACAGCTTCACTCCTGCTGCCTGTAAGTCTAAGAGTGTCTCAAAATGTTCCATCCAGATATTGGCTATTACCGGCGCTACTGGGCTGCCCATAGCCACTCCGTCGATCTGGAGGTAGTGCTGTCCACGGTAGAGGAAGAAATTACCCTCTAGACATTTCTTCAACAGAACAATATACTGTAGAGGCAGGTCGTTGTCCTTTAGCTTCCGTTCGATGACATCAAGACTTTCTAAGATTGGAACGTTGGTGAATAAAGATGCCACGTCAAAACTCACCATAATCTCATCTGGTTCCAACTTCATGCTCTTGATGATGTCCACAAAATGGCGTGAGTCTTTCACGAACGATGAGGTCTTACCTACTAATGGCTGCAGTATAGTAGCTACGTGTTTCGCCAATTCGTAAGTGGGGGAATCAATTTGACTTACGATCGGGCGTAGTGGAACGCTATCTTTGTGAACCTTAGGCAAACCATATAGTTTAGGCGGCTGTACAATTTTTGGTCTATGTAACCGTTCGTACTCATCCTCCGTGAACACGTCTTTATGGTCCGCAATTAGTGCTCGTATACGTTTGGTGACTCTGGCTGTAGGGTTATATGACACCGACTTGTATATGGAGGTGTCACTCAACAGACTACGCATTTTGTCGTCATAGTCACTGGAATTCATCACTACGGTGGCGTTTCCCTTATCGGCCTTAAGCACTAAGATATCTTCGTTCTCACGAAGCGCTCTTAATGCTTGACGCTCTTCCGCCGTGACATTTGACTTTGGCAGTGTTGACTTGCGTAAAATAACCGCAACATCCTGTCTAAGCGTGTCCGCATCTGTAGACGGTACCTTGTTCCGAATTATAACTTCCTCAACACTGCTTATGACGTTTTCATACGGAATCCGCTTTGGTGTTACTGCATAGTTTAGCCCCTTTGCCAGTACATTATGTGTCGTGTTATCCATGGTAATGTTGGACAGATTGATAACCGTATGTTTAGCTGGTAACTGGCTATCACAACTTTTGACAGTATTGGTACGTTCGTGGCGCGCAAGGAGCTTTGCAAACTTCTCGTCATGTCGTTGACTACACAAGTCATAAATGCGACATGCTTGGTAATACGTCACTCGATCACACACTTCGAAATCACTTGCCGATAACACAACACTGCATTCCATATGTAATTCGTATATTTTACACTGCACACTGTCTACATCATACCGACAATTTCTAATTAATTGTCTCAGAAGACGAACACTCGCGTTTCTTAGATGTAATTCGGCCGAAACGTCGGGATAAAAAGGTATTTAGTGCCTTTTAAGTTTTTACGCGATTAGACCCGAATCTGTATTTTTATAATGTGTACAAATCGCGAAAGTTTAAAAACATTTACTGTTTAGATTAGATATCATAAGCTAAAAAGTCATATTAAAACATGCATCATGAGTGAACGAGAATTAACATAAAAAAACGACGGAGCTCATAAACTCTTTGCTTCAAGATAAATCAAAGTAAATGAATATGCTTTCGTGTTTATAATAATATGAATATTAAAACTTAATGTTTATCTTGTACGGAATATCTTGCAGATTATACCAGACTTTGCTGAATCAGCTCAAAATGTAGAAACAGTGTTAATTAAAGTGCATACTTGCGTATATCTGATTTAATTAATATCTTCACAGTGTTTACATTTGGGGTGAAGTTATTATAATATTTGAACATCTGCAAGCTTGAAGGAGGTTATTTAAATATCTTACTACGACTGATTTTAAATTCAAAACAATTTTAGAAAGGTTACAGATGGTTCAATACACGAAGACGCGCCCCACTCTTTTTTTAAGGCGTAGGCCTGACAGAAAGGGCGCAGGCATGGCGCACTTCTGGCACGCCATTGGTGCACCGCTTTTATCTGTTTTGCGCCCGTCTCTCTCTAACATTTTGTATGAAAGAACATTGAAGAGGCAACGAGACGGCACGCCACGGTTGAAACGCGGGTGCACCACGGGCGCACTTCCAGCGCACCGCCGCGCCGGCGCCCGAGCACTCTGCAGTGAGTGATGCGCCGGAACGGATATTTGTCGCTGAAATGCGTCAATTACGTGACGAGATGTTGCACCAGGACTAGCATGTCTTCGTCTGCAGAAGAAGACATGTTGTCAGATCAAAATCAAACAATTGAATGGCACGAACACGCACATCGTACCACGCTACGGGCAACCATACCATGCCACAGGCGCGTCCATTGCGTGCAACATGCGCGCCCGTAGCATGTCACGAGCGCGCCAGTTACGCGCCGCGCCCCTTCTGTCTGGCCTGTGCCAAAATCGTTTCAGTGCAAAAGTGTACAGTAGCGTTCATAAGTCCATTAGCAATCTCACAAAGCAATAGACTGACACTTTTGTTTGACTTACGACCTTCTTTAATTAGTAATTTCTATACTATAGGCACACACACACACTCAATATTGTCTACAACTGATTGTAGTTCATAATTTCAATTATTTTAACAGATAGCATCCTGGCTTAGCGGTTAACGCATTCAGCTGCGTATCATGGCGATCCGTTGGTTCAGACCTCACGTGCGGGGTGACTTTTTGTAGTTTTAATAATTACTCGTAGTAGTTCGATAATGATTAGTTGTTGTCTCTTTCGTCTTGTGTAGTAAAGTTAGTAGGTAGACCACAGAAAACTAAATTAATTTTTTCGATTTCTGTAAGGTAGACAGACGCAGTTACGACTCATCCAACTAAATCGAATAGAACGTTGTTGGTTGGGTGTTATTGTTGGTTTGTGACGTGTGAATCTATTAAAGTTTAAATATTTTCAATATGCAGGCAAACATAAATATCGAAGCGAGGGCGAATATTATTGCACTGCGTAAAAGTGGATGCAATATAACACAAATATCTAATGAAACCGGACTGAGTGTGAGTGTTATGATTTAATTATTTTTTTGGATAAAAAACTAAGGGCCATCAAAGATTATCAAAGATAACTATATTCGATCATTTATTTTAATATTTTTTTAAATAAAGTTTTAAAATCATGATGTTACAAAAGAAAAAGATAATAAATAACTTTAAAGTTTATTTATTTGGATTAATGAATGATGAATAACAATAATATGTGTAATAATTTTATTTTTAATAGTGTTGTATTTCTAAATTATTCATAGCAAACTAATCAGTTTTAGTATTTTGCTTATGGATGCCTAACAGTATTCCTTTTTTTGTTTTAGAGAAATACTGTGAGTCGGTGGGTTAGGAGATATGAGGAGGAGGGAAGCCTTGCTAGTCGGGAGCGAAGTGGAAGGCCGGTGCTTATTAAAGAGGCGCAGCGACGTCACATGGTGAATGAATATGAAAGAAGTGGTTTCATACCAACGAGACATTTTGCTGAAGTATTCGACACATCATTACTGACTGTTTGCCGTGCACTCCACGCTGAAGGTTTGCATCACCGAAGACCAGCTAAAAAACCCTTTTTAACGGAAAAACATAAACAAAAACGTTTACGTTTCGCACAAGAATATTTAGACTTCGACTGGGCCACTACTATACTCACAGATGAAAAAACGTTTAAATCGAGCCAAAAGGGAAGACTTCATTTATGGCGTAAAGATAATACACGCTGGTGTGAAAAAAACATAGTTCCTAACACGGAATCAGGGCGAATCACGGTCAATGTGTGGGGATGGATGAGTGCAGCAGGGCCAGGGGAACTTGTATTTATTCCTCCACGCGCCAATAGCGTCACTTATATGGAAGTATTAAATGACGTCATGCTATCTACTGTGCGTAACGTTTATCCAGCTGAAGAGATTATGGAGATATCTTTTGTCCAGGATAATTGTCCAATTCACCGGGCGGGCACTGTGCGTGAGTGGTTTATCAGACACCCGGAGATAACTGTCATTCCATGACCAGCCCGATCTCCTGACCTCAACCCTATAGAAAATCTATGGGGTTTGATGGTGCAAAGATGGGAAGCACGGGACGAGAGGTGTCTTGAGCAGTTAAAATCACATTGCATGGAAATATGGGAAAATATAAGAGGAACAGAAATATGTTTTAATCTCATAGGCTCCATGCGTCAACGTCTTCTTGACTGTATCGAGAATAGTGGGGGATACACAAAATATTAAATGTTTTATTATAAAATTATTAAATATGAATATTATATTACGCCATATTTTCCGTGATTATTTATGGTTTAAAATGTGAGGTTTAGTTTCAATCTTCTTTTCGTAAAGAAAAAGAATACTTAAGCTATAACCTCAATAAGTCCTAATGAATAAGATTTGTTAACTTTGAGGTTTGAGATCACACGCAGTAAAATAAAAGTAGTATTACTGTGTAATTTAATTGTATTGTGACAACGAGTCCGCACTGGATATATTTACGTGGGTAGATTTGCGTAGATTTGCTAGTTGTGGTTTATTAGAGTACCCACTATTTAAAACACAATATTGTTTTAATACTAAGATACAATATTTTAAGCCTGATTGTCATAGTTCACTGATTAGCTACTTTACTTCAATGAATCGTTCTTTATGAGAAAATAAACTGTTTTAACTAGAAGTTTATTTATTTATATAAATATATATTATATAATAATTGTAGCAGTTTTTTAACTTTATGTAATTAATTAATTAAAATGAATAAACAATAAACATATTTGTTTTGTTATCACTTAACACGCATTTTTTATTCTAAACCCTTTAATGCAATAACAATAATAAAAAGATAGCAATACTATCACCCAGGTAAATATTATTGTTGCAAACAAAAATAAAACATTGACAATAAATGCATCACGAGATCAGAACCTAAACCGACACGCACCTAATTCCGACGCTTTACGCTTACCGCTATCGGTGCCTAGTAGTTTCATTTGAATTTTAGCAATCCTATGAACCGACCAAGCAAGATCATGCGTATGCTGCGTGTATAACAAAAGCGACGGAAATATATTTTTGTTTCGTGTAGTGCGACGCGATGTCAGTGTGTGAACTCTGTGGCTGTGGTATGCGTACTGTATCGAGACACCACTTACACATACAAACATACGGACTGCACCGCGTGTGTTTACAGCAATACAAACCTTAGCGTGCCAATGCACTTATGAACGTTTACTGTACATTATAAATCACTATTGTGTTAGTTCAATTGCTAAAATAAAAATAGTAGCTACCGGCGTCGGGACTATGGTCCAAGCTACCTGTGGTCACGGCCCCAGAAAAAATAAACTCCTCACAATGCGTGTCGTGTCAATAGCCCAGTCGCCAGGTCGCTAAAAAGGGGTTTCACTTGCAAAAGTTCCGTCAATTTTAGATATGTGTAATGTTTAGGTGTTCTTATGAAAATTTCAAGTTTTCGACCTTGAGTGACCTCGGCGCGCTCTGCCATATTGGATTAAAGACCGCAAAAATTAGTTTTTATTAAATAACTCCTTATATATGGGTTTTACGCCAAAAATAAATCGGACCAATTTTGTAGACGATTAATTTCCCTTTAATTCTTGCTTTAGTTATTTGTTCTATAGTTAATATTTTACGATATATCGCGCTTTAAAGTAGGCAAAAAACACTATTTTCAAGCATTTTTTATTTTTCATTCCTGACTCAAAAAGAGAGGTGTTACACGTTTGTTGTTATTTTTCACTCACGACACAAGAAGAAAGAGGTTTTATAAGTTTGAAACCTATGTCTGTATGTATGTAAGTCTGTCCGTCTGTCTGTTTGTCTGTATGACTGTCTGTCTGTTTGTGGCAACGTAACTCCGAAACGGATGACTCGATTTCGTTAACTTTTTTTTGCTCGAAAGCTGGTTTAATCAGCATAATTGTAAGCTACGTTTGATGGAAATCGGTTCAGCCGTTGCGAAATTATCAGCTCTTTTCACAGTTAAGTTACTTATAGTTCCGAAGTTACTTGCAGTCGGTGCGATGTATTTTCTCTTTCAATATTTCCTGTCAGCCGTCACCTCATTTACTCCCTTTTCCTTCATAACCCTAAATACAATCCATCCATCTTTTCTTTGGTTTTCTCTCCCCCGCCATTCATCGACATTCATGATCGATTAACTCAACTCCGCCTAACACAACCCAATGCTGAGTAATCGATTGAAAGTCATTAGCTGCATTGACTTCCCTTACTGGAACGAAGCTAACACATTTAGCAGTACGAGAAGTAAAGAAAAAAAAAAAAAAACCGAGAGCCGTTTTAAAGTTCCCTGCATGCAACGAATGCAACGCCAGTCAGTTCGGAGTGCTAATTCGTTCGTATGGCGCTCTCTGAAATGTAGTGCTTTTACAGGAAAAGATTCTATGTTGTGAAACATGAAGATATCTTTTAGGCTTCACAAATCAGATAAATATACCTATTTTAATTGTTTTCCTTTGACACGAAATACTTTTTAACACGTTCCCTGCGGCTGTGCTAGATTAAGACTTACTTCCAGTGCTGTACTAGTCACATACTTCCCGTATCAAGAATGCCTGATATGCGTTACGACGTCTATTTTCCCGTACGTAGTCCTAACTTCAAACCTCCACAGAGACTTGGAAAGTCCACAGCTGATTTTTTTTGTTGTACCAATCAATAGGTTACATCCTTGTGTATACACAGCTGCAGTCGCACGGGGTTCTAAGTAATATCTTAAAAGTTACAGGTATTTTTGGAAACGGTTGATTTTACGGGAAAATACTTGTCGTGGCGCATACAACAGTCATATTGCTAGGGATGGGGTGTAATAAGTAAAATATTTTTCTGTTTCAGATTTATTATTGTTTATTCAGGTCGTACACAATCAACGGAAACTATTTTAAAACAAAAGTAATAATTAACAGTGTTAACAAAAACAGTAACTTCTTATTTTATATTATATTATTTTACTTATGGTCGTACACAATCAGTGAAAACTATTTTTAAAATTGAAATGGGTTTTTTTGTACTAGATGGTTTGGGATTCGATAAACTGGAACCACTACTCTGCATAATAATGTTTCTAGCCTCTCCACTTTCTGTCTTTACACTTTTCCCATAATAAGTTTTTTACGTGAACGTTTCATTGTTAATGTACAATTTACCTACTTACGCGTGACGAATAAAATATCGCGTTCTGTATTAACGTATTAACTGGGCACAGCACTACGGCTATCTCAAGCTCCGCGCGCGCGCACGTTCAGTGCGGTACGGGGTTTAGGATACGGCCAAATAGTTCCCGTATCGCACTATTGTAAAATAATTACCTTTCTGTGCGTTACGATAAAATAATTCCCGTACATTTTTATTCGTAAATTTCAATACACTTCAAGCAAGGACACCGGCAATATAGGTTTCTCTTTTTTACTTGCACGAATACTTGAAAAAATCACCTCCGCACGGAGTGCAAAACAAGGACAACTAGCTGCCGCACAGAGCAAAATTCAATTACAACCAAATACTTCCCGTAACGCAGTGAATGTGTTAACCAAATTCCGAAAAAAGGACGAGGTTCTCTATAGGGTATTTGACTGGAAAAAACTAAATAGTCCGTCAGTTAGATTATCAAAAAATATTTGACCCGTATTTTTTATTTTGTTACGTAAACCAAAATTGACGAAGATACGACACTTTTAAAACTGGCAAAACGTCACAAGCAAGTACAATTTTTACTTGCTTCTGACATCACAAGCCCCCACTCTCCATTATTTTTCAAAACTCTAACTGGCGGACTAATTAGATTTGCAATTTATTGATGCTGTCAACATGCCTATTCGACGTGTATGTTCCCGAGTTGGTTGCAATTAAATTTAGTGAAGATTCGACAAAGACTGATGGAGATAAACAATGTAACTCTTTGATGGGTAACAGCAAATCATTCGCAATTGCTGCAGCTGTAATCGCATGTTTATTTCACTAAAACTAGAAAAATAAAAATCAATTTATAAAAACTAATATGTGTAAAGTCATTACCACATTATTAAATTAACAGTTTCAAAAGTCAGTGCTTTCAATTTCGTTCAGCGTGGATATACACCATTCATTAGTTCCATACATTTTGTTAAGCAATATTGATTATTTTATTAGTTGATTTATTGTTTTCCTAATTATTTGAATGGTGACACTTTATGACTCTATTGAAACTGTAAAGACGTCTGCTTTTCATTTCAAAAATTGAAATACCTTATAATGTAACTTTGACCAAAAAATTAAGTGTTACTTATGTATTTAATGTATAAATGCAGATAGAAACAAGTTCGGTTTCGTTTGCAATGCTTTTACTGAACTGTGATCGTTGCTTTACTGTTTAACTCGGCATCAAAACGGTGTATACGCGGTTTTGGTCCGGTGCGGCGGCGCCGGTGAGACGACGGTGCGGCTCTTGCGCGATATTCATTCGTGTACACAAATATGCGGCTCGGCGCCGATGCGGATCCGGCGTCATGTACAGGAAGCCTTAGGGTGCCTTTCCACCAGAGATGTGCTATTCAGCTATGCTGCGAGAATGTAAAAGCTAAGCTACTAAACTATGTGATCGTTTCCACTGACGCTAAGCTATGTAGCGGCGCGATTAAGATGTGTCGTGAAAATACGCCGCCGCAAGATAGCTGTGCGAGGAAGATGCGCAGCTCGTACTATGCGACGTATCGACGATAGAGAAGGCTCGCATCCATAGCACGCATCCACACATTCCATATAAAAAACGTAGCTTAGTTGAATCAGTTTTCAGTGCTATGCTATGTGGACCAATGAATATGATTGGTGGATATCAAACGCATCCATAGCAACGTTGCACAGCACATCTCTGGTGGAAAGGCATCCTTATGGTTTACTCACGTGCATTTTTACACACACGGCGAGGTCGCTAGTCGAACTTGGGTTCTGCTCATGACTAAGGGCTCCGTTTGAGTACGAAACTAGTCGGGCAATCCCGAAAAATGCACGTGAGTAAATAGTAACTAATTATAAATATAAAGCTAGGGTGCCTAGGGTTTTAATTAATGGCTGGGCTGTACCCATCTGTGATTTTACAAAAGGTACGTAAATATAGTTTAATTCCAAACCATTGTCGTTTGCAAGAGGGGGTAACGTTTAATATTAGATAAGTCCCGGGCTTTACACCTGGGGTTTAAGTGTCCTTAGAGCTTATGTTAGCTTTGGAATACTAATCTTGACTTCGTTTGCTTAGTAATACCTCTTCTTGGACAGGTATAGATGTTAAAAAGGTGGAAATTACGTAGCTTTTATTAAATAGAAAAGTCTTATACCGGGTGTAAGGGACGGTGTACCGAAAACTGAAACAGTGAATTCAGCCATATATTATTCTGAATTGAAAATAAGTGGAATTTTTGCTCGGAATTTTCCGATTTTTCTTTTCACAAATTTTACATTTCTCTGCTGTAAAATAAGCAATCCTATTAGGACACCCGACACGTTGCAAAAATGAAATGTATTTTTCTATAAATCGGAAAATTCGAAAGATTTCGTTGATATTTTCCACGAATTTTCAATTCAAAATAGTGAACTAAATTCACGGTGTCAATTTTTGGTAACCTGTCCTTTACACTGAGTTTATTTACGTGCCAAAACACTTATTGAAATACAATAAAACATAGGCAAATTAGCAATTTCCAAAAAATTCGGAAAATTCCGAGAAAAGAAACGACTTATTTTCGATTCAGAATAATGGACTGAATTCACTGTTTCAGTTTTCGGTACACCGCGTCTCTTACACCCAGTATGACAAAATTAATAATCAAAATATCGTTTATTCACACTGACGTAGAAATATATGGCCTCGAGTAAGAGCTCAAAAATGACAAAATACGTTTTCTTTTTTTATCTTTTCTTTAAAAAAATATTTACATAATAAGAAATAAAAGTAAGCGATACAATTTAAATTAGCTTGTTGGTATTTCCAAATTTAATGGCGGTGTTCCTTAGCGTGCTCTGTTGGTGTATGTAAACTGAGGACACTATATTCGTGAATTTTGTACTACACCTTTTGTGCATGTGTTTCTATGTCAATGTTTATTCAAACTAGACTAGAAATAAGTGCTTTAGAACGTCAAACAATAAAAGACAGCCCTTAAAACGTCCGCCCTTCACTGCTCCCTTGTGTTTAAGCTAGAAAGAGAGAGCGGCGCCACAAACTCCTCGCGCGTCTCTGTATTTATAATTAAGAGCCTTGTACAGTTCTGTTCACTCACGAAGTCACGCACCTCCACAGTAAAGGCCACGTAGTAAGGCTCACGGTACGGTTTCTTAACCGTACGGCGTATTAGTCGCGCCGTAGAAACATCGTGTGAGCTTGTACACGACACGACAAACCACCAGCCGAAACTGATTTATATCCATTTTGTTACACGAAATCAGCGTTGGAAAGCTGTCATGCAATAATTGCCCGTCGTGAAAACGTCCGGTGCCGTTAACGAACTTTCATAGATTGTCATACATCACTAATGTAAATCAAACCATGCGAAGAGGAGTAGCCATGGTGCTTATGGCGGCGCAGGCGTGTGGTTGGGCCGCCGTGTCCGTCACCAAACTTCTATAGTAGTCCATACAACATTGATGAACGTGCCTACACATGGCTAATTAACCGTAGGTTTTTACGGCGAAAAGACGTGTGTGAACAAGAGGCCTCAGAGCGATTACGCACTGAATCCGATCCGAATCCGTGAAAATACCAATCTAGAGTAAAAATCTCGGACCGAATTCGGATATCGCTTACGCACTTATCCGATCTCTGATCCAAATTCAAACAATTCAGGGGTCATCTTTGGCTTAACCATTTGGCGTTCGATTTGAATCCGAGGTAGTGCGAAAGCGTTCATACAAAGTTAAACATTACTACGGCTACTTCGGTACGTCAATATTTCTTCCGAATTGGAGACTCACGGATGACGGATAGAAATCGGATGACGGATGCCGGATGTAGTGCGTAAACTACCATACAAATAGTTCTATGGCTACTTCGGAACGTATTTTCACGGATTCGGATCGGATGCAGTACGGAACCGCTGTAAGTGTACATTTTTACGCGTAAAGTTCGTGTTTACAAGATGTCTTAGTGTGCGTGTAAAACTCTTATTAAACTAAAAGTCTTATTACACTACCCCGAATTTAGGAATTCAAATTAGGATTTAGGCCAAGCGATTCAGGAAGGTAGGAACCATCGTGACTGACTAATTAGGATCCTCACTGTCCTAACTCTTATCACATTCCTTGTTTCCTATCCTAAATCCTAATTAGGATTCCTAAATTCAAAATAGTGTAATTAGCCTTTAACATTACACACAGTAAGGCCGCTTGTACACGCTAAGAAATTTCACCGTGTCTGCAGCAGATAGGACCAATTTGTCATGTACACGACAAGAATTTTGTCGCATCTAGGCACGAAAACTTCTCGTATCTACTAAGTTAAGATTGTTTTCGGGCAGTCGTGCGTCTACGTCCACGCAAACAAACGTACAAAAACTACCTGAACTACCTTACCCTACCCCGTCCCCCACCGCACCGCAGCAACGTTCACGCATCGTGTCTAGCGCAGACAAGATTTTTTTCTTGAACAGCGTCGAAGTAGTGTACACTGTTCGTGTGTAGAAACGACACGAATTCTTGCATAGGCCAGGCGACTTTTCTTAGCGTGTACAAGCGGCCTAAGATGCTCTCTAACGCATTTTACAGATACGTTTACTACATTCTAAAATGCGGAGGAGCGTAAATTCGTGAGTGATTAGACCTCTACTTGTATTGACATCTATCATGCACACTCATGCGAACTGCGCAAGACCGCGGCTACGTGACAACTCTCCGTGATGACATCACGGAATCCTGCCCACCGGACATAAGACCCGCCTTCTTAGACACACCTAATTGCTAGTATAAATCTTACTCCCTTTTCTGCCATACCCCCCATCATCCAAAGTGGAATCCGTCCCAGGTCGTCACATCTAAAAGCTGGTGTTTATTTAGACTACTTATTCCAATGCCTCTCCTCTAATGAAGGTTGGCAGCAAGCTCTTTCTTTTTTTCTGTTTTTCACCAGACAAAACAGTTCTCCAACGCTGGCGACGCCTGTCTAAGTCTCTGACCTTTCATTTAATTTCTTCTTCAGATTCGAATTCGATCTAACAAAAGTCCTTGATGTTTCGAAAGACATTAAATAAATAATGATAATAAGTTTATTGCCAAAAATGTTAATTACGAGATGGGCCAACCACTTAAATATAATAAAAGATTTATTTAAAGTTACAATATTGAACTTAGTAACTAAAGATTATTTCTAAGATGTTCTAACGTCGCGATGTTAGGTGACAAAAGGCGCCGCGGAAGATCGGCGATCAGTTTTTATCAATCAATGAAGCCGTGTTGCATAATCCCAGTAAGCGGAAATCGAACGCTGGTGCGCTGCGTGTTAAAGTTGTATCTGAGGTGCGCTCGGATATAACATGTTTCATAATATTTACAATGGGCTAGTAATTTTATGGCAAATTATTTGAAAACCAGCATCCACTGCCGAAATAGGTTAAAAACCTGTATTGTAGCACTTGGCACCAACTCCCGTAGGAATATTAAATCAAACTAGCCTTCCTAATACAAGTTAGGCAAGTAACTACAAAATGAACATGGAAAATTTAAAATTAAAAGTAATGAAATTAATAATACAGTGCTAGGGTGAGTGTATAGTTTACCTCTCTTTGTGTTTAGTGCTTGCGTGTGTGCGTGTGAGAGGATGTGTGTATGAGTGAAATGATTTCAATACAATACAAGCTTATGAATACTTTAGTACTGAGACGAAATAACCAGTACCAAATGACCAAGAAATTAAAAAATACACAACAATAATACTATTGCACCATAGATGATCAAGCAATTCACTCACATGTTAACGCCGTAACAAATCATTTTGATAAGCTTCCTTGATCCAAATTCCACGTCACAGAAACCTACGCAAATTGCATTTAAGCTAATCTCGCTAGAAATAAATCTAATATCCAAAAAGGTAGATAAAAATCCGTATATTTAGTTTTGGTCATAACGAAATCATTCAAGCCAACAGGGCTGTTCATACGATAAACCCGAATAATCCTTGTGGTTGGATTTCATTTATACCGGGTTTTGGGTCAGATGGATATGCGGACCGAAATATAGGGGTGAGAAACTTATACGGGTACTCTTTAGAGCTACATTCTACACTTATACTTTGTCATCCGCATTTTGCATAATTTCATTATTGTATTGCTGTGTATAGACTCAATTAATTTTTTCACTTGACAGACAGATGTGTTACTGGGGAGTTTGTTGCGCCGTTTCTTCTTCACAGCAAAAACACTAGGAAGCGGTGAAGGGAGGGCGCTTTTGGGGGCTGGCTCATGTAAAATTGAGGTTCAAAAAATTTTTTTGTCATTCTTGTCTGGTTTGAATAAATGAGTTTCGAAGTTTGAAGTTTACAATATTAGAGTGTAAAATATCTAGGAAGAACCTGAAACTCATTTGTTGAAAATGTCTGCAAGTCTGCACTCCATATTTTAGAACTATCCAGTTGAATTGATGTACCAAAGTATGGAATGCAGACTTGCAGAGTAGTTACATCAAATGAGCCCCTGGCTTTAGTTAGATTATACCTTTTCCAAGTACTCAGCTGTCTGTAATGGGTTGTGGTCTCCACTCAAGAAATTGTCTGCTCAAGGGCTGATCCTTTCTTTTGCAAGTGACAGGGAAAAAAATAAGGAAAAAACCAAGTCCTCTGTTGCAATACAAGAGGTATTTACACTAGCACGGCAGTGACACAGTAGATATATAAGCTAAAGGAGTAGGTACCTTAAGTTACTATAATCGCCTGAATTGAAACACTCACACAGACACGCATTGTATATTGAGTAGTTTTTCGTTTTTGTATGTGACTGTATTCCGAACTTACCTTAATGTCACTCGTCCAAGTGTACCGAAAACGGTACGGCCGCCATTGTTTATCTATTGTGTCTACAATTACAGTACTACACAGGTTAAGGTCACAGCTCATTAGAGCCACCCAGCACCCGATCCGCATCGCCTCGTCGCTCGGCGTCCACTAGTTGTCAGCAGGTGGTTCACGGGTGGACGCCGCGTTATCACCAGTAAACGTCGCATGGTCAACCAGAGGAGCCGTCGTAGGAGTCCACTCGATGCAGCGATGGCAGCGCGCGGTTCACTTGGTACTTGTGCGTTGGCAATGCGCTTGTAACGCAAGGCAAGCATGCGAGCAGCGAGTTGTCACCGAGTGGTCAACTCCGGTGACGCTACGGAGTTGATGTAGTGAGCGCACATCCATAAAGTTCGATGCCGGTCGGATGCTGGGTGCCGCGCGCTGCCATCAAGTGGACTCCTCTGACGACTCCTCTTGTTGACCATGCGACGTTTACTGGTGATAACGCGGCGTCCAACCGTGAACCACCCGTGAACACCCTGTAATAAACTGAAAAACACTAGGACAAAGAACAACTTCAATACATCTAGATGAATAGCCACCTCGTTAAAAGTGGCTTTTACCATTATGAGGCATCATACATCAAATTTAAAATGAGTAAATAATAATAGCTTTTAGCCTACCCAATTATTTTCGGCAACATTATAATATCTGGTATCGAACTCGCTTCAATTACGTCGCACATCACTACCCACAGTTACGTTGTATTTATGACATAATTATAGTCACTAACAGTAATTACCAAACAGCGGATAATTATTATTAATACAGCAATGAGCTCATCCATGGAGGGGGGGTCTGACATCAATCCAGCCCACACTTCTGACATTTAGACTTCATGCCACAATCAGAGTGACATTATAACTTGCATTAACGATGGAAGGAAAGGAAAAACATCGTGAGGAAACCTGAACATCATCATCGCTTGGCAGGCGTGTTGGCGATCGCAGCGTGGTTATTAACCGGTTGCGTACGCCCGTCGTCCCAGGACGACACTTAACTGTCTTATCTATTGTGTCTATAATTACCGTGCTTGAGGTTTTAAAGCACTCAGAAAACGCTGCTGCCTGTCCTCTAGAGAATCCCTTAGTCGCCTTTTACGACACCCATGGGAAGAGATAGGGTAGAGCTATTCTTTAAGTCCGGCACCACACGAGACTGAATCTGAACAAGGGCTCCAAAAAAACAAAGGTGTGTGGAGTCCTCCAACCTTTTAAGAATAGTAGAGGTCCTTGTCCAGAGAAGTACTACTTCCATACCTATTTCTGCTGCTAGGCAGCATTGCTGTGTTCCGCTTTGAACAGTATGAGTGCCGGTGAATTTACAGGCACATGAGACATCCGAACTTTATCTCTAAGGTAGGCAACGCATCAGTAATCCTCTTGGTGTTATAGGTCTATGTAAGCGGGAATCGCAGGGCGATTCCCGGCCACCGTAGGCAAGGGCCTGCGGACAGCGAGCTTTGGGTGGCTCGCTGTCCGATCAGAACCAGGCCCGGGTCGATGGCACGTTGTGTTCCACGCGCGCCTCAAAGAGATGTAAGCTTAGTAGATGGGGCCAGTGCCTGCCAGGGTTGCGGAATTTGTTCGAAAGAGTTACCGCGGCCCTGAACGCAAATGGCATTAAGAGGAACACGGATGGGTTTTAGTCAGTAAGAGTCTGACGCTCCCTTCTTTCCGCGGAAGGAGTATGGTGATTCTATATCCATAAAAAAAAAAAACTATGTAAGCGACGGTAATCACTTACCATCTGGTGGACCGACGGCTCGTTTGCCATTCTATTCATCTGCCTAGCCTTTTCCCAACTATGTTGGGGTCGGCTTCCAGTCGAACCGGATGCAGCTGAATATCAGTATTTTACATGGAGCGACTGCCTATCAGACCTCCACAACCCAGTAACTGGGTAATACGATACTCTTGGTAAGACTGGATGTCAGACTTTCTGGCTTCTGACCAACAGTAACGACTGTCAAAGATCTACAAATGACAGCCGGGACCAACGGCTTTACGTGCTTTCCGAGGCACGGAGGAAACTCGCTATGGTAAATGGTCACCCATCCACAGACCAACCTCTGCAACCGTGGCTTAACCCGGAAGATCGGCCTATGCGGGTGTAATTATTTAGCCACGAGCTCCTCGTTTGCCATTCTATTATATAAAGTAAAACCTACACACAACCAGCGTGGTGGCAAAGGTCTAAACCCATTTGCAGTAGGACATTAATGGGCTGATGTTGCCATTATGATTATGCTTTCAACTATTACGACGTGTCATTACCGTTTCCGAACCCGTGTATTTACAACTAAACACTGGACCGCTATCCCACGGCTTTCCGGCGTTTTAACGCGCTCATGCTCCTCGAGCGGAAAAAGGAATGATAATCATTACCAGTCACGCTTGTTTTGTGAATGATGGGCTTACGACGGGAATGACGGCTTTAGGACGGAGATGAAGGCTTTAAAAGTCCAGTTTTCAAGATTAATGGGATGTCCTAGATTATTAATGTACGGAAGAAATTCGTGTTTTTGAGATATTTTTTGGTTGAAAAGTTCTAGGAGTAAAAAAATTGTAGAGGATTTTTTGTAGAAATTGTCTTTGACAAGAATAATTTTAAGATTAAATAGTTTCTTCTCTTATGTTAAAGTGAAAATGCCTAACAGCGTAATCGTACAAGTAAATTATGTTCGAATTTTAGTCGCAAATCTGATACTTGGCAGTGTATTATTTTTTGAGATTAAAAAAAGTACCAAGTAAAGAGGTCCTTCATTGTAGTAGAGTCACCATGCTTGACTGACGGTTTTATGATCGGAGTGTTTATTTTTGCACTTAATGCTACTGCCTGACCCTTGACGAGATAGTCTCTCACGTCACAGTTACGTCATAGTCACATCATAGTCACGTTATAGTCACATCAAAGTTTCGGCAAATTCACGTCACAGTCACATCATAGTCACGCCATAGTCACGCCAAAGTTACGTCAAAGTTTAGTCATAGTCACGTCATAGTCACATGAAAATCACGTCAAATTCACGTTACAATCACGTCCTAATCACATCATAATATCCATATTATCAAACTAAATATTTCCATCAAACCATACTATAAATCATCTCCATCTGTCCACAGTCATTACCGTACAATAAACATGAGACGGTAATGAGACACTGTTGGCAATAGCGGTTAATTAGGTACTGCTTACACGAGTATTTGTGTTATCTTGTATTGAGTACGATTTGCTACGTATTTAGCTTGAATTTAGTTCCGTTTACGATGTTAGGAAGTAAAATAGTGTCTATAAGTGGAATTGAGTCGTGTTTAATTTATAGAATGGATCGCTGGGTATGTTTGGTTTATAGTATTACATTTGGGAACAAAGTCATCATCATCATCATTCAGTCGAACACAGCGTTCAATTATTGAGTTTTTCCGTGTGGAATTTCTCAGTAGAAGCCTGGAGTCTGGATTTGTGCCCGTTTGACGGCAATAGTTTCGCCTCCTATTACTTGAAATTAAATGTAACGCCAAATGAGAGTGTTAATCACCTCTGCTCAACCCTTAGGAAAATGCAGGCGTGATGTTATGTCAGGTATAAAGTCCGCCTATTAAAATTTCGTATAACCAAAGGTAACCAAAACTTTGATCTTGAAACATTCATTTTAAGCAAAATACTTTAGGCATGATCGAATTTGCTGTCACATTAATTTTCAATTTCCCAAAACTACCTCACTGGCTACGTTTATGTAAATTATTTATTCACAGCGTATCAAATATCCGTTGTTGCGAAATATCCTATCATACTGGAATTCGGAAGAAGGCTTTTTGATTGATGGGCAAGACTGAGCTGACAAAGCGCCTGTCTTGTAAGTTACAGCAATGTTCCAAAAACGCACATTATTTATTTGTCTCATCAGGAACTAAAATAATATGATACAGTAGATTGATTGATACTAATGTATTAATCAGGACATTCGCCTCTTTCGTGGCTAAATAAAAACCGTGAGGGTATTATGGTCTGCGAGGATAAGCTGCACTTGTCACGGTCAGTATGTGGATGGGTTACATATTGAGAAGAGTTCGAGACGTGCTCTTCAAGGCATTGAGGGCTCAATGCCTTGAAGAGCACGTTAAACCGTCGCTCCCGGTTTTACTAATTTTTATTTTATTTCTCTACGAAACTTACAGCTAAAACAAAATTATCACACACAGTTGGTATTATAAGATGACCAATTACAAGTTTCCACGGTTAGGAACGAGATTGGAATAGGTAGACTACGTAGTACTTATTACTTCTATGGTAGACACAAATATGAAACTTTGAACACACAACATAATTCACAGATAAGTAATTTTTTTAATATTTTTTTGACATTATACTAGCTTCAAAGAAATGTTCACTCTTTGCTCTTTTTAATTTCGGAATACTAGTACAGAATAGATCAGTTTCAACGCTCTCGTTGTCATATATGATTACTATGAGAGGCATTCCGGGTAGTCAGAAGCCCAAAAGTGTGACAACTAGTGTAAACATCAATTAATCAAAGTGATACTTTGTCTCATACCTCTATTTGTAAGCGAGATTAATGGTCAGTTGACTGCTATCTTATTGAAATTGGAACACAAAGACGTGAATAAGACAATGGTTACTGTTTCATTTCATTATAGTTCTAAATATTTACCGTGAGATTTCCGGCATACTTCCCTTGAGGCGACCAGGAACAAATTTATTAGCAGCAATTCACATTTTACACAAAAAATGGGAAGTTTGCGAAGGTAAGAAGAACATAGTTTGGGTTTAGAGTTTTGTAATGAGGATTTTTGAGTGCAGCATAACCGTCTCCGCCTTCCCTAGGGCGGTGTGTATCCATGAAGGTAACCAGACATGGACGTAGCCAGGATTTCGTTTGGGGTGGGCAAAGCAGCTTATTCAAATATTAAACCCACACACAGAACTGGTGGACTTCAGCCATAGGCTGCAGCCAGTCCAAGGAGACTATGCTACTCATAGATGGCAGACTGACAAGGCGCCTGCTGCGCCTGGACAGGAGCAGCCTGCGAATGGTGACTGGAACGATAACCGGACACTGCTCACTAAACAAACACTTCCACACGATAGGCATAACGGACAGCCCTCTGTGCAGAGCATGTATGGGGGCCGAAGAAACGGTCGCACACTTGCCTCCTGGAATGCACAGGGGTCACCTGAATACGAGAAAAAACCCTTGGTGCACCGAAATCACTCGCAAATGTTCTGAGCAGACTGAGAGCCCTAATCTGCTTCTGGAAGGAGGTGGGCTGGCTGGAATGATGTCCGCCATGGCCCATGTACAATGGTCCACTTAAAGGACTAAGTGCGGAAACCACATCTCTGAACATAGAATATAGTAAATAAATATTATTGAAAAAATTAATATTATTTATTTTTTCAACAAATTCATTCATTTCTGGAAGCGTGGAATTGGGCGCAATTTCGTCCATTAACCTTTTTGAGGCTCTAATAAGTATATGCGCCATTGGTCTGTCCATTTGAGTAGACTGTTTGTCATATATTTTAATACAAAAACGGTGAAGTAAAAAAAAATGTGTGAGAGACACATCTCTCGTGTCAGCATACAAGAATAGCTAATGCCATGGTGTATTTCAGGCGTGGTAAGTAGCGGGGCTGACTGCCCAGGGTACGCCGGACGTACTTAGTTAAGTGTCGTCACTCGTGAAGGCTCTTTTCATGCACCCCAAATTATATGTCATAGATTTTTTTCATTCTCATTCACGGTTCAAATTATTTACTTATCATTACAATTTAAAACACTCAGTTACACCACTATAAGTCCTCTATTGTATAGAAACTTTTTGACTGAGCTAGCATTTGAGTTTTGCTTGAAACTCCGATGTCGTCATAGCTGAGGTTACGAATACAGAAATCTTTCATCTAATTATGTTGTCCGTTCGTTACATGATTTTTTCACTACCTACACTGCATCGAATAAAATCTTAAACTTTCGTCTAGTTTTAATCTAAATATGAAACAGATGTAGTTATTCTAGTTTTAGTTAGTTTTGGATACCGAAAATTATACGAAAATAATTATTAATGGGTGAGACTATCATAATTTTAGGAATTAAAAATGAATTCATATATAATATTAAAAAAACATAATCAACGCTCCTACCGCACTTTGCAAGCGACTACAACGCTCGCTTTAAATAATTTCCTGTGTTACCTCCTATTAAAATTACAATCGATCAATTAAACGCAAGCATAGTTAAAAACGTCACGAGGTACCACAGCCAGCGTGGGAGTATGAGTAATGGTTTACAATATTACACAGTGGTTGGCTGCCCGCCAATAAATTCTACACAGTCACTGCTGTCACCAGCTCACAAAGGATGAGGATATCAATTATATGCGCTGCATGCTTTTTGTTCGATGGTCATCCGTCAAGCGCTGTTGTACAGTTTTTCCGTTGGAGATAGAAATGTACACTCGTAAGAACTGTTAAATTAATTTGATTGGCTTTGTGGCTTGTGGTCTTAGAGCAACGTGGTCGACATAGTCGAGACTGCCCATGGGGAACATTTCCCCTCCGTCAACTCGGTTAGGCCCCATTTAACAGTTCGTGTCAAACGGGGCCTAATTTTGTTTTATTTTTAATGGGTGAATGTTACGACCTTCACACATTAAAAATAAAACAAAATGGCTACAAAATAGCTACAGGGTGGAAGGGGGTGCATGAAAAGAGCCTCCACGAGTGACGATACTTCAGTACGTCCGGCGCACCCTGGGCAGTCAGCCCCGCTACCAACCTTTCTGACTGGCTAATCTTTTCACCACAGCATGAGCTATTTTCTTTGTTTCGTGTAGTGACGACTTAAAGAATAGCACTACCCCATCTCTTCCCGTGGGTGTCGTAAAAGGCGACTAAGGAATTCTCTAGAAGATGGGCAGCAGCGTTCTCTGAATACTTTAACAACCATACTGCGATCGCCAACCCACTTACCAAGCGTGGTGATTACGACAAACACTCCCTTTTGTGGGAGGCCTATGTCCAACAGTGGACGGCTTTTGGCTAAATGATGATGATGATGATGATGATAAGCTATTTTCGTATAGCTCGTGCTGACACGAGATAAATAATACAGGATAGAATGCATATGCGTGAGACCCTCCCCCCTCAAAAAATGTCAGACTTTTTGTATTGAAAGAGATGGCTCTGGCCACTCCCGACGTAGACATCGACTGCGTTGCTCTAAGCTTGTGGCTAATTAAAAACCGCGCAGATCATATGATTTGCAAGGTTAGTCCGTGGATGGGTGATCATTCCCTAAACATCGAGACCCCTCCGTTCCTCGGAAAGCACGTTGAGCCGTCGCTCCCGCGTTTCATACGAATACCTATGACAGTTGTTACGGGTAGTCAGAAGCCCGAAAGTCTGACAATCGGTCTAAGCTTAGTAGGTATATCGGCATTGGCCAGTAACTGGGTTGCAGAGCTTTGAGCAGTCGCTCCGTGCAAAATACTGGTATTCAGCCGTATCAGGTTATACTGGAAGCTGGCCCCAATATAAATAGGAAAAGGCTAGGTAGAACAGAACAAACACTGTAACCTCCTCACTACCAAGTGATAGCAATTGTGGCAGTTCATGTATTGGATTATATGCTTTGGTCAGGCAGTGTTGTTAAGATGTAGGTATACTTGAATAAGTTGGCATAATAGATTGAAATCTAAGACAACACGGTCCCAGCGGGGGAAACGTTGGAAAGGCGCAAGCGTAATTTGTACGATTTCTTAAAGTAGTACAAATCTTAGACTAATTTCCAAAAATAATAAAAATTTCAAAGCGACATATTCGGTAGGTTGCCCAAAAAAAAACATTTTTATAGGTATGGTTGTGTATTTAAAAGGATCGAGTCACCTTCAGTTTTCGACTAGGATTTTTGTCTAGCAATATGTAATTAGGAATTGTAGCTGGTAAATTGTATTAAAAAAGGTAGACCTCAACGAAATGCAGGTGTATGTCGTCCCTCGACCTGCACCAGGCCAGCGTGATGGACTAAGACCTAAACCCTTCTTATTCTGAGAAGAGGCCCGTGCAAAGCGGTGGGACAGTAATGGGCTGATTACGCTATGCTCTATGCTATTATCCGAGTACGAGTTCGAATTGTTTAAATTCGTACGTTACAGCATTTTAGCAAGCATACAGAATCTAGCTTCTAAAGGGTGTAAAAGAAATCGTGTAATCCCTTAAAACCACAATGATCTATTACTGCATACCTACATTAACCAAGCACGGGATTTAGATTAATTAAAAATTAAAATTATTCTTCTTTCTTGCGGTTGGGTTAAGTAACGATCGTATCTAAACCACCTAATATGGATTCAATAAAAAATAAGCAAAAAAAATTATGCATCAAAAATGTGTTATAGGACAGAACATTTCGATGCATAAATATTTTTTTTGTAAGTAATAGTATTTTAAAAATTAAGTATAACATCCTAACTAATATTATAAATGCGAAAGTAAATTTGTTTGTTTGTTACCTTTTCACGCCGGTGTACAGAAACGGACATAGGGTACCTATCATCCCGAAAAAAAGTGCTGTTCCCGAGGAAAATGACAATAACGTTCGTAGATGGCGCCACGTGTCTTTCGAATCATGATTGAATTACATTATTATAGAAACTTTAGTAGTGTGTTGAAGAGTTGACTATCAAATTCCAAATTAACGCAAGCGAAGCCGCGGGCAAAAGCTAGTCTAAAATATAAATAAAATTATAATAAGACATATTATAAGTTTGCATAAAATGAATGAAACCACAGCAAGACAGCTGGCAGGCGCGACTAACTGGATATCGCTCTGCGCAGTCAGTTAACTCGGGCGCTAAAAAGGCTCAGAAACAGAACACTATGTTTTTTTTGTTTTTGTTTAATCTTAACAAATCCCATGCAGAGTTTATCTGTGTCACCGTGTATAGCGCGGTTTGAACGAATTAGACGAATTTGGACAATACACGTATTTATATTCCATCCGACACCTACATTATAATACAGCTGACATGATTTCGCTCTTACATCGAGTAACCCTCAAAGAGCATCGATCGGGATAAGTTAATAATATCTTGAAGTCACGTTCCCTAATAACGAGAGGAGTTACTACGCATAAAATAATCTAGATTTTAGTATATGGATAGATATTATCCATATAATAAAATCGTAAAGAAGCAAAAACTGTACCTACAATGAATAAATCTGATGAAATGCTTCCTTTATTAGGAATGATACTGATCCGAAACTGAAGTTTTTAGAATTTCTGTCTGTTTGTTTGTTTGTATGTTTGAGCTTCACGACAATACACCTGAACAGATTTAGCTGAAATTTGGCAAACATATCCGTTATTGAGCAAGTCAGGTTATACAGTACAAATTATCACGCTATTGAGTGTGGGTGATGAGCAGTAACCTTATGTAAAAGACACAAAAACATAATCGATTAGGGGTGTTTCTATCATTACAGTTATAGCTTAACATCAGTATGTCAGGATTGCGAGCAAGGTAAATGTAGTAAATAAAACCAACATAGACTCTCCACCACTGAGAGTACTTGTTTGTATTTCAGTTAGTGTTAGTAACATGAACTAAATCACAATATAATACTTTACAAAATTATTACAAGATCATAAAATAAGAACAAGCTAATCAGATATAAAAGGTCAGACTTCTTCAGCTGATCTACACTTCTTCGAATGACCACCGCCTTTATAACATCGGGTGCGTCGATCCATATCGACGACCACCTTCTTTTTGCCGACATTGCCCAGTGCTACCCGGTAGCGTTTTCGTAGCAAAGCCGCGAGTACGGCTACTAATATACAAGTTGTCCTAAAAACCGGCCAAGTGTGAGTCGGACTCACGCACGAAGGGTTCCGTGCCCTTAAAATTTCAACTGTCTTCACGGTTCATGAGATACAGCCTGGTGACAGACGGACAGACGGACAACGGAGCCTTAGTAATAGGGTCCCGTTTTACCCTTTGGGTACGGAACCCTAAAAAGTAGTGTCAAGCGGAAGTCCACAGGTTGAGCTCCCTTAGAAGTACCAAAATCACGTCACTATGATCAAAAATCTCATTACAGTCAGAGTTCGGTTAAAACATGAAAAGAAATCATAACTCGAAAACTATAAAAAACGCGGTAAAGCCATGCAAATAGGGTTTAATTTCCAGCAGATCTTTTTGTACTTACAGATACTAATGCAACTATCCATTAAGAATTATTTTCACTGCAGTTCAGTTTTTTGCTTGAGTTTAAGTTGTCTTGTCGACTTTATTTTGGAAGTTAAGGTATTTAAGCTGGTGTTCACCAACATTATCTCTGGTTAAACAACCGTTTACCGAAATTCTGGTACATTTTTTGAGCTGCCATTGTTTCTTATCCATTCTTATCAGACACCAGGCAAGTTGGTCCGGAATAGACCGCTACCACGAATGGTACTACCTTGAACACCAACCCTGATATACGGAATTTGTGGCTAATTAACATCCGCGCAGTTGGTATGATCTGTTAAGCTGCACTTACCGTGTGAGACCGTAGGTGGGGCACCGTTCGTTACACATAGAGATCCCTCCGTGCCTCGGAGAGTACGTTAAAGCATCGGTCCCGAGGGACTAGTTACGGTTAATCAGAAGCCTGAAAGTTTGACAACCGGTCTTACCTTAGGATATCGGCATTGCCTAACAACAGGGATGCGGTTATAGGTATTGTTAATAGAACATGTAAAAATAAAAAATATGCTAGTTGCTAGAAAAGGTGGTTGGTACAAACAGCATCAAATATATCGGGACGAACAGACTGTTCATAATTACCTAAACAACTAAAGAAATTAAACTTTATCTCAATGCGATAAAATTCTTTTCAGAATGACAATTGTCGTGAACTGTGTTCATTCTGAAACACCGCTTGTATCATTGAGATATAGTTTAATCATTTTGAACAGTCTGTTCGTCCCGATATATTTGATGCTGACTGTACAAAAATAAAATTATAATATATTTTTGTTAAATAATATTCAAATGGCGACAAATTATACATAACCAGTCAGCATGTGTAGTTTCGCCAATTAATTTGAAATAACCCTATTTAGGGTGACTGACAAATTAGTGTCAACACGTTTTTGTTCTTATGATAACAAACAACTTTCCCAAAGAAACTATGTTTTTTTTATTTAAAATATTATTAATTAACGACTGTTAGTGTTGTGCGACACAGGAGCAAATGGCGCGGGGGAAGGGTACAATATTTTTGCACTAATACAACGCGCGGTCCGCATTTAGATCGTAGTGCGACCGAATTATTTTCTTAATTAGAAATAGTTTAAAAAAAAAGCTTTGGGATAGTTGCATGTTATCATGAGTACCACCATGTTAACACTAATTACCAGTCACTATATAAATCATTGTCAAAGGTCTTAAAATCTTAATTCCAGCGCTTCTTCGTTCGCGTTGGTTTTTCCGCTCATTAGTAGAGCAACCGCTCTATCAGTTTTTTCTATCGAGTCTTAGATTTTAGTAGTACTTTAATTACATACCTAATATTCGTTTTTATTATTTGACTTGGTTGCATTGGCCCTAGTATCACCTGATGGTTAACGCAGAAAAGGTCTAAGATGGAGCACACGAATCCAAGTAACAGAGATATAGCGATTCGCCTACAGCCCTCTAGCTTTCACATACAGTTGACCCCCGGTAATCCGACAAACGTTTTGCAGGGCAGTGTCGAACTATCGAATTTGTCGGATTATAGAGTACTGCTTAAGACCCCTATAGTCCGGATTTTTTTACAAAAGAGTACCTTGTAATCCGACAAATTGCAGATCTAATGATAAGATTCTATATGTTATACTCTGAAGTACAAATCATGCTTCATTTTATAGGTATGTCAAGTTTAGTAAATTAGCAATCAGAATCAAAACAATACCTACGCGTCGAGCACAATGGTGGTGGCGCGTACAAGTTGTAACCTGTTCAATCATGCATTATCTACATTAGCGAAGATTGTCAAAAAAATATTCAATAATAATAGACATGTCGGATTACAGGGGGTGCTGGATTAGACCGGATTACCGGGGGTCCACTGTACTCACGACGGAACATAGTGAACTGCTTGGCACCGGAATTTAATGTGAGGGTGGTAGCTAGCTAGACGGACTACCACCAAACATGGAGCATCTAGGAACATTTTAAAACTTGAATCCAATCACTATAAATATTATTTCATTATATTATATTGGAACAAACAAATAAACTTGTCAGAAGTTGCGCTAACAATATTATGTCAAATCAAAACTTGGAGCGAACAAACTAAATTAATGCAAACAGTTGTAAGTTTGGGAACAATTGTATGGAAATGTTATACATGAGTCAGAATACCTTTAATTGATTACAAAACCTTCGCGACTATTCGCTGGAGGGGTTAGCAGAAATATACATACTGTGGTGCGTCTACAGCTTTCAGCGCCCCGATTCAGAACCTTTTTGATAAGCAGCGTTTGACCGTCTCGTGTAGCGTCGGACTTAAAGAATAGCACTACCCCGTCTCTTCCCATGGGTGTCGTAAAAGGCAACTAAGGGATTCAGTAGAGGATGGGCAGCAGCGTTCTCTGAGTACTTTAACAACCATAATGCGATCGCCAACCAGCCTGCCAAGCGTGGCGATTACGGCTAACCCCCCCTTTTGGGCGAGGCCTATGTCCAGCAGTGGACGTCTTTCGGCTGAATGATAACATAAGATATATTTTATTTGCATAAAACATGGTATACAAAGTGTTATTATAAATATTAGATCGAACATGTTTTGCTTAAAGCTAGAGCATGCAAACTTACTGAAATACATTATGACATTGAAATAATTTTATCACATTAAATGTCAAATTAAAAAATCATTAATATTAGAGAAATTATTGATGACGATGATGATTCGACCGACTCGGTTTGTTATCTCATTTTGTCTACGATTTTCGCAACGAAATAAAAGGAGATAGAATACCGAAGCTATCGACAACTAACTAATCGAATCGTTCTAAATCAGAACTTGGCAGATGTCTAGCGGTTTAACGCTTGTCTTCCATTCAGTAGAGAGATGGATTTCAGTCCTTACCTCTGACTTTGCAATGTACGGATCAGAATTTGATTATAACTTGCGTTAAGACGTTCCCTCGCCGGGAGCATTCGCGTGTAATGTAACAATGCAAGATTAACATTTCAGCATGACCACTTGGCGATAATGCTCAAAATAGAATCTTGCATTGTTATATACACGCGAATGCTCCTGGTAAGGTGGTTCCTTTACGGTGAAGGAAAATGTCGTGAAGAACTCCGGCTCGAAGGACTAATATATGCGGGGTGCTAGGTCGAGCGGTATCGAAAGCAAAGGAGCAGTTGTTGTATAAATTAATGCTTATATTTATGATTTAGTTACGGTTTACTCACGTGCATTTTTCGGGATTGCCCGACTAGTTTCGGACCCAAACGGAGCCCTTAATCATGAGCTGATCACGCGGTGAGGTCGCGAGTCAAACTCATCATAAATATATAACAAATCATAAATATGAATGTGTCTCACGAAAGTTATAATGCAAATTAATGTTTATTAAAGTTCTCACAAATTGTTCTTATTATAAAGTTTATAACCTAATGTTAGAGCTATGTTAATAATGTTAAATGTTACTGTTTATGAATGCACCTGGACTGTTCGGTTTCTAAAAATGCACTGAAGTTACGCAAGTGAAGATACGTTATTATAATAATTGCAAAGCGTTGCGTTGGCAAAAGTGTTCGGTTTCGTTGGACCGAACAGCACACCTGAGACGGATTCCAAAGTTCTCGATTGTGTGTCTAGTCCGCCAATCAACACCAGTGTTCTAATTGCGAAACACACTCGTAATCGCATATGTGGTCAATCAGACTGCACTAGCGGGTGAGGGGACAACGCGGGCGCTCGAGTCTTGGCGTCTGCGTGTTCACTCACAGTAGTGCCGAACGAGCTACACACGCGCAGTCACCTAACAGACGCTATATTACTGTGAACGATACGAACGGATTGAGCCATTAGAAACACCCGCACCACCGCGCCCGCGCCCGCCTCATGCAGGTGCGCGACTCGCGGGCGCACTGTGAATGCAACTGGCATCTATACATTTGATATACACGCGCCCGCGCTAGCACCCGCGCCCGCTTCCACTCTGAAATACGGCAGGCTTTGATTTTGTCAGGTCTACAATTTCCATAGCAACGTGTGTATTAACAATCCATCTTCTCAACAACTATGTAGAGACGCCAGCAGGTCAAGCTACCCGAAACTGTCAAATTTTCCCAATCAACCTTGAACCTAATGCATGTGCGATAAAGATGAAAATCTATTAAAGAAATTTGACAGATTGTAGTAGCTTTATATGCTGGCGTCTGTACCACTCAATGAATATTGTTTTTGACACATCAACTGTCATGATTGATGTTGGTTATGTTATTGCCCTGCTGGCTTTACCAGATATTTTACATTAATATTGTAACTCCAAAGAGTACCCGTATAAGTTTCTCACCCCTATATTTCGGTCCGTATATCCATCTGGCCTAAAACCCGGTATAAATGAAATCCAACCACAAGGATTATTCGGGTTTATCGTATGAACAGCCCTGTTGACAGATTGTAGTAGCTTTATGTGCTGGCGTCTGTACCACGCAATGACTATTGTTGTACTGTCAAAATCAAAGCCGTAGCGATTACGAGTGTGTTGCGCAATTAGAATGCAGGTCAGCGTAGATGACAAAGGCTTAGACCGTTCTTATCCAGAGAAAGGTTCGGAACGACCGATTAAAGAATTGACTAAAAAATTCAGTTTCAAAATGCAGATTTCAGACTTGACACAATTTATGGTTGGTAGCCAATTAGTGTGGAGCTTCCAATGCAGCCTTTTGGCACGTTTCCCCGATCTTCATTCGCCAAGCAGTTCAGAGATTTGAATTTAAAATTGATAAATGATTTATCTCCGCATTGGTAGTTGGTTCATCCGTCTTACGGAAATTAAATTTCGTGGTAGCTCATTGTTTTCGGGATATTCGGATGAATCATATTTTGGCATCGTTGTTTGCCTTTTAATGTTCTCTTGGAGATTCAATAAGTATTACGTTCGATGATGATTATAAACAGTCGTATTTTAAGTCCGTGGGGGGACTAAGAATACAAATCCCTTCTGTTGCTGGGTAAGCGACTTGTTGAACGTGGCCCCATTAATTATGCCCCAAAAATCGCAATTACCTCGCTACTTATGGATAATAATAACAATAATAAGCAGTTCTTTTGCCGTTTTCTTCCGACAGTAGAAGTTATCCAGTCCACATAACACCCCTTCTCATAGACCAGATATTTTTCACCACATTTTACAATAGTCTTGCACCCACTTGGGATGGTCCATGACTGTACTCAATCATCAACATAACAAATCATTAACTCAATAGTGGAGCCGTGGATAGTCCCCGGTTGGTGCCCCACCCCATTTTAGATTAAAGTTCTCAAAGGGGCCTCTGCGCGTTGGACCTGTGTCCCCCGTATGCCTTCATTCCTTAATTCAGGTGACATAGACTGATAAAAACCTTAACATAATACCCTTGCTTTGCTACCTTTACTAATAAATTTGCTCCTCCTAAAAATTCGTTTACAGACTCTTGTAATAGAAGTCAGAGTTTGGTATTTGTCAGTATCTACTCTACTTTGTACTATCTTCAGCATGCGTTACTGTTAACAATAGTCTGCCGCAAGTCATTTTTCTCGTCGTCAATCTAACTCTAGCCATCCCGGGTACCCTGCCTCGGTTTAGTCGTTTGTTAGAATTCCTTAAGTATAAAACTTTAACTCGATATTAAATACTGTTCGAACGATTTGTTCATTAAATAATCCATTCGATTAAACGTTCGTCTTAAGTTAAGTCTGTTCGAACAAATCGTTATTCGATTAATAACTCTTTTGACCATCATCATCATCATTCAGCCGAAAGACGTCCACTGCTGGACATAGGCCTCCCCCAAGCATCGCCACAACGACCGGTCCTGTGCTTCTCGCATCCAGCGGTTTCCCGCGACCTTCACCAGATCATCGGTCCACCGCAGCCTACCCACGCTGCGTTTTCCGGTACGCGGTCGCCACTCCAGAACCTTTCGGCCCCCTTTTGACCATACCACAGATTGACTAATAATTACTTGACCATACGTTAATCGAACATGTATCTTTCGAAATAAAGTTTCGTATCCGTGTGACGCGGTGCTTATCAAAGCAGCCTGCGTTCCATTTTCGCAAAGACCACATTAACTTTCATCGCCTACGTAGGAAGGAACGCTTCTTTCGCGCCGCTTTAAGCAGCCCAACGAGGACAAAGCCTCATAAGTAAGCGATCAGTCTTCCGACTGATGAGAAAATAAACTCCTCCATTAATCTCTAACTGATCTATAAACAAGTCCGAATTTAAATTAATATCCTATTTGGAAGCCGAAACTCGCAGCCGTATCGTAAAGTTCATAGTTTTGGTGCATCTGCATGAAGACCGCAGACCTCAGTTCGTGAAACTATCGGCCTAGAGTTACGTAAACACCGGGTTTGTTTGTGTACCTACATTTGTATATCTAGCAACTAAATTAGAAATATCACATTGTTACATAGCGGAGTTATAGGTCTCGTTAAGTTAAAAAACTGATTTAAGGGCGATTTCGCCAACTTATCAATAAGTAGTCCTTAACTATTGACCAGCTATGCTAAATGTAACCTAAAAATATGACATTTATGTATTCAAAAAATTTCTAAGTACATCCATGAGCGAATGATTTATTCTTGATTCTACAAACTCGTTGGTTGCATTAACAAACCCATAGAAGCGTAAATTTTATGAGAGAATTAATAATTCAATATTGACGGTTCGCATAGAACTTTACAAATCAGATCAGTTGCCATTCCGACACTGTCAATAACTTCAACTGCACAAAACTAATCAAGGAGGGTTTGAGATCAACCCCGTCCCGCATCTCTGACATTTCGAATTCATTTACGGATCAGAATTTGATTATGACGTGCCTTAACGGTGAAGGAAAACGTCATAAGGAAACGTGCATACTTGAGAAGGCTCCGTAAAATTTTCTCGGTAATGTGTAGTCCGTCATCCCACCCCAAGCTAACGTGGTTTTTTAACCGACTTCATAAAAAAGAGGAGGTTCTCAATTCGGTCGGTATTTTTTTTATTTATGTATGTACACCGATTACTCTGAGGTTTCTAGTCCGATTAGTGTGATTCTTTTTTCGGTTCGATGCAGTATACTTGCCGTTTGGTCCTATAAAAATTTCATCTAATTTGGTTTAATACTTTTTATTTTGTGAGCATTTTTTTGGTTACTGCTATGTAGATGATGTAATTATTTTTATGTATGTTCGGGCATAACTCCGTTATGTAAAGACGGATTTGCAAAATTCTTTTTTTGTTTGAAAGAGTATTCTTTTGCAATGGTCCCATTTTAATTTGGTGAAGATCTGATGAAGACCCTCGGAGATTGACAATGGAACTCTTCAGTGGATAACAGCAAATTACCCGGGATTCCTGTAATTGCACGATTGTGTATTGTTTATACCACTAAAAATCGAAAAATAAAATAACTTAAAAAAAAAAGTTAAAACCGACTTCAAAAAAAACTAAAAGAGTAAAATAATTACCATAATATTATAAAACTAACAGTTTTAGAAGTCGGTGCCTTCAATTATAGTGTAAAATTGCACCGACTTCTAAAACTGTTAGTTTTTTTTTTTAAGTTATTTTATTTTTCTATTTTTAGTGGTATAAACAATACACAAATTGTTATTTCCTGTACTCAAGACTTGGTACTTCATTACTTATTAATCTGTGCTCAAGACTACATTGAGCTTACATAACTTTCTTGGAACCGGGCACCTAGTTTATTCAATATTTCATAAGCGCCTTTGATTTTGATTTCATGAACTGCTGATATTCTAAAGTATTGATGTAGTAAGCAGTTGACTTCTTTAAGGGCAAAATCGACTAACAAAATTGTTGCCAAACGCAAACGAACCACAACCGCCAGTCAGTTTTTGTTTACGAGAACTGTCGAAATGATTGGTTTTTATTTATGATTGATTACGATTTACTCACGTGCATTTTTCGGGATTGCCCGACTAGTTTCAGACCCAAACGGAGCCCTTAATCATGATCTGATCACGCGGCTAGGTCGCGAGTCGAACTAGCGCTGCACCGCGCCGCGCAGCGTTGCGCTCGCGACGAGAGGGGCGCGCTCTATTTCGGTATTGCTCGTGTGTCTTCGTCACTTGTCGTGTCCGGGTTGTTAGAGGAAAGAGTGCCGGTGCATGTCTCGCTAACTGTGTCACACTCCTCATGATTGGTTTTGGTTTTTCGTGTCAAATAATTTGACAGCTTTTTAAATTAAAAACTGTCTGAATAAACGGTTCGGCCTTGGTTCGGTTGCGATTAATCAAGATTTATTTTAAGAGAATTGAGCCCTAGTCCATTGAATGTTGATCTTGTAATTGCTGATCTAAATAAATAAAAAGAAAAGTCCTGACTGACTGACTGACTTATCAACGCCCAGCCCAAACCCTTGGACCTAGAAAGCTGAAATTTTGCACAGAGGTTCCGTTTATAATGAAGCCAAGGAATAAATAAGGATTTTTCGAGGGAGTTAAATAGGGGATGAAAGTTTGTATGGAAAATCATCACTTAACTGATTTAAAATTTCACGCAAGCCAAGCTGCGGGCAATCGCTAGTCTAACATAATTATGTATCTCCGCGCCCAAGTGAGATAATAATGGGTTGATTATATTACGTATAATGTAGGTATTGACATAGTCCTTGTGGATTTAGACCGCAGCGTTAAACTGGCGCGGGCGTCAGCTTGTTCTAGCCACGCTGACCACTCGTCAGCTGTACAATATTTTGTTTGGCAATGAAACTATTAAGTATTCATTTTAGGTTATAAATGTTAATAAAGTGTTGGATTGAACGTTGCTTTTATGGAAATTTCTTCAGAAAGACTTCAGCTCTCCACAGCCTATCAGAAAACAAAACAAAATTACCATGCAGTATATAATTTATACAATGCACGATCGGATAACGACATCTAATAGTCGACCATAAATTGCTCTACAACCTTAAGGTTGAATTACGTTTGCACGTCATTAAACGACAAGGTCTATTTTCGCCTACAAGATTTATGTGACAGTTAGACACTGTTGTCAAACATATACTTATACACTCAGGAGCCAATCCGGGTCACCAACATAAACCTCAATATCTCGGAAACAGAGAATGATAGCTTATTTAACTAAATATCCGTGGTCTAACTAGATAGATGTGACAAAAATATCAGTAAATACCTAAATACAAAGCGACTGTCTGTACGGATATAATAATATCCCAATTATCGGGGGATTCAGACATCCTGGGCTGGACCATTTGTCAGTTTTTGAGCACTTGCATGGACATAGACAAATATATTATACACTAGCTTTTGCCCGCAGCTTCGCTTGCGTGAAATTTTGAACCCGTTAAGTGACGATTTTCCATACAAACTTTCATCTCCTATTTAACTCCATTAGGGGCTGAATTTCGAAAAATCCTTCCTTATTCCTTGTCTACAATATAAAAGGAACATCTGTGCAAAATTTCAGCGTTCTATTTCCAAGGATTTGGGGTGGGCGTTTATGAGTCAGTAAATTTTTGGTAACTATTAGTACATTAGTCTGTAAGCCTTCTTAAAAGTGTATAAAAAATATATAAAAAAAAACAGTTTGTCAGTCAGCTAGGACTTTTTTTTTTATTTATATAGATATAACTGTAACTTAACTTAACTAACTGTTAGACGGGGTCGCGGCAGACCGAAAAAAAGATGGCGGGACGCCTTGGATAGCTTCCTCAGGAATTGGCGAAATGAGGCACAACATCGAGGAAAGTGGAAGGAATGGGAGGAAGCCTTTGCCAAGGAGTGGGAAAGTAAAGGCTAGAAAAAAAAGACCTGTTACAGTCCTACTGCACGACAAAGGGCTCTTCTTATAAAGAACGAGCATTGACAGCCACGCTTGCTCACTGCGGGTTGGCGATTTCAGACCATTAAATCCAGGTTTCCTGGCGATCTTTTCCTTCACCGTAAGGCAATGGTGTCTTAGATTAAAAAAGCAAGGACACAAGTTAATTTAGAGTATTAAAAGACTGTAAAAACGTGTGTTTAACAAGCCTTAATTATTAGCCAAGAATTGTTTACATTACTGGGAAAACGAAACAAAGATATGGTGTTTAAATTATCCTTCACCAGAATCCCTCATGAATTATTAAACAATGTAGTTTAGACTATTTAACCGACTTCAAAAAGGAGGAGGTTCTCAATTCGGTTGTATTTTTTTTTTTTTTTATTTTATTTTTTTATGTTTGTTACCTCATATCTCCGTCATTTATGAACCGATTTGAAAAATTCTTTTTTTGTTCGAAAGGGTATACTTTCCGATTGGTCCCATTTAAATTTTGTTATGATCAGACTATGAACTTCAGAGATATGGAACGGAACTCCTCATCGGATCAAAGCAAAATTCTCAAATTACTAATATTGCTTTGTTGATATTTGTTGTTGGGAACTGACTACTTGAAAAGAGGACGGGGTGCGTGTCCCCCCTCCCCCCCTTTGGAATGTTTTCATTATATCGTGTAAGGTATCATTTGAAAGGACTTTTTATGCCCGACTATGTCAAAGCAAAAAAGAAGGGTTATGAAGGAGGGGGTTAAAATTATGACACTAAAACGTATTTAATAAAAAATAAACTTTAAAAAAAGTAAAAACCGACTTCAAAGAAATACTAAAAGGAGTAAAATAATTACCATAATATAAAATTAACAGTTTCAGAAGTCGGTGCAACTCTACACTGAAGCAAATAGAAGCCACCGACTTCTGAAACTGTTAATTTTATATTATGGTAATTATTTTACTCCTTTTAGTATTTCTTTGAAGTCGGTTTTTACTTTTTTTAAAGTTTTTTTTTTTTTTATCTTCCATTCAATAAAGAAACTCGATCTTATTTACCTTTCTAGTATTCAAAACAAAACCTCGGTATTCAGAAAATTGAAAAGCATCAGCAAATCTAGATGGATTCCGCAGACTGTCCCACATACCCACTCGTAGAGAATAATTGAAAATAACGCTCGACAATGCGGTGCTTTAAAAACCATTGAATATTTGAATTTAAAGCTAATCTCGAGCGTTCTCGAGCGTCGGTTCTCATTGTTCGGAATATTGAAAAATGTGGGGAGACCACTGTGAATGTTTTATTGATTTTTCTAGTGTTCTATTGAAGGTATGAGAATAAGTACTGTGAATTTTCATCGAGGTTTTTTTTTTAACTATGCAACCACTTCGTCCGATACTCAAACTCTACCAACGATAGTTGACGTCCCGATACTGATAGTTGATATAAGTTTTTAAACTGACATGGTCACTAACACAATCTTTACAGGTTAAAACGGGATATTTACCATGTTTATTATTTGATGTGAGTTTCCGATATTTCGGCACCGTTACAAGCGCCATGGTCACGGATGAACTGAAGTAATTGCGGGTGGGTGGATGTTTATGAGCAGACGAAACGGTCTACCCTCTTTCTTGTTCGTTTTTTGCGTTCGACGCCACTACCACTGTCACTTATGTCACTCACAACTCGATTCTGTTCCCGACACACAAAACTCACTGTATCCGCTCGCGAACTTTTTTCAGTTGTTTTACGGTTTTTACACAATTGAACCACTGGGTTCCAGGTCCTCGACAGTTGAAACCCATCCTCCCGGTTGAAGTTCTTATATTTGGTAATCTCTATCGCTTCTCTTACCAGTCTAGGTAGATAGTGGCGTTCTGTCGAGATGACCTGAGGGCTATGTAACTCAATCCAATGGTTCGGTCCCGATTCTAAAAGGTGTTGAGCTATGGCCGATTTTTGGACGTCATTGTTTTTCACAGCCCTTATATGTTCCGAAATTCTACAAGCTACAGTACGTTTTGTCTGACCGATATACGACTTTCCACAGCTACAGTCTACTTTATAAACACCGGGTTTCTCCAACGGAAAGTTGTCCTTTGGTGAACGCAGCATCTGAGACACTTTCCTGAACGGAGTGAAGATAGTCTTTACTGCATATTTCCGTAGAATGTTTGCAACCTTATCTGTCACTCCCCTTACGTACGGCAAAAATGCTGGTTGCCTCTCAACGTCGTACTTCCGGTGTTCATGTGAACTTTTTTGTCTACGCTGTGCGATCCTTGCTGTATATCCATTCCTCTGTAGGACCTTCTGTACATGCGTTAGCTCACCTTGTAAATGTTCCTCGTCACATAGATCTTACGCGCGGTTGGTGAGTGAAGTCACTACAGAGTTCAGCTGTCTGGGATGGTGGTGTGAATCAGCGTGTAGATATCGATCCGTGTGAGTCGATTTCCGGTAAACTGAGTGGCCCAGGGAACCGTCAGTACGTACCTGTATCTTCACGTCCAAGAATGGAAGTGTCCTCTCGTTTTCCATTTCGTAGGTAAATTTTATTTTGCTGTGTATGCTATTTAGGTGTGCTAAGCATACTTTTACCTCGTGTTCATCTCCTTCAATAATCCCAAAAACGTCATCCACATACCTCTTCCACAGTTTTATTGGTGTAGATGCAGTGGAAATAGCCAACTCTTCAAAATGCTCCATCCAAATGTTGGCTACAACAGAAGCCACTGGACTACCCATGACTACACCATCAATCTGTAGATAGTACTGACCTTGGTAGATGAAGAAACTGGTCGATAAACAGTGATGTAGTAATTACTTCAGTTCATCCTTGACCATGGCGCTTGTAACGGTGCCGAAATATCGGAAACTCACATCAAATAATAAACATGGTAAATATCCCGTTTTAACCTCTAAAGATTCTGATAGTTGATATCGTGATACTGATAAATGATGTCTCCTCACTGATAGTTGATATCGTGATACTGATAGCTGATGTCGCGGCACTGATCGTTGATGTCCCGACACTGATAGTTGATGTCTCGACACTGACAGTTGATGTCTCGATACTGATAGTTGATGTCTCGACACTGATAGCTGATGTCTCGACACTGAATGTTGATGTCTCGATACTGCAGTTGACGTCTCGACACTGACAGCTGATGTCTCGACATTGATCGCTGATGTCTCGACACTGATAGTTGAAATCGTGGACATTGGTAGTTTATGTCTGGACACTCATAGTTGGTGTCTCGATAATGATAGTTGACGTCTCGACACTGATAGTTGATGTCTCGATACTGATAGTTGAAATCGTGACATTGATAGCTTATGTCTGGACACTGATAGTTGATGTCTCGATACTGATAGTTGAAATAGTGACATGGTAGTTTATGTCTGGACACTGATAGTTGGTGTCTCGATACTAATAGTTGATGTCTCGACACTGATAGTTGATGTCTCAACACTGATAGCTGATGTCTCGACACTGAAAAATGACGTCTCGACACTGAAAGTGGAAATCGTGACATTGGTAGTTGATGTCTGGACACTGATAGTTGTTGTCTCGATACTGATAGTTGAAGTCTCGATACTGATAGTTGATGTCTCGACACTGATAGCTGATGTCTCGATACTGATTGTTGATGTCTCGATACTAAAGTTGATGCCTCGACAATGATAAATGATGTCTCGACACTGAAAAAATATGTCTCGACACTGAAAGTGGAAATCGTGACATTGGTAGTTGATGTCTGGACACTGATAGTTGTTGTCTCGATACTGATAGTTGATGTCTCGATACTGATAGTTGAAATAGTGACATTGTAGTTTATGTCTGGACACTGATAGTTGATGTCTCGATACTGATAGTTGATGTCTCGATACTGATAGTTGACATCGTGAACCTAATAGTTGTTGTCTTGACACTGACAGTTGATGTCTCGACACTGATAGTTGATGTCTTGACACTGATACTTGATGTCCCGATGCTGATAGGTGATGTCTCGATACTGATAGTTGAAATAGTGACATTGTAGTTTATGTCTGGACACTGATAGTTGGTGTCTCGATACTGATAGTTGATATCGTGACGCTGATAATTGATGTCTCGACACTGAAAGTTGATGTCTCGAAACTGATAGTTGATATCGTGACACTAATAGTTGATGTCTCGACACTGATAGTTTATGTCTCGATACTGATAATTTATGTCTCGATGCTGATAGTTGATGTCTCGATACTGATAGTTGAAATCGTGACATTGGTAGTTTATGTCTGGACACTGATAGTTTATGTCTCGATACTGATAGTTGACATCATGACACTAATAGTTGTTGTCTCGACACTGATAGTTGATGTCTCGATACTGATAGTTGAAATCGTGACATTGGTAGTTTATGTCTGGACACTGATAGTTGATGTCTCGATACTGATAGTTGACATCGTGACACTAATAGTTGATGTCTCGACTCTGATAGTTGATGTCTCGACACTGATAGTTGATGTCTCGACACAGATAGTTGATGTCTCGACACTGATAGTTGATGTCTCGACTGTGATAGTTGAAATCGTGGACATTGGTAGTTTATGTCTGGACACTCATAGTTGGTGTCTCGATTCTAATAGTTGATGTCTCGACACTGATACTTTATGTCTTGACACTGATAATTGATGTCCCGATGCTGATAGTTGATGTCTCAATACTGATAGCTGATGTCTCGACACTGGTTGTTGATGTATTAACACTGACAGTTGATGTCCCGATACTGATAGCCGATGTCTCGACACTGATAGCTGATGTCTCGACACTGATTGTTTATGTCTCGATACTGTAGTTGAGGTCTCGACACTGACAGCTGATGTCTCGACATTGATCGCTGATGTCTCGACACTGATAGTTGAAATCGTGGACATTGGTAGTTTTTGTCTGGACACTCATAGTTGGTGTCTCGATTCTAAAAGTTGATGTCTCGACACTGGTAGTTTATGTCTTGACACTGATAATTGATGTCCCGATGCTGATAGTTGATGTCTCGATACTGATAGTTGAAATCGTGACATTGATAGTTTATGTCTGGACACTGATAGTTGGTGTCTGGATACTACTAGTTGATGTCTCGACACTGATAGTTGACGTCCCGATACTGATAGTTGATATCGTGATACTGATAAATGATGTCTCCTCACTGATAGTTGATATCGTGATACTGATAGCTGATGTCGCGGCACTGATCGTTGATGTCCCGACACTGATAGTTGATGTCTCGACACTGACAGTTGATGTCTCGACACTGATAGTTGAAATAGTGACATTGATAGTTTATGTCTGGACACCGATAGTTGGTGTCTGGATACTAATAGTTGATGTCTCGATACAGATAGTTGATGTCTCGACACTGATAGTTGAAGTCTCGACACTGGTTGTTGATGTCTCGATACTGTAGTTGATGTCTCGACACTGATAGCTGATGTCTCGACGCTGATCGTTGACATCTCGACACTGATTGTTGATGTCTCGATACTGATAGTTGAAATAGTGATATTGATAGTTTATGTCTGGACACCGATAGTTGGTGTCTGGATACTAATAGTTGATGTCTCGATACAGATAGTTGATGTCTCGACACTGATAGCTGATGTCTCGACACTGACAAATGACGTATCGACACTGAAAGTGGAAATCGTGACATTGGTAGTTGATGTCTGGACACTGATAGTTGTTGTCTCGATACTGATAGTTGAAATACTGACATTGTAGTTTATGTCTGGACACTGATAGTTGATGTCTCGATACTGATAGTTGATGTCTCGACACTGATAGCTGATGTCTCGACACTGATTGTTGATGTCTCGATACTGTAGTTGATGCCTCGACACTGATAGTTGATGTCTCGACACTGATAAATGATGTCTCGACACTGAAAGTGGAAATCGTGACATTGGTAGTTGATGTCTGGACACTGATAGTTGTTGTCTAGATACTGATAGTTGATGTCTCGATACTGATAGTTGAAATAGTGACATTGTAGTTTATGTCTGGACACTGATAGTTGATGTCTCGATACTGATAGTTGATGTCTCGATACTGATAGTTGTCATCGTGAACCTAATAGTTGTTGTCTTGACACTGACAGTTGATGTCTCGACACTGATAGTTGATGTCTTGACACTGATACTTAATGTCCCGATGCTGATAGTTGATGTCTCGATACTGATAGTTGAAATAGTGACATTGTAGTTTATGTCTGGACACTGATAGTTGGTGTCTCGACTCTGATAGTTGATGTATTGACACTGACAGTTGATGTCCCGATACTGATAGTCGATGTCTCGACACTGATAGCTGATGTCTTGACACTGATTGTTGATGTCTCGATACTGTAGTTGAGGTCTCGACACTGACAGCTGATGTCTCGACATTGATTGTTGATGTCTCGATACTGTAGTTGATGCCTCGACACTGATAGTTGATGTCTCGACACTGATAAATGATGTCTCGACACTGAAAAATTATGTCTCGACACTGAAAGTGGAAATCGTGACATTGGTAGTTGATGTCTGGACACTGATAGTTGTTGTCTAGATACTGATAGTTGATGTCTCGATACTGATAGTTGAAATAGTGACATTGGTAGTTTATGTCTGGACACTGATAGTTGATGTCTCGATACTGATAGTTGACATCGTGACACTAATTGTTGTTGTCTCGACACTGACAGTTGATGTCTCGACACTGACAGTTGATGTCTCGACACTGATAGTTGAAAAAGTGACATTGATAGTTTATGTCTGGACACTGATAGTTGATGTCATGATACTGATAGTTGAAATCGTGGACATTGGTAGTTTATGTCTGGACACTCATAGTTGGTGTCTCGATTCTAATAGTTGATGTCTCGACACTGATAGTTGATGTCTTGACACTGATAATTGATGTCCCGATGCTGATAGTTGATGTCTCGATACTGATAGTTGAAATCGTGACATTGATAGTTGATGTCTGGACACTGATAGTTTTTGTCTCGATACTGATAGTTTATGTCTTGTCACTGGAAGTTGATGTCCCGATACTGATAGTTGAAATTGTGACATTGATAGTTTATGTCAGGACACTGATAGTGTATGTCTCGACACTGATAGTTGATGTCCCGATACTGATAGTTGATATCGTGATACTGATAAATCTCCACACTGATAGTTGATATCGTGATATTGATAGCTGATGTCGCGGCACTGATCGTTGATGTCCCGATACTGATAGTTGATGTCTCGACACTGACAGTTGATGTCTCGACACTGATAGTTGAAATCGTGACATTGGTAGTTTATGTCAGGACACTGATAGTGTATGTCTCGACACTGATAGTTGATGTCCCGATACTGATAGTTGATATCGTGATACTGATAAATGATGTCTCCACACTGATAGTTGATATCGTGATACTGATGGTCGATGTCTCGACACTGATAGCTGATGTCGCGGCACTGATCGTTGATGACCCGACACTGATAGTTGATGTCTCGACACTGACAGTTGATGTCTCGACACTGACAGCTGATGTCTCGACATTGATCGCTGATGTCTCGACACTGATAGTTGAAATCGTGGACATTGGTAGTTTATGTCTGGACACTCATAGTTGGTGTCTCGATTATGATAGTTGACGTCTCGACACTGATAGTTGATGTCTCGATACTGATAGTTGAAATCGTGACATTGATAGCTTATGTCTGGACACTGATAGTTGATGTCTCGATACTGATATTTGAAATAATGACATTGTAGTTTATGTCTGGACACTGATAGTTGGTGTCTCGATACTAATAGTTGATGTCTCGACACTGATAGTTGAAGTCTCGACACTGATAGCTGATGTCTCGACACTGACAAATGACGTATCGACACTGAAAGTGGAAATCGTGACATTGGTAGTTGATGTCTGGACACTGATAGTTGTTGTCTCGATACTGATAGTTGATGTCTCGATACTGATAGTTGAAATACTGACATTGTAGTTTATGTCTGGACACTGATAGTTGATGTCTCGATACTGATAGTTGATGTCTCGACACTGATAGCTGATGTCTCGACACTGATTGTTGATGTCTCGATACTGTAGTTGATGCCTCGACACTGATAGTTGATGTCTCGACACTGATAAATGATGTCTCGACACTGAAAGTGGAAATCGTGACATTGGTAGTTGATGTCTGGACACTGATAGTTGTTGTCTAGATACTGATAGTTGATGTCTCGATACTGATAGTTGAAATAGTGACATTGTAGTTTATGTCTGGACACTGATAGTTGATGTCTCGATACTGATAGTTGATGTCTCGATACTGATAGTTGTCATCGTGAACCTAATAGTTGTTGTCTTGACACTGACAGTTGATGTCTCGACACTGATAATTGATGTCTTGACACTGATACTTAATGTCCCGATGCTGATAGTTGATGTCTCGATACTGATAGTTGAAATAGTGACATTGTAGTTTATGTCTGGACACTGATAGTTGGTGTCTCGACTCTGATAGTTGATGTATTGACACTGACAGTTGATGTCCCGATACTGATAGTCGATGTCTCGACACTGATAGCTGATGTCTCGACACTGATTGTTGATGTCTCGATACTGTAGTTGAGGTCTCGACACTGACAGCTGATGTCTCGACATTGATCGCTGATGTCTCGACACTGATAGTTAAAATCGTGGACATTGGTAGTTTATGTCTGGACACTCATAGTTGGTGTCTCGATTCTAATAGTTGATGTCTCGACACTGATAGTTGATGTCTTGACACTGATAATTGATGTCCCGATGCTGATAGTTGATGTCTCGATACTGATAGTTGAAATCGTGACATTGATAGTTTATGTCTGGACACTGATAGTTGGTGTCTGGATACTAATAGTTGATGTCACGACACTGATAGTTGATGTCTCGAAACTGATAGTTGATGTCGTGACACTAATAGTTGATGTCTCGACACTGATTGTTGATGTCTCGATACTGCAGTTGACGTCTCGACACTGACAGCTGATGTCTCGACATTGATCGCTGATGTCTCGACACTGATAGTTGAAATCGTGGACATTGGTAGTTTATGTCTGGACACTCATAGTTGGTGTCTCGATTCTAATAGTTGATGTCTCCCCGAGAATCTGGAGCAGGATGCTGGACAAGGGGAAGGCGCGTATCGACCTCCAGACCGTCTTCGTCGACGACCAGTCGCCACTGGTGCAATGCACGAGGTGTTTGGGATATGGGCATGGCCGGCGGCTCTGTAAAGAGCCTGCCGACCTATGCAGTCATTGTGGGGGCCCACACCTCCGAGCAGAATGTGCCCAGTGGCTGAAGGCAGATACCCCTCAGTGCCATAACTGCGTCAAGGCGAAGATGGAGAGGTCGGACCACAACGCATTTAGCCCCGAGTGTCCTATCCGGGTCAAGTGGGACAGGCTGGCACGCGCGTCCGTTGCCTACTGCTAAGGTGGTCCCAATGAGCAAAATGCCGCACAAAATACTCCAGGCGAATCTCCAAAGGAAGAAGCTGGCGACCCATGAGCTTATGATCGAGGCCGAGAAGCGCAAGGCAACTGCAGCGTTGATCCAGGAGCCCTACGTCGGCAACGCGAAAAGGATGAGCGGGACCAGAGGCGTGAGAATCTTTCAGAGCACCAGGCAAGGAGAAGGGACTGTCAAAGCGGCAATCGCCGTCTTTGACCTAAACCTTATCGTAAGGCAGTACCCAGAACTCACCACTGATAACATCGTCGTGGTGGGGATCCAAACCGGTGCCTGGAAGCTCACGCTGGTCTCGTTCTACTTTGAGCCAGACCAGCCCTTGGGGCCATACCTGGACACGCTCAGGAAGATCGAAAGCGAGACCGGCCCGCATAAGCTCATAATGGGAGGAGACGCCAACGCCTGGAGTATCTGGTGGGGCAGCAGCGAGACGAATAGCAGAGGCGACGAGATGCTGGCAGCTCTCGACCAGCTCGGACTGCAAGTACTCAATACAGGGGAAACTCCAACCTTCGACGTAGTTAGGGGTAACAGACATTACACTAGCTGCGTCGACGTCACAGCCTGTACATCGGATATGCTGACGGTGACAGACGGCTGGCGAGTCGTCGACGATCTGACAGGGTCGGACCAAAACGGCATAGAGTTCTCTATAAATCTCGAAAAGTCTTCGGGCATCATGGTGAGCCGGACTACCAGAGTCTATAACACTAGGAAAACTAATTGGGGCCAGTTTCGTAAGAAACTGGCCAAAATTAAGACTGAAAATGACATTACGTCCGAGCTGATCGATAGCATCGACAGCTCGGAACGTATAGACCTGGTAGTCCAAAGGCTCACAGAAACTGTGCAAAAAACGTGTGCACACATGATGCCCAAGAAGAAAAGAGTAGAGAAAGTAACCGTGCCGTGGTGGTCCGATGAACTCGCCGGCCTGAAGAGAAAGGTCGTCACCCATAAGCGGAGGATCCGATGTGCAGCGCCAGTTCGGAGACAAAAGGTTGTTGAGGAGTACCTGAAACAGAAAGAGGAGTACGAATTGGCAGTGGACAAAGCTCAGGTCGAGAGCTGGAAGGGTTTCTGCGAGAAGCAGGATAGGGAAGGTGTCTGGGAGGGCATATATAGGGTGATCCGTAGAACGGAAAAAAGGCAGGAGGATTTGCCGATGGTGAGGGACGCAAGGACCCTGGATCCAGAAGCCTCGGCGAGGTTCTTGGCAGAAACGTTCTACCCGCAGGACCGTACGGAGGGGGATAACGAGGAGCACAGAAGGACGCGGCAACGAGCGGAAGAGGTGAATGGGGGGAACCAAGTTGAGCCTTTGGACCCCCCCTTCACTCTCGATGAGCTGAAGCGAGCGGCTTTCTCGTTCAACCCCAAGAAAGCCCCCGGTTCCGACGGTCTAACGGCGGATATATTGGGCCACACGATTCACCAAGACCCAGACTTAGTTCTGCGCTTGTTTAACAAGTGCCTGGCGCATGCATACTTTCCGCGGTCCTGGAAGGAGGCGACGGTCGTTGTGCTCCGCAAGCCCGCAAAGGAGGACTACACCACTCCAAAATCATACAGGCCGATTGGGCTTTTGCCTGTACTCGGCAAGATGTTTGAAAAGATGTTGGTGGCCCGACTCAAGTTCTATCTGTTGCCCAGGATGAGTACTCGCCAGTACGGCTTCATGCCCCAAAGAAGCACCGAAGACTCCCTCTACGCCCTGATGGGGTACATCCGTGGCAGACTCTCTGAGAAGAGGCTTGTCACGGTTGTGTCCCTGGACATTGAGGGAGCCTTCGACAGTGCATGGTGGCCGGCCATTAGAGTGCGTCTGGCTGAGGAAAAGTGTCCTGTAAACTTGAGGCGGGTCATGGACAGCTACTTGTCCGAGAGAGTGGTGAGAGTCCGATATGCGGGTGCGGCGTACGAGGCCAGGACCGAGAAAGGATGCGTCCAGGGGTCTATCGGTGGTCCCATACTGTGGAACCTTCTGCTGGATCCTCTGCTCAAGGGGCTGGAGAGCAGGGGGGTCCAATGCCAGGCGTTTGCGGACGACGTCGTCCTTGTGTTCGATGGGGGGACTGCACTTGAGGTCCAGAGGGATGCCAATGCCGCCCTGGAGTATGTCCAGGCGTGGGGTGTCGTGAACAAGCTCAAATTTGCACCGCACAAAACCAAAGCTATGCTTATAACGCGGAAGCTGAAGCACGACATCCCATGTCTTAGGATGGGCGGAGTCGACATTGGCATGTCAGAGGAGATCAAGTTGCTCGGTCTCACCATCGACCACAAGTTGACCTTCAACACCCACGTCGCAAACGTCTGCTCCCGAGCCGTTGGCATTTATAAACAGCTGTCGAGGGCTGCGAGGGTCAGTTGGGGTCTCCATCCAGAGGTAATCCGCTGCATCTATACAGCTGCAGTGGAGCCCATCGTCCTGTACGCGGCGAGTGCGTGGTCGCCGGCCGCGAACAAAGTCGGGGTGCAGAAAAAGTTGAACGCCGTCCAGAGGAGCTTCGCTCAAAAGCTGTGCCGTGCCTATCGCACGGTCTCCCTGAACGCAGCACTGGTGCTGGGTGGGATACTCCCACTCGACCTCCGAATCCGGGAGGCGGCCTCGTTGTATGAGGCCAAGAAGGGGGTAGTATCCCATCCCGCGCTGGCGGGCAGGGAGATCGAGCGAATGGCATCGGCGCTAGAGGCACCACATCCGGCGGAGCAGAGGGACATGGAACTGCAACGCCTGGTAGACGAGGAACAATTTAATAACCACTGTGATTACGCGGTGCGAATCTTCACGGACGGCAGCAAGATCGAGGGTAAAGTCGGGGCCGCGCTATCAGTGTGGACTGGCGCGGCCGAGACGAAGACCCGAAAGCTTGTTCTGCCGTCCTATAGTACCGTCTACCAGGCTGAGCTCCTTGCCCTCTGTGGAGCCACCAAAGAAGTCCTCCGAAGGTCAGAGACGGCGTTCGCTATCTATAGCGACTCCATGGCAGCCCTCCAAACAGTCGTGAACCCCGAAGCCCTCCACCCCCTCGCAGTGGAAACAAGGGACGCCATCCGCCGCAGCAACATCCAGAACAAGAGCGTCTCCTTGTTCTGGATAAAAGCTCATGCGGGGCTGGAGGGTAACGAGAGAGCCGACTCGCTCGCGAAGGAGGCTGCCTTGAAGTCGAAGCGTGCACCCGACTATGACAGATGCCCGGTTTCATTCGCCAAGCGAATGATCCGAATGGAGACGCTGAGCGAATGGAACCGGAGATACTGTACGGGAGAAACGGCGGCCACCACTAAGCTGTTCTTTCCTTGTGCGATCGCGGCGTACAGGACGGTGAGGAAGATGGAGATGACCAAAGAACTGACCCAAGCCCTAACAGGGCACGGTGGGTTCTCCGAATACTTGACTCGCTTCAAGTGCAAGGAGAACCCAGCGTGCGCCTGCGACCCCGACACGCAGGAGACAGTCCTCCACCTGCTGACGGAGTGCCCTGTATATGGCTCCCACAGGCACACCCTGGAAATGACAATAGGAGACAGTATTACGAAAGAAAAGTTAAACGTACACATCAGTAATCGTAAACATAGACGGAAATTTATTGAATACATGACTCAAATAGTAAAACTAGTTAATAAGAAAAATAAATAGTAGCTTCAAGATTTTAGACACTTAATAAAAAATAAAATAGATAGAGAAACAGACATATAAATAGTAATAGATATTAAAAATTTGGATTTAATTTAATAAGTACATTATACAGTTAATAAGAAAAGACAGTAGACAAAACAAACAGCCCATATTAATATCCCTGCGTAACTTGAATGGCAGGGGCTCACGCCGGGGCAGGAGTGTGGTTTTAGTCGGTAAGAGTCCGACACTACCCAAGCCATCTCATCCGTGAGGTGGCTTGGGTGTCCATGAGGATTTCCCACTCCTGACAAAACAAAAAAAAAAAAAAAAAAAAAATAGTTGATGTCTCGACACTGATAGTTGATGTCTTGACACTGATAATTGATGTCCCGATGCTGATAGTTGAAGTCTCGATACTGATAGTTGAAATCGTGACATTGATAGTTTATGTCTGGACACTGATAGTTGGTGTCTGGATACTAATAGTTGATGTCACGACACTGATAGTTGATGTCTCGAAACTGATAGTTGATGTCGTGACACTAATAGTTGATTTATCGACACTGATTGTTTATGTCTCGATACTGATAATTTATGTCTCGACACTGATAGTTGATGTCTCGACACTGACAAATAATGTCTCGACACTGAAAGTGGAGATCGTGACATTGAAGGTTGATGTCTGGACACTGATAGTTGTTGTCTCGATACTGATAGTTTATGTCTTGTCACTGAAAGTTGATGTCCCGATACTGATAGTTGAAATTGTGATATTGATAGTTTATGTTTGGACACTAATAGTTGATGTCTCGATACTGATAGTTTATGTCTCGACACTGATAGATGACGTCTTGATACTGATAGTTGAAATCGTGACATTGGTAGTTTATGTCAGGACACTGATAGTGTATGTCTCGACACTGATAGTTGATGTCCCGATACTGATAGTTGATATCGTGATACTGATAAATGATGTCTCCACACTGATAGTTGATATCGTGATACTGATGGTCGATGTCTCGACACTGATAGCTGATGTCGCGGCACTGATCGTTGATGTCCCGACACTGATAGTTGATGTCTCGACACTGATAGTTGATGTCCCGATACTGATAGTTGATATCGTGATACTGATAAATGATGTCTCCACACTGATAGTTGATATCGTGATACTGATGGTCGATGTCTCGACACTGATAGCTGATGTCGCGGCACTGATCGTTGATGTCCCGACACTGATAGTTGATGTCTCGACACTGACAGTTGATGTCTCGACACTGACAGCTGATGTCTCGACACTGATAGTTGATGTCTCGATACTGATAGTTGAAATAATGACATTGTAGTTTATGTCTGGACACTGATAGTTGATGTCTCGACACTGACAGTTGATGTCTCGACACTGACAGCTGATGTCTCGACATTGATCGCTGATGTCTCGACACTGATAGTTGAAATCGTGGACATTGGTAGTTTATGTCTGGACACTCATAGTTGGTGTCTCGATAATGATAGTTGACGTCTCGACACTGATAGTTGATGTCTCGATACTGATAGTTGAAATCGTGACATTGATAGCTTATGTCTGGACACTGATAGTTGATGTCTCGATACTGATAGTTGAAATAATGACATTGTAGTTTATGTCTGGACACTGATAGTTGGTGTCTCGATACTAATAGTTGATGTCTCGACACTGATAGTTGAAGTCTCGACACTGATAGCTGATGTCTCGACACTGACAAATGACGTATCGACACTGAAAGTGGAAATCGTGACATTGGTAGTTGATGTCTGGACACTGATAGTTGTTGTCTCGATACTGATAGTTGATGTCTCGATACTGATAGTTGAAATACTGACATTGTAGTTTATGTCTGGACACTGATAGTTGATGTCTCGATACTGATAGTTGATGTCTCGACACTGATAGCTGATGTCTCGACACTGATTGTTGATGTCTCGATACTGTAGTTGATGCCTCGACACTGAAAGTTGATGTCTCGACACTGATAAATGATGTCTCGACACTGAAAAATTATGTCTCGACACTGAAATTGGAAATCGTGACATTGGTAGTTGATGTCTGGACACTGATAGTTGTTGTCTAGATACTGATAGTTGATGTCTCGATACTGATAGTTGAAATAGTGACATTGTAGTTTATGTCTGGACACTGATAGTTGATGTCTCGATACTGATAGTTGATGTCTCGATACTGATAGTTGTCATCGTGAACCTAATAGTCGTTATCTTAACACTGACAGTTGATGTCTCGACACTGATAATTGATGTCTTGACACTGATACTTAATGTCCCGATGCTGATAGTTGATGTCTCGATACTGATAGTTGAAATAGTGACATTGTAGTTTATGTCTGGACACTGATAGTTGGTGTCTCGACTCTGATAGTTGATGTATTGACACTGACAGTTGATGTCCCGATACTGATAGTCGATGTCTCGACACTGATAGCTGATGTCTCGACACTGATTGTTGATGTCTCGATACTGTAGTTGAGGTCTCGACACTGACAGCTGATGTCTCGACATTGATCGCTGATGTCTCGACACTGATAGTTAAAATCGTGGACATTGGTAGTTTATGTCTGGACACTCATAGTTGGTGTCTCGACTCTAATAGTTGATGTCTCGACACTGATAGTTGATGTCTTGACACTGATAATTGATGTCCCGATGCTGATAGTTGATGTCTCGATACTGATAGTTGAAATCGTGACATTGATAGTTTATGTCTGGACACTGATAGTTGGTGTCTGGATACTAATAGTTGATGTCACGACACTGATAGTTGATGTCTCGAAACTGATAGTTGATGTCGTGAAACTAATAGTTGATGTCTCGACACTGATTGTTGATGTCTCGATACTGCAGTTGAGGTCTCGACACTGACAGCTGATGTCTCGACATTGATCGCTGATGTCTCGACACTGATAGTTGACATTTGAAATGATAGTGGACATTGGTAGATTATGTCTGGACACTCATAGTTGGTGTCTCGATTCTAATAGTTGATGTCTCGACACTGATAGTTGATGTTTTGACACTGATAATTGATGTCCCGATGCTGATAGTTGAAGTCTCGATACTGATAGTTGAAATCGTGACATTGATAGTTTATGTCTGGACACTGATAGTTGGTGTCTGGATACTTATAGTTGATGTCACGACACTGACAGTTGATGTCTCGAAACTGATAGTTGATGTCGTGACACTAATAGTTGATTTCTCGACACTGATTGTTTATGTCTCGATACTGATAATTGATGTCTCGACACTGATAGTTGATGTCTCGACACTGACAAATAATGTCTCGACACTGAAAGTGGAGATCGTGACATTGAAGGTTGATGTCTGGACACTGATAGTTGTCATCGTGAACCTAATAGTTGTTGTCTTGACACTGACAGTTGATGTCTCGACACTGATAATTGATGTCTTGACACTGATACTTAATGTCCCGATGCTGATAGTTGATGTCTCGATACTGATAGTTGAAATAGTGACATTGTAGTTTATGTCTGGACACTGATAATTGATGTCCCGATGCTGATAGTTGATGTCTCGATACTGATAGTTGAAATCGTGACATTGATAGTTTATGTCTGGACACTGATAGTTGGTGTCTGGATACTAATAGTTGATGTCACGACACTGATAGTTGATGTCTCGAAACTGATAGTAGATGTCGTGACACTAATAGTTGATGTCTCGACACTGATTGTTGATGTCTCGATACTGCAGTTGAGGTCTCGACACTGACAGCTGATGTCTCGACATTGATAGTTGAAATCGTGGACATTGGTAGTTTATGTCTGGACACTCATAGTTGGTGTCTCGATTCCAATAGTTGATGTCTCGACACTGATAGTTGATGTCTTGACACTGATAATTGATGTCCCGATGCTGATAGTTGAAGTCTCGATACTGATAGTTGAAATCGTGACATTGATAGTTTATGTCTGGACACTGATAGTTGGTGTCTGGATACTTATAGTTGATGTCACGACACTGATAGTTGATGTCTCGACACTGATTGTTGATGTCTCGATACTGCAGTTGAGGTCTCGACACTGACAGCTGATGTCTCGACACTGATAGTTGAAATCGTGGACATTGGTAGATTATGTCTGGACACTCATAGTTGGTGTCTCGATTCTAATAGTTGATGTCTCGACACTGATAGTTGATGTCTTGACACTGATAATTGATGTCCCGATGCTGATAGTTGAAGTCTCGATACTGATAGTTGAAAAAGTGACATTGTAGTTTATGTCTGGACACTGATAATTGATGTCCCGATGCTGATAGTTGATGTCTCGATACTGATAGTTGAAATCGTGACATTGATAGTTTATGTCTGGACACTGATAGTTGGTGTCTGGATACTAATAGTTGATGTCACGACACTGATAGTTGATGTCTCGACACTGACAAATAATGTCTCGACACTGAAAGTGGAGATCGTGACATTGAAGGTTGATGTCTGGACACTGATAGTTGTCATCGTGAACCTAATAGTTGTTGTCTTGACACTGACAGTTGATGTCTCGACACTGATAATTGATGTCTTGACACTGATACTTAATGTCCCGATGCTGATAGTTGATGTCTCGATACTGATAGTTGAAATAGTGACATTGTAGTTTATGTCTGGACACTGATAATTGATGTCCCGATGCTGATAGTTGATGTCTCGATACTGATAGTTGAAATCGTGACATTGATAGTTTATGTCTGGACACTGATAGTTGGTGTCTGGATACTAATAGTTGATGTCACGACACTGATAGTTGATGTCTCGAAACTGATAGTAGATGTCGTGACACTAATAGTTGATGTCTCGACACTGATTGTTGATGTCTCGATACTGCAGTTGAGGTCTCGACACTGACAGCTGATGTCTCGACATTGATAGTTGAAATCGTGGACATTGGTAGTTTATGTCTGGACACTCATAGTTGGTGTCTCGATTCCAATAGTTGATGTCTCGACACTGATAGTTGATGTCTTGACACTGATAATTGATGTCCCGATGCTGATAGTTGAAGTCTCGATACTGATAGTTGAAATCGTGACATTGATAGTTTATGTCTGGACACTGATAGTTGGTGTCTGGATACTTATAGTTGATGTCACGACACTGATAGTTGATGTCTCGACACTGATTGTTGATGTCTCGATACTGCAGTTGAGGTCTCGACACTGACAGCTGATGTCTCGACACTGATAGTTGAAATCGTGGACATTGGTAGATTATGTCTGGACACTCATAGTTGGTGTCTCGATTCTAATAGTTGATGTCTCGACACTGATAGTTGATGTCTTGACACTGATAATTGATGTCCCGATGCTGATAGTTGAAGTCTCGATACTGATAGTTGAAAAAGTGACATTGTAGTTTATGTCTGGACACTGATAATTGATGTCCCGATGCTGATAGTTGATGTCTCGATACTGATAGTTGAAATCGTGACATTGATAGTTTATGTCTGGACACTGATAGTTGGTGTCTGGATACTAATAGTTGATGTCACGACACTGATAGTTGATGTCTCGACACTGACAAATAATGTCTCGACACTGAAAGTGGAGATCGTGACATTGAAGGTTGATGTCTGGACACTGATAGTTGTCATCGTGAACCTAATAGTTGTTGTCTTGACACTGACAGTTGATGTCTCGACACTGATAATTGATGTCTTGACACTGATACTTAATGTCCCGATGCTGATAGTTGATGTCTCGATACTGATAGTTGAAATAGTGACATTGTAGTTTATGTCTGGACACTGATAATTGATGTCCCGATGCTGATAGTTGATGTCTCGATACTGATAGTTGAAATCGTGACATTGATAGTTTATGTCTGGACACTGATAGTTGGTGTCTGGATACTAATAGTTGATGTCACGACACTGATAGTTGATGTCTCGAAACTGATAGTAGATGTCGTGACACTAATAGTTGATGTCTCGACACTGATTGTTGATGTCTCGATACTGCAGTTGAGGTCTCGACACTGACAGCTGATGTCTCGACATTGATAGTTGAAATCGTGGACATTGGTAGATTATGTCTGGACACTCATAGTTGGTGTCTCGATTCTAATAGTTGATGTCTCGACACTGATAGTTGATGTCTTGACACTGATAATTGATGTCCCGATGCTGATAGTTGAAGTCTCGATACTGATAGTTGAAATCGTGACATTGATAGTTTATGTCTGGACACTGATAGTTGGTGTCTGGATACTTATAGTTGATGTCACGACACTGATAGTTGATGTCTCGACACTGATTGTTGATGTCTCGATACTGCAGTTGAGGTCTCGACACTGACAGCTGATGTCTCGACACTGATAGTTGAAATCGTGGACATTGGTAGATTATGTCTGGACACTCATAGTTGGTGTCTCGATTCTAATAGTTGATGTCTCGACACTGATAGTTGATGTCTTGACACTGATAATTGATGTCCCGATGCTGATAGTTGAAGTCTCGATACTGATAGTTGAAATCGTGACATTGATAGTTTATGTCTGGACACTGATAGTTGGTGTCTGGATACTTATAGTTGATGTCACGACACTGATAGTTGATGTCTCGAAACTGATAGTTGATGTCGTGACACTTATAGTTGATTTCTCGACACTGATTGTTTATGTCTCGATATCGATAATTTATGTCTCGACACTGATAGTTGATGTCTCGACACTGACAAATAATGTCTCGACACTGAAAGTGGAGATCGTGACATTGAAGGTTGATGTCTGGACACTGATAGTTGTTGTCTCGATACTGATAGTTTATGTCTTGTCACTGAAAGTTGATGTCCCGATACTGATACTTGAAATTGTGACATTGATAGTTTATGTCTGGACACTAATAGTTGATGTCTCGATACTGATAGTTTATGTCTCGACACTGATAGATGACGTCTTGATAGTGATAGTTGAAATCGTGACATTGGTAGTTTATGTCAGGACACTGATAGTGTATGTCTCGACACTGATAGTTGATGTCCCGATACTGATAGTTGATATCGTGATACTGATAAATGATGTCTCCACACTGATAGTTGATATCGTGATACTGATGGTCGATGTCTCGACACTGATAGCTGATGTCGCGGCACTGATCGTTGATGTCCCGACACTCATAGTTGATGTCTCGACACTGACAGTTGATGTCTCGACACTGACAGCTGATGTCTCGACATTGATCGCTGATGTCTCGACACTGATAGTTGAAATCGTGGACATTGGTAGTTTATGTCTGGACACTCATAGTTGGTGTCTCGATAATGATAGTTGACGTCTCGACACTGATAGTTGATGTCTCGATACTGATAGTTGAAATCGTGACATTGATAGCTTATGTCTGGACACTGATAGTTGATGTCTCGATACTGATAGTTGAAATTGTGACATTGATAGTTTATGTCTGGACACTAATAGTTGATGTCTCGATACTGATAGTTTATGTCTCGACACTGATAGATGACGTCTTGATAGTGATAGTTGAAATCGTGACATTGGTAGTTTATGTCAGGACACTGATAGTTTATGTCTCGACACTGATAGTTGATGTCCCGATACTGATAGTTGATATCGTGATACTGATAAATGATGTCTCCACACTGATAGTTGATATCGTGATACTGATGGTCGATGTCTCGACACTGATAGCTGATGTCGCGGCACTGATCGTTGATGTCCCGACACTGATAGTTGATGTCCCGACACTGACAGTTGATGTCTCGACACTGACAGCTGATGTCTCGACATTGATCGCTGATGTCTCGACACTGATAGTTGAAATCGTGGACATTGGTAGTTTATGTCTGGACACTCATAGTTGGTGTCTCGATAATGATAGTTGACGTCTCGACACTGATAGTTGATGTCTCGATACTGATAGTTGAAATCGTGACATTGATAGTTTATGTCTGGACACTGATAGTTGGTGTCTGGATACTTATAGTTGATGTCACGACACTGATAGTTGATGTCTCGAAACTGATAGTTGATGTCGTGACACTAATAGTTGATTTCTCGACACTGATTGTTTATGTCTCGATACTGATAATTTATGTCTCGACACTGATAGTTGATGTCTCGACACTGACAAATAATGTCTCGACACTGAAAGTGGAGATCGTGACATTGAAGGTTGATGTCTGGACACTGATAGTTGTTGTCTCGATACTGATAGTTTATGTCTTGTCACTGAAAGTTGATGTCCCGATACTGATAGTTGAAATTGTGACATTGATAGTTTATGTCTGGACACTAATAGTTGATGTCTCGATACTGATAGTTTATGTCTCGACACTGATAGATGACGTCTTGATACTGATAGTTGAAATCGTGACATTGGTAGTTTATGTCAGGACACTGATAGTGTATGTCTCGACACTGATAGTTGATGTCCCGATACTGATAGTTGATATCGTGATACTGATAAATGATGTCTCCACACTGATAGTTGATATCGTGATACTGATGGTCGATGTCTCGACACTGATAGCTGATGTCGCGGCACTGATCGTTGATGTCCCGACACTGATAGTTGATGTCTCGACACTGACAGTTGATGTCTCGACACTGACAGCTGATGTCTCGACATTGATCGCTGATGTCTCGACACTGATAGTTGAAATCGTGGACATTGGTAGTTTATGTCTGGACACTCATAGTTGGTGTCTCGATAATGATAGTTGACGTCTCGACACTGATAGTTGATGTCTCGATACTGATAGTTGAAATCGTGACATTGATAGCTTATGTCTGGACACTGATAGTTGATGTCTCGATACTGATAGTTGAAATACTGACATTGTAGTTTATGTCTGGACACGGATAGTTGATGTCTCGATACTGATAGTTCATGTCTCGACACTGATAGCTGATGTCTCGACACTGATTGTTGATGTCTCGATACTGTAGTTGATGCCTCGACACTGATAGTTGATGTCTCGACACTGATAAATGATGTCTCGACACTGAAAAATTATGTCTCGACACTGAAAGTGGAAATCGTGACATTGGTAGTTGATGTCTGGACACTGATAGTTGTTGTCTAGATACTGATAGTTGATGTCTCGATACTGATAGTTAAAATAGTGACATTGTAGTTTATGTCTGGACACTGATAGTTGATGTCTCGATACTGATAGTTGATGTCTCGATACTGATAGTTGTCATCGTGAACCTAATAGTTGTTGTCTTGACACTGACAGTTGATGTCTCGACACTGATAGTTGATGTCTTGACACTGATACTTAATGTCCCGATGCTGATAGTTGATGTCTCGATACTGATAGTTGAAATAGTGACATTGTAGTTTATGTCTGGACACTGATAGTTGGTGTCTCGACTCTGATAGTTGATGTATTGATACTGACAGTTGATGTCCCGATACTGATAGTCGATGTCTCGACACTGATAGCTGATGTCTCGACACTGATTGTTGATGTCTCGATACTGTAGTTGATTTCTCGACGCTGATAGTTGATGTCTCGATACTGATAGTTGATATCGTGACACTAATAGTTGATGATGATAATTATGATCGACTGGCAACACTGTTCAAGTGACATGTCGATTATTAGCTTCGTATTTTTAAAATTAAAAAAAATTGTATATAAGTGTTAATATAGTGTAATTTTATGATAAAACCTATCAGGACATTATAAATCACCAGAACTATCGTTTTCCCTCGATTATTAGCAGTGTAACACAGTGTTTGGTTACTCACCGTAGCCGGTAACCTATGAACAGCTGATCGAACTTTGGATGAAAACAAGGGAGTATTGTTTACTATTTCTGTCCACCACTATTGATTTAGGTCCTGTAACACAAGCCTGTTAAGTACATACAGGTATTATTCACGATACAGGCACAATTTATTAATTTTCATCACTCACTTTTTTGACAAGTGGGTGGAAATTCGAAGTTTATAAAAAAACATTTAACAAAGACTTCTTTTTCGATTACATAGGTGATACTACCTAGAGGTGTGGTGAATATCAATTCATACTGTTCTGTGAAACTAGATTTGATATTGCTTTCCACTAAGAACTAATTAATAGCATAATAATTATTAGTTGACGACCTAGGTACCCTCAACAATAGTTTATGATTTCAGAATAGTTTTCATTTAGTTTTCTTTTCCATAATAAGCCCCCATATTATTAACTGATATACCTACATAGTTATTTTCAAACCCTTCCCTTTTTCATCTGTTTTCTCTACTAGAATTGTTCTCACCTTTCTATATCTCCACTTTCAGTAACCAGTCCTCACAACATGCCTATGCTGACCCGTAAGGCTACTGCCCTAGACATGGAGCATAAGTTAAGTGCGGCCCTCAAACAACTGAAAACCTCCCACAACCAATGTCAACAGCTCCTACAGGAGAGAGAGGAAAGTGAGGAGGAGGTGAAGTCAATTGTTGACAAGAACACAAGCTTAAAAAGGGAGCTAGCAGACTTACATCAGCAGTACCTGGACGTTATTGACGAACGGGACAAACTTCAGGCGGTGACGGACGGTTTTAGCCAATGTAGTGATTTATATGAGGAGGCATTGTGTAAAGTTAGGGACCTCGAAGATGAATTAGTTTGTGCAAATCTAGAGATAAAAAGCTTACAGAAGGAAAAAGAATGTATACAGTCTGTTGCAACCCAAAACTTATTTAGTGAACTAGTTTGTCCGAGCTCTGACCTTATGTCGGCTCATCCCTTAGTGACCATTGATCTTACTGATCATGATTCCTTATTGAATCAAAAATGTATAAATAAGTCCAGTCAAAATAAAATTAAAAAATATGTAAGAATTAATAAAATTATTAAGAAATGTCTAAACTCAAAAAGGAAACAAAAGCACTTCTGCAAAAATATTGAATTAAGGAAAGAACGTGTTACTTTAATAAATAAGCTTAATAATTATCAAATTAAAATGGAAGACAGCAAAAACATTTATGAAATTGACACTCAGCGTTTACAATCTGAGATTAAAATCCTAGAAGAGTCGCTCAGCTCTATTTACAATAAATATATGACCTCACAAAAACAAATTGAGGAACATATACTTGCCGCAAACCATTTGGTTAATATGTGTAAACATAATGCAGACAGCCTGGACTCAATGACTGACAACAACAGCGCATGTATGTGTATGAGCAATTCACACTGTAATAGCTCCCCACCTGAGATGTTGGAGGACCCACCTCAGTCTGGGAATATTTGTAACAATTTAACTCTGAATACATCTCATCATTCAGTAAACTTATCTAGTAATAATAATTCAAGTAGGACTAATTTTTGTTGGCAATCTATAATGTATTCAGATGACATAGGAAAAGGTTTTGGGGAATTGTTAAGCAACAGCCTGGATCACTCTTCACAAAATCACTGTATGCCTGGGTCATCCTATAGGCAAATCACAACATCACTAATATCAAATATATTTAATCACAACACTAATTTAACCTTACTCATAGGCAATAGCTTAAATGTTAGGAAAAAAGACATCACGGACAGTGTTACCTCAATGTTAAATCTAGACTGTAATAAAATAACACTATGTGCATTTCCCTACCTCGATCACTTGTCAGACAGACAAAACAATTATGTTCACGCGCTAAATATGCATATGCACTTTTTAGTAAGTCACCATAGTGACAAGTTTACATTTTTTGACACCAATGCTTTTATTGGTAAACTACATCTGAACAGGGATTCTGTTTATCTCCCTAAGAAACTTAGGCAACATATTTCTATGTTGTTAGTATATAATTTTAACACAGTCATAAGTAGTACGACGAAGTTACCTCTCACTACCACTCATTTTAGTAATAGTACTAATAACAAAGTGCTTAGCCAGAATATTTTAAACTAGCCAGTTCGACAACAGAGAAGCATAGTCATTGTTTAATTTTGTCACATCAAAATATAAATCGCTTCTCTGGCAAAATCTTAGATGTAGAACTATTTGTTGAAAAATATAATATAGACATTCTATGCCTCACTGAAACTTGGCTGAAGCCAGATAAAATGTCATTTAATATAGATAATTTTAAAATAGCCAGTTCGTTCCAGAGAGTGTCAGCAGAAGGTGGAGGAACCTTAATCATGGTTAAAGATCACCTGAAGTGCAAAGAGCGACTAGATGTTCGCAACCTCTCTGTTGAACGAGTATGCGAGTTCGCGTCTGCAGAAACGGAGGAGTATGTGGTTTTGTGTGTCTACAGGCCTCCCTCCTCTAATACCTCTCATTTTCTTTCAACAATGGAGGATGCCCTTAGGAAAATAAAAATAAATAAAAAGTTATTAGTATGTGGGGATTTCAATATTGACATTCTAGTAAACACCACAGATAAACAAAACCTATTATCTTTAATTAAATCATTCAACTTGAAACACATGTTCTTTGAGCCGACTAGAGTGACACCCACCTCAGCCACATGCATAGATAATATTATGACTAATTTTAAATTAATAGAAAAGCGTCTTATTAGTGGTATTCGTTCCGACCATAAATGTCAGATTGTTAAGTTATATTATAAAACAGTCCAATGTCCCAAAATAATACAATGTAGGACATTGACAAAAAAGAGTCTAGAAAAATTTTGTAAAAATCTAGAATCACGACTGTTTACATTAAAGCCACAAAATGATAATCCCAATGAAATGTACCGTACACTGTTCAATGCTATTAATAATGAGTTTCAACAGGCTTGCAAAGTAAAAAAAGTAACTATAAAACATAAAATCTTGTTCAGTGCCTGGGCCACTGAAGGTATAAGACGCAGTAGGGATGTCTTGTACGATCTATATGACAGAAAATCGTATACATCTAATAATGAGTTTCACATTTACGTTAGACAATACTCAAAAATATTTAAAAAGGTTTGCATGCAAGCAAAGGCTGCTTATATTAGTGATCAGATAAAGAAATCCAATAATAAAATAAAAACGACATGGAAAATAATTAATACTGAAACTGGTAATCGTAGGGTTGCGGATAGTCAATTAAACATAAAAATAGATGACCAACTTGTTAACTAGCTACACTACTAGTCGATCTGCTGACCTATTGAGAAACACTAGAAGGGTTGAGGATATTGAAATAAAACCACATCTGTGCTCTGACCTAGCTGGTATCAAAATCAAAATTTATTAAAGTTACTTCAATGACCCATACTCAATGTTGTGAACGAAACCATAGCGCGATGTAAATCGACCCTAACGCCATCTATCGAGTGACGGTACAACTTTCGCACCATGGTTTTTTACAATCAATATTCTTTGACATGGTTTGAGTATTGGTCGTAAACATACCGCCCACCAAGGACATTTAGTGGCGGAATGTCCTTCTTCACAGTTAATCTGCAAAGAGAACTTTACAATTTATACAATTTAAAACATAAAGGTATACTACTCGTATCTTATTAAACACCATTTAGTAAATCACAAACTTATCACATAGCCAAAGCTCGAACTAATTGATCTAATAAGTTTGCTTTATAATATTGATCTAGTAAGTTTTTGTTGACAAATCTAGTGTGTAATTTATACAAATCGAGTGTAAAACCTATAAAAAAATAAAGTAAAAAAATAACAACAGCGCATAAAGACTAAAAACGATGTATACATGTTCAAACCGTACATGCTAAAACAAACTAAAAATATCATGTAATGTCAACAGGTATATGCAACTAAAACAATCAAGTGTATCAAGAGTAAAACAGTTTTATGAATCGGCTATAGGTAAAATGCATAATTTATTTGTAGGCCTCTTAATAGTGCTTGATTTAGTGCGTAATGTGACAACACGGGTGACTTTATCATGCCCAGGATGTTTGCTCAAAACTCGACCTAACATCCATCGGCTTGGAGGCAAATCATCTTCCTTGATAAGGACGACATCGCCAACATTTGGCTCAGGAACCTTGGAAGACCATTTATATCTATTCATTAAGTTAGCCAAATATTCCTGAGACCATCGCTTCCAAAATGATTGCAACATCCTTTGCACAAATTGCCACCTTGTTAGAGAATTTACAGATCTACTCTCGTAATTATTGTAATCCGGAACTGCAATTACAGGCTCTCCGATTAAAAAATGTCCGGGAGTCAATGGCATTGGCTCACCTGGATCCTCTAAGTTAATAACGCTCATAGGACGTGAGTTCAAGCAAGCTTCTACCTGACTAAGAAGTGTACTAAGTTCCTCATATGTGAGTGTAGATTCGCCTATCACACGTTTGAGGTGAAACTTTGTGGACTTCACCCCTGCTTCCCACAGACCTCCAAAATTGGGTGCGTGGGGGGGAATGAAGTGCCACTCCGTATTATTTGTTTCTAAATGTTCTGCAATAGAGGACTGTAAGGCTGTAATCTGCTGCAGCTCTCTAGAGGCACCTACAAACGTCGTCCCATTGTCGCTCCACAACTTTGCGCAGTGACCTCGCCTGGACACGAACCGTCTGAAGGCAGCCAGAAATGCCTGCGTCGTCATGTCACTGACCACTTCCAGATGTAGAGCACGTGTGGACATGCAAACAAATAAACACACGTAGCCCTTGTAGGATCGGTGACCACGACCCTTGGTTGTCCTTATATTTATTGGGCCAGCGTAGTCAACACCACTATGCAAGAACGGTCTAGCTGGTGAGCATCGAATAGATGGAAGTGACCCCATAAATTGATTTTTAATAGTTGCCTTTTGTTTGGCACACGTTACGCACTTACGAACACAATGTTTCACAAGGTTCCTCACACCAATGATCCAATAAGCTGTCCTCAAATAATGGGTCATTAGTTGCGGACCTCCATGAAGAGTTTTATTGTGAGCGTCTGCCACCAATAGACGTGTAAGAGGAGAGTTATTAGGTAAAACTATTGGGTGTTTCATCTTTTCATCAAATGGAGCCTTCTCGAGTCTGCCTTGAACTCTCATTATGCCTATATTATCAAGGTAAGGAGATAATGATTTAATTTTACTAGTTTTTAACTCTAATTGTCCTTTATTCTGTAATTGTGTGTACTCTATTGTAAAGCCTTCCCTTTGGGACTTTTTAATGCAACATTCCAATGCTTCTTCTATTTCTCTCTTTTGAAGGTAAATTTTACGATTTGTGCTTCTCTTTAAGATTCGACGACAATATGCTATCACCCTAAGCATTTTTTGCAGTGAAGAAAATCTATCTAATATCTCGTAACTATCTGGAGTGATAGCTACGTGAGTCTTAACAGACTGTTCTAATTGTACTTCTAAATCCTTTGGCCTTTTGTATATAATTTCTTTTTCTTTCAGAAACTGTGGTCCAGAAAACCATGTTGCAGTTTGTACAAACAAACTTGGCGTTAATCCACGTGAGGCGCAGTCGGCTGGGTTCTCTTTTGTTGCTACATGAAACCATTGTGATGAATTCATCCAAGTTAATATTTCAGCTGTGCGGTTGGCCACAAACGTCTTCCATCTACTTGGATGGCTGTTTAACCAAGCTAGCACTACAGTAGAATCCGTCCATGCTCTGATCCTGTCTTTTGGAACATCCAAAACCTCTGATGTTTCTAACAACAACTTTGACAGCAGTACTGCCCCGCACAATTCTAAACGTGGTATACTGACTTGCTTTATAGGCGCCACTCTAGTCTTTGCAACTAGCAATGAAACCTTGACCTTACCTGCGACGTCAATTAATCGCAAGTATATCACAGCGGAGTAGGCTACCTTCGAGGCATCGCAGAAGCCATGAAGCTCTATATTACTTCCTGGTGTGGTGCCAAGCCAACGAGGTATGTTTATATTGGTAAGTACAGATAAATCTTCGCGGTAGGTACGCCACTCCTTTATCAATTCAGTTGTTAGTTGTTCATCCCAACCTAGACCTGCTAGCCACAATTTTTGTATAAAGATTTTGGCTAGCACTATAGTAGGGGCCAACCACCCCAATGGGTCAAACAATCTAGCTATATCTGATATTACAGCTCTTTTTGTTACAGGTTCACTCTTCAGCGGCGCGAGATTCACCGTGTACTGGAAGGAGTCTTCTTTGCGGTCCCAGGTAAGTCCCAGGATTTTCATAGTTCCATCTAATTTTATATCTACTTCCTTTTTATCTTTATCCTTTGCTCTATTTTTCTCGTTGTCCTTTTCATTATTTTCTATTGCACTTATTGTATTTATTATGTCTTTATTGTTGCTATTCCACTTTTGTAATGCAAATCCACCTTTACTTAAAATTTCTCTCATTTGCTTGTATATAAGGATTCCCTCTGTGACGTCATTACAGCCAGTCATCAAATCATCCATATAGAACGACTTTAAGATCTTATCAGCCACTAGTGGATACTTGTCGCCTTCATCATACACAATCTGATGGAGAGTTCTCACAGCTTGATATGGTGCCGAAGCTGTTCCAAAGGTAACTGTAACCAATTCGTAATCTTTAATTTTCTCTGAAGGGTTGTCTCGCCAGAGAATCCTTTGATACATGGTATCGTCATTTGCAACTCTTATCTGACGGTACATTTTAATAACATCCGCTACAAGCGCAATAGAGTGGATTCTCCACTTTAAAACAGTGTGCCTCAGATCAGCTTGCAATGTTGGTCCCACCATGAGTGTATCATTTAATGATATTCCTTTATTGTTCTTTTCAGATGCGTTGAACACAACACGAATCTTAGTAGTTGTTTTGTCCTCTCTTATAACGGCGTGATGAGGTAAGTACACCGCTATTTCTTTCTTATCATCATTTTCTTTTACAGGTCTCAGGTGTCCTAACTGTAAGTATTCACTTATTACTTCAGTGTATTTTTCCTTTAAATCCGTATTTTTTGTTAATCTTTTCTCTAACGATTTTAATCTGCTTTCAGCTATAGCGCGAGAATTACCAGACGTGCATGGAGGATCTTCCATTCGGAATGGTAACCGGACTTCATATCTACCATCTTGTCTTCTTTTTGTCGTAGCTTTATAAAATTCTTCGCATTTTTGCTCTTCCGGTGTAAGAATTTTATTTGAACTAATTTTCTCTTCAATCTCCCAAAATTGTTTTAATAATTGATCTGAGTTGAACTGAACATGCATTACACTAACATTTGGTTCTGTGTAAATTGAACTATCATTAATGGTTGAACTGTTTACTACACCAGACAAGATCCACCCTAATGTGGTGCTCTGCGCGATTAGAGAAGAAGATGGATTTTTCACTATGCCTGCCTTCATGATGCAAGCATAAACGTCTGCACCCAGTAAAATGTCAATTTTACCGGGTTTGTTGAACTGCGGATCTGCTAACTCCATATTTGTAATGTCCATCCAATTAAACGCATTTCGATTGATGAGCTGATCCGGTAAATAGGAGGTAATTTTACTTATAACATAAGCCTTTATGTTTAATTTAAAATTTGGATCAACGCGGGATTGTATCTTTATATTTACTACATGCTTTGCAATGGTGGACTTTTGACCTAATCCTGATACAATTCCCTGTATCGGAATTTTTGTTAGTCTAAGGAATTGCACAGTGGCCTCGGTAATAAAACAAGCCTGCGCACCTTGGTCGAGCAAGGCTCGTACTACCTGATAAGTGCCCATCTTAGACTCGGCATTTACTAGTGCAGTGGCTAGTAAAACCTGTCTGGGCATGGGAACTCTGTTGGTTGATAAACAAGCAACTACTGCATCGGAACTAGTCGAAGGAGTAGTTTCGATGGTAGCTGAGTTTACTGCCATCCCGCCTTTGTTTCCAACATCCCCGGTTGGATGCAGCAAAGAATGGTGCCGTTTTTGGCAAAGTTTGCAAGTTGTTTGCTTTTTACAGTTAACTACCATATGATTGCCGCCTAAGCAGTTAAAACATATTTTATTTTTTGCAACGAAATCGCGACGGTTATCAAGTGATTGTTTTGCAAAACTTTTACAGAAGCAAAGTTTATGAGCTTCGCTACAATACTCACATCGTATGCTGCTTGAACTCACTACCATGGCCTTTGGAACGTGTGAATTATTGGGATGGCTATGGAAATTTCCTTTTGGATCTACATTTTCTAAAGCGCGAAATCTTTTCTCTAAAAAGGTAGCAAATTCCTTAAAGGTGGGCAATTCATTGGACTCGACACTATCAATGCTAAATTCCCACTGTTTCCGCGTTTCTGTATCAAGCTTAAAACTAACTATATGAATGATAATGGCATCCCAAGTCGTCACATCCACTTTTTCATTTTTCAATGCATCAAGGCAATCATTTGTTGTGTCAAGTAACTCTTTTAATGCAGTTGCGGACTCAACAAACATACGTTTTTGCGCAAAGAGTCGTTTTAAAATACAGCTAACCAAGTATTTTTTATTATTATACCGTCTTACTAACTGAGCCCAGCACTGATCATAATTTGAATCAGACACCGGCTTTTGTCGCACTAATTGTTCCGCTTCACCGCGGAGATGGCTTTTTAAATAGTGCATTTTTTGCACATTGTCTAATTCATCATTTTTATGAACTAAAGAAAGAAACAAATCTTGAAATGTTGTCCATTCTGAGTATTTACCACTAAAAGTAGGAATGGTGATCTTATCCAATTTAACAAATGCACTTTTTTTTGTTGCACTATTAGAAGTACCGGTTACTTTATCAGACTCTTTTGTGACATTATATTTACTGAGCATAGACTTAATTAAACATTTATAAGTAATGTAAGTATCTTCTGTACTATCATACATTTCCGCTATTAATGGTTTACCTTTAGTTCTATATAGTTCGTGAAGTTTAGTATAATTATCTGTAAATAAACCCCAATCTCTTTCTAATAACTCCAATCTAGTTTGTATGTAATCCACTGAAAGTCTATCATTAGGACACTTTTTAAAATTGGTTAAACCCCTATGGATTACATTTTGAAGCTCTTCTAAAACATTTGTTAATCCTTCCATCTTATTAAATCAAATTAATCTTCTAAAATGTTGTAAATACAGTGTACTTATAAAATACTTAATACAAAATCTATTTGAACTCAACCAACAAAAACAAATTAAAGTGAAAACTTTAAGCTAAATTATAGTTCCTGAACAATAGAAGTTACTAATTTATTTTTCAGAATGAATTAGAAGTGTAAAAATTTATGCAAATTTTTACTAAGTCCTAAAACACAAAATTATCGCCAATTAAAATGTACAAAAAATTTATAAGTGCCAAACGACACAAAAAATAATCACAAGTGTAAAAAATATCGAAAAATTTTACAAGTGTTTTAACCAAAATTACTCTAACGGAAATCGGGCATAGGTTCCCCGTTCCCTCGTTTTTTCTTAAATTATTCTAAGTCTAACATGCACAATATTACTCTAAAATTTACTAAGTCCTTTCTTCCTTGTAATAACTTCACAAATTGTACTAAGTTTCAAATTTCGTAGAAAAGTTTCTAAGTTAATTACTTGATGCAAATAAAGTTCAAAATTGCTTGAACTCCCATCAACTTGCACTTTGATAATAAAGTATAGAACAGTAGTACTCACAGTTGCACTTCACACTCACACACACGTAGGATGGTAGTTGAACTCGTTGAACTGATGTCACTCCGCAAGTGACTGGTGACGCCCTCTGCGACGTCACGTTGAACTACAGCGGTCCTCCACTTCCGCTAGACGACACCGCTTCCGCTTCTGACTCCGCAGCTGCTGACACTGCTGCAAGGTCCTCGTACCTTTGCCGCAGCGATCCACTGCGAGTACGGGATTAGTGGTCCGAACTGGGCCACTTGTTCCAAAAAATCGGGTCGAATGGACCAATGTTAACTAGCTACACTACTAGTCGATCTGCTGACCTATTGAGAAACACTAGAAGGGTTGAGGATATTGAAATAAAACCACATCTGTGCTCTGACCTAGCTGGTATCAAAATCAAAATTTATTAAAGTTACTTCAATGACCCATACTCAATGTTGTGAACGAAACCATAGCGCGATGTAAATCGACCCTAACGCCATCTATCGAGTGACGGTACAACTTTCGCACCATGGTTTTTTACAATCAATATTCTTTGACATGGTTTGAGTATTGGTCGTAAACACAACTAGTTTCAGATAAATCTGTAGTCGCAAATTTTTTCGAGCAATTTTTTACAAATATTCCCATAGAGACTACTAAATATCTTCCATCGTCCCCCCTAGCTGCGGTAACACTCTTAAAGAAAAATGTTAATTTGCATGTACCTAATACTGCAAATTTCGAATTCAGTTTTGTTTCACATATAGATAATATATAATAAAAACTTTTAAAACAATAGCAGTAAAGAAAACAGAGGACTTATGGGGATTGTCAGTTAAAGCTGTCGAGTCAATAATAGTTAACATCGCGCCTATTTTGGCGGCGATATTTAATACTTGCATCATGGATGGCATTTTTCCCGATTTAATGAAATGCAGTAAAATTGTGCCCATTTTTAAAACAGGTTGCCTCAATAACGCATCCAATTATAAGCCAATATCTGTGCACCAGCCTTAAGCAAAATTTTCGAAAAATTAATTTTAAACCAAATGTTAGAATATTTCAATAAAAATGGGATTCTTCACGATCAACAGTTTGGATTTACGAAGGGACGATCTACGGAGGATGCTGGATCCACCTTAATCAAAACAGTATTGGGGGCTTGGGAGGAAGCACGGGATGCGGTGGGAGTGTTCTGTGATCTCTCTAAAGCCTTTGACTGCGTTGATCACCGCACGCTCATTCTGAAATTAGAATACTACGGAATCCAGGGTAGATCTATTGATCTTGTGAAATCATACTTATCAGGCCGGGAACAAAGGGTTGCTATTAGTAACGTCACTTCTGTAGGCTCATTAGTTAAAATGGGAGTGCCTCAAGGATCAATTTTAGGCCCCTTTCTGTTCCTTGTATATATAAATGACCTTCCAAATATAATAAAGGACACAATGTCTAACATAGTCCTATTTGCTGATGATACATCTCTTATATTTAAAGTAGATAGGAAGGACAGGGATCTTGAAGAACCCAATAATACACTTAATGTAATCTCCAATTGGTTTTTTGCTAACAATCTTCTTCTTAATGCAGGGAAAACCAAATGTATTAAATTCTCTACCCCAAATGTACCCCATGTTAGTTCAAATGTAGAAATGGACGGGAAAGTGTTAGATCTGGTTCCCTCAACTGTCTTCCTGGACATCACAGTGGACTCTAAACTGCAATGGGGACCTCATATAGAGGCACTTGCAGGTAAACTGAGTTCTGCTGCATTCGCTGTTAGAAAAATTAGGCAGATGACCGACGTAGCTACGGCTAGGTTGGTGTACTTTGCATACTTTCACAGTATTATGTCTTACGGGATTTTACTGTGGGGTTCGGCTGCTGATGTAGGGTCTATTTTATATTACAAAAAAGAGCAGTCCGAGCTATTTACAATCTAGGCTGCCGTGAGTCGCTCCGTGAATTATTTAAGGAAATAAATATACTTACCCTACCATCCTTATATGTATTAAGTAACATTATGTACATCAGAAAGAATATTGCTCAGTATAACAAGAAAAGTGACGTCCACAACATAAATACTCGCAATAAACACAAGCTGACAGTACCTGGTTTTAGACTAAAAAGAACTAGCAAGTCATTTATGGGAAACAGTGTTAGGTTCTACAATATCACCCGCCGCTCGTGGTGCGCGTGATGACCGCAGCCGCGCCGCCCGCACCCGCCGCCGTCGCCCGCAGGAGCGACGTAAGCAATATAAGACCGCAGTGGAATTTCTATAAGGCGGATTATAGCTTGTTGTATTCTATGTTGACATCTACAAATTGGAATCCAATTTTTGGAATGCTTGATCTGGATGAGGTTTTAAACTACTTTTATGATACAATTAACAATATTTTAGACAAATGTGTACCCCGGAAAAAACCTAACATTGAACAATCACGGTACGTTTATCCCGTATGGTACACTCGTGAAATTATTAAAGATATACAAAACAAAGCTAGGTTACATAAAATTTATAAAAAAACTAAACTTGTTACTGATTATTATGAGTTTTCTGAGTGCAGAGCTCGTGTTAAAAAGTCCATAGAAATTGCGTACATAGAACATACCAATAAAATACAGTTACAATTTGCAAAAGATCCTAAGTCATTCTGGCAATATATTAAGTCTAAAAGAAGTGGAATAAACAGGCATTGTATCATAAAGGATAATCAACATCTCACAGACGCTGAATGTGCGCGCCAGTTCGCTGAGTTCTTTGAGTCCGTGTACAGTACGACTCCCCCACGATTAGATGCGCATGCAGCGGTGACGGAAGCCGGAGCGACCAGTGCGCATGTGCATATCGACACTCTGAGTCTGCAGGAGGTGAAGATAGCGCTCGAAAAACTGAAGCCAAAGCGTTCATCGGGCCCGGACGGTATTCCAGCGTTTTTATTTCGAGACTGTGCAAGAGTACTAGCAGAACCATTACATCACGTATTTAATATCTGTCTTACGCAGGCGACTTTCCCGGATCGGTGGAAGATCACGAAAGTTATTCCGGTTCCGAAGGGTAAGTCTGGTCCTGATATTAGTGGTTACAGACCTGTGGCTGTGCTGTCGACTCCGGCTAAGGTGTTCGAATCCGCTATACAAACATGCATGCAGAAGCAAGTGAGCGCACGGCTATCAGACGCACAACACGGATTCCGACCGGGGCGCAGCACTGCCACAAATCTTCTCAACTTCATGGCGCAGGTAATTCCATCAGTCGATGCTGGAGTACAAGTAGACGCGGCGTACTTTGACTTCAAAAAAGCGTTCGATACAGTTGACAATGACATACTGTTGAGGAAGCTAGCTGAAGTCGGATGTACGCAGCGTATGCTACAGTTCTTCGTGAGCTATATGAAAGACCGTCAGCAATATGTCTACTACAATGGGCACGAGTCTGAGCCATACTACACCAGGTCTGGCGTAAGCCAGGGCAGCAATTTGGGACCTCTAGAATTTATCATAATGATAAACAGCTTACCGGACGTCGTCAGACATGGGACATGTTTATTATTTGCGGATGACCTTAAGTTGCTGCTCGGGGTTACGGGTGAGACAGATTGTGAATGCTTGCAAGAAGATATAAACCAAGTAGTAAAGTGGAGCCAAGATAATAATCTCCATTTCAACGTCTCCAAATGCTCGGTGATGACGTTCACTCGTTCGCGGAACCCAGTGTGCTACGAGTATAAAATAGAAACGACACGAATGCAAAGAGTGACGCAGATAAGAGATCTAGGAGTTCATCTAACTCCGGACCTAACATTCCGCGAGCATATTGTTAAAGTATGCAAAAAGGCATACAGAAACTTAGGTTTTGTCCTAAGACAAACACAGAGGTTCACAAATATAACAACTATAAAGGTATTGTATGATGCGCTGGTAAGGAGTCACCTCGAACACAGTGCAGTCATTTGGGCTCCACATGAATTGAAATACAGCGTCATGATGGAACGTATTCAAAATAAATTCTTGAGACACGTGTATTTTAAATTATATGGAGTATATCCTTTCTACCCACTGATGTACCCTACACTATTCGTATTGGGTATGGTAGGGTACAATCAGCTGAGTGTTCGACGGGAATTTACTCTTGTTGAGTATATAATTAAACTACTCCGCGGAATACAAAATAATCCGGGAGTACTACAGCGGTTTAGTATTTGTGTACCGGACCGCTACGTGTGGAGGCGGCGGCGCCCGCCACTATTGCTGGTACCGCCAGCGAGGACCAACTTACTGGCGAAAACACCTATAACCCGAGCAATACACACTATCAATAAAATTCACGTACGAATTGACGTATTTACGTGTACTAGGAGTGAACTCGCAAGGGCACTATTATTTATATTATGTTACACATAAGTTGTGATAGGTTAGGCAAAATATGTTTTTGAATTGTATATAAATGTGTAGTAGTTATTAAGTAGATACTAAATGTTTAGAAGTTATATAATAGTTGTTCTGTGTTATTGCTATGTATGAGACTTATATAATTTAGGTTAGGTTGTAGATATGTTAAAGAAGTTCCTTATTAGGTTAATTTAATATTGTTATTATATAAATACCCACTATCGCATTAGGTTAATCCTGTAATGATAGTTGTAACGGTAATTTAAATAAATAAAAAAAAAAAAAAAAAAAAAAAAAATACCATCTAGTATTACTGATTTACCAGATATAAAGTTCAAACCGCTTATTAAGCGTATTTTGATGTCTAAAGCTTATTACAGCATAAATCAGTATATCGAAGATAGGGAAGCCTGGCATACAACTCCTTCCTGCACATTGCGACCCTCTGGCCCTGTGTAGGTAACTGTAATAGGCGACTCAAAACTTCCCAAGTAATAGGCGTGTAAAGGTGGATCAACAATTAATGCCGATTTCAGCCTGATCAACAATGGCCGAAGGGAGGACAATGAATATATATATATATATGAATATATCGTGTATATAGTGCTATATAAGAATTCTCCTCCTTACGACGCTATGATTAAGTGTGCCGCAAAGTCTCTAGCTCGTCAACGACTGGCACGGTAATTGTTGATCTTTTAACCGTCTTTTTTTTTACACGGAGTATACTTTTGTTGATCAATATAAACTTCGCTTGATCAACATTTGTCGCGAATACTTTCTTTTTGAGTAAAGCGGTGAGGATACTTTTGTTGATCAATATAAACTTCGTTTGATCAACATTTGTCGCGGATACTTTCTTTTCGAGTAAAGCGGCGGCCGGCGGCGTAAGAGCGGCAATGTTGCAAAAAACGAAACGGAATTACGGAAGTGTATTTATGTTAAAGTGGGCCAAAAAGTGCACCCATGACTGCGAGTCGTTTGCCTAGTTAAGTCGGGATTTGTGTCCCGTGCAGTCAATGTGTTTTACGATCGTTCAAGACGATACGTCTTCGAATTATGTTAGTTTTTACAAGATTATTTTTGTTTTTTTTTTACGCTGAACGCATATAGAGCACGACGGAGCTGTATTTTGATTTTACCAAATGACGTTCACACGTATCTAGTACTAACACGATTCAAATTCTAAAGCTTTGAAATCATACCCGCAGCATTGGCATAAACATTGGGATCGTACTTGTTTCTCTAGATACATTTGAATGACATTTGGTAAAAATAAAAATTTACAGCTTCGCACTCCTCTTAAGAGATATGATTATTGATGGCATTTATAAAGATATTTGTTTGTAAAAGGTATTTTTATTTTTTATCAACTTCGTTATTCATTTACAAAACTTGTTAAATACATTTTTAAATATTTCTATATAAAACATTTAAAAATATTAAAAAAATAGTAGCCCACCGGCATCGGGAACAGGGTCCAAGCTGCCGGCAGTCAGGGCTCCAGAGAGAGGAACTTCCTAACAATACGCGCCGTGTCCAGAAGTACCGTTTTCTGAATCAAACCCTTGATCCAGCTGCCTAACGAGAGCCTCATCAGATATTGGTCGAAGCTCTTGGCTATTAAGCCATTGGCAGTAACGACTTTGTTATTTATTTATTATCAACTTATTATGACCTGTATTCATTTTTAAACATACCTATATGTAAATTACATTTTTAAATATTTCATAAAAAATAATAATAAAACAAAAAAATAGTAGCCCATCATCATCGGGAACAGGGTCCAAGCTACCGGTGGTCAGGGCCTCAGAGAGAGGAACTTCTTCCACTTGATCTAGCCGCCCAACGAGAGCCTCTTTAGGTGGTTGGTCGGCACAATTACTGCCGAATCAACATCCCATATGGCGACAACCTCGTGTGCCAAGTCTTGATATTTAATTTCTTTATCTTTCTCAGCTTTCACGAGGTTCTCGTCATACGGAACAGTGATATCAACTATCATTGTGAGACGCTCTGATTGATCTATCATCACTATATCAGGCGTATTGGCTACAATAGTATTGTCGGTGATGATAGGTCGATCCCAGTACAATGGTTCATGACCATTCTTGAGAACTGGGTAGGGCACATACTTGTAGTATGGTACTTCTGCGTCCACAAGGTTGTATTAAAGAGCAAGTTGCTGATGAATTATCCTAGCTATGAGGTTGTGTCTTTGCAAACACTCATCGTTAGCAAGACGAGAACAACCAGAGATAATATGTCGGATAGATTCACCGGGACAGTGGCATGCTCGACAGATGTCAACCGTGCCGTCCTTCACAACATATTTTGTAAAATTGTTCGTCATCATAACTTCGTCCATAATTGCACAAACAAAACCTTCGGTTTCCCCGAAGAAGAAGAAGAGAAGTCACCAAATCGTAGCCAGACCACGGACGCTAGAAAATCTACATCGGGCCCATAAAAGCGTCCGTGAAGCTCCTTGTTTCGCCATACTGCCTTGCGGCCATTGGTATCAAGCACTACAGGTTTGCGCCAGTTCTCTTTAGCCAAGGAGAGCGGGGTGAATCCTTTGTCCACTGCGACTACATCTCGATGGGTCCCCACTAGGGTTTTCGCGTTCCCGGCCTATTTGAATTCCCGGGAATCGGGAATTTTTTCTCATAATTCCCGGGAATTCCCGGGTACCCGGGAATTTTCATATTTTTGTATAAATGTGGTTTTTCCCGTATAATTCAAAATTAAACTTGTGTAAGTACTTTAAACATGATAAATTGTTAAATTGTCTAACATACCAACCGACTTTTCTTATTAAAATAAAAAAACTTACACTTATTTAAAAAATTGAACTAGGAACAGTTACAGTCATTTATTGTGCGACGACGTCGCGAGTTTGTGAATGAAAAAAAAGTCTCCTCTTCATATAATATGGCAAAATATTACGGAATAACAATAGGGTAAATGACTATAAAGGCTGTTACCAAATTCGTGTAATACCTTAAAACCGCATGATCTACTACTGGTGTAGAATGACCGAGCACGGGATTTAGCTTGATTAAAAATAAAAATAAAGTTTTTTTTTTCTTGCGGTAGCGTTAGTGATCGAAACATAACCGGCTAATAAAGTACAAATAAAAATTGCTGAATTAAAATGTTATTCGTAGGAACATTTGGACGCCACTCATCAATGAATGAAAGCACAGTGACACAGCTGGCTAGCACGACTAACACGAAATCGTTGTTTGAAGTCGGTTAACTCGGGGCGCAAAAAGGGCTCGAAAAGAGTTTTTTTTTTTTTTTAAAATAGGCTGTTTTGTATTTAAAATAAAGACCATTTAGGGTTAATCTGTGACCAGTAGATCACGATGTTTGAAGGAATTACACGAATTCGTTTACACCTGTATACCAATTTTCATTATAAATCTCGAAATTACACAAAAGATAAGCATTGTGAATAGTTTCCACAAATGAAACATTTACAAAAAAAAAACAAGCGTTTCGAATTTGTTGACTAGACAGAGACAACAGTATTGTTTGCTAACATCACGATACATTTACCCCATTGTAAGTTCACACCACGCAGTACAAAGTCCGTTTCACGCGAGAGAGACAGAAAATGCTCTAACATCTTCGGAAGCCACGTTTGACGACACGTTTGGTGCAGTGGCTAAGCGATTGGCTGCTTGCGCTACGGGTCGTGGGTTCGATTCCCACACGGAACAAAAATTTGTATGGCCTACAAATGGTTGTTTCGGGTCTGGGCGTTTGTTTGTGAGATTTGTGTCTGTAAACGCACCCACGATACAAGAGAAATCTTAGTGTGGGGCAAAGTTTTTACAAAAAAAAAAAAAAAAAGCGTGCAGACCCCAGTGGCGTAGGGTGAATTTTCTTAAAAGGGAAGTCGGACCAAATAATGCTTACCTTGCTCAAGTGTGATGCGTGAATTCCAGTAACTACTCGTTTCGAAAGGGAAGCCGATAGGAATCGAGTTGTATGGAGCCTTCGCCACTGGCAGACCCTTCATTTTTCATCATCATTTCTTCATTTCAAATAATTCCCGGGTACCCGGGATTCCCGCCAAATAATTCCCGGGTCCTAAAATCCCGAAATTCCCGGGAATTCCCGGTTCCGGGTACCCAGGGCGAAAACCCTAGTTCCCACGTCGTTTTGGCAGAAGTACTCCCTGAGACTGTACACATTGCGGTTGTGGAGGGTTTTAGCATTTAAAAATAGAGAAAAAAAAACTTTCTTAAAAACAAGCTTTTATTACTGTGGGAGTAAAAAGAACTAAGAAGTTCAAAATAATTTAATATATGTATGAGTTTGTAATGTTGTGTATGTAGGTATTTTTACATAAAAAAGTGTTACATTTTGACAGAAGGAACACTAAAGAAAGTGTAACACGCTTTTACGTAAAAAATACATACACTACCTTTGATACCATCTAAGGTTAAAGTTCTCATCAAGACGAATCAAACGAGCCCAAACTCGATGCAGTGGTGTCGTTTTATTACAGAGATCCTATGGCCTCCTTCCAGCTCCATCATCAGACCTTTGATACCATCGAAGGTTAAAGTTCTCATCAAGACGAATCAAACAAGCCCAAGCTCGATGCAGTTATGTCGTTTTATTACGGAGTTCCTATGGCCACCTTCCAGCTCCATCATCAGACCTTTAATACCATCTAAGGTTAAAGTTCTCATCAAGACGAATCAAACGAGCCCAAACTCGATGCAGTTGTGTCGTTTTATTACAGAGATCCTATGGTCACCTTCCAGCTCCATCATCAGACCTTTGATACCGTCTAAGGTTAAAGTTCTCATCAAGACGAATCAAACGAGCCCAAACTCGATGCAGTTATGTGGTTTTATTACGGAGATCCTATGGCCACCTTCCAGCTCCATCATTAGACCTTTGATACCATCTAAGGTTAAAGTTCTCATCAAGACGAATCAAACGAGCCCAAAATCGATGGAGTTATGTGGTTTTATTAAGGAGTTTCTATGGCCACCTTCCAGCTCCATCATTAGATCAGCTCCACGTCATCATAATATTGCATTGTCACGCGATTTGCATATTCGTGCAAAATTTCAGCTCAATCGGAAACCGGAAAGTGGGTCAAATTTAACTTGCAAAATTCCATTACAGACAACGGGACAGGTGAAACTAAATAAAAGCTTGTAAAAAGCCTCGACCCCCACACTTCTGCGGGACAGTGTAGTCTCATTACCGACGAGCGTGGGTGATGCATACGATTTGCAGTCAGCAGCGTACGGACCCTTCTATCCAGGGCGTCAAGTTCGGTCTGAGTCCACTTGAGTATGCCGAAAGAGTACATCACGACTGGCATGACCCAACTGTTAACGCACCTTATTTCCGCCTGACAAAAGACTGTTAAGTACTTTTTTCAGGCGGCCACAGAAGCGCTCCCTTAACGATTGCTTTATGTCAGTCAGTGTAGGTTTCGGTTGGGGAGAGGGATGAAATCCGAAAATTGGGTTCCCACGGATTCCATAATCCTCCCTTGCTTTACATGCATGATTGCACATTTGTCCACACCAAATTCCATCCTGATAGAATTACTGGAGGTTTCAGTTACCTTCAGTAACTCCACCAGTTGCAAATTTTTGGGGGCAAAGAGTTTCAGTTCATCCATGTAAAGGAGATGGGATATTACCTGACCACCTCTTCTCAACCGATAGCCTAGCCCTAAACCCTCCAGCAGGGTGCTTAGAGGGTTCAATGCTAAGCAAAACGACATCGGGCTCAGACTATAGCCCTGGAATATACCCCGCTGAATCCTGATCAGTTCACCGTTCCCTTGAATTTGTCGACATCCTGGATAGTGAAGTACCGTCCTCCTTTGCCCCATACATGATGTCATGAAGGTGCGTAGAGTTGTATTTACTTTGTACAACTCTAACACCCTCTTGAGCCATGTACGTGGCACCGAGTCGAAGGCCTTCTTATAATCTATCCAACATGTCGACTGATTCTTTCGGGATCGGCGAACCTGTTGGCTCATGGCTATGTCAATGAGGAGTAGCTCCTTAGTACCGTGGAACCCATTCCATCAACTTTATTGTTAACATAATGGCGACACAATAGACTTTTTTAGTTTATATTAAGTTGTTTACGAACGGCAGTGATCGAAAAACGGAAGTCTGGCATCGCTGCATAGCAAGATGTCGCGCGATTTATGTAGCGAAGTGGCAACAGCGCACAATATAATACAACCAATCGTTGAGAAGGTAGCCTCTGATTGGCCCATTTGAATCTGATCAACAATTGATGGTGTGGAATTGTATAAAAAATACTGTTTAATGTTCGTATTTTTGCCACCAGAGGGTTGGCAATTGTTGATCTGACCGGAGCCACATTTGTACGCCGAATCCTACATTAGATCAACAAAAGCTGTTCTGATCAACAATTGCCAACTGATCAACAATTAACTGACGCCACAACCCGTTTGATCAACATTTGCCGAGTGGAGATATACAGGGCGTCCCACGACTTTGCCACATGGAGGGGAAGTACCTTAAATACTGTACATAGAAAAAAATACTGAATGAAGACTTCATTTTAATTTTAAAAACAATACGAACTGCATTTAAAGAATTTTAAATAATCACCTGTCTGAACCGGGAATCGAACCCGCTAAATGTGAAAACAAAAAAAACTGTAATTTTATTGTACTAATCGAAAGGCTCGATCAGATACATTTATTTCTTCTAAATAACATAACATCTAAAATAAAAGGAACACCATGAAATTTAACATTTAATTAAAAAAATTGTTCAGAATAATGAATAGCATTTTCTTTATGTCGTGCTTATAACAACTGACTTTATGTACTACTTTCTGCTTTATTACTATTTCGAAGTATTATTTCAAATATTCACCATGAAAATATGAATAAATCAACGGTAAGCGAGATTATTAAAAGAGTTACAATTTGTATACAATAGGAAGAGTCACATTTTGAGCATTTAATAAATTAAATGGTTTGTAAGTTGCACAGTTAAACATGTCTTATTATTTGAAATAAATGTGAAATTTCATGGTGTTCCTTTTATTTTAGATGCTATGTTATTTAGAAGAAATAAATGTATCTGATCGAGCCTTTCGATTAGTACAATAAAATTACAGTTTTTTTTTGTTTTCACATTTAGCGGGTTCGATTCCCGGTTCAGACAGGTGATTATTTAAAATTCTTTAAATGCAGTTCGTATTGTTTTTAAAATTAAAATGAAGTCTTCATTCAGTATTTTTTTCTATGTACAGTATTTAAGGTACTTCCCCTCCATGTGGCAAAGTCGTGGGACGCCCTGTATATATTATATACTATATAATAAACCTACATATATAACTTCTTTCTACTTTAAAGTTATTTTATTTTTCATTTTTATATTTTAAGCGGTATAAATCTATAAATACACGCTGACATTTTAATTGATTGTTTTGTTAGAACAAACGTCGTTCAAACCATGGTATACTATCACTCTGTGGAATCAAATAAAAAAAATACGTCGTTGGTCTTAAAAAAAACACAAGAAGACAAAGTTAATAAAGTCAGAGGTGCAGTCGGCGCCATGATGGTTCAAGTTATTTGCCGGGAACTTTACCGCGATTGCCGCCATGAGTACTTTAATGTTACGGTAAATGTTTGAACAAGTTTGAGCAACATAAGACTTTTTAAGAACGTTCGAACGCCTGGTTTTTTTGACATTTTTTTTCTTTCATGCTTTAAATTTGTAGCAGACCAAAGTCTGAACAAGGTTTGTTCTAGTAAAACAACCAATTAAATTTCAGCGTGTATAATACATAAACATGCGATTACAGCAATCACGAGTGCTTTGCTGTTATCCATTAAAAAGCTCCACAGTCGATCTCCGAAGGTCTTCATCAGATCTTCACCATAAGACCACCTTGGGAGAATACTCGTTCAAACAGAAAAAAAGGGGGTGCATGAAAAGAGCCTCCACGAGTGACGATACTTCAGTACGTCCGGCGCACCCTGGGCAGTCAGCCCCGCTACCAACCTTGCTGACTGGCTAATTTTTTCCCCACGGCATGACCTATTCTCGTATAGCTCGTGCCAACACGATAGAATAATAAGAAGAACAGAAAAATAATCATTAAAATCGGTTCCCAGCTGGCGACGAAATCGCTGAAAAACATACACGTCGAATTGAGAATCTATTCCTTCTTTTGGAAGTTGATTATTAAGTCTGCACTATATTCGTCCGCCATTCAAAGTAAACCAAAAAAATACGTCAATTTGAGTACCTTCTCCTTTTTTTGAAGTCGGCTAAAAGTGTTTAAAAATCGCAATCGAGCCGCAGCTCAACCAAGGCCGTTTGACTTTTTTCTTATAAAGATAACTCGCAAACGGTCGTGGTCGAGCTGCTATTCAATTTCGATTTTAAATAATTTTCTAGGGTGATATTATACGTCTATCACTATCATATGTCTAGGATCAAATATCGTATCTGTTATATGACCTCTAGAGTCATATCTTAGTATGGAGAAACGATTCTTATATCTTTATACATTGTCATATATCTACAACTCATAAGATCTATGATCCTAAAAATATGATAGTGTAATATTCCCCATAGTACAATAATTGACCTTCTGCTTCATATGCCTGAGGTTTTGCCTCATTAATACATTGTATACTCGAGGGCAGAAATAAAGTGGTCTGAAACAATGACGGTATCGCCCTTTAACAAGAATTATCCACTCCAAACTCCTTAGTAAGGTCCCGGCCCTTCACGTCTTTGTTAAGAAAAGAGAATGCTGCCTAATTTTAGCAAAAGAACCAATAATTTTATTAGGGTCCCGTAACAGGAAACTACCTTGAAATATTTTTTTTATTTTATTTTAAGTCATTTCAGAAAGAAAAAGCATTTTATTCTACATCCAAGGTGACTTAGGTGACGCACAAGGATATTTATTAAAACTGAGGTACAATGTTATGAACTTAAATCTAAACATAAAATTACTTGATAACCCGAACTAAAAACTATTCTAAAAACCATGATCGAAATAGTTTATAGCGTTAACCCTTATCTATAGGTACTTTAAACAGTTACATAATATCTTAAAAAAAGCAATGTACAATTAAAATACAAAAACCGGCCAAGTGCGAGTCGGACTCGCGCACGAAGAGTTCCGTACTATTATTATCTATAAAAACGGCATAAAATCATGTCTGTTGTATGGGAGCCCTCCTTAAATACAAGGTTAGTCGGAAAGGGGGTACTAATCCGAAGCCCACTTATAGTATCGCTGATGACTGTTTGAAAGCAAGTGTTAAAATTTCAAAATTCGATATTTTTTTTCCAAATAAAATGATTTTTATTTTAGTTTTTTCAAAAATTCTTCATCCCTGCTTTAGTTACAAATTCAGAAAATGGTGCTTCTAATTCATGACCCCAAATATGACCTAAAATGTAAACACAGCTGATCATTACTGGGGATAGATAGATTTTAGAGATTTTTTTTGAGATTTTTGAACAACTTTTTCTCTTAAACTATTGACTTTTGGGAAAAGTTGTAGCACAAAAGTTATTCATTATTATGTGTACTTTAACACCCTTTCGGATTAGTACCCCCTTTCCGACTAACCTTGTTTACGTTTTATTATAATTTAATTATTTATTTTTAAAGTGAATATACCTAACTAAAATATTCTGTGAATATTTCAAGCGCCTACCTGTTGCCGTTATCAATATCGAGCAAAAACGAGCAAAAAAATCACGTTTGCTGCATGGGAGCTTCCTTAAATATTTATTCTATTCTGTTTTTTACAGCCGTGACAGACGGATAGACAGACGGACAGACGGACAGCGGAGCCTTAGTAATAGGGTCCCGTTTTACCCTTTGGGTACGGAACCCTAAAAATAGGGGTCCACCGGCATCGAAAACTGGATCCAAGCTACCGGTGGTTAGGGCACCAGAGACAGGAACATCTTTATAATACGTGCCATGTCGAGGACTGCTCTTTGTTTTTCTTGAGGTGTTGGTCGAGGCTCTGGGCCAATACACCATTGGCCGTTACAAATATTGGCACAATGATTGCCGAATGCAAATATTATTATTTAAAAGAATATGCACATTGAGGACAGCAAGCGACACAGCAAGGAGCACATAAATATCGCAAAACAATTTTTTTTAATGTTTTCCTCGTCGTCTAGTAGACATTGATCCACATTTTTGTTAGTAGTACTTAGAACTATATTAGTAAACATTTATGCAAATGCACACCGCAATAAACTAATATACCTAACTAGCTTTTGCCCGCAGCTTCGCTCGCGTTAATTGAGAATTAAACATTCAACTCTTAACACACTACTAAAGTATACAGGGTATTAACAAATTCGTGTAATTCCTTAAAACCACATGATCTACTACTGGTGTAGATTGGCCCCGCACGGTAATTAGCCTGATTAAAAATCAAAAAATAAATTTTTTTTTTTTCATGCGGTAGGTGTAAGTGATCGTATCTAAACCACCTAATAAGGATTCAGTAAAAAAATAAGTTTTTTTTTTGCAAAAAAATAAAGTCAAGCTCTTGAACATTTCGATGCCACGCTTAAATGAATGAAAGTACGGCGACGCGGCTGGCGGGCAAGACTAACGCGATATCGCTCTTTGCAGTAAGTTAACTCGGGGCTCTAAAATGACTCAGAAATTAATAGAAAACTAAGATTTTATTTTCAAAATTTTTTTCAGTTGATTTTCAGAAATTCCCTTTTAGGGTTAATCTGTGTCACCAGTACATCATGCGGTTTGAAGGAATTACACGAATTCGTTAACACCCTGTATATAATAATATAATTCAATCGTGATTCGAAAGACACGTGGCGCCATCTATGAACGTTATTGTTTTTTTCCTCGGGAACAATAGTTTTTTTCGGGATAAAACGTACCCTATGTCCGTTTCTATACACCTGACAATGTGTATGCAAAATTTCAGGATGATCAGTTCAGTGGTTTAGGCGTGAAAAGGTAACAAACAAACAAACTTACTTTCGCATTTATAATATTAGTTAGGACTAGGATTAATTTAATTAAATAATAGTTACGTAAGATTAATATCATTAGATTAATATTTTTTCTATTATAAAAAAACACGACAAATAAAAAACTATGTTTTCCTTTACCGTATTACAACGGACACGCTTGTCGATAGCTAGTGCATCTGTGGCCACTGGTAACCACGAGCTGTAATCAAAAGAGAATCGCACGGGAATAGTGCAGGAACGCTTTTTATTTTTATTGAACGTATTTTATACCTATTGCTAGTTGAAATTAGCTTGCATTTGCATTGTGGGAAAATATATTTTACATATTGGAACGCTTATAAATTCGAATCTACATACTGAAATGATTTTAAGTGGTGGTCGCATTGGTTTTTTTAGAGGTTTCCGGAGTAAGGGGTATTGGGAGTCAATTCATGAAGAGGGTTATTGTCAAATTGGCTGGAGACCCTTCAGGTCTCGCCAATAACTGCCCGGTTACGTAGAAACCGCCCCCTAGGACCACCTACAGCAGTCCAATAGAAAAAAAAAAAGGTTATTGTCAAACTTTAAGGCCTGTATTAATAAAAATAAAACATCGCTCAATATGATTTTAAATTATGATAAAAATGTGTTGTCAAATGTATGAAATTCATGTTACATTTAGACAGCTTCCTCTTGGGATGCTGCTCACAGGCCGCCGTGTTGAGAGTTTTAATCATACGGGTCTTAGAGAGTAGCAACATCGCGTTTCTATTCAGCCGTTAGAGGTGCTCCGGCTTGAGATACAAGTAAAGTCGGGTTTATTAGTGCAGTGTCAGTTCAACGAAATAATCGTATGCGGCGGCGACTTGCTCGGCTTTATACGCTTACATGTTGCTGACGTCTCAAACGCGCAAGCTAATGTCGCCCGTAAGGTGGGACTGCACTTATGGCGCCGACCGTACATAGTAGGGCTCCATAAGACTGATCAAATACGATAGGACACAAATAAAATCAATAAAAAACATAGGCGATTTAAGTGATATTGTGTGTACATATATAATAATTAAATGGGTTCGTTTGTCAGGTCGGGTAATATTTTATTAGGTTGATGTAATGTTTAAGCGTTAACCAATTATGTTTAGTTTGTGTCTGTCTGTAAATTAATTTCAACCTTTTAAATAAAACTTTATGCCATGATGATGGGCATTAGCGTTAATTCACACGATTTCAAAGCAACGTAGTTTACATGTGACATTTAACACATGTATTTACATTTAAGACTGAGGCTTCACTAAGCAGCGATGCGAATTGCATCAAATGAGGTGATGATGATGATGATGATGACAATCGGGATCGACGGTTAACGTTAACGGCTTAACTTTGCAAATCATATGATCTGCGCGGTTGTTAATTAGTCACGAGCCCAGGAGGAGCAGGGGGAGGGATTTAATTTAAATAAGGAGTATTTAAATTAAATAACATGCAATTGTAATCATCATAATTATTGAGATTCCATTAGTATTGTGACAGATTGGATTTTCTGCTAAAATTTCAACGTTTACATACTATTGAAATAGCAGTTCAATGGCAGTTGAATAACATTGCAATGGAAAGTCAGTACAAAGCCTAAAACTATTCTATCGACACTCCGTTAATGCGTTTGAAAATTAGCAGACTTACGGCCCAGTGCAGCCAATATCGACACAAAGTGCGCCCCTCTCGTCGCGAGCGCAACGCTACACGGTACGGTGCAATGCTAGTTTGACTCGCGACCTCGCCGCGTGTTCAGCTCATAATTAGAGGCTCCGTTTGGGTCTGAAACTAGTCGGGCAATCCCGAAAAATGCACGCGAGTAAACCGTAATCCTAACTAAAATTATAAATTCGAAAGTAAGTTTGTTTGTTTGTTACCTTTTCACGCCTGAACCACTAAACCGATCATGCTGAAATTTTTCGTTTACGTTGTTAGTTGTTCAAAAACGGACATAGGGTACCTTTCATCCCGAAAAAGTACTGTTCCCGAGGAAAACAACCATAACGATAATCAATGGCGCCACGTGACTTTCGAATCATGATTGAAATATATTATTAAAGAAACTTAAGTAGTGTGTTAAGAGTTTTTTTTTATTATAAACTAACGCGAGCGAAGTCGCGGGCTAAAGCTAGTTAGCCATAAATATGACAGTATAGCCATACATGAAGATATTAATTCATTTGTTTCAATCGCTCATGTTTCGCAGTTCGCGTCGCTGCTAAGTGTAGCCGCAGCCTAACAATAAATTGTTTATCTAATAAAACATTAGCACTTCTAAATCGGATCCCCGTTAATGAAAACTGACACTACTTGAGTCTAGTGCTAATTACCCTTCTAGTTCTCAAGTGGCCGCTAAATATTTAATTTGCTAGACTAAGTGTGTTGAGAGTTGAGAACAATTCTTGTTTTAATTAGTCAAATAGTTTGTAAATATTTGTTTTTTTAATACTAGCTGATTACAAAGTCTTTGAAGTTTTTATAAGGTAAGGTATGACGGGCTGGTGTCCGCAACTCTACGTCTGAGCGCGTATTTTGCGTGGCGGGTGGTAAGTGTAATCACTCGATCCACCCTAACTCCTCGAAAACCAGCACACCCTTAATGTTACTAGTGATCTCTCGGAGAGTACAGTCAACATCAGATATATAGAAGCAATTCAGGTACTCAGATAATTCTACACTCTCAAAAACACATTAACATCTGCACAACAATAGCGTTCAAATTATTGTTAGCATCCAATGTATCAAAATCATCTGAACACTCGCAATTCAAATATTTCTATGCAAACAAATCATCTTGTCAACTGAGGTAGTCAAATGTAACTAAGCAACCAAAGTGTTCAAAAATATGTAAACAATAACCATTTTTCATTATATTGCTCAGTGATACTAAGGCCTGTTACAAACCTAGACGTTTTAGGGCGGTTTCAGACCTTGGTTTATGCTCGTTTATAAGCGACTTCAAAAAAGAGAAGGTTCTCAATTCGGTTGTATTTTTTTTATGTTTGTAACCGATTTGAAAAATTCTTTTTTTCTTGGAGAGGGTATAGGTACTTTTCGTTTAGTCCCCTAAAAATGTTGTTGATGAACTTCAGAGATATGGAACGGAACTCCTCATCGGATCAAAGCAAAATTTTCAAATAACTAATATTGCTTTGTTTATACGTGTTGTTGGTAACTTACTACTGGAAAAAATGAGGGGGTGCGTAAACCCCCCCCCCCCCCCCATTTTCCGGAATGTTTGAATTATATCGTGTAAGGTATAGCATGAAAGGACTTATTATACCCGACTACGGCAAAGTCAAAAATAAGGGTTATGAAGAGAGAGGGAGAGAGAGTATGGAGGAGAGAGGGTTTAATTTATGGCACTAAAACGTATTCAATAAAAGATAAACTTATAAAAAAGTAAAAACCGACTACAAAAAAAACTAAAAGGAGTAAAATAATTACCATAAGATAAAATTAACAGTTTCAGAAGACGGTGCAATTCTACACTGAAAAAAAATTGTAGCCACTGACTTTTGAAACTGTTAATTTTATGTTTTTTTAGTCGGTTATTACTTTTTTTTACAGTTTTTGCATGCGCGCATTCAAGCGCATTACATTTCGCGCTTCAAAAAAACCGAACGCACGTATATGCTACTGTTCGCACTGCCAGTGGGTCTCGCTATAGAAAGAAAGAAAGAAAGACAAAATATTTATTGTGGACTCACACAGGCAGTTACATAACAAAAACAATATAACAAAAGGAAAAAGGATAAAAATTTAAAACTACCTGCACGAGGCCAAAAAAGGCTCCTATCTCAGCATAATGCTGCGACATTTAAAAAAAACAAAATGTCGCAACGCTGGTTTTCTGACAGGACCTTAGTGATGCCACGGGCAATAACGAAACAAATAGATAAATTATTGTAAATATTAAAATACTAATAGATAAAAACAATAAATAGTTTATCATCAACATATGTGTTCCGTGTGTGTGTAGTAATATTCAATAATATTATACAAAATAAATAAATAAACGTTAGCCAGAAAAATAAATAATCTAATACGGACGAATCCATCGCTCGGCGCATCCACATCATTTGTCTATGGGTTGTCTATGAATCCATAGACAAACGACAATGGAATCGGCGCAGGCGCCGACCGGTTGTCACTTGATTAGACAAGAATAAAATATCAAAATGGCCGAAAACAACAACAGAACTAAAAGTTTTCAAGGAATATTATGCTAAATTATAGTAGATAAAGGAAATGGCATTGTGCCTGTATGTACTAGTGTGTGCAAAAGTGTATTTAAGTGTTATCTTGTGTTATATGACTGTACCAATTGTGTAGTGTAGAGGTTTTTGGACTAAATTAACAACCTCCCGAGTTGAACACATATTTCAACAAGCTGCTGCATCGAATGTTCGAAATCCGCTGCCATACTCTGCTCAGGTACGCACTACCAAATGTGTGCAGACTCTGGGTAAGTTTATACCTTTGTTTTTTGTGTGTGTATTAAATATTGTTTAAACTTGACTCTAAAACTATTAACTAATTTTATAGCACGAAGAGGAGGCGGCAGGTCGTTCCAGCAGCGAGTGGCAGCGAATTTAAAACTCCCACGAAACAAAGCAAAATGGATTCGACCGCCATGCCAGTGTGTTATCGCTGTAAGGTGTACAGTGTCCTGTGACGTTATTAAGATTAAAATGTAGGCAGGCATTGCAATTAAAGGCAGGCGGTGAGCCACTAAATGTAACGCGTATGGTTTTCTATACCAGCGCACGTACTAGCGGTTCTTTTTAAAGTGACTGTTTTAAAACGGATCGTACTAGATTTTGGCTAAAGGTATATTCGATGCGATTCGATGATAACTGACTACTAAAATCAGGCTACAGTGCATGTTCATGGATAAGCCGCTTTTAGCATTTGAAAAAAAAGGGGTGCATGAAAAGAGCCTCCACGAGTGATTCTATTCGATACTTCGGTACGTTCGGCGCACCCTGGGCAGTCAGCCTTGCTACCATCCTTGCTGACTGGCTAATCTTTTCACCACGGCATGAGCTATTCTTGTATAGCTCGTGCCGACACGATAGAAAAAGAAGCATTTGAAAACCGCTTGCGTAAAATCATATTATCACTCAGTGCGTGCTTAATCGGGCTGATTTACATCGTTAGATATCTTTTAACCGAGTAATTAAATTGACGCTTAACAGATTTTGTACTTTTTTGGACACGGTTATCAATCCGAAACATAGTTAAAATGAACCGAGGTATTTTGTAGGTACCTCTTTAATACGAATTCAATTCCTGAAGATATACTAGAAAATGTAGCAAATAAAAATTTCAGTTTCATTCAAACTGATTGTTTCGAATTTAATGGCTTTCGCGCGTAATAAATACTCGTTTCAATTTCCTTACGATGTTTTCCTATAACTTGACTATCAGATTATATTATAAACAAAAGACACGTCAATGACGTCACGCACGAAATGAAAGGGATATAGCTATATGAAGAAAAAGAAAAAAATGCTATATTGACACAATAGTACACATTGTATCTATTTTTGAACTTTTAATTTATGACTCTAAGTACAATCAAATACAATTCATTTTACGTTGCTATCCTGACTTTCTGAATAACGTGTTGCTTAGTTACCTTTGAATGTTTAGCTTGTTTACTTAACATAGACTTTTAGTTTGTAAATAAATATTTGACATTGTGACTGCTCAGATATATTTGGAGTTTATGATGCTCAAATCAATTTGAACAGTTTTGTTGCATAGATGTTTTTGGTATCTTGAATGTGTTTAATTATTTGGACACCTGAGTTGCTCATCTACTTCTGATGCTGACTGTACCTGGGTTTCCGAAATACTTGGCGCTGTATGTAGCGACCTAAGGGCAGTTTAGTAGCACGTGGGCTGCCATCTCGTCCTCCTCCATGCATGCTCTGCACAGTGGGCTGTCTGTAACTCTAATGACAAAGAGGTGTTTGGTAAAGAAACCCTGGCCAGTGATGGCTGCTGTGACTGTGCGTAGTTATTGTTTTGACAGTCGGAGTGCTCGTTTAGTGAGTAGACCGTCAATAACGGGAAGCGCCTCCTTGGCCTGCCTGCACTTGCCACGGTTAAACCACGATTCGTTGTTTGAAGTTCTTACGGGATCATTGAATACGCAAAGAATTAAAATAACATCACATCACGCCTGTATTTCCCAAAGGGTTGGGCAGAGGTTTATAGTACACCCTCATTTCGCCGTTATGTTTAAATCCAATGAAATATCGTCGATGACCCGTTTGGTGCAGTGATTCCCGCACGGAACAAATATTTGTATGGCCTACAGATAGTTGTTTCGAGTCTGGGTGTTTGTGCACGTGTAGCTTTCTATCTGTAAACGCACCCACGATATAGAAAAAATCCTAGTGTGGATAACGTCTTTTTTTAAAAAAAAAACCGGCCAAATGCGAGTAAACTCGCGCATGAAGGGTTTCGTACTAGTATCTATAAAAACGGCAAAAAAATCGCGTTTGTTGTATGAGAGCCACCTTAAATATTTATTTTATTCTGTTTTTTAGTATTTGTTGTTAGAGCCGCAACATAAAAACATCATCTGTAAAAATTTCAACTGTCTAATTATCACGGTTCATGAGATGCAGCCTGGTGACAGACGGACGGACGCACAGACTCCACAGTCTTAGTAGTAGGGTCCCGTTTTACACTTTGGGTACGGAACCCTAAAAAAGAAATATTGCCATCAACCGAGCACAAACCTAGACTCCAGGCTGCTACTGAGAAATTCACTTGCTGACTGGCTAATCATTTAATTTTCATCATGGCATGAGGTATTCGCGACACGAGAGAAGAAGATAATCTAATCAGAAAATGTTATAGAGTAGTCATCTCAAGCTACACTTATTCAAAATAGAATTACTAAGTTATTTTTGAATATCAATGTTATTAAAGACAGCTCCAAAAACGCCCGCCCTTCACCGCTTGCTAGTATTTATGCTATCTAATTGAATTATCTACTTATTACGTTATAAAAAATTATGTCTCAAATCATAATTATTTCAAAAGCGAACCGAGCATTAGACATAAGTACCTATAAAATAAATATAAGTAATTTGTAAAAAAAGTCAGCGAAGCGTGTGGACTCCTATAAATTTAAGATATGAATCTGAAAATAAACCAACACAATGTATTATTTATAACAAGAAAATAAGCAAACAAAAACGTTGATAGCAACATTCTTTATGTAGCAAGATCTAAGGGCGCTCATAACAAACCATTGTTAGAAATTACTAATAAACTACAAAGCACCAGATAACAGCTAAATTGTACTCATTTTTTATTTTAAGTTTTTGTTGAAATAAAGTGGGCTTCAAGTACGTCTATGCCTAATCAAAACAAAAATAAACATTCGGTCTATTAAGAATTCGTTGAAAGTTTTTCTTTTTTGCGATTTGCGTGAAAATGGTGCATTGTTTCGCATAAAATGCTGTTATCATCGGAATGTATTATGATGGTATTGAAATGCCAGCTCTATCGAAGAAAAAAGGATTGTATTATAGGGTGATGTCATCGATGTTTTTTATAGGAATCGCAAATACCTAGCACCTTTTTTATCGTACGAAAATTCTCATTGAAATCCTCCCGGGGAAGAGGTAGGGTTTGGAGCTGCAAGCGACGCTACCCTGGCAGGTCTTGGCCTAGGCATCTCTCTTTCTGTGGGGCCTCGCCCCACGTCATAAATGACACCTGAAATGGGGTGATTGCTATACTTCATCAGTCTTATTCCAACTGTCTGTTTTTCCAGTCTTTCTAGCGTGATTCAAAACATATCGATAAGTTACTTTTCAAACGATTCTATTTGCTATCTCGTTTTCGAGACGACGAAAACGAGATAAGAAAGCAAGTCGGTCGATAGCTGACTTATCGATATGTTCGAATCAGGGGGCTGGTGAAACTGGAAAACCTGATATCTGGAAAAAGTTAAAAAAACTATAACCCGACTACATAAAAAGAGGTCGAAAAAGGACGAAACGAGAAAATAATTCAAATAGAAATCCAGAAATGCATAGGTACAAAAATGGTCAAGGTAGAGCGGTGGTCGCACTTACTCAGTTTAATTTTTTCGAGATTAGAATCTTAGATTTAAATTCCGTCATATAAAATTTATAAAGCCTATGTTACCCGGGTCATTATTACGAATCTATTGACACCTCATTCATTAAAATCGGTTCAGTAGTTTAGACGCTACGGTGGAACATACAAACATACATACATAGACTGCCAAAATGATTACCCTACCTTTTGGCTTCGCCGTAGTCGGGTAAAAAGGCTGATGATGTATAACAATCACACATTTTTAGAAGGCATTTGTGGCCCCCACAAAAAAAACCACGACGTCACCCTATAATACAATTCTCTTTTTTCGATAGAACTGGCATTTTGATACCGTCATAATGCATTGCGAATATGAAACTTTTTTATGCGAAACAATGCACCATTTTCACGCGAACCACAAAAATGAAAATCTTTCCAATTCTTAAAATACAATTTTTTGCTTGCGATACGGCTGATGATCAATACATTCTCTCTGAGGCTTGAAGGGAACTCGATTTTTAAAGAACACCGAAGGGCCTTCGCCTGGGGAAGGCGAAGGGTTATGCCGGACACTTACCGTTTAAAAACCCACGGTGTTCCTTCTCCTGACTCTTGGCCGAGGTCGCGGGATTCGCAGATGCATGCACCGCGACCCCGGCAGACCCCTTCTACAGTGGGGCTTAGCCCCACGTCCTCCTGAGAGGCGCACACACTGCGCGACGCCTTCTCGGGCCTGTTATTGCTAGGGCGACGGGTCCCCTAACCCGACGCCAGCAGGCCACACACTGCGGTGGCCGGAGCTCGTCGTGCGCCTTCCGGCACCCGGTGCGTCAGGCGTGGGAAGAGAGAGTGCCAGCTGCCTCTCTCTCCCTCTCCGCTCCCTCTTTGGTCACCATCACCTCCTCGCAGAAGGAGGCGATGGCTTCCCACGCACTCTCGTTCCCAACTATGGATGGAACCACGGCCGGAATCGAGAGGTCTGCCGCGAATAGTTCACGACGCTGCATTGCCCATGCAGGACATGCCTGTAACGTGTGCAACGCCGTGTCCTCGAGGCAGTCGATGCAGTGGTGACAACAATTCTTTGTAACTGCTTATGCAAGTCTGAAATAAATATATTTTCTTTCCCTTTATACAATTTCCACACAAATAAAAGAAAACGAATACACAAACAAAATAACTTCAACTCCAACTCGCTCACTATACACACTTGCAGATAATCTTAAGCCAGGGCTTCAAAACAAGTAGTTTTAAATTAATGTAGTATCGATTTACTATCGCTTCGTTTACTCAGGCGTCGTGCCAAGCTATCGATTAAGTTATCTTAAACCACAGTTTTGGACGTGTTTTGATTTAATATTCACGCTGCTATCCGATTGTAGTAGTAGTCTCGTGTAGTGCCGGATTTATAGAATAGCACTACTCCATCTCTTCCTGTGGGTGTAATAAAAGGCGACTAAGGGATTCAATAGAGATTTTTTTTTTTATTTGTAAAGAGGGTTTAATCACTTAGTGATTATGGCACCCTCGTTAGGCCTCATTTACAGAGACGCGGGGCGTCACGCGTCGCATTGTGTGGCGCGGCCCGCACTGAATTCAAACTTATGGCGTTGTATGACAGCGTTTACGGAGAAGCGATTTTACACGCGTTTGCTTGAAATGCAGGCGGAGCCCGCGGATGGCATCGCCGCGTCACACGCGACGTTTATCGCGGCGGCGCACGTAGCGTTGCGACGAGCTATTCTTGCAATTCTCCGTCTACTGTAAAACGTAGCGTCAACCGCGGCAGGGGCTCGCGGCGTCGCAAGCGGCTCATCTTCATAAACAACATCGTACATTGCCATATGTTTGTCTTTGCGCGTTTGATGATGCGGGCCGCTGCACGCGCCGCCGCTCCGTAAACAGAAAAATCGTACGACGTGCCGCGAGATGCCCCGCCGCACGCGACGCGCAACGCCCCGCGTCTCCGTAAATGAGGCCTTAGGAACCATTACCATTAATACATAGGTATAAATTACATACTTCTTTTAACAATAGCTACTTTTGCCAACGTACCTATACGGCATTCTTGCTTTCTCCGATAAGGGGGAGGCGAGAATTCTGTTACATTTACCTATATTATAATCAAATTTGGAATATAGTTGGATTCTTTGGTCTTCGCTCCGGATGAACTCCGTCAGAATATGGTGCACATCCTCTAAAAAAAAAAGTCGTAAAAGGCGACTAAGAGATTCTCTAGAGGATGGGCAGCAGCGTTCTTTGAGTACTTTAACAACCATACTGCGATCACCAGCACGCCTGCCACGCGTGGTGATTACGGTAAACCCCCCTTTTGGGGGAGGCCTATGTCCAGCAGTGGACGTCTTTCGGCTGGATGATGATGACGATGATATCCGATAATGGAAAGCAGGAACGCTATTCTTTACTTCCGGTACCACCCAGATTTAAAGAAGTATATAAATGTACACAGAACGACTGGTGAGACACTAACGATCTCTTAAGAGGTCACTGTACTCATCATTATGAACAACTTTTATTATGGGACCAAATCTGAAATCGCGAAAAAAAAACCGTCCAAGTGCGAGTCGGACTCGCGCACGAATGGTTCCGTACCATTATCTATAAAAACGGAAAAAATCATGTCTGTTGTATGTAGTACTTTTTGTTATAGCGGCAACAGAAATACATCGTCTGTGAAAATTTCAACTGTCTTACTATCACGGTTCATGAGGTACAGCCTGGTGACAGACGGACAGAGAGACGGATAGACGGACAGACGGACACCGGAGCCTTAGTAATAGGGCCCCGTTTTACCCTTTGGGTACGGAACCCTAAAAATCAGCTGTTCCCTACATTTATGTTCGCATTACTCGTCAAAATGTAGTGATAAGCTGTTTTTTTTAGCTGAGCTTTTCATTTATAGGGGCGGCCTTAAAACTACGTCTTATAAATTCAACTCCATTCAGATATTCAATAAATAATTTATCGGAGTTTTCTATAGATCTTAGTGGTATTTACCCTATCAAACATACAAGCACTTTTCTTACGATCAGTACTTTTGCGCCTACTAGCTATACATGTAGGTAGATATATACGGACCGGGCGAGTTGGGATTAGGGATGAGTTGGGACGAAGCCCTCTTTTGCAGTCTCAAAATTAAATTGATGTTATGGTTCTACAGAGTGTTAACGAATTCGTGTAATTACTTCAAACCACATGATCTATTAATGGTATAGATTAGCCCCGCACGGGATTTAGATTGATTAAGAATAAAAACAAACTTTTGATTTTCCCAATATTTTTTTTTTTTTAATCGAAAATTTCGATGCCTTGCATAAATTAATGTAGGCACGGCGACACAGCTGACGGGCACGACTAGTGCGGTATTGCTCCCCGCAGTCAGTTAACTCGGGACGCTAAAATTACTCAGATACAGAATATCATGATTAATTTTTTGCAAACTTTTCTTTGTTGTTTCTGAAAAAAAACCTATGCAGCGTCAGTCAGTGTCACCAGCAGATCACGCGGTTTGCAGGAAATACACGAATTCGTTTACACCTGTATAAGGCTATACGCAGCGACTTACATGCGCAAACTTATTGCCGTCCTTACTTGTGCAAATTAGAATTTACGCATAGATTGATCGTGAAGCAACGTGAAGCCAGACCATTAGCATTACCTAGATCAAGTTTGCTTTGATTAAAATTTGAGTGTCTAACTCTTTAATCTAAAATCATTAACAATCCATAAGGGTTTTTATAGGTCTTCAATTGAAACCTATCTTCATGTTTCACAATGTCTGGCCTTCGGCTATAATAATTCCAAATACCTTGAAAACTGAACTGACCTTTTGATAGGTAGCGTCTGCTTGATTAAAAATGTATTTTATCTCCGATAAAATAGGTACTACTAAATTAGAAACATTGTAAGCTTTTACATCAAACTGTTAATATCAAGATACAGTCTAAAGTTGAAACTTCACTAATTAATTTCACAAATAAATTCACTAACCAACTACGCGTAAAATAACTTTTCCCGTCTGAAGTGAGGTAAAGAACGGTCAAAGCCTGGTTTCAGAGCGGTAATAGTAGATTCTTGCATCGAGCGCAAAGCGAGTTATTAATGCACGAGTGTTAAGTTGGTGCGCATGCGAGGGCACTAAATTAACACGAGTGCCGATTTTTATTATAAGCCAGTATCTTTTTGATCTAATGCATACATTTTATATTAAACTTAATGGGAGACATTAAACCTCTGTGGTAAATTTTAATTTAAATAAAAAGTAAAAAACAGTGCATTAATGAAAAACTGTGCAACTATGAGATTTCATATAACATTTCTGCATTGTTTTGGTTCTAAGCAAAAAATACGTCTTTTGTGATCGAGTTTGATTAATGATAACATTACTACGTAGTTGAAATGAAAGTTATTTAACGCGTACTGTATTCGTATGCGTTAAATAAATTTGTGTTAATCATACAAGATTTCAAAAACTACTCTCCTTTTAAAAATCGCTTAATTACGCTAAGGGGGTATTCCACCAACCTATCATTAACTGTAAATTAGGTCTCTCAACTTTTCAATCGCTGACATTTGCATGTCACCACATATAATGACAAGATTATTAAACATTTAAATGTTATATTTGTAGATCACATTTAGCTTATCTGGTTTAGTTACGGATTACTTATTAATATGTTGGTGAAAATCCTCCTAAGTGTACCATCTTTTCGCAGCTGACTGTACGTTTACACGTGAAACGGTAAGATACCATCCAGACTCGCCCTTTGTCAAAAATAATTTAATTGGAAAACCAATTTAAGTTTCAAATTAAGTTGGTTTTAACAATATCAACACTACGGCGAATAGTTCACCAACACTTAAAATATTGGTTTTGTAATTCCAGGAAAATTATAACAACGCAAAGTTGTAGTAACAATTGAAAGTTGCTTTTATAGAACTAGAATTTCAATGGTCTTTATTCGCTAACATAAATTATTACAACGAGCAACTCCACCTACAATAGACCAAGTACAATACAATAAGCTTTCTCGTTGCCTGGGTGACAGAAAAAGTGAATTAGGGCAGGTCTGTGTCACTTGTCTGCGGGCGGCGGGATAGAGGACCCATCGCCCGACCGGTAACAGGCTCGAGAAGGCGGCGCGCAGTGTTCCAAGTGTGCCTCTCAGGAGGACGTGGGGCAAGGCCCCACAGTAGGAGGGGTCCGCCAGGGGCTGGCGGACCGAAACCTGCCGGAGTCGCGGTGCATTCAGCTGCAAATCCCGCGACTCCGGCCAAGGGTCAGGAGAAGAAACACCGTGGGTTTTTAGCCGGTAAGAGTCCGGCATAACCCTTCGCCTTTCCGGGCGAAGGAAAGCTATGAGATTTTCCCAAAATAAAAATTAATAAAAAAGGCCTGTATCACTTCTCAGTTTAAGTATTAAAACATACCTACTCGTGCCTCTTCACCGGAGTGAAAGACCCAAATAAAGCATTCATTCATTCATTCATTTGGGACATTATTCAGTATTATACATCAGCATTATTCAGTGCTTAGGTATGATGTCGCAGAGCTGCCTCCGTATTCTTCCCAACGCTTTATGCTCAACATCCTGCTATCACCAATTGATTTGCCAGGAAGGTATTGATTGCAGCAATATTCTTCTGATAATTTCTGCAGTTGCTTAGGAGGCCATGTTTGGTATCTTTATGAAATTATTAACTTTATTAGTTGACTGCTTCGTTGGTCTAATGGTCGCAAGCGCGTCCTGGGTTCGAACCTCAGGTCGGCAGTGTTATTGGGTTTTTTCGTGTGAAATTTCTCAATATTATTGTAAAAAATATGATGATTTTTGTTGTATAGAGTCAATTAATTTATTCACTTGACAGACATATCTGTGTTGCTGGGGAGTTTGTTGCGCCGTTTCTTCTTCACAGCAAAAACACTAGGAAGCGGTGAAGGGAGGGCTTTTTGTGGGATGTCTATAATATTGTAAAACTAACGTTCAAAAAGCACTAAGTAATTATAGTCTATTTTGAATAAATGGTTTTGAGTTTGAGTTTAAAAATACCAGCCCAGAGTCTGGATTTGCGCCCGATTGATGGCAATAGGCTGGCCCTCTATTACATGATACTTGGACGTAACGGCAAAATGAGGGTATGCCATACACATCTGCTCAATCTTTTTTTTCGTGGGAAAATCCTCATGGATGCCCTTCGCCTGGGGAAGGCGAAGGGTTATGCCGGACGTTTACCGGCTAAAAACCCACGGTGTTCCTTCTCCTGACCATTGGCCGGGGTCGCGGGAATTCGCAGCTGCATGCACTGCAACCCCGGCAGGTCTCGGTCCTCCAGTCCCTGGCGGACCTCTTCTTCTGTGGGACCTAGCCCCACGTCTTCCTGAGAGGCGCGCACGGAACACATGCGCGCCGTCTTCTCGGGCCTGTTACTGGTCGGGCGACGGGTCCCCTAACCCGTCGCCCGCAGGCCGCACACTAGGGTGGCCGGAGATCGTCGCGCGCCCTCCGGCGGTGCCTGGTGCGTATGACATCTGCTCAACCCGTTGGGGAATACAGGCGTGATGTTGTTATTAAATCTTTGTCTTTGGATAAAAATTCCAGATAGGTCACTTTCAGATTCTTTTCTTTTTTTTGTTCTTTTTAAAAAAACGTTGCCCCACACTAAGATTTCTCTTGTATCGTGGGTGCGTTTACAGACACAAATCTCACAAACAAACGCCCAGACCCGAAACCACCATCTGTAGGCCATACAAATTTTTGTTCCGTGTGGAAATCGAACCCACGACCCGTAGCGCAGAAGCCAATCGCTTAGCCACTGCACCAAACGTGTCGTCAAATTGGTCTCATAATTCGTACAAATTTGTAAACACGAGGATTGCCGAGACGCATTATGTTATAGTGCTGTACTAGGTTTTAACCGACTTTTCATGAGATTCCTTTTATAAAATTGACACTAAAATGAAGGCTATATCTAGTATTTTATTATTTTTCTTATAAAACGTGGTGTGGCGTCTGGTTGTCTGTGTCCTGTAAATAGCTGTGACCTACTAAACTAAAAAGTTGCACGGAAAATGCATGCTTTGTACTTACCACGAAGGTTAGAATGGACTGGTATTAATTTGGTCAGTAGTTAATGTTACACCATTTTTATTTTTGTAGAGAAAACTCTCGTTAAAAGTTGAGTAACTAATGCCGGAGTTCATGTTGCTTTTAAATAATGGTTGTAAGTCTTTTAGCAACCTTTCAACTACTTATTTATCTGATTATACACTGTGGGTCCGAAGTACCCGAAAGATTTTAACCACGCCTTTCTGATGGTATTATGAGTCAAATGTTATATCAAAGAAAGTCCAATTCAGACAATTATTTGCTTTTTTTTCAGTACTTTAAAAATCAATTAACTTTAGTACTTCCTTGTAAACAATACCTTAGTTTGAACTGGCAACATTTATAAATTATTGTGTGAATGGATAAGAAAGTTCTAACTTCACAACCCTCCCTGACAAATAAGACATACGGCGAGAGGGCTATGGTATGACAAAAGTCGCAACGCCGCGTTCATAGGACTTGTTACCATAGATATTTTTCGATTTGTGAATTTCCGTAAATAATGAATATTTCGAAAATTAAGCGTTATTCACCAAATTATATCCTAGCTTTTCTTCTCCAATTAGGCATCGGAATCGAAGGTAAACGGCTTTCGGGTACCACGGTGTATATCTATAGCTATATTCGCAAAACACTAAATTCTGAAAAACATATCTTTGATTGTGTCCATAGTCTGTTGTTCTACGTTGTTCTAACATTACTCCAATGAAAATTGTCAAACCATTTTTTTTAAAGAGTATCTTTAGATCTTCTTGGCGGCTTTTATCAATAGTAGCTCTATTTGGAACCGTATACCTAGTGTTGACCTTTGAAATCACCTGCAATCTCATCTACTTGATATAAAAAACCTTTGACTTTGACTAATATTTCTACGTATTTTTTTCCATCAACAATTTTCCAAGAATCTTATTTCCTTTATGACGGTTTCTGTATAATACATTCGAAATAACAAATACTGTACCTACATTGACGAAACTGAATCATGGTAATTTACTTCATAATGAGTTTGACTCACTCATTACTCAGTGCCCTGATAACAAAACAAATTACTGTACAAATTATTTACATATACAATGGCGGACAAAAATATTTGGCAATGATTTGACATGGATAATGCCGTCCAAAATAGAGGAGCTCGTGGTTAATTATCAACCGAGCGGATCATAGGATTGGCAAGGTTAAGCTTCGCTTGCCGCGGTTAGTCCGTGGATGGGTTGAGCATTCGTTACACATCAAGACCTCTCCATGCCTCGAAAGCAGGTTAAGCTGTCGGTCCCAGATATCATACGAATACCTAATGACAGTCAGTATGGGTAGTCGGAAGCCCGAAAGTCTGACAGCCGGTCTAACCTTAGGATATCGGCCTTGCCCAGTATAACTGGGTTGCGGAGGTCTACGTGTAAAATACTGGTATTCAGCAGCATCTGGTTAGGTTGAAAGCTTACCCCATCATAGTTAGGAAAAGGCTAGGCAGAACAGTAGGTATCCTAGAAAATCTGTTAAATTCAAAATGTTTTTCTTAGTCCATGGAAGTACGGCTTAATTTAATTCCGCTTACATTTTGTATTGCAAACTGAAGATAAAAGTCAGACACTCGCAATATTATCTACAAATAGAAAACTTTAACATACGTACTGCGTACGATTCATTTCTGAAAGCGAAAACAACCGAAAAACTCTTGTATCAGATTGAAAAAGTACAGTACTTAAACCACCATTTCCCTCAGCTTTACTTAAGTTGTTACATCTTCCCTGATCAGATATCAATCCACACCCTCACAAGCACAATTACTGAATCAGAGAGAAGTGCACGCCAATTTTATTTGCGATAAACCCCGGATAACTCGCATCAATCCGTCAAGGATATCGGTTTTATCGCCGCCACATTATGGTGAACATTTTCAAGATGGTGGCTGTGTAAAAATTCACTTTGCACACGGAAAATGTATCCATCAAACTGTCAGTAAGTGTAATTCGGTCCTTTTGTACGAGTTTTACGTGTAGGTATGTATGTGAGGTTTTTTTACGTGAACGTATTTTGTTAAAAGATGAGGATGTTTAATTACGTTTGTGTAACTTTGGAAATGTTTTGGACGTAAACTAGGTACTTAATTGTTTTATAAACCATAATTATTAAGGTATTGTTATCAACATTTGTTGTTGGTCTTTAGAGACGAATGCACTCACTGTGTCTGAAAAACAGGATAACTTTTTGATCTATCACAAAACAATCTTCGATCAATTTACATAATATAGCATCACGCTTGTATTATTGTTGGGCAGAGGCGTATAGTAAACCCATTATCATTACGCCGTTATATTAAAATCCCATGTAATAGGAGGCGAGCCTATTGCCATCAACTGGGCACAAATCCAGACTTCGGGCTGCTACTAAGAAATTCCACACGGAAAAACCCAATAACACTTTGCCTAACCTGGGGATCGAACCCAGGACCTCAAGCTCAGCAGTCGCGCTTACGACCACTAGACCAACGTAGTTATTGATCAATTTAGTTCAATCATAACGTTTAGGTACTAAGCTGATTCTTACTACTAGTGATGTTCAAATCCGCGATAAACTGTAGACGTGTTATAAACTATAAAATATATTCATATAGTGAGTTATTTTATACGCTATCATTATAACGCGGTGTTACAAAACTCGGGCGCAGTCTGAACGCGGAGACGCTATAATTTTATTTAACAACACGCTAAATGAACTTGATTATGCGCGGTAAATGTTATCTCGCGATGCTCTGAACACTATAGAATATAATAATATTTCATTCCTTTACGCGCTATTGCTAGTCGCTACGCTATCTTGCTTTCTCGTTCTGGCCCCGCTATGCGCGTTTAGACTTTTATTCGTTGAGTAGGTTGAGGCGTTATAATATAGCGCGAAGTCAGAGCCGCTATAGCAAACGCTATACGCTATGTACACATAGTCTGTTATATTTTGGCGCTATACGTTTTATTAACCACCACTACTTACTACTACTTCAGTAATAGCTGCATATTCAGTAAGCTGCCTAGAGTTTAACTCTTGAAATTATTCCAAACACTATTTTATTACCTCGAAGAGCACGTTAAGTCGTCGGTCCCGGATGTCATACGAATACCGATGACAGTCGTTACGGGTAGTCAAAAGCCCGAAAGTTTGATGGTAGTCGCTCCGTGTAAAATACTGGTACTCAGCCACATCTAGTTAAACTGGAGCCTGACCTCAATATCGTTGGGTTTTAGGCTAGGCAGAACATTCCGAATACTATTACATGTACTAAATACCCTTAATAAAAAAGAGGTACACAATATATAGCTTTGACATGTCTATGTTCTATGTTAGGAGATGTGGTTTCCGCACTTAAGTGGACCATTGTACGTGGGCCATGGCGGCCATCATTCCAGCCAGGCCACCTCCTTCCAGAAGCAGATTAGGGCTCTCAGTCCGCTCAGAATATTTGTGAGTGATTTCGGTGCACCAAGGGTTTTTTCTCGTATTCGGGTGACCCCTGTGCATTCCAAGAGCACGTGTGCGACCGTTTCTTCGGCCCTCATACATGCTCTGCACAGAGGGCTGTCCGTTACGCCTATCGTGTGGAAGTGTTTGTTTAGTGAGCAGTGCCCGGTTATCGTTCCAGTCACCATTCGCAGGCTGCTTTGACCGCTACGGACGCCTACGGACGTCAAATTAAAACGTGCTCGCGATGCCTCCGACGGCACGGCACGTCGAAGTTAAAAAGTTTGACGTCTATAGACGACCGTGGCCGTCTAAAGGTAAACATTTTTTATTACTTTTTTTTCCCATTTTTTCGGCCTACACTGCAGTATGAAGTGTCACTCAATGCGCTCACAGTGTACGCCTTTTGTTTGTTTTGTAAAATTTAATGAATCATTATGCTGGTAATTTTCATTATAATGAAACATACACTGCAACTGAACGTTTCATGAATATCTCATTGTATGATATGAGTACTTTATAATATGTAAATATACCTGTTTGTCATGTGTTCCTACTGCGGAACTTATTATGTTTTAGTAAACGGTATTAAGATAATGAGATGATTATCTATGCTATATGAAAGACAATACGATTGCTATAGAAAAGAAAACCTAAATGTATTGTCGACTAGTTATGGTCAAAGCCTTTTATGTGATACCGGAAAAAAATAAGACGTGGGTACTACTGTAACGATGGAAACTCGCTGAAACATACAATTGACATATTAATCTACACACATCAAAAAAAATTTTGCGATCACTTTGAAAAATTATGTAGCCTTTTTGAAGCCGAATTTTCTAATCGGGATTCAAAGCGATAATTATCATGATAAATATAGATTGATAGTTGTATAGATAAATATAAATCAGATTTCAGTTGGACTTTGAATTCGGAATCTTCACATACATAATTATGCTAGTGATCGCAAACTTTTTTTGATGTGTGTATGTATATAAAAATAAATCCCTATTTCCCTTGTTCACGCGTGAGCGGCTGGACCGACTTCGCATTTTTTTTTTTTGTTATTTTCCTGATATTCAGGAGAAGGTTCTTATGAAAGAAAATTTTGACCATATTCTTCATTTGTTTACCGCATGCATTAAAATGGTTTTAACTTTTTGTTACTATTTTGACTTTGTTTAAGGTAGGCAGTGGTAGGTAATAAGTAGGAAAAAGTGCATTGCAACGAATGCCGGGTACAGCTAGTAAAAAATAAAAATCAGCCTGTAACTGTTCCACTGCAGAGCAAGAGCCTCTTCACTACATAGTATAAATTAATGTCGCTTCCCGCTGTCTGTCCCAGCCGGTCGCGATCCACCGAGCTCTCCCGTCGTAGAGCCGGTTGTCTCTTCAGACTCCGCAGTCACACCGATAATTCAGCCCTCATCAAGCTGTCTCCCCCCCCTATGTCCACGCCAGCAACGCCCTAAGCCAAGGTCCGACTCCCACTAGGGGTCGCCCTTAGTGCTGTTGTTGCAGGTAGTCATGATGTTAGTGTAGTACAAGTAGTTAGCTTAGGTTAAGTATTTTACTCCCCCCCCTTTGGCTGGAGACCCTTCAGGTCTCGCCAATAACTGCCCGGTTACGTAGAAACCGTCCCCTAGGACGACCTACAGCAGTCAAATAGAAAAAAAAAAAAAGCGTCTGTCCCTTGGTTGGTGGTAGGATCTATCCGGTCCGCCTGGCTAGCTACCACCCTTACATTAAAGTCCGGCGCCAAGCAGTTTACTGCTGTGTTCCGTCGTGTGTATGTGAGAGCCAGAGGAGTATAGGGGAATCCCTCTGCATTTCCATTACTTAGATTCGTGTGCTCTAACTTAGACCCTGTCTGCGGTAACCTGGGTGCGAATAGGGGAACAGGACCAAAAAGTATTCTATACATTTTATCTTCCAAGATAAAAACATCTTATATAGCCCTGCCACTAATACCTAACTTCCCACCAAAACACGACCAGTCCAAAACAATTATTACGCTTCCACAAACACAGTAAGAATACAATTAATCAAACAAGTTGTTAGTTAATCTTATTAATTTAGTCGGAAACCAAGAAACTCCTGCCGCTAAACAGAAAGCAATGAAAGCTACGAGTATAAGAAAGAGAACTACCATTAATTAGGGCAAGCAACTTGAGAATTATTAGGCTCGGAGTTGTTTTGCGCGAGCGAACTTTGTCTCGTATATTACGATGATTTAATTTTGATATCGGTTCAGTGAACTGTTTGTGTTCAAGTTCATTATAATTACGTTAAACGTTTGTTGAGCCTTTACTAATCATAGTCATTTAAAACAGCTTTGTTTTTGTTAATGGTAGACTAACAGTGGGTTTTGAAGGCAGTGTTTTTTACATTCAAATATTGAAATTTTTATAGGTATCCCACTACAATTTTATTTGTATAATACTCTGCCTTAATAGTCTGATATTGTTTAATATTTATAATTTTGATAATATCATTTTCTAAACTGTAAAGTTTGAGCATCATGCAGCAATTAATGATACACCTTTAATCATATCATATTACTGCTCATTGTCTGGTAGTATGAGTCTGTCATGCTCACTTAAATTTCCTGCTGATGGATTGTATATCCGGTCGTTGGGTTCCCTACAATATGGTTGAGCTAAGCGATGCAGATGTGCACGTCATGCTCGTGAACGGGTGCTGTCTGTCGGGACTGGTCAGCCCATAACTACTATGGCAATTCTAGAAGGCATATTTTCTTTTTCTATTTTCTACTCTTATGTGAATTTATTTGTTACATTAACCTGCATTATTCTCATTCTATGTCGCACGCTACTGTAATGGAATTGTCATAAATATAAATTATCTACTATTTTAAAAAGAGTATTCATGGAGTTTCTTGCCGGCTCTTCTCCATAGAACCTACCTTTTGGAACCGTACACCTAGTTTTGACGTTTTAAAAGTGCCTGTAATCTGGTCTATTTGAAATAAAAAACTTTGACTTTGAGTGTCAAGATAGCATTTTACCATTGTAGTTCACAGCTGGTCATTACTAATCTGAGGCCTCGTTTATGGATATGCGCGATCCGCCGCGCACTTTGGCGCGCTTTCTGACATGTGCTGTCATATGGTATGTCTACACCCATGCATTTTCAAGTTCATCTTGCGCTTTCAACTTTCAGTTCCTCTTGCGTCAAGCGCATGCAATATTGATTGCCATAAGACGCATGCAGCTTATCGTCTACACCGGTGCGCCTCGATCAGTCGTCAGTCGACATGCAATAGATGGATTAGCGTGCGCTAGGAGCATGCGCTATTGCATGCGGTATGACGCTTCACGCATGCTTCAGACGAAGACGCAAGATGAACATAAAAGCGCACTGGTGTAGACATAGCTATAGAAACAGCTCCAAATAAAAAATACGCGCAAAAAAACCCGTTTCCATAAACGCTATAATACCATATCGTCATACGTTTGAATTAGCCGTTTTAGGTCCCGCATCACGCTCCGTGTTAAGCTTCGTGTCTCCATAAACGAGCCATGAAGTTACACCATAACCGCTCTGTTTCCTGAAATTCGCTTCGGTTTTACTGTTTAGGTACTTCAGCCAGCTTTTTTATAACTTCGTCCCTCGGCTGGGATCTTAAAATCTCGCTGGCTCTGCTAGGTTATCTATATTTTTACAAACCCAAAATTATCTATGGCACTGAAAATGTATCTCAAACAACTGTAGTTTAAAAAGTGAATCTGACGACACGTTTGGTGCAGTGGCTAATTGATTGGCTTCTACGCTACGGGTCGTGGGTTCGATTCCCACACGGAACAAAAATTTGTATGGCCTACCGATGGTTGTTTCGGGTCTGGGCGTTTGTTTGTGTCTGTAAACGCACCCACGATACAAAAGAAATCTTAGTGTGGGGCAAGGTTTAAAAAAAAAAGAAAAGAATGATAATAAACACGCAAAATGCTAATAGCACATCAGACGGTACATTAAACTTTTTAACACATTATTATATTCGATAAACAAATGAAAAGTAAGTTCAAAAACTAAAACCCGACTACTGAAATATCACGCTCTAAAAAGTATGAAACAAGAAAATATTATCATTTAAAATTGTTATGTGCGAACTATTCAATATTTATTGTCTATTAAATAAACAACTTACACGTTATATATTTCAATGTATTTAATACATATTCGTAGTTATGTTAAGAAGATAGCCGTGGTTTATAATTGTATGCCCTCTAGAGGACGCCATATTCAATTTAATGTGACGTCACGTAGTTTATAACCAGCGGACGATCAAGACGCTTCCAACGATACCTCATTTGTCAAATTATGATAAGTAGTTAAGAAGTTATAATGGAACAGATGAACATACATACATACATACGCACATACATACCGGTAAAAATCATAACCCCCCGTTTTGCTTCGCCGCAGTCGGGTAACAACTTCCACTTTTTTCTATTTTCAAGATCGCGTAAAAGTAACATTTCCTTATAAATTAACTCCTCGCCTGCCTTGGGCTTTTCAATGGGACATTAAGGAAATTGCCCCGGGCAATAAGCGATATTATGTGGCGCAACTATTAGTATGCAAAGCGGGCCTTATTTAGTGGATAGTCACCTTAATGTTTGACGTCAATGTAATGTGCCATTGTGAGTCGTAATGGCGTATTCATGTATTGTGGCTTTTTAGGCGGAGTTTTACGTGAATGGATGGCCAGCTGTGAGGAGCATCTGTGCCCCAGTACCTCTAACAAGGTAAGTCGGAAAGGGGGTACTAACCCGAAAGCGTGTTTAACCGTTAGCGGCCGGCCCGACCGACGATCCGGTTCGTCAGCGCCATTGTTTATCTGTTGTGTCTATAATTACAGTACTTGATAAGTTAAGTACACATAATAATTAATAACTTTTGTTCTACAACTATTTCCAAAAGGCAATAGTTAAAGAGAAAAAGCGGATTAAAGAATTTAAAAAATACGCTGAAATCTATCTATGCTCAGCTGCTCAGCAGTTGTGTTTACAAAAATGGAGCTTCTAATTCGTGATCCCAAAGACCTAAAATGTAAACACAGCTGATCATAGCTGAGGATAGATAGATTTTAGCTATGTAATTTTTGAACAGCTATTTCTCTTAAACTATTTACTTTTGGGGAAAGTAGTACAACAAAAGTTACTCATTATTATGGGTACTTTAACACCCTTTCGGATTAGTATCCCTTTTCTGACTAACCTTATACATATAATTACTATCCATAATTTGCTAGATTATGAGGTACGTATCTGTAATATCAGTACAAGTGGGTAACGATGTACCTAACGCTACATTCTATTGTTGTAGCAGTGGAAACCGTTTTAGGAACTTTCTGTTTTATTTGGTGACATCACTGTATTTTTAAACAGCTGATGAGATTACGTTGATCCCTCTTGGCGTCGTGATACGCTTTCTGTCGATACCAGATGAAAACCTGTTATCCAAAATCACAAGATGGGCCGATGAGTTACTCATTATTATACGTACTTTCACACCCTTTTGGATTAGTACCCCCTTTCTGACTAACCTTGTACTCGTACATTTATTTATTTGTGTTTTTAGGCTTATTTAAAGTACTTAATTTAATGTCTCCTTATTTATTGTTACACCGAGAACTACCCCTCTCTTTTTTCTTGCCCTTCATGTCCATCCAAAGGCTGTCTGAAAAAAATTGCCTAGTGCGATAAGACCGCCCATTGTACATCTCTATTTTTATAGTAATGTTTCTTGTTTGTTTTGTGTACAATAAAGAGTACCTATTGTATTGTATTCTTCTCTCGTGTCAGCACGAGCTATACAAAAATATTTCATGCTGTGGTGAAAAGATTAGCCAGTCAGCAAGGTTGGTAGCGGGACTGACTGCCCAGGGTGCGCCGGACGTACTTATGTTTCGTCACTTGTGGAGGCTCTTTTCATGCAGCCCAATGTATTGTATTGTATAAGTATTTCAATGCACCTACCTGTTGAAACTGTTATATTGTCGATATTTTTCCTTGCAAACCACTCTGCTATAATGCTCGAGATAAACTCGACACCTTTTAATAGCTTTCTTACCTTGTAATCTGGTTTTAGTAATATTTGTGATTTATTACGGTTTATTTACGAGCGTTTTTTCGGGTTCACCTTGCATGTCGCGACCTCGCCGCGTGTTCAGCTCATGATTAAGGGCTCCGTTTGGGTCGGATAATCCTGAAAATATGTAGGTACGTGAGGAAATCGTTAACAATCATAAATATAAATGTGTCTCAGGAAAGTCACAATACAAACAAAAGATTATGTGATATTTATATATACATGCACAATATTACAGTCTCAACCAAAGCATTGTACAGTTAAATTACATGTAAGAAAAAACAAAAAAAAAAATACAAACACGTAACAGAAATTTAAATTAAACAGCAGAAAATAGAAATAAAAAAAAAAACATTATTGATAATAAAGAAATTATCTTTACTCATCTTTCATCCATCTTCTCACAAAATCTCAAACATTCATGACACACATATCCATCTCGAGGCAAACAAATCACACTATCACTAGGCTATCAATCATAATAGCATAACATATTTGTACAATAACATTTCTGCTAACCCCTTAGTGAATTACAGGCCCATATGTATCAAAGTATTGTATTGTAATCTAAAATCTTCAAAATCTTTTGTGTAGATTCAGAAATGGAACTATTGTTGCATTTCTGAATCTACACAAAAGATTTAAAAACTAGCTTTTGCGCGCAGCTTTGCTTGCGTGAAATTTTGAACCCGTTAAGCGACGATTTTCCATACAAACTTTCATCCCCTACTCGTATTTAACTCCTTTAGGGGTTGAATTTCGAAAAATCCCTTCTTAGTGGATGCCTACGTTACAAAAGGAACTTACTGTCAAAATTTCAACTTTCTAACCCCAGCTGTTTAGGCTTTGCGTTGATAGATCAGTCAGTCAGCTTCTCCTTTTATATGTATAGATATATCATCGAAGAAATGAACGGTTACTGAAAAAAACGTTCCATTATTCCTGGCCGAGAATTTCACCTTTTTATAAGAATGTTTTAAAAGATGGCTTATTTCAGGTATCAGGTAGTACCATTCCGAATTCTGATAACGTCTCATTACGATCGCCAATCCGGGTAATAATACCCCAATTTCTTCTTTGTCTGTCTTCTTCAAATTCAGCTGTAAACATCTAAGTTCATATATAACGTTTCGACACAGAGAAAAATTAAAAAAATATTACAATTCCACTCCATAACAATATCATTTTTCACACTTCAATCTCCTTCAACCCAATCCCAAGTTGTCATTACCAACAGCTGGTCTGAAAAAGCTGCTCCGAGCTATCAACATTACAGTTGAAGCAGAATTTAATAAAACGCCAATATCCAATAATGGAGCAGACCGGTACACGAGTCTCCATTTGAAAATTCACTGAAAATTTTCACGATACAAAATAATTTCGCGTTGTGAACTGTTACGATTGTTGAGATAGGTGTACATGAGCGGATGGAATTAGCGCAAGCAGTAACATGCTAAGATCTCTGAAGTGTTAGTTTTTAGGGTTCCGTAACCAAAGGTTAAACGAGACCCTAGTACTAAGACTCCGCTGTCCGTCCGTCTGTCCGTTCTCACCGATAATTCAGCCTTCATCAAGCTCTCTCCCCCCCCTAAGTCTCCGCCAGCAACGCCCTAAGCAGAGGTCCGAGTCCCACTGGGGGTCGCCCTTAGTGCTGTTGTTGCAGGTAGTCATGATGTTAGTGTAGTATAACAAGTCAGCTTAGGTTAAGTATTTTACTTCCCCCCATTGGCTGGAGACCTTTCAGGTCTCGCCAATAACTGCCCGGTTACTTAGAAATGGTCTCCTGGAACCATCTACAGCAGCACATAGAAAAAAAAATCGTCTGTCCGTACGTTACCAGGCTGTATCTCATGAACCGTGATAGTTACACAGTTGAAATTTTCACAGATGATGTATTTCTGTTGCCTTCAAAATTTTTTTTGCAACAACTACTATAAAACAGAATAGATGATGGTACGGAATCCTTCGTGCGCGAGTCAACTCGCACTTGATCGGTTTTTAAATTATACTCATACTGTTGTATTAGTTTTCTCCCGTGATAGGGCGCAACTATTACCCTATTTTTTTTTTGTTATTATAATCCTAAAATGCAGTTATATTTTTTTATAAATTTGTTGTCAATAGTTTTTTACCTACACAAATTACAAGTTCAATACATTCAGTTTAGAAATATTTGAATCAAATCAAAGTTCTTTATTTCGAATAGGCACAGTAGGTACCTACATGCATTTAGGAAACGTCTCGACAATTTACTTGTTCGGTTCCAAAAAGTAGATCGTATGGAGAAGAGCCGGCAAGAAACTCTATGAATACTCATATCATAAACAAAGGCGACCTTATTTCAAAATTGACTTTTACACCAACAAATATTTGAGTGTTAGAGTGCTTGTGCATCCAATCCGAATACAAGAAAATACGATCTGAGGAAACTCGATAGCAAATCTATTAAATTCGGTTTGGATGTAGTAAACAACCGTTCATATCAATACGGTACAGTACTGCAGCTTGTTCGGATCGTATTTTCTCGGATAGAATACACAAGCACTCAGAAATATGAGGATATGAAGAGCAAAAAATAGTGTGATAAAAAACCTTTCTTTGGTCCGAAATTAAACACAGGACCTTCAACGTTTGCAGCAGTGCTTATTGCCCTACCAATAAGGCGATACAGAACTCACTGAAATAAATCCAATACCAAATAGTTTCGAGTTTGGTGAACTGGTGAAATCTTAAGACTGGTGCATACGTGCGGTTGTGACATCATCGGGGATATTGCAAATCCGCGAATCTACCATACGTAAAGTGCGCGTATCTGCACTACGTGTAGGTTTACAGGGGAAGGTTATAAGTTTATATTTTTAGGATCTTGCGTGCATTGCCCGCGAAACTTAAAATTGGCTACATTTGTCAGATACGCGGAACTATCCAATGCTAGTTCCGCGGATTTTCACTATCCCCGACGATATGGAAAATTAAAATGCGTGATTTTGGTTGAAAAGGTAGTAGGCAGTAATGTGGAAAGATAATTAAATTGGATGGTGATTAGTAAAATTTTTTTGAGGTCCAAGTTCTGATTGCTAAAGAAAATTACTTATCTGAATACCCTCTTACTGAAATGAGATAAGAGAGGTGTAATTAATCATTTTATAAGGTAAGTCGTGCCTTAGAGGTGGACAAAGATGGTCACGCTTTGGGAGCGCATTATCATTATCAATGACTTTGCTGATGGTAAAAATATTAGGTAGATATGTATTGTAATAAATTATTCAGCTTGTAATTTTTACAATATAACATAACATAAACTCACACCTGTATTCCCCGAAGGGTTGGAAGGTGTATAGTACACCCACATTTCGCCGTTCATGTTTACGTCCCATGTTATAGGGGGCGAGCTTATTGCCATCAACCGGGCATAAATCCAGACTCCGGGCTGCTACTGAGAAATTCCACTCAGAGAAACCCTATAACACTTTGCCCGACCTGGGGATCGAACCCCGGACCTCACGCTCAGCAGTCGCGCTTGCGGCCGCTAGACCAACGAGGCAGTATACTAACCCTTTTTTTATCGTGATAAAATCCTCGTGACTCTTATTACCGGCTAAAAACCCACGGTGTCACTTCTCCTGACCAGCGTCGCGAAATTTGCACCTGCTTACACTACAAACTCGGCAGGAGTCGGTCCGCCTGCCCATAGACGACCTCTCCTTCCGTAGGGTCTTTCCCCACAATTGCCACATTTTTTGCCTATTAGTCTCATCGTTTCTTGTATATGCTTAACCAGATTGCTTCAAGCTTCTTCGTTCTTTCTTATTCTTATTCTTTCGCTGCTATTTCATTGCATTTTCTCCTACTACATTAAGCTCTATTTGATCCACTGGCTGTCCTGTGTTCTCTTTTTTTTATTATATTTGTTTTTTTTTTATAATGGGGCAAAGTGTTATTGGGTTTTCCCCTATTACATGGGACTTAAACATAACGGCAAAACGTGTGTGTTACTATACACCTCTGCCAACCCTTCGGGGAATAAGGCGTGAAGTTATGTGTTTTTTATAAGTTTTTCGTTCATTAATTTTACATACATATAATTTATATTAAAAACATTTCTATAAAAAAACGTTTAAAAATATAAAAATAGTAGCCCACCGACATCAGGAACAGGATCCAAGCTGCCAGCAGTCAGGGCTCCAGAGAGAGGAACTTCCTAACGATACGCGCCGTGTCCAGAAGTACCGCTTTCTGAATCAAGCCCTTGATCCAGCTGCCTAACGAGAGCCTCATCAGATGTTGATCGAGGCTCTTGGCTTTAAGCCATTGGCTGTAACGACTGTCGGCACAATGACTGCTGAGTCAACATCCCACATGTCAACAATCTCGTGTGCCAAAGCAAGATATTTGTTTTTTTATCATTTTCGGCTTTCACGAGATTCTCGTCATGCGGGACAGTGATAACAACAATCATTGCGCGGCGCTCTGATCGATCTATCACCACTATATCAGGCTTATTATTAGTAGGTATTATTTATTCTCTCATACGAATCAGATAAAAATCTAATAAAATAAAAATCAGATAAAATTATCTGGTAAGTAATCTAAATTTTGTTTGTTTACTATTGTTTTCGCAGCATTTTTCACCTTAATACATATTTATTTAGATACATATTATTTTGGAGTTTTTTTGTTAATGCAGCGATTTTTACCTGACATATACTTAACGTGATAGGCCCCAATTTAGTTCAAATAAACTTTATGCTATAAAATATCGGTTTAATACCCGTGTTAATAGTGAAACAATCGCCATAAAACTTGTTAACGGCCAACAAAATAAATTATTGAGACGAATTGAATGCTATAAATTGTTATCAGACGACAGATTTTATTAGTATCTCGCTTAGGGTCAGTCTGTGGGTCAGGCTTTAGTTTCTAAATAATACATCTTCTTAGAATGGATGTGTGAATTTAGGCCCTTTTGGTTGCGGAGGTCAGATAGCTGTCATTTTGGATAAAATCAATTGCACTGACAAAATCTAGTTAGAAAGAACCAAAAAATATTTATTTCGGACTCGTACAGACTATTACAGAAGTTGAAAAATTTACAAAAAAAGACAACAAAAATTCAAACAACTTGAGCGAGGCCAAAATTATCTCAAAAAAATGACGCGATATTAAAAAAAAAAACAAATAGCCGCAGCGATCCTTTTCAGATAGGACTGTTGTCATGCCACGGACAATAACGACACAAATAAATAAATAGATTACATGTTAAATTAGATGTTATCAGTACAGTACACCTCAATAATGCACACAATGCACAAAAGATAAGATCATACACGTTCATTAATGTACTTCCTCATGCGTCAAATCTTAAATATTATCTACTGATGCTAAAATAACGTACTTAGCTCAAATATAAATAATTTTCCACTATCCGTTACCAGTTCTACATCAAGCATTACCAGCTAATTTCATCATTGTACACCAACCCTAAACTCATATAAACGTTTTGCTTGCCTCAAACGTCATCAGCGATTTTCCATCAATGTACTCCAATCCTAACTCCCAGTGGGATTGCGAAGTACTTTGCATGCAGGTGTTACAGCGACGGAAACGTTCCTACAACGTTTTAAAATTTTATTCCGAAGCGAAGAGAATTTCGGTGCGCTTTATCGACTCATAAGTAGGTAGGATTTTTTGTAATTATATTGGTCGCAGTGTGGAGGGTAACTTTCGGGAATTATGTTTGAGTGCTGGCAACTTTGACGTTTAAATTCCATGACATTTCTAATTATAGGGAACTAGCTTATGCCTTCGGCTTCGCTCCCGTTAATTAAGCTCAAAAAAACTCTAAACACGCTACTAAAGTTTCTATGATAATATAACTCAATCATGATTCGAAAGACACGTGGCGCCATCTATGAACGTTATTGTTGTTTTCATCGGGAACAGTACTTTTTTTCGGGACGAAAGATACCCTATGTCCGTTTCTGTACACCTGACAACGTGTATGCAAAATTTCACGATGATCGGTTCAGTGGTTTAGGTGTGAAAAGGTAACAAAAAACTTAGTTTCGCATTAAAATTATTAGCTAGGATTAGGATGAGATAAGGATAGATTCCTTTTGCAGCTATTTTGCATACATCGAAGCTACATCGTGTTTTGGCGGACAGTCGTATTGCATCTGAAACTGAGCCATTTCGTGGATGCTAGAGCCTCGCACTTAATCGCTGTGACTGACATTCGTATGTGTGAAGTAGTGAAGTATTCAGTCGCGGCATCCAGCGACAAAAAGCGATTAAATCGTTGATAAAAGATACTGTTAAATAAGGAAAGAAAAACCGTCTTCAAAAAAATATTTGTAAAGAGTAAAACACGCCGAACTAAGTTGAAGGTATTTTTCTATTTTGAGTGGTATGAACAATATATATACAAGGCGACAGGGAAAGTCGTACTGAATATTAAAGGACGTTATTTTTCAGGTCATTTGTGATGGATTTGATTTCGTAATATGGTATCCGAAACTTAACCGCCTATGGAGATATTGAATTTTAAAGATATTTTTCATGTTGTGTAGTACAACACTTGGGCCTATTCAAATAACATTTTTTTAAGATTTTATGAACATACCTAGTAGATGTTATACCTTTTTGAATAGCTAAACAGACGTAGAAGTTTTTAAAATTATTTGCAGAATAAGTTCCATACATTTTTGTTTGGTAAAAACACTTAGTGAAAATTCTTTAATTCTAACCGTTGTCGAGCAGTCTTTTTAAGCTGTTATAAGTAGGTTCAGTTTTTGTTAATCATTTTTAATTGACATCTCTAACAAGATACAAAATAAAACGGACCCTAGGAGCTCTGATCCCACAAAAACACAAAAAATAAAGGATTTTTTAAAAATATCTTTAAAATTCAGTATCTCCAGAACGGTTTAGTTTCGGACACCATATTACAGAATCAAATCCATCAGAAATGACCTGAATAATAACATCCTTTAATATTCAGTACGACTTTCCCTGTAACCCTGTATATGCGATTAAAGCAATCGCGAGGGATTTGCTGTTATCCATTGAAGAGTTCCATTATCTATATCCGAAGTTCTTCATCAGATATTCACATAATTCGTATGGGACGACCCCTGAAGTACGGGGGTACCCCCCTGTACCTTAACAATAAAATTACCATCGAAATCGGTCCACGTGGTAAAGAAAAAATCCAACGAATTGAGAACTTCCTTCTTTTTTTTGAAGTCGATTAAATAGTATCGTATTTGCCTTTTTAATACAGGCTGTAAACGAATTCGTGTAATTCCTTCAAACCGCGTGATCTACTGGTGACACTGATTGACCCTGCATAGGGTAGAATCAACAAAAAAAGGTTTCAAAAAATGAACCATCGTATTCTGTATCTGAGTGATTTAGCGTCCCGAATTAACTGACTGCGTGGAGCTATAGCGCGCTAGTCGTGCCCGTTAGCTGTGTCGCCGTGCCTTCATTAATATTACGCATGGCATCGAAAATTTGCATCTCAAAAAAAAATTGGAAAGAAGTTTTTTTTATTTTGAATCGATCTAAATCCCGTGCGGAGTTAATTTATACCATTAATAGATCATATGGTTTGAAGGAATTACACGAATTCGTAAACACCATGTATACACGATCATTTTTCTGATCAAAACCATTCATACTCTTTGCTTGACCAAGAAATTGAACTCAAACCCCCAAAGATTAAAAGTTCTCTAAACTCATCTGCTATCGATGATTCATTTTACCATCATGGAAATAAAAAAACACACAGGAATAACCAATGCATATTTATGGTTTAATCAAACTCCGATACTTTTTTTAAAATTCAATAAAACCTTCATGGAATCGATGTGTACCCTTTTTTAATCCCACATAAATATTTTTAAGGGTCATGCTCGGGGTCACACTCACGGGGCTTTGGTTTTATGAGTGCTCACAATGCTGTTAAAATGTAATAAAAAAATGTTGAAGTTAGGTTTTATTTCTTAATCTGTCAAATGGGATGTACTGGGGAATTCACCGATACATTTCTCGGTATTTCGAATAATTTGCGATTTTAAAATATTTGTTCTTTTTTATTATTCCACTTGGTCGCGTTTGACCCTAGTTGCACATGATGGTAAAAGTAGACAAGGTCCAAGATGGAGCACACGAATCCAAGTAACAGAGATATATAGTGATTCCCCTATACGCCTCTGGCTCTCACATACACACGACGGAACACAGCAAACTGCTTAGCGCCGGACTTTAATGTGAAGGGGGTAACTAGGGCGAACTGTATAGATCCTACCACCAAGCGTGCTGGGTTTTATTGAATGACATAAGACTGGTAATCTCGAGATTGTGAGTTTGAACCCACTAGTTGCACAAGCATATTTTAGCTTCGTTTAAGGGATGTACTTAATGTGCAACAACCAAGCTAGTATTTTTAAAACGTTGTAAGAAATATTTGATAAACAGGCTCAATGAACTTGAATCATCAATCAATTGACGACACGTTTAGTGCAGTGGCTAAGCGATTGGCTTCTGCGTTACGGGTCGTGGGTTTGATTTCCACACGGAACAAAAATTTGTATGGCCTACAGATGGTTGTTTCGGGTCTGGGCGTTTGTTTGTGCGATTAGTGTCTGTAAACGCATCCACGATACAAGAGAAATCTTAGTGAGGGGAAAAGTTAAAAAAAAACCGAGATTAATCTTCCAACATTGGTTCTCACAACGCGTCTGTCAGGTCACAGCAACACGGCTATCATCAATTCAGTTTACAGATACCGTAAGTGACGTCACAAATATGTGGAACATGAAAAATTACCTTACTACGTGCACTCTACCACAAACGAGCTACAATTTTGATAAAATAACAATTAGTTTTATGAACGCTTCTTTCTTTTTTTACAAAAAAACTTTATAAAGCGATGTTATTAGTATCTGTTATAGCCCCTTAGCGGCGTCGTAACTGACACCATATTTAATTTTATTATCATAATTATTTGAATATGAGTATGCTTCCGGCTCGCATCTCTAACATTCCGAATTCATGTGCAGATCACAAATTGATTATTACTTGGTGAAGAAAAAACATCGTGAGAAAACCTGCACACCTGAACAGGCTCCATAAAGTTCTCGATGGTGAGTGGTGTGTATTCCGCCACCCCGCGCTAAGCCACCGTGGTGGATTAAGGCATAAACCCTTCCCATTCTGAGAAGAGGCCTGTACCTAACACTGGGACAGAACTGATTATGTTATTATCATCTCTCTATTTTTCTTTCCTTGTTTTTGAATATTCCGTATACAAGGTGTAACATAAATAACGCACAACCTCTTAAGGGGTCACTGTACTCATCATTACGAACAACTTTTACTATGGGACCAAACCTGAAATCACGAAAAAAAATCAGCTATTCCCTACATTTTGACGAGTTATGCGAACATAAATGTAGGGAACATCTGTTTGTTTTTTTCGCGATTTCCGATTTGGTCCCGAAGTAAAAGTTGTTCATAGTAATGAGTACAATCTCCCATTTCGGTTTGACGAGTGTCTACAATTTCAGACAGTTTAAAAAATATAAGTCTTAATTAAACTCGTATTGCACAGAAAGATGTTAAAGAACAATTTTCACAATCAGACACCTAAAACAAATGCCAATAACCTCAAATAAGAACCTTAGAACATGTTTTGTCAACAAAACTGCATTCCCAAATCCCGTACGCTACATTAAATACGAAGTTAACCCCACCAACACAGGTCATACATCTACCCACCACCAAAGACACAAGCTTTACAATATAAACGAATTTACAGCGAACCTTATTAAATTTCTTATTACTTTCAACCGGAGGTCTCATCTTTATGCAAAATTCTGTTGCCATATGGCCAGGTGTGACACGAGAGATAAACAGAAGTACCACTCCATAATGCTCTATGAAAAATCACGCCAAACAAAACATAACACCGCTGACTAAGTGTGGTCTACGCCTGGTCAGTGCCCAAGTGTGTTCTACGCCTGATCAGTGACCAAGTGTGTTCTACGCCTGGGGCCCAATTCTCCTAAAATAAATTGTTGCCAAACGCAATCGAACCACAACCGTCAGTCAGTTTTTGTTTTCGAAAACTTTCAAAATGATTGATTTCGTTTTTTGTGTCAAACAATTTGATAGCTTTTGAAATTGAGAACTGTCTGAATGAACGGTTCGGCCTTGGTTTGGTTGTGATTTATCAAGATTTATTTTAGGAGAATTAGGCCCCTGGTCAGTGACTAAGTGTGTTCTACGCCTGATCAGTGACCAAGTGTGTTCTACGCCTGATCAGTGACCAAGTGTGTTCTACGCCTGATCAGTGACCAAGTGTTGTCTACGCCTGTCAGTAAATAAACTTGGTCACTGACCTATTATCCCGGGACGGGCTAGAATATAAAACATCCTCACCGCACGCTGTCAGCCCTATGACCAACCTTGCTGGCTGGCTAATATTTTCACCACGGCATGAGCTATTCTTATAATAGCTCATGCTGACACGAGAGAAGAAGATGATGTTGTTGGTGTATAGGCGGAGGTAACCCCTGTCCTTCCTGGCGTGTGCCACCGATAATCTATACCATACCACCGTACCATATAGCGAGCGACTATTTCTACGTGAGTACCTTCTCGCGCATTGTAAGGAGTTAGCTTTCTGTTCTTTCCTATTTCATGTGGCTAAGGTCAAAGCCGAGTGCTATACTATTTTTGGAATAAGGAAAATACATGACGGGATCCCACCGCTCTTAAATTACAGATAAATATGGCTTTCCGGATTAAAACAGACGTCTATGTTGTGATTTTACAAGATTTGTTTTTTTTTATTCAATTTCGCTTGCTGAGATTTTAAACTAAGTTATAACCGTTACCGAAGCAAAAATCTCAAATTAGTCATTCTCCGAACTTAAGCCAAGTTGTACTAATTGCATATTGACATTGTAGTTTTGCCAATACATTTGAAGCTATTGTTAGATGTTTCATTCATAAGCTCACGCCTCTTTCCCATAGGAGTAGGCAGAAACTACAGATCCCTACATGCTACGATCCTTACATACTCCTTTCGCTTCGTCCGCGTTCATACTTCTTGTCATACACGTACGCCGTTGGAGAGTACTCTACCATCGGAATGAAGAATGTAGTAAGTGCAATTTTTATGTAGAATACTTAACCTTTTGCGTCTGTGTATAACCTGTGGCGGCATCTATCTCGCCACATGCGAACTATCCTACATCGCGCAATCAAGATTTAACACGCAGATAGTATATATACAACCTCCCACTATCAACCGTTGGGCAGCAGCCCGCCAGGCACAAGACTCCGCCTGGTTGGAGAATCCTCCCTTTGGTTGGAGGAACACCACACCAAGTTTCTCCACATTGGTGACCCCGGCGTGATCGTCATAGACAGTGTTTCCACACTGGTGACGTCACACACAACCTTCGCAGCCTCGGCAGCCACATCATCACTCCCTCAGCAGCTCAGCATTCAATCGAGCAGCAAGCAGCGAGTCCCACAGCCAGCCAGCATCCTCGGCTTCAACGGGTGATGTGACCACTAGCCTGCAGCGAACGCGCAAGCCTGGTCACGACCCTCAGCCCACTCCAGCATCATGGCGCATCATACTGCACTTCGGCCGGTCAACTAGCAGAGGCACTTCTCTCCTGGTCGACGCAGCCCACAGCCACCACTCACCGCTCACAGTTCCGACTAACTGCAAACTACGCGGCATCCAGTTCCGACTCAAGCTCTCTCAAGCACTCTGGCAAGTTCTCAAGACTCAACGACCGCTGACTCATCAAGACGATCGACCTCCGGTCTCAGAGGGGGAGTGATGTGGCGGCATCTATCTCGCCACATGTGAACTATCCTACATCGCGCAATCAAGATTTAACACGCAGATAGTATATATACAACCTCCCAACATCAACCGTTGGGCAGCAGCCCGCCAGGCACAAGACTCCGCCTGGTTGGAGAATCCTCCCTTTGGTTGGAGGAACACCACACCAAGTTTCTCCACAAACCCAACACTAAGGTTCAATATTCTATATTAAAAAATACACTTACTGCACTCTTGGTTATGACGGCAGTACTACGAACCTGTCCTTATTGAAGATCATTACAGATAACATCGATGTATCTTCTTCTAGGGCGGCCTCTACAGGCGTTTCTACTGACATTCGCCTCATAAATTCCCTTTGTTAATCATCGTTCACTCATTCTCTCAACAGATTCACTCACAACTCATTCACCTATTCTCTTTGATAGATGTACAGACTCCAGCACATAAAGCTACTACAATCTGTCAAATTTCTATAATAGATTGCATCTTTATCGCAAAAGCATTAGGTTCAAGGTTGATTGGGAACATTTGACAGTTTCGGGTAGGTTGATGTGCTGGTGTCTGTACATTTAAAAAAAAAATCTATTAGAAATTTCTGACGCGCACTTGTAGGCACTCTACCCATACATTTTCTAGTAGAGCCCACATGCTGCTGGATCCAACAAATTCTGACAAATTCTGAGCATTCTTCCGAAATTTCTTATAGGTACTGTGCAACCAGGCTTATTCCGGGAGCCGCTTGAGAGCTTTTTGTATAAAAGGTACCGGCAAAAATTATAAAAATCCCATACGCAATAAAAGTAACAAGTAATTTAGATCCTAATTGAGATAAAATCTTCACACACAAGTGTTAAACAAAATATTTATTGGCTATTACTTACAAGTCCTTACAATTCATAAGTTTTCATATTTCTGGCCACAAAGTTATACGCTAACAAGTAGAACTTTTTAGCACCTTGTTTCAAAATTGTTCGGGAAAAGATACTTGGTCCTCCTTTTTGTGTAGCTACTTAAAAACATTGTATAAAGTAAAGTTTCCAGTGTAACAGTTTATGGAAAAACTGATTTTTGGATTGATTTATAACGGAGGCTTAGCAGCGCACTGCGGTGCATAAGCGATTGAAATAAATGTATTAATATTCACGTATGGCTACACTAAATACCAAGAATCGCAATCGTGTATAGTGTAGCCACACACGTGAATATTTAATACATTTGTTTCAATCGCGTAAGTGTCCCAGTTCGCATTTCGGCTAAGTTTAGCATCGACCGCGATGTAGGGCCATACGTGGGACACAAAAATACTTGATATACTTGTGGGGGAATAGCTCAGAGTAAAACAATAGGTAGCATCCAACAAAAACTATTTCTTTCTTTAAAAAAATCATCGTACAATGTCTTGCAGTCACGTCCGCAATCCTAATCCTTCCTATTTCGAAAACCTTCTTCCTTCCCTTTCTCTCCTATGCATTCAACCTTTTCACTCACTCCTACATTCCATTTCCCACATATCTAAGCTTAAATATGCTAAATTGAAGTATAATAAACTAAGGTTGAGCTACACGATGTCTGATGCATGCCTGCCGTCAGTTGGGACAGGTCAACTCAAACCTGCCATGGCTCTTTCCTCAAAAGGCCATTCCAGACGTTGCCCTACATTGTTACAATCGCATAGTTTTATACCACAATGTCTGGACTTTAAAGGAGACCTTGACCTCTGAATTTGTTTCGGCTTTTCTTCTAAGAGCTAGTCAGATAGGAAATGCCGGTGCCATCTAGTCTTAAAAAAACATTACATTGACTTGTAAAAGTGTCTGTAACAGATTTATTTACAGAAAGAAATATTATTTATCATTTCATTTAACAGATTAACATAGCTGGAGAACTGATGACGAATTTGGGGAAAAAAATATTAAAACGATTCCAAAGTGCCCAAAGCATGTTTTTTTGGGTTTTTTTTTTTTTTGATAAAGTCATATAAGTAAATAGTGCGCAGTAGCTTAATCACGCTCTGCCAGACTGTCGATTTCAGATTCACCAACATTTATTAGTCCGGGTTTTCATAGTTTCAAAGTGCATAAAGTACCTTCCACACAGCTCGGAGTCTGGATTTGTGCCCGGTTGATGGCAATAGGCTCGCCCCCTATTACGTGGGACTTAAACATAACGGCGAAACGCGGGTGTACTATACACCTCTGCCAACCCTTCGGAGAATAAGGCGTGAAGTTATGAAGAAGTTAAAGTACCTTCCCCAAATTAGTCATCAGCTCTTGGGCTAACAACTTCATTTTATCAAATTAATCACCCATCTCACAAATCACCGTTCGCAGCAGCGCTCATTGGGAGGCCCATGTAAAGCTGGACGAACACAGACTGATATGTAAAATAATGCGGAAAAAGCCCTCAGTTTATTTTCGATAATCCATAAAAAGCTATATTAAATCACGCGATGTCAGTCGGCCGCAGTGGCGTGGATAATCCTGTAGGCCGTTGTCATATTGGGAGATGAGCGAAGGTTATTCGTTCAGATATTTATGCGATACAGAACGAGTTGTTTTGGTGTCCTCACTGATTGGGTTGCGGAGGTCAGTATGCAGCCCGTGTAAAACTTATTGGTGTTTAAGTTGTTTATAGAAAAAAAAAAAACCTAAACCAATACAGGCGCATAAGAAAAGTCGAATTTAGGTGCACGATTCCATTCGTTTTCTATGGAGAAGAACCGGCAAGAAACTTCATGGTTAATCTTTTATAAAGGATATATTTAACAATTTCAGTGAATACAGTATATATTACGATTTATTATGTATTATAACTTTTAACAGCAACCACTTGCCATCAGGCGGCCTGGGGCCCAATTCTCCTAAAATAAATTGTTGCCAAACGCAATCGAACCACAACCGTCAGCCAGTTTTTGTTTTCGAAAACTTTCAAAATGATTGATTTTGTTTTTTGTGTCAAACAATTTGATAGCTTTTTAAATTGAGAACTGTCTGAATGAACGGTTCGGCCTTGGTTCGGTTGTGATTTATCAAGATTTATTTTAGGAGAATTGGCCCCTGAAGGCCTGTTTGCTAACCTATTATTTAAAAAGCTGACTGACTGCCTCGTTGATCTAGTGGTCGCCAGCGCAACTGCTGAGTATAAGGTCCTGGGCTCGATCCCAGGTTGGCATAGTGTTATTAAATAAAAAGAATCGTGTGGAACGTCTCTTCTGTCTCTATCCCAGTCTAGTCCCAGTATCCCGAAGTCTGGATTTGTGTTATGTTGATAACAATAGGCTCGCCCCCTAATACGTAGGATTTAAATGTAACGGTGAAATGAGGGTGTACCACTATACACCTCTGTCTAACCGTTCGGGGACTACAGGGATATGTTAAAAACAAAAAAGGGGCACATTTTTTTGTTTCTACTTATTTTTTTCTTCACGCAATATTTTTCATAGAAACACTTCACTTTCGTTGCAAATCCGATAGAACCCTTCCTGTCAATTTATTGTTCCGAAAAAATAACGGTAAATATATTCAATTTATTTTCTGATACAAAAAATACGCGCGTCAAAATATGAGATCTTTGTTATACTTTTATGATCACCGTTAGCGATTGTAGGTAGGTAGGTAGAGAACTTATTTAGATTTTTAATCTGTAGGTGCTCTCACAAAACCTCCGGAAATATATTGAAACATTTGTAAACGTTCGACAAATCCATAAATATTTCACATACAATCCCTAGCATTTTTTCTAGCAGTTTCAAACAGTAACGTGAAAAGTTTAGAACTGTTAACGAATGATTGTGAAAATTTTTCAACAAAAACTTTAGTAACCTTTTGCTACAAAACAAAACTGTTTGAAACTGTTTCCAACTTTTGCATGTACGGGAGTATGGGAGAACCTTGATGAGTGAAAAAAACAAATGAATCAATTGTTCTTCTACTTCTATTTAGTAGTATTTTAATGTTAATATTGTACTTAATTTATCTATTTATTTATTTGTGTCGTTATTGAATTTGTGTCATTATTGAATTTGTGTCGTTATTGAATTGATAAGATATCTATAAGATATAGATAAAAAAAGTTAAGACTGCGGCTAATAGAAAATTGTTTTTATACATTAAGTGAATTTTTTTACTATGAAATATACTTATTAATAACTGTAAACTCACTAAGCACCTACTTACTTAATAAGTAATTCAATTTCGCATACCTTGTACAGGTGAGATGTGTTAAGTTAAGCGCTATAAAGTTTTGTAACATCTACTATGTATACCATATCTCCTGCGAATAAATATTTCGATTTCTATTTCTATTGTCCGTGGCATCACAATGGTCCTATCTGAAAATCAGCGCTGTGACATTTTTTTTAAATATCGCAGCATTTTGCTGATATAGGAGCCTTTTTCGGCCTCGTGCAGGTAGTTTAATTTATTATCTTTTTTTTTGTATATCGTTTTTGTTTCTGTAACTGTCTGTGTGAGTCCAGATAAATCATTTTTCTTTCTATCGTGTCAGCACGAGCTATACAAGAATAGGTCATGCCGTGGTGAAAAGATTAGCCAGTCAGCAAGGATGGTAGCGAGGCTGACTGCCCAGGGTCTGCCGGACGTACTGAAGTAGTATCGTCACTCGTGGAGACTGTTGTTTGAAGTTTAGGTAAATTAGCTCACCCTTTTCCGATCACTGATAATAAAATAAGCCCGAAGGCATGTTATACAATATTAATGGGAGTTTTAGCCAGTAAGGTCGCGTTTCCTACAGTGAGCATTAGAGATATTGAGCGAAAAGCAATCTTTATCAATATCATGATTGATTGTTTTTCCCGCCTCAGCTCAGTTATCCGCTGTTATAAAAACGCGATTTCTTACTGTTACCACCTTCACCACGTGGAAGTACTCCCAGCTTATGTTACAATACATTTTAAGATAATTTTCGCATGAAGTAATTAATGGTCATCACGCTGAATAACTTTAATTTCTACATGTCTGGAGCGTGTAGTTCAAAAACGGTTGAGATTATGGAAAAGTGTGTCCAATCAAAGTTATAGAAAATTTTGTAAGCTTTCATTTCATCTCACAACATTTTTCGCTACAAGGCACCGTTTTTGAGATATTGGCGAAAAACCTGAAATTGAGACCTTTGTCACCCCTCCCTCCGGCTCGCCTCCTAGACGTCAGGACTTTTAGTATGTTTTCTCCCTAAGCACCCTGAATAAGTTTCTGAAGAAATCGCTTAGGTTCCCGCTCACGCACTCTACAACTGCTTTATTGACTGGACTAAAGATTAAAATAAAAATTTAAAAATAAGCAAATAAATTAGGGAAAAAAAAGAAAAACAATTCGGTAGGTACGGCCGGTTTAAAACCAAACTAGTAGGGTAGATAGGTTAAATGCGATGTTGCCGTGTTTTACACATTGATAGACAAGTGCGATGTACAGTAAGCGTTGCTTCTACGTAGGTTTTTTTTTTTTTTTTTTGTGACATTTTGTATTTTTTTTTTGTTTCTTTTTTTTTTGGAATATATTTTTTTGTATGTTCGGACACTATAGTATTTCCGGTTAACAGGAACGCCTTTTGTTAGTGAACATGCTGTATATAGCCGTGTGTACCTACAACCCATTCATCAAAAATTATAATCTTAGCTGCCTCCAGTAGTATCCACTCGGTTAGTCGCTACCGGTTCACGAACATAATAGATGCACAGCTTTAGATTGCGAATATGACGTAAAAAATCCCAATGCGATAGTTAAAACTCGAGCACCATTGGTTAATTAAAAGTTTTATAAAATGGAAACCGATCCTCCATGGCGATGGCGGATATAAAACTATAGGTTTAGAAGCCATACCGGACAGACATAACTTTTAATGATTCAAAAACAAAGACTGAGCTGCTGCATAGTGTAGGTTGGTTTATGCTTCCGAATAGTATAAAGCTTTCTACACATTGTCTATCCAAGATGGTTTATTGTTCAGTACACTATCGTTTTGCGTCGTACATCGTGCACGGACCGACAGCAGGGATGGTCAATGCGTTGAGAGGCTGCATCGTCCTAAGTGAAAAGCGAACGCACGACCTTGCTATGAGAACTTACAAATGTACTGTGTGAAAATTTTAGATGGATGGATAGAGTAAGAGCAGCTAGCCTTATTACTATTTATTTATTTTTATTGTTTCATCAACAATAGGCATGTTGACAGCATCAATAAATTGCAAATCTAATTAGTCCGCCAGTGAGTTTTGAAAAATAATGGACACGTATTTTTTCTTTTGTTAAATCTATGAATATTTGGAAAAATAAAACGCATTCAAACTCGAGAGTGGGGGCTTGTGACGTCAGAAGTAAGTAACAATTGTACTTGCTTGTGACGTTTTGCCAATTTTAAAAGTGTCATAATTATCTTCGTCAATTTTGGTTTGCGTAACAAAAGAAAAAATACGGGTCTAATATTTTTTGATAATCTAACTGACGGATTAATTAGAATTTTTCAGTCAAATACCCTACTGCTTACACAGGTATTGTGACAAGGGTTTACATTTATAAAAAAAGAAAATAATGTAACAATCACTTACAGGTAAACTCTGTATGCATACTATCCCATCTCATTTACGTTTTTTTTGCACGACGTTTCTAGCACTCCAACTTCTGTTGATCCAGAAAAGTCTTCTGATCCTTATGGGAAACAGGATCGATTGACATCATAAAAACGTTTTGTGAAAATTGTTCTTTTCTCGCTGACTGTACATTTTTTCAAATACTGTAAAAGCGGAGCAAAATATTTCAAAAAATTATGGATCGTCTCATAATAACATTTGCATTGTGAGAGAAAGCCACATGGTGCGTATCCACACATCTCTTATTATTATCTCATACTAGTGTGCGTATGCATACATATAACTATTGTGTGGCGATAAAACCAACACTGTTTTGGCAATGGAGAATGGGGAATGGCAGGGGTCTCTTCAATAATGCTCGTTATATTTTACAATGAAATATAATTTTCGGTTTTTACCATATATACCATATTACGTAAGCACGAACCTGCATTTTATAAGGGTGCTAATTAAACAGACTTCTTTTTAATAGCATTATTCGCCTCTAAAAATCTACATTGGCTTCTAAATTACTAAGTCAGCCACAATTAACGAGCGTCTGAATGATACTATCTTAGCCACTAGTTATCTTCTATATAAGCCACTGTTCGTCACCCACTTTCATTTTCACAATAAAAACAAATGAAAAACAAAAAGCAGAGTCGACGGAGCCCCGCTGCGCGCGGCTCCTATTTCTGTCTGCAGGGTTTAAAGTAACCTAACACGAAGGGGATGACGGGGGCTTCGTTCGCTCGCTTTGCTCGCTCACTCTACCCCCCGTCATCCCCTTCGAACCTAACCTATCCGTGTCGGGGTGCCCAAAAATTTAGTTGGCGTTGTAAAAAAGTCGAACTAGTTTAATAGAGGTTATCTCATTTTCCCGTTGCTTAGTTATAAAATGAGAAGATTGGTCACGTGGCCAATAAATAAATTTGTGGCTTGATTTATTATTTCTCATTTTATAACACACTGGTGGGAGCGGGCGGTCGGATCTTTCTCGAACCAGGTTGTCTACTCCCTAGGCACGAAGTCCGTGGTTTCGGCCTTAGTTATGAGCGTTTCCTACTCCCTATCACCCACGGACATACGATTATTTTGGGACCCGAACTAAAATTGAATGACAACACGATTTGACAGTTGTCCCTACTACCGATGTGTTTTTGTCCGTCCGGAAAGTTGAACTTGACACTTGTTTTGTTCACTCCTACGTTTTGGGCTACTTTCACTCTAGCAATTTAGACAAAGAGTGGGGTGCGTCTTTGTGGATGGAACTATCTGTAGCTATAACGGTTAAAGTAGCTGCCCTTACTGCCCCATTTCAAATGTCCACCCCGTATAATTCTAGAGAAGAAGATGACAAGGGAAGGACAAAAAACCTTGATCATTCCAAAATAAAACACCAACCGTACAATAACCACCGTTATACTAATACCTCCTTCATAAAAGAGGGAACGAGTGTTATTAGTACAATTTTTATACGAAAACATTCCCCTTACCAATAAATAGGGGTAAAGTAAGTGTAACGTTTAGTCCAATTTATTCCTTTATTTGTTCGCTTTACTGATCATATTTACACGTATATAAGGAAGTTGGAACCTGTGTATATCATCCAGGCAGACAGCGAGAATGTAGGCGCGAGTATTTATTTGGAGTTTTTATAATGGATTAACTCAGAGGTTCTCAAACTTATTTCGTCTTCCGCCCTCTTTCAGAATCAATTATTTTCTAGCGCCCCCTAAAGTTTTTAACTTTACAAAATCTTAACATCACAATCGCAATCATTACTTTTACCGCATTTTACCGCCTCCCAGTAGGCCTGTAGCGCCCACAAGGGGGCGCTATCGCCCACTTTGAGAAAGACTGGATTAACTGATTGCATGTAAAAATATGTCATTATACTGATTAGTACCCAAGAAGTATAAAAAGAGTAATAAAACAAAAAAAGGCTAATTAATAATTCCACAAAATATGCGCCGAAAATTACAAAATAGTAATTTTAACAAATTATGGATTTAAATTGCCAAATTCAATTAAACGGTTATTAATTATTTGTCCTTTTAATGCATGTAACCCTAATTTTAGAATATTTAAACAAAAACATTAATAAAAAATACAAAATTATGGAAAAAAAAAGTGTTTTTTGTCGGGTTTCGCTAAGCCGGTGTGTATAACAAACCCCCTAAAATCAATTATTTATTTATTGCTACCATTGCTAGTATTCTGATAAGCCTGTAAATAAAAAAGGTGTGCATAAACAAATTTTTAATATCGCTTTATACAGATAGTTTACCAAAAACCTTTAAAAGGGATTAAAACAAACACAAATAACAAAGTTCAATCATTTGATTGATATTTGAAAAGCTCTTACAAATGCGGACAGAAAAATTGGGTAGCGTGTTAATTGAATAAAGAGTGATCTGGGAACATAAAATAGGTATTTCAAATAATAATCGTGCAGGTGACATTGTTTATGCGGTCACTAACCCACTTGCCCAGTAAGCGATGGTTTTAAAAAGGCAATTCAATTTCAATATCTTTATTGTGGATCATAGGTAGGTACACAATACAGGTCTTAAATAGTAAAATGGTCATCAGCTACGTCCCGCCCTTAGGGCATACAATAGTTACATATAAATTAATTATAAATTTACGTTATTGTTACAAATTACAGTACATTAATTAGATTCCACATAAAATATAAAAATAAAACTGTAGGAATTAAGGTAGGCACACATCAGTGGGCCACCGAACACATCACGACTGAGGGGGGCTGTATTGGAGCAGTGATTTGTCTGATAGGAAGTCTTTTATAGAGTAGTAGCACTTGTTTACTAACATATCATGGAGATTCTTTTTAATTTTTTTTCATTTCCGTAATTATTCTGGCCTGTTTTTTTCACTAGTAAACTATCACAAACTGTTGATAATGAGACAAAACAATTTGAGTTTGCTTATAATACTATTCAGGTAGCCTATTACCATTGCTTTGTGAATAATAGAATGCTGATCTTCCTGCAGTTAATACAATTATCTTTCAAGGATTAGGTGGTAGATTTTTCAAAATTTTAATACACGATAGTAAATTAGGAACCTATTTTTTCGGTATCGTGCACAGAAATAAAATTATAAAAAAAAAAAAAATTTTTTGTAATCCTACCTACATTTTTTGTATTGTGTTGCGAGCCCAAAAAATAAATACCTACCTTTTCTTTATTTATTTACTACAGTTCGCTCGCGGCTTCGCCGTATTTTTCAGGATAGTATAATTCAATCATGATTCGAAAGACACATGGCGCCATCTATTAACGTTATTATTGTTTTCTTCGAGAACAGTATTTTTTTCGGGATGAAACGTACCAGATGTCCGTTTCTGTACATCTGATAACGTTTACGCAAAATTCCAGGATGATCGGCATAGTGGTTTAGGCGTGAAAAGGTAATAAACAAACAAACAAACTTACTTTCACATTTATAATATTAGTTAGGATTAGGAAGTTAGGATAGGATTAGGATATTAGTTAGGATAGGATACGAATAAGTTCCAAAAGATAGTACAAAGCTTTTCCACGAAGCCAGATGGTTTATAACGCATGCAAGTTAGGTACTAAGAGTTCTGGTAACCCTTGGGAATAAAGCTTGCCCATATATTAATTAAAATGTAAGTAGAATGAGGAAATTGCGCTTACAGAAATGCCCGGGCACTTAAACGAGAAATATACGGTAAAGTAGAAAATATGGAGGCTTTAGTTGAGAATACACTATGTTTAAACTATTTCCCGGAGCCAATAGTTATGCAGAGATTTAAACACCTAGAAATATGTGTAATATTGTTTTCAATGAAGTGGAATGATGCGTAAATTCTCCTGTAATTGCCGTTTTTTTTGTGGCGTTTCGCCATATCTCTCTCGATAGATATAATGACGATGTTACGTGGATATTGCGCAGTTTGCAACCAAATCTTTTTTTCAATACATACAATAAATGTCACATTTTGATAACCAAGTTGTAGTGAAAACCTCAAGCACGGTAATTATAGACACAATAGATAAGACAATTAAGTGTCGTCCTGGGACGCGTGGTTCTGTCCATGGTCGGGAGCGAGAGTGCGTGGGAAGCCGTCGCCTCCTTCTACAAGGAGGTGATGGCGGCCAAAAAGGGAGCGGAGAGTGAGAGAGAGACAGCTGCCACTCTCCCTTCCTGCGCCAGACGCACCGGGCGCCGGAGGGCGCGCGACGATCTCCGGCCATGCGGCCATGTGGCCTGCGGGTGGTGGGTTACGGGACCCGTCGTCCGATCAGTAACAGGCCCGAGAAGGCGGCGCGCAGTATTCCGTGCGCGCCTCTCAGGAGAACGTGGGGCTAGGCCCCACAGTAGGAGAGGTCCGCCAGGAGCTGGCGGACTGAGTCCTGCCGGGTTTGCGGTGCATGCAGCTGTGAATCCCGCGACCCCGGCCAAGGGCCAGGAGAAGGAACACCGTGGGTTTTTAGCCGGTATGGGTCTAGAGGAACTTTATCTTAAACCGTTACTAGCTCCTAATCGTGGACATTAAGTGGTTTTTTATTCTACCTTCTAAAACCCCTAAAAATACAACAATCAGTTATGCTAATTGTATAAAGACCGGAACAATTTCATTATTATAGATAAATTAACTGACAGTGCAATCAGAGTTAATTATCGGTTTAATTACGATAATGATTGCACGTGCAATCTACACGAGGCTAATACATAAATTGAAATATAATTATAATTAGATAGTAATAAATGAACTGCAGCTAAGCCAAAATACTGAAACATCAAAGAGAGATTAGTTTCAAGTCATTGCCTCTTCTTGGGAGAGGTCTATTTTTAATAATATAATGTTATGACCGCTGTCCACCCAATGGGTTTCTGTAAGAAATCACTGTTAGTAAAAAAAAATCTAATGAAATTACAGATATCAATCTAGTAATCATTTTAGTTACTTATACCGTTTCAATTGAAATAAACAACAATAAGTTATTAGCTTTAACATTTAAATCAATTTATTTAAAAACAAGACTAACTTTCAAACAGGTTCTTTGACTACATAACTACTAAACTATGACTCCAAGAGCTAACTTTTATTTCCATTTAACTTTCCTTGCATAATATTTAGATTGCCCAGCACTCGTACTTTGTCTGCACTGCACTGTAATAATATTTTACTTTTGCAATTTTATCATATTTATCTAAGGTTCACTATATCAATTCGCTTATTTACTTTCTATCTAATATTCCAGTATTCGTGGCCAATTAATAATATTTGTACTTTATGGGAGGTACCTCTATTTGCTGTAGGGATTCAAGTTTTAACTTACTATGCATATTATTATGTGTAGACAGATTATTGCCGTCTCCTTCAAATTTCAAATTTGCCCTTATTTCTAAATTAAGGATACTCGTACAGCCAACAGAAATGTTCGATTAATATTTTAGAATTTCGAAACTAATTATCTCTAGATTTAATTTAAAATCAAAAAAATATTATTTTCTTTGAAGAATTATCTACTCTATCGTAATTAGTAAAAAAATTGGGGTGCATGAAAATAGCCTCCACAAGTGACGATACTTCAGTACGTCCGGCGCACCCTGGGCAGTCAGCCCCGCTACCAACCTTGCTGACTGGCTAATCTTTTCACCACAGCATGAGCTATTTTTGTATAGCTCGTGCTGAGAGAAGAAGTAATAAAAATAGTAATTGGCATATTAACATACTTACATACATCACTTTTGAAAATGTTTCAAAAGTGATTTCATGATCATTTAATTTTTGTGAGCGATCATCTTATTTCTATGGTGTATTTTTAGTTATTATTTACTTGACTGCGTTTGACCCTAATGATAAGCGCAGATAGGGTCTAAAATAGGGCACACCGAGTAACAAAGATATACAATGTGTGCGGTCATGGACTAGCAATATTCTAGGTACATATAAAACAACTATTCTAGTACACAAATACACTATACACTAGGGTCCAATCCACTTCCATTTTTTTGTCGAGACATTCTGTACATGTGTACAAAAAAAGTCATATCTCTCAAAGTTTTGGTCCTACTGAGATAAAAGTAGGCTTAATCGGAGGGCAACAATATTGTCTATCGTTTACATTAAAATACAATGGGTTTACATAAAGACATACAGTTGTAGACAATATCTCAACAAAAAAAGCAAAATGGCTGCCAAATAGCGGGGAAGTTTCCGGGACCCTATTATGTAGTGTATTTGTGTACTAGAATAGTTGCTATATAAGTACCTAGAATATCGCTAGTCCATAACCGGACACACTGTAAAGTGGTTCCGTTATACCCCTCTGACTCTCACGACGGAACCCAGTAAACTGCTTGGCGCCGGACTTTAATATGGTGTGGTGGTTTAATAGGGTGGTAGCTAACCAAGCGGACCGTATAGATCCTACCACCAATTGTGCTGGGTTTTGTTGAATCGTACAGCACGCGTCTATCCCAGCGTGTGGGGAGACCAATTTTGCTGCAAAAGACTTCTAATTCCTGCAGTACAGTAATGGTGTGTGCACACAGACTAGACTTGCCAACCGTCCCGCGAGAGCCGGGACGTCCCGTTTCAGGACCTTTAGAGGATGTGTCCCGCGAAAGACGTGTGCGGGACGCCAATTGTCCCGTTTTATCGTACCTACGGCTAAACCTTCGGGTACAAGTCGGAATTTAGTGAACGCACGTTTTGTTTAACTAAGAGAGTGGAGATCGCGACCGCGAGTCTCGCGTCGAACGAACACAATTACAAAGTAAAACATTCAATAAAACTATTTAAAATAATTTCTAATTGTATTTTTTGCCACCCTATAACTTGACAGTTGGGTCCCGCTTTTTTTTGCCATGTCCCGCATTTTGATTGCCAAAGTCCCGGTAAATTCATACATTGAGGTTGGCAAGCCTAACACAGACACACACCATTTCATTACACTCACCATGCACCAGTATACTCGTAAAATTATTCCACAGTAGTCGTCCACCAATCAACAGTTAATCTGCAGACTCGATACCCGACTACCCCGTAACCGAGTTACCGAGAGGCAACCCTAAAGAGATTACAGAGACCAAATAACAGGCCGCCGCGGCACCGTTACGACTCCGGATATACGTTGAATCAATTTACTTGCAGCAACTCTACTAAAATTAGAATATCACTTGCGGTAATGGTGAAGAAAAACATGGTGAGGAAATATGCACACCTGAGAGGGTTCCATGAAGTCTCTCATTCTGAAAAAAAACGGTATTAGAGAAAGAGAAAATAAAAAGAGACGGTATTAGGCTGATTATGCTAAATAGTACCCACCCTGTCATGGTGGCCCGGAGGTTATGGACCCGCTTTTTAACCACCGGGTTATGGGTTTAAACCCTGGCAAGTACCAATGTGTTTCAATGTCATATTACGTAACTTTTAGTTAACTAAGACATCAGGTTCTCTCCCTCTTTAACTCAAACGAAATCCCATGGACATGTGCGTTGTCCCCACCCTCACCTATGGAGCGCAAACTTGGTCGCTTACTAAACATCAGAAGTCCGCACTTGGAGTCTGCCAACGAGCTATGGAGCGAAGTATTCTGGGTGTCAAACTTACGGACCGCATCAGAAACTCCACACTTCGCTCCAAAACACAAATAGCCGATGTTGGCCTCACAGCTGCTAGACTAAAGTGGAACTGGTCATGTCTGCCGCATGTCGGAGGAGCAATGGGCTAAAATAACCAGTAAGTGGATCCCAACTGGCAGAAAACGACCACGCGGCAGGCCCAGAAGAAGATGGCGGGATTCTCTGGACTCATTTTTAAAGGATTGGCCTACTATCGCACTATATCGCGAAAGGTGGAAGAAGGGAGGGGAGGCCTTTGCCCTGCAGTGGGACAACATGGGCTCATAATAATAATAAGACATCACTGACACGCGGTAAAAGAAACACATCATCACGATTTTGACAAAGTTGACATCGATGTCTTATTTGGGAACATCGATGTACCTTATAGAAAAACCAACGGCAGTCGCACATTTTTGCGTCAGCGTAAAAATCATTTTATTGATGCAGCACAGATAAATAAACAGTCGTCTTGGAGTCGCACACAGTTCGATAGTGATCAGTTTTACGAAGTTTGCCGATCCGATTGTTGTGTCTTACTGTCCCCTATTTCCCACTTACCTTGTATAGATATTTCTATTAAAATCTTTATAAGCAGTACGGCCTCTTGACTGAGTAATAGCCCTCATCGATCGGCCTGCAAGCTCAAGCATAAAATATTATTTTAAAATTACGTAATACACACATATTCCCCTGTATATTTTATAAGAGCATATTAGACACATTCATCACGAAGATAAAACATCCGAAGCTCTTCTGTTGAACGATCACTCCCCCGAGGAATTCTAACGGCATTGTGTGAATAGAAACGGAGGAATATGGGATAGTATTCCGCATTTGGGTAATATGAAAGATTCATCATTCTTGTGTTGTGTTTACTAATAGGGGTTGTATTATCTTTTGGGGAATATTTTGTGTGAAAGTTATATCGTAAAGGAATATAATAAACTTTCGGACAAAATATTATACATAGAACTAAAAGTTTTGCTCGTAATCTTGCATTGTGGTATTATAATATCACTATACAAGACTATTGAAGGACTAGTTGTTTATTTTAGACTTACTAATTATTTATAACAATTCAACGAGCTCTTATTTCTAGCATAAGGGTGCCTTTACACCAGAGATGTGCTATGCAGCTATGCTGCGAGAAAGTAAAATCTAAGCTACGAAACTATCTGACCGTTTTCACTGATGCTAAGCTATGTAGCGGTGCGAGTAAGATGTGCCTACTGTAGGTACATTGCCCTGCACATAGCTACACCAGTCGCAACCAATCATAGCACGCATCCATAGCTCGCATCCATGGCACGCATCCACAGCACGCATCCTTCCATATAAAAAACATAGCTTAGTTGTATCAGTTTCCACCAGTGCTATACTATTTGGACCAATGAATATGATTGATGGATATCAAACGCATCCATAGCAACGTTGCATAGCACATCTCAGATGGAAAGGCGCCCTATATGGATGCGTGCTATGCATGGTCGCGAGTGGTGTAGCTATGTGCAGAGCAGTGTACCTACAGTAGGCGCGCGTTTGTCACCGAACACATCTTACTCGTTCCGCTACGTAGCTTAGCATCAGTGGAAACGGTCACATAGTTTCGTAGCTTAGCTTTTACATTCTCGCAGCATAGCTGCATAGCACATCTCTGGTGGAAAGGCACCCTAACTTTTGCCCCGTGAGAGGATGGACTAGATTCTAGAATATAAAACTTCCTCGCAACACACTGGTAATAACCGCGTGTTGTAAGATTTTACACAACCCAGCACGCTTGATGACAGGATCTATACGATCCGCCTGATTGGCTACCACCCTCACATTAAAGTCCGGCCAACAGTTTACTGTGTTCCGTCGTGTATATGTGAAAACCAGAGAAATATGTTGGAATCCGTCTATATCTATTTGGATTTGTGTGCTTCATCTTAGACCCTGTCTTTGCTTACCAACACGTGCGACTGGGGTAAAACACGAAGGTTTTGGTGCAGTGGCTAAGTGATTGGCTTCTGCGCTACGGGTCGTGTGGGTTCGATTCCCACACGGAACAAAAATTTGTATGGCCTACAGATGGTTGTTTCGGGTCTGGGCGTTTGTTTGTGAGAATTGTGTCTGTAAACGCACCCACGATACAAGAAAAATCTTAGAGTGGGGCAAAGTTTTTTTTTTTTTTTTTAAATATAATGTTATTAATTCAGAAAACAATTCAATTCGTCTCCTGTTTTTGTTTCCCAAAGTTGACACAAAACCAGATGACACGTTTTTTATTGTTTTTAAAAAAGAGATTGTTTATTGTTTTCAAAACAGGAGAATGTCTTTTATTTCTTGAAAAAAAAAATGAAAGAAAATCTCCGAGAAAATTCTCCCGAAAAAAAATGTTTTCGTAAGGAAGTCTCCAGTTTTTGTCTCTGTTCTTTGAAGTTTAGGTAAATTAGCTCACCTTTCTCCGATCCGTGTCTATAACACATAATAAACACACTACTTTTGAGGCTTCCCATTGTGTTTCACTCCAGATACCGCTAGTCTAAAGCATTATTACAAAGACTACAATGTCAAAACAGTACTCAGAAGCCGAAATAGGAATAATAACATTTCACTGTAGATAAAATCTGTCACGTATGCCTACACAATAGCTTAGCTTACTATTGTTCATATTATGGCTGTATGAAGGCTCAGAGATCAACGACCTTAGCTAGAAATGGAGCTAAATGTTAATTAATTAATTTTGGATGTGGAAATATAGGGGTGCTTGAGTTTGGACCAGGCTGCAGAAAATACCTACGACGAAAGATGCGAACCTCAGTGCGAACCCATTGTAACATGTGGTCAAAACAAAACTGAGCAATGACATCCTAATATTATAAATGTGAAAGTAAGTTTGTTTGTTACCTTTTCACGCCTAAACCACTGAATCGATCATCCTGACATTTTGCATATACGTTGTCAGGTGAACAGAAACGGACATAGGGTACTTTCATAACGAAAAAAACTGCTGTTGCCGAGGAAAACAACAATAACGTTCTTACGATAATAGATGACGCCACGTTTCTTTCGAATCATTATTGAATTAAATTATTAAAGAAACTTTAGTAGTGTGTTAAGAGTTGATTGTCAAATTTAATGCGAGCGAAGCCACGAGCAAAAGCTAGTAGGATAATAAAGAGCTAAGTTGAATAGAACATGACGTACAATGGATGGATGGGCAGCAGCGTTCTCCGAGTACTTTAACAACCATACTGCGATCGCCAACCAGGCTGAACATGGCTTGGGGGAGGCCTATGTCCAGCAGTGGACGTCTTTCTGCAGAACGGTGATGACGGACAATTTGTCGATCATCGAAATTGCTCAACAAAATTGAGCGAATATTTGAGCATATAGTACTATTTTGTATTTTTTGCTAAGTCTAAAAATGCATATAAGTAGAACTGAATAAAATCATAACATGAATATTCTCTGCAATACCTTTCACTTGATAAATTCACAAAAAACTTTATTTCAATAATACTTAAAAGTACCTATAAATAATCACAACAGAGCCGCCACATACATTCTCCTGTATATTTCCAACTATTCCCGGAATAAATAGCGGGATTAATTATATCTATCTGTCAATAGCAACTATATCAAAACGTATCAACGTGAATGCTGGTAGTAAGCTCCCCGGGGTAAATACTTGTAGTGTTGGCACGCGACTACAATCCCGGATTTGGCGAGTCCCGGAAGGTGATTTAGGAAAAGTTGGTATTTTCTTGATGTTTAAAATGTAACTACTTTTTATATTACATGGATAATTCTAGCAAATAAGTCGAGATAAGTACATAATTTAACGTTTCGAATCAATACTATAATTATTAAGATATTGTGCAAGTAGAGGAAAAAAGATGTTAGACATTTTCACTGTATAGTGACTGGAATATAATTATCAACATCACTAATGATGGGTATATTTGAGTATGTAAAAGGAAGTCTGAAAGTGGCGCCGGTTGAGAAATTGTGTGGAAACCGGTTGTCATGGTATGGGCATGTGCTGCGGAGGAATGAGGAACATGTCATGAGGAAAGCTTTGAATATGAATGTGGATGGTTATAAGAGTAGAGAAAGATCAAAGAAACGATCGATGAATATTGTTAAAGACGATAATTATGACTAGGAATGTGGTAACTTCTGAGATGACGACTAATAGAGATGTTTGAAAATAAAACGCATGCTTGACGACCCCTAATAAGTTGGGATAAGGGTAGGAGGATGATGATGACTAATTATATTTGACTATTTCGGATGAAATTTAGACCAACAATACCTACATTACGTAAAAGGTGCGCTTTTACGTTGCTGTGGTGGTAAATTGGAAGACTATTTAAAATGATTCAATCCCGTGTTCTTTTAAAACGAGGACAGCAATCCCGTAATTCCCAAATTGAATCGATCAACACTAGTATTTACGATGGATGGAATATTGAAAACAATTATTAATGTTCTATTAGTGATACTAGAACAAATTAAACTGTGGTAACTAATAAATTAGGTATCATCTGTGTCGGTTTAATTTTATAGGGATACGTGATATTCTCTCACGTAGGTATAGATAGATGGTATAAGCAAAATATCTTATGGCTCCTCGATACAAGAACCACTATATACTGTTGGCAACATTGGAAAAATGTGCACCACAGGTTAAAAAGAGCGGCACGCGCATGCGCTCTAGGGTAGTAAGTAAAATATCCGCCATTGAGGAACGTCCGATATTTTTGCTATTTCCCCTCTTTAAGATTAACTTTGTTGTGATAACTTAATAACTGACTGTGATTCAGTGTCTATGTTTTTAAAAAGTACCTTTAGTTCAAGGTTTACAAGAATACATATATTATTGTTGGCCACCGGTTCAGAATAAAAGATTTACAATAGAAAACCAGACATTTCAGTATGAATAAATAGGGAGTGATATGAAGATTCGAATGACGTTATTGCGACGCACGCTATTTCGAAAAATTTTAGGAGTGGTACGCCAGTTCGAAAACACATTAAGTCGAAAACCGCTATATCGAATGACGTTATCACGAACACGCTGATTCGAAGAACTGTTTGAATGGTACGCTAGTTCGAAAGTCTTAATATCGAAATTCACTGTTGCGAATAGCATATTCCTATCTGAATTTGTTTGGAGATTGAACACGCGACCCCGATAAACCCTTATCTTTGTATTGGGTTTGGAAAACAAGAGCAATGTAAAGTATTATTTTAAGTTAACTTTTTAATTTCCTTAAGTATAGTGATCAACAAAGAAATCAACAAAAAATCAAAATTATAGGTGGTACTCATTAGTTATTGGTAATGAGTGTAACAGTGAATTTCGATACTAAGACTTTCTAACTAGCGTACCATTCAAACAGTTCTTCGAATCAGCGTGTTCGTGATAACGTCATTCGATATAGCGGTTCCGACTTAATGTGTTTTTGAACTGGCGTACCACTCGTAAAATTTTTCGATATAGCGTGCGTCGCAATAACGTCATTCGAATCTTCATATCACTCCCGAATAAATATTTAATACTTCCTTCAACATAAACCACAAATATACTCGGTACATTTCCAATTATTCAATACATAATGATTTAATCTGTACTTACAATTGTATCTGAAGCACAGAATAAATAGTACAAGTTTGAAGTGTAACCATTTAATCCAAAATTACACAGTAAGTATCATTTGATCTTCACACCTCGACGTCTCTGACAAGACTGCCGAATGACTTCCAATAAGTTTTTAATCATGAACGAATGAATGATCGATTGAGAATTTTTATTTATTACTGGGCCTTCGTTTGGCCGCCATCTCGCCTGATGTTAAGCGATGATGCGGTCTACGATGGAGCACGCTTGCCCAGAAGCAACCGATTCATTCGTAACTTGAACGTAAGTAATATGACAGTTACTAGAAACAAACTAATATCACAGTCTACCTATATCTTACTCCTTACAGTCGGTCAACGTAGAACATTGTCGCAGAGCAATCGTGCGGGGGGTTGCGAGGTGAAGGAGCGGAGGTTATGTCCCGAGTAGCCATACTGCATACCTGGGACATAACCTCCGCCCCTACATAATTTTGACATTTCATAGGACCTGTCAAATGTATGGGCGTTGACCCACTGTATGTAGTAAGTAGGTACACTGTGCTAATATGGTATTACCAGAGACAAGCTAACATTATGCAATATTGTTCTTCTGAACGATTCCTATTTGATGGAACTTCATAAAAATCATGGCAATGAACCTGCAGGGTAATTGTGTAACGTAACCAACATCAATCATTACAGTTGATGTGTCAAAAACAATATTCATTGCGTGGTACATAGTTGTAGAGAACTCGGATTGTTAATACATACGTTGCAATGGAAATTGTTGAGCTGTCAAAATCAAAGTCATAGCGATTACGACTGTGTTGCGTTAGCTTAAGGATGCATTAGAATGCTGATTCCCTGCTGGGTCAGCCCATGTTGGGATCGGGTTAGAAATTATAAATAGGCAAGATTTCAGAATAATTAATATTTATTGTTACGAGAATACAACCATGTTTTTATACCAAGTGACAGAGAGTTCCAATAGAGTTCAATAGACAAGCGCACTCCAAAGAGATCTAATTTCAAATATAAAATTTATTTCTTAACACTCACAACACGATATTATTATATTTTTGCCGTCGCATTATCTCATGCTGAGACTCCTTCACCCACTCTCGTTATTTTAACTCCCCATATTAACTGACTGCGCGAAGCGATACCACGCTAGTCGTGCCTACCAGCTGTCTTGCCGGGCTTCCATTAATTTATAAGTAGCACTAAAATGCCACGAAGATCGGAGGCTCTACACTCGAAATTGTCGACGATTAAGTTTACCTACGACAAACTGTCCAGTTACGTAGGTCCAACTTCGAAAAAGAGGTCAATCGACGAATCCGACTCGGCTGCGCAGCGTTCGGGAAGCTACGTAGTATATTTTCGTCCCAACTACCGCAGTGTCTCAAGACGAAAGTCTTTAACCAGTGCGTATTGCCAGTGATTATATACGGCACTGAAACGTGGTCGCTCACAATGGGCCTCATAAGAAGGCTCAAGGTCACCCAAAGAGGAATAGAGAGGGCTATGCTCGGAGTTACCCTGCGTGATCATATCAGAAATGATGAGATCCGCAGAAGAACCAAGGTAACCGATATAGCTCGAAGAATTGCCAAATTTAAGTGGCAGTGGGCGGGGCACATTGCTCGCAGAACGGATGACCGATGGGGAGGAAAGGTCCTGGAGTGGTGACCGCGTACCGGAAGACGCAGCGTGGTTAGGCCTGCCACAAGGTGGACCGATAATCTAGTGAAGGTCATGGGAATCCGCTGGATGCGAGAAGCATAGGACCGGTCGATGTGGCGATGCTTGGGGGAGGCCTATGTCCAGCAGTGAACGTCTTTCGACTGAATGATGATGATGATGACTAAAATGCAACATCATTTAAAACTTTTATAGCTTATTTTATTTTCTATCAATCAAAATACCGTGCAAGATTGATCTATACCATAATAGATCATGTAGTTTGAAGGAATTACACGGATTTGTGACCCTGATTAGTCTTCAAAATCAATCAAGTTATAAGGAAGTTAAGGTATCTATTATAACGGTATCTACCTACTTCGATCTTTGCCCTTCCGGATTCTCAGGCAAAACAGTTATACTATTACATAACATTACTCATCGGGAATTGTTCTCCGCTATTTCCATTAATGCAATGGTTGACTGACTCTTAGATAAATGAAGACCTCAGTAAGATTGTTTTTACTATAAACACGACTGTGAATAAGGAAATTGATTGTTGTGTAATGATTTGATGTTAAAATGACTCAGGAAAGGGTCAATGTGTATTTTATACTTTACATCTCGCATTGAGCTCCTGTTTTATTCTGAAATCTACGCATAACGATAACCAATGTTTGGTTTGCCAAAAGTTGTAACTGTAACATCTATACATATAATAAAATCGTAACTAAGCAAAAAGGGAATAATAACGTTAATTGAAAAAAAAACCGGAACGGTACTAATGCCGAAACGGTTTTTTTTTAATTTCTTTCTGTTTAACTGTTTGAGCTTCACGCCAATACTATTAAACAGAATTAGTTGAAGGCAAAATATCCGTTGAAGAACTCAAGAACTCAAGAATGACGCTATTGAGTGTGGGTAATTAGCAGGCAAAACCGCGGATGCAGTTAGTTTATACATATAATCTAGGTATTAGTGACACCCACAACCCTAGCAGAAATAAGGCTAATACAGTGTGCAACTGTATCAGGTGAAATGGTACCTATGCACTTGACATTAAACTACTTAAACCTCCTGACTTTCACGAGTCGTCTCGGTATATTTGATTTTCGAAATCACGTGTTCAGAGCCGAACTTAGGGGACGGCATCACAACAGAGGCTTTAGTTCCGGGGCCTACACAAGAGAGAGTCCTTCACAAGAGAGCGGCCTCCATAAGAGAAAGGCCTCCACAAGAGAGGGACCTCTACAAGAGAGAAGCCACCACAGGAGCGGGATCTCCACAAGAGAGGGACCTTAAGATAGGGGCCTCCACAAGAGAGAGGCTTTCATAAGAGAGCGGCCTCCACAAGAGAGAGGCCTCCATAAGAGAGAGGCCTCCACAAGAGTGAGTTGTGAATGCCCTTCTCTTGTGGAGACCCCGCTCCTGTGGTGGCCTCTCTCTTGTAGAGGTCCCTCTCTTGTGGAAACCCCTCTCTTATGAAAGCCTCTCTCTTGTGAAGGCCCCTCTGTAATAAAAGCCCCTGTCTTATGGAGGCCCCTCTGTTGTGAATGCCCCTCTCTTGTGGAGATCCCGCTCCGGTGGTGGCCTCTCTCTTGTAGAGGTCCTATCTTGTGGAGACCCCGCTCCTGTGGTAGCCTCTCTCTCGTGGAGGTCCCTCTCTTGTGGAAGCCCCTCTCTTATGAAAGCCTCTCTCTTGTGGAGGCCCCTCTGTAATAAAGGCCCCTGTCTTATGGAGGCCCCTCTGTTGTGAATGCCCCTCTCTTGTGGAGATCCCGCTCCTGTGGTGGCCTCTCTCTTGTAGAGGTCCTCTCTTGTGGAGACCCCGCTCCTGTGGTGGCCTCTCTCTTGTAGAGGGACCTCTACAAGAGAGGGGCATTCACAACAGAGGGGCCTTAACGACAGAGGGGCCTTCACGACAGAGGGGCCTTCACGACAGAGGGGCCTCCATAAGACAGAGGCCTCCACAAGAGAGAAGCTTTCATAAGGGAGAGACCGCCACTAGAGAGTCCTCCACCAGAGAGGGTCCTTTTACACACATAAGAGATTTTTTTGAATATTTTTCGATGTAAAAATAAATGACACCTGTACTGTACTGACCAAAAGAAAAAAGGTCGCCGTCACGAGGTAATTTTATATAAAAAAAAACAAGGAGCTCCACTTCTTTATTAGGTACCCCAGGGCCTCCAAACATTTAAATCCGGCCCTGTATATGTTATACACCATATTATTTAATAGGTATACAGAATACACAAACACATAAACAAATACATTTATTAAACACACAAATCTTGTTGTATATTTATTTATGTGTATTATATTTTATTTTATAGCACAAATAAGTAGATGTAAATAAGACAAGTGTACGCTGGAGTTTGCACTCAGTCATATCATTAATCTCTCTCTATCACTCAAAGGTTTGTTCGTAAAAAACTCATTTTTGAGTTATACTCGCCTTTGTACATAACTTCGGTGAATTGTAATTTTATATTGTAACTAGTTTTTGCCCGCGGCGTCGCTCGCGTTAATTTAGAATTTGTCAGTCAACTCTTAACACACTACTAAAGTTTCTATAATAATATAATTCAATCGTGATTCGAAAGTCACGTGGCACCATCTATGAAAGTTATTGTTGTTTTCCTCGGGAACAGTACTTTTTTTCGGGCTGAAAGGTACCCTATGTCCGTTTCTGAACACCTGACAACGTATATGCAAAATTTCAGGATGATCGGTTCAGTGGTTTAGGCGTGAAAAGGTAACAAACCAACAAACTTACTTTCGCATTCATAATATTAATAATTAGGATTTTCTTGTGTTGAAGAATAAGAATAAACTTGTCTTATTAATAAGATTTCTGTGCTTATTCCTAACAAGAACTATATCAAGGAAATACAAAGTTACTGACACAATATAACTACTCCCTCTAATCTACTAACATAATATAACTTCAGCCCATAAAAATATTAGTTTTACTACAAGAAAAACATATTTTACTATGCATACTAAAGGCAAATAAATCTACTATTGTTGACACGGGCCATACGACTGCGTATGTTCAAGGTAGTTCCCGAGGGGAATGAGTAGAGACACTTTGTTCCGTTTACTGCTAAAATATTCAGTTCCCGGGATATTGCGATTTATAGGTGTTTTTAATGGTGTGTTCGGACTTCAATAAAATAAGTAGATTTTTTTTCGCTTTTTTTCTTTATTTCTAAATATAATAGTAGTTTGTGAAACTGTTACATAATAGGGATTTTTAAAACACGAGTGTGCTTTAATAGTATCACATGATTGTTTTAATACCTAGCTATGTGCAGTTTCATACACTACTTTATCTATACTCATGCAATTTAAATAAAAAAACCAAAGTTAAAACAAAAACAATATTATGGCGCCCAAACCCAGCAGACCACCGAGCATGCGTGTGGCTTGCGCTTGCGCAAGCATGCGTCTTAGCGCGTGTCGTGACAGATAAGGTGTAGCCGCTAAAAAATTGAATTAAAAACTCCTTGGTCGGTCCGAGGTGCGCTTTAATAGAAAAAAAAAATGTTGGAGCATTATTTTCTTAAGAGAACTGTACCTACTTTAATAAAAGTTTTTAAATTTATTACAGATGCACGTGAATAAAGCATGTCATTATGGTAGGTACTATTTTTGAGTTCATTATTGGAACTTTACGACATGAGTGTAGATAAATTATATTTTTTTAATACACATACATACATAATATCGAGCTTTTTTCCCATGGATCCTTACATACTCCTTTCATCCACGTTCATTCATTTTGTTATACGAGTACACGCATGCCGGTTGAAAGTACTACACACTTGCCTAAAGTAAAATAAAAAAAAAAAAATGTAGCCCACCGACCACGGAAACAGGGTCCAAGCTGCAAGGTCAGGGCTCCAGAAAAAGGAACCTCCTCACTATGCGTGCCGTGCCAGGAGTAGGTACTGCTTTCTATATCAAGCCCTAGATGCAGCCGCCGAAAGAGAGCCTCATAAAGCGTGAATTACATAGAAGCGGCGTAAGGTGCAAACGCGGCGCAGGCGCGTCGCTTCCGTACATTTTGTGCGAAAAAAATTTGAAGCGGCACGAAAAATGTATGAAAGTGACGCGCCTGCGCCTTGCTGCGCCTTAGGCCCGGACTCCACCAAAGCGGAGATGTGCGGAGATGTCTCGTAAACAACCAATAGGAATTCGTTTTGAGTTGAAGCTAAGCGACGAGATTTGAAAATAACGCAATCCTATTGGTTGATCGAGACATCTCCGCACATCTCCGCTTTGGTGGAGTCCGGGCCTTATGCCGTTTCTATGTAATCCAGGCCTAAGATGTTGTTCGAGGCTCTTAGCTATTGAGCCATTCGCCGTAACGACTATCGGGACAATGACTACTAAGTCCACAACCCAGCCGACAACCTCTGTAACCAACCCTTACTCTAATTATCCGTTTTTTTCATACATTGTAAAACAACAAGAGATAATTATGATTAACTTTCTAAAATACATTAAATTCATTGTACTACATTGTAAATGAATGAAACCACAGATTAGAAAACCCTTAACCTTTTTCTTTATCAATTACATTGTGTCACCAAAATTATAACTAACTTGCATTGTACTACATTGTAAATTAATAGAATCACTGATTAGAAAACCTTTGGCCGCTCTCTAGTCAGAACTTTTTGATAACAGTTGATGTGTTATTAAAACAAAAATATTCTAAATAACTTACAATTGTACTACATTGTAAGTACTACATTGTGAATGAATAGAATCACTGATTATAAAACCTTTGACAGCTCTCAACTTTTTGGTAACAATTGATTCATTATTAAAACACCGATGTCACGTTAAATAACCACTTTATTGTATTCTAAGTTGTATATAAGCTTTACCAAATTGTAATTAAATCAGTTATTAAATCAAACTCCGTGTGTTTCACTTGTGTTCCGCAAGCCCCGGATCAGTACGTTTGTAACACCTCGTGTGCTAAATCAAGATAATGAGATAAGTAGAAATTAATAACAGTGTGGTACCGCACTGACCGGACCGAACCACCTGCTGCGTCCTGCAGTACCAACGACGCTGCTATACGTGTCTCGGCTACATTACTCTACAAAGGCCAAGGAGATTGTAGAGTACATCCAAGTAAAGACCAATTCCACCCTGAGTGTCGAGCGGTTGGAGTCTCGCCACAATGTGAATTGCAATTCTTTTGTGGTGAGAGTGCCGGCTGAACATCTGTCGACGTTCATGAAGGAGGAATTTTTGCCGAGAAGTGTAGCGTTCCAACGATTTCGGGGCCGGTTTATTTTTTTTTTGTTTATATACAAAGTTAGTCGGAAAGGGGGTACTAATCCGAAGCCCACTTATAGTATCGCTGATGACTGTTTGAAAGCAAGTGTTAAAATTTCAAAATTCGATATTTTTTTTTTTCATATAAAATGATTTTTGTTTTAGTTTTTTCTAAAATTCTTCATCCCTGCTTTAGTTACAAATTCAGAAAATGGTGTTTCTAATTCATGACCCCAAATATGGCCTAAAATGTAAACACAGCTGATCATAACTGAAGATAGATAGATTTTAGAGATTTTTTTTTGAGATTTTTGAAGACCTGTTTCTCTTAAACTATTGAGTTTTGGGAAAAGTTGTAGAACAAAAGTTATTCATTATTATGGGTACTTTAACACCCTTTCGGATTAGTACCCCCTTTCTGACTAACCTTGTATAGTATTTTTATGTTAGTTGTAAGTTTTACATTGTATTGTATTTTGTTAATATGTATATTTTATGTAGTGGTTTCGCCTAGCTTCCACGACCCAGGGAATCCTAGTGTGGAAGCTAGTGCCAAATGTAAGTTTATTTGTATAATAAAGATTTGAATATATTATTTACTATCCACTGTCGCCAGGCAAGCGAGTGGTAAGAGGCACCAATCCTGGCACCATCTTTGTGCCCAAATAATGGCAATAGGTTCGCCACATGGAACTCAATACATGAGGCGGATCGTAGGTATACAGACTTCTGTAATAAAATAACACCTCTGTTTACTCCTTCACGTAGTAGCTACCGCAACTACTGAAAAAATATCAATTGCTAGATACGACAGTTAGCGCGGAGGGTGACGAAATGATAGGACAGTTTAGGCACTTATTCTACCGCGAACGATGAGCGAGCAGCGAGTAGAGCTAGAAACTAAAAACAAGTTGGCGAGCAGCGAGAAGCGAGTGTGTAGTTCCGATAGTTTTGTCGCTGGGCTATAAGCGAGTGTGCGAGTGCGACGGGCAATTACTCGCACCACTCGCAAATGACTGCTGGTTGGTCTCTCCGCGTTAGTTCTGATCGCCAAGCGAGCATTGCTGAGCGAGTTTCGATGAGCGAGTATTATCTTTGATAGCTCTTATCGCTCAGCGACAAACTAGTAGGGCGAGTCCTCGGCGGCAGTGTAAACATTTAGCAATCAACTATTAATATATGCATCTCTTTTATTTACACGGAATGTATATCTATTGTACGTTTCTTGAGCGAGAAAATAGCCGATAGTTAGTCGCTTCCACGCTGGCGGTGGGACAACTGCCATATGACTGTACAGATTTCTTTTAAACTGTATTCTTATTATTTTTTTAAAACGCATTTCATAGTCAGATTTATGTGGTAACATTTTACTCGTGTTAACTTTGAAACACGAAATCCAGAAATCTTTTTTTTTCTGATCTTCTTTAACCTACCCTATCATTTTGTTTCCGGCGTACCATTGAGTTTCGGAACGTCCTGTATGTGTGCATTTATGTATGTTATTATTATTAGGTACAGTCAGAAGCAACAGCCACCATCATCATCATAATGAATATAAAAAAAAACAAACAATTTGAAAACAAAAAATGAACCATTTTTTTCTTCTGAGTTTGTCACAGACCAATCTAAAGATCTATCCTACTTTCAATAAAATTTCTATACAAAAATTCTAGACCTCCTCACTAATAACTATCACCGACTTTCCGCCATTACCAAGAACGATCAGTTCTTTTCCAATTACGGAGAATTTTCCAAATTCCACCTTCTCTGTAATAAAACGAGCGGGTTACGGTTAATCGTGCGTCGCCGTTAAATACTCCAGTTTAATTAAATAGCAGGCGGTAAGCGGCTGCGAGGAGCATTCGTTTTTAATTGACGGTACATATTTTATAAGAGGCGACAAAAGAACGAACAAAGAAACTTTATTTATTTGCGACTGACTAGTGATAATAATTTGAAAAAAATCAGAAATGTTTTATTTTACTTCATATGAACTTCAAGTCGAAACAGTGTTTGTTCTACATGCGTTCTAGCATGAGTTCTGCACCTTGCAGTGTGGAACAGCTTGGGCACGCGCGCCTCTCGAATCCTCACAATTCTGGGTACAACGTGTAGTGTAGGTATAAATTAGTAAGTATTTAAAGTAATGTCGGTAGATAGAAATATTCCTGGAGTTACTTGAATTATAGCTGTGCTGTTGTACGCTCGAGTTTTATTACAAGACCCCCGAACATTACACAATGTAACTTAAGTTATTATTAATATCAGTGCAATCGAATCATGGCCATCAGTAAGCTGCATCTAGACTCCAAGATCTGAAGTTCCAATAACTATATTGTATGATATTTTAGATTTAATGCATCTGTAGTGCATGGCAGGTAAATATTATTTTTGAACAGTTGCTAATCTTTTTACATAAGGTTAGTCGGAAGAGGGGTACCTACTAATCCGAAGCCCACTTATAGTATCGCTAATGACTATTTGAAAGCAAGTGTTAAAATTTCAAAATTCGATACATTTTTTTCCAAATAAAATGATTTTTATTTTAGTTTTTTCAAAAATTGTTCATCCCTGCTTTAGTTACAAATTCAGAAAATGGTGCTTCTAATTCATGACCCCAAATATGACCTAAAATGTAAACACAGCTGATCATAACTGGGGATAGATAGATTTGAGAGATTTTTTTTGAGATTTTTGAACAACTGTTTCTCTTAAACTATTGACTCTTGGGAAAAGTTGTAGAACAAAAGTTATTCATTATTATGTGTACTTTAACACCCTTTCGGATTAGTACCCCCTTTTTGACGAACCTTGCATAAACATCAAAAATGGAACGGCGATTCGAAATCGAATTTTAGAAACTAACAGCTAATACAAATTGAGTGCTTTCAACCGCGCGCTTGACGAGCGCTCGGCCGAAAGCGCGCGTTTGAGTTTGCTTATTTTCTTTTTTTTTTAATAGTCTTTTCTTCAGTAAACTGTTAGTCTAGTATATCCTTATGCTGCGTGATTGCCAATTCCAAAAAATATCTTAAGAATGAAATGCCAGACTTGGCTCTACATTAAATCTATATAAAATAAATAAACATTTATGTTTACGTTATCTTTGTGTTTATTTTTAATAGCGTATCACATAACACAAATCTTTTTAGTGCACCTACCATGTTTTCTCTACATCACCCTAAGGTCGACTGGTAGAAAATGCCTATGGCATTAAGTGCACCTCTATACAAATTTTGTGCGATACTATAAATAAATAAATAAATCTCAGAACTAAGGCAAAACAGTCGCGAGACTTGGCTTTTTTACATTTATGTTTTTCGTAGGATCTGTATTGTAATTATAAGCATGTGTGTACAGTCAAGAATAAGAACAAAACTCAGTACCTATTTCACGTTTATCGATAGTCGTGTTCACCTTATTTATTGCAGTGCACAGCACTACGGTAAACAAAATGACAAATAGCATAACTGTAGTCCGACATGGCTCTAAATTGATGGCGGCGCTGCTTCTGAAGGAAGATGTCGCAGAACCTGTCAAATCCAGTACGGTCGGCCAGAAAAGTGGTTTTCCCTAAGATTGAAATTCGTTTGCACATCATAAAACAATAAAGTCGATTTTCACTTCCAAAAATTATCTGACAACAACCTTAGCGATATTTTCATTTGACAGGAACTGTTGTCAATACTGGTAAACCACTTATTTGGCCCACCGTACATTTCAAGATAGTTCTGTATTTCGCCATGTTAATTTAGATTCATATCAGACTGTAAGGGTGACTAATCAACATTGAGTTATGCTGCACTGTGCTGTGCTATGTTCTATTTAGTCAAACCGCTCCTCTTAGATTATAATGAGGAAACAAACACTGTACTTTGACTTTACTTACTTTGACTGTACTTTGTTTACAGGGATCATGCGATACGTGCTGACTCGCTCCTCACCGCACTGCCCACCCGCTCGGTCTTCCGTCTATCAGGTAGTCGCGCAGCTCTTCTTCTTCTTCTTCTTCTTCTTCTTAATTAATTTTAGATCAAATTACTTGTCCGTGTTTAAACTGAATATTTATTTTTATAATTTTTCATTTACAATCTAAATTCAAATTAAATTCCAATAATCGTATTACCTATTTATTACGTTGTGTTGTCCAATTTTGTATTTCCGATTTTGTATTTTCATTCGTGACTCTGTTTTCCATTTTTAATCTTATCAGCCTGTTTTTGGAGCTCCTTAGCTCTTTACATAGTTTTAGTGTTTGGGTATGTCGGGTCATCCTCCAGTTTCCAGGGCTTTGTATTTTTATTGGCTCCATCATAACGTATCTTTCTCCTACACACACTCACAATCGTATAAAATCGCTTTTAGCACTGACACATAACATTATTACACTGACACATAACTTTTGCATAATAGTAGTAACACATTACATCATTGGCCAATATGTAATAATAATTCCAGCATTTTTATATTTTATTTTTTGGTACATTGTGGGTGCACGATAAAATTTAAAAGAGAAGAGAACGCTTCGAAATGTTGCCACTGCATAAACCGTAAAATGTATAATGAGGAAGACATTCTCATGGCATGTACGGATGTCTGTTTCCTTTTCTTCTTTTTTATATTCCTGTTTAGTATATTATATCACTTATAAATTAAATCATAATATTTATCTATCTTAATAATAATTGTTTGCTGCACCGAACGACGTCATTACGTTGGCGCCGGTTGTCGCTGAAAACCAGCGCTGGGGCTCTGTCTTGCATAGGGTTGCAGCATAATGCTGAGCGATAGCCGTTTTGCGTGGATATGACGCATGTTTCCCTCAACCTTCTTATTTTTTTGTTTTTTGTGTTTATTTTTTTTGCGTCATGTTTACCGCAAATAAACGTATTTTCTTTCTTTTCTTTCTTTCTTTCTCTTTGTTTGTAGGAAAAACAGTTCTAGAAAGTTAGCTTAGCTAAGCACAGCACAGCATAGCTCAATGTTAACTAGTTACCCTAATTTTACATGAAAGCGAGCATACCGTACAATATCGATAATAGTGCGTATTATCGATATTGTACACTACGCTCTCTTTGCTCTATGCTATCGATGTTTTCTCGTTCTATATTATTCCCATTGGTCAATTCTGTTTTTCTTATTAATTTCATTAATTTGTTCTCTAATTCAATTTATAATAAGGAGATCAAGACTAGCGGTTTCTAGAAAAAATAAACTTTAAAAAAAGTAAAAACCGACTTCAAAGAAATACTAAAAGGAGTAAAATAATTACCATACCTAACATAAAATTAACAGTTTCAGAAGTCGGTGGCTTCTATTTGCTTCCGTGTAGACTTGCACCGACTTCTGAAACTGTTAATTTTATGTTAGGTATGGTAATTATTTTACTCCTTTTAGTATTTCTTTGAAGTCGGTTTTTACTTTTTTTAAAGTTTATTTTTTATTAAATACATTTTAGTGTTATAATTTTAACCCCCTCCTTCATAACCCTTCTTTTTGGCTTTGACGTAGTCGGGCATAAAAAGTCCTTTCAAATGATACCTTACACGATATAATGAAAACGTTCCAAAGGGGGGGAGGGGGACACACACACCCCCTCCTCTTTTCCAGTAGTCAGTTCCCAACAACAAATATAAACAAAGCAATATTAGTAATTTGAGAATTTTGCTTTGATCCGATGAGGAGTTCCGTTCCATATCTCTGAAGTTCATGGTCTAATCATAACAAAATTTATATGGGACCAATCGGGAAGTATACCCTTTCGAACAAAAAAATAATTTTTCAAATCGGTTCATAAATGACGGAGATATGAGGTAACAAACATAAAAAATAAAAAAAAAAATAAAAAAAAATACACAACCGAATTGAGAACCTCCTCCTTTTTGAAGTCGGTTAAAAATAAGGAACGCCAATGCGGTGTCTATTTCTAGAACAATATAATCCACTCTTGGTTTCAATTCACAGAAATTGAGGTAGTAGAAAATAATAGTAGAAATATAATGTCGAGCTTTGCTCTAACAAAAAGTGTTTTTATAACAAGAGGCAAAAGCATTTTTTTTTTCAAAGTCGTAGTCAAGATTGAATAAGTATTTTTTTCTCAAAATTACGTTACTCTTCACAAAATAATATTTGATAGACATATACACATTTTATAAAACATTCCAGACCACAACAGAGAGTCTCTGAACTGGTTCCAACCTCTTTTGTCCAGAAATTTAATAAATTAGTCTGTAAGCCTAGGCGCACACTAGGCGACACGCGACAGCGACAGCTCGGCGACTAGACGCGACGACAAGCTGCGGCCGACAATTTTCATATATTTTGTTCAATGCTCCGCACACTTGGCGTCAGAGTCGCGGAGTCGCGACGACAAGCTAGGGGAGTCGCGGGCGCTCGCTACTTGTCGCCGCGTCTAGTCGCGCTGTGCACGTACACATACGACGACAGTCGCGCGACAGCGCAGCGTCAGTCTCACTGTGAAACAACACGGCCATTTCTCTCGAATTTTCTACTACTAATGATCGCTTCCTGCACGACGTCTGTTGTAACGACTAGTCGCTGACGCAAGCAACAGCCCCGCGTCTAGTCGCGGCGACAAGACGTCAGATGCAAACGACAACCATAGCCATAGTGGGATAGTCGCCCAGTTTGCGATGGCCCTAACTGTACCACTGTAGGGCCACGGCATACAGAGAAGGAACGAGCATTGATCACCACGCTTGCTCACTGCAGATTTCATTATAAGTCCAGGTTTCCTCATGATGTTTTCATTATAAGCTATCGTAAGCGCAACTAGAACACTATAAAGCCTAACAACACACAGGAACCTCCCCAAACATATCCGTTGACAAACATAACGTTTACAAAGGGTTAGTAAACCAAACCCACGGAAAATCCCCCAGTTGTACGTAAACAGAATAATAATTTATGTGCCTGTAACACTCCTAGTTTAGTGCCTATAAAATTGCAGCCCGCTGAATGACTAGCGAACGAATTTATAGGTACATTTACTTGTTATATGAAAATATGGCACCCGATAGATAACCTTGTCTAGTACTGAGAGGGGTTAAAGGAGCAATACATGTCAGAGACAGCAATACATGTAGAAGTGAATCTATCATTACATTTATAAAGTGTCCTTCACCACACAATCCTCACCTTCGAAAACTTCATGAAAATTAATTATGAGTACGCCAAAAAATGGTCAAGAAATAGTCATAAATAGTCACCAAGGTTAAAAAAATAGTCGTATTATGATTCCGAAGTTATAGCTATATGTTGGTGAGGATTGTGGGGTGAACGTCTCCTGCCGTCTTCGCCTGCAATGCTATTTAATTTACTGATAACACATTATGCCGAAATTAAGTTGCGTTATAGCGTACAGCCGAACTTCGATTGGGCGTAAGTTCAGCGACAATTCGATGGCAACGTATTCTGTAGAGCACACATTTTACGCGACCGAAGTTCGGTTCGATTGCCGACGAAGATCCGGGGCAGGGAGCAGCGGGAGGCAGGCATGCCCGCGCCCCGCCCACAAGTTTGCGCAACTGAATTTCTGCCGCGTAACTTCGGCACTTATGGTGTGTCATATCAGCCGAATACGTCGGAACGTAAAATCAGCCGCGGAACTTCGGTCGCGTACTTTTGGCGTAGTGTGTTTTGGACACTTTGGGTCATACTTCTTCGGCTGATCGGCACAGAAACTGAGCTCCGTCGATTTTTTTTTTGATTTTTTTTTCTATTGCACTGCTGTAGATAGTCCTAGGGAACCGTTTCTACTGGCAGTCATTGGCGAGACCTGAAGGGTCTCTAGCCAATGGGGGGAAGTAAAATATTTAATCTAAGCTAACTACTTGTACTTCACTAACATCATGACTACCTGCAACAACAGCACTAAGGGCGACCCCTAGTGGGACTCGGACCTCGGCTTAGGGCGTTGCTGGCGGGGGCTTGTGGGGGGAGACAGCTTGATGAGGGCTGAGTTATCGATGTGACTGTAGAGTCTGAAGAGTCGACCGACTCTACGACGGGAGAGCTCGGTGGATCGTGACCAGGAGCTCCGTCGAATGACAGCTGCTGTCATAGATACCTATGCTTACCGGGTGTAAAGTACAGTGTATTAAAACCTGAAACAGGTAATGCAGCCCATTATGCTGAATAAAAATAAATGGAATATTTTCTCGGAATTTCCCAAATTTTCCGAATTATTTTTTAAAATAATTTTATATTTCACTCATGTAAAATAAGTTATTTTATAACTGATACTGTACTTAACAAAATAAATGTTTTATTTAAATGGAAAATTTCAAACATTCTTTCCACTGATTTTCAATTAATAAATGAGCTGAATTCATTGTTTAAATTTTAAATAACCTGTCCTTTACACGTAGTGCATTCGCCTTTTAAGCCGTTAGTTTAAATACAATTTAATATAGGCAATTTTATATTTAAAGTGAATTCGGAAAATTCGGAGAAAACCTTCCACTTATGATTATAATTATTAAATTTAAAATAATGAGCTGAATTCGCTGTTTCAATTTTCGGTACACCGTCCCTTACACCAGGTAGATTTGGTTGACCCTAGCAAAGCTAGCTAAGGGGGTTAAATAGGGGATAAAATATGAATTAAAATGTTTTTGTGGAACTGGTCTCCTGATGGACGTTGAGATTATCTATCATATTTTGAATCACGTGTATTCAGAATTTGAATCAAAAGTACGAATAGCTTGTTTTCGGCCAAACGGTGGTTTGGTTGTTGTTCTAAAAACTTTGTTGGTTGCGTAAAATGTGGCAAGAATGTTATAACGTAAAATGAAATATAAATAGACATTTAATATTTACTTACCTTTATTATGTTATTAAAAGCTTAATATTTTTTCAAATCATATCCATTGATTCAAACAAGTTTACGGATTATAATTATCAAGTTTTCTTTCTTTATTTTACAGTTTACGTGCTGCATCCTAACGTTCACATTTTTATGTTGCAATGTCTTATATATGCAATGGGCTCGTGCATGATGTTTTATTATTGAATGCTATTTTATCAAAAACAATTTTAAGAAACTGTATGTCTTTGTGTGTACAGTCAACATAAGAGTTAGGTATACACGCAAACATCGGATATCAATGCACTACGCAAGCAGTTGTAAGAGGAAGTCTGAAAGGGGCGCCGATGATTGAGAAATTGTTTGGAAATCGGCTGTCATCGTATAGGCATGTGATGCGGAGGAATGAGGAACATGTCGTGAGGAAAGTTTTGAGTATGAATGTGGATGGTTAAAAGAGTAGAGGATGACCAAAGAAACGATAGATGGATAGTGTGACTGATGACGTTACTGAAAAGGGGATGACAACTGAGATGACGGCTAATAGAGATTTATGGAAGAAAACACATGCTGATGATGATGAGGATGATGATGCAAGCAGTCATTGTAATTATGTGCGTAATAACATTTTAAATGTAAGACAAGGTCAGACAGGCGATGGCAAAGACTTAGCCACTCAACATGCGCATAACTCTGTTAAAAATAAATGTAACAAGCTGCCTGTATACTTATCTTGTTGGTTGATTGTACTAAGTTAATTTTAATGAATTTTTGGCTACATTTTGCGAAGGATCTCCCATTTTTACACGGAATTAAGCATGGAATATGAACCCAACATAAATAAACCTCCGCCCCTAACAAGACAAAAAGTTAATCTTACGCAACTTATAAAGTAGTTGTGGCCGACTTTGATAATGGTTTTTAATAAACAATCTTAACTCGCGACCTAGACCTGCGGTGACGGAGGGTTGAGTAATAAATGAAGGTCGAACTAACCCTGGAACGCTACAGATGGGCTATTTTTACCCTAGTTAGCACGCAATGAGGTTGTATGAGATGGTAGTTGTTTGTTTTTATAGGGAATTTGAAGATTGTACAGGGCTTTTTTTAGATGTTTGGGTGGATTAGGGTTGCTGTACACATAGTCGGTTCGGCATATTTGGTTCGGCAATTTCTATTGAACAGCAGGGAAATTGCGTAACGTAGCCAACATCGTTCATGACAGTTGATGTGTCAAAAACTATATTCATTGCGCGGTACATAGTTGTAGAGCAGTCGGATTGTTAATACAAACGTTACTATGGAAATTTTTGACCTGTCAAAATCATAGCCATAGCGATTACGAGTGTGTTGCGAAATTAGAATGCCGGTTTTTTCTTCATATTAACCCCTTAGTTTTGTTCAAGAAAAATACAATAATGTTTTTATCTTTTTTTGTTTTTTATTGAGCAGTAGGTACTAAAAAGACATAGTAGCATATAACAAAATCAGCCTATTTCTGTCTTATTGCTGGGCACGGGCCTCTTCTCAAAATGAGAAGGGTTTAGGCCTTAATCTACCTCGCTGGCCTGCTGCATGTTGCTACACACCATCGAGAACTTTTTGAAGCACTCTAAAGTGTGCAGGTTTTCTCACGGTATTTTCCTTTACCGTTAATGCAAGCGATAATCAAATTCTGTTCCGCATATAAATTCAAATAGTCAGAGGTGCGGGCTAGGTTCGAATTTAGTGCCTTTTGCATGGAAGTCAAGCGTTTAACTGCTAGGCTATTAATATCACTGCTAATGGTAAAAAAGCTATTAATAAGTCTGTTAGCTTGTCTCTGGTAATACATACCATATTAGTTTATCTCTGGTAACTGTTATATTATTTACATTCACTCAATCGATCATTCATTCGTTCATGATTAAAAAGTTATTGGAAGTCATTCGGCAGTCTTGTCAGAGACCTCGAGGTGTGAAAATCAAATTATACTTACTGTGTAATTTTGGATTAAATGGTTACACTTCAGATACAAGTGTAGGTACAGATTAAATCATTATGTATTGAATAATTGGAAATGTACCGAGTAGGTACATTTGTGGTTTATGTTGAAGGAATTAATAAATATTTATGTTTAAACTGAAATGTCTGGTTTTCTATTGTGAATCTTTTATTCTGAACCGATGGCCAACACGTCTGACATCGTGGTGACAGATCAATCAGAGCGTTTCACAATAATTATTGTAACTGTTCAAACTCAAACTCAAAACTCATTTATTCAAAATAGCCTAGAATTACTTAGTTCTTTTTGAACGTCATAACAATAGACAGGACCCCGAAAAATCCCTCCCTTCACCGCTTCCTAGTGTTTATGCTGTGAAAAAGAAACGGCGCAACAAACTCCCCAACAACACAGATCTGTCTGTCAGGTGAATAAATTAATTGACTCTATACAAAGCAAATGATAATATTTATACATTAATAAGATTATGCATTAGGAAAAGTAATCATTAAAAATTAAAAAACTATATAAATCAATTCTATATGAATTGAGCTAAATCAAAATCGTACCTAAATAATATAGATACATACATGCATAAACCTACACATAAAAAACTAATGGTTTCCAGGGAAGCCACATGTGCAGAAAAGAACTAGCGCCACACGTCCCTATCGTCAACATAGTCGTTTATCTTATAGTATGCCTTTTTAATGAGAACTGATTTAACGTACGATTTAAATTTGCCATCGGTGAGATCCGTAATTCCGAGAAGTTCCGAGAAGAATAAAGAAATTAAATGTCAAGATATGGCACACCAGGCTGTCGCCATGTGGGATGTTGATTTAGCAGTCATTATGCCGATAGTAGTAACGGCCAGTGGCTTATAATAGCCAAGAACCTCGACCAACATCTTACGAGGTGCTAGTTAGGCGGATGGATCAAGGGCCTGATACAGAGAGCGGTATTTCTTGACATGGTGCGTGTTATTAGGAAGTGCATCTCTCTGAGGTCCTGACCACCGGTAGCTTGGACCCTGTTCCCGATGCCGACGGGCTACTGTTTTTTTATATTTTTAAATGTTTCTATTTTAAATTTGAACATATAAATATGTTACGAAATAAGTATCTATAATGAATAAACGGAAGAATAATAGACACATCATATTTTGCATCATAACATTAGCGAAATCCATTACTTCAATACACGTATTAACTGTCGTTACAAATAACACGTTCTATTTTAATTTTGCTCACACGGCATTAAAATTATTGAGCAAACATCTACAAAAATACTTACACTAAGAGATTTCGTAAGGCTTAGCTCATAGATTGACTAGACAAATATAAATTGCATAATACCAGTGTGTTGTTTGAAGATAACCTTTATGACCAAAGACCTCTTTACACACGATCAATTTATCACATTAGTAATGTTAAAGCCATGTCCACCTCAATTCGACTTTTGGTAAGCGCGAATGGTTTGTGTTTTTAGGGTTCCGTACCCAAAGGGTAAAACAGGACCCTATTACTAAGACTCTGCTGTCCGTCCGTCTGTCCGTCTGTCACCAGGCTGTATCTCATGAACCGTGATAGTTAGACAGTTGAAATTTTCACAGATGTTGTATTTCTGTTGCGGCTATAACAACAAATGACGACACGTTTGGTGCAGTGGCTGAGCAATTGGCTTCTGCGCTACGGGTCGTGGGTTCGATTCCCATACGGAACAAAAATTTGTATGCCCTACAGATAGTTGTTTCGGGTCTGGGCGTTTGTGTATGTGAGATTTGTGTTTGTAAACGCACTGACGATACAGGAGAAATACAAGAGTGGGGCAACATTAAAACAAAAACAATAAAAAAACTGACTATAATAAATACAACAGGGCTCCCATACAACAGACATGATTTTTTTGCCGTTTTTATAGATAATGGTTACGAAACCCTTCGTGCACTAGTCCGACTCGCACTTGCACAGTTTTTTATTTTTATTTATTACTTTCTCGCCTTTAACTCGAGTCGCACCAAGGTCTAAGATGGAGCACGCGAATCCAAGTAACAGAGATATAGAGAGACTCCCCTATACGCCTCTGGCTCTCACATACACACGACGGAACACAGTAAACTGCTTGACTTTAATGTGAGGGTGGTAGCTAGCCAGGCGGACCATGTAGGCCCTACCACCAAGCGTCCTGGGTTTTGTTGAATTATACAAATAAAATAATATAGTAAATGAAAAAAATAAAAATTATGATTTTAGTAGGTACCTAGTAGAAAGCTCCTTGTAAAGGATTTCGTCCGAGAAAGTACTGTATCTATTTCTGCCGCCACAATGCTGCTTTTGTAGTGTTTCGGTTTGAAGTGTGGTGGATACCGGTGGAATTACAGGACGTCGATATGTTTACCAAATAATAAAGAAAAAAAAAAGACTTTATATTTCAAACAGTCTACCTAAATATCATAACATAATATCACACCTGTATTCCCCGATGGGTTGGGCAAGTACCTACACCTCATTTCCCCGTTATGATTAAATCCCATGTTATAGGGGGCGACCGTATCAACTGGGCACAAATCCAGACTCTAGGCTGCTGCTGAGAATTTCAACGCGGAAAAATCCAATAACACTTTGCCTGACCTGGGAATCGAACCCAAGACCTCACGCCCCAGGACATCACGCTCAATGCCCATTTATTTTATCATCGTATCTATTCTCTGATGATCGAATATTCCCATCTAGTCAAGACCCTCATCATTACACTCAAATTGTAAAGTCTTATTGTTGTTGCACTAGCACACAATTGATATCCGGATGACATTTAAACACAAATCAGTATACTTAGCATATAATCTGCGCAGACGCAGCGACAATACGTGGCCTTGTATTCATTATTACAACGTTTATGGACATGAGAGTATGCACATAAAAGTTAGTACTTATGACTATGTATACACTGATCTATTGTGTATTTCAAATGTCGCATTTGTAGAGAGTACATAATTATAATTTGTCACATTGTATATCACATTGTTTGACATGAGATTTGACGAAAGATTCAATTAGTTATGCTTATTTATGGAAACGACTGATAAAGAAAGATAGAAAGAAAAAGTATTTATTCGGGACACCCACAGGAAATAACAAAACAACAATTAAATCTAACAAACAAAAAAGACCTGCGCTAGACCCAAAAGGCTTTAATTCAGAATAATGCTGTGACATTTAAAAAATAAACACCGCAGCGCTATTCTGATAGTAACTGCTATGTATTGATCAAAGAAATTATACATTTTATCCAAGTATTTACAAAGATTTCAAAGAAATGATATTTATTGTTCATTTTTTAGGCAAAAAGATTGAACAAAGATATTGGAAGCAAAGTTGTAAATTCTCATGGGCCTGTAACTTCACCAGCACCATTGATTCAGAACGATTCGATTAGTCTTTATAATTATTATGAATAGGTTCTGAATCGGTGGGCAACACCCATACCCGTAAAATCGGAACACAGTAATGCTCTGCGGCAGAAATAAGTATGGGGGTAGTACTTCCCCGGAGCTCTACTACCACTAAACAAATAATCCTGAAGTTGCCTTTTGCAACATCTACAGATTCAGTTTATTATCTCGTTCCATCTACGATTCTCGTAATGAGAGAAAAAGAGATAGATTATCAAATCGTTCGACAGCTGACTAATCGAATTGTTCTGAATCAGTGGGCTGGACAAGGGTGGCATTTTCTTTGCCAGTAACCAAACGGTTTAAATTAAATAAACAACATCAATGCTTTCATTACCCTTTGATAATATAATTACCACTAAAACCTCAAGTAGAATCTCCATTTACTGTAAATAAATTATTATTCAAAGTTGAGTTAATAGAGTAATATCATGTAGATGGTTATCTAACGAGGCAATGTGCCTTTAGTAAAACAGTCACAAGCTTCTATCATTCCATCGTAGATAACACAAACAATTGACATGAATGACTTGATTTACTTTGAACACGCTATTTAGTATTTTGTGTAGTCGTATTAGACCAGGTTTCTGCGACTGTTTGTTATGAGCAATTGAGTAGATAGGTATTTAGGTTGAAATGTAAAGAATTAGCATGATAGTTGGCAAGGGTAATCAAAATACTGAATGCCTTACAATTCTGGAGAGATTCTGTGTAAAATTTTAATATTCAGCCGCATCAGATGGGTTTGGAAGCAAATCACATGTAGAAGAGACTAAAAATAAGCATGTTGGTTCCATCTCTTCATTAATTCAGCCGAAAGACGTCCACTGCTAGAATTAGGGTGTAGACCCCCAGAAACGACAACGCGTTCTGGTATTTTTTTTTCGCTCAATGACCGTTAAGGTGTTTGAGCCTTACACGTATAAAGCCTTATACCTACTAAGAGTTCCAATGTACGCGTCATCTAGTTATGTTGAATACGCGTATAGGCTAATTGAGCGTTCACGTCCCCTTTGTGTACGCGTTGCTGCAGTTAGTCTACTCCATAAGCACGAATTCCGTGGTTTCAGCCTTAGTTACGAGCGTTTCCGAGCGGATCCGAACTAAGAATGAATGACAACACGATTTGACAGCTGTCCCGACTACCGATGTGTTTTTGCCCATTCGAAAAGTTGATCTTGACACTTGTTTTGTTCACTCCTACGTTTCGGGCTACTTGCGGACGGGCGACTATCTTCCTTGACGGACTTAGGAAGTTGGCCCCCGGTACGGACCAAGCGTTCCTGTGTACGCGTAACCGACTACGCGTACATTGGAACGCTTAGTCCGTACAAGGCTTAACAGATTTAAATTTACAAGCGCATTCACGTCTACTTTCGCATTGTACCTCATATCGCATGCAACACGCGCATGTAATGTCTAATTCGGAAGCACTTTACACAGATTGCACCGATGCACTCGGCTGCTTTTAAGTGGGCCATTAGTATTATCATAATGAGGATCATGCTAGTATAGTTCATGATGACAATAGAGCTGTGATTGTGTGGGCAGTATTCATATTTCGAATGCAATGGACGCGATGGCATTGTATTATTATTTATTCTGTGGTCGTAGGTTTTAAATAGATGGTAAAATGGATACGAAAGCCAAAGTACCGGGTGTTATAGCGGGTTTCAGAAAAAACGTAAAAAAAAGTAACAGTTTCAGAACGGTGCAATTCTATAATGAAACAAATAGAAGCCACCGACTTCTGAAACTGTTAATTTTATATTATGGTAATTATTTTACTCCTTTTAGTTTTTTTTGAAGTCGGTTTTTTCTTTTATTTAAAGTTTTTATTAAATACGTTCTATAGACATAAATTACACGGTTTAAGACTTCAAATTTAAATGACAATCCTTACAAATACATACCCTTCTAACCTTCAGGGTTAAGGGAACCACAAACCAAAACGTCATCTAAGTACCTATATTTTTTTTATTGTTGTTGTTTATTTCAAAAAGCGCTGAATCAATTTCGATAATTTATATGGGACTACCTCTGAGGTAGGTATGACCTACCAAACAAAAAAAGAATCATCAAAATCCATTCAAAAATACAGGAGATATCGCGTAAAAAACACAAAAAAAAACAGCAACAATCAGACGAGTTGAGAACCTCCTCCTTTTTGAAGTCGGTTAAAAAGCACTTACAGGCCAAAATAAATAAAGAAAAAAAAATGGCAAGGACATAATGAAAGCATAAACAATAAAAACATAAAAGAATAAAACATAGGTACATATTTTATCAGGTTTTTAAAGGGTCACCCACTCAGCATATCCAGTCAAACACCCAGCGCTGATTTTCAGTTGGTACACTCGCAGTGACACAGGAGGAGCTCGTGGCTAAATAATTACAGCCGCATAGACCGATCTTCCGGGTTAAGCCACGCTTGTCGAGGTTGGTCTGTGGATGGGTGACCATTTACCATAGCGAGTTTCCTCCGTGCCTCGGAAAACACGTAAAGCCGTTGGTCCCGGCTGTCATTTGTAGATCTTTGACACTCGTTTCTGTTGGTCAGAAGCCAGAAAGTCTGACAACCAGTCTTACCAAGAGTATCGTATTATCCAGTTACTGGGTTGTGGAGGTTTGATAGGCAGTCGCTCCATGTAAAATATTGATATTCAGCTGCATCCGGTTCGACTGGAAGCCGACCCCAACATAGTTGGAAAAAGGCTAGGCAGATGATGATGACAACAGTAAACTGTGATTAGACAGTTCCTGAATGAAGTACCTATAGATTTTAAACAAAATTGCAAACAAGCGGCATTGAATTCCTTATTGGCAAACAGCTGGCACTCTGCCACTATCCAATGCTGATTATTGGACCTCGTTTGGTTCAAAATTAGAATTGCTTATAGCTCCGCTAATCCAGCAGACTATGGCCAATTCAGCTAACAGAAACGTTGATTAATCGCAATCGAACCGATTCATTCAAACAGTTTTCATTTACAAAAATTGACAAATAATTTGACAGCAAAAACAAGACCAAATATTTTGATAATTTTCGTAAACGAAAACTGACCGATGTTTAATAATATGTAGAATTGGGCCACAGGAAAAACTTAAAATTAAATAATATTTTTCGTATTAAGCCTGTGGTAACTTGTACACACGGCTACACATCAAGCTATATATACATTTCCAGTTTACACTGACCTCTCACTGTAAGGAAATCCTATACAATGCGAGATCAGCTTATACTGGAAATATATAGCTTGATCTATAGCCGTGCGTACCATTAAATTTAGTGTACATAAAAGCAGGACTTGAACGTAAAAGATTACATCAAAATATTTTCGGGCACGATCACGCCTTAAAGCGTGTGTCCACCGCCACCGTCACCGAGAAACGAGATTATTTCGGACCGAGTTCGGAATGACGTGACGGCGATCGTGTGTCCACCGCGACCGATCTCGGTGGTTCGCAACACAAGACAAAAACTCGTGCACCGACGTCGTCAATCTCGGATGTAGTGGACAAGTGCAGATGTGTTTTGTATTGCCGGCATTTCGGTCCGTCACGATCTCGGCCGAGTTCTAGCGGTAGCGCCGCTTTACTGACAATCTCGGTGGCCGAGATGACGGCGCTCGGATGACGGACGTGCGGTGGACACGCGGTCATAGTAATGTATGTATCGCTACTTCGGCAACGTCATCTCGTTCTCGATGACGGCGGCGGTGGACAAACGGCCTTATGAGTATTATTATCAATGTGTGTCGTCAACCTAACACTCACAGTACTCATTTGAGACAGGTAGGTAAGTACTGGCCATCGTATTACTAAAGGAAAAGGTCAACGAGGTATCTTTGACGTTTTTGGACATTTTTTATTTTTGGTAGGTATCTGTTTACCTGTTGTTGAGAGTTCGTGACTAATTAACAACCGCGGACCTTACGATTTGCAAGGCTATGGGGGATCTACACAGGTCGATTTTAGCCGTGTGGCAACTCACCAGTCGCATCGCTTGTAAAAATGGAATCGCCACCCCATATACATCGGTCAACAAAAATCGCATGCGACTTGTTCATGTCTAGCGGAACAACACAGCGCAAAACACACCTCATGCGGCGGTCGATCGCCTGTAACTAACCATTTACACGGTCGATTTTAGTCACCCGTCGCATGTAGCTCGTCGCCGCACGCCAAAAGTCGGATGGCACCCAACTTTGGGGCTTGCGATTTTAGTCACTTGCGGCCTAGTCGAATTGTCATTTAGACGGTCGATTTTCATCGTGCGGCCTAGCCGTGTGGCGAAAACCGACCCATGTAAATCCCCTATTACGCTGCGCTTGCCGCGGTCAGTCCGTGGATGGGTGACTATCGTTACACATCGGGACCCTTTCATGCCTCTGAGAGCACATTAAGCCGTCGGTCGCGGGTGTTATACGAATACCTTTGACAATCGTTACGGGTAGTCAGAAGCCCAAAACTCTTACGACCGTTTTGGCCTTTGGATAACATTGCCCAGTACATAACTGGGTTGCAGAGGTCTAATGGCAGTCGCTCCGTGTACAATATTGGTATTCAGCCGTGTCTAGTTAGACTAGTAGCTGATCCCAACATAATTGGGAAAAGGCTAGGCCGTTAGAATATACCTACATGTTTTTTTGTTTTTTATAAAAACCTTTGCCCCACACTAGGATTTCTCCTGTATCGTGGGTGCGTTTACAAACACAAATCTCACATACACAAACGCCCGAAACAACTATCTGTAGGCCATACAATTTTTTGTTTCGTGTGGGAATCGAACCCGTAGCGCAGAAGCCAATCGCTCAGCCACTGCACCAAACGTGTCGTCATCGTGTCGTTTATCTGTTTTTTGTATACTAATATTCAATATAATGAGTATGTATGTAAGTCAGTATTTTAATGTTTCGATGTAATAAATATGCGATGCGTTGATCGTTCGATCAAACAAACATTCGATATTTTGAACACTCGATGTATTGAGTGTTCGATTTATTGAATGTTCGATTTATTAACCATTCGATGAAATGAAAGTTCGACTATTTGGACATTCGGTATGGCATAGTACATCCTTAAGAAGTATCTATGAGGCTTCCATAGTCACGATAAGTGAAATAACGCCTCGAAAAAAAACGAATAAAAATAAAAATACTGGGTACTTCCTGAGAAGACTAGTATTATAATGACTCTTTTCAGACATGTGGGCAAGGCTGTTATATACCTAACAAGGAAAGGTCAAAGTTTTATTTTTGTTGTTTTTCGGCAATTATCATAAGTATGTGTATGGAAATTTTATTGCTGTGATGACTAACAGTAATATTTCACCTGACTCATTGGTTGTTAGGTACGAAGTGGTTGTATACTGAGTCATATTGATGCATCGATTGCATGAACACGAGTTATAGATTACCGATTAATAAGTGAATTGTGTACCTTTGTATTATCTGTGTGATCATTCGTATTATGATTAAATCAATGTACATCGCAATTTTTATGTTTGATTTTGATAGGGTTTTTGCAACAAGTTGTTATTTTTTATCTCTATAAAATCACAATTCGCTTTTTTTTATTATTGGTGGCAAATAGCAAATATTGCAGAAAAAATAGCCAGGCTAAAGTGGGCGTGGGCCGGTTATGTCCCTTGAATGCACCTGAACAGATGAGCAAAGACTGTCACTCACTGGATGCCTGAAGGAGGACATCGTCGTCGAGGTCGACAGCGGCGTAGGTGGCGTGACGATGTAGACGTGTTTGCAGGGTTAACATAGTCAGAAACGGCGCCGAATAGAGATATTTGGAAGGCAAAACGGAAGGCATTTGCTCGGTTTTTTATTTTTTTCTACTGGACTGCTGTAGATGGTCCTAGGTTTCTACGTAACCGGGCAGGTATTGGCGAGACTTGAAGGGTCTCCAGCCAAAAGGGGGAAGTAAAAAACTTAACCTAAGCTAACTACTTATATGTCGCAGAATCAAGACAGAAGCACAACTATTAGAATGACTATTGATTTTGTTAATGTAGTAGGACTCCATCTATTATCGTTTGTCGGAAACGTCAAGCAGTGTGCTTGGCTGAGGTCAGTGCGTGGCGTGGCATGTCTTGTTTGACGGTTGTCAGCAAGCTGTCAGCTGTCAGCTGTCGGCTGTCAGCTGTCATTTTTTGACAATGAATGCATTTGATTGGAGAGACGTGACTTTGGAGTGAGACACGAGGGCGAGAGGTCGTTTTGCCAGCCTGCACCGAACTTACCGCGTTTCCGTACTATAATCTATTTCCATCGGTTTGATCATTAGAGATTTTATTATTTTGCTATCGAGAGTGAATAAATAGAGGACTATAATCAGTGTTGTGACTATTATTTCCTGCCTACACCAAGTCGAACTTGGACTCTGATGACGTGGTACCCCAATGGGTGAACTACCCTCGTTATATACTACACTAACATCATGACTATTACTATGTCCGGCGCACCCTGGGCAGTCAGCCCCGCTACCAACCTTGCTGACTGGCTAAACTTTTCAGCACGGCATGAACTATTCTCGTATAGTTCGTGCCGACACGATTGAAGAAGATCATGACTACTAGCAACAACAACACTAAGGGCGACCCCTAGTGGGACGAGCACCTCGGCTTAGGGCGTTGCTGGCGGGGACTTAGGGGGGGGGGGAAGGGAGAGAGCTTGATGAGGGCTGAATTATAGGTGTGAGCATTTGCCCTGCAGTGGGACAGTAATAATACCTAAACAAAAGAGAGGGGGAAAAAAATGGGCCACGTTTGACCACTATCTCACCTGCGTCTAATATCAATCTAATGATATCTAATCTAATCAATCTAATGGTGATCGACGATCGCCAGAGAATAGATACGCTAATTAAATGTATGGAAATGACATAACATATCGCTTGGCCGGTCGGAAGCTTATGTCAATCTAGTACATTTCATTTTCGTTTCTATTCTCTGATTGCTATTTGTCTACAGACGCTGATGGTAAGTGAAGATGTGGTCGACGATGGTGCACGCTTGCCTAGAAGTAACCTAGTCACTCAAGATTTGAAAACTCCAAGGTTACAGCTATCGGCAAACTAAGACTGGCAGGCAGTTCCGCTCCTTAGCTATACGCACAATGAACGTGTTGCCAAAATGTTTTGTGCGTATGGGTGGAATGTCCACCAAAAAGCGGTGGGTCATCGCTGTGCATTTTTAATGAATTATTATTTTTGTATTATAACTTTCGTGAGACACATTCATATTTATGATTAATTACGGTTTACTCACGTGCATTTTTCGGGATTGCTCGACTAGTTTCGGACCCAAACGGAGCCCTTAATCATGAGCTGATCACGCGACGAGGTCGCGAGTCGCGAGTTGGACTCGCGAGTTCGACTCGCGACCAATAAATAATTAGCGAGTAATTAATCATAAATATGAATGAATAATTAATTTAAATATATAAATAAAAATGCCAATTACTGTCCCACTGCTGGGCAAAGGCCTCTTCTCATACAGAGAAGGAACGAGCATTGATCGCCACGCTTTCTCATTACGGGTTGGCGATTTGAGAACATTAAAGTCTAGGTTTCCTCACGATGTTTTCCTTCACCGTATGTCAGTGGCGTCTTAGATTAACTAAGTAAGAAAGTACATATTAAATTAGAAAAGTCACACTGGTACATGTCTGGGTTTGAACCCGCAACCCAGTGCTTAACAAGCAAGGTCTGTAACCTCCGGACCACCACGACACAGTCATAATATCGATTATCATCATCATATCAGCCTATTGCCGTCCACTGCTAAACGTAAGCCTCCCCCAGAGATCGCCAACCATCCTGGTCTTGGGCAGCCCGCATCCATCCGCTGCCAGCCACCTTTCTCAAATCGTCGGTCCATCGTGCCGCAGGGCGTCCCGCGCTACGTTTGCCCAAACGCGGTCTCCACTCTAACACGTGTCTGCTCCATCTACCATCTGTTCGTCTGCAGACATGGCATGAATCGATTATATTGAATGACTATTAATTGAAAAACAAGTCGATTAATCGAATAATCGACATTCTTTGAGATGCTTAAACTTTAGCATGTTGCTACCTAAACACTAACTAATTTACATTTTTTACTTTAATATTAGTAATATTTCCATACGAGATAAAAAAATCTATTGTTAGGTCATTATGACTCATCTCCGATGGTCGTTTCAATATCACAACTAATTGATTCTTAATAGTGTTTTAAATGCATCCAATTATCTCGGCATTCAACAGTTTCTCGACGGAAAGTTTCCAGTTTCCAAAGGAAACTATTGATTATTGTACCAACAGTAGACTTAAATAGATAACGCAAGTTTAAGACTGCGTGCCATTCGGTAGGAGAAATCCTCCTATCTTATACGCTGCTAAGTCAGTTCCATCTCGACCGTTATCGTTCTCGCAAGCGTGAATAGTTGCAGGATACGTGTTCAAGATCTATCACTACAAAGACACGCACGAGGCGTGCCCTTTGTTAAGGCGCTTCCCCCACCGAAGTGGCGCCACTTCAGAAAAAAGCATTATTTCTGTCAACACACAACACATTGAAATTTCGTACGAACAACATTTTAGTCAAGTGCTGTAGAAATTTTCGAACACCAAATATCAACACTAGAGCTTCTGGATTCTAAGTTTTAGCGATAAGTACCAAAAACAGCCGTTTTTAGCATTAATTACTCAAGTACTGTAATTATAGACACAATAAATAAACAATGGCAGGTGGCGTTACCGATTAATTACTAAAACTTCTAACCTAGGATGTCAAGTGTTGTTTTTGGTGTTCGAAAATTTCTACAACACTTGACTAAAATGTTGTACGTACGTTTCAATATGTTGTGTGTTTACAGAAATAATGCTTTTTTTCTGAAGTGGCGCCAGTTTCGATGGGGGAAGCGCCTTAACTTCCCTGCACTAAATTGCCTACGTTACGTTGGTAGTTGGAAAAATAAATCCTTACTAGTATTATAAATGCGAAAGTAACTCTGTCTGTCTGTTACACTTTCACGCCTAAACCACTGTACCGATTTTAATGAAATTTGGTACAGAGATAGTCTGGAACCCGAAAAAGGACATAGGCTACTTTTATTCCGAAAACCGCGAAATAACTACGCGGGCGAAACTACGGGCGACCTGTAGTAATTCATAATAAATCATGCTTTTAGTTTTATATTATCGTTTTTAGTTATTTTTTAATAATATTACACACTGTGTCTTCGTTTTCATATTATTCTATCCAGTCGGAGATCTGCAAGCAGAAATTTCTTCGAAAATTAGTAGTAACTTTGTTCTAATGCGTCTCTATACCTATTTTTATTAAGTTATTATTGTGTGTACAGTCACGTGTAATAATATGTATACACATAGCTAAATTAAAAAGCGATTTCCTTGTAAAATATCTATTAGAGTTATGAAATATTACGCACATAGTTTCTACAAATGCATAACATATTTTCGTTTAGAATATTTTTTATTACACTCTATTAACTAAAAGAAATTAGCTTTTTAAGTTCGCTATGTGTATACATCTTATTACGCGTGACTGTACATAAATAATAAATAAATAAACGTGACACGCGTGTTTTCATACAATTTAACAAACTTGCGGATTATATTTAACCCTTTGACCGCCATGTCCAAAAAGCAAAAGCGTGCTCTCGGCGCCAAACTACGATTTTTTCCTTTAAATCTGTCATGTAATCATGACCGCGGCATGCTGGACACATTTTGCTTTCAAACTCAAACTCGTTTATTCAAAGTAGACTAGTATTACTTAGTTCTTTTTGAACGTCAGACTTAGGTACAAAAGACTGCCCCCAAAAGCGCCCACCCTTCACCGCTTCCTAGTGTTTATGCTGGGAAGAAGAAACGACGCAACAAACTCCCCAGCAACACAGTTCAGTCTGTCAAGTGAATAAATAAATGATTCTATACACGAAAAAAGGAAAATATTAATTACATTGATTAAATTTTGCAAGTTGATGATGATAAACAAATTTTGTCATGTATACCTGACTGTGGCGGTCAAAAGGTTAACTCAATAACTTTAGTCAACATTATAAACATGATTACTAGCCATCGACCTATATAATTACAATATACTGGCAAGTTAATTAGCTATAATGCTCGATGATAGTAATTAGTAATTTCTGTTAATTACCAATCAATCATTAACTGCCAATCAATCATCGTTTTCCCAATTACATTAGGCTTGGCTTCAAGTTAAACTAGCTTAGAACCGCAGCTTACACCTGCAATTTGATTCATCTGTAAGGAAGCCATTTGGGGCCCAATTCTCCTAAAATAAATTGTTGCCAAACGCAATCGAACCACGACCGTCAGTCAGTTCTTGTTTTCGAAAACTTTCAAAATGATTGATTTTGTTTTTTGTGTCAAACAATACGACAGCTTTTGAAATTGAGAACTGTCTGAATGAACGGTTCGGCCTTGGTTCGGTTGTGATTTATCAAGATATATTTTAGGAGAATTAGGCCCCTGGACTTCAAAAGAAACCTTGACCTCTGAGTTTGTAACAATTAATTGTTCCTGCATAAAATACAGTGTTAAACAACAAAACAGCAAACAAGGCATTAGTGTACATCCGTCAATCGCTTTTTACGTACATAACAAGTAATTTACTTTATTATAATAGTAACAATTATTGAGTCAAATGCACATTACGCAGTATTGTTCGATGACAAATAACGTATTGTGAACATTGTCTGTTTGTATGTACAAGTGGTCGCCATTCGCTTTTGTTCTCAAAATTGTTAGCGACACTACAATTAAATCGTTAAGGAGTGATTCTATCATTACAGTTATCGCTAATATTGGTATGTCAGGATTGTGAGCAAGGTAAATGTAGTAAATAAAACCAACATAGACTCTCCACCACTGAGAGTACTTGTATTTGGGTTAGTATTAGTAACATGAACTAGATCACAATTTAATACTTTAGATAATTATTACAAGTTATTACAAGATCATGAAATAAGGACAAGCTAGTCAGATATAAAAGGTCAGACTTCTTCAGCTAATCTACACAGAATACTCTAGACGAGTGTTCCGTCGTACGGTCCAAGAAGCAATCCCCCGGGCGCACCAAGCGAGCCGGTCTCCTCCCTCCAACGGGCAGTGGTGGTCCGATGTTGACGTCACGGTTACTTAGGCAGCGGACAACAGATGGCGCTCACTCCACGAAGTTCCCGACAAAATGTATGTTAAATAAATATAGGTTTTGAGGAAGTTCATTAATATTTATAGTTTTAAGAATCTATTTTTCTGTTTATGACACATAACATAACATCACTCCTGTATAAGCTGAAGAGTTGGCCAGAGGTGATGAGAGGTGTATAGTACACCCTTTTTGCTAAGTCCCATGTAATTCGGAATGTAAAGTTTTTTTTTTTTGATATTTTTTTTTGAGTTTTTTCTTAAATATTCGGCTATTTTAAGAAACTGTTTTGAATATTTTTATTTACAACGCGGTACTTATTTTTTTCATTTTTTTTTTATCTTTTGCAAGTGATCCAATTCTATGACGTCACTGAATAGTTTTGATGTTGATTTCTTTTACAACATTTAGTTAGGAGAGTTAGTTTTTAGCTTTAAGGTTAAAAAGTTGATACATTGATTAAAATTGATATGCAGATACTTGTTTTTATATTGAAGACTCTAAATCGAACGTATTTAACGAAATTTAGATGTCAAGCGTATTCGTGTATTTATGTAAAAATCTTCACTATCTTATAATTTCAAGAGCTGGAAATAGCAAAATAAGGTTTAGAAAACTAAAGTTTCGAAATGGTTTTGGAATCAGCATATGTTAATTATTATTGCCATCAGCCGGGCACAAATCCAGATTCCAGGCTTCTACTGAGAAATTCCGTGGAAAAACCAAATAACACTCCTCAACCTCGGGATCCAACCCTCCTGGGTTCTTAAGGTCCTCCCCGCGTTCAACAGTTGTGCTTGCGACCACTATACGAACGAAGCAGTTACAAAATACAGACCCATAATATAGTGAGCCTGTTACTGTCCCACTGATGGGCATAAGCATCTTCTCAGACTTAGAAGTGTTTAGGCAAAGAACTGCTTTGTGATGTGTGGTCGTATTTATAATGCTATTCCAAATAACTCGAAGCAACTCCGAACCTCTTTATTTCTAAAAAAAACTAAAAGAATTTCTTCTATTGAAATGTTACTACACTGTGGAGGAATTCATTAAATACAACTCATGTGTTGCTGTAATTAACTAATTAAAACGTAAATGTGATATAATACTACATTATAATGAACAGTTAATATAATAAAATAATTTATGAAATTCTTATATAATTTTAACTATGAATATGACTTTTGAATGTATAAATAATAATAATGAATTAATTGCTAATTGATGAAGGCATAACTTTAACATAATTTATTTGAAAGCATGACTTAATAATTGTGTGACAATATTTGTAAGTATGTCAATAATCTGACAAAGATGTATTGATCTTTACCACCACTTGAACAACTTATGTACCTACCACATCTTACTGCAAATAAAGATTATTCTTTTTTATTCTTACGGCCATTTTCAATATCCTATCCATCGGCGGTTTACCCTACTAGAGATAGAAATTTGACATTACTTCTATTGAGCTTATGTCAAGTTTCTATCTCTTGCAGGGCCAACCGTCGATAGATAGATTATTGAAACTGGCCGTTAGTCCACCACGCTGGCTTGGTGCATGTTGGTGTATTACACACGCAATCGAGAACTTTTTTGGAGCACTCTCAGGTGTGCAGGTTTCCTCACGATGTTTTTCCTTCACCATTAACGCAAATGATAATCGAATTCTGATCCGCACATGATAAGACTGTAAAGGATGGTATTATAATAAAATTAAATCTTTATTGTACAAATAAACTTACATCTGGCATTAGCTACACTAGGATTCCCTGTGTCGTGAAAGCGAGGCGAAACCACTACATAAAATATACACAATAACAAAATACAATACAATATAATATAAAACTTACAACTAACATACAAATACTATGCATAAACAATAAAATATAAACACTAATTCACACGAGGAGTCGGTGTCGTGTGTCGCGCGGTGTCTGAAACAAAAAAGAAAAAAGATTGCTTTCTGCGATATTTAATTTCAATATATTCAATCAAAATCATTTTTTTATTTCACATAAACCAATCAAATCACTTACGAAAACTCGAATTTAGGTGCACGGTTCCAATTAGTCATTTCTTATGGAGAAAAGCCGGCAAGAATAAATCAATAAATAAATATTTTTGGGACATTTTTTTACACAGCTCCATCTAGTCCCAAACTAAGCAAAGCTTGTACTATGGGTACTAGACAATGGATATAATACTTATATACTTTTTTTTTTGTAAATACATATTATACTTATAATACATAAGAAACACCCAGACGAACACAAACACTTATATTCATCACATAAATATTTGTGTCCTGTGGGAATCGAACCCACGACCTCGTGATCAGCAGTCCGACACTCGAACCACTAGACCACAGACGTCGTCACTAGACCACAGACGTCGTCACTAGACCACAGACGTCGTCGAAAGTCCATGATTACTCTTTTAAAAAGCATAGCTTTAACAATTTCAGTGAAATCAGTACTTTTGCTGTTGACTGTGCATGAAATGATGACAGACTAATGTGCGCAACCTTTAAGTTAAGATTATGACACTTTCATATAGCAAGACGTCGCAATTAATGACGTAGTCTATGTTGTGTTCTGTCTAGCCTTTTTCCAAACATGTGGGATCGACTTCCAGTCTAACTAGATGCGGAGAATATCAGTATTTTACACGGAGCGACTGCCATCTGACCTCCGCAATCCAGTTACACCGGTTGTCAGGCTTTCGGGCTTCTCACTACCCGTAACAGCGGTTACGCACTGCATCCGATCCGAATCCGTGAAAATACGTCCCGAAGTAGCCATAGAACTATTTGTATGGTAGTTTACGCACTACATCCGGCATCCGTCATCCGATTTCTATCCGTCATCCGTGAGTTTCTAATTCGGAAGAACAATTGACGGACCGAAGTAGCCATAAAACTATTTGTATGGTAATTTACGCACTACATCCGGCATCCGTCATCCGATTTCTATCCGTCATCCGTGAGTTTCTAATTCGGAAGAACAATTGACGGACGAATTGTTTGAATTTGAATCAGAGATCGGAATAGTGCGTAAGCAACATCCGAATTCGGTCCGAGATTTTTACTCTAGATCGGTATTTTCACGGATTTGGATCGGATGCAGTGCGTAAAGCAATATCCGAATTCGGTCCGAGTTTTTTATATTCGTATTTTCACGGATTCGGATCGGATGCAGTGCGTAATCGCTGTTACGACTGTCATAGGTATTAATATGATACCCGGGACCCGATTATTTAACGTGCTCTCCAACGCACAGAGGGGTATCAATGTGAAAAGAATGGTCACCCATCCACGGACTAACCGTGACAACCGCAGCTTAACCTCGCAAATCGCATGATCCCTTTCTGTAAAGTATACACTTAACTTTTAGCACACAACAAAGAAATAATTTATTTTCCATGATCCACTGACGTAAGTACTTTGCTCGTCTCAAAGTCTAGGTGAACCGCAGTGAAGGCAAAACTTAATCATAAGCATTATCTTATTTAAAGTCTACGTAACTACCGCAGCTACCACAAAGGTCAACATAATCTAACTTAATTCTACGGTTAAACCGAGGTTCCATCTTACTACATAATTTATATAATAATCTTGACGTGCCACCTAATTTATAATTTTACTAGATTAGCAAAAAAAATATCTGAACTTATAATTTTCTTTCTTTATACACTTGGGAGCAAAGAAATCGATCTACTCCTTTTTTCACGTATCCTGGTTATTAGTTTTGGTTTCATGAATTATATAATTAAAAATACAAAAAATTACCCTCATTGTTAAGGTAGGTTATCAAATAACCTTTTAGGCGATATGTTTAGAATTGATCTGTTCCATAATACCAAAAATAATAACAATTATACCTACGTGAAAAATAGAAGTGGCTCGATTTATTTGCTCCCAAGTATATTTTTATGTGTGTCATATTTTTGCAGTAGCCACAAAATCCCTACTAATATTATAAATGCAACAGTAACTCTGTCTGTTTGTCTGTTACGCTTTCACGCCTAAACCACATAACCGATTTTGATGAAACTTGGTACAGAGATAGTATGAAACTTGGAGAAGGACATAGACTAATTTTATCTCGCAAAATACGGAATACGCGATAAACGACATCCATGTGAGCGAAGCTGCGAGGGACCTCTAGTTTTACTTTAAAGCCACCCGCACACGGACCAGTAGCCACTGCTACAAGTGGACGGCTACAAGCTGGCTCCAACTACGCTTAATAAGCGAATGCTAAGACATTCAAAAAAGTCCTAGAGTGTGCACCATCAACCAATGTCCTGACCATTGTCTACCACTACTTGCAAGTAGTGGTAGATGATGGACTAAGGCCGCAAATTTACAGCGGCGGGGCGTGCAGCGGGGCATTGAAGCGTTGTATTAAGCGTGCATACATTTAGCTGCAAGCTAGGAACGCTGCTGCGAAGACACTTCAAATACTAGTCGATATGTTAAGTAACGCCTGCAAAAACGCCCCGATGCACGCCACGCCGCTCCAAATTTGCGGCCTTAGGCCTAAAGTGTTACAAGACATTGGGCCCGTGCCCAGCAGTGGGACAGCAATGAGCTGGTAAGCAAAGACTTACTAACAGACTAGCTAGTGTGATACCTCGCTTGTTCTTATAAGCGCTAACACACGAAAATATATTCATCCGTAATCTGACAAGCTTCTGGATTCATGCAGAGTGACTGCTATCATTCCTAATGCCTCCAAACCAAGCACATTTTTTACGGTACACGGTATCCCATCAGTGTTTCCGTAAGCCGTATACGCACGTACGAACACGAACATAGCGAACACAAACATCAAACTTGAACATTTGGTTCGTACGTATGGACGGCATATTCGGACACGAACGCGAACATAGTTCGAATCGAGTTCGCGCACAACAGTTGTGAACTCTTATCATAACAGCCATGGCGGCGCCGTTGGAAGTGGTCGATTGTGAAGTAGCGGAAAGTCTTCGAACACCGTCCATACAGAACATACTAATAGGATCGCCGCAAACATGTTTGACGAACAGAGTGTTCGATGTTCGTTAGTGGTACGCACGTGCGAACCAAGTTCGTACGTGCGTACGCGGCTGTACATGTTGCAGAGATTTCCATGTGACGCAATATGTTACGCAAATGGTTCCCGAGTAAAATGTCGCCGAACATGTTTTGCGACATCCGCCCTGTATGGATGGGGCTTCACACCGATAATTCAGCCCTCATCAAGCTATCTCCCTCGCAATCTCCCGCCAGCAAAGCCATAAGCCGAGGTCCGAGTCCCACTAGGGGTCGCCCTTAGTGCTGTTGTTGCAGGTAGTCATGATGTTAGTGTAGTATAAGTAGTTAGCTTAGGTTACGTATTTTACTTCCTCACCATTGGCTGGAGAACCTTCAGGTCTCGCCAATAACTGACCGGTAACGGTCCGTAAGAATCATCTAGAATAAGAACACTAGAAATAAAATGTGGATGGGGCATAACAATTAAGCTTAGGTAGTGAATAAGACTTGTCTATCTAATCTAAAGGAACATTACTCAAATACAATCTACGAATATTAAGATTTCCACAAAATTAATTTTTTCTAGCTACAAATTACATTTAAAATACATTTGCTTAACGAGTTTCATTTAAATTCTCCTGAAAGCTCTACGCAGCCTTAATTACAGGCTGAATTATGAGGATTTTTGACTAGCACCAAAAGATTAGCTTTTAATTTAACTTAGACTAAGTATTGTAATAAAATTAACTAAGCCTAGGAAAAAATATTAATTAATAAATGTAGAAGTTGGATTATTACTTGTTTGTTCTTTTTATTCATGGTCCTTAACTTTATCTTGGTCGTAATAGCTTAGTTCCGCTTCTGTTAAAAACTAATCTGTTATAAATATAATATAAGAATAATTAGATAATGTGAATGCCACTACATTAAGTGGGCCATACTGAAACTTTCTGGAACTGGCCACTAGCGTTAAAGACATACACAAAGCAATATTAATCTTTTTGAAAATGGAAATCTTTGGATGTAGAATACATTTTATTTTCCACGTCTTTCATTTAATTTTTCTTCGTCCTTCGTCACGTCAATTTGAAAATTGCGTGTTTACTTAACGATGGATCCAAGTCGAGAAAATTTTCAATGTATGATTTTTCACGATTTTCGCCGTGGTTTAAGTCAACGAGAAAGTTGCCAAAGACTTAAATCAGCTATTGGTGATGAAGCCCCATCTCGTAGCCCTGTGTACTTATAGGTATAATGAAATCAAAGTGGAACTATTCATCTCCAAGACGGTTCACGCGAAGTGATACTGATAGGACGAGACGGCAACGGCAACTTAAAATTGAGTAACGTTTGAGAATTTGGCTATAAAACTTATTATTCACTACACACTCTTAGCAAAATTGTCTAAAGTCACACCACCGTCTATAACAATCATGACGGGCTGTCAAAAGTCCGAAACTTACAGAGTCTCCCCACACTTACCGGCGTCGTTCGGCTCGACTCGGCGCGGTCGTCCGAGCCAAAGCGAACTACGTCGGTTATACCCTTATGCCCGTAGACATAAAGCTTTTTCCGACCGCCCTAAGCCGATTCCGCATCAATCAGTGTGGGGAGACCCTTAAGGTCTCCTCATCGGGAGCATTTTACGGAACGTTACAGATTCGAGCGTTACATCAGTGAGGGAGGAAAATCGAGCATTACAGCGCGCACCTTGTATTGATACAATGTGTAATACCTTGATACAACTTGTAACAGCAATGCGCTCCACTTGCAATTAAATGTGTGGCGGCGGATTTTGAAATAATTCATGACACCAATACCGTTTCTTCTGTTTTTTTTCATAAATAACAATTTCGGATTAATATTTCCGCACTCAGCACAACGACCGTTTCTTCTGAAATTGTGGAATCGACTAAATCACACGTGAATGCTCGCAAAGTCAAATCTGTAATGTTACATTACACGCGAGTGCTCGTCAGTCAGGGAGGTAGTATTGTAATGTAATGCTCAAAGTCGAATCTGCAATGTTACGTTACACGCGAATGCTCATCAGTCAGGGAGATAGTATTGTAATGCAATTCTCAAAGTCGAATCTGCAATGTTACGTTACACGCGAATGCTCATCAGTCAGGGAGATAGTATTGTAATGTAATGCTCAAAGTCAAATCTGCAAGGTTACGTTACACGCGAATGCTCATCAGTCAGGGAGATAGTATTGTAATGTAATGCTCAAAGTTGAATCTGCAATGTTACGTTACACGCGAATGCTCATCAGTCAGGGAGATAGTATTGTAATGTAATGCTCAAAGTCGAATCTGCAATGTTACGTTACACGCGAATGCTCATCAGTCAGGGAGATAGTATTGTAATGTAATGCTCAAAGTCAAATCTGCAAGGTTACGTTACACGCGAATGCTCATCAGTCAGGGAGATAGTATTGTAATGTAATGCTCAAAGTCAAATCTGCAAGGTTACGTTACACGCGAATGCTCATCAGTCAGGGAGATAGTATTGTAATGTAATGCTCAAAGTTGAATCTGCAATGTTACGTTACACGCGAATGCTCATCAGTCAGGGAGGTAGTATTGTAATGTAATGTTCGAAGTCGTATCTGTAATGTTACATTACACGCGAATGGTCCTGGTGCGGGAGCACCTTAACTCAAATATGAATGATTTTTTGAATTGTTGCCCAATATGCTTTCGTCTCTTCTTCAAAAAGAAAACACTTGAGCCTATTGAAGTACACAGACTACTTAACCAACGAAGAACTAATTTGACTCAATATTTACTTCAAATCACAACTCCTTGCTACCTACAAATAGACAGCTCAAAGAGCAATCAATTTTAATTATACCAGCAATCAACTTGACAATTACTACGCGATGGCAATCGTTTTATTTTGAAACTACGACGTTATAACATTGTAACAAACGTTAGTCTGTCTGTAAGGAAACTGTTTTTGAATTGCTGTGAAAAGGGAAGTGTTTCACTATTAGATACAATAGAAGATAGCCGAGTTGCACACCTGGAGTTTGGCATTCAAACAATGGTCCTTCGAGTCGGACGACATGTATGCCGAGAGGGAACAGTTCGAGTAGCAATTGGCCCGCACGAGGGAATACTTACCCCGTGCGTGCCTCCTTGCCTGTGCTCGTCTTTTCCCCCTAGTCTATCAAAGACAACCAATGCTACGGCTTTGGCTGTAAGCACGACTTCATCGAGCTCGAAGGACCACTGTTTGCATGCCGAGCCACAGGTGTGCTGCTCGGTTGTTTTCTATTGTAACTGCCTATGGAAATATAGTACCTACTTATACTGTAGTGTGTAGAGGGCTTTGAAAACTTCCCGCTGTTGCCCATACCGCATTAGGCCAACTTTGTGGACTGAGGGTTAAATCCTTCTCATTCTATGAAGAGGCTCGTGTCCATGCATATCCTGAATTGGTGACCCTTTCGGCATGGGCATGGTTTATCGTTTATTGCTGTTGTGGCGGCGTCTATCACGCCACGTGGAAACTATTCGATCCTACATTGCGATATCAAGATTTAACACGCAGCTAGTATATTTGTTACGGGTAAAAGCCGAATGGCGGTTACACCTAGGTTTAGCCGGGTACAACTAGGTGCAACCAGTGGCAGTTGGTTAGAACTAGGTGTAGCTTAAGTCGACGGAGCCCCGCAGAGCGGGGCTCCTATTTCTGTCTTTTTTTTATAAAACATTGCCCCACACTAAGATTTCTCTTGTATCGTGGGTGCGTTTACAGACACAAATCTCACATACACAAACGCCCAGACCCGAAACAACCATCTGTAGGCCATACAAATTTTTGTTCCGTATGGGAATCGAACCCACAACCCGTAGCGCAGAAGCCAATCGCTTAGCCACTGCACCAAACGTGTCTGCAGGGTTTAAAGTAACCTAACACGAAGGGGATGACGGGGGCTTCGTTCGCTCGCTTCGCTCGCTCACTCTAGCCCCCGTCATCCCCTTCGAACCTAACCTATCCGTGTCGGGGTTCCCCTTAACCACCGGTGTGCGGCTGCACCTAGTTCTACCCGCTATGATGAAGGGTAAACCTAGTTCTACACGAGGATAAGTAGGATACATCTAAGTTTAACCGCATGTGGCCGGCTGCACCTAGTTGTACCCGGCTAAAACTAGGTGTAGCCACACTTCGGCTATTAGCCGTAACATACCATCGGTGACCAAATTATTAGGGACAGTACGCATAGAAATGTAATTTCAAGTTGAAATGTTATTTTTAAACAAAGGAATATATTTATATTGGGTTTTTTATTTGATATTACTACTGGTATTTTTGTAATGTTTTTGGAATGTGACAAAACTGTGAGACCGCGCAATTTTTTTTAAAAAGTGACGTTCTTTTTCTTTTATTGACTTTTGTTGAAAATTGCTCTTGTTTCGTCAGTATTAAAAAAATACTTTTAGTGACATTGCAATTTTTTTTAGCTAACAGTACATCAGAACGTAAGTAAAGTTTCGTATAGCGTCACTATTTTTAAACTTTATAAGTGAATTTTAATTTCGTTAAAGGAATAACGTGAAAACCTCAAAATTACTTTTTTTCTACTGTAGACAAGGCTTCAGACACGTCTCCCAGAAAATGTAGAGAAATATAAACATTAATACTGCACTCTACATATTCCCAAAGATATATAGCAACAATTGCAGATGTTTCTAAGTCAGTAGTTAACAGAATAAAAATAAAAACTGACAGTAATAAACCTCTGGAAGCAAACCGTGTAACAAAATGTGGTAGAAAAAGGATCACCACTCTTCGTATCGATCGTAAAATCAGAGATATCTGCCTTGAAAATCGTAAAACGAGTGTTGCCCGTCTGACTACGATGATGCACGACGAAGGAATAAGAGTTTCCGAAAGGACAGTACGCCGGTGGTTGGCCGAAGAGAACTTGATAGGTCGTCGGCCAACCAAGAAACCACGCCTCACGGAGGCCATGAAAAGGAGGCGACTGCAATGGGCCAGACAACACCGAAATATGACTGTTGCAGACTGGAGTTGGGTAAGAATATGTGTTAAAATATAACTGTACATTGTTTTTATCACTATATTGTGATTATGTAATATTTTTCAGGTATGCTTCTCCGATGAATCGACATTTCAGATTTTGGTTGACAAAATGTTCCTTTGTGCGGCGACGCCCTGGACAACAGTTCCGTGCAGACTGTCTTGTGGAGTAGGTTAAACACCAAATTAGTATCATGGTGTGGTCTGTGATCTCATCCAAGGGCATGGGGTGCCTATATATCATGGAAGGGACCACGAGGCAAGACCAGTACAAGCGAGTCCTAGAGACTCAACTACTGCCGCAGCTTGAAGAATAGTTCCCTGGTGACGAAGAATACTTTTTATGCACGTTTCTGCACCGTGCCATAAAGCAAGGAGTGTTACTGCATTTTTGGCTGAAAAACATATTAATGTTTTGCCCTGGCCAGGTAACTCACCAGACATGAACCCTATAGAGAACATGTGGGAGCTTACCAAACGGGCGATCGCTAAGGAAGTGATCACCACCAAGCACCAGCTGATTGCAGCTCTCAATAAAGAGTGGCATCATAATGAAAACCTACAGCAGAATACTAAAATATGTATAGAGAGCACGCCACGTCGAATAGAAGCTGTCATTAGAAGCAAAGGGTGGCGTCACGAAAAAATGAGATAAATATTCAATTTCAACCTATTAACGCATTTTTTTTTCAAACATAAATGTTTATAGTTTCGCCCACAGATTTGTTGTTTTTATTATCTCAATTAATAAAGTCTTTAAATAAAAAATACTCGTGGGGCCTACAACAATGCGTTTGCCTGAAAAAAATATTTAAACTAGAAAATACAAAAATCTAGGCACTATCCCTAATAATATGGCCACCTACTGTATATACAACCACCCAACAAATACCGTTGGGCAGTAGCCCGCCAGGCATAAGACTCTGCCTGGTTGGAGGATTCTCCCTTTGGTTGGAGGAACACTATATCTCGTTCCTCCACACTGTCATTGTGTCCTTGGCTGTATATTTTTTTTCTTTATTTTTTTTTTCTCATCAGTGGAACAGTAATGAGCTCTTTCAGGTGTTTAGGTTTCCTCACAATGTTTTTCTTTACCGTTAACGCAAGTTATAACCGAACTCACATGCATTGCCTCGTTTTATCAAATTAAAAAAAGGCATAAACATCGTAACGAGCTAAAACTAGTGCGTAATAAACTGTATTCTTCTTTATGTCAGCCATTTAGTTCGTTCACACGTTTTTATTACTAACAATAATTGATATTTAGGTATTTTAGTTATATTTTTTGCTTATAAAGCTTGTCCGCGTGCTATTGTTTGAAGAAATGATTGATTGTTTGATGATAATAAAGATACCTATCATGTGCAATCATTACGGCTGGTAAATTAATTGTAGTTCCCCGTGTTTCCTTATCAGGTATCCTTGACTTTTAGGGTTCGTTGGAATATCCTGGAGTGGCAATTCGTATGCTACCCTATGTTACATAAACTCACGCTTGTATTCCCCGAAGGGTTGGCAGAGGTGTATAGTATACCCACATTTTGCCGTTATGTGGTACGTTCCATGTGATAGGGGGCAAGCCCTATTTATTTATATACTTTTTATTGTACATAGGTAATACACCGGTAACAAAAAAAGGAATACAAATATTTACACAATATGTAAAAAGGTCGTGGTGGCCCGGAGGTTACAGACCCGCTTGTTAAGCACCGGATTGCGGGTTCAAACCTAGGCAGGTACCCATGTGAATTTTTCAATTTCATATCGTCAGTGGAAAGGTAAAAAGACTAAAGCGCCAATATACCTACTTTACAGGAGAGCGTTTTAAAGTTTTTTTTTTAAGAAAAAAATTCATTATTCTTTTTCTTTATGAGGTATTTTAATGAAACTTACATACTGATGTAATGAGATTTTTTGCTAATTTTTGGTTTTTGAAAGAAGCTTCTATCTCTACTGGTTAGTGAGATAGATGTCGCTTTAGTCAATATTCACTCATAATTTCAAATAACTCGGTAAGGCCAAAATACTAATCTACCCTAGATACTTTTGTTCCCACAATCGAAAATTACTAACAAGCCATCAAGTACTAAAAGATAACCAAGGAAATTTACTTATGGTTCTATGTGTTGCTTAAAATGGAAAGCATAAATCACTCACAAGAATATTTACATTTAATCTTGTCCAAGTGACATTACTTACTACTAATTAAATACCATTACGATTTACAGACACAGGACAGTAAAATTACTAATATAGTTACCAAGCGCAAAAAGTTTCATGTCAGTGGTACCATTCCTACCACTGAAAATATTTTATTTTTATTTATTTAATTACCCTACTACCATGTAATTTTACTTAGACATTAAATCTTTTTTGCGACTTTACGAGATGTGAAAAAACTTTAAATACCAATGCAGAAATATTGTTAAAACCTAAACAACGGATTTAATGATTTTATATAACACAACCACGTCGGCTGCCCCGTGCAGAAATCCAACCATTCAAACTTTCTTATTCAGGATGTCGGCAGATTTTGAGGAGAGGGGAACCGATCAGGATCGAGCATGATATATTCCAGGGCTAATGTTTCTTGTGGTTTTGATTGGCCTTAAGTCCTCTAAGTACATTGCTGAAGAAATCACTGCTGGGCTACCAGGTGAGGAGAAAACGTCAAGTAATATCCCAACTCCTTTACATGGTTGACCCAAAACTGTTTGCCCCCACCGATTTGCAACTGATGAAGTTACTGAAGGTAACTGAAAATTTCAGTAATTTTGTCAGTATTGAATTTGATGTGGACAAATACTTATACAGTTATGCATGAAACGTGAGAGAAGATTGTGGGATTCGAGGGACTCCTAATAAATAACTTAGATCCCTCTCTCCAACTGAAACCTACACACACCCGAAGTATATCTAGGTGATAGGCATCAGGGAGACCGACATGATGCAATCGTTGCGGGAGAGCTTCTGGCCGCCTAAATATTTTCTGAAAAATATTTTATCGAGTGGCAACAAGGTCTTTAACGGTTGGGTCATGCCGGTCTTGATGAATCCTTTGGCATACTCAAGTGGACTCAAACGATTCTTGATGCCTTGGATAAATGGTCCGTTCACTGCTGATTGTATATCAGAATGCATCACTTCCGTTTGTTGGTGATGTGACTGTATATTCCATGGAAGTGATCTATGGATCGAGACTTTTTAAACGCAAATACCCCACACAACCGCGAAATGTACAGTTTCATGGAAATGTTGTCGCCTTGGACAAGGAACTGACCCCACTCTCCTGGGCTTAAGAGACTAGCGCAAACCTACAATACATAGCACCAATGACCGCAAAGGAGTATGGCAAAGCAAGCGTTCGTATTCTAGCAGTTTTTTTATGACGACGTCGAAGGTCTTGTATGTGCAATTGTGAACGAAGTTATTATGACGAACAAGTACTGGAAATATATGGGGAAGGATGGAACGGTTGACATTGTCGAGCATGCCACCGTCCGGGAAAATCTATTCGACAAGTTATCTCCGGTTGTTCTTGTCTTACTAACGGCGAGTGTTTGCACAGACATAACCTGGAGGCCAAAATTATTCACCAGCTACTTGCTCTGAAACACAATCTTGTACATCGTGTACCATACTTCAAGTACGTCCGACTCCGTTCTTGAGAATGTCAAATTGTACCGGGATTGAGCTATCATCACCCACAGGACTGTTGTTCTCAATAAGCCTGATTAGTAATCGGCCAGAGCGTCGCACAATATGATTGTATTGATATATTGTTGATATTATTGTCCCTCATGATGAGAATTTCGTGAAACTTGAAAAAGATAAACAAATCAAGTATTTTGATTTAGAACACGAGGTTGTCAACATGTAGGACGTGGATTCAGCAGTCTTTGTACTGATAGTTGTTACGGCTAATGGCCTAATAGTCAAGAACCTCGATCAATGATAGTTGATATCACTGTTTCGCATGACGAGAACCTCGTGAAAGCTGAGAAAGATAAAGAAAAATAAATATCAAGACGTGACACATGAGGTTGTCGACATGTAGGATGTTGATTCAGCAGTAATTGTGCCGATAGTAGTTCGGGGAATGGCTTAATAGCCAAGAGCCTCGACCAACACCTAAAAAACCCAAAGAGCGTTCGTTGGGTCGCTGGATCAACGGCCTGATATAGAAAGCGGTACTTCTCGAAACGGTGCGTATTGTTAGGAGGTTCCTTTCTCTGAGGCCCTGACCACCGGTAGCTTGGACCCTGTTCTTGATGCCGGTGGGATACATTTTTCATATATAAGAATGTCTTTTTTTTAGAGAAATGTTTAAAAATGAAAATTGTAAGTTAAATTTAAGTATCATTATTATGTTAAATGAGACGTATAAGCCTTTCGCATTATTAAATAAAATCTCATACCGACTACTAAATAGACTTCCTGATTGAATTTAGGGATATTTTTGTTACTTAACCGCCATTCATTACAAATATTTGTAAAACGATTTTTACTAAAACGCCAACAATACTACGACACCATAATGCAAAATTACTAACAAACCACTGAAATGGATTTAGTCTGAAGGATTAATTACTAATAAACATTATTTAGCTTAAATGAGAAATCGAATAATACTGATAAGCCATCGTTTCTCTTAAGTACTTAGATAAAAAGTATTTAAGCGACGTCAACCTATAAAACATCGAAAAAACGTCGCTTTAGTCACTCATCAATGTACTTACAGGCAACATTTTGGAATGCTAAAGCGCCAAAAAAGTGCTCAGATCAACACGAGACCTAGACCAATCGACGCAGAAAAAAAATTGCAGTCGAACTGTATATATAACTCATTTTGACCAAAAGTGGCGCTTTAGTCTTTTTACCTTTCCACTGACGATATGTACTTTCTTAGTTAATCTAAGACACCACTGACATACGGTGAAGGAAGACATCGTGAGGAAACCTGGACTTTAATGGTCTGAAATCGTCAACCCGCAATGAGCAAGCGTGGCGATTAATGCTCGTTCCTTCTCTGTACGAGAAGAGGCCTTTGCCCAGCAGTGAGACAGTTACAGGCTAATATTTATTTATTTATTTTATGTAAAATGGGCGGTCTTCTCGCACAAGGCGATCTCTTCCAGACAACCTTAACCCTATTGCCATCGACCGGGCACAAATCCAGACTCCGGGCTGCTACTGACAAATTCCACACGGAAAAAACCCAATAACACTTTGCCCGACCTGGGGATCGAACCCAGGACCTCACGCTCAGCAGTCGCTCTTGCGACCACTAGACCAACGAAACAGCCAGTATTCTATGTTCTAGTATCCTTTTCCATGTAGGAGGGCTTATGATCGATACCAACCCGCACGTCTGACTTCGAATTCATGTCCAGATCAGAATTTGATTATCACTTGCATTAACGGTGAAGCAAAATATCGTGAGGAACATTATAAACCCGAGAGGACTCCATAAAATTCTCGATCATGTCTAGTCCGCCAACCCGCACCAGGGCAGCGTGATGGACTAAGGCCTAAAGTCTTCTCATTCTGAGAAGAGGCCCATGCCCAACAGTGGGACAGTAACGGGCTGATTGTGTATATGTTATGATATTGTAGTTCTTTTAAATTGATCTGGTTTTTACAGTAGATAATAAAAAGCTAGCTAAATCAGGTTTCTGTACCTATTTTATTGCGGTTTCTGTACCTGCTTGAGGTGTCAGTACCTTATTAAAGTATCTCCCAAGGCTACTTAGATAAAAAATGTTGTCGTAAAGAACTTTTGTGCAAACAAAAGTGCTAGCTTTGCGCACTGCATCCGATCCGAATACGTGAAAATACGAATCTAGAGTCTAAAAAACTCGGACCGAATTCGGATATTGCTTTGCGCACTGCATCCGATCCGAATACGTGAAAATACGAATCTAGAGTCTAAAAAACTAGGACCGAATTCGAATATCGCTTACGCACTTATCCTATCTCTGATCCAAATTCAAACAATTCAGGGGCAATTTTTGACCTATCCATTTGGCGTCCGATTTGAATCCGAGGTAATGCGAAAGCGTTCATACAAACAGTACTACGGCTACTTCGGTCCGTCAATATTTCTTCCGAATTGGAAACTCACGGATCACGGAGAGAAATCGGATGACGGAAGTCGGATCTAATGCGTAAACTACCATACAAATAGTTCTATGACTACTTCGGAACGTATTTTCTCGGATTCGGATCGGATGCAGTGCGTAACCGCTCTTACTCTTGTTGTCAAACAATTTGACTTCGGTTCGTTTGCTATTGATCAAAGTTTCTGTTAGTAAAATTGCCCGCATGCACACGAACCGCTCTCTTCTCGTGGGTTTCATGCAAGATCACTATGCTATACAAATATGTATATAAATAATGGTCACGTTGCCGTAAAGCTACAAACGATGAGTTTTGGTTAGATGGTTTCAGACGGACAGTTCATCCGACCGCGAATTATGTAGAACATTGTACTATAGTTTGAACCTTGAAGTAAGAATCATCACGTCATCAAAGTGTCCTGACCACTAACACGTTTTTCAAACATTTAATATGTGCATACATAATCATGTACGCACACAGTTTGTCACGTAGCCAAACAAAGTGAGGTAGAGGTACCTACAGAGTACTACTCTTGATAGTTTAAAGCGGCGCTGCTTAGTAAGGTACCTATGTCCAATATAAAGCTGCACATACATAAGGGGACAAATGTCCCGCGAAACGTGTGTCCAGCAATGTCCGACAAAGTCGTGTGACGATGCTGGACATCGGGCATTTTCACATTAGTTGATACCGACATCAACCTGATATCTATATATTCGGCAACCTCCTTGATTATGCCGACACGGCTAAGCACATCGTCACAGTACATTGTTTAATACGTCATCCCGCCCGCTACTCCTTCACCCCGCACTTTGTCACCGCCGGTATTGTCGCCGATGTTGTTGTTTACGTCCATACCGGTGACGGGAACGATACAGTGTGGAAACGTTTAATAGTGATGTATGATATTACCTGGCCGTCAATATCGTGTCGGTATCGGTCCAGATAGTTCAATCCACAATGATGCGCCCCACTCTTTGTCTAAATTGTTACAGTGCAAAAGTGAATTAAGAAAAAAATTATACAATGAGCGTAACCCAATAATTTGGTATAACAAAAACATCAGATGTTTTTGTTTTGAAATTATTGTCGCTTGAAACTTTGAAGACAAGATTCTGTATGTCTTCAGAATCAGAATTTCTAGAGACAACCATCACTTGACGGTCTTTTAGAAATCGGACCGCAGATTGCCGGACATCGTAGGCGACAAATTTCCCGCGATATCTGTCCTATAGTGAATAGGCGGCTTTATTATGTCAAGTTCAGTACAATTTTCAATCTTAGTTCCCTATTTTGCCGCGTACGTACCAAGGTACAGTGGGCATTAACACAATACATTAACAGATTTAATGGTATGACACCGAAGGCTTTAATTACAGGTCAATGACCGAGCATTATTGATGCGTGACTGCGACCTTTGAACATCGTGTTGCTTGAGGTAATAAACTAGAGGCGACAACACATTACCTTGTACTTGTGCGTAAGTCGGTAAAAATATTATGAGTAAAATATAATAGTTCCTGTTGAACCTTATATTTCTATGTCTGAACATCTATTAATCCAATTTTAATTATTTTTCTTAAATCCTCATGGGTACCCTCCGCTCGGGCAAGGTGAATAACCCATTCCGGACTCTTACCGCCTAAAAACCCACGGTGTTCCTTCTCCTGACCAATGGCCGGGGTCACGGGATTCGCAGCTGCATGCACCGCAACCCCGGCAGGCCTCGGTCCGCCAGCCCCTGGTAGACTTCTCCGTCTGTGGGACCCTGCCTCATGTCCTCCTGAGAGGCGCGCGCGGAACACGGCGCGCCGCCTTCTCGGGTCTGTTACTAGTCGGGCAATGGGTGCCCTAACCCGCAGCCGCAGGCCACACGTAACATTTACTACTCCTATCCAGAACCACGATGACGGAAGGATATACAGCATGACTGGTGAGCCACTTTACATCTGAAAATCACGAACTTAGCTCATAATTTTGAACAACTTTTCTTAAAGCAACTTTCATTACGGAACAGCTGTTCTTTTTCACTAATTCATAGTTTGTCCCATAATAAAAGTTGTACAGATGTACGTGACTAACCAATCATGCTGTATAACAAAAGGGTGCGGAATCCTTATCTAACTCAATGACCGATATTTGACGAGAGGCCCCTAAAAACCCTGACGAAGCTAAAATACGGTAACAAAATAACTAATAAGGTAACATCGGTCAAAACAGAAATATGTTTGAAAAGCAGTTCCTGTTTAGCGTTCCAGATTTTAACTGAGTATGTTGGGTTTCGCTATCAGTCTAACCAGTCACGGGTGAAGATCAGTAGGTGCTACCTTAGACCCTACTGAGTTCGATCGCGGCCCGCACCTTAGTGCGTATAAACGTAGGGCGCGAGTTGCCGGCGCCGATCTGCCAGCGCTTATCGGTGCTGTTCCGCGCAGTTAGTCGGCGCAGGTAATCTCTATACTGTGTGGTTAACCAGCGCCGACAAACTCCGAACTTCGCCGACAAGTTCTGCTCCGATCAGCGCTGGTAAGCCGTCATTTGTTGCTGTATTTGCAAGGGAACAAGGCGTATTTTTGTTAAAAAATGCCAGCCCCTGCTTCTACCCGCTTTCTTTATGTAGCGGTTACCTGCACGGACCAGTACCGATAAGCGCTGGTAGGTCGGCGCTGGTTACCTGTTTCTATTATTACTTGCGTTAAACGGTGAAAAGGTTTTTCTTCGCTTTTCGTGAGGATGCCTGCACACCTGAGAGAGCTCCTCAAAGTTCTCGAAGGTATGGGTAGTCTTCCAAACTGCACCAGCCGGGCAAACAATAACAGAATGGGAAGGATTTAATTACTCAAGTACTGTAATTATAGACACAATAGATAAACAATGGCGGTGTCGTCCTGGGACGACACGCGGGACGCAACCGGACCTTTGTTCATTACCCTGGCGAGATAATGTATGGCTTATCTTGTCTCGGTGGTAGGAGATAATGCGACGATAAAATTATGTCACGCTGCTCATGTTAGGCTTCTAAGCCTGTATGGGGGACTGAGGTTTAAATCCTTCTCATTCTGAGAAGAGTTGGTACCTATGCCCAGCGTCACAGTAATGGGTTGATTATGCTATTATGCAAAGCCACTAGTGAATTTCTATTCAGTTCCACTGGCATAGTGTGAATTAACACTTATCATTGTTCTATAACGCCTGCAGTAATACCGTCGGCTGAAGAAAGCTTTGCCCCGATAACAATGTGATTTGCAGCGTGCAGGCTTATGTCAAACGTTATATAAGCACACATATTATGTTTGTGTTCCAATTAGGATGTCATGCGAAGCGATGGAACATAATATTGTCTTTGTGAAGTTTCCTCTATTCTAAGGCCTCTAACAGACCATGTTCTTTGTACACGTGAAGCATCGCATCATCATCATCATCTGCCTAGCCTTTTCCCAACTATGTTGGGGTCGGCTTCCAGTCAAACCGGATGCAGCTGAATATCAGTATTTTACATGGAGCGACTGCCTATCAGACCTCCACAACCCAGTAACTGGGTAATACGATACTCTTGGTAAGACTGGTTGTCAGACTTTCTGGCTTCTGACCAACAGTAACGACTGTCAAAGATCTACAAATGACAGCCGGGACCAACGGCTTTACGTGCTTTCCGAGGCACGGAGGAAACTCGCTATGGTAAATGGTCACCCATCCACAGACCAACCTCGGCAAGCGTGGCTTAACCCGGAAGATCGGTCAATGCGGCTGTAATTATTTAGCCACGAGCTCCTCCGACGTGAAGCATCGCATATGGCGCGTAAAAAAACTACGCACAGAGCCCAGTAAAAACCGGCCAAGTGCAAGTCGGACTCGCGCACTAAGGGTTCCGTACCATTATCTATAAAAACGGCAAAAAAACACGTTTGTTGTATGGGAGCCCACTTAAATATTAATTTTATTCTGTTTTTAGTATTTGTTGTTATAGCGGCAACAGAAATACATCATCTGTGAAAATTTCAACTGTCTATCACGGTTCATGAGATACAGCTTGGTGACAGACGGACAGCGGAGTCTTAGTAATAGGGTCCCGTTTTACCTTTTGGGTACGGAACCCTAAAAAGTATTTTAAGTAAACGCTTCGTTCTCAATCCCGCATAAGAACGTCGTCTGTTAGAAGCCTCATTAGAATACTTTTTTCACTTAAGTATAGAAACTTCATAACATGGGTTTGGACATCAATAACTAAACTGACCCCTGATTCAGAATTCTTCGATAAGTCAGTTGTCGAACGCTGGTTTGTTATCTCGTTCATTCTCAATGTGAAATAAAGGTACAAGTCCAAGACGGGCTGCAAACTGCAGACTGCATCCGCAGACCGCAACTTGCCGTCCGAATAACATCTTTAAGGCGTGCACCTTAAAGGTAGTATTCCAACGGCGACCGCAAACTGCAACAGCAGATGACAGCAGCAGACAAGCGACACTACTGGTTCATACAAACCAATGTGACTTGCGGTCTGCGGTTGTAGTCTGCAGTTTGCAGCCCGTCTCGGTCTTGTACCTTTAGATAGTCTTGGTTAAGTTTTAAACATAAGCTTAGTTCTCTCTCCCTCTGGTCTCTTGACTCTGGTCTTATAGTATCTGGTGCTTACTGCCAAAACACTTGCTATATCTGTCACCATATTTTCCTAGGTAGGTACTGTCTATCTTTATATTATAATTTTATTACTTCAAGCACTTGCATTGAGTCTTAGTAGGTAGTTATTTGCAGTAAATATGTACTGTTTGAAACTTGTACTAAACTGAGAGATAACGAAACTGATAATTGATGTAACGAAACTGATATCACAAAGCGCATCTACTACTAATGTACACTAATAGTTTCTCATAGCTTTGTTCGCGGCATGACAGAATAAAACAACATTTCATTTTTACTTACGAACATTTTACTTACGCTAATAGTTTTTAAAATTAAAGTTATGTTTTTACTCACTTTTTCTTCGTTCATAGCTAACACACTTTAAAGCTTAGCTTCTACTGGACCACGCAACGCAAGTGCGTTATCAGTAATGTTGGGCGTTATAACATATAACAGCTAATATAATTCATTATACATTTCTAATATTCTAACCATTATTTATTTGCAACAAAGACTGTTAAAATATATATTATTGTCCATAGGTAGTAGTCGCCCGCCACTCGCGTCGAGTCGTTAAGTCGGCCGAAAGCGTCACACAATTATGAACTTTAACCCACAAGTAACAAGAGCAAATTTTTACCACCGTTAAAATAACATAAATATTTATATAATATTAGTGTGAACTTGTTTCATATTACTGGCAAAATAACATTGTCGTACTTTACATCGTATTAAAGCGTCACACAATTATGAACTTTAACATACAAATAACAAGAGCAAATTTTTATTACCGTTAAAATATTTTTATATTATATTAGTGTAAACTTAGTTTCATATTACTGCAAGTCTTCTGCTCTATTGATAATTAGTGTTCCTTCAATACAATACAATATAATATATATAACAACAGTTAAAAACAACAGTTTGAAAATTATAATATAATGTATAATGCATTAGGAAAATATATCAGTTACGCCCAACATTAGTTATCAGTGCATTATAACATCGTTATCAGGCACATTGATTTATCGCACCGCTACAAATAGCAGCGCTTCGGGAACTGTTCACAAATAGCTGCTAATTATCAAATATTAACTCATTAGTCATTGCCGACGCTTGATATTAACGAGAGCGGATGCTGGATTACTGTGACACTGATAATAGTTTTGTCTGGAACTGGTCAGCTGAATTTTGGATAATAAATTCTATCCATAATAGGCATGTTGACAGCATCAATAAACTGCAAATCTAATTAGTCCGCCAGTTAGAGTTTTGAAAAATAATGGACACATATTTTTTCTTTTGTTAAATCAATGAATATTTGGAAAGGTAAAACGCATCAAAACACGAGAGTGGGGGCTTGTGACGTCGGAAGCAAGTAAAAATTGTGCTTGCTTGTGACGTTTTGCCAATTTTAAAAGAGTCGTATCTTCGTCAATTTTGGTTTACGTAACAAAAGAAAAAATACGGGTCAAATACTTTTTGATAATCTAACTGACGGACTAATTAGATTTTTTCAGTCAAATACCCTATTGTAATCAAATTAAACATTTAATAACGTAATGTAGTTATGCTCACCAAAATGTCCTGCTGATAGTGGCGTTATGCATCAGATTGTTGACTTCCCTGCAACATGGTTAAGCTTAAGCTGAGCGACGCCGATGTGTGCGTCATGCTCGTGAACGTGTGCTGTCTGTTAGGACAGGTCAGCTCGTAACTGCTATAACAATCATGTTAAAAGGCTAATTTTCTCATTGCTTTTCATGTTGTTAATTGCATACACATTAATCTGCATTGTTCTTACAATGTAGTTTGACGACACGTTTGGTGCAGTGGCTAAGCGATTGGCTTCTGCGCTACGGGTCGTGAGTTCGATTCCCACACGGAACAATAACTTGTATGGCCTACAGATGGTTGTTTCGGGTCTGGGCGTTTGTGTAAATGAGATTTATGTCTGTAAACACCCACGATACAAGAGAAATCTTAGAGAGAGGCAAAGTTAAAAAAAAGAAAAAGAATAATCTAATGAAAATTGCCAAAACTTTTTTTTAAAGATTGTCCATTATTTTTCTTGTCCCCTCTTCTCCATAGGACCTACTACTTGGAACCATGCAACTAGTGTTGACCTTTCGAAATCACCTGTGATATGGTATACTTGAAATAAAAACTTTGACTTTGGAGACTCTACGTCAGAGCACTTGAACACTGTATCCGGTCCGAATCCGAGAATATACGCTCCGAAAATAGTAATTGAATACTGAACACTTTTCGTTGCAACAGTACACAATTTTGACATAAAAATCGTGCGAGTGAAGACATCGTGACGAGGAAGGATTTTTTCGTTTGTTTTTGAAACTCGGGCCAATCTTTCGTGCGAATATTTGTAACCTTTGTCACTATGCAATGAAATTGCAATCAACACTTTACGTCAACACGTATTTTTCAATTTATTTATTTATTTATTTTATTTTTATTTATTTGCTTGAAATATGGTACACAAGTTGTTACATAAAAAATAGACCAAGACATATTTCACCAGTAATATAGGCATGCAAATATTAAATTAAGTTACACATGTATACATGTCAAATGAATTTAGAATTTCAAAAAAAATAGAATTAAACGTTATATTACATAATTTATCTAACAGCATGATACAATGTCTCTTAATAAGCGCAGTAGCGGCAAGAACTATTTTTTAAGAAATCTTTAGTAGAGTAAAAGCTTTCTTGTATTAACCACTTTCGCAATGCACAACAAAATTTTTTATAAGGTAATTCTTCCATCCCCTTGGGCAAAGAGTTAAAAATAAGTGGTGCCATATAGACACAACTTCTTCTAAAAATTTCTAACTTTGGCACGGGCATTCTCAAAGATAAATGAGTTACTTGTCGCTTATGGGTGTTGATGTTGTATTCAAAAAGATAACTGTGGTACTTTACGAATTTAGCGACTTCATATATATAAATGCTGGGAACAGTTAAAAGATTATTCAATTTGAAAACCGGTTTACAGGACTCAGACCATTCCATGCCGAACAATGCACGAATGCATTTCTTTTGCGCTATGAAAACTCTCATAATTTCAGATGAGTTTCCCCAGACAACTATGCCGTAACGTATTACCGAACAAATGTAGGCATGGTAGACCATTATGGAAGCTTGCCTGGATGTGACATCTTTAATCTTACGTAGGGCAAAAACAAACTTATTTATTTTCATGCATAAACTATCAATATGCTCTTTCCACGTAAAATGTGCATCAAAAGTAATTCCCAAAAATTTTGTACTCTGTATCTGTTGGACTAGTGTATTCTTATAACTGATATTCAATCTTATATGTTTACTTTTATATGTTTTAAATTGTATGAGTTTCGTTTTATCAACATTAATTTTTAATTTATTGGCATCAAGCCATTTTATGACGTCTTTTCATGTGTTATTTATTTCAGACTCGTAGGTATTTACATTTTTACAGTCCATAATAACCGTTGTGTCATCCGCAAATAGGACACAATCATGAGAAATTGCGCGTGAAAGGTCATTGACATAGATAAGGAACAACAAAGGCCCCAAAATGCTTCCTTGGGGAACACCAAAATAATTTACTCTAAACTCTGAATCGATATTTTCTACACTATTAGTCTTGTTGTCATATTTAGTCACTCTCGTACATTGTCTTCTATTGTTCAGGTATGATTTAAACCACAACAAAGCTGGGCCTCTTATTCCGCATTTGTCTAATTTTGTAGTGAGTATAGAATGTTCTACAAAATCAAATGCTTTACTAAGGTCCAATAGAAGAGCGGATGTAGGTATTTTAGCGTTAATATTATTAATGATAGACTTAACTAAAGTAAAAGCAGCTAATTGAGTAGACTTACACTTTCGAAACCCATATTGTTCGTGTGTTAAAATATCATATTTATCAATAAACTTCAGTAACCTTTTATGCATAATTCTTTCGAATATTTTCGACATTACAGGAGTCAAGGCAATTGGTCTGTAATTATTCAAATCTGATTTAGACCCTTTTTTATGCAATGGTTTGATTATGGACAACTTTAGTTTGTCAGGGAAACAGCCCTGTTCAAAAGATAAATTAATAATATGTGCTAACGGTTCAGCTATGTACTGTGCAATACTTTTAAGAAGGTCTGTATTGATGTTGTCATACCCTGCAGACTTAGAGTTTTTTAAAATGTGTCAATGTGTTCAAAGATGCAAGTTAGTGTGTTGATAATGTAATTAGTTTTATTCTTTTTTCGTGCATTTTCGGTAAATGGTTAGAATCTCAAAAAGTTAAAGTAAGGAAGTCAGTGCAGTCTATTTGTGAAAAGTTTTTTATTCATAAACTAACTGTTGGGCAAATTCTAGTTTTTTTTTAAAGACAACCGTAATGGGTTACCTGACAGAATGAAGACTAAGCTATGTAGGTTCTATTGTAGATAAAAGTTGCGTTTATGCGTTGTGAAACTTGTATAAATACAGTGGACCCACGGTAATCCGACACACATTTTGCAGGGCAGTGTCGAACTATCGAATTTGTCGGATTATAGAGTACTGCCTAAGACCCCCTATAGTCCGATTTTTTTTACAAAAGTGTACCTTGTAATCCGACAAATTACAGATCCAATGATAAGATTCTATATGTTATACTCTGAAGTACAAATCATACTTCATTATGTAGGTATGTCAAGTTTAGTAAATCAGAATCAAAACAATACCTACGCGTCGAGCACAATAGTGGTGGCGCGTACAAGTTTTAGGTGATCTGTTCAATCATGCATTATCTACATTAGCGAAGATTGTCAAAAAAATATTCAACAATAATAGACATGTCGGATTACAGGCGGTGCCGGATTAGACAGGGGCCGGATTACCGGGAGTCCACTGTACCTACTTATATTATTATGAGGCGTCGCTACAACTCATTTAATCATGACGGTTGAAGAATTTAAAAACACAAAGAATAGAATAAGTGTGTCCTTACTCACGTATTAACTGACGTCCACCTACTAAAATACCTCATTCAATAATAATGAATACCAAAGACGTAAGAAGATACGAGGAACAAATTAAACAACAGTTTTATCGTACCTAAACTAAAATCGATTATTTTGAAAACGATTCCAGCAAACGTTGTCATCCGTAACATGTTTTATAACATAACGATTGTTACGATTGTAATCTCCGAATCGAATAACCGATTCGATGATTTTATCGATACAATGGCCGGCGGATGGTCAGCAAAAACATCACGGTCGGACGGAAATCGTTTCAAATTGAGCGTGAGGTTTTGATGTTTAATATCCAGAACTTGTTTGGAGGACGGAAAATTATGTTTTTGCTGACGGTAGCTAATTGAATGTAGTTATATTGATAGCTTGATATCTGTCCGGTGTTTTGTTAGAATTTAATTATGGAATCAAAATAGAATTTGGTACTAATGTATTACTTGTTGAAACGAGTGACGATACTTAAGTACGTCCGGCGCACCTTGGGCAGTCAGCCCCGCTACCAACCTTGCTGACTGGCTAATCTTTTCACCACAGCATGAGCTATTTTCGTATAGCTCGTGCTGACACGAGAGAAGAAGACTTGTTGAAATTAACTTTTAGTTGATATTTCATCATCATCATCATCATTCAGCCGAAAGATATAGTTGGAGGAGCTTGTGGCTAAATAATTACAGCCGCATAGACCGAACTTCCGGGTTAAGCTACGCTTGCCGAGGTTGGTCTGTGGATGGGTGACTATTTACCATAGCGAGTTTCCTCCGTGCCTCGGAAAGCACGTAAAGCCGTTGGTCCCGGCTGTCATTTGTAGATCTTTGACAGTCGTTACTGTTGGTCAGAAGCCAGAAAGTCTGACAACCAGTCTTACCAAGAGTATCATATTGCCCAGTTACTGGGTTGTGGAGGTCCGATAGGCAGTCGCTCCATGTAAAATACTGATATTCAGCTGCATCCGGTTCGACTGGAAGCTGACCCCAACATAGTTGGGAAAAGGCTAGGCAGATGATGATGATTTAGTTTTTAGTTGATATTTAGTTTTTAGTTGATATATAGTTGTCATGAAAAAGCTAAAATAATATTGGTCACGGATTAGGAGTAGTAAAATCCACACAGACAGATGAAAGTCCATGAAATAATAAAACGGTTGTGGCGGCATCTATCGCGCCACATGCGAACTATTAGATCCTACATCGCGATATCAAGACTTAACACTCAGATTGTTTATATACAACCGCCCAGCATCAACTGTTGGGCAGTAGCCCGCCAGGCACAAGACTCCGCCTGGTTGGAGGATCCTCCCTTTGGTTGGAGTAACACCATACCACGTTCCTCCACACGGTTGACCGTCCTCAATTGGACTGCTAGAAGACATCCCGGTTTCTTCTTCTAATTCATGCACTCTTGGCAGAGTGGTCGTGGATACGTCGAGTTTCAATTCTGAAGTAGCGGCTCTTATGATGCGTCTCCATTCGGCTCTACTAACGGTATTGCGAGAACATTCGGTCGTGCTGGAGTGTGTGATTATCTTCGTAAGGTCCGACCATCGCGTCAGAGAGCCTTGGCATCTCTTGCCCTCTATCTTGCCTTCAGATGATGGTAGTTGCGACAAAATATTCAAGGAATGGTGGCCGACAGAAGGAAGAAGGAATGACGGATGTCCTGCAGCAAGATGGGCTGACGACATCATACCTAGTTGTCTCCGGCTAAACCTATGTGTAACGTATGTGTTTAGTCGTAACATATTCATAGTTATGAATCGGACATAAAAGTTTTATTAGCCCTTAAATCCTTTTCGGACGGAATCATTTTTAATATTCATGCAAACTTCATCTTATTCAGCCTTTGTATTCCCACTGCTGGGCATAGACCTCCTCTTTTGCATGCAACCAGTCCTGTGCCGGTTGTATCCAAGTTTTAGTGGTCATTAAATAGACCTACACACCTACACCTACTTTTAACCACTTTCAACTGGGCGCACCTAGGTGTACCTGGCTAAACCGTGGAACAACCGCAATTTGGCTTGTAGCCGTAACAAATACACTACATAGATCAAAATATCTTATTCAAATATACATTTTAAAACAGAAGACACCTTGGAAAATATGAACGAAGAATTTTGATGATATATTTTATTCTACATAATTTTATACATTAGTATTTTCTTTTTCTATATCAGTGGTTTCCGAGAAAAACGTCTGTACCAAGTAGGCATACAATGAGATATTATTTATGTCCCATACTCAAATCCCAGAATTGAATAAAAGAAAAATGTGGTGAAGAAAATTCAATGATAAAAGGCTTCCCAAAAACAATATGTTACAGAAATAACAGATTGCATTGTTAAAATGGATAATATAGAATTTAATAATAATTTGCGTTCTCAAAATTGTTGGCGAAAAACTGAAAATGGTATTACCCATTTTGGTTACTAAAGCAAATTTTACTACATGGAAATAATGTCTATGTCAAGCTATGTAATTTACACAGGATCCGGGAAGTTGCGGTACGGGAAACATGTCACTAAAATCTTTATTGTACAAATAAACTTACATTTGGCACTAGCTTCCATATTAAGATTCCCTGTGTCGTGGAAACTGACGAAACTACTACATAAAATATACAAATTAAGAAAATACAACACAATATTACAATACACTATAAAACTTACAAACTAACATAAAAATACTATTTATATTATTTTGAAAAACCAACAGCTATAAAATGGAGTAAACAAAAATTACAATAAGTGTCATAAAGCCAATTACAGGTTTTCACGATTAGCGATAGACTTTAAAATCAAAAAACTTAAAGGACACTTATGCAGGACAACTACAAGTTATGTTTTAAGTAAAGGTTATAAATTATCAAAAAATACTTAAGGTTGAGCATCTTTCTTACCGTGTAGCTTTTCATGACAAATGGATCAAAGGTGAACTCTTTGCATAACTTATTGAGATTTCTGCTTGCCCGTACGATATTAGAGTTAGATAGTTAGAGAGTACTATGCATAAACAATTAAATATAAACACTAATTCACACGAGGAGTCGGCTTCGTGTATCGCGCGGTGTCTGGTAGCCGGCCTCGAAATCGCCGGAATGCTACACCTCTCGGCACTCATTGTTTGTTTGTTTGTCTGTAACTTTTTTGGCAAACAAGCCGGCGGCCCACCTGATGTAAAGTGGTTACCGACGCCCACATACACATACGTACAACACATACACATAAATTGCTAATGAAATAAAATGTGGCCAACCTTAGACACAAAATTGGAAAATCTCTTATGCCTGTAATTTCAACACAACCCATACCCTTCAAACCGGAACAGCAATGCTTCAACGGAACAGCTGGTTGGTGGCAGAAATAGGTATGCTGTTAATACAGTCATCCAACGAAATAAGTGTACATGCAACTAATTACAGAGTTTTGCGTGTGGCAATTTTTTTTTTGTCGCTTGCTTGCTTCTTGCATGTGAAAACTTATTACGCACACAATTACAATGACAATTATCTGCGTAGTGCATTGATATCCATTGTTTGCCTGTATACCTAACTCTTTCAACTGCAACTTCTAAATTAATTTATTAAAAATGTACTACAATTACTTACTCCTTTTTGAACGTCAAGATTACAAAATTTTGCCCCCAAAAATGCCCGCCCTTCCCTGCTTCCTAATGCTTATGCTATAAAGAAGAAACGGCGCAAGAAACTATACTCTATTTACTCTATTTAAGATGAGTCCTGACATATCGGTCATTTCGTAAATTGTAGCCGTAAGGAGACTGTTATCGAAAAAATGTAAACGACATCATCAAAAACCGTAAAAATAGCTATATCATCCATGCTTTGTTTTTTTTTTAATATGACGGATGCGCTGGGAAACACCTCGTCATCAGAACGATCAGATATGGTGGCTAACTGAAATAATAGTCACAACGGTTAACACAGACGTCTATTAATACACTGAGGTTAAACTAATTTAACAATATCACGTGCACGTGATTGATTAACAGATGGAACCGAATTACAATATGGAAACGCGGTGAATCCAATACAGGATGGCAGAACCCCTCGCACCTGTGTCTCTATCGAAAAGTCAAGTCTGACGTTTCAACATTCACGTTCATAAAAGTCTTCAAATACCAGCCAGTGTCTATTCTGTGTTGCCACCTCCTTTATCGACCTCACCCAAGTAGGTACACTACTTGAGGTTTCCGATTAGTAATAATCAAACGATGTTACTATTAATTGACATTATAGATGATGCATCCGTGTTGACGCTGCACGCTGCGACAAATATTTGATATTCTTTATTTAGTAACGTTTTGAAGAGAAACGTCAGTAATCAACTTACGCTGAAAAGGGTTTATACAAGCAAGTCTTGTTAACTGTACTTCCCCCAGACGAGCTATTTTACACGATATACCACTACTAAAAGTTACCAAGGTGGTACCCAGTTCCTGCAGCTGTGTGTACATAAATTCCATTCATGAACAATCACTGTTACTACCACTAAGCTGTGTGCACACTAGCAGGGCTCGGATACCGGTATATTTTTCGAAACGGTTTCGTCTTAAATACCTAAGAAACAGTTTGTTTCGGTTACGTTCGAACGGAACGTTATATAAAACGTTTTTGAAAAAGAACAAAATTTGAATTGTTCTCGGTTAATAAAACGTTTTTAACCGTTTTTTTCCATTTTTTTTGGGTTGTTCGTTCGAAACAACGAAACTTCGAAACAAAACTACGAATATTACGAATTTAATTCAGTTGGTATTTGACTGCCGTTCGTCGTTTCGTTAAAGCTTAAAGTAGACCCTATTATCACTGTGAATATTATTCTGTGAGTACGAGTATAGTGTGTGTTAAAACTTGGACAAAAAAATATCTTTGACATGCACATTTTATGTACTATTAAAAAAATTTTTTTTAGGTTTTGAAACATTTTTTCCATCCCACTTGCGACACACCCGACTTGCGACCCACCAACGCCCCTCAAGTTAAAGGAGAAAATCTTCAAGTCCGTGATAAGACCTATCGTACTGTATGGAACGGAATGTTGGGCCGTAAAGAAGACGCATGAAACAAGATTGCATTTCGTGGAGATGAGAATGTTGAGATAGATGTGTGGAGTGACCAGAATGGATAAGGTCAGGAATGAGTATATTAGAGGAAGTTTGAAAGTGGCGCCAGTGACAGAAAAGTTGAAAGGGAATCGTTTGTCTTGGTATGGGCATGTAAAGAGGAGGGATGAAACGCAAGTGACTAAAAGAGTTATGATTATAAATGTGGATGGATGGAGCGGGAAAGAAATGTCAAAGGAAAGATGGATATACTAGATTGTGTGAAGAATTATATGGAAGAGAAGGGGAGGCAGTGTTAGCATGACGGTTGATAGGACGAAATGGAAGAGGAAAACATCTTGCGCCGACCCCAAGTAACAAGGGCAAGGGCAGGAAGATGATGCAAGATTCTTTCTGTAAGTTGGCTGGAGTAGGTACAGTGGTGATTTGAAGTTGTATTTGGAAGGCACTGCGCTATCATCGGGTGCCTCTCTACCTCCGCCACGTCGTTGGGGCTTATCTGTCGGAGAGGTGTGACACCTACATGGGACGCGATGGCAGTTACCAGCACCAAGTGACGTGCGGTGTTCCAAAGAGCTTGGTCCTGGGCCTCCTCCTGTGGAACATCGGATACGACTGGGTGCTAAGCGGCGAGCTCAGATCGGGGGTAGACCTGACGTCTTATGCGGACGACACGCTGGTCACTGCCCGCGGGAGCTCGCACAGGGAGGCAGCGTTGCCGGCGACAGCTGCGGTCTCTTAGGTGGTGGACCGCATACGTCGCCTAGGCCTGGAGGTGGCTCTCAGCAAGTCGGAGGTCATGATGTCTCACGGCCCGCGGTGGGCGCCGCCACCCGGCTCGCACATCGTGGTTGGGGGGGCTCGGATCCACCATGTCGAGTCCACCATGAAGTACCTGGGATTGGTGCTCGACAGCCGGTGGGACTTCGGGCCCCACTTCCGACTTCTGGCGCCCAAGTTGCTGGATGAGGCTGGCGCGCTCACAACGCTGCTTCCCAATTTGAGGGGCCCGAGTACCGCCTGCAAGCGGCTGTGTGTGGGGATCGTGCGATCGCTGGCTCTGTATGGGGCCCCGATATGGGCGGCTGACCTGACGGCCAGCAGCATCAGCATTCTTCGGAAGCCGCAGTGGGCGATGGCTGTCAGAGTCATAAGAAGTTATCGCACGATCTACGAGGCGGCCTGCGTACTGGCTGGATCTCTGCCCTGGGACATGGAGGCGAAGATATTCGCGTCACTCTACCAGTGGCGCGATGAATCGCGGGCGCGAGGCGAGCGGCCGATGCAGCGCCAGTTTGAGCTGTGTCGGCTGTAGCTTCGCGAGGTCCAGGTGGTGAAATGGCGGGACAGGCTTTCACGCCCTACCGCCGACGTCATCACCAATCTACGCGATCCGGCCGGTACTGGCGGACTGGCTCTGGAGAAGGCACGGCTCCCTGACGTTTCACGCGACGCAGGTGCTCTCGGAGCATAGCTGCTTCTTTTTAAATTAGGTTTTTTAATTTTTTCTCTTGCGTCTCATTTTGTGATCAAAATAGGACCAATAACTAACCACTCGCAAGTCGCAACACAAACTGCAAAAAGGAGTCGTTTCGACCAAACTCCTAGTTTTCGGCATATGTCTGTTCCTATAACTGACCGGCTCGAGCTCCTCGGCATGGAGTTTACAGTCAGTCTCAACTTCGGCACCCCCATTGAGCACAAAGTCTAAACCAGCCAAAAAACTGGGCATCCTAAATAGAGTGAAGCGATACTTTTCGCCTGAACATTTGTTGACTTTTATAAAGTGCAAGTCCGATTCTGCATGGAGTATTGCAGCCACCTTTGGGATGGCCCAGCAAAATACCAACTTGCCGCGCTTGACTCAGTGGAATGCAGAGTTAAGAGACTCATTGGCGACGTAAAACTGGTGCATGCCAAGCTTCACAGCTTGGCTCATCGCCGCAAGGTTGCCTGCTTGTCGGTCTTCTATAGACTGTAATTCAGTGAGTGTGCTCAAGAACTCCACAACCTCATCCCACTGGCCCCCTTCTACCATCGAACATCCAGACGCACTGCAAGTTACCATCCATACCTAGTTGCTATTCCACCAATTCGCACTAAACACGACGCACGGCAAAAGAATGGAACTCACTGACTGCGTCTGTGTTCTACGCTTACGACCCGAATATCTTCAAAGTTACAATGAACAGGCTTCTTCTGGGTAAGCTCGTTCCATCGCAGACTTTGTCTTTATCACCTCTGACCTTGACAAAAGCCAAGAGAAAACCCATTTTCAGTTCAGTTGCACACATCAAATCAAACGAAGATTGTAAACTCCTCCAAGGGGATATTAATGCCATCTACGAGTGGAGCGTTGTGAACAAGCTGTTCTTCAACAAAAACAAATGCAATGCCATGACATACGGTCGAGGATTGCGACCAATCCATTTTGAATACAGTTTGGGTGGTGAAATAGTTACTCGAGTCACCAACGTTAAGGACTTGGGAGTGACCTTCGACCGCTGTCTGACGTTTAAAGATCACGTATCCACTCTGGCGAAGGAATCTTTCAGGCGCTTGGGATTTGTCTTGCGTAATGCTCGTGACTTTCGCAACCCAAATGTTATTAAGCTGTTATACACCACACTGGTTCGCAGTAAACTTGAGTCCAGTGCCTGTGTCTGGCACCCCCATACTGCGACCCAAACACTGATGCTGGAAAAGGTACAGAAAACTTTCTTGAGATATTTTTTCAATAGGTCGTACAATTTCTATTCCTACATGTACCCCACCAACTATCTCTTAGGAATGTTGGGCTTTAACTCGTTGGAAGTAAGAAGAGGCCATGATCAGCTGATAGTAGCCTATAAAACCCTTAGGGGTCGTATCGACTGCCCTGAGCTCCATGGCCTTTTCTGTCGACTATTTGTGCCCGACAAATACATCGGACACCGTCAAAGCCGTCGGCACAATCTATTCGCGCAACCTTCAGCCAGAACTGTCGCCAGAGCTGAATCCCCTGTGTGTCGTACTCTAAGGATACTCAATGCCCTCCTGGCTGCCAACCCTGAATGTGATGTGTTCGCGGATAAATGGAGTGAAATTGTGCGTGTATGTCTGATGTTCTGTGAGAGACAGTATGCGAGGGTGTCCACTATCCCATGTTAGTCTTAAGTATTTTGTGTATGACACAATTGTCGACATTACATACCTGTATTTTTCTACCTTCCATGTTACTTGTTTCTATGTTAATTATTGTAATTGGTGTTCACCGTTTTAATTAACTATAAATAAATAAATCTCAAATAAAATAAAAACTATGCTCGACTATGCTCCGAACCAGGGTTGTTGCGAACATCAGCATCAGCATCCGCTGATCTTCAGCATCTTTTTCAACATCAGCATCAGCATCCGCATTGATCGATGCTGATATTAATGCTGATGTTCGAGTCGTGACATGACCGCAGAGGGGGCGGGCCTTATATCCCGTGAAGTTTTTGCTTGCGAGTTTTGATCAATCCAAGGGCAGACCGGGATTGCGTTTACAAACAAATACAAACTTGTCTCATTCATTACGTTATACTTAATACGTATCTGCGCGTGAAAGTTTTTTTTCGTAAACTTTTGAGTTTGATAAATAATGCCGACCCCATTGAAAAGTGGATTATGTACCTTTGATTAAATTCCAATACCTATTAATTAAACGAAAGATTGGTAGCAGGTTATGCACTAGGTAGTCTAGGTACTTAATTACTAATCTAGTACTATACTAATTATTACTAATCTACTAAGTTTGATTATATTTTTTATTAAAATCCCAAAATTTTTGAGACAATCGTTTATTTCAGTACCACGGAAAACTGTGCAACTTTTAGATATTATTCAAAATGGTCACTACTTTTTCCGTTTTTTTAAGAAAATCATGAGAATCAGCATCAGCATCCGCTGATGTCAATGGTAAAACATCAGCATCAGCATCCGCTGATTTGAAAAAAATATGCATCAGCAACAACCCTGCTCCGAACTATGCTCGGAATGAATGATGTATTGAAATGAAAACATATCCTACGGAACTTAACAAGTCCATGCTTGTTGCCGCACACTATGTGCGGCTCCGTCCTGCGGAATAAACCGGTTTTTGAAAACTAGCTTTTTGTTCTCTTTTCGTTTTCGTTCCGAACAAAATGTTGTACAAAGAACTGTTACAAACGTTTTAAAAACGTTATTTTAAATAACGTTTCCGAGCCCTGCACACTAGGGACCGTATCGTGTTTCCGTTAACTCTTATCTGGGTCAGTGTTTGTTTGTTGTGACACGGTTCAACGGCAAATCAATTGTCAAGTTGACATTGTACTGTATATTGGTGTGGATAATGCTGTTATGTGACTATTTTGTGTTTGGGCACACTTATAATGAGCTGAATGGTGACTGTTTACCTTTTGAACGCCGATGACGGATATTTCGACGTATAGAATAGAAGTAGATATGTATATGTAATTCATGTTCTTCCAAGTCTAAAAACCTTTGTTTTGTAAGTATTTATAGTCGATAAGTTACACTCAGCACTAACTTATCATTTAAATCTGACTCTGAAGAACTGCCTGCCGTAGGGCGTGTGTTAGTTTTGAAAGCTTAGCGTTGAAAAGGCTAACTTAATAATGTCATAGATAGAGTACAGAATCGTGTGGAAGCTTCTTTCTCTACTCCGTGTGTGGAAGTGATTCTGTCATTACAGTTATAGCTAATATCTCTCTGTTAGGTATATTGCGGGTATGGTAAATATGTATAGTACATGAAACCAATATTAGACTCTCTACTCTATCACTGAGAGTTCTTATATTTGGGTTAGTGGTTAGTTACATGAGCTAGGTCACAATATTAATTTACACAAGATTAAGAAAATAAGAAGGACAAGCTTGTTCAGATAACTATGAAGTTTCGGCTTACGGATCACACATTTTCTAACCACGAAAGTGTTTCGGATTCGACGATCGATTCGATTTTCACCTGAAAATGAAAATGGAAATAAAAATTACCGAATTTTGAAATTTTAAAACTTGCTTTAAGACAGTTATCACCAGAGATCGGAATAGGTAAAGTATATTTACCTAAACTTCGAGGAAGGAAGTAACATAGAGTGAATAATACCTCCTCTAAAATCCCATAATAATTATAATGACGTTTTACACCCGGGATTTAAAAATCACGAATTATTTATCGGACTTTATTTATAGTTACAAATTATTGATTTGGAAAATCATATAACATTTTTAGGGTTCCGTACTATTTAAAATATAAAACAATGTATGTAATACAAGGCTCTTTAATTTAATACTTTCAGTATTTTAGGTACTACATCATACAAGCAAACCCACAAACCAAAAGCTAGTAAAAAAACAAGATTAACGACTGGCTTGATTTTTATTCACATACGCTATTCATATCACTGATCCCTTTTTATGAGGGGATCCTTCATGGGATTTCAAAGGATTATGATGACTGATTGCCGGATGCCGTAGCCTTGAATTTTGCTTTCCCATAAAAGAGCTCTCTTTATGATTATTATGGTAATGTGAGAACTACAGAATCGTTTACGTTATTATACGTAATACTTATTCTTACTACGTAGTTCTTTCGGTATCTCGGTTTACTTGTGCAAAGCGATGGTGACGTAGATCGGACGGTTAAGCACAGAATTAACACTGGATGGATGAAATGGCGGCAGGTCACGGGAACAATCTGCGATTCGCGTATTCCTCTTAAACTTAAGGGGAAGATATATAAAACCATGATTAGACCTGCTGTCTTATATGGATCAGAATGTTGGGCCACAAAAGGGACGAATGAAAGGCAATTGCATGCAGCAGAGATGAGAATGCTAAGAGGGATGTGTGTTGTTACACGAATGGATAAAATAAGAAATGAGTACATAAGAGGAAGTTTGAAAGTGGCACCGATAACTGAATAGTTGTATAGAAATCGGTTGTCATGGTATGGGCACGTGTTACGGAGAAATGAGGAAAATGTAGTGAGGAGAGTTTTGAGTATGAATGTCGATGGCTGTAAGAGTAGAGGAAGACCAAAGAAACGATGAATGGAATGTGTGAATGATGATATGGTTAGAAAGGGGGTGACTACCGAGATGACGACTAATAGAGAAGTATGGAAGAAAAAGACATGTTGCGTCGACCCCAAATAAATTGGGATAAGGGCAGGAGAATGAAGCCAGATCCATAGGGCTGGCAAAAACAATGATCGCTTAGCAGTTAAACGCTTGGCTTCCTTGCAGACGGTTCTGGGGGTCTACTCCCTAAGCACGAAGTCCATGGTTTCGGCCTTAGTTGCGAGCGTTTCCTACTCCCTATCACCTACGGACATACGATTATTTCGGGGCCTGAACTAAGAATGAATGACAACACGATTTAACAGTTCCTACTACCGATGCGTTTTTGCCCGTCCTAAAAGTTGAACTTGACACTTGTTTTGTTCACTTCTACGTTTCGGGCTACTTTCGGACGGGTGACTAATTGCGTTCACGGACTTAGAGAGTAGGCCCCTGAGCTCGATCCCGGTCCGTATCTCTGAATTTAAGGCTGAGATCTATAAAGCGTACTTAGACTTTGCTCAGACTTTACTTTCGAGTTAAGTCGATATAATTTACCTATAGCAATTTCCAATCCCTCTGAGTGCGTGCTTAGCAATTGCTTATTAAATCTACGGAATAGAAGACTTACTAAAAATTTTGACATAAGCCAAACAAAAATAATCGTCCATTGATAGTGGTCTATTTTACGTAAGTTAGTTAGTAGTAGTAGTTTGAGTAAAGTCTGAGTACGCGAGTACGAGTGCGAATCAAAATTCAATTTGTACTTGCTTTAACGGTAAAGGAAAACGTCGTGAGGAAATCTGTACTACTACTAATTGCATAGGGCACCCCGACTCGGACAGGTTAAGTTTGAAGGCGATGACGGGGGCCAATGAGCAAGTGAAGCCAGTGAACAAAGCCCCCATCATCCCGTTCGTGTTGTTTTCAAGCCTTTCAGACAAAAATAGACCATTGCTCCTCACCTTCGCCCTCCCCTTAAATCGCTGTTAGCAACGAATTCTTTATGGTTCCCGGAATAGTCTTGGTTTATATTAATATTTAATAATAAAAAAAACATTTATTTCAGACAGTAAAAGTCCATATGCAAGGCAAGGTTGTTAGTAACAAGAATTTTGCTTATAACTAATGTTCGTAATTGTAAAAGGAAGTAACTAGACACCGTCTAGCCCTGCACAGTAGGCTCATCCGTCTCGCAACACATAGCGTTCAGTGAACCTACTGAGCAGAACAGTATCGGTTCTCTCGCCAATCATCCTTAGGACGCTATTCGGGCTCCCCCGTACTCGTCGCACCACCGACGCAAATTTTTTACGCATAATTTCGCACAAGTCATCTACGCTGGCATCAGTAAACATGTCGGATGCATTGCAATATCGAGGGAGCCGAAACAGAGCCCTGAACACATTATTACACTGGATGAGCAGTAATGGTGAAAGCCCGATTCAAAAAGATTAATTAAACAATTTCAGACTTACACCATCAAGATTGGTGAATTTCAACAAAGTCCGGTGCATGTTATCATTTACCAATATCGGACATTCACAGTAACATCGGCACTACCTATCTTATCGAATTACGGACAACCAAAACCTGCGGGTGTTATCAAAACTCGTATACGGGAACACTGTTTTAGTTTAATTATATTCTGTTACTAAAATAACAGTTGAAATGAAACTGTTTCAATTTTGGACAACATTCTAGAAACACTTTTAGTTGAAATTAAAATAGATAACATTTGAAACGTATCTCTTTGATCTCGAAGCTTAGTACTCAATGTACCTCCTTATGAAAAATGGCGCTTTATACAAGGTGTAACTTAAACAACGCACAACCTCTTAAGAGGTCACTGTACTCATCATTATGAACAACTTTTACTATGGAACGAAACCTGAAATCGCGAAAAAAAAATCAGCTGTTCCCTACATTCATGTGTTAGAATTAAGGGTAATCATACCTTTTACACCGCTACTATTTGGAACTATATACACTTAGGCTTATTAATTTGTTTATGTTTAATTTAAAAACTTTTAATAGAATAGGTACATTTAAAAGTATGTAATTTGACTATAATTAAAAGTAAAGCAAAATATGTTTAATAAATGTAGGAATAGTCTAAAATTGTAAGAATCATATTTGGATAATTATTTCTTATTTATTTATCTTGTTTATGATTAAGAAGTACTGACAACGGATTGTAATAAATAAGAACAAGTAGACAGAGGCAGAATAGAGGGGGGATTCTCGGGCAGACCGTCGAATGGGACGGACGTTCACAATTGTTATACTAGTTGTTTGTTTTGGCTAGGGATTCTTGTTCTTATTTTATCATCTTAATAATGGTTGTGTAAAGTATTATGTTGTGATCTAGTTCATGTTACTAACACTAACCCAAATACAAGTACTCTCAGTGGTGGAGAGTCTATATTGGTTTTATTTATTCCATTTACCTTGCCCACAATACTTACATATTGATATTAGCTATAACTGTAATGATAGAATCACCCCAGAAAGCTAAAAAGCTATTAATCCTATTAGTAAATTCAGTTATTTTATTGGCTATCCTTCGGGATAGCTTATACATGTTCGCCGTAACTCGTCAAAAAAATCGTTACTATCGTGCTTATCGTCTATAGGGCTTGTCACCCTAGAGATTTTTCGACTTGTGAATTTCTATAAGTAATGAATATCTCGAAAATTAAGCTGCATTCAACAAACTATATCCAAGCTTTTCTTCCCCAATTAGGCATCGGAACAGATATTTAAAATCGTCCGGGCACCTCGGACCTATGGTGTATATATATATATATCTATATGTGTAAATATACTTCTATATCAAAATGTATTTCCCAATAAAGTAGAAGGGATAACCTCCTGAGCTGTTCCATTACCAGGAACGTTTGGATCTTTATAAAACTACACAAACTTTAATCCGGGCCCACGTAAGTTTTCTATTTATCCCAAAAAGCGTCTGCGTGGGGATCAACTTTTAGCCCTCAAACAACTAAGGAGTTTGCCAAATTTCGGCGCGAAGAAACAAACTACCAAACATGCTCTCCTTCCACAAAAAAACTGCTGTACCATTCTCACCCTTAGACCCAAAAAACAAGGCTTAAAGTTGCTTGTATGTTTTGGAATACAGTTTGATACTGTAAGTTCTTATAGGAGGGAGCTGCCCATCCAATATCGTTCAAATTCAATAAACATGCGCTCACGGATATCCCAAGAAACATCTTTGTTTTTTGTAAACCTACGGAATGGAAATAGTTTATTAATATATTATTGGTACACGCGCTGTGTTGAGGTCTAGCCTTTTATCTAGATCTAGGGTATCAGGTAGAAATATTGCTGGAGGCGACGACTTCTGTAGATTGAAAAGACGATACTCTGACTCAATTTGTTACGATCTTATATGCAATGTGAAAGATATATATGGTTCATCTATTCATACACGAAATATTTTAAGTGATACTTCTATAGGTGGTAAAGAAGCCAAAGAAAAGCGAAAAAACATATTTTTTTTAATAATTTTATTTTACGTAATTATTATACATTTATTGTAGGTATTATTGCTTGAGACAGTTTGCATAAAGAAAAAAAAATTGCTCGCTTCGATGACAATACATACTACGTAGAAACTAGCGTAATGGATGTTGAAAATAGTAATGAGCCTGTATTTTTTATGTGTTTCAAGTAAAAATACATTTAATTAAAAAAAATGTATTTCCTTTTTTTTCCTCAATTTTTATGGCATCTTTACCATCTATAGATGTATCCCTTAAAATATTTCGTGTATGAATAAATGGACCTTATATAGGGTGTAAACGAATTCGTGTAATTCCTTAAAACCATATGTTGTACTACTGGTATACTTATTAACAATCACGGGTTTTAGTTCGAAAAAAACAAAAAATTAAATCTTCTTTGTTGCGGTAAGTTTGAAGTAGTCGTATCTAAACCACCGCCTGTTTAGTATTGAAACCATTTTACACCCATGGAAATAACATGGTTCATGTTTGCAAAAATAAACAGTAAACATAATAAGGATTAAATAATTAAAAAAATTATACCTATGTATTTTCATTTTTTACTGGACATTTCGATTCCACGCATAAACTGAATGAAAGCACGGCGACACAGCTGGCATGGGCATGCTCGACAGCATAAAATATGTGTGTTTCTTTTATGTTTTGTTTTTATTCTTTGATGTTTATGCTGTTATTGTGTCCTTGGCTGAATAAATTTGTTTTCTTTCTTTCTTTCTTCTTTCTTTCATATCAATATCGCTCCGCGCAGTCATTTAACTCGGGGCGCTAAAATGACTCAAGACAGAACATCATGTTTTCTTTTTGAATGTTTTTTTTTGTGTGGATTCTGAAAAAATCCCATCAATCTGTGTCACTAGTAGATCACGCGCTTTGAAGCGCTTTATCTACTGAAGTTGTTAAAGATATCCTTTTTTTAAAAGAGAAAACCATGGAGTTTCTTGTCGGCTCTTCTCCATAGGAAACGACTAATTGGAACCGTGCACCTAAATTCGACTTTTCATAAGCGCCTGTAATGGTTTATGTGAAATATTTTTTTTTTATTTGATTTGAAGGAACTACACGAATTTGGATATACCCTATATAAACAGCCCCCTAATTCAGAACCTTACGTTAGGTCAAAAAAAACGATTTCGAGAAAAACGACATAATAAACCAAATCGGTCGACAACCGACTAAGAGCGGTTACGCACTGCATCCGATCCGAATCCGAGAAAATACGTTCCGAAGTAGTCATAGAACTATTTGTATGGTAGTTTACGCACTAGATCTGACTTCCGTCATCCGATTTCTCTCCGTGACCCGTGAGTTTCCAACTCTGAAAAAATATTGACGGACCGAAGTAGCCGTAGTACTGTTTGTATGAACGCTTTCGCATTACCTCGGATACAAATCGGACGCCAAATGGATATGCCAAAGATGGCCCCTGAATTGTTTGAATTTGGATCAGAGATAGGATAAGTGCGTAAGCGATATCCGAATTCGGTCCGAGTTTTTTAGACTCTAGATTCGTATTTTCACGTATTCGTATCGGATGCAGTGCACAAAGCAATATCCGAATTCGGTCCGAGTTTTTTATATTCTTGTTTTCACGGATCTGGATCGGATGCAGTGCGTAATCGCTGTTATTAAGGTTATAAATCGGGGGCCAGTTCGGAAACGAATTTATGCTAATTAACCTAATCGTAATCGGATAAGACACACGACTTTTGTTTAAAGGCTTGATTAATGCACAAAGTTAACCGCTTTGGATTCTGCCTCTTATTTTCAAAAACGTAGTCGTTCTGACATTTTGAAGCGATATCGTGTTTTTCCTTTGTACCTGATAGTTTTTCAATTGACAGTAATGCAGACAGCAATTGAAATTAAGCCCCATCTGAATCCAGCAGGATCCAGAGTTATTACATTATTTCCATAATTATCTACTTATTTTCATCATCATCTGCCTAGCCTTTTCCCAACTATGTTGGGGTCGGCTTCCAGTCGAACCGGATGCAGCTGAATATCAGTATTTTACATGGAGCGACTGCCTATCAGACCTCTACAACCCAGTAACTGGGTAATACGATACTCTTGGTAAGACTGGTTGTCAGACTTTCTGGCTTCTGACCAACAGTAACGACTGTCAAAGATCTACAAATGACAGCCGGGACCAACGGCTTTACGTGCTTTCCGAGGCACGGAGGAAACTCGCTATGGTAAATGGTCACCCATCCACAGACCAACCTCGGCAAGCATGGCTTAACCCGGAAGATCGGTCTATGCGGCTGTAATTATTTAGCCACGAGCTCCTCACCTACTTCTTTTCATGTAGGTATATAAAATCATACATCCGAACTCACTATATGCCTACTACTGAAAAATATTTTTTAACAATATACGCGGTACAAAGCATACTTTTTCTCGCTACAATGCGTAAGGGATGAACAAAACTCTTTCGGCTGATCGACTCTGTTCACGTGAGCGGAGTCATGGACAAAATTATGTTTTTGTTTTATTCTTGTTAGTGAACTGGGAAGGCCACAGGTACAGTACAACTGAACAAATATTTATGTATGCTACAAATATTTGTTCCAAGTCTGGACGTATACTGTACCGTTTTTTTTTAAGGAAAAGCTTGCCCCACACTAGGACTTCTCCTGTATCGTGGGTGCGTTTACAAACACATCTCACATACACAAACGCCCAGACCCGAAACAACTATCTGTAGGCTACACAAATTTTTGTTCCGTGTGGGAATCGAACCCGCGACCCGTAGCGCAGAAGCCAATCGCTGAGCCACTGTACCAAACGTGTCGTCTAATAAATAAAAATAAATTTGAAAGTAATAAAAATACGCGAATTACGAAAAGTTATTCTACGAAAGTTTTTCAATTTCCGATACCGAGTAACCCAACAAAATTCTTAGAGCTATTTTTTTAACATCCTTTACATAGTACAATATTATATTTTTGAATCTGAATTTCGCCAAAATTCTTTCGTTACCCCTTATATTTTTTTTCCTGGATCACTTCAATATCCACCCACACATTTAACTACTTACTCATATTTTTTCCTAGATCTTTAAGAATTTAAACTAGAAATTATCAATTAAAGTGCTCAGTTTATCACCAACAGCTGTTGTCTTCAAATGTGGTTTATATACAAAGGAGATATTGGATGAGCGCCAGACGTAGCCACGGGGCGTTGTTAGTGCAGTCGAGAGGAAAGACGCCGTTTTGGATAATATTGTTTGGTAGATAAATATTACTTAACAGGCTTAAGCCCGTAGGGATAGGCACGTTCCAATTAGAGTAGATAATTGTCATGTGTGGATTGTTCGCAAACACAGTAAAGTTGCTAGCATACTTGTATCGCCCGATACCACCGCACGCGTTTATCGAATTCGTGTAATTACTTCAAACCGCGTGATTTACTGGTGAGATGGGTACGTATCAAAATCCCGAATTTTAAAAGACCGAATTTTAAAATACCGATGGACGAAATCCCGAAAATTGAAACGCCGAATGGTTGTTTGGTCGAATGTTTAAAATCCCGAAAGTTAATTTGCCCGAACGCTTAAAATCCCGAAGATCCATATCCCGAAGTTTAAAATCGTTTTAAAATCAACTAACACCTACCTACGAATTACCTAAGTTGAAAATACCAATTGGACTAAATATCTAATGTTTAAAATATCAACAGTTATTACACCTAAGTTTGAACACCAATATTTGAAACACAAAATGGTCAAAATACCTAAAATGATGCAACATTTGCCTAAAAGGCGTAGTCGGAGTCGGATTGTTTAAAAAAAATAACCACGAAGGGGATGGCGGGGTCTGTGTCCACTCGCTTCGCTCGCTCACTAGACCCCGCCATCCCCTTCTAACCTAACCTGTCCGTGTCGGGGTGCCCCAAGTCCCGAGCTCGCTTCGCTCGCTCTTGCATTGTAAGTCCTCCCGGTAGCTAGTCGGAGCCCAGCTTCGCGGGGCACAAGGGTTTAAAAAAAAAAAAAAACGGGATTTCGTCCTTTCGGGCATTTGAACATCGGTATTTTGTGTTGCTATATGTCGGCTATCGGCATTTAAAACTTTCGGTATTTTGAATTTCGGTGTTTTGGATGTCGGTATTTATTTCAATCATAGGTATTATGAACTTTCGGGATTTTGATACGTACCCGGTGAGATTGACTCATATTTATGATCAATTACGGTTTACTCACGTGTATTTTTCGGGATTGCCCGACTAGTTTCGGACCCAAACGGAGCCCTTAATGAGGTGATCACGCGGCGAGGTCGCGAGTCGAACTGACTGATTGACTCAGCACAGGTTTTTATCAGAATCAACAAAAAAGTTTTCAAAAAATTAACCATGGTATTCTGTATCTGAGTAATTTTAACGTCCCAAGTTAATTGACTGCGTGGAGCATGGAGCTTTTTATACAAGAATTCTAAAATTCAGAGGTGCGGTTCGCAATCGAACTAGTACCCTCCTGCTTAACATTTCCAAATATATCTATAATAGTAGAACAAAACTTCAAACTACATAGAATATCTCTAATTCCTGATTTATTTTAATAGTAAGACAAAACTGTTAAAAAAATTGACAACACGTTTGGTGCAGTGGCTGAGCGATTGGCTTCTGCGCTACGGGTAGTGGATTCGATTCCCACGCGGAATAAAATTTTGTATGGCCTACAGATAGTTGTTTCGGGTCTGGGCGTTTGTGTATGTGAGATTTGTGTTTGTAAACGCATCCACGATACAGGAGAAATCTTAGTACGGAGCAACGTTTTTAAAAAAGAAAAAAAAAACAATCTCTGTACTCTTACTACATATTTTTAACAGCAAACACTAAAATAATTATGTTAACAAAACTATTTATGGGAGTTCGCCATTGTTCTTTGGCTCTACGGTTGGCAATGCATCATGAATTAAAAATCAAATATTCATAGTATTTTTCTTTTGTTCTAGGTACGTTCATCTCAAATTGGAAGGACCAAGCATCACAACAATACGCAGGCTTTACAAAAACTTTTAAAAATGCAAAACAAACGCTTTTTTTAATTTCCGTTTTCATGAGCTTCTACTTTTACTTCCAACTCCCCAAGAGCTACATAAAATATATAAAAACTGATCTGAAGCTAATCTACTGTTTGTGGTCAGGTGATTTTTTCTTATTTTCTTATTTATTGAACGGTCTTTGTCTCTGATGCGAGTATGTCGCCCATATAAAAATAAAACAATGTAATCCACCACTTAGGTACATATTACATACTACATATAGTTGTACATGTTTTAACTAGTTTTGTTTTGTTGTACAGTGCTACCTGTATCCGACAGTGAATCGGCCAGAGCACTGTTTCCGGCTTGCTTACTATTGCTCTTTTTCTCTTTTTTTTTAACTTTTACTCACTATTGCGTTTCAAAAGAGGATCCCTCAGAGATTCGTTCTGCATACATTCCATCAAAATATAAAACTTCAACTAAATAACAAGTCACGCTGTATAACTATTACTACACCATAATATAGAAAATATTGCCAGTATACACGCTGACATTTAATTGATTGTTTTAATAGAACAAACGTTCAGACCATGGTCTACTACAATTGTAAAGCATCAAAAATATTATAAAAAAAACTAGGCTTTCTTAAAAAGTTGTGTTGCTCAAACGTGTTCAAACATTAACCGTAACATTAAAATACTCATCGCGGTAAAGTTCCCAGCAAATAACTTGAACCATCATGGCGCCGACTGCGCAGGTCCCCCCTTGTGTCTTTGGTGGTACCTTTTTTGAGTTTTTTTTTTTTATTTGTTTTATTTTAATCATCCATGACCATGGTCTGAACAACGTTTGTTCTAGCAAAACAACCATTTAAATGTCAGCGTGTATAGAAAAAGTCGGTGTCGTCACGGCCCGGAGGTAAGGGAACCGTTTTTAAGCACCTGGGACCTAATTCTCCTAAAATAAATTTTGATAAATCACAACCGAACCAAGGCCGAACCGTTCATTCAGACAGTTCTCAATTTCAAAAGCTATCAAATTGTTTGACACAAAAAACAAAATCAATCATTTTGAAAGTTTTCGAAAACAAAAACTGACTGACGGTTGTGGTTCGATTGCGTTTGGCAACAATTTATTTTAGGAGAATTGGGCCCCATGTTGCAGGTTTAAATATGTATCAATCTGACTTTTTGAAAAGTCATAATTAAGTAATTTCTAAGTTAATTTGAGACACCACTGACATACGGTGAAGGAACACATTGTTACAAAACCTGGACTTAATGGTCTGAAATCGCTAACACGCAGTGAGCAAGCGTACGTCAATACTTGTTCCTTGTCTGTACGAGAAGAGGTATTTTCCCTGCAGTGGGAAAATTATAGACTGTTATTATGACAGAAAAAGTCACATAAAGTACACACAATGTCTTTCACGATGTTGTTTATACCCATATGAACTAAAACAATGTGTAACTGTCCAACACAACTAACTGTTTTATTTCCCGGTGAACGTACTAACTCCCTGGTGACTGCCGTAAACATCTTTGTATTCATACTAGTACACAATGCAGGAACACTGACTTTCTCATTTAGTGTCCCTATACACGACCGAACTTAGCAGTCTGACTATACTTCCCTTCCTATGAACTAAATCCCTCGCGGCTGCCGTAATTTTATTTGTTTTTATGTACATAGGTACTTTTTTCTATTGTGCTGGTTTTCGATGGAACTTTGCGTACCATTTCTACGTAACCGAGCAGTTATTGGCGAGACCTGAAGAGTCTCCAGCCAATGGAGGGAAGTAAAATACTTAATCTAAGGTAACTACATATACTACACTAAGATCATGACTATTAGCAACAACAGCATGAAGGGCGTTCCCTAGTGGGTCTCGGACCTCGGCTTAGGGCGTTGCTGGCGGGAGACTGCTAGGGAGACAACCTGATGATGGTTGAATTATCGGTGTGACTGTCATATAAGTACACAACGCACTTTTTTATTTAATGTCGATGCACATCCAATACCTATTATCACACATCTCACACACTGAATGTAGGAAAATTTTATCATTTAGTGCCTCTAGATCCCCGGCTTTCACTAAACTCTACTACCATCTGTAGCTTTGAGCTGTACAACTTACAGACCATAACCGTGAATTCGGCACTAGGTACTTACCATATCCTTCCTATATTCTACTATCTTTTTAAAAAAAAAAAAACGTTGCCCCACACTAAGATTTCTCTTGTATCGTGGGTGCGTTTACAGACACAAATCTCACAAACAAACGCCCAGACCCGGAACAACCATCTGTAGGCCATACAAATTTTTGTTCCGTGTGGGAATCGAACCCACGACCCGTAGCGCAGCAGCCAATCGCTTAGCCACTGCACCAAACGTGTCGTCAAAATCACTTGAATGACTTAACAATTGAAAATCAGCGCTGCAGATACTTGCAAAATTTGCTGAGCTGTGGCTTTTAAATAAACATTTCCAAACAAAGCCTAGCCGCGTAGTGAAACAAATAGTTTTTTTTTTTGTGTACTACCCTCTTTTCGATTTCTGTGGTTTAATAAATGTGTTTTTCTCTCTCTTTCTTTCGACAAAGTATCCCATATTTCAATACTTATGTCATAATACAACAAATCTATGCCACCCTGCAGACTAAATCCGTGTAATCAGGCTCTAATGTAACAAACATGCTTTGTCGCTTCTGTTGCCTACGACCGCGTCTATTGTTCGCCAGTGACGTCACAGCGAACCGCTAAACAATAGGATTCCGTAATAGATATGGTTAAACTTAAACAGATATTGTCTAAAAAGAATTCATTATAAGTAATTGGATTTCAAACAATGTACCGTAATCAACCGTCCTTGATTTAAAAATGGGCCCACGATATAAGCTAAAACTTATGCCTATCCGCACTAAACTGTGGAAAGTCAGAGCTTAGCTAAGAAATTATTTAACTGAGTCAATCCTAAATATCTATCAAATTCATCTGCAACAACAAGATTGCGTAAAGTTACTCCTATGTCCATGTCAATTTATTCGAAGTATTCAAGTTTTTTGTATATTATTAGATTAAAGTGATTAGGGTTTATGTTATTATTATACGGAACCTTTTTGTATCAAATTGCATATCGCCGAAAACTATTACGAATCATTTCACATATTTTTTGATTAACATAATTCTCAATTCCTATTTCATATGTATTATAACATCGAACATTTCATGAAAAAATCGGTTCCGATTTGTCTCAGTTATCAGAATTACTGTTATTCATCTAAATCACACTTCATAAGACATATGAGTGGAGATTTGTGTCAGTGATGATGACTTATGTGTCAGTGTTGAAGACTTGTGTTAGTGATGATGAGTTATGAGTTGATGGTGTTGACGTATATGCCAGTGATGATGAGTTATGAGGTAATGGTGATTACTTATGTGTCACTAGTGATGTCCTATATGCCAGTGATGATGAGTTATGAGTAAATGGTGATGACTTATTTGCCAGTGTTGAAGACATGTGTCAGTGTTGAAGAGATGTGCCAGTGTTGAAGACATGTGCCAGTGATGATGAGTTATGAGTTCGTGGTGATGTCATAATTATGTGTCATTGATGATGAGTTATGAGTTGGTGGTGATTACGTAAGTGCTAGTGATGATAAGTTAATGGTGATGACTTGTGGTCTTACAAAACTCTCTCAATCGTAAGTTTTGAAACGCCCGTATCGACTCCTTAAAGCGTTCTTTCGTTCTAATATCTCAGGAAAGACCATTGTTTAAAAAAATCGAATAGCTCGAATACCATGGCTGTTACTATTCGAATGGTAAAATGAGGCGAATAAGTACTCGAATAATACAAATACTCGAATTGCATGAGACTTAAACATGGCGACATGAGGGTGAAATAGTACACCCCTGCCCTTCGGAGAATACAAGCGTGATCTAATGTAATATTTTTTATGTTTTTGTTCATGACTTTTAGGCTCACTTTCGCAACATCGTTTAGCTCAGGGCTTAAACGATAGCCCACTGAAGATCGTATGGCTGTGACAACGGTTAAGTTAGCCTTTGCCGAACGATATTGAACAAGTTCGCCTAAAAGTCTCTCACAAAAACTAGCCGTGATATATCGATATGTGACTCCACTTTTTTGCAATTTTTTAGCCATCTGCGCTCGCCATTGTTCTGGGAATCAGCAAAAGCCATACGGAAATAACTGCAATATGCATGGCGGATTGGCGGTACAAAAAACTGCGTGGTCTCAGTTGTGCATACATCCTATCACTATCCGTGTGTGACGTCATATGAGTGGATATGAGATTTTGTCGTGCATTTTGGGATATACTGCGCACACCAATAAAAATTTGCCAACCGCGACTCCGAAGACGTGTCGTGTGACTTTTGTTACGTGACATAAGGTTCATATTGCAATGATTCACGCGTGTTTGTGAGAAATATACTATATTGTAACTTTCGTGAGACACATTCATATTTATGAATGCTGTTTACTCACGTGTATTTTTCTTTGCCACGAATTATGTAACGCGCAAACTGATTGACCAAAAACAATGTAGCCTCCGATTGCGTGTTATGATTTGATGGCATGATTTTTTGAAAACCTACGTTTTTTGTTATGATTAGAAGTACTTACGTTTTATTTACCATCTTTTCAGTTCTTATTTGTGTGAGAGTGCATGAAAAAAGCCTCCACGAATGACGATACTTCAGTACGTCCGGCGCACCCTGGGCAGTCAGCCCCGCTACCAACCTTGCTGACTGGTTAATCTTTTCACCACAGCATGAGCTATTTTTGTATAGCTCGTGCTGACACGAGAGAAGAAGTTCTTATTTGTTACTTTATACATTGGTGCCGATTCTGTTATGGACAAACTAAACTTAATTTAAGCTATTGCCATCTTTTTCACTCTAATAAAATAAGAAAGGGACATACGTAAATAAGAGCTGTCAAATATGTAGTTGAACTAGAAGTTCCATACTAGACGATATTTAAAACGTGTCGACTAAAACCACGGTGAAGTTCAAAGCGTAAACTAATTTGACATCTCTAACTTAGTTGTTGTCTATCACCGTCTTTTTCTCGCGCTATCTGTTAGTAAAAGATAGCCTTTCTCTAATTTTAGTTTAGTTGGTGAACAAGAGAATCGGCACCATTATCTTGTTTTTTTAACCGACTTCAAAAAGGAGGAGGTTCTCAATTCGTCTGAATGTTTTTTTTTTTTTTGTATGTTTGTTACGCGATTTCTCCTCCAATTATGAATGGATTTTGATGATTCTTTTTTTGTTTGGTAGATCATACTTCAGAGGTGGTCCCATATAAATTTTATTGAAATAGATTCGGCGCTTTTTGAAATAATCAACAAAAAAAAAAAGAACTTAGATGACGTTTTCGTTTGTGGTTCCCTTATGCAAAAGTTTTGATAAGGACTTTCAATCTCTGTTTTAACTGTGATCACAGAAACATTAGCCAAGAACAAAGAAGTTTGTATGTGTTTGTAAGGAGCCGTCATGATAATTATAAATTAATTCTTAAAGAAAACTACTTAATTGTAGGAAAGATTACGCAATCGTGTCATTTAAATTTGTAGTCTTAAACCGTGTAATTTATGGCACTAAAACGTATATAATAAATAACTTTAAATAAAAGTAAAAACCGACTTCAAAACAAAAACTAAAAAGACTAAAATAATTACCAAAATATAAAATTAACAGTTTCAGAAGTCGGTGCAATTCTACACTGAAACAAATAAAAGCCACCGACTTCTGAAACTGTTAATTTTATATTTTGGTAATTATTTTAGTCTTTTTAGTTTTTGTTTTTTTTAATTCGCTTTGTCTACATACGGTCGGTTTTTTTTTTATTTACTTTTTTTCATCCCTCTATTCAACCTTTTGTAATCAACTTTCGAACCGAACATTTATGTCACTTCGGGGATTATTAATAATTACCCCAGAGCGAGCTCCAATCTGTTTACCAAAACCATTCAAGCACGTCATAAGAACAAAGGACACATAACTACATACATAATACACACACAAGCAATGAACCGCAACCACGCCGGCAACAGGTGACTACTTGGTATGTTGCTGTGTATGTTTGCTTATACAATACGTCCCTGCTGTATATGGCTTCACGTGGCGCGATGCCTTTAGTGACTAGAGTTCCATTCATGTCGTAAGGGAATGATCAAGAAAATAAAACAAAGGATTTTTTGCACTGGTACGAACTCCTAGTGGGACTGTTCAACTTTGTCTCTAAATTTGGCAATACATCAGCAATCTACTAGGTGTTGCAGGTGTCTGTAGGCAACGGTCTGCTTGCCAACCTATGCCCAACATTCAAAACAATTCAGAACAACAAGATATTAAATAGATAGATACATAAAAACCATTATTTAGTGCAAAAAAAGACACAAAATACAATAGCATTACAAAACAAATATTAAATAAAAGAAAATAAAAAACATAAAAAACGGAAATGAAATTATGTTATAAAAAAACCATTTAAAATGGAAGAGGGTGCCACTGAATTTAAACATGAAACGTACGGTGTTTGTCTCAAGGTTACCCCAAATACTATATTGTGATTGTTATACTGTACAGTGGCTACAGTTTCTTTCAGCTTCAACTTTAATAGCAGACATAGTCCTTATTACAAAATATGGTTTAAGTAAACCCTGATTTAAAATATACCCATTACTTTCTAACGTCATATTACAAAAAGAGCTATTTTAAATCCTGGTTTTTTCGTAGACCACCTTTTGTATAATGCAAATAAAGTTCCTCTTTTAACCAATATTCAATCCTACCACTCGTTAAAAAGTCTGGAAATTGATTTTACTAAAAGTTTTCCTTATAACGCATAAGATAAAAATAAAAACAAAGTATGAAAACTACTACAGTGATCATAAACAAAAATAAAGGTGTGGTTCTGATGTACGCGACAGATAACTATATGATCGTATCGCCAGATGCCGTGCCAGTTGGCTCAAGAACAAAAACCTGTCGTGGTTTATACCACCTGTTCCATACACATGTACACACATTGTACACATGGAAGGTAGCCACGATTATTTAAGGAGAACGAAACTATTGTTAACTAAACATTGAACTTGTAAAGCACGACTTACGAACTTAAAAACTTCATCTCACTGCCCTGACATGTATTCCTCTTTCATAATCCTCTATCAGCCGTCACCTCAGTACTCACTTCTTTCTCATTCATGTCATCCTTCACACAATCAATCCATCTTTTCTTTCGCCTACCTCTGTTAAATACAAAGGAGACGGTATCACAATTGACCCAGAAATCGATACGAACAAATTGTAAGCCGATCGATTGCTGAGAACGAGCGAAATAACCCTACCCAAGTCACATACCCCAAATCCATGGGGTATCGGAGCTATAGACTGACAAAGTATGCATGAAAAATCGTTAAGTACTAAAAATTTCCTTAACACTAGTACCAAAATCAGTCATGCTGTCGACTGTACCAACACATAGCAGACAATGACACGACGATGACGCTATAAAAGCTATCGATTGTAAATACTTACACTAAAAATAATGTATTTATCGACTTACTCGACTGTACACCAATATTATTTTTAGTGTCTTTACTATCAATAGCTTCTATAGTGTCATCAGTGTGTCAGTGCAGTCGACAGCATGACATGATTGATTTTGGTACTAGAGTTGAGAAAATCCTTAGTAGATTATGATTTTTCATGCATACTTTGTCAGCCTATATCTCCGATACCCCATGGATTTGGGGTCTGCGACTTAGGTAGAGTTATTTCGCTCGTTATAAGCAATCGATCCGCATACAGTTAGTTCGTATCGTTTCTGGGTTTTTGATTCATACATTTTGGACCTTCTCCTTTTGTATATCCATCCACATTCATATTTAAAACTGTTTTAGTAACATGACTTTCTTCCCTCCTCATGACATGGCCTTTTTTTCTATTTGACTGCTTGTCAGCGGTCCTCGCGGACCGTTCTGCGTAACCAGGCAGGTATTGGCGAGACCTGAAGGGTCTCCAGCCAAGCATACCATGTCCATACCACGCTAAACTATTTACGAACTTTAAAACACTAATCTAATATATATTGGAAAGTGTTGTAGCCATAACCATTAAAAGAGTGTTTGATAATTCCATTCACCTGGTTTAGTAGTAGAAGAGCTCCTTGTAAAGTGGCTTATCCAGGAAAGTACCACCACCAAACCAATTTCTGCCGATGCTGCATTTCTGTTTTCCGGTTTGAAGGGTTTGGCTGCCGGTAGAATTACAGGCACTTCATCATCATCATTATTCAGCCGAAAGAAGTCCACTGCTGGACATAGGCCTCCCCCAAGCTATGTTGGGGAGGGTTTGCCATAATCACCACGCTTGGCAGGCGGGTTGGCGATCGCAGTATGGTTGTTAAAGTACTCAGAGAACGCTGCTGCCCATCCTCTTGTGAATCCCTTAGTCACCTTTTACGACACGCACCAGAGTGGTGCTATTCTTTATGTCCGGCACCACACGGAATTACTACAGGGACTTAAGACTTTATAACTTTGTCTCTAAGGTTGGCAACGTATCAGCAATCCTCTTGGTATTGTAGGTGTATATGGGCGACGAAGTAATCACATTCTATCAGGTGAGCCGCCGGCTTGTTTGCAAACAAAAAAAAAACATTCGTGTAATACAGCCATAACAATACAATTTTACTGCTTTTAATTAAATGTACGCACGGCTACATATTATGCTATACATTTCCAGTAAGAGCTGATCTCGAATTGTATGCGGTATGAATATAACGAGTTCGTATATTCCTTATAACCGCATGATCTACTCGTATAGCTGGTATAGGTAAACCCCGCAACGAATTAAGATTGTTTTTTTTTTTTTTTTTTATGCTTTACGCTTTAGTTGTCATATCTAAACCACCTAATAAGATTTCTATTAAAAAAAGCAATTTTTTATTTGGAGTAATCTTTATATTCAAGCTGTAACATAAATAAGTGTACAACCTCTTAAGGGGTCACTGTACTCATACTCATCATTATGAACAACTTTTACTATGGGACCAAATCTGAAATCGCGAAAAAATATCACCTGTTCCCTACATTTTGATGAGTTATGCGAACATGAATGTAGGGAACAGCTGATATTTTTTTCGCAATTTCGTGTTTGGTCCCGTAGTAAAAGTTGTTCATAACGATGAGTACAGTGATCCCTTATGAGGTTGTACACTTATTTATGTTACACCTTGTATATTATAGAATATTTCGACACCATGCATAAATGAATGGAAAGCACGGTTAAACAGCTGGAAGGCACGACTAGCGCGATGTTGCTCCATGCAGCCGGTTAACTCCGGGCGCCAAAGTGATTCAGAAACAGAAAAACAGTTTTTTTTTTTACTTTTTCTGTAATATCCCAGTTCTTGGTTAATCTGTGTCACCAGTAGATCACGCCGTTGAAAGGAACTACACGAATTTGTTTACAGCCTGTATAGGCTTCCCGTATAATAATGAGAGGTCAACTTATACTAGAAATGCTTAGTTTAATATGCAACCGTGTGTAGGATGCCAAAAGCTGTGATTCCACTGTACGTGACATAAATCAGCTATTGATAAGGACGTGGTCATGTCGACTGCGGTAACGACAGCCGACTCGTGATCAAAACCGGTCTCGACTCGAGATTGATAAACCAGGGTTTACGAACTAAATTATATTATAATGTGGAACATAAATCATACGATTTTATTACTAAATATATGTTATGAAGTGGTTATCGGTTTGTTATTACGAGTATATTTAATATGTAAATGATGTGATGAATTCATCGTAAATTCAGTTTTGAATACATTAATTTGAAAAAAAATGTAAGTGTTCGTGAGCTTGAGTGTAGAATAAATCGATGCTTTTCTTTCTTTGTGGTTCCTTGTTTTTAATCTTAATATTTTTTCTTTAAAATAATTTAGAGGGAGAATTAGTGATATTAAAATAAAGTAAAATTACCTTGATATTACAAATTCGAAAAGGCCCTAAAAAAAAACAAAGTGGCAGCTGCTTACAATTACATCCTAGTTTAAAAATAAACTGAAAAAACATGGTTTTCTGATTAAGAGCGAATGACATAAGTACTCTTGTTACATTTGCACTTGTGCAAATATAAACATTATGAGAGTGTTATATCGCAAAATGTTTTATGTAAAATCATGCAACTATTATGGATTCGGCTTTTCCGAAAGTGTTTAGGATCCGACGATCAATTCAATTTTCGCGATCTGGGGCCCGATTCTCCTAAAATAAATTGTTGCCAAACGCAATCGAACCACAACCGTCAGTCAGTTTTTGTTTTCGAAAACTTTCAAAATGATTGATTTTGTTTTTTGTGTCAAACAATTTGATAGCTTTTGAAATTGAGAACTGTCTGAATGAACAGTTCGGCCTTGGTTCGGTTGTGATTTATCAAGATTTATTTAAGGAGAATTAGGCCCCCGATATTTTATCTTTATTTCACCCTACTCCCAAATGTTAATTGACATCTAGTAGCTCGCTTTTTATAATAAAAATAATCGTTTATTTCAGGTATTGTACCCGTATAAATTATTACATAATTATTACATAAATTTAATTAAAATGAAATCACATTACATTATTCAAATTCAAATCAAAAATTATAATCGAGATTAAAATCAAATTCAAACTTAAAATCAAAAATATTTAAAATCAAAATTAAAATCAATCAAAATTGAAATCAAAATCAATAAAAATTGAAATCAAAATCAATAAAAATCAAAATCACAATTAAAATCAAAATCAAATGAAGTTAAAATAATACGTTTCAAATGATATTACTACCTGTGTTGATGTCCCGTGTGCAATGTGTAACCTACAGCAGTGGGTAATGTACACACATCAAAAGTGTCTAGGGATCAAGCATTTTTATGCGGATTTCTTGAGATTGAGATGTGGCTTTGTAATAAATTTATGATTTTATAAATTTATATGGATCCTTTTTGGTGCATTTCATAATTTGAATCAGGAACTGTGAATCAAATTCGAGTAAAAGATGAAAATCAGCTGTCAATATTTTCCCTATAAAAACATACAACGCATTGAAGACATTATTAGTGCTACTGTTTCCCTACTACTGATTAAAACCAACGTTATTATGGAGCGGCGACGTCATTTAAGCAGGGAAGAAATGCTCAGAGCCGTGGGAATGATAGAAGCTGGTTCCCGGCAACGTACTGTGGCTTTAGCTCTGAATACAAGTCAGAGTGTTATCAGTCGACTTTGGACACGTTACCGAAGCACTGGTACCGTGGCTGAGCGCCATGGAGGACGGTATCGCTGCACCACACGGAGACAAGACCGATACATTCAAATCTTAACTCGAAGAGCTCCAACAATAACCGCCATGATGTTAGCCGTGAGGCTTCATCACTCTTCAGGGAACTTAATTAGCGACCAAACAGTCAGAAACCGCTTGCATGAAGTGAACCTTCATTCCCGAAGACCGCTACGGGTACCACCTATAGCAATGCACAATCGTAGGATTCGATATCAATGGGCTCTTGGACACAGAAATTGGGCAGAAGAACAATGGCGTTTCGTGTGCTTTTCTGATGAGTCTCGTTTTGGTATGAGACCGGATACAAGACGTATACGACACTGGAGAACCCCTGGACGCCAACAGCGATTAAAATCCTGCCAGGAAGTCCATCCTTATAGTGGTGGAACCATCATGGTATGGGCGGGTATTTGGATCGGCGGAAGAACTGTGTTGATTTGGATCAGAGGCAACCTCAACGCTCAAATTTATGCTGAGACGATTGTATCAGACGTCATCGTTCCTCTACAAGCGCAAATCGGTCCCTTATTTCAGTTAATGCATGATAATGCACGACCGCACACCGCAAGAGTTGTAAGACAGACTCTCGCCGCAGCTAACATCAATGTCCTGCCCTGGCCTGCTCAGTCGCCAGACTTGAACCCGATTGAGCATGCATGGGATATGCTACAGAGAAGAGCTCTGCCGAATATGGAGGGTATCCAGTCGCAAGAAGACCTTTTTTTGTTGTTGCAACGAACATGGGCGGCCATTCCACAGCGTGATTTGGATGAACTCATTTTGAGTATGCCAAACCGATGTTCTTGTGTTGTTAGTGTTCGCGGTAGAAACACGGATTATTAATTGTTTAAGTTACCCAATAAAATTTTAAAGAAAACTGTTATTTCAGTCTTTTTTTCGAACTTTTGTGTTAGTGGTTCAAATGTCAAAAATCCCTTTATTAGGAAAATGGCAAATTTCTTTATTAATGCAAAGGTGACTTGGTTTATCGTTACTGTGACAAACGAAAACACTTTATTTGATGAATCCTTAAAGAAAATTTTAATTAATATCAATCAGGAGAAAAGTTATTGCAAAAATATATGTTGATCCCTAGACACTTTTGATGTGTGTAGTTACAGACTTTTTTTTTTGACATTACTTTGATCATAATTATAGTTATAAGTCCGATGTTCGTCGTTTTTCGCTTCAATCCGAAACTTCGACGTTCGTTTTTTCAGAGTTCCCGTGACCCTGCGTTCTATGTCGCTCGGGTGCTCGACGCCACTTGATTGCATTAATTAATTCACTCATCCATCCACTCACCTGCCTAGCCCTTTTTTTTCGTTGGAAATTTCTCATGAATGCCCTTCGCCCGGGGAAGGCGGTTCCCAACTATGAGCAAGCGGGTATTTACTTAAATAGTAAATACTTGCTCGATTTAAGTACAATAAAAAGTAAGCAAATAGTCGACTTTACTCAATTGTGTTTGTGATTATTTAATTTACTTGATGTCGAGTACTTTTTTGAGTAAGAACTTATCTCTACTAATTAATAATAATAATTGAATTAATTAATAATGGATATATTAATGAATACTACTTAATTCTGATTTTAAACATAACGTCTCCAGTGTAATACTTGAAATATTATATAAATTGTAAATGGGGCCTGATGACCTGACTTTTGGTTTTGAAAAAACTTAGTTTATGCACCAGCGGAATATGAAGAACTATTGCGTATGTGTTATAAAATCTGTAAAATACCATATTTCAGGCAAATAAACGAATCTATCTATCTGTCTATCCAGTCTTCCACAAATTAAGTACAAAATTGTATCTGTAGACTCATTTAACTTTAAGCTGTAATTTGTGGTAAGAAAATAAAAATCTGTCCTATTCTATATTATATTCTATTCTACTGAGGCTGGATAAATGATTTTTATTTCTGAATAAATCTAAATAAATCTGTTAGAGATATTTTTACTTACTTTACTTTAGTAAATTGTATATGTTTTTGTTTAAGAGCGTGTACGCCCGTTCGGCATTTCATACAATTTTCAAGTCCTTATTTTTTGATATGACTGAACCGATTTTAGTGAAACTTCATACCCATCAGCAGAATACATAGGACTAAAGAGTAAGTAGAAAACATTTTCGAAAAATTGTGTTTCAGTTAAATTAGACCGATTTTAATTTTTCCATACAAACAGAAAACAATTATCTTTTTTTAAGTAAGGTATTTCGAAAACGTTTCCTACCAACTTTTTAACCCTAAGTATCCTACTTATGTGTGTGAAGTTTCATCAAAATCGGTTCAGTCATTACGAAAAACAAAGACTTGAAAATTTGTATGAAATGCTGTACGGCGTGCACGCTCTTAAGACTATCTCTGAGAAGAAATGCCGAAACAAACTCAGGGATCAAAGTCTCTTAAACTCCAGCCATTGTGATGTAAAAACTATGCGAGTGGGCAGGGCAATGTCTGGATATCAATGTGTATCTAACATAGAGAGACTGAATTCATTACTTAATAGTAGGTACAATAATCTCTTATATCCAAGTAGATTAATAGATTTCTCTAGATAGCCTACTATTGAGCTAACAACATGTGGAGGCGCGTTTAAGTCGGTCAACGTGTGAAGGAGGCATTGCACTAGCGTGACCTTGAATCATGTAATGTTTTAAGAGAATGAACTTGTTGCAATTGTACTAATCTGGAGTAGCGATCAAAAGTTTTTAATGCTAATTATTGCACTACAATACGATTACTTAAAGAATGGGAATCACGCGCTCACAAAAGCATGTGTGAACGAGATGCAAATAACAATAACAATGCGGGGTCGCCATTTTCAATTCTATTTTTTTCGTAATTGGATTGTAGTAGCACTTGTAGCAGACTCGAACGGGGATAAACAACAATCCTTAAAAAAAGTTTAATGTGTACATACAGTAGGTATGTTAAATAAAATAACGTTTAAAAAAAAACCGACTTCAAAAAAAAAAAAAAGAGTAAAATAATTACCATATTATAAAACTAACAGTTTTAGCAGTCTAGAATTTTACACTATAATTGATGGCACCGACTTCTGAAACTGTTAGTTTTATAATATGGTAATTATTTTACTCTTTTTAGTTTTTTTTTTTGAAGTCGGTTTTTACTTTTTTTTAAAAGTTATTTTATTTTTTGATTTTTAGTTGTATAAACAATACACAAACGTGCAATTACAGCAATCCCGGGTAATTTGCTGTTATCCACTGAAGAGTTCCATTGTCAATCTCCGAGGATCTTCATCAGATCTTCACCAAATTAAAATGGGACCATTTCGAAAGAATACTCTTTCAAACAAAAAAAGAATTTTGCAAATCTGTCTTTACATGACGGAGTTATGCCCGAACATACATAAATATAAATACATCATCCACATAGCAGTAATCAAAAAAATGCTCACAAAATAAAAAGTACTGAACCAAATTGGATGAAATTTTTATGGGACCAAATTGCAAGTACATTGCATCGAACAAAAAAAGAATCACACTAATCGGACCAGAAACCTTGGAGTAATCGGTGTACATACATAAATAAAAATTTTAAAAAATACCGACCGAATAGAGAACTTTTAACAACTTTTGTAGATTGACTTTTCGAAATTGTTTTCTACGTTATTTTTTAATTTCCGGAAATTAAAAAATGGATGATTGTCCATGGTCATGCTGGAGAGGATCACACCTTGTACGGTTTTAATGTATCAAAACCACACCTTAAACCACCTTGCCGTGACCTACAGAGCTCGAGCAATTAATCACACCTCTTCTTTACTTTTTATGCCGTTTTATTTTACATGTAATACCCAGCTACGTTCCTTTTGAAGGCTGAAACTGACTTTTTAAATAGTAGGTACCCTGTCGATAGGTATCAATCAAAAATACGCACCTTGTTTTCATTTGATTTTATTTTTAATTTATTCTGTTTTACTGCTTACGAATTAAATTGCACTACAATCTACTACTAACGTTTACCTATGAGAAACAGCCAGAAAAAACAGATTTTTCAAATTTCGCGGATGAAATTGTTTTTTTCGGCATCATTACTATCTACTACTAATGAAAAACAAACGAAAAAGCAAAAAAATATAAAAAAAAACCTCATTCGGGATTCAAGTTCACACAGGTTTTTATTAAACAGTAATAGCTTGGTATTATTATCATTTTCATCTATATGATCCGCCTGGCCAGTTACCACACTCACAATAAAGTCGCCAAGTAGTTTAATGTGTTCCGTGTATGTGAGAACCAGTCGAGCATAGAAGAATCCCTCTTTATTTCTATTACTTGGATTTATAACGTAACATAAACTCACGCCTGTATTCCCCGAAGGGTTGGCAGGGGTGTATAGTACACCCACATTTCGCCGTTTATGTTTACGTCCCATGTAATAGGGGGCGAGCCTATTGCCATCGTCCGGACACAAGTCCAGACTCCGGGCTGCTACTGAGAAATTCCACACGGAAAAACCCAGTGACACTTTGCTCGACCTGGGGATCGAACCCTGGACCTCACGCTCAACAGTTGCGCTTGCGACCACTAGATCAACGAGACAGTCTTGCAATACTTGGATTCGTGTGATCCAATGTATAATAATATACTTACTACGCAAGGTATTGTGTTCCCACGATGGTCCAAAACTACGTCACGAATGTCATAATCAGCTGCGAATGATTAACATCTTCAATACAATTAAGGAGACTTTTAATTCATAATGAATGTAAAATAAATTGCTAACTAGCCCATTTGCTATTTCGTGTTATTCATCTAATCGTTCAAAATTGCTTGTTTAAAGTAGCAAGTAAGTGGAAAATTTTGCTTTGGGTGATTTATTTACACATAGTGGACTGCCACTACATCATCTACACACTACGTCATCGGTTGTGGGTACTGACCCACAACCGATGACTTAGACGTGACTTTGCTGTCACGGGAAGAAAATACCTGGCGTAGTACATTATTAGACTTTGGCTCACACCGATAATTCAGCCCTCATCAAGCTGTCTCCCCCGAGAACGCCTTAAGCCGAGGTCCAAGTCCCACTAGGGGTCGCCCTTAATGCTGTTGTTGCAGGTAGTCATGATGTTAGTGTAGTACAAGTAGTTAGCTTAGGTTAAGTATTTTACTTCCCCATTGGCTGGAGACCCTTCAGGTCTCGCCAATAACTGCCCGGTTACGTAGAACGGGTCCCCAAAGACCATCTACAGCAGTCCCTATCTTAGACCTTGTCTGCTCTAACCGACTGGTTCGACTAGAGTCACACGTGACTAAGTCAACTTTTTTTTTATCAAAACTTGTGGTCATATATGGACGTCATTTAAAACGTGATACTAATTATTTAGCACTTATTTTTCAATAACCATTAAATGCGTAACTATCCTAGAGGAATCACTCACGTGTATTCCACACAGAGTATAGAATCTCATCAGTTAGGAAATCACATCGAAACAACAACGAAAACACAATTCAATCAATCAAACCAATCTCTAACAGTAATCATATAAAGCAATGCAATTACACGTGAGCGCGCAGATATGACGAGAAGTTTGTACGCAATACCGGTTCGCTTTGCAATGCGGTGAAACATCGTCATGCTGCACGAGCATAGTGGCAATGTACGCTGTGAACTTGAGTCTATTTTGAAGTTTATATAAGGTTAAACGGGAATGGGAACGGGAAACGGGATACTGATCCGAAAGGATGTTAAAGTACCCATAATAGTGAATAACTTTTGCTCTACAACTTTACCCAAAAGTCAAAAGTTTAAGAGAAATAGCTGTTCCAAGGTTTCATAAAAAATACGCTAAAATCTATCTATCCTCAGCTATGATTAGCTGTGTTTACATTTTAGGTCATATTTGGAGTCACGGATTAGAATTCGTAACTAAATCATGATGAAGAATTTTTTAAAAACTAAATTCATTTTGCATGGAAATATAAATGATCGAATTTTGAAATTATAACACTTGATTTAAAACAGTCATCAGGGGCCCAATTCTTCTAAAATAAATTGTTGCCAATCGCAATCGAACCACAACCGTCAGTCAGTTTTTGTTTTCGAAAACTTTCAAAATGATTGATTTTGTTTTTTGTGTCAAACAATTTGATAGCTTTTGAAATTGAGAACCGTCTGAATAAACGGTTCGGCCTTGGTTCGGTTGTGATTTATCAAGATTTATTTTAGGAGAATTAGGCCCCAGTAGGCCTAGCACGAATGTTGTGACGTATGGTAACATAAACGTAACGCTAACGCGAGTGAATTTTGAATTGGAAATCTATACTAATATATCTATATCTATACTAATATTATAAAGAGGTAGAATTTGTTTGTTTGTTTGTTTGTATGTAGGAGGTAATCTCCGAAATTACTCATCCGATTTCAAAAATTCTTTCACCAATAGGAAGCTACGTTATCCCTGAGTGCTATAGGCTATATTTTGGGATCAAAAAATTAGGGATCCGTAAATTAACGGGAGCGAAGCCGCGAGCAAAAGCTAGTACTATAATATATAATATAATATAATATAATATAATCTATACTTCTATACTAATATTATAAAGAGGTAGAATTTGTTTGTTTGTTTGTATGTAGGAGGTAATCTCCGAAATTACTCATCCGATTTCAAAAATTCTTTCACCAATAGGAAGCTACGTTATCCCTGAGTGCTATAGGCTATATTTTGGGATCAAAAAATTAGGGATCCGTAAATTAACGGGAGTGAAGCCGCGAGCAAAAGCTAGTAATACTTAATATTATAAAGAGGTAGAATTTGTTTGTTTGTTTGTTTGTTTGTTTGTATGTAGGAGGTAATCTCCGAAATTACTCATCCGATTTCAAAAATTCTTTCACCAATAGGAAGCTACGTTATCCCTGAGTGCTATAGGCTATATTTTGGGATCAAAAAATTAGGGATCCGTAAATTAACGGGAGCGAAGCCGCGAGCAAAAGCTAGTGAATGATATAATGAGTGCTCACATTATTTACCTACTTATTATTCTTAACTATGTTAGCAGTCGGAATAGAAAAGTCCTTTTCATAAAAAAAATCTAAAATATTATATTATACTTTATGAACTAAAAAAATCCGCAGCTTACTTCAAAACATTCGTGCTAGGCCCACAGAGATAATTTAAGTGCCCGCAGATTAGTACCTACCTTCTTTTCGACTAACCTTGTATAAAGGCAATTAAAAATAGATCGATGGATTGTGTAAAGGATGATATGGGTAAGAATCAATCAATCAGTCATTTATTTTGTTATACAATACATTTCAATACAATACACTTACTTATCCGCCACAAGATATCGTATACAAGGATATTAATTACAAAATTAAGTTCGTCATATCTCGCCATATAAAAAGGCATGCGAATTTTTAAAATTGTTTTTGATTACAATGACTAATTACATAATTACAACCGTTTAAATTATTATTTATTACGTTTATTCAAATTATTTCAATAATTATGTATTATCATAACCATGCCGCAATCATTATTTACGTATACATATTTGATATTTCAACAAAAAACATAAAATAAATATGCGCACTATATTTTGCCAACATATGGAGTACAAAGTAAGAAGTAAGAAAAGAGTGAGTACTGAGATGACGGCTGATAGAGGAGAATGAGAAAGAATACATGCTGTCCCGATCCCTCCTAGAGTGGGATAAGGGCAAGAAGATGATGATGATGAAGTAAATAAAGAATTGATGATAGTGATCGCCTAGCGGTTTAACGTGCCTTCCATGTAAGACGGATCGAGTCCAATCCAGAGCCGCACTTCAGACTTTCCGAATTCACGTACGGATCATAATTTGATTATCACTTGCGTTAACGGTCAAGAAATTTTTGTCAGTAGCGACTAAATCTACTTAATGTATTGGTTGACTTTGTGTACACAGACAGTCACCATTGTAAAAATTTCAAAAACCTAATTTGTGACTTCTTTTATTATTGACGAAGTGGTTTTTGAATTGACGGATTAAAATCTGATCACCTTGATACAACCTACCTTCCTGTCTCAAAAAGCACGTTAAACCGTCGGTCCTGGGTGTCATACGAACAGAAATAGAAACCCGAAAGTCTGACAACCAGTGTAACCTGAGGATATCGGCATTATCCAGAAGCCTGATGGCAATCGCTTCTTGTAAAATACTGGTGTTCAGCCGCATTTGCGTTGCGAGCACGGATCTTTTAACGAGTCGATTCGAGAAATGTATATATGCTAAACGTCAAATTTGACATAGAAATAAAATGACAGCAGTTGTCGTTTTATCTATATCTTATGTCAAATTTGACGTTTAGAATATATAAATTTCTCAAATCGACTCGATTAAAAGATCCGTGCTCGCACCGCTGGTTAGACTGGAAGCTGACCCCAACAGTCTACAATTGATATATTTTTGTTTCAAAATGTTTCACTGCTATTCCCAGCCCTCTAGCTCTTATCTGCCCCTCCCTTTGTCCTACGCTTCAATAAAGCATCAGTCAAAGTAATAAACGTTTGACTTTTAATACAATGCCTGAATTCCTTAGTGATTTATGACGTCACAGATAACGGTATGTCCAGCCGTTCAGGACATTATACACGCTAGATTTATGTTTATGAACGCACCTTCATAGTAATAAATCAAGTACCAAGGTTGAGGTACGGCTTCGAGTTTCTGTTACAATATTTTTCTGCGATATTCAGTCTTTAATCTATTCTTCTTTTTCTACGAGCTATATGTGCACAACTCATGCAAACAACTCGTGCGGTGGTGAAAAGATTAGCCAGTCAACAAGGTAGGTTACAAGGCTGACTGCCCAAGGTGTGCGCAATGTGACCCGTCGCCCGACCAGTAACAGACCCGAGAAGGCGGGGCGCATGTGTTCCGTACGCGCCTCTCAGGAGGACCTGGGGCAAGGCCCCACAGAAGGAGAGGTCCGCCAGGGGCTGGCGGACCGAGGCCTGCCGGGGTTGCGGTGTATGCAGCTGCAAATCCCGCGACCCCGGCCAAGGGTCAGGAGAAGGAACACCGTGGGTTTTTAGCCGGTAAGAGTCCGGCATAACCCTTCTCCTACCGCACAGGCGAAGGTTATCCATGAGGACATTACCAAGAAAAAAGAAATGTGTATGCGCGATGTCCCTGAGTATCGTCACTCGTGGAGGCTCCTTTAAACTCCCAACGCAAAAAGAGTGATGTTACTCGTATAAGTTTGAAGCTTTTGTCTATCCGTTTGCGTGTCTGTATGTGTCATTGTAGCTCCGAAACGAATGAACCAATTTCAATGCGGTTTTTTTTGTTCGATAACTAGTTTTATAAAGAGATGGATATAGGATATGTTTGATGAATAACGGATCAGCCGTTTCACGATAATCAGCTCTTTTCAATGTCAATGTAGAGATATCAGCCAAACAATCCGTATTTATTTGTCGCACTACCGTGTGTCGCACCACAGTAATGTCGACTTTCAGTTTGTCGCACTAGCGTTCATTTGGACTATAGTGAGTCGGGTTTCAGTTATGTCACCCTCCAATTATTCGGGCATCAGATTGTCGCACTCACGTAGTGGACTCTTTCAATTATTCCGCCCGTCCGATTGACTTGAAACTAACATATGCAAACCTAGTGATAATACAAAATATAAAGGTACCAATTCTTCTTCTTCTTTTCTTGTCGATTGACTCGTACTAAATTTTGTCCGACCAGTATTGAGCAACCTGTACAGCTCTATCATTGGCCTCTTTTAGATCTTGGATGGTGCAGGTGATTATGCACGACGGGCAACTAAGAAGGTGACGCATGTCCTGTGATGATGCTCCCCAGTGGCACTGCGTTTGAGATGGGTGAAGAATGCCCCATTTGGCCAAGTTAGTTTTACAGCGGCCAACTTGGGTCCGCAATCGGTTGAGAGATTTCCAGATTGGCCACTGCAGTTCACATCCAGGGGGTAGATGTTCTTCCGGGGTGATGAAGTGTGGAGGGGGTGGGTGTTTGTGCCTCCACAATGCACACCTGTCGACTGCCGTACTATCCACCAGGACCAATAAGCTGATCTGATTGAGGGTTTGGCTCGGAAGTTTGATAACACTACTCCAAAATAGCTAATAATCAGTCAGACCTATTGATTTTACTTCGTCATTAGTTTTGACAAGTAGAGCATAGAAGGTGGCTCAAGAAGGTGATTGGCGCTCGGCAATAACTAGTTGCAGACCCATCGTGTTTGAGCATGTATGACTCGTTATGGAAAGCACTTCAAAACGCTACAACTACAGCTATGCGATTCTCAGGTAGAAACAAAGGCAGCGCTGGCGGAGCAACGTGTTTCTAATAGAGAATCACATTGCTAGTCTTGACTCAGAATACAGATAAAATACTTCTTTCAAATTAGGTTTCAATTAAATCGTATTGTATTGGAGAAATAGCTTAAACCAAATCGACAGCTTATAACTCTATCCATTGACAAACCGATTACCATAAAATATCACGACATCGCTACATAACACAACAATAGATAGATAAAGAATTTACAGTGGAAACTCTTGGTGAATGATAAAATAAATAATATACTCTCCATAGACATGATCATCGTCAGTAGTCCGCTTCAGGGGGCCTACTCCCTAAGTCCGTCCACGAAGTTAGTTGCCCGTCCGAAAGTAGCTCGAAACGTAGGAGTGAACAAAACAAGCGTCAAGTTCAACTTTTCGGACGGGCAAAAACACATCGGTAGTAGGGACAACTGTCAAATCGTGTTGTCATTCATTCTTAGTTCGGGCCCCGAAATAATCGTATGTCCATAAGTGATAGGGAGTAGAAAACGCTCGTAACTAAGGCCGAAACCACGGACTTCGTGCTTAGAGAGTAGACCCGCCGGACATGAATTTGTTTGTTTTTACAATTTTCACCTTGCGTGTGCGCTCATGTGTCGGTGAACGTGAGAGAATCGCAATAAAATCACTTGTGTTATTAGAAAAGTCGCCAACCGTGAAAACTTTCATTATGAACCAGATTACAATGTAATTCAGTTATCTTCATGAATGTGTAAGAAATAGGTGTGTAGGGATAATGCTGGCTGAGCGCAAACTTTTTCTTCAGCACACGAGACAAGAAACCGTATCGAAATATATTGGCTTTTATTATTAACCGACTTCAAAAAGGAGGAGGTTCTCAATTCGGTTTTTTTTATGTTTGATACCTCATATCTCCGTCATTTTTAAACTGATTTGAAAATAATTTTTATGTTTGAGAGGGTGTGGTCCCTTATAAATGTTGTTATGATTAGACTAAGAACTTCAAAGATATGGAACAGAACTCCTCATCGGATCAAAGCAAAATTCTGTTTTTTTTTCTTTTTTTTCTTTTGGACTGCTGTATGTGGTCCTCGGGAACCCTTCCTACGTAACCGGGCAGTTATTGGCGAGACCTGAATGAAGGGTCTCCAGCCAATGGGGGGGAAGTAAAATACTTAACCTAAGCTTACTACTTGTACTACACTAACATCATGACTACCTGCAACACAGGACTCGGACCTTGGCTTAGAACGTTGCTGGCGGGGACTTAGGGGGGGGAGACAGCTTGATGAGAGCTGAATTATCGGTGTGACTGCGGAGTCTGAAGAGACGACCGGCTCTACGACGGGAGAGCTCGGTGGATCGTGACCGGCAAAATTCTGAAATAACCAATACTGCTTTGTTTATATGTATTGTTGGTAAATAACTACTGAAAAAAAGGAGGGGGTGCGTCAACCCCCGCCCCCCCCTGGACACGGGCAAAAGTCGTAATAAAAGTCTTATGCTGGCTTCTCACGGCGCGCGTTATCACAAGTCGCGCCGCGCCAGCTCGCACCTACGCGCCGTGTGAAGGTAATGGCTCGAGGAGGCGCGGGCTAGCGCGTGCAAGCACGTCCGATCCGCTCGGAGTCGGTACTTCAAAAAGGCGCGGCGCGCGCGCACTCGTGGCGACTTGAGCGCGCGCGGGGTAGCGCGTGGTGGCGCGGGTGAACAAGTTCGGTGAGATCGTTCTTCTTCTTGCGACATGATGCGCTGCGTGTCTCGGACTGTGGTGTCGACAGAGTGGCCGGCGGGACAACGCGCGCCGCGCCGCGCCCGTGAGAACGGGTAGCGCGGGCTCGCCTGTTGGCGCGTGCTCGCTCGTACAAATCGGCCGGCGCTGCGCGACTTGTGATATCGCGCGCCGTGAGAAGCCAGCATTAGGATGAGACGGATTTAGACCTTAGTTCACCACGCTAGCCGGTTGCGGATTGACGGACTACATCGAGAACATTTTGGAGTCTTCTCTGGTGTGGAGGTTTCCTCACAATGTTTTTCGTTCACTGCTAACACAAGTAATAATCAAATTTTGATCCGCAAACAAATTCGAGCCATAGATTACCAAGTTTTTCTTATGTTCCTGGGAACTACTCTACCGCGAGGCATTTGAATATGAATGAGCTACTGTGAATATACGTTTTAAATTATCATCAAAATTAATCTTAACGAAGAGTATTCAAAATAATAAGTATTCAAAACAGGTGTTTAAATAACACAACTATTATTAAATTGTATTACAAACTAAAACTAGTTTATCTGATAACATTTACCGTTTTATTCTTTTTATAAATCAATTAGCCAGTTAATTAAGTAATAAAATACGTCACCTGCTTTATTAAAAAAGGTCATTTAAACTCTCCATCCAGCTGTCTTCACTCGAACCGTGTAAACTCCTGCCAGCTTGTTAATTAGTAGTTAGTCGATACTTCAGACACAATTTAGTTCGACTTCGTGTCTAGGAGAATGACTTTCTAATTGGACCCGCTCTGCGATTCCATTAGCTGTCATACCACGTACACAGAGCTAAGTATCAAGCTGTACACTTCCAATATAAGCTGACCTCTCATTGTACTGAAAGCCTATACAATTCGAGATCAGCTTATACTGGAAACGTACCGCTTGATATGAAGACGTACGTACTGATTGGCCTGTTATTCTGCTTAGATATAATCTTGCTTCTATCACAGTTCAGGCAAAATATCTTGGCCGCCCCAAACTTCTTGCAGGTGGTTACGCCGTAGATTTTTAGAAACAAAATGGCGTTTAATTATCAGTTTCATAAAACCTACGTATCATAGAATGGGAGTCAGCAACAGCGGTGCACAGCAACTGTAATGTATGGGCTAAAATAGTATGAGCGACGTCGCATTGAAAGAGGAGCGGCATCAATGCAGCGCGCTGGCACCAATATACACCGGGTCGCCGTCGTTCGCAGAGTGACGTCGACGCGTCGTTCATACTTGCCTATACAATTTTTGGACTTCAATAAAAAAAAAATGTCAGCAAAATCAAATCAAATTATGATAGGTAATAAGAAAGACCAAGTTTTTTTTAAATGCCATGTTGATAATAATAAACGCAAATTATAGTTAAGTCACTTTAACTGTTTTATTGAATACTACGCGATACGACTTTTATGTTGATATCAAATTATTTTTCTTCACATCACTGACTTCTATTTTCTGATAAAGCCACATACGAGTATCTGAATTCAACAAATATCAGAAATTCCTTTATGACACAGTGAGTGGAACAATCTTGGCAGCCACTCCTAACGCTATTGAGGTGGCCAGTGGCCACGCACATCTGATGCCATGGATAGCATCACAATTCACTTATAAGTAATTTTATACATAATTTATTACATTTGTGACACTAGAGACATATAGCGTAAGGGCATATACATAAAGGAATCAGGTAACCAGCGCTTACCTACCAGCGCTTATCGGCACTGGTCTGTGCAGGTAACCGCTGCATAAAGGAAGCGGGTAGAAGCAGGGGCTGGCATTTTTTAACAAAAATACGCCCTTGCAAATACAGCATCAAATTAAGGCTTCCCAGCGTTGATCGGAGCAGGTCGGAACGTGTCAGCGAAGTAAGGAGCTTGTCGGCGCTGGTTCGCCACACAGTATAGAACACTATTTTTAGTAATTATACGAAAACCGAGACACCCCAACAAGATTTTCATCAGAACTGCCTGAATATGTGTTTTTTTTTAATAAATCTCCAAGTTACACCATAGTTTATGTCGCATTAAGTTCCCTAGTAAAGTGCGAAATGCCTGAAATGTGCTATACAGGGATTGTCTAATACACGGAAACTGACCGAGACCGAGCGGACCGTCTTAAGCCTCAAGGTGTCTATTCCCGTCAACTGTTATGGGTAGAAATCTACTGAAACAAAATTAAAATTTATGAAAAAAAAATGTGTAATAAACATGTCAATCGATTCTCCTAATGATTCTGAACAAACTAGTTTCAGGTTTAGTGTATGCTAAAACTAAGCTTGGATATAGACACAGAATAAATAGTACAAGTAGTATAGAGACTACCTGCGCCGACTAACTGCGCGGACAAGCACCGACAAGCGCTGACAGATCGGCGCCGGCAACCCGCTTTCTACGTGTATACGCACTAATATGGTAACGTTTCCCTCGCCCAGTGAAATGTCACGCATCGTATTATCGGAAAATCGTATTACAACATCTCTCTTTGCTCCGTAGTTTTGACTATTAAGTACCTCCAAAATCGAGGCTACAATTCGTCTATCGGATTACAACCAAGAGGATACTAACGAGACCGTACTACAATCATCAATCGAGCTGCCAAGCGTTGTGATTAGGCAATGCATCTAGTTACGACGCACCAATTGATTGTAGCTTCCGTATGTACGTTATGGTACCGATTCAGATTAGATCTGCCCCTTATTTGCATACATTTGCAATTATAATTGAGTTATAGGAAATCGAGTTTTGTGGGTCATAAATTAAAGATTAGTGTTCAAGGTGGCTGGTCGTAAAAATAGACCTTAGTCAATATTTCGGTGAATGTCATAAAACAAATGAATCCCTGGGCTAGAATATAAAACTTCCTCACCGCACGCTAGGAATAGACGCAAGTCGTAAGATTCAACAAAACTCAGCACGCTTGTTGGTAGAATCTATACGATTCGCCTGGCTAGCTACCACCCTCACATTAAGTCAAAGCAGTTTACTCTGTTCCGTCGTGTGTATGTGAGAGCCAGAGGGGTATAGCAGAATCCCTCTATATCTCTGTTACTTGGATTCGTGTGCTCTATCTTAGACCCTGACTGCGTTTACTATCAGGTGCGACTAGATAAAATGCGACAAAGTCAAACAATAAAAAAAAACTTTCCCGAATTTGTAAAAGCAACTAACACCTTAAGTATAGTTGCTTCTAGACTAGACTGTCAAAGGTCAACCCTGGCAGTGATCTACCTGGGTTGACCTTTGACAGTCTGATAATAATAGTTTTTAATTAACCAGGAACTCGTTATATCAGTTGGTTCAGTATCAGACTGTTCCCATCGAAGAGCCGGCGAATAAAACGGTCAAAAATAAATTTTACAAAAGGAGCAAAAACCCAAAAAGGAAGCTTCCAAATTATGTCGTTATTACCGAAATCACGACTTTTGACTCAGATTTAGCACACTTTTAGGGCATTTTGATTGAAAATGAGTACAGTATTATATAAAACATTGAACTAAACCAAGAATCTTGACCGGCCGTCACGATCCACCGAGCTCTCCCGTCGTAGAACCAGTCGCCTCTTCAAACTCCGCAGTCACACCGAGAATTCAGACCTCACCAAGCTGTCTCCGTCCCAATCTCGCGCCAGCAACTCCCTAAGCCGAGCTTCGAGTCCCACTAGGGGTCACCCTTAGTGCTATTGGTGCTAGTAGTCATGATGTTAGTGTAGTATAAGTAGTTAGCTTAGGTTAAGTATTTTACTTCCCCCCATTAGCTGAAGACCCTTCAGGTCTCGCCAATAAGTGCCCGGTTACGTAGAAACAGTTCGCAGGGGCAGACAAAAACCAGTGCAAAAAAGTCATTATTCTCGACGAAGTTTAATGATGCGTTGTCGACATTCAAAGGGTTTCAAATTGAGCCGGAACTGAGGAGTAGTTTTTATACCGCATTAACGCACAATTACTTGCAGAATTATCTTCACGCCTGTAATCTATTAACGCGTAAAACAGAATGATTTGAATTTATTGCATACGTACAATACTAAGGTTTCAAATTGAATCGGAGATAAGTAAAACCTACTTTTACGAACGCACAATAACTTGTGAAATCATCTTCACGTTCGTCTTCATTCTTTAGTTGATCACGTGACATGGCATCGTATCCAAACTACTTTAGCTACCTACTTCAGATCGGCGGTCCATCTGGATTAAGGGCATCACCGTACTGCCTTTGCCGGTTCATGATCTTCCGGCCCTTGGCCCTTTGACAGACATGGTCAGTCCACTGTCACTTAAGCTTTCTGCGAGCTATCAAGACGGACAATCGGGGTTATCGGTGACTTTAGAGATAGGTTTACGTCGACTAAGTCAAAAGCAGGGTCTGAGTTGAACACCGGCTCACACCTCGTGACTTTTTAAATTAATGCCCTATCAGAATTTGGTTATCACTTGCATTAACAGTTAAGGAAAATATCGTGAGGAAACGTGCACAAATAAGAGGGGACCACAAAAAATCTCGATGGTGTGTGTAGTTTGCTAACCCGGACCAGACTCGCGTGGCAGACTATGGTCATCTCATTTTGAGAGGAGGTCTGTGCCCAGCTATGGGATAGTAATGGCCTAATTATGCTTATGCTATGTCCAGAAGTGGACTGCAGACTGTAACAGACTATGCAATTGAATCCTAATTTAATACAGTCCGATATGTTTCTAAATGAACGTGGATGGAGGCTCTGCTTGTAAAAGAAGATATCAAAAACCTGTCATATCTAGTACATTTGATGTTAGTTCTCTATTTTGCCACGTTCATTTAGATCCATGTCAGAATTTACCTTGTTCTTGCATCGGCCTTGCACTAGTGCAAGAACAAGGTAACATAATAAGGTAGTTTATTATACATTAAATAGAACATCTATTAAGAGCATTTTTTATGCGGAAGGAAAAAATTTGCACTAGCGAATCATTTTAAATCCTTCTAGTAGCTTCCAAGGTTAGCCCGCATGAACAGATTGACGAATTTAGGAACTAAGTATAGGTTTGTATTAGGTTTAGGAGGCTTTGAATGTATTGTTACGGAAAAATAATGTCTTCTAAGACACAGGAATATAAACCTAATTTAGTAGTTAGAGTAACCTTCGTCTAATAACTTTGTCCAATCTTTTAGACCAAGATTTGATCAAACTTTATTTTGAAATCATTCGTTGAAATCATCCAATTTCTATGATCAAATGTACGTTGAACAAAGATATTGGATGACTGACATGCCTACCACCCTTAGGAAATCACCATCATATCAATAATGTAGTCCGTAACCATTCACCAAATGAGCTAAATGTGACCTAAAAATAAAAATGTATGCTATCAATAATCTTTTCATTGTCATTACTGATTTTAATTGAAATGCAAATGTTATCTATTGAACAGTTTAGAGACCGAATTATTTGAATGAAAAGTTAATGATAGGTTGGTGAAATACCCCCTTAGTTGATGTTTCAACTGTCATTTGTATCGACATAGGCTTTATGAATAATAAAGATTTTATTTGTTTAATAAAGGTTTCGTAGATCTGAGTTTCTATTAGATAGTAACTAATTGACACATGAATGATATAAAAAGAACAAAATGTAGAATAACTAATAGAAAAACTAAAGAATGACACGCTTAATAAATATCTGTCGTCCTTTTTTTGGATACAAAGGGCAATTAAAATTTACTTCTTCGCCAACCGGATTCCAACATGTCAGATGTCTCGATGACATTTAAATAAAACCCATATTTCAATCTATAATGCCTAATTTAACATGCATACTTAAACTGGTCACGTATTCTGAGGAAATCAATATTTTTGTTCGACCTTGAGATCCAGAACCTACCTAATTTCAAGCGCAGTTATAAATTTAGAATATATGATATGAATATAATATAGATCATTTTGTCTAGATTGCTGTTTCTGATTAAATTATAGATGATTCATTGTAAAACTAATTTAGTCTAGTTAAATCTGTTATGTAATTAATTTTAATGTAATCTCATCTATTTTCAAGAAGATAAAAATGCTTAGTCGTAGTCTGAGCGTAGACTTATGCCTTATCGCTCGTTTACATCAGTAGAGTTATAACTATTAAACCATTTCTAGCCTCATTTAAACTCTAGTGGGTATTGAATCGACTTACCTACTTACCCTACTAATATAATGTTTATACCAGTGGCTGTAGACAAATGGTAATCGATGATCGCTAGGGAATAGATACGCCAATGAAATGTATGGAAATGACATAACAGATCGCTTGAACAGTCTAAGGCCGTTTGTCCACCGCCGCCGTCACCGAACGAGATGACGTTGCCGAAGTAGCGATACATACAATACCATGGCTGCGTGTCCACCGCACGTCCGTCAACCGAACGTCGTCATCTCGGCCACCGAGATTGTGAGTAGTTCGGCGCTACCGCTAGAACTGCGCCGAGATCGTGACGGACCGAAATGCCGGCAATACAAAACACGTCTGCTCTTGTCCACTACATCCGAGATTGATGTCTCCGATGCACGGATTTTTATCTTATGTTCGGAACCACCGAAATCGGTCGCGGTGGACACACGATCGCCGTCACGTCATTCTGAACTCGGTCCGAAACAATCTCGTTTCTCGGTGACGGCGACGGAGGACAAACGCTCTTAAGGTTATGTCAATGTACATCTCATTATTCTCTAGCGATCATCGATTGCCATTTGTCTACAGCCACAGGAGTCCCAAAAACAGGTGATCATCACGCAGTTTCATCTGTTCGATTACCGGCTCAGACAAGATACTATTTGGAAAACTTTGAATGCAGGATTTCTTACTTTAAAAATATAAAATGAAGTCTCCTTTAAATGAAATTTACTATTTTTAGTAGATATTTAAAATACTTTCCCTCCATGACCGTGTATTGGGACATCCGGTACAGAGACTCGTAATGCCGGCTGTACACTCTCGCCAAGACAGCCCGAGGCGCTATCTCTATCCTTATTAACTTTTTTATCAAATAGCAAAGGAAAGCATCCAAGTCTCGGCGAGAGTGTACAGCAGGCATAAGATATTGGGAGCGATCGATTTATCGCTGCCGAAAAATGATGATACATTCAAAGTCGTATGCTCGTAACAGGGAACCTGGAACAGGAACAGAATCCCCAATTTATACAGGGCCCGCGAAACATTTAATATGGGCCCCTCGCCGCCTCTCGAGCACATGTTGCCCCGGGGGCCCCAAACCTTCTGACTACGGTCCTAAATGCAAGCTAACTTTCTTTAGTCTCAAATTATCTGCAGCAAACTGTACGACTACATATTTCCATTCCATCAGGACCGACAGCCGGTCATGTTATAAGTAACGAAGATGCCAATCAAACAACAGATAATGTGCAACTTATGGAATAAATCCGCTGTATTATAAATATAAAACAAAAAATAAAGAACGTTCTTTAATGTTTTTCCTTGTTCTTAATAGTATGAATTCGAATGAAGTCGAACGTAAAAAATGGTATCCTAACTAATATTATAAATGCGAAAGTGAGTTTGTTTGTTTGTTACCTTTTCACGCCTAAACCACTGAACCGATCATCCTGAAATTTTGCATATACGTTGTCAGGTGTACAGAAACGGAAAAAGGGTACCTTTCATCCCGAAAAACAGTACTGTTCCCAAACAACAATAACGTTCATAGATAGCGCCACATGTCTTTCGAATCACGATTGAATTATATTATTATAGAAACTTTGGTACTGTTGGTGAGTTTTTTGAGCATATTTTTTTTTTTTTTTACAAACCTTGCCCCACACTGAGGTTTCTCTTGTATCGTGGGTACGTTTACAGACACAAATCTCACATACACAAACGCCCAGACCCGAAACAACCATCTGTAATCCATACAAATTTTTGTTCCGTGTGTGAATCGAACCCACGACCCGTAGCGCAGAAGCCAATCGCTTAGCCACTGCACCAAACGTTAATTAACGGGAGCGAAGCCACGGGCAAAAGCTAGTTAAAACATAAGTTTATCTCCATCGAATAATAAGGAAGTGTTTGTAGGTAGATAGTTCAATGCTAAACAAAACTTTTAACAACTAACTGATTAGATAGAGTTACGTGTAGTGACTTCTAATTACCTACGTATCCAAAATTTAACCCAACTCCGACTAATGACTTTCCTCCCTCCTTCCTCCTAGCTTTCCGAACTATGAAAGGGTCGGCTTCCAGCTGAATTTTTCACGAAGTCACGGCCATCAGCTCCACGCATCCCGACTTTTGTCTATGTTTTTTTTTTTATTAAGACTACTTTTCCTACTACATAATGTTAGTTTAACTTTTAAATTTCATAAAATTACATGATCATGAAGCCTAACATGCTTTTTTTTCTTATTGAACTGCTGTAGATAGTCTAGGTGACCGTTTCTACGTAACCGGGCAGTTATTGACGAGACTTGAAGGGTTTCCATCTCCATCCAATGGGGGGGGGGGGGGGGGAATAAAATACTTAACCTAAGCTAACTACTTGTACTATACTAACATCATGACTACCTGCAACAACAGCACTAAGGGCGACCCCTAGTGGGACTCAGACCTCGGCTTAGGGCGTTGCTGGCGTGGACTTAGGCGGGGAGAGACAGCTTGATGAGGGCTGAATTATCGGTGTGACTGCGGAGTCTGAAGAAACGACCGGCTCTACGACGGGAGAGCTCGGTGGATCGTGACTGGCGGCGGTGGTGGGACGACGCGAAGGGCCTCGTCGGCGAGGACGGTACGCCGGACGCCGGCGGACGTTGCCTAATATACGCAAAATGTTCGATATAAGTACAGCTTTATCAACTTCTGCCGGGCTAACATGTGTAGCGCGATTTAATTTTGTTGTTGCATTATCTCTTGTCGAGACGGGATAAGTCATACATTATTACGTCACGCCAACCAAAATAGCTAAAATAACGAATCTATCTATTACTTATTTATTTCGAAACCCTTTGTTCCACTGTAATGAACAAATCTCCATCACCCAAAGGTGCAATGAATCTAATTCATTGACAGGAGAGTCCTTAAACAAAAAAGGAAAATTATAAACAAAACGAGTACAAACATTGAAGTAATTAATGGTAAAGTTATCAATATTTTGACTTGAGTGAATCTGAAGGTTACTCGAATGCAAGTAATAATTATTGTTGATGTAACTTCTAATGCGCAACCAGTATCAATATTGAACTGATAGTCACGGCCATTAAACAACTTTAAATGAATTGCATACGTATGATTACCATCAACAATATTTCTCCATATTGTATGTCCATTACAATGGTTATTGTCATCATTTTCATTCATAACAGCAAACTTTCTCGTCATTATGATTGGAAAAACGTAGTTTCCAATTACGTTTTAGCAATGTAACATCACTCGATTCTCTAGTAAAGCAGGTACCGTTAAATGCATACTCATTTGGCTTCCACATTCATGCATCATTCCATACATACGCGTCAATTGCGAAAGTACTACGCACCTGACCTTTTCTTAGGGCGGCACTAATAAGATTGAATGCCCTGTTAGGGCGTTCCCATCATTATACAAGGTTAGTCGGAAAAGGGGTACTAATCCGAAGCCCACTTATAGTATCGCTGATGACTGTTTGAAAGCAAGTGTTAAAATTTAAAAATTCGATATTTTTTTTTCAAATATAATTATTTTTATTTTCGTTTTTTCAAAAATTCTTCATCCCTGCTTTAGTTACAAATTCAGAAAATGGTGCTTCTAATTCATGACTCCAAATATGACCTAAAATGTAAAACACAGCTGATCATAACTGGGGATAGATTGTGGGATAGATAGATTTTAGAGGCTTTTTTTTTTTGAGATTTTTGAACAACTGTTTCTCTTAAACTATTGAGTTTTCGGAAAAGTTGTAGAACAAAAGTCATTCATTATTATGTGTACTTTAACACTCTTTCGGATTAGTACCCCCTTTCTGACAAACCTTGTATACAGTGCATTGATCTTTTACCAAAATGTTGCCATAAGAGGCTTACACGTAAAGTATAGATATTCATGTTAGCCTCTCCAACTAAGAATTTACTAGAAGCAAGTTCGATAAAGTAATACATACATACTAAATACAAAACTTCTCGAACGCAAATTAAATTCCTTAGCATAATCAGCCAATTACTATCACACTACTGGGGACGGACTTCTTCTCAAAATCAGAAGGATAAGCCTTAGTCCAGCACCCCTGAGAGTCTACTCCCTAAGCACGAAGTCCGTTATTTCGGCCTTAGTTACGAGCGTTTCCTACTCCCTATCACCTACAGACATACAATTATTCCGGGGCCCGAACTAAGAATTAATGATAACACGATTTGACAGTTGTCTTCGGACGGGCGACTAATTTCGTTGACGGACTTAGGGAGTAGGTCCCCTAGTGCGGGCTGGCCGACTACACATATCATTGAGAACTCTATAGAGCCCTCTCAGGTGTACAGGATTTCTCATAATATTTTCGTTCGCCGATAACGCAGGTGATAATTTAATTCTGATAGGCACTTGAATTGGAAAAGTCATACAATGTGGGCCGGATCAAATCCTTCTGGAAGGCAAGCGTTCAACTGCTAGGCTATGATTAATTTAAATTAAAGTCCTTGCCAATCGATTATTTCTCCTCTACCACAATAATTTTCGTCGCATTTTCCAACACTACGGCTTTCATATCATTAGGAATTTCCAATTGAATTTGGTATTCATGTAAACAATACATGCGTATGATTCAAACCATAATTGCGCTGTGTTATTCAACGCCACGTTTTGTTAAAGGCAGGAGTTAGGTAAATCACAATAGCGATTATGTAATATAAGTACATAATGGGATTTTGTTTTTCTATAACTTTTTCTATCCAGATATTACTCTTTTGAATGAAAAATGTCGTCGTACGCTCATCTGAAGGTGTGAGATGAATTCTTACGTCAATAATATCAGAGCCACTGGTTTTACGAGAGAGGTTGTGCTCTGACCTTATAAAAACATTTTGGGGGCACTCGATTGTTTAGTGAACAGCTATATGCCTTTATTCATTCAGTCGAATTTTGAGAAACTTACAAAACGAGATATTAGGTAGCAAATACCTTTAATGGAGTATGTACTTGCAAAACAGATCTATATTTTCGTCTATCAACAAACTAAAGAAAAATAATTTATCCTCTAAGAAAAAAGTTTCTAAATTTAACGTTCTACTCTTTTAAATCGGCACATAAATAGAAGATACTGTGAATTAACTACATCACCACAAACAAAATACTCAAAAAAGGGTTGAGAAGAACCGAGACCGTTCAAATAATGGTTCAAAAATAACAAAGACTAACCTCCATCGTTTCATAAGTCACACAACACGTCTCTCACATATTGTATTCATTCCACGCAGGGGCCATTAAAAGATCGCTTAACGCATACCAACACGCGACAAGCAAACACTCAGGTAAATACAAAAAAAAGGATTTATTAAAATACTGATTTATAATTAAATACTTAATCTATTTTATCACTTTAAGGCGCAACTTCGTTCCCATGGGGGATAACATTATCTTTCTCGGTTACATCCTCCTTTTCGGACGGGGTCGTTGGCTCTTTCCTTTCCTCATCTTCGGCGGCAGTCGTCACGAAAGGCTGGGGAGTCGTTTTCTCTACCTTGTCTTCTTTGTATGGCTTTCCTGTTTCCACAATGGGCACTTCCCTGTCAACGTCCTTTGCCCTGTCAACTTGTCCGTTGACTGGAGCGGTTACAATCAGGTTTCCATCAGTTGAGAGCTCAGCAGTAACATCGGAACCACTGGAGTTGGCTGGCAACGTGTAAGTGTGGAAGAACTGGCTGGCGAAAATGTCACGGTCGTCCTGTTTGGTCTCATGCGAGCCCTGGATGAAGATGAAGTCACCTTTCACCTTGACTTTCAGGTCGTCTTTCTTGTAATCCTTGACGTTCACAACAACTTGGAACCTGTCGTCATCGGCGATGATTTTGGGTCCGATGTCAGCGAAGGTCGGGAACAGTTTCCAGAGAGGAGCGAAGAGATTACCGAAGATAGGGAAGCTTAGCCATGGGTTTGAATCGAAGTCTTCAGAGTATATTGAGGTGATGGGTTGCGGAGCCGGCTGCTCAGTAACCGGCACAGCGGCTGCCGTCGCAAGGATAGCGAATACCGCAAGCAATCGCGGCGAAAACATTTTGACGTGTGCACTCGTTGGTGATGCAACTAGAACTGAGGCCGCCGCGGGTCGCGGAGGCTATATAGAGGTGGTGGGGGCAGGGGGGTGCGTAAGCGCATCGCTGACGGTGACGATAGAGTTGTAATGTAAATACGGCAATAGGTACAAACTGGTTACAGACAGAATTGGTTTACCTTTGATTCGTATTGAAGTTTGGAAACACATGATTGATCGAACGCATAATACAAAAACATATGTGTAATGGTGATTGCTTAGCTTTATGAGTAAAACTGTTAGTTAATACGAAAACTTACAGTTTACACAGCTAAAATAAATGTAAGTACTTGCCCTAAAATATTATTCAATTCTCCAAAAGTCAAGCCATATAATTTTAAAATAAAAATCATTTTTTGATATTATAGTTCTTCAAGTTAGCAAAACAGAACAACGGTAGGCAGAATACATTTGCCAAAAGTCGCATCTGTAAAAAAAACAAAATAAACAGCTCTTTGCGATGACGGCCGACCTTGTAAGGCCGGCTTCTAGACTGATCTCAGCAAAATTAGCTCATTTCACACGTAACAATGAATCAAGCATGTACGATTATTAGCGCTTCCGATGTCACGTCTGCGAATATTTTAGCTGTCAGCAATTAAACTGCTTAATATACTGTTTACTTTGTTACGGATTCTTTATGATAATATTTGAACCTTTCTTAATCAGATCTATACTGTTCCAATATTGATCACGGGTAGGGTTGCCATCCGTCCGGGTTTCCCCGGATTTGTCCTAGTTTAGTAGAGCGTCCGGGGGCGTCCGGGGAGGTTCTCAAAAAATATCATCAGCAGTTTTGTTCGTCTTCTATTGCAGCAATTGTTCCACGCGTTAATATAGAGTATGTTCTACAGACTTACATATATTTTGGCTATTTAAATTATATAAGAAATTGTATACATATTTTTTGCAATTTTTTCAAGGGCGTCCGGGGTATAATCTCGATTTCGACCAAATGTCCGGGGTTTTTGAAACCTTTGTACGGTGTCGACATTTAGGTGATGGCAACCCTAATCACGGGTTTCTTCTCAGAGTGAAAAAGGTTACGTTGGCCAGGGGGCTAAAAAGACCGCGTTTGGGGAAACATTTTATTTCTCATCATTCGATATCATAACTGCAAGTGGGTTGCTTATTATACAAGGTTAGTCGGAAAGGGAGTACTAATCTGCGGCCCACTTAAAGTATTACTGATGAAGTGATGACTGTTCTGAAGCAAGTGTTAAAATTTCAAAATTCGATAATTTTGAATTCCAAAAATTTAAAAAAAACAACTTCGTCCCTTCTTTAGCTACCTACGAATTCAGAAAATTAAGTTTCTAATCCGTGACCCGAAATATAACCTAAAATGTAAAAACAGATGATCATAGCTGCAGATATATAGGGTGACGGGTAATTGTGATGGATACTTTAACACATGATTGTACTCGTGATAACAAACAACTTTCCCAAAGAAATATTACCTATAAAAAAAACACATTACGAGCCGCATCCATTCCGTAACGGTTTAATAATAAATTCTACATGAAAAAAATAAAATAAAAATAATGTTTCTTTGGGAAAGTTGTTTGTTATCATGAGTACAATCATGTGTTAAAGTATCGGTCACTAATTACCAGTCACCATAAATAGATTTTAGCGTTTTTTTTTCTGAAATCTGTGAATAGCTTTTTCTCTGAAACTATTGACATTTGGGAAAAATTGTAGAATAAAACTTATTCATTATTATGGGTAGGTACTTTAATACCCTTTCAGATTAGTACTTCCTTTCCGACTAACCTTGTATAATCGGCAGTTGTCACGCAGTCACACTAACTACATCATTACTGCATTTAGCAGTTGCACAATTTACAGTTGCGACTGGATGTGATTTTTTTTGAAGTAAATACGTTGCCCCACACTAAGATTTCTCTTGTATCGTGGGTGCGTTTACAGCCACAAATCTCACAAACAAAGGCCCAGATCCGAAACAACCATCTGTAGGCCATACAAATTTTTGTTTCGTGTGTGAATCTAACCCACGACCCGTAGCGCAGAAGCCAATCGCTTAGCCACTGCACCAAACGTGTCGTCAAATTATTATACTTGCAGTCATGAAACGTGATATGATTAACTAAACCCGGGCTTATTAGCCCCCCTAGCCGGCGTAACTTTTGTCATTCTGATAAGAAGCCCGTGCCCAGTATTGGAACAATAATGGGCTGATTATCCTAGCTTATATGATATCGATTGGTGGACCACAAACACCATCGAGAAATCTTTGTAGCCCTCTCAGGTGTGCAGATTTCCCCACGATGTTTTACTTCACCGTTAACGCAAGTAATAATCTAATTATGAGCCTTGAGAAGTGGACAATTGCATACATTATTTAATAAACCGTAATGCTAGACTTGCAAAAACATTCAGGGATAAACCTAGTTTAACTCTGGGTTTATCAAACAGTTTTTATGTTATGCGTTTTGACTATTGTAAACGACGAGATAAAATACCTATTTATTTTTTCTTGTTTACAAAAAACAAGAAAAAATATTTTTTGTTGAATTTATAATTTAAGTATTTCTTAGTAGTCTACAAAATCATATGCGCTGTTCTCTACTATTTTAGTTAGGTATGTTTTTTTATTTGAATGTGTTGTGTTCATTTGAAGTTTTCCTGTAAACTTAAATTGTTTTTTTTTTTATTTCTGTTTTTACTCACATTTTAATCAATGTTTTTTAATTAATGGAATGTTGTTTCTGTTTTTTAACACCGTTTGCTAATGGTTTTTTTTTTCATTTAATTTTATGGTTGACTATAATTGTTGCAACAGTAGAATTGTTGCTGTAATTATTTTTTAATAATCTTTTCGTGTCTGAAATGCTTACTACTCTCAATCTAATAAACAATGAATACATAATATGTAAGGCACTGCTCAATCTGAAAAATAATTTAATAAGTAAATGAATACTTATGTAAGGTTTAATAGATATTACGGAATAACAGCTGTTACTTTAAGTCAAAGACGTTACTTCTTTTAAGGCTTCTTGTGTTGATACAACAGTTATTGATATTTGAAGACCTGCAACTGCATGGATACATCAATACTCTTTTTTTGTTAACCGACTTAATCGAATAGGTAGAGGTTCTCAACTAGTCCTTTTGTTTTTGGTGTTATCTTTTTGGTTTTAACTACTTAATTGGATGTTTTTTTTTGTTTAAAAGACTTTTCTTCCCAAATGGCCCTAGTTAAATTTGATTAAAATCTGATAAAGACCTACCAGAGCACGGTTCTCTTCTCAGAATGAGAAGGACTAAGGCCTTAGTCCATAGACAAAACAAACAGCCCATATTAATATCCCTGCGTAACTTGAATGGCAGGGGCTCACGCCGGGGCAGGAGTGTGGTTTTAGTCGGTAAGGATCCGACACTACCCAAGCCATCTCATCCGTGAGGTGGCTTGGGTGTCCATGAGGATTTCCCACTCCTGCCAAGAACAAAAAAAAAAAAAAAAAAAAAAGGCCAGGGAAAGTCGTACTGAATATTAAAGGACGTTATTATTCAGGTCGTCTCTGATGGATTTGATTCTGCAATTGGTGTCCGAAACTTAACCGTTATGGAGATATTGAATTTTAAAGATATGTTTAAAAAATCCTTTATATTTTGGGATATAGCTCCTGCGGTCCGTTTTCTTTTTGTATCTTGATAGATGTCTTAATAAAAATGATTAACAGAAACTGAACCTACTACTAACAGCTTAAAAAGACTGCTCGACAACGGTTACAATTAAAGAATTTTCATTGCCTAAGGGCTGATTTTTCAATCGTCAAATAACTTTTATCTGGGGAATAAGTTTGACGTTTTGACAGCTTTTGTATAGAAAATCTATCAAACCGTCATATTTATTCGTTGGATATAATTTATCTGACGATTGAAAAATCGGCCCTAAGTGTTTTAAATAAAAATGTATGGAACTTATTCTGCATTTAATTATAAAAACTTCTACGTCTCTTTAGCTATTCAAAAAGGTATAACATCTACTAGGTATGTTCATAAAATCTTTCAAAAATGTTATTTGAATAGGCCCATGTGTTGTACTACACAACATAAAAAATATCTTTAAAATTTAATATCTCCATAACGGTTAAATTCGGATGCCATATTACAGAATCAAATCCATCAGAAGTGACCTGAATAATAACGTCCTTTAATATTCAGTACGACTTTCCCTGTAACCCTGTATATTCGAAAAATCAGAGTTGCGGCACAGTAGACATATAAGCTAAAGCAGTACCTCACTTACTATAACCTCATGAATTGAAACACTCACACAGACACGCACTGTATACTGAGTAGTTTTTTGTTTTTGTATAGAACTGCATCCCGAAAATACCTTATAATTGTCTTGTTGCAGTGCGTGTCTGAGTGAGTGTGTCAAATCGGACGATTGTAGGTAGTTGAAGTACTGCTTTAGCTTATATGTCTACTGTGGTTATGGGCTGGGATCGAACTCAGACCGTCATACATGTTAGGCAACCGGTCAACCGCTAGGCTGAAGTGGGGATTACATGGCCTTATAGACTAATTGTCAAATTCAGGCTAATTGTCCCACTTCATAACTGGAACTAGCTAAGTGTGCTCTTCCGAAGTATGTACTAGTAAACCAACCAACCCAAAGTTAGGTACCATACACATGTGCATCTGAACTGAGGGATCGAATCTTAAATCCTTGCGAAACAAAAAGATAGAATTAATAAAAAAAATGTAAAAACCTGATGAGATACTCAAAAAATTTGTTAAAAGCGATTTTTGAAAGTTATGGTCAAATAACCATGCGTTTCCCGGAGAACCAATCAGTAGAACCGCGGGCAACGCATGCATATGACGTGATTCCTCAGTTCAAACGTCCGTAGTACTTAAGTCTAAACACACTATACCGAAGGTACGCGACCGAAGTTCGGCATGATTACGCCTGCAATGCTATTTAAATTACTGACGACATATTATGCCAAAATTACGTTGCGTTATAGCGTACAGCCGAACTTCGGTTGGGCTAAGTTCAGTGACGCGGTATTCCGTAGAGCACACATTATACGCGACCGAAGTTCGGTTCGATTGCTGACGAAGATCCGGGGTGGGGAGCAGCGGGAGGCAGGCATGCCCGCGCCCCGCATGTCCGCCCACAAGTTTGCGCAATAGAATTTCTGGCGCGTAAGTTCGGCACTTATGGTGTGTCATATCAGCCGAATACGTCGGAACGTAAAATCAGCCGCGGAACTTCGGTCGCGTACCTTCGGCATAGAGTGTGTGGACACTTTGTGTCGTAGCATGAATCTCAGGATATACTGTAATGTGCGACTAAAATTGTATTGTTAATAATTTGTTAAGCATTTTTAATAGCTTTTAACACCATTATTCATTTCTTGGTCATCAGCACCGCTATTGTTTTGTTTTTAACACGTTTATATTACCTGTAACTGAGAAAATTTGTAAAAAAATCTTGGAAATCGATTTTCACCAACTTTAGAAATGGGTAAAATCGATTTCCAGTCGCATCGCTGTGAAATTTTGCAAATGACCATAGATAATACGGTACGTAACACAACGAAGAGCAAACCTTGAAACTGGTTGATGGGTAGTTAAAGTATGAGCAATTTTAAAAGACTCGTCAACGATCACTACCTAAGGCTTTAATTAGTTATCTGTTTGCATGTTTGTATATACTGATATATAATTATGGATTACTAATGTTTATTGTATATAAATCTTCAAGTCACGAGTGAATCGGTTTCTTCTGGGCGAGCGTGGTCCATCGTGGACCGCATCATCGCTTAACATCAGGCGAGATGGCATTCAAACGAGGGCCTATTATCAAATAAAAAAAAGAAAACCTGTTTTAGGTTTATTTAGAGTATTTAATTTAATGTCTCCATAATAACTGTTACACTGCGAACTACCGCTCCTTTTTTTTCTTACAAATCATATTCATCCAAAGGTTGTCTGTCAGAAATCACCCAGTGCGATAGTAGATAATGTTTCTTGTTTGTTTTTGTTTACAATAATATATTGTATTGTATTGTAGTATGATATAATCATACACTCTTTGTCACTATACCCGCTATCCACGTATTTTGAATTTTCTCAAAATTCATATCGTCTTACTGTTTTCTAGTTAGTTAAAATAATTTACAACATCCTATTAGATAAGCTGCACAATACAAACCAGTTAGAAATAAACAATCTCTACGAATTCTGATTTTCCAAGCTTGAAATATGACCACGTTATCGCACAGTGTGATAAGTGGATAGCGAGGATAGTGACAAAGAGTGTATGATTGTATCATACTTCACTTATCCATCAACTAGTTTCAAGGTTTGCTTCTCGTTGTGTAACGTAGTGTATTTTTATTCATTTAATACTACTTATATACATAAGATGGACTTAATGCCATAAGGCATTCTCTATCAATCAACCTTTGGGTCAAAGAGAACATCATCGAAATGAGGTACAAAAAAATAAGGATATTTGCGATTTAATTAACTATATAGATAATCAATCAATTATCATCATCATCTGCCTAGCCTTTTCCCAACTATGTTGGGGTCGGCTTCCAGTCGAACCGGATGCAGCTGAATATCAGTATTTTACATGGAGCGACTGCCTATCAGACCTCCACAACCTAGTAACTGGGTAATACGATACTCTTTGGTAAGACTGGTTGTCAGACTTTCTGGCTTCTGACCAACAGTAACGACTGTCACAGATCTACAAATGACAGCCGGGACCAACGGCTTTACGTGCTTTCCGAGGCACGGAGGAAACTCGCTATGGTACATGGTCACCCATCCACAGACCAACCTCGGCAAGCATGGCTTAACCCGGAAGATCGGTCTATGCGGCTGTAATTATTTAGCCACGAGCTCCTCATAATCAATCAATTATAAATATAGTATATTACGATAGAGCAATTTTTTTTTAAATGAAGGTGAGCAGAATTCTTTTCTCAGATCAAACATTGTACCTATCTTAGAACAATTATTTTTAACTTTTTAGTACTTAGTAGTAGTTTTAGTACTTAGTAGTAAATACAGGGGCGTATTTTTTAGTTTTAAAATGTATTTTCTATGAACTTAAAACTGTTCTAGACCATTATAATTATGGTGAGGATAAAATAATTATGTATCATTGTTGTACAACATTACAGTCTCCTTGACTTAATAACTTTATGCATTATAATGAACCACTAGATCATAATAATAAGGGACTAGACACACATCTCAGCATCGATTAAATCTTATGGCACTTTTGTATAAAGATGCATACGTAGGTATGCTTCCATCGCTTGCATCTAATCACCTTTCGAATTATACTAAGGAATGCTTCCAGACGCTGACACATGCGAAAGCGTGTTTACGCAGCTGATCAAAATCGAACAAATCGCATACACGTCACTAGAGATGCATCATCATCATCACTCAGGCGGAACTCTTCCACTGCTGGACATACTGACTGGTCCTGTCCTTTTCGCATCCAGTGGATTCTAGCAACCTTCACCGGGTCGCACCATCACCACCGGTCCACCTTGTGGGACCCTACCCATACTGCGCCTGGTACGCGGTCGCCACTCCAGAACCTTTCAATCAATCAATGTGTTTATTGTGGATCATAGGTACAAAAATAGGTACACGTGTTCTGCAATACATTAGATCGGCTATGTCCCGTCTTTTAGACATACAATATAAATTATTATTTTAATAAATTAACATTACATATTATTATTAATAAATTAGGAGCGGGACAAAACAAAATATGGGTCAGTCAAAGATCTTAAAATTAATAGCATGCAATAGGTAGGTACTGAATTCAACGTGACATTGATCAAAATAAAATACAATTTAAAGAGACTTGTCCGACAAAAAATCTCCTTTCGGCCCCGTCGGCCATCCGTTCTGCGAACAATGTGCCGTGCTCACTGCCACTTAAGTTTGGCAATTCTTCGTGCTATGTCGGTTATCCTTAGGGTAAATTAGGCTAGTTTTGTTGCGAATCTCATCATTTGAAATGATCACGGACGGAAACTCTGAGCCCTCTCCATTGCCCTTCGGTTTCTATAAGCACTGCTTATACAGGTTTTGACAGAAATTCAATAGAAGTAGGTAATGTTAAAAATCTACATTTATCCAGAGATTTTGGAGTAAGATCAGTTATTAGTTGCGGCCGTTAGTGTTTCTAAAACAATCCAACTTTTTGCGATTTGAGGCTGATTGATGTGATGAGGCCCTAAGTACTCATAGTTATGTGTTATGTCGTCCGGTTACGTATCTTTAAGAATAGCTCATAATTTTTTATTGGATACTTGTCAATCAAACCGATATTAAGTTTGTTTTAATTGTTAGTTGAGACCTTTGACGGAGGTCGTCATTTTCTTGTCAGCTCGTAAACGTCCACTGTTGGACATGGGCCACCCAATGACCGCTACAATGACTGGTCAAACGGAAAATAGCCGTGATCACCACGCTTGGCAGATTCCTCCTCTCCCTTCCTCTTAACGCAGTCCTTTAGTCGCCTATTTCGAAACGTATGAATGGGTATGGTATGGGGTGGCTTATTCTTCTCCGTAACAACACGTAGCATACCGTGAACAATACGTTATTTATAATAATTTAATTATTCTTTATTAATGATGTACTAAATCATCTACGGGTGCTTTTATCTATCCCATTCAAGAACCAATCTTATTTAACATGTATCTAAATAACGCAAACACCCCAATCAGAAAATTCAGTAATAATCATCTATATGTATAAATAAAAAGAAAGGTCCTGACTGACTGATTGACTGACTCATCAACGCCCAGCTCAAACCCTTGGACCTAGAAAGCTGAAATTTTGCACAGCGGTTCCCTTTATAATGTAGACAAGGAATAAGGATGGATTTTTCGAAATTCAACCCCTAAGAGAGTTAAATAGGGGATGAAAGTTTGTATGGAAAATCGTCTCTTAACGAGTTCAAAATTTCACGCAAGCAAAGCTGCGAGCAAAAGCTAGTAATACATACTGAAATTTAACTTTTATGTGCTTAAATATTATTTATTTAAGAAAACAGTATTACCTTTTCCAATAGTTAGTTACCAACAACAGATATAAACAAAGCAATATTAGTTATTTGAGAATTTTGCTTTGATCCGATGAGGAGTTCCGTTCCATATCTCTGAAGCTCATGGTCTAATCATAATAACATTTATATGGGACCAAACGGGAAGTAGGTATACCCTCTCAAACAAAAAAATAATTTTTCAAGTCGGTTCTTCAACCGAATTGAGAACTTCCTCCTTTTGGAAGTCGGTTAAAAATATTTCATCATCATCATTATTCAGCCGAAAGACGTCCACTGCTGGACATAGGCCTCCCCCAAGCATCGCCACATCGACCGGACCTGTGCTTCTCGCATCCAGCGGATTCCCGCGACCTTCACCAATATCATTCATTCAAAATTATTTAAATGAATAAAATTAATGAGCAACAATAATCCTAAGTATGTATGTTGATACGTAGTTACATTTCATCACGCACTACATACATGTCAATCGTCATAAAATTCTGAAAATTCCATTAAATATATACTTGCGAGAATTTTCTTTCAAAACAGACAATATTTACATTTCTTTTCGTGGTATGACTCACAAACCTACGTGTATTCATCAGACTATGTGACTCAGTGTTATTATTCATGCTCATATACTTCAAATTATACCTAACCAATTTTATAGTTTGAATTTTTCCTTTAGTTATGCGAATCAAACGTGTTCTTTGGTGATTCAGATTGCAGGAACTGGTTCGTTGTTAGGTATTCAAGACATTCATGACTTAATCTTATGCTTTAAAGGTATCCTTATTTTCCTTCCTGCATTTTATTATAGGTATTCCTGACCTATCATACCAGTCAGTTTACTGTGCCATCCTTAGCAGTAGACTAGTTTTCTAAGTTGTTCTGTCTACCCGTTACTAGCGATGCCCGATATGTCGCTTTGTATCGATATATCGTATCTTAATATATCGCAACTGGTTGTATCGATACACGATATATATCGTATGTCTTTGTATCGCAACTCGATAGAGGAGCTCGTGGCTAAATAATTACAGCCGCATAGACCGATCTTCCGGGTTAAGCCACGCTTGCCGAGGTTGGTCTGTGGATGGGTGACCATTTACCATAGCGAGTTTCCTCCGTGCCTCGGAAAGCACGTAAAGCCGTTGGTCCCGGCTGTCATTTGTAGATCTTTGACAGTCGTTACTGTTGGTCAGAAGCCAGAAAGTCTGACAACCAGTCTTACCAAGAGTATCGTATTACCCAGTTACTGGGTTGTGGAGGTCTGATAGGCAGTCGCTCCATGTAAAATACTGATATTCAGCTGCATCCGGTTCGACTGGAAGCCGACCCCAACATAGTTGGGAAAAGGCTAGGCAGATGATGTCTTTGTATCGCAACTGATTGTATCGATACACGATATATATATCGTATGTTTTGTATCGATACTGTAAATATCGAATTGAAATATCGTAGGTATTGTTGTTTAAGTGGAGTTGCTTTGTAGTGTTGCCTTTAGTTTTAACGTTTAATTAACACAACTTGCATTTCGCACCCAAATCACTCTTAATAAAAAATCACACACAAAATCAACAAAGTCAAAAGTAATATTTACATTAGGTCTTACCTATCCGCATCATATTACAAAGGTTAATGCGGCACCTACAAGTGTGGGGGCATTACAAAAGAAGAATAATTAAGATTGCTTCTATGTTCTATGATAGGAGATGTGGTTTCCGCACATAGTCCTTTAAGTGGACCATTGTACGTGGGCCATGGCGGCCATCATTCTAGCCATTAAGTTTGCTTACATTTGTAATCTTTGTTACTGTTTGTTACCTATCTTAATATTTCACAAACCGAACATCACTCTCAAGTAAGTACTCAATACAATACGACATTTTCGATGCGATATTCCGGCTAAGCGATACGATACAGCCAAATATCGCATTGACGTGTATCGATACAAAATATCGTTATATCGCATTCCATTGTATCGATACACCAAAATATCGATACGTATCGGGCATCGCTACCCGTTACCTCGGTTTTTTTTTTCATTTTTTTTTATTTATTACTAGAGGTTTCTCTTGGCTTTTCCCGCGTGGATGTCGTTTATCCTCCAAGTTTTTCGGGATAAAAGTAGCCTATGTCCTACTCCGGGTTTCAGAGTATCTCTGTATCAATTTTCACCAAAATTGGTAAAGTATAAGTCGCGCGGAGAAGGTTTGCCGATAGCCTCATGACGTCACGCGTCGATGGTCGGTACAATTAGTAGGTAGGCCAGACGAGCGACGGGTAGCGGTCGGTGAAGTGGGAGGGGCAGTCATCGGCAAACCTTCTGCGCGCGACTAGTAGTTTAGTTGTGAAGAAGTCACAGACAGACAACGTTGCTTTCGCATTTATAATGTTAGTAAGGATTTGACTTGGTCGCGTTCAACCATAGTCGCAGATAGTCTAAAATGAAGCACACGAATTCAAGTAACTAAAGTCCCCGTCACGAGAAGCTATAAATTTTGTAAATAAAGAACTTCTACAAAGTTACGTAGCGACAATTCAATCAACAACAAATAATCCCAAATTCAACCAACTCAAAGTTACATACGTGTAATACGAAACTAACGAGCAATTTCACTTAGTCGAGTTATATTTTAGCGATATAAAGCGCTATCGTCTCATGTTTTGTGGTACCGGAACGTGTCTGACTCATGAAACGTCAACATTTGGCCCGCCATTTTGAAGTAAGTTCACACTGACGCTGTCAATGCTGTCATTTGAGTTTTGAATGCGTTTCAGTTTGTTTGTGTTGTTTTCGTAGATTATTATATATTTTTATATAAATAAAATAAAAACCATTATATAAAAATAAAAATCATTACAAAACAGTTTTTTTTTATTTGTTCCAAAGGTTGCGAACCCCTGAATGTGTGTTTACAAAATTTATAGCTTCTCGCGACGGGGACTTTATACATATAGAGGGATTCTCCTATACCCCTCTGGCTCTCAGTGTTAAATTACAGTGGCAGCGGAATCCGCTGGCGGGTAACGCAAACACACAGTTTTTGACTTAGGTGCACCAAGTGCGGGCGGGGCGGGTGAGCGGGAATCGCAGCGGAACAAGCGGGTGTCGTGAGCGGCGGCGGACGCAAGTCAGTTTGCGTTCCCCGCTCGATTTGTTCGAACATGCCGCTGACGACTGAAGATTTAATAAGTGCCGTTTTGGATCGGCCACCTCTTTGGAATTCTAGTAATGCAAATCATTCGAATCAACAAGTAATTAAAAAACTATGGGAAGAAATAAAAATAAGCGGAGATACTGATGGTAATTAACTTTTTATAAGCACTAGCTTCCAAATAATCTGACATTATTATTTACAATATCGCACGAGGTAGGTACGTCCGGACCGCTCAATCGCTCCGCTGCTACTGTGTTCATCCATGGAAATGTGAGTTTTCCGATTGACCCGCCACCCGTTCCCGCTGCCCGCCCCGCGCAGCTGTAATCGCACACTCACACATATACGACGGGACACAGTAAACTGCTTGGGGGTTTTAGTTAGCCAGGCGGGCCGTACGAATCCTAACACCAAGCGTGCTGAGTTTTGTTGAATCTTAAGCGTGAATTACACAGAAGCGGCGTAAGGTGTAGACGCGGAGCAGGGGCGTCGCTTTCATATTTTTTTTGCGAAAAAATAAACTTTAAAAAAAAGTAAAAACCGACTTCAAAGAAAAACTAAACGGAGTAAAATAATTACCGTAATATAAAATTAACAGTTTCGGAGGTCGGTGGCGTCTATTTGTTTCAGTGTAGAGTTGCACCGACTTCTGAAACTGTTAATTTTATATTATGGTTGTAGGATCACATCTTTATCATCATCATTCACTTCACACATTTCACCTCCTTTTTACCTTTTACAATTAAACCTCTTTCTCTATCACAGGCCACTTATTTGGAACACACTCGTTCAAATTTTAAAAATGCGAAAAGTAAAACGCAAGCTGTTTTTGCAAGGACTCACAAAGAAACAACGAAAGGGTGCGGACGGTCTGCCGGACGGCGGAATTGCTAGGACTCCGCCGAGTGGACGATTACCGGGCCTCTGCCTCTTCTATGCTGCTTGCTGAGCTACCAGCTCCCCGCCGAGTAGGCCATTGTTGGGCCTCCGGCATTGCTGCTTGCTGAACTGCCAGCTTCCCGCCGAGTGGGCCATTGCTGGGCCTCCGGCGCTGAGGTGCTGCTGCGCTACAGGCACTCCGTCTGGTTGACGGGCTACGTATTAACCACCCTTCACCTCATTTTTCGTGCTCGCTTTACCAACTGTAAAACTTGATTGTGTGTTCCAATAGCTACAGTTCATTTGAGTGTGACTCCCGGATTTACTGACTGTTTCTTTATATTGTTACTTATCGTATTATAAAATTGTTGTGTGTTAAGTGTTTCCTTATTTGCCCGACTAGGGATAGATAGGTAGGATTCACTGATAACGTCACATTCCTTACAACTGGTGTAGCAGACGTGCTCTCAGGAGATCCTAGGGCCGTCTGTTACATTACAGTTTGGCGCCCAACTTTGTCTGAACCCATCCCTCTTCCTCTAAATTCTAAAATAATTCAGCTACGAATTGTATAGTTTTGGATATCCATTCGGCCTCTATTATCTCTATTTTTAATCTTTTCCCTCTTTCCTAACCCTCTGTTAATATTTATTTGTCTTTTCAGAGATATTGTGTTGCATTCTGGTGAGCCTCCGTACCCTACGTTCTACGTTTCATCTTGCTATCCTGTAAGGTGACTTAATATTTTTGCTGTAGATGATTATGCTTTCTACCTTGTTGGTTGGTTGTAGTAAACCCAAGTTGTAGCTTAGCTAGTCTACTTAGATTGCGTCTACCGCAATATTCGAAGAAAAATAAATTCTTCTATCCCTGCTGTTACTCACTATTAGGAATAAAATTTGTGTGGTTTTATTTCTGTGTAGAACTGTTATCTTACCTACATGTTTCCTTCATACTTACGATTCGTGCGTTTAATTTAACGTTTTACGGAAATAAATAATTCAATATTATTTATTTTAGGATATTGACACATGATACGTCAACATAAATTTGTCATATTATATTGACGTATTTATTTTTCTTTTGAGTTTGATAACTTTATGGTTAATTGCGAACTCTTTCGATCTTTTAAGTTGGAATTAAATCTTCTTTCTTAAAGATTTTTTTTCTAAAATCTAAAACTTACTTGCACAAGTACGAATATTTTTCGACTCTCCGTGAACTTACAATATACTCCAAACATTACTCCGAACGTAGTACACTCTACAGTACTCTTACAACATTAGACTACACCCCCACACACAAACATCACTTACAGATTACCCATGCGTAATCTACAACCATTCTTCTCTTTGAAGTGTTTTTAAAACCATTCGTGGTCACTGATAAGACGGGGTTTGGTAGACTTTACGACGTGCTGCAGGAGAGTATCCTCGTAGTATACGTTCATGCAAGCTTTCAGAACTTGAAAGCTGAAGCCTATTACATACATACCACTATTACCACTACTACTACTATTACTACTACTACTACTACTACTAACTTTGAATTGTACTCCATTCATCACTCTGAACGTAGTACACCTTCAACACATAATACTACACTTCTACATACCTTTACAACTTACCTGATTGTGATTCACATATCAAAATGACGAAACAAATTAACTACGCTTATTTAAATAAATCTGAACTCGAGTACGAAATTTCGATTCGACACGAAACTCCTTCAGGGAAGATTACTTCGCTTAAGGAACAGATCGACAGACTTTCTTCATTAAAACCAGCCGAAGTGATTTCTATCTCAACTTTTCCACCTTCGGTTGATTTAGATCAAACGTCTAAAACCTTGAACTATATTCAAGAAAAGATTTCGTCATTAGAACCGTCGGCTGATAGGTTGGTCATTAAAAGGATTGAATCCTTTTTAAACCATGTACATTTTAGACTTGATCGTATCAATGTTAACACAATTACTGACGAAACGTTAATGGATACTTACAAGACGGTAAGATCTGACTTCTTTTTACTGAAGAAAAGATTTGATATCTTTCGCAATACTTCTGAACATCCTAATATTGAAATTTACCAGGGTCAAGATGTTTCACCCACACCTTCAGTGCCGAATTCACCTCGATCCGAACCGTTAGACGTTACTTCCAACAAACCTTTGGGTCCTTCTCATCCTCAAACTTCGGAACCCAGAGTCGACCCTTGCTACTCTACCATTCAGGGAAACTCTGAACAGTTTGTTCCAATTTCCCAGTGTTTACTATCCTCACTTATGGACTCTCTAACCAAGAGTTTACAGCCTTCTTCACCTAACATTATTAAGGTTATTAAGGATCTCAAACACTTCACCTTCCAGGGTAAATCATGTCCTCGGTCATTTTTGCAGAAACTTGAGGAGTTCTGTGTCTCTAGAAATATTTCGGAAGATAATTTAACTAAACACGCCTACGAAATATTTAAAGGAGATGCGCTACATTGGTACAGGTTTCAGTCTTCCCTAAACCCTTCCTTAACTTGGAAAGAAATTAAATCCTTACTTATCAGAGATTTCGGTATACATGACTATGACTATAAGCTTTTAGAAGCCATTCGTAATCGAACTCAGGGTGAAGAAGAGACTATTATAATATACGTCTCTATAATGTCAGGAATGTTTTCACGGCTATCAAAAAATCTTTTGGAGCCCGAACGACTCGAGATATTACTACATAATATTCGTCCTTGCTACTCCATGTTTGTTGCACTCAAAGACGTAAAAACTATTGATTCTCTTATTTCCGCTTGCCAAACGTATGAAAATTGCGTAACTCGAAATGTTAATTTTCATGAACCTACTGGTATCGTTCACCCCTGCGCCCAGGAATTCTCATATAGACCCTCCACCTCTAAACATAATAATGTTCAAAACAGCAGCTATAAACGTTTCACGAATGCTGTTTCGACATCAAATTCTAATAACGTCTTCAATTCTCGTCAATTCAAATCTTCAAATTCTAACAAACTTTATTGTCCTCGTTGTCGTATTGAAGGCCATAGACTTAAATCTTGCACGAAACCCAAATTTTTAATTTGCTTTAAGTGTGGTTTAGAGGGTTTTAAGTTAAATAATTGCCCTAAATGCAACCCCTCACCCTCGAATCAAAAAAACTAGAAGATGACTTGAATGGCTTACAGTCAATTAACTTTGACCCAAAAGATTGGAATAATTGGTTGTCATTTATTAGAAAATTTATGCACTGTTATAAAATTTCCTCTGTTTGCTATAATGAGGAAAAAGATAAGGAACGTCCTTTTGTTAACGTGAACATTAATAAAGTAACGTTTTCCGGATTGTTAGACAGTGGTAGTTGCATAACAGTCCTTGGAAATAATGCACATTTAGACATTATGAAATTGGGGTTTAAGTTATTCAAGTCACCTACTCAAATCTTCGTAGCGAATAAACAAAGATCTGTATCTTCGGGTTACATGGAATTACCCATTGAATTCCATAACCAGACCCATGTTATTAAGGCTTATGTTTTCCCAGATCTTTACCCTTCTCTTATCTTAGGGTGGGATTTTTGGAAACAATTTGATTTGTCTAGTAAGATATTTTCCCTAAACCAAAGCTCTACTTCTAAACGTTGTGAAATATCCAGTATTGGAGGAAAGGTATTTTCTTATGATCATCTTTCGCAAGACCAAAAGGCGATTGCTTTCGATATCATCGAGCGTTTTGAGAATATTTCTTTTGAGAAGAAAGGCGTGTTAGGTCGTACTAATCTTGTTTGTCACAGAATTGATACTGGTGATGCGCTTCCTATTAAACAACGTTGCTATAGACTGTCTCCTCAAAAACAAGCAGCTTTGATCAATGAAGTCGATAAAATGCTTGAGCTTAAGGTTATCGAAAGATGTGATAGTCCTTGGTTGTCACCAGTCATTATAACTCCTAAAAAGAATGGCGAATGGCGATTCTGCGTTGATAGTAGGAAACTGAACTCTCTCACTCGCCGTGATGCTTACAGTCTTCCTTTTGTGAATGAAATATTGGATAATCTCAAAGATGCTAAATATTTATCTAGTATCGATATTGCTAAGGCTTTTTGGGAAATTCCTCTTCATTCTGACGATCGTGACAAAACGGCTTTTTATGTTCCGGGTAGAGGTATGTTTCGTTTTGTTGTTATGCCTTTTGGTCTCACTAACGCTCCTGCAACTCAACAAAGACTAATGGATGCTCTCTTTACTCCTGAATTTGATAATAAAGTGTTTTGTTATCTTGATGACATTGTTATAATAGGAAACTCATTTGAAGAGCATATCTCTCTCTTGCTGAAAGTTTTTCAGAAGCTATCGTATGCTGGTTTAACTATCAACTTTGAAAAAAGTCAGTTCTTTAGAAAGGAACTGAAATATCTCGGCTATATTGTAGACGAACAAGGCCTGCGCGCTGACCCTAATAAAATTAGCGCTATTTTAGAATATCCTACTCCTGAGACAAAGAAAGAAGTTAGGAGATTTTTAGGAACTTGTAGTTGGTTTCGTCGTTTTATTCCTAGTTCTATTGCCTCTCCCCTTAATAGATTGACTGCTACGGGAAAAAAAGCTCCTAAATTCGTTTGGAACGAAGATGCTGATATGGCTTTTACAAAACTGAAAGCATGTTTAGTATCTACTCCGATTCTAGCATGTCCTAACTTCGATCTCCCATTTGCTGTTCATTGTGATGCTTCAAATTTCGCCATTGGCGCCATGCTCACTCAAGAGCATGCCGATAAGGAAACTGTTATAGCTTATATGAGCAAATCCCTTAATAAGCATGAACAGAACTACTCTACTACTGAGCGTGAAACTCTAGCGGTTATTTCCGCCCTGGAACATTGGCGCTGTTATTTGGACAACGGGAAACAATTCACTGTCTATACTGATCACTCAGCCTTAAAGTGGTTTTTAAATCTTTCTAATCCCTCAGGGAGATTAGCTCGTTGGACAATTCGTCTTTCTTGCTTTAATTTTGTGTTGAAACACAAGAAAGGCAAAGATAATCTTGTTCCCGATTTCTTGTCACGCTGTAAGAATCCTGACACAGCTAATTTGGGTTCTGTCGAACCTATCGCTAGCGATACTTCCCCACAAGAGCCTATTGCTGTTGAAATTTCCCCTCAATGGGAGAAATTTAATAGACTTTTCTCAGGTTGCCGCGATGACCCTGATGCTTACCCCAATTATAAGTTGGTGGAAGGCAAAATATATCGCTATTCTAACTCTCCTGATTCACTTAGTGAAGACTTCGCTTGGAAGGAAGTTCCTCCCCCTAACGAGAGACTAGATCTTATTCATTCTCATCATGGTAACGGCGATTATCCTCATTTAGGCATCTTTAAGACCTACAAAAAGCTCTCTCTTCGCTTTTTCTGGTCTGGCATGTTTAGAGATGTAGCTAAATTTATTTCTACTTGCGAAAAGTGTCTTTCATATAAACATTCTAACCATTCCCCCTATGGTCTTATGGGTAAACCAAAAATTTGCTCAAGACCTAACCAAACAATTTCACTTGATTTAATGGGCCCCTTACCCATGTCTAGACGGCTTAATCAATTTATCCTCGTGGTACTTGCTGTTTTTCTAAATATTGTCATATCTTTCCTCTTAAACGTGCAACAGCTCCTAACATTATTCAACTTCTTGAGAACCATGTTTTTCTCGTACATGGGGTTCCACAGACTATCATAATGGACAATGGTTCGCAGTTCCAGTCACATGAGTTTCACCGTTTTCTTAGTAAATACGAGGTACCCCATGTTTTCTTTTCCCCTCGATACTGCCCTCAGGTTAATCCAACTGAACGATATAACAAAACTATTATTGTTGCCTTAGCTTCATTGGTAGGTGAAGATCACCGTTCCTGGGATATTCATCTCCCAAAGATTCAGTTCGCCCTTAACAGTGCAGTAAATATAACCACCGGTTTTTCTCCTGCCTTCTTAACCTTTGGTCGTGAATTAATTCCTTGTGGCACACTTTATGCACGATGTAACGAATTAGATGAAATTATTTTTATGCCGCGTGATCACTACGCTGCAAATTTGGGTTTACTATCAATTTTTTTTGATAAAGTCCAAGTCGCCTTACAACATGCTCACACCAAAAATGCAGCACATTATAATCTCAGGCGAGAATCTAAGGAATTTAGTGTGGGCGACACCGTATGGCATAAGAATTACACATTAAGTAATGCCGGTAACTATTATAGTTCTAAACTCGCACCTAAATTCATTAAAGCCACAGTCGTTGAAAAATTGTCACCACTCGTCTACATCCTCCAAGACCAGAACGGCGCCAGGGGAAAGTGGCACGTTAAGGATTTCAAAATTTAATAAATATTTTCTCTAAATTTCTACATTTGTTAATATTTCGTTTTTTTTTCTTTCGGCTTAATATACCTACCTACTTATCCCTTCTAAATTATTTGTGATGTTATATTTTTTTTTTTAACTTAATGTACATATTGTATACCTAGTATCTAGTATCTTAGTAATCTTAGTCATGTATTTTTTACTAGCCTAAGTTGTTTTTTCTATATTCTGTGTTTTTAATTAGGTATATCATCTCATCTCATTCCATTATTGGGAAAAAACATTAGGACAATTTTTATAATCGTTTAACGATCATTTTAATCTCTTTTTTTCTTTTGTTTTTTTTAAATATAATTTCTTTCTATGCGGTGCGGGTAATGACACCCTAAAAATAAGCCTTCATTACCTATAATCTTTCTTCGGGTTTTCTAAGCGGTGCGGGTTATGACACCCTAAAAATAAGCCTTCATTATCTCAAATATATCCTTGTGGAGTATGCGCCATTGATCTCAAAGTAGTCGTGAGCCATATCCCCTCCCTTTGTAAGTGTGAGTGCTTGATTATTTTGACAGAATGATGAATGTATGTGTCAAGGTAATATATTCCTCACCCCAAAATTTATAGGTTGAAAAAAATGTTTTTCTAAGTAAAAAAATTTTTTTTTCCGGGTTTTTGGGGTAATGTAGGATCACATCTTTATCATCATCATTCACTTCACACATTTCACCTCCTTTTTACCTTTTACAATTAAACCTCTTTCTCTATCACAGGCCACTTATTTGGAACACACTCGTTCAAATTTTAAAAATGCGAAAAGTAAAACGCAAGCTGTTTTTGCAAGGACTCACAAAGAAACAACGAAAGGGTGCGGACGGTCTGCCGGACGGCGGAATTGCTAGGACTCCGCCGAGTGGACGATTACCGGGCCTCTGCCTCTTCTATGCTGCTTGCTGAGCTACCAGCTCCCCGCCGAGTAGGCCATTGTTGGGCCTCCGGCATTGCTGCTTGCTGAACTGCCAGCTTCCCGCCGAGTGGGCCATTGCTGGGCCTCCGGCGCTGAGGTGCTGCTGCGCTACAGGCACTCCGTCTGGTTGACGGGCTACGTATTAACCACCCTTCACCTCATTTTTCGTGCTCGCTTTACCAACTGTAAAACTTGATTGTGTGTTCCAATAGCTACAGTTCATTTGAGTGTGACTCCCGGATTTACTGACTGTTTCTTTATATTGTTACTTATCGTATTATAAAATTGTTGTGTGTTAAGTGTTTCCTTATTTGCCCGACTAGGGATAGATAGGTAGGATTCACTGATAACGTCACATTCCTTACAACTGGTGTAGCAGACGTGCTCTCAGGAGATCCTAGGGCCGTCTGTTACATTACATGGTAATTATTTTACTCCTTTTAGTTTTTTTTTGACGTCGGTTTTTACTTTTTTTTAAAGTTTATTTTTTATTAAATACGTTTTAGTGCCATAAATTTAACCCCCTCCTCTTCATAACCCTTCTTTTAGTAATTTGAGAATTTTGCTTTGATCCGATGAGGAGTTCCGTTCCATATGTAATTCACGCGTTACGTCGTTTCTATGTAATTCACGCTTTACAATACGCGTTTATTCCCAACATGCGGTGGGAAACTTTAATTTTATAGCCCATCCCGACACGGGATTACTATGCTAGGTCCAGCTTCCAGTCTATACAGATACTGATGAATACCAGTATTTTTTTACGGCGCGACTGCCATCAGACCTCTGCAACCCAGTTACTGGGCAATGCCGATATCCTAAGCTTTGACCGGTTGTCAGACTTTCTGACCACCGTAAACAAATGTCATAAGTTATGTGTAACACCAGGACCGAAAGCTTGCGTTACAAGGCACGAAGACGCAGTGGTTTCGATTTGTAACGACTGGTCACCCATCCACGGACTGATTGCGGCAAACGCAGCTTAACTTCACAGATCGTACGATCCGCGTGGTTGTTCATGAGCCAAGCTGGAAGAATGATGTCATTAGCATTCAGTTGTAATAGGCACGTTGACAGCATCAATAAATTGCAAATCTAATTAGTCCGCCAGTTAGAGTTTTGAAAAATAATGGACATGTATTTTTTCTTTTGTTAAATCTATGTTTATTTGGAAAGATAAAACGCATCAAAACTCGAGAGTCGGCTAGTGACGTCAGAAGCAAGTAAAAATTGTACTTGCTTGTGACGTTTTGCCAATTTTAAAAGTGTCGTATCTTCGTCAATTTTGGTTTACGTAACAAAAGAAAAAAATACGGATCAAATATTTATTGATAATCTAACTGACAAACTAATTCGATTTTTTCAGTCAAATACCCTATTGTGTGACGCTTTAATACGATGTGAAGTACGACAATAATTATTTTGCCAGTAATATGAAACTAAGTTCACACTAATATAAAATAAATATTATATTATTTTAACAGTGGTAAAAATTTACTCTTGTTATTTGTGGGTTAAAATTCATAATTGTGTGACTCTTTAATACGATGTGAAGTTCGACAGCATTATTTTCACTTTAGGCCGACCTACCGACTCGACTGGCGAGTGACGGGCGACTACTATCATACCGAGTAACTATCTCCGATCGTTGCCGAACCGATGCGCTTGCTAGACAATATTAAGTATATATTAAATTTTTTTTTTTTGGAGCTCACGGCTCGTCTTCCTTGCGGAAGATATCCGGTCCTTTGGAAGGCATACACGGGGATGTGCGTAAGGATTGAGGGCCATAACCGTGAATCGAAAAACTATTTTTGTCAAGATATTGTGGAAGTTGTAAAACAATTGTAGAACCGATTTAAAAAATTGTAAATTTAAATTTAAAAAAGTTATAGTACTTCAAACGGTGTCCCTCAATCCTTACTCAGGGTACCTATATCTCGGTAAATGGATGCAAGGAGATGCTAAATCTAATATCAAGATTTAGTAGAAGTATAGCTAAGCATCTCCGCAAAAATTCAGCACGATCAACGGGCTCCTGCGCAGAATGTCCACTTCTCAAAATGTCCACTGGTCGCAAAATGTCCTTTTCTCAGAATGTTTCTTTCGCAAAATGTCTCTTTCGCAGAATGTCCACTTCGCAAAATGTCTCTTTCGCAGAATGTCCACTTCGCAAAATGTCCCTTTCGCATATTGTCCCCTTTTTATTTCTGACTTACTTTAATCATAATTCAATTCATTTTAGCAATTAGCTTTCACACATCATGTTTGACGTGTGTTAATTTGTATCGTTAAGGGTAAGCAAAAAAAAATAATTAATTTTTTTTAGTACAAATCACATTTATTTCTTTGCATAATCGCTTTATTTAAAGTAATTATTTTACCAACTTAATTGATATTAACTCGCAATAAAAAAAATGATGTGCAAACATGATGTATGAAAGCTAATTGCTAAAATGAATTGAATTATGATTAGAGTAAGTCAGAAATAAAAAGGGGACAATATGCGAAAGGGACATTTTGCGAAGTGGACATTCTGCGAAAGAGACATTTTGCGAAGTGGACATTCTGCGAAAGAGACATTTTGCGAAAGAGACATTCTGAGAAAAGGACATTTTGCGATCAGTGGACATTTTGAGAAGTGGACATTCTGCGCAGGAGCCGATCAACGAACATACAAAACTTTTATAGAGGTTTTGAACATGTCCCTCAATCCTTATAGTATAACATTGCGTTTTGGCAAAGTGGCTATGTGTACAACAGTATTTTTTTCGTAAACTTTTAGTAGAAGTTGTGTTGTAAACTGTTAAAAAATAATAATTGTAAAATACTTCTCGGTTTAAAAGTTATTACGCTAGAAACCATGTCCCTCAAACCAAAAAACATTTGCTCGTAGCTCACTAGCAACTTTAAATATGTAGTTATGTATGAATATAAATTTTTGTAGAAACTTTCTTTTTATAGTTTATGAAGTTATTTCGCTGAAAGATTCGTTATTTATCAAGATATTAACTTACCAATATTCCTGAAACTAAAGACGTATAGGGTGACCATAAATTAAACAATGATGTAGGATACATTTATTTATCTGTATGTTTAAAGCTTTTTACACGACTTCCCAATAAAAAGAATGTATTCAGGGTGTCTTTACAAGTATGAGTGATAGTTTTTTATTCTACCATAACTTCTAAACGCCTGAATCGATTAATCTAAATCGTTGTGATATCGTTAGAATCCTTGCATTACTCCAGATAATATAGGACAGTGAAAACTTTAAAAAATATGGAGTAGCTATGGTGCATGAATAAAAAACATAAATGTAAAAAAAATAGATAATGTGTATGATCATTGTCTGGAAGTTCATAGGTAGATTCCAAAAATATCTAACACCATCATTCACTATCTATTCGTTCACTAATAATATGCATTTCAAACGTCGGCGTCGCCGAGTAGCGGTGAAAACAAGGATTTTAAACATCGATACATGTTATCGATCGATCGATATATCTTACACTTTTAATTCCGTTTATTCATCTTAATATACACATATAATTACGTTAAAATAATAAATTAAAAAATTTAAAAAAAAAAGTTGTAACCCACCGGCATCGGAATCAAGATCCAAGCTGCCAGCGGTAAGGGCCTCAAAGAGAGGAACTTAGTACAACATTTTTTTTTTATATTTTTAAATGTTTTTCCTATTTTTTTTTTAATTTTTTAATTTATTATTTTAACGTAATTATATGTGTATATTAAGATGAATAAACGGAATTAAAAGTGTAAGATATATCGATCGATCGGTAACATGTATCGATGTTTAAAATCCTTGTTTTCACCGCTACTCGGCGACGCCGACGTTTGAAATGCATATTATTAGTGAACGAATAGATAGTGAATGATGGTGTTAGATATTTTTGGAATCTACCTATGAACTTCCAGACAATGATCATACACATTATCTATTTTTTTACATTTATGTTTTTTATTCATGCACCTCTACTCCATATTTTTTAAAGTTTTCACTGTCCTCTTTTTTGTACGTCCATGACTGTCCTATATTATCTGGAGTAATGCAAGGATTCTAACGATATCACAACGATTTAGATTAATCGATTCAGGCGTTTAGAAGTTATGGTAGAATAAAAAACTATCACTCATACTTGTAAAGACACCCTGAATACATTCTTTTTATTGGGAAGTCGTCTAAAAAGCTTTAAACATACAGATAAATAAATGTATCCTACAATACTAAGGAGTTCTTCGCTTAAATGGGAACATAGATTTTTTTTTTCTTCTGTGTACGGAAAACGGTGTGGGGTGCCCTTAAGAACTTTGATAATGTTGTAATCCATTTTCTGAGCAAGTACCTGGCGTGGTGAGAATTTATATGTCTTTAATACGCATTCATAGTCATGTTCAGAAGATAGCCATGGTCCGTGGTCGTACGCCACCTACCCTAACAAAACAATACATTCTAAGGCTCAAAACGCACTAGCGGCCAGCCGCAATACGGCGTGCCGCTTGCGGGCGGCCGCACATCGATTTTTACATGAAACCGCATGATCTCAACGCATCGATTTCCGGCCAGCCGTCGTGCGCCAGTGCGTTGAGATCATGCCGTTTCGTGCGTTTTAAGTCTAACAGCAGTAAGCGATCATAAGCGTTAGGGCAAACTGGCACATAACCACGGACCACAGCTACACATACTCCATACACGACGTCACATAACCTACAACCAGCGGAAGATCAAGACGCTTCCAACGATACCTCATGTCAAATTATGATATGTAGTTTGAAGTTATGAGGAAACATAATTATGAACATTCATACCTACATATATACCGGTCCAAATCATAACCCTCCGTTTTGCTTCGCCGTAGTCGGGTGAAATAGCAAAAAATCACATAAAATCGATATTCAAGTCACATTAGATACCTCATAAAAAAATTATGAAGAATAAAATACAACAAAAAAAAAAACTTTGATACTCTCTCCTGTAAAGTAGGTTTATTGCCGCTTTAGTCTTTTTACCTTTCCACTGGCGTTCTTTGTGGTCACCCTATACGTCTTTAGTTTCAGGAATATTGGTAAGTTAATATCTTGATAAATAACGAATCTTTCAGCGAAATAACTTCATAAACTATAAAAAGAAAGTTTCTACAAAAATTTATATTCATACATAACTACATATTTAAAGTTGCTAGTGAGCTACGAGCAAATGTTTTTTGGTTTGAGGGACATGGTTTCTAGCGTAATAACTTTTAAACCGAGAAGTATTTTACAATTATTATTTTTTAACAGTTTACAACACAACTTCTACTAAAAGTTTACGAAAAAAATACTGTTGTACACATAGCCACTTTGCCAAAACGCAATGTTATACTATAAGGATTGAGGGACATGTTCAAAACCTCTATAAAAGTTTTGTATGTTCGTTGATCGTGCTGAATTTTTGTGGAGATGCTTAGCTATACTTCTACTAAATCTTGATATTAGATTTAGCATCTCCTTGCATCCATTTACCGAGATATAGGTACCCTGAGTAAGGATTGAGGGACACCCTTTGAAGTACTATAAATTTTTTAAATTTAAATTTACAATTTTTTAAATCGGTTCTACAATTGTTTTACAACTTCTACAATATCTTGATAACAATAGTTTTTCGATTCACGGTTATGGCCCTCAATCCTTACGCACATTACACGGGGACACAGGTCCAACGCGCAGAGGCCCCTTTGAGAACTTTAATCTAAAACGGGATGAGGCACCAACCGGGGACTATCCACGGCTGCACTTTGGAGTACAGTCATGGATCGTCCCAGGTGGGTGCAAGACTATTGTAAAATGTGGTGAAAAATATATGGACTATGGGAAGGGGTGTTAGGTGGACTTGATAACTTCTATTGCCGGAAGAAAACGGCGTCTGCCTTTCAAGCTTAAATTTGAAATATATTGGCAGACGGTGACTCGCCAGCTCACTAGCTGGGCCCCCTGAAAAGCCGCCAGTACATAGGCGAAGGGGGCAACAAACGTGTGAGCGAATATTATATTTACATTAGGTACTATTACAGGGTGTTAACGAATTCGTGTAATTCCTTCAAACCGCGTGATCACTGATTGACCATGCATAGGTTTTTTGTAAGAATAAACAAAAAAAATTTTCAAAAAATGAACCATCCTATTCGTATCTGGGTAATTTTAGCGTCCCAAGTTAACTGACGGCGTGGAGTGATATCGCGCTAGTCGTGCCTGTCAGCTGTGTCGCCGTGCCTTTATTCATTTATGCATGACATCGAAATTTTCTATCACATAAAAATGAAATTTGGGAAAAAAAAAGTTTATTTAATATTTTTAATCAATTTAAATCCCGAGCGGGCTTAATCTATACCATTAACAGATCATGTGGTTTGAAGGAATTACACGAATTCATTAACACCCTGTATAGAAGAATAAAGATTTCTACAGAAAATCCTTAAATCTAACAGGTGTTGATGTTCTTTACGATTGCTTATTAAGGACAATATTAACTGTGGCTTCCACACTAGGTCGAGCCTGTCTCGCGGAAGCCTTAGTGCTTAAAAAAACATAGGTACAGTTTGAATTTTGCCTTGATCGTATAAAAAGTACAAAAAGAAAAAAGAAATTAACTATTACTACAAGGGTCTTTGTTGCAAATAAATAATGGTTAGAATGTTAGAAATATGTAATGAATTATATTATCTGTAATATGTTGTATTAATTAATTAAATGTGAAGAAGTTTCCCAAGTACTAATGACATTATTCTTCACGTTTAATTTGTTGGTGAAAACCTTTTGTCGCCGTCTGGTTATTCTTCGCAGACCAGATAATATAATTATGCATGAGTAAAAAAGTGGTGTCAGAAGTTAACATAACATAATGAGCATTACTGTCCCACTCTGGCTTGGTGCGGATTAGCGGACTTTACATAGATACCTCTCTAGTCATGTTAAAACTAGACTGAAACGGGATCTCTCAAATTAGAGCTATTTATTAAATTAGTACCACTTCTGAAGGCAATTTTTTAATTTTTTTTATTTATTCATTCAAGAAAAGTTACATCATCTGCCTAGCCTTTTCCCAACTATGTTGGGGTCGGCTTCCAGTCGAACCGGATGCAGCTGAATATCAGTATTTTACATGGAGCGACTGCCTATCAGACCTCCACAACCCAGTAACTGGGTAATACGACACTCTTGGTAAGACTGGTTTTGTCAGACTTTCTGGCTTCTGACCAACAGTAACGACTGTCAAAGATCTACAAATGACAGCCGGGACCAACGGCTTTACGTGCATTCCGAGGCACGGAGGAAACTCGCTATGGTAAATGGTCACCCATCCACAGACCAACCTCGGCAAGCGTGGCTTAACCCGGAAGATCGGTCCATGCGGCTGTAATTATTTATTCAAGAAAAGTTACATAGAAAAGAAATTACCCATATCTTCTGCCAAACTGCTGTACAGTTTGTCGGTTATACATATAGCCGATTCCTATGATTTACCGAGCGTTATTGGTTTAAGACTTGTATCTTTACCAATAATGAAGCAAAGATAGTAGGCCTTCCAATAGATCCCATAGCTATCACAGGTAAAATTAGCTTACAAGTCCTTAGCTTACAAGCTTATATCCCCAGTTTGGCAATAATAATGCTACCATTGGTAAGAAAACGATTCTTTTGTGCTCATAGGACCGGGCATTAGTCGTGCTTCGCTTAGTTTACCCTTTTTGTTTTGTTATGGTTTTGAAATCATCATAATTATGACTTCTTCCGCTCTGGGCGAAGCGGAAGGGAGTGTCAGACTCTTACTGACTAAAACCCATCTAATGCCCTTTGCGTTCCAGGGCCGCGGTAACTCTTTCGAATAAATTCCGCAACCCTGCCAGGCACTGGCCCTAGCGGGCCCCGTCTACAATGCTGACATCTCTTTGAGGCGCGCGTGGAACACAACGCGCCGTTCGCTTAACCCTACTATAGAAACTAGACTTGTGTAACTCATGAGCGAGTAGTTCAGATGAACTGCTCACTTTAGGTGAGCCGAATGAACTAGTTCACCGCTGTGAAGCGTTTTAGTTCAGTAGTTCAACTAACTCACTCCTTGTTCCGAGTCACAGCGAGCGACTGAGGTGAGCCGGGAGCCGTGAGCCGTACTGAACTACTGAGCCGTGAGCCGTACTGAACTACTGAGCCGTAAGCCGTACTGAACTACTGAGCTGTGAACGAGACTCGATTCGTCAGCTTACTCAGTTACTCACACACATGACCAATGACCAGTCGAATTTATTATTATTGCTTTCTCGGCGAGTTTTCTAAATATGAATGTATAGTGTGAAAGGAAGTCGATTTTTTATATTTATCTATTAAACTAGCATATAATTAAAAATATTGCGCCCTTACAATTGAAAGTTATAGTCATCAGAATAAATAGTTCCTCAAAGCAGTTCAGTAGTTCATTTCGTTCTCGGCTCTCGCTCAGAGTTCAAGAGTTATTAGCTTTTGAACTCTGAACTAATTTCGTACTGATTCAAGGAGCTAAATGAACTACTGAACTACTTTGATGAACTAGTTCACTTTACTGAGGGAGATTTGCTGAACTAGTTCAGTAAAGTGAACTAGAATGCTCAAGCCTAAGAGACCTCTGCTTATCCAACAGCGGAAAATAAAACTTCAAGTAACAAGTTACATAGTTCTTACTACAATAATATATGGCTGTTGAAAACAATACGTCATCAGCGTTATTTAAGCCTTGAACTTGACACGCACTGTATTTGTGGACTTTGTTAGGTTTGTCAATTTAACTAAGTAGGTATTATAGGGTGACTGGTAATTAGTGACCGATACTTTAACACATGATTGTACTCATCACTCACACAAACGACTTTCCCAAAGAAACATTATTTACAAAACAAAAAAAAAACATATTACGAGCCGCGTCCATTCCGTAACGGTTTACTAATAAATAAATGAAAAAATAAAATAAAAATAATGTTTCTTTGGGAAAGTTGTTTGTTATCATGAGTACAATCATGGGTTAAAGTACCAGTCACCCTATATTATGTCAAAACAAATGTAACACGTTGCGTTTATAATAATTTTGTGTTTGGTATAATCTTCAAAACGTTAACGGTGAAGGGAAACATAGTGAGGAAACCTGCATACTAGAGAGGGCTCCATGAAGTTCTCCATGGTGTATGCAGCCCGCCTACCACCGCACCAGGGGTCTACTCCCTAAGCACAAAGTCCGCGGTTTCGGCCTTAGTTACGAGCGTTTCCTACTCCCTATCACTCCAGACATACGATTATTTCGGGGCCTGAACTAAGAACTAATGACAACACGATTTGACAGTTGTCCCTACTATCGATGTGTTTTTGCCCGTCCGAAAAGTTGAACTTGACACTTGTTTTGTTCACTCCTACGTTTCGGGGTACTTTCGGACGGGCTACTGACTTCGTTAATGGACTTAGGGAGTAGGTAGGACCCCAGGCCAGCGTGGAGGACTAAGGCCTGAACGCTTCTCATTCTGAGAAGAGGCCCGTGCCCAGCAGTAGGACAGTAATGAACTGATTATATTATTATGTTATTAGTAGATCGATTCCGTACCGCCTTTAAAAATTTGGCTACCCTTTGAGAAGTAACATTTTATAATGCCATCTGTGAGTCTATTAATACAACGTGCTGCAAAAATACCCCTAAAGCTGAAAAGGGATTAAAAGGTCCCTTGTAAAGAGTCTCATCATCTGCCTAGCCTTTTCCCAACTATGTTGGGGTCGGCTTCCAGTCGAACCGGATGCAGCTGAATATCAGTATTTTACATGGAGCGACTGCCTATCAGACCTCCACAACCCAGTAACTGGGTAATACGATACTCTTGGTAAGACTGGTTGTCAGACTTTCTGGCTTCCGACCAACAGTAACGATTGTCAAAGATCTACAAATGACAGCCTGGACCAACGGCTTTACGTGCTTTCCGAGGCACGGAGGAAACTCGCTATGGTAAATGGTCACCCATCCACAGACCAACCTTGGCAAGCGTGGCTTAACCCGGAAAATCGGTCTATGCGGCTGTAATTATTTAGCCACGAGCTTCTCCTTGTAAATAGTCTATTGGCAATATTTTAAAATAAATGTAGGACCCAAAAAATATTTGGACTATGGCACTTGTCCCACCGCGAACGATGAGCGAGTAGAGCTAGAAGCTAGAAACGAGTTGGCGAGCAGCGAGAAGCGGGTGTGTAGTTCCGATAGTTTTGTCGCTGGGCTATAAGCGAGTGTGCGAGTGCGACGGGCGATTACTCGCACCACTCGCAAATGACCGCTGGTTGGTCTCTCGGCGTGAGTTCTAACCGCCAAGCGAGCATCGCTGACCGAGTATTATCTTTGATAGCTCTTGTCGCTCAGCGACAAACTAGTGAAACGAGTCCTTGCCGGCAGTGTGAACAGTAAGCGATTAACTATTAATATATGCGTCTCTTTTGTTTACACGGAATGTATATCTATTGTACGTTTCTTGAGCGAGAAAATAGCCGATAGTTAGTCGTTTCCTCGCCGGCGGTGAGACAAGTGCCTAATCATAACATAAAATCATCACTGAAATGCAACACTGAAAACATAAAAGTAAAGCGTAGACTACCCAGAAAGTTATTTACATTCTTACCTAATTTCCTTTGAGAGATAAATGACAACAACCATAAAAGACTACTTAATTAACATTTTCTTTTTTAAGGGGAATTATGTAACACGTTGTATATTCAGCTGCTTTTTGCATGCTATTTCTGTGAATTAATTCCAGGTTAATTGTTTGCAGTTTTAATACAAGTGTTTTATGCACTTGACGTAACTGTTATATTAATTATTATTTAATAGAAATTACATAAATGTTATAAAATGTATCTCGAGGCTGTAAGCACAGCTGGTGATAACGACCTTGGTTTGATCTCCGGGTCGAGCAAAGTGAGTTAATATTTTGGAAATAGAAACTGTATGTATTTATTTTGAAAGTACAAAATTGAAAATGTGCTGGGTCTTGACGATGGCTTTGGCTCGCCAGTTTATTTCAGATTATAGGACCTAAAAGAAAAAAACAATGATTGTTTATTTGTGCACAGAAACAAGCGACGCTTTACGAAGTTAAAATTTAACTTATGCTATATTTTATTAAATGTTAAGTAAAAACATACGTCGCAGTTACGCCAGTCAACAACTAAATAATTACAAAGTTACAAAGCACGACAGCTCAAAAAATATTAAGTGACTAAGTAAAAACTTAAACTAAAAAGTCAAAAAATAAGTTGTGTTTAATTTTTCAACATAACAGCATTTTTTTTTCTATTGCACTGCTGTAGATGGTCCTAGGGGACCGTTTCTACGTAACCGGGCAGTCATTGGCGAGACCTGAAGGGTCTCCAACCAATGGGGGGGAAGTATAATACTTAACCTTTTTTTTTTTTTTTTTTCGTGGTAAAATCCTCATGGATGCCCTTCGCCCGGGGAAGGCAAAGGGGTATGCCGGACTCTTACCGGCTAAAAACCCACGGTGTTCCTTCTCCTGACCCTTGGCCGGGGTCGCGAGATTCGCAGCTGCATGCACCGCGACCCCGGCAGGCCTCGGTCCGCCAGCCCCTGGCGGACCTCTTCTTCTGTGGGGCCTTGCCCCACGTCCTCCTGAGAGGCGCGCACGGAACACTGCGCGCCGCCTTCTCGGGCCTGTTACTGGTCGGGCGACGGGTCCCCTAACCCGCCGCCTGCAGGCCACACACTACGGTGGCCGGAGATCGTCGCGCGCCCTCCGGCGCCCGGTGCGTCTAACGCGGGAAGTATAATACTTAACCTAAGCTAACTACTTGTACTATACTAACATCATGACTACCTGCAACAACAGCACTAAGGGCGAACCCTAGTGGGACTCGGACCTCGGCTTAGGGCGTTGCTGGCGGGGGCTTGGTGGGGGAGACAGCTTGATGCGGGCTGAATTATCGGTGTGACTGCGGAGTCTAAAGAGACAACCGGCTCTACGACGGGAGAGATCGGTGGATCGTGACAAATGTCCGCGACTGCATCAGAATTTAAATACTTACAAAATTTGCTGTTATGCTGAAAAATTAAACACAACTTAATGTTTGACTGCCTCGTTGGTCTACCGGTCGTAAGCGCGACTGCTGAGCGTGAGGTCCTGGGTTCGATCCCCAGGTCGGGCAAAGTGGTATTGGGTTTTTCCGTGTGGAATTTCTCAGTAGCAGTCCGAAGTTTAGATTTGTGTACGGTCGAGGGCAATAGGCTCGCCCCCTATTACATGGGATGGCGAAATGTGGGTGTACTATACACCTCCGCCAACCCTTCGGGGAATACAGGCGTGAGTTTATGAGTAAAATATGACGTTGATTTAAATGCAAATGAATTATGTCTGGATATTAGGAGCTACGTACCTATATCAGAAACAAAAAGTAAGTTCAAAAACTAAAACTCAACTACTGAAAAATGAATGAAACAAGAAAATATTATCATCTGAAATTCTCTTGTGCAAACTATTCAATATTTATCGTCTATTAAAGAAACAACTTAAAAGTAATATATTTTAAGGTGTTTAATACATATTCATAGTGATTTTCAGAGGATAGCCGTGGTCCGTGATCGTATGCCACTTTGCCCCAAAGCTTATGATCGCCTACTACTGTTAGAATGTATTGTTTTTGTGTCTAGAGGACCCCGTATTTTATTTAATGTGACGTCACATAGCCTATAACCAGCGGACGATCAAGACGCTTCCAACGACACCTCATTTATCAAATTATGATAATATTGGAAGTTAGTAGGGAGCAGATGAACATACATACATACATACCCACATACATACCGGTCAAAATCATATACCCTCCTTTTTGTTTTGCCGTAGTCGGGTAAAATCGTTACTGTCTTTAACAAAATTCTTAATTTATTGCCTTTTTTTAACCGACTTCAAAAAGGAGGAGGTTCTCAATTCGGCTGTATTTTTTTTTTTATTTTTTTTTTTTTTATTTTTTATGTATGTTACCTCATATCTCCGTCATTTATGAACCGATTTGAAAAATTCTTTCTTTGTTCGAAAGGGTATACTTCCCGATTGGTCCCATATAAATTTTGTTACGATTAAATCATGAACTTCAGAGATATAGAACGGAACTCCTCATCGGATCAAAGCAAAATTCTCAAATTACTAATATTGCTTTGTTAATATTTGTTGTTGGGAACTGACTACTGGAAAAGAGGAGGGGGTGCGTGTCCCCCCCCCCCCCCCTTTGGAATGTTTTCATTATATCGTGTAAGGTATCATTTGAAAGGGCTTTTTATGCTCGACTACGTCAAAGCTAAAAAGAAGGGTTATGAAGAGGAGGGGGTTAAATTTATGACACTAAAAAGTATTTAATAAAAAATAAACTTTAAAAAAAAGTAAAAACCGACTTCAAAGAAAAACTAAAAGGAGTAAAATAATTACCATAATATAAAATTAACAGTTTCAGAAGTCGGTGCAACTCTACACTGAAACAAATAGAAGTCACCGACTTCTGAAACTGTTAATTTTATATTATGGTAATTATTTTACTCCTTTTAGTTTTTCTTTGAAGTCGGTTTTTACTTTTTTTTAAAGTTTATTTTTTATATTTAGCATGTTTTTGAGGGGCGTAAATTTTGATCCTTGCCCTGGGTTCCTCTGCTCAGCTCTTATGAAGAGCTCTAGAACCCTTCTTAAGAATACCTACATCACTTCCTGATTTTATGCCACTAAATGATGCTATTAGCACATATTTACACAGCTAGTAAAAAATATAAACATCACGTTCCATTCACACAACATACAACCAATTTGATTTTGTACCTACACGTACGTAGACATCAATATTAGGTCACTTCAAATCCAGTACGTGCCTTCACAAAGGGTTGCTAAGGTCCTGCCACATCTACCTTAGCTCTGAACTTTCATTTGAATTCCAACGTTGAACCAATATCAGTAAAGTTAAAAATAGAGTATATTATTTCTGGTCTTGCAAAGTGTCTTCTTTACCAAACTAACTACAATCAATTTTAAGCTATATTTTGTTGAAGGGTTGTAAATGGCTTGTATGTATAAAGTTATTGGAAAACCGTCATCGGTTTACTGTATCCCGTGTATTGATGTGTCAGTTTTATCACGCCGATAATTAATTTTCATCACGCTGTCTCCCTCTCAATCTCCCGCCAGCAATGACCTAAGCCTAGGTCCGAGTCCTCGTTGCGGATTTTTTTCGAAAGAGTCACCGCGGCCCTGGAACGCAAAGGGCATTAGGAGGAACACGGATCGGTTTTAGTCAGTAAGAGTCTGACACTCCCTTTCGCTCCGCCCAGAGTGGAAGAAGTGTTTTGATGATTTCCCATCAATAAAAAAAAGGTCCGAGTACTACTAGGGGTCGCACTTGGGGCTGTTGTTGCTAGTTTAATATAAGTAGTTAGCGGCTCTCAAGAGGACGTGGGGCAAGGCCCCACAGAAGGAGAGGTCCGCCAAGGCTGGCGGACCGAGGCCTGCCGGGGTCGTGGTGCATGCAACTGCGAATCACAATGTAACCAATTTTTGTAACTATTTGATGGAAAAGAGTAACCATGCCCGTTCTTCTCCATAGGAATCTACACTTTGGAACGCGGCAGTAACTTCTTTTTTTTGTCTCGACAATTCATAAGTGCCTGTAAATGGTCTAATTGAAATAAATGATTTGACTTTGAATCCCGCGACCCCGGCCAAGGGTCAGGAGAAGGAACACCGTGGGTTTTTAGCTGGTAAGAGTCCGGCATAACCCTTCGTCTTCCCCAGGCGAAGGGTATCCACGAGGAATTTCCAAAAAAAAAAAAGATTACGTATTCTACTGCTCTCTAATTAGCTGAAGACTCTTCGGGTCACGCCAATAACTGTCCGGTTACGTAGAAATGGTCCATAAGCAGTCAAACAGAAAAAAAACAGCCCCCCCCCCCCCCCCCCCCCCAACGCTGTCTAGACTTCCCTGACAAAAGTTCCTTTTAAATTAATACTCAGAAAATCGCTAGAAGCAGTTAATTTTATAAAGAATATAAAAAAGTGTCAGTTTTGTCACGTATTGCAGTTTAACCGACATAACAACCGTGATGTAAAATTGTAAATAAAAGTTTCAGTTACGTACATTGTATTGCATAACTCAGGTTTCTCATCAAACAAAAATCATTATTCTTGGAATAATGAATATAAATTCATAATATTATGCTTGACAAAGTTATTGTGTATGAATGAACGCAAGCCTTCTACAAACATTTTTAAACAATCTTGCGTGTTAACGCTATCATCACCTGTAAGTAGGGTTACCGGATTTGTCCTGAGATCTCAGGATTTTTAGGCTCTTCTCAGAATTGCGGCCAGATTTTGGAAGTCTCAGGATTTTTAGAATTTTCAATAAAGTAGAGTAGATTTTTCAGGGGTGGGTGTATGATATCCAGTTCACAATACCAATAATAATTTTGAGTTTTTTGCCACAAAGTTGTAAATTACTACAACTTTGTGGAAACTACATACAGAGCAGTTGCTTACAGAGCCATAACTTGGTTTCTAATTTAGATTTAATATGTAATTAGTAACAATGTATACTTAGTTATAGGTTTGTGCAAAATCCACGAGAACGCATTTCCGACAAACTGCTCTGCAGTTTGGCAGATGTAATATTAAGAAAACACTGTAACAATATAAATAAAACGAAATAATATTACGGTTGCGAGAAAATTCGAAAAAATTGCGTCTAAATCTCAGGATTCTTCACTGGAAATCAGGCTTTTTCTGCGGACTTTTAAATTTTCCATCTGGTAACCCTACCTATAAGCGAATTAGTAATACCTACATTATAGTAGTCGAGCGCCTTGTGTAAGAGTTCGTCCGGAGAAGAACAACCAACAACCATTTTTTTTTTTTATGGGATATGCCGGACTCCTACCGGCTAAAAACCCACGGTGTTCCTTCTCCTGACCCTTGGCTGGGGTCGCGGGATTCGCAGCTGCATGCACCGCACCCCGGCAGGTTTCGATCCGCCAGCCCCTGGCAGACCTCTTCTTCTGTGGGGCCTTGCCCCACGTCCTCCTGAGAGGCGCGCACGGAACATTACGCGCCGCCTTCTCGGGCCTGTTGCTGGTCGGGCGACGGGTCCCCTAACCCGTCGCCCGCAGGCCACACACTAGGGTGGCCGGAGATCGTCACGCGCCCTCCGGCGGCGCCCGGTGCGTCTGGCGCGAGAAGGGAGAGTGGCCGTCGCCTCTCTCTCCCTCTCCGCTCCCTCCTTGGTCGCCATCACCACCTCGCAAAAGGAGGTGACGGCCTCCCACGCACTCTCGCTCCCGACCATGGACAGAACCACGGCCGGAAGCGAGAGGAAGAACAACCACCTACTATTTCTGCCGGCAAGCAGCATTACTGTGTTCTAGTTTAAAGGGTGCTGGTGAAATTACAGGCACATCAGACCTTTCAACTTTGTCTCTAAGGTTACCAACGCATCAGTCATCATCACGCTGCTTTTTGGTATTGTAGATGTATATAGACAGCGGTTACCACTTTCATTCGGCTGGGCCGTCGGCGTTGGTTCGCTTTTTCCGATGGAGGTAGGTAGAAACTGTCGAACGCCACATGCTACGATCCTTACATACTCCATTCGCTTCGTCCACGTTCATACATCTTGTCACACATTCACGCCGGTTGAGAGTACTACGCACCTGTTCTTTTTGAAGAACGTCACCAATAACATCGATGTATGTCCTTCTAGTGCCGTGTGGTGTCGGACGTAAAGAATAACACTACCCTATCTCTCCCCATGGGTGTCGTAAAAGGCGACTAAGCCGTATTTCAGAGTGGAGGCGGGCGCTGGTGCGTGTAAATCAAATGAGTCGTATAGAATCAAAGGTGGCAATCTCACTTTTAGCAACTTTTGAGCAAACGAAAAAATGAAAAATTAAGCAACTCTGCCCTAATACAAGATTGCCGTCTTTGGAACTAAATCAAGATTTTGTGTCGATTTAGCAAAGAATATGGTCATGTTTAGTTATGATATGTCAAACAAGCAGTTTATTTTGAATATTTTTGATATTTCTGCACCGATAACTCAAAAGTGCCAAAAAGTGAGATTGCCACCTTTGACTCTATACGACTCAAATGTATGTAGACGCCAGTTGCATTCACAGTGCGCCCGCGAGTCGCGCGCCTGCATGAGGTGGGCGCGGGTGCGGTGGCGCGGGTGTTTCTAATAGCTCAGTCCGCTCGTATCATTCACAGTAATATAGCGTCTGTTAGGTGACTGCGCGTGTGGTTCTACTGTGAACACGCATACGCCAAGACCCGAACGCTCGCGCCAGCTCCCTCACCCGCTAGTGCAGTCTGATTGACCACTAAGGGATTCACTGGAGGATGGGCAGCAGCGTCATCAGAGTATTTTAACAACCATACTGCGATCGCCAACCCACCTGCCAAGCGTGGCGATTATGGCAACCCTATGTTCAGCAATGGACGTCTTTTGGCTGAATCATCATCATCATGTCTTTCTAGGGCGTCCTCTACCGGCGTTTCCACTGGCATCCGCTGTATAAATTCGTCTTGTTAACTATCGTTCACTTTTTCTCTCAACAAGACTAAATCACCTAAGCATACTTCTTCAATTTTTGTCACTACATCATCTTTTAAACCGCAACTTTATCTTATTACTTCATTCCTCAACCTATTCAAAGTTACATCGCACATACTTCATTTCTACGGCATTTATTCTGCTTTTGCCATGACCAACATTCACGTCCATACATAAGCGTAGGTACCAGCACACCATTATTGATAACCAGGTGGACCTTTTTGGACTTCAACTGGTTAGCCGCAAGGCCGCAACCAACACTGTTTGTGATATTTTACATAAAAAGAATATACACGCTGACTTATAATTGGTTGTTTTACTAGAACAAAAGTTGTACAGACCATGGTCTACTACCATTGTATAGAATCAAAAAAAAAATTAAAAGAAAAAAAAAATGTAAGTAGGCATTCTTAAAAAGTCTTGTTGCTCAAACGTGTTCAAACATTAACCGTAACATTAAAGTACTCATCGCGGCAATCGCGGTAAAGTTCCCGGCAAATAACTTGAACCATCGTGGCGCCGACTGCGCAGGTCCCCCCTTGTGTCTTTGGTGGTGTCTTTTTTGAGTTTTTTTTAAAGACCAATGACGTTTGTTTATTTGATGCATTTTAATTGTAGTATATCAAAGTCTGAACATCGTATACGTATATACAAGGTTAGTCGGAAAGGGGATACTAATCCACTGGCTACTTAGTGTTAAAATGTTAAAATTCGATAATTTTTATTTCCATGCAAAATGAAATTTGTTATAGTTTTTTCAAAAACTCTTCATCCCTGCTATAGTTACAAATTCAGAAAATGGAGCTTCTAATCCGTGACCCTAAATATGACCTAAAGTGCATAGACATGTAGTTTGATTAACATCTTGATTAGTCTGTCATTTAATTCAATATAACCCCTTTGTCTCTCACAGATCGTGGTCCAGCAAAACCAATCACAGTTCACGAACAATTACCAACTTTGATAAGCAGTGCATTATTAACGGTTTAATCGGCTGTCTGTTAGTCTGATCGGTTTGAGGGCGGCAAAGGTAATTTGAGGTCAAATGTTACAGGATCTATCAAATAATTAGAGCTATTACAGCAGTTAAATTACTTATGAATAGTAAGGGACTAGACTATCTCTAGCTCTGGACAGCGGTAGGCTGAGTAAATGGATTGATTGATTTAAGGAATCAGGCTAGTGGTGGACAAAGTGCGGCTCGCGGGGCAGGGGGCCTACTTCCTAAGTCCGTCCAAAAGTAGCCCGAAACGTAGGAGTGAACAAAACAAGTGTCAAGTCCAACTTTTCGGACGGGCAAAAACACATCGGTAGTAGGGACAACTGTCAAATCGTGTTGTCATTCATTCTTAGTTTGGGCCCCGAAATAATCGTATGTCCGTAGGTGATAGGGAGTAGGAAACGCTCGTAACTAAGGCCAAAACCACGGACTTCGTGCTTAGGGAGTAGACCCCCAGCTCCGTCCCACGAATCGTTTTGATCGGGCCCGCCAAGAACCATAGTCGTAGGAAACATTCGAATAGTCTCGAAAGTAAATGTAGATACCTGCGTTGTGTTTGTGTTGTCATAAATCAATGTAAAGAAGTTCTAGCTCCCATAAAATTGACTCGGTTTTTTGGTCCTTGATGTGAAAAGGTTGCCCACCCTAGGATTAGACACTCATTCTACTCACAGAAAATGGCAATTTTCTAGGAAGATGCGTACACATACTTTCTCCCTCTCGCATCGATTCACCTTTTGCATTTCGCAAACTGCAAGTAATATAGGTATGCGTAATATTCACGTCCTGAACTGAACAAATCGCAAACACATCGGTGGAGATACGTGATGAAATACTGATGATGCATGCTTACGCAGCTGAAAGACGATCGTAATTTAAACGCACAAGTACTTATGTCTAATAAAAATATCCAACTTTTTCCGAATTGATGCTGATTGATGTGATTTTAAAATGCACTGGAATTTCAGCTACGGATCTTTTCTGGATTTTTGTCCGCTTATGTGTTTGTCGTCTGTTTATCAATTTGTTTGTGCACACATCACGTAAAAAGTACTGCCTCTAATAAATAATTTCAGTTCTAAAACTGAAGTAAGTTTTCTTGTAAGTGATCGCGACTTACGTGTAACATAACCAGCCCGATACTGTCCCATTGCTAGCCTCGGGCTCCTTCTCGGAATGAGAAGAATTTAAGGCCTTAGTCCACTACCCTGGTCTAGTGCGGGTTGGCAAACTACACACAACACAGAAAAATAGAGATTTTATCTATACATATAAAAGGAGAAGCTGACTGACTGACTGACTGACTGATCTATCAACGCACAGCCTAAACCGCTGGGGTTAGAAAGTTGAAATTTTGACAGTAGGTTCCTTTTGTAACGTAAGCATCCACTAAGAAGGAATTTTTCGAAATTTAACCCCTAAGGGAGTTAAATAGGGGATGAAAATTTGTATGGAAAATCGACACTTAACGGGTTCAAAATTTCACGCAAGCGAAGCTGCGGGCGAAAACTAGTAGAGTATATAGTTAAAATAGTGAAACAAGTAAATATTAAGAATAAATAGAAGCGTCAAGATATAGGATAAATAATGAATTTAAATAAATAGATATAGAAATAGACTTATAAAAACAGTCGTGAATTTAAACATTTGGATTTTATATTATAAAGAAATACCTAATATAGCAAACAATGTAAGGCGTAACACAATACAAACAGCCCATCGCAAAATCCCTGCTTAACCTGTATAGCAAGGGCTCACGCCGGGGCAGGAGTGTGGTTTTAGTCGGTAAGAGTCCGACACTACCCAAGCCATCTCATCCGTGAGGTGGCTTGGGTGCCCACGAGGAATTCAAACACCTGCCAAAAAAAAAAACTACACACAACACCGATTAACTTTTGGAGCCCTCTCATAGGTGCAGGTAACCTTACGATGTTTTTCCAAATGTTGATTCACACATGAATTCGAAGAATCAGAGGTGTGGGCTATAAGCAACGATATAAGTGTAAATTAATTCTAAATGTATTTTTACTTGCATGGGTTTTCCATCTATTTCATTTTGGTGCGCTACTTTTAAATATGGATGTCGGTGTTATATTCAGCGCTACAGTGTAAATTAACTCTAAACGTTCCTATTTAAAAGTTTATTTTTGACACTGGTTTTCCCATGTCGTCATAATTTATCAAAACAATCTTTCTTTTTATCATGTCAATGGTTCATTAAATACTTTTTATTCTGTAGCCACTGGCCACCTCAACAGTCTTTGGAGTGGCCACGTAGAATTCGTCCCTCATGCAGCACAAGGTACACACCAGCAAGTGTGGCATTGATTGCTCTGGGACACATTAAGCAAGATCGGGATCCTTGAAACCCTATCTTCGCAGCATTATCGTGCCTAGCTGGAAGCAGCTAGGCACGATAATGCAGAGCCTAGGCTGATTAAGGCCTGAATTACATAGAAACGGCTTAAGGCGCAATTCTAAGGTTTCTGTGTAATTCACGCTTAAGTCTTCAATTTCGTCGATTTTTTTCAGTTCGCAAGAATGAATGATCAACGGTGATTTTGTCTGAATCAACCAACTTAGAAGACCCCGTCTTGGTAACAGCAGTTTGAAGCTGTCAAAACAAAAAATACAGTCGAGGTTGGACTCTTTCTTTTTTGAAATCGGTTAAAAACTCTCTTTTTCTTCTTAATCGCTTTGCTTTTGTCAGAGCGGTCGTGGTAGTCACGTAGCAGTATGAGTTACTGCAGCTGATGCGGCTCGTCTCACGATGTCTCGCCATCTCTCCCTGTTGGTGGTCATTCTGGTACACTCGCAAAAGGGGCCGCCCTCGGTTGATTTTATTTGGTCGGTCCATCGCATGGTCTGGTGCCTTCAACGCTGCCCTGTACGACCAAACTCTCTGTGGAGACATTTTCCTGCCTTGAAACGTGTCCAAGAACTTGAGTATACGAGTATGTACTAATGTTGAAAGACGCTGCTTGATGCTGAGTTCTTGGAGTATAGAAACGTTTGTACAAAACTCGGTCCACGATATACCAAGCATTCTTCTCCAGCACCACATCCCCAGAGCGTCAATCTTCTTCTTCTCAATTTCTCGCAACGTCCACGTCTCTGCAGCGTATAGAAATGTGAGAAAAACGAGCGTTCTTACTAGCCAGATCTTAGTGGCTTTTGTAATGATACTGACAACTCTCTGTTCTGCCTAGCCTTTTCCCAACTGTGTTGGAGTCAACTTCCAATCTAACCAGATGCAGCTGAATACCAGTATATCACACGGAGCGACTGCCGTCAGACCTCCGCAACCCAGTTACTAGGCAATGCCGATATTCTAAGGCTCAATTTACTCGGAATGGAATGGAATGGAAGCGTCAATTTCGCCTCATGACGCTAGAACGACGGGTCCTACGTATACTAGTATAAGTGCAAAAATCAAACTTTACAGAAGAGCAGTTTAAAAGTTCGAAAGCTTTTAAATCTGACATAAATCAGTAGAAGTATTCGAAATTTTGGAATGGACCATACCACACCATTTGAAAATTTCAAATATTTCTTTTGATTTACGTCAAATTTAAAAGTTTTCGAACTTTTAAACTGCTCTTCTGTAAAGTTTGATTTTTGCACTTATACTAGTATACGTAGGACCCGTCGAGAAGGCGCGCGAATTCGCGAGAATGCTCGAGAATTCCCGCGCATCCAGCGAATCATCATCTTACACGCTTGACACCGCACTACTGTGACCGTCCCGACCGACTCCCCGTTCGCGCCACTTCCCGCGGATTCCACAGACGGTGCCGACAGTAGCTAGGAAAATTCTTGAGAACGCGCGAGGATTCCCCGGAAGACGCGCGACCTTTTTGGCTCATATTTAGTTTGTACTTTATGTAATTGACATAAAGTTCATTAAGCTATGTATAATTTCGTTGCAAAAAGTCGCTTCCATTCCATTCGGCGGCGGAGTAAATTGAGCCTAAGATTAGACCGGTTGTTAAACTTTCGGGCTTCTGACTACCCGTAATGACTGTCATAGGTATTCTTATGACACCCGGGACTGGTTTAAAGTGCTCTCCTAGGCATGGAGGGGTCTCAATGTGTTATGAACATAAAGCGAAATCTTATGGCAAAACAATTGAAAGGTGATAGAGACGGGTCATTTCTTTTTATCGAGTATTCAAGCTATCGACATTTTTTAGTTTTGAACTTTTTTGCTTAGTTAACTTAACTAATATTTTCATTTTTTATTCATAACACATAAATAATCTTTAATGACACATAATAAAACTCGGAGGAGCTCGTGGCTAAATAATTACAGCCGCATAGACCGATCTTCCGGGTTAAGCCACGCTTGCCGAGGTTGGTCTGTGGATGGGTGACCATTTACCATAGCGAGTTTCCTCCGTGCCTCGGAAAGCACGTAAAGCCGTTGGTCCCGGCTGTCATTTGTAGATATTTGACAGTCGTTACTGTTGGTCAGAAGCCAGAAAGTCTGACAACCAGTCTTACCAAGAGTATCGTATTACCCAGTTACTGGGTTGTAGAGGTCTGATAGGCAGTCGCTCCATGTAAAATACTGATATTCAGCTGCATCCGGTTCGACTGGAAGCCGACCCCAACATAGTTGGGAAAAAGGCTAGGCAGATGATGAACACATAAATAATATTTAATGACACATAATAAAACGTTGTCTTATCTATCAAAAAAATCTGATAACTACCGCAATTCGGGAAGTTTACCCTATAGACACTATTATAATATTTGATCTCTTTTACGGTACGGTACGGTACGATAATCAAAATGAAAAATTAATTACGTCAAATCTATTTCAATTTGATATTTCGTGTTGATCGATTGATTTTGTGTTTCTAAAAATGCCTAATATGTCTGTCCGTCCGTCTGTATGCTCAACTGTTAAAAAGTATCGATAGCTTGAATACTCGATGAAAAATGATGACCCGTCTTTATCACCTTTCAATTGTTTTGCCATGAGATTCCGCTCCCTGGTTATGAACGTTCTTCCATTCTTGGACTGACAGTAGCAAGCGTATGATCCGCGCAGTTACCACTTAGCCCTTCTTGCTTTCTAGAAGGTAACAATAGTATTGTCAATACATGTACAGTCATGTTGTTTATTATTTCCAAGGCGAACAGTGAATGGAAGGAAAATATCGGAAGCGCCCCCTGTTTGTTTTCACGAACAACTTGTAACAGTCGACCGGGGAAATTGATACAATCATCTTGTTGATATTGAACGAGAAAATACGAGTGGTGACGCGAAGTCTATTGTTAATTGTTACTGAAGCGAGAATCATCATTGTATGTTAGGATAAGAGCTTTACGGTTCTAGAATTTTCGAGGTTTTTTCTAGAAAGTACGTTACAACAAGTAGTAGAGCTCCAGGTGAAAGAGCACGTCTGGTGAACGACTTCAGTAAAACCGTTAGAAGTCGACTGGCTGCAGGTGTGTCCACAGTGAATGTCGGTAACAGAAGTCAACTTCTTAATTATTATTTTTCTGTAATACATAGTTCGCCATACTAGTCCATCGGCTTGTATATAGGCCTATCTGATGGAAAGTGGTTTAACACCGCCCATATACGTCTACAACACCAAGAAGATTGCTGATGCGGTTGCGAACCTTAGAGTTAAAGTTGGAAAATCTCATGTCCTGCAATATCACCGGCATTCGTATCCTTCAAACCAGAACATAGCAATATATACTTTACCGGACAAGCTCTATTTTGGCACCCATGAAAAACATATGTGATCCTATTCTAACTCAGATGTATGTTATACATCATGGCATCCAATTCTAACCGTCGCCCGACCAGTAACATAGTGTTGGGTAGGACATGACTTGAAAAAGAGTTTGTAAGAGTAGCCTCTTTTTTGCTCTGAGCCAGTACAATGTACTACTTCAAATGAGGCGAGGCGTACTGAAGCTCGGTGATACGTTTGAAGTAACGAGTACGAATATGACATTTGATGTCACTGGTTTCGATGTACTGATTACGTCTTTCTCGAGTCCCGGTCACGTAATGTTCATTGTAGAATGAATGACGTGCTATTGCAGTATATGCCTCACTCCTTCTCTTTCTCACCCTATAGTTTGCTTACCGAGAGTAACGAGTAACGCGACTACCGCGACATAAAAGTTGAAGTAGTACACTTTAAATTTTCGAGCCGCTCTTACATTTTGACGTCTTGTACGGGACGAATGTACCGCCTCTTGTAAGTCCTACTCAACACCCGAGTAGACGCCCGAGTAGACGGCGCCCCGTATTCCACGAGAGCTTCTCAGGAGGACGTGGGGCAAGGCCCTACAGAAGGAGAGGCCTGCCGGGGGTGCAGTGCATGCAGCCGCGAATCCCGCGACCCCGCCCATAGGTCAGGAGAAGGAACACCGTGGGTTTTTGCCGGTAAAAGTCCGGCATAACCCTGAATCCAGAAGACTCGAAAAAAGAAGAAAAAACTTTGGGCATACAATTCTACTGAATAAGAAGAGTATGAAAATATTTCACTTGCAGTATAGTCGTCGTTAGGGAGGTAACATAGTATGTATGTACACACATCAATAAAAGTTTGCGATCACTAGCATAAGCTGATATAATATTTTAAATTGAACTTTATCAAGAAAAATTCTTTGTTGTGTGTTTTCTTTAAATAGAAATACCCAGTTTTAAGAATCTAAAAAGAAGAAGAAATCATAATATCTTCTTCTTAGCGTGTCGATGACAATCTACACCGTGTCGGCCCAGAACTCAGCAACGAGTTTAGCACTATCCGTAGCGTCCATTAGTTCTTGAGGTGTACAGGTAACAGGGCAGGCGGGGCATGATGTTAAGTGCGCCATAGTTTGCGGAACGGCACCACATTTACACTCAAGGTTTGAATTACCCGCAAATTTCCACCTGAGCAGGTTTTCCTTGCTTCGACCAACCTGAGTCCGAAGTCTATTTAGAGACTTCCAGGTCAGCCAAGGCAACTCATGCCCAGGTGGGAGATCCTCGGAAGGGGCAACAAATGGAGTGGGTAGAGAAGCCTTATCTCGCCACAGCTGGACTCTTGCCTGTGAACGTTCGCCATTGAGTGGGAGGACACGCTGTGCAAAGCTATTACGGCTCTTAAGTCTTTGCCGAACGGGGATGTTGTAGTGCAGAGGGTGACGCGTATCGCTTTCCATTTTAGTTCTTTCGCTAGAGCTAGCTACTGCTCTACGAACTTCTGGTGGCGCCATTCCTGCCAGTGGATACAGCATTTGTACTGGGGTCGGTTTGAGGCAACCAGTGATAATCCGGCACGTTTCATTTAGTGCTGTATCCACAAGCTTTGCGTGGGCAGAACGACTCCATACAAGACATGCGTATTCGCCTGCAGAAAAGGATAACGCCAGCCCAGAAGTCCGCATAACTTTAGGCGAAGCACCCCACTTGCTAGCAATTAGTCGTTGCAGGAGATTGTTGCGTGCGTGCACTTTCCGCTTTATGTTACGACAATTGTTGCGAAATGTGAGTGACCTGTCCAAGGTAACACCAAGATACCTTGGGAAGTCACTATGCTCAATGAACACTCCATTCCAAACAATGTTCAGTTTACGACCCGCCTCTCTATTGCGGAGATGAAATAGGCACGATTGTGTTTTGCTCGGATTGGGCTTAAGTGAGTTAGCGAGGTAATAGCTAGCTAAATTGCCAAGAGCATTTGAAAGGTTGACCTCAACCTCCTCAAACGTGGTAGCTTGCGTGGTGAGTGCGAGGTCATCCGCATAAAGAAAACGGGACGTGTTCGGGCTGGACGGTTGGTCGTTGGTATAGATATTGAAGAGGAGCGGGGCCAGGACACTACCTTGGGGTAGGCCGTTCTTTTGTGATCTCCAACGACTTTTGTCCGAGAGAAGATGGACCTGAAAGCGACGATTGTGGAGAAGTTCTCGGAGTACTTTGATAAATTTCTGATCAGGGATCAAGGTTTCCACTTTCCACAATAACCGCCTGAGGTTTACTGTATCGTAAGCAGCTGAAAGGTCCACGAATACAGCACCCGTGACCATCTTCATCTCGAAACCATCCTCGATGTGTTGCACGAGTTTGAGGGTCTGGTTGCAGCAAGACTTAACGGGTCTGAAACCAGCTTGCTCTGGGATCAGCTTCGGGTCAATAACACTCGTCAGCCGATTCAGCAGCAGTCTCTCAAAGAGTTTATGCGTGTGACACAGTAGAGAAATTGGTCGGAAGTTTTTGGGGTCATCTGCTGCTTTACCTGGCTTCGGGATGGCTATAACCTTCGATTTCCTCCAGAGACGAGGAACTGAAGCTGATTCCAGACACATGTTGTATAGTTGCAACAACCACGACACGGCAACTGGTCCCAGGTGTTTTAGTTGTTCAACCGAGATGTCGTCTACTCCGGAGGCTTTGCCGCACTTTAGGTTCTTAATCACTGTGACGATATCAGCAAGGTTGAACGGTTTACTAATATCGTCACAGGTGCCATCGGATCTTTGTGGCCTAGGAACCTTGCTGGGGCGGCATGCTGGTTTGCCGTTTACGAGTAGTTGGTGAGCAATCTGATTGGCAGTGACCTGGCTGGGAGATGAAGGTTGAGGGGAATCACTAGTCAGCTTGCGGATGGTGCTCCAAGCTTTTTTACTATTGTGAGTCATATCGATATTAGTGACAGTGTTTATCCACCTCTCCCGCCTATTCTCACCTATCTTAGCCAGTAACAATTCTCCAGCCAGAGTTGTTTCTTCCGCAAAGGGGTCGGTACGAAACATTAATTCGTACTGGCTTAACAGCTTAGCGGACTCTGTCGACAGCCCTGGTATGTAGGAAGTTCTGCATCCCCTTGGTATGTGTTTGCGGGATGTACTAGATACAATCTCAACAAAAGTGTCGTAATTTTGCGGAGTTGGCAAGACATTCAAGAGAGCGTCGTCGATAGAGCGTGCGTATGTCTCCCAGTCAGCTTTCGAGAAGTTGAATCGGCGTTTGAATTGAACATTCATAGGTCTGACCACGGGTTCAATGCTGCACATAATAGGTCGGTGCTGAGTGCGAGGTATAGGTGGGCATACACTTTTTGTGCACTGTGAGCTGATATTGGAACTTACGAAGATTAGGTCTGGATTATAACCACGTTTCCACCGGCCACTATTGAAAGAAGCCGGTAGTTTAGGGTCATGAATAAGGGTCAGATCATTCGTCTCAGCCCATTCTTCGATTGCTTGCCCGCTCAGGTCCATGTTATTGTAGCCCCAGTTGGGGCTACGGCTGTTAAAGTCACCGATTACAATTTTGTTAGGCTGGCTGTTGAAATTCCATGGTTGGTCGAATTGGAACGTGGTGCCAGGGGGATTATAAATTGAAGTAATGGAACATTTCCCGACATCTACAGTGATCACTTCAATGCCGTTCTCGGTGGAGCACTTGGTGGATAGTATACTTACGCCGGGAGCAACAAACACTGCGTTACCGTGCTTCGGGTGACAGATCTCGGCGATAAGCGTTAGTCCAGGTATGTGTGGCCGGCTTTGGGTTTCGCTTCGGTGGGTCTCTTGAACGCAAAGAATATCGCAGTGAGTTTTGCGGTACAAATCGGAAAGGATTTCAGATTTGTCTTCTGAGAACCCTTCGATGTTAATCGAGACTACGCACAGAGCCGGCTTTAAGGGTGGACTTTGGATTGCCATCGTTGTGAAAGGATTAGCCAATCAGCGTGAGTATCTCGCTGATTGCCCAGGGTGCGCCGGACGTATGGTGGCACAAAAGATACGTCACTCGGGGAGGCTCCTTTCATGCACCCCCACAAAAGATACGTCACTCGGGGAGGCTCATCCTCCATCATCATAATATAATGTACTGTAACAAAAAAATATTTCGATTTTTCAAAGTGATCGCAAACTTTTTTTGTTGTGTGTATGTCTTGACTGTTCATAAGTACCGGTAAACTACAATTTACCCTTTAAAAAATGTGTCTGTACCTACATGAACCACATGCAAGTATACATATTTTGAATATGTTTTTCCTCAATTTTTACGGCTTCGTTTATGGCCTTGAACTTAAACATTTTATGCTATGAAATAACTATAAGTACCTACCAATGCGTGTGTTAGTGGAAACTTTCCAGAGGAAACTTTATTTATAGCCGCTTTTAAATTTTCCACTTGACTGTGCAAAATGGTGAAAAATAGGTTCAGAAATTGTATAAGGTTAGTCGGAATGAGTGTACTAATCCGCTGCCACTTAAAGTATCACTGATGACCGGTTTAAAGTACACACGGCTACACATCAAGCTATACAAAACCAGTTTACCTTGGCGTCGCTTTGTGTAATCTTTTCGCACAAGTAACGGTCAGCTTATACTGGTTTTGCATAGCTTGAAGTGTAGCCGTGTGTACCTAAGTGTTAAAATTTCAAAATTCCATAATTTTTATTTCCATGCGAAATGATTTTCGAAATGATTTTAATTTTAGTTTTTTCCAAAATTCTTAAGCTTAAGTTTCGAATTCAGAAAATAGAGCTTCTACTCCGTGACCCTAAATATGACTTAGAATGAAAACATAACTGAGGAAAGGTAGATTTTTGCGTATTTTTTTTACGAATACACTGAATATCTATTTCTCTTAAACTATTGTATTTTGCAGAAAGTAGTAGAACAAAAGTTATTCATTATTATGAGTACTTTAACACTCTTTCGGATTAGTACCTATCCCCTTTCCGACTTACCTTGTGTATTTCAAAATCTTATGCATCCGAAAGTCTTAGGGGGTATTTCACCAACATATCAATAAGTAATCCGTAACTATTGACCAGATAAGCTAAATGTGACCTAGAAACATGACATTTATATGTTCAATAATCTTGTCATTATCAATCACTATTGATATGTGGTGAAATGTTAATGAACATAGGATAGATAGGTTGGTGAAATACCTCCTTAGTGTATGGATAAGATTTTATTATTATAACTTTCGTGAGACACATTCATATTTATGATTAGTTACGGTTTACTCACGTGCATTTTTCGGGATTGCCTGACTAGTTTAGTATGGATATGATTATGTGAACTAACTACGTTAATAGGTAAATATACCATACATTTGGTCCAGTAGTCGTAGAACAGATTCAAGTTATGCCGCATCCAACGAACGCCAACAAACGAGGCTCGATACCGCTAAAAAACCGAATGAAACCGGATTCGTTCGAAACAAAGTTTGGTGAAATTCAACAAATGACAATCATTCGTTGGCTTTTGTTGGGCTTCGTTGGCTTGGTGTGTACGCTACTTAAGAAAACCCAATTACCTTTAGCCCAATAGAACTAAAATTAAGAGCATCACGCTTGCCAAATGAGGTAGTAATTTACTTAGTAACAATACAACATTGTATATGTATCCTCACGATACAAATCTGCGTAGTTAGCAACGATAAACTTAGCACGACGTGCATATCATGTTCTTAAACATACCTATTCATTAATTCTGGGTATCGAGCTCAGGAAATCACGATAACTTTGCATTTCCATCTAATCATACTTAACGATTAAAATCATATTTTTTATTCACGCTCTTCGGTGTTCAGTCACGTCTGTTTACTACTGAAGCTGATGAAATATAGCGTGGAAATTGGAAACCAATATTATGTCGCAATAGCTAAACAGTGGAACGAAACTACACTCACCGGCATAATTAGCGGAACGCAACAAAAAACCGTGTTTTTTTCATAGTTTTGTATTGTACATTAATGTTTTTGTTTAAATATTTTATAAATAGAGTTAAATGCATTATAAGGACAAATAATCAATAATCATTTAATTGAATTTGGCAATTTAAATCTTTAATTTGCTAAAATATCCATTTTGTAACTTTCGGCGCATATTTTTTGGAATAATTAATTTGCTATTTTTTATACTTTTTTGTTTGTTTTGCGTCCGTTTCTATACTGCTAGGGTCCTTATCAGTATTATGAGATGTTTTTCCATACAATTTTTTAATCCGTTATCTTTTTTTAAGGCAAATTGTCCCCATACGCCCATGACACACTTTTTAATCCTCTAATGTTTCTGGGTGGCTGGTTTTTTTTCTCTAACCCTATTTCTCGTCAAGGCCAAGTCATATCCTATTGGACTCATGTCCGGGGTCCACGTCGACCCACCCTGGTGGGTTATTACAACATCTTATATGAAATTGCGGACCACGAATACACAGTTCGGCCACACATAATCGTGCATATTTTTTTTTCTTGTATGATAATTCGTCAAGTGGCATCGCATGAGGTTCTGGGATGTCTATTTTGCAAAAATAAGCAGCCAGTAAGCCTCCTTCAATAATGCCTAATTCCGTGTGCGCTTCAAAACAAATGACACCCCAAATCATTATTGGAGCCTTCAGTATAAGGCACATTCCTGTAAAATTTTACTGTTCAAAGCGATTCTTTTGACGTATCAATATTTTATGCCTCCCATCCAAAAAATGTATATCAAAAAACAGCTTGCCCCTGAGAAAAAATCTCTTTCTAACTCCTTAGTGCGATCTCGGTGTTATTGAGCAAAACTTAATTTCACCACGCGATGACCTACAGCACGTTTTGGACATTCAACAGTCGCGTTAGACATCAGATTACCTTCAATGAGACGTCGTCTTTCTTTCCGCATACTCAAAAGAAAAATATGGACCAACTTCAGGTTGCAACAGGTCCGAATAGAAGCATTGCGCCAATTTTTCAGAGCCTTAACCGGTTTCTACTGTCATAAACCAATCATCAGCGGCGCTTTTTCCTTGATTTCTGCATTGTCCTCATCTTCTAACAAAACCTCCTGTCTGCTTGTACCGATGGACATTGCGAGGAATGACTAATATCGATACACCCAGTGCTTAACTTACTGCACAATAGGTTTGACTTTCATCGATCACTGTAACATCCCTCGTAGCTTTTGTCACAGGTAAATTACTTCTTTCAGCCTCTACGCATTGTTTATTCTCCAAATGCAATGAATACACTAAGGCCAAACCACCAGTACTTAAATAAAACAAAGTTCCGATCAAAAACACAAAAGGGCAAAATCTTTGTAAAATCAAAACTGGGCCTAATTTACCTCTAATCGGTTAGGAAAAAAATTTTTTCTTCAACATGCAAGTCCTAATTGAAGGTTCTTTTGAATAAAAAAATCGTCATAGCAATAGCAGTACCATATAATAAAAAAATGTAAAAAATAAAAACGTTCCGCTAATTATGCCGGTGAGTGTATATCGCGATTCAAAAATGACTACAACGCCATCTAGTTACAATAGGCGAACAATATCGATAATTTCACGCAGTGCAGTCTCTAAAATGTTTTCATTTGAATTACACATACATACTTACGCCTATAGGTCCCGAAGGGGTAAGTAGAGGTGTTTTCCTATTACAGAAGTCTGTTCACCCACGTTTCGACTCTTTTAACCCGACTACAGCGAAGCGAGAATGATTTTGACCGCTATGTATGTGGGTATGTTCATCTGTTCCCTCATAAGTTCCAAAGTACTTATCATAATTTGACAAATGAGGTATCGTTAGAAGCCTTTGGATTGTCTGCTGATTATAGGTTATATGAAGTCACATTAAATTGAATGTAGGGCCTTAATTGAGGTCATAAAGTAATTAACTAAAAAAAAAGGACTTTGCCCTAAAGCTTAAGATCGCATAATACTGTTAGAATATATTGTTGTGTTAAGGTAGGTGGCATATGACCACGGACCACGGCTATCCTCTGAAAATCACTATGAATATGCATTAAATACATTAAAATATATTACGTGTAAGTTGATTATTTAATAGACGATAAATATTGAATAGTTTGCACATAACAATTTCAGATGATAAAACCTATTTTCTTGTTTCATAATTTTTAGAGCGTGATTTTTCAATAGTTAGGTTTTAGTTTTTGAACTTACTTTTTATTTTAGTCTCATGTAATGGGTGGCGAGCCTATTGCCATTATTGAAATTTTAGCAGAATAACCAATCTGTCACAATTGTAATGGAATCTTAATAGTGTGTCGCTGGGATGACAATAGTATGTCATTTTATTTAAATTAGCAGACAGAAGGGTACTTGATCAATAAATTGTAGTATAATCAGAAAAACCAGCTGTTAGTGTGTAAATCGACTGTAGCTGAAAACCAGCGCTATGACTCTGTCTCGCACGTGAGTCCGAGCATTATGCTGAGCAATGGCCGTTTTGCGCGGATGTGACGCATATTTTTCCCAATAGTTTCTTTTCGGTTTTGTGTACACTTTTTTTTTTTTTTTTATAGAGGAGCTCGTGGCTAAATAATTACAGCCGCATAGACCGATCTTCCGGGTTAAGCCACGCTTGCCGAGGTTGGTCTGTGGATGGGTAACTATTTACCATAGCGAGTTTCCTCCGTGCCTCGGAAAGCACGTAAAGCCGTTGGTCCCGGCTGTCATTTGTAGATCTTTGACAGTCGTTACTGTTGGTCAGAAGCCAGAAAGTCTGACAACCAGTCTTACCAAGAGTATCGTATTACCCAGGTACTGGGTTGTGGAGGTCTGATAGGCAATGGCTCCATGTAAAATACTGATATTCAGCTGCATCCGGTTCGACTGGAAGCCGACCCCAACATAGTTGGGAAAAGGCTAGGCAGATGATGTATCCGGCGGTTGGGTCTCGAGGTGGCCTTGCAGAAGTCCGAGGCCCTGTGTTTCCACGGGCCCCGGAAGGGACCACCCTCGGGATTCCACATCACAGTGGGAGGTGTTCGCATCGGCGTCGAGTCGACGATGAAGTACCTAGGACTTGTCCTCGACGGCCGGTGGAACTTTGGGCCTCACTTTCGGCAACTGACGCCAAAGTTGATGGGCACAGCGGCTGCATTGTCGCGGCTGCTGCCCAATCTGGGGGGCCCCAACACCTCCTGCCGGAGGCTCTACGCGGGGATCGTACGGTCCATGGCCCTATATGGGGCGCCAATATGGGCGGACACCTTGACGGCGCGCAACGTCGCAATCCTGCGCAGACCGCAGCGCGCGATGGCCGTCAGGGTGATAAGGGGGTACCGTACGATCTCCTTCGAGGCGGCGAGCCTCCTAGCCGGATCGATGCCCTGGGATCTGGAGGCGAGGGCCCTCGCGCTGAGATATCGTCAGTGCGAGGAGGCGCCTGAGCGGAGTGAGCTCCGCCAGATCCTAGTGGCCGAGTGGAGAGAACGACTTGCGCAACCCAGCGCAGGGCACGCCGCAATAGCGGCGGTAAGACCCGTTATGGAGGAGTGGCTGGAGAGGCGGCATGGCGCCCTCAGCTTCCGGCTGACGCAGGTGCTTTCGGGACATGGATGTTTCGGGAAGTACCTGTGTCGCATAGGCCGGGAGCAGACGCCCGGATGTCACCACTGCGTCGACTACCCGGAAGACACGGCGCTGCATACGTTGCAGGAGTGCCGTGCGTGGGCGACGCAGCGCCGTGAACTAGTCGCGGCGATCGGTGGTGACCTCTCGCTTCCGGCCGTGGTTCTGTCCATGGTCGGGAGCGAGAGTGCGTGGGAAGCCGTCACCTCCTTTTGCGAGGTGGTGATGGCGACCAAGGAGGGAGCGGAGAGAGAGAGAGAGGCAACGGCCACTCTCCCTTCCCGCGCCAGACGCACCGGGCGCCGCCGGAGGGCGCGCGACGATCTCCGGCCACCCTAGTGTGTGGCCTGCGGGCGACGGGTTAGGGGACCCGTCGCCCGACCAGTAACAGGCCCGAGAAGGCGGCGCGCATGTGTTCCGTGCGCGCCTCTCAGGAGGACGTGGGGCAAGGCTCCACAGAAGGAGAGGTCCGCCAGGGGATGGCGGACCGAGGCCTGCCGGGGTTGCGGTGCATGCAGCTGCGAATCCCGTGACCCCGGCCAAGGGTCAGGAGTAGGAACACCGTGGGTTTTTAGCCGGTAAGAGTCCGGCATAACCCTTCGCCTTCCCCAGGCGAAGGGTATCCATGAGGATTTTCCCACGATAAAAAAAAAAAAAAAAAAAAAAGGCAGATGATGTATACTTTTATTTTATTTTGTTTTAGTACGTCAGGTTGTCAATTTTTCCTTCTTTCTCTCTTTCTAACAACTCTAGAATCTTGCTCAATATTTTTGTCATTAAATGAGTGTCACCTATTGCGGTACGCGTACCTATAGCTAGTACAATTCCACTGAGATGTACGTGAGTTAATAAAGTTTGGAACTGTCTTTGTTCCCAAGACTCCCAAGGGATCTGTGCAGTCGCACCAAGTTTGGACATCGCAGTATTAATATGATAATAAGTTAATATCATTTGGAGCATTCTCATCTGGGAAATAAAGAGTTAAGGGGGTAACTCGACTCAAATTTCAAATTCCCATACATATAAAAATGCTTTGAAAACTATAGGTACATGTTATAATACAATAGGGTAATCGACTGTCTAATTAGTCCGTCAGTTAGATTATCAAAAAATATTTAACCGGTATTTTTTCTTTTGTTACGTACACCAAAATTGATGAAGATACAACACTTAAAATTGGCAAAACGTCACAAGCAAGTACAATTTTTACTTGCTTCTGACGTCACAAGCCCCCACTCTCGAATTTTGATGCATTTTATCTTTCCAAATATTCATAGATTTAACAAAAGAAATAATATGTGTCCATTATTTGTTAAAACTCTAACTGGCGGACTAATTAGATTTGCAATTTACTGACGCTGTCAATATGCCTATTATACATATTCATCATCATCACTCAGTCGAAAGACGTCCACTGCTGAACATAGGCCTCCCCCAAGCATCGCCACATCGACCGGTTCTGTGCCTCTCGCATCCAGCGGATTCCCGCGACCTTTACCAGATCATCGCCCCACCGTATGGGAGGCCTACCCACGCTGCGTCTTCCGGTACGCGGTCGCCACTCCAGAACCTTTCGGCCCCATCGGCCATCCGTTCTGCAAGTTTATACATATTATTATTATAAAGGTATAACAGCACAGTAACTATTTTCCATGGATCAGATTTTTTTACTACTTTAATTGTATTGTTTAACCCATTTTGCAAATTCACTCCGCTTTTTCGATCTGGTTGTATTTTATACGCAAGTCAGCGAGTAATAGTAGAGCTCTAGTTGTAGCACAGCTCCGAGTAGTAGGGCTCTTAGTAGTACTAGAGCTTCTAGTAGTAGTAGAACTCTAGATGTAGTAGAGCTCCTAGTAGTAGAACTTCTTGTGAAAAAGTTTGTCTGGAAAAGTACCATAGTTTACCTATTTCTGCCGCTATGCAGCATTGCTGTGTTCCGGCTGAAAGGGTATGGGGGCCGTGAAATTATAGGCACATAAGTCTTCCCAAATTTTTCCCTAAGGTTGGCAACGCATAAGCAATCCTCTTGGTGTTCGCACCAGAACACAGCAATTGCAACTTGGTGCCAGGAATAGGTAATAGTACTTCTCCGGACGAACTTTTCACAAGGAGCTCTATTATTACTAGGAGCTATACTACTACTCGCTGACTTGCGTATAAAATTCAAACAGATCGAATAAGATGAGACACCCTGAACTACATAAAAACAAACCGGCCAAGTGCGTATCAGGCCACGCGCAGTAATAGGGTACCGTAGTTGCACAATAATGCAGACTAAGAAGAGGACTTAGTAATTTTTCAATGGAATTTGTACGATTTTTTTTACTTTTCCGGTTGATCGACTATTACTCGTAACCTTGTAAAGCCTACTTACCTGTGATAGTTTTCCTTTTAACTTCGTTGTATATACTACTACCGTGAATTTTTTCACATATCCAAAACTAACTATTTTGCTGGCAGATGGGGGGGACATTTGACTCTTACAAAAGTTAGCAATTTAAAGCTTAATATTTCAGAAACGGATCTCTTAATCGAAAAATTGATTTACAAACCCACAATATTTTTGAAAAACCTATACAGCAACACTCCATGTCACGGGATAGACGAGAAAAGGTTTTTGTTGCTATGGAACCCTAAAAACTAGATCCAGTTGCTGGATCAATGTAAATCCGCCTTGCTTCTTCATACCAAAACATCACGTTAGCTACATGTGATCATAATTCAGACATTCAGCCAATTCAGCGTTAAGTATCCTATTAAGACTGTAAAGACTGGGGAAATCCATCTGCGTAGGTACTCGCTAAGTATTGACTAGTGCTAATTGCCCATAGCTTACTTAGACATTAGCATATAAAATCAGCCCATTGCTATCCCACTGGCCTCAGTCCATCATGCTGGGACTATGCGGGTTCGCGAACTACACACACCATCGAGAACCTTTTGGAGCCCTCTCTGGTGTGCTCGTTCCTTTGGAATGCTTTCCTTCAACGTTACATAACGCAAGTGTAGTCAAATGCTCCATAAATTAAAAATTAAAGGTGTGGGCCGGGATGGAACTCAGATACTCCTACATGGAACGCAAGCGTTCAAGCTTTAAGCTATCAATACTATCTTTTTTTTTTCTTAAGAATCACGGCTCATCTTCCGTGCTGAAGATGTCCGGCCCTTTGGAAGGTATACGGGGGACACAGGTCCAACGCGCAGAGACCCCTTTGAGAACTTTTATCTAAAATGGGATGGGGTACCAACCGGGGACTATACACGGCTGCACTATTGGAGTACAGTCATGGACCGTCCCAGGTGGATGCAAGACTATTGTAAAATATGGTGAAGGTCTGGTCTATGGGAAGGGGTGTTAAATGGACTGGATAACTTCTATTGCCGGAAGAAAACAACGTCATCCTTTCAAGTTTAAAATTGAAAAGTTTTGGCAGACGGTGACTCGCCAGCTCACTAGCTGGGCCCCCTGAAAAGTCGCCAGTATAATTGGTGAAGAGGGCAACAACGTGTGAGCGGCTAGAGGTAGACCTCTGGAAATAGATTTCATAGACTCTGGAGGATAACAATAAGTTGAGTTACAATCAGTGAGAAGTTTGCTGCTGCGTAGTATTATTACAACTTATTGCATTTTATTATTATCTTAATTAATAACGATGTTAGGTAAGCTAGCCATGGACTACCAGCACTAGTGACATGGAACTCTCAGGGGTCCATAGACAGAGGTTAAGTTTTTTTTTTATATTCTGAAAATCCTCATGGTTTCCTTTCGCCCGGGGAAGGCGAAGGGTTATGCCGTACTCTTACCGGTTAAAAACCGACAGTGTTCCTTCTCATGACCTTTGGTCGGGGACGCGGGATTCGCAGCTGCATGCACCGCGACCCCGGTAGACCTTGGTCAGCCCCTGGCCGACCTCTCCTTCTGTGGGGCCTTGCCCCACGACCTGCTGACAGGCGCGCGCGGAACACGGCGCGCCGCCTTCTCGGGCCTGTTACTGGTCAGGCGACGGGTCCCCTAATCCACCGCCTGCAGGCTACACAGGGTGGCCGGAGATCGTCACGTGCCCTCCGGCGGCGCCCGGTGTATCTGGCTTGGGAAGGGGGAGTGGCAGCCGCCTCTCTCTCCCTCTCCGCTCTCTCTTTGGTCGCCATCACCTCCTTGCAAAAGGAGACGACGGCTTGGACAACCATGGACAAAACCACGGCCGAAAGCGAGAGGTGACAACCGGAAGAGAAACCCTGCTCTATGTAAAAGTAAGTCGATTTTTTGTTTGAACAGCATGCTAATTACGCAAAACACTCGTAACCGCTATAGCTTTGATTTTGTCAACAGTTTCCATAGCAACGTATGTAGTAACAATCCGACTTCTCCACAACTATGTACCACGCAATGAATATTGTTGTATTGCCAAAATGAAACTTATTGAAATTACGAACGTGATTCGCAATTGGGATACAGATCACAGACTTAAATAACTTCACGTAGAGATCTTGATATATGTGTTATTATATCGTAAGAAAATTCCTGTGACTAAACTATTGCACGTGATTGATTTTTTGTTTACAATCTAGAACACAATATAGAATACGTACAGTCCGCGAGGCCTAAGCTGAGCTTTGCATTTGTGTGAGATTTAATGAAGATGCATACTTTGCTTGGTTTAAACCGGTTTACACTGCTTTTTGGCAATCGATTCTATGTGCACTCACACAAATGCAAAGTTCAGCTTAGGCCTCGCGCTCTGTACTTAGTATGAATTAATGTCTTAGCCACCTAAGTTATTGCGTTGTCCCTGTTCTTAACAGAAAAGTATTACTCGTCTTCCTGAACGAGTCATTCGTGTTGACTAATTAATAGAGCTTAAGGAAGTAGTACACTGCATCACACCGCAAAAACTTGATTTTCAGAAATTTTATAATTTCCGAGTATTCGTAAGTGAACTTTGTTCGTATGGATAAATAAGTAACATTTTTAATAAAGACTAGACAGTATTGTAATTGTGACCATCATTTTGTATAGCGATTAATTTCTACGTTATGTAATTTCGAAATACCAAAAAGAAACGTCGACTTTTACTATTGACTGTACACAATTTTCTTCAAGCAAACTGGAATCTTTCTTTTTTTTCGTGGAATCTGTTCACTGGTCACTTTTAGGGGTGCATGAAAGGAGCCTTCACAAGTGACAGTACAGTACGTCTGGTGCACCTATACCTACATTTAGCCTTGCCAACAACCTTGCTGATTGGCTAATCTTTTCACCATGGCTTATGCAATTCTCATAACATTATAGATCATAGATCAATGAGTCATAGATTTATGACAATGTAATATATGAATAATTTCTTCATACAATGATATGATTCTAGAGGTCGTATAAGAGATTATGATCCTAGATACATAATAGTGTAATATCAACCTTTAACTCGTGCCGAGTCGAGAAAATAACTGCAATAAATAAATAAATAAACTTTAAAAAAAAGTAAAAACCGACTTCAAAGAAAAACTAAAAGGAGTAAAATAATTACCATAATATAAAATTAGCAGTTTCAGAAGTCGGTGGCTTCTATTTGTTTCAGTGTAGAGTTGCACCGACTTCTGAAACTGTTAATTTTATATTATGGTAATTATTTTACTCCTTTTAGTTTTTCTTTGAAGTCGGTTTTTACTTTTTTTTTAAAGTTTATTTTTTATTAAATACGTTTTAGTGCCATAAATTTAACCCCCTCCTCTTCATAACCCTTCTTTTTGGCTTTGACATAGTCGGGCATAAAAAGCCCTTTCAAATGATACCTTACACGATATAATGAAAACATTCCAAAGGGGGGGGAGGACGTGACACGCACCCCCTCCTCTTTTCCAGTAGTCAGTTCCCAACAACAAATATAAACAAAGTAATATTAGTAATTTGAGAATTTTGCTTTGATCCGATGAGGAGTTCTGTTCCATATCTCTGAAGTTCATGGTCTAATCATAACAAAATTTATATGGGACCAATCGTGAAGTATACCCTTTTGAACAAAGAAAGAATTTTTCAAATCGGTTCATAAATGACGGAGATATGAGGTAACAAACATAAAAAATAAATAAAAAAAAAACATACCGAATTGAGAACCTCCTCCTTTTTGAAGTCGGTTAAAAAGTAAATAAAATCGTAGGCTAAACTTAGTAGGTACAACAGTGATAACTCATTCACGACCTATGCAAATTGAATCACGAAGTTTTACTTCTCAGAATAGTTGATTAGAAACTATTATCTTAATTACCGGAGTTTCCATGCATCGATCACGTATCAGTTACGGCTCTGTTTAAGTTTTCGTCACGTTCTGTAATCACGTAACGAAGAGTGCAATTGTAAAGTAAACGTTTAAAGAAAGTAGGTTTTCCAACTAAGTATGTTGGGGTCAGCCTCTAGTCCAACAAGATGCGGCTCAAAATCAGACCTCCGCAACCCAGTTACTGGGCAATGCCGATATCCTAAAGGTGCGTACAGATTAAGTAACATGTTGTGTAACTTGTGTTATATAACACATCCACAATATGTAACATTGTTTTTTAACATTGCAACATATAACAATACTGTACACATTAGAATAACAATGAAATATAACCATGTTATATAACATTGTCGTTCTGCAGTGCTGTTCACAATTTCGACACGAGAGGACGTTTTGCTAGCTGCTGCAGCGGCTATTGTACTTTTAAATAACAAAAGAAAAAAACGTAGTTGCTGGGTTCGTCCCAGTTTATTGACATTGTTGTAAATATGAATAACATGTTAAATAACACGTTTGTTATTATAACATGTTTTATAACATTCAGTCTCCACATTACTGAAACATGTTATGTAACAAGGTTTTATAACATGTTATGTTATATAATATGTACGCACCTTTAGGTTAGGCCGGTTGTCAGACTTTCAGGCTTCTGACTACCCGTAACGACTGTCATAGGTATTCGTATGACACCCGGGTCCGACAGCTTAACGTGCTCTCCGAGGCACGGAGGGGTCTTGATGTATAACGAATGGTCACCCATCCACGGACTGACTGTAGCAAACGCAGCTTAACCTTGCAAATCATATGACCCGCGTGGTTGTTAATTAACCACGAGCCCTCCCCTCACCTCGTTTTAAGGTCTGTGTATAGGGTCCATGTAGGGCCTCGTGTAGTGTCGTACATAAAGAATTGCACTACCCCATCTCTTCCCGTGGGTGTCGTAAAAGGCGACTAAGGGATTCTCTAGAGGATGGGCAACAGCGTTCTCTGAGTACTTTAACAACCAGACTGCGATCGCCAACCCGCCTGCCAAACGTGGCGATTACAGCAAACTCCCCCCCTTTTGGGGGAGGCCTATGTCCATTTCGGCTGGATGATGATGATAAGGTCCATATGGTTAACTTTGCTTGATGCAGTGAATACAAATAGCGAATCCCTCGATCTCGCCCATAAGGCCTTAGAGTAACACCGTGGTGGTTTTATCCAGTAAGAGTTATGTACGATTTTCACCAACCGGGCCAGGCGCAGAGCGTCGAAGCGGATGCGCGAGCATGCGCCCGTAGCCGACGAGTGATGCGCGTCGCTCTCAGCGACTAGTGATGCTTTCGTGTCGTAGTCACTTTCTACCTGCGGTGTGGCCGAGCGACGACAGCCGAGCGCCGCCGTCCACGTACGCGAGGACCCGACCGGCTGCCGTGGCATCCGAGCGCAGCCGACCGGCTGACGCGACATACGCGCGGATCGAACCGAAGTTCCAAGCAGTGTAAATTCCATGCAAACATGAAACTTAACTATTGTATAGAAGCCTGAATTTCCTTTAGCACAGTGTGAAATGCACTCCGGCGCGGCCCGTTTAGTGGACATCGTAAAGAGTAGTAGAGCTACTTGTGAAAGAGTTCGTCTCGGGTAGAACTATTTCCATAACTATTTCTGCCGCTAAGCAGCATTGCTGTGTTCCTGTTTGAAAAGTATGTGTGCCGGTTAAATTACTGGCACATGAGACTTTCCAACTTGTCTCTAAAGATGGCAACGCAACACCAATCCTCTTGGTGTTGTAGGTGTACGTAGGCGTCAGCAACCATTTACCATCAGGTGGACCGACGGCTTGTTTGCCAAGATACTATATAAAAAAAAAACATCCGACAAAACCCGAGCCTTCCCGAGGACGGGAAACTCCATGAGTAATTACCCCACGTAATAAATACAGGTAGGGGTAAAGTTTACCTTTTGGGGGAGCTGAGGGAGCTAGCTAATAGATGATCACCTGAATGCAACAAACTCTTGGCTCGTTTGACAGCTTGACAAAGTTATGATTCATTCCATAGTTCATGTATTATGCAACAGTTATACCTAACCGCAAACATAACTAAGGCCTAGCGCAGACGATTGACTATAATCGGTGACAAAAATCGGTAAGACATTTATTACTTCAACGCTAATGTTCCACAAAAAATCGGTTCTACAAAAGTCAGAGCACGTTGACTGGCTTTCACAGACCCGGTATTTTTTTTTTGGTGCGGTATTTCATCTAGAATGGTAAAACATACTACTGAATATGCGTTACCGCAGACGACGGACATTAGTCGGTGGCTTGCGCTTCTAATTTCGTCTCTCTCGAACGATCTCTGCATCATGGACGCAGAAATCTGAATCACGATTTTGATTGGGAACGTGCAGAAATGACCTGAATTATTATGTTCTCTCTCGTGTCGGCACGAGCTTTATGAGCTCAGGACGTGGTGAAAAAAATTGTTAGTCAGCAAGGTCGGTAGCGGGGCTGACTGCCCAGGGTGCGCCGGGCGTACTTAAATAATTACCACACTCGTTGAGGCTCTATTCATGCACCCCTATATAAAACATGCATTATTAATACAACATTATTATATATGTTACGGCTAAAAGCCGAATGGCGGTTACACCTAGGTTTAACCGGATACAACTAGGTGCAACCAGTAGCAGTTGGTTAGAACTAGGTGTAGCTTAAGTCGACGGAGCCCCGCTGAGCGGGGCTCCTATTTCTGTCTGCAGAGTTTAAAGTAACCTAACACGAAGGAAATGACGTTCGAACCTAACCTATCCGTGTCGAGGTTCCTCTTAATCACCGGTGTGCGGCTGCACCTAGTTCTATCCGCTATGATGAAGGCTTAACCTAGTTCTAACCGAGGATAAATAGGATACATCTAAGTTTAACCGCATGTGGCCGGCTGTACCTAGTTGTACCCGGCTAAAACTAGGTGTAGCCGCACTTCGGCTATTAGCCGTAACATATACATAAGATAGCCGAATATCATGACCGTATCTTAAAAAAGAAACTGTCGACAGTTGTAGCACATGTGCATTGAGTCGGTTGAAAATCGGTCACGTATCGTCACCGACAATAGTCTGCAGACACAAATCGGTGACCGATTAAAATTGGTCATCTGTGTTTGGCCTAAAACAGATATTTCTCCATATTTTATAAAATCATCGCGTTGGAACTTGACAATGACAAACAGATAACGATATTATTAACATACATGGTATGCATAATAAGTGAGCAATGCTCCGCAATGCTGACGTGATGGTCTAGCGGTTGAATGCTTGCCTTACATGCAAGAAGGTCTGAGTTGGATCCCGACCTGCACTTCAGACTTTTCTAATTCATGTGCAGATTAGAATTTGATTATCACTTGTGTTATCACCACGAAAGAATAATATGGACATTCCTTTCTGAATAAATAAGTAATCCCGGGTTCCCGGGATAGAACAATTTTGTAAAAACAACTTTAACAAACTTAATGAAATTATAACAATAATTATTTTGATTTAGTATCTTTATTTTATTCAAAACAAATGGAATATCAACAAAAAATGATAATGTGCACAATGTGCTCAAGTAGTGGAAATTGATTTATCTATCTAACAAATTAATGATCGAATCGACTAATTTATTGCATTTTATACGAAAAGAAGAATATTTTTTTTGTTTTTCACAACACGTTCCAACTATATTTGGTATGCAGGAACATTTTTAGCTTTCTCAGAAATTTCAAACAATTCCGGGATCCGGGATTCTGAAAGGTATGTCTGTATTATTCTTTCGTGGGAATAAAAGTAAAATTTAGGTATATTAGCGCCCGAGTATCCAATCACTAGTTATCAGTGAGAGAAAACACCGTGAGAAAACTTGGACAACAGAGAAGGCTACGTAATGCACTCGGTGGTGTGTGTAGTCCGTCAACCCGCACCAGGGAGTCTACTCCCTAAGCACGAAGTCCGTGGTTTCGGCCTTAGTTACGAGCGTTTCCTACTCCCTATCGCCTACGGACATCGATTATTTCGGGGCACGAACTAAGAATGAATGACAACACAATTTGACAGTAGTCCCTACTACCGATGTGTTTTTTGTTTGTTCACTTCTACGTTTCGAGCTACTTTCGGACGGGCAACTAACTTCGTTGGACTTAGGGAGTAGGCCCCCAGGCCAGCGTAGTGAAACTATAATCCGTGTACATTAACAAGCGGGGGGGGGGGGGGGGGGGGGGGCTTATTCAATAGGACGTATCAAAACGTAAGAAGTTAAAATTGCGGCCATGCGAATTTGCATTCGCTAAAAACATAGAGTACATATTAATTATGTGTTTCGTTTAAATAAAAACAATAATGATGGCTAAGGATTCATTGTATAGTCAATTTAAAAAAAACAACCGTTAATAACAGTCATCAAGTTTAAAAAAACAGTTTCCTTGAAAATTAAGAATTTTTGTGGGATTTTTAAATGTAAGTATTTTTTTTTTCAATTTTGTTGTTCAATATACAAGGTTAGTCGGAAAGGGGGTACTAATCCGAAGCCCACTTATAGTATCGCTGATGACTGCTGCAAGTGTAAAAATTTAAAAATTCGATATATTTTTTTTTCAAATTAAATGATTTTTATTTTAGTTTTTTCAAAAATTCTTCATCCCTGCTTTAGTTACAAATTCAGAAAATGGTGCTTCTAATTCATGACCCCAAATATGACCTAAAATGTAAACACAGCAGATCATAACTGGGGATAGATAGATTTAAGAGATTTTTTTTTGAGACTTTTGTACAACTGTTTCTCTTAAACTATTGACTTTTGGGAAAAGTTGTAGAACAAAAGTTACTCATTATTATGTGTACTTTAACACCCTTTCGGATTAGTACCCCCTTTCTGACTAACCTTGTATTATTGTGTTCTTATTTTACTCATTTTCGTCTACGAACATTATCCATGGGTACACTGTATAATTGTTACTTGGTTGCTTTAATTACGGGTTTTTCTTAAATACAATAGACAAAAAGGGCCAGTGTGAAGAATAATGACATCAGTTAATGGAACTAAGTTCTCTACCATTCACAGTGTATTCTTCGCCTTAACAGACCACATTATCACCTAGAACGTTCAACAAATAACTCTCTATTGTAATTAGTAATTAGCGCATTCTATATAATTGTTTACAACTCAAGTAATGTTTTACTACCATTGTTATTGTTCAAGTGGTCATCATTATTTATGGTTTGTTTCTATTTTGTAGGAAATTACATAGTTTGTTTATTAACATAACAAATCACGCTTGTATTCTCCGAAGGGTTGGGCAGAGGTGTATAGTATATCCTCATTTCCCAGTCCCATGTAATAAGAGGGCGAGCTTATTACCATCGACCGGGCACAAATCCAGACTACAGGTTGTTACTGAGAAATTCGACACAGAAAAACCCTATAACACTTTGCCCGACAGGCAATCATGCAGTCAGCAGTTGTTTTGTATTTAGTTAATTACTTAAACAAATAGACTATGGAATAATTATTTTACCCGACAAAGGCGAAATAAAAAGGAGTAAAGTCGTAGTCCGTGGTCATATGCCACCTACCCTAATAAAACCATACATTCTAACAGAAGTAAGCGATAATAGGCTTTAGGGCAAATTGGCATATGACCACGGACTGTGGCTATCCTCTGAACAGCACTATGAATATGTATCAAATACATTAAAATATATAACGTGTAAGTTGTTTATTAGATAAATATTGAATAGTTTGCACATAACAATTTCAGATGATAATATTTTCTTGTTTCATTCATTTTTCAGTAGTCGGGTTTTAGTTTTTGAACTTAATTTTTATGATTAATTACCTACTAGATTTTAGACTAACGTTACCTTAAGCAGGTATTATGTTACTTGCCACTTAACACTAAAACACACGTTTACCGCCGGTTAGTCGCTTTCATCAAAAAACACAGATGGCGCTGTCATCACGTAAACATTGTGCTCCGTTTGTCATATTTTATTTATTTCATAAAAATGTTTAAAACAGTTCTTCTTTATTAATGTTACTATCAACATGAACAATTAGTGTAGGTACTGATTAAGTGAAAGTGTTATCTAAATTAAAATATCACAGTGAACATACCTATCTGCATTTGTTTTTAATATGTGAACAGTATTCTATCGAAAACTCATTGTGTTAATGTTAATAAAGTGACTTAAAACAATAGAAAATATGAATACTAACTCTTCAATTGTATGAACAATTTTGTTATAACAGAACTAGACATTAATTCAGTAAATATAATAACTATGGATAAAATTAAAAGGAGCGGGTCGATTTTAAAAATTAAATGTCAGTAACGTTCATAACGAACTTTACACAAAATATAAAAGAAAGGAACATTAGAGGCATATGGCATTAGAGGAAATGTACTCCAACTAATGGAAACCTACTTAAAAAACAGAAAACAATACACAGAGATTACAAATATTAATTATTTTAAAAAATGTGAGGAAGTATACAAGTCTGGTATACGCACAACTATGTTCGGAGTTCCACAGGGCAGTGTATTAGGACCATTACTTTTTATTATCTACATTAATGATTTACCGAAAGTGACAAACTACCCTGTGACACTTTTTGCTGATGACAGTACTGTAACAATTCACTCCAAAAATTTAAATGCGCATGAGAAAGAAATCAATGATACAATCCAGTCTTTAATCCAGTGGACGAATAATAATAATTTGAAAATGAATATAGAAAAAACTAAAATAATGTGGTTCAGCCAACGGATGGTTACCCCTAACTTTATGATCAATTACCAGGGAACTACACTAAGCACAGTTGACACAACAAAATTCTTAGGCATCACAGTAGACAAAAATCTGAATTGGAAAGCCCATGCAGATGGACTAGCAAAGAGGATTAGTTCCTCAGCATACGCACTTTTTAAATTAGCAGCCATAATAAACTCGGACGCTCTTGTTACCGCGTACCATGGCATTGTTGGTTCCATTCTGAGGTTTGGTGTGATATTTTGCGGAAACTCTACCAGCAAGGAAATTATTTTCAAGGCACAAAAAAAATGTATCAGAGCTATGTTTGGGCTTAATACCACGGATAGTTGTAAACCTTATTTTATTAAATATAAGATATTAACACTACCTGCTTTATTCATATATGAAGTAGCTATTTTCGTTAAAATAAACCCTCAGTTATTCAGCCGTCTTTCAGACATAGTTGTTCGCAATCGTAGAGACAACGATAGACTGTGTATTGTAAAATCTAATACTGCGTTAATGCACAAAAGTGTTTTCTGTCTTGCACCGATAATATTTAACAAACTACCTAAATCTATTAAACAACTAACTATTACTAAATTCAAACTTCATTTAAAAAAATATCTAATAGAAAAGTGTTTTTATAATCTACATGATTTCTTAAATAATTAATACCTACCTCATACATTTCATGTGAACTCTTAATTTTGAAATAACGTTAGGTAGTAATAAATATAAATAAAAAAAAAAAGAAATTTGTACGCCCTTGTGGGCAAAACATGTAAGGACGTGTCTTTTTATTGTAACATCTTGCTTTGCAAACCTGTTTGTACTGCATACTCATGTTTTGGACAAATAAACTATCTTTATCTTTATCTCTTTATCTTAATTTCGACACTTTCTGCAACTACTGGATTGGCTCACTATGTAAATACGTGCTTCCCGTCAAAGGTCTCTCGAGTTCGCGTCTCACAAACAGTGTACTCTTTTTGTATGTTATATTATAATTATATAACAGAAATTCTGATCACGGTTTATAAACTGGACAAACAAGAATGAATTTCTTTGAAAATGTAACACTTCGACGTAAGCGGTCAGTGTTGGAAACATCAGCGAATGACAATAATTCAATCAGCATGACAGTAGATGGCAGCACTAATAGCTTGCCAAATACGTCTGATTACAAGAACGATGAAATTCGGGAACTAAAATCATTAATTGAGAAACTTAACTCGGATTTAAAAGTTGCCCATTTAAAAATAAATGATCTGTCAATAGAAAATACAGATTTAGAGAAAAAAATTGTAGAAAAAAATATTAAGATGTCTGCCAAAAATAACATAAGTATAACATAAGTAGTAAGTACGCCCATTAGTTCCAAACAATCTACCCCGAAGTGTAGTAAACGAGGGATGAAATAAAATATACCCAACTTCTCAAAGGAAAGCCTTAACACTACGCCGCCGCTGCCGATATGTACTACGTCTCCAACAAATTACAAACAACACAACCAGCAGAAGGAATTAATATAGAACGATATTCAAAGAAACGTAAATTATGCATTATAAGCAGTAACAAGAATAACAAATTGTTACAAATAGCTGAAGAAAAATTCCAGCATTTTCAGTTATGCCACTATTTAACACCTCATTGTGGCATCCAGACACTTATTGGGAATTTAAACACAAAGCTTGCAGACTACTCAAAAGAAGATTACTGCATTATTCTTATTGGCGACGAGGACTTCAAAAAGACTAATAATTATTTAAACTTGGTTGAAAATATTCGTGAAACTTTATTACCAGTACAGCACACTAATGTTATATTATGCTTACCTACGTATAAATATAGCACCTTTGCATCAGTATTTAATTGGAGAATTGAAACTTTTAATAATTTATTGTATTCAGATAATCAAACACATAACTATGTAAAATTATTTGATACTAACTTAGATTTATCTGCTGATTATACCATGTTCTCACGACGCAATGGTTTACTTAATAATCGTGGGATGCTAAATATTTTAAAAAAATTGGAAAAATTAATTAATGAGCAAATAAGCAAATACACTGAATTTTTTTCTTTTAAGTTGAATAATTCAAAAGAAGATACATCCTCCAACTGTCACAGCAACAATACGTTTTTTCGTCAATAACAAAATAACTGTATTGCATCAGAATATTAACGGACTTATTGCAAAATCTGACTTATTAACATTATCTTTGGCATCCCTTGAAGATAGCAAATATGCATATTTTGTGTTTCACGGAACATAATATGGCCCATACAGATGCACATTTGCTTAAAATTCCTAACTTTGCTATTGCATCCTCCAATTTCCGAAAAAACAGACGAGGTGGTTCGTGTATCCTTGTTCGAAACACTCAGAGTTTTAAGCCAATTGATGGTTTAAAAAAATACTGCTTTGAAAATATTATAGAATGCTCCGGAATAGAACTCCTACATCATAACATTATTATAATCTGTATTTATCGTCCACCGAAATCAAATAATGAAGATATAGAAACATTTTTTGCGTCTTTTAACTCTTTGCTAAATCAGTACTGTCGTAAAAAAAAGAAAATTATGTTTTGCGGTGACTTTAACATAAATATACTAACTAAAAATAAGCTATCAAAAACATTTTTGGAGACAATAACTTGTAATAATCTTAAACTAACTATTAATGAACCCACTAGATTAGCAAGCGGAACATGCATTGATAATTTTTTAATTAATATTCGTGGATGCAAAAGCGAAGTCCTAGAACTGGCTTTATCCGACCATACAGCGCAATTGTTAATTTGTCCTGTACAAATAAGCTGTCCACTTAAATATTGGTACATTGAAAGGCGTGACTACAACCAGGAAAATATAGATAAATTTATTTATTACATAAATTCTCTCACATTCTCTGAAGTATTTGAGACTCATGATACTAACCTCGCTTTTAACCAATTTTTTGATTTGTTTACTTTATTTTATTACTTATGTTTTCCAGTAGTACTTACAAAAATAACCTCACATAATCGGCCGAGATGGATAAGCAATGGCTAAAAAAAATGTTGTGCACGTAAACGACAACTACTGTGGCGTTATCGTTTAAACCGAACAGAAGAAAATAAAAATAGCTTCAAAACTCTCTCTGTACGACTAAAGCATATAATAAATTCTACGAAAAAGGCCCAAAACAACTATTTCATACAGACAGCTCAAAATAAGTGCAAGGCAACATGGACCGTTATAAAAAATTCGACAGTTAAGACACCTAAAAGTGAAATTCAGCAAATAAGCATCGATGGCAAAAATATTATTGAGAATCCCTTAACTATGGCTAATTCATATAACGACTTTTTTATTGACACCCTAAAGGGGGATAAATTAAACGTAAACACTAACATTAACATTTCTCACCATCCAAACTCTATGTTTATAAGTCCGACTGATCCAGATGAAATTCAAAAAACTATACTTACCATGAAAAATACTGACAGCACCGGTTATGACCAGATATCAACAAAAATATTGAAGCTAGTCCTTTAAACTTTCTGTCATACTAAGTCATATTATAAACTTGGCCATATTTAACGGAGTGTTTCCGGATAAACTAAAGCTTACTTTAATAAAACCTCTTTTTAAAAAGGATAATAAACTTTCAATGTCTTCTTACCGTCCAATAGCTTTGGTACCAGTAATATCTAAAATATTTGAGAAAATTATCCACAATAGACTATACAATTTCTTTGAATCTCAACATCTTTTAACCGAGGAACAAACTGGATTTCGTAAAAACAAAACCATAAATACGGCAGTTTATAACTTTTTACAAGAAGTAATGATTAACATTGACAGCAAAACTCCAGTCTGTGCACTCTACATGGATCTTAGCAAGGCATTTGATTGCGTTAACCATAAAATACTGCTACAGAAATTAGCAAGGTACGGAGTGCGTGGTAACGTTCTTGACCTTATTGAATCGTATCTTAGTAATAGAAAACAGTTTACTCAAATCACTCGGATATGCCCAAAAGTAAATAGAGAAATAAATTACACATCAGAAAGTAGATATGTAAATTTAGGAGTTCCACAAGGGAGTGTGTTGGGGCCATTGTTGTTTATTATTTACATAAATGATTTACCTAGAGTTATAGAACAACCAACATTTCTGTTTGCTGATGATTGTACTATTGTATTTAAAGGTAAAGATAAACTAAAACTCCAAAATGATATCAATGATGCTATAGAAAAAATTATGGAATGGACAACAACAAACAATTTAAAATTAAATTTTGATAAGACTAACTTAATGATATTTCGCAATAGAGTCGCACAATTTAGTGATATTAACATTAAATACACAGGTAAACACGTCGCTCACGTAGACACAACTAAGTTTCTGGGTCTAAATATTGACTGTAACTTAAATTGGAAAACGCATATTGAGAGTTTATGCCTGAAATTAAATCAGCAATCGTATGCTCTCTATATGCTTTCAAAAGCGGCTGATACATCTACGGTACTCTTAGCATACTATGGTTATGTAGGATCTACAATAAGATATGGAATTATGTTCTGGGGACATTCTGTATTCAAGGATGATGTTTTTAAGGCTCAGAAGAGATGCGTCAGATCAATGTGTAAGCTTAAACAAACAGATAGCTGTAAAGAATATTTTAAAAGTCTTAATCTGCTGACACTTCCAAGCATATACATTTTTGAAATTATAAATTTTGTTAGAGCAAATATAACTTTCTTTGAAAAATATAGAAGTAAAAGACATAACAACAAAATTCACTGTCCGAATAATAAAACTACTCTTTTAAATAACAGTTTATTTTGCATGGCTCCCCGTGTCTACAACCACCTACCGAAGTTTTTAATAGATACATCCTCACCTGTTGTATTCAAAAACCAGTTAAAAAAGTTTTTAATAGAAAAAGCCTATTACAGTGTATCTGAATATTTGCAGGATAAGCTATAAGAATTTTGTAATTAATTGTAATATTGTGATAATTTTGATCTCATAAAATACAGTTTATTATTTATTTATTATAATTATAATTACGTTACATGTTAAAAAATAAATAAAAAATATTAATATCTTATGTGGGTGTACTAAGCACCTCTGCCTTACCCATTGGGGAGAACAGGCATGATGTTTTGTTAATTAATTTGTAATTTAAACTTGAATTTGTTTAAATACTATTTTTTTCTGCAGTGACCTGTAATTTGCATGCCAAAGGGTTAAATATGGTGATACCAAATTGTATGTTACATATGATTATTATTTTACATCTGTTTTTCTACCCATATTTGCAAATAAATTATTTGAATTTGAATTTCTCCGATCCATCTTCTGTGTATTACGGTTAGACATAATAGGCGCAGGGAATTTGCAATAGTTGCGCTTGCAACCACTAGGTAGACCAACGAGGCAGTCGCAGAGGCGAAGAAAATGAAATGTTTATTTCTTCTTTAATCTTCTGCTTAGCGTTTTCCCAACTATGTTGGGGTTACCTTCCAGTCCAAGCAAATGAGACTGAATACCAATATGTGACACAGAGAGATTGACATCAGACCTCCGCAAGTCTGTGCCTCTGGGACGGCGTACTTTACGGATGAGAGAGGGATTGTAGTCGGCCGCTGCACTGAAGGGGGTTCGACTGGCGCAGGGCAGTGTCGAAGTAACGCTTGGAAATGCGTTTGAGATGTTGCCTGATGGCCGGCATTTTTAGATCAAAATGGAGTTGATCGTTGCGCATGGACCATGGGGCAGCCACGGCTTTGCGCAGCACTCTACTCTAGAGGGTTTCGAAGGATTTAAAGCGGGAAAGCTTAACGTGTGCGACCACGACGCTAGCGTAAGTCAAGATGGGGCGGACGCACGTCACGTAAGTGACAATTTACTGCGCGCTCTAAGGATGCGCTGGAGGCAACCGACAGAGAAAGAGGGTGGGCGCGCACTGTTTTGATGTGGTCTCTGAAATTCAGATGGTGGTCGAGGGTAACCCCCAGGTATTTGGCTTTCATCTCCCAAGGGATCTGTTTGCCGATCATGAAGACGGGATGGATGTGGGTGAGGAAATCACCGTATCTCTCGAAAAGCACGGCTGCGCTCTTTTCGGGATTTACCTCTATTATCCATTTCCGGAACCAGACCCCGAGGGCGCCGGCTGCGGTTGGAGGGTTGGAGTAATGCTGTCGAGACTCCTACCGGAATAGTAGATGACCGTGACGTCCGTCTGAGCTGGGGGCTTTCCTAGTTTTAAGTTTTCTCACTATCGAGCGGACCTCGTCCACAGTGATGGTGAGGAGGGGGTCGTCAGGGTCTTCATCGCGAGGGGGGCGGCTCTACGTTCGACCTCGCGATCCACATTGGAAAGATGGACCTGGTCTGCGGGTTGGGTGCTGGGAGTGCATTGGGCTTCTAGACTGTCGGCTAGACATTCGGTTTTTCGTTTCGTTGGGACGATTGAGAGGGGGAATTGAAGGTACACAATCGGATATTAGATTTCGTTTTTGTTTGATTACATTTCCAGAAATAATATACCTATTTTGATTTACACATGATGACATTTAGATAATAATAAGTGTAGATCTCTTTAACATTGTACTTTGCAAAGTCTATGTGAAATGCCTACGTGCAAAATGACTAGATTTAGTTTAAGTTTTGATTACGATTCTTAGATTTCTAATTCCTAGTCCTATAATCAATCAATACCAAGTTGTTATACTAATAAGAGAGTTTTGTGTTATTATTTTCAGAAAGTAACCATAATAAAGACTGATTCTAAAATAAAAACACGTATTTTAATGGTTTTATTAATGTCCTAATTGAACTTGTGTTTAATACCGTGATCACGTGATCACGGTATTGATCACACTAATACCGGTATTGATACCGGTATTGAAAAAATCCGGTATTTGAAAACCCTATCCGCAACCCAGTTACTGGGCACTGCCGATATCCTAAGATTAGAGCGGTCCCTCCGTGTCTAGGAAAGAATGTTAAACCTTCGTTCCCGGGTATCATACGAATACCTATAAAGTAAAGATAAAGAATAATTTATTTGGACACAGCACAAAGAGACACAACAGGTAAAAAATGTGATATAAATAAAAAAAAAAGTATTGGGTATGTGTCTCACGGCTGGACCAAAAAAATGTCCAGATCTGCCTAATGTCAAGCACTTTATGTACTTGACGCTGGTTTTCGTCTGGACCTTAGTGCTCTACGTCGTCCAAAGTCGTTGCTGGTATTCAGAAGCCCGAAAGTCTGACAACTTTTTTAACCATAGGATGTCAATATTGCCCAGTAACTGGCATGCGGAGGTTTGATGGCAGTCACTTTGTTAAAATCTTAGTATTCATTAGACTGGGAGCCAATCACAAAATAGTTGAAAAAAAAATTTAAGAGGAAAAACAGATCAGTACATTTTTGCTTTATTGGTGGTGCTTGCGAGCTGGTGTTGGCGACCCGTAGTTTAAGGACCTAAAGGTGAAGATCTATCTTATACAGGGTGTAAATGAATTCTTGTAATTCCTTCAAACCACATGCTCTATTAATGGTATAGATTAACCCCGCACGGGATTTAGATTGATTAAAAATAAAAATAAACTTTTTTTTCCCCAAATAAAAATGTTATGTGATAGAAAATTTCGATGCCATTGCATTTGTATTGTATGTATGTATCGTTTTCTATTACTATCTTTAATTATTGTAATTGGTCTAAGACCGTTTTAATTAAAGTAAATAAATAAATAAATGAATGAAGGCACGGTGACACAGCTGATGGGCACGACTAGCGCGATATCGCTCCATGCAGTCAGTTAACTTGGGACGCTTAAATAACTCAGATACAGAATACCATGGTTCATTTTTTGAAAACTTTTTTTTGTTGATTCTGAAAAAAACCTATGCAGGGTCAATCAGTGTCACCAGTAGATCACGTGGTTTGAAGGAATTACACGAATTCGTTTAAACCTCCTATCTTTTTTTTTCAACTATTTTGTGGTTGTCAAGTCTAATGAATACCAAAATTTTAAGAAAGCGACTGCCATCAAACTTCCGCATGCCAGTTACTGGGCAATAAATACTAATGAACTAATTTATTTAACTTCCTCGTTGGACTAGTGGTCACCACTCGCTACTGCTGATTGTGAGGTCCTGGTTTCTGGTTTGGTCGGGCAAAGTGTTATTGGGATTTTCCGTGTGGAATTTCTTAGTAGCAGCCCGGAGGCTGGATTTGTGACTGGTTGATGACAATAGTTCCGCCCCCTTTTACATGGGACTTAAATCATAATGGCAAAATGAGGATCCATACACCTCTGACTAATCCTTCGGGAAATATAGACGTAATGTTATTTTATTTATATGTGTTACTGCTACTTCTTTAATCTCATGTATTTGGCTGTCCAATAAAAAAAAAAATTATTGTCCCCCTCCTGTCACTCGCATACCTCAGGAGGAGACAAGCACTTGCGTGCGAACTATATCTTATTCTGTGAGTAATAAAGTCCGCTTTATATAACCGCGACAAAGGATTCAGCGAGGTACTCTATTCCAACATTTTCAAGGTAATTTTCAGAGTATTTAACGTTACCTACATAGTCTAGATACTACAAAAACCGCAGGAATACTTCACGCGCGTTTCAGAACTTGGAATCCAGCCATAACTTCGCAGACTAAAACATAATCAACAAAATACGTATTTCTAAACATAAATTACTTCAGTCAGGCATTACTTGAGTGCTGATAGCATTCATGTCGTGAACAATATAAAATACTTAGAAATACTTTTTACGCTTGTGCCCTTGTAGCATGAGTGAAGATAAGTGCGTCGGCACTTTGTACGAGTATGTAACTATAGGTAAAATCACGTCCAACAGTAGATAAGTAAGATAATGTCAGCAGTTTACGTTCAGTGCAGAACATACACACATCAAAAAAAGTTTGCGATCACTAGCATAAGTTGATATATTTTTTTAAATCGAACTTTATCAACAATTGAACTGTTTTATATTCTAAATCTATATTTTTAAATAAAGAATCTAAAAAGAAGAAAAAATCATAACATAATCGACCGTAACAAAAAAGATTTAGATTTTTCAAAGTGATCGCAAACTTTTTTTGATGGTGTGTACACCTTTATCTTTTCACACATTTACCTTATTTTACAATGATTTTTACAATGTTTTTTTTTCTCTTTTTGATGACATTTAATTATGTCAATTGTTTTATATTGTAGCTTCCTTCCTTCCTAGCTAGAAATCGCATCGTTTGCTCGTACGATCGTAGCCATTTAGAACGACGTTATAGGGTTCAATTTCGAATGATTTACAGAATTTCGTCAGATAGAATACCTGTACGTGCATAGACCTCACTCTAGTCGGGCTATCATGCTCAGCGCGAGACAATCCCGTCGATGCATTATGTCGTGCCGAGACGAGATAATGTTATGACTTATGATACCACAACAAAAATATCTCGCGGTGCGCATGTTAGGCTAGCTGAACTAATGCATGAAATACCTAGAAAAATGTGCTAGAGGCGAGAGCGCTCCCATTCCGCTTATTACGTTTCGATTCGGTCACTCAGTAACATTTGGTTCGGTTTTCTTTATGTAGAAAGAAAGAAAGAAAAAATATTTATTTGCGCCGATATGACACACAAAAATAAAAACTATAACAAAACCACAATGGTAAGGTTATGGACTTACTTTTAAAACCTATTTAGATAAAATAAAAATAATACAAATACGACTTTTGAAAATGTTAGTAAGCAAAAAAAACTAAACAAGGCTTGAACAAGGAATACGAAAAACTATTTAAAATATGCAATATAACTACTACCAGTTGACATGAAAGTAAAAATAACAATGATTTTGGAACAATATAATATTAATAAACATAAAAAAGAAAGAGTACATAACTACCCAACCCGACTGTCAAAGAAAAAGCTTTTACATGTGCCAAATGTAAATAATTATTATGGTAAGCGTACGAGAAGATGGATTACACCAACATTATTAAATGAACTACCTAAAGAAGTAACCGATCGAGTTAAAAGTAAAAACATTCTAAAAAATCTCCTAAGAAAACATTACTTGTCGATGTGTCCATAGCTGCAACAGTCGGTTGGCGGCGTCGCCGTCGGTCGGTGCGTGTTGTGGGACTGGGTCTGTCTACTCCATACTCAGTATGGTGGGGTGAACAGATGTGGCCCCGTGATACGCATCAGCTGACGCTGCTTTGAGTAGTAGTTATGGACACGTTGACAAGTGGTAGTGTGTTTCTGTGAGCAACTATTTTGCATCTACATACAGAGTAGTTGCTTACAGAGCCATAACTTGGTTTCTAACTTAGATTTAATATATAATTAGTAACAATGTATGCTTAGTTATAGGTTTGTGCATAATCCACGAGAACGTACTGCCGACAAACTGCTCTGCAGTTTGGCAGATGTAATATTAAGAAAACACTGTAACTATATAAATAAAATTAAATAAAAAATTTAATAAAAAAAAAAAAACAATGAAACTTGGGAAAAATATGCGTCACATCTACGCAAAACGGCCATCGCTCAGCATAATGCTATGACTCGTGCAAGACGGAGCCACAGCGCTGGTTTTCAGCGAAAGCCGGCGTTGACATGATGACGTCCACCTGTACAGCAATACAGCAATAAAAATAAATTAGATACAAGAAAAAATAAATAAATAAATACGCAAAAAAGGAACAATGGAAGACTGTGAAAATATATTTTTAAATATGGCAACGTTTATGTGTATGTATTGTATGTATGTAGGTTTGTGTGTCAGATATGGTTGAGCTACACGATGGCTGATGCATGCGTGCCATCTTTTGAGACAGGTCCTCTCAAACTGCTCTGGAACTTTCCGTAAAAGGCCACTCCAGGCATTGCTTCATTGTCCTCACACAAACTTTTGCTACAGAAAATATGTCTGGAATTTAAAAGAGACCTTGATCCCTGAGTTTGTTTCGGCATTTCTTCTAAGGGGTAGTCAGATAGGCTGACAACATCTAGCCTTTTAAATATCCAGTTTGCAGAATAAATAATTTCATTTCATTTTGTGTATGTGGTACACACGGCTACACAACAAGCTATACTTTTCCAGTTTATACTGACCTCTCATTGTAAGGAAATCATATACAATGCGAGATCAGCTTATACTGGAAATGTGTAGCTTGATCTGTAGCCGTGCGTACCTACCATTAATACTTACCTATATGTATAATGCAAGGAATACGTAAATCGCACCTCCTATACTTAGAGATTAAATGATTGGCAACGCCATTTATTGCAACCACGCATTTCATCTTATCGGTCGCGGTTTTTCCATGGTACTTAATTATAATATGTTTAAAAACGCAAATATTCGCCTCGATACAACCCGTCGCATTCCATTGCTTCTACCAACAGAAGAGTAGATCCAATGAGCCATTTCCCTCAAACCGGTGAAGGTGACATAGATAAAATTATGACACCGTTTAAACTAGCCAAAGGTGGAACATGTTGGCCTTAATTCTCGATCTTTAATACTTCATATGAGCCTGTAAAAATCTATTTGGAATAATAAAACATTATGGTATTCAAGGTTAGTCGGAAAGGTGATACTAATCCGCGAGCCACTCGAGTTATCACTGATGACTATTTTAAAGCAAATGTTAACCGCTAGCGGCCCGACCGACGAACCGGATCGTCAGTACCATTGTTTATCTATTGTGTCTATAATTATAGTACTTGACACTTTAAAATTTTATAATTCGGTCATTTTTTTTGCATGCAAAATTATTTTAACTTTTGTATTTTCAAAAATTCCTCAGCTCTCTTTTAGATTTAGGTACGACTTCAGTAAATAGAGCTTTTAATGCGTGACCCCAAATATGAATGAATGAATATGACACAGGTGATCATAGCTGAAGATAGAAAGGTTTTAACGTATTTTTTATGAAATCTTCAAAAAGCTATTTCTCTTAAACTATTGACTTTTGGGGAAAATTGTAAAAAAAAGTTATTCATTATTATGAGTGCTTTACCACCCTTTTGGATAAGTACCCCTTTTCCGATTAACCATGCGTATCACACTAATGTTCGTCTAGCGTCCGTGAAACGTTAGCGCAGCCAGACGCAACGCGGGACAAACTGCAGTACAATAATATGTTGGCAGATAGGCTGATGGGCCACCTAATGATATCAGCCTGTCATTTTCATCAGTCCCCTGTCCTTATCCCAACTTATTTGGGGTCGATGCAGCATCTACTTCTCTTCGTTCTGTACCAAAATGTACTTCTTATTTCACTTGTCATGCTGCAATTTTTTTGGCCAAGTTTTATGACCGGCCGCCCGTCTGTCGTCAACCCACCTTGGGAATGCTTTTGTTGCCTACAAACACATATTACCACAAAAAGATTTCCGAAACGTTGCCAACCTTAGAGACTGTGTGACATGACAGCCATACTGATTGGGTCTAAATCAGGAGCGTAGCTACCGCCGTATCTGCCGTATCAATTATATACGGGGCCCCCGACGTGCGTACTTCGATGGGACATAAACGCCTGTCAGACTTGTCACTATTGTCCATAGAGGCAGAAACTTTAGAAAAACTAAAGTCATCATCAGCTATGAATGATTTAATAATAATAAATCAGTTTTCCGAAAAAAAGGCAAGAGGAGTGTATATTTAATTTGAATTGTTTGTAAAAATTTTGGAAAAAGTGACAAAGATAATTTTATTATGATGAATAAATATTTATTTTCATTTTATGCAAACATTATTTTTTCTTTTGTGAGAATTACCCTTCATAAGGACCCCCAAACAATTTTTTATACGGGGTCCCGCACAGGCACGCTACGCCACTGCTCTAAATTTTAGGACAAGTTTGAGATTCATGTGCCATTTACAATCCTGAACCTTCATTTACCTAGTAGTCCTACTACTAGATAAGTACTCGACATACCACGATACCTCGGCATTCCTTCACACAAGATTCCTTAATACCCATCGTTATTGAAAACAAAATACTTAACGTGAATTTCGCACATACTTCCAGCCTTAATAGCTGCTTTATCCGTCATAGGACAAGAACGTTCAAGAAATTATCGATATGTAAAATAACTTCTTGTTGTTCATTTTTATGGTTATGTTGTTAAATTGAATGTTATGCACAATACACAACATAACATCACGCGTGTATTCCCCGAAGAGTTGGGAAGAGGTGTATTACACCCTCATTTTTTCGATAAGTTTAAGTCCCATGTAATAGGGTCCCATGTAAATATATATTCTTGTATACCTTGAACTAAAGGTACTTTTTAAAAACATAGACACTGAATACCAATCAGTTATTAAGTTATCAAAACAAAGTTAACCATCATCATCTGCCTGCCTTTTCCCAACTATGTTGGGGTCGGCTTCCAGTCGAACCGGATGCAGCTGAATATCAGTATTTTACATGGAGCGACTGCCTATCAGACCTCCACAACCCAGTAACTGGGTAATACGATACTCTTGGTAAGACTGGTTGTCAGACTTTCTGGCTTCTGACCAACAGTAACGACTGTCAAAGATCTACAAATGACAGCCGGGACCAACGGCTTTTACGTGCTTTCCGAGGCACGGAGGAAACTCGCTATGGTAAATGGTCACCCATCCACAGACCAACCTCGGCAAGCGTGGCTTAACCCGGAAGATCGGTCTATGCGGCTGTAATTATTTAGCCACGAGCTCCTCCAAACACCAAAAACAACAAAGTTAATCATAAAAAAGGAAAATAGCAAAAACATCGGACGTTCTTCAATGGCGGTTATTTTACTCACTACCCTAGAGCGCATGCGCTTGCCGCTCTTTTTAACCTGTGGTACACATTTTTCCAATGTTGCCAATAATATTGTATCATAATAATTATATCATAGTAGTAATGGCCTAACGGTTGAACGCTTGCCTTCCATGCAGGAGTGTCTGAGTTCCATCCCGGCACGCACCTTCGACTTTTCTTTACGGATCAGAATTTGATTATCACTTGCTTTAACGTTGAAGTAGGTAAAGCATTCCAAAGAAACGATATTAGGGGGCGAGCCTATTCAACCGGGCACAAATCCAGACCCCGAGCTGCTACTGACAAATTCTACACGGAAAACCCAATAACACTTTGACTCCTGCGGATCGAACCCATGGGACCTCAAGCTCAGCAGTCGCGATTGCGACCGCTAGACCAACGACAGGCGAAGTTAGCAAGGGAATACTAAATAATTACGAAGTTACGGAAAACCTATATCGGGTGTAAAAAGACCGTTAACGATAACGAAAACCACATATTCTACCCATCATTGGGATCATTTTTTTCTACTAGACCATACCTGGGAAACTATTGGTTTTGGAGATATTGAAGGACAAAGTTAACATTTTTTTTTTAAGTTTTTGCAAAAACGTATTCTAAGTGATAATACTAAACTTTCATCCAAACGACCTTATCAATATTTTCAATTTTTCCTCACAAATTACGCATTTGAAGTTACAAAAACACAACGAATATCAAACGCACACAACCGCCTTGGCTCAGCTGTGTGGCCGCTGCACGCATGCAAACGCACGGCATCGCCACAACCACACATTGCGCGCTACAAAAAAAAGCTTTTTTTTATGCCAAAAAACAAAAGTCGTTTCCCAGCAATTATTTTTGGTCAATGTAGTTTAGTTTGATGTACAGAGTGCGTAGATTTCGGCTATGTGATGGGTCTTTTTACACCCTGTATACACGGGGTGTACACGAATTCGTGAAAGGTCCTGTCCACATCTCCACGTCACGACGTCGTCAACGTGGAACGGTGCGGTAACGTGGCACGGTGCGTTAACGTAACGTGCAAATTTACGTTACCGTATAGTAACACATTCCGCCTCTAGCCGCAAGCGCACACGTATATGCGGTCCGCCCGCGCTCTCCACGCCCGCGTCTTAGTCGCCGTCTATGTGCTCCGATGCTTTAAAACCATACCTTACTGATGTCAACAATCTAACAATGATCATGACGTGCATTTTTATGATAGGGTAACGTAAATTTGCACGTTATGTCAACGCACCGTGCCACGTCACCGCACCGTTCCACGTTGACGACGTCGTGTCGTGACGTGGAGATGTGGACAGGCCGTAATTCCTTCAGACCACATGATCTATTAATGGTATAGATTAACCCCGCACGGGATTTAGATTGATTAAAAATGAAAACAGAACTTTTTTTCCCAACTAAATTTTTTATGGGATAGAAAATTTCGATGCCATGCATAAATGAATGAAGGCATGGCGATGGCGACACAGCTGACGGGCACGATTAGCGCGATATAGCTCCTCACAGTCAGTTAACTTGCGACGCTAAAATTACTCAGATACAGAATACCATGGTTCAATTTAAGAAAACTTTTTTTTGTTGATTATGAAAAAAACCTATGCAGGGTCAATCAGTGTCACCAGTAGATCACACGGTTTGAAGGAATTACACGAATTCGTTAACAGCCTGTATAATCGACAGAGGTAAAACCTCTCTATAGATAATATTTGCCACTTGGCTAAGACCATAGTTATTCTGTATCATATGTTCTCAAAGTGGCAATTGACTATGTCTTACTTTTAGGTATCAGCTGTTTAGTTTCCTTGCTAAGTACTTATCGTTTTTTTTTCTTCTTTTTCTTTCTGTAAATTTGACACCTATTTATTAATCTGTTTAAATGCATGTAATTATTTTAATATTGCATGGCGTAAGCCTGAATGTGGCGATCGTTATAATTTGTTTATTGTAACACCATGTGTACCTACCCATATTACGCAAACAAAGAACATTGAATTAAATTAAATGTTCGATTAGTTCGATCATCTTAAAAAATCCCACTGCTGAGTTTTTACCTTCTTAATTTTCTTGCTTTTCTTTCCTTAACTTTTACCTATAAGCGCCTGAAAAATAGTAGTAGCACGTCCTCAATCAACTTAAGACTATGTAAACTTTAACAATAGGCGCTATAGTGAAACGTGCAATAACACTTGTCGAGTTACATAATTATTATTGCTGGGATATTAAAATAGCAAATGGATGGTGCTGAATAGATTTTAATCCGTTTTAAAGACCATTGTAAAAGAGCTGATAAACGAGTCAGAAAATAACAGTAATTGGTTCAAAATGAAGAAAACGTACAAGACGATTGTTTCAAGAATTAAATTAAAAATGATGGAGTTACCTACTTTTTGTCTTTCGCTCACAGAGAACGTTCGTTTTTTTGTTCTATCCAATTGACTGCTTGTACGTGTTCCAGGCAGTTATTAGCGTGATCTGAAGTGTCTTCAGCCAATGGGAGCGAAGCAAAATACTTAACCTCAACTAACTACTTATACTACACTAACAGCATGACTACTAGCAACAACAGCACTAAGGGTGACCCCTTGTGGGACTCGGACCTCGGCTTAGGGCGTTGCTGGCGGGTGATTGAAGAGGAGACAGCTTGAATTATCGGTGTGACTACGGAGTCTTAAGACTCTACGATGAGAGAGCTCGGTAGATCGTACCCAGTAGAGCGTTCGTTAGAGAGATACAAATAACAACAATAATAAAAGTGCCATCATTTTCAATTCCGTTCTTTATGTAATCGGTTTATAGTTTTCAAAGTGTAGATTATTAAACCGCTGATATGGTGTGAAGTTCTAACGTCTGCAAGCACCTTTTGATTTATGCACCAGATGTATTGCTACTGTACGTGGACCAAGTTATAAGCGTAGCAATAGCTGTATTGCTGGGGAGTTTTTGGTCCGTTTCTTATTCACAGCGTAAAACACTAGGAAGCGGTGAAAGGCGCGTCTTTGGGGTTCTGTCTTTTGTAACGTTGTATTTTAAAAATAACTAAGTATAACTAGTCTATTTTCAATAAATAAGTTGAAACATTTACCTAAATGCGAGAAAAGCCACCACGTTGTCTATGAGATTTACAAAAACATTGTCATTAAATATGTAGGCTTAGGCTCTTGTTTTAAAACCCCATAAATATTTCAAGAACGAACCAAGAATAACCGAAGTTGGATCATAGTAACTGTAATATTTAACAGAACTTAGCTATTTTCATTTTTACTTTTAACCCTTAAACAAACGCGAGCTGGTATGCATTTTTTTTTAAGGTTGCATTGTATCTTAGGTAATTTAGGGTCACTGATTTCATATTTTAAAACAAAATTTAGAAAAGAATAGGGGATGGGGTAGTTTTTCTGGTGGTAAATAATTTACCATTATCCGTTCATGACTACAAAATTTTTGATGTTGGTGGTAAAATTATTACCATTGTCCGTTAGGGTTTAATTTTCGTTTCTTGACTAGTGACTTCCTCTTGGTTCTACAATATTTATTTTATATTTTGGAAATGAAACATTTTATTTTTTAATAATTTTTTATTAGTATTGCATATTACCTATCTTATAGTATTGCTTATATTAATGGTATTTTCTTTGACATATTGAATATCTGAAATAAACAAAGTATTAATTGACACGTTACGTAAGAACTTTATATGAACTTCTCAAAATATTTATTTAGCTTTTTGCAGTCCAAAAAAAATATACAAAAAGACAACCGATTTTTATATAGATAATCTGATATTTTTCAAAGTGGGATCGGACAAGGGTAAGATATTTATCACATATTTGAAACATCTAAATTATATGAATAAGTCAATTGCAAATGCTGCTAACACGTGAGATTTGTCAAAATATGTTATAGTTTTGGAATTTGCGTCGAAAAAGTACTTACCAGATTTTTTCTTGAACAAACTTTTAAAATTTCTGAAAACACCCGCCAAAAACTCGACCATTTTCACAACAAAACCGTTGAGTCAACTTTGACATTACCTTACAGTGACAAATGACGTTGACAGGTTGTCAAGTGAAATAAAATAGATAAACAAATTATTATAGATTATAAATCAGTAGCAGTACCTTTTGTGCAATACATTTATACGATGCATATGTTAGATTACTCTAAGATTAGATGAATGTATAACTGGCGACAATAAATATTTTTATTTATTTATTTTATTTATTATTATTATTAAATATGTGATATTTATACCTTTAGTGTTACCGTATTAAAAGTTAGAGTGCATTATTTAAAAAAACACGATGTGGTAATATATATACCTTTATTTGAATAAGGGTTAACCTTTTGGATCAAAGCGATTGGCAATATCTGATTGCGAAGCTGTGACGATTACTTTAACCTTAGAATAATAACTTTAACACAATTTAATCTGTTCTCAAACCTCATTTCATCTAATATGATTGGAAAGGGCTATGCTCGGAGGTACCCTGCGTGATCATATCAGAAATGATAAGATCCGCAGGAGAACCAAGGGTTACGTATCATAATACCTAAGTTTGTTCCCACTATTTTCAAGATAACTACGGTCAAAAGACCTACCGTTTAAAACACCTAAAGATCGTTTCACCTATTTTTGTAATAACTAATGGACGAAATCCATAATGGAGAATTCATCTACGGTTTATTCGACTACAATTAATTCACCTAACGTTGATTAAACTAACGGACGATTCACTTACTGTTGATTTATCTGTGGTCTTGTGTTTGTCTTACTGGTGATTTTGTATATGTGACAACATTTCTGCGAGCAACTTGGTAGTAGCGCCCGCCGGCCGCTGCCGCGGCACCGCTCGCTTCGCTCGCTCGGCTCGCGCGCGATTTGTCACAGTTCTAACCTAACCTAACCTATTTCACCCAGTTCAAAATGACGAATCATACAATCTGCCGCAGAAATGTTTTTACCATTGTCTAATTAGGTATCTAGTCGCAGGCAGATTGTATGATTCATCATTTTGAACTGAGTGAAATAGGTTAGGTTATTTTAGAACTGTGACCAACCGCGCGCGAGCCGAGCGAGCGAAGCGAGCGGTGCCGCGGCAGCGGCCGGCGAGCGCTATTTCCAAGTTGCTCGCAGAAATGTTTTCACCATTGTCTAATTATCCGTTAAAAAGAAAGTTAAGAAAACACAAAAATCTTTGAATCATAGTTTATTTACATATAATTAGGTCATTAAGTTGAACTTAAAACAGGAATTATTAAAGAAAAGTAAAGGTGTTTGTTAAAAGTTAAAAGCGCTCAGTATTAATAAACTGTAGGCGAGTCATCCATCAGGTATTTCATACATAGTTGAAATATTCAATATCTTAAAAGATCATTAGATTAATCGTTCGTTAGTGCAATTAATTTTAGTTTAATCAAGATTAGGTAAGTTAAACAGTAGTTGAGTCGACCAATATGCATTATGAACATAATACATCATCATTCAGTCGAAAGACGTCCACTGCTGGATATAAGCCTCTCCAAGCATCGCCAGATCGACCAGTCCTGTGCTTCTTGCATCCAGCGGATTACCGCAACCTTCACTAGGTCACCGGTCCACCTTGTGGGAGGCCTACCCAGGCTGCGTCTTCCGGTACGCGGTCGCCACTCCAGAACCTTTCGGCCCCATCGGTCATCCGTTCTGCAAGCAATGTGCCCCGCCCACTGCCACTTAAGTTTGGCAATTATTCAGGCTATATCGGTTATCTTGGTTCGGTTACGTATCATAATACCTAAGTTTATTATAACTATTTTCAAGATAACTACGGTTGATTCACATAATAATATTATTATTATGTGAATCAACCGTAGTTATCTTGAAAATAGTTATAATAAGTTATAATAAGTTTGGCAATTATTCGGGCTATATCGGTTATCTTGGTTCGGTTACGTATCATAATACCTAAGTTTATTATAACTATTTTCAAGATAACTACGGTTGATTCATACGATATCATTCATATGATACGGTGAATCAACCGTAGTTATCTTGAAAATAGTTATAATAAACTTAGGTATTATGTTGTTTCAAGATAACTACGGTTGATTCACATAATAATATTATTATTGACGTATTCCACATTGGGCACCCGCTTTTACGGCACCCAAGTTAATGGCACCTGAGGTATTCCATATTCGGCACCTATCGGTATTTTTCGCAGGTGCCATTAGTGGAACAGTTTATTATTTAAAATTTTATTCCACTTTCGGCACCTACGAACCAGTAGGTACTAGTGATGGGACGTTTACTTTTTATAGGACGTTAAAATTAAAAATTCGATTAAAATCAGTAGAGTTTAATAACATGATAAAAATATAACTTCTTTATGTATTTTAATATCACAATCGGTTTCCTTAATCACATATATTGCAAAATCAGCCTTGAGTTACAATAGTTTTTTTTTTATGTATTGAGGCTTTTATCAAACGTGATCATGCCAGCCTCATCGTACACAATAGAATTTAAAAACAAATACTTTTTAGGTTTTTTACATACAATTATTTCTCTTCTTGATTAACTTTGTAATTAAAAGTCAACTGTCTTTATTTATTAAAACTACCAGGAAAGCAGAAATGAACTGGAACTAGGTGCTTAAGCGACTTAACATACATAGCTCAATAATGGTAAAAATACAGGTTTTGAAATTGAATCATTTGTCGTTTTGAAAAGGACCAGGGCGACAGAAATGAACAGAAAATAGGCGCTTAAACGATATCACTAAGTGACAGTTATAGGTAAGATATAGGACAGTTTTAAGACTTCTATCGATATAGAGAATAATAAGGAATACTTTACATTCCTTTTTGTGTTTAATCATCGGTGCACATCTTAGTGACATCGTTTAGGCTGTTACCCTGGTACTTTTCAAAACAACAATTGATTCAATTTCAAAACTTATAATTTTAGCATTATTAAGCTAAGTAGTAAAGTCGCTTAAGCACTTAGTTCCAGATCATTTCTGCTTTCCTGGTAGTTTTAATAAATAAAGACAGTTGAATTTTAATTACAAAGTTAATCAAGAAGAGAAATAATTGTACGTAAACCTAAAAAGTATTTGTTTTTAAATTCTATTGTGTACGATGAGGCTGGCATGATCATGTTTGATAAAAAGCCTCAAAACATAAAAAAAACTATTGTAACTCAAGGCTGATTTTGCAATATATGTGATTAAGGAAACCGATTGTGATATTAAAATACATAAAGAAGTTATATTTTTATCATGTTATTAAACTCTACTGATTTTAATCGAATTTTTAATTTTAACGTCCTATAAAAAGTAAACGTCCCATCACTAGTACCTACTGGTTCGTAGGTGCCGAAAGTGGAATAAAATTTTAAATAATAAACTGTTCCACTAATGGCACCTGCGAAAAATACCGATAGGTGCCGAATATGGAATACCTCAGGTGCCATTAACTTGGGTGCCGTAAAAACGGGTGCCCAATGTGGAATACGTCTTATTATTATGTGAATCAACCGTAGTTATCTTGAAAATAGTTATAATAAACTTAGGTATTATGATACGTAACCGAACCAAGATAACCGATATAGCCCGAATAATTGCCAAACTTAAGTGGCAGAGGGCGGGGCACATTGCTTGCAGAACGGATGACCGATGGGGCCGAAAGGTTCTGGAGTGGCGACCGCGTACCGGAAGACGCAGCCTGGGTAGGCCTCCCACAAGGTGGACCGGTGACCTAGTGAAGGTTGCGGTAATCCGCTGGATGCAAGAAGCACAGGACTGGTCGATCTGGCGATGCTTGGAGAGGCTTATATCCAGCAGTGGACGTCTTTCGACTGAATGATGATGATGATTGGTTAACCAATATACTTACAACCAGTCACATCGCTTAATACGATTTAATAGCTGATTAATGTGACACTGGTCATCGTTTCAAAAACCAAAGCTAAATCTAGAAAATTGTCATAAAAAAATAGTTTCCATTCCCTTACACCACACACGGTAGCTACATCTGTGGAAACTGCTGTTTCCCACAATCCGTACCAACAACCTTTGCTTGCTCAAACATTTTGGTCGAACGTATTTACACAGCTCGAGAACCCATCTGTGGGGTATCTGCGTAGGCATTTATTTACTTCACATAATGTTTTGTGTATCTTCTAATGTATGCAAGTATACTTCAAGGTGGATAGGTCATATGGTATATCTACACCAGTGCGCTTTCATGTTCATCTTGCGCTTTCATCTGACGCATGCCTGAAGCGCCATAGCGCATGCCCTAATACTAGTTCGAGTCTTATGGCAATCAATATTGCATGCGCTTGACGCAAGAGGAATTGAAAGTTGAAAGCGCAAGATGAACATGAAAGCGCACGGGTGTAAACAATAATAGGTTAGAGTGGTAAGGACACGTTAAGCGAAGGGAAGAAAGTCATGTTACCAGCAGAGTGTTAATTAAGACTGGATGGATATACAAGTAGAGGTAGACTAAAGAAAAGATGGATGGATTGTGTGAAGGATGATATGGGTAAGAAAGGAGTGAATACTGAGATGACGACTGATTGAGGAGAATTATAGGCTAAGCGCATGCTAGGATGCAGGTAACGCAGCAGTATGGAAAGCCTATGTAAATAATTATTTAATATCTATTGTAGAGATACAGTCAAACAGAGAGAGGGCTTTTAGCAAATATTAGAGAACAATGCGCCGTGCGTTTTCTAGTATTGCAGCTATCGGCTTTAGCGTAGGGCTGATACTAAATATTTTTATTTTTATTACTATCATTACTCTCAAGATATCTTTTATCTTATTTTACAATGATTTTTTCTCTAAGTTTTGATGACATTTAATCATGTCAATTGTTTTATGTAGTTTAGCTTCATTTTATCTTTTGTAAATGTGAGAACTTCGTAGACTTGTCTATACATGTAATTGTGTAAATTACTATTATTCATATTCTATTTTTTTTTTCTTTTTGGTTAAATTTTGTACTAAAGACTTGGTATTACATTACTCACAGGTCAAGACTACATTGTTCTCTCTTAACTGTCCTAAATCGCAGTACTGTATTTACTGAAGTTGTTAAAGATATCCTTTTTTTAAAAGAGTAACCATGGAGTTTCTTGCCGGCTCTTCTCCATAGGAAACGACTAATTGGAACCGTGCACCTAAATTCAACTTTTCATAAGAGCCTGTATTGGTTTAGTGTTTTTTTTTTTTTATTGATTTGTTTTTGATAAAATTTTATCTGTCATAGTAGAGTTAAAAAATATTCACGTTGGTATTTTAGCTTCGGCATGATGATTCTTCCTACCGATAACTGTTATCACTGTTGACACTTCCAAGTCCATAAACCTGAGCCTATTAATGCATGTACGTTAAGTTAGCAAAACGGCGTACCACACAGTGCCATTAATACCATTTGTACAAACGCTTGCACAAGCTGATTGAGCAAGCATTTCGCTGCATGTAGTAAGACCCTGGCTATGACTTTGGGATCTATTTAATGAATTGGGATTTAAAAACCTTATCCTCGAGACCTTATTTATTAATCCTTCGATATTTATGAAGACTGTGTGTGTGTTACATGCTTACAAGGTATTATTTTGAGATTTGGCTCTAAAAGAAATCGTTTTGGGAAAGGTCCTTTCGTACTATCGTGGTGGGAGGATTTGTCACCTAGACTCTGCGTTACCGAATACTAGGTATACGGAGTGCGCCGGACGTTGTTGGAGATCGGTTACTGATGTAATAACGTCGCCCGAAGAGGCTCCTTTCATTCACCCCAAATTAGATTTTACATACTCCATCTGCCTAGCCTTTTCCCAACTATGTAGGGGCCATCTTCCCAGTATTTTATACAAATAGGTACTGGGCAATGCTTATATCCTAAGGTTAGACCGGTTGTTAGGCTTTCAGGCTTCTGACTACCAGTAACAATTGTCATAAGTATTCCTATAACACCCGGAACTGACTTCGTGCTCTCCAAGGCACGGAGGTGTCTTGATGTGTAACGAAAGGTCACCCATCTATGGGCTGACCGTGGCAAGCGTAGCTTAACCTTGCAAATCTTATGATTCGCGTGGTTTTTCCGCGCGGGACCCACGAGTTTTCTTCTTACGTACTCGTACCAGCGACACAAAGAAAAAGAAGAATCAGTATTAGAGCGGTTACACACTGCATCCGATTCAAATTCGTGAAAATACGGCGATCGTGTGTCCACCGCGACCGCTCTCGGTAGGTCCCAAAACAAGAAAAAAAACCGTGCACTGGCGTCGGCAATCTCGGGTGTAGTGGACAAGTGCAGACGTGCTATGTATTGCCGACATTTCGGCCCATCTCGATCTCGGGCCGAGTTCTAGCGGTAGCGCCGAACTACACACAATCTCGGCTGCCAAGATGACGGCGCTCGGATGACGGACGTGCGGTGGACACGCAGGCATAGTAATGTGTGTATCGCTACTTCGGCAACGTCATCTCGTTCTCGGTGACGACGGCAGTGGACAAACGCCCTTAGGTGTCCAGGGTATGCCATACATTGTTGAGGATTGGTTACCAATTTAATAACGTCGCTCAGAGAGGCTCCTTTCATGCACCCCTTTAATTTTAAATACTCGTGTCAACACAAAGAAGAAGCAGAATCAATATTAATCTGTTTTTAAATCATTTTAACAACATTTGGTCATTCATTTGTTCCTTGTCAACCCTATTTGTTATACATTAATGAGAGCCATTCTGCATAAGATTATTTGAGTGCAAGCGGAGCCGGCTCCTGCTGATTTAATGGATTAGCTACTTAACGTGCTGGAGGACCAGAGAATTGTTCTATAAATAACTGTTATTTATTAAACGGATGATTCTGAGAGAATATTTGCAACTAAAGTAACGATTTATGTATAGAGTGTTTACTTCATATTCTAATATAAACCGCATTATACGATTTGCGATGTTAAACAGCGCTTGCCACGGTCATTCCGTGGATGGGTGATCGTTTGGTACACATCGGAGACTTCGGAGAGTACGTTAAGCTATGTCTACACTAATGCGCTTTCATGTTCATCTTGCGTCTTCATCTGAAGCATGCGTGAAGCGCCATAGCGCATGCAATAGCGCATGCCTTATACTAGTTCGACAAAAGCGCATGCCCCTAGCGCACGCTAATCCGTCTATTGTATGTTGACTGACGACTGACCGAGACGCACCGGTGTAGACGATACGCTGCATGCGTCTTATGGCAATCAATATTGCATGCGCTTGACGCAAGAGGAATTGAAAGTTGAAGCGCAAGATGAACATGAAAGCGTACGGGTGTAGACATACCGTTAAACGTTGGCCCCGGGTGTCATGATAATACCTATGACAGTCGTTACGGATACTCAGAAGCCCAAAAGTCTGACAACTGGTCTAACTTTGGAATATCGGCATCGCTCAATAATGGGTTGCGCATGTCTGATGGCAGTCGCTCCGTGTAAAATACTGGTATTCAGCTGCATCTGGTTAGACTGGAAGCTGACTTATGAGCAGAGATCGGAATAGGTAGAGTATATTTACCTTAACTTCGAGGAAGGAAGTAAAATAGAGTGGATAATACCTCCTCTAAAATCCCGAAATAATTATAATTACGTTTTAATCCCTACAATTATATAATGGACTTTATTTATAGTTCCAAATGATTGATTTGAATAATCATGTAACATTTTTTAAGGTTCCGTACTATGATGCGTTAAGAAATTTTAAGTAAATAAATCATTCATTCATTCATTCATGTAACAATCATGTAAAACGATGTATGTAATAATTATGTAAAACAAAGCTCTTTAATTTAAAACTTTTAGTACGGAACCTTAAAAAATGTTATATCATTCTTCAAATAAATAATTTGTAACTATAAATTAAGTCCAATAAATAATTCGTGATTTTTAAATCCCGGGTAAAACGTCATTATAATTATTCTGGGATTTTATAGAAGGTATTATCCACTCTATGTTACTTCCTTCCTCGAAGTTTAGGTAAATATACTTTACCTATTCCGATCACTGCTCATAAGTCATAGATACAATGGAAAGTTTGATAAAATCTATCTCATCGTTTTTTTTAACGCGATATACAACTTCCTCGTTGTAATATTTGCATTCGATTGTTTCGATAAATTCGATTTCGCTTGATACATGAAAGATGACTGGACTGAAGGGCTATTAGCTATTAGTCACTCACGTGTTAAGAGCGTCATTTTCAGCTCGCTACTAACTAATAGCAATTTGCGTTTATATTAGTTTTTTTATTCCTGAACGCATTCGACTTCCAATACCGTTTTGTCGTAAGTAAGCATGTACAAAGACGGTTCAACGGTTCTATGCCTTTAAACAATCGTTTGTGCAAATATTTGCACAAGCCGTTTGCGCATGCAAGCCACTGCATGTAACATTTATCACGTTCAGTGCCGGGTGGCCTTCGGGAGAGCGTCCTCTAGTCACATTCGCGATGCTGGGTGCCCTCGTGGAGGGCTCATTTCAAATGTAGGTTTTTCTTAGAAAATACACCGTCATAAAAAGCAACAAGACCCTATTTTACTAGGTACCGTCCGCGAGGCCTAAGCTGAGCTTAGCATTTGTGTGAGAATGAATACAGACGCGTCCTTTGCTTGGTTTAAACAGGTTTATACTGCTTTTTGGCAATCGATTCTATGTGCACTCACACAAATGTAAAGCTCAGCTTACGCCTCGCCAGTTGTAGTAGCGTGCTTTATGACACGGATTTTAACATAATGCCAAGAACCCTCCACGAGGGTTCACTCTTAGCGCAAACGTAATGCCGATGACCCTCCTGGAAGGTCCACTAGCAATATACATAAACATGTTGTGTCCGGTTATAGACTAGCGATATTCTAGGTACATAAATATCAACTATTCTAGCTCACAAATAGAATATACACTAGGGTCCAATCCACTTCCCCGCTATTTGGCAGCCATTTTGCTTTTTTGTTGAGATATTCTCTATCTTAAAGTTATGAAAATGTGAACCCATTGTATCGTAATGTTAACGATAGACAATATTGCTGCCTTCCAAACAAGCCTACTTTGGTCTCAGTAGGACCAAAACTTTGAGAGATATGACTTTTTTTGTACACACGTACAGAATATCTCAACAAAAAATGGAAGTGAATTGGACCCTAGTGTATAGTGTATTTGTGTACTAGAATAGTTACTATATAAGTACCTAGAATATCGCTAGTACATGACCGGACACTTTGTATATGGCGGCTTGGCATTTGCGCTCTATGAAAAGTGTGGTGAACTCGAAAGTGTTAAGCAAAAAACAAATTACATTGAACAGATACGCAGTGGGTAATAACTTGGCTTATTATTTAGATTTATGTGCTAATAAATAATAAGGAAAACATAAAATGGATGACATTTCTTTTTATTGTTAAATCATAAATCGATTGCCTTCTGAGCCCCAATTACACCCTGGTTTATATATTCTCTGGAATTTGCACCATAAAAGTTTTTAGTGTAATATCTGACATCAATTCGGAACATCTCGTAAAACTTATCTCCCCCGCCTTAAAGCATAACTTTCAAATATTTTAAATGTTTTCTTTGATTGAGATAAAACTTTATTGCAGTTTATGATAGCAACATTTTATAGCCTTTAAAGTGAACTTTAGTAACTTCAACAGTGATGTTACCTATGTGAAACCAATTAGGTGTAGGTATGTATAGCAGTTCGCAAGGTAAGAGATTTTCTTTTATTTTTCATCTAGAAAAAACCTTTGATAACCTAGCGGTTTCAAGAGGCTCTAAATTTGAACCTGACCGCCTCTGTTTTTTCGATTTCATGTGTGGATCAGAATTTGATTATCACTTGCATTAACGGTAAAGGAAAACATCGTGAGGAAACCTGCACACCTGAGATGGCTCCATAAGGCGTGCATTACACAGAAGCGGCGTAAGTTGCAGACACGGCGCAGGCGCGTCGCTTTCATAATTTTTTTGCGAAAAAGATTTGAAGCGGCACAACAAAATGTATGAAAGCGACGCGCCTGCGCCGTATCTACACCTTATGCCTTTTATGTGCAATTCACGCTTAAAGTTTTCAATTGTGTGTGCAGTTCGCCAATCCAAACCAAGCCGCAACAGGCCAGCGTGGTGGACTAAGGCCTAAACTCTTCTCATTCTGAGAAGAGGCTCGTGCCCAGTAGTGGGACAGTAGTGGGCTGATTATGTATAAGTTTTCTTTAAAAAAACTTAGCTACTTGGTACTAACGTAAAATATATTCCTCTAACGAAAACCGTTCATTGCTAATGACACCACCAAATGATACCCCCAGGGGTGTGGTTGCCAAAAAGCATTTGTTAATGACACCACCGTAATGTTGGGATGCCACAATTAGTAATAATATAATATGTGAGTTAGTTTACACATACTCGTTGTTGCCCTGAAGGAACACTATTCATTAGTGGTATCTTTAACAAATCCTTTTTGGCAACCACTCCCCTGGGGGTATCATTTGGTGGTGTCATTAACAATGAACGACGAAAACTTGTCCGTAACTTCAATTTGTGGCTAGCAATAAAACAAAAACAGGGTTTTTCATGCATGCAAAGTGGGTAATCTCCGCAGAGTGATCCTCTTTCAGAACCCATTAAAATGTATGGACTTATAGATACACATACATTCAGAGATATACAAAACCGCCTTATTAGCAAAGCAGATCGAACACATATAAATAAACATGTAATTAATAATGTAGCTATTCATGTGTAGCTGAAAATGACCGCAACCCTCGGCAACCGCGGCCCGGCTGGGAAATCGACTGCCCTAGGGATTTAGAAGGTACTACATACATACATAATGATACGCTAATGATTGCTAATAGGAGGTTAGAGTTACGAATAATTCAGAAGCAGAAAATAGATATGTATTTTGTGTAGTGGATGTGTTGTTTAGTGTAAGGACCAATGGCCAATAAAATCTTGCAATGCTACATTTTTTGTAACACAACGAAATTATCTGCACGCAGCTATTTTCTCACAGTAACACTACAAGTAAGTAGTTGCGAGCTAGTAAAGGTGGATACAGACTTTGCGAGGCATGCGCCGCGAACGGCGCACAACGAATGCCTCAGCACGAGGCGTGCGTGTCGAAAAACTACACCAACATATGCTCGGGTCGAGCCATCGCGTGCGAAGCAAATGCCTCGTTTGTCTATCTTCATATTTATGGCGAGACATGTGCTACGCACAGGTGCAGTTTCATTTTCTCAGTCGAGGCGTGGATGGATATCGTACGCGACACACACCACGAACGTGCATGCGCTACTACGTCCACAACTAATGTAATGCTCGCACTGAGGCGCTTTGGTCTTGAGGCGTTTGCCGACATACGTTGGCTCGCCCTCGCACGTGCGTAGCACATGCCTCGCCACGAATATGAAGGTAAACACCTTGCGTGGCATTCGTTGTGCGCCGTTCGCGGCTCATGCCTCGCAAAGTCTGTATCCGCCTTAAGAATTTATTCGTCAAAAGTTGACAATACGTTAAGCCGTGTACGCACGAACGAACACGGACATCGCGAACACAAATAACGAACACGTTGTTTCCATGTGCGTACCATTACAAAACAGTATGGTCGACGAACACCTTCATAGTTATTCGTGTTCGAAGTTTGCGTTGTTCGTGTTCGTTCGTTCGTACACGGCTTTCGGACCCCTACAAGTTAATAGACATGTTTGTAATAACAATTGGCAGCAAACAATATTAATTATTCAACCATTTCTCCTAATTAAGAGAGCAACTGATTTGTAAATACCATGTGGTTTTTACAAATTGGCTTTGAAGCAGGCAATAAAATATCAGTAATAGTTTATGCGAAACAAAATAAATGAATTACGTATCCATGGGTCAGTGTGATGCGTCACTTTTTATCCGTAATTAAAACAAAAATGCCGTAAAATAATTTACGTAGAACTAAAATGAATTTCAATATTAAACTTAGTCCTAAGTCCTGACGGTAATTCTAGGAAATTTATAACCAACAACTACAAATAACTACGCCGTTTTAAACACAAGCATTTGACTATGTTGACCACAGTATTTTACTTGACAAACTTGAAGCTTACGGAATTAGGGGTAACGTCTTAGACCTTTTAAAATCATATTTATCCAATCGTAAACAATATACGGTTATTTCAAGAATTAATTTAAAAACAAAGAGAGAAGAAATTTTTAAATCGGATGAGCGTATGCCTAGCTTTGGAGTACCCCAGGGTAGTGTCCTTGGTCCATTATTATTTATTATTTATATAAATGACTTGCCAAAAGTGACCAAATACCCAATGTCTCTCTTTGCAGATGATAGCACGGTCGCCATCGCAAGTAAGGATAAAGAACTATATCAAACTGACATAAATGATTCCCTAAATTCAATTATTAAATGGCTTCACATAAATAATCTAAAAATAAATCTAAATAAGACTAATATTATCCATTTTTCGCAACGACCTAGTATTTCATCTGACATTAATATACTTCATGAAAATAAATTAATAACTAACACTCACGACGTTAAATTTCTAGGATTAACAATTGACCAAAAACTAAACTGGAAACCGCATATTCATAATTTGACCAAAAGGATAAGCAGCTCTGCATATGCACTTTATAAACTGTCGTCTGTTATTAATACTGATTCTATCATTATGGCATATCACGGGATGGTAGCATCGTTGTTGAGATATGGAATCATATTTTGGGCTAACTCACCTGACTTCCAACAAGTTTTCAAAGCACAGAAAAGGTGCATAAGATCAATGTTCCGACTTCATATAACAGACAGCTGCAAACCATATTTTTTACAGCATACAATCCTAACACTACCGTCAATATACAGGGCTACTGGTAATTCGACGTATTCCTTGCACCACGTTATAGGGGGGCTAATATGCAACAAATTTAACCCCACATATGTTCTACGAAATTCAATGGATTTCGAGATATTGCAATTTTTATATTATTTTTAATAATACCCAGAATTCCTTCTTAAACACTGTTTATCTCTAAAATATCAAATTGATCGGCTTTGATCATGATATTAGCTTGTAGCTGATACTTTTACAAAGCTTTCTGCGTATTTAACTGTTCTTAATGACCATCCAATTGAAAGTAATCATGAAAAGTTCAATAAGTGTATTAGAAAATCATCGAGGTACACGATAAAGAATGATGTTTATCTCAAAAATTTACTATGACACTAAGTGTACAAAATGCAAGACAAACATCCTTATTTAATCAGCTATCCAACCAGGTATAGACGTTCAAAAAAAAATTAGAAACTAATGTAAAAATATCTTATAATACTGACAAAGGCGATTTCTGAAAAATCTCTACAAGCACGCAGGTGGCCTATTAAGTGCAATTCATTGCATAATCCTCGCGTAGAGATTAAACAGCAGTCTGTCGGGCACTAACTGTCCTCTAAATGTCAGGATTAGATTAGGTCAGGTCGTTAGGTTATGTTTGGTCAGGGTTAGGTAGGTTAGGTTAGGATCTAAGTGTGCGAGGGAACACCGGGGTGGTTTTAGTCAGCAAGAGTCAAAACCCCTCTGCCCACCCCCAGGACGGAGGACATCCATGAGAATATAAAGTAGGCAAAAAAAATGGTTAGGTTAGGTCACGGTTAGGTTTAGGTTAGGTCACAACTTCGATGCCCTGGGATCTAGAGGCAAGGCCCCCGCGCTGAGATATCTGCACCTACGTCATCTGGAAGTTGAGGTTGCCATGCCGCCTCTCCAGCCACTCCTCCATTACGGGTCTTACCGCCACTTGCTTGGTTGCGCAAGTCGTTCCCTCCACAGCCGCTAGGATCTGGCGGAGACCACTTCGCTCAAGCGCCTCCTCGCTTTGGCGATATCTCAGCGCGAGGGCCCTCGCCTCCAGATCCCAGGGCATCGAAGTTGTGACCTAACCTAAACCTAACCGTGACTTAATCTAACGACCTAACCTGACCATTTTTTTTTGCCTTCTGGATATCCTCATGGATGTCCTCCGTTCTGGGGGTGGGCAGAGGGGTCTGTCAGACTCTTACTGACTAAAACCACCCCGGTGTTCCCTCGCACTTAGGTCCTAACCTAACCTACCTAACCCTTTTTTTTTTTTTTTTTTATCGTGGGAAAATCCTCATGGATACCCTTCGCCTGGGGAAGGCGAAGGGTTATGCCGGACTCTTACCGGCTAAAAACCCACGGTGTTCCTACTCCTGACCCTTGGCCGGGGTCACGGGATTCGCAGCTGCATGCACCGCGACCCCGGCAGGCCTCGGTCCGCCAGCCCCTGGCGGACCTCTCCTTCTGTGGGGCCTTGCCCCACGTCCTCCTGAGAGGCGCGCACGGAACACATGCGCGCCGCCTTCTCGGGCCTGTTACTGGTCGGGCGACGGGTCCCCTAACCCGTCGCCCGCAGGCCACACACTAGGGTGGCCGGAGATCGTCGCGCGCCCTCCGGCGGCGCCCGGTGCGTCTGGCGCGGGAAGGGAGAGTGGCCGTCGCCTCTCTCTCCCTCTCCGCTCCCTCCTTGGTCGCCATCACCACCTCGCAAAAGGAGGTGACGGCTTCCCACGCACTCTCGCTCCCGACCATGCACAGAACCACGGCCGGAAGCGAGAGGTCACCACCGATCGCCGCGACTAGTTCACGGCGCTGCGTCACCCACGCACGGCACTCCTGCAACGTGTGCAGCGCCGTGTCTTCCGGGCAGTCGACGCAGTGGTGACAAACCTACCTAACCCTGACCAAACATAATCTAACGACCTGACCTAATCTAATCCTGACATTTAGAGGACAGTTAGTGCCCGACAGACTGCTGTTTAATCTCTAAGCGAGGATTATGCAATGAATTGCACTTAACGGGCCACCTGCGTGCTTGTAGAGATTTTTCAGAAATCGCCTTCGTCAGTATTATAAGACATTTTTACATTAGTTTCTAAATATTTTTTGAACGTCTATACCTGGTTGGATAGCTGATTAAATAAGGATGTTTGTCTTGCATTTTGTACACTTAGTGTCGTAGTAAATTTTTGAGATAAACATCATTCTTTATCGTGTACCTCGATGATTTTCTAATACACTTATTGAACTTTTAATGATTACTTTCAATTGGATGGTCATTTAGAACAGTTAAATACGCAGAAAGCTTCGTAAAAGTATCAGCTACAAGCTAGTATTATAATCAAAGCCGATCAATTTGATATTTTATAGATAAATAATGTTTAAGGAGGAATTCTGGGTATTATTAAAAATAATATAAAAATTGCAATATCTCGAAATCCATTGAATTTCGTAGAACATATGTGGGGTTAAATTTGTTGCATATTAGCCCCCCTGTAACGTGGTGCAAGGAATACGTCGAATTACCAGTAGCCCTGTATATATTAGAGATTGCACTATTTGTTAGAAATAATCCTCAATTATTCCCACGACTATCTGACACAGTAGTTAGGAACCGCCGAGATAACAATAGGTTGAGAATACATGCGGCGAAGACAGAGATTATGAGAAAGAGTATTTTTTGCATGGGTCCTAAAATATTTAATAAATTACCAACAGAACTCAAAAATTTAAATATAATGCTATTCAAAAAAAGATTAAAAATCCTTCTAGTTAATAAATGTTATTATAATTTAAAAGACTTTATGAATGACTCATTTTAGACTTATGACCAATGCATGATGTATTTTTATTCTTGACATTTTATTATTATTCTTTTTTTTTAATTTTTGATTTATTTTATTATTTTGATTTTCAATGGAGATTACTCATTTGTACACCTTTACAGGTAAAACATGTTGGAATGTATAACAACTTATTGAACATCAAAAATACTATGTAATGTATGTATTATCACACATGTTTAGCGCAAATAAAATGATTTGATTTGATTTGATTTAAACAAAATAACAACTGTAGGTCATTCCAAACATTTAATAAACAGACCACAAACATTTAGTTTTAATTGCAATAACGAGATTACGAGACCTTGTTCGAATAGTTTCACTTTGCCTCCCCGTTGTCCCTTTGAGGTATGTACACCTTTTCAAATAGTTCGTTCATTCTTTCCCCATTGAGACAATACCCACCACCCACCAAACTATCCTCGCCAAAAGATTTATTACCGACAATAACATTTCCAGCTTTATTACCGCGCATTATAGATGAGATTTCGCTGTCGTAACTTTGATTTGGATTACGTGATGGTTTTGAAAATTGAATGTTATTCTGTTCGCTTATACCGCAAGCTGCTTGAAAGATTGATTCCAGCGCCAGTTGGTCTTGCATCCTTCTTTGTATGGCTGTTGCCTGGACGTTAGCTACTATGTCTTTATATTTATTTTCAAGTTTGTCAAGGGAACTGCTCAGTTCTGTTTGACTTTCTTCTGTCATTTCATTGACTACCTGAGCCCTCTGTCTAACTAGTTGAAGCTGTAATGAACATTCTGCTAAGTGTTTTTCTCTTTGTAATTGTGTTAGCTTAGCTTCATAAATTTTGGTACATTTGGCTTTTGACTTCTCCATCTTATTTAGTCGTTTTTCTAATTGTTGTGCTTTGAACCTTATGGTGTCGCATGACAAGTCCTCGTTAGATCTTTCCATAAATTTATTTAGCATTGCATGTAAATTGTTCTTTTGGTCTTCGATTTGGGTTTTAAGGCGTTGGATTTCTGCGTCTTTAACATCAGCCAGCTTGTTTTTCTCGTTAATTATCTCATCCTTAGATTTTTCCAAATCTTTAACTTCAATTGTAGCGGTATCCTGGACTTTGTTAACAGTCTCTTCGTAGTTTTGTCGTATTTCTGCTATTTTCTTTTCATAAATTTGTTTAATTTCATCTCTTGCGGCAGTTCTAACCTTAATTAATTCCAACTTATGTTTTGCTTCAATTTCTTCAATCTCATTCTTTTTTAACTCATTTGCATGATCTAATTGGTCTTGCAGATTACTTATTGTCTGTATCATAGTATTTCTAGAATCTTGTACCTCTTGCAGTTGACATTTCAAAGATTTTAAGGTGACGCTGCTGTCATTACTGCGTATAAATACATTTGTACCATTATCTACAACGTTACGACCACACTCAAAAATGAAATCTTCCTGTTTACCTTTGGCATCTTCTCTTAAAGCCACCAGCTCTTTTTGAAGCAGCAAATTTTGCATTTTGATTTCTCTTAGTTTCTTGACAAGGTTATTTGCTCTAAATTCATATTCTTCCCCGGGTTCTGCGTAATTTTTTTGAATGTCCGGGCAAGTATAACAAAACACATTTTCGGGATGAGAAGATGGGTATTTTTCTTTAGTTATTGGCATTACTGGCATGTCACTGCTAGTTAAACTTTCAGTAATTTTATCAAATTCTTGTGACAAATAACCTGCTTCAGAAATGTTCAACTTCTTGTTATCAAATATGACTTTAGTGCGTGGTTCCTCTGAGTTGATGACTAGATATTCTATTTCAGTTGAGGAATCCTCACTGTTTAGGTCATCGGACAGAGGCAGCAAATCAACGGGGGGGCGATTCAAGAATGGCATATCTAAAACACCTCTAGCAAGTTGGTAACAAAGCACAAATAAATACTTATTCCTCAGAGCTTTTTCATTAACTTTGCAGTCTGAGAGCCTTTGTATCCAAGAATCGCAGATTTTAATCACATTTTGGTCAACCAACTGTCCTAAGTAAGGTCTTAATAATTGCAAATACCTTTTAAATTCCAAGTCTAAGTTTGCAGTATCATTGTCTTCCATAATAGGGATATTGAGATTGCATTGAAATATTTCAAATTTTGCTTCGCCAAAGTGACAACATCAAAACGTCATAATCTTTATGTATAATAATATCTTTTTTCACTTTGATACGGCAGGTTATGGCCGATGCACTAACAGACTAAGGAGTTTTATCATGTTTGTACACTCTTTACGAAAACTACGAAAAATAGGGGCGCCACTAGTCATCTAGTTCCATACATTACATATTAATAATGTAATTAAAGTGAATGGAATTAATTCATATAATATGTCATATTAACATGGTTGTAAATCGCTACTAACATTATGGATCTTGGTTATCTGAATAAATGAATTTAATTATTATTATTACTGTTAAAGAAATTCTCTGTTACAACTTTGGTCAGCTTTATAAATTTTAATTCAATTTGAGCATCATCATACACATTTATCGCCTGATAAAGCACTGATTGACACACCCTATCCTACATTTAACCTCAAACGTATCACACGCCAACCTCCTATGGTATACACAGAGAAAGCTGATCCACCGCTAACAAGTGCACACAACATTCCTACTCGTATAACTTATACACAATTTAACTCAAATATTCTCTGAAAAGGCTTTTGTTAATCCGAGACTGTTCCAGTGTAGTTGCAAGCAAAAAGTAAAGTTTTTTGTCACAGAGGAGATTATATTTTTGGTCGCAATTTGCAGCACTGCATTTGTTGGGACTTATAGGGGGATATGCTATTTTATTTTTTAAGTATGTCTGTTTTTTTGATGTGCAGATTAAATACTTAGTTAAAAGCAGGCTTGGCAAATGGATTAGTGAACGTCATGTCTTCTTTTTAGCGCTCAAAAGAGTGGTAATCCTCCAGAACGCTCATTTTAGTAGTAATAGTGCTCTTTGTGACAGAGTTTATTCGAGGTGTTACTACCACCCCACCTACTTCTGCCGCTAAGCAGCGTTGCTATGTTTGAAGGGTATGGGTGCCCGTGAAATTACAGTCACATGATATCGCTAGCGGGTAACACTGGGCAATGTTGACAAAGGAAGGTAGTCGTCAATGTGGATCAACGCACCCGATGTTATAAAGGCGGTGGTCATTCGACGAAGCGGAACCTAACCGAGGTCCGAGTCCCACTAGGTTTCGCCCTTAAGGCTGTTGTTGCAGGTAGTCATGATGTTAGTGTAGTACAAGTAGTTAGCTTAGGTTAAGTATTTTACTTCCCCCCCATTGGCTGGAGACCCTTCAGGTCTCGACAATAACTGCTCGGTTACGTAGAAACGGTCCCCTAGGACCATCTACAGTAATCAAAAAGAAAAAAAAATGAAGCAGAGCATTCTGTGTTCATTAGCTGAAGAAGTCTGACCTTTTATATAAAAGGTTGTTGAGGGAAACATGCGTCACTTCCACGCAAAACGGCTATCGCTCAGCATTATGACTCTATGCAAGACAGAGCCCCAGCGCTGGTTTTCAGCGACAGCCGGCGCCGACGTAATGACGTCGTTCGGTGCAGCAAACAATTAATATTAATAAATAAATAAATAATATGATTTAATTTACAAGTGATATCTGACTTGCTTGTCCTTATTTTCTGATCTTGTAAGCTTTTGTAGATTAATATTTATTGTGATCTAGTTCATGTTACTAACACTAACGCAAATATATCTCTCAGTGTTCGAGAGTCTACAGAGTGTTAACGAATTTATGTAATTCCTTCAAACCGTATTCTATTAATGGTATAAATTAACCCCGCACGGGATTTAGATTGATTGAAAATAAAAATAAACTTTTTTTCCCAATTTTTTTTTTTAAATAATAGAAAATTTCGATGCCTATCATAAATGAATAAAGGCACGGCGACATAGCTGACGGGCACAACTAGTGCGATATCGCTCTACGCAGTCAGTTAACTTGGGACTCTAAAATTACTCAGATACTGAATACCATGGTTCATTTTTTGAAAAGTTTTTTTTGTTTATTCTGAAAAAAACGTTTGCAGGGTCAATCAGTGTCACCAGGAGATCACGCGGTTTGAAGGAATTACACGAATTCGTTTACACCCTGTATATTGGTTTTATTTACCTTGCTCGCAATCCTGACATACCGATATCAGCTATAATTGTAAAGATAGTTTTCAACTTTATCTCTAGGTTAGCAATTCACAATAAAAATGTTACCGTGGGTGGACGGTTAGCTTGTTTGCCAATCAATTACAAAGAAGAAAAGAAAGTATTTTATAGAAAGAACACGGTAGGTATGTGAAAAATAAATAACATCGATGGAAAAATAGGGGAGAAATTCTTTCGAAGTTTGCAAAGGAGTTATTTTCTGTTCTTGTCGCGCGAAACGGATATTGTACAGTGTTATGTCAAGTCATTTTGAAGTTTTTAAGGAATGACGTCATATGGTCGTAGTGTTGTCTTTTTTTAGGGTTCCGTACCGAAAGGGTAAAACGGGACCCTATTACTAAGACTCCGCTGTCCGTCTGTCACCAGGCTGTATCTCATGAACCGTGATAGTTCGACAGTTGAAATTTTCACAGATGATGTATTTCTGTTGCCGCTATAACAACAAATATTAAAAAACAGAATAAAATTAATATTTAAGGGGGTTCCCATACAACAAACGTGATTTTTTTGCCGTTTTTATAGATAATGGTACGGAACGACTCGCACATGGCCAGTTTTTTTTTTTTTTAACTTGGGCATTTACTTAATTGGTTTTTCAGTCTTGCTTATTATTTTTGTAACAGTTTCGAGATTTATGATAAATAAATAAAGGGCAATACCCTATTAGTAGTAGAATTACTTTCTATCATCTTCTTCTCATAATTGACGCAAAGTCTATTATGTTCTTAACTAACCACATATATAACGCAAAACCGAATCTATACAATCACAAAATCTATGGCTGTATACAATTTCCTCTGTACTCCCCGGGGGCAGGGGAACCTTTTATTATTCCCATAAGGAGCTTTGCGGCCATACGCGAGATTTAAATAACCTTAAGCCGATTCTCGAGATGGCCTGTTATATTTTTAAGTTCATTTACATAGATATTATGAATAAAATATTCTATGTGCTTATTTTTAAGCCTATTTTCTCTTGGATGATCAGCTATGAGACCCTTGTAAACACACGTCGCCAGTGATGTTATATAGGACTAGATCAGCAATGTACGGCACCGGCGCGTTACTACGTCGTATATGTCCACAGGCATATCTGACTTCAGTCGTCAGCTTGACGTCAAGTGAGAGATTGCTCCGCGATAAAAATTATCAAAATGGTAAAATGTGCAGTTAAAATTTGTATGTCACGATTGGTCAGGATCTGAAAAAATTAAATAAAGCAAGTGGTGCTAAATTTTCGTAAGATTATCCAAAAAAACATTACGAGACCAAATAAATTTATCAAATATTGTTTTTGCCATCAGTGTTACCAGTAAAAACGATTTTGATTTTGCCAGACCGTTGGGAGTTTAGTGAATGACCAATGTATGTTCATATAAGTCTAAATTATTTAAATATAGTTAATAAAAAATAAATATAATATTTACGATGACGCATTTTTTTTTCTTCCATAATGTACATAATTCGACCTTTCATAGTAATTGATTTCATTAACACCTTCATTTATTCTGGGGAAATTATGTAGATCATTGACAACTCTGGCCGTTTTTCCGATAACAGAGTCTTGTCTCATTCCAACATAATTAGTTTGACGGTAGAAGAAATAAGACAAATATAGTATTTTGAAAGATTGACATAATTTATGTATCCGTTTCAAAGCTACTACTTTAAACTCGTAAGTGGTTACGTTTTTCTGAATTTATTAGAAGGACGCTGCTCCTCTAGTATTATACAGGGCGTCCCACGACTTTGCCACATGGAGGGGAAGTACCTTAAATACTGTAGATAGAAAAAAATACTGAATGAAGACTTCATTTTTATTAAAAAAACAATACGAACTGCATTCAAAATTTTTTAAATAATCACCTGTCTGGACCGGGAATCGAACCCGCTAAATGTGAAAATAATTTTTTTTTTAATTTTATTGTACTAATCGAAAGGCTCAATCAGATACATTTATTTCTTCTAAATAACATAGCATCTAAAATAAAAGGAACACCATGAAATTTAACATTTATATGAAATAATAAGACACGTTTAACTCTGCAACTTACAAACAATTTAATTTATTAAATGCTCAAAATGTGTCTCTTCCTATGTATACAAATTGTAACTCTTTTAATAATCTCGCTTACCGTTGATTTATTTATTTTTTCATGGTGAATATTTGAAATAATACTTCGAAATAGTAATAAAGCAGAAAGTAGTACATAAAGTCAGTTGTTAAAAGCACGACGACATGGAGAAAATGCTATTCATTATTCTGAACAAAATTTTAAATTAAATGTCAAATTTCATGGTCTTCCTTTTATTTTAGATGCTATGTTATTTAGAAGAAATAAATGTATCTGATCGAGCCTTTCGATCAGTACAACAAAATTACAGTTTTTTTTATTTTCACATTTAGCGGGTTCGATTCCCGGTTCAGACAGGTGATTATTTAAAATTCTTTGAATGCAATTCGTATTGTTTTTAAAATAAAAATGAAGTCTTCATTCAGAATTTTTTTCTATCTACAGTATTTAAGGTACTTTCCCTCCATGTGGCAAAGTCGTGGGACGCCCTGTATAACCTCATTGCACGTCGCTGTGACAGCGCTGCGGTCAAAGACGAGTTTGTGCCGTTTTTTAATCGCTACTTGCTAGTGGGTCTTTTAGTACATCCTCCCCCTGTATCATATTATGTTAGACCATATCATAGAATAGAATAGAATAGAAATATTTATTTGCTTAGAATGTAGGTATTACAGATAAGGTGTTAACAAATTGTTAGCGAGTCCATGTACATTCTACCTTACGGCATGCAGAAATTAAAAAGTACAGCTAAATTTTAAATTAAATCAAAGTTGCTAGTGCTAGATTATAACATAAAATTATATTTTGGATGCGAGGTTGTTAATTATAAAATCTTATAATAGATATCTTAACATCTAAAATTTAAAGTAATAAAAAAACTATATGTATAAATTCAAATTAAAGTAACTTATCTTTTAAAAAATCTGTAACAGAGTAATAATAATACAGAGTAACGGAGGTGGAAGTGTCTAATGGCGTAATAGCGGGGAAACCCATTCCGGGTCTTTTAAACCCGCGACGGCGAAACCGGGGCCACACCTCTCTACACCCCTAGCCGCTCACACGTTTGTTGCCCTCTTCGCCTATGTACTGGCGGCTTTTCGGGGGGCCCAGCTAGTGAGCTGGCGAGTCACCGTCTGCCAGTATATTTCAAATTGAAGCTTGAAAGGCAGACGCCGTTTTCTTCCGGCAATAGAGGTTATCAGTCCACCTAACACCCCCTCCCATAGACCAGATATTTTTCACCACATTTTACAATAGTCTTGCACCCACCTGGAACGGTCCATGACTGTACTCCAATAGTGCAGCCGTGGATAGTTCCCGGTTGGTGCCCCACCCCATTTTAGATTAAAGTTCTCAAAGGGGCCTCTGCGCGTTGGACCTGTGTCCCCGTGTATGCCTTCCAAAGGACCGGACATCTTCCGCACGGAAGATGAGCCGTGAATTTAAGAGAGATACAGAGTAATATATCATATTATAGTATGTATTATATTATATTTATACAAAATTATAATGGCCAATCTATAATTTTGAACGATGTTGCCTGTTTGACATTTGAGAGCACATTGATCTAAAATTTGTTATACGACCTCATGTGAATACTTAGTAATTAAACTGGGGTTATTGCCCTACGAAAATATCAAAGGTTTCTCATTATTAAAGCGTTGTACCACAGTCTGGAGTAGGTAGTAACACTGTGATAATAGTATATAAACGTTTTACATAATAATTATAAAGCACCTTAATATTAACTAAGGTCGTGCAGGGATCTTTGAACCTGAGGTAATCATAAGGCAGCCGTTGCCAAAATCCCACGTTAATAAACTTACAAACCTTCATTTGACACCTTAAAAGCGTTTGTACACCGCCGCTGTCACCGAGAAACGAGATTATTTCGGACCGAGTTCGGAACGACGTGACGGCGATCGTGTTTACCGCGTCCGATCTCGGTGGTTCTCAACACAAGAAAGAAATCCGTGCACCGGCGCCGTCAATCTCGGATGTAGTGGACAAGTGCAGATGTGTTTTGTATTGTCGTCATTTCGGTCTGTCACGATCTCAGCCGAGTTTTAGTGGTAGCGCCGATTTACTGACAATCTCGGTGGCTGAGATGACGGCGCTCGGATGACGGACGTGCGGTGGACACGCAGCCATAGTAATGTATCGCTACTTCGGCAACGTCATCTCATTCTCAGTGACGCATGACGGTGGCAGTGGACAAACGGCCTAAGGGCTAGAATTTTGAACATTCTTTTTCTCTTGGAGATGCCTTAATGAAGTTTCTTGCCAGCTCTTCTCCATAGGACCTACTTTTTGGAACCGTGCACTTAAATTCTCGAGACGTTTTCTTAGTGCATGTACAGTGCCTATTCGAAATAAAAAACTTTGAATTTGAATGTCCGGCGGCACCTCTGTCTTGTAGAATTAATGTGCGGAGTGCGGAACAGAATTTTACTATCATTACGCTAATGGTCAAAGAAAACACACACCTAAAAGGGGTGTTAAAGTAGCCATAATAATAAGTAACTTTTGTTCTACCACATTCCCCATAAGTCAATAGTTTAAGAGAAATAGCTGTTCAAAAATTACATAAAAATATGCTAAAATCTGTCTATCCTCAGCTATGATCAGCTATGTTTACATTTTAGGTCATATTTGGGGTCACGAATTAGAAGCTCCATTTTCTGAATTCGTAACTAAAGTAGGGACGAATAATTTTTGAAAACACTACAATTTTTTTTTTTCATCGAATTAGATATTATCGAATATTTAAATTTTAACACTTGCTTTAAAACGGTCATCAGTGTTACTTTAAGTGGCCTGCGGATTAGTATCCCCCTTCCGACTAACCTTGAATAGATTACTCTTTCTAGCTACGAAAAGCTTTAAACATGATAATAAAGCTCAAAGCACCATATTAAGTTCTTTGGTCCTAATGCAATCAAATTGGTCCTAATTCCCCAAACACTGTTTTCAGTACCGTAGAGTAATGAAAACGGTTTAGTTTCCCAATCACGGTATTGATTACCTTAGAGTCGTCAAAATTGTCTTTAAACCCCAATCAGATAATTTAGTGCTAGTAACTAAGATCTTAAACACAGAAACTTACCGTAGTGACTCAAGAGCTCGCCTCATAGGTACCGTTATATGACTTAATAAAACTGACATAACTTGGAACAAAAGGAGTTATATTCGTGTGTAATAATGTAGAATAGAATAGAATAATTTATGTATTTGTTTAGTAAAATTTTGATAGAATGTAAATAAATAAAATCAACATGATTGTTTTGTCATGAACTGAAATACAAATCTGAAGGACTCGGCTTAAACATAAACTAATTTAAAATGATTAACATCCGCTTCTGAATTAAGAATTCGAAATAAGCAATACTTAAGTAGATAGTATATGAGTAAGGAGTTGTCAAAAAAATGCTTTAAAATCCGTAATTTTTTTGACATTTCCGTACTCAAATATTACTTAAGTACCTACTGCTTATCCTAGAATTGTCAATTCCTGGAGGTAAATCAGTTATACATTATTCTATCTTCCATACATATATTATAATAAATCTGTAGACATTGGCATGTCTGAACATTGGAAATAATTAAATAAAATAACGGGGGATTAAAGGATAACCAATAGAATCCATTTCGATCATTTTTGCAATTTTTGTCTGTTTGTCGGTATGTTTGTGCAGGCATCACGTAAAAAGTACTGATTTTATGCGGTTGACTTTTATAGATAAATATTGTGCGTATTTCGGAATAACATTTAGTTTTTGTTTCATAGTAATTGGTTCGCTCAATCAAAAGATATTAGAATTTAAAGTTATCAAGAAGAAAGTTTAGTTATTGCGACAAAATGTTGGTTTCCGACTTCCATGTAGACGGAGTCGCGGTATACATAAATTAGATATAGATACTACGCAAAAAACAAAGGCTGCAAAGGAAATATATTCACGAACCTACAAGTTTCTTGAAGCATATTTACGCATATTCAAAAAGTAATTTATCCGAATCTTTACGACAGGCGCAGTGCGTTCAAACATCAATCGTCAGTTTGTCTGTCCCGTCACGTACTTACAAACTACGAGGGTGTCAAGATTCGAGGTATTTGTCGTGAAAGAAAAATGTTTTGTCATGAACGTGCTACTGTTGATACCCTAGTCGTGTGATATGATTTCGCTTGTAGTTCAAACAATTTTTGTTTGATAAGTGCTCGGTGAGGTGGGATTAAAGCATAATTCTATCGTTTTAAATAAGTTTTGAGTAAAGGGCTGCAGACCGCAAACTGCAAAAGTAGTATCGCTTGCGGTGCAATCTGCGGCTGCAGTCTGCGGTTGCAATTTTGCAGTCGCTCTCGGAATAGCACCTTTAAAATGCACACCTTAAAGGCGCTATTCCGATGGCGACTTGGTTGCAGTCTGCAGTTTGCAGCCCGTCTCGGACTTGTACTTTAAGATAAAGCAGCCTGCAATGAAGAATTAAATTTAAGTCTTAGAAAAAAGAAACATAATAAGAGATTCTTGGACCATACTATGAAGTGTAAACTATCATAGTTCTCTCATCGTTCCGTTGCAGGAGAGGAATGGCGCTATACAGAATGAATAGCGCCCTATACAGGCCCTGAACAGAACTAGTCCGGGGACCCAATTATCCTAAAGCTGGCTTCCCACGGTGCGTGGTAGCGCGCACCGGCTGTGCGTGGTATCATCCGTGAAATCACGCACCGTGAGAAGCCACATTAGGCTGAGCATCCACCAGAGCTGTGCGAGGAAAATGTGCGGTACGAAAATGTGAAACGGTGTGACCCTATCCACCAGAGCTGTGCGAGGAATGTGCAATGTGTTAATGTGTAATGTGTTAATGTGAACAAATGAGCGGTGCGAGGATAGGTAGCGGACTCTTTTTGAATATGAGTGAGAATAATACACATTCCTAGCAACACATTCCTCGTAACACATTCCTCACAACACATCCCTCGCTCGCATTTGTTGCTTGTTTTGTATGAGCAAAAACCTCGCACCGCAAAGCCTATATCCACTAGAGCTGCGCAGAGCGAGGCTAGATAAATGAAATGATTCTATTGGTGCTTACAAAACACATTCTTCGCTTCGCAGCTTAGCACAGCTCTGGTGGATGCTCAGCCTTATGAGGGTGTGTGATGTCATGTGGATACGGCGCACCGGTCCGCACGCCTCCACGTTACCACGGACGAGTCTCTTCTCATGGTGCGTCGGTGCGAGCTCGTGTGTCGCGGTGCGCGCTATCACGCATCGTAGGAAGCCGGTATAAAATAAATCTTGATAAATTACAACCGAAATAAGGCCGAACCATTCATTCATACAGTTTTCAATTTCAAAAGCTGTCTTTGTTTGACGCAAAACCTATCATTTTGTCAGTTTTCGTAAACAAAAACAGACTGATAGCGATTACGCACTGCATCCGATCCGAATCCGTGAAAATACGTTCCGAAGTAGCCATAGAACTATTTGTATGGTAGTTTACGCACTACATCCGGCATCCGCCATCCGATTTCTATCCGTCATCCGTGAGTTTCCAATTCGGAAGAAATATTGACGGACCGAAGTAGACGTAGTAATGTTTGTATGAACGCTTTCGCACTACCTCGGATTCAAATCGGACGCCAAATGGATATGCCAAAGATGGCCCCTGAATTGTTTGAATTTGGATCAGAGATCGGAATAGTGCGTAAGCAACATCCGAATTCGGTCCGAGATTTTTACTCTAGATCGGTATTTTCACGGATTCAGATCGGATGCAGTGCGTAATCAGTAATCACTCTGACGGTTGTAGTTCGTTTACGACAATTTTATTTGTCGAATTGGTGGCTAGGTACCTCTACTTTTTTCTTTTGAAAATTCATAGACCGCCCGCTGTGGTAAGATATACCCTCTGGGGAGTCTTGGGTGATACCCAGGAGGTGGTGATACTGCCACTAGGTGTTAGCGAGTGCAAACTGGAGACGCGGTCACAATTTCGAAATCTCGCATATTTTTAGGGTTCCGTACCTAAAGGGTAAAACGGAACCCTATTACTAAGGCTCCGCTATCCGTCCATCCGTCTGTCACCAGGCTGTATCTCATGAACCGTGATAGACAGTTGAAATTTTCACAGATGATGTGTTTCTGTTGCCGCTATAACAACAAATACCTACTAAAAAATAGAATAAAATAAATATTTAAGGGGACTTCCATACAACAAACGTGATTTTTTTGCCGTTTTTATAGTTATTGCATGGTACGGAACCCTTCGTGCGCGAGCCCGACTCGCACTTAGCCGGTTTTTTTTAAATAACGCATTTATTTTTATTCAGAAACCTAAAATGCATTTAGAATTGGGGTAGGTATTAATACTTTATTTTAATAAAACACGATCATCATCTGCCTAGCCTTTTCCCAACTATGTTGGGGTCGGCTTCCAGTCGAACCGGATGCAGCTGAATATCAGTATTTTACATGGAGCGACTGCCTATCAGACCTCCACAACCCAGTAACTGGGTAATACGATACTCTTGGTAAGACTGGTTGTCAGACTTTCTGGCTTCTGACCAACAGTAACAACTGTCAAAGATCTACAAATGACAGCCGGGACCAACGGCTTTACGTGCTTTCCGAGGCACGGAGGAAACTCGCTATGGTAAATGGTCACCCATCCACAGATCAACCTCGGCAAGCGTGGCTTAACCCGGAAGATCGGTCTATGCGGCTGTAATTATTTAGCCACGAGCTCCTCCAATCCTCCTCCTTTAATAAAACACGTAATTAAAATATTTTTATCAGGTTTTCGGTAAGGTTATTAAAGGTTAGATACTTACATAACATCATCAGCCCATTACTGTCCCACTACTACACACGGGCCCCTTCACATAATGAGAAGGGTTAAATCCTTAGTCCACTATGCTGGCCTTGACGGACTACACACTAAAGAATGTCGTCGAACTCACATCGTTTCTTAGTCAAGTCATGTCGAAGAAAAGCTTTGTCGGAGTACAGTAGTGTGGCGCTTAAGTTATTTCGAACTAAAATGTTGTCGAAATGAAGACGTATCAGAGTAAATAAATAAATAAAACATAAAATGAAAATGTTTTATTTTTTATTTATTTATTTACTGCTCCATCCGTACAGACAAAATAATTATAGGTACTTATCTAATAATTTCGCAGTAGCATCGTGTCTTAGATACAGTATTTCAGAGTAGTGTATGTTGAATTTGACTTAAGTCGAACTAGCATTGTTGTCTAAGGGCCGATTTTTCAATCGTCAGATAAATGTTATCCAAGGAATAAATAAGATGGTTTGACATATTTTCTATACAAAAGCTGTCAAAACTTCAAACTTATTCCCCAGATAAAATTTATCTGACGATTGAAAAATTAGGCCTAAGAAGAATGTCGTCGAACTCACATCGTTTCTTAGTCAAGTCATGTCGAAGAAAAGCTTTGTCGGAGTACAGTTAGTGTCGCGCTTAAGTTATTTCGAACTAAAATGTTGTCGAAATGAAGACGTAACGGAGTTTCATGTTGTCGAAGTAAAATCTTGTCGTAGAACGATTTGTCGAAATTCAGTTTGGGAGTCAACTTTGTGTAGCACGATGTGCAGTGTTCCTCAAAAGATCGAATTCAGACCCTCCTATTTGAAAGGCAAGCGATCAACCAATAGGCTATCACGGCTATTAAAATAAAAAGCAGTGGCTCCAAAAAACCCCACTTACAAAATATCCTGCATCGCCAAAACAAATACTTAATTCCTTGAACCCTATCCAGTAACTAGGGCTAATGTTAGCAATCACTTCGTTACGAACAATGCACAAACCATTAAGACTAATTCGCCTATATACTACTCATTGTTCTACGTACCTAAAATCCCTAGTCTAAATAACCCTACTGCCAGCGCAAACCCAACCCTATCAGTTCGAAATAGTGTTAATTTTCGAATGATTGTTGTTTACTGTAATGGTACTGATCACGCTTGGCGTTTAGTATCCTAATTGGAGTGAGAGGTAGGTGTAACGGAACGTGTAATGTTGGTGATGTGTTTAGAGTGACGTCATTAGGGATATGTACTGGTTACGTCTCGGTGCTGGTAAGGATTAGGGTTAATAGGCTGATAATCGTCCAGTATGAGGTGATGGAAATTGAGAGATTCAGAAAACAACAGCGGCTGTCGTTGCTGTTGTTGGAAGGTGAATCACTGAGCGTCATCGTCAGACCCTCGGTTCGATTACAAGAAAAATTGCTGGGAAGTTTGTTGCGCCGTTTCTTCTTCACAGCAAAAACACTAGGAAGCGGTGAGAGATGGGCACTTTTGGGGGCAGTCTTATGCGGGCTCTACACTCGCAACGCGAAGGTCGCGAACCGCGAGTGTGGATTTACTATGAAGAAGAAACGGCGCAACAAACTTTCCAGCAATTTTTCTAGTACTGCAATCGCGTTCCCCGTCCGGTGGCGGTTTTCTGGTCCGTGTCAAAGGGTTTGCGAAGCGCGAACGCGAACGCATCCACACTCGCGGTGTGTTCGCAGATGTGTTTGAGACGCAGTGACAGGCGGACGTAACCAAAAATGAGCATCGAGAGGAGTAACTAGTGTTCCTTGAGTGTTATCAAGCAGAACCCGTGCTTTGGCAAGCCCAACATATTAAAGTACACAGTGTCAGAGCAGCAGCAACAGTAACATCCACGTCCATTTCAGTCAAATGCGCGAACGTATGCGAAAGGCTGCGAATGTAGAGGAGGGCTATATTTTTCGCGCCGCGTTCAAGTGCGAATCGCGCCCGCTTCATATGTAACGATATATGTAATGAGATTTGAAGTTTTAACCGACTTCAAAAAGGATGAGGTTCTAAATTCGGCTATTTTTATGTTTTTTTTCCTCAGATCTCCGTCATTTAAGAACCGATTCGAAAAATTCTTGTTTTGTTTGAGAGGGTATACTTTTCGTTTGGTCCCATATCAATTTTATTGAAATTAATTCAGCGCTTTTTGAAAAAATCAACATAAACTTTAAAAATATACACAAATCGCATATAAACGACGTTCTAGTTATAGTAGTGGTCCGAGAATTTGTACACTTGCAATTGTAATTTGTGGCACTAAAAAATATTAAATAAAATAACCGACTTCAAAAAAAAAACTAAACGGAGTAAAATAATTGTCATGTAATAAAATTATCAGTTTCAGAAGTCGGTGTAATTCCACGCTGAAACAAATTGAATGCATTGACTTATGAAACTGATAATTTAAATAATTGTAAGTATTACATGTATGATAATTATTTTACTCCGTTTAGTTCTTTTTTTTTTAAGTCATTTTTTACTTTTTTTGTTAAAGTTTGAATTAAAGTATAACTGAACCTTAAAAAAAAAATAAACTTTAAAAAAGTAAAAACCGACTTCAAAGAAAAACTAAAAGGAGTGAAATAATTACCATAATATAAAATTAACAGTTTCAGAAGTCGGTGCAACTCTACACTGAAGCAAATAGAAGCCACCGACTTCTGAAACTGTTAATTTTATATTATGGTAATTATTTCACTCCTTTTAGTTTTTCTTTGAAGTCGGTTTTTACTTTTTTAAAGTTTATTTTTTATTAAATACGTTTTAGTGCCATAAACTTAACCCCCTCCTCTTCATAACCCTTCTTTTTGGCTTTGACGTAGTCGGGCATAAAAAGCCCTTTCAAATGATACCTTACACGATATAATGAAAACATTCCAAAGGGGGAGGGGGGGGACATGCACCCCCTCCTCTTTTCCAGTAGTCAGTTCCCAACAACAAATATAAACAAAGCAATATTAGTAATTTGAGAATTTTGCTTTGATCCGATGAGGAGTTCCGTTCCATATCTCTGAAGTTCATAGTCTAATCGTAACAAAATTTATATGGGACCAATCGGGAAGTATACCCTTTCGAACAAAGAAAGAATTTTTCAAATCGGTTCATAAATGACGGAGATATGAGGTAACAAACATAAAAAAAAAAAAAAAAAAATACAACCGAATTGAGAACCTCCTCCTTTTTGAAGTCGGTTAAAAAGTAGAAACCACTTAAAAAAACTGAAAATCTGCGAGCCACTTAAAGTATGACTGTTTTAAAGCAAGAGTTAAAAGTTCAAAATCCAATAATATTTATTTCCATGCAAAAAGCATAAAATTTTAGTTTTTTTAAAAAATCTTCATACGTGCTTCAGTTATGAATTCAGAAAATGAATCTTGTAATTCAGTTAAGACCTAAAATGTAAACACACCTAATCATAGCTGAGGATAAATAGATTTTAGCGATTTTTTTATGAAATCTTTGAACCGCTTTTTTCATTGGGGAAAGTGGTAGAGTGGTGGTTCATTATTGTGGGTTCTTTAACACCCTTTCGGATTAGTACCTCATTTCCGACTAACCTTAATAATAATTACCATAATACACCGTGGGCCCGAGAGGTACCTGAAAGATTTTAACCTTCGATTCCGATGCCTAATTGGAGAAGAAAAGCTAGGATATGGTTTGTTGAATAAAGCTTAATTTTCGAAAGGAGAATGACCAAAAGTGGTACCAAAAAGTCTCGTGCATCAAGATCAAAATATTATAGTAATTATTTTTATATTTTTTTATGACATTACGCGTCGGGGATTTGATTTTTGAACAGGGAATTAAATTTAAAGTTAAAAAGTGTTGATATTGTTAATTCCCTTTACATGACGTTCCGTTTCACATGATTTATGATTACTACAACCTTGAATTTTGAAAGTGTCATGATCACATCTTTCAAAAAACATGTAAAAAAAATATGCTTTGCCCATTCTACATTACTTAATTAAAAACAACTAGAATAGATTAGAATTTTAATTTAATCGAGTATCATTTTTTTATCTATGGTTAATTGGCCGTTCACAGCCGGTCATAGAGATGTAGAATGCAATAGATGCGGATTACTATTTTTAGAGCAATAATAAATCGTTTGTGATATGTCCACATCGTCAGGTTATTTAGACTATTTATAAAATCTGCGAAACTCGCGTTTTGTTTACAAAAAGAACTTTTGTAGAAGTTAATATGAAAAGTGTAGTCTATAAAAAACAAAGTTTGACTTTGATGCAGCATGGTACGGGACTCCATAGATCCATGAGCATTAACCTTTTCATTAATTATGAAAATTCACAAATCGAAAAATATCTATGGGAACAAATCCTATGAACGTGGCGTTGCGACTTTTGTCATACCATATCCCACTCGCCGTATGTCTTATTTGTGGGTCTCCTTTGTTTTACCGAAAAGAAATTGCCAAATTATCACTTCCCAAACAAATTTTCGCATAATTTCATTTGCCAAATTATTACCTACCAAAAAATCTCTTTACAAATAGTTGTTACGAAAACCTATGTTTGGCAAGTGAACGTTTGAACAATAACTTGTTCACAGTGGCGTGCACATAGATTTCAGACAGGGTATGCAGAAAAAAAAAGCTGGGTTCGTCATGACCACGGAATGCTAATTCAGGTTTACCTAGAAAACAAACTACATCAATCAACCGTTTGAAGATGTTTCTATTTCTGTCATCTTTCACGTTGTGCCTCTCAATATTTAACTAGGTATAACTGGCTATTCAAACTAGTCTCTATTCTACCTTTACCAAATGTTTGGAACTTTTAAGCAGGATTCTAGACGTTTTTCTGAAGAATCATGCCTAGCAGCCGCTTTGTGGAAATTATTTAAATCTGAGTATCCACTAGGTCCAAACATTATTTTTAACTTGATTTATAAACAAAATGCAAGGGAAACAATACAATGTATTTGTGTGTACACAACGAGTTAGCCAGTAACAGTCAGCATAAAACATTTTATGAAAATAACTAGTATTTATTACCTTTTCTTTGAGTTAAATCCAACCCGGGTACACACCTTCCCTTTGCAATCAATTTAACTGTTTCCTCAAAAGATAACGTGAAAACGCGGCCGATTTTAATTTATCTAATACACACATTTCGCCAGCACAGGTCTCACAGGGATAATTTTCCATTTTTACAATAAACTTACTAAATAATTAATCGACAGTCAATCACTTGCGCCAAAAAAACAATAAGGCGAAAAAACTTTGCAATTTAATACGTTACGAACTAATTCATACGAACCTTAGAATAAGTACTAAAGCATAGAAGGCGCCTCGGTACTTGAAAAACGTACAGGGGCATCTGTCAAACAAGAGCAATTTCGAGATTTTGAGCCAAAGCCACGCTACCAAATTAAATAGCCCGCCACTAGTACCGCCTGTCAAACGGCAACGACATTTTAAATTTTGTCGTATAATACTTGTGTCAGTGGCGCGGTGATTTGAAAAAATATTTTAGTCTAGAATTTATATTTAATTAATTGTGTTTTGTGTATGTGCACATTGTTCTTATAAATAAGAGTGTGCGCTATGTCCTGAATAGTAAAAAAATGTAAATCTCGCAAGGGATGTACAAAAAATACTGCTTTAGTACTTATTCTAAGATACGAACGAATGAATCATTTGGTTAATCCGACTAAAATAAGTCGACCCTCTGCAATCAACAATTCAGCGGTGCTTTTACGTGTTCTCAATTTGGACGGTTTACAATATAAGCTATGCCTCTAAAACTCCAACACGCGCAAACATTTTCACGCACACAGTCACACTTTTTGCTGCGTACTACACGAGATGCGTTGTATGAAGAATAAGCAAGGCGTAGTACAGCTTATGCTCACGAGGTGCGCGGGGGCGCAAATGTTCGCCGCCATCGAGTTAGTTTCAAAATAAAGTAATAGATGGCGCGTAAGCTAAACTACCACGATTTTTTTGAATTATAGTTATTTATCATTTAGAGTTATGTATGTATGGAACTACAGGGTATGCAGAGCTTATTTGCATGTATGGAGTGCACGCCACTGCTTGTTCACCAACTAGTACTTTTACCATTTTTTATCTAGTCAAATATTTCAGTTGGTATAACATATTTTACGCAAAATAAAAAATATTTTTCTAGCACCGCTGCCGCGGCACGCTCGCTTCGCTCGCTCGGCTCGTGCGTTGTATGGTCACAGTTCTAACCTTTTTTTTTTTTTTTCGTGGGAAAATCCTCATGGATGCCCTTCGCCCGGGGAAGGCGGAGGGGTATGCCGGACTCTTACCGGCTTAAAATCCACGGTGTTCCTTCTCCTGACCCTTGGCCGAGGTCGCGAGATTCGCAGCTGCATGCACCGCGACCCCGGCAGGCCTCGGTCCGCCAACCCCTGGCGGACCTCTTCTTCTGTGGGGTCTTGCCCCACGTCCTCCTGAGAGGCGCGCACGGAACACAGCGCGCCGCCTTCTCGGGCCTGTTACTGGTCGGGCGACGGGTCCCCTAACCCGCCGCCCGCAGGCCACACACTACGGTGGCCGGAGATCGTCCTAACCTTTTTTTTTTTTTTTTTCGGGGTGGAAATCCTCATGGATGTCCTCCGCCCTGGGGTGGGCGGAGGGGTATGTCAGACTCTTACTGACTAAAACCACCCCGGTGTTCCATCTCACACCTGCGCCGAGGGTCGCGGGAACTTACGACACTTCCGCAACCCCCGGCTGAGATCGTCCTAACCTAACCTAACCTAGCTGTTTCGACTTAAAAAACATTTATGCGTGTTACAATAATTTGACTAAATGTTTATTGTCTAAAGATTGTTTGCTGTAGTAAATCATTTGATTAAAGACCAAATGCCTTAATGATATTATCCTTGATAATATTCTGCCAAGTAAACATTTGACCAAATGAAAATGTGCGTACTAAAATTATTCCAAATATTACATTGGTATAAAAAAGGTTGCTAAAATTTGTTTGGGTAATGAAATTTGGCAAAATCTTTTCGGCAAAACGGCAGGATCCCCTTATTTGTCATTGAGGGTTGTGAAGTGAGAAGTTTCTTATCCACTCACACGTTATTTTATAAATGTTGCCAGTTCAACCTAATGTATCATTTATAAGGAAGTACTTACTAAAGTTAATTGATTTATTAAGTACCGAAAAAAAAAACTGATTTGGACTTTCATTGATATAACATTTGACTCATAATACCATCAGAAAAGCGTAGTTAAAATCTTTCGGGTACCTCGGGCCCAATGTATAATACAATTTACAATTTCCAAAGCCAGTGCTAAGTCACGCTGTATCGAAGAATTGAAAACTATGTGAAAATAAAAGCAGAGACTTCAGAAAATGTAAAGTACTGCATTCCTCTCTGCCGTACGTTGACTAAAAGGCAGTTAAGCCACAGTTGGTCGAATTTGAGGTTTTGATGCCATTTTATAGAGTTTAAAATTCTCTATCGTCCTGTCTTGGAATTGTTTTTATATCTGTTGTAGTTGCGAAGTTACACATAACACAAAGGCAGTTAAGTACACATTTTTACTTGCCTTCATACGCTAAACAGCAGCTAAGCAGCAAAACTACGCAAAATAGAGGTTAACCACCTTTAACTGCCCGCACCAAATATCAAACATTGATATCATACTTAACTAAAAAGACGTTCTTAAATAAAATAGACAAAAATGCAGTAAATGGACTTTAACGTCTTTTTTATGAATTCTGTCATATTGCTAGGAGTATATAATTACTTATCTCAAAGGCAGTTTAACGAAAATACTACACTTAAAGGCAATTATGGACGGTTAGCTGCTTTCTGAAAAAGTATTCGCTGTTAACGAATTTACATAAAAACTTGTCTAAAAAGCAGTCACCCCCTTTATGATTTTTGATTTTTCTGACAGTTTCTAAGCTAAAAGGCAGTTGGCTAGCTTTGCTAAACAAAAAAGCAGTTTTCTGCGCTCGCGTTAGACAAACGCTCGTCGGCGAAGAACCTATAGGGGCATGCTATACGCTCAATATTTATCACGATATTTTAATCGGGATCCTGGATTGTGATATTTTTTGGGAGATTAGATCAATGTATTGATTGTTTAAGCGCTCAATAAATAGCCATCCAGGATGGCGATCCAAATATCGTGATAAATATTGAGCGAGTAGCATTCGCCTAACGGTTGTGCAGGTGTGACACGATTAGCATAGTCCCGCCAAAAAAGAACAATTTCCGTTAGTAATGGATAAGAATTATATAGTTTTTAGTTAATATTAATGTGAAATAATTATAATGAATAAGTTCATAGCTACTTCGGCTAACATCATACTTAACCAATTATTGGGTAAAATACTTAATTGACAGGATTTCTATTGAGGTGGTTTGTTTCACTCTCGGGCAGTAAATCTGGTTCCGAAAATACCTATAATCCATAATATCTATGTATTTTGGATGAAACTAGCTAAAGCTTGCCTAGTAAGTCCGCTTAGAATCAGGGGCGGATTTCTCTATAGGCCAGGTATGCCCTGGGCCTGGGGCGTCCAAATGTAGGGGGAGGCAAAATTTCATAGGCTTAGGGCAGCCAACGTAACAAATCCGCGCATACTTAGAATACATATCTACTGTCCGCGAGCGAGTTAATTTTTATCGTGGCCTGATAGGGGATTAAGGAAAGGACTTCTTCCCGCCTCCGACCGTCACAACTTGTGTAATTGTCCTCTGTCGAATGCTATTCATGATTATCTGCCCCGTGTTCTAACAAGTTCTTCCAGGCACTCTTTTCCTGCGCCACCTTAAACCAGCGCTCGAGGTACGCGTTCCGGTCAATTAGTCACCTTTTTCTGGGCTGGTTTTAGAGGCGCCGTCCATCTTCAGGCACCCATTGTGTCCAGTGGTCGTTATGCATGCGACTGATGATGTGATGTGACCCGCCCGATTCCATTTGAGCCTGGTAGTCTTTCTGCTTACATCTATTACCCCCGTTTTGGAGCGCAAAATGGTGTTCCGTATTCTGTCTGTTCTTTTACGCCTAGAATGCTGCGCTATTATTATATTATATTGCTCTTTGGTATATTATGTAACACAGTGAGCGACCAGAGGGGCTAATAACGTCACATTTGGTGAATTATATTTTATTTCATATTCGTTGTCATAACTGCAAGTACACTCCACACCCAGTCGCAACTGTAAACTACGCAACTACCAAATGCAGCTTGAAGGCAATTAGGATGTAGTCAGTGCAACTGCGTGACAACTGGACATATTTTTAGACAAATATTATTTGATATTTATTACGATCTCGATAATTATATGTGTAGTACATTTTTCTGGTATTTACCTATTTATTTTTATTAAATTGAAATTGTGCATAGTAGGTACACGATGGACTGTCCCCATGATCTATTTTTCACATCTTCCTGGTCAAACCAAAGGTTTTCTAGAAGATATCGCCATTAGCGATAACACTGTTTCTTATTGTTTATTGCTATTGTCATGGTTTACAATAAAGCATATTCTGTCTATCTATCTAAGTTTCGACTGGATGTGCAGTCTACTTGCAGCTATGATTCCGAATATGAAACGAAATACGTTTCACCAAATGTGACGTTATTGCCACCCCTGGTCTGAGCACCGTAGGTTAGGATGGGCAGGTTACATATATATATCGATGAGATTGCAATTTCCATGCGTTTTCGATTCGACGATCGATTTCCCTTTCCAGGTAGGTTTTCGAAAGAAACTGACTGGCTCAATTTAATGTATTTCGTACCCATCTACGTCGACCCTATGCTTAGTGCTGTTGGTCATTATTTTAGTTTTAGACCGATTCATCGCGAGCCCTACCGAGCTGATCTGATTAAGGGTTTGGCCCGGAAGGTTGTTAACACAACATCTTCAAAATAGCAAATAATCTGACACACCCATCGGTTTTGCCTCATGACTTATTTTGACAAGAAGGCTTGGAAGGTGGCCCAGGGTGGTGATCGGCACTCCGCATTGACTAGTGGTAGACCCATCTTCTTTGAGATCGTATGACTCGATATGGAAAGTACTTTCTCACCGCATTAATAATAATCACGAACTAGGATCAACAGCCACATTACAACGTAGGGATTTTTTAAGTTGATATATTGAAGAGTTATTTATTAAAGTTTTTAAAAGTAAGGTGCTTTAACAAGTTACCGATAATCGCTATTTTGTTTAAGTATTTCTTTAGAAGAAAATGATATTTTATGTTTATAAGCAACATTATTTTAATTAAAAAAAATACACAAATTTGATTTCTTTCATTTAAAAAAAGGTTCGGCTTAACCGCAATTTTGTTCTAAGTAATAAATTATTACCCCGTGAATTCTACGCTACAAAGCAGTTTACTTTATGCGAGTTTCATTTAACCGCCTTTTAGAGAAGTAATAGTTTCTAAAAAACAATAACAAGCATTCTTTAAAAAAAACCATTAGTATTACTAGACTTAAAGGCCTTAAAGTAACTTTAACGGCCTTTTTACCAAGTTCACGACAAGACCAATTAATAAATATTTATTTTCTAAAAAGCAGCAAAGACACAAAACTGCCTTTATGCTAAGTTTTAGATTAAAACTATGCATAAAAATCATGTATAATGGAAGTTGTTGATAATTCCTACGCTACAAAGCGGCTAAGGTATGGTTAGCGACTTTTTAGTATCGTATTACTCATTTAACATAACTACAAAATGCTTAACTAAAAAGTAAAAATGAATTTTGTGAAAAAACTGAAAGGGATAGATAACTGAAATATACTGAAAATGATAGAGCAATCAATATTGTACCTATTTCAATTAACAATTTTGTCATAATGACTTCCCTTTCATAAAGACAACGATTCCCACCTTTTTCGCTTATAACTCAAAAGTAGACTTTTGGACTTAGCTGCCTTTTAGATAACGTACGGCAGCTCTCACGATTGGTAAGAGCACTTTGCAACGCCATACCTTTATCTCACTGCGATACATTTTGTCTGTTCTGCTTTGTTGCTACTGCTTACTGAGGTAAGTACGTTATTCTCACAAAACTCTGAGCACAATATTATTGCAAGACAAATTGTATTATTTCTCTTTACAGCAACGCGAGCACGGCGACCGCGTTACTACGTATTTATCAGTTGAAAAGAGCGTCCATGGAGTTTCTTGCCAGCACTTCTCCATATTTTCCATGTAGTGCGTAATCTTTTCCCATAGGTGTCGTAAAAGGCGACTAAGGGATTCACTAGAGGATGGGCAGCAGCGTTCTCTGAGTACTAGGTATAACAACCACACTGCGATCGCCAACCCGCCTGCGAAGCGACATCGGATCCTTCGGCCACCGTAGTTGCAGGCCCGAGAAGGCGGCACGCAGTGTTCCGTGCGTGCCTCTCAGGAGAACGTGGTTCAAGGGCCCACAGAAGGAGAGGTCCGCCAGGGCCCGTCACCCGACCAGTAACAGGCCCGAGAAGGCGGCGCGCAGTGTTCCGTGCGCGCCTCTCAGGAGGACGTGGGGCAATAAGGCCCCACAGAAGGAGAGGACCGCCAGCCCCTGGCGGTCCTGTCCTAGGCAAGGCCTGCCGGGGTTGCGGTGTATGCAGCTGCGAATCCCGTGACCCCAGCCATAGGTTAGGAGAAGGAATACCGTGGGTTTTTAGCCGGTAAGAGTCCGCGGTATGGGGTATGCGCCTTCCCCGGGCGAAGGGCATCAAGGAGGATCAATATCACGAAAAAATAAAAAAAAATACGTCGGGCTTGGTTAGATGGAGAAATGCAGTCAAGATTGCGATAGGAGGCAACAAACAACGTGCATTCTACGTCAGACAGAACTAAACGCAGACGAATTTGTGGTCGCGATCCTCAAAATTGAGGAACCGAGGATCAAGAGATTTGAAATAAAAAAGTTTTCACTTTGAACACCTGGATTCATGAAAATGAAAACAAATAAAACCTTCATAATCAATAATAAAAAAACCCGCAGCAAATCCGAACACTTCAATCTGTCGACGAATAGGGTTGGCAGTCCACTTTAATCCCGGAATCCCGGGATCCCGGGCTCTCGACTAATTGAACGTCGCTTTTATCGAGCCATTGTGAACGTAATTGGAAATGTCAAAACTGGTATAAGCAGTAATGAAAGTCTTAATATTTGTTTAGCTTACAATGACGCGGAATGAAATTGTTAAACGTAAATAAGGAGTTGTTACATTCTGTAACTGTAATGTTATTAGTTTGTTCTAGCGACTCGCTTCTTATTATTTTTTTTCTGGGTAATTTACCTAGATATATGGGTAATAACATTACCTGCCCTGCCCTCTGCTAGCTTTCTAACAAGAAAAAATATTTTGCCGAGTAATTCTGAGTTCTTTTTTTTATTTCAAGACACACTTACAGATTCTACACAGAATTAGCATAGAAATTACACTAGACTAGACTTTTTTTTATTATATTTTTCTTATATTATTATTATTTATTCTTCTTTTCGTAAGATTTTATTTAACAACTATTTCTCTGTCACTATTGACTTTTGGGGAAAGTTGTAGAACAAAAGTTATTCATAATTATGTGTACTTTAACACCTGTTAGGATTAGGCTGGATATCCACCAGAGCTGTGCGAGGAAAATGTACGGTGCAAAAATGTGTAGCGAGGATGTGAAACGGTGTAACCCTTTCCACCAGAGCTGTGCGAGGATTGTGTAATGCGTAATGTGTTAATGTGTACAAATGATCATCTACCTCTTCCAAACACCATCTATTGACTGACTGGTAGGCACATATTTTCAAATCCTCGCACACGTTCCTCGCAACACATTCCTCGCCACACATCCCTCGCTCTCATTTCTCGCTTGTTTTGTATGAACGAAAACCTCGCTCCACTAAGCCCATATCCACCAGAGCTGAAGTAAGCTAGCTAAGTAAATGAAGTGATTCTATTGGTGCTTACAAAACACATTCCTCGCTACGCAGCTTAGAACAGCTCTGGTGGACGCTCAGCCTTAGTACCCCCTTTCCGAATAATCTTGTATATTGTATAATCTCAGTACCCTCATAAATGGTATTCCATCTATAAATTCACATTTTTCAGAGCTCTGTGCAGTCTTCTTACTTGGCCTTTACACGTAATAAGGGAAGGAAATTGTTAAGGGTAATTGAAAGGAAGCTCTGAAGATATTCTGTGAATGTCCCGGAGTCCGGGGAGCTTCGGTTGTATTAGTTGACACATTTCTACGAAGCTTGCACGTACCGTTGTTACAAAAGAAAGCTATAGAAGTAAGCACAAGATTTTCTACGGAATTGCTGTAGTATTGTGTAATATTGTTTGTCGAATAAATACGTTTACATGGGAAAATAAGAGGGAGTTTGAAGTACAAATATTCAATTCTTCTTCACTCGTGTCGGTAATAACTGTACAAGAATAGCTAATCTGTGTGAGCTCACGCAGTGGTGAAAAGTTATCATACCGATAATTAATCCCTCGTCAATCTATCTTCCCCCAGTCCCCCGCCAGTAAAGAAAGAAAATGATTTACTCTGGACTCACACAGACAGTTATAGAAATAAAAACAATATATAAAAAAAAGGATAAAAATTCAAACTACCTGCACGAGGCCAAAAAAGGCTCAGATCTCAGCGTAATGATACGACATTTAAAAAAAAACAAAATGTCGCACGCTGGTTTTCAGATAGGACCATTGTGATGCCACGGGCAATAACGACCTAAACCGAGGTCTGAATCCCACTAGGGGTCGCCCTTAGTGCTGTTGTTGCTAGTAGTCATGATGCTAGTTTAGTATAAGCAGTTGGCTTAGGTTAAGTATTATACGCGTTTCTTTAGGATTTTTTCTGTATCGTGAGTGCGTTTACAGACACAAATCTCACATACACAAACGACCGAAAAAACTATCTGTAGGCCATACAAATTTTTGTTCCGTGTGGGAAACGAACCCACGCGCCGTGGGTTCGTAGCGCAGAAGCCAATCGCTCAACCACTGCACCAAAGTTGTCGTCAAACGTGTGGCTGGAGACACTTAAGCATGGTCATTACAAGCTTTTATAATTTAACTTGCAATGTACGTATGTTTGTCCGGGTGGAATCTTGCAGCTGAATTTTAAATCAGTTATCTTTAACCGATTGAGCTGAAATTTGGTATACACGCTTATTTTGGATGACAATGCATGCTTAGCTATGTAGCGTCATTCTAATTCCAATATGGCGGATCATCCAAGATGGCGGACTAGTTATTTTTTCTGTACTACCACAGTATGGGTATCAAACGAAAGGGCTTGCTGAGGAGAACACGAAAACAGACTTAGAAACATTCCCAACCGTAACTAAAAAAATAAATTAAAAGTAAAAAAAAAAACTTTTCAAAAACAAGCTTTTATTTAATTGCCAAAAAGAAGTAAATAAACTTTAAATTAAATCAAACCAATCAATTTAGTACAAGAATTACACAATTTATTTTTGAATATTTATGAAAGCTTGTCGCGAGATTCGCATACTTTATAGGAAACATTTTTTCTTTTAAGAACGGATTACATAATAAGTGCAGCAAATGGAGATACAGCATATTCTGCCTTCCTGGTGACCGACGGAATGTCGTACACCAATTAGGCTAGACATTTATTCCATCAAAGATCGGGTCACTACTTAGTAGTTAACGAGAGCGACCTGTTAGGCCTATCAAAGACTCAACAACTCTTAAACCACTTGGCCTTGCTTTGTTTCGAAGCCGGACAAAGCTGACCCGAATTCCACCTGAAATACCGTTGCTGCAAACGTGAGAGGAACTCTCAGGTTCCGGAATTTGAAGCTACACGGTCAGTAGGCAACAGATGGGTACAGTTCTGGAAAACGTGTCTATACTCGTGGGAACATGACTCGATGCATTCGCTCGTGTACCTGTTAATTATAGATTGCAATATGCGACGACCGTATAGCTTTTTCCATGTATAATTAAGTATACAAGTTTAGTTTTAGTTAATACTAAACCTGAAACTAGTTTGTTCAGCATCACTAGGAGAATCGATTGACATAGTTTTTACACCACATTACACAGGGTGTTAACAAAATCGTGTAGTTCCCTCAAACTGCGTGATCTACTGGTGACACAGATTAACCCAAAATGGGAATTTTCGAAAATCATCCAAAAAAAAATTCTAAATATTTTTTTGGTTTTCAATTTCTGAGTCTTTTTAGAGCCTTGAGTTAGCTGACAGTAAAGAGCGATATCGCGTTAGTAGTTCTTACCAGCCGTGTCGCCGTACTTTCATTAATTTATGCGTAGCATCGAAATGTTCACACAAATAAAATTATTTTTTTGAAAAAAAAAACTTATTTTTTTAACTAAATCCTTATTAGGTGGTTTAGATACGATCGGTAACAAAGAAGCATGAAAAAAAAAAAGTTTTTTTTTTTTAATCATGCTAAATCCCGTGCGGTGCCTGTCTACACTAGTAGTAGATCATGTGGTTTTAAGGAATTACACGAATTCGTTAACACCCTGTATTTTACCTTTTTTTTTCATAAATTTCAATTCTCTTTCAATAGGTTTCTACGCATAACAGTGGACGGGAATAGACACCTTGAGGCTTGAGATGGTCCGCTCGGTCAGTTTCCGTGTATCAGACAACCCCTGCATAGCACATCTCAGGCATTTCACACTTTACTAAGGAACTTAACGCGACATAAACTAAGGTGTAACTTGGAGATTTATTAAAAAAAAAAACACACATTCAGGCAGTTCTGATGAAAATCTTGTTGGGTTGGCTCGGTTTTTGTATATACTAAAAATAAAGTTGTATTTAAAATACTAGGTAGCGGTGAAGGGTGGGCGTTTTAGGAGGCTGTTTTTAGTAACATTGACGTTCAAAAATAACTAAGTAATTCAAGTCTATTTTGAATAACTGAGTTTTGAAGTTTGGAGTTTGAAGAGCATTTAATTATGCTTGTATAACAATGCTACTTGAAATTGTTACATTCAATTAATTTAACCCTTTAGGAAGGCGTTGGCGTTCGCTTTTGAGTATTTGATACAAGCGCAGTACTGTTCGTATGTACGTAAGTACTGTAATTGTCATGTTATAAGTGTGAACGCTGCAAGGCAACATGCAATGCATCTGATCATCATGAGTACTGGATGTAAGGGACGGTGTACTGAAAACTAAAACAGTGAATTCAGCCCATTATTCCGAATCGAAAATAAGTAGGTTTTTTTCTCGGAATTTTCCGAATTTTCTGGAAATTGCCAATTTGCCTTTGTTTTATTTTAATTCAATTAGCAGGTATTAGCAGATAGATTATTAGCAGGTAAATAAAGTGGGTGTAAAAGACAGGTTACCAAAAATTGACACAGTGAATTTAGTTCATTATTATGAATTGAAAATCTGTGGAAAATATCAACGAAATCTTTCGAATTTTCTGATTTATAAAAAAAATCTTTTTATTTTGCAACGTGCTGTGTCCTTATAGGATTGCTTATTTTACAGCACAGCAGAGAAATGTAAAATTAGTGAAAGGAAAAGTCGGAAAATTCCGAGCAAAATGTCCACTTATTTTCAATTCAGAATAATACATATATGATAATAGGCTGAATTCACTGTTTCAGTTTTCGGTACATCATTCCTTACACCTGGTACTCGTATATAAACTGTAATTCCATAAACACTAATGAACATAGATCTCCAAATAAACAGCTATGGTTCAAGCCATTAGTTTAAATGGTTAAAAATTTGTCATTGTGTTAATAGCCCTTCAAACGGATTGATGAATGCAGCGTGTTTTAATTTGCATATAGTGTTTTTAGCCAAAAAAGGTGCCATTTCTTGAAATAATCCAGAATTCGATGTCGTTTTGCACCGCCCCAAGGTCCCTTATGCTCAAATCCGAAATGTTATTACACGGAAATGGTCTTGATTACTGTCCATCTTAATTTTCCGGTAATTTTCCATTAATATTCGAACTTTTCCACTAATACGCATTGCTTTTAATGCCTATGTTACAGGAAATGTATGAAACCTAGGAGTTGTATATAATTCCTAGGAATTGTATACAATGCCAAGCCAATTTAGGAAATGTGTAAAAGAATTTGTCAAAGTTTCCTTGATACATACATTTCCTAGGAAATGTATATATTTCCTAAGCATTGAATGCAATTCCTAAATGGTACTAGGAAATGTATACAAATTAACATTTTACCTGTAATTTGGGGCACCCCGACACGGATAGGTTAGGTTCGAAGGGGATGACGGGAGCTAGAGTGAGCAAGCGAAGCGAGCGAACGAAACCCCAGTCATCCCCTTCGTGTTAGGTTACTTTAAACCCTGCAGACAGAAATAGGAGCCCCGCTGTAATCTGAATAATCAGGTCACAATATGAAATGTAAAAATCTTTTAACACACTTCCGACTGCTGTTTAGGAAATATATAGAATTCTTAGGAAATGTGTATAATTATTTCACACATTTCCTGTCGATTTTAGGCATTATAATACATTTCCTGGGAATTCTATACAATGACGGATTACACACATTTCCGTTAACACCTATACAACTTATTAGCTACGGCCATTCGATTTCATATTCCATTGCGTCTTTCCAATAACCTTTTCGATGACTTTCGTTAATGAAGCCATAGTCAGTGCTCAATGGACTGCGTATAACAACTTCGTCCTTGTTCCCTTAGTAAATAATCAGTGTAATGCGTTTGTCCGTTAATAAAAAATAACTAGGTATTCTTACGTGCATTATACTACATTAAACTTTATATTTTTGTGGCTTTATTTACTAGAATAATGGTCTGAGGTTGGCTAAACTATTGGAATACATATTACTTTGGTGTTATATGAATAGTGTTTGGGTTGTAAGAAAATATACAATAAAGTATTTGACTGTTTTTTTTTTTTGTAAATCTTATAACTAATACAAAAAACCGGCCAAGTGCGTGGGCTTAGTAATTTTTCAATGGAATTTGTGCGTAATTTTTACTTTTCCGGTTTATCGACTATTACTCGTAAACTTGTAAAGCCTACTTAGCTGTGATAGTTTTCCATTTAACTTTGTTGTATATACTACTACTAATATTTCAGAAACGGATCATTTAATCGAAAAATTGTAGTAACAAACCCATAATATTTTTGAAAGACCTATCTAACAACACCCGACACTGTGCAGTAGACGAGAAAAAAAAACATGATTTTTTTATACCTCATTGTCGGCGTGATTACGAGTAATATGTTGGTAATATCTATGATAAATTATAGCTTTCTAGTACTAAGAGTCTCTGAGCTAAGCTGCGGACGGACAGACGGATAGACGGACGGACATGGCGCTGAACCCTAATAAGGAACCCTAAAAAGATAAGCAACAGTGAAAAATCTAATGGAATATACAGGGTGTAAACGAATTCGTGTAATGCCTTCGAACCACATGATCTATTAATGGTTTAGAGATTAAACCCGCATGAAAAACATGTTTTTTTTTTGGTGCTAGCGGTAAGTGATCGGACCCAAACCCCCTAAAAAAGTTAAAAGAAAAAAATAACAAAACAGTTTTTTGGTGCTAGTACATTTCGATGCCATTCATAAATCAAAGAGAGCACGGCGACACAGTTGGCAGGCACAACTGGCGCGATATCTCTCCACGCAGTCAGTTAACTCGGGACGCTAAAATTACTCAGATACAGAATTCTGTTTCTTTTTTTGAAAACCTTTTATTGTTGATTCTAAAAAAGATCCCCTGCTGTGTCAATCAGTGCCACCAGTAGATCACGCGGTTTGAAGGAATTACGCGTATTCGTTTACACCAGAGGTTCCCAAAGTGGTCCAGGTGGACCCCCAGGGGTCCACGGGAGACTCGACGGGGGTCTACGTTGGCGTGACAAAAAGATCTAATCTTCGCATTTTATATGGTAGAAATGTAGCTGCAGCACCAGAACCAGCAAAATTTTGAAAGTGGTATATGAGAAAAAAAGTCTGGGAGCCGCTGGTTTACACCCAGTATAATTATTTAAAAAATGCCTATGTAATTTTTAACACCCACGTATGTATTTCTAAATATCTGTAGTACCAGCAAACCATAATATCTAAAAGAGCCTTTAATAATATTTGCAAGAGTTGATCATCAGCTTACACATTCTATATTTACCTTCCATTACCTCATCAGGGTGGACAAACACTGCCTTTAATCTAAAATGTTTGATTTTTATAAACACACCCTTTGATTCGCGATAATAATTAATTGGAGTAATTGATACGTTCGGCAAATGTTTGGGCATCCCTGTGTGGTACAATTTAAAAGAAATAAAAACAAAAAATAATGTTTGACAACCTTTTTCGTTGCGGTGCATGCAGCTGCGAATCCCACGACCCGGGTCATAGTCGTGGGATTCGCAGCTACATGCACCGCAACGAAAAATCCGAAAACGGGTCATAGGTCACGAGAAGGGACACCGTGAGTTTTTAGCTGATAAGAGTCCGGCATAACCCTCAGTTTTCCCCGAGAGGAGGGTTTCCGTGAGGATTTTAAGAGGATAAAAAAAGTCTAAAATAGCAACTATATCGGTTTAGAATGAAACCAATACTCATTCGAAACTCCCCCATTGTCAACAGGAAAGTTGATAGTTACTTACAAAATATTCATCATAGTGCGGGCCTCATTAATTGCGATAGCCTCAATAATTAATTAGTGTCTTCTGTCGAATAAAAGCCTTCACCAAAAGTCACTACAAAAAATATATTACGGGAATATTAATCTCTACTAAAGAAACACCTCTTCTCATTCGCTTTGCTCTTGTCAGAGCGGTCGTGTTCGTCATGTGACTATGATGTGGCTAGTCTCATGATGTCTCGCCATCTCTCTCTATTGGTGGTCATTCTGGTACACTCGCACATAAAATACCTCATCATCATCATTCAGCCGAAAGACGTCCCTGCTGGACATAGGCCTCCCCCAAGCATCGCCACCTCGACCGGTCCTGTGCTTCACACATCCAGCGGATTCCCGCGACCTTCACAGATCATCAGTCCACCTTGTGGGAGGTCTACCCACGCTGCGTCTTCCGGTACGCGGTCGCCACTCCAGAACCTTTCGGCCCCATCGGCCATTCGTTTTGCGAGCAATGTTCATGAAACACCTACAGCCACTAAAATGTAATTCATTTATTCATAATCGAATCGTAAAAAAAATCTTTTCTAAATCGCTCTAACCCGTCAAATAGACTAGCCAACCAACCCTTTGAGTCGAGGGCTTTGATTGATATTAACGGGAACACTTAATTACATTTTTTTTCGTCGCTAATTATTATTCTACGCACCACGTGCGTGTTACCGATAGCTGATATCATTTCCGGGGTAATAACATAAATCCAAATTAATCCGGGTATTGAATCCCGTGAGTACGGGATTCCGGAATAATGACATTGAAAGCCCTACTTACATTATTTTTATTATGTCACAAAATATTGGTAGGTAAACGAAATTTTGCACTGTAGCGTTGTTATATTTTATTTTACACATAGAAAATGTTTATTTATTTATTCTTTCGCACAAATTTGTACAGAACCGGTTTTAATGCCTCAGGCATTTTCTACCGGTCGACCTTAGAAGGATGCAAAGAAAACATTATAGGTGCACTAATTAGTGTTGTGTATGTGATGTGATACAATCAATGATTTTATATACAAAAAGTGTACCTTTACAACATCATTTGGATACAATATTAAAAATAAACACAAATATTAGTATAAAAAATATCCTAAATATAACGTTGACTGGATAAATACTGCGCACACAATATAACAACACGTTCCGGGTGTTGATGGGGCTGCCGCAATTTTGTAGCGCGTCTGGCATGTTTGCCGACGCGGACGTTGACAGTTTTTCGGCCATCATGCGCAAGAGATGCGCATCTCTACTACACCGTGTTCGCGGCAGCCCCAACACCATTCTTAGAGTGTTGGCTGATAGGTGGGACTCTCCGATCTTGGGACGGTGGATACGACTGCACGCCGTCAAATAGGTATTCCCCGGATCAGCGTGCCTCACACAGCGTAGAATAAATGTTACTAACACTAGTTTATAAGTTTACATTGTTACTAACAAATATGGAAGTGATTCTGAAATAAACGTTTATTATTATTATTATAAATAAAGGGTCACGCCACGGCCTAGGCAATTTTAATAACAATTAATTATTCTTAACCTAAGAATTAATTTATGGTAGTTCGTCTGATCCAAAACCTTACAATCGGTAGACGTAATTGTAACACTAGAGCAATATTTATGGCCATCTTCACTGGCAAAATTCCAAAATTACTGTATTCGAAGCTCCACTAACAGTACCGTAGTAACACAAAAGTGTTAATACCTACTTGGGTAAGTAGGTACTCGCACCAAACAAACAAAACTAAAGGCATAATCTTCATGAGATCTTTTGCACTAACGCTACGGAAGGCTCCGTTTAACTGAAAATGCAAATTCCACCTCCTTCCTATTATCTTTTGAACGAAATCCTTGTGCAAAATTTAAGCAACAAAACTTGCAAACTATGTTCATTGCTAACAACTTTTTAACAGGCGCTTTGTATTTTTGTAAGTTTTATGCTTGTTACGTGCTTTTGTTGAATACATTTTTCATTTTGCATAATGTAGGATAGTGTGAGCACTTTGTCTTTATGCTGTTTTTCTTAGGACGTAAGTTGCTGTAAAGTTAAAAACGTGACAACGGTTAAGAATGTGCCATCACGACACAGAATAGATTATTATGTAGCGACCATTAGAAAAAATCTATGGTTCTCTGTTGGAATATCGAAATACTATTAGCCGATTCTTTGGCCGAATTTTTTTTGTCACTTTTCATTTAGCCGAATAATTAAAACTTAAAACGAATAAAACTTATTTGAGTGAACATTTCGATGCCACGCCTAAATGAATGAAAGCACGGCGACATGGCTGGCGTGCACGACTAACGCGATATCGCTCTTTGCAGTTAGTTAACTCGGGGCTCTAAAATGACTCGGAAATAGAAAACAAAGTTTTTTTTTTCAGTTGTATTTCGAAAATACCCCTTTAGGATTAATCTGCGTCACCAGTAGATCACGTGGTTTGCTTACATTCTGTATAGGTACATCTTCATTTCGCCGTTATGTTTAAGTCCCATGTAATAGGGGGGCTATTTTCATCGACCGGGCACAAATCCAGAGTCCGAGCTGTTACTGAGAAATTCCACACGAAAAAACCCAATAACACTTTGCCCAATCTGGGGATCGAACCCAGGACCTCACACTCAGCAGTCGCGAATTACGACCGCTAGACCAACGAGGTAGTCATTAGTTATTTACTCTACTTTATTTTAACACAACACTATTCTGAAATTCTAACTTTCCCTACAACCTTCGTGCCCAGACTAACATTCCCCTAAAACAAAACTCATTTCAAAGCTACAGTCAGCCTCCAAAATTTCCACCCGGTGTTCGGATTTATAGTAGAATTAAACACAATACTAAGATTAATTGTATTCTCAGGTAAAGTGGAGTCAGCGTAGAACTGGCGACCTTCCAAAGTGAACGCAATTTGTCAAACGTACCTTTGCCTCAACTAATTATCAACGTATCGGCGCTTAGAATATTATTCTAAGGCCCGTATTAATAAACGTTCCTCAACTGCATACTCAAGTACGTTATCATTTGATACGCCATTATTATGATGTCAGCATCTCAAGATCATTGCTAATTAATAAACACACCTCAAGGCGCTGTACTTGATGGCTTGGATTGACCGAAGTTTAGTAAACATTTATCACATTTCGTTATTCCTATGTCGTAAGTCTTATTGAAATGCTTGTATTTTGTTAAAACTTTAAAGTTGTATTATCTCACACGTTTCCCCTCCAGAGGGCGGGGGCGGTCAAAATCAAAATCCAAGATGGCGGCTGTAAAGTTTTACAAAATATGCGTCATGGCCGTCATGGGTATCGTGTCCATGGTTTTCGGGGGTGCTGATTTCGAAAATAAGGTCAAAGTGAAAATCCAAGATGGCGGCTGCGAAATTTTACAAAATATGCGTCATGGGTGTCATGTCCGTGGTTTTAGGGGGCGCTGATGTCGAAAATGAGATCAAAGTTAAAATCCAAGATGGCGACTGCGAGATTTTACAAAAATACGTCATGGGTATCTTTTCCATGGTTTTCGGGGATGCTGATTTCGAAAATAAGGTCAAAGTGAAAATCCAAGATGGCGGCTGCGAAATTTTACAAAATATGCGTCATGGGTGTCGTTTCCATGGTTTTCGGGGGTACTGATGCCAAAAATGAGGTCATAGTCAAAATCCAAGATGGCGGCTGCGACTTTTTACTAAATATGCGTAATTGGTGTCTTTTCCATGGTTGTAAAATTACACCGTTGACACCCATGACGAATATTTTGTTTAATTTCGCCGCCCTCTTGGATTTTGACTTCGACCTCATTTTCGGCATCAGTACCCTCGAAAACCATGGACACGATACCCATGACGCATATTTTGTAATATTTCGCAGCCGCCATCTTGGATTTTCACTTTGACCTTATTTTCGAAATCAGCACCCCCGAAAACCATGGAAAAGATATCCATGACGCATATTTTGTAAAATCTCGCAGTCGCCATCTTGGATTTTCACTTTGACCTTATTTTCGAAATCAGCACCCCCGAAAACCATGGAAAAGATATCCATGACGCATATTTTGTAAAATCTCGCAGTCGCCATCTTGGATTTTTACTTTGACCTTATTTTCGAAATCAGCTCCCCCGAAAACCATGGAAAAGATATCCATGACGCATATTTTGTAAAATCTCGCAGTCGCCATCTTGGATTTTGACTTTGACCTTATTTTCGAAATCAGCTCCCCCGAAAACCATGGAAAAGATATCCATGACGCATATTTTGTAAAATCTCGCAGTCGCCATCTTGGATTTTGACTTTGACCTTATTATCGAAATCAGCTCCCCCGAAAACCATGGAAAAGCTATCCATGACGCATATTTTGTAAAATCTCGCAGTCGCCATCTTGGATTTTGAATTTGACCTTATTTTCGAAATCATCGCCCCCTAAAACCAGGGACATGACACCCATGACGCATATTTTGTAAAATTTCACAGCCGTCATCTTTGAATTTTGATTTTGACCGCCCGAAAATGTCGTCATTGTACTTCCATTTCATCGTAATAATTAATTTCACCCAAAATATTTTCAAACTCCATGTTTCGCGCAACTAATCGCGACCTCAAGTCACGGACTGCCTACACTCAGATTTAAGCATCTCGATTACCCACGTCTACTGTATACTTGAGTGGTGAGTTTCGTTTATTAATCAGTCCATCACTCAGCTGATGACGTAAAACCAAGCCGTAACTTGAGTACGTAGATTATATGTTTATTAATACGATCATGACCTCAACATTGTCATCAAGTGCGAGTTCTTGGGCTGAGTAACGTTTATTAATACGGGCCTAAGTATCGGCGCCTGACATGAGAGCTTGTTAAGGGGATGGATTTGAATTTGGAACGACTTGCACATTGGCAATTTAGTTTTTAATACTGCATTATCGTTTATTAATTTAACATACATATAATTTATATTATAAAACATTTCTACAAAATAAAAAAAATACATTAAAAATATATAAAATAGTAATCCACTAGCATTGGGAACAGGGTCCAAGCTACCGGCAGTCAGGGCTCCAGAAAAAGGAACCACCTCACTATGCGTGCCGTGTCACGGAATACTGCTTTTTGTATCAAGCCCTTGATCCAGCCGCCCAATGTAATCCTCAGGAGGTGTTGATCGAGGCTCTTGGCTATTAGGCCATTCGCCGTAACGACTATCGGGACAATGACTGCTGAGTCCACATCCCACATGCCGACAACCTCGTGTGCTAAATCAAGAAAAAATATTGCATATTTTTATGGTAATTGATTTGTAGGTTCTAAAATATACACGGTACAGTCAAAAGCAATAACATTTGCCTCTGCCTATCGACTGACGGTTTTAAAATCGTTATTATCAGTTATCTGGCCTAAACCACGTGCTTAAATGTACACATTTGTGACTATGGATACTTCGGCCATCCATTCTATGCATAGGTACATTAATCTGTTCTGCTTCTGACTGTAATGCAATATTAATGATTATCTCTCTTCGAGTAATAATCTTAATTTACTGTCAAACCTCACGTGCGTTACACAAAAAAAAACATTTAAAAAAATATAGAACTTCTTGGTTTTACACCAGGTAATCCGTTTTTCCTCATCAACATTTTGCCACGACAGTTTCATTTTTTTTTTTCTTTCTGACTGCTGTAGATGGTCCTTGGGAATCCCTTCTACGTAGCCGGGCAGTTATTGGCGAGACCTGAAGGGTCTCCAGCCAATGGGGGGGAAGTAAAATACTTAACCTAAGCTAACTACTTGTACTACACTAACATCATGACTACCTGCAACAACAGCACTAAGGGCGACCCCTAGTGGGACTCGGATCTCGGCTTAGGACGTTGCTGGGGTTGCTGCTGGACTGGGTTGAATTATCGGTGTGACTGCGGAGTCTGAAGAGACGACCGGCTCTACGACGGGAGTGCTCGGTGGATCGTGACCGGCGGCAGTGGGACGTCGCGACGGGCCTCGTCGGCGAGGACGGTATGCCGGACGGCGGCGGACGCTGAGCATTGTGCTGGTAGATTTATTCGCCACCTGGAGGAGGGTAATTTCGTCATCGTGCTCTAAAAGTGTGTGCCTGGGACAGTTTCATAATACCTATGCCTTTATTATTATACAGATAGCTATCGCCTTTAACATGGGCAACTACAGTCCTCATATTGATAATATTGTCCAATAGAGACTGGTCTAGGAAATTTAAGCGTTTTTTTACACCACCCGATTTTTAGAGACCGGTTGAAAGAGTCCCAACCGAAGACCAAGGAGACCGGGCGCCCCAAATGTTATTATACTACGCTGAATAAGATTTAGAGCGGTTATGGGTTACGCACTGCATCCGATCCGGAACCGTGAAAATACGTATAGCAAAAAACTCGGACCGAATTCGGATATCGCTTTGCGCACTGCATCCGAACCGAATTTGTGAAAATACGAATCTAGTGTCTAAAAATCTCGGACCGAATTCGGATATTGCTTACGCACTAGTCCGATCTCTGATCCAAATCCAAGCAATTCAGGGGCCGCCATCTTTGGCATATGTCCGATTTGAATCCGAGGTAATGCGAAAGCGTTCATACAAACAGTACTACGGCTACTTCGGTCCGTCAAAATTTCTTCCGAATTGGAGACTCACGGATGATGGAGAGAAAGAAATCGGATGACGGAAGTCGGATCTAGCGTGTCAACTACCATACAAATAGTTCTATGACTACTTCGGAACGTATTTTCACGGATTCGGATCGCAGTGCGTAACCACTCTAAGGAACTTTAAAAATCGAGCAATGTAATAAGCCAGTTACTTATACGTAGCTACCTTTCTATTTCCTTAAATGCAAACGAAGCTTTAAAACCTAAGTATGTAAGCATCGGAAATTCTTTTATTTCCTTCCAGATTACTGCGGAACTTATCTTCATTTGCCGTTCTACAGTGCGACTTTTTTCTAAAAGAACAAACGCACCATTAGTATTGGCCTTAACTGGAACGAGTCCAAATTAGCGTAAAGCCTCGGCTTTCGAGCTTAAGGTACGTAAGGGCGTTTGTGCATTGGACGACACGAGACTGCCGTAATGCGATTTTGAATGATATTTTGTTTAACATTTTGACTACCGACGATAAGAGGAGCTCGTGGCTAAATAATTACAGCCGCATAGACCGATCTTCCGGGTTAAGCCACACTTGCCGAGGTTGGTCTGTGGATGGGTGACCATTTACCATAGCGAGTTTCCTCCGTGCCTCGGAAAGCACGTAAAACCGTTGGTCCCGGCTGTCATTTGTAGATCTTTGACAGTCGTTACTGTTGGTCAGAAGCCAGAAAGTCTGACAACCAGTCTTACCAAGAGTATCGTATTACCCAGTTACTGGGTCGTGGAGGTCTGATAGGCAGTCGCTCCTTGTAAAATACTGATATTCAGCTGCATCCGGTTTGACTGGAAGCCGACCCCAACATAGTTGGGAAAAGGCTAGGCAGATGATGATTTTGACTACCGACGATAAAACTCTGCTGTTGAGCCGCGTCGCCCACAGGTGACCGCACGTCAGAGGAGTTTATGATTCATCGATGTGACGAAATCAATGTTTTTCAACTGGCCCCGCGAGAGTATTGAGTGTCGCCCACCACTGTCCGTTACGACGTTAAACCTGTTAAGTCAGAAATCGTTTTGAAAAAAGATAATAATACATACGTACATACATTATATTTACGCCTTTAATACCCGAAGGGGTAAGCAGAGGTGTTCTCCTATTACAGGAGTCTATGCACCCACGTTTCGTCTCTTCTATTAAGTCCCACGTACCTAATAGGTGGCGAGTCTATTGCCACGCCATTTTTCGGGCATGTTACGGTGCCAGGGGGCCTACTACCTAAGTCCGTCAACGAAGTTAGTCGCCCGTCCGAAAGTAGCCCGAAACGTAGGAGTGAACAAAACAAGTGTCAAGTTCAACTTTTCGGACGGGCAAAAACACATCGGTAGTAGGGACAACTGTCAAATCGTGTTGTCATTCATTTTTAGTTCGGGCCCCGAAATAATCGTATGTCCGTAGGTGATAGGGAGTAGGAAACGCTCGTAACTAAGGCCGAAACCACGGACTTCGTGCTTAGGGAGTAGACCCCAGGTTCGTTGCCTCTTACGACTCGCTTGCCCGGCGACGGAGGACAATTTTATTGTTAATCCGTCCCCGAGAATTTTATTATTATTTCAAGATTGTGGTCATTATGGAAATATTGTCTATGACCGAAAACTAGGTCATTAGTTGGCCTATATTTAGAAGTGGACGTTAATTAATGCGTCGATATGATGTATGAGCATAATTAAGCCACAAAGTAAGTAGTAGGTAACACCGTCTATCTTCGCTGGAGTAGGTAAATACCGCTCTTTGCTAACGTGATACCTTACAGCTCGATATAAAAGTTTACAAACTAGACAGGGTGAGTGTTTTACCGGCAATAAATGTGTATTAAGATGTTTAAATCGATTTAAAATTAAACTGTCTAAATTACTACTAGATACTTTATTTTTAAGTTAAAATTTGATAATGAATGACTAGTGCCGCCCTCATTTTATATACTCTATTGTGCAGAGCTGTATACTTCATTTGATGAAAAAGTATATAAAAGCAGCAGCAACCTCTATGCAAATAGATTAATATTTCCATAAAAGGACGAAGAAGTAACAATGTAAATTAAGAAAAATGAAAAGTAAACTTAGTCGCAAGTCTTCAAGTGTGGAGCCGTCCTTACGGTTCGGTAGAATTCGTTAAGCAGCGTCAAATATTCAGGAACACTATCAGCAGTTAGGCTGTTTATGTTTTAAGATATTGGTCTTGTTTTTATTTGTTTGGTTCACACTGATCCAAAATGAAAAATTCATAGCAAATACACATTTATTACAAAAAATAACAAATATAAGTAAGTAATTCTAGAGTTTAATTAATAAAATGGTTATTATTACAGCAGTCTTCTTCGCCCGTGTTAGCACGAGCTAAACCGGAATAGCTAATCAAATCAAATCAAAAATCAAAAATGTTTTATTTCATTATTACACGTTGTACATTATACAGTTGGTGGCGTCTCCTTTTAAGCATATAGATGCCTGTGCCAGGAGGCGCCGCTCTTTTATATCTTACAATTAGTGTAACATGCTAAATTAAAATTAAAGTTATAAAAGTATCAAAAGTGTGAAAAGAATCTAAGTTACAAAAGTTTTTGAATTTATAATTTTCATTTTTATTTACTTACTTATATTTATATTTATTTATTATCATTAGTCTGTTGGTGTACGTGCGTGCGATGGTGTGTGTATGTGTGTGTGGTGTGTGTGTGTGTATGTGTTTGTGTATGTTTGTGCGTATGTGTGTGGATGTGTGTGGTTGTTTTATATGGAAGCGGTTTTACCTTATATTTAATAGAAGATTCTCTACTTCATCGTAGCATAACTTATTTATCCACTTAATCAGCAGCATTTTGCATTCTTTAAACGATTTAGTATGTATATCTATTTGTTTATTTATTTTATTATATAAGAAAGATGAGCGTTTGTCGTACTGAATATTAGCAAATTCTGTTTTTACAAATGGGGTGGAAGCAATATTGTGTTTCCTTCTTCTAGTTAGTAGATTAGGATCTAAGGGTAGGGTTTTGTATTTTTTTAGTACTATGTGTATAATATATAGCTTTCGGACTGATAGTAAATTACTTATTTGGTATAATTCATAGGTGGCAAAGGTCCTTTTTTTGAAGTACATTACTTTTATTAATGTCCGTTGCGCTCTTTCAACATCAAGGAAACGTGTTTTACGCGCTCCCCCCCAAATGGGGATACAATATATTATTACAGATTGAACTAGCGAGATATACACTTCATTTAAAAGATTTTTTGCTAAGCCACTTCTTGGGACTATGTGTCGTAATGATTTAAAAATCCAAACAAATTTTCGTATTCTCGCAGTAATTTGTTCAATTTGAGGATACCAGGAGAGGCTTTGGTCCAATATTATACCTAAGTACTTGACGTGGCTAGTTTTACTAATGGTTGGACAATTGCAGTCGTGATCAACCGTCCTCCTACATTCATGTATTTTAATGTTGAAATTAGGTTCTGGTTGGACATTTTTATAAATTGAGAAGCAGATATAATTAGTTTTACTCGTGTTCAAAGTAAGGAGATTTGTTTTTAGCCATGATGCTACTTGTAACATACCATTTTCTGTGTTAGTTTTGGTTTCAGCCCAGGTTAAGCCAGTGAAGACGATTGCAGTGTCATCGGCGTACGTAAATATTTTTGCTTTATTAATTGTCATATTACATAAGTCGTTTATATATATTAAGAATAGGGTAGGACCCAGAACGCTTCCCTGAGGTACGCCGCATGTTACATCGACGTCTCCGCTGACAAAATTATCTAGCTTAACCTTCTGTTTTCTATTTGTCAAGTAATCGGTAAATATAGATAGTTGTGTTTCTCTAATACCAATTTTTTCTAATTTTTTGAGAAGGATGGGGATAGAAACCGTGTCGAAGGCCTTTTTTAGGTCTATAAAAACTGATAAACACCTAGTTCCTTTGTCGAGTTCTTTTGTTAGTACTGTAGTTAATGACGTGATAGCGTCTTCGGTAGAAGTACCGCGTCTAAAGCCAAATTGAGATGGAGATAAAATGTTGTTGGTTTCGAGATAGCTTAATAATCTGGAATTTAAAAGTTTTTCTAATATTTTTGCTATAACAGGAATAACAGAAATTGGTCTATAGTTATTAACGTCACCCTCCTGCCCACCCTTGTATACGGGGGTTATTATTGATTTCTTTAAAGAGTTAGGGAAGGTGCCTTGTTTAAAACAAAGATTAGCTAAATGCGTTATGATTGGAATTATTTCATGTTTTACATGTTTAACATACCTAGTGGAGATATTATCCCATCCTGGGGCACTGTCTGATTTTAGAGAATTTATTATACTATCTACTTCATTGATATCTGTATCCAGCAGAACAAAAGATTTAGAGAGACTAGGTAAGGAATGTAGGTATAGATTTAGGTCATTCTGGGTTACGGTTTGTTGAATGTCATTTGCTAATTGGTTACCAATACTTGCGAAATATTTATTAATGAAGTTTGCTGATTCCGTGGGAGATGCTTTTAGATTATTTAATTCAGAATTCGTTCTAGTAGATTTATTTGTATATGTGATAGTTTTCAGGTTTTTCCAGAGAAGTTTGTTGTTGTTTAACGATTTACTAATAAGATTTCTTTCATATTTCCTTTTTAGTTTTTTTATAAGGTTGTTGCAATGATTTCTATAACGAGCATATGTAATTTTTTTTATTTCATCTTTAGGATCGTCTCGAAATTGTTTTTGGAGCTTATTACGATTTTTTATACATCTTAGTATACCTTCAGTGATCCAGGGCTTAATTATTCTTTTACTTTTAGGGATCTTGTGTATAGTAGTATTTATTTTTAATGACTCAATAAGACCTAGTGTTAAACACTCTGTTATGTAATTAGGGTTTTCACAAAAAAGTAATGTCGATAGATTTTTTTCTTTTAAATATTGCAAGGCACTTTCAAAATCAATTTTGGTAATAATTTTTGGTGTAGTTTGGTAATGTTTTGTTTTAGATAACGATAGAAAGGTTGTACGGTGGTCTGTAATGGTAGTGCGTAGGATGGCAATAAAAGCAGAATGCCGTTTCCTGTTAATCTTTAACATAAAGTGATCAAGACAATTGGTTTCCCTTGTAATTAAGGTGTGACCAGAAAGAATACCATGACCGGATAACATATCCAGATATGATGTTCTATTTTTTAATTCATATGTTTGTTCAGTGTGTTTAGGTCTTATGTTGATATTGATGTCACCAGCAACTATAATATTACGTTTTTGAGAATTTAGGTTATCTAAATGGAGTGCCAAAGAATTTATAAACGGTTCCGCGTTAGTATTTGATGGTGAACGATAGATACCTAAAATGATGTTATTCAATATATTTAATTGTAGGCATGATGCGTGGCTTATGCTTAATTCAGTAACACTGGCCTTTAAGGTATCCTTGATATATACTACAACGCCGTCGTTTTGATTTAGTTGACGAGTTGTGGCGTAGGAGCGATACTTGGATAATGTCGGTATCGGTTTATTTGGATCAAGCCGGCATTCAGTCAGAATTATAACGTCCGTTTCAAAATTGAGGCATGACATATTTACCAGGAAATCATCGAAATTGCAATATATGCTCCTTATATTTTGGGAAATTATGGTAAGGTCACTCTTATTTATGTTATAGTTGTGAGCGAGTTCACTACAATCGCATTCTATCGATCTTGCAATACTTAAATTATCGATGTCATTTAAAGTTTGAATTAGATCACCCATTATTATGTTTTATTAAATACACGGTACATTTTAGAATCAGGGTATTATTTATATATAATGTTTGAAGGTGTATGAACACCTGCCATACATTTATTAATATGAGTTTTAGGGATGTATAATAATTATTTTGTAGTAATTTTATTTTTTTGTAAATATTAATCAATATATTATTTTTAGTTCTTAGTAAATTTTTATACATTGTACTGTTTAGTTTCCTGTAATGAATTAAAATTGACTTAAGTGTAAGTAAACTTTTAGGTGTATAATAATGATGATGTGTGTGTGTGTTTGTTAGTGTATTTGAAGGAATAAAAAATAATGTAATTTGAGTGAATGTCGAGTAGGTGTAACAGACTTTACATACCCAGTTTGATAAGCACAGAAAATACACAAAAAAGCAGTACTGAAATTCGTTATGATAATATAGTCATTGATGGATTATCAGCTGTTGTATTTGTGCTTCGCTTTTAATTATAATGGATGGAGAGTCGTCATCTCTTTTGAGATATACCCGTCCATATCCAGTCCAGCAGTATTTGTATGTTTTTGACTTCACGAGGTCTCGTGCAAGGAAGTGTAGGCGTGCAGCTTTTGCAGTAAGTTGCTCAGTGATAAAAATAGGTGTATCCTCGTTTGTGCGCATGTCCAGGTGTTTGGCACATAGTTTCGACTTTTGTTTAATGTTGAATGCCTTACAGGATCTCAGAATGTTATTTTTTATCAATGTGGAGTTTGTTTCCACTACAATTGGTGTGTTACTTGTATCTTTCTTTGCGCGAACTCTGTATATATCGCGGATAACCGTCTTGTCGATCGGACAACCCACTGAGCTTGTTAGGCTTGTAACCATATGAATTAAGTCGTCTTTGGTTTCGTTTGACTTCTTTGGTACGTTTTTTATTTCAAAATTAGCCTTTCTACTGTCCTGCTGCATACTTTCCATTTTATCCTCCAAAATAATAATACATTTTTTATCCTCCTTTATTTTGTCCTCTAAAGATTCGATTTTTTTCTTAAATTCTTCGTTTTGTGCCGTCAAGAAGGCAATGGAACTTTCGATGTTGCAACTTGATTGTTGTATTCCTTGAAATATTGTGGCATTTTTTTTAAATTCTTCCTCTTGGGCTTTCATCATCTTAGCGAACATAGACTGCATCTCTTCCTTAAATTTAGCAAATTCTTCAACAAAATCTTCGCTCTCTCGCCTTCTTTTTTGTCGTGATGATACAAAGTTAGGGGGTGTTGTATGCTCCGGTTTCTGCAGCCCTACCCGGTCCAAATCCGTTTCCGACAAAGATTTGTCTAGGTTGTATCGTTCCATTCTGCTGTCGTTTAACGATTCAACGTTAATATCCTTCCGTAAACGTAAACAAACGTGAGTCACAATAATAACAAATCGTACTTGACGCGTTTCGTAGCGATCGCCTGCTGCTTGCTCCGCCCAAGTAGATGACAGAGAAGGCAATTAATGTCGTGGTGAAAAAATTAGCTAGCCAGCAAGTTTGATAGCCGGGCTGACTGCCCAGAGTGCGCAGGAGGCTCTTTTCATGCACGCCAACAACTGTAGCAGGGTAATTTGCTAATAATGATAATGATAATGAGTAATGGCTCATCCACAAGGGTTCCGTCATTGACGATTCGTCATAAAACACGATACGTCATGACGGATGGACGTTCACATTGCATACAAAATCGTTTTTTATCACGATTCGGCAAAATATCCCAATTGATGTTCACATTCGTTTCGTGATTCTTAGCCGTATTTCAGTGTGGAGGCGGGCGCAGGTGCAAGCGCGTGTGCGTGTAAATCAAATGTATGTAGACGCCAGTTGCATTCACAGTACGCCCGCGAGTGCGCGTCTGCATGAGGCGAGCGCGGGCGCGGTGCTGGCGCGGGTGTTTCTAATGGCTCAGTCTGCTCGTATCATTCACAGTAATATAGCGTCTGTTAGGTGACTGCGCGTATGATTCTAAGCCATTTTGATTCACCCGCCAAAGCGTCGTACGATAGCTCGTTCGGCGCTACTGTGAACACGCAGACGCCAAGACCCGAGTGCCCGCGCCCGCCACTGCAACCGCTAGTGCAGTCTGATTGACCACTTAGTCTTGGATAAACTATCGAACACGACGGATCCGTCACAAAAAAATCACGATTCGTGTTTTTTGACGAACGTGTTTTTTAAAAGACGATACGTGATTTAAGACGTGTCCGACGTTTTTCACGATTCATGATGCGTGAATACGGGCATTTAAAAAGAACAGCCGCCGTCAAAAAAAACGAATCGTGAAAAAAGACGATTCGTCAAAAAAACGAATCGTCTTCGTGTGAATGAGGACTCAGTTCCAATGTGTAGTGTGTATGTGAGAGCCAGAGGGGGTAAGGAAGTCCCTCTATATCTCTGTTACTTGGATTTGTTTGCTCCATTTTAAACCCTGTGTGTGCTTACCATTAGGTCTGGCTAGGGTCAAAAACGACCAAGATAAAGAATAGTTTTTTTTTTAAAAGCCGCAATTTCTCCCTGGTGTTTGCTTCCGCATATTATTATAGGCATAAAGCAGACAACCTGAGTACGTTCAGATCACCAACCATTTGTTAACTAACTAATAAGCATAAAATTATGACCCTAAGAGCGGTTACGCACTGCATCCGATCCGAATCCGTGAAAATACGTTCCGAAGTAGTCATAGAACTATTTGTATAGTAATTGACGCACTAGATCCGACTTCCTTTATCCGATTTCTCTCCGTCATCTGTGAGTCTCCAATTCGGAAGAAATATTGACGGACCGAAGTAGCCGTAGTACTGTTTGTGTGAACGCTTTCGCATTATCTCGGATTCAAATCGGACATATGCCAAAGATGGCCCCTGAATTGCTTGGATTTGGATCAGAGATCTGATTCGTGCGTAAGCAATATCCGAATTCGGTCCGAGTTTTTTATATTCTTATTTTCACGGACCCGGATCGGATGCAGTACCTACATTACCGCTATAACTGCTACAAAGCTTGATCCCTTACGGATCACAAGCATGCATGTCTTACATTGTATGTTAATGTTTAAGTTATAGAAGGTTAGTCGGAAAGAGGGTACCAATCCGCAGGCCACTTAGGCCCAGACTCCATCAAAGCGGAGACGAGACGAGCGGAGCGGAGCGGAGATGTGTGTTAAAAAACCAATAGAATTTCGTTATTCACACATCTCGTCTCCACTCAGCTTAAGTAGATATCACTGAGCGGAGATGTATCATATTTGTAGGGCGCGATGGAAACGGAGATGTGAGCTGTTCCTCGCTGAGATTGAGCTGGGCCGCGGTATAAGGCGGAGATTGAGCTTTGCCCCGCAAGCTGACGACGGCGCGCAGCGGAGACGAGATGTGTGCGTCGTGCAGTGAGTGGTGCCCAGATGTCTACCTTTCGTGTCAGATCGCACTAAACTGTGCGTCACATTCAACGCTCGCGCACGCAGCTCAGTTCCGCTTTAGTCTGCGTACATCTCCACCCTAGCCAACACACATCTCCGCTACAGTCTAGCCTTTGCTTGGTGGCCAGTAAGCATCTCCGCACAGTTTCGGTGGCTACACCCTAGCTAAAAAACATCTCTTCTCGTCTCTGCTTCGGAAATCTCCGCACATCTCCGCTTTGGTAGAGTCTGGGCCTTATAGTATCACTGATGATTGTTTCAAAGCAAGTGTTAAAATTTCAAAATTCGATAATTTTTACTTCAACACAAAACGATTTTTCGTTTAGTTTTTTCAAAAACTCTTCACCCCTGCTTTAGTTATGAATTCAGAAAATGGAATGTAAATGGCTTCTAATCAGTGAACCTAAATAATTATGACCTCAAATATAAACACAGCTAATCACAACCGAGGATAGATAGATTTTAGCATATTTTTTTTTTAATCTTTGCGTAGCTATTTCTCTTAATGTATTGGCTTTTGGTGAAAGTTGTAGAAGAAAAGTTACTCATTATTATGGGTACTTTAACACCCTTTCGAGTAAGTACCCCCTTTCCGACTAACTTTGTATTAAATGTCTAATTAAAATCAGACGTGTACATGTCAACGGGCGCTAATAGGAGCTGAAGCAAGATAGATGGTCACCAAGATTGATAGCAAGACATTATCACATTGAATTAACAGGCCCTTGTTTAACAGTTAACGTTAACGGACTAAGATAATACACGCTGACATTTAATTGGCTGTTTTACAAGAAAGACTTGAAGACACCTATACCTTAAAGATACCTATTAAAAGCTAAAGAGATTAATTCTTTGCCAAGAATGTACAGCCATGAGCACTAACATGTATAGAGGTAGAGAAATTCAAGTGATTTTCTCCCTATAAATGCTGATAGAATTTATGCAATATTTTACGAGTTATATTTGTAAGTGTTCACAGATAATATATTTTCATTACTCATTTCGCAAAATTTCCAGTGTAAGTTTACCGGCGTTCCTGTCTTCGGTCCACAGTACAGAAAAGTTAACCAGAAAAATCTTGGCTTCCTCACTGGTTGACTTTGAAGTGCCGTGCTTGACCGATGCTGTAGACGCCTGGAAAATGGCTTAATTCTGGGGTTAATTCTCAATTACTAAAATTATAAAAATGTGTAATGAATACATTTTCATTACAATTTCTTCATTAATGCACCTCATAATCTCGCTACGTTTGTACATATCGGTGCTCGTAACTGTACAACTATTTTTATATAACATAACACATATTAATCTCATATAACACGTCACAACGAACGCTCATAAATTCCCTATAAATGAAGCTAATTAATATTTTACGATTCAATCTGTGCGTCGTTAAGAATAATTGGTAGTACATCACTTTCTGCTCAGTTATTAACTTATTACACTTTATATATAGAGTATTCTTCACATTAATCTTGATAATTAATTTGCGACGTCGATGTTTTAGGTATCTACTTACATTAATATGTTAGTTTATATGCAATTGAGGAGTGTCTGATCACAAAGTGGTTCTTTACATCTATACATATAATAAATCTGTAGACATGGCGTGTCTGTACATAGCAAATATTTTGAAAAAACCTAGTTCGGATAATAAACTATAACCAATAGAACCCATTTTTAACATTTTTGGAATTTTTGTCTGTTTGTCTGTTGATCTGTTTGTCTGTTTATCTGTTTATCTGTTTGTTTGTTCAAGCATCACGTAAAAACAACTGATCCAATGTTGTTGACTTTTATAAATAAATATTGTGCTTATCTCCAAGTAACATATGTTTTTTGTTTCATCGCAATCGGTTCACGCAATCAAAAGTTATGCGAATTTTAAGTTTTCCAGAAGAACTTAGCATGTATTTGTGTTACCATTTCTTTTCAATAGATGGCGTTACGTGTATCAAATCACGTTGTGAGGAAATATAATCAACGAATATATTACTATTCTCAGTCTACAAAAGGTCTATTGAAATGCTATCCGAAGAAGGTACTAACTAAGCTTTTATAAAAAAAACGAAGATAATGTTGTTTAAAATTTATTAGGTAGGTACCTATCTATCTGAATGGCAGTGGAAGAGAAATACATTCAATTTCATAAGCAAGTGTAGGTATTTAAAATTTTTAATTGTGCAAGGCAATACGATAGATTAATTTGAAATACTCATATATTTTATTATGAATACGTAAATATGTATTTATAAATCTATTTACTATTAACAAAATTCAAAGTGCACTTTGTCTGTAATTAAATATTTTTCCATAATTTCGATTCGGTGGTACTTATACTATCGATACAAAAACCATAACATTTTTTTTTTAGAATTATTGTGTCTGTTTGTCTTTCCGTCCGGACATCACGTAAAATCCCGTGGATGGATTTTGATGGGACTTTCGCTGATGTGTTGCGTAAAGGGCGACAATTTTGCTGCTACATATATCATCACGCTATTGTTCATAGGAGCCGAGCAGCGGAACATTATTTCCACATACTGCGAAGTATAAGCTTAATATTCGGATCGTAAAATCGCGTGAATCGATTTTGATGGGCCTGCGCTTATGCTGGTATATAAACTATCACGCTATTGCTCATAGATGCCGAGCAACGGAACATTATTTCCATATACTGCATAGTATAAGCTGTAGACAGAAGTAAGTGCTGCAGTGAACGGTCGCTGGCTCAGTGTCCTGCGTTAAAACGTCACTTTAAAAAAATACACTTTTTGTAATTTTTTTGGAATGTTTTATATATTTTATTTTGTTCATTGTTGTCCGAACTATTCAAAGCCTGTCGTCGCCGTTTAGTTTATTTAAGTCTTATGTAATGTCCCAAAACACATAGTCATGAAGGGAAAGTACTTTAAATATTAAAAATTGCAAATTTCACTCAAAAGTGACTTCATTTTATTTTTTAACCGACTTCAAAAAGGAGGAGGTTCTCAATTCGGTTGTATTTTTTTTTTTTTTTTTTTTTTTTTTTTTGTTTGTTACCTCATATCTCCGTCATTTATGAACCGATTTGAAAAATTCTTTTTTTGTTCGAAAGAGTATACTTCCCGATTGGTCCCATATAAATTTTGTTATGATTAGATCATGAACTTCAGAGATATGGAACGGAACTCCTCATCGGATCAAAGCAAAATTCTCAAATTACTAATATTGCTTTGTTTATATTTGTTGTTGGGAACTGACTACTGGAAAAGAGGAGGGGGTGCGTGTCCCCTCCTCCCCCCCCCCCTTTGGAATGTTTTCATTATATCGTGTAAGGTATCATTTGAAAGGACTTTTTATGCCCGACTACGTCAAAGCCAAAAAGAAGGGTTATGAAGGAGGGGGTTAAAATTATGACACTAAAACGTATTTAATAAAAAATAAACTTTAAAAAAAAGTAAAAACCGACTTCAAAGAAATACTAAAAGGAGTAAAATAATTACCATAATATAAAATTAACAGTTTCAGAAGTCGGTGCAACTCTTCACTGAAGCAAATAGAAGCCACCGACTTCTGAAACTGTTAATTTTATATTATGGTAATTATTTTACTCCTTTTAGTATTTCTTTGAAGTCGGTTTTTACTTTTTTTTAAAGTTTATTTTAAAAGTAAGAAATATTGCCTTTACTGATATTTTTGCCTGATCCGGGAATCAAACTGACAAAACTATACCATCTGCAAAGGAACCTGTTCATAATATCTTTATGGTCAATAATCAGGATCAAAACTTTCCAACAAACACACTGTCTTAAATTGAACGAAGTGGAAAAAATAAGAACTACTTAACAACAATTAATAAGTGCTTGACTTTAAATGTACATAAGTTAGTCAATTTTCGTTTTATGGTCTTCCATCAATTTCAGACACAATGTTTATTGGAGCGATTTGATCCGTATTATTGATCCTATCGATTGGTGAAATAAAAATACAGATGATATTTTTTCGCATTTGGGTTGGTTCGATTTCCAGATCAAACTTTTTGAAATCTTTGAAAGCAGTACCTATTTCTAACTTATAAAAATAAAATGAAGTCTTCTATAGGTGATTTTTTTATATATTTAAAGTACTTTCCTATTCCACACCTCGAATGAAATCATTTTATAGACTGCACTGCGTAAAATATTTTGATTTAGTTTGCCGATTGTGACTAGATGGCGTTGTAGCCATTTTTGTATCGCCATAAGGTTTCGTTACATTATCACAATAAATATCAATATTCAATTATAATCCATTTTAGCAAGGAAATGTATGGAAATAAGCAACGCGTTTTTAGTATTATGGTTATTATGAACCTTTACGGTCAATCAAGAAGAGCTGAAACTCTACCTAAAGAAATGGTTTAAAATATATAAGTGCCTTGGTGGGACACCTTTGTTTATTATTATTATAAATGGAATACATATACACTATTTAGTTGCTGCGACACAATGTTGTTTTCCGAGTTCCACGCGGACGGAGTCGCGGGCACAGCTAGTCATAAATAATTTTTCAGAAATGACCAAAAACTTATAAGTCGTATTACTGTTTTTAACCGACTTCAAAAAGAAGGAGGTTCTCAATTCGTCTGAATGTTTTTCTTTTTATTTTTGTAATAAATAACTTGTTCTAACCAAAATGAAGAATTTTATAGAGGACATTTTTCATAGAGATATTTGGTGTTTAAAAATTTCTACAACACTTGACTAAAATGTTGTACGTACGTCAATATGTTGTGTGTTGCAGAAATAATGCTTTTTTTTCTGAAGTGGCGCCACTTTCGGTGGGGGAAGCGCCTTAACAAAATATATGGACCTACTACTTGGAACCGAGCACCTAGTGTTGACCCTTTGAAAGCACCAGTGATCTGGTCTACTTGAAATAAAAACTATTTGACTTTAACTTTGACTTTGATATGGACAGCTGTTTGTTTTTTTCACGAATTTAATCTTTGTCTCTTAGGGCTCTTACACACCACGTTTTTTTCAGGCGCTGTCGACGCTCATCGCACGCAACTATAACGCGCTGCAAACGCGATGTTATCGCAACCGATTGACCTATTCACACGTTCATAAAATTGTATTATGCAGACGACGACTTTTTCGCGAGCTGTCGACGCGCTCGTAGCGCGGAGTTACATCGATACAGACGCGATGGCACAGCGCGTTTCTTTAGCTGCAAACACATACGTACAACGCGTTTTAATCCAAGGAGAGTAACTCACGCGCGTCTGTAGTGCGATACACGCCCCTTCACGCGCGTGCTACACGCGTTTTACTTTGCAAGGAGAGTTGCTCACGCGCGTCTGTAGCGCGTTTCTCGTGAGTTTGTAGCGATGTAATCGCAAGTAATCTGCATATTTCAAGTTTAGCAGCGCCGACAACACGTGATAGCGAAACGCGCGTCGACGGCGCCTGAAAAAAACGTGTTGTGGAAGAGCTCTTAGTAAAAGATGAACAGAATTATGAACAGAATTCATGGTTTTAAGGAATAATATTTAGGAAAAAATCCTTTATAATGTGGTTCTTCAGTGATTTATTGGACAAAGTCAGTGAATTGATGTCTTTAATATCCTTTGGTAATTTATTGTATAGTTGTGCTCCTATATGCAGAGTTCATGGGTTTCAGATGATGGAAAGCGACTTGTTAGTCATGCTGTATAAACTACGCTTAATTATTAGTAACATGCACGAGCCATAGTTTAACCTTATTAGTTCAAACAACGACTCGTTCACGTCTGTTCTTATAAAGGAACCGGGATAACTAAACTCTATAATCAATTTAAACACTACAGATTATTTTGTGGAAAGCAAAATAATGTGCCAGTCTTCAAATAACATAATTTACAAAATGGCGCCTATATTATTGAAACTCGTGTAGCTGAGACGTGCATCATTAACTACGGTTACACAGAATTGCTAACAGACTAACAATTTTATTAGTTAGGCCATGAAAACAGCGGTAAATAAAAGTAGAGAAGGTATCAGCTGGTCAAAATCTGCCCATTACTGTCAGAGCGATTACGCACTGCATCCGATCCGAATCCGTGAAAATACGGATATAAAAACTCGGGCCAAATTCGGATATTGCTTTACGCACTGCATCCGATCCGAATCCGTGAAAATACCGATCTAGAGTAAAAATCTCGGACCGAATTCGGATTTTGCTTACGCACTATTCCGATCTCTGATTCAAATTCAAACAATTCAGGGGCCATCTTTGGCATATCCGTTTGGCGTCTGATTTGAATCCAAGGTAATGCGAAAGCGTTCATACAAACAGTACTATGGCTACTTCGGTCCGTAAATTTTTCTTCCGAATTAGAAACTCACGGATACGGATAGAAATCAGATGACGGATGCGGATGTAGTGCATAAACTACCATACAAATAGTTCTATGGCTACTTCGGAACGTATTTTCCCGGATTCGGATCGGATGCAGTGCATAACCGCTGTCATACTGCTGCACGGACCTCTTCTCACTATGAAGCCTAGACCTTAATCCCCCATGCTGGCCGGGTGCGGGCTTAGTGGACTAAATACACCATCAAGGACTTTTTGGAGCCTTCTTTGGTGTGCAGGGGGTCTACTCCCTAAGCACGAAGTCCGTGGTTTCGGCCTTAGGTACGAGCGTTTCCTACTCCCTATCACCTACGGACATACGATAATTCGGGACCCAAACTAAGAATGAATGACAATACGGTTTGACAGTTATCCCTTTTTTTTTCTCGTGGGAAAATCCTCATGGAGACCCTTCGCCTGGGGAAGACGAAGGGTTATGCTGGACTCTTACCGGCTAAAAACCCACGGTGTTCCTCCTCCTGACCCTTGGCCGGGGTCGCGGGATTTGCAGCTGCATGCACCGCAACCCCAGCAGGCCTCGGTCCGCCAGCCCATGGCGGACGTCTCCCTTTGTAGGTCCCTGCCCCACGTCCTCCTGAGAGGCGCGCACGGAACACATACGCGCCGCCTTCTCGGGCCTGTTACTGGTCGGGCGACGGGTCCCCTAACCCGCCGCCCACAGGCCACACACCCTCTGGCGGCGCCCGGTGCGTCTGGCGCGGGAAGGGAGAGTGGCTGTCTCGCCTCTCTTTCCCTCTCCGTTCTCTCCTTGGTCGCCATTACCACCTCGTAAAAGGAGGCGACAGCTTCCCACGCACTCTCGCTCCCGACCATGGACAGAACCACTGTCGGAAGCAAGAGGTTACCGCCGATCGCCGCGACTAGTTTGCGGCACTGCGTCGCCCACGCACGGCACTCCTGCAATGTGTGCAGCGCCGTGTCTTCCGGGCAGTCGACGCAGTGGTGACAACCGGACGTCTGCTCCCGGCCTATGCGACACAGGTACTTACCGAAACATCCATGTCCCGAGAGCACCTGCGTCAGCCGGAAGCTGAGGGCGCCATGCCGGCTTTCCAGCCACTCCTCCATAACGGGACTTACCGCCGCTGTTGCGGCGTGCCCTTTGACAGTTATCCCTACTACCGATGTATTTTTGCCCATCCAAAAAGTTGAACTTGACACTTGTTTTATTCACTTCTACGTTTCGGGCTACTTTTGGACGGGCGACTAACTTCGCTGACGGACTTAGAGAGTAGGCCCCCAGGTTTCCTAAGAATATTTTCCTTCACCATTACCGTCAGTTCTTAAAACTTATGCTCCTACAAAACAGAACTTTTCACTGTGAGCGGGACCTTTGAATCTTACCTGTAGTCCCCAGGAGATCTGATCCAATAAGGAGTTAGGCGCGCTCGTAGTTAGCTGATGATTGTTTTTCAGACTTTCACACATACAGACAAGACTTTTTCAGACAGACAAGGCCTTCGCTAACAACACTGTAACTTTGGGCTGTAGATAAAAAACCGGTCAAGTCGGGAGTCGTACTCGCGCGCATTACGTTCTGTACCAGAAAGTCATGTCTATTACCATTTTTAAGATTCAGCCGGAACATAAGTCATTAAAAAAGAGATTTTATGATAACTCTTTTATGGGGAGTATTTTATATTTTTTTACTATTTGCCAAGATTCATGCACAACACATTATGTGTGACTAAACAAATAGAGATTATTCTTATTATTTATTGTACACAAGAAAATTACCCTAAAAACATTACAGTTTAGTGAAGTCATGTACAAAGGCGAGCTTAACTCAAAAATGAGTTTTCTACCAGCAAACCTTTGAGTATAAGATAGAGAGAGATTGATAATATGATAGAGAGAGATTGATAATATGGTTGAGGGCAGATTAGGTACCAGTTGCATATGGAAATTCCCACCACCACCCAGCCGAAACAATCGGACACGAACTCGTCGTAAGTAGCGTGGTTATTTTAAGATAAACTTCTCATGGAAATAGTGTTTAAAAAATTACTCATTCCTCTTATATATATATTATATATATTAATCTTACCTGCCACAATGACACGTCGATAAATTATTTTAAAGTCATTAATTAAATGTACGTTTATATTTTTCCGTCGCTTTAGTGACCCAACTCACGATACAGGCCGCCTAATAGTTGTAACGTGAAACATTTTACAGTGTTGTAGTCTGTGCCCCACGGTTATTGCACCCACCTGTTTCAAGTCCACGATTGAAACATTATCTATAATAGAGAGCTCTATTTCAAAATTATAAGCAAACTAGCTGTGCCCGCGACTCCGTCCGTGTGGAGAAGCAATATTGTGTCGCAATAACTAAACAAACTTCTTGATAACTTTAAATTCCAATAGATTTTAACTGAGCAAACCAATTACGATAAAACAAACACTAAATGTTACCCCGAGGTACGCACAATATTTTTCTATAATCTCAACCGCATTGAGTCAGTAATTTTTACGTGATGCGTGCACAAACAAACCGACAAACAGATAAACAGTCCGCCGGGTTAATTCAAAAACCAACTAACTGCCCAAATCGTGACTTCGAGTTATGGCGTTTTGAAAGTTTGTGCCCTAAAATTTCATATACTATCTTAGATTAAGATTGTAGACGAAACTTAAGGACACAAACTTAGATAAGATAGTATAATTATGAAATTTTAGGGCACAAACTTTCAAAACGCCATAACTCGAAATCACGAGTTGGGCAGATAGTTGGTTTTTTAATTAACCCGGCGAGACAAAAATGATTGAAATGGATTTTATTAGTTATCCTATAACACCCCCGCTAGTTTTGTTTGAAATATTTGCGACGTACAGACACGCCAAGTTTACAGATTTATTATAAGTATAGATATAGGTATGGATATTGATTCTAGAAATTGTACGGTATATTTTATGATTTCACTTTAAATTTAAAATGTCACTTACGGGATATCTTCCGTGATTATTTGTTTGTTTGAGTTCCCGATATTTGGACGCTGTTGCAAGCGCCATGATCGCGGGTTGACTCTGATTTTACTTGCTTGGATGTCTACGGAGTCATCTTACGACCGTTATGAATTGATCATAAATGTGTTAACTGAAGGATATTTTTATTGATTTTGATAGGCAGCTTATAAATTTTGCTTTTTCCCGTGTGGGGATGGGCTAGAATATAAAACTTCCTCACTGCACGCTGGAAATAGACGCGTGCTGTAAGATTCAACAAAACCCAGCACGCTTGGTGGTAGGATCTTACGGTCCGCCTGGCTAGTTACCACCCTCACATTAAAATTCGGCGCCAAACAGTTTACTGTGTTCCGTCGTGTGTATGTGAGAGCCAGAGTGGTATAGGGAGAATTCCTCTATATCTCAATTACTTGGATTCGTGTGCTCTATTTTTATAAGACCCTATCTTCGCTTACCATCAGATGCGACTAGAGTCAAAAACGACTAAGTTATATAATAAACATCTTTAACAGCAGTGCGGGAGCACCATTTATTAACTGATTATTCTTAACTTTTGGCTCAATTGCTATAACAAATACTTAAAAAAACTTCTAAAATGTGAGCACATCAACTAATATACTCATTTTTATAATACTAGTAGTGGGGCACAATACACGGATATATCACTCTAATGTTCCCCAGTAAATATTCTCATATTGTAGTCGTTTTTCCGTCTCCTTTTCCCTTATTTTTTGCACCGCACTTGTTCTATTGCTTTAGTTAACTTATACTGTATTTGTGTAAGCAATTGTATGTATATAAATATGACGTGCCTTATTTACTCCCATTTTCTTAGTACTTACATCTGCCATTGCTTTTATCATATTTTCAACCTTTCATTTACTCAAATCAATAGCTTTAAGCTTTCCCATTCCCGAACATACAGGGTGTAAACGAATTCGTGTAATTCCTTCAAACCGCGTGATCTACTGGTGACACAGATTAATACTAAATGGGTATTTCCGAAAATCTAGAGAAAAAAAAAATGGTTTTCTATTTTTGAGTCATTTTAGAGCCCGGAGTTAACTGACTGCAAAGAGCGATATCGCGTGAGTCGTACCCGCCAGCCGTGTCGCAGTGTTTTCATTAATGTAGATATATGCGTGGCATTGAAATGTAAGTATAACACATAAAAAAAATGGACTATTTTTTTTTCTTATTTTTACTAATTCCTTAGTGGTTTATAATTAGACCAGAAATCCAAAAAAATAACCACAATAAAAAAAAAACAAATGGGGCGCATTACCCGACAGAAATCAGGGCGCATTAGCCAGTTTTCAGTGTAATGTGCCCCACTTGACCATAGCACAAAACGTTAACATAAACGAAACGTAATTGTTGGCGTAAAAGTTTTAAGGGTAAAATTCAGACAAAAACTTTTAAAAAGCTGCATCTACTTAAGAAAGTAACTTTTCTTAGCTAATGCCTTTATGTGTTTTTTCTCCCTAAAACAAATAAAAACAGGCACTGTGTTGTTTACATCAAAGCCATGCTTATGTCACTGATCCGCTCGAACCAAAATTAACGCCTTAAAATGCGCGTGTGAGTGCTGTAAGTGGGGCACGTTACGCGGCGTTTTACGTAGGCGGTTCAAAGCGAACGCGATTGCGAAGCGATCCGTTGCGGTGACACGAGAAATCAATCCGATGCGGTACGAAGGGGCAGCTTTGTCCTATGAGGTCGCGAACACCCCGCCGCGCGCCGCCGCCGCTCCTCCTTTAAGTAGCACTGTACGGCACCGCATCCAGTTCGCGCGAAAATATCAAGCCAACTGATCGCGTTTGCTTCGCTTCGCGCCGCGCTGCACCTCACTCCATGTGCGTTTGATCATGTAAGCCACTTCAATAGGTATCGACTGTTTGTGTCCAAACACACTATGCCGAAGATACACGACCGAAGTTCCGCGGCTGACTTTACGTTCCTACGTATTCGGCTGATATGACACACCATAAGTGCCGAACTTACGCGGCAGAAATTCAATTGCGCAAACTTGTGGGCGGACACGCGGGGCGCGGGCATGGCTGCCTCCCGCTGCTACCCGCCCCGAATCTTCGTCGGCAATCTAACCGAACTTTGATCGCGTATAATGTGCGCTCTACAGAATACGTCACCGCCGAATTGTCGCTGAACGTACGCCCGACCGAAGTTCGGCTGTACGCTATAACGCGACGTAATTTCGGCATAATGTGTCGTCAGTAATTCAAATAGCATTGCAGGCGTAATCATGCCGAACTTCGGTCGCGTATCTTCGGCATAGTGTGAATACACTTTGTTGTATTCGCGTCGCGCCGCGCCGCTTCGCGTTCGCTTCTAAATCGCTCACGTAGGCATCGCGTTATCAACTGGGGCACGTTTGGCAGGTTTACCCTATGCCTTTCAATATTCAACGCAACTATACCCAAGTCAGTGGTTTATTATAATACATAACAGGACCCTACCATAGAGCATAGAAACATATTGAAAGGTTAATGTAAGTGTTGACCCTTACACCCCGGGGGAGTAACTTCCAGAATGCACCTGCGACACATCGGGGTACTTCCGGGCGGAAGTATAGTTATAAAGCCTCGGGGTATCCGCTGGGAAATAAACTCGTATATGGAAAAATTATCAGTTGAAATGTACGTTTTATATTCTGGGATTCATACAAGTTTGAGTTTGTTTTGCTTCGGTATCATACGAGTTATAGGTACTGTTGTATTTTCTAGGAATAATGTTTCGTTTTAAAAACTATACAGATATTTGTCCAGCAAGTGAGATGAACGTATGGCGTGTAGCGCTATCTCGTCTCGGCACGAGACAATGCTACGACAACGTATGTCGCGCTGGGCATGTTAGCCCGGCAGGGGGCAAATTCTAGTAACATTATTGTTGACAAATCGAAACCAAGCCACATACATACAAAAATTTTTTTAAAACTCAAACTCAACTCAAAACTCATTTATTCAAAATAGACTAGAATTACTTAGTTCTTTTTGAATGTCGGTTTTACAATATAGACATCCCCCAAAAAGCCCTCCCTTCACGGTTTAACATTTCGTATACCTACTTACGGTGGAATGAGGGTGTTCTGTACACCTCTGCCCAAACTTTCGGGGAATATAGGAGTGATGGTTTACGTATACTTACTTAAGAAAACTATCAAAATGTTTGCTGCTCATACTGAAATCTAATTAGATACTAATCACACAAGGTGGTTATTCTGTTAGGGACTAGATATAACAGGTGTACGGGGCGAGTGCCCAATACGCTGCGTTTTGGGTGCGCGCCGATCAAGCGTTGTAAGCTGATCGTACACTAACCCGACGAGCGTCAAACGTGACAAAACGTCCACATTTTTGTTGTAACTTTTGAGCCATCAACATTCTTAGTGCTGTTTCTTCTAAATTTATTATTGATGCAAGAGGAAACGACAAGGAAAACTAATAAAAAGGGAAGGGCGCGCGTCATATGCGCGTGTGACGCTTAATGTAATCCGTCGCATAGAAAACCATGCAATTTTAATAAGCGCCCAAAACGCAGCGTACAGTGCGCGCGCCTCGGGTGCCTCTTAAAACGTGTCTCTATTAAGACTCTTTTCAGACGTTTCATACCACAACACAGCAGTAAGAATGTAGGCGAACAGAATAATATCATATAATGTGGTCGCATAATTCGTAAGATTTCGAAAACACGAAGATTGCCGAGAAGCATAACTTATGTTGTACTAGCTTTTTAGCGTTATAGCTTCACGGAGTTACCTAACCTACCTGACTAATTAAACCATATTTCACACACAGAAGATTCTAAATATGATTTTATGGCAGAATGTGATGTAATTATAAATTTCTAATTTTAAGACCTGTAACATACAGACATATATTTGGAACATTGCCCTTTACGCTTGTGAAACATGGACCCTCACACAAAGAGACCTTCTCGGTCTCTTTGTGTGAGGGTCAGGTTGGAAACTTTTGCAATGTGATGCTGGCGTCGTATGGAAAGAGTATCATGGACAGAAAAAGTAACCAACGAAGAGATTCTAAGTAGAGTCAAAGATAAAAACTAATTCTAGAACATATAGAAAGAAGAAGGGGGAAAATGATTCGTCACTTACTGTGACACGACAACTTTATAACCAACATCATAGAAGGCAAATTATAAGCAAAGAGAAAACCAAGTAGACCAAGAAGAAAGGACACAGACCAATTGAAGGAAAAGATAGAAGTGATAACATACAGAGAAATGAAAAAATTGCTCTGGATAGTGTAACGTAGCAGACGGCCCCAGGTCCTCTTGAGCTAGGGACACGTCTGCTACACCAGTTGCAAAGAATCGCATTGAGCACTCAATACCTAATACATTTACATAACAATAATAAAATGCTCATAGAATAAGAGGCAAGATAGCTTTACGACCCTTGAGGTAGTCAGCGAATTCCTTCATACAATTACGGTGTTTGCCGATGGCCCACACAGCCATTTGATAGAAACCGGCGGCAGTCCGGCTGGAGCGCATTTAGTCATGACGGTAAAGAATAGCCAGAATCCGAACTCGTAAGTGTAGAGCAGGAGACGAAGTTGAAAAGAAGGGAGAAGGGGTTGCCATCGGGCACCGGGATGCGTCTCACTTTGGTACCAGGGGGGCGCAGGTTCTTCACTAGAATGTGGATGCTCAGGTTGTCCAGCTCACATAAGATAGATCCTCTGAGTCTCACGTAAAAGCAGGTGTTGCAAGGAACAGTGTACAGGATGGTTGATGTAGCATGCCACATACAATGTAAACAGCCAGTAATTTTAAATATTATTTAAACATACAGAAAATAATTATCTACCACTTTTATCAATCTCCCTCTTCCATCAAAACTTAAAAATCTCAAAAATCGAATATAATCCAAAACCATATGATCTGTCATAAGAAAAAGTTTTAAAATCAATAGAAAGAAGGTGAAATGTCGTATGAGGATGATGATGAAAAAGGTGGGGTGCATGAAAAGAGCCTCCACGAGTGATGATACATAAGTATGTCCGGCGCACCCTGGGCAGTCAGCCCCGCTACCAACCTTGCTGACTGGCTAATCTTTTCACCACGGCATGAGCTATTCTCGTATAGCTCGTGCCGACACGATAGAAGAAGAAGAAGAATGAAAAAGGTGATGGTAGTAAGTACCTCCTTTTCTACAAATTTACTTAAATGGATAGAACAGGCAGACAAATAAAGATATTGTACTGTATCATATAGATTACTTTTCATAAACATTACACGTGGGTGGAGCCGTAGGCTTATACTAAATATAAAAATAATTTTTTTCATTCACTGTATTTATTAATGTAGATAATACCTAGATACGCCAAATGTGCTTCCATTCCATATTAAACAAAACCTTTTATTTATGAAAATCCGTACACGGAAAGTAATTTGCACATTTCTATTGTTATCACTACCTATTTCTACTTTCTAGTACTTATTGTTGAACATAATGATCGTTCTCATTCCTCACAATAAACCGAGGTCATTCACTGAATGTCAGGTGCGATATTATTTTTTATTCATACCTTTTTATATCTTCGCTGAAGTCACTATAAGACCCTAACAATATAGTTTCGGCTATAACATGGATGTGATAAAAAATGGAGGTGGACAAGCTTTTGTTTTTATTTATGTACGTTTATCGCGAATTCCGTATTTTTCGAATAATATAATTTAATCATAATTCGAAAGACACGTGGTGCTATCTATTATGATAAGAACTACTGTTCCCGAGGAAAACGAGGTTCTTTTTTTAGGGACGAATGTACCCTATGTCCGTTTCTGTACACCTGACAACGTATATGCAAAATTTCAGGATGATTGGTTCAGTGGTTTAGGCGTGAAAAGGTAACAAACAAAATTACTTTCGCATTTATAATATTAGTTAGGATTAGGATTGGGAATTTTAAGTTAGGTGTACAACAGGTAGGTGTTGGTTGAGATTTATCAATGGATCACCTTATTCATTCACAATGTTTTTCTATAACGTCAGTGGACTGCCCATGTTTGCTAGAGAACCGATTGTCTTTTGAGCAGATGAATCCTTAAGTACAAACTGAATTAAATAATTCACGTCGCCTTCAGTCAAGTGGACCGACGATTACCTTAAATGGCGGACTGAACACGGAATACCGGGGATTGTTATTAATAATTTATTTATTGACATGCAACTTTTTTTAGTAATTGACGTGAATGGTATTTTGAACAGCCATTTATTCACTTGTAAACGGTGTTTCACACCACGTAAATATTTCTAGAAACAATGTTTCGAAGGTGTTGCCATCAAAAACTGTCAACATTAATTTGTACAATGTTTCAGAAACTAGATCTGACACAGTGTTTTTAACAAATGTTCACAAATGAATAGATACATTTCTTTATTCTTCCGTAGGGAGATGCTTTTGCCCATAATCTTACGCAGTAGTTGCCTTGCGACATTCACAAAACTGCTAAGGTCATTCGCAACTCAGACTGCTAAAGCAGCTAATTCACTAAAGCTCCTTTACTCCAACATTATCATAGAAATATACAATCGTTTCGCTTTGCTAATTACTTTCATTGCCCCGACAATTATATTTAATTGTTTTAGGGTGCTTGTCACCCTCTTTTGCCCTTTTGCGTCTCTCGGAGAATTTCAATTGGTTACAAAACGAAGACTCTTTTCCCCAGTGGCTTTATTTGAGGTTGTATTAGAGTGGTACTGAAGTTTTAAATGACTTCAATGTCAGATTGATGTCGTAATCTGTAGCTGGATATTTAACTTTTTTTTTAAATTATTATTTAACTTGATTGCGTTTGACCCTTGTTGCACCGGATGGTAAGACAGCAGATAGGGTCTAAGATGGATCACACGAATCCAAGTAACAGAAATAAAGAAGGATTCTCTTATACCCCTCTGGCTCTCACATATACACGACGCGGCGACGGAACACACTGAACTATTGGCGCCGGACTTTAATGTGAGGTTGGTAACTAGCTAGGCGGACCGTATAGATCCTACCACCAAGCGTGCAATGTTTTGTTGAATCTTACAACACGCGTATATTCCCAGCTTGCGGTGAGGAAGTTTAATTTTCTAGCTACCAACGACGAATGATTGACGAGACATTGATTTTGCTAATAATGTCAAACGAACAAAATGTATTATTCAGGCATTGGTATTCCTTATTTAGCTGCATTTGGTTAGATTGGAAATGGACCAGGTTAAGAAAAGTTAAGCTGATGATACTAAATAAAATAAAAAGGAGAAGGTTTCAATATTTTTAACATGTAGCGTATCCACTTCGTCGTACCTCCATATCCCATCTGGTGTCATTGTGACAGTATCGTTACGAAGGAACCGACCTTTCCGCGGCATTTGCACCAAGAAACTGGCTCGCTAGCCTTCACGTTATGCTGGTAGTGACCTTAAGACGGTGACAATGGGGACGCGTCTATTCGTGCCCTTGTATTTTAATAGAACAGGGACCTTATTTACTACTGGCTGTACCCTACAGAAACACGAGGTTACTTGCTCATCACCACACTCGATAGCGTGATAATGTGTACCCTATAACCTTTAATGGATGTGGCTACCAAATTTCAAATGTAACTCCCCAAATTGCGATTTGTGCGGTGTAGTGGAAGATGTGCATCATTTGTTGATGGAATGTGTCTGTTATCAGACACACAGACAGTCTCTTAATTTATAAGGACTCTTAACCTGAACAGTCTAAGTATAGGTACGTTTCATGATCTATTATCAAAACCTTCATCTGTAGCATCTAAAAACTTGTTCATGGTTTTTAGTCCCCATCATTAAGTAGTAAGTAGAATGAAGTAGTTTATATTTATTTTGTTGTTTGTTTTACCTTAGGTTACGATGGAATTGGCATGAACATAATGTACAAAAATTCCTTAAAAAAATAGAAAAAAAATACTGGATCTTTCCAGTAGCACTGGTGACAAGTTCTAACATATAAACTGACAAACAAACAAAAATTCTATAATCGTCATTTTTGGCTTCAGTATCATTATTTAAATATACACATTAAAAAAAACCTTAACACTTCACACCTACAAGCCCAAAAGGACTGCTAATGCGTTGCCAACATTAGACACAAAGTTAGTAAAAAGTTTCATGTGCGCGTAATTTCATCGGCATCTATACCCTTCAAACTGAAACACAGAAATGCTGCTTGACAGTAGAAATACATAATAATATGATGGTAGTACTTCCCCGGAAGAACTTATACACAAGGAGCTCTACTAATAGTTTATTAAGACGTGAGTGGATGAAGATGATTAAGTTACATTTTCAAGAATTCGAGTAAATGAGCGGTAAACGTTTGGTAATTGAAGTTGTGACTGGAAGAAGGTAATGTACACGTAATAATATTTTCCAAACAATGCTCAAAATAGAGAGTTTCTCGATGCATTTGGAAAAAACACCTTCATTTGGCAAGAAAAACTAAAATTCTTGAAAATGTAACATATCACCTTCATCCACTCACGTCTTTTATATTAAACTACCGAAATAAATATACACCGTGGGCCCGACTTACCCGAAAAAACTTATCTGAACGCTACATAGAATGTAAATCAACACTTACTTGTTGATAGGTTGTTTATCTACAACCAACAAAGACAAGCGCTAATGGCCGTACTAAATCTAAATACAGAGTACTGAAATACTACATTTGTGGCATCAGTATCGTTCCTAGGATGTATTGCACTTACTTTTTACGCAAATATTTGATGTACAGTTTTAGCATCGTGACGACATGATTTTATTATACCTAAGTATGTAAAAAGAAGATAAAAATTAGACACCATAACTTACAAACAAATAACGCGGCCACATTACCATGTCGTGCATCGAATATGCAATTGAAAAATGAGGTATTTATGATTAGTTCCGGCTTACTCACGTGCATTTTTCGGGATTGCCCGACTAGTTTCCGAACCAAACGGAGCCCTTATTCATGAGCTGATCACGCGATGAGGTCGCGAGTCGAGATTGACTCGAAAAATGCACGTGAGTAAACTGTAACTAACCTTACATATGTGTCTCACAAAAGTTATAATACAGAAAAATGAGGTATTAACTTTAAATGTACTGAATTTGACATATTACTGCCAATTGACCTTTGTTTGTAGCGCCACAATTACTCCAAAAATGTAATTGCAACGTGGTCGCATTTCTTGGATTTTAAATGTCATAGAAACAAAAGCCCAGTAGAAGTTCAAGTGAAAATTACTTTTATTATGCAACATTTGTTGTGTATTTTTTTTGTACAAAGTTTTCTCAACATAAAAGTTATTTTAGGATTCACGAAGACAGCGTTACGGATGAGATGTATTAATAAGGAAAAAAGAGGAACATTAATATCACTGCCAATCCTGTTACCATCGGTGCCAACTGACCCTTAAGGCCTCTACACACCAAAGCCAGCCAGGTGCCAGGTGCCAGGGCTTGTTTTGCGTCATGTTCGCTCGCTTAGTTCGCGTTAGTTGGCCACAATAACCCGCCGGGTAATGCCGCTAGGCCGGCTTTGATGTGTAGAGGCCTTTAAGTCATATCATCACAAGTCGCGATCGCGAGTCGAACCCGAAAAATGCACGTGAGTAAACCATAACTAATCATAAAGCCCCGTATTCATTATAAACATTTGTTTATAAACATGGTTGCATAAACATGTTGCTGTCAACATGTTGCAGTCAACATTTGTGTTGCGGAGTTGATCACGCCATGTTGAAGAGTTGCCGCTCGGCGAGCGAAAACATCAGTTTAGCAGCTAATGTTGACGTGTGTGAACGTGTTTGTAAACAAGTTTTAAACATGGCAGTAGTGTGGAGCAATGATAATATAATGAGGTTGATAGAATTATTTCAATCTAAAAATGTTTTGTGGGATTCTTCGACCAAGTAGTCCTCGGGCAACATTTTGACGCAAACCGGCGTGTGGACGGGAAATATGACTGTAAACATTGTTGTAAGAAACTTTGATGTTGAGAAACTTCGATGTTGAGCAACTGTTGTGCAACAAATGTTTACAATGAATACGGGGCTTAATAATCAATAAAAGATGTTGGGGACTCTTCTTGCATTTTCTCCTTAGGAAACGACAAATTGAAACCGAGCATTTAAATTCAACTTTTCGGTGTATGTAAGTAATGGTTTATATGAAAAAAAAAATATTTTATTTTTGAATACACTGATCAGAACAGCATGACCTGGGTGTTCTCGAGTTAGAGTCAAATGATAACTAAAAAGACTACATTGGTCATTTAGATTAATTTGAGTTCAAAATTATCCGAATTGTACCTAAAAAGTAGCGATTGAACGCTTACCTTCTATGCTGGAGGGTCTAAGTTCGATCACAGCCCGCACCTCTGACTTCTCAAACTCATGTGCGGATCAGAATATGATTATCACTTGCGTTAACAATGAAGGAAAACATCGTGAGGAAACTTGCACAACAGAAACAGCACAACGGGCTGCATAGAGTCTTCGATGGTGTGTGTAGGCCGCCAATCTGGCCCAGGCCAGCGTAGTGAACTTAGGCCTAAATGCTTCTCGTTCTGAGAAGAGGCCTGTGCCCAGCAGTTGTACAGTAATGGACTGATTATGTTTCTTCTGTCTAGCCTTTTCACAACCATGTTGGGGTCAGCTTCCAGTCTAACCAGATGCGGCTGAATATTAGTATTTTACATGGAGCTACTGCCATCAGACCTCCGCAACCCAGTTACTATAATAATAATAAGATAAAGCCCCTCTGGGAAAGGCGTTACCTCACCATGAGATTAACGTAAAACCGGAGGGAACATTAGACTAGCTTTCTACAACCTCATCATATAATAAAAAATGTATCATGAGGTCTACTGAAAAGCTTACAAACCGCAGGGCAGCTTGTGGCGAGCTGTTGGTGAGTGGCGACACTGCGTACCTTATTGCCTCAGAGAGTCGGTCAGGGCCTCGTCTCCAGTTTGCCTTTATTGGCTGGCTGGAGTGGAACCCCAAGAGTGCCCGCAGGACTCTCAACTCTGTCTTGCCTTTATCGGCCGGCCAGAGGGGGGCCGCCAGAGCTATATGCTCGGGGGTGGAAGTGTCTAAAGGCGTAATAGCGGGGAAACCCACTCCGGGTCTTTTAGATACAGAGCACGTGAAACGACAGCAGATTGTACAATAGAGTCTTAAAAAATGACAGAGTTCCGGCCCATAAACTAGGTACGTAGACCTGTATCTTAGGAGTCGGGAGTTTCTACAGCTTCAGTTATATAATACAACCGTGACATTACAGTTATTTAAAGCGATTGGGAGAGTGTATTGGTGGGGTGAGTTTGAGTGGGGGGTGATGTGTATATGTGTGGGGTGAGTGAATGTGTGTGGGTTATGGTTAGCATTTATTCAGATTCTAAATACACTGGGCACTGCCAATATCCTAAGGTTAGACCTGTTGTCAGACTCTCGGCCTTCCTGTCCACATAACGACTGTCATAGGTATTCACATAATACCCGAGACCGTCGGCTTAACGTGCTCTCCGAGGTAAGGAGAGGTCTCGATGTGTAACGAACGGTCACCCATCCACGCACTGACCGTGGCAAGCGCAGCTTAACTTTGCAAATCATATGATTCGTGCGGTTGTTTAGTAGCCACAATTACCTCCTGATTATGTATCTAATGTATTATGCCTATACATATAATTGTGTAAATTACTATTATTCATATTGTGTTATTTTTTTCTTTTTGGTTAATTTTTGTACTCAAGACTTGGTATTACATTACTCACAGGTCTGTGGTCAAGACTACATTGTTCTCTCTTAACTATCATAAATCATATTACTGTATTTACTGAAGTTGTTAAAGATATCCTTTTTTTTAAAAGAGTAACCATGGAGTTTCTTGCCGGTTCTTCTCCATAGGAAACGACTAATTGGAACCGTGCACCTAAATTCGACTTTTCATAAGCGCCTGTATTGGTTTATTATGTGAAATAAAAAAAATTGATTTTGATTTTATTGTCTGCAGAACTTCTCATCTGAGCTTATTCGAACCCTAATATACAAGATTAGTCGGAAAGGGGGTACTAAAGAACCCATAATAGTGAATAACATTTGTTCTACAACTTTCTCCAAAAGTCAATATTTTAAGAGAAATAGCTGTTCAAAGTTTTCACCAGCTGTGTTAACATTTTAGGTCATTATGGGGTCACAGATTAGAAGATTCATTTTTGAATTTGTAACTAAAGCAAGGATGAAGAATTTTTTTAAAAACTAAAGTAGCAATCATTTTGCATATAAGTAAACGTTATCGAATTTTTAAATTTTAAGATTCGCTTTTAAACAGTCATCAGTGATACTTTAAGAGCGGTTACGCACTGCATCCGATCCGAATCCGAGAAAATACGTTCCGAAGTAGTCATAGAACGATTTGTATGGTAGTTTACGCACTAGATCCGACTTCCGTCATCCGATTTCTCTCCGTCATCCGTGAGTTTCTAATTCGGAAGAAATATTGACGGACCGAAGTAGCCATAGTACTGTTTGTATGAACGCTTCCGCATTACCTCGGATTCAAATCGGACGCCAAATGGATATGCCAAAGATGGCCCCTGAATTGTTTGAATTTGGATCAGAGATCGCGTACATGCGTAAGCGATATCCGAATACGGTCCGAGTTTTTTAGATTCTAGATTCGTATTTTCACGTATTCGGATCGGATGCAGTGCGCAAAGCAATATCCGAATTGGGTCCGAGTTTTTTACATTCTTATTTTCACGGATCCGGATCGGATGCGGTGGCCCGCGGATTAGTACCCCTTTTACGACTAACCTTATATATTTTCAATAACAAATTCCCCGCTCATAACCGTGTCGTCCAAAAATACTCGAGTGCTCAATATAGCCACTGTCACAAAATGAAAGACATACATACGTTGTGATATCCGGCGTGAATTCGTACCGGATATTAACGCGTCATCGAACACTGCTGGTCCGGTTCAATGGAAATTGGGGGCAGTAGGGGAACATTGCAGAAGTGTAGGTAATATTAGATAGTCAGAGCTAATAGGGAAATTGATATGGAGGAAAGATTGAATGAATGGAAAAATTATTGAGGTCACACATCATCTCCTCAGTTTGTATTTACAAATATGCAAATAGAATATCTAGTTTTAATTCCGCTGAACAAGATCACTAGTTTGGATGCAGTATGCAGCACCACCCTCCCGCCCACAAGTACAAGGTTAGTCGGAAAGGGGTACTAATCCGCAGACCACTTCAAGTATCACTGATAACGGTTTTAAAACGAGAGTTAAAATAAATGTTTTTAAACTTTCGCGATTTGTACACATTATAAAAATATAGATTCGGGTCTAATCGCGTAAAAACTTAAAAGGCACTAAATACCTTTTTTATCCCGACGTTTCGGCCGAATTACACCGGCCGTGGTCACGGGTAGACTGAAGTTGCGGAGCAGTTGTCATCTTCGTGAAGCAAAAGTATTTTCATCTACCCTCACTCGATCTTGATTTTTATTTTATTTTATTAAGTTATCGTCGGTACTTCGACACACTACACTAACGACGTCTTTACACTCGCCTAAACCGTCCCGTCTACGGTAACACTTGCTGATGACCGGATTCCACGATGTTGACAATTTATATCCATCTTCCCGATTGAAATTCTTGTACTTCTTAATTTCAATCGCTTCACGTACGATTCTGGGATAATAGTGACGATCGGTGGAGAGGATTTTTGGACAGTGTAGTTCTATCCAGTGATTGGAACCGGACTCCAGAAGGTGCTCGGCTATTGCGGACTTATTGATCTGGCGGTTTTTGACTGCGGCGATATGTTCCTTGACCCGTTCTGCTATTGTTCTTTTGGTCTGCCCGATGTAAGAACTACCGCAACTGCAGTCAATCTTGTAGACGCCAGGTGTCTGAAGAGGAATAACATCCTTTGGAGTACGCAGTTGCCTTGATACCTTGGAGAGAGGACTATATACAGTCTTAATGGCGTATTTCTGTAGTACTGTACCAATTTTATCCGTCACTCCTTTTAAATATGGCATGAAAGCTGGTATTCTGCTTACCCCCGGTTTTTTATCTTTCCTCTTCGGACGTCGCAGGTACCCACTGTATCCGTTTGTCTTCAATACCTCCTGAACATGGGCGAGCTCCCTGTCTAAATGTTCAGCGTCGCACAGATCGTATGCTCTGTTCGTCAGTGAGGTAACAACGGATTGAAGATGACGCGGATGGTGGTGTGAATGGGCATTAAGGTACCTGTCTGTGTGTGTCGGTTTTCGGTATACAGTGTGTCCTAGGGTACCATCATGTCTCACCTTTACCTGTACATCGAGAAAAGCTAACGACCTGTCTGTTTCCATTTCAAAAGTAAAATCGATGTTCGGATGTATGGAATTCAAGCGGCTAGCTAGTTGTTCTGCTTCCTGACAACTACCCTTCATGATGCAAAAGACATCGTCGACATACCTTTTCCACAGCTTCACTCCTGCTGCCTGTAAGTCTAAGAGTGTCTCAAAATGTTCCATCCAGATATTGGCTATTACCGGCGCTACTGGGCTGCCCATAGCCACTCCGTCGATCTGGAGGTAGTGCTGTCCACGGTAGAGGAAGAAATTACCCTCTAGACATTTCTTCAACAGAACAATATACTGTAGAGGCAGGTCGTTGTCCCTTAGCTTCCGTTCGATGACATCAAGACTTTCTAAGATTGGAACGTTGGTGAATAAAGATGCCACGTCAAAACTCACCATAATCTCATCTGGTTCCAACTTCATGCTCTTGATGATGTCCACAAAATGGCGTGAGTCTTTCACGAACGATGAGGTCTTACCTACTAATGGCTGCAGTATAGTAGCTACGTGTTTCGCCAATTCGTAAGTGGGGGAATCAATTTGACTTACGATCGGGCGTAGTGGAACGCTATCTTTGTGAACCTTAGGCAAACCATATAGTTTAGGCGGCTGTACAATTTTTGGTCTATGTAACCGTTCGTACTCATCCTCCGTGAACACGTCTTTATGGTCCGCAATTAGTGCTCGTATACGTTTGGTGACTCTGGCTGTAGGGTTATATGACACCGACTTGTAAATGGAGGTGTCACTCAACAGACTACGCATTTTGTCGTCATAGTCACTGGAATTCATCACTACGGTGGCGTTTCCCTTATCGGCCTTAAGCACTAAGATATCTTCGTTCTCACGAAGCGCTCTTAATGCTTGACGCTCTTCCGCCGTGACATTTGACTTTGGCAATGTTGACTTGCGTAAAATAACCGCAACATCCTGTCTAAGCGTGTCCGCATCTGTAGACGGTACCTTGTTCCGAATTATAACTTCCTCAACACTGCTTATGACGTTTTCATACGGAATCCGCTTTGGTGTTACTGCATAGTTTAGCCCCTTTGCCAGTACATTATGTGTCGTGTTATCCATGGTAATGTTGGACAGATTGATAACCGTATGTTTAGCTGGTAACTGGCTATCACAACTTTTGACAGTATTGGTACGTTCGTGGCGCGCAAGGAGCTTTGCAAACTTCTCGTCATGTCGTTGACTACACAAGTCATAAATGCGACATGCTTGGTAATACGTCACTCGATCACACACTTCGAAATCACTTGCCGATAACACAACACTGCATTCCATATGTAATTTGTATAGTTTACACTGCACACTGTCTACATCATACCGACAATTTCTAATTAATTGTCTCAGAAGACGAACACTCGCGTTTCTTAGAATACGTCTTAGTTTTGACGTGGCATCTTTATTCACCAACGTTCCAATCTTAGAAAGTCTTGATGTCATCGAACGGAAGCTAAGGGACAACGACCTGCCTCTACAGTATATTGTTCTGTTGAAGAAATGTCTAGAGGGTAATTTCTTCCTCTACCGTGGACAGCACTACCTCCAGATCGACGGAGTGGCTATGGGCAGCCCAGTAGCGCCGGTAATAGCCAATATCTGGATGGAACATTTTGAGACACTCTTAGACTTACAGGCAGCAGGAGTGAAGCTGTGGAAAAGGTATGTCGACGATGTCTTTTGCATCATGAAGGGTAGTTGTCAGGAAGCAGAACAACTAGCTAGCCGCTTGAATTCCATACATCCGAACATCGATTTTACTTTTGAAATGGAAACAGACAGGTCGTTAGCTTTTCTCGATGTACAGGTAAAGGTGAGACATGATGGTACCCTAGGACACACTGTATACCGAAAACCGACACACACAGACAGGTACCTTAATGCCCATTCACACCACCATCCGCGTCATCTTCAATCCGTTGTTACCTCACTGACGAACAGAGCATACGATCTGTGCGACGCTGAACATTTAGACAGGGAGCTCGCCCATGTTCAGGAGGTATTGAAGACAAACGGATACAGTGGGTACCTGCGACGTCCGAAGAGGAAAGATAAAAAACCGGGGGTAAGCAGAATACCAGCTTTCATGCCATATTTAAAAGGAGTGACGGATAAAATTGGTACAGTACTACAGAAATACGCCATTAAGACTGTATATAGTCCTCTCTCCAAGGTATCAAGGCAACTGCGTACTCCAAAGGATGTTATTCCTCTTCAGACACCTGGCGTCTACAAGATTGACTGCAGTTGCGGTAGTTCTTACATCGGGCAGACCAAAAGAACAATAGCAGAACGGGTCAAGGAACATATCGCCGCAGTCAAAAACCGCCAGATCAATAAGTCCGCAATAGCCGAGCACCTTCTGGAGTCCGGTTCCAATCACTGGATAGAACTACACTGTCCAAAAATCCTCTCCACCGATCGTCACTATTATCCCAGAATCGTACGTGAAGCGATTGAAATTAAGAAGTACAAGAATTTCAATCGGGAAGATGGATATAAATTGTCAACATCGTGGAATCCGGTCATCAGCAAGTGTTACCGTAGACGGGACGGTTTAGGCGAGTGTAAAGACGTCGTTAGTGTAGTGTGTCGAAGTACCGACGATAACTTAATAAAATAAAATAAAAATCAAGATCGAGTCAGGGTAGATGAAAATACTTTTGCTTCACGAAGATGACAACTGCTCCGCAACTTCAGTCTACCCGTGACCACGGCCGGTGTAATTCGGCCGAAACGTCGGGATAAAAAAGGTATTTAGTGCCTTTTAAGTTTTTACGCGATTAGACCCGAATCTATATTTTTATAGAGAGTTAAAATTTCAAAATTCGTTTTTTTTTTATTTCTATGTAAAATAATTTTAATTTTAGTTTTTTTCAAAAAAAATTCGTCCCTACTTTAGTTACGAATTCAGAAAATGTTGCTTTTATTCGTGACCCCAAATATGACCTAAAACGTAACTGAGGATAGATAGATTTTAGCATATTTTTTATGTAATTTTTGAACAGCTATTTCTCCTAAACTATTGACTTTTGGGAAACGTGGTAGAACAAAAGTTACTCATTATTATGGGTACTTTGACACCCTTTCAGATTAGTACCCCCTTTACGACTAACCTTGTATGCACATGCAGGAAGAGTGAAAAAATTATACAACATGCAACCAAACCAATACACAAACAATTTTACTCGGTATTTATCTTAAGAGCGGGAACATACTTTTAATACGCCATGCCACGCGACGTCAATATAGCGTGCTCATTGGCCATATTTCATCTCGTGGAGCTACTTTACGTCATTTGGCCAATAAACACGCGTGGGGTGACGTCGGGTGTTGAATGTGTGCTGCGGCCTTAAGTGTATTGGTTTGGTTGCTTGTTGCATTATTTTTTCACTCTTCCTGCATGTGCATATACTTGTGGGTGGGGCGGTGGTGCTGCATACTGCATCCAAACTAGCGATCTTGTTCAGCGGAATTAAAGCTAGATATTCTATTTGCATATATAATTATGTAAATACAAACACATCATCTCGGCCGTTAAAAATACGCTAATGCAATCCTATTATCAGCTGTGTCTACATTTTAGGTCATATTTGGAGTCACGTATTAGCAGCCCCATTTTATCAATTCGTAACTAAAACAAGGTTGTAATTTTTTGACATAAATAAAAAAAACAATTGTATGGAAATAAAAATAATCGAATTTTAATCCAGAAAACACTACGCTAATCAAATTCTATTAAAAAAACACTTGTTAGACGAACTTTATTGCAAACTTCACCTACTCCAACCATATTTGCGGAGCAATCCAATACCGATTTTACCGATACAATAGCGGTACAATATCGGTAAATACGCACGCCGCCCCGCGGTCTCGTCTGCGGTTCCACAACTCCAGAATTTCATATCGAAACGAAAACAATACCGTTTGAACAAAACACAAATGGAAAGTTTTTGATTGAATTCTTGAAATTTATTGCTCTTGGGATGTAGCAGAGGTTTCATTTAATGTTACAGGTATTGAGGTAAGGTACTAGAGTCTACCTTATTTCTAAGTGTATAAAATATAAAATACTTATGCTATTATTTTCGCAGTTTCATGTGAGCTACATACCCACATTCATAATTAAACTCACGCCTTTTGCCCATGGGGGTAGGGGTTCCCAACTATACTGTTAAAAACAGTATTATACTGTTTTTCACTACATTATACTTTTTACTGTCGGACTAAAAAACGGTATAAAAAATACTGTTTTTAACATCACTGGTAGTACTTATTTATAGGCTCGCCACACCACAGTCGCGCGATGCAGTGCATGCAGCGCAGGCCTTCGTTTGGCGTTTCAGAACGAAAAGGGTTTTTCCTGTCATGAATGCAAAGTGGAGGGCCGACAGAAATAGATCTTCCATAAATTTAATAAAAAATGAGCTCCTCATTTACTTTCATTTTGATTTCACTTGTAGTGAAGCATAAGAAGCCTTCAAAAATGACATTAAAATTGCTAAGTTGTACGAGGAGCACCAAGAAATATGTTTTTAAAACATAAAAAAAATAAAGTACTGTTCATTTTATTGAAATACTGTTGATTTTCTTTCTCCAACCTGAATATACCTACTGTATTTCTTGCAAAAAAAGTTTGCAACCCTAGGTAGGCAGTAACTATAGAACGCCACATGCTACGATCCTTACATACTCCTTTCGCTTCGCCCACGTTCATACATCTTGGCATACACGCACGCCGGTTGAGAGTACTCCGCATCTGTCCTTTTTGAAGAACATCCACATTAACATCAATGTATGTCCTTTTAGGGCGTCCTCTACTAGTGTTTCCTCTGATATCCGCCTTATTGATTCCTTTTGTCAATTGCTTTTTAATCATTCTCTCAACATGACCAATCATGTGAGCTATTTACTCATTATGAAATTTTTGATAAATAAATTACTTATGAGACATTCCCGTGCTCTTTTTAACCCCCGACGCAAAAAGAGGGGTGTTATAAAAAAGCCTTTGCCTTTAGAATTAACTTTAGTGCTTCCTTGTAAACAATACCTTAGGTTAAACTGGCAACATTTATAAATTATCGTGTAAGTGAATAAGAAACTTCTCACTTCACAACCCTCCCCGTCAAATAAGACATACGGCGAGATGGGTATGGTATGACAAAACTCGCAACACCGCGTTCCTGGGACTTGTTACCATAGATATTTTTCGATTTATGAATTTCATTAAATAATGAATATTTCGAAAATTAAGCTTTTTTCAACAAACTACTTATTATTATAGCTTTCTATAGATACTTCGGGCCCACGGCGTATATTGTGGTATCGTACTCCAATACGGATGAACCAATATCAATGCGGTTTTTTTTGTTTTCAAGCTGGTTTAATCGGAATGGTTTTTTAGCTATGTTTGAAGATAATCAGCCATTTTCTCGCCGGCGAGGCCCATCGCGACGTCCCACTGCAAGTCACGATCCACCGAGCTCTCCCGTCATAGAACCGGTCGTCTCTTCAGACTCAACAATCACACCGATCATTCAGCTACAATTAGTCTAAAGCCTATTTTTATTCAAATTACATAAAAATCCAAATAACTTTTGAACCACTGAATATCGCGGAACATACATGGGGGTTAAATTGATAGATATGGAGGTCCCCCATCGGGTTACGCCGTGTATATTATATAACAAGAACACAAGTATGGCATCAAACCAGAAAAATTAAATATTGACATTTCGAACCCAGAGGCATAACATCGATAAGGAGAAAACGATAAAACACCATTCTTGTACGAATGTTTAAATACTACTTTTACCGTACTATAATTAAAATAATATAACGTTTGTTTATCATGTAAAATTAACCCTTTAAAGAAATAAAGAAAGAAAGAAAAATCATTTATTCAGCACAAATTAATAACTTATAATAATAACATTAACACTACCTATTTCTAATATAAATTGCGCTGAAAAGGGACTGACCAGCATATGCCAGACGGAATGCCTGGCGCTGACCACCACCACCATCCCGCCCACAAGTATATGCACATGCAGAAAGAGTGAAAAAAAATGCAACATGCAACCAAACCAATACACGACACGTGTTGCGCCGCTGCACGGGGCATCCTCAGAATATGTTGACTCCTCGGCCGCTAGGACGCGAATGGGGCTGTGAAGCGCGCGCCCCTCTAATTACATATCGTCACAATTTGACGTTTGTGACGTTTACGTCGAAGTACCCGCAAAAATGCGTAATAATGGAGATGGCACGACATTAGTTTGGTCATTCAACAGTGTATACTTAATATGTCTATCATTATTATGTTTGGAGGAGCTCGTGGCTAAATAATTACAGCCGCATAGACCGATCTTCCGGGTTAAGCCACGCTTGCCGAGGTTGGTCTGTGGATGGGTGACCATTTACCATAGCGAGTTTCCTCCGTGCCTCGGAAAGCATGTAAAGCCGTTGGTCCCGGCTGTCATTTGTAGATCTTTGACAGTCGTTACTGTTGGTCAGAAGCCAGAAAGTCTGACAACCAGTCTTACCAAGAGTATCGTATTACCCAGTTACTGGGTTGTGGAGGTCTGATAGGCAGTCGCTCCATGTAAAATACTGATATTCAGCTGCATCCGGTTCGACTGGAAGCCGACCCCAACATAGTTGGGAAAAGGCTAGGCAGATGGATTATTATGTTTTGAAATTTTCAATTGTTCCAACACACTCAACCGGAAACCCTAATCACATAATTATTATTATCACAGAGGCAGCTAAAAACTGACTGTCATACTTACTTTAAATTGTACCATTGTGATCGAAATCTCGAACTTCTGACTCGATGTTAGCACACTTTTAAGCCGTTTTGATAAAAAACGAGTACAGAGTTCATGGTCCTTGACTGAGTTCTGAGTAAATGTCAAAAACTGTTTCCATTTTTAACCACTTTCTATAGCATCTTACAAAATTGTCGCAACAAAAAAAAAACATTCACTCTACAAGGTTAGTCAAAAAGGCTGTACTAATCTGAAAGAGTGTTTAAGTACTCATAATAATGTATAACTTTTGTTATACAACTTTCTCCAAAAGTCAATAGTTCAAGAGAAACAGCTGTTAAAAGATTTAAAAAAATTGGTAAATTCTGTCTATCCTCAGCAATGATTAGCTGTGTTTACATTTTAGGTCATATTTGGGGTCACGGATTAGAATCTCAATTTTTTTAATTCGTAACTAAAGAAGAAAGAAGTTTTTTTTTTTAAAACTTAAATAAAAATCAATTTGCATGGAAACAAAAAATTATAGAATTTTGTAATTTTAACACTTGCTCTAAAACAGTCATCAGTGATACTTTAAGTGGCTTGCGGATTAGTACCCCCTTTCCGACTGACTTTGTATTTTCTTAATTTTTTTTTTCGTATAATTTATGTTCTCTTTGTAATGACTGTCTCGGTAGTGTCAAATAAACGTTTTTTTCTTTCTTTCTTTTTCTTAAGGGGCCATCCATGAATAACGTCACACGTTAAGGGGTGGGCGAAGGAGGTCGACGACCTGTGACATTGTGTGACAAGAAGTGGGAGGGGGTCCTAAATTTCGTGACGTCACATTTCAAAATGTTATGTCTAAGTATTAAATGGAAATAAAACTAATTTTGGAACTGCTATTTTAATTTAATAATTTCTAGATGTAAAATTGCAAAATATGTTACGTCACACTAGGGAGGGGGGAGTCTCATAAATGTGACCAGCTGTGACAAGGATGGGGGGGTCAAAAAATCATTAAATTCGTGTGACGTAATTAATGGATGGTCCCTAACATGGGTCCACAGAAATCTAAATAATACACAGATCCATAAAAAGACGGATAAAAAAAAATTGTTCACAACTGTACTTAATGTTCGCGTCCTTATCTTTAAACACACTTTTAGTTAGAACCTCACTCAAAACAACTTACAATTCTGTTTACCCCATTACTTATACCATAAGCACAGTCTACCTATATCTTACTCCTTACAGTCGGTCAACGTAGAACATTGTCGCAGAGCAATCGTGCGGGGGGTTGCGGGGTGAAGGAGCGGAGGTTATGTCCCGAGTAGCCATACTTCATACTTGGGACATAACCTCTGCCTCTACATAATTTTGACATTTCATAGGACCTGTCAAATGTATGGGCGTTGACCCACTGTATGTAGTAAGTAGGTACACTGTGGTATTACTCAACATCTACCTATATAACCTAGGTACTAGGTATAGTGCTATAGGCAGCTTTCATCTCAGTCCATACGAATCGAAGAGCACTTTCTCTGTATTTACTTTCACGTCCAAGCGTACTGTCGCACACAAATGTGTTAGAATGTGTATTTGTTTGTGTACTACACATTTTTCAGTGTGTACTTTTGTGTACGTGTGTTATTTGTAATTTTTCTGAAGAAAGGTTTGGGTTTTATATTTTTATTTTTACATACCTACGTGTTTCAAAATTATTTTATCTGTTGTAATGTTTGTCTCTGTAGCCTCCGTCTGTGTCACGGTTCATTTGTAACATATTCATGTCTTTGTACTTTTACGTACATTCTCTTTATCGTTTAAGTAGGTAAATTCCACATTTTTATTTTCTTGTCGTGTTTTGTTGTTTTATGCTAAAATTGGTGTCGTAAAACTCTTCTTTGTTGCCACAAACACTCAAAGGAAATGTTATTCGTTGTAAGATAAATGTCAATGCACAACCTTTACCAGTAGGGTCCCGTATTTATAACAGTAAATTACACCACCAAAATACATAAATTCCAAAAACTTAACATGAAAACTTGAGAAGTTTCTGAGAATTGCCCTAAGGTATTTTTCTTTAGCAATATAAATTCAATTAGACTCACAGACTCCAGTTATTTTGGGAAACGTAACTATTCGTAATAAAGTATACAGAAATAATATTTGTCCGTATATTTACAAAAAGTAATTATGAGCCCACGGTTGTTTCACATTTTTTCGTGTCCTGGGGCCAAATTCTCCTAAAAAAAAAAACTTGATAAATCGCAACCGAACCAATCCCGAATCTTTCATTCAGACAGTTTTCAATTTCAAAAGCTGTCAAATTGTTTGTAAACAATTTTCGTAAACAAAAACTGACTGACGGTTGGGGTTCGTTTGCATGGCAACAATTTTGTTGGTCAAATTGGTCCCCTGCAACGCTGCTAGTCCATGTAGTACTTCATCATTGAAGTCTTGTCACAGGATCATTCCTGTGACAAGAAGGAGGTCATTACAACTTATCATAAACTTAAAGAATCAATAGGCACACAATACCTCTACTGTATGTTGGGTATCATGCTGTTTCAGATGATGCTTGAGTATCAGGTCAAGGTTACCATGTTATTGTTATATCATTGAAGTCACAGGATAGTAAATTTCGAAACGATCAGACCAGTAGAAGTTGCTCATATCCCTTCAACAACCAGAAAAGAGCTGATGATCTTCAAACGGCTGAACAGATTTTCTTGAATCATAGCTAAGAACACTCTCGATAAAGTCACCTTTCAAACAAAGGAAAAAACTAAATCAAAATCCGTTTAGGAGCTACGATGCCACAGACAGACACACAGACACACACGTTAAACTTATAACACTCTTCTTTTTGCGTCGAGGGTTACTAAAAAAGACGTTATTTGTTAGTTTTAATCAATTTTTCATTCACTCTTTTACAACTGGAATTTTCGACATTGTATGCTTTGAATGAAATTTTTATTGTGATGTCGTAGAGATAGCTCGATGAAATTTACTGGGTAAACAGCTGATAAAATGGATAAGTTTTTAAAATACATATGACAAAAAAAGTTTAGGGAGATTTATTTTTTAATCACCCACGAATATTTAGGAAACATGCAAGATTTTAACTTTATGACGATTCAATATTTTTTTGTAACGCATTCGTTACATCTATGGTTACAAATGTTTATGCACTCGATAGGGTCACTAATCAGCTAATTTAGAAAAAAAAATTACTCATGTATCTCAACTATTCACGTCACTATGATCAAAAATGTCGTTATAGTCAGAGTTTGATTAAAAAACATGAAAAACATTCATAACTCGAAAACTACAAAAAATCGCGGAACATACATGGGGGTGATTTGGGTACCTCAAAGGATGTTCTACCTCTGGACTTCCGCTTGACACTACTTTCTGGGACACGCTGTATAAGATCCATACAAGACATAAACATAACATAATCATTACTGTCCCCCTGCTGCGCTAGAATCTCTTATCAGAAAGAGGACGATTTAGGCTAATACCACACTAGCCTGGGGGCCTACTCCCTAACTCCATCAACGAAGTTAGCAGCCCGAAACGTAGGAGTGAACAAAACAAGTGTCAAGTTCAACTTTTCGGACGGGCAAAAAGACATCGGTAGTAGGGACAAATCGTGTTGTCATTCATTCTTAGTTCGGGCCCCGAAATAATCGTGTATCCGTAGGTGATAGGGAGTAGGAAATGCTCGTAACTAAGGCCGAAACCACGGACTTCGTACTTAGGGAGTAGACCCCTGGTGCGGGTTGGGGAACGTAGGAGACGACAGGAAAAAAAAAATTGACGTTTTGTCTTTTATTCAGCTTTTCCTTCACCGTTAACGAAATGAAATGAAATGATATTTATTTCTGTAAATAAATCTGTTTCAGTCACTTTTACAAATCAATGTAATGTTTTTTAAGACTAGGTGGCACTGGCTTTTCCTATCTGACTAGTTCTGAGAAGAAAAGCCGAAACAAAATCCGAGGTCACAACACAAGTGATAATCAAACTCTGATCCGAAAGTCCATACACTTCTTTTTTACAAAGAAAGCAATCATTATAATTATTTATTGGGCAACAGTACATGAAAGAACAAGGTATAACCAATTTAAAACTTACGTGACTAAAATCCATTTCAACAGTAGGTAATGACTGACAGATGCAGCTGTCTAACACTGATTTGCTGATGAATTTTCTCTAAGTTTTGATGACATTTAATCATGTCAATAGTTTTATACTTGGGAGCAAATAAATCGAGCCACTTTTATTTTTCACGTATAATTGTTATTATTTTTGGTACCTATTATGGAACAGATCAATTCGAAACATAATTATATCGCCTAAAAGGTTATTTGATAACCTTTACAATGAGGGTAGTTTTTTGTCAACTTAGTATATAATCCATGAAACCAAAACTCAGAAAAGATCAGTCTCGATTTGGCCGCGTTTCGATGCGGACGTGTTGCTGACAATTTTTATAAACAAAGATCGTGTAGCGCGGTGCAAGCCATCGCTCGGAATATAAATCGCCATGAGTCATCAACTTGTGGCGAACGAATTACTGGCGTTCCTGCAGCAGAAGCTGGACGTGATGGACGAGGTGTCTGCAGTCCAGATCTGCTCCACCAATTTCAGCGAAGAAGACATTGCTGCTTCCAAGCTGCTCTTGTTCAAATCCTTGAACAAGACAGACCAGATGGTGTCCCGCCGGCGTGACGGGACAAAGAAAAGCGTGCAGGACATCATCACGCTGCTAAAAGAGACCGACCCTGACGACGTGCCGACGTTTGTGGCTAAGGATTTGCACAAGCTCCCTCCTGTCACATTCGACCACGTTGACGTAACCAGCCTGTTGAAAGACATCGTGTTTCTGAAGGCAAGTTTAGTGGATGTGCAGAAGAGGTTGGATGCATCCCAAAACACCGTCACCGATTTGCGCAATGACCTAGAGTTGCGTAAAAAGGTAGCGGTAACTGGGTCACCATCGAGTGCATCGAACATAAACACGCGTCGCGGAGCGAACCTCGATTTATCGGGGGCAAGTTTCGCGTCAGCAGTTTTGTCTTCGCCGACACCGTCAAATGCTGAGCCTGCAGAGTGCGCACCGTGCGCGCCCCGCAAACCCTCTCCCGCCCCTGCGGCTCCTCCGAGTATTGTCGCACGAGCTACCCGACCCTCTGACCCGATGCCCGTGTCTACCGTGTCAGCGAGAAGTAGAATTCCCGCCAGCGTCGCCGTGAACACTCACGACGCTACTACGAAGCCCTTGCTTGATAAAGCAACGAAGCGGGCTGATGATGATGGTTTTGTGACGGTGCAAGGGAGGAAGCGCCGGCAGAGGACCCTCAAGAATCACAAGGCACGGCTCCTGTGGAGCCCAACTTTATTATACGTGCCGCGAAGCCGAACACTCCGGTGTACATCTCCCGCCTACACTACACCACTAAGGCGGAGGACATCGAAGAGTACGTGCGCCAAAGGACCAAGTACACGGCGAGAGTGCAGCTGCTGGAATCGCGCCGCAATGCCAACTTCAGGGCATTCGTGGTGCGAGTACCAACTTGTCTTCTGCACCTCGTCATGGAAGAGGACTTTTGGCCGCAGGGAGTGGTGTTCCGTCGCTTCCGCGGACAAGTGCCACACGATCGCACAGCAGATGACATAGTGCGCAAGTGAAGTGTTTTTACTAACATAGGCTTAAGTTTTATTACTAACATAAACTGTATTATTTAACGTATATATGTTAGTTTGTAAGGTATGTATCTATGGGCCAAAGTTGCCTTAAATTAAAAGTAACCATAGAGTTTCTTGCCGGTTCTTCTCCATAGGAAACGATTAATTGGAACCGTGCACCTACATTCGACTTTTCATAAGTGCCTGTATTGGTTAATGTGAAATAAAAATGTTTGATTGATTGATTGATTGAATCTTTCTTCATTTAGTTGATATATTCTTAATCTTGAGCCACATAGTATTGTATTAAACAATGACTTCAGAACAAAATTTTATAACAATAGAGTTGTAACACTTGTGTGCTCGCCTGTATGTTTTTATCTCCGTTTATTGTCATTTTCGCGAAAACATTTAAACTTTAATCGAAAGTTAAACGTTATTGCAGTTATTACAAAACGCGAACACGTCTCTATTTTAGGCTTTAGATGAAATATTCTTTTGATAAAAGCAATTCCACTCGTTGAAAAAATATTGGCCTTATAATATCAAAGATGGTGCATTGAGCTTGAGGGCAAAGCTACCCAGTTGAGGCAAAGCTTTTTGGTTATTTTTTTCACTCAAATAAAAAAGTATTTTAAAAAAAAAAACTTTTTTTTTCATAGAATCCTTATGAGGTGTTTTAGATACGACCACTTACCATAACCGCATGAAAAAAAAAGAATTTAATTTTTAATTTTTCATCAAGCTAAATCCCTTGCGGGGCTAATCTACACCTTGGTAGATCATGTGGTTTTAAGGAATTACACGAATTCGTTTATACCCTGTTTAGGCGGCGGTAATAATTTACAATTAGGGGGACCGTCGGCGTCGGTTTGTGTGTCAATTGATGACAAAAAAAAAACACGTTCTATTCACTATCTTAGCATGGTTGTATCTCGTATTTGGCTAAACCGTGACAATTATCTTGTCTTATTACGCGCTGAGTCTACTGAAGACTCAGCACGACGGTTACATTATTGGCACCGACACAGCTGCGTGCTGTTTATATCACTTGTTTAGCTAAATTGGAACAGTGAGTCTATTAGGCCGCAAAACAGGTCCAAGTCAATTTATCAATTCAGACAGCAAATTGAGTGATTAGGATCTAATACAACTTCTATTGTACGACTGCTTCGCTGGTCTAGTGGTCCCAAGCGGGACTACTGATCGTGAGGTCCTGGATTCGATCACCCTTTTTTTTTTTGTCATGGGAAAATCCTCATGGATACCCTTCGCCCTGGGATGGCGAAGGGTTATCCGGTCAGGTTAGCCGGACTCTTACCGGCTAAAAACCCACGGTGTTCCTTCTCCTGACCCTTGGCTGGGGTTGCGGGATTCGCAGCTGCATTCACCGCGACTGGATTCGATCCCCTAGGTCGGGCAGTGTTATTAGCGATGGGCGATTATTACTAAAACTAATCGACTTAGGCGATTGTTCAGTCCAGTCGATAAAAGTCGATAACAATTGATGTTAGTCGATTGTTATCGACTAACGGCGCGCAGCAGGCGACAGTCTGATACAGTTACCGTATCAATTTTTAACTACTAATTTGTATTGAATTGTGGCGCAGCGCACGTATTACTATACTCGTACTACTAAATAAGTAATTGCTAAAAGGTGGTGCGTGCGCTGCCGATGCGCCACAAGTCAGTAGTTATAAGTCCGTGCGCCACTAATTATAAGTACAACTGCAGTTATTATGCGATTGGCGCTAATAATCGTAAACTATTTAATTGTCCTCTACTGTCTCAGTTTACATTTAGTAATTCGTCGATTGTTATTCGAATAATTATGGTGAGGAACTACTAAATCGACAATCGAATGCGCAACAGTACAATTTTTGATTCAATCGATTGTTTTTTTTGCAACAATCGCCCATCACTAAGTGTTATTAGGTTTTTTTTGTGTGGAATTTTCTCAGTAGCACTCCGGAGTCTGGATTTGTTTCCGAGTGATGGCAATAGGCTCGCCCCTTATTACATGGGACTTAAATATAGCGGTGAAATGAGGGTGTACTATACACCTGTGCCCAGTCCTTCGGGGAATACAAGCGTGATGTTATGTTCTATCTTCTATTGGCTCTTTTACAATATACGTAGCGTTTACCGGGGAGGTAGATGTAGTTCTGAACGAGGTCTGCCGAACGATTACAGGTTGCCTTAAACCGACCCCAGTTTGTGCACTATATCCTTTAGCGGGCATAACACCACCACATATCAGAAGAGAGATTGCAAGCGCAGTGGAGAAACTCAAATAGGAGTCGGACACCAAACATCCTCTATATGGCGCCCAACTGCCAACACAACGGCTTAAAAGCAGGCAAAGTTTTTTAAAATCCGCGGCGTCCCTGTCAGGAAACCCGGCCGACGTCCGATGTAAACTGTTTCGCCAAGTGAGCATCTTCCTGCTGGATCTAAACTTCCGTGGCCCATCTGGAAATCTCTGAATCGCCTACGATCTCAAGTAGGAAGATGTAACTCCATCCTCGTCAAGTGGGGCTACCTGAACCAAACAGCAGCGGGGCGTGGATGTGGAGCTGCGCTGCAAACTATGCCCCATCTCCTATCCTGCCCTCTGAGCCCAACAATCTGCAGCCAGAGTGATCTCTGCGCAGCCACCGATGACGCTGTAGAAGTGGCGAAGTTCTGGGCTAACAAAACATAATAATCGTCGTGCCAACGACATGAAGAAAAAGATCCAAATAATTTTCTCCTCCACTCACGACGAGTGATCAATGAGCGGTATTTTGTTCCGAATCAATATATTTATTAGTTCTCTTTGTATTTGATAATTTTGAAGTGCTCAAAATTGCACATGTGTTAATAACCAAGTTAAATTAACTGCCTTACCACAAACTAACGTTTAGTAGCTGTTTAGACTAAACAAAGTTTAAACACATTTTAATGTATGAAGTTTGACGTTAGACTGTAGACATAGTTTTAACAAGTGTTTAAACTTTTGTAGTACGTTCCTAAGTTACTGGAGGTAGACAAAGAGAAAATATTATCATATTTTAAAATGTTTCCTAGAGACACTTTTAGATAGGAATAATATGTAAAAGCAGCCATAACGGTCCTATTTTTAGGGTTCCGTATCTAAAGGGGAAAACGGGACCCTATTACTAAGACTCCGCTGTCCGTCCGTCTGTCACCAGGTTGTATCTCATGAACCGTGATAGTTAGATAGTTGAAATTTTCACAGATGATGTATTTCTGTTGCCGCTATAACAACAAATACTAAAAACAAAATAAAAATAACATTTAAAAAACAAATTAGTTCCCATACAACAAACGTGATTTTTTGCTGTTTTTATAGATAATGGTACGGAACCCTTCGTGCGCGAGTCCGACTCACACTTGGCCGGTTTTTTTAAGTTTACCACCTATAAGTCGCGCGGAGAAGGTTTGCCGATAGCCTCATGACGTCACGCGTCGATGGTCGTACGATTAGTAGGTAGGCCAGACGAGCACGGGTAGCGGTCGGTGAAGTGGGAGGGGCAGTCATCGGCAAACCTTCTGCGCGCGACTAGTATTGTAAGATGTTAATTACTAAATTACTGTAATTAATTAATTATAGACACAATAGTTAATTCTCTAGACTAAACTGACAAGTGCTAATGTCAAACAACGGTGCACTACTATCAATCTACAATAAATTAAAAATCTTAATATAAGTTGACATTGTGGAATGCAATAAATACCTATATTGAGTATTGAGAGACTAACTTTAGTAGCTATTTCAACCAAATTAATATTATTCTCATTCAGATGTTACACCGGTTTAGTTATTATTACATAACCGATACAGTCGCACCTTCTCAAACAATCTTTTCGTAATTGACACAATAGTTCTCAAGAATTCAAAGCACAAACAGACAATCGTAACATATTATCGCGTGATTGTTTTGTCTTGTAACAGATATTTCACACACCGAACGGTTCTAGAAGGTAACCTCCGCCAGTAGGCTGCAATCATTCAATTATTTCCCCCTATAAAGGGGAGATCGGGGATATAAATAAAGCGGAACATGGAACATAAATAGCTTTGGCACTTGGTACAAATTATTCAATGAAATGAAGTGGACTCAATTTAGGTATCGCTGGTTCCCGACTGAGAATAGGCACCCCCGCCCCCTTTCCAATTGTGGGTGTAGCAAAAAGCCATTAAGGTATTTTATTAAGAGGATGGGCAGCCGTGTCCTGTCTGCGAATAATAGCTAACTGCAATCACCGTCAAATCCCGTTCAATATTCCTAGACAGCCAATTTCTAGACTGTTCCAACCGCCGTCCTGCAGAAGTAACATTGAGAGACACTCACCAGTGTCTAGGATGTGTGTTCAATACAATGAACTTAATTCAAAGCTGCCCGACTTGGATGTGTTCTTTAGTTCCCTACCGAACTTCAGAAGCCTGTTGTATTCCCATCTGAACAGACATTTAAACTGTCATAAGTAGTAGTTTCGCTAATTAATTGATTTTACTGTTTGTTAATTTTATGTTACATTTTATTTTTATTTTATATAACTTGTACGATGCTTGATTGTTTTCATGCGAATGCTGTGTACACCTGTAATTGGTATTTACATAGGAACCATAACCCATGTACTTTTATTATTTAAATGTAAAATGTATGTACTGTTGGTGTACCTATTTATAAATAAATAAATCACCAATGCGTCTGCCCACGTGACGATTATAGCTACATCCACTATAGCCATACATTGTAGTGGTCATTGGGAGGTCTATGTACGGTAGTGGATGTTAACGGGCTGTCATTTGAATGATGTTATTTAGGTACTCCGTGTCGCTGGCCGACGTCGCTCTCTATCTTTGCTATTTTGATTCGTGTGCTCCATCCTAGACACTCTCTGCGTTTACCATTAGGTGCAACTAGGGTTGAATTTAACCAAGTTAAAGAATAAAACGACAAATGGAGCTATCAAACTTAAACGTCATCAGAATTTCATACATATGTATATGTGACGATTTTTTTTTGTCTAACGTATCGAATCAGCATTTCAAGTGATTTTAAAACGATACTTAATTTATTGCTTTTCAAATGAGTTTATTAATGGCCTAGGCCAGATACTTTTGATCTCAGAAAATACCACCTATGTATAGTCTTTGCGTGGGCATCTGTAGACGATTACGAAACTTCAGGTGGGAAGTTGTTTTAGATACTTATAACGGCATAATAGAAAAGCCTCTAGGAATTTAAAAACATGTGGAATGTTTTCTTAAACTCTTCTACAATTTATACAAAAACGCTGAGGCGATAAATACGGTGTAACGATGACAAATGATAAGTAATGCAAGTGATACTAACTTATGATTTCTTTATCATTTGTTACATAATGCTATTTTACAGCCAATTAATTTCTGTCATAATGATAGTAATTTATTTAATGTCATGTTTTACTGCATTATAGTTATTACCGTGAAATACACAGCTATGCCTCAAAATTTCTTTGGTCACTTGGACGAAACAATAAAAAAACTAAACTTTATTGATGTGAAGTGAGCACTGAGAATAGAGATGTATGGAAGAAAAATACCTACAGCGCTGATCCCAAATATTTTTTTGCTAGGGCTAGAATATATTTTAAAGTTTTTCACCACATGCTTGGAATTGACGTGTGTTGTAAGATTCAACAAAACCCAGCATTCTGGGTGGTAGGATATATACGGTCCGCCTGATTAGCTATCACCCCCACATTAAAGTCAAGCAACTTACAATGTACCTCCGTGTGTATGTGAGAGCCAGAGGGGTACAGGGGAATCCCTCAATATCTCTGTTACTTGGATTTGTGTGCTCTATCTTAGACTTTGCCTTAAGTTTCTGATATAATCGAAAATAAAAGTAAGTACTACATACTGTGTATTAATTGAAATCTTCATTACCCAAAGTAGGTTGCAGAGAAATTTCATAACGACATCCATACAGCGCAGTTTGCGACGATATGTAAATAAAATGTAGAGCGTGAATAATAATATTTATATTATTCAAAGCCAGTTTTATTTAACGCAACTTTATTAATGTAAACATTTCACTGCGAGAAAATTGTAGAAATTATTCTCGGATCAGAATGTTACATAAATAATTTTATTGTAGTCAAAATACTTGGAAAAACCATAGTGAACAGCGCCTCAATTGGGCAAAATTAGGAACTAATAATGACATTAAAGATTTGTTTGTAAATTGAGTTAATTACAATCTTCTTTGTATGTGAATGTCTAATAACTTATTGTCTTTATCTTATTATACAGTGATTTTCTTTGTAATGTGTTTTGATGACAATTAACCATCTCAGTTGTTTTATACAGGGCTACTGGTAATTCGACGTATTCCTTGCACCACGTTATAGGGGGGCTAATATGCAACAAATTTAACCCCACATATGTTCTACGAAATTCAATGGATTTCGAGATATTGCAATTTTTATATTATTTTTAATAATACCCAGAATTCCTCCTTAAACATTATTTATTTATAAAATATCAAATTGATCGGCTTTAATTATGACATTAGCTTGTAGCTGCTACTTTTACGAAGCTTTCTGCGTATTTAACAGTTCTTAATGACCATCCAATTGAAAGTAATCATTAAAAGTTAAATAAGTGTATTAGAAAATCATCGAGGTACACGATAAAGAATGATGTTTATCTCAAAAATTAACTATGACACTAAGTGTACAAAATGCAAGACAAACATCCTTATTTAATCAGCTATCCAACGAGGTATAGACGTTCAAAAAATATTTAGAAACTAATGTAAAAATGTCATAAAATACTGTTAAAGGCGATTTCTGAAAAATCTCTACAAGCACGCAGGTGGCCCGTTAAGTGCAATTCATTGCATAATCCTCGCGTAGAGATTAAACAGCAGTCTGTCGGGCACCAACTGTCCTCTAAATGTCAGGATTAGATTAGGTCAGGTCGTTAGGTTATGTTTGGTCAGGGTTAGGTAGGTTAGGTTAGGACCCAAGTGTGCGAAGGAACACCGGGGTGGTTTTAGTCAGTAAGAGTCTGACAGACCCCTCTGCCCACCCCCAGGACGGAGGAGATCCATGAGGATATCAAGAAGGCAAAAAAAAAAAAATGGTCAGGTTAGGTCGTTAGGTTAAGTCACGGTTAGGTTTAGGTTTGGTCACAACTTCGATGCCCTGGGATCTGCAGGCGAGGGCCCTCGCGCTGAGATATCGCCAAAGCGAGGAGGCGCTTGAGCGGAGTGGTCTCCGCCAGATCATAGTGGCTGTGGAGGGAACGACTTGCGTAACCCAACGCAGGGCACGCCGCATTAGTGGCGGTAAGACCCGTTATGGAAGAGTGGCTGGAGAGGCGGCATGGCAACCTCAGCTTCCGGATGACGCAGGTGCAGATATCTCAGCGCGGGGGCCCTTGCCTCTAGATCCCAGGGCATCGAAATTGTGACCTAACCTAAGCCTAACCGTGACCTAACCTAACGACCTAACCTGACCATATCTTTTTTGCCTACTGGATATCCTCATGGATGTCCTCCGTCCTGGGGGTGGACAGAGGGGTCAGTCAGACTCTTACTGACTAAAACCACCCCGGTGTTCCTTCGCACACTTAGGTCCTAACCTAACCTACCTAACCCTGACCAAACATAACCTAACGACCTGACCTAATCTAATCCTGACATTTAGAGGACAGTTGGTGCCCGACAGACTGCTGTTTAATCTCTACGCGAGGATTATGCAATGAATTGCACTTAACGGGCCACCTGCGTGCTTGTAGAGATTTTTCAGAAATCGCCTTTGTCAGTATTTTATGACATTTTTACATTAGTTTCTAAATATTTTTTGAACGTCTATACCTCGTTGGATAGCTGATTAAATAAGGATGTTTGTCTTGCATTTTGTACACTTAGTGTCATAGTAATTTTTTGAGATAAACATCACTCTTTATCGTGTACCTCGATGATTTTCTAATACACTTATTTAACTTTTAATGATTACTTTCAGTTGGATGGTCATTAAGAACTGTTAAATACGCAGAAAGCTTCGTAAAAGTATCAGCTACAAGCTAATATCATAATCAAAGCCGATCAATTTGATATTTTAGAGATAAATAGTGTTTAAGAAGGAATTCTGGGTATTATTAAAAATAATATAAAAATTGCAATATCTCGAAATCCATTGAAATTCGTAGAACATATGTGGGGTTAAATTTGTTGCATATTACCCCCCCTATAACGTGGTGCAAGGAATACGTCGAATTACCAGTAGCCCTGTATATTTTAGCTTCCTTTTACCTTTTGTAAATATGAGAGCTTTGTAGACTTACTGGATGCCTGGATACCTATTTAATTTTTGACCATATTATTCACAAAAAAAAATTGTGTTGTTCCTGTACCTAAGTCTACATTGCTCTCTCTACCTAATTACCGAAACTAGCTACCACCCTAACATTAAATTCCGGCGCCGAGCAGTTTACTGTGTTCCGTCGTGTGTATGTGAGAGCCAGAGGGGTATAGGGGAATCCCTCTACAAGGTGTAACATAAATAACGTACAACCTCACAAGGGATCACTGTACTCATCATTATGAACAACTTTTACTATGAGACCAAATAAGAAGTCGCGAAAAAAAAACAGCTGTTCCCTACATTTTGACGAGTTATGCGAACATAAATGTAGAGAACAGCTGTTTTTTTTTCGCGATTTCAGGTTTGGTCCCGTAGTAAAAGTTGTTCATAATGATGAGTACAGTGACCCCTTAAGAGGTTGTGCATTATTTAAGTTACACCTTCTATAACCTGTTACTTGGATTCGTGCGCTCCATTTTAGACCTTGTCTGCGCTTACCAACAGGACTAAGTTACAAAAATTTTTTAATAAGTCGTGGAGGATTCATTAACCTGTACCTACCCTAATTGCCCAACATACTCGCAATAGCTAAATATCTATACATATAAAAGGAGAAGCTGACTAACTGACTGACTGATCTATCAGCGCACAGCCGCTGGGGTTAGAAACTTGAAATTTTGACAGTAGGTTCCTTTTGTAACGTAGGCATCCTAAGAAGGGATTTCTCGAAATTCAACCCCTAAAAGGGTGGATAGGGTATTTAAGTTCCTATGCAAATCCGTCGTTTTTGAAGTAAGAAGCATGAAATGAAATATTAAGGTTTCTGGTTAGAAATAAATGAACAGGTGCTTGAGCGTTTTGTGGAAATTCAACCCGTAAGGGGGTGAAAAAAGTGTTGGAAGTTTGAATGAAAAATCTGTTATTTTTAAAGTATGAAGCACAGAATTAAACATTTAAGCTTCTGGTTAGAAATAAACATACACGTGTTTGAACCTTTTTGGAAATTCTACCCAAGGGCTGAAATAGGAGATGAACGTTTTTTCGTGAAGATAGGAGGTTTGTATGAAAATTCTTATTAAATTCCATTGGGTTATTGACTTGAAATTTGGTACAAACACTCTTCAAAGTAAATAACAAAAGACGGACTTTATGGATTTTAAAATTACACCTAAAAAGGGGCGAGGGTTTAAAATTCCACGCAAGCGAAGCTGAGGGCAAAAGCTATCTTTAATAAACCACTTAAACCACAGCGGATGTAATACCGACATCGATAAACTTGCATAAGATGACTTTCATTACCTAACCCTCTAGTCATAACGAATATTATGATTACTTTATGTGTTAACTTCATTAATAGAACTGTTATAGCTCTATTGCATGTTTCCCGGCGACAATTTAAAATAAAACGGTAAGGTAACAGGTGAAATTATAATAATTACATAACAACAAGTTGTTGCAATACTGTTACTCTTTGCCCCAATCTCCCCTTAGTCCTTACCGACCTGTTGCGTATGTTTGTTTACAATATTACGCGAAACCGGTCGAAAAGTCTCGAATGAAACATACTAACAAAAACTGAAAGTTCCGAAACAAGACCTTAAAACTAAGTAACGGAAAGTACAATATTGTTTGGACCGACTATGCGAGTTATGACGTTCTGTTTCGCAGATTCTACTAAAACATTCCAGAAAGCGGGCGGACGTATATCCTCTGAAAATCGTAAATGAGTTTGATCTTTATTTCGTGCTTGAGAAAGTGGAAATTAGTATGATAGTTTTAATGATATAGGTTGCAATGACGAAAACCAGTAATGGCGTTCACGCAACGGTAGCGTCAGCAAGTCAAATAGTTTACCGGTTTGGTGAGTCAATATGTTACGAGTTCCATTTATTTGGACTTTTATTTATTTGATGCAGTGAGAACATACATATTACAATACAAGTTTAAATTTTTGCATATTAATGAAGAAAAGATATGTTTCCGGTTCTGTGAGAAGACTGAATGATAGGAATTAATTAAGTGTTAAAAACTTACCGCTGTACTAAATAAATAAATTAAAACATATGTATGTCAATGTACTTATTTGAAAAGTATCATAAAACCAACAGAAAATAATTTTCCTAGTGACGTAGAATCTGTCAAGCATGAAAATTTTGACAGTGCGACTGATTATTGTGAATAGCGGTTGAGGGAAAGAGAAACCAGATTATAGCAATACTAGCCGTATGCCCGATAGGATTTCCCACCTGTAATTTATTTACAAACAGCAGCCTAAACACCAATTTCCTTATTTCTAACTTCAAAAATTACGAACTTCCATCTTTCATCCCCTATTTAAACCCCTTAGGGGATGAACTTTCAGAAATCCTTTCGTAGTGCTCACCTACGTTATACAATGTGTCCCGTCAAGGACTAGCGATATTCTAGGTACTTATATAGCAACTATTCTACTACAAAAATACACTACACACTAGGGTCCAATCCACTTCCCCACTATTTGGCAGCCATTTTGTTTTTTTTTGGGATATTCTGTATCTTAAAGTTATGAAAATGTGAACCCATTGTATCGTAATGTAAATGATCCGAATAAGCCTACTTTCTAAGTAGGACCAAAACTTTGAAAGATATGACTTTTTTTGTACACAAGTACAGAATATCTCAACAAAAAAAATGGAAGCGAATTGGGCCCTAGTGTGTAGTGTATTTGTGTACTAGAATAGTTGCAATATAAGTACCTAGAATATCGCTAGTCCATGACCGGACACATTTAAAGGAACTCCTTTTAAAATTACATTTTTTAAATTTACATTTTAAGGAACTCCTGTGCAAAATGTCATGCTTCTAGAACCACCGGTTCAAGCTGTGCGTTGTCTGTCAGTCACACTAATTGTGTTAGAGTTTTATTGCTTGCTTGATACATAGTCACTTTAATTTGTAAATTACTATTAAGTATTCAAATAGAGCTTTTTTTGTTATTAATTCTCGTACTCAAGACTTGGCTTCATTACTTACTTATTGGTCTGTGCTCAAGACTACATTGTTCTCTCATATCTATCCTAAATCATAGTACTGTATTTAATGAAATTGTTAAAGAAATTGATTTTAAAAGAGTAACAATGGAGTTTCTTGCCGGCTCTTCTCCATACGAAACGGCTAATTGGAACCGTGCACCTAAATTCGACTTTTCATAAGCGCCTGTAATGGTTTATATGAAAAAAAAAACTTTTGATTTGATTTGATATTAAGTAGATTTACCAAAATGAAAGAAAAAATATCGAATTTCTATTAAGATTTTCTTAAACTTTTCCTCAACAGGTCAGAAAAGCTTTTATACTTAGCACTTATGTAACCTCTTCTCAAAATAGCCCGGCCATTAAAATTTTTGTATAAAAGGTAAATAAACTATTGATCGTGAAGCATTAATTTTAAGAATCGTTAATTAATACACATTTTTAAACGATTGATGAAATTCTAAAAATGTACATACTTACGAGTATTATGTTTACTAGATTCTTAAATTAATTTGTGTGTATTTCTAAAACATTGATACCTACATATTGCGGTAAACACTACTGAAAGTTTTTGATGGAAAAGGCTCCAGTACATAGTTTCTACAAACATTAGTGTGGTATTTCAGAAACTACCTGCAACTTGTATCCGAACTATTGTTTAGAATCAGAATCAGATCTTTATTTGCTTTGAATGTAGGTACAGGTATATGATGTTGTACATAAATTAGTGAGATCAGCTACAGTCTACCTTACGGCGTGCAAATTATTACAGAGATTAAAATATTAATAAAATCAAAACCATGTCAACAAAACAAAACAGAAATTAAAGTGAAATCATTAATTAATGATATTATAGTCAGGTACATAAGTCTTACATGGTCAAATTTGCAATTAAAAACAATCATAATCTGGATAAATTCATGTCATTTAAAAAGTCTTTCACTGAATTTGCCTAAAAGTTATGCAGTTACCTTAGATTTAAAAACGTTTACAGAACAATCCTTAAAAACATGAAGTATTATTAAATGACAGGACCCATTGTCATAATACTTTTCCTTAACAGTGCTGTTTTGTTTACTAGTGATTACGTGACTTTCATTCAAATGTATCACGATAAAAGGTTTATTTATCTTATAAACAACATTTGGATGGCAGGTATAATCTATGAATTAATACACATCTAATCAGACGCTGTCCTCCCATTGACCGTCGTCCAAGACAACTGAGTCATCACGACACTCGTAACTAAAAGTTCAACAACCTATTATAATTTCTCAGATGTTACGACATTTATTTATTTTGGTCAACAACTTCGAGCAACTTCACGGAAAAACATTTCTCTTCACTTAGTAGAAAGGTGCTAAAGATGAAGATAGTGGTAACATTGTATATTATGGCGTCTCATAATAGATAATAGTTAGTACTTATATGTATGTTCTCGACTACAGTTTCCTACAACTTACCTATGACATAATATCTTTTGTTATAACATGAACCCTCATTATTACAAAAGATTGTCTAAGAATAAAGAAAAACCGGTCAAGTGCGAGTCGTTCCGTACCATTATCTATAAAACGGCAAAAAAATCATGTCTGTTGTACGGTGGCCCCCTTAAATATTTATTTTATTCTGTTTTTTAGTATTTGTTGTTATAGCGGCAACATCTGTGAAAATTTCAACTGTCTAACTGTCACGGTTCATGAGATATAGCCTGGTGACAGACGGACAAACGGACGCACGGACGGACAGCGGATTCTTAGCAATAGGGTCTCGTTTTACCCTTTGGGTATGGAACCCTAAAAACCCAGGTTTTAAAACAGCCTCGTCTCTTTTTGTTATTTGACGATAGGAAGTGATGGGTATATTATCATCTGGGTTTACCTTAATCTTGGTTTTAACCATTCTGTGGTACAACGGAAAGTGTTTTCAAAAATATTTTTTAGCCTTACTTAACAACTGAGGACAAACCTCTCCCCTACATCATCAGTGCAATTATATCCTAAAAGAATAGCAAAAAAAAAACAGAAAAAAATTTGTAGCGACCAAAAATGCGGTTTGTAGGTTAATTTTTGTAAGTTTGTTTGTTTTTTTTCGTTGTCAAGCAGTTTAACTGCTTTTGTAAACGAAAACTGGATTATTAAAAAAAGTTGCAAGTTTCCAGAACGATTCCTGAATCAAAAAATACCTAAATAAGCTTGCAGAAGCCCAGAAACCAACGCTCTACCACTGAGTCATATAAGTAAAATTGAGTGTAATTCGGGTCCTCAAATTAATGATATCTTAACCCAGCTTGCAAACATGTAGTTACTGTTCTACATACCCCATTATCAAAGATTAACTACAGTTAGAGAATTAACAGCCGAATCTGTTTGTCCCAAACGGATGTCGTTAAAACACGTCATGCGGAAGTGATAGTTTTACGAAGAATGCATGAAGGAAAAACCGTAAAATAGAAATTATTGATGCGATGATGTCTCATGACTCACTAGATACGTAGATAGAATCATGCCAAATCTAATAGAACTCGTATGTTTACGTTATCGATTAACAAACAAGCCGATGACCCACCAGTGTTTACCACCACCTACAGAGGATTGCTGATGTGTTACCAAATCTTCTTTTTTTTTTGGAAATTCCTCATGGATACCCTTCGCCCGGGGAAGACGAAGGGTTATGCCGGACTCTTACCGGCTAAAAACCCACGGTGTTCCTTCTCCTGACCCTTGGCTGGGGTCGCGGGATTCGCAGCTGCATGCACTGCGACTCCGGCAGGCCTCAGTCCGCCAGCCCCTGGCGGACCTCTTCTACTGTGGGGCCTAGCCCCACGTCCTCCTGAGAGGCGCGCACGGAACACTGCGGAACTTCTCGGGCCTGTTACTAGTCGGGTGACGGGTGTGTTTCCAACCATAGAGTCACAGTTTAACAGTCTCATGTAACTAGCTGGCAATACTGGAAAACATTTAGAAGATAAAAAGGGTAGTCGTCGTATGGATGAACGCACCCGATGTTATTAAAGCTGTTCTCATTCGACGGAGCTCGCTTTTTGTTCCGATCAGCCGAAGAAACTTTGTTATCTGACTAGCTTGTCCTTATTATTCTTATTTTCTTGTGTAAATTAATATAATGTGACCTGGTTCATGTAACTAACCATTAACCCAAATATAAGTACTCTCAGCGGCGGACAGTCTATGTTGGTTTTGTTGTCTACCATGCCCGCATTACCTGACATGTAGATATTAGCTGTAACTTTAATGATAGATTCACTCCAATACAATTCTGTTAGCTCTCTATGACTTGTAATTTCACCAGCACCCATACCTTTCTAACTGGAACAAACAAATGCTGCTTGACGATAGAACTATGTATGATGGTGGTACTTCCCTAGGCGAAATCTTTCACAGGAACCTCTGCTCCTACTAAAACTGTTTACTAATATCATGAATAGAGACCGTGAGTTTGTATTGTTTTTGTAAGAGGGAAATTTCCAAAACCTAGTAGTTTTAAGAGCATATTTCACGTTCCACTAACCGCTTTTTAATCATTCTTAGTTAGGAAGCCTCATTATTACTAATGCTATGGTTCTTTCACTGTCAGCTTTATAAAAATATCTTCTTTTCCACTCGTGTCCGCACGAGCTATTTCAGAATAGCTCATGCTGTGGTAAAAAGATGAGCCAGTCAGCAAGGTTGGTAGCGGGGCTGACTGTCCAGAGTGTGCCGGACTTGACTTAAGTATCGTTATTCGTGGAGGTTCTTTTAATGCACCCTCTTTTAATAATATGTATAATTACAATAGTCGCATGCATTATTGCTGTACGTACTTAGGGTTCTGGATTCAATCCTAGCACGACTAGGACTCACCCTGGGGTCCCATCACTACATACTATAAAACAAAGTCGCTTCCCGCTGTCTGTCCCTATATATGCTTAGATCTTTAATAATAGATTTTGACGCGGTTTTTTTTAATAGATAGAGTGATTCAAGAGGAAGTTTTATATGTATAACTAGCTGTACCCAGCATGCGTTGCAATGCTCTTTTTCCTACCTACTGCCTACCTACTACCTACCTACTACCTACCTACTACCTACCTACTACCTACCTACTACCTACCTACTACCTACCTACTACCTACCTACCTACTACCTACCTACCTACTACCTACCTACCTACTACCTACCTACCTACTACCTACCTACCTACCTACCTACTACCTACCTACTACCTACCTACTACCTACCTACTACCTACCTACTACCTACTACCTACCTACTACCTAAACAGATTAAGAATATGGATATACTGATATATTTTTTTTTTTTTAAATATCAAAATTTTCTTTCATAAGAACCTTCTCCTATCAATTACGAACAAAACAAAAAAAAAATTAGCGAAATCGGTCCAGGCGTTGTTGAGTTATGCGCTTACCAACACATTTTGCGATTCATTTTTATATTATAGATACATTGCACCCATGCGAAGCCGGGGCGGGTCGCTAGTATTTTATAAAATCATCTGAGCAGAGCCAAAGTGGTTCGCTAGTTCATAAACAAAATTGGCACGGCACGGCGCTATCTCTTTCAAGCAATTTTCTTCAAATTATATTCACGTTGGTTCATCATATAAGTAGGTAACATACTCTCTAGAGTAAATTTATAAATAATTACCACATACAAAGTAGAGACTGCAAAGAAAGCATCAATCACCACTGATACATTTTTTGTTCAACAAATTGGAAAGGTTATTGATACCGAAAAAAATAATAGACGAAAGTGTTATTGTTTTTGTTTTGTGCTAAGAGTAAAAGTGTTTGACCTACAAATAAATGCATCGCTAGTTTTGCTAACGGTACCGCGCACACAGACGCGGTCATTGCCCGGCGCTTGCGTATGTGTGTGATCTAAACACGTCGTGCTGCGCAGGAGTTAACAACCTGAAGCTTTTTGTAGTAGAATTGTTAATTGGAAGAAGAAATATAGTTTTGATGAGCCGCATACCTACTATGTTTTTTTTTTATTATTATTTAAATACCATTGCAGGCTTAGAAACCCGAAATAGTTGTCTTTATTCTGACTACCGGACAAAAATAAATTACTTACAAGAATATTTTAATCCAGTTATTATATTATGCCATAAAATTTGCATGAATCTTCGCCAAGGAATTGAAGGCAAACGTAGTTCTTACTAAGATTTTGTGTAAGCTGTGTACACGTAATAAGACTAAAATAATATACATACATATACAGTATGACTGATAGGAGGAGCTCGTGGCTAAATAATTACAGCCGCATAGACCGAACTTCCGGGTTAAGCAACGCTTGCCGAGGTTGGTCTGTGGATGGGTGACCATTTACCATAGCGAGTTTCCTCCGTGCCTCGGAAAGCACGTAAAGCCGTTGGTCCCGGCTGTCATTTGTAGATCTTTGACAGTCGTTACTGTTGGTCAGAAGCCAGAAAGTCTGACAACCAGTCTTACCAAGAGTATCGTATTACCCAGTTACTGGGTTGTGGAGGTCTGATAGGCAGTCGCTCCATGTAAAATACTGATATTCAGCTGCATCCGGTTCGACTGGAAGCCGACCCCAACATAGTTGGGAAAAAGCTAGGCAGATGATGATACAATATGACTGATTAGTGATTAGTCACTTTAAATACGAAATCCATGAACTCTGCTCATCATTGTGTACAACTTTTACTGTGACAAACACAGTTTTTTTTTTGTTACGTGTTCATAATTTATTTGTCCTATAGTACCTATAAAACGTTTACAACAGAATTATGAGTTCATGGTTTTCGAATTTAGAGTGATTAACCAGTCATGCTGTATAATAATATTAGCCTGTAACTGTCCCACTGCTGGGCAAAGGCCGCTTCTTAGACAGAGAAGGAAAGAGCATTGGTTACCAAGCTTGCACACTGCGGGTTGGCGGTTTCACGCCATTAACTCTAGGTTTCCTCACGATGTTGTCTTAAGGTTAATTAACATAAAGATATGTTTATAATTAACATCTTTCTTCACTTTAATATGTAACAATTAATATATACCCCGATTCAGGAACCCTGAACTCAGACGACATTCCAACGACTTTGTTATGTATGTTGACCAAGCGATATAATATAAATAGTCGAACCTTCTAGAAGAAGAACTATTTCCAATAATTGAATTAAAATAAACCTGATTAGTCATAACTATTTACAATGCTCAAACAAACACGCAAACAGAACTTATTGACTTACAATAACATTATTAATGCATGAAAGTCAATGTCACCCGATTACAAAACACCATCAATATGAATCACCTTATCTACACACAGAAACATCTGTTCAAACTTTCCAAATGTTTACAACAACTGGTTTTACCGCTGCGGTTATCAATGAGCGGCGTACATTCTCGAAACACAACCAAGCCTATATAAACCCCGAGCTTGGCTGCAGCCGTCATAGTATATTACGAAAGCAACAACGAAGCAACGAACGATGCAGAAATACCTTTTAGTCATTGCATTTATCACCACCGCGGCCTGCCATGACGTCAGGAAGCACAGAGTCGAAGATCCTTTCTCCGCTCTGGATAAACACATCACCCACACACTCGCTTACCACTACCTATGGCCTTGGAGTCAGCTCATCAGGGCAGCAGCGGCCTTAGATGTGGAAGAAGCTTTAGAAGAACCTCAAATTATATCAGACAACGAGAAATTCCAAGTTAATCTAAATGTGAGGAGGTTTAAACCTGACGAGTTAAGGATCAAAGTGAAGAACCGTTACATCATAGTTGAAGGAAAGCACAAAGAGAAGGATGACGCCCAGAAGTTTATGTCAAACCACTTCGTTCAGCGGTTCGTGCTACCTCCCGGCAGCAAGCAGGAAGAAGTGACTGCAGTTTTCAAAGAAAATGGTGTTCTAACTGTGTCTGTGCCCAAACATGAACTTCCGCCACCACTACCTGAAAGAGAAGTGCCCATCGAAGTAAGATTACCAGAAAAAGTGGAAGACCAAACCGAAAAAGTGGAAGACAAAACAGAAAAGCCTGTAACAGAAGAGAAAGTTGAAGTAACAACAGAGAAAAAAGAGGTACCTATACAAACATCTTCAGTGACACCTCTAGAACAGTTAGAATTAATAGAAGCAACAACTCACGTCGGCAAAATAAGGAAGAAGGAATTGAAAACCACAACAAAAACAGCAAAGGACAACGAAGTATCGAAAGGAGTCGACGGCAACGGTTTAGATTACGCGCTAGTTGAACCAGAAGAGTAAATACAAACTGTACTAAGTGAATTAAGACTGAGCAAAGCTTTAAAACGACCGACAGTCGTTAAAAGCATGTTTTAACTTTTCGACGGTTTTAAGATACAGTATTATTTTCCGCTGCAAAAACACATCGTGGTACTGTTGTGAGATCTATAATAAATCGTTCGAAAAGTTACTTAGGCGTTGGAGCAATAGTTGTTAATAATTTTAAGTATTATTGTATATGTTTTAAACATTTGCCCCACGAATAAACAGTGTTATTTATTACTCAGTGTGTTTCCATTTCACTCGCTCGATCCGCGGCAATATTTTTGTTTTATAAGACTGTTTTTTATGTTAATGTTGTGTGTAAATCTGTGTAACGCACTCTTTAGGGATGAGATGCTGCCTTAATGGTCTAAAGCCTCATTTGCATAGGCGGAAAGAGTCCGTGAATTATTTCGTGGACTTGAATGATGGTCATTCCTGTTGATTTTGGGATAAACAAAGAAAAATGCGAGAGATTTTTCTTTTTAGGATAAACATTCGTGTATCTTGGCTTTCACTTTGATGGAGTACATGTAAAAGGTAGAACTGGATATATGTTTAGTCGTAAACTGTGAAGAGGTTACTGTTGCATTAATAATGAGCGATAGCAACTTGTTTTACAGGTTTGTTGCAACTTCAGAGCGACTCGGTTACCGACACGGGTGTTCGGATGGCCGCGTTGCTCTAACCCTAGAACCGTACCCATCTGGCACGGTCACTAAACGTACCCCCCCTGGGTAAAGGTACAAGTGTACCCCTTGAAATAAAACCGTATTTTTTTAAAGTAATTAACATTGATTATGGAATACATCGTATGCTTACTCTTAGAAATTTATCAGTCTTTATTTATATTTATAAACAATTATCTTATTAATAACTTTGAACACAGTCCTGGCTAACTTTGTTTTAGTGGTCGTTACAAATTGTCATTTGCACCTGGTGAATCGAATTTGCGATTTGTGATCCCTACTCCTCAAAAACATAAAATCTTCCTGTTATGGGAGACCAGCCCATTATATCCCTTTATATTTTTTTCCCCAGAATACTGCCAATATGTTGGTTATAGTGCTTTATCATGTTTTGTATCGTGGGGTACAGTGTACAACAGACAACAAACACACTTGCCACGAGGTCCACACGCTAGCTACGCTCGCAGTTGATATATACAGTGACGTACACGTCACTAAGAGGTGGAGGGTACACCCTCCACCTCTTAGAAAACCCGGGCACATGTATGGATCCCGCACGAAGTTAAAAAGTTATGACGATTTAAAACAAAAAAAAAGTTGTTTGTACCCCAGGGTACGGTTCTAGGGCTAAGGCAGGGGTGGGCCAACTACGGCCCGCAGGCCAAAACCGGCCCGCGAGGCATTTTAATCCGACCCGCCAACCGTCCCTTTAAGAGCATTTAATGTATAGCCATAACAAAAAGACGTAATTATCTATGGCAAGAATGGTCACCCTCCGCGCTAACTGTCATAACTAGCAATTGATTAGAGAAATTCTCACAGAGTGACGTATCTGCTTCAAATGAATAGAAATAAATAAATAGATACCTTAGGGCTTTAGGGCAACTACTAACCAAGCCAAGAGTAAATGATGGAATCAGGCGTTACTTTGCGGAAATCCATGACATACAAAAATGCTAATAAAATATCTAGCTTTAATTCCGCTGAACAAGATCGCTAGTTTGGATGCAGTATGCAGCACCACCCTCCCGCCCACAAATAGGTTGCACATGCAGAAAGAGTGAAAAAATAATGCAACATGCAACCAAACCAACACACCTTGTGTTTGAGCAAGGAAAGCAACAATAACATTCATAGATGGCGCCATGTGTCTCTCGAATCATCATTGAATTATATTATTATAGAAACTTTAGTAGTGTGTCTAAGAGATGATTGTCAAATTCAAAATTAACGCGAGCGAAGCCGCGGGCAAAATAGTTAGTAATGTTTTAAATAGGCATATTTCAAAAAATTAATACTTGTAATACTGATTCAATTAACAGAGCAACTTAAGATTAAATTAAATATTATTTTATGAATTTGAACTTTCATACACTTATCATTTAATTTATAATATTCTCTGTAAAAATATTTTTCAAGTAAAAAATAAACATTTTCTAAGACTTCGTTTAATTATCTCTATTGAAAATAATATTAATAAATTGTATGCGCAGATTTTCTTTAGAGGTTTCCATTAAAAAAGTAATTTTCATAGTTCACTGTTTCAATTATATTAATAGTAATTGCTTTTAAAAGCTTGGTTTTTTTTTATTAAATCTCCTGAGTAATGAACTGTAAAATATTTCATACCTGCTGAGTTTCTAAGATCGATAAAATACCAAATAATATGGCTCAGTGTTCAATGCGAACAAGACAAGGAATAAAAAAGTAACTCTCTCTAAATAAATCTTGACTTGATTTAGAACCTTTTTAAACCCTATGCTACCCATAACAAAACTATAATTTTTTCTTTTTTTTAATATAGTTCAAACCACAAAACCCCGTCGTATTGGTATGTCAACACCAGTGCGCTTTCATATTCATCTTGCGCTTTCAACTTTCAATTCCTCTTGCGTCAAGCGCATGCAATATTGAATGCCATACCTAAGCCGCATGCATCTTATCGTCTACACCGGTGCGCCTCGGCCAGTCGTCAGTCGACATACAATAGACGGATTAGCGTGCGCTATGGGCATGCGCTTTTGTCGAACTAGTATTAAGGCATGCACTATAGCATGCGCTATGGCGCTTCACGCATGCTTCAGACGAAGACGCAAGATGAACATGAAAGCGCACTGGTGTAGACATAGCTATTGCGTGTCTCTAACTAGTGCATGGTGATAGAACTAATACAATAGCAATTTTTAATGCATACTTGCATTGTGGCCAAAAGATTAGGCACGTCTTCGTGGATTGAACTATCTGTACTAGCCTTAAGTACGGTATACTATAAAACCGAGATTATCGAACATCAAATAACATAATAAAATCAACATTTTCTAAATTCCATTTCTTAAGTTCCATTCTCTATCTCCAAAATGATTCATCGCATCATTACAAAATGTATCTGAGGCCATCTCGAGAGTATACCTACCTACTCTTCAAAAAAACACATAAATTGGCTCCAAAATCTCGAAGAAATCCGAGTCAATTTTTTTTTCAATTACCTATTCCAGATCTCAAGCACATTTAAAATTTAAAACTAAGTGCACGATACCAAAAGGTAGGTTCTATGGAGAAAAGCCGGCAAGAAACTCAAAGAATACTCTTTTTTAGTAGATCATGACAATACCATTACAGTAGTGTGAGAAATATACTGAGAATAATGCAGGTTAATGTTAGAAATAAACTCACATAAGAGTAACAAATAGAAATACAATACATATACTCTTTACTGTACACAAAAGAAACAAGAAACATTACTATAAAAGTAGAGATGTACAATGGGCGGTCTTATCGCACTAGGCGATTTCTTCCAGACAACCTAAACCGCGAATTACATAGAAACGACGTAAGGCGCAGGCGCGTCGCTTTCATACGTTTTGTCGTGTCGCTTCAAATCTTTTTCGCAAAAAATGTATGAAAGCGACGCGCCTGCGCCCGTATCTGCACCTTATGCCTTTTCTGTGTAATTCACGCTTTACGCCGCTTCTGTGTAATTCACGCCTTAGGCCTGAATTACACAGAAAAGGCATAAGATGCAGATACTGGCGCAGGCGCGTCGCTTTCATAAGTTTTGTCGTGCCGCTTCAAATCTTTTTCGCAAAAAATGTATGAAAGCGACGCGCCTGCGCTTTATACCGCTTCTATGTAATTCACGCTTTAGAAATACATATACCTATGCCTTTTCGGATTGCTATAGCAGTTAAGAGCTGATCAGTCCCAACAGACGGCACCCATGTAAATAGAGAACCTCCTCTTTTGTTAACCGACTTCAAAAAGGAGGAGGTTCTCAATTCGGATGTTTTTTTTAATGTATTTTCGGGCATAACTCCGTCGTTTATAAATGGATTTGCAAAATTCTTTTTTTTTTTGAAAGAGTATTCTTCCGAATTGGTCCCATTTAAATTTGGTGAAGATCTGATGAAGACCCTCGGAGATAGACAATGGAACTCTTCAATGGATAACAGCCAATTACCCGAGATTGCTGTAATTTCATGTTTGTGTATTGTTTAAGCCACTAAAAACAGAAAAATAAAATAACTTTAAAAAAAAGTATTAGAGGTCGGTGCAATTTTACACTGAACATAATGAAGGCACCGACTTCTGAAACTGTTAGTATTATAATATGGTAATTATTTTACTCTTTTTTTTTTTTGAAGTCGGTTTAACTTTTTTTTAAAGTCGGTTAATTACGACAATGGTTAGTTCCATAAACATTCCTTGTAGTGTTCTTACATCACAACGTCTAGATGCTATTCCCAGTAGCGTACACAGGCCGTCTTTTATCGCCTTTATTCACGATCTTATTTACAAAATAACCTCGCAGAAATCACACAGTATGTACACGACAGTACACGGAACGCCTGTTCAAATATATACAGAGGATAGTGCTCTGCGATTCCAATTCAATAACGCGATCAGGCGCTTTGAGCTACCCGGGTTCCGTTCGTACTGCAACGAAAATGTCCGTTAATATACATTTCAGTGATAGTCTGATAGTTAAACGCTTGCTGGAGCTCAATATTGCACCTCTGATTTTTCGAATTTCACTCATTACCACAGATTCGTATCAACAGAATGTCGTGGTGGCCCAGAGGTTACAAACCCGCTTGTTAAGCATGGGGTTGCGAGTTCAAACCCAGGCATGTACCAATGTGACATTTTTAATGTCATAATCGAGCCTGTTGTGGAAAAACATCGTAATAGACAGAATCTAGGTATTTAACTTTTTTGTCGTAACGTAAAGCTAAAATAAAATAACCAATAAAATACATCTCCTGTAAAATTGTATGTGTGTCGCATGGAAAAACATCGTAAACGACAGAATATTAGGTATTTCACTTTTTTATTCTAACTTAAAGCTAAAATGAATAAATAACCAATAAAATACCTCGCCTGTAAAATTGTATGTGTGTCGCTTACGATGTTCTTCCATAGCAGACTCGATATACAGGTTATAAAAAGACCCATCACATAGCCGAAATCTACGCACTCTGTACATCAAACTAAATTACATGGACCAAAAATAATTGCTGGTAAACGACTTTTATTTTTAGGTATAAAAAAAACTCTGTTTTTTTGTAGCGCGCAATGTAATGCACGTAAGCGAATGTGCCTGTGTGGGTCGTGCAGTGGCTACACAGCTCAGCCAAGGCGGTTGTGTGCGTTTGATATTCATTGCGTTTTTGTAACTTCAAAGGCGTAATTTGTTAGGAAAAATTGAAAATTTTGATAATGTTTGTTTGGAAGAAAGTTTAGTATTATCACTTAGAATTCGTTTCAGGAAAAAACTAAAAAAAGTGTACTTTGAGCTTCAATATCTCCGGAACCAATGATTTCCCAGGTATGGTCTAGTAGAAAAAAATGATCCCAATGATGGGTAGAATATGTGGTTTTCGTTATCGTTAAGGGTCTTTTTACACCCGATATACTTTCTTAGTTAATCTAAGACGCCACTGACATTCGGTGAAGGAATCTTAATGGTCTGAAATCGCCAACCCGCAGTGAGCAAGCGTGGCGATCAATGCTCGTTACTTCTCTATATAAGAAGAGGCCTTTGCCCTACAGTGGGACAATTACAGGCTGCTTTATACTATCTTATATTTATACCACAGATTACTTAATGGATGGGTGATCGTTCGCTACACATCGAGACCCCTCCGTGACTCTTTGAGCACGTTAAGTAGTGTTGAGTAGGACATACAAGAGGCAGTACATTTGTCCCGTACATGACGTCAAAATGTAAGAGCGGCTCAACATTTAAAAGTGTACTACTTCAACTTTTATGTCGCGGTAGTCGCATTACTCGTTACTCTCGGTAAGTAAACTGTAGGGTGAGACAGAGAGGGAACGAGGCACATGCTACAATAGCACGTCATTGTCAGTGTGTCAATGTCAGTGGACATTACGCGACCGCGACTCGACTCGCCGCAGTAACGTCAAATGTCATATTCGTACTCGTTACTTCAATCGTATCACCGAGCTTCAGTACGCCTCGCCTCATTTGAAGTAGTACATTGTACTGGCTCAGAGCAAAAAAGAGGCTACTCTTACAAACTCTTTTTCAAGTCATGTCCTACCCAACACTAACGTTAAGCCGTCGGTACCGGATGTCATATCAATACCTATGACTAGGGTTGCCAACCATACTTTATAATAGCGTATCCTACTTTATTTTCGATATACTTTATACTTTTACATAAAATAAAGTATGCGAAAATACTTTATTTCCAATCTTAACTGTGATGCATAAAACGAAAACTCAAGGGTTAGTCCTGAACTATGTATCGATACTTATTAGATAAAACAGAACGTACATGTGATGAAAGTGATTATTAATTAGGTACTGAACGCAATTTTATTGTGAGATGTGACAGGTTTCGTTTTTGTTCGATTGTAAAACTTTTAAAGATAACATAAAAATGTTTGCATGTGCTAAAAGCACCCAAAATATGTTTTTACAGGAATAAAAACTTATATTTGAAAAATACTTTTTTTTGTTCTTCCAAATACTTTTTTTTGCTATTCAAACAATGTCATACGTTATTTTTGTCAAAAAAACTTGGCAACCCTACCTATGACCGTCGTTACGGATAGTCAGAAGCCCGAAAGCCTGACAACCAGTCTAATCTTAGGATATTGGCATTGCCCAGGGTTCCGGAGGTTTGATGACAGTCGCTCCGTGTAAAATACTGGAGTTCAGTCGCATCTGGTTAGACTGGAAGTTGACCCCAACATAGTTGGAAAAAGGCTAGGCAGAATGAACCCACAGATAACATAAGTTATGTCATTAGTTCAGAAGTGAAGTTTCTGAACGTAGTACTAAAGTAGCGGCACGGTCCTATGACGGTTTTGACGTTTGCGTCATGAAGATCCGTAAATATTGACAGCTACGTTTGAAGGAACAAATATCGTACTTTATTATTAATAGTGACGTAGACAGCTATAATTTATCGAATCTAACATGTTAGACAGTGAAATTGTAATTAATGTAGGAGATGATAGCAGCTATGACATTTCGGCGGAAAGTGATTAAAGTAATATGGATGAATCTGATTAAAAACAATGTTTTATTAAAAAATATGTAACTATACCCTTTTCACCGTAAGTTGATTTCTGGCGTTTCTTTACAAAACATTACTACTTATACAAAGAAAACCAAATTAAAAAAAGCAAGCATAATATTTAAACTAGTTTACGGTCTTTGATGATGTCCTTTACGTTTTTTCGCTAGCAGGCTATAATTTACGAAATGATCGAGCTGTCAGGACACATCTTAAGCTATGTCTACACCAGTGCGCTTTCACGTTCATCTTGCGTCTTCGTCTGAGGCATGCGTGAAACGCCATAGCGCATGCCTTAATTCATGCCTTAGTTCGAGTCTTATGGCAATCAATATTGCATGCGCTTGACGCAAGAGGAATTTAAAGTTGAAAGCGCAAGAGGAACATCAAAGCGCACGAATGTAGACATACCATTAGGGTGAAAAGAGAAGAACTACAAAGATTTATAAGACTCGCACTTGACTATCATTTATCAATAATTTGAAATGTATCATAACATTATAGTATGATGCCAAAAACGCCATCGTACCGGGCCGCTACTGTGTATTATATTATTCTGTATATTCTGTACCGAAAATAAAGTTATGCGGTTAAGCATCTATTAGATCCGACACGCATCCAAAAACTCTAAACCGCAAACCCAAAACCGCGGAAATCGTGGTTTCATGTACAGAATGTTTCGCTTACTTATCACTGCGAAATGGGCTGCGTATCGTGGAAAATGTACAATTAAGTACAACATTGGATTGGAAGTATAAACTTATAAGTCGTACAGTTAAGCCCATAATCTCGAACACCATACAACAACAAAACTCCGTCAAACTCGTTAAATTGTAACGTACGGTCGTTAACAATGTAACTTGAACACATCGACGCCATTTAACTTCCCAAACAACATAATCGAGTACAATCGAATACAGTTGTAAAAATAAATTGTCGACGAGTGGCGATCATTCGACACTGAAGCTGTCGACATGCCGGCTATAAAAGCCGTTGCATTTGAACTTGGTGAACAATGTATTTTTATTGTTTGAGCGTGATTTTAAACGAATGGTTTTAACAACAGCCTGTATCTATAGTTCGGATTTAGAACGCATATAAATTGCCGATTTTTTATTTCGAATAGTTTGATTGCGGTACGAATGTTTTTTGGTACCTATAAAAGTATAGTAAGGTAGTCATATTACCGTGACGTGCTATTGGAGAAGCCTATATCCAGCAGTGTACTGCTGTTTTCTTTCTTCTTAAAACCTGGTATGGCAGACTCAAATCTTTACACTAAAACAACTTTTTTTTTCACCTTCATCAGGCTTCCGACCTCCGGGGATAAGACCTGGGAGTGAGGGATTCTTACCTCAATAAAACCACCCAAGTGATCATCATCACGTGATAGCACATGGAGGAGGCACTGTGTCGCCTTAACTTCTTAAAAACCGGAATTATAGACAAAATACAGGGTGTTAACGAATTCGTGTAATTCCTTCAAACCATATGATCTATTAATGGTATAGATTAACTCCGCACGGGATTTAGATTGATTAAAAATAAAATAAACTTTTTTTATCCCAAATATTTTTTTTGTGATAGAAAATTTCGTTGCCTTGCATAAATGACTGAAGGCATGGCGACATAGCTGATGGGCACGACTAGCACGATATCGCTTCACGCAGTCAGTTAACTTGGGATTCTAAAATTACTCAGATACGGAATACCATGGTTCATTTTTGAAAACTTTTTTTTGTTGATTCTGAAAAAAACCTACGCAGGGTCAATCAGTGTCACCAGTAGATCGCGCGGTTTGAAGGAATTACACGAATTCGTTAACACCCTTTATATTAACAACAGATGCTGCCACTGATCCGCGGCGCTGAGACATTAGCGGTTAAAAGACCACCCCAAATCCCCCCTGTACAACGCCTGTTTAGTTCACATCCCTGGGGAGACAGTAAGGGGAGTCTCCGCGGCCTTGTTGTGCACGACAGTACGTGACCACTGATGCACATAAACCTAGACCCGATACAACTGTCTGTTGACCATACAAGTATTTATTCCGTGCAAAAATCGCACCCACAACCCTTAGCGCAAAAAGCCAATCGTGTCGTGCAAATCTATTAGCTGATGATGCTAACTTTACGTTCTTTTCGCGCTAGTTTTAACCTTTGTATTTCAGTTTACCATTTTTCAAATAAGAGGCATACTAAAGTGCCTAGAATGCTGCTCAACCTCTCCACTCTCGGGCGACACCAATGATTACGAGAGCAGCATAATGACAGGCCCGCCGGCGACGCTCGATTACTCGGAGACTCGGAGCAGACTCCAAATTTAGATGCCCTTGCGAGCCATCAACCACTCCCTCGTCCCGACGGATATGGAAATATTCTAGGGTTGACACTTGACTACCTTGCCTATTTTTTGTTATACTGGTACAACTAAATGGACGGCAGTTAACTATGAGGTTTGTGGATCACAAGATAACATACACACAAACACACACAGACACAAACACGCACTCATATTAACCGCAAACAAAGTCCGAGTATCGTCTCATTTCGAAAGTCGTAAAGAAAGAAATAATAACGTTTACAATACAATGCAATTATCTTTATTGCACACAAAACAAACAAGAAACATTTCTATAAAATAGAGATGTCCAATGTGGGGTCTTATCGCACTAGGTGATTTCTGCCAGACAACCTTAGGATTGAAATGATTTGCAAGAAAAAAGAGAGGGGTAGTTTGCGGTGTAACGATAAATAAGGAGACATTAAATTAAGTATGTTAACCTAAAACACAATAAATATTATGTTTATTTGACAACAGTACATGAAGGAACACGGTACAACCAAATTAAACCTTATGTGAGTACAATACAAATCATATTTGTGTGCCTCACGGCTGCGCCAAATACCTCCATTGCACGAGTAATGCGAGAAAGATGCTGTCTGACGCTGATTTTCTAATGAACCCTTTGAAACAAGTGACGGATATAGAACAGCTTACAATATGATCATACTACTTACAAATAATGAGAGTAATCAGAAATTCTAAGATGTTCACTTAAAAAGTAGTGCTATAGCTAAATATTATACTGTAGGTACTTAAAAAAATCTTATCTATACTAATATTATAAAGAGGTAGAATTTGTTTGTTTGTTTGTTTGTATGTAGGAGGTAATCTCCGAAATTACTCATCCGATTTCAAAAATTCTTTCACCAATAGGAAGCTACGTTATCCCTGAGTGCTATAGGCTATATTTTGGGATCAAAAAATTAGGGATCCGTAAATTAACGGGAGCGAAGCCGCGAGCAAAAGCTAGTCCTTAATAATATTATATATGCAAAAGTAACTCTGTCTGTCTGTCTGTTACTTCAAAACGACTAAACTACTGAACCGATTTTGATGAAACTTGATACAGAGATAGTGCGTATATACGTAGAAAGCTGGTTGCCGCCGCCGATCTGTCAACGCTTGTCGGTACTGGTCCGCGCAGTTAGTCGGCACAGGTAGTCTCCATACTGTGTGGCGAACCAGTGCCGACAAACTCCGAACGTCGCCGACAAGTTTCGACCTGCTCCCGATGGGTTATTCCCTGAGTACCCGATCCCCGAGGCCCCCGTCCCGGAGAACCCCGAATACGATACATATTATCAATTTCTTTTCTCTATTGTTTTCAACTTCGGTCGACATTAAAAGTGCTTAAATGTATGTGTTTGAAATGCATACGACGAAAGTAGTTTATTTGAAATTTTGTACAATGTCGAATCATACATAGTTTTAATGAATTATTCCACTTTGCCCCACCAGCCGCCCCACTGGTGGGGCAAAGTGGAAAAAATCTAATTTTGAGTGAGCTAAGTAGTATCGCATAAGCAGCTACTTCCAGTTCATTTCTGTTTTCCTGGTAGTTATAGGTATAGGACATGAAAGTTATAATAGGACAGTTTTAATTTAGACTTCTATCGATGTAGTGAAAATAACGAATACTTTATATTCATCTTTGTGTTTAATCGTTGGAGCACAACTTAGTGAGATCGTTTAGGCGCATGTTTTTTTGTATATTTCTGTCACCCTGGTACTTTTCAAAACATCAAATGATTCAATTTCAAAGCCTGTATGTATTTTTACCATTATTGAACTAAGTAGTAAGTTGCTTTTAAGCACCTAGCTCCAGTTCATTTCTGCTTTCCTGGTAGTTTTAATAAATATAGAACGTATATCGATATCATTTTATTATGGAGGTATCCTTTCATGCCTAAAATGCCAGTCTGTAACCGCCCTAAAACTTCTAGGTCTGTAACAGTTATTATGAAAAGCATGAATGAGAATGGATTAAAAAGACATATTGCTTTAACTAAGTTTTTAGAAGACCTAAGTAAAATCGTGCTCTGGTAAGCCGTCATTTGTTGCTGTATTCGCGCGAATTCGTATTTGGAACAAGACGTATTTTTGTTAAAAAATTCCAGCCCCTGCTTCTACCCGCTTCCTTTATGTACCTAGTAACAAGCCCTAAAGTCTGACAACCGGTCTAACCTTAGGAAACCGGCAGTAACTGGATTGCGGAGATCTAATGGCAGTCTCTTCATGTAACTATTCTGCCCCCCTAACCAGAAAACTGAATATACCCATGGGAAAAGATATTTGGTTTTCCCCTTTTGAATGTATTCTTTGTTCGGACTTCTGTTTGTGGAAGCATCTATCACGCCACATGGGAACTATCCTACATCGCGATATCAAGATTTAACACGTGGGCACCCTGTAGTCGCATTCGCCATGCCGGGTGCCGTCGTGGAGGGCTCATTTAAAATGTAGGTTTTTCTTAGAAAATATACCGTCATGACATGAAACAAGCAAACACCTATTCCACGACTTAGTAGCATATTTTTCACGGTATTTAACCTAATGTCAGGAATACTCCTCGAGGATTCACTCTTAGCGCAAACATAATGCCGAGGACCCTCCTGGAAGGTCCACTAGCAATATGTATGGTGGCATGGCGTATGAGCTCCATGAAAAGTGAGGGACTCGAATGTGTTGAGAGCGTTTACGTCGTTCAGCATTTCATACAAATTTTCAAGTCCTTATTTTTCGATATGACTGAACCGATTTTAATGAAACTTCATACCCATTAGCAGGATACATAGGACTAAAAAGTTAGTAGAAAACATTTTCGAAAAATAGTGTTACAGTTAAATTAGACCGATTTTAAATTTTCCATACAAACAGAAATTTCCAACTATCTTTTTTTAAGTAAGACATTTCAAAAATGTGTTCTACTAACTTTTTAGACCTAAGCATCCTGCTTATACAAGGTTAGTCGGAAAGGGGGTACTAATCCGAAGCCCACATATAGTATCGCTGATGACTGTTTGAAAGCAAGTGTTAAAATTTCAAAATTCGATATATTTTTTTTCCAAATAAAATGATCTTTATTTCAGTTTTTTCGAAAATTTTTCGTCCCTGCTTTAGTTAAAAATTCAGAAAATGGTGCTTCTAATTCATAACCCCAAATGTGACCTAAAATGTAAACACAGCTGATCATAACTGGGGATAGATAGATTTTAGAGTTTTTTTTTTGAGAATTTTGAACAACTGTTTCTCTTAAACTATTGACTTTTGGGAAAAGTTGAAGAACAAAAGTTACTCATTATTATGTGTACTTTAACACCCTTTCGGATTAGTACCCCCTTTCTGACTAACCTTGTATGTGTGAAGTTTCATAAAAATCGGTTCAGTCATTACGAAAAACAAAGACTTGAAAATTTGTATGAAATGCCGTACGGCGTACACGCTCTTAACACGCAGATTGTAGGTATATATACAACCGCCCAATATCAACCGTTGGGCAGTAGCCCGCCAGGCATAAGACTCCGCCTGGTTGGAGTATCCTCCCTTGAAGGAACACCATACCACGTTCCACCACATGTTCGTCTATGTTTTGAGAGAATACGTATTTGAAGAAATAACAGTAACATCTTATAATATTAAATAGAAAGTGGCTGTTAGTACAGAGGCGGCTTTCCCTCCGCTTTCACAATTCGCAGATTACATTCTAGACTAGCTTTTACCGTGGCTGCGTTTGAAAGGAAATTAGTTTTCTCTATTTTCTAGGTATTTAATAAACTTTGTATTTTATGGAGGAAAAGTAACAGGATGTTTTTGACTTCTAATCAAGCGAGCGAGTCGTGAAAATTAAACGACGGTCCGGCAGTTAAATAGTAAAACAGAAATTCAAAACTCACTAGAATGCACGTACTGGATAATTTTGACAATTTTGGATCGCGAGTTCGGGGCCCAAATCTCCTAAAAGAAATATTGATAAATCGCAACCGAAGCAAGGCCGAATCGTTTTTTCAGACAGTTTTCAATTTCAAAAGCTATCAAATTGTTTGACACAAAAAACAAAACCAATCATTTTGCCAGTTTTCGTAAACAAAAACTGACTGATGGTTGTGATTCGTTTGCGTTTAACAACAATTTTGTTTGTTGAATTGGTCCCCTAGGCACTCATCGGCAAACTAATCTGCTTCATCATGATCGTCATATCAGCTTATTGCTGTCCACTGCTGAACGGCCTCCCCCAGAGATCGCCAACCATCTCGGTCTTGGGCAGCACGCATCCATCCGCTGCCAGCCGCCTTTTTCAAATCGTTGGTCCATCGTGCCGCATGGCGTCCCACACTACGTTTGCTCACTAATCTGCTTCAGGGAGGGCAAATATTCGACCAAAAGTGGCGGGCATTCTCGAGGACTGGTATCAGACCTCGAGAATATCCCGAGTCACAGAGTCCTGAAGCAGAAAGTTTGTGCATAGGCAAGCCGTATCCATAGGTACAAACGCCGCGTTGAGCGATATACCCTAAATGGCATGTTTCAATGCGACCAGAGATGAGTGTATGGAGCCTAAGAATGACCTGGCCAAGGTGTGAGTGATAGGCGCCTCCCGGATGGTGAAGCCATGAGGTTATTCTGGTGCAACATCTGCCCAGTTGCTCATTTAGTTTATAAACCTGTTAAGTTAATGAGATAAGTGTGTATTTTAGAAGTAGTGTTGTTCCTTGTGAAAGACTTCGTCCAGAGAAGTACTGCAACCATACCATACGTGTTCCAGTTTGAAGGGTATATATAGGTGCCGGTGACTTATAGGCACATGAGACTTGACGACTTTGTCTCTAAGGTTTGCAAGGCATCAGCAATGCTCTTGGTGTTGTAGGTTGTTCAGCCCCCTTTTTTTTCTATCGTGTCGGCACGAGCAATACAAGAATAGCTCATGCTGTGGTGAAAAGATTTGCCAGTCAGCAAGGTTGGTAGCGAGGCTGACTGCCCAGGGCGATACTTAAGTATCGTCACTCGTGGATGCTCTTTTCAGCCCCCTGATTCAGAAGGATTCGATTAATCAGTTGTCGAACGATTCGGGAAGATATCTCTTGTTCTCTCTTTACGAGAATCGTAGATGGAACGAAATAACAAACTGAATCGGTCGACACCTGCTTATCGAAAAGATTCTGAATTGGGAGGCTAATCTGTCCGTGAATTCGAAAAGTCAAAAGTGCAGGCTAGGTTCGAACTCAGACCCTCCTGCATGAAGTTACACATCTGAAGCTATCATCATCATCATTCAGCCGAAAGACGTCCACTGCTGGACATAGGCCTCCCCCAAAAGGGGGGGGGTTGCCGTAATCGCTACGCTTGGCAGGCGGGTTGGCGATGGCAGTACGGTTGTTAAAGTACTCAGAGAACGCTGCTGCCCATCCTCTAGAGAATCCCTTAGTCGCCTTTTACGACACCCACGGAAAGAGATGGGGTAGTGCTATTCTTTAAGTCCGGACTACACGAGACATCTGATGCTAGGTATATCGCCAACTTTTTCTGACAGATTCAATTTCATCTGCGAGACAGCCCTGATATTCCACATTAAGTATTTGATAGATTGATTGCCTCTGCAGACACTCTTAATAGTCTTAAGGAACTTGTGTAATCTGAACTAATGGTTGATGTGTATAGGAAAATTTGTTCAGAACTTAATAACACAGCTGTTCAAATCGATGTAAATAGAGCCATCTAGTGGCAATCAGAAGTAATGACGCGAGACATGTGTGAACGCAGCAACAATCCACAACGAAGCTACGGAAAAGGATTCATCGGGGGCGACACCGTCGCGCCAACTTCAGACGACTGCATTCGTAGATCACATCGATGTCGGTCATACATTTTTGTAACTTTCGTATTAATATTGTCTTGTTATGCAAATAAACGTATTTTAATTGTAAAATAATAAAACAATTATTGAAAGTTCCCGGTTGCATCCTATCAACATATATAGCTGCAACATATGGTCCTTCGAACCGAATTTCGAATACCTGCGCGACCACCGTGGAGCATCGCCGGGGTAGTCGAAGAAAAATTATTGAACAAGAAGCTTGGAGAACTGGAAAAACGGCTAGTCACAAACGGTCTGGTGATAAAACCCTTTCTAACCTCTCCTGTTCCAACAATTTCCGTTAAATTGTTTTACTTCTCGTGTTTCAGTCGAGCATTGCCACGTGCTGTCCGGACTGTGCAGTCCCGGGAGTGGTGTCTAACAGAAACTGTAAGTACTCTTGTCTTGTATAATCGGTCAAAATGAGTGACGATGATAGTTTTCAGTTAGCCACGGGTCAGGAATCCAGTAAAAGTGATAGGCCCAAATCCCCCCGACTAGTCATACCCGCATCAGGCACACTGTCTAAGCAACTCGCTGATTTAAAAAGGCAGCGAGCCACGTTGAAATGTAGATTAACACTATTTGAAAAGTATATTACTAAATTCGACAAGTCACAGTTCAATTTAACCACGAAAGCTGAACTTGATTTGAGAATTCAGGCAAATACCGTCATTTTCCAAAATTTTAATGACGTCCAAAGTGAAATTGAGCAATTAGTCTTAGATTCAGACCATGAGGCTCAGTTAGAATACCGAGAAGCATTCGAAGAAAGGTATTATTCTGTTATGGCCACTGCGAAGTGTTTATTAAACGACGATATAACTAATACGTTTGCCAGTAACAGTAGTTTCAATCCTGTATCGATCAAGCTGCCGGTTATAAAATTACCTGCCTTTGACGGCTCATATAATCAGTGGTTAGAATACAGAAACTCGTACTTAACTATGATTCACAACCGTAATGATTTGAATGCTATACAAAAATTTCATTATTTAAAATCGTCTCTCAGCGGCACCGCTTCTCACGTAATTAGTGCATTGGAGTTCACAGCTCCTAATTACGCCCACGCATGGGATTTGTTAGAAAATAGATTTCACAACAATCGATTACTAGTGCAAAATCACGTCAAGGCGTTATTTAATATTCCGTCGCTTCAAAATGAATCTTGCATACAAATAAGAAAATTAATTGATTCGACATTAAGGAACTTACGTGCACTAAAGTCGTTAAATGAATCAACAGATACATGGGATACGCTAATCGTTTACATGGTAGTCTCAAAACTTGACCCATCCACAGAGCGGGAGTGGGAAACTTATAGTGGTTCGCTTATAACGAAGCAAAGTGATCCGCAAAATAACAATAGTATAAAACTTGACGATTTACTCGCATTTCTTAGAAACCGCGCTGATGTGTTGGATATGATAAATTCTAAGAGTAACAAATCCGTTCCTTCACCTAAACGAAGTAATCATGAGTCAAATAGATCAAATTCGATTCCTAATCAAAAATCTTCCAACTCGAAATCGAACCCGTTACCCCACCAAACGCATTCGTATCTATCCGCTCAGAGCAAACGTAACTTTGATAAAAATAAACAAGGTCGTGTGTGTGCGCTCTGTAGTGAAGAACATTATTTGTACGCGTGTCCTAAGTTTTTAAATATGTCTGTACAAGATAGATATACAATTGTTAAAGATAAAAACCTTTGCCAGAGTTGTATTCGTTTTAGTCATTCATCAGATGAATGTACTTTTGGGTCCTGCAAATTATGCCAAGGAAAACATAATACGCTACTTCATAATAGCACTCCTATTGAAAGTGTAGGTATGGTCGCGGCTACGTATAGTTTGCGCTCCGAGTTAGGCATGGCTAGCAGATCAGCTGATTCACAAGTACAGTCCGAGCGAAACGTACTTACCTGCAATGCCGCGGTACAACCGGTTTTGTTATCGACGGCACTTATTGATATTTCTGATTCAAATAACAAACATCACACAGTTAAAGCAATTCTTGACAACGGAAGTCAGAATTGCTTTATTACTGAATCGTTATGTAATCGTTTACAAATACCAGTTAAACAGTCTACAATTCATATTTACGGTGTAGGTCAAAGCGTTTCAAAAAGTTCCCACACCTGTAAAATAAACATTCGTTCAAAAACAAATGATTTTAATACTGATATTCAATGTTTAGTTCTACCGAGGATCACATCAAAGTTACCCTCAATAGACGTTAACTATGAATGTATACGCATACCTCACAACATCGCGCTCGCTGATCCAACATTCAGTGTCCCATCCGATATAGACATACTTATAGGCGCGGACATATTCTGGGACTTGTTAAATAAGGATAAAATAAAGCTAAGTTCAGGTCCAACTTTATATGATTCAAAAATAGGGTGGATCTTATCGGGTCCTATTCGTTACAAACAATCGATTAAAATCAACAAAGTTCAATGTAACTTAATTCAAATTGATTCTCAACTAAGAAAGTTTTGGGAACTAGAAGAACTCGTTGACTTACCTCGTGTAATGACAAAAGATGATTGTTATTGTGAAACGTTATTTACGGAGACTACACAACGTGATGAACACGGTAGGTTCTCTGTACGCATTCCTTTAAAGGATTCCGCCGATTCGTTAGGTGATTCGTATACCATGGCAAAAGACCGTTTCTTATCTCTTGAAAGGAAATTATATCGTTCCCCTCAATATAAAAGTCTTTATTGTGATTTTATGCGGGAATATGAAGCACTTGGCCACATGTCGCCAGTGTCAAACGTTAACGATTTGTTACGTAAACCACATTATATTTTACCGCATCACGGCGTTTATCGTGAGAACAGTCTCACAACAAAATTACGCGTTGTATTTGACGCCAGTGCTAAAACCTCCACTAAGACATCGTTAAATGATATACAATATGTTGGTCCACCTTTACAGAATGACATTTTTTCAATTTTACTTCGATTCAGGCAATATAAATATGTAGTGTGCGCTGACGTTGAAAAAATGTACAGACAGATTCTAATTGATAAAGATCAGCGTAATTTGCAATTAATAATTTGGAGGGAACATAAGGATTTACCTTTACTATTATATAAGTTGAACACTGTTACCTATGGCACTGCGTCAGCCCCTTTTCTAAGCATGCGGTGTTTAAACCAGCTAGCACAAGAATGTGACGATGACTTCATTGCTAGAACAATTCGCGAGGACTTCTACGTCGACGATTTAATCACGGGTCACGATGATCTTAATTCACTGATAGCTTTGTGTAACAGAACGGCTACAGTGTTACGTAAGGGTTGTTTCCCGTTACATAAATGGACATTTAGTCATAAAGTTTGCCCTGAAAGCACTAAAAACCTAAACATAGGCCAAAGTCATTTATCGAAAACATTAGGATTAGGTTGGTCTACGGAAAATGACGAATTGCATTTTACCACTGAGTTCTCACAAAGCGATTCCGTAGTTACTAAACGCATAATGTTATCACTCATCTCACAAGTATATGATCCGTTAGGTTTGCTAGCCCCCGCAGTAATCATAGCAAAGTCATTATTACAAAATCTTTGGCTACATAAATTAGACTGGGATGAAGAAATACCGGAGAATATTGCTAATACATGGCGTAGGTTCGTTGTTGGCTTACAATATTTACGCGAGATTAGAATACCTCGCTACGTAACAAGTATAAATTCGCAATATAAAGAACTACATATATTCACAGATGCATCTCAAAATGCCTACGGTGCATGTGCATACATTCGATCGTGTCTCGATAACAATGATCAGTCGGTACCGATCTCTGTATGTTTGTTGTGTGCAAAAAGTAAATTAGCACCTATAAAAACGGTAAGCATTCCTAGGCTTGAGTTATGCGGTGCACTAGTAGGTGCAAAATTATATAATAAAATAAAAAGGTCCTTACGTTTAATTTTTGATAAGATCTATTTTTGGACTGATTCTACAATAGTTCAAGGGTGGCTACGTATGTCCCCACACTCACTTAAAACATTCGTTCAAAATCGTGTTGTTCAAATCAATGAACTAACTGATGATACAATTTGGAGGCACGTTAAGGGCACTGAGAACCCTGCTGATCTCATAACGAGAGGCACGGGTCTCGAGTCGTTAAAGTACGAGAATAATAATCAATGGTGGTGCGGCCCTACGTTCTTACGAGAACCTAGCATTATATGGTCAAACAATAATAATAATGAAGAGCTGATACCTGTCGAACTACCTGAAATTAAATCTCATACAATAAATTTACTCACTAACCAAACAAGTCAATTATTAAACATTGACCGTTACTCGTCATTTACTCGTTTACAAAGAATTTATGCATATGTTTTGCGATTCATAGATAACGCGCTCGCACAAGCTCACGGTAGCGGCCGCAGCCGCAAAACCGGTTCGTTATCTGTAGATGAACTACAACACTCACTAATTGTATTGACACATTTCGTGCAATTGCAATCGTTTAATAATGAATATTATAATCTTAAAAATAATTTGCCTTTAAAATCTAAAAATAATAAATCGTTTAATAAAATAGATGGATTAAATATATTCTTAGATAAATTTGATATAATTCGTGTAGGTGGAAGACTGTGCAATGTTACTGACTTTAGTTATGATAAAAAACACCCGATATTACTGAGTGGTAAACATCGTTTTTCAAGGTTATTGTGTGAATATGAGCACAAACGATTACTTCACGCAGGACCTCAACTTTTAATGTATTCCATGCGTGAGAAGTGGTGGGTGTTAGGGGCTCGCAACCTATCAAAACAGGTAGTATACAATTGCGTTACATGCACTCGCATGAAAGGGAGGACATTGACGCCGATTATGGGCAATCTCCCATCTGAACGATTAAAGGCAGACTTTCCTTTCATGCAGTGCGGCGTAGACTACGCAGGGCCATTGCTTATATTGAACCGCAAGGGCAGAGGTGCTAAATTGATAAAAGCGTACATCTGTTTATTTATCTGTATGACAACCCGGGCTATACATTTAGAGTTAGTCGGTAGCTTGACCACACAGGATTACATCTTAGCATTGAAACGGTTTATAGCACGTCGCGGTAAGCCATCTCAAATCTTTTCAGACAACGGTAAAAATTTCGTAGGTGCTGAAAAAGAATTATCATCCATTTTTGAAAACTCTAATGATATTTCTGAGTTTACTAGTCACAATCAAATCCGTTTAACATTCATACCTCCTTACAGTCCTCATTTTGGCGGGTTATGGGAGGCGGGAGTCAAGTCCTGTAAATACCATTTACGGCGAGTACTGGGCGGTGCGAGGCTGACTCGCGAGGAATTTGAAACAGTATTAACGCAAATTGAATCTGTCCTCAACTCTCGTCCTTTGTCCCCTCTCTCCTCCGACCCAAACGATTATCTCCCTCTGACTCCAGCTCACTTTCTGATCGGCCGACCACTGACTGCGCCAGCCTGCGAAGACCAGACGACGACGATGCCTACGCGACTGGGGCGCTACGAACGAGTGGAGCAGCTCAGGCAACACTTCTGGCAGCGTTGGTCGAAAGAGTACGTGTCTGAGCTGCAGCAACGTACAAAATGGAAGGTCGGCAGTGAAGACATTGCTCAGGACAGCTTGATCCTCATCAAAGAAGACAATCTTCCGCCCCTCAAATGGAAGTTGGGCCGGGTCATAAAGATATTCCCTGGAAAGGATGGAGTCGTACGTGTCGCTGAGATCCGTACAGCGGCCGGCATCATTCGGCGAGCATTCTCAAAAATCTGCCCGCTACCTATGCAATAACCAACATTTGTTCGAGTCTATTGGAAGCTTAAAGCCAGACGCTTCCAAGGCGGCCGGCATGTTCAAATCGATGTAAATAGAGCCATCTAGTGGCAATCAGAAGTAATGACGCGAGACATGTGTGAACGCAGCAACAATCCACAACGAAGCTACGGAAAAGGATTCATCGGGGGCGACACCGTCGCGCCAACTTCAGACGACTGCATTCGTAGATCACATCGATGTCGGTCATACATTTTTGTAACTTTCGTATTAATATTGTCTTGTTATGCAAATAAACGTATTTTAATTGTAAAATAATAAAGCAATTATTGAAAGTTCCCGGTTGCATCCTATCAACATATATAGCTGCAACAACAGCATAATTAGCCATTACTGTCTACCATTACTGTATTGCTGAAGGGTTCGCGGTTAATAAACAACCGCGCGGATCATATGATTTGAAAAGTTAAGCTAAGCTTGACGTGGTTGGGTGACCACTGACCATACGTTACACATCGAGACCCTTCTGTGCCTCAGAGAGCACGTTAAACCGTTGGTCTCGGGTGTCATGCCTATGGGGGCTATTACACTATCATATATCTAGGATCATAATTATAGGATCATATCTCTTATCCCATACATATGACCTCTAGAGTCATATCTGTGTCATTATCATAGTTATATGATTATATTTTTCGTAATCACATTATTTGTACATTCAGACCAGCCAGTTTGCAACGCCGCTTGCATACCTAACTTTTTTTTAGTTACCGCGGAAAAGATAAATGCGTGGATGTACTACTTACAGCTAAGTTAGAATTTTTGTCATGTTAACTGGCAATACCTGTTTCTTTGACCCTATAGGATCCTATCTAACGACAAATATCAAAGATCCATGATCAAAGACGAAATGATTAATTATGTCCATATTACGTTGTCAAATATCTATCTATGACTCATCTATGATCTATGATCCTAGATATATGATAGTTTAATAGCTTCACAATCGTTATGGGTGGTCTGAATCCGGAAAGTCTGAAAACCGGTCGAACCTCAGCATATCGGCATTACCCAGTTTCTGGGTAGCAGACGTCTAATGGCAGTCGCTCTGTGTAAAATAGCAATTCAGCCACATCTGCTAAGACTCGAAGCCGACCCCGATACAGTTGGGAAGACTAGGCAGATAGTTGTCTTAACATTATTTAACAGCCAAAATCAAAGCCTTTGCGAGTGCATTACGCAATTAAGGTGCCAGTCTAGGAATATAACCAAATATAGAATGTAATTTTCCTTTGATACTTGCAGAGCACTTAAGTTATAATAGGTGGTCTTAGACCGCCAGGGGCCATCCGCCACAATGTGGTGGGCAACTGTGGAACTAGCGGCACCACCATTGTACCAATGCAATCTTATTGGTTGTAATTTGCAAAGTGATTTTTTTCATGTAATTCAAACTTCAAAACTCATTTATTCAAAATAGACTAGAATTACTTAGTTCTTTTTGAACGTCAAAATTAGATACATCAAAGACAGCCCCAAAAAGCGCCCTCCCTTCACCGCTTCCTAGTGTTTTTGCTGTGAAGAAGAAACGAAAGAATTGTTTAGCAAACTAGCTGACGGCACACCTGATGGTAAGTGGTTCCCACCACCTGTACACCGTGGGCCCGAGGTACCCGAAATATTTTAACCATGCCTTTCTGATGGTATTATGAGTCAAATGCTTTATCAACGAAAGTCCAATTCAGTCTTTTTTTTAGTTTTTTTCTTTTTTCTCTACTTGTTGTATGCACAGCTGCGGTTCTGATGCTGCAGGAAAATATATGAATTAGAATGTGTAAATACCACTAACATAGTTATATAAGATTTAATACCTACTAACAATAATATGGAATTTTCTGAAATAAATGTTTATTATTATTATTTACTTAATAAATCAATTAACTTTAGTACTTACTTCCTTGTAAAAAATACCTTAGATTGGACTGGTAACGTTTATAAATTATCCTGTGAGTGGATAAGAAACTTCTCATTTCACAACCCTCCCCGACAAATAAGACATACGGCGAGAGGGGTATGGTATGACAAAAGTCGCAACGCAGCGTTCATAGGACTTGTTACCATACATATTTTTCGATTTGTGAATTTCCATAAATAATGAATAAGTATTTCGAAAATTAAGCTTTATTCAACAAACTATATCCTAGCTTTTCTTCTCCAATTAGGCATCGGAATCGAAAGTTAAAATCTTTCGGGTACCTCGGGCCTACGGTGTATACACCTACAACACCGAGAGAATTGTTGATGCGTTACCAACCTTAGAGACAAAGTTAAAAATAATATGTATGTTTATTATAAGCATATATATGTATGTAATGTATATACTGTGTTAGCATTATATTAGTCAATAATTTTTATTTAACTTTCCAATGTTTGTTTTAAACTCTTTTTTTGTACCACTTTCGAAGTGCTTTATTTTTGACCCAAAGGTTGACTGGTAGAGAATGCCTTATGGCATTAAGTCCGACTTGTGTACCACCAATGTACATAAAGTTTAAATAAATAAATAAAAAGTCCTCATGTGCCTGTTATTTCACCGGCACCCATATCCTTCGAACCGGAACACAGCAATGCTGATTCGCGACAGAAATAGGAATGGTGGTAGTAGTTCCACGGACGTACTCTTTCACAAGCTCTACTACTCTTTAACATTAGCGAACGTTTTTTTTTTCCTTATTCTAGTTGTAACATAAATAACGTACAACCTCTTAAGGGGTTACTGTACTCATCATTATGAACAACTGTTACTATGGGAACAAAACTGAAATCGCGAAAAAAAAAAACAGGTGTTCCCTACATTTATTATGTTCGCATAACTCGTCAAAATGTAGGGAACGGCTGTTTTTTTTTTCGCGATTTCACGTTTGATCCCGTAGTAATAGTTGTTCATAATGATGAGTACAGTGACCCCTTAAGAGGTTGTACACTTATTTATATTACACCTTGTATACAGGGTGTTACTGAATTCGTGTAATTCCTTAAAACCACACGATTTAGGTACTACTGGTGTAGATTGCCCCCGCACGGGAATTATCTTGAATAAAAATAAAAAATAAAAACTTTTTTCATGCGGTAGGTGTAACTAATCGTATCTAAACCACTTTAAGTAAAAAATACAAGTTTTTTTTTTGCAAAAAAATATATTTTATGTGAGTGAACATTTCGATGCCACGCATAAATTAATGAAAGTACGGGAACGCGGCTGGCGGGTACGGCTAACGCAATATCGCTCTTTACAATCAGCTAACTCGGGGCTCTAAAACGACTTAGGAATAGAAATACATGATTTTATTTTGAATATTTTTTTAATTGATTTTCAAAAATTCCCATTTAGGGTCTATGTCATCAGCAGAAAACGCGGTTTGAAGGAATTACACGAATACGTTTACACCCTGTAGACGTTGCCTCACACTAGGATTTCTCCTATATCGTGGGTGCGTTTACAGACAGACTTTGCTAATATCATACTGATAATTATAATTGGTTGAAATAACTAAGTACGGAGGTGCTCCCATCTGCTTTCGTTTTGCGTTGCCTTCGCCATTGACTTTCCCTTGTCAAACAGATGGATGGTCGCAATTCTCTTGATAAATACCTTACTCGCCTTTAAGACACATGAATCGTTCATTGTATGACACCACCAAATGATATTGTTAAAGACACCACTAATGAATAGTGTTGTTACCCTTCAGGGCAACAACGAGTATGTGTAAACTAACTCACATATTATATCATTACTAATTGTGGCATCCCAACATTACGGTGGTGTCATTAACAAATCCTTTTTGGCAACCACACCCCGGGGGGTATCATTTGGTGGTGTTATTAACAATGAACGACATGAATAAGTGGTGTTGTTTTAAATGAAACAATTATCCAATTTTCACAAACTTTTTTTACAATAAATTAATAATAACATAAGCATTATAAATAAATTATTAACACATAATGGCACTACATTATTAAGGTTTCTTATTTCTAAGGATGGCACACAGGCCTTCAGACTAAGGGGTATTTCACCAACCTATCATTAACTGTTCATTAAGCTAATTCGGTCTCTAAACTTTTCAATAGCTAACATTTGCTTTTCACCACATATCAATAGTAATAATGACAAGATTATTGAACACAAATGTCATATGTGTCCTATCTGGTGAATACTTACGGAGTACATAATTGGTATGTTGTTGAAATACCCTCTTAGTAATATTATTTAACATCTAATGATGTAGCTCTTTCATTTGCAACAATTAATGTTAACACACATGCATTCATATCACCCAGTAAACCTCAAATTATAAAAATAATTACCTTAAAGGGCCACAAGTGACGATACTCAAGTACGTCCGGCGCACCTTACACAGTCAGGGAGAGGCCAAAGGATGCGGCGCTGTGCGATACGCCGCCGCATCGCAACCATTTTGCTGCATCAGCGTGCACACGTAGTACGCGAGTCGCAAATGCGACGCGGTGCGACGCCGCACCGCACCGTGTGGAACGGCTCTCCGTCAACACATCTGCAGTCTGCGACGTCGAAACGGTGACGCTCCGGCGCCCTTCCCCCTCATCCTAGTCCGGTGAGCATGCGGCGCGGCGCCGCACCGCACCTTGTGGTATTCCATGGACATTCGTATGCATTACGCCGCAGCGGCAGCGCTCAGGCGCCGTGCAGGGGCCGCACCGCATCGTGTGACTTCTCTCTCAGCCGCACTACCAACCTTGCTGACTGGCTAATCTTTTCACCACAGCATGAGCTACTCTCCTATAGCTCGTGTCAACACGAGAGAAGACCTGAATTATTGAGGTATTCATGTCTGAAATCTGACATAATCAAGGTCCATGGGTTGTTGATCGCCTAGTAATCAAGATGTAGATTGAATCTAATAACCACCCACCTGCTACTTAAATCTAAATAACTTGGAGCTTCGGTAAATAAATATAAATAAACAGACGCAGATTCTAAATTACTTTTCTTTTACGTATTTCTAATGAGAACTGTTAGAAAGAGAGGTCAATATACAGAAACTAATTACGAATATTATTTCTCTTGAATTCAAAACTTTTTCTTTGTACTGAGAGCGCGTATTTATTTTTACATTAGACTGAGAAGAATCGGCGTCGGTCTTTGTAAACAATATCATATTTAGTATACGTCTCATAAAGCATTTATTTATTGTACTAAAATCTTGTAAAACTGAACTTATTAATTATTCTTTCTGATGCAAAATAGTTACAGATCATTAGGCATAGTTCTAATTGGTATGTATGATCGCACGTTTGTACGATCAATGCAATGCGATCATCGCATGATCGTGAGTCCACTCAGTTGCAAGTTTCACGGCATTTATTTAACAAAAACCAAAGACCACTGCATGTATTGTTTAAAGCCTTTACTTACAGACTGGCTACTCTGCAAATTATAGTCGGCATACAGTCCTTCTCTATACACAATCTTTGATTAAATATAGTAAACCATTAAGGCTGCTCGCACATGGGCCACTAAGTTGCTCGAAACACTGTTGATCGCCATTTGTTTCTAGTTGCTATACAGGAGGGATCAAAAGCATATCACTAAAAGAGTGATGAATACAAATTTTGATGGATGGAGGGGAAGAGGGAAACAAAAGAAAAGATGGATGGATTGCGTGAGAGATGATACGAATGCAAAGGGAGTAAATGATAGCGGGATGGATAATGGGGAAGAATGGAAGAAAAAAACAATTTGCGCCGACCCCAAGTAACTTGGGATAAGGGTAGGCTGGGGTTCCCAGGCCAATAAAGCAGTTTTCCGGAGAAAGCACAGGTCATTTGAAGAAAATTCCGGACTTTTCTTTTCTATGAATTGTGCAGTAAAACGCTATCATTTTCTTAGCATTTTTAGGTTTTTTTTTTCGTTTTTGGAAGTTGCGGACGTTTGAGAATTCCCCCCTCATTCCGGACCCTGAGCTTAAATTCCGGACGTATGGCAACCCTAGGGTAGTCAGAAGAAGATACACCAAACGGTATCTGCAACTACGAATAAATAGCTACCAGTCAATTCAAGAATTCAACCGTGTCTCGAGCAATGTAGTGGCCCATGTGCGATCAATCTACATTATTACATCTACACAATCCACACATCAGTGACTTTTGATACACATGTTCTCACTCTAAAAGATTTGTAATTCAATAGGGTATTTGACTGAAAAAATCTAATTAGTCCGTCAGTTAGATTATCGGAAAATATTTGACCCGTATTTTTTCTTTTGTTACGTAAACCAAAATTGACGAAGATACGACACTTTTAAAAATGGCAAAACGTCACAAGCAAGTACAGTTCGTACTTGCTTCTGACGTCACAAGCCCCACTCTGGAATTTTGATGCGTTTTATCTTTCCAAATATTCATGGATTTAACAAAAGAAAAAATACGTGTCCATTATTTTTCAAAACTCCAACTGCCAGACTAATTAGATTTGCAATTTATTGATGCTGTCAACATGCCTATTATCATTCGTACAAGCTAATTATACAATCATTGTCCTTTTACAGCATAGGAACCATCAGAATCATAGATCCTCTTCTTATAATCACTGCCATATCCAAATTTATCATAGCCATACGGCTGATGATCATAGTGACCATAGCTTTGGTCAAAATGGCCAGTGTCGAAATGGCCATGGTCAAAATGCTCGTGCTCAAAGTGATGATCGTCGATGTACTCGTGGTGTTCGTGTTTGTTCTGCTTCAAGTAGTGTATGAACCAGAGGACGAAATGCCAGGCTTTTGTGACGAGCACGTAGAATAGGGCTCCATAGACCATCTTTAGGACGATGAGCTTCGTTGCTACTACGTAGAAGAAGTGAACTGCGGACAATAGGACATTATTTTTGTTAATATTGATTTTGAGAAGACACATTACTAAAAATCTTTCTTAGGTAACTGTGAGGAGGATGACAACATCACGCGATTCTTTGGTTAGCACTGTCATTGTGGCAATTTCCGTTTATTCATCTTTAGCAGTGGACAATTTAATCTACCTAAATATTTTATACTTAGAGCAACATGGCCAGCCGACGACTCGCTGGCCACTTTGCTCTAAGATTTTATTCGATGAAAATAATGTATATAACTGTTGTAAACCGTTGTATTTAATTGAAACATATTGTCTTGTTACCTTATGTTTATTTATTTTGAAAATCCAATGTTTTAAGGTCATGCATTTCGTCCTATTCCTACCTAAAATTGTCCACGTCCTTACTATTACATGCTAATATTTTAAAGAGGACTTTAATGGATAAGTCACCTACTATAAATAATTTTAACACACCTATTCCATCTATCGTCGTTGCCGATTCTTTATAAAGTCAGCGATCAGATCCAAAGCCTGGTATCCCTCTCTATGATGAGAAAACTTATCTTGGAAAGGTTCGAACGGCCTGTGCTCCGTTTTCTTATAATGCAAGTATGGGTCTGGCACGTATTTGTATATCGCCGAAGCCCAGACCATAATGAGGAGTATCTTCACGGTAGCTACCGTCAGGGCTATGGCTAGAACCAGCTTATACAGTCCAACTTTCGCTGCTAGTATAATCGCGAGGTTGGCTGCAACAAAGAAAAGGGCTATGGTATTATTTTTATTAGTTTTGGAATTGATATCATCCTTCTCAATAAAACTCTAACACTAATTAACAGACAACGCACAGCTTGAACTGGTGGTTCTAGAAGCATGAAATTTTGCAAAGGAAATATAGGAATGAAAAAGTTAGCAGTAAGGAAGAATTTTTGAAAATTCATTCCCTAATAGGGTTAAATAGGGATGAAAGTTTACCCGTCGCCCTACCAGTAACTGGTAACAGGGAGTCTACTCCCTAAGCACGAAATCCGTGGTTTCGGCCTTAGATACGAGCGTTTCCTACTCCCTATCACCTACGGACATACGATTATTTCGGCGCCCGAACTAAGAATGAATGACAACACGATTTGACAGTTGTCTCTACTACCGATGTGTTTTTGCCCGTCCGAAAAGTTGAACTTGACACTTGTTTTGTTCACTTCTACGTTTCGGGCTACTTTCGCATGGGCGACTAACTTCGTTGGCGGACTTAGGGAGTAGGCCTCCAAGTCCGAGAAGGCGGCACGACGTGTTCTGCGCGCGCCTCTCAGGAGGACTTGGGGCGAGGCCCCACATAACGAGAGGTCCGCAGAGCCTGGCTGACCGAGGCCTGCCGGGGTTGCGGTGCATACAGCTGCGAATCCCGTGACCCCGGCCATAGGTCAGGAGAAGGAACACCGAGAGTTTTTAGCCGGTAAGAGTCCGGCATAACCCTTCGCCTTCCCCGGGCGGAGGGTATCCATGAAGAAATTCCAACGATAAAAAATATGTATGAATGTTTGTATGGAAGTTCGTCAATTTTGAAGTATTACTAATCCTACCTTCTTCTCTCGTGTCAGCACGAGCTATACGAAAATAGCTCATGCTGTGGTGAGAAGATTAGCCAGTCAGCAAGGTTGGTAGCGAGGCTGACTGCCCAGGGTACGCCGGACGTACTTAAGTATCGTCACTCGTGGAGGCTCTTTTCATGCACCCCATTATAAAAATGTAAAAGAGAGACTTCCTAAAACGATTTTTTGTGATTTAACAATCTCTTCCCATCTTCTTTGCATCTCCCTTTCTTTACTTAGTGGTATCAAGCATTGATTTGATACTTGAGAAGAACCTTGGTTAGATCCCCAGATTGGGTAAAAAGTAAGTATTGGGTAATTTTCCTTTTAGAAATTTTCCTTTTAGTCTAGGATTGAAATTGTGACAAATTGTATGTCGTGAGACGTGAGTCACGCACGTGAGTAAACCGGAACTAATCATAAATATAAATGTGTCTTACGAAAGTTATAAATTATATTAAAAGAGTCGTTAGTCATTTTAGAACTGGACAATTCAATCTTACCCTTCGGTTTCATACAAATAAATATTATTACATTCTATTCGGAAAGCCATTCCTATTCTGATCTACTAACAAAAAAACCGGTCAAGTGCAAGTCGGACTGGTGCGTGGCGCACCGACAATTTAGTACTGTGGAAGGAAACGTATGAAAAGTTTTTTTTTTGGGAACGTAGAACAAAGTTTTTTGCGGATTTCTAAAAATCTGTGCTACTTACAGACATCGTTTTATTTTTTCTGTAATATTTACATAAACCTCTATCCACTAGATTTAAGATTCCAGATTTTTTTGCTCTGCAAACTTCGGAGAAAGTGGGGGGAAGTATTTTTACAGACATTTTTCCACGTTATAAAATATGTTATATATTTAACAATGTGCCAATGAAACTCTTTCTTATGATACCACGCTTGACCTAATAAGCCCATTTTAAATTTTCAACCGATCACTTCGGTCGCGTTTGCACGGAAATTATTTTTTTTCAATTATTCCACTTAATGGAGCTTCTAATCCGTGACCTAAAATGTCATCAGAGAAATAGCTGAGGATAGATAGATTTTACCGTTTTTTTTTTTTAGATTTTTGAACAGCTATTTCTCTTAAACTTTTAACTTTTGGGGAAAGTTGTAGAAAAAAAGTTATTCATTATTATGGGTACTTTAACACCCTTTCGGATTAGTACCCCCTTTCCGACTAACCTTGTAGATGGACAAGCATTATTTAAAACTATTCCAAATTTCAAGCCATTTTCCATTCATTAGTAGTTGCTGAAATAAGCAGCTGTGACAAACAGACGAACGGACGAAGTCGCACCAAGGATCCTTTTTTACCATTTTGGTACAGAACCCTAAAAACGACTCCATACAGCCACAATATTTGACTCGACCATCATGCATCTTCCATAATATTCCTACATTAATCTTTCCCATTTCATTCTTTATAACGAACTCAAATTCCCAACTGCAATACGAGACTGGTTTTTACAAAACTTGAAATGTTTCCAGTAATGGAAGGCTAGGGTTTCTGCGAGGAAAGTTTCCAATTTGTTCTCGATTCAGATTTAAATCCTCGGTCCAGACTTCTACTTTAATTCGCTGTATAAACCGACAGCGGATGCTGCTGGAATCAAGAATAAGCTCTCCACGGAGATTTTTAGTTTTAAGATTTTTTGTAGCTGCACAGACGTAATGTATGTTTAATGTTATGAATAAAATATGAAAGCCATAAAAAGAGATAACAAGACATTGTACAGAAGGGGTGCTCAAACGATTGCGAAAGCTTTCCAAGTTGATCGCGGGAACGTGTAATGTAGCCGATGATAATTCATCACCCTCCGCGCTAACTGTCGTAACTAGCAATTGATAATTTTTCAGTAGTTGCGTTAGCTGTGGCTTTATTACTTTTTTATATTGCTCTTGGCTTAGGTACTTTTTTAAGTTAGTAGTTTCCCTAAAGCCCTAAGGTATCTATTGATTTATTTATATTCATTTAAAGCAGATACGTCACTCTGAACGAAATTCTCTGAAAAATTATCAATAAATTGCTAGATACGACAGATAGCGGGGAAGGTGACGAATTATGCAGAGCCATACGTCAACATCCAGACATAATTAGTGATTCAAAGATAACTATTAGTACCTATTGTGAGCGTGGACGAAGCAAAAAAAAATATTGTATAGCCTACAGATGGTTGTTTCGGGTCTGGGCGTTTGTGTATGTGAGATTTCTGTCTGTAAACGCACCCACGATACAAGAGAAATCTTAGTGCGGGCCAACTTTTTTTTTTAAAAACTTCAGGTTTTGTTAATTTCGTGCCGATAAAATTACAGGTACACAAGATTTTCCAACTTTGTTTGTAAGGTTGAAAACGCATCACCAATCCTCTTGGTGTGTTGTACATGTATTAAGTGACAGTAACAACTTTCCATCGGTAGGCCGTCGCTCTCTTGACATTTCTATTAGTCCTCTTGTACGACACCTACGCAGAGAATGGCTGGTAGCAATTTCATTTTATGTCACCCACGTAAGGCGGGTTACGGTTACCGCTAACATGAAACGCAATCTATTTAGAATACGGATGTGGATAGTTAGACCTTAAGCGCTCATACACACAGGCAGATAAACGCGTAGAACCAAAAAAAAGATCTTAGTTTTTGCTGACAAGTATTTATCTAATAACGTTATATAAGAACGAAGGCTGTTGCTGAAAATCAGCGCTGTTGGCGTTAGGTTCGTCCGAAGTCACAGCATAATGCTGAGCAACGACCTAAATTTTTGCGCACCATGCGACGCACAAATTCAACATTATGAAATTCAATGTTTAAATGTGTTTAGTGTTTGTTAGTTTTTAGATTTAGACGCCTAGGTAACCCGTAAACCATAGTGACCATAGCATAGGCTATATTTATAATTTTTAGCAATAGTGTTCTTAACATAGATTGTCCATGGTATATGTTTCATAGATTGTCGTTGTTTTTTTATTTTCTTGTGTCCGGGTTACCAGGTTATTACTTGTTTTTGTTAGATTTTATAGTATTAAGTTTTTAGTTCGTAATTTTGTACTTCTAATTTTAAGCGTGTGCGTCCAATTGGGGCGAAAAAATAAATACTTTTTCTTTCTTTCGTATACAAAATAATATTAACCTCATAATAAAATCTATCTTCTAAAAAAAGAATAGTTGAAATCGCATTGAATTAGCTTAACAGAATTTAAGTGAATAGGTTAGAAAAGGTGCGTGCAATAATTTTTTACCGTTGCATTTATTTATTTAAACAAATACTAATCAACGTTTTCACTAGACAAAGAATGAAGTAACAACACATTTTTTTAAAATTTTTCTCTCTTCATTCTCGAGAGAAAAGGTTTCAAACATGGACTTTTTGCGTCGGCCTTGTCCTTAGTAAGAAACCGCGATTTTTGTAGGTTTTTGGATTCAATTCATTCATTTTGAACTACGCACTAGGCCGTTCAGTGCGCGGCAAACCGCTGGTAAGCTGCTACCTCGACGGTAAAATACAATGGCGATAGCAAAACCTGCATTTTCTTTATGTAATAAGTTTGCAAACAAGCCGAAACGAAGACTGACGGTAAATGTTTACCACCGCTTATACATATACACCTACAACACCAACAGAATTGCTGATGCGTTGCCAACTCTAGAGACAAAGTTGGAAAGTCTTATGCCTGTAATTTCACCGGCCCAAACCGGAACACAGCAATTCAGCTTACCAGCAGAAAAAGGTATGGAAGTAATACTTCTCCGGACGAACTCTTTCACAAGGAACTCTACTACGCTTGAAATTGCCCACTGACCAAGCGATTTCCATATACAAGGTTAGTCAGAAAGGGGGTAGGTACTAATCCGAAAGGGTGTTAAAGTACACATAATAATGAATAACTTTTGTTCTACAACTTTTCCCAAACTCGATAGTTTAAGAGAAACAGTTGTTAAAATATCTCAAAAAAAAAACTCTATCCCCAGTTATAATCAGCTGTGTTAACATTTTAGGTCATATTTGAGGTCATGAATTAGAAGCACCATTTTCTGAATTTGTAACTAAAGCAGGGATGAAGAATTTTTGAAAAAACTAAAATAAAAATAATTTTATTTGGAAAAAAAATATATGGAATTTTGAAATTTTAACACTTGCTTTCAAACAGTCATCAGCGATACTATAAGTGGGCTTCAGATTAGTACCCCCTTTCCGACTAACCTTATATAAGGTCTTTCTTTAAAATCCACGATATTTTACATAGCATCTTAATGAACGCTGAAGAATTAGTTATCACTGAAAATTAAATCAGTTGTATTTTTTTGTGAAAATTATTTTGGTAGTCCTTTATTTCATCACTGGTTCTCTAAGTTGTTATAACATCCATGCAAGAAAACGGCCCCGCGCTGATAGATAGCACCGTGCACACTATTACACCTAAATGAACCAGTAAATTAATTAATTGATTGTTTGATTTATTAAATTATTTTTTTAACAGAAAATATGTTTATACCATCCGATTTATTTTTTTGTGGTACATCATCTTTAGCATTATACTAAGGCACTATGCAAAATATCGTGGATTATTAAAATAATACATTATATATCTAAGCCCTAAAGTTTTAAATAACTAAACAGACGCACTAAAAAAAAGGTTAAATTACAAGATAATCTGGGTCGTAAACAATATCAGTGCACAAAAGCAAACTTTATCAATTTACTGACTTCACGATTGAAAGTAGCCATTCAAATTCTTAAGGAGTCCGGAGAAGTTCCGAGGAGAATAGAGGAGCTCCTTTTTGTTACTCCGTTAAAGGCTTTTATTGAGGAAAGTCTATTGTTCAAATTGTTTTAATTGTAGCATCATGCTGTATTGTTTTGCTAAATTAATAAATTCAATTATTATTACTGCTTTTTTACCAAGTAGATTTATTTAGTGGTCAGCTCATTATTTTCGGTATGACTAACCGTGGTCAGGGGCCTAATTCTCCTAAAATAAATTGTTGCCAAACGCAATCGAACCACAACCGTCAGTCAGTTTTTGTTTTCGAAAACTTTCAAAATGATTGATTTTGTTTTTTGTGTCAAACAATTTGATAGCTTTTGAAATTGAGAACTGTCTGAATGAACGGTTCGGCCTTGGTTCGGTTGTGATTTATCAACATTTATTTTAGGAGAATTAGGCCCCAGGTCACTGGCCAATACATAATCAGCCCATATCTGTCCCACTGCTGGGCACTGGCCTCTTCTGAGAATGAGAAGTCGACTACGCTAGCCTGGTGCGGGTTGGCGGTTTACACACACCATCGAGAACTGTATGAAATCCTCAGGTGTGCAGGTCAAGAACTGTCTTATATCAAAGGACGTATACATAAAAGGAAGCAGGTAACCAGCGCCGCCCTAACAGCGCTTATCGGTACTGGTCCGTGCATGTAACCGCTACATAAAGGAAGCGGGTAGAAGCAGGGGCTGGCTGTACAAACAAAAATACGCGTTATTCCCTTGCAAATACAGCGCGAAATAACTGTCTACCAGCGCTGATCGCAGCAGGTCGGAACTTGTCGGCGACGTTTGGAGCTCGTCGGCACTGGTTCGCCACGCAGTATAGAGATTACCTGCGTCGACTAACTGTGCGGATCAGCACCGAAAAGCGCTGGCAGATCGGCGCCGGCAATCCGCTTTCCACGTATATACACACTTAAGTAATGCATATCGACAAAGGGAGCTATTTCGATCACTAAAACTTTTCAATTGCTTATATTTGCATTTCACCATATATCAATAGCGATAATGACAAGATTTTTCAACACATAAAAGTCATATTTCTAGGTCACATTTAGCTTATCTGGTCAATAGTTACGAACTACATTATTGATCTGTTGATGAAAAACTGAATAAAGGTATTCTGCAATAAAAAAAAATCAAGCAATAATCTCCAGACCGCATCTTCTACAATGTAAGGACGGGAGAAACGGGTATACAATGTCTTATGCTATCACAGAACTCAAGAACATTAACTTTTATTCTAGGTAATCTAGGTATCTTGGGCAGTGATAGCATCCCTTGCAATTCATTTTGTTGCAAGCACATTTATTTAATATATGAAAATTTTAAAATCAGTGATATCCGCTCGGCTAAATGCTTGCTGGCCTTGCTTGCATTCTCAAACTTTTTGAATTCATGTGCGAATCAGAATTCGATTATTAGAAAACATGGTGAGGAAACCTGCACACACCTGAAACGGCTCCATAAAGTTCTTCATGGTGTGTACCAGACCAACGTGGAGGATTTAGACCTTAACCCTTCTCGGTGGGACAGTAATGAGCTGATTATAATTATGATGAACGAAATTTTTGATGTTAATGTTCTTTTTGCAAGTACCTGCATTAATATTATTTTAAGGGAAATTATAAGTCTAGCCACAAAATTATTTATTGGACACGTGATTAAACTTCTAATTTTATAACTAAGCAACGGAAAAATGACATAGCCTCTAATAAACTAATTGGTCTTTTTTACAACGCCCACTAAATATTCTATAGAAAGCGTCAAGTAAAGATCATCAATTATTGTGACTTGTCCTTCTTATTTAAGCATTGCCACCTAATTTACTAACTCGGCCACGGATTTTACACCTCGTCACCATTTTACGTTTTACAGCTTCCACGCAATGTCCTCAAAAAAATATAATTCAAGCTTCTACAGAAAGCATCATTTATTATAACTTAGCATGTAAAATAATAGATCATATTCTTTTATCGTGAAATTTACTATAGATACATATATGTTACGGTTAAAGATAGTTGCGAATATAAACTTGAGATTACCCGGTTAATGTTAAGTTTAGATTTGATGGCTGGCTAATGTTGTTTTATCTCATCTTTAACCAGCTGAACTCAGTCAGACTTAAGCCTAGCCTGAAAATGTAAAAGCAACTTATACTCAGGAAAAATAATCTATTTTCGTAATAAAAACTTGGTATTTTCTAGAACTAGGTTTACCTTTCATCATAGAGGGTAGAACTAGGTGTACCCGCACACCGGTGGTTAAGGGGAACCCAGACACGGATAGGTTAGGTTCGAAGGGGATGACGGGGGCTAGAGTGAGCGAGCGAAGCGAGCGAACGAAGCCCCCGTCATTCCCTTCGTGTTAGGTTACTTTAAACCCTGCACACAGTAATAGGAGCTCCGCACAGCGCGGCTCCGTCGACTTAAATAACCGGGTAAACTTAGGTGTAACTTTTGTGCACCTTTGGTGCAACTTTGGTGAACTTTGGTGGGGCTTTACCCGTAACACATATATTTTTAACCATTCGTTTTGGCAAGTCGTGATGACATTTTTAGCAAAATTTTGACGATCAATTAATATGGGATGAGTTACATTTTAAACGTACTGAGTTAAAAATTTAGAAGCTAAATAAATATATTTTTTGATGTCATTTAATAGTATTTTAGAAGTTTACTGTTAGAATGCATGCTACAAATTTAGATGCTAAATAAATATAATTTTTGATGTCATTTAATAGTATTTTAGAAGTTTACTGTTAGAATGCATGCTACAAAAGATGCTAAAAAATAATCACTATGCTGAGTTGTATTTAGAGTGGTTTACATAGAAGATAACTAGTGGCTAAGATAGTATTATTTAGATGCTCGTTAATTGTGGCTGACTTAGTAATTTAGAAGGCAACATACATTTTTAGGGGCGAATAATGATATTAAAAAGAAGCCTGTTTAATTAGCACCCTTATTTTAAAACTACGAAAATGAAACATAGACACTCACTTATTAACGCGTATTTCCCTTTTCCTCTCGGTTCCACTTCGTTTTCCCTTTCACTTTTCTCAGATGCTTCCACAGACCACGAAACCACAAGAATTAAAATTATTGTAAGCGCCTTCATTTTGATTTTACAAGCAAACAAAAACTTTTATTTCCTTTTAAGGTTTTTTTTTTATTTTTTTTAAATTTTAATGGCTGCTTTTAATTATTTTCTTGAAAATAAAACTAGTAAAACTTTTTTGTATTTTTTTTTTCTATTTTTTCAGACCTTCAGCTCAGGCCAGTGCCGTATTTTAAAATGGCATTTCACTCAAAGTGTTCAGGTCCATACATAAGTGCTAATATCACAGATAAACACATTGGGCGTGTGAAAGTGGACGAGAATTATTACAATATATTAACACGAATTTTCGTAACGCAATGGAAGCGAGAGTTTTTCTAGAGTGAGGTAATGTTTATTTTTTTACTTGGTTGGATAAATAGTTCGTTTGTTGTCGGCGATTATCGCGTTATTATCCGATAATTCAAAATTATTATGTAAATCTTTTGACTGCAAGATACAAACTTTTTTAAAATGAAAATGCATATTTCATTTTTTCATATAGAAACATCTTCATTAACCCGTTATACCTGCAGTTTACTTTCGCATCACTAATTAAATAAATTAATTAAGCGAGACTATAATCCTCTTCAACGAAATACAGTTCGAATTTTCTTCGCCTTTTCTCATTTATTACATTGCAAATACACTTTAATGTATACCAAAAATAATCGTATTTTATTAAATTAATTTTAAAAAATCCTAATAAAATATAAAACAATAAAAAATTGTTACTGTAGTTTTTACAAACTCGGGCAATAACCCCAAAAGTCAAGATCAAGTTTTGAAACACTTGAAATTTAATTAATGCCATCACTGTTATTGTTTGAAAATCAACAGGTATTGAAACATAGACAATCGACCGCAAGATGAACGTGCAAGGTGCTCAGCAGAAGTCGAAGCATCTAATAAATTTAATAGGATTTACTGTGGCGAAACGTAAACACTATGGTTTGCTTACAATAACTGAGCGATTTCTCGAATATATTTTCACGCTTTCTTACATATTATTATTCTGTTCTTGAGCCAACTTTTAATGTAATTCAAGGGGAAATTGCCATATAGGGTGCACGATAATTTAAAAAAATCTACATCTTGTAACGATTACAAAACAGATAAGCAACAGTGGAAAAAGTAATGAATGAATTTAAAAAAATATCAAAGTTATAAGCGTTTTAAAATTGTTTACTAGACAGAAACAACACTATGGTGTGCTGACGTCATTACACATCAAAGCGTGATTTTTTGAAGAAGGCCTTATTTACAACTAACTTTTGCCCGCGGCTTTGCTCGCGTTAATTTAGAATTTTAGGTACAATCATATAATTCGAAAGACACGTGGCGCTATCTATTATTGTGTGTTCCAATAGTTACAGTTCATTTACGTGTGACTCCCGGATTTACTGACTGTTTCTTTATTATCGTATTATAAAATTGTTGTGTGTTACCTAAGTGTTTCCTTATTTGCCCGACTAGGGATAGATAGGTAGGATTCACTGATAACGTCACATTCCTTACAACTGGTGTGGCAGACGTGCTCTCGGGAGGTCCTAGGGCCGTCTGTTACATTACAGTTTGGCATTGTTGTTTTCCTCGGGAACAGTGTTTTTTTTTCGGGATGAAAGGTACCCTATGTCCGTTTTTGTACACCTGACAACGTAGGTATATGCAAAATTTCAGGATGATCGTTTCAGTGGTTTAGGCATGAAAAGGTAACAGACAAACAAACTTACTTTCGCATTTATGATATTAGTTAGGGTGTAATAAATTGACAGGTTTGATTTAATTTAAATTTTATTTCCTTCTTTTTAAAGCATTTAAATAAATTGTTTTTAAAAATCTTTTTTTAGTATTAATTACACTTCCGACCGCTCCGGTCGACGTCATTGTGTCAACGCCGGCTGTCGCTGAAAACCAGCGCTGTGGCTATGCTCTGTACATGTGTCACAGTAATATGCTGAGCGATGGCCGATTTGGTCGGATGTGACGCATATTTACTCAATTTTTATTTTGTTTTTTTTTTGTTGGTTTCGGTTTTATTTTTACTTTTTGTTAATTTTTAGTTAATACTTCTTTCTTTTTCATTAATGCGGTCAGCCTAAGGCTGAGCATCCACTAGAGCTGTGCTAAGCTGCGTAGCGAGGAATTTCTTTTGTAAGCACCAATAGAATCACTTCATTTACCTAGCTTCGCTCTGCGCAGCTCTGGTGGATATGGGCTTAGCGGAGCGAGGTTTTTGTTCATACAAAACAAGCGAGGAATGCGAGCGAGGGATGTGTTGCGAGGAATGTGTGCGAGGATTTGAAAATATGCGCCTACCAGTCAGTCAATATATGGTGTTTGGAAGAGGTAGATGATCATTTGTACACATTAACATATTCCTCGCACAGCTCTGGTGGACAGGGTCACACCGTTTCACATCCTCGCTTCACATTTTCGCACCACACATTTTCCTCGCACAGCTCTGGTGGATGTCCAGCATTAGTCGATATTTATGACTTCCACGGGGACGATTACCCGTACTGTATCATACCTACCTGAGGGACAATTCGACAAACAAAATTGTTGCTAATCAGTCAGTTTTTATTTACGAAAACTATCAAAATGATTGGTTTTGTTTATTTTGTCAAACAGTTTGACAGCTTTTGAAAACGAAAACTGTCTGAATGAACGGTTCGGCCTTGGTTCGGTTGCGATTTATCAAGATTTCTTTTAGGAGAATTGGGCTTCTAGCAACAATATGTGAGTAAAACAAAAAAAACCGGCCAAATGCGAGTCGGACTCGCACACGAACGAAGGGTTCCGTACCATTATCTATAAAAACGGCAAAAAAATCACGTTTGTTGTATGGGAACCCCCTTAAATATTTATTTTATTCTGTTTTTTAGTATTTTCGTTATAGCGGCAACAGAAATACATCACCTGAGAAAATTTCAACTGTCTAACTATCACGGTTCATGAGATACAGCCTGGTGACAGAAGGACGGACGGACGAATGGACGGACAACGGAGTCTTAGTAATAGGGTCCCGTTTTACCCTTTGGGTACGGAACCCTAATACAGACAATGCGGATACTTTCTATGTTTCTATTTTACTAAAGAAGTTAATCTTGTCGTACTTACCTTTCAAGTCGTAAAGTTAAGTGCAGGAAACGTTTACTATGTTATAGCTATCTGGCTAATACTGGCTACCTGGCAATCTGTCGGTAGTTGCTACGTTTTATCACCGTGCAATTCTACGCGGTTCTACGGCTTACAATTTGTATCGGGGAACTACATTAGTTGAAATTACTTAGTAAAGCATTGATACAAATTGTTGCATAGTATATAGCCCGTTAATCGTGAGGAAACTGGCTCACTTGAGAGGGTTCCAAAAAGCTTTCGAGATTCAGACTAGCATGATGGGACTAAGGGTCTTTTACAAACGCCGTACTAAGGTAACCGTAACTGCCGTCAAATGCTTATTATGGAAATGCACTATAGTAATCTCTCTCAAACGTCTGACTCGGCGTCAGGCGTCAGCATTCGTCGGCAGCGTACAGCGTCACGCCGAACGCAGCCTACAAGTCATCACCCATCAATTAACTTGTCATTCAAATTAGAGCATTAAATCGTGTGTCATATAATATATTTCATAATGTCAATCTGAAAAAGCCAACGACGGGCAGTCAGCGCGCTTGCCGCTACCATACAACTCGACTCGCAGACAGCGCGCTGCAAGCGAGTGGACCGCGTGCTTAAGCCAAATTTACATTACGAAACAAGTTTCATGCATGATGAAATTAATTTCATGAGACTACCTTCAGTACCTGTTAAACTGGTTTCATTAAAATAATAGTATCGTGAAATCCACAGTATGTCTGTGTTCATGGCTCCGCCAACATTAAAGCTTTATTCTCTTTATTCGCTGGTATTCATTGATAAACTTTATATTTTTATCAGCTGTCCAACGTTGGTTTGAAATAAAAAAAAAACGACTAATACCGCCCTTACCACGACTACCGACTAAAAAACACACATCCGATCAGCGCAGGCGCGTTCGTGACACTAGTTTCACGTCGCGTTTATACGATGACATTAGTTGCATGGCACTAGTTTTATCCAAAAATCGCGCGCGTCACGAAACTGTTTCAGTGTCGTGAAATCGATGCATGCATTGTAAAACTTGACGTTTACACGTGAAATTGTTGATGAAATTAATGTCACGGTACTACTTTCATGCCACTAGTTTTGTTAAATTCGGCTTTAGGCGGCTAACACACGGCACCGCGCACCACCGCGGTTGGCGGTGAAGCGGATCTCAAGTCGCATTGGTCTCACTGGTACACAGACCGCCCGACCGCGTACCGCGCAGTCGAGCTGTGTACGTGTATTTGGCGTCAACGGATTTCTTAGAGACCAATGCGACATGAGATCCGCTTCACCGCTTACCGCGGCGGTGCGCGGTGTCGTGTCTTAAACTGTGCGCCGACTCCAAGTCACCAGCGAAACATCGTCGTTGCATCGACTTGCACGTTTGCTTGCACTGCGAGCTTACACCTCGCGGCCGGCGCGCGGACTGCGAGCTTGCACCTCGCGGACGACGCGTAGTTAGCGCGTTAGCGGCTAGCCGTAGCCTAAATTCGAGGCGACGCCGTGCTGCTGCTATGCAGTTGCGGTGCCGGTATAATATGCCATGACCTTACGGCGTTTATAATAGACCATAGCCTAAGACCTAAACCATTATCATTCTGAGAAGAGGCCCGTTCCCAGGATAGTACTGGGCTAATTATACAGGGTGTTAACGAATTCGTGTAATCCTTCAAACCGCGTGATCTACTGGTGACACTGATTGACACGGCATAGGTTTTTTTTTTCAGAATCAACAAAAAAGAGTTTTAATAAAATTAACCATTTCCCTGTCCCGTGAATCACATATGAACATCTGCATTGTTTAACTATTGTGTCTGCTATCTGGACAGTGAAGTTGTTAACCATGGTATTCTGTATCTGAGTAATTTTAGCGTCCCAAGTTAACTGACTGCGTGGAGCGATATCGCGCTAGTCGTGCTCGTCAGCTGTGTCGCCGTGAGTTCATAAATTTATGCATGGCATAGAAATTTTGTATCACATAAAAAATTTATTTAACGAAAAAATAAGTTTTTTTTTATTTTTAATCAATCTAAATCCCATACGGGATTAATCTATACCATTAATAGATCATGTGGTTTGAAGGAATTACACGAATTCGTTAACACCCTGTATTGTGCATTTTTTCCATTCAAACTTCATAATAAAAGTGATTAGAGAACTTTATATTGCAATAGTTTATCTTGTTATAAACGCATAAACTGTAGAACTAATTTAAAAGAGTTTTGGTAGTTCCCAAGTTAACGTTGGCAATCATAAATACATTGCCGCGAAGCCTCCGACAGAGTTCAACCGAGATTTTATAGGTCATGTATTATTTTCCTGTTTATTTTCTTGTAGGGTGAGTAGAATGCTAAGTAGTATTATCATTCATAATAATGACGCCCAAAAGATTAATTTTGATTCTTCATATCGGGGTACCTATTTGAAAATACCCCATTTTTGTTTCGCAATTTTTGTAATTTCCGTGTTACATTTTGTTTTTTATATGTTTGAGATTTTTCGTCGGCTTTAAACATTCCTATCTTTTTTTGTAGGTTTTTTCGGTACTTTCTTTTGTAAAATTTGTTAGAAAAGAAAATGTAATTAAATTAACATTCAAAATTTATTTTTAATCGTAATTTTATGTATATCATAACATAACATTAATGCAAGTTACAAAACTTTGACATAAGGTTTTAAAAAAAATGATATATGAAACATACATTTTGCTCTAAGAAACCATTTAACATAAACCTAAACACTTATTTTAATTGTTTTACAATTATTATTTTAACCTTTTTTTTTGCTTTAATACTCCTTAGCACTTACAACATCATACAATGCAAAAAACATACACACAGCTAGCATTCACATTTCCATTTCCACTAACCCAGGACCCCATAACAAGAAACGATCATGAAAGCACCTTATGAACACGTAATCGATACGTAATACCATCCTATTCCTTTTACGACTTCATTTCAAGGACTTCAAACTTCAAAGTCGGTTGAAAGCTGAAGTTTTTCGGCGTTTGCTCTAATTTAGAATGGTGGTAATATTGTGAAATTGCTCCATACTGTGTGTGCAATCATCGTTAAATATGGAAATAATGAGCCGTTCGCGTTTATGAGACTAACGATATGGACTAGTGATGCGTTGGTTATCGATAATTGAGAGAATATGTCGATGAAATTTTGTTTTTATATCAGATGGACCTGTCAAACCGATTGGTCCTGTCAAAACTATTAAACTATAAACTGCAGGCCAGACAAAATTACGTTCTATGATCGATGTCAAACATTCTTATGACACCTGGACAATTTTACTTGTATTTCGCCTTCATCTTTGATAAATAAACTTTCACCTTTTAAAGCCCTACAAAATCGATTCGTATTAAATTATCTAATAATATTGCCATACGTTTAAATTAAGCTTAAAGGTCACAACTTAAGCTCACTGTTTAATTCAACGCCTACGATGTTTGTTGAAATTAATCTGGAAATCCTACGATATTTTCCGGATTCAGCGAATAATTTAACTATTATAAATGGGTAACTTAGTTTAATTTATTTTCTGATTTTGAAACTAGCTTCCTTTTACATTTTGCTCTTACTTCAAATTCTTGCCAGATATTAGTCAAGTCGCTAGATCCTTTTGCACGTCCGCTATATACACTTTTAGTCGTATCAGTCATGTTCAGACGCTTAATTAAGCGTGGTAGACAGGGCTCGGAAACGTTATTTAAAATAACGTTTTTAAAACGTTTGTAACAGTTCTTTGTACAACATTTTGTTCGAAACGAAAACGAAAAGAGAACAATTACCTAGTTTTCAAAAACCGGTTTATTCCGCAGGACGCAGGCCGCACATAGTGTGCGGCAACAAGCATGGACTTGTTAAGTTCCGTAGGGTATGTTTTCATTTCAATATATCATTCATTCTAAGCATAGTTCGGAACATAGTCGAGCATAGTTTTTATTTTATTTGAGACTAGCTGTACCCGGCATGCGTTGCAATGCAGTTTTTCCTACTTACTTCCTACCTACTATCTACATGGGCATACTGAGATAATTTCGTTTTTTTTTTAAATATCAAATTTTTCTTTCTTATGAACCTTCTCCGGACAATGACGAACACGGGAAATCCCGAAAAATGTACGTGAGTAAACCGTAAATAATCATAAAAATGACGAACACAACAAAAAAAAATGCGAAATCGGTCCAGCCGCTCACGCGTGATGCCGTGACCAAGGGAAATAGGGATTCATTTTTATATATACAGGTGGAATCGTTAAGTGTCAACAGACGATTTTTTCATCAATTGGAGAGATATATAAAAAGTTAGGGCTATCATCAAAACTAGGCTACAAGGAAAATAAAGTAATATAAATAACTTCAGGAAAAATAAAAGCCAGATATTGAAAATTTTGTTTTTCGCTCCCTACGTACATTTAGTATGAGAATTTCTTTCAATTGATCATACCAATCGTACCTACGTAATCTCTCTCTTCCTTACTGTTAATATGGCGGCGGAGTTAGCCTTCGGTCTATCTTAGTCATCTCTGTAATAAAGCTTCATATCACCAGATTCCTGAGCACTACCTAAATCTAACCCAGGATTTCGAACAGAAAACAGACAGATTTTGTAGTTCCAGATTGCCTACGTAACGCGACAGCCTATTATTTTCATGTCTACAAAATAATAATAATATTGCAACCAGTTTGTTTAACTTTAAAAAATACTAATAGTTCAATGAGAATGTTCCTTATTACATGTCGCTAAATATCGTCATGACGAACTTGTGGCTGTATAACAGAACTCCTCTGCCTACGGTTTAAGGGAATAGGTATTAGGTGTATTTTTTTTATTAATTAAATAAAATAATCCAAGAACATTTTTTTTTAAGTTGGATCTCAAAGCTTAATCCATAGCTTTTTTTTAGGTAGTAACTTGTTATTTTTCGATTTCAGATCGTTCAATTGATTAAAAGTTTAAATAAAAAATGTTGCCGACTTTGTCAGTTACAAGAAAGACATGTTATCATTTTTTTATTGAGTTAATAATCCTGCGATTCAGTAAACAATTCAGCTCGAAAATAAAATGCAAAAAAATTATAAGCTTCTTGATTATCTCATGAACAAAAATGTCATACTAAATGTACGGAAGTAGGTAAAATCAAAATTATTGATATATGGCGGTTATTTTTTGAAAAATATTTATGTTATTTTAGTTATTAGGCGGCCTAGTTTTGATATTAGCCATAAGTTCTGAAATATTTCCTAAACTGACGGAATAATCGCCCGTTGACACTTAACGATTCCACCCTGTCTATATGGATTTTCTCTTGACTCTAGTCAAGGTCAGAGGTGACAAAGACAAAGTCTACGATGGAACGAGCTTACCCAGAAGAAGCCTGTTCACTGTAATTTTGAAGAGATTCGGGTCGTAAGCCTGGAACACAGACGCAGGCAGTGAGTTTGCATTGGTGGAATGGCAACTAGGTATGGATGGTAATTTGCAGTGCGTCTGGATGTCCGATGGTAGAAGGGGGCCGGTGGTGTGAGGTTGTGGAGTTCTTGAACACACCGAACTACAGTCTATAGAAGACCGACAAGCAGGCAACCTTGCGGCGATGAGCCAAGCTGTGAAGCTTGGCATCCACCAGTTTTACGTCGCCAATGAGTCTCTTAACTCTGCGTTCCACTGAGTCAAGCGCGGCAAGTTGGTATTTTGCTGAGCCATCCCAAAGGTGGCTGCAATACTCCAAGCAGGATCGGACTTGCGCTTTATAAAAAGTCAACAACTGTTCAGGCGAAAAGTATCGCTTCACTCTCAGTTTTTTGGTCGCAGTTTAGACTTTGTGCTCAATGGGGGTGCCGAAGTTGAGACTGAATGCAATGTAAACTCCATGCCGAGGAGCTCGAGCCGATCAGTTATAGGAACAGGCATATGCCGAAAACTAGGAGTTTGGTCGAAACGACTCCTTTTTGCGGTTTGTGTTGCGACTTGCGAGTGGTTAGTTAGTGGTCCTATTTTGCTCAAAAAATGGGACGCAAGAGAAAAAATGAAAATAACCTAATTAAAAAAAAGCAACCATGCTCCGAGAGCACCTGCGTCGCGCGAAACGTCAGGGAGCCGTGCCTTCTCCAGAGCCAGTCCGCCAGTACCGGCCGGATCGCCTTGATGGTGATGACGTCGGCGGTAGGGCGTGAGAGCCTGTCCCGCCATTCTGCCACCTGAACCTCGTGAAGCTGCGGCCGACGCATCTCAAACTGGCGCTGCATCGGCCGCTCGCCTCGCGCCCGCGCTTCATCGCGCCACCGGTACAGCGACGCGAATATCTTCGCCTCCAGGTCCCAGGGCGGAGATCCAGTCAGTACGTAGGCCGCCTCGTAGATCGTGCGATAACTCCTTATGACTCTGACAGCCATCGTCCACTGCGGCTTCCGCAAAATGCTGATGCTGCTGGCCGTTAGGTCAGCTGCCCATATTTGGGCCCCATACAGGGCCAGCGATCGCACGATCCCCACATACAGCCGCCTGCAGGCTGTGCTCGGGCTCTCAAATTGGGAAGCAGCGTTGTGAGCGCGCCTCACCGAGCAACTTGGGCGCCAGACGTCGGATGTGGGGCCCAAAGTCCCACCGGCTGTCTGTACCAATCCCAGGTACTTCTTGGTAGACTCGACAGCGGTCCGAGCCCCCCCGACCACGATGTGTGAGCCGGGTGGCGGCGCCCGCCGGGGGCCATGAGACACCATGGCCTCCAACTTGCTGAAGGCTACCTCCAGGCCTAGGCGACGTATGCGGCCCATCACCTAAGAGACCGCAGCTGTCGCCGGTAACGCCGCCTCTCTGTGCGAGCTCCCCCGGGCAGTGACCAGCGTGTCGTCCGCTTAACATGTCAGGTCTACCCCTGATCTGAGCTCGCCCCTCAGCACCCAGTCGTACCCGATGTTCCACAAGAGGAGGCCCAGGACCGAGCTCTGTAGAACACCGCACGACATTTGGTGCTGGTAACTGCCATCGCGTCCCATGTAGGTGACACACCTCTCTGACATATAAGCCCCAACGACGTGGTGGAGGTAGGGAGGCACCCGATGATAGCGCAGTGCCTCCCAAATACAACTCTAAATCACCACTATACCTACTCCAGCCAATTTACGGAAAGAATGTTGCATCATCTTCCTGCCCTTGCCCATGTTACTTGGGGTCGGCGCAAGACGTTATCCTTTTCCATTCCGTCCTGTCAACCGTCATGCTAACACTGCCTCTCTTTCTCTTCCATATAATTCTTCACACAATCTATCCATCTTTCCTTTGACATTTCTTTCCCGCTCCATCCATCCACATTTATGTTCATAACTCTTTTAGTCACATGCGTTTCATCCCTCTTCTTCACATGCCCATACCAAGACAAACAATTCCCTTTCAACTTTTCTGTCACTGGCGCCACTTTCAAACTTCCTCTAATATACTCATTTCTGATCTTCCATCCATCTCAACCTTCTCATCTCCACGAAATGCAATCTTGTTTCATCCGTCTTCTTTACGGCCCAACTTTCCGTTCCACACAGTACGATAGGTATTATCACGGACTTGAAGATTTTCTCCTTTAAATTGAGGGGCATCGGTGGGTCGCAAGTCGGGTGTGTCACAAGTGGGACGAAAAGAATATTTAAAAACCAAAAAAAAAATTTTTGATAGTACCTAAAATGTGCATGTCATTGATAGTTTTTTTATCCAAGTTTTAACACACACTATACTTACTCGTAATCACAGAATAATAGTCACAGATAATAGGGTATACTTTAAGCTTTAACAAAACGACGAACGGCAGTCAAATACCGAGTGAATTAAATTCAAATACCAACTGAATTAAATTCGTAATATTCGTAGTTTTGTATCGAAGTTTCTTTGTTTCGAACGAAGAATCCAAAAAAATGGAAAAAAACGTTTAAAAACGTTTTATTAACCGAGAACAATTCAAATTTTGTTCTTTTTCAAAAACGTTTTTTATAACGTTCTGTTCGAACGTAACCGAAACAAACTGTTTCCTAGGTATTTAAGACGAAACCGTTTCGAAAAATATACCGGTATCCGAGCCCTGGTGGTAGACTTGTAAAAGAGGGACTGCATTCCTTCTGAAAAATGCTGGGCAATTTTTTTTTATTTTTTTTAGTTTTTTTTTTTTAAAACGTTGCCTTTAAAAAATTAAAAAAAAAAAAATATAATATGCATATCTTATTCATTGTCTTCCTGTTCATCCAAAGGTTGTCTGGTAGATATCGCTATCAGCGATAAGACCGCCATTATACCCTTCAATGTATGTTATTGTATAAGAGCTGTACTTATTACAATTTTGGTGTACAATAAAGTTATTCTATCTATCTATCTATGCTGGCTTTCTAAATGCATCGTAACGGCAAGGCACAATCTCCTCTTCAGCTTTAATGCAGCTTATATCCAGTTCGCTAGCAGCTCAAATGTAGTTTTACAAACTGCATTCTAACTTTATTGGTACTGCATTCTGCAACTGTAATACAATCCGTCTGGGTACACTCTGAAATTATACGCACTTAAGGTTTAGTATATCAAAACGAAGCTTCAAAGATAGCTTACGTTCCGTGCCAGCTTAATCGATCCAAGTATTGATACACACTCACAAAATATCGTTACATATTGAGATCGATAAATCATCGTCCCATCACTATTAGAATATTAGTTAGAGTATAACGCGTGTTTCATTTGACGATCGAACTAGTTGGTATGGTGATTAACTATATTAATGCCGCGACTATGTTTGATAGCGGCGTCACAGAATATTAGTTTTGTGTGAGATTTTAGAGCCATGACGTGTAGACTGGTAAAGGTAAGGGCCTGTCCACATCTCCACGTTACGACGTCGTCAACGTGGAAAGGTGCGGTAACGCGGCACGGTGCATTGAAATAACGTGCAAATTTACGTTACCGTATCATAACACGTTCCGCCTCTAGCGCAAGCGCACACGTATATGCGCTTCGCCCGCGCTACGAGTATCCACGCCCGCGTGTTAGTCGCCGTCTATGTGCTCCGATGCTTTAAAACCATACCTTACTGTTTCTCTTATTAAAATTCAGGATCTACATGGTCAACGATTAATCTAACAATGATCCTGACGTGCATTTTTACGATACGGTAACGTAAATTTGCACGTTATGTCAACGCACCGTGTCGCGTTACCGCACCCACAGAACAGATAAAAGACGTTAGAAGGGCCTTGTGGGCGGGGCAGGCGCGCCGCACATATGAGCAGACGCTCATATGTCAACCGAAATTTGTTTTAGCGGTCAACAGTCGCGCTCTTATTGTGACAGCGTACGGATATCCGCGAAAAAAAAGAATTATGCCGTCTTGCATTATTATAACGTGACGGAAAAGAAGCTAGTTGAGTAGTGTAGCCAGAGAAGGGATTTCTTTTCACCGGCATGTCCAAAAACCTTATAATAACAGTGATATTTGTAATTATTGCAATAGTATTATGTAATTTGTAGAAAAAACGATACAATCGCACACAGATGCAAAATTATACATTGCTTGCAATACATGGGTACCATCTTGTACTACGTGAGCGACAGCGCAATGTATTACGTTCAATGCGAAAGTCGAGTGCAGCGAGCAATTGTTTTAATTCAGGGAAATCCATACGTATCGATAGTGTTGTACCAAGTTGTAAACAATATCGGTATTAAATATGTGTGTATATCTACAAATGATTATTATCAGTAATATTATAATTAAAATAACTTTGTTTATTGCCACGAATTATATGTTACATTTTATTTTTAGGTTTCCAACAGGTCCAGACAAAAGAAAACTGGATTGAGACAACTGGTAGAATTGAATGGATACCTATTAAATGTGGCACAATCTGTTCTTAACATTTTGCAGAAAATTATGCAATTACAATTCACAGGGTTATTCAAATTAAATTAATTAAATTATACATATTATGTTAATACGCCTACGGGAAAACAAAAATCGAAATTTCTTTAGTTTTTTGCAAATTGTAGCTTTTATTTACGTTTATACTATTCAAAATGCGATTTGCGCCGGTAACGGTTACTCAATAATATATTCAATATGAAAGTCGTGAGTATACCTACTTTTCTAGGTTTACGATGCTCGAAAATAGAATTGTTTCCGAAAAAAACATGTTATGTAGTGCATTATGATGATGATTCATAATAATTGACATGATTTTATTGATTATTTTTAGCAAACTTAGTATCGTTACGGGTGCAAACAACATAATTATGACGTAAAACAGACCTGCAATTAGCAAAAAACTAAAGAAAATTTGAATTTCACGGCTATATCGGATGTTCCCCTTAATTTGACATTATTATTTATATGTGTTGAGGAAGTTCACACTATTCGTACCCCGTTCGAGGGTCTCAAAATTAGAGCGAAAAATTGCAAAACTTAGGGCCGATTTTTCAATCCTCAGATAAACAGACAAATAGCATTTATTCAACAGATACAAAAAAAAAATTTTTTCAATCGTCAGATAGGCTTTATTCGACGAATAATTTGACTACCTGAGGAATAACTTTATCTTTTCTTTTGACGGCCAGATAACCGCTTATTCAGTAGATAGTTTTATTCGATGACTGATGATGTAAACAAAAAACATAATTTTACTAGACAATTCTTGGGTTTGCGTTTTCATCAAAGTAAAATGGATGTATATTATTTGATAGCACTGATGATCTGGCAATAATTGAGCAAGAAGCTCTGATAAATGAATTCATAAATCCAGGAAGGAAAGTAAGAATTGTCACATCCAGGCCCAATCATTTTCCGCCGGAGGGCGCGCGACGTTCTCCGGCCACCCTAGTGTGTGGCCTGCGGGTGGCGGGTTATTGGACCTGACGCCCGACCAGTAACAGGCCCGAGAAGGCGGCGCGCAGTATTCCGTGCGCGCCTCTCAGAAGGACGTGGAACGAAGCCCCACAGAAGGAGAGGTCCGACAGGGGCTGGCGGACCGAGGCCTGCCGGGGATGCAGTGCATGCAGCCATAGGTCAGGAGAAGGCACACCGTGGGTTTTTAGCTAGTGAGAGTCATATACATAACCCTTCGCCTTTCCCGGGCGGAGGGAATCAATGAGGATAAAGGCATGATAAAAAAAACATGCCCAATCATTTTACAGTGTGGGATTCAAAAGAATTCCATCGCCAATTCAGACTTTTAGAGTCTGTGCAATATTTACTTATAAATAATGGTAGAGGATAAAATCAAGCATCAAACAAAGGTTAAGTTTTCAATCGTTTATTATAAAAAAAATTACTGCGAAATGGGTACATGGCTACATAACAGAGCTGTAGTAATTGATAGTGTAAATCTTCCTAGCGAACTATGTTGAGAATTTGGGATCGTCTGCCAGTCTGACCGGATGCAGTCGAATACTAGTATTTTATATGAAGCGACTGCCTATCTGACCTCCATCACCCAGTTAGTAGATAACACGATAGCTCTTGGTGGAACTGGTAGTCAGACTTTCGGGCTTCGGTTCTGTACATTTCCTGTCTGCATAGAGGACTTTTTCGGTACTTTTTTTAATTCCCTCATACTTAAGTTTTAATGTATTCCATGAAAGGACACTGGTTGCGATTCCACCTGAATTTAATGAGCTCTCAGTTTTTCTCCATGCAGATCCTTTTCTTTGTCTTTATTCGTCACCGCATCGGTCTTCTTATTTCTATAACGTGTTTGTATTTTTCGATTAAACTTATGAGGAATTGAATTACAGCACTATTAAAATTCGCCGAACGCTCTCTATTTTTTTGATTTCATTGTGATAAACATATAAATATATTATAATGTTGATTTACAATCAAAATATATAACACGACATGACAGGAAGATAGTCTGACAGTGTCATTTTTGCCATACAGGTAATTAATGTACTCTAGACTCTGTGCAGGTAATTGAAATAGTCTGGCCTGCTCTAACATTCGTTTATGCCATATATTTATCTCACCTCCCTGAAGTTAGCGTTGCTAAAGTCAATGAAATCGGTCAGGTAGTAATTCGTGAGATAAATGGCAACTGAAAAATTGACAAACAATTATCAGGCAGTTAAACAGCCAAATAACTTTATTCGTCAGGTAGTTATCAGGCATTTTATCTGAGGATTGAAAAATCGGCCCTTAATGTAACAAAATTACAGTAATTTTATCGATATAAGTAATCGACCTTTTGGTCGCCGTAACATGTATGAGAAATAAATTTGAATTTGCGCGTGTGTGAGTGTACGTCGAACGCAGTATTTGCGTTAGTGTCACAACTAATAGCAAACTCGAAATCTATGTGCGTGTGTTTTATTTGTGTGCGTAATGCGCGTACGTATTGGGCTCTTGCTTGTAGTAGAGTTAAAGAGTGGGAGAAAAGCGGCGACACGCGTTCTAATACAAATCAGGAACTATTTCCTTTCTAACCTCTTTATCTGTTCTGTGACCGCACCGTTCCTCCGTGACGTCGAGATGTTGACAGGCCCTAATGGTGATTCTGACAGGAGGGTGTACAGCAGCATCGTTCTTTGTGATAATACCATCATGGTGCGATGACCAATCATTCTGCCAAACGTGGTTTTTATAGCAATCACCCTCGCAACCGTGAAGCCATGTCCATCATCCAAAATGTAAGTGCTTTGCGCTTGATGGTGTAGCAATCTCCATCCATCAAGGGGGAAAATGATTGGTTACTTACTGCGACACGACAGCTTTATAACCAACATCATAGAAGGTAAATTAGGGGCAAAGAGAAAAAGAGGTAGACCTAGAAGAAAATACACAGACCAATTAAAGGAAAAAACGGAAGTGATAACATACAGAGAAGTGAAGGAATTGACTCTGGATATAGAAGGCCATGTATTCAGTTATTTAATACATTTGTTTATAAGCACTGTTTCAGAATCAAGAATCTAAAGGGTGTTAACGAATTCGTGTAATTCCTTAAAACCACATGATCTACTACTGGTGTAGACAGCCCCCGCGCGGGATTTAGCTTGATTAAAAATAAAAAAATAAAATTGTTAATTTTTCATGCGGCTTTATTACCGATCGTATCTAAACCACCTAATAAGGCTTCAATAAAAAAATCAGAATTTATTTTTCTTAAAAAAAAAATATTTTATTTTTGTGAACATTTCGATGCCACGCATAAATTAATGAAAGCACGGCGACACGGCTGGCATGCACGACTAACGCGATATCGCTCTTTGCAGTCAGATAACTTAAGGCTCAAAAATGACTCAGAAATAGAAAACCAAAAAATTTTTGTAAAATTTTTTTTTGGTTGGTTTTCAAAAATTCCGTTTCGGGTTAATCTGTGTCACCAGCAGATCACGTGGTTTGAAGGAATTACACGAATTCGTTAACATCCTGTATGTGCTTTTGAAACGTTATCAATACATGTTGCAGTAAACACTATGTGTTTCGGTGTAGCTACTGCAAAAGCTCCGAAAAGCTATGTCTACACCAGTGCGCTTTCATGGTCATCTTGGGTCTTTGTCTGAGGCATGCGTGAAGCACCATAGCGCATGCAATAGCGCATACCTTAATACTAGTTCGACAAAAGCGCATGCCCCTAGCGCACGCTAATCCGTCTATTGTATGTCGACTGACGAGTGACCGAGGCGCACCGGTGTAGACGATAAGCTGCATGCGTCTTATGGCAATCAATATTGCATGCGCTTGACGCAGGAGAAAGCGCAAGATGAACATGAAAGCGCACTGGTGTAGACATAACAAAAGATCGTCCAAATCTGCTGGCAACTTGTACCTGACTTTCAACACAAAGATTCAAATATTTATTTTGTATATTGGTTGTTTCAACACTTATACAGGTCAGTATGCTAGCTATTTTTGTAGTTGAATGCTTATCTCTCATGCAGGAGGGTCGGAGTTTGAACCCTACCCGCACTTCTGACTTTTCGATTTCATGTGCGGATCAGATTCTATTATCACTTACGTAACCGGTGAAGAAAAACATCGTGAGGAAACTTGCACACCTGACCGGGCTTCAAAAAGTTCACGGTAGTGTGTGTAGTCCACCAACCCTCTACATTTAGGCCTAAACCCTTCTTACTCTGAGCCCCGTGCCCAGCAGAAGGTCAATAATGGACTGATTATAAACTGATATTGATAATGAAAGATCAGGAACCGTGAGGGCTTGGAGACGGAAGTCCTCGCCGAGGTAGAGCAAGGAAAAGATTACGAGACTATCTGGACGCGTTTTTAAAGGTACAAATCCGAGACGGACTGCAAACTGCAGACTGCATCCGCAGACCGCTATTCGCCGTCCGAATAACACCTTTAAGGTGCACGCCATAAAGGTAGTATTCCAACGGCGACCGCAAACTGCAACCGCAGATGATAATGTGCAGCAGCAGACAAGCGACACTACTGGTTCATACAAACCAATGTGACTTGCGGTCTGATGTTGCAGTCTGCAGTTAGTAGCCTGTCTTGGACTTGTACCTTAAATATTTTCCATAAATCAAAGGTCTACTATCTTATTTTACTTATACCTCATGTTACTTGTACACCTACAAACGTATAGTAAGTTCAAAAACTCTTTTTACTTAAAGTTCTTTTAACTTTTATTTCTAGTTAACTTAAACAAAAGACACTAGCAACCGTAGGTTTAATAATTCTGTAAAGAATCAGGTGGACACGGATCCAACACAACTTCTTCTTAATTAGCACGTGACTTAAAACGGTGGAAAGAGCAAAGTAAGGGCGATTATTCACTGCGTCCGATTGGATTCCGAGAAAATACGATCCAAACTAGCTGTAGTACGCACGGCTACATATCAAGCTAAACATTTCCAGTATAAGCTGACGCCGCAATGTATAGGCTTTTCGTACAATAAGAGGTCAGCAGATACTGGACCTGTACAGTCAACCAAAGAGATAAGTATACAGGCAACTTATTACAATCGCAGTTTAAAGCCGGGTCCGCTGCGCCCTGTTATTGTGTTTTGGCTAACAAAACTGTTAGGCCACGCCCCTATTCGGTTAGCAAACAATGTTAAGCCGGGTCCGCAGCGCCAATTTTCTAACAAAACTGTTAGGCCACGCCCCTATTCGGTTAGCAAACAATGTTATCCTGTTTGCAAATACGAAAACACGGCGCAGCGGACCCGGCTTAACAGAGTTATGCGTGTGTTGAGTGGACAAGTTATTGCCATCTGTGTCTGAGCGAGTCTTACATATAAAAATTTATTTATTTATTTATTTTTGAGGAAAGCTTACAGACTAATAGGGTACAATAAATAGGGTACAATATTTTAACATCGATTGCTAATTAAAAGCTTCCACATATATACAGGGTGGTAATTTGAAATGGGGCATGAAGGGCAACTACCTTAACCATTGTAGCTACAGGAAAACGTTCTTAGAAGACCACCCTTAACTTTTGGGATAATTTCAATCGGCATTCACAGATTTTGAAAAAAAAGTACAGTCAGCGAGAAAAATGGCTGTTTTAACAAAACTTTTTTATGATGCCAATCGATCCCATTTCCCATAAGGATCAAAAAACTCTTCCGGACCAACTGAGGTTTGAGTACTAGAAACGTCAGAAATAACAAAAAACTATTTGAGATGGGTTAGTTATAAGGGCAGCTACCTTAATCGTTGTCGCTACAGGAAAATTTTGATAGGAGACTGGCCATAGTTTTTGACATTATTTCGAACTGCATAAAAAGATAATGAAAAAAAAAAATTTGGTACAGTCGGCAAAAAAATGGTCAGTTCTTACAAAACTCTTTTATGATGCCAATCGATCCTATTTCTCATAAGGAACAAAATACTCTTGCGGACCTACTGAGGTAAAAGTACTAGAAACGTCAAAAATCACGAAAAACAACATTTTGTTAAAAGTGACGTTAAGGCTGAAAAAATAAATTATTTTGTTTTTAAAATCTGTGAATGCAGTTCGAAACACTTTCAAAAAACATGGATAGTCTCTTAAAAACATTTTCCTCTAGCCACAACGATTAAGGTAGCTGCCCCTATTACTACCCCATCTCAAATAAGTTTTTTGCGATTTCTGACTTTTGTAGTACTCCAACCTCAGTTAGTCCGGAAGAGTCTTTTGATCCTTATGGGAAATGGAATCGATTGGCATCATAAAAAAGTTTTGTGAAAACAGCCATTTTTCTCGCTGACTGTACTTTTTTTTCAAAATCTGTGAATGCCGATTTAAATTATCCCAAAAGTTAAGGGTGGTCTTCTAAGGACGTTTTCCTGTAGCTACAATGGTTAAGGTAGTTGCCCTTCATGCCCCATCTCAAATTACCACCCTGTATAACTAAGTACCTAAAGTTACACAAAAAAAAAGAAAAACAAGAAAGAAAAGAAAATAAGACTAATTGAATAAATGAATAACTATTAATATTACAATGACCATTGCCGGCGCAGTGCATTGATATTATGTTATTTGCCTGTATATCTAACTCTTTTGTTGACTGTACTATTTGTATGAACGCTTGTGCACGGCATGCGATCCGAATTTCACGGATTTGCAGATCGTATTTACTCGTATCGTATTTTCCTGGTTTTGGATCTACTACTAGTACACTACTAGTGCTTTAAAGGTAACGGCGGACTACAGTACTCTCTGAAGAGCAAGGTACACTCATATTGCTGTACTGTTTGCCTTTTGTTTGCTTCGTAGCTTTCACCGAGCATGCTATCAAGGTTCACCTTCTTGCTGTGTCACCTCTCAGGCGACGGTCAATCGAATGGTGTACTACGCGCTTAAAATATTTTAACTGTCGAATGAATCAAACGACGGGAATATTACGTGGCGTCTTACGTAGGCGGTTCAAAGCGACGCGAATTGCGAAACGATCTGATGCGGTGACACGCGAATTCAATGCGATGCGGTGCGAAGCGGCGGCTTTGTCCTACGAGCTCGCGAACCGCTCTCCGCGCGCCGCTGTCATTCAGTAACACTGTATGGCACCGCATCTAGTTCGCGCAAAAATATCAAGCCAACTGATCGCGTCGCTTCGCTTCGCGCCGCGCCGCACCGCACTCCACGAGCGTTTGGTCACGTAGGCCACTTCAATAGGTATCGATTGTTTGTTGTTTTCGCGTCGCGCCGCGCCACATCGCGTCGCTACTATATCGCTCACGTAAAATGCCGCGTTAAAATATTTTAACTGTCGAATGAATCATACGACGGGAATATTAGAATATGTAGTTGGATGCTGCTAAGGCACCGACAAGAAGAATAAGAAAAAAAATTGCGACAAAGAAAGATGCACACTATACATAGGTCTAGGGTTGCCACCCATACTCTATGATAGAGTATTGTACCTACTCTATTTCACGTAGGCGTACTTTATAATCTACGACAGTTATAAAGTATGCTAAAATACTCTTTTTAATCTGACACCATTCTCATTTGATTCTCATCCTACTAGTTTGGATTTTTTTTGGCATAGTTTTCTTACTCTACAGTCTATGGCTGTAATTGAAAGATTCGCACATGTTTTCAAGTATCTCTGTCTGGAGTCTGGAAGCGGTGAAAAATAGGTGAATAAACATAAGTAATAAAAGTACTCTTTTTTTATACATCGTACTTTATTTTTGCTATCCCAAAACACAAATGTACTTTTATTGTTCCACAAAAAGGAGGCAACCCTACATGGGTCCGAAGCTAGTCGAGCAATCCCGAAAAATGCACGTGAGTAAACCGTAAACGACTGTAAAAACGTGTCTCACGAACATTATACAAACATATTTGAAGAGTATCAGTGTGTGTAGACAAACGTCAATCGATGATCGCCAGAGAATAGATACGATAATGAGATGTTTCAATATCGTCGCCCGGGAGTGAAAACCTTGAGAATGCAATTTGGTTATTTTTAGTTTAGGGTTTCTTATAAGAGAGCCGCTCAATGTAAAACTAGTTTGTAGGCACTGAAACTACCCTTTATTGGGTATATAACATTCGTAATAAATATAATTGACTAGCTTTTGCCCGCGAGTTATTCCACGTGAAAGCCCACAGGAATCGTGCAATGATCTTTCTTGAGTTAAGTGCATTTCCGAGGACTTCAGTCCCGGGCGGCGATGTAGAATTTATAAAAATACAGATTCGGGTCTAGTCGCGTAGAAACTTAAAAGGCACTAAATACATTTATAGAATTTTTTTAATCGTATACTTTTCCCTACTCAGACTGCATTTAAAGTGGCTATTTTTCGATGAAAAGTGTGCCTAAAATTCTTAACTTTAGTCAAAAACGACTTATAAGGTTTTGGTCATTACTGAAAAATATACCTGGAAGAAAATAAATCGAGCCACTTCTATTTTTCACGTTTATTTGTTATTATTTTTGGTACCTATTATGGAACAGATCAATTCGAAACATATATCGCCTAAAAGGCTATTTGATAACCTTTACAATAAGGGTAGTTTTTTGTCAACTGAAACCAAAACTAATAACCAGGACACGTGAAAAAAGGAGTGGCTCGATTTATTTGCTCCCAAGTGTAGTTTATGACGTAAAGAACCACTTACTCCTGATTTGGAGACTGACTCCTGATTGGATTGAGGAGCTCGTGGCTAAATAATTACAGCCGCATAGACCGATCTTCCGGGTTAAGCCACGCTTGCCGAGGTTGGTCTGTGGATGGGTGACCATTTACCATAGCGAGTTTCCTCCGTGCCTCGGAAAGCACGTAAAGCCGTTGGTCCCGGCTGTCATTTGTAGATCTTTGACAGTCGTTACTGTTGGTCAGAAGCCAGAAAGTCTGACAACCAGTCTTACCAAGAGTATCGTATTACCCAGTTACTGGGTTGTGGAGGTCTGATAGGCAGTCGCTCCATGTAATATACTGATATTCAGCTGCATCCGGTTCGACTGGAAGCCGACCCCAACATAGTTGGGAAAAGGCTAGGCAGATGATGATGACTCCTGATTTGGAGATATTGTTTTGAAACGTTTTTTCTCCTATTCTGGAAATATAGAAACACAATTTATTATTCTGGAAAAAGTTTTATTACGGTTCGAAATAATGTGTCCGTGCCCTCATTCATTTCTATCTCATGCTTTAAAACTATCGCAATTTTAACACAGTAATTTTCCAATTTCGCCGGCCAACTCGCTAGTAACTTTACTGACTTTTAAAGTCGTAACTTTAAACTAAGTGAGCCTTCGAAGTCGGATTTTCCGGAAAATAATTCTCTCGCTAGTTCGGTGTCGAAGTTTTTCTTTTTTTGGGAATTTGATAGAGAGGATTCCTTATTAAGTCTTTTTGTTACACTGAAATTTCATTATGAAAGTTGTAAATTGGGAGGGTGGTTTTTTAAACTACGTACATTCACAGGTATTTGCTGAAACAGACGGTATGCGATGTGCGGATGGAATCTGCGTCCACGTCTTCATTCGCGTAAGATAAAAACATCGAATATTTAAAAAGATTGTGGTGGTCTATCTCAGTCGTATTCGTGACATTTAACACGCTTATGAGCGGTTACGCACTGCGTCCGATCCGAATCCGTGAAAATACGGATAAAAAAAACTCGGATCGATTTCGGATATTGCTTTTCGCACAGCATCCGATCCGAATTCGTGAAAATATGGATCTAGGGTCTATAAATCTCGGACCGAATTTGGATATTGCTTACGCACTAATCCGATCTCTGATCTAAATCCAAGCAATTCAGGGGCCATCTTTGGCATATGTCCGATTTGAATCCGAGGTAATGCGGAAGCGTTCATACAAACAGTACTACGGCTACTTCGGTCCGTCAATGTTTCTACCGAATTGGAGACTCACGGGTGACGGTACGTTCACACGGCGTCGTGTATTTCTCTAACGAATCGGTTTTTTGCAGGATTCGGTTTTGTGGCAACAGTACTTCAATACATGAGTTCACACCTGCATTCAGTTTCAAGACACGGCAAAAAAACCGAATCTTGCTGAAGTTGACATCCGATTTGGCGACTACAAACCGATCCGGCCGTACTGCAAAATGTAGGATCCGGTGCAATGGCATAGCGCATTCAATACATGCGTTCATACGGTACAAGCAGGTGTAGATTCGGTTATTTGCCGGATCTTGAAACCGAATACATGTCAGGTCGCACAAGGGGGAGTCGGTGGGGAGGGACATGGGATGTGTGTTCACACGGGATCCCAATTCGGGGCCGTCGTATACGGCAATGCAAGATGTGCCATGTGAACACAACATTCAGTTTTTTTGCAGATCTGATGAAAATAAGATTCGGCAAAACGTGACTCCGTGTGAACGTAGCGTGACGGAGAGAAATCGGATCTAGTGCGTAAACTACCATAAAAATAGTTCTATGACTACTTCGGAACGTATTTTCACGTATTCGGATCGGATGCAGTGCGTAACCGCTCTATCTGTGTTATTTTTCATTTTGATAAATTTCGTCTGAATATTTACATAACATAATATCACGCCGTATTCTCCTAAGGGTTGTGCAGAAGTATATATCACACCCTCATTTCGCGCTTATGTTAAAATCCCATGCCGAGCCTGTAGCCATCAACCGAGCACAAATGCAGACTCCGGGGTGCTACTGAGAGATTCCACACGTAAAAACCCAAAAAACTTCTCCCGACCTGGGGATCGAACCTAGGACCTCACACTCAGCAGTCGCGCTTGCGACCACTAGACCAACGAAGTATACAATTTTTTTTATTTTTTTATTTAGGCCTAAGACTGAGCATCCACCAGAGCTGTGCGAGGAAAATGTGCGGTGGGAAAATGTGCAGCGATTATGTGAAACGGTGTGACCCTTTCCATCAGAGCTGTGCGAGGAATGTGTTAATGTGTAGTGTGTTCATATGTACAAATGAGCGGTGCGAGGATAGGTAGCGGACTCATTTCGAATATGAGGAAGACACACTCCTAGCAACACATTCCTCGTAACACATTCCTCGCAACACATTCCTCGCAATACATCCCTCGCAATACATCCCTCGCTCGCATTTCTCGCTTGTTTTACATGAACAAAAACCTCGGTCCGCTAAGCTCATATCCACCAGAGCTGCGCAGAGCGAAGCTAGGTAAATGAAGTGATTCTATTGGTGCTTACAAAACACATTCCTCGCTACGCAGCTTAGCACAGCTCCGGTGGATGCTCAGCCTTATTATAATCAAAACGTTTCTATGAACTACTAATGATCGCTTTTACATATCATACGGTCATCTCGACTTTGTGTAAAACTTTTCTTCTAACAAGAACATACCAACTACTAAAATGTGAATTGAGTTTTATAGCCTCAGAAGCCTGAGCTTAAAGCTCAATTCACACTATAAAGCCTAAGACTACTCGGCTGTCACTACATTAAGCTCCAATGTAGTCTAAACCCGACATGATACTGTTACATGAAGCTTATTCCCAAGACTTAAGCTTCGTTTCTAGAGCTTTAAATCAAGTTTGTTAAAAATCGATCTTTTATTAGCAATTTTCCGCTTGAAAGCTCGGCCGCAAAAATTGTATCACAACTGATGCGCGCCGGAAGGTACTCTACTCATACATTTTGTATTAGCATTTTGTACTAGCATTTTGTACTAGCATTTTGTTCTAGCATTTTGTTCTAGCATTTTGTACTAGCATTTTATTCTAGCATTTTGTACTAGCATTTTGTTCTAGCATTTTGTACTAGCATTTTGTACTAGCATATTGTACTAACATTGTGTACTAACATTTTGTACTCACATTTTGTACTAGCATTTTGCCGGATCTGGCAACGGGCTCTAGTGTAGGGCTGCCATAAATGCTGAGATGCCGACCGGGACATTTAGAACAGAAATAGGGTAAACCATGGAATAATCAAAACTCAGATTATAGGTATTTATGAAACTTTAATAAAAAAATTGCGACGTCAATTCTTCTTATCTATTCTACGTCCTCAGTGACACTTTTCTTTGTCCATTCATATTTTTCGGTAGATTTGACCTTTTTCAATAATTCCTTTTCCCCATTAATGTAATTATAAAATTCTGTGCACGTCATTTTATAATTATAAACGCATTGAATGATGCTTTCGACTGTACTTACACTGAGTGAATTTCGTTCTTTCGTCCACTACAATGAAATTAACGAAAACGATCGTTCCAGGGGGTCTACTCCCTAAGCACGAAGTCCGTGGTTTCGGCCTTAGTTACGAGCGTTTCCTACTCCCTATCTCCTACGGACATACGATTATTTCGGGGCCCGAACTAAGAATGAATGACAACACGATTTGACAGTTGTCCCTACTACCGATGTGTTTTTGCCCGTCCGAAAAGTTGAACTTGACACTTGTTTTGTTCACTTCTACGTTTCGGGCTCCTTTCGGACGGGCGACTAACTTCGTTTACGGACTTAGGGAGTAGGCCCCCAGACGCGACACTCACGCAGCGGTAGCTTACAAATTGTGTGCATGACGGGACAAATGATTTGCTGATCGGGACACAATGCTTCACGTTACGTATTACGTATAGTCACGTAATGCGTTCAAATGTAGTGATAGAGCCTGGCCGTTCATTATAAGAAACTATCATGACCCAGTCCCAGTACACCGGGACATGTACCAGGACATGCCCCGGTGTACTGGAACGTATGGCAGCCCTACTCTAGTGCAAAATGTATGCGCAGAGAGCATTCGCGCACGGTCAGAAATTTTCTGATAGTTTCTCATAATGAACGGCCAGGCTCTATCACTACATTTGAACGCATTACGTGACTATCCGTAATACGTAACGTGACTATACTATACAAGGAAAATTAAAACAGAAAGATAGATTTATTGGCATGAACAACACAATGCAACGATACGTAAAATAAAAAATAAGATAAAAACCATAAAACCATAAAAGGGCCATCAGCTCAGCATTTTGTTAGGTAGTAATACAATTACCTGGTGACACAGATTGACCGCACATGGGATTCTTTTAGATGCAGCAAAATCACTCATTTCAAAAAGAAAATATGGTGTTCTTAACGTGATATATTTAAGCACACTGAGTTAATTGACTGCGTGGAGTAATACCGCGCTATTCGTGCCCACCAACTATCGATTACGAGAGTAGAGTCGAGCGCGAAATACGAGTTGAGTGCAAGTGGGTATTAAAAGTCAAATGCAGCAATCAAGTTGAACGTACCTACCGAAGTTCGGCAAAAGCATCCCAATTCCGATAAATGATGCAATCAGGCGTTACTTTGCGGAAATCCATGACACACAAATATGCAAATAGAATATCTAGCTTTAATTCCGCTGAACAAGATCGCTAGTTTGGATGCAGTATGCAGCACCACCGTCCCGCCCACAAGTATATGCACATGCAGAAAGAGTGAAAAAATAATGCAGCATGCAACCAAACCAATACACGACACGTGTTTTGCCCCTGCACGGGGCATCCTCAGGATATGTTGACTCCTCGACTGCTAGGACCGAAAATTTTGCGTCCTAGCGGTCGAGGAGTCACTCTTTCTGCATGTGCATATACTTGTGGGCGGGAGGGTGGTGCTGCATACTGCATCCAAACTAGCGATCTTGTTCAGCAGAATTAAAGCTAGAGGGTCATTCCCAGTTGCCCCGCCACCACTGGTGGCAAATGGGATTTTTGTATACATTTTAATATAAAAAATCCCATTTGCCAGCAGTGGTAGCGGGGCAACTGGGAATGACCCAAGCTAGATATTCTATTTGCATATTTGTATCCCAATTCCGGTCCATCTATCTCTAGTTAATATTTGACATACACCACAGAATACGTATATTTTGCCCATATTATCGCGACAAGTGTCCCTTTGGCATAATATCTTCCCTGATCCGTGCCCATTTCTCAAGCGAAGGGTGAGACGAGAATGTATGATTTGTGATATCGAATAAGATAGATTAGATGGGGTTGCTCCTACAATTTGTCATCTAACGGACGGCTGTGGGTTGACCGATCACCCATAATATTGGATTCCGAGTTATGACTGACAGCCCTAGGATTAGGGGTGTTTTAGAAGGTCGTTCTCGCATTAATGGGTTTAAGTTTATGTTTGTTTGATGTAGGTGTGACTTTTGTTGTGACATCATTATTAATTATGTTTCATGGTTTTTGGAAAGAGGGGATATTTGAGAGATAACTTTTTGTCGAATGAACTATTCCGTGTGGTGCCGGACGTAAATAATAGCACTAACCCATCTCTTCCCGTGAGTGTTGTAAAAGGCGACTAAGCGATTCACTAGAGGATGGACAGCAGCGTTCTCTGAGTACTTTAACAACCATACTGCGATCGCCAACCCACCTGCCAAGCGTGGTGATTATGGCAACCCCCCCCCCCCCCCCCAACATGGTTTATGGGAGGCCTATTTCCAGCGGTGGACGTCTTTCGGCTGAATGATGATGATGAATGAACTATTGCCAAAGTTCGATAGTTCCAAAGAATGTATGCAAACACAACACCAGTTCTTTTAATCCCCTTTTTCATTTTTTTAAGTGGAAGTCCTTTTCTTTAACGGCCGTCAGGGACGGACTAAAATCACCTAATAGTCGTCTTAAACACAAAATAGGGAGGCTGCGGTATCTTCGGTAGAACGCACCGTAGAGTAGATACCACAAGATAAGCGAACATTATGCATTATATTAGAGTCTTTGAAACCGTCAACACGTGTATTTATTTGACCCCAATATGGTATATTCTATTCTATTCTATGTCTACACCCGTGCGCTTTCATGTTCATCTTGCGCTTTCAACTTTCAATTCCTCTTGCGTCAAGCGCATGCAATATTGATTGCCATAAGACGCATGCAGCTCATCGTCTACACCGGTGCGCCTCGGTCAGTCGTCAGTTGACATACAATAGACGGATAAGCGTGCGCTAGGGGCATGAGCCTTTGTCGAACTAGTATTAAGGCATGCGCTATGGCGCTTCACGCATGTCTCAGACGAAGACGCAAGATGAACATGAAAGCGCATTGGTGTAGACATAGCTATACGCCCCACATTGCGTGGCGACCCAGCCAGTGCTGCCAGCGCTGTGTGTAGTTTATTTCAATGTACATTAATATAATGTGCCCAGACAATTAGGGCAAAAATAATTAGTTGTTGGAGTACTCGTAATTGTTGAAATTGCTTCAAGCTAAATTCTTAAACTACCTTCAAATACTAACCCACAAAAACTAGTTCTGGATTCAGTAAACAAATGAACAGTACCCAACTCTATGTCTAGACTAGTAATATTTCAGTTTACCCACAAAGTTGAGCTGCCAAACTAAATGAAACATCAGTTACAAGCCAGCTGGTATTACCTACTTGTAACACTAAAATGGTTCCTTTGTTTTCTATAGGAGGTATACTCTCGGTCCGATACGAATTCGCACTATGTCGGTTTCGAAAATTAAGTTTTTATTTTATTTTATTCTGTTTATTCATATACTGTAACGGTTTCGTTACTCGTCAACTCTTTTCTTACTGCTAATTAAAATAATAAGTAAACAATTAACTCTAAAATATATATTTAATTCTTAAAACCAGCAATAGACAATATGTATATGTGGGTATAACTTAGTAATACAATTATAAATAATATAAAACAAACATATTTACAAAACTAAAACTACATAAAATATTAATTCAAGAGCAAACCCGGGAGACGCGGTATGTTTAGCTTGTCACGACACGATTGCGTGGAAGGATATGTAAGCGGCGATGTGTGGTGGATTATTATTGCACTCCTAGATAGACGACACTGAGGTCGGATGTGTTACGTTGCTCCTAACAATTTCATTGGTCTACCTACACTGTTGAGCAGAAAGTTATATGTAACAACTCAAATAATTAAAATCGTATGATTTTTCCACTATTATTATAAGTACCTGTGTTGTGTTTCACCCCGAATCGGGTAAGTGTTGCAAAGTTATTTCTATATACTTAAGCTTTTAGTAGCAGAACTTATTATGTAAGTACATAGCTGAATAAATAATAAATGCGTTGTGCCTTGGTGGCTATTAGCATCATATCGTAGGTAATGATGTATTATGTTTTAGTCTTGTGATAGTTGTAATTAAGCATTTTGTCATAACTGTAGCTATGCCAATCATACTATAAAGTTTTATTATTCTACCTACTAGTATGTACCTATTTTTCCGTTGTATAAATTTGCTTTGACTGCCGCATCATTGATCACTATTTCATGTCAATCATTACCATCTGTACCTCGTAGTATTGCACCGTTTTTTATTATCGCAAACATTGAATGTGGCAGTCAAACTATAAAAACAGGATAGTGTTAAAGTGTCAGGTTTGCACTATTCCAGGGTTCACCTCTCCGGTATTGAACGTATTGGCTTACGGACACCTCTTACGGCTATACTAATTACTACGACGCGACGTCACAGCAGCTACCGACTCGCCGCGCGCCGCGCCGGCAGCTATCAGGGCAGTGGTTTGGTTAACGGTGAACTTTTCACACTTTTCGTTTTGAGTGTTCTAGAACTCACGGCCTGTGCTTCTATTAAATAATTATATTATAAGCCTGGTTTTATTTCTTCTCTATTAAAGAAATAAACGTTACAATACCTACATTAATTTACATTTTTAAACATTTCTACAAAAAATATTTAAAAATATAAAAAATAGTAGCCCACCGGCATCGGGGACAGGGTCCTAGCTGCCGACGGTCAGGGCCTCAGAGAGAGGAACTTCCTGACAATAAGCGCCGTGTCCAGGAGTACCGCTTTCTGTATCAGGCCCTTGATCCAGCCGCTTAACGAGAGCCTCATAAGATGTTGGTCGAGGCTCTTGACTATTAATCCATTACTAATTATTTTATTACTATACTTGGTCACGTTTGACCCTATACGCACCTGGTGGTAAGCGCAGACAGGGTCTACGATGGAGCACACGAATCCAAGTAACAGAGATATACAGGAATTACCCCATAACCCTCTGGCTCTCACATTCGTTTCGCTTTTCCGAGAAAGAAAAGCATATCTGACCTTTCATAATAGGTCGAAAATATCTAGAACTACTCGTTTCAAGCGGATTTTCGAATTCGGAGAACGAGGGTAGCCCTCTTCGTTCGTATTTTGTTACCCTTTGTTAACTCACCGTTATCTAAAACAACAAAGTTTTAGATATCGGTGAGTTAGCGTCCGATATTATTGTATCGTTAGCTGATTTGTGGGCGTAAGCAAAAATTTTGGCTGTGCCTACAAAACTGAAGTTCGTACTGAAGCTTAAATTTTCTTTGACGTGTATGTGTATTGTATGGTCTGTTGAATAAATCTATTTAAGTGAGTTTGTATAGGAAAAACTTAAAAGCGTGGTCTTACAACACGGTTGGTCGTAATGTGTTTTAAAGATACATAAAACTTTTTATTTTCTAATACAGTTTTGTAACAAAATCTATCATAAAATAAAAAGTATATCGCCACTTGTTGTCAGCAGCTGGTTCACGGGTGGACGCCGCGTTATCACCAGTAAACGTCGCGTGGTCAACCAGAGGAGTCGTCGGAGGAGTCCACTCGATGGCAGCGCGCGGTTCACTCGGGACTTGTGCGTTGGCAATGCGCAGCAACGTAAGGCAACCATGCAAGCAGCGAGTGGTCAACTCGTCGTCCGCGCGTGAACGGCATACGCCCGAGGTGATCTGGTGACGCTACGGAGTTGATGTAGTGAGCGCACATCCATACAAGTTCATATAAAGAATACTAACCGCACGAGGCGAGGCGATGCGGGTCGGATGCCGGGTGGCTCTAATGAGCTGTGACCTTAAGGCTAAGAACTCACGAAGCGGTTTTCACCCGTGCCCGCCGCGGTCGCGGAACAGCTGTTTTCTTTCCAAACTCACGAGACCGGAGTTCTGTGCGGTTACGCAGCCGTCATGGTTACGATTGCAAACTTGGCGGGCGATTATCGCAAGACGGGCGGTTGCAAGACGGGCAGTTATTTACGATCAGATTGTTTAGTTGAATTTCAGACCGCCGTGGACACATACCAGAAACGAGCTATTGATACACTCACAGAAAGAAAAATGGAAACTGCTCTTCAAAAACAACGTACGTCGGATTTCTATACCCCGCCGCCCACCGCGGTGACCGCGACCCGCGCGATTCTACTAGTTGCCCGCCGGTGCAGCGGGAACCGCAGACAATCGCGCACGCCGCGGGCGTAAAACGCGTCGTGAAATGTGCTTTAATTTTTTACGTATAAATCTGTATTCTACAGAAGCTGCGGGCCCGCAACCGCGGCGGGCGCGGGTGAAAACTGCTTCGTGAGTTCTTAGCCTAACTGGGTTGCGGAGGTTTGATGGCAGTCGCTCCGTATTCAGCCGCTGGTTAGACTGAAAGCTGAACCCAACATAGGCTAGGCAGAAATGTTCCATGCTATAAAACCCTAAAAACTAAATCTTAACCAACTTTTGGTAGTGTTCCAACTTTTTAAAAGGCAAAGATTGCCTATCCATAACGTCAACGAGACCTACATTATTTTTGTCATAAATCTGGTTTAAAAACTGGAACGAAGTAAAGTTGCTATAAAAACTTTGTTATACGATATGAGATTAACTTTTGATAATTTTGGACAGTAACATTCGTTCTCGGTGGGGAATTTTATTATTTAGAACTTTTTCTTCTGAAATTCTTAGTCAAGTGGTCGCAAAGCGATTTCGGTTACAACTCTCATTGGATAAACGTTCACAATGCTTTTTGTATTATAACTTCCATGAAACACATTCATATTAATTTATGATTAGTTACGGTTTACGGAGTTGTCGTGGTGGTCCGGAGTTTACAGACCCGCTTGTTAAGCACCGGGTTGCGGGTTCAAACCCAGGCATGTGCCAATGTGACTTTTTCAATTTCATATGTACTTTCTTAGTTAATCTAAGACGCCACTGACATACAGTGAAGGAAAACATCGTGAGGAAACCTGGACTTTAATGGTCTGAAATCGCCAACCCGCAGTGAGCAAGCGTGGCGATCAATGCTCGTGCCTTCTCTGTACGAGATGAGGCCTTTGCCCAGCAGTGGGACAGTTACAGGCTAGTATTTATTTATTTATTTACGGTTTACTCACGTATTTTTTTGAGTGCGATTTCGACTCGCGACCTCGCCGCGTATTCAGCTCATGATTAAGGACCTTTAGAAGAATATTTATGATTAACGAATATATGATCAGCTCATGATTAAGGGCTCCGTTTGGGTCCGAAACTAGTCGGGCAATCCCGAAAAATGCACGTGAGTAAACCGTAAGTAATCATAAATGTTCACAATGCTCTTCAGACAGGGAATGTTTTTAATGTTTCGCCTGAGTGTTTAGTTGTCATAATTAGCGGTCATTTGGAAGCCGGTGCGGTCATTAGGGGCGCTTACGGGCTAATTTTGAGTGTTAGTGCATGTGGAAAAGCCAAAGGCATGGCATTGTGGCATTCAAAAAGATAGGTACACAACAAACACAAATTTTCTGTAGTCGGTGCTAAGTTGACGAAGAATTGTAACGAAGGATTTAATTCTAAGTGAAAAGACACCAACTTCAAAAAATGATATTTTCATTATAAGTATGGCCGTGTTTTTGGAACTTTTCGGTTCTTTGAAGTAGTTTTTTTTTCACCCTTTTGACTCACCATTTTGAACAGCTGCCCATACGCAAAATGATTCTATTCTAATACAAATTACAATAACCCAATCACGATACGTATAGTATTCGTCATTGAGGAGTTCCATTCTCTATCTCTGAAATAGGTATTTCACCAGATCGTGAAAAGGGTACCTACGGGTCGAGAGTTTAAAACAAAAACTCTTTAAAACAAAAAAAGTATCACGTAATCGGTCCACGAATCTCCGAGAAATCGGTGTACATACATAAAAAAATACACATCGATTTAATAACCTCCTTTTTTAAAGTCGGTTGCTACTTACCTATTTCATAAAAACCTTTTTTCCTCGTACGAGTATCTAGTGACCATGACGTCCTTCAAATATTTCTTTTTATTAATGGCTTGTGACACAACCCCTCACTGTGATCATCAATTGCCCGTTTGGACAAGCATTGGACCAAAAAACTAAAATCTTCTAACGTTCGAGTGATCGTAGATAGATGGTTTTTTATCCTTGACATATCGAGTAGTTATCGTCAGAACTCTGTTTTATCTCGATAGGCGTGGTTTCATCTTTTTTGTCAAGAAAAACATAGAAGAAATCTTATATTTTCTTCACTACTTAGTATGAAACAAAGTCGCTTCCCGCTGTCTGTCCCTATGTATGATACTACATACAGAATCCACGGAAAACTATAGCGCATAAAACAAACAAATATATTCCATACAAGGTTACGCGGAAAGGGGGTACTAATCCAAAAGGGTGTTAAAGTACCCATATTAATGAATAACTTTTGTTCTACAACTTTCCCCAAAAGTCAACAAAGATTTCATAAAAATACGCTAAAGTCTATCTATCCTCAGCTATGATCAGCTGTGTTTACATTTTAAGTCATATTTGGGGTCACGGATTAGAAGCTCCATTTTCTGAATTCGTAACTAAAACAATAAAACAAGGATAAAGAATTTTTGAAAAAACTAAAACAATAATCGTTTTGCATGGAAATAATCCAAGTTTGAAATTTTAGCACTTGCTTTAAAACAGTAATCAGTGAGTGGCCTGCGGATTAGTACCCCCTTTCCGAATAACCTTGTATAAATTATAAATAAGATATTTAACTGTTGCACACCATACAGTAAGTTCGCACAGCTCCAGCAGAGTTTCACTCCGTCGCCGTGCAAGCGAGTCGTAAGAGGCGACACACCTGGGGTCTACTCCCTAAAGGTACAATTCCGTGCATCGCGGCCGATCACAGCCGCACGCGATCGGTCGCGTGCGGCTGACGCGCGCGGCGTCGTGTCTATAATATACTGAGTAATCTGTCGTTAGCCGCACGCGTTGTTACAGGCGTACTGATTCGGGGCTTGTGGAACACAAGTGAAACACACGGAGTCTGATGTAATAACTGATTTAATTAAAATTTGGTAAAGCTTATATACAACTTAGGATACAATAAAGTGGTTATTTAACGTAACATCTGTGTTTTAATAATGAATCAACTGTTACCAAGAACAGAGCGCGGTCAAAGGTTTTCTAGTCAGTAATTTCATTCATTCACAATTTAGTACTTACGATATAATACAATGATAAGTTATTTAAAATATTTTTGTTTTAATAATAAATCAAACTGTTACAAAAAGTAGAGAGCGGTCAAGGGGTTTTCTAGTCAATGATTCTATTCATTTAGAATGTTGTACAATGCAAGCTATTTAGAATTTTGGTGACACAATGTAATTGTTGTTATAAATAAAAAGTTAAGAGTTTTCTAATCAGTGATTCCATTCATTCGCGATATAGTACAATGGATTTATTGTATTTAGAGTGTTAGTCATAATCATCTCTTGTTGATTTACTATGTGTGAAAAAAAGGGTAATTAGAGTAAGGGTTGGTTACAGCGTCTGTCGCAGACTTCAGAAGCGGTGCCCTATAAGCGCTATATATTCATACTCTGACTATTGACGCATAAGCCGCGCGCGTCAGCCGCACGCGATCGATTGCGCGCGGCTGCGATCGGCTGCGATGCACGGAATTGTACCTTAAGCACGAAGTCTATGGTTTCGGCCTTAGTTACGAGCGTTTCCTACTCCCCATCACCTACGGACATACGATTATTTCGGGCCCGAACTAAGAATGAATGACAACACGATTTGACAGTTGTTCCTACTACCGATGTGTTTTTGCCCGTCCGAAAAGTTGAAGTTGACACTTGTTTTGTTCACTCCTAAGTTTCGGGCTATTTTCGGACGGGCGACTAACTTCGTTGACGGACTTAGGGAGTAGGCCCCCTGGCGCTATAATTATGCCCGAAAAATGGCAGTAGACTGGCCACCTATTACATGAGACTCAATACAACAAGCGAAACGTGGGTTTAGAGACCCTCTGCTTACCCCTTCGGAAATTAGAAGCGCGTATGTGTGTACTATTAAACGAGATGTTGTTTTTGTTTTTCTTAAAAACATGCCTTATTCAATACTTATTTTTATTACAGTCACATAAAATATGAAATACTTATTCAGGAGAAACCTAATTGAAACAAGCCCACTTATTATTTAAGTATATTAAATTGATTCTGTCTGCAACGCTTTGTCTGTCGTTTTAGAGATCCGTGATTTGACAAGAAATCGCACCTTTGGAATTAAAAAGACCTATTCGAAATTTCAAGATTTCAACTTCTTCTTCTTCTATCGTGTCGGCACGAGCTATACGAGAATAGGTCATGCCGTAGTGAAAAGATTAGCCAGTCAGCAAGGTTGGTAGCGGGGCTGACTGCCCAGGGTGCGCCGGACGTACTTAAGTATCGTCACTCGTGGAGGCTCTTTTCATGCACCCCAGATTTCAACTGTAACTCATAAGCTGACCCACCTTTATGGACTCTTAATAAAACAGAGGCCTATTGTGGCGTAGAAATGTAATGCAACCGAATAATTCTCCCGTTTCTATAAAATTTTATAAATATACGAAACTTTATTCAAAGTTTTTCAAAACCTTAGTTTTTTACATATGTCTCTTTAATTCTAAAGGAGCGAAATCTCTTGCATAATTTCAATTTTACAGACATAAAATACTAACGTCTTTTTCCCATGGGGGAAGGCAGAAATTGTAGATCGCCACATGATCCTTACATACTCCTTTCCCTTCGTCCATGTTCATACCTACATCTTGTCATACACGCACGCCGGTTGAGAGTACTACGCACCTGTCCTTTTTGAAGACCATCACCAATAACATCGATGTATCTCTTTTAGGGCGTCCTCTACTGGTATAATGAAAAAAAAACTACCAGCCGAGAAATTATGCGCAGCGCAACATAATTTCGCCATCGTATAATATCATGCCAAGACGAGATGATGTGTAGCTTAGCTTCTCTCGGCACTAAAAAAATATGTCGCCCTGCGCACATTAGCTCGACTGATTATATAGGTCATGGCACGCTCCAACCCAGTAATTAACTTGTCATTCAAATTAGAGCATTAAATCGTGTGTCGTATAATGTCAAAATGAAAAAGCCAACGACGGGCAGTCAGCGCGCTTGCCGCTACCATACAACTTGACTCGCAGACAGCGCTCTGCAAGCAAGCGGACCGCGTGCTTACAGAGCGCCTCCGACTCCGAGTCACCAGTGAATGCAAGTCCTAGGCGTGCTAAATCACAAATGCCTTATAACAATTGTGTTTGCGGTGACAGCAAGCTTGCACCTCGCGGACGACGCGTAGTTAGCGCGCTAGCCGTAGCCTAAATTCGAGGCGACGCCGTGCTGCAGCTGTGCAGCTGCTGTGCCGGTTTACTGTGCCATGACCTTTAAACAGCTTTTGTCATTACTAACTACTACGATATTTAAAACTTGTTTGCAACTGAACTATAGGGTAAAAAGTGTAAATTATCTACGCGTCTGACTCGCCTCTATTCACAGCCCCTAAAAAACCGTATTCGTTTCATAAATTAACGTAGAAAAAGTTTCGTTGATTTTGTTAAATCGTCCCTAATTGATGTAACTCAGAGATTCACTCACGTTAATTGCGTTAACTTGGCACTTGGCCAAGTGAGCTGATTTATTTATTTTACCCTCTGTAATGTTGATACGTGACTTTGATTTTAACTTAACGATTGTACACGGCATGTAGACAAATGGGTCATTAAGGTAGAGACCTATTTTGGTTAAGTAAAACCTTCTCATTAAACACTACTTGGTACTATACCATTTTTTTTCTATTGGTCTGCTGTATATAGTCCTAGGGGACCGTTTCTACGTAACCGGGCAGTTATTGGCGTGACCTGAAGGGTCTCCAGCAAATGGGGGGGAAGTACAATACTTAACCTAACTACTTGTACTACACTAACATCATGACTACATGCAACAACAGCACTAAAGGCGACCCGTAGTGGGACTCGGACCTCGGCTTAGGGCGTGGGCGTTGCTGGCGGGGACTTAGGGGAGGGAGACAGCTTGATGAGGGCTGAATTATCGGTGTGAGTGTGAGTACTATACCAAGTAGGAAGGTGGATTTTTATATGTAGCAGGCCTGCGTCACTCCACGGATTAGGTACGAAAAGATGCCTATGCCTACGAACAGTTTGGCCTCCGGAGTAAAACACAAAAGTCAACCGAACCGAATGTTAGGCTGCAGACACACTGAGCGTATCTTGCGCGGCTCATATTTTGTCGCGTTATGCGAATACATCGCGCTACATACAAATTCCCCTGCACGACCTCATCACGCGTATTATACGTCGTTAGCACTTCTTAAAACTGACGTCACACCTTATAAACTTCATAGTGACTTAACATCGCTCTATACATTATTCCGTTTCGTGTGACAAGGACAGAAAGTGCTCCACAAACTTCGAAAGCGTGTATCTCCTCTATTTTTTCATCATCTTTATTATTTTTTCACATACCGTGTTCTTTCTATACTTTCTTTAAAATAATACCAAGTAGTTGTACATTTTTGATGGTAGTCAAATACCCTATTCTGTTTTTTACTTTTATTGTGTTTTTATTTTAATAATTATATTTTATTGTATTATGTTTTGTGTCATTGTGCTTTTGTGTGTTGTGTTTTCTTGTATGTACCAAATAAATGTCTTATATCTTATCTATCTATCTTACGCTGAGCGTAATAAAGCCTGGAAGTTTCACGCGCATCTTGCGTTCGATCAATGTATAATAATGTTAACCATATTCGGTGTTTTTTTCAGTGGCTACAGCCACACTTAAGCGTATTTTGCGCCGCGTATCTAGCGCACTACGCGGTGCAAGATACAATACGGCCGACGTATCTTGGCGAATCTGAAGTTAGTTGTTTGGCTGCGCAATGAATCTTTTAGAAACGAAATTGTCTACTGCGCAGCTAATCAGCTAACTTCAGGCTCGCCAAGATACGTCGGCCGTATTGTACGCTAAGTGTGTTTTGGCCTTTAGTGAGTGACGTAATCGAAATATAAATGTGAGATCGCCATAAAGTATAATTAAATATCTGCAGAACCCAACCACAGAAAATGGCGATCTTTATTGAAAGTCCCGCCAGCCCTTGCGATACGCGTACTAGTAAGTAATTGGCTTCATTTTATGAAAAACGTAGCGCGGGCACAGACACAGATTACAGGCAAAGGAATCTTAAGAAGAGACACGATCCTTATTGGAGGAGGAATACGAGAATTAGTGGTGAGATAGGAACATTTTTTAGTTCTCATAAATGTACATAAACTAACAAATAACTCTTTTTGTATACACTGAACGAATTCACACGGGCCGCTTCTTGTGTCATTTGTTTAGTTTAGTTTATTATTTGTGTTACAATTTTTTCTTTAGTTTTTTTGATATTTATGTGCATAGGCTATTATTGCATTAGGTAAGTTCCGGTAATAATAGTTTTATGTTTGTGTGAAATAAGTAAATAAAATGGTATCAAGGTGACCGCCGCGATGTCTAGCCTAGATAGCCCAGCGGTTGAACGCCCGCCTTTCAAGCAAGAGGATCTGAGACCAATACCGAGCCGCACCTTTGAACAAAAATCACTTGCGTTAACGATGAAGGAAAACATCGAGATAACCTGCACACATGATAATACTTAAAAATATTAAAGTTCTTGATGGTGAATACATTATATACACCTTTTTCAAATCGTCGGTCCATCGTGCCGCAGGGCGTCCCACACTACGTTTGCCCAAACGCGGTCTCCACTCTAATACGTATCTGCTCCATCTACCATCTGTTCGTCTGCAGACATGGCCGGCCCACTTCCACTTCAGCGTGCTAATTCTACGCGCAATGTCGGTGACTTTCGTTTTCTGGCAATATGGCGGAATTATATCCTAACTATCCTATCCTAACTTCCTAACTAATATTATAAATGCATGCAAATTTTCACGCCTAAACCACTGAACCGATCATCCTGAAATTTTACATATACGTTGTCAGGTGTACAGAAACGGACAGGGTACCTTTCATCCCGAAAAAAAGTACTGTCCCCGAGGAAAACAACAATAAGGTTCATAGATAGCGCCACGTGTCTTTCGAATCACGATTGAATTATATTATTATAGAAACTTTAGTGTGCTAAGAGTTTTTTTGAGCTTAATTAATGCGAGCGAAGCCGCACGCGTAAGCTAGTTTCATATAATTATTAATTATGTTTAGCACTAGTCGTTTTGCAAGAGGGCTTCAATCTTAGCTTGTGTTAAACCTAACTTTATTATCGTTTAAATGCATACAAAGTCAAACCACATTAATTATATTCTTGCAAGTTATAAAACTTAACTCAAAGCTGAATTACTAAGTAAATCTTAAGTTACAAACTTAACTGGCCGCATAAGAAGTTTAAATACCTATAGTTTTGTTTACTTGTGTCAGTTGGAAACATACAGAATGGGCGGGACCACGGGCGGGACCGAGGCAATACATTATAGCATTGCATACAAAGTTATTTGATAAATCCTAGTTGAATGTTTGGATGTGTGTTTGTGAATTTGTATAATCAATGACGCCTTAAGCACAGTTCAGACTACGCTATAATATATAGTATATAGCAAATATTATTTAGCACAATGATATCGCTCAGTATACATTTTATATAGACACGTTCACACAACGCTATAATATAAACTATTGGCTTGCTGTACGCGAAAAACGTGAGCGATTTTCGTACGATTCTCCGGTCCCCGTCCCGTTTCACTTCTACCCCGTCCGTCGTCCGGCGGATCGCCGTAAAACAACTTGCTATACCTAGTAGACTGGCTTGCGATATAGCGTATAGTGTGAACTTCATGCTATATAAATATAATTTATGACGCAATACACTATACTATACATATAGCGAAATAGTATAGCGTAGTCTGAACTGCGCTTTAACGGCTTGACGGATTTGGATGAAATTTGGCACACAGGTGTATGACTTGGATGAGGACATAGGATACTTTTCATCCGGGTACATGAAGTATTTCCTCTACGATACGAGTGAAACCGCGGACAACAGCTAGTCTTTCATAGTTCATTCATTTATTAATAAGCTTAACATCTCAAAAGAGCTAGACACAGAGATCTAATGTGGCGGAGACACAGTTTACCTAAGGTACTAAAAAATAAAATAAGAGGCTAGGCATTTTCCATCTCAAAATTTTCGTTATTTTAACCGACTTCCCAAAAAAGGATAATGTTCTAAATTCGATATCTTCGCCAATTGTGAACTAATTTTTATGATTATTTTTGTTGCAAAGAGTATTCTGCCGAGGTGGCCTCATTTAAATTTGGTGATGAAGACCTTCGGATATAGACAATGGAACTCTTCAATGGATAACAGCTAATCACTCGCAATTGCTGTAATCGCCTGTTTATGTATTGACTATAAAATAATTACGATATCATAAAATTAACAGTTTCAGAAGTCGCCGCGGTGTCTTCAATTTGGTTAAGCGTGAATTAGCACCGACTTCTGAAACTGTTAATTTTATAATATGGTAATTAATTTACCCTTTTAAGTTTTTTTAAGTCGGGTTTTTTTTAGTAATTTAAAATTTTACTTGGCTTAAAAATCGCACACAAATAGGACCTTAAGATCTGTGCAGAAAGCAAGATTATAACATTTATAATTTTGCTTTCTGCTATGACACCAATCTTAACGCAGTACTTACCTACCTCTTGGAAATTAGTACAATAATAATTGACGCTACTGTCACTTGTTTCTAAAACAGTTGCGTCGTTACCGCTTATGATAGAATCCCGTGTGTTATCATCTTAAGTAGCAGCTCTGTTTTGCTTACCGCTTCTTAGTAAAACACTGGGTGGACGGTTAATTTATCGGCCCATTTGTACAACTGGGTGGGAGACCACACTGGATACACATTTTTAGGATTTTATTATTTTCGCCTAGCGTAATCAGCATAATACTGCCCCATTTCTACGCACAGGCGTCTTCTCAGTATGAGAAGGGTTAAGGCCTTAGTCCACCACGCTGGCCTGGTGCTGGTTGCCAGACTACACACACCATCGAGAACTTTTTGGATCCTCACGACAGCTTGGATTTTAATAGTCAGAGTTCAAGATCGGATCCGATCCTCCTACATGGAAAGCGATCAACCGCTAAGCTATTTTCACTTAACAGTTATTCGCATAACAGGCAGGTTCTTTGAACATCAATCCTAACAACTTATATCCCTTGCTGACATCAGTGTCATTGTTAGACGATCAATTTGAGCACATTTAACCCAATCCAGTCACCAGGTAATGATACAGGTGCGAGATCAGTTGCTAGTTGCTACATATACTCGTACAATTGAACTGGCTGAGTCGTCATCGAACAGCTTGCATATAAAACCAACCTATACATAACCGTCCCGTTGCAGAGCAAAATCTTCTTCCCATACCAGCATTGATCACCACGCTTTCTCACTGCGTATTGGCGATTTTAGACTACTAAAGTTTAGGGTGTCCTCACGATGATTTCCTTCACCATGTCAATGGTGTGTTAGATCAACTTAGAAAGCATATATTATGACGTTTGCAGTCATATTGGTACATGTGAGATTTTGAACTCGCAACATAGTTCTAAAGAAGCGCCTCCTTATCGTCTGAGCCACCATGACTGCTTGCCAAGTAGGTGGAAATAGTAGTAACGAGTATAAGAGTCCTGTGTTGAAATATTTCTGTTATTCTACTGATGAACACACACCTTTGACGACACCCTGAAAAAAGAGGAGGAGAACTATTCTTTATCAGAATTCCAGAAACCACACCACATGACATACAAATAGGTAATAGAAATACAAAAATATAATACAAATATATGCGTATCACATGGTCACCGTACAGTCTATGCTAACCACGTCACCGGAACTTTTTTCTTGCACCGCCACCTGCCGGCGCGGGGCTTAATGATGTAAAAACACAGCTGATCTAACTGCACAGTTGTGTTTACAACAGTAGAACAAATTATATACAAGACGTAATGACAAATTGATTTCACTCATTCCTCTACGTAAAGGAACGTCGAAATGGAAACTTATGTCAACTATAGCTGTTCTACTACTCGTATTGTAAATAATGATCGATTTGGTTAGAAGCCCGCTGGGGTTAGTAACGTACCCGTCACCCAACCAGTAACATGCCCACGGTTCCGCGCGCGTCTCTCAGGAGAACGTGGGATGAGGCCCCACAGAAGAAGAGGTCCGCCAGTGGCTGGCGGACCGAGGCCTCCCGGAGTTGCAGCTGCAAACCACGCGACCCCGGCCAAAGGTCAAGAGAATGGGTACCGTAGGTTTTCAGTCGATAAGAGTCCGGCATAACCCTTCGCCTGCCCAGGGCAAGGGCTATACAAGAGGATTTTCCCAAGAAAAGAAAGAGGTTGTCATATTTTGTTTCATAATCGTAATATTAACTGCAAGTGGCCTGCACATCCAGTCATAATTGCAAACAATGCAAGTGCCAAATGCAGCTTGAAAGCAATTAAGATGCAATCAGTGCAACTGCTGACTGGATGTGTAGGCCATTTGCAGTTATAATTACGAATATGAATTAAAATATGATTTACCAATCGTGACGTCATCAGCCCCCAGGTCACAAACTGACATAGCTTCGTATACAAGGTTAGTCGGAAAGGGGGTACTAATCCGAAGCCCACTTATAGTATCGCTGATGACTGTTTGAAAGCAAGTGTTAAAATATCAAAATTAGATTTTTTTTTCTAAATAAAATGATTTTTATTCTGTTTTTTTTTCAAAAATTCTTCATCCCTGCTTTAGTTACAAATTCAGAAAATGGTGCTACTAATTCATGACCCCAAAAATGATCTAAAATGTAAACACAACTGATCATAATTGGGGATAGATAGATTTTAGAGTTTTTTTTTTTGAGATTTTTGACCACGTGTTTCTCTTAAACTATTGACTTTTGGGAAAAGTTGTAGAACAAAAGTTTTTTATTATTATGTGTACTTTAACACCCTTTCAGATTAGTACCCCCTTTCTGACTAACCTTGTATAGACCTCGATATGCATTGTCCAGTACAAAATTCATGAAAAGAGTGTCCTGAGTTTACATACACCACCAGAACGAGCCAAGGCACACAGCCAAATAAAGTTACCAACCAACCAACCAACCAACGTAGCAACAGACTAATTTAAATCTTATGTCGTCATCCCTTATCTAGCTTTTCACCACACGAAGATTCGACTGCACACATTTACGTAAATTAGTCTTCATTTTCACGTTTTAGTCTACATTCGGTTCGGTAATTTTTTCGCGCTGATTCGAGGTCCATATGTTTTTACGTCAATGTTGATATGGTGTAAACAAGACGAATAGTCGCTTCTTGTGCTTTTGTTAAATTAAATACGTCAGTATTTTCATTAGTTTCAGTTTTACAATTAACATTTTGCTAAGTTTTATTCTGAGGTAAAGATCAACATAGTTCTGTTTGACTAACAGAAAACTGCCTTAGTCAAAGAAAACTATGTAAATTCTCAAACTACGAAGTAACAATAGAAAGAAAGGTCATTAATTTATTTGCTAACCTTTCAGTTTAGTAAACAACAATAGTAGTAGGTATTAATACATTTTAGCAATACAACTCGGGTCGTGGCTTATTAAAAACTGCGCGGATTATAAGCTGCCGGGGTCAGTCCGTGAATGGGTGGACCGTTCGTTGTACATCGAGACCTCTCCGTGCTTTGGAAAGCACGTTATTCCGTCGATCCCGGGTGTCGTACCAATACCTATGACATTCGTCATGGATAGGTAGTCAGAAGCCCGACAGTCTGACAACAGACACAATAGATAAGACAAATGTCGTCCTGTAGAACTGCTCCTAGCGTTGATGATCTTCATCCGCCACAATAACATCAAATTATAATCTGTTATGGCTGTGGTATACGTGTTTTTTTTTTTATGTTCTAACAATAATAACAATGTATATAATTATTTTATTTTTTTGTTTGTTTCAGTCCTATACTAACACAACAGGATGTGTTCTTCTTCTTCGTGTCGTTGGCACGACAATTATTATATTTTGTTTGCCCAGAACTTCGCCACTTCCACGGCGCCATCGGTGGCTACGCAGAGATCACTCTGGCTGCAGGTTGTTGGGCTCAGAGGGCAGGATAGGAGATGGGGCATAGTTTGCAGCGCAGCTCCACATCCACACCCCGCTGCTGTTTGGTTCAGGTAGCCCCACTTGACGAGGTTGGAGTTACATCTTCACACTTGAGATCGGAGGCGATTCAGGGATTTCCAGATGGGCCACGGAAACTTAGATCCAGCAGGAAGATGCTCACTTGGCGGTAAGTAGTGAGTAGGAGGGGGACAGGCATCTCTCCACAGTTTACATCGGGCGTTGGCCGGGTTTCCTGACAGGGACGCCACGGATTTTAAAAAACTATGCCTGCTTTTTAGCCGTTGTGTTGGCAGTTGGGTGCCATATAGAGGATGTCTGGTGTCCGACTCCTGTTTGAGTTTCTCTACTGCGCTTGCGATCTCTCTTCTAATATGTGGTGGTGCTATGCCCGCTAAAGGATATAGTGCACGAACTGGGGTCGGTTTTAGGCAACCAGTAATCGTTCGGCAGACCTCGTTCAGAACTACATCCACCTCCCCAGCATGGGCTGGACGATGCCACACCGGGGACGCATATTCGCCCGCAGAAAAGCAAAATGCCAAGCCAGAAGTTAAGAGGAGGCACCCCAGGAAGTTGAGATTAGACGCCTGAGCAGGTTGTTACGGGTGCCCACCTTTTTCTTAGTTTTCAGGCAATGATCTTTGAAAGTTAGTGCTCTGTCGAGAGTTACTTCCAAGTAGGTAGGGCGACTGCAATGATCGATGTTAACTCCTTGCCAGTTGATGTTCAGAGTTCGTCTAGCTGCTTTATTGCGGAGATGGAAAGCGCATGCCTGTGTTTTTGACGGATTCGGTCTGAGGGCATTGTCCTTGTAGTACCTTTCGAGAACCTTTAAGCCAGCTTCCAGGATTTCCTCGGTGTCTTCGAAATTGTCAGATTGAGTTGCCAGTGCGAGGTCATCAGCATATATAAACCTCTCGCAGTCTTGGACATGGGGCTGGTCGTTGGTGTAAATGTTAAAGAGAATCGGCGCTAGAACACTCCCCTGGGGCAGGCCATTCTTCTGCAATCTCCATCTGCTTTTCTCCGAGTTTAAGAGAACTTGGTATCGTCTATTTCGCAGCATCTCACCTAATATTTGTATAAAACCCTGATCACCGGTCATGCCAGATAGTTTTTCCAAAAGCATTTTGACATTTACGGTATCATAAGCCGCTGACAGATCAATAAATACCACGCCAGTAATCTTTCGTGCCTCGTATCCATCCTCTATAAATTGTGCCAATCGAAGGACTTGCCCGGTGCATGACAGGATGTGTTGCAACTGTATCAATCGAAGATTTTTAATTTTTTTTTTTTTGATAGCTGATTTAATATTAGCTAACGCACACTTGTTTTTCCAAGTCACTTTTGACACTGGCAGAATAGTCGACATCGACTTGGCACGCCATTTAATAAAAATAGAATAGAAGTGTCGTCCTGGGACGATGGGCGGTACGCAACCGGTTAAGCTATCGTCATTGCGCAGTAACTGGGTTGCGGACGGAGTAAAGTGACAGGTCCTACTGTCACGACTACCACGACGATAAACAACTATGTTGACGATAGGGACTATAGAACTAGCGCCACACGCTAGTTCTTTTCTGCACATGTGGCTTCCCTGGAAACCAGTTTTTATGTGTAATTACTTAATTAGATACGATCATGACTTGTATCAATTCATACAGAATTGATTTATATACTTTTTTATTTTTTTTAACGATTATTTTTCCTTTATTTGCATAATTTTATTATTGTAAAATATTATGGTTTTTTTTTTGTATAGATTCAGTTAATTTATTCACCTGGCAGACAGAACTGTGTTGCTGGGGAGTTTGTTGTACCGTTTCTTTTTCACAGCATAAACATTAGGAAGCGGTGAAGGGAGGGCATTTTTGTGTGCTGTCTATTGTAAAATTGACGTTCAAAAAGAACTAAGTAATTCTAGTCTATTTTGAATAAATGAGTTTTGAGTTTGAGTCAAACAACAACGGATCTGTGACTTACTCCATCGAATAATGAATATTATGTATGCTAAGCATATCCATTACTAAAGATACATGCATAACATATACCAAGTTAACCTACCGTTACTCTGCAACTAGGGCAACACCTTAGCGGTTTCCTATGTAAACAATACCCCATACACCGCCGTGCTTATGAAAATGTATGTGCATGTTAATTTGATGGCTGCGGCCTAGCAGTGACGATTTTGATGAGGTTTGTTTAGTATAATTTATTATACTTGTTTTGTCATATATTATGGCACTTAAATAGGACCTGAGGCCCAATTCTCCTAAAATAAATTGTTGCCAAACGCAATCGAACTACAACCGTCAATCAGTTTTTGTTTTCGAAAACTTTCAAAATGATTGATTTTGTTTTTTGTGTCAAACAATTTGATAGCTTTTGAAATTGAGAACTGTCTGAATGAACGGTTCGGCCTTGGTTCGGTTGTGATTTATCAAGATTTATTTTAAGAGAATTAGGCCCCTGATAGGACACTGTGTATTTTAGAAGATTTATTAGCTCCAAGAATGAAAAGAGAGTGCACGCAGCGGAGATGCGAATGTTGAGATGGATGTTTGTAGTGACAAGAATGGATAAGATAAGGAATGAGTATGTCAGAGGAAGTTTAAAAGTAGCATCAGTGACTGAAAAGTTGAGGAGGGCCGTTTGTCCACCGCCGCGCTCACCGAGAACGAGATGACGTTGCCGAAGTAGCGACACATACACTACTATGGCTGCGTGTCCACCGCACGTCCGTCATCCGAGCGCCGTCATCCTGGCCACCGAGATTGTCAGTAAATCGGCGCTACCGCTAGAACTCCGCCGAGATCGTGACGGACCGAAATGCCGGCAATACAAAACACATCTGCACTTGTTCACTACATCCGAGATTGACGTCGCCGGTACACGAGTTTTTGTTTTGTGTTGCGAACCACCGAGATCGGTCGCGGTGGACACATGATCGCCGTCACGTCGTTCCGAACTCGGTCCGAAATAATCTCGTTTCTCGGTGACGGTAGCGGTCGACAAACGCTCTGATAGCGTGGTATGGACACGTTATGCAGAGGAAAGAAAGTCGTGTTACTACATAGAAGGGAAAATATGAAAATGGATGGACATACAAGTAGTGATAGGCCAAAGAAAAGATGGATGGATTGTGTGTGGTATGATACGGGTAATTTTTTTATTTATTTTTTTTATTTACACACACAATTATAACATCTTGACAGTAAAAACCAAAGCGGTGCTTTAGGTAACATATTAGAACTAGAGTGCGCGCAAGATAACTCTGCGCGCGACTGAGGGCGTGCTAAACGTTGCCATGATCGCAAAAGTTCAAATTACCGCTTTTTAAGCTTGACTTTTTATCGCTAAACATAATTTTCCCGTTAAATATTCCTACAATCAGGTAGTTCTACTATCAAAATTGATAAAACGGCACACACTTTGGTGGACCATGATTAGTTCCGATTTCGGCCGCGCGCAGACTTAACTTGCGCGCACTCTAGTGACCGCCAGGATGGCTGGAGCAAACGAGACATGTACATGAGACTACGTGCACCGTCTAATACCCACTTGCTACCATTTACCACCCACAATGAAATATTTGATACCTCTGCGTTAAGAAATATATCAAAGAAATAAAGTGGCCAGCCATTCCGACGTCAGGCTGGCCGACCACCTCCAAGCTCTCATAGCTTTAGTGAGTACTGACATGACCGCTGATAGACGAGAATGGAAGAGGAATACATGTTGTGACAACCTTACCTAGTAGGAGATAAGGGCAGGGAGATGATATTAGTTCCAAGAATATACTAACTCGACTTGCTCACAAATGATTTGAATGGTCCGTTAATTTATTCATGCTATTCTTTTACATTTTTTGGAACACGCTTTCACACATGTTTCTTAACTATTACACTTAATGTAGGCCGTACTGAGTGTAATCTATCTATGTATTTATATACTTGGGAGCAAATAAATCGAGCCACTTCTATTTTTCACGTATAATTGTTATTATTTTTGGTACCTATTATGGAATAGATCAATTCGAAACATATATCGCCTAAAAGGTTATTTGATAATCTTTACAATGAGGGTAGTTTTTTGTCAACTTTGTATATAATCCATGAAACCAAAACTAATAACCAGGACACGTGAAAAAAGGAGTGGCTCGATTTATTTGCCCCCAAGTGTATAAAAATGAATCCCTATTTCCATTACAATTATTTCGTTAATGCACGTATACATTTTGATGCTCGTGACTGTGCAGCAATAACGAGCGAGTGATTGTTAAAATAATATCATACCATGACTGGTCAAATCAAATCTAAGTACAAATTACTATAACCCTCTACTAACTAAGACCCAGGAATACTATATGCTTGTAGAAAGTTAACCCCTAGAGCCTGTATCCCGATATTAGAACATCATAACAATAAAAGCCATTGTTTAAGCGTATAAAGAGCCGGTTACCGTCATTGCAAGCGGCCGATGTATCGAAGTTTCGCTATAACGTGACGGTATTAGGCATTAGCTTAGAATTTATGAGACAGGAATGGAAGGTTTGTTGAAATGGCCGGAAAATGGTTATGCGTAACTTTAGTTTTAATTTCGTAATGGTTTTCAATGGTACTTTTATTTTTACAAGCTTTTATTTAACTTGCAATGTATGTATGTTTGTCCGGGTGGAATCTTGCAACTGAATTTTAAATCAGTTATCTTAAACCGATTGAGCTGAAATTTGGTATACACGCTTATTTTGGATGACAATGCATGCTTAGCTACGTGACGTCGACTCGCGACCTCGCCGCGTGTTCAGCTAATTATTAAGAGCTCCGTTTGGGTCCGAAACTAGTCGGGCGTTCCCGAAAAATAGTCGTGAGCAAACCTTAACTAATCATACATATAAAAGCATCACGTAAATTGGCCCAAAAATCTCTGACAAAACCATAAACCACCAACACGCATAAAGAGAACATTCGCGCCGAGTAGAGAACCTCCTCCTTTTTTGAAATTGGTTAAAAATAGTCGAAACTCTGCTGTATTAAGTACTACAAAAAATAAAACAGGAAATCATTTCCAGCGCAATATTCAATAAAACTTAAAGTGCTTATTCCGATAACTGCTTCTCGGAAAGTACGCTTAAATTCATCCAAGTTATGGCCATCTTGAAACTTAAATCTATTGAGAGGTACTCACTATACTTTTTTGATAAATAAAGCAAACTTTGTGAATTGTTTTGCGTTCATTGTTTGAACATTTGTTTAAGTGTTTCGGTTTGAAAGAAAAACTGTAAGTGCTGTTTAAGAACTTCATATTATTGTAGTAAACTAGATTTATAGGCGTTTGTAATTCCCTAAAAATGTGTAAAACTACACTAATAATGAATGGTATTAATTGCCATCATAGCTGATTCAAAAACGAAATAACTCACTAAGGGTTGGTTTTACCAACCTCAGATAACTTTAAACTGAAGAAGAAAGGATATGTTTGATTTTGGGCCACCACTATGTACAGTATATAGAAAAATAGGAGATTTCCATAAAAATTCAAATAAATTAATTTGAAGAAGAGTACCTACTCTTGTACTGGAATTATTATTTGGTGACGTTTTTTAATAATATATGTTAACCCTTTTTTTCTGGTAGCCATGACAGTTTTGTTTGACATTGACATGAGTTTGACAACTTTGACAGTCCTAGGTTTCGTATACAACACCTGTAGTTCTATTTTATTATAATTTATAACGTAGGTAATCCAAGTATTTTCGTCTATAAACAACGTACACGGTAAGTAAGTACACAAGAAATAAACGCTATGGGGTCATTGACATGTCAACAGTTGTCAAAATGACATTCCACATAATTTCGATCCGCCATATTTTCATGTGTTGTGTTGCTCTCCTTGACCAAGATAACTTTAATATACAATTAAACGAAGTAAAATTTTAGAAAATTAACATTAAAAAACGGTTACTTTAATGTAGCTAGCTACTACTAGCTACATTTACATATAGTGTACATGGTGCTAGCCCAGGGGCGGCAGTCTCGACATGTATCGCTATCACTTAACGACCGAAATCGGTAGTTAAGTGATAGTGATGTGTCGAGTCAGTTAAACTATAGATTGGTACTTGTGTCCTCGAGTCATAGAATTTAAGTATTCGAATGATCGCAACTCGAGTAAAGATTTCGCGTATTCATAGTACGCGAATACTGAACCGAGTAGGTAGGTACTTAAATCGCGACCTTACGTTGTTGTTCATAAAGTCAATTCGTCGGGACCCCTCTTCCGAAAAATACAGGTTGTTGTTGTGATCGCGAGAGTTTGATTGACAAGTTGCATTTTAAGAATTATTGGTGGTTACTAATCTGAAAGGGTGTTAAAGTACACATAATAATAAATAACTTTTGTTCTACCAATTTCCCTAAAAAGTCAATAGTTTAAGAGAAATAGTTGTTCAAAAATATCATAAAAATTCACTAAAATCTATCAATCCTCAGTTATGGTCAGCTGGGAGGGAAACATCTTAGGTCATATTCGGGGTCACCAAACAGAAGCTCCTTTTTGTAATTTCGTAACTGAAGCAGGAATGTTGAATTTTTGAAAACACTAAAATAAAAATCATTTTACATGGAAATGAAAATGATCGATTTTTTAAATTTTAACACTTGCTTTAAAACTGTCATCAGTGATACTTTAAGTGGCCTGCGGATTAGTAGAGGCACCCCCTTTCCAACTAACCTTGTATATTAACATTAAAGTGACATTCGTTTTGAAGCGATTGATCTGTTAAGTGTTGGACAGTGGAAATGAGTATCTTACATTTGCTTTTTTTTATTTTGGCCCCTAGATAACAAAATGATAATATGTTTATGATCATACAGTACTCGCTTTCGCCCGCAGCTTCGCTTGCGTGAAATTTTGAACCCGTTAAGTGACGATTTTCCATACAAACTTTCATCCCCTATTTAACACCCTTAGGGGTTGAATTTCGAAAAATCCCTTCTTAGTGTATGCCTACGTTTCAAAAGGAACCTACTGTCAAAATTTCAACTTTCTAACCCCAGCGGTTTAGGCTGTGCGTTGATAGATCAGTCAGTCAGCTTCTCCTTTTATATGTATAGATTTCAGACAGTAAGTAATATGATTTCTAAATATTTAGTAGATATTTAAAATGTTTAGGTTTTTTTTATTTTTATTGACTGATCAATAAAACTGATTTGTATTTTACGACCCATATTTTGTATTTTTGCTTGTGTTTTTGGAAGTGAAAAACATTACGAGTAGTCGAATCATATGAAGTACTTGAGTACCTGACGCAGTACTCACGTCTAGATTCGAGTCAGTGACTCGAGTTTTGAATCGATTCTCTTTTTAACGAGTACTAATTTAATCAAATACCATAAATGGCCAACTCGGCACATCACTTTTTAAGTCATAATGACAATTTTTTTATTGATTTTTGTCAGAAACCTAGCGAATTCAACTGTCAAGTTTACGATTTAACGTCATTTTAGCGAATAACTTTGCAAGCAAATTGGAAAGCCCGCAAAGTATTCATTACGATCGATAAGTTGTGAAAGAGATTTTTTATTTGAAAATAAACGTTTATCTGCATAAAAGGTGTTGTAGTTGTAGCAGTAGTCTCAGGCTTTGTCGGGTATCAAAAGAGATGCTTAACAAGCTCATCAATAAAAAAATAATTTAAAAAATAACGTTTATTAGCAACCAAAATGAACTACGACCATCTCTTCAACGATTTTCCACGAAATCACAAGCCAGTGCCTCTGTTTGTTTATTTTATTGAGCCGTTTCAAATATTGTTCAGCTCTACAGCAACTTCCTTCCACGCCAACTCAAAATTCACCTTTCTTTGATGAACAGTAAATCATCTTCGGGCTAAAAACGGTCGAGCATCTTATTTAGCCAGCAACACTTCTATATGGTTACTTGAAGGACGTGTTGGACGTGACGTCTACGTCTAAAACATGAATTCAAACGTAAACATTATTAAGCTACAAAGTGTACAACAAACGACATTATAGGGCGCTTTAAATTTAGACGGTTGGTGTCGGACCTCCGCCCCCAAGACTATCCTCTGACCCCGTGCCGCAGCGGTGCGGATGTCGTGCTGCGGACGGGTGGTTGTGTTTTTTTATACAGTTGATGAGATGAGAGAGCAGTGCGTAGTCCGTACTGCCGCCGTGCGTGCACGGTACAGACAACACAAGCCGCCCATCCGCACCGCTGCACCGCACGACTGCAGTCGGACACCAACAGTTTAAATTTAAAGCGCCTTTAGACTCTACAATAGGTGTTGCATTGCAGGTACCTACTTACTTTCTTACATTCTACGACAACGCACCCGCGTGGTGCCGTGAGTCGGAGTGACTATCACCCATTGTCTGTTTCGTCTAATAACTAACTATTAACTAAACTGTATCAATTTTCAATAATTAAAATTCACACAAAGGAGCACATGACACATAACAACAAAGTGACAATTGACAAAGACTGTGACATTTGCTAGTGTTGCAAAGAAGGAAACTTTTATTTCCATTTATAAGGTGTTTTGTACTTCAAACGATACAGGAATGTAATTTCAATGTAAAATAGGTGTTGCAATTATAGTTTTATGTAATTTATTTATATTTATATATTTTTAAATATTTATTATGATAAAATCATCTTTACTAATCTTCCTTAAAATTTTGGGAGATTTTTGAACAGGCATCATTTCCCTGTAAGAATACTGCACTATGAATACCGTTTTTCGGAAGCTTACCAATCGCTATCTCATGTCGAGACTGCAGCCCCAGGCTCCATACATTTCTGAAACATCTCCTTTTCCATTTTGACTGTTGTTTTATAGAAATTCTATCAAAACGTCTAAATTATTCTTCATATCGAAATTATTCGAGGTTGGTAAATTCGGCCTTAAGGGACTAATGGCACTTTAAAATTGGACGGTTGCCGTCGAGCTGCAGTCATGCCGCAGCGAGCTGCAAACGGGCGATTCTGTTTTTTCATACAGTTGACGTGGCCTGACAGCATTGCATCGTCCGTATGGCACACGCACGGCAGCAGGTCGGGCGTCATACTGCTCTTTCGTCGCGTCAACTGTATGTACAAACACAACCGTCCGTTTGCAGCTCGACAGCCGCACCGCTGCGGCACGGCTACAGTCCGACAACAACGTCTAATTTGAAAGCGCCCTAAGGCTTCGTCCTAGCCGGGCAGTGTGTTGCATTGAGTTGCGTCGGGCCGTGCGGCGCGTTTTTACAACGCAGACGACGTGTAATACGGTCTTTATATGGTACTAGCTTTTGCCCGCAGCTTCGCTTGCGCATAATTCTAAACCCGCGTTTACCCCTTTTTAAATGTACCTACCTAGTTATAAATTCCAAAAAGTTCGGCTTTTATTATTTATTTTGAAGAGTGTTTATGCTAAATTTCAAGTTAATTACTCCTGAAATAAGGATTTTCATACAAATGTTAACAACCCATTTCACCCCCTTAGGGGTAGATTTTCCAAAAACGCTCAAACACGTTTATTTCTCACCAAAAGCCTAAATATTTAATTTCATGCTTCTTACTTCAAAAATATCAGATTTCTCATACAAACTTTCAACACTTATTTCACCCCTTTAGGGGTAGATTTTTCAAAAACGCTTAAACACGTGTACATTTATTTCTAACCAGAAACCATAACATTTAATTTCATGCTTCTTACTACAAAAATGACGGACTTACATACAAACTTAAATCCTCTATTTCACCCCCTTAGGGGTTGAATTTCGAAAAATCCCTTCTTAGTGGATGCCTACGTCACAAAAGGTACCTACTGTCAAAATTTCAAGTTTCTAACCCCAGCGGTTTAGGCTGTGCGTTGATAGATCAGTCAGTCAGTCAGTCAGCTTCTCCTTTTATAGATATAGATTATTTTGATGAGTAAGGCTAAATTCAGATTTCTGCCGCAGTCAAACCGCTAAAAACAAACTCTACGCGCCGCTCTGAAAGATGCACTGCTCACTTAGGGCATTAGTATAGCAGGCATATCGTTTGTTAGTCTCGCGACGCAATGTAACGCACTGCGCTGCCCAGCTAGGGCGAAGGGTAAGGTATTACAGGAGAAGACACGAACCATTTCCTTTTACATTCGCCGTATAATTTAAATATTTAAAGTTCATCATCATCTTCCTGCCCTTATCCCATGTTACTTGGGGTCAGCGCAACACGTTTTCTTCTTCCATTCCGTCCTGTCACCCGTCATGATATCACTGACTCCCTTCTCTTTCATATCATTCTTCACACAATCCATCCATCTTTTCTTTGGCCTCCCTCTTCCTCTCCATCCATCCACATTTATATTCATAATTCTTTTAGTAACATGCGTTTCATCCCTCCTCTTTACATGCCCATACCAAGACAAACGGTTCCCTTTCAACTTTTCTGTCACTGACGCTACTTTCAAACTTCCTTATTCATCCTGGTCACTCCAACATCCATCTCAACATTCTCACTTCCGCCACATGAAATCTTTTTTCATCCGTCTTCTTCACGGCCCAACATTCCGATCCATGCAGTACGACAGGTCTTATTACGGACTTATAGATTTTCCATAAAAGTTACTATTCCTAATTTAGTGATTCCGTGGATGTTTATACAAAATTACACAATAGAAATTTAGTGTAGGCGCGGAAGTCGTTCACACACAGTTTTGTAGTTCCAGCTCTAATTACGTGTCATATCTGTTCTGTAACTGTTATACTCTTGATTAAATCAGTTGCTTTTTAGGGACAAAGTTTTGTCACTCAATATGAAGTTCATAGTAATGATAATACGTTTCTATGACGAGAAACGACTATAAGGACGAGAACGACGAAAAAATTTATGTTTGAAACCTTTCTCCATATTTAAGAAAGCGAAAACTCTAAAAAAAAATTACTTAAGTTGGTATTTTCTTATTTGTGTAGTGAAAACGCATAGAAGCAATTGGATGAAATTGCGCTAGGGGCATGCGCTTTTGTCGAACAAGTATTAAGACATGCGCTATTGCATGCGCTATGGCGCTTCAAGCATGCTTCAGACGAAGATGCAAGATGAACATGAAAGCGCACTGGTCAATCGCCTAATACGTTACACACCGCGACGTGGCAAGCTATACATTTCCAGTATGAGCTGGGGCCTGATTCACCTAACTAAAGACGTTCAGTTGCGGTGTTATTGCAATTTTATTACTGCAGTTAAGTTTCGATTAAAACAACGCTTTTCATATATTCTCTTAACAGGCGATCGCTGTCAGATACGCTCGCGTGAACTTAAGGCACTTGTCTCACTGCCAACGATGAGCGAGAAGCGAGTAGAGCTAGAAACTAGAAACGAGTTGGCGAGCAGCGAGAAGCGAGTGTGTAGTTCCGATAGTTTTGTCGCTGGGCTATAAGCGAGTGTGCGATGTGACGGGCGATTACTCGCACCACTCGCAAATGACCGCTGGTTGGACTCTCGGCGTGAGTTCTGACCGCCAAGCGAGCATCGCTGAGCAAGTATCGCTCAGCGAGTATTATTTATGATAGCTCTTGTCGGTCAGCGACAAACTAGTGGAGCCAGTCCTTGCCGGCAGTGTAAACAGTCAGCGATCAACGATTAAAACAAGGTTAGTCGGATAGGGGGTACTAATCCGCTGGTCACTTAAAGTTTTTATATTTTTATTTATTGGACTGCTGTAGGTGTTCCTAGGGGCCCTTCCTACGTAACCGGGCAGTTATTGGCGAGACCTGAAGGGTCTCCAGGCAATGAGGGGGGGGAGTAAAATACTTAACCTAAGCTAACTACTTGTACTACACTAACAGCATGACTACCTGCAACAACAGTACTAAGGGCGACCCCTAGTGGGACTCGGACCTCGGCTTAGGGCGTTGCTGGCGGGGACTTAGGGGGGGGGAGACAGCTTGATGAGAGCTGAATTATCGGTGTGACTGCGGAGTCTGAAGAGACGACCGGCTCTACGATGGGAGATCTCGGTGGATCGTGGCCGTGGCCACTTAAAGTATCACTGATGACGGTTTTAAAGCAAGTGTTAAAATTTCAAATTCGATTTTTTTATTTCCAATGTAAAATTATTTTAATTTTAGTTTTTTCAAAAATTCTTCATCCCTGTATGAGTTAAGAATTCAGTACTTATATGGAGCTTCTAATTCATGCAAACACAGCTGATCATAGCTGAGGAGAGACAGAATTTAACGATTTTTATTGAACAGCTATTTCTCTTAAACTATTGACTTTTGGGGAAAGTGGTAGGACAAAAGTTATTCATTATTATGGGTACTTTAACACCCTTTCGTATTAATTTATAATAATAATAATTTATTTCAATTAATCAGATAACAGAGATCCATTGTGTTAGTAAAGTACCTTATACCTAGTGTTAGTATATACATAAATTATGGTATTAGTACCCCCTTTCTGACTAGCCTTGTAATGCATCTCTTTTGTTTACACGGAATGTATATCTATTGTACGTTTCTTGAGCGAGAAAATAGCCAATAGTTAGTCGCTTCCTCGCCGGCTGTGGGACAACTGCCTAACTGCAGCGTCATGCGTCACTGCAATTTGATCGGCGCGTCATGAAATTACGTGAATTAGCCTACTGATCTCACATTGTATCTGGCTCATTGTATATTGATCTGGCTTTCGGTACAATGAGAGGTCAGCTTATACTGGTAATGTATAGCCGTGTGCCCAAGGGGCAAGATTGAGTAATCTATAAACCGTGCGAGCACAGATCTTTTATCGAGTCGATTCGACAAATTTATCTATCCTTAACGTCAAATTTGACATAAGATATAGATAAAACGACAGCAGTTGTCGTTTTATCTATATCTTATGTCAAATTTGTGTCGTTTTATCTATATCTTATGTCAAAGGACGACGTAATAAGTCCGATTTGACTTTTGCATAAAATCACCAAATAAGTGTGTACAGATACAGACGTTGTACGCCTTCGATCTTAAAGAAAGTTGCCTTTTTATTTATCTTAACATAGCGCACTCATGATAAAATGAAACTAAATGCCACGCATTGGAGTAATTATTACTACAGGTCTAGCGCATAACTGAGTCAGTGCCTGAGGTAGCTGCGCGGTGCGGGAGGGGTGTGGTGACGCCACGCAAGAGATCACTGATTCGTCAACTTGTGACAACTGTCACCCTCCCGCACCGCGCACCTACCTCAGGCACTGACTCAGTTATGCGCTAGACCTGTAGTGTTGACATTACTTCTAGTATTTTGACAGCTGTCCAATCGGACCTATTATAATTGTTACAAGTATACATAGTATAAAACAAAATCGCTTCCCGCCGTCTGTACGCTTAGATCTCTAAACTACGCAACGGATTTTGATGCGGTTTTCATCTTAATTTAGGTAATTTCTTCCAGAGGATTTTAAGCTATAAAACGTTCCCGAACGACGCCGGGGCGGGTCGCTAGTATATTCTAAACCGGGAACTATAGTTTCTAATATAGGTATCATGTTTCAAAATGCCATAATTATTGTATTTACGAAAATACTCCTCAGAGCGTAATTATAAGGAAACAATTGCTGAACTCACGGAATTAACTTTGAAACTACAAAATAACTTTAAATTACAATAATAAAGTTTAAACTTCCATGAAGTTCTAATTTGGTTAGTGTTTTCACGCTTTTATTTACTGGGTAAGTAACTAGAACTGGTAGTAGAATTGTGTTTATGGATCCTTAGGGAAAAATGCAGTGCTTTTAGTAAGGATAATTATAAATACAAATTAGAAAGCTTTTACAGTGTGGTACAGGCGTAGAAAATGCGTTAAAGAATAAAATTATTTATATAAACAGCTAATGAATTATAGATAGATGGATAAAATGTGATTTATTAAGTAGTAAACCATAACAATAGCAAAAAACTGATTTTCAGGAGGCCCAGCTAGTGAGCTGGCGAGTCACCGTCTGCCAACACAATTCAATTTTAAATGTTGAAAGGCAGACGCCGTTTTCTTCCGGCAATATAAGTTATACAGTCCACCTAACACCCCTTCCCATAGACCAGATATTTTTCACCACATTTTACAATAGTCTTGCACCCACCTGAGACGGTTTATGACTGTACTCCAATAGAGCAGCCGTGGATAGTCCCCGGTTGGTGCACCACCCCATTTTAAAGTTCTCAAAGGGGCCTCTTCGCGTTGGACCTGTGTCCCCGTGTATGCCTTCCAAAGCAAAAAAGACCGGACATCTTCCGCACGGAAGATGAGCCGTGATCCTAAAGAGATGCAAAAAACTGGAACAATTTATTATCGGAATTATATTGCATTCTGTTTCTTTATTTTAAATACCAAGCTGCAGTATCGAAACGTGCAGTTAAAGAACGAAAAGAATACCTAGTATTGGTGATCTGGATCATTTTACCCATGTTCCTTAACAAAATAACACTAGAGATAATTAATTAGTTATGAAATTTTTAAATATTTACCGGTTTTTGGTATTGACTACCTGGCCTTATTGGAAAGATCCTTCTTTCCCTATATTGTTTTGTTTCTTGTTTTCTATAGTGACACCTGATACTGCTTTCTTTATTGAGACAATCTGGTTTTTCAAAGTAACCACAGTACGAAAAGTAGGTTTTTATAATAAATAAAAATAATTTTATTCAGACCTTTACTAATATTTAGATAATATTCATGCAAGGCAATTAGGGTGTGGCCCCACTTCGGGTGAAGCTATGCCCAGCAATGGACTGCAATAAGTTAGGTTGAGGAATAAAATTATCTACTTATTTATTTTTTGACGGACATAATAATCAACTGACTCCAAAGAGCACGTGGAAAACATTAGGAAATCTTTTATTTATTTCAAAGTAAACACAAAACTCAAAACAATAAATAATTTATTAAATAACCTTAACTACATTAAATTAGTACTGACACAAATAAGTTTTCAAATTACAAACAGATTTAAAAGTGTTTCAACTAACTGGAGACAGTTTAGTACTTTACTAACATTTAGAATTTTGGGTCTAACAATTTTCTCATTCATGTTATATTTTACTATGGCATTTTGTTCATTATCTATGGCACTATGACATGGATTATAATACTAAAATTCTAACGGCCTTACTATTAAACGCTGAATAAACTTACGACAAACCAAAACACAAAGTAAAATGTTTAGGGCGCCTGCTTCCTGCTCGCATCGTACGCATAGAACGTATCGTATCATGCCTTATATAAACCAACGAACGAATGGGTGTGGACGGTTCAGCGAAGGCGAGCGCCTTCGCCCGCGTTCGGCTATGCACCGATGCGTGTCTGATCGCGTATTTCTAGAATATACAAGGCCAGAACGCATCCACATGAAACTAGCCGCGTATATTTTAGAATGTTGTAAATTAAAACTTCGGTTCTAAAATATACACAGATTTTGCGTACTAATCGCGTATACTTTAGAATGTTCAGGGTGAAAATACGGATTCAAAACTATACAGTGTCAGTTACATTTAAGAAGTGACTTAACTTTTTCAAACGGCTTTGTTAGGAAACAACACTTAAAATATGACTTATCTTATGGGATATATATAAACGACGTTTAAAATTATTAGTTCACACTTTAAAAAGGCTTAGCTTTAAAATTAATAGGTAGTTTACTTTAATTTTAATAATTTTAACTTTAAAATTTTACTTTCAACTTAAAAGTTCCCCGCGATAGGAAATAAAGTGACAAACAGATAGCTGAAAGGTGGGTTAGGTTAGGTTAGAACTGTGGCCAGTCAACGCACGAGCCGAGCGAGCGAAGCGAGCGGTGCCGCGGCAGCGGCCGGCGAGTGCCAGAAACGATTCGCTTCGCTGATCACTTTTCAGCATTCGTCTAATGCTACTTTAGAATAGAGCATGGTGGCGCAGGTATTCAAAATTATACGCGATTAGTACGCACTGCGTGCTGGATGGTACTAGTGAAGTATATTTTAGAATCGAATGCTTGAAATTATCAATTCTAAAATATACACGATTATTGCGGAATACTGATGTATAGTTTAGAACGCTCGATCGTCAAATGTGTATTCTGAAGTATACGCGATTAGTTCGGGCGGCTGCGTACTGGCCTTGTATACTTTTGAAATACGCTGTCTGATCATCTAAAGCCGCGTACGCACGAGCGAACACCGAACATCGCGAACACGAACATCGAACACGAATCACTATGAAGGTGTTCGGCGAACACACTGTTCGGTAGTGGTACGCACGTGCGAACAATGTGTTCGATAGTCGTGTTCGCGATGTTTGTGTTCGCTCGTGCGTACGCGGCTTAAAGTTCGCTCTGTGTGGCACAACAGCAAAGGCGAGCAAGCATTCGTTGTCCATCGGTGAAAGCCATTCGTACGCCTTCGTTGGATTTCGTTAGGTTGGTCTGTACAAAGCATTTAAACGAATTTCAGTATTCTTTTTACAGCAAGTTGGAACGCACGAATCGCATCGTCGACCGCGCGTCATGATCGTGTGTCGTCGTGATGACAACATTCAGATCACCAAATGACAATGTCAAAAATATTTGTTCGTTCATCTCGCGCATGCTCGCGTCGGATTCCGAATGCTGCGAACGCAGTGGACATACTACACATACAAAATGTGGAGACTTACTATTACACTGATGTAAATCATGATATAAATTGATTTAGCGTTTATTAGTAAGATGGTCAAGGTTCCCTACGCCTCAGATATGTCTTGCACTATCTGCCAGAAGAGATCTGGGTTAGCCATCCGGTCGTCTTTAGCGAGTGGTAAATAGAACCTAAATAGTGCCTAAAATCATCCTAAATAAATATTACCTCAAATCATCTAAATATTGCCTCAATTATCTTAACAACTGCCTACTACTGCTGATGCTGGTTTTTATTTAACAACCAACTCAAACCATTGCTAAAATCAGCTATACTGGGCAACGATTCAGGAGCTTGGAACGGCTCATGATCAGCTGGTTCGTAACTATAGCCCACAGTATTATAGTCTTGTGGAGGTCCATACATCATTTGAGGAGGTGGTCCTGAAGATGGAGAGGACTGGTTCTTCATGTAGTAGTTGAGGAGAAGGCCGCCGAAGTAGAAGAGTTTTTGGAAGAACGCCACGAGGAAGAAAAATGATGCCACTTTGATGACGGCCAGTTTTGATAGGACTACCAGTGCGACGATTGCTGTAACAAAGAAAGCAAAGCTATAGTGTTTGTCAATATAGTACCTACACTGAAAAAACTACCAGTAAACAAGTGAAGGGTACGGGGGAAGAAGGATCATAATTCAATTTATTTTCAATAATTAACTAACAATGCCAAGAAGTTAAAAAATACAAAAGCTATCGAACTGCAAAACCAGATAATGCTAAAATATAACAATTTACACACAAGACTCAAATACAAATTACTGCGGCTGTAAGAAATAAAGGAATGAAGAAAAACATTTATTCAAATATCTCCAAACTAATAATGTTTGACAGTGATCCTTCTTTCCCTGTACCCTTCAAGTGCTTTGCTAATTATAAGAACTTTGGTGCCAATTAGCTCAATTTGGCAATATATGGAATAACTAAACTACTTAGTTCAGTTGTCCATTTTTCAGTATATTGTCTGCTATGATTTTCCGTTTCAGTTGTCTATTATGATTTTCAGTGGGGTCAGGTTAGACTGAAAGATCCCAATATTGTTAGAAAAGACTTGGTTGGTGATTCAGGCCTGTTATCACCAAAAAGTTGTTAAGGGTCCTAGATCTTAGAAACCTTAGTGAAATAAAATGTTGGTTATGTTTTTCTGACATTTGTTTGCCCCTATATAAGGTCTTGACTGTTGATTAAAACCAATGGACTTCAATATAAGTGCTATATTTCCATGGGTACCTGAATACACTCACTCCGCCGATGTAGGTAACTTACTTTTTTCTTTCTTATTTAAGTTTACAGCAACTCTCCGTATTTATTTTCATTAATTTCTACGACTCTAAAGAAACTAAGAAATTTTATAATTACACTTTATTTTTAATGGACTTGTTTTTCATAAAACTGTTCCCACGGAATGGACCAGGGCTTGTGCTGGAATATAAATAAATTAGGTCTTAATTGAATTGTCAAGAGTAAGTAAATCTTTGGCGGTCCACAAATTGCTCTAACAGTTTTATTTAATTACCCTCGACAGAAAATATTTGAAGTGATCTCAAGAACTTAGAAAGGAAATAAATTAAGTTGCTTGCTTTTCCTTATTTTAGTCGAAGTAGTGTCCGTGTGGTGCCGGAAGTACAGAATAGCACTACCCCGTCTCTTCCCGTGGGTGTCGTAAAAGGCGACTAAGGAATTCACTAGAGGATGGGCAGCAGCGTTCTGTGAGTACTTTAACAACCATACTGCGATCGCCAACCCGCCTGCCAAGCGTGGCGATTATAGCAAAACCCCCTAACATTGTTTGGAGGAGGCATATGTCCAGCAATGGACGTCATTCGGCTGAATGATGATGATGAGAGTCGAAGTAGTATCTTGGCGTTTCATATTTTATCTTTTTCAAATTACTCTGAGATTTTGAATGTTGATCCCTCTCTAACGGTTGAAACGAATAACTGATCTCAATGTAAAATCTCTGAATCAACAGATAAATTGCCGAAAATAAAGACACAATAGCTAAACAATGAAAGCCGCTGCAAATGCGTGGCGTTGCTAAAGTACGCGGGTTTGGTCAAATACGCGGCGTTGACCAAATACGCGGCGTTAGTCAAATACGCGGCGGTGACCAAATACGCGGCGTTAGTCAAATGCGCGGCGTTGATCAAATACAAGGCATTGATCAGGTTATTGATAGAAATTCAATAGAAGTAATCTCAAAAACCTATATCAATCCAGAGATTTTGCACTCAAATCGGCTGTTAATGAGTCCGCTAATGAAACATGTGTTGTCAACCCTTTGTTAATTAAGCCCAAAACCTAGTGTTCTTCGTATTTTTTGAAGCCTATAACCATTGTCTATTTGCCTGCTGAACTTCCAATTATCTGATCGACTCTCGATATCCACGTAAAAGCGTGAGTAGCCTTATCTTACCCAACAGTAATGGAAAATTACAGCATCACATCTCTTAATTACAAGCACTCACGACCTTTTCAGTACAACAAATTCCATCCAAACTCAATATTTTTTAGTAACAGAAATCAATGGAAAACTTCACTAATTTTATCAATCAATCCGAACCAACTCTTAATACCAAGGAGGTAGAATCCAATGTTCTCTAAAAATGATTCTGGAAGTTCAGGAAAACGAACGTCAATAAATGTCTCGTCAGACGAAATGTCAATCCCAACGTAGTTAGTTTCCATTAAGGAAATTGTATTAGTAATCTCATGGGCGGGGGTCTTAATCTTGATTAAGTCACGTACTTATTTGTTATTGTACAATTTAGATAATGAGTGAATAAGGCAGGTTTAGTCATTTTAATCTCGGTTAGATTTTAGTTAATTTACTCTAAGCCTTGTTTCACACGTAGGTACCACAACTACACCACAACCACAAAAACAACACGTGGGCACTAATTTGTATGAAAATGAATAGTTTAGTGTGAGCAATACCGATCACGTCGCAACCACAACCTCAGACCAAATAAAAAACCAAACAGAACGCTGCGAACAATACAGTGAAGCATGCCAAAACTACACCTCCGCTCTGTGCATACACGCACACATTTACAACATTTTTCAATCAACCTACAATCAAACTACACCTCGCTAAGTGCACACATGTTTACGAAACCGGCCTCACGTCACTGTTGACAGCGCTCTGTCTTGGTTTTTTATTTGGTCTGAGACCACAACGCAACCACCAGCGACACCGCAACAACCACAACGTTGCGTCGACGCAAGGACACCGCGCGTCTGCGCCCTCCCACTAGCCACAACGTAACCACATCGCAACTACTAGCGATAACGCAACCGCGTCGACATTTTGTAGTTACCACAACGCAACTGCAAGAAGCTGCAGCGATACTATTCACACGTAACCACAGCTTGACCACTTTTTGTCGCTGCTATGTGGTGTGATTGTGGTTTGTGGTACGTGTGAATTCTCCCTAAAAGCCTAAGTGGAATTTTGATTAAAGTAATCGTGTTCTTGTTGAAAATACAGAACCTGCTCCCTAATTACGTAAAACACTCGCAATCACAATAGCTCGTTGTGAGGAAGTCGGATTGTAAATACTATGTACAGTCGCGGATTTGAAATTTTTACCACCTTAAGGTCTATAATTCCTTGCACATTACCTTTTCATAAGGTCGCTCGGTCGCTCGCAAAGAATTGACAGGGCAAGATATTTTTTTCTTAATTAACAAAAGAAGTATAATATATAGAGGCTATACAACGTTATTTTTAGTGTACAAAAACCGAGACACCCCAACAAGATTTTCATCAGAACTGCCTGAATATGTGTTTTTTTTTTAATAAATCTCCAAGTTACACCGTAGTTTATGTCGCGTTAAGTTCCCTAGTAAAGTGTGAAATGCCTGAAATGTGCTATGCAGGGGTTGTCTAATACACGGAAACTGACCAAGCGGACCATCTCAAGCCTAAAGGTTTCTATTCCCATCAACTGTTATGGGTAGAAACCTACTGTGACAAAATTGAAATTTATGAAAAATAAAAAAATGTGGTGTAAAAATATGTCAATCGATTCTCCTAGTGATTCTGAACAAACTAGTTTCAGGTTTAGTATATACTAAAACTAAGCTTGTATACTAGGTAGCATAGAAAAAGAAATCAACCTTTTACAGTTCGTTTTTTAATCCCGAAGACTGCATTGACAGACACGAAACGTCAAAATTAAAAATAATGATCATAAAATTGGCTAGTTTGACATTTGTACCTGTCAATTTAGTCTCCGGGATTAAAAAACGGACTTTAGTAAATTCAATCAAATTCGCTCTATACAACTTTTGACTAGACACACATACCTAAAAAGGAGTTCATAACATCAAAAAGTGGTTAAATAGCCTTTTTGTTAGAATCGACGCTTCACAATTTTAAAAACTGATACTTATGTATTGTTGATCATCTTGAACCTTATTGCTCACTCTTATCACAGTCTACCTATATCTCACTCCTTACAGTCGGTCAACGTAGAACATTGTCGCAGAGCAATCGTGCGGGGGGTTGCGGGGTGAAGGGGCGGAGCTTATGTCCCGAGTAGCCATACTGCGTACTCGGGACATAAATTCCAGGGCTCGCACTTTTTGATTTCGAATTTGATTGATATCGTTCATAGAAATTATATTAATTTATTAATAGTATGTATGTTGTATGTACCTATTACGAGAATTTTACTATAAAGTCTGTTTACTAATCCAAGATGGCGGCATACATACATTTTCAAATGATTGTCATCACCAAATCACCAAATCCAAGATGGCGGCCATGAAAATTTTCATCTTATCATCATGGGTGTTAATTTCATGGTTTTCGGGGTCACTGATGCCGAAAATAACTTCAAAATCCAAATCCAAGATGGCGGCCATGAAAATCAGTAAAGTAGTCGTCATGGGTGTCAAATCCAAGGTTTTCTGGGGTGCGGATGCCGAAAATGAGGTCAAAATCGAAATCCAAGATGGCGGCAATAAAAATGTCAAATTAGTGGTCATGGGTGTCATTTCCATGGTTTTCGGGGGTACTGATGCCGAAAATGAGGTCAAAATCCATTTCCAAGATGGCAGCTTTTAAAATTTCAATTTAACCATCATGGGTGTCATTTCCATGGTTTTCGGGGATGCTGATGACGAACATGAGGTCAAAATCTATATTCAAGATGGCGGCCATGAAAATTTTCAAATTAGCCGTGGTGGGTGTCAAATCCATGATTTTCTGGGACGCTGATTACAAAAACGAGATCCATTCTCAAACACCAAGATAGGGACCACGTTTTACCTGGCAAATTAAATTTAACTGGTAAATTTTTTTGACCGCCGTATATTGTAGAGTTAGTATTTAGTCTTTATTTCCAGCATCAGCACCCACGAAAACCATAGAAGTAATAACCATAAATAATAAGTAATTTTCTATGGCTCCTTCCTGGATTTGGGAATCATTTATTACTCTTACCTACCCCCGCAAGCGTTAGCCACTGCGACTGTAACCTCGACAAAATTTGTAGTTTTAAATATTGTTAGTAAATTCCAGCATAAGATGGCGAACTTGCGGCTAGGTACATACCTTTGCATTATTTTGTCAATCGTCAAAATTACGCATGCGTGGTTTTCTTTTTGCGTGTCACTGTTTCTATAAAACGTTAATTAATTTGGACGTTTGTTTGACAAAGTTTGTGTAATTTGTTTTATGTGACAACCCTATGAGAAGTGTTACCAATTTTGACATTTCATAGGACCTGTCAAATGTATGGGCGTTGACCCACTGTATGTAGTAGGTAGGTACACTGTGCTCTTATCATGGAATCGAATTTGAAATCTGATAAACATTTCGAGTCCGCGGCTGTAAAGTCTGACATGGAACTAAATGAACGTAGCGAAATAGAGAACTAACATGAAATGTACTGGATTTGACAGGTTTTTGATATCTTCCTTCACAAGCAGCGACGCCATTCTCGTTCATTTAGAGCCTGTCGGACTGTACGTTGCAATGGAAATTATTGACCTGTCATAATCAAACCTATTGCTATTTCGAGTGTGTTGCTCAATTAGAGTTCTGATACTGAATTAGGAAAAGCATAGCAATGCTCAAAAATGCAAGAATAAAGGAGTATTCAAGTAAACGGTGTAATGGTATGTCTACACCAGTGCGCTTTCATGTTCATCTTGCGCTTTAAACTTTCAATTCCTCTTGCGTCAAGCGCATGCAATATTGATTGCCATAAGACGCATGCAGGTTATCGTCTACACCGGTGCGCCTGGGTCAGTCGTCAGTCAACATACAATAGACGGATTAGCGTGCGCTAGGGGCATGCGCTTTTGTCGAACTAGTATTAAGGCATGCGCTATGGCGCTTCACGCATGCTTCAGACGAAGACGCAAGATGAACATGAAAGCGCACTGGTGTAGACATAGCTTCTCATCATTTGCCTGATAATTAAAGGACATTTACTGTTATTATATTGCGTGTGAGCAGAGGGATAGTTGAAACATCGAATGTCAATAGGTGATGTTTATTTGACTCTAAGTTAAAAACAAAGCCCTAAAACAATATGTATGATTTAATATGACTAAAAAACCACGTGTTGGTAGTGCGGGTTAACGGAGTAGTGAAGTGCAATGTGACCCCTCACTAGTCAAAACATGCATCAACATTGCCACTACAGACAAATAATTTAATATTCATTACATAACATCACGCCTGTATAGGGTTGGACAGAGGTGTATAGTACACCCTCATTTCACTATTATGTACCCTTCATAAGGCAGTGGCAGTATTTTCGCCACCAATTTTTTTGGACGATGTCCCGAAAACCTACATGTTATATTTTTATTTTTAAACCTAGCAATGTTACGATTTTTAGCTACTTTCTTTATGAACAAAAATAAAAAATGAACAAAAAATTTTTTTGTTTTTTATAATTTGCCAAACTTTTTGTTATTTACTTTTCCTAAAACCTTTTGCCTTATAAAGGGTTAAGTCCCATGTAATAAGCTATGTCTACACCAGTGCGCTTTCATATTCATTTTGAGTCTTCGTCTAAGGCATGCGTGAAGCGCCATAGCGCATGTAATAGCGTATACCTTAATACTAGTTCGACAAAAGCTCATGCCCCTAGCGTACGCTAATCCGTCTATTGTATATCGACTGACGACTGACCGAGGCACTCCGGTGTAGACGATAAGCTGCATGCGTCTTATGGCAATCAATATTGCACGCGCTTGACGCAAGACGAATTGAAAGTTGAAAGCGCAAGATGAACATGAAAGCGCACGGGTGTAGACATACCAATAGGGGGCGAACCTATTGCCGTCAACCGGGCACAAATCTAGACTCCGGGCTACTACCTACTGGGAAATTCCACACGGAAAACCCAATAACACTGCCCGATCTGGGGATCGAAAACAAGGCATCGTTTGCGACAACTAGACCAACGAGGCAGTCATAAATAATTTAAGTAGTCGCATAAAAAATAATTCATTGTTTACCAAAAACTATTATTCATTTCCGCCAGTGCCTTCCCATTCCCAATTTAGCGCAAACACGGAAATACGATTTACGTCCCAATTTTATGTCCCGATGAACATCATCATAACTCTCCAATGGTATTAGGACTACAAAAGGTCCTTTTGATTTTTTCGGTTGTAAAAACACTCCAATTAAATTAACTACTCACCCAAAAGCCTTAGAGACCCTTTCTTTTTCTTCGCCCTCGCTTCCTCCGGTAATTGTTCGGTATTTTCCAAACAATAGCAGCACACTAATAACGTTAAAATAATCATAATTTTCTTCAACATTATAACGGTGAAAAGGTTATTTTTAATCTATACTCTAATTTAAAATTATTTTAATTTGTGTTCCCGCGCTTTTTGACAGTTGACAGCTACTTTTTAATTCAAAATTATGTGGCAACGGAATTGAAATCGAGAAGTTTTGTTACAAACACTGCGGGTAAATATGAAATGTTTGACTTTTAAAACTTTTGGCGGGTTAGAAATATATTGTGCACGTTTCCCGGACACCGAACTGTGCTGTCTGCGTTCCCGTTAATAAATAAGTATTGGTTAGGTGTGTGGCATTCGTAAATTCTTTTCTCGAAGAAAGTTTGTGCATTGTTTCCATTAGTTAAAGGAAACTGTGTCGAGTTTTCCTTTCTGTGACTAATTTACATGTGAGGAAATAATTATTATGTTCTTTTGTGTAACTTTCTTGTTCCGTACGTTTTGCTGGTATTTAAATTTTTACGCTTGTTACAAAAAATTTCACCTTCATTTGCATTTCAAAGCATATTGAATATTTTAAATGACGTAGGTACGTACATTTGTAAAATCCGTGCGTAAATATTATATTCTCTGTGATATTTCTTGTGAACAAAGTAATGGTTCGTTAGATTAATTAAATTCACGAATATTTTAGGGGTGTTGTCTTTATACCAACAGGGGCTGTGTGTGCACGTCAGGTGAGATTCTTGAATGATTTGTTTTCCTTTGATAATCGAAATACGGAATAAGTACAGTAGGTACTTAAATGCATGCTACATTCGAAGCGATAACCGTTTTTTTAGCATATCATCATCCTCCTGCCCTCATCCCTTAGGGTTGGCGCAGCATGTGTTTTTCTTCCATACATCTCTATTAAGGTACAAGTCAAATGTAGTATCGCTTGCGGTGCGATCTGCGGCTGCGGTCTGCGGTTGCAGTTTTGCAGTCGCTGTCGGAATAGCACCTTTAAAGTGCACACCTTAAAGGCGCTATTCCGATGGCGGCTTGCGGTCTGCGGTTGCAGTCTGCAGTTGCAGCCCGTCTCGGACTTGTACCTTTAGCCGTCACCTCAGTAGTCACCCTCTTTCTAGTCATATCATCTTTTACATTATCCATCGATCGCTTATTTAGTCTTCCACTGCTCTTTAAGTATCCACATTCATACTCAAAACTTTCCTCACATGGTCCTCATTCCTCCGCATCACATGCCTATACCATAGCAACAATTTTTTTTTACCATCCTTCCATTACCATCATAATATCATAATCAGGCCCATTACTGTCCCACGGCTACGCACGGGCGTCGTCTTAGAATGAGAAGGGTTGGACCTTAGTCCACCACCCTGGCCTGGTGCGGGTTGACGGACTACACACCATTGAGAACTTTATGGAGCACTCTCAGGTATGCAGGTTTACTCACGATGTTTTTCCTTCATCGTTAACGAAAGTGATAATCAAATTCTGATTCGCACATGACTTCGAAAGTTAGAGATGCGGACGGTTCGAACTTGGACCCTCCTACACGGAAAGTAACCTTTACTCTTTGAAAGTGGTTTAGTCCCATCTCTTCCCCTTCCCATCTCTTCCCCTGTGCGTTTATAACTACAAAAAATCCCATCTCTAAGAAACGTAATAGGGGAAGAGATGGGACTAAACCCAACCGCTAGGCTATCACTGCTTATCTATCTTTTATCTTTTTTGACCACCGTCTTTCTTTTTTAAGTCACTTCGATCGTCAAAAAACCTGCACTCCTGCAAAAGCTTCTAAAAAAGGTTCTCCATGGTATGTGTAGTCCGTCAAGCTGCACCAGGCCAACGTCACAGTAGACATATAAGCTAAAGCAGTACTTCAACTACCTACAATCGTTCGATTTGACACACTCACACAGACACGCACTGCAACAAGACAAATAAGGTATTTTCGGGATACAGTTCCATACAAAAACAAAAAACTACTCAGTATACAGAGTGTGTCTGTGTGAGTGTTTCAATTCATGAGAGTATAGTAAGTTGAGGTACTGCTTTAACTTATATGTCTACTGTGACAACGTGTTGAACAAAGGCCAACTTTTTTTTTAAAAAAACATTGCCCCTTGCTAAGATTTCTCCTGTATCGTGGGTGCGTTTACAGACACGAATCTCACGTACACAAACGCTCAGACCCGAAACAGCCATCTGCAGGCCATACAAATGTTTGTTCCGTGTGGGAATCGAAACTATGAACCGTAGCGCAGAAGCCAATCACTTAGCCACTGCACTGCACCAAACGTGTCGACTTCTCATTCTAAGATGAAGCCCACGCCCAGCAGTGGGACAGAAATGGGCCGATTACTCTAATATTCTAACTAAATCACTGTACATTTTAGCCGTAACCAAGACCGATCTGCCAAAATGCTCTGAAATGCTCGAATTTCCATTTCAGTACTCTGTATTTAGATTTAGTACGGCCATTAGCGCTTGTCTTTGTTGGTTGTAGATAAACAACCCATCAACAAGTGTTGATTTACATTCTACGTAGCGTTCAGATAAGCTTCGTTCGTGCCTATTTTATTTATACATTTAATAAGCAATTATTAAATGTAAATTTAATAAGCAATTATTAAATGTAAGTATAAATAAAATGAGTAATTTTAGCGTCCCAAGTTAACTGACTGCGTGGAGCGATATCGCACTAGTCGTGCCCGTCAGCTGTGTCGCCGTGCCTTCATTCATTTATACATGGCATCGAAATTTTCTATCACATCAAAATTTTATTTGGGCAAAAAAATAGTTTATTTTTATTTTCAATCAATCTAAATCCCGTGCGGGGTTAATCTATACTTATTATTAATAGATCATGTGGTTTGATGGAATTACACAAATTCGTTAACACTTTATTTAATTCAGTAGTTTAATACAGTATGTAAAATAACAATAAAATAACCCTTAAACCCGTTAATCTACATCATTAATAGATTCATCATCATCATCATCATTCAGCCGAATGACGTCCACTGCTGGACATAGGCCGGCCCAAACAATGTTGGGGGGATTTGCCATAATCACCACGCTTGGCAGGAGGGTTGGCGATCGCAGTATGGCTGTTAAAGTACTCAGAGAACGCTGCTGCCCATCCTCTAGTGAATCCCTTAGTCGTCTTTTACGACACCCGCTGGAAGAGATGGGGTAGTGCTATTCTTTACGTCCGGCACCACACGGACATTAATAGATTAAAATTAAAATATAAAAACAAGGAAAAAATATCCGATACAAATTCGGGTCTCGTCGCGTAAAAACAAAAAGGCACTAAATACCTTTTAAGGGATAAAAAAGGTATTTAGTGCCTTTTTAAGTTTTTACGCGACTAGACCCGAAGTTGTATTTTTATAATGTGTACAAATCGCGAAAGTTTAAAAACATTTAAAAATATCCGAGTTTTTTTTTTATCTTTTCGGAACGGCCTGTTTAAAACCAAAATAGTAGCGTAGTTATGCCGTGTTTTCCAAATTGATAGACAAGTGCGCATGTACAGTAAACGTTGCTTTTACGAGTCATTTTTTTTTGTGATATTTTTTTTATTTTTGACTACCAAACTGAACTTCGACAAATCGTTCTACGACAAGATTTTACTTCGACACTATGGAAATCCGACATTACGCTACTCCGACAATTATGGAACTTCGACACTGGGGTTTAAAGTAACCTAACACGAAGGGGATGACCGGGGCTTCGTTTGCTCGCTTTGCTCGCTCACTTTAGCCCCTGTCATCCCCTTCGAACCTAACCTATCCGTGTCGGATGCCCCAAATTAGGTGTCGAAGTTCCATATTTGTCGGAGTTAATACGTTGTATAGTTAAGTATTAGTAGAGATCCTTGTTAATAAGTTCGTCTGAGGAAGTACTACCATCATATCTATTTCTACTGCCAAGCAGCATTGCTATGTTCTAGTTTGAAGGGTGTAGACGCCAATGAAATTACGCGCACATGAAACTTTTTATTAACTTTGTGTTTAATGTTGGTAACGCATTAGCAGTCCTTTTGGGTTTGTAGGTGTGAAGTGTTAAGGTTTTCTAACGATACTGATGCCGAAACAAAAATGACATTTTTAGATTTTTTGTCTGTTTACATGTTTGAGCTTCACGCCAGTGCTACTGGACGAATCCAGTTGAAATTTGGCAGCCACATCCTTTAAAAGCGGGTCAAATTATAGTGTACAAATGATCACGCTATCGAATGTGCGTGATGAGCAGTTAACCTTATATTTCCATAGGCAAAGCCGCGGGTACAGCTGAATGTTTCACAACCAAATGTTTGTTTACCTTTTATACATTAAACTAGTGACCGCCCCAGCTTCGCACGGGTACTATAATATGCATGTATTATACATATAAACGTTCCTCTTGAATCACTATCTATTAAAAAAAAACGCAACATAATCCGTTGCGTAGTTTTAAAGATCTAAGCATACATAGGGACAGACAGCGGGAAGCGACTTTGTTTTAGTTTTATACTGTGTAGTGATGATGGATGGACTATAACTATGACTTGGGTCAGATATTATTGCTCTATAGATAGTCATGAGATAGCCCGTAGACAGTGCAGACACTCGCTAAGTAATATGAATACCGATTATTTACTAGTAAAACTGTTTACTTATATCCAGCTATTTAATCAACGCCAGTTCAGCAACAAATAAGCAACAACAATTTTGCTGAAAACACGTTGCATTTATAACTCGATGCGACTCGAAAGCTAAGCGAAGCGATATTACTAGCGAGGCTAATAGAGAGCATAAATTATGTAAAAAGTCGCGACTAGTGATGGGGAGTAAACACCGGGAATATACCTACATGTCGGAATTGTTGCAGGTTTGGTGTTACACGACTCACGGCAAGGAGAGGCGCGGCGCGCAGCGTGCCGGTCAACTCCGTGTTACCTAAATGAATATAACATTGGTAAGTCACTTTCATCATCATCATTCATCCAAAAGATGTCCACTGCTGGACATAAACCTCGCCCAAGCATCGCAACATGTTCGTCCTGTGCTTCCCGCGACCTTCACCAGGTCATCGCCCCAACTTGTGATTTTGGATAACAGGTTTTCATCTGGTATCGATTTAGGGCGTATCAGGACGCCAAGAGGGATCAACTTACCTAATCTCATCAGCTGTTTAAAAATACAGTTGAATGTCACCAAATAAAACTGAAAGTTCCTAAAACGGTACAAACAACAACAATAGAATGTAGCGTTAGGTACATCGTTGCCCACTTGTACTGATATTACAGATATCTCATATGCCAACTGTAATTCTAGCAAATTATGGATAGTAATTATACAGTAAGTATATTAAATAACGAGAGGGCGTTCCCTTAAACCCGCTAATCTACATAATTAATATATTAAAATGAAATATGAAAACAAAAAAATGAGCAAAAACACATAACAAAAAAAATACCATAATAGTAGCGCAGATAGGTTAAATGCGATGTTGCCATGTTTTCCAAATTGATAGACAAGTGCGCATGTACAGTAAGCGTTGCGTTTACGTATATTTTTCTTTAATTTTTGTTTTGGTTGGGAATGCATTTTTTTATGTGTACGGACGCTTTCGTTAGTTAACATACTGTAAAATCGCTTTACTTTGGACCAAAATCCATATTATGAGAAAGATAACCATCGGAAAACACGTTCCTTACCTGATCAATATCTTCACAAAATCCCTCAAGATAAGATAGCTCTACTCTACGCTACAATTCTCAATACAATAATAACCATACATATTTTTTTACATCTATCCCGATGTTTATGAATCCCGGGTACAGATTTTCCCGTTGTATCCCATCACTACTGCCGGAGGAAAGCTTTCAGATGTTTATAAATTCGGTTCCACCTTATTTCGCGCTCATTTTGCTCATTGCGAAACGCCGTGATTTTCAGTTAAATATTTTAAATTGTAATATTATAAAGTGGCTTCGCGAAAACCTCAATGTTTTGATTTTTATTTTCATTTGCATTTCCTGCTGGTTGCAATTTAAGCAGTAATAAGTGCTGTAATAACCGTTTCACAGCAAGCGACTCTGTATTTGCGATTTATACTATGAATAATATAGATGTAGTAAAGATATAAGTGATGATATAGTGTAGTGTGATGTTTTGTAATGGTTTATCCCGTGTAAGGACGGGCTGGAATATAAAACTTCCTCACCGAACGCTGCAAATAGATCGTTGGCGAGAACTTTCAGGTCTTGCCAATAACTGCCGATTACGTAGAAACGGTCCGCAAGGAACATCTACAGTAGACCAAGAGAAAAAAGAAAGCTTTATAGTTATAGATGCGTGTTGTAAGATTCAACAAAACCCAGCACGCTTGGTGGTAGGATGTATATTGTATACGGTCCGCCTGGTTAGCTACCACCCTCACAATAAAGTCCGGCGCCAAGCAGTTTACTGTGTTCCGTCGTGTGTATGTGAGAGCCAGAGGGGTATAGGGGAATCCCTCTATATCTCTTTTACTTGCATTCGTGTGGTCCATATTAGACCACAGTGTCTGCGCTTACGATCTGGTGCAAATAGGAGGAAATGCGACCAAGTCAAAGAATAAGAGAAAGTGGTAGGTAGGACACGGATTGTCTGAAGTCTGCACGGCGCCTTATGTCGAGAACCACATTGGACAAGAAACTACCCTATCTCTCCCCTATATTTTGTCGACACCATCGGAAATATACTTAGTTTAATGTTGGGTACCAGCTATTGGGAATACTTTGATATCAAGGGGCGACGTTGATAGTTACTAAAATATTGCATTTGGTCATATATCTCTATAAAAATGGAAATTATGCATTCTAACTTAACTGGTTATGCAACATTGACAGTTTTCCTATTTTACCATACGGTATAGAGGTGTCTGCGGAGTTAGATGGCGAAGATAAAAAATACTAAATCACACCCCTGCCGCAGCTGCCTGATTATGTACAAAATTCGAGTCCTAATTGGGGCTACTTTGACACTTAGCGCCTGTTTCACCACCTCCAAGTAAGTTCCCGTTATATTACTTGGCAGATAATTTCATACAAATTCTGTTCCATTTTTTAATTTTTCGGTGAGTAGTGGCTACTCAGACATCGTGAAACAAGCCCTTAATGACAAAACAGGGATTATCAAAGTAAAAGCCTACGATCCGACTTTGATAAGGAACATGTCTCCTTTTTTCATCGAAGACTATGCTCTGTAATTTTTTTTTTAATCTCGTCTATGTGATTTTATATATCTCAGTTAATTCAGTTCATATGAAATATTTTTGATGTTGCAGCTAAAATCGACAATAAATAAGATACAAACACATGAAGCTCAAAAAATTTATCAAAGTAACACCGTTCTACGGTATGTAAAAAACTCAAATCAAATTCGGACTCATCCATTTTTTTAATCCAACTCATCTATGTCGGTTGCAACATGCCTGACCTTTATAAATAAACATGAAATAATTTCCTACCCAAAGTAAATAGTACCCACAAAGGTAGTATGATTACATGAAGCCACGAAAAAGACTGTTTTGCTGTTATCATTAATTCAGTGAGGACCTCAACACTTATGTTCCTTGGTTTCTGAATAAAATATAGAAAGCATACATAGAGTGAACATTACATTACATTTACGGTGCTTTCCAAGCAAATATGTAAGCAAATATTCATACCTTACACTTGCGACCCCGTACACGAACTCTCGTTTGTATTTTTTTTTTAATTAGCTGGTAACTATCACTACATACATATTTATCATTAGTTACGGTTTACTCACGTGCGTTTTCCGGGATTACCCGACTAGTTCGATTCGCAACCTCACCGCGTGTTTAACTCATGATGAAGGGTCAATTCATATTAGCATAGAGTCGAAGCGTTAATCTAGAAGACGCGCGAACTCGCGCGCTTTCAAACGTCAACTTCAAAACTCATTTATTCAAAATAGACTAGAATTACTTAGTTCTTTTTGAACGTCAATATTAGGTACATATAAAGCGTGAAATACATAGAAACGGCGTAAGGTGAAGGCGCGGCGCAGGCGCGTTGCTTTCATACGTTTTGTCGTGCCGCTTCAAATCTTTTTCGCACAAAATGTATGAAAGCGACGCGCCTGCGCCGCGTCTACACCTTACGCCTGAATTACACAGAAACGGCATAAGGCGCAAGCACGGCGCAGGCGCGTCGCTTTCATACGTTTTGTCGTGCCGCTTCAAATCTTTTTCGCAAAAAATGTATTTAAAGCGACGCGCCTGCGCCGCGTCTGCACCTTACGCCGTTTCTATGTAATTCACGCTTTACGCCGCTTCTATGTAATTCACGCCTAAGACAGCCCCCAAAAATGCCCTCTCTTCACCGCTACCTAGTGTGTTTACTGTGAAGAAGAAACAACGCAACAAACTCCCCAGCAACCGACTGAATTCATTTTCTTTTTATCTCAGAAGTTTGTGCATTACGTTGTGGAGATAAGGGTGAATTTGCTATGTTAAGTTTCAGATTAACGCTTCGATGCGCTTCAACTCTACTTCGCTTAACTTCGCTAGTATGACCCCAAGGGCTCCGTTTTGTTGAAGTCCGGAAGTTGTTGTGCAGGACGATACGGCTACCCAGCCGTATCGTCCTGCGAATAACAACTTCATGGCATAATTCCTGAGTCGTCTTTGACGAACCCCACAATGATAATTACTAAAGCACTAAGTACTAAAGTTAACTAAAAAGTTCGATCGACTCCTTCGGTCATCGAAATCAATCAATAAATAGAATAGTTCCTCATCATCATCATTCAGCCGAAAGACGTCCACTGCTGGACATAGGCCTCCCCCAAAAGGGAGGGTTAGCCATAATCACCACGCTTGGCAGGCGGGTTGGCGATCGCAGTATGGTTGTTAAAGTACTCAGAGAACGCTGCTGCCCATCCTCTAGAGAATCCCTTAGTCGCCTTTTACGACACCTATATGAAGAGATGGGGTAGTGCTATTCTTTAAATTCGGCACTACACGAGACCTAAATAAATAAATAAAAAATAAATAGTTCCTATCGGAATCAAAAGCTTCAACAATTATTATTATGAGTACCTATCCTCTATAAGTCATAACGGTCTCAATGTATTCAGATTCAAAGCAACAAACACACAACACTACATTGAGAAATGCACACAAAAAAAACTTAACTTTATGTTGTAGGTACATAGTATATCGATGTAACGTGCACCAGATTCCCGGCAACCGGTCTGGATTCCTCCCATAATGAGCATGGCATTCCTTGGCGCGCGCTGAAACATAAAACTCTATAAGCCCTGACTTGACTATGGTGACCATGCTTTCCGAACTAACAAAGACTATGTCACTTTTATGGAAAACAAGCTTTTGCCCGCGGCTTCGCTCGCGTTAATTAACCTCAAAAACACTCTTAACACACTACTAAAGTTTCTATAATAATATAATTCAATCATGATTCGAAAGACACGTGGCGCTATCTATGAACGTTATTGTTGTTTTCCTCGGGAACAGTACTTTTTTTCGGGATGAAAGGTACCCTATGTCCGTTTCTGTACACCTGACAACGTATATGCAAAATTTCAGGATGATCGGTTCAGTGGTTTAGGCGTGGAAAGGTAACAAACTTACTTTCGCGTTTATAATATTAGTTAGGATGTTTTATTTTGTCTTCTGAAACGGAGGGAGGGCTGACTTCTTCTACGTGTGTTAGCCAAATTCTTAAACTTCTTACCAAAACCCAAAACGTAGAGGTCCTTGTGAGTTTGTCCGGGGCAGTAATACCACAATACCTATTTCTACCGTCAAGCAACATTGCTGTTGACCAGTATTGGTGAAAGTTAAGGTTATCAACGCATCGGCAACAATCTGTGGGTGTGTGAGGTGTTTATAGGTGGCGGTAATCACTTTCCATCAGGCAGGCCATCATCCTGAAACGTAAAATACAAAAAAAACTTCTAGCTGTAACGTAATATATTTAGAAAAGGTTTATTAAGGAACAACACACTGCACAAAACAAATTACAATAACTTGAATATTACAAACTATTTTCAGTTCAACGATCAAAATGTTCTTCATTCATAGAATAAGATTTTATTTGTTTTTATATGGATCAAACAGCTATCCAACTACACAGTAATTAAATTACTAAGTGCTCGCACTTCTAAATATTCAGATTCCGGGAAACGGTTCAACACCTGATCCTAAAACAACAACTTCCATTAAGCGCTAATTACGAAACCTACGCGAAGCTTTTCAATATAACTTTACGCTAATTATCAGTTATAGGGCTTCGTGGATGGAGGTAGTGTCGGTATTATACCTCTTACGTCTCGTAATCGAATCAGATTACATTTTAGAACAAATCTCATCGTCAATTTTAGATATGCAACGTTGATTTGTCGGTTCTACTATCGTCTTTATATGTTTAAAACCTTACATTTAGATTTTACTAAAATCTTAAGTACGTTTACAGTCACAAATCTCACGTACACAAACACCCAGCCCCCTTTTTCAAAAGCACACCGCGTCTGCCAATGCACTCTTTATAGTTTGACTGTTCAAACCATCTGCAAATTTCACGAAGAACAAGGCCCAGTGGGTAAACTTTCGGCATTACTTTCTTTTTTAGGGGATCCGTAAGTCCAGCGTTGGACTGCTATAGGATCTGTCTTTCTCTCTCGTGACCGCACGAGGTACCTAACTATACGAGAATAGCTCTTACCGTGGTCAAAAGATTAATCAGTCAACAACGCTGGTAGCGGAGCTGAGTGCCCAGGGTACGCCGGACGTACTTAAGTATCGTCACTTCATGGACATATGCAATTTGAATTCGGATAGCTACAGTTGTTCCTCAAGGGTATACAAAAAGCGAAATCTTCACAAATAAAGCCACGAACAAAAGCTAGTAAATACATAAAATGTAACAGTTCTGATAGTGTTCCTACGTTAAAACAGTTGAAGTCGCCTCCAGAGATTCGACTCAAAGAGAAGTAAATATTCCGCTTTCTCAGAAATCTTTATGAAGCTAACTTTGTAATGTGCTTGTTTAATGTGCGATATGTGAGCTTTCGTTTGAAACAAAGTAAATAATCTCTTATTTAATGCATTGTAATTTAATGAATAGGTAATGTCCTTGTGCAAGAACATTACAAAACGTATTTCTTTGGTTCGACTTATCTAACGTTGGATAACTTTTTATGTGGAATAAATTTGACATTTTGACAGATTATCTGCTGTCACAACACACACACAAGCTGTCAAAACTTAACTCTATCCTAGTTGGAAAAGCGGCCCTTAGTGATCTTTGTTTTTTCTTTTATTTAATAATAGAAATTTTTTAAATGGCCATTGTTTTTGTCACAAATATCTAGATAAACAGATAGTTCAAGTTTATCTACTTTGCGTTTCAGTAGGAGCAATGCTCCTCATGGTCGGGAGCGGGGATGCGTGGGAAGCCATCGCGCATCGCCTCCTTTTCCAAGGAGGTAATGATCACCCTTAGAGGCAAAATGCACTAAATTGCCCTCGTTAGGTAGGTCGTTGGAGCCAAAAATGTGACAGCATTTGTTTTTATACAATTTGACAACCATGCGGTATTTGCAGTAGTGTTTAGGGAGAAGCCACACGATGCGGTACGGCTCCGGCGCGGCGCCTGAGCGGTGCCGCTGCGGAGTAATACAACATACAAATTTCCATGGTATACCACCCGGTGCGATGCGGCGCCGCGCCGCACTCTTACCGGACCAAGACGAGGGGGGAGGGTGTATGCGCCGGAGTGACGTCGCTCCGACGTCGCAAACCGTAGATGTGTTGACGGAGAGCTGGTTCACACGGTGCGGTGCCGACGCTGATGCGGCAAAATGGTCGCCGTGCGGCGGCGCGCCGCACCGCACCGCACCGTGTGGGTTCTCCCGTAGGCCTTAATTACACAGAAACGGCATGAGGCGCAGGCACGGCGCAGGCGAATCACTTTCATACATTTTTCGTGCCGCTTCAAATTTTTTTCGCACAAAATGCCGTATCTGCGCCTTATGCTGTTTCTGTGTAATTCACGCTTTACGTGGGTGTCCCAGTCTCTCCCCAGCTTTTCACAGATCTTTGGCCATTTTTAATATTAAAGTCTCTACCGAGAAAAAACATGGTTACCCTAATCACAAGCGCTTGATAACTCAGTATGTCTTGACAAAAATTGGTTTCACTACGATAGCGTGCGCCCGTCTATGTTACCTACCCGCATTTATAACAAAGTTTAAAATAAAAAATAATAACGTCTGTTCGAAAGTTTAATTTTTGTTCAGTTTTGTTTGATAGATATTGTAGTATTTTTTATTAGGAACATTGTTTAAAGATCGCGCTCGTATGTAAATTGTTATTAATAGGTAAATGAATTATACAGGGTGACTGGAAATTCGACCTGTCCCTTGAAAGGGGTTGTACTAAAGTACATTGGCAACAAATGAACCCCATCAACTATGGATCGGAAGTGAGTGGTTTCCGAGATACGAGGTTTTTAAGATATTTTCCGACTTCTTGTCGAAAAAAGACTTTTAAAAAAATCTTCTAATTTCTGGGCACTCAGTGATACTTTTCTAAAAACTGGTAAACTAGCATCACTTTAGAAAAAAATACGGCACAAAATTTGCACAAAATTCTCAATGTCTGAAAATAAAAGGTCTTAAGTAACAAGACTTTTTATTTATTTGCATTTTATTTACGAAAATCGACATGAATTATTCGAAAAGAACGTGTGACGCTTGGCATTCAAATTGAAGACATTAGTTTCTTGTTTTATAAACTTAATCTCGGAGACCACTCATTTCGGACCCACAGTTGATAGGGATCAATTTGTTGCCAATGATCTCTAGTATAACCTGTTTCAAGGAATAGGTCGAATTTCCAGTCACCCTATTTAGTAAAAATCCTCCTAAGTTCATCCAAGCGAAGGCAGACTAACACGTTTCGTGCAGTGGCTAAACGATTGGCTTCTGCGCTACGGGTCGTGGTGAGTTCGATTCCCACACAGAACAAAAATTTGTATGGCCTACAGGTGGTTGTTGCGAGTCTGGGCGTTTGTGTGTGAGATTTGTGTCTGCAAACGCACCCACGATACGAGAGAGATCTTAGTGTGGAGCAAAGTTTTTCTTAAAAAAAAAAAAGAAAAAAAAAACATCTAAATGCGAGGGCAAGAGTCTAAAAATTAATTTGAAACGATGAACGTCTCGCGATCAAAGGTACAATATATTCATAAGTACCGTACTTAGTGTTAATCGCGTTACTTGATCATCCTTTGAAGAGGATGTTTAGGCAATGTCTTGGAGATATTAGATTTCATACATGTACCTTTGTCTATACGACAACTATACCGGGTGTAATGGATAGTGTGACGAAAACTTAAACAGTGAATTTAGCTTATTATTCAAAATTGAAAATAATGCTTGGAATTTTCCGACTTTTCCGATTTTTCATATAACTAATTTTACTTTTCTGCGGTAAAATAACTAATTCAATAAAGACACAAAGCATTTTGCAAAAATAAATTGGTTTATTTGTTTCGGAAAATTCAGAATATTTCGTTGATACTTTCCACAAATTTTCAATTCGAAATAATGAGCTGAATTCACTGTGTCAATTGTTGGCAAACTGTTCTTAACAAACAGTTTATTTACCTTTTAAAACAATAAAATACTTATAGGCAGATAGGAAATTTCCAATAAATTCGGAAAATTCCGAGAAAAATATCCATTTATTTTCAACTAGATTTTGCCCGCGGCTTCGCTCGCGTTAATTCAGAATTTGACAATCAACTCATAACACACTTCTAAAGTTTCTATGATGCGCAAGACACGTGGCGCCATCTATTATCATTATTGTTGTTTTCCTCGGGAACAGTACTTTTTTCGGGATGAAAGGTACCCTATGTCCGTTTCTGTAGGTACACCTGACAACATACATGCAAAATTTCAGGATGATCGGTTCAGTGGTTTAGTCGTGAAAAGGTAACAAACAAACAAACTTACTTTTGCATTTATAATGTTGGGATTTTAAAGTTTGTTTTTTGAAAAGATAGTTCTCTCCTGTGGATCGTAGAGGTTGCTATGAGATTATAATATATCAATTGGGCATAATAGCATCTTTTTGCTCTTACAAAACCTGTGGGTTACGAGTACCAACAATAACAGAATTAGAAATTAAGATCAAATGAGGGTAGATGAAGATATCCTTGCTTCACGAAGATGACAACTGCTCCACCACTTTTCACTTTTTAGTCTACCCGTGACCACAGCCGGTGTCGGTCGAAAAATCGGGATAAAAAAGGTTTTGTTTCCTTTAAATATTCTACTGTGGGTATCATTAGTACTCTATTCAATATAATATTAGACAAATAAGATCTATTTTGGCAATGAAATGTATAGAAATAATAAAAATGTTTGCTAGTAATTCAACACAGTATTATGCTTTTATGAACCTTAATGATCAATCAAGATGAGCTGAAATCCTACTTAAAGAAATGGTTCAAAAGATGTTCGTACTTCGGTAGACCACTTTTGTCTAATGTTATATTATTATGTACCTAATAGTCCCTGTCTTTCAACTCATGTGAACGGTAAAGAAACATCGGGGAACATGCACACCTAGGAGGACACAAAAAGTTATCTTTGTTATGTATAGTCCGCCAACCCGCACCAGCCGTGCGAGCACGGATCTTTTTATCGAGTCGATTCGAGAAATTTATCTATTCCAAACGTCAAATTTGACATAAGATATAGATAAAACGACAGCAGTTGTCGTTTTATCTTATGTCAAATTTGACGATTAGAATAGATAAATTTCTCGAATCGACTCGATAAAAAGATCCGTGCTCGCACCGCAGGCCAGCGTGGTAGACTAAGGCCTAAACCTTTCCCATTCTGGGAAAAGGCCCGTGACCAGCAGTGGGTCAGTAATGGCCTGATTATAGACCGTGAAATTATTGTACAACAATACTTACAAACCAAACATAAAAATACGTCACTCGTATTTTACACTCTTTTTTCATCAGTTATTCCTCTCAACCTAAAAAATCGCACGACTTTTTGTTGACTCCATACTTTACTTCAACACATAATACCACTCTCCACTTGAAATACAAATAAACAAACAAAACAAAGTCGTAGTAAATACCACAATAATTGGCAAGTCATCGTTACTTCGTACAATAACTTGGAATAACGCGCAGCTACAAAAGATTGAAGCAATCATCGTTAAATTAAGTCATTGAGAAGACATGGGAAGATGCGACACATCGTACAAGAGCGTTCTGTGGCAGATACGTTTGTAGTCTAGCCATTTAAACTTTCTATAAAAGGGAAACAAACCTGTGATTGTGAAACATTCATTTTCGTAAACACTTTCAATCACGTGGGTCGTGTCTAGGTCATCCAATCTTGGTATCCCGAGATACCGGAATCCCGCAAGTTCCGCGAGATTTGCGGGATTAAGGATTAGCATAAGCATGCCCGTGAGCATCGTGAGCATTGTTTATGTTTTAATTTTGTTAACAGTTAGAAGTTGCTGCAATGAATCTAATTACGTTTGTGAATACTCGTTTAAATTAGTTTTTGCGCATATTTAGACTTTTTATAAGTTTCTTTGCAAAGTTTACGACAAAAGACAAATCAAAAATGTCACGTGCAGTGCAGTACAAAACTTTTTGAGATTTAATCAAGTTTGGAAACTTTTTTTAAATCTCAAAACTGTTTAAGGGCTGAATGTAAATTATGCAATTTGAAAATTAAAAGTCTTTAAACTACTGCTAGATCGACGATGTTATATTTTCTCCGAAATTATTTCCCACAAAAGATAACTTAATTTTACTAAATTAGATTTGAATTTAACATTTTCTCATAAATAAAAGTAGTAATTAAACTTCTATAGATTTATATTTTTACCATATTAAATCGTTTTTACAACACAATCACTTAGAGGCAGGTTCACACAGCTCGGCATGCAGCATTTACACATGTGGGTTGCAAAAAAATATTATTATTTCTGTTAGATCTTCTCTCGTGCACGAGTCGGCACGAGCTATAAGAAGATCGCTTCTGTCTTAGAGAAAAGATTAGCCAGTCAGCAAGAACCAACCTTGCTGACTGGCTAATCTTTTCTAGTGAGGCTGACTGCCCAGGATGCGCCGCTGGACGTACTTAAGTATCGTCGCTCGTGGAGGCTTTTCAATGATGTTAGATAGATTCTCAGTTTATTGTCTAAGATGGGAAATATGCTTGTAAATGCAATATATTACCCGTAAGTGTACAAGGAAACCTGCCTACTACTAGAGTCATATCTGTGTATGAAGAAATGATTCATATATCTATGTTACATTGTCATATATATCTATGTTACATTGTCATATATCTATGACTCATAGATTTATGATCCTAGATTTAAGATAGTTTAATATCCCCCTTAGGGACGGTAATAACTTGTATGTACACATTGTACCTATCCTCCCATCTGTGACATGTACCAACTTTGTCCGCGTTGTTTTATGTTGAACGTAAAGTGGTTATAATCGCGCCCGGCGGCATCACATTTATAGCAAATTCGTTAACCCCTTCTTTACGGTTCGCGGAACGACTGTTTTTATTATGTCGTATGTTTATCCTCTTGGGTGGTGAAATTTTAGAGATTCGTGGGTAAATTGCAGAGCAATACGAAGTTCAAAATAATATTGAAATTTGTTATGCATAGAAATGTGTTTTGTTTTAAGGAATTGTTTAGATGTCATCCTCTAAAGAATATATTAACATAACATAACGTAATATCACGCCTGTATTCCACAAAGGGTTGGGCAGAGGTGTATTGGTATAACGGATTGGTGTCCGCAACTCCACGTCGGAGCGCGTATTTTACGTGACGGGTGGTAAGTGTAATCACTCGATCCACTCTAACTCCTCGAAAAAGGCCAGCACACCCTTGATGTTGCTGGTGATCTCTCGGAGAGTACCTGGGTTTCCGAAGTACTTGGCCCTGTATGTGGGGACCTCAGGGCAATTTAGTAGCACGTGGGCTGCCGTCTCGTCCTCCCCCATACATGCTCAGCACAGTGGGCTGTCTGTAACTCCAATGACAAAGAGGTGTTTGTTAAAGGATCCACGGTCAGTGATGGCTGCTGTGACTGTGCGTAGTAGTTGTTTTGACAGTCGGAGTGCTCGTTTAGTGAGTCGACCTTCAATGACGGGAAGCGCCTCCTTGGCCTGCCTACACTCGCCATGGTTAAACCACGATTCGTTGTGTTGGTCTCTGGTGCGTTTCTTTACCAGGGTGCGTAGGTATACGAAGGGGAATGGTAGTATGGGTTCGGGACCCACCGCATCCATGCTCGATCCCCTTCTGGCGAGCTCATCTGTTGCTGAGCAGAGGTGTATAGTACACCCTTATTTTTCAGTTATCTTTAAGTATACAGCGTGTCCCAGAAAGTAGTGTCAAGCGGAAGTCCAGAGGTAGAACATTCTTTGAGGTATCCAAATCACCCCCATGTATGTTCCGCGATTTTTTGTAGTTTTCGAGTTATGAATGTTTTTCATGTTTTTTAATCAAACTCTGACTATAACGACATTTTTGATCATAGTGACGTGAATAGTTGAGATACATGAGTAATTTTTTTTTCTACGTTAGCTGATTAGTGACTCTATCGAATGCATAAACATTTGTAACCATAGACGTAACGGATGCGTTACAAAAAAATATTGAATTGTCATAAAGTTAAAACCCTGCATGTTTCCTAAATCTTTGTGGGTGATTTAAAAATAAATCTCCCTAAACTTTTTTTGTCAGATGTATTTTAAAAACTTATCCATTTTATCAGCTGTTTACCCTGTAAATTTCATCGAGCTATCTCTACGACATCACAATAAAAAATTCATTCAAAGCATACAATATCGAATGTTCCAGTTGTAAAAGGGTGAATGAAAAATTGATTAAAACTAACTAATAATGTCTTTTTTAGTAACTCTCGACGCAAAAAGAGGGGTGTTATAAGTTTAACGTGTGTGTCTGTGTGTCTGTCTGTGGCATCGTAGCTCCTAAACGGATTTTGATTTAGTTTTTTCTTTTGTTTGAAAGGTGTCTTTATCGAGAGTGTTCTTAGCTATGATTCAAGAAAATCTGTTCAGCCGTTTGAAGATCATCAGCTCTTTTCTGGTTGTCGAAGGGATATGAGCAACTTCTACTGATCTGATCGTTTCGAAATTTACTATCCTGTGACTTCAATGATATTGATGACATGTGACAAGAAGGAGGTCATTACAACTTATCATAAACTTAAAAAATTAATAGGCACACAATACCTCTACTGTTAGTTGGGTATCATGCTGTTTCAGATGATGCTTGAGTATCAGGTCAAGATTACCATGTTATTGTAATGTCATTGAAGTCACAGGGTAGTAAATTTCGAATCGATCAGACCAGTAGAAGTTGCTCATATCCCTTCAACAACCAGAAAAGAGCTGATGATCTTCAAACGGCTGAACAGATTTTCTTGAATCATTGTTAAGAACACTCGATAAAGTCACCTTTCAAACAAAAGAAAAAACTAAATCAAAATCCGTTTAGGAGCTACGATGCCACAGACAGACACACAGACACACACGTTAAACTTATAACACCCCTCTTTTTGCGTCGAGGGTTACTAAAAAAGACGTTAATAGTTAGTTTTAATCAATTTTTCATTCACCCTTTTACAACTGGAACATTCGATATTGTATGCTTTGAATGAATTTTTTATTGTGATGTCGTAGAGATAGCTCGATGAAATTTACAGGGTAAACAGCTGGTAAAATGGATAAGTTTTTAAAATACATCTGACAAAAAAAGTTTAGGGAGATTTATTTTTAAATCACCCACAAAAATTTAGGAAACATGCAGGGTTTTAACTTTATGACAATTCAATATTTTTTTGTAACGCATCCGTTACGTCTATGGTTACAAATGTTTATGCATTCGATAGAGTCACTAATCAGCTAACTTAAAAAAAAAAATTACTCATGTATCTCAACTATTCACGTCACTATGATCAAAAATGTCGGTATAGTCAGAGTTTGATTAAAAAACATGAAAAACATTCATAACTCGAAAACTACAAAAAATCGCGGAACATACATGGGGGTGATTTGGGTACCTCAAAGGATGTTCTAGCTCTGGACTTCCGCTTGACACTACTTTCTGGGACACGCTGTATAAGAGGGGGCGAGCCTACAGCTTTCAATAGCGTTAATGTCGTACAATTTACATACTCGCTCTGTAACACTCCTTTAGGAAAAGTTTCCTTAATCAGAGATTTAGGTATACTCTTTGACTCAAAGTTGCATTTTGATGCACACATTGATCGCATCACTGCCAAGGGATTCCAATTATTTGGCTTCTTAAGGCGGACCTGCAATTCATTTAAGAAACCACACCACAACACCTTATTTGGTCCCAACTGGAATACGCCACGTGTGTTTGGAACCCACTTTATAATAAATACAGTGATCAGTTAGAATCAGTGCAACGTAACGCAATAATTAAGAAACCGAAGATATTTATCTTCGGTTTCTTAATTATAATTTTTTTAACCGGTGGCCATCATATCACACTCTTCTAGATAAATTATCTCTGTCAACTCTCAAAGTAAGGAGACTGTATCTTGATCAATCGTTCCTATACAAGATCTGTCACAATAAATTTGATTGTAATAACCTCATAAACCAAATATACCTTCGCATACCTAGTCTAGTCTAGTCCTAGTCTAGTTCCCAACGTATTCGTAATACTTATACTCACAGGCTATTTGCTCCGAAGCGGTGCAGGACCAACGCAGGAGAACGAGCTCCTTTACATCGATTAATGAAAAGTTACAACGATAATTTTGTTGATATCGATGTATTTGCTTTATCACTCAAACAATTCAAAAATTGCATTACTGAAAAATCTGACTGTAATTCCCTATAACGTCAGTTGTATTTCTAATTACCATATTATAATATACTTATTATTTGTTAATACTTAGATAGACAGTTTTTATGCAAAAGTTTGCTTGCAACTTGTTTTTTTTTTGCATTGCTCAGTGGATAACGGTGCTGGTTGCGTGATTACTTAAGAGGAAGGTTTGCGAGCGTGAGAACTTATTTTCGAACCCACACTTCGACATTTCTACTAATACAGCTGCATCACACAATGTAGTGTACACATACCAAAAAACAAAAGCGCACCGAAGGTTTATATTGTGGCACGCCGGGTTAAATAAACCTTCAGTGCGCGTTCGCTTCTGAAGGACTAGTAAGTATGTTGCAAAAAACGCGCAATGTATTAGCTATTTATTCACCGCACCGCGAGGCACGCGTACCCATAGTATTGGTGTCGTGAACAAAGGGTGGGGTCACAGTGTAATCGGTATTGACAGATTTAAACTTAGAATAATTACTGTAATTATAAATATTATTATTGTTGATTTTCTGTGTTTCTATTTTCGAATATAATGACACATAATTTTTGTTTGGGAATATTTTAGGGTATGTAAATGTTGCGAGGGAAGATAAGAGCCAACATAAAAATGAAAACGAGATAATGTGTGATTGATTTGTAATGAAAAACAATTCATGTACATAACTCAATTACTGGGTATAGTAATTTTTTTTTCTCAGTTTGATATTTTAAAATTATATTTTATTATAAAAAAATTATAGGTACATCTTAGTACACACGGCTACAGATCAAGCTGTACATTTCCAGTATAAGCTGATCTCGCATTGTATAGGATTTCATTACAGGCAGTGTAAACTGGAAATTTATAGCTTGATGTGTAGTCGTGTGTACATACAAAAATTAATGCTTGATAAAATTATTTTCTTTAATTTATTTATTTATTGCTTGGGGCTGCTGACATCAGATAAAACATTTTCGCTGTTCCGTTTCTTTGATTTTCTTTCAGATTCTCGTTTTTTAATTGCCTCAATTAAATAATTGGGCTCATTTATTTCCATTTTTCTGTCTAATCTTGAATCTGTTATTTCCATACAAGCATACAATCAAGATGAAACTTTTGTAATTTTCTTTACGTTTTCCCATTTCTATCTGAAATAGTAATAATATGCAGAAAAATATATTAACAAGAAATAGAGAACCCTTCAGCTGACAAGCTATCAAACGTCAAAATTGACAAGTCTGCCCACGGCCTTGACGTAGCTATGAAACGTGGTAAAATAAGGAAATCATTATACTAATAATAAGTGAAAAAGTTCTCACTGGGGCCTCTGCGCGTTGGACCTGTGTCCCCGTGTATGCCTTCCAAAGGACCGGACATATTCCGCACGGAAGATGAGCCGTGATCTCAAAGTGAAAAATATATATACCTATATAAAACTCACAATATATTCGGACACAGTGTCCGAATTGACATATTTTAATTTCAATATTGTTTTCACTGATGATTCGGACACCAATAAAAAAAGCTGTTTTGTACAGTCAGATAAAAAACTTTCAACGATACCTTAATAATTGTGGAAATCCGTTCTCCACCCAGCCTATAGTTTAAAAAAAACAGTTTTTAACCAGATTATAACTAAAGCAGCCGTTTTTAATAAATAATATTATAAACCCACATACATAGATAGATACGTGCTTTGGCAGTCGGGTAAATAAAGATGGGGTATTCCTCGAAGCGCAACCACTTTGAACCGCACCAAAAGTATTCCTTGAAACCCACCAACGATGAAACATAGAGAATAGAACAAAGGATTCGAGATAAATTATATCGATAGACGTTTTAAAATGCAACTGTTGTTTGTTTATTTATTAAAATTACCAGGAAAGCAGAAATGAACTGGGACTAGGTGCTTAAGCGACTTACCTCCAGTTTCTGAATTAAATTCGGGATAAGCAATACTTAAGTAGTATTTGAGTGCTGAGTTGTCAAAAAGATGCTTTAAAATACGTATTTTTTTTGACAACTCCGTACTCAAATGTTACTTAAGTACTGCTTGCTTATCCTAGAATTCTCAATTCAGAAACCGGAGGTAAGTCGCTTAAGCACCTAGTTGCAGTTCATCTCTGCTTTCCTAGTAGTTTTAATAAATAAACAATAAGGGCAGCTGAATTTTAAAACGTTTATCGATATAATTTCACTACGAATCCTTCATGCTCTTTCATCGTTGGTGCGTTTCGAAGAATACTTTTGGTGCAGTTCAAAGTGGTGAGTTCACAAAGCTATTTATTACTGAAAGATGCCACCTTAAAGCCACAAATAGTTTTGGTAACGCGTTTTTTGCCACATATTAAAACTTTTTTATGACTGTACTAAAAAGCTTCAATAATTTGATGGTGTCCGAATATTCAGTGAAAAAAATATTGAAATTAAAATGTGTCAATTTGGTCACTGTCAGAGTCGTCTGTCTTATTGTTCGAAGAGTGAAAAAATGCAGTCATGTCACGACACTCGCAACCCACCCTTATGCCTTGTGCGTAGATGTTTTGAGAGCTCGGCTCGAATTACAAACGGACGTGCTGTCACCTTGGATTCTAGGATGGCACTGAAAATTTTTCGCGTGCGTACTCTTTTATAAAACAAATTACGGGAGAGTATTGCTCCATACTAAAATGTATGGGGAACGGAAAACAATTTCCGTAAAAAATTAACAATGTTGAGACGTAGATTACTCTCATTTGGTTTGATTTATTAAAATAATAAAACGGTAGACGTGTTATTCATACTTTCGTGTCACGATTAAACTAAATAGATTTTTATATATTCCTTTAAAATTACGTAAATTCTGCAAATAGAAAAGGTCGATATAGATGTTTTTGAGGGAATTTAACAATTTTTTTTCTCGAAATTAATGATGATTTCGCAAATATCTCGCGGTGAAACTCTTGGTACATCTATTAAGGTTCTTCATTATTTTTTTTACGTAATTCCATGCGGAGAATTTATAGAAATTTCGAAAACAGTAAGTGCCTTTTTAGGTGTTTCTTAAGGACTCGCCTCTTAAGTGTTTTATAAGTTTTTTGTAGTATTAAGCATTATTACGCAATTGTTTGTTATCCTAAAGAAATAAAATAAAATCCAGTCTCCGGACTACTAATGAGAAATTCCACACGGAAAAACCCAATAACCCATTGCCCGATCTGAGGATCGAACCAAGGACCTTTAGCTCAGCGGTCACGCTTCCGATCATTAGACCAACAAGGTAGATAAAGAATATGTTATCACAAGTTTTTTTTTTTTAATTCTTTTCCTTGGTCGCGTTTTATATCGACCTGATAGAAAGACCAGACAGGGTCTAAGATGGAGCACACGAATCCAAGTAACAGAGATATAAAGGGATATACCTATACCCCTATGTCTCTAACATACTCACGACGGAACACTACTCGGCGCCGGACTTTAATGAGATCATGCTATGACAACCTCAACCCAACCAAAACTTGAAATTGGCCTGGGGTCTTTCTTTGCAGTCATTGTCAAATCAATTGAATAATTCTAGGGAAACCTGTGCGAGGCTCGTGGCTAAATTACAACAGCGTGGATCACGATTTGTAAGTCAGTCCATCCGTCATGGTCAGTCCGTGGATGGGTGACCATTTATTAGATATCGAAGCCCCTCCGCTCCGTGCGTCGAAGCGCACGTCAAATCTTCGGTCCCGAGCATCATACGAATACCTATGACAGTCTTTATGACAGTCAGAAGCCCGAAAGTCTGACAACCGGTCCAACCTCAGGATGTTGGCATTGCCCTGTAACTGGGTTGCGGAGGTCTGATAGCAGTCGCTTTGTGTAAAATACTGGTATTGAGCCGCATCTTCCGTGCGAGCACGGATCTTTTATCGAGTCGATTCGAAAAATTTATCCATTCTAAACGTCAAATTTGACATAAGGTAAAACGACAGCAGTTGACGTTTTATCTAGATGTTATGTCAAATTTGACGTTTAGAATAGATAAATTTGTCGAATCGACTCGATAAAAAATACGTGCTCGCACCGCTAGTTAGACTGGAAGCTGACCGGAAAAGTCTAGGCAGAACAGGGAACATTGTTATAATGAACACGCTAGGCTTATTAATTTATCATATTGTGACTAATAAACAAGTGAACGCTGCATAATAATGATTTAGTAGGTAGCTTCACAAAACACCGGAAATCGAAGCCAACACTGACATTCATTTAAAATTGAAAATCCTCAACTGTTATCAGTTATTTTAATCCCGAATGCATTGAAATACTACATAAATCATGCTTTACAATTTCCGGAAAAGATAAACAGAGCAAGCCAACAGTTTTTTTTTTTGCTCCATACAAATGATCTACAAAGTAAATATGTACGGCTTATCGGCTTGTCCGCGAGTATCTGACTAAAAATACAGAGTTGAATTAAAACGAGGCTTTTACCGGATTTGCTATACTATATCGCCTTTATTTGACAGTATAAATATAAGTTTATGTTCTGCGGCAATCGTTGATCATTATTTGGAGGAATTTTCGGGAGTACAGGGTTGTAATAGGGGCGGGAGATGTGTGGTGGTATTGGCTCCAAATTAGACACGATAGTATTATTTGTAAAGATGTTGTGATAGGCAATAAAAGTTAAAATTATAAAAATCCACCTGGTACCTACAACCGGGTATTTACAAAACTGCTATTAATTTGCTGTTTTTCGGTACATTTTGCAATCAATCCGTGAAACTTAGCTAGATGTTATGGTAAGCTGCGGATAGACTTTTGTCTAAAAATGGAAGAGAAAACATTTTTAAATTTGTTAATTTATAATTATGTAATATAAATTTTTCGTAGCCTCCACCCACGAAAATACTGAAAATGGGGTGAGTTTCAGTACATTTTCCTGAAGAATTCAGGGGTTTTAATAAATAAATACAATACCATTAATTAGCAGACATATTAACGTTAACCTGGTAGAGAAAAAAAATAAGAAAATGTTTGGAATATGCACAGGAAAATAAAAAATCATTTTTAATTGTTTTCATATATTTTGCTAGGCAGATGAACCTTAATTGTGTAAAAATAAAGTTGGTTTTCCATCTGTCATTTTACTGTCAACCATTTGTGAGTAGACTCGAGTCACTTGACAGCAGAAATAACCGGTCAAATAGATCCCTCCACGGTCACAAATATTTGAGTTGACCTAACTTGAAGATAAAGGTACGCTGTGTGTGTGTTGTCCGTCCGCAAATCGGAATTTTACTTTTTACCTACGCATTCTGCAAACGCGTCCTTAACAGTTTTTACTGGTTTCTCTTAAAGTTTCTGAGTGCTAGTCTTGCCACATAAAACTAAAAACACGAAATATACATACCTACGTAAAATATCCTGAAGAGACTATATCACATCATTACTAAAGTGCCGTGAAAGCAAAGTCATTAAAAGAAACTATAATTCCAACATCATCGTTCCAAGTTTTTACTTCAAAAATTCTCACGATAATGTCAACATAAATTATAAAAAACATATTTAAATATTTTATCTCCAATAAAATCTTAGATGTAAAAACAGCCGTTAAGCGAAAACCATTTGCAAACTGAAATTAGTAAAGTTTTCGCATCATTTTTGCACCCCTGAACATTTTCACGTAGTTTCAATCTTGATATTGCACCCGACGTGATGGTATGTTATAAAAGTGGTTTTTAATGACGTTTATTACGTGGGAATGGGGGAAAGTGGGGAATTTAAACTGGTCATATTTTTCTGGAAACCTGTCTCAGTATGTTTGCATTTTCCGTGATCTTATCTCATTCTGACTATTAAAATATTTGGTTTATTGTATACAACGTTATTTTTACTTTATGCGAAAACCGAGACACCCCAACAAGATTTTCATCAGAACTACCTGAATATGTGTTTTTTTTTAGTAAATCTCCAAGTTACACCTTAGTTTATGTCGCGTTAAGTTCGCTAAAAAAGTGTGAAATGCCTGAGATGTGCTATGCAGGAGTTGTCTAATACACGGAAACTGACCGAGCTGACCATTTCAAGCCTCAAGGTGTCTATTCCCGTCAATTGTTATGGGTAGAAACCTACTGAAACAAAATTGAAATTTATGAAAAAAAAAAAACAAAAAAAAAAGTGGTGAAAAAAATATGTCAATCGATTCTCCTAGTGATTCTGAACAAACTAATTTCAAGTTTCGCATATACTAAAACTAACCTTGTATAATCTATATAAATAAAAAGAAAAGTCCTGACTGACTGACTGACTCATCAACGCCCAGCCCAAACCCCTGGACCTAGAAAGCTGAAATTTTGCACAGAGGTTCCCTTTATAATGTAGACAAGGAATAAGGAAGGATTTTTCGAAATTCAACCCCTAAGGGAGTTAAATAGGGGATGAAAGTTTGTATGGAAAATCGTCTCTTAACGGGTTCAAAATTTCACGCAAGCGAAGCTGCGGGTAAAAGCTAGTAAAGTAATAGATGACTGCTTCGTTGGTCTAGCAGTCGCAAACGCGACTGCTGAGCGTGAGGTCCTGGGTTCGATTCCCAGGTCGGGCAAAGTGATATTGGGTTTTTCCGTGTGGAATTTCTCAGTAGCAGCCTGGAGTCTGGATTTGTGCCCGGTCGATGGCAATAGGTTCGCCCCCTATTACATGGGACGTAAACATAAACGGTGAAATGTGGGTGTACTATACACAGATACCTCTGCCAACCCTCCGGGGAATACAGGCGTGAGTTTATGTAATTATGTAAAGTAATAAATAGTTCAAAAATATTATATAGAATGATTTATCTCTGATTTGAGGATGACATGAGGATTTGTTTAATCCTACAGAATGAGTATATGTCTAAGCGCCTGTTTCACCACCTTCATGTAAGTTCCCGTTATATTACTTAGCAGATAATTTCATAGAAATTCTGTTTCGTTTTTGAATTTATTCGGTAAGTAGTGACTACTCAGACATCGTGAAACAGGCCCTAAGATTACTAAGATATGTCAACAGTTTATAAGTATATATTGCTATACACCATAATGTACTCTATTTTAAGTGGAATAAATTTCATTTCATTTCATTTCAATAAAGTAACCGTTTTTTAATGTTAATTTTCTATAATTTTACTTCGTTTAATTGTACATTAAAGATGTTTTGGTCAAGGAGAGCAACACAACTCGTAAATATGGTGGATCGGAATTATGTGAAATGTCATTTTGACAACTGTTGACATGTCATACGATGAAAAGATAGGTTTATGACTGTCAAAGTTGTCAAACCCATGTCAATGTCGAACATAACTGTCATGGCTACCAGAAAAAAAGGGTTAACATATTATAAAACGTCCCCAAATAATAATTCCAGTACAAGAGTACTTTTCTTCAAGTTAATTTATTTGTATTTTTATGGAAATCCCCTTTTTAAAAAAAAAAATCTATATACTGTACATAGTGGTGGCCCAAAATCAAACATCTTTGTAGTCCTTACTAATTATAGACAGGTATGAAATCGTTTCTGATAAACTCAAAAATCCTTTTGTGTTTTAAGTTTATTGTCGCAGTAAACGTATGCCATGCCAGCGCTCCTAATAAACCTTACATAAAATCAGTCGTCTCCAAATGCTGCGCAATGCATAATATGCACCCGAGTGCACCCATAATCCGTCCCTGCGTATGCACCCAAGAACTCATCCAATAACAAATGTGTGGCCCTAAATTACACATTATCACGTGGAGCCGGTACAGTCGCGCGCATAAATTAATACCACAGTTATTCCTGATTTACGAGCGTGACAAATCAATTTCGCAGCTGTACTGAAATAACTTTACAAACGATGGATGAGGTTTTATTGTGATGGTTGCGTATTATTTATCTTCATAAAGGATTAATGTCATATTTTCCATGCAGTTTGTTTCTGAAACTTCCGGAAATTATACAGGTAACTGCATTTTATCCGTCACCAACTCTAAGTCTGATGATTAACTTTATGGTGTTAAATGTCAGTGGTAAGAGTCATGGCAATCATAGAGTTTCTGTTACAATCGTAATCTAATCATTATGCCAGCTAAATTATTTATTTATTTAAAAATCAGAACGACATAAAGCCAATTACACTGATAGTTACACATAACATAAGTACTGAAATTAATTAGTATAATAGATAATAGAATCTAAAATATTAACCCTTTCACTCAGTCTTCTCGCAATACACCAAGCATTCCAACAATATCACCTTCCATTCATCAGCAAATAGATCCAGTGAAGGATTCGATTCCAGGAGAGCGTTGAGTGCATTCAGCATCCTTGGAATGGGTGACATAGATCGCGCAATCGTGCGACAACGCGGCTGCGCAAACAAATTATGCCGTACATATTATGCCGTACAAATTATGCCGTACAAATTATGCGCTATGTTGTACTGTTGTCTCGTCCACACAGGGCACAAATAACGAATTTGCGATACATGACTCTTGTGATGTTGCGCGTAATGTTTGCAACTTATCCCGTAGCAAAATGTTGCAGCACATGTATTGCGTCATGTTGCGCGTCATATATCGCAACATACACGCATCAAAAAAAGTTTGCGATCACTAGCATAATTATGTATGTGAAGATTCCGAATTCAAAATCCAACTGAAATCTGATTTATATTTATCTAGATAACTGTCAATCTATATTTATCATGATAATTATCGCTTTGAATCCCGATTAGAATATTCGGCTTCAAAAAGGCTACATAATTATTCAAAGTGATCGCAAACTTTTTTTGATGTGTGTATGTGTGGACAAAATTGGAAGTAATACCTGTGTGTTGCTGTGTGTAGACAATGGATGATGGGGCCATCGCCCATTGTCTGTATACCCAAGTAACACTAACCATATTTCTGTGGAAGTAACAGCTTTAAAACAGCTGAGATTCTTTCCAGCAGTGCGAGCACGGTTCTTTGATCGATAAACTTCTCGACTCGATAAAAGTTTAAACATACCGAATTTTATCGAGAGTCGGTAGCACGGAACTTGCCTCGGTATCTTTATCGAGCCTTGTCGACGGCTGTCTTCTCGATAGCTTATCGACTTTTCAAAATGGCAACACCAGATTTAAAAATATGATTCACTCATGTAAACTTTATTTTATTTACGAAATAATCTTCTCCTGGTTATTTCTCGCGACTGAAAACTATTTCGTTATATTATTTTGTTAGAAATATTGTAAACATGTTTTTATAATCTTTGTAAGATTGTAAAAAATATTTAAAATATAATTTTAGTGGCTTAAAGTCTGTCAAAAAAGAGTAGAAAAATTGGGGGCACCACCAGTCATACATTATTGAATTAAACTTAAATTCACGTCTCTAAATTTCGTTTGTGGATTCTTTTCATGTTACGATGCGCTCTGTTTTCAACATCTAACAAAATGAATTCTCCAAAAGCCATTTGTTTTGCTAAAATAGCTTCAAAGAATCTTTATCTACCAACTTTTAACTGACGACAACAATTCGTGATAATTCGAGAAATTTACCAATAAGAACTGTCAAAACTCGACATAATCGATAAGATTTGTCGATTATATCGAGGCCTCGATAAAATACGATCCGAGCTACCTTTGTCGTTTTATCAATATCTTATGTCAAATTTGACGTTTAGAATAGATAAATTTCTCGAATCGACTCGATAAAAAGAACCGTGCTCGCACTGCAGGTCAGGTCAACATTAAAATTCACGACATCAACCGAAAATTTTATTTTCTTATGAAAAGCATTTAAACTTAATTAGTTAGTTTTTGATATTTTATTGTCAATAAACTCGCTGAAACTGTGTACGGTTTCAAATGACCGTCTTAAGTACTACGCGCGCGATACTAAAGATTATTAAACTGGTTACGGGCGGTTATAAGCGGAGTGAACCGGTTTTATCCAGTTTATGTGGCGATAGCGCCTTGAAATTGTTATTTTTATTCCCATTTTCTTTAGGATGTGAGCTAAAATTGGAAGAGATGTCGGCGTTAAATGCGTTGGCATTACCCATAAGACAAGGATAATGTTTTAAAGAAAATTGCTTGTTTATAATATTACCTATTGGAAAATATCTAGTTTCTAGTTCATTCTAGATTAGTCAAGAACATTCAGGATAAAATTACGTCATCAAAACATGTTAGGGCTCAACTAAGTATACACTTATATATGTATATCAGCGTGTAATTGTCCCACTACAGGGTAAAGGCCTCTTCTCATACAGAGAAGAAACGAGCATTGGTCAACATGCTTACTCACTGCAGGTTGGCGATTTCAGACCATTATTAAGTCCATGTTTCCTCACGATGTTGCCTTCGCCGTATGTCAGTGGTGTCTTAGATTAACTAAGAAAGTACATATGACATTGAACCCCCAACTCGGTACTTCAATAATTTTAAACGATCTTATGTTATAACAGTACCCATGTGCTTTTACTACCAACGAAATAAGTACCTACATAATGAACATTACTAAACGACTTTCGACGAGCAAAATAAGGTGTTCATTACATTTTATTGGCATACAATTACCTATTTAAATATAAAGTTAAATTAATGTCAAGATAAAAAGCGTACAGAAAACTTGGCACCACAAGTGGCAGAACCGTGGGTCTCACACACACAGCGATCGCCAGGGGGTGCTGCTTGTTTGCTCACTGTATACTACGGTTAACACCCGGTTTTCTCGCCAGTGATTTTTACAACATGTAAGTGTAACAAAGGAGAATGACCAAAAGTGATACCAAAAAGTCTCCTGCATCAAGATCAAAATATTATAGTAATTATTTTCATATTTTTTTACGACATTATGCGTCGGGGATTTGATTTTTGAACAGGGAATTTAATTTAAAGTAAAAAAGTGCTGACATTGTTTTATTCCCTTTACATGACGTTCCGTTTCACATGATTTATGATTACTATATCCTTGAATTTTGAAAGTGTCATGATCACATCTTTCAAAAAACATGTAAAAAAAATATATTTTACTGATTCTACTTTAATTAAAAACAACTAGAATAGAATAAAATTTTTATTTATACGATTATAATTTTTATCTATGGTTAATTGGCCGGTCATAGAGAGATGTAGAATGCAATAGATGAGGGTTACTGTTTTTAAAGCAATATTAAATTGTGTATCGACATGTCCACATTGTCAGGTTATTTAGATTATTTTTAAAATCTCTGAAACGCGCGTTTTGTTTACAAAAAGAACTTTTGTAGGAGTTAATATGATAAGTGTCGTCTGTAAAAAACAAAGTTTGACTTTGATGCAGCATGGTACGGGACTCCATACATCCATGAGCATTGTCCTTTGTTCGGGGCACGACCTAAGTACTATTGACTATTGGGATCGCTAAAACGCTGTATTTCGATTGTTAAAAACAGTTTATTTTAGTACTGATGAAAAGCTACGCTAAAATGATGGCTGTTTGCTGTCGAATATGCACTGTCGTCGGCGTACACTCAAAGCGGATTCGCTAGATCAGCAAATGGGTGTTCGATTCACATCAAACAATATTAGATACTAGCTTTCGCAAGCAGCTTCGCTTGCGTGCAATTTTGAACCCGTTAAGTGACGATTTTCCATACAAACTTTCATCCCTTATTTAACTCCCTTAGGGGTTGAATTTCGAAAAATCCCTTCTTAGTGGATGCCTACGTTACAAAAGGAACCTACTGTCAAAATTTCAACTTTCTAACCCCAGCGGTTTAGGCTGTGCGTTGATAGATCAGTCAGTCAGTCAGCTTCTCCTTTTATATGTATAGATAAAAAAAAACTAAAAGTAATTTATGTAGTGTCGACTGCTTAACCGATATGAGCAATTTTTAAAGGAATAAACTAAAAAAAAAACTAATCCATTAGTCAATACAGGTAAATAAAATTAAGTCCTATGTCAATGCAATGCTGAACATTTATTTTCAAAGTCTATTGCTTTTAACTATTGCGTTATGCTTTTAATTTAATATTCTAGTTGGGGTATCTAAGGTTTCTGTTTATTTCTGTTTACTTGTTGTATATGTATTTAGCAATGAATAGTTTGAACACAGCTGGATGAAACGAGTCTTTACGTCAAGATGTAGAGGCTTTTTTTTATGCATAAAATTTTACAAAGGTGTACTTAATACCTTAGGCATTTTCTACCAATCGACCTTATTTTTCAGGAGCTTATTTACACTCAGTTGCAAGAAAGGTCCATTAAATTTTAGAATGTTAATGCTCCATTAAGCTCTTCTGTCCATTGCAAGAAGCTAGATTTAATGGAATGATTAACTATCCATTAAAATTAATTTTTGATGTGTCAAACTCCCCATGATTTCAATATATGATAATTAGTAAATGAAGAACGAACTACGACCTAATTAGTGTTCATGCAATAGTCATTAATTGAATGGAAACATTATTCTTAATGACGGATTAATTAATGATCACCTAATGGTATCTTTCTTGCAACTCAGTGTTAGTCTAGCAGATTCCTGACTTACATGAAATATAAATATGCACACATGCATGCATGGCTAAGGAGAAATAGGACAATATATAAAAAATAGGATAATAGAAATAGGATAGGGAGGGACAAAAAAGAAGTTGTTACCTATGAAACTAAACTCAAAACTAAGTTATTCAACATAGATTAGAATTACTTAGTTCTTTTTGACGTCAATGTTACAATAGATAGCCCAAAAAACTTACCACATTACCCCACCACTAGGTTCATGTCATCCTCTCTGGCTTCTTTTAACGTGTCCTAGGACTTGTACTTGTCCTGGGTACTGTCATAGCAATTATCAATCACGTAGCCACTACGACAACTCTTTAAAAAATCATGACAGACTAACAAACATTTTGTTTATTTCAACTATGCAGATATGATTTCTGTGTGTATTTTGCGAAACGCTTGCCAACTTCTTGATAAGCGAACGGTAAATATGGTAGGTACTTACCGCGGTACCGCACATTCCCGTTGTAGCTGACTGTACCTGTATTTATTTAGAAATAGGCAGGTACCTAACCACAAAGTTTTCATGTCGTATTACAATTTAAGAGTACCATAGACAATGAACAGATGAACAGAGCAGAGATTTCATGAAAATAAAAAAAAGGATGGCTTCAATAAATTAATCAATTTAATTTTATATTTACAAACACAATACATTTATACATTAGAGAATTTAACATTTTCAATTTTAAAATTAATTATGATATGAGGAGAGTCTGATCAAAAATTGCTATTTACATTTTTTAGTTATTTTGTTCTTTTTTCTATCAGGATAGAATTTTTTAAATCGAATCCAATTCCGATCACAGACTACACCAAAAATGGCTATTTTTCTGTGAAAAAAGTGACTACAATTTTTAATTTTGGTCAAAACAAGCCGCTTACTACAAAAAAGTTATACGATATAAGATTTTGGTCATTTCTGAAAAATAGTTTTTGACATAAATAACACTTTTGATCAGACACTTCTTGTATTATAAGAACTCGCACCCACAAACACACAATACCTAAAATAAATAATATCCATCTCGATGCGAGACTCAAACCCACAACCCGAAATTGTGGATCAAACACACCACCTCTACGTCATCGTGCCATTCATATCATAGTACGCACACACAAAGCCCAAGAACGCCAACGAAGGCCAACGACCACCAACGAACGGAAACCGGATTCATTATACAAGCTTAGTTTTAGTATATACTAAACCTAAAACTAGTTTGTTCAGAATCACTAGGAGAATCAATTGACATTTTTTATACCACATTTTTTTTTCTTTAATTTCAATTTTGTTTCAGTAGGTTTCAACCCATAACAGTTGACGGGAATAGACACCTTGAGGCTTGAAACGGTCCGCTCGGTCAGTTTCCGTGTATTAGACAACCCCTGCATAGCACATCTCAGGCATTTCACACTTTACTAGGGAACTTAACGCGACATAAACTACGGTGTAACTTTTGAGATTTATTAAAAAAAAACACATATTCAGGCAGTTCTGATGAAAATCTTGTTGGGGTGTCTCGGTTTTTGTATACAGGGTGTTAACGAAATCGTGTAATTCCTTTAAACCGCGTGATCTACTGGTGACACAGATTAACCCTAAATGGGAATTTTAGAAAAACAAAAAAAAATTTTGGTTTTTAATTTCAGATTCTTTTTAAAGCCTTGAGTTATCTGACTGCAAAGAGCGATATCGCGTTAGTCGTTCCTGCCAGCCGTATCGCCGTACTTTCATTAATTTATGCGTGGCATTGAAATGTTCACAAAAATAAAATGATATTCTAGCAAAAAAAAAAATTTTTTTACTGAATCCTTATTAGGTGGTTTAGATACGATCGGTAAGAAAGCCGCATGGAAAAAAAAAGAATTTTATTATTTTATTTTTAATCAAGCTAAATCCCGTGCAGGGCCTGTCTACACCAGAAGTAGATCATGTGATTTTAAGGAATTACATGAATTAGTTAACACCCTGTATACTAAAAATAAAGGCTCATTTACACGGAGATAGTTTCTGGAAGCGAGTCTCATGCTATCTCTGTTTACATCGTAGAGAAAAACAAAGACAGAACGAATCTCGCTTCGAGAAACTATCTCCATCTAAATGAGCCTTAACGTTGTAAACAAAGTTTGATAAAATTAACAAATGACGAACGTTCGTTGGCTTTCATTGGCCTTCGCTGGCTTGGTGTGGACGCTTGATTTAAACAATACATTCCCATATTACACAAAAATACCTAAAGGAAAAATATCCTCAAAATAAGTCCTATGAGACCAACTTGTAAGGATTTACGATCCTCTCCGGCGCCGAATATGGGTTAAACGGCTTCTGACTTTTCCTCCTATATGGCCCAGGAGGACCATATTCCACATGGTGATGGTCGTGATGGCCATGATATTCATGCTTCTGTTCCTTTATGTAGCTCAAGAACCAGCCGAAGATGTAGCCAGCTTTGTGCAGGAGGAGCCAGAAGGCGAACGCGTAGATTAGCTTCAGGATGAAGAGCTTCTTGATGACCATGTCTGCGAAGAATACTGCAAAAAAAAGGTGTGTTAGTAATATTTTATTTTAATTTTCCAAATCAACAGTTTACATGTTAATTTGGGAGCGAAGATGGAAACGATCGACCGGCCCGCGATTGTTATTTTCAAGATTTTTATAATTTACATATTGTTGCTTTAAAAAGCAATGAAAATAATGTAGTCATTTCTAGAGATGAGCTGAAATTCGGTAAACACTCGATTTAGCCGAAATTCGGTTCATTTCTGTTAGTTTGAACCGAAATTCGTCCGATCTTAGGCATATGCTAAATTTTGATAAAGTCAAAAAAAAATTGGTACAATAATTATATTACTATGCAATGTGGAAAAAACGAACTGATTAAAACAGTACAAATCTCGAAATTAAATGAAAAAACCGGCCAAGTGCGAGTCGGACTCGCGCACGAAGGGTTCCGTACCATTATCAATATAAACAGCAAAAAAATCACGTTTGTTGTATGGGAGCCCCCTTAAATATTTATTTTATTCTGTTTTTTAGTATTTCTTGTTATAGCGGCAACAGAAATACATTATCTGTGAAAATTTCAACTGTCTAATTATCACGGTTCATGAGATACAGCCTGGTGACAGACGGACGGACGGACAGCGGTCCCGTTTTACCCTTTGGGTACGGAACCCTCTTACTAAACTAACTAAAACAAACTGATGAAAACAGTACAAACCTCGGGATTAAATGAAAAAAATACTCTCATACCTACTTCAGTCATAATTTAATCATATTAGATACAAGAACAGTGGTACCTAACTTTAAAAAATTAAATTTCACACGCAACTGATACTATTCTGACTAAATACCTACCATTTATTTAAACAATTAGGCTTGACATATCACACACATAGGAGATATGAGTATGAGTGGTAGGAGTGGATGGTGAAATTAATCTTAATCCTTATGTAATACCTCTCATCCATCTTATTATTTTCACATTTATTATTGACTAGCTTTTGCCCGCGGCTTCACTCGCGTTAATTAAGCTCAAAAAAACTCTTCACACACTACTAAAGTTTCCATAGTAAAAATTTAATCGTGATTCGAACGACACGTGGCGCCATCTAAGAACGTTATTGTTGTTTTCCTCGGAAACGTATGTCCGTTTCTGTACACCTGACAACGTACTCGTATATGCAAAATTTCAGGATGATCGGTTCAGTGGTTTAGGCGTGAATAGGTAACAAACAAACTTACTTTCGCATTTAGAATATTAGTTAGGATTAGGATGATAATAAATAACATTAACGACAAAAAATATTTAAAAAAACATTAATGTTTTAGGATAGCTACGCGGCGTAGAGGGTAGCGGGCACAGCCGCGCAGCGTAAACCAAACGGCCACGTTTCCATCTCCATAATTGAATCGAAGTTCGGCCGAATTTCGGGTTCAGTATGGTTTTAAACCGAAAATTCAGCCGTAGTTCGGCTTCGGTGTAACCCACATTCGGCCCATCTCTAATCATTTCTATTATCAGTATTTTCATACTATACTAAGCCAAGAATAATATTCGTAAGATTTCGTTGGATATAACAATAAAGTAAGTTAGTAAAGTAATTGGTCTGTCCGTCGATGCGTGACAGAGAATTCAATAAACCAATCTTATCTTAGATATTAATATTAACAAGATGGGAAATCCTTGTTTATAAGGATATGGAGTTATTTTTCCCTATTTAAGTAGTTTTGTTTTTATTTATGGGGTATTGAGAGCAAGAAAAAGAAAGAAAAAAAAAGTTTTCAAAAAATGAAACATGGTATTCTGTATCTGAGTAATTTTAGCGTCCCAAGTTAACTGACTGCGTGGAGCGATATCGCGCTAGTCGTGCCCGTCAGCTGTGTCACCGTGCCTTCATTCATTCATGCATTCATCGAAATTTTCTATGACAAAAAACTGGACACTGGAGTTTGCCGTCAATCATATACAGTGGTGGACATATAATTAGAAACACCAAGTGTGACTTTTATTTTAACTACAAATTAACTTGATAATTAATGTTTTACGTATCATAGAGGGCTTATACCTATTTATCTACAATCTATCCACATCATGAAGTATTATTATGTCAGTTTTGGAAATATCATACAACCGTTTATGTAGAAACTGGTATACTTTATAAAATAAAATGAAGCAGCACAACGTCCTAAGGTGGACAACTAATTAGAAACAGAAAAAAAACATTATCATAAATATGAACAAAGGTAACGAAACAATAAATAATGAAGTTAAATGGAACAAACGTTTTATAATAAACAATTAATGATTGGTTGGGAAGCCTCTGCTGTCGATTACAGCTCTACAACGACGTGGCATTGATTCTATGAATGTTTCATACATTTCTAGGGAAAATTTCTCCAAGCTTCTACAAATGCGTCTTTAAGTTGTTGTAGTATGATACTAGTAGTAGTATGATATTAGTGATATGTTTATTGGACAATGTTTTCTTTACAATGTACCACAAATTTAGATTTGATTCAAATCCGGACTATTTGCAGACCACTCTAACACCGACACTAATTAGTCTCTTAGAAATGCTTTAACGCTGTTTCTTTGGTTTGGATTATTGTAGTGTCGGTGTTAGATTGATCTGCAAATAGTCTGGATTTAAATAAAATCTAAGTTTGTGGTACATTGTAAAAAAAACATTGTCCAATAAACATATCACTAATATCGTACTACTACTAGTATCATACTACAACAACTTAAAGACGCATTTGTAGAAGCTTGGAGAAATTTTCCCTAGAAATGTATGAAACATTCATAGAATCAATGCCACGTCGTTGTAGAGCTGTAATCGACAGCAGAGGCTTCCCAACCAATCATTAATTGTTTATTATAAAACGTTTGTTCCATTTAACTTCATTATTTATTGTTTCGTTACCTTTGTTCATATTTATGATAATGTTTTTTTTCTGTTTCTAATTAGTTGTCCACCTTAGGACGTTGTGCTGCTTCATTTTATTTTATAAAGTATACCAGTTTCTACATAAACGGTTGTATGATATTTCCAAAACTGACATAATAATACTTCATGATGTGGATAGATTGTAGATAAATAGGTATAAGCCCTCTATGATACGTAAAACATTAATTATCAAGTTAATTTGTAGTTAAAATAAAAGTCACACTTGGTGTTTCTAATTATATGTCCACCACTGTATATATTATCAATATCTCTCTATCACTCAAAGGTTTGCTTATAGAAAACTCATTTTTGAGTTAAGCTCGCCTTTGTACATCACTTCACTAAATTGTAATGTTTTTGTTGTAATTTTCTTGTGTACAAGAAAGAATGAGAATAATAAGAATAAAAAATTTTTTTGTGAAAAAAAAAACTTTATTTCAATTTTTAATCAATCTAAATCCCGTGCGAGGTTAATTTAATACCATTAATAGATCACGTGGTTTGAAGGAATTACACGAATTCGTTTACACCCTGTATATACCATTTTCTAAGTTTCCAATTTAAAGGGTTTGCTTTCTGACTATCTACAAAACCCCAAAAAAACTGGTACATTATTGCTCATTCGTGTGCAATCAAAAATTATATCGTATTATTCTTGTATCGATGTACCAATGGCAGTCACTTATTTTCGCACCACTCATACTTATTGCGTCTGCGTAAAGATCATTTTATACTGCAGTAATAATAAAAATTCGGGGTTGAAGTCGCACTCAGTTCGGAAGCGATCGGTTTTACGAAGTTTGCCGATGCGACTTTTTAGTTGTCCCGTCGCATAAAGGCCTACGCAGACCGGGACGGCATGGCAAGGGCTTTAAATTTTTACTAATGGACATTCAAATGTATTGATATAGAAATACGACATAAATTGGTATGCTTTAAAATAATGCCGTGGCATCGAAAAATCCCTTTCCTGCCATGCCGTCCCGGTCTGCGTAGGCCTTTAGCAACCACCTATATTTTTTTTTATTTGTACGCAATTCTGGCTTAGTGTTGAGCTTCATTATTGGACAATTTCTTAATTTATCAATACCTATTGCTGAAAAATAACTACATACGTAACTTTTAGACTGCGAACAATCTCCCACTCTTTCTTTATCGATCTTTCTCACTCTCCCCTTAACAAAATATTGCCTAGCTTAAGTTGAATAACTAAAACCTATTTATCATAAAATGAATTCACGCCACCGCTCCATCGGAAACTTAAAACTATAAAATACGCAATACTATTGTAATGGTCTCAAATTGCATAGCACTATAGTTATGAGTTATGAGCCAACTGAAGCGATAAAGTGGTATTCGATAATCGGTTTCCAATGGCTGTGCACATTTGAATTTATTGAACATCATCCATTTATGATTTAATAAAATATCTTCATAGTTCCAAATGCGTAAATATTCTGTTTAAATGATTTATTTTGTTGAGATTTTTAAACCGATTTGGTATAATCGCTTTAAAATCCAAATCCATTTTAAAATCACAATTATCTTAATAGCTCGAATGTCTCTTTATTAAATTCAATATTTGGATCACAACTTTTTCGAAAATGTTATCCGTGTTTTATTGATTACTGTGATTTTAAACATAATAGTTTTCTTACAATATTACGAGATTAGAATTTGTAACTGTTGCATTGCAATTTCTACCTATTATAATTATATTTCTATCTTTACCGTTATTAGGTATCCCACATTTTTATGATAATGTAGACTTCTACATTTGAGCGCTTTTCTGGCCTATTTTGGAATCGAAAACTAGGGACATTTCATCTAACAAAAACTCTGCGTGAGATATTAATGTAGAAACTTACTAAACAGTCCAATTTTCTTCTTCTTCCCTCTCTCTTCGACAGCATCTTCAAGCCCTTCACAAAACACCACATATAAAAACACTAGCAACACTGTCAATTGCCGCATTTTTTATGATTGGCAACTCCAAAAAAAATTGAAAGAGCAAAGTTTAAAAATTCTATTCTTTTATTTAAATATCGATTTTATTGTCTGTATTCGCCATGAATCGATCGCGTTATGGTACAAAATCATACATACAGTAATTTTTAGTCTCTCAAACAGCGAACTGGTGCTAATTAGAGGAAAGTTGTATGTTTATTTAGTGACCACTTTCTAAGGAACTGCTAAACTGTATATAATAAAGTTATGCTGAACTTCACAATGTTGACAATTATTTTCACATACTTGTTATGTAAAATATTTCATAGGAGTCATGACTTGTGATTTTTTCCTTTACCCTTTTAAGGAAAATGATATAAGGCGAAAGGAAAGTTTTTGTTGGTTTATTTTTAGCTGAATAACGCTAACTGTTATGTAATTGTTCACAAATTCAAAATATTTAGGTATTGTTACGCAATTATGTTTAAGGAAACTATTTTATAGGATGATGAAATCACAAACGCTCCTTGTTTAACGATTTTTTAATTGAAAAAGTTTACCTAAATGTTATTTTTGTTAAACGTTTGTGTGCATATTACTATAACTTATATTTTAAGAAAGAAATAAAGAATATCGTGTATTTGGCAACAGTACATGACATAACCAAATTAAGACTGATTTGAATAAAATACAGATCAACGTGTGCTCACAGCTGCGCCAAATAGGCCCATTTCACCAGTAATGTCAGACAGAAGCTGTCTGACGCTAATTTTCTAATGAACCTTTTAAGACAAGTGACAGATGTAGAATAACTACCAATAAATAAACCAAGATGTACCAAAAAGTAGCGTCAAGCGAAAATCCAGAGGTGGAGAGTTTGTTTAAAATTCATGAAAAAAAATATAACTCAAAAACTAAAAAAAAACGCGGAACATACATGGGTTGATTCGGCTACCTCTAAGCATGCTCTAGCTCTGGACTTCCGCTTGACACTCTTTTTCGGGACACCTTATGTAATATAATACTTATGAGAGATACTTATAAGTGTGGCGCCACACCATGCCGAAATTACGCGACCGAACTTCGGCGTCTATGTTTTTTATATGTATAGGTAAAACGCGACGTAATTTCAGCCTGGTGTGTCGCCGTTAATTTAAAAGCATTGCAGGCGTAATCATGCCGATCTTCGGCATAGTGTGTTTAGAAACTAAGGGTAAATAGACGTAGTCATAGTAACAAGTATTTTACTTCCGATTATTTTAATTTGACCCACCAAATTTAGTTTTTTATGGTGAATATTGTGTAGCCTGGCCGCTTGAACTTTGTATAAAATTGTTCGTAAGTATTTTCCTTTAAAAATCCACTAAACATACGCATTTTAAGAAAACCTAACATTGTTTTCTTCAATTCTTCTAAAAATGTATCTTCTATGTTAATCGGAAAGGGAATACTAATCCGAAAGGGTGTTAAAGAACCCATAAAAATCAATAACTTTTGTTCTACCACTTTTTCCAAATGTAAAAAGTTTAAGAGAAATAGCTGTTCAAAGAATTCTTTTAAAAACGCTAAACATCGTTCTGTCCTCAGTCATAATCAGCTGTGTTTACATCTTAATTCATATTTGGGGTCATGGATTGGAAGCTCTATTTTCTGAATGCGTAACTAAAGCAAGAATGAATCATCATTCAGCCAAAAGACGTCCACTACTGGACATAGTCCTTAGGATGAATAATATTGGAAAAAACTAAAGTAAATTATACAGGGTGTAAAAAGACCCATCACATAGCCGAAATCTACGCACTCTGTACATCAAACTAAATTACATTAACCAAAAATAATTGCTGGGAAACGACTTTTATTTTTAGGCATAAAAAAACTCTGTTTTTTTTGTAGCGCGCAATGTAATGCACGTAACCGAATGTGACTGTGTGGGTCGTGCAGCGGTAACACAGCTGAGCCAAGGCAGTTGTGTGCGTTTGATTTTCATTGCGTTTTTGTAACTTCAAATGCGTAATTTGTTAGGAAAAATTGAAAATTTTGATAATGTTTGTTCGGAAGAAAGTTTAGTATTATCACTTAGAATTCGTTTCCGGAAAAAAACTAAAAAAAATATATGTATACTTTGACCTTCAATATCTCCAAAACCAATGATTTCCCAGGTATGGTCTGGTAGAAAAAAATGATCCCAATGATGGGTAGAATATGTGGTTTTCGTTATCGTTAAGGGTCTTTTTACACCCGATATAATATAAATAATTGTAGTGTCAAGAGCGTCAAAATCTTTAATCATATTCCGCGAAACCTTAGGGAATTACCTTTATTACAGCACTTCAAAGTTAAACTTCGCAAGTGGCTGGTGAATGAGTGTTTCTACGGTGCACAAGAGTTTTTTCATTACAAACATCGCTTAAGTTAAATTGTATGTGTATTGCGCATTGTGACTACATTTGCATGCTGAAATTTTAGGCAAAACATGATTGAACTGGAAAATTGTACCTTTAATAATTTATCTTACATGCCTTTGTGTGTATACTCATGTTTTATGCAAATAAATATTTACTTACTTACTAAAAAACATTTTGCATGGCAATAACAATTACCGAATTTTGAAATCTTAGCACTTGCTTTAAAACAGTCATCAGTGATACTTTAAGTGGCATGCAGATTAGTACCCCCTTTCCAACTAACCTTGTACATTTTTAAAGAAATAATAAATTCTAAAGCAAAATTAATGCATTCGAGATCAAAGGTTTGTTTACCTTTAATACAAAATTTGAACAGCGAAACTATAGTACTAGCGTAGATCAAAATAATTAATTAATCTAATAATCGAAGACGAACCGTGTTACCACGTTGTATGTAGGCGGAATAATAAACAGTACTTAGCAACCTACACTAATCCCACTGAGACAAGTAATTGATTAACTAGGATAAATATTTTATCTTTCTCTATCTTGTCCCGCAGGAACTGTATATTACATCATTATTATGTCTCATTTTCCGTATCGAAAATTATTATAAGGAGTTATTAAGATACATTTTCTATGTTAGCAGTCTTGTAGTCAATATAATAAAGATAATTTTCCATTGGCGTAGCGGTCGTAAGGATGACTGGCTAGTGTGAGATTTTAGCTTCAAATCTTAGTTTAGCCTAAACTCCTACCCCTTTATTACAAAAGATGGTTTCAGAAAAACCTAAGTTTCAAAATAGCCCTGTCTCTTTTTGTTATATGACATAAGAAAGTGATGGGTATATTTAAAACTAGGGTTTACCTTAGTCTTGGTTTAAACCATATTTTGTAATAAGGCAACTAAAGTGGGATAGGATTACTTTTTCTTGGGTATCATATTATTCGATTGCAGACAGTAGTGTAGCTATACTCGTGAACGGGTGCTGTCTGTCGGGACTGGTCGGCTCTTAACTGCTATGGCAATCCTAGAAGGCATATTTTTCTATTTGTTACTCTTATGTGAGTTTATTTGTTACGTTAACCTGCATTATTCTCATTCTATGTCGCACACTACTGTAATGGTATTGTCATGAATAGTCATGATCTACTGTTTTAAAAAGAGTATTCATGGAGTTTCTTGCCGGCTCTTCTCCATAGAACCTACCTTTTGGAACCGTGCACCTAGTTTTGACGTTTTAAAAGTGCCTGTAATCTGGTCTATTTGAAATAAAAAACTTTGACTTTGACTTATGTAACCAAGGGCCCCGAGATAAAAATGAAATTGGGGCCCTATAAAAACTAAACTAAATACTTTGAAGGAGCAAAACTACTTCATCATCAGCTCCTTATCGCCCACTGCAGGGCATAATAAAGCAAAGCTATTTACTAGTAAGCATTATATATAACGCAGCAGATAATTATTTAATCGTAATTCCTAATATAAATGTGAAAGTTTGTTTGTTTGTCACGCTTCCACGTAAATGTCGTTGGTTAGGGACTCAAATTTACAGTCAAAAATTCTTTATTCAATTAGGATATTATATAACTTTTTCGAACTTCGTTCATGAAGGCTGAGCTGAGGGGTCCCGGTGCACTGCCCCGCCTAATCTAGCTAGCTAGCTTCAATCAAGGTAGCTACCCCACTGATTGCAGAGCTTAAGGTCCTTGGTTCAACTTTACATAGGTAGGGCAAAGTATTATTTGGTTTGTGGATTTTCCCAGTGACAGCCCGGTGTCTGGACTTGTGCCTGGTTGATGGTAATAGGCTCGCCCTCTATTCTATTAGGCTCAAACAAAACGGCGAAATGAGGGTGTACCATACACCTATGCCCAACCCTGAAGGAATACAGATGTAATAATGTTATGTTATTATAAACTCAAACATCCTGTTGGATTAGTGTCAAAACATACTATGCTATGCCGAAGATACGCAACCGAAGTTCGGCATGATTACGCCTGCAATGCTATTTGAATTACTGACGACACATTATGCCGAAATTACGTCGCGTTATAGCGTACAGCCGAACTTCGGTCGGGCGTTAGTTCCGCGACAATTCGGCGGCAACGTATTCTGTAGAGCACACATTATACGCGACGGAAGTTCGGTTAGATTGCCGACGAAGATCGCGTGTCCGCTCACAAGTTTGCGCAATTGAATTTCTGCCGCGTAAGTTCGGCACTTATGGTGTGTCATATCAGCCGATTAATGATAAATGATATTTATTTCTGTAAATAAATCTGTTACAGACACTTTTACAAGTCAATTTTATATGTTTTTTTAAGACTAGATGGAGCCGGCATTTCCTATCTGACTCGCTCTGAGAAGAAAAGCCGAAACAAACTCAGAGGTCAACGTCTCTTTTAAAGTCCAGACATTGTAGTAAGTATCAAAAACTATGCGAGTGTAACAATGTAGGGCAACGTCTGGAATGGCCTTTTGAGGAAAGAGCCAAACAGCTTTGAGTCGACCTGTCTAAACTGACGGTACGCATGCATCAGCCATCGTGTAGCTCAACCTTATTTTAGGGAGCTCAACGACCCGACGCACGACGCCACCAATCAGCAAGACATTTGCGTAGGTCACAAAAAACACTCAAAACCGCCAAACACTTATGAAATTCGAGTAGGATACTAGCCTACACGGTACTCACATTCACAATAAAAAAATAAAATTAAATTAAAATAATATCAACATATTAATAGTTGAATAATTATTCATCAAAATGTCAAAGTAAAAAAAAATATTCAACAATAATAATAATCAATCATGCAAAATGTCAAATTAAGAGTTACAAAAGAATTACAATGATTTTTCTGTGATGAGAGCGAGCAGCTCAATTCCAAGCATTTTTATCGTCCATATATCTTTAACTTTATAGAAAGCTTTATTGCAAAGTTTCTGCTTTACATAGGACTTAAATTTATTAAGACTTAGTTCTTGAATATTGCTTGGAATTTTGTTGTAGAAACGTATACTTTGGCACCTAAATGAATTACTAATTTTTTGGAGCCTAGTCATTGGCAATATAAGTTTATTTTTATTTCTAGTATTGAGGCTATGAATGTCGCTGTTCTTAGAGAACAAACTAATATTTTTCTTAACATACATCAAATTTTCATAAATGTATTGAGATGCGACCGTCATTATATTAATTTCTTTAAATTTATCCCTCAGTGAATGCCTAAAGCTAAGGTTATAAATTGCTCGAATAGCTCTCTTCTGCAAGACAAAGATAGTTTGAATGTCGGCGGCATTTCCCCACAACAAAATGCCGTACGACATAACACTATGGAAGTAACTAAAATATACCAATCTGGCTGTCTCTACATCAGTTAGCTGGCGTATCTTATAGACCGCGTAAGCTGCAGAACTGAGTCTTTTCGACAATTTATTTATATGTGGGCCCCACTGCAGTTTCGAATCTAAAGTTATACCCAAGAACGTAGTGGTGTCCACAAGATCCAATTCGGCTCCATTTATTACTACACTGGTTTTCACCTGCTTGACATTAGGTGTCAAAAATCTAATACATTTAGTTTTCTTCTCGTTCAAAAGTAAGTTATTAACATTAAACCAGTGCACTACTTCAGAGAGAGCGTTATTTACATCGTTGGTAACCGGCTGTTGCCGTTTGAGTTTGAATAACAGTGATGTATCATCTGCAAATAACACAATCTCCTGATTATCTTGTATGAGATAAGGTAAGTCATTAATATAAACGAGAAACAGGAACGGGCCAAGAATTGAGCCCTGCGGAACACCCATTGTCACCACAGACCCCGGAGATCTCTTCCCATTAACGTCCACTCTCTGGATCCTATTACCCAAATACGAAATAAGAAGATCCAGTGCGGTATTCCTAACTCCATAGTGATGTACCTAGTTTCCTGACCAATGTCTCGTGAAAAACGCAATCAAATGCCTTGGACAAGTCACAAAAGATGCCTAAGGCATCATGTGAATCCTCCCAGGCGTTAAATATATTATCTAAAAGCTCAACACCAGCGTCAGTTGTTGAGCGACCTCTTGTGAAACCAAATTGTTTCCTATGTAATAAATTATTTTTATTAAAGTGGCTTTGTAGCTGATTAAGTATTAGTTTTTCAAATATTTTACTAAAAGTGGGTAGCACAGAAATAGGCCTAAAGTTAGTTGGGTCAGATGTGCTCCCTGATTTAAATAATGGTATAATCTTACTATTTTTCATTAAGTCAGGAAATACACCACAATCAATACATTTATTGTAAATTAAAGCTAATTCAGGTGCTACTGTGCTGATAATAGATTTTGTAACCTCAACGGAGTTACCCCAAAGATCGGCGGTCTTTTTAACATTTAGGGAATTGAAAGTTTTTACAATATCTTTGCCGGTTACATAATGAAAATTTAATTCATTGTTGCATATATTAACATTTTTTTTCAATAGAGATTCAGCAGCAGTGGGGGATGACTTCAAGGATTTTGTGGTTGAGACTGGAATGTCCGTGAAGAAGTGTTCGAATGCTGTAGCAACTTCTAAGTCTGATTTCACTGTTTTGTTATCAATTTTAAGGCTATAGTCACTACATCGATTCTTGACTCTTCCAGTCTCATTGTTAATTATATCCCAAGTCATTTTAATTTTGTTACTACTATTCCTTATTTTTAAACTTAAGTAACGAATTTTGGCTAAAAGACAAATTCTTTTAAATAATTTTGAATAATTTCTAACATACTGTAAAAATTCTGGACTATATTATATTACTGGTATTATAGTTTTTTTCTTCATACAACTCATACAGTCTTTTCCTACTTTTATATATATCTGTAGTCGCCCATTCACTGAAGGTTGCAGTACCTTTAACTGAGATCTTCTTGGGAATAAAAATGGAGTTAAATTCTGTACAAAACATGTTAAAAAATGTATTGTATAGGTCATTAGGATCATCACTATAACTTAGATAAGGCAATTTTCTAATGAGTTTATTTTTAAATCCTTCCAAGCGACCCACAGTTTTAGGCACTACAGTTATCTCCTTTTTTACAAATTTCTTGTCTTCCTGAAGAAATGTAATCAACTGTCCACAATGATCAGAGTTAAGTTGATTTATTATTTGTTTAGTATTAGGTACAATATTTGTAAACATATTGTCCAAACAAGTAGCTGTAGTGGCAGTTATCCTCGTAGGCTCCAAAAATAGATTTTCAAGATTATATGATTTAAATAGATTTTTAATTTTAAGGCACATTGAAGAATCTTCCAACAAATTCACATTGAAATCGCCACATACAAACACGTTTTTATTTAATTTGCAAATTTTCTGTAACACTTGATCCATAACATTCTCAAAGCAATCATATAATGCTGAAGGAGGCCTGTACACACTCAATACAACAAACCGCTCCAGCTCCACACAGGCTATTTCAATTGTTCGCTCAACAGAGAGGCTCACAATATCCTTACGTTCTTTGTATTTAAACTGTTTATTTAATAAAATTAGTGAACCACCATGTATAGCATTTTCTCTGCTGAACGAACTACCAACTTGGTGATTATTGAAACTGAATATGAACTGGTGGCTTTTTAGCCAATGTTCTGTAATACACAAAATGTCAATGTTGTTGCAGTTCATAAATAGTTCAATTTCAAGGTCTTTACTCAACATCCCTTGAATATTTTGGTGCACCAAGCTGAAGGTTTTTAAAACCTTGCATATTCCAGTTATTTTTGAAACGGATAAATCATCATTATTCACATTAATCATGTCATTTAAGCAAGAGGTTGCCTCTATTGTCTCAAATTCTAATTTAAATTATAATAAATGTCAGATTTGTTAGCCAAATTATTGGCTGAATCATTGTAAATATTAGGTAATTGCTCAATAGAAGCAATGGTATCAAAATCCAAGTTCTTGGCTGAAATATCAAAAAAATAGGATAGCGACTCAGCTATTTGTCGTTTACAATATTTTGAAAGATAGTAACTATCTTTTGTCACATATAAATATTTACTAACATAATTGTTAGTGTCAATCAGATGGAATAGACTATTATTACATGTCCAAGTATGCAATAAAATGTTTAGCTTATATCTAATATTATTCTCTTCCTGTGGCAAGTTGTTGCTATAAGGGAATGTGAACAAAACAATTTTTCTTAAGTTTAGCTCACACAGTTTGTTAAAATACTGGAGCAGACTTTTCTTATTCACATTTCCTCTGTTTCCAATTAATATTAATAAGGTTGTATCCTGGCTAAAATTAAAACTAATAATTTTTCTCATAATGTCAAGGTAAGTTAGCCCAGGCATACAATAATTAGTAACGGAATGTCCCTTGCAAGTAATTGATAGCAACTGGCCCATATTTTTTCCAATTTCATCACTAAATATCACAAGTTGAGGTTTCAGTATGGATGCCATACCGTGGGGGTTATTAACATTTACAGGTGTCAGTTTGAGGGAGCCATTAGCAGTTATTATTTGATTGTCACATGTTTGCTCTGTGGAGGTATCACATAAAGACGTAGAATGAACCGGTAAGAGCTTGCCGTTGGGTGAGATATTATTGGCCACTGGATGTGAGCACTCACAGTTACATGAGCCCACTAGCTCATTCATAGCCAGCATGTACTCCTTCATTTGCATTTCAGAGCTTTTGTATTTGGCAGTCATAGATAATAATTTTTCTTGAAGACTTTCAATATCTAGTTCTAAATTTTGAGAATTCAATTTATATCTTAAATTATTACTTTTCAATTGTTGTGAATACATGTCTAATCTAATAGGTCTGAACGTAAAATCAGCCGCGAAACTTTGGTCGCGTATCTTCGGCATAGTGTGTTTGGACGTGCGTAAAGCTATAAATTACAATTATGTTAAAACCAAATTATTTTAATTCTATAACAATCCCACACACTCCAATTTACTAACACACGAAATAAAAACCGATATATTGTTGTTGAACAAATCGAAATTCCTTTCATACCGAATATCAATACATTTTCAAACCAAATATTTCGCGCGCCGATTTCAATTGATAGAGTGGTGCAAATATCGCGAATCCCGATCGTTGTCGATAAATATGAGGGTATCACGGGGGATGTACAGGGATATAATGTAGGGCGCGCCAGTGTTAACTGAACTGTCGAATAACCCCGGATTTTTTTACGAAGTCCCCGGAATTAGGATTTATTTGATACATAAAAGAAGCAGAATGTTTTCTTAGAATCCTAACGAATATTATAAATGCGAAAGTAAGTTTCTTTGTTTCTTACCTTTTCACGCCTAAACCACTGAACCGATCATCCTGAAATTTTGCATATACGTTGTCAGGTGTACAGAAACGAACATAGAGTATCTTTCATCCCCTGAGGAAAACAACAATAACTTTCATAGATGGCGCCACGTGTCTTTCGAATCATGATTGAATTATATTATTATAGAAACTTTGGTAGTGCGTTAAGAGTTGATTGTCAAATTCGAAATTAACGCAAGCGAAGCCGTGGGCTAAAGCTAGTTAGGTATAATTGTGTCAGGACCATCGATAAAGCTGTATTTTAATCTACCTAAATTATTCATTAATACACCATGGAGTTTCTTGCCGGTTCTTCTCCATGAGACCTACCTTTTGGAACCGTGCACCTAGTTTTGACGTTTTAAAAGCAACTGTAATTTGGTCTACTTGAAATAAAAAACGTTGACTTTGACTTGACTATCGTCGTATCATAACATCACGCCTGTATACCCCAAAGGGTTGGGCAGAGGTAGTACACCCTCATTTCGCAGTTATGTTTAAGTCCCATGTAATAGGGGGCGAGCCTATAGCCATCAACCGGGCACAAATCCAAACTCCGGGCTGCTACTGAGAAATTCCACACGGAAAAACCAAATAATACTGCCCAACCTGGGGATCGAACCCAGGATCACGCTCAGCAGTCGCGCTTGCGACCACTAGACCAACGAGACAATCAAAAACAAGAATGATCAACCTTCAAAATATCATCTCTAACAACTTTCAAATTAGACATCCTCGTTTCTTAAACCAGAAAACCGTATCTCCTACATTTCATCATTATCTTACTGGCCCAACTCATTTGTGTAAAAGACACAACAACATATTCCTGATATTCACTGCATCTTTGGAACGGTAACCGCCCCAAGAGCAAGAAGAAACCACGACAAACAACTGTGTCGTATACCAGCGAAAACAAACACTGCACACCACACCCTCAGCAATAGGGTGGTCCACAACTGGAACAAACTTTCTAAAGATGATGTAACTGCCACCTCTATAAATTCATTTAAAAACAAACTCGACAACTGGCTACGAACTAATAAACTTTCGTCAAAAATTGTGAGCAATAAAACTGTGAACTATGAACGTTCAACACTGTGTGAAATAGACTTATCAACAATATTGCTGCTCGTCTATAATTAAATAAATGTTAAATAAATGGGTGTTTCTATCATTACAGTTACAGCTAATCTCAGTATGTCAGGATTGCGAGCAAGGTAAATGTAGTAAATAAAACCAACATAGACTCTCCACCACTTGTATTTGGGTTAGTGTTAGTAACATAAACTAGATCACAATATAATACTTTACACAATTATTACAAGACAAGATCATAAAATAAGGACAAGCTAGTCATCTATACTAATATTATAAAGAGGTAGAATTTGTTTGTTTGTATGTAGGAGGTAATCTCCGAAACTACTCATCCGATTTCAAAAATTCTTTCACCAATAGGAAGCTACGTTATCCTTGAGTGCTATAGGCTATATTTTAGGATCAAAAAATATAAATTAACGCGAGCGGAGCCGCAGGCAAAAGCTAGTCAGTTATAAAAGGTCAGACTTCTTTAGCTGATCAACACGGAATGCTCCTGCTTCGTCGAATGACCACCGCCTTTATAACATCAGGTAGGTTGTTACATATCGACGACCACCCCCTTTTGTCAACATTGCCCAGCGCTACCCAATACCGATAACATTTGGGGTCGGCGCAGCAAGTATTTATCTTCCATAAGCTATGTCTACACCTTGTCACTTTCATGTTCATCTTGCGTCTTCGTCTGAAGCATGCGTGAAGCGCCATAGCGCATGCATTAGCGCAAGCCTTAATACTAGTTTGACAAAAGCGTATGCCCCTAGCGCACGCTAATCCGTCTATTGTATGTCGACTGACGACTGACCGAGGTGCACCGGTGTAGACGATAAGCTGCATGCGTCAATGGCAATCAATATTGCATGCGCTTGACGCAAGAGGAATTGAAAGTTGAAAGCGCAAGATGAACATGAAAGCGCACTGGTGTAGACATATCAATACATCTCTATTTGCCGTCATCTCAGTAGTCACCTTCTTTCTATTCATATCATCTTTTACATTATCCATCCATCGTTTCTTTGGTCTTCCTCTACTCTTATACCTTTCACATTCATACTCAAAACTTTCCTCACGACACCGTATCTCCTACATGTACAGCCCTGAAAATAGCTTATCCCACAATATTTCCCAAAATAATTTTATATCTCCGTATAAAGTGCGAGGGACCCAGTTACGCTGGTCTATTACCTGAATAAGGTACGGTGACCGTAATCGTTCATTTTTAGGAGCCCCGCGATTATCCCACTGGCACTAAAAATAGGGTTGACAAAATGTGGATTTGAAACAAATTTGTTCAATGTTGAGTTTATTATTTATTTTAGCTTAATGTCATACCACCTGTGATGCGTGAAGGGTTCGGCAGAGGTATAGATGCCGTAAATTTACACTTCTCAAAAATTTGTAAGTGTCCATGTGATATAAAAAAAGATTATTCCGGGAATGTTGTAATGTGACTTCAGAAGAATTATATTGTTTGCATAAGAATCAATGATATTTCCGTTTTGATCCGATTTTAGACTAGAGGATGGGCAGCAGCGTTCTCTGAGTACTTTAACAACCATAGTTCGATCGCCAACCAGCCTGCCAAGCGTGGCGATTATGGCAAACCCTCCCTGTTCCTCCCTATTCGGCTGAATCATCACTATCATCATCATCAGTGACATTTTATACTACAGATAATTGTGTTACATTCAGGGAACATGGTGTTTTAAGTACCACCCTGCATTATTTTCATACTTATATCTAATGAGTAAGACGGAGATACGGAAGAAGTGGTGTACTTAGTTTTGAATCGTCAATTCTTTTTATATTTAATACCATAAAAAGGAACACTATTCGGCCATTCCTTGACAACTTCATACTGATTTCACCAATCCTGACTGATCGACTTCTTAGAGCGATTACGCACTGCATTCGATCCGAATCCGTGAAAATACATTCCGAAGTAGCCATAGAACTATTTGTATGGTAGTTTACGCACTACATCCGGCATCCGTCATCCGATTTCTATCCGACATCCGTGAGTCTCCAATTCGAAAGAAATATTGACGGACCGAAGTAGACGTAGTAATGTTTGTATGAACGCTTCGCACTACCTCGGATTCAAATCGGACGCCAAATGGATATGCCAAAGATGGCCCCTGAATTGTTTGAATTTGGATCAGAGATCGGAATAGTGCGTAAGCAACATCCGAATTCGGTCCGAGATTTTTACTCTAGATCGTTATTTTCACGGATTCGGATCGGATGCAGTGCGTAAAGCAATATCCGAATTCGGTCCGAGTTTTTATATCCGTATTTTCACGGAATCGGATCGGATGCAGTGCGTAATCGCTCTTACCTTTCATAGTTGTTCTTAGAAATAGTATTTGTATAAGCCATAAACTACGAACTTCAAAAACAATTATAATACCGTATCAGATCTATAAAATCATCAATTGCAAGATAGACACACGTATTCACGTAAACTTCTAAGTCGTATCCAAATATTATAATATTTATTACATCACATCCCGCCAATTTGCCAACCCTGCACCTCAGTACAGTCGCGAGCGGAACTCGTGAAATTTATTCAGTTGTTACAGCGATATGTTATGTGCCACACTTTTGCGCGCGATTTTAACAGTGACATAGTGAGGTCCCGTTTGCGCTGTTTAGGTATGTGTTGCGACAAATATGAATGTATAGTAAATTAATAAAAGATGTTCGTACTGTAGGAATAAGGGCTTAAAGGGTTTTATATGTGACGTTCCTAAGTAGAAAAACGGTTCCCCGGGACGTGGCAAAAGCGTCGCATAAGAGGTTACACCGATGCGTTCAACTGGAGATCCCAGAGCTCCCCTCTTTTGTGTTGAGGACGACTCCGGGTGGTTTAATCCAACATGAGTCCGATATATTTCCCTGCCCTCCACAGACGGAGGGTACAGCATGCAACGGAAATGACGCAAACAATCAAACACTCCAATTGGAATATTGAGTCATATTCGTAATACATACACAAAAAAAATACTTTTATGTGCTTAAATATTGTTTATCTAAGAAAATTCACTCTAGAAATAAAGCTCAAATAAACAATAAATATGCCTTAAATCGATTCAGTTGCCGATTTTTAACAAACTAAAAATCTTAATAGAAGGAATCAGTGATCAAGTTTGCCGGTGAGCGCATAACCGTACCAAACCGTTCCCACATAACGTAGCCTCAAATGTCACCTTGAAACCTTCATAAGCCCGGAGCCACACTATCACACGAACATTCGTGGGCGTGGCGAGTCGTCGCGGCAACGCGAACGTTCGTTGCGTCTCCCAAAAGCTGTGTCTACACCAGTGCGCTTTCATGTCCATCTTGCGTCTTCGTCTGAAGCATGCGTGAAGCGCCATAGCGCACACAATAGCGCATGCCTTAATACTAGTTCGACAAAAGCGCATGCCTCTAGCCTGCTAATCCGTCTATTGCATGTCGACTGACAACCAGTGCCGGATTAAGACAGCGCGGGGCCCGTAGCAAATGTGAAAGGGGGCCCTTGAGTTGCATTACTTATTAATTTTACTGTTATAAAACAGTAGTATTACACTGATTTTGTATTAGTCCAAAGCGATCGAGCTATCGTCAAAACAGAATTAGTAACACAAAAGCACGTAAAAATTAAGAAACTAACTAGAGATGACAGATGAGTGGATTTAAATATGCGGGGCCTCCTTTTGCGCGGGGCCCGTAGCAATTGCTACTCTTGCTACGTGGTTAATCCGGCACTGCTGACGACTGACCGAGGCGCACCGATGTAGACGATAAGCTGCTTGCGTCTTATGGCAATCAATATTGCATGCGCTTGACGCAAGAGGAATTGAAAGTTGAAAGCGCAAGATGAACATGAAAGCGCACTGGTGTAGAACCAAAACAGAGAAACGCGATGTGACTAATTGCTTGGCCAGACATCCTCAGACATCGAATCCCGAAAATGTGGCTCCAAGGCTAGAGCTCTATTCATCCCATGACAGGGAATTAATCTACACAAAAACAATATATCAGAAGGAAAATAAATCAAAACCCACCGCCATAGATTACCGCGTCCATACATCTCCGGAACACTCCGTAGTTCATTACTGGATTACAATATGAAACAAATCGGGCCCATTATTATAACAAAATTGCCTGGCCGTAAGCCGTGCCCAATAAAGTATGACATTACGCCCGTGAGTTGCCGATAACGTTGTAGTAACGTCCCTAGTGAGATACGGTTCTCAAAGTTTTTGTTGTTGGACCCACTTTTTTTTTTTGTTAAAAATTCTGGGTTTCTTCTCTCGTGTCAGCACGAGCTATACGAAAATAGCTGATGCTGTGGTGAAAAGATTAGCCAGTCAGCAAGGTTAGTAGCGAGGCTGACTGCCCAGGGTGCGCCGGACGTACTAAAGTATCGTCACTCGTGGAGGCTCTTTTCGTGCACCCCAATTCTGGGCTGTTTAAATACACTTGGGTGCAAAGAAATCGAGCCACTCCTTTTTCACGTGTCCTGGTTATTAGTTTTGATTTCATGAATTATATAATTCAAAATACAATAAACTACCATTATTGTAAAGGTTATCAAATAACCTTTTAGGCAATATATGTTTAGAATTGATCTATGATTGTGACTCACGAAAGTTATAATAATAAAATAGAATTGATCAGTTCCATAATACCAAAAATAATAACAATTTTACTGACGTGAAAAATAGAAGTGGCTCAATTTATTTGCTCCCAAGTATACATAAACGCACGCCTGTATTCCCCGAGGGGTTAGCAGAGGTGTATAGTACACCCACATTTCGCCGTTATGTTTACGTCCCATGTAATAGGGGGCGAGCCTATTGCCATCGACCGGTCACAAATCCAGACTCCGGGCTGTTACTGAGAAATTCCACACGGAAAAATCCAATAACACTTTGCCTGACCTGGGGATCGAAGCCAAGACCTCACGCTCAGCAGTCGCGCTTGCGACCGCTAGACCAACGAGACAGTCATTTATAATTATGTTTTAATACATACAAACTCACGTTTTTTTCTTATGGGGGTAAGCAGAAACTGTAGAACGCCCATGATACGATCCTTCTAATTTAATAAAAATTATAAATTAAACGTGAAACCATTTATCACGTTCACTACTGTGGATTTCCCCAAGAAACCCCTGTACTCACAGTTGATAAAGTAGGACAAACGGCCATATTAAAAAACGAAGACTTAAGAATAGATTATATGTTTTTCTTTAATTTTCAGAAAAGACATACTTATTTCCAAGAATTGTCATGATATTACAAAGAAAATTAATGAATTACATGAATATAAACACAGTGGAAACGAAAAATAAACGTGAACACCGTGCTAAGAATCTACAGACTCAAAAATTAAATATTTCCAAAATATTCAGCAAGCAACTTGTCAAATCTGAGCAAATCCTAATTTTTTCCGCTCAGCGTAACGTATTAGCTTAATCAGAAATGCAACGCCAGCGCTAATTTGAGTAGCCATCAACGACCATAGTCATGAAGTTGAAAACCCCCCCGGGATACATAAACCACTTTGGCAATCTCAGCGCCGACCAATTAATTGTTGTATCGGTTTTATGACCATTCCTAATCCCGGGCGCCCGGCCATCGGCACAATCATTACACGAAAACGGGGGATTAAGGACTAATGAGCAACTTTGGGAACCACTGCGGGGACAAAAATAGGTTAGGATGGAAATAAAATTGTGTTGTTTTGTTTATATTGGTTTGGTATGTGGCTACGTGCTGCTATTTGCAGTGTTGTGGTATGAGCAGAGTGTTTAGTAACACTTGTGGCCGAAGTGTTTTTGAAGTACTTGACGAACACCTTTTTTTACGATATGTTTTCGCTTATGAAATGTGAATATACCAGGGTAATATCGATAGTCTCGCCTAGTCTCGATAGTCGCGACGGCTGATCGTGGGGTCTGGACATATTAAGCCCACTTAATAACATTTCTTTTATTGTAACCATTATATTCTGAATGTGTTGGGTGTGGGATTGATAGTCAATTTTATCTGCACCACGCCACGTTCAGAGTCAACTAAAGTCCCCGACACGAGAAGCTATAAATTTTGTAAATAAAGAACTTCTACAAAGTTACGTAGCGACAATTCAATCAACAACAAATAATCCCAAATTCAATCAACTCAAAGTTACATACGTGTAATACGAAACTAACGAGCAATTTCACTTAGTCGGGTTATATTTTAGCGATATAAAGCGCTATCGTCTAATGTTTTGTGGTACCGGAACGTGTCTGACTCATGGAACGTCAACATTTGGCCCGCCATTTTGAAGTAAGTTTACACTGACGCTGTCAATACTGTCATTTGAGTTTTGAATGCGTTTCAGTTTGTTTGTGTTGTTTTCGTAGATTATTATTTATTATTATATAAATAAAATAAAAACCATTATATAAAAATAAAAATCATTACAAAACTGTTTTTTTTTTATTTGTTCCAAAGGTTGCGAACCCCTGAATGTGTGTTTACAAAATTTATAGCTTCTCGCGACGGGGACTTTAGAAGATTTTGTAAGATAATGAACTGTCACTAACTCACAAAATCTTTTACAAATACATGTTGAGTGATTCACTTTCCTTGCTGTTAATAGTATATAAGTAATAGATGTTAAGTTGATTTAAATAGATTTATTTTGTAAAAGAGTAGTTATTTTGTAAAAAGGTATGATGGGGTTGTCATATCTCAGATAAAAACCCCTTAATAAAATCAGAATTAAAATAAAAAAAAACGTTAAATTATTTTTTAAAGTCTTTAAATTATTAGTGTGACCCAACGCGACAAATTATTCTGTTTGAGATAGGACAACTTTGACACAACGCTATTATTTTTCCCGTTCGGTTACCCCAATTTTTATTATGGGTATCAGTATGACTCAACCAGAAATAAAAGTAGCATTGTTTCACAGGGGTAACTAAACGGGAATTTATTTTCCCGCTGGGTCGCACTGTTACACATACGGTGTGACCCAACGGGAATAACCCGGTTCGATCCCCAGGTCGGGCAAAGTGTTATTGGGTTTTTTCGTGTCGAATTTCTCAGTAGCAGCCCGGAGCCCGGAAACTCCGTTGCGTGGCACCGACGTGTATCATGATCGCTGGTTAGGACAAACACACATACAAATGTGGACGTACGATACGATACGCCAAAATGCTACAAATGTGGACGTAGCTTTATGTTATATCGATAGCGAAAGCGCTCCAAAAATCGCAACTAGAACATATAGAAGCAATTTTCTTGCTTTAATACTTAGAGCAAAGTAATAACTTGGTTCCTATATATGTCTGTACCTCTTCCAAGGTAAACACGAGTAGTGCGGTCATTTCAAGACTTCAGTGCAATACTTCTAAGAGCCCTTACACAACACTCGGTGGAACGTCGTATCGCAACAAATCACAAGTGGTTAGGGACTTCATAGTATGGGGTTTTAAAAATAACTTTAAGAATTTTGTGGGTACTGGAAATTGAAAAACTTTTCGGACAGAAATGCAAATAAAATATCTAGCTTTAATTCCGCTGAACAAGATCGCTAGTTTGGATGCAGTATGCAGCACCACCCTCCCGCCCACAAGTATATGCACATGCAGAAAGAGTGAAAAAATAATGCAACATGCAACCAAACTAATACACGACACGTGTTTCGCCCCTGCGCGGGGCATCCTCAGGATATGTTGACTCCTCGACCGCTAGGACGCGAATGAATGGTGCTGCATACTGCATCCAAACTAGCGATCTTGTTCAGCGGAATTAAAGCTAGATATTTTATTTGCATTTCTCTATGTCATGGATTTCCGCAAAGTAACGCCTGATTTCATCATTTAAACTTTTCGAAATTCGCGCAATTTTTTATAACATTCCAGGCAAATTAAAAAACTCACCTTGTATTTTCTATTTCTAATAAATTGCCCTGCAGTCACATCGGGAGCTTCGCTGTCGTGGATGCTCGTGGCTCAAAGCGTCCATTAAGTGACCCTGACAGCAGCACGTAATGGCCACGTGCTGCTGTGCGCCGTCATCGTTGAACTACGTTGTTCCCCCGAGACGTGCCGAAGGTACCTAGCACAAGAAATACCCAGTACGTTCCACTGGAGATCCCGGAACTCCCCTTTCTTTATGCTAAGGACGGCCTCCGCGTGGTTTTAGTTGTTAAGGAGTCCGACATACCCCTCGCTCGTTTCGTGGCTAATTGACAACCGCACGGAGCGTAAGATTTGCAAGGTTAAGCTGCGGTTGCCTCGGTTAGTATGTGGATGGGTGACCATTCCTTACGCATGGAGACCCCTCCGTGCCTCGGAGAGCACGTTAAACCGTCGCTCTTTGGTGTCATATAAATACTTATGACAGTCGTTAGTGGTAGTCAGAAGCCCGAAAGTCTGACAACCGGTCTAACCTTACGATATCGGCATTGCCCAGTAACTGGTTTGCGGAGGATGAGCAGTCGCTCCGTGTAAAACACTAGTATTCAGCCGCATCTAGTTAGTTTTGAAGTTCACCCCAACGTAGGTGGGACAAGGCTAGGCACAACAGAACAGTTCGACAAAACCCTCCACCTTCCCCAAACAAAGGAGTTTCTCTCGCCATAATAAAAATCAAACAAAAAAAAGAACTGAAAAGATGTTAACAAGACGTACTTCTAGTACACATACATAACGTAAAATGTAGGTTTTCAAAAAATCATGCTATCTAATCATAACACGCAGTCTCATGCATTAAAATCCATCCAGTCGTTGGGCTGCTTCGAGGGTATAAAGAATCCCACATACATAGATATCGTCGGCGTAGTGCGAGAACTAAATAACTAACACTTTTGGCGAAATTGTTTTTTTTACATTTTCTCGTAGCCCAAAAAATCCCGCACCTTTTAGTCTTACACACGTTTAAATAACTTAAGTCAATAAAACAATATCTTAATTTAATGATCCCAGGTGGAAAAATGAATATCGTTATATTCACGTTAAATAGGAGAAGCAAAAATAAATAACTCGAAAAATAAATGAATAACTCTAATTTATCTTTACTTGAGTAACGAAATAGTGGAAAAAAGTATCTTATTTAAATTTGGCAGGACAACATGTCAATAAAGTTCAAGCAGAAGTTAATAAGGGTACTTATTGGACGTTTTAAGAGAGTTGAATGTTTTGTTGTGAGTTGAGAGTCATACGTGGGAGAAGTAAACAACTGACGAAAAAGTAGTAACTAATTACATAATATTCGGAAAGTTATGTAGAGGGAAAATTGGGTAACTTGTTTTTTTTTTATTTTTTTCTCAGTGTCGATAACAGTTAGCGATTGGAAAATTATCCTAAATGATGAAAATGATAAAGATATACAACATATAAAATGGGTGCTAATTAAACAGGCTTCTTTTTAATATCATTATTCGCCCCTAAAAATGTATGTTGCCTTCTAAATTACTAAGTCAGCCACAATTAACGAGCATCTAAATAATACTATCTTAGCCACTAGTTATCTTCTATGTAAACCACTCTAAATACAACTCAGCATAATGATTATTTTTTAGCATCTAAATTTGTAGCATGCATTCTAACAGTAAACTTCTAAAATACTATTAAATGACATCAAAAATTATATTTATTTAGCTTCTAAATTTTTAACTCAGTACGTTTAAAATGTAACTCATCCCATATTAATTAATCGTCAAAATTTTGCTAAAAATGTCATCAAATAGTTGGTATATTGGCCACTAATATTATCAGAAGCTATTGAGAAGAGACAAAATAAAAGACTTTATTTTTGTAAAATCAATTTGTTTATTGAATAACCATCATTTTACTTACAGTAAATAACTCAGTATAATGTATATGTTACGGTTAATGATAGGTGTGAATATAAACTTAAGATTAACCGGTTTAATGCTATGTTTAAATTTGATGGTTGGCTAATATTCAATACAATGTTCTTTTGCGATAAATGATTTCATCTTTAACCGGTTAAACTTAAGACTTGCCAAAACGAATGGTTAAAAATATATGTGTTACGGGTAAAGCCCGAATGGCGGGTACACCTAAGTTTACCCGGTTATTTAAGTCGACGGAGCCCCGCTGTGCGGGGCTCCTATTGCTGTGTTCAGGGTTTAAAGTAACCTAACACGAAGGGAATGACGGGGGCTTCGTTCGTGTAAATGACACAACACTATAATCGTTCAGGGGTGATTCTATCATTACAGTTTTAGCTAATATCGGTATGTCAGGATTGCGAGCAAGGTAAACACAGTAAATAAAACCAACATAGACTCTCCACCACTGAGAGTACTTGTATTTGGGTTAATATTAGTAACATTAACTAGATCACAGTATATTACTTTACACAATTATTACAAGATCATAAAATAAGGACAAGCTAATCAGATATAAAAGGTCAGACTTCTTCAGCTGTTCAACACGGAATGCTCCCGCTTCGTCGAATGACCACCGCCTTTATAACCTCGGGTGGGCCGATCCATATCGACGACTACCCTCTCTTGTCAACATTGCCCAGTGCTACCCGCTACCGATAACACGGCCCTCCTGCAAAACACACGTCCTCGTGTGTTGGTGGTTGGTGGTTGACGCACCATCAACCCCATCGTCAAGATTGTGCATCAAGGCCTAACTTCAGTGACACCTTCGGACCTTAAACAGAAACAAATAATACAGTACACATCTCGGCCACACCTGATCACTCATCTCTGACCTCGTCAGGTTACTCATATCTTTGACCAAAGTAACATGAAGAACATCGAAAGAATGTTTGAATCGACTAGAGCTTGTTATCCCATCGACGGCCAACAAGCTCATCACCCGTGGCTTGAACTAGTTGATATTCATTCAGTATCAACCTAGTTCTATATTCGTTCATAACTTCTCGTATCAAAATCTTACAAACATACACACATTAGATTTCCAACATTTTCACAATAAAATACTATCTCAGATGCCTATTAGACAGTTCCACTTTGGTTAAACATCAAATTTTAGTTATTCAATAAATCATATTAGGTATATAAACACACAATCTCATCATACACAAATTCATAAAATCATTTAAATACATTTACAATATTTTTCAGGGCTAAATATCTCAATATAGTTGTTCACAAATTCATAATACATAAACACTTAAAATATTTCTTGGTTAAATATCTCAACGATTCACAAAGCCATAATACATAAACACTTAAAATATTTCATTCGTAAAAATCTCATACTTATTCACAAAATCATAACATAATATTATCTCAATAATTTACAAACTCATAGTACATTTAACACTTAAAATATTCCATGATTAAATATCTCAATTATTCACAATTCATTGTACCAGCATATAAACACTTCAAACTTATAGTACGTTAAACACTTAAAATATTATCTCAATTATTCCAAAATCATAATACTTAAGTATCATTTTTCATGATCAAATAGGTAGGTATCTCAATTATTCACAAACTCATATTACAAAACTGACATGATTTTGTAAACATAACATTTCTATGTTGCGCTAATAATACAACCTTTTTACAACAATACAATAAGTACATATTATACACATCTTTATCGAAAATAAGTCAAATTATTTCTTATTTAAAAATAAATTTGACAAATTAATCTTTAACGGAAGTCATCATAGTAATTATCATCAATAATAAATACAATTTCCTGTTTCCGTCTACAAAAAATACATTTTAAACCATAAGTAATAATAACAAACTACTTTTTAATTTCAATAAACTATTTTGTACCATTCTACAACAAGAATTATAACAAAACCAATCAAAACAAATATCAATATTTTCAAAACTTTTTCAAAACATTAATTCAAAACAGAATCTCATTTTCACTGCATTTTCATTTATCAATTAATAGCATCACCCGCCTTGGATTTAGCCAACTCATTTGGCATCACCCGCCTGGGATCCTGCTTTATCAACATGGCATCACCCGCCTTGGATCTAGCCATATCATGGCATATCCCGCCTTGGTTCCAGCCCTATAACAATTGCTTCGCCACGTTAGAGTTTCAGTTTTCCCCAGGCGAAGCCTTTGGCCAACCCCGGCTGGCCAAACCGGGCGGTGCCAAAGATCAACCCTGGTTGCATCTCACCACAAACTCTAATACGACTTGCAATGTATTTTCCTACACGAATAAATACAGATGCCGTATTTATTTTCCACGAATAAATACAGATACCATCATATTTATTTTATACGAATAAACACAGATATCATCTCATTTATTTTACACGAATAAATACAGGTAACATCTCTTTTATTTTACATGAATAAGCAAAGATATCATTTAATATTTATTTTACACGAATAAATAACCTCTCATATTATATTTCCTTCATCAAAATTCCTTCACACATAATGGTTGTGACTCACCGGATTTATCACATTTTCTCGTTCTCACACTTCTCACCATTGTAATATCAATCGAAATCAAGTTTTCGTCAGTCCGTCTACAGGGGATTTTATTTAGCACAATATTTACATGTGGGTATACAATCATAATGTGGACTGGTTTTTTCTTGTTCCACTTCTGATGTAAATGACACAACACTATAATCGTTCAGGGGTGATTCTATCATTACAGTTTTAGCTAATATCGGTATGTCAGGATTGCGAGCAAGGTAAACACAGTAAATAAAACCAACATAGACTCTCCACCACTGAGAGTACTTGTATTTGGGTTAATATTAGTAACATTAACTAGATCACAGTATATTACTTTACACAATTATTACAAGATCATAAAATAAGGACAAGCTAATCAGATATAAAAGGTCAGACTTCTTCAGCTGTTCAACACGGAATGCTCCCGCTTCGTCGAATGACCACCGCCTTTATAACCTCGGGTGGGCCGATCCATATCGACGACTACCCTCTCTTGTCAACATTGCCCAGTGCTACCCGCTACCGATAACATTCGCTGGCTTCGCTCGCTCACTCTAGCCCCCGTCATCCCCTTCGAACCTAACCTATCCGTGTCTGGGACGAACGCACGAACGACAATAAACAATTACTTACACGTGAACAACTCAACTCGTCGTCACATGAGTCGAATGGCGCTCTCTGATTGGTGCAAATGGCCGGTCGCTGCCGTCTCGCGTACTCGCGCCAAATCATGCAGTGGCTATTTCCACGATAAAAGAATATGATGTATTATTTTACATGCTAAGTTATAATAAATGATGCTTTCTGTAGAAGCTTGAATTACATTTTTTTGAGGACATTGCGTGGAAGCTGTAAAACGTAAAATGGTGACGAAGTGTAAAATCCGTGGCCGAGTTAGTAAATTAGGTGGCAATGCATAAATAAGAAGGACAAGTCACAATAATTGATGATCTTTACTTGACGCTTTCTATACAATATTTAGTGGGCGTTGTAAAAAAGACCAATTAGTTTATTAGAGGCTATGTCATTTTTCCGTTGCTTAGTTATAAAATTAGAAGTTTAATCACGTGTCCGATAAATAATTTTGTGGCTAGACTTATAATTTCCCATATAAAATTAGCGATGTATAAATTGTTATTACAAGTTATGAAAATAAATTTAAAAAAAAACAGTAAAACGCGATTTTCTCGGTACTTTGAATTTGTCAGTCATTTAGTTGTCGCACTACGCCGACGATATACAGATACGCGTGAAAAACATAACCCTGTCTTTGCTGTCGCGCAGTCGGGTAAAAAAAACAATGCCTCATTACTCTTACAACTAACAGTAGTAGAGAAAAAAACTAAAACAGGGAACAATACACTTGTTTCAAACAAAAAAACCTAAAACCCGCTACTACTGAACGTCAACTCCGAACAAATACTCCCAGTACACACAGCTATGTATCAAGCTACACATGACCAATATGAGCTGATCTCGCATTATATAGGCATTCCGTACAATGATAGGTCAGCTTATACTGGATTTATAGTTTGTGTAACCGTGTGTACAATGGTAAGAAATCAACCCACTACACCCGAGTGTCTCCGAGTCTTCGTGCGCTCACGTCCGAGACAAATGACAGCATCACTCGTGTACAGCGGATTGATTTCAGTTTTTAGTACATAGACGATAATACGTATTAGAGAATGTATTTTACGTGTCCCGTTGTACGTTTAAGGTGAATGTGAAACGCATTTTTTTTATATTTTACCTTCTAAAAATGTAATTACTACGTCTAATATTGTATTGTATTTATGTGTGTATGTATGTACCTAACATAAAACGACTAATTTACACAACGTGAAAGATAGCAGCATATTTTATGCTGAGTGATGAATGCGACGCAATTCTGAATTTTTTGTCTACTAATAGTTCAATTTTATTAATTGCCTGTCTACTATTGTATTGTATTTAAGTTCCTTATAAAACGATACATTTACACAACGTGAAAGATAGCAGCATTTATGCTCAGTGATAAATGCGACATATTTCTGTTTTTTTTGTCTACTAATAGTTTAATTTTATTAATTGCCTATGTCTAATATTTTATTGTATTTGTGTGTGTATGTGTATGTACATGCCTTATAAAACTACACATTTACACAACGTAAAATATAGCAGCATTTATGCTGAGTGATGAATGCGACACATTTCTGTATTTTTAACCGACTTCAAAAAGGAAGAGGTTCTCAATTCGGTTTTTTTTATGTAGGTATATTCGGGCATAACTCCATCATATATGTATAGACGGATTTGCAAAATTATTTTTTGTTTGAAATAGTATTCTCCCGAGGTGGTCCCATTTAAATTTAGTGAAAATCTGATGAAGACCCTCGAAGATTACAATTGAACTCTTCAGTGGATAACAGCAAATTACCCGGGATTGCTGTAATTGCATGTTTGTGTATTGTTTATGCCACTTGAAATATAAAAACAAAATAACTTAAAAAAAAGTTAATCTGACTTTAAAAAAAATTAAAAAGAGTAAAATAATTACCATATTAAGTATAAAACTAGCAGTTTCAGAAGTCGGTGCCTTCAATTTGGTTCAATGTAAAATTGCACCGACTTCTGAAACTGTTAGTTTTATGGTAAATATTTTACTCTTTTTTTAGTTTTTTTTTTTAAGTCGGTTTTTACGTTTTTTTAAAGTTATTTTATTCATCTACTAATAGTTTAATTTCAGGTGTAATAAACACAGCGCTTGTTATGTATTTTTATTTACGCATGGTGCACCTTATGGTGTTATGTTATGTAGTGTGTCGATTTGCATGTTGAATAAATTGATGATCTCTTTTCTTTCTTTTCTGATTGTACAATTGACGTCGTTGGTACTGAGTATGTATTTTCAATAGCACTACCCCTCGTCGCATTCACGTTAGTCTCAATACTCTCACGTCCTAAACAAATGGACGCATCAGTCGACTTCGATACTGAGCATTTACTATCGGATTGAAAGATTTCACTAGTAATACAAGATGGATAAATAATGTTAGTATTTTATGTGTCCCGTCCCCGTCAACGTAGGTACTCATATTAATGTAAGTACTAACAGTGTTGTAGGGTCATGAGCACCCAGGGAAAGGATCAAATTTGGCGTCCCTGAAAAAACACGCTAAATAAGTAAAAAACACGCTAAATAAGTAAAAAACACGCTAAATAAGTAAAAAACACGCTAAATAAGTAAAAAACACGCTAAATAAGTAAAAAACACGCTAAATAAGTAAAAAACACGCTAAATAAGTAAAAAACACGCTAAATAAGTAAAAAACACGCTAAATAAGTAAAAAACACGCTAAATAAGTAAAAAACACACTAAATAAGTAAAAAAAAAACTGGCCTAGTGCGAGTCGGATTCGCGCACGAAGGGTTCTATACCATTATCTATAAAAACGGCAAAAAAATCACGTTTGTGGTATGGGAGCCCCCTTAAATATTTATTTCATTCTGTTTTTTAGTATTTGTTGTTATAGCGGCAACAGAAATACATCATCTGTGAAAATTTCAACTGTCTAACTATCACGGTTCATGAGATGCAGCCTGGTGACAGACGGACGGACGGACAGCGGAGTCTTAGTAATAGAGTCCCGTTTTACCCTTTCGGTACGGAACCCTAAAAATTACATTTAATTATGAATTTTGTTAAAAACTATGGCAGTAACTATTTTATCTGATATTTGTAGCTATCAATGTCCAGACATAATTCATTTGCTTTTAAACAGCTGAATTAATTTCATTAAATGAGGTGTCGTCTAGAAATAGGAGATCCAGGTCTTGGTGCTCGTGCTTATAACCAGTGCGGTACCGCACCGAGTGGACCCAACATGCTGCTGCGTCCTGCTGTGCCTACGACGCAGCTGTACATTTCGCGTCTGCATCACTCCACGAAGGTTGAGGAAGTCGTGGAGTATTTAAGAGTGAAGACCAACTGGACTCTGAGGGTCGAAAGGTTGGAATCGTGCCACAACACCAACTTTAAGTCGTTCGTGGTACGGGTACCAACCCACCAGCTACAGACCTTCTTGGAAGAGGACTTTTGGCCGAAGGGTGTCGTATATCGACGTTTCCGAGGTCGGTTACGCGACACCACGCAGCGAAACACGACACCGCCGACAACGCTACGTGTTTAGTTAATAAGGTTTTTTAATATGTATTAGTTTATTATTATATAAGATTATTTTGTGTATTTTTTCTATGGGCCTCAGTTGCCTGAAAATAAAATTATTATTATTATCATAACAATGTAATTGAAAACGTACCATCTATACTGGAGTAATCCTAGTGAGTTGATCAAATCGGAAACCTGTTAGTTTCGCCTAGCTTCCATGACACAGGGAATTCTATTGTAGAAGCTAGTGCTAAATGTAAGTTTATTAAATATAGGTTAAAGTTTATAAAGAAACTAGTTAATAACCGCTCCTACTGCTATAACAAAGCCAAGAAAACTCCAGAACAACACAGAAGATACTAGATCTATCTCCTACCATTCAGTTTCAATTTACTACACGTCTATTTATTGAAGACGAGCAACAAGTCAATGTTCGTGTATCAACAGTGAGATATTGGCGCAATATAGCATCCGCTTGCAGTAGATACGGACGTACGTCGTCGATAAGGAAATACGTATCTACGTCCAGTTTGTTTAGACTAGAAGCAATTCCCAAGTGTGAATCGTAGGAAATGTTTACAATTCCTTGCTTTTAATCTGCAGACAAGTCGAAACTTGGGCTTGAATTACGTGGGCACTTTGGGTTTGGGGATACAGTTTCAGAGCACGGGAAGGTCGCTCGAGTGACCAAGACATGTAATAAACAAAATGGTTGTTTTTTTTTCTATGGACTGCTGTAGATTGTCCTTGCCGACCCTTTCTACGTAACCGGGCATTGATTGGCGAGACCTGTAGGGTCTCCAGTTCGTTTCGCGTCCATAAATGCAAAAAAAAAAAACCTAAAAATACTCGAAAAAAAAATCTGCTGTTCCCTACATTTTGAAGTGTTATGCGAACATAATATGTAATGTATTATATGTAGGGAACAGCAGTTTTTTTTTTCGTGTACTTTTCAGGTTTTTTTATCTTGTTTGTACGCTATAGTTTTGTGGATTAACGGGAACGCCCTTCGTTAATTAACATACTGTATGTATTTATGTATGTAATTATATCGTCGGGTATACCCAATTCAAAGATATCTTAAAGAAAAAAAAACATTCCTGATGAAAAACAAATAGCACAATATCACACATTTAGCCACCGAGTCTTAAAGCGAAATATTTACAGAATGATATCACTAAATATCACTAAAATTCTGAGCTACATCCTGTGTCTGTTCGCTCTGGGTTTTTTTTTCATACTTGATGATCATTCAGATTGACCTCTTCAATGGGTATCAGCAAATTACCCGGGATTGCTGTAATTGCATGTTTGTGTATTGTTTATGCCACTTGAAATAGAAAACTAAAATAACTTAAAAAAAAGTAAAAACCGACGTAAAAAAAACTAAAAAGAGTAAACTAATTACCGTATTATAAAACTAACAGTTTCAGAAGTCGGTGCCTTCAATTTGATTCAGTGTAAAATTGCACCGACTTCTGAAACTATTAAGTAGTTTAATAATATGGTAATTATTTTATTCTTTTTTAAGTAGTTTTTTACTTTTTTTAAAGTTATGTTTATAACTAGAGGGCGCTCGTGGCTTCACCCGCGTGGATGTCGTTTATCGCGTATTCCGTATTTTTCGGGATTAAAGTAACCTATGCCCTTCTCCAGGTTCTAGACTATCTCTGTACCAAGTTTCATTAAAATCGGTTCAGCGGTTTAGGCGTGAAAGCTAGCCAGACAGACAGAGTTACTTTCGCATTTATAATATCGCTGCTTAAATTCAAAGGGGCCATAAGTCTAAAAGTCATTTTTTTACAGGAGAGCTCATCAAAGTTTTGGCCGTGGTATTTGTTTTTTTATTAAACAAATATATATTCTATACCTATGTGTTATATATCATCGGATGTATATTTTAAGCCTCTATTCGTCTATAATTTCATATTTGCTGTAAATTTTACCCAGTTAAGTAAAACATCACATAAGTCCCTTTTGCTTATAAAAAATGACCATAATGTTTATGAATGTAATTAATAAAAAGCCACAAATCATAGTAAAAACAAGTTTTATTAGATGTTTTCCATCATTGTTTAGTGCAATGTGTTAAGAATACGCAATTATAACTAAATGATAGCAATACCTTGCAATATCATTCCATAAAATCAACCTTTAAACAATTAAAAAAGAAAACAAAACAATTAATATAGCTATTTCACGGTTTTTGGTGGTGTTGTTGACATTTTTTCAATAGCGGTCTTACGGCTTTCTTTTATGAAATAACCGAGCTGTCAGGACTCATGTTTCGTTGAACAGAGTAAAAGTCATCACAATAATCTCTCCGAAGCAAAACTTTTAACGTTAACTAACACTTTAAATTATTCCTCTACTAAAATCAGTCTGTATCAATCAGTCTTAGAAATACCCTGGTTTAAATAAGTATACTTACTTAATTATCATTTAAAACTATGATCATATTAAAGATTAGCATAAAAAGTTTCGTAATACTTTGGGATCACATTCTTTTCAATCAGGTTTAAAATGCCTTGTTTTTTCGCTTCAGCAACTTGTAACTTATTGGCATTGAGTTTTTTATAGTTCGCGGACCAGTTTCAGGTGCATTTTGCCTTCTTTTTAATGAAGTTACTTGGGCATACTCTGCGTCTTCGTAGGAAGTCTTATATAAAAACATGTTCTTATGCTCTTGATCAGTTTTAATGACTGTAAGATCTGCCCATTTCACCTTGTCTCCATCTTCATTGGTGGTGTAGTTGCCAACAGCCAGAGATTTCAAATTCATAAAATTCTCATGTGTGAGTTCCTTTACAGTAAAAGGTGTTCTTTTCTTCTTTGCGGTTTTAATCAAAGTTATGTACTGGTCAGGTACATAAATTGGCGAAGATTTTAATGCTCTTGTGATATTCCTCTGAGTGACGGAGTGAACAGCATCCCCCTCATTCCGGGTGTGCCCCTTAATTAAAAATTTATGAGTTATGCTCCTAAGTTTCGGAAACTCATTTATGGCGTGCTGATACATTGCCAACATAAATTTATTTTTCTGTTGACCACAGCAATTGTCGCTATAAAAAACAACGTCAAAATCTTCACTTGCTTTATCGTGCAAACTCTTTAAGTACTTAAGTACGCATGAAGCTATTTCGTTAGCGCCGCGGCCTCCTTCTCCTTCGTGCAACACAAAACATGAGTGTTTTTAGTACCAAGCTCAGTAATAGTAAAATTCAAAAGATTCAGCTTTGGGACGTAATAGAAGCTTGATACTTCACCTTGTGGACAGGGCATTACCGCTTGTAAATCATAGACTGCGACTACAAAGTTTTTGCCTACACTTTCCTTGTCTTTCTCTTTTTCTAATCTTACCAGACATTTTTATTTAAGGTGCACATCTATAAATTAAGAAACAATGTTGTTAGCAGAATATTTGACGGACAAAATACATGCTTATAACAGGGTGATTACGCGGCAACACAATTATCGAAAACTTAGAAACTAATTTTAGCAATAGTTAGGTCGAATATTCGTTATTCGGCCAGGCGCCTTGTCAAATATTTAGTATTAAGCTTTAAGCATATGTTAATAATTTGATTGAAACTCTAATTATTATAATTTTTGATTTAATTTTGAAACATAAAAACAACCTAAACAAATAATGCATATTTGTTTCAATAAAAACTATCATATTCACCTTAATCTTATGTGCAAAACAGAAGCATTCCAAATACTGCACTTTTTTTTTCGTAAAATAATAATAAAACTCGTTTCATTTAAATTCAAAACGAACGCATTACAAAACACGGCACTTTTGCTGATAAAATAATGTTATACTTACATGTATTTTAAATTCAATACGGTCGTATTCCAAAATGTGGCACTTTTTAATATTAATATAAATTTTATTTAATAAAAAAATTAAATGAAACTGAGATATTTTTGGAAATGTGGCCCTTTTTTACAAAGAATACGTGTGGTCACGCAGAATGCCGGGTCACAACTGACAAAATGGCGGTTTTGACCTGAAATTAACCACCAAAGTGTAAAAATGCAAAGAGGGCAGTAGTGTGATTGGACTATTATTAATGCGAAAATACTGGGTGTCTTTTTCGCACCTAAAAATATAAACAGAATTGATACGATTTTTGCAATAAAAAGGATTTTTAGTTATTTTGATTTGTGGCCCCTTTGAATTTAAGCAGCGATATTAAGCCTGACGTCGACTACAGCCGAAACGCGTCAAATCGAGTCGAGTCGCATTAGTTTCGTGTGAAGACGAATCGAGGCGAAACGGTCAGTAATTGCAAGTCGTTAAAACAGAAATTCGCGTGACAACCAATGCGCGCGAGTGCGACGCAGTTTTATAGTAAATGTATAGGAGGCGAATTATTGCGATTCTATTCAACTCGACTCGGCGAGCCTAGTGGACGCCAGCCTTTAGTATGGCTTTACGCTTTTCAAAACACTCTTGGTTAATCGGTCAGCATCAGCAAGTAAACAAAGCTGTATTTGTAAAAGTAGTTCCATTTTAAAGTAAAACAAACAATTTTTCTTTAATTTCCTTGACTGACTGAAAAATAAGAAATTGAAACTGCAAACTGTGAGCTTATTGCATCAATATTTCACAGTGCATAGAGAAAACTTCGCGAATGTCTGAACAATATTGAAGATATTATTAATAGATGTAGGAAATTGAATCCATTGAAGGAAACTCGAACAAAATGGTTATTATCAAACACCGGATATTACGATCAGAAACATTATATTGTCAATTACATGATGCTTATAATATAAAAGGAATTGATTTTATGCTGTGCTATTTTAAATTGAAATCAAATCATATTGACGGCGTCTGTGGTCTAGTGGTTCGAGTGTCGGACTGCTGATCACGAGGTCGTGGGTTCGACTCCCACAGGACACAAATATTTATGTGATGAACATAAGTATTTATCTTATGAAGTATTTATAAGAAAGTATTTACAAAAAAAAAAGTATATAAGTATTATATCCATTGTCTATAAGTACCCATAGTACAAGGTCTGCTTAGTTTGGGACTAGACGGTGCTGTGTAAAAAATGTCCCAAATGCCCCCAAAATATTTCACATAAACCAGGCGCTTATGAAAAGTTGAATTTAGGTGCACGGTTCCAATTAGTCGTTTCCTATAGAGAAGAGCCGGCAAGAAACTCCACGGTTACTCCTTTAAAAATACTATCTTTAACAATTTCAGTGAATACAGTAGGTACAGAACAATGAGTCTTTTCAACAGATCAGTGAGTAATGTAAAACCAATTCTGTGTGGTATTGAAGCAACTAAATTATATTTTCAGGGTCATCATCACCATTCAGCCAAAAGACGTCCACTGCTGGTCATAGGCCTCCCCCAAGCATCGCCACATGGACCGATCCTATGCTTCTCACATCCAGCGGAGTCCCGCAACCTTCACCAGGTCATCAGAGCACAGGTGCTTATTTTCAGGGTATCATGATTAAATTGAAAGATGTTTACGACATTAAAAATAATTGAAAAGGCGAATAATTATAAAAGCACTAGCGACCCGCCCCGGCTTCGCACGTGTACTTTTTATAGCTTAAAACCTTCCTCTTGAATCACTCTATCTATTAAAAAAAAACCACATCAAATCCGTTGCGTAGTTTAAAGATCTAAGCATACATAGGGACAGACAGACAGCGGGAAGCGATATACTATGTGGTGATGATAATTGCATAATCAGCTCATTACTGTCCCACAGCACGGGACTCTTCTTAGAATGAGAAGGGCTTAGGCTTTAAGGCTCCTACACACAATGCCGCCGGCACTACCGCCCGGGCTTACCGGCGGGTGTTTAACCAGGCCGCCGGGTATAACACCTATTAACTTAGGCTTAAAACGCACTAGCTGCCAGCCGCAATGCGGCATGCCGCGCCGTAGCCCCAAAACAACCGGAGCGGTTGACGACTGGCCGCAAATCAGTGCGTCGATATCATGCGGTTTCTTGTAAAAATCGATGTGCAGCCTGCCGCAAACGGTACGCCGTATTGCGGCCAGACGCTAGTGCGTTTTAAACCTTACACCCGCGCGGCTATAAGCCGGCAGCAACGCCGGCGGCATTGTGTGTAGGAGCCTTTGGTTTACCTCGCTGGCCTGGGGGTAAGTCCGTCAGCGAAGATAGTCGCCCGTCCGAAAGTAGCCCGAAACATAAGAGTGAACAAAACAAGTGTCAAGTTCAACTTTTCGGACGGGCAAAAACACATTGGCAGTAGGGACAACTGTCAAATCGTGTTGTCATTCATTCTTAGTTCGAGCCCCGAAATAATCGTATGTCCGTAGGTGATAGGGTGTAGGAACGCTCGTAACTAAGGCCGAAACCACGGATTTCGTGCTTAGGGAGAAGACCCCCCCTGGTGCGGGTTGGCGGACTACACACACCATCCAGAATTCTATTTAGCACTCTCAGGTGTGTGGATTTCCTCACGATGTTTTCCTTCACCATTAACGCAAATGATAATCAAATTCTGATCCGCACATGAATTTGAAAAGTGGTAAATGTAAACACAGCTGATTATAGCTGAGGATAGATAAGTTTAGCATATTTGTTTTTAAATCTTTGAACAACTATTTCTCTTAAACTATTGACTTTTTGGGAAAGTTGTAGAACAAAAGTTGCTCATTATTACGGGTACTTTAACAGCCTTTCAGATTAGTACCCCCTTTCTGACTAACCTTGTATATCAACTTGTGTAACCATATCTCTAGCGAATAAAGTTCTATTCGCTAGAGATATAATTGAAACCTTACGTAGGCCTTACGTACCCTACCTATTCCCGCAATAAGCTATTATATTTTTAGGCCTATCATAATTCTAACTTAAGGCTTTCCTCTCAAATTGTCCAGAAGTCATTTTAGTTTCCTCTACATAAAAAATACTATTATATACGTTAGGGACTAATTTCATAAAGTTACCCGTCTTATATATGACTTGACTGAGTTTAGCTAGCCGTCTGCGTTGCTAAGTACACTTGGGAAGAAAAGTTTAAGAAATTCAAAAATAATATTAAAATGAATGGAAGTAGTCTCGTTTCTTTTATTAGTTGTTTCTGAAATTTACATCGCTAATAAAGAAAAGTTTTATGACAGTAAGTAGTTGTGAAAATTATATTAATAAATTACATAATTTTTAACGATCCTATCTCCCGATTCAGAACGTTTCGATAAGTTAGCTGTCGAACGATTAGGTTTATTATGTCTTGTTCACTCGTAGACAAAACGAGAAAATAAGCCTAATCGATCGACAATCGACAGTTGACTTATCGAGACGTTCTGAACCGACAGGCTCTTTGTCTAAAACTTGTCTAAAACTGATCCTATTATTACATCCTGTCCCCATATTTACAGTTAGATCGAGCCTGCCTCGAATTCCATGAACCCCTTAAAAAGTCATAAAAAAGGGTAATTTGCAACCGTAAAATGTATTCGCATTTCCCATGGCTTCGCTTAATCCATGGAAATGTGAAAATAATTCAGCACCCATGGATATAAAATGAAACGGAAAACGAGTGAACATTATGGTTTTATTATGGCGTATTCATTCGTGTTCACTTTTAGTAATAACTTCCTCGTCATTTATTTATTTGCCTGCTAAACAAATTCATAACAAGAAGACAGAAAAAAAAAAAAATTATAGCCATATACCTACTGGTGGATTTTTGCCCAATGAATGGTAAAACTATAAGTTTACAACAGGACAGTCCTGCTTAATCAATTAATTGGGGATCAAGGCATGACGATTATAAATTATTTTCTTCACACTTTTGTTATCGTCTGTCCTGACTAGTATAAAAGTTAGCAAATAAATTTATTTTTACAAGCAGTACCAACATAAGCTATGTCTACACCAGTGCGCTTTCACATTCATCTTGCGTCTTCGTTTGAAGCATGCGTGAAGCGCCATAGCGCATGCCTTACTAATAGTTCGAGTCTTATGGCAATCAATATTGCATGCGGTTGACGCAAGAGGAATTGAAAGTTGAAAACGCAAGATGAATATGAAAGCGCATGGGTGTAGACATACCATTAGTAATATTAGGATACTTGTGATAGCTATTTCTTGAATTTCGGACAAAGAATGTTGTGCTTTATTATTACAGAAACATGTTTTTAATTCAAATACCCAGAAAGCTTCAATATTGGTAATGGTTCAGTAGATCACATAACATCACGCCTGTATTCAACGAAGAGGTGGGCAGAGGTGTATAATGCACCCTCATTTCACCGTTATTCAACCGGGCACAAATCTAGACTCCGGGCTGCAACTGAGAAATTAAATGTAAACTGTGAAAACAAATAAAATTAAGAAAAACCAATAACGCTTTTCCCGACCTGGAAATCGAACCCAGAATCTCATGCTCAGCAGTTGCGCTTGCGACCATTAGGCCAACAAAACAAGACAGTTCAGCTGATGTACTTAATCCAGAATTTGAACTGTCCTCAATTGTCGGCATGCTCTTCATCGTATGAGTTAGGACTTAATAATCCATGTCTACACCAGTGCGCTTTCATGTTCATCTTGCGTCTTCGTCTGAAGCATGCGTGAAGCGCCATAGCGCATGCCTTAATACTAGTTCGACAAAAGCGCATGCCCCTAGCGCACGCTAATCCGTCTATTGTATGTCGACTGACGACTGACCGAGGCGCACCGGTGTAGACGATAAGCTGCATGCGTCTTATGGCAATCAATATTGCCAGCGCTTGACGCAAGATGAACATGAAAGCGCACTGGTGTAGACATACCAATATAGTATTAAGTTTGACTTAATATAGTATTATACTTACCATTAGAATACACTTAACCCTTTTATCTTACCTAGTCTTATCTTAAACGATAAATCCACGAGCTAGTTAAACTGTGGAAGTTGACCTCCACAATTTAACTGACTAGCTCCACTAGTTCTGCAACCGGCTTTCACTGTAGACCTCTACAAGTTTTAGCGCCGGGCGCGGTCGCGACATATCAAACATACGGCTTATATGCAAGTGTTCACGTACGAAACGCAAGTAAGTCTACCGCGCCTGCGAGTTGCACGTGAACAAGCACTTACCGACTAAGGCCCGGCGCCCACCGGCGGGACGGCATGGCAAAGGATTTTTTTTTAATTCAAAGAATATTAGTCCTTATTTTAATACTACTAGCACTTGTATTTCCTTAGCATTCCACGGGAGGCTTCGTCGTGCCGCAGCATGCCGAAGCGTCGCTCGGTACGGGAATTATGAGTTGTAAAGGGTATTAATAAAGTTTAAAATAATTTGAGCTTAAAAAATCCCTTGAAATGCCGTGCCGCCAGTGGGCGCAGGCCCTACGCAAGAAAAGCGCACTAGTGTAGACATACCATAATAGATTTTGTTGCAACATTGATTATTTTAAGTAGGTATATGGACCAGCAGATTTTTTTTTCACTATTTCTTTTTTTTTACCATAGTAAAAGTTGTAAAGAATTATAAGCAGAGTTCACGGTTTTCTGCAGTAAGACGACTAAAAAGTCACGGAGTCAACCGTTGACCTCTTCCGCTATCTTCCTTCCGCGAAAATCAGCGTCAAGTACTTATAGTGCTTGACATTAAGCTGATCTGGACACCTTTTTGGTCCAACCGTGAGAAACATACCCGAGACTTTTTTTATTTATATCACATATTTTATCTGTTGTGTCTCTTTATGCTGTGTCCAAATAAATGATTCTTTATCTTTATCTTTTTATCTATACTCTCCTCAGCAATTCTCATAACAGTACATCTACACCAGTATCTAATGTATCTTACTAACAAGTTTGCTTGCCAATAATTTAAGCTGATTTTAGCGATCTTTTAATAGCTTTTTTTTATTATCATTTGACATGGTCACACTTGACCCTAGTCGCACCTGATGGTAAGCGCAGACAGGGTCTAAGATGGAGCACACGAATCCAAGTAACAGAGATATAGAGAGATTCCCCTATACCCCTCTGGCTCTCATATACACACGACGGAACACAGTAAACTGCTTGGCGCCGGACTTTAATGTGAGGGTGGTAGCTAGCCAGATGGACCGTATAGATCCTACCACCAAGAGTGCTGGGTTTTGTTGAGTCTTACAACACGCGTTTATTCCCAGTGTGCGGTGAGGAAGTTTTATATTCTAGCCCGTCCCCACACGGGATGATAAAATCTATAAACCCCAGAATAATATTTTCCATGTTGAACAAAAGAATATAAATATAATCTGTAACCAGCTCTAAAAAAAGAAATTTATATTACCATAACTATAGAAATTCAAGATCGACTCATTAATCTATTAATAAAGTGCTCATTCACACGAAGACGAATCGTTTTTTTTTTCAATTTAATTCAAATTCATTTATTTCAATCAAGTTGCATCATACAATATCATTAGGACCTACATTAAATAAATTATTAGAAATTTTTTGACGAATCGTATTTTTTCACGATTCGTTTTTTTTACGGCCGCTACTCTTTTTAAATGCCCGTGTTCACACGCATCACGAATCTTGAAAAATGTCGGACACGTCTTAAATCACGTTTCGTCTTTTAAAAACACGTTCGTCAAAGAACACAAATCGTGATTTTTTGTGACGGATCCGTCGTGTTCTATAGTTCATCCAAGACTAAGAATCACGAAACGAATGTGAACATCAATTCGGATATTTTGCCGAATCGTGAAAAAACACGATTCCGTATGCAATGCGAACGTCCATCCGTCATGACGTATCGTGTTTTATGACGAATCGTCAATGACGGAACACGTGTGAATGAGCCCTAATCTAATTTCGCCTATTATTAAATTTAAACTAGGAGGAGCTGCTTAATAACTTTACCTGCACAGTAAATTATATAGTACCTTTTCAAAACCTTCTTGCCACAACACGCGAATCCGCGTGTACTACACATAAAAAAGTATATCAGTGTGTAAAACGTTCAATAACTTTACAAGCGCTCGTAAAAGTGCCAGAGATGTAATAAAATCAATTTATGAACAATACACCGAGTTTATTATTCAAGTATTTTATAGCGGTCTACAGAATCTATTTAAAGGCAGATTATAATGGCACCAGCAGTCTTCGTTCTGAAACTTTAAAATAAATACTAACCCAACTTAGTGACGTAACGGTATAGTCCGGCCATTTAAATGTTGTATAAAAGGTAAACAAACCTTTGATTGTAAAACTTTCATTTTAGTTTAACACACACATAACATCATGCCTGTATTCCTCGATGGGTTGGGCAGAGGTATATAGTACCTACACCCTCATTTCGCCGGTATGTTTAAGTTCCATGTAATAGGGAGCAAGCCTATTGCTATCAACCAGGCACAAATCCAGACTCCGGGCTGCTACTGAAAAATTCCACACGAAAAAACCCAATAACACTTTGTCCGACCTGGGTATCAAACCCAGGACCTCACGCTCTACAGTCGCACTTGCAACCACTAGACCAGGAGTGGGCAAAATACGGCCCGCGGGCCAACTCCGGCCCTAGAAGGATATTAATCCGGCCCACCAACTCTGCTTTTTAGAGCAAGAGTAGCCATAGCAAATAACCGAATTTATTTAAGGCTAAAATGTTAGTTTTGGCAGAATAAAATGCATTTTTTTTTATTCTGGCCCCCTGCATTATTTCTTGCGTTTTTATGGCCTCTGATGAAAAAAGTTTGCCCACCCCTGCACTAGACCAACGAGACAGTCAAACAAAATTAAAACTTATTCTTCACTCATGTCGGCACGAACTAATACGAGGATAGCTCATGCTGTGGTAAAATTAGCCAGTCAGCAAGGTTGGTAGCGGGGCTGACTGCCCAGGGTGTGCCGGACGTACGACTTAAAGGGCTTATTACATTATCCGATATTTAGGCTCCGTAAATCTTATTCAGTGAGGTATTGTAACAGGGGGCCTACTCCCTAAGTCCGTCAACGAAGTTAGTTGCCCGTCCGGAAGTAGCCCGAAACGTAGGAATGAACAAAACAAGCGTCAAGTTCAACTTTTCGGACGGGTAAAAACGCATCGGTAGTAGGGACAACTGTCAAATCGTGTTGTCATTCGTTCTTAGTTCGGGCCCCGAAATAATCATATGTCCGTAGGATAGGGAGTAGGGAACGCTTGTAACTAAGGCCGAAACCACGGACTTCGTGCTTAGGGAGTAGACCCCCAGATGCGGTTGAATTCCAGTGTCTACGGAGCGACTGCCATCAGTCCTCCGCAATCCTAATTTAGACTAGGTTTGGTTGTTAGTAACTAGAGTTAGTTTTTTTTTACATTATTTTATTAAATTGTTATTCGAGTTATTCATGGAGGCTTTTTTAATGCAACCCGAAAATGTGTATTTTTAAACGATTCTTATAGCATAATGTTTTTTTTTACTATAAAAGTTTTGTTTACCTTTTATACAAACTTAAAATGGCTGGACTATAGGTACTTAAATATTTAAGCGCTTTCCGTACGGTTTGGTTCCCAAGTTAGAATATAAGTAGGTACCATACTCTCTCCCGTGGGCGTCTGAAAAGACTGCTATACGTGGACCTCCTGAATAAATAACTAGGACGAACTTTCTAAGGAAATGAACCCATTATTGTCAAGCTTGGTGAGCTAATATATATAGTGAAAAGACCTTCAATATAATGTTGATACAATACAAACGATGTTTTGTATTCACTTAATAACCGCGTGGTTCCTGGAATAAAATATGGTCATACCCTTAAGCTTAGCCCACACGGCGCTAAGCTAACTAAACTTAACTTACCTCTTGAAGCTGCGGCGTCTTTTCATGCTTCGAGGTACACCACGACCTACAGAAATAAGCTAAACAAGCTAACTGACTATGTAAACTATGTGGGCTATCTAACCCGACGATCCCAACTCCCAACTGAGCTAAGTGAATTCTGTTGCCATTCTGTTTCCCTTTAACGCCGCTCGTTTCAAGCTATTCATGCTAATACAGGGTGTATACGAATTCGTGTAATTCCTTAAAACCACACAATACTACTGGTGTAGATTGGCCCCGCACGGGATATAGCTTGATTAAAAACAAAAAACATATTTTTTCGTACGGTAGCGGTAATTGATCATAATCTAAACCACATAGGTATTAAAAGATAATTACCTCGTATTTTTTGCAAAAAACATTTTTTATTTGAGTGAACATTTCGATGCCACACATGAATTAATGAAAGCACGGCGACACGGCTGGCGGGTACGATTAGCGCGATATCACTCTTTGTAGTCAGATAACTCGAGGCTCTAAAATGACTCAGAAATAGAAAATTCAGTATTTTTTCATTTATTTTTTCAGTTGAATTTCAGAAATACCCATTTAGGGTTAATCTATGTCACCAGTAGATCACGCGGTTTGAAGGAATTACACGAATTCGTTTACACCCTGTATAGTGTTGTCATTCGTTTTCGGTTTGGACCCAGATATTTAGCTCACATAGCTTAGATTAACTCGCGAAACTACTTGAGCGAAGCTAACCTAAGTTAGCTTAGCTCGCGGTATTGCCTGCGCTATATCATTTCATTTTAGAGATGATTTGGAGGGCTTGGATATAATGATTCTCTTATGGCATCTAACAAGAAATAAACATCTCTAAGCAGGACCGGATTATCCATAAGGCGGATTAGGTAACTGCCTAGGGGCCCTGCATCGACTACGGGCCCCGTGCACGCACCAAGAACAAAAACGATTCATCTATTTTTTTGAAAATCTGTATTCTTCCTCAATATTATTCCTTTTTTTCGACGCATGTTGTCAGTTGATGAAATACTTCATACATAATAGAACCAAAAATAGCTGTATTTGACGATGTAGGTAAGGTAAGCGTTAATTCGGAACGCAGCCGGCGCGCGGTCGGCAGTTAGAAGACTTTGACTTTTAGAGATTGAAGTAACAGGATACCAAAGGAGTCAATCTGATCGACTCGACTTTTGTAATAGAAAAAATGTATTTTAAAAAGTAAGAAAAGGGTCAGAAAAGGGGCCCCAAGAATTGCATTGCCTAGGGGCCCCAATATGGTTAATCCGGCCCTGCCTAAGCCACAAATTATGAAAGCCACACAAGATAAAGCAGGCAAGGAAAACGAATACAGGACAATACCAGATGAATTCAGGGCCCACAATTAATTGAACCAACAACCACACTGCATGCAACCCGTCAACCACATTCCATTTTTAATTATCCTCAAAGAATAATTACAACTCCCGCACTTGTAATTGAAACGTCATGAAAGTGAATATAAATGTGTTTTTGTTTCAAATCATTTAACTCGGAAGTGCTGTGCCATAAAATAAAAGTTCATAGCAGTGTCCGTGTGGGATTTAATTAAATAGTTTAATTAAATTTTAGAGTGGCCACCCAGTGCCGAGTCGCACCACGGCTGAGATCTGCCGTAAGATATTAGATGTAGCGAAATACGAAAGCTACAATGCAGATTGGACCAGATGTAGCTGAATGTAATCTGTGGCTTTATGGTGTTAAATGCCTTTAATTCATTTGTTAATAAAATGTCATGGTCACTAACCCGCTTTTGAGCTTGTACTTTCTAAGATAATCTTACACACGCCTGCACTAAACTTTGACAACGCCTAAGTTCATGCCTAACTCTCTAGGACGCACTTAGCCATAAAAATGCGTCGCACCAACCTTAAGCGGCTGCCTAAATGCTTAGGACATGTCCTAACTTTACGTCACCGATTTTCCGAGTCTTAGCGCTAAACAACTGCTTACCAAGTGTCAAAACAGCAAAACGTCAAAGATAACATTTCTCCCGCTCTATCTCGTATAATTATCTCGCTCATTCACTCTTTCATTCATTCATTATACTCAGATAACGTCAAACGTAGAAGTAACTTTCATTGTCTAGTTGGTACCGATGAATTTGATGTTTAGGATTAAATTAATTTAAGAGTTGCTTAGTTAAGCTCTGAGTTAGCCGAGTTTAGTGCAGACAGGCTTTAGACATCACTGACTTTTGGTGAAGAAGCTAAAATCGCCCACAAAGAGTCAGCAAGCGTAATATTATGATAGTCACTGGTCGTTCTTTCTCCGTATGAGAATAGGCCTCTCGCCTGCAGTAGGACAATAATTATTACTGGCTGCTATTTAATTTAATGTAACGAAACTAATATCATTTAATTATTCAAAGGATATTTGAAAAACGTGGAATGATGTCCTGTATTAGCGAATGTAGAAACTTTATGGCCAGCAGAACTTTTAACTTAATTCTCAGCATTGATTTCCTTGCTGGGAATTGATGTGTTCAATAAGACCGTTTATAGAATACGTCTACATCAAATTCAGAATTTTCGCGAACCTCTGCGTGTTTCTCGGAAAATAAGGATTTTGCGATCCTCCGCTGACAATTACATAATTTCGCAAGCGAAGCGAGCTCGGTAATTTGGGGCACCCCGACACGAATAGGTTAGGTTCGAAGGGGATGACGGGGGCTAGAGTGAGCGAGCGTAGCGAGCGAACGTAGCCCCCGTCATCCCCTTTGTGTTGGGTTCCTTTAAACCCTGCAGACAGAAATAGAAGCCCAGCGCGGCGGGGCTCCGTCGACTTGGCTTTGGAAACCCAAACAACCTTACAAACATCCCCTTAAGTTTTTATTTGTTTTTATTGTGAAAATGAAAGTGGGTGACGAATAATCGTCTCATGAAGAGTTTGAAGAGGCCTTGAAGGTGTATAAAAACAATGTATGTAGTCGGCGGCGGCGCGGCGCCGGCAGCCAGTTTGGCAACCGGCGCCGGCACTCGTGAAGGCAACCCGCGCCGGCAGCGGAGGCACTCTCAAAAAAATATTCCTTCCTCACGACTCTACCAGTATTACAGTTTTAATTTTAAAACAAGTTTTGTCCTTGCGGGATGTTAATTTAGCCGCTTTAATTGCACTTTAATAATTTAACGTTCATGTCTGTTAAATTATTCTCTGTAATTCTAAACCGCTCGGGATATTTATAATTGAATTTGAGAAACAACTGTTTTTGGTGGTTGACTTGTGGGCGGGCGGAAGGAGGCGAGGAACGTATCAAAAATTGAAAAAGGAATTCGTATTCTTTTTACTTTTTTGTTTATTATCTGTTTTGGTCACTCTATAAGGACTTTGTCACGCCAAGAAATACTTAGTCACTTTTAGAAACGAAGACATTAATTAATTCTATTTAATAGGTACAGAATGTTAAAAAATTTGCGCTAAGAATTTTGTGAAGTTACTCGATATCTAAAATTGATCAACTTTAGTGGAACAAATTTTCGAAATTCGCGCGTTTTCATTACTTTCCATACAAATAAAAAAAAATGTTATTTGATTTAAAAGTAATAAAAAAGACACGAATTTCGAAAAGTTGTTCAATTTTCGATACTGACTAACCCCAGAAAATTTTTAGAGCTCATTTTTAACAACAGCAATATAATTTTCTTCTTAAGCGTAGGTATTATATTTAGCCGCGGTAATTAGACTTTATAAGATTAAACTTAACTACATTTTTAGTAGCTTTAAAAAGCTATAGCTATAAAATTTCTCGCCTCATTACTCTCCTTAGCCATAAAAGACCAGATCTTTTCAAAAATAAAAACAAAAATCTCTCAAAAATTCCCCTACCTCGTATTTTAATAAAAACCGTGTTCACAAAATCCGAGTCAAGTCCTTCACTATATTTTTACACCGTGTAATATTACCTGAGCGAGTATTATCACGGCGGTGTTCTGTTATCTGAAGTCTGAGCAGTGACAGTAATCTTATAATTAATTAAATCCCCAGTCGTTGTGCCTCATGAATAGTAATAAGGTACGCTTTAAAGATGGGTTGTGGTTTGATTGATAGCAACTTAGCAAGAAGGATAGATAAGCTTTCTTATAAAGTCTGGCAGGATTGCAGTGAATTAAATAACGAATCCCGCGATCCCGGTTATAGGTCCTTGGAGGAACACCGTGGTGGTGTTAGTCGGTAAGAGTCTTACATACATACCCCTCTGACTTCATCAGAGTTCCCCAGGTAACAAAGATTGGGTTTATGCAGTTTACTATGTCCCATCGTGTGTATGTGAGCGCCAGACGGGAATATTCTCCCGTGTGGGGACAGGCTAGAATATAAAACCTCCTTACCACACGCTGATAATAGACGCGTGTTGTAAGATTGAACAAAACACAGCACGCTTGGTAGTAGGATCTTCACGGTCTGACTGGCTATCTACCACCGCCACTTTAACGTCCGGCCATCAGTTTACTGTGTTCCATCGTGTGTATGTGAAAGCCAGAGGGGTATAGGGAAACCCCTTTATATCTCTGTTACTTGGATTCGTGTGATTGTTAGACCTTGTCTGTGCCTACCATCAGGTGCAGCTAGGGTAAAACGCGGCCAAGTCAAATAATAAAAAAGCAAGAAAAAAATATTTATTTCCTTCAGATTATTCCGCGCCGCTCTTACTGGGACCCCAGCGTTACTTCTTACACAACACACGGCTAATGTTATGTACGGAACAGCTAATAATAATTAATGTTTACATCTGTTGTGCTACAACGAACATAGTCCAAGAGAGATAGCACTTAAAAACCAGCTTTGTTCAAGTTGTCTTTTAATGCCACGTAAGGGACCGATTTTAAACTACTTAGTATATCTTGATTATTTTAGTTATTAAAAGGATATTCCTGATTTAAATTGCAATTGTCATAAATACTTTCCAAGTTGGACGAATCCTGGGTAGAGATAGGTTTACTTGCATAAATACTCGAGGTCAAGTAAATACTCATAAACACAATAGAGTAAAAAGAGTATTTACTAACTTATTTAGTTTATTGAGTATTTGCTATAAGAGAATAAATGTATATCCCCTTGCCCATCTCTAGTCCTGGTACATTTTTCGAAACGACCCGTAAACAAACTCTATTATCGATAAACATGAAATGGAATGGAAGTCGCCACCATACATTACGTGGCACTTAATACCAGAGCCGAAACGTAAGTCTATTGACTTCTGTAACCTATTACACTAGATCCTATTGACTTCTGTAACCTATTACAGAAGTCAGTAGATCCTATTGACTTCTATAACCTATTACAGAAATCAGCAGACCCAACTGACTTTTGTAACCTATTACAGAAGTCACTAGACCCAACTGACTTTTGTAACCTATTACAGAAGTCACTATACCCAACTGGCTTTTGTAACCTATTACAGAAGTCACTAGACCCAACTGACTTTTGTAACCTACTTATTACAGAAGTCAGTAGACCCTAAGTAGTAGTAGTTCTCCTAAGAACACCTCAGCTTACCCCTTTAGGGATTACAGGCGTGAGTATATAAATAATATGTATGCATGTATTTGACTTTTCTACGTTTTGTTATTTTACAATATTTGACATTCTTATGATTATTTTCTCTACAAACGTTCCATCCTTTGTGAAAAATAGTATGGTTACTATTATTCCAAGCCACTAAGATTTCTGCTAACCATGAAGCAAATATAGGCAGGCATCAAAACACATATATACGCCTACATTAGGTATACAAATGATCAAAAGCTTTCTAAGAAATGTAGGTAGGTTATCTTATTTGTCTAGTACCTACCCATCTACCCACGTTCCAATAACACACATTGTAACTCAGAAAGTGTTTCGAGGTTCGGCAGTTATTACTCATAGTAAGAGCACAGTGTACCTACTTACTACGTACAGTGGGTCAACGCCCATACATTTGACAGGTCCTATGAAATGTCAAAATTATGTAGGGGCGGGGGTTATGTCCCAAGTATGGAGTATGGCTACTCGGGACATAACCTCCGCCCCCTTCACCCCGCAACCCCCCGCACGATTGCTCTGCGACAATGTTCTATGTTGACCGACTGTAAGGAGTAAGATAGGTATAGGTAGACTGTGGTAAAAGTTTCCATTTCCATGTTTGGTAGAAAGATTCCAGTCGGTCTGAAACAAACGAATTTAATACTAAGGAATGGTTATGTTCTAACTTTAACATAGTACCTAAGTTAATCAATTGATTAACTTATGACAATAGGGAATATGCATGTAATTCAAAACTATTTCATTATTTAAATATACATTGTACAGGAGTCAAGAAACAACTTTCATTGTTTTTTACATTTTGTAACGCATTACTATTTCGCAATTCATTATTTTATGTTACGTTTTTTTTGTAGAACGGAACGCAATCTCGAAACGCGTCATCTTCAAAAATGCCGAAAGTGACATCAAAATCCATGTAATAAATCTTTAAATAATATTATGTACACAAATCAAACAAGAAACATTCATATAAAATAGAGATGTACAATGGGCGGCCTTATCGCACTAGACGATTTCTTCCAGACAGCCTTTGGATGAACATGATTTGCAAGAGAAAAAAAACCAGTGATGGGTAGTACTCACTAGGGTTTTCGCCCCGGGTACCCGGAACCAGGAATTCCCGGGAATTTGGAGATTTTAGGACCCGGGAATTATTTGGCGGGAATCCCGGGTACCCGGGAATTATTTGAAATGAAGAAATGATGATGAAAAATGAAGGGTCTGCACGCTTCCGAATATTTTAGAGCATTTTCTGTCTCTCTAGCGTGAAACGGACATTGTACTGCGTGGTGTGAACTTAGAATGGGGTAAATGTATCGTGATGTCAGCACATAGTACTGTTGTCTCTGTCTAGTAAAAAAAATCTAAACGCTTGTTTTTTTTTTGTAAATATTACATTTGTAGAAACTATTCACAATACTCATCTTTTGTGTAAATTCGAGATTTAAAATGGAAATATGGGTGTAAACGAATTCGTGTAATTCCTTCAAACAGCATGATCAACTCACAGAACAACCCTAAATGGTTTTTATTTTAAATAAAAATAGTGTATTTAAAAAAAAAAGTTCTGTTTTCGAGCTCTTTTTGCGCCCCGAGTTAACTGACTGCAAAGAACGATTTAGTGGTAGTCGTGCTAGCCAGCTCTGTCACCGTGCTTTTATTCATTGATGAGTGGCGTCGAAATGTTCCAACGAATAATATGTTTATTTAGCATTTTTTTTTTTTGTTTATACCTTATTAGCTGGTTATGTTTCGATCACATATCGCTACTTACCGCAAGAAAAAAACCTTTATTTTTATTTTTAATTAAGCTAAATCCCGTGCTCGGTCATTCTACACCAGTAGTAAATCATGTGGTTTTATAAGAATTTGGTAACACCCTTTATAGTCACTCACCCTATTGATATTCCGTAATATTTTTCCATATTATATGAAGAGAAGACTTTTTTTCATTAAAGAAACTCGCGATGTCGCACAATAAACGACTGTAACTGTTCCTAGTTCAATTTTTTAATTAAGTGTAAGATTTTTTATTTTAATAAGAAAAGTCGATTGGTATGTTAGACAATTTATCAATTTATCATGTTTAAAGTACTTACACAAGTTTAATGTTGAAAAATACGAGAAAAACTAGATTTATACTAAAAACATGAAAATTCCCGGGTACCCGGGAATTCCCGGGAATTAAAAGAAAAAAATCCCGATTCCCGGGATCTCAAATAGGCCGGGAACGCGAAAACCCTAGTACTCACTCAATTTCACTCCGGTCCATTCAAGAATTAAAATCACAAATACCTTCATGCACAAAATGATAATACTTATCGCAAAATATGTATACTCAGCATACACGTTGCAGTGATAACGCCTACGTGCTTCGGATTCCTACGGTCATAAATTGAAATCGTTTGTTTCAAACTAACTTAGACGTGTGGTTTCGTTCGTATGGTATTACTTGGAATGGAACGTCTACTGTTAGAGCAAGCTGTGAGCTTAATATAGTAGCTTTAACTGACGACTTCCGCCGCGTAGAAGATAACTTCATTTTCAATACTAATATTATGAAGATGTATTTGTTTGTTTGTTTGTTTGCATGTAGGAGGTAATATCCGAAACTACTCATCCGATTTCAAAGTTATTTCACCAATAGGAAGATACGGTATCCCTGAGTGCTATAGGTTATATTTTATCATCAAAAAAATTAGGAATCTGTAAGAAAATTACAATAATGTAACTCAAGGTATTATCAAAAATTTGGTTATAAAAGTTATTATTTGGCGTGCGCTGCGAAAACTATTGATAAAATGATACATAAAAATAATATACTAAGTACTCCCCTTATTACAAAAGATGGTCTAAGAAAAACCTAGGTTTTGTAATAGCCCCGTCTCTTTTTGTTATATGACATAAGAAAGTGATGGGTATATTTTAAACTTGGGTTTACCTTAGTCTTGGTTTAAACCATCTTTTGTAATAAGGGGGTACATGTTTATTCTTCATTATACACTAAAAAGTCCGTGAGGGTATATGTCTAACTATTATAGTTAAGTCACATCAACCGTTTTTTATTCAAATTAGTCGATCAAAACACGGCTAGAATCGAAAGATTAAGGCATTCCTATCGCGATATAAAACCGACATTCACAGAACGAAGTCGCGAGCAAAAGCTATAGTAATATAAAGTTTTAACGTTTGTTCATCATCATCATTCAGCCAAAAGACGTCCACTGCTGGACATAGGCCTCCCCCAAGCATCGCCAATCCATATTGGGGGGTTTTCCATAATCGCCACGCTTGGCAGGCGCTAGGCGGATTGGCGATCGCAGTAAGGTTGTTAAAACACTCAGAGAACGCTGCTGCCCATCCTCTAGTGAATCTCTTAGTCGCCTTTTACGACACCCATCGGAAGAGATGGGGTAGTGTTATTCTTTACGTCCGGTACCACACGGACGCGTGGGTGCGTTTACAGACACAAATCTCACATACACAAACGCCCAGACCCGAAATAACTATCTGTAGGCCTACCAATTTTTGTTTCGTGTGGGAATTGAACCCACGACCCGTAGCGCAGAAGACAATCGCTCAGCCACTGCACCAAACGTGTCGTCTGCAAGTAGACTGCACATCCAGGGGCCTAATTCTCCTAAAATAAATCTTGATAAATCACAACCGAACCAAGGCCGAACCGTTCATTCAGACAGTTCTCAATTTCAAAAGCTATCAAATTGTCTGACACAAAAAACAAAATCATTCATTTTGAAAGTTTTCGAAAACAAAAACTGACTGACGGTTGTGGTTCGATTGCGTTTGGCAACAATTTATTTTAGGAGAATTGGGCCCCAGTCGGCAGTTGTCACACAGTTGTACTGACTGCATCGTAATTGCCTTCAAACTGCATTAAAATTTGGCAGTTGCATAGTTTGCAGTTGCGACTGGATGTACACTATGTACAGTCCACTTGGATTTATGATTATTAAATGTATTTCACCAAACGCGGCGTTATTAGTCTCTTACACCCGTGCCCGTGTATTTTCTGTTGTAATCATAATTATTTGTTACTCCAATCAAGGCTGTGTCTCGAATAGAAATTAATTACAACTTAACAGAGTGAAACCATAATTTAATCTATACTTAATTATAAGTACAACACTCTTCTCAACGAGCTCAGCTGCTCAGCCCACGTGTAAAGTGTCCGTGTTGGATGATATTATGATTCATCTTTTTTGGTATACTGGTCAATTTTCCTTCATTAGGGTTCCGTATCGGTCAAACGGAACTCTTATTCCGTGAGTCTTTGGAGTATGGTCTGTCTGGCTGTATATCACAGTTGTTTTTTATACAAACAGTACGTTATTCAGACTTAAGTCGCCCATGAAACGCTTATTCAAAGCTTGTACAACTATGAACATTATTTGTACAAGAATAAGGTTCATATTCGTATTAAACGCTTACTTTACTTAATAAAGTCTAAGTTCCGTCTTTGTATCTTGCCCTTAGCCTGAGGCTACACTTAGCAGCGACGAGAACTGCGACACATAAGCGTTTGAAACAAATGTAGCTATTAACATTCACTTGTGTGACTAAACTATACTTACACCAAAAACTGCTGTCGTGCTACTAGCCATACCTACTTGCTATATTTATTTCGTCATATTTTTAAATAAATCAATCATTTAATTACTTACCTACTCTCGTTCTCAAAAATGTAATAACATTCGGGCATTTCGCAAAAAAATTATGTGCATGTTACTCATAGTAAATTAACTGATATAATTATAAAACTTTTTTTTTCAATCGCACCTATTTTTCACAATATTACTTACTTATTTTGAAGTTAATTACGCCCGAAGTTAATATAAAAACTATTTTTTTAAAGAAAATATATTTAAACCATCAAATTAATATTTTTTTTGTGGTAGGTACATTATCTTTAGCGTTTATTAAGGGGGCTATTACACTATCATAGGTATATCTATGATCATAGATCTATGATTCATAGATATATGACAATGTAATATAGAAATATGAATAATTTTCTCATACAAAAGTATCTACTAAAGTAAAATAACTACTGAGGTCATAATTATACAGGATAAGAGATATGATCCTAGATAGATATATGATAGTGTAATATCCACTTAAGACACTATACAAATATCGTGGATTGTGAAAATAACACCTTATTAGAATTCATGAAATGAGAAGCAGGTAGAATGAAAAAATATGAAATGACGCACCCGCTTACATTGTATCGCTGTATATTTCCACAAAATCATAGTTAAGGAACAGTACCGCCACGTCACGAATATATATCAATTTGAAGTTAACGCGGCGACCGACACCCTCATCTTTAATCTAACTCATAATAACTTTAATTGTTGTTAGCTTATTATGATTTGTGCTAAGTTTTGAAGCGGAACATTGTAAAATAAACCAGGTCAGTTTCTTATATTCATTATTCCTTAACTTAGTCGGGTTTGACCCTAATCGTGTCTGACGGTAAGCGCAGAAGTCTAAGGCCTGAATTACATAGAAACGGCATAAGACGCAGGCACGGCGCAGGCGCGTCACTTTCATACATTTTTCGTGCCGCTTAAATTTTTTTTCGCGCATAATATTTGAAAGCGACGCGCCTGCGCCGTGCCTGCGCCTAATGCCGTTTCTGTGTAATTCACGCTTAAGATAGATCACACGAATCCAAGTAGCAAAGATAGGGACTAAGATGGAGCACACGAAGTAACAGAGATATAGAGGGATTCCCCTATAGCCCTCTGGCTCTCACATACGCACGACGGAACACAGCTAATGGTCTGACTTTAATGGGAGTGTGATAGTTAGCCAGGAGGACCGTCAAGATCCAACTACCAAGCATGCTGTGTTTTGTTAAACCTTTCAACTCGCGGCTATTCCCAGCGTGCGGAAGAGGAATTTTTCACAGTAGTCACAAACTCAAACATTCTTCTTCGCGACAGTGATTTACCTATTTATTTGATTTTGGTCAAGTCTTTAATTTGTAGTAAAATGAAAATAAATATTAGCATGAACTGTCCCACAAGTGCAAGGAAAGGCCTCTTCTCATACAGAGAAGCAAAGAGCATTGATAACCACGCTTGCTTACTGCGGGTTCGCGATTTGAGAGCATTAAGTCCAGGTATCCTCACGATGTTTTCCTACATCGTATGTCAAGTGGCGTTTTATAGATTAACTAAAAAGTACATAATTATATGACATTGAAAAGGCTCATTGGTACATGCTTGGGTTTCGCGCAACCCAGTGCTTAACAAGCGAGTCTGTAACCTCCGGGCTACCACAACATTTGTAGTAGTTATCTTTTTTTTTACTTTGGATTTTATAGTAAGTTTATCGAACTGTTATAATGTCACATGTCATTGGCGTAGTCTGTGAGGGTACGTATTGCAATATCTAAAATTAAAAGAACTAACGTAAAATAACCTACGTTCAAAATCCCTAAAATCTAAATACTTACCTAATGTTTTTAAATACCTAAGCAACTAACACCAACCTACGAATTACCTAAGTTTAAAATACCGATTGGACTAAATATCTAATGTTTAAAATATCAACAGTTATTACACCTAAGTTTGATACATCAACATTTGAAATACAAAATGGTCAAAATATCTACCTAAAATGATGCATCACTTGCCTAAAAGTTTATAAAAAAATAACCACGAAGGGGATGGCGAGATCTGTGTTACTTACTGTGTTAGCTTACTTCAGAAACCACCGCAACCCGCGTCTGTATTATTGATTTTCGGAAATAACCTTACTATTTTCTTTGTAATCAAACTAAAATCAGCATACCTAAACATCTGCAGATTCTTTTAAACAATCAACATCCAGACAGAATAAAATTCCAGACAGAAATCCAGCTATACTATCGCATCGCATCTAGACGGTACCCGCTGTGCGCCGTCAAATATAATTTTATTTTCTTTGTGTTGTCCGAGAACAGACATTCGCTTATTGTTATTATCCATCACATTACAGTCTTTGTTACAAAAGATTTTCCAATGTGAATTGCTCGAGATAACGAATTTTGATGTTATATTGTTTGATTTGTTTGAAAAACGAAATGTTAGTTTGTCTAAAAAGAAGATAACAATTTGAAGAGGCAAAACGTGGGTGTAGGTTTTTGTAATAGAAACTGTAATGTAACAGACGGCCCTAGGATCTCCTGAGCACGTCTGCTACACCAGTTATAAAGAATGTTGTAGAGCATTCAATACCTAATGCATGTACCTACATAACAACAATAAAACGCTTATAGAATAAGAGGCAAGCTTTACGTCCCTTGGGGTAGTCAGCAAGGTCTTTCTTGAATACCTCTGCTTAACCCTTCAGAGATTAGAAGTAACATCATAACATCGTGAGGAAATCTGCACATTCGGCCATATAAAGTTTACAAAATATAATTGCCATAAATGTTTCAGTTACCTTTGTGATTATTTTTAACTAGCGACCCGCCCCGGCGTCGCTCGGGTACGTTTATAGCTTAAAACCTTCCGGAAGAAATTACCTAAATTAAGCTGAAAACCGCATCAAAATCCGTTGCGTAGTTTAAAAGATTTAGGCGTGCAGACGGTGGGAAGCGACTTTGTTTTGTATTATTAGTAGGGTTTCTGCTCGAGAATTCTCGACTCGAGAAATGTCGAGAAATCATGCCAACTTCGAGACGAGAAAAAATACCTCGAGAATTCGAGAACTCGAGAAATCAAAGATTTTCTTTTATTACTGTAAAATTGGCTTAAAAGTTACGTAATCTTTGCATTCTGGCTTCTGATCGCTCTCCTTACGAGGCACGAGTAAGCGAGGCACGCGAACAGACACATAATAAACCTATAACTCCAAGTACTCTTAATATAATGTGATATAAAACGTCAAATAAAAATTAACTATAAGATAAACTCCGTTCATCTATTGTTGGGTTTCTTTCTGAATACAAAATCGACGACTAGATAACTATCCTAACAATATGCTTGTAAATTGACCACTTTTATAGATGGGGTCTCTTTTTAAAGCCCAGCTAAATATACTTTTCTCGCCTTAAACTTTACATCTTTTTGCAGTTAGGCCCCAGGTAAAATATAAAATTTAAATCACAGTAAGTATTTCTCTTTGTTATTTTTAATCATAGCAACAACACAATGAAACTATTAAAACAAAATAAGTAGGATTTGAATTTTTTATTGTAATTTATACACTTCTCATCAAAAAAATCGAAACACTTCCGAAATTATCTTTGTGGCGACAATTAAACAAAAAACAAGCATTAATTCATTATAGAAAAAACATAATTTAGTAGCTGGAAGTTTGGCCTTTACAATGGTGTACGAAACTTCCTAAAATTTTTTTTTTTTTTCAATTTTTATCCTATAAATGAATGGAACATTGTTTTGAGATAAACGTGTGTTTAGAGTTGGAGTACATTTGTCGTGCAAAAAACGCAAAATAACGCATTACTTTAAAATTTTCTGTTTGTAATTTGTTGATTAGGCTCTGTGACGTCTGTTAAAAAGTTTTTTTTCTAACACACATGCATACTTCCCCCGCAGCAGCCACCCAAGTAGTGGCATTGCTGGATTCTGGGACTAGTCAGCGTGTTGTGGCTGCAATCTTGCATCTAAGCCTCTTGTCTGTTCATACAGTGTACCAACGCTATCGGGAGACTGGTTTATTTACGCGCCATCCAGGATCTGGTAGGAATCGGGTCACTTCTGCGTGAGACGGCCGGTTTATTGCAGCCGTTTGTTTGCGAAATTGACGCCTTCGCGCTTTTCAACTGCAGCAGCAGTTCTGAGTAGTTCGAAGGGTGACTGTAAGTGACTCTACGATTTGAAGAAGATTGAAGGAACGTAGATTGGTACCACACAAGCCAGCTAATGGGCCGAAATTAACAACAGACCATCGAAGAACGCGCCTTAACTTTGCACTTGTGCACTTAAATTGTTCAAACCTACAAATGAGCAAGGTTCTCTTTTCTGACGAGAGTAAAATTATGGAACATCAACATAAGGAATTCTAAACCTTATGCTACCTACTATTAAATGGCATTTAGTATTTATTAAAAAAAAAAACATGTTTTTCTAATAATCCATTCAAAACAAAAACTTGCGAGGTGTTTCGATTTTTTTTGGTGAGCTCTTCGATGGTCTGTTGTTAATTTTGACCCATTAGCTGGCTTGTGTGGTACCAGTCTACGTTCCTTCAATCTTATTCAAATCGTAGAGCCACTTACAGTCACCCTTCGAACAACAAGGAGCTGCTGCTGCAGTTGAAAAGCGCGAAGGCGTCGATTTTGCAAACAAACGGTTGCAATAAATCGGCCGTCTCACTCAAAAGTGACCCGATTCCTACCAGATCCTGGATGGCGCGTAAATAAACCAGTCTCCCGATAGCGTTGGTACACTCTTTGAACAGACAAGTGGCTTAGATGCAAGATTGCAGCCACAACACGCTGACTAGTCCCAGAATCCAGCAATGCCACTAATTGGGCGGCTGCTGCGGGTGAAGTATGCATGTGTGTTAGAAAAAAAACTTTTTAACAGACGTCACAGAGCCTAATCAACAAATTACAAACAGAAAATTTTAAAGTAATGCGTTATTTTGCGTTTTTTGCACGACAAATGTATTCCAACTCTAAACACACGTTTATCTCAAAACAATGTTCCATTCATTTAAAGGATAAAAATTAAAAAAAAAAAAAAAAATGGAAGTTTCGTACACCATTGTAAAGGCCAAACTTCCAGCTACTAAATTATGTTTTTTCTATAATGAATTAATGCTTGTTTTTTGTTTAATTGTCGCCACAAAGATAATTTCGGAAGTGTTTCGATTTTTTTGATGAGAAGTGTATTATTGGGCTTTAAAGTTTATTTATATCTGAAAAAAATACATTTCTAGGCTAACGTACTTATGGTATTTTACGTGTATTACGTAAAATACCATAAAATATATATTACGTATTTGTGGTGTAAATGAATGGGTTCTAGGGCAGGATTGGTTATTTCACAAAGGTATACCTTGTTAAAATTATATCTCTTGTTAAACTCTTCATCCGTGAATATTTCGGATGGATTTCTTCGATGCCTTTTTATTGGTATACTGATATAATTGAAATAGCCTCCAGCACTTCCAAATCAGACTCTGATGAACTACTCGAGTCCATTTCGCTAGGAGTCCAAAACTCACTATACAAAATAAAATAATAAAACTTCAAATACTCTTGTTATAATATGATATAAAACGACAAATATAGTTCTGGAACCGATTAACGCCCCAAATTGGTCAGTCAAGTTAACTGAAGTTTGAACTAAGTAAAATCATCTTCTGACTGGGGTGTCCAGAAACGCAATGTGTCAGTTTATCGAACTAATAGCGGTAGAGTAGATGAACTACGCTTAGGAGTACCTCAGAAACCGAAAAAATAAGTTATCTGAAGTTTGAAGAAGGATTATCTTCTGAATGGGATGTCCAGATATGCAGTGAGTCATTTTATCGAAATAATAGCGCTATCGAACAGATAAACTACGTTCAAGAGTACCCCAGAAAACGGGCGTATGCTGATTTTTTAAGGTTTTTAAAAATTTCTCGAAAGACCCGAGAAACCCGAGAAATCGGGCTCGAGAATTCTCGAGACCCGAGAAAAAAAATATGTCGAGAAAACAGAAACCCTAATTATTAGAGATATTGTATCACAAGGAGCTCGTGGCTATAGCCACGAGCCCGGAAGATCGGTCTATGCGGCTGTAATTATTTAATTACAGCCGCATAGACCGATCTTCCGGGTTAAGCCACGCTTGCCGAGGTTGGTCTGTGGATGGGTGACCATTTACCATAGCGAGTTTCCTCCGTGCCTCGGAAAGCACGTAAAGCCGTTAGTCCCGGCTGTCATTTGTAGATCTTTGACAGTCGTTACTGATGGTCAGAAGCCCGAAAGTCTGACAAAACCAGTCTTACCAAGAGTATCGTATTACCCAGTTACTGGGTTGTGGAGGTCTGATAGGCAGTCGCTCCATGTAAAATACTGGTATTCAGCTGCATCCGGTTCGACTGGAAGCCGACCCCAACATAGTTGGGAAAAGGCTAGGCAGATGAGAGATATTGTATCACATCACATTATTCTTTTTAGTGCACCTACCATGTTTTCTCTGCATCACCCTAAGGTCGACTGGTAGAAAATACCTAAGGCATTAAGTCCGCCTATGTACAAATTTTGCGCGAAAGTTCAAATAAGTTTTTCGATTGTGTGTGTCGTCCACCAGGCCAGCGTGGTGGACTGATGCCTAAACTTCTCATTCTAAGAGGCCTGTGCCCAGCAATGGGACAGTACTAGCACAGTCTACCTATATCGTACTCCTTACAGTTGGTCAACGTAGAACATTGTCGCAGAGTAATCGTGCGGGGGATTGCGGGGTGAAGGGGCGGAAGTTATGTCCCGAGAAGCCATACTGCATACTTGGGACATAACCTCCGCCCCTACATAATTTTGACATTTCATAGGACCTGTCAAATGTATGGGCGTTGACCCACTGTATGTAGTAAGTAGGTACACTGTGGTACTAGGCTGATTATAAGGTTGTTCGAACACTTCTAATCCGTGAAATTTGGACATCTTTATGTGAATCAAACAAATCGCATCACGTCGCGCGTCGGTACTAAATATTGTCAATGTAATTAGTCCGCAGGCTAGGTACAAGTCGCAGCCGCAGCCGCAGTATCGGATCACACGGAATTAATTAAAGGAATCGCCACTGGGTATCTGCATTTGTACGTAGACTGAGACACTAAAAGTTGCTGCTGAGGAGACTCCGGTATGTTTTTTTTTATTACCAGTGACAGACTATGCCAACTCTTCATCACCAGTGGGTGTCGTAAAAGGAGATTAAAAGATTATGAGCAGTAGAAGAAGTACTACCACCATACATATCTACCATATCTATTTCTGCCGCCAAGTAGTATTGCCGTGTTCTTGTTTGAAAGGTATGGGTACCGGTGAAATTACATGCATGCATGCATTTCCAACTTTGTCTCTGTCTTGTGTATATTAAGACTTTTTTCTCTCGGCACACGACAGGACAAGACCAAATGTGGTGACGACTTCGAGAACCATTTATCCTACTTCTATAAACCGTTTACTTACGAAACGATTCGTAGAAATAATATTATATATTTTGTAGTGTCGTGTGCTATGCCATATCGAATAAAATAAATCATTAACTTAACTAAGAAAGTAAATTCTGTGTTTTTCTTCGACATAGCCGTAATTTTTGTATTGTAATATTCAATATTAATAAGTAGTCAGTATATAATATTTCGATATAATGAATATGCGATGCGTTAACCGATCGATCAAACAAACATTCGACATTTTGAGCACTCGATGTATTGAGTGTTCGATTTATCAATCATTCGATGAAATGAACTTTCGACTCAAAGTCAAAGTCAAATAGTTTTTATTTCAAGTAGACCAGATCCCTGGTGCTTTCAAAAGGTCAACACTAGGGGCTCGGTTCCAAGTAGTAGGTCCTTTGGAGAAGAACCGGCAAGAAACTCCATAGACACTCTTTTAAAAAAGTAAATGTTTTGACAATTTTCATTGTAGTAATGTAAGAACAATGCAGATTAATGTACATGTGGTTAACAACATGAAAAGTAATGAGAAAGTTAGCCTTTTAAAACGATTGCCATAGCAGTTACGAGCTGACCAGTCCCAACAGACAGCACCCGTTCACGAGCATGACGCATACATCGGCGTCGCTCAACTCAACCATGTTGCAGGGAACTCAACGACCCGATGCACAACGCCACCATCAGCAAGACATTTCAGTGAGCATGACAGACTCATACCGATAGACAATAGGCAGTCAAATATTAAGAATGAAAGCGTAACACTAGATGCTGCATGGTCCTCACATTTTTTCAAAATTGGGCCAGCTGGAGAAGGAAAACCGAGAAAAATTAGCTTATATACAGATACTGGAGGAGAAAATAGAAAGTTTAGAGACTTTTAATAAATCGTCTAGCCTGGAGATAAGAAACTTACCATTGAGCAAAACTGAAACCAAAGTTACTCTCTCCGAGACTCTGATTAATACCAGTAAGGTTCTGAATGTCCACCTACAACAATCAGACATTCGAGATATTTATCGCCTGAAGTCCAAATCCGATAAAAATAGTGGCACAGTTGTAGTTGACCTGACCACAGTTATTGCTAAAGACAGTCTCCTACAAGCCTACAAAAACTACAACAAGAAAAATGGAGATAACAAATTATCCTCAAAAGACATACTGTCAGATGGCGAACGAAATCCAATCTATATGTCTGAAAATCTAACAGCTAAGAAGAGGCGATTATTTTATCTTGCACGAGAAAAGGCAAAAACCCTTGAATATAGTTACTGCTGGGTCTCGTACGGTAAGATTTTTTTGAGAAAAAAGGAGGGTATTCCCGCGATACGGATCGACTCTGAAAGAGACTTAGGCAAGCTACAACTAAACATAGAATGACTAAGCTCTAAAACTGGTCAATTTTGTCTTCCGTTTACGATAGATTTCTGCATGCTTTTTTGTTATAGAAATAACTTGTTGATTGAACTAATGATTCTTGATATAACTTTGCACTGTAAACCTAATGTTCATTACAGTAGTTTTAATTACACACTAATCATACGAAAATCATACACCTTTCTACACTACCACTTATACACAATAATTATATACACACACTTTCAACACATTCAAATAATACACATACGTGCTAAAATAGTTTTATTAAGTAAAATGTATTTAGTAGCTTTTCGAGCACGTGTACGATTGTCTAAGAAACACATTTACAAGTTTCATAATATACGCATACATAATATTACAAATAAAGCTTTACGCACTAACTGCCGAAATTATGCGGTGCAACTTAAAGCATTTATAAATTATCATACTACATACATAATAACGGAAGTATTGATGCTATCAGAGTGCTTGCTAAGTAAAACGCCTCCCATCCCATCACTAGATGGTCTCGTAAGCCCTTACGCTGTCTCCTTTGAACAATATAACTTTAAAATTCGATAATGAAATATTATGTGCTATTGATAACTATTCGATATCCGATACCATATCCTGTGAACCTGAGCGTTGTGTATCTTTTCTGAAACAACCGAATTGCTACATAAAAATTCTATCGCAAAATATACGCAGTCTTAATGCTAACTTTGATAGTTTGAATATCCTCCTACACAGATTTCAATTTGAAAGTGACATTATTGTACTTTCGGAATGTTGGATGTCATGCAATCCGAATCTTCCTATCCTCGATGGATATTTAAGTTTGTCCACATCCTCGCACTATAATCAGAATGATGGGGTTGTAGTATTCGTAAAAAATAATATCAAAGCCTCTCTTGAAGAACCCGTCATACAAGAGGCAAACTGCATACTTATTAAAACTAATTGTGGTCTGGCTGTTATAGCACTATACCGTCCTTTCTGCTTCAAAACTATAAATAACTTCTTAATGTCCTTACAAAAAATAATAGATGGTTTATCATCTTACAAGAATATAATAATTGTAGGCGACATTAATATAAATATTGCTACCAACAGCTCGGATCGTTTTTTGTTTGATTACCTTGATTTTCTATCTCTGAATGGTTTCCTTCCAGCTTTCAATAAAGCAACACGTGCTAATAGTTGTCTAGATCATGTAATTTTGAAAACGAATATGCCTGTAAGTACGTTTATAATTGACTCCCTTATTACTGATCATGCACCTATATTGTGCTGTGCTAAAGTTAAAAACGTAAATAGACCAATAAAAAAACAAATAATAAAACTCGACTATGAAGCTATAAAGATGGCATGTGATCATCTTGACTTCACTGCAATTTTTGACGCGGTTAACCCAAATGAGGCTATAGACATATTAATATCTAAAATTACTTATATCATACAAATAAATACAAGAATACTAAATATAACAAATAGAAACAGAATTCTGAAACCTTGGATGACAACTGGACTCATCAGATGTACTCGAAACAGGGATAGGATGCACAAAAAATTAAAACAAAATCCGGATAACGTAGTGCTTGAAATCACATATAAAAGATACAGAAATTTCTATAATAATCTTGTAAGGAAATTAAAGCGTGAATATGAAAAAAAGCTACTTAGAGAAGCAGGAACAAATAGTAAAAATATATGGAATGCTATAAATAATATAACAAATAGAAATTTAAAAAAAGATAACTCATTGGATCTGCTTTCAATAGAGCCAACACCACATGAATCTGTTAATGCCACAAACAAATTCTTTGCTACTATTGGGGAAAACTTAGCAAACAAAATCACCCCTCCAACTGTATCACTTCACAGTGCCACATCCAATGTTCAGCAATGCAAAACGTCGTCTTTATGTAGCAATTCATTTGTTCTTCTTGATACTGATGAAACAGAAATTGAAAAACTAATTATTGGCCTGAAAAGTAATTGTTCTGCAGGCGATGATGGAATCTCATCTGATATACTTAAATTGATAAAAAATAAAATAGTACCTCCGCTTACGCATATCTTTAATATGTGCCTAAAGCTGGGCACATTTCCCGACTCACTTAAACGGTCTATAGTTCGACCCATTTTCAAGGGTGGTGATGGAAGCCGTGTCACTAACTATCGACCTATTTCTATTCTTACATCTCTATCAAAAATTTTAGAAAGGATAATTAATATAAGGCTAATAAAATATTTAGAAAAATATAATCTACTCTCGAATCATCAATTTGGCTTCCGATCCGGCAAGTCCACAGAAGATGCATTAAACAATTTCACTGATCACATTGTTAAAACCATAGACAACAAAAATAAATGTCTCACTATTTTTCTTGATCTGGCGAAGGCTTTTGACACGGTTTCTATTCCCGCCCTAGTTAACAAGTTACATCAACTCGGTATTCGAGGAAATCAACTGAAATTGCTCCAAGATTACCTATCCGGAAGAACACAAAGGGTAAAAATCTCTAATTATACGAGTGATGATCTGCCTGTTACCCATGGAGTGCCTCAGGGTAGTATTTTGGGCCCAACGTTATTCTTAGTTTATATTAACGAGCTTACCCTACTTAATATTGAAAACTGTAAAATTATTTCCTATGCCGATGATACGACCCTGACATTCCATGGTGAAACCTGGGATGAAGTTTACCAAAAGGCACAACATGGATTCAACATGGTCACTAAATGGCTCGCCTTAAATTACCTCTCACTAAATACAGAGAAAACTAAATTCATCCCTTTCACAATTCGTAACCCCAGTAAATCGCTTCAACTAACTCATCACTTAATCGCTCACACTTGTCATACTGACACTGTAAATTGCTCTTGTCCGTCATTATCTTCCGTAGAATCTATAAAATATTTAGGTATTATATTTGACAAAAACTTTAACTTCAAAAATCATATCATCAATCTTTCAAACCGAATTAGGAAACTTATATATGTATTCAAGAAAATCAGACACTCAGCCAATATTAACTTAATGAAAATGATTTATTATTCTTTGTGTCAAGCGGTTATAACTTATTGCATCACTACCTGGGGTGGTGCTGCCAAAACGCATAATTTAATTATTGAACGTGCTCAAAGAGCCTTGCTTAAGGTTAGCTACTTTAAACCCATGTATTTTTCTACCACGGAGCTATACAGGGTTAGTGAAGTATTAACTGTACGCAAACTTTTTGTACTATTATTAATTATGAGACAACATTCCAGTGTCAGGCTAAACACCCTGACTGAAAAAGGAAATACAGGAAGAAGGCGGTTACAATTATTTAAGTCTGTGCCTTGTAGAACATCTTTTGCTCAAAGATTTAAACAGTTTCTAGGCCCAAGACTATATAATATAGCCAACAAAAAAAATGAAATTGTCTCCATGACAAAGAGAGACTGTAAACAGAAGGTGATCAGCTGGCTTATATCGCTATCATATGACGAAACAGAAAAACTGCTTCTTGTTCCTGCATAAATACTTCGTATTAATATTTAAGTAGTGTAAACGCCACACACACATACCCACACCCCATACTTTGACACACCGCACACACATTCACACCCTGCACACATATTCATCCTCACTCCCAAACTCACATCCACTTGCACCCACACGTACAAACACCCACCCACACACACGCACACACAAACACACACCCGCACACACACGCAAACACACACACTCACTCACTCACTCACGCACACATACACACCAACACACCCACACCCCCACTTACAACACACAATCATATTTAAATTCTTTCCTGTTCTTAAATAGTTCCATATTAGTGTTATTTACTTACCTCAAACTTTTCCTCTTGCATGGTTATGTAAGCTTTCAACTGTTGTATAATTTTTATTTTTTTAAAGAATCTGATTAACTTATTTTTTTAATTTTTGAACTAAAACCATATTAAGCTTTTCGGCTCTAAAGTATAAATTATACGAAATGCAAATGAGGGTGGGCGCTGATACCTATAATACAAGATATTAAGTTATCTTAGCTTAGGTATTAGCTGCAACTCTAACATGTAAATGTAACTACCTTTCGGCCTATTTTATTGTAAACCTGGTTCTTTATGTTAAACTTGAAGGTGCAAAATAAACATTTTTATTATTATTTTTATTATTATTATTTTACAGCCTTGCGTAGGTATTAACAGAATATTATTAATAATTAATAATTGCAATTAAATGTCAAACTAATATAAGCAAATATTAGCAATAAATAAATTAAATTAAATGTCAAAGAAAAGAAAACAATCAAAATTGGAAACATTAGATTAAAAAATAAGATAAAATAACATACTTATTGAGTCAAAAAAATAAAAAAATAATTACAATAAGTAGGCATTTGAATAATGTCCGTTTGTTCTGTTAGACGGTGCCAGAGGGTCGCAGTGTGCAGGAGGGAATCGTATGCCAGACATCTTTATCTACGATGTACTGATTTAGGCTATAATATGCTTTAGACATTAGTACGCGCTTGATATATAATTTAAACTTTGTATCTGGTAAATCAGTTACACTAGATGGAATTTTATTGTAGCATCTAACACTGTTTCCCATAAACGACTTACTGGTTTTCCTAAGTCTAAAACCAGGTACTGCTAGCTTGTCTTTATTGCGAGTATTAAGGTTGTGGTTGTCACTCTTCTTATTATACTGGGCAATGTTTTTCCGAATGTACATAATGTTACTAAATATATATAAGGATGGTAAGGTTAGTATATTTATCTCTTTGAATATTTCACGGAGCGACTCACGGCAGCCTAGATTATAAATAGCTCGGACTGCTCTTTTCTGTAATATAAAAATAGTTTCAACATCAGCAGCCGATCCCCACAGTAAAATGCCATAGGACATAATGCTGTGAAAGTAAGCAAAATACACTAACCTAGCCGTAGGCACATCTGTCATCTGTCTTATTTTCCTAACGGCATAAGCAGCAGAGCTCAGTTTGCCTGCAAGTGCCTGTATATGGGGCCCCCATTGCAGTTTAGAGTCTACTGTTACACCCAGAAAGGTCGTTGAGGGAACCAGATCTACAAGTTTCCCATCAAGTTTTACATTTGCACCAATACGCGATACATTTAGTGTAGAAAACCTAAGACATTTGGTTTTTTTTGCATTTAGAAGAAGATTATTAGTAGAAAACCAATTAGATATTAGATTAAGAGTATGATTGGGTTCTATAAGATCCCTATCCTTCCTATTGACTTTAAATATAAGTGATGTATCGTCAGCAAATAAGACTATGTTACACATTGTATCATTTATGATGTGTGGAAGGTCATTTATATAGACAAGAAACAGAAATGGGCCTAGAATCGATCCCTGAGGTACTCCCATTTTAACTAGTGAGCCTGCAGAAGTGGCTTTATCAATAGCCACTCTTTGTTTCCGATTCGACAAGTATGAATTTACAAGATCAATAGATCTATCCCGAATTCCATAGTACTTTAGTTTCAGAATTAGCGTGCGGTGGTCGACGCAGTCAAATGCTTTAGAGAGATCACAGAATACCCCGACAGCATCGTGTGCCTCTTCCCAAGCTCCCAGTACTGTTTTGATTAGAGTGGAACCAGCGTCTTCCGTAGATCGTCCCTTCGTAAATCCAAACTGTTTGACGTGTAATATCGCGTTTTTGTTGAAATGTACTAACATTTGATTTAATATTAATTTTTCAAAGATTTTACTCAAGGCTGGTAGTACAGATATTGGCCTATAATTAGATGCGTTATTTAAGCAGCCTGATTTAAAGACGGGTACAATTTTGCTTGACTTCATGAGATCGGGGAAAATGCCATCCGTGATACAGGTATTAAAGATCACTGCCAAGATGGGCGCGATATTAACGATAATTGATTCGACGGCCTTTATTGACAATCCCCATAAGTCCTCCGTTTTTTTTACTGCTATAGTTTTAAACGCTTTAATTATATCGGTGGGAGTAACAGAACTGAATTCAAAAGTAGGTACATTAGGTACATGTAAATTAACATTTTGTTTCAAAAGAGCTTCAGCTGCTAAAGGAAACGATGGGAGACATTTAGTAGTCTCTATAGGTATGTTTGTAAAGAATTTTTCAAAGAAATTAGCTACTACAGTTTTATCTGAAACTAGTTTATCGTCTATTTGTAAGTTAATTGTGTTGTCCGTTGATCTACTATTTCCCGTTTCTGTATTTATTATTTTCCACGTTGTTTTAATTTTATTATTTGCCTTTTTTATTTGATTACTAATATAGGCAGCCTTTGCTTGCATGCAGACTTTTTTAAATATTTTTGAGTAAGTTCTAACGTAATTATGAAAATCATTATTGGATGTATAAGACTTTTTGTCATATAACTCGTATAAGACATCCCTGCTGCGTCTTATACCCTCGGTAGCCCAGGCACTAAACAGGATTTTACGTTTTAAAGTAACTTTTTTTACTTGACAAGTTTTATTAAATTCAGTACATATAGCATCAAATAGGGTGCGATACATTTCATTAGGAGTGTCATTTTGAGGCTTCAGAGTAATTAATTGCGATTCTAGATTTTTATTGAATTTTTCTAGACTATTTTTGTTTAGTGTTCTACATTGTATAATTTTTGGACTTTCTACTTTTTTGCAATTTATTTTAACTATCTGACACTTGTGATCTGAACGAATGCCACTAATAAGACTCTTCTGTAATATTTTAAAATTGGTCATAATATTATCTATACAAGTAGCCGATGTAGGTGTGACTCTAGTCGGCTCAGAGAACATATGTTTTAGATTAAATGATTTAAATAAGGATAAAAGATTTTGCCTATCTGTGCTATCTATCAAGATGTCAATATTAAAATCCCCACATACCAATATCTTTTTGTTTATTTTAATTTTCCTAATTGCATCCTCCATCGTAAGGAGGAATTGGGAAGTATTAGAGGAAGGGGGTCTATAAACACATAAAATCACATACTCCTCCGTTTCTGCACACGCGAGCTCACATACTCGTTCAACAGAGAGGTCACGAACATCTGGTCGCTCTTTACACGTCAGGTGGTTTTTGAACATGATTAAAGTTCCCCCACCTGCTGCTGACTCTCTCTGGAACGAACTGGCTATTTTAAAATTATCTATATTAAATAACATTTTATCTGCCTTCAGCCAAGTTTCTGTAAGGCAGAGAATGTCTACATTATATTTTTCAACAAATAGTTCTACATCTAAGATTTTGCCAGAGAAGCGATTTATATTTTGATGTGACAAAATTAAACAATGACTATGCTTCTCTGTTGTCGAACTGGCTAGTTTAAAATATTCTGGCTAACCACTTTGTTATTAGTACTATTACTAAATTGAGTGGTAGTGAGAGGTAACTTCGTCATACTACTTATGACTGTGTTAAAATTATATACTAACAACATAGAAATATGTTGCCTAAGTTTCTTAGGGAGATAAACAGAATCCCTGTTAAGTGTAAGCTTACCAATAAAAGTATTGGTGTCAAAAAATATAAACTTGTCACTATGGTGACTTACTAAAAAGTGCATATGCATATTTAGCGCGTGAACATAATTATTTTGTCTGTCTGACAAATGATCGAGGTAGGGAAATGCACATAATGTTATTTTATTACAGTCAAGATTTAACATTGAGGTAACACTGTCCGTGATGTCTTTTTTCCTAACATTTAAACTATTGCCTATGAATAAAGTTATATTAGTGTTGTGATTAAATATATTTGACATTAGTGACGTTATGATTTGCCTATAGGATGACCCAGGCATACAGTGATTTTGAGAAGAGTGATCCAGGCTGTTGCTTAACAATTCCCCAAAACCTTTACCTATGTTATCTGAATACATAATAGATTGCCAACAAACATTAGGCCTACTTGAATTACTATTACTACATAAGTTTACTGATTGAGATTTATTCATATTTAAGATGTCACTAGTATTACTAGACTGGGGTGGGTCCTCCAACAGCTCAGGTGAGGAGCTATTACAATGTGAATTGCTCATACACATACATACATTGTTGTTGTGAGTCAATGTGTTCACTCTGTCTGCATTATGTTTACACATCTCAACTAAATGGTTTGCGACAAGTATATGTTCCTCAATTTGCTTTTGTGAGGTCATATATTTATTGTAAATAGAGCTGAGCGACTCTTCCAGGATTTTAATCTCAGATTGTAAGCGCTGAGTGTCAATTTCATAAATGTTTTTACAGTCTTCCATTTTAATTTGATAATTATTAAGCTTATTTATTAAAGTAACACGTTCTTTCCTTAATTCAATATTTTTGCAGAAGTGCTTTTGTTTCCTTTTTAAGTGTTGACATTTCTTTATAATTTTGTTAATTCTTACATATTTTTTGATTTTATTGTGACTGGGCTTATTTATACAGTTTTGATTCAATATGGAATCGTGATCAGTCAGATCAATGGTCACTAAGGGGTGAGCTGACATAAGGTCAGAGCTCGGACAAACTAGTTCACTAAATAAGTTTTGGGTTGCAAAAGACTGTATACATTCTTTTTCCTTCTGTAAGCTTTTTATCTCTAGATTTGCACAAACTAATTCATCTTCTAGGTCCCTAACTTTACACAATGCCTCCTCATATAAATCACTACATTGGCTAAAACCGTCCGTCACCGCCTGAAGACTATTGGGACATTCGATTTATAGTGTTCGATCTGAGCTTGCGTGTGCAGAAACGGAAGGATATGTTATTTTATGTGTTTATAGGCCTCCATCGTCAAGTACCTCCCAATTTTTACTAACAATGGAAGATGCTCTTCGTAAAATAAAAATAAACAAGAAATTATTAGTATGTGGAGATTTTAATGTCGACATTCTACTAGACACGACTGATAAACATAACTTCTTATCCTTATTTAAATCATTTAACTTGAAGTGTATGTTCGCTGAGCCGACTAGAGTGACACCTACTTCAGCCACCTGTATTGATAATGTTGTAACAAACTTTAAAATACTAGACAAGTGCCTCATTAGTGGAATCCGTTCTGACCATAAATGTCAGTTAGTGAAATTGAATGGCCATGCAATCAAAAATAAAAAAATAATTAAATGTAGGCCTCTAACAATTAAATGTCTAGAAGAGTTTAGTAAAAATTTAGAATATGAATTAAATACAATCAAATCATATCCGGACAACCCCAATGAAATGTATGTCTCATTATTTAACGCCATAAATAATGAATTTCAAAAGGCGTGTAAAATAAAAAATGTTACCATAACAAATAAAATTAGATTTAGTACCTGGGCAACAAAGGGTATAAGACGAAGTAGGAATGTCTTATACGAATTATATGATAAAAAATCGTATACACCCAATGTAGACTTTCATGATTATGTTAGGAATTACTCTAAACTTTTCAAAAAAGTTTGTATACAGGCAAAAGCTACTTACATTAGTGATCAAATAAAGAAATCGGATAATAAAATAAAAGCCACGTGGAAAATAATAAATACTGAAACTGGCAATCGTGGGTTTAGTGACAACACTATTAGTTTAAAAATTAATGACGAACTGGTTTCAGACAGGACTGTAGTCGCTAATTTCTTAGATAATTTCTTTATTAATATTCCTTTAGAGACTACAAAATATCTTCCATCGTCACCAGTAGCAGCAGAACATTTTTTGAAAGAAAATGTAGATTTACGAGTACCTAACTTCAAGTTCGAATTTGTAACCCACACTGACATATTAAAAACTTTTAAAACTATTACAATAAAAAAAACAGAAGACCTTTGGGGTTTGTCAACGAAAGCCGTGGCGGCAATAATTACTAAGATCGCCCCAATGCTGGCAGAGATCTTTAACTCTTGTATTATTGACGGCATATTTCCCGATCTCATGAAAACCAGTAAAATCATACCCATTTTCAAAGCAGGTTGCTCAAATAACGCGTCTAACTATAGACCGATATCCATACTACCAGCCTTAAGCAAAATTTTTGAAAAGCTAATTTTAAATCAAATGCTTACACATTTTAACACACATAGAATATTACACGACAAACAGTTTGGCTTCACAAGAGGACGATCTACAGAGGATGCTGGATCCACTCTAATTAAAACCATATTAGGGGCCTGGGAGGGGGAACAGGATGCTCTGGGTGTGTTCTGTGACCTTTCTAAGGCATTTGACTGTGTGGATCACCGCACACTTACCCTGAAACTGCAGTACTACGGAATCCGAGGTAGATCCATCGATCTTGTGACTTCCTATTTGTCAAATCGGGAACAAAGGGTGGCTGTTGATAATGTCATCTCTACAGGCTCGCGAGTCAGAATTGGAGTACCCCAAGGATCAATTCTTGGCCCATTCTTGTTTCTAGTATATATTAATGACCTTCCATTTATGATGAAAGACAATAATCTGTCAAATATAGTTCTTTTCGCTGATGATACATCATTAATATTTAAAGTAAATAGAAAGGACAGGGATCTTATAGAACCTAATAACACACTAAATTCAATCTCGAATTGGTTTTCTGCCAACAATCTTCTTTTAAATGCTAAGAAAACCAAATGCATTAAATTTTCATTACCAAATGTAGCTCCTATTAACGCAAATGTAAGTCTGGGCGGGAAAAGGTTAGATCTTGTTCCCTCAACAGTCTTTTTAGGGATTACAATAGACCCTAAACTACAATGGGGGCCTCATATAGAGGCTACTGCGGGTAAACTCAGTTCTGCCGCTTTTGCTGTTAGGAGAATAAGACAGCTTACTGATGTGACTACGGCTAGGATGGTGTATTTTGCGTACTTTCACAGTATTATGTCTTACGGCATTTTACTGTGGGGGTCAGCTGCTGATGTCGAGACACTTTTCATATTGCAAAAAAGAGCAGTCCGAGCTATTTATAACTTAAGCTCTCGAGAGTCTCTTCGTGAACGATTTAAGGAGATCAATATACTTACTTTACCATCTTTGTACATTTACCAAAATATCCTGTACGTCCGTAAAAACATAGCGAGTTACAGTAAGAAAAGTGATACACACAGCTTGAATACTCGAAATAAGCATAAACTTGTAGTTCCTGGTTTTAGACTTTGCAAGACTAGTAAGTCTTTTTTGGGGAATAGTATTAGGTTCTATAATAAAATTCCATCTTGTATTACTGAATTGCCTTACATGAAATTCAAGTCTTTGGTAAAGCGTGTCTTAATGTCAAGAGCATATTACAATATAAACCAGTACATTGAAGATAAAAATGTCTGGAATACGATTCCCAACTGCACACTGCGACCCACTGGCACTCCTTAATTGTCTGTTTAATCCTTCATGCGTAGGTCCTTAAATTTTTAATTTTTAACATCTAACTGTAGGTATCTTTTTTTTTTTTACCTACTCATTATATATTGTATTATAATTTTATATATCTTTTATTCTTTGATTCTGATATAGGTAGTATCAGTTTTCTTTTTAGTAATGCCCATGGCATCAAGCTATTAACAATTGTAATAATTACAAAATGTAAAATGTGAGTATCATGTAGCCATTATTGTCATGCTTAGTATGTTTTTTTTTGTGTATTCCTACATAAACCTGACTGTTGTCTGGCAGTTGAGGCTGTCATGCTCACTAAAATGTCCTGCTGACGGTGGCGTTGTGTATTGGGTTGTTAAGTTCCCTACAATATGGTTGAGTTAAGCGATGCTGATGCGCTCGTCATGCTCGTGAACGGGTGCTGTCTGTCGGGACTGGTCAGCTCTTACATGCTATGACAACATTAAGGCAATTTCTCATTGTTATTCTTGTACTACTGACATTGACCTACATTATTCTCACATTAACTGTAGTAATAATAATGTATTGGAATATATAGAGTCTATATATATTGAGTGTAGGTATATAATTGTATGTTTATGTTATGTTGAATTATCTATATTTAGATACTTTTACTTTTGTTTTCAATTCATCCAGAATTGTTCTAGGTAAATATTTTGTTTACCATCATCAACTTGCATAATTTAATCAATGTAATTAATATTTTACTTTTTTGTGTATAGACTCATTTAATTATTCACTTGACAGACTGAACTGTGTTGCTGGGGAGTTTGTTGCGCCGTTTCTTCTTCACAGCATAAACACTAGGAAGCGGTGAAGGGTGGGAGCTTTGGGGGTGCAGTCAAATGTAACTACCAAAATGTGACGTTCAAAAAGAACTAAGTAATACTAGTCTACTTTGAATAAACGAGTTTTGAGTTTGAGTTTGATCAATTGATATTCGATGATTTGGCATTCGATATGGCATAGTAGGTACCAGTGGCGAAGGCTCCATACAACTCGATTCCTATCGGCTTCCCTTTCGAAACGAGTAGTTACTGGAAATCACACTTGAGCAAGGTAAGCATTTTTTGGTCCGGCTTCCCTTTTAAGAAACTTCACCCTACGCCACTGGTAGGTACACCCTTTTCCCAACAATGTTGGTGTCATCTTCCATCTAACAAGATGCGGCTGAATCACACGGAGCGACTATCATCAGACCTGGGCAATTTCAATATCCTAAGCCTAATAATATACTATGTAACTTTAAATCTATGCAGGGTCTAAAATAAACATTGTTCCATCTTTTTTCTTTCCACCTATAATTCGATCGCCCCGTCTGCGCTCGATATAGCGACTAGCAAGCCAGAACCCGGTCGCACGATTATTCGGGCATTTGCGCCAATTGCATAATTGGCACTCTGCATGTTTTAGCGCAGTTACAAGCTTTTTGGAACTGAACTTAGTTGGAACGTTTCAGTTAAACGGACGTGACTAGTCATTGTTATAATGTATGCTGCAGGAAATTGTGGAACTGAATTCTGAAGGAATTGGGGGCGATTAAGGCAATTATTGGGTTGCAAGTTTGCAACTGTTCAGTGCAGCGGTCTATTATGAGGGTTATGTTCAGTAGTGGGGGTTTAAAGGCTGTTATGTCGATGATAAGGGGCTAGGTGCGGTGCTGCTGCTTCGATCGCTGGGCGGGCAAAGTGTTATTGGGTTTTTCCGTGTGGAATTTCTCAGTAGCAGCCCGGAGTCTGGATTTGTGCCCGGTAGATGGCAATAGGCTCCCCCCTGTTACATTGGACTTAAATATAACGTCGAAATGAAGGTTTAGGTACTATATACACCTCTGCCCAACCCTTCGGGGAATACAGGCGTGATGTTATGTTATGTAAAGTGCTTTTTACTAATCTAAACGTTAATCGTAAATTAAATTAAGTATGGTAGTAGCGAGACTGCAAAATATATTCGATTAAGTAAGAAATGAAAAATTTTAGATATTCCTTTCCACATCACAAAGAAAATAAGACATTTTCCCAGAATATTAAACTCTAGGAACTACACTCTCCTTTAATTGCTACAAATAATCACTTTTACCGCTCTACTCCGGTAGAACATGAAACTAACATAAAGTCGCGATTAAGAACTAACGACCACCATTTATTTTGATGTCGGCGACCATAACAGAATCAAGGTAAAGTTCAGTTCTTATACAAGGTTAGTCGGAAAGGGGTATACTAATCCGTGACCGTCAGGATAGCTGGACCAAACGAGATATGTACATGAGACCATGTACACTGTTTAATACCTATTTGCTACTATTTAATATCTATAATGAAATATTTGCTACCTCTGCGTTCAGAAATATAGGTATCTGTTTTGCTTAACACCTACCTATGTAATTAGTCTGCATTAAAACATTGAATCGACGACACGTATTTTATTCTCTCATACAGTCCACAAATCAAATTGAACCTTAACTCAAGCAACGTAAAGAACATTTTGGTCCAAACGAACCGGATAGATCAAGCGATAAGGAGACCGCATTCCAACGCCGAGTTAATTGCAAAAAATTGTTGTTATTGAAAGAAATTATAAAATGCATGTGTTCGTCGTATTTGGACATTTTTGAACATTTTGGTGATTTTCAAGACATATTGAGTGACGAGTGTTATCGAGCTTGTTATATACGAACTGTACTACATATTGGCGTATATTTTACACGTAAAGAACCACTACAACGATGGAAACAGCCGAACAAATACTCAGTGAGTTGGAAGATTTATACAACATCATAATTAAGACTAAAGACAACTTCAAGAAGTGTCCCAAGGCACGACTCACTACAGGCTATTTAGAAGCAAAAATACAATGTATTGATGAGTATTGGGTATCGTTTAAAAATGCACATAGAAATTTATTAAAAGTGGTCACGAAAGACAAACGCAAACAGTTCCAGTATTTTAATGAAGATGAATACAGTTTATGTGAAGAAACGTTTATGCAAATTAAAGCCGACATTAAGGATTTGTTAACGGCAGCTGCTTCGACATCTGTATCGACTAAGATGATCGTCGATGCTTCCAACACAATAAACCAGAACATACAAGCTCCACAAGTCAAATTACCAAGGATACAATTGCCTTCATTTACGGGTAATTACGAAGATTGGCCTACTTTTCAAGACTTATTTATGTCATTGGTTCACCAAAACGTATCACTCAGCAGTGTACAGAAACTGCATTATTTGAAGACGAGTGTCACTGGCGAAGCTGAAGCTTTACTCAAGCACATTCAAATAGTTGAAGAAAATTATACCCAAGCGTGGAATATTCTGAAAAATCGTTATAGTAACAAACGTCTAATAGTTACGTCACTACTCAAGCGCATGTTTAGTCAAAAGAAATTATCCAACCAGACTGCTAACTACATAAAGTCCTTGCACGATAATACTACCGAATGCCTTCATAGTCTAAAGAATCAAGGCCTTAACACCGAGACGTGGGACCCTATGATTGTGTTTGTAGTCGTGCAAAAGTTGGATATGGACTCACACAAAGAGTGGGAAGAACATGTCAGTACACATGACGGTGATACACTGCCAACATTATCGTCATTAATGAAGTTTCTAGAATCCAAATTTCGCACGCTTGAGCTGATTTCACCATCTTCGTCAAAAGAAAAAATTCGAGAACGTTCGCTGCATATTTCCACTGCTGAAAAGAATGAATGTTCTATGTGTAAGGGTGACCATTCACTTAGCCATTGCAAGGATTTCGGAAAATTGGAACCAACGCAACGCTTTGAATTAGTGAAAAGCAAGTTCATTTGTTTTAACTGCCTGGTTCTTGGACACTCCGTCAAGAATTGTAGGCTGTCAACTTCATGCAGACTCTGTCGAAAACGTCATCACACGCTTCTTCACCGAAAGGGAACAATAGCAATTACCCAAGGTTCACCAAGTAATGAAACTCAACCAAAGGGAACAACACAAAGAAATGTGGGAGATGAAGAAGTCAAAACGAGCGTCAATACAGCGATGACGTCACAATCACAAATTCACACCGGGAATAGAAGAAAAATTGCACTATTAGCGACAGCCGTAGTTTTATTACGAAGTAAAGATGGACACACTACCGTGTTGAGGGCGCTAATAGACCCCGGATCAGAGAGTTGTTTTATTACGGAAAGAGCCGCTCAAATATTAAAGCTTAGAAGACAACCAATTACAGGAAGCATATTAGGAATGGGATCTATGAAGTCTAAAATCAAGCAAGTAGTTCAGGTAGAGGTATTATCAAGATGTTCGAAGTTCAACCTCGAGATTGATGCTTACGTCATAAGCAAACAACTGACTACTGAGATTCCTAAAACAACAATAAAAGCACACGACTGGCCTCACCTCACAGGGCTTAGTCTGGCTGACCCTAATTACTACACCTCAAGTACAATAGATTTGCTTCTGGGTCACGAAGAGTATGCACAAATACTACAGAATGGCGTCATCAAAGGTCCTCCAGGTTCTCCTTGCGCGCAAAAGACCAGCCTAGGATGGATTTTATTTGGCAAAATAGATGACAATTCACAACCAGAGCAATCTATGATCGTTATGCACCATCAGGTAGAAATTGACGAAATGTTAAAGGTCTTATGGGAAATAGATACAAACACAAAAAGAAAGTTAACAAAAGATGAAGAGCTTTGCGAGAAGATATATGAAACGACCTACAGAAGAGACGAAGAGGGACGATACATCGTGAAGCTACCATTCAAAACAAACAATCCAAAGTCAATAGAAGGAAATACGCGAAGCATTGCGTTAAAAAGATTAGAATACCTAGAACAAAAATTAAATAAAAACACAGAATTAAAAAAAGCCTACACTGAAGTCATTGAAGAATATATTAAAATGGGTCACATGGAAGAAGTATCAGTACAAGAAGTTAATAACAATTCAGTATATCTACCACATCACGCGGTTGTACGAACCGAAAAAGAGACGACGAAAACCCGAATAGTATTCGACGCTTCTTGTAAGGGTATCAACGGAATATCACTCAATGATGAACTTTTGATCGGACCAATCCTTCAAGAAGATTTAAGAAGTATTATGATGAGATGCCGTTTACACAAAATTTGTTTTGCAAGTGACATAGAGAAAATGTATAGGATGGTTTCAGTAACCAAGGATAGTTCTGACTTCCAAAGAGTATTATGGCGACAGACACAGAATACTTCTACATTGAGTGAGGTCAAGGACTACAGACTTCTGACTGTAACTTTTGGAACTGCTGCGGCACCATACCTCGCCATAAAAAGTTTAATGCAATTGGCACATGATGAAGGTAAAAGTTACCCAGTCGCATGCAAGGTGATCGAAGAAGATTTTTACGTCGACGATCTTATCTCTGGCTGCGACACTGTTTTAGAAGCTATTGAGGTCAGCCAACAAGTACAAATGATTCTCAACAAAGGCAAATTTAAACTAAGAAAGTGGACATCTAACAATGCTGAATTCCTTCAATCCATTGAACCCAACGATAGATCGGTAAAGGCAAGTTTAGATATTAAAATGGAAGGAACTGTTAAAGCCTTAGGAATAGCCTGGAATTTAGGTGATGATGAATTTCAGTACACTTTGACACTACCACCTATTTCAAAAGACATAACCAAAAGGATAATCTTAGCTGATTTACAACGACTGTTCGACCCCCTCGGTTGGATCGCACCTGCAGTTATTAGAGCCAAAATATTTGTACAAAAGTTGTGGTTACAAGGCATTGGCTGGGACGAACATGTGGGTGAAGATCTAGAAAGGAACTGGATTGATATCCGAAACGATTTGAAGAATGCCAATAGTGTTAAGATCAAACGATGGCTCAATACACTTAGTACCGCCAAGCATGATATCACACTTCATGGGTTTAGCGACGCATCTATGCACGCCATGTCAGCAGTTGTATATTGTCGAGCTATAGATTCAAACGGAGCTATCAAAACGAGCGTTGTCGCTGCGAGAACCAAGGTGGCGCCTGTAAAAACCATATCTGTGCCTCGTCTGGAGTTATGCGGAGCATTACTTCTGTCAAAGCTGATACATCACGCTGCTCAGGCAATGAGAATACCATCCACACAAGTTTACGCATGGACTGATTCGTCCATAGTTCTGTCTTGGCTTGTTGGCGAGCCCAATCGCTGGAAGCCGTTTGTGGCTAATCGTGTGGTAGAAATATTAGAGAACGTAAGTAGCAGTCAGTGGTATCATGTTCACTCTGAAGAAAATCCAGCAGACGTTGCATCACGTGGCACGACAATATCTGAATTGAAAGAGAACTCACTGTGGTGGTACGGCCCAAAGTTTCTCTTGGAAAGAAAAATGGAATTTAGAAGACCAAATATAAGCCAAACAGATTTAGAGACAAAACAAACTAAAGTTTTATTGAACACAGTACAAGAAGAAGAAGCCAGATATATTCTGAAATTTGAAATTTTTAATAGTTTACGGGAATTACAGAAAACGTTAGTGTGTTGCAAAAGATTTTTGAATTTTAAGAAAACCGAGAATGTTTTAGAAGATGTAACTACCGAAGAATTAGAAAATGTATTGAAGCTGTGTATAAGAAGATCACAAACAGAAAGTTTTACAGAAGAAATAGAAACAATTTTGAGATCAAAACAAGTGAAACAGAATAGTCATCTAAAATCATTGAATCCATTCATAGATGACGAGAACATATTACGAGTCGGTGGCAGGCTTAGGCACGCTAGCCTTAGTAATGACAATAAGCATCCAATTATTTTGGATAGTAAACACGCTCTTAGCACACTGATCATCGCCGATGCACATCAAAGAACACTCCATGGAGGTGTACAGTTAATGCTCTGTTATTTGAGATCGAAATATTGGATCATAAGAGCGAAGAATGCTGTGAAATCGCATATACACAAATGCTTTGTTTGTGCCAGAGTGTCAGCCAAAGCCAGGACTCAAATAATGGGAGATCTTCCTAGGGTTAGGGTTACACCATCTCGCCCTTTCCTGCACAGTGGTGTAGATTTTGCTGGCCCATACACAGTTCTGCTGTCTAAAGGTCGAGGAGGCAGAACCATGAAAGCTTATATTTCAATATTTATATGCATGAGTACTAAGGCCATTCACCTTGAGTTGGTTGGTGATCTCACCTCGGAAGCTTTTATTGGAGCCTTTAGACGGTTTATCGCTAGAAGAGGCAGATGTATACATTTGTGGAGCGACCAGGGCAGAAATTTTATTGGAGCTAATAAGGACCTAGTAGAAGCATGGAACAATGCTAAGTTGGAGTTCAAAGGTCAAGTGGCAGATTCTCTAGCGCAAGACGGCACACAATGGCACTTTATCCCGCCTTACAGCCCGAATTTTGGTGGCCTGTGGGAAGCAGGTGTGAAGTCTTTAAAGTACCACATGAAAAGGATCTTAACAACGAACTTGACCTATGAAGAAATGACAACCCTTCTATGTGAAATTGAATCCTGCCTAAACTCACGCCCTCTTTGTCCTATAGACGGTCAAGATGTCGACACCATCAATCCTTTGACAGCTGGTCATTTTTTAATAGGAGAAGCCCCTGTGATAGTTCCTACGACCGACATGCAAGATATTAATTTAAACCATTTGTCCCGCTGGAAGTATACACAAAAGCTCTTGAGAGAACTCTGGCAAAGATGGCAGAATGAATACCTTTCCAGGTTACAACAGAGGCCAAAATGGATAAAATACAGGAAAGAATTTGAAATTAACGACATTGTCTTAATAAAACAGGACAATCTGCCTCCAGGAAAATGGTTGCTTGGTCGCATAATGGCAAAGCACCCTGGACCAGATAATGTTACAAGGGTTTACAGCGTCAAAAGTGGAGACAATGTAACTAAAAGGTGTATCACTAAGTTATGTTTTTTACCAGTGATTAGTAAAGATGATTGATCAATATATTGTAAGGCATGTTGTTATGAAGTGATGTTAATGAATCATGTTAATAAAAAGTAGATAGGTATTTTTAATGGTACAAATGTATAATTATTTCGAGTTTGATTATGAAAGTCTATTTACAATGTATACAAATTATTTACATTATTTTTTTGTTAAAAGAGTCAAGCCCTTTTTGGTGGGCGGTATGTTTTGCTTAACACCTACCTATGTAATTAGTCTGCATTAAAACATTGAATCGACGACACGTATTTTATTCTCTCATACAGTCCACAAATCAAATTGAACCTTAACTCAAGCAACGTAAAGAACAGTATCAAAGAAATAAAGTGGTCAGCCATTCTGACGTCAGGTTGGCTGACCACTTCCAAGTTCTCATAGTTTTAGCTCTAAGGTTTTAGCGTTGTATTGACCGCGTTGTTAATGTAAATATTTACTACCTGTTTGCTACCTTAACATATCGGGTGTAAAAAGACCCTTAACGATAACGAAAACCACGTATTCTACCTATCATTGGGATCATTTTCTTCTTGTAAACCATACCTGGGAAATCATTGGTTTTGGAGATATTGAAGGTCAAAGTACACTTTTTTTTTTAGTTTTTTCCAAAAACGAATTCCAAGTCACAATACTAAACTTTCTTCCATACAGACATTATCAAAAATTTCAATTTTTCCTAACAAATTACGCATTTGAAGTTACAAAAACGCAATGAATATCAAACACACACGACCGTCTTGGCTCGGCTGTGTGGCCGGGTGGCCGCTGCACGCATGCAAACGCGCGGCATCGCCACAACCATAATTTGCGCGCTACAAAAAAAAAGCGTTATTTTTCATGCCAAAAAATAAAAGTCGTTTCCCAGCAAATATTTTTGGTCAATGTAATTTAGTTTGATGTACAGAGTGCGTAGATTTTGGCTATGTGATGGGTCTTTTTACTCCCTGTATATTGTTTACACAACTTTAAGAAGCTCCTACAAAAAGACTAGGACAATATCAGCAGATAAACAGGTGCATTATTCATAATCAACTTCTTTATTTACATTCAAATTGAACTGTGGCCACTCTAAAATATGGGCTGCGAAGTTTTCTTGCTATATGACAAAACGTGTTTGACTAAAATCATCTACTATTTACGAGGTTTTCACTGGTCGCAGACGTTTTGCCAGTTGTTACGGGTAGTCAGTAGCCCGAAAGTCTGACAACCTTATCGGCATAGCCCATTCACTCCGAAAAATACTGGTAATCACCCGCATCTGGTTAGATTAGAAACTGACCCCAACATATTTGGGAAAAGGATAGACTTCATGTTTATTTAACATTTGAAGTGCCAAATCTCAGAAGAGCTTCAATCTGCCCACATTAATTAGCTCTTCAATGAAAAAGTAAGTGGGTCGAACGAATTGGATACGTGCGAAACGTATCTAAAAAGATAACCCTACTTCCTTTTATAATTAAACAATCCTTTATGGGTATAAGCAGCTGAGACGATGGGGTTCGCACGTGACATTATTTGAAAAATAAATTACGCTGACTCGGAAAATTTTAAGCTTAGTTTACTCAAAGCCACGTAAGTACGTAAGCCTGCCAATTAAACATTCAGAAGCGACAACCGTCCCTAGCCTTAAAACGAGGGAATGACAGTTTTTTTTTATTTTTTTATTTTCTTCCTTGCATTCTTAGTGCTTCGAGGTTATAACTATAAAGAATCCCGCATACATAGATAACTACTCAGATACATAAATACGCGTAAAAAACATAACCCTGACCCTGACTTTATTGTCACGCAGTCGGATGTTCAAAAAATCACGCTGTTAAATCGTAACACGTAGTCAGAGACTACGTATTTTAGTCTATCAGTTTTCGAATTACATAATTCGAAGGTAGCTTCCGAGTGTATGTTATGATTTGATAACATGATTTTTTTTAAGATAACCCGCAGTATGCCACCCTTTTTGACTAAGGCCTGAATCATTTTCATTCAAAGAAGAGGCCCGTGCCCAGGATGCCCAGCAGTAGGCTATCCCATAAATAATCATAACATGCATATCAAAACCCGCCCATTAGGCTGGTTTTGATATACATTGTTATGATTAGAAGTAGTTACGTTTTGTTAAATCTTTTCAATTCTTAGTTATTTATTATTTTCTACATCATCTTGTTTCCATCTTTTTAATTTAGTTTGCTTTTATGCAGTCGGGTTTCTTCTTACACTGAACGAAGTGAAATATTTACCAAAAAGCTCCATCCATCAAGTTCTGTACCAAAAATGGCTAAAAATTCTCAGCTGTATACAGCTAACTCTTTGTAGGTACACGAGTTAGCAAGTCATTGCATATTAAAGGAGGCATCTCCTCAATTATTAACAACTTCGTCTTGGGAACGCTGCGACGAAATTGAGTTCCGTTATTCCCCTTTTTTAGATTTACTTGGAACGACCATGGGCCCCGTTCAGTATTTAAGATGGAGTGGAAAACGATGTCGAATTCAATGGATGGAATTTGAGAAATCTGGTCTCAAACAGACGTGATATGGTTTACTATTTAATCTATAGGGTTACGTCAAATTATCTGGCGACACTTCACAGAGTTATAGTCTTTCTATCTCACGAAGGCGGGTGTTGAAACTTTTATGTCTTGGATATGAGGTTCAAATTGAAATAATTCGCCTTCGTCAGATGGAATACCTCTACCAGGTATCTATAATAGAACAGTGTACCTACTTACAACACCATGGACGATAAGGATAGCTGATGCATTGCCAATTTTAAAGACAAAGTTGAATAGTCTCATGTGCCTGTAATACACTCATACCGTTCAAACTGGAACAAAACAATGCTGCATGGCGGCAAAAATAGAAGGTATGGTGGTAGAACTTCCGCGGAAGAACTCTTTCTCAAGGAGCTCTATGGTTGACTAATCAACATTGAGCTATGCTGTTTTGTGCTGTGCTATGCTCTATTTAGTCCAATTGACTCCTCATATACTTGTTACAATGAGGAAACAAACAAAACGTGCTGCGCTGCTCTTCGTGTGGCTGCGCTTCGTTCAAAACATAGCAGGGATCATGCGATACGTGCTGACTCGCTCCTCAAACGTGCTGCGCTGCGCTTTGTGTGGCTGCGGAACTACACGTGAGCTTATAATGTCCTTACTGAATCAGTCGCACGGAGCGCCAGGTACTCGCGCAGCTCAAAGTTATTTGTAGAAAAAACATAGCAATACAAAGATAGTTAAGCTAAGTGATTTTGTTTGTAATGTGTTTTGATGACAATTAACCATGTCAGTTTTTTTTATAGAGTTTAGCGTTCTTTTACTGTTTTTAAATGTGAGAGCTTTGTAGACTTCCTAGATGCCTGGATAAATATGAAAAATATGGTCAAAAATTAAATAGGTATCCAGTTAGGTACCTATTTAATTTTTGACCATATCTTTCTTTTTTTTGTGTGGTTCCTGCACTTAAGCCTACATTGCTCTCTCATAACTATTCTAAGTCATAACTGTACCCACTCAAATTGTTAAAGATATGGATTTTAAAAGAGTAACCATGTAGTTTCTTGCCGGCTCTTCTCCATAGGAAACGACTAATTGGAACCGTGCACTTAAATTTGACTTTTCTTAAGCGCCTGTAATGGTTTATGTGAAATCAAACTTTTGATTTGATAAGCACAGCACAGGGCAGCATAGGTCAATGTTGATGCGTCACCCTACTATTACTAGGTATGTACTGCTTGCCTACTGCTTGACAACTTACCAATACCAACCTATTTCAGCGACATCCATCGACATACATGACTTCGGTTGTAGTTACAAAGTTAGATGACTTTATTTTACCACCGCAACAGGAAGCACAAACTTTTTGCTGTGCCTTCATGTCGCACTGTAGCGCGAACTAAATCGCCAATACCTACCTAGTACTCTCACCGCACGGCACTCAACGAACTCTTGGATTATAATACGAACTGTGAACTGTTTGCGGATGATTGGAAGAAGATTTTATTAGTATGTCTGAAGCCATTGCGAGAGAGATTCATCAAAGATGTCTATTTTACTATGTTTTTACGTTTCATTTCTCTATCTTTAATTACTGTAATTGGTCCAAGACCGTTGTTATTAAAGTAGAATAAATAAATAAATAAATTTAAAGAATTCAGTCCGAATATAGATCAACATAACAGAACCTAACATTGTCCCACATTATGTACCGCTAGCTATTCACATAGTCAATTTACCTCGGCTCAGCATCAGCATGGAGATCGCATCTCATATACAATGTATAAGGTATTACTTTCCGTAGTTGAATGTTGCGGCGGAGTCACGTAGAACCAGTAACACGTGCTTGGCGCACGTTGCATGCACGGATATTGTATTTTACCTACCTACCCTGCAATATTTTGTTAAAATTTCTGTGCAAGCTTTTGGAGTGAACTGCAGATATGAAATTATTTGATTATACTCTGATATTCGCTTAGCTAATGGGTTTTCCTACGAGCATAAGTGGAACAATTTTCTATTTCGTGTTTTATATTTTGCTTCCATTTCGTAGACGAAAATAACGAATTTACAGTTCCAGATGTAAAATGACCGAGGAGAATTTTATTATTTTTATTGGAAGAAATATCCATTACATTTATATTTATAGGACACAAATATTTATGTGATGAACATAAGTGTTTGTGTTGGTCTGGGTGTTTCTTTTAAGTATGTATTTACAAAGAAAAAAGTTTACATTTAAATATTATATCAATTGTCTAGTACCCATAGTACAAGCTCTGCTTAGTTTGGGACTAGATGGTGCTGTGTAAAAACGGGACTTTGCGTGACTGCTGAGCGTGGGGTCCTGGGTTCGATCCCCAGGTCGGGCAGGTTATTGGGTTTTTCCGTGTGGAATTTTCAGTACCTAACAGCCTGGAGTCTGGGTTTATGCGCGGTTGATGACAATAGGCTCGCCCCCTATTACATGGGACTTAAAGATAACAGCGAAATTAGGATGTACTATACACCTCTGCGCAACCCTTCGGGAAATACAGGCGTGATGTTATATGTTATGTTAAATATTTTATGGGACTAAGCTAAGCTCCGTCATCGGCGACAAGCAGGTACGTGTACTTATGATCGTCCAAGAATAGGTAACTACAGGGCGTGCCAATTAAAACTCACGAATGATCAAATAATATTTATTTTCTCCGTCCATATCAACAAATTCATTAAAAAACATTTCCTGTTTGAAGCATTTCAACACGCAGGTTACCAAGCGCGCTTTATTACGTTTAAAAATTTAGAAATAGTATAGAACGTTTGCACCGATTGAAAACTGGTGGACGACAAAGTCAACAATTATAAAAAATAAGGTAACTTTAGACCAACTAAAGGAATATCTAGTAGTCCCTAAACTCATGTGTCTCGAAGACATTCACTTTTGACAGTTCAAAGGGTTATACAGGACAATTCTACAAAAAAAAACTGTTAAAATCGCAATCGAACCGCAACTAAACCACGGTCGTCTGTCTTTTCTTTTTATAGAAACAACAGTCGAACGGTCGTGGTTCAGCTGGCGTTCGATTTGCGATTATGCCAGAAGTGGACTCAAGATACTGCCGCGACTCGAATAGGTCTTAATAGATTTACACGCGTGATCTGATGTGGTCCTTAATTGCTGCAATTATGCAGTTAAAATTCGGAAAATACTATCCTAGTCTTTACTCAAAACTAAGATCATACTTTCCGAGTTTTCCAACTCAAAACTTTTGAGTGAAACTTATTGCAACCGTTTCGGTAGGCAACTAAAGCGCAAATCATGATGAGGTTTGCGTTCTTAGCATACATATTTTAAAGTATTTTGACCGTTGCTATTTGCACATTTTGTAAGATGCAACATGTGTGTAGTGTGTTTAATGTAGAACATAAAATGAACAAATCATAAATAGGACTTAAGGAAAACTATATTTTTTGGCAGCCTCCTTACCAGCGATGAATAATGACAATGTGATATTGTGATAAAAATATGTACGCTGACTAAAGATAAAAATTTATCTTTTTTTTTGTATAGGCACCAACAATATTACGATTTCTCTGCATTTTCGTCAACTGACGTGTTTCGCTTTGCTGGTAATTTCGCAGAATCTCTTACGGCTTAGCAGAAGTCATTTTCAAATAATTGGTTAATCGATTGCAGATGTCCATGATGAAAAATCGAAAGTCAAGATTCATAGTTCGAGTTCCAGAGCAAAGGTACACTCACAAACATCAGTCACGCCATCGATAATGGACGTGACGTGGTCTGTGTGAATGTGTCCATGTTTCGTTTACAGCCATCATAGAGCAATGCGGTTGACGTCGACTGAGACTTCGTCCGCGCTATGACGGCCATAAGCATTTAAACGTGCTGGTGACGCAATGTTGATGTTGTTGGTGACGTGACATTGATTGACGTGTGGCGGCCGAGGTCCTAAATTTTTTGACGTGACTGTTCGGAGTTTGGCTGATGTGACTGATGTGTGAGAGCGTACTTCAAGACAAAAATTCCGAATTTATAGCTGCATTTCTAGAAACACGGTTGAGCTCTCTTCAAATTCAAAAAAACTGTACAAAAGTTCAAAGAGCTTATACAACGATAACCAATCATGACTATCCTCAATGTGAAACTTGTCAAATTTTCAAAAAAAACGTGTAAAATGACATCACACTACTTCTACAATCAGAGTATGGGTACCTATCATTGCTTTGTGTATATCTTACTTCTGTTTCTATTAGTGTAATATTTAAGAAGTGTTTTTACCTAAGCACAGTTTAATTATCTAGTGAGGTCTATGTAGGTAAATTACAATGTTTAGTTGTATCAAAATTGGTTTTGTGTATTCATAAGATGTGTATTTTGTGACAGATAGCGTAGTGTATCCAACAGGCGAGTGCGATTGATCTGCATGCAGCCTGGATACGGCTAGACGGTTGACTGAATGGCCAGCGGCCATCGCCTTAAAAGGGGCACACTAAATACAACGCATTATGTGCAACCGCGTAGCATACTGCGCAAGTTTGCGCTGTTAACATGTTGCTAACGCACTGGATCGCACGTGTATCTACTGCAAACGTGTTGTGGGCCAGCCATGATTCAAAACGAAGGCATAAGTACAATTAACCTTAGAAGTCGAGAACAAGCATGAAATATAAGCAGACTTCATGCTTGCTTGCCCTCAAAATATACTTGGGAGCAAATAAATCGAGCCACTTCTATTTTTCACGTATAATTGTTATTATTTTTGGTATTATGGAACAGATCAATTCTAAACATATACATATCGCCTGAAGATAACCTTTACAATGAGGGTAGTTTTTTGTCCACTTAGAATGGTATAATTCATGAAAAACTAATAACCAGGACACGTGAAAAAAGGAGTGGCTTGATTTATTTGCTCCCAAGTGTATTTGCATAAAAGGTCATTTTATTAGAAACTATAGCAGTCAAAAACTTTTGTAAAAGGATGTGGCATTTAAAAAGAAAATAGTAACTACAATTATTTTCTGCAGTCAGGATATTTCACGTGCAAAGTTTACATTCCGCACGCACTAGTGACATGTTACGGATTTTGTTGAATACCCTATGAAGCTTACTATGCTTCTCCCATACAAAATTGCTCGACATCCAGTCATTAAATAGCGTGCTAGGCTTTTTGCTGACCATAGCTCGACGACTACCGATAGTCGCAAGAGGCAATTTGAAAACAGAAAAGTGAAACCACAGAAGCCACAGAGCAACTATCAACTTCACACGACCCGAGCCACTATGTAGCCGCTCTACGGTCTGGTCTACAGTAGGAGTCCAACTGGTACCCTTCAGGTGACTGACAACTTTCGCGGGATGAGAAAACCTGTATATTAGCCCCAGATCGGCATAAAATAAAATAAACACACGTAAATGTCTTGTATATATTAAAAATTAAACATAAATATATTTGACATTTTATTAATGACATGTCCACGTAAAAGCATGAAACTATTTTGAGCACACAACATAAAGAGCACCCTGTCATTACAATTTGTATTAAAACTATAAAATGGCTTACTTTACACGACAACGATCGACTATTAAAAGCATTCATTAAAACTAAGGAATCCTCTATAAATTATATAATTCTAAATTGGTATAAAAACATATAAAAGTATCAAGCATTTGAAAATTAATATCATTTATTATATTATAATTATTGTAGATGGAATACACATAATTTAAATGCATAAAAAAATAAATAAATAGATATTCCTCTACGCTATAACATCAGAACAAATTACACACATAAAAATATGTACTTACTTAATATTAATTAAAACAAAGTAAATTTAATCAGCTTTGACATATTTAATACTTACTCAACAAATCCGTTCTATTTTATCAACTTATAGAAGATTCCTTAGACTTTACAAACTTTGTCCAACTATTAGCATGCAAGCTTGCCCAGCGTTGGGCACCGTGCCCACGGTCCAAGCTTAGATCACTAAAACAATAATCTCCTAATATTATTTATATTCTTTCTAAACACTGGCAGTATGCACTTTTCAATCAGAAACACGTTATAAAATCAATAGAAGAATTAAATTTCATTAGGTATTGTATTTGCATAGATAAAGCAAGGAGCAAAAACGCTAAACATTATTCTATGGATATTCAAGAGAAATATCGGTATTAATACCGGGACTAATACCGGCACCAATACCGATACCAATGCTGGTATCGAGACCGGTATTTCTATAGAATGAAGGGTACCGTTTTCAGTCCCTGGATGGGAATATTCTTGTGGTGTATTAAGTTCATCAGAATTTTAAAATTAGAATATTCAGTTATGAGTTATCGTCGCCATTGAATATGTGGGAAGAAAAAATAATAGAGGTAATACAATTTTGAAGTAGGAGTATTTAGCTATCTAGATATTAATCTATTTGGTATTTGGACTTGCGTTACAGATACAACGATAGTATATCGTTGAGTTTTGGGCTATAATCTATAAAATTAATTTCTCATCCGACATTTTATTAGACTTATTAACTTATTCATGATGTTTGCTAAAATTATAATCAGTGAAACTGACAGCATTATTATTTCCTATTAAAATTATCTGCATTGATAAAACAACAGTATATTCCAGTGTCATACGTACAAAACCGTCGCGAAAGCGGCCTGCAATTGTCAAACTTCAAGCAAAATCTTCTTGTTTATAAATATTTGATAGTTTCAATGTGTACTGGTCGATTTTGTGTGATGACTGGTATTTTGAAAATTAAAGTTCTAAATATACCGAAAATGTCTACGATTTAACAAGGGTCATACTTGGTTGTATAGATCGATTGAGGACAAGCATTACCATGTCGACGGCCCCGTTGAATAAACATGCAAGAGCTCATATATATTTCGTTTTTGTCCTTAGGTATTTATTATTTAGTTTTTAAGTTGGTACAAAATAAATATTCATTGTTCCTCTCAACAGTCCTGTAGCTTGAAATTTTTCTGTAAACTTGACGTTATTCTAATGCACGTATATTCGATGGGGCCATCGATAAATCGATGTTTGGTAGGCGAATTGGCGATCGATCGCAATACGATGTCAATAGTTAATGCTCGTACCAAACAAGTACGCTGTGCTGACTTACTTCTACACTAAATTACAAGTATTCAATATTTAGTTACTGTATTAAATGGTATTAAATTACCGGTATGATGTAGTAGTTAATTACCGGTATTATATTGTATTTATTTACCGATATTAAATGTTATTTGGTTACTGTTATTAATCAATATTAAATTACCGATAAAAGCATCATGTTACCGGTATTAAATAGTATTTTTTAGTTCAGGTATAAATGGTACTAAATTACCGGTATTACAGTTTTAAGTTACTCGTATTTAATTGTATTAAATTATCGGTATTAGATGTTACTGAATTACAGGTATTATATTACAAATGCTAGCATTAACCTATTTGTGCGCTTAAACTATCATCAATCCCCCAGAGACGCTACGAGAAAACGCTAGCAAACCTACGTTCGGTATGTGAGACTATCAGTATTCAGCAGAGGCATTCACTGCCTATAACGATCATTATGTACTCACAATAACCCTGCCAGTACACATTGAAATTTCCTTTGTCAATCTTCAAACTAGCTGTCTAAAACGGTCTATAACTGGCGGGGAACTTGATAGGCACGGCAGCTTGCGCGGCCTTCGCATAGAAGCCCCATCCTAACTGCTGGTACGCTTCTATGAGCCTTTCTTCTACTTCTTTAGAAGGACGTTCTTCTTGGATCTTCATGAGGAGCTTGATGGCACGGCCCCATTGTTTGAAGGTAAAACAGTGCCAGACACCGTAGTGGATCGCCTGTGGGACCAAATGTTTTTTTAGTAAATGATTAGAATAGCACACATTCTCATTTTGGCAGTGTTGCATTATATTGAGTTATCAAGGCCTTGTCTGGGCGTCTCGTTGTGCGTAAAAATGTATAACAAACAATATTAATAACAAGTTGTCTACACAAAAATACGTCATATCGTCACCCTCCCCGCTAACTGTCGTAACTAGCAATTGATAATTTTTCAGAGTTAATTCTCACAGAGTGACGTATCTGCTTCAAATGAATAGAAATAAATCAATTGATACCTTAGGGCTTCAGGGCAACTACTAACCAAGCCAAGAGTAAGCCAAGAGCAATATAAAAAAGTTATTAATTCATTAATAAAGCCACAGCTAACGCAACTACTGAAAAATTATCAGTTGCTAGATACGACAGCGCGGAGGGTGACGATATATGCGTCTAAATGCATAAGTAGTATTTGTTACCGGTATTAAGTGATATAAAATTATCGGCATATTGTTTTACGTTACCGTTATTAATTAGTATTTTATTACCGGTATTGTATTGAATTTAGTTTCCGGTATTCAATGGTAAAATGTTACCGGTATTTAATGGTATCTCGATAGCGGTATTGAATGATATTGAATAACCGATATTAAATTGCGAATACCGGTTTTACGCTATTACAAACGGGTCTATTAGCCGCGCTATTTGTGTGATCGTTACCTTAGTGTCAGTAAGATCTGTGAACTTCAACAGATCAGTGATATTGTTCTGCAGCGCCTCAGTGATCTTCTCTCTAGCGGAGTTGCTCTGCGCTAGCGCTCGCAGTCTGCACAACGCGGTGCCTTTACGACAAAGCGCGTCTATTAGATAGCCGCGCTGCTTCTCCTGTTCCCTATACAGAAAGAAAATTGGTGTAAGCTCGGTAACAACTCAGCCTGCATACAATTAATTTACTTGCAATGCTTGTTGTGGTGATTGATGATGATGATAAAAAATGATAATCAATGATGACGATAATAATGATGGTGATTGAAGATCTTCTTCTATCGTCATGCTGTTGTAAAAAGATTAGTCAGTCAGCAAGGTTAATAGCGGGGCTGACTGCCCAGGGTATGCCGGACGTACTTAAGAAGTATCGTCAGGAGTGGAGGCTCTTTTCATGATTAAAGATGATAAACGGTGATCAATGATGATACTAATAGTGATTGGTGATGATGGATGATGATGATAGTGATTGGTGACGATGACAGTGATTGGTGATGATGATAGTGATTGGTGATGATTATAGGTAATGGATGATGGTGATGATTATAGGCGATTGTAATGTATGATGGCGATTGTGGTGATTGATAATGATGATAAAAATGGTGATTGGTGATGATGATAGATGATGGTGATTGGTGATGATGATACAAGCGACATAAAAAATCGACAATATTCTCAAGGAAACTTACTGTTTTATCTTAGTGGCGTCGCTTCTCGTGTCATTCTTCATGCCGAGGTACGCAAGCAACTTGTCTTGCTCAATAACCTTTATTACCTGCGAATAGAACACTCAATGGAATTAGTGGACAACGAAATGTGATTTTTCTGACCAATAATTGGCTAAATTAAGGCCGAGTATACAAGACAAAACATAATTATTTTGTTGTGGTTACCTTTTCAGATATCGTGATGAGTTGTTCACACCACGCTGTCGTCACATCGGGGTCTTCGTTAGCATGAGGTAGTCTAAAAAAAAACAGCATTAGTATCATCCTTTTTAGAGAAACGGAATTTATGATTATTTACGGTTTACTCACGTGCATTTTTCGGGATTGCCCGACTAGTGAGTAAACCGTAAATATGAATGTGTCTCACGAAAGTTATTATCAGTGATCGGAAAAGGGTGAGCTAATTAACCTAAACTTCAAAGAACAGAGACAAAACCTGGAGACTTCCTTACGACAATTTTTTTTTCGGGAGAATTTTCTCGGAGTTTGTCTTTCATTTGTTTTCAAAAAATAAAAGACAATCTCCTTTTTTGAAAACAATAAACAATCTCTTTTTTAAAAACAATGAAAAACGTGTCATCTGGTTTTGTGACAATTTTGGGAAACAAAAATAGGAAACGAATTTAATTGTTTTCTGTACTATTTAACATTTATATTAAATGTAGGTACTTTAGTGATGTCCTGAAATCCGGAAAAATTTTCACGAAAAAAAATGTTGTCGTAAGGAAGTCTCCAGTTTTTGTCTCTGTTCTTTGAAGTTTAGGTAAATTAGCTCACCTTTTTCCGATCACTGGTTATTATACAAGAAACGCAATTTGTTTCCATCGAGGTCTTGTTCAGATAATGACACGGCAGACGACAAAATGTACAAGTGCACCTAATTTTGACGTCAGAAATGTCAGAATGTGTTTTTCTATTAGAATGTTTTTAGTAGCAGCCCTCCTTATCTCTCCATTACCTATTGCAAGTATAAGAACACTGTGAAAAATAAACTCTCAATACAAAATAAACTTACTTCTTGGCATCAGTAGGTGCGTCTAACGCTTGTAAGTACGAGATGTGCGCACCGAGGTATCCTGGGAACTTTTCTACTAATTCTTCGTACACTTGTTCTAACTTGTCACCTTCTGTTAACAATATGACAACAAACTGGTTATTTTTTAGCGTTTTTTTGCAGAACTTTCCTGATACTATCCTCGACCATAGAAAGTACGTGTATTTTTTTAGATGGGCACTGAAAGGACTCCATACAGTAAGTTAAATCCCTACTAATATTATAAATGCGAAAATAACTCTATCTGTGACGCTTTCACGCCTAAACCGTTGAACCGGTTTTGATGAAACTTGGTACAGAGATAGTCCGGAACCTGGAGAAGGATATAGGCCACTTTTATCCCGACGGAATACGCGATAAAAAACAAAAACGCGGGCGAGGCTGCGGGCGATCAAATCTGAAATCGCAAAAAAACAGTTTTTTCCTACATTTTGACGAGTTATGCGAACATAAATAAATGTAGGGAACAGCTGATTTTTTTTCGCGATTTCATGTTTGTTCCCGTAGTAAAAGTTGTTCATAATGATGAGTACAGTGACCCTTTAAGAGGTTGTGCGTTATTTATGTTAACCTTGTATATGTATAGTTTTGTATATATTGTTACCTAGCTTGAGGAGCCAGTTGGTGGTGAACTCCTTGTAGGCGTCCATGTAGTCGTCGTGCGGCTTGCTCTTGTCCTTGTCCCGTGTCTGTGCGGGTCTCTTGGGCGGCTCGCACAGTATGTACTGCAGCGCGTAGCTGTCCACCTTGTATATGTATAGTTTTGTTTGTATATATAGTTACCCAGCTTGAGGAGCCAGTTGGTGGTGAACTCCTTGTAGGCGTCCATGTAGTCGTCGTGCGGCTTGCTCTTGTCCTTGTCCCGTGTCTGTGCGGGTCTCTTGGGCGGCTCGCACAGTATGTACTGCAGCGCGTAGCTGTCCACCTTGTATATGTATAGTTTTGTTTGTATATATAGTTACCCAGCTTGAGGAGCCAGTTGGTGGTGAACTCCTTGTAGGCGTCCATGTAGTCGTCGTGCGGCTTGCTCTTGTCCTTGTCCCGTGTCTGTGCGGGTCTCTTGGGCGGCTCGCACAGTATGTACTGCAGCGCGTAGCTGTCCACCTTGTATATGTATAGTTTTGTTTGTATATATAGTTACCCAGCTTGAGGAGCCAGTTGGTGGTGAACTCCTTGTAGGCGTCCATGTAGTCGTCGTGCGGCTTGCTCTTGTCCTTGTCCCGTGTCTGTGCGGGTCTCTTGGGCGGCTCGCACAGTATGTACTGCAGCGCGTAGCTGTCCACCTTGTATATGTATAGTTTTGTTTGTATATATTGTTACCTAGCTTGAGGAGCCAGTTGGTGGTGAACTCCTTGTAGGCGTCCATGTAGTCGTCGTGCGGCTTGCTCTTGTCCTTGTCCCGTGTCTGTGCGGGTCTCTTGGGCGGCTCGCACAGTATGTACTGCAGCGCGTAGCTGTCCACCTTGTATATGTATAGTTTTGTTTGTATATATAGTTACCCAGCTTGAGGAGCCAGTTGGTGGTGAACTCCTTGTAGGCGTCCATGTAGTCGTCGTGCGGCTTGCTCTTGTCCTTGTCCCGTGTCTGTGCGGGTCTCTTGGGCGGCTCGCACAGTATGTACTGCAGCGCGTAGCTGTCCACCTTGTATATGTATAGTTTTGTTTGTATATATAGTTACCCAGCTTGAGGAGCCAGTTGGTGGTGAACTCCTTGTAGGCGTCCATGTAGTCGTCGTGCGGCTTGCTCTTGTCCTTGTCCCGTGTCTGTGCGGGTCTCTTGGGCGGCTCGCACAGTATGTACTGCAGCGCGTAGCTGTCCACCTTGTATATGTATAGTTTTGTTTGTATATATAGTTACCCAGCTTGAGGAGCCAGTTGGTGGTGAACTCCTTGTAGGCGTCCATGTAGTCGTCGTGCGGCTTGCTCTTGTCCTTGTCCCGTGTCTGTGCGGGTCTCTTGGGCGGCTCGCACAGTATGTACTGCAGCGCGTAGCTGTCCACCTTGTATATGTATAGTTTTGTTTGTATATATAGTTACCCAGCTTGAGGAGCCAGTTGGTGGTGAACTCCTTGTAGGCGTCCATGTAGTCGTCGTGCGGCTTGCTCTTGTCCTTGTCCCGTGTCTGTGCGGGTCTCTTGGGCGGCTCGCACAGTATGTACTGCAGCGCGTAGCTGTCCACCTTGTATATGTATAGTTTTGTTTGTATATATAGTTACCCAGCTTGAGGAGCCAGTTGGTGGTGAACTCCTTGTAGGCGTCCATGTAGTCGTCGTGCGGCTTGCTCTTGTCCTTGTCCCGTGTCTGTGCGGGTCTCTTGGGCGGCTCGCACAGTATGTACTGCAGCGCGTAGCTGTCCACCTTGTATATGTATAGTTTTGTTTGTATATATAGTTACCCAGCTTGAGGAGCCAGTTGGTGGTGAACTCCTTGTAGGCGTCCATGTAGTCGTCGTGCGGCTTGCTCTTGTCCTTGTCCCGTGTCTGTGCGGGTCTCTTGGGCGGCTCGCACAGTATGTACTGCAGCGCGTAGCTGTCCACCTTGTATATGTATAGTTTTGTTTGTATATATAGTTACCCAGCTTGAGGAGCCAGTTGGTGGTGAACTCCTTGTAGGCGTCCATGTAGTCGTCGTGCGGCTTGCTCTTGTCCTTGTCCCGTGTCTGTGCGGGTCTCTTGGGCGGCTCGCACAGTATGTACTGCAGCGCGTAGCTGTCCACCTTGTATATGTATAGTTTTGTTTGTATATATAGTTACCCAGCTTGAGGAGCCAGTTGGTGGTGAACTCCTTGTAGGCGTCCATGTAGTCGTCGTGCGGCTTGCTCTTGTCCTTGTCCCGTGTCTGTGCGGGTCTCTTGGGCGGCTCGCACAGTATGTACTGCAGCGCGTAGCTGTCCACCTTGTATATGTATAGTTTTGTTTGTATATATAGTTACCCAGCTTGAGGAGCCAGTTGGTGGTGAACTCCTTGTAGGCGTCCATGTAGTCGTCGTGCGGCTTGCTCTTGTCCTTGTCCCGTGTCTGTGCGGGTCTCTTGGGCGGCTCGCACAGTATGTACTGCAGCGCGTAGCTGTCCACCTTGTATATGTATAGTTTTGTTTGTATATATAGTTACCCAGCTTGAGGAGCCAGTTGGTGGTGAACTCCTTGTAGGCGTCCATGTAGTCGTCGTGCGGCTTGCTCTTGTCCTTGTCCCGTGTCTGTGCGGGTCTCTTGGGCGGCTCGCACAGTATGTACTGCAGCGCGTAGCTGTCCACCTTGTATATGTATAGTTTTGTTTGTATATATAGTTACCCAGCTTGAGGAGCCAGTTGGTGGTGAACTCCTTGTAGGCGTCCATGTAGTCGTCGTGCGGCTTGCTCTTGTCCTTGTCCCGTGTCTGTGCGGGTCTCTTGGGCGGCTCGCACAGTATGTACTGCAGCGCGTAGCTGTCCACCTTGTATATGTATAGTTTTGTTTGTATATATAGTTACCCAGCTTGAGGAGCCAGTTGGTGGTGAACTCCTTGTAGGCGTCCATGTAGTCGTCGTGCGGCTTGCTCTTGTCCTTGTCCCGTGTCTGTGCGGGTCTCTTGGGCGGCTCGCACAGTATGTACTGCAGCGCGTAGCTGTCCACCTTGTATATGTATAGTTTTGTTTGTATATATAGTTACCCAGCTTGAGGAGCCAGTTGGTGGTGAACTCCTTGTAGGCGTCCATGTAGTCGTCGTGCGGCTTGCTCTTGTCCTTGTCCCGTGTCTGTGCGGGTCTCTTGGGCGGCTCGCACAGTATGTACTGCAGCGCGTAGCTGTCCACCTTGTATATGTATAGTTTTGTTTGTATATATAGTTACCCAGCTTGAGGAGCCAGTTGGTGGTGAACTCCTTGTAGGCGTCCATGTAGTCGTCGTGCGGCTTGCTCTTGTCCTTGTCCCGTGTCTGTGCGGGTCTCTTGGGCGGCTCGCACAGTATGTACTGCAGCGCGTAGCTGTCCACCTTGTATATGTATAGTTTTGTATATATAGTTACCCAGCTTGAGGAGCCAGTTGGTGGTGAACTCCTTGTAGGCGTCCATGTAGTCGTCGTGCGGCTTGCTCTTGTCCTTGTCCCGTGTCTGTGCGGGTCTCTTGGGCGGCTCGCACAGTATGTACTGCAGCGCGTAGCTGTCCACCTTGTATATGTATAGTTTTGTTTGTATATATAGTTACCCAGCTTGAGGAGCCAGTTGGTGGTGAACTCCTTGTAGGCGTCCATGTAGTCGTCGTGCGGCTTGCTCTTGTCCTTGTCCCGTGTCTGTGCGGGTCTCTTGGGCGGCTCGCACAGTATGTACTGCAGCGCGTAGCTGTCCACCTTGTATATGTATAGTTTTGTTTGTATATATAGTTACCCAGCTTGAGGAGCCAGTTGGTGGTGAACTCCTTGTAGGCGTCCATGTAGTCGTCGTGCGGCTTGCTCTTGTCCTTGTCCCGTGTCTGTGCGGGTCTCTTGGGCGGCTCGCACAGTATGTACTGCAGCGCGTAGCTGTCCACCTTGTATATGTATAGTTTTGTTTGTATATATAGTTACCCAGCTTGAGGAGCCAGTTGGTGGTGAACTCCTTGTAGGCGTCCATGTAGTCGTCGTGCGGCTTGCTCTTGTCCTTGTCCCGTGTCTGTGCGGGTCTCTTGGGCGGCTCGCACAGTATGTACTGCAGCGCGTAGCTGTCCACCTTGTATATGTATAGTTTTGTATATATAGTTACCCAGCTTGAGGAGCCAGTTGGTGGTGAACTCCTTGTAGGCGTCCATGTAGTCGTCGTGCGGCTTGCTCTTGTCCTTGTCCCGTGTCTGTGCGGGTCTCTTGGGCGGCTCGCACAGTATGTACTGCAGCGCGTAGCTGTCCACCTTGTATATGTATAGTTTTGTTTGTATATATAGTTACCCAGCTTGAGGAGCCAGTTGGTGGTGAACTCCTTGTAGGCGTCCATGTAGTCGTCGTGCGGCTTGCTCTTGTCCTTGTCCCGTGTCTGTGCGGGTCTCTTGGGCGGCTCGCACAGTATGTACTGCAGCGCGTAGCTGTCCACCTTGTATATGTATAGTTTTGTTTGTATATATAGTTACCCAGCTTGAGGAGCCAGTTGGTGGTGAACTCCTTGTAGGCGTCCATGTAGTCGTCGTGCGGCTTGCTCTTGTCCTTGTCCCGTGTCTGTGCGGGTCTCTTGGGCGGCTCGCACAGTATGTACTGCAGCGCGTAGCTGTCCACCTTGTATATGTATAGTTTTGTTTGTATATATAGTTACCCAGCTTGAGGAGCCAGTTGGTGGTGAACTCCTTGTAGGCGTCCATGTAGTCGTCGTGCGGCTTGCTCTTGTCCTTGTCCCGTGTCTGTGCGGGTCTCTTGGGCGGCTCGCACAGTATGTACTGCAGCGCGTAGCTGTCCACCTTGTATATGTATAGTTTTGTTTGTATATATAGTTACCCAGCTTGAGGAGCCAGTTGGTGGTGAACTCCTTGTAGGCGTCCATGTAGTCGTCGTGCGGCTTGCTCTTGTCCTTGTCCCGTGTCTGTGCGGGTCTCTTGGGCGGCTCGCACAGTATGTACTGCAGCGCGTAGCTGTCCACCTTGTATATGTATAGTTTTGTTTGTATATATAGTTACCCAGCTTGAGGAGCCAGTTGGTGGTGAACTCCTTGTAGGCGTCCATGTAGTCGTCGTGCGGCTTGCTCTTGTCCTTGTCCCGTGTCTGTGCGGGTCTCTTGGGCGGCTCGCACAGTATGTACTGCAGCGCGTAGCTGTCCACCTTGTATATGTATAGTTTTGTTTGTATATATAGTTACCCAGCTTGAGGAGCCAGTTGGTGGTGAACTCCTTGTAGGCGTCCATGTAGTCGTCGTGCGGCTTGCTCTTGTCCTTGTCCCGTGTCTGTGCGGGTCTCTTGGGCGGCTCGCACAGTATGTACTGCAGCGCGTAGCTGTCCACCTTGTATATGTATAGTTTTGTTTGTATATATAGTTACCCAGCTTGAGGAGCCAGTTGGTGGTGAACTCCTTGTAGGCGTCCATGTAGTCGTCGTGCGGCTTGCTCTTGTCCTTGTCCCGTGTCTGTGCGGGTCTCTTGGGCGGCTCGCACAGTATGTACTGCAGCGCGTAGCTGTCCACCTTGTATATGTATAGTTTTGTATATATAGTTACCCAGCTTGAGGAGCCAGTTGGTGGTGAACTCCTTGTAGGCGTCCATGTAGTCGTCGTGCGGCTTGCTCTTGTCCTTGTCCCGTGTCTGTGCGGGTCTCTTGGGCGGCTCGCACAGTATGTACTGCAGCGCGTAGCTGTCCACCTTGTATATGTATAGTTTTGTTTGTATATATAGTTACCCAGCTTGAGGAGCCAGTTGGTGGTGAACTCCTTGTAGGCGTCCATGTAGTCGTCGTGCGGCTTGCTCTTGTCCTTGTCCCGTGTCTGTGCGGGTCTCTTGGGCGGCTCGCACAGTATGTACTGCAGCGCGTAGCTGTCCACCTTGTATATGTATAGTTTTGTTTGTATATATAGTTACCCAGCTTGAGGAGCCAGTTGGTGGTGAACTCCTTGTAGGCGTCCATGTAGTCGTCGTGCGGCTTGCTCTTGTCCTTGTCCCGTGTCTGTGCGGGTCTCTTGGGCGGCTCGCACAGTATGTACTGCAGCGCGTAGCTGTCCACCTTGTATATGTATAGTTTTGTTTGTATATATAGTTACCCAGCTTGAGGAGCCAGTTGGTGGTGAACTCCTTGTAGGCGTCCATGTAGTCGTCGTGCGGCTTGCTCTTGTCCTTGTCCCGTGTCTGTGCGGGTCTCTTGGGCGGCTCGCACAGTATGTACTGCAGCGCGTAGCTGTCCACCTTGTATATGTATAGTTTTGTTTGTATATATAGTTACCCAGCTTGAGGAGCCAGTTGGTGGTGAACTCCTTGTAGGCGTCCATGTAGTCGTCGTGCGGCTTGCTCTTGTCCTTGTCCCGTGTCTGTGCGGGTCTCTTGGGCGGCTCGCACAGTATGTACTGCAGCGCGTAGCTGTCCACCTTGTATATGTATAGTTTTGTTTGTATATATAGTTACCCAGCTTGAGGAGCCAGTTGGTGGTGAACTCCTTGTAGGCGTCCATGTAGTCGTCGTGCGGCTTGCTCTTGTCCTTGTCCCGTGTCTGTGCGGGTCTCTTGGGCGGCTCGCACAGTATGTACTGCAGCGCGTAGCTGTCCACCTTGTATATGTATAGTTTTGTTTGTATATATAGTTACCCAGCTTGAGGAGCCAGTTGGTGGTGAACTCCTTGTAGGCGTCCATGTAGTCGTCGTGCGGCTTGCTCTTGTCCTTGTCCCGTGTCTGTGCGGGTCTCTTGGGCGGCTCGCACAGTATGTACTGCAGCGCGTAGCTGTCCACCTTGTATATGTATAGTTTTGTTTGTATATATAGTTACCCAGCTTGAGGAGCCAGTTGGTGGTGAACTCCTTGTAGGCGTCCATGTAGTCGTCGTGCGGCTTGCTCTTGTCCTTGTCCCGTGTCTGTGCGGGTCTCTTGGGCGGCTCGCACAGTATGTACTGCAGCGCGTAGCTGTCCACCTTGTATATGTATAGTTTTGTTTGTATATATAGTTACCCAGCTTGAGGAGCCAGTTGGTGGTGAACTCCTTGTAGGCGTCCATGTAGTCGTCGTGCGGCTTGCTCTTGTCCTTGTCCCGTGTCTGTGCGGGTCTCTTGGGCGGCTCGCACAGTATGTACTGCAGCGCGTAGCTGTCCACCTTGTATATGTATAGTTTTGTTTGTATATATAGTTACCCAGCTTGAGGAGCCAGTTGGTGGTGAACTCCTTGTAGGCGTCCATGTAGTCGTCGTGCGGCTTGCTCTTGTCCTTGTCCCGTGTCTGTGCGGGTCTCTTGGGCGGCTCGCACAGTATGTACTGCAGCGCGTAGCTGTCCACCTTGTATATGTATAGTTTTGTTTGTATATATAGTTACCCAGCTTGAGGAGCCAGTTGGTGGTGAACTCCTTGTAGGCGTCCATGTAGTCGTCGTGCGGCTTGCTCTTGTCCTTGTCCCGTGTCTGTGCGGGTCTCTTGGGCGGCTCGCACAGTATGTACTGCAGCGCGTAGCTGTCCACCTTGTATATGTATAGTTTTGTATATATAGTTACCCAGCTTGAGGAGCCAGTTGGTGGTGAACTCCTTGTAGGCGTCCATGTAGTCGTCGTGCGGCTTGCTCTTGTCCTTGTCCCGTGTCTGTGCGGGTCTCTTGGGCGGCTCGCACAGTATGTACTGCAGCGCGTAGCTGTCCACCTTGTATATGTATAGTTTTGTTTGTATATATAGTTACCCAGCTTGAGGAGCCAGTTGGTGGTGAACTCCTTGTAGGCGTCCATGTAGTCGTCGTGCGGCTTGCTCTTGTCCTTGTCCCGTGTCTGTGCGGGTCTCTTGGGCGGCTCGCACAGTATGTACTGCAGCGCGTAGCTGTCCACCTTGTATATGTATAGTTTTGTTTGTATATATAGTTACCCAGCTTGAGGAGCCAGTTGGTGGTGAACTCCTTGTAGGCGTCCATGTAGTCGTCGTGCGGCTTGCTCTTGTCCTTGTCCCGTGTCTGTGCGGGTCTCTTGGGCGGCTCGCACAGTATGTACTGCAGCGCGTAGCTGTCCACCTTGTATATGTATAGTTTTGTTTGTATATATAGTTACCCAGCTTGAGGAGCCAGTTGGTGGTGAACTCCTTGTAGGCGTCCATGTAGTCGTCGTGCGGCTTGCTCTTGTCCTTGTCCCGTGTCTGTGCGGGTCTCTTGGGCGGCTCGCACAGTATGTACTGCAGCGCGTAGCTGTCCACCTTGTATATGTATAGTTTTGTTTGTATATACAGCGTGTCCCAGAAAGTAGTGTCAAGCGGAAGTCCAGAGGTAGAACACCCTTTGAGGTACCCAAATCACCCCCATGTATGTTCCGCGATTTTTTGTAGTTTTCGAGTTATGAATGTTTTTCATGTTTTTTAATCAAACTCTGACTATAACGACATTTTTGATCATAGTGACGTGAATAGTTAAGATACATGAGTATTTTTTTTTTTCTAAATTAGCTGATTAGTGACCCTTTTGAATGCATAAACATTTGTAACCATAGATGTAACGAATGCGTCACAAAAAAATATTGAATTCTCATAAAGTTAAAATCCTGCATGTTTCCTAAATCTTTGTGGGTGATTTAAAAATAAATCTCCCTAAACTTTTTTCGTCAGATGTATTTTAAAAACTTATCCATTTTATCAGCTATTTACCCTGTAAATTTCATCGAGCTATCTCTACGACATCACAATAAAAATTTCATTCAAAGCATACAATATCGAAAATTCCAGTTGTAAAAGGGTCTATGAAAAATTGATTAAAACTAACTAATAACGTCTTTTTTAGTAACCCTCGACGTAAAAAGAGGGGTGTTATAAGTTTAACGTGTGTGTCCATGTGTCTGTCTGTGGCATCGTAGCTCCTAAACGGATTTTGATTTAGTTTTTTCTTTTGTTTGAAAGGTGACTATCGAGCTATGATTCAAGAAAATTTGTTCAGCCGTTTGAAGATCATCAGCTCTTTTCTGGTTGTTGAAGGGATATGAGCAACTTCTACTGGTCTGATCGATTCGAAATTTACTATCCTATGACTTCAATGATATTGATGACATGTGACAAGAAGGAGGTCATTACAACTTATCATAAACTTTAAGAATCAATAGGCACACAATACCTCTACTGTAAGTTGGGTATCATGCTGTTTCAGATGATGCTTGAGTATTAGGTCAAGGTTACCATGTTATTGTAATATCATTGAAATCACAGGATAGTAAATTTCGAATCGATCAGACCAGTAGAAGTTACTCATATCCCTTCGACAACCAGAAAAGAGCTGATGATCTTCAAACGGCTGAACAATTTTTCTTGAATCATAGCTAAGAACACTCTCGATAGTCACCTTTCAAACAAAAAAAAAAACTAAATCAAAATCCGTTTAGGAGCTACGATGCCACAGACAGACACACACGTTAAACTTATAACACCCCTCATTTTACGTCAAGGGTTACTAAAAAAGACGTTATTAGATAGTTTTAATAAATTTTTCATTCACCCTTTTACAACTGGAATTTTCGATATTGTATGCTTTGAATGAAATTTTTGTTGTGATGTCGTAGAGATAGCTCGATGAAATTTACAGGGTAAATAGCTGATAAAATGGATAAGTTTTTAAAATACATCTGACGAAAAAAGTTTAGGGAGATTTATTTTTAAATCACCCACAAAGATTTAGGAAACATGCAGGATTTTAACTTTATGAGAATTCAATATTTTTTTGTGACGCATTCGTTACATCTATCGTTACAAATGTTTATGCATTCGAAAGGGTCACTAATCAGCTAATTTAGAAAAAAAAATGATTTATGTATCTCAACTATTCACGTCACTATAATCGAAAATGTCGTTATAGTCAGAGTTTGTTTAAAAAACATGAAAAACATTCTTAACTCGAAAACTAAAAAAAATCGCGGAACATACATGGGGGTCATTTGGGTACCTCAAAGGATGTTCTACCTCTTGACTTCCGCTTGACACTACTTTCTGGGACACGCTGTATAGTTACCCAGCTTGAGGAGCCAGTTGGTGGTGAACTCCTTGTAGGCGTCCATGTAGTCGTCGTGCGGCTTGCTCTTGTCCTTGTCCCGTGTCTGTGCGGGTCTCTTGGGCGGCTCGCACAGTATGTACTGCAGCGCGTAGCTGTCCACCTTGTATATGTATAGTTTTGTTTGTATATATAGTTACCCAGCTTGAGGAGCCAGTTGGTGGTGAACTCCTTGTAGGCGTCCATGTAGTCGTCGTGCGGCTTGCTCTTGTCCTTGTCCCGTGTCTGTGCGGGTCTCTTGGGCGGCTCGCACAGTATGTACTGCAGCGCGTAGCTGTCCACCTTGTATATGTATAGTTTTGTATATATAGTTACCCAGCTTGAGGAGCCAGTTGGTGGTGAACTCCTTGTAGGCGTCCATGTAGTCGTCGTGCGGCTTGCTCTTGTCCTTGTCCCGTGTCTGTGCGGGTCTCTTGGGCGGCTCGCACAGTATGTACTGCAGCGCGTAGCTGTCCACCTTGTATATGTATAGTTTTGTTTGTATATATAGTTACCCAGCTTGAGGAGCCAGTTGGTGGTGAACTCCTTGTAGGCGTCCATGTAGTCGTCGTGCGGCTTGCTCTTGTCCTTGTCCCGTGTCTGTGCGGGTCTCTTGGGCGGCTCGCACAGTATGTACTGCAGCGCGTAGCTGTCCACCTTGTATATGTATAGTTTTGTTTGTATATATAGTTACCCAGCTTGAGGAGCCAGTTGGTGGTGAACTCCTTGTAGGCGTCCATGTAGTCGTCGTGCGGCTTGCTCTTGTCCTTGTCCCGTGTCTGTGCGGGTCTCTTGGGCGGCTCGCACAGTATGTACTGCAGCGCGTAGCTGTCCACCTTGTATATGTATAGTTTTGTTTGTATATATAGTTACCCAGCTTGAGGAGCCAGTTGGTGGTGAACTCCTTGTAGGCGTCCATGTAGTCGTCGTGCGGCTTGCTCTTGTCCTTGTCCCGTGTCTGTGCGGGTCTCTTGGGCGGCTCGCACAGTATGTACTGCAGCGCGTAGCTGTCCACCTTGTATATGTATAGTTTTGTTTGTATATATAGTTACCCAGCTTGAGGAGCCAGTTGGTGGTGAACTCCTTGTAGGCGTCCATGTAGTCGTCGTGCGGCTTGCTCTTGTCCTTGTCCCGTGTCTGTGCGGGTCTCTTGGGCGGCTCGCACAGTATGTACTGCAGCGCGTAGCTGTCCACCTTGTATATGTATAGTTTTGTTTGTATATATAGTTACCCAGCTTGAGGAGCCAGTTGGTGGTGAACTCCTTGTAGGCGTCCATGTAGTCGTCGTGCGGCTTGCTCTTGTCCTTGTCCCGTGTCTGTGCGGGTCTCTTGGGCGGCTCGCACAGTATGTACTGCAGCGCGTAGCTGTCCACCTTGTATATGTATAGTTTTGTTTGTATATATAGTTACCCAGCTTGAGGAGCCAGTTGGTGGTGAACTCCTTGTAGGCGTCCATGTAGTCGTCGTGCGGCTTGCTCTTGTCCTTGTCCCGTGTCTGTGCGGGTCTCTTGGGCGGCTCGCACAGTATGTACTGCAGCGCGTAGCTGTCCACCTTGTATATGTATAGTTTTGTTTGTATATATAGTTACCCAGCTTGAGGAGCCAGTTGGTGGTGAACTCCTTGTAGGCGTCCATGTAGTCGTCGTGCGGCTTGCTCTTGTCCTTGTCCCGTGTCTGTGCGGGTCTCTTGGGCGGCTCGCACAGTATGTACTGCAGCGCGTAGTTGTCCACCTTGCGGCCCTGCTCGTCCTTAGCGAACGTCACCGTGCCCGACAGACTGTGACCTACTGTCAGGTTTGACCGGCTTATTCTGGTAAAAAAACGTTTGAAAAGGGGTTTAGGTAATTGTGAGCGACGCATAAAATGTCTAGAGTACTTATAGTGTTTTTTATTTGGTATTTTTTTTAATAAATACGTGCGGCGCGGCGAGAGTAATGTGTGTGGACCTTCGATCAACAATAGCAACTAGATATCGGGTCGGCACAAGAAAATCGTCTCGGCAAATAAGAACTCGCTGGAGAAGTGAGCTCTTATTTTGTTTAGTACGCTTGAAACACGGCCAACGTAATCACGTCTCACGATGCCGCAGTGTGTAATTACAAGTTGCAAAAATAATAGCCGAAAAAGCAATTTAATGGCCGGAGTGTCTTACTTTCGGTAAGTACATAAAGAATAAGTAATATTTTAAGCTTCATAAAACTAGTAAATAATATCAAATTAGACAAAATTACCAATTTTAAACCAACGCCACAAATGTTTGTGCGTGTGTTGGCGATCCTTTAGCCAAGGCTCGCCAACGCCAACACACGCACAAACGAAACAAAACGACGTAGATCGCAAGGCAATAACGGAAAAAATGATCTTTATTTGTTGTTATTTAAGGTTGAATTCACACTAAATATTGTTTAACTATTGTCTTTTAATTTCTACATGACAGGAGTAATAAAATGCTTTGCTCGTCTTTTGTGACGAATGGTCGTAAGTATTAGATAATATTTTGACGATTTGTGACTTTATTAATAGGTGTCATGGTTGTTATTAGGTTGAACCTTAAAACTATTTTAAAACATTTTTCTCTGTTTGTTATTTTTTTACTATTATTATTCACGCGGACAGAGCTGAGCTTGATTTTGTACGTAACCCTTTATCTAGTTGCTATTGTTGATCGAAGGTGTGGACGAAGGGCGAACGAGGGGAGCGGGGCGCGGTCGCGCGGGGACGTGGCGACGCGCGGATTACGAAACAGTTGTTACTAAGACCGAACGCCGTACACACATTGCTTAAGCACGCACGCCTTTTTACTGCATTTCTTGCTGTTTTTGTTCCCTCGCTTACAGTAATGCTAAAAGTGCATTTCAAACATAGAGCAAGAAAAACGATTCTTCTAACGATTCTATACTTACTCAATGTTAAATCTAAGCACTGAAGAATTAAAACAAAGTAAAACACGAACACCATTTGGTCTTCACATTTCCAGTCTAACAAACCGACTAAATTGTGGTTTTCAAATAATACAGTATTATTAATATGCAGGGTGTAAACGAATTCGTGTAATCTCTTCAAACCACGTGATCTCCTGGTGACACAGATTAACGCTGAATATTAATATTAATACAAATAAAACCCTGAGTTAACCCACTGCGCGGTGCGGTATTGCGCTAGTCGTACCCGCTAGGTGTGTTGCCGTGCTCATTTATGCACATATATCTATTTAGAGTCGAAATATTCTATCACATAATAGTAGATTGTTGCACAAAGCGCAAAGTGAATTATTAATGCACGAGTGTTATGTTGGTGCCCGAGCGCATACGAGGGCACTAAATTAACCTATTGTATGCCGGAACGTGGATCCACGCGAGCCACAATGGAATTTCTATTGTGTCTATGATTGCGGCATGCGAGTGGTTAACATGAGTGCATTAATTACTCACTTAAGCAAGGTACGTAATCTACTTTTTCTTTCAACTACGTAGTAATGTTACATTTAGCACTGCAAAAACGATCACAAAGGACGTATTTTTTGCTTATTGTTGAAAGAAAAGTAGATTACGCACCTTGCTTATGTGAGTAATTAATGCACTCGTGTTAATTTAGTGCCCTCGCGTGCGCTCGGGCACCAACATAACACTCGTGCATTAATAACTCACTTTGCGCTCGGTGCAACAATCTACTAATCTTTCAACTACCAATCTACCTACCGTGATAAAATATCCATAAAACATTTTTTTAAACTTTTCTTGCTAAATATGCAGTATCAAAGTTTTACAATGGTACAAAATGCGCGCCATTTGTTTTTTTTTTCACCAAGTTTGTTTTATTTAGCTGATTTTTATTTTCAGCCAGTATCTTTTTGATCTAATGCATACATTTTATAGTAAACTTATTAGGATACATTAAACATCTGTGGTAAATTTCTCTAAATAAAAAATAAAAAAACAGTGCATTAATGTAAAACAGTGCAATAATGAGCACATTTCTGCACTGTTTTGGTTCTAAGCAAAAAATACGTCCTTTGTGATCAGTTTTGTAGTGATTAATGATAACATACTACGTAGTTGAAAGAAAAATGTTTTTTGCAACGTGATACGATCACTTAAAAATCAATCAGAAGCAAGAAAGCAAGCAAGATTTATTTTTATTTTTAATCAATCCAGATCCCTTTCTGGGTTAATTTATACTAGAGCATGTTGATTTAACCGGTTGCGTACTGCCCGTCGTCCCAGAACGACACTTAATTGTCTTATCTATTGTGTCTATAATTACGGTGATTGAGAGTATAAGGAAGTACACGAATTTGGTTACATCTGTATATTAATCTATGAGTGACTTACTTATCTGAAGGCACAGGTGTGAAGTAAAGAGGTAGTAAGGTTCCACTTGATAACGATCCCGAACTGAATTTCTTGCCACCCGTCAGCGCCTAAAATTAATAAAAAATAACATTTATAACAAAGGCACGTGAGATGTTGTTCATTAGATTTTTAAATAATACAGTGTTTTTGGTGTTGCACTACCGAAAATTTAACGTAAATCTATTCTCTCCAAATGGCAGACATTTTGAATTTTAACCTGCCTAGTATTGTAGATGTTCATTAAAAATGTTATATTTTTGGATCTAGGAGTACTAAAGGCTACATTTTTTTATTTGCAAGTTGACTGTCCCCTTGAATTATTTCGTTAAAAAAAATATTTCAGTAATTGCACAAAGTCAAAAAAATATTGATAAACTTTAATTTAATGGGAAGTTTAAATTTTCATGGCTGCCTTTTGGAGGAGAGCCGAGGGGATTTTTATTATAAAAAGGGGTATTTTTGTTTAAGTGTTTAACATATTCCCCTTTATTACAAACGATGGTCTAAGAAAAACCCTGATTTTAGGGTAGCCCCGTCTCTTTTTGTTATATGTAATAAGAAAGTGACGGGTATATTTTAAACCTGGGTTTACCTTAGTCTTGGTTTAAACCATCTTTTGTAATAAGGCCCGTTAAGATTTCGATAGTGTAACACCAAACACATTGTATAGAACTTTCTGAGACACAACAACAGCTGACTAATGTAGATGGTAAAAACTTTGAAACATTATTTTTAGGAACATTTACATGATGTTCTAGAAATAGCTAGTAACTTGTGTTTGAAACATTGTTTACAAATCGTTACATGGCTTAATGTTTAGGCTTAAAGTTGTGGAATACGACAAACTATTAATTCAATGATGAATCTCACCTGTGGTTGTGAGCAGTACACATCTAGTGTGATAGGCTGCTGCAACCGTTGTTGGATGACTGCTGGTAACTCTTGTAACTTTTCTAGTAACGACTTGTTCTCGTGGCGGATGTTCAACCGAAGAGTGTAGTCGCCTTTTTCCAGTTTAACTGAGTACTAAACGAAGATATAGCAATTTTTAACATTAGTAACCTTAGTGTGGTTCCTGTTGTTAAAACAAAACGTTAGCACAGATAGTAATGGTGATGGTGTTGGTGTTCACGCGTGTATATGTGTACAGTAGTAGGGTGTGGTCGCACACAGTCGACAGAGTGTCACTTCTGTGTGTGCACGGCATGCCTATGACTGTACTAGCGCGACGGCTGAGGCGACGGGCGCGGCCGCAGTTCCGGCAGCGGCTGAGGAGGGGGGGCTCCGGGCTTCGCTTCCCATTTTACCACAGCAAAGATACCGCGTTTATTCATTAAATTATTTTACTGTATCTTACTCGAGTATTACACCAGATTGTTACCTATAATAGTCCACGAATTTTATTTCACTGCTCCTGAAGATATCGAACACTCAACACTTACGCATCAACAATTACATTGTACGATTAATTTTCTACCAAGAAAACTTGAATGAAAGATTGAAATTTCTGCCAGTTTATCAAAATTTTATTTTACACAAGAATCTATTCTTAAGCTGCTGACAATAAAAAAAATGTTTTATGTTTTCATCAATAATATTCTCACCTTAGAGGGATAAGCATCGCCAGTCGCCATGAGCTGCTTACAACTGTTGTACAACATCCACATCTGGGACTCGAACTCCGACTCGTACAGCATGTCGCATAGTAACGATATTACTGGCGATACCTGAAACGTATTATCTACAGTTAATATTGTTAATTCTTCACAACACTTAAATTCTATTCACAAACATGGTTTGGGTATTGACGGCGATCTTACTCAGCTGAAACCATGAGCGAAGGACGGATGGGCTGCTAACCTCAGCACGAGGAAAAATATGTAAATAGTTTACATTCAATCAACTCGACACCCATGTACTAAAACAGGCCGAGCAATACCTAACTATACTTATTTGAGCCTCAAAATGGGTAAAATTGCTACATAACTCTATTCTGCACATACAGATTTAGTTTTTTCCTACCTAGCCTATTCTCAGCTATGTTGGGGTCAGCTTTCAATGTAATTAGATGCGACTAAATACCGGTATTTTATACGGAGCGACTACCATCAGACCTCCGCAACCCAGTTACTGGGTAATGCAGATATCCTAAGGTAACCCCGGTTGTGAAACTTTCGAGCTTCTGATTATCCGTGACGACTGTCATAGGTATTCGTGTGACATCTGGAACTGACGGCTTAACGTACTCTCCGAGGCACAGCACATCCAGATTTAGTAAAAAGATAAATTCATTGTTTAACTGAACTGTTCTGCCTCACCCTGGACAAAATCCTAACTACGAAAAAGGCTGGAACCATAAAAACTATCCTTACTACACACATGTAAACTATGTCAGTCTGTCCATGATATAATAATATGCTACGCCAGGTATTCTCTTCCCACGATGGCCAAAGACTACGTCATGAATGTCACGATCAGTGCTGCCATTGATTAAAATCTTCAATACAATTAAGGAGATTTTTAATTCATAATAAATATTAAATAAATTGCTAACTAGCCTAACTATATTCTATTTCGTATTATTCATCTATTTAGTTAAAAATTAAACTGTATAAAATTACTAGTTCAAAATTGCTTCTTTATAGAAGCAAATATGTGACAAAATGCATCTTGCTCGGGTAATTTATTTATACATAGTGGAAGCACTCCCAGCTGATGACGTAGTCTTAGGCCAATCACGTGACCTAGCTGTCACGGGAAGAGAATACCAGTGAAACATATTATTATACCATGAGTCTGTCCACCTCAATAGGTAGTTCTCGATTCTGTATATTTTATCACATTTCGTAAAACTAGTATAATATTATAAAAATATTGAATCGGGTCTTCTCGCGTAACAAACTTTAAGAGGCACAAAATACCTTTTTTTTTGTGCCTCTTACGCTAGAAGACCCGATTCAATATTTTTATAATGTGTACAAATCGCGAAAGTTTAAAAACATTTAGTATAATATTATCAAATAGTTACCTCTGTTGCCTTAGCGATGTGGAAGTTATATGTATTGACTAGTTGATATATCTGCCGGCTAGGCGGGATTATATCTCGCGCCGTCAGTGGCTGCAACTTTGATTCTGTTGGCCTGTAATATTATTTATGTTGTTAATAATGTAGGAAGCTATAATCAAACAAATATTACTGTACTCAGAGTCAGAGAAATGAGATTGTTAGGAAAAATACAGTATGTTAACTAACGAAAGGCGTTCCCGTTAACCAGAAATACTATAGCGCCAGTAAATCCAAACCAGAACAAAAAAGTAAAAATCACAAAAAAAAAAAAACGTAAAAGCAACGCTTACTATACATGCGCACTTGTGTATCAACGTGGATAACACGGCAACATCGCATTTAACCTATCTACGCTACTATTTTGGTCTTTAAAAGGCCGCTACGGTTTTTATTTTATTTTTCGCCAATTTTTTTGCTTATTTTTGTGTTTCGACATTTTTATTTTAATGTATTAATGATGTAGATTAACGGGTTTAAGGGAACGCCCTCTGTTATTAAATTTAACATACTGTATATTGAGACGAACTTTGCAAAAACAAACATTTATTTCACTTTAAAAAAATTATCACTGTTATAAGACACGGCATGGTTGTTCATGCGCTCTATCTGGTTATAATATTGTAATACGAGTGCAGCGCCCGTTACGTCACCTGACGGCTCACAGTCCCCCGTAAATACAGACGATAGCCTGCTTTCTACGAGCTCTTGTTTACCTAGTACTTGGAAAAATTCTCTCTTCTTATAACAAATGTATGAATGGGGAGACACTGTAACGCAAACCTCGGAATATATGCGTCATGCAGTATGCACTTTATTCATCTATGTTCGTCTAGTAGTTTTTTCTTTATCCGACGCGACGTAAGGCTTGACATATTTCAGGTGCGCGGGCGAAATGATCACCAATAAACGTTTGAACATCTATGAAGCCTAGTACTTTTTATGACAACTTGTTTGTGATGTTCATGACGTGTGCAGCTAGTTGTTACAGACCTGACGATGGGCTCGGTGTACTTGAGCTGCGCAGTGGGCTGCACGTCCTGCAGGCGCAGCGCAGTGAGCAGTACGGGTCGCAGTCCGTCTCCCGCTCCCATGACCAACTTGTTGCCAAAGTCCGGCTTGAGGCCGTGGAACTCCACGCTGTAATCCACTGTCAGGTCGCCTATGTTCGCCCAGTACTTTGCTATTACTACTTCTAATGTCACGCCTCCCTGTGGAATTACAAAAACAGGCTAGTCATTTTGGCACAGACAGAAATACTGAGCACAAGAAACTGACTTTCTTACAATATGGTAAGATAACCTATTATCTATCACGTTTCATGCGAACTATTAAGACTTGAAGTTACAACTGCGGCTGCGTAGCTGCGCCTATGAGCGACAACTCTAAGAGCGCTTACACACGAGCGGCATGTTCCCAACGGCAGAGGTAACTGCAGCCGTCGACGCGCGTCGGCGGCAACCGTCGACGCGTCGACGGCTTCCGTTGACGCGTCGACGGCAGCCGTCGACATTTCAACTTCGAAGATCAGCGGCAGCGGCAACAACTGCAAGTGTCGCTATAGGTCGACTGCTGCCGTCGTCGGCAGCAGCTACCTCTGCCGTTGGGAACATGCCGCTCGTGTGTAAGAGCTCTTAGGGCCCATCACAAAACTGGGCGACTTGTCGCCGCGTCTAGTCGCGACGACAAGACCCGGCGTTGTCGTTTGCATCTGGCGTCTTGTCGCCGCGACTAGACGCGGAGCTGTCGCTTGCGTCGGCGACTAATCGTTACGACAGACGTCGTGCAGGAAGCGACCTTTAGTAGTAGAGTATTCGAGAGAGACGGCCATGTTGTTTCACAGCGAGACTGACGCTGCGCTGTCGAGCGTTTGTCGTCGTGTGTGCGCGTGCATAGCGCGACTAAACGCGGCGACTCCCCTAGCTTGTCGTCGCGACTCTGCGACTCTGACGCCAAGTGTGCGGAGCTTTGAACAAAATATATGAAAATTGTCGGCCGCAGCCTGTCGTCGCGTCTAGTCGCCGAGCTGTCGCTGTCGCGTGTCGCCTAGTGTGCGCCTAGGCTTATGGGCGGCGCACATCTGGCGAGGCGTAGCGCAGAACATTTTTCACAGCCAAACCATTATCGACTTTTCTATCGTTTAAATAATATCGAAAATCAATTAACACAACTACTAGATACCGAGAGCATCGAAGCGACTAGAGGTGAAAGGTACATAATTGTATATATAGATATTATTTAAACGCAAATAAAGTCGATAATGTTTTGGCTCTGGTCACGTGAAGTGTCGACCTGTCTTCTTCCGATTATTGTACTTACCACTAATTGAAAGGGTAATAATGTAGGTGCTTCAGCAGTCACATTGATCATTTTCTGTGTTTCATGACACCTACAACTTTTCCTAGGTAATAACTGCATAGTGTGTATTAGGAACCTGCCAGTCTTTTCTTTATCTTCTGTTGAGATCTTTAGGACTCCCCACGAAGCTTCCGGAGGTACTGTAGAACAATAAATTATCGATTAATAAAAAAACAACATCTAAATCGATCCAGATATCGATCGATCGAGGTCATATACATGATGAATTCCACAGGCTAATACTAGCAAAATCTATACTTTTATTTTTAACCGACTTAAAAAAAACGAGGTTCTCAGTTTATCCCGTATGTATGTATGTAGGAATATTCGCGATTCTCTCGAGAATCGTTGGTCATATTTGTATGCAGTTTTCACTAATCACATAAGCTACTCCCAAGGAGAGCTTTTTTACGTGTAAAATATTTCATAAATATTGTTAATTAATTAAGTCACAAGCTACGAAACGTGGTTTCTAGTTTCCCTAAAATAAAAAGCAAGTGAAAGAAAGTGTTTTTAGAGTGAACCACTGGTTGGTTTGTTAGTGTGGCAGAAAGCCACTGATAAGAAGAAAATGCCATCCATATTCTATCGATATCAGCCAACGTCCAGCATGCACGGCCGACCTCTTTTCTCGAAGCAACTCAAAGCACTTTTTAGTCCTCTTATATCTTTGTAACAGATGAGAGGGAAAGCTCGAAAAATACATGTTATTTACGAAAAATATCTCTATAGATGAAATGCCTGACTTGCCTTTACATTAGATCCAACTTTTCACGACAAAAGAGCCGCCAGACGTGGCTTTTTTTACATGAATAATTTTGATGGGATCAATATATTCTGGAGACCGTTCAATAGTGAACAAAGTATGTAGACATTTATATTAAACTTACCAATAACAAAATGTCTGACTATAGTAGCGGGTCTGAACAGCACAGTCTTCTCCAGTATGCTGGGCGGTGCGGGCCCCGCCAGCTGTAACGGTTGCGGCTGCAGCACTGTGACGGGCACGCGGAACACGGGGCCCTTCTCTATGCACGACACGTCGTACGCCTTTATACTACAATATTATCACTCATCTGTTATTGGATAATTCAAGCAAAGCAAATCCCGGATTCAGAACTTTTTGTCTACGATTCTCGTAAAGCTGTAATAAACCGAATCGTTCAAAAACTGACTTCTCAAAACATTCTGAATCAGGGAACTGGGGGCCTACTCCGTAAGTCCGTCAACGAATTTAGTCGCCCGTCCAAAAGTAGGCGGAAACGTAAGACTGAACAAAATAAGTGTCAAGTTAAATTTTTCGGACGGGCAAAAACACATCGGTAGTAGGGACAACTGTCAAATCGTGTTGTCATTCATTCTTAGTTCGGGCCCCGAAATAATAGTATGTCCGTAGGTGATAGGGAGTAGGAAACGCTCGTAACTAAGGCCGAAACCACGGACTTCGTGCTTAGAGAGTAGACCCCCTGGAACGGAAAGTCCCTGTATATTGCAGCGAAGTTCTATTCTACAAAATTCTTACTAATATCATAAATGCGAAAGTTACTCTTTCCGTCTGTCTGTTACCTCATCACGACTAAACTACTGAATCGATTTTGTTGAAACTTGGTACAGAGATAGTCTGGAACCCGGAGAAGGACATAAGATACTTTTATCCCGAAAAACGCGCAATATGCGATAAATGACATTCACGCGGGCAAGCGACCTCTAACATTATATGAAATCTCAAACCCAGGATGGACTTAGGAATTTTTCGCCGCTAATTTTTTATTACCCATTAAATAATTATAAAGATCGTCTAAAACCACTTATCAGTTGACAGGAAATCGTTAATCGATCTAAAGCCGGGTCCGCTGCGCCGTGTTTTCGTGTTTGCAAACAGGATAACATTGTTTGCTAACCGAATAGGGGCGTGGCCTAACAGTTTTGTTAGCAAAAACACAATAACATGTTTGCAGAGACGAATGGATAACATCCCCCGGTTTTGGCTGCGGAGAGGGGAAGTGACGCATTTTGTGTTCGCGCTCACTAAAGGAAGACGCCATCAGTGTTGCCAGGTCTCTCGATTTTAGTAAATGTTTCCTGATGTTACAGATTCCTACTCAAAACTCCCGATTTTTTAAGAACAAACTTAAACGGCTTAAACTTTCTTTATTGTTTTGCTAACATGTTTTGGTAACTCGTTTTGACAAAGGCGCAGCGGACTGGCTGTTTTGCTAACATGTTTTGCTAACTTGTTTTGATAACATGTTTTGTTAGAAAATTGGCGCTGCGGACCCGGCTTAATGTAGTATAACTCACTAATAAGTGGCCAATTTAACTCATCCCCACTTTACTTGCAGTTCTCTTTGAACAACATCACTCCCACCTTACTAGTAAGTATGTTCTCGGTAAGTCTCAAAACGGTTTTGAAATTACATGATTAATTACTAAAAACTGTTTTGTGTAAGCCAGCCGCAATACACCATCATTTCAAACATGTATTTTTATTAAAAAACCTAACGTTATCGTACCAAATAGAAAGTAACTGACCTAGTGAAGTGTGGTCCCGGCTTGAGGCCCGTGGTGTCGACCCTGACGGTCCAGGGCCTGGGCGCGTTCATCATGTCGAGATGCTGCGGCGCGGAGAGCCAGGCCGCGTCACTGGTGAGCGCGAGGCGCATACCGAACGCGATCTGCTTCGGAATTACTGACTTGTCTGCAATAGTGACAAGCTACATAGGTTTTGTTGTATACGTCACTGTCATCACGAGAAATGGATGATCAAATAGTTACGTTGCACATTTTCTTGGGAATATTTGACGCATGAAAGAGGGACTAGTTAACACGACAGCGGTCACATTACGCTTCACACGAATTTACTTTACTAGTCCTTAATGAATTTAATTCATAGGCATTCACGAGTTTCAAACGAGAATTTCTGTCCTATAGTAATAAAAGTATTAAAATGAGACCAAATTCCGACTTTGAATTTTTTGTCATATTTGTATAAGTCGCGCGCAGAAGGTTTGCCGATGACTGCCCCTCCCACTACACCGACCGCTACCCGCGCTCGTCTGGATGCCAGACGAGCGCGGGTAGCGGTCGGTGTAGTGGGAGGGGCAGTCATCGGCAAACCTTCTGCGCGCGACTAGTACATGTACTGTTTAAATGCACGTATTCATTAGAGAACAGTATTGCGGGACAAGTATCGCCAAAGAGGTCGTGCGACTTTGCCAGACTGCATGACTCGTACGGCAACATTGCACGGATAGTCATAGCACGAAAATAGTCGCGGAAATAGATTTCTGACGATATTTGAAAGTCTATGTCTAATAGTCTGGATATCTGGCGACTTCGAGCGATATCCGGTGAAGTCGGGAGATATCTGGTAAAATGAAGCGATATCTGGCGAAATCAAGCGATATCTGGAGAAATCAAGCGATATTTGGCGAAATCGAGAGATGTCTGGGAAAGTCGAGCGATGTCTAGCGAAGTCGAGCGATATCCGGCGAAGTCGAGCAATATCTGGCGAAATCGAGCGATGTCTGTTCTCTCAGACGCTAGGTCCCCTAGTGAGCACGCGTTGTTCCTCAAAATGTAGTGTCTATCTATAATCTATTTATAAATGTATCTATCTACAAAAAAATGCTTCTTAGACGTACCGTCACAAAAACCTCCCTGTATTATTATATCCTTGAGCAAAGGTACTTTCGGCCCTACGAATTGAAAATACGGGTCAAGGGATTGATTTTGAAATTGCGATTGATAGAAAAATATTCGCAATTTATAATAAACAATAATACAAAAAATATGACAGACTTGGGAAATGATACTTTGAATCAAAGTAATACTCTCTGTATTACTTTTAACATTTTTTTTTACTACGAGTTTTAAGGTGAGGTTCACAGACCGCATAAATTTACTTTGCCAAGTAGAGTACGCGTTTCATACGAATATGAACATTATTCGTATTAACTTAATGTTCATATTCTTTTTTCTTTCTTCTCTGAAAGAAAGAAAGAAGAAAGAAAAATTATTTATTCTAGACCCGCACAAGCAGTTAAAGAAATAAAAATAACACAAAAAAAAAAAAAAAAAAATTAAACAACCTGTACGATGCCCTAAGTGACACACTACTGGCGCAGGTTGCCGGCGCCGATCTGCCAGCGCTTTTCGGTGCTGATGCGCGCATACTGTGTGGCGAACCAGCGCCGACAAGCTCCGAACGTAGCCAAATTCCGACCTGCTTCGAAGCAGCGCTAGTAAGCCGTTATTTGTTGCTGTATTTGCAAGGGAACAAGGCGTATTTTTGCTAAAAAATGCCAGTCCCTGCTTTTACCCGCATCTTTTATGTAGCGATTACCTGCACGGACCAGTACCGATAAGCGCTGGTAGGTCGGTGCTGGTTACCTTTATGTATACGCCCTGAAAGGCGCCTATCACATTACAAAATTCCGCAACGTTGGTTTTCAGATAGAACCATTGTGATGCCAAGGGCAATAACGACACAAATGCTAGTTTACATTTGCTTACACGAATATGAACCTTATCAGTATAGTTGTAAGGTTCTTATTCGCATGAAACGCTTACTAAGTCTAAGTGCGGTCTGTGAATCCCGGCTTTAACAACCTTTTATTCTACAATCCTTCGATCTAAGTTCAGACTTTAAAATACAAATATTTACCAATATCGCTAAACATATGCATGATTAAGTTAGGATTATGAAAAAAAATGTTAATATCGGACCCAAACTACGTGCCCAAAACTGGACCTTACCGCTGTAAACATAAGATATAAAACAGAACACTCACTCTCCATATCGTTGTGGTCCTGTAAGAAGTGTGGCTCGATGGTGACGCCGATATCTTTGGGCGCGTCGTCGAGGCGCGGCCGCAGCAGTATTCCCTTAGCGTTGCTGGCGCCGCATTGAATGCTGAAAGTTACATCGCGCTCCGGAGACTCGTGGTATGTACTGAGCAGATCGAATGCCTGTGGAAAATAATAAGGAATGTAACGAATATAACTTTGCCCCTCTGAAGTGAGGAACAGGACGCTCAAAGCCTGGTTTCAGAGCGGCAAAGTTATTTTACGGGTACCAAATAACTTTGCCCCTCTAAAGTGAGGAATAGAACGGCTCAGTCTATTTTCAGAGCTGCAAAGTTATTTTACGCGTACGTAATCTACGTATGTCACGACTACAGATATACATATATTTGAATAGATACTGCAAGTTTTTCAAATTTTACAAAAACAAGCGCGTCTAATTGTTTTTACTCAAATACCAACGTAACGAGGGCAATTTAGTGCTAGGAATTGCATTGAGTTCGCCTCGAGCGCTTCAAGCAGTGACAGGTAACGCACACACATCCTGCAGCCATTCACACTTGCGGAAACGGAAACGGTCGAGAGCCAACTGAGTTAGCAGCGTAAAAATCGACGGGTCCTACGTATACTAGTATAAGTGCAAAAATCAAACTTTACAGAAGAGCAGTTTAAAAGTTCGAAAACTTTTAAATTTGACGTAAATCAAAAGAAATATTTGAAATTTTCAAATGGTGTGTTATGGACCATTCTAAAATTTCAAATACTTCTACTGATTTATGTCAAATTTAAAAGCTTTCGAACTTTTAAACTGCTCATCTATAAAGTTTGATTTTTGCACTTATACTAGTATACGTAGGACCCGTCGAAATTTGGAGCATTACTCCTACAGAAGAGCGCGAATATCTGTGTTGCATCTCGATAATAGGACGAAACTAAGATTAATAACATTCATCTACCCTATTCTAGGAATTAATGTTCAAGTACAAAACGAGTGTTTTTTTTACTACTCTATGACGTCACTGGCGTCACATGTCGCAGGACAGTCGTACCCTTTAACCGCCCCAGTCGGATATACCCGACAATTTTATTTACCTTTATATGGATAGAAACGAATAAACACATAACCGACTTGGGCAAAATGTACATGACATTTTATGTCGGATTTATCCGACTGGGGCGGTTAAAGGTTTAAAACAAGTGACATTATTTACCTTCTCAACGTTGAGCAGTCCACAGCCCTGTGCCCACGGCTCCACGTGCGATAAATAAGTAGCAGAGTTCTCTAGCGCACGTTTTAGCGAGTACGGGGAGTACGGAAGATTCTTAGCTTTTAGACCGGAGATCAAGGTTGCTGAGGAAAAAAAAACAATGATAATAATTTAGTTAATCTTAAACTATGTTAGGGTTGGTTTTTAGTTTAACAAGATAATTGGATGAAATAATAAAAGGTACTAACCCACTGCGCCTGCAACGTGTGGTGCTGCCATTGATGTACCGTTCATTAGTTGACAATTTCTTAGTGTGAACCTGTAAACACAAATTAATTTGTTTGACTCAGAGGTTTTGTGAGAAACTACGTATGATAGGTTAACTTTTTTTTTATTAGAAGAATATACGTTGCCCCACACTAAAATTTATTTTGTATCGTGGGTGCGTTTACAGACACAAATCTCACATACAGAAACGCCCAGACCCGAAAAAACCATCTGTAGGCCATACGATTTTTTTTTCCGTGTTAGAATCGAACCCACGACCCGTAGCTCAGAAGCCAATCGCTTGGCTACTACATCAAACGTGTCGTCATATGTTAACTTTAACTTTATTACTTTTTTGTACATCTATGGTCACAGAAACAAGGGAGATTTGGTAAGCGGGCGTGATGTGTGCGAACGCATCTGGACTAAAATAGGCTTTATGCCAGTTTCTGTCTTCAGTATCACACAACGACAGCTTGACATCTCTCGTTTTTTCACAAAATTCCGCGTTGTTTGGTTGTTAGTAAAATACAAGCTGCAATGTGAATTACATAAAGCATGGTATCTCATTTCACACGTAAGTACCTACTAGAATACCACTTTTTTTTTTAAAAGTCAATAAAATATTATTTCGTGGTATTAAAACGTGATTAAGTATCAAGTTAATTATTCTCATTTGAAACAAAAACCATTGCTTGCTTTCGTACAAATTAATTAATGAATAAGTTGGGCTAACAATGCAATGGATAAGTGTTTTACCAATTCTTTCACTAGCATGATAAGATTGTGGTATGGCCGCTGCCAGCTACCGTTAACTAGATATATGTGTGTAGATGCGCTGCCCTCTTTTTGCATGTGTGTTATTAGGTTAGTTCATTGGTATTCTTGAAAGTTTCTTAGTGTGCGTGAGAAATATGAGTATGTGTGTCGTACTATCGGGGGAGGAATGTGGAAATATTTGAACACGTACAATTAATGTACTGATGGCAAATATTCCTTATTTCTGATCTGAGGCAGTAACTATGCATCAGAATTTTTGATTTTTGAAAATTTAAATTTAGAATTTACATGTGTTGGAATAAAAAACCTTAATTTAAAGAAAGAAGAAAGAAAGAAAATACATTTATTTAGCACATACTAAAAAGGCACACAATATAAAATAAAGCAGAAAAAAAAACAAACAAAAGAAATTAGCAGGAGAGTGTGCCTCACGGCTGCGCCAAAAAGGCCCAGTTTTCAATCAGTTCAGTTTCTAATTTCATCACACATAGTTCAATTTCCATTGCAAACTGAAATTATTTTAATAACTTTTCAACTGAGTTTTACATCCTTAAATCAACTTGGTGCACATGTTTTTAAAGTAGATATTTGTGTAGGTTGCAATAATATGTCATTTATATTTACATAATAAGGCATCGTGTTTGTCAAGCTGCTACCCATTCTGTAGTAGTATATGTACGTGTTAAGTGTACCTCGCTACAGCTGCCACAGCTCCCCCGGGCGCGCACACGGACAGGCCAGCGGCCCCGTCAGCGGTCGGACCGCGCGAGCTCCAACTGAATGCACCACCTGCTACACGCGCGCGCATCGAGTATGCTGCAGACATCATCTCCGGAGACACGTACGCGCCCACACCTGGAATATTACACACACTAAGCGAATTGACACACCACTCATTAATTAATCTATACATATAAAAGGAGAAGCTGACTGACTGACTGACTGATCTATCAACGCACAGACTAAACCGCTGGGGTTAGAAACTTGAAATTTTGACAGTAGGTTCCTTTTGTAACGTAGGCATCCACTAAGAAGGGATTTCTCGAAATTCAACCCCTAAGGGGGTGAAATAGGTGTTGAAAGTTTGTATGAGAAATTTGGTATTTTTGAAGTAAGAAGCATGGAATTAGATATCTAGACTTTTGGTTACAAATAAACATACACGTATTCGAGCGTTTTTAGAAATTGCACCCCCAAACGGGTGAAATAAGTCCTTGACGTTTGTATAAAAATTCTTATTCCAGGGTTTTTTTTGGATTTTACAACTAAAAATACCAGAAAAGGGGTAAACGCGGGTATAAAATTTCACGCAAGCGAAGCTGCGGGAAAAAGCTAGTGCTAACATACATCTTGATATAAACCTTCTGGTAACATCTTATCAAAAACAACTTTGCTTGGTACTTACAGTACAAACATACTGCACACGCAGTACGTAAATAATTATAATTACATACAACTACTTTGACTGCACACAAAAATGTACACAATAATTTGTGGCGACATCTATAACGCCACATGCGAACTACGCAACACTGCAGTGGTACAGAACAGACGACTACAGCGACGTTTACAACTAGCAATTATGACGTCACAACAAAATCCTATACCACTATATCGAAATGCGACATGCAAATAGCATACATATGTACAACCGCCCAACATTTAACTGTTCCTGACCCGCCTAGTTGAAATATCCATCCTTTTCGTTGACGGAAAAACACCATACTTTGTTCTTCCTCAAGTTCAAGCAATTCATAATTACAGCATATAGTCACTCTATAGGAATAACTTATAAACTATTATTGATTGAGTAAAGAAAATACTTACCAATAAGGATAGGCTGTGCGATGTCAGGTGGCGCTCCCACAGTGCAGAGTGCAGGTCCGTGGTTACCAGCTGACACTACCCACGACACGTTGTACCGGTTCACCACCTCGCAGATTATGTCGCCGATACGACTAAAAACAACAGAACCATTTTATACAGACTGACATACGACTCTGAAGTGAAAAAAGAGTCTAAAGAGGTTTTTATCAAAAAGTATTTACAGGTTTTACAAACTTAATTAAAGCCTAAACCAAAGCTAAAACTAGCATAATATAATATGATGGGACTAATTTAGATCCCCTCACAGATAGAACCAAAACACAGAATGAAAACATTCCTACTATTGGGTTAAGGTAAACCTAGACGTTTGGTGGTAGGATCTTCACGGTCCCTCTGGCTACCTAACACATTAAAGTGAAGCAGTTCATTGTGATCCGTCGTGCGTAGATATGTGAGAACCAGAGAGGTATAGGGGAATCCCTCTATATCTTTGCTACTTGGGTTCGTGTAGAGTGCGCGCAAGATAAGTCTGCGCGCGGCCGAAATCGGAACTAATCATGGTCCACCAAAGTGTGTGCCGTTTCATCAATTTTGATAGTAGAACTACCTGATTGTAGGAATATTTAACGGGAAAATTATGTTAAGCGATAAAAAAGTTAAGCTTAAAAAGCGGTAATTTGAACTTTTGCGATCATGGAAACGTTTAGCACGCCCTCAGTTGCGCGCAGAGTTATCTTGCGCGCACTCTACTAGACTCGTCTGTACTCACCATCAGGTGCCACTAAAGTCAAACTCGACTAAGAAAAGAATTTAAAAAAAAATTACAATGTTCAATATCAGCTAGAAGTTTTCTATGTACTAAAAAACTAAAAAAATCCCAAACAAAGACACCACTCACCCAGCATTAGACCAATGTGCATGTTCTCCATAGCTCATATTGATAACATCTATCTTCATCTTCTTGGACAGCTCCATGATCTTGATGCACGCGCGCACCAGTGCAGTGCCGGTCTCCATGGACCCGAGCCGACTGTCCCCAATGGTAAGGGAGACTATTTTAGCGCCCGGGGCCACACCGTTCCTGTCCGGCTCGTCGGGGAAGTAACCCGCTGCGATAGCCGCTACGTGCGTGCCGTGCGTTGCTAGGGAACAAATATTTAACTGTCTTGAAAATCTGGCAGAATAATTAGAATTTGGTATTTTTCTTCTGGCTGTTGGGGTGGGTTGAAGCCCACACTATCTAGCTTGTATGCTACAAATTCAACTGTCAGCGAGGTTCGAACGAAACACAGAACGCCACCTGGGGCCCAATTCTCCTAAAAGAAATCTTGATAAATTGCAACCGAACCAAGGCCGAACCCTTCATTCAGACAGCTTTCGTTTTCAAAAAAAGATGTTAAATTGTTTGACACAAAAAATAAAACCAATCATTTTGACAGTTTTCGTAACCAAAAACTGAAAGGCGGTTTTGGTTCGTTTTGCGTTTGGCAACAATTTTGTTAGTCGAATTGGCCCGCTGTTACCAGCTAGCAGTGACAGGTCATTAACAACTTGACTTTAGTTCGTTCAGCAGTTGTTCCATGTGCCGTCAGTCTCGGCAATCAATATTGCAGCATGCAAACTAGATGTTGAGTCTGCAACCTGTACAACAGGAAGCAGAATACTCCTATCGGATTGCCACCTGATTTGACCTTGGGTTTATAGACTTGGTCTAGGCTTGCTCTAACAGCAGAGCAGTGCTGATACAGCTTTGAATAGGCTGCCTTTATAATCACGTATCAAATGGTAAATATGAGTATTTATTATCCTTTCCTGTCACGCAAAATACGCGCTTAGACGTGGAGTTGCGGATACCAGCCCGTTATACCTTATTATCCTTTTAGATGATAATGAGAGGCCGACAACTATTTGTGAACTTTGATAGGCTCACGGCAGAAACCAACTCAATTCAAAATCTCTTTGAATAGGCTGCCTTTATAATCACGTATCAAATGGTAAATATGAGTATTTATTATCCTTTCCTGTCACGCAAAATACGCGCTTAGACGTGGAGTTGCGGATACCAGCCCGTTATACCTTATTATCCTTTTAGATGATAATGAGAGGCCGACAACTATTTGTGGACTTTGATAGGCTCACGGCAGAAACCAACTCAATTCAAAATCTCTTTGAATAGGCTGCCTTTATAATCACGTATCAAATGGTAAATATGAGTATTTATTATCCTTTCCTGTCACGCAAAATACGCGCTTAGACGTGGAGTTGCGGATACCAGCCCGTTATACCTTATTATCCTTTTAGATGATAATGAGAGGCCGACAACTATTTGTGAACTTTGATAGGCTCACGGCAGAAACCAACTCAATTCAAAATTTCTGGATTAATGTTAGGTTTTTGACATTACTTCTATTGAATTTCTGACAAGAACCTGCAATCCATAGATTCCGGTTTGAGATCGGTTTTTGGTTTCGCTCTTTAGTAGTAAAGCTACTCACAGCACATGCCGACGACCTCGAGCATGTGTCCGTCGTCGTGCACGTTGATGCTGACGGTCATCTCGTCGAAGGGCGTGAGGTGGGCGTGCTCCTGAGTAGCACTGTATTCCCCCAGTAACGGACCGGAGGCCAGGTCTCCAGATTCTGACGTGTCGATGCATGCTCTGTTGACAAGAGGAATATATTTTAAGGCTCAGCATTTGCACTAATACCTTACTTTCAGCTCGGTACGAGTTATACGAGAATGGCTCATGCCGTGGAGAAAAGATTAGCCAATCAGGGAGGTTGGTAGCGGGACTAACTGAACAACTGCACAGTTCGCATTTTGCACTAGTTACTGGACTGAAGACGTGTTGAATAATTGGCTTTGCGAAGCATTGATGTAAGTACTTTGTTTCTATATGAATTTTGTCTAATAATCTTTAGGAACAAAATCTGGGAGTAGTATGTACACTCGGGAGCAATGAATCCGGGTCACCAACATAAACATTAATATTTCGGAAGCTAGCTATGCTAGCTTATTCAATTAAAAAGTATTTTATAGACTATCTAAGAAGTTTTATTTATTTTATTTATTTAATGTACTATTTAATAGTACTCAATAAAATTAATAAAACTTCTAAAATAGTCTATAGAATATTTTTTATTTGAATACGCGTTCGAATTTGAATTCTGAGTTTCCGAAATATTAAGCTTTATGTTGGTGACCTGGATTCATTGCTCCCGAGTGTTTTATAGATTATTTAGCGTAGTTTACTGACTTTGGTTGGATCAAACGATATTACACATTTTATTTCTGATACATACTTACTTACGCTTTTTAACGTAAATACAAAAATTACGTATCTCTAGTTAAGAGAGAACCATCCCTGTTTGACTCTTTAACGCAAAATTGTGTATTTTTTTTTTTTACGTAAAATATAAACATCTTTGAGACGTTAGAATAGAATATTTTCATTTATATAAAATGTAGGTTACACTAGTTTTTTTTTAATATTACTTTTCAGATACATTTTATCGCACTGCCGTACGTTATCTAAAAGGCAGCTAAGCCCAAAAGTCTACTTTTGAGTTATAAGCGAAAAAGGTGGGAATCGTTGTCTTTATGAAAGGGAAGTCATTATGACAAAATTGTTAATTGAAATAGGTACAATATTGATTGCTCTATCATTTTCAGTATATTTCAGTTATCTATCCCTTTCAGTTTTTTCACAAAATTCATTTTTACTTTTTAGTTAAGCATTTTGTAATTATGTTAAATGAGTAATACGATACTAAAAAGTCGCTAACCATACCTTAGCCGCTTTGTAGCGTAGGAATTATCAACAACTTCCAGTATAAATGATTTTTATGCATAGTTTTAATCTAAAACTTAGCTTAAAGGCAGTTTTGTGTCTTTGCTGCTTTTTAGAGAATAAATATTTATTAATTGGTCTTGTCATGAACTTAGTAAAAAGGCCGTTAAAGTTGCTTTAAGGCCTTTAAGTCTAGTAATACTAATGGTTTGAATGGTAGAATGCTTGTTATTGTTTTTTAAAAACTATTACTTCTCTAAAAGGCGGTTAAATTAAACTCGCATAAAGTAAACTGCTTTGTAGCGTAGAATTCACGGAGTAATAATTTATTACTTAGAACAAAATTGCGGCTAAGCCGAAGCTATAAATATAAAATAAAATCAAATTTTTGTATTTTTTTTAGTCATAATTATTTTGCTTATAAACATAAAATATCATTTTCTTCTAAAGAAATACTTAAACAAAATAGCGATTATCGGTTACTTGTTAAAGCACCTTACTTTTAATTTTTTTAATAAATAACTCTTCAATATCAACTTAAAAAATCCCTACGTTGTCATGTGGCTGTTGATCCTAGTTCGTGATTATTATTAATGCGGTGAGAAAGTACTTTCCATATCGAGTCATAAGATCTCAAACAAGATGAGTCTACCACTAGTCAATGCGGAGTGCCGATCACCACCCTGGGCCACCTTCCAAGCCTTCTTGTCAAAATAAGTCATGAGGCAAAACCGATGGGTGTGTCAGATATTAGCTATTTTGAAGATGTTGTGTTAACAACCTTCCGGGCCAAACCCTTAATCAGATCAGCTCGGTAGGGCTCGCGGTGAATCGGTCTAAAACTAAAATAATGGCCAACAGCACTAAGCATAGGGTCGACGTAGATGGGTACGAAACACATTAAATTGAGCCAGTCAGTTTCTTTCGAAAACCTACCTGGAAAGGGAAATCGATCGCCGAATCGAAAACGCATGGAAATTGCAATCTCATCGATATATATGTTACGGCTAATAGCCGAAGTGTGGCTACACCTAGTTTTAGCTGGGTACAACTAGGTGCAGCCAGTAGCAGTTGGTTAGAACTAGGTGTATCCTACTTATCCTCGGGTAGAACTAGGTTTACCCTTCATCATAGCGGGTAGAACTAGGTGCAGCCGCACACCGGTGGTTAAGGGGAACCCCGACACGGATAGGTTAGGTTCGAAGGGGATGACGGGGGCTAGAGTGAGCGAGCGAAGCGAGCGAACGGAGCCCCCGTCATCCCCTTCGTGTTAGGTTACTTTAAACCCTGCAGACAGAAATAGGAGCCCCGCTCTGCGGGGCTCCGTCGACTTAAGCTACACCTAGTTCTAACCAACTGCTACTGGCTGCACCTAGTTGTACCCGGCTAAAACTAGGTGTAGCCACACTTCGGCTATTAGCCGTAACATATATATGTAACCTGCCCAGCCTAACCTACGGTGCTCAGACCAGGGGTGGCAATAACGTCACATTTGGTGAAACATATTTCGTTTCATATTCGGAATCATAGCTGCAAGTAGACTGCACATCCAGTCGAAACTTAGATTGACAGACAGAATATGCTTTATTGTAAACCATGACAATAGCAATAAACAATAAGAAACAGTGTTATCGCTAATGGCGATATCTTCTAGAAAACCTTTGGTTTGACCAGGAAGATGTGAAAAATAGATCATGGGGACAGTCCATCGTGTACTATGCACAATTTCAATTTAATAAAAATAAATAGGTAAATACCAGAAAAATGTACTACACATATAATTATCGAGATCGTAATAAATATCAAATAATATTTGTCTAAAAATATGTCCAGTTGTCACGCAGTTGCACTGACTACATCCTAATTGCCTTCAAGCTGCATTTGGTAGTTGCGTAGTTTACAGTTGCGACTGGGTGTGGAGTGTACTTGCAGTTATGATAACGAATATGAAATAAAATATAATTCACCAAATGTGACGTTATTAGCCCCTCTGGTCGCTCACCGTGTTATATAATATACCAAAGAGCAATATAATATAATAATAGCGCAGCATTCTAGGCGTAAAAGAACAGACAGAATACGGAACACCATTTTGCGCTCCAAAACGGGGGTAATAGATGTAAGCAGAAAGACTACCAGGCTCAAATGGAATCGGGCGGGTCACGTCACGTCAGTCGCATGCATAACGACCACTGGACACAATGGGTGCCTGAACATCTTCATCCGTCCATCGACGGCGCCGCTAAAACCAGCCCAGAAAAGGTGACTAGTTGACCTGAACGCGTACCTCAAGCGCTGCGCTGGTTTGAGGTGGCGCAGGAAAAGAGGGCAGATAATCATGAATAGCATTCGACAGAGGACAATTACACAAGTAGTGACGGTCGGAGGCGGGGAGAAGTCCTTTCCTTAATCCCCTATCAGGCCACGATAAAAATTAACTCGCTCGCGGACAGTGGCACGGTAGATATGTATTCTAAGTAGGCGCGGATTTGTTACGTTGGCTGCCCTAAGCCTAGGTATTTTCGGAACTAGATTTACTGCCCGAGAGTGAAAAAAACCACCTCATTAGAAATCCTGTCAATTAAGTATTTTACCCAATAATTGGTTAAGTATGATGTTAGCCGAAGTAGCTATGAACTGGTTCATTATAATTATTTCACATTAATATTAACTAAAAAATATATAGGTAATTCTTATCCATTAATAACGGACATTGTTCTTTTTTGGCGGGACTATGATAATCGTGTCACACCTGCACAACTGTAAGGCGAATGCTACTCGCTCAATATTTATCACGATATTTGGATCGCCATCCTGGATGGCTATTTATTGAGCGCTTAAACAACCAATACATTGATCTAATCTCCCAAAAAATATCACAATCCAGGATCCCGATTAAAATATCGTGATAAATATTGAGCGTATAGCATGCCCCTATAGGTTCTTCGCCGACGAGCGTTTGTCTAACGCGAGCGCAGAAAACTGCTTTTTTGTTTAGCAAAGCTAGCCAACTGCCTTTTAGCTTAGAAACTGTCAGAAAAATCAAAAATCATAAAGGGGGTGACTGCTTTTTAGACAAGTTTTTATGTAAATTCGTTAACAGCGAATACTTTTTCAGAAAGCAGCTAACCGTCCATAATTGCCTTTATGTGTAGTATTTTCGTTAAACTGCCTTTGAGATAAGTAATTATATACTCCTAGCAATATGACAGAATTCATAAAAAATACGTTAAAGTCCATTTACTGCATTTTTGTCTATTTTATTTAAGAACGTCTTTTTAGTTAAGTATAATAACAATGTTTGATATTCGGTGCGGGCAGTTAAAGGTGGTTAACCTCTATTTTGCGTAGTTTTGCTGCTTAGCTGCTGTTTAGCGTATGAAGGCAAGTAAAAATGTGTACTTAACTGCCTTTTTGTTATGTGTAACTTCGCAACTACAACAGATATAAAAACAATTCCAAGACAGGACGATAGAGAATTTTCAACTCTATAAAATGGCATCAAAACCTCAAATTCGACCAACTGTGGCTTAACTGCCTTTTAGTCAACGTACGGCAGCGCAAAGCAACGTGCGAATTATCACATAGAATTAATTAAGTTTAATTACATTTCAAAATAATATTGTAGAATTCATAATCATTTACAAGCAATGCTTACGTAATGTTACTCGGAGGAGCTCGTGGCTAAATAATTACAGCCGCATAGACCGATCTTCCGGGTTAAGCCACGCTTGCCGAGGTTGGTCTGTGGATGGGTGACCATTTACCATAGCGAGTTTCCTCCGTGCCTCGGAAAGCACGTAAAGCCGTTGGTCCCGGCTGTCATTTGTAGATCTTTGACAGTCGTTACTGTTGGTCAGAAGCCAGAAAGTCTGACAACCAGTCTTACCAAGAGTATCGTATTACCCAGTTACTGGGTTGTGGAGGTCTGATAGGCAGTCGCTCCATGTAAAATACTGATATTCAGCTGCATCCGGTTCGACTGGAAGCCGACCCCAACATAGTTGGGAAAAGGCTAGGCAGATGATGATGCTTACGTAATGTTACTTTGTTATTCGCGATTAGTACATATTGCATTGTACTTAGGTATGTAATTATGTATTTATAAAACGACACATTAGGCTGGCGAGTTTACAAAAGAGTCAATTGTATGTTATCTCTAAATTGCCTATCTACTTATCTATAGTTGATTAACTGGAAAGCTAATTGTCTTTTAGTGTCAAAGCCTCCTTCAATGTCTTATCATAGTTTGCACAGGATAAAGGCCTGGTCATACAGAACGCGTATTTTTCGCGCGGCTGTGCGTTCTTAAGCTGCGTCTACGCTAGGCGAGCAGAGCACGAGCGGAGCATGAATTTGCGTAGCGTAGACGGGCTTAGAAGTCTCGAGCGTTTGACTGCGCTCCGCCAACTATTGGGTTTTTGACGAACAAGAAGAAATTTGCGCCGCGCACAAGAATTTGTTTGTTGTAACCTCGTTTTACGGTGAACAGAACGGCTCCGCTCGTGCTCGGCTCGTCTAGCGTGGATGCAGCTTTACGTCGTAAAGCTCTACCGCCGCTTTGTATCTATGACGGTACATAACTGTCACATGAAGCGCGTGGCGTATTAACGCCGATACAGAACGCGCTCTGCGTTCTGTTGCGCGAAGCCTTAGGTAAAAACCATTTGTATTCTCATATCAGCATGAAGTGTAGCAATTAAAACTAGAACAATAGGATCAGGTGGCTTTAGTATGACTGATAAAGTAACTACTTAAGTCAAAAACTCAATGGATTAATTAAAATTCAAATGGAACTTGATACATGGCGTGGCCTTTAAAACTAGTTTTTATTATCAAGTAACTTGGTAGGTGATATTTAAATTCATTTGCAGTATTATTTTATTAGGGTTCCGTACACAAAGGGTGCGAACGGGACCATATTTGCGGGTCGATTTTCGCCGTGCGGCCTAGCCCTGCGGCCGAACGAACGCGGCTAAATCGAGCGTGTAAATGGCAATTCGACTAGGCCGCAAGTGACAAGCGATACGACAGGTGACTTGCCGCACAGCTAAAATCGACCCATGTAAATGCCCCATAAGACTAACCCAGGTTTTGGAAAGGCTGATGAACACTTAAATTAACTAACCATCATCATCATCATTCAGCCGAAAGACGTCCACAGCTGGACATAGGCCACCCCCAACTTAAAATTAATTAATCAGTGGTCATTATTTTGGTCAACCAATCACATTCATTCACATAAGGTTTGACATTGTATTAAATTGATCGGCCTTTCAGAAACACTATTAACCTGCGCAACATTGTTTAGCACAAAACCAGTGCTGTACAGGGCTTACGCGATAACCCAGGAGTAACCAAACCCCTATCACCGCCACGCACACTTCAGTAGCCCAGGCTAAGTCAAAGTCAACGTGTTTTATTTCAAATAGACCAGATTACAGGCACTTTTAAAACGTCAAAACTAAGTGCACGGTTCCAAAAGGTAGGTTCTATGGAGAAGAGCCAGCAAGAAACTCCACTAACTAAACAAATATGTCAATGCTGCGTAAGTGGGCATAATAAACGCAAACGACGTACCTCCACACCGTTCCATCGTGGAACAAAACACAGTCATACGTAGGTCCTAAATCATTGTACTTCTTTTCTGCTGTCTGCAACACTTCCACTCTGGCTTCCAACTCCTCCTTTAAGAGTTTGTCTTCTGGACTCAGAGTAGGGTTCTTTGCCACTGGAAGAGAAAATAATGGTTAGGGTCATGGTTGTAGCCAGCATGGGGTGGAGAAGGAACTTGCCCTTACCTGGCACAGGAAGGAATAGGTAAAAAACCTAGATTCAGTCAACTCCAAATCAATGTTTACTATAATAGGCAGACAAATGAACAGCTACGGTTACTTGGGCCTCAAAAAGGTGGGTATGGGCAAAATTGCCCCATAACTCCAATCTGCACTTCCAGATAAATTTATGATTCCCGGGTATGAAAATCCTCATATTTCTGGGAAGTACCCGGGGCGAAAACCCTACCAGGACCTCTAGACCAACGAAGCAGTCTTTTTACTATAGAGCTGCCTTTATTGAAAAGACTAATAAATAGCTCATAATACATTAAAACACGAATTTCATACTGTTATATCATCGGTGCGCTTGCCAAAACCCATACGTGCACGGCGTAAAATATCTGTCGTGTGCACGAAAAATACAAAAAAAGAATATTTTGAGGTAATGAAATAACACTAAAAAAATTGTATAAGTATAAAACAAGATGTTTTGCTAGCGTTTTGAAATTTTAAATTTCTCTTATCATCATCTGCCTAGCCTTTTCCCAACTATGTTGGGGTCGGCTTCCAGTCGAACCGGATGCAGTATTTTACATGGAGCGACTGCCTATCAGACCTCCACAACCCAGTAACTGGGTAATACGATACACTTGGTAAGACTGGTTGTCAGACTTTCTGGCTTCTGACCAACAGTAATGACTGTCAAAGATCTACAAATGACAGCCGGGACCAACGGCTTTACGTGCTTTCCGAGGCACAGAGGAAACTCGCTATGTATGGTAAATGGTCACCCATCCACAGACCAACCTCGGCAAGCATGGCTTAACCCGGAAGATCGGTCTATGCGGCTGTAATTATTTAGCCACGAGCTCCTCCTAAAAATTTCCTCCTTTAAATTTCTCTTATAAACTTACTAATTATCAAATAAAACAGTCTACTTCCTGTAAAGTTGATAAAATTCACATGAGTTTTGGCAAGCGCAACGACGATATGTATAAAATATCTTATATTCACTAACCAACATCAGTTTCAAAGTCTTGAAGCTTCTTATTAGCCTCAGCGAAGGCTGGCTTGTAGCCAACATCCCAGCTATGTTCCTTCCGGTGCTCCTGCATGCGTTCCTTCAGCTTTGTTGGGTACAAACTGAATGGGTGCAAGATCCCCACACGCCATACCCCTGATGGATTCTTCCATAGTTCTGGGATCTATGGGAACAGATTTTTATAGAAAACAGAGAAGGAAATAAGCATTTATAGGCTAAGATGATGAACAAATACATTGATCAGTTAAAACTGGAAATATCTAGATACATAGTACTTATTTTTTAAGGTTTTAAATGTCATACCATGTGTTTTTGAATATTAAATGTAAAGGGAACAAAGATTCATAGTATTTTGGCCTGAAGCCATTGAAATAGAACAATAAGTCATTGTTTGTTTTACTGATAAGTGACTTCATGAAATTGCAACATTGTCGGCTAAAAGAGCCTTTGCATTATTTGCAACATTGTTGGCTGAGAGTTAACCTGATTTGAATGATTTAACAGGCAAATAATAAACCTGAATAATTCTATACAATATTCACGATACATTTTGTAAAAAAAAATGTTTCAAAATATTTATATAGTACTATCAAAAACATGATTTTCATTGTGTTTTCATTTGTAATTAGGTAATTTAATAAAGACAGTTTCATTCATTGCCTGAGAAATTGTCTCAATGGAATATATACACTTTTAGCTTGCAAAATATTAATTATCTTTTTTTTTATTATGATAATTCATTTAGATGAAGATTTCCCTTACTATTATCATTATAAATCAAACTGAAGGGGTTCAATATTATTTTAAAAAAGAGTACATAGTAGATGGTCAAGTTATTAAAAAATAACGATTCTAAAAACAGCTGTCTCTGGAATCAGTTGGATGATAATAAAATTCAATTGATTGACTTTATTGACTAACATTGTGTACAACGTATCAAACATAGAAATAAGCGTAATAAAACTCTATTTGTGTAAGAATTTACCTTCAACTTGCGGCCCGTGAGACCGGTAATGGATCCGTCGGTGACTTTCTTAATGACGGTACTGGTATCCACATCGCCGCAACCGCTGCAGTCATACCTCTCAATAACCTTCGTCTCACCCGTACTCGTCACCTGCAACCTCAGCAACACTCAATATCGACCGAAAATACAATAAAAGTGCAACTAAACAAATCGTGACATGACAGTTTTTTACCTTAAGTCCAGCAGCTGCCGGGTCCACGCCTGAATCGAAAATAGCAATAACAGTGTCCCTCCCATCATAATTTGCATTTTTATTGATAAATGAGACAACCCCCGTCTCTTTTTTCGGTAATAATCCCCAAACAGGGAAATCACAGTCGATCGTAGCGTCTGCCATTTTTGATGACCCGATAACTAGTGTTGCCAAACAAAATAAACAATAATATTTAAATAAAAAAAAATTGCAAATTAACTGTTTAAAAACTCCCATATTAAATGTACGTGCATGGGTAAAATAAGGGGCAAAAGTGTTTTATGGTAACATACCCTTAGAGCATATACCGTACCCAAACCTTACCTAAACGATCAAAACGTGAACAGATATCGGTGTCTGTCTGTTTGTCCGTCTATTTAATTGTTATCGACTTGTGGCGAAGTTGCAGAAGCTATTTGCTCGCACCTTTATACAAAGAGAATAATATTATAATATTAATTGTACCTATAGCGCCAAATCCACTGGCAAGAGATGCAAGTGATGTTGCGCAATTGACTTTTGGACTGTGGACACACCTTCAGCAATTCGACTTCTGGAAGTTTTACCGATTTGCCGCAACTTGCCCGCGGAAACAGGATTTTGAAACTTCTGCAACAACTTGCGTCTATAATTAACTTGCCATGAAAGTTTTATGCATAGAAGTATTATGTACTTTAAGCTTAGAGCTTAAACCTACTTTAAGTTAAAACCTAAGCTAGTATTGCCAGGGCCAGTATACCAAATTTCAGGGCGGAAGGGCGGAAGGTTAAAAAAACGGAATTTTAATTGTCAAAATAAATCGGGACAACTAAAAAACAACTTTTATTGTCTACAGCCAAGTACTAAACTTGGTCGGTAGGACGTGTAATGGCCGTAGCACACTTTTAACACCCGACGCCACCCCACGAGTGTTCATTGGTCAAATGACGAAACGTGGCTTTACGAGATGAAATGTGGCCTATGAGCAGGCTACATTGACGTCGCGTGGCATGGCGTGTTGTAAGTGCGTCCGGTCCTTAAAATGACACAACAATATAATCGTTCAGGGGTGATTCTATCATTACAGTTATAGTTAATATCGGTATGTCAGGATTGCGAGCAAGGTAAATAGGTAAATATAGTAAATAAAACCAACATAGACTCTCCACCACTGAGAGTACTTGTATTTGGGTTAGTATTAGTAACATAAACTAGATCACAATATTTTACTTTACACAATTATTACAAGATCATAAAATAAGGACAAGCTACTCAGATATAAAAGGTCAGACTTCTTCAGCTGATCAACACGGAATGCTCTCGCTTCGTATTGTATCCCTATCTAGTCTGTGCGCTTCGTCGAATGACCGCCGCCTTTATAACCTCGGGTGCGTTCATCCATATCGACGACTACCTCCCTTTATCAACATTGCCCAGTGTTACCCACTAGCGATAACAGACGCGACGTGGGGGACCCTATTATAAATACGAAAGTAACTCTGTCTGTCTGTTTGTTATGCTTTCACTCCTAAACTGCTGACCCGATTTTGATAAAACTTGGTACAGAAATAGTCTGGAGAAGGACATAGACTACTTTTATCCCAAAAAATACGGAATACGCACGAAGCATGCTTCGTGGGAATACGCGATTAACGACATCCACACGGGCGAAGCCGCGAGCCACCTCTAGTATTAAATAAATTGGAAAAAAGGCCAGCGTTTTTTGATACTGGCCGAATTAGAGTGCGCGCAAGATAACTCTGCGCGCGACTGAGGGCGTGCTAAACGTTGCCATGATCGCAAAAGTTCAAATTACCGCTTTTTAAGCTTAACTTTTTTATCGCTCAACATAATTTTCCCGTTAAATATTCCTACAATCAGGTAGTTCTACTCTCAAAATTGATAAAACGGCACACATTTTGGTGGACCATGATTAGTTCCGATTTCGGCCGCGCGCAGACTTATCTTGCGCGCACTCTACAAAACCATCTCACAAATAGAACAATTTGACAATGTCATAAAATATTTTTTAGTGACATTTGTGTTGATTGCACAAAGTACTACCTATTGAAACTAAACAATGTGGTTCAATATTCTTCCACCGTACTTTATTGTGGCTGCTGCTGTTGGATTGCCAGGATACGGGCTATGGTGGGCTCATTATTTGATATGTGGAAACGTAAGTCATGAAATCACCTTGCAAATCTTCTTCTTCTACTTATTATAATAAAACTCTGACTGACTGATAGACAACGCATAGCTTAAACCGGGCGGTGGCTCTAGAAGCATGTTGCACAGAAGTTCCTTAAACATGACGTAGGTGAGCAGTAAGAAAGGATTTTTGAATATTCATCCAAGGGGTGATGGTTGATGGGTGATGATTAGTCATGATGATAATGTAATGAAATTTTGTCTAGAGCCTCTGTTGGTCTAGTTCGAGTTTGCAAATTACGAAAACGCCAATATCATTCGTGAGCTCAAAAAGCTCTACCTCTTTTACGGCTTCTACACACATGCCGCCGGCTTAATGCCGCGCGGCAACTTTGGGCAATGCTGGCGGCATTGTGTGTAGGAGCCTTTACATATCCGCAAGAAAGAAATCTACAGGGTGGAAACGTTGTGTCAACAAGCGATTACTGTTATTTTTACAGATATTGAAAAACTGTTAGCTAATTTCAAAACTAGCTTGCCTACAACGAAATACAACCACTTGTATATTCAGCGAGCTGTCAGAAACTAGTGTCTTTTCTATAATTTTCAAACTTGTACTAGGGGTACTGAATCCACTAGAGTACTACTTATGGTCGAAACACAAAAATGAAATATTTTATGTAATATTTTGTTCTTTAAAATTAATTCGTTTTACGATAAATTAATTATTGCTAAAAATAATCTGAAAAGTTACCTACCTGTACGATCGTGATCATTTTTTTCTTTCACGAAACCTTGGTCACATTGTTGCTGCACTTGCTGCTGCTGGCAAGATATTCTTGAATCGAACTTTGGCAACACGCAGTTTACTGTCATTCGAATCACTAATTTATTTTTACTGTATTTATTCCGATAATTTGCCAATATGTGGTACGAAATTCTGCCTAGCGCCTTCATTATTACGGCTGGCCTAGGTTTGCCGGGCTGGGGTCTCTATCACATTCACAATTTAACTCTAGGCAACGTAAGTACACTTAGAAAAAATATTAGATAACCACCCCCCGTACAGTACCTTGTTCCATAGATCAGAAAGAGAAAATCCATTTTACTATGTACAGATCAGATAGATATAATTTTGGGTTCACAGATTATATATTGAGTGTAGTCAGCTCTATCCTAAATTAAAATTGTTTGCTCTTGTTTCTAAAACCAATTGGTTCTGTAAAGGTCTTCACAATTTGAATTGATTCCCATAGCTCCTTAAAGTCCATGTTGTACAAAGAGCAGATAATGTGTACATTTAATTATGGTACACGCTGTATTAGAAAACAATAATTTATTTTAAATTATTAAACCCCAGCTTCTGAAAGACTGATAAATTCAATCTCAAATCTCTCTCTTTAAATTCCAACAACCAACCACAGAACTTGATGTGAGATTTGACAGCTAATTTCCTAGCACCAGCAGAGTATGCACAAAATAATTTTGTTGTTCTGAAACCAATCTATCAGCATTCTATTCCTCACTACAGAGGGGCAAAGTATTTGGTGCATAAAATATCTCTGCCCCTCTGAAGTGAGGAACGGAACTCAGTGTTCTGTTCCTCACTTCAACAGAACGCTGAGTTCCGTTCCTCACTTGAGGGGTAAAGTTATTTTATCCATACTGTATATTGTAGTACATTTCTGTTACAATTCATACCAGTGTAATACACAACATGTTTTACTCAAGCCTCTGCCAAAAAATTCACTAAAAATTCAGGTTCCTTTTGGAGTTTAAACCTGATTTACAACTAAGTAGCAAATTAACTTGCCCATAGAAAACCTCTTTACATATATTTTGACAAGTTCAGTACATCCTCCGTTGGGCCTTTAGCAAGACTACTAATCACATGTAGGACACAGCCAGTAATGTTTATTTTTAGACTGTGTTGCATGAAATTTTTAAAGTTCTATGTCCAGCTCACTGCTATAGGCTGAGAAAGATTAGAATACAAGTATTAATTTTGTTTGCAGCACTTCAGGCGCACTCTCACTGACAGATGGGACCGCCAACTGTACCAGAGGGACCTCAGAATTACTGGAAATCCGTACAAAGTTGCTGTAAGATACATTTGTTTATCTTAACACTATAATAATTGATTTATTTATTGAATTTACAATTGAACAAACAATCCATTATTGATAATGATAATTTGTAGAAAAATATTGAGGTAAGAAAGAAGAGTGGTTAAAATAATGTTCTATCTATGAAAATATTTGGTATCTTAATGTTGTTAGTGATAATTTTTCAATTTGCCACTGCCTTCTTTTTCATACAATCCTGCTTGCCACCGAAAGTTATTTCTAGTTACAATTCCATTATTTGAGCCCTTTTTTTTCATGACATATTACTAATGTTTGTTCTATTACTATTTTCAGGGGCTAGAATCAATTCCAGACGAAGAAGTGAAAGGTGGTAAAAAAACAAAGAAGTAGACCTAGGTAAATTATGTACTAGATTTGTTGTTAATAAATTGCTTAGAATATATTTTGTCTTTTTAATGCAAAATCCTAGCAAATGTATTTGCTTCGTGGGATTATACAGATATGTCAGTAGTTGTTTTCGTTCCCTTCCACTCCTTTGTATAAGATAACATCCGTTACATGCATTCTGGTGAGAATATGCTGCACCAAGACATCTTGCAGGCTGCTGGTTGCAGCCCGCTGATATAGTTTTCCGAAGCGGTATCAATAATAGCAAAACTAAAATCTCGAATCTGTTATGTACTTTTTGGAAGTCAAGATGCACCTATTTACTACAATAATGGTCAAATTATTGTAGTAAATAGTACCATACCTTTTGAACATGGACAAAGCCAAAGAAGTATTTACGGATCGTAGCATGTGGTGTTCTGTAGTTTCTGCCTACCCTCATGGGAAAATGTATGAATGTAGCGGGTGAGGGGAAGGGCTGCCAGAGGGGGTGTCGTGTCAGTGGGTAGCGGGTGTCAGTGGGGAGGTTGGTGTCACAGGGGAGGGGGTGTCAGAGGGGAGGAGTGTAGATGTGGTGTCGTGGCAGAGGGTGGGGGATTGTCACTTGGGGTGTCAGAGGGGAGGGGTGTAGAGGGGGAGCCGTGTCAGATGTGAGGTGGTGTAAAGTAGGGGGGGGGGGGGGGGGAAGGGCTGCCAGAGGGGGTGTCGTGTCAGTGGGTAGCGGGTGTCAGTGGGGAGGGTGGTGTCACAGGGGAGGGGGTGTTAGAGGGGAGGAGTGTAGATGTGGTGTCGTGGCAGAGGGTGGGGTATTGTCTCTTGCGATGTCAGAGGGGAGGGGTGTAGAGGGGGTGCCGTGTCAGATGTGAGGTGGTGTAAAGTAGGGGGGGGGGTGAGGGGAAGGGCTGCCAGAGGGGGTGTCGTGTCAGTGGGGAGGTTGGTGTCACAGGGGAGGGGGTGTCAGAGGGGAGGAGTGTAGATGTGGTGTCGTGGCAGAGGGTGGGGTATTGTCACTTGGGGTGGCAGAGGGTGGGGTATTGTCACTTGGGGTGTCAGAGGGGAGGGGTGTAGAGGGGGTGCCGTGTCAGATGTGAGGTGGTGTAAAGTAGGGGGGGGGGGGGGGGGAAGGGCTGCCAGAGGGGGTGTCGTGTAGAATTAGCTTTCCAGATCTTATTTCACTAATTATATTTGAGTTTTTAGTTGTAAAACATTGATCTGAGAACACTATTAATTGTCCTAATTATATCACTTTCTCAATTTCTTCTTCTAATACCGTTCAGTGGATTTGGTGCACAAATGGATAGTAACTTCTGTTATTGAACAAGAGCCAGCATAGCAACATATGTATTTCCCATCAGCAACTGATGCAGATATCCATAGCAGTGCAAGCATATGCAGATTACATCATAAGTTTCACTAGTACTTAGTTTGTAGTCATTGATGTCTCATGGTAGTTGTGGTCTTTGTTCATTATAGATCTCTTCTTTAAACTATGCTTCAATATATGTGGTACTCTCTTAGAATGCACTGGATTATTATCCAAACTTAATATTTCATACAAATCTCTAGTACCATGTAGGTATTTTAAAACAACCGAATGATTTATTTGTGTTCTTGGTATAAGTTCAGAGCCAGAAAAATTAACCCGTTTAGTGCATTGAGTATTTTGTGAAACATAAAATCTTGTATAAACTTGTTTAGTGCGTAGAGTATTTTGTGAAACATGAAATCTTTTATAATGTTCGTTCAAACTGTTTCTTCTGCAAAAGTATTTGTCACAAACAGTACAGACAACTACTCTCCCATTAGTGAAAACATATGGTTTCAACTTAACAAGCTTCACTTGTAAAACCTTATCTTTACATAATGCCTTGGAATCAGGATTTCTATTGCAATTTAAATCTTCTGTTTGTGTTTTATGTAGTAAATTCAAATCTTCTGTTTGTGTTTTATGTAGTAAATTCAAATCTTCTATTTGTGGTATAAGTAGTAAATTTAAGAACTTCCTGTAAGCCCTTTGACGGTGATTTGCAGTTGTTTTTGAGTTTAATCCATTGTATTCAAAATTTTCAGTATTTACAGATACAAATGCTGCTTTACTGTTTTTAATGTTTGTTAAACATTTTTCTGTACCCTTTGTAAGACTGTCTATAATGTTGTAAATTTTCTGCGAGTTGTCTTGACATTTTATTAAAAATTTGTAACTGCTTATTGCTGCTGATGAACATTGATTGCATATTGCATTAAATATTGACAATTGATCCTCAAACTGAAATACAAAAAAAAAAAACTAAAGTATTTAAGTATGCTTTTGTTTAGCAGTTTTTTATATTAAGTAGGCATTAATAAAGCAATTTAAAAAAGTCAATAACAACGAAGAATGCTCCCAAATATATGTAGAAATATTTTTTGTCAGATTACACATCCTTCTATGCGTCTACTCGTTCTGAAATATCGAGCGTGACTGACTGACAGCAGACTACAATAATATCACAGCCACAGTACCTTTTTCAGGTATTTCGACTGGTATGGATAACCATTAGGTACACAACGGTAGCTAAAATATTTGGCATCTATCCGGATTATAATTAAATCTATAGTAAATTACCTTTGGACCTAAGATCTTCGAAAGTATATCAGTCATAAAAACTTCATCGTAAGTTCGATCGTGGTCGTGGTGCATAACAATAACTTTGTCTTCTACATGTATTGCGTTGTCAACTACGGTCTTGAAACACAAGGAACAGAAATAGTTGCTTCCAACTATCATGCTATTAATAGCACTGCCCATAATTTTTTGCATTTTGAGTTGAATTCTTACACTGCACACTTTATTTTCTTTTATTTTGAAACTCGTGACAGAATAACTCAAAGGCACGGGTACAGTAATGACGTCATTTGACAATCTGTCGAATAGAAACAAGTGTTTTTATGGTTAAAAATGGTGCAAACGACGCGCACCATAACTTCATTATGACGTCACATAATGTAACAAATTATGCTTTTTCATCCCCCGGCCTCCCTGATAATCTATCAATAGCCACTCAGCCTTCGTTATTTTTATTTTTTACTGCAGATAAAGAGTAAGTAGTACCTATTTAGATATCGGTGATGGAGAAGAGATTCAATAGATTGTGGCCCTCTGTGGGTGGTTTTATTCTACTGCCCATTCAGACAACTAAATTATGCGGAATGTAAATACCCCTACACATAAAACCAATCTATAAATTCAGATAAATTCTGTACTGAGTTCCTTTTGTTAGCATTATGGGTAATCATACCTTTTACACCGCTACTATTCGGAACTATATATACACTTAGGATTATTAATTTATTTATGTTTAATTTAAAAACGTTTAATAGAATACATTTAAAAGTATGTTATTTGACTACAATTAAAAGTGAAGCAAAATATGTTTAATAAATGTAGGAATAGTCTAAAATTGTAAGAATTATATTTGGATAATTATTTCTTATTTATTTAACTTGTTTATGATTAAGAAGTACTGACAACGGATTGTAATAAGAACAAGTTGACAGAGGCAGAATAGAGGGGGCATTCTCGGGCAGACCGTCGAATGGGACGGACGTTCACAATTGTTATACTAGTTGTTTGTTTTGGCTAGGGATTCTTGTTCTTATTTTATCATCTTAATAATGGTCGTGTAAAGTATTATGTGGTGATCTAGTTCATGTTACTAACACTAACCCAATTACAAGTACTCTCAGTGGTGGAGAGTCTATGTTGGTTTTATTTATTCCATTTACCTTGCCCACAATACTTACATATTGATATTAGCTATAACTGTAATGATAGAATCACCCCAGAAAGCTAAAAAGCTATTAATCCTATTAGTAAATTCAATTATTGTATTAGCTATCCTTCGGGATAGCTTATATCAGAAGTGGGATAGGCTCCATTGCCTATCTTATTTTCTGTGTAGATTTGTATATAGAGTACAAGTTATTACAAGACAGAAAGATAATTAAAGAAAAAAAAAAACGTATAAATAACTACCTACGAAAAAAAAAAAAATTGTGAACGTTCCTCCTTTTTTACGAATCTGTCTAATCGTAATTGTTATTTTAAATGTGTTGAAAGTTGATTCTAGGACTCTCAACACGGGACAGAGGATCTGCCGACCTGTTGCAACACGTCGAACCTCGCATGGACTTGTCGGTGCTGCTGCCCAGTGAGACATGATGTGTGATTGCGTCATGCCACCATGTGTATCGCCGTCAGGTACTGGAGTGCGAGCGAGGTAACGGACAAGCTTATGATTGCAATCAATGCCATAAGCCTGGTAAGATTGAACCATTTGTATTTCATCCTTCCGATACGTCTTTTAATGATTTTAACTTGTAGTGAGGTAGATCATGAGTGTAATTTAGATGGATGCGGACGAGATATCCTCTAATCCGTGATCTGTGTATTCAACATGTGTTTGGCGCGTAAAGGCTTCATTTCTTGCAAAAGAAATTGAATATTTACTTGGGACGCCTTCTGTCTGATCTGTTCACAGGAACTGTGCTGGTTTACATCACCTGGAGTTACCATTATATGGTCTTTGAACTGGTAAAGTTTGGAGAGTTATAAACTAAGGACTCTCAAATTTATTTATTTTTGCTTGTTTGTATTTGTGTACTTAAGCGTATAGTGTTTGTGTATTGGGCATAAGTCCTGCAGACACATAGTGTATGTGTATTGGACGTTAGTCCAGCAGACACGGTAACGTGTGAAGTTGCTCTTGTACAAGTTAACATTGTACGAGTAAAATAATGAAAAGTTTAACAAGAAAAATAAGTGCTTCATTAAATTATGTAACATGTGTCGTAAGGAGAGCTAATGTTGTGCTACCTCATGTTGATGATGAGAAACGCTAACGTCGTGCTTCTTTCTCTTGTTACCTGTTGATGACGAGAAACGTTAACGTCGTGTTTCTTTCTCGTGTTCCCTGTTGATAACGATGAGAAATCGCTAACGTAGTGCTTAATTCTCATTGGCTGTTTACGTAAGTCTGCGTGGCCTTACGAGTTCTCTTTAGCAAGTTGCGTTGCTAAAAAGATACCTGTGGCTTTACTAAAAATGTGTGCTTTTATGTAATACAGGTGAGGATTTTGACAAGTAAGAAACCACGCCTGGTCTAGTTGCTGCCAGTCACGAGTATGAGCCGTGCTTATGTACATGAGGTGATATCGAGCTACAGCCCGTGGCACCGTGCAACGCCGAGCATCGTTCCAGGCTTTCATCGATTTATGATGAGCTTCTGCCTGCAGCAAAGAAATGAAGAAAATATAACGAGGATGTGGTTTGGTATTTTGTTTATTCTTGCTCTGTACTCCTACTATTTTTGGTAACCTAAAGACTGCTAGATTAAATTTTGAGTTCATGTTTTTTTTACGATGATTTTTATGTGTAACAACCTTAAGGCTCTGTCTAAGCTTAATAAGTAGTTTGGTTCATGCACTCCCTTGTTTACATTGCACAGAGGTGTGAATGTAATTGTGAATTATTTTTATGTTTAAAGACAACCTGAGGGCTCTGTCTAACCTTTTAACTAGTGTGGTTCATACACTCCCTTGTTTACATAGCACAGAGGTGTAAATGTAACAATGAATTTTGTTGATGAACATCATTGAGGAATTATAGATACGTGATTACCATTATTGCAATATGAAATGGTCATGAGATTTATTTATGTGTGTTACAATGAGATTTAGAACAGAGCATTTAAGTTATATAATTTAGCTCTTAGAACGCTTACAGGACCATACAAAAGAATATTTAAAGTGTTGCACTGTAATAGATATGAAAAAGCTATTATGGTGCTGTTTAGTACCATAGACGACCTTTCTGACACTTTTATGTATCATTCATGAATTTTATGATTGAGTAATTATAGAAATCAAGTTATTAACAGGAAAAAAGAGAGATTGTTTGTATTATTTTGATTATGTTAAAATGAGAATAGGAATATGGTTATACTTACCTACCAGATATATATGATAATATATGATGATGTATGTGATAATATATGGTGAGATGGAAGTCGTGGGGTGGTCGGCTCGTTAGGGTTGGCGAAGCTCACGTTGCAACCTATGGACGGTTGGAAGACGTTGAGTCGTCGACCGCCGGTGAAGTCTCACGGTGCATCTCCTAAGGCATAGGTCACTTATTGGAAGTCGTATAGTGGCTGGAAAGTGAGAGAGCTTGACCAGTGAAGCTTGCGGTGCAATTTGTGGCAAATGTAGGATGTTATGATGAAATTATGAATACAGGATTAAGATAGTGTGATTAAATGTAATATTGTTTCACCATCACGGGCATAGGTCACTTATTGGAAGTCGTATAGTGGCTGGAAAGTGAGAGAGCTTGTTCAGTGAAGCTTGCGGTGCAATTTGTGGCAAATGTAGGATGTTATGATGAAATTATGAATACAGGATTAAGATAGTGTGATTAAATGTAATATTGTTTCACCATCACGGGCATAGGTCACTTATTGGAAGTCGTATAGTGGCTGGAAAGTGAGAGAGCTTGACCAGTGAAGCTTGCGGTGCAATTTGTGGCAAATGTAGGATGTTATGATGAAATTATGAATACAGGATTAAGATAGTGTGATTAAATGTAATATTGTTTCACCATCACGGGCATAGGTCACTTATTGGAAGTCGTATAGTGGCTGGAAAGTGAGAGAGCTTGACCAGTGAAGCTTGCGGTGCAATTTGTGGCAAATGCAGGATGTTATGATGAAATTATGAATATAGGATTAAAATAGTGTGATTAAATGTAATATTGTTTCACCATCACGGGCATAGGTCACTTATTGGAAGTCGTATAGTGGCTGGAAAGTGAGAGAGCTTGATCAGTGAAGCTTGCGGTGCAATTTGTGGCAAATGCAGGATACATAGGTTACTTACTGGAAGTCGTACAGTGGCTGGTATGTGAGAGAGCTTGACCAGTGAAGCTTGCGATGCAGTGGGTAGCAGATGTACAATAATTATGAATATGAGATGATGAGAATAAGATAGATTAACAAAAATATGATTTTGTCGCCCAAATGAGAAAACTCATTATCGCGAATGTGAGTCGAAGTGGTGTGTTGGGCATGAGTGGCATATGAACTTGCCGCCCAAAATGTGAATGTGTTGCTAAATACCTATGTAAAAAAAAAAAAAAAAAAACCAATGTTGTGTGATATTGTTAAAGTGAATATAATGGCATTTAAAATGTTTGATTTTGATAGTAGGGATGTCGGAAGTGAAAAAAAATATCGATATTTCGATATATCGATATTTATTAAAATATCGATATCGACTTCGATATCACGAGGAAAAAATATCGATATATCGATATATCGGTAAAATTTTCAGAGATTTTCGGTTTTCAATAATAATGTATTTAGTTCAGTCTGGCTGAATAATAGGTAATAGTATTTTTTATACAAAATGCACATTATTTTAATGTATGAGAATTTTAATAAAAACGAAGGTAATTCAATCATTATTCCTTTTTACTAGGCAAAATCGATACTTCAGTACGTCCGGCGCACCCTGGGCAGTCAGCCCCGCTACCAACCTTGCTGACTATCTAATCTTTTCACCACAGCATGAGCTATTTTTGTATAACTCTTGCTGACATGAGAGAAGAAGAAGATTAGGCAAAATTAGAAAATATCAAAAACTAAATAACAAATTCCTAATATTTTTAAGACCAATTTATTTTTTCTTAAATTTGAAAAAAAATATCGTTTTTGATACGATTTCGATATTGAATATTTTGTTTCGATATATCGATATATCGGATTAAAATATATCGGGTAAAAATATCGATATATCGAATCAAAAATATCGATATTTCGATATATCGATATTTTTTCAACAAGCCTATTTGATAGAGCAATCAACATTTTTCTGGCCAATGAAAAGAGATTGAAAATATTGGCCATGTTCACAGATTCATGGGTATTTTCAATCTCTTCAGAGATGTGATAAGAGTGAAAAGGTACGAAAATGCGGTTAAAATGTTTGATTTTGATAGATCAATCAGCATTTTGATTGCGAAGGTTGAAAATATTGAGTGACCATGTTGACAGATCCATGGGTGTTTTTGATATTTAATTATTTTGAGATAATATGTAATAGAATAGATTTACGTAGAATTATATATATTTACCTGTTGTTAAGTTTGAGGACAAACTTATTGTCAGGAAAGGCCGAATGTTAGCATTATGGGTAATCATACCTTTTACACCGCTACTATTCGGAACTATATATACACTTAGGATTATTAATTTATTTATGTTTAATTTAAAAACGTTTAATAGAATACATTTAAAAGTATGTTATTTGACTACAATTAAAAGTGAAGCAAAATATGTTTAATAAATGTAGGAATAGTCTAAAATTGTAAGAATTATATTTGGATAATTATTTCTTATTTATTTAACTTGTTTATGATTAAGAAGTACTGACAACGGATTGTAATAAGAACAAGTTGACAGAGGCAGAATAGAGGGGGCATTCTCGGGCAGACCGTCGAATGGGACGGACGTTCACAATTGTTATACTAGTTGTTTGTTTTGGCTAGGGATTCTTGTTCTTATTTTATCATCTTAATAATGGTCGTGTAAAGTATTATGTGGTGATCTAGTTCATGTTACTAACACTAACCCAATTACAAGTACTCTCAGTGGTGGAGAGTCTATGTTGGTTTTATTTATTCCATTTACCTTGCCCACAATACTTACATATTGATATTAGCTATAACTGTAATGATAGAATCACCCCAGAAAGCTAAAAAGCTATTAATCCTATTAGTAAATTCAATTATTGTATTAGCTATCCTTCGGGATAGCTTATACTTTAGAAACTATTTTCTTTGGTCATTGTGCTGAGAGCAACAATATTGAGGGTCATTGTTCCGAAATTCTGAACGCACAATTTGCAATGCGCATGAAATTGAAATGTCATCTTGATGAAGTAGATTAAACGTTAGAGATGTTATATTAGGGTCATTTTTAAGTAATCATATTATTGAATATATTAGTTAACGCATATTATGATACCATACCTATTACTGGGTATTAGTCAAATATTAGTGAACAGATTCATTATTAGCTACTCAATCTAATATTGATATCTGCTTTTATTCTCTGAATATGAAATATGCCTATTACCAATGATATTATAACTTATAATATCATTGCCTATTACAGAAGTAAAACTGTGATTAAATTTTCCTTCATACTTTAACAGGCTTAGGACTGTCAACAGTGATTATGTTGGCGTATTTAAAACGGTTTTCATTGCTTACTTACTTTGTTCCCATCTCATGCAGCTTTCATACGAAGCCCGACGTGTATAACTATATCTTTACAATTACAATACACACATTACGTGCATAATTCGACAAGCAAGCGGTCATCTCGCTCACTCGCCCGCCTAGAGTCGGTTAGGCGAGTCTTGTCATCTCGCACACTCGTCGGCGAGCGAGTGAGTGAGATGACGGTGGCGCGGCGGTGGTCGGTCGGCAAATAGTAGGTAATAGACTAGCGAGCGAGGTGAGTCGCACAGATTATATCCTCGTCGCTATTACGCGTCCCTAATATTTGACTAATACCTGGTAACCTATTACTTTATATTCGCGTATCCTAATATTAATATACGTGGCTTGTATTATAATACCTGTACCTATTATGAATATATTAGTTACACCTCTATAAACGTCAACTAAACGGTGTTTGTTTACAAAATTATCTATAACCTAAATTCGACCAAAATTAAATTTGTAAAACACAGTATCGAAGAAGAAATAATAATATTTACTTATATAAAAGAAAATGGATAACAGTCTTGTGGATGTCACAGTAGAATTCTTAGCGGTTGCCTTCTATAGCATTTTATATTATACATCAGTTTACCCCAAAAGTATTTTTGAAAATCGTAAGAAATATAATATTGTAGTGTATCGTTCAATACATCCTGAGGTGAATCAGTATATTGACCTGTGCCTGAAGAGTATACGCGAGTGTTTGAAGAGTGATCAACTGAGTTGTGTGGAGTTTGCTATCACAGATACTGAATACAAAACTTTATTGAAATTCGTGTTTCAATTTGATGTAAACAGCTACTTCGACGAGACAATCGATGCGTATTTAGTACAATGTGAACAGAACTTACGGGCTTTTTGCTTGAAGATATCCTCAGCGAGTAATAACTTCAAAGATTTGCCCGATGACTGCAGTTTCTCTATTTATATTCATACCAATGAATCCAACGCTGTTGCCATGACAACCAACCCTGAGTTTGAAGAGTTCCCGTTGGTGGAAGTTGAAGAAAAGCAAGAGGAGACCAATAAAATAATTCCACTGAGCAGGTTTTCAATAAGAAGTTATTCTATTGATACTTATATAGAAGTTAAGTAGAAACTATTAATTAATTACGACGAAATTGACGACACGTTTGGTGCAGTGGCTATGCGATTGGCTTCTGCGCTATGGGTTGTGGGTTTGATTCGGATCTGGGTGTTTGTGTATGTGAGATTTGTGTCTGTAAACACACCCCGGATGTAGGAGAAATCCTAGAGTAGAGTAATGTTTAAAAAAAATAAAAATTGTATTTATTTGAATAATTAGAAATAACATTTTACTGTAAGTAGTATGGTCTTCTGACTGACTTCTGTGGGTTCGTCCGGGGAAGTACTACCATCATATCTATTTCTGTCATCAAGCATCATTGATGTGTTACAGTTTGAAGGGTGTCGGTGAAATTGAAGGCACGTAATAAATTCCGACTTTGTGTTTAAGGTTGGCAACACATCAATAATCTTTGTTTTAGTTATGATGGTGTTTATAGGATGGAAATGTCAAGTGTCAGCAGGGGATAACTTAATTATTTTTACATAAATTTAAAAACTGGTAGCTAATATTGACAACACGTTTGGTGCAGTGGCTGAGCGATTGGCTTCTGCGCTACGGGTTGTAGGTTTGATTCCCACATGGAACAAAAAATTTGTATGGCCTACAAATAGTTGTTTCGGGTTTGGGCGTTTGTGTATGTGAGATGTGTGTCTGTAAACGCACCGACGACACAGGAGAAATCCTAGTGTGGGGCAATGTATTATTTAAGAAAAAATAAATCAAAACTAGTTAAACTGATGGCATAATTGCCTGTTGATACTTAATGTCCCCAACCTAGGCTATGGCTTGTTTGCCAAATAATTGCTTAAAAAAGCGTATGTAAAGGCTGCAGCATGATTATGCCTGTTCTAGTTAAAATGAACATTAAATTACTGAGACCGAATCACATATTTTTTGCAAAAATATTCATGAATTCAAATCTAAAATTGCCTCTTGTAGTCTCAAATCTATCCACATGTTGCTAAATATCAGTTTTTCTATGGAGACACTCTGTAAAAAAACTCCATCGCGATCTCACCTTTAAAATGGGTTGCAACATGCATAAGATGGTCACCCATCATATGCAGGACTGTCAAGTCAAGCTTAGCTTAACCTCATATATCAAACAATGCCTATTTTTACTTTATGTTGCAGTAATAAAAGTACTAAACAAATTGATCAATATATTTTTATTAACAGATTAAGTAATTTTTTAATATTTAAATAAATACTAATTTAATCATGATGTTAATATTGAGATAAGTCAAGTGTATGTAAAATATAAATCTGTGATATTTAATTTAATACGTAATTAAGAGCCATTGTGCACTGTCAACTAGTTACTGGCGATCGGGAACTTCTTTGATTTGCTTATATTTGAAAGTGTATGTAAAATGTTAAGCACTTGGCTGCCATGTCGACTCAGCGACTGACGCCTCATTGCGCGGCGGCGACGCATAGGCAACCCATGTTTAATATTGTAGTCTGCAGCAGTGGCGTGCCTAGGGTTCAAAGTTAGGGCAAGCCGGATAATTTTTAGGAAAAAAACCCTGTAAAATTTGACAAAATTCGTTATTTTGCGAAATTACACAACTATTATTTTCACCCTAATAATAAATAGGGTGCAAACAGGTGCAAATAATACAAATTGTGTGATTTTGCAGAATCAAGTACAACTTGGTTTAAGAGCCATCTATGAGCATTACAGGTGCTTTTTTGCGCTCTTCGAGTTCGATGGGAAAGATGACACAATCGCCCGTCGCCGCCAATAGATGGCTCAGAAATAATTGATGAGCATAATTACGCAATGTTTATAATGTTGAAAAAAATATTGTTAATTTATAATAGACCCGATCTCTATTTTTATAATGTGTACAAATCCCAAAAGTTTAAAAACAATTTATAATTACTTTCGATGTAAACAGCCATGTTAACTCTTCATTCTTCGCTTCTATATTACTGCTGATGACAAACAACAAAGCTCACTGAAGGCATGGTATCACTAGATAGATTTACAGACATCAGCAATCACATACCTTCGATGGCTTTGATAAAAGCCGTTTGTTGTTTCGTTCTATTTGTTTAGAGCAATTAATCCTGGCACCAGATAAGTTATTCAAATCATCGTAACCTGATGTATTCCAGGCATTCATATCATTAGAGAAAAATATGCAACACCAGCAGAATAATTTGTTTAAATGAGAGCAACCTACAATCCAAGGAGTTTTGTAAGCCGATCTATGAAAATGCCTATTATGTGACTTTGATTTACTAGAAATAGGTACCTACTCAAATCAGGAGTAGGTTTAGGTGAAGTAATAAAACGGTATTTGTCTGCAAAATTCAAAGTATTTACCTTCCCGAGTAACGATTGCACACACTTTAATCCATCACTAGGAACAATTATTTCCGAATTCATCTTATAAGGCAAATTACAAAGAAACTTAATCACAAACGTTAAAACAAACTAATAAAAGTTACACAATACCTACTTTAAATCACAGAATGTAAAAAAATATTTATCGCGTAAAAAAATGCTCCAATATCGCTCAAAACAAAATGTGAACTAATTTGAAATTGTATCATTTCTATCGAAATACAAACGTCGCGGCATCTATGTGCCTAAACACGCATGCCACACAAATTGCACTCGTAAACACACTAGTGTAATGTTCAATTTCGTCAAACTAACAGAGTCATAAGCCCGGCTTTTCCCTTCATACAAATTAGCTAGGTATACCTTTATCTATCTATCGATCTATTCACGATTTATCAATGAAATTGAAGGAAAAGAGACAGACGTCTTAAGCCCCGTAAGAAGCCAGCGCGTGCGACCGGAATGCAAGATCTTGCAGGCGGTTTGGCAACATTAAGTTACGGAGGCCGGCCGAGGCGCGACGCGAAAAATATTCTGAATGTAAAGATGTAAACCTGGCAACGTAGGCCACACGGAGGCTCGCTGTATTGCGCGCGGAGTTTAAACATATTTTTATTTATTACAGTAGGTATTAGTTGTTATGAGACATGATGATTCAATTAAACTTATCATGAGTTTTTTTTTGTTTTTTTTTTTTATTAATCGCGCATTCCTGATGTAAAGCCAGGCTTTTCGGCTTGTATGGAAGGCACGCCACTGGTCTGCAGGCAAACAGTGAGTCGTCGCAATCGATCAAGTACACATGCATTGACGCTTTCACACGACGACAACACAAACGACTTCTTAGGCATCCGCAAAAACAAAAAGAGTAGTCGCTTCGGCTTCGGTCGACACGGCAACCAATTGCGCAAGCATGTCATGCTGGGTTATGGAAATCCAATTCTGCCTCTACCATAAATAACCAAACTGCCAATGGATCAACAACCGTCTCCCGGCTTTGAAACAAGCCACTCCAACTTGCCTCATTACCTATCTTTACATCCTACATTAGGATGCATGTAATTTACACCCTGCTAATTAAAACGAAACTGGAATAATGCATGATCAGCCCTGCAGATTAGAATGGAATCCTACTTCATAAACTTTGCATATTGGACAGAAACTGGGCACAATAAGCCCCACTTATTAGAACAGAGTTGAAAACTTCTACAATAAGCCAAGCTGTACATTGGAATAGAATGCTTGACAATAAGCCACACAAGAATAATTTTGGAATGAAAGCGAAACCTTGCATTATAAATCCTGTAGCCTGTAGCTTGGAATGGAATCCTACACTACAAGCCCTGCCAATTGGAAAGGAGGTGGAACCTTGTACAATAAGTCTTACAGATTGAAATGGGAGGTAGAATCCAGCACAATAAGCCCTGCAGATAGGATTGGAATCCTACACATTAAGCTCTGCATGTTGGAATAGAATTAGAACCTTTTACAATAAGCCCTGCTAAACTATGTACTGCGTCCCTGATTTCGATCAGCGCCTATGATGAGAGCAATATTCAAACTTGATTGTTAGTTTTTTTTTTGTATTAAAGCTTTCGTGAGACACATTCATATTTATGATAATTTACGGTTTACTCACGGGCATTTTTTCGCGACCTTGCCGCGTGATCAGCTCATGAATAAGGGCTCTGTTTGGGTCCGAAACTAGTCGGGCAATCCCGAAAAAATGCACGTGAGTATACCGTAAATAATCGTAAATTGGATTGTCAGTGTTGCGCTATGAGTGGTACACATGGCTACACATCAAGCTATACATTTCCTGTTTACACTGATCTCTCATTGTAAGGAAATCCTATACAATGCGAGATCAGCTTATACTGGAAATGTATAGCTTGATCTGTAGGCGTGCCATTTACGATATCTGTTGTTATTTTTGGAAGGTTTTAATAAAACTAGTTATGTACTTTCTATTTGTATTATTATTGCAACTGTTACCACTAAATTTTAATTAATACTACGATAAAAAGTAAAAACCTAGCAGATCCCGTCTTCATTCTTCAACTTAATTTTTAAGCATCTCAATCTTGAGTATATCTCATCCCAGTCCACATAAGCACCTATTAGTTTCCTTACATTGCTTTCACTGTCCTCGTATGCGTTCCGACCGTGCAATAATCGTATATTGTTAAAACACAGTATATCCCCAGCCTTGGTTTTGAACCTCGCCGCAAACTTTAAGTTCAAAGCTAAGAACATCTTATGAGCCTCATACCATGGCTTCACCAGCTCAATCGCTCCAGGAAAATGACTACCTCTTTGAGGAATTGAAAAGTTAATTCTTATTATTTCGCCGTGACGATCTAAGCAGATGACGGGAGCACGGTACAGTTTAAAGAATTCGTTGCCATCTTCTGTGCCAACGTCCCTCCATTCAACCTCGGTGTCAGTAAGTAGTTTATATTGTTCTGGGTGATTCTCTTTCATATATTCGGCGGTATAGTGACAGTCCGATAACAAATTTTCACCTCCTTGACTCGCTGTTTGAACTAAGCAATGTAGTAAATTAGCTCCCGGACAATACTCGTAGTAGGGCAGGTCAGTATGCATCTGTAAATTACTCGACAAGTAGGCCACGTTACTCGTATTGGGTACATTCCGCACAACAAACTTGACGCCGTAATGTGTCCTCTTAGTAAATCCAATTTTATTTACAACGGCGTCTATAGCCGTGTCTGAGTCTGGTGTGTTCTGAATTAACGCCACTCCGTACACAGACAACTGGTACAACCAGTTGTACAGTGCTTCGTCTGAGGTCAAAACCTCGTTGTAATCATGTTTGGATAATATTTTATTGAAGTCTTCATCGCGCCACGTAATCTTCTTAGGTTTATAGATAGTTTCGGTATAATTTTGCTGATTATCTGGAGTAAAACCTCTGAATTTGAGCCAGTTGTAATTGTATTGAGAAGTGTGTCCGTCGTTCCATGTGACTTGCAGAGAATTTTGGTCCTTAGTGACATCCTTCGGCTTTACGTCCAGATCAAATTTGCTCCAATCTAATATCCTGCTTTGAGCTGATGTATGGTAGCACTGTTCACACTGGCAGTTCTCCCTTAACCAAACGTATGGAAACTGCAAAGATTCGCCACGGATTACTACATTTAAGAAATCTTCTGTTTTGTTTTTGTATAACACATTCCGATTGTGAATTAGTTTGATACATGATGCGTTTGGCAGCGATTTAGCAAATTTTTTAGCGCTTGTAACGAGTCTCAAGGCAAACATGTTGACGTGCTCCTCTGAGCGTGCGCGGAGTAGACTGAGATAAAATTGATATGATATAATAAATTATGTTAATGAACCGGCATGTTACGGTTTGTTAAAACAATAAATGCGAGATAGATTGCGATTGTGTGTTATTTGATTCGTGCTTATTGTAGCTCTACAACGCGTAAAAATTCTTGCAGACGTAAATTTTTGTCGACAACACTTACGCAAGCGTAATTACAAGCACAACGTTGTTTCATCATCATCATTCAAATGAACGACGTCCACTGGATATAAGCATCGCCACATCGACCGGTCCTGTGCTTCTTGCATCCAGCGGATTCCCACGTCCTTCACCAGGTCCACCTTGTGGGAGATAAACAAACGTTGTCTCTACTTACGCCAAAAATTAGAAGACTTAAGTACCTACATACCTGTATCCTATTTACTAACTCGAGAAGGTCAGGATTTACCTACGGGATGCCATGCCAACATGCGAAGGTAAACCGTGTGGTTGACCTCAAAACAATGCCTTGCTTTAGGGAGAATAAAAACATCATTATGCACTTTCATTTTAAATGTTGAGCTAAGCAAGCATCTGATGCCTATAGAACCTACTTTATGTCTTCGCATCAACAATCTTTATTGCACAGTAATTATAATATCAAATTATCTTAGTACTAATAACTGAAAGAATTAATATGTACCTAGGCAATTATAGAGCGGAGATAAAACAATCCGGTATTGTGTTAATTATTGTGTTTCGCTTTCGCGTTATCTTGTTTAAAGACATCTCTGGCGGTTATTCTGGTAAAGTACCTACGTACAAAGTTCAGTTATTGACACACTATCTAAGGACACGGCCTTGAGTAAAATCAACACATTTAGTCACTTTAGCACAGCTCATCTGATACCGGCTACCCATGGTGCGTGACAACGCGCACCGCGACGCACGAGCATCGCACCGGGCGGCGCGGCGCGGCGGCGCACCATGGGAAGTGATTTGTTCGTGGTAACGCAGACGTGTGCGTAGCGGTGCATCGTATCCGCCGCGAGACGGTAACTTCAAAGGTGCGGTGCGAGTTTTCTATCAATTAGCATTTTTCAATGACGAAATAGCTTCGTATCACGCACCCTCATAAGGTGTCTTCCCATTCCCACGGTGCGTTATTTTACGGAAGATACCACGCGCAGCCGGTGCGAGCTATCACGCACTGTGGGAAGCCACTTTAAGGGCGAAATTCACAGACCGCATTAGGGCTCATTCACACAGAGCATCCGTATTTCCAGGATCATTTTTAACGGATCCGACGCTACTGGAGGTGTTGTTCACACCGCATTTACAACACCTTTTTTAATGGATCCGTCACTACTGGAGGTGATGTTCACATCGCATTTACAGTACCGTTCCCCCGTACCACGCCCGACGTGGCTTCGATCCGATAAAACGGATCAGTATTTTAATACTGTTGTCTGTGTGAACTCGCTCACACAACTACTTAAATACGCCATTGCCGAATAAAAACGTACTGCTGTATATTTTGTCGGATCGTTATTTTTTTACTGGAACTTGAATACTGTCATATATGTGTGTGAACTCGCTCATACAACTACATACCTCATCGCCAAATAAAAACTTATACGATAAAGCGGACCTCTTGTGTGAACGAGCACTTAGACTTTGCTAATTAATCGTTGTATACGAATATGGACCTTGTTTACATTCAAATAATGTTCATATTCGTATATGCGAATGTAAATGAGAATAAACGTTTCATCCAAATATGAATTTAACTTTATGCGAATAATGTTCATAGTCGTAGGAAAAAACTCAAGGCCTATACTAGAGACTGTAGGGCCCTAAGTGAGTGTGTATAGCGGGCCGTTTATCTGTTCGAGATTCCTATGCTCGGTGGGCCTTGGGGCACTGCCCGGTTGTAACTACGGCCATGATGGCTCTCATCTCTAATAAACAGTTTAATTAATACGGTGAGCACGCATCTTGGTGACTGTAGAGCGCTAAGGGCCAATTTTTCAATCTTCAGGTGACTTTAAACTGTCAAAACTTATTGCTCAGATAAAAGTTACTGTTGTCTGACGATTGAATTATCAATTGAAAAAGGGTATTATCTGGCACCCGTAACACTATGACTAATTGCGGACGTAAAAAGACGGCCAGATTTGCTATGGTTTCCTGGGCAGCATTGCCGCTTTGCGGCGGCCATAATACAGGGTGTTACCGAAATCGTGTAATTCCTCCAAACCGCGTGATCTACTGGTGACACAGATTAACCCTAAATGGGAATACCTACTTATTCGAAATCGAAAAAAAAAAAAAAAAAAAAATTTTTGGTTTTCAATTTCCGAGTCTTTTTAGAGCCTTGAGTTATCTGACTGCAAAGAGCGATATTGCGTTAGTCGTTCCTGCCAGCCGTGTCGCCGTACTTTCATTAATTTATGCGTGGCATCGAAGTGTTCACACTAGGGTTTCTGCTCGAGAATTCTCGACTCGAGAAATGTCGAGAAATCATGCCAACTTCGAGACGAGAAAAAATACCTCGAGAATTCGAGAACTCGAGAAATCAAAGATTTTCTTTTATTACTGTAAAATTGGCTTAAAAGTTACGTAATCTTTGCATTCTGGCTTCTGATCGCTCTCCTTACGAGGCATGAGTAAGCGAGGCACGCGAACAGACACATAATAAACCTATAACTCCAAGTACTCTTAATATAATGTGATATAAAACGTCAAATTAAAATTAACTAAGTATAAGATAAACTCCGTTCATCTATTGTTGGGTTTCTTTCTGAATACAAAATCGACGACTAGATAACTATCCTAACAATATGCTTGTAAATTGACCACTTTTATAGATGGGGTCTCTTTTTAAAGCCCAGCTAAATATACTTTTCTCGCCTTAAACTTTACATCTTTTTACAGTTAGGCCCCAGGTAAAATATAAAATTTAAATCACAGTAAGTATTTCCCTTTGTTATTTTTAATCATAGCAACAACACAATGAAACTATTAAAACAAAATAAGTAGGATTTGAATTTTTTATTGTAATTTATAAAATTGGGCTTTAAAGTTTATTTATATCTGAAAAAAATACATTTCTAGGCTAACGTACTTATGGTATTTTACGTATATTACGTAAAATATCATAAAATATATATTACGTATTTGTGGTGTAAATGAATGGGTTCTAGGGCAGGATTGGTTATTTCACAAAGGTATACCTTGTTAAAATGATATCTCTTGTTAAACTCTTCATCCGTGAATATTTCGGATGGATTTCTTCGATGCCTTTTTATTGGTATACTGATATAATTGAAATAGCCTCCAGCACTTCCAAATCAGACTCCGATGTACTACTCGAGTCCATTTCGCTAGGAGTCCAAAACTCACTATACAAAATAAAATAATAAAACTCCAAATACTCTTGTTATAATATGATATAAAACGACAAATATAGTTCTAGAACCGATTAACGCCCCAAATTGGTCAGTCAAGTTAACTGAAGTCTGAACTAAGTAAAATCATCTTCTGACTGGGGTGTCCAGAAACGCAATGTGTCAGTTTATCGAACTTATAGCGGTAGAATAGATGAACTACGCTTAGGAGTACCTCAGAAACCGAAAAAATAAGTTATCTGAAGTTTGAAGTAGGATTATCTTCTGAATGGGATGTCCAGATATGCAGTAAGTCATTTTATCGAAATAATAGCGCTATCGAACAGATAAACTACGTTCAAGAGTACCCCAGAAAACGGGCGTATGCTGATTTTTTAAGGTTTTTAAAAAATTCTCGAAAGACCCGAGAAACCCGAGAAATCGGGCTCGAGAATTCTCGAGACCCGAGAAAAAAAATATGTCGAGAAAACAGAAACCCTAGTTCACACAAATAAAATTATTTTTTTGCAAAAAAAAAACTTTTTTTTTTTACTGAATCCTTATTAGGTGGTTTAGATACGATCGGTAACAAAGCCGCATGAAAAAAAAAAGTTTTTTTTATTTTTATTTTTAATCAAGCTAAATCCCGTGCGGGGCCTGTCTACACCAGTAGTAGATCATGTGGTTTTAAGGAATTACACGAATTCGTTAACACCCTGTATAGCGATAAAACGAATTATTCCACTTTGCCCCACCAGCCGCCCCACTGGTGGGGCAAAGTGGAAAAAATCTAATTTTGGAGTGGAATTTGCCCCACCAAATTTAATTAGTGGGGCAGGGTTGGCACTGGAATTTGTGTAAGTAAGTATGCTAGTATTTTATATTTTTTTGGAAAGAAATGTATATCTAAGTTTAAATTTTTTTATTTACTTTTCGTTTCTGGAAGGAAAGTAAGAAGTACTTAAAGGTAAAATTTTAATTCAACCATTAGTGAGCTAAGTAGTATCGCATAAGCAGCTACTTCCAGTTCATTTCTGTTTTCCTGGTAGTTATAGGTACAGGACATGAAAGTTATAATAGGACAGTTTTAATTTAGACTTCTATCGATGTAGTGAAAATAACGAATACTTTATATTAATCGTTGGAGCACAACTTAGTGAGATCATTTAGGCGCATGTTTTTTTTGTATATTTCTGTCACCCTGGTACTTTTCAAAACATCAAATGATTTAATTTCAAAGCCTGTATGTATTTTTACCATTATTGAGCTAAGTAGTAAGTTGCTTTTAAGCACCTAGCTCCAGTTCATTTCTGCTTTCCTGGTAGTTTTAATAAATAAATAGTTTGAAACGTCTATCGATATAATTTTTATTATGTAGGTATTCCTTTCATGCCTAAAATGCCAAGGTCTGTAACCGCCCTAAAACTTCTAGGTCTGTAACAGTTATTATGAAAGGCATGATGAATGAGAATGGATTAGGGGGAAATTGACCTCTGCAGAGTCCGCGGCCCAAATTACACGGAGTAGGAACAGTAGTGGAAAAGTTGGCTGAATGCGTGGGCCCAGAATACCATGGGAAAAAAGTATCGTAGTTAAATCGACCCATTGGATTTAATTTCATTAAAATGAAAAAAAGGTGCGAAATAAAACGTAAGTATCAAAATATGGGGTATTTATTATTCCTCGAAACGCACCAACGATGAAACAGAGAAGAGCATGAAAGGAAATAAAAATCATATCGATATACGTTTTAAAACTATTTATTTGTTAAAACTACCAGGAAAGCAGAAATGAACTGGAGCTAGGTGCTTAAAAGCAACTTACTACTTAGCTCAATAATGGTAAAAATACAGGCTTTGAAATTGAATCATTAGTTGTTTTGAAAAGTATCAGGGTGACAGAAATATACAAAAAAACATGCGCCTAAACGATCTCACTAAGTTGTGCTCCAACGATTAAACACAAAGATGAATATAAAGTATTCGTTATTTTCACTACATCGATAGAAGTCTAAATTAAAATTGTCCTATTATAACTTTCATGTCCTATACCTATAACTACCAGGAAAACAGAAATGAACTGAAAGTAGCTGCTTATGCGATACTACTTAGCTCACTAATGGTTGAAGTACACGCTTTAAAATTTTACCTTTAAGTACCGGTAAACCGGGGTTACTTTCAATTACAGGGGCGACATTGATAGTTACTAAAAATATTGCATTTGGTCATATATCTTGGTGGAAGTGGAACTTATGCATTTTAATTTATTTGTATAGGTAATATTGTCAGTTTTTCTATTTTACCATTCGTTAAAGAGGTGTCTGCAATGTTACACGGCAAAGATAAAAAATATTGAAATACACCCCTGAATATGTAAAAAAATAGATTTTTAGATTTCTCGATTGGGGCTACTTTGAAACTCCATGATAGAACAGAGATCATCAAAGTAAAAACCTACGGTCCGACTTTGATAAGGAACATTTCTCCTTTTGTATCAAAAACTATACTCTGTAGTTTTTTTTTTATCTAGTCTATGTGATTTTATATATTTCAGTTAATTCAGTCTATAAGAAACATTTTTGATGTAGCAGATAAAAGCGAAAATAAGTAAGTTACAAACACATGCAGCTCAAAAAATTGATCAAAGTAACCCCGTTCTACGGTACTTCTTACTTTCCTTCCAGAAACAAAAAGTAAATAAAAAAATTCAAACAATTATTTTTGTACTTTTATTTAAAAACACTGCCTATGTACTACCTAAGTCACAAGTTTACATTTTACTTAGATATACATTTCTTTCCAAAAAAATATGAAATACTTAGCATACTTACACAAATTCCAGTGCCAACCCTGCCTCACTGAAATTAAATTTGGTGGGGCAAATTCCACTCCAAAATTAGATTTTTTCCACTTTGCCCCACCAGTGGGGCGGCTGGTGGGGCGAAGTGGAATAATTCGATAAAACGCAATTGACTTCTAATAGGGAATATATGTATTTTTTTTCTTAATCAATAAAGCACATTAATATAAACCCAAGAAAAGTATTAAAAGTCAAATGTTACTATTGTTTGTTGCTCAAAAAAATTATATTATTAAACTTCAACATTTTTCTTCTACAGTTCAAACATCTTATAATGTCGCGGCCATAATGTGACGTCATAATCCACGATACTGCTTTGTTTATCTCTTTTTTAGCCACAAATCATCTTGCACGATGCATGTTTTATACCTAATGTAAATGAGGGGTACAGATTGCTGGTTATTACAATAATAATAATAAAACGCTTACCGCTCACACGTCTGTTGCCCCCTTCGCCTATGTACTGGCGGCTTTTCAGGGGGCCCAGCTAGTCAGCTGGCGAGTCACCGTCTGCCAATATATTTCAAATTTAAGCTTGAAAGGCAGACGCCGTTTTCTTCCGGCAATAGAAGTTATCCAGTCCACCTAACACCCCTCCCCATAGTTCAGATATTTTTCACCACATTTTACAATAGTCTTGCACCCACCTGGGACGATCCATGACTGTACTCCTATAGTGCAGCCGTGGATAGTTCCCGGTTGGTGCCCCATCCCATTTTAGATTAAAGTTCTCAAAGGGGCCTCTGCGCGTTGGACCTGTGTCCCCGTGTATGCCTTCCAAAGGACCGGACATCTTCCGCACGGAAGATGAGCCGTGAGCTCCAAAGAGATACAAATAATAAAACGCTTGTAGCAATACACTAATTTAATATTATGTAACGAAAATATAATATACTTAATAAAAAATAGCAAGTACACTGTCTGACTAAGAATTAACAACATTTGATTAATGGGTTTTTATTTATTTAAATTAAATCCCTACTTTATAAATATCTATGTATTTATTGCCAACAATGTTGCATTGCATTTTGTAATAATATGTATATTCTCAGCATAAAAATATAAAGCGCTTTTTTTCGTTTGTGGTCATGAATGGACTAGGATAGTAATACAGTTAGTATGTATTTCATATGTAATCACTGAGTAACTGGATCTGGCTGAGAGCTGGACACTTCAGACTATTGAGAATAACAAGGCCGATAATAAGGTTGAACTACACGATGGCTGATGCATGCGTGCCGTCAGTTAGGACAGGTCAACTCAAACCTGTTATGGCTCTTTCCTCAAAAGGCCATTCCAGACATTGCCCTACATTGTTACACTCACATAGTTTTATACTACAATGTCTGGACTTTAAAAGAGACCTCGACCTCTTGAGTTGGTTTCGGCTTTTCTTCTCAGAACTAGTCAGATAGGAAATGCCGGCGCCATCTAGTCTTAAAAAAACATTAGATTGACTTGTAAAAGTGTCTGAAACAGATTTATTTACAGAAATAAATATCATTTATCATTTCATTTCAACGAGCTTCGAAGCCCAACCAAGCAGGCATTAACTTAATGTTATTGAATAAATAGGTAATTATTGATACTCAACCACCACCGCAGTGCATAATTACGTATCAGTGTGAAACTAGTCTAGATATTTCAACAAAATTGATTTGTTTAAACAGCGCCTATTGAAGTAGCGACCTATAATCTGTAATATTTAATTATTGTTTCTACTGTCTTTTTACCAAATACACGTTGTTAAGCCCAGTTGAATAAAGAATTCATTGGACTATAAACGCACAGAACCCATATCCACAAGGAAGGAGCTAATTCACGCAGCCTGACTGAAAATCCTCAACATTTCTACCTTGTGTGCGACTGAACACTGTCTCCGAAGATACAGGCTCTGGCCTAGTTTGAGAATCAGTAACAGTACCTCCATATTGTAATAAATAACCAAAGACTGTGCCTACTTTAATACAATTCTATGTAATTTATGTGTCAATAATCAATTTTTATTTCATTTTATTTATGTTTTTTTATTTTCTTAAACTTCAGTGTAGTAAAACAGTTGCTATTGTTTTAGGACAATCATATTATTATTTATATACACGTATAAGTCAAAAAGACATTTAATGTCGATAAATAAATGACAAAATAATTTAGCTATCTTAATGTTCAAATTACTGTAAAGATATGGGAAGCACGTAAAACTTGTGGGGAAAAAAACTTTGCCCACTCTCAGAAAAATAATCTATCCGGGCTTGTCTCTATCGATAGGCTTTGTTTCGAAAACGACTGATTTTATTTATGTATAGTCCTACAAAAATATATTAAAAACTTAAAAGTACAAGTCTCTTTTTTGCTTCAATCAAGTGTACTACTACCACACTACTACTAATGTTTGATCTGTACTTTGATTCTATGGTAAGCGTTGCTGAGTACTCCTCGTATGTTCCAAATGTCTTCGAATCTCTCTGGTTGAGTGTTGAAGTTGCTGTCTGTTGCCTTCGCCCATAATTCGATCTGCAAAGAATATAAACATATAAATAAAAACAAGATCTTGTCACACCGATACAGTTGTACAGAACGACAGAACTAAGAAGTTACATCGATGTACCTGATAGACCAACCAATGGCAATCGCTCATTTTCGTCATCGCGTCACCTAAACTTTAGTACTTTTGTAATAAGGGGGATACCCCCTTATTAAAAAAGATGGTTTAAACCAAGTCTAAGGTAAATCCGGGTTTATAATATACCCTTCATTTTCTTATGTCATACTAGGTTTCGCCCGCAGCTTCGCTTGCGTGAAATTTTGAACCCGTTAAGTGACGATTTTCCATACAAACTTTCATCCCCTATTTAAATCCCTTAGGGGTTGAATTTCGAAAAATCCCTTCTTAGTGGATGCCTACGTTACAAAAGGAACCTACTATCAAAATTTCAACTTTCTAACCCCAGCGGTTTAGGCTGTGCGTTGATAGATCAGTCAGTGAGTTGAGTGCAGTGCGATGCGCGCTCGGAGACGGACGTGTTTACACAATATTTAGTTTGCGTATTGCACGGCTACTAGCCGATGCCCGTCATTAGTCACTATGAGTGCACCACATCAACTGTTGGCATTCAGCGACCCGCACGACCTCTTTGATGTCACCATGCTGAAGGAGGACGTCAGATACCTGAAAGCAAGCCTGGCCAAGATGCAGTCCAAGTTGGAGTCATCGTATAGCATCATAGGTGAACTACGTGCCGAAGTAGTGTTGTTACGCAACGCGTAGGTTACCTGACGACTCGAACGTGAACAAGCGTCGCGGCGGGGCGAGAAATGCTTCCATCAGCAGTTTTGAGTCGGCGATATTAAATGCGTCACCGACTATCGAGATCGCAACTCCGGTAGAGGTTACGACATGCATAAGTACGTCGACCCCTAAAATAGCTTACGCTGCTGTTGCCGCCGCCAACAAATCCGGTGCGTCGCAAGTAAAGCAGCAAAAAGCGGATAAGCAGAACCACTGTGAATCCTTTCATAGTGACCTGCGACTGCAGGGTTCCGAAAAGAAAAAATACGATAAGGAGGGCTTTATCAAAGTCGAGAAGAAGAAGAGAAAGCCCACTTCTCGGAACCAGTGTGGTACCGCACTGACCGGACCGAATCACCTGCTGCGTCTTGCTGTACCAACGACGCTGCTATACGTGTCTCGGTTACATTACTCTACAAAGGCCCCGGAGATTGTAGAGTACATCCGAGTGAAGACCAATTCCACCCTGAGGGTCGAACGGTTGGAGTCTCGCCACAATGTTAATTTCAATTCCTTTGTGGTGAGTGTGCCGACTGAACAGCTGTCGACGTTCATGAAGGAGGAACTTTGGCCGAGAGGTGTAGCGTTCCGACGATTTCGGGGCCGGCTACCAGGCACCGTGCGACACACGACGCCGACTCCTCGTGTGAATTAGTGTAATATTTTATTGTTTATGTATAGTATTTTTGTTAGTTTTGTAAGTTTTATAATGTATTGTATTATTGTATTTTGTTAATATGTATACTTTATGTAGTGGTTTTGCCTAGCTTCCACGACACAGGGAATCCTAGTGTGGAAGCTAGTGCCAAATGTAAGTTTATTTTTACAATAAAAAAAGAAAAGATTACAGTCAGTCAGTCAGCTTCTCCTTTTATATGTGTAGAAGATAGATAACAAAAAGTGACGGGGCTATTTTAAAACCTAGGTTTTTCTTAGACCATCTTGTAATAAGGGGGATTGTGTCAGAGTAAAGATTATGTTTTACTGCAGTACTAATAAACGTTCGTGATATTGAAATCGTAGTCAGTTCGGAAGTGATCGGTTTTACGAAGTTTGCCGATGCGAAAACGCATGCATGCTTTGCGAACTTCAATTATTAGACAAGATGCAGAATTAGTGTCGTCCCAGAAAACATAGACCAACTTAATGATTTTTTGTGTGGGTGTTGCAAATACTAAGGCTCCGTCTATGGACACGCGAAGCTTTAGTGCGAAACGTAATGCATGACCATGTTTTAGAGCGTTTATTAAGGGGTCTCAGAGATTCTTTCAAGAGGATGGGTAGTAGCATCCTCCTTACAGCTGTTACGCACTGCATCCGATCCGAATTCGTGAAAATACGTTCCGAAGTAGCCATAGAACTATTTGTATGGTAGTTTACGCACTACATCCGGCATCCGTCATCCGATTTCTATCCGTCATCCGTGAGTCTCCAATTCGGAAGAAATATTGACGGACCGAAGTAGCCACAGTAATGTTTGTATGAAAGCTTTCGCTCTACCTCGGATTCAAATCGGACGCCAAATGGATGTGCCAAAGATGGCCGGCCCCTGAATTGTTTGAATTTGGATCAGAGATCGGATAAGTGCGTAAGCGATATCCGAATTCGGTCCGAGATTTTTACTCTAGATCGGTATTTTCACGGATTCGGATCGGATGCAGTGCGTAAAGCAATATCCGAATTCGGTCCGAGTTTTTTTTATCCGTATTTTCACGGATTCAGATCGGATGCAGTGCGTAATTGCTCTTACTCTGTGCTATTATAACAACAACATAATTTGATAACTAATCCGTAATATTCCCTCGAGACCCTCGAAAGACTCAAGTTGATATGAACGTACCTCTTTCTGTCCTTTTTTCACGGGTATCCTAGCCGTCCACAACGTCCACGCGTAGTGTTGTTGAGGGGGGGCGTCATCTGACTGCATCTCTTCAGCCTGAACCCAGGTCTCGCCGCGATCCGGCGATATATCCACTCGGACGACTTTAGCACCACCACCAGAGTATGCGTAACCTAGTGTTAAGGAGTTGTGCAGATCAAATAAAAATTTGTAATGATATGTGCCTGAATAATTTATTATAGTAAAGTTATTAAAAAGTGTGATTGTGTTTTCTTGCTCGCAAAATTTTGTTTTATCTTGAGATTTAAATTGTATCAAATGGGAAATCGCAGTCAGAAGAGGTCTTTTTTTTCTAATCTTATATTAAACGAAAGTCTCTCCGTAAACATTGATCGTAATTATGTCATAGAAAACAAATTTTACAGCGCCAAATCCACTAGCTTTTATTGCGTAAGCAAGTGCTTGCTTAGGGCGAAATTCACAGACTGCACTTACCTCCGGTTCCTGAGTTAAGAATTCTAGGATAAGCAGTACTTAAGTAACATTTGAATACGGAGTTGTCAAATACATGATGGATTTATAAAGCATTTTATTGACAACTCCATACTAAAATATTACTTAAGTATTGCTTAACCCGAATTCTCAACTTGGAAACCGGAGGTAAGACTTTTCTTTGCTAAGCAAAGAAAGCGTTTCATACGAATATCAACCTTATATGAGAAAAGTTAATGTTCAATTTCGTATGAAACGCTGATTCACATTCGCTTATACGAATATTAACATTAACTACATATGAATAATGGTCATATTCGTATGAAACTTTTACTTAGCAAAGTAGAATCTCTGTGAATCTCGTCCTTAGTTCTTCAACTTGCAGAACACAACTTGCTGTGGGTTTGTCCACAGTTTTGAAAATCAGTTGCAAAGTTAAATAGCCTCTACTTAGAATTAGAATAGTTACTGAATTAAAATTATTCAGTATGGGACAAAGAGCAAAACAATAACAAATAAAATAAAACAAAAATAAGCAACAGGACATCCAATTAAAATGTAGTATCGAGCATCACATAACGAAACAGCAGTGCAATTCTGTAAGAATCTCACCTCGATCGCGACTGTCAATTAGACACTAGTCGTGACACAGCGTGGATAACAAAACTACGCGTTATTGATTATACTGTCGATTATCTGTGTGTTATTTGCTTCTATTATCCATACTGTGACATTATGGATATCGATCTAACCGTCGATATTGAGGTGGGTTTCTTACAGAATGACACTACTGTTACAGTTCATAGTTCTCACCTCTAACTTCAACAAATCCATCCTTGACCTTGACCGTGTCTTTATCAGCAGGGTCACATATAGCTGACGTCACAGGCAGGCTGTATATAGGCGGCGCACTCGCGAAGTCTGCAGTCTCCCAAGTCTTGGACGCGTTGAACGATCGGTAGTCCTTCTGATGCCAATGGGATGGACTCTCGTCGTGGGATACTGTTATTGATTCTGTTGGAACGGGAAATTTCATATCATTTACTCTCATGTATTTACGAGCTACATGTATAAGAATAGTTTATGCTGTGGTGAAAAAGTAAGTCAGCTAGCAAAATTTGTTAATGTAATTTTCAATATGATTGAATAAATATTCTGTCAGATCATCATTCAATTCATAAATAACCCACTCAATGTCGAGCCTCGTTAACCTAAAAGTGCGTAAATTACCGCCGTTTTTGTTTTCGCGTGTTTGGACAACACTCGGAGCCCGAAATTTAACGAACACTCGTGTGTGCGTCCGACATTTAAGAGGATAAAGCAATCAACTTATGCCCTGTTCTTGTAGTCAATACATAAAAAATCGTTTTGATTACCAATGATAGCATTTATTAATGCGGGCGTTTAATTAATTTGTATATATTATACAGGCTGTTAACGAATTCGTGTAATTACTTAAAACCACATGATCTACTACTGGTGTAGACAGGCCCCGCACGGGATTTAGCTTGATTAAAAATAAAAAATATATTTTTTTTCATGCGGCTTTGTTAGGATTCAGTAAAAAAAATAGTTTTTTTTTTGCAAAAAAATCTTTTTATTTGTGTGAATATTTCGATGCCACGTATAAATTAATGAAAGTACGGCGACACGGCTAGCAAGAACGACTAACGCGATATCGCTTTTTTCAGTCAGATAACTCAAGGCTCTAAAAAGATTCAGAAATAGAAAACCAAAAAAAAATTTAGATTTTTTTTTTTGGTTTATTTTCGAAAATTCCCATTTAGGGTTAATCTGTGTCACCAGTAGAACACGCGGTTTGAAGGAATTACACGATTTCGTTAACACCCTGTATATTTAATTAATTCGTGACCAAAAAACTAATTTTAGTATATTTTAAAAAAACAAGTTTTTATGTTTTGTTTACAACCGTTTTTGGCGAAGACCTATGTTTAGAAATACACTTGGATTGTCAATACAGCTTCAATGTCCCTTACCGAGCCACTTGACGCTCCTGACGGCGGGCGCGCCGGGCACTACGACCCGCAGCGGGTACCCGTGGTCGGGCGGCAGCGGGGCGCCGTTCATGTGCGTCGCCAGCAGGATCCTACCGTTGCGTTGGGGTTCAATGTCCCTTACCGAGCCACTTGACGCTCCTGACGGCGGGCGCGCCGGGCACTACGACCCGCAGCGGGTACCCGTGGTCGGGCGGCAGCGGGGCGCCGTTCATGTGCGTCGCCAGCAGGATCCTACCGTTGCGTTGGGGTTCAATGTCCCTTACCGAGCCACTTGACGCTCCTGACGGCGGGCGCGCCGGGCACTACGACCCGCAGCGGGTACCCGTGGTCGGGCGGCAGCGGGGCGCCGTTCATGTGCGTCGCCAGCAGGATCCTACCGTTGCGTTGGGGTTCAATGTCCCTTACCGAGCCACTTGACGCTCCTGACGGCGGGCGCGCCGGGCACTACGACCCGCAGCGGGTACCCGTGGTCGGGCGGCAGCGGGGCGCCGTTCATGTGCGTCGCCAGCAGGATCCTACCGTTGCGTTGGGGTTCAATGTCCCTTACCGAGCCACTTGACGCTCCTGACGGCGGGCGCGCCGGGCACTACGACCCGCAGCGGGTACCCGTGGTCGGGCGGCAGCGGGGCGCCGTTCATGTGCGTCGCCAGCAGGATCCTACCGTTGCGTTGGGGTTCAATGTCCCTTACCGAGCCACTTGACGCTCCTGACGGCGGGCGCGCCGGGCACTACGACCCGCAGCGGGTACCCGTGGTCGGGCGGCAGCGGGGCGCCGTTCATGTGCGTCGCCAGCAGGATCCTACCGTTGGGGTTCAACGCTTGCTCCAATGGTATTGACGTAGAGAAGTTGACCCCCGTCGCGTCTATGTCTGAGCCTGTGAACTGAACATGTTAACATGAAAAAGTTTGCCCGGTTATTTTCTTTCTTGTTGCGACTTTGAAATTGTTTGCAATCGTAAAACGCAATAGAAGGTTAATTAAATCATCAGATATTATTTATCTAAATTCATGGTGACGCATTTCCGGTGTCGCATTTTTTTATCTTTAATGCGCAAAAGTATAACTTTAAAAAAACTGCTTATTTTGAATGATGATTCCATACTGTCTTAATTTTATGGTTCCTTTTGCATTTAATATCAAAGGTTTTTTTTTATACTTTTTTCTGGACATTAATCAAGTTTCAATATCAGCACTACACATAAATAAACAATGAATAATAAAAAAATACATACGTACGTACTTATAAAAAATTAAAATAATCAGCACGAACAGGGTCATTTATACAAGGTTAGTCGAAAAGGGGGGACTAATCCAAAAGGGTGTTAAAGTACCCATAATAATGAACAACTTTTGTTCTACAACTTTACCCAAAAGTCAATAATTTAGGAGAAATGGCTGTTCAAAGATTTCATAAAAAATGCGCTAAAAGAACAATGGTCACTTTGTACTAGGAAAAAACAGAAATTGTTCCCGAGATGAAACTGTCACCAATATATTAGTGCATTGTTAGTGTATTTATTGGATATCTTCGTTTATTTTTAAAAGATGGGGAATTAAAGATAATCTTATTTTAAAAATACTATTTTATTTATCAGAACGCTGTATAAAATATCTAACTTCGAACGCATCCGTAATTACTTACGTTACTAGAGAAGTCCATACTTTTTCTAGTCTATTATGATTTTATTTCATAAATCGAAATAAAATCCCAGGCAATGTCAACCGTATAAACTCACATCAATAATATACTAAGCTTAGCCACTAATAGAATTTGATGTTATTTCGTGGTAAATTGTTTTAATAAAGCCATGAATTAGATAAAAAACTAATGATTTTACATCTAAAAATCGATACTGTCATAAATCGATTGATTACGTCCCTCCCTACTCTTGACAAGTAAAAATAAATTGACGGTTTTCTGTAGCTAGCTACTATTAACTAATCTGTGGTGTTCTGCGCTGACCGTGTCCATGGTAACCATGTCGTTGTAGTTTCGGCGACGACTGTGTTCTCCTCGCTTAATGTTAAGTACAATATTCTTTGGTGTTCTGTGCGATTTTATATTATTTTCCCTTTTTTATATTTTTGCATTGCTAACAGACTCCGATTGATCTTCTACTCTTGTTGACTTGGCATTCGTTTAATGGACTTGGAATTGCATCACGTTTTGAATCTGTTAATGGAAGTGGCAAAATATCTTGTCTCTCCGACCTTTTAAAAATATATTGAAGGCTGTACTTATTTATATTTATGTAGGCGAATGAAACGACATTATGTTTCATCAAGTTACGTTTTGTTAGATTTTACTAGTCCAAGCATGTTAGCCGAGTGATCATTGTTCTTTATGTATCCTCAGCTATGATCAGCTGTGTTTACATTTTAGGTCATATTTAGGGTCATGAGATTGAAACACCATTTTCTGAATTTATATATTTTTTTAAATTTAACTAAAGCAGAGATGAAGAATTTTGGAAAAAAATAAAATCTAATTTTGAAATATTAACACTTACTTTAAGACAGTCATCAGTGATACTTTAAGCGGCCTGCGGATTAGTACCCCCTTTCCGACTAACCTTGTAGATAGACAGTTTAACAAGTGAGAATTATTATTTCTCACTAGTTCATTGTAGAACAACTGAAAAATAGAGTCTCTCTTGTTCGAAGATAGAACTTTTCATAAACGGGCTTAGCTGGTATAAAATATATACGTTACAATGACGTGTTTCCCGACGGTGTTCTGCGTGTCCACGCCGCAGTACACGAGTACGTCGCGCAGGTACACTCCCTCCCACACCGCGTTGCTAATGGCGCCGACTTGCCAGCTGATGCCCTTCACTGGCTTCACCTGCTTTATTTTGGCAAATAGAACAAACATACTTTATATTAGTCATTAGTCTTACGACTGGTTTGGCGCGTACTGTGCCCTAGGCTGGTACAGTACGCGCCAAACTTATTGACTGTTCTGAAGTCAGGCGAATGTTTGCGCAGTACTCAGAATACAGAAAGAACCAGAATCGGCGTTGAACAGTAATTGCAAGCCGTACGCTGTGTCCAAAATCAAAGCATGCGTCCCGCGCCCGTCTCACTTCCCACCCGCGTAATGTTGCTAGCTCAGACATTGTTTACCCGTTTTTGGGGAAAACGTTGAGTATTGGAGATAAGATAATAATAAAATCAAAATTGTGCTTTTCTACATAGGCAATATTTTATATCTGAGTAGGTACAGTCAGCATCATTAGTAGATGAGCAACTCAGGTGTCCAAAAAATTAAACACATTCAAGATACCAAAAACATCTATGCAACAAAACTGTTCAAATTGTTTTGAGCATCATAAACTCCAAATATATCTGAGCAGTCACAATTTCAAATAGTTATTTACAAACTAAAGGTCTATGGTAAGTAAACAAGCTAAACATTCAAAGGTAACTAAGCAACACGTTATTCAGAAAGTCAGGATAGCAACGTAAAATGAATTGTATTTGATTGTTCTTAGAGTCATAAATGGAAAGTTCAAAAATAGATACAATGTGTCCTATTGTGTCAATACAGGATTTTTTCTTTTTCTTCATATAGCTATATCCCTTTCATTTCGTGCGTGACGTCATTGACGTGTCTTTTGTTTATAATATAATCTGATAGTCAAGTTATAGAAAAACATCGTAAGGAAATTGAAACGAGTATTTATTCCACACGAAAGCCATTAAATTCGAAACAATCAGTTTGAATGAAACTGACATTTTTATTTGCTACATTTTCTAGTAGGTATATCTTCAGGAATTGAATCTATACTAATATTATAAAGAGGTAGAATTTGTTTGTTTGTTTGTTTGTATGTAGGAGGTAATCTCCGAAACTACTCATCCGATTTCAAAAATTCTTTCAGCAATAGGAAGCTACGTTATCGCTGAGTGCTATAGGCTATATTTTGGGATAAAAAAAATAGGGCTCCGTAAATTAACGCGGGCGAAGCCGCGAGCGACACCTAGTTTGTAATAAATATGTACCTACAAAATACCTCGGTTCATTTTAACCATGTTTCGGATTGATAACCGTGCTCAAATAAGTACAAAATCTGTTAAACGTCAGTTTAATTACTCGGTTAAAAGATATCTGACGATGTAAAATCAGCCCGACTAAGCACGCACTGAGTTGCTATATGATTTTACGCAAGCGGTTTTCAAATGCTTATTTTTCTATCGTGTCGGCACGAGCTATACAAGAATAGCTCATGCCGTGGTGAAAAGATTAGCCAGTCAGCAAGGATGGTAGCGAGGCTGACTGCTCAGGGTGCGCCGGACGTACCGAAGTATCGTCACTCGAGGAGGCTCTCTTCATGCACCCCTTTTTTTCAAATGTTAAAATCGCGATACAGCTTATCTATGAACATGCACTGTAGCCTGATTTTAGTAGTCAGTTGTCATCGAATCGCATCGAATATACCTTTAGCCAAAATCTAGCACGATACGTTTCAAAACAGTCATTTTAAAAAGAACCGCTAGTGCGTGCGCTGGTATAGAAAGCCATACGCGTTACATTTTTTAGTGGCTCACCGCCTGCCTTTAATTGCAATGCCTGCATTTTAATCTAAATAATGTCACAGGACACTGTACACCTTATAGCGATAACACACTGGCATGGCGGTCGAATCCATATTGCTACAGAGAGACCCACTGGCAGTGCGAACAGTAGCATATACGTGCGTTCGGTTATTTTTAAGCGCGAAATGTAACGCGCTTGAATGCGCGCATGCAAAAACTTAAAAAAAAAGTAAAAACCGACTAAAAAAAACATAAAATTAACAGTTTCAGAAGTCGGTGGCTACAATTTTTTCAGTGTAGAATTGCACCGTCTTCTGAAACTTAATTTTATCTTATGGTAATTATTTTACTTCTTATAGTTTTTTATTAAAGTCGGTTTTTACTTTTTTATAAGTTTATTTTTTATTAAATACGTTTTAGTGCCATAAATTAAACCCTCTCTCCTCCATACTCTCTCTCCCTCTCTCTTCATAACCCTTATTTTTGACTTTGCCGTAGTCGGGTATAATAAGCCCTTTCATGCTACACCTTACACGATATATGTCAAACACTCCGGAAAGTGATCGGAGGGGGGGGGGGGGGTTTGACGCACCCCCTAGTAGTCAGTTACCAACAACACATATTTTAAACAAAGCAATATTAGTTATTTGAGGATTTTGCTTTGATCCGATGAGGAGTTCCGTTCCATATCTCTGAAGTTCATGGTCTAATCATAACAAAATTTATAAGGGACTAAACAGAAAGTACCTATACACTCTCAAACAAAAAAAGAATTTTTCAAATCGGTTCATAAATGACGGAGTTCGGAGGTAATAAATATAAAAAAAAATTACAAACGTATCGAGAACCTCCTCCTTTTTGAAGTCGGTTAAAAACGAGCATAAAACATCAAGGTCTGTAACCGCCCTAAAACGGCTAGGTTTGTAACAGGCCTTAGTATCACTGAGCAATGTATTGAGAAATGGTTATTGTTGACATGTTTTTGAACACTTTAGTTGCTTAGTTACATTTGACTACCTCAGTTGACAAGATGATTTGTTTGCATAGAAATATTTGAATTGCGAGTGTTCAGATGATATTGATACATTGGATGCTAACAATAATTTGAACGCTATTGTTGTGCAGATGTTATTGTATTTTTGAGAGTGTAGAATTATCTGAGTACCTGAACTGCTTCTATGTATCTGATGGTGACTGTACAGTCAGCATCAAATATATAGGGACGAACAGACTGTTCAAAATGATCCGAACAAAACTATAGGGTGTTAACGAATTCATGTAATTCCTTCAAACCGCGTGATCTACTGGTGACACTGATTGACCATGCATGGGATTTTTTCAGAATAAAAAAAAAGTTTTCAAAAAATGAACCATGGTATTCTGTACCTGAGTAATTTTAGCGTCCCAAGATAACTGACTACGTGGAGCAATATCGGGCTAGTCGTGCCCGTCAGCTGTGTTGCCGTGCCTTCATTAATTTATGCATGGCATCGAAATTTTCAATGAAAAAAAAAAAAAAAAAAAAATTTTTTATTAATCTAAATCCCGTGCGGGGTTAATCTATACCATTAATCGATTATGTGGTTTGAAGGATTTACGCGAATTCGTTTACACCCTGTATAATTATGTCAATGAAACAAGGGGCGTTTCAGAATGAACGTAGGACAGGTCAACTGGCATTCTGACAAGAATTCCATTTAGATAAAGTTTAATTTCTTTAGCTGTTTAGGTTATGATGAACAGTCTGTTCGTCGCGATATACCTATTTGACGCTGACTGTACCTGATAAAGAAGGTCTATTAGGAATAAAACACGTTTTAGATAAAAAACGTTTAATTTAAGCCCTCAGTAGGTAATAAAAAGAAGGGAAAATCAAAACTCTTATACTGACAACACTAACAATATGGATGCATCATTCCCTATGACAATTACAAACTCATCAATTTATTGATTAATTAATTAATTGCTATTTGCTAATTAGGGTGGGCGCTGATACCTATATTTACAAGATATTAAGTTATCTTAGCTTGGGTGTCAGCTGTAACTCTTAAAATTAACTATAACTACCTTTCGGCCTATTTTTATTGTAAACTATATTGTATGTAAACTTGAAGGTGCAAATAAACAATTTATTATTATTATTGATTAATTAAATAAGACGATATCTGAATGTGCTACTTAAACGTGAAATGTGATCCCATCCTGTTTTGTTTTTAGCCCCGCTGCATTTTTATAGGTTCGAACGACATAATTTATTATACATAACAAGACATATTACAAACAAAAAAACGGCATAATTTAATTTAATTTGACACCGGTAAATACATGTACTCGTTATGACGTCCCCATAGTAACTGATCGACTGCGCGTCAAACTACTCTGTTTAAGAGTAGTTTTTGATGCTTCAGTATTAGGCGCGATCACGGCTTCTGGTTCTTTCTGTATTCTGAGGCGCAGTACCTACTGCGCAAACACTCGCTGAACTTCAGAGTGGTCAATAATTTTGGTGTGTACTGTACACAACTGTTCTTTGCATGACACGGAACGGAATTATGAAATGAATACATTTGCCATGCCTGACAAGGCCCAAACATGTTTCTTATATTAAGTATATTAATGTAACATCTATTTAACTTCTGGAGTGCAATAAATGTATTGAGTATTGACTTTTATACGAAAAAAGAAATTGGAGAAGGCGCCGAAGTACTCAAACAACTCAAATACTTCTACGCGACACCTTTGTCTAATAATGAAGTATCTTCATTCTACAGTTATCCTGTACAAAGCCCAATTTTTTTTTAAATCTTATTTTTAATGTCTTTGTCTCTTTGCCGGATTTTGATTCCGTCAGATTTTCGTTATAGTGCATTTTTTTTTCTTTTTTTTATACTTAAGTACACACGGCTACACATCAAGCTATACATTTCCAGTTTACACTGACCTCTCATTGTAAGGAAATCCTATACAATGCGAGATCAGCTTATACTGGAAATGTATAGCTTGATCTGTAGTGCGTACCTACCTACTCAACAAAATACGTCCTATAAAATACCAAAACAATTTTATAAAAGTGAAACTCAGTATTTATTAGTTTAGGTACCTTACCTCATTCATTTCGCTCCTTCTATTCCCAGCACACATCAGCGCTGCCCGGACGCTACCCTTCGGGAACATCTCCAGCTGTTCCAAAGTGAAATCTTGAGTTCGTGTGCTGCCGTTCTTAACGATAATCTTGACACGGTGCTGGGTGGAATCCAAGTCTGGAACAGGCATGTGTTGACGCACGTAAAATAATTCGCTGCAAAGAAAAGAAGAGGGTGAGGAATTGTAGTAGATTGTTAGCCATGGGATGGAAGTGATCGATTTCACAATATTGGGGGTAGGGAACAGTCGGATAACTATAACTAGAGCAAAAACCATCAAGCCTCTCGTTTACACTTGTTTTAAATATTGTATACACACGTTCATTAGGTGTAAAGAACAAGTTACAAGTACTTTTAAGTTTTGTTTTACGCAATTTGTTTACAACTTGATTTTAGGTGTAAATCACAGGAACAAATCATGCGTTACATAAGTGAAGACATGAAAAGATGATTGCAATATTAGCGAAGCGAAGTTAACATGTAATAAAAAAAATGATATAATAATGCTAAGGCGGCTTCAAGTCTAGAACCGGTAATTGACAGGACAAAACAAGGTTTTCGTTTATCACTTAACGGCGAGTTCTGATATTCGAAAGCTTGAGTTTGTATTCTGTCTGATCGACTTTGACCTCTAATAAATGCAAAAATACATTCAATCAGAACCCATCACACACACTAAACTAAAACGAAAGCTAAAACTATGAACTAATAAAACTAAAAAACTACAACATACTTGGGCGTATCGAAGTGTGCTATCTGCAGCTTCGCTGGTATTTCCGCGTTGAACGGCTTGCTGGTCTTGACTATTAGCCGCTTGTCTCTGCTCGGCTCTTTGACCCAAAGCTCTTCTCCAGAATGGTCAACAATGTCGTCTTCGTGGAGGTTACCTATGAATGTGCTATGGAGGTTTTTATTGCGAACTCAGGTACAGTAAGGCCGATTGTGTGAAATGAAGGGCGTTTTTGGAAGCTGTCTTTTGTGACATTGTAATTCTAGTCTATTTGAAATAAATGAATTTTGGAGTTTGATTTATCTGGACCACCCTGAACTTTTTGCAGGTGGATAAGGTGCAATACGGGTGTAATTTCTCAGAAACAAAATGGCATTCAATTAAATTTGAATTAACAGCATCTTACGATCAGCCACTAGTCAAGCACAATTTATTTTATAATTTTTACAGTAAGTGTTGCCTCCTGAGTATACATACGCGAGAGTCTGGAGGGCATGTTCGAGGTGGCCAAGATTGGATTGAAGAAGGCAATTTCAAGCCAATTTTCTTTATAATTTATAGTTTGAGAGTGCTAGCAGACCGACTTCACAGCCATACAGAGGGAACGGCCGTTTCCGCAAGAAGTTCGGTATAAAACTGTGCGGTGGTGTGCAATTTGCTTGCTAACTGTAAACGTGAGCTCGGTTTTTAGTGCCCTAACTACTGTTTAAACCAGGTGTTTATAAGCTGGGGAGTTTGTGGAGCGGCTTCTTCTTCCCCCAGCTTAAACACTAGGAACCGTTAAATGGCGAGTGTTTTTGAGGGCTGTCTTTTTTTGTTTGACGTTCTAGTAAATAAACCGTATTTTAGATTTTGTTACTCATGAAAAAAATCGCAATGACGCGCAAAGAAAGGTTCTTTCGAAAAAAAATACGATCCATATTAGCCTTAATATTTTTGGTACTATTCCACTCAAACTTTACAACTTCAAGTCAAATAAATACTCACCTATTCTATAAGTCTCCAGCAGCCTGTACACCTCTTCCGTCTTGTGCATGCCGTACACGTTCCAAAAGGGTTCTATACTAAGGCCGGCAGCGTTCATGATCTGATCCCCACCAGGGTGGGAGGTGAGGAATGACGTCACGTCATAGACGCCATTCTTGTACGTCACCCAAAAACTTTTCCTGTGGAGAGAAATTAAAGATATTCCAAGTCGGGTTGATCAAAATACCAAAAAGTATAGGCAAATTGATCTTTGTCTAAATCTTGTTGGTATTAAATTGGTCGTCATAAAGATGAGGTACACACACCTCATACCATATCACATACTACCACATACCACATCATAACATATTGCGTTCAAACGTAGTGTGCGCAGGCGCATATCTACTGATGATTTTTCTTGCTTTTTAAATAACTGCAGTCGGCCCACTTTCTGATACGCCTGCTAGGTCCAGCCCTCGTTTTTGATGCCCTTGATTACAGGGAAGTGCATTCTACGGTGGGTATAGTATTTTTGCAATCGGGAATAATGACATATCATCATGATATTGCTAGTAGCATATGGGCTTATCATTTAACGTGATATAAATATACGATAAGGCTACCCTGGGGGCGATTGGTAAAGAAATGATACGTCAAGATAAATATCAATAAATTGAAACATGTTTGGTGTTATATTTATTGAATTTCAGCGTTTTTTTTTCTTTCTTTATTCTATTTTTTATTAACCATTTGATATTAGTCTCGTAGGTACTGTTTTGTATGATCTATCTTTCACGTCTTCCTTGTCCAACCGAAGGTTTTCTCGAATATATCGCTATTAGCGATAAGATGGCCATTGTTTTAATTTACATTGTTCATGATTTTGGCTATTGTTATGGCGTACAATAAAGCCTCGTTGGTCTATTGGTCGCAAGTGCGAGTGCTGAGCGTGAGGTCCTGAGTTCGATCTTTAGGTCGAGCAAAGTGTTATTGGGTTTTTCCGTGTGGAATTCCTCAGTAGCAGCCCGGAGTCTGGCTTTGTATCCGGTTGATGGCAATAGGCTCGCCCACTATTACATGGGACTTAAACATAGCGGCGAAATGAGGGTAGATATCCTATACACCTCTGCCCAACCCTTCGAAGAATACAGGCGTGATGTTTATGTACAATAAAGCATATTCTATTCTATCTTGTTTCTTCTTAGTCTTGTCAATGGATTTAAATGTATTGAACGTACAATACTTAAAAGAAACCCATTCCAATATTGTCTTTATCTATTTTCTGACTGATCTCAAAAACTACTGGACTAATAATAGTGTAAAGCTGTCAATATTTATTAAATTTGTGACCTTTTAACATAAAACGCTAATTCCGTATACAAATTCACATAGCGTTGACGCAATTGTTGTTGACACTGTTTTGTTATCTACAATTACTGCGTAAGTAGTTGTGTTTTAAATAGTGTGACGCGCTCAGTTGTGGACTAAAATAAGTTTAACACATTAGTCCGTAGGCAAGACATATTGGTGATAGCAGTTTGTCGTATTAGAGTAAACGCGCAGATACTGATGCGACTACGGCAACGACGACGACCCGCATGCGACTCATACTAATTTTGAATTTTTGTGTTATCCTAACTTTCGTGGTACACATTCGCTAACCGTGTTTCTATAGGTATTATGTAGTATGTTGTATACAAGGTTAGTCGGAAAGGGGGTACTAATCCGAAGCCCACTTATAGTATCACTGATGACTGTTTGAAAGCAAGTGTTAAAATTTCAAAATTCGATATATTTATTTCCAAATAAAATGATTCTTATTTTAGTTTTTTCAAAAATTCTTCAATTCTGCTTTAGTTACAAATTCAGAAAATGGTGCTTCTAATTTATGACCCCAAATTTGACCTAAAATGTAAACACAGCTGATCATAACTGGGGATAGATAGATTTTAGAGATTTTTTTTGAGATTTTTGAACAACTGTTTCTCTTAAACTATTGAGTTTTGGGAAAAGTTGTAGAACAAAAGTTATTCATTATTATGTGTACTTTAACACCCTTTCGGATTAGTACCCCCTTTCTGACTAACCTTGTATATCTACATTCAAGTTATATTTATGATTATTTACGGTTTACTCACGATTGCACGACTAGTGTCGAACTCAAACGGAGCCTTTAATCATAAGCTGATCACGCGGTGAGGTCGCGAGTCGAACTCCACTTGGGTAGCGACAGCGACATACACGGGAACGCTGCGACCGTGGTGCGTCCTTGTGTTTGTTGTGTTTTATCGGTCGCGGTCGCACCAGTTTGCGTTTGCTCTTAGCACACAGACGATTACGGCTGCGAATCCGTTAGTCACGTTTTGGATAGAAACAATATTACAAGACACACCTATTATTATTTACGGAAAAAACTTGTTTGTTCATACATAGTAACAATAATTTAATCATTATTTGAATACGTAATCTTGACCATATCTTAACAACAACACAGTAGTATAATCTATGTTTTACAAGCTCACTTATCTACAGATTGTTGACTAAACATGTGATAACGTGCTATATCTTACTTGTAGGTACACATGTACCACACCTATCAACAGGTGTTGATCTTGTCAATTTAATTTGTGCAGATTTTATCCACCGAGAATATTTTTCTATTTGAAATTGAATACTCAATTGTAAACTTAATTACTGGAACTATTATCTTATCTAGGTACCTACTGTTTTATACTGTATTTGAATTAAAAAAAATATCACCGCTATGCCATAATTTTAATAACTTTATAATAGTCGATCAATGCGAGCGTTTTTCCAGAACAATCGTGAGAATATAAGCGGGGTTGAGTCCCGAGCTGCTGTATTGCAAGTAGGGATATAACATTCGGATTAAATTTTGAATTAAGTAGGTGTTAACATCTACGCTTTATACCTCCTGTTGCTTATCGATGCATGCTACGTTAGATCTTGATATGAACGATTAATTATAGATATGAATCGTAATGTAGATAAAATCAATATTAATCATTGTGTTTAATTTATGAAAAGTTGTGATAGGTACAGGACATATACAAATATTAAAACATGACGACCCAGGTTGTGAATCTCTGTATCTAGACCATCTATTGAGACTCCAAGAGAAGCCTAACAATATGTTGTTGGTAGCATACTGTGAAAGCTAATGTAAGAAGCAACAAACAAAGATATATTATAAAGATTCAAAATGTGGACATAAATACAAAATTATCAGAGTAGAGCTAAGGAAAAATAAACGGCATACACCACATATTTGTCCTACAAATGTAACAGACAAAGTTACCAATTTTTCCTTTAAATATTTGTTAAGGTAATTCCAGCATACTCGTACGTCATAATGACGTGTCCGCACGTGGCTAGACCAATTAATTACCTAAGAATCATTGACGAAAAGCATCGACTGATAATAGCACTTTTTTGCATTTTTTCTTGGTAGATGCATTGTTAATCATAGCATGACGTTTTTCACTTACTTAGATGGATACTATTACTCTTAAATTTACTCTTCCTGGGTCGCTAAGACAGTTTTTTTTTCCTGAGTAATATTTCTTAGAATATTTATAGTACTTAAGTATAGGTATATGCAAGCAATTGTGTAAGTTAGGTGCAGTCTACAGTTGCAGCCTAGCAGTTGAATGCTTACCTTTTATGCATGAGGGTGTGGATCAGAATTTGATTATCATTTGATTAGGTTCTCGATGGTGTGTGTAGTTTACCAACCTGAATAATGTCAGCGTGGTGGACTAAGGCTTAAACCCTTCTCATTCTGCAATGAGGCCCATGCCCAGCAGTGAAACGATAATGGGCTGATTATGCTATGATAGTAGTAACTTACTTATTGTCATGTTTCATAACTTCGTCAGCCCTGAAGGTAGGTAGGTCAGGCCTCTTCTGCCCTGCCTCAAATGACGCATTTCTACTGTCTTTTTTACTCTTTCCATCAGCATCTTTTTTGTCCAACTTATCTGAAATATAAATGTACAATCTGCAATAAAAATAAAGCCCATAATATTTTCTTGTGTTTATTATTGATTATCCTGAAGGTTTACCTATTTAAATGGAATCATCAACTGGTTGAATGGTTGTGCATTTTCATGATTATGATAATTTAAAATACAAAGGTTATTAAGGATTATTTTGATCAAATGGTAAGTTCATGTAAGTCCCTGGTCTCCATTCAGTCATGATTAACATTCACTTATGCACTTGAAGGCAAAGTGACAGTGATAACACAAACTTAACAGCAACTTAAAATTGAGTGGCATTTGAGTACTTATTTGGCCTTTATTAACATATTATTATGTATTGAGGAAACTCAAACTATGTCTCAGAATTTCAGCATGTACCTTTGTTTGTTTAGCACTGTGACAAATACTGAATACGTGATGAACTAGGTCATCAAGTTATTTCTTTGAATTGACTGATAACACTTTGTTTATTACACAGTTACTTGTTCATGTTGTTTATATATCTATAGAAGAACCAATTTTAAATGTGTTTTAAGTATATTGCTTAAAGGCTGATTTACACAAGAATAGTTTCACGAAGCAAGTCTCATACTGTCTCTGTTTTCACTGCCAAGAAAGACAAAGTCAGAACGAGCCTTGCTTTGAGAAACTATCCTCGTGTAAATGAGCCTTTAGGTACAATGGGACTGGCATGCCCTTATTGGGTGAATGTCTCCAATAATAAAAAAAGTACATGATTGCATTAAATAATAAGTTGCTTATTTTGCTATGCAGTCTCCAGCAAGTACTTAGGTACTTGTACCATGCCTTTACATAGAGTGTTACAGTAGGAATGTTTTTCAAATTGTTAAAGGTGTCAAATAAGATAACTATTTGGTAGGTAGGTATTCAGCCATACATTGTACAATTAACAACATAAGTTGGTAAACAAGTAAACAGAGACAAATTATCCTCAGCTGACTGAATATTCCCAAAAGTACAATACAGTTTTAAATTGTAAAAGATTCAACACTGAATTTAATTTAGTCATCATTTTGTTAAAAAAAATCTATTGTTCATCTACTTTTGTTGCTGACTGTACAGTGTAATATAAAATAGCAAAAAATACTAAGAGACAGACTAGGTAATTAAGCCAGTTTTTTTTAATTAACTAGATATTTGAAGTGGCCTTCAAAAGAAAAATATTACCTGCTAAAGTGGTTCCAACTACCACGGAACTAAATAGCACTGTTGTAATTCTTTTATAGGTTCTATAGTCTTTTTCTTGATCTCTATGGCCATATTGTTCTTGGCTCTGGACTTTTACTGCAGTAGCAGCAAGGTTAATGAATTTGTTCTTTTGGTTAATTGTTCTGGAATAAATATTATTTATTAATTTTTTAACACTACTTGCATACAGGAAACAGGATAGAAATATTGTAGGAATGTAACAAAGGAACAGATTTTTTCTGAAGATTTTGTTTAGTTGATTTGCAATCATTTTGAAAATCTACTTTATTGATCAACACTATTTCTGTAAAGTATACACCTTCCAATAAATAAGTAATATTTACAATAAACATTTCAGATACATTTTAAAATTAATTTCCACTCATTTATTCATCATCATCATTCTACCGAAAGACGTGAAATATTAGACATAGGCCTACCCCAAGCATCACCACATTGACCGGTTCTGTGCATCTCGCATCAAGCAGGTTTCCGCGACCTTCACCAGGTCATTGGACCTCATTTATTTAAGTTTTTTTTTTTTTTTGAAAACCTCACTAAACTTTGAGGCAGTTTACGTTATATCTTAGTGTAGAAAATATATAATTAAAAAAGAAAACTGTATGTACGTAAACTCAAAATCAACACTAAATACCAATAGGTGAGTGACACTTTTTAAAATATTCACAGACAAATTAATAATTACGCACTTAAAAATAGAACACGTGTAAATTAGCCACCGTTTTCACTGACCTACCTTAGCAATACACTTTTAAGCGACATTTTCGTCGAAATTCTTCAAAACACTGAGCGAGCATAAACGACGTTTACATGATAAACTTGTAAAAGTAAAACTGTTTGTTATCGACTATCACAACAGTCTTCCGACCTTGAATACTGAACCGTTTGTGGCGACCTTTTATCATTTATTTATTATATTTATCGTAATCGCACACAGAACAGACAACTCGCGACCGCGTTTCGGGAGAAGGAAAATTTTTCGTAATGATGACATCTGTCATAATTGACAATCAGCTGACTTGACTTCATACGGAAAGCTTTTTGATGCGTTTAGTGTTGCTCCCTTAAGCGTAATAATATATTACTGTACAACGCTGCTCCAGAATTTAATAGTAATTCTAAGTTATTCTATAATCCTACATGCTCTAATAAAATAATTTATTGAAAACCAATGATAGAAAAATAAGAATATATTCTCTCATTTGAAACTACGTAGTCCCTACGGGTTCCGTATTATCTTGGTGGAAATCATCTATTGTTTGAAAACAGCTCGTTATTAATCATATTAAAGTCGTTCTGCAATAATAAAGATCAAAAGTGATTGATGAACTGAATAGCGACAGGTAACCGCTAATAGATTATCGTTTATGACGATATATTCTTCACTGACTTACAACCCGCACCAAACCAAAGAATGTTTTTTTCTGGATCGTGATTTAATACGAATCGTTTTGATTTTTTCAGTAGCTCATAAACATTTACGACCGCATTCACTCACTAGCTCACGAATCGTGTAAAATTACGACTAGGTACAGACGCCAGCACAAAGCTGCTACAATCTGTCTTTCTTTAACAGATTTTCAACTTTATCGCAAAAGCATTAGGTTCAAGGTTGATTGCGAAAATTTGACAGTTTTGGGTACCTTGATGTGCTGGCGTCGCGTCTGTACGGTAAAAAATACGAATCCGTCGGGACGAATCGTCTTGTCGTAATGTGAAAGTCTATTCGTTTTTTGACAGAGCGGTTTCTTGCGATTATATAAGACCAAGTTTATGACGAATCGTCAATGACAGATGTATAATCGTTTTGACGAACTGTATTAAATAACGATTTGGTTTATTACGATTTTTGCAACATTTTATTGATAACGAATCCTCATCAATGACTGTATGTATGATGTATGATGGGTGTAGGTATGTAGGTATTGTGTGAACGGGCTGTAACGAGACAATAAATTATGGACAGTTGAAAGAATAGGTTAGGTACTTAAGTAGCCCCATAATAGAATAGGTAGTGAATATCTTCTTGTCATCATGTACATTAACATCTATTCACAATGTTTATCATGTCTGTGTGAATTCATACTGACAAGCTAAGTAACCTTTGACTAATCGGCAATGGTAAGAGTTCCCGCGTCGGGATCACAATAGATTACCTGTTAAGTACCATGTCTATTGGCAAAAACCACTCCATATTTGCACATGTTGAAACAAGTGATGTAATAGGTAAGTATCATACCAATTAAGTACCAATACTAAAGAAACTAAAATGGTGGCAGAGGCCGAACATTAGTCATGAATTTCTTAGCTATTTATAAAGATGAAAAAAAAAAACAGTTTTTTTTATGTGTAACATTTCTTTAAAAATATCCATTTTAAAAAGCAGCACTGCAGCAGTCAGTCTCGGTCTCTACAACTTTTCTTTTTGCCCTTCGAAAAGTTCTAAATACAGGCTTTAGAATAATAACTAAAGAAACAGGCAACATTACCACAGATTAAATAATAGTTAATTAGTTATCGAGTTTTGGCGGGAAATCGTCCAGTGAAGTTCGGTGTTTATAATATTAATTATTCGAAAAAATACTCATAGTGGTTATTAATACAAAAAACAGATAGTTATTATGTCATAAGTGAATATTATGTGGAATTATTGAAATAATTGCTTTAAATACAGGGAGTGCCATTGAGAATATTGCAGTGGAATAGGCCGTCTCGCAGTGTGAATTAACTGCGTAGGTCGCCAGAAACTCCAAGAAATAATTAAATGTATCACACCAGCATTTCATTATTATACTTTAAAAATAATAGGAAACAAATACTTAGGTTAGTCCTTACGAAATAGTACCTAGGTACCTACAGAAGGGTGTAAAACATAAATAAAAAAATAGTAATGTACCTACTGCCTACTAGTACCTACGTAAATAATACTGTTCGGAAAAGATTGCAATGCGAGTACTTAATTTATGAAATCTACCCGCATTCTGTTATTTTGAACGGTCTTCCGGCCCTTGCTGGGCTAGTTCTTTGTTATTCAAACTTTGATAAACTTGTTAAGATACTGATCAAGGGCGCCGACTTCGTGGGTCCAGCACCCATGAGGGGTAAATAGTGGGTGCGGAGCACCTATGACCATAGCCATCAAAACTAATTAGTAATCGGCTTTGAGTGATATCTCTACAACCTCATCTATCGCGCGGCAAGACGTCTACTACTTACGTAGGTTGCGTTTACTTGTAAATATTTGAATTTATTATAAATTTATCTACATTTGTATGTACCTATCTACCTTCGCCGTCCGGCATACCGTCGCGTCCTCGCCGACGAGGCCCGTCGCGACATCCCACCGCCGCCGGTCACCACGATCCACCGAGTTCTCCCGTCGTAGAGCCGCGAGTCTCTTCAGACTCCGCAGTCACACCAATAATTCAGCCCTCATCAAGCTGTCTCTTCCCCCCAAGCCCCCGCCAGCAACGCCCTAAGCCGAGGTCCGAGTCCCACTAAGGGTCGCCCTTAGTGCTGTTGTTGCAGGTAGTCATGATGTTAGTGTAGTACAAGCATAGAAGTACCTATAACGTACTACAAGTAGTTAGCTTAGGTTAAGTATTTTACTTCCCCTCCAGTGGCTGGAGACCCTTCAGGTCTCGCCAATAACTGCCCGGTTACGTAGAAACGATCCCCTAGGACTACGTACAGAAGTCCAATAGAAAAAAAAGGTATCTACCTATCTTGGTATGCGTTCTTTATTGTTCAATCAAGCATCTTTAAAATGCAACATCATTTTGCCCTACTGCCTGTCTGTTAGCTTTATAACATGAGTTCTATTAAAACTGATTTAGACGTGATTTTCACCTTATAAAAATCACGTAGAAAATTTAAAAAAACACAAAATACCTTTTTATCCCGATGCGATGTTTCGACCGAATTACACCGGCCGTGGTCACGGGTAGAGTCTAACCGTGACCACAGCTGGTGCATTTGTCTTGTCGCACTTCGCCAGTCCTTTTGAACGAGTCATCAAATAGGCATGAGCACCTACGGGGTTTTCTAAAAGCCGGCGCCCCTGATGTTGAAGGCAATTATTAATTAAATATGAAGTACACGCAGAGTGCGGTATGAAAATCGTGCGAAAATAATTTAATGTGTACCTACTTAAGTTCTAAATCTTCACATGTAGTAGTTTCGGTTGGGGACAAGCATAATCCGCGGAATATGACGTCAATCAGCCCGCGTTGGTAAACAGGACAATATTATTCATAATTTCGTGAGTGAGAAGTGTTCAGTGAAACGTGCTTGAAAAAGTGAAAACTCAAGGCTTCTCCACGTGTGTGCTTGTGTGTTCGTGTGTGCGGTATTAGAACCAACCTAAATTGCACAGGCCTGAAGTCTGAACGACTGCACGTGGCTATGGTAAGTGATTCATGTACTTTTTGTAGGATCCACAGGGTTTAACAATGATGTGCACTCCATTTGATATAGACGGATGAATATTCGAATTACCTCAACATTTTTGCGTTGTTAACATTATAAGTAGTAGTTAGTTTCAGATTGTTTTTGTTCTTGTCTCATTGCTTGATGGCAGTGGTATAGTTAAGGTTTTCATAAGCATGATTGGAGTTTTAAACGTTTGCATTCTTAACCTTGGGATGATGATCATGATGTTCTTAACTTTTATTAAGGTTTTACGAATAGTGATCTAAGCACTGCATTGCAGTCTACCGATTACGTTAATAGCTTTAAACGTTGACTGGATTTCATGTAAACAGAGCTTTACATAATTATTATATTAAATGCATGTTCACGTTCACAGTTAGCAATAAGGAGTATGAAAAAATATTATATTTGCACGTCGTTAACCTCTTTCTCATGTTCTAATGAGATTTTAAAGACTTTATGCATTAGTTTAACTATTCTGCACGTAAAATAGCGCACGTAAAATAGTAGCTATTTCACGTTTTAAAGATTTGTTTTCACTTCTAAAAGGTGGGTAGGTATGTACACGTGATTTGAAGTAGCATCGTGTCCCAGTGTTTTGGATTTTGCCGGGTTGGTACGAAGACCCACTTTGTTTAGGATTTTGAACAAAGTGGTTATCAGCAGAGTCTAGATTCAGGATTATGTCAGACGTAGATTTCTACTCACATTAGACCATCGGAAGAGCCTATAAAGAATATACAATTTATAAAAATTACAGAGAATTAAGCTTTTAACTATAGTTAAAAGCTTATTTAAATCTCTTGCTTCCCTGAATACGGTATACCGTATTCAGGAAAGCAAGAGATTTAATGTAAACAAGAACTACCAAGAAATTCTTTGAAAAGTAGGTAGTTGCATGTTTACATTTAGTCTTGCTTCCCTGAATAAGGTATAGGTGCTGGCAATACGTAATCTAAGTACTACATGTAGATAAAATATATTAAAACAAAGAAGACGCGGTCTAGTCAATAGGCATGTCTGGGTAGGTACCTGTAGGGTAGACCGGAGACAATTGAAACACGTTACGATTGGAACAACTCAAATATCTCGGAAACCAATCTAACTAGACGTGTGATGTGAAACTCGTTACTCGGTCAGACATGTTTGCATCTACCATCAAAAATACTCTATCTAGTCTGCGAGCGACATAGAAGGAATGAGGGCGAAAAAAAAATTAGCCCCTAGAAGTAAGTACTTATTTATGATTTCATAATTTTCGTTCTAACTTTTTTAACTTTCGTTTTTTCATAGATTTTTTGATTTAATTTTATTATTTGTTCATCTGGCAGTGTTTAAATTATAGTGGATTACCGTTAAAGTCGTTTTAAAAACATTGTATTGAACCTTGAAGTACCTATATTGTGGCGGTTGGGGTTGATTGAACTACTGTTACTCGGGACGATTGAAACGTTTCATTTGTCCTGGTGTTTCAACTGTCCTCACAGTATTTCTTACTGTACACAGTTATATTTTTATAAAAAAATCGTTTAATTTAAGTCACATATTACAATTGTCTGATAGATCGCATTCTAAGTTCTGTACCGCACGAATGCTTATTATGGAAATGCACTATATAAGTAATAATGGTCTCATTCATATGCGAATAAGGTAAAATTGTTTCAATTGACCCCGGTCTACCATACTTTTCTTAGTTCTTCAATTCCACGCGTCGAAAAATACGTCTAGAAACTAGTTTATCAATAAAATCCTTTCATTATTACATTCCGTCGCGCACAGCAGTGTTTTATTGCGCTTCTTACGAGTAATAGCCTCTCGAACTAGGTACAAGTGGAATAACGTTTACCTATGAGTATATCCTCTGTTGGGAACATGTAGGGGCAGTTGGAAACACCTCTAGAAAAAGTTGTTTGCAGTTGGAGTTTTGTAGTACTTATTACTTTTATGCAGGTTTGTAGTAGTCTTTCTTCTTTATTTATATCCTGCAATAAGTTTTTATGTTGGGCGCTGAACTTATGAAAAATATAATAACCAAAACAATATTATTTAATATACAAACGTACAAAACTATCGGTTTGTATAGTAGACAACACAATAATTGGAGTGATATAGGAGGTACCTACATTCATTGAATGTATTTGCATTTACTGCCCTAATTTAATAATACTGTAACAGTTAAAGTGTAATATATAATTAAGCTCAAAAAAACTTACGTCAATTAAAACAATTAAATTTTTCATGAAATATCTCTCCCCTGTCGTATTTCCCCTGGGAAAAAACTGCCAGGGGAGAGATTCACTGACCAGGGGAGATAATATATTTGTACAAACTAACTCAGATGTAGCTAATTTCTATCAACGTGAAAAAATTTGAAGATTGTGGAAGTATATTAACGACCTCGGCTGCAGAAAGCAAAAAAAACTAGCAATTTGAAGTCCCAATGTTGTGGAGACAACGGTCAAATCATGCTACGGACTGTTACTTTTGCCTCACAAAAACTTTAGATTTTAACAACAAAAACAAGAAGCATATACAATACCCTGATATTGCGTCAGTCACAAAACCTGTGTTGTATTCTAACGGGCCACCCATCATTGGATTACCTATCATTGCCCAGCAGTTCTAGTAGAGAAAATGAACTAGAGCACAAAAAAAATATTTAAAAATGTTTTTTAAGGATTGATAGTTGCAAAAATGTGTAATAGAGATGTAATAAATATTTTAAAAACTTGACGTCCTAATTTTTTTCCACTTCAATATCCAACTTAGGGTTAATTATTCTACCGATACACATTGGTTTCATCTATGGGCAAAAACCGTTGTAAAGTAGTGTAATTAATATGAAAGTCTGACAAAAATGATAGTCTGATTATAACTGTTAAGCACAATGTTTAATAAAAGTTGATCTAATTTACTTTATTATTATTTTATTGCATCAAATTCTCTCCCCTGCCCGATGTATTTACCCTGGCCTTCTAAAAAGTACCAAAATATTTATAAATTGACTTGCCCTTACATGAAAAGGTACATAAACGGGACAAAAATCGTAATATAAGTATTTAATGAAGAAAATCCCATTTTGCTCCTTGGCCGTGTCCTCTATGGACTTAAAACCTCTTATCGTAGAATCACCCGGATAAAGATGCTTTTATATAAGAGGCTTTTAGTTATACAGTCCGATTTTAAAAGTACGTATTCGGAAAAAGACTTCTTGGGTTGTCACAAAATAGGTTCTATTCTGCGGTCGAGTTGTCTAATTTGGCAAGTTTTGACATTAAAGACATTCAGTTATTTCAGTTACTGCAAGATTAAAACATGCTTTTTTTTTTTTTTTGACGGCACGTTTGGTGCAGTGGCTAAGTGATTGGCTTCTGCGCTACGGGTCGTGGGTTCGATTCCCACACGGAACAAAAATTTGTATGGCCTACAGATGGTTGTTTCGGGTCTGGGCGTTTGTTTGTGAGATTTGTGTCTGTAAACGCACCCACACTAAGATTTCTCTTGTATCGTGGGTGCGTTTACAGACACAAATCTCACAAACAAACGCCCAGACCCGAAACAACCATCTGTAGGCCATACAAATTTTTGTTCCGTGTGGGAATCGAACCCACGACCCGTAGCGCAGAAGCCAATCACTTAGCCACTGCACCAAACGTGCCGTCAAAAAAAAAAAAAAGCATGTTTTAATCTTGCAGTAACTGAAATAACTGAATGTCTTTAATGTCAGCAACACAGTCGTTTGAACTACCAATAAATACCCATTTCATGGTAACTCAAGAGATTTTTCTAACTGTATTCGTATTAGATAACGCATACCTACCTATACAATGGACAGACGCGGTCAAAGAAGAGACCGGGGCGAAACTACAGGCAGTCGTTCGTCGTGCTTGTGATCGAACAGCCTGAAGAGAAGTGATGTTGCAAACGACCCACGATAGCAACGTGCCTCAGTCACGAGAATACGACAAAAATGATGATGAATCATATTCAGAGAAACTGTTCACAAAGAAAGTATAACAAGGAAACTCCTGTGTGTGTGACCCACGTACTCGTATGTACGATGCAATGATTATATCATATTCAGGGAACCATACGCCTGAGGCTACACGTAGCAGCGATGCGAACTGCGACACATAAGCGATTGAAACAAATGTATTAATATTCACGTGTGTGGCTACAAAAATCGCTGTCTTGTGTAGTCTAGCCACATACGAGAACATCCATTTCTTTGATTCAATCGCTTATGTGTCGCAGATCGCATCGCTGCTAAGTGTAGCCTCAGCCTAAGACTTAATGTAGGCAAATCCTACTCACTTTACTATTTCGTGTAATTGAGGCATCCTAACAAAGAAATTATTATTTGAAAAGTGGGTAGTTGTATGTTTATGGTATCTATAGTTAACTAATGGATAATGGCTTGCTATTTCATTAAAACTAAAGTCCCAGAATATGAGATCTTTGTTTGGGTCGTAAGTGGTGGCTACTAGTATTGACGACTTTAATAACTTCCTCGAACCTCCGTTGTTCAGCCTTCATTGCATTTGTCTGACTCTATAGTCAGCCGTAAGCCACCGGAAGCTTTTAGCCATAGCCAATCGCCTGTTGGCCGCCAGCAGCGATAGATAACAGCGGATTGGCTTATGAATTATTGGTCGCATCATTCCCCTCTCGCGTGCCGTAGACAATCGCCGAGCTTACAGCGATTTACCTATAGATATTACGATGAGCCTTTACTGTACGAGGCAGTCATCGCTAGGGTGAGTTCATGGATGCTTTTATATAAGAGGCTTTTAGTTATACAGTCCGATTTTAAAAGTACGTATTCGGAAAAAGACTTCTTGGGTTGTCACAAAATAGGTTCTATTCTGCGGTCGAGTTGTCTAATTTGGCAAGTTCTTTAACATACAAGTATGAAATAACGGCCGTTTCAGTAACCTATAATCTGTCGGCGGTTTGCCTTCTATGGCTTACTTCATTACTTGTTAAATTTCTATCTATAGTAGGGTAAACCATATAGGTTAGTGAAAACGGCAGTAAGACTATGTTTTTGTGTGTTAGCACGTGAAGGAAGTTCATGACTTTCTGTAGATTTTCCTGGAAAGATAGATTTGCTTGTATTTATAGGATAATATATTTCAAGGGTATCGTAAATTAGGAACATTAGGTAGAACGAATTCTTAGTATTTACTCCCTTTAAAGCCCAACTATAAATAAGTTGATCTCCCGGTAATTCTATTTTGTCTAACCTTGTAATCTGACTTTCAATATCAGAATATCGGAGTTCAGATTCTAAGGTTCATTCTGTCTAGCCTTTTTCCCAACTATGCTGGGATCAGCTTAGAAGCTAATAGACGGAAACTGATACTTGTGTTTTTTTCTTTAATCACAGACCACAGACACTTTAATAGCTCCTTGTAAAACAGTTTTACTTATTTCTGTCGCCAAGCAGCATTGCTATGTTTCAGTTTGAAGGATGTAGGTGTCGGTGAAATTACAGTCACATGAGACTTTTCAACTTTGTCTCTGGGTTGGCAACGTATTAGCAATATTCGCAGTGTGGTAGGGGTAATATAGGCAGTGGTTCAATTATCGCCGCCGAGGTTGGCCCAGAAAGAGGTGGCGAGATGACCTAGACGCGTACCGGGTGGGCTGGTTTGAGGTGGCACAGGGAAAGAGTACATAGAAGAACTTGGGGGAGGCCTTTGCCCAGCAGTGGGACAGTAAAGGTAGACAATAAAAAAAAAACACTTAGATCAGGCTGTCGGCTTCTCTATCAACTTATTAATACGAAAGACCAAAGTGCATCATGAATATACTTATTCCTTAAATACATATTTAAAGGCCCGTGTGCCGCACAAAATATGTCAAAAAATATTTCATAGGTACAACAAATTTTTATTTTTACGAGCCCTAATTCTTATTTTATGACCGACATTGCGGGCATAATGGTTTCACCTTCAGATTTTTTGGACCAAATAATCGTTCACTTTTATGTCATTTTCCCATCGTGTTGAATAGAAAACTATTATTTTATTTTAATAAAATACTTTTATGGGTTTTATGTGGCGCAGTTGTGGATTAGTTAGAGTAAAAGCATTATTTATTACCTATATTTTTTAGACGTAATCAGCCCATTACTGTCCCACCGCTGGGCACGGGTCTCTTCTCGGATTGAGAAGGGCTTAGGCCTTAGGCCACCACGTTGGCCTGTTGCGGGTTAGCAGACTACAGACATCATCGAGAAGAGGATTCCGGCGACTGGGACCGCAATAAACTGGGACCGCGGTCCCAGTTGACGGATCCATTTAATTTTAATATTTTTCTTCCGGCGACTGGGACCACCAATAAATCAATACCAAAACAGTACAGTCATACGAAAAAATGTTCAAAGTAAAAACACTATGATTCAAAAATATCACTTGTACATATAAATATCATTTACTTATCCTAGACATGAACTTATTCCTGCGCTAGTAATAGATTAAGGCGTTTTAGTAATAGATCGTTTTAGTAATAGATTAAGGCGAAATATTTTTAACTCCGTTTTTTTATTTATTTCCAATAATTTATCCTTACAATTTTTATTACATAACATTTCTTATATGTTTTATAATTATTTAAAACAATAACATTTTATATTTCTATGTTAAATAAAAACTTTGTAGAACATAAACTTCAAAACATGTAGTTCAGTACATTTTCTCTTTATAATTTCTCTTATATCTTTGGAACTAGTGAACCGATTTACATAATTCAAACGGAATATTTAGTTTAGACATAACCCTACGCTTTGAGATCAGAATTATTAAAATTTCTCCATAAAAAAAAAAACACATTTTCAACTTACGTAATACAGTACCAACGTTGATTATTTTTATTAAGATTTACGTGTATATTTATATTGTATTTTAACATTGTTAAGGCTGATTTTGTGATAGATAATTACTTACTTGTTGTTAATTGTTGATTATTGCTAACATGATCTATGTTTATGTTTTATTACGTACATTTTAAATAACAGGAACGATACTCAAAGGGTGTTTTTTCATATCATATTCTATGAATGAATGTTATTTTTGTATCAAAGAGTTTTTTCTTTAATTATTAATTTGAAAACGTTTTCGTTTGACTGTACAGTTTTGACTTGAACAATAGATTTTAGTACTGATTTATTGGTGGTCCCAGTCGCCGGAAGAAAAATATTAAAATAAAATGGATCCGTCAACTGGGACCGCGGTCCCAGTTAATTGCGGTCCCAGTCGCCGGAATCCTCATCGAGAACTGCTTTTTTGGAGCACTCTTATTTTTGCAGGTTTCCTCACGATTTTTCTTTTACCGCTAACGCAAGTAATGATCAAATTCATTAATAAAAAAAAAATATAAACTAAAAAAACTTTAAATAAAAGTAAAAATCGACTTCAAAAAGAAACTAAAAGGAGTCAAGTAATTACCATAATAAACATTCTGTAAAAAAAGTATCGGGAATGGATGATTTGTTTATGGTTCCAAATAATTTTTTAGGGTTCCGTACCCAAAGGGTAAAACGGGACCCTATTACTAAGACTCCGCTGTCTGTCCGTCTGTCACCAGGCTGTATCTCATGAACCGTGATAGTTAGACAGTTGACATTTTCACAGATGATGTATTTCTGTTGCCGCTATAACAACAAATAACTAAAAAACAGAATAAAATAAATATTATTAAGGGGTTCCCATACAACAAACGTGATTTTTTTGCCATTTTTATAGATAATGGTACGGAACCCTTCGTGCGCGAATCCGACTCGCACTTGGGCCGTTTTTTTTTATTTTTTTGTTGGATTGGCACAACTGTTTTCCATTTTGGCGCGGAGCTTGAGTTGCATCTGTTATTTAGATTAAATACAGTGCTGTTTTTAGTTAGATCATATCTAGTGCGTACAGCGAATTTCATAATGGACAAAAACATCGAACAAGGTGTTTGTCTTACATTTTGCATCGCCAATGGAATTTCGTATTCGGAGTCACAGAAAATGTTACAGAAGGCTTACGGTGAATCGATTTTATCAAAAACACGTACTTATGAGTGGTACAAAGGGTTCAAAAGCGGTCGCGATGTGATGGAAGATTTGCCTCGCTCTGGTAAGCGTAGACGTTGATGACGTCTTCAACTGAAGTTAACATCGCAAAAGTGAAGGAAATAGTGACTGAAAATCCTCATTCAAGTTTGAGAGAGATAGCCGCTGAACTTTTTTCTGTGTCTCACGAGTCGATCCGTACCATTTTAAATAATCACTTGGCTATGAAACATGTTGCCGCTCGGCTAGGCCCAAAAGACCTGAATTTTCTCCAAAAACTCAATCACATAAGAGTCGCTGAGGACATGCTAGAACGAGTCAATTCCTACCCAACATTCATGAAAAGCATTTTTACTGGTGACGAGACGTGCGTTTAAGTATGAGTTTGACATGCAAACTAGTCAACAAGCTTCGGAGTGGCGCCTTCCAACTGAACCGAAACCGAAAAAACCACGCCAAAGTCGATCAAAAGTCAAAGTCATGTTGACTGTTTTCTTTGACTATCGCGGTGTTGTGCACTTGGAATTCTTGCCGGAAGGTCAAACGGTGAATAAAGAATATTATTTGAGCGTTATGCGGCGTTTAAGAGAGCAAATTCGACGAAAAACCCCAGATTTGTGGAAAGAAAATTCTTGGGTTTTGCATCACGATAATGCGCCTTCGCACAAGGCCATCATTGTGAACGAATTTTTGACCAAAAACTCAACAAATACCATCGAACAACCACCTTATTCATCAGATATGGCTCCAGCCGACTTCTTTCTTTTTCCTAAACTCAAATTACCACTTCGTGGCACCTGTTTTCATTCGGTACAAGATATAAAAGAGAATTCGCGGCGAGAACTGAACTCAATTCCGGAAAAAGCGTTTAAAAAATGTTTTGATGATTGGATTATTCGTTGGCGTAACTGTATCGTTTCTGAAGGAGCATACTTTGAAGGAGATAAAATTAATTTGGATGAATAACTAACATTTTGTGTATTATTGATCTTTTCCCGGTACTTTCTTGACAGAGTAGTAAAATTAACAGTTCATAAGTCGATGGCTTCTATTTATTAACCGACTTCCAAAAGGAGGAGGTTCTAAATTCGAATGAATGTTTTTTTTCAGCGTAGAATTGCACAGACTTCTGAAACTTTTAATTTTATATTATGGTAATTGTTTTACTCCTTTTAGTTTTTTTTTAAAGTCAGTTTTTACTTTCAATTAAAGTTTTTTTATTAAATACGTTTTAGTACCATAAATTACACGGTTTAAAACTTCAAATTTAAATGACACATTCTCAACAACTAGCTAGTTTTCGTTAAGAATAGGTAGGTACCTATTAATGTATAATTATCATGACGGCTCCTTACAAATACATGAAATCTTCTTTGTTCGTGTCTAATGTTTATGTGATAACAGTTAAAACAGAGATTGAAAGTCCTCATCATAACTTTTGCTAGAGGGAAACACAAACCAAAAGAAAGAAAAAAAGAAAAAGTGCTGAATCAATTTCGACAAAATATGGGACCACCTCTGAAGTATGACCTATCAAACAAGAAAATAATCATCAAAATCCATTGGTTAAAAGTACATAAAAGCATTATTATACTATAAAAATTGATCGCTCTGGTCTCTAAAATTTCAAACCTAAATATTTCCAAAGCTGCTTGGTTAAAATCGAGGTCAATATAAAAATAGGATTATTTAGACACTTTCTTTTCGAAATAAAAATACGGAATACAATTAAAATTCACCAGAGAGGTCAACCAAATACGCTAATTTTCAAGCTATACATTTCCAGTATAAGCTGACCTCCCATTGTTCGGAAAGCATGTACAATGCGAGATCAGGTCATACTGGATATTTATGGCTTGATATGTAGCTGTGCGTACAACTTCTTTATTTATGGAGCTCGCTGAATTTACGTACCGACATGCAGAGAATTCAACTCTAAAGTCACATTGGAAAATGAGAACTTGAAAGTACTCATAAGAATAAGTTTCGTAACTACTGTCATTACATTGTGTGAGACAGAAAGTCCTCTTAAAAATTTGTAGGTAAAGTGAAGCACCTATCAAATGTTTGAATGTAACTTCCTTTTGAGATGGAAACTTTAGGACTATAATCTAGGTCGAAGGCAATATCCGTTTAAAAATTCAATTTTTACTTTGTAAGTAAGTAGTTCTCGTTATTTATTTAGATTATTTTTGACAAATATGTGTGGTACCTACTTGCATTGAATGCGTCGAATGCAAGCCTTACCTAGATGCGATGCAATATATCCGCGAGCGGACGGAGTTTATATTGTTTGATGACCGCATTCTAAATCACCCAAAATCGGGACATTTGGCGTCCCAATCATGGGTAAATCGGTACGTGTCTACGGACCCCTGAAAATCGGAACGTCCCGCGCAAATCGGGACACCTGGCGACGCTAGTTGTGGCATAACTTGGTTCTTATGCTTTCAAAATACTAGAATATCTTTATGACAAAAGCTTAATACGAAAGAACTTAATAAAATTCAAGACATTGGTATTTCTTAAAGAATTTGTTCAGTAAAAAGTTTATATATCTGTATACGTTTAAGACTGTGTAACGAGCTCCTATTTATTAAGCCTCACTTTGGAGTGGTCCTAGTAGCCGCGGGCAGGGGCGGATTTGATACGTTGGCTGCCCTAGGCCTATGAAATATTGCCACCCCCTACTCGCTGTAAATCACGAAAAATTAAATGAACTATATGAATTAAATTAAAATAAAAAACAACGAAAGTCAGTAAATGATAAAATTATCTCAATCAATGTTTCAAATACTGATGCTTACCATTTCTATTTGTAAGTAACAATGAATCGTTACACAAAAAATCTTTTGTCTGGTTTGCGATATGCTATGGACACATTTTGAGTTTTTACACTCGCGTTTTTACATTTGAGTTGAGTTTACAGAGTTAGAGTTGGTGGAAAGGTTCACAGAAGGAGCGACTACTAAAAAAAAAACACCCACCAAATTTTGCCGCCCCCTAAATTTTGCAGCCCATAGGCCATAGGCCCGGGCCTATCTGGCTTAAAGGGAAATCCGCTTCTGGCCGCGAGTGTTCTAAATGGTATCATTTTTAGAACAGATGTAGACATCACTAGTAACCCTGTGAAGTTAAGGTATGCAATCAAGGTATTTTCAACAGTTACCACTCAATACTTTCATCTCAACAAATATTGTCAACAAATGCCTACTCTAAACGATTGTCCCTAGCCATTTTTTCAGTCTAACTAGATGTCACTGACTGCCAGAATTTTACTCAGAGCGACTACCATCAGACCTCCGCAACCCAGTTACTGGGCAATGCCAATAACCTAAGGTTTGACCGGTTATTAGACTTTCGGGCATCCAACTACCCGTAACTACTGTCATAGGTATTCGTATGACACCCGGGACCGACATTTATTACATGCTCTCCGAAGTACGGAGGTACTCGATGTGTACCGAACTCTACTGATTGAACAAAAAGTCATATTTAGCGTTTACTATTGCCTGATTAAAACAAGGTATTTAATAAAAATGTATAATGTATTTACAATGAGCAGAGAAGGCAACGCACTTGCTTAAATAGCTATTAATTTGCCAAGGACATGACGATACTTACACGCATACCTATTTTACTCTTGTTAAATATCACTACCATTTCCGGATGGGTACGATTTTTTTTTGTTTTTTTTTAATTGTTTGTTTTGTTTATAATATTTCCTTGCTTATCTGGATTGAAGGAATAAAAACAGTGGCATGGCTCATTGAGGTGTAGGTACCAGTGGCGAAGGGTGAATTTTCTTAAAAGGGAGCCGGACCAAAAAATGCTTACCTTGCTCAAATGTGATGCGTGAATTCCAGTAACTACTCGTTTCGAAAGGGAAGCCGATAGGAATCGAGTTGTATGGATCCTTCGCCACTGGTAGGTACTAACGCTGTTACTAATGGCCATTAGTTAAAAAAGGAGATTACTCCATAGAAGTAATGTCAAATTTCCATTTCTATTAAGGCAGACCTTCGATAGACAGATTATTGATTTCGGCCGTTTGAAGGGAAGCAGCCACTCAACAGGTTCCCAGCACAATGTTTTCGTGTTTTTTTGTGTTCTGGTTTCAGACTATTGCCGCTCTTCAACGAGAGGAACATTCCTTGAGGTTTAACAAGGTAGATACTATCCCGTTAAACGTGGAGCACTTTTACAGTTTTAACTTTTTCCCGTAGTCACTGAGACCCCGCTCCAATCGCGAGGTCCGATTTGCCCGGGACTCGGGACCCGGGGGACGGTTATTGAAAAAGTTGGCGACGCGGCCAAGGGCTGGCCGTGAATTAATGCCGCGCAAATACGGGAACTCTGATACTTTACCTTCGCGAGGACCGCCCAAAAGAAATGTTAGGGATTTGTAAACGAATCCGCGTTCCCCGTACTGATTAAATATTGTAAGACGACAAATTAAAATGTGATTGGTATTGATTTTTGAATTTATTACGAAGACATATATTTTTTTCTTTGATTGCGTAAAGTTAAAGAGAGTGTGTTATTTATTGGAATAAAAGAAGAAAGTAATAGTTTTTTGTATAGGTTCATCAGTCAGTACCGAAAAAAAATATTGAACAATCTTTTTTAAATCAAGATCTTTCACATTTTCCATTAGCAAAAAAATAAAGGTTTCACGCGAATAATAAACAGGATTGAAGGATGACTCCTAAATTTTTGATAAAGCTCTCCCAAATGATGGATAAGGTGAAATATCGGGTAATATTGATTATGTAAACTGGGGTTATAATAAAGTTAATTTAATATTCACCTTGCGTCGAGAATAGGGTTTAGAAGTGGGGCCAACGTTTATTTTTGTAGTAAGTCTTTTTCCGCGTTTTTGCCCCCACGGGCTAGAATATAAACCTCACCACACGCTGGGAAAAGAAGCTTGTCAAAACCATCACTTTCCAAGAAAGTTCAAAAGCGGTATATGGTTAGATTAGACGGCAGCGTGCGCTGTAGTAATAAGTAACCTTCCTCCTTGCCTATTTCCTATGTTTGGGTTCAATTTTCAGTCTAAGCAGATGCGCCTAAATATCAGTTATCAGTTTTATCCCGTGTGGTGACGGGTTAGAATATAAAACTTTCTCCGCACGCTGGCAATAGACACTTGTTGTAAGATTCAACAAAACTTAGCACGCTTGGTGGTAGGATCTTTACCGTCCGACTAGCTAGCTACCACCCTTGTATTAAAGTAAGCGCAGTTTGTTTTCCGTTGTGTGTATGTGAGAGCCAGAGGGGTATGTAGGGGAAGTAGAATATGTTTCATATCAGTTTGCTCACGTTTGGTTACCGGATCAGTGATCACTGTGTGGTATGATCAGCGTACGAGAGGTCACTATCACCAATTATGCCCACGGAAACAGAGTGGAAAACTTGTTCCTCGCGAGGAACCACACAGCCGCACAAAATGACTGAGCGAAAAAGTGCCTGCAAAAAAGCAATACATACGAGTGGTAGCTTTAACTAATAACGGTCGGTAAAATATAGTAACTCGCCATTACTCTCCGTGGCAAAGAAGCAAAGTAAAAAGTCACACTTTGAAAAAAATTACAGGAAAAGTTTTTGTTCTTGATTTGAAACTACACCGACTTCACTTCCTGAAGTCTAGATTCTGTCCAATGATGATCCGAAACCCCACAAGGCTAACGACATTGTTCTCCTAACTCAGAACGCCACAAAAGCGTGTAAGTAAAATATATTATTTCAGTATATTATAGTGCAATATTTCATTTGGAACAGTTTGTCAACGGTCGCATGGCTGGGTTCATCTCGTTAAACTAAACTTATGAGCTTCTTTTAAGTATGGTGATAGCAATAGGAATTAGCAATAAGGGATAGTAATTTACTTAATTATTTTAGAAATAGTGTCGGAATACTATTAAAAATTTACAACAATTTAAGATCATTTTTAAAGAAACTGTGATAATTTTGTGAAAAATCAGTAAAATTGACGAAAAATAGAAGAGCTGTTGAACACGCTGTTGAAGTTTGTGAAGGAGTTTTAGGAGCAGATTTTCTGTTCTTGTCGCGCAAAACGGATATTGTACAAAGAAATGTTATGTTCCTAAAAAGTTTTTCCTCCGGTTTCTGAATTGAGAATTCGGGATAAGCAATACTTAGTTAGTATTTGAGGACGGAGTTGTCAAAAAAATCCTTTGAAATTCGTCATTTTTTTGACAACTCCGTACTCAAATGTTACTTAAGTACTGCGTATCTTAGAATTCTCAATTCAGAAACCGGAGGTTTGAGTTATGAGTCATATCTCAATGTCATACCTGACTTTGATTAACATTTTCTTCTTCCTCTCTCGTGTCGATAAAAACTATTAGAGGATAGTTAATGTCGTGGTGAAAAGATTAGCCAGTCAGCAAGGTTGGTAGCGGGGCTGCCTGCCTAGAGTGCCGTATCGTCACTCGCGAAGGCTCTTTCGATGCATCCCAATTTTGAACTCTAGATTGAGAACTGGCTTTCGGTACATTCTTCGTTTTTTGGGGCATTTGATTTGCTAGAATACAAGAACCTATAAAATCTAGGAAAGGATCTAAGGTGAAGAATTCAGAGCTTGTTTGATTTGCATAAACTTATTTACATACTGTGACTGTAAAGTCTCGTGTACCAACACCATGTTAAATTGCTCTGCAGCTGTTAATATACTTGGAGTTTGTTCTCTAATAAAAGTAAATAAGGCAATAAAAGTATGAATTGATATGCAAATGATGGCCCTATAATATATAATGTCTTATTGTTTCATACCTGTAAAGTAAACATTTAAACTCAATAGGTATATCATAAGATCACAAAAAAAAATGTTGTTAAATTCCGTGGAAAACGACCTACAAGTGTCTTTATTTAAAAAGAGGGAAACATAAAATACAGTTACCAATAAAAATCAGTCTTTATTTAATTCATGGACATGTGTAACTTCCAGTCTTTAATGTAGACAATACAACTGGAGTTATATAATTAGGTATATCTTTGCCATAAATAAAATCTAGATGACCAAAAGTTTTATCAGAGAGTACACAAAGAGAAGCGTTCGGTAATTTAGATACAAGAACTTTTATATCTGTTACATTAGCAACATAATCATTGTCACTCCCAATAAATACCCATGGCATCGTTACCTTAGACACATCGTACAAAGGAGGACTTGTCTGACGGTATGTTATCAGATTTTTAACTGGCCCATAATCGTATTCAGAGAACCCATTATTCTGTATTTGTCCCCATCTGATGAAGTTTTTCAGAGAAGTTCCGGCAGGCGTGTGACCAACTACTACAGGGAGGACATCCCTGGTAATCTGGAATTCGTTATAACCTAAAACTGCGAAGATAACTGCGGAACAAAATGGATACGCTAGTTTCGATGACCCGCACAATAATTCTGCAGAATTTTGCAGTAATCCATTGCGAGCTAATACTTCTTTATTAAGAAATGTGCCAGTCTGTGTCAACGGTGGAGCAATAAGACTTTGGATCTTAATCACTATAAATCTAGAGTGGTCCATCCATGCCGTCGGTGACACTCCAAAGCCTATCTTAATCTTGGCATTATATTCAGGCTTCTTTGAGCAAAGAATTAATAATATACTAACTCCTTGTGAATGAGCTACATATGATATTTGCTTTTCATTTGTTTTAAGCAAGACATAATCTATGACTGCTGGTAGATCATAAAGAGCCATTTCGTCAATAGAAAACTCCCAAAATTTAGAATCTCTGTTGGGATCATAAGTCGTGTGGTTTCTACTGTAAAAATTTCCTCTGCAATTGGGAACCCAGACGTCGTAACAGTCGTCTGCGTAGATGTAGGCGTGGCCTTTCCCAGGCCCTGGTATGAGGCTGTCATCACCACTGAGGTAGAGGCCGTGCATGAACATTATGATGCCATTGGAGGCTGCGCAGTTTTTATTCACAGGTATTCGGAAAAGACTCAAGATGTATCCATCTTCAGTGGTCACAAAATGTTGTTCAGCTGTGTAACCATCATATTTAGCTAATTCCATGAAGGGTAGGTCTTGCCTAGGAGATAAACCGAATGGAGAGACAGCATCATTATCGCCAACAACTGTGTGTATTGCGCAGAAAAGGGTCAGTGCGGAGACAAAATTCATGTCTTACTTGAAGTTCTCCTGCAAAGATATAAAAATCAAACATGTACTCATACGTCTGCTAGCTCAATGTTCAAAATTACATGAAAGTACGACGGGGCCGTACAATTTGAGGGTACCTCAAATCCTAAGAAAGAAACTAAATTTTATTCTGCCAAGGACACAATGACAGCATAAACAATAAAAACAAAAAGGAATAAAATATACACTTTTATGCTGATAATTGAATAGAGTGCCCAACAATATCTATTGACTATATTAAAATGGAGTTCCAGGCAAGTGGCAAAGATTCTACCAAAGTAGATAATAAAGAAATGTTTGATCATACATTTAAATGATTTTATTTTTACATAAAAACATTTATCAGTCACGCATTATCATGTTACGCATTGTCTTATCACGCTTTATCGTACGATCTGTAATATTAATTGTTTTTTCTTATTTGTTCAGTCAGTAACATGTTGATTATATAAGGCATCTAAATAACCCTCGTCTAGTCTACATATTACACTCCGACTTCCGACGATCGGATACCCAAGTTAATCAAAGAATTATTTTGGTTTTCTGTTAGAAAACATCCACTTGCAGTCCAGGGAGTTGTCAATGCCATGACGTTAGATCTAATGCTGCCTCGGAAAAAATGTGGGATACGATAGATCACCTCTGTCTAGATCTTTAGAGATTCTGATCGCCTGATTTGGCAAGCTAACGGGGTATAGCAGTAAGGTGTTTTTACTTATTAGTAAACAGGTTAAGCTGCCTCCCATACACCTGATCGGAACCTTGCGCAAAAAGTATGGCAAGCCGGCACAAAGCCTGCGAGCATGACTGAATACCATCCACATTCTCATTCATGCCAGTTCGAGGGTCTTTGAGACGGGCAGTAGGTAAGTATTACACAATAGACGAGTGTTGTATGATTAAAAAAAAAACAAGCACGCTTGGTAGTAGGATTTATACGGTCCGCCTGGTTAGCTACCACTCTCATATTAAAATCCGACGCCAAGCAGTTTACTGTGTTCCTTCGTGTATACCTAAGTGAGAGCCAGAGCGGTATAGGGGAATTCCTCTATATCTTTGTTACTTGGATTCGTGTGCTCCTTCTTAGACTCTGTCTGCTCTTACCATCAGGTGCGACTAGGGTCAAACGCGACCAAGTGTAATAATAAAAAAACGGGTAGCGGGGCTGACTGCCAAGGGTGCGCCGGACGTACTTAAGTATCGTCACTAAAATATTTAATACTAGCTGTACCCGCAACTTTGCCTACGGAAATATAAGGTAACTGCTCATCACCCACACTCTATAGCGTGATAATTTGTATCCTTTAACCTGACCCGCTCTATAACGTACATTTTTGCCAAATTTCAACTAATTCTGTTCAGTAGTATTGACGTGTAGCTCAAACATCCAAAAATTCTAAAAACTTCAATTTTGGCATCAGTATCGTTCCTAATAAAAGAAGCATTTTTTTTTTAATATTCTTTGTTAATGTTATGCTTCTTTACGATTTCATTAGTAAGTATATAATAGATATTATATAATTGTCTAAAGAAGAAACTCATGTACTTTGAATACATAATGGATCACATTACAAAATCTGTCCAAAGGGGTTGATCAGAGATCAGATTAATAGCTATTACTAATAACACAACTATTACCTACAGCAAATAGCCACTGACCATGTGTTGAAAGATTTTGAGATTCGTAGAACTTTTCATTTAAATATTTTTAAGACAGCAAGAAAAAGAAGAAATAAGTTTGTTAAAAAAAAAAATAAGAGTTAAGTACTAACCTTCCTGCGTTGACGACAATTTTGTGAGAACGAGTTGACTTCGTAAGTGATGGTCTTTAACCTATTTATTTAACGGGAAATCCGCTTTATATACCTCCCGAAACAACACTGTAAATGTTTCAAAAAATATGTTGCTCTGTAAATAGTGACGACATTATAAACTAAGGACATCTGCACAAGAGCCGAGGATGGGACGACGATGGCGCTATGCGGCGGCCGTGATTTTATTCAATAGATCAGTCTATGTGTTTATGTTTATGTACAGTCTGGTTCTGACCAATTTGATGTATATTGAGTGCATAGAAAGCGTACAACGTAAATTTTTGAAGTCTATGCATTAACGCTGCTTAAAAAGTTGTTATCTCTCTTATGATGAGTTACTTAAAAAATATAATCTTCTTTCTTTGAGTTCAAGGCGTACTTTTCCTGAAACTACACTTTTGTATGACTTATGCATTACCTCGTATGATTGTTTAGACATTGGTAACAAGTTGTGTTGTATAGTTCCCAGAACACGCCAGGGACGCGAGGTGCGCGCACGACCTGTATTCGCCACTACTTCCAGTCGTACAAATGCCGGCTTGCGTGCACCTCTTCGTCGCCTTGCGAGCAATTTTAACAAGAATTTCTGCAGTTTGGATCTGTTTGCTTTACCGCATAGAAAGTTTAGAGTCATGTTACTTAATATATTAAAAAATGTATGTGACACTGTTGTTCCACTTATGCGGCACTATTAACAGCTTTATTTTTTGTTGATACTTTACTATTCTTCTTTTTTATTGTTTACAACGCTAGTCTTAAAATTTACCAAATTGTCTCATTGTGTATCTGTGGAGAACGTGGTTGATTTCACATTTGTATCATTTCTGTATCCTATTTTTTTGTAATTCTTAATGTGTACTTAATTGTTTGTTTTCCCGAATAAATAAAATAAAATTTGAGAAAAAGATAAACAATATTTTGTAGTTTAAAAAAACAAGCATTTAAAAAGATCATTGTTTTAACAAAAAATCTATGAAATGTAGAATACAAATAGATTTGATTTAAACAATACTTACCTTATTTTTACCTTTTTTCAAATTGATTTGCGCAAGGCTATAAAACCATGAAAACGCGGATCGGATGAAATGGCATTGGGAAATTCATGGCTGCCGACGGCCTCATGTTAGGTGCCAGCACAGCTACCAAGCGTCCTGTGTTCGATTAGCAGGTCGGGCAGTGTTCTTCGTTTCTTGTTCGACAATTCGTGGAAGCACCTTGAATAGGCATGTTGACAGCATCAATAAATTGCAAATCTAATTAGTCCGCCAGTTAGAGTTTTGAAAAATAACGGACCCGTATTTTTTCTTTTAAATCTATGAATATTTGGAAAGATAAAACGCATCTAAACTCGCGAGTGGGGCTTGTGACGTCAGAAGCAAGTAAAAATTGTACGTGCTTGTGACGTTTTGCCAATTTTAAAAGTGTCGTATCTTCGTTAATTTTGGTTTACGTAACAAAAGAAAAAATACGGGTCAAATATTTTTTGATAATAACTGACGGACTAATTAGAATTTTTAAGTCAAATACCCTATTGTGGCCAGGAAAGAAGTTTGCCTCCTATTACATGGGACTATCACCTGTGAAATGTGGGTGTGCAACAGTTTTTTTGTAAATGTTATAATTTGCAACAGTTAGGTATGCCTGTGCGTTGCCCTTCGGGGAAAACAGAAGTTATAGTGTGTTTAAACGCAACAGTAATGTTTAATAGTTTGTCGTCATTGGCCGGTTTGTAGGCGGCCTTAGGACAATACATAAGGTATGATGTATTAATTAAATAACACTGCTAAATTACGTAGTTATAATTTGAACAGCTCGTGCAAGATAAGAAAAGGTTATTAACCTGTGTTCTTAGACAAAGTATGAACTAGACATAACCTTTTTAAAATGAATGTTGTTCAACTCTTTGTCTCTTTTTTCAAGGGAAATATTTAATTGCACATCAAAATAAGTTACGCTCATCTAATGTCTCCATCGTTAGCACCAATTAATACTCCGCTACAAATAAACTAATTGTCTACGAAAACATGTAGAACAGAAAAAATTAAAAAAAAACTAATCAAAACAGAGCGCTATTTATTATTCTTATTCACCTCAAAAATCTGAACTAACGACTAGAAATACTGTTTCCATGTCTAAAATAATGATTGCGCATCAAAATACCAATCTTTTAACAGATTTTCTTTAACGCGTTTCTTAAATTGCTCAACAATAAATATTTGTTTTCAAATAATAAGTTTAATTTTGATCTCAAATCTACACTTGGGAGCAAAGAAATCGAGCCACTCCTTTTTTCACGTGTCCTGGTTATTAAGTTTCGGTTTCATGAATTATATAATTGAAAATACAAAAATCCCTCATTGTAAAGGTTATCAAATAGCCTTTTAGGCGATATATGTTTAGAATTGGTCTGTTCCATAATACCAAAAATAATAACAATTATACTTATACGTGAAAAATAGAAGTGGCTCGATTTATTTGGTCCCAAGTATAGTTTGTTATAAATTTCCTACAGCATTGATTAAAAAACATACTGAAGTGTATTCAAATAATTTGTAGTAATAAGGTTGATTTTGAATTTAAACCTAGTTATATTCCACCAGATATGTGCTTTGCAGCTATGCTGCGAGAATGTCAAAGCTAAGCTACGAAACTATGTGACCGTTTCCACTGATGCTAAGCTATAGCGGAGCGACTAAGATGTGCTCGGTGACAAAAGTGCGCCTACTGTAGGTACACTGCTCTGCACATAGATACACCACTCGCGACCATCTATAGCACGCATTAATAGCTCGCATCCACAGCACGCATCCTTCTATATGTATAAAAAACGTAGCTTAGTTGAATCAGTTTCCACCAGTGCTATGCTATGTGGACCAATGAATATGATTGGTGGATTTCAAACGCATCCATAGCAACGTTGCATAGCACATCTCTGGTGGAAAAACAGCTTTAGACGCGATGCAACAAAACCGCACGCGCACCGAATTTATATTTTTTGAAAACCAAAGACTGAATCACCCAAAATCGGGACATTTGGCGTCCAAATCTTGGGTATCTCGGTACAATACAATACGATACTCTTTATTGTACACAAAATAAACAAGAAACATTATTTAAAATAGAAATGTACAATGGGCGGTCTTATCGTACTAGGCAATTTCTTCCAGACAACCTTTGGATGGACATGATTTACAAGAATATTTTTCTTGCAAATCATGTCAAAAAAGTGAGGGGTAGTTATCGGTGTAACAATAAATAAAGAAACATTAAATTTAAATAAACCTAAAAAAAAAAAAAAAAAAATACTCGGTACGTGTCCACGGATCCCTGCAAATCGGAAAGTCCCGCGCAAATCGGGACAGTTGGCGACGCTAGTTGTGGCGCAACTTGGTCCCTATGCTTTCAAAATACTAGAAAATTTTCATGAACAAAGCTTAATACGAAAGTCCTTACTAAAAATTCAAGACCAAGTATTTCTGTATTTCTTAAAGATTTTTTTCAGAAAAAAGTTTACATATCTGTATACGTTTAAGACTGTGTAACGAGCTCCTATTTATTAAGCCTCAATTTGGAGTGGTTCTAGTAGCAGCGGGTGTTCTAAATGATACCTAGTAAGCCTGTGAAGTTACCTCAGTCAATTTGAAGTTACCCTAATCTACATCAAAGAATTTTGAACAGTTCCTACAACCCTTTCATCTCAACAGATAGTGTCAACAAATTCTACGCCAATCGATTAAGTACTCCACTGATTTAACAAAAACTTATATTTCACATTTATTATTGCCTGATTAAAACAAGGTATTCAATAAAAATGTATGATGTATTTAGAATGAGCAGAGAAGGCAATGCACTTGCTTAAATAGCCATTAACTTGCCAAGGACAAGTCGATACTTACATTGCATATTTACTCTTGTTAAATATCAGAACCATTTCCGGGTACCGTATAAGAAATTAATTATTTTTATCTTAATTGTTTATTTTGTTTCTACACTCCGGGAATGAATCCGGGTCACCAACATAAACATTAATATCTTGGAAACTAAGAGTGATAGCTTATTCAAATAAAAAATATTTTAATAATACTCAAATCCTAATCCTAACTTCCTAACTATACTATATCTATCGGGTGTAAAAAGACCCTTAACGATAACGAAAAACCACATATTCTACCCATCATTGGGATCATTTTTTTCTACCAGACCATACCTGGGAAACCATTGGTTTTGGAGATATTGAAGGTCAAAGTATACATTTTTTTTTGGTTTTTAAGTGGTAGTTAACGCAATAATTGCGTTAACTATCATTTAACAAATTTTCAGTCGGGAGGAAATGACTGAAAACATTTTTTTTTTACGTGATTGAGGGGCTGCCTCTGCCCCACCCACCCACGGAGCGGCAGCTGACATTCACCATGCTGCATAATACAACTATCTGAAGCATTGGAAATTGGTCCGGAAAACCTGTTGCTGGCTCACGGGCTATATCCACCGCTTTCTAGTGTCTTAGGCCCATTTTCAATCGGAGGTTTTCCCTATTAGAGATAGAAAATTGACATAAGCCCCGTAGAAGTAATGTCAAATTTCTATCTCTAGTAGGGCAGGCCGTCGATAGATAGGTTATTGGTTTGGGCCGTTGGAAGGGAAGCAGCCACTCAATAGGTACCCAGCTCAATGTTTTCGTGTTTTTTTGTGTTCTGGTTTCAGACTATTGCCGCTCTTCAACGAGAGGAACATTCCTTGAGGTTGAACAAGGTAGATACTATCCCATTAAACGTGGACCACTTTTACAGTTTTAACTTTTTCCCGTAGTCACTGAGACCCCGCTCCAATCGCGAGGTCCGATTTGCCCGGGACTCGGGACCCGGGGGACGGTTATTGAAAAAGTTGGCGACGCGGCCAAGGGCTGGCCGTGAATTAATGCCGCGCAAATACGGGAACTCTGATACTTTACCTTCGCGAGGACCGCCCAAAAGAAATGTTAGGGATTTGTAAACGAATCCGCGTTCCCCGTACTGATTAAATATTGTAAGACGACAAATTAAAATGTGATTGGTATTGATTTTTGAAATTATTACGCAGACTTATTTTTTTTTTCTTTGATTGCTTAAAGTTAAAGAGAGTGTGTTATTTATTGGAATAAAAGAAGAAAATAATAGTTTTTTGTGTGTAGGTTCATCAGTCAGCTCAGTACCGAAAAAAAATATTGAACAATCTTTCTTAAATCCAAATAAGGACGTACACACAAGATCTTTCACCTTTTCCATTAGCAAAAAAATAAAGGTTTCACGCGAATAATAAACAGGATTGAAGGATGACTCCTCAATTTTTGATAAAACTCTCTCAAATGATGGATAAGGTGAAATATCAGGTAATATTGATTATGTAAACTTGGGTTATAATAAAGTTAATATTCACCTTGCGTCGAGAATAGGTTTGGAAGTGGGGGTAACGTTTAGGTATTTTTAGTAAAGTTTTTGTTCCGCGTTTTTGCTCCCATGGGCTAGAGTAAAAAATGAATTAGGTGTGTTTCGATTCGTCTGAGCTGTGCGATAGTTAAGGCTAAGTTTTGTTTTTATAAAATCAAAATAGCGCCCGTGAAATAAGAAAAGGACCTACCTTATTAGACCTACCATGTTATATTGGGTACCGCTGAATAGGTCTTTTAAAATCAATATAATTTTACCCAGGCGATTTTACAACCATAAGCTCCGTTTAAGAATTACACAACCTGAACGTTGTGTAAGATCTACATTGCGGACTAGAGCGAGTGATGGTATATTAAATGAGGTGTCTGTAGATAGATTTGTTTAGGCCTCATTACAACACGCAGGGAATAGACGCGTTGTAAGATTCAACAAAACCTAGTGCGTTTGGTTGTAGGATCTGTACGGTCAGCCTGGTAAGCTACCACTCCCTTACATTAAGGCGAGCTGAACCCTGGCGCGGTAATCGGGTAAGCGACGGCAATCGGGTAAGCGACGCCGCGGGCCGAAAATCACTTTAAAAAATCGATAAAAAATATGTAAATGTAATAAAAAAAAACGATCGGGTAGAATCGATTCCAAAATTAATTACCTATGAATTAATAGTAATTATAAAAATGTATTATAGTAAGTACTTGTTTAAAATGAAATATGCTTGTAAAAAAACTGCAAATCGAAGTAACTTCAGTATTTTTTTCTATAGAGAAAACTATATTGCATCGTGTATTGAACGGGTACATGGTATAGAGAAGGAATGTATCCTAAAATATAAATTTATTTTGGGTTCTAAATGTTTTAATTTGCCTATCAAAAATGAGTTCTAAAACAAGCAAAACCTACCGCGCCAGGGTTCAGCTCGCCTTAAGGGCCGGCGCCAAGCAGTTTTCCGTGTTCCTTATTGTGTATGTGAGAGCCAGAGCGGTATGTAGGGGAAGTAGAATATTTTTCATATTAGCTTGCTCACGTTTGGAAATGGGATCGGTGATCGCTTTATTTATGGTATGATTAGCGTACGAGAGATCGCTGTCACCTATGATGCCTAAAGAAACAGAGTTGAAGGCCTATTAGTATTATTACTAGACTAGGCCTTCGCCAGGAACTACACAGCCGCATAAAATGACTCAGCGAAAATGTGCCTATAAAAAGTAATAACATACGAGTGGTAGCGCTAACTAATAATGGTCGGTAAAATATAGGAACTCGGCATTACTCTTCGTGGCAAAGAAGGAAAGTAAAAAGTCACACTTTAAAAAAATTACAGGTAAAGTTTCTATTCTTTATTTGAAACTACACTGACTTCACTTCCTGAAGTCTAGATTCTGTCCAAGTTTTTAATAGACTCGACCTACTTTTACCTCTTAAAGTTATTATTTTAAAAACGTAGCTACGGAAGCAATTCTTGGGAAAATAATTGTAAATAGGACACTGCAGTCAACATACGCCGAGCGAGCATTCAACTTTGCTTGTAGTTTTTATTTACTTTTATTTTAATTTTAAAAGAACTATTTTTAAGTTTTAAGGCTGACTACACGGGGCATTTAGTGCTGGGACACTGTGTACCAAGCCACAGGATGGTCGCTTGAGCGATCAAGTCATTTAATTGTCTGCATACCTCTACTACACAATAGGATACGCTGATGACCTCGCCATCCTGGTCTCGGGCAAGGTGACCGTTATCATCTGCAACCTCACCCAGCAAGCCCTACGCATCGTTGAACGCTATTGCAGAGACTTTGATCTATCAGTGAATCCCACCAAAACAGAGTTAGTCATGTTCACCCAAGAACGGGCACTAGGCCCTTTCCGACTACCCAAACTGCTCCATACGGAACTCCAGCTGTCCAATGAAGTTAAATATCTCGGGGTGATCCTGGACAGCAAGCTTAAATGGAGCAATCACTTAGACAACAAACTAAACAAGGCCTGCATCACCTTCTGGCAGTGCAGAAGAATGATAGGTAAGAAATGGAGACTATCCCCCAAAATCACACTATGGCTGCATAGCGCGGTGATTCGCCCCATGCTCGCCTACGGGGCTGTGGTGTGGTGGCGTAGAACCAAGCTGAGCACAACATCAAACAAACTACAGCGCATACAAAGACTTGCCTGCATGGCAATTACAGGCTGCATGAGGACTATGCTGACTGCAGCACTAGAAGCCATGCTGGGACTGCCATCGCTGCACCTCTTTATATAGCAGGAAGCAGCGGTGCACAACACACCTCGTAAGATCTCATAAGAGCTATAAACGACCGGATACCCAAACAATTCATTTTTGATAAAAAAATACAAAATCCAACAGTACGAAGACCACCGATGCGAGGGTTTATGTCCCGCGGAGCTGCGGATTTTCACGGACGGATCCAAAACAGCTATAGGCACAGGTGCCGGGATCAGGAAGGTTGAGGACCACTCAATCCGAATACTCTCGAACAGCAAGGTTGTCCTGCAAGCACTAAGCAGCCACACAGTTAATTCTGGGCTGGTACACGAGTGTCACCAAACCCTGAAATAGGTGGGTAACCTCAATAATATAACCATTCAATGGATCAAAGGACAGAGCGGCTCCCGAGGCAACGATGCAGCAGATGAGCTCGCCAGAAGAGGATCGAGCATGGATGCGGTGGGACCCGAACCTATAGTACCACTCCCCTTCGGATACCTACGCACCCTGGCAAGAAAACACACCAGAGACCAACAGAACGAATCATGGATAAACCATGGCGAGTGCAGGCAGGCCAAGGAGGCGCTTCCCGCCATTAACGGTCGTCTCACTAAACAAGCTCTCCGGCTGTCAAAGCAACAACTGCGTACAGTCACAGCCGCCATCACTGGCCATGGTTCATTTAACAAACACCTCTTTGTCATTGGAGTTACAGACAGCCCACCGTGCAGAGCACGCATGGAGGAGAACGAGACGGCAGCCCACGTGCTTACTAAACTGCTCTGAGATCGCCACATACAGGGACAAGTATTTCGGAAACCCAGGTACTCTCCGAGAGATCACCAGCAACATCAAGGGTGTGCTGGCCTCTTTCGAGGAGTTAAGGTGGATCGAGTAACTACACTTACCACCCATCACGCAAAATACGCGCTTAGACGTGGAGTTGCGGTCCCGCCCGTTATACCTTACCTCTGCACACAAGAAACGGTTGCTGCAGCTACAAACAAATAGCGATCAACTGTGTCAGAGCAACTTTCTCTCTTTCTTTTTTGTATACTTTCATCAAAAAAAAAAAAACTGCCTCATCTGTGTTCAGTCACGGGTTCAGTAAAACCCTTCGTGTTAGCCGGGCAGCGCAGTGCGTTGCATGGCGTTGCGAAAAAGCACAAATATGATATTATGCGTCCTAAACTAGTGACTTACGTGAGCAGTGCATTTAATAGAACGGCGCGTATAGTTTCATTTTGGCGGTTTGACTGCGGCAGAAATTTGAATTTAGCCTTATTCATTAAATACTACAAAGACTGTATTCCAATGCAGCTGCTAAGAAACGTTGACTGCGTCGTAACAACGCGCCGCATTTCCCGACGCAACGCAATGCAACGCGCTGCCCAGCTAAGACGCAGCCTGATATATTGTTTAAAAATAAGTTTCTTGAAATTAGGTAGCTAACAGAAAACAAAGACAGTGCGTAACAGAGATTCGGTATATAATATTATACAAACAAAAAAACGCTGTTGTTGCTCGCGTGAATCCCGCGTCCCCAGCCAAAGTTAGTAGGAAGAACATCGAGGTGGTTAAGAGTTCGACATACCTCTCCGCCGTCCAAGATGGGAGATATCCAAGAGGATTTCCACTCGAGAAAGAAAAAAAATAAAGGGGTCTCTTAAACTACTTGAATGAACAGTTGTGATAATATACCATACGTACTTACTCAGAATAACTTTCTGTATTCTGACCGTACTTAATATCCACGTACTATTCAAACATCAATGATAATCCGAAACGCCACAAGGCTAACGACATTGTTCTCCTAACTCAGAACGCCACAAAAGCGTGTAAGTAAAATATATTATTTCAGTATATTGTAGTGCAATATTTCATTTGGAACAGTTTGTCAACGGTCGCATGGCTGGGTTCATCTCGTTAAACTAAACTTATGAGCTTCTTTTAAGTATGGTGATAGCAATAGGAATTAGCAATTATAGTAATTTAATTATTTTACAAATAGAATCTTTGAATACTATAAAACATACAACAATTTAATTTTTAAAAAAAATATAGAAACAATACGATAGTATGTGAAAAAATTAATAATAATATAAATAAGAATAGAATGCATCACCCACGCTCATCGGTAATGAGACTGTACATCCCGCGGAAGTGTGGAGGTCGAGGCTTTTTAAATGCTAAGACCCTCCACAACCGCGAGGTGTGCAGTCTCAGGGAGTACTTCTCCCAAGCCGACGTGGGGTGGGGATGCATCGAGATGCAGTCGCAGTGGACAAAGGATTCACCCCGCTCTCCTTGGCTAAAGAGAACTGGCGCAAGCCTGTAGTACTTGATACTAATGGCCGCAGGGAGGTATGGCGGAGCAAGGAGCTTCATGGACGCTTCTACCGGGCCCTTCATGGGCCCGATGTAGATTTTCTAGCGCCCGTGGCCTGGCTACGTTTCGGTGACCTATTTGGGGAAACCGAAGGTTTTGTTTGTGCAATTATGGACGAAGATAAGATGACGAACAACTATACATAGAAAATATATTGTGAAGGACGGCTCGGTTGACATCTGTCGGGCATGCCACTGTCCCGGTGAATCTATCCGACATATTATCTCTGGTTGTTCTCGTCTTGCTAACGGTGAGTATTTGCACAGGCACAACCTCGTAGCTAGGATTATCCACCAGCAACTTGTTCTCAAATACAACCTTGTGGACGCAGAAGTACCATACTACAAGTATGTGCCCAACCCAGTTTTCGAGAATGGTCATGTCACATTGTACTGGAATCGATCTATCATCACCGATAGGACTATTGTTGCCAATAAGCCTGACATCGTGGTGATAGATCGAGCAGAGCGTCTCACAATGATTGTTGATGTCACGGTTCCGCATGACGAGAACCTTGAGAAAGCCGAGAAAGATAAAGAAATTAAATATGGGTATGATTTAAGCTGTCGTCAATTTAATTGGTTTTGAATTTCTTAAATAATAGGGTTTGTCGGCAAAATAGTAGATCTGTCGCCAAAATGTAGTTGCCAAACAATATAAAAACAATTCTATAATAAATCACATATAATCATCGGGATATACTATCAAGTATCAAATAAACAGGTTTCGATTTATTATAATAAGTTTGTCCTGATAACTGTATAATCAATTTATTCAAAACGATCATTAAAAAAATTTTATATAGCACTTCAAAAATTCATAAAAGTCCCAAAAGTAGTAGCATCATATTTGCAAATGAAAAACTTAAGGGGATGTTTGTAAGGTTGTTTGGGTTTCCAAAGCAGAGTCGACGAAGCCGGGGCTCCTACTTCTGTCTGCAGGGTTTAAAGTAACCTAACACGAAGGGGATGACGGGGGCTTCGCTCGCTCGCTTTGCTCGCTCACTCCAGCCCCCGTCATCCCCTTCGAACCTAACCTATCCGCGTCGGGGTGTCCTAAATTACCGAGGTCGGAGGCACTCCCTTAAAATAATAATGTCATAGCGCGCCAATTTGGCTCCGACCCTTTGATAAGTTTTTCATTAAATTTATAAACAGAACTATTTAATTAGTAACGAATAGTATTATTTTGATAACTGAACGAAATAAAATGTAACTACTGCACTGGTGACAAAATAACAAATAAAAACAAGTCGCAATCTGGGGATGATCATCGATTTATTTGGCGACAGATATACCATTCTGAGTACGAAGCTATTATTTAAGGGATAAACCTATTATTTTGAGAACAACATTTTTATCCAAGGAATGAACTACGATTTTATTGATAACCCATCTCATAAGTTAGATACATATTGACATTAATTTGGTAATTCATAACTGGCGACACTTTAATTTATCTGAGAATGAAAATATTTCGTGGCGATAAATCTATTAATTAGATGATGCAAGTTGATGACAAATATAAACTTTGCTGACAAAAAATATAGTTCCCATTAAATATCAATACTTGACACACGAGGTTGTCGCCATGTGGGATGTTGATTCAGCAATCATTGTGTCGATAGTCTGATAGATAGGATAGTAGTGTAGTTTAATAGCCAAGAGCCTCGACCAACATCTAAAGAGGCTCTCGTTGGGCAGCTGGATCAAGGGCCTGGTGCAGAAAGCGGTACTTCTGGATATGGCGCGTATTGTTAGGAAGTTCCTCTCTCTGAGGCCCTGACCACCGATGGCTTGGACCCTGTTCCCGATGCCGGTGGGCTACTATATTTTAATTTTATTTTTTGTATAGAAAGATTTAAAAATGTAATTTTATGTGTCTTTCCAGTGACGACGGAATATAAATAATAAAGATTAGATTAAAGTTCTCAAAGGGGCCTCTGCGCGTTGGAACCGTGTCCCGTATGCCTTCCAAAGGACCGGACATCTTCCGCATGGAAGATGCGCCGAGAATCTATAGAGATACATAATAAAATAGAAGAACTACACGCTATCGAAGTTTTCGGAGGAGTTTTCACAGCGGCATTTAATTTGCTAGAATATAGCAACCTATACAATCTAGGCAAGGATGGTTAAGAGTTCAGTGCTTGTGTGATTTCGTATCTACCGTGGTCCGTGACCGTGAAGCCTCGTGTACCACATCATATTAAATTGCTTTACAGCTGTTAATATACTTGGAGTTTGTTCTCTGTAAATAACGCAAAAAAGTATGAATTGAAATGCAAATGATGGCCCAATAATATAAAATGTCTTATTGTTAGCTTTTAAAGAATTACCTGTAAAGTAAACATTTAAACTCAATAAAAGATTACAAAAAAAAGTTGTTAAATTCCATGGAAAATGACTTACAAGTGTCTTTATTTAAAAATAGGGAAACATAAAATACAGTTACCAATAAAAATCAATCTTTATTTAATTCATGGACATGTGTAACTTCCAGTCTTTAATGTAGACAACACAACTGGAGTTATATAATTAGGTATATCTTTGCCATAAATAAAATCTAGATGACCAAAAGTTTTATCAGAGAGTACACAAAGAGAAGCGTTCGGTAATTTCGATACAAGAACTTTTATATCTGTTACATTAGCAACATAATCATTGTCACTCCCAATAAATACCCATGGCATCGTTACCTTAGACACATCGTACAACGGAGGACTTGTCTGACGATATATTAACAGATTTTTAACTCGCCCATAATCGTATTCTGAGAACCCATTATTCTGTAATTGTCCCCATCTGATGAAGTTTTTCAGAGAAGTTCCGGCAGGCGTGTGACCAACTACTACAGGGAGGACATCCTTGGTAATCTGGAATTTGTTATAACCTAAAACTGCGAAGATAACTGCGGAACAAAATGGATACGTTAGTTTCGATGACCCGCACAATAATTCTGCAGAATTTTGCAGTAATCCATTGCGAGCTAATACTTCTTTATTAAGAAATGTGCCAGTCTGTGTCAACGGTGGAGCAATAAGACTTTGGATCTTAATCACTATAAATCTAGAGTGGTCCATCCATGCCGTCGGTGACACTCCAAAGCCTATCTTAATCTTGGCATTATATTCAGGCTTCTTTGAGCAAAGAATTAATAGTATACTAACTCCTTGTGAATGAGCTACATATGATATTTGCTTTTCATTTGTTTTAAGCAAGACATAATCTATGACTGCTGGTAGATCATAAAGAGCCATTTCGTCAATAGAAAAGTCCCAAAATTTAGAATCTCTGTTGGGATCATAAGTTGTGTGGTTTCTACTGTAAAAATTTCCTCTGCAATTGGGAACCCAGACGTCGTAACAGTCGTCTGCGTAGATGTAGGCGTGGCCTTTCCCAGGCCCTGGTATGAGGCTGTCATCACCACTGAGGTAGAGGCCGTGCATGAACATTATGGTGCCATTGGAGGCTGCGCAGTTTTTATTCACAGGTATTCGGAAAAGACTCAAGATGTATCCATCTTCAGTGGTCACAAAATGTTGTTCAGCTGTGTAACCATCATATTTAGCTAATTCCACGAAGGGTAGGTCTTGTCTAGGAGATAAACCGAATGGAGAGACAGCATCATTATCGCCAACAACTGTGTGTATTGCGCAGAAAAGGGTCAGTGCGGAGACAAAATTCATGTCTTACTTGAAGTTCTCCTGCAAAGATATAAAAATCAAACATGTACTCATACGTCTGCTAGCTCAATGTTCAAAATTACATGAAAGTACGACGGGGCCGTACAATTTGAGGGTACCTCAAATCCGATAAGGAACCACATAACTTTCAAATTGGACGATATTAGAAGATAAAAAAAGAAAGAAACTAAATTTTATTCTGCCAAGGACACAATGACAGCATAAACAATAAAAACAAAAAGGAATAAAATATACACTTTTATGCTGATAACTGAATAGAGTGCCCAACAATATCTATTGACTATATTAAAATGGAGTTCCAGGCAAGTGGCAAAGATTCTACCAAAGTAGATAATAAAGGAATGTTTGATCATATATTTAAATGATTTTATTTTTACATATAAACATTTATCAGTCACGCATTATCATGTTACGCATTGTCTTATCACGCTTTATCGTACGATCTGTAATATTAATTGTTTTTTCTTATTTGTTCAGTCAGTAACATGTTGATTATATAAGGCATCTAAATAACCCTCGTCTAGTCTACATATTACACTCCAACTTCCGACGATCGGATACCCAAGTTAATCAAAGAATTATTTTGGTTTTCTGTTAGAAAATATCCACTTCCCGTCCTGAGTTGTCAATGCCATGACGTAAGATCTAATGCTGCCTCGGAAAAAATGTGGGATACGATAGATCACCTCCGTCTAGATCTTTAGAGATTGTGATCGCCTGATTTGGTATTAGTAAACAGGTTAAGCTGCCACCGATACACCTGATCGGAACCTTGCGGAAAAAGTATGGCAGGACAGCACAAAGCCAGCGAGCATGAGTGAATACCATCCACATTCTCATGCATGCCAGTTCGAGGGTCATTGTGATGGGCAGTAGGTATATTGGGCACGCTGGGAATAGACGCGTGTTGTATGATTACAAAAAAACCAAGCACGCTTGGTAGTAGGATTAATACGGTCCGCCTGGTTAGTTATCACCCTCACATTAAAATCCGACGCCAATCAGTTTGCTGTGTTCCTTCGTGTATATGTGAGAGCCAGAGCAGTATAGGGGAATTCCTCTATATCTCTGTTATTTGGATTCGTGTGCTCCTTCTTAGACCCTGTCTGCTCTTACCATCAAGTGCGAGTAGGGTCAAACGCGACCAAGTGTAATAATAAAAAAATACGGAAAGCGGTTCTGACTGCCAAGGGTGCGCCGGACGTACTTAAGTTTCGTCACCAAAATGTTTAATACTAGCTGTATCCGCAACTTTGCCTACGGAAACATAAGGTAACTGCTCATCACCCACACTCAACAGCGTTATACTTTGTATCCTTTAACCTGACCCGCTCTATAACGTACATTCTTACCAAATTTCAACTAAATCTGTTCAGTAGTATTGACGTGAAGCTCAAACACAAAAAATCTAAAAACTTCAATTTTGGCATCAGTATCGTTCCTAATAAAAGAAGCATTTTTTTTAAAATATTCTGTGATATTTATGCTTCTTTACGATTTCATTAGTATATAATAGATTTTATATAAGTAATTGTCTAAAGAAGAAACTCATGTACTTTGAATACTTAATGGATCACATTAGTAAATCTGCCCAAAGTGGTTGATCAGAGATCAGATTAATAGCTATTACTACTAATACAACTATTACAGCAATAGCCACTGATCATGTGTTGAAAGATTTTGAGATTCGTAGAACTTTTCATTTAAATATTTTTAAGACAGCAAGAAAAAGCAGAAATAAGTTTGTTAAAAAAAAATAAAGAGTTACTAACCTTCCTGCGTTGACGACAATTTTGTGAGAACGAGTTGACTTTGTAAGTGATGGTCTTTAACCTATTTATTTAACGGGAAATCCGCTTTATATACCTCCTGAAACAACACTAAGTAAATGTTTCAAAAAATATATTGCTCTGTAAATAGTGACGACATTTATGAACTAAGGACATCTGCACAAGAGCCGAGGATGGGACGACGATGGCGCGATGCGGCGGCCATGATTTTATTCAATAGATCAGTCTATGTGTTTATCTACAGTCTGGTTCTGACCAATTTGAGAAAAAGATAAACAATATTTTTGTAGTTAAAAAAACAAGCATTTCCAAAGATCATTGTTTTGACAAAAAATCTGTGAAATGTAGAATACAAATAGGTTTAATTTAAACAATACTTACCTTATTTTTACCTTTTTTCAAATTGATTTGCGCAAGGCACCATGAAACCATGAAAACGCGGATCGGATGAAATGGCATTGGGAAATTCATGGCTGCCGACGGCCTCATGTTAGGTGCCAGCACAGCTACCATGCGTCCTGTGTTCGATTAGCAGGTCGGGCCGTGTTCTTCGTTTCTTGTTCGACAATTCGTGGAAGCACCTTGAATAGGCATGTTGACAGCATCAATAAATTGCAAATTTAATTAGTCCGCCAGTTAGAGTTTTGAAAAATAACGGACCCGTATCTTTTCTTTTGTTAAATCTATGAATATTCGGAAAGATAAAACGCATCAAAACTCGCGAGTGGGGGCTTGTGACGTCAGAAGCAAGTAAAAATTGTACTTGCTTGTGACGTTTTGCCAATTTTTAAAGTGTCGTAGCTTCGTCAGTTTTGGTTTACGTAACAAAAGAAAAAATACGGGTCAAATATTTTCTGATAATCTAACTGACGGACTAATTAGAATTTTTAAGTCAAATACCCTATTGTGGCCAGGAAAGAAGTTTGCCTCCTATTACATGGGTTTATTCCACTTTGTTCACCTGGGTGATATCACCTGGGTGAACAAAGTGGAATTTTTAGTGTCTTCAATTCACCTCGGATTTATTTCACCTGACAATATCACCTCATCAAATCAAAGCCAACTTACGACGAACGACAAATTATTTGGAAGGGTGGCACCATGGGCCAAATTCCTCTGTACGTCGTCGTAAAAATAATATTATCCATTTAATAGATGCGTTGAGCAAAGATACATCATTTTACATGTTGCGTTTAAAACAAAGAATAAATATTAATCTCGGCGAGTATTCGTCCTCATCCAATCTGACCCCTGCAGTAGTTCGCAATAATTTCATAGAAGAGTGCCAAATGGCACTAGTAGACGGACGCATTTCGATTGGCCATTTTCTCGAAAAGTTACGATGACCCAGCATTTTAAATAACTTTTTACATTTGTGTTTAATAATTAAAGTAAAAGTAAAAAAAAAAGTAAAAAAGTTTATTGACAATATAAATGAACAAACCTAACACACAAATCCCAACAATCCTGTGATTTGTGTCTACTAATTAATACAAGAATATAATTATTTAAGATGTCGTTATAAATACCTGTGTACTGTTATACACAGTTTTGTATTATTTTAGTAAATGCTGATGTTACATTTTATTTTCTATATAACACTGTATTGCATGTTTAGCGACACAGTCAACCTACAACATTTGTCCGTATTCTTGTAAATTCTTATTGTATTTTGTGCAGTAATTAAATTCGTTTAGTAGCAGTACCAAAGTGTTTAATTTGAAAGGACCCACAGGCCGCCATCCTAACAAATTGGTGTCAGAAGTGGGGTCCCAGGAAAACGTATAAGTACTGGGATTCTTAGGTGTTAGGCGCGTCGCGATTTTAAATTCCCGCCTGACCCTATTATGGCCCTGTGGACGGAGATCCTTTCGGTAAGTGCTATAGTTGCCGACGTTAAGCCTTGGGCACATAAGCCTAAGCCCGCGCTGCTGCACTTGTGACCGACGGTAAGCCTCCGCTGTTGAGCGCGAGCCCGCATCACCATCTGAACACTCCTGCCGCTACTCCGTGGTCGACGTTAAGCCTCCACTTTCGAGTGTGAGCCCGCATCACATTTACTGCACCATCACATGGATATCATCGATCTTCCTGGTTCATCACCACCTCTGGACAGTTGACTCGTCATCATCATCACCTCACGTAGACCTACAACGTGTCAAGTTTTGGCTAACAACGCAACGTGACTCCGAGGTCCCGCCGTAATACGACTCCCTGAGTCGCCGAATCAGCGGACAACCTACAATTTTTGACGTCATCGCTGCACTACTAGCCACGTGTTGCTCCACTTTTCACGGTTTTTGAAGGTCTCCAAAATATTTGTGAGTGTTATAAAAAAAAGTGAATTTTGGTGAAAGTGATTTTCTCCATAGGTACTTATTCTAATTTTTACATAATTTTATTTTGCATGCTCCATTCTAATTCTTTTGTTATTTGAGTGTGTTTCTGATGATCTGTACTGCATTTTAATACCTACGAAAAAACTAAAAATGTCAGATAAAATCAAACTTTCAGTACTGATTAAATTTATAAAACCCTACAACGGGGATCGCGAGTCTTTGCCCGCGTTTTTAACTAATTGCGATAATGCAATTTCGCTAGCCAGTACAGATCAGCAGAATTTTTTGTGTAAATATATTGTTTCACAACTCGAAGGTAAAGCACAATTAGCAATATGCTTGAAAAAATATAATACGTGGACTGAACTTAAGCTATTTTTAAAATCCACTTTTGGGGAGAAAAAGCATTCTACCCATTTATTGCTAGACTTACAAAATTGCAAGCAATTGCCTTCTGAGGATGTGACACAATATTCTCTTCGCATTGAATCGTGCCTTACGCGTATCCTATCAGACATTCATTACAGCTGTGAGGACGATAAAGAACTTATAGGTAGATTAGCAGCAATGGAAGATTTAGCTCTCATTACTTTCTTGCTAGGCTTAAACTCTAATTTCTCACACATTGTGCGCTGTCGGAATCCTAAAACCTTATCCGACGCGATTACACACGCTAGCGAAGAAGAGAAGATATTTCAGCTCTCTAAGGTATCTCAACGTTCATCTAAACCGTGCACAATTTGTCAAAAGTTTGGCCACTTTGCTTCCGAATGCTTCTACTCTAAATCTTATGTTTCTACCCCTAATGTTCACCAAGTTAACTCAGATAATCCTAAAAATACTTATTATAAAAATAATTCTAATTCTAAATTTAGCCTAAACAAAATATGCACCTACTGCAAAAAACGTGGTCATTTGAAAGGTGAATGTCGCAAACTTAAGTTTAAATATGAGAATTCTTTGCGCATCGATTTACGTAACGCGACACTCTCCAATACACATGCACCGACTATTAATAGCTCTGCAATTAATAATAATTGTTCTAATGTGCATGTTGTTGATAACAATATACTAAATTCGAACCTGTAGTTCCCTTAAATGACACAAAATCTTCTAATTATTTATCTAAAAGCCGTGTTCCTAAATTATTTAACACACGGATTTCACAAAAATCTCCTACTGAGTTCTCACTGAAGTCTCAAAGCCATTCTCCATGTGGTCAATTCACTGTTGCACAGGTTAATGCGCCGCCGATTCAGTTTAATTGTAATAAGCATAAATTGCTTAACACTCAGTTTATTAAGTCTGAAAGACTTACTCCTTGTGTTCCTAAATTCTATTCAACTCAAGTTTCAGAAAATTCAGCGATTTCTAACTTAAACAACAATTCAAATGTCTCTAATTCTATACGCAATCTCTCATCTCGTGAAAAATCGAGTTCTTTTTCTAGGGATTGCTCACGTGAGAAAATATATACTTTAAATTATTTTCATAACTTTTGTTTACCTCACGTTCTCTTAAAAACTAACTTTAATGACAAGATTTTACGCTTTTTAACTGACACTGGTTCTACAATTTCTATAGTGAAATTTTCTAGTTTGCTAAACCAACCAGTTCTTAAGCCTGAAATTATAGCGTTTAAAGGTCTTAGTAACCATAACTCCTGTTGTAAATCTATTGGATCTATTGATCTTAATTTTGAATATCCAATTTCCCCGAAAAGTAAAATAATACTCAATTATATGTTCCACGCAATTGACGATACGATTAATAATTTATGTTATGATGGAATTAGTGATTTTATAAAGCATTCAAAAATAGACATTCAGTACTCTACTAATTTCCCTAATTTAGAAGGTCAAATAATACCTATGTATTTTACTGAGTCATCATATTGTGTTATACCTCCACGGTCTGAAATCGTCATTGAGTGTCAAGTTTCCAACTTAGCTAATATTTATATTTCAAAAGAAGCATTAATTTTAAATCAAAAATTTAATGACGACGTATTTCTATTTAATTGCATAGTTGATATAAAACCTAATTATATAGTAAATGCTATAATTAATTCTTATTTAAACAAAATGTTTTATGAACAATACTTTGGAATAAAATTAACTAAACCAGCTTCTAATAATACAAAAATTAAAGAATATAGTAAAAAATTACATTTATCAAGGAATAAATTAATTGCGTGTCAAGTTTCCAACTTAGCTGATATTTATAATTCTATGGAAGCCTTAATTTTAAATCATAACGTTTATGAAGGCGTATTTCTATCAAATAGCATAGTTAACATAAAACCTAATTATAGATTAAATGCAATTGTTCATTCTAATTTCAAGAAACCCTATTATAAACCATACTTTAAAAAACAATTTTCTAAATCTATTGAAAAACAAAGTCAAAGTTTACATTTATCAAAACAAAAATTAATTGCGTGTCCTATTTCATTACACTTCGACAACTCTATGCCGTACTGCAATCAGCTGTTGTCAATAATAAACAATTCCGCTGAGGTGTTATCAGCTGAGCATGAACCTGAGACCGTACAGTCGGTTGATTCGAACAATAAAGTGTTCTATTTCTTATGTATTATTGTTTACCAACATGACAAAATATCTTATAAAATTAATTACATTTTATTACTTAAATTAAGATATCAAATTATTGCTACTTCTTTTTATTATTATTTCGTCTTTAACGAAGAGTTGGCTATTTTACATTTTCCAGAACCATTTACTTAACTAGTTTTACGTGAAAATATATGTTCTTATTCATCCTACTAAATTATACTTGCATGGCTGTAACGGATGGTAGATTGAGTTACGCATTATTAGATAGTTTAATTATTTTTTAAGAAAATTAAAAACGATTTTTATAATATTATGTCCAACACTTTCCATTTTGTCTATGATTTTGATTTTTTTTGTCTATGAATAATCCGACTTGTGAAGTTACTTTGTCACTTCCTGTTTGTAATTCAAAAATGTTTTATATTGTTATTAACTTATAGTAAAAACCTAATGATTGAAGATTTGTTTACATACAATCTTAAGCTAACAAATTAAATATAAAAATGTACAATTGACACTGTAATTACTACACCTTACAAGGTACCAGAATTTTATCACTAGAGACATTGTGTTGCATTTTTACAAACCTTGCAATTCTATCCATCTCATGTTTCTAAAATAACTTTGTCAAACGAATTATGTAAGTTTATTGAATAAAGTATTTAAGTATTTGAATTAATACTTAATTGATTTTAATATTGTTAAATGTGATTGTTTGAAATATAAAATTATCAATAGTAGAGTCAGCAGTTTTTCTTCGTTTCTGTTTCCATATTTACTATTGTTATAATAATAATTGTTGTTATTTTTAGCTAGTATATTATATTTACAATCTTTAAGAAATGTTTTCATAACCGTAAAGATATTATTTTGTTGCAAGTTTATAAAAGAATAAATTATTAACCAGTTATTGATTTCTATTTTGGAACTTGTTTAAAATTAGTTATTTGATTTGTAATATTATAAACTATCCTGATTAATTGCGATGAATTTATTTTCTGTTGTATTGTATTCATTTAGTTTTTTTTGTTATTTCATCCTGCGTTTATTTTTTTTAATGATAAAGCTCCGTCTTAAGGGGGGAGATGTTATACACAGTTTTGTATTATTTTAGTAAATGCTGATGTTACATTTTATTTTCTATATAACACTGTATTGCATGTTTAGCGACACAGTCAACCTACAACATTTGTCCGTATTCTTGTAAATTCTTATTGTATTTTGTGCAGTAATTAAATTCGTTTAGTAGCAGTACCAAAGTGTTTAATTTGAAAGGACCCACAGGCCGCCATCCTAACAGTACGTTATGCGGTTGTTTGAGCTTAATTCACACTGACCTCCGTACTAGTGAAAACTGTATCACGTTAGGTCAGTCTTCCTCATTCACAAACACACACACTTCCATACAATTCCCGATAATTTGCATTAGACTGTTAAATAAAGCACTGATTTATGAGTACCTATGGCTATAAGAATACAGATACGTAGTGGGTATTTTTTGATCATTTGATGATTTGATGACAATAATAACGAGGGTAATTATAAAATATTAAAAGTATATGCAAAAATTTCAGACAACAAAAAAAAAGTTTGGATCTTATGTGTTACGGTTATGAACTTATAACAACAAAATATCTAGTTGAAAACAGAAGTTGTGTCAATAATGGCTAATACAACCAAAAAAGTAAATAGGCTAGTTGACAAAATTTCAATAACTGCTTAATATTTTAGCTTATTAGGCATTTTATCGAAAAAAAAGGTTTATTTATTTTTAATCGAGCGTTTACATTATAAATTTCGCGTTTTAAAAAACCAATTTCAATTTGGTTCCAAAACGCACAGGACTGTCATGGCGTCTTGAATGACGTCACGCCGTGCGAAACAAACCAAAGAGCGATCGTGTCTTCGTACGTTATAGCTAGTTTTTATCGTTTAAAAATGAATTTCTCATATTATAAGTACTGTATAGTGCCCCAGTGTGATAGCACGACTATAAAAACGCCAAACAAGTTATTTATATATGTTCCAAACAATGGAGAAATACGGAAAAAGTGGCTAAAACTTGCAAGAAGAGATGATGTTCATACTTTATCAACAGGTTCAAGAATGTATTTTTGTGAAGATCATTTTGATGTACTTAAGTATTTCACACAATACAATCTATTACTTAATTCGAGCAAACTAGATGTGTTTTGTAGAATCCCTATTTTCTAAATAAGAAATACATGAGTTCAGGTTAAGTTGTTTCACTTTTAGGAGTGAACGTTTTATTTTAGTTTTCTAATTAATGTTACAAACATACTCTTTTTATTATTCTAGTTGCCAAATGATATGATTAATTATAATGATTAATTATTAATTATTTATTACATTAGTTCTTGTGTACCGAACTGAAATGTCACATAGCATTTAAGCTTATAATAAATATTTTATACTTACAAGGAAGTTTTAACATTGCGAAATTCAGATGAGCAAAAGTCACTGTTCGACGCGAAAAAATTTCCAAGCATAACGGCATCGATTCTGGGCAAATTATTACTGTCTGCTTTGCTGAATCCAGATTCCATGGTTAATTCTTTCAAATTATAATTAGCAAAAACTGTATCAACTTGATATTAATTGTTAAAAACCAAAATTTTATCAAGAACCGGTAGTGATACTCGAAACGTCAAAGACAAGATTGGAGTTTCGCACGGCGTGACGTAACGCTTTCTGATTGGTGTTCACTGTCACGTGACTAAAGGTTTCATTTTACGAAATTTATTTTTTAAAAATATTATTAATCTTTAACGCTTTTAATAATTAAAATTGTTTGTTATTTTCTCCATAATATAATTAATCATTATAAACCCCTATCCATTATATTTATTCTTAATGGACACAAGCCTATTATAAATATAAGGAAAAGAAAAACTGGTCTATTTGTGTAAAATGTAGCTTAGTGAGTGAATGTGTAGATGTGTTTGCATGGAATAAGAATGTCTATGTATTTTTGTAAAACTATTTATGATATGGATATTAATAGCTTTTCTGAGTCATTATAGTTCATTTCGATGAGATATTTGTTTAAAGTTTTTTTGCAAACAGAGAGAGTCGTATCGCGTAAATTGATGGACTTTGATAACTGCAGTGCGAGCACGGTTCTTCTTATCGAGTCGAGTCGAGAAATTTATCAATTATAAACGTCAAACTTGACATAAGATATGGATAAAACGACAGCTCTTGTCGTTATATCTATATCTTATGTCAAATTTGACGTTTAGAATTGATAAATTTCTCGAATCGACTCGATAAGATCTCGAGTCGATAAAAATTTAAACATACCGAATCTTATCGAGGGTCGGTAGCACGGAACTTGCTTCGGGAACTTTATAGAGCCTTGTCGACGGCTATGTTTTCTCGACAGCTTATCAACTTTACAAATAGCAACACCAGAAATATGCAGATACACAAATAGTATCACTAAAATATTAACAATACTATTAAATAATCTAATCAATTCGAAAATAACCACAGAATAATAAAAAAATACTCCGCTGTGGATCCTTTCCACGTCCCGACGCGCTCTGCTTTCAACATTAACAAGATGATTTCTCCAAAATCCATTTTTTTGCTTCAAAAAGTCTTTATCGACCAACTTTTTAAAGACGACAACAATTCGAGATAATTCGAGAAATTTACCAATAAGAACTGTCAAAAGTCGATATAATCGATAAATCTTATCGAGTATGTCGACTTCATATCGAGGCGTCGGTAAATTACATTGATGAAAGAAAAATAAGAGGATATCAGATGTGGTCACACGATCTGAAGCCAAGTTTTCCTCTTATGGCGTCGACTCCGCCCTCAGCAATGAATTACATCTTCTGATGCAACACTTTGTCATGTTAGGTTTTGTTCACTTATCCTTTGTAATACAAAAAAAAATACCTAAACACCCAAGGTTCACTGTAAAACTGTAAATAAACTTCGAACAAAGCATGAACGACAGACGAAAGGCATAAGTAATTCTCTAAAATGGCGTCATGTCAAAAATGTCCTTCAAGGCGGAGCTTGGTGACGTTGAAAAACGATAATAGAAAATTAAAATTTATGAATAATAGTGTACACACTTTTTACATTTGTAAATTATTACGTGTAAGAACGAGACAGATTATATTTTTTACTGCGATACATATTGGCGTAGTATTTAAAATAACGTCAATTTAGGGCGTATCCTCTTATGTTTCTTAAATCAATGGTAAATTACGATCCGTGCTACCTTTGTCGTTTTATCAATATCTTATGTCAAATTTGAAGTTTAGAGTGGATAACTTAACGTCTCGATAAAATTCGATAAAAAGAACCGTGCTCGCACTGCTGGTTATATAAATGTGGCCCCAGAGGGTCAAAAAATTTTGCTGAAATAAACGTCTTACGTTTAGCTATGGAATACACTAGATCTTTTCTACGCCTTGTAGTGAAATTATGTATCGGTAACTTTGAGTGCTGAAGTAATATAGCATTGTTTATAAATATTTGTCTTACTGTGAGCAAAGATAAATTCTTATATAATTGATGTGTTGGATATCTAAATTTCCTGAAACTCATTACTTTTAGTATTGCTCGCTGAGCTCTTTCGAGACTTAACAAGGTGGTTTTTGATGCACCTCCCCAAACAGTGATACAATACGATAATACTGATTGGCATAAGGCAAAATAAATAGTTCTAAGTTGTTTGAGGTCACAAATATTGCGAAGATTTTTAAATACATGGATCATTTTCCTAGCCCGAGTTATTACGGTACCGATATGCTCCCCCCAGTTAAGGTTTTGGTCTACTATCAATCCCAGATATTTGATAGAGGATGCTTTTGTGAGACTATAGCAGGAACGTGCTACAGCACTTTTGCAAGTATGCAACTTTATTTGCAAGCTATTTGGTGGTTGCGTGTTATTCCTAATGCTGAAGGTTAAATATCTTGTTTTTTGTGCATTCAATGTGAGAAGGTTGTGATCGAGCCAAGACGTAACTAAAGCAAATCCCTCATTAGCCAAGCTGAACACTTCAGTCCACGTGCGCCCATGAAACAAAAGTACCGTGTCGTCTGCAAAGGAGATTATTTGTCCTTGTTTCAGGTTGAGACTACTCAAGTCATTAATATAAGCGAGGAATAATGTAGGGCCCAAAATAATGCCTTGTGGCACGCCAAATTGGACATTTTCCTGTTGACTGATGTAGCCATCAATTCTAACACATTGAGTTCTGTTCGACATATAGTCTTTTACAAGGTCCAATGCGACACCGCGAATACCAAGGTGCTCAAGCTTATTGAGGAGTATGGGAACAGAAACTGTGTCGAACGCCTTTGCTAAGTCCAGGAAAATTCCTAGGGTCTTATCTCCTCTATCCAATCCATTGACGGTAAATGATATAAGCTTGTGTGCGGCCTGAGCAGTTGATTTTTTCTCTCTAAACCCAAACTGGTTTTCTGAGAGAAGCTGATTGGATTCGAAGAATGTTTTGAATCTAGTGTTCATAATCCGCTCAATCACTTTAGAGGGGGATGGCAATAATGAGATTGGTCTATAATTCGAGACACAGTCGCTGTCCCCAGACTTGTGAATGGGAATAATGACTGACTATTTCAGAGCGTTGGGAAAGACGCCATTGGCGAAACTCAAATTACAGATCCTAACAATAGGTATGACAAGAGTGTCGACAGCCAGTTTGAGTAAAACGGAGGGAATTTCATCCCAACCACTGGAATTACAAGATTTTAAATTCATTATGGTACTTTTAACTTCTCTTTCATCCGTAGGTAGTAGGACATTGACATGCATTAACTTCATATATTTTAATTTTTCCAACCATTTTTCAAGTTGACAAATTTTTTACACAATTTAACACAATTCAACACTAACAATATTTTTTGTATTTTATTTTTATTTTTACATTGATCTGATTTAAATATTAAGTTGGCGTTGATTTGATTTTTTCTAGCATGTTGTATGTGGGTGAATTAAGTCCACAACATTAATAAAAAAAGTCGCAACTGTCCACCTGGGTGATTTAATTCCAAGGTGAACAAAAGAGACCAAATATGTCGCACTAATTCACCTGGGTGATATTGTCAGGTGAAATAAATCCGAGGTGAATTGAAGACACTATAAATTCCACTTTGTTCACCCAGGTGATATCACCCAGGTGAACAAAGTGGAATAAACCATTACATGGGACTGTCACCTGTGAAATGTGGGTGTGCAACAGTTTTTTTTGTAAATGTGGGTGTCCAACACCTGTGCCTTGCCCTTCGGGGAAAACAAAAGTTATAGTGTGTTTAAACGCAACAGTGTTGTTTAATAGTTTGTCGTCATTGGCCGGTTTGTAGGCGGCCTTATGACAATACATAAGGCATGATGTATTAATTAAATAACACTGCTAAATTACATAGTCATAATTTGAACAGCTCGTGCAAGATAAGAAAAGGTTATTAACCTGTGTTCTTAGACAAAGTATGAACTGGACATAACCTTTTTAAAGTGAATGTTACTCAACTCTTTGTCTCTTTTTTCAAGGGAAATATTTAATTGCACATCAAAATAAGTTACGCTCATCTAACGTCTCCATCGTTAAAACTACTGTAGCACCAATTAATACTCCGCTACAAACAAATAAACTAATTGTCTACGAAAACATCTAGAACACAAAAATTAAAAAAAAAACTAATCAAAACAGGACGCTATTTATTATCCTTATTCACCTCAAAAATCTGAACTAACGACTAGAAATACTGTTTCCGTGTCTAAAATAATGATTGCGCATCAAGTATAACTGCACATCAAAACATACCAATCGTTTAACAGATTTTCTTTAACGCGTTTCTTAAATTGCTCAACAATGAATAATGTTTACTTTAACATATTTGTTTTCAAATAATTTATAGTTATAAGTTTAATTTTGATCTCAAATCTACACTTGGGAGCAAATAAATCGAGCCACTCCTTTTTTCACGTGTCCTGGTTATTAAGTTTCGGTTTCATGAATTATATAATTCAAAATACAAAAAACTACCCAGACTACCCTCATTGTAAAGGTTATCAAATAGCCTTTTAGGCGATATATGTTTAGAATTGATCTGTTCCATAATACCAAAAATAATAACAATCATACTAATACGTGAAAAATAGAAGTGGCTCGATTTATTTGGTCCCAAGTATAGTTTGTTATAAATTTCCTACAGCATTGATTAAAAAACATACTCAAACTCAAAACTCAAACTCAAAACTCATTTATTCAAAATAGACTAGAATTACTTAGTTCTTTTTGAACGTTAGTTTTACAATATTATAGACATCCCACAAAAAGCCCTCCCTTCACCGCTTCCTAGTGTTTTTGCTGTGAAGAAGAAACGGCGCAACAAACTCCCCAGCAACACAGATATGTCTGTCAAGTGAATAAATTAATTGACTCTATACAACAAAAATCATCATATTTTTTACAATAATAACATTATGCAAGTACAGGTAAAAACAAATTAAAAATAAAGTATATAAATCAATTCTGTATGAATTGGGTTAAATCATAATCGTATCTAACTAATATAGATACATACATAAACCTACATCTAAAAACTATTGGTTACCAGGGAAGCCACATGTGCAGAAAAGAACTAGCGCCACACGTCCCTATCGTCAACATAGTCGTTTATCTTATAGTATGCCTTTTTAATGAGAACTGATTTAACGTGAGATTTAAATTTGCCTTCAGTGAGATCCGTAATTGATTTGGGAAGCTTGTTATAAAATCGAACACAGTTTCCTAGGAATGACTTATTCGTTTTGGATAATCTAAATTTAGGGACTACTAATTTGTGTTTGTTCCTAGTATTTATATTATGAACGTCGCTTTTTACACTATACATTGGCAGATTTTTACGTACAAACATAATGTTTTCAAAAATGTAAAGGGAAGGCATCGTCAGAATATTAATCTCTTTAAAGAAATCTCTAAGAGACTCCCGAGGGCCCATATTATAGATCGCGCGGATTGCCCTCTTCTGTAATATAAATATCGAGTCGCGATCGGCCGCTGCCCCCCACAGCAGAATACCATAAGACATAATGCTGTGGAAGTACGCAAAATAAACAAGTCGGGCAGTAGGTATGTCAGTTAGCTGTCTAATTCTTCTGACTGCAAAAGCAGCAGAACTTAACCTACTAGAAAGGGCAGTTATATGAGTTATACTGAAGTGTATTCAAATAATTTGTAGTTATAAGGTTGATTTTGAATTTAAACCTAGTTTGTTATATTCCACCAGATATGTGCTTTGCAGCTATGCTGCGAGAATGTCAAAGCTAAGCTACGAAACTATGTGACCGTTTCCACTGATGCTAAGCTTTATAGCGAAGCCAGTAAGATGTGCTCGGTGACAAAAGCGCGCCTACTGTAGGTACACTGCTCTGCACATAGCTACACCACTCGCGACCATCTATAGCACGCATTCATAGCTCGCATCCACAGCACGCATCCTTCTATATAAAAAAACGTAGCTTAGTTGAATCAGTTTCCACCAGTGCTATGCTATGTGGACCAATGAATATGATTGGTGGCTATCAAACGCATCCTCAGCAACGTTTCATAGCACATCTCTGGTGGAAAAACAGCTTTAGACGCGATGCAACAAAACCGCGCGCGCTCTGTATTTATATTTTTGATAACCAAAGACTGAATCACCCAAAATCGGGACATTTGGCGTCCAAATCTTGGGTATCTCGGTACAATACAATACAATACTCTTTATTGTAAACAAAATAAACAAGAAACATTATTTAAAACAGAAATGTACAATGGGCGGTCTTATCGTACTAGGCAATTTCTTCCAGACAACCTTTGGATGGACATCTTCTTCTCTCGTGTCAGCACGAGCTATACGAAAATAGCTTAATGCTGTGGTGAAAAGATTAGCCAGTCAGCAAGGTTGGTAGCGGGGCTGACTGCCCAGGGTGCGCCGGACGTACTTAAGTATCGTCACTCGTGGAGGCTCTTTTCATGCACCCCTGGATGGACATGATTTGCAAGAATATTTTTCTTGCAAATCATGTCAAAAAACTGAGGGGTAGTTATCGGTGTAACAATAAATAAAGAAACATTAAATTAAATACTTAAAATAAACCTAAAAACACAAATAAATAAATAAATACTCGGTACGTGTCCACGGATCCCTGGAAATCGGAAAGTCCCACGCAAATCGGGACAGTTGGCAACGCTAGTTGTGGCGCAACTTGGTCCCTATGCTTTCAAAATACTAGAAAATCTTTATGAACAAAGCTTAATACGAAAGTCCTTACTAAAAATTCAAGACTATTGGTATTTCTTAAAGAATTTGTTCAGTAAAAAGTTTATATATCTGTATACGTTTAAGACTGTGTAACGAGCTCCTATTTATTAAGCCTCAATTTGGAGTGGTTCTAGTAGCAGCGGGTGTTCTAAATGATACCTAGTAAGCTTGTGAAGTTACTTACCTCAGTTAATTTGGAGTTACCCTAATCTACGTCAAGGAATTTTGAACAGTTCCTACTCAACCCTTTCATCTCAACAGATAGTGTCAACAAATTCTACGCCTACCGATTAAGTACTCCACTGATTTAACAAAAAGTTATATTTCGCATTTATTATTGCCTGATTAAAACAAGGTATTCAATAAAAATGTATGATGTATTTACAATGAGCAGAGAAGGCAATGCACTTGCTTAAATAGCCATTAACTTGCCAAGGACACGGCAATACTTACATTGCATATTTACTCTTGTTAAATATCAGAACCATTTCCGGGTGGGTATAAGAAATTAATAATTATATCTTAATTGTTTGTTTTGTTTCTACACTCGGGAGCAATGAATCCGGTCACCAACATAAACCTTAATATCTTGGAAACTAAAAGTGATACGAGTAGCTTATTCAAATAAAAAGTATTTTAATAATACTCAAATCCTAATCCTAACTTCCTAACTACACTCACCGGCATAATTAGCGGAACGCAATAAAAAACCGTGTTTTTTCCATAATTTTGTATTGTACATTAATGTTTTTGTTTAAATATTTTATAATTAGGGTTAAATGCATTAAAAGGACAAATAATCAATAATCATTTAAATCTTTAATTTGCTAAAATATCCATTTTGTAACTCTCGGCGCATATTTTGTGAAGTAACTAATTTGCTATTTATTTTACTTTTTTGTTTGTTTTATCACCGTTTCTATACTGCTAAGGTCTTTATCAGTATTATGACATGTTTTTCCATCCAATTTTTTAATCCATTATCTTTTCTTAAGGCAAATTGTCCCCATACTCCCATGAAACACTTTTAAACACTTATTTCCTGTCAAGGCCAAGTCATATTCTATTGGACTCATGTCCGGGGTCCACGTTGACCCACCCTGGTGGGTTATTACAACATCTTATATGAAATTGCGGATCACGAATACACAGTCTGGCCACAAATAATCGTGCATATTTTTTTTTCCGTGTCTGATAATTCGTCAAGTGGCATCGCATGTGGTTTTGGGATGTCTATCCTACAAAAACAAGCAGCCAGTAAGCCTCCTTCAATAATGCCTGACTCCGTGTGCGCTTCAAAACAAATGACACCCCAAACCATTACTGGAGCCTCCAGCATAAGGCACATTCCTGTAAAATTGGACTGTTCAAAGCGATTCCCTTGACGTATCCATATTCTATGCCTCCCATCCAAAAAATGTATATCAAAAAACGACTTGCCCCTGAGAAAAAATCTCTTTCTAACTCCTTAGTCCGATCTCGGTGTTATTGAACAAAACTTAATTTCACTACGCGATGACCTACAGCACGTTTTGGACATTCAGCAGTCGCGTTAGACATCAGTTTACCTTCAATGAGACGTCGTCTTTCTTTTCGCATACTCACAAGCAAAATACGGACCACCTCCAGGATGCTACAGGTCCGAATAGCAGCATTGCGCCAATTTTTCAGAGCCTTAACCGCTTTGAACTGTCATAAACCAATCATCAGCGGCGCTTTTTCCTTGATTTCTGCATTATCCTTATCTTCTAACGAAACATCCTGTCTGCTTGTACCGACGGATATTGCGAGGAATGACTAATATCGATACACCCAGTGCCTACCTTACTGCACGATAAGTTTGACTTTCATCGATCACTGTAACATCCCTCGTAACTTTTGTCACAGGTAAATTACTGCTTTCAGCCTCTACGCAATGTTTATTCTCCAAATGCAATGAATACACTAAGACCAAACCACCAGTACTTAAATAAAACAAAGTTCCGATCAAAAACACAAAAGGACAAAATCTTTGTAAAATCAAAACTGGGCCTAATTTACATCTAATCGCTTAGGAAAACCAAATTTTTCTTTAACATGCAAGTCCTAATTGAAGGTTCTTTTGAAAAAAAAATCGTAGTAGCAATAGCAGTACCATATAATAAAAAAATGTTAAAAATAAAAACGTTCCGCTAATTATGCCGGTGAGTGTATATTATATCGGGTGTAAAAAGACCCTTAACGATAACGAAAAACCACATATTCCACCCATCATTGGGATCATTTTTTTCTACCAGACCATACCTGGGAAACCATTGGTTTTGGAGATATTGAAGGTCAAAGTATACATTTTTTTTTGGTTTTTAAGTGGTAGTTAACGCAATAATTGCGTTAACTATCATTTAACAAATTTTCAGTCGGGAGGAAATGACTGAAAACATTTTTTTTTTACGTGATTGAGGGGCTGCCTCTGCCCCACCCACCCACGGAGCGGCAGCTGACATTCACCATGCTGCATAATACAACTCTCTGAAGCATTGGAAATTGGTCCGGAAAACCTGTTGCTGGCTCACGGGCTATATCCATCGCTTTCTAGTGTCTTAGGCCCATTTTCAATCGGAGGTTTTCCCTATTAGAGATAGAAAATTGACATAAGCCCCGTAGAAGTAATGTCAAATTTCTATCTCTAGTAGGGCAGGCCGTCGATAGATAGGTTATTGGTTTGGGCCGTTGGAAGGGAAGCAGCCACTCAATAGGTTCCCAGCTCAATGTTTTCGTGTTTTTTTGTGTTCTGGTTTCAGACTATTGCCGCTCTTCAACGAGAGGAACATTCCTTGAGGTTGAACAAGGTAGATACTATCCCATTAAACGTGGAGCACTTTTACTGTTTTCACTTTTTCCCGTAGTCACTGAGACCCCGCTCCAATCGCGAGGTCCGATTTGCCCGGGACTCGGGACCCGGGGGACGGTTATTGAAAAAGTTGGCGACGCGGCCGAGGGCTGGCCGTGAATTAATGCCGCGCAAATACGGGAACTCTGATACTTTACCTTCGCGAGGACCGCCCAAAAGAAATGTTAGGGATTTGTAAACGAATCCGCGTTCCCCGTACTGATTAAATATTGTAAGACGACAAATTAAAATGTGATTGGTATTGATTTTTGAATTTATTACGCAGACTTTTTTTTTTTTCTTTGATTGCTTAAAGTTAAAGAGAGTGTTATTTATTGGAATAAAAGAAGAAAATAATAGCTTTTTGTGTGTAGGTTCATCAGTCAGCTCAGTACCGAAAAAAAATATTGAACAATCTTTCTTAAATCCAAATAAGGACGTACACACAAGATCTTTCACCTTTTCCATTAGCAAAAAAATAAAGGTTTCACGCGAATAATAAACAGGATTGAAGGATGACTCCTCAATTTTTGATAAAACTCTCTCAAATGATGGATAAGGTGAAATATCAGGTAATATTGATTATGTAAACTTGGGTTATAATAAAGTTAATATTCACCTTGCGTCGAGAATAGGTTTGGAAGTGAGGGTAACGTTTAGGTATTAAATTTTTAGTAAAGTTTTTGTTCCGCGTTTTTGCTCCCATGGGCTAGAGTAAAAAATGAATTAGGTGTGTTTCGATTCGTCTGAGCTGTGCGATAGTTAAGGCTAAGTTTTGTTTTTATAAAATCAAAATAGCGCCCGTGAAATAAGAAAAGGACCTACCATATTAGACCTACCATGTTATATTGGGTACCGCTGAATAGGTCTTTTAAAATCAATATAATTTTACCCAGGCGATTTTACAGCCGTAAGCTCCGTTTAAGAATTACACAACCAGAAAGTTATGTAAGATCTACATTGCGGACTAGAGCGAGTGATGGTATATTAAATGAGGTGTCTGTAGATAGATTTGTTTAGGCCTCATTACAACACGCAGGGAACAGACGCGTTGTAAGATTCAACAAAACCTAGTGCGTTTGGTTGTAGGATCTGTACGGTCAGCCTGGTAAGCTACCACTCCCTTACATTAAGGCCCGGCGCCAAGCAGTTTACCGTGTTCCTTATAGTGTATGTGAGAGGGTATGTAGGGGAAGTAGAATATTTTTCATATTAGCTTGCTCACGTTTGGAAATGGGATCGGTGATCGCCTTATGGTATGATTAGCGTACGAGAGATCGCTGTCACCTATGATGCCTAAAGAAACAGAGTTGAAGGCCTATTAGTATTATTACTAGGCCTTCGCCAGGAACTACACAGCCGCATAAAATGACTGAGCGAACATGGGCCTGTAAAAAAGAATACATACGAGTGGTAGCTCTAACTAATAATGGTCGGTAAAATATAGGAACTCGGCATTACTCTTCGTGGCAAAGAAGGAAAGTAAAAAGTCAAACTTTAAAAAATTACAGGTAAAGTTTCTGTTCTTTATTTGAAACTACACTGACTTCACTTCCTGAAGTCTAGATTCTGTCCAAGTTTTTAATAGACCCGACCTACTTTTACCTCTTAAAGTTATTATTTTAAAAACGTAGCTACGGAAGCGATTCTTGGGAAAATAATTGTAAATAGGACACTGCAGTCAACATACGCCGAGCGAGCATTCAACTTTGCTTGTAGTTTTTATTTACTTTTATTTTAATTTTAAAAGAACTACTTTTAAGTTTTAAGGCTGACTACACGGGGCATTTAGTGCTGGGACACTGTGTACCAAGCCACAGGATGGTCGCTTGAGCGATCAAGTCATTTAATTGTCTGCATACCTCTACTACACAATAGGATACGCTGATGACCTCGCCATCCTGGTCTCGGGCAAGGTGACCGTTACCATCTGCAACCTCACCCAGCAAGCCCTACGCATCGTTGAACGCTATTGCAGAGACTTTGATCTATCAGTGAATCCCACCAAAACAGAGTTAGTCATGTTCACCCAAAAACGGGCACTAGGCCCTTTCCGACTGCCCAAAATGCTCAAAACGGAACTCCAGCTGTCCAATGAAGTTAAATACCTGGGGGTGATCCTGGACAACAAGCTAAAATGGAGCAATCATTTAGACAACAAACTAAACAAGGCCTGCATCACCTTCTGGCAGTGCAGAAGAATGATAGGTAAGAAATGGAGACTATCCCCCAAAATCACACTATGGCTGTATTCTCCCCATGCTCGCCTACGGGGCTGTGGTCTGATGGCCTAGAACCAAGCTGACCAGAGCATCAAACAAACTACAGCGCATACAAAGACTTGCTTGCATGGCAATTACAGGCTGCATGAGGACTACGCCGACTGCAGCACTAGAAGCCATGCTGGGACTGCCATCGCTGCACCTCTTTATATAGCAGGAAGCAGCGGTGGCAGCAAAACGCCTAAAAACACTGAATCTTTGGAGCAAAGTAACACACAACATACCTCGTTGCTAGAGGAACTGGCTAGCTAGTTCCCTCTTATAAGAGCTATAAACGACCGGATACCCAAACAATTCATTTTTGATAAAAAAAAAATACTAAATCCAACAGTTCGAAGACCACTGATGCGAGGGTTTATGCTCCGCGGAGCTGCAGATCTTCACGGACGGATCCAAAACAGCTACAGGCACAGGTGCCGGGATCTTCTCAGAAGACCTTAACATACACATAGCTACACCATTGGGGGCCCACAACATGGTCTTCCCGGCTGAATGCTTGGGTATCTCCCTAGCTGCGTCAGCAATCATGGCCAGGAAGGTTGAAGACCACTCAATCCGAATACTCTCGGACAGCAAGGCTGTCCTGCAAGCACTAAGTAGCCACACAGTTAATTCTGGGCTGATACATGAGTGTCACCAAACTCTGAAACAGGTGAGTAACCGCAATAATATAACCATTCAATGGATCAAAGGACAGAGCGGCTCCCGAGGCAACGATGCAGCAAATGAGTTCGCCAGAAGAGGATCGAGCATGGATGCGGTGGGGTCCCGAACCTATAGTACCACTCCCCTTCGGATACCTACGCACCCTGGCAAGAAAACACGCCAGAGACCAACACAACGAATCATGGATAAACCATGGCGAGTGCAGACAGGCCAAGGAGGCGCTTCCCGCCATTGACGGTCGTCTCACTAAACAAGCTCTCCGGCTGTCAAAGCAACAACTGCGTACAGTCACAGCCGCCATCACTGGCCATGGTTCATTTAACAAACACGTCTTTGTCATTGGAGTTACAGACAGCCCACCGTGCAGAGCACGCATGGAGGAGAACGAGACGGCAGCCCACGCGCTACTAAACTGATGAGAGATCACCAGCAACATCAAGGGTGGTATTCATTAAGTACTACAAAGACTGTATTCCAATGCAGCTGCTAAGAAACGTTGACTGCGTCGTAACGACGCGCCGCATTTCCCGACGCAACGCAATGCAACGCGCTGCCCAGCTAAGATGCAGCCTGATATATTGTTTAAAAATAAGTTTCTTGAAATTAGGTAGCTAACAGAAAAGAAAGATAGTGCGTAACAGAGATTCGGTATATTATATTATACAAACAAAAAAACGCTGTTGTTGCCCGCGTGAATTCCGCGTCCGCAGCCAAAGTTAGTAGGAAGAACATCGAGGTGGTTAAGAGTTCGACATACCTCTCCGCCGTCCCAAGACGGGAGATATCCAAGAGGATTTCCACTCGAGAAAGAAAAAAAATAAAGGAGCCTCTTAAACTGCTTGAATGAACAGTTGTGATAATATGTATACCATACGTACTTAATATCCACGTACTATTCAAAAATCAATGATAATCCGAAACGCCACAAGGCTAACGACATTGTTCTCCTAACTCAGAACGCCACAAAAGCGTGTAAGTAAAATATATTATTTCAGTATATTATAGTGCAATATTTCATTTGGAACAGTTTGTCAACGGTCGCATGGCTGGGTTCATCTCGTTAAACTAAACTTATGAGCTTCTTTTAAGTATGGTGATAGCAATAGGAATTAGCAATAAGGGATAGTAATTTAATTATTTTACAAATAGAATCTTTGAATACTATAAAACATACAACAATTTAATTTTTAAAAAAAATATAGAAACAATACGATAGTATGTGAAAAAATTAATAATAATATAAATAAGAATAGAATGCATCACCCACGCTCATCGGTAATGAGACTGTACATCCCGCGGAAGTGTGGAGGTCGAGGCTTTTTAAATGCTAAGACCCTCCACAACCGCGAGGTGTGCAGTCTCAGGGAGTACTTCTCCCAAGCCGATGTGGGGTGGGGATGCATCGAGATGCAGTCGCAGTGGACAAAGGATTCACCCCGCTCTCCTTGGCTAAAGAGAACTGGCGCAAGCCTGTAGTACTTGATACTAATGGCCGCAGGGAGGTATGGCGGAGCAAGGAGCTTCATGGACGCTTCTACCGGGCCCTTCATGGGCCCGATGTAGATTTTCTAGCGCCCGTGGCCTGGCTACGTTTCGGTGACCTATTTGGGGAAACCGAAGGTTTTGTTTGTGCAATTATGGACGAAGATAAGATGACGAACAACTATACATAGAAAATATATTGTGAAGGACGGGTCGGTTGACATCTGTCGGGCATGCCACTGTCCCGGTGAATCTATCCGACATATTATCTCTGGTTGTTCTCGTCTTGCTAACGGTGAGTATTTGCACAGGCACAACCTCGTAGCTAGGATTATCCACCAGCAACTTGTTCTCAAATACAACCTTGTGGACGCAGAAGTACCATACTACAAGTATGTGCCCAACCCAGTTTTCGAGAATGGTCATGTCACATTGTACTGGAATCGATCTATCATCACCGATAGGACTATTGTTGCCAATAAGCCTGACATCGTGGTGATAGATCGAGCAGAGCGTCTCACAATGATTGTTGATGTCACGGTTCCGCATGACGAGAACCTTGAGAAAGCCGAGAAAGATAAAGAAATTAAATATGGGTATGATTTAAGCTGTCGTCAATTTAATTGGTTTTGAATTTCTTAAATAATAGGGTTTGTCGGCAAAATAGTAGATCTGTCGCCAAAATGTAGTTGCCAAACAATATAAAAACAATTCTATAATAAATCACATATAATCATCGGGATATACTATCAAGAATCAAATAAACAGGTTTCGATTTATTATAATAAGTTTGTCCTGATAACTGTATAATCAATTTATTCAAAACGATCATTAAAAAAATTTTATATAGCACTTCAAAAATTCATAAAAGTCCCAAAAGTAGTAGCATCATATTTGCAAATGAAAAACTTAAGGGGATGTTTGTAAGGTTGTTTGGGTTTCCAAAGCAGAGTCGACGAAGCCGGGGCTCCTACTTCTGTCTGCAGGGTTTAAAGTAACCTAACACGAAGGGGATGACGGGGGCTTCGCTCGCTCGCTTTGCTCGCTCACTCCAGCCCCCGTCATCCCCTTCGAACCTAACCTATCCGCGTCGGGGTGTCCCAAATTACCGAGGTCGGAGGCACTCCCTTAAAATAATAATGTCATAGCGCGCCAATTTGGCTCCGACCCTTTGATAAGTTTTTCATTAAATTTATAAACAGAACTATTTAATTAGTAACGAATAGTATTATTTTGATAACTGAACGAAATAAAATGTAACTACTGCACTGGTGACAAAATAACAAATAAAAACAAGTCGCAATCTGGGGATGATCATCGATTTATTTGGCGACAGATATACCATTCTGAGTACGAAGCTATTATTTAAGGGATAAATCTATTATTTTGAGAACAAAATTTTTATCCAAGGAATGAACTACGATTTTATTGATAACCCATCTCATAAGTTAGATACATATTGACATTAATTTGGTAATTCATAACTGGCGACACTTTAATTTATCTGAGAATGAAAATATTTCGTGGCGATAAATCTATTAATTAGATGATGCAAGTTGATGACAAATATAAACTTTGCTGACAAAAAATATAGTTCCCATTAAATATCAATACTTGACACACGAGGTTGTCGCCATGTGGGATGTTGATTCAGCAATCATTGTGTCGATAGTCTGATAGATAGGATAGTAGTGTAGTTTAATAGCCAAGAGCCTCGACCAACATCTAAAGAGGCTCTCGTTGGGCAGCTGGATCAAGGGCCTGGTGCAGAAAGCGGTACTTCTGGATATGGCGCGTATTGTTAGGAAGTTCCTCTCTCTGAGGCCCTGACCACCGATGGCTTGGACCCTGTTCCCGATGCCGGTGGGCTACTATAGGTATTTTAATTTTATTTTTTGTATAGAAAGATTTAAAAATGTAATTTTATGTGTCTTTCCAGTGACGACGGAATATAAATAATAAAGATTAGATTAAAGTTCTCAAAGGGGCCTCTGCGCGTTGGAACCGTGTCCCGTATGCCTTCCAAAGGACCGGACATCTTCCGCATGGAAGATGCGCCGAGAATCTATAGAGATACATAATAAAATAGAAGAACTACACGCTATCGAAGTTTTCGGAGGAGTTTTCACAGCGGCATTTAATTTGCTAGAATATAGCAACCTATACAATCTAGGCAAGGATGGTTAAGAGTTCAGTGCTTGTGTGATTTCGTATCTACCGTGGTCCGTGACCGTGAAGCCTCGTGTACCACATCATATTAAATTGCTTTACAGCTGTTAATATACTTGGAGTTTGTTCTCTGTAAATAACGCAAAAAAGTATGAATTGAAATGCAAATGATGGCCCAATAATATAAAATGTCTTATTGTTAGCTTTTAAAGAATTACCTGTAAAGTAAACATTTAAACTCAATAAAAGATTACAAAAAAAAGTTGTTAAATTCCATGGAAAATGACTTACAAGTGTCTTTATTTAAAAATAGGGAAACATAAAATACAGTTACCAATAAAAATCAATCTTTATTTAATTCATGGACATGTGTAACTTCCAGTCTTTAATGTAGACAACACAACTGGAGTTATATAATTAGGTATATCTTTGCCATAAATAAAATCTAGATGACCAAAAGTTTTATCAGAGAGTACACAAAGAGAAGCGTTCGGTAATTTAGATACAAGAACTTTTATATCTGTTACATTAGCAACATAATCATTGTCACTCCCAATAAATACCCATGGCATCGTTACCTTAGACACATCGTACAAAGGAGGACTTGTCTGACGATATATTAACAGATTTTTAACTCGCCCATAATCGTATTCTGAGAACCCATTATTCTGTAATTGTCCCCATCTGATGAAGTTTTTCAGAGAAGTTCCGGCAGGCGTGTGACCAACTACTACAGGGAGGACATCCCTGGTAATCTGGAATTCGTTATAACCTAAAACTGCGAAGATAACTGCGGAACAAAATGGATACGTTAGTTTCGATGACCCGCACAATAATTCTGCAGAATTTTGCAGTAATCCATTGCGAGCTAATACTTCTTTATTAAGAAATGTGCCAGTCTGTGTCAACGGTGAAGCAATAAGACTTTGGATCTTAATCACTATAAATCTAGAGTGGTCCATCCATGCCGTCGGTGACACTCCAAAGCCTATCTTAATCTTGGCATTATATTCAGGCTTCTTTGAGCAAAGAATTAATAATATACTAACTCCTTGTGAATGAGCTACATATGATATTTGCTTTTCATTTGTTTTAAGCAAGACATAATCTATGACTGCTGGTAGATCATAAAGAGCCATTTCGTCAATAGAAAAGTCCCAAAATTTAGAATCTCTGTTGGGATCATAAGTTGTGTGGTTTCTACTGTAAAAATTTCCTCTGCAATTGGGAACCCAGACGTCGTAACAGTCGTCTGCGTAGATGTAGGCGTGGCCTTTCCCAGGCCCTGGTATGAGGCTGTCATCACCACTGAGGTAGAGGCCGTGCATGAACATTATGGTGCCATTGGAGGCTGCGCAGTTTTTATTCACAGGTATTCGGAAAAGACTCAAGATGTATCCATCTTCAGTGGTCACAAAATGTTGTTCAGCTGTGTAACCATCATATTTAGCTAATTCCACGAAGGGTAGGTCTTGTCTAGGAGATAAACCGAATGGAGAGACAGCATCATTATCGCCAACAACTGTGTGTAGTGCGCAGAAAAGGGTCAGTGCGGAGACAAAATTCATGTCTTACTTGAAGTTCTCCTGCAAAGATATAAAAATCAAACATGTATTCATACATAAACGTCTGCTAGCTCGATGTTCAACCTTTAATGAAAGTACGCCGGGGCCGTACAACTTGAGGGACCTCAAATCCTATAAGTAACCATAAAACTTTCAAATTGGACGTTATTAGAAGATAAAAAGAAAGAAAATAAATTTTACTCAGCTAAGGACACAATGACAGCATAAATAATAAAAACAGAAAAAAAACATACACATTTTATGCTGATAATTGAATAGAATTCCCAACAATATTCATTGGCTATATTAAAATGGAGTTCCAGGCAACTGGCAAAACTTCTACCAAAGTAGGTAATAAAGAGATGTTTAATCATACATTTATACGATTTATTTCTACATAAAAGCATTTATCAGTCACGCATTAGGATTTTATGCATTGTCTTATCACGCTTTATCGTACGATCTGTAATATTAATTGTTTTTCCTAATTTGTTCAGTCAGCTATACTGTAATAGGTATGTTGATTAACGGCATCTAAATAACCCTCATCTAGTCTACATGGTCAGGTGAGGGTGATGAGCATCCCCATCCCCTATCTGGATCGGATACCCAAGTCGATCAAAAAATTATTTAGGTTTTCTGTTAGAAAATATCCAGTTCCCGTCCAGGGAGTAGTCAATGCCATGACATAGGATCTATTGCTGCCTTGGAAGAACCATGGGATACGATAGATCACCTCCGTCTAGATCCTTAGATATGTGATCCCCTGATTTGGCAAGCTGACTGGGTATAGCAGTAATGTGTTGTTACCAGTGATCGGAGTAGGTAGAGCTATTTCGAGCAAAGTACCTCAAATGTATATGTCATATTAATATGGACATGACACCGGGATCCCGGGATTTTAAATTTATCGAGAAATGTAATAAATGAAATCGGATTAGTTAAAGTTTGTTAGACATTCAAAGAGAATTATCGGAAGCATGGGCATAATTTTGACAATGTCACTCTGATGCTATGTGGTTTACGATAGACGTTTCCAAGCATTAGCTAAGTTGGAGCTTGTTTGTAACTCCAAAGATAAGGGCATAAATCTGGCAACGGCAACGTCGCGCTTCCCTAATTCCACGCGACGTTCCCAAATAGCAGCTACGTATTTCGTGGAAATAATAAAAAAGGCGATAATTACTTTTAATTAAATATGCAATTAAATCTAGTTTTATCTAAGTTCAGAAATTATCCGTGACATATACACGAGTACCTCTAAAAAGCATTACAACCTTAACAATAAATATATTTTTTAAATCCCAATGAATCCCGGGATCTCAGGCATGTCCATATTATGAAAACATGACTGTCGCAAGTGCCAAAAGTAGCTCTACGTTATTACTTATATTTAAACAGGTTTAGCTGCTACCAATACACCTGTATGCTAATTCACGTAGTTTCATGACGCACCGATCACGTTGCAGTGACGCTGCAGTTATTAAGTTCACGCGAGCGAATCTGACAGCGATCGCCTATTAAGAGAATACGAAAAGCGTTGTTTTGACAGAAACTTAGCAACTACACTGCAACCGAACTTCTTTAGTTCGGTGAATCAGGCTCCTGGGGGCCTACTCCCTAAGTCCGTCAACGAAGTTAGTCGTCCGTCCGAAAGTAGCCCGAAACGTAAGAGTGAACAAAACAAGTGTCAAGTTCAACTTTTCGGACGGGCAAAAACACTGACACACAACAGGGAGAACTGTCTAATCGTGTTGTCATTCATTCTTAGTTCGGGCCCCGAAATAATCGTATATCCTTAGGTGATAGGGAGTAGGAAACGCTCGTAACTAAGGCTGAAACCACGGACTTCGTGCTTAGGGAGTAGACCCCCAGATCGGAACCTTGCACGAAAAGTATGGCAGACCAGCACAGCTTGCGAGCAGGAGTGAATACCATCCACACTCCCATTCACGCCGGTTCGAAGGTTTTTGTGACGTGCAGTAGGTACATTAGGCACGCTGGGAATAGACGCGTGTTGTAAGATTCAACAAAACCTAGCACGCTTGGTGGTAGAATCTATGCAGTCAGCCTGGCTAGCTGCCACTCTTACATTAAACCAAGCAGTTTACTGTGTTCCGTCGTGTGTATGTGAGAGCTGGAGGGGTATAGGGGAATCCCTCTATATCTTTGTTACTTGGATTCGTGTGCTCCATCTTAGACCCTAACTGCTCATACCATAAGGACTAAAGTCAAACGCGACCAAGTGTAATAATAAAAAAAACGGTTGCGGGGCTGACTGCTAAGAGTGCGCCGGACGTACTTAAGTATCGCCACTAAAATGAAAATCTATACGTATGTAAAATAACAGAGGACGTTCCCTTAAACCCAACCATTAATAGACTAAAGAAAAAAAAAAAACGAAAAAAAATGTGGTGTAAACGAATTCGTGTAATTCCTTCAAACTGCGTGTTCTACTGGTGACACTGATTGACCCTGCTTAGGTTTTTTTCAGAATCAACAAAAAAAAGTTTTCAAAATCTGAACCATGGTATTCTGTATCTGAGTAATTTTAGCGTCCCAAGTTAACTAACAGCGTGGAGCGATATCGCACTAGTCGTGCCCGTCAGTTGTGTCGGCCTTCATTCCTTTATGCATGACATCGAAAATTTCTACCACATAAAAAAAAAATCGGAAAAAAAAGTTTATTTTTATTTTTAATCAATCCAAATCCCGTGTGGGTTTCATCTATGCCATTAATAGATCATGTGGTTTGAAGTAATTATGTTTAAAAAAATAAAATAAAAGCAATTCGGAACGGCCTGTTTAAAACTAAAATAGTAGCATAGATAGGTTAAATGTTATGTTGCTCTGTTTTCCACGTTGATAGACAAGTGCGCATGTACGCGTAAGCGTTGCTTTTACGTATCAATTTTTATTTTTGTTATTGTTGTGTTATTGTGATATTTCGTTTTTTTTATTATGTACAGGTGCTGTAGTATTGCTGGTTAAAGGGAACGCCTTTCGTTAGTTAACATACTGTATAATAAAATCGTAACGAAGCAAAAACTGTACATTGAATATTATTGAAAAAAATAATAATACTTGTTTGTACTCCCCCATAGCCCTCCACTCATCTCTATGCCTTGCCTTCTCTGGCCAATCTCCCATAAACGAATCTAAGTCATCACGCCAGCGTTTCCTCCGCCTCCCTCGGCGACGACGCCTGTCTTCAGGCACCGACTGCGTGACGACTCTAGCCCATCTGTCTTTATGCATTCTGCATACATGACCCGCCCAATCCCACTTCAGTCTTGCAGACTTATGGCCCACATCGGCGATTCATGTTTTGGAGCGTATCGTGCCCAGCAGTAGACATGGGCGTTTTTGGTTTTGAATGCAAACTGATATTTATCAGATTTCAGATATCAAAATCGATTTCAAAATCCGTTTTTAGAAATCCGATTTCAGTAGCGCTTAACCTCGCCAATTCGGTTGCGTACTTAGATTTCGTTTTATTAACTAAGGAGTAGGTACTAACGATTTGTGCGATTTTCATCTAAACGAAAACAATAGGTACATTATTTCTAGCTAAAAATACGAATCCATAAACCAAAATACATCAACGTATTATCTCGCAATTATAGTCTTTAAAAACTTAGCAGTAAAGATGTTACTGATCGCATTTCATCATTTCCGTTACCGATAAACCGAAATCTAAATCGCAAAATTCATGCTATCCTTTTTATTCCGCTAAGTTCCGTTAAGTTAGAAAGAGAGAAAGCGATTTTCTAGGCATAAGTTTGCGTTTGGATTTTGGATTCACACACGATTCGTTTGGTGATATCCATTGATTTTATTTGTCGATTCGGATTCGTTCGTTCAGTGATAGAGATCGCTAGCGTTTGGATTAACAAGCTCGATTTTTGAAATCGGATTTTCTAGTTTGAGAAATCGATACGAATCGATTTGTGTTTGAAATCGGTTTTTGAATTCGTTTTGATATATCTGACACATGTCTACCCAGCTGTGGGATAACATAGGTTGAAAAAAAAAAAACTTGTTTGTACTAGAAACGATACTAATGCCGAAACAGAAGTTTATAGAATATTTGTCTGCTTGTCTGTTTGTATGTATGAGCTTCACGCCAATACTGCTGAACAGATTTAGTAGAAAGGCATAAATGTGCGTTAAAGAGCGGTTCATGTTATATGGTACGCACGGCTACACATCAAGCTATACTTTTCCAGTTTACACTGACCTCTCATTGTAAGGGAATCGTATACAATGCGAGATCAGCTTATACTGGAAATATATAGCTTGATCTGTAGCCGTGCGTACTAAATTATCATCGGTGGTGATGGTTTTCTGCCTTCGACGCGGACGAAGTCGCGGGCACAGCACATTTAATATAATATAGATAGAATTATCTAAAGAAGAAACTCATTTTTTTGAATACCTAATGGATCAAATTAAAAAATCTTCTCGTATGGGTTGATCAGAAATCAGATTAATAGCTACTACTATAAATATTACAGCAATAGCCACCGATCATGTATTGTGTGAAAGGATTTTGTAACTTGTAGAACTTCGCATTTTAATATTTTTAAGGCCGCAACAAACGAAGAAATAAGTGTATTAATAAAAACCAAAGAGTTACTAACCTTTCTGCGTTGACGATAATTTAATCAGATCGAGTTGACTTCGCAAGTGATGATCTTAAACCTATTTATTTCACGGGAAATCCGCTAATATAGCTCCCGAAACGACACTAAGTAAATGTCAAAAAAAAAGGCATTGCTGTATATAGCAATGTCATCGTCACTTACTTACAGGTAGTGACAAAATTATGACTTAAGGACATCTGCACAAGAGCCGAGAATGGGACGACGATGGCGCTATGCAGCGGCTATGCTCCTGTTCAATAGATCAGTCTATGTGTTTATCTACAGTCTGGTTCTAACCAGCTGAGAAAAAGATAAACAAAAATAATAATAGAAAAAAGCATTTAAAAATATTTGACAATAAATCTACAAAATGTAGAATACAAATACATAGGTTTGATTTAAACAATACTTAATTTATTTTTACTTTTTTGTCAAATTGGTTTGGGCAAGTACCAAACGCGGATCGGATGAAATAGCAGTGGGAAATTCACGGCTGCCGACGGCATGTTGTGTGTATACGCAGCAGGACCCTACGTTTAATCCGATTGAAAGCTAAATTTTAACGTACGTGGTATTTAGTACCTTCCGAATCGTATAAGTAAAAAAATAGTACCTTAATAGTTACAGCGAAATCTTAAATTATTTTCCAGCAGGACCAAATATCAAAAAGTTTGTATTTTAGCTGAAACTTTGATTAAAACTTTTAGTACTTTTTCAACGAACGAACGTTTTTTTCGGCCGATGTATGAGCTTTCACAGCTTTTAGTAGGTATGGTGGCGTTAATCAAAGAAAGAAAGAATTAATAATCATCAATTTTCTGTATTATCCAGTTAGAATAGAAAAAAAAAACAAATATTCAAACATGGCTATATGTAGTACAACCATGTCACACCTTTGCCTTTCCCGCGGTAACAAAAAAAAAGTTAAGTATGCTTTAGAAACTAGCTGGTCTGAGTGTACAAATAAGATTCAAAACCAGAGTACGAAATAGCCCCAATCAATATCATGCGTAGTAATATTTTTGTTTTTTTTTTTTACATTTGTACTTTTCTCTATTCTAACTGGATAATACAGAAAATTGATGATTATTGTTTGGCCGAACAAAACGTTCGTTCGCTGAAAAAGTATTAAGTATAAGTTTTAAATCAAATTTTCAGTTAAAATATAAACTATTTGAATTAAACGTAACGTTATTTGAAAAGTACTAATAAAATGCTTTTAAGAAATATGACTGTCTGGGCTGAAAGCGTCAAAACAAAATAATCATGATAAAAGTTTTGCAGGTACATCATCATCATCTTCCTGCCCTTATCCCATGTTACTTGGGGTCGGCGCAACATGTTTTCTTCTTCCATTCCGTCCTGTCACCCGTCATGGTATCACTGACTCCCTTCTCTTTCATATCATTCTTCACACAATCCATCCATCTTTTCTTTGGCCTCCCTCTTCCTCTCCATCCATCCACATTTATATTCATAACTCTTTTGGTCACATGCGTTTCATCCCTCCTCTTCACATGTCCATACCAAGACAAACGGTTCCCTTTCAACTTTTCTGTCACGGGCGCTACTTTCAAACTTCCTCATAAAATAATCATTATTTTAAAATGAAACTAAGGTATTTTTAAGGTACTAATTCACCGCTAAACGGGACCATGTAACATTGGTCTGAAGACCTTCAAACGGCGGAGGGTCCTGCTGGAAAATAATTTAAGATTTCGCTGTAACTATTAAGGTACTATTTTTTTACTTATACGATTCGGATCGTACTAACTACTACGTACGTTAAAATTTAGCTTTCAATGGGATTAAACGTAGGGTCCTGCTGCGTATACACACATGCCGACGGCCTCAAGTCAGGTGCCAGCACAGCTACCAAACGTCCTGTGTTCGATTAGCAGATTGGGTAGTGTTCTTCGTTGCTTGTGCGACAATTCGTGGAAGCACCTTGAATCGTAGCCAGGAAAGAAGTTTGCCTGCTATTGCATGGGACTATCATCTGTAAAATTTGCAACGGTTACGTACGCCTGTGCCTTGCCCTTCGGGGAAAACAGAAGTTATAGTGTGTTTAAATGCAACAGTGTTGTTTAATAGTTTGTCGTCAGTGTCGGGTTTGTAGGCGGCCTTGGGAAAGTTAATTATTGCATGATGTACTAATTAAATACACAGCAAAATTAACGTACCTATAATTTGAACAGCTTGTGCAAGATATGAAAAGACTATTTACCTTATTTTCTTAGTTACAAAATTATAGGACCATAGTAACAAAAATGTTCATACATAATCTCATTTATTTCCTTATCTACAATTTCTATGAAGACTAGCTGTACACGGCCATGCCTTGCAATGCACTTTTTCCTACTTTCTACCTACTACTACCTACCTTCAGAAACCAAATCAAAAAAGTAACAAATAGTTAAAACCATTTTCATGCATGCCGTAAATAAATGAAGAAAATGGACATACTGAGATAATGTTTTTTTTTTAAATATGAAAATTTTCTTTCATAAGAACCTTCACCTGACAATAACGAACACAACAAAAAAAACTAGCGAAATCGGTCCAGCCGCTCTCGCGTGATGCCGTGACCAAGGGAAATAGGGATTCATTTTTATATACATAGATAGATAGATGTAGATGGTAGTTACATTATAAAAAACTTAGGTAAATTGACGTTACCCTCGATCATCTGAGAATCACAGAAAATCTGTGCATTTGTTCAGCGAACAAGAAAATTTGCTGAAAGAATAGCCTGAGATACCTGAAGAACTTAATAAATTGAATTTTGTAACAGAAGAATATTAATATTATTTATTCTTAAATATCTACAGCGAAAAAATGGCGTGTGGTACATTATAATTATAAGAAAGAATCGGGTTTACACATAGGCCGGCTGACGGGTCGTCAGGCATCAGGTGTTTGAGAGGGAGAGAGAGAGTGACCACTGCAGTGCATTTCCATTATAAACATTCGTCGGCAGCGTCCAGCTTCACGCAGGATGCAGCCTACGGCGTTTGTAACAGACCACGGCCCTGGAGTTTCAGATAGCAAATAGAGTTTCTAGCTGGACGTCACGTAATATAAGCCACGGATCGGTAACAAGCGTGTACAAAATATTAGGGCGACGCAATGGTGCGGGTGATTCCCTGTACTTCGATTTACCAAACTACGCACGCTTCTCACATACTTACTTACCTACTACTAGTTGCACCTTATGGTGTAAGCGACACAATAAAATATTTAAACAAAAACATTAATAAACAATAAAAAAATTAGGAAAAAAAAACGTTTTTTTTGTTGTGTTCCGCTAATATATGAGTGTAAATGCGGCTGAATATCAGTATTTTACACGGAGCGACTGCCATCAGCCTTTCGCAACACAGTTACAGTGCAATACCGATATCCTAAGGTTAGACCGGTTGTCAGACTTTCGGGCTTCTGACTACCCGTAACGACTGTCATAGGTATTAGTATAACACCCGGGAACGACGGTTTAACGTGTTCTCCAAGGCACGGAGGGGTTTCGATGCGTAACGAGCGATCACCCATCCACGTACTAACCGCACTATAATAAAAAGCGATAATATATACAAGGTGAAAGCGGATAATACATATATACAAGGTTCGTCAGAAAGGGGGTACTAATCCGAAAGAGTGTTAAAGTACTCGTAATAATGAGTAATTTTTGTTCTACCACTTTCCCCAAAAGTCAATAGTTTAAGAGAAATAGCTGTTCAAAAATTACATAAAAAGATGCTAAAATCTATCTATCCTCAGCTGTGATCAGCTATGTTTACATTTTAGGTCACATTTGGGGTCACGAATTAGAAGCTCCATTTTCTAAATTCGTAACTAAAGAAGGGAAAAAGATTTTTTGAAAACACTAAAATAAAAATTATTTTACATGGAAACAAAAATTATCGACTTTTGAAATTTTAACTCTTGCTTTAAAACAGTCATCAGTGATACTTTAAGTGGCTTACGGATTAGTACCCCCTTTCCGACTAACCTTGTAGAAGAAAAAAAGCAATCTGTTCTTTCAGGCACAGCAGCTACCTAAGTTATATAGCAATATCTTTCGGATATAAAGACCACAATTCTGCATTCATCTGCAAATGCATAGGATGCTAGCCTAGCTTACCAGCACACAATTTATAGGTAAAAAGCTGTGGGGAGCGGGCAATTTAATGGCGCGGAACATTTGTGACCACAATTTTTCTACGAAACCAACGGTTCTATGTGAAAAGAGTTGCTTACCTTTCGGGGTTGACAATGTAATAAGGATCCAGTTGACTTTGTAGGTGATGGACTTAAACGTACTCAATTTTATTTAATAGGAAATACGCCTTATATAGTTGCCGAAATAGTACAAAAAAGTTTAAAAAAAATATTGTAAAATGTGGTGAGCGACTTAGTGTGCGAAAATAATAATTAAAGATTATTTATGGTTCTATGTGGTTCCGATAAAAGCGAGGTAGCCTTTCTATGTTTGAAGAATTGTTGATTAATTGCAAATTTAATATTGCTGTTAATTTAAGAGTACAATCAATCTTTGCGTCTACAGGCTGTAAATAATTCGTGTAATTAATTCCTTCAAACCTTGTGATCTACTGGTAACACAGATTGACACTGCAGGAGATTTTTTCAGATTCAACAAAAAATATTTAAAAACAAAATGAAAACGTTTGTTTTGAGTCATTTTAGCGCTCCGATGTCACTGTTTGCGCGGAGCGATATCGCGCTAGTCCAATGGTTTTCAATCAGTGGTCCATGGACCATCAGTGGTCTGTAGAAGCCAAAATATGGTCCGCGAATGATTTTAAATAATTTCCTATTGAGTTTTTAATTAAAGTTTCAGTTTGATTATTACAGTTTATTTTTATTATACCTACATAGTGGCCCCTGCTAACAAGAATAATATAAAAGTGGTCCCTGACCAAGAAAAGGTTGGGAACCCCTGTGCTAGTCGTACCCGCCAGCTATGTCGCCGTACTTTCATTCATTATGCGTGGTATCGAAATGTTACAACAAATAAAATGAAAAATCTTGCAATAAACTTGTTTACTTATTTTTTTTTATTTTAACCTTATCTGGTGGTCATGATACGATCACTTACACCGTGCAAAAATAATAATTTTATATTTTAATCAAATCAAATCCCGTGCGGAGTTAATCTATACCAGTACGTATTCTACGTCATGTTTCATTCTACGATGTATTCCAGTAAGATCATGTGGTTCTAAGGAATTACACGAATTCGTTTACAACCTGGGGCCTAATTCTCCTAAAATAAATCTTGATAAATCACAAGCGAACCAAGGCCGAACCGTTCATTCAGACAGTTCTCAATTTCAAAAGCTGTCGAATTGTTTGACACAAAAAACAAAATCAATCATTTTGAAAGTTTTCGAAAACAAAAACTGACTGACGGTTGTGGTTCGATTGCGTTTGGCAACAATTTATTTTAGGAGAATTGGGCCCCTGTATATGTGTTTTTAACAAAATTTACGTCTACCATTTGTGTGACCATGAAAACATCCTGTACTCACAAGAATATGGAGAAAAAAATGATTTAGAAAAAATAATAATTGTATACATTTATTATACTATATTAATTTTTACTATTCATAAGGAAAACGATCATATTGTTTGACAGATGCGAACTTAAAAATTAAAAAAAATATTTTAATTGTATAAATTACTGCTTTATGGGTTTGTTTTCAAGGTTGGAAAAAAGGTTATTGGTCTATTGAGTTCGAAACGATAGTGTAGCGCCTCACGGCGACGCCGAAATTATTCGATTGAACATCGGCGGCTATATGTATCGGCAGTAGAGATCGCTCGCGGCCTGGGGCCTAATTCTCCTAAAATAAATCTTGATAAATCACAACCGAACCAAGGCCGAACCGTTCATTCAGACAGTTCTCAATTTCAAAAGCTATCAAGTTGTTTGACACAATCAATCATTTTGAAAGTTTTCGAAAACAAAAACTGACTGATGGTTGTGGTTCGATTGCGTTTGGCAACAATTTATTTTAGGAGAATTAGGCCCCTGGCCCGCGTGGATGTCGTTTATCGCGTATTTCGTATTTTTCAAGATAAAATTAGCGTATGTCTATCTAATAAAAAGAAAAGTCCTGACTGACTGATTGACTGACTCATCAACGCCCAGCCCAAATCTTTGGACCTAGAAAACTGAAATTTTGCACAGGGGTTCCCTTTATAATGTAGACAAGGAATAAGGAAGGATTTTTCGAAATTCAACCCCTAAGGGAGTTAAATAGGGGATGAAAGTTTGTGTGGAAAATCGTCACTTAACGGGTTCAAAATTTCACGCAAGCGAAGCTGCGGGCAAAAGCTAGTTTATAATATTAAGCAATTGTTGTTCCAATTCTACTAACAGAAACTTTAAGAATTATAATATTTAATTTTCATAGCTTTGGTAATAACAGCCTCCATTTTATTAGTTCCTCTTCAAAATTGATGCAGTTATTCCATCTAAGTTCGATTCATGTGCGAATTAAATCTTGATTATCGCTTGCGTTAACGGAAGTCTGAACACAAGACGTCTTCAAAATTTCTCGATGGTGTGTGTATTCCCCCAATCCTCACTAGGCCACCGTGGTCGACTACAGCCTAAACCCTTCTCATTCTGAGAAGAGGTCTGTGCCCAGCAGTGGGATAGTAATGGACTGATTAAGATTATGCTATTAATTACACCACATACTTAGTATTCGTTCCACGACCGATTTCAGAGAGAAGTCAGGGGGAATAGTTGTAGTATGTATTAGAGGTAGTCTACGTAGTGAGTGCTGGGCAAACAGGAATGTTTGGAGGCAGTCGCCGCGATATTGGTGGTACCTCGAGTGCTAAAGTGCGATGTGGCATGTTGAGCGAATAAGTGCTCTTTTTGGTAGACGGGGAAATAGAAACGCAAATATAAAATAATTCTGAACAAAAATGTGCAGAAGTAAGTTTAAGTTTAGAATAATGTTGAAGGAAAAAGCGGCTCAATCCTGTCGTATGTTAACTATTAAAATTACTCAAGCAGTTTATGGGAATGTCAATTTCAAGATTATAAAATCAGCATTGTAATAAGTATAATTTACAGGATAGCTCCTGTGCACTGCGTCTAATCCGATTCCGAGAAAATATGATCCGAACTAGCGGCTGACACTGCAGTATTATTTCGATCTGTTTTTTTTTTATTTTTTTTTATTTTGAAACGTTGCCCCACACTAAGATTTCTCTTGTATCGTGGGTGCGTTTACAGACACAAATCTTGCATTGCCCCGTAACTGGGTTGCGGAGTTGTGGCAGTCGCTTCGTGTAAAATACTGATACTTAGCCGCAACTGGTTAGACTGGGAGCTGACCCCAACTTAGATGGGAAAAAGGCTAGGCAGGCAGCCGTGTTTCCTCGGATCGTATTTCCTCTGATTCGGATTGGACACAGTGCACAAGCGCTTTTATTCATTGATATTCTTCTTCTATCGTGTCGGCACGAGCTATATCGAGAATAACTCATGCCGTGGTGAAAAGATTAGCCAGTCAGCAAGGTTGGTAGCGAGGCTGACTGCCCAGGGTGCACCGGACGTACTGAAGTAACGTCACTCGTGGAGGCTCTTTTCATGCACCCCAACATTGATATTTATTTGATCTGTTACGCGTAGCAGTCGTCTTTCCTTGTCAATGCCCCGTGAGAAGAACCAAGTAAGTATTTGATTTATATTTCTATCTACAACCACCATATTTGCCATTATTGAAAAGATGAAATGTTTTATTTAAGACTGAGCTTTTCTGTTCAGACCGCCACCTCCAAACTTTCGTACATTCTAGTATGAACTTGGAATCGATAGTATGCGCAGAATGTTGGAAATGAAAGCGTTCAGTTATATTGGGTAAATTAACCGCTGCATACTTGGAGTGCGTCGGACGAGTTATAGAACTTCGGACAAGTTTGTACGTCTGTTTGTTTATCATGTTTGAGATGTGTGAAGTTCACGTGATGGGTGTTTATACAAGAGAATATCTCTGAATATTGCGGTAAAATTGTATCCTACACTTAAACATAACAAAATATGGGAATGTATCAGTCTTAAATGTTATCTTACTTTCTGTAATTTTTAAGGTGTGTTTCACCAACCTATTATTAACTGTTCATTAAGCTAATTCGGTCTCTAAACTTATCAATGGCTAACATTTGCATTTCACCACCTTGTCAATAGTAATAATGACAAGATTATTGAACGCATAAATGTCATACCTATTTGTAAGTCACATTTAGCTTATCTAGTCAATAGTTACGGACCACTTCTTGATAGGTTGGTGAAATCGCCCCTTAGAGTTGGTATATTTAATAGTGTAAGTAAGCATAATTTAATCAGCCCAGTACCACAGTAGACATATAAGCTAAAGCAGTACCTCAACTTTTATCTGTTCTGTGCTCAACTTACTATAATCTCAAGAATTGAAACACTCCCACAGACACGCTCTGTTTACTGAGTAGTTTTTTGTTTTTGTATGGAACTGCTCCCGAAAATACCAAATCCCGTGTGTCAAATCGGACGATTGTAGGTAGTTGAAGTACTGCTTTAGCTTATATGTCTACTGTGCCACTACTGACCCAGTTCTGGGCATGGGCTTCCCAAAATGAGTCGGTTTAAGACCTAAGTCCATCACGCTGGCTTGGTTTGTGTTGGCGGACTACATGAACCATTAAGTACTGTTTGCAGCCTTCTCAGATGTGCAGATTTCCTCACGATGTTTTCTTTCACTGTTAACGCAAGTGATAATCAAATCGATTCGCACCTGGGGGCCTACTCCCTAAGTCCGTCAACGAAGTTAGTCGTACGTCCGAAAGTAGCCCGAAACGTAGGAGTGAACAAAACAAGTGTCAAATTCAATAGGGACAACTGTCAAATCGTGTTGTCATTCATTCTTAGTTCGGGCCCCGAAATAATCTTATGTCCGTAGGTGATAGGGAGTAGGAAACGCTCGTAACTAAGGCCGAAACCACGGACCTCGTGCTTAGGGTGTAGACCCCCTGAATTCGAAAAGTGAGAGATGCGGCCCGGTATCGAACTCAGAACCTCTTGCATGGAAGGCAAGCTTTCAACTAGGCTATCACTGCTGTATCTGGGTACAGATGTTTGAAGAATTCGTAACTGATAACTAATAAAATGTAGTGGTAGTAAGAATAATAATAAACTTATGTTATACTACAAGTATGTGCCCGACCGAGTTCTCGAGAGTGGTCAAGTCACATTGTACTGTGATCGATCTATCATCACCGACAGGACTATTGTTGCCAATAAGCCTGACATCGTGGTGATAGATCGAGCAGAGCGTCTCACAATGATTGTTGATTTCACGGTTTCGCATGACGAGAACCTTGTGAAAGCCGAGAAAGATAAAGAAATTAAATATCAAGACTTGGCACACGAGGTTGTCGCCATGTGGGATGTTGATTCAGCAATCATTGTGCCGATAGTCGTAACGGCCAATGGTTTAATAGCCAAGAGCCTCGACCAACATCTAAAGAGGCTCTCGTTGGGCGGCTGGATCAAGGGTCTGATACAGAAAGCGGTACTCAATACTCAATACTCAATACATTTATTGCACTCCACAAGTTAAATAGATGTTACATTAATATAAGAAACATGTGTGGGCCTTGTCAGGCACGGCAAATGTAGGAGAGAGGAGGAAGTATTAAACTTCTCTAAAATCTAAACTACTTAAAAGGGTATTAAACCCTTTTTAATTTCGTATTATTACTTATTCTTTATATTAGTTTTATTATTATTTTATGTAATTTCATTAATTTACTTAGTTGGGTTTTGAGAATCATATTTGAATTTTATGATAAATTTATTACTGTGCACCTACTAGAGTTAGATATTGGATTTAATTGCTATTTTTTCTAGAGTTTGTAAGAATATAAAAATATAAATTTTATTATGTTGGTTATTATAAGATTATTATTATATTATTAATATAAAATGTTAATATAAAATGTATGTATGTTTATATATTATTATGGACCTACTTGTATTTATGTTATTAGTAAATTATTACTATTAATTTAGATTTCTATTTATTGCGTTTTACATACATTTATCATTTAGATATTCATTTATGTGGTAGTAACATTTATTTAATAGCATTTGTTTTAATTTTTTTATAAATATACTATCTTTGCTTTCATTTTTTATCCGCGGGGGTAACTTATTATATATTTTTACCGACATAACATGTGGACTAGATGAGTGCATTTTAAGACGGGAGCTTGGTAAGTTTAATCGGTTTTTATGCCGTAGTCTTGGGTTTTTGTCTTCTCGTTTTGTGTAGAAGTTTTGATGATTTCTGACAAACTTACATATTTCTAAAATGTATAAACTAGGTAGCGTTAATATTTTGTGTTCTATGAAGTGGGGCTTACAGCTATCTGTATCTTCTATATTTACAAGTATTCGTATAAGTTTCTTTTGAAGAGTAAAAAGTGATGGTGCATCTGTGCTGTTTCCCCATAGGGTAATGCCATAGCTGAGCCAAGCGTAAGCGTAGGCATAGTAGGTGACGAGAGCGGTTTGCATGTTTGTGGATTTTTTTACTTCGCGGAGAGCATATGAAAACTTAGCTAATTTCGATTTAATTTTGTTTATATGAGATTTCCAATTTATATGGGTATCTATGTTTAGGCCTAGTAAAGTAAAGTTGCTGACTACTTCTAATTTTTTATCTTGAAACGCAAAATTTAGATTTAGCGGCGCTTTTTGAGGCGGATGGAAAGTTATAAGTTTAGTTTTGGAATAGTTTATTTCTAAGTTATGTAGGTTCATCCAGGATTTAATATTGTTTAGGAGAGTTTCAAGTTGGTTATTTAAATTTATATTGTTCTGGCATGATATCAATAGGGATATGTCATCCGCGAATAAAACGCAGGGTCCGTGTATATTTTTTGGTAGGTCATTAATATACAAAAGGAATAGTAGACATCCGATGACACTACCCTGTGGGATGGAGGCGTTGATAACTTCCTTGTCAGAACGTATACTTTGGATTTCTTTGGTGGTATGATTAAAAAATTCAATTTCTACTCTATGCTCTCGATTTAGAAGGTAAGATGCAAACCATTCATGTGCTTTTCCTCTGACGCCTATTCCGTGTAGTTTATTTAATAAAATATTATATTTAACTTTGTCGTAGGCTTTTGTCATGTCTAGCAGTATACCTATTGCGTATTCTCTGTTGTTTATAATATTAAGCGCTTCCTGTATGTATTTGTATACTGCTAGAGTAGTTGACCGACTTTTCCGAAAGCCATTTTGAGCTTCATCAAATATTTTATATTTCTCACAGAAGGAATAAACTCGTTCACACATGGCTTTTTCAAATATTTTTGAAGCTGTTAGCAAGAGGGCTATGGGACGGTAGTTATTCGGGTCTGTCTTTAATTTTTTTTTATGAATAGGTTTGATAATTGCTTGTTTCAACATATCGGGGAACGTACCTTCTTCAAAGGATTGATTTATTAACAGATAGAATGGAAGAGTCAGTTCTTTTGCACACTGTTTGATTAGGAATGGTGGTAGTTCGTCAATGCCGAAGCTTTTTTTGTTTTTTAGATTTCTAATCAGATTGAACACTTCTTGAGGGTCTGCTGGTCGAAGGAACATGGTGTTTTCAGTGGGTGTAATAACATTTGTACCGCGAGGTGTGTCATTTTCTAAATGGCAGCTTCCGGACAGGTACTTCTGGACACGGCGCGTATTGTTAGGAGGTTCCTCTCTCTGAGGCCCTGACCACCGGTAGCTTGGACCTTGTTCCCGATGCCGGTGGGCTACTGTATTTTATATTTTTAAATGTTTTTTTTTCTATGGAAATATTAAAAAACGTAATTTTATGTCTTTAAATGAATAAAATTATGTTAAAACCGTGAAGACACCCCATCCAAATATGACGACACTCAATTTAGAAAACTAAATTTGATATTCCATCCCAGCCTCCCTCACCATATTAAGTTCATATAGGCAGGCTATTAGCTTCGTGGCGTATCACATGATGGATGATGGCCCCGGCGGCGTGTTCCACATATTGGCAAAGGAAATTGTGTTGCACTGCAAGCCGCGGTTCAAAATTATATTAGTATAGCATGTAATGAGCCCTCAATTTGCTTAAGACCTTATGTTGTGACGTAGAACGTAATTGTATTTGAACATGAAGAGAGCTTTCCTACTTAAGGTAAGGATACACGACGACACTGACACTCGACACAAATATGACACTAGTGTCGATTGCGTCCACACGGTAAGCAATTTTTTGTGTCGTTTGTATTGCTCTAGCTATAAATTTCGCACAGCTTTCTAAATACGCGACACTTGTGTCGGACACTGCGCACGTTCTGTCTCTACGGCCACGACACGGACACTGAGCGACATCGCCACTACATCTGCAACTAAGTGTCAGTGGACACACATGGACAGTCGATGTATACACTGAGAGTCTAGTGTCTGGAGTCGTCGTGTATCCTTACTTATGCTAGCGACACTACAATTTAATCGTTAAGGAGTGATTCTATCATTACAGTTATCGCTAATATTGGTATGTCAGGATTGTGAGCAAGGTAAATGTAGTAAATAAAACCAACATAGTCTCTCCACCACTGAGAGTACTTGTATTTGGGTTAGTGTTAGTAACATGAACTAGATCACAATATATATAATATTTTACACAATTATTATAAGTTATTACAAGATCATAAAATAAGGACAAGTTAGTCAGATATAAAAGGTCAGACTTCTTCAGCTGATCTACCCAGAATACTCTAGACGAGTGTTCCGTCGTACGGTCCAAGAAGCAATCCCCCGGGCGCGCCGAGCGAGCCGGTCTCCTCCCTCCAACGGGCCGTGGTGGTCCGATGTTGACGTCACGGTTAGTTAGGTGGCGGACAACAGATGGCGCTCACTCCACGATGTTCCCGACACTTAGACGGTGTGGTTTGAAAATTAGACTAACTTTACTAGGTACACAAGGAAAAAGAGTTAAGTATGCAGGCTCACAATAAACATTAAGGCACTTCGTCATTGTCATAACATAAGTAAGCATAATCAGTCCAATACTGCCCTCAGTTGGGCACGGGCGTCTTCTCTAAATGAAGAGGGTTGACATTACGTCATTGTAAAAATGTTGTGCATTTGATTAGGGATGGCGAACCAGTGGCATGTGGCCCATAGATAGCACGCGATAAGAAATTGTACCCAGACGAAATTATTAAAAATGTGTGAAATATTGAATAAATAATTATTAAACTAAGATTGCTTGTCGACACGTCTATATTAAACATGTTTTTGAATGAATTGGCAAGTAAATGTGTACAGGTTCGCACTAGATAGATACGCTCAGATGACCGATGATGAAGACTTGGCTGCTGTACGCAAAACTCTATTAATTTGCAGTTGCCTGCGTACTTGTCCCATTTGCCCACTGTACCGTACCACTCAGAGGGATTATCTTTTGCTGGGCACACGTTTCTTCCTGGGGCCCAATTCTCCTAAAATAAATTGTTGCCAAACGCAATCGAACCACAACCGTCAGTCAGTTTTTGTTTTCGAAAACTTTCAAAATGATTGATTTTGTTTTTTGTGTCAAACAATTCGACAGCTTTTGAAATTGAGAACTGTCTGAATGAACGGTTCGGCCTTGGTTCGGTTGTGATTTATCAAGATTTATTTTAGGAGAATTAGGCCCCTGAATGTGAGGCAACGTTTATCAAGGTTACGTAGTCATAACGCTGCAAGTAGTAACTTTTGGTTTTCGAGCAGTATTCACCATTGCCTAGAACTTTTTAAAGGAATATTAGTGTGCTGATCGTATGCGAGCAAGCCGCTGGCGAGCCGCCAGTGAAATAGCAATGTGTTCTAGACTTCCCTCCAAGCTGAATGTCAAGCAATCAATTGTACACGTGCAAAAATATAAGAAATTCACACTAAAGTTTATTACTAGCACGTTTAGTACAATAAACAGTTAGATACAGAAGTATTGCTCTTCTCTCCATACAATGAGTTAAAAAGCACGTGAGTTACCAGTCCTGAACTACGCTATACCTGGGGGCCAATTCTACTAACATAAACTTTTATCAATTGCAACTGAATCGTTTATTCAGACAGTATTCGTTTACAAAAACTGTCAAATTGTTTGACAGCAAAAACAAAACCAAACATTTTTACAGTTTTCGTAAACGAAAACTGTCGGAATGAACGATTCAGTTGCAATTGATAAAAGTTTCTGTTAGTAGAATTGGCCCCCAGGACAGTTCAAATGTCTTTTGGCAAGTCTGCAATTTTCGTACTGAATTGCGATCGGATTATAGCTGGTTACAATAGTCAAGCATGGTGTTGGCATTTATAGATTAAATTAAACAAATGTGACGTTCCCGGTTTTTTGCCTGTACCTTTCAATCTCTAGACATTCTTTGGATTTGTCTATGCCGACAACCTAGGGGAAAAAACCTACTGCTAAGTAATAACCGAACAACAACCAAGCGGGACCATGATCACAAAGCAATTATATTCTTGCACCGGTTATGCCTAGGAAGGTTTGGCAATTTAGATGATTTTACTTTCTAGTTTAGAGATAAAATTCACCACGAGGCGCGAGGTGATGTCGAAGTTCGTGGCAGAGAAAAAAAACAATTATTCAAAGTGGACTGAAACAAATTAGCAGTTTTTGAATGACGACTACAAAAAAAGTAGTACGTAGTACGGTGCGTAGTACTTTCAACTGGCGTGCGTGTATGACAAGATGTATGACCGTGGACGAAGCGAAAGGAGTATGTAAGGATCGTAGCATGTGGCGTTCTACAGTTTCTGCCTACCCCCATGGGAAAAAGGCGTGAGTGTATGTATGTATGTATGACTACAAAAAACAGCTTACCCATATTCGCCCGCCATTCGAAGTTAACCTTCTGTACTGATTTATTTATTTAGTGTTACCACGCTTGTTATGATTTTAGCAACACGATTATTTTTTCCTCCCTTTATATTCCACCCACGGATAAAATGTCCCATGTCGTAAAATGACATTTTCGTTTTTTATGACAAGCTAGAGTTATACGGCTCGTGTAGGCAGTTATATCGTCTTATTTTGTTACTCAAGTGTAGCGAGACTAATCCACTCTTTGAAGCGGTTATCAAGAATTGTATTCTTGTCAGTTTTAGAATATAAAGTACTGTTTTCGAGACACAAAAAACATAGTATACCCTTTTCACCGTAATTAGTGTTGTTGATGTTATATTTGAATTTATTGTAGAAGTTGATTAGTGATGTCTTTTACAAAACGTTACCATGCAAAGAATATCAAGTATTTTTTTAAAAATCGGCCAGTTCGAGTCGTACCCGCGCACGAAGGGTTCCGTACCATTATCTATAAAAATGGCAAATAAACACGTTTGTTGTATGAGAGCCCCCTTAAATATTTATTTTATTCTGTTTTTTAGTACTTGTTGTTGTAGCGGCAACAGAAATACATCATCTGTGAAAATTTCAACTGTCTAACTATCACGGTTCATGAGATACAGCCTGGTGACAGACGGACGGATAGCGGAGTCTTATTAATAGGGTCCCGTTTTACTCTTTGGGTACGGAACCATAAAAAACAATACGGTTTTTGGTGATGTCGTTTACGTTTTTTTGATTGCAATCTCCTTACGGCTACAATTTACGAAAATATCGAGCTGTCGGGGCTCATGTTTGGGTGAACAGAATATAGTACTTATTACTTGGTAAGAACTAGGCCCTCATATCTGTTGGGCACCAACTAAATTTAACTAAAAATATTGCTATCTTTTATTAACAGGCAAAACAAGAAAGAAATGGATCATTTTTAGGGCTTTCAAACTACATATAACCTCGTGCCTACTAGAAGCAGTTTTTTCTCTAAACAACGTTATTTTTAGTATATACAAAAACCGAGACACCCCAACAAGATTTTCATCAGAACTGCCTGAATATGTGTTTTTTTTATAAATCTCCAAGTTACACCGTAGTTCACGTCGCGTTAAGTTCCCTAGTAAAGTGTGAAATGCCTGAGATGTGCTATATACAGGGGTTGTCTAATACACGGAAACTGACCGGGCGGACTGTCTCAAGCCTCAAGGTGTCTATTCCCGTCAAGTGTTATGGGTAGAAACCTACTGAAACAAAATTGAAATTTATGAAAAAAAAAATTGGTGTAAAAAATATGTCAATCGATTCTCCTAGTGATTCTGAACAAACTAGTTTCAGGTTTAGTATATACTAAAACTAAGCTTGTTTGTTTTGAAACAACGATTGTGGCGGAACGCTTGAAACTTACAAAAAAAGTAAAGAAAAAATCCTGCATCTGAATGACCAAAGTATATTTTATTCAATTTATTTGTGATCCTATGTTATCTCACTGCTGGGCAAAGTCCTTTCTCATTTCGATAAGTTACTTAGTACTACCTACACATATTACGCTGGGTGGCAGGAGGATAATAGTTTATTTAATTGTGTTGAACATTGCCGTGTTTTATGCCGCGGCATGTGCTGAGATATATGAGGCATATGTGATAGCCTCGTTGGTCCAGTGGTCGCAAGCGCTACTGCTGAGCGTGAGGGTTCATTCAATCAAGAAATAATTGAGGGGGCTTCAATCCCTAGGTCGGGCAATGTGTTATTGGCTTTTTACGTATGTCTGGACTTGTGCCTGGTTGATGGCAATAGGCTCGCCCCCTATTACATGGGACTTAAACATAACGGCGAAATGAGACTCCTCTGTCCAACCCTTCGGGGAATACAGGCGTGATGTTATGTTATACAGGGTGTTAACGAATTCGTGTAATTCCTTCAAACCGCGTGATCTACTGGTGACACTGATTAACCCGAAATGGGAATTTCTGAAAAACAACTGAAAAATAAAATTCAAAATAAAATCTTAGTTTTCTAATTCTAAGTCATTTTAGAACCCCGAAGAAAGAGCTCGTGGCTAAATAATTACAGCCGCATAGACCGATCTTCCGGGTTAAGCCACGCTTGCCGAGGTTGGTCTGTGGATGGGTGACCATTTACCATAGCGAGTTTCCTCCGTGCCTCGGAAAGCACGTAAAGCCGTTGGTCCCGGCTGTCATTTGTAGATCTTTGACAGTCGTTACTGTTGGTCAGAAGTCAGAAAGTCTGACAACCAGTCTTACCAAGAGTATCGTCACGGTAATGTTATACTAACAGTATTCTATCTTCATACAAACGGTCCGAACGCTAGTCACACCTACGCGCCTCGAGTTCGGTTTACACTCAGTACAAAAATAGTTAGGGCTGTCACAGTACCTAATACCTATATGAAAAATCGATTATTTAATAACCGATTGTTTTGCCTAAACATAAAATCGATTACAAAATAATCGATTTTTTAAATAAATATAATCGATTTCTTTAAAAATTATCGATTTTTCCTTATTTTTTGAGGGATTAAATTAAATGCCTGAAATATCGATCCAGCATCCACAGCTCATATTTATTAATCTTAGGGCTGATTTCTCAATCGTCGGATAATTTTTATCTGGGGAATATGTTTCACGTTTTGACAGCTTTTGTATAGAAAATATTTCAAACCGTAATTTTTATTCCTCAGATAAAAGTTATCTGACAATAGAAAAATCGGCCCTAAATCAATCAACAAAATAAACGTTAATTTAAATTTCACAAAATAAAGTTTTTCTTTTCATTTCTCCTTCCTCAGTAAGAAATTTCTTAAGGTGGATGCGCTAAGGTAGCCCACGAAATTAAATATTCTTGCGAATTTTGCAATTTGCAGGTCAGTGGCAGGTTATATTATTATCGCTAGTGGGTAACACTGGGCAATGTTGACAAAGGAAGGTAGTCGTCGATATGGATGAACGCACCCGATGTTATAAAGGCGGCGGTCATTCGACGAAGCAAGGGCATTCCGTGTTGAACAGCTGAAGAAGTCTGACCTTTTATATCTGATTAGCTTGTCCTTATTTTATGATCTTGTAATAATTGTGTAAAGTAATATACTGTGATCTAGTTAATGTTACTAATATTAACCCAAATACAAGTACTCTCAGTGGTGGAGAGTCTATGTTGGTTTTATTTACTGTGTTTACCTTGCTCGCAATCCTGACTTATCGATATTAGCTAAAACTGTAATGATAGAATCACCCCTGAACGATTATATTGTTGTGTCATTACATCAGAAGTGGAACAAGAAAAAACCAGTCCACATTATGATTGTATACCCACATGTAAATATTTTTGAAAAGTTAAATCCCCTATAGACGGACTGACAAAAACTTGATATTACAATGGTGAGAAGTGTGAGAATGAGAAAATGTGATAAATCCGGTGAGTCACAACCATTTTATTATGTGTGAAGGAATTTTGATGAAGGAAATATAATATGAGAGGTTATTTATTCGTGTAAAATAAATATTAAATGATATCTTTGCTTATTCATGTAAAATAAAAGAGATGTTATCTGTATTTATCCGTGTAAAATAAATGAGATGATATCTGTGTTTATTAGTATAAAATAAATATGATGGTATCTGTATTTATTCGTGGAAAATAAATACGGCATCTGTATTTATTCGTGTAGGAAAATACATTGCAAGTCGTATTAGAGTTTGTGGTGAGATGCAACCAGGGTTGATCTTTGGCACCGCCCGGTTTGGCCAGCCGGGGTTGGCCAAAGGCTTCGCCTGGGGAAAACTGAAACTCTAACGTGGCGAAGCAATTGTTATAGGGCTGGAACCAAGGCGGGATATGCCATGATATGGCTAGATCCAAGGCGGGTGATGCCATGTTGATAAAGCAGGATCCCAGGCGGGTGATGCCAAATGAGTTGGCTAAATCCAAGGCGGGTGATGCTATTAATTGATAAATGAAAATGCAGTGAAAATGAGATTCTGTTTTGAATTAATGTTTTGAAAAAGTTTTGAAAATATTGATATTTGTTTTGATTGGTTTTGTTATAATTCTTGTTGTAGAATGATACAAAATAGTTTATTGAAATTAAAAAGTAGTTTGTTATTATTACTTATGGTTTAAAATGTATTTTTTGTAGACGAAAACAGGAAATTGTATTTATTATTGATGATAATTACTATGATGACTTCCGTTAAAGATTAATTTGTCAAATTTATTTTAAATAAAAAATAATTTGACTTATTTTCGTTAAAGATGTGTTTAATATGTATTGTATTGTTGTAAAAAGGTTGGATTATTAGCGCAATATAGAAATGTTATGTTTAAAACATCATGTCAGTTTTGTAATAAGAGTTTGTGAATAATTGAGATATTATTTTGATCATGAAAAGTTTTAAAGGTTATTAATTTAATTATTATGATTTTGGGAATAATTGAGATAATATTTTAAGTGTTTATAATTATGTACTATGATACTGTGAATAATGATTAAAGATTTAAAGATATTTAACCATGAAACATTTAGGATGTTTGTTTTATGATTTCGTGAAGAATTGAGATATTTAAGAATGTAGGATTTTGTGAATAATAATGAGATAATAATCGTGAATTATTTTAAGGGTGTACTATGAGTTTATGAATAATGAGATATTTAATCTTGAAATATTTTAAGTGTTTAACGTACTATGAGTTTGAAGTGTTTATATGCTGGTACAATGAATTGTGAATAATTGAGATATATAATCATGGAATATTTTAAGTGTTAATGTACTATGAGTTTGTAAATTATTGAGATATTATGTTCTGATTTTGTGAATAATTATGAGATTTTTACGAATGAAATATTTTAAGTGTTTATGTATTAAGGCTTTGTGAATCGTTGAGATATTTAACCAAGAAATATTTTAAGTGTTTATGTATTATGAATTTGTGAAAAACTATAATGAGATATTTAGCCCTGAAAAATATTGTAAATGTATTTAAATGATTTTATGAATTTGTGTATAATGAGATTGTGTGTTTATGTACCTATTATGATTTATTGAATAACTAAAATTTGATGTTTAACCAAAGTAGAACTGTCTAATAGGCATCTGAGATAGTATTTTATTGTGAAAATGTTGAAATCTAATGTGTGGATGTTTGTAAGTAAGTAAGTTTGATACGAGAAGTTATGAACGAATATAGAACTAGGTTGATACTGAATGAATATCAACTAGTTTAAGTCATGGGTGATGAGCTTGTTGGCCGTCGATGGGATAACAAGCTCTAATCGATTCAAACATTCTTTGGATGCTTTTCATTTTACTTTGGTCAAAGACATGAGTAAAATGACGAGGTCAAAGATAAGTGATCAGGTGTGGCCGAGATGTGTACTGTATTATTTGTTTCTGTTTAAGGTCCAGAGGAGTCACTGAAGTTAGGCCTTGATGTACAATCTTGACGATGGGGTTGATGGTGCGTCGACCACCAACCACCAACACACGAGGACGTGTGTTTTGCAGGAGGGCCGTATTATCGCTAGTGGGTAACACTGGGCAATGTTGACAAAGGAAGGTAGTCGTCGATATGGATGAACGCACCCGATGTTATAAAGGCGGCGGTCATTCGACGAAGCAAGGGCATTCCGTGTTGAACAGCTGAAGAAGTCTGACCTTTTATATCTGATTAGCTTGTCCTTATTTTATGATCTTGTAATAATTGTGTAAAGTAATATACTGTGATCTAGTTAATGTTACTAATATTAACCCAAATACAAGTACTCTCAGTGGTGGAGAGTCTATGTTGGTTTTATTTACTGTGTTTACCTTGCTCGCAATCCTGACTTATCGATATTAGCTAAAACTGTAATGATAGAATCACCCCTGAACGATTATATTGTTGTGTCATTTACAATATTTTGATGATACATAAAAATAATGTACAACATGTTTATAGTACCTACTCTTCATTATCCACAAAAAAGTCCGCGAGGGTATACCTATGTTTAATTATTATAGTCAAGTCACATCAACCGTTTTTTGTTCAAATTGGTCGATCAAAACACTAGTAGAATCGAACGATAAAGATATTCCTATCATGATATTAATCCTTATCCAAGTAAATAGCTTCATAATCAAGGTTGTTTATGTAATGTAAAATGCTCTTTAAATTATTCGAATGGGACCTTTCGTTTAGAAGTGCTACCTAAATGTAAAAAAAATGCCGTTGTGTGAGCGAACAACCCAACGTTCAGTCTATTAGTTAAATGCACAACGGCTGCACCGATTTTGATTAAAGGGGATAGAACCTTTGTGGCATAGCCTCCCCGCTGCCATTTTGATTTTTTTTCCAAGTTGCGGCGCACGATTACACTAACATACACTCACCGGCATAATTAGCGGAACGTTTTTATTTTTTCAATTTTTTTATTATATTCAACTGCTATTGCTATGACGATTTTTTTATTCAAAAGAACCTTCAATTAGGACTTGCATGTTGAAGAAAAATTCGGTTTTCCTAAGCGATTAGAGGTAAATTAGGCCCAGTTTTGATTTTATAAAGATTTTGCCCTTTTGTGTTTTTGATCGGAACTTTGTTTTATTTAAGTACTGGTGGTTTGGCCTTAGTGTATTCATTGCATTTGGAGAAGAAACATTGCGTAGAGGCTGAAAGAAGTAATTTACCTGTGACAAAAGCTACGAGGGATGTTACAGTGATCGATGAAAGTCAAACCTATCGTGCAGTAAGTTAAGCACTGGGTGTATCGATATTAGTCATTTCTCGCAATGTCCATCGATACCAGCAGACAGGATGTTTCGTTAGAAGATGAGAATAATGCAGAAATCAAGGAAAAAGCGCCGCTGATGATTGGTTTATGACAGTTCAAACCGGTAAAGGCTCTGAAAAATTGGCGCAATGCTGCTATTCGGGCCTGTAGCATCCTGAAGGTGGTCCGTATTTTGTTTGTGAGTATGCGGAAAGAAAGACGACGTCTCATTGAAGGTAATCTGATGTCTAACGCGACTGCTGAATGTCCAAAACGTGCTGTAGGTCATCGCGTAGTGAAATTAAGTTTTGCTCAATAACACCGAGATCGGACTAAGGAGTTAGAAAGAGATTTTTTCTCAGGGGCAAGCTGTTTTGTGATATACATTTTTTGGATGAGAGGAATAGAATATGAATACGTCAAGGGAATCGCTTTGAACGGTCAAATTTTACAGGAATGTGCCTTATACTGGAGGCTCCAGTAATGGTTTGGGGTGTCATTTGTTTTGAAGCGCACACGGAGTTAGGCATTATTGAAGGAGGCTTACTGGCTGCTTATTTTTGCAGGATAGACATCCCAGAACCTCATGCGATGCCATTTGACAAATTATCAGTCAAGAAAAACAAAATATGCACGATTATGTGTCACCGAAATGTGTATTCGTGGCCCGCAATTTCGTATAAGATGTTGTAATAACCCACCAGGGTAGGTCAACGTGGACCCCGGACATGAGTCCAATAGAATATGACCTGGCCTTGATGAAAAATAGGGTTAGAGAAAAAAAACCAGCCACCCAGAAAAATTAGAGGATTAAAAAGTGTTTCATGGGAGTATGGGGACAATTTGTCTTAAAGAAAGACAATAGATTGAAAAAATGAGTGGAAAAACATGTCATAATACAGATAAGGACCCTAGCAGTATAGAAACGGACGCAAAACAAACAAAAAAGTAAAATAAATAGCAAATTAATTATTCCAAAAAATATGCGCCGAAAGTTACAAAATGAATATTTTAGCAAATTGAAGATTTAAATCGCCAAATTCAATTAAATGATTATTGAATATTTGTCCTTTTAATGCATTTAACCCTAATTATAAAATATTTAAACAAAAACATTAGTGTACAATACAAAATTATGGAAAAAACACGGTTTTTTGTTGCGTTCCGCTAATTATGCCGGTGAGTGTATATGGGTAAAGGACACTTAGACAAACAAAAATATCAGGGATATGGTGCCCTAAAGTGTCACGTTACCGAGATATTTGGACTTAAAGATTTTTTTTTAAGATTGCAGCGGACTTTGTAACTGGTAAATATGGATAGAGAACACTCGAACAAACAAAAAATATTCAGAGATATGGTGCCCTAAAACGTCACGTTGCCGAGATATTTTGACTTAAAGTTTTTTTATTGCAGCTCACTTTGTAACTGGTAAATATGGGTAGAAGACACTCAAACAAATAAAAAATATTCGATATGGTGCCCTAAAGTGTCACGTTACCGAGATATTGTATCGAGATAATCTTGAAAAAAAATCTTTGAGTCCAAATATCTCGGCAACGTGACTCTTTAGGGCACTATATCTCTGAATATTTTTTGTTTGTTTGAGTGTTCTCTACCCATATATGTTAGTCTCATTGTGCGCCGCAACTTGCAAAAAAAATGAAAATGGCGGCAGGTGCCTATGCCAGCTTCCATAGAAAAATGTTCGAACCCCTTTGGCATGAAGATAGCTCGATCCCTGGGGAAGGACAAAGGCTACTTTTAACCCGCGACTTCGTCTGCATCCGCGATAACCAACATTCACGCGGACGAAGTCGCGGGCAAAAGCTAGTCCGTCAATAAAATCAAAAAACATCGTGTATTTTTATTGAACACTTCCTATTTCATTCGCAACGAATTTGATTTTTTAAAATAAGCTATATCATATTTACAATCACAAAACTAGAAACAAACTCATGTAGGTTGATGAAATTAAAATACTGTAGGCGGGCAGCCCTACATCGTGTTTTGTTTTCATGCCGCTGTAGGTTCTTAATTCAAAAATAGGGCCGAGTCACAATACTGTTAGATAACATTACCGTGGTATCGTATTACCCAGTTACTGGGTTGTGGAGGTCTGATAGGCAGTCGCTCCATGTAAAATACTGATATTCAGCTGCATCCGGTTCGACTGGCAGCCGACCCCAACATAGTTGGGAAAAGGCTAGGCAGATGATGATGATTTAGAACCCCGAGTTAACTTACTACAAAGAGCGATATTGCGTTAGTCGTGCCCGCCAGCCGCGTCGCCGTGCTTTTATTAATTTATGTGTGGCATCGAAATGTTCAATCTCATAAAACTATTTATTCGCAAAAAAAAACTTATTTTTTACTTCTTCTTCTCTCGTGTCAGCACGAGCTATACGAAAATAGCTCATGCTGTGGTGAAAAGATTAGCCAGTCAGCAAGGTTGGTAGCGGGGCTGACTGCCCAGGGTGCGCCGGACGTACTTAAGTATCGTCACTCGTGGAGGATCTTTTCATGCACCCCATTTTTTTACTGAATCCTTATTAGGTGGTTTAGATACCGCATGAAAAAAAAAGATTTTTTTTTTAATTTTAAACAGACTAATTCCCGTGCGGGGCCAATCTACACAGTAGTCACGTGGTTTTAAAGAATTACACGAATTCGTTTACACCCTGTATTTATGTTGAGGTGTCGTCTTTAACGTCGTCGTTAACGGATTTCCGTTTGGAAATAGTTCAATCTAACTTGACAGCTCTAATATTCTTCCATCTCTTTCATGATTTATCTGCAAATAAGGGATAGCAATACGTTTAGTTGGTGAGCAGCAGAATCGAAACCAATATCGATCTAAGTAGGTCGGTATATCAATATTTATGATACACCACTGAACTGATAACTAAAATAATGATAGTTAAATACAAACACAGGGATGTAAGTACACAAAACTTTATCAGACCTCAATATGAATTTAATACAATCAACCAATAACCATAACTTTATTAATTAGTTCGCGAAACTGCTTTTATTAAAACTGAAGTATTTTGTTACGTTTTAGTTCGGATCAGGCTAAACAAGTTTACATTTGTGGTGATTGAACAATTAGATATAACTTTTAATTGATCTAGATGGTTGAGATTTACCAAGTTACTCGGAAAGGGGGTACTAGTCCGAAAAGATGGTAAAGTACTCATAGTAATGAATCTCTTTTGTTCTATAACTTTCGCGAAAAGTAAAAAGTTTAAGCGAAATAGCTGTTCAAAGATTTCATAAAGCTTTTTTTTTTGTATACAACGTTATTTTTAGTATACAAAAACCGAGACACCCCAACAAGATTTTCATCAGAACTGCCTGAATACCTATGTGTTTTTTTTATAAATCTCCAAGTTACACCATCGTTTATGTCGCGTTAAGTTCCCTAGTAAAGTGTGAAATGCCTGAGATGTGCTATGCAGGGGTTGTTTAATACACGGAAACTGACCGAGCGGACCATCTCAAGCCTCAAGGTGTCTATTCCCGTCAACTGTTATGGGTAGAAAACTACTGAAACAAAATTGAAATTAAAGAAAAAAAAATGTGGTGTAAAATATGTCAATCGATTCTCCTAGTGATTCTGAACAAACCAGTTTCAGGTTTAGTATATATTAAAACTAAGCTTGTATGTGTACGCTAAAATCTGGTTATCCTCAACTATACATGGTGATTGGTAAAACAATAACAATTTAAGGGGTCATTGTACTCATCATTATGAACAACTTTTACTATGGGACCAAACCAGAAATCGCGCGGTTACCTCGTAAAACTAAAAGTTAAAAACTGGCTTTTGACGAAAACTTTTATAAACAGAATCATTACTGTTACACTTAAATAAGTAGATACAACACTCATTTACGAACAAACCGGTAACGCCCCGCCGTCGTCCCAGGACGACACCTGCCATTGTTTATCTATTGTGTCTATAATTACAGTACCTGAGTAATTAAGGCCTCTACACACCAAAGCCGAAGACCCGGTGGCTTCACCCGGCGGGTTATTGCGTGCGGGTTATTGCGGCCAACTTTGCAAGCGAACATGACGCAAAACAAACCTGGCGGACCTCACTAATTGTTTTGCGTCATGTTCGCTCGCTTAGTTGGTCGCAATAACCCGCTCGCAACAACCCGCCGGGTGCAGCCGCAGGGCTGGCAGCTTTGGTGTGTAGAGGCTTTTACACGCAACTCAAACACCCATATACACTGACACACACACGGCCACACATACACCTACCCACACACACACACACGCACACACACCTACACACACACGCACACACACCTACACACACACACACACTTAGAGACCCTTTACTCATACCAGTCACATCTACATAATCTTTTTTTTTCTTTATATACCAGATTAATTAGATAAAACTATGTAGCTGTAGTCCTATATGCACGGAAGTTACTAGCTCCTATAACACAAGACCCTATCTTTCGTTAGATGTCAGGGCTGTCTCACCCTGTAAACTATATTTTGGCTCAATAGAGATATTTTTATTTTATACTAGCTGTACCCGGCATCCGTTGCAGTGCACTTTTTCCTACTTCCTACCTACCTACTACCTACCTTCAAAAACAAAATCAAAATAGTAACAAAAAGTTAAAATCATTTTCATGCATGCGGTAAACAAATGAAGAATATGGACAAGCTGAGATAATTTAGTTTTTTTTTAAATATCAAAATTTTCTTTCATAAGAACCTTCCCCAGACAATTAAGAAAACAAAAAAAAAAAAAAAAAAAATCGTTCCAGCCGCTCACGCGTGATGCCGTGACCAAGGGAAATAGGGATTCATTTTTATATGATACATAGACTAATCAGGCTTAATTCGGGTGTAATCTGTAACGAACGTCGTTGGTATTCCTTGGCTGCATGCATAGCATAATGTAGAGCATATAACAATACATAAAACAGATAGATGAAAGATGTTTTATTTTATGTGTTTTACATTACGGTCACTTATATTATAACAATGCAGTCAACGACTCATCGGTAGTCGCGTTGCTCTAGGTATGACCATAGTTTAATGTTTCGATATAAAATCGTATCGGACCGTCAATATTCACGGTTCGTTATTTTGATCAAACACAGTACACCCAGTGTTTTTATTTCGGTATTTTTATTTTATATCTTGGCTAAGTATCAAAGAATCACGTCGTTGAAATTGTTATGCCATCTTACTAACTTGGAATAGATCTATCTCTATCATAGTTATGTAAATTACAAAAAAAAAAACTTAAATTCTGTGATCATGAATTTCCAAATTTTTTTATGATACACAGCGTCACTACATAGTATAAAACAAAGTCGCTTCCCGCTGTCTGTCCATATGTATGCTTAGATCTTTAAAACTACGCAACGGATTTTGATGCGGTTTTTTTTAATAGATAGAGTGATTCAAGAGAAAGGTTTTAAGCTATAAAACGTACACGTGCAAAGCCGGGGCGTGTCGCTACTTGTAAATAAACTGATCTGCTAATTCAAACTAAGACCAAACCGGGTACAATACTACACTTAAAATTCATACTAGAGCCCAAACGCTAAAATACCTCTAAAATCAACATATTTCATGATACAACTTTACCAATATTTAGTCTCTCAGCCGAGCTCGTTCCTCGTTGGCAACGCGTTACGCAATCAAGTGTGGTATTGAAAAACATGGAGTGTGGTATAAAAACGTTTGCTATGATGAGGGGCGACCGGGCGAGCCTTTTTGTGACCCTCTACTATGACGAACATTGAAAGGGACAATCTGGCGAGTACGCATACTGGATGGACGAAAATTATATAATTTAGATTAGGGTAATAAGCAGTGCTAGACTAGCGGTTGAACGCTTGCTTTCCATGCATGAATATGCTATATTGCCCGCACCTCTGACTTTTTGAATTTCAATGGTCTTCATGGTATCATATTAACTTGATTTTGATTATTTATTCCATTCTTTATTTTAAGAAACAATGTTTATTAGAGAGATTTGATCCATGCTAATATAAAATACAGGTAGATAATTTTTCGCGTTTGTGTTGGTTTTGTCTTGTATCGAGTGGTAGCTTAGGTACTACTACAAATTGATAAATATAACCATACGATACCTACTACTGTAAAAAATATAATAGACTATGCAAATGCTATCGTTGGTTGATGTGATCTAAGTATCGAGATTTTTGTATTAAGTATAACTTTCTTGAGACACATTGATATTGAAGATTAGTTACGGTTTACTGACGTGCATTTTTCGGGATTGTCCAACTCGCGACCTCGCCGCTTGTTTAGCTCATGATTAAGGGTGCCTTTCTACGAGAGATGTGCTATGCAGTTATTCCGCGAGAATGTAAAAGCTAAGCTACGAAACTATGTGACCGTTTCCACTGATGCTAAGCTATGCTGCTGTGCGAGGAAGATGCGCATCTCGAGCTATGCGACGTATCAACAATAAGGAAGGCACGGGGAGCGTCGCGCATAGTTACACCACTCGCGACCATCCATAGCACGCATCCATAGCTCGCATCCATAGCACGCATTCACATCACACATCCTTCCATATAAAAAACGTAGCTTAGTTGAATCAGTTTCCAATAGTGCTATGCTATGTGGACCAATGAATATGATTGGTGGATATCAAACGCATCCATAGCAACGTTGCATAGCACATCTCTGGTGGAAAAGCACCCTTAGGGCTCCGTTTGGGTCCTAAACTTGACGAGTAAACTAAACATAAATATTTATTGAGATGTCCATTTTAAAGTGGACGTCTACGAACAGCTTAAAAAGTATGTAGTCAAATGTGCTATACCCGCTAGTTTGTCCCGCATGAATATTCTATTTCACACCGGGCGCGCGCCTCTATAGAGGACATTCTCCATTTTTTCTAAGCGATTACAAGGGTGGTTGTTATTACCCGACATGCCAAGAACCCGTGACATTGTGGCGACGTCATTCTGATATTAGCTTTAATAATACGTACAAAAATGCTAAAGCCAAGGTTTTACGCAAGGTCGGGTTGATAGGAGTTAGGCGGATAAAGATATTTAAAAGTATGTTTAATTTCTTTTTCTTTCTGCTATTGAACGTTGTGATAATTCAGTTAGCCAGTGAGCAAGGTTGAATGCTTTGTGAATACTTAGGGTCCGCCGTCACTCGACTAAGACGGTACTAATAAATAATGTCGTAGATAGGGTGGGTCATGAGCGCCTAGGGCAAGGATCAAATTTTGCGTCCTCTAAAAACACGCTTAATAAAAAAAGGCATTTAGTTAAGAATTTTGTTAAAAATTAAGGGAGTAGAATAGAATAGAATCCTTTATTTGTTAAACATAGGTATTTACATTAAACTATTAGGATGGTAGTGCACTATGTTTTGCCATTTATGACATACGAATATACTAAAGCTGTAGGTTGGCTAATAATATAAAAAAAAGGTAAAATTATGTACGTATACATTATAGTAATTTGTCATTTAGAAACTAATCTATTAGATAGTAGGATAGAGCAACGATTTTATCTGATATTTGTAACTCTCAATGTACAGACATAATTCATTTGTATTTAAAACAACATCATATTTTAACGCGAGAGCTGCTTCGGTTATTTTCAATTATACAAGGTTAGTCGGAAAGGGGGTACTAATCCGCAGACCATTTAATGTATCACTGATAACTGTTTCAAAGCAAGTTAAAGTTTCAAAATTCGAGAATTTTTATTCCCTTAAAAAATTTTTTCATTTTAGTTTTTTCAAAAATTCGTCATCCCTGCTTTAGTTACGAATTCAGAAAAACGAGTTTCTAATTCGTGACCCCAAATATGATCTAAAATGTAAATACAGCTGATCATAGCTAAGGATAGATAGATTTTAGCGTATTTTTATGAAATCTTTGAACAGCAATTTCTCCTAAACTCTTGACTTTTGGGGAAAGTTGTAGAACAAAAGTTATTCATTATTAAGGCCGGCCATACACGGGCAGCTTGAAGCAGTCAGGATCGACTGCTTTAAGCTACAACTGCATAGTAAACTACAGCCTTCTACGTACGTACATACACGAAACAGGTCGAGCAGTTGCAACTGCTTCGGGCGGTTGGCAGCACGGTGTGCGGTCAAGCAGTCGCCAGGCATACACTGACTGCTCGAGCTAAGTTAAGGTAAAGATATCAATGGCAGCTTCAAGCTGTTGACTCTGACTGCAAGAGCGATCCGTGTATGTTTATCACTGGCTAACTGCTCGAGCTGCCCGTGTATGGCTGGCCTTAGGGTACTTTAACAACCTTTCGGATTATTACCCCCTTTTCGACTAACCTTGTAAATGTATTGAACGGCCTAATTTGCGCCCTTGGCAGCCGCCTCTATGCTATGGCCAGCTCCTAGATACAACACTGCTAATAAATCACCGGAATATTCCGATCTGTCCTCCTGATCTGTCACCTTCGGGGGTCAATCAGGAATAAAAAAATCGATCTGTTCCCCTGTCACCAAGATGAACGGACAGATCGAACGAATTATTTCTGGTCTGTCCCCTGCTGTTTTTTAGGGGGACAAATAGAAATAAAAGTTTCAATCTGTTCCCCTGTTACCGACGAGGGGACAGATCGGAATATTCCAAATCATCTGGTTACTTAAACTACGCTAAGTTTTTTGTGAGAGTCTTTGAATGCAAGAAAGCTGCGAGCATTGCTCCTAATGCGTTTCATTTTAAAAGGCATTAATAATGATTGTCAAACATTTAAAATTCAATGGATAATATACTCTTATATTACAATTTCGGTTGGTAACATAATTCTGAAAACATGAATTGGTATAAAATGAAATATTACGTCGTGGCGAATCCCCGTACCTAATGGACAGACCTTTTTGTGGCCATTAAAACTGTAATTTACCAAAAGTATTTTTTGTTTTAGTCAACTTACTGTTGGTAACACCAACAGATTTTTATAGTTTTTTATTCTATGTTGCGTCTGGCAACACAAAATTGTCTTTGACGGGATCCCGTAGCGGTGGTGCGAGCTATTTATTGTGCACTTATAAAAAATATGCCTCTTTGATTAAATAAATACTTTAAATAAGAAGAAAATCTTTTAAGCCGTTATGAGACGCTGTTGAGTATCCTTGTTGCTCGTACAATCGGTGCAAAAATTATGTTCGTGCGAGCTACTGGGACCTGGAACAGTTTCTACCGCTAAACAGCATTATCATCATCAACCTGTAAACGTCCACTGCTGAACATGGAGCTGTCAGTTATCACCACAATGAACGGTCAGAGGGGAACACGTTAAACCGTCCGTCCCGGTTGTCATACAAATACGTATGGCAGTCGTTACGGGAATTCAGAAGCCCGAAAGTCTGATAAGCGGTATCACCTTATAATATCGTCATCATCATCTGCCTAGCCTTTTCCCAACTATGTTGGGGTCGGCTTCCAGTCGAACCGGATGCAGCTGAATATCAGTATTTTACATGGAGCGACTGCCTATCAGACCTCCACAACCCAGTAACTGGGTAATACGATACCCTTGGTAAGACTGGTTGTCAGACTTTCTGGCTTCTGACCAACAGTAACGACTGTCAAAGATCTACAAATGACAGCCGGGACCAACGGCTTTACGTGTTTTCCGAGGCACGGAGGAAACTCGCTATGGTAAATGGTCACCCATCCACAGACCAACCTCGGCAAGCGTGGCTTAACCCGGAAGATCGGTCTATGCGGCTGTAATTATTTAGCCACGAGCTCCTCCTCACCTTATAATATCGTCATTGTTCAAGAACTGTGTTGCAGAGCTCTGCTGGCGGTCGCTTCTTGTAACATATTGGTATAAAGCCGCATCTGGGTAGACTCGAAGCTGACCCGAAAATAGTCGGGAAAAGGCTAGACAGAGGTTCCCAAAGTGGTCCAGGTGGACCCCCAGGGGTCCACGGGAGACTCGACGGGGTCTTCGTTGGCGTGATAAAAAGATCTAATCTTCACATTTTATATGGTAATACTAGCTTTTGCCCGCAGCTTCGCTTGCGTGAAATTTTGAACCCGTTAAGTGACGATCATACAAACTTTCATCCCCTATTTAACTTATTTAGGGGTTGAATTTCAAAAAATCCTTCCTTTTTCCTTGTCTACATTATCAAGGGAACCTCTGTGCAAAATTTCAGCTTTCTAGGTCCAAGGGTTTGAGTTGGGCGTTGATGAATCAGTCAATCAGTCAGTCAGGACTTTTCTTTTTATTAATGTAGATGGTAGAGATGTAGCTGCAGGGGTCCACCGGAACCAGCTAAATTTTGAAAGTGGGTTATGAGAAAAAAAGTCTGGGAACCGCTGGGCTAGACAGACAAGCAGAACCGAACAGTCAAAGGGGAATAGGTATGCTGCTGCCTATTGCCTCTTGTCAAATTCCCTAAATAGCCTTTTAAGATTCTGATGGGAGGGAGAAATAGGCCTCTACTTTGGTAGGATCCTTTAATACACCGTGAGTATACATAATTACTCGCTACTTCTATAGCCTCTGCCCGAACGTTTTATTCGTGTCACGTACCGTCCCTCTCATATTTTTATTGTCCGCAACAGCTTAAGAAAATGCCCGCCACTGAAAAACAAGGGGCTTTTAATGGTTTTCTGTGAAAACAATATGAATTATTGAATAACTCGTGTTTTTGAATTGAGACGCCATTGTTCGAGAGCTTTGAGATTTGTGTTTTGAAATGTGAAATCGTTTTATACTTTGACTTGTTTTTACCCTAGTAAATAACGTAGATTCTATATGGCTAATAGTCTTGGAGTATTCCCGTTATCCCCATTGCCGTATCCCCATTAATGGGGACAACGAGACTTCACCCATTAAGACATGGGGCAGATGACTATAGTTTATTTCATGATGTCTTATGTATTTTATGTCTATGGTAATTATTTATTTTATAGTGACAATAATGTAAATAGTTTTGGTTTGTCTGAAATAAATGTTTTTTTATTATTGTTAAGTATATGAAGGTATAGTGGCTATTAATTTAATAACCGCACGAATCGTACGATATGCGAGGTTAAGCTTCGCTTGCCGCGGTTAGTCCGTGGATGGGTGACCGTTCGTAACATAATATGTAGACCCCTATGAGTTGTTGATCCTTTCGGCATGGATATGCTCGATAACATTTAAAATGTGTATGTTTAAAATTCTTTTTATGTGATAATGTTTTTAAGTACCTACTATCATTATGTCCTTGGCTGAATATAAAATATTTATTTTATTTTTCTATTTAAGTGTCATAAACAATACACAAACATGCAATTACAGTAATCCCGGGTAATTTGCTGTTATCCATTGAAGAGTTCCATTGTCAATCTCCGAGGGTCTTCATCAGATCTTCACCAAATTTAAATGGGACCACCTCGGGGGAATACTCTTTCAAACAAAAAAGAATTTTGGAAATCCGTCTTATATGACGGAGATATGCCAGAAAATACATAAAAAAACATGTATATGTATAAACATCCGAATTGAGAACCTCCTCCTTTTTGAAGTCGCTTAAAAGTTTATTTTCTTTTTTTCTTTATTTACTTAAATCAGAACACGGCGGTTGTACTCCTTCACAAGGAGCTCTACTACTATTAAAGCTTCCTTATGCTCGTAATTAGTTAAAAAAATGTTTTATTATCTCTCAACATACTGCATTTACTTTATGAACGTGGACATCGTGTTCATGCTCCTGTGAGCAGTAAACTGTTGCACAAAGAATGTTTTATTAGACATGTTGTTTGTCGCTTATTGCGCTCGTGCCTCGTGGCGACATGTTTAATTTAAAAGTGCAATAACTCGAAAATTCAAACGGTCAACGCTTCTGGCAGTTGGACTGGTATTAAATGCGTTTGTGGCGTGAAAAGATGCTCTGGGTGATGTGAACGATGCAGGGCAATGAACTGTATTACAAAGAGGAAGGTCTATGAATTTAGGAGAAAGATTGAGAATAGTATCATGAATTGAGGAAAGAGAAATGTGAATGTAGTTTCATGTTATATATTTTTTGGGACTAGCTACACTTGCGCTTGACTGCCTCTTTGGTCTAGTGTTCGCAGGCGCGACTGTTGAGCGTGAGGTCCTGGGTTCGATCCCTAGGTCTGGTAAAGTGTTAACGGGTTTTTCTATATGGAATTTCTCAGCTCGGAGTTTCGATTTGTGCCCGGTTGATGGCAATAGGCTCGCCCCCTATTACATGGCCGAAGGAAGGTGTGCTATACACCTCTGTTCCACCCCTTGTTATGATAACGCGCTACACTTTCGCAACCACAATAACTCCTGTACCCAACCAATTAAATCAATGAAAAATTGCCAAAACAATGAAGCTCGGTGTGTCCCGGGGCGGGTAGCATGCGATTGAGCGATGATAATATCATCCCACCCGGCCACCTAGTCGCCTGGCGCTTAAAACTTTCCACGAAAAAAAAAATAGTAGAAGTTAAGCGATTGGAAACGATAAAAAAGAATAGAAAAATTACGTGACTGCAGTGCGCGTATTATAAAAGTAGAACTACCAAATTCTTTTATTTTCAACCCATAAATACTCAGAGCTATATATTTTGAACAAAAACCTGCCACTACAAACTTTGCCAGGGCTAAGCTTTAAAATATTATAGCGGGCTTAATCCTAGCGTGCATCTGCGATTTCCAACTAAGCCCATTAAAGAGGAAACTAACTTATACATGCAGTTCACATACACCGTATGCCCTTGTCTTAAGGTTTCTTTTTGCAGTGACATTTGAGTTATAGAAACAAACTTAGATTTGCAATTTACATAGGCTTTATGTCTTTGTGTTAAGGTTGGCTTTTGCAGTGACTTTCTTGTTTAACTTTGCATAAACTTGTTGCATACGACTTCGGAGTTAGCTTACACCAGTTTTATATTTACTAGTGAATGCATGGCGGGTTGTATGTGGTTTCGTAGAAGTTATTTAGTACTTAGTACGACTCTTGGATCTTACGGGTCATCTTTCGAAGAAGTCCGGTCCTTTGAAAGGCTTACTTACGGACACAAGGTCCAACGCGCAGAAGTTTCTTTGAGAACTTTTTTCCAAAATGGAATGGGACACCAGCTGGGGACTATCCACGGCGGCACTGTTCGATTACATTCATGGACCTTCTGGGTGGGTCACATACTTTTGTAAATTATGTTCAGAAATACCTGATCTATAAGAAATATCTGTTCATTTCTATACCGGAAGAAAACATCATCTGCTTTTAAACCCTAAAATTGAAGTATGATGGCAGATAGTGATTCGCCAACTCACTAGATAGACCCCCCGAAAAGCTGCCAGTATAGGCGAAGGCAGAAACACCGCAGCTGCTACGGGTGTCAAGAGGTGTGGCCTCAGTTTCGCCATTGCGACTCTAAAGGGCTCGGAGTGGGTTTCTCCGCTATTACGCCATTAGAGAATTAAACCCCCGACACCCTCGAGCATATTGCTCTGGCGATTTCCCTCTGGCCGCCCAACAAAGACAAGCTAGAGTTGAGAGTTGTGCGGGCACTCTTGGGGTTACACTCCAGCTAGCCATTAAAGGCAAATTAGAGACGAGGCCCTGACCGACTCTCTGAGGCAATAAGGTACGCAGTGTCACTCACCGACAGCTCGCCACAAGCTGCCTTGTGGTGTACGACAATTATTTAAATCTAGTAACTGCTTATTTTGAAAGTGTCGATTCTAAGTCTCGCAAAGTGTATTTTCTGTGAACATACTTACGTCAAAGTAAATTGTACTGAAATGACTTATCAGCATTCCCATACATTTTATGGACGTTTCTATTTCGTTTCGATAGATATCCGGGTTAAACAAAGGTTTATTAATATTAATTGTTTTGTCTACACTAGTGCGCTTTCATGTTCATCTTGCGTCTTCGTCTGAAGCATGCGTGAAGCGCCATAGCGCATGCAATAGCGCATACCTTAATACTAGTTTGACAAAAGCGCATGCCCCTAGCGCACGCTAATCCGTCTATTGTATGTCGACTGACGACTGACCGAGGCACACCGGTGTAGACGATAAGCTACATGCGTCTTATGGCAATCAATATTGCATGTGCTTGACGCAAGAGGAATTGAAAGTTGAAAGCGCAAGATGAACATGAAAGTGCACTGGTGTAGACATACCATATGTCATCAATTTTGATTAAGTTACGCATAAGTTTGTTAGTATTTTCAATTCAACACAATTTTCTTGAAGAAAAAAATTCGTGTTGAAAAGATTAGCCAGCCAGCTAGATTGGTAGCGAGGCTGACTACTCAGGGTGCATCGGATGTACCTAAGTATCGTTACTCGTGGAGACCAATAAATCATGAAGAAAGATTCGTTCCAGAAAATGAAAATAAATCCAATGAAAATCAAAAACTTAAAAGGAATCCATATTTATTAAAACCTACCAGACTGGTTCTAACAATGAAATAAAATATGAAAAGATTTTAATATTCATTTGTAATTATATTTATTTTTTATTATTGCTCGTCGGTTCAGACGGATCTCCGAAGGATTAAGAGGTAAACGGTGTATAATGGTACATCCACAGTTAATCTATATTTAAGGCTCTCCCATACAGGTGCGTTATAACGGTCGATGTTATCCCCATACAATATTGCGATATCGCATGGCATCTCCACCGTTAACGCAAGTGATAACCTATTGCATGATTCTTGCAGATAAGAGTACCTACTCGCAATCTTGTGGTCTTTTCTAAGAATTGATTCCATGGTCAAATCTTTCAATCTTGAGATGTAGTTTATTGCAAAACTAGAAAACTTCTACAAAGTGCACTCTCGATATGACTAGAACTTCAATAAAATGCAATTTAAGTAAGTAGAATGAATCCGTAGGACTTATTGGTTTCCTGTCATACGTGAACTTCTAAATATTGCCGCAGAACTCTGAAATTGATTCCTGGATTTAGCAAAACTATGGTGGAAAGTATACAAGGTTATTGAAAATATACTAGCTCGTTCTTCAAAATCTACAAGCTTTCGTAAATTTTGTATTGGAAAACGATTTTTAAAGATATTCCCATAATGTCATAGAACATTTCTTACTTTAATTAAAGTAAATTAAATAGCAGCAAAAAGCATAGTAGTTTATAACCCTGTATAAAAAATATTAATGTCTTGCTGATTGGTGGTGTCGTGCGTCGGGTCATTGAGCTCCCTAAAATAACGTTGAGCTACGCGATAGCTGATGCATGCGTACCGTCAGTTTGGACAGGTCGACTCAAAGCTGTTTTGGCTCTTTCCTCAAAAGGCCATTCCAGACGTTGCCCTACATTGTCACACTCGCATAGTTTTTGATACTACAATGTCTGGACTTTAAAAGAGACGTTGACCTCTGAGTTTGTTTCGGCTTTTCTTCTCAGAGCTAGTCAGTTAGGAAATGCCGGCTCCATCTAGTCTTAAAAAAAAACATTTAAAATTGACTTGTAAAAGTGTCTGTAACAGATTTATTTACAGAAATAAATATAATTTATCATTTAATAGTAGCAATAAGTGTCACATCTATTGTTTGAGCACAACAATAACTAATAATATATGAAGAGATACAACATGACTGTTCAGTCACTTTAACATTAGAAAACCGTTAACTCAATCGTCGATCCGTACAAATTTTATTATGGGACAAACCGTCGCTCGGGAGTGAAAACCTCGGAAATGCATTTGGTCATTGCACGGTTCCTGTGGGCTTTCACGCGGAATAAGAGCGATTACGCACTGCATCCGATCCGAATCCGTGAAAATACGGATATAAAAAACTCGGACCGAATTCGGATATTGCTTTACGCACTGCATCTAGGGTTACTAGGCCTAAAAATGCAAAATCCTGTCTGACATGTCTAAAAATCCTGATTTTGAAAAAAAAGTCCGGTCACGCACCTGTATTAAATTCATTATCATCATTTTAAAAATCATAGTATTTAAGTACGTTATTATTTACTTATATTATTTAGACCCATATTTTTGGTTGCTAGCAACCGCATGCAAAAAGTTGTTTTTTCCAGCTGTTTCGCAATAAAATTGTTCACACGTCACGTGTTTATAGTTATATTGCGTAAGCAATATGGCTCTCACTGATTCCACTGCAAGTCTGTTTCTCTCTTTGGAATTCCGGGCTCAGTGCGTGCGGCACCCGTCGCTTGAGCGGGCGGGAGGACATGCAAGTATGACAAAAATCCGGTCTGACGTAAAATCCGGGCGGAGTCCGGTCTAACACTTAAAAATCCGGTCTAGACCGGCTTTATCCGGTCAGATGGTAACCTTAACTGCATCCGATCCGAATCCGTGAAAATCTCAGACCGAATTCGGATGTTGCTTACGCACTATTCCGATCTCTGATGCAAATTCAAACAATTCAGGCTACTTCGGTCCTTCAATTGTTCTTCCAAATTAGAAACTCACGGATGACGGATAGAAATCGGATGACGGATGCCGGATGTGGTGCGTAAACTACCATACAAATAGTACTACGGCTACTTCGGTCCGTCAATTGTTCTTTCGAATTAGAAACTCACGGATGACGGATAGAAATCGGATGACGGATGCCGGACGTAGTGCGTAATCTACCATACAAATAGTTCTATGGCTACTTCGGAACGAATTTTCACGGATTCAGATCGGATGCAGTGCGTAACCGCTGTAAGTCGCGGGCAAAAGCTAGTCAATTATATTTATTACGAATGTTAATATCCAATAAAGGGTAGTTTCAGTGCCTACAAACTAATTTCACATAGAGCAATAATAATAAATCTTTATTGATTTATTGAGAGCGGCTCTCTTATAAGATATAGTACCTATACGTCGTGATAAAATAAAAATTACCAAGTTGCATTCCCGAGGTTGTCACTCCCGGGCGACGAAACTCTGAATTCGTGAAAAAATAAAATACTTAGCTGTACCATACATTTTGTACGCAACATAGATTTATTTTATATGGAACAGCAATTTTTTTTGACGAATTCGTAGTGTCTTGTCGTTTGAGTTCGATTTCTAGATATATAGTCAGTACTATTGTACCCTGGGGTCTATATTAAGCTGATTCCTATCAAGTAAAAGTAACAAAATCATCAGTAATTACCTACCTTCTTCTTCTCTCGTATCAGCACGAGCTATTCAAAAATAGCTCATGCTGTGGTGAAAAGATTAGCCAGTCAGCAAGGTTGATAGCGGGGCTGACTGCCCAGGGTGCGCCAGACGTACTTAAGTATCGTCAATCGTGGAGGCTCTTTTCATGCACCCCACCTAAATTACCTACCTAATGGGGCAAGATTCCTTGAAGCATACAAACCGACAAAACCGGAAGAGCGATTTTACGTATTCATAACTTTAGATTTATTCCAGAGAAAAATCCTCAAGTTCTGCAAAAACTCGAAACTAGTGAGGCGCATTGGGAAATCTTTGCAAACTATTTCCGATATCTGCTGGAAATCCTAGCTGTTGGTGTAAATAATGAAGTATGGCCGCCGCGGGGCTCAATTAATATTGAATGGTGGGCCCCGGGGGGTTGCGTTCCGTATCGTCTTTCTATATGCGATGTAATGGTCGATAAATATGTGTGGAAGCTCGGTTTCTGTATTTGAAAACGAATCGTTTTGTTGACCAACAGTATTTGCTAAAAATTGATTCCATAAAAAGTGTTGGTGTCTATACAACCAAAAGAGTCAGGATGCTACGAAGTTTCGGCTGGCGGATCGCATGTTTTCCAACCATGAAAGTGTTTCGAATCCGACGTTCGATGCGATTTTCACGATTTGACACTTTGTCTTTCGTTCAGCTTAATCCCAAATGTTAATTGCGATCTATTAGGTAATTTATTGTTTGACAATGCTTTTATCGTTTATTTATAAGTTCGATGTTCGTGGTTGTTTCGTATCGAACCAAAACATGCGCCGTTCGTTTTTCGGAATAGACCCTGTAATCTGATACGCGATTTGCAGCAGTTCATGCTAACCAAACATACAAAGGCTTGTTTTGGGACTATCGTTATCTTTAAAGCCTGTATTCACTAGTAAACATTTGTTTATAAAAAGTGTTTCAGAAACAAGAATTTACATGTTTCTGAAATATTGCGTGTACATGTATATGTTGCGGTAAACACTACCCCTCTTATTACGAGAGAAAGTATTTATTTTTTCGCGTCTTACCGTTAAGAAACATTGCAGTTCATTGAAGCTCAGTTGCGTAATTTCGGCGTGAAGTGGCATTAAAGTAACATACCTACAAAAAAAGATCTGCAGGCTTACTCCCGACAGCATCGAGTTTTGAATCGAGTCGACTTAGTTTCAATTCTTACTCTTGAACTCGACAAAAGCGCACAATTGTGCACCGGCTCGAATAAAAATTAACGACTGTTTTTGATATTTGTTAGTTTTAAATCAAACCTCAGCACGGTCGTGCAGTTTTGTCGATTTCAAGAGTAAGAATTGACACTAAGTCGACTCGATTCAAAACTCGATGCTGTCGGGAGTAAGCCTGCAGGTCGCTTTGACCCTAGTCGCACCTGGGGATCTACTCTCTAAGCACGAAGTCCGTGGTTTCGGCCTTAGTTACGAGCGTTTCCTACTCTCTATCACCTACGAACATACGATTATTTCGGGGCCCGAACGAACGATTTGACAGTTGTCTCTACTACCGATGTGTTTTTGCCCGTGAAAAGTTGAACTTGACACTTGTTTTGTTCACTTCAGCGTTTCGGGCTACTTTCGGACGGGCGAATAACTTCGTTGACGGACTTTGGGAGTAGGCTCCCTGATGGCAAGCGAAGACAGAGTTTAAGATGGAACACACAAATCCAAATCCAAAACGCAGATTAAAGGTACAATTCCGTGAATCGCGGCCGATCGCAGCCGCGCGCGATCGATCGCGTGCGGCTGACGCGTGCGGTTTATGCGTCAATAGTCAGAGTATGAAAATGTATGGCACCGCTTCTGTTGTTTGCGACAGACGCGTGCGGCTAACGACAGATTAGTCAGTATTATAGACACGACTATTGACGCATTAGCCGCGCGCGTCAGCCGCACGCGATTAACCGCGCGCGGCTGTGATCGGCCGCGATGCACGGAATTGTACCTTTAGAGGGATTCCCCTATAACCCCTCTGGCTCTTACATACAGACGACCGAACACAATAAACTGCTTGGCGCCGGATTTTAAGTGAAGGTGGGAGCTAGCCAGGCGGACCATATAAATCCAACCACCAAGCGTGCTGGGTTTTGTTGAATCTTACAACACGGGAAGTTTTATATTCCTGTCCCCCACACAGGATATGATACTCGTATTTCGTAATTACCATTGAGAAACATGCAGAACATAAATTGTCGTCTTGTTACACTCAATTTGCTGCAAGCTGAAACCGAAGCGTCTGCAGACATGATTCAGTTACGCTGTCTCGCATATTTTGTACCAGTCGACGAAGTTACTCGGTTCTCGCTGAGCTACATATTTAAAATTACGGTTAGAGTCTTTTAAATAATACTGCAAGGTTTCAGTTACGGTCAATTGGTTCCTGATACTATTGAGTCATGATGCCTAGTGAATCCGCTTCTGTGCGTATCGCTAGATGTGAATTGTTCTTAATTTGATCGGCACATAAGTGTTCACCACACCCAACGGGGTGCAAGCGGGACGTATAATGTATACGTGTATGTATTAAAATATAAGTTTATAACATTTAGTAACTTATTATAACGCGAAAAATTAATTGCTGGAACGGAAACCGAACGAAACTACGAACGTAGCGGGCGTCCTTTTCGTCGTACTGTTTGAGAACCCCCACAAACGCCCCTGGACAAATCCGGGGAAATCCGGATGGCAGCCCTAGACATACAAATCTTTACCGTTTAATACTTTTTCAATAACGGAACCAAAAAGTAAGAGTAAAACCAATGAATCTCACATGCATACAGCTAGACTTACATAGTCATTAGACCTCGACACAAAGTCGCACGAGTGGCGTCTACCGGTCTAATTAGACGCACTTGACGCGCGCCTCATCAGCGGCGTTGCACCGCTTATTATATGCACGCCTCACGTATGCTCACGTTTCGGCTTACACGCTCAAATTGCTACTTCAATTCTACTAATTATATTACGAGATGTAAAAATTAGTTTGTTGATAAGTGGCTTTTTAACGGGCAGAAAAGGTTACAAATGGGTATTATTACAATCACTGGCACTATTCCTTCCCGCGGCAGACGCACCGGGCGCCAGAGGTCGCACGGCTATCTCCACCCTAGTGTGTGGCCTGCGGGTTCCCTAACCCGTCGCCCGACCAGTAAAAGACCCGAAAAGGCGGCGCGAAATGGTCCGCTCGCGCCTCTCAGGAGGACGTGGGGCCCACCGAAGGAGAGACCTGCCGGGGTTGCGGTGCATGCAGCTGCGAATCCCGCGACCCCGGCTGAAGGTCAGGAGAAGGAACACCGTGGATTTTTAGCCGGTAAGAGTCCGATATAACCCTTCGCCTTTCTCGGGCAAAGGGGATCCAAGAGGATACAATCACGATAAAAAAAATGTAATTATGGCAGTCTTGGAAATGTCGTGGTGGCCTAGAGGTTACGGCGGGTTCATATCCAGGCATGTGCCAATGTGACTGTTTCAATGTCATTGTACTTTCGTAGTTAATCTAAGACGCTACTGACATACGGTGAAGGAAAATATCGTGAGGAAACCTGGACTTAATAACGGTCTGAAATCGTCAACCGGCAGTGAGCGAGCGTGAGGGTCAATGCTCGTTCCTTCTCTGTATGAGAAGAGGCTTTTGCCTTGCAGCGGGAAAGGTAATCTTTGTAAATAATTTTCTTTCACGGATTGATGACTAGTGACTATCTATCTGACCTTGACGTCTTTAGTAACCAAAAATGTAACACAAAAGCAAGCTTTTGAACTAGAACTTAATAGCCAGCCATTCTATCCTTTTTTTTTCCTGGTAAAATCCTCATAGATGCCCTTCGCCCGGGGAAGGCGAAGGGGTAGGTCCGGACTCTTACCGGCTAAAAACCCACGGTGTTCCTTCTCCTGACCCTTGGCCGGGGTCGCGGGATTTGCAGCTGCATGCACCGCGAAGTCGGTAGGCCTTGACCTCTCCTTAACAATCAGGAATATTGTCAAATTAATATCAACAATGTATTGCCCTAAGTTTGTAATATGGTACACGTGTTAAGGATTACCTTGTTAATTGCCTACCGGCTCGGAGTGAATAACAACCAATTTCCGTGTTTCAATTGATTTAAATCAAATAGATACATAATAAATACACACATCGTCAGTTTTTCTCAAAAGGAGAGGCATACAAACCTAAGAAATAACAAAAATAACTAGGTATATTTGTATTTATGAGCAGTGCATTGTTGTGCATTCACAGTTCGCCATGCCGATATTAAGTCACATTATTAAAGACAAGCCTATTTCCAAAAAGTTATAGCAAAATTCAACACAAGGGTTCGTAGCAACAAATAAAATAATAGAAGTGTTTTTTTTAGTATTTTTTGTTAATTTGTAGAGTATGAACTCAAGCCAAAAGGCATGCCTATGAATATTTATGTGATAAGGCAGGATCAAAAATTTTGCGAACTCTTTATTTGGGATTTGTTTTTATAACAGGTGATTCATTTAGAGGTATTTTTTCAAACCAAAAAAAATAATGAAAAAACAAAATCGGGTTATCTTTATTATCATACAAAAGAACCAGTCTTGCTTGACATTTATTTTTTAAAGATTATTTCTTTCAAATGTTGTCCGTAACTGCGGATAACATGGTCCATTCTGCAGTTCCAATTTTCGATGACATATTTTCGTTTGATTTATCTTTCCATATTTGGGATTTGTTTTTATATTCGCCAATTTTCATGCCACAACAACACTATCAGACAGACAGAGTAGGATTAGTAAAGGATTCCGTTTTCATCTTTTGGTACGGAACCCTTAAACTTAATCTGCATTGTTCTCACCGAATTTTAAGCACTACATTGTAACAATACCCGATTGTACCTCAAATTATTTTAAAAGAGTATCCTTGGACTTTCTGGCCTGCTCTTCTCCATAGGACGTACTTTTCAGAACTGTGCAACTAAATTGTCGAGACGTTTCATATATGTAAATGTACAGTTCATATTCAAAATAAAAACTTTGAATCATAAACCTTGAAAGCTAGTAGATTGAGTTAACCATCATAACTTCTTAACTATCCTAACTATAATATTATACATGCGAATGTAAGTTTGTTTGTTACCTTTTCACACCTAAACTACTGAACCGATCATCCTGAAATTTTGCATATACGTTGTCAGGTGTACAGAAACGGACATAGGGTAGCTTTCATCCCGAAAAAAACTACTGTTCCCGAGGAAAACAACATCATCTGCCTAGCCTTTTCCCAACTATGTTGGGGTCGGCTTCCAGTCGAACCGGATGCAGCTGAATATCAGTATTTTACATGGAGCGACTGCCTATCAGACCTCCACAACCCAGTAACTGGGTAATACGATACTCTTGGTAAGACTGGTTGTCAGACTTTCTGGCTTCTGACCAACAGTAACGACTGTCAAAGATCTACAAATGACAGCCGGGACCAACGGCTTTACGTGCTTTCCGAGGCACGGAGGAAACTCATATAAACTCATATACTATGGTAAATGGTCACCCATCCACAGACCAACCTCGGCAAGCGTGGCTTAACCCGGAAGATCGGTCTATGCGGCTGTAATTATTTAGCCACGAGCTCCCGAGGAAAACAACAATAACGATAATAGATGGCGCCACGTGTTTTTCGAATCATGATTGAATTATATTATTAACGCGAGCGAAGCCGCGGGCAAAAGCTAGTAGTATAACAATTATATTCTATTGTTCCACGCATTGGGCACGTAATTCAGAGCATATTTAGTAACTAAGTTAAACGGCTTCGGTATTCAGTAAGCTTTGTCTCGATATTGTCATGCTGGAGCCTCAGGACAAAGGAGAACATACTTTGGTGAACATATTGTTACTGTGAATGTGGCTTTATGTTCGTTGGACTTAAAGAGCTAGCGCGCACTGCTAACAAAATTCGTGCGAATTTGAAATGAATTATGAAACCAAATGGAATGCGTATGGATTTACTTGTATAATACTAACGTTGCGGAAAAAAATGCATTGCAAAGTGCCGCACCGCAGTGCGCGCTAGCTCTAAGCGATTTTTGTTTCACGTGGATCGCGCCTCTGACTTTTCAAATTCATGTGCCGATCAGAATTTGTTTCTCACTTGTGTTAACGGTGAAGAATAAGATATGAGAGGGCTCAAGTGCGGAAGTTAATTCAATCTGCGTACAGCACGACCAAAACCTTTTTTTTGTATAGTGCATTTTAGCCTCAAGCCGAGGTTCAACCTCGGCTTGAGGCTAAAATGCACTATACTATACAACGTTATTTTTACTTTATGCGAAAACCGAGACACCCCAACAAGATTTTCATCAGAACTGCCTGAATATGTGTTTTTTTTAGTAAATCTCCAAGTTACACCTTAGTTTATGTCGCGTTAAGTTCGCTAAAAAAGTGTGAAATGCCTGAGTTATGCTATGCAGGGGTTGTCTAATACACGGAAACTGACCGAGCGGACCATTTCAAGCCTCGAGGTGTCTATTCCCGTCAACTGTTATGGGTAGTAGAAGAAACGTACTGAAACAAAACTGAAATTTATGAAAAAAAAAACAAAAAAAAAATGTGGTGTAAAAAATATGTCAATCGATTCTCCTAGTGATTCTGAACAAACTAGTTTTAGGTTTAGATACTAAAACTAACCTTGTATACACTATGTGGAGCGCTTACCGATGCGAAAATTGCGGAATGAATCCGCATCAGCATTCGTGACATATACAAGGTGTAAATTAAATAACGCACAACTTCTTAAGGGGTCACTGTAGTCATCATTATGAACAACTTTTACTATGGGACGAAAACTGAAATCGCGAAAAAAAAACTGCTGTTGCCTATATTTTGACGAGTTATGACATAAATGTAGGGAACAGCTGTTTTTTTTCGCGATTTCAGGCTTGGTCCCATAGTAAAAGTTGTTCATAATGATGAGTACTGTGACCCCTTAAGAGGTTGTGCGTTATTTAATTTACACCTTATAAACAACGCCCTTAATGTTGTAATGGTGTGTTCTGGCCTCCAGTTTACCTTTATAAATACATGCATAACATGATCCAGCGCATTACTGTTCTACTGTGCTGGGCACGGGCCTATTCTCAGAATAAGATTGGTTTTTCTAATTCGGTATGTGAAGTTTTATTTTTGGTATTTTTTTCTTAATGATTAGGCTATTTAAAGAAACTTATTTCAATGTTTTTGTTTTCTACACGGTAGTTATTTTTTAATATATTTTTAGAGTTTTTGTCGTGATGACGTCACGCGATAGGAGGGGTTACTATAGACAAAGAAACCAATTCTTTGTCTACGCCAAGTATAATACCATAAAGTTTTCCTACGTCACGAAAAAGGAAGATTTAGAGGTCAAATAGATGTCAAGTGAATTCATGCATTTCTGCTAAGATAAACACCATCTTATAATTTTAAGAGCTAAAAATTGCAAAATAAGGTTTACCAAACTAAAACCTCGAAGCGGTTTTGGAATCAGCATAGGTTAACTTTTACTTTACATACCGAATTAGGTCTTAGTGGACTGCGCTGGCCTGGGGGTCTACTCCCTAAGCACGAAGTCCGTGGTTTCGGCCTTAGTTACGAGCGTTTCCTAATCCCTATCACCTACGGACAAAAGTTTATTTTGGGGCCCGAACTAAGAACTACCGACGTGTTTCTGCCCTTGAAAAGTTGAACTTGACACTTGTTTTGTTAACTTCAACGTTTCGGGCTACTTTCGGACGGGCGACTAACTTCGTTGACGGAGTTAAGGAGTAGGCCCCCTTTTTTTTTCGGTGTCGAAATCCTCATGGATGTCCTCCGCCCTGTGGTGGGCGGAAGGGTCTGTCAGACTCTTACTGACTAAAACCACCCCGGTGTTCCATCTCACACCTGCGCCGGGGGTCACGGGAACTAACGATACTTCCGCAACCCCCGGCTGGTGCCGGCCCGCCACAGCGGGCCTCCTCGGGTTAGCGGGGGGAGTGAGGTGTTAGACTCCCCCCGCACCGTCTAAGAGGGGCGCGCTTGGAACACTTCGCGCTGCCGCCTCGGGTCCTGATGTGTGGGGGACAGAGACAGGGGCGACAGAATTCCCCAAGTAAGTCCGTCGCCCCTGGACCCATTTAGGGGGGCTGGAAGAGGGCGTTGTCCGCCCTCCGCCGACGCCCGGTGCGTCTGCTGCGGGCCGGGTGAGTGGAGGTGATGTCCCTCACCCGCCCCGCATCCTCCTTCTGCGACATGACCGTGTCGCAGAAGGACACCGCCGCGTCCCAGGATTCCTCGCTGTCGATCATGGACTCGACCACGGCCGACAGCGACAGGTCACCGCCTAGGGAGTAGGCCCCCTGGTGCAAGTTAGCAGACTACACTTTTTTTTGAGCCCTGTCCTGTGTGCGTGTGTCCTCACAATGTTTTCCTTCGCTGTTAACGCAAATGATAGTAAAATTCTGATACACACATGAATTCGAAATGTCAGTGCGGGCCAGAATCGAGCTCGGACCTTTCTAATTGCAAGACTAGCGTTCAACCGCTAGACTATAACTAAATTAACCATAACTTTATATGTACACTCGGGAGCAATAATGAAAATTATAAATATGTATAAGTCAAGGAATCCTATTAAGTTAAAAATAGAAACATGTAAGAGCACATCTCATCAAAAAAAATAGCCTAATGATGTCTGTTAAAGTCTTCAACAATATCCTACGCTCAATAAGAGAACTCCCTTTAAATAAATAAAAAAAAATTAAGACAATGGCTGATAGAAAATTGTTTTTATACATAACTAAGTTTTTTAACTTTAAAATATATTAATAACTGTAAACTCACTAAGCACCTACTTACCTAGTAGGTAATTCAATTTCGCATATCTTGTACAGGTGAGATGTGTTAAGCTCTATTGTAACATCTACTATGTATACCATATCTCCTGCGAATAAATATTTATATTTCTATAGACTAGTTTTATAGACTACCTATTTAATATTTCTCAAATACAATTATAAATAATACAGGCTGTAAACGACTTCGTGTAATTCCTTCAAACCACGTGATCTACTGGTGACACAAACTAACCCTAAAGGGGTATTTTTAAAAATCAACTAAAAATAATTCAAAATAAAATCTTGGTTTCTGACTCATTTTAGAGCCCCGAGTTAACTGACTGCAATGAGCGATATCGCGTTAGTCGTGCCCGCCAGCCGAGTCGCCGTGCTTTCATTCATTTATGCGTGGCATCGAAATGAGCAAGCACAAAAAAAAATGTTTTTTTGTGCTGAATCCATATTAGGTGGTATAGATACGATAACTTACAACGATAGCATGAACAAAAAAAATATTTTTATTTTTTATCAAGCTAAATCCCGTGCGGGGCCAATCTACACCAGTGACCAGTGATCATGTGGTTTTAAGGAATTACACGAATTCGTTTACACCCTGTACACTGGAGAGGAGCTTTAATCGGAATAGTATTAAATAGTCTATAACATACTTTTCTTTTGAACAAGTTATCATAGTTTCCGAGATATTAATGTTTATGTTGGTGATCCGGATTTATTGCTACCGAGTGTATAATAAATAGCTGAAACTAAGCTAAGGGATTATGTTAAGTGTTTCCATTCTGATTTTGAAATGTTCTTGATTAAGTACAATAAAGTTTCCCAACATAGTATATCAATATAGATGCGTTATATCACATTCGAGTCCACCACTCCTTTCATAGAGCTCATACGCCATGTCGCCATACCTTCATATTGCTAGTGGACCTTCCAGGAGGGTCCTCCGCATTACGTTTGCGCTAAGAGTGAACCTCCAGGAGGTTTCCTGACATTAGTTTAAAAACCGTGATAAATACGCTACTACGTCGTAAAATAGGTGTTTGCTTGTTTCATGACCGAGCATTTCCCAAGAAAAACCTACATTTAAAATGAGCCCTCCACGCGGGCACCCGGCACTGAACGTGTTAAGTAATACGAATGCCCTTCGTAGTTTTGGTTGTATAAAAATTGAAAAAATATACCTACAGACGGTTTTTTTCCTTCATGAGAAGAATATGGAACGTAAACTTCTAAAATCAGTGCAAAATCAACCAAATCTCAAACAAACAATTCCTTCACACATTACCACAGCGCCCACAAAACCGTGGCTAAAATTTTAAAGGTCAGTGGGTTACGCCCCTAAAACGGTCTCAAACGGCTGTCAAATAAGCCGCTACTATATCTTTGCAACGCATTTCGTAAGCAGAAACAATATTAACCGGGGCTCCAGTTTAATTTCCATAAGAAAATAAAAATGCCCGTTATTTGTCTTTGACGGGAGGGAATCTTGGTTTTGTGAGTAAAGTACTATAGGTTCTGACTGAATCGGACTTAAAGCGAGTACTGTGTGAGAATTTATGGAGAAACACATTTTTTTTAAACATTTCCCCACGCTTAGATTTCTCTTGTATCGTGGGTGCGTTTACAGACACAAATCTCACATACACAAACGCCCAGACCCGAAACAACCATCTGTAGGCCAAACAAATTTTTGTTCCGTGTGGGAATCGAACCCACGACCTGTAGCGCAGAAGCCAATCGCTTAGCCACTGCACCAAACGTGTCGTCAAAGCTAATGTTCATTATCCGGATAAAAAAGGTAAAAAAATAAATAAGAGAGATTGAATACTATTGTTAAATAAAATACGATGAAAAAGGTGGGTGGAGTGGCAATTAACCCTGAAAAAGTTGATACAATAGGCGCGATACGGGAGGAATACAATTATTTAATTTGCTAGAAATGTAAAAGGAACAAGTAACCATTACTTGCTCCTTTTACATTTCTGTCAAAAGTATTTATTCTTTTAACTTTCCAAAATACTAATCAATCGCCCAGCCCTGAGGTAAATTGAGGATTTACTAAATATAGTTTCAGAGGTGACAAGAAAGAAAACGAATCGAGTATTACTCGATGAACTCTCGCCTAAAACTCACTACGTTTGTAGTAATATCAGAGTCCGTAATCCTTAACTTATTATTTCTCATTTGCATTCGTTGAGACGTGATTTCAGCAAAAATTTCAGCTAAAGGTGTTATTGTTTGTCAGCACTATTGTGAGACTGTTTAATCCCGCCTACAGTTTAAATTCTTGAATTATCTCAACCGTTTTTATGTTGTAGGCAAAATGTAAAACACTTGGACTCTAAAGACCAAAATATTTAAGGGACAGTCGATAAAACTCAGATTGAAGGTAAAAATCGAACCAATGCAAGTTCCATTCGCTTGTTGAGGGTTCCGTCCGTAATTAAAACGCATGAGCTCGAGTTTCAGGTCCTAAATGCATTTTTATGTTTGTTTGCTGCTAATATTTAAAGTTTGTCACGTAATAATTTGATGGAAGTGGTAATATTAAATGAAAAGCTGGAAAGGAAACACTAGACGGAAGTCATAACAAATATATAATTTCAAATCTTTCTAATATTATCATGCTCACACATCTCAACTTTTAACAAATATTTCGAGATGGTTTATTTTCCTTTTAGATTATTTGAAATAATCTAAAAGGAAACTTTTTTAAGGTGTATTCGTACTGGCCCTTTCTCAAGATGTCTTCGTACTGGCCCTTTCTTAAGGGATCTTCGTACTGATTATTTCTCAAGATGTCTTCGTATTGGTCCTTTCTTAAGGTATCTTCGTACTGATTATTTCTCAAGATGTCTTCGTATTGGTCCTTTCTTAAGGTATCTTCGTACTGATTATTTCTCAAGGTGTCTTCGTACTGGTCCTTTCTTAAGGTATCTTCGTACTGATTATTTCTCAAGGTGTCTTCGTACTGGTCCTTTCTTAAGGTATCTTCGTACTGATTATTTCTCAAGGTGTCTTCGTACTGGTCCTTTCTTAAGGTATCTTCGTACTGATTATTTCTCAAGGTGTCTTCATACTGGCCCTTTCTTAAGGTGTCTTCGTACTGGCCCTTTCTTAAGGTGTCTTCATACTGGCCCTTTCTTAAGGGATCTTCGTACTGATTCTCTCTCAAGGTGTCTTCGTACTGGCCCTTTCTTAAAGTCTCTTCGTACTGGCCTTTTCTCAAGGTCTCTTTGTACCTCAGATGTTTTCATACTGGTCCCTATTTATCCAGGTGTTTTCGTACTGGTCCTTTTTATCTGAATAGCATTTATTATCCCTCCATTTAGTTAAGTCCATCCCTGGTATCTGCTTACAGGATACTATTTTGTTCCTAGAATTTTAAAGTTGCAAAATTAGTGTAAGCCTTTAATATAAGTTTGTAGGTCATCGCTAAGTGCCTAACCTATTTCACTTAATTGGCTTTTGTGCAAAGAAATAGGTCGATGTCTTTGTTAAGAAAAGCGGAAGCAGTAGCTAAGTGTGTTTACAAAGATTGTAATTTGGGCGAAACTAAAAGATGATAGACTCATTGGCTGACTGACTCATCCACGTCAATAACAAAATTGGCTTATATTCGAATCTTGAACAGTTGGCTATACATAAGGGTTCTTGAAGTGACTTAAAGAGATTTTCGGTTATTCAACGTAAAACGTCTCTCATAAAATAAGTATTAGGACTTACTCCTTGCCTACGTTCAGTAAAGCTTTAGGTTGTATCTCTTCGACACTATCGCCGTTGTCACACAGCAGCCGGGCTACACTGGTAATCCTTACTTCGTTCAGTTGAGCTGTAAGAATTAGGTAAAAAATTGGGGTCGAATATTTTACACAGTAAAATGTAAAAAAAAACAATACCTTAGCGGCGTGTTAAGAGGAACCCAGATCCAAATCTTTTAGCCAATTTACCAACCAGGGTGTCAAAATATTCCCTTGCAAAACATTCGCTGTAGACATTCGATTTGCTATCTATGTATGTATTGGGAAGATCCATATACAACAGTGGTCATTTTTAGTCTGAAATTATGATAATGGAGCCAATAGAGCTTCTTAATTCTATGATCATATGCTCACGCAAAGTCAATGTAGCAGGCGTATCCCCATGCTCGAAGAAGAATCTGTCGGACTTCCTCCAGTTGAGGAGGGTTTCCACCATGATGCAGAACAAGGTCGGCCCCACATAGGCATCCTGCAGTAACCTCTCGCTGTATATCGCCACCATCAGCTCCATGTCATCCACTTCGTCGTCGTATATGCGACGCAGTTGTTCCACTTTCTGGAGAAGAAGAACGATTGTTATTTGTTTTTTTTATTAATACTAAATGTGCTATAATTTTTAGATAAACAGACTTATGGGCTGCTTGTCACTAAATGTCACAGGAATGTTAACCTTAATTCTTTAGCCATAAGTATCATACGTCATCATATTGTATGGCTTATGTGGTTTTATGGCTTTGGTGGCAAATGTTCATCATTTTAGAAGCGACATGAACTTCATTCTGTTATAACGGTTTTTATTCTCAATTCTTTAAGAATAACCTTCTTACATCAGGATATATGGTGTCTTCGAAGTCTTTAAACTTGTGAGCCTCAGGCAAGCCACAAAGTTTCCTGTACTCATTGTATGGAGGTAGGCCCTGGTCACGACCTCTCATGATGTCGATGGCGCTGAGATCAGAAGCTGATTGAAGTTCTCCTAAGATACGCTCCGCTATCTGTAACAAAAAATAGGGCATTAACTTTATACGACAGGAGCGTATTTGTTGGTTCATGTGTTTTGTTACGTGTTTCTTTTCGCAGTAGCGAAGCGACATAATTTCGAGATTTAGCCGCACTTACAGTAAACATTGCCTCCTTTGGGTATTATCGGGAAAACTGCATAAAAAGAAAGAAGATTTGCAAATATTATGTACTTACTCTTATCGGGGTCGTTTTCCGAGATAATTGAATTTTTCTGGTTTCCTTTTATTTTTTTTTGACATCTTTTATATTTTACACAAAAATATGATACAAGGGGTAATTGAAATACAATCCTTAGTTTTCTATACATATAAATAAATATACACGTAAAAATGGCATATCGGAGAACAAACCATAGTTTTTTTTTTGCATTTTTGAATAAAAAAGCGAGAGTAGACGCAAGGCTAAAACATACAAGCACGTCAGTGATTACTAAGTAGAGTCAAAAGTAGGTTAATTATAATTTGTTTTCTCTACTTATTGATGCACTATACAGTACCCGTGTTAACTTAGGTCCGGCTCAATGACGTAATCAAACTTAGCGGCTCTCTGCCTGAAGGCTCCTTGCGTGAGGTCTGCCTCAGTATTGTTCACTTCGAGGATCCCGCTTCTGAACTCGTCGTCCACTGTGGTGCGAGTGCCGAAGTACTTGCCCTTTCTACTGTAGAGGCTGCAACAGAAAAATCTTTAAAATCTTGTGCCTCGTGGGACTCGCGTTTAATTCAACTGCACCACAAAAACAGGTTGTCGGTACTTTTTAGGAACAAGAATTGTTGCGGCATCTCAACTCGACTAAATTAATTCTAACATGTGGCAACTCAAGCCACTAAGAATTTTTATTATACAACATCGCGGTCACTTCCTGTTTTCTATTTTCAGGTGATGCCAATTCCCTCTGGGTCGGCGCGGCTTAACGCCCGATTAACCTTCCAACATTTTTGTAATTTTATTAAGAACTCAACTTAGCATTTATACCAACAAACGATTTTTAATAATTACTGAGCTGAACTGCAGCTCCAGTGTCCGTGAGCGAACAAGAATCCGACCAAGAGGTAGTAGATGCTATAGATCCTCATAACGCATAAAATAGTATTGTTCTAATACAAATTGAGGCGTCATTTAAACTTACTTGGTCCTTCCGTCCTGGAAAGTATGGAACCAGCGCGTACCAACCACATACTCGTGATAGACACCAGGTTTATACCGTTCATCGAAGTCATTCACGTATCCATTTGTATCGTATATCACGCCTGTTTCTAGTGCGTTCTTCCAACCTGTACATCACAGAAATCATGTTCAGGTCTTCATTTTTACCAATATGTAATGTTTTGTGCAGACTTGACAGTCACATTTTGATCTTACTGAAAATACCATACCTAAAATCTCGGCCATCAGCTCATAATACAGCATATACTGCCACTGTGCGATGTTGATCTTTCGAGCAGTCTCGAACAGCTTCTGATCGTCCCAGCAAGGGTTGATTTCTGCCAACTTGCGAGCCAGCCGGTTGTGCTCTCGGTAGAACCACATCGCAGTTAGATATATGCCTGCTAGCACGTTTCCATCGTAGATGTCACCTTTAATAAGAAGGAAGTAAAATATCATGGATTTTGGAAATAGCAGAAACTCTAGAACCGGTCTATAAAATTCTTGGCAAATATTTCCACGTCGTAGCACTCGATTTCGAATTTTGGATAGGATATCAAGCGTTTGCAAAAGTAAAATTAAGTGAGAGAAATCTAAGTTGTTTCTGGATTTGGAATCACGGCCGTTATTAAGGATATTAGTTATTAGGCCATAAACATGAGACCTAATATCGTGTATTGTCCATAATTAGAGAAATTGCGTTGCTAGTAAAGCGTTTTCGTGTTTGCAAGTATTACTATTTTTGCCTTACCAAACTCATAGCAAGCGTTTTCAGCGGGCCTCCTGTTGTTCATGCAAATGGGTGCGGTGCCAGGTGGTCGCTCCACGCCGTCCCTGTTGTCAGACTTCAGGAGCCCTCCCTGGTACGCCCGAATCTGCTTTTCTCGAAGGTCCGTGAAGCCGTATACTATTGATAGGTCTTCCAGAGGAGTTGGAAGGGCGTACTGTAATAAGAAAAATTACAATTAAATTAATCTTCGAGGTCATCAAGCTCAAATGACTAGCGACAATTTTGTCGCTAGTCATTTGAGCTTTTTGCCATTGCTTTGAGCCTTTTGTATATAGGATATTTTATAGTTCTCACATAGGCAAAATTACTTCTATATGTTATGTGTTATGAGATCCAGTAAACCATACGTCTTTCAAATCTAAATGATCCCTCGGAAATACGAAAGAAAAAATATTGTTTTGAAAGTAAAGGAAAAGGAAGCCATGACCAAACAACTGTTTCCCTAATCCAAAAAGTTTCTGAACAAGCCACAAAATAAACAGACAAATACTCACTCTTTCAGCCGGCAAAGTGTTCGGTATGCACCCCATCTCTTGGTACGTGGTGAACCTGGTGAGATTCATGCATCTGATGCCGGTTCGCCGAAGATAGGGGTCGTCTTGTGGCACGGGGATGGGGATGCAGAGAGGATTGACGCGGTTAGGTGAGTTGCCGAGGCAACAGTCACTGGTGATTGCGTAGCGATCTTTTAATGTAAGGAAGTTGGTGAGGTTAGGAGTAATATTATAAAGAGGTTAGCGAAACGTTAAATTCAATGTCGGTGAGTATCAGACACAATGTTTTTTGATACAACAAAGTATAATCAATGCCTTATTTGTACTCTTCTAAAAAGAAGAGGTTTAATTTATAAACAGTTGCTATAGGTGCCGTCGGTTCCGTTCGGATTCGAAACGAAAAACACATGGAACAAGCCTGCATGAGTAGGTATTCATTGCTGTTTAAAATACTCACGCAAAACAGTCAAGTCAGCGATATCTACGATAGAGAAGACGAAGACGTGTGTCGCCAGCGTGTTGAACTTGAAGTCTTCTGGGAAGCCATCACTCAGGATCTTGGTGCGGATCAGACGCGCTGACGGTAGCTCAGAGCCGTTCATGGCTGGCCGCAAATTATTACCTGGACAATTACGGAGTGATTACGGTCAAGTTGTAATACTTTAATACGAGGAGTTATTTAGGTTTTCCTGCATAATATGGACATTTAATATCATCGGGTCATTGTCATAATTTATATACATTATGTGGTTCAGTAAAACGTAGTTATAATAACGGTGCAATTATGTTGTCACCATTCATGGTGCTACAGATTGCAAATTGATGGGTATTTTCTGTCCAGTTTATCACTTGTGGCTATGAATTTTTCAATTTTGATGACTCGAAAAACGAAAGAAAAATTATTCGGCACTTAGGACCAAAAATAAAATAAAATTATGAATTACTGTTCAAAAATGTTGAATTAACATTAGTATTCTGACAGGCTTCAGTCACTTTACTTACCGAGTCCGAACCTAGCGGGGCGCAATCTCAGCAGGGGCGTGGGTGAGGATCCGCGGGAGGGGTACTTGGGGTTAACGCACGTCCCGTCAATGCGGCGACCCTCGTGTTTCTTGCACGGCTCCACCTTCACCGTGCATGGTCTGGTGGATAAAACATTCATGCAGATGTTTTTGTTTTATATTTTTTTTCTGTTAGTACTTATTTTCTTTGAAGATTTACATTGTCTGACTGATAGATAATAACAACAAGGCCTGTCAAAAAGTTTGTGTTTCAACTGACTTAATGCTTTTAGTTCAGTTGAGGAATATTTAAATGCAGCATTAATAATGTATTTGGCTGAGTAAGAAAGGATCTCATTCAGCCAAAATAAATTGTGAAATGGCCACTCCTAGAGACCGTTAATGTGAACTATTTAAGGTGGCGGATGGGTTTTGACCGTGGTAAGTTAAAGATGTTACCCATTTCATGGGCACCGTCTGAAGACCGGTTATGATGATGAAGGTAAACAGATTTCTACAGTACTTACCCGGTTAAATTCGAAGTTTCCAGTTGTTTACCCCGGTCATCGTTCACTGGTTTTCCAAAATAAGCATCGTATGTAACTTGGGACACCACAAAATGTGCAAAAAAGAGATAAAACGCGAATTTGATGATCATCGCGGATGAGGGATCGATTTCTAGTAATTATTCTGTAATAAGCTATTGCACTTATTTATGCTGTGCGTGTAAATGGTATCTATTAATTAGGGCTTATTTTTATTATTTGATTTATTACTTAAATAGTTTGCTGCACGTGATCATTTTTGTATTAGGTAAAGTCATGGGTTTGCTAAATGATAAGTGATTTCTATTTCTCTAAATAAATCTGTTACAGACACTTTTACAAGTCAAGAAGCTGAAACAAACTCAGAGATCAAGGTATCTTTTAAAGTCTAGACATTGTGGTATAAAACAATGCGACTGTAACTATGAAGGGCAACGTCTGGAATGGTCTGTTGAGGAAAGATCCATAGCAGGTTTGAGTTGACCTGTCCAACTGACGGAACGCATGCATCAATCAGCCATTGAGTGAGCTACACGATGGCTGATGCAAGTGCGATGACCTTATTTTAGGAAGCTTAAGGACCCGACGCACAACGCCACCAATCGACGGACATTAAAAAAATACTAAATACAGTATAACGATATTTGTACCAAAAGTTAAAAATGGGAAAAGAAGAAATATGAAAGAAAGAAAGAACAAAGAAAAAATATTTATTCGCGCCAACATGACGCACAATAATAAAAAAAAAACTATACACAAAACCAAAAAGAAACTATTGGTCAAAATATGCGTCGCATCCGTCATGTACGAGACAGAGCCACAGCGCTGGTTTTCAGCGACAGCCGGCGGCGTTGACATGATGACGTCCACCGGTGCAGCAAGTATAAAGATAATAGGTAAATTCAATTTGAGAAAAAAAAAATACGCAATTAATAAGGAACAACCTAAAACTGTGTGAAATAATTATGATATTTAAATATGGCCACGTTTTTTTGCATCGACATCGTCGCTCACGCAGTCATATATACGTTATCTGTGCGCACAGCTGTCAAAAATGGACAAAAATGGAATATCGTTATTGTACTTGCCAGTAAACTGTTTAGGTTGTTACTTTGATTGTAGACGTGATTCGGTTTGTTTACTTTGCATTAAAGACGAGCCCCAGTTGGTTTGTGCATTGTAAACTTATTTTCTCGACTGTGTTAGGATGGAATTGTCGCTGTTTCGCCCAGTTCATGTGGTCTCTGTTGAGAATAGTATACCAGTGTTTTATTTACAGGGATAAACGAATCCATCTGCAAGGCTAGGAAGCTCCAGTTTTGTAAAGGTACGTAGAAAGCGCGAACAGTCATCATTCAAAAGAATTCGTGTCCGGCGCGCATTCATAATGTTTATGTACACAGATCCATGTAAAAACATCATTTTAACACATTCGAGTCCACCACGCTTTTCATACAGTTCATATGCCATGCCGCCATACATATTGCTAGTGGACCTTCCAGGAGGGTCCACGGCATTACGTTTGCGCTAAGAGTGAACCCTTGAGGAGGGTTCTTGGCATTAAGTAAAAAACCGTAAAAATACGTTACTACGTCGTAAAATAGGTGTTTGCTGCTTTAATGATGGTGTATTTTCCAACAAAAACCTATATTAAAATGAGCCCCCCACGAGGGCACCCGGTATGGCGAATGCGACTACAGGATGCCCTCCTGGAAGGCACCCGACGCTGAACGTGTTAATACAACGTTATTTTTAGTATATACGAAAACCGAGACACCCCAACAAGATTTTCATCAGAACTGCCTGAATATGTTTTTTTTTTTATAATTCTCCAAGTTACACCGTAGTTTATGTCGCGTTAAGTTCCCTAAGTGTGAAATGCCTGAGATGTGCTATGCGGGGGTTGTCTAATACACGGAAACTGACCGAGCGGGCCATCTCAAGTCTCAAGGTGTCGTCTATTCCCGTCAACTGTTATGGGTAGAAATCTACTGAAACAAAATAAAAAATTACGAAAAAAAAAAGTGTAAAAATATGTCAATCGATTCTCTTAGTGAATTAATTAAATTAATTAAATTCTGAACAGACTAGTTTCAGGTTTAGTATATACTAAAACTAAGCTTGTATATTTACTCAGATTATAAACGACTAGCCTCCCGCCCCGGCTTTGCACATGTACGTCTTATAGCTTAAAACCTTCCTCTTGAATCACTCTATCTATTAAAAAAAACCGCATCAAAATCCGTTCCATAGTTTTAAAGATCTAAGCATACATAGGGACAGACAGCGGGAAGCAACTTTGTTTTATACTATGTAGTGATAAGGATACTGACTGTTTTTGAGATCATTAGTTTTACCGGTCTTTTTGAGGTCGGTTTTTGAGGGGCTCGTGGCTAATTAAAGACCGCTTGGATCGTACGATTTGCAAGGGTAAGCTGCGCTTGCCACGGTCAATCCATGGATTGATGACCGTTAATTACACATCGAGAACCCTCCGTGCATCGGAGAGCAAGTTAAGCTGTTGATCCCGGTGTCATACGAATACCTGTGACAGTCATTACGGGCAGTCAGAAGCCCGAAAGTCTGACAACCGGTCTAACCTTAGGTACATCTGCATTGCCCAGTAACTGGGTTGCGGTAAAATCAGTGGCGTAGCGTGGGTTTCAGCCGCCCGGGGCGGAGGATAATTTCGCCGCCCTCTATTTAAGTATTTCAATTTAAAAGAGTAAAACATACAGTAATTTTAAAGAACTTTTCGGCAAGAACAATCTTCATGATGTATATTTTACAGGTTACAAATAAAATATATAAAATACAGAAAGCGTAGGTGCGACAAAAATATGAAGTGATTTTATCGCAAATTCAGAATTTTACAAGATATTATTTATTCTGAAATTTTGCCGCCCCCTAAAAGTGCCGCCCAGGGCGGACCGTACCTGCCGCCCTCACTACGCCACTGGGTAAAATACTGGTATTCAGACGCATATACCTAGTTAGACTGTAGGCTGACCCCAAGATAGTAGAGGAAAGACTAGGCAGAACCTAGTTTTGCCGGTCTTTAGGAAACGCCCAAGTTCATACTTCATGACCATCCTAGCGTAAAGACTAACATAGCAAGTTAACAATCCTTCATAACAATTCCCATTAATCAATAATCACGGTCTTCCGTTTTCTAGTTGAATTAAAACCTCATTATAGTACAAGCATAAATAATAATGTTAAAAGTAATAAATTGAATATAATATCTCCTTTATCGCACGACTGACAGACACTTCCGGTATGAAGTGATTTGTTGGCAACAATACCCGACATACGTCTACATAAACAGTCTATTATATTCTTCAGCCTGTCAATAATTATATTGTTTCGTGAACCATAATCCTTACTTCCTTACTAATATTGTAAATGCGAAAGTAACTCTGTCTGTCTGTCATCTAATCACGATTAAACTACTGAAACAATTTTATCGAAACTTGGTACAGAGATAGTCTGGAACCCGGAAAAGGACGAAATGACGAAACGAATAAATGTAGTTTCATTCATTTATTCGTTTAAGTAAATAACAAACCAACATTACGTTAGAATTTTAGATTATAACGGTATTATATTTATTATACAATAAATAAAAACCATAATAAAGTAAATCAAGTACCTATGAATTAATTAGAAAATGCAGATGCAACAAATTATTAGATAGCAGTTTGATTAATCCGTCGTTCGATAGATGGCGCTGTACGTATCGGGAAACGGAAAAGTATTAAATTTAAAATAAAGTTAAAAAACTAACTCGACTGCGTTAAAAACGGAGTCTAAAAAGAACGAAACAAGAAAATAATTCAAATAGAAATCCAGAAATGCATAGGTACAAAAATGGTCAAGGTAGAGCCGTGGTCGCACCCACTGTATACTATAAATACCATGTTTGTTTAGTGGAGGTGTTCCTGGCACCCATATAATCATAGTAGGTATACATTAAGTGCGACCACGGCTCTACCTTGACCATTTTTGTACCTATGCATTTCTGGATTTCTATTTGAATTCTTTTCTTGTTTCGTCCTTTTTAGACCCCTTTTTTTACGTAGTCGGGACATGGTTTTTTTAATTTTATTTTTTATTACGAGAAATCTCGAAACTATTAGTTAACAAAATAATAAGCAACAGTGAAAAAAACAATGAAATATTTAATAATATGCCAAAATTAAAAACAATTGCCACATGACGTCAAATAACAACGAGTTTCTAAGTCTTCTTTATATTCTTAGAAATTATAAAAAATATACGTTAGTTATTGATACTTGCTTGTTTGAGATATCTAACAACAATATAATTCAGGGGCTTATGATGAATCTAATAGATTGCGATAGACATCGAATATTGAATAAAGATAATTTAATCAAGAGGCACACATTTATTGTTTATTCTGACTGTATTAGGCAGGCACGGGTCTACATCAAATACTGCTTCTTGATAATATAAATTTGGGTCTGCTGTCACTTCTGTTGTATAATGTATCATCTGTTGTTGCACATTTTCACTAAAACGTTGACACATTGTTACATCAGAACTTAAAACACAAAATATAAATAAAGTTAAGTTTTTCATATTGACTGTTTCCTGCGTTCTATTACGGTGGAATGGTTTGTTGTTGACGATTCATGCATTTTATATTAATAGGTCTAGAACGAGTACTTGTCTACTTGCAATGGTAGATAAACTTTGCTATTCATTGCTTCATCGGTAAACAACACGTCAACGTTTACAAATGGTAAGGTAAATCGGAAATGTATTGAAAACAGGGCTATAATTAATTGAAGACAGCAAAAAAAAAAGTGTAAATGAATCGACTTTAATCAACAAACTTATAGATTCAAACTATTCTAGTAGTCCACTTTAAAATTCGTAATAAGTAATTAACTTGCTGCGTAATAAATAAATAAAACACGAACATATCAAATAATAAATTTAATCAACAACAATACACTTATTGGACATTCTAACAGAGCTAGATGGACAGGGCTCCACAGATAATGCCGCACCAGACGGAGGACCTTCTTCCGTCACATACACTTTTGTAAATTCAGAATAATCTATTTCTGCTTCCTCTCTTTCAATAGGCACTTGTTCATCACTAGAGTAGCATTTCGTTACATCTAATATTAATACACAAACGAATACAGTTAAGTACTTCATTGATATTGCTGACTGTTTTCTTTGACAAGTTACGATGAAATGATTTCGAATGAATGCGGTACTGCATTTTATATTTCACTAAGGCCTTTTGTAGACGGCTCGTCCCTTTATTGTACTAGGACACTGAGCAGCTTGCATCTGTAAGAGACGATGGCAGGAGGAACTGTTTGCGGAAGCCCTATTAAAACTTGAAATCTTTCTCAATATTTAATAAGATAATTCGGCTGGACTTTACATGGCCTTCGTATCGCACACCTTCTCTTGACCTTTCTATACAACGTGTTACAAAAATACCCCTAAAGACGAAAAGGAATTAAAAGGTTCCTTGTAAAGAGTCATAGAAATGTCTAATCAAATAAAAAAAAATGTTTACAACTTTTTTATTGAATCCTTATTTGTTGGTAGATACGATCACTTAACACATTCGAGTCCACCACACATTTCATAGAGCTCATACGCCACCCCGCCATACATATTGCTAGTGGACCTTCCAGGAGGGTTCTCGGCATTAAGTTTGCGCTAAGAGTGAACCCTCGAGGAGGGTTCCTGGCATTAGGTTAACAACCGTGAAAAATACGCTACTACGTCGTAAAATAGGTGTTTGTTTGTTTCATGACGGTGAATTTTCCAAGAAAAACCTGCATTTAAAATGAGCCCTTCACCCGACATGGCAAATGCGACTACAGGGTGCCCTCTTGAAGGGCACTCGGCACTGAACCTGTTAAACCTAGGGCAAGTTTGTTTTTTAAATTGTAACATTCTAAATCCCGTGCGGGCTCAATCTACACTTCCAGTAGATCATTTGGTTTAAAGAAATTACACGAATTCGTTTACACCCTGTAGATATCAAGACAACACTTGCGTCCATATTAAACGACTCTCATTTGGGAGTTCCCTCTAAAGTGTTGTTTCGGAAGCGTTATGCCTTGAAAGACAGATCTAAAAAAACATTGTCAAATTATGATATTCTACTCTACGGCAGCGCCTTTTGGGAGCCAGCGTCCAGGCCGCCATATTGAGAATGGTTTATGAGGCCCGTATTAGGCAGAACCGGTGTTTGTGATTATGTCTTTAATTCCGAAGGTCAAAGTTGTAATAATATGATCTAATCTCGATAAATATCTATAGTGAATTGTTATGCGAAACTAAAATTTTTTTAGTAAAATGTTTAATTCAAATAAAACATTCTCCAATACTACTTTCTTAATTCTTATTTATTATGGGTGTAGAAAATAAAATAACAAAATTATTAAATTTAATTTGTTTAATGAACGTTTTCACAAATTGTTCCAATTCTTTCCTTCGTACCAGTACATTTCTCCCCAGATATGCCGTAGCCGCCACCCGCGGCTGCCTTGTCGTTCGGTCCTGGATTCAAATTTGTAAAATCTATAAAATGTACCTTCTGTACACCACTTGAGTGGCGATCCATTGGCAATTTCATTTCTTCACCAAGACCGAAAGGCAGTTCGTATCCAGAATTTCTATTAGAATCAGCTGGAAATGGGAATCCTTCTGGACGTTCTGTCCCGTGCTCCTTTTGTACCCACACATCACTGGGGTACACCACACGAGAACAACACGTTAGATTAAACATTAGAACACAAACGATTAATACCGTAAAATATTTCATGTTTACTGTGTTTACTAGACTACTAGATATTAGTTAAGAATGCTGCATTTTATACTTTTTCATAAATTTTTATTATGACACATACAGGGTGTTAACGAATTCGTGTAATTCCTTCAAACCACATGATCTATTAATGGTACAGATTAACCCCGTACGGGATTTAGATTAATTGAAAATAAAAATAAACTTTTTTTTTTCCCAAATATTTTTTTTATATGATAGAAAATTTCGATGCCATGCATAAATGAATGAAGGCACAGCGACACAGCTGACGGGCACGACTAGCGCGATATTGCTCCACGCAGCCAGTTAACTTGGGACGCTAAAATTACTCAAATACAGAATACCATGGTTCATTTTATGAAAACTTTTTTTTTTCATTCTGATAAAAACCTATGCAGGGTCAATCAGTGTCACCAGTAGATCACACGGTTTGAAGGAATTACACGAATTCGTTAACACCCTGTATATACATGAATACAAGTTTATCATCGATTGCGTCTTTGTGTTGAATTTCAATATAAATAAATCACACATCCTCACTAACAGAACCGGTGTAGTAATAAAATTGGCTAATGATTATCCCTGTAATTGTCAAGGTTACAACTACAATACAAATAACATTTTGGAATTTTTGCAAGTTCTTCATAAAGATTTACTTTTAGGGAGTTGCGCAACTCGTGCTACTACTTACTTGACCTTTCATACGTATCTGTGAGCCTACTGTAAATGAAAATATTGATATTGGAATGATAGCATTAATCACCCCGAGCTCACGTGTCACTTATTCTATAAAGTCCTTCAGGACAATAGTTGCCTCAGTCCCCATGACCTCACATTGAAACTTCAGATGGAACTCCTTCCGGTCTTTCCAGCACTTCTATTATAAATACCTTGTTATCTAAATTAGATATCTCTTACCATGTAAATTAAAATAAGTTTGTGTAATAAAATAATCCAAACTCAAATAAAACATTTTTCTGAAACATTTCTTTCGTTTGTTTTGATTTAAAAAATACAAAATTCTATTTCACTTATTTATTGGACACTTTGACAAACATTATTAATTCTCTCTTGAGCATCTGGGCAAAAAGTACCTGTAAGTACCGTACGAACTGCCATTGCGAATTTAGATGGAAATCTTATTAGTCTCTCCGGCACTTCTATCACATGTACTTTCTGTACCCACACTTGTACACCACTTGAGTGGCGATTTGTTATTCCAAGAACAAAAGGGCGTTCGTTTTCGTTTGTAGTTACTTCTGTTATAGGAAATCCTTCCGAGTTTATTTCTGACACGTGCACCTTCTGTACCCACACTTGTACACCACTGGGGTACCTCACTTGGTAACACCGCGTTAGATCAAACATTAGAACACAGACTAATACCAAAGTCAAATCTTTCATGTTAACTGTTTCCTGTGTTGGGCTAATACAACATTTTGAATGATAAATGTTGTATTTTATACTTTTCTATCAATGTTACACACCCATACAAGTTTTACACTTTTGGAAACTAGATTTGAATGTGGCTTCTTCTTAGTATTTTACAATATAATGAACTTAAATCGATTATGCGTTGGCGGTTATTAGTTTTATGCATGACGCACGCTTTGTGTTCATAAATCGCATCGTCACTATCAGAATCGATATCCTCACAAATCTGTCTGTAATCATGTCTATAATTCCCAAGGTCACAGTAACAATAATATGTTTTCTCTAATCTCGGTACCTGTTATCTTGCAAAGGTCAATGAGTTTTTAATGGAAAAATCTTAAAACAAATAAAAAAAAAAAATATTTTTTTTATTTCTTCTTGACGTAGAAAAAATCAAAATTATTCATTTTAGTTTATTATTGAGGATCTTGACAAAGTGTACCGATTCTGATTTGCTTACCAGGACAATGGTTACCTGAAAGCCCCCCATAACCTCCACTTGAGGCTCCTCCAGGTGGAAATCTTTCTATTATTTCTGGCACTTCTATCACATGTACCCTCTGTACCCACACCTGTACACCACTTGAGTGGTGATTCCTTACACCAAGATCAAAAGGGCGTTCGTTTCCAAAATTTCTATAGGTTACTTCTGGTATAGGAAATCCTGCCGAGTTAACTTCTGACACGTCCACCTTCTGTACCCACACTTGTACACCACTGGGGTACCTCACATGGTAACACCGCGTTAGATTAAACATTAGAACACAGACTAATATCACAGTCAAATCTTTCATGTTGACTGTTTCCTGTGCTGGCCTAATACAAAATGTTTGATGAGGAATGTTGTATTTTATACTTTTTTTATCAATGTAACACACACACATACAAGTTTTTCATTAATGGAAACTTGATTTGAATGTAGCTTCTTCCTAGTATTTTACAATACATTTCATTTTCATTGATTGTGAGTTGGCGGTTGTTAGTTTTGGTGCATGACGCATGCTTTGTGTTAATAAATCGCATCGTCTCTAACAGCACCGATATATTATACTCACAAGTCCGTCTGTGATCATGTCTATAATTCCCAAGGTCACAGTAACAATAATAAGTATTATCTAACCTCGGTATCTGTTATCTTGCAAAGGTCAAAGAGGCTTTTAACGCAAAAATCTTAACTGAAATAAATATTTTTTTCAATATATTTTTTCATAATTTCTGTGCTTAAAAAAGTTTAAATTATTCATTTTAATTTATTAATGTTCACATAGTGTACCGTGTCTGATTTCCATACCAGTACATGTGTCCACTTTCACAAAACCATGGGCAATATCCGTAGTCCGTCCTGGTGCATCTGTAACTTCTATCACATCTACTTTCTCTATCACTACTTCTACATTATTTGAGCGGCGATTCGTTGGAAATGTATTTTTTTTACCAAGAAGTAAGTATCCAGAATATTCCTCATTATGTTTTTTTTTCTGGGTGTACACCACTGGGGTACACCACACGTGAACAAAACGTTAGATTAACCATTAGAACACAAATCAAACTCAAACTCAAAACTCATTTATTCAAAATAGACTAGAATGACTTAGTTCTTTTTGAACGTCGATTTTACAATATAGACATCCCCCAAAAAGCCCTCCCTTCACCGCTTCCTAGTGTTTTTGCTGTGAAGAAGAAACGGCGCAACAAACTCCTCAGCAACACAGATATGTCTGTCAATAACATGTATGTAACATGTATGTAACATGTATGTAACATGTATGTAACATGTATCAATAACACAGTCAAGTATTTCATGTTGACTATTCCCTGTGTCAGTCAACTACGAAATATATGATGATGAATGTTTCACTTTATACTTTTTCGTCAATATGTCACACATATACACAACATTTTAATTTATTGGAACTTCATTTTAATGCAGCTATTTCCTTGTATTTTGGAATACCTACATCGTCACTTGCAGAACCGGTGTATCAACAAAAATGACTTAATCTCTAGAAGAGTCAAGGTTATAGCTATACATTTTTATACATAATAGATACGAGCGGAGAGCCGCGGTGTTACCCGCGACAAACCCAATTTTCTGTTCCTATAGGAATTTCCTGAATTCGTACCCCAGTGTGTGTCTACAGCCTTAAAGAAACCTCAATAGGAGAAATTCTACTTTTTAGACCCAACCTCCCTTATTACAAAAGATGGTTTAAACCAAGACTAAGGTAAACCCAGGTTTAAAATATACCCATCACTTTCTTATGTCATATAATAAAAACCCCCTTATTACAAAAGATGGTTTAAACCAAGACTAAGGTAAACCCAGGTTAAAATATACCCATCACTTTCTTATGTCATAAAACAAAAAGAGACAGGGCTACCCAAAACCAGGGATTTTCTTAGACCATCTTTTGTAATAAGGGGGAAGAGACGGGGCTATTATAAAACCTAGGTTTTTCTTAGACCATCTTTTGTAATAAGGGGGAACGGCTTCTGCTATGCTGCGATGATGCGTCAGTCAGGACATATTATTTTGTAAGTGTAGATTATGGAGTTTCTTGCTGGTTTTTCTTAATTATCACTAAATATTTGACCTTTCATACGTAGCTTTCTCCGCTGTAAGTCTGTTTTAAATGAAAACTTGAAAAGGGTATTTGGCTATTATTTTTTTATTTAAAATCTCGAAACTATTTCAAAAATAATAAGCAACAGTGAAAAGACCAATGAATATTTAATAAAATACCCAAGTTATAATAGATTTAAAATTGTTCATAGGACTTCGATAACACTACTACAAATAAAACGTCAGACTTTAAAAACTTCATAGTGTCTTGACATAGCTCTGTACCATATCCGTTTCGCGTGATAAGGACCGAAAACGCCCCCTCAACAAACTTCGAAAGCGTCTACCTCCTCTATTATTTTTCCTTTCTTTTTTTCACTTGTCCTGTTCTGCTATAATTTCTTTCGTCGTTGCAAAAAAATCTCCTATGTGACAGTTTTGTAGAAAATGAGTTTTTCAGAAATTCGAATAGCGGTTTTGTAGCGTTAGCGTTTAAAAAAACTCCCATGTGAATATCTTCATAATTCACAGACGTACATCTCATTTAAAAAAGATTCTTAATGTCCATTACATTACTTTGTTCATCAAAACGTTCGTTTATCTGGGAAAGATACTTTTTACACATAGGAGATTCTAAATTTGCAACGACGCTATACAGGGCGTCCCACGACTTTGCCACATGGAGGGGAAGTACCTTAAATACTGTAGATAGAAAAAAATACTGAATGAAGACTTCATTTTTATTTTAAAAACAATACGAACTGCATTCAAAGAATTTTAAATAATCACCTGTCTGAACCAGGAATCGAACCCGCTAAATGTGAAATAAAAAAAAACTGTAATTTTATTGTACTAATCGAAAGGCTCGATCAGATACATTTATTTCTTCTAAATAACATAGCATCTAAAATAAAAGGAACACCATGAAATTTTACATTTATTTGAAATAACAAGACACGTTTAACCGTGCAACTTACAAACAACTGAATCCCTTAAATGCTCAAAATGTGTCTCTTCCTATTGTACACAAATTGTAACTCTTTTAATAATCTCGCTTACCATTAATTTGTTTATTTTTCATGATGAATATTTGAAATAATACTTCGAAATAGTAATAATCAGAAAGTAGTAGCTACATAAAGTCAGTTGTTATAAGCACGACCTAATCAGAGAAAATGCTATTCAGTATTCTGAACAAAATTTTAAATTAAATGTTAAATTTCATGGTGTTCCTTTTATTTTAGATGCTATGTTATTTAGAAGAAAAAAATGTATCTGATCGAGCCTTTCGATTAGTACAATAAATTTACAGTTTTTTTTTGTTTTCAGATTTAGCGGGTTCGATTCCCGGTTCAGACAGGTGATTATTTAAAAAAATTTGAATGCAGTTCGTATTGTTTTTAAAAAATAAAAATGAAGTCTTCATTCAGTAAATTTTTCTATCTACCGTATTTAAGGTACTTCCCCTCCATGTGGCAAAGTCGTGGGACGCCCTGTATAATAATCCTAAATTGTTGTACATTTTTAATAGTAGTCTTTTGTATTGATTGTTTGTCAAAAATAATTAAAACTACAAAAATATTGTATATAAGCTTTAATCATCCTGAACACAGTTATCACCTATTCTATGAAGTCCTTTAGGACAATCGTCACCTGAAAGCCCTCCATCACCTCCCATTGACCTTAACCTTAAGTCTATCAAAGGAACTTCTTCTTCTTCTGGTTTTTGTGGCACTTCTGGCGCTTCTGGCACTTCTGTCACTTGAACCTTATGTACCGACACTTGTACACCACGGAATGTCGATTGTTTACGAAGATCCACGATACGGAGTTCGTTATCAGAACTTGTGTAAGTTACTTCTGGTACAGGAAGTCCTTTTGAGTTAACTTCTGTCACGTCAACCTTCTGTACCAATACTTGTACACTTCTGGGATGTCTCAAATGGTAGCACCAAGTTATATTAAATATTAGAACACAAACTAATAACACTGCCAAGTCTTTCATGATAACTGTTTTCCGCTAAAAGTTTCAACGAAATGATTTAGTATAATAAATGCTGTAATTTATATTACTTTTTTGATGAATATTCAAGTAGTTTTGATTGTGTAAAACTATGTTTCGTAAAAGTGTTCGAACTTCGGAACTTAATTAATTCTATTGAAATGACCGGAAATAACCTTGGGATTGCGCATCTGCAGATGTGCAGACGAACTAGTGAAGGTCGCTAAAGCGGAAGTAGTGGAAGCAAGCGGCTCGTGCTTTATGGATTCCGTCTTGTAATGGTTGTCTTTCGGTTCATTATAAAATTATATATATAGACAAAGCGCACTTTTTTTTTTTTATTCTTTGCCCCTCACATAGATTTCTCTTGTATCGTGGGTGCGTTTACAGACACAAATCTCACATACACAAACGCTCAGACCTGAAACAACCATCTGTAGGCCATACAAATTTTTGTTCCGTGTGCACTGCACCAAACGTGTCAGCAACGATTCATAGCACTATAACTTTTTTATTTTGTAGTTTTTTTTTTTGCAAGATATAATAATTTTCTGCTACGGAGGCGCCTGTCATTCAGTTTTGCCATCCGAACTTTTGACCTAGGACGTACTCTGTGTCTGCGGTTTTTACCACCTGTCTTGTTAGGTCGTCAGCGAAAATAGTTCATCAGGAATTTTACGCTTTCGCCTATACCAGATTTATCCAGACTCGGGTCCGTAAGGACTTGGTGTATTATTGTTAGACTACAAATAAAAAAAAGAGAATATTCTATGATTTATGAAATACCTAGTCAAAATAATCATGACGATAAAAAAATAAAATTCATTTATAAAACTGCAACTATATTGCATCCTTGTGCATGCATAGGTAATAATTACGGATATCAAAATGTTAAAGTTCTCGGCCCGGTTACACAAGTATTTACGTACTTACTGTAAAGTAGCATCTAGATTCTAGAACGTTCGTGTTAAAAACATAATTATAGTTATAAAATGTAGAATTCAATATATGGGACTATTTCATTGTCTCTGGTAACTGCATGGAATACTTAGTCGAAATATAAATTTTTGTTTTAATTCTGAGTTTAAATAGTTGCCGCCCAGATAATTTGAGCAGCAATTCTACGGGTGGAACATCGCCACCACCAACTACGTCTGGAGAAACTACAAATATCAGCTTTGTTGCGAAAGAACGAATTTTTGACTTATTTCCCAATTTTGTCCTAATTGTTTTGAACGAGCCGGTAATGCGTGCACCATACCTGACGATTGACTAAATGAATGATTGTATTGTAATAGTACCTACATTGTTACCCTAGGGGTGAAAGTAACTTATTTAGGCCCGAGACGGGGTTCCAATAGTTCGAGGGATTAAATAAGTCTTTATCCCGAGGTAAACAATGTGCTTTTCATTACGAATACAAGGGATGAAAAAATAAAAACATGAATTAGCTAAAGAAAAAATGAGTGAGTAATAATAATAAAATGCTTACCCGCCTATTTTGTTTCTTTTTTCTGTGGCCGGCCATTATTATTCATTTTCATCATTAAAAATGGTAAACATTTGCACAAATCCATGTTATTTTAAAGAAATAGTTGAAACTAAATTATAATAAAGTCATTTAAAATAATATATTCTTTAATTAATACTTAACTTTATGTTACTACAATTTTACATCGCGCTGTAATTGAGTGGCTGTATAGAAAGTTGGAACAATGTTCAATAGAAATGTGAAAATAGAACTAGATTTTTTTATAATTTGACAGCTGTAGTTGAAAACGATTCTCCCTAGGGCTGAAAAGTATTACTTTCAACCCGCTCCTCAGGCAAATTCAGACCTACTTTCCGAGTATGATTATTGAAAAACTTTTTTTTGTTTCATTTATGTTGTGACGGTGCAGCGGTGGCGATTAGCGGGGATTAACCCGCTAAGCGTGACAATGTTACAACTAATCGTGTGCCCGTGCGACATTTCTCAATTAATATTGTAAACAAGATTAGTTTTAGTATACACTAAACCTGAAACTAGTTTATTCAGAATCATTAGGAGAAGCGATTGACATAGTTTTTATACCACATTATATTTTCACTTTTTTTTTTCATAATTTCAAATTTTCTTTCAATAGGTTTCTACGCATAACGGTGGACGGGAATAGACACCGTGAGGCTTGTGATGGTCTGCTCGGTCTGTTTCCGTCTATTAGATAATCCCTGCAGAGCACATCTCAGGCATTTCACACTTTACTATGGAACTTAACGCGACATAAACTAAGGTGTAACTAGGAGATTTATGAAAAAAACACACTTTCAGGTAGTTCTGATGAAAGTCTTATTGGGGTGTCTCGGTTTTTGTACATACTAAAAATTGCGTTGTATATTTTTGAAAAGCCGCTTGCCTGCGCAGTTTCAAACTAACGTGGATAAGCACCGATCAAAAGATGCCAACGATAACGTTGTTGAACTAAATTGAAGGCACAACTTCTGAAACTGTTAATTTTATAATATGGTAATTTTACTCCTTTCAGTATTTTTAAGTCGGTTTTTAGCTTTATTGGTCAAAGATTATATAAAAAGTATGAAATATTAAATCACACTTAGCTTACAATTAATTAAAAGAGTCATAACTACTGATTAAGACATGTTCCATGTTTGAAGGGTATCTACTTCATTTCTTTGATTGTATTGATAATGTCACCTATACAAGTGAACCAACCATTATCTAATGAGTCCCTAGGGTGCCCAATATATCTTGGTTTATGGTGGCGCTACATACAAATTAAAAAAGAGCAAAAGTAATTATGTTACATTCAGAACATTTTTTATTTATTATTATTAGACTTGGTTGTTTTGACTCTATTCGCACCTGATTTTAAGCGTAGACATGCTCTAAGATGGAGCGCACGAAACCAAGTAACAGATGTGTAGAGGGATTCCCCTATACCCCTTTGGTTCTCACATAAACACGACGGAACACAGTAAACTGCTTGGCGCCGGACTTTAATGTGAGGGTGATAGCTAGCCAAGCGGACCGTACAGATCTTACCACCAAACATGCTCGGTTTTGTTGAATCTTAAGGCTGGCGTCTACTAGGCTCGCCGAGTCGAGTCGAATAGAATCGCAATAATTCGCCTCCTATACATTTACCATAAAACTGCGTCGAACAGCGACGAGCCAAGACGCGACGAGTCGCATCACTCGCGCGCATTGGTTGTCACGCGAATTTCTGTTTTATCGACCTGCGATTACTGACCGTTTCGCCTCGCACGGAACAAATGCGACTCGACTCGATTCGACGCGTTTCGGCTGTAATCGACGCCAGGCTTTACAACATCTATTCCCAGCGTGCGGTGAGGAAGTTTTAAATTCTAGCCCGTCCCCACACGGGGTAAAATTATCATTTCAATTAAGCTTTCGCCTGCCAAAAAGGTCATACAAGGTCTTCAATATACCAATAATGTTTTTTAACTCAAACGTTCCAGAGAGAATTGATGAACAAAAGAACAAACATTTTTTTTACCTAATTCCATTGCTCGACGACGGCCACAGAAAAGGGAACTATTAGCCTATTAGCCTACTGTTAGCGACTCCAATTGTTTGATGTTCTATATAATAAATATTTGGATAGAAGAAGATCGGACGCGATATTCTCTAATAATTCTATTGATTATATGATTTTAGTAGTCATTTGTCAAGTCAACTTTACTACCTCTTCATAATTCACAGAGAAAAAGGAATAGCTTTACTTTTAGGCGATTCTCACACTGCACCGCATCACGCAGCGTAGCGCGGGAGTGCGTGTTCTTATGTTGTTTGCAAGTATCTGTATTTGTATAGAAAACACGCATAGTGCAACACACTGAAAACGCATTCACGCGCGGTGTTAATTAAACTCAGAATTGAAACACAAACTAATATAGCGACTAAATATTTCATGTTGACTGTTGCCGGAGCGAGTTGACGTTGAATTGGTACCCAATAATGAATTCTGTATTTTATATAACTGTTCTTAACCCTTAACTGACATTGTGGGGTAGATTTTCACCCCAGCCGCAAAGAAAAAGACAAATATTTCCTTTTCCAGCGAATCTAGCAACTTCTCCTTTTAAGTATTCTCAGTGCAGTGTGTGTTCTTGAACCTCAAGGAAGCGTGGCGCGTAGAAATCATCCATTTGCGCTGTACAGGTACATGGGGTAAGTTTACACCCCACGGTGTTAGTTACGTCTGTTATTTTTTTTTTGACAACCTTAGTAATTTATTATTGTTTTTCAGCACTGGAGCAATATGGACAAGTTTTTTTCAGATGAACAAGTTGCCAACATCCTGGACGACATTGAAAATTAAGAAGAACCGGATTTAGTGGAACCGATGCGTAATTTCGAAAGCGTAAAAATTTTAATGAAAAAATAATTGAAAAATTAAAATAAATAAAAATTTGTATGCAAGAAGCATTTTGTGGATGAAATTGGATGTCTTTCATGTATAGAAAATAAGTAATAGAGACAAGAAGTGTTTTTTTTTATATAGAAACTCAGAGAATTAATATTTTTGTTGGAAAAAAGAGGTTCATTTTTGTTTTTTGATTGTATAAGTACAGATTTTAATTTTGATTTTTTTCTGATTTATTAGTATAAACCAACTTATCTGTGATTGATTAGTATAAGTTTTGTCATTCTTACTATTACTTTTAAGATTTTCATAGAACACTGTTTGTAAGGCTAAGAGTCAAAATAGATGAAAGTCGTATTTTTTTGTTTTCTGTAATTAAAGTGTTTTTACTTATGAAAATGTTGTTTTTTTTTAATTGTAAATGTTACTAGATAGACCCTTAATAAACGAGAATAATAAGTTTAAGGCATTTATAACTACTATGTATTTTTTTTTTAATTTTCCTTTTGGGGTGCATTTATACCCCGCGATGTCAGTTGTGTAACAAAAAATAACAATGTTAGTTCAGGGCTAACCCTGAAATGTTGGAAACTTATTTTCACAGTACGTTAATACACACACATAATTAGCCGAACACAAAAAAAACGATTTTTTCCATAAAATATTTTTGTTAAAATATTTTAAAACTATCTTTTACAGGAATTAGCAAAATAACAGACCGTTGTACAAAAAACTATTTTGTCTTCGAGCTGATAAAAATTACAGAAAATACAAAGAGCACAGTCTTTTTTAGCATCGATAAATAATTATAAGCCATTAGAAGAGTTTTCTCAAAAAATATTTAAAGGGTACCTATAAACTGAGGACACGTTTGATGCAATGACTGAGCGATTAGATTCTACGCTACGGATCGTGGGTTCGATTCGCGCACGGAACAAATATTTGTATGGCCTACACTTTCATTATTTACTGTCTATTATCAAAGGGCCTACAGATAGTTGTTCCGGGTCTGGGCGTGTGTGCATGTGAATATTTGTGTCTGTAAACGTACTCACATAATAAGAGAAATATAAAAGAGGGGAAAGGTTTGAAAAAAAAAACGAACGTAGGTACAGGATTATTTGTAAATTAAACAACACAAAACAATATTGAATATTTAATCATCGTCAGGTTTTTCACACACGTTACCAGCTCGTTCTAACCCTTTAGGACAATCGCGGACCCCAAATGATGTTGGTCGTGGTGAAGTTAGGTAATTGTTATTATTGGCATTATTCAAGTTATCCGGGCGGCAACTAATTAAATTCAGAATTGACACACAAACTAATATTGCGACTAAGTACTTCATGTTGACTGTTGCTGGAGCGAGTTGACGATGAATTGATCTCCAATACCGAATTCTGTATTTTATATAATAGTCTTTAACACTAAAATGTTCGATACCTATTTTCACAGTACGTTAATATTGTAATGGGTCTGTCTGGACGGGACCCAGAAATTTCAATATTATGGAACACATAATTATGTACGCACCGCACAACGGGTGCATTAAGGGGGGGGGGGGGGCAATTTTTGTAACTATTAGGATCATTCTTTGTTATTTGTAGGTACTGCGGGCAAAATTCTAAAACCCCGGAGGGCTGCTTTTAAGAATTTCCTATCAGAAACCCAATAATACTCACCCCGACATTTAAATAGGAATCGATCTTTGTGACCACTACACTAATGGTAGTTTTAAAAATATCTCCACAATAGATTACAAATATAAAATCTCTTTTGATTGGGGTCCATATGGACCCGTTGAGCATTTGAAAGTTAACATAACAAGTTTTAGTGTGTAAAAAATAAAACGAGGATGAGCAACAAGTACTTAATCATAAAAAATAAAATAAATGGTGTATAAATCATTTGTCATTAAAAAATCGGTCAAGTGTTTGTCGGACCTCACACAGTGTTCCGTAGTCAATACGGCTATAAAAATCTTAATCAAATGTAATTATGATAAACAATTCAGGTTAAAAGATCAAGATGCATTTTTAAATACAATGTTATTTTTGCCCTGAAAAGAAAGAATATTCTCTAATAATTCTATTGATTGTTATGTAACAGACGGCCCCAGGATCTCCTGAACACGTCTGCTACACCAGTTGTAAAGAATGGTGTGGAGCTGTGGAGCATTCAATACCTAGTACATATACATAACGATGATAAAATGCTTATAGAATAAGAGGCAGGATAGCTTTACGTCCCTTGGGGTAGTCAGCGAGTTCCTTTTTGTAGTTACGGTGTTGTCGATGGCCCACACAGCCATTTGATAGAAACTGGCGGCAGCAAACAGACCGGCCGGAGCGCATCCAGTCATGACGGCAGATGACAGCCAGGAACCGATCCCGTAAGTGTAGTTAGGGCCGGAGGCGTCTCACTTTGTACCAGGGAAGCGAAGGTTCTTCAACAGTATGTGGATGTTCAGGTTGTCCAGCTCACACCAGATAAATCCATATAGATGCAGATAGCATGAGCAGTATACAGGGATGATTGATGCGGAATGCCACGAATAATGTAAACAGCCAATAGTTTTTCAATATTGTAATACGTTTAGAAAAATAATATAATACTTGTATCATGCTTGTATCAAAAACACCATGGCGTACCCAAAAACAAACCAAAGTAAAAGTCCGCTCACCCTCTCTCCAATTTCGAATATCATCTCTCTTTAAATTTGTGGCCAGTAAGGTTTAAAGTAAAAGTAAAAAGAAGGCGAAATGTGTGAAGCGAATGATGGTGAAAAAAGGTGATCCTACATGATTATACAAGGTTAGTCGGAAAGGGGGTACTAATCCGCGGGTCACTTAAAGTATCACTGATGACTGTTTTAAGGCAAGGGTTAAAATTTAAAAATTCGAATTTTTTTAGTTCCATACAAAATGATTTTTATTTTAGTTTTTTCAAAAACTCTGCATCCCTACTTTAGATACGTATTCAGAAAATGGAGCTTGTAATCTGTGACTACAAATATGACCTAAAATGTAAACACAGCTGATCATAGCTATAGATAGATTTTAGCGTAATTTTTTTGAGAGTTTTGAACAGCAATTTCTCTTAAACTATTGACTTTTGGGAAAAGTTGTAGAACAAAAGTTATTCATTATTATGGGTACTTTAACACCCTTTCGGATTAGTACCCCCTTTCCGACTAACCTTGTATAATTTTAGCAATCATTTGGCAAGTCAAGTTTACGACCTCTTCATAAATTCACAGTAAAAATCTAATAGCTTTAAAACCATCTTTTACAGGAATTAGCAAAATAACAGATCGTGGTACAAAAAACTTTTTGTGCGACTTCGAACTGATAATAATCATAGAAAAAATACATTGAGCACAATTTTTTTTGGCGTCCTTTAATAATTACTAAGCCATTATTTACATGAGTATTCTCAAAAATATTTAAAGGCTTCCTCTAAACTCTAATGTCTATAGGTACAGGATCTGTAAAAATAAAACAACACAAAACAATTTAAGGTTAGAAATTCTTTATTTATTCAAAAAGAACATAACTTTGTTCACTTAGCGAATAAATACAAAGCTTATAAGCAAAGTGCAGTTCACTAACTATCATTCTTTTAAATATAGGTACTATGTTGATTATGTTATTACGTTCTTCTTCTTATCTCGTGTCAGCATGAGCTATACGAAAATAGCTAATGCTGTGGTGAAAAGATTAGCCAGTCAGCAAGGTTGGTAGCGGGGCTGACTGCCCAGGGTGCGCCGGACGTACTGAAGTACGTACGGCGTACGTTAGTAATCTCGTGGTGTTTGTGACATAATGGTGCCGATTCTGTTATGGACAAACTAAACTTATTTAGGCTATTGCCATCTTTTTCACTCTAATAAAATAAGAAAGAGATTTAAGTAAATATGAGCTGTCAAATTTAGTTGAACTAAAAGTTCCATACAAATTTAGACAACATTTAAAACGTGTCGACTAAAAACACGGTGAAGTTTAAGGCGTAAACTAATTTGACATCTCTAAGTTGTTGTTTATCACCGTCCTTTTCTCGCGCTATCGGTTAGTAAAGGATAGCAGTTCTCTAAATTTAGTTTAGTTGGTTAACAAGAGAATCAGCACCACTGCCTAAGTTTGGCTTTAAATTATGATAAAGGAAGATGAGTTCTTGAAATCTGCCGGTAGATTATTATAAAGTCGCACGCCATATGTATTTTTTTGCATTGTTTCTTCCATCACACAGTAAGCACAGTATTTGGTTAGGGTTTCTTTGTTTTATAATTTAATATTCATATTTTATTAATCATCAGGTTTAGAACACACAGTACCAGTTCGTTCTAACCCTTTAGGACAATCGCGGACCCCAAATGATGTTGGTAGTGGTGGAGGTGGGTCCTTCTTATTCTTGGCATTATTCAAGTCATCTGGGCGGCAATTAATTAAACTCAGAATTGAAACACAAACTAATATTGCGACTAAGTACTTCATGTTGACTGTTGCCGAAGCGAGTTGACGTTGAATTGGTATCCAATAACGAATTCTGTATTTTATATGCTGTTTAACACTAAAATGTTCGATACCTATTTTCGCAGTACGTTAATAATGTAATGGGTCTGTCTGGATGGGACCCAGAAATTTTAACATTATGGAACACAATTATGAATGCACAATGGGTGCATTAGGGGCGGCAATTTTTGGAACCATAGCAAGTGTTAAATATATAATGAATTATTTTATCTTTGTTATAGCTATTATGGCTCTTTCCTCAAAAGGCCATTCCAGACGTTGCCCTATCATATTCATATTCATTTATTTGCATTCCACAATGTAAACAGATGTTAACAAAAGGCTTAGAGCTAAGAGCCGCTGTAGACCCTGTCAGGGCACAGCAAAATTTGTAATTAGATACATAGCTATTACTTAAACATTGTTACACTCGCATAGTTTTTGATATTACAATGTCTGGACTTTAAAAGAGAGCTTGATCTCTGAGTTGGTTTCGGCTTTTCTTCTCAGAGCTAGTCAGAGTGGAAATGCCGGCGCCATCTAGTCATAAAAAAACATATAAAATTGACCTGTAAAAGTGTTTGTAACAGATTTATTTACAGAAATAAATATCATTTATCATACTTTGTTATTTTTACTGCAATAATATGACAGGTCCGTACGGACGTAAGTCTAGATGAATTTGCGATTAAAATATAAATCTGCGACAAAGAAATCAGGGGCTTCATTTCCTGTTTCTAAAGCTAAGACAAAAATCTGTTATGGGTCCGGTCTGTTTGTACTCGTATTGTATTAGTAAGTAGTATAGAGTAAAAAATATAACTGTTGACATTACAACGGTTTTCAGTCCCACGATAAAGAGTGAGCCCATTTTCATCTTTAGGGCAAAATCCTAAAGGACCGAAGGGCTGCTTTTAAGATTTTCCTAACAGAACAACGAAAAACACATAATATTCAACCCGACATTTAAATAGGAATCTACTTTGCGACCAATAGACTAATGGTAGTATCAAAAATTTCTCCACAATAGATTACCAACATAATATCTGTTTTGATTGGGGTCCATATAGACCCGTTGAGCATTTGAAAGTTAAACAAGTTTTAGTGCGTAAAAAATAAAACGAGGATGAGCAACTGGTTATAATAAATAAAGCATAAAATATTTTAGTATAAATCATTTTTCATTAAAAAAACTGGTCATGTGCTTGTCGGACTACACAGTGTTCCGTAGTCAGTATTATATATTTATAATGTATTCTTGTATACCTTGAACTACAGGTACTTTTTATAAAGATGGACAATCACAATCAGTTATTAAGTTATCACAACAAAGTTTAAACATAAAAAGGGAAAATACCAAAAATATTGGACGTTCTTCAATGGCGGTTTGTTACTTACTACCCATGCGCCTGCGCATGCCGCTCTTTTTAACCTGTGCTATACGTTTTTCCAATGTTGCCAATTCGGCCTCTCCTGACAGGAGGCCGTCCTCGGACTCCCTAGTTTGGCATCGTTAACTCGGCATCTGCAGCTTGGGCTCCAGCGGCGCCGGCAGCATGGAGCTCAGCTCTTAGGGGCAGCACCCCTGGTGACACTTCAACAGGATGAGACTCCTGATTTTCAATGTCTGCACAAAACGCATCCAAGACTGACCATGCGATTACGCAAATGCACGAGCATACACAGCAAATATACAGAGTAAATCTAGGAAGAAGCACTACGTGAAGCGAATGTCGACACACAACATTCACGCTAGTGGCATTACGTGAAGCATACTCTAGCAAAAGATCAAGACAGAGGCACAACGTGACGCATAGCTTAGCAAAAGATCAAGACAGAGGAACGACGTGAAGTATGTCTTAATGATAACGAGACAGAAGCACGACGTGAAGCGTATCTCGACACAAATGACACACCCAAGCAAGAGGCACAACGTGAAGCATGTCTTAATAATAATGAGACAGAGCCACGACGAGACGTGATCGAATCTCACGAGCGAATCTCAACACACAACCAAGCTAGAGGTACAACGTGAAGCATAGCTTAGCAAAAGAATAAGACAGAGGCACGACGTGAAGCATGTCCGCACATAAATAAAGTATAAAGGGAAAGTGGCACTACGTAAATCGCATCCCAACTATTACACACTCCTGAGAGACAAAGTAAACCTGTCTCTAGGTAGCCAAACAACTCACCATTAAAGTAAGCAGCACATACTTCAGGAGTCCATTCTCAACGCCACGGGATCATGTACTCCGATGCTACATGCGTCGTCTTACCATAGGATCCAGCCAGGACCTGCAGCTCGTAACGTCTTTGAGGTAGTATCTTCACCACAAGGTATGGGCCGCGCACATGTCCAGTTTATCAGTTGACTGTGCTTGCAAACTTTCGATAGGTATCGCTGCATCAATACACGCCAAAAAATTGTGAGCGGAAAATAGTCGATCGTCCTGTGTTTGGTTATGTTCTGTAATATTACAAACTAAAGTTCCACACAACACAACACTCGGCCATTGCTATTCCGACTACTAATAATGATTACAATCGATGCAGATCATGTTGAGCACCGTCCGATATTCTTTACATTGTTAACAAACAAAACAGTGGGCACGTGAGATAGAATCACGAAGATCCTATCCCACTTCTGATCTTGTGTAACTTGAACTACAGGTACTTTTTATAAAGATAGACAATAAATCACAATCAGTTATTAAGTTATCAAAACAAAGTTTAAACATGAAAAGGGAAAATAGCAAAAATATCGGACGTCTCTCAATAGCGGTTTTTTACTTACTACCCTAGAGCGCATGCGCGTGCTGCTCTTTTTAATTTGGTGCTATAGTTTTTTCCAATGTTGCCATCTTATTACATTTTAAGTGTAATTATGGTAATCAGTTGAGGTTAAAAGATAAAGATATACACCGTGAGCCCGAGGTACCCGAAAGATTTTAACCTTCGATTCCGATGCCTAATTGGAGAAGAAAAGCTAGGATATAGGTAGTTTGTTGAATAAAGCTTAAATTCCGAAATATTCATTATTTACGGAAATTCACAAATCGAAAAATATCTTTGGTAACAAGTCCTATGAACGCGGCGTTGCGACTTTTGTCATACCATACCCCTCTCGCCGTATGTCTTATTTGTCGGGGAGGGTTGTGAAGTGAGAAGTTTCTTATCCACTCACACGATAATTTATAAATGTTGCCAGTTCAACCTCAGGTATTGTTTATAAGGAAGTACTAACGTTAAGTGATTTATTAAGTACGGAAAAAAATACTAAATTGTACTTTCGTTGATGTAACATTTGACTCATAATACCATCAGAAAGGGTGCTTAAAATCTTTCGGGTACCTCGGGCCCTCGGTGTATTTTTAAATACATAGTGTAACGCGCTACCCGAGTATCTAGATTTGTGCCAACTTGACGCGTGCGCGGGAGATCTACCTTGCCCCACTACCGCACCGCGCAGCCGCGCGCCGTGTCATTCGCGCGCCGTGTCATTCGCGCGAGCGACAGTTCGCCCTCGCTAATCGTCGCGACGCGCACGAATGTATCGCGTCCGCGACCATTTCCATAAATATGTGATTGTTTCTGTAGTTCATAAGTTATAAACATTGTGTGCCTGATTAGACATTATTTCATATCTCAAACTTGGTTTTCTTCCGTTCGTGAAACCCCAATAGAAACAAATGTTATAATAGTCATTTTTGCATTTGATGTAAGATATTTTGTATGGCGTTTCTATGAACTTTTTACAGACCCAGTTACGTGCCATAAGTTGGTCGCCTATTATTCGTAAACTAGGAAGCCTACTATTCCTATGCTAATATTGTGGATACTATTCAGATACAGATAGATAGACAGACATGGCGAAACTGTAAGGATTCCTAGTTTGACAACGGAACCATAAAAATACCAAAGTGAATGAATAATAACATAATTAATAAACATAATCATATAAAATGCCAATTCGCATGATAATACTCGTATAACTAATATTATTTTGTTTTCCCTCAATGTCAAACAGTCGTTCAACTTGATTGTACCTTGTCTGCGGAAAAAAAAACAACTTCCATGGTATAAAAAATGTACTGCCTCGTTGGCCTACTGGTCGCAAGGGCGCCTGCTGAGCGTGAGGTCCTGGGTTCGATCTCCAGATTGGGCAAAGTATTATTGGGTTTTTCTGGATTTCTCTGCAGTCCGGATTTTTGCCCTGGTGATGGCAATAGTCTTCGCCCCCTATTATATTGAACTTAAACATCACGGCGAAATGAGGGTATATTTTACACCTCTGCCCAATCCTTCAGGGAATATTGGCGTGACGTTATGTCAACATTCGTCATTATAATTTTGGTATATTTAATAGGGTGCTTATGAAACAGACTTCTTTATAAATTGACGCTGGGTTTGTGATATTCTGTTGGAACAGTAAAGATGATGAATTAATTTAATAGTAGCTGTTCTATTAACTCGTTGTCAACATACAAAAAAAGATGTTAGGTTACAGGTGCTAAAAAAACTTTTGTTGCTGCACTCATAATTTCCCTATTTAATATGGTTCTAGTAACAGATTTTTTATTGTCTTAACTATTGAGTCCTGGAACAAATATCTGTCAGATTATAATGTATAAAGTATAGCAACATTTTCATGTCCAAGCGAAAAACATTTGAGTCCTTTGAGTCGTTGAAAACCTTCGAGTCTTTAAGGTCGATCGATTCTTGCAACGGTTTTGAGTAGAAATAAAACAAAACATTTATTCCCTTGTCAAGATTTAATAACAAAAAATCACTTTTTCTGATCCTTAGCGCACGACTCGTCCTTCCACTTGTTAAGACCTATACCCGGGATCTCTTTGCAAGGCACTGGGTAGTTCCTGGAAGGGAATGAAGTAAATCCTGTTTAAATAGTCAAAGGTGGAATGTTCCTGCAAGTTCACTAAGTAGGTACCTACCTACTTAAATAGACTTCTTTTATCAGCAAACTCCACCATACTAGCCTTTTTTTCCAACTATGTTGGGGTAGGGTTTCAGATTAGGAGTTTAACTTAAGGTCGAAGGACGATTGTGCGACGAACGTTAGTGCGAAAGATCGTTTGTGCTATGAATTGTAGGTTGACCTACTGTTTGTGTAAATGGTTACACAATACGAGAATCGTAGACGAAATGAGATAACAAAACGACAACGGGTGACAACTGGTTGTTGAAAAGGTTCTGATGTACTGGCCAGCTCGCACAGTTATCGAATATTCGCAGAAACTTTGTTTTTATTCAAATAAGCGAAGAAAACGTAAAATACAATGTTTATAAACTTTATATCAAAGTAGAACACGCATTATACAGGCTTTAAGGGTAAACACCGTTATCCTTGAAACCAGTGGTTTGGTTTCATTTATAGAACGTAAAATCAATGAAAAATAACAAACTTTTTTTTTTATAAAATTTTCATTTTTCCTTAAAAGCATTTCACCCTATGCGCGGGGGCTACAAGCTACGGGAGGGGGCGCGAGGAACTCGCCGCGTGGCCTGACGCACGGCCCCGCACAGTTTGCTACCCCAGTCAGTCAGCTGTCTCGTTAGCGAGTGTGTGTACGCCGCGTCATAGCGCCGCCGCGCCGCTCATTTCTCGCGCGTATATATATTTTTTTTTTTACTCGGTCCTGTATTTTTATATTTAAGTCAACTACCCATGGTTTGAGTGATAACAGTGTTTACCCTTACATGCTGTATACATACATTACATACGCATTACATACCATTTACACAAACATACTGCTTGTGTTAATGGTTACACAAGCAGTAGGTCAACCTACAGTTCATAGCACGAACGATATTTTGCACTGCGCATATGGATGCGGCTGAATATTAGTATTTTACATGAAGCGACTGCCACCAGACCTCCACAACCCCGTTACTTGGCAATACCGACATTCTAAGGTCAGACTTCTCAAGCTTCTGACTACCTATAACGATATTCATGGAGGTTAAAATGACAGCCGGGGCCGACGGTTTAACGTGCTATCCGAGGTACATAGGGGTAACGAACGCTCACACATCCACGTACTAACCGCAGCAAGCGCAGCTTAATCTCGCAGATCGTACGATTGGCGCGGTTGTTATTTAGCCATGAATCTCTCTTTATATCAGAGAACTATCAACCACATTTTGCCAATGCCAGTCTGAGGGATTTCCATTTATAGTGATAATCGCTATCCCGGAGTTTAAAATTGCAACTAAGAATTTCTTAACTTAATAACATTCTACTCGAGCTGATCGAACCATGATCTCGTACTCGACATATTACTATATTTCTACAATATGTTACCAATATACTCGTATAAAAAGTCCTGGTGGCCCGCAGGTCTACAGACCCGCTTTTTAAGCATAAGGTTGCGGGTTCTAAACCAATGTGCTTAGAGCAATGCGGTCGACATAGTCGGGAGTGGACATGCGGAACATTTCCCCTCTGTCAACTTGCTTAGGCCCTATTTGACAGTTCGTGTCAAATAGGGCCTAATTTTTTTATATTTTTAATGTGTGAATGTCGTAGCTATAGGGTAGAATGCATATGTGTGAGACACTCCTCCCGCAAAAAATGACGACCTTTTTGTATTGAAAGAGATCGCTATGGCCACTCCTGACGTAGACGTCGACCGCGTTACTCTAAGCCAATGTGACGTTTTCAATGTCATAATTATGTACCTTTTTCATACCATTGAATAACGGTGAAGGAAAACATCGTGGGGAAACCTGGACTTAATAGACTGAATTTGTCACCAGTGAGCAAGCGTGGCGATCAATGCTCGCTCCTTCTTCGTATGAGAATAAACTTTTGTCTTGCCGTGGGACAATTACAGACTAGTATTATTATTATACTCGTACCAATAACGCCTACTAAACTTATCTTTCCAGAACCTCACGATAGATAGACTAGCTACCTCTACATCAGCTTCATACCTTTCACAATCTTTTTTAACGGTGGACCCTTAGGAGATCAACGATGATGATCACGGACCCCATGAAAATAAAAAAATAAAACGGTACGGTAATAATCATCATATTATATTTTTTACTGAAACAGTTGCCACGACATGCAAAGATCATAATTTGAATTGTTTTTTTAATTTTTATTTATGATGTCCGTCTCCAATGGAGTTCGTGATGCTCGCGGACTCCAGATTGAGAAACTGCTCAACATATACTAGTAAATAAATGGGGTAGGTGAAGGCAATATGTTTAAAAGGTCGGTATCGGTATCTACCGCACGTAATAGTAAATATTTTACATCCGATGGACTGTATATTAGTTTCCCCAGAAATGTTTCAAGACGGTTTCTTTTTACTTATTTATCCTACTTTCCTTCGAATTGGTACGATTTTCGGACGATGTATGTTTGTGTGTTTTCTCAAATTATGGAACTGTTAGTAAGTTGGTGCTTGTTTTTTTTTATTGGTGTTTTGTTTTTCACGTCTTCATACTTTTTTAGATGTAGTTACTAAAGATTGGGAGGGTTTGAGTTCGATCCGAGTTTGATTCGATAATTCACACTACCTACATATGTTCACTCGTTATTATTTTTATTTAACACAATTTATTTTATTTTATTAAGTTTATAGACACGCGTTGCAGTACACTGACATCCGTCACCTCACACATCAGGTCCAGTTGAAAACCAGCGTCGGGCACTAGTTGTCGGGCATTTTTTGCTGAACTGGACCTTTTTGGCGCAGCCGTGAGGCACACTTCCTTGCTAATTTCTTTTTTTGTTTTTTCTTATGTTTTGTTTTGTACTGTGTGCCTTTTGGTCTGTGTTAAATAAATGTATTTTCTTTCTTCTTTCTTTCTATCCCGGCCCACACATCTGACAAACATCTTTATTTGATACTTTAGTAGATACACGTTGCTGCGACGGCGCTGCGGCGCGGGCTCCTCTACGAAGGCAGCGCTACCACAGCGACGTGTTTTAACTAAATAATCTTATAACTGAGCTGAACTCTTACCAAAGTGATCTCCTGAAGAAACCTGCAGGTTGTATCACTTTGACGCTATCTCCGCTGTCACACAGTATGCGCGATATGCTCGTCTTCCGCACTTCGTTTAGTTGAGCTGAAACATAAAACCACGATGTGTTCATTTGTAAACATTTGTTTATAAACACTGTGTCAAAAACAAGAATTTACTTATTTCTGAAACGTTGACACATGTTCTAAACCGCTGTTCGACAAATTCGTATATCGTAGAATGTTATTATTGAAAGATAGATGGACGGTACTGCCATTTTTTTCGACTCCCGCGGGGATATATTAACTGATCTATTTATAATTCATTGGCTAACTTAACAGCATCATATACTTACGAATCGTCAAAGCAGCTGGGTAGTCTCCATGCTCAAAGAAGAACTTGTCGGAGCGTCTCCACAGTAGCAGATTTTCTACCAAGATGCAGTACAGCGTCGGTCCCACGTAGGCGCCCGGCAGGAACTTCTCTGCGTAGATAGCTACCATGAGCTCCACGTCTTCTATGTCATCGTAGATACGGCGGAGGATTTCTACTTTCTGGAAGTGGTTTAACGACATTCACTCATAATAATTCTTAGGTTCCGCATTGTTCAATTGATCTTTTAAAGTGATATCTTCAAATTCTGACTTACATCTATATCGATAGTATCATAGAAATCTTCCCACTTCCTAGCTGGCTTCAGTCCGCAGAACTTTCGGTAGTGGTTGTAGGGCGGAAAACCAGCGTCGCGTCCTCTCATTATGTCGGCTGCGGGAAGGTCTGCTGCCTCCAGCCGGTCTCCTAGGTAACGTTCTGCTAACTGTTGAAAGATGAAACTAGTGAGACTATTTCCATAGTAAGGAGGCTTTACATAGGAATATGGGAATACAAATTTCATGAAGATATACGGGCAATGCAAGTGGTAAATTGAACTTTATTCGGTTCTACGGCTGGTTATGATGACAAGCATCCGGTTGACCTACATCAGCACTGCTGTGCAATGTCTAGTTTAATGTGAACTTTATTGCAAAGTCCACAAAGATCAACACCAAAATTCATAGTTGGATACAAAACATAATTTAATATGTGCTATATTCCCAGAAACGTTGGGTAAAGGTGAATAGTACACCCTCATGTTGTCCTTATGTTTAAGTCCGATGTAATAGTGGATGGGTCTATTGCCATCAAACGGGCACAAATCCGGACTCCGGGCTGCTACTAATAAATTCCAGACGGGAAACCCAATAACACTTTGCCCGGGATTGAACCCAGGACCTCACGCTCATCAGTCGCGCTTGCGACCACTAGACCAACGAGGCAGTTCAGTCAGATACAATTTAGTTTTATTTATTTCTCTCATCTTATAATTAAAGGAACATAGAAATTAAGTCCAATGTACAAATCAATAGGAATTTGTCCAGAGGGTCTTAGTACTTCTTAAGTCAGAACTGCTGGAACTGTATCAAAACCACAATTAACTTTGTCTGGGATAGTGGTAATTACATCGGGGGCCATGACGTAGTCAAACTTATCCGCGGGTTGTATGAGGGCTCCCTGCGTGAGGTCCGCCTCGGTATTGTTGAGTGGGAAGATGCCGGCTCTCAGCTCGTCGTCAGGTGTTGGTCTACTGCCGGCGTACTTGCCGTTCCTGTACAGACTAATTGGAAACAAGATTATTCTCATCTTTTTATAACTATGAGTCACGATCAGCTGTTTTTTACGTGGAGATCTCCTTATGGATACCCTCACCCTAGGAGAAGGTGGGGAATTATATCGGAATTGTATCGACTAAAACCTCTATCCTTTTAGGCCTTGTAGCCGGGATGACGGGATACGCGAGTGCATTCACCGCGCCCCGGCAGGTCTTACTGCCTTCTAGACCTTATAGGGCTTAAGCATTACAAGTGCGAGAGGGTTTGCTTTGCGATCACCTCAAGGGGACCTGAGGTGATCGCAAAACCAAGCAAGACCAAATTCATCGTATCTGAATTCTTCTTTGGAAATATAATATGGCAAATCGAATATTTCAGCTATTTTTATTGCTTCTCCAGCCCTTGGCGGATCCCAAGATATTATCAGCCTAGCCTTTTCTTATGTATTTTAACTTCCAGTTTCAGAGATGCATAGGAAAATGCTGAGGCTCATTCTCTTGACACTTTTTACGACGTCTTTGGGAAGAGGGGGTAGGGGTGGGATTGGCATTATTATCGAAGTGTACATAATAGGAATCTTACTCTAACGGTCCTGGTTGGAAGTTATGGAACCATCGGAAACCGACGACATACTCGCGGTACACGCCCGGCTCGTAGCGAGGGTCGAAGTCGTTTACGTATCCATTTGTCCTGTATAGGACGCCATCTTCTTCTGCACGCTCGCGACCTGAGAGATTCAATTTATGAGAAGAATATCCAAATATCGGTGCCCAAATGACTGCAGTGTTTTCCAAAACGCACCAACGATTTCTATGGTTTTTCTACAACGTCCTGTTTTGAATGGATTCTGAAGTCAGGTTAGGCTGTATGAAAAACTAAGAATTTGTTGCACCATGGATGAAGAAGCTGCGTTCAAATTACAAAAGGCGATCTCACTTAGTGTTATTTCACTTCAGTGGCACCGTGAGTCTAGCCTCCGTAGCTTGTTGTTTTCTCAGTTGGATATTACTGGCTAAGGAAACTAAACATATGTATACTATCTTTTCATATTAGGAAGGGTTCCATAAGCCTACTGTTCTTACCAAGTATTTCCGCATAAAATTCGTAATACAAGATGAACTGAAACTGGGCTATGTTTATCTGCCTGGCGGTCTGGAACAGCTTCTCGTCATTCCAGCAGGGGTTCATATCAGCCAACCGTCGAGCTATCCGGTTGTGTTCTCTGAATATCCAAAACGCCCCTAAGGCGCCTCCTGAGAGTAGATTAGTATCGTAGTTATCACCTGTGAAAAGAAAATAATAATTTATTAAAAAATGAGTAGTTATCGCGTAAATTCCGCCTTTTGTGACTTGGTATGTTTGACAATTATATCCGGACAATTAGTTTATAAAGGATTTATGTATTATCATAGTCAGAAGCCCAGAAGCAAACCGGTCTAATTTTCGGATTTTGGTGTCCTCAGTTATTCGGTTATGAACGTCAGGTAAAAAAATAAGACTAAAAGCTAACTTTAACATGGTTGGAAAAAGGCTAGACTGACGAGCTAATATTTTTGATTCTAGTATAATTAAATTCATTGGAACATTCGAAGAAGCTTGGTTTGGTAACGTTTCGTCTGCATTTTTAAACAATTTTGCCGGTGTTTTAATTTTTTCTTGCTTATCAGAATCAGAATGTATTTATTCATACACATAGGGACAAAGATTGTTATTTTATGGAGGTCATCTATGTTTTTTTTAAAAACAAACAAATATTACATGGTTAGTAAAAAGTTTAAACATTTTTTTTTCAATGTCATCGTTTTTGTAGCATACCGAAGTTGTAGCAGCTGACTTCAGGAGGTCGGTTGTTGTCACAAAAGATGCTGTTGCCAGCAGGTACTTCCCGGTCACCTTCCATCCTGAAGGCAAGCAGACCTCTCTCGTTCGCTCTGATCATTTTGTTCCTCTCTTCGGTAGATCCATATATTGTAGAAAGGTCTACTAGAGGAGTTACTATGGAATACTGTAAAGATAAAAATGCTTCATGTTGCGTTTCTTTTGTGGTTATCAATTATGTTGCTTTCGTAAAACACGCTCCTTCATGTGATCTTATAACATAATTTAGAAAATATTTGGTATTCTAAAGGTTAAAAGAAATATTCATAATTCATCTTATTTCGTCTCAGCATACAGCTACGAGTATGTAGTCAGCAAGGTTGGTAGCGGGGTTGACTGCCCAGGTTACGTCGGACGTACTTAAGTATCATCACTCGTGAAGGCTCTTTTAATGCACGCCAAAGCTTTGCCTAATGTCAACCTTAGTTGTAAATGGCGCTGGAACACTTGTTGAGATTGGCTTATAGTATACTGCTAGCCCTTTGGACTTCGTCAAAGATAAAAGACGAAGAAAGCCACCTTCCCATCGTAGAAGACGACCCAGGATTTATGTCAAGATGGTGGTGATAACAGCCTTCACAGTTGCTCTGACTTTCTGTTCTTTACTGAATGTGATAGTCAAATACCGGTTAATTATAAATTAAAATGAAGTTTTAACACTTACTCTTTCAGCAGGCAAAGAGTTCGGTAGACATCCGTAATCCTGATAAGTGAGCACCCTAGTCAGGTTAAGGCATCTGACGCCAGTAAGACGGAGGTAAGGGTCGTCTTCCGGCACTGGAATGGGGATGCAGGCAGGGTTCTCACGGTTCGGAGTGTTTCCAACGCAGCACCCGCTAACGCGCGCATATCGAACTGTGACAGAATTTGGGATTATTTGTGATGTTAAGAATTTGGAATGATTTGCGATATTTTTCATACCTACCTCTAATAGCACTTAGGCCTCATTTACGGAGACGCGGGGCGTTGCGCGTCGCGTTGTGCGGCGCGGCCCACACTGAATTCAAACATAAGGCGTTGTATGAGTGCCTTTACGTAGAAGCGATTTTAGACGCGTTTGCTTGAAATTGAGCGTTTTTTGCGGTCGAGCCCGCGGCTGGCACCGCCGCGTCTCACGCGGCGTTTATCGCGGCGGCGCACGCAGCGGCAATTCTCGATGAAGCGATGCCCGCGGCGGAATCTTCTGCCAGTCATATTTGGAAATTGCAGAGCGCAGACGTAGTCACCGTCACAATGATGGAGTACGATATGATCGATTTTTTATTGGAAAAAAATTCAATGTTAAGAAGGTCGGTTTGATTGAGTACCTATCCCGCGTGCGCCGCAGCGTTGCCCGCCGCGTGCTTGAGGATTTGCCGCAGGCGCAGCGGCTGGCACCGCCACGCTTCCCGCCCCGCATCTCTATGAACAACGTCTTATATTGCCATACGTTTGTGTTTACGCGTGCGACGATAAGTGCCGCTTGACGCGCCGCCGCTCCGTAAACAGAAAAATCGTACGACGCGCCGCGAGACGCCACGCCGCACGCGACGTGCAACGCCCCGCGTCTCCGTAAATGAGGCCTAACACAATGTTAATATCAATGTTCTTGGTTATTGGGGGGCTCGTGGCTAACTAACAATCGCGCCGGATCAAACGATTTGCGAGGTTAAGCAACGCTTGCCGCGGTCAGTACTTGGATGGGTGACCGTTCCTTACACATCGAGACCTCTCCATGACTTCGAGAGCACGTTCAACACTCGGTCTCGGGTGTCATAAGAATACTTACGACAGTCGTTACGGGTAGTGAGAAGCCCGAAAGTGTGACAACCAGTCTAACCTTAGGATATCGGCATTACTAAGTAACTGAGTTACGGAGTTCTGATGGCAGTCGCTCCGTATAAAGTGCTGGTATTCAGCCGCATCTGGTTAGACTGGAAGCTGACCCCAACATAGTTGGGAAAGGCTAGGAGGGAGAAGTTATTAGTTATGTAGACCACTTTCTACATTAGCAGCAACATTTGATTTTTATTAAGTAATACAAGTAGATAAAGTGCTTACGTAAGTAAAGCAGGTCAGCGTTATCACCAACCGTACTAACAATGAAGTTGACCGCCAAGGTGGAGAACTGGTGATCCCTAAAGGATCCGTCTGCTAACAGCATGGTGCGGATATACCGAGCTGATGGTAGTTCTGACCCATCTCTCGCTGGTCTCAAGGAGTTGCCTGTTTCAGAAGTAGATAGTTTAAAAAATAGTACTACATAGAACTGTTTACATTACGTTAATCCAAGATGGCGGAGCGCGCCGAGGTCACTCAAGGTTTAATTCTTCTTAAACATAACACATATCCAAAATTCAGGATTGACCTACTTTTTGCAAGGTAAACCCCTTTTTTGCGACCTAGCGACTGGGTTCGTAATAGTAATTGCATAATTTTAGCGCCATATTTAAAAAATCTATATTCACAGTCGCGTTCGCGAATGTTGGAGTTGAACATTCGCATTCGCGTTCGCGGATTTGTACAAACGTACATTCGTTACATCGCTAGTACTAACACAGTTTTCCAGTATGTGCTGTGGTGCTTCTCCGATATCTATAGCCTTTGTTACCACTATGACAATATACAGGTGACCTATACAAGGTTAGTCAGAAAGGGGATACTAATCCGAAAGGGTGTTAAAGTACCCATAATAATGAGTAACTTTTGTTCTACAACTTTCCCAAAAAGTCAATACTTTAAGAGAAATAGCTGTTCAAAGATTTAATTAAAAAACGCTAAAATGTACCTATCCATCAAAAGAAATATAAAAAAAAAAAACTTTATTTTACTTTTTCGAGCTTGACCCTCATCGCATCTGATGGAAAGCGCAGAGAGGGCCTAAGATGGAGCACACGAATCCAAGTGACAGAGATGTAGAGAGATTCCCTTATACCCCTCTAGCTCTGGCTCTCACATACACACGACGGAACACAGTAAACTGCTTGACGCAGACTTTAATGTGAGGGTGGTGGCTAACCAGGCGGACCGTATAGATCCTACCACCAAGCGTGCTATGATCAGCTGTGTTTACATTTGAGGTCATATTTGGGTTCACGAATCAGAAGCTCCATCTTCTGAATTCGTAACTAAAGCAAGAAAGAAGAATTAAAAAAAAAAACTTAAATTAAAAATAATTTTTATGGAAATAAAAATTAACGAATTTAGAAATTTTAAAACTTGCTTTAAAACAGTTATCAGCGATACTTTAAGTGGCCTGCGGATTAGGTTTTCCTTTCCGACTAACATTGTATATTTCAAGGTGTAAGCAGCATAAAATAATACCTTATCATCACCCATTACTAGTGTCTTCTTCATTTAGTGCAGTGTTCTTCGTTCTGTGAAAGCTTTTGTAGGTTATCTGCCCTATACCTCATACCTGATCCAAACTGTGGTGGAAGTAGTCTTGGGAGTGGTGTCATGCTGCCTCCACGGGATGGGTACTTGGGGTTGGTGCACGTCCCGTCCACGCGTCGACCTTCATTCTTCCGACATGGTCGTACTGCTATTGTACACAATCTGTACAAAGTAGATAGAAGATTTTGGAGATTAAATATAGGCCTGTTAAGGAATAATATGTGTCATAAATGGCTATGATAACCTAGAAATTGAATGCTTGCTTCCCATACTGGAGGTTCTGCGTTCGGTCCCGGCCTGCACCTTTGCGATGCGGAACAGAATTTGATTATCGCTTGCGTTAACGATGAAGAAAAATATCGTGAGCAAACCTGCACACACCTGAGGGGGCTCCAAAAAGTTCTTGATGGTATGTGATGTCCGCCTGACCGCATTAGACCAGTGTGGTGGACAAATCCTTAAAAACCCTTAACCTTAACCATTCTGAGAACAGGCCCGTGCCCAGTAGTGGGAGAGTAATGGGCGGATTTTGCTTATGCTATGTAACGCCTGTTCACTCTCAACTCAGCCTATTAATATAACACAACTGTGCCACATGAAGGGAAAGTACCTTAAATACTGTAGATGGAAAAATTTACTGAATGAAGACTTCATTTTTATTTTAAAAACAATACGAACTGCATTCAAAATTTTTTTATTTAAAGTTTTTTGAATGCAGTTCGCCTGTCTGAACCGGGAATCGAATCCGCTAAACGTGAGAAAAAAAAAACCTGTACTTAATTTTATTGTACTGATCGAAAGGCTCGATCATAGGCATAGCATCTAAAATAAAAGGAAGACCACGAAATGTAATGTTGGTATTGTTTTTAAAATAAAAATTAAGTCTTCTTTCAGTATTTTTTTCTAGCTACAGTATTTAAAGTACTTTCCCTCCATGTGGCAAAGTCGTGGGACGCCCCGTATTATAATAGCCAATTCACTGTTGCGGCTCTGTAGGAGACCCATGGTCCTCATGGACCTCTTACAAACATCTCACTGATTCCTATTCTAAGTTAATCTAAAATAATCGTTTTCTCGAAAAATGTATTAGAATTTTAGAGAACCGACTTTAATCTACGATAGGAGAGAAAACGAGACAACAAACCAATTTATTCGACAAAAGATTCATCGAAAAGTTTTGTATCAGAGTTTTTTTTATTAAGCGACCGTTTTTTATACATGAAGACCTCCCCTCCTCTCCGCTACTCTCGCTCCCACTCCCTAAGCGGGAGCCACAAGCCTCTCGCTCCTGAGCGCCGCACGAATAGCTTAGTTTGTTCACTCACCTCGTCCCATTGACGACGTTCGACAAATAGTTACTCCGTTTTTCCGTGATAGGCTCCCCGAAGTACGCATCATACAACACAGTCTGCTCTTGTGCCCACACAGATCCGAATACCATAAGCAATGACAACAAGATCTTCAAATCCATTGTTGTTACCACTTCCAGTTCACACAGAAGTAAATTTTGCGCGTATCGTTTTTACTCCAACAATAAGTATCTATAGGTATATATTTTTTCTGGAGTATGATACCGCATAGGCGCGGTTTGTACACCCACTGAAATGTTTACATGTAAAACGACTGGTATTTATATGATTTAGGTTTGCCTTGTAATTTTAAAGTAATTATATTTTCGAGTGACTTAATTACATAATATTATAATTATCGTAATAATGACGTTCTAGATTTATCGTCTGTTTATCTCAAAAGAAACAAACGGCCTTCATACGCGTTCAGACGCCTTGCATGACGAACTTCCCGCTGACGTTGCTGACCTAGTCAGAAGAGGGAGATATTTAATTACAGAGTTAATTATAGGTGTTTGAACAGGGAACTTAAGGCAATTTGTTCGTTGCCTGCAGTGGGCAATTAAATGTAGGCAGTGCACCGGCTGCGCATCATCGCGCTAGTGTGTTTAGATCTTCTTTATTTTATTAATAGTTTATAATAACTGTATATTTAAGGAAGGAAGAGTAGAAAACCAACATTTTGGAATGGAATTCCCTGCCGGAGTCTGTGTTTCCTGATAGTTACAACCTTGGGGTCTCCGTCGACCTCATCATCGCTTACCATCAGGCGAGATAGTGGTCAAGCGCGAGCCTACCGCAAAAAAAAAAGTTTACCGATTATGTGATAAGAGCCCAATTAAAAGAGATCGACAGCCTGTTATCATTTAATTGCCGCAATCCCAAACCAGCTACCGAGAACAAACAACTAAAAAAGAAAAACTTTTCGAGACTTGAGAATTAATTGTAACATCCATTGTACCCACAGAAATCTAAATTGTAATACAAATTATACCACGTTGATTTGATTGAATATACGACGGTTAAATGCCGTGGAAATGCGTTCCTTGCGAAGTATGTGCGGTGTAACTTTGAATGATAGAGTGAGGAATGATGTGATAAGACAAAGTTGCGGTTTAAAAGATGATGTAGTGACAAAAATTGAAAGGGGTATGCTTCGGTGGTTTGGGCATGTTGAAAGATTGAGTGAACGGCGATTAACAAAAGGAATTTATAAGGCGAATGTCAGTGGAAACGCCAGTAGAGGACGCCCTAGAAGGACATACATTGATGTTATTGGTGATGTTCTTCAAAAAGGACAGGTGCGTAGTACTTTCAACCGTGGACGAAGCGAAAGGAGTATGTAAGGATCGTAGCATGTGGCGTTCTACAGTTTCTGCCTACCCCCATGGGAAAAAGGCGTGAGTGTATGTATGTATGTGTACGACGGTTACTGTAGCGGCTACCTAGCTAATAACACGGTCTCGCGGTCTAACCAATACATAAAATCGGTAATCTGCGTGACACACATTTTCGCATGACGTGCGCGGTTAATATTAATATTCGTGCGAATATGTGGAACAATGTTGTTTTTAGTGCGTAATTTTTACGTCAAGCTAATATTCAATTGAGCTAATAATACCTGGTATTTTAGTGAATTGATAATTAAAATCTAATTTAATTACTCGGAAAACGACTCATTAAAGGCATGCAATCCTCGCAATATTCTTCCAATATTAACATATACACAACATGTTTTTAGAAGAAAATAAACTTTATTCACTATTTATAGTCAGGTGGCGTCGAGTAAGCAAATTGCAATTTGCAGGTGAAAATTATGTCATCATCTGCCTAGCCTTTTCCCAACTATGTTGGGGTCGGCTTCCAGTCGAACCGGATGCAGCTGAATATCAGTATTTTACATGGAGCGACTGCCTATCAGACCTCCACAACCCAGTAACTGGGTAATACGATACTCTTGGTAAGACTGGTTGTCAGACTTTCTGGCTTCTGACCAACAGTAACGACTGTCAAAGATCTACAAATGACAGCCGGGACCAACGGCTTTACGTGCTTTCCGAGGCACGGAGGAAACTCGCTATGGTAAATGGTCACCCATCCACAGACCAACCTCGGCAAGCGTGGCTTTACCCGGAAGATCGGTCTATGCGGTTGTAATTATTTAGCCACGAGCTCCTCCAAAATTATGTAATTTTTATTTTCTTCTGCTCTTCGATTTTGTATTATATACATACAATACGGCCGACGTATCTTGGCGAGTCTGAAGTTAGTTGATTGGCTGCGCAATGAATCTTTTAGAAACGAAATTGTCTACTGCGCAGCTAATCAGCTAACTTTAGGCTCGCCAAGATACGTCGGCCGTATTGTAACAATTGTTTTTACTTAGCTCTTCGTTTAAATAACAAACTTATTTTATAGTAAGAAAACTTGCATTGGGATTTAGCATGGTGCATAATCAGCATATTACTGTCCCATTGCTGGGCACGAACCTCTTCTCAGAATGAGAAGGGTTGAGGCCTTAATCTACCACGCTGGCCTTGTGTGGAATGGTACATGCCTACATGCCCTGCATCTCCGCCCGCAGGTGTTTATGTTAGAAGAATGGGCAGCAGCGTTCCAATAAATTACTATCACCAGTACGTCTGCGTACGTTCTGTTCATTGTAGCGGTCATTGGGAGGCCCACGATCAGTATTGGACGTATAGGAGCTGATAATAGAAATAGATATACAGATATACTTAATTTTGCACTAAAATAAATAAATCTGGTGGAATACACATAATTAAGGACAGTACAAATGGCGGTCTATAATGATGATATAATGTAGGTGATCGCAAACACATCACCTTAAGTAGGTATGTTAATTGTAACTGAAGAAGTCAGTGGTTCATGTACAATAAAGCTGAACTACTTAATGTTTATGTAAGAAGATTGGCATAATAGTCATCCTTGACTATCCTATGGTTAATGGGATCCTATGAGTCCGTAGTCAGAATCATTGATGTTTCAGTGCACAGGAAGACGCGGGTGACGCCTCACCACGCCACCGCTGGCAAAGACTCACTTGTTTGGCCGATAATAAAACAGTTTATTCTATCATAAGATTTTATTGCAAAACTGTGGTCGCTGGTTTCTGGTCCCTAAGGCACGAATAGTCCCTCCACTTGTTAAGATTCATACCCGGAATCTCTTTGCATGACACTGGATAGTTCCTGGAAGTGAAGAAAATAATTATGTTTATGTGTAGTTAGGTGCTTATTCTTTTAAATGTATATTTCATTTCTAATCTACTTAGACAGAATTTCGAAGATCGAACTATAATCCCTTCGCTAACGAAAGGACTTGGATAAGAGTGTGTTAAGAGTTACAAAGTAATTTCTTATTGTATGCACGTAGAGAATTTCCCGGAAGACTATTTTCGTAATGAAGCTCCTTACCAAGGTCCTCTCCTGTAGAAAGCTGCTGGTTGTATCTCTTTGACGTCATCTCCGCTGTCACACAGCACGCGTGCTATGCTCGTCTTCCGCACTTCGTTCAGTTGAGCTGAAACAAGTTGTGAATTGAAGACCTTATGGATGTAAATATCTTGATTTCAAACTGGACTCCATTGGACAATGAGTCTGTATATTTGTACTTGCACAGAGTAGAGAGAACTACCTTTTATGAAGTCACTTATGGCCAGACTAATAATCTACTGTTATCTATTGTACACAGGTGCATCTAATGCAAAGTTTGGATAATGTTTGCGATTCAATCACGCTAAAATAGCTTATCCTAGAAAACTTTTCACGAAAAAGATACCGCTAGCAGAAAAAGACCGTTGTTGATTACACCAAATACTTACGAATAGTCAAAGCAGCTGGGAAGTCTCCATGCTCAAAGAAGAACTTGTCAGAGCGTCTCCACAGCTTCAGGTTTTCTATCATGATGCAGTACAACGTCGGCCCCACGTAGGTGCCCGGCATGAGCCCCTCTATGTAGATAGCTACGATGACCTCCACGTCTTCTATGTAATCGTAGATACGACGAAGCATTTCTACTTTCTGGAAGCGATATATTATGAGTTAATAAAAAACAATAGTATACCTATTAGTAATAGACGTCATGTGATGGCACAAAACATTTTGTTCACAAGACGACCACTGCTGGACATTGGTCGTCTCCAAAGACTTCCACAACGGCCGGTTTTGATTCGACTGCATCTAACGGGTCGCCACAAACTTCAACTATTCGTTAGGTCATTGATTGGGTGGTAAGCCCACACAACATTTCCAGTTAATCAGCATAAAATCCCCTTATTTTTTTGGCAATGCTTAAGTTACGAGGTACATTACAAATAAGTACAGCAAACCAGTTTACCAGCAAAATATACCTGCAGATTCTGACTGCAAAACTTACATCTTTATCGATGGTGTCATAGAAATCCTCCCAGTTCTTAGCTGGCTTCATTCCGCAGAACTTTCGGTAGTGGTTGTAGGGCGCTAGACCAGCGTCGCGGCCTCTCATAATGTCGGTAGCCGGAAGGTCTGCTGCCGACTGCCAGCCTCCAAAGTGACGTTCTGCAAGCTGTCGAAATGGAAGGCTCCGTGAAAGAGAGAAAGTAATATGAAAAAGTCTTTAAAAACAAAGCAGAGAATATTTAAAATAAATGAACACCTAATTTATAAAGTTTAAATGTAAATCATAGTTCATAAGTCCTTTCAGCGGTTTGGACTGGTTCAAAAAAATGTGGAAGAACGAGGTTTGGTGTGCCTCCAACGAAAAGGGAGCAATCAGGGGTGGTATGCCTGTCCGGCTACTGCCCAACGGTTGATGCTGGGCTATGGTGTATATACAAGGTTAGTCTGAAAGGGGGTACTAATCCGCGGCCCACTTATAGTACCACTGATGACTGTTTCAAAGAAAGTGTTAAAATTCGATAAATTTTATTTCGATGCAAAATTATTTTTTAGTTTTTTCAAAAATTCTTCATCCCTGCTTTAGTTATGAATTCAGAAAATAGTGCTTCTAATTCCTGACTCCTAATATGACCTAAAATGTAAATACAGCTGATCGTAGCTGAGGATGGATAGATTTTAGCGTATTTTTTATGAAATTTTTGAACAGCTATTTCTCCTACACTATTGACTTTTGGGGAAAGTTGTAGAACAAAAGTTATTCATTATTATGGGTACTCTAACACCCTTTCGGATTAGTACCCCCTTTCCGACTAACCTTGTATAATATGCGTGCTACATTTTGATAGCGCTATGTAGGATTATATGACGTCATCCTAAGAGTTGTCCCTCATGTCGCTATATGCCGCTGCGTAAACAGTCAAGAGAAGTGCCCATCTGAAAAAGCTAAGTGCAATAAGGGCCTATGATGAAACGCTATGTTGAATATAATTACATCAGGGTCCATGACGTAGTCAAAGTTATCTGCGGGTTGTATGAGGGCTCCCTGCGTGATTTCTGCCTCGGTCTTATTGACGGCTAGGAAGCCGCTCCTCATCTGGTCGTCTCGTACTGGTCTATTGCCAACATACGTGCTGTTCCTGTACAGACTGATCGGAAACAAAATTAATGAATAATTATGTCTGTACTCTCTACTAACTACTCACTTTTGTTATGCTTCCAGCTAAACCACATGCAGCTGATTTTTTTTTACACTGTTCGGTTTTCATCTGCCCTTCACAATCAAATATTATTAGATACAGATATCAAAGGTAAGGTTAGGCGGTTTTCAGAATTTCGAGTTTCCAACTAATTGTAACGTCCACTGCTGAACAAGAGTCTGCTTAATGACTATTACGCAAGAGCTGCTGCCCATCCTCTTGACACAATCTCTGAGCTTTCAACGACACCCACGGGGAAGAGACATGTGACCCACGTAAGATAGATGACTTACTCCAGGGCGCCCGGTTGAATGTTGTGGAACCATCCGGTGCCAATGATGTATTCCCGGAGCACGCCAGGCTCGTAGCGAGCGTCGAAGTCGTTAACATATCCATCTGTCTCGTATATTATGCCTTCCGCTAGAGAATTCTTGTGACCTGAGAGAAACCAGTAATATTTTGTAGCTTCAGGTAATATTTAAAAGGTTTACATGGAACAACAAGTAGAATCAAGCTAAACATATGTTTATTTTTTCAAGCCATGCGAGGAAGCACACAGCCTACAGTTCTTACCAAGTAGTTCTGAAACCAGTTCATAATAGAATATATACTGATACTGGGCTATATTGATTTGCCTAGCCATCTGGAACAGTTTCTCGTCCTCCCAACACGGGTTCATCTCAGCCAAACGACGAGCTATTCGGTTGTGTTCCCTGAAGAACCACATTGATGTTAGAAAGATCCCTGGCAATAGATTGGCATCGTAATCATCTCCTGCAAAATGTAAATTAGAAATTAATTCAATCCACGCCAAAGATCGAGTGTGGAGAAAACTTCAGAACGTAGAGGAAGCCAGGATAACGCTAGAAAGATGAAGTAGTTTGGAAGTTTTTCCTACTGTAGATTGACATTTGTGTACAAAAAACATTGCTTCGGTATGTCAACGCGCCAAAGCCTGCAGTTGAATCGAAAGAAAATGATCATCTTTTGCTATTCGTAAATGCATACCGTAGTTATAGCAGCTGGATTCCGGAGGTCTGTTTTTTAAGCACACTACGCTGTTTCCCTGTGGTACTTCCCGGTCACCTTCCATCCTGAACGCCAGTTCACCTCCCTGGTTCGATCTGATCATTCGGATCCTCTCTTCTCTAAAGCCGTAGATTAGAGAAAGGTCTAGTAGAGGAGTTACCACGGAATACTGTGAAGGACAAAGTTAATGGTGATTTAATAGTCTTTGTATTATAACTTTCGTGAGACACATTCATATTTATGATTAGCTCATGATTAAGGGCTCCATTTGGGTCCGAAACTAGTCGGCCAATCCCGAAAAATGCACGTGAGTAAACCGTAATTAATCATAAAGATTTAATAGTCGTTGTGTAGGAACCTAAAATCACGTTACAGATTGTGAAAATAAGTATATGATAAGAATTTTAGGAACTTACTCTATCAGCAGGCAAAGAGTTGGGTAGACAGCCAAAGTCCTGAAAATTGATGACCCTACTCAGGTTGAGACATCTGATGCCAGTGAGGCGGAGGTAAGGGTCGTCTTCCGGCACAGGAATAGGGATGCAGATAGGGTTCTCACGGTTTGGAGTGTTGCCAAGGCAGCAGTCGCTTACAATCGCATATCGAGCTGTGACAGAATCAGTGAAAGACTTTTTTAAATGAGTAGAATTTCAGGAACTGTCGAATGATAAGTTAATTTAATTTAAAGTCAAGTGCATTTTGTGTATGTTTCTATTGCGATTTTCTAAATTGCCATATTAATCATTAATCAAGTCAGCTGTTTAACAAAGTGGATTTTTGCAACATATTAGAAAACAGTAGGATATGTTTCCTAATTCTCAATTCACACTCGATTTATAAAATGTCTTCTAGTTACAAGGTTAGTCGGAAAGGGGGTACTAATCCGAAAGAGTATTAAAGTACCCATAATAATGAGTAACTTTTGTTCTACCACTTTTCCCAAAAGTCAATACTTTCAGAGAAACTGCTGTGAAACTGTTTTTTTTTTTTAAAAACGTTGCCCCACACTAAGATTTCTCTTGTATTGTGGGTGCGTTTACAGACACAAATCTCACAAACAAATACCCAGACCCGAAACAACCATCTGTAGGCCATACAAACTTTTGTTCCGTGTGGGAATCGAACCCACGACCCGTAGCGCAGAAGCCAATCGCTTAGCCACTGCACCAAACGTGTCGTCACGTAAAATGTCATAAAAAATTAGCTAAAATCTGTCTATCCTCAGTTGTGATCAGCTGTGTTGACAGTTTAGGTTATATTTTGGGTCACGCATTAGGAGGTTCATTTTTTAAATTCGTAACATTAGAAGGGACGAAGAATTTTTGAAACAACCAAAATAAAATTCAATTTTCACGGAAATAAAAATTATCGAATTTTGAATTTTTACACTTGCTTTAAAACAGTCATCAGTGATACTTTAAGTGGCCCGCGGATTAGTACCCCCTTTCCAACTAACCTTGTATAATGGAGACTCTAACCCACCAAAATCATAAATGCGAAAAAGGGGCCGAGTTCGGAACAAAGAACGTGCGTCTTAGCTAATACTCTCTTAGCTAATATTGCGATATTAGATAATATTGCGTCTTAGCTAATATTGTATCATGCTGTTAGATAAATTATGTAATTTAACGTTTTTTTTTTTTTTTTTTTTAATTCTTAATTCATTTGACATGTATTGTGTACATGTGTAACTTAATTTAATATTTGCATGCCTATATTACTGGTGAAATATGTCTTGGTCAATTTTTATGTAACAACTTGTGTACCATATTTAAAGCAAATAAATAAATAAAAATAAAATAAATGGATGCAAAGTTCTATTAAAGTTCCTTACATCAGAGCTAGATGAATTAAAAAGGATAGTACAACTATAAAAAATAGTAATATTTTCCTTGCTACATAAAATATATTTGCAGGTTTTAATGGTCAAATAATTGCGTTTTACGTTTCATGTGAAATAAAAGCTTGTATTTAACATTGCAAGTTGCCATATTTTATGCTACAAATAATTATTGGCTTGGGATTCTAAGTAGGGCATGCAATATCGGAGGGTTATCAGTTCCGGAACTGGATCCGATACTGGAGAGCTAATTCCGGAATTCCATGGTAATTTTTTTATTTATAATTGTCTCATTGTCTCTGTTTGATCCAGCAAAATACAAAAAAAAATGTTTTAAATGAAACAAAGCTTATAATAAATCAGTCTTTTAATGATTTTGAGTCAAAAATTACGCATTCTCACTATAATAAAACTGACAAGGTATATGAAACAAAATAAAATTATCAAACAGTAATAAAAATATAAAAAATAGTCTCGAAATAGTCTCCTTCCTTTATAAAATTATTGTAAATCACTCTTTTTAATCATTTTAAGTTACAAATTAAACATATTTGGTCATGATTCTTCCTTATTACTCTAATTAGATATACTCACTATATTCAAATCAACAACATTTATAAAAAACAAAATAAAAATAAGTCTCGAGATAGTATCCTGTCTTTCTTGGTTACCATTTACCTTAATTACTCTAAAATAATCTAACAATAATAAAATCAATGAAATTTATATAAAACCAAGTAATGTTAATAGAATAAAGAATAAAAATATACTAACATGAGAATTATTATATATTTTTTTTTTTTCAAAACGTTGAAGACACAACACTAAGATTTCTCTTGTATCGTGGGTGCGTTTACAGGCACAAATCTCACAAACATACGCCCAGACCCGGAACAACCATCTGTAGGCCATACAAATTTTTGTTCCGTGTGGGAATCGAACCCGCGACCCGTAGCGCAGAAGCCAATCGCTTAGCCACTGCACCAAACGTGTCGTCAAATTAAAATATAAAAATTATTGATAGTGATTAATTGAGATCAATTATTTGAAAGAAATATTATTTTTTTGACAAGAACCGTTGTTCTTGGTAATGAGTTCTTAAGAATAATAACGCGTCTAACATTTAATCTGTTAAAGAGCTTCGTATGCGGTTACAAAAGTATCCAGCACACGAAAAAACTCTCTCACTTTCTACACTCGTGGGTAAAACCGATGAAATATACGTATATGCTTCAGTCAAATATACACCTCGGTCTCCTCCGTTATCGTACATGGCCTTTTCTAATTTAACAAAGCCTGAGAGGTCAAAATTTGTTGAGAGATTCTTGCAGGTTTTGTTGCAATTCTCAATTTCTTTGTCCAGCTGCTCTTGAAGAGTTTGTTTATTTGTATCGTTATCACTATTAGATGAATCTAATGCGGAGGGCTGGCCAGTTATAGAGGGGTCAATGTGTTCGCTGGAAGTTCGGAACTTCAGTTGACGCAGTAAATTAACAATTATTTCAGAAATTTCTTCACTATTGGGCTTAGAAAATGTGGCGAGACGCGCGCTTGCGGCATAATAATGGGCCACCCATTCAACTAGTAGTTTGTGGAATATTCCACAGACGTTACATTGCGTGCGTTCAGAAAAATATAATAAAATCAAAATATTAAAAAAGAAGACATGAATATCGGAATTCCGCAATTATTTCAGTCAATTCCGGAACTGAAAAAATAGTCAAATTGATCCGGAATTCCGGAATTACGGAATTCCGGAATTGCATGCCCTAATTCTAAGTATTGGGAGAATTCAAAATTAAAAGTGTGTATGTCAAACAGATTTTCAGTTATAGGGGGTCTAAAGTGAAAGTATTTCGTAATGGTTCGTGCAAAATAACACAAGGCCTGTACGTTTGCCTTTTTCTGTTCCGAACTTGGCTTGACACTGTGCCGTGTGTCCAAGCAAGTGGCGAAGATGGCTGGTAGTTTGGTAACAAGACCTTTTAATTTGGACAACTGCAAATATATACGATCCTTACCTAAGTAAAACAGGTCAACGTTATCAACCGCAGTAGCAACTAAGAAGTTGGGTGCTAATGTAGAGAAGTAGTGATCTCTGAAGGTACCGTCCCCAATCAGCGAGGTGCGGAGGTACCGAGCTGATGGTAGTTCTGACCCATCTCTCGCTGGTCTCAAGGTGTTGCCTATAACAGAAGAATTGCTTACATAGGGCTTAATAGTTATAATATTATGAGGACTAGTCACAACCAGAATGTTATCAGCAGATAGGTGTACTTAGATTTAAAATGACAAGACTCCGCATTCGGAAAAGGTGCTTCAGTAGGGAGGATTTACAAATCGAAGGATCATCAAAAGACTCATCTACCTTATTTCTCCATTCTTCCTGGGTAGAAGAGGAAATCATGATGAAATCACTTCCCTGTTCTGCGCTGATCACTTATAGGTTCCCGTAAGGTTTTCCGTACCTGGTCCATAGTATGGTGGTAGGAGTCTCGGCAACGGCGTCACGCTGGCTCCCCGTGAGGGGTACTTGGGGTTGGTGCACGTCCCGTCCACGCGACGCCCCTCCTCCTTACGACATGGCTGCACAGCTATTGTGCACAAACTAAACAAAAAATTGACAGTCCGTTATTTATTCGTGATCTAATATGAAGATGGAAGATCGTGACTATTGAACATAGACCTGGATCGAAATAGTTAAAATATTAAGTCTATTGTTGTTCGCTATAATGAGAAACTTTCTGCCGACTTTACAATGTGGTCCTGCGATTTCCGGAATATCAAGTACCAGGCGCATTTAAATTGTTTTCATCACAGATCGGTACGGAAATTAAAAATTCTGTTAGAACACTATACATATAGCTACATTGGTCTGTGGATGGGTGACCATTTACCCTAGCGAGTTTCCTCCGTGCCTCGGAAAGCACGTAAAGCCGTTGGTCCCGGCTGTCATTTGTAGATCTTTGACAGTCGTTACCTACTGTTGGTCAGAAGCCAGAAAGTCTGACAACCAGTCTTACCAAGAGTATCGTATTACCCAGTTACTGGGTTGTGGAGGTCTGATAGGCAGTCGCTCCATGTAAAATACTGATATTCAGCTGCATCCGGTTCGACTGGAAGCCGACCCCAACATACTTGGGAAAAGGCTAGGGCAGATGACATATAGCTACATTGAATCATAGTCGCTAAAAGTATAGGGTGGAAAAGATACGCGTTTACAAGCGATTATTTTCTTATTATGCGACCACTAGACCAAAAAGGCAGTATAAAATAATAGGTATCAAAAATGTATTTACTGATATCGAACTACGTTGACTGATAAACTGAAAGTTTTAAATACCTACTGATCAAAAGGTCGCACGTTTGAACCGTGTAGGCGTGTGTGCTCACTTGTATATGGCAAAGACAATTATTGTTCACTCACCTCGTCCCATTGACGACGTTCGCCAGATAGTTACTCCGTTTCTCGGTGATAGGCTTTCCGAAGTACGCATCATATACAACAGGCGTCTCTTGTGCACACACAAACCCGAATATCACAAAAAATAACAACAAGACCTTCCAATCCATTGTTGGTACACACTATAACACGAATTTACTCAATACTACTAACATCGATTTTTGAGTAAGTCAACTAAAAAATAAAATAAAGTATACAATGTTAGTCGGGCAAATAAGAATGCCGTTTTGTAAAAATTATTACCTACAAAATAAAAAAAAAATCTTGGAGATAAAATTACACGTTTTTTTTATTTATGATTTTCTGTAAAACTTTAAAATGCTTGCGGCCTTTCCGACTAACCTTGTATAATTTTCCAAAATTCAGATTTTATTGCATGTAAATAAATTCTAGTAATTCCTTAAAACATGATCTTTTACTGGTATTGTTTAACACTGGACGGGATTATGCCTAATTAATGATAGTTTATGTTGTTTTTTATCTTTTGATAGTATCTAAACCATCTGATAAAAAATAGGCGAAAAAAATATTGCAAAAGACATAATTAAATGTGATAGAATAGAAGATTTGGAACAATGGAAGCCCGGCGAGATAACTGGTGGGCACGGCTAGCGTGGTGTCACTCTGCGCAGTCAGTTAACTCAGGGCACTAAAATGCTTGACGTTTAAGAACACTATGTTTTCTTTCTGAAATAAGTTTTTTGTTAAATTTAAAAGAATCCCATGCAGTATCAATCTGTGTCACCAGTAGACCACGGGTTTGAAGGAATTACACGAATTATACAACATGCATAACTAGTATAGTACTGAACTACTGAAAAGTCCGAGTGAGAACACGATTGTATTTATATCACGATTTACGTTCAGTGATTTGCATTGTGATTAAAGAGCTATGCAATTATATTATGAGCATTCTAACGAGGCTCTTGACCCATAAATGAGCGTTTATAAATCAGCCTGTTAGAATAATTAAATAATGTTCTAAAGTTAGTAATTATATACAATGTTACGAAAACTGACTATAATTATTGTAAATTACATTCACGCATGCAATTTTTTTTATGTTATCGTTTGGCAAATGGTTCAACGGCCCACCCGTTGGTTACCGCCGCTTCTACGTGGGCCATACTGAAAGTTTCTGGAATGGGCCACTCCCGTTAATAGTATTTAAAAAAGTAATTGCTATTTTTGAAAATGGAACTCTTTGGCTGTTATTATGTTTTATTATTTACGTCTGTCATTTGTTTTTCTTTGTGGCGCTAATTTTAAAATTGCGTGTTTTTTTAACGATGAATTTAAATTGAAAAAAAATTCGATGTATGATTTTTATGATTTTCGCTGTGGTTTAAGTTAACGAAAAAGTTGCCAAAGAATTTAAATTATCATTTGGTGATGAAGCCCCATTTCGTAGCACTGTGAATTTGTGATATACTTAATGAATTCAAGCGTGGACGTATTCATCTCCAAGACGATTCACGTGAAGGTCGGTCGGCAACAACGGTAACAGAAACTAACACTGATGCTGCACAACAACTAATTCACTCGGATAAAAAAGTTCAAAAACGACAGCGAGTAGACTGGTGTGATAATTTTTCCCCAATGGTTTCAAAATTGTCAAGGAAAATACTTTGAAAAATATAAACATTATAAGCGTTTTATTTTATCAGAATCCAGAAACTTTCAGTACGGCCTAAGTTTACGATAGACAACACCAAAAGGATTGTTGATGCGTTGCCAACCTTAAGACGAAGATGGAAAGTAACATGAGCCTGTAATTTCACTGGCACCATTCAAACGAGCAATGTTTGGCGGCAGAAATAAGTATGGTGGTAGTACCACTCTCGACGAACTCTTTCATAAGGAGCTCTACTACTACCTACTACTATTTGTACAATGTATCCCGTGTGGGGACAGGCTAAAGGCAGACTATACCGGCACCGCTCCAACCCAGCAATTAACTTGTCTTTCAAATTAGAGCATTAAATCGTGTGTCGTATGATATATTTCATAATGTTAATATGAAAAAGCCAACGGCGGGCAGTTAGCGCTCTTGCCGCTACCATATAACTCGACTCGCAGCCCGCGTGCTGCAAGCGAGCTGACCGCGTGCTTTCTGCGCGCCGATTCCGAGTCGCCAGCGAAACAACGTCGTTGCGCCGTCGCCCGCGCTCCTTTTATTTTCTTGTTCTTCGTCGAGAGCAATAGTGATTATTGCTAGTTCGCGCAATGTAAACCGAGACATTATGAAAACGTGCAAGTCCTAGACTTGTATAAGTGTAGGCGTTCAATCACAAATGCCGTATTATAACTACTGTGCTCGCGGTGACAGCAAGCTTGCACCTCGCGGCCGGCGCGCGGACTGTGAGCTTGCACCTCGCGGTCGACGCGTAGTTAGCGCGCTGGCGGCTAGCCGTAGCCTAAATTCGAGGCGACGCACGCTGGGAATAGTAGTGTGGTCTAATATTCAACAAAACATAGCAAGCTTCGTGGTAGGATCTTACGGTCCGCTGGCTAGCTACCACCCTCACATTAAGGTCAAGCACTTAACTGTGTTCCGTCGTGTGTCTGTGAGAGCCAGAGGGTTATATACGGGAATCTCGCTATATCTTTGTTACTTGGTTTTGCGTGCTCCATCTTAGACGCTGTTTGCGCTTACCACCAGGTGCAACTAAGGCCAAACGCTACCAAAATAAACAATAAAAAAAGATTTATTGTTTTCAATTAAGTATAGACAAAAGAAAAGATATCGCTGTTTTGCCTGAAATAGATTTTCAGGCACGCGCGACCTTAATTTCGTTCGAATATGCAAAACAATTAGTTGTAACGTTTAGTTTAATTTGCGTGTAGCAAATACTGGATCCTACTAATAACAGCATCTTGTTATCGTGTTTATTGATAAAGGTGCGTTAATGCACTCACCCTTGACCGATTGCTTCGTGATAGCAGTACAAACATTAAATCATCATATCAGGTAAGCGGTCATTGCTGGACATCAACCTCCTCTGTGAAAAACAATGTATTACCAATTACCACAGTGTACCTACTTACTACATACAGTGAGTTAACGCCCATACATTTGACAGGTCCTATGAAATGTCAAAATGATGTAGGGGCGGTGGTTATGTCCCGAGTATGCAGTATAGCTACTCGGGACATAACTTCCGCCCCTTCACCCCGCAACCCCCCGCACGATTGCTCTGCGACAATGTTCTACGTTGACCGACTGTAAGGAGTAAGATATAGGTAGACTGTGGTATTACTATCACCAGTACATCTGCAGAATGTGATGGCCTCTGATTGACCAATGACGCAAATCAGGGCGGTCATGTTTTTTTTTTAAATGAGTTATTAACACCGCGGACATTTCGTCCGCGCCTTTTTTTATCATTTATTCATATTGTTTACAGGTTTTGCTTGATTTTTGACGCTAGTGCATCCGCATGACATTTAGGATAGATACTTATGCTACTTATTCTATCTTAAGGCTATGTGAGTCCATCACATATATTTATATTTGTTTATATATATATATTTTTTTTTTTCATTAATTGACATATCACATATACATTTATTTTGTTGGAATGATTCTAAATTTTTACACGTTGAGATTTGGGTTTACTTAGTTGACAGTTACTATGGCTATTATACTATATTTCTTATACAATGCATTTTCTCTAGGAGATACATAGATTATAATAAATTATATCCTATGTATCTCCTAGAGAAGGGCGGCCATGTTGTTTTTTAAAATTTGCTTATAGAAAGAATACGAATTAACATTTACATTGTATGTGGGCGACATAGGTTAATGTAATATCGCCTTCGACTGTTCATTGTAGCGGTCACTGGGAGGCCCATGATCAGGAATGGACGAATATAAGCTGATAATATAATGATGATATAATGTAGGGGCCTCCAAACACATCATCGTAGGTATGTTAAGTCAATGGTTCAAGTTTTTTTTAGTAAGAGATACATTTTATTTTTTTTCATACAAGGGTATTATTTACATTTTTAACCTAAATTAATACAAACTAAACTAAATCTAAAGTAAAAACAAAGAAAAATTACATCCTACACTAAACTAAGAATATAAACTAAAGGAGTGCATCAAAATATTCCTCCGCATCGCTGTCTACTGGAAACGTGCCCAGAAGGCTGGCAGCGTTGTAACGTTGTATGGCAACGCTAATTCTCTGGCCGAAAAACAAGCCAGCCCTCTGGTCACGTGAAGTGTCGACCAGTCTTTTATTTATTTATACTTTCGCACATTGTACAGAGGCGGACTTAATGCCATAGGCATTTTCTACCAGTCGACCTTAGGGTGATGCAGAGAAAAACATGGTAGGTGCACTAAAAGAGCTTTTCCTATTTCCAAAATTTGGTTCAAGTTGTCACCTTCTTGCTATTTATACAAGGTGTTTTTTTTGATATCCCATAACTCTAGGGTATGATTCAGACCATATCAAAGAACCAACTGGCATATGAATTATTCTTCAATCATCATTTTTTTTTGTTTTCATGTTTCATACAAAATAATTCGACAAAGTCACGATTATTAATGTAAAACACCCTTACGTGAAATATGACAACGTCGCATTTTCTTAGCTTTAAATATGAATGATTGGTTTGAATAAAAATGAATTACTCTTATTTATCAATGAAACTTAGATACCTATAATTTAATTATGATTGATTAAGTATATCTTCGAAACTATGCATTTTTGGACCACCTATTCTAGGAGATTTTGTGTTCTTTTTACTTAAATAATATAACCCTAGAGTTATATATTATTACATTAGTCTGTAAGCCTTCTTAAAAGTAAATAAAAAAAAAAACGGTATTAGGTATTGAATGCTCTACACCATTCTTTATAACTGGTGTAGCAGACGTGCTCAGGAGATCCTAGGGCCGTCTGCTACAAGTACATTACAAAGTCAAGCAAGTTGAACCACTATTATGTTAAGTGGATTGGCATACTAAATCATCCTTAACCTATGGGTCTATAAGTGTAGAACACATTCAGGCATAACCCAGAATCATTGTTGTTTTAGCGCACAGGAGGAGGCTGCTGGCTGCGCAGCGCATGTACTGAACGCACATGAACGGCGCGCGAAGACGTACTTGTTTGGTCGGCCGATAATGAAACAGTTTATTCCATCTTATAATTTTATTACAAAATTCAAACTTTGGTCGCTGGTTTTTGGTTCCTAGGACATGATGGGTCCCTCCATTTGTTAAGATTTATGCCTGGGATCTCATTGCATGGCACTGGATAGTTCCTGGAAGTGGAGAAAATAATGCTATAATGTAGTAGATACTTATTATTTTAAATGTAGGTACTACAACCGGCTTCTTTGATTTCTAATCTATTTAGATAGCGTTTTGAAGATGGAAAGTTTAGTATAATCTCTCAACTAACAAAAGGATTTGGATAAAAATGTGTTAAGAGTAAGAATGTAGGTATCTCGTACTGTATGCACATAGAGAACTTTTCCGGAAGATTATTCCGTAGTAAAGTCCTTTACCAAGGTCCTCTCCTGTAGAAAGCTGCTGGCTGTATCTCTTTGACGTCATCTCCGCTGTCACACAGCACGCGTGCTATGCTCGTCTTCCGCACTTCGTTCAGTTGAGCTGAAACAAGTTGTGTATTGAAGACCTTATGGATGTACATAATATCACGATATCAAACAGGACTCAACTGGACAACGAGTCTGTGACGACTCAGTTAATGTGATAACATCTTTTTTTTTTTTTTTTTTATCGTGGGAAAATCCTCATGGATACCCTTCGCCTGGGGAAGGCGAAGGGTTATGCCGGACTCTTACCGGCTAAAAACCCACGGTGTTCCTTCTTCTGACCCTTGGCCGAGGTCACGGGATTCGCAGCTGCATGCACCGCAACCCCGGCAGGCCTCGGTCCGCCAGCCCCTGGCGGACCTCTCCTTCTGTGGGGCCTTGCCCCACGTCCTCCTGAGAGGCGCGCACGGAACACATGCGCGCCGCCTTCTCGGGCCTGTTACTAGTCGGGCGACGGGTCCCCTAACCCGTCGCCCGCAGGCCACACACTAGGGTGGCCGGAGATCGTCGCGCGCCCTCCGGCGGCGCCCGGTGCGTCTGGCGCGGGAAGGGAGAGTGGCCGTCGCCTCTCTCTCCCTCTCCGCTCCCTCCTTGGTCGCCATCACCACCTCGCAAAAGGAGGTGACGGCTTCCCACGCACTCTCGCTCCCGACCATGGACAGAACCACGGCCGAAAGCGAGAGGTCACCACCGATCGCCGCGACTAGTTCACGGCGCTGCGTCGCCCACGCACGGCATTCCTGCAACGTGTGCATCGCCGTGTCTTCCGGGCAGTCGACGCAGTGGTGACATCCGGGCGTCTGCTCCCGGCCTATGCGACACAGGTACTTCCCGAAACATCCATGTCCCGAAAGCACCTGCGTCAGCCGAAAGCTGAGGGCGCCATGCCGCCTCTCCAGCCACTCCTCCATAACGGGTCTTACCGCCGCTATTGCGGCGTGCCCTGCGCTGGGTTGCGCAAGTCGTTCTCTCCACTCGGCCACTAGGATCTGGCGGAGCTCACTCCGCTCAGGCGCCTCCTCGCGCTGACGATATCTCAGCGCGAGGGCCCTCGCCTCCAGATCCCAGGGCATCGATCCGGCTAGGAGGCATGTGATAACATCTTGCCAACTCAAAATGTTTGCACAGAGTAGAGAGCTTCCTGTTTTGGAGTCACTTATGGCCAGACTTATAAATCTACTGTAGACATTCTAGAGCGTATAATATGTGCTAGATGCAAATAAAGTTTAGGTGATGTTTGTGACTCAATCACGCTAAAATAGCGTATCCTATAAAACTTTTCACGAGGAAGATACCGCCAGCAGAAATGTGCTGTTGTTGATTACACCAAACACTTACGAATCGTCAAAGCAGCTGGGAAGTCTCCGTGCTCAAAGAAGAACTTGTCAGAGCGTCTCCACAGCTTCAGGTTTTCTACCATGATGCAGTACAACGTTGGGCCCACGTAGGTGCCCGGCATGAACCGCTCTATGTAGATAGCTACGATGACCTCCACGTCTTCTATGTAATCGTAGATACGACGAAGCATTTCTACTTTCTGGAAGCGATATACACTTCTCATCAAAAAAATCGAAACACTTCCGAAATTATCTTTGTGGCGACAATTAAACAAAAACAAGCATAAATTCACTATAGAAAAAACATAATTTAGTAGCTGGAAGTTTGGCCTTTACAATGGTGTACGAAACTTCCAAAAATTTGTTTTTTTGTTTTCAATTTTTATCCTTTAAATGAATGGAACATTGTTTTGAGATAAACGTGTGTTTAGAGTTGGAGTACATTTGTCGTGCAAAAAACGAAAAATAACGCATTACTTTAAAATTTTCTTTTTGTAATTTCTTGATTAGGCTCTGTGACGTCTGATAAAAAGTTTTTTTTCTAACACACATGCATACTTCACCCGCAGCAGTCGCCCAAGTAGGGGCATTGCTGGATTCTGGGACTAGTCAGCGTGTTGTGGCTGCAATCTTGCATCTAAGCCACTTGTCTGTTCAAAGAGTGTACCAACGCTATCGGGAGACTGGTTTATTTACGCGCCATCCAGGATCTGATAGGAATCGGCTCACTTTTGAGTGAGACGGCCGATTTATTGCAACCGTTTGTTTGCAAAATCGACGCCTTCGCGCTTTTCAACTGCAGCAGCAGCTCCTTGTTGTTCGAAGGGTGACTGTAAGTGACTCTACGATTTGAAGAAGATTGAAGGAACGTAGACTGGTACCACACAAGCCAGCTAATGGGTCAAAATTAACAACAGACCATCGAAGAGCGCGCCTTAACTTTGCACTTGTGTACTTAAATTGTTCAAATCTACAAATGAGCAAGGTTCTCTTTTCTGACGAAAGTAAAATTATGGAACATCAACATAAGGAATTCTAAACCTTATGCTACCTACTATTAAATGGCATTTAGTATTTATTTTAAAAAAAACATGTTTTTCTAATAATCCATTCAAAACAAAAACTTGCGAGGTGTTTCGATTTTTTTTGGTGAGCTGTTCGATGGTCTGTTGTTAATTTTGACCCATTAGCTGGCTTGTGTGGTACCAGTCTACGTTCCTTCAATCTTCTTCAAATCGTAGAGTCACTTACAGTCACCCTTCGAACAACAAGGAGCTGCTGCTGCAGTTGAAAAGCGCGAAGGCGTCGATTTTGCAAACAAACGGTTGCAATAAATCGGCCGTCTCACTCAGAAGTGACCCGATTCCAATCAGATCCTGGATGGCGCGTAAATAAACCAGTCTCCCGATAGCGTTGGTACACTCTTTGAACAGACAAGTGGCTTAGATGGAAGATTGCAGCCACAACACGCTGACTAGTCCCAGAATCCAGCAATGCCACTACTTGGGCGGCTGCTGCGGGTGAAGTATGCATGTGTGTTAGAAAAAAAACTTTTTATCAGACGTCACAGAGCCTAATCAACAAATTACAAACAGAAAATTTTAAAGTAATGCGTTATTTTTCGTTTTTTGCTCGACAAATGTACTCCAACTCTAAACACACGTTTATGTCAAAACAATGTTCCATTCATTTGAAGGATAAAAATTGAAAAAAAAAAACAAATTTTTGGAAGTTTCGTACACCATTGTAACGGCCAAACTTCCAGCTACTAAAATATGTTTTTTCTATAGTGAATTAATGCTTGTTTTTTGTTTAATTGTCGCCACAAAGATAATTTCGGAAGTGTTTCGATTTTTTTGATGAGAAGTGTATTATGAGTTAGTAAGAACAGTGTATCAATAATAGACTTCGAGACTTCGACTTTAGAGAAAGATGTTTTGTACAGAACACCGCATGGTTCTGCACAAAATATCTTGTTCGCAAGACGAGCATTGCTGGACATTGGTCATCTCCAAAGATTTGAACAACGGACGGTTTTGATTCGTCTGCGTTCAACGAGTCCCCAAAAACTTTAACAGGTCGTTGCTGCATTGATTGGGTCGTCATCCCACACTCAATTTTCAGTTCATCATTCAGCCGAAAGACGTCTACTGCTGGACATAGGCCTCCCCTAAGCATCGCCACATCGACCATGTTGGAGGGATTTGCCATAATCGCCACGCTTGGCAGGCGGGTTGGCGATCGCAGTACGGTTGTTAATATACTCAGAAAACGCTGCTGCTCACCCTCTAGTGAATCCCTTAGTTACCTTTTACGACACCCATGGAAAGAGGTAGTGCTATTCTTTACGTACGGCACCACACGGAGGATTTTCAGTTAATCGTTAATAATTGAAAATCCTTTATTTTTATGCTTAATTTACAAGGTGAATTACAATAAATACAGCAAACCAGTTTACCAGCAAAATATACTTGCAGATTCTGACTGCAAAACTTACATCTTTATCGATAGTATCATAGAAGTCCTCCCAGTTCTTAGCTGGCTTCAGTCCGCAGAACTTTCGGTAGTGGTTGTAGGGCGCTAGACCAGCGTCGCGGCCTCTCATAATGTCGGTAGCCGGAAGATCTGCTGCCGCCTGCCAGCCTCCAAAGTAACGTTCTGCAAGCTGTTGAAATGAAAGGCTCCGTGAAAGGAAGAAAGTAACATAAAAGAGAATATTTAAAAAATATATGAACATTTAATATAAAGTTTATATAATAAGTGAATCATATTTCATAAGTCCTTGCACCAGTTTGGACCGGTTAAAGGTCATGCAGCTGCCACATGCACTAGTCACATAACGCTGTCGTCAGCTATCTGTGCGCAGCCGCAGTCATGCATAGTTTGCATGTGGCGTGATAAATGTCGCCAAAGGCACTATCATACATAATACGCGCGTATTGCGTGAATGCGCGTGAATATCACCCGCGTGTATGCCGCTGCGTGAACAGTCAAGACAAGTGCCCATCTGTAAAAGCTAAGTGCAATAGGGGTCGATGATGGAATTCGGTTGTGTTGAATATAATTACATCGGGGGCCACGACGTAGTCAAGCTTATCCGCGGGTTGTATCAGGGCTCCCTGCGTGATTTCTGCCTCGGTTTTGTTGACGCTTAGGACGCCGCTCCTCAGCTCGTCGCCTGGTACTGGTCTATTGCCAACATACGTGCTGTTCCTGTACAGCCTGATCGGAAACAAATTTAATTATTTCTGTACTAATTACTAATCTTTGTTATGCTTCCAGCTAAACCACATGCAGTTGTTTTTTTTTTTACACTGTTCTATGTACATCCGCCCTCCACAATCAAAATTTATTATTAGATACAGATATCATAAGTTTAGACGGTTTTCAGAATTTCGAGTTTCCAACTAATTGTAATGTCCACTGCTGAACAAGGTTCTGCCTAATGACTATTACACAGGTCCGGCGCCCCATCCTCTTGAAATTATCTCTGAACTTTCAACGTCACTGAAGGGGAAGAGACATGTGACCCACGTGAGACAGATGACTTACTCCAGGGCGCCCGGTTGAATGTTGTGGAACCATCGGGTGCCAATGATGTATTCCCGGAGCACGCCAGGCTCGTAGCGAGCGTCGAAGTCGTTAACGTATCCGTTTGTCTCGTATATTATGCCTTCCGCTAGAGAATTCTTGCGACCTGAGAGAAACCAGTAATATTTTGTAGCTTGAGGTAATATTTAAAAGGTTAACATGTACCAACAAGTAGAATCAAGCAAAACATATGTTTATTTTTTCAAGCCATGCGAGGAAGCACACAGACTACAGTTCTTACCAAGAAGGTCTGAAACCAGTTCATAATAGAATATATACTGATACTGGGCTATATTGATTTGTCTAGCCATCTGGAACAGTTTCTCGTCCTCCCAACAGGGGTTTATCTCAGCCAAACGACGAGCTATTCGGTTGTGTTCCCTGAAGAACCACATTGACGTTATGAAGCTCCCTGGCAATAAATTGGCCCCGAAATCATCTCCTGCAAAATGTTATTTAGAAATTAATTTAATCTACGCTAAAGACCGAGAGTTGAGAAAACTTCAGAACGTAGAGGAAGCCAGGATAACGCTAGAAAGATAAATTCGTTTGAAAGCTTTTTCTACTGTACATTGTCATTAGGATACAAAAAAACATTGCTTCGGTATGTCAACGCGCCAAAGCCTGAAGTTGAATCGAAAGAAAATGATCATCTTCTGCTATTCGTAAATGCATACCGTAGTTATAGCAGCTGAATTCCGGGGGTCTATTGTTTATGCAGAAGACGCTGTTTCCCTGTGGTACTTCCCGGTCACCTTCCATCCTGAAAGCTAGTTCACCTCCTTGGTTCGACCTGATCATTCGGATCCTCTCTTCTCTGTAGCCGTAGATTAGAGAAAGGTCTAGTAGAGGAGTTACCACGGAGTACTGTGAAGGACAAAGTTAATGGTGATTTAATAGTCGTTGTGTAGGAACCTAAAATCATCTTACAGATTGTGAAAATGAGTATACGATAAGAATTTTAGGAACTTACTCTATCAGCAGGCAAAGAGTTGGGTAGACAGCCAAAGTCCTGAAAATTGATGACCCTAGTCAGGTTGAGACATCTGATGCCAGTGAGGCGGAGGTAAGGGTCGTCTTCCGGCACAGGAATAGGGATGCAGATAGGGTTCTCACGGTTTGGAGTGTTGCCAACGCAGCAGTCGCTTACAATCGCATATCGAACTGTGACAGAATCAGTGATAAACTGTTTTAAATGAGTAGAATTTCAAGAACTGTCGAATGATAAGTTATTTTATTTAAAGTCAAGTGCATTTTGTACATTTTCCTATAGCGATTTTCTAAGTTGCCATATTAATCATTAATCAAGTCAGCTGTTTAACAAAGTGGATTTTTGCAACATATTATAAAACCATAGGACATGTTTCCCAAGTTTCAGTTGACACTCGATTAGAACATATTTTAGTCTATATAGGGTGTAAACGGATTCGTGTAATGTTTGGTTGATTTGTATTCCGGTAATTATGGGTTGGCAATGGAGCCTAGATTTATCCGAGCAAATCCAAAGTATGTTATACGGTTCAGCCTTCCATAGACGGTATGTGTGTTCCAAGTAGATATAAATATTATATTGTTTGTATGGTCGGGTGTGATTGTGTATGTGTGCCATTTACTGGAAGGCTTTCTCCGCTTCCCTATAACTAAACGCAGGTGTAAGAAACCTCGGCGAAGTCAGATGTAGAGATATTAAAGATACATGATATCAAAGTAGATTATAGTTATTGTACATAAACAATAATATCAGCCTGAGATAAATATAGTTAAACACTCACCCATTCGTTCACTCATGCACTCATGGAGATTCGCACTTGCACACTTTATTAAGCTAAACTATAATAACTTAAACTAGTTATAATAGCCTCTTGCCCTTACGACTTCCTAGCTGGGTTTGATCAACTCTCCTAGTTAATATTAAGTCTACTAGCCTATGGCTCTGGTGACCGTCCCTCCTAGTGGTCTAAAAACCGACTGGTGACCGTACCCTACCGTGGTGTCAAACCAACTGCCTTTCCTTGAATCCTTGATATTCCATTTCACGTCGCGAAGACCATATCCCCATACTTTCGCGCAATAAATCTATTGCCCTTTTTTGCTCAGTTCCTCAATTGTTTCTAAGAGTCGCTCTTAATGTGGCCCTTGTATTATGCGTTGCATTCGGGGTTTCACATTTCATCAATTTCTTTAGAGTTTGTAACATATTTTATCTTAAGAGATGGCTGGCACTTGTCTCTAGTCTGTTTCCCATAAACTAGAGATTCAATGTGTTCCTAAGAGGCCCGATATTATATTACGGTTTTAAAATAAATAAATATATTTGTTAATAATTGGACAATTAAGTAGTAAGTAGACTCCGAAATCGTAATGTGAAAAAGGGGCCAAGTTCGGTACAAAGAATTATTTTGTTTAAGATTCTAAGTAATTTAAGGGGGGGGGGGGGGGGGTTAATAGACACACAAAATTACAAATCTGTATGTCAAACAGAATTTAAGTTATGGGAGGTCGAAAGCATCTCATAATGGTTCGTGCAAAATAACACACGACCGGTATGTCTAGATAAGTGAGTAATAAAGATTGCTAGTGGTCTGGTAACGAGGCCTTTTAATTTGGACGAATGCAAGTATAAGTATAAGATCCTTACTTAAGTAAAACAGGTCGATGTTATCAATTGCAGCAGCAACTAAGAAGTGGGCTGCTAAAGTAGAGAAGTAGTGATCTCTGAAGATGCCGTCCCCAATCAGCGCGGTGCGGAGGTACCGAGCTGATGGTAGTTCTGACCCGTCTCTCGCTGGTTTCAAGGTGTTGCCTGTAACAGAAGAATTAATTACACAGGCCTTTATAGTGATAATATTATGAGGACTAGTTTATAACCAGAATGTTACCAGCAGATAGGTGTCCTTAGATTGAAAATGCCAAGACTCCGGATTCGGAAAATGTGCTTCAGTAGGAAGGATTTCAAAATTTAAGAATCATCAAAAGACTCATCTAACTTATTTCTCCACCCTTCCTGGGTAGAAGAGGAAATCATGAGACTTCCCTGTTCTGCGCTGATCACTTATAGGTTCCTGTAAGGTTTTCCCATACCTGATCCATAGTATGGTGGCAGGAGTCTCGGAAACGGCGTCATGCTGGCTCCCCGTGAGGGGTACTTGGGGTTGGTGCATGTCCCATCCACGCGACGACCCTCCTCCTTACGACATGGTTGCACAGCTATTGTGCACAAACTAAACAAAGAATTGTCAGCAGTTAATATATTTGATTCTAATGTCATGATGGAAGATCCTGACTATTGAACATAGACCTGGATCGCAATAGTTAAAATATTAAGTTGTTCGCTGTAATGAGAAACTTTCTGACGATTTTCAACTTTACAATGTGGTCCTGCGCTCCGTGGAATATGAAGCAAGTACCTGACGTATTAAAGTTTTGCGGTAATTCGAAATTCTGTTTGTACACTATACCTACATTGTATAATAGTCGCTAAAAATGGTATCAGGACACTTGCGCGAAAGACATTTCCGCGAAAGACACTTGCGCGACTCCCTTTGCGCGACTAGACAAATGCGCGAATGGACTTTTGCGCGACTAGACATTTGCGCGACTAGACACTTGCGCGACTGGACGTTTCCGCGACTAGACTGTTACGCGAACCCACTTGCGCGACCGACACTTGCGCGACTTACTTTTCCGCGAAAGACATTTGCGCATATATGCTTCCGCGATAGGACACTTGCGCGACATTTATTACGCAAAGGATTTAGGGCAAAATCCGAGAAATGAGATTCCATACCATCACGCCTGTATTCTCCGAAGGGTACGACAGAGGTGTTTACTAAGTATGTGACTATATGAACCGATTTATTACTTTATCTAAATAAAATTCATAAAGGGTAGTTTAAGTTGTAGTTTTAATATCTCACAAGTTTTCCCTCCAGAGGGCGGGGGCGGTCAAAATAAAAATCCAAGATGGCGGCTGTGAAAATTTACAAAATATGTGACATGGGTGTCGTGTCCACGATTTTCGGGGGTGCTGATGACGAAAATGAGGAAACGACAAAATCCAAGATGGCGGCTGTGAAATTGTACAAGATATGCGTCATGGATTTTGACGTTGACCTCATTTTCGTCATCAGCACCCCCGAAAACCATGGACACGACACCTATGACACATATTTTGTAAAATTTCACAGCCGCCATCTTGGTTTTTGACGTTGACCTCATTTTCATCATCAGCACCCCCGAAAACCGTGGACACGACATCCATGACGCATATCTTGTAAAATTTCACAGCCGCCATCTTGGATTTTGTCGTTTACCTCATTTTCGTCATCAGCACCCCCGAAAATCGTGGACACGACACCCATGTCACATATTTTGTAAATTTTCACAGCCGCAATCTTGGATTTTGACGTTGACCTCATTTTTGTCGTCAGCTCCTCCGAAAGCCGTGGACTCGACACCCATGAGGCATATTTTGTGAAATTTCACAGCCGCCATCTTGGATTTTTATGTTGACCGCCCCCGCCCTCCGGAGGGAAAACTTGTGAGATATTAAAACTTTAAACAACTTAAACTAGCCTTTATGAATTTTATCTAGATATTGTAATAAATCGGTTCATATAGTCACATACTTAGTAAACACCTCTGTCGTACCCTTCGGAGAATACAGGCGTGATGGTATGGAATCTCATTTCTCGAATTTTGGCCTAAATTCTTTGCGTAATAAATGTCGCGCAAGTGTCCTATCGCGGAAGTATATACGCGCAAATGTCTTTCGCGGAAAAGTAAGTCGCGCAAGTGTCGGTTGCGCAAGTGGGTTCGCGCAACAGTCTAGTCGCGGAAACGTCCAGTCGCGCAAGTGTCTAGTCGCGCAAATGTCTAGTCGCGCAAAAGTCCATTCGCGCATTTGTCTAGTCGCGCAAAGGGAGTCGCGCAAGTGTTTTTCGCGGAAATGTCTTTCGCGCAAATGTACCAGATCCGCTAAAAATACAAGGTGAAAAGATAAGTGTTTACAGGCGAACATTATCGATGTATATAAAAATGAATCCTTATTTCCCTTGGTCACGGCCCACGCGTGAGCGGCGGGACCGATTTCGCAAATATTTTTTTTTTGTTTTGTTCGTAATTGTCAGGAGAAGGTTCTTATGAAAGAAAATTGTGATATTTAAAAAAACAACGAAATTATCTCAGTACTAGCTTTTGCCGGCGCGCCGGCTTCGCTCACGTTAATTTAGGTAGTATTTGACAATCAACTCTTAACACACTACTAAAGTTTTTATAGTAATATAATTCAATCATGATTCGAAAGACACGTGGCGCCATCTATTAACGTTATTGTTGTTTTCCTCGGGAACAGTACTTTTTTTCGGGATGAAAGGTACCCTATATCCGTGTTTGTACACCTGACAACGTATATTATGCATTTCAGGATGATCGGTTCAGTGGTTTAGGCGTGAAAAGGTGACAAACAAACAAACTTACTTTCGCATTTATAATATGAGTTAGGATTTAGTTTTTTAGGGTTCGGTACCCAAAGGGTAAAATCCGTCTGTCACCAGGCTGTATCTCATGAACCGTGATAGTTAGACCGTTGAAATTTTCACAGATGATGTATTTCTGTTGCCGCTATAACATCAAATACTAAAGAACAGAATAGACAGAACAGTACGGAACCCTTCGTGCTCGTGCGCGAGTCCGACTCGCACTTGGCCGTTTTTTTTTTAAAGAATGCCCCTTTTTTTATTCAGTGTAGCTTCTCCAGTTAACTGACTGCGCGGAGCGATATAGAGTTAAGTAGTAGTGCCCACCAGCTGTAATACTGGGCTTTCATTAATTTACGCGTAGCATTTACTTAAATGTTTTATCTTAAAATATACTTAATACTAAAGAAAAAAAAGTTTTTTTTTCGTTACTCTATATCAAGTGCAAGGTTAATCTATGCCAGTAATAGATCTTGTGGTTTTTAGGGTTCCGTACCCAAAGGGTAAAACGGGACCCTATTACTAAGACTCCGCTGTCCGTCCGTCCGTCTGTCACCAGGCTGTATCTCATGAACCGTGATAGTTAGACAGTTGAAATTTTCACAGATGATGTATTTCTGTTGCCGCTATAACAACAAATACTAAAAACAGATTAAAATAATTATTTAAGGGGGTTTTATGGGAAAAACAAACGTGATTTTTTTGCCGTTTTTATAGATAATAGTACGGAACGCTTCGTGCGCGAGTCCGACTCGCACTTGACCAGTTTTTTTTTAAAGAATGTGCCTTTTTTGTGAGTTAGTGTAACGCCTCCAGTTAACTGACTGCGCGGAGCGATATAGAGCTAAGTAGTCCGCCAGCTGTAAAACCGGGCTTAAATGTTCTATCTTAAAATATAATACTAAAGAAAAAAAAAAATTTTTTTTGTTACTCTATATCTGCCAGGTGAATCTATGCCAGTAATAGATCATGTGGTTTTTAGCAATTACCGAATTTGTTTACACACTGTAGAGAAAGACATTTATTGTTCACTCACCTCGTCCCATTGACGACGTTCGCCAGATAGTTACTCCGTTTCTCAGTGATAGGCTCCCCGAAGTACGCATCATATACAACAGGCGTCTCTTGTGCACACACAGATCCGAATATCACAAAAAATAACAACAAGACCTTCCAATCCATTGTTGGTACACACTATAACACGAATTTACTCAATACTACCAACATCGATCTTTGAGGTAGGTCTAACTAAAAATAAAATAAAGTATACAATGTTAGTCGGAAAGGGGGTAATAATCCGAAAGCAGGGCAAAGAAGAAAAAAAGGTTGTCGCTTTGTAAAAAATAATACCTACAAAATAAAAATAAAACTTTGGAGATAAAATTACACTTTTTTTTTATTTATGGTTTTCTGTAAAACTTTAAAATGCTTGCGGCCTTTCCGACTAACCTTGTATAATTCTCCTAAAGTCTGATTTAAAAGTTCTATTTCTAATTATAATAATATATGGATTACGTACAGCTTGTAAAAAAATCGAGTAATTCCTTAAAACATGATCTTTTACTGATATAGATTAATATTGCACGAGATTATGCTTAATTAAACATGAAATTTTATGTTTTTTGTCCACAATAAAAAAAGACAAAAAAAAATTGCAAAATTAATTATAAAATGTGATTGAACATTTTAGTGCCACACTCCGCACAGTCAATTAACTTAGGGCGCTAAAATGTCTGATGTTAGAACACCATGTTTTCTTTTTTAAATAAGTTTCTTTTAAATCCAAAATAATCCCTTGCAGTATCAATCAGTATCACCAATAGACCACGTTTTGAAGGAATTACACGAATTTAGATACAACATGTATAACTAGTATATATAGTACTGAACTACTGAAAAGTCCGAGTGAGAACACGATTGTATTTATATCACAATTTACGTTCAATCATTTTCGTTGTAATTAAACAGCTAAGCAATTACCTATATTTTGAGCATTCTAACGAGGCTCTTGACCTATAAATGTGCGTTTATAAATCAACCTGTTATAATATCGTTAGTTATGAAGACTGACTACCTATCAAATTGTTGTAAATTAAGTTCATGCATTATACATCGCACGATACAGTTTTTATTGTAATCGTTTGGCAAACGGTTCGACGTACGATAGACAACACAAAAAGGATCGTTCCGTTGCCAACCTTACAGACGAAGGTGGAAAGTAGCATGTGCTTATAATTTCACCGGTACCCTTCAAACCAGCAATGGTGCTTGGCGGTAGAAATAGGTATAGTGAATGAACTGTTTTACGAGGAGATCTTCTGCCACTATTATAAAACAATGTGGCTAAGCATATGCTGAGACGCAGGTGACGCAGGTGCACGCAGCGCAGGGCAGAGCAGATTTTGTAATGCATGAACGTACTAAGAGCTGCGTACGCTGCGGCGCAGGCGCGTGCGACGCAGACGTGCATCTGCCCTGTTCTGCGCCTCGTTGTAGTGCCGGCACAGATTTCTGCGCGACGCGTGCATGTCGACACGTGTTTTTACTGCTAATTCGAATTTTATTGCAATGACAGAACATATAATTAAATTAGTGATTTGTGAACCTTGTTTGTATGATACTAGTCATCCAGACTATTATTAAAAAACGGTCGTCAACTCAAACACGTCTATTCTTTGTACTAGTTAAAACTCGAATGTGTCTTAGAGCTGCGTCGCAGCATCTGGTCGTGGCCTATGTCTGCTTCGCTGCCCTGCCCTGCAAAATCTGTACTGTGCTGTGCTGCGTCACCTGCATCCTAGTTAGGGTTGCCAACCCTACAATATAATATAGTATCCTATTATATTAGAGGCCCGACTACTATATTTCCGAAAGAAGTATATAGTAGGCGAAATATATTTTAAAGGCATCAAACTCAAAGCTCGCTGGGAATAAATGTGTGTTATAAGATTCAACAAAACCCAGCGCGCCCGGTTGCCACCTGGCTAGCTGCTGGCTAGCTACCTGGCTAGCCGTTGTACCACCCTGACATTAAAGTCCGGCCAAGCAGTTTACTGTGTTCCGTTGTGTGTATGTGATAGTCAGAGGGGAATCTCGCTATATCTTCGTTCCTTGTTTCGCATTGGTGTGCTTCATCTTGCACCATGTCTGTGCTTACCATCAGGAGCAACTAAGGCGACCCGCGACTAAGACAAACAAAGAAAAAAAACTTCTATTCAAATATACAAGGTGTAAACGAATTCATGTAATTCCTTCAAACTGCGTGATCTACTAATGACACAGATTGACCAAGCACTGGTTTTTTTCAGTTGCAGCAAAAATATATTTGTATAAAAATAACCTGATTTTCTGTTTCTGAGTCATTTTAGCGCCCCAAGTTAACTGACGGCACGGAGCGATATCGCACTAGTCGTGCCTGCCAGCTGCGTCGCCGTGGTTTCAATCATTTATTTTTTATTGAAACATTATGAGGTGGTTTAGATACGATGAATTAACCGTACCGCAAGTTTTTTTATTTTTTTAGTCTATCTAAATCCCGTTCGGTTTTAATCTATATCATTAATAGATCATGTAGTTTGAAGGAATTACACGAATTCGTTTAAATCCTGTATACAATCTTCTTTACAAAGTATAGACAACAAATGAAAAGATATCGCTGTTTTGCATGACACAGATTTTCGGGCACGCGCGCTGTTATTCGTGCAAATATGTAGAACAATAGTTGTAATGTTTAGATTAATTTGCGCGTAGCACATACTGGATCCTACTAATAGGCATCTTGTTATCGTGTTTATTGATAAAGGTGTGGTAATGCGCATATCCTTGATCGATTACTTCGTAATCGCAGTACAATAAATCATCATATCAAATAAACGGTCATTGTTAGACATCGACCTCTTAATTGACCAATTCCTCTTGGTAAAGGAATAATTGGTAATCGGAATAGGTATTTAATAAAAGCGATTATTAAATCGATCCTTTCTCGAGCATTAAAATTCTTTAAATCATGCATTAAAGCGATCTTGCAGGCCATCCTCACGCAACAATTCTTTGTTCGGCCTTTACATCATCGCTAAAAGGTATGTACAGTAGGGGAATGAAAAGGTTCGTCAATTTTCAAATTAATTCATTTAGGGCCGATTTTTCAATCGTCAGATAATTTTAAACTAAAGAATAAATAAGACGGTTTGACATATTTTCTATACAGAAGCTGTCAAAACGTCAAACTTATTCCCTATATTGTTTTCACGATAAGAAGATTAAAATGACACATGTCAATGGGAGTTGCTAGACATGTGACTGTAGTCGATTCAACTATCGATAAAATTTGTAAAATTTCAGCGAGAATTTGACAAATTATTGTAATGTGATTTTATGTACATTTCAAATACTTGTGATTTAAGTAATTAGGATTAAGTCAATTAGCATGCATATCTTCAACAATAGACGATTACGTGCTGATGTGATAATGAATCCAGCAGGTATGGGATGAGTGAAAATAAATGTTTATATAAGCCCAGTAGCCGGGTCGCGAAAAAGAGGTTTATCTTGCGAAAGGTTCGTCGGTCCTGAATTTTGGATGTGTTATGTTAGGTGTTTTTATGAAAAGCCAACAAACAGACACACGACAGAGAGAGAAATAGACAGCCAAACAGAAAGACAGACATGGGCTTCAAACCTATAAAATACCCCTGATTTTGAGTCGGGAATGAAAAATAAGAATTTAATTTTCTACAAAATTGATGTGAATAATTTTTGGCATAAAACCCATAAGGAGTTATTTAATAAAAACTCATTTTTGGGTTCTTTAACCTAAGATGGCAAAGCGCGCCGAGGTCACTCAAGGTACAAAATTTGTAATTTTTATAAGAACACATCCATAACACGCATTTAAAATTTAGGACTGACCGACCTTTTGCAAGGCAACAGGGCTTTATTGAGCCTTATTTTAATTATTCAATCAACTGAGCCTATCGTCTATTATTATTACGATAGTCAAAATATTCATTCTGTTAATATAAATTTATCGAAATTATTTTATCGATATGCACGTCTCTGGCAACTGGTACCATCTGACGCAAGTTTGAAAACGCGTCGGGGTTTTTTCAAAATCATATCTATACATATAATAAAACAGTAAAAAAACTGTGTCTGTACATTGAATATATTAAAAAAACAATAGTTGAGGGGGGTTTAGAAACAGTAAGAGAGCACGAATCCAAAAAAAAAAATCTGTCTGTTTGTCTGTTTGTCTGTGTGTCTGTTTGTTTGTACACGCTAATCTTTGGAACTACTGGACGGATTTGAATGGTTTTTCTTTTGTTGTATAGGAATTAAGTCTGGGCAACATATAGGCTATAATTTATCTTGGAAACTTGAACACCTGATGCAGAACCGTAACAGACCAACTAAACTATAAGAGATACAAAGATGGTACCATAGCCAAAATTGTTCCACATGATGAGCATTTTCTGCTGAGAGAATAAATTTGAAGATCTGGAACACCTGATGTGGAACTCCAAGAGCTCAGCTACACTATAACAAATACAGGAATGACGTCTTAGCAAGAGTTGTTCAGCCTGATGAGCACTCTCTGTTGACGTATAAAAATTGAAGATCTGGAACACCTGTTGTGGAATTCCTAGCGCACAGCTACACTATAACATATATAGGAATGACGTTTTAGCAAAAGTTATTTAATCTGATGAGCACTCTCTGTTGACTTATAAAAATCGAAGATCTGGAACACCTGTTGTGGAATTCCAAGCGCCCAGCTACACTATAACATATATAGGAATGACGTCTTAGCAAAATTTGTTCGGTCTGATGGGCATTTCCTGTTGTCTTATAAAAATCGAAGATCAGAAACATCTGATGTGGAAATCAAAGCTATCACTAATTTCACTGTATAATTATAAAATAACATAAGCTGAGAGTATCTCCACGCGGTGAAGGCGGTAACAGTTTAGGACTGATTTTCGATGACGATGGTATATCATTGAAAATTTGACTCGACTGGCCAAAACACCCATTTTTTTTTTTTCGAATAAATATGCCTTCGGGCTTATGTTATTTGAGTGTTTCATTTCCTTTTCCATTTATCTTCGTGACACGGTAGCCTACCCGGTAACGTAGGGGAGCAGTCACTTAGATTTTAATTGATCAGGTATCTTCACCATAAAACTATAACCATGCCAAGAAAGAGGTCAAATCTTTCCCAATGTTTCAAAGGAGGTAAAAGATTGAGGATTATAAAATCCCAAGAATCTACCGGAGAGCGTCAGGAGAGACTTGATGCGGTTCGAGAACTGCAACTCGCTCCGTGGAAACCTCTTCGGATCGCGAAGCACGCCTACGTTCTCAGCGTATTTATGCATCTACATCCAGGTCTCTAGAGACCAGTGAAGAATATGATGCGCGTCTGACCGCTGATCGTGAACGTCACGCATTGTCTCGCGAGTCGGAGACGTTCACGGAAAGAGAATTACGCATTAGTTCTCAGCGTATATACACATCTACTTCGAGGTTTCTAGAGACAAGTGCGGAACGTGATGCGCGACTGACCGCTGATCGTGCAAGTCATGCATTGTCTCGCGAGTCGGAGACGTTCACGGATAGAGAATTACGCTTAAATTCCAAGCGTATCTACGCATCGACTTCGAGACAAGTGGGGAACGTGATGCGCGACTGACCGCTGATCGTGAACGTCACGCATTGTCTCGCGAATCGGAAATGTTCACGGATAGAGAATTGCGCTTGAGTTCTCAGCGTATCTACGCATCGACTTCTCTAGGTCTCTAGAAACAAGTGCGGAACGTGATGCGCGACTAACCGCTGATCGTGAACGTCACGCATTGTCTCGCGAGTCGGAAAGGTTCACGGATAGAGAATTGCGCTCGAGTTCCAAGCATATCTACGCATCGACTTCTAGGTCTCTAGAGACAAGTGGGGCACGTGATGCGCGACTGACCGCTGATCGTGAACGTCACGCATTGTCTCGCGAGTCGGAGACGTTCACGGATAGAGAATTGCGCTTAAGTTCTCAGCGTATCTACGCATCTGCTTCTAGGTCTCTAGAGACAAGTGCGGAACGTGATGCGCGACTGTCTGCTGATCGTGAACGACATGCATTGAATCGCGAATCGGAAACGTTTACCGACACAGAATCACGCTTGAGTTCTCAGCGCATTCGTACATCTACTAACAGGTCTTTTGAAACGAGCGATGAACGGGATGCGCGACTAACTGCTGATCGAGATTATCATACATAATAATCGCTTAGAAAGTGAGAGAGAAAGAATTGCTGGAGTACGGCATGAAAAGACAGAAAAAGAGCACAACGAACGTTTGAATTCTGATCGACTTCGACATTCTCTGAAAAGAATGTCGATATCATCTGAAGAATCGGATGTGGACCAGCTAAAGTATAAGAGATATAAAAATGGTGCCATAGCAAAAATTATTCCACGTGAAGAGCATTTTCTGCTGTGAGAATAAATTTGAAGACAGGTGTCCAGCCTGTTGTGGAACTCCAAAGCCCAGCGACACTATAACATATATAGGAATGACGTCTTAGCAAAAGTTGTTTAGTCTGATTGGCATTTCCTGTTGACTTACAAAAATGAAAGATTTGGAACGTCTCGAATCGTCTCGCGCATCCCGTTGTTTTCCCGTCCCCAGGCTCTTAGAATTCAACATCAGACGGTTCAGATCTTCGATTTTGACGACCCCGTTGTCGCTGGCATAAGCAATAGGATCCGCGTACGAAGTCGCGGGCAGAAGCTAGTATGTAATATATAATTATGGCGTTAAACACATATAACTATATTGTTTCTATGTTTCTGATTTTAAAACAACCTTTTGGGTAACGCTTTATTAATATTTTAAATTGATTTAATACTTGTTGAATTAAATTGTCATACACAAGCGCCATTACAATTTATTTTCATGTCATGAACTGACATCTGCCAAATTAATCAACTTACCGTGAAAGCAATATAGATAAAAATTATCTGACGATTGGAAAATCGGCCCTTAACGTTTTGCGAGCTCATGTTACCGTATCAAACTGCTGAACGGAACAGTCCAATGCATGGAAAATTATGTTTAATTGTTTGGTAGTAAAGATCAAAATTGCACAGCTGTTGCCTCTATATGACGTAGTAGTGCTATGTGATGTTCTTAATTTGATTTGTATTATGCGTCTTACATTCGGAGTTTTGTTGTAAAAAACATGACATCAAATCGACGTTTAAATTGATTGTCATTACCTAGTGTCTGTATTCATGTCTCTATTATAATTTAATTTCTTTCAAATTATATTTAGATATACGAATAACTAATAAAAAAAGGTGGACTTAAGAGCCGAAATGTTCAGCTCAACACAGGGCTGGTTTTAACAGCGAAACCCGGAACTTTAACATTACAAGAAACAGTGTTCGTTTTTGGAAAAGGCAACATGGGGAAGAATTATTATTAAGGCAGCAGTGGCGAAGGGTGATTTTTCTTAAAAGGAAAGCCGGACCAAAAAATGCTTACCTTGCTCAAGTGTGATGCGTGAATTCCAGTAACTACTCGTTTCGAAAGGGAAGCCGATAGGAATCGAGTTGTATGGAGCCTTCGCCACTGTAAGGCAGCCATATGACAACCGGAATTAAAGATTGAGAGAAAGTTTAGAATCTCACTGCAGGAAAATAAGGGAACATTTGAGGGAACTAATCTCTGCACTCGCCTCGTGGGCTCCCTGAGAGAATGCCTGCACGTCGTTAAAAGGGCCATCGCAAACTGGGCGACTTGTCGCCGCGTCGAATCGCGGCGACAAGACGCGGCGTTGTCGTTTGCATCTGGCGTCTTGTCGCCGCGACTAGACACGGAGCTGTCGCTTGCGTCGGCGACTAGTCGTTACGACAGTCCAGGAAGCGATCATTAGTAGTAGAGTATTCGAGAGAGACGGCCGTGTTGTTTCACAGCGAGACTGACGCTGCGCTGTCGCGCGTTTGCCGTCATGTGTGCGCGTGCACAGCGCGACTAGACGCGGCGACAACCCTAGCATGTCGTGGCGACAGTGCGACTCTGACGCCAAGTGTGCGGAGCTTTGAACAAAATATATGAGAATTGTCGGCCGCAGTCTGTCGTCGCGTCTAGTCGCCGAGCCGTCGCTGTCGCGTGTCACCTAGTGTGCGCCTAGGCTTAATGTGGATTGCGGTTATACACGCTTTTGAGAAAAGTATTGTTCTCCTTGGTTTTTCTTATTGCATTACCAGTCTGCGCTTACAGCCAGGCGAGACAAGGGTAAAAAAGGTATGTATGTATATGTAACTACGTTTTTAATAATCCACAAATTAAATAAGGCAATAATCTTTTTAAGAACGTTATTTTCATCGTATGTCACGGTAAGAGTTCAGTCGATGTCTATAAAAGCTGGATATGAAAGGGTCGACGACACTTCCATAGGGTTGTCGAACAGTCCAATTGATTCTTAAATTCCTATGTTACTCATAAATAAATTGTTTAATGACCTAGTAAAGGCTGTTGTGGCTAAGTAAATATCAATTTAGCGAAAATAAAAATACCATTTCGATGCTCAATTTTGGCCCTAAGGTATAATGTCAAGTAGTAGCTGTGGGGGGCAAAAGCAATCTGTAAATTAGTTTTTTTGAGATATTATTGCATCTATACCTACTGTGGAAATAAGACTACTTGTAAACTTGTAAAGTTCTGAGCGAATATTAATTCTGCGTAAACTGATGATTTTAGTCACCCCCTTTGACGATACTGGAGCATTATAGATAGAAGCGTGAAATTGTGAAGATATGGTTCTTAGAGGGTGCCGAAATGCACTAAGAAAGAAGTTTTGCAATTCACCCCTAAGGGGGTGAAATGTTTGTTTGAAAAATTATACTCCCTGTGTGTATCATTCAGCTGAAAGAGGTCCACTGCTGAACATGGGGGGGGGGGGGGGGGGGTTGCCATAATCACCACGCTTGGCAGGCGGGTTGGCGAATGCAGTATGGTTGTTAAAATATTCAGAGAACGCTGCTGCCCATCCTCTAGTGAATCCCTTAGTCGCCTTCTACGACACGCATGGGAAGAGATGGGTTTGTGCTATTCTTTACGTCCGGCACCACATTGGCACCTCCATGTGTGTATAAACTTAGAATTTGGTATAAATACTTTTTGATAAGATTTTTTAAAACAACCCTTAACTTATTACCCCTTAGGGTGCAACGGGTTATTGAAGGTTGTATAAGAAATGATACATTTCTAACTTCTTTATTAAACGTCTTAAATAAAAAGTAACAATGCTAATAGTAACTATTACTCGACTGGAGTTACTGTGTTTCGGCTCCAGAACGATGTAAAAGTAACCGTGTACATAAAAATACACCTCAAATCAAATAATAAAATATTATAATCATGATAAAGTTGTTTTCAAAACTAACCCTAAAAGTCAACCAACCAAAATTTATATCCAGAATCCACGTGAACAAAATCGCTGGCAAAAGCGAGTTGATTTATATAACCCTCTTCACTTCACACAATCCAAAACAACATACCAATAAATGGATCCAGTTCATCCAGTAAAAACGTTTACGTTGGTCCTTCCAGTCTAGTAACCCTACGTCCGCAGGAAGTGCGAAACCGTCGGATTTTTCCGCCGCCACGTCGGATTTTCCACCGCGGCGTCGGATCGAGTTATAACAATATTGAAAGGAATGTACCTATCAAACTCATACGTAACTTCTCGCGGGATTGTTCGTGTGAATATTTTGTGTGAGTTCGTAATAGTTCAGAGTTAGGTTTTGAGTTTTTTGTTTATATTAGACTGGAGTTTAGGTTTGGTGTAGGTTATTGTTAGTTATTTTTGTTTAATCTACGTTTTATTGATGGTAGCAACGATGGCTGCGGTTTCTACGTTTGTTTCTTGGGGGCTTGTCTATTTATCTTCCAAGTAGCTAGGTTTAGCCACGGTTTAGAATATGCCCGACAAAATAAATTGTTCTTAATAATGCGCAAGCCGTAAGCAAGCCTCTGGATAACCCTTCTAATACGATGACATGTTTTTAAAAGAAAAGTTAAAATAATAACTGTTAATCCCATTTCTTTTTTCATTGCTTATTTATTTATTCAGGTTTATCCACGACTCATGTAACATACATGTGGATAAACCTGAACATACAACAACATATATAATATATATACCTTATGTATAAATTATAAATAGCCTCCGGCTTATACAATGTGTCCGGTTATGGACTAGCGATATTCTAGGTACTTAACTTGTAACGCTTCTGAAATATTTTAAGCATTATATCGAAATAGTATTATCGCATTATTAAGAATGTTGGTTAATCCGTAATTGGCTAGTATACAATGTGTCCGGTTATGGACTAGCGATGTTCTAGGTACTTATATAACAACTATTCTATCACAAATACACTACACACTAGGGTCCAATCCACTTCCCCGCTATTTGGCAGCCATTTTGCTTTTTTGTTGAGATATTCTCTATATTAAAGACATGAAAACGTGAACCCATTGTATCGTAATGTAAACGATAGACAATATTCTTGCCCTCCGAATAAGCGTACTTTTATCTCAGTAGGACCAAAACTTATGACTTTTTTGTACACACGTACAGAATATTTCAACAAAAAGTGGAAGTAGATTGGACCCCAGTGTATAGTGTATTTGTGATAGAATAGTTGTTATATAAGTACCTAGAATATCGCTAGTCCATAACCGGACACATTGTATACTAGCCAATTACGGATTAACCAACATTCATAATAATACGATAATACTATTTCCATATAAAGCTTAAAATATTTTAGAACCGTAACGTATTCAATTAATTCCCAGTTCCTATGGCCAAAAACGAATCGTATCGCTTACCAATGGTAGCATTTTATATTGCCAAACTGGGCTTATAAATAGACTCGTACGCTAATTTTACAGCGAGAGCTACTTACGCATTGCTTCATTATTGGTAAGATACAAGAGCCTTAACCAATAATGCTCGGTAAATCATAGGAATCGGCCGTAAAACAACTTCGGTGAATAAGGCCTGGATTCCACCAAAGCGGAGACGAGACGAGCGGGGCGGAGATGTGTTTTAAAAAACCAATAGAATTTCGTTATTCACACATTTCGTCTCCACTCAGCTTAAGTGGTTACCACTGAGCGGAGATGTATCATATTTGTATGGCGCGATGGAAGGGGAGATGTGAGCTGTTCCTCGCTGAGATTGAACTGGGCCGCGATACGAGGCGGAGATGTGAGCTTTGCCTCGCAAGCTGACGACGGCACGCAGCGGAGACGAGATGTGTGCGGCGTGCAGTGTCAGATCGTACTAAACTGTGCGTTCACATCCAACACTCGCCGCACGCAGCTTAGTTCCGTTCTAGTCAGCGCACATCGCCACGCTAGCCAGCACACATCTCCGCTACAGTCGAGGCAGTACGCATCTCCGCACAGTTTCGGTGGATACACCCTAGCTGAAAAACATCTCGTCTCCGCTTCGGACATCTCCGCACAGCTCTTTGGTGGAGTTCGGGTCTAAGCCTAAACACATGCCACATATTGTAAGCGTAAAAGTCTGAACAAATCCTTTCAAAAATAAGTTTCTATTGAATTTTTCTTACATTTTTCCAGAATATGTGCTCAAAAGGTAACGCACGTGTATGTGCTTAACTTATGTTATTTTGCGGCGTTTTAACTTGTTTAGACACGTGTCTATTAGAAAAATGTTGTGGTTCTAGTGGAAAAGGTATAAGTTCTTTTGTAGACTTACTATCACGCCCGTATTCCCCGAAGCGCCGAGCAGAGGTGTAATAGTACACCCTCAATTCGCTGCTTTGTTTAATTCCCATGTAATAGGGGGCGAGCCTATTGCCAACCGGGCACAAATCCAGACTCCGAGCCACTGAGAAATTCCACACGGAAAAACCCAATATCCCGCCCGACCTGGGAATCGAACCCAAGACCTCCAGCTCAGCAGTCGCGCTTGCGACCAATATACCAAACAAAAAAGCAGTCAAGTCTTTTGTAGAGTCTACAAAAGACGACTGTTATTTCGACAATCGCGAAAAAAAATCAGCTGTTCCTTACATTTATGTTCGCATAACTCGTCAAAATGTTGGGAACAGCTGTTTTTTTTGCGATTTCGGGTTTGGTCTCATAGTAAAAGTTGTTCATAATGATGAGTATAGTGATTCCTTATGAGGTTGTGCGTTATTTAAGTTACACCTTGTATATTACCCTTATGTTTCAATTTTTAAAATTCCTGTATCGTGGTGCGTTAAGGCGCTGCCCAAACGTAGGACGCCGTAAAACGCTCAGTTTTTTGTCGCACAGTTAGGCGTATTGGTACTAATTACAAGCCAGAAAAAAATTGAGTGTATTGTCAAATGTTCAAAGAAAAGACTTATTTGAAAATATTTCATAAAAATAAAATAGGATCATGATAAAAAAATCATGAAACAGAGCTCAAAAAATATTTTTCGTCGCATAGTTCTCAAAATTTTGAGCGTAAACTGGCATATTTTATGTACCTAATGATAATATAGGGAATATAATCAACTAAAGAATTACCTAAAAATTATTTCACTGAGCCGTGTATTTATTTTTTAATTTAATTAAAACTGCAAAATTACTTTTATATTGGCGGTCGTTCGATTCAACTAACATCAAATGCATCGCTGATTTGAACCTTATTTGTTGCCGTGATGTGCTAATGTCGTTCGTTCGTCTGTGACATGTCAGTCGGCTGCGAGCTGTTGTGGAGAGAGGTCACGTTTCGAATTCGCTCTAACCTTTTACGTGCACTAGTTTATTATTAGGTATAGATAATAAGTTATTTTATAAATATTGACTTATATTAGCTTCAGTTTTCAAATAGATACCTACTATTTTTTTTTTGTGATTATTGACGCATTTGTATACGTCCGTAGGTATTTTTTCATTATTCGTGTTGCTCTGTGTTGATTACAAAAATTCATTTTAAGATTAGAAAAACAACAATGGGCAATAAAAGAAACAAAGTACTACGACGGATTTGTACAAGAAAGCGACGTAATAAAAATAAAAATCCTCTAGTATCTCAGTAAGTACTTATTGTTACTTTTGTAGGTGTCACACTTTATTATTGTATTACACCCACAAAGTTTCTTAATTTTTTTCAATATCTGAAATAGGTTCACAATATTTGCATAGATCGCAAAATAATTTATAATAATCACAACTTTCGCTCTGCCGCATGCCGCCTCGACCGTCGCGTCGGTAGCCGGTGAGCGCTAAGATGCCGTAGCCACCTCTCGAAAGCCGATGAGCGCTAATATGCACAAACATATAATAAAATGTTCAAAATAAAAAGAGTGTTATGAATATCTGTTCCGATGAAAAGATTGTTTTCTATTCAATTACAGAGAAGCTAAGGGTTATCAGTGTAATAATCCTCCAACATCACTCACACGTCTGACTGCAGTTACTCCAACCTCAACAGATATAGGTACTGTTCAAGGAGCAGATTATGGGTAATTTCCTATGTATACTAATGTTAATAACACTAAAAATTTAATTTAAAAATGAAAGTTGTTTGCTAGGGTTCCTTTAGTAAAAACTATACCCTTATAGGACCACTCATGTGTTTCTGTTTGTCTATCTGTACGTCTGTCACAGCCAATTTGCTTCGAATGTTCTGGACCGATTAAGTTGGGTACCTACGCCTACACATTTTTGTGACCTAAACACCCACACACACGTAACTGCTTACAATCAGGCTGACGTATGCTTGATTGCAACCTTATTGGTATAAAACAATTAATCATCTGATTCGCGACTTGAGAGGTCAATAAATAAATAGTCTCATTTTAAGTGAATATCTCACATGGAAAAACGTGTCTATTTTTATCCGAATCAGCTCAGTCGTTTCAGCATGATTGACAAACAACATACTATCACATTGATTTTTTTCTTAAAAACACTAAAACATTTTTTTTTTCAGAGAATCCACCATAAACGATTCGCTCCTTGTAGAAACCGTTTCTCAAGAAGATGCGAACCTACCAATACATGGTCGAAGGATTATACATAATTATGATGTATTTTATCCAGCAGCTTCAAAAAATATCAAGCCATAGTTCTTTGTTCAATTGCAATTTAAAAGACATGTCATTGATAGGAGAAAGAAGAAATGGTTTGATCTCTAAATATAAATTTAAATGTAATATGTGTAAAGAAAATTTTGTCATTACAAGTGAGGATCCAGCAAACATATCTAATGTTAACGCAAATTTGGCTGCGGTAACAGGAATCACTTCTGCTGGTATCGGCTATTCGCAGTTTCAAGAAATTACAGCATGCATGGATATACCAATTTTTTCAGAAATAACTTAATCTAAAATTCAAGACATCGTTTATGAAAAATGGGAAGAAACAGCCCTAGAATCAATGGAAAAAGCTGCTATGCGTGAGCGTGATGCCGCTATAAGTGAAGGGAAATTTAGTAAAGATAATATACCTATATTAGATGTGTATGCAGATGGCGTTTGGTCATCACGTTCGTACGGTAATAACTATAAGGCATTGTCTGGTGCCGCAGCGATTGTTGGCCGCAAATTTGGTGAAGTCCTGTACAAGGTTAGTCAGAAAGGGGGTACTAATCTGAAAGGGTATTAAAGTACCCATAATAATGAGTAACTTTTGTTTTACCACTTTCCCCAAAAGTCAATATTTCAAGAGAAATAGCTGTTCAAAAAATACATGAAAAATATGCTAAAATCTATCTAGACTCAGCTATGGTCAGCTGTGATTACATTTTAGGTTATATTTGGGGTCATTAATGGGAAGCACTATTTTCTGAATTCGTAACTAAAGTAGGAACGAAGTATTTTTGAAAAAACTAAAATAAGAATCATCTTTTACGCAAACAAAAACTATCGAATTTTAAAATTTTAACACTTGCTTTAAAACGGCCATCAGTAATACTTTACGTGGCCTGCGGACTAGTAACCCCTTTCCGACTAACCTTGTATATAGGACTTCACCAAATTTGCGGCCTACAATCGCTGCGGCACCTGACAATGCCTTATAGTTATTATTACCGGCTACTACAGGTAAATCGTCGTTACTAAATTTCTCTTCACTTATAGCGGCATCACGCTCACGCATAGCAGCTTTTCCCATTGATTCTAGAGCTGTTTCTTCCCGTTTTTCGTTAACGATGTCTTGAATTTTACAATAAGTTATGTCTGAAAAAATTGGTATATCCATGCATGCTGTAATTTCTTGAAACTGCGAATAGCCGATACCAGCAGAAGTGATTCCTGTTACCGCAGCCAAATTTGCGTTAACATTAGATTGATTGATTGAGATCTTAAATATCCATAAATATTCGTTTATAATTTTGAAATAAATAGTTTTAAAAAATACAGAAAATTTCTACTTTACTTATAGATTAAATACATAAAAAAAATGACCATTCCCCTCCCCCCTACTGAGGCATAATTTTGATAAAAATAAAGGAGTATTTTCAGCGACTTTTTTACTTATATTACAGGAAAACCGAAGTCTAAGGTCTTAGGATTACTACACTGATAACCCTCAGCTTCTCTGTACTTGAATGGAAAACAGCATTTTTTATCGGAACAGATATTTACGACATTATCTTTTTGTTTTGAACTTTAATATGTACATATTAGCGCTCATCGGCTCTCGAGAGATTGCTGCGGCATCTTAGCACTCACCGTCAGAATATGGATGGCGCTAGAATAGGGCCGTGCGTGCTATCATAAACGCGGGCGGCGGGCGCCCCGCAGTGGGCGGAGCTATGTGCCCCTGCTTCACCCCCTCAATTACCTAAAAATTTGCTTCTCACCGCGCCTTAATAGACACAAATCTCAGACCAACACCAAGACCCGGAACAACTATGCGACACGAATGTGTAAGCTTTACAAATATTTGTTCCGTGCGGGAATCGAACCCACTACACATAGGACAGAAGCCAATCGCTCAGCCATTTGACCTTTATTATAGCAATACAGCAACAACAAGAGAGTATCCGTACCGCAGTTATTATTTCAGTTAGGAGGCGGTTAATGTTAAGAGTAACTGTCTGTGTACAGTGCCGTTATGTTCACGTGCAAGTAAGGCCGTCTTTATGACGGCTGTAACGTTAGTAAAATTACATTACATATGATAACCGGCTTGTTGTAATGAACAAGACGTAACGGTAGAGAAAAGCGAGAAGATTACTTACATTGAAAAAACAAATTGAATATGAAAACACGCCTGTACAGGATGTAAACGAATTCGTGTAATTTCTTCAAACTGCGTGATCTACTGGTGACACAGATTGACCCTGCACAGTTTTTTTCAGAATCAACAAAAAAAAGTTTTCAAAAAATGAACCATGATATTCTTTCTATATCTGAGTAATTTTAGCGTCCCGAGTTATCTGACTGTGTGTAGTGATATCGCGCTAGTCGTGCTCGTCAGCTGTGTCGCCGTGCCTTCATTCATTTATGCACGGCATCGAAATTTTGTATCACATAAAAAAAAAAATTGGGAAAAAAAAGTTTAGTTTTATTTTAATCAATCTAAATCCCAAGTGGTGTTAATCTATAGCATTAATAGATCATGTGGTTTGAAGGAATTACACGAATTCGTTTACACCCTGTAGTGTATCAACCTATACATACCAGTATGAGCTGATTTTGCATTGTATGCGACTTTCTGAACAATGATAGATCAGCTTATACTGGAAATGTATAGCTTGATATGTAGCCGTGTTGTACCTTATTAAATGCCAGACAATATTTACCTCCATAGTCCGTAAACTGAATATTAAGATAGAAGTACAACAGTACATTCCTGTATTTGCAAAAGCAAATAAATAAATGTGACCTATCCATAAAAAGCTTCTATTTTCCTAAAGCGCAGTTCAGAGTATCGCTCAGCATACATTTCGTATGGACACGTTCACACAACGCTATTCTATAAAGTATTGGCTTGCTATTCGCGATAAACTTGAGCGATTCTCAGAGCTATATTATACGATTCTTCGGTCCCCGCCCCGCCTCATTTCTACCCCGTCCGTCACCCGATGAATCGCAGTCAAATAACTTGCTATACATAGCAGACCGGCTTGCGATATAGCGTATAGTGTGAACTTCATGCTTTATAACCTATGACGCAACATGCATTAGTATATAGCGAAATAGTATAGCTTAGTTTGAATTGTGGTTAAGAGCCACTACGCACTGTTGACTGGTCTTTCTCTTCTTTCTCTATGCTTTCTACATATAGTTTAAATAGGTGTTTACGCACTTGGTCGCCGCCCAAGTAACAAAAGCTTCTATAACCAGGGTGTTATAACACCAAATAGTGATATAGTAGGCCTATAGTGGTAACCATTGTGCCTGCTTGTACTATAAAGGTCTTATAAAGAGCGTTTTGGTTCTATAAGATTAAAGAGCATTTAAGTTCTATAATTTAGCTCTTAGAACGTTTACAGGACCATACAAAAGAATCTTTAAAGTGTTGCACTGTAATAGATATGAAAAAAGCGATTATGGTACCATTTAGTACTATAGACGACCTTTCTGACACTTTTATGTATCTATTTTGCACTAATAATGCGTAAAAATAACTTTTACAGTACTAGTATTGTAGAAGTATCGAAAACATTATTACAGTATCAATCTGCACTGTAAAAGTACTTTGCACAACCATTACGTAACCTTTTAGCTCCTTAAAAGCTCCCTCAACATCGCTATGGCGCTAATTCTGTAAAAGTCATGAAAACTCTTCTATAGTACTAAATAGTACCATAGCGACTCCTAATGCAATTGCTAAATAACGTAAATTCTAAATAGCTCTATAAGTGAGTTTGTGTTACTGCTACGGTACTAAATCGTGACATAAAAGCACTAAAATTAATAATTAATGGACTAATTCGTTTTCGGTGAAATAATGGCTGCTGTTTTCTGCCATGATAGCACATTAGCAGCACGGCTGGAGCCAATGTGTACTATAGCAGCCATAGTTGGGACAAGTCCTTATTTTATTAATTAAAATTTAATTAAAACACGAAAATTATGAGGGCGCATTGTCAAATTTGAAATCAGCATAATTATTTTATCGTTACAATTATTTTCGCAAGTGCAAGTTATGGCAGAATTACGATCCATGAATGTTTTGAAGTTGTCCTTTTTATTACATGTTACGTTAAGCAACAATTACCGACATATTTTCACAACAAGAACAAAATGTGTGATAAAAAAGATCACTGGAATCGTTTACGGTGCAAAATAGCACTATAAAGATGTTTTGGTTACTTTTATAGTGCAAATTTGTGACATAAACGATGCAGAAACACTATTTTAGTACTAAAAAGCGTTTCTCGACACTTTTACTTTTCAACTATACTGGGTGTTAACGAATTCGTGTAATTCCTTCAAACCATGTGATCTACTACTGATGTAGACAGGCCCCGCACGGGATTTAGCTTGATTAAAAATAAAAAAATAAAATTATTCTTTTTTCATGCGGCTTTGTTACCGATCGTATCTAAACCACCTAATAAGGATTCAGTAAAAAAATAAGAAATAATTTTTTTGCAAAAAAAATGTTTTATTTGTGTCAACATTTCGATGCCACGCATAAATTAATGAAAACACGGCGACACGGCTGGCAGACACGACTAACGCGATATCGCTCTTTGCAGTCAGATAACTCAAGGGTCTAAAATGACTCAGAAATAGAAAATCAAGTTTTTTTTTTACATTTTTTTTCAATTGATTTTCAAAAATTCCCATTTAGGGTTAATCTGTGTCACCAGTAGATCACGTGGTTTGAAGGAATTACACGAATTCGTTAACACCCTGTAGAGCTGATTTATCACCGTGAGAGCCTGTATGTAATGTTTATAGAATAAATCAGTGATAAAACTAGGGCCTATTTGGGGTTCTGTAAACGTTTACAACACCATTATAGTACTAATCATAAACACTAATTAGCACGCTCCAAAACGTTCTCAGGACTTTTATAGTATCAAATTTTGTCACTTGGGCGGTCGCCCGAGCGACGATGCTTATGTTTATACCCATCTGCCCAACCCTTCGGGGAAAACATGCGTGATGTTACGTATGTTATATTTTTTATACTGGAAGTTAGAATTTCCACAATGGCATGAATCCTCCTTTCCATGCGAGCAGTCATAATTTCCCTGGCACTGTTACTGACGCGTCGCATTCCCGATCCAAACCGTGCGTAGTGACACGTTTCTATACGGAACCAGCCGTGCGATTCAGCGATAAAAAGTATTGAAAAACGAACGCTTTTATTTAGAGGATTGAACAAAATGTGTTTTCTTTTGAAAGAGTTTTTAGGAAGCAGGTTTATGTTAAATTGTAAAATAAATAAGCTGTTAAATGTGTCTCGTAGTCTAATGCCGAATGTTCGTCCGTTCTTTTTAGCCTTTTCCAACTATGTTCGGGTAGCTTCTAGTCTATTTGGTTAGATTGATAAATGATATTTTTTCTGTAATTAAATCTGTTACAGACACTTTTACTAGTCAATTTTATGTTTTTTTTTAAACTAGATGGCGCCAGCATTTCCTATCTGACTAGTTCTGAGAAGAAAAGCCGAAACATACTCAGAGATCAAGGTCTCTTTTAAAGACCAGACATTGTGGTATAAAAACTATGCGAGTGGAACAATGTAGGGCAACGTCTGGAATGGCCTTTTGAGGAACGAGCCATAACAGCTTTAAGTCGACCTGTCCAAACTGACGGTACGCATGCATCAGACATCGTGTACCTCAACCTTATTTTAGGGAGCTCAACGACCCGACGCATGACGCCACCAATCGGCAAGACATTTGCGTAGGTCACAAGAAATTACAGAATTTTATTGGGCAATGCCGATATTTTAAAGTTAGACCGGTTGTCAGACTTTCGGGCTTCTGACTATCCGTAACGACTGTCATAGGTAATAATAGTATGCCACCCGGGACCGACGGTTGGTGTACTCGGAGGTACGGAAAAGTCTCGATGAGTAACGAACGATTTTTGACAATTTTATTAGTAGAATTGCCCATCACGTCGGTTATGGGCTCAGATTATAAAACAAAAGGCAGATAGACTGCACTGAACCATAATGTGAGGCACGTCTGTAGACATGTGTGCGTGACTGCACTATAAGAACACGTTGCCTCTTTGTGCGTGTACGGTTGCCATGATAATGACAAAATTCCCATAATATTTCATTATATTAAATTAACAATTTACTGTCTCCGAAAAATGCAGATAAGAGTTATACATATGTATATAAAGTGAATCTCTGCCATTGAGTCAGATTGTATTTTAATGCAAGTACCTACTTTAGAAATGTATTAATCTCAGATTACAGAATAGAAGATGATAAATAGAAATATTTTGTGGATTTATGGCAGTCATTTAGTACAGTCGTGAATGGTTGTAATTATGTTTTTGATAGCTATATTTAGTTTATGTTGGCAAATTGACTGACGCACATGATTATTATTAGAGACAGACAATACATTAAGTAGTTTTAGTTACGAAGACACATACAAACGGACACACATACCTACAAACACACCAACCAAAAAACGCGATAAATAAAACACTATAATCGAAATAAATATTTTTGTAAATCGTTATTCCTGTATTCTTTACTTATTTCCTAACTTAGGGGGTAAATGTTTCAATATAAACAAGCAACACCGAATGATTTTTGTTAAGGTTTTGTGTTCCAAGATGTCACTAATAATAATCACGTAAAATAATATCTAAATAGATAAATAATCAATAAAACCTATGAAAAGATACTCCATCTTCTTTATTTTGTTTTTGGGAACAGTTTCTGCAATGATTAAAAACGCAAGACGGCATTATTATCAAAAATATTAAAAGTATCTATGACGTCCTAACAATGCGGCGCTTCGTGTTATACTGACTCGAGATTGTATTTGCTTTTGAATTTGTATTTGCTTTTTTGGCCGCACTCACGATGTTCCTGGCGGTCTATCTGCCTTTTGTTTTAAAATCTGAGGTTATGGGCAAATTTTGCTTCAGCCATCACCAGTTGCTCAGAATAGTGGACACGTAAGTACAATAGGTATCTCCTTCTTTGGGAATGATTGCTGTGCTCAGCTGTGGAATTTTATAGACTTCCAAACAACTCAATTTCTTTTATTTCAGAATAATGAGTCCATATAGTGTTAGTAAATTCCTAAAAAAAACTTAATAATAAATGTTGGTAGGTAATAATAAAGGTTGGTAATTTTTTATATTTTTAAATGTAAGTATATTGTTTTTTTTTATTTATGATATGTATTTAAAAATATAATTTATATGTGTTTACAATGTTGGTAGGTACTTTATACATGAGGAACTATTTAACATGGATGTGTATCCATTGCCTCCAAAGAGGGCTTTCTATTTTATCCGCAATTACTCTCAGGTAGCTGTTGGAACTGTCCCTCACCCTGCGCATCAGCGATGGCGCTCGCTTACGTATTATGGCATGGAAGCCATCCACTTGAGCGTCAGCAAACATCGCTGAGGCGCTGCAATAGCGAGGCAGTCCCATCAGCAAACTGAAAGCATTGTTGTATTGGACCCGCAGGGCGCTGACGACCCACAGGCTACAGGTATAGTAAGACTGGCAGTAGGCCTCCTTACTACACCTTGCAAACCTATGGGCCAGCATGTTACACCAAACCGCCAGCCCCCTGCGTTCCCGTTCCACATCCGGATCATCAGCCAGGTCCTCGTTTACCACATGGCCAAGGTACACAAACTGGCTGACCCTGTTTAGCGCCACCCCACCCAGCGTCACGGGCGGTACGCAAGAAGGCGTCATGCCCCCGCTCGGAACACCAGCAGTTCGCTCTTCTTGACATTATATGTCAATCCGCATATTCCTCACAGATGCCCAGCAGTCTCCGCAGGGCGCTGATCGACGGGCTCAACAGCACCGTGTCGTCAGCGTAACAAATGTTGTTCACAATCTGACCATCTATAGAACAGCCTACAACGCATGGTTTTGAGCGGGTTGCATGAACACGACCCTGAGATTTTAAAATAAAACAAAGATCCTATTTATTTATAACAAGTCATCGAAAAATTCCAAAGATATCTGCCGATCCCAATTAAGACAAATATGTTTGAAGATACGTGTGAAATACATTCAATATTCAGTAACAGCTAGTGAATTTTGATGTGACGTAGTAACACGATATTAGGCACATTCGCATGTCGCAATATCCGGGCTTCCGTCTTCCTATGAATACGTTGAGGTGAATTCGTGCTCAAATATATTATTATATCGGAACGTAATTGGTATTTGTTCCACATCGATGTAGGAATCAGAAATCAAATCATAATTCAGTTGTGTGATCATTATTAATTGATGTTACCCAGATAAAGACTAGTGGAGTCTGAATCCTGGTTTTATCTCCACAATCAATGAGTTTTTTTTATGTTATAGATTGGTACATAGGCTAATGAGCCATCTGGTGATAAATAGTTACCGCCGCCTCTATACCAAGAGAATTGCTGATGCGTTGCCAACCGTAGAGAGAAAGTTGAATTTTTTTGTTGCAAACTCTAATTTCACTAGTACCCACCCTTCGAACCGAAACACAACAATGTTGCTTTTCGGCGACCTTTGAATTTATGACGTCACACTTCTGTTGAATTGCAAGCGCTTTCTGCAAGCTTGTATAATGTAATTGTGCATCATATCCCAAACCCACGGAATTATGTACGATCAATTAAGGCGGCCGGTGCCACAGCTGTGTACACACATTAGCCGTGCGGTAGGAGGATATACCAAACCATTTCATGCCGTTTGTGTGACTTAGGCACTATAAATATTTAGCGGATAGTACGTAATAGAGCATTTCAGCCGTTCTATTCCAAAAATTATGAATTTATAAAATAGTGACACAGCAGTGGGTGAGCGGTCGCTTTCGCCAGTCGTTTTAACTGATCAATTACTGGAAACATAGACACAATAGACGAACAATGGAAGCCGCCGCAATGTTGGTCATTATGAGGTTAAGCGGCACCGACCCCTGCCACTATGAATAAAACTCATGGTGTCAACCCGCCCCTTGATTCAGAACGATTCGATTAGTCAGTTGTCGGACGATTCGGTTTGCCTTCTCTCATTCTCACGTTATGAGAATCGTAGACGGAACGAGATAACGGACCACCACTGTGACACCTAAGTGTAACTAGGCAGTGGTGAAGACTTGTGTCAGTGATGACTTATGAGTTAGTGATGATGACTTATGGGTAACTAGTGATGTCTTATGTGGCAGTGATAATGACGTATGAGTTAGTAGTGATGACTTAAGCGTCAGTGTGGAAGACTTGCGTCAGTGATAATGACTTAGGGTGTTACCACACCAATTGATCGATTTCGATCGATGCCATCGATCGATAGTTTCTACTACACCAATCGATCTACTAAACGTCGACCGATGTCGTTCGATGGCATCGACCGACGATCGATCGATTGGTATGTTAACACCCTTATGAGTTCTGTGATGACTTTAACTTAGCGGTGATTAGGATTGACGGGAACGGTTTTTGCTTCTTAAATCCCTGGAATTTTCAGTTTTTTGGTAAAAATATAGTTACCTATATCATGTATTTCAACATTAACTTGTGTTTTGAGCAATCAACATGTTATATTGAAAAATGTACTTAGAAACCCATTCCTCTTTATTACAAAACATGGTTTAAACCAAAACTAAGGTAAACTGAGATTTAAAATACACCCATCACTTTTACATGTCAATTATCAAAAAAGACGGGGCTATTTTAAATCCTGGGTTTATCTAAGATATTTTTTTTGTAATAAAAAGGTTAAAGTTTTTTTTTATAATAAAATTATCATTTACTTTTTTATATTTTTTATTATGTATTATGAGGAATAGTTACGGTCATTTATTGTGCGACGTCGCAACTTTTAGTAATGAATAAAAGTCTTCTCTTTAATACGGTAAAATATTAAGGAATAACAATAGTATGAATGGCTATTTACATAGGTAATATTTTATTACAAATCTCGAAACTATTACAAAAGAAAGATAATGAGAAACTAATGAAACGTTTAAAAAAAGGTCTAAGTTTAAGCGTTTAAAAATAGTTTACTAGACAGAGATAACACTACTGTGCGCTGACGTCACAAGTCATAACACATTGACACCAATGGAATTCCACACAACGCAGTATAATGACTGTTTCGCGCGATTCAATGCTTTAATTTTCATTGCTTTTTTTACTTATCGTGTTCTTTTGACGTAGTCAAAAATCATACCTATTTGAAAACGTATTTAAAATAAAACACCCATGAATTTAATGCTGTCACAGTTTGAAGGAAAATGGCTTTTGGAGCCAAAGAAAAAACCTTGGAAAAAGTATTGTGCATATTTGAAACAAAAAATCTTGAATCTTTGAAATTAAATTGACATTAAAATGAAAAGTAATACCTAATCTGAAACAATTCGAGGGTACGAAACTCCCTTTATTCCCGGGAATTCCCGATCCGGTTACCCGGGGGGATACCCCAGTAATAACATATACATTGATTAAAATCTAAAATGAATTCAGTACTCATCTCAGCTTTACCTTCAAAAAAGGGTCATGTTTGATACCTATCTGCTAATGTATAACCATCTTTTGTAATCAACATGAGTGCAAAAATAAGTAAATGAAATAATTGAAAATATACCGTAAATAATAATAATTCACTTTACAAATCGGGATCGTTATCATCCGAATCTGTAGAAATCGTCACAATCGCTTCGTAAGTTATCCGCTCTCAACTGAACTAGACCCTCCATAACTTACGCGCTAACAAGAAAATCCATGCTTACCAGACCGCTGACGATCCCAACTTCCTATAACACCACACTTATCATCCCCCGTCAGAAAAAGACAACACTATATACCCATAGCTCTGTCTTTCTTCCGCGTAGAACAGTGATCTCAACCCGGCTCCAGTACTATCAGAAAGGATTAATATTCCATCAGAAGTTCTTCCAGTAGAAATGCAATATCGCTCCGGCGTCGACAAACAATTAAAGTAAGGTATAAGAAATGGCTCTCGCCCGTCAAAATGATAAGAATCTTGTTATTAAATTGAAAAACGTCGGTCGGCTTCGAGTTGCCAAGTCAGGGTGGGTTCAGATGATGTTAGTAGTGGTGAGAGAGACTGCCTTAATGGTTTTATGAAGGAATAATAAAATACTACTTAGATTTTTATTTTGCTTATTTATTTACATACTCTTTATTGTATAAACACCAGGTTAACACAACAAGGAAAAACAATTTAAATGCAAAAATGCACAATGGGCGGTCTTATCGCGCAAGGCGATCTCTTCCAGACAATCTTTGGATGGACTGGAAAAATGAAAAAATAAACTTTAAAAAAAAGTAAAAACCGACTTCAAAGAAATACTAAAAAGAGTAAAATAATTACCATAATATAAAATTAACAGTTTCAGAAGTCGGTGCAACTCTACACTGAAGCAAATAGAAGCCACCGACTTCTGAAACTGTTAATTTTATATTATGGTAATTATTTTACTCTTTTTAGTATTTCTTTGAAGTCGGTTTTTACTTTTTTTTAAAGTTTATTTTTTATTTAATACGTTTTAGTGTCATAATTTTAACCCCCTCCTTCGTAACCCTTCTTTTTGGCATTGACGTAGTCGGGCATAAAAAGTCCTTTCAAATGATACCTTACACGATATAATGAAAACATTCCAAAGGGGGGGAGGGGGGGGGGGACACGCACCCCCTCCTCTTTTCAAGTAGTCTGTTCCCAACAACAAATATAAACAAAGCAATACTAGTAATTTGAGAATTTTGCTTTGATCCGATGAGGAGTTCCGTTCCATATCTCTGAAGTTCATGGTCTAATCATAACAAAATTTAAATGGGACCAATCGGGAAGTATACCCTTTCGAACAAAAAAAGATTTTTTCAAATCGGTTCATAAATGACGGAGATATGAGGTAACATACATAAAAAAAAAAAAAAATAAAAAAAAAAATACAACCGAATTGAGAACCTCCTCCTTTTTGAAGTCGGTTAAAAAGAGAATTACGTTTGTTCCATATGATGTTTTGTTGGCTGCTGTAAAATATGGGTACATTTGGATATAAACCATCCAGATGTCGACGCTTTGAATCCTGTATCCGTTTACAACTAAACGGATACAGGATCCAAAGCGTCGACATCTGGAAAGTGTTCAATGTATCGCGAAATTAGGTTTTTAAATTAGGAAATTAGTTACGGTTTACTCACGTGCATTTTTCGGGATTATCTGACTAGAATCACTACTACATAGTATAAACAAAGTCGCTTCCCGCTGTCTGTCCCTATGTATGCTTAGATATTTAAAACTACGCAACGGATTTTGATGCGGTTTTTTTAATAGATAGAGTGATTCAAGAGGAAGGTTTATATGTATAACACATTGCACCCGTGCGAAGCCGGGGCGGGTCGCTAGTATATTATATACTAGTATAGTTAGTATAAGTAGTAGCTATATATTATAATACAAACATTATTTTTTCGTTTATTTTTTTTAAGTATTGGAAATTATATCTTTCTATTACTAGACGATAAGACAAACATAATCAGTCAAAAACACTAGACTACGAAACATGTTGACAAAGTAACCGAAAAAAACCGAAAGAAATAGTGACCGTAAATTGTACAGCCACTCGCTCCGTCTGAATTCGCTCTTATTGACGGAAGAGTCGAACTGCCTGACAAGGAAATTGAAAGAAATGCTCGCTGTTGGTAAAAAGAACGTGACCGGTTATATAAGAAAGTTTGTGACCAGTGAATGTTAAATAAAAATGCATTCGTGCCGCACGTATCACATGTTTAGTTTAATATGTCCCGTGATATGCTTTTTTAAATTAAACGCAACAAAATGTAATTTTACTTAGCTCTAACTTCTTGCCCAAGTTAACAACAGCATCAAACACATAGATAGGTACGCAACCTCCCACGCTCGCACACGCATATACACACGCACGCACACATACCCATTTCACATCCACCATTCCCCCCGTCCCCCCCCCCCCGTCCCACACACACGCCCATACACCTGCATGCTAATACTCTCAAATCTTTTAAATAAATGTAAATGCATGATTATCATTCAAATGTAATAAATTACTTACTTAGTATCAATCCAAACAATTATGTCAAGATAATTATGTGTAACTTAGACAGGGAAGGTGGTCCCCAAGACACAGGTTAACCTAGTTTGGGGATCAACCAAAATACTTATTAAAAAAACAGAAATAAACGATTATATTACTATTATTATTAACAGCGACATTCACTTCTGCGCCAAATATTGTATTATGTCTCACGGCTGAACACTGTCTCCAAAACTACGAGCTCTGGCTTAGTTTTGGAATGAGTATCAGTATCTCCTCGTCTCTCAGCGTCCACTCGTTGTCAGCAGGTGGTTCACGGGTGGACGCCGCGTTATCACCAGCAAACGTCGCGTGGTCAAACAGAGGAGTCGTCGGAGGAATCCACTCGATAGCAGCGCGCGGTTCACTCGGGACTTTGCGTTGGCAATGCGCAGCAACGCAAGGCAAGCTTGCGAGCAGCGAGTTGTCACCGAGTGGTCAACTCGTCGACCGCGCGTGGACGGCATACGCCCGAGGCGATCCGGTGAGGCTACGGAGTTGATGTAGTGAGCGCACATACATACAAGTTCATATAAAGAATACTAACCGCACGAGGCGAGGCCATGCGGGTCGGATGCCGTGTGGCTCTAATGACCTTTATACTCCACCAATGAGGTCTGTTCACGATTCACCGAACTCTTCCGTCATGGAGCCGTTTGTCTCTTCAGAATCACAGTCACACCGATAAATCACACCTCATCAAACTGTCGCCAAACCCTCTCAATCTCTAGCAACGCCCTAAGCCGAAGACCGAGTCCCACTAGGGGTCACCCTTAGTGCTGTTGTTGCAGGTAGTCATGATGTTAATGTAGTATAAGTAGTTAGCTTAGGTTAAGTATTTTACCATGCCGTGTGGTGCCGGACGTAAAGAATAGCACTACCCCATCTCTTCCCGTGGGTGTCGTAAAAGGCGACTAAGGTATTCACTAGAGGATGGGCAGCAGCGTCCTCTGAGTACTTTAACAACCATACTGCGATCGCCAACCCGCCTGCCAAGCGTGGCGATTATGGCAAACCCCCCCAACATGGAGCACAGGACATGTGGATGTGGCGATGCTTGGGGGAGGCCTGTGTCCAGCAGTGGACGTCTTTCGTCTGAATGATGATGATGATGATGAAGTATTTTACGTCCCCCTATTAGCTGGAGACCATTCAGGTCTCGCCAATAACTGCTCGGTTTGGTAGACGGTCCGCTAAGTCCATCTATAAGAAGCCGAACAAAAAAAAACCGCTACTGAGAAATATTTTATTTATTTCTTCAAAGTTTTACTTCGAACGACTACTATCAGCGCCGATATCCCCCTCCCGACATGGTTATCGCTCACTGTTTACTTTGAAGAAGAAAATATCCGCACTTATCCGACTCGCGTCCAATCAGAGTTCGGTACTAAGAAGCCGCTGGGATAAAATATTGGCCAGTGTATTTGGAATATTTGACCTTTCCTTAAATTGACCGTCATGCAAGGGTATGAAGGAAAAATTCGGATTTGATTTGATTTTTGCAAAGTAGGAGGAAAATTGTATTAAAAAAAAAAGTTTCTTTAAAGAGATGCAGAGTTGCGGTACCTCCGGTAAACCGGTAAAGGTAAGGCCTTACCTTTTTTTCTTTCTTTCATTAAAGTTATAGTTAAAAATCTTTATAATTAGTTATAAAATTTTAAGCTTTACATATTACAGAAGTGATCTAGGATTAATTTAAAGATTGGCTATTAAATTTTGTACAAATAGTAAACTCACCTTTGATCGTGAATGCTTTAAGAATTCATAAAAAATACACATTTTTACGATTCTTCTTCGGTAGCGTAATAAAATAAATAAAAAAAGTATAAACCGACTTATAAAAAACCCCAAAGGAGTACAATAATAATGATATTATAAAATTAACAGTTTCAGAACTCCGTGCTAATCTACGCCTACTTAAACAGACATATATTCATATGGGACAAATTCCAGAGTATTCCGCACCAAATAAAAAAAAAAAAACTCAAAACGATGCACAAATCTCGCAGAAATCGGTGTACATCGTATGTACATACATTGAAAAAAACAAAGGTACGCATCGAATTAATAACCTCCTCCCTTTCGAAGTCGGTTAAAAATGAGAATTTTTGAATGATTCTATTTTACGATCAAGAGTTTATTCAAAGTCAAAGTTTTTTATTTCAAATAGACCAGATTATAGGCTCTTTTAAAACGTCAAAACTAGGTGCACGGTTCCAAAAGGTAGGTTGCATGGAGAAGAGCGGGCAAGAAACTTCAAGAATTATTTGCCTGTAATGTAAAACTTGAATGGCCGGGTTATGGGTACTATTATTATTGCTACTTGTTGAAATAAATTGCTCAACTTACGTTAGAGTGGTATGAGCGCACTCACCGCCTTCATCCCGTAAAATATGAGAGGCTTGAAACTCCGCCATAAGTTTTTAACGTAAGTACCTAAGAACCTAGGTACTTAGGTACCTAAAAGCTACTTAAAAGCATTTTAAAGGAAACTAATTTATCAAATAAAATCAACTACTACTATTACTATTATCTACATAGTATATCTTATATGCTTTTGATTACATTTAATCATGTCAATTGTTTAATATAGTTTTGCTTCATTTTATTTTTTTAAATGTGAGAACTTCGTGGACATATTCATATTGTGTTTTTTTTTCTTTTTGGTTATACTTGTGCTCAAGGCTTGGTATTACATCACTCACAGGTCTGTGGTCAAGACTACATTGTTCTCTCTTAACTATCCTAAATCATAGTACTGTATTTACTGAAGTTGTTAAAGATATCCTTTTTTTAAAAGAGTAACCATGGAGTTTCTTGCCGGTTCTTCTCCATAGGAACCGACTAATTGAAACCGTGCACCTAAATTCGACTTTTCATAAGCGCCTGTATTGGTTTAAGCGAAATAAAAAAAAAAAGATGACTGTATACATACGAAGTGGGAATGACGTAGTAACATTAAAATAATGATACCACGTATTCTATGATGTGATCTACGACTGTAAATACATTCGTACAATACATATTAATTATAATTCATACAATAGTTTAGTCAAAGGAATTTTCTTACGATTTAATTATTTTATACATATCAAGATCTCTCCGCTAAGTTACGTAAGTCTGTTACCTATCAAAGCATAATTTTGTTTTCAATTCATGCAGAATTGTTCTTGTTGACTTTGTTTATCATCCTCAATTTAGATAAATGAATGTCATTAATATTACCTTTTTGTGCATAGAGTCAATTTATTCACTTGACAGGCAAGAGCTGTGTCACTACATGCATAATGCTGACGCTGGAACCTTTTGAATAACGGAAACAATAAACGACTATTCTATTCTATTTAAATGTATTGAACAGTTATGGCTGACTTAAGTTTCCACTTCGTCGTCCCTTTACCTCGAGAAACGAGTGAAATTAAAATATACATACATAGATAAACTCACTCGTAGGCAGAAACTGCAGAACGCTATAATTATGCAACAATCCATACATACTCCTTTCGCTTTGTCCACGTTCCTACATCTTGTCACATACCGGTTGAGACTACTACACATCTGTCCTTCTAGGGCGTCCTCTATTGGAGTTTCCACTGACATCCACCTTATAAATTCCCTTTTTAGGGTGCTGTACCCAAAGGGTAAAACGGGACCCTACTACTAAGACTCCGCTGTCTGTCCGTCTGTCCGTCTGTCACCAGGCTGTATCTCATGAACCGTGATAGTTAGACAGTTGAAATTTTCAAAGATGATGTATTTCTGTTGCCGCTGTAACAACAAATACTAAAAAACAGAATAAAATAAATATTTAAGGGGCTCCCATACAACAAACGTGATTTTTTTGCCGTTTTTATAGATGGTACGGAACCTTTCGTGCGCTTGTCCGACTCGCACTTGGCCGGTTTTTTAATCGCCGTTCACTTATTCTTTCAACATGACCAAACCACCTTAGCATACTCTTCTCAATTGTTGTCACTACATCATTTAACATTTTTTTATTCTATTTTTTAATTCACATTAAAGGATTAAGTATGTGAAAAAAACATGATTGTAAATAACAGATTTTTATTGTACGATCGTAGAATGTATCACAGAATACGTGGTATCATTTAATGTCATTACGTCATCCCTACTTTGTACACGTTATTCGGACCATCCCATCGCCGTGATTTAAGAATTGGAATCAAAAAGGTCAGGGGGCCTACTCCGATCGAACTATGAAGTTGCGGCTAGCGGAACGCACATTTTCCGACCACGAAAACGTTGCGGAACCGACGATCGACAAAATTTTTGTGATTTGACATTTTGTCTTTCGTTCACCGTTCCAAATGGTAGTTGACATCTAGTAGTTAATAGTTTGACAATACTTTGATCGTATAGGTACAGGGTAGGTAAAAAATCTTGGCTCAAACGAAACGGGGCTATTGTTGGAGTTATTTGCAGCATTTTTTGGTAGTACATTTTTTTACAGTAAGTTTCTTAAGTTACAAATAATTTTTTGTAAGTCTCAAAATATATTGAAAAAAGTGCCAAAACTCATAAATCATGATACCCACTGTCTTAAAAGCACTTTCAAGCAACTAACATTGTCATAAATTTTAAGGAGATCAAGTTAGGGTTCTGCCACACATATTTTTGACTGCAAATAACCCCAACTATCATCCTGTTTCGTTTGACCCACGATTTTTGACCTACCCTGTATTTATAAGATCGATGTTCGTCGTAGTGTCGTTTTGATCTCGTTCCTTCGTTTCTTCTTCACAGCATCAACACTAGAAAGCGGTGAAAGGTGGCCGTTTTTTGGGGGTTGTCTTTAGTAATATTGATGATCAAAAAGAACTAAGTAATTTTAGTCTATTTTGAATAAATGAGTTTTAAAGTTTGATCCAACCCTTCGACGCTCGTTTTTCGGAGTAGGCCCCTGTTCCCTTATTCGTTTTTATCGACGGCCCAACCCCAACAGATTCGTGGGGCATATGTAAATACGTTACCATCTGCTTCATTGTATTGTTTCTGTATAAAATATGTGGACATGCCTTAAGGATTTTGTCTTGGAATGCGAATTGCTGAATAGGATTTGCTGATTGGGGATTGGGAATGTTTAGATATCGACTTTTGGATATGCTTGTATTTTTGTATTATAAGTTTCGTGAGACATATTATGGTTTTGTTCATTTGCACGTTCGACTCGCGTTCTCGCCACTCAAGTTCAACTCATGATTAAAGGTCACAGCTCATTAGAGCCACCCGGCTCGCAATCCCAACCCGACCCGCATCGCCTCGCCTCGTGCGGTTAGTATTCTTTATATGAACTTGTATGGATGTGCGCTCACTACATCAACTCCGTAGCGTCACTGGATCGCCTCGGGCGTATGCCGTCCAGGCGCGGACGACGAGTTGACCACTCGGTGATAACTCGCTGCTCGCATGTTTGCCTTGCGTTGCTGCGCATTGCCAACGCACGAGTCCCGAGTGAACCGCGCGTTGCCATCGAGTGGACGGCGCGCATCGGTCCTCTGGTTGACCACGCGACGTTTACTGGTGATAACGCGGCGTCCACCCGTCAACAGGTGCTGACAACGAGTGGACGCCGAGCGACGAGGCGACGCGGGTCGGGTGCCAGGTGGCTTTAATTAGCTGTGACCTTAACGGCTCCATTGGTGTCCGAAAGTAGTAGAGCAATTCCAAAAAAATTAAATACAAATGTATTAAACCCTTGATGCAGCCGCCTAACGATAGGTTTTTCTGCAGGGCAAATTGTGTAACGTAACCAACATCAATCATGACAGTTGATGTGTCAAAAACAATATTCATAGATGGGAATTCATCGACAATTTCAACCCGGAGTGCAAATTATACATCATATCCTGCATACCTTGGTACCTGGACGCTACTTATAATGCAATACTCGTAGCTGAGTTCTGAGCGGACACAATTTAGATTGCCTAGACACGCTAAGGAGAAGACAAGGGTATTCCACTATCGCAGGTATCTGTATGCACTGTAAGTCTACAAGTTTGATGGATGCGCGTCATTACCAGCTAACGGTTTAGTTTACATTCGTCACCCACTAATTGCCACTCGAAGTGTACTTAGTGAATGACAGTCGATTAGCAATCGATGTTGTACAAAATGATATGGTGGTGTTTATTTGTTACCATTTATACTCTTATTTAGACGCTATTTTTAAATCCCATGTAATAGAGGGCGAGCCTATTGCCATCAACCGGGCACAAATCCAGACTCCGGGCAGTTGCTAAGAAATTCCACATGGAATACCCAATAAAACTTTGTCCGACCTGGGGATTGAGTCCAGAACCTCACGCTTAGCAGTTGCGCTTGTGACTAGTACACCAACGAGGCAGTTTATTAGAATATAATAGATTTTTATTTGCAAATATAAAAATATGTTACATTTGTGATTACAGATCAGCCATATTTCACCGTTCGGTATGCAAATATTTACATTAATTAAATTATCATACCGAATATAATAATAATTTGCATACCGAATGGTGAAATATGGCTGAGCTGTTATCACAAATGTAACATCTTTTTTGTATAATCTATATTTGCAAATAAAAATCTATTCTGTTCTATTATTTATTTTATTTGTAGTGTTAATATGGTAATATTTGCAACTTAGCGTCTCACGGGTCTAAACACACCTATTAAGTATTAGCATTAACTCGCATTACACTTTATTATATTCTGTCTTTAAAACTATGAATGCATTTGGAAGGCACAGAACCGAAACCGTTGCGTTTAAATTTCGTGGAGAAGAATATCCACCTGTTATGGTATGTCTACACCAGTGCGCTTTCATGTTCATCTTGCCCTTTCAACTTTCAATTCGTCTTGCGTCAAGCGCATACAATATTGATTGCCATAAGACGCATGCAGCTTATCGTCTACACCGGTGCGTCTCGGTCAGTCGTCACTCGACATACGCTTTTGTCGAACTAGTATTAACCTTTTAAGCGCTTGGTTAATATCAAGTGCCGTGCCCCTAGCGCGCGACTACGAATCGATAAAATAATATCTATATTAATTTATATAATATTTTCAATACTTAGAGCTACGAAACATAATTTTAAGTATTTGTAAATTATATCTCTATTTAATAATCGTATTAGTTGTACCACGCAGTTCATAGGACGAAAATAGAACAAAAAAACCATGCATGTTCTCTGTCGCAGAAATACGACACGGGCGGTAGGGGCACGGAAATATTTGTCGCATAAATGTCGACACAAGTGGTTAAAAGGTCAAGGCATGTGCTATGGCGCTTCACGCATGCCTCAGACAAAGACGCAAGATGAACATGTAAGCGCACTGGTGTAAACATAGCTTTACAGAACAATTCTTCATCTTCATCATTCTGCATAATACTGCAAGACCATCATCTGAATTGCATATCACATTCGTAATTTCAATAGCTTTCTTGACAATACAGCAATATTCATTGCGCGCCACATAGTTGTGGTGAAGACGGATTGTTAATACATACGTTGCTATGGAAATTGACGACCTGTCAAAATCAAAGCTATAGCGATTACGAGTGTTTCGTGCAATTCGTAAGCTGGTCATATCAAACCACAGATATAACTGAACAGTCCCTTAAAAACTTAGCAGTTCTTAACTCTACAAGAAATATCTCCTTTCCACATTCATCTCGCAAGCAGCTCCGTTGTTTATTTCGCGACTCAATTAAGAGAATCACTATCGTCCTATCAGATAATCTATCTGTCCTCCCTGCGAAGGTTTATTTCGAAGGCTGCACTGATTTACTAGACTTGAGAAGATTTAAACATTCTTTAGGTAATAAAATGAAGAAAAAATACTTTAAATTCCATTCTTTTTCAATTTAACGTTATATATTTTTATCTTTTAGATAATCATGTTAAAAGTTTGTGATATTAAACGCATGTTTATGATTACGTAAAATGAAAAGCTTGCAAATTGACGTTTTGTCAATTCTACCCACAATTTTTATTTCATTTTCTCTGTCTACCCGCAAGAGTCGCCGATATGTGCGCGACACACATTCGCTTCGCTAGCTCACGGCTGATAAGATCGATGCATCGTCTCCGCTAGTTCTTCTTGAAAAGTGTATCGGAAACTCTTAAACTTATAATGCTGTGTGTGAACTTTCGTAACCAAGATCTAAATTAAATATTAGTGTCGGGAAGTGGTGTTTCGCGATCGTGAGGGTGCTTTTCTGCTGGCCTTCGAGGAAGCCTCGTGCCGATAATATCACTTGCAGGTTAGTCCTAATTAAATAATTATTTTACTAAAGATATGGTTTATTTATTTAAAAAGCAATTGCTTACTGTACTTACAGTTACCCAACACGTACAGTAAGCTAACATGTTATTTCTTATTAGCTATAATTTTAAACATGATTCTCAATCATCAAATCACTGAAATCATTAAGAACTCGAAACAGTAAACAACAGTTTAAGGTTGTTGTTGAAAATATCAACATCTGGCTGCTGAGCAATCAGGGCGTTGAGCATTCATTGGGCGTTCAGTTTCATTTGTCTAGTGGACGCAAGCGTGACTGTTGAGCGGTGAGGTCCCGCGTTTGATCCCCAAGTCTTAAACATAACGGCGCCTGTTTGTTTGTTTTTTTAAAAAACGTTGCCCCACACTAAGATTTCTCTTGTATCGTGGGTGCGTTTACAGACACAAATCTCAAAAACAAACGCCAAACAATCTGTAGGCCATACAAATTTTTGTTCCGTGTAGGAATCGAACCCACGACCCGTAGCGCAGAAGCTAATCGCTTAGCCACTGCACCAAACGTGTCGTCAAACGTACGTTTGTATTTCCTGAAAGGTAGGACAGAAGTTTATAGTACACCCTCATTTCGCCGTTATTTAATTTCCATAGAGGGCGAGCCTATTGCCATCAACCGTACAAAAGTCTAAACTCTGGGCTGCTACTGAGAAATTCCACTCAGAAAAACCCAATAAAACGACCCGACCGGTGGGTTGAACCCAAGATATCATGCTCAGCAGTGGCGCTTGCGACCAGTAGACCAACGAGGTAGTTAAATAATCTTCTTTCTGTAAATAAATCATTAATGAAGTCTTAAATTGCGCGGAGTGGATATGTGTCTGACTGACCCATACTATCTAATAGAACCTTATCAGATAGATTGATACTTCTAGAAGGAACTAATAAGTGGGCGTAAAGCCGGGTCCGCAGCGCCAATTTTATAACATGTTATTGTGTTTTTGCGAACAAAACTGTTAAGCCACGCCCCTATTCGGTTAGCAAACAATGTTAAGTCGGGTTCGCAGCGCCAATTTTGCTAACAAAACTGTTAGGTCACGCCCCTATTCGGTTAGCAAACAATGTTATCCTGTCTGAAAACACGAAAACGGCGCAGCGGACCCGGCTTAATAGAAATATGCCACACGACACATACCCGCACACACACACATTGTGTCTATGTGTTGTGTGGTAGTTACGATAAACAGTGACCTTTTACACTTTTTAGACTAGAATTACTTAGTTCTTTATGAACGTCAATGTTACAATAGACAGCCCACAAAAAAACCCTCCCTTCACCACTTCCTAGTGTTTATGCAGTGAAGAAGAAACGGCGCAACAAACTCCCCAGCAACACAGAAAGAATATAAATATGTTATGGTTACGATACAGTGACCTTTTACACACTTGAGGGATTATCTATTTTTAGACCAAAAATAACATACTATTTTCCATACTTTTCCACGTATAAATCCTACATTCATTTATTTTTTTGGTTTTAGGAATCGCCTTCGCAAATTCTTACTTACCATCGGTGGCCAAATTATTAGGGACAGCACTCATAGAAATGTAATTTCTAGTTGAAACATTATTTTTAAACAAAATAATACATTTATATGGGTTTTTTTTACTTGATATTACTACTGGTATTATTATAATGTTTTTGAAAACCGAAAATACAGTGAGTTCGCGCCATTTTTTAAATAAGTGACGTTCTTCTTCTTTAAATGACTTTTGTTGAAAATTGCTCTTGTTTCGTCAGTGTTAAAAAAATATTTTCAGTGTTATTGGAAGTTTTGTTTCGCTAACGGTACGTCAGAACGTAAGTAATGTTTCGTATTGCGTCACTATTTTTAAACTTAATACGTGAATTTAATTTCGTTAAAGGAATAACGTGAAAACCTCAAAATTGCTTTTTTTCTAGTATGGGCAAGGCTTCAGACACGTCTCCCAGAAAATGTAGAGAAATACAAACATTAATACTGCACTCTACACATTCCTAAAGACCCTGCAGGTATTTCTAAGTTAGTAGTTAGCAGAATCAAAATAAAAACTGAGAACAATAAACCTCTGGAAGCAAACCGTGTGACAAAATGTAGCAGAAAAAGGATCACCACTCTTTGTACCGATCGTAAAATCAGAGATATCTGCCTTGAAAATCGTAAACCGAGTGCTGCAAGTCTGACTACGATGATGAACGACGAAGGAATATGAGTTTCCGAAAGGACAGTACGCCGGCGGTTGGCCAAAGAGAACTTGATAGGTCGTCGGCCAACCAAGAAACCACGCCTCACCGAGGCCATGAAGAAGAGATGACTGCAATGGGCCAGACAACACCGAAATATGACTATTGCAGACTGGATTCGGGAAGAATATGTCTTTAAATATAAAAGCACGTTGTTTTTATCACTATACTGTGATTATGTAATATTTTTCAGGTGCATTCTCCGATGAATCGACATTTCAGATTTTGGTCGAAAAAAGTTCCTTTGTGCGGCGACGCCCCGGAGAACAGTTCCATGCAGACTGCCTTGTGGAGAGGGTTAAACACCCAACTAGTATCATGGTATGGTCTGTGATCTCATCCAAGGGTATAGGGTGCCTGAATATCGTGGAAGGGACCATGAAGCAAGACCAGTGCAAGCGAGTCCTAGAGAGTCAACTACTGCCGCAGCTCGAAGAATGGTTCCCTGGTGACGAAGAGAACATTTTTATGCACGATTCTGCACCGTGCCATAAAGCAAGGGATGTTACTGCAATTTTTGCTGAAAAACATGTTAATGTTTTGCCCTGTCCAGGTAACTCACCAGACATGAACCCTATAGAGAACATGTTGGAGCTTACCAAACGGGCGATCGCTAAGGAAGTGATCACCACCAAGCACCAGCTGATTGCAGCTCTCATTATAGAATGGCATCATAATGAAAACCTACAGCAGCATGCTACAATATGTATAGAGAGCATGCCACGTCCAATAGAAGCTGTCATTACAGCAAAGAGTGTCGTCACGAAATACTGAGATAAATATTAATTTTCAACCTAATATCACATTTTTTTTCGCAAACATAAATATTATATTTTCGCCCACAGATTTGTTGTTTTTATTATCTCAATTAATAAAGTCTTTAAATAAAAAATACCCGTGGGGCCTACAACAACTCATTTGCCTGAAAAAAATATTTTAACTAGAAAATACAAAAATCTTGACACTGTCCCTAATAATATGGCCACCTACTGTAGTTTGCTTTCCTGATCATGGACACAAACACAATTTAAACTTTTTCTGAATCAGTTTCTGTAGGCCTCTCGTCGTCTCTAATAAAGGGCTTCTTTGGGAAATTCCTTTTATGTGATTTTGTGTACGTTTTAGTAATAGGAACCTTTTACAAATTGCCTCTATTCAGCCAGCCTCTTTTTGAAACTTAGAGAATAAGAATACAACCTCTATTCATTTCTTAATTAATGGGAGTTTAAATCAAAGATTGGATCTCAAAGCTTTGTTGCCATTTATTTTATATCTTTAAAAACGTTCGAAGAGCAATTAAAATAATTGAAGACATAACTTTCATTAAAAAAGTCACAGAACTTCTGGCATCGCCACATTCTGCATCAATTTGTGAGTCGATCGTATTTTGGACAAGAATTTAAGGATTAATTGAGTGCGGCCAGTCAGATATAAACGATTCGCAAAAACATAACACATAACACAAAATCACGCCTATATTACTCAAAGTATTGGGCAAAGATAAAAATAATAATATTCATTTATTTTTCTCACAGTAGATTTGGTACACTTTACAGTTATAGGTACAAGAATATGACGCCGGATACTAAATGTTACAAAGACAAAAAATCGATGGGCAAAATAGTCCTAGTGCTGGTGCCCGTTGTAGCTTTAAAAAAACCTGTATTACAGATCACTAGGCCCCGTTCAGTAGCTACACACAGACTTGGCCTCATGGGATCATGGTAGTTACATGCAAGTTGTACCAACGAATTAAAAAACCGGCCAAGTGCGAGTCGGACTCGCGCACGAAGGTTTCCGTACTCTATGAAAACGGCAAAAAAAAACACGTTTGTTGTATGGGAGCCCCCTTAAATATTTATTTTATTCTGTTTCTTAGTATTTGTTGGTATAGCGGCAACAGAAATACATCATCTGTGAAAATTTCAACTTTCTAACTATCACGGTTCATGAGATACAGTCTGGTGACAGACAGACAGACAGTTGGACAGCGGAGCCTCAGTAATAGAGTCCCGTTTTACCCTTTGGGTATGGACCCCTAAAAAATAAAAATAAAGAAGAAATACAGTAAAGGCAGTAGGTAGGTGTTTGATGTTAGAGTGGAGTGTGAATGTTATTTGTAGCTAAATAATTATTATTTGAGTATGAGTGTTCGTGTGATAATTGGATTTTAGGAGGCAAATAAGCATATAATACAGTAACAAAACAAAAGGGATTAATAAGTCAGGATTGAGATCTAAATAATTGTAAGAAGTATACATATAGGGTGACTGGTAATTAGTGACCGATACTTTAACACATGTTTGTACTCATGATAACAAACAACTTTCCCAAAGAAACATTATTTATAAAACAAAAAAAAAAAAACCATATTACGAGCCGCGTCCATTCCGTAACGATTTACCTACTAATAAATTTTAAATGAAAAAAATAAAATAAAAATAATGTTTCTTTGGGAAAGGTGTTTGTTATCATGAGTACAATCATGTGTTAAAGTATCGGTCACTAATTACCATATATAGTAAACCCTCATTTTGTCGTTATGTTTAAGTCCCACGTAATAGGGGGCGAGCCTATTGCCTTCAATAGCGCACAAATCCAGACTCCGGGCTGCCACTGAGAAATTTCATACGGAAACACACAATAACACTTAGCCCGACCTGGAAGACTGCTGAGCGTGAGTTCCTGGGGATCGAACCCACTAGATCAATGAGGCAGTCCCGATTTGCAAAGTTAATCTATTTATACTGATGTTCACCAACATTAAGCCTACGTATAGGGGGCGCAGGCCGCACAGGCGACAGAGTTCAGTCATAGTTTTACAAACCATACAGTTGGGCAACGCCCTTGATGTCTGTGTGTGTAGACGTTGCCCAAATGTATGGAATGTAAAACTGTGGCTGAACTGAGGACAGTTCAGCCACAGTTTAGTAGAAGCGTATACGGGGGCAAATGTCGCGCAGGCAGGAGCCTGCGCGACATTTGCCCCCGTATACGCTTCGGATAATGTTGAAACAATTATTGCTTCACCAGGACATTTTAGGTAAACGATGATTGTTTACCTAACATTCTTGATCATTTCTTAGATAAGAGAATTCATGTAAATGAACAGCAGCCTAAATATATTAACTGAATCGAAACAAAAAGGTGAAAGTGTAAAAACACTAATTATGTATGTATGATCATAATATACAAAATGCTCATTTTCTGTGATTAAAATGAGAATTGATGTTATTAAGTGTGTTTAGTCCCTTACAAGGACAAAAGATTTAGGTTCATCATCTGCCTAGCCTTTTCCCAACTATGTTGGGGTCGGCTTCCAGTCGAACCGGATGCAGCTGTATCAGTATTTTACATGGAGCGACTGCCTATCAGACCTCCACAACCCAGTAACTGGGTAATACGATACTCTTGGTAAGACTGGTTGTCAGACTTTCTGGCTTCTGACCAACAGTAACGACTGTCAAAGATCTACAAATGACAGCCGGGACCAACGGCTTTACGTGCTTTCCGAGGCACGGAGGAAACTCGCTATGGTAAATGGTCACCCATCCACAGACCAACCTCGGCAAGCGTGGCTTAACCCGGAAGATCGGTCTATGCGGCTGTAATTATTTAGCCACGAGCTCCTCTAAAAAGATTTAGGTTATAGTGATATAACTGTAAGTACTGGTACAGTTTGCGTCCGTTTTTAAACGACATCAAAAAACGGAGGAGGTTAACAATTTTTTGGAATCTTTTTTTATATAAGTTCACCGATTACTCAAAGACGCCTGAACCGATTTGGAAAATTCTTCTTTTGTTTGAAAGGGTATACTTTCCAGGTGGTTCCATGGTCATCAGGTCAGGATCTGATGATGGGATCATGGAGAAACCGAGGGAACTCTTAAAATTTTATAGGCACACTTGAAGTGATTTTTTTTAAAGAGTATTCTTTTGAAGTGGTCCCATTAAAATTTTGTGAAGATCTGATGAAGACCCGCGGAGATTGACAACGAAAATTTTCAATGGATAACAGCAAATTAATCGCGATTGCTGTAATTGCATGTTTAAGTATTGTTTATGCCACTTTAAAATAGAAAAATAAAACTACTTTAAAAATAAAAGAAAAACCGACTTCAAAAAGAATAAAATAATGACCATATTATAAAATTAACAGTTTCAGAAGTCGGTGCCTTCAATTTGGTTCAGCGTGAATTAGCACTGACTTCTAAAACAGTATTTTTGTATGACTATAAGTACATAGAGTGCAATGCCGGCAAACTCATTTCTGTAAAATTAGTCAAGGTCAAAAAGAGACAAAGTCAGAGCTTTTTAGATTTGTCCTCCATTTTGAGTAATGGACGTAAGCGTTAGCGACGATTTTATTTTTTAATAAGTTATTCTGACTTCGAATTACTAATAGAACACATTCAAATAGACAATAGTTAAACTTTAGTAAATTAGACAATAACATACCTAATTAATACAGAAGAGAAGAGCGCGCACGTAAAAGTTACTTATAACTTACATTGTTTTAAAATAAAGTAATAACAGAGATACTAAATCATGAGCAACACTAAGTTTTGTCCAGTTTGCCGTGAAGAAACATTTGGTATTCAGTCACCCCGCAATGAGTTGCAGGTAGCTGTTGGAGCTGCCCCGCACTGGGCGCATTAGGGTCGCAAATATTCTTGATACACCACAAAAGTGTGGCATCCCTATCAATGTATTGCAAACTCGGGAGCAAATCCGGGTCACCAACATAAACCTTAATATCTCGGAAACTAAGAATGATAGCTTATTAAAATACAAGTATTTATAGACTACTTTGATAGCTTTTGCCCGCGGCTTCGCTCGCGTTTATTTAGAATTTAACAATCAACTCTTAACACACTACTAAAGTTTCTATAATAATATAATTCAATCATGATTCGAAAGACACGTGTCGCCATCTATTATCGTGATTTTTGTTTTCCTCGGGAATGTAAAAGACACAACAACATAATCTTCTAGGGGTGATTCTATCATTACAGTTATAGCTAATATCGATATGTAAGGATTGCGAGCAAGGTAAATATACTTCGTAAATAAAACCAACATAGACTCTCCACCACTGAGAGTACTTGTATTTGGGTTAGTGTTAGTAATATTAACTAGATCACAATATAATAATTTACACAATTATTACAAGATCATAGAATAAGGACAAGCTAGTCAGATATAAAAGGTCAAACTTCTTCAGCTGTTCAGCACCAAAATGCTCCCGCTTTGTCGAATGATCACCGCCTTTATAACATCGGGTGCGTTGATCCATATCGACGACTACCTTCCTATGTCAACATTGCCCAGTGCTACCCGCTACCGATAACAAGAACAGTACTTTTTTCGGGATGAAAGGTACCCTATGTCCGTTTCTGTACACCTAACAACGTATATGCAAACTTTCAGGATGATCAGTTCAGTGGTTTAGGCGTGAAAAGGTAACAAACAAACAAACTTAATTTCGCATTTATAATATTACTAGTTAGGACTAGTTAGGATTTAATACTCAACCAACATTAACGCTATTCCTTTAAAATTAAAGTGCATGAACATCTTCACAAGGAATTGGCAGAATCATCACAGCGCTGATTTATCTGTTTATATATATTTTTTGGTATTATATATTATATTAGGTATTTATATATATTTATTTATGCATAAGTATGTATACATATAGGGAAAGGTGGCTTGAAAGGGACACGTATTGAAAGGGACAATTCAAATTACCAGCAAAATAAAAATCGCTTCGAAACGACACTATTATTGTTGTATGGCAACCCCGATACACATCCATTCGCGCCTAACTTCACGCTCCTGTCTTTTCTAAAATGGCGATGTTGTGCGTGTGTTTATTTTTCTAACCAAAAGTTTTTTTTTTGTAATTCTTTGTAAACCTTTTGTCAAATGCTGTAAATTGATTGTTTATTTGTTTACTATTATTTACGTCGACTACATACTGACAGATACGAGAACGAAAGGTTAGTAAACTTTTATTTAAAATTATAGATTTTGTGGTTATGTTTTTAATTTGTGTATCATATTTATGAAAGGGACACAGCGAACGGTTATGAAAGGGACGTCCCTTTCATAACTGTCCCTTTCATAACCTTAAATGTTGGTTTTACAGTAGCTAATAATAATTTATCTTCTTTGCAGTTTGAAAATGCCACCTAAAAAAAGAACGCGTGTCGATGCACACAAAATTGAAGAAGCTGTGAATGAAGTCTTACAGAAAGGGATTTCTGTGAGATCGGCTGCCAAAGCATTCAAAGTAAGCAAATCACATTTGCACAGATTGGTCTTAAAAGCGAAAGCATCTGAAACAACATCTTTTGTTTATGAACCAAACATTGGCAATAAAAAAGTGTTCACTACAGACCAAGAATGTTCTCTGGCAGGTTACTTAAAGACATTCGCAAAAATGTGCCATGGCTTGACAACTAAACAAGTCAGAGAACTTGCATATCAGTATGCTACTCGTCTAGGACTTAGTATACCACCTTCGTGGGAGACAAATAATACCGCGAGTTTAGACTGGCTGAAAGGCTTTTTGAAAAGGCATGATTCTCTAAGTGTAAGAAAACCTGAGAATACTTCGTTAGCAAGAACTACAAGTTTCAACAGACATAATGTTCAAAACTTTTTTGATAACTTGGAGAAATGTTATCTTAAGCATAATTTCTCTCCAAATATGATATGGAATTTAGACGAAACTGGGTGCACTACTGTAACTAATGCACCAAAAATAGTTGCGCAAGCAGGTGCTAAGAGAGTTGGACAGATCAGCTCAACTGAACGTGGCTCGCTTGTAACTATGCTGGCTTTTGCAAATGCTTCTGGTGGAAGTATTCCTCCTGCTTTCATATTTCCCCGTGTTCATTTTAAAGAACATATGCTCGAGAATGGTCCAACTGGTGCTTTAGGGCTTGCAAATGTATCTGGTTGGATAACCGAAGATTGCTTTTTAAAAGCTTTAAAACATTTTGTTCAGATCGTTAAGCCCACTGCTGAATCACCGGTTTTAATAGTCCTTGACAACCATAAGACACACATAACTATTAACGTAGTGCTTTATGCCAGAGAAAATAACATAATGATACTTACCTTTCCACCTCACTGCAGTCACCGCTTACAACCTCTCGATGTGACCGTTTTTGGACCCTTTAAAGCTCGATATAGAGCTAGCATGAATGACTGGATGACTTCAAACCCTGGCAAAACTGTTACAATTTATAATGTGGCTCAATTTGCTAAAGACGCTTTTTACGCTGCTTTTAACATGAACAATATAACGTCTGGTTTTAAGAACACCGGGATATGGCCAATTAATAAAAATATTTTCAGCGATGAAGATTTTTTACCTTCCTTCGTCACAGATCGACCCCAGTCGCCTCAAAACCCCACTGCTACTGTTGGAAACTCTAATGAATCTTCTTCAAATGAAGAAGAACCGCAAGGATCTTTTTATTCTGTTGTGCCGGAACGTATTTCAAAAACACCTTCACCTTCTATTTTAAGTGAGCTACAACTTGGACCTTCTAATTTGAATGAGACACAACCTGGACCCTCTACTTCAAATGAGCCACAAGCTGGACCCTCTACTTCAAATGAGCCACAAGCTGGACCCTCTACATCAAATGAGCCACAAGCTGGATGTTCAAACATTAAAGCGACAAGTTTTGAAGCTTCAAATTCTTCTCACCTTCCAATAACTCCGGAACTTATTAGACCATATCCTAAAGCTCCACGTCGAAAAACTACTGGAAAGCAACGTAAAGGCAAAACTACTATCATAACTGAAACCCCTGAAAAAGATAGATTGCTTATGGAAAACATGATGGATATCTTGAAAAAGAAAACGCCCAAATTGAATAAAGAAAATTTAAAACATGTAAAACAAATTTTTGAATGCTCTTTAATAGATAAGGAATCAAACAAAACAAAAAGTTCTGTGAAGGGCAAACAGAAATGTATCAAAGCTACTCAAAAGAAGAAGAAGACTACGCAGAAATTCGCTAGCAGTAGCAGCAATGATTCGTTGTCAAATATAGACACTAATTCTGACTCGGTAGATGACATTTCTGAGACTGAAGTCATCACTCCAAGATTAAGAAATCGCAACCAAATAGAAAATAAAAGAGGAGGTGATGACCTGTGTAATGTGTGTAGGAAAAGATATTCAGAAAGCGTTGAAGATTGGTTTCAATGTAAAATTTGCACAAAATGGGCACATGAAACCTGTGGCATTAAAGGTGTCTTTAATTTTTTTTGCTCACTTTGTCACTAAAATTAGTTTTAAGATGGTCAGTAAAACAAACGATGATAAGACTGTTGATTGTTACTCTAATTAAGAAAAGCAATAATAATTATTAAACTGAATTATTTTTAATGGAAGAATTATATAAAAAAAGATTTTTGTTTAGTTTTTAGTTTTTTTTTTTAGTTATTGTCTTTAGGATGAGAAATATAAGACTAAAAAATGTGGTTGAAAAACAGTAGTCAATTGTATTTGTAAATTGTATTAATTTGTCTTAATATTACCTAGAGAAGAATTGTTAAACTGTTGATTTTTGTTTAAAAATGTTAATGTCCTAGTCATAGTCTTTAGAATGAGAAAATAAGACTAAAATAATGTGATTTTAAAACGTAAGGACAACTGTGTACGTATTTTCTTATATTTAGTTTAAGTAAAGCAAAGTTATAAGGTGATTTTTCTTTGATATTATGTACTGTCCCTTTCATAAATTATCGTGTCCCTTTCAATGCAGTCCATTTATGAAAGGGACATTATACACATTTTTTAAAACTGCGATAATTTACAACTAAGAATAAAGAAAGGTTTAATATTGCATTTTATTTCAATAGTAAAGTAATGTAGGCTTCCCATTCAGCTCTAACCTTTTTAAATTTTTGTATAATTTATTTACTAGAGCCTCTGCAACAAAAATGTCCCTTTCATGCCACCTCTCTAATATGTATGTAAATGTCTTATAATTATGTATGTAGGTAATATTATTGCAAAAATGTTTTAGTTATCTTTGTGTTTATTTTTAATAGCGAATCATAGCACATAGCTCTATTAGTGCTACCATGCTACCATGTTTTCTCTGCATCACCCTAAGGTCGACTGGTAGAAAATGCTTATGGAATTAAGTCCGCCTCTGTACAAATTATGTGCGAAAGTATAAATAAATAAAATAATAACATTAATACAATTTCTTAAATAGTCAACAAAATATTTTTTATTTGACTACCTAAGCTAGCATTCTGAGTTTCCAACATATTAAGGTTTATGTTGATGACTCGGATTCATTGCTCTATTTACTCAAAGAAAAGTATTCTGTCCATGATATCATTGTCTACATCGTAATATAAATGCTACAGGACTTTCTAAAAGCCACCCTCTCGTAACTTGCACCGGTGGTAAGCCGGCCAATTTGTAAAGGCTTCCTGTTACCGCCCTTGAGGATGGCATTGAGAAGTGTACTGTGTATCTTGAATTTAAATTGACCGCTACCTACTTTCGAATGTTTGTTTTATTTCAAAAACTTGATTTTTTAGTTCCGGAATGCAAACAAACATACAGACAGACTTATGGACCGTTTTATTATAATTAGCGAAAAGAAAAACAACATTAAGACGTTAATTTTGTAATTAAAGGGAAACATTATACAAACAAACAAATGTAATTGATCGTACAAACCATTTTCATTTATAATAATTCACCCAATGCAAAATTCGCTACATACTAGTTTTCAAATTGTTACTATTATTTTTTAAACAGTTTTAAATCAAATATACAATAAAAGCCCACATTTAAGTAGTAAATTATCCAACTACTAGCACACACGACACAAACAATCACCCAATGCAAACTTAGTTTACTGAAAACAACTGAATTCTAGCGTAAAATTTTCGAAAACCTCCAACATTTTGTTTTGAATTTAAATTCCATACAGTCCACGCATAAAGCTGCGCGGGGCGTTGCGTTCCGTTGCCCATTTATTTTACATGTGATGGAAAATTCCCTGAACGTGGAAAGGGTTTAAACGCCGCGGGATGGTCCGAGATAAATACGCGAACCCACTATACACACGAGTAAAAAGAGTCACACACGCCCAAGTCCGTCCCTGGACGCACACACTGACAAAATCTACACGTGATTGGCGGGATTGAGCGGATTTTTTTGCATGTGTGCGTTGCGTCACTCTGTTGAAACAGGACCGTTTTACTTGTGTGCGTGATAGTGTTTTGCAGTGTTTGTTCGGAGTGAAGTGTGTGCAAGTTATCTTTGATGGACGAAAGCGTTCCGCATCGTCATCACGATTGATTGGAACCACCTGCTGCGTACGAAGGGAACTATAACGACTATTTTCTCACTTGGGGATGCCTTGTTCGTTGTTAGTATAGTTTATCTCTTTGGAAGTTTGATGGGAGAATTATGTGTAGAGTTTCCAAGTCGTATGATAGATGTTTGATCTTGAATACAGTTTATTTGGCCTCATACCAGACGAGAAATGGGGGTGTACAGACTAGTAATAGAATAACACTTCTACTTACCCCTTCGAAGATTAGACGCGTGAGTATTATCCTATCCTAATTTCATAACTAATATTATAAATGCGAAAGTAAGTTTGTTTGTTTGTTATCTTTTCACGCCTAAACCACTGAACCGATCATCCTGAAATTTTGCATACACGTTGTCAGGTGTACAGAAACGGACATAGGGTACCTTTCATCCCGAAAAAAGTACTGTTCCCGAGGAAAACAACAATAACGTTCATAGATGGCGCCACGTGTCTTTTCAATCACGTTTGAATTATATTATTATAGAAACTTTAGTAGTGTGTTAAGAGTCTTTTTCGAGCGAAGCCGCGGGCAATTGCTAGTGTTATTATAAGGATGTTAGCCGCTCCAGTAGTGTAGTAGATCAAGCTTTTTTTCGTATCTACGTTGTATGTTGCTCTTAGTATTTAATCAACAGTATTGTTTCTTAAGACCGGTAATAATGGCCGTCTTGTGTGATCCCCGACGCGTGCGAAGTAACAAGGGGCCGACAACTCTCCCGCAAACATTTCGCTGTGTGTTCATCGCTCAATCGAATATCCATCACGCCTGTATCGTTTACAGGGAGAATACAGTTATGTTACGCTAAATTGAGAGTAAATAATAAACAGGTTAGTACTAGTTAAAGAATGTTTGAGTATCAGGCCGTGTGATCACCGGAGAAGAACTAATAGGTACTCTGTAACTTTCTAAGGGGTTTGGAGCAATATGAAGCATAATCAGCCTATTTCTGCCGAACTGCTGGGCCTCTTCACAAAATGAGAAGGGTTTAGGCTTTAGTCAAGTCCTTGGTGAGAGTGCAGCTGCTGGAATCGCGCCGTAACGCCAACTTCAAGGCGTTTGTGGTGCGAGTACCAAAGTGTATTCTGCACCTCGTCATGGAGGAGAACTTTTGGCCGGAGGGAGTGGTGTTCCGTCGCTTCCGCGGAAAAGTGCCATACGATCGCTCAACGACAGTGCCTAAGTGAAGTTTTACTAACATAGGCTTATGTTTATATATTAATACAAATGTATTATTATAATATATATGTTAGTTTGTAAGGTATATATCTATGGGCTTAAGTTGCCTGATAATAAAGAAATTATTATTATATTATTATTATTTAGTCCATCACGCTGGCACAGAAACGCTGGTCAGGTGCTGGTTGGCGGACTATCCATGCGAGGGATTGTATCAAATTCGAAGTTTTGACGTAATATACACAATTACATATAGAACAGTACACGGTTAAGAAAAAGAACTAGTTAGCTTGACATCCACAGCTTATGATACTTCCGTAGCGATAGTGAAACTCGTGGCGCGAGCGGGTCGAGAAGACAACGGGCATTTTTTTATGATATGTTATTTTGGGAATATCCTGGATACACTCTGCCTGGGGACGGCGAAGAGTTAAGGACTGTTACCGGCTAAAAACCCACGGTGTTCCTTCTCTTCGCCTTTGGCCGGGGTGGCGGGATTCGATGTCGAATCAGTCGATGGCGGCCTGAGCTCGCATTTGGTTTTACATGCTTCATTGTCAAATCCTTTGAAAACTATAAACGCCGGCCCACCGTCGACGCGGCGAAGCCTTAACACCTGTACATAAGGCCTTTTCTGTGTACATCTATATCTATACTTATATAATATAATAAATAATAATTAATTATTATTATTGTATTTAGATCCTTTATTCACATTTTTTTACATATTTAGTTACATTTTTAAATATTCTAATATAATATTATAAAGAGGTAGAATTTGTTTGTTTGTATGTAGGAGGTAATCTCCGAAATTACTCATCCGATTTCAAAAATTCTTTCACCAATAGGAAGCTACGTTATCCCTGAGTGCTATAGGCTATATTTTGGGACCAAAAAATTAGGGATCCGTAAATTAACGGGAGCGAAGCCGCGAGCAAAAGCTAGTATTCTAATATAAAAATAAAAACATTTAAAAATATAAAAAATAGTATCCCACCGGCATCGGGAACAAGGTCCAAGCTGCCGGCAGTCAGGGCCCCAGAGAAAGGAACCTCCTCACTATGCGTGCCGTATCCAGGAGTACTGCTTTCTGTATCAAGCCCTTGATCCAGCCATCCAACGAGAGCCTCTTAAGGTGTTGATCGAGGCTCTTGGCTATGAGGCCATTCGCCGTAACGACTATCGGAACAATGACTGCTGAGTCCACATCCCACATGGCGACAACCTCGTGTGCTAAATCAAGATATTTTAATTGTTTATCTTTCTCAGCTTTCACGAGGTTCTCGTCATGAGGGACCGTGATATCAACAATCATTGTGCGGCGCTCTGATCGATCTATAACCACTATATCAGGCTTATTGGCAACAATAGTCCTGTCAGTGATAATAGATTGATCCCAGTACAGTGTGGCATGACCATTCTCGAGAACTGGGTCGGGCACATACCTGTAGTACGGTACTTCCGATTCGACAAGGTTATATTTTAGAGCAAGTTGCTGATGAATAATCCTGGCCACCAGGTTGTGTCTGTGCAAGTATTCACCGTTGGCAAGACGAGAACAACCGGAAATAATGTGTCGGATAGATTCTTATTATATTATTATTATTATATATATATATACCTACACTCAATATAAGTATATAGACTATATATTCCAATACATTATTATTACTACAGTTAATGTGAGAATAATGTAGGTCAATGTCAGTAGTACAATAATAATAATGAGAAATTGCCTTAATGTTGTCATAGCATGTAAGAGCTGACCAGTCCCGACAGACAGCACCCGTTCACGAGCATGACGAGCGCGTCAGCATCGCTTAACTCAACCACATTGTAGGGAACTTAACAACCCAATACACAACGCCACCGTCAGCAGGACATTTTAGTGAGCATGACAGCCTCAACTGCCAGACAACGGTCAGGTTTATGTAGGAATACAAAAAAAAAAACATACTAAGCATGACAATAATGGCTACATGATACTCACATTTTACATTTTGTAATTATTAGAATTGTAAATAGATTGATGCCATGGGCATTACTAAAAAGAAAACTGATACTACCTATATCAGAATCAAAGAATAAAAGATATATAAAATTATAATACAATATACAAGGTTAGTCGGAAAGGGGGTACTAATCCGCAGACCACTTAAAGTATCACTGATGACGGTTTCAAAGCAAGTGTTAAAATTTCAAAATTCGATAATTTCTATTTCCATGTAAAATATTTTTTATTTTAGTTTTTTCAAAAATTCTTCGTCGCTACTTCAGTTACGAATTCAGAAAATGGAGTTTCTAATTCGTGACCCCAAATATGACCTAAAATGTAAACACAGCTGATCATAGCTGAGGATAGATAGATTTTAGCATATTTTTTTTTATAATTTTTGAACAGCTATTTCTCCTAAACTATTGACTTCTGGAGAAAGTTGTAGAACAAAAGTTACTCATTACTATGGGTACTTTAACACCCTTTCGGATTAGTACCCCCTTTCTGACTAACCTTGTATAATGAGTAGGTAAAAAATAAAAAAAGATACCTACAGTTAAATGTTAAAAATAAAAATTTAAGTACCTACGCATGAAGGATTATACAGTCAATTAAGGAGTGCCAGTGGGTCGCAGTGTGCAGTTGGGAATCGTATTCCAGACATTTTTATCTTCAATGTACTGGTTTATATTGTAATATGCTCTTGACATTAAGACACGCTTTACCAAAGACTTGAATTTCATGTAAGGCAATTCAGTAATACAAGATGGAATTTTATTATAGAACCTAATACTATTCCCTAAAAAAGACTTACTAGTCTTGCAAAGTCTAAAACCAGGAACCACAAGTTTATGCTTATTTCGAGTATTCAAGCTGTGTGTATCACTTTTTTTACAGTAACTCGCTATGTTTTTACGGACGTACAATATATTTTGGTAAATGTACAAAGATGGTAAAGTAAGTATATTGATCTCCTTAAATCGTTCACGAAGAGACTCTCGAGAGCTTAAGTTATATACAAGGTTAGTTTTAGTATATGCGAAACCTGAAACTAGTTTGTTCAGAATCACTAGGAGAATCGATTGACATATTTTTTACACCACATTTTTTTTTGTTTTTTTTTTTTTCAAAAATTTCAAATTTGTTTCAGTAGGTTTCTACCCATAACAATTGACGGGAATAGACACCTTGAGACTTGAAATGGTCCGCTCGGTCAGTTTCCGTGTATTAGACAACTCCTGCATAGCACATCTCAGGCATTTCACACTTTTTTAGCGAACTTAACGCGACAAAAACTAAGGTGTAACTTGGAGATTTACTAAAAAAAAACACATTCAGGCAGTTCTGATGAAAATCTTGTTGGGGTGTCTCGGTTTTCGTATAAAGTAAAAATAACGTTGTATAGCTCGGACTGCTCTTTTTTACAATATGAAAAGTGTCTCGACATCAGCAGCTGACCCCCACAGTAAAATGCCGTAAGACATGATACTGTGAAAGTACGCAAAATACACCATCCTAGCCGTAGTCACATCAGTAAGCTGTCTTATTCTTCTAACAGCAAAAGCGGCAGAACTGAGTTTACCCGCAGTTGCCTCTATATGAGGCCCCCATTGTAGTTTAGGGTCTATTGTAATCCCTAAAAAGACTGTTGAGGGAACAAGATCTAACCTTTTCCCGCCCAGACTTACATTTGCGTTAATAGGAGCTACATTTGGTAATGAAAATTTAATGCATTTGGTTTTCTTAGCATTTAAAAGAAGATTGTTGGCAGAAAACCAATTCGAGATTGAATTTAGTGTGTTATTAGGTTCTATAAGATCCCTGTCCTTTCTATTTACTTTAAATATTAATGATGTATCATCAGCGAAAAGAACTATATTTGACAAATTATTGTCTTTCATCATAAATGGAAGGTCATTAATATATACTAGAAACAAGAATGGGCCAAGAATTGATCCTTGGGTTACTCCAATTCTGACTCGCAAGCCTGTAGAGATGACATTATCAACAGCCACCCTTTACCCTTCAACTATCAGTGTCACGGCACCAACAATCAGTGTCGCGACATCAACTATCAGCATTAAGACATACATTAGCAGTGTCATGACATCAACTATCAGTATTGTGACGTAGATTATCAGTGTCATGACATTCATGATCAGTGTAGCGACACCAACTATCACTGTCGAGTCATGAACTTTCTGACTCATGACATCAACTATCTAATCAGTGTCATGATTTCAACTATCAATATCACGACACCAACTATCTGTGTCGCGACATCAACTATCAGAGTAACGACATCATTTTCAGTGTCAAGACATCGACTCACAGAGTCGAAACATAAAAATCAGTGTCGCGAGATCAACTATCAGTGTCGAGATCCACTAAATACAAGTTACTTTACAAAATACATGTCACTACTAAATTCTTACTACTCTATTAAATACTTGCCACTCCACTAAATACATGTCACTGTACTAATACTTGCCACTCTACTAAATACTTGCTACTCTACTAAATACTTGCCACTCCACTAAATACAAGCCACTGTACTTAATACTAACTTGTAACACTACTAAATACTTGCTGTTCTACTAAATACTTGCTACTCTACTAAGTACTTACTATTCAGTAGAGTAGTAAGAACTTAGTAAAGTTCTTACTACTCTACTAAATACTTGCCACTGTATGAAATACTGCCACTGTACTACATACCGCGACATCAACTATCAGTGTCACGACATCACTATCAGTATTGTGAGATCGATTATCACTGTCACGATTTCAACTATCAGTGTCACGAGATCAACTATCGTTTCGAGACATCAACTATCAGTGCCGAGACGTCTACTATCAGTGTCACGACATCAACTATAAGTGTCGAGATATCAACTATCAGTGTCACGATATCAACTATCAGTTTCAAGTCCTCAACTATTAGTGTCACGACGCCACGGGTCAGTGTCAAGATATCAACTATCAGTGTCACGATATAAACAATCAGTTTCGAGACATTAACTATCAGTATCGAGACATCAACTATCAGTGTCACGACATGATCTTTTAGTGTCACGACATCAACTATCAGTGTCACGATTTCAACAACGAGTGTCGAGACAACAAGTATCAGTATCGAGACATCAATTATCAGTGTCGAAAAACCTTGCCACTCCACTAAATACTTGCCACTCTATAAATATTTGCCACTGTACTTTCTACTCTACTAAATACTTGCCACTCTACGAAATTCGTGCCTGTCTACTAAATACTAGCTAACCTACTAAATACTTGTTACTTTACTGAATACTTGCTACTCTACTAAATACTTACTACCCTACTAAGTTCCGGGGTGACCGCGCAACGAAAATTAATGGACTATTATTGGATTTCGAAATATGACTGCATGGTAATTGCGGGTGAACTTTTCATAGAATTTTATTTGTTCGATTATTTATCTGGTTAACCTGTCAAACTACAGAACACAGCACAAAATATCGATGCACGTTACTGCGAAAGTTTACTATTTAGTATATTGAATCATTTGGGTTAGGTTAGGTTAGAAAAGTGACAAATAACGCGCGAAGGCGAGCGTGCCGCGGCAGCGGCCGGGCGGCCGCCAAGCGCCAGATCCCCTTAATTGTTGGTGAATCAAGCTATTAAACTTTCGCGATAACGTGCATCGATATTTTGTGCGTCGAAATTCCGTAGTCTACTCCTATGCTTGCATGGTACGTGCTTCCTTTATTTGGATTTTTATTAAACCTTTGATATCATGGAAACCCTACATTAATGATATGGCCAAACGTGGATGGATATATCATTAAACGTTGACGTTTAAGCGATATGGCCAGTTTTACTTGGCCATATCATGAAATACAACCATTTCATGAAATGGCCGGCCACATCATGAAGTGATCAAATCAAATCAAAAATTTTTATTTCACATAAACCAATACAGGCGCTTATGAAAAGTCGAATTAAGGTGCACGGTTCCAATTAGTCGTTTCCTATGGAGAAGAACCGGCAAGAAACTCCATGGTTACTCTTTTAAAAAAAAGGATATCTTTAACAACTTCGGTAAATACAGTACTATGATTTATGATAGTTAAGAGAGAACAATGTAGTCTTGACCACAGACCTGTGAGTAATGTAATACAAAGTCTTGAGTACAAAAGTCTAAGATATGGCCACGACATCTAGACATCAACTATCAGTATCGAGACATCAACTATCAGTGTCGATATATCAACTATCAATGACACGATATCTACTATAAGTATCGAGACATCAACTATCAGTATCGAGACATCAACTATCAGTGTCGAGACATCAACTATCAGTGCCACGATATCAAATATCAGTGTCACTATATCAACTATCAGTATCGAGACATCAACTATCAGTATCGAGACTTCAACTATCAGTGTCGAGACATCAACTATTAGTGTCACGATATCAACTATCGGTATCGAGACATCAACTATCAGTGTCGAGACAACAACTTAAAGTTCCACGACATCAAATATCAGTGTCACTATATCAACTATCAGTATCGAGACATCAACTATCAGTATCGAGACTTCAACTATCAGTGTCGAGACAGTGTCACGATATCAACTATCAGTATCAGTGTCGAAACATCAACTATCAGCGTCACGATATCAACTATCAGTATCGAGACGTCAGCGATCAATGTCGAGACATCAGCTATCAGTGTCGAGACGTCAACTATCAGTATCGAGACATCAACTATCAGTGTCACAATATCAACTATCAGTATCGAGATGACAACTATCGGTGTCGGGACATCAACTATCGGTGTCGAGACATCAACTATAAGTATCCAGACACCAACTATCTGTGTACAGACATAAACTATCAATGTCACGATTTCAACTATCAGTATCGAGACATCAACTATCAGTGTCGAGACATCAACTATAAGTATCCAGACACCAACTATCTGTGTACAGACATAAACTATCAATGCCACGATTTCAACTATCAGTATCGAGACATAAACTATCAGTATCGGTACACCAACTATCAGTGTCAAGACATCAACTATCAGTGTCGAGACAACTATTATTAGTGTCACGATATCAACTATCAGTATCGAGACATCAACTATCAGTGTCGTGACACAAACCATCAGTGTCGAGACATCAACTATCAGTGTAACGATATCAACTATCTGTATCGAGACATCAACTATCAGCGTCACGATATCAACTATCAGTATCGAGACATCAACAATCAGTGTCGCGACATAAACTATCAGTGTCGAGACATCAGCCATCGGTGTCGCGACTTCAAATATCAATGTCGAGACATCAACGATCAGTGTTGAGACATCAGCTATCAGTGTCGGGACATCAACTATCAGTGTCGAGACATCAACTATCAGTGTAGGAATATCAACTATCAGTATCGAAACATCAACTATCAGTGTCCAGACATAAACTATCAATGTCACGATTTCAACTATCAGTATTGAGGCATCAACTATCAGTATCGGGACATCAGCTTTCAGTGTCACGACATCAACTATCATTATCGAGACACCAACTATCAGTGTCCAGACATCAACTATCAATGTCACGATTTCCACTTTCAGTGTCGAAACATCATTAGTCAGGGTCGAGACATCAACTATCAGTGTCGAGACATCAACTTTTAGTACCCGGACACCAACTATCGGTGTCCAGACATAAACTATCAATGTCAAGATTTCCACTTTCAGTGTCGAGACATCATTAGTCACGGTCGAGACATCAACTATCAGTGTCGAGACGTCAACTATTAGTACCCAGACACCAACTATCAGTGTCCAGACATAAACTATCAATGTCACGATTTCAACTATCAGTGTCGAGACATCAACGATCCGTGTGGAGACATCAGCTATCAGTGTCGAGACATCAACTACAGTGTCGAGACATCAACCATCAGTGTCGAGACATCAGCTATCAGTGTCGAGACATCAACTATCAGTATCGAGACATCAACTATCAGTGTCACGATATCAACTATCAGTATCGAGATGACAACTATCGGTGTCGAGATATCAACTATCAGTATCGAGACATCAACTATCAGCATCGGGACATCAACTATCAGTGTCAAGACATCAACTATCAGTTTCGAGACAACAACTATCAGTGTGTAGACATCAACTATCAGTATCGAGACATCAACTATCAGTGTCGAGACATCAACTATCAGTGTCGAGAATACAACTATTAGTGTCACGATGTCAACTATCAGTATCGAGACATCAACTATCAGTGTCCAGACATAAGCTATCAATGTCACGATTTCAACTATCAGTATCGAGACATCAACTATCAGTATCGGGACATCAATTTTCAGTGTCCAGACATCAACTATCAATGTCACGATTTCCTTTTTCAGTGTCGAGACATCATTTATCAGTGTCGAGACATCAACTATTAGTATCGAGACACCAACTACCAGTGTCCAGACATAAACTACCAATGTCACGATTTCAACTATCAGTGTCGAGACATAAGCGATCAATGTCGAGACATCAGCTATCAGTGTCGAGACATCAACTATCAGTGTCGAGACAACAACTATTAGTGTCACGATGTCAACTATCAGTATCGAGACATCAACTATCAGTGTCCAGACATAAGCTATCAATGTCACGATTTCAACTATCAGTATCGAGACATAAACTATCAGTATCGGGACATCAATTTTCAGTGTCCAGACATCAACTATCAATGTCACGATTTCCTTTTTCAGTGTCGAGACATCATTTATCAGTGTCGAGACATCAACTATTAGTATCGAGACACCAACTACCAGTGTCCAGACATAAACTACCAATGTCACGATTTCAACTATCAGTGTCGAGACATCCGCGATCAATGTCGAGACATCAGCTATCAGTGTCGAGACGTCAACTATCAGTATCGAGACATCAACTATCAGTGTCACAATATCAACTATCAGTATCGAGATGACAACTATCGGTGTCGAGACATCAACTATAAGTATCCAGACACCAACTATCTGTGTACAGACATAAACTAATAATGTCACGATTTCAACTATCAGTATCGAGACATAAACTATCAGTATCGGTACACCAACTATCAGTGTCAAGACATCAACTATCAGTGTCGAGACAACTACTATTAGTGTCACGATATCAACTATCAGTACCGAGACATCAACTATCAGTGTCGTGACACAAACCATCAGTGTCGAGACATCAACTATCAGTGTAACGATATCAACTATCTGTATCGAGACATCAACTATCAGCGTCACGATTTCAACTATCAGTATCGAGACATCAACTATCAGTATCGGGACATCAATTTTCAGTGTCGAGACATCATTTATCAGTGTCGAGACATCAACTATTAGTGTCCAGACGTCAACTATTAGTACCCAGACACCAACTATCAGTGTCCAGACATAAACTATCAATGTCACGATTTCAACTATCAGTGTCGAGACATCAACGATCCGTGTGGAGACATCAGCTATCAGTGTCGAGACATCAACTACAGTGTCGAGACATCAACCATCAGTGTCGAGACATCAGCTATCAGTGTCGAGACATCAACTATCAGTATCGAGACATCAACTATCAGTGTCACGGTATCAACTATCAGTATCGAGATGACAACTATCGGTGTCGAGATATCAACTATCAGTATCGAGACATAGACTATCAGCATCGTTACATCAACTATCAGTGTCAAGACATCAAATATCAGTGTCGAGACATCAACTATCAGTGTCACGATATCAACTATCAGTATCGAGATGACAACTATCGGTGTCGAGATATCAACTATCAGTATCGAGACATCAACTATCAGCATCGGGACATCAACTATCAGTGTCAAGACATCAACTATCAGTTTCGAGACAACAACTATCAGTGTGTAGACATCAACTATCAGTATCGAGACATCAACTATCAGTGTCGTGACATCAACTATCAGTGTCGAGACATCAACTATCAGTGTCGAGAATACAACTATTAGTGTCACGATGTCAACTATCAGTATCGAGACATCAACTATCAGTGTCCAGACATAAGCTATCAATGTCACGATTTCAACTATCAGTATCGAGACATCAACTATCAGTATCGGGACATCAATTTTCAGTGTCCAGACATCAACTATCAATGTCACGATTTCCTTTTTCAGTGTCGAGACATCATTTATCAGTGTCGAGACATCAACTATTAGTATCGAGACACCAACTACCAGTGTCCAGACATAAACTACCAATGTCACGATTTCAACTATCAGTGTCGAGACATCAGCGATCAATGTCGAGACATCAGCTATCAGTGTCGAGACGTCAACTATCAGTATCGAGACATCAACTATCAGTGTCACAATATCAACTATCAGTATCGAGATGACAACTATCGGTGTCGGGACATCAACTATCGGTGTCGAGACATCAACTATAAGTATCCAGACACCAACTATCTGTGTACAGACATAAACTATCAATGTCACGATTTCAACTATCAGTATCGAGACATAAACTATCAGTATCGGTACACCAACTATCAGTGTCAAGACATCAACTATCAGTGTCGAGACAACTACTATTAGTGTCACGATATCAACTATCAGTACCGAGACATCAACTATCAGTGTCGTGACACAAACCATCAGTGTCGAGACATCAACTATCAGTGTCGAGACATCAACTATTAGTACCCAGACACCAACTATCAGTGTCCAGACATAAACTATCAATGTCACGATTTCAACTATCAGTGTCGAGACATCAACGATCCGTGTGGAGACATCAGCTATCAGTGTCGAGACATCAACTACAGTATCGAGACATCAACTATCAGTGTCGAGACATCAACTATCAGTGTCGGGACATCAACTATCAGTGTCACGATATCAACTATCAGTATCGAGATGACAACTATCGGTGTCGAGATATCAACTATCAGTATCGAGACATCAACTATCAGCATCGGGACATCAACTATCAGTGTCAAGACATCAACTATCAGTTTCGAGACAACAACTATCAGTGTGTAGACATTAACTATCAGTATCGAGACATCAACTATCAGTGTCGTGACATCAACTATCAGTGTCGAGATATCAACTATCAGTGTCGAGACAACAACTATTAGTGTCACGATGTCAACTATCAGTATCGAGACATCAACTATCAGTGTCCAGACCTAAGCTATCAATGTCACGATTTCAACTATCAGTATCGAGACATCAACTATCAGTATCGGGACATCAATTTTCAGTGTCCAGACATCAACTATCAATGTCACGATTTCCTTTTTCAGTGTCGAGACATCATTTATCAGTGTCGAGACATCAACTATTAGTATCGAGACACCAACTACCAGTGTCCAGACATAAACTACCAATGTCACGATTTCAACTATCAGTGTCGAGACATCAGCGATCAATGTCGAGACATCAGCTATCAGTGTCGAGACGTCAACTATCAGTATCGAGACATCAACTATCAGTGTCACAATATCAACAATCAGTATCGAGATGACAACTATCGGTGTCGGGACATCAACTATCGGTGTCGAGACATCAACTATAAGTATCCAGACACCAACTATCTGTGTACAGACATAAACTATCAATGTCACGATTTCAACTATCAGTATCGAGACATAAACTATCAGTATCGGTACACCAACTATCAGTGTCAAGACATCAACTATCAGTGTCGAGACAACTACTATTAGTGTCACGATATCAACTATCAGTACCGAGACATCAACTATCAGCGTCACGATTTCAACTATCAGTATCGAGACATCAACTATCAGTATCGGGACATCAATTTTCAGTGTCGAGACATCATTTATCAGTGTCGAGACATCAACTATTAGTGTCGAGACGTCAACTATTAGTACCCAGACACCAACTATCAGTGTCCAGACATAAACTATCAATGTCAAGATTTCCACTTTCAGTGTCGAGACATCATTAGTCACGGTCGAGACATCAACTATCAGTGTCGAGACGTCAACTATTAGTACCCAGACACCAACTATCAGTGTCCAGACATAAACTATCAATGTCACGATTTCAACTATCAGTGTCGAGACATCAACGATCCGTGTGGAGACATCAGCTATCAGTGTCGAGACATCAACTACAGTGTCGAGACATCAACCATCAGTGTCGAGACATCAGCTATCAGTGTCGAGACATCAACTATCAGTGTCACGATATCAACTATCAGTATCGAGACATCAACTATCAGTGTCGTGACACAAACCATCAGTGTCGAGACATCAACTATCAGTGTAACGATATCAACTATCTGTATCGAGACATCAACTATCAGCGTCACGATATCAACTATCAGTATCGAGACATCAACAATCAGTGTCGCGACATAAACTATCAGTGTCGAGACAACAACTATCAGTGTCGAAACATCAACTATCAGTGTAACGATATCAACTATCAGTATCGAGACATCAACTATCAGTGACGATACATCAACTATCAGTGTCGAGACATCAACGATCAGTGTCGAGACTTCAGCTATCAGTGTCGAGACATCAACTATGAGTATCGAGACATCAGCTATCAATGTCGAGACATCAACTATCAGTATCGAGACATCAACTATCAGCATCGGGACATCAACTATCAGTGTCAAGACATCAACTATCAGTTTCGAGACAACAACTATCAGTGTGTAGACATCAACTATCAGTATCGAGACATCAACTATCAGTGTCGTGACATCAACTATCAGTGTCGAGACATCAACTATCAGTGTCGAGACAACAACTATTAGTGTCACGATGTCAACTATCAGTATCGAGACATCAACCATCAGTGTCCAGACCTAAGCTATCAATGTCACGATTTCAACTATCAGTATCGAGACATCAACTATCAGTATCGGGACATCAATTTTCAGTGTCCAGACATATCAATGTCACGATTTCCTTTTTCAGTGTCGAGACATCATTTATCAGTGTCGAGACATCAACTATTAGTATCGAGACACCAACTACCAGTGTCCAGACATAAACTACCAATGTCACGATTTCAACTATCAGTGTCGAGACATCAGCGATCAATGTCGAGACATCAGCTATCAGTGTCGAGACGTCAACTATCAGTATCGAGACATCAACTATCAGTGTCACAATATCAACTATCAGTATCGAGATGACAACTATCGGTGTCGGGACATCAACTATCGGTGTCGAGACATCAACTATAAGTATCCAGACACCAACTATCTGTGTACAGACATAAACTATCAATGTCACGATTTCTACTATCAGTATCGAGACATAAACTATCAGTATCGGTACACCAACTATCAGTGTCAAGACATCAACTATCAGTGTCGAGACAACTACTATTAGTGTCACGATATCAACTATCAGTACCGAGACATCAACTATCAGCGTCACGATTTCAACTATCAGTATCGAGACATCAACTATCAGTATCGGGACATCAATTTTCAGTGTCGAGACATCATTTATCAGTGTCGAGACATCAACTATTAGTGTCGAGACGTCAACTATTAGTACCCAGACACCAACTATCAGTGTCCAGACATAAACTATCAATGTCAAGATTTCCACTTTCAGTGTCGAGACATCATTAGTCACGGTCGAGACATCAACTATCAGTGTCGAGACGTCAACTATTAGTACCCAGACACCAACTATCAGTGTCCAGACATAAACTATCAATGTCACGATTTCAACTATCAGTGTCGAGACATCAACGATCCGTGTGGAGACATCAGCTATCAGTGTCGAGACATCAACTACAGTGTCGAGACATCAACCATCAGTGTCGAGACATCAGCTATCAGTGTCGAGACATCAACTATCAGTGTCGAGACATCAACTATCAGTGTCAAGACATCAACTATCAGTATCGAGACAACTACTATTAGTGTCACGATATCAACTATCAGTATCGAGACATCAACTATCAGTGTCGTGACACAAACCATCAGTGTCGAGACATCAACTATCAATGTCACGATATCAACTATCTGTATCGAGACATCAACTATCAGCGTCACGATATCAACTATCAGTATCGAGACATCAACAATCAGTGTCGCGACATAAACTATCAGTGTCGAGACAACAACTATCAGTGTCGAAACATCAACTATCAGTGTAACGATATCAACTATCAGTATCGAGACATCAACTATCAGTGACGATACATCAACTATCAGTGTCGAGACATCAACGATCAGTGTCGAGACTTCAGCTATCAGTGTCGAGACATCAACTATGAGTATCGAGACATCAAATATCAATGTCGAGACATCAACTATCAGTATCGAGACATCAACTATCAGCATCGGGACATCAACTATCAGTGTCAAGACATCAACTATCAGTTTCGAGACAACAACTATCAGTGTGTAGACATCAACTATCAGTATCGAGACATCAACTATCAGTGTCGTGACATCAACTATCAGTGTCGAGACATCAACTATCAGTGTCGAGACAACAACTATTAGTGTCACGATGTCAACTATCAGTATCGAGACATCAACCATCAGTGTCCAGACCTAAGCTATCAATGTCACGATTTCAACTATCAGTATCGAGACATCAACTATCAGTATCGGGACATCAATTTTCAGTGTCCAGACATATCAATGTCACGATTTCCTTTTTCAGTGTCGAGACATCATTTATCAGTGTCGAGACATCAACTATTAGTATCGAGACACCAACTACCAGTGTCCAGACATAAACTACCAATGTCACGATTTCAACTATCTATCAATGTCACGATTTCAACTATCAGTATCGAGACATAAACTATCAGTATCGGTACACCAACTATCAGTGTCAAGACATCAACTATCAGTGTCGAGACATCAGCCATCGGTGTCGCGACTTCAAATATCAATGTCGAGACATCAACGATCAGTGTTGAGACATCAGCTATCAGTGTCGGGACATCAACTATCAGTGTCGAGACATCAACTATCAGTGTAGGAATATCAACTATCAGTATCGAAACATCAACTATCAGTGTCCAGACATAAACTATCAATGTCACGATTTCAACTATCAGTATTGAGGCATCAACTATCAGTATCGGGACATCAGCTTTCAGTGTCACGACATCAACTATCATTATCGAGACACCAACTATCAGTGTCCAGACATCAACTATCAATGTCACGATTTCCACTTTCAGTGTCGAAACATCATAAGTCAGGGTCGAGACATCAACTATCAGTGTCGAGACATCAACTTTTAGTACCCGGACACCAACTATCGGTGTCCAGACATAAACTATCAATGTCAAGATTTCCACTTTCAGTGTCGAGACATCATTAGTCACGGTCGAGACATCAACTATCAGTGTCGAGACGTCAACTATTAGTACCCAGACACCAACTATCAGTGTCCAGACATAAACTATCAATGTCACGATTTCAACTATCAGTGTCGAGACATCAACGATCCGTGTGGAGACATCAGCTATCAGTGTCGAGACATCAACTACAGTGTCGAGACATCAACCATCAGTGTCGAGACATCAGCTATCAGTGTCGAGACATCAACTATCAGTATCGAGACATCAACTATCAGTGTCACGATATCAACTATCAGTATCGAGATGACAACTATCGGTGTCGAGATATCAACTATCAGTATCGAGACATCAACTATCAGCATCGGGACATCAACTATCAGTGTCAAGACATCAACTATCAGTTTCGAGACAACAACTATCAGTGTGTAGACATCAACTATCAGTATCGAGACATCAACTATCAGTGTCGAGACATCAACTATCAGTGTCGAGAATACAACTATTAGTGTCACGATGTCAACTATCAGTATCGAGACATCAACTATCAGTGTCCAGACATAAGCTATCAATGTCACGATTTCAACTATCAGTATCGAGACATCAACTATCAGTATCGGGACATCAATTTTCAGTGTCCAGACATCAACTATCAATGTCACGATTTCCTTTTTCAGTGTCGAGACATCATTTATCAGTGTCGAGACATCAACTATTAGTATCGAGACACCAACTACCAGTGTCCAGACATAAACTACCAATGTCACGATTTCAACTATCAGTGTCGAGACATAAGCGATCAATGTCGAGACATCAGCTATCAGTGTCGAGACATCAACTATCAGTGTCGAGACAACAACTATTAGTGTCACGATGTCAACTATCAGTATCGAGACATCAACTATCAGTGTCCAGACATAACCTATCAATGTCACGATTTCAACTATCAGTATCGAGACATAAACTATCAGTATCGAGACACCAACTACCAGTGTCCAGACATAAACTACCAATGTCACGATTTCAACTATCAGTGTCGAGACATCCGCGATCAATGTCGAGACATCAGCTATCAGTGTCGAGACGTCAACTATCAGTATCGAGACATCAACTATCAGTGTCACAATATCAACTATCAGTATCGAGATGACAACTATCGGTGTCGGGACATCAACTATCGGTGTCGAGACATCAACTATAAGTATCCAGACACCAACTATCTGTGTACAGACATAAACTATCAATGTCACGATTTCAACTATCAGTATCGAGACATAAACTATCAGTATCGGTACACCAACTATCAGTGTCAAGACATCAACTATCAGTGTCGAGACAACTACTATTAGTGTCACGATATCAACTATCAGTACCGAGACATCAACTATCAGTGTCGTGACACAAACCATCAGTGTCGAGACATCAACTATCAGTGTAACGATATCAACTATCTGTATCGAGACATCAACTATCAGCGTCACGATTTCAACTATCAGTATCGAGACATCAACTATCAGTATCGGGACATCAATTTTCAGTGTCGAGACATCATTTATCAGTGTCGAGACATCAACTATTAGTGTCCAGACGTCAACTATTAGTACCCAGACACCAACTATCAGTGTCCAGACATAAACTATCAATGTCACGATTTCAACTATCAGTGTCGAGACATCAACGATCCGTGTGGAGACATCAGCTATCAGTGTCGAGACATCAACTACAGTGTCGAGACATCAACCATCAGTGTCGAGACATCAGCTATCAGTGTCGAGACATCAACTATCAGTATCGAGACATCAACTATCAGTGTCACGGTATCAACTATCAGTATCGAGATGACAACTATCGGTGTCGAGATATCAACTATCAGTATCGAGACATAGACTATCAGCATCGTTACATCAACTATCAGTGTCAAGACATCAAATATCAGTGTCGAGACATCAACTATCAGTGTCACGATATCAACTATCAGTATCGAGATGACAACTATCGGTGTCGAGATATCAACTATCAGTATCGAGACAACAACTATCAGTGTGTAGACATCAACTATCAGTATCGAGACATCAACTATCAGTGTCGTGACATCAACTATCAGTGTCGAGACATCAACTATCAGTGTCGAGAATACAACTATTAGTGTCACGATGTCAACTATCAGTATCGAGACATCAACTATCAGTGTCCAGACATAAGCTATCAATGTCACGATTTCAACTATCAGTATCGAGACATCAACTATCAGTATCGGGACATCAATTTTCAGTGTCCAGACATCAACTATCAATGTCACGATTTCCTTTTTCAGTGTCGAGACATCATTTATCAGTGTCGAGACATCAACTATTAGTATCGAGACACCAACTACCAGTGTCCAGACATAAACTACCAATGTCACGATTTCAACTATCAGTGTCGAGACATCAGCGATCAATGTCGAGACATCAGCTATCAGTGTCGAGACGTCAACTATCAGTATCGAGACATCAACTATCAGTGTCACAATATCAACTATCAGTATCGAGATGACAACTATCGGTGTCGGGACATCAACTATCGGTGTCGAGACATCAACTATAAGTATCCAGACACCAACTATCTGTGTACAGACATAAACTATCAATGTCACGATTTCAACTATCAGTATCGAGACATAAACTATCAGTATCGGTACACCAACTATCAGTGTCAAGACATCAACTATCAGTGTCGAGACAACTACTATTAGTGTCACGATATCAACTATCAGTACCGAGACATCAACTATCAGTGTCGTGACACAAACCATCAGTGTCGAGACATCAACTATCAGTGTCGAGACATCAACTGTTAGTACCCAGACACCAACTATCAGTGTCCAGACATAAACGATCAATGTCACGATTTCAACTATCAGTGTCGAGACATCAACGATCCGTGTGGAGACATCAGCTATCAGTGTCGAGACATCAACTACAGTATCGAGACATCAACTATCAGTGTCGAGACATCAACTATCAGTGTCGGGACATCAACTATCAGTGTCACGATATCAACTATCAGTATCGAGATGACAACTATCGGTGTCGAGATATCAACTATCAGTATCGAGACATCAACTATCAGCATCGGGACATCAACTATCAGTGTCAAGACATCAACTATCAGTTTCGAGACAACAACTATCAGTGTGTAGACATTAACTATCAGTATCGAGACATCAACTATCAGTGTCGTGACATCAACTATCAGTGTCGAGATATCAACTATCAGTGTCGAGACAACAACTATTAGTGTCACGATGTCAACTATCAGTATCGAGACATCAACTATCAGTGTCCAGACCTAAGCTATCAATGTCACGATTTCAACTATCAGTATCGAGACATCAACTATCAGTATCGGGACATCAATTTTCAGTGTCCAGACATCAACTATCAATGTCACGATTTCCTTTTTCAGTGTCGAGACATCATTTATCAGTGTCGAGACATCAACTATTAGTATCGAGACACCAACTACCAGTGTCCAGACATAAACTACCAATGTCACGATTTCAACTATCAGTGTCGAGACATCAGCGATCAATGTCGAGACATCAGCTATCAGTGTTGAGACGTCAACTATCAGTATCGAGACATCAACTATCAGTGTCACAATATCAACAATCAGTATCGAGATGACAACTATCGGTGTCGGGACATCAACTATCGGTGTCGAGACATCAACTATAAGTATCCAGACACCAACTATCTGTGTACAGACATAAACTATCAATGTCACGATTTCAACTATCAGTATCGAGACATAAACTATCAGTATCGGTACACCAACTATCAGTGTCAAGACATCAACTATCAGTGTCGAGACTACTACTATTAGTGTCACGATATCAACTATCAGTACCGAGACATCAACTATCAGCGTCACGATTTCAACTATCAGTATCGAGACATCAACTATCAGTATCGGGACATCAATTTTCAGTGTCGAGACATCATTTATCAGTGTCGAGACATCAACTATTAGTGTCGAGACGTCAACTATTAGTACCCAGACACCAACTATCAGTGTCCAGACATAAACTATCAATGTCAAGATTTCCACTTTCAGTGTCGAGACATCATTAGTCACGGTCGAGACATCAACTATCAGTGTCGAGACGTCAACTATTAGTACCCAGACACCAACTATCAGTGTCCAGACATAAACTATCAATGTCACGATTTCAACTATCAGTGTCGAGACATCAACGATCCGTGTGGAGACATCAGCTATCAGTGTCGAGACATCAACTACAGTGTCGAGACATCAACCATCAGTGTCGAGACATCAGCTATCAGTGTCGAGACATCAACTATCAGTGTCACGATATCAACTATCAGTATCGAGACATCAACTATCAGTGTCGTGACACAAACCATCAGTGTCGAGACATCAACTATCAGTGTAACGATATCAACTATCTGTATCGAGACATCAACTATCAGCGTCACGATATCAACTATCAGTATCGAGACATCAACAATCAGTGTCGCGACATAAACTATCAGTGTCGAGACAACAACTATCAGTGTCGAAACATCAACTATCAGTGTAACGATATCAACTATCAGTATCGAGACATCAACTATCAGTGACGATACATCAACTATCAGTGTCGAGACATCAACGATCAGTGTCGAGACTTCAGCTATCAGTGTCGAGACATCAACTATGAGTATCGAGACATCAAATATCAATGTTGAGACATCAACTATCAGTATCGAGACATCAACTATCAGCATCGGGACATCAACTATCAGTGTCAAGACATCAACTATCAGTTTCGAGACAACAACTATCAGTGTGTAGACATCAACTATCAGTATCGAGACATCAACTATCAGTGTCGTGACATCAACTATCAGTGTCGAGACATCAACTATCAGTGTCGAGACAACAACTATTAGTGTCACGATGTCAACTATCAGTATCGAGACATCAACCATCAGTGTCCAGACCTAAGCTATCAATGTCACGATTTCAACTATCAGTATCGAGACATCAACTATCAGTATCGGGACATCAATTTTCAGTGTCCAGACATATCAATGTCACGATTTCCTTTTTCAGTGTCGAGACATCATTTATCAGTGTCGAGACATCAACTATTAGTATCGAGACACCAACTACCAGTGTCCAGACATAAACTACCAATGTCACGATTTCAACTATCAGTGTCGAGACATCAGCGATCAATGTCGAGACATCAGCTATCAGTGTCGAGACGTCAACTATCAGTATCGAGACATCAACTATCAGTGTCACAATATCAACTATCAGTATCGAGATGACAACTATCGGTGTCGGGACATCAACTATCGGTGTCGAGACATCAACTATAAGTATCCAGACACCAACTATCTGTGTACAGACATAAACTATCAATGTCACGATTTCAACTATCAGTATCGAGACATAAACTATCAGTATCGGTACACCAACTATCAGTGTCAAGACATCAACTATCAGTGTCGAGACAACTACTATTAGTGTCACGATATCAACTATCAGTACCGAGACATCAACTATCAGCGTCACGATTTCAACTATCAGTATCGAGACATCAACTATCAGTATCGGGACATCAATTTTCAGTGTCGAGACATCATTTATCAGTGTCGAGACATCAACTATTAGTGTCGAGACGTCAACTATTAGTACCCAGACACCAACTATCAGTGTCCAGACATAAACTATCAATGTCAAGATTTCCACTTTCAGTGTCGAGACATCATTAGTCACGGTCGAGACATCAACTATCAGTGTCGAGACGTCAACTATTAGTACCCAGACACCAACTATCAGTGTCCAGACATAAACTATCAATGTCACGATTTCAACTATCAGTGTCGAGACATCAACGATCCGTGTGGAGACATCAGCTATCAGTGTCGAGACATCAACTACAGTGTCGAGACATCAACCATCAGTGTCGAGACATCAGCTATCAGTGTCGAGACATCAACTATCAGTGTCGAGACATCAACTATCAGTGTCAAGACATCAACTATCAGTATCGAGACAACTACTATTAGTGTCACGATATCAACTATCAGTATCGAGACATCAACTATCAGTGTCGTGACACAAACCATCAGTGTCGAGACATCAACTATCAATGTCACGATATCAACTATCTGTATCGAGACATCAACTATCAGCGTCACGATATCAACTATCAGTATCGAGACATCAACAATCAGTGTCGCGACATAAACTATCAGTGTCGAGACAACAACTATCATTGTCGAAACATCAACTATCAGTGTAACGATATCAACTATCAGTATCGAGACATCAACTATCAGTGACGATACATCAACTATCAGTGTCGAGACATCAACGATCAGTGTCGAGACTTCAGCTATCAGTGTCGAGACATCAACTATGAGTATCGAGACATCAAATATCAATGTCGAGACATCAACTATCAGTATCGAGACATCAACTATCAGCATCGGGACATCAACTATCAGTGTCAAGACATCAACTATCAGTTTCGAGACAACAACTATCAGTGTGTAGACATCAACTATCAGTATCGAGACATCAACTATCAGTGTCGTGACATCAACTATCAGTGTCGAGACATCAACTATCAGTGTCGAGACAACAACTATTAGTGTCACGATGTCAACTATCAGTATCGAGACATCAACCATCAGTGTCCAGACCTAAGCTATCAATGTCACGATTTCAACTATCAGTATCGAGACATCAACTATCAGTATCGGGACATCAATTTTCAGTGTCCAGACATATCAATGTCACGATTTCCTTTTTCAGTGTCGAGACATCATTTATCAGTGTCGAGACATCAACTATTAGTATCGAGACACCAACTACCAGTGTCCAGACATAAACTACCAATGTCACGATTTCAACTATCAGTGTCGAGACATCAGCGATCAATGTCGAGACATCAGCTATCAGTGTCGAGACGTCAACTATCAGTATCGAGACATCAACTATCAGTGTCACAATATCAACTACCAGTATCGAGATGGCAATTATCGGTGTCGGGACATCAACTATCAGTGTCGAGACATCAACTATTAGTATCGGGACATCAAATATCAGTGTCAAGATATCAACTATTGGTATCGAGACATCAATTATCAGTATCGAGGCATCAACTATCAGTTTCGAGACAACAACTATCAGTGTGTAGACATCAACTATCAGTATCGAGACATCAACTATCAGTGTCGAGACATCAACTATTAGTACCCAGACACCAACTATCAGTGTCCAGACATAAACTATCAATGTCACGATTGCAACTATCAGTGTCGAGACATCAACGATCCGTGTGGAGACATCAGCTATCAGTGTCGAGACATCAACTACAGTATCGAGACATCAATTATCAGTATCGAGGCATCAACTATCAGTTTCGAGACAACAACTTACAGTGTGTAGACATCAATTATCAGTATCGAGACATCAACTATCAGTGTCGTGACTTCAACTATCAGTGTCGAGACAGCAACTATTAGTATCGGGACATCAAATATCAGTGTCACGATATCAACTATTGGTATCGAGACATCAATTATCAGTATCGAGGCATCAACTATCAGTTTCGAGACAACAACTATCAGTGTGTAGACATCAACTATCAGTATCGAGACATCAACTATCAGTGTCGTGACATCAACTATCAGTGTCGAGACATAAACTATCAGTGTCGAGACAACAACTGTTAGTGTCACGATGTCAACTATCAGTATCGAGACATCAACTATCAGTGTCCAGACATAAGCTATCAATGTCACGATTTCAACTATCAGTATCGAGACATCAACTATCAGTGTCGAGACATCAACGATCAGTGTCGGGATTCAACGATCAGTGTCGAGACATCAGCTATCAGTGTCGAGGCATCAACTATCAGTATCGAGACATCAACTATCAGTGTCACGATTTCAACTATCAGTGTTGAGATATCAGCTATCAGTGTCGAGACATCAACTATCAGTGTCGAGACATCAACTATCAGTATCGAGACATCAACTATCAGTGTCACGATTTCAACTATCAGTATCGAGATGACAACTATCGGTGTCGAGATATCAATTAATAGTATCGAGGCATCAACTATCAGTTTCGAGACAATAACTATCAGTGTGTAGACATCAACTATCAGTATCGAGACATCAACTATCAGTGTCGTGACATCAACTATCAGTGTCGAGACAACAACTGTTAGTGTCACGATGTCAACTATCAGTATCGAGACATCAACTATCAGTGTCCAGACATAAGCTATCAATGTCACGATTTCAACTATCAGTATCGAGACATCAACTATCAGTGTCGAGACATCAACGATCAGTGTCGGGATTCAACGACCAGTGTCGAGACATCAGCTATCAGTGTCGAGGCATCAACTATCAGTATCGAGACATCAACTATCAGTGTCACGATTTCAACTATCAGTGTTGAGATATCAGCTATCAGTGTCGAGACATCAACTATCAGTGTCGAGACATCAACTATCAGTATCGAGACATCAACTATCAGTGTCACGATTTCAACTATCAGTATCGAGATGACAACTATCGGTGTCGAGATATCAACTATCAGTATCGAGACATCAACTATCAGCATCGGGACATCAACTATCAGTGTCAAGACATCAACTATCAGTGTCGAGACATCAACGATCAGTGTCGAGACATCAGCTATCAGTGTCGAGGCATCAACTATCAGTATCGAGACATCAACTATCAGTGTCACGATTTCAACTATCAGTGTCGAGACATAAACTATCAGTGTCGAGACAACAACTGTTAGTGTCACGATGTCAACTATCAGTATCGAGACATCAACTATCAGTGTCCAGACATAAGCTATCAATGTCACGATTTCAACTATCAGTATCGAGACATCAACTATCAGTGTCGAGACATCAACGATCAGTGTCGAGGCATCAACTATCAGTATCGAGACATCAACTATCAGTGTCACGATTTCAACTATCAGTGTTGAGACATCAGCTATCAGTGTCGAGACATCATCTATCAGTGTCGAGGCATCAACTATCAGTATCGAGATATCAACTATGAGTGTCACGATTTCAACTATCAGTATCGAGATGACAACTATCGGTGTCGAGATATCAACTATCAGTATCGAGACATCAACTATCAGCATCGGGACATCAATTATCAGTGTCAAGACATCAACTATCAGTGTCGAGACATCAACGATCAGTGTCGAGGCATCAACTATCAGTATCGAGACATCAACTATCAGTATCGAGACATCAACTATCAGTGTCACGATTTCAACTATCAGTGTTGAGACATCAGCTATCAGTGTCGAGACATCAACTATCAGTGTCGAGACATAAACTATCAATGTCACGATTTCAACTATCAGTATCGAGACATCAACTATCAGTATCGGGACATCAGCTTTCAGTGTCACGACATCAACTATCATCATCGAGACATCAGCTATCAGTGTCGAGACGTCAACTATCAGTATCGAGACATCAACTATCAGTGTCACAATATCAACTATCAGTATCGAGATGACAACTATCGGTGTCGGGACATCAACTATCGGTGTCGAGACATCAACTATAAGTATCCAGACACCAACTATCTGTGTACAGACATAAACTATCAATGTCACGATTTCAACTATCAGTATCGAGACATAAACTATCAGTATCGGTACACCAACTATCAGTGTCAAGACATCAACTATCAGTGTCGAGACAACTACTATTAGTGTCACGATATCAACTATCAGTACAGAGACATCAACTATCAGTGTCGTGACACAAACCATCAGTGTCGAGACATCAACTATCAGTGTCGAGACATCAACTATTAGTACCCAGACACCAACCATCAGTGTCCAGACATAAACTATCAATGTCACGATTTCAATTATCAGTGTCGAGACATCAACGATCCGTGTGGAGACATCAGCTATCAGTGTCGAGACATCAACTACAGTATCGAGACATCAACTATCAGTGTCGAGACATCAACTATCAGTGTCGGGACATCAACTATCAGTGTCACGATATCAACTATCAGTATCGAGATGACAACTATCGGTGTCGAGATATCAACTATCAGTATCGAGACATCAACTATCAGCATCGGGACATCAACTATCAGTGTCAAGACATCAACTATCAGTTTCGAGACAACAACTATCAGTGTGTAGACATTAACTATCAGTATCGAGACATCAACTATCAGTGTCGTGACATCAACTATCAGTGTCGAGATATCAACTATCAGTGTCGAGACAACAACTATTAGTGTCACGATGTCAACTATCAGTATCGAGACATCAACTGTCAGTGTCCAGACCTAAGCTATCAATGTCACGATTTCAACTATCAGTATCGAGACATACTATCAGTATCGGGACATCAATTTTCAGTGTCCAGACATCAACTATCAATGTCACGATTTCCTTTTTCAGTGTCGAGACATCATTTATCAGTGTCGAGACATCAACTATTAGTATCGAGACACCAACTACCAGTGTCCAGACATAAACTACCAATGTCACGATTTCAACTATCAGTGTCGAGACATCAGCGATCAATGTCGAGACATCAGCTATCAGTGTCGAGACGTCAACTATCAGTATCGAGACATCAACTATCAGTGTCACAATATCAACAATCAGTATCGAGATGACAACTATCGGTGTCGGGACATCAACTATCGGTGTCGAGACATCAACTATAAGTATCCAGACACCAACTATCTGTGTACAGACATAAACTATCAATGTCACGATTTCAACTATCAGTATCGAGACATAAACTATCAGTATCGGTACACCAACTATCAGTGTCAAGACATCAACTATCAGTGTCGAGACAACTACTATTAGTGTCACGATATCAACTATCAGTACCGAGACATCAACTATCAGCGTCACGATTTCAACTATCAGTATCGAGACATCAACTATCAGTATCGGGACATCAATTTTCAGTGTCGAGACATCATTTATCAGTGTCGAGACATCAACTATTAGTGTCGAGACGTCAACTATTAGTACCCAGACACCAACTATCAGTGTCCAGACATAAACTATCAATGTCAAGATTTCCACTTTCAGTGTCGAGACATCATTAGTCACGGTCGAGACATCAACTATCAGTGTCGAGACGTCAACTATTAGTACCCAGACACCAACTATCAGTGTCCAGACATAAACTATCAATGTCACGATTTCAACTATCAGTGTCGAGACATCAACGATCCGTGTGGAGACATCAGCTATCAGTGTCGAGACATCAACTACAGTGTCGAGACATCAACCATCAGTGTCGAGACATCAGCTATCAGTGTCGAGACATCAACTATCAGTGTCGAGACATCAACTATCAGTGTCAAGACATCAACTATCAGTATCGAGACAACTACTATTAGTGTCACGATATCAACTATCAGTATCGAGACATCAACTATCAGTGTCGTGACACAAACCATCAGTGTCGAGACATCAACTATCAGTGTAACGATATCAACTATCTGTATCGAGACATCAACTATCAGCGTCACGATATCAACTATCAGTATCGAGACATCAACAATCAGTGTCGCGACATAAACTATCAGTGTCGAGACAACAACTATCAGTGTCGAAACATCAACTATCAGTGTAACGATATCAACTATCAGTATCGAGACATCAACTATCAGTGACGATACATCAACTATCAGTGTCGAGACATCAACGATCAGTGTCGAGACTTCAGCTATCAGTGTCGAGACATCAACTATGAGTATCGAGACATCAAATATCAATGTCGAGACATCAACTATCAGTATCGAGACATCAACTATCAGCATCGGGACATCAACTATCAGTGTCAAGACATCAACTATCAGTTTCGAGACAACAACTATCAGTGTGTAGACATCAACTATCAGTATCGAGACATCAACTATCAGTGTCGTGACATCAACTATCAGTGTCGAGACATCAACTATCAGTGTCGAGACAACAACTATTAGTGTCACGATGTCAACTATCAGTATCGAGACATCAACCATCAGTGTCCAGACCTAAGCTATCAATGTCACGATTTCAACTATCAGTATCGAGACATCAACTATCAGTATCGGGACATCAATTTTCAGTGTCCAGACATATCAATGTCACGATTTCCTTTTTCAGTGTCGAGACATAATTTATCTGTGTCGAGACATCAACTATTAGTATCGAGACACCAACTACCAGTGTCCAGACATAAACTACCAATGTCACGATTTCAACTATCAGTGTCGAGACATCAGCGATCAATGTCGAGACATCAGCTATCAGTGTCGAGACGTCAACTATCAGTTTCGAGACATCAACTATCAGTGTCACAATATCAACTATCAGTATCGAGATGACAACTATCGGTGTCGGGACATCAACTATCGGTGTCGAGACATCAACTATAAGTATCCAGACACCAACTATCTATCAATGTCACGATTTCAACTATCAGTATCGAGACATAAACTATCAGTATCGGTACACCAACTATCATTGTCAAGACATCAACTATCAGTGTCGAGACAACTACTATTAGTGTCACGATATCAACTATCAGTACCGAGACATCAACTATCAGTGTCGTGACACAAACCATCAGTGTCGAGACATCAACTATCAATGTCACGATATCAACTATCTGTATCGAGACATCAACTATCAGCGTCACGATATCAACTATCAGTATCGAGACATCAACAATCAGTGTCGCGACATAAACTATCAGTGTCGAGACAACAACTATCATTGTCGAAACATCAACTATCGGTGTAACGATATCAACTATCAGTATCGAGACATCAACTATCAGTGACGATACATCAACTATCAGTGTCGAGACATCAACGATCAGTGTCGAGACTTCAGCTATCAGTGTCGAGACATCAACTATGAGTATCGAGACATCAAATATCAATGTCGAGACATCAACTATCAGTATCGAGACATCAACTATCAGCATCGGGACATCAACTATCAGTGTCAAGACATCAACTATCAGTTTCGAGACAACAACTATCAGTGTGTAGACATCAACTATCAGTATCGAGACATCAACTATCAGTGTCGTGACATCAACTATCAGTGTCGAGACATCAACTATCAGTGTCGAGACAACAACTATTAGTGTCACGATGTCAACTATCAGTATCGAGACATCAACCATCAGTGTCCAGACCTAAGCTATCAATGTCACGATTTCAACTATCAGTATCGAGACATCAACTATCAGTATCGGGACATCAATTTTCAGTGTCCAGACATATCAATGTCACGATTTCCTTTTTCAGTGTCGAGACATCATTTATCAGTGTCGAGACATCAACTATTAGTATCGAGACACCAACTACCAGTGTCCAGACATAAACTACCAATGTCACGATTTCAACTATCAGTGTCGAGACATCAGCGATCAATGTCGAGACATCAGCTATCAGTGTCGAGACGTCAACTATCAGTATCGAGACATCAACTATCAGTGTCACAATATCAACTACCAGTATCGAGATGGCAATTATCGGTGTCGGGACATCAACTATCAGTGTCGAGACATCAACTATTAGTATCGGGACATCAAATATCAGTGTCACGATATCAACTATTGGTATCGAGACATCAATTATCAGTATCGAGGCATCAACTATCAGTTTCGAGACAACAACTATCAGTGTGTAGACATCAACTATCAGTATCGAGACATCAACTATCAGTGTCGAGACATCAACTATTAGTACCCAGACACCAACTATCAGTGTCCAGACATAAACTATCAATGTCACGATTGCAACTATCAGTGTCGAGACATCAACGATCCGTGTGGAGACATCAGCTATCAGTGTCGAGACATCAACTACAGTATCGAGACATCAATTATCAGTATCGAGGCATCAACTATCAGTTTCGAGACAACAACTTACAGTGTGTAGACATCAATTATCAGTATCGAGACATCAACTATCAGTGTCGTGACTTCAACTATCAGTGTCGAGACAGCAACTATTAGTATCGGGACATCAAATATCAGTGTCACGATATCAACTATTGGTATCGAGACATCAATTATCAGTATCGAGGCATCAACTATCAGTTTCGAGACAACAACTATCAGTGTGTAGACATCAACTATCAGTATCGAGACATCAACTATCAGTGTCGTGACATCAACTATCAGTGTCGAGACATAAACTATCAGTGTCGAGACAACAACTGTTAGTGTCACGATGTCAACTATCAGTATCGAGACATCAACTATCAGTGTCCAGACATAAGCTATCAATGTCACGATTTCAACTATCAGTATCGAGACATCAACTATCAGTGTCGAGACATCAACGATCAGTGTCGGGATTCAACGATCAGTGTCGAGACATCAGCTATCAGTGTCGAGGCATCAACTATCAGTATCGAGACATCAACTATCAGTGTCACGATTTCAACTATCAGTGTTGAGATATCAGCTATCAGTGTCGAGACATCAACTATCAGTGTCGAGACATCAACTATCAGTATCGAGACATCAACTATCAGTGTCACGATTTCAACTATCAGTATCGAGATGACAACTATCGGTGTCGAGATATCAATTAATAGTATCGAGGCATCAACTATCAGTTTCGAGACAATAACTATCAGTGTGTAGACATCAACTATCAGTATCGAGACATCAACTATCAGTGTCGTGACATCAACTATCAGTGTCGAGACAACAACTGTTAGTGTCACGATGTCAACTATCAGTATCGAGACATCAACTATCAGTGTCCAGACATAAGCTATCAATGTCACGATTTCAACTATCAGTATCGAGACATAAACTATCAGTGTCGAGACATCAACGATCAGTGTCGGGATTCAACGACCAGTGTCGAGACATCAGCTATCAGTGTCGAGGCATCAACTATCAGTATCGAGACATCAACTATCAGTGTCACGATTTCAACTATCAGTGTTGAGATATCAGCTATCAGTGTCGAGACATCAACTATCAGTGTCGAGACATCAACTATCAGTATCGAGACATCAACTATCAGTGTCACGATTTCAACTATCAGTATCGAGATGACAACTATCGGTGTCGAGATATCAACTATCAGTATCGAGACATCAACTATCAGCATCGGGACATCAACTATCAGTGTCAAGACATCAACTATCAGTGTCGAGACATCAACGATCAGTGTCGAGACATCAGCTATCAGTGTCGAGGCATCAACTATCAGTATCGAGACATCAACTATCAGTGTCACGATTTCAACTATCAGTGTCGAGACATAAACTATCAGTGTCGAGACAACAACTGTTAGTGTCACGATGTCAACTATCAGTATCGAGACATCAACTATCAGTGTCCAGACATAAGCTATCAATGTCACGATTTCAACTATCAGTATCGAGACATCAACTATCAGTGTCGAGACATCAACGATCAGTGTCGAGGCATCAACTATCAGTATCGAGACATCAACTATCAGTGTCACGATTTCAACTATCAGTGTTGAGACATCAGCTATCAGTGTCGAGACATCATCTATCAGTGTCGAGGCATCAACTATCAGTATCGAGATATCAACTATGAGTGTCACGATTTCAACTATCAGTATCGAGATGACAACTATCGGTGTCGAGATATCAACTATCAGTATCGAGACATCAACTATCAGCATCGGGACATCAATTATCAGTGTCAAGACATCAACTATCAGTGTCGAGACATCAACGATCAGTGTCGAGGCATCAACTATCAGTATCGAGACATCAACTATCAGTATCGAGACATCAACTATCAGTGTCACGATTTCAACTATCAGTGTTGAGACATCAGCTATCAGTGTCGAGACATCAACTATCAGTGTCGAGACATAAACTATCAATGTCACGATTTCAACTATCAGTATCGAGACATCAACTATCAGTATCGGGACATCAGCTTTCAGTGTCACGACATCAACTATCATCATCGAGACATCAGCTATCAGTGTCGAGACGTCAACTATCAGTATCGAGACATCAACTATCAGTGTCACAATATCAACTATCAGTATCGAGATGACAACTATCGGTGTCGGGACATCAACTATCGGTGTCGAGACATCAACTATAAGTATCCAGACACCAACTATCTGTGTACAGACATAAACTATCAATGTCACGATTTCAACTATCAGTATCGAGACATAAACTATCAGTATCGGTACACCAACTATCAGTGTCAAGACATCAACTATCAGTGTCGAGACAACTACTATTAGTGTCACGATATCAACTATCAGTACAGAGACATCAACTATCAGTGTCGTGACACAAACCATCAGTGTCGAGACATCAACTATCAGTGTCGAGACATCAACTATTAGTACCCAGACACCAACCATCAGTGTCCAGACATAAACTATCAATGTCACGATTTCAATTATCAGTGTCGAGACATCAACGATCCGTGTGGAGACATCAGCTATCAGTGTCGAGACATCAACTACAGTATCGAGACATCAACTATCAGTGTCGAGACATCAACTATCAGTGTCGGGACATCAACTATCAGTGTCACGATATCAACTATCAGTATCGAGATGACAACTATCGGTGTCGAGATATCAACTATCAGTATCGAGACATCAACTATCAGCATCGGGACATCAACTATCAGTGTCAAGACATCAACTATCAGTTTCGAGACAACAACTATCAGTGTGTAGACATTAACTATCAGTATCGAGACATCAACTATCAGTGTCGTGACATCAACTATCAGTGTCGAGATATCAACTATCAGTGTCGAGACAACAACTATTAGTGTCACGATGTCAACTATCAGTATCGAGACATCAACTGTCAGTGTCCAGACCTAAGCTATCAATGTCACGATTTCAACTATCAGTATCGAGACATACTATCAGTATCGGGACATCAATTTTCAGTGTCCAGACATCAACTATCAATGTCACGATTTCCTTTTTCAGTGTCGAGACATCATTTATCAGTGTCGAGACATCAACTATTAGTATCGAGACACCAACTACCAGTGTCCAGACATAAACTACCAATGTCACGATTTCAACTATCAGTGTCGAGACATCAGCGATCAATGTCGAGACATCAGCTATCAGTGTCGAGACGTCAACTATCAGTATCGAGACATCAACTATCAGTGTCACAATATCAACAATCAGTATCGAGATGACAACTATCGGTGTCGGGACATCAACTATCGGTGTCGAGACATCAACTATAAGTATCCAGACACCAACTATCTGTGTACAGACATAAACTATCAATGTCACGATTTCAACTATCAGTATCGAGACATAAACTATCAGTATCGGTACACCAACTATCAGTGTCAAGACATCAACTATCAGTGTCGAGACAACTACTATTAGTGTCACGATATCAACTATCAGTACCGAGACATCAACTATCAGCGTCACGATTTCAACTATCAGTATCGAGACATCAACTATCAGTATCGGGACATCAATTTTCAGTGTCGAGACATCATTTATCAGTGTCGAGACATCAACTATTAGTGTCGAGACGTCAACTATTAGTACCCAGACACCAACTATCAGTGTCCAGACATAAACTATCAATGTCAAGATTTCCACTTTCAGTGTCGAGACATCATTAGTCACGGTCGAGACATCAACTATCAGTGTCGAGACGTCAACTATTAGTACCCAGACACCAACTATCAGTGTCCAGACATAAACTATCAATGTCACGATTTCAACTATCAGTGTCGAGACATCAACGATCCGTGTGGAGACATCAGCTATCAGTGTCGAGACATCAACTACAGTGTCGAGACATCAACCATCAGTGTCGAGACATCAGCTATCAGTGTCGAGACATCAACTATCAGTGTCGAGACATCAACTATCAGTGTCAAGACATCAACTATCAGTATCGAGACAACTACTATTAGTGTCACGATATCAACTATCAGTATCGAGACATCAACTATCAGTGTCGTGACACAAACCATCAGTGTCGAGACATCAACTATCAGTGTAACGATATCAACTATCTGTATCGAGACATCAACTATCAGCGTCACGATATCAACTATCAGTATCGAGACATCAACAATCAGTGTCGCGACATAAACTATCAGTGTCGAGACAACAACTATCAGTGTCGAAACATCAACTATCAGTGTAACGATATCAACTATCAGTATCGAGACATCAACTATCAGTGACGATACATCAACTATCAGTGTCGAGACATCAACGATCAGTGTCGAGACTTCAGCTATCAGTGTCGAGACATCAACTATGAGTATCGAGACATCAAATATCAATGTCGAGACATCAACTATCAGTATCGAGACATCAACTATCAGCATCGGGACATCAACTATCAGTGTCAAGACATCAACTATCAGTTTCGAGACAACAACTATCAGTGTGTAGACATCAACTATCAGTATCGAGACATCAACTATCAGTGTCGTGACATCAACTATCAGTGTCGAGACATCAACTATCAGTGTCGAGACAACAACTATTAGTGTCACGATGTCAACTATCAGTATCGAGACATCAACCATCAGTGTCCAGACCTAAGCTATCAATGTCACGATTTCAACTATCAGTATCGAGACATCAACTATCAGTATCGGGACATCAATTTTCAGTGTCCAGACATATCAATGTCACGATTTCCTTTTTCAGTGTCGAGACATAATTTATCTGTGTCGAGACATCAACTATTAGTATCGAGACACCAACTACCAGTGTCCAGACATAAACTACCAATGTCACGATTTCAACTATCAGTGTCGAGACATCAGCGATCAATGTCGAGACATCAGCTATCAGTGTCGAGACGTCAACTATCAGTTTCGAGACATCAACTATCAGTGTCACAATATCAACTATCAGTATCGAGATGACAACTATCGGTGTCGGGACATCAACTATCGGTGTCGAGACATCAACTATAAGTATCCAGACACCAACTATCTATCAATGTCACGATTTCAACTATCAGTATCGAGACATAAACTATCAGTATCGGTACACCAACTATCATTGTCAAGACATCAACTATCAGTGTCGAGACAACTACTATTAGTGTCACGATATCAACTATCAGTACCGAGACATCAACTATCAGTGTCGTGACACAAACCATCAGTGTCGAGACATCAACTATCAGTGTAACGATATCAACTATCTGTATCGAGACATCAACTATCAGCGTCACGATTTCAACTATCAGTATCGAGACATCAACTATCAGTATCGGGACATCAATTTTCAGTGTCGAGACATCATTTAGCAGTGTCGAGACATCAACTATTAGTGTCGAGAAGTCAACTATTAGTACCCAGACACCAACTATCAGTGTCCAGACATAAACTATCAATGTCAAGATTTCCACTTTCAGTGTCGAGACATCATTAGTCACGGTCGAGACATCAACTATCAGTGTCGAGACGTCAACTATTAGTACCCAGACACCAACTATCAGTGTCCAGACATAAACTATCAATGTCACGATTTCAACTATCAGTGTCGAGACATCAACGATCCGTGTGGAGACATCAGCTATCAGTGTCGAGACATCAACTACAGTGTCGAGACATCAACCATCAGTGTCGAGACATCAGCTATCAGTGTCGAGACATCAACTATCAGTGTCAAGACATCAACTATCAGTGTCAAGACATCAACTATCAGTATCGAGACAACTACTATTAGTGTCACGATATCAACTATCAGTATCGAGACATCAACTATCAGTGTCCAGACATAAGCTATCAATGTCACGATTTCAACTATCAGTATCGAGACATCAACTATCTGTATCGAGACATCAACTATCAGCGTCACGATATCAACTATCAGTATCGAGACATCAACAATCAGTGTCGCGACATAAACTATCAGTGTCGAGACAACAACTATCAGTGTCGAAACATCAACTATCAGTGTAACGATATCAACTATCAGTATCGAGACATCAACTATCAGTGACGATACATCAACTATCAGTGTCGAGACATCAACGATCAGTGTCGAGACTTCAGCTATCAGTGTCGAGACATCAACTATGAGTATCGAGACATCAAACATCAATGTCGAGACATCAACGATCAGTGTTGAGACATCAGCTATCAGTGTCGAGACATCAACTATCAGTGTCGAGACATCAACTATCAGCGTCACGATATCAACTATCAGTATCGAGACATCAACAATCAGTGTCGCGACATAAACTATCAGTGTCGAGACATCAGCCATCGGTGTCGCGACATCAACTATCAGTGTCGAGACATCAACTGTCAGTGTCGAGACAAAAACTATTAGTGTCACGATATCAACTACCAGTATCGAGACAACAACTATCAGTGTCGAAACATCAACTATCAGTGTCGAGACATCAACGTTCAGTGTCGAGACATCAGCTATAAATGTCCTGACATCAACTATCAATGTCACGATTTCAACTATCAGTGTCCAGACATAAGCTATCAATGTCACGATATCAACTATCAGTATCGAGACTTCAACAATCAGTGTCGCGACATAAACTATCAGTGTCGAGACATCAGCCATCGGTGTCGCGACATCAAATATCAATGTCGAGACATCAACGATCAGTGTTGAGACATCAGCTATCAGTGTCGAAACATCAACTATCAGTGTAACGATATCAACTATCAGTATCGAGACATCAACTATCAGTGACGATACATCAACTATCAGTGTCGAGACATCAACGATCAGTGTCGAGACTTCAGCTATCAGTGTCGAGACATCAACTATCAGTATCGAGACATCAAATATCAATGTCGAGACATCAACGATCAGTGTTGAGACATCATCTATCAGTGTCGAGACATCAACTATCAGTGTCGAGACATCAACTATCAGCGTCACGATATCAACTATCAGTATCGAGACATCAACAATCAGTGCCGCGACATAAACTATCAGTGTCGAGATATCAGCCATCGGTGTCGCGACATCAACTATCAGTGTCGAGACATCAACTATCAGTGTCGAAACATCAACTATCAGTGTCGAGACATCAACGTTCAGTGTCGAGACATCAGCTATAAATGTCCTGACATCAACTATCAATGTCACGATTTCAACTATCAGTGGAAAGACATCAACTATTAGTGTTACGATATCAACTATCAGTATCGAGACTTCAACAATCAGTGTTGCGACATAAACTATCAGTGTCGAGACATCAGCCATCGGTGTCGCGACATCAAATATCAATGTCGAGACATCAACGATCAGTGTTGAGACATCAGCTATCAGTGTCGAGACATCAGCTATAAATGTCCTGACATCAACTATCAATGTCACGATTTCAACTATCAGTGGAAAGACATCAACTATTAGTGTTACGATATCAACTATCAGTATCGAGACTTCAACAATCAGTGTTGCGACATAAACTATCAGTGTCGAGACATCAGCTATCAGTGTCGAGACATCAACTATCAGTGTCGAGACATCAGCTATCAGTGTCGAGACATCAGCTATCAGTATCGAGACATCAACTATCAGTGTCACGATATCAACTATCAGTATCGAGATGACAACTATCGGTGTCAAAACATCAACTATCAGTGTCGAGACATCAACGACCAGTGTCGAGACATCAGCTATCAGTGTCGAGGCATCAACTATCAGTATCGAGACATCAACTATCAGTGTCACGATATCAACTATCAGTATCGAGATGACAACTCTCAGCGTCCAGACATCAACTATCAATGTTACGATTTCCACTTTCAGTGTCGAGACAACATTTATCAGTGTCGAGACATCGACTATTAGTATCGAGACACCAACTATCAGTGTCCAGAAATAAACTATCAATATCACGATTTCAACTATCAGTGTCGAGACATCAGCTATCAGTGTCGAGACATCAACTGCAGTATCGAGACGTCAACTATCAGTGTCGAGACATCAACGATCAGTGTCGAGACACCAACTATCAGTGTCGAGACAACAACTATTAGAGTCACGATATCTACTATCAGTATCGAGACATCAACTATCAGTATCGGGACATCAATTATCAGTGTTGAGACATAAACTATTAGTATCCAGACACCAACTATCAGTTTCGAGACATAAACTATCAATGTCACGATTTCAACTATCAGTGTCACGATATAAACAATCAGTTTCGAGACATTAACTATCAGTATCGAGACATCAACTATCAGTGTCACGACATGATCTTTTAGTGTCACGACATCAACTATCAGTGTCACGATTTCAACAACGAGTGTCGAGACAACAAGTATCAGTATCGAGACATCAATTATTATCAGTGTCGAAAAACCTTGCCACTCCACTAAATACTTGCCACTCTATAAATATTTGCCACTGTACTTCCTACTCTACTAAATACTTGCCACTCTACTACTAAATTCGTGCCTGTCTACTAAATACTACCTAACCTACTAAATACTTGTTACTCTACTGAATACTTGCGCTTTACATGCATGACTGCACATTTGTCCACACCAAATTCCATCCTGATGGAATTACTGAAAGTTTCAGTTACCTTCAGTAACTCCAGCAGTTGCGAATTGTTGGGGGCAAAGAGTTTCAGATCATCCATGTAAAGGAGGTGGGATATTACCTGACCACCTCTTCTCAACCGATAGCCTAACCCTGACCCCTCGCGCAATGTGCTTAGAGGATTCAAGGCTAGGCAAAACCACAGCGGGCTCAAACTATCGCCCTGGAATATACCCCGCTGAATCCTGATCAGTTCACCGTTCCCTTGAATTTGTCGACATCCTGGATAGTGAAGTACCGTCCTCCATTGCCCCATACATGATGTCAGGAAGGTGCGTAGAGTTGTATTTACTTTGTACAACTCTAACACCCTCTTGAGCCATGTATGTGGCACCGAGTCGAAGGCCTTCTTATAATCTATCCAACATGTCGACTGATCCTTTCGGGATCGGCGAACCTGTTGGCTAATGGCTATATCAATGAGGAGTAGCTCCTTAGTACCGCGGAACCCATTCCATCAACTTTATTGTTAACATAATGGCGACACAATAGACTTTTTTTAGTTAGTATTAAGTTGTTTACGAACGGCAGTGATCGAAGAACGGAAGTCTGGCATCGCTGCATAGCAAGATGTCGCGCGATTTATGTAGCGAAGTGGCAACAGCGCACAATATAATACAACCAATCGTAGAGAAGGTAGCCTCTGATTGGCCCATTTGAATCTGATCAACAATTGATGGAGTGGAATTGTATAAAAAATACTGTTTAATTTTCGTATTTTTGCCACCAGAGGGTTGGCAATTGTTGATCTGACCGGAGCCACATTTGTACGCCGAATCCTACATTAGATCAACAAAAGCTGTTCTGATCAACAATTGCCAACTGATCAACAATTAACTGACGCCACAACCCGTTTGATCAACATTTGCCGAGTGGAGATATATATATCGTCAGTGGAAAGGTAAAAAGACTAAAGCGCCAATATACCTACTTTACAGGAGAGCATTTTAAAGTTTTTTTTTGAAGAAAAAAATTCATCATCACTTTTCTATAAGAGGTATCTTAATGAAACTTACATACCGATGTTATGTGATTTTTTGGTATTTTTTGGTCTTTAAATGAAGCTTCTATCTCTACTGGTTCGTGAGATAGATGTCGCTTTAGTCAATATTCACTCATCTTTTCGAATAACTCGGTAAGGTCAAAATACTGATCTACCCTGGATGCTTTTGTACTCACAATCGAAAATTACTAACAAGCCATCAAGTACTAAAAGATTACCAAGGAATTAAACTTATGGTTCTATGTGTTGCATAAAATGGAAAGCATAAATCACTAACAAGAATATTTACATTTAATCTGGTCCAAGTAAAATTACTTACTACTAATTAAATACCATTTCGATTAACAGACACAGGAAAGTAAAATAACTAAAGCGCAAAAAGTTTAATGTTAGTGGTACCATTCCTAAAACAGAAAATAGTTTTTTTTGTGGTTCTGATTGGCCTTAAGTTCTCTAAGTACATTGCTGAAGAAACCACTGCTGGGCTACCAGGTCAGGAGAAAAGGTCAAGTAATATCCCAACTCCTTTACATGGTTGACTCAAAACTGTATGCCCCCACCGATTTGACTGATGGAGTTTCTGAAGGTAACTGAAATCTTCAGGAATTCTGTCAGTATTGAATTTGTTGTGGACAAATACTCGTATATGCCTGAAACGTGAGGGAAGATTGTGGGATCCGAGGGACTTCAAATAACTTAGATCCCTCGCTCCAACTGAAACCTACACAGAATTGAGTATATCTAGGTGATAGGCATTAGGGAGACCGATATGAAGCAATCGTTGCGGGAGAGCACCTGGCCGCCTGAATATGTTCTGAAAAATATTTAATCGGGCGGAAACAAGGTCTTTAACGGTTGGGTCATGCCGGTCTTGATGGATCCTTTGGCATACTCAAGTGGACTCAAACGATTATTGATGCCTTGCATAAATGGTCCATGCACTGCTTATTGTATATCGGAATGCATCACTTCCGTTTGTCGGTGATGTGGCTGAAAATTCCGCAGAAGTGAAATAGGGATCGAGACTTTTTAAACGCAAATACCCCTCGCAAACCTACAATACATAGCACCAATGACCGCAAAGAAGAATGGCAAAGCAAGCGTTCGTGTCCTAGCTATTTTTTCAGACGACCTCTAAGGTCTTGTATGTGCAATTGTGAACGGAATTATAATGACGAACAAGTACCGTCCGGGAAAATCCATTCGACACATTATATCTGGTTGTTCTTGTCTTACTAACGGCGATTATTTGCACAGACATAACGTGGAGACCAAAATTATTCACCAGCAACTTGCTCTGAAATACAATCTTGTACATCGTGTACCACACTTCAAGTATGTCCGACTCAGTTCTTGAGAATGTCAAATTGTACTAGGATCGATCTATCATCACCCACAGGATTGTTGTTCTCAATAAGCCTGATTAGTGAGCGGCCAGAGCGTCGCACAATGATTGTATTGATGTATTGATGATATTATTGTCCCTCATGACGAGAATTTCGTGAAACTTGAGAAAGATAAACAAATCAAGTATCTTGATTTAGCACACGAGGTTGTCAACATGTAGGACGTGGATTCATCAGTCTTTGTGCCGATAGTTGTTACGGCTAATGGCCTAATAGTCAAGAGCCTCGATCAACACCGCAAAGGGCTCTCTTCTCTTAGAGATTTCAACCAAACAATAGATATCTATCTTTGACTTTCGCTTGTCCGATTGACTTACATTTATGCAAACCTAGTGACAATTTTAGGGTACAATTGAGCTGATTTTGGTTAGGATTTGGAAGGTTGTTAACACTACTTTCATCATGTCATCATGACACTCGGCTTTTCTTCTCAGAGCTAGTCAGATAGGAAAAGCCGGTGCCATCTAGTCTTAAAAAAACATTACATTGACTTGTAAAAGTGTCTGTAACAGATTTATTTACAGAAATAAATTTCATTTCATTACTTACTTCGAAATAGCTAATAATTAGGCAGACTCAGCGATTTTGCCACGTTTACATTTGTTTTTTTGATAAGAAGGACTTTGAAGGTGGCTCAGGGAGGTTATCCGCCCTCCGCAATTACTAGTTGTAGACCCATAGTGTTTGAGCTCGTATGACTCGTTATGGAAAGCAGTTTCTTGCCGCAATAATAATAATCAGAAGGATCAACAGCCTCATTACAAAGAAGGGGGTTTTTAAAATTTAATTATTGACATAGTTGTGATAGATCGATCAGAGCGTCTGACAACGATTGTTGATATCACTGTTTTGCACGACGAGAACGTCGTGAAAGCTAAAAATGATAAAGAAATTAAATACCAAGACTTGGCACACGAGGTTGTCGACATGTGGGATGTTGATTCAGCAGTAATCGTGTCGATATCTAGTAGTTACGAGGAATGGCTTAATAGCCAAGAGCCTCGACCAACACCTAAAGAGGCTCTCGTTGGGTTTCTGGATCAACGGCCTGATATAGAAAGTGGTACTTCTCGAAACGGCGCGTATTGTTAGAAGGTTCCTCTCTCTGAGGCCCTGACCACCGGTAGCTTGGACCCTGTTCCCAATGCCGGTGGGATATTTTTTTTATATTTACGAATGTTTTTTTTTAGAGAAATATTTTAAAATGTATTTTTTTCAGTTACATTTAAGTATCATTATTATGTTAAATGAGACGTATAGCCTTTCGCACTATTAAATAAAGTCTCATACCGACTACTAAATGTACTTCCTTGTTGAATTTTGGGATATTTTTGTTACTTAACCGCCATTCATTACAAATATTTGTAAAACGATTTTTACTAAAACGCCAACAATACTACGACACAATAATGCAGATTTACTAACAAACCACTGAAATGGATTTGGTCTGAAGGATTAATTACTAATAAACAATAATTAGCTTAAATGAGAAATCGAATAATACTGATACGCCATCGTTTCTCTTAAGTACTTAGATAAAAAGTATTTAAGCGACGTCAACCTATAAAACATCGAAAAAACGTCGCTTTAGTCACTCATCAATGTACTTACAGCCAAAATTTTGGAATGCTAAAGCGCCAAAAAAGTGCTCAGATCACCACGAGACCTAGACCAATCGACGCAGAAAAAAAATTGCAGTCGAACTGTATATATAACTCATTTTGACCAAAAGTGGCGCTTTAGTCTTTTTACCTTTCCACTGACGATATATATAATATATATTGTTTGTATGTAGGAGATAATCTCCGAAACTACTCATCCGATTTAAAAGAATCTTTAACCAATAGGAAGCTACGTTATCCTTGAGTGCTATAGGCTATATTTTAGAATCAAAAAATTAGGGATCCTTAAATAAATTACAACAAAAATTGGCTTATCTACACTTCTATTATAAAGAGGTAGAATTTTTTTATTTGTATGTAGGAGATAATCTTTAGTATAAATGAACGCGAGCGAAGCCGCGGGCAAAAGCTAGTTGTAAATATAACTATAATATAACCGTCAATACACATTATGTATTCATATATCTGCAACGCGTATTTTGCACTATACATAGTGTATCGTTAAAAGGTCTTACCGTACGCCTAAAATAAATAAAATATTTCTTTTATTTGGTCTAAGTACGCATTACAATTTGACTGATCAGCTAAGTCTTGATCGACGCACCAGACCAAAAATCAATCAAGATTAAGAAGGGATATTTTGACAAATGATTGGATTTAGTATATTACTTGGTAAGTTATCCTATAAAATTAAGTTCAATTATACTTGGTTTCTAATATACAATCTACGTTTTCTATAGCTCTCCTTTAAGCAGAAACTTAAAATGAAGAAAGTTAACCAATAAAAAATATAGTGAATGCGATCGGATCGAGTCGGAATAACTGGCATAATGCGGAGTGACGGAGAGTTTTAATTAAAGAAACGCTCATGGCCGCCACCTGAAGCCATTGGGATTAGAACAAGTGGAGCGATTCGTGTAGATGTGTTGGGTTCTGTAGAAACATTATTAATTTGTACGAGTAGAGTAACGGTAAGACCGTAAATTTATACACAAAAAAAACAACTGGTTTACTAACTGTGGTGTTTAATATAAATACTTCAACTAAGTCAGTTCATCTAAAAAATATCTAATAAAAAAGTGTTTTTAATCTACATGATTTTTTAATAATTAATACCTAACTCATATTTTGACATTTCATCTGAACTTTTTTTTTTGTTTAATTTTTAATAATATTAGGTAGTAATAAATAAAATTTGAATTTTGTACGCCCTGGTGGGCAAAACATGTAAGGACGTGTCTTTTTATTATAACATCTTGCTTTGCAAACCGTTTTGTACTGCATACTCATGTTTTGGACAATTAAACTATCTTTATCTATAAGTCCATGTTCTGTGGCTATCTTGGGGTGCATAAATAGAGCCTCTACGAGTGACGATACATAAGCACGTCCGGCGTACCCTGGGCAGTCAGCCTTGCGACCTACCTTTGCAAGCTCTCTAGTCTTTTTACCACGGCAGGAGTTATTCTCACATAGTGAGAAGAAGAGTGGCCATTTATGGGCTTAAGTGAAGGTGAATGAATATTGATTGTCGTCTCATGGTCATAAAGGAAATCCTTTTCGAACTAAAACACAACAATAATTTAAAAAGTATCGATAGGGTAGGACACAGTATAAATCTCAAATCGGATGATAAAAACATTAGCAAACAATTTATTTTATGGTCCTTAGTAATGCTGTTACTCACGGACCCCTAAAAAGTAGGTTTTAATGGCGGTCGAAATAAATTAATGGTATTTTACGGAAGCGCCCACAAACCACTCGGGGATGCGCTTAATTGAGTTAATCTATGTTTATATAACATGCTGTGGGCTGTTATGTTTGTACGTTGAACATTTTTAAGTGAAAATATTTTCTTTGCAAATATTACACCATGGCACAGAATATGTGTGTATAAGCTAAAGCAGTACTTCAACTACCTAAAATCGTCCGAATTGACACACTCACACAGACACGCACTGCAACAAGACTTCTAAAGGTGGATCCAGACATTGCGAGGCATGCGTCGCGAACGGCGCATAAATATATTCTAAGCTAAAAGTGTATTTAATCCATTGATACAATTTCACAGGCAATAAATGAAACTGTCTTTTTTTTCTATTAACTATTACAAATTAAAATACAATGAAAATCATGTTTTGAGATTGAAAATCCACGGGATTTAGTTTTTTCCTTAGTTTTAAACTATTCTTTCTAAACTACCTACCTAGTTTTTTTTTTTTCGTTTTTTTGTCATTGAGATGCCACGCAGACGCACAATGAAAGCACGGCGACACAGCTGGCGGGCTGCAATATCGCTCCACGCCGTCAGTTAAAACTCGAGTCACTCGAGGCGCTAAGTGGCTCTGAAACAGAAAACCATTTTTAGGGTTCCGTACTCAAAGGGTAAAACGGGACCCTATTACTAAGAATCCGGTGTCCGTCCGTCTGTCCGTCTGTCACCAGGCTGTATCTCATGAGTCGTGATAGTTAGACAGTGATATTTTCACAGATGATGTATTTCTGTTGACGCTATAACAACAAACACTAAAAAACAGAATAAAATAAATATTTAAGGGAGCTCCCATACAACAAACGTGATTTTTTTGTTCGTTTTTGCTCGATATTGATAACGGTAACAGGTAAACGCTTGAAATTTTCACAGATGATGTATTTCTGTTGCCGCTATAACAACAAATACTAAAAAATAGAATAAAATAAATATTTAAGGAGGCTCCCATACAACAAACATGATTTTTAGGGTTCCGTACCCAAAGGGTAAAACGGGACCCTATTACTAAGGCTCCGCTGTCCGTCCGTCCTTCTGTCTATCTGTCTGTCTGTCCGTCTGTCTTTCCGTCTGTCACCAGGCTGTTTTTATAGATAATGGTACGAAACCCTTCGTGCGCGAGTCCGAATCGCACTTGGTCGGTTTTATTTTTTAATTTCTATCTCATTTCAGTGCCACGCACAATGAAAGCACGGCGACACAGCTGGCGGGCTGCGATATCGCTCCACGCAGTCAGTTAATACTCGAGTCACTCGACGCGCTAAGTGGCTCTGAAACAGAAAACCATTTTTTTTTTACATATTTGTTTGTTGTATCCGAAAAAATCTCGTGCAGAATTAATCCAAACTAGGAATAGATCACGTAGTTTTAAGGAGTTACACGAATTGATTTACACCCTGTATTTATTTAGAAATTCTATAGAATCGTCAAGTCCGCCCTATTACGTTCCGGCAACTGTAAAGCCTTCTATGCATTGTCCATTCGTGCTATTCGTCCGTGCACGATGCATGACGCAAAACTATAGTACGTAAGCTTGGTGGACAACTACGTAGAACAAAGATAATTTCTGTTGCAAGTCTGCCTCGTTAGTGTATTGGTCGCAAGCGCGATTGGTGAGCGTGAGGTCCTAGGTTCAACTCCCAGTTCGGGCAAAGTGTTAGGGCCCTTTTCCTGTAATGCGTATCTTCACCCGCGGGCGGATCTGGCCCGCATGCAGGCTACCCGCATGCTATCATTTCATACATGTTTTTCCTATCGTGCGGGCAGCACGCGCGCGGAACGCGGATTGGCTGCGTGAGCGCAGTCTGCCTGCGTGCGTGCTAACCGAATGCGGGCAGCGTTCTTCTGCCTCAGTCTTGTTTCTGCTGTGACGCGGCTCGCACGGATGGTACGCATATAATCGCGAACAAAAATGAAAATTGATACAGAGAGAGAGATTTTTGAAGTGCACTTTCGCCCTTTGTTGTGGGACAAGCAGAGCAGCAGAGTAGAATAAACTTTACAAAAACTAGTTCTTGATTTTGATTTAGTTTCAAGATATGGATCTACTCTGAATGGTTTTTTATATTTTTTTTATTTTTGAAAATTAATGATAAAAGCGATAATTACTTTTTAACGTTCATTTTTGTGCACGAGTTATGTACTGGCGGTGGCGACAAGCACGATCCTGCAGCGGTAAAAGAAATCTTTGTCCTGCGTGTGGCCAAGAGCGTGCTATCACCCGCATGCGGACCAGATCCGCGCGCGGGCGTAAATACGCATGACAGGAAAAGTGCCCTTAGGCCAAAAACGCACTGCAGGCGCCTAGCTTAGCGCCTAGTGTCTAGCGACTTCTACTTACAGCAGTTTGGTAGCGAGGGCACCAAGCGCGCAGTGCGGCCGGACCCGTATATTTACATGCGTTTCTTTTCTTTGTGCATTTTGTTAGACATTAGCCGCGAAGCGAAACAACTGCCGGTGCGTTTTCACCCTTATTGGGTTTTCCCGTGTGGAATTTTTCAGTAGCAGCCCGGAGTCTCAATTTATGCCCGATTGATGGCAATAGGCTCGCCCTATATTAGGTACATGGGACTTAAACATAACGGCAAAATGAGGATGTACTTACGTGTATCTGTACCTAGCGATTGACCATGCCGTGCGTCTTAACGAATACATTAAATAATTAGTTCTATATTTGTTCTATCGAAATATGCATAACGCAATTTGTTCCGTTTTAGTTTTTATAAAAAAAATACTTCTTCTATAATAGTTAGCCAGCGATGTACTTTTAAATTACGCACTTTAAAAAAACAAATTCTAGATAGGCGATTAGTTCTACATTAACTCCAATTACTTATCTACTTTTTATTTATAAAATTCATTACTTTAAGTTAAAAAAGACAGTACAAAGAAGTAAAGCTAGCGACGTATTTCTAAGTAAATGCATTGCTTTCGCTTATAATGTGACAGTTTTGTCCCCATTACAATTCAAATTAGATTTTATTAATATTTTTTATTTAATATTTGTAATGTAGATATATTGAAGTTCACAAAATTTTCAAAAACAAAATTTTCGTGATGTTATGTTATGTAAGTTATGCCTTTAGCGTGCGCGTTCTTCGCTACTGTATTAATTAGGTAGGTATCTTATTGTCTAATATACTAAAGTTTAGCTATTTTCTATTTCAATGTGTTCTATTAGTGATAACCTTATGAAGTATAGTAGTAGTTAATTCGAAATCAGGGTGACTTATTATTGATTAATAAAAAATAAAGTCTTTGCTAACGCTTACGTCCATTACACAGAATGGAGGACAAATCTAAGAAGCTCTATGATGATGGATGTACACCTCTGCCCAACCCTTCTAGGAATACAGGGTGATGTTGTGTGATGTCATAATTTATGTTTTAAATACATTTACAAACAAAACCAAAGCGCAATGCTTGTGTCAAATAAAATATATTCATTGAAGAGCGACCCCCTCACTTAATTTTTCCCTGATATCTTTTTAATGGGGTATTATAAAAGCGTTAGACTGGGTGCCTTTAGAGGTTTAAATGAACAGTTCAATAACATTACAGTAATTTCATGCGCGAAAATTAATATCCTAACTAATATTATAAATGCGAAAGTAAGTTTGTTTGTTTGTTACCTTTTCACGCCTAAACCACTGAACCGACCATCCTGAAATTTTGCATATACGTTGTCAGGTGTACAGAAACGGACATAGAGTACCTTTCATCCCGAAAAAAGTACTGCTCCCGAGGAAAAGAACAATAACGTTCATAGATGGCGCCACGTGTCTTTCGAATCACGATTGAATTATATTATTATAGAAACTTTAGTAGTGTGTTAAGAGTTTTTTGAGCTTAATTAACGCAAGCGAAGCCGCGGGCAAAAGCTAGTTATAACATAATTTCAATTCAAAGAATAAGTGAACCCAGAGGCGAACGCCCCCATCCCAATCAACCGTAAGCAGATCAAACAGTGATTAACAGACTCCATCGCAAATGTTTGCACTGATAATAGATCTATGACAGGCGAAAGTTTTAAGAGCAAACACCACCACCAACTTACAGCCCTGCCAAATGAAAATCAACTCTAAACTTAATAAAATAGATGTGATGATGACGGTAAACGATGTTGTAAAAGCAGCACTTACCAAGTTTGTACTGTACAAATTGGATTAAACGAATCCTTTGATTAAGTTAGTGTATCGTTGTTCTTATGTCGAGTTTCGGTTAAGTTTTAGAAACGGTTTTGTTTGAAGGAGCCATCCTTTTATTAGCGATTTATTACATGGATGAGTAACAAAAAAAGCTAATTTGCGGTACATCTTAAGTGTTTTGTTTTTTTATTATTTCTTAGCTTTAGCTTATGTTAAATACATTTAATGTATCTGTAGCTGCTGAAAATACATCCAAAATACGTCGAAACCAGTTCACATCTACCCTAACAAAACAATACATTCTAAGTCCACTCTGCAATTTGCAACTTACCTCTGTGCTCCTGCGAGGCAATTAAAAAGGTCGAATCTCTTAAATACCTAGGGGTTTTAATTGACCAACGCCTTTCGTTCAAACCCCACGTTGTGCTAGCCAAGCGAATCAGAAAACTGATTCACATAATGAAACTGTTACGTAACGCGGCTAACAAAAAGACTTTACAACTCGTGTATGTGGCATTATGTGAATCAGTCCTCTGTTACTGTATCTCTGTATGGGGTGGAGTCGGCATAACCACCATGATACAAATCGAACGAGCTCAACGATCGGTACTGAAGGTAATGAATAGGAAACCTTTTAGATATCCTACTGATCTTCTATACAATGAAGCGTCAATACTCAATGTTAGACAACTGTATATCCTTAAAATAGTTTTAAAGCAACATAAAATAATTATTCAGTCGGCGGAATATCCTCAACTACTTAAACGTCGAGTATTCCATTGTCCACCGGTAATAGTAAGAACCACTTTCGCACAACACATGCAAGAATATATGCTTAGCTTTTTGTATAACAAAGTAGTAAAAATCTGTGATATAAAAAATTGTACAATAAAAAAAGTTAAAAAGATTGTTAAAATATGGCTGTTAGCCCAATCCTATTATGATACAGAAATGTTTATAAGGGTAACTTCGTAACGCAAACATTCTCACACTCTCACTCACACACACTTACACTTACTCTTTCAACACACCCTCACTCACTCACACTCACTCTTTCAACACTTACATACTCTTACACACGCTCTCAAACATTTACACTTGGCACATTGTAATTATTTTAATATACGTTTTGCACTTACTCAATATTGTTAACTTGTTTTTCTCTTAATTCGTTTAATTTACTAAAATTAACTTCAAATTATCAAATTTTCTAATGATAATACAGTATCGACCCCAGAATTCATTATGTTAAATTATTGTGAATGAATAAAACTTTAGGATTCCACGAGACAGGCTTGACCTAGTGTGGAGTTCACCAGTTAAACGTCTCCTTTTGTGTCTCCAAATGATAATTTATTATTGTAATGTAGCTTTTAAGGAAACGTAAACAGATAATGTATTTTTTTGGTAAATAAATGATTATTATTATTATTATGTGTCTCTATTCACGGCTCATCCTCTGTGCGGAAGATGTCCGGTCTTTTGGAAGGCATACACGGGGACACAGGTCCAACGCGCAGAGGCCCCTTTGAGAACTTTAATCTAAAATGGGGTGGGGCGCCAACCGGGGACTATCCACGGCTGCACTATTGAAGTACAGTCATGGACCGTCCCAAGTGGGTGCAAAACTATTGTAAACTATGGTAAAAAAATATCTGGTCTATGGGAGGGGGTGTTTAATGGATCGGTTAACCTCTATTGCCGGAAGAAAACGGCGTCTGCCTTTCAAGTTTAAATTTGAAATACGTTGGCAGACGGTGACTCGCCAGCTCACTAGCTGGGCCCCCTGAAAAGCCGCCAGTACATAGGCGAAGGGGGCAACAGACGTGTGAGCGGCTAGAGGTGTAGAGAGGTGTGGCCCCGGTTTCGCCGTCGCGGGTCTAAGAGACCCGGAGTGGGTTTCCCCGCTATTACGCCTTTAGACACTTCCACCCCCGAGCATATAGCTCTGGCGGCCCCCCTCTGGCCGGCCGATAAAGGCAAGCCAGAGTTGAGAGTCCTGCGGGCACTCTTGGGGTTCCACCCCAGCCAGCCAATAAAGGCAACCTGGAGACGAGGCCCTGACCGACTCCCTGAGGCAATAAGGTACGCAGTGTCGCCACTCACCAACAGCTCGCCACAAGCTGCCCTGCGGTTTGTAAGCTTTTCAGTAGACCTCATGATACATTTTTTATTATATGACTAGCTGTGCCCGCGACTCCGTCCGCGTGGAACTCGGAAAACAACATTGTGTCGCAGCAACTAAATAGTGTATATGTATTCCATTTATTATAATAATAGACAAAGGTGTCCCACCAAGGCACTTATATCTTTTAAACCATTTCTTTAGGTAGAGTTTCAGCTCTTCTTGATTGACCGTAAAGGTTCATATAACCATAATACTAAAAACGCGTTGCTTATTTCCATACATTTCCTTGCTAAAATGGATTATAATTGAATATTGATATTTAATGTGATAATGTAACGAAACCTTATTTATGGCGATACAAAAATGGCTACGACGTCATCTAGTCACAATCGGCGAACTAAATCAAAATATTTTACGCAGTGCAGTCTATAAAATGATTTCATTCGAGGTGTGGAACAGGAAAGTACTTTAAATATATAAAAATTTCACCTACAGAAGACTTCATTTTATTTTTATAAGTTAGAAATAGGTACTGCTTTCAAAGATTTCAAAAAGTTTGATCTGGAAATCGAACCAACCCAAATGCGAAAAAATATCATCTGTATTTTTATTTCACCAATCGATAGGATCAATAATACGGATCAAATCGCTCCAATAAACATTGTGCCTGAAATTGATGGAAGACCATAAAACGAAAATTGACTAACTTAGGTACATTTAAATTCAAGCACTTATTAATCGTTGTTAAGTAGTTCTTATTTTTTCCACTTCGTTCAATTTAAGACAGTGTGTTTGTTGGAGAGATTTGATCCTGATTATTGATCATAAAGATATTATCAACAGGTGCCACCGGATGGTATAGCTTTGTCAGTTTGATTCCCGGTTCAGGCAAAAAAATCAGTACAGGCAATATTTCTTACTTTTAAAAATAAAATGAAGTCACCTTTGAGTGAAATTTGCAATGTTTAATATTTAAAGTACTTTCCCTTCATGGCTATGTGTTTTGGGACATTACCTGAGGCTTAAATAAACTTAATAAGACGGCGATGACAGGCTTTGAATAGGTAGTTCTGACAACAATGAACAAAATAAAATACCTATATAAAAACATTCCAAAAAAATAATACAAAAAGTGTATTTTTTTAAAGTGAGGTTTTAACGCAGGACACTGAGCCAGCAACCATTCACTGCAGCACTTACTTCTGTCTACAGCTTATACTACGCAGTATATGGAAATAATGTTCCGTTGCTCGGCATCTATGAGCAATAGCGTGATAGTTTATATACCAGCATAAGCGCAGGTCCATCAAAATCGATTCACGCGATTTTACGATCTGAATATTAAGCTTATACTTCGCAGTATGTGGAAATAATGTTCCGCTGCTCGGCTCCTATGAATAATAGCGTGATGATATATGTACCAGCAAAATTGTCGCTCTTTACGAAACACATCAGCGAAAGTCCCATCAAAATCCATCCACGGGATTTTACGGGATGTCCGGATGGAAAGACAAACAGACACAATAATTCTAAAAAAAATGTTATGGTTTCTGTATCGATAGTATAGTACCACCGAATCGAAATTTTGGAAAAACATTTAATTACAAAGTGCACTTTGAATTTTATTAATAGTTATATTTAAAGTATTCATAATAAAATATATGAGTATTTCAAATTAATCTATCGTATTGCCTTGCACAATAAAAAAATTAGAATACCTACACTCGCTTATGAAATTGAATGTTTTTCTCTTCCACTGCCATTGAGATAGATATGTACCTAATAAATTTTAAATAACATTATCTTCGTTTTTTTTTAAAAGCTTAGTTAGTACCTTCTTTGGATAGCATTTCAATAGACCTTCCGTAGACTGAGAATAGTAATATATTCGTTGATTATATTTCCTCACAACGTGATTTGATACACGTAACGCCATCTATTGAAAAGAAATGGTAAGTATACACAAATACATGCTAAGTTCTTCTAGAAAACTTAAAATTCGCATAACTTTTGATTGCGTGAACTGATTGCGATGAAACAAAAAACGTATGTTACTTGGAGATAAGCACAATATTTATTAATAAAAGTCAACAACATTGGACCAGTTGTTTTTACGTGATGCTTGAACAAACAAACAGATAAACAGATAAACAGACAAACAGATAAACAGACAAACAGACAAAAATTCCAAAAATGTTAAAAATGGGTTCTATTGGTTAAAGTTTAACATCCCAACCAGGTTTTTTCAAAATATTTGCTATGTACAGACACGCCATGTCTACAGATTTATTATATGTATAGATGGGGTTATAGAAAGCTAGTCTAATGTACCCTCCGGTTTTACGTTAATCTCATGATGAGGTAACGCCTTTCCTAGAGGGGGTTTATTATTATTATTATTAAGAGTTAGTTGGCAATCATAAGCTTTAGGCCAAAGTGGCATACGACCATGGATCACGGCTATCCTCTGAACATCACTATGAATATGTATTAAATACATTAAAATATATTACGTGTTACTCAGTTGTCTCACCGCCGGCGAGGAAGCGACTAACTATCGGCTATTTTCTCGCTCAAGAAACGTAAAATAGATATGCATTCTGTGTAAACAAAAGAGATGCATATTTTATATTAATAGTTGATCGCTGACTATTCACACTGCCGGCGGGGACTCGCTCCACTAGTTTGTCGCTGAGCGACAAGAGCTATCAAAGATAATACTCGCTCAGCGTTCAGCGATGCTCGCTTGGCGGTCAGAACTCACGCCTAGAGACCAAACAGCGGTCATTTGCGAGTGGTGCGAGTAATCGCCCGTCGCACTCGCACACTCGCTTATAGCCTAGCGACAAAACTATCGGAACTATACACTCGCTTCTCGCTGCTCGCCAACTCGTTTCTAGCTTCTAGCTCTACTCGCTGCTCGCTCATCGTTCGCGGTGGGACAATTGCCTAAGTTGTTTATTTAATAGATAAATATTGAATAGTTTGCACAAAACAATTTCAGATGATAATATTTTCTTGTTTCATTCATTTTTCAGTAGTCGGGTTTTAGTTTTTGAACTTATCCTAACTATGTTGGGATAGCTTCCAGTCTAACCAGATGCGGTTGAATACTTGTATTTTACACTAAGCGATTGCCATTCGACCCCCGCAAACCAGTTACTTAGCAATAGATATACTGTATTGTACACTAAAAGAAATAAAACAGAAGTAATACACGTAATTAAGAACAGTACTAATGGCGGTCTTATCGCTTAAAACAATTTCTTCCAGACAATCATTCAATTTAACCAATAACAACATCATTTTTTTATTTATTTTTTCTTTGGAAAATCCTCATGTATTTGGACTTTTACCGGCTAAAAAGCCACGGTGTTCCTTCTCCTGACCCTTAGCCGGGGTCGCGGGATTTGAAGGATTTGCACCGCGACCCCGGCAGGCCTCGGTCCGCCAGCCCCTGGCGGACCTCTCCTTCTGTGGGGCATTGCCCCACGTCCTCCTGAGAGGCGCGCACGGAACACTGCGCCCCGCCTTCTTGGGCCTGTTTCTGGTCGGACGTCAGGTTCCCTAACCCGCTGCCCGCAGGCCACACACTACGGTGGCCGGAGATCGTCGTGTGTCCTCCGGCACCCGGTGTGGCTGGCGCGGGAAGGGAGAGTGGCAGCTGCCTCTCTCTCCCTCTCCGCTCCCTCCTTGGTCGCCATCACCTCCTCATAGAAGGAGGCCACGCACTCACGCTCCCAACCATGGACAGAACCACGGCTGGAAGCGAGAGGAATATCAACATTCTAAAGTTATATCAGTTTTCAAAATGATCGGGTTTCTGACTACCCGTTATGACTGTCACATATATTTGGTTTAACATGCTCTCCGAGGCATGGAGGGGTTTCGATGTGTAACAAACGGTCATACATCCACGGACCGACCGTGGCAGTGCAGCTTAACCTTGAAAATCGTACACGATCTTTAGACTACTGACTGACTTCAAGATTATGAATCATCCAACGCTATAGTCATAAGCTAGCCATACACGCACGGATGTGCCCGCCGGATCTGCCTAACAGACGTGCCTGGCGGGCAGATCCGTGCGTGTATGGTGAGAACAGACACGGTTATGCCCGCCGGATGCCTGCCCGCTACCCGTGCTCAAAACGACCGGATCGGGTACGGGGAAGTCTCATCCGAGTACCAACAGTGCGTGTGTGCGTAGCAACGGATGTGCCCGCCGAATTGCGCCTCAGTCGCGCACTGATCCGATCTGAGTCGCGCCCGGCGGGCAAATCTGTACGTGTGTGGTGAAATCACGGATCGGATCCGAGATGCGCCTGTTGGTCAAATCCATGCGTGTATGGCTAGCTATAAACATAGATCATGATTATCATCATTCAGCGGAATGACATCCACGGCTAGACATACGCCTCTACCAGGCATCGCCACATCGACCGGTATTTCTTGCATCCACCAGATTGCCACGACCTTCACCAGGTCAGTGATCAACTTGTGGGGGTTTTTCCCACGCTGTGCCTTCCGGTATGCAGTTGCCACTCCAGAACCTTTCAGCCATTCGGTCTGCGAACAATGTGCCCTGTTCACTGCCGCTTAAGTTCGCCAATTCTTCGCGATATGTAGGTTACCCTGGTACTCTTGCGGATCTCATCATTTCTGATATGATCACGTAGGGAAACTACGAGCATAGCCGTCTCCATTGCCCTTTGCGTGACCTTGAACCTTTTATGAGGCCCATTGTGAGTGACCAAGTTACACTACACATAGATGTTGCTTATTATACGATACGAATATTCTTCCAGAACAAGTAGCATAATCAAACGATTAGTTGACGGAAAAAAAGGCCGGGTCAAAAAACTCTTTCGGCTCTCCATTAGGCATGAAAAGGTACGTTTTCAAATGTAGGCACATGAAGTGGTAACAAATTGGAAAAAATTCTGGTTGCCAACGTATTCAGTATGATCAACATGCGTGGCTTCACGTCTCGCCTTCCTACAACATTGAAATATTTTAACAACGTGAAAGGTACGAAAAAAGTAGAATTCATTTTTACAATCGCTTACAATGTCGAATTTAAGACCCGGTTCCAATTTGTCGTTTTCTATGGAGAAGCCGGGTAAAAGCTCCATGGTTACTCTTTTTAACCGACTTCAAAAAGGAGGAGGTTCTCAATTCGGCTGTATTTTTTTTTTTATTATTTTTTATGTTTGTTACCTCATATCTCCGTCATTTATGAACCGATTTGAAAAATTCTTTTTTTGTTCGAAAGGGTATACTTCCCGATTGGTCCCATTTAAATTTTGTTATGATTAGATCATGAACTTCAGAGGTATGGAACGGAACTCCTCATCGGATCAAAGCAAAATTCTCAAATTACTAATATTGCTTTGTTTATATTTGTTGTTGGGAACTGACTACTTGAAAAGAGGAGGGGGTGCGTGTCCCCCCCTCCCCCTTTTGGAATGTTTTTATTATATCGTGTAAGGTATCATTTGAAAGGACTTTTTATGCCCGACTGCATCAAAGCCAAAAAGAAGGGTTATGAAGGATGGGGTTAAAATTGTGACACTAAAACGTATTTAATAAAAAATAAACTTTAAAAAAAAGTAAAAACCGACTTCAAAGAAATACTAAAAGGAGTAAAATAATTACCATAATATAAAATTAACAGTTTCAGAAGTCGGTGCAACTCTACACTGAAGCAAATAGAAGCCACCGACTTCTGAAACTGTTAATTTTATATTATGGTAATTATTTTATAAAATCAATATTTGTAGATACAATGATGTTTGAAGGTCATAAGAGAGCAATGTAGTTCTAAATAGAGTAATTGAAAAATAGATAACAAATAATAAAGTCTTTAAATAGTTAGGCATATGGCAACTTGGTTATTCATGTAATAAGCTTGATGATGGGGTGCATGAAAAGAGCCTCCACGAGTGGCGATACTTAAGTACGTCCAGCGCATCCTGGGCAGTCAGCCCCGCTACCAACCTTGTTGACTGGCTAATCTTTTCACCACAGCATGAGCTGTTTTCGTATAGCTTGTGCTGACACGAGAGAAGAAGAAGCTTGATGATATTAAGGCTCAGTAGAAGAGGTGTCAAAAAAGCAACTAAGAAATAGTATCATTATAGGCATCAATAGTCGTAGGTACAGTCAAAGAAAGAAATAAGTATACAGCCAAGTTATTACATTCGTAGTTTAACAGAGTTATGCATGTGTTGAACTGCCACGTTTTTGTCATCGCTTGTCTTAGCAAATCTTACATATAAAAGTTATTTATTACACCTAAATCTACAGACATTTGTCTGTGTAGTGCATAGATATCCGTTGTTTGCCCGCATACATAATTCTATTGTTGACTGTACCACTGTGATCACTCATCTACATTGCCAAGCGTTATGTGATTATATAAATATTCATACAAAATGATTTCCTTCATTGGCTGATTTGGATACTCAAATATATCTATCCCTATTTTAATCCGACTTCAAAGACCAAATAGCCTTTATTTTCACAGTCTGATACCTCGAAGATTCTTGTACCTTATTGAATAGAATATCAAAACGTAACTTAAAAACTGTCAAAATGTTAGGTTTTGTTTTTATTGTCAAACAATTTGACAATTTTTGTAAACGAAAACTGTCTGGGTAAACGGTTCGGCTTCGATTTGGTTGCGATTGACTAACGATTCAGTTAGTAGCTTGCCCCTTTGCACATCAACTGATCCGCAAAGGTAGAAATAACTTCAACACTGAAGAATATAGTAAAATATTTAGTATAAAGTTTTGCAGCACCACCACACTGACTTCAAAGAGCCAAGCTTGCCTTAATTGGCGTAAGCTCCTTTGCAAGTACTTCGTTAGCAAGTTGCAACCTTGTTCTTAATACTACAAGGTTTAAAATTAAATCTCCTCTGTTCGGTAGCGTTTGATGAAGATATAGTGGTTTTTTGCAAATGCGCCTTTTAAAGAGGATATGTTTCGTAACTTTGTGTGAGTATCTTCAGAAATTAGCTTGTTAAATTTATTTAGTTATAGTTACAAAAAGTTTTTATTCAAACAAACAATATTTACATTACAAACATCTAATGAAGCTATGAACTAAAATAGGACATTAAAATATTCCTCCGCATCGCTGTCGACTGGTAACTTTCCCAGAAGACTGGCAGCCACGTTGTATGGCAATGCTAATACTTTGGCCAAAGTAGCGGCCAACCGCAGGTCGCTGGAGGTGTCGACTAGCCGCCTTGCAAAAATACGGTAAAATCTACCTTTCTTCAGCTTTGATTAGCTATGTTTACATTTGAGGTCTTATTTGGGGACACGGACAAGAAGCTTCATTTCCTGAATTCGTAACTAAAGCATGGATAAAGACTTTTTGAAAAACTAAAATAAACAATTTTGCATGGACATAAACATTACGGAATCGAAATTTTAACACTTGCTTTAAAACAGTCATCAGTGTACTTTAAGTGGTACGCGGATTAATACCACTTTTCGATTATCTAAAGTCCTGACTGACTGATCGATTGACTCATCAACGCCCAGCCCAAACCCTTGGACCTAGAAAGCTGAAATTTTGCACAGAGGTTCCCGTTATAATGTAGACAAGGAATAAGAAAGGATTTTCCGAAATTCAACCCATAAGGGAGTCAAATAGGGAACGAAAGTTTGTATGGAAAATCGTCACTTAACGGGTTCAAAATTTCACGCAAGCGAAGCAGCGGGCAAAAGCTAGTCCTTGTATAAACCAATGTTACTTTTATCTAAAATTCAGTTTAGTTTCACACTGTTGAAATACAGACGTATAATAAAAAATACAATGCACGTGGGTTGTTGAGCAGCCAAGCTCTTGCAACTCGGTGCGGAATCAATCATCTGAACTCAGTTCAACCCGTTATGCCTTGTCCACACCGGGAACAGGTTGCGATACATTTGCTGCAACTTGTATCCGAGACGCACGCATGTGTCGCAACAATTTACTTTGCACATATCACTCGGTTTTTCGTCTACACTGGTTGCTGTTTTTCAAGTGCAATTTTAGTGCAAAGAAGTGATTGTGTACTTAACTAATAATTATGGGAGTCGGTGATTAATAATGACGGTAAGAACGATGTTAGTGGTCAGTCGGTTACTGCTGCTTCGGATGAAGAAACATACTTCTCGACGCCAGCCTGTACCCCCCAGTGCTGATAGCAGCTCTTCCTCATCTTCGGAAGATGAGGAGGGCTTTGCCTCGCCGCTGCCGAACAAACGTCATTAGCACAAACATATTACTTCTGAACCGCGTATTGATGGCCTAATAAGCTAAGTATGTTACATTTCCGGATATATGTCAAAGTTACCATTCATTATTCAGGGTATTGGAGGCCTAACCCTTCCGGGTAAGGGATACAGGTACCACACCATGCAGGGACATATTTTTATTAAAAATGTTTGCCGCTTTCTATGAAAACTACTGTATTGTGGATGCGTTTACGGACCCAAATCTCAAGTGCACAAACACATAGACCCGTAATAATTTTGGCTATACCTACAAATGCTTATTCCGTGCGGGAATCGAACTCACTACCCGCGGTGCAGAAGCCAAGCACTCAGCCACTGCGCCAACCCTGTCGTCAACACATATGCTGCAATATTTTAATCAAACACATGGCATTCTGCGATATGTATCGGAACACTGTCGCGATACATGTGCCTCGACTGTGGCCTCGACAAATGTGCTCAGTGTGGTCGAGCCTTTATAGTCCTTGTGATCTCTCTACGAGAGAATCTATTGTCTATGCGAGCGCGATTTACCGTGAAGGTGAAGATAAAGTATTATTTTCTTTTTACATCGCTTCTCATGTAAACAAGTCACAAGGTCGGATCGATCGCAGCTCGAACATTTGAATAAAATATATTGAGCGACATGAAAACGCACTATTCTAACTTGATGTTGTTTTTCTCTTTGGGTTTCAAGTTTTGGTATTGGGGACAAATGAGATGTGACATTTATTTATGGAAAATCGTCCTTGCCTTTTTCTGTTTATGTTGGTCATAATTGAATAACAATGAAGATTCTTGTCGGTGGTTCTTTACGGGTCAGCATCTATCACGCCACATGCGAACTATTCAAACCTACATCGCGATATCAAGATTTAACACGCAGATAGTATATATACAACCTCCCATCATCAACCGTTGGGCAGTAGTCCGCCAGGCACAAGACTCCGCCTGGTTGGAAGATCCTCCCTTTGATTGGAGGAACACCACACCTCGTTCCACACACACGGGAAACGAGTCGTTGGGTTCTTGCACCTAAAATTGTGTGAAAGTGCCTGCGCCCTGTATATTACATTATAGTCTGGTTTTTTAAATTTAAACGATGACAAACCTATGACTGTGAAACATTCATTTTGCTTTAAGAATCCATTAAACATACACATTTTTAGAAAACCCTAACACTTAATAATCTATTCAAGGTTAGTTGGAAAGAGGGTCCTAATCCGCAGGCTACTTAATGTATCTCCGATAGCTGTTTTTAAGAGCAAGTGTTAAAATTTGTCCTTTTAATTTCCATGCAAAATAATTTTTATTTTAGGTTTTTTCAAAAATTCTTCATCCCACCTTTAGTTACGAATTCAAGAAATGGAACTTCTAATCCGTGACCTCAAATATGACCTAAAATGTAAACACAACTGATCATAGTTGAAGATAGATAGATTTTCGCCTATTTACTATGAAATCTTTGAACAGCTATTTTCTTAAACTATTTACTTTTGGAGAAAGTGGTAGAACTGTTATCGGTAGCAGGTAGCACTGGGCAATGTTGACAAAGAAAGGTAGTCGTCGATATGGATCAACCTACCCGATGTTATAAAGGCGGTGGTCATTCGATGAAGGAGAGCATTCTGTGTTCGTCAGCTGAAGAAGTCTGACCTTTTATATCTGACTAGCTTGTCCTTATTTTATGATCTTGTAATAATTGTGTAAAGTATTATATTGTGATCTAGTTCATGTTACTAAACACTAATCCAAATACAAGTAGGTACTCTCAATGGTGGTGAATCCTGACATACCGATATTAGCTATAACTGTAATGATAAAATCACCCCTGAACGATTATGTTGTTGTGTCGTTTACAGAACAAAATTTATTCATCATTATGGGTACTTTAGCACCCTTTCCGACTGACCTTGTATTTGTATTATTTGTAAATACAACAACACAAACCTACCACAGTATACCGTTTCTTGGAAATTCACAGGTACTTTGTCACTATTTAAGATAGCGTCCATTTCAATATGTACGTAAGATCTGTAGTGTTCATGACCTGCACTCCTACACCCCGAGACAGACACATTAATCTCCTCAATATTGGAGCTCCTGACTAATGCCCGGCGCGTGTACCGAATGCGAATATTATAAACTATAACAGCCAGGCTGACCGGCTGACGACTATGTACTAGTACCCTTAATGGACTTGTTTTATACAGCTGTTTGGAATATTAAATTACTGTAACGATCGCTAAAACGGTACTGGGTAGTTGAAGTACCGAGTACTATCCACAGTTCGTGAAAATATAATTGCTGTTTCAGTTAGTAATATTGTAGGTAGTTCAGGTTAAAATTATGGAAACTTATAAAAAAAATGACGGTAGTTCTTTAATATTAAAGGTGTCCTCATCATGTTGGTCTAACTTGATTCTTTTTTGTATTTTGATGTGTTAGATACATATGTAGCTTCGTGTCTAATTTTTCTTTTTTTATGTCGGCCATCCTCATCGCTACTTTCCACCTTGGAGAAGGTTATGCCTGACTGTTCCCAACTAAAACAGTGCGTGTTCCCTTTATTATTTATACTTACTATGCACTATGGTGGTACATAAGGCGGACTTAATGCCATAAGGCATTCTCTACCAGTCAACCTTTGGGTTAAAAAGAGAAACATCGAAATAGGTACAGCAAAAAATAAATAAAAATGAGTTGACATTTTAAAACTGATTATAGTACGAATTCATAAGATAATAAGTTACATAAATACAAATAATAAAATATATAGACACTATAATATTATATCAAATACAAAACATTATGAAAATCTAAATACAAGTATGACGAAGACTAAATTAGATGATTAGGAGTGCAGCGACTTCAAGTAGTATTCCTTAACTTTGCGTTTGAATGAGAATTTACTCGGAGCTTTTTTAATATCAAGGGGGAGCACGTTCCAAAGTTTGATTGCTGAGACAGCGAAGGAGTTAGAAATGAAACCAGTGCGGTGGGAAGGTATTTGGAGAAGTAAATTTTCAGAAGCACGAAGGTTGCGATTGTGAGAACTGCCCAAAACTTGAAAGTATCTTTTCAGATAATCAGGAGCACATGAATCGTTTATAATGGAGAAGAGCATACAGATAGATCTGAGGGATCGTCTCTGCCGGATAGGCAACCATTTAAGCTGAGAACTCTCCTTTAGACCTGAGAGTCCTTTAGGACCAGATACAAGATTCGCTATTGCATTCACTGCAACCCTGGCTTTGTGCTTAGCTGCTCTTTTCAATAACAATGTAATTTTGAAAAGGAGAAGCGTCACTGTCCTTTAAGTGTCTTTGCCCGCGTGTGGGGACGGGCTAGAATATAAAACTTCCTCACCGCACGCTGAAAATAGACGTCTTTTGTAAGACTCAACCAAAGCTAGCACAATAATAATTGGTGGAAGGATCTATACGTTCCACCCAGACAACTACCACCCTCACATTAAAGACCAAGCAGTTTACTCTGTTCCGTCGTTTATATGTGAGGGCCAGAGGGGTATTGGGGAATAATTCTATATCTCTGTTACTTGGATTCGTATGCTCTTTCTTGGACCTTGTCTGCTCTTACCCCCAGGCGCGACAAAGGCCAAACGCCACCAACTGAAATAATACAATAAAAAAAAATCTAGACCCTTTTTTGTTCATTACGTATACTAAAAAACCTCTTCTCAATTTATGCAAAGTAAATGTTTTTAACTTTCGCGATTTGTACACATTATAAAAATATTGAATCGGGTCTTCTCGCGTAACAAACTTTATTATTATTTAGCCATGGTCATCCCACTGCAGGGCAAAGGCCTCCCTACCCTCCTTCCACTCCTCTCGATTTAATGATTTCTGCGGCCAATCCTTCGAATAAGTGTCTAACTCGTCCCGCCATCTCCTTCTGGGCCTACCGCGACGTCGTCTAACGTTATGTGGGCTCCACTCAGTGGTGCGTTTTGCCCACAGCTCGTCCGACATGCGGCAGACGTGACCAGCTCAGTTCCATTTTAAGCTTGCGGCTTTCTGACCAACGTCGGCGATCTGAGTTTTGGAGCGCAGTACACTATTCCTTATACGGTCTGATAACCGGAATCCTAAGATACTGCGCTCCATGGCTCGCTGGCAAACCCCGAGTGCGGACTTCTGATGTTTTGTCAAAGACCAAGTCTGAGCACCGTAGGTGAGGATAGGCAGAATACATACGTCCATGAGCTTTTTCTTAAGGGTGAGAGGGAGGTTACCCTTCATAAGATCTTTCATGGACCAATAGCTCTTCCAGGCGTTTTCTGTGCGTCTTTCAACTTCTTTTTCTTATCTGGCCTGGAAAGAAACTAATTGGCCCAGATAGACGTATTCTTGGACGTATTCGATTTCTGCACCATCGACTTCTAACCTACGTTTCGTACTATTAGTCATCAACTTGGTCTTCGACATATTCATCTTCAGTCCGACCTCGAGGCTTGCTTAGTTGAGTTCAGAGATCATGGTGCCTAGTTCCGATGCCGAGGAGGAGAAAAGTACGATGTCGTCGGCGAAACGGAGATTTGTTAACCTTCTTTCTCCGACAACAATGCCCCTCTCATCCCAGCATTGTGCAAGCTTCCTGAAGACCTCTTCTAATGTTGCTGTGAATAATTTAGGAGATAGCGGGTCTCCTTGTTTCACTCCTTTGTTTATGGGGAAGAGTTGGCCGAGTTTGTGTAGTTTTATGGCAGCGGTACTATTGTGATATACGTTATATGTATGTGTGTAACAAACTTTAAGAGGCACAAAATACCTTTGATCCCGACGTTTCAGCCGAATTTCACCGGCCGTGGTCACGGGTAGACTGAAGTGGCGGAGCAGTTGTGTAATTGACACAACAATATAATCGTTCAGGGGTGATTCTATCATTACAGTTTTAGCTAATATCGGTATGTCAGGATTGCGAGCAAGGTAAACACAGTAAATAAAACCAACATAGACTCTCCACCACTGAGAGTACTTGTATTTGGGTTAATATTAGTAACATTAACTAGATCACAGTATATTACTTTACACAATTATTACAAGATCATAAAATAAGGACAAGCTAATCAGATATAAAAGGTCAGACTTCTTCAGCTGTTCAACACGGAATGCTCCCGCTTCGTCGAATGACCACCGCCTTTATAACCTTGGGTGGGCCGATCCATATCGACGACTACCCTCTCTTGTCAACATTGCCCAGTGCTACCCGCTACCGATAACACGGCCCTCCTGCAAAACACACGTCCTCGTGTGTTGGTGGTTGGTGGTCGACGCACCATCAACCCCATCGTCAAGATTGTACATCAAGGCCTAACTTCAGTGACACCTCTGGACCTTAAACAGAAACAAATAATACAGTACACATCTCGGCCACACCTGATCTTTGACCTCGTCATCTTACTCATGTCTTTGACCAAAGTAAAATGAAAAGCATCCAAAGAATGTTTGAATCGATTAGAGCTTGTTATCCCATCGACGGCCAACAAGCTCATCACCCATGACTTAAACTAGTTGATATTCATTCAGTATCAACCTAGTTCTATATTCGTTCATAACTTCTCGTATCAAAATCTTACAAACATCCACACATTAGATTTCCAACATTCTCACAATAAAATACTATCTCAGATGCCTAATAGGTAGATAGTTCTACTTTGGTTAAACATCAAATCATAGTTATTCAATAAATCATAATAGGTACATAAACACACAATCTCATCATACACAAATTCATAAAATCATTTAAATACATTTACAATGTTCTTCAGGGCTAAATATCTCAAAGTTTTTCACAAATTCATAATACATAAACACTTAAAATATTTCTTGGTTAAATATCTTAACGATTCACAAAGCCATAATACATAAACACTTAAAATATTTCATTCGTAAAAATCTCATAATTATTCACAAAATCATAACATAATATCTCAATAATTTACAAACTCATAGTACATTTAACACTTAAAATATTCCATGATTATAAATCTCAATTATTCACAATTCATTTTACCAACATATAAACACTTCAAACTCATAGTACGTTAAACACTTAAAATATTTCAAGATTAAATATCTCATTATTCATAAACTCATAGTACACCCATAAAATAATTCACGATTATTATCTCATTATTATTCACAAAATCCTACATTCTTAAATATCTCAATTCTTCACGAAATCATAAAACAAACATCCTAAATGTTTCATGGTTAAATATCTTTAAATCTTTAATCATTATTCACAGTATCATAGTACATAATTATAAACACTTAAAATATTATCTCAATTATTCCCAAAATCATAATACTTAAATTAATAACCTTTAAAACTTTTCATGATCAAAATAATATCTCAATTATTCACAAACTCATATTACAAAACTGACATGATGTTTTAAACATAACATTTCTATATTGCGCTAATAATCCAACCTTTTTACAACAATACAATACATATTAAACACATCTTTAACGAAAATAAGTCAAATTATTTTTTTATTTAAAATAAATTTGACAAATTAATCCTTAACGGAAGTCATCATAGTAATTATCATCAATAATAAATACAATTTCCTGTTTTCGTCTACAAAAAATACATTTTAAACCATAAGTAATAATAACAAACTACTTTTTTAATTTCAATAAACTATTTTGTACCATTCTACAACAAGAATTATAACAAAACCAATCAAAACAAATATCAATATTTTCAAAACTTTTTCAAAACATTAATTCAAAACAGAATCTCATTTTCACTGCATTTTCATTTATCAATTAATAGCATCACCCGCCTTGGATTTAGCCAACTCATTTGGCATCACCCGCCTGGGATCCTGCTTTATCAACATGGCATCACCCGCCTTGGATCTAGCCATATCATGGCATATCCCGCCTTGGTTCCAGCCCTATAACAATTGCTTCGCCACGTTAGAGTTTCAGTTTTCCCCAGGCGAAGCCTTTGGCCAACCCCGGCTGGCCAAACCGGGCGGTGCCAAAGATCAACCCTGGTTGCATCTCACCACAAACTCTAATACGACTTGCAATGTATTTTCCTACACGAATAAATACAGGCCGTATTTATTTTCCACGAATAAATACAGATACCATCATATTTATTTTATACTAATAAACACAGATATCATCTCATTTATTTTACACGGATAAATACATAAATCTCTTTTATTTTACATGAATAAGCAAAGATATCATTTAATATTTATTTTACACGAATAAATAACCTCTCATATTATATTTCCTTCATCAAAATTCCTTCACACATAATAAAATGGTTGTGACTCACCGGATTTATCACATTTTCTCATTCTCACACTTCTCACCATTGTAATATCAATCGAATAATCAAGTTTTTGTCAGTCCGTCTACAGGGGATTTTTTTAGCAAAATATTACATGTGGGTATACAATCATAATGTGGACTGGTTTTTTCTTGTTCCACTTCTGATGTAATTGACACAACAATATAATCGTTCAGGGGTGATTCTATCATTACAGTTTTAGCTAATATCGGTATGTCAGGATTGCGAGCAAGGTAAACACAGTAAATAAAACCAACATAGACTCTCCACCACTGAGAGTACTTGTATTTGGGTTAATATTAGTAACATTAACTAGATCACAGTATATTACTTTACACAATTATTACAAGATCATAAAATAAGGACAAGCTAATCAGATATAAAAGGTCAGACTTCTTCAGCTGTTCAACACGGAATGCTCCCTCTTCGTCGAATGACCACCGCCTTTATAACCTTGGGTGGGCCGATCCATATCGATGACTACCCTCTCTTGTCAACATTGCCCAGTGCTACCCGCTACCGATAACAGTTGTCATCTTCGTGAAGCAAGAGCATTTTCATCTACCCTCACTCGATCTTGATTTTTTATAAAGTTATCGTCGCTACTTCGACACACCACACTGACGACGTCTTTACACTCGCCTAAACCGTCCCGTTGACGATAACACTTGCTGATGACCGGATTCCATGATGTTGATAGTTTGTATCCATCTTCCCGATTGAAATTCTTGTATTTCTTAATTTCAATCGCTTCACGTACGATTCTGGGATAATAGTGACGATCGGTGGAGAGGATTTTTGGACTATGTAATTCTATCTAGTGATTGGAACCGGACTCCAGAAGATGCTCGGCTATTGCGGACTTATTTATCTGGCGGTTTTCCTTGACCCGTTCTGCGATCGTTCTTTTGGTCTGTCCGATATAATTTTATTATATTTAATTTATGCAAAGCATTTCAAACTATCAATATAATAACTCCGTATCAGCATAACCACTCGACGTCCTAAATACCTCCATCATTTGAAACAGTTTCAATCCCTATCCCCGTCACCGTACCAACCCTATCATTGCTATGACAAGGGTCACCTGAATTAACACCGGGGGTGACACTTCCGCCGCCGGACTGATATCAGACTAATGTTATTATCTTGATGGTCATTCAACGATTTTGTTCAAGAGGACTGAATACTAATAGGGTGTTTGATCGAGTGATGGATTTATCTTTTATGAATACTTTAGCCGAAAGGTTCTGGAGGCCTATTCCCTAAGTCCGTCAACGAAGTTACCCGAAACGTAGGAGTGAACAAATCAAGTGTCAAGTTCAACTTTTCGGACGGGCAAAAACACATCGGTATAAGGACAACTGTCAAATCGTGTTGTCATTCATTCTTAGTTCGGGCACCCAAATAATCGTATGTCCGTAGGTGATAGGGAGTAGGAAACGCTCGTAACTAAGGCCGAAATCACGGACTTCGTGCTTAGGGAGTAGACCACCTGAAGTGGCGACCACGTACCAGAAGCCGCAGCGTGGGTAGCCCTCCCACAAGGTGGACCGATGATATGGTGAAGGTCGCGGGAATCCGGTGGATGCGAAAAGTACAGGACCGGTTGATGTGGCGATGTTTTGTGGAGGCCTATGTTCAGCAGTGGACGTCTTTCGGCTGAGTGATTATGATGATGAATACCTTAGGTACGGAACTATAAGAGATAAAAACGGCTAGTTACCTATACAATCAATACTCATTGTAAAAGACAGAATCGTATAGGAGTGAATCTATCATTGCAGTTATAGCTAATACCTGTGTGTTAGGTTTATTGCGGGCATGGTAAATATAGAAAATAAAGCCAACATAGACTCTTCACCACTGAGAATACTAACGCGGCGTCTTACGTAGGCGGTTCAAAGCGATGCGAATAGCGAAGCGATTCGATGCGGTGACACGCGATACGGTGCGAAGCGGCGGCTTTGTCCTACGAGCTCGCGAAACGTCCGGCGCGCGCCGCCGTCATTCAGTAGCACTGTACGGCACCGCATCGAGTTCGCGCGAAAATGTCAATCCAACTGATCGCGTCGCTTCGCGCCGCGCCGCGCCGCGCCGCACCGCACTCCTCGTGCGGTTTGTTGTTTTCGCGTCGCACCGCGCCGCTTCGCGTCGCTTCTAGATCGCTCACGTAGGATGCCGCGTTACTTATATTTGCGTTAGTGATTACTAATGTGAGCTAGTATATTAATTTACATAAGAACAGAAAAATATTATGGACAAGCTAGTCAAATAATAAAGGTCATTTCTTCGGCTGATCGGCACAGAAAACCGTCCAATGAGAATAGCTTTTATGACACCTTGGATGTGTTGGTTCATTACAACGACTACCCTTCTTTATCTTCTAAACGTTGCTCAGGGTTACCAGCTACCGACATAATTGTATATAAAGTAATTATAAGGCTAAATAATTAAAAAAAAAACATGTAAAATTCTTGTACTTCCAAAAAATCTTTGTCATAACTCGCGGCTCAAAAAACCAGCCAGAAACAAACCACAAAATTCATATTTACAACAACACTCTTTTAACACACGCCAACTTTTTGCTGCTAAATACTAAAAATAACGAGACCCCACCGACATTTTGGGCCACGGTGAGATTAAAGACCCTTTTTTGTTCATATTTCGTTTAAACGTAGGATGTAATTGTTGCTATGTACTGCAAATAAAGGGTCGCATGACAGGAATTGTTGGTTAAGATGAGGTTGTGATTTTCAAAGTTGTAATAATATTTATTTTGTAAATAGTTTGTTTTCATTAAACAGGTTGTATCGTAAATAGTAGTCCAACGTTAAGGGATCGACACACCGTGTATTCAGCTATCACATACCATAATTTGAACCATTTTTTACCATAGTTCCCAGTTTTTTTTTTATTAATATTATCTCTATTCTATCTCTTCGTTTTACTAATTTAGCTGTAATTTCAACCCAATACATTATTTTCCTATTTTGTTGTTTGTTTATAACTGCTGAATGCATGTGCATATGCAAGTAATTTTTAATTTTTAGGTATTTTTTTGGGAAAATATATAAAAGTAAAACAAAAAAAAAAATGTGGTACATGATAGCTGAATATATCCCGTATCGACCCCTTAATGTTGGACCACTATTTACAACACATCCTGTATACAAGTCACTATGTAAGCTGGCTCACGTTTCCTAGCTAACTAGGTATATGCTCTAAGTAGCTAACTGACCGCTTTAGAAGAAACGCAAACTCAATGGTCTTTTGTTTTATTTTAGTAAGTAATTTTTTTTTGTAGTTATGCCAACAGTGGTGTCGAGTTTTGGAGTAGAACCTCCCTGACTGATGGCCCGCGTAAATCAACCGTTGTGCAGCTCAATCTAAATTGAGGGACCTTCACAACCGGAACCGTCGGCAGAACAATATGCAGGTCACACTTAAACCACCAGACAAGTTCTGAATACTATTTACTAAATTATTGAATAGCTCACAAAGTACTCATATTTCACAGTTCTTAAAAAAATGTATTGTCTTTCGGTAGGCAGAGGTTTCGATGTCTATTCGCCGTGTTACTTATTACTAGAGGATGGGATCGCCTGCTAAATAAAACCTACTTATTCAAAACGTACAATGAACGCCATGAACGATGCCCAATATGTTCAAGAATTATTATTGTGACTCGACGCGTAGCCCGTAGCGTAGGTCTGCTACGACAGCGTAGCACCGCGTAGACACGACATCAAACAGCGGTTGCGACTACGTAGCAAGAGTTGTACGTCATAACTTCCTTATACAGGGTGTAAACGAATTCGTGTAATTCCTTCAAACCACGCGATCTACTGGTGACACAGGTTAACTCTAAATGGGTATTTTTGAAAATCAAGTAAAAAAAATCAAAATAAAATCATGGATTTCTATTCCCGAGTCATTTTAGAGCCCCGAGTTAGCTGACTGTAAAGAGCGATATGGCGTTAGTCGTGCCCGCCAGCCGCGTCGCCGTGCTTTCATTAATGTATGCATGGCATCGATATGTTGACTCAATTATTATTTTTTTGCAAATATTTTTTTCTTGTTTTTTTACTTAATCCTTATAAGGTGGTTTAGATACGATTACTTACCAAAACCGCATGAAAAAAAAAGTTTTTTTTTTTTTTATCAAGCTAATTCCCGTTCGGGGGCAATCTACACCAGTAGTAAATCATGTGGTTTTAAGGAATTACACGAATTCGTTAACACCCTGTATATTACTGACAACACACCGGTATTACCTTAAACCGTTGCCCTAGTCGGCAGCCAATGTGATCAAAAATAACTAAAATATTACAAACTAAATTCATACCACCTGCAATATCATTGGCTCATAGATCTAAACTATGAAATATAAGCAAATAAGGGCTGAACTGACGCTGCCGCTGCGGCTGCAGAGACCCTCAAATGTCGCAAATATAGAAACATCATAGGAAACTATGACTTTGAGCCGTTTGGAGTGGAAACGCTCGGGTCATGGGGTCCGAGTGCGCGTCTCCTTTTTAAGGAAATAGGAAGAAGACTGGTCGACACTTCACGTGACCAGAGGGCTGGCTTGTTTTTCGGTCAGAGAATTACCGCTTCCATACAACGTGGCAACGCTGCCAGCCTTCTGGGCACGCTTCCAGTCGACAGCGATGCGGAGGAATATTTTGATGCACTCTTTTAGTTTATGTTGGTAGTTTAGTCTAGGATATAATTATTCTTTGTTTTTACTTAAGATTTAGTTTAGATTTATATTGTATTGATTTTAGCAAATAAGTGCATCATACTAGATTTTAGTAGAACAAAAACTAGTTCTACTAAATAGACCGCAGTACAAATACAGCCAAAGCTTACAAAGTTCCACCCTTTGCTAGTATTTACACGTTTCCAGCGGCTATTTGATCAGCGCTATCCTCAGGCGCTTTTAAGATTGAAGATAAAAACGTTATTCCATTTTAAAAGGCATCTCTCAAAAAATTGTTTCTGTTTGAAGAGAGAACGGAAAAAAATAATTTTACATTTTGGTAGGTTTGTCAAAAAATAAATGGGTGGTTTTGTGTTCTTATAGGCTTCGTTTATGGAAACGCGGGATCCGCCGCCCACTCCGCCGCGAACTGTCTTACCATACAACTACAAATTAATGAACACTATAAAAAGATTATAATAATTCACTACTCTTAATAAGTATGTTATGTTTTCCAGTATTTATATTACCGAAACAAAAGTTAATAAGGCGATCTACTTCTTAGTATTTTTATAAAATTTTATTCGGTGTTATATTTTTGCAACACCTGAAAGGCAACTAAGTATAAGAAAACTCAGTATTTTTACTTTGTAACACCATTCTATGTACAGTTAGTTGGCAAAATAAATATCTTTGAACTCAAACAATATACGCGGCAAAATGCGTCCAGAATTGGTCGCTTGTCAAAATCATTGAAATTGCTATTTTTATTTTTTGACATTCTTTGTAATTATTTATTGATAACTAGCTTTTGCTCGCGGCTTCGCTCCCGTTAATTTACGGATCCCTAATTTTTTGATCCCAAAATATAGCCTATAGCACTCAGGGATAACGTAGCTTCCTATTGGTGAAAGAATTTTTGAAATCGGATGAGTAATTTCGGAGATTACCTCCTACATACAAACAAACAAACAAACAAATTCTACCTCTTTATAATATTAGTATAGATTACTATTATTGAATTATTTTATTTTGACATTTTGTCAATATTAATATGTCGTTTGTTTTTATTTTTTATTCATTAAATTGTGAATGTGAGTACCATGTAGGCTAGCTATATATACACGAATTTTATAAAATTGTTTGGCCAGGTTTGAGTATTTTTTGTGACCTACGCAAATGTCCGGCTGATTGGTAGCGTCGTGCGTCGGGTCATCGAGCTCCCGATAATAAGGTTGAGCTACACGATGGCTGATGCATGCGTACCGTCAGTTGGGACAGGTCAACCCAAAACTGCTATGGCTCTTTCCTCAAAAGGCCATTCCAGACGTTGCCCTACATTGTTACACTCACATAGTTTTTATACTACAATGTCTAGACTTTAAAAGAGACCTTGACCTTTGAGTTTGTTTCGGCTTTTCTTCTCAGAGCTAGTCAGATAGGAAATGCCGGCGCCATCTAGTCTTAAAAAAACATTACATTGACTTGTAAAAGTGTCTGTAACAGATTTATTAACAGAAATAAATATCGTTTCATTATGCCTTGCATCACGCTCCACGCTAAACTCCGCGTTTCCATAAACAAGGCCTTATGTTATAGTTGTTGGATTTAAAAAAATACTACTCATAAATATCTCGTCACAGATGACAGTTGAAACATTTAGGAATCCTGTCTAAACTAGTTTATTTTCATGTGTTTTAGAAGTTAGTGTCCCTTCGTAACTATAATTACGGAGGGACACTAACTTCATTACAAGCCTTTATTACTTAGAAACAGTCCAGCCATTAAAATTTTGCAAACAAACGTTTGATCGTGAAACATAAATTTTGCTTTGTTTATGTTATTGGAAGAAGAAGGGTTTCCTAAAAAGGTTTAGTTATGTGAAAGCAAAATGTACGTTTAACGATCAAAGGTTTGTTTACCTTTTATACAAAATTTAAATAAATTGACTGTATACAGATAAGGATAGTCTGTATGTATAGGCTTGTCACACATTCATCTAACACGAGGTCCTAACCAAATATCTCGTCCGACGAATGAACCTACTCCTACTATTTTTCCCCTACGGTCCTCTCATTGGTTTCGTTACAGTTCCAATAAGATTCAGTAACTAACTGGATGTCATTGAAAGAAAGAAAGAAATAAAATATGTTCACCGGTGCCGACGTAATGTACAAAACTAAAATAATAATACAAATAAAACAAAAAAAAACTGTTGCGAAAATATGCGTCACATCCACGCAAAACGGCCATCGCTCAGCATAATGCTGTGACTCACGTACGAGACAGAGCCATAGCGCTGGTTTTCAGCGACAGCCGGTGTTGACATGTAAGACGATATAAATAAATAAATACACAATAAATGAGTGGAACAATCTCAAACATACAATATGGCAACATTTCCTCGAAGATCGATACGTCAAAAATCGATTTTCTCTGAGATTCCATCTTAGATTAATTAATTTCGTAGCGATGTGGCTGGCTGAAAAACGAACATAAAAATCGAAGACCGAGCTTAACAAAATCGATCTTAAGTATTTTAAAAAGTTATTTTAAGTAAGAATAAACTAAATCTACCAATAATTCCAGGAACAAATTTTGGTAAAAGAAATATAATGTATGAAGGGGCACAAATATTTAATAGACTACCTAGAAATGTTGTAGATATCGCTTCGATTAATATATTTAAGAAAAAAATAAAAGAGTATCTCCTAGGTAAGAACACCCAACTGACTATCAACCGGTAGACTTATTTGATTATTAACCGACTTCAAAAAAAGGAGGAGGTTCTCACTTCGGTCGGTATTTTTTTTTTCTAAGCTGTACGATTTCTCGTGGTCATTAATCGGCTGACTTTTGTTTTGATTGCTTCTCTTTTTATTATACAAAGGAGTATATAAAATACTATATAGACTAACCCTCAATTACCTCTTAAGATCATCTACTAACCATAATTTTGTATTGCAATTTTTAAGTTTCGCATGTTTAAGTGAACTCTGTAAGTTCTTTGTGAGAATAAATGTCTTAAACCTTATCTTCGCTAATATAAAATCGAGATCGGAGACCCACAGAAGCATTGATCCCCATTCTCACTCACAGTGTGTTGGTGAATTGAGATTTTCTTTCGTATACGTTATGTTAAATCTTTTGGGCGATGCCAAAAAGTGACTTTAATTTTGCTAAGCTGTTTTCGCAATTAAAAGTAATAGTAGATGTGTACAAACCAGAAAAGTTTGTGTTACCTGCGGTTTGGAGATACGCTCTTTTACGACTGCTTTCTGCAAAGTTACAGAAAATTCGTGGAGTTTTAGTTCCTGCAATTCAGAATAAAACGTGACTTAAAAGTATTTTTGCTGTATCTGGCTAAGAAAATAATCTATGAGTGCCACACGAAAAACCCAATTAGAAGCAATATAGTTTATTTACACTTTTCCATGCCTTAGTTTATTATTTTTTGTGTAATGCTATAATGAATGAAGAATAGGTATTCTAACTTTCTAACTAATATTAAAAATGCGAAAGTAAGTTTGTTCGTTTGTTACCTTTTCTCAACTAACCCACTGAACCGATCATCCTGAAAAAAAGTACTGTTCCCGAGGAAAACAACAATAATGATAATAGATGGCGCCACGTGTCTTTCGAATCGAATCATGATTGAACTACAGGGTGTTAACGAATTTGTGTAATTCCTTAAAACCACATGATCTGCTACTGGTGTAGATTGGCACCGCACGGGAATTAGCCTGATTAAAAATCAAAAAATTAAAATCTTTTTTTTTTTTTAAATTTATTTCATTCTCTTGAACATTTCGATTCCACGATGCTTAAGCAACTTACTACTTAGCTCAATAATGGTAAAAATACAGGTCTTGAAATTGAATCAATCAATTTTGATACTTTCGTTTTATTTCACACCTTTTTTTTCATTTTAATGAAATTAAATTCCAACGGGTCGATTTAACTATTATACTTTTTTTCCATGTTCACACTACTGTTCCTACTCCGTGTAATTTGGGCCGCGGACCAGAGGCCAGTTTCCCCCTAACCCATTGGACTTCAAAGTAATCATAAAATTTTTCAACCTATTCAAATTCACGGGTCATTTCCCTGTTGTTAATTACTCCATCATCAGAAACAATTTAGCACTCTATCTAACAACTATGACAACCGGTCGCCGTCGCCAGTTACACAATGAGTCGCCATATCGAATCCAATCCATTACCATTGGTAGTGCTAGTATAGAGATGTAGAGGCTTTTGGTCAGATACACGTGCCGAATGCTGTGTACATTATAGCTATGGGGCATGATGTTACTTTGAGTTATTTAAAGTTTTATATTAATTGCCTGGGGGTTAATAATTTCAGATTTGGTAAATCATATTTGCTTTGCTTAGACCGCATCATCGCTTAACATCAGGCGAGATGGCGGACAAAGGAAAATAAAAAATAAATTATACAAGGTTGGTCGGAAAGGAGGTACTAATCCGAAGCCTACTTATAGTATCGCTGATGACTGTTTGAAAGCAAGTGTTAAAATGTCAAAATACGATATATATTTTTTTCCAAATAAAATGATTTTTATTTTAGTTTTTTCAAAAATTCTTTATCCCTACTTTAGTTACAAATTCAGAAAATGGTGCTTCTAATTCGTGACCCCAAATATGACCTACAATGTAAACACAGCTGATCATAACTGGTGATAGATAGATTTTAGAGTTTTTTTTTTTAGATTTTTGAACAGCTGTTTCTCTTAAACTATTGACTTTTGGGAAAAGTTGTAGAACAAAAGTTATTCATTATTATGTGTACTTTAACACCCTTTCGGATTAGTACCCCCTTTCTGACTAATCTTGTATATACGGTAATCATGAAAATCAGGAATCGTTGATTTTTTACTCGGGAGACATAATGCACCAGCTTCGTTATCCCAAAACCCATAATCGCCCAGAACTAAATTTTACGTTAAATCTTTAGGGATTTCAGTTGAAAATCTTTTTAGTTCCGTTTCGCCCGGTCCGACCCGTTGCCCGGTGCAAATATCGTTATTGAAAAGTTGGGGTAGTTCCGCGCGGGAATCGCATTCGCGCGGCAACGGATGTGGTGGAGATTGTGGCTTTTATGTCACACGGTACGGTGGCGGGGCGACCACGATTTCATTGAGCAATATCCGTTCAAATCTCTTGCCTTAAATAATTGGTTTATTTCTATTGCTAGAGTCCTCTAAGACTAAAGACACACGTCATCATTAGTTATCAGAGTCATAACAAGAGGTACTCTGAAAATACATGAATGCAGTATTATATGTACGTATATACACACGTATGCACTTGTTGCCTAATTGGAGAAGAAAAGCTAGGATATAGTTTGTTGAATAAAGCTTAATTTTCGAAATATTCATCATTTACGGAAATTGACAAATCGAAACATTTCTATGGTAACAAGTCCTATGAACGCGGCGTTGTAACTTTTGTCATACCATACCCCACTCGCCGTATGTCTTATTTGTCGGGGAGGGTTGTGAACTGAGAAGTTTCTTATCCACTGACACTATAATTTAAACCATGTCAATCTTAAGTATTGTTTACAAGGAAATACTAAAATTAAATGATTTATTACGAATCGAAAAACAAAAAAAATGTCTGAATTGGACTTTTGTTGATAAATATAACATTTGAATCTTAATACCATCAGAAAGGCGTGCTTAAAATCTTTCGGGTACCTCGGGTCTCGGTGTATATGTAGTGCGTAGTAACCACAACCGCCAGAGTTTATGTACATATAAACTCTTACCATTTTCCCATAGCGATGGGCAGGAACTCCAGATGGCCACATGCTACGATACTTATATACTCCTTTCGCTTCATCCACGTTCATACACATTGTCATACTCGCACGTCGGTTATGAGTACTACGCACCTGTCTTTTTTGAAGAACATCACCAATTTTTATATTTAAAGAGTAGTTTTCCTCTCTATCCGCGTGGTAACCTGTGGCTGTAGACAAATGGCAATTGATGATCGCTAGAGAATAGAAACGACAATGAGATGTACTGCGTCGTAGACAAATGGCAATCGATGATCGCCAGAGAATAGATACACCAAAAGACATGTTGACAGCATCAATAAATTGCAAATCTAATTAGTCCGCAAGTTAGAGTTTTGCAAAATAATAGACACGTATTATTTCTTTTGTTAAACCTATGAATATTTAGAAAGATAAAACGCATCAAAACTTGAGAGTGGGGGCTTGTGACTTCAGAAACAAGTAAAAATTGTACTTGCTTGTGACGTTTTGTCAATTTTAAAAGTGTCGTATCTTCGTCAATTTTGGTTTACGTAACAAAAGAAAAAATACGGGTCAAATATTTTTTGATAATCTAACTGACAGACTTATTGTTTTTTTTATGTCAAATACCCTATTAAATGTATGGAAATGACATAAAATATCGCTTGACCGGTCGAAAGCTTATGTCAATCCAGTACATTTCATTGTCGTATTCTGTAGCGATCATCGATTGTCATTTGTCTACAGCCACTGGATAGACATAAGCTTTCGACCGGTCAAGCGATCTGGGGCCCAATTCTCCTAAAATAAATTGTTGCCAAACGCAATCGAACCACAACCGTCAGTCAGTTTTTGTTTTCGAAAACTTTCAAAATGATTGATTTTGTTTTTTGTGTCAAACAAATTGATAGCTTTTGAAATTGAGAACTTTCTGAATGAACGGTTCGGCCTTGGTTCGGTTGTGATTTATCAAGATTTATTTTAGGAGAATTAGGCCCCTGTTATGTCATTTCCATACATTTAATTGGCGTATCTATTCTCTGGCGATCATCGATTCCCATTTGTCTACATACGCTGGTATAATATTCTTGATAATATCGTATTGTATAAAAGCCGCTGTGCAGTGTATCGGGCGTGCGGATTAAGTTTTAATCGGCGGGTGTTGTACGGCAATCGAGGCAGCACCCATACGTACTTACTAAACTATTATGAACTCGTTCTGTGATCTATTCGTGCAAACGGAAGTTCCTTTATTTCTCGCAACAATTTTTATTGTATGTTTAGGATTGAATTGGAAATCCTTACTGTAACACCCATGATAACAGCGGTTACGCACTGCATCGATCCGAATCCGTGAAAATACGTTTCAAAGTAGCCATAGAACTATTTGTATGGTAGTTTACGCACTACATCCGATCCGTCATCCGATTTCTATCCGTCATCCGTGAGTTTCTAATTCGGAAGAAAAATTGACGGACCGAAGTAGCCGTAGTACTGTTTGTATGAACGCTTTCGCATTACCTCGGATTCAAATTAGACGCCAAACGGATATGCCAAAGATGGCCCCTGAATTGTTTGAATTTGGATCAGAGATCGGATAAGTGCGTAAGCGATATCCGAATTCGGTCCGAGATCTTTACTCTAGATTGGTATTTTCACGGATTCGGATCGGATGCAGTGCGTAAAGCAATATCCGAATTCGGTCCGAGTTTTTTTTTCCGTATTTTCACGGATTCGGATCGGATGCAGTGCGTAATCGCTCTTACTCATGGAAATAATTCCAAAATCAATGATATTCTGATTTCAAAAAATGCCGCGAAACATTGCGTATCTTTTCGCCGTTATGTTTAAGTCAAATGTAATAGAGGCCGACCCTACTGCCATCAACCGGGCACAAATCCAGACTCCGGGCTTCTACTGAGAAATATCCACACGGAAAAACACAATAACACTTTGCCGACCTGAGGATCGAACCCAGTACCTCACGCACAGCAGTCGCATTTGCGACCACTAGATCAACCAGCCAGTGATCATTTGTGTATGGTGTTCGTGTCTCAATCTCTTCTCGACGCGGTCTATAAGTACAGCATGGCTTTGTTCTTTTTCTTCAACCCCAAAAATAACAATGTTGTTCATTCTTCTCTCTTTTTCCTTAATGTTCTTTGTTTCTTGTAGTTTTTACTGTTAGGCTATTGTTTTTTTCCGTGAGGCATTTTACCCTTTCTTCATTACCTTCTAGCACGTTATGAGTAACTGCGTTGGTTATATTTATAGTTTGTTTATTCATTTTTTCTTCTAGAATTTCTAAGATTTTTTCCATTTTTATATCAATTTGGATACACGATTGATATGACTAGTTTCCCAATATTTATTCACTGTGGCAACTCCAACTGTCAGTGTCAGTTTGACTTTGACAGGTTTGATAACAGCAAGCAGGTGACAGTCAGAAGTGACGTCGTTTATCGTTAGTTCTTCTAGTTTGACACTGTTAAGGCGTTTTAATTTATAGGTTATGTCGGCTTGAAGCACTTTGAGATTTAGCTTTCTGCATTCGATTCACGTCCCACACTTGCGTTTTTTATCGGCTTAGGAATCTTGACCGTTGTTGATGGTGTTTATTGTGATTTTTGTGAGTTTTTTTTCACTACAGTCGTTGACGTACGTCACAACACCGGAACTCCAACATGTTACATTACAGCGGCCATTAATTGCTAAGCTAAACCGATATTGGAAACCATATTTAGCTTAGGTAATTAAATATCTAGTAACAGATTGCCACCTTATTGCCGTTTTGATATATCTACTAATGGTACTAGCGTTTACTACAGTCATACAATGTCTGTAATAATCTATCTAAGTATACATAAAATAAATATGTGGACTTGGCGTAAATGTTGGAAATATTTATAGCAAATAGAGGGCGGGTTTAAGAATAACCAATAGAATCCATTTCGATCATTTTATAAATTGTTGTCTGATTGTCTGTTTGTTTGTGCACTCATCACGTAAAAAGTACTGACTCAATACTGTTGACTTTTCTTATTATAAGTCAATGACTTTTATAGACAAACTAGAGGTCGATTGCGGCTTCGCCCGCGTGGATCTCGTTTATCGCGTATTCCGTATTTTTCGGAATAATATAATTCAATCATGATTCGAAAGACACGTGGCTCCATCTATGAACGTTACTGTTGTTTTCCTCGGGAACAGTACTTTTTTCGGGATGAAAGGTACCCTATGTCCGTTCTGTACACCTGACAACGTATACCTAATTATGCAAAATTTGATTATGATCAGTTCAGTGGTTTAGGCGTGAAAAGGTAACAAAAAACAAACTTACTTTCGCATTTATAATATTATAGATAGGATTTTGTGTGTGTTAACGTTTTTGTATTATAACTTTCGTGAGACACATTCATATATGATTATTTACGGTTTACTCACGTGCATTTTTCGGGATTGCCCGACTAGTTTCGGACCCAAACGGAGCCCTTAATCACTGAACACGCGGCGAGGTCGCGAGACGAACTGGCGCTGCACCGCGCCGCGTAGCGTTGCGCCAGATCGTCTCGCGACCTCGCCGCGTGTTCAGCTCATGATTAAGGGCTCCGTTTGGGTCCGAAACTAGTCGGCCAATCCCGAAAAATGCACGTGAGTAAACCGTAAATAATCATAAATATGTTAACGTTTCTGTGTGGTATAAATAGTGGTATAATGACGAAATAATCGCATACTGGCACTTAACGTTTTATCCTTCGCAAATCAACGTAAATAAATCTATCCACTCTCGATTTGGAACTACGTTCTTTTTGCCGTGGAAAATCGATGGACAATAAAAAATATAGAAAGAGTACATTTGTACGTAGGAGAGGGCACTAGCACCATGGAAAGCCCCGGGCAGTCTCAATTAACACAAAGGAAGTACTTTTTCTCTTTTTTACGTTCCAGTTTACTACAAAATTAATTAATCTTTTTATATATTGTAAATACTTTTTTACTTTCGAGTAGTGACTTAGTCAGTTTCTAAAAGGCTGCTCAAAGCAATAGTTTAGTTTATCTTGTCCATCCTATTTATTTCTTTACGACGGATCAGTATTGTGTTTGTAGTGAAATTAATTGAATAAATTCAGAGTACTTAACTTATTTAAATAATATCCTAATCCTAAGTAATTGCTTGATTTGCAAATACTCGTAAGTAAATTATAAATTGTAAATTTTAGTTCTAAATATTGTAATATCGAAACGATTATACCTATTTGATTTACAATTATATGATTTAGCGAATAATTAAGTGTATAATGCTACGACGCGATGACTATTAAGATGCTCCTAGACTGAGGTTATAAATTTTATAAAAAAAATTGTTACATAATAGTTGATAAAAATAAAAAATATTTGCAAGAATACAAGTAAAATACGTTGACAAAATTAATATGACAAAATATCAAAAAGTTATAAAATGTTTTTATATTAGACGACATTTTTTTTGTTATTTATTTTTTTGGTTGACGACGTCTGTGGTCTAGTGATTCGAGTGTCGGAATGCTGATCACGAGGTCGTGGGTTCGATTCCCACAGGACACAAATATTTATGTGATGAACGTAAGTGTTTGTGTTGGTCTGGGTGTGTTTCTTATGTATTATAATGATGTATTTACAAAAAAAAAGTATATAAGTATTATATCCATTGTCTAGTACCCATAGTACTAGCTCTGCTTAGTTTGGGACTAGATGGTGCTGTGTAGAAAATGTCCCAAATGTCCCAAATATATTTATTTATTTTAGTGTTAGTTAATTAATAAATTACAAAAAAATTACAAATCAAAAACTACATATTTTTATATAAAATTTTATAAGCGTTGGGAGCGCCAGAAGGGAACAGCCGTAGAGAAAATAATATGATGGGCAAGGCATAATAAGCTGTCATATAACATGTCAACTGATTGGTTAGTAGGTATTTAGGTCAACCAATAACATTAATTGACATGAGTTTCGACGGATTTGATAACAGATGAGATTGATTGGGCTTTCAATAACTGGGTAACATATCCCGTTATGTCTTTGCGAACCCTGAAGAAAGAAATGTGACGCAAAAGATATGTCTGGTATGTCTACACCAGTGCGTTTTCATGTTCATCTTGCGCTTTCAACTTTCAATTCCTCTTGCGTCAAGCGCATGCAATATTGATTGTTATTAGACGCATGCAGCTTATCGTCTACACCGGTGCGCCTCGGTCAGTCTTCAGTCGACATACAATAGACGCAAGATGAATATGAAAGCGCACTGGTGTGGACAGCTATGTCTTCACCAGTGCGCTTTCATGTTCACCTTGCTTCTTCGTCTGAAGCATGCGTGAAGCGCCATAGCCCATGCCCCTAGCGTACGCTAATCCATCACCGGTGGGTTTGCGTGCAACATTCTGAGCATTTTACCAGACAAAATAATGGAAGATAAAGTTAAAACATTCGAATTTATAGAAGTTTATCGAACAAAACAAGAATTGTGGGACTACAAGCACAAAGATTACACAAATTAAATAAAAAGTATGTGGAAGTGTGAAGTTTTAATATGTATGATATCATTTAGCTCTAAATCTTTCAATAATGTGGTTTTTTGTTCAGTTTCCTCAAATATTTTTTCATCCAGATTCTCCTTTTCTTGCGTTCTTTTCTTGCGCTTAACACTAAATATGCCGCACAGATAGCTATAAGTTTACATGCGTCCATCTTGACGACTGACCGAGGCGTACAGGTGTAGACGATAAGCTGCATGCGTCTTATGGCAATTAATATTGCATACGCTTGACGCAAGACAAATTGAAAGTTGAAGGCTCAAGATGAACATGAAACCGCACTGGTGTGGACAAACCAAAATGACTATATTCTAGCATTAGACAAATAAGACACATTATAGCAAGAAAATGAAAAATATAGAAATAAGCAACATGTTTGTGTCCAGCACGGATTCAACGTAGTAATAGGTCAGTTCACACCGAGACGCGACGCGACGCTGCGCGCTCATTTTAATAGAGCAACTCAAAATATGACTTTATTTACTACACGAAAAGATACACATTTCATTGTGATAATTCAGAATACGTTGCACCATGCAGCGCTGCGCCACGAGATGCCTCGCGGCGTAGAGCGATGCATCGCCGGTACGCGCGGCGTGCAAGAGCGGTGCTGCGCTTCGCGACGCAGTGCGACGCCGCGAGGCGCAGCCTGAAGCCGCCGTTCATGCACTTGCAAATGGTAGACTGCGGGTGGACGCGGCGGGGCGGGTGCACTCGGCGAATGTAGACACGTTCCGCAGCGTCGCGCGGCGTCTCGCTGCGCAGCGAGGCGTCGTGCTCGACTCCAGCTTGATGACTGTTGTATTAGAACGAAAGAAAGAAAGAAAAAATATTTATTTTGGACTTACACAGGCAGTTACAAAAACAATTTACAAAAACAATAAAAAATTAAAACTACCTGCACGAGGCCAAAAAAGGCTCCTATCAGCCTAGCTCAGCCTAATGCTGCGACATTTAAAAAAAAACAAAATGTCGCAGCGCTGGTTTTCAGATAGGACCATAGTGATGCCACGGGCATTAACGACACAAATAAATAAATAGATTACATACGTACAATAAGTTTGAAATACTACTAAATAAAAGCAATAAATAAGTAGTTTATTATAATCTTATGTGTTACGTGTGTGTGTACTAATAATCGTGTGTGGAACTCTAGTCAAGTCATACAATTATTTATAAATAAATGTCAACCAGAAAAATAATATAACGGTTTGCATTTCCGGACGAGCCTGCCACTATTACACTAGTTAACTTAATTATATACAAATGTTGTCGTCAATACACACTGATAACTATTTACATGTGTGTTGTGTGTGTATTAAGCCGATGAAGCGAAGATCTCACTGGGTCACTTTTCATCGCTGACGGTCACGGTGTGCCGGTGTTGCCGGCGCGTAGACAAACGTGTGTCGATCTTAACGCTGACGCTGTACTGTTGAGCTATTGCGTGTTCACGGTTGAACAGCACATGAATTCAAAAAGTCAGAGATACGGACCGGGATCGAATTCAGATTCTTGTATATGGAAAGCCAGCGTTTACCGCTAGGCTATTATTGTGTATTACTGTAATGGACTTGATTCGCACCAATTTCATCAATTTTGCTATTATAGATGTATTAGTCAACCCCTTTGCAAGCGCGCGGGCACTTACCTACGTTTTGTCAAATTCCCCATCTTTTTCACAGAAATTGCCCTCTGAGTTTAACCTACATTTCCATTGTAATACTCTAGATTTACGTATTACTTACAAAGGTTAGAGCTAGAAGTGGGGTACACCATGAGTTGGAACACAAAAGGCGAATGAAAACCTCCCTCTTCAACGTAAGCTCTATCTTCAGAAACGCTACTTGTACGTATTACAGGGAATGTAAGAAATTGATTTTATAACAGAAAATATCGACTGTATAGAATGTAAACGAATACTTTTTGAGAATACGTACATGCTGTCTTACGGGCTCATGGATAAATATTCCCAACATCATCCTACCTATCAATCACCCAAAATAAAATCTTAACCCATGGAAATAAGAATCAAGAAGACTGCAACAAAAAAGTTGTCGAAGACTAAGCCCAAGGAAGTTGGTGATTCATTGTAAAATGATCCTTCTAGCACTGGAATAAGGGCGTTCCATTAGCCAGTATTGTTACAGTGGGTTAGCCACGTGTCCCGATTGTAGTATATTTGTATTGATAGTTTTCAAATAAATATCTTCTTGTATCGCGCAGTTGATATTCAAGATGCGTAGAAAGGGATGGCGGTATTTTTTATATATATTTACTATATTATGTTTTGTCACGTACTTTTCTAATGCGGGTTATCAGTACGATATGAGGTGGGGTTTGGGCAATATACAGTGATTGGTGGTTACCTCGGTAACGAATTGACCGCTAAATCATTTCTCATGGCTGTTTTTTTTTTTTCTATTGGACTGCTGTAGGTGGTCCTAAAGGACCCTTCCTACGTAACCGGGCAGTTATTGGCGAGACCTGAAGGGTCTCCAGCCAATGGGGGGGGGGGGGAAGTAAAATATTTAACCTAAGCTAACTACTTGTACTACACTAACATCCTGACTACCTGCAACAACAGCACTAAAGGCGACCCCTAGAGGGACTCGGACCTCGGCTTAGGGCGTTGCTGGCTGGGACTTAGGGGGGGAGACAGCTTGACGAGAGCTGAATTATCGGTGTGACTGCGGAGTCTGAAGGGACGACCGGCTCTACGTCGGATGAGCTCGGTGGATCGTGACCGGCGGCGGTAGGACGTCGCGACGGGCCTCGTCGGCGAGGACGGTATGTCGGACGGCGGCGGACGTTGTATAGAGTGCTGGTCAATTTACTCGCTTCCCGGGGGAGGGTAATTTCGTCATCGGGTTCTAAAAAATTATCATGGCTGTATATGCTCAGGAATTATATCACTGTAATGATGCGCATCAGCAAAAAATTTAAGGGGGGGGGGGGCAATGAGATTTGACCCTAGTCGCTCCTGACGGTAAACGCAGACAGGATCTAAGATGAAGCACACGAGTACATCATCATCATCATTCAGCCGAAAGACGTCTACTGCTGGACATAGGCCCCAAGCATCGCCACATCGACCAGTCCTGTGCCTCTCGCATCCAATGGATTCCCGCGACCTTCACCAGATCATCGGTCCACCTTGTGGGAGGCCTACCCACGCTGCGTCTTCCGGTACGCGGTCGCCACTCCAGAACCTTTCGGCCCCATCGGCCATCCGTTCTGCGAGAAATGTGCCGCCCACTGCCACTTAAGTTTGGCAATTCTTCGAGCTATGTCAGTTACCTTAGTTCTCCTGCGGATCTCATCATTTTTGATATGATCACGCAGGGTAACTCTGAGCATAGCCCTCTCCATTGCCCTTTGGGTGACCTTGAGCCTTCTTATGAGCTCGTTTCAGTGCCGTATGTAATCACTGGCAACACGCACTGGTCAAAGACTTTCGTCTTGAGACACTTCGGTACACGAGTACAAGTAGCAAAGATATAGAGGGACTCCCCTATACCCCTCTGGTTCTCACATACTCACAACGGAACACAGTAAACTGTTTGGCGTCGAACTTTAATGTTCATACATCGTACCATCAAGCGCGCTGGATTTTGTTGAATCTTACAAGACGTGTCTATTTCCCAGCGTGCGGTGAGGAAGTTTTAAACTCTAACCCACACGGGAAAACTTACTTGGAGCAATAATAGTGTGTTGCAATCTTTATGCGTTTAGTGTGGTGACTGTAAATTACTTTTTTAAGAACGATGATTCGCTCTTTTTTTTCTATACCGTGCCACTGGGGTGTATTTTTCTATACCGTGGGTACCCAACACCCAGATAAACCTCCGGTTTCTGAATGGAGAATTCTAGGATAAGCAGTACTTAAGTAACATTTGAGTACGGAGTTGTCAAAAAAATTACGGATTTCGAAGCATTTTTTTTCACAACTCCGTACTCAAATACTACTTAAGTATTGCTTATCCCGAATTCTCAATTCAGAAACCGAAGATTAGTAATATTGTGTGAAATACTCTTTTCTTTTGTTTATTAAATTCACTCCGTATTATGTTATACGTTTTAAAAAAGCTAAAAAAAACTGTCAATACTTACAATTGATTTCTTTCACAGTCCCATTGGGTTCAACGAAAAAATAGGGGGTTTACTGCCGTCAGCTTCCAATTCTGAATCAATCGAATTTGATTCCAATTAGTATCAAATCCTATTCTCGAAATCGATAAAATAGCACGATCGTGTAGGTACAGGCTCGGTTTTAAACTATCGACTGTTTTCGATCAATACAAACGTAAGCACGATCGTGCGCTTTAGTCGATTTCACGAACGAATTGACACTTATTCGAATAAAACTCGATTGATGCACAACTCGAAACTGTTCGGAGCAAGTCCCTAGGCTATTTGAGTTGCAAAGATCGTCGTAGACGTACAACTTGTACGTAGTCAAACACTGCTAGCATGTTAATATGTGCTTTATAAAATCGTATTCCTTGCAATATTAACGGATAGGAGAGTAATATATGCTTTAAGAACAGCTTGAAAAGAAAGTCGTTCTCCTTAAGTTTGCGTGACGACATCCTATCGTAACTATCCTAACTATATTATTATAATTGCGAAAGTAAGTTTGTTACCTTTCATGGCTAAACTACTGAACCGATAATCCTGAAATTTTTCATATACGTTGTCAGGTGTACAGAAACGGACATAGGGTACCTTTCATCCCGAAAAAAGTACTGCTCCCGAGGAAAACAACAATAACGTTCATAGATGGCGCCACGTGTCTTTCGAATCACGATTGAATTATATTATTATAGAAACTTTAATAGCGTATTAAGAGTTTTTTGAGCTGAATTAACGCAAGCGGAGCCGCGGGCAAAGGCTAGTTTCATAATTTAATTTCATGATAATCTCTCAAGTAACAACAAAAACAGAAACGGGGTCAATTTTAATGGCATTTAGCTGACACCACATTACTTCGATAACATCTCTTTAACGGTAAGCGTTCACATTCACATGTCCAAAAAGAACGCATCAAACGTAGTATTCCTTGTATGGTTTATCTTACAAGTATCTACTTGTTAACTAATCCGCAACGGACGGATCGCACCCGTCGGAACGTCGCGAATCGTCAATGCTATGTGTTTGTTTGGACGTCATTCGCATTGCCGAATGACAATGACAAAAACCCTTTTTTTTATTTGATAATGCACACGCAGGCCGCGTTTGACCGCCGTCTCGCCTGATATTAAGCGATGATGCAGTCTACGATGGAGCACGCTTGCCCAGAAGAAACCGATTCACTCGTGACTTGAAGACACCCAGATTGTAGCTGTCGGAGAAAACCCACTCAGGCAGCGCATTCCACTGTTTGGCGGTTTTCACAATGAAGGTGGAATCAAAGCGCTTCGTTCGGGTTTTTGGTATATTAACCATGAACCGATGGCGCTTTTTCGTGCTTCTGGCCGTCCGGTAGAAAAAGGGCAGGGGAGGAATTAGATCATTGCTCATAGACGTCGCGATCCGAATGCTGCGAATACAATGAACGCACTACACTTTACGGATACGACTCATACGTACGATGCGGAACTGTGAACGCTTAGGTACCTTTAGCATTGATTCATGACAAAAATGATGATTTTTGATATGATGAGAATGTGGAGAAACTTGGTGTTGTGTTCCTCCAACCAAAGGGAGGATCCTCCAACCAGGCGGAGTCTTGTGCCTGGCGGGCTACTGCCCAACAGTTGATGTTGGGAGGTTGTATATATACCATCTGCGTGTTAAATCTTGATTGCGCGATGTAGGATAGTTCGCATATGGCGAGATAGATGCCGCCACATCACTCCTCCACTGAGACCGGAGGTCGATCGTCTTGATGAGTCAGCGGTCGTTGAGTCTTGAGAACTTGCCAGGGCCAGTGAAGGGTTCCTTTGAGTCGAAACTGTGAGCGGTGAGTGGTGGCTGTGGACTGCGTCGACCAGGAGAGAAGTGCCTCTGCTAGTTGACCGGCCGAAGTGCAGTATGATGCGCCATGATGCTGGAGTGGGCTGAGGGTCGTGACCAGGCTTGCGCGTTCGCTGCAGGCTAGTGGTCACATCACCCGTTGAAGCCGAGGATGCTGGCTGGCTGTGGGACACGCTGCTTGCTGCTCGATTGAATGCTGAGCTGCTGAGGGAGTGATGATGTGGCTGCCGAGGCTGCGAAGGTTGTGTGTGACGTCACCAGTATGGAAACACTGTCTGTGACGATCACGTCGGGGTCACCAATGTGGAGAAACTTGGTATGGTGTTCCTCCAACCAAAGGGAGGATCCTCCAACCAGGCGGAGTCTTGTGCCTGGCGGGCTACTGCCCAACAGTTGATGTTGGGAGGTTGTATATATACTATCTGCGTGTTAAATCTTGATTGCGCGATGTAGGATAGTTCGCATATGGCGAGATAGAAGCCGCCACAAGAATATAAACGATATGTGACTGCCTCTTTGGTCCAGTGGTCGCAAGCGTGACTGCCGAGCGTGAAGTCCTTGGTTCGATCCCCAGGTCGGGCAAAGTGTGTTATTGGGTTTTTCCGTTTGGAGTTTCTCATTAGCAGCCCGAGTAGGATTTGTGCCCTGTCGATGGCAATAGGCTCGCCCTCTATTACATGGGTCAAACATAACAGCGAAATGAGGTTGTACGTATACAATACACCTCTGCCCAACCCTTCGGGAAACAGAAGCGTGATGTTATAAACGTTATGTGATATGAGTATGATTTTTTACGATGACAATCTCCAAGTGGTGTCAACGATGTGAGTATGAAAAATATGTTTCGATATTGTACCGATACAGTTACAAGCCGTCACAATACTCCCATTACACACCACATGCCTGTGATGTCATTCTGTAAAACCCAAGCCACACAGGTAGACGCATCGCTTGGTGCTTACACGGCATCTTACGTAGGCGGTTTAAAGCGAACGAGATTTGCGATGCGATGCGAAGCGGCGGCTTTGTCCTACGAGCTCGCGAACCGCCCGCCGCGCGCCGCCATCATTCAGTAGTACTGTACGGCACCGCATCCAGTTCGCGCGAAAATATTAAGCCAACTGAACGTGTCCGCTTCGCTTCGCACCGCGCCGCATCGCACTCCACGTGCGTTTGGTCACGTAGGCCACTTCAATAGGTATCGACTGTTTGTTGTTTTCGCGTCGCGCTGCACCGCTTTGTGTCGCTTCTAGATCGCTCACGTAGGATGACGCGTTACAGCTACGCCAATGTTCGGTGACATACCTTAGTCATCGTAATGGACACACTGACGCTTTGAGCAGCGCTGCATGACTATTAGTTACATAGTGAGTTTCCAAGTGAACCTAGTTCAACATGCCACTCTGCGCACTTCGAGCCACTCTGCTAGACAAATGTGATACCAAGCGAAGCTCTTGCCTGTGTGGCTTGGCCCTAACTGTGCATGGACCCAATACTATAACAACTGCGCTATGAAAGTGAAATGTGGGTATTGTTCGGAAAATGACCAGACAGCGCTGTCCAGCGCAATATCTATATGTGTTTCTATGTCCTCCCGTATTGACTACAAATGATAATGTCGTAGGATATTGCGGTGTTGACCACGTAGTCTCGTTATCACTAAGGCAACAATTGACGCGCTGCGTGTTGCTCAATATTTATATATTTATTTATACTTCTATGCACTATGGTGGTACACAAGGCGGACTTACTGCCATAAGGCATTCTCAACCAGTCAACCTTTGGGTTAAAAAGAAAAGCATCGAAATAGGTACACAAAAAAAGTGTTGACAGTTTTGAAATTTAACAAGAATTCCTACTAGCATTCACTCGGTAAATCCTAGGTTTTACCTCAGAGACACGGTAAATGTTGAAAAATAGTCATGCCAAGACAATTAATAAAACCAAATGATAAGAACAATTAATGGATAATTAGCTAAGCCAGCGTAGGTGTTACGATTGCTTTGATGCTTATTTTACTGTATCGAAAATGTTTTAAGAGAGTTTGGTATTTTTTACTATTTAATAAATGACAATTAATTATACCAAATGATAAGAACAATTAATGAATAGGTAATTAGCTTAGCCAACGTAGGTGTTATGTTTTTGAGACGATTTTTTTTTGTCTATTTTACTTTGCAAAATACATATTATTAGTTATTGGAAAACCTAGCTCGCTGAGCTGAGGAGCTCGTGGCTAAATAATTACAGCCGCATAGACCGATCTTCCGGGTTAAGCCACGCTTGCCGAGGTTGGTCTGTGGATGGGTGACCATTTACCATAGCGAGTTTCCTCCGTGCCTCGGAAAGCACGTAAAGCCGTTGGTCCCGGCTGTCATTTGTAGATCTTTGACAGTCGTTACTGTTGGTCAGAAGCCAGAAAGTCTGACAACCAGTCTTACCAAGAGTATCGTATTACCCAGTTACTGGGTTGTGGAGGTCTGATAGGCAGTCGCTCCATGTAAAATACTGATATTCAGCTGCATCCGGTTCGACTGGAAGCCGACCCCAACATAGTTGGGAAAAGGCTAGGCAGATGATGATGATATTGGAAAACCTAGCATTTGCCAAGCTTTAATGGTAAAAGCCCGAAAAATTGTCTCATTTTATATTTAACCTTACATTTACCAACTGATGTTAGTGAATCCTAGGATTTACCAATATTCGGGCTTTTGCAGTAACATATGTATACATAAATAATAAAACATACAGATATTATAATATATAATTATCAAATACAAAATGTTACGGAAATCTAAACGCAATTATGACGAAGACTAAACTAGATGATTAGGAGTGCAGCGACTTCAAGTACTTATTCCTTAACTTTGCGTTTGAACGAGAATTTACTCGGGGCTTTTTTTAATATCAAGGGGGAGCACGTTCCAAAGTTTAATTGCTGAGACAGCGAAAGAGTTAGATATGAAACCCGTGCGGTGGGAAGGTATTTGGAGAACTAAATTTTCAGAAGCACGAAGGTTGCGATTGTGAGAACTGCCCAAAACTTGAAAATATCTTTTTAGATAATCAGGAGCACATGAATCGTTCATAATGGGGAATAGCATACAGAGAGATCTGAGAGAACGTCTCTGCCGAATAGGCAATATATAGCGTAATGGAGGATTTACACGGGTCGATTTTAGCCGTGCGGCAAGTCATCAGTCGCATCGCTTGTAAAAATCGAAGTGCCACCCCATTTACAACGGTCGACAAAAATCGCATACGACCTGTTCATTTCTAGCCGAACAACACAGCACAAAACACACCTCATGCGGTGGGCAATCGCTTGCAACTGACCATTTACACGGTCGATTTTAGTCACCCGCTGCATGCGGCTTGTCGCTGCACGGTAAAAGTCGGATGGCACCCAACTTTGGGGTTTGCGATTTTAGTCACTTGCGGCCTAGTCGAATTGTTATTTAGCCAGTTGATTTTCGGCGTGCGGCGAAAATCGACTCGTGTAAATCCCCTACAGCATGTGATAACATGATGACCATGTTTAGCGTCAATTGTGGCTTAGTGAATCCGATGCTTAAGCCTGATGATTGGAGGACGCCTAGTATGGTATGATGCTACTACGAATTTTCTCTATAGTTTTTTTTTTTGCTCAGAACTTTTCCATACTAAACCCTGTCCTCTTCTCAGATTGATAAGGGTAGGCCTTAGTTCACCACGGTAGCCTGGTGAGGGTTGGCGAACCACATGTACCTACCATCGAGAAATGTTTGTAGCCCTTAGGCCGGCCATACACGGGCAGCTCGAGCACTTAGCCAGTGATAAACATACACGGACAGCTCGAGCAGTCAGTGTATGCCTGGCGACTGCTTGACCGCACGCCGTGCCGCCTACCGCCCGAAGCAGTTGCAACTGCTCGAGCTGTTTCGTGTATGTACGTACGTAGAAGGCTGTAGTTTACTATGCAGGTGCAGTTTAAAGCAGTCAATCCTGACTGCTTCAAGCTGCCCGTGTATGGCCGGCCTTACTGGAAGAAATGTTTGTAGCCCTTACTTACTTGTTTTTCCTCACGATATTTCCTTCACCGTTTATGCAAGTATTAATCAAATTCTAATTCGTACTTCTAAAAGTCAGAGATACAGGCCGAGATCGAATTGAGACTGCTGCATGGAAGGCAAGCCTACCCTCAGTGATAGCCGTATCATTGCTTTTACATAACAAAGTGAATACTAATATGGTACACGTCGCCAAACCTACGTATTACTGTCATCCATATTACAGTATGTGTTACAACACTTCTATGTTTACATATAATAAAATCGTAACGATGCTTAAATTGTACAGTAAATATTTTGGAAAAAAGTAAGGGCAACTTATCCTAGGGTCGATACTGATGCCAAAACTGACGATATTAGATTTTTTGTGTCTTTGTCTGTTTGAGCTTCACGCCATAGCTACTGGACAGATTATCACGCAATTGAGTATGGGTGACGAGCAGGAACCTTATGTTTCAGTAAGCAATGCCATGTGTACAGCTATTTGTTTTCTACGAGAGCTCTCCAGCCTGTTGTCCTAAACCACTCAATAAAACCGACCATATTATTATTGTTTGTCGATGACACAATGAAAAGTATGTGAGTGGGTGGCCGTGTTATGTATAACGTTTGGGTATGGATCAGAGGATTTTTCTGCAAATATTTATTTAGGTTTTTAGGTAGAGAGTAGTATGGCCCTTTCTAAAAATAAAAAAGGATGAGTGCTGGATGAGAATCTAGTTACTCTGCAAAGGATTTTTGACAATAGGTTTTTGTTTTAATATTCTCTCACTGGTCGAATGAGACAGATTCATGATGATTTTAAAAATTATTTAGGTTATGTTAACATCATAAAGGTGGCTTCCCATGGTGCGTGATAGCGCGCACCGGCTGTGCGTGGTATCATCGGTAAAATCACGCACCGTGGAAAGCCACATATTTTTTCATTCCAAAATACCAAGTGAAAGAGAACTCGCACCACACTTTCGAAGTTACCGACTCGCGGTGGATACGGCGCACCGATCCGCACGCGTCGCCGTTATCGCCAACGAGTTTCTTTCCATGGTGCGCCGGCGCGAGCTCGTGCGTCGCGGTGCGCGTTATCACGTACCGTAGAAAACAAGCATAAGATAAATAGATAGATATACTGTATTGTACTCTAAAAAAAAAAACAGAAGGATTACAGGTAATCAAGAACAGTACAAATGGCGGTCTTATAGCATAAAGCAATTTTTCCAGACAACCATTGGATGGAAAGAATTGTTAAGAAAAATATAAAGGGCAATTCGCAGCGTACAAATTTATAATCTAAATACTTAGTTGGTCTCGTCTAGCCTATACAAGGTTATTTTTACTATACACTTAACCTGAAATTTGATAAAATAGTTTTCATTTGAATAATAAATAAAAATGTCCTGCCCTGCGCTTCGTTATAGTGCCGGCACAGATTTCTGCGCGACGCGTGCATGTCGACACGTGTTTTTACCGCTAATTCGAATTTTATTGCAATGACAGAACATTTAATTGAATTAGTGCGTTGTGAACCTTGTTTGTATGATACTAATAAACCAGACTATTAAAAAAAAAGTGTGTCAACTCGAACACGTCTATTCTTTGTACTAGTTAAAACTCGAATGTGTCTTCGAGCTGCGTCGCAGCATGCGGTCGTGGCCTATGTCTGCCTCGCCTGTCCTGCAAAATCTGTACCGTGCTGTGCTGCGTCACCTACATCCTAGCATACGCTTAGCCTAAGCACTTGGTGTGGTACTAATGAGAAATAATTATGTGTGACAGAAATCTGTTTTTTTCTCTCGTTGGTTGCTTCCATCTCATTTGCTATTACTATTGTTCCTATGTTGTAACACGGAGCTAGAATATAGTTTATAGGTACTTAAGAACTATTAGTTATTCAAGCCATCTTGAAGTCTAAACTAATTACTTGAAAGTCTATTAGACATGTTTGAACATATTTCTTCGCTCGACTGCAATAATAATGGAGTTACAGTATTATTGAAATAAACGGCTTAAACAATGGGGTAGGGAAGTGGAGAACTCATGGCGCCATCTTTGTTTAGTCCAAAGCGGTTTCACCAGATCTTTTAACAGCCCCAGTCGGATACATCCGCCAAAAAAATTCGGGTACATTTCGCTCACGTCGGATATTGTGTATATCAGTTTTTATCCATGTAAAGGTTACTAAAATTATCGGATATATCCGAGTGGAGCGGTTATAGGGTAAAAATCGGTTAGAAATTGTATGAGGAAGGGAGAAGCGGCAGACGGGCAAGGAGTATCGTCCTTTAAGCTACTAGAAAATTACTTTTCATGTGTTAATTTCATGTTTTTTATTGCTTGTCTGATACTAGAGACTTGTTATTGACGAATAATGCATCAAATATCTACTTTATATAAAAAAAAAAAATATAATTTTATTCTGCAATTCTTAGACGTACAACTATTCTGAGGAATACAGATGATTTAAAGTATTAGAAACGAATATTAGTTTATTACGTGTATTAGGATTATAACTTTGAAAGTTGAGGACTTTGTTGAGTTTATTGAACTACTAAGATGAGCTTTATCTGTTTACTAGAAATGAGTTAGTAAAGAGGTAAAAGATTTTTCTCTGTAATCCGACCAGATCGCAAAGGATTCGAGTAAAAGCTTATTTATTTGCTCATTAAAAATCACAGACCAACTTTCTTCGTTTATGATATTTAGTAACTAAAAGAGATTTAACCTAGCGGTGGAAAAGTTGCCTTGCGTGCACGAGGGTCTAAATTTGATTATCACTTGCGTTAACGGTGAAGGAAAACATCGTGAGAAAACCTGCACATCTAAGAGTACTTTAAAAAGTTTAAAAAGTGTAGTCCACCAACTCGCAACAGACCAGCGGGGTGGACTAACACCTATATTCTTCTGATTCTCAAAATAGGCCAAGCTCCAGCAGTGGGACAGTGATGGGCTGATTATGCTATCTATATAAATATAACATATCAATTTAAAAATTTAAAAACTCCCTTTGCTAATAACAAAACAGCTGATAACCCTGAAACGGCTGAACCGATTTTGATAAAACATGTCTAAAAACCAACGCTAAAAAACCAGCTTTTAAATAAAATAAAAACCGCACCTAAATCGGTTCACCCGTTTAAGAGCTATGGTGCCACAGACAACACACAGACAGACAGAGACACATAGCGGTCAAACTTATAACACCCCTCTTTTTGCGTCGGGGGTTAAAAAAGAAAAGTCCTGACTGACAGACTGACTCATCAACGCCCAGCCCAAACCCTTGGACCTAGAAATCATTTTGCACAGAGGTTCCCTTTATAATGTAGACAAGAAACAAGGAAGGATTTTTCGAAATTCAACCCCTAAGGGAGTTAAATAGGGGATGAAATTTTGTACGGAAAATCGTCACTTAACGGGTTCAAAGGACAATGCTCATTGATGTATGGAGTCCCGTACCATGCTGCATCAAAGTCAAACTTTGTTTTTTATAGACTACACTTACCATATTAACTCCTCAGATTATAAAACAGAAGGCAGATAGAGTGACAGGAACAACGTGAGTGCGGCCAAAAAAGCAAATACAAATTCAAAAGCGAATACAATCTCGAGTCAGTATGACACGAAGCGCCGCATTGTTAGGACGTCATCGATAATTTTAATATTTATGATAGTAATGCCATCTTGCGTTTATAAACATTGCAAAAACTGTTCCTAAAAACAAAATAAAGAAGATGGAGTATCTTTTCATAGGTTTTATTGATTATTTATCTATTTGGATATTATTTTACGTGATTATTATTAGTGACATCTTGGAACACAAAACCTTAACAAAAATCATTCGGTGTTGCTTGTTTATATTGAAACCATTTACCCCCTAAGTTAGGAAATAAGTAAAGAATACAGGAATAACGATTTACAAAAATATTTATTTCGATTATAGTGTTTTATTTATCGCGTTTTTTGGTTGGTATGTTTGTAGGTATGTGTGTACGTTTGTATGTGTCTTCGTAACTAAAACTACTTAATGTATTCTGTCTCTAATAATAATCATGTACGTCAGTCGATTTGCCAACATAAAGTAAATACCTATAGCTATCAAAAACATAATTACAACCATTCACGACTATACTAAATGACTGCCATAAATTCACAAAATATTTCTATTTATCATCTTCTATTCTGTAATCTGAGATTAGTAAATTTCTAAAGTAGGTACTTGCATTAAAATACAATCTGACTCAACGGCAGAGATTCACTTTATATACATTATGTATAACTCTGTATGTATCTGCATTTTTCGGAGACAGTAAATTGTTTATTTAATATAATGAAATAATATGGGAATTTTGTCATTATCATGGCAACCGTACACGCACAAAGAGGCAACGTGTTCTTATAGTGCTGTCACGCACACATGTCTACAGACGTGCCTCACATTATGGTTCAGTACAGTCTATCTGCCTTTTGTTTTATAATCTGAGATTAACTCCTACAAAAGTTCTTTTCTAAATAACCTGACAATGTGGATATGTCATACACCATTTATTATTGCTCTAAAAAACAGTAATCCGCATCTATTGCATTCTACATCTCTATGACCGGCTGTAAACGGCCAATTAACCATGGATAAAAAAATGATAATCGTTTAAATAAAAATTCTAATCTATTCTAGTTGTTTTTAATTAATGTAGAATCGGCAATATATATTTTTTTTACATGTTTTTTGAAATATGTGATCATGACACTTTCAAAATTCAAGGTTATTTATAGTAATCATAAATCATGTGAAACGGAACGTCATGTAAAGGCAATAAAAAAATATCAACACTTTTTTACTTTAAATTAAATTCCCCGTTCAGAAATCAAATCCCCGACGCGTAATATCGTAAATAATTATGAAAATATTTACTATAATATTTTGATCTTGATGCATGAGACTTTTTGGTACCACTTTTGGTCATTCTCCTTTCATGCAAGCGAAGCTGCGGCTAAAAGCTAAGATACATCAGTTTTCACTCGCAGACTGCCTCGTTGGTCTAGTGGTCGCGCAATTGCTGAGCGAGAGGTCCTAGAGTCGATCCCCAGGGTGGGCAAAGTGTCATTGGGTTATTCCGAGTGGAATTTCTCAATAGCAGCCCGGAATCTGTATTTGTGCCCGGTTGATGGCAGTAGGCTCGCCCCCTATTACATGGGACTTAAACGTAACGGCAAAATTAGGGTGTACACCTCTGCCCAACCCTTCAGGGAGTACAGGCGTGATGTTATGTTACATCTGTTTTCACCTTTCACATTGTAATGATATGTCTACCCGTACGCTTTCATGTTCATCTTGCGCTTTCAACTTTCAATTCCTCTTGCGTCAAGCGCATGCAATATTGATTGCCATAGGGCCTGTCCACATCTCCACGCCACAACGTCATCAACGTGGAACGGTGCGGTAACGCGGCACGGTGCGTTGACATAACGTGCAAACTGTATCGTAACACGTTCCGCCTCTAGCCGCAAGCGCACACGTATATGCGCTCCGGCCGCGCTCTCCACGCCGGCGAGTTGGTCGCCATCTATGTGCTCCGATGCTTTAAAACCATACCTTACTGTTTCTCTTATTAAAATTCAGGATCTACATGGTCAACAATGATCCTGACGTGCATTTTTACGATTCGGTAACGTAAACTTGCACGTTCGTCAACGACCGTGCCGCGTTACCGCACCGTTCCACGTTGATGACGTCGTGACGTGGAGATGTGGACAGGCCCATAGACGCATGCAGCTTATCGTCTACACTGGTGCGCCTTGGTCAGTCGTCAGTCGACATTCAATAGACGGATTAGCGTACGCTAGGGGCATGCGCAGGTTACGTATCATTATACCTAAGTTTGTTCCCACTATTTTCAAGATAACTACGGTCAAAAGACCTACCGTTTAAAACACCTAAAGATCGTTTCACCTATTTTCGTAATAACTAATGGAGGAAATCCATAATGGAGAATTCATCTACGGTTTATTCGACTACAATTAATTCACCTAACGTTGATTAAACTAACGGACGATTCACCTACTGTTGATTTATCTGTGGTCTTGTGTTTGTCTTACTGGTGATTTTGTATATGTGACAACATTTCTGCGAGCAACTTGGAAGTAGCGCTCGCCGGCCGCTGCCGCGACACTGCTCGCTTCGCTCGCTCGGCTCGCGCGCGGTTTGTCACAGTTCTAACCTAACCTAACCTATTTCACCCAGTTCAAAATGACGAATCATACAATCTGCCGCAGAAATGTTTTTACCATTGTCTGATTATCTAGTCGCAGGCAGATTGTATGATTCATCATTTTGAACTGAGTGAAATAGGTTAGGTTAGGTTAGAACTGTGACCAACCGCGCGCGAGCCGAGCGAGCGAAGCGAGCGGTGCCGCGGCAGCGGCCGGCGAGCGCTATTTCCAAGTTGCTCGCAGAAATGTTTTCACCATTGTCTAATTACCCGTTAAAAAGAAAGTTAAGAAAACACAAAAATCTTTGAATCATAGTTTATTTACATATAATTAGGTCATTAAGTTGAACATAAAACAGGAATTATTAAAGAAAAGTAAAGGTGTTTGTTAAAAGTTAAAAGCGCTCAGTATTAATAAACTGTAGGCGAGTCGTCCATTAGGTATTTCATACATAGTTGAAATATCTAATATCTTAAAAGATCATTAGATTAATCGTTCGTTAGTGCAATTAATTTTAGTTTAATCAAGATTAGGTAAGTTAAACAGTACTTGAGTCGACCAATATGTATTATGAACATATGTGAATCAACCGTAGTTATCTTGAAAATAGTGATAATAAACTTAGGTATTATGATACGTAACCCATGCGCATTTGTCGAACTATTATTAAGGCATGCGCTATTGGGTTACGTATCATAATACCTACGTTTATTCTAACTATTTTCAACTTAACTACGGTTGATTCACATATGTTCATAACGCATAATGGTCGACTCAACTACAGTTTAACTTACCTAATCTTGATTAAACTAAAATTAATTGCACTAACGAACGATTCATCTAATGATTTTTTAAGATATTGGATGTTTCAACTATGTATGAAATACCTAATGGACGACTCGCCTACAGTTTATTAATACTGATAATTAGACAATGGTGAAAACATTTCTGCGAGCAACTTGGAAATAGCGCTCGCCGGCCGCTGCCGCGGCACCGCTCGCTTCGCTCGCTCGGCTCGCGCGCGGTTGGTCACAGTTCTAACCTAACCTAACCTATTTCACTCAGTTCAAAATGATGAATCATACAATCTGCCTGCGACTAGATAATTAGACAATGGTAAAAACATTTCTGCGGCAGATTGTATGATTCGTCATTTTGAACTGGGTGAAATAGGTTAGGTTAGGTTAGAACTGTGACAAACCGCGCGCGAGCCGAGCGAGCGAAGCGAGCGGTGCCGCGGCAGCGGCCGGCGAGCGCTACTTCCAAGTTGCTCGCAGAAATGTTGTCACATATACAAAATCACCAGTAAGACAAACACAAGACCACAGATAAATCAACAGTAGGTGAATCGTCCGTTAGTTTAATCAACGTTAGGTGAATTAATTGTAGTCGAATAAACCGTAGATAAATTCTCCATTATGGATTTCGTCCATTAGTTATTACAAAAATAGGTGAAACGATCTTTAGGTGTTTTAAACGGTAGGTCTTTTGATCGTAGTTAAGTTGAAAATAGTTAGAATAAACGTAGGTATTATGATACGTAACCCGCTATTGCATGCGCTATGGCGCTTCACGCATGCTTCAGACGAAGACGCAAGATGAACATGAAATCGCGGTTACGTATCATAATACCTACGTTTATTCTAACTATTTTCAACTTAACTACGGTTGATTCACATATGTTCATAACGCATAATGGTCGACTCAACTACAGTTTAACTTACCTAATCTTGATTAAACTAAAATTAATTGCACTAACGAACGATTCATCTAATGATTTTTTAAGATATTGGATGTTTCAACTATGTATGAAATACCTAATGGACGACTCGCCTACAGTTTATTAATACTGATAATTAGACAATGGTGAAAACATTTCTGCGAGCAACTTGGAAATAGCGCTCGCCGGCCGCTGCCGCGGCACCGCTCGCTTCGCTCGCTCGGCTCGCGCGCGGTTGGTCACAGTTCTAACCTAACCTAACCTATTTCACTCAGTTCAAAATGATGAATCATACAATCTGCCTGCGACTAGATAATTAGACAATGGTAAAAACATTTCTGCGGCAGATTGTATGATTCGTCATTTTGAACTGGGTGAAATAGGTTAGGTTAGGTTAGAACTGTGACAAACCGCGCGCGAGCCGAGCGAGCGAAGCGAGCGGTGCCGCGGCAGCGGCCGGCGAGCGCTACTTCCAAGTTGCTCGCAGAAATGTTGTCACATATACAAAATCACCAGTAAGACAAACACAAGACCACAGATAAATCAACAGTAGGTGAATCGTCTGTTAGTTTAATCAACGTTAGGTGAATTAATTGTAGTCGAATAAACCGTAGATGAATTCTCCACTATGGATTTCGTCCATTAGTTATTACAAAAATAGGTGAAACGATCATTAGGTGTTTTAAACGGTAGGTCTTTTGACCGTAGTTATCTTGAAAATAGTGGGAACAAACTTAGGTATTATGATACGTAACCGAAATCGCACTGGTGTAGACATAGTTTATTGCTACCAACAAATAATGATCGTTGATATCGACCGTTTGCGTCAGTTGTTTTTTTCTTCTTTGATTTCTTTTGAATCCCCATCCTTGATACCGGTTACTCATGTGTAGTACTGATTATATTATGTTCCATTGATCGTATTAATGTTGTAACTAACCAGTAACAGTATTATGGTTAACTGAATCGCGTAATGCAGTTACAATGTACTGCACTGAGTTATTGTGCGGCTAATATTGCGTTAATTAATGACTGTATTCGGTTCCAGTTACCTGTCAATGAACAATGGATGTATAGTCGAGAGATACGGATAGAAATTAGTGATGTTCCGACTATTCGGCGACTAGTCGATAAAGCCGAATATCCGGCCACTTTCGTAGTCGGCGTGCGGCGGCAATGTTACAATAGACAACCCACAAAAAAACCCTCCCTTCACCGCTTCCTAGTGTTTATGCTGTGAAGAAGACACGACGCAACAAACTCCCCAGCAACACAGTTCTGTCTGTCAGGTGAATAAATTAATTGAGTCTATACAAAGAAAATCTTAATATTATTTTACAATAATAAAATTATGCAAATAAGAAAAGTAATAATTTTTTTTTTTAAAGTATACAAAAGGTGAAAATTAAAGGTTATAGTAACAATATTGATGAAATAATTCTGACATCGAAGGTACCTTTCATATTTCTGTGTACCCGGTATTTGACTATTGGATCGTATGTTTTTAAATTGCGCACCTCAGAATGTTCAGTAAATCAACAAATTCTGTTTAAATTCTACTTTTTATAGTTCCAAAAATTTACCCAATTCGTCCAACTTAAGTTCACAAGTAAAGTCTGCATAACATAACATTTCATGGTACTTATTAAATACGCAGTAGAGGCCGACATTTCCTGTGATTCACATCATAATTACAAGGTTAGCCGGAAAGGGGGTACTAATCCGAAAGAATATTAAAGTACACATAAGAATGAATAAGTTTTGTTCTACAAGTTTCCCAAAAACTCAATAGTTTAATCATAATCATAATCATTTATTGCATTCATGTAGTATAAAAGTTGTTACAAATATATTTGGTTTCATACATGAACCCTGCTAGGGCACAGCAATATAAAAGTATAAAGTGCTACAGTATCACAATAATAAAACAAACCACTGTGCTTATACAAAATAAGTACTATTTTTAACATGTTTTTCATGTGTTATTTAAATAAGTAACTGTCATGATAATTATATATTATAGAATAGGGTAAGAACAATTAATTGGTCATCATTTCCATTCATAAATTAAAATAAGATAAAAAATTAAATTAAAAATAGTGAACAATGATAATCATAACATGAAATAGCATAGTAAGTAGGTGCTGTGTGTATAGTGTACAGGTATGAGTTTCATTTTCAAAATTTACTTATCGTCAAAGAATTCTTTTAGAGTATAATACGAATTGAATATAAGGTACTTTTGGAGACTGTTTTTAAATTTATTTTCGTACTCTAAGTCCTTAATTGAATTTGGAAGTTTATTGTATATTTTCACACACATGGCTAAAGGTCCTGAATGGAACATAGTTAATTTTGAGCTTGGTAAGGCTAATTTATTCATGTATTGGCGTCTAACACTGCGATGTTGTGGGCGAATGTCCTTAGTGAGTGGGAATAGTAACTGATGTTTTCTTACAAATTTGCTAACTTCTAAAATGTAGATACCAGTTAGTGTAAGGACTTTATATTCTTCAAAGAATGGCTTGCAGCTTTCTGTGTTATCTATATTGGCAAGAATTCGTATACATTTCTTTTGCAGAATAAAAAGTCTATCTTTGTGTACACCATTTCCCCACATCACGATTCCATAATTTAGCCAGGAGTATGCGTAGGCATAGTATGCTGTTAGAGCAGTTTTAAAATCGGTAGCTCTTTTAAGTTCTCCCAAGGCTTAAATAAAGCTGGCTAGTTTGTTTGCCAATGTATCTGTATGGGCTTTCCAGTTTATATTGGTATCTATAGTCAAACCTAACAATTTAAACTCGTTTATGCATTGCAGCTTTATGTTGTTGTATGAGTAATTTATATCCAATTTGCGTTTTTGGTATGGTCTATACTGCATTAGCTTTGTTTTGTCAAAATTTAATTCTAAGTTATGATCTTTTAACCATTTTATTATTTTGGAAAGCTTATCGTCCAGATTTAAGTTTAGGTTTTCATTATTGGTGTAAGGAAAAATGATAGAAATATCGTCAGCAAATAAAATACTTTGAGCATCAATTTCTTTAGGTAAGTCATTAATATAAACTAGAAATAATAAGCATCCCAAAACGCTGCCTTGTGGTATTGACATTGTTGTTTTTGCTTTATTTGATCTTACGCGTGTTATTTGGCCAGTGCGTGGGTCGGTATGTTCTACCTCTACGAATTGTTCCCTATTTTCTAGGTACGAGTAGAACCACTTGTGTGCTGTACCTGTAACGCCTATTGCATATAATTTATTAAGTAATATTTCATACGAAACTCTGTCGTAGGCTTTGCTCATATCCAGTAAAATCCCTATAGCGTAATTTTTGTTATTGATTATATTTAAAGCTTCCTGGATTATCTTAACAGAATTCTGTTGCAGAGACGTCTCTGCCGCAAGGCTGTACATACAGCAGGATGCCGTGAACAAGGTGATCGTCTTCGCCTCGGTCTACATGCCCGAGGCGGAGGAGCCGCCTCCCCACGACCTCACCCGCCTGGTAAACCTCTGCGAGAGGACCGGGGTCGACGTCGTCATAGGGGCCGACGCCAACGCTCACCACCCCCTGTGGGGCATGGACACGCAGAATGACAGGGGTAAGGCTTTGGTGGAGTATTTATTTACAACTAACCTATCCCTACTAAACACGGGTTCTGAACCAACTTTCGTAACCAGACGCAGCCGCACAATTATAGACCTCACTCTGGCTTCGGAGGGGGCGACGGATATCATCTCTGGTTGGCAGGTGTCGAAAGAGGCCTCCTGTTCTGACCACAGATGGATCCGTTTTGACCTTCAGGTCTATATACCGGCAACACCACCCAAGCGAAATCCACGCAAAACGAACAAGGATTTGTATACACGCACCCTTGATTCTAAGCTTACACAACTAAACGACCTACAGCCTATCTGGGACACCACATTAATTGATGAACAGGTAAAACATTTAACCGCATCAATCATAGACAGCTATCATGCGGCTTGCCCAGAGACCATCCCGCCCACAACACCGGGCAAACAGCCCTGGTGGGGCGCAGAGCTGGAACGCAAACGCAGTAAGGTAAGAAGGGCTCTGAACAGAGCCATGAACACTTGTGCTGACGAAGATTGGGACGATTACAAATCGGCCAAATCCAGCTACAAAAGATGCATCAGATTCAGAAGAACCATGGGATGGCGTAAATTCTGTGGGAACATTGAATCATGCCAGCAAGCGAACAGGGTAAGGAAAATATTGGCGCAACAGGGCATATCTGCACCTGTCAATCTCCGTAAACCTGACAACACACTTACATCATCGCCGGAAGAAGCCAGGCGCGTCCTTATCGAAACTCACTTCCCAGGATGCGTCTTCACACAGGTAATAAGTTGGCAGGATGTAACCCTAACACCATCAGAAAATGATTGGAGCTATGCGAGCAAGATGGTCACTTTGGAGAAACTCCAAGGGGCCATCCGGAGCTTCCATCCTTTCAAGGCAGCCGGTCCGGACGGAGTGTTTCCTGCCCTACTGCAATGGGGAGAAACACCTGTCGCCAGGAGACTGCTACCCATAATGAGAGCGTGCCTGGCCTTTAGGTACGTTCCCCAAGGATGGAGGGAAGTGAAAGTTATATTCATCCCAAAGCCAGGTAAGGGCGACTACACAAATGCGAAATCTCACCGTCCAATCAGTCTGACCTCCTTCATGCTAAAGACCTTGGAAAGGCTATGCGATAGGGAGCTGAGGGACGGCGCTCTAAAAACTATACCGCTGCACGGTAACCAACACGCATACAGCTCAGGTAAGTCAACGGAATCCGCACTTCATCTGGTAGTCAGCCGGATAGAAGAAGCGATCCATCAGCAAGGAACATGCCTGGGCACCTTCATAGACATCGAAGGGGCTTTTGATAAGACACACTTCTCCAGCATAAGCGCCGCCCTCTCCAAACATGGAGTGGAACAGGTACTAATTGACTGGATTACAAACATGCTTAGCAAACGCGTGGTTCGCCTTGAAGGCGAAAAGCAGATGGCCATGATAGCCAGGGGCTGCCCCCAGGGAGGGGTCCTATCCCCCCTTCTGTGGAACCTGGTAATAAACGACCTCATTTCTAAACTCAATGCCGACCACTATTACACAATAGGATATGCTGATGACCTCGCCATCCTGGTCTCGGGCAAGGTGACCGGGACCATCTGCAATCTCACCCAGCAAGCCCTGCGCATCGTAGAACGCTGGTGCAGGGACTTTGATCTATCAGTGAATCCCACCAAAACAGAATTAGTCATGTTCACCCAAAAACGGGCACTAGGCCCTTTCCGACTACCCAAACTGCTCAACACAGAACTCCAGCTGTCCAATGAGGTTAAGTATCTCGGGGTGATCCTGGACAGCAAGCTAAAATGGAGCAATCACTTAGACAACAAACTAAACAAGGCCTGCATCACCTTCTGGCAGTGCAGAAGAATGATAGGTAAGAAATGGGGACTATCCCCCAAAATCACACTATGGCTGTACAGTGCGGTGATTCGCCCCATGATCGCCTACGGGGCTGTGGTGTGGTGGCCCAGAACCAAACTGAGCACAGCATCAAACAAACTACAGCGCATACAAAGACTTGCCTGCATGGCAACCACGGGCTGCATGAGGACTACACCGACTGCAGCACTAGAAGCCATGCTGGGACTGCCACCGCTGCACCTCTTTATACAACAGGAAGCAGCGGTGGCAGCAATACGCCTGAAAACACTGAACCTCTGGAGCAAAGGTAACACACAACACACCTCGTTGCTAGAGGAACTCGCTAGCGAGTTCCCTCTTATACGAGCTATAAACGACCGGATACCCAAACAATTCATTTTTGACAAAAAATACAAAATCCAACTGCACGAAGATCACCGATGCGAGGGTTTATGCCCCGCGGAGCTGCGGATCTTCACGGATGGATCCAAAACAGGTACAGGCACAGGTGCCGGGATCTTCTCAGAAGACCTCAACGTACACATAGCCACACCATTGGGGGCTCATAACACGGTCTTCCAGGCTGAATGTTTGGGTATCTCCCTAGCTGCGTCAGCAATCATGGCCAGGAAGGTTGAGGACCACTCAATCCGAATACTCTCGGACAGCATGGCAGTCCTGCAAGCACTAAGCAGCCACACAGTTAATTCTGGGCTGGTACACGAGTGTCACCAAACTCTGAATCAGGTGGGTAACCTCAATAATATAACCATTCAATGGATCAAAGGACACAGCGGTTCCCGAGGCAATGATGCAGCGGATGAACTCGCCAGAAGGGGATCGAGCATGGATGCGGTGGGTCCAGAACCCATAGTACCACTCCCCTTCGGATATCTACGCACCCTGGTAAGAAAACGCACCAGAGACCAACACAACGATCTATGGATTAACCATGGCGAGTGCAGGCAGGCCAAGGAGGCGCTTCCGGCCATTGACGGTCGTCTTACTAAAAAAGCACTCCGGCTGTCAAAGCAACAACTACGTACAGTCACAGCAGCCATCACTGGCCATGGTTCTTTTAACAAACACCTCTTTGTCATTGGAGTTACAGACAGCCCACTGTGCAGAGCATGCATGGAGGAGGACGAGACGGCAGCCCACGTGCTACTAAACTGCCCTGAGGTCGCCACATACAGGGCCAAGTACTTCGGTAACCCAGGTACTCTCCGAGAGATCACCAGTAACATCAAGGGTGTGCTGGCCTTTTTCGAGGAGTTAGGGTGGATCGAGTAATTATACTTACCACCCATCACGCAAAATACGCGCTTAGACGTGGAGTTGCGGATACCAGCCCGTTATACCTTATACCTTACCTAAGCTTCCTGGATATACTTAAATATTGCTAATATCGTGGATCTATTTTTCCTGAACCCATTCTGGCTATCGTTGAATATTTTATATCTTTCGCAATAAGAATAAAGTCGTTTTGACATCGCAGTCTCCAATATTTTTGAGAAGGTCGGCAGCAATGCTATTGGCCGATAATTACTAGTGTCAATCTGGTCTCCCTTTTTGTAAATTGGTTTCACTATAGATACTTTCAGCAGGTCAGGGACTGAGCCTTCATCTAAAGATTGATTTATTAAATAAGTTAGCGGTAACGTTAATTCTTCAGCGCATGCTTTTACAAGTATAGGCGGTAACTCATCATGCCCATAAATAACTTCGCTTGTTTTTTAATCTTTTTAATTCGTTTAAGAGAAGTTACAATCAAATTACATCTATACTCAGCTATGATCGACTATGTTTACATTTAAGATCATATTAGGGGTTAGATGTTTCATTATTCACTGGTCTGTGGTCAAGACTACATTGTTCTCTCCTAACTATTCTAAATCATAGTACTGTATTTAATGAAGTTGTTAAAGATATTCTTTTTATAAAAGAGTGACCATGGAGTTTCTTGCCGGCTTTTCTCCATAGGAAACGACTAATTAGAACCGTGCATCTAAATTTGACTTTTCATAAGTGCCAGTATTGGTTTATGTGATTTTTTTTTTTTGATTTTATTTGATTTTTGAATTCGTGACTAAGACAAGAATAAAGAATTTTTGGAAAAACTAAAATAAAAATCATTTTACATGGCAGTAAAAATTATCGAATTCTGTAATTTTAACACTTGCTATGAAACAGTAATCAATGATGCTTTAAGTTTCCTGTCGGACTCCTTTTCCGACTATCCTTGTAATTAATTTGAAAATCTGTAGTTACTTTTTGGCTCATTTACTTTTTCACTATATTAGCTTTCAACTCCTGCCTCACAATCGGGCAGTTCTGATAAGTTGTATAGACTTTGTTGCATTGTTGGCTATTCGTTGTATCTACGTAGAACCAGGGGTCGGTCGGTCGTCTCGCCTGCCCGACCGCTTCCTGAAGTTGACGTTGAAACTTGTATTTCGGTGAAATTGTTGGCACTTCTGTGATATGCTTCCCTGGTATATTATTTCATCGAGAGAGACGAGAATGGTTTGTTTGAAATTGATTTTTGCTTCTGAATTATGCTTTAAAATAAAATTTTAAAATGTAGATGTCTATTTATGATTACGAGTAGTTACGGTTTACTCGCGTGTATTTTTCGGGATTGCTCGACTAGTTTCGGACCCAAACGGAGCCCGGAGGTTTAGTATATACTAAAACTAAGCTTGTATATATATACAAGCTTAGTTTTAGTATATACTAAACCTGAAACTAGTTTGTTCAGAATCACTAGGAGAATCGATTGACATATTTTTACACCACTTTTTTTTTGTTTTTTTTTTCATAAATTTCATCCCATTGGGCCCCCCAACAGGATGCTGGGTCGGGAAGGCGTAAAGACGTGCAAGGCTTGATATCATTAAGAGCTCCAATGCTCCAATTTACTTCAGTGTACCTTGTTTGGGATGCATTAAAAGAGCCTGTGTGAGTGACCAAGTAGGTACGTCAAGCGCACCTTGGGCAATCAACATAACACATAAAACAACTAAGAAGTCGCGTCGGCAAACTTCGTTAAACCGATTACCTCCGAACTGAGTGCGACTTCAAGACTAGGCTTGCCAACCGTTCTACGTGTAACTATCTCCAGGACAACTTCTATAATAGAAACACTTGAGGTCGCTAATAAACTGCACACAAGAACGAACAGAGTGATATTTGTGTGTGACTCCGCCCAGTGAAGCGGAGTACCGGGAGCTCAGTAGTACAGTGTCTCCCTCAAGTAGATCGCTGCACCGCTGAGCCGCCGGCACTCCGATCTACTTGAGCAAAAAAACTGGTTTAATAGTAGATAGAAAGAAGGTGAAATGTGTGATGTAACAGACGGCCCTAGGATCTCCTGAGAGCACGTCTGCTACACCAGTTGTAAAGAATGTGTAGAGCATTCAATACCTAGTACGTAAATAACAAAAAAAATAGAAATGGTTAGAGAAAAGAGGCAGGACGGCGTCACGTCCCTTGCAGCAGTCAGCGAGTTCCTTCTTGAAGTTACGGCGTTCGCCAATGGCCCACACAGCCATTTGACAGAAACCGGCGGCAGCAAGCGCGTATTGACGGCTAGATACACGGCGAGAGTGCTTAGGCAGCACAGTCCCAGCGTCGTGCAGGCACATCTTGGGTTACAGGCTATCTATGAGAAGACAGACCTGTACGAGACGTCGTCATGAGAGACGGACACACAATAGTAAGCTCCCAGGCAAATATTGTGCTTCAAGGTGGGTTGCCGTGGCATGCCACATAATCAAACAGTCACAGATTTAAATTTATAATATTTATATCAATACGTAAATTATACAGAAAATAATGTATCAAAAGAAATCGCCATGGCGTAAAACAATCCAAAGTCTAAATTTAAATTCCTATCTGTCATCAATCAAAAAAAGTATAAATTATAAAAATGGCCAGTAGGTAGGTGAATGACTATGAAGGTGATACTACAAATGACGTATGAGGATGATGATGAAAAAGTGATCCTACAACTTTTAGGTATGGAATAAAAATGTGCAGCTTTAAAAATATTCTGCATGAAATAGGAAAACATTATAATTAACCCAGAAACGCAGTCACTAAAATAATATTACAGTAAATTATGCGAAAGTTTTAAACCGAACTAACGACTATCATTTTAAAATTACTAGAGAGAAAACTCAAAGTAAGTTAGGAAAACGTTTCCTTAGTTAATTAGCGGCTCCGATAATTACATTAGCAGCTGCAGAAGATGCTGCGTCTAGTGAGTGCGCCGTCGTCAGTTAACTCAAGTTTAATGGTTCGACTTAACTGCGCAGTTTATTCTAAGTTCATTTTTAATTCTGAAGGAAAATGCGAACGTTATAGGAAGCGTTGTTAAACTTTTTCAATGTTTTCTTTTGTTTCATGTGGATTGAATCGATGAATATTAAAAGGGATACTTTTGATCCTTCGAGCCAATAAACTTTATGAGTGTTTGTTTAATTTTGTGTTCCGTAGAATCGATTTTAATCCTCTGATTTTTCGACGTGTTTATGTACCTATTGTAGGATCACCTTTTTCACCGTCATCCTCAAGCGTCATTTCACCTTTTTGCTATTGATATTATACCTTTTTTTATCACAGGCCACTATGGTTTTTGGTATGATATATTCGAAATTTAACTTGGCTAGAGAATTTGAAGATGGAAGTGATTTTTGATAAAAGTGGTATTATTTTGTTATCTATACATATAATAAAACAGTAAAAAAACGGTGTCTGTACATTGAATATATTTAAAAAAAAAATATTGAGGGGTGTTTAGAAACAGTAATAGAGCACGAATCCAAAAAAAAAATTCTGTCTGTTTGTCTGTGTGTCTGTTTGTTTGTACACGCTAATCTTCGGAACTACTGGACGGATTTGAATGATTTTTTATTTGTTGTATAGGTATTTAGTCTGGGCAACATATAGGCTATAATTTATCTTGGAAACTTGAACACCTGATGCAGAACCACGACAGACCAGCTAAACTATAAGAGATACAAAAATGGTACCATAGCAAAAATTGTTCCGCGTGATGAGCATTTTCTGTTGAGAGAATAAATTTGAAGATCTGGAACACCTGATGTGGATTTCCAAGAGCCCAGCTACACTATAACATAAATATGAATAACGTCTTAGCAAGAGTTGTTCAACCTGATGAGCACTCTCTGTTGATGTATAAAAATTGAAGATCTGGAACACCTGTTGTGGAATTCCAAGCGCCCAGCTACACTATAACATTTATAGGAATAACGTTTTAGCAAAAGTTGTTCAATCTGATGAACACTCTCTGTTGACTTATAAAAATTGAAGATCTGGAACACCTGTTGTGAAACTCCAACAGCTCAGCTACACCATAACACAATAAAGGAATGACGTAATAGCAAAAGTTGTTCGGTCTGATGGGCATTTCCTGTTGACTTATAAAAATCGACGATCAGAAACATCTGATGTGGAAATCAAAGCTATCACTAATTTCACTGTATAATTATAAAATAATATAAGCTGGGAGTACCTCCACGCGGTGAAGGCGGTAACAGTTTAGGACTGATTTTCGATGACGATGGTATATCATTGAAAATTTGACTCTACTGGCCAAAACTCCCATTTATTTTTTTATTTTATCGAATAAATATGTCTTCGGGCTTATTTTATTTGAGTGTTTAATTTCCTTTTCCATTTATCTTCGTGACACGGTAGCCTACCCGGTAACGCAGGGGAGCAGTCACTTAGATTTTAATTGATCAGGTATCTTCACAATAAAACTTAACCATGCCGAGAAAGAAGTCAAATCTTTCCCAATCTTCCAAAGGAGCTAAAAGATTGAGGATTATAACATCCCAAGAATGTACCGAAGAGCATCCGGAGAGACTTGATGCTGTTCGAGAACATCAGGCTGCAACTCGCTCCGTGGAAACCTTTTCGGATCGCGAAGCAGGCTTGCGTTCTCAGCGTATTTACGCATCTACATCCAGGTCTCTAGAGAGCAGTGAAGAATATGATGCGCGACTGACCGCTGATCGTGAACGTCATGCATTGTCTCGCGCGTCGGAGACGTTCACGGATAGAGAATTACGCTTGAGTTCTGAGCGTCTATACACATCGACTTCGCGGTCTCTAGAGACAAGTGCGGAACGTGATGCGCGACTGACTGCTGATTGTGCAAGTCATGCATTGTCTCGCGAATCGGAGACGTTCACGGATAGAGAAATACGCTTGAGTTCCAAGCGTATCTACGCATCGACTTCTAGATCTCTAGAGACAAGTGGGGAACGTGATGCGCGACTGACCGCTGATCGTGAACGTCATGCATTGTCTCACGAGTCGGAGACGTTCACGGAAAAAAAATTACGCTTGAGTTCTCAGCGTATATACACATCGACTTCAAGGTCACAAGAGACAAGTGCGGAACGTGATGCGCGACTGACCGCTGAGCGTGCAAGTCATGGATTGTCTCGCGAATCGGAGACGTTCACGGATAGAGAATTACGCATGAGTTCCAAGCGTATCTACGCATCGACTTCTAAGTCTCTAGAGACAAGTGGGGAACGTGATGCGCGACTGACCGCTGATCGTGAACGTCACGCATTGTCACGCGAGTCGGAGACGTTCACGGATAGAGAATTGCGCTTGAGTTCCAAGCGTATCTACTCATCGATTTCTAGGTCTCTAGAGACAAGTGGGGAACATGGTGCGCGACTCACCGCTGATCGTGAACGTCACGCATTGTCTTGCGAGTCGGAGACGTTCACGGATAAAGAATTGCACTTGAGTTCCAAGCGTATCTACTCATCGACTTCTAGGTCTCTAGAGACAAGTGGGGAACGTGATGCATGACTGACCGCTGATCGTGAACGTCACACATTATCTAGCGAGTCGGAGACGTTCACGGATAGAGAATTGCGCTTGAGTTCCAAGCGTATCTACTCATCGACTTCTAGGTCTCTAGAGACAAGTGGGGAACATGGTGCGCGACTGACCGCTGATCGTGAACGTCACGCATTGTCTTGCGAGTCGGAGACGTTCACGAATAAAGAATTGCACTTGAGTTCTCAGCATATCTACGCATCTGACATCAGACGTTTCAGATCTTCGATTTTGACGACCCCGTTGTCGCTGGCACAAGCAACAAGATCCGCGTACGAAGTCGCGGGCAGAAGCTAGTACGTAATAAAACATAATATTTAAAACTACTGGCTTATAATATTTAAAACCATTCCCTGTACACTGTTCCATGCAACACCTGATTTTACGTGGGACTCGGAGGATTTATCTTATGTGAGCTGGGCAACCTGAGCATCCACATTCTATTGAAGAACCTACGCCTACCAATGTGAGAAGCATCCCGGTGCCCGATAGCAACCCCTTCTCCCTTCTTTTCAACTTCGTCTCCTGCCCTAGCTACACTTAAGAGATCGAGTACGGATCCTGGCTATTCTCTACCGTCATTACTAAATGCGCTCCAGCCGGTCTGTTTGCTGCTGCCGGTTTCTATCAAATGGCTGTGTGGGCCATCGGCGAACACCGTAACTACAAGAAGGAATTCGCTGACTATCCTAAGGAACGTAAAGCTACCATGCCCCTTATTCTATAAGCATTTTATTATTGTTATGTATATGTATTAGGTATTGAATGCTTAATGCGATTCTTTATAACTGGTGTAGCAGACGTGCTCAGGAGATCCTAGGGCCGTCTGCTACATTACACTATTAAAACAAAAAAAAAGTCAACTGAGAAGGAGTTTATGTAAAACAAAAAATATACGTCAACTAAGACGGAGAATAAATAAAGTTAGTTTTAGCACTAAAAATGTTATACTATACCCCAACGGCTGTAATACACAAAGGGGTATGCAGGAGTGTTCTCCTATTACAAGTGCCTGTGCAGGATTCGCCTGGTATTATATTCTACGTAATAGGTGCATGCCTAATGCCGGGCACTTTTTCTTTTTCACAGTTTCGGCTACAATTATGGTGCCAGCTCCGTGATTCAGATTCTTTTCGATAAGCGGTTGTCAACCGGTTCGATTTGTTATCTTGTTTTATCTACGATTCCCGTAAAGAGTGAAAAAGAGATAACAACCCGAATCATTCGACAGCTGACTTATGCTTGTTTCCCACGATGCGTGATATCCCGCACCGCGACGCACGAGCTCGCACCAACGCACCATGGGAAGAGACTCGTCTGTGGTAACACGAGCGGTGCGCCGTATCCACGTCACGCGTCCTCATAATGTGGCTTCCCGTGGTATGTGATTTTACGGATGATACGCACAGCTGGTGCGCGGTACCACGCACCGTGGGAAGCCAGCTTTATAGTATCTTTTTGAATCAGGGGGTAGGTTCGGCCGCCTCTTGCGACTCGCTTGCCCGGCGACGAAAGTGAAAATTAATCCGTAACGAATTATTTTTATTTCTCTTCTTCATAATTCTTCTATCAGTATTTCTCTAAACGATTTGGTAGACAATCTGAACTCGCTCTAGATGTGATTTAAAAACTGCGTGCATCAATCGATAAGGCCCGTAGATACTAAGCCCAGAGGCTTTCAAATCAGAAAAACAGGATTAGATAGATAGAATAATAATATGCTTTATTGTACACAATAAAAACAGGAAAGAAAAAAACAGAAACAATTTAAACAAAACAAAGGTACAGTGGCGGTTCTAGCGATATTTTCCAGACAACCTTTGCATGGACTACACTAAACAAATTTCCTCACTGCAGGCGTCACTGTCGTCGGTCATAAATTGTGTTTTGTGGTTTGTAAATTATGTTTTTTTGTTTGTTCACGCTCACACGTTTTATTGTTGCACCTGCAGCAAGAAATTGTAAACATAGTATAGGATTAGATTCGTGCAAATTTAAGGCAAAAGACCTAGAGGCCGAACAACTACGATACCTATAGGTAAGCCTAGAATTTACGATACTAGTCGCGCGCAGAAGGTTTGCCGATGAATGCGCCTCCCACTTCACCGACCGCTACCCGCGCTCGTCTGAATCGTACCGACCATCGACGCGTGACGTCATGAGGCCATCGGCAAACCTTCTCCGCGCGACTTATACCTATAAGCACCGCAATCCACCACCAGATAAATGATCGCAACAGATGAAGACAGACCGTGGACAAATTGAAATGTAGCCACGATCCTCAGTAGTGAGCAAACGTTTAAGAAGAGATAGGATAAGATACTTAAAAAATAACATTGAAAAATGCGCATTTACTATTTGCCTCTCTCTCACAGAGAACATGCATGAGCGAGATGCAAATAGCAATAACAATAGACACGCCGCCATTTTCAATCCTATTCTTTATGTAACCGGGTTATATGTAATAACGTACCTACAATGTAGGCTGTAGTGAACGGTTCAGATTTGCCTACATTATGCTTAGTCCGAAGGTTCGCTTTGAGATGGTAATGCACGATTCGTCACTTTCACAACATTGTATGAAGAGCCGACAGGTTTGTTTATGTTGTATAAAATGGATTTGCTCCTTATCTTCACGGCCGTTTATCTTTGTGGGAGGAATAGATTCGAACAATCAAGATATATCGGCAGTTCGCAAGTGATACTGACACTGACAATAATGAAGTGATTTGACAACTTATTTTTTTTCAATATCAATTGGACACAGACAAAAAGTTATCGATTTTAAAATCGATTACCTTGATTTAATAGCTTTGATTTAATTTAAGTATCGTATCTTAATGTGATAGAAACTAAACTGACGATGCCTACAAGAAAATTGCTCATTAATGCCCTTCAGATTTTTTAAACAATATCCTTTAGTTCTTATTTTCCCAAGCAAGATAGATTATCAATAAATCGATAGTGATGTTTGCTGCGTTCCTATTTACGGTCGTTGCGAAAAATCCGTATTACACCTTTGAATCCGATTTTTAGAATTATATATCCCACTAGATAAAAATACTACTTTCTTGTATATTGTTTCTTAAATAATCCCTGATATAATATAAAAATCTAAGAATGTACAACGCGGTACCAATTTGGTTGATCTCCAATTAATGTGAAATCTGAATTCAAATGCAGGGTTATTTCTAAATAAGTATCGTGTGTTGATCCCGGTAACGAATAGGCTGGGAGGATGGAGAGCAGCGCCTGCTGATAATGACAGTATGCGATCATCAATCCGTCTGCCAAGCGTGCTGATTATGGCCATTTCCCTTTTGACTGTTCATTGTAGCTGATGCGTTGTCAACCTTAGAGACAATGTTTATACGTCTCAAGTACCTGTAATTTCACCAGCACCCATGCCTTTCAAACCGGAAGACAGCAATGCTGCTTGGCAGTAGAAATAAGTACCTACAGTGGTAGTGTTTCCTTTCCAGAATGTGGGGCCACAAAAGGGATGAATGAAAGGCAATTGCATGCAGCAGAGATGAGAATGCTAAGAGGAATGTGTGGTGTTACACGAATGGATAAAATAAGAAATGAGTACATAAGAGGAACTTTGAAAGTGGCATCGATAACTGAAAAGTTGTGTGGAAATCGGTTGTCATGGTATGGGCACGTGTTACGGAGAAATGAGGAAAATGTAGTGAGGAGAGTTTTGAGTATGAATGTCGATGGCTATAAGAGTAGGGGAAGACCAAAGAAACGATGGATGGGATGTGTCAATGATGATATGGTTAGAAAGGGGGTGACTACCGAGATGACGACTAATAGAGAAGTATGGAAGAAAAAGACATGTTGCGCCGACCCCAAATTAATTGGGATAAGGGCAGGAGAATGATGATGGTAGTGTTTCCTTGAACGAACTCTTTCTACTACTACTAATAAAAAGTAAGTTCAAAAACTAAAACCCGACTACTGAAATATGAATGAAACAAGAAAATATTATCATCTGAAATTGTTATGTGCAAACTATTCAATATTTATCGTCTATTAAATAATCAACTTACCACATTATATATTTTAATGTATTTAATACATATTCATAGTGACGTTCAGAGGATAACCGTGGTCCGTGGTCGTATGCCACCTACCCTAACAAAACAATACATTGTAACAGTAGTAGGCGATAATAAGCTTTAGATCAAAGTGGCATACGACCATCATCATCTTCCTGCCCTTATCCCACGACGAGTACGACCACGGACCAAATTATGATAAGTAGTTTGGAAGTTAGTAGGGAACAGATGAACATACATACATACCGGTCAAAATCATACCTATACTCTCCTTTTTGCTTTGCCGTAGTCGGGTAAAAAGTTAACTTAACTTTATTATTTAATAGCGAACGGCGTTCCGAGTCATCATCAGCATCAGCGCATAAGTGTCCCACTACAGCTAATTACTATTTTCAATCAGTCAATCGATCAACTCGGCGTATCGCAGTCCACTGCTGAACATAAACCTCTCGCAGGTTCCACCACAACACCCAGTCCTCTACCTACAGCATTATTATTTTCTCTTTTTCTTTTCTTTCGTGTCAGCACGAGCTATACGAAAATAGCTCAATGCTGTGGTGAAAAGATTAGCCAGTCAGCAAGGTGGTTGGTAGCGGGGCTGATTGCCCAGGGTGCGCCGGACGTATTTAAGTATCGTCACTCGTGGAGGCTCTTTTCATGCACATTTTCTCATTGATTAATATAATCGATTAATAAACAACAAACTTCAAAGTTATTTACACGATCATTAAACCTCAACGCTTTCTTTCAAAATATCAAAGTAAACCTTAATATAAACCTTAACATTTGAAGCAGTTTCTTAGCGATCATTACCATCCATTTCGCTACAAAAACAAAATTTAGTACAGATCTCATCTAAAGATAAAGATTATCTCTATCTTTCTCAAATGGCTAAGACTGATTTTGATAGAGTTGTCGGGGGCCTTTTTAATCAGTAATTAGATTTTACTTCCCTCTTGTTCCTCCTCTGTCGTCAAGTGAAATAAATGTTTGAAAATGTATTTATCTAACGAAAATATTTGCAGGAATTCAAATTGTAAAGGCTATTTAATTTTCTTTTTAATACATTATCAGGTTATACATTTTTAATAAAAGATATAATAAAAACAAAGTTAACATTATCCAATAAATAACATAACATCATGTCTGTATTTACATCCTCATTTCGCTGTTATTATGTTTAAGCCCCATGTAATAGGGGGCGAGCCTATTGCCATCAACCGGCTACAAATCCAAAATCCGGGCTGCTACTGAGAAATTCCACACAGAAAAACCCAATAACACTTTGTCCGAAGAAGAAGAAGAGGTCGCACAAAATGGACGAACTTACTAAGCAATGCTTTACCTTACTCTAAGTAAGCGGTAGCCACAATGTAACTTTAAATGAATCAGCATTTAAAACAAATATATCAAGAACAGTCGCCGACAGTATCAGCTAGTAGAACCCATTTGGAGAAAGAATCAATCCATTAGAACGGGCGAGGCGACACCGCGGTATCCGCGGACCGATCTTAATGTGCTGCCGTAGTGATGGGCAACGTGTAACAGACTATTGAAGTCGTTCGGGCTTTGTAATTGGGTGTTGATCGATTAACAGATTTTTGTGGTCTGTTTTTGATAATTTTAGGTGGGTTACAGTGTCGCAGGTAGTGTAAAATAGAAAGTTAATGATGTTTTAATGTTTGATTATTACCTATTTATATTTGCCATCTATACTCTAAGAAAAAGAATGTTGTGATGCTTACAATTTCTTCGTAAGATGAGTCTTGATATAAAAAGAATACCAAATACTTCAAAAAAACAAAACGTTGATAATATAGCTATTTTACGGTTTTTGATGATGTCATTTACGTTTTTTGATAGCAGTCTCCTTACAGCTACAGTTTACGAAATCACTGTTATGTCAGGACTTAGCTTTCGTTGAACAGAATATAATAAATGCTAAATAAAGTTATAATAAGCTGACACATGACAAAATATAATTACACTGACATTATAGGTACATGGCATAACTTTATTCACCGTTTATCAGTAAGTGAGAAAGATTTTTTACGGGTTTTTAATCTAGTGATGAAGTTTTATTTTTGTTCCTAATATTTTAGTCATATATTTTAATACTCATTTCTTGGCTAATTTAAAAGTAAGTCAAATGCCACGTCCAATATCTTCATTATTAATAAAAAATCTAACAAAATCACTACCTTATAGTAATAAAAAAATACAGACTTCAAAATTAACATTCGACTTCCAAGTCCAAGTCGCTACAGCCCCTCACTAAAAACATTTCGCGTTCTATCGGACAAGTTCGTTCGATGACGTACGATCTCCGACCGTCCGCGAATATTGGCATTCCAAATTTAAAATTGATTTTCACGTTGCGCGCTGTTGATTGGCATCGCGATGACCTAGTGTTGAAACACTCGATCGATTTTTTTGTCGACAGGTTGGTTGATCGGTAAAAAGGTTTATTGTACTGTATATTTTTGAGGGGCTCGTGGCTAATAAACAACTGTGCGGATTATTGATTCGTAAGGTTAAGCTGCGCTTGCCGCGGTTACTTCGTTGATGGGTGACCATTCGATACTCTTCGAGGCCCCTCTGTGCTTCGAAGAGTACGTTAAACCATTGGTACCGGGTGTCATACGAATATCTATGATAGCAAGCAGGTAACCAGCGCCGACCTACCAGCACTTATCGGTACTGGTCCGTGCAGGTAACCGCTACATAAAGGAAGCAGGTAGAAGCAGGGGCTGGCATTTTTTTAACAAAAATACGCCTTGTTCCAAATACAAGCGCAAATACCTACAGCAACAAATGACGGCTTATCAGCGGTGATCGGAGCAGGTCGTAACTTTCTTTCTTTCTTTTTTAAAAACGTTGTCCTCACTAAGATTTCTTTTGTATCGTGGGTATGTTTACTGACACAAATTTCACATACACAAACTCCTAGACCCGAAACAACCATCTGTAAGGCCATACAAATTTTTGTTCGTGTGGGAATCGAACCCACGACCCGTAGCGCAGAAGCCAATCGCTTAGCCACTGCACCAAACGTGTCGTCACCGTCACCAATCTTGTCGGCGAAGTTCGGAGCTTGTCGGTGCTGGCGGACCAGCGCCGACAAGCGCTGGCAGATCGGCGCCGGCAACACGCTTTCTACGTGTAGACGCACATAGTCGTTACGGATAGACAGAAGCTCGAAAGTCTGATAACCGGTCTAACCTTAGGATATCGCAATTGAGGTCTGATGGCAGTCGCATCGTGTAAAATATTAGTATTCACCCGCATCTAGTTAGACTGCTAGTTAGCAGTTGCTGGGAAAAGGTTAGGCAGAACATATACATAAGTAAATATACTCAAATCTGTAATCCCCGCAGACAATGACTTTTATTACAGAAATCTGTATACTTACGTTTTGACTCTGGTATTAAGTCTCATAGGTGGCGAGCTTATTGCCATTTTTTTGGCAATTTTTTGGACAGTTGTCGCGATTAATTCGATTTTTAAATCACTGCGAATGTAGTCGATTAAAGTAAATGGTAATTTTGTTGACGCTATTGGTTCTTCTTCTCTCGTGTCAGTACGAGCTAAACGAAAATAGCTCATGCTGTGGTGTAAAGATTAGCCAGTCAGCAAGGTTGGTAGCGGGGCTGACTGCCCAGGGTGCGCCGGACGTACTTAAATGTCGTCACTCGTGGAGGCTCTTTTCAGGCACCACCGCTCGCAATTAAATTATTAATTAAAATGCACGGTATTGGTAAGACTATAGGCGATGTAATTGAAATCTAACTTAGTGGATGATGAATGAAAGCGATAAAAGGCATCATGAACGTTGACTACTGATCATAGCATTAAAATTTTACCTAAACCAATATGCCTTGTAGAGTCCAACCGAACGAAGGCGAACACATGCTAACGAATGAACGCGAACGAGTAGGTAAGGACGGTTTAGCGAAGGCGAGTGAACGTATACGAAGGCCTTCGCCGGCATTCGGCTGTGCTCCGTGGCGTGTCAGAATATCAAAGGTTTTCTCTGTGTGGACACAACAGCGAAAGCGAACGAGCGTTCGGTCTCCACTGGCGAAAGCCATTCGTACGACTTCGTTCGGTTGGTTTGTACAAAGCATTAAAGAAATAACAACTTGCCGCGACTTAGGCCTAAGAGCGGGAGCACACGATGCGTCGCTGCGTCGTCTTACATAGAAATATCTGTGGCATGTCACACGATGCGCTCCGGCGCCGCACCGGACTTGCAACCACCGAGACGAGGCGGGGAGGGGTGAATGTGTTGCGACGTCGGAGCGGCACCGCTCAGTTGTTTATGCGTCATAAGGAAGGACACATGCTCGCTCGTTTCGATTTTTTTTCTAAGTTTTTTGTTTATTGTGATTGAGGTTTTAAAAAATGAATACCAACCTAGATGTTATTGATTTGGACTACCTAATAACATTAATCTTTAACAGACTGTCCAACGCTGCTACGGCGCCGCTGCGTCATAACAACGTTACGGCGCCGCACCGCTCGTGTGCCCGCTGATACGGTGAAATCTTTGCGGTGCGGCGTCGCAACGCATCGTGTGCTCCCGCTCTTAGGGAGAAGCCACACGATGCGGTGCGGCTCCGGCGCGGCGCCTGAGCAGTGCCGCACGGTGCGGTGCGTCGCTGCGCCGGACGCTCACCGGACCAAGACAAGGGGCGAGGTTGTATGCGCCGCAGCGGCGTCGCTCCGACGTCGCAGACCGCAGATGTGTTGACGGAGAGCCGTTTCACACGGTGCGGTGCGGCGCCGCGTGGCGCTTGCGACGCCGCGTACTACGTGTGCACGCTGATGCGGCAAATGGTCGGCGTGCGGCGGTGCACCGCACCATGTGGCTTCTCCCTTAGAGCGGGGGCACACGGTGCGTTGCGGCGCCGCACCGCAAAGATTTCACCGTATCAGCGGGCACACGAGCGGTGCGGCGCCGCAACGTTGTTATGTCGCAGCGGCGCCGTAGCAAAAAAATCGAAACGAACGAGCGTGTGACCTTCCTTGTGACACATAAACAACTGAGCGGTGCCGCTCCGACGTCGCAACGCATTCACCCCTCCCCACCTCGTCTCGGTGGTTGCAAGTCCGATGCGGCGCCGGAGCGCATCGTGTGACATGCCACAGATATTTCTATGTAAGACGACGCAGCGACACCGCTCCGGCGTCGCACCGCCGCCGCAACGCATCGTGTGCCCCCGCTATAATTCTTCCGATCATAAACAACTAACTGTCACAACACAAATGTCTCACAAATTTCGACAACAACATATTAGAAAATTGAACAATGCCGCGTACAAATACGAGTATCAGACGAACAGTTTGATTTATCATAATAAAATACCGAATAAAGGTAGGTAGAAAGGAGGATTCTTGGTTCAGAATTACACTGTTCGGATAAAACGTTTAAGATTTCGTTTTCTGAACGAAATGGAAAAGTACTTAATCACGTTTCAATGACTCACTCACTGATACTATCATATTGGATAGACTTATCTTCATTAGAGTGTAGTTGCCTCTAGTCTTTCGCTTACTAGTTCGATCAAATGTATCTAATGGTACGGCGGACCGTGATAGTTGACAGGCAAACCGATTATAATGTGCCACAAAGCAATTGATGTTTATCGTGAAAAATGCGTTTTTAAGTAGAGCAAGACTTGACGGTAATTAATATTTATAGTATTTGTTGTCAATAATTGTATTCGATGTCCCTTTAAGGCGTGATAGTGTATCCTATATGCAACTAATTAGTACCCCATGTACCCTAGGCAAAAGTCAGTAGATTTCAAGAAGTTTAATTTTTTATAGTTGTTCGAAAAATACCCAGAATTCGTTATTAACCTTTTGACCGCAACGGACGTCTGTGGACGTCAAATTAAAACGTGCTCACGACGCCTCCGACGGCATGGCACGTCGAAAACACCACTATTTTACAGTTCAAAAGTTTGACGTCCACAGACGTCCGTGGCGGTCAAAGGGTTAAATATTATTCATCTTTAAAGTATCAAATTGAATGCCTTTGATTCCCATATTTGTCGGGAACTTCGTGGAGTGAGCGCCATCTGTTGTCCGCCACCTAACTAACCATGACGTCAACATCGGACCACCACAGCCCGTTGGAGGGAGGAGACCGGCTCGCTCGGTGTGCCCGGGGGATTGCTTCTTGGACCGTACGACGGAACACTCGTCTAGAGTATTCTGTATAGATTAGCTGAAGAAGTCTGACCTTTTATATCTGACTAGCTTGTCCTTATTTTATGATCTTGTAATAACTTGTAATAATTATCTAAAGTATTATATTGTGATCTAGTTCATGTTACTAACACTAACCCAATTATAAGTACTCTCAGTGGTGGAGAGTCTATGTTGGTTTTATTTACTACATTTACCTTGCTCACAATCCTGACATACCAATATTAGCGATAACTGTAATGATAGAATCACTCCTTAACGATTAAATTGTAGTGTCGCTAACATCAGAAGTGGAACAAGAAAAAACCAGTCCACATTATGATTGTATACCCACATGTAAATATTTTATGATCTTTATACTCCCCTGTAGACGGACTGACAAAAACTTGATTATACGAGAGATTACAATGGTGAGACCGAGAAAAGGTGATAAATCCGGTGAGTCGTAACCATTTTATTATACCTACTTATGTGTGAAGGGAGTTTGATGAAGGAAATATAATATCAAAGGGTATTTATTCGAGTAAAATAAATATTAAATGTTATCTGTGTTTATTCGTGCAAAATAACAAAATATGGTATCTATATTTGATTCTGTAAATAAATGCGTTGCAGTCGCATTAGAGTTTGTCGCGAGATGCAACCAGGGTTGACCTGAGGCACCACCCGGTATGGCAAACCGGGGTTGGAACATGACGAAGCAATTGTTATAGGGCTGGAACCCAGGCGGGTGATGCCGCGATATGGCTAGATCCAAGGCGGGTGATACCATGTTGAGAAAGCAGGATCCCAGGCGGGTGATGCCAAATGAGTTGGCTAGATCCAAGGCGGGTGATGCTATAAATTGATAAATGAAATGCAATAAAAAAAAATGTTTTGAAAATATTGATACCTACCTATTTGTTTTTATTGGTTTGGCTATAATTCTTGTTACAGAATGGTGCAATATAGTTTATTGAAATTAAAAGTAGATTGTTATTACTTATGGTTTAAAATGTATTTATGTTGATAAATCCCAGGCGGATGATGCCAAATAACTTGGCTAAATCCAAGGCGGGTGATGCTATAAATTGATATATGAAAATGCAGTAAAAATGAATGCTTGAAAATATTGATCCCTATTTGTTTTTATTGGTTTTGCTATAATTCTTGTTGCAGAATAGTGCAAAATAGTTTATTTAAATTAAAAAGTAGTTTTGTTAGTAAGTACCTACAAAAAAAAAAAAAGTTTAAAATGTATTTTTGTAGATGAAAACGGAAATAGTACTTTTTATTGGTGATAATTGTTAAAGGTCTGGAACCCAAGCGGATGATGCCAAATAAGTTGGCTAAATCCAAGGCGGGTGATGCTATAAATTGATAAATGAAATAAATATTAAAGTTTCTAGTTATAAATAGAAGTACGTGTTTGATCGTTTTTGTAAATTAAACCCATGAGGGGGTAAAATTATAAGAGTTGAAAGTTTGTATGAATATCATTATTCCATGGGGTTACAAACTTGAAATTTGGCACAAAGACTCTTCAAAGTAAATAATTACTAAATACAGTGCTTTATAATATTATTGTAAATAAAATAAAGTGGCGACACAGCCTCACATATAGTATTGCTTATATTTTACTTGCGAAACTAGATAAAACATTTGTACCATAATCTACGCCACAATGGAAACACCAGCAAATGTGAATAAAGTTTGGAAAACAACTTGGTACGTTTAAGTGCAGCGAAAGCTCTTTAAATGCAAGTGATTCCAAGTGGTAAGCTCTAGGAAAACCAGAACTTAAGTGTGGCATAGTCCCTTTGAGTGCGGTTGACCTAGCAGTAATAGAGGCACTTGCTGATGGTTCAAATGCGTATTCTTCTCTCGTGTCAGCAAGAGCTGTGCGAAAACGGCCCATGCTGTGGTGAAAAGATTGGCCAGTCAGCAAGGTTGGTAGCGGGGCTGACTGCCCAGGGTGCGCCGGACGTACTTAAGTATCGTCACTCGTGGAGGCTCTTTTCATGCACCCTAAAGGCGTATTATGACTTTGTGAATCATTGAGATATTTAACAAAGAAATATTTTCAAGTGTTTATGCATAATAATAATTTATTGAATAACCATAATTTGATGTTTAACATTAGTAGAACTTTCTTATAGGCATCTGAGGTAGTATTTTATTTGCTTTTATAGTTATATGCTTCGTAGGAAGTGAAAATATTGAAATCTAATATTTGTTATGAAAAGTTATGAACGAATATACAACCAGGTTGATACGGAAATAAATATCAATTAGTTCAACCTAGGGTTGATGAGCTTGATGGCTCACGATGAGATATCAGGCTCTATTCGATTCAAACATTCTTTTATGCTTTTCATGTTGCTTTGGTCATGGACATGCACATGAGTAACATGATGAGTCAAAGATGAGTGATCAGGTGTAACCAATATGTGTACTGTATTATTTGATTCTGTTTAAGGTCCGAAGGTGACACTGAAGTTAGGCCTTGATATACCATAATCCTCGCCAGGATAGAAACACCAGCAAATGTGAATAAAGCTTGGAAAACAACTTGGTACGTTTAAGTGCAGCGAAAAGCTCTTTAAATGCAAGTGATTCCAAGTGGTAAGCTCTAGGAAAACCAGGGCTCTTAAGTGTGATATAGCCCCTTTAAGTACAATTGACCTAGCTGTAATAGAGTGGGCATTTGCTGATGTTTCAAAAGCGTATTATGGCTTGCGGTTCATACTTGCAGAACTGATGCTGGTTTTGTTTCAGTGTTTTACCTAGACTCGTGGGGCGCCTGGGGCATGCGCCTTGCAGGATGGCCGTGTCGGGAACTTCGTGGAGTGAGCGCCATCTGTTGTCCGCCACCTAACTAACCATGACGTCAACATCGGACCACCACAGCCCGTTGGAGGGAGGAGACCGGCTCGCTCGGTGTGCCCGGGGGATTGCTTCTTGGACCGTACGACGGAACACTCGTCTAGAGTATTCTGTATAGATTAGCTGAAGAAGTCTGACCTTTTATATCTGACTAGCTTGTCCTTATTTTATGATCTTGTAATAACTTGTAATAATTATCTAAAGTATTATATTGTGATCTAGTTCATGTTACTAACACTAACCCAATTATAAGTACTCTCAGTGGTGGAGAGTCTATGTTGGTTTTATTTACTACATTTACCTTGCTCACAATCCTGACATACCAATATTAGCGATAACTGTAATGATAGAATCACTCCTTAACGATTAAATTGTAGTGTCGCTAACATATTAACTTGTAGCTGATACTTTAAAAAAGCTTTCTGTGTATAAGAATGTTTCAAAATATCAACCAGTTGAAAGTTGCAGAGATGCATTGTATGACTAAGAACTATGTGACACAAAGAACAGAATTTGATGTTCCATTTGAAATAAAGATTTATTTATTTAATTTTACGACCAAATACATTACGAACGCGAACAATACATTAAAGTTACCCAAGAGGTAGAGGGGGGGAGACATTCTTAGCGTGGGATTACGTCGTTCGGATCAGACGTTACTAGAGATTTAGTTACCTAGGAACGGAGAGAGGTAGGGAGTTTTACGAGAAAAATATATTATTGATCACAGGTATACAGCTTGCAAAAGATTTTATAGCTTGAGTATAATTGAAAGAGCTGAAGAATAGAGGAGATTTCAAAGAATATCTTACTTAGAAGAATCTGATGACACGTTTGGTACAGTGGCTGGGTGATTGGATTCTGCGCTACGGGTCGGGTTCGATTAGGTCGAGTGGGCGTAGACGCTACGGGCTACGAGCGTAGTAGCAAGCGCGTGGGCGCGTAGCAACGCTGTTATTGTAAATATTTGTATGGCCTATAGACAGTTGTTCCGGGTTTGGACGTTTGTGTATGTGAGGTTTTTGTCTGTAAATGCACCCACACGGGCACACAGGAAAGACACAGGGGAAAGAATAGAAAGGGGATGTTTAAAAAGAAATACAATCGCATTTCATATTATTTGTATGATAAATTGTTTTTGTATTTAAATAAATAGAGAATGTACTCGTACCTCTTGTTTCCAGCAATTTGAGTCGTAGCCGTTGTTATAGGTTTCAGCTGAAAACCCAACTCTGTAATCTTCCTGCAGCATATGCTGTGCTGAAGCCTTTTGGTCACATAATAGCAAACCGAGCCTACATTAATGCCGTAGCATTTTTTTTTAAATTGTGTTTGTTGTGATGTATTGTGATGACCAATAAACATTATTCTTTCTTTTCTGTCTTTTTTTCGTAAATATTCACTGAGGGACGAAGTTTCTTATTGCGTACTAGCTGTACCCAGCATGCGTTGCAATTCACTTTTTCCTACTTACTACCTACCTACTACCTACCTTCAGAAATAAAATCAAAATAGTAAAAAACAGTTAAAACCATTTTCATGCATGCGGTAAACAAATGAAGAAGATGGGCATACAGAGATAATTTCGTTTTAAAAAAAAAAATAGCGAAATCGGTCCAGTCACTCACACACGCGTGATGCCGTGACCAAGGGAAATAGGGATTAATTTGTCTACATATAGATTAAGATATAATCCTAATTAACTCACCATTAATAGTTTTTTTGTGTACATTAAGTATTAAATAAAAAAAAAATATATATGTCGGAGGAGTGAAGTAAACGGCTTGTTTACGTACTAGTGGCGCCATCTATTTGTGTTTGAGATACTCTAGTCGATTAATCAAATCGATAACAGCTGTCATTGAGTCAGTAGTTCTAGCCAAGGTTGTCAAATGAACTGTCACATGTGACGTTTGACATCTGTCAGATGTCGAGGTGAGACTAGTGTGCTAGTGACACGACACATTTGACATCGAGAGCTCGACCGCGCCGGGTGTGCGCACTGATTCTAACCAACCACGTGCAACATGGCGGACACCGATGATATTTCGGATAAATCCCTCTGCATCTCCGACATATATTATTTATAATGTTTAAATATCCGCCACTACATAGTGCGTTTGATCATTCTTAAAATATACAATAAACGGAAGATGTACTTTGTAGAATGCAAATAAAGAATATGAATATAAATTTCCGAGTAGACTGCTATAATTCTATGTCTGCTTAAGCCGTTACTATTTATTAGTCTTATATTATTACTCACATGTATTACAATATATACGACAGAACATAACATTCCCCAACTCAATAACAAATGAAACTAGAACAGCCTCAATGTTTCGACCCGCCATAATTACGTACGAGCTACGCGACTGCTACGCGTGGGCGTAGACGCTACGGGCTACGAGCGTAGTAGCTAGCGCGTGGGCGCGTAGCAACACTGTTATTGTATATTTTGACGGCGTCTAGCAATCAGCTGATGCGTTTGTAACATAGTAAATTACATAATATACACTGTGTAGTAAATTGTTTGTGAACATAGCATCACGCTTACTGTGTCAAACGAGGTAAGCAGAGTTATGGGTATTACTAAAAAAGTTTAAATAAAAAGTACGGTATTACAATTATCGCAATCTAATAAGTCAGATTTTACAACTGTCAAAATACGTTGAGTATTGTCAAGCTAGGTAATTGGCTAAATGCAATGTCATAGATTCTTTTTTTGAGGGAAGAGCTGTATTTCCGATACAGGTGTACACCTAGTTCGGATGCAAACGTTTCTTTGTTACGAAGTACTGTTAGCCTAATAACCTGATAACATAATACAATTTTCTCCATTAGTGCTTTATAATGTGTGTAATATTTTTTGTGAAATAAATAAATAATTAATTACTATTATTAAATTATTAAGTTTTATTAATTAATGAACACTAGTAATACTTACTATTTAAACAGCTATTCCCTACATTTTGACGAGTTATGCGAACATAAATGTAGGGAACAGCTGATTTTTTTTCGGGATTTCAGGTTTGGTCCCAAAGTAAAAGTTGTTCATAATGATGAATACAGTGACCCCTTAGAGGGTTGTGCGTTATTTATGTTACACTTGTATATTTTGTATATAAAAGGAGAAGCTGACTGACTGATCTATCAACGCACAGCCTAAACCGCTGGGGTTAGAAACTTGATTTTTTTACAGTAGGTTCCTTTTTTAACGTAGGCATCCACTAAGAAGGGATTTCTCGAAATTCAACCCCTAAGGGGGTAAAATAGGGGATTTAAGTTTGTATGTAAGTCCTTCATTTTTAAAGTACGGCGCATGAAATTAAACATTAAAGTTTTTGGTCAAAAAAAGTGTTTGACAGTTTTTGGAAATTCAACCCCTAAGGGGTTAAAATAAGTGTTGAAAGTTTGTATGAGAAATCTGGTGCTTTTGAAGTAAGAAGCATGGAATTAAATATTGAGGCTTTTGGTGAGAAATAAACAAACACGTGTATGAGGGTTTTTAGAAATTAATCCCCTAAGGGGTGAAATAGGGAATTAATGATTTTTTGAAGTTAAAACCGTCAAACAAATAACAGGGTTTCTGGTTAAAAATAAATGTACACGTGTTTGAGCGTTTTGAGGGTGTAAAATTTCATGCAAGCGAAGTTGCGGGCAAAAGCTAGTTAGTAATAAAAAGGCTATCTTTCTTCAAGATCAAAGAAGTGCAACTTCTGTTCTTATTTATTTTGTGGTATTACCTATTATACTCCGGCAACTGTAGTAAGGGTTTACCCAAACGTTTGGTATGGACAGCTGGCGTCAAAGACATTAATCAAGATAATGCGGGTACGAAGATCAATCACATGGGGATAAAACTTCTTTGATATTGTTCAAGGTCAAAGGGGATTGTAAAAAAGAGGTGGGCTTAATGTCGTTTGATGTTCGTTTTCATTTAATATTTAAAAAAACTAATATGAATCTGGTAACGTACGACCGGATATATCAAACTATACAAGGTTAGTCAGAAAAGGGGGTACTAATCTGAAAGGGTGTTAAACTACCCATAATAATGAATAACTTTTGTTCTACAACTTTCCCCAAAAGTCAATAGTTTAAGAAAAATGGATGTTCAAAATTCTCAAAAAAAATACGTTAAAATATATCTATTCTCATCTATGATCAGGTGTGTTTACATTTTAGGTCATATTTGGGTTCAGGGATTAGAAGTTCCATTTTCTGAATTCGTATCGAAATTAGGGACGAAGAATTTTTGAAAAAAGCAAATTGAATATAATTTTTACTCTTGCGTTAAAACTGTCATCAGTGGTAGAAGTGGCCCGCGGATTAGTAATCCCTTTTCCGACTAACCTTGTAACTTCCAGTATGAGCTGATCTCGCATTGTATAGGCTTTCAGTACAATGAGAGGTCAGCTACTGCATGTGTATAGCTTGATATGTAGCTATTTATACAGGGTTACAGGGAAAGTTGTACTGAATATTAAAGGACGTTATTATTCAGGTAATTTCTGATGGATTTGATCCTATATTAAGGTATCCGAAACTTAACCGCTATGGAGATATTGAATTTCAAAGATATTTTTTATGTTGTGTAGTACAACACTTGGGCTTATTCAAATAACATTTTTTAAGATTTTATGAACATATCTAGTAGATGTTATACCTTTTTGAATAGCTAAAGAGACGTAAAAGTTTTTAAAATTATTTGCAGAATAGTCCATACATTTTTGTATGTTAAATGGCCTGAATAATAACGTCCTTTAATATTCAGTACGACTTTCCCTGTAACCCTGTATATCTAGTGTTGAGTGATTAGGTATATTAAATAACTAGCTGTTGTCTGCGGTTTCTCTCGCATCCTAGAAGAAGATTCGTTAATCGTTATAAACGAAGACGCAAGATGAAAATGAAAGCGCACTGGTGTAGACATAGCTTAACGAACGGTCACTCACTCTCGGCCTGACCGCGGCAAGCGCAGCTTAATCTTGTAGATCATATAATCCGCGCAGTTGTTAATTAGCCCCTCAAGTACCATAAAGTAAATAAAAACTGGAAAAAAATCGTCCATCAACCCATTAACATCCTGTGTTAAACATACACACATCAAAAAAAGTTTGCGATCACTAGCATAATTATGTATGTGATGATTCCGAATTCAAAGTCCAACTGAAATCTGATTTATATTTATCTAAATAACTATCAATCTATATTTATCATGATAATTATCGCTTTGAATCCCGATTAGAAAATTCGGCTTCAAAAAGGCTACATAATTTTTCAAAGTGATCGCAGTCTTTTTTTTATGTGTGTATCAACCCTATGCTTTTGCAATTCCCAGCCGTACACAAATACACACAAAAATACCTCCAAAATAAACTACGCCAAGAATAAATGCAAGCAATTGCTGTAATACTGAATAATATCACACATTCGTCTAGCTTGTCGGTGGGTGCCTCTGGGATTTGAGAGGAGAATTCATTGCTCGCTGCTATGATACCCTGGTAACTGTTAGACAGTCGTAAATATTATAGACCCGAATCAGTGCTTCTTACCTCAACAAGGGACTTAGCTAGCAATCAAAGTATAATAAATAACATCATGCCTTTATTCCCCGAATGGTTGGGCAAAAGTGTACAGTACAACCTCATTTTTCCGTTATATTTAAGTCCCATGTAATTGGAGGCGAGCGCATTGCCATCAACCGGGCACAAATCCAGACTCCGGGCTGCTACTGAGAAATACCACACGGAAAAACCCAAAAAAATGTCACGCTTAGCGGGTTAAGGGTGGCTTGAGGAGTCAACCCTTAACGAGCATGTGCACATAAAATCAGAATCTACCAAGAAGCAGAAGCAGTTTAGCAGGAGTGTACTTACTGAATAATAATGAAAACACTTTTAACCATACATTACATACCGCACAGGTTTCATGTCCAATTTGTTCGCTGTCTCAGCAATCAAACTCTGGAACGCGCTTCCCCTCGATATGAAAAAAGCTCCGAGTAAATTCATTTTCAAACGTAAAATTCGGGAATATTATTTAAAATCGCTGCAACCCTAGTCTAACGAAGTAACTGTCCATCATAGTTATAAATATGTATTCCGATCACTGGTAATAAGTGACCACGTAATGTACCACAGACATACGAGTACATACATTAAAACTGGAATCGACACAATATTACCTTCCCAATACACGACTGTACCAAATTACCCATACAATTTGGTGACCATTTAAAAAAGAATCAGTGTTATCTATTCACGCGTCACTGGTGACATCACGGACTCATGTCATACGATAATATCGATAACCCGTTAGTTAATGTTCGATGTAATTATCGATGTATAGGGATGTTGACGACTTTGCAACTTGGCCAGCAAAAAAGGGATGACACAGGCAAATGCAGGGTTGGTTATTGTTGAAAGTTTAGGTGAGTGCATTAATAATAATCTGAACGTGATAGATCGATCAGAGCGTCTCACAATGATTGTTGATATCACTGTTCCGCATAAACTGTGAATCTCGTGACAGCCGAGAAAGATAAAGAAATTATCAAGACTTGGCACACGAGGTTGTCGCCATGTGGGATGTTGATTCAGCAATCATTGTGCCGATAGTCGTTACGGCCAATGGTTTAATAGCCAAGAGCCTCGACCAACATCTAAAGAGGCTTTCGTTGGGCGGCTGGATCAAGGGTCTGATACAGAAAGCGGTACTTTTGGACACGACGCGTATTGTTAAGAAGTTCCTCTGTCTGAGGCCCTGACCACCGATGGCTTGGATCCTGTTCCCGATGCCGGTGGGCTACTATATTTTTAAATGTTTTTGTTTTTTTATCCGGAAATTTAAAAAATGTAATTTTATATGTCTTTAAATGAATAAAGGGAATTATAATCTGAATAATAACGAATTGCTTCAATCAATACTTTCAGAAGCTCTTACTGAATAGTTGGATCAAGGGCCTGATAAAGAAGGCGGTTGTCTTGAAGATAGCACGCATCTTGAGGAGATTCCTCACTCTGTAACGCTACCACCACCGGTAGCTTGAGTCTTACCACCTCGCTGCGGGTGGAGCACTTTTTTAATACATATTGTGCTAAATTATATTTTTATAGTGTAGTTATATATTACACAGATTTCAAGTAAGTACTTGTTTTTAAGGTAGCAATACAAAACTTAGTTACAATAACTAACTGTACGCACGGCTACACATCAAGCTATAGATTTCCAGTATAAGTTGATCTCGCATTGTATAGGATTTTCTTACAGTGAGAAGTCAGTGTAAACTGGAAATGTATAGCTTGATGTGTAGCCGTGTGTACATACTGACTGAATGCTTGCTTGCAAAAACATTAATCATTCTTTTAGTTTTCTTTACAAGCGATTTGCGACACTAAGTCGAGAAACGGTTGCGACTAAGAACAAAATAATCAACACGAGCCACAAGCGCCGGACTAACTTTACCATACATTTCGCAGGGATGCCAAGGACTCGCCGCACACGTGTGACCAGTGGCGACCGCTCGAACTGTGTGGAACAGATTGTGGCCGGCCACTTGTGTGCGAGTTGCCTGAAGCCGTGTACGCACAAGCGAACACGAACATCGTGAACACGAATATAACACATTGTTTACAAGTGCGTAACACTACCGAACAGTGTGTTCGGCGAACACCTTCTTAGTGATTCGTGTTCGATGTTCGTGTTCGCGACGTTCCTGTTCGTTCGTGCGTACACGGCTTAGGATCTCCAATATTTTCCTATCCTTTTCAGACAACGAGAGCAATATTCATATCAGGCAGTTAACTGATTTAAATCCATGAATACATTATTTACTTTGAAATAAACAAATAACTCAAATAAGTCTATCAAAGGGACACTGAAAAGTTGTTTTGAGCGTATTAAAATATTCAATGAATAAAACTTAGTACTTACTTCGTTTGATTTCGTATTTTAATTTCAAAGGGAACGCATAAGCCTTGAACCGCAAATGCACATACATAATTATAAAAGTAATTTAATGGTGGGGAAAATATAAAAGGAATTTTTGAATTATTTTTGGGAAATAAACGCTACTTCAATTTATTAACGATATAAGAGCGATTACGCACTGCATTCGATCTGAATCCGTGAAAATACGGATACAAAAAACTCGGACCGAATTCGGATATTGCTTTACGCACTGCATCCGATCCGAATCCGTGAAAATACCGATCTAGAGTAAAAATCTCGGACCGAATTCGGATGTTGCTTATGCACTATTCCGATCTCTGATTTAAATTCAAACAATTCAGGGGCCATCTTTGGCATATCCGTTTGGCGTCTGTTTTGAATCTGAGGTAATGCGAAAGCGTTCATACAAACAGAAACTCACGGATGACGGATAGAAATCGGATGACGGATGCCGGATATAGTGCGTAAACTACCATACGAATAGTTCTATGGCTACTTCGGTCCGTCAATTATTGTTCTTCCGAATTAGAAACTCACGGATGACGGATAGAAATCGGATGACGGAGGCCGGATGTAGTGCGTAAACTACCATACAAATAGTTCTATGGCTACTTCGGAACGTATTTTCACGGATTCAGATCGGATGCAGTGCGTAACCGCTGTAATTGTAAAATAAGTTTTTTTTTGTTATTTCTTCCGTCTTTAATTAATACTTTAAGCAAATGAGTTGGAAATATACATAGGCTGGAACGGAGTGACTCCAGCGAGCCATCTACTCCATATTCTTGTTTAAATCACCACAGATTGGTGGATTATTATGATGTCTTTCCTTTTTAACCTCTTCGTATAACTTCAAGCGCAGTAGCCATGTCGTTAGGGTGTAAAGCCTGAATGAGTACCTACTCAATACAAGCTTAGTTTTAGTATATACTAAACCTGAAACTAGTTTGTTCAGAATCAATCCACTTTTTTTTCATAAGTTTCAATTTTATTTCAGTAATTTTCTATCCATAACAGTTGACGGGAATAGACACCTTGTGGCTTGAGTCGGTCCTCTCGGTCAGTTTCCGTGTATTAGACAACCCCTGCATAGCACATCTCAGGCATTTCACACTTTTATAGGGAACTTAACGCGACATAAACTAAGGTGTAACTTGGAGATTTATTAAAAAAACACGTATTCAGGCAGTTCTGATGGAAATCTTGTTGGGGTGTCTCGGTTTTCACATAAAGTGAAAATAAGGTTGTATAAATAAGCTTAGAATTTATCGAGCAATGTTGACGAGTGTACCGTTAAAGATAACAACAAAACAAGTGGCAACAAGTTAAGAAAACATGTGGGTTACAGGAAAATGTAGTAGCTTTCTACTGAAAAATGTGTACCCTCCGGTCTCGCGTATCTCTCCAAGAAACTCACTAAAGGTTTAGAAGTGCGAATGCACACAAAGTGAGTCTCTTAATTTCTGCCCGGGCGTATAAAATAAAGACAGCGTCAACCTAAATTCCGGAGAAGAGGATAAAAGAGAGATATTTACTTAGAAAACCAAAAAGATCTGGTGGAATTTCCTTGTTCAAAGTTAATGCCCGTTACTATCAAAAACAATATTTCATAAACCATACCAACAAAACGCGAGCAAATTGTTAAAAACACAACCGTCAACCGTCAAGCGAATTCCAAGGAGGCATAAATCCTTTTCCGTCGGACTTTTTTAATAAGCATCAAGGTGTGGCGGGGCGGTGGGGGGCGCGGGGCAGGGACAGCTCGCCCCAGACGCCCGCCTACGCGCGTCGTTGCGGACGTCTCCACGTCCCGCCCTTCGTCACAGTTCGCCAGCGGTGGGCCGCGTGCCCGCCGCGCCGCCGCGACCGATAAATATATGAACAGTTTTCGTATTTTCTACCTATTTGTATTTTAATAGTTAAGTTAAAGGTGAGTGTTATATAAGTGATTTTTAAGTAAAGTTTCGTGTTTTTTGCTGGTGTATTTTTTGTTGCTTTATCGTTATTTTCTGCGTTTTACATTAATTTTGTATTTTTTTTGAGTGAAATGGTTTTGTTGCTATCTTTATTGTGAAATTAAAATTATTATTGAGTGTGTGAACATGTTTTAATTCAATTTTGCGCAGTGTACGTAAATATTATTTAAAAAATTTAATAAATCAATAATTTATGGAGCAATTTCAAAAAAAGTAATACCTTCTTAACTAAATATAATTGAAATTAAAGTGTTCATAAATTGTGTTGCTTACATCTGCTACCAATAAAATTGTCATTACAATTTAATGGAATTCATAATTGATTTACGGAATATACCAAGACATATAATTGAATAAACCGTTATCATTAAATTACATTTAAATTGAAACATGTTCTATTAAAATTAACGGCTGGGCAGTTAAAGTACCTCCTAATTAATTCACATCAATTAACGAGATCTTAAAAGCTCAAATTCTTGAGCAAAAATAATAGCTCTTCCCTGGAGTCTCAAGATGCCATAACATTTGTCAAAACTGATTTACAATTTAATATTAAAATGTCTTAAAGACAATTTAATGTATTTTTTTATTTATTTGACGTGAACTTTAATAATGGCCGAGATGTTTAGGTTTGTTAGATGAAAATAATGAAATGTTTTAACGCTTTTCAACGGAACTGAAATATTATAACTGATGTGAATTGTTATGTCAATAATCCCGCGCATTTTTATTAACAAAGAGAACACTTCTGGATAAGTTTTAGCGAGACAATTCAATAATAAACCTTTGGCTATAATAAAGAGGTTTTTTTATAATTATTCAATTATGTGTTAATATAATAATGACTTGGATTCACGATTTTACCAGATAAACGACCAGATCGTCAGACAATGTTCTAGCTGCTGGGTTATTGGCATTTGTAATTAATATGTATTGAAAGATAACGTTTATTTATTTAGTTAGTTGTAATACATTTTGTAGTTCATGTTTAGGATTGTATAAATGATTGTGTACTCTCGTGCATTTTCTTGAAAATGCCCGACTAGTTCGGTCCGCGTCCTCGCTGAGTGAACTGTTCATGATTGAGGGCTCCGGTCGAGTTCGAAACTAGTCGGGCAATCCCAATAAAATGCATGTGAGTAAAGCCTCTACTCCTTAATATTTATAGGCGATCAAATTGACACTTGTTAATTAAACACCTTGCCAATGTCACAACGCGTAGCGGAGATTCATTTTCCCGATATTGGCTATTTTACTTTTTTACGTTACGGTAATTTTACGGACCTCCTTTAACATAATACCTAAGTCCACTTTTTTACGTTACTGTAATTTTACGGACCTTCTATAGCCCTTCATCTGTGACGTTTTATTCGCGACATTTTGCGGGTTTGTGAAGTTTAATTCGCGGGGGTCAGCAGAGTTACGGCGAGTCTGATTAAAACGTCATTATCTCTTAAGTTACGATAGCTCTACAAGTTATATCGTTGGAATCGTAGTCCACTTTTTTTAAGTCACGGTAATTTTACGGACCTCCTTTAACATAATAAGTCCACTTTTTTTAACGTTACTGTAAATTTACGGCCCTCTTTTAACATAATAAGTCCACTTTTTTCATGTTACGATAATTTTACGGACCACCTTTAACATAATAAGTTCACTTGTTTTTACGTTACTGTAATTTTACGGACCTCCTTTAACATAATAAGTCCACTTTTTTTACGTTACTGTAATTTTACGGACCTCCTTTAACATAGTAAGTCCACTTTTCTTTTACGTAACTGTAATTTTACGGACCTCCTTTAACATAAGAAGTCCACTTTTTTACGTTACTGTAATTTTACGGACCTCCTTTAACATAGTAAGTCCACTTTTCTTTTACGTTACTGTAATTTTACGGGCCTCCTTTAACATAATAAGTCCACTTTTTTTACGTTACTGTAATTTTACGGACCTCCTTTAACATAATAAGTCCACTTTTTTTACGTTACTGTAATTTTACGGACCTCCTTTAACATAGTAAGTCCACTTTTCTTTTACGTTACTGTAATTTTACGGGCCTCCTTTAACATAATAAGTCCACTTTTTTTACGTTACTGTAATTTTACGGACCTCCTTTAACATAATAAGTCCACTTTTTTTACGTTACTGTAATTTTACGGACCTCCTTTAACATAGTAAGTCCACTTTTCTTTTACGTTACTGTAATTTTACGGGCCTCCTTTAACATAATAAGTCCACTACGGTCCCACTGCTGGGCATAGGCCTCTTCTCAATATGAGAAGGGTTGCGTCAGACGTTTTGGACCCCTTTCAGATGTGCAGGTTGTCTCACAATATTTTCCTTTACCGTTAACGCAAGAGATATAATCAAATTCTGATCTGAACGAAAAGTCATAGTTGCTGGCTGGGATCGAACTCAGACTCAGTGTTCAATCGTTAGGCTATCACTGCTGAATGATGATCGATTTAAAAAAAAATAGTTACGAGTAAATAGACCATACACAAATAAACCTCCAAAATTTATTTAGCAATTCAGTAGACGAACAGACGTACAAAGTCATTCACCCTAAAACAGATGAATATAGTTTATATTCAGAATAGACTACAATACAATAGTTTGGTATAGTTATATTGAAGTTAAGTTGCGGGATCTAAATGAGAGGTTTAATTAATACGGTACTCGAGCGCTCAGTTAGCGACTTGTCACTACGCGGTATAACATAACTACTTATACTACGTACTATGTATGTATATATTTCTGAACATGTTTTACTAGAGGAGAATAGATTATTAGTGGATATGAATAAGTTATGCCTTGCAGTGCCACCACCGGTGACGGTACTTAAATACGTCCGGCGCACTCTGTTCAGTCAGCCCCGCTACCAACCTCGTTGACGGGTAATCTTTTCACCACAGATAAAGAAAGAGCGAAAAGAAAGAAGAAGATATGCCTTTCATAATAGATGCCCGCTGAAATAGTAATTAGTGTTTTCCGCCCGCCCTAAGATACTAGATTATACTATATAGGTTAGGTATATTGTAGGGTATGCTATTTTAGGTTTTCATAATGTTCTGCATTTTGATATATATTTTGTTATTGTATTATATTGTATATGTATTTTATTGTAATTTATGTTTATCTGGTGAATTTGTAGTTTACTGAGTACAACATTGTGAAATCATATTTTTTTTGTGCCTAAATCTAAAAAAAAGGTTGACTGCCTAGAAAGGTTGAATGCCTTATACCAGTCAACCTTTATAAGGCTAACGGCATTAAGTCCGCTTTATTTACCACCATAGCGCATGGAAGTATAAAAAAAAAATACTAGGGCGGTAAAAATAATAACGATTTCAGGGCGCCAATTGTGCAACAGTAGTAGTAATAGTTCAAAATAACTTGTAAAGATTCCCAGGTTATTTAGATAAATACTACAGATAGTTGAATTCACGAAGACGCACCCCACTATTTTGTGTGTGGTGTAGCGGTGGAGTGCGTATGCACTCAGCTCTTATTATCATCTATACAGGGTGTTAACGAATTCGTGTAATTCCTTAAAACCACATGATCTACTACTGATGTAGACAGGCCCCGCACGGGATTTAGCTAGATTAAAAATAAAAATATTAAATTATTATTTTTTCATGCGGCTTTGTTACCGATCGTATCTAAACCACCTAATAAGGATTCAGTAAAATAAAAAGATTTTTTTTTTTTGCAAAAAAAATGTTTTATTTTTAAATTAATGGAAGCACGGCGACTCGGCTGGCAGGCACGACTAACGCGATATCGTTCTTTGTAGTCAGATAACTCAAGGCTCTAAAATGACTCAGAAATAGAAAATCAAGATTTTTTTTTGAATATTTTTTCTGTTGGTTTTCAGAAATTCCCATTTAGGGTTAATCTGTGTCACCAGTAGATCACGTGGTTTGAAGGAATTACACGAATTCGTTAACACCCTGTATAATATATTATTTAAAAAGAGAAGCTGACTGACTGACTGACTGATCTATCAACGCACAGCCTAAACCGCTGGGTGTAGAAACTTGAAATTTTGACAGTAGGTTCCTTTTGTGATGTAGACATCCATTAAGAAGGGATTTCTCGAAATTCAACCCCTAAGGGAGTTAAATAGGGGATGAAAGTTTGTATCGAAAATCGTCACTAACGGGTTGAAAATTTCACGCAAGTGAAGCTGCGGGCGAAAGCTAGTCTTATATACTTAGTAATTTCCTGAAACACATTCATATTTATGATTACTTACGGTTTATTGACTGATCGCCGCGTGATCAGCTCATGATTAAGGCCTCATTTACGGAGACGCGGGGCGTCGCGCCTCGTGTTTCGCGGCGCGGCCCGCACTCAATTCAAACATTCAACATTCAACAACAAACGTTGTATGAGAACGTTTACGGACAAGCGATTTTACACGCGTTTGCTTGAAATGCAGGCGGAGCCCGCGGATGGCATCGCCGCGTCGCACGCGACGATTATCGCGGCGGCGCACGCAGCTTTGCGACCAGCTATTCCTGCAATTCGCCGTTCACGGTAGAACGTAGTGACACCCGCGGCGTGGCCCGTGACGTCACACGCCCCGCATCTACATAAACAACATCGTACATTGCCATATGTTTGTGTTTGTGTTTGTGTTTGCGCGTGTGATGATGCGGGCCGCATGATGCGTCCGCCGCTCCGTAAACAGAATAAAAAATATACTTTAAAAAAAAGTGAAAACCGACTTCAAAGAAAAACTAAAAGGAGTAAAATAATTACCATAATATAAAATTAACAGTTTCAGAAGTCGGTGGCTTCTATTTGTTTCAGTGTAGAGTTGCAACGACTTCTGAAACTGTTAATTTTATATTATAGTAATTATTTTACTCCTTTTAGTTTTTCTTTGAAGTCGGTTTTCACTTTTTTTTAAAGTTTATTTTTTATTAAATACGTTTTAGTGTCATAATTTTAACCCCTTCCTTCATAACCCTTCTTTTTGGCTTTGACGTAGTCGGGCATAAAAAGTCCTTTCAAATGATACCTTACACGATATTATGAAAACATTCCAAAGGGGGGGGGGGGGAGACACGCACCCCCTCCTCTTTTTCAGTAGTCAGTTTCCAACAACAAATATAAACAAAGCAATATTAGTAATTTGAGAATTTTGCTTTGATCCGATGAGGAGTTCCGTTCCATATCTCTGAAGTTCATGGTCTAATCATAACAAAATTTAAATGGGACCAATCGGGAAGTATACCCTTTCGAACAAAAAAAGAATTTTTCAAATCGGTTCATAAATGACGGAGATATGAGGTAACAAACATAAAAAATAAAAATACAACCGAATTGAGAACCTCCTCCTTTTTGAAGTCGGTTAAAAATTGTACGACGCGCCGCGAGACGCCACGCCGCACGCGACGCGCGACCCTTCGCGTCTCCGTAAATGAGGCCTAAGGGCTCCGTTTGGGTCCGAAACTAGTCGCGCAATCCCGAACATTTTTCACGTGAGTAAACCGTAACTAATCATAAACGTCTCATATAGGCCCACATGCACTACGACTCGCTGAATGCATTAAGTGCTAAGTACATTTGAAATGTCATTGCATTTCAATCAATTGTTTGAATTTGATAGAGATTTAAGTATGTTTAGCACTGAATGTATTTAGCGAGTCGTTGTGCAAGCGGGCCTAAGTATGCGAATGCACATTAGTGCGTAACGATAGAACTAACACGATATAAATTTATAATGCATACTTGTACTATAGCAATTTAGACAAAGAGTGGGGTGCGTTTTCGTGTATTTAACTATCTGTATAGTAACTGACTTCTTTATGTGAAGTGGAATCTAATTTTCTTCCTACTCCTACTTTTTTTCTTTGCTGATTAATTTCTTTGAGAGCTTCAAGACAGTTCAATCATTTCCCCAGGACATGTCGAGCTCCCATTCCTTTGTTACGGCATTTTTCTGGTTGGTAGTTAGTAGCAGTTATTTTGTGTACTTAATCTGTTGGCAAACAAGCCGAACGGCCCACTTCATGGTAAGTGGCTACCGCTACCATTTATGATCTACTACTGGTGTAGATAGGTCCTGCACGGGATTTAGCTTGGTTACAGGTAAAAAAATAAAAATCTTTTTAGCTATGTTAAGGAGACATGTCAATTTTTATACTATATTGAGATCTTTCCAAAATTTGACCTTCAAGCATTCATAACTTTTTTTTGCATTATTTTAGTAGTTTTTTTATTATTTGTTAGTAGTCACAAAAATTGGTGATTAAAATATGTACTTCGGAACTTCCCTCAAACAAGGGTTAAAAAATAAGACAGAAGGCTTTTTAAAAAAAAAACTAAATCACCGTATTTTTTTATTTCAGATTGAATTTGATCGTAAAGTTTTTTTTAAGTATTTTTTTATATTTTGTGCTATCTTATTTTTAACCCTGTTTTGAGGAAATTTCCGACGTATTTTAACCACAAATGTTTATGACTACCAACCAATAATAAAAAAATACTAAAATAATGAAAAAAACGGAAGTTACGAATGCTTGAACGCAAATTTTGAAAAACTCTTAATGAAATATAAAAATTGACATATCTCCTAAACTATAAAACTAGTAGGGGAAAGTAGGTCTAATAATTAGCAAATGACCTCCTCTATGTAGGTATATGCGAATTTGCTATGGCAGATCCAGTCACCCTGTATAGTTCTACTATGAGTTGATCTCGTATTGAATAGGATTTCCGAACAAAGAGAGTTCAGTTTATACTGGAAAGTACAGCTTGATATGTCACCGTGTATACAAAAAATATGTATGTTTTTCTGGCTTGTTACTGTTAATAATGCGCGGATGAACAGTAGATTCTAGTATCCGGTTTCCTTTAAGGAACTTGCGTATAGAAACTGCTCTTCCGTTCGCTAATTAATGAAGTATTATCAGCGCAACTATGACTCAAGCAGTTTCGTCAAACATAATGACGAAAGCTACTTTCGTTCAATTGGCAACTCTCACAGAAACGTAAATACGTTCAATAATGTGGATGCTGCGTATCTTAAGTTCGTTATAATTAATGTTTTTAAACTTTCGCGATTTGTACACATTATAAAAGTATTGAACGGGTCTACTCGCGTAAAAAATTTTAAGAGGCACAAAATACCAATAGGGTATTTGACTGAAAAAATCTAATTAGTCCGTCAGTTAGATTATCAAAAAATATTTGACCCGTATTTTTTCTTTTGTTACGTAAACCAAAACTGACGAAGATACGACACTTTTAAAATTGGCAACACGTCACAAGCAAGTACAATTTATACTTGCTTCTGACGTCACAAGCCCCTACACTCGAGTTATGATGCGTTTTATCTTACCAAATATTCATAGATATAACAAAAGAAAAAATACGTGTCCATTATTTTTCAAAACTCTAACTGGCGGACTAATTAGATTTGCAATTTATTGATATTGTCAACATACACACAGGAGGAGCTCGTGGATAAATAATTACAGCCGCATAGACCGATCTTCCGGGTTAGGCCACGCTTGCCGAGGTTGGTCTGTGGATGGGTGACCATTTACCATAGCGAGTTTCCTCCGTGCCTCGGAAAGCACGTAAAGCCGTTGGTCCCGGCTGTCATTTGTAGATCTTTGACAGTCGTTACTGTTGGTCAGAAGCCAGAAAGTCTGACAACCAGTCTTACCAAGAGTATCGTATTACCCAGTTACTGGGTTGTGGAGGTCTGATAGGCAGTCGCTCCATGTAAAATACTGAAATACTGGTATTCAGCTGCATCCGGTTCGACTGGAAGCCGACCCCAACATAGTTGGGAAAAGGCTAGGCAGATGATGATGATATTGGTATGGAAAGTTATAAACACTGAAACTGGTCAAATGAGTCCTAGGGATCCTGAAATATCTTTGAAAATTGAAAATAAAACTTTATCGGAAAAGGTAGAAGTTGCTAATGCATTTGAATTATTTTTTTCAAATATCCCAATCGAAGTCACGAAGTCACTTGACTCGTCACCATCAGCAGCGGAATCGTTGTTGAAACAATTTTTTTCTAAAGATATTCCAAATTTCGAGTTTAAACATGTTACACCACTTGCAGTTGTAAAAACTTTTAAAAGCTTAAATGTTAAAAACACTGAAGACCTGTGGGGTATTTCTATTAAGGTACTTGAATCCATTATTGGTTGTATAGCCCCGACTCTTGCAAAAATATTTAATCTTAGTATAGATAGCGGTAATTTCCCTGATCTGATGAAACACAGCAAAGTTATCCCAATTTTTAAATCAGGCTGCAAGCATAATCCCTCTAATTATAGACCTGTTTCAGTGCTTCCATCATTAAGTAAGATCTTTGAAAAAATTATGCTTGAACAGATGTTGTCTCATTTTAATAAAAATAGGATTTTACACGATTGACAGTTTGGCTTCACGAAAGGTAGATCGACGACAGATGCGGGTGCGAAATTAGTCACTCATATCTTGGAGGCTTGGGAAGGGTCGCAGGATGCTGTTGGCATCTTCTGTGATCTTTCCAAGGCTTTTGATTGCGTGGATCATAAAACGCTCATTTGTAAGTTAAGTCACTACGGGATTCGTGGACGTCCTCTGGAACTGGTGTTATCCTATCTTTCCAAAAGACAACAAAAAGTAGGCATATCTGGCATAACATCTTCAGGGTCTCTAGTAAAAATGGGCGTGCCACAGGGCTCGATTCTGGGCCCCTTTCTATTCCTTGCTTATATTAATGATCTTCCTTACATGATGTCGGCACTATCTGACATAATTTTGTTCGCGGACGACACTTCCCTTATTTTTAAAATCAATAGGTTAGACATAGATCTTTTAAATGTAAATAGTAGTTTATCCGCTCTATCGAAATGGTTTGCTGCAAATAATCTTTTATTAAATGCGACTAAAACGAAATGTCTGAAGTTCTCATTGCCAAACGTTCCCCATGTAGGAGTAAACATAACGCTTGACGGCAGTAAACTGGATATAGTAGATCAAACTGTATTTCTAGGCATAACAATAGATTCCAAATTACAGTGGGGAGCTCATATAACTGCCCTTTCTAGTAGGTTAAGTTCTGCTGCTTTTGCAGTCAGAAGAATTAGACAGCTAACTGACATACCTACTGCCCGACTTGTTTATTTTGCGTACTTCCACAGCATTATGTCTTATGGTATTCTGCTGTGGGGGGCAGCGGCCGATCGCGACTCGATATTTATATGACAGAAGAGGGCAATCCGCGCGATCTATAATATGGGCCCTCGGGAGTCCCTTAGAGATTTCTTTAAAGAGATTAATATTCTGACGATGCCTTCCCTTTACATTTTTGAAAACATTATGTTTGTACGTAAAAATCTGCCAATGTATAGTGTAAAAAGCGACGTTCATAATATAAATACTAGGAACAAACACAAATTAGTAGTCCCTAAATTTAGATTATCCAAAACGAATAAGTCATTCCTAGGAAACTGTGTTCGATTTTATAACAAGCTTCCCAAATCAATTACGGATCTCACTGAAGGCAAATTTAAATCTCACGTTAAATCAGTTCTCATTAAAAAGGCATACTATAAGATAAAAGACTATGTTGACGATAGGGACGTGTGGCGCTAGTTCTTTTCTGCACATGTGGCTTCCCTGGTAACCAATAGTTTTTAGATGTAGGTTTATGTATGTATCTATATTAGTTAGATACGATTATGATTTAACCCAATTCATACAGAATTGATTTATATACTTTATTTTTAATTTGTTTTTACCTGTACTTGCATAATTTTATTATTGTAAAAAATATGATGATTTTTGTTGTATACAGGGTGTTAACGAATTCGTGTAATTCCTTAAAACCACATGATCTACTACTGATGTAGACAGGCCCCGCGCGGGATTTAGCTTGATTAAAAATAAAAAAATAAAATTATGATTTTTTCATGCGGCTTTGTTACCGATCGTATCTAAACCACCTAATAAGGATTCAGTAAAAAAATGAGAATTTATTTTTTTGCAAAAAAAATGTTTTATTTGTGTGAACATTTCGATGCCACGCATAAATTAATGAAAGCACGGCGACACGGCTGGCAGGCACGACTAACGCGATATCGCTCTTTGCAGTCAGATAACTCAAGGCTCTAAAATGACTCAGAAATAGAAAATCAAGATTTTTTTTTGAATTTTTTTTGATTATTTTTTTCAAAAATTCCCATTTAGCGTTAATCTGTGTCACCAGTAGATCACGTGGTTTGAAGGAATTACACGAATTCGTTAACACCCTGTAGAGTCAATAAATTTATTCACTTGACAGACATATCTGTGTTGCTGGGGAGTTTGTTGCGCCGTTTCTTCTTCACAGCAAAAACACTAGGAAGCGGTGAAGGGAGGGCTTTTTGTGGGATGTCTATAATATTGTAAAACTAACGTTCAAAAAGAACTAAGTAATTCTAGTCTATTTTGAATAAATGAGTTTTGAGTTTGAGTTTGAATTGTCAACATGCCTATTGCACCGGCCGTAGTCAGTCTACCCTTGACCACGGCCGGTGCAATTCAGCCGAAACGTCGGGATAAAAGGTATTGATGTGCCTCTTAAAGTTTTTTACGCGAGTAGACCCGATCTGTATTTTTATATTTCGTTATAATGGTTCTGATTAAATATCGGAGGAGCTCGTGGCTAAATAATTACAGCCGCATAGACCGATCTTCCGGGTTAAGCCACGCTTGCCGAGGTTGGTCTGCGGATGGGTGACCATTTACCATAGCGAGTTTCCTCCGTGCCTCGGAAAGCGCGTAAAAGCCGTTGGTCCCGGCTGTCATTTGTAGATCTTTGACAGTCGTTACTGTTGGTCAGAAGCCAGAAAGTCTGACAACCAGTTTTACCAAGAGTATCGTATTACCCAGTTATAGGCAGTCGCTCCATGTAAAATACTGATATTCAGCTGCATCCGGTTCGACTGGAAGCCGACCCCAACATAGTTGGGAAAAGGCTAGGCAGATGATGATGATAATGGTTCTGATTATAAAACTTACTCAGAACACACAGTAATAGCCTAGTGGTTAAACGAAAGACAACTGCACATCTAACAGGGCTCCGAAAAATAGATTTTGATGGTGTTTAAGTCCGCCGATCAGCAACAGCTCTCCGACTAAGTATGATTCGATTAGTCAGGTGTCAAACGATTCGGTAAGTTATCTCTTTTTCTCTCGTTACAAAAATCGTACACGGAACGAGATAACAACAATGATATTATAATAAACTATAGGTAGATGCGTTGCCCGCGCTTAATATTGGCAATATTAAAACAAGGTAATTGCTCGACATTCACTTGGTCACGCAACAACCAGTGTCGCGGCTATACGTCCTTATAAAGTGTAAATCTTGCATTTTTTTGCGAAAAAAAAGGCCAGGTTATGTTTACAGACGATGTACGAATTATCACTACATAGTATAAAGCAACGTCGCTTCCCTCTGTCTGTCTGTCCCTATGCATGCTTAGATCTTTAAAACCACGCAACGGATTTTGATGTAGTTTTTTTTAATAGATAGAGTGATTCAAGAGGAAGGTTTATATGTATAATACATTGCGGCCGTGCGAAGCCGGGGCGGGTCGCAAGTAATTAAATATACTTGAATGTAGCTATAGTAAAATTTTCGCTGTTTTGTAGTGCAATGATGTTGGTGTATTACGTGTCTATTCATAAAATGTCATTAGGTAACAAACCGAATTTGTCGACAACTGCTTATCGAAGACGTTCTGAGTCGGGGGACAGGCCAGCGAAGTGGATTGAGGCCTAAACCCTCATTCTGAGAAGCGTGCCCCGCAGCGGGACAATATCCAATGGGCTGATTAATTGTAACCATAGGAATTCTCTACTCATAGGCAAAATACCGATACATACCCCGCCTGTCACAAAATACCACTGCCGGCTTTCACAAGCCAATTTAATATCGCGACCCTACCCGAGGTCCTGGCACATATAGCCCTTAATGAACGAAGGACGGCCATTTGCATTTTTTCATCGTTTTGGCGCCAATAATGTTGGGTCATTTTTAATATCCTTAGCAATAAAACGGTTTTTGGATAACATTCGTTCTTTGTATAGAGATGAAACAGAATTTATAAACAAGTTTCAACCTTGGAAATGGTGGTGAATAGATTGGAACCTTTTTTTATATCTGAAAAGAAAGAAAAAAAAGAAAATAATTTTATTTTAGACTCGTACATACAGGCAGTTACTTACAGAAGTTTAAAAAGATCAAAAATTTTAACAACCTGCACGAGGCCAGAAAAGACTCCTACCTCAGCATCATGATGCGACATTAAAAAAAAAAACAAAATGCCGCAGCGCTGGTTTAGGATCGTTGTGATGCCACGGGCGATGTGATAATGATACAAATAAATACATAAATCCATTTAAAAATAAACATGAGGATGTTTATTTTCCACCACGGGTACGGTGGAGAGGTATGTCTCTCTTACCGACTAAAACCACGGTATTCCTACTACAATATTTGACCAAGACCACGGAATTCGCTGGTGTATTAAAGACATACCGACAGGTCCTGGTTCGCCACTAGACTTGGCATACTCCTCATTTTTAGCGGCCTTGCCCACAAAAAGACAACCCTTTTTTAGACAATATTATTTACTACTAAACTCTATCCTCTAGTTTCTGAATCAAGAATTCTAGGTTATGCAGTACTTAAGTAACACTTGAGCACGGAGTTGTCAAAAAAAATGACGGATTTTAAAGCATTTTTATGACAACTCCGAACTCAAATACTACTTTAGTATTGCTCATCTCGAATTCTAAAACCAGAAACCGAAGGTAAATCTACCGAGTTTTTGAAATCATTAGTAAAAATACTAATATACTATGATGATTTTTGTCGGCAACAAAGGAAAGTTTAGATGAATTGATGCTATACTTATTTATGATTAGTTACGGTTTACTCACGTGCATTCGTTTCGAACCCAAACGGAGCCCTTAATCATGAGCTGAACACGCGGTGAGGTCGCGAGGCGAACTCAATACTTGGGCAGGTCCATCTGTGTGTGAGTGTGTGTTAGGACTAAAAAAACACCGTGGCCTTGAATAAACATGTTACGGACAAGCACAAAAGCATGCTTTAATATTAACATTGTGTTTTTTTAGTTCTAACACACACACACACTCACACACAGGTGCACGCGCACAGACAAAAAACAAATATACATATTTCACAACTAAAACAAACGACAATCGTCACTCGAAAGTTTTCTTTCTTTTTTGCTATTGATCGAGATTTTCTTGTTATAATAATTGCATTTAACCAATTCCATGAAAGTCAAAGAGTACAGCGAAGTAATGAATATCAGTAACAAGTAACTTTGTATTTCGCAAATATAAAGTTGTACGTAAAAATACCGGAAAGTTCGAGTTTATGAGAAAATTTATTTTAATCTGTGTCTAAAGTCGGTGGACGGTTAAATACTGATAATATAAAATTAATTCTTTGTTATTGGAATCAAAGAAAAAGTTGCCAGTAATCGTTTGTAGCAAAATTAGAACTTATTGTTTTCTTTTTACTTACTGTAACTATTCGAAGTTACATAAAGGTATATTTAAAGATGCTATTCTTTGAAGAGTGGTGCATTCAATCCTTTTCTTGAATCTAGGTATATTTTGTTGCCTTGCAAATGTCCGACTCGAAAGACCAATAAATATTAGGATATCTAAAATAGGATTACAAATGCATTGCTTTGATTTGATCTTCTATAGGACAGATTAATTATGTCAGTGACGCTCCGATCATTTTGGAAGTGCAGTAATGTGCGGGGTTTTAGTACAGAATTCTGACATCTTCAGATTTTTACCATAGTCTTGCCATAGATACACTGTGTTAATACTATCAGTACACGAGTAAATTGTTTAGCCGGAGAATAACATAATATGTAACTATTAAAACAATAAACTTATATGGAAACCATGACACACAAAACGAAACCAAGACACAATCCGACTGTACTCCCAAAAACCAAATTCCACACAATCTTTTCCCTCTCGTCCCTTGCACGTCACTAATCGCTCACACTCCTGAGCCTTCAACTGTCCTCTCTTTTCTTCCTACATAAGTGAGGGAGAAAGCACCACTCGAGTACAGCCCCGACCCCCGAACGTCTTATTTGGGTCAAGTTCAGCCACCATCTGGGCCGTTTAGTGCTAACTTTGACGATAAATATCGACTTCTTAAGAATTATTAGGTAGACAAAGGTATTGTAGTTATGGGTATGGTAGTAAATATCTTTAGAGGAGTTTGCAATTGCTTTTAATATTTTTTATAGTAATAAGACACCATCGACATCAAAAACCTCGGGCTGAGCTCTTTGCTTTAGAGGACCAATATTTAATGGGGAGTTTGTTGCACCGTTTCTTCTTCATAGCATAAACACTAGGAAGCGATGAAGGGAGGGCTTTTTTGGGGGTTGTCTATTGTATTTGACGTTCAAAAAGAACAAAGTAATTCTAGGCTATTTTGAATAAATGAGTTTTGAGTTTGAAATAAAAAATTGATGCGCAGTTCTAATAGACATCTAACAAAATATGTTACTATGCGGTACTTTGCTGGTTAAAATCTAGCTCAGCTTAAGAGGGTTAAGAGCTCACCAGACACTTTATCGTTGCAAAAAAAAATACGGTTGAAACAGTCTAAAGAATCCTATATATGTGTCACTACTGATAAATCCCTTATCATTACCCTTGTTCCGATATCCACCGGCCACCACTAAAGAACCTTCATGAAAAATGAAGGGGTTCGACCTTAATGCGGCCCATTCGCTTGTTTTTTCTGTCTCCTCCACAAAAAGCAATAAAAGTTTGTTCGAGCAGAAATCTCAATTTGCCCAAAGTTTAAAGACGACTTCAGTTTATCATCTCTAACATTATAATTGGTTTATCGTGAGTCGTGATTTCGAAGATAAAAAAGAAACGGCTCTTTGAAGGTACTGATGTTTTTGGAATTTATGGGAGCATATTGGCGAGTTCATGAGCTATTTGTATGAACGTGTTTTCACCTTTTTTGCAATGTTTATCTATCGCATGCGTCAGCACGCTCACGCATACTGTAGAATGCTCTGGCAGCTAAAAGCATATGATTTCATAGGTGATGTGGATAAGCATTAACGTGATTATTCCCTAAATATATTCTATAAAGTGCAAGGCCAAAGGTGTAGGTATTGCCATGCGACCACATTTCTCCAAAATTAGGTCCCTTGTTACAGCTTTGAGTGGCACCTGCTGGCTATAAGGCTGCCGCACATGGCCCATTAAGTGGCCGGGACAATTTGTACCAAGAGACACAGTTTTGTCCTTCGAGACACACTTTAGTAAATCAAGAATTCTGAAACTAAACTGTGTCCACAACGACTGATGTTTCTGATCTCAAAGGGAAAAGCCGTCGCTCGAGCGATTAAGACGGTAGCTGCATAAACCAAAAGGTCGCGATCTGTGTTTGGATCAACTTAGTGTCCCATCTGTGGTCATCCTAATAGCGTTTGTCCACTGCCGCCGTCACCGAGAAACGAGATTATTTCGGACCGAGTTCCGAACGATGTGAGCGATCGTGTGTCCACCGCGACCGATCTCGGTGGTTCCCAACGTAAGACAAAAATCCGTGCACCGGCGCCGTCAAGCTCGGATGTAGTGGACAAGAGCAGATGCGTTTTGTATTGCCGTCATTTCTGTCAGTCGCGATCTCGGCCGAGTTCTAGCGGTAGCGCCGAACTACTCACAATCTCGGTGGCCGAGATGACGGCGTTGGGCGCGCAGTCATAGTAATGTATGTATCGCTACTTCGACAACGTCATCTCGCTCTCGGTGACGGCGGCGGTAGACAAACGGCCTAAGGGTTCATCGCCCAAGCTCTGGAAACTGAAAAAGAGGGTCCAATGGGACTTGTTTTTTAACAGGAGGTCTAATGGGTCCTATGTTGCAGGGAAGGTTCCATTTTGAAGGTCCAGTGGGTACAAGGTTTTCGATAGAAGGTCCAATGGGTTCTGTTGAGTAGGTAGGGTCCAATTATGAAGGTCCAATGGGTACGACACCAAATCAAATCTATGAATAGTTACTTACATATGGTTTACTTATGGCATTTTTCGGAATTACCCGACCAGTTTCGGAGCCCTTAATCATAAGCTGAACACTCGGCGAGGTCGCGAGTCGACTAGTCGGGCAACCCCGAAAAATGCACGTGAGTAAACCGTAACAGTGAAGCCACACTGCTCTGTTGCGTTGCGACGTCGCAGCGCTAGATTTGTACCAATGAGACGTCGCAGCGCTAGATTTGGACCAATGAGACGTCGCAGCGCTAGACTTGGACCAATGAGACGTCGCAGCGCTAGATTTGGAATCTATAGATTGGTCCAAATCTAGCGCTGCAACGTCGCAACGCAGCGCAACTAATCATAAATATGAATGTGTCTCACGAAGGTTATGAAAACAGATCCTTGTGATCCGCAAATCTGCAGTCTTCAGATGAAGAAATGAAGAACAGCAATGAAAAAATACCTCACTAACCACGTTTTACACTCAAAGTACAGTCAATAGTAAAATATTTATGAACGTATTCATCGTTTGGCAATATATCAGTTTCCAGCACCTGTATTGTTTGCGATACCGCTCGTAAATTTGTTTTATTGCTTTGGATATCAATTTTCGATGCAAACTGTACTTTTTGTGGCCCAAATTGGTTGCGGCTTGTTTCGTATTATTCTATTTGTCGGATATTTTAGGTATGTTTTAATTCGGCTGTATTTTCAGTCCTTATTTATAAGTGGATCTTGTGATGGGATTGCCATTTCAAATATCCTGCGGCTATCCCTCTGTAAATTTTATCCTTTTCATATTTTTCGTTTGAGAATTATGAGTTTTTTGTTGCAAGGTCGTTGGTCGTGTCTGCCGTCGGATTTTAATGTAAGGTTGATAGCTAGCCAGGCAGACTGTGTTGTAGATTCTATCACTAAACAGATGTTGTTTCATACATATTTTTGTCTACCTACTACACCTAATATTATAAATGCGAAAGTAAGTTTGTTTGTTTGTTAACTTTTCACGCCTAAACCACTGAACCGATCATCCGGAAATTTTGCATATACGTTGTCAAGTGTACAGACACGGAGATAGGCTACCTTTCATTCCGAAAAAAAGTACTGTTCCCGAGGAAAACAACTATATCGTTCATAGATGGCGCTACGTGTCTTTCGAATCATGATTGAATTACATTATTATAGAAACTTTAATAGTGTGTTAAGAGTTGTTTTGAGCTTAATTAATGCGAGCGAAGCCGCGGGCAAAAGCTAGTAATAGTATAAATCTATTTTTTTTTCTTTATTATTCCTGAACTACATAGTCTCTAGTAAACCTCGTAGATCTAGTGTCGAAAAACAGAAAAGTAGAATTCTTCAAAGAAAACTTATCTTTCTTTTTCTCAATTTTCTGAGCTTTAAGACTTCTGAAACTTTTTGATCTGTAAACTATAGAATACAACAATTGCAGTAATGTAACAATCTTTGCTGCATATGTATTTTAACATCTAGGCCAGCGCCAATTGTCCTACTGATCACGTCCTTTCTAGTTTATCAGTTGAGTCAAATTCTGAAGGCCCAACCACATTTCTTTGCTTGTTGTGCTAAGTAACGATATAATGTTTAATTCTTAATGTTAATCCTCATAATTAAGCTAACTGGATTTACATACAAATACACGAAATAATTCAATTCTCTTGCATTAATATCACAATCGGATTTGACGACGTCTAAACGAGCAAGACGTATCAGAATTCATTAATCCGCCATTGTTGGCTTACTAACGGATTGATATACGTACAGTAGCTAGTTAATGTTTAGCTGGAATTGTTATCAAGTTTCCACGCCAATTGTGTGTTTGGTTATCTCTCTCGGCTCACCAGTATTCTAGCAGTAAACAGGGCAATGAATATTAAGATTTTAGGTATTGGTTTGAATTTGGCCAAAATGTGTGGATAGCTAGATTTTAGACCCTTGCAACGGGTAATGGAAGATGTTGTGCCACATCATCTTTTGATCCCAAAATTAACGTAGAGTTAACTCGCAAATCCATCGTCCGACCAGTAACAGGCCCGAGATGGCGGCGCACCGTGTTCCAGGCGCACCTCTCTGGGGACGTGGGGCAAGGCCCCACAGAAGGAGATGTCCGCCAGGGGCTGGCGGACCGAGGCCTGCCGTGGTTGCAATGCATGCAGCTACGAAACCCGCGAGCCCGGCTGAAGGTCAGAAGAAGGAACACCGTGGGTTTTTAGCCGGTAAGAGTCTGGCATAACCCTACTCCTTCCCCGGGCGGAGAGTATCTATGAGGATTATCCCAATATAAAAAAAACATGGTTTACCTCGCAATATTTAACTTTAAGCATTTTTCTTGTTACTATCCCGTACCACACTCACAATTTCCACAATACTACCTATCACTACCCACTTACACACGCACGCACACATACACCAGCGCGAACATCAATCCTCTTTTTTTATTTTTTATTATAATGGCACAACATTTTGTTTTTATTCGATATCTTGAATTTGTATTTAACTTGGGAGGGGTAAAAAAAGGATATTCCTCATTGTTACTAGGTAATATATTTAAGAAATTAAACAATATTTTTTGTTTTTCTTTTATTACCTTTTATCATCGTCAGTATCATCTAAGTCATCATCAGTCCATAACTATCCGCGGCTGAAAATGATCATTTCGTTAGACCGCTACACTAAGCGGTCACGTTGAGCCTATTGTAGTAACTATTATTTAATCTGTGATATTGCTATGATCGCCGCGCACAGCAAACAGATTCAGCGACCAGCACAACAATGCTGATGAATGACCATTATTTTTACATAAATTGCAATTCGCCGTTTTAAGTACATTGTAAGTCGCCTTTTTAAATACATTACAAGTCGCCTTTTTAAATACATTACAAGTCGCCTTTTTAAATACATTGCAATTCACCGTTTTAAATACATTGCAAATCGCATTTTTAAATAAATTACAAGTCGCCTTTTTAAATACATTACAAGTCGCTTTTTAAATACATTACAAGTCGCCTTTTTAAATACATTACAAGTCGCCTTTTTAAATACATTACAAGTCGCCTTTTTAAATACATTACAAGTCGCCTTTTAAATACATAGCAATTCACCGTTTTAAATACATTGCAAATCGCCTTTTTAAATACATTACAAGTCGCCTTTTAAATACATTACAAGTCGCCTTTTTAAATACATTACAAGTCGCCTTTTTAAATACATTACAAGTCGCCTTTTTAAATACATTGCAATTCACCGTTTTAAATAAATTGCAAATCGCCTTTTTAAATACATTACAAGTCGCCTTTTTAAATACATTACAAGTCGCCTTTTTAAATACATTACAAGTCGCCTTTTTAAATACATTACAAGTCGCCTTTTTAAATACATTGTAATTCACCGTTTTAAATACATTGCAAATCGCATTTTTAAATACATTACAAGTCGCCTTTTTAAATACATTACAAGTCACCTTTTCAAATACATTACAAGTCGCCTTTTTAAATACATTGCAAGTCGCCTTTTTAAATACATTGCAAGTTGCCTTTTTAAATAGATTGCAGGTCGCTTTTTTACATAATTTCTAAGTTGCCTTTTCTTACACGTACGGCCCGTATGTAGGTTTCGAAAAAGGCTACTCGAGATTGACGAACGGGAGTGGTCTTTCCTTGCCGGTGCTGGATATAATTAGGGGCAAACTGCAATATCTCCTTACCATCTTTGAAAATATGGACGTGACAATATAACCTAACTTTATCCATAAGTAACTTCTTAGTTGACAGCTATCGTGTAAGTTTTAGGTTGCTAGGTACCTCAGGAACTCCTCTCTTACGAAATTCACGAGGAAAAAACTTCAACAATAGGAATTTATAGAAATCAATCGTAAATTGGAGGAGGCGTATTTTTGTATTACATATCTATGTATTTCTATCTATGTACGTGTATGTGTTCACTTCGGCAAACTCCTATTGATCCAGTCATATCCTATTATTTGTTGTGAACACCAATCCAAACTAAGTTCCTAAAATAGATGAGAAGCTTTTAGCAAAAATTCGAAGTGGTTGTTGTTAAGATAGTAATAATATGAAAGCCGAAAACGATAAAAAGCAAATATCTTGCTTTGGCACACGGGGTTGTCGATATGTGGGATGTTGACTTAGCAGTTATTGCCATGTGCCGATAGTCGTTACAGAAAATGGCTTAATAGCCAAGAGCCTCGACCAACATCTGATGAGGCTCTCGTTAGGCAGCTGGATCAAGGGTTTGATTTAGAAAGCGGTACTTCTGGACACGGCGCGTATTGTTAGGAAGTTCCTCTCTATAGAGCCTTAACCGCCGGCAGCTTGGACCCTGTTCCCGATGCCGGTGGGCTGCTTTTTTATATTTTCAAATGTTTTTATATTTTTTATTGAAATATTTAAAAATGTAAATGATGTGCATAGAAAATGAATAAACGAAATAATAATAAGTATATTTATTTCAAATTAAAGCTTGAAAGGCAGACGCCGTTTTCTTCCGGCAATAGAAGTTATCCAGTCCACCTAACACCCCTTCCCATAGTCCAGATATTTTTCACCACATTTTACAATAGTCTTGCACCTACCTGGGACGGTCCATGACTGTACTCCAATAGTGCAGCCGTGGATAGTCCCCGGTTGGTGCCCCATCCCATTTTAGATTAAAGTTCTCAAAGGGGCCTCTGCGCGTTGGACCTGTGTCCCCGTGTAGGCCTTCCAAAGGACCGGACATCTTCCGCATGGAAGATGTGCCGTGATCACAAAGAGTATATTTATTTGCATAAAACATGGCACGAAAAGGTCTTATAATAAGAACAAACATGTTTTGCTAAGAATATACGTAAGTAGCATGCAAAATTTTGATAAAAATCACTTTTTATTTTCAAGGAATTCTTTTAACCAATTTTTTCATTCCGATTAACCATTCTTGTAGTTTTTTCTTAAAAAAAATACCTTGTATTTAATATTTTAAGTGTACTACGTACGTAATGTATTATATATACGAACACTCATACCCAAGCAGCTTTTGTCATATTTTGTAAGCCTAGGAGCATGTGGGCATACATATACATGTTTCTTTTTGAAATTTTTTTACACGTTTCAAATGAATATCGAAAGAAAACATGGTGACTACGATACGTGGTGCTTGTTGCTGATCATGATGATAATACAAAACGCATAAAGAATCATTTATTTTCTGTTTCGTTTATTTCGACAAAGGTGTTTGGAAGTAACTCCTTCTGCACATGTGGCTTCCCTGGTACCTCATTAACGTCGTATGTGTATGTCTATTAACTAACCTCATTACGATTAGCTTTTTTTTTTATTACTATCGTTACTCTCAAGATATCTTTATCTTACTATACAGTGATTTTCTTTGTAATGTGTTTTGATGACAATTAACCATGTCAGTTGTTTTATATAGTTTAGCGTCCTTTTACCTTTTGTAAATGTGAGAGCTTTGTAGACTTGCTAGATGCCTGGATACCTAGTTAATTTGTGACCATATTTTTCATTTTGTTTTTTGTGTGGTTCCTGCTCTTAAGTCTACTTTGTTCTCTCATATCTAAGTCATAACTGTACCCACTCAAATTGTTAAAGATATGGATTTTAAAAGAGTAACCATGGAGTTTCTTGCCGGCTCTTCTCCATAGGAAACGACTAATTGGAACCGTGCACCTAAATTCGACTTTTCATAAGCGCCTGTAATGGTTTATGTGAAATAAAAACTTTTGATTTTGATTCATAAAAGCAAACGACAACATGAAATGAAACAGGTATTCTTTCAAATTAATAAATGAGTGCTGCACACACGCGGATACGCGCTAAGGATTGCAATTCCACAAAGTGGTAACCCAGCGCTTTGCGAGACTTTTATACGGTTTTTATAGCAAAGTAAAATATTTTTTTAAATAATTTCTAACCACTCTATGATTATGCTAAAAGACAGTAGAATAATAAAATAAAGTTCATTGTAACAGAAGGTATACCGACCAGCATCCTAATTGAGCAAAACACTCGTTATCGGTATGGCTTTGATTTTGACAGGTCAACAATTTCCATAGAAATATTGTCCGCGAGGCCTAAGCTGAGCTTTGCATTTGTGTGAGAATGAATGCAGACGCGTCCTTTGCTTGGTTTGAACCGGTTTATACTGCTATTTGGCAATCGATTCTATCGCGGTATAAGAACCAGATGAACGTAACTACAAAAAATTCATAAATCGTTTTTTTTTTCACTAAACTGTTCGTGGAGTGGTCCTGCATGATATGCCAAAATGTCTTTTTTAAATTGTCCGGCCAATATTTTGCTAATTCCATAAAAACGAAATGGTATAAAAACCAAATACAATCGAACCAAAACACCCAGGGTGAGTACCATCAAAATAGTTTTAAAATTGTTGGTTTAAAGTGGTGCCACAGGAACGTAATTATCAAAAACATTATTTTTCAATCGTAAAATGTTGCTTGATTGACAGTTTTGTACGAGCCATAAGAACGTATAAGCTTAGGTATAAGTAATTCTGGCTGATAATAATATTCCGTTAAGATGTTTACATCATTGAACCAAAATAATGTTAATCTATTTACGCTTGTTTGGCAATAATTGCTTACTTCCAAAATGACGTATTTAAAAACTATAATATTAGAATTTAAACAAAAATTAAATACCAAAGTAACGTATGTCAACCCAATTACAAAAAAAAAAATATTATTTCTACAATAGCATATAGAATTTTATTTTTTTGCTTTTAAAATTATCGCATAATGTATGAGTGTATGTAGATGCCTTTTTTGAACTAAAAATATATTACTGTTTACTGTATTAAGGCTTTAAAGTTTGAAGAGGTGATATTTTCACAGTTTTTTAGCTCTCCTGTAAAATTGGAAAAATGTATATACGTTCATCTGGTTTTTATACCGCGCTATGTGCACTCACACAAATGCAAAGTTCAGCTTACGCTTCGTCAGTTGTATGTATTAACAATCCGACTTCTCCAAAACTATGTACAACGCAATGAATATTGTTATTTTGTCAAAATGAAAGCTATTGAAATTACTAAGTAATGTGATACGCAATTCGGATGCAGGTTTTATATTGTGGCTGTGAGTCTACCAATATATGTTATTGGGCACAATTCCAATACCCAATTGAAACTGACAACCCAATTATTTTTTTGCCAGACTTTAGAACTTTACTAGACCATCATAAATTCTGTTTTATTTTCTTAACCAAACAATTTAAGTACCGAAAGACCAGAAAATAAGACAAAGACCAAACGTTTAATGTAAAGGTAGGTACTGCTTTTTTTCTAAAGATATCTATCTCTTCTCCTCGTTACTGCCTCGTTGGTCTAGTGGTCGCAAGCGCGACTGTTGAGCGTGAGGTCCTGGGTTCGATCCCCAGGTCGGGCAAAGTGTTATTGGGTTTTTCCGTGTGGAATTTCTCAGTAGCAGCCCGGAGTCTGGATTTGTGCCCGGTCGATGGCCAACCCTTCGGGGAATACAGGCGTGAGTTTATTTAATTATGAGAGATCTCTTCTCCTGTACTTTTTTTCTCCAGCAAACCTACGAGAAAGGATAAATGATGGAATCAGGCGTTACTTTGCGGAAATCCATGACATACAAAAATGCAAATAGAATATCTAGCTTTAATTCCGCTGAACAAGATCGCTAGTTTGGATGCAGTATGCAGCACCACCCTCCCGCCTACAAATATATGCACATGCAGAAAGAGTGAAAAAATAATGCAACATGCAACCAAACCAATACACGACACGTGTTTCGCCCCTCCACGGGGCATCCTCAGGATATGTTGACTCCTCGACCGCTAGGACGCGAATTATCGCGAAACACGTGTCGTGTATTGGTTTTGGTTGCATGTTGCATTATTTTTTCACTCTTTCTGCATGTGCATATATTTGTGGGCGAGAGGGTGGTGTTGCATACTGCATCTAAACTAGCGATCTTGTTCAGCGGAATTAAAGCTAGATATTCTATTTGCATTTTTGTATATACGAGAAAGGAGTTAGTTTACTTTTTATGGAATCTCTTTATCAATTTTGATCAAAATCGAAGGATAAAACCCTGCCCGAATCCATCTTCGATAGTGATTTCAACCCGTACTGGCTGATGCAAATTACGTTTCAAGTTCCCATTCTCCGTATGAAATTAATCACGATATATAAACTCTATTGTGGATTAGAATCGGATTCCTATATCTGAGCCATATTAGTGGCAGTGTATCCTATTACACTGTTGTAATGAACCAAGGAGGCTTGTAAGCCGATTTCAGTGGATTATGGGAAGAAATACTCGTATTGTTGTGTTTAAGGTGTGGGTTTTTTGTTTGGGGGATCTTGTACTTGACCTTAGTCCTTTTTTAGGCCAAAAAACAGTGGTTGCACGTTGTATTTCTAAATTATATTTCGATATTTCAAACGTTGATAAAAATCTCAAAACAAGAATTTTATGTTCTAATTTTAACTTTGCAAAATAGTTTTAACCCGACCCTGACAAGCTTTTTCAAGAGTTGCATTCAAGTGCAGAGCAGTGCAAAATATGCACAAAAAATCGCGTAAATAAAGTTTCCCAGAAATTCTATTTATTTCACGTTTTTTCTTGCTGTTTTTCCCCGTCCTGTGTCAACCAAAATGTGTCAAAATAACACGAAATTTTAATGAACAAACATTCTGGAAAATAATTAAGTGTATCGTCAACTAAGAGCGCAGACTATTCAGGGACATACGTCTCGTTTCTGTCCATTTGTATACGAAAGTCTGTTTAACCCTAGAAGCCTAATCTATTTTGGACGTACACAAAGCCTTAACATACGTCTCAGAGGCGTACACATATAAATTACGATCTGTATGCAAAAATAGCCTTATTTTTGAAATATTATTTAGCGGAAATTTAAATTTGGAATATAAACTAAAAATAAAACAACACTGTTATGAATTATAACTATAATCACAGTTATTTATTACGACGCAAAAACAATATGCATAAATTGTAACACAAAAAATTTACTCCTTCAAAATCAACTGAAACATATATTCTTTTTTTAGAAAATCTTTTTTTTTTACCGCTAATTAGTTATTATTAACGGAATCAGTCATATAATACTTTTCATCTTCGCTTTGACCGTCGTCGATAATCTGGTCATCCTCAACTTCGGAATCTGAATCTATCAAAGAAGGACTATCTTCCTCGTTTAAGATTGCTAAAATATCGTCTTCGTCTAATCTTTCAGACCACCACATATTTATACCTGAAACAACGCCGAAAATACACATAAAATATACGAAAAACAAATAAAAGTAAAAGCACACAAATCTAGCTGAAAGCCTAAACATACGTCTCGCAGGCGTGCTATACTTCAATAAATCAAAAATGGCGGGACTTACCTTAACGACATGGACACCGTCCGCTAGTTCCCGTCGGCCACTGAGTTGGCGAAAAAGCACGACGCGCTAGCTTCAACCGTTAGAAAGATACAAACGATATTCGAATGCGTGTACGCCTCGCAGACGTAGATTAGGCTTCTAGGGTTAATTAACATTTCATATAGAGGCTTTAATTCAACTCATTAGCCATCATAATCCATACAATGCAAATGAAGGCTTTTCATTCTGCATGAAGCAAGGAAAGGAGATATTAAGAAGATTATATTTTCAAATCCCCATAATTTTACTTTACTGTTTTTTCTTAAATAAAGCGTACGTAAAACCAAACAGACATTGTATAAAAACGATTCTGAATTAATACAATTATTTGGATATTACGTAATAATATTTTAGTTAGGTTTTTCAATACAAATTGCGAAAAGGCATACATTCATTTATAGCGAATAATATAAAAGCTTAAAAGACGAAACTCCGACGGAATTCACCTCAAGCACAAGATTCAAGAGCTAAAAGTAAGTACACATTTTATGCCATTTCATTCAGGTATCGAGTAAAGTGGGGTCAAGAGGCTTGCAAGACTATTTATCAGAAACGGTTACCCAGTACTGAGAAATCAAGCCATACAGAGGAACTAATGGAATTTTAAATTTCTATCGAGACCACTAAACCAGATTTTATATTTTTGCAACCAAGCAAAAAATATCGTCAGCTGCTTGTTTTTCGCGGAACTTAGGACCAAAGGAGATGTTTCAGAAATGTATGAAGCCTGGGCTACCACCATGTACACTATTTGTAATTATAGCTATACAATAATGTAACCGTTTTTTAATGTTAATTTTCTATAATTTTACTTCGTTTAATTGTACATTCAAGATATCTTGGTCAAGGAGAGCAACACAACACATAAAAATATGGCGGATCGAAATTATGTGAAATGTCTTTTTGACAACTGTTGACATGTCAATGACCCCATAGTGTTTATTTCTTATGTACTTACATAACCTATCTACGTTGTAAAAAGACGAAAATACTTGGATTTCGTTATAATTATAATAAAATAGAAATAATAGGTGTTGTACACGAAACCTAGGACTGTCAAAGTTGTGAAACTCATGTCAATGTCAAACACAACTGTCATGGCTACCAAAAAAAAGGGTTAACATATTAAAAAACGTCGCCAAATAATAATTCCAGTACAAGAGTACTCTTCTTCAAATTAATTAATTAGTATTTAATGGAAATCACTATTTTTTTCCTATTTTTCTATATCTTTCGCAAATGGGTCAATTCGATTATTTATTGCATTCCATAATAGGCTTAAGACTATGGTATCAATGATGGACCCTGTCGGGCACAGCATAGTTTAAGAAGACAGGAAGAGCGCTTATTTGTTTGATTGAAATTCAATATGGTCGGGTCAGTGAGGTGCTGGCAGAAGTCTTCGAAAAACTGAATATTAGTTAAGTGCTTATTTTCTTTACCCTATCTAGCATACTTGCGTAGCCCTAAAGGTACGGCAGAGGATTACACTCAAAATTTTAAAATAAGGACCCTACTATACGAATGTGTCCGATATTTATCACAAGTAATTTTGTACTTTTGTGTCCCGCCATTTGTGTCGAAAATGCTGCTCTCTAAACATTAATTTAAAACATAATCTGAATACCCGTATTTTAGAATACGTTAAAAGAAAAACGTCTTTTCACGTATTCTAAAAATACCCACATTAAAAATACTTTTCCAATACTAAAGTTCTATTTTTGTCTCCCAAAGTACGCCCATGTACATCTCCGCTAAGTAGGAATACATGCAGAACCCTTACGTGCGGGGTAGATCAAATTAATGTTTAATTAAGAAAGGGCCCGTCTTGTTCGTGTTTTAATTACATTTAATTAAACATGTGACGCACGGATTATTTTCAGCTGCCTTCCAGAGGGTTGAGGATTCCTTTGGTTAAAGGTCATGAATTTTGTGATGTGCAGCTGCTTTGAAAAATCTGTGGTTTTAACAAAGCCTACTTATTATCTATCTATTCTATGTAAATAAAAATGAATCGCCAAAATGTATGTATGCGCATAACTTCCAAACGACTGGACCAAATTAGATAATTCTTTTTTGTGTTTGTTTGTTATTGACAGGAAATGGCAAGCAAAAAAAAAATTCGAAAATATTTCGGTACGAAGTTCACCGGGTTAGGTAGTCTATACATATAATAAAATCGTGGTTTAGAAGTAAATATGAAATTTTTGTCTAGAACTTATAAATCGCGCGGTAACGAAACCATAGCGCGATCTAATTCGACGCCAACGCCATCTAGGGAAGTAAAGATTAAACATATGTTTGCATGTTTATGCAAGCATCACGTAAAAAGAGCTGACCCAATGCTGTTGACTTGTATAAACATATATTGTGCATATCTCCAAGTAACATATTTTTTTTGTTTCATCGCAATCGGTTCACGCATTCAAAAGATATGCAAATAATCAATATCTTCTATACATTTACAAATCTGTAGACTTTGCGTATCTGTACATAGCAAATATTTTGAAAAAACATGGCTCGGGTGTTAAAAAATAACCAAAAGAACCCATTTTTAACATTTTTGTATTTTGTTTCTTTTGTTTGTTGGTTTGTCTGTTTGTCTGTTTATCTGTTTGTTTGTTCAAGCATCACGTAAAAACAACTGACCCAATGCTGTTGACTTTTATAAACATATATTGTGCTTATCTCCAAGTAACATATGTTTTTTGTTTCATCGCAATCGGTTCACGCAATCAAAAGTTATGCGAATTTTAAGTTTTCTAGAAGAACTTAGCATGTATTAGTTTATTTTCAATAGATGGCGTTACGTGTATCAAATCATGTTGTGAGGAAATATATTACTACGAATAAATCCACAAATTACCTAATATTCGTTGTTGAATTGGTACCTATTCTCAGTCTACGAAAGGTCTAATGATCTCTATCCATAAGAAAAAGGAACTAAACTTTTACAAAAAAAAACGAAGATATTGTTATTTCGAATTTATTAGGTCAATTTCTTATTGTTGTTCACAATAAAATGAATTCATGATGTGGACTAATAGTAGGATTTTTGTTCATTGAATGTTCATACTTTTTGGGAATGCTGATGCCGAAAATAAGGTCCAAATTCAAATTGAAATCGGTGGCCATGATTATTTGCAAGGAAAGCGCTCACCCAGTGCTTTCGTTGAAATTTAGTATTTCGTAATCATTCTATCTACTCAATGCACTTTTTGGAATATTTTTCTATATTTTATTTTGTTCATTATTGTCAGATTTATTCAAAGCCGGTCGCCGTCGTTTTATTAAGTTTATTTAATTGAGTTTTTTTAAGCTTTAGGTAATGTTCCAAAGACATGGCCATGGAGGGAAAGTACTTCAAATATTAAAAATAGCAAATTTCACTCAAAGGAAACTTCATTTCACTTTTTTTTAAAGTAAGAAATATTGCCTTTTACTGATTTTTTTGCCTGAACCGGGAATCGAACTGACAAAGCTTTATGTACCATCCGGTATTATATTATGGCACCTGTTGATAGATATCTATAAGGTCAATAATAAGGATCAAATCTCTCCAACAAACACACTGTCTTAAATTGAAGGAAGTGCAAGAAATAAGAAGTAACAACAAATAAGTGTTTGAATTGAAATGTACCTAAGTTAGGTAGGTACTTAATGTTAGTTTTTATGGTCTTCCATCAATTTCAGGCACTATGTTTATTGGAGCGATTTGATCCGTATTATTGATCATATCGATTGATGAAATAAAAATATAGATGATGTTTTTTCGCGTTTGTGTTGGTTCGATTTCCAGATCAGACTTTTTGAAAGCAGTAACTACCTATTTATAACTTATTAAAATTAAATGAAGTCTTCTATAAGTTTTTTTTTAGATATTTAAAGTTCTTTTCTATACCTGCCACACCTCGAATGAAATCATAATTTAGTTCGCAGATTGTAACAAGACGGCGTTGTAGCTATTTTTGTATCGCGATATGGTTTTGTTACATCTTCAATAAAAGTATCAATATAATCCATTTTAGCAAGGAAATGTATAGAAATAAGCAACACGTTTTTAGTATTACGGTTTTATGAATGTTTACGGTCAATCAAGAGGAGCTGAAACTCTACATAAAGAAATGGTTCAAAAGATATGTGTCTTAGTGGGACACCTTTGTCTATTATTTAGTTGCTGCGACACAATGTTTTCCGACTTCCACGCGGACGGAGTCGCGGGCACAGCTAGTTTGAAATAAAAATGTTAGTCCTTATCAAAGTTTGGAAAAGTCTGAACAACGAAACATTTTTAGAAAGGTTGATTTGTAGAAAGGTTGCATGGTAATGAAATGCATTCAGGGTAAAGTCACTTTCATTTCTCAAATCATGACCTTTTCGCGCTTACATCGATGGCAGATTTCTGGAGGAAGGAAAACAAGTTTAATGAATAGGTTGTGTAACATACAGCCTAATCCCCTAATTTATTCTGCCTTTGTTATCTCCAGGCATTTTTTTGTATAAAAGATAAAAAAAAACTTTAATTGGGAAACATTATTTTTAGTTTAAGAACCCATTAAAGACATAAAGGCATTTGGTTGTCCTTATCAGAAGCAGCCATCGTACTATGCGTGGGTTTGCGGGCGAGGAGAAGCAAGTTAAAGTCTTTGATATCAATTACAAGTCATACTTTGACAAACACAAATAAAATGATGCACAAAGATAGACGACGTTCCACCGAGTACGTGGGGCGCGAGCGCACATGCATCCAATCCCAATCACTTAAGTTATCTTCATAATGATCACCATTAATAATCAACACCGAGGTTTTTTTCGATAGCTCTGACGTTAACTGTCTAGCTTTTTGCGGGCCGCCTTCCCAGTCCTCGGTGTTACGTCAAGTCGACATTGACCGCTGTCATCTGGTAGATGTCATTCGTCCAGGAATCAATTAAGTTTGGCGTCGTCAAGCCAATTCTCTCGACGCGCCGTCAGACATATTTTTTCAAAAAAACCCCAACACTTCTTCCTTAAATGTTTATGTTTTCTTGTTATAGTTTTACGAGCAAAGTTTTGTTACCCTTTAATATAATTTTTAATGTCCTTCCTATACGTTGCATGCTGCACAAGTGAGGAACCACTGTTAATCTGCACTTTGCCACACATACACAACCACAGTTTCATCTAGTGCCTTCTTTGTAAACTCGGTATTTTCATTCACAAACTAAACAGCAATCATCATAACAAAATACACTCAAACGAAACGTAATAACAAAATAATATTGTCATTTAAAGAATCCGTCCGATTCCATCAGCGGTGCCATGAAACACGCCGGCAGGAAATGAATCCCGCGCCGCCGCGCTAACATGATACATCTCGTTTTTACATCCACGAATTTATCATATTTTATGTTTTTTAGGATACTTTTTGTACTCAAGGATTTATTTGTTTTGGAATAAAATAATTCGTAGATAAGCTCCTCGTTTAGGAGTGATTTTTCCGCAATAACGTCACACGGTGAACTCAGTTTAAATGTGGTTTTGACGACAAGCAATAATGGCACCATCCATACAACGCGACAATTTAGTTTTATGTCATTGGTTTAAAGGGATAGATTTGCGGAGGGCGAGGTTCCCAATGATCCTTTGGTTTTAAATATAATTTTACTCATGCTGTTTCCTGCTGCATTTAATGCTTATTAGCAGGATAATTGGCATAGAGAGTTCAGTTGCCATAGAGGAAAAATGCCAGTTCTATATGAAAGTAGCTATCATACGGGAAAAAATGCTCAGTTCTATATGGACGTAGATATCATATTGGAAAAAATGCCCAGTTCTATATGGACTTAGATATCATAAGGGAAAAAATGCCCAGTTCTATATGGACGTAGATATCATAGGCGAAAAAATGCCCAGTTCTATATGGACGTAGATATCATAGGCGAAAAAATGCCCAGTTCTATATGGACGTAGATATCATAGGGGAAAAAATGCCCAGTTCTATATGGACGTAGGTATCATAGGGGAAAAAATGCCTAGTCGTATGGACGATAGATATTTCTATATAGCTTTCACATTTCGATTTGCAGACGCATACAAATGTTGGCCTTGCAGGTTGTATATGAAATCCAGATGTCTGCAGACAGCAGCTTACCGTTTATAAGAAATAGTTTACTCCATACCTAGTTTCATTTCAAATTGATTTATGATTTAAACGTAAACAAGGCTTCTATGGTCTAGTGGTCAGAACCGTGATTGCTGAGCGTGTTGTCCCGGGTTTTATCCCCAGGTTAGTCTGAGTAGCAGCCCGAAGTCTGAATTTGTGCCCGATTGATGGCAATATGCTCGCCCCCTTTAGGACGTAAACATAACATGGACTTTAAAAGAGACCTTGACCTCTTAGTTTGTCTCGGCTTTTCTTCCCAGAGCTAGTCAGATAGGAAATGCCGGTGCCATCTAGTCTTAAAAAAACATTACATTGACATGTAAAAGTGACTGTAACAGATTTATTTACAGAAATAAATATCATTTCATTTCATTTCAACAGCGAAATGAGGGTTTACTATACATCTCTGCCCAACCCTTCGAGGATTACAGACGTGATGCTATGTTAAGTAAACAAAGTTTTCAGAACATTTAATAATATTATTCTTCATGTAATCGCTTTTGACAAAGGTTTTGACAGCGGTTAACTTAATAAAAGGAAGGTGGGTCGCTTCTGTAGAATCAAGTGAAGTTACATTGATCATTGTGTGATTTTGAATCCAAGATTATGTTTTACAAGCCATTATGACAGCGCCGGCCCTGTCGTCATTAATTTTCTACCGTCATTCACATTGATTCTTTGTGAATAATTGCTTATAGACTGTTTGTATCTACTATGGATATAAAGAGGTATTTTCTGTCTCCGTTATTCCTGCAGGGAAGGAAAAGAAACGTCTTTACTCGTTTTTTCTGTTATCTGTTGCGGTAACCTTGTCCTGAAATCTTCTCTGTATAACATAATCAGAGATAGATCTCTGAAACGCAAACTCATCGACATGTGCATTCTGCCCATCCTAACCTACGGTGCTCAAACATGGTCCCTGACTGAGTCTCAAAAGTCCAAACTCAAGGTTTGCCAAAGAGCGATGGAGCGTAGCGTATTGGGTATTAAGCTCAGTGACCGAATACGTAATACCACGATACGCTACAAAACAGGAATCGCCGATGTGGGCCATAAGTCTGAAAGACTGAAGTGGGATTGGGCGGGCCATGTATGCAGAATGCATAAAGACAGATGGGCCAGAGTCGTCACGCAGTGGGTGTCGGAAGACGGGCGTCGTCGCCGAGGGAGGCCTAGGAAACGCTGGCGTGATGACTTAGAGTCGTTTATGGAAGATTGGCCAGAGAAAGCAATGCAGAGAGATGAGTGGAAGGCTATGGGGGAGACCTTTGCCCAGAAGTGGGACAACACTGAATGAAAAAAAAAACATAATATTACGCCTATACTCCCCGAAGGATTGGGCAAAGGTATAATACACCTGTGGAGGAACAAAGTATGGTGTTCCTCCAACGAAAGAGGAGGATCTTCCTACCAGGCGGGTCTTAATGCCTGGCGAGCTACTGCCCATAGTTGATGTTTGGGCGGTTGTATATCTGCGTGTTACATCTTGATATCGCGTTGTAGGATAGTTCTCATGTGGCGTGATAGATGACGCCACATGCTGCGTATTTCCCATGTGGCCTGATAGATGCCGCCATACACCCTCATTTCACTGTTATGTTTAAGTCTCATGTAATAGGGGACGAGCTTATTTCCATCAACCGGGTACAAATCCAGACTCCGAGCTACTACTGAGAAACACACGGAAAAACCCAAATAATACTTTGCTCAGACTGGGGGTCGAACCCAGGACCTCACGCTCAGCCGTCGCGCTTGCGACGTCTAGACCAACAAAGCAGTCTTCTCCATATCTTTTCTAAAACTTCATGTGGTCGTTAGTTGTGATATTTATCTGATTATACAATTACCAGTGTTGTAAGAGTATCTTCTTATCTATATAAGAGAGTGTATACGTCACTCATTCGTGTTAGTAAGCGGTGAGCGTTATATCACAGCTGCACACGAGAAATAACTACAAGGGGTAAAACCCTTGGGTGGAATGAGATAGATCGCCAGCGGCAATGCTCTCTGAGTATTCCCCTTGTGTCACTGAAAATATGCACTTTTACAGCTTCTTTAAACATTATACTACGTAGTTGTTTTAACCGACTTCAAAAAAAGGAGAAGGTTCTCAATTCATCGGAATCTTTTTTATGTATGTTCCTCGATTACTCAAAGACCGACTTGGATTTTTTTTCTTTTTTTTGAAAGCGTATCCTTCCCAGGTGGTCCCGTGGTCATCAGGTCAGGATCTGATGACGAGATGACGATATGACGGACTGATGAGATCCTGAAGAAATCGAGGGAACTCTTCAAATTTATAGGCATACTTGAAACGATTTTTTGTTTGAAAGAGTATTCTCACGAGGTGGTCCCATTTAAATTTGGTGAAGATCTGATGAAGACCCTCGGAGATTGACAATGAAACTCTTCAACGGATAACAGCTAATTAACCGCAATTACTGTAATTGCATGTTTATGCCACTTAAAATAGAAGTAGTTTTGTACTGGCTTACCATACGTGGGCCACTAGGGTCTGGTTGAAAACCAGCGCCAGGCATTCCGTCTGGCATATGCTGAACCAGCGCCTTTTCAGTGCAATTTATATTAGAAATAGGTAGTGTTAATTATGTTATTATTATATGTTATTAATTTTTGCTGAATAAATGATTTTTCTTTCTTTCTTTCTAAGTATAATATTACTTTAAAATTAAAGAAAAACCGACTTCAAAAAAACTAAAAAGAGTAAAATAATTACCTTAATATAAAATGAAGAGTTTCAAAAGTCAGTGCCTTCAATTAGCTTCAGCGTGGATTAGCATTGATTTCTGAAAGTGTTAATTTTATCATATGGTAATAATTTTACTCTTTTTAGTTTTTTTGAAGTTCGTTCTTCTTTGATTCTTAAAGTAATTTTATTGGTAAAAAACATGAACATAAATAAATATGATTTTAGCTAGAAAAACATGACTCATCCGCAAATAGAACAGTCCATGCCACTCTCAAAATGGTGTGGTTTTTTACTTCCCCCCATTGGCTGGAGACCCTTCAGGTCTCGCCAATAACTGCCCGGTTACGTAGAAACCGTCCCCTAGGACGACCTACTGCAGTCCAATTATAAAAAAAAAAAAAAAACCATGCCACTCTCGTTATGATTCTACAACAAAAGAAAATTTTGACTGGAGTATTTTAAACTTGGGTATGAAATATCATACAGGCTATAATTCTACTTAAATAACTACGTTTCCATTATAAAAAGTCCTTTAGAAACATTGAGGAACTATAAAATTACTCAATTGTTTGTCTTTGAAAATATTTAAAATTACTTGTGACCTCAAGCAACGGTATTTCGTTTCCTAAACTAAAAGTAAATTAAAAAGGAAAACTTTATCTTTGGACGTTAGGCTGTATAACTAATTTCCTCGGCCGAGGGCTGCGTCATTACGTTTATTAAAGCGCGTTGATTGACATCTGTCAGTTTTGGCGCGCTTTTTACTCCCATTTCTTGCTAACTAGTTTTTGAATTGCTTTAAACCAGGATTACATTATACGTACATATTGCCTAGTTATTTCTGATATCTACTAAAGAAATATTTACCCCTTAAAAACACAGAAAATACGAATTAATAAGAAAATTAAAACGATTATCAGACGAAGAAATAATAGGGGCCTTGAAAAAACAAGAATTATTTTATGTCGGGTCTTACAAAGATGGAATGTTTAGCTTAGCAATATAATTTGCTTAGCCGCAACTGTTTTTCCGCCTTCTGTCAAAAGTAGTTAATAAACATTGTTTTCACGTATATTTTTTAAGTACAAGACAGAAATATGTATGTATAATAAATGTTTTTTGTTTTTTTATTTCAACTTCAACTTTAAAACTCATTTATTCAAAATAGACTAAAATTATTATTTACCGATCGACTCTTGTTTGACCTCTATCTTGCCTGACGGTAAGCGATGATGTGGTCGACGGTGAAGCACGCTTGCCTAGAAGTAACCTATTTACTCTCTTAGAGTGATCTTAGAGTGATCTTGACTTAAAAACGCTAAGATTGTAGCTAAATCGTTTCCTTTTTTAAGGCTTCAATCCTAATGTTTTCTGGCTTGTTGACCGAGTGGAGTTTGCTAAAGTTACTATAGGCTAACTCAGGTATTTTTTGAAGCAGAAATCGTACAAGATTCGTTCAAGTTTCTTCAATCGTACAGTTTTTGTAAACGAACGCGGGCGTCAAAATGTTTGGTTTTCTTTTTGTTGTCAAACAATTTGACAATGTTTGTAAATAAAAACTGTACTATTGAAGAAACCTGCAGGATTCCTGCACGTTTACTTCAAAAAAGAACCTGAATAAGACTTTTTTATCTTGGGAAAATCCTCATGGATTCCCTTCGCCTGGGGAAGGCGGAGGGTTATGCCGGACTCTTATCGGCTAAAAACCCACGGTATTCCATCTCCTGACCCTTGGCCAGGGTCGTGGGATTCGCAGCTGCATATACCGCAACCCCGGTAGGCCTCGGTAACCTGAATCAGCCTACTGTTCAAACATGACAAGTTTTCACACTTACAAAAACATGACGACTACTTTCTGACATGCACATTCTTTGGTGCATCGTCATTTTGTATTCCTTGTATTCCTAGCGTCCTTCTACTGCAGGTAATTTGACCGACACTTTCTCACGACGGTTCGCCATCCGCGAACTCGCGGTTCCACCAAATATGAGGAGAAAGCACTCAAATATCTTTACATTTCCTAAGAAACAAGCGTTAAATATCAAAGATGTTTTTTACCAGCGTCATCTATCCATCCACAGGTAAATGCAACGCAAAGTGGCAAGTTCTGCGTGGACATTGATGTGAAGACTGCTAGCGGAATTGATAGATGAAAACTGAACACACGGTCGCGCGCACAGAATATGGCATCATTCAAAGGTGAGTGGAACGTTACAGATGCTTTTGATGTAGGCAGAAAAGTTACTGATTGTCCACAGTACAGCCATAATGTTATGGGCTCTGTAGCAGATTTTGTGCAAAAATGTGTAGCAAACTTGAAATAATGTAGACTTTTCTTTTTTTTCTCACATCGATGACTTCTTCTCTCGTACGAGCTATATGAGCTCATGGCGTGGTGAAAAGATTAGCCAGTCAGCATGGTTGGTCGAGGGGCTGACTGTCCAATGTGCGCTGGGCGTAATTAAGTATTATCACTCGTGGAGGCTCTTTCATGCACCCCATCTATCATCAATTACCTACTAAAGATCTGTTTTCAGTTCATAAATAATCAAAGAAGTCGGTACTTTTTAATATTAATTTAAATATTTTAAGCTCCGTGATATATATTCAAACTCCTAAACCGTGTGATCGAAATTTGAGGCTACACTCGATGCATTGGAACCGCTCCAAGCCATAAGCATATTAAATAGCAATCACTGTTGTATACCTAGTGCAAGTCTGAACATCCATTGAAGATATTGTTAAAGTATTACTGAATATAGAAAGTGTAAGGTAACCTACATAATTTCAAATGATCTTTATACTTTTAAACTTCAAAACTAATTTATTCAACATAGACTAGAATTACTTCGTTCTTTTTGTCTATGTTACAAAAGACAGCCCCCCAAAACCGACCGTTCCCAATAACGACCGCCCTTCACCGCTACGTGTCTTAACACGGTGCTTATTAAATAAATTTTTTGAGCCGTACATCGTGTAACAAAAACTCTGTCCTATTCGTGGAGTTTATATTCAAGGCGGAAATGTGATCATATTCATGTAATTTTTTATAATAATTTCTTAAACCAGCATAAACTAGCGTCTTACTGCGGCCACATCTATAAAGTGGTCCCGCGCAATTGCGTTATTACAACCATCGTGAAAATGTAGACAGTTGGTTGGATTGCATTTATAGGATGAAAAGCAGCGTTTTCAATTCTGCTAATAACAGTATTCTGCGATCACCAATCCATCTGTCAAGACTGGTGATCATGGGAGTATCCCCATTATTCGTTCATTGTACTGATCATTGAGAGGGTCACGTTCGGAATGGACGTTATTAGGCTGATAATTACGATGATGATAAATAAACGTATTTAACATGACACAAACATTTTTTGTTTAAATTAAATAAATAAATAAATTGTAAATCATATTAGATGTTCATGATTTTTTCAGCGAAGTATTTCTATGTTGTTCGACGGTGATCGTTAAGTCGCACATCATGTCGCCATGGACACGAGTTCACCGGCCCTTTTTGTGTGGTTGCATAGCAACGAGACATCTCGGGTTGGGGAATATTTTGCAAGTGTTGATAAAGTTTCGGGGATTAAATGATTGTGTTTTGATTTAGAGCGTGTGTCTTTTACTAGTGAATTAACTTTTTTATTTTGATCATTTATTTATAATTTTAGAATTCTGCTCAAAGCTAGACTAATTTTAATTTTATGAATGGATCCAGTTTATTTTAATGGTTATTAATGATACCAAATTTAATTCAGGTTCGTACTGTATACCGATATTTTTGGTTTACAAAGTAACACACAAAAGCTAAACCTGATTAATTATAAATTAATGACATATAAGTAGGTCATTGACCTTAGTTGCATCTATCAAATGTCAGCTCATCTAAAGTTCAATGAACTCGTCTCATCTATTCAACACATTGTATTCACAATAAATCTGAGTGAATTTCATAGATTAGTCTTCAAACGATATTAATTAATTCATGAGAAAATCTATTCACTTAAAACGAATTCTGTTAATCCTAAGTTATCATATTGTATTTAAAGTAAAGCTCTAACAAGATATTATACCCTAACAAGATATAATACTTATGATTAATTACGGTTTACTCGCGATTTTCATGATTAAGGGCTCCGTTTGGGTCCGAAACTAGTCGGGCAATCCCAAAAAATGCACGTGAGTAAACCTTAATTAATCATAAATATGAACATGTCTCGCGAAAGTTATAATACAAAAAGATATTACACCCTAAAAGATATTATTAATTGATAATTATGTTTTCAAATTCAAATTTCAAATTCAAAGTTTTTATTTCGAATAGGCACAGTACATGCACTTAGGAAACGTCTCGACAATTTAGCTACCCGGTACCAAAAAGTAGGTACTACGAAGAAGAGCCGGCAAGAAACTCCATGAATACTCTTTTAAAGTAATTTTATGTACAATCTGGTATTGTTACAATATGGTAAAAGATAAATAGTAAAAAAAATACGAATAATAATTTAGATTTTGATAGAGATGATAATAATATGTATCAGCAAAATGAGGCTCGACCATAATAATAAGGGAACCCAACACTGTCATCAGCAATATATCTAAGTAAACTCAAAGTCCAAAAATTTACAATAATGGCTGCATTGTGCTCTCATTTACAATAAGTAGTGGTCTATTTTTCAATAGGTTAATATCACATTTTCGATTTTATAAAATATACTTACTTTACTTTAATTATGCAACTGACAACTGTAATAACAAGATCATACTGCAAGTTATCAATCCTTTGTGATTGACTATATCGCGTGTTCAATTCCCGCACTGAATAAATATTTGTACGGCCCACAGATAGTTGTTACGGGTCTGGGTGTTTGTGCATTTGATATTTGTTGAGTTGAAAACGCACTCACTGTTCTGCCTACCCTTTTCTTGACCATGTTGGGGTCAGCCTCCAGTCTAACCGGAATATTCCGGTCTGTCCCCCTGATCTGTCCCCTCATCGGTAACAGGGGGACAGATTGAAACTTTTTATTTCTATTTGTCGCCCTAAAGAACAGGGGCCTAATTCTCCTAAAATAAATTGTTGCCAAACGTTGTTTTTGTTTTCGAAAACTTTCAAAATGATTGATTTTGTGTCAAACAATTTGATAGCTTTTGAAATTGAGAACTGTCTGAATGAACGGTTCGGCCTTAGTTCGGTTGTGATTTAACAAGATTTATTTTAGGAGAATTGGGCCCCAGCAGGGGACAGACCAGAAATTATTCGTTCGATCTGTCCGTTCATCTTGGTGACAGGGGAACAGGTCGATTTTTTTATTCCTGATTGTCCCCCGAAGGTGACAGATCAGGGGGACAGACCAGAATATTCCGTGTAACCAGATGCGGCGGAATACCAGTATTTTAAACGGAGCGACTGCCATCAGACTTCCGCAACCCAGTTACTGGGCAATGCCGATATCCTAAGGTTTGAACTGTTGTCAGACTTTCGGGCTTCTGACTAACTATAACGACTGTCACAGTTATTGGTATGACACCTGGGATCAATGGTTTAACGTGCTCTCCGAGGCACGGAGGGGCTCGATGTATAACGAATGGTCACCCATCCCCAGACTGACAGCGGCAAGCGCAGCTTAACCTTTCAAATCATATGATCTGCATGATTGTTATGGTATGTCTACACCAGTGCGCTTTCATGTTCATCTTGCGCTTTCAACTTTCAATTCCTCTTGCGTCAAACGCATGCAATATTGATTGCCATAAGACGCATGCAGCTTATCGTCTACACCGGTGCGCCTCGGTCAGTCGTCAGTCGACATACAATAGACGGATTAGCGTGCGCTAGGGACATGCGCTGACATCGAAGTAGTATTAAGGCATGAGCTATTATTGCATGCGCTATGACGCTTCACGCATGCCTCAGACGAAGACGCAAGATGAACATGAAAGCGCACTGGTGTAGACATAGCTTTATTTAGCCATGAGCCCCTCAATGCATTCAGTGTACACGAAAAGCATCAGATTGGAGCAAAGTTAAAAATAAAGAAAGTTACATACCCTGCAAGAAATTGGATTACGAAAATCATAAATAACTGAGTTTAAAAACAAATGTTACAAGAGTACATAAAACACAAGGCACATAATACGTCAGTTGCTACCCGACAAGATTAATTAATCTGAGCCGGTCGCAACTTTTACAAACAGTACCAACATTTCTTGATTTGAGAATTTCTTAATACCGTACAGAGTTATGCCCATAAGAATTCTTTTGGGCCAGAAAAATAACGGAAACATCTATTATTAGTCCATTTATTCATATAAAGACTTATTAATGATACCTATTTAAAAACACATGTACATTAAAAATATGAAAATGTTATCCACCGGTATAGGAAACAGGGCTTTAAAATAAAAAATAAAAATCGTTTATTGCACTTAATAGGATTGTACATATATGTGAAACTCTTAACTTCCAAACTAAGTAAAACTTGTACTATGGAAGTCAAGGCACTCTCTTAATCTAGACGTAAAATACAATGAAACGGCAAAGGAAGCATGCAAAGCCAACGGATTGGCAAACAAATAACTTTTTTTATAAAAAAAAGGTAAAGAGATATTTTGCAAAAAAATAAAAAAACTCAGTAGTGTTAGTGTGTCTTGTGTGAAGTAGGGGAGAGTTTCAAGTGTGGAAATGAGTGTTGTTGTCCGGATGGGTGAGTATGTGGTGTGTGTAAATTGGGATTGTGTGTCAGTTGTTGGGTTTATGTGGGTGTCAGTAGAAGCTTTTCACTTTCTTCATAACTAAGGCTCATTATGGCTATGTTCTATGTTAGGAGATGTGGTTTCCGCACTTAGTCCTTTAAGTGGACCATTGTACGTGGGCCATGGCGGCCATCATTCCAACCAGCCCACCTCCTCCCAGAAGCAGATTAGGGCTCTCAGTCCGCTCAGAACATTTTCGAGTGATTTCGGTGCGCCAAGGGTTGTTTCTCGTATTTGGGTGACCCCTGTGCATTCCAGGAGCACGTGTGCGACCGTTTATTCGGCCCCCATACATGCTCTGCACAGAGGGCTGTCCGTTATGCCTATCGTGTGAAAGTGTTTGTTTGTTTGTTTAGGAAACAGGGCTATCATTTGTTAGAGCCCCAGACACAGGAACCTCCTCACAACACGCGCTGTGACCAGTAGGACTGCTTTCTTGATAAAGCCCTTGATCCAGTAACGTAACAAGAGCGGCTTGAGGTGATGGTTGATGTTCTTGACCATTAGGGCTTATACATAAAGGAAGCAGGTAATCAGCGCCGACCTACCAGCGCTTATCGGTACTGGTCCGTGCAGGTAACCGCTACATAAAGGAAGCGAGTAAAAGCAGGGGCTGGCATTTTTTAACAAAAATACGCCGTATTCAGGAGCAAATGACAGCCTACCAGCGCTGAGCGGAGCAGGTCGGAACTTGTTGGCGCAGTTCGGAGCTTGTCGGTGCTGGTTCGTCACACAAATAGAGACTACCTGCGCCGAATAACTGCGCGGACCAGCACCGACAAGCGCTGATAGATCGGCGCCGGCAACCCGCTTTCTACGTGTATACGCACTAAGGCCGTTGGCCGTTACGACTATTGGCACAATGATTGCCTAATCCATATTATTAAAAGGTACTATTCAAGCAAAACTTTTTGTAATTTAAAATGGATACCATAATATAACATCATGCCTTTATTCCATGAAAGGTTGAACAGAGATGTATAATACACCCTCATTTTGCTGTTATGTTTAAGTCCTAAGCATATTGCCATCAACCGGGCACAAATCCAGACTCCGGGCGGCTACTGAGAAATTTCTCATGGAAAAACCCAAAAATACTTTTCCCGAACTGGGGATCGAACCCAGCACCTCACGCTCAGTAGTCGCGCTTGTGATCACTAGACCAACGAGACAGTCAGGATTGATACCTACCATGACAATTCAGAAAAAATATTTGTAGTGTAAAGATTTTTCTCATTCAATGATAATTTTCTTAAATTCTCAAATGAATAATGGGCTCTTCTGTTGTTTGTTCTCTACATATTATTACAAATGTTTTCGCAATCTATTGCTAAGCCATTTTTTTTGTTTCTAACAAATTGGTTGAGCACTACTTTACTCTCGAGATGAAGACAAATTACTTCTAATCTTTACAATACGGAAAATTATTTAGTTTTTTTTTATAAATCACAATAAAGTTAATATATTAACGTTAATAATTAGGAAAATCAACATATTTTGTTTATTTATACTTCTTTGCCCAATGTTGGTACATAATGCGGACTTAAGGCCATAAGGCATTCTTTAGACTCAATTTACACCGCCGCGGAATGGAATGGAAGCGACTTTTTGCAACAAAATTGTACATAGCATAATGAACTTTATGTCAATTGTATAAAGTACAAACTAAATACTTACTAGCCAAAAAAATAACCGGGAGACGCGTAACCTTTTCAGCCCTCTTCTATCTGAATTTTCAAATGCGTAAGCTAAGTATTAATTACAACAAAATACATATAAACTTTAGGCTTAAATGCCACCAATACACAGGTCTCTTCTAGCTAAGTCCCCAACCAACCTAGTACTCGTGCTCCTCCATTACCTCCTGTCATTATAATTACGACTAATAAGCTGATATTGGGCACCTCGGCTTGTGTCGACAGAATTTCTTATCAGTCCTCGCCACTTGCCTGCGGCTAATACGTATGAACGTAGGTATCTGTGTACCTATACTAAAGTATGAAGGATATAATGTAAATAGTTTGGTATACGAGTTTGTTTTCACAAAGAAAATGAAGTCACTGTGTGAGCTCGCTCGTATGGAAGTTGTGTAGAAAACTTAAAATTATAAAACGGCCGTGCTAGATAGCTGGCTAGAATTTTCCGGGCTGTTTTCAGGGTAAATTTGGTTAGGGAATTTGCTTGTACAGTTATTAAATAGGGTATTACGCCCATTTTTGAAAAGTGTCTCAATTAGATTCTATGGTGCTAATGTACCACTAAAAAATTCACAAAATTTTTATTCAATCGTTAAGTGCCATGAAAATGCATTTAAATTTTGAATTTTCAAAGGACCTTGAGTCATTTTGGTCCAATCCCCCAACAGTGATAAAACCTCCAATCATAATTATGAAAGCTATTGGGGTACCATTTATTTCATACTATGGCGGTTATGTGTTATGTCAAAATCGAGCGCGAACATGGTGTTTGGGCACATTATCAAAACTGAGAAAGCATAAATTCATAGCATCAATAAATGTAAACTAAGCTTTTTTCCCTGTTCTTTGTATACCAGCGCGTGCGCCGCAGTGCACACAGGTAACAAGGAACAAAGAGAAAAATAATGTCATGTCCAGTGTTGCAAAAGTTCCCTATTTATCGGGGAATTTCCCGATTTTGGCTGTCGTCTCCCGATATATCGATTTTAGGTAGTGATCTCCCGATTCTCTGTATCATGCATACGCAAATATTGTAATGGACACGCAGGGATTCCACCTGAATACTTCCAATTTTCAACACATTATCTAATCAAAACAAGCGAAAATGAGCCAACCGTGTTGTTGATTGTGACCAAATGCTAGTCAAGTTTTAATAAATAAAAATGTACCAAAACACCTTATTCGCGCTCGATTTTGACTTAACCGCCATAGAATAAAATAAATGGTACCCCAATAGCTTTTATATGGCATAGGTTTTATCACTGTTGTAGGATTGGACCAGGTCCCATACATTTTTGCCCATGGTCCTATGGCCGGTTATTGAAAACTAACTCTGTATAATATATTCTTTAGAATTTTTATTGAGTTTCATACATTATTATTTTTATCGTAATATTTATCTATCTTCTATCTATACATATAAAAGGAGAAGCTGACTGACTGACTGACTGATCTATCAACGCATAGCCTAAACCGCTAGGGTTAGGAAGTTGAAATTTTGACAGTAGATTCCTTTTGTAACGTAGGCATCCACTAAGAAGGGATTTTTCGAAATTGAACCCCTAAGGGAGTTAAATAGGGGATGATAATTTGTATGAAAAATCGTCACTTAACGGGTTCAAAAGTTCACGCAAGCGAAGCTGCGGGCGAAAGCTAGTACAAAATAATACTAAATAAACTATATACCTAGCATAATATAAAGTAAAAACTAACTAAAAAAAATACTGTTCGAAAATAAAACACGTCGAAGGTGCACTTAACTTTACAATTTGATCATCACTTTCATTACCGGTAAAAGTACAACATCGGAAGGAAATCTGCACACATGAGAAGGATCGAAAAAAAAAACCCTTCCCCTTTCGAGCCATTATTATGGCGGACATTTTGATACTCATGTTCAGCTTGACCTTTCGGCTATCTTTGAATAAAATAGTATCCGAAAATCTATCCACCGAATCGCGAGCGATATACTTTCAATATTCAAACATTTTTAATATCACTTCGATAAGTCGGTTTTGTAACTCCGACGGGCCAACTTTGTCGCGGAACCTAAAGTTATACTATAAGACGAACCCAACGAATTTACTGGAACAAATTGTTTCATGTACCGACAAATATTAAATTCATAAAGCTATACTTTATAAATTTAATTTTTGTTACTTTGTTCATTGTTTTTAATACATCATCTAGCTGGGTGGTTTTTAGCTGAGAATAAACCGGACTTCTTCGTTGGTCTCGCGACTGCTGTGCGCGGGGTCCTAGAATCGATCCCCAGGTCGGCCAAATTGTTATTGAGTTTTACGTGTGAAATTTGCAACTGTACACATATTACACCTGCATTCTCATAAAAAAAATCACCACGAATTCCGTACTGTACACAATAATATGTTCTTTCTTTTCGATAAGATGTAGACACTCATTATAATCAACTAAGCATTATACTCCTCTGCTGAATAAGGTTTCTCCTAATGTCGGGAACAGACCATGCGCTTGCTTGCCTTCATCGTTGAGTCCACACTACTTTAGTACTTACTAGCGACCCGCCCCGGCTTTGCACGTGTATGTTTTATAGCTTAAAACCTTTCTCTTGAATCATTCTATCTATTAAAAAAAACCGCATCAAAATCCGTTGCGTAGTTTTAAAGATCTAAGCATACATAAGGACAGACAGCGGGAAGGGACTTTGTTTTATACTGTGGCGGCATCTATCTCGCCACATGCGAACTATCCTACATCGCGCAATCAAGATTTAACATGCAGATAGTATATATACAACCTCTCATCATCAACCTTTGGGCAGTAGCCCGCCAGGCACAAGACTCCGCCTGGTTGGAGGATCCTCCCTTTGGTTGGAGGAACACCACACCAAGTTTCTCCACAATACTATGTAGTGATTCTTAGTTATTAACTAAATCTTTATGCACGATCATGGTGCATAAGCCAGACTTAATGCCATGAGGCATTCTCTCAAGCCAAATACATTTTGGCCATAGCTCGCCGAGCGAAGGCGAGTACTGAGTACAGACAGCCCATTTGTAGCTCGTCGTCGCTCGCCTAGTTGGCCAAGCGCAGGCGAGCACCAACGTGCATACGGTTTGTTTGTTGTGCCTTTCCACCACTCGGGATCGTTCGCCACAATCTCCTTAATAAAGAGCTTGATATAGGCAGTTGTCTCACCGCCGGCGAGGAAGCGACTAACTATCGGCTATTTTCTCGCTCAAGAAACGTACAATAGATAAACATTCCGTGTAAACAAAGGAGATGCATATATTAATAGTTGATCGCTGACTGTTCACACTGCCGGCGAGGACTCGCTCCACTAGTTTGTCGCTGAGCGACAAGAGCTATCAAAGAGAATACTCGTTCAGCAATACTTGCTCAGCGATGCTCGCTTGGCGGTCAGAACTCACGCTGAGCGACCAACCAGCGGTCATTTGCGAGTGGTGCGAGTAATCGCCCGTCGCACTCGCACACTCGCTTATAGCCCAGCGACAAAACTTTCGGAATCACACACTCGCTTCTCGCTGCTCGCCAAGTCGTTTCTAGCTTCTAGCTCTACTCGCTGCTCGCTCGTCGTTCGCGGTGGGACAAGTGCCATATACCCATTAACCAACCGCGAATGCAAAAACGCTTTGTCTAAATGGCTCAAGTGGAAGACCTATGATGAAGTGGAAAATATGGTTCAATCGATGAGAATTTAATACACACGTACATTACGCTATGATATATCTGCCGCTAATGGAAGATAATGTCCTACTTATATTATTTTCCGATACCAAGACGAGTCGTAGGGTTAGCTGGCTAAGATTTATTTGCAAAATGATCTGCATTCTACCTCAAATTATACAAGAAAAGTAATCTCCACCATGTATATTGTGTAGGTACCCGCAATCCCACACTTACTCATACCCACCACACAAACACACATTCACCTCCACACCATATACATAACACACACATCCTAGCGCGTCTTTTTGCCTTTTTTGCCATACATAAAAATATATTAAATAACAATTTATATAACCTGAGGAAGGACGGAGCTTCCTAACACAAGCAAACTATATGCTTAAAGGGGTGCTCCCTATTGGAACTAGAATATGTAATATTTGATGATGCAATAAACTTTTTATTTTTGTTTATTAAGAATAAGAATAATTTATTGTTCAGGAAATTACAATTGGTTTGCGTTGATTCCTGGAACTCACACTAGGATTCCCTGAGTCGTGAGATCCAGGCTCCTTCGTTCCGTTTACATATTTTTTTATTACACATATTTACATAATAGTAATTATCTCCTTTATTCGCCCATAAACTTATTTTTAACATTTTTAAATATTTCAATAAAAATATAAAAAAACATTTATATTTATTTATTCCCTTTATTCATTGTAAACACATATACATTTTATTTTTAAATACATATAATAAATAAAAAAACAATTTACATTTAAAAATATAAAAAATAGTATCCCACCGGCATTGGGAATAGGGTCCAAGCTGCCGGCAGTCAGGGCTCCAGAGAAAGGAACCTCCTCACTATGCGTGCCGTGTTAAGGAGTACTGCTTTCTGTATCAAGCCCTTGATCCAGCGCCCAACGAGAGCCTCTTGAGATGTTGATCGAGGCTCTTGGCTATGAGGCCATTCCCCGTAACGACTATCGGAACAATGACTGCTGAGTCCACATCCCACATGCCGACAACCTCGTGTGCTAGATCAAGATATTTTATTTGTTTATCTTTCTCAGCTTTCACGAGATTCTCATCATGACGGACGGTGATATCAACAATCATTGTGCGGCGCTTTATTTATTTATTATTATTTAACTCACAGTGTTAGTTTTTCTGCAAAAATCACAGGCGGCTCGCCATCGCTCGGCAAGTCGTGAATACATGTTTGTCGGCCTTGTTGACATTGGTGTCGTTCAAACCTGACCAACATGTAGACTGTAGGACTCGCTTTGTACCAATTTGCCTACGCTCGCGTTGACTGAAGCTTTGTCAACGTGTATTGCCGGCTTAACAGTCTTATCTATAGTACTGAGCTGAGCTAGCGCAAGCGAAGAAAAGCGAACTGGAACGCCGCTCTCTTACGCTGCCCTTACGCTCTACGTTCCTTTGCTGTCCCGACAAAGGCAAATGAAGGCGTGCTTCGCTTGCTTTCTCTAGTTCGTCCAAATTTGTTTCACCACCTTCGCTCGGAAGTCTTCGTTTGGTCTCGTTAGGTGAAGCGAACAATGTGGTTCTCTGACAGAAGCACGTCACTGCGGCTGCGCTGCGTTCGTAGACGAGCACGCGCCGCAGTGCTGCCACAGTGATGAGTTCTACTAATACTACTTGTACTCGGCATAAGATGTAGACACTGTGTTTAAGGCCTAAGGTTGATCTGAACTGCTAATGTACTGAACTAACTAAATGAAACACTGATTGACACCCTTTAGAGCTATATTAACGAACTATGTAATAAACCATTTACACATTGAATTTGCTTAAACTTCTATAAAAATGTACTACGCCATGTCGATATTGTTTTTTTTTTCGAAAAATTTTGACACTCGTCACCCGTCATTCAAATTACAAGAATGGAACACACAAAAACGTCTGTTGACCACTTAGAGCATATACCTATGTGCTCTAAGGTTGACCACAAAGGGAAATCTTAAAGAAGGCATGAACACACTGTAATCTTTAAATCAATGCATTGTACACACAGCTACATATCAAGCTATATATTCCCGTATAAGCTGACCTATCATCGTACGAAAAGCCTATCAAAGCCAGATCAACTCATACTGGTATTTTAAACCTGGCGTCGACTACGGTCGAAACGCGTCGCATCAAAGTGAGTCGAGTCGAGTCGCATTTAGTCCTTGTGCATCCATCTCAGACGAATCGAATCGAATCGTTAATTTATCGCAACTCTGCAACGAAGTAGCCTGTTTTTGCATGATAGACAACTCGGATGAAGAAATAAATGTTTTCTTCATCCGAGTTGTCTATCATGCAAAAATACTTTTTGATAAAGAATAGGAGAAAATAGAAACGGCGTGCTTCAAAATACTGGATACTTGACATTAATATGAAAAGTAATCTCTACGGCGAATTTTGTATCAAGACTTGAAAAAGGACCCTATCAATGACAATGACTGTCCTGTTTTTTCAATATCTTCGTTTATCCTACGAAAATTTTAAACATTTGATATACTAACTCGTTTCTGCAATTTACTTTCGCCAAAACTAAACCTACAATAATAAACCTTAAAGCGCACTCCTGTGATGACCCCAACGGCAGTCTTCCATGCTCATGTCTTCCAATTACACAAAAGAAGACAATGAAGTACCTAGGTGTGATTCTGGATGAGGGACTCAGTTGGCGTCCCCACATAGAACAGACTGCCTCCCGTGTTAGGAAACTTATATGGACGTTTAAGAGACTGCGGCAAGTGGCCGATTTTAAGCTTCTCCGTGCGGTTTACCTGGCATTAGCACAGTCAATCGTAGGTTACTGTATCACAGCATGGGGAGGTGCCTGTAAAACTTATATGATACACCTCGAAAGAGCCCAAAGATCTCTGTTAAAAGTAATGACCTTCAAACCGTACCGGTTCCCTACAAAAACCCTGTATGAAAGCTGTGAAGTACTTACAGTGAGACAACTATACCTCCTCAATCTCATAATGAAACAGCAAGTAATCACACCGGTAAATCACGCAACTAAACTTAAGAGGACCATAACTAATGTGTGTCGCGCAGTCAAATGTAAGACCGCATCCGCTCGACGGCAACGCCTATACCTAGCTACTTATATTTATAATAAAGTTAATAAAATTTTGAACATCAACCCACTAACAAAAAATAAAACTAAGATGAAACTAAACACCTGGCTTCAAACACTGGATTACCTGCAGACCGAAAACTTACTTAAAGAATCGTGATAATCAAATAGGCAAACAAACTCAAATATGTATTACCCAAAGTCCAGCCACCTAGCACACTCTCTATCGCACACACACGCACACGAACACACACACACGAACACACACACACAAACAGACACACACACACAAACAAACACACACACACACGCACACACACACACACAAATCACTCAAGAACACGCATGCACTAAATTCCTCTAATTTTACGTTATTTTATTTTATTATTGTAGCATAAATTGTTAATGGTCCGAAAACGGGTGAAGACACTGACTCCTGTAACACAGGTACCACCTAGCTCAGGAGTCAGGGCTTCAAATTAAAATGTAACACCTTCTTTTTATGTCAATAAAACTTTTTATTATTTTTTTTTTTTTTTATTACTAACTTGTCCGCTTCCCCGCGTTGACTGAGGCGAGCCGAATCGAATCGAAACACATCGGCGAAGATATTCGCCTGTCGAGCAATGCGCGCGAGTGCATCGATTCGGCGCGCCGTGGCTCTTCGCTAATGGACGCAGTTTCATACTAAATATATAAGAGGTGAATTTCTTCGATTCGATTCGACTCGACTCGGCGAGCCTAGCGGAGCCTTTATCCCTACCTTCACAAAGAGTTTATGAATTACATGGCCATTACCGTACATTGTTCCCTCATTGTTTGAGTGACTTACAAACTTAATAACTGAAGCCATTTACATTATAATAAATTCATTGTTATGTACATATTTGGTCAATGAATTAACATTTTTTTGTCCAACAAAAGTCATTGAAAGTCATCCATTGAACAACGGATTCGTTTTTATATAATAACATACTAGACTTTATACAATAGTACTGTAACTCGAATGACCTAACTGTTAATAGTTGACCTACATAAGAACATCGACTTACATAGGTTTACTTTGGCGGATTCCCAACTTTAAAGTTATCGGGGCACCTTTGTTAATGAAAAATTAGTTTTAGGTCTCAAAATAGTGTCTTCGGGCTATGAAGAAACGACATAGTGCAATTTATTAACATAAAATTTGAATCAAAAGGATTTGCATTTAATACACAGTACTATTTTCTAATAGTACGTACATACCAAGCCAATTAACGCTAACGAACGTTCGTCATTTGTTAATTTGACCAAACTTTGTATAATAAAACGAATCCGGTTTCTTTCGGATGTAAAGCCTGGCGTCGACTACAGCCGAAACGCATCGAATCGAGTCGAGTCGCATTTGTTCCGTGTGAAGATGAATCGATGCGAAATGGTCAGAAATCGCAAGTTAAAATAAACATTCGTGTGACAAGCGATGCGCGCGAGTGATGCGACTCGGCGCGTCTCGGCTCGTTGCTGATCAACGCAGTTTTATAGTAAATGCGAATTATTGCGATTCTATTCGAATCGACTCGGCGAAGCTAGCTTTTATTTCCGCCAAACTGACTGGTGTGTTCACACGTTTCTATCTTGTTTTTTACGAGATAGACCGCGCAGCGCGCAGACATTCCTATCCAACTAAAAACCCTATGCGCTTGTGTGAATACCTTAATTAAAATTCATATGTCACTACGACTGGATCCTGTTTTCTGTAGGTCGGCGGGATTCACCGTGCGGTGACAAAACTGAATAGCATAATTCAACAGGACCGGCTTTTTGCAGGATCCCGCAAATAGGATGCTCGTGTGAACGCTAGTATTGAAACAATTCCACCACTAGACGGGACCCTGCAAAAAACTGTTCCTGCAAAAAACAGTATGTTACCGTGGGAACGAGCCGTAAGCGGACCCCGTTCGTTAGATTTCTTTGGCGTTCTTTACTTTGGTGTGTACGTACCATAAGAACAACCCATTCTTCATAATAATGGGTGATTCATTTGGAGGTACTTTTATCAAAACCAAAAAAAATATAAAAATAACAAATTTATTGGGTTATCTTTATTATCATACAAAAGAACCATTCTTGACATTTATTTTTTAAATATTATTATTATATATTTTTTTTTTTTTTTTAAAAAGCGTTGCCCCACACTAAGATTTCTCTTGTATCGTGGGTGCGTTTACAGACACAAATCTCACAAACAAACGCCCAGACCCGAAACAACCATCTGTAGGCCATACAAATTTTTGTTCCGTGTGGGAATCGAACCCACGACCCGTAGCGCAGAAGCCAATCGCTTAGCCACTGCACCAAACGTGTCGTCATTTCTTTCAAATGTTTTCCATAACTACAGTTAACATGGTCCATTCTGCAGTTCCAATTTTCGATGATGCGTCCGAGCATTTTGAGTGGTATTTGGCGAATAACGCGAGTAATGTTGGCTTCCAGTTGCTCAATCGTATGCGGTTTATCCATATAGACTTTGGACTTTACATAGCCCTAAAGGAAAAAGTCTAGGGGTGTGATATCACAGGATCTTGGCGGCCAATTGACCGCGAAATTAACTGTTAACCGAATTGTTCTCGCAATAAAGCCATGGTTTCACGTGCTGTGTGGCAAGTGGCGCCGTCCTGTTGGTACCAAAAGTTCTGGAGATCACGGCTTCAATTTCAGGAAACAAATAGTCCGTTATCGTGACACGATAATCAAACGAAAATACGTCGTCGAAATTTGGAACTGCAGAATGGACCATATTAACCGCAGTTACGGAAAACATTTGAAAGAAATAATCTTTAAAAAATAAATGTCAAGAATGGTTCTTTTGTATGATAGTAAAGATAACCCGATAAATTTGTTTTTTTACAAATTTTTTTTTGTAAACAAATATATAGAACAACAATAACAACAATATATGGAATTGATATCTCTGTAACATCTCTTCATCGATTGCTGGAATGGTTATCACGCTGGGAACTGGATTGCTGATTTTAGTATGTTATGAACAATCAAATGGGAAATTACCATAATCCCTAAGCTTGGCAGAAGGATTGATGATCGCATTTTATTTTTGAAGGAGACAAGAGGACGCTGCTGCCCATCCCCTTGACGTTATCTCTTAATCGCCTTTACCCACGAAAAAATAAGGGACTATTCGTTGCCAGGAACAATACGGAAACCTGCCTATCCATCGTTGCCTTTTATAACTGTATGTCTCCAATTGTGGCTGTCGCTGAAAACCAGCGCTGGGGCTCTGTCTTGCATACGGTCGCAGCATAATGCTGAGCGATAGCCGTTTTGCGTGGATGTGACGCATGTTTCTCTCACCCTTCTTATTTTTGCGTTTTTGTGTTTTATTTTCTTTTTTGCGTCATGTTTACCGCAAATAAACGTATTTTCTTTCTTTCTTTCTTCAATTAGTGCAAAGCGTAATTTTAGTGTTACCACTAATGTGTCAACAGCCAACAACTTGTTTATTTTTATTTTGAAGCTTACCGAATTTGAATACTGGGCTTTTGTTTAGTTTTGTGCGTTAAATTTGAGCAAAAATTAATATTTTTTTATTTTTTCTCTCGTTCTTTCTTTCTTCTTTCTTTATGGAGAATCTAATCTAAACGGAATCTATTTATTTATTTAATGCACAATGTACACAATGTTACAGCTAGGCTTAAAACTATTGAGTACATGACCCTGTTAGGGTGCAGCAAGTTAACTTAAAACTAGTAGTATTGCAGTAGAATAGGAACTTTCAGAATATTATAAACTATTATATTAATTAAACTTATATCTATCTTTAAACATCTAACACCCACTCCGCCGCGTTTTCAGCCGCTCGCTGTTATACATACATCTTCAACTCAAACAATATGCACGCAAGAACGCGTCTTCATAAATGCTCTAATACCTACATCGTCATATGTTTGAAATATCCGCTTTACGTCCCGCATCACGCTCCGCACTAAGCTCTACGTCTCCATAAACGGGACCTAGAGGAGAGACACCGTTTAACACATTTAAACCCAATATTGATCAAGCTCAAACTATTGACCAATGCACTACGCTTTTGAGAGCAGTCCCACTTATGTAACACATTCAATATTCCAAAACTTACCGCTCCCATAATCACCAGGTCCGCAACTCAATCAAAACGCTATCTGTTTGAGCTGTGTGAGCACACGAGCGTAATTAAGCGCTCCTAATGGCCGGCCCACGTGTCAACTTGCACAACTCGAGAACTTTCAGTTGTGACGATGTTTACTTTTATAAAGTTTCGCTTTATGAGGTTCTTGACTTGTGCCTGTTTCGCTCGAGTGAGTTGTTTGCGTTTTGATATGGAGAACATATTAAGGTTTATTATCACAGTGCGCATGTCATAATACAGATATTATGTTTTTGCCTTTTAGAACGTGTCGTTTTCAACCGACTTCAAAACGGAAGAAGTTTTCAACTCGATGAGTTTATTTTTATGTAGATACAGAGCTTTCTTCAAGATTTGTGGATCGATTGGAATGATTCTTTTTTTTGTTTGGTGCAGAATACTTATTAATAAGTTTGGTTGAGTAGTTTTTTAACCGACTTCAAAAAGGAGGAGGTTCTCAATTCGTCTGAATGTTTTTTTTTTGTATGTTTGTTACGCGATATCTCCGCCAATTATGAATGGATTTGGATGATTCTTTTTTTGTTTAGTAGGCCATACTTCAGAGATGGTCTCATATAAATTTTATTGAAATGGATTCAGCATTTTTTGAAAAAATCAACAAAAACAAAAAAATAATACACAAATCGTATGTAGACGACGTTCTAGTTGTAGTGCTGGTCCGAGAATTTGTACACTATTGTAATTGTAATTTGTGGCACTAAAAAGTATAAAATAAAAAAAACTTTAAAAATGTAAAAACCGACTTCAAAAAAAACTAAACGGAGTAAAATAATTATCATTTAATAAAACTACCAGTTTCAGAAGTCGGTGCATTCAATTTGATTCAGCGTAGAACACCGACTTCTGAAACTGGTAGTTTTATTAAATGATAATTATTTTACTCCGTTTAGTTTTTTTTGAAGTCGGTTTTTACTTTTTTAAAGTTTTTTTTATATACAATATTAATAGTTGTTTGAAAATTAATTACTTTTAAAAAAACGACGTTCTAGTTGTAGTAGTGTTCCACGAATTTATACACTATTGCAATTTTAATTACCGGCTGTAAAAGTGTTAAATAAAATTAAAACAAGTAAAAATCGACTTAAAAACTAAAAGAAGTAAAAGATTACCATTTAATAAAAGTAACACTTTCATAAGTTGGTGCCATCAATTTGTTTCAGCGTAGATTAGCACCGATTTCTGAAACTTATAATTTTATAATAATATAAATTATTATGGTAATTATTTTACTTCTTTCAGTTTTTTTTAAGGTCGATTTTTACTTTTTAAAGTTTATTGTCAGCTTAGGTGAAGAGTTTGGGCGCTTGTACGTACAGTGCGTCCTATCCGAATCTGAGAAAATACGATCCGAACTAGCTGCAGTACTATTAATATGAACAGTGATTGAACAGTTGTACACTGTATCCGATCGTAACTTCATAGATTTGATTTCAGATTTCCTTATTCGGATTCGTAGCAGTGCACAGGCGATCTTACTATTATTTATGTAGACAAGTTATAAACTAACAACCTATCGACTTAACAGTCGGGATGATTAAAACTATTTTTAAGCTTCCCATTTTTTTTAAATCTTTGCCCCACACTAAGATTTCTCTTATATCGTGGGTACGTTTACAGACACAAATCTCACATACACAAACGCCCAGACCCGAAACAACTATCTGTAGGTCATACAAATTTTTGTTCCGTGTGGGAATCGAATCCACGACCCGTAGCGCAGAAGCCAATCGCTTAGCCACTGCACCATACGTGTCGTAAAAATTTAAATCTGTGTTAAGTTTTATTCCAGCTTTATTCCACTTTATTGAAAACTGCGGCGTTTTCATGTTTAAACAAGAATGTGCTATATCAAACGAGTACAAAGGATGCCTCACGTTATAGAGCTCGATAGCACTGCTATTTACGTAAATACGCAAAAATATATAAAATACCTATATATGCGACTGCAAAATATTTCCGTTGGCGTACGCGCTTTATTAAATTTTCCAGTTAAATCGTTTTTTTACAAACAACGTCGGATGACAAACAAGCCAAATATTAAGTTTAACAAACGATCAAATGAAATGAAATGATATTAATTTCTGTAAATAAATCTGTTACAGACACTTTTACAAGTCAATGTAATGTTTCTTTAAGACTAGATGGCACCGGCATTTCCTGTCTGACTAGCACTGAGAAGAAAAACCGAAACAAACTCAGAGGTCAAGTCTCTTTTAAAGTCCAGACATATAAATATAAATAATACAGATTCCGAACAAAAAACCGCATTAATATCGGTTTTTTTTTAGGAGCTACGGTTCCAAAAACAGACTCTCAGACAGACAAAAGGGTGGTTTAAAAAAAGGGGATGTTTCAGAAATGTATGGAGCCTGGGCCAGCACCATGTACACTATATGTAAATATAGCTTTACAATAAAGTAACCGTTTTTTAATGTTAATTTTCTATAATTTTATTTCGTTTAATTGTACATTCAAGTTATCTTGGTCAAGGAGAGCAACACAACACATGAAAGTATGGCAGATCGAAATTATGTGAAATGTCATTTTGACAAACTGTTGACATGTCAATGACTCCATAGTGTTTATTTCTTGTGTACTTACATAACGTATGTACGTTGTTTATAGACGAAAATACTTGGATTACGTTATAATTATAATAAAATAGAACTACACAGGTGTTGTTATACACGAAACCTAGGACTGTCAAAGTTGTCAAACTCATATCAATGTCAAACACAACTGTTATGGCTACCAGAAAAAGAGGGTTAACGTATTAAAAAACGTCGCCAAATAATAATTCCAGAGCAAGAGTATCTTCTTCAAATTAATTTATTTGTATTTTCATAGAAATCCTCTATTTTTTTCCTATTTTTGTATACACTGTATGAGTACATAGTGGTGGCCCAAAATCAAACATCTCCTTTACTACACTCCACTTTGTGCGTCGCCACATCGAGGTTTGAAAAGAGTGGTAAAACGCTAATTTGAAGAGGGTTTGCTGTATTTAAATCATTACGGTAATTCTTTATCAACATCAAATTCATTAACACATGGGTTGACGCATCACATCCTCTTATCTCGTTAGCATACAAAATCTTCACCTCTAATTCCATCAAGCGAATTTAGCTAAGTATACAGACAAAATCCTTATTCGCGAGCGTTAAGACAATATCGTTTTAACAATTTTGTAATTAACACCCGCTTATGATCCTGTAGTCTGACGTGTACACTGGAGGACATATTTACAGTAACACTGATTTAAAATTAAATTTAAGTTCCGTATTGAGATAATACAGGGTGTAAACGAATTCGTGTTAATTCCTTCAAACCGCGTGATCTACTGGTGACACTGATTGACCCTGCATAGGATTTTTTCAGAATAAATAAAAAAAAGTTTTCAAAAAATTAACCTTGGTATTCTGTGTCTGAGTAATTTTAGCGTCCCAACTGACTGCGTGGAGCGATATCGGGCTAGTCGTACCCGTCAGCTGTGTCGCCGTACCTTCATTCATTTATGCAAGGGATCGAAAGATCGAGTCACATAAAAAAAATTTTGGGGAAATAAAAGTTTATTTTTATTTTTAATCAATCTAAATCCCATGCGGGGTTAATCTATGCCATTAATAGATAAAGTGGTTTGAAGGAATTACACGGATTCGTTTACACCCTGTATATCCTTATATCCTATATATCCTGTATATACTTATAGCCAAGGGCGACACGTTTGGTGCAGTGGCTGAGCGACTGGCTTCTGCGCTACGGGTCGCGGGTTCGATTCCCGCACGGAACAAATATTTGTATGGCTCACAGATAGTTATTTCGGGTCTGGGTGTTTGTGCATGTGAAAATTAGTCTGTAACGTACCCACGATACAGAAGAAATCCTAGAGTGGGGCAACGTTTTTTCTAAGAGTTTGTTTACAGAGCGGTTTGGATGAATATAAATAAAAAAAATAAAAAAATCCTTTATTGGCCAACCAACTGTTGTTTACACTGTAACTAGTTGAAGTAATATATACCATAATCTAAGGTTAGTGTAACAATTTCTTACAGGTTAGCACCGCATAGCGCATGCCCCATAAACATAGTAGGTGTGCCACAAGCACTAAACTATAAAATTAATACATAATAACTAAAATTAACAAGTTTAAATTAAAATTACATGATGGAATATAAAACTAATATAAACAGCAAAAATAAAATTCAATAGAACAAAACAAAACAGAGACAACAAAGTAGAGATATTGATTCAGTTGCCGTGATTTCCAGCTATGAATAGATTGGTACTAGCGTTAGATCACAGAGGTACTAGCCGACCAAGACGATTAGAGCTCAAACACACCACGTTTTTTCAGGCGCCGTCGACGCGCGTTTCGCTATCGCGCGTTGTCGGCGCTGCTAAACTTGAAATAGGCAGATTACTTGCGATTGCATAACGCGCTACGGACGCGCGTGAGCAACTCTCCTTGCAAAGTAAAACGCGTGTAGCACGCGCGCGAAGGAGCGTGTATCGCGCTACAGACGCGCGTGAGCAACTCTCCTTGGATTAAAACGCGCTGTACGTATCAATGGCTGTACGTATGTGTTTGCAGCTAAAGAGACGCGCTGTGCAGCGCGTCTGTATCGATGTACTCCGCGCTACGAGCGCGTCGACAGCTCACGAAAAAGTCGTCATCTGCATACTATCATTTTATGAACGTGTGAATAGATAAATTGGTTGCGATAACATCGCGTTTGCAGCGCGTTATAGTTGCGTGAGACGCGCGTCGACAGCGCCTGAAAAAAACTTGGTGTGTAGGAGCCCTTAGATCAATTTCAAACGTGTCTTCATGCGTATTGTATCACCAGACACCACCAAAAATACGATAAACATACAAACACGGTACCTGTGGTGGTATGCGGGCGGGAAGGCTGCCTTCCACCCAGTTATCTAATCATCTTGGTCGGCTAGTACCTACAAGTTCTTTGAAAGATTACTACAGCGTACAGGTAAATCCTGTACGCTGTTGTCATTATTATCAGATCTCTTCATTATTATTATTTAATCTAAAGATAGCGAAAGTAACACGACATTCATCTCCGACCCGCTTTTATTTAGGTATAGGTACCTGCTCATAGCCGTGTGCTTTTTAATTGGTTACACAAAAACAAACGAATATGGCGATGCCTCCTACGTAAGCTGTTGTTCCAAATATAAAAAGAGCAAAAATTTATATCGTTTGAACAGATAAGATAAAATTAGACACTTTTACGTGAAAAACTCAAAAATTTAATTTTTTACTTAAAACAACTTACGTGGGAGGCATTGATTGTATCGTAAGAAAGAAATAAGTATGAATTCGAACTTCTCACGAGAGCGAAAATAAAATTCTGTCAAATAATAGGCCGCTTGTTTTGTAACGTCACACTGTTATAAAAAAGACGTCTGTTTAACGAAAGATGACTCCTGACATAGCGGTAATTTCGTAAATTGTAACCCTAAGGAGACTGCTATCTAAAATACGTAAATGACATCATCAAATACCGTAAAAATAGCTACATATCCTCCGAGAAATCACCAGCAACATCAAGGGTGTGCTGGCTTTTTTCGAGGAGTTAGGGTGGATCGAGTAACTACACTTACCACCCATCACGCAAAATACGCGCTTAGACGTGGAATTGCGGACACCAGCCCGTTATACCATAAAGCTATAAACACATGTTTTGTTTTTAAAAAAATATTTGATATTCTTTATTTATATGGTAACATTTTGTGGAGAATCGTCAGGACTCACCTAAGTGTGTATGCACGTAGGGCGCGGGTTGCCGGCGCCGATCTGCCAGCGCTTTTCGGTGCAGCTCCGCGCAGTTAATCGGCGCAAGTAGTCTCTATACTGTGTGGCAAACCAGCGCCGACAAGTTCCGACCTGCTCCGATCAGCGCTGGTACGAGTAAGCTGTCATTTGTTGCTGTATTAGCAAGGAAACAAGGCGTATTTTTGTCAAAAAATGCCAGCCCCTGCTTCCACCCGCTTCTTTTATGTAGCGATTACCTGTACGGACCAGTACTGATAAGCGCTGGTAAATCGGCGCTGGTTACTTGCTTCCTTTATCTAACGCCCTTACGTTAAAAGGGGTATACCAACCTTACTGACTAGCTAATCTTTTTACCAGGGCATGATTTCTCGTGTAACTTATGCGAGATCAAGGATTATTCAATAGTAGGGATAAACTAGCGAAGATATAGATGGATGGTAAAAAGCGCTTAGCATCAGCTATTTATCATAAAACCACTGTTTTGTTGTTTACAACTTGTGTTCAGCCTGTGCCTAACTAAATAAAGGACATTGTGTTTTGTGGAGGTTCTAAGAAACGGTCCAAAACCCTTTGATATTTATGTTAATTGTTCTTACTTGTACTTTGACTGTTGTCAAACTTAGTTTAGATGAGCTGTTGGTACCTATGCTTTGGTGATTAGCGCTAATTAGGTGCTATCGTTGGTCTAGTCTGTCGCAAGCGCGACTGCTGAGCGTGAGGTCCTGTGTTCGATCCCCAGGTCGAACAAAGTGTTATTGGGTTTTTCCGTGTGGAATTTCTCAGTAGAATTGTGCCCTGTTGATGGCAATAAGCTCCCCTCTATAACTTGAAACACAAACATAACGGCCAAATGAGGGTGTACTATACACCTCTGCTCAACCCTACGAGGAATACAGAGGCGTGATGTTATGTAGGTGTTAACTACTTATTGTGTCTTTGTTTAGGATTGAACGTCATAAACTAAGTAAAGAAGAGAAAGATAGAGAGGGTATTTATTCATTTGAGCACACAATGATTTCAATACTTAATATTAATTATTTAAACGTAAATAATAAAAGATAAATAAGAGATTAGTCCCTGGGGGAAAATTCATCCCCGTTGCCGGGCAAGCGAGTCGTTACGGCGGATCCACACAGCTCGGCGGCATGAGCCGGCGGCCGTGCCGCCGGGCTGGCCGCCGGCTTTGTGAGCGGCAGTCATGTTGCCGCCGAGGCAGCCGGCAGCGGGGTGACAGTTCGTTCGCAACTTTCAATTAGTGCTAGTGTCGTTTGTTTTTGATAACTGCGAATATCGGTTCAGAGTCGCGCTTGCCGGCGGCTTCTCTGGCGGCTTTGCTTATGGTCAAGCCACCGGCAATGCAGCCGGGCTGTATGAATGCGACGAACCTGGCACTATAATATTGCCCGAAAAATAGCAATGAACTCGCCACATGCGACTTAACATAACTGGAAAAGTATATGTAGATGTAGAATTTTGAAATAGGAGCACACCTCTGCTTACCCCTTCTGGGCTTACAGGCATGAGTATATGTATGTATATAAGCAAGAGATTCATCATCATCACCCTCTTGCCCTTATCCCAACTTATTTGGAGTCGTCGCAGCATGTGTTTTTCTTCCATATATCTCTATTAACCTTCATCTCTGTTGTCATCCTCTTTCTAGTCATATCATCTTTTACATTATCCATCCATCGTTTCTTTGGTCTTCCTCTACTCTTATAACCATCCACATTCATACTCAAAACTTTCCTCACGACATGTGCCTCATTCCTCCGTATCACATGTCCATACCATGACAATCGATTTCCACACAATTTCTCAGTCACCGGCGACACTTCCAGACTTCCTCTTACACACTCATTTGTAATTCTATGTAAGTAAGAGATTCTAATACATTAATTGCATTAATTATAATACATAATTATCATTATATTCACATTAAGCAGTCGAGTGCACAATTTGCAAGCCAATGTATCGTTTCGCCGAGCACGGCTTGTATTAATTGAAGATAATTGTACATACATACTATTATAATTACTACATTTACATGGCTATATGCATATATTATATTGTAACAAGACCACAATGTAGGTAGAAACAGAAATTCAATCTTAATTTAAAACGCGCTATGAGGCGCTCATTGTCGCTGCAACTAATGGTGGTATAAATTATTGCAGTAGCAAATTCTGCATATTTACTTAAAGTTAGCACAGTTGTATTGACTGCAAACTGCTGCAGTTGGACCCAATAGCAAGTTGCTATTATTTTGCAGCTGTAATCAATAACTGCACGGTTACGTAAAAACGGTGCGCAGGACCATCTACAAGAAGTCTAATAGAAAAGAAAACCATTGCACTATACCTCTTTACTTTTGTAAAAGCCGAAAAGGATAAAGAAATTAAATATCTTGAATTGATGGGTCAATCTCCAAAATAAAAAAAAACTGTGTCTTGGTGGTGAAGTCCCTCTTATGCTATTAATTTTTAATCAGAATATTTTTTGTTCAATAGTTTGGCCTGTTAGCTACCTAACAGTCATAATTATTTATCTAACGTTATCATAAATGTAGGCATCCAAAGAAATAGACATTAGAAGAAAGGCGAGAAGAAAAAGAAGTTGGCTAAGCGACGTAGGATGGCTAATAAGATGCTCTAATATTGATCGCTCTGGTCTCGAAAATTTCAAACCTAAATATTTACATAACTACTTGGTTAAAATCGAGGCCAATATAAAAATAGGCTTATTTAGATACCTTCTTTTCGAAATAAAAATATGGAACACAATTTATATCAATATTTTGGAAATCATCCCTGATACACGATGTTGTCGACATGTAGGAGAGTCCAATAGAAAAAAATACTATTGCATTATACCTCTTTACTTTATTGTTAGTGTATCTTCTGCGTCTTTGTTTTATGTGGCAATACGCAGTGAACAAACTATGGCCCTTAGTGTGACATTCAGTGTAACATTAGTTATAATTTTATTGAACCACCTGAAGAGAAAATATCGTGTTTATTGTTGTTTACACAGGGGTTTATTGTTGAAAATAATGTGCATTGTTATCTTTTTTATCTCTATTCGCGAAGTCTCTTTTCGCGTCTGTCTTTTTGCCCGCTTTTTTCTTGTAGGCTTCATTCACCCTCCACCCCAGACGAGCGTAATATTTCTAGTTGTGAGTCGCGTAATTTCGGTCGCGTAATTTCTGCTACATTCAGTTTCATACAAAACTCCTGTTTTATTCACACGGCGACGCAAAATGAGTCTATAAAATCTTTCCAAAAAATTACGTTGACTTATTTACGCGCCTCACCCTTAAAGTACTTACCCAATGGGTTTTGATGCGGTTCTCATCTTAATTTACGTAATTTCTTCCGAAAGTTTTAAACTATAATACCGGCTTCCTACGGTTTCCTACGCACCGACGCACCATGGGAAGAGATTCGTCCGTGGTAACGCGGACGCATGCGGAGCGGTGCGCCGCATCCACATCACACACCCTCGTAATGTGGCTTCCCACGGTGCGTGATTTTACGGATGATACCACGCACAGCCAGCTGGGAAGCTGGTGGGAAGCCAGCTTTAAACGTACCTGAGCGACGCCCAGGCAGATCACTAGTATACTATAAAAGATAGGTTTATGTACTCAAGAAGTATTAACTAACTCTATTTTATAACTGGCAATCAATAGAAACAAACAAAAGCTACTTACCAACTCAATAAGTACCTACTTCTACATTTATAATAACATAGAATCAACAATCGCGACTTGAATTCATTGTGAACAAGTATCGATTCAACAGAAATACTATTGTTGGTACACAAATAATTCCTCAAACCATTGTTTAACTTAGATTACAATAAAAGTATGTTTGGAACAATACGGCTATTTTGAGGAATGTGTTTAATTGAAACCATTCTGAGAATGATATAGATACATGTTTAGAAATAGATTATTATACCCGTAACTGTAATCGAAATATTGTACGCGGAACTGAGCCGGCCTGTTTTTATATTTTTAATTGTACCTTTATCTCTCCCACTGCAGGGCAAAGTCCTCTTATACAGAGAAGTAACGAGCATTAATCACCACGCTTGCTCACTGCAGTCACCACGTTTGCTAATTACGGGTTCGCAATTTCAGACCATTATAAGTCCTGGTTTCCTCACGATGCGATGTTTTCCTTCACCGTATGTCAGTGGCGTCTTAGATTAACTAAAAAAGTACATATGACATTAAAAAAGTCACATTGGTACATGCTTGTGTTTGAACCCGCAACCCGGTGCTTAACAAGCGTGTCTGTAACCTTCGGGTCACCACGACATATCTCAGTAATAGTAGACACTATTCTGAGCATTTTACCAATAGGAGTGTCTTCGCTGCCGGCGCCGGTTGCCATTACGAGTGCTGGCGCCGGTTACCAAACTGGCTGCCGGCGCCGCGCCGACTACATACACTGTTTTTATACACGTTCAAGGCTTCTTCAAACTCTTCAGTTTGATGATTATTCGTCACCCACTTTCATTTTCACAATAAAACAAATGAAAAACTTATGTGTCTGTTTGTAAGGTTGTTTGGGTTTCCAAAGTAGAGTCGATGTTGCGCGGGGCTCCTATTTCTGTCTGCAGGGTTTAAAGTAACCTAACACGAAGGGGATGTCATCCCCTTCGAACCTAACCTATTCGTGTCGGAGGTGCCCCAAATTAACGAAATAAATAATTAGTCAGTTGGAAGACACGTTTCAGTGTTTGGCCCAAAATGTAACCTACCTACCAAACAACTTATTACCGCCGCCGCCCGGTGTCCATTTTGGGTGCCGGCAGCCGATTTTTCAATCTCAGCTACCGGCAGTAATGTACTGCCCGTTCCCAATGGCTTTATTTTTGGCTGCCGGCGCAGCGCTGACAGCGGAAGCACTCCCTTTTACCAATCATCGGTTCTAAAAATATCGTGTATGCTTTATGCTTAAGCACGTAACTCTTTCAGTCCGGTAATGGTCTCTGCTAACATTTTTGTTTGCTCCATTGAGCTCCATCCGCAAACATTACTATCACGAGGCTAGAGCGAGATAGAAGATGTGAAGTTACGTGTGTAGAGAGAGATGGAATGGCTAGGTGTAGTGCGGAAAGGGTTGGATTGGAACACGTAGATTTTGATAAGGAGAATCTATGTACAGTCAGCATACGTAGATGAGGTGATAAGTTTTCTTGTACTCACTTTTGTTTTTTTTAAACCTTGTCCCACACTAGGATTTGCCCTGTTACGTGGGTGCGTTTACACTAACACGCACAAACATCCTTTGTTGACATTAATAGTATCACGTATTTACATCAACCCTCCCCTCCTCTAAACCTAGGTATACAGAAGTTACATCGATGTACAAACGCCAGCAAATAAAGCTACTACAATCTGTCAAATTTATTTAATAGATTTTAAGCTTTATCGCAAAAGCATAACGTTCAAGGTTGATTGGGAAAATTGTCTGTACCTGATTAAATAACCAATGGCAGTCGCTAATTTTCGCGCCATTCACACTCAATCATCATCATTCAGCCGAAAGACGTCCACTGCTGGACATAGGCCTCCCCCAAAAGTGGGGGTTGTTAAACTACTCAGAGAACGCTGCTGTCCATCCTCTAGAGAATCCCTTAGTCACCTTTTACGACACCCACGGGAGGAGATAGGGTAGTGCGATACTTTAAGTCCGGCACTACATGAGACACACTTAATGCGTCAGCGTAAAGGTATTTTTTATGGCAGTACTTAAAAACATTCGTGGTCTTGAAGTCGCACTCAGTTTAGAAGTGATCGGTTCTACGAATATTGCTGATGCATCTTCGTAGTTGTGTACTGTACAGTAAGCGGCCATAAGTGCAGTAGCACGCTAAGGTTTGTATTGCTGTGAACGCGCGGCGCGCGGTACAGGCCGTACCTGCATCTGTGTGTGTAAGTGATGTATGAATACAGAACGCACACCTAAATTCATACACTGGCGTCGAACACATACTATTGCTTTGTGAGATTGCTACTGCACTTATGACCGATACTGTACCTGCTACATCTTTATGTAATTAGACGTACTTCTTGATTTACGCGCACATTCGATATTTTTATAAAACATCCCGGGCTTCTAATGATAAACAAAACATTGTCACTATGCTACACTTCAAAGGATATTGCTATATTACAATATTATTAGCCCTGTATGGTTAATATCACAAGTTATATTAAAATGAATCATTCATCCGGAACTCAGTGATCAAAATTGCGCTTTATTCCATACATGTACAGTAATGATATTGATTTATAGTTTTCCAATAACGCATACAAAAGGGAATATCAAATACATTTTCATACGAGATGTAATTAGTAAAACGTACAACTTATATAAGTAAATACATAATAATTTTAACGCCATGAAGGAGACAAGATAATCAAAAATGCACATTTTTAACATACACAACACGTCTACCAATATTGTAAATGCGAAAGTAACTCCGTTTGTCTGTATACGCTTTCACGCCTAAATCGCTGAACCAATTTTTATGATACTTAGTACAGAGATAGTCTGGAACCTGGAGAAGGACACAGGCTAATTTTATGCTGAAAAGTACGAAATCCGCGATAATCGATATCCACGCGGCGCGGGCGAATCCGCTAGCGACCTCTACCCCCTTATCACAAAAGATGGTCTAAGAAAAACCTAGGTTTTAAAATATACCCGTCTCTTTTTGTTGTTATTTTTTATTTATTATTTTTTTATTATTTAGCCATGGTCATCCCACTGCAGGGCAAAGGCCTCCCTACCCTCCTTCCACTCCTCTCGATTTACTAATTTCTGCGGCCAATCCTTCGAATAAGTGTCTAACTCGTCCCGCCATCTCCTTCTGGGCCTACCGCGACGTCGTCTAACGTTATGTGGGCTCCACTCAGTGGTGAGTTTTGCCCACAGCTCGTCCGACATGCGGCAGACGTGACCAGCCCAGTTCCACTTTAAGCTTGCGGCTTTCTGACCAACGTCGGCGATCTGAGTTTTGGAGCGCAGTACACTATTCCTTATACGGTCTGATAACCGGAATCCTAAGATACTACGCTCCATGGCTCGCTGGCAAACCCCGAGTGCGGACTTCTGATGTTTTGTCAAAGACCAAGTCTGAGCACCGTAGGTGAGGATAGGCAGAATACATACGTCCATGAGCTTTTTCTTAAGGGTGAGAGGGAGGTTACCCTTCATAAGATCTTTCATGGACCAATAGCTTTTGTTGTATGATATAAAAAAGTGATGGGTATATTTTAAACCTGGGTTTACCTTAGTCTTGGTTTAAACTAAACTTTTAAACTAAAATTAAACGTCTAAGAAAAACCTAGGTTTTAAAATAACCCCGTCTCTTTTTGTTATATGACATAAGAAAGTGATGAGTATATTTTAAACCTGGGTTTACCTTAGTCTTGGTTTAAACCATCTTCTGTAATAAGGGGGCTAGTGTTCAATAAAGTTGTTGTAATATATGATAAAAAGTATTTTATAGACTATTGAAGAAGTTTTATTAATTTTATTTGAGTGTATAAGTCTATAAAATACTTTTTATTTAATAAGCTATCATTCTTAGTTTCCGAGATATTAAAGTTTGTATTGGTGACCCGGAATCATAGTTCACTAAAATAGGTACTTATAGTGCACAAGTGAGCGTATTCTCTGTTTCAAAGGTTTTTTTTTGCCAATTTTATGAATTTTTGCTTAAAAGCTTGTCATCAAAAACAATGATGTGACCACAGTTATACAGCAGAAATGTGTTTATTTGTTTCCTCCGTTTTTGGAGCATGCTCAAAGGATTTAATATTCATAAGACTGCAAAAATAAAAAAATACATAAAACTTATTCATGCGGTCTTTTAAAGTATATAATTTTTTGCAATATTTATTTCAGATATTAAAAAGTATAAAGTTGTTTATTTTCCTGCTGTCCCTACACAAACCGCTTACGTCCTTTGAACGTAGTCATGTGTTTCTATTTCTTTGGAGTTTATCTTTCGGCGCTCTTCTGTGTATTTTACAGTCTTTTGTACATTGTCTCTTTGTGTGTATTTCTTTTGATATCTAGTACGATTTTAAAACTTTAAGAGCTGTTTTCTACTTTCTCGGACAGTAAACAGTGGCTACAGATCTTTAGATGAGATTCTATATTCACGTACACAGCATTTTACCTACCGAAAGGCGTTCCAATGTTCCAATGAATACTGCAGCGTCCGTAATAACATATTTTCAACCATAACAAATAATAATAAAAAAAAACGTAAAAGCAACGCTTACTACACACACTTGTCTATCAATTTGGAAAACATAGCAACATCGCATTGAACCCATCTGCGCTACTATTTTGGTTTTAAACGGGCTGTTCCAAATAGTATTTAATTATTTTTTTTGTTTTTATTTATGTTTTTATTTTAACATATTAATGATGTACATTAACGGGTTTAAGGGAAGGCCTTATGTTATTTTACATACTGTATAATATAATATCTTGTATCATGTACAAACGCCTTCTAGCTACCTTGCTGGACAAACACCTCCACCACCACACCACCACATTAACAGATCCAACACAGATAGAATACATAGTAACAAAACTCTCACAGTACATCACTGAAGCATACCATGTCTGTTGTACACCAAGGGCCCCACATTCCAAAGGTAAGGGAAACCAATGGTGGAACGCTGATCTTGGTAAACTTAGAGACATATTACGCAAACAATTCAACAGAGCCAAAAACTCAAGGCTACCCGAAGACTGGGATCTATACAAAGAAACCCAATACACTTTTAAAAAACAGGTCAGAACTGCCAGAAGATTAGCCTGGCGTAAATTCTGCGAATCTATAGAATCAAACAGTGAAGCCGCACGAGTGAGGAAAATCCTATCAACCGAACAGGATCGTACCCTCGGGGCGCTAAAAAAACCAGACAACACATTTACCTTAACGGATCATGAGACCAGCAAGATCCTTCTAGAAACACACTTCCCGGACTGTAACCTCCTCGAGGACAGGACGTGGGAAAATGAACCAAAATGGGCTCCAACTGACCAAGACTGGTCTAGAGCCCACAACATAGTAACAGAAGACCGAGTGAAATGGGCGATCAAATCCTTCCAGCCATACAAGTCTGCAGGCCTAGACGGCATCTTTCCAGCCCTACTACAATGGGGTGCGGACTCCGTGACGCCATGGCTGGAGGAAGTCTATCGAGCCTGCATAGCACACAGATATATCCCACTGGCATGGCGTGAAGTGAAAGTCATTTTTATACCCAAGCCCGGGAAAAGTGACTATACACAACCCAAAGCCTACAGACCTATAAGTCTAACATCCTTTCTACTGAAAACCCTCGAGAGACTCTGCGACAGACACATCAGAGACGGGCCTCTCTGCAGGAAGCCATTACACAAACAACAACATGCATACTCCACAGGAAAATCAACAGAATCCGCGCTGCATAGTGTGGTTTCCAAGATCGAGTGTGCGATAGATCACAAATGCTCCTCACTGGCTGTCCTCATTGACATTGAGGGCGCCTTCGATAAAACCATGTTCCACAGCATCAGCACGGCCCTCGAAAGACACGGCGTTGACTCGACGCTGGGGGGCTGGATCACAAATATGCTCAAACAGAGAGCTGTACAAGTTACAGTAAATGACACAACGAGAGCTGTCGTGGCGAAGGGCTGCCCTCAGGGAGGCGTCCTCTCGCCGCTACTGTGGAATCTTGTTGTGAACAGCCTCATAAAACAACTGAATGACAGAGGTTACTTTACCGTGGGATATGCTGATGACATAACCATCATAATTAACGGCACCCACGAAGGCACATTATGTAACCTTATGCGCCAAGCTTTGAAAATAGTAGAGGATTGGTGCAAAGAATATCAACTAACAGTGAATCCAACCAAAACCGAACTTGTCCTCTTCACCAGAAAGAGGAAGTTAGCGGGACTACAACCACCACAATTCTTTGGAACCACTCTAAGCCTAGCTTCTGAGGCCAAGTACCTGGGCATCTACTTGGACAAGCAGCTGAACTGGGCAAAGCACACTGAATACATCACCACGAAGGCCAGTATATCCTTATGGCAATGCAAGAGACTACTCGGCAGGAACTGGGGCATTAGTCCTAGGATCACCCACTGGCTTTACACCACAGTCATCCGACCAATTATAACATACGGCTCCCTAGTCTGGTGGCCCAGAACGGACTATAGCACGGCCCAAAAAACACTAGAAAAACTGCAGCGGTTCGCTTGCGTAGCGATCACGAGCTGTATGAGAACCGCACCCACCGCCGCTCTACAAGCAATGCTGGGACTGCCACCGCTACATCTTATCGTACGGGAGGAAGCAGCAATAGCCGCTCTCAGACTCAGCATAGCCGGCACCCTGGGAAGTGACTCCAGAATAAAACACATTCGTATAAAAGACGAAGCAATCAAAAGGCAACCCATGATAGCAGCACCCACCGACAGAACCAAAAAGACATACAACTTCCAGAAACACTACAATATACAGCTTGAGGAAGAATCACGTGACTACTCAGGCCCGAAAGAGATGAGAATTTACACTGATGGTTCGAAAACTGCCTCCGGCACCGGAGCCGGAGTCTTCTCGAACGACCTTAACATAAAAATATCAAAAACGCTAGGGGCACTCAACACGGTCTATCAGGCGGAATGTGTAGGCGTCATCCAAGCGGCATATGCCATAGAAGCCAGGAAAGTCACGGACACCCATATCCGTATACTCTCCGACAGCGCATCCGTCCTTCAATCCCTGAACAAGAACCATATTACTTCAAAACTTATACTAGAATGCCATAATGCACTGGAACGTGTATCGGTATTAAACCGCAACACAATAACACTGCAATGGATAAAAGGACACAGTGGATCACTAGGAAATGATGCAGCCGACGAACTGGCCAGGAGGGGATCTGGCACGGTGACCTATGGCCCTGAACCTATAGTACCCATCCCCTTCAACCAACTACGCAGGTGGCTCCAGGAGTTTACTCACATACAGGCACAGAGCTGGTGGACTTCAACCCCAGGCTGCAGGCAATCCAAGGAGGCCATGCCACTAATGGATAGCAAACTGACAAGGCGCCTGCTGCGCCTGGACAGGAGCAGCCTGCGAATGGTGACCGGAACGATAACCGGACACTGCTCACTAAATAAACACTTCCACACGATAGGCATAACGGACAGCCCTCTGTGCAGAGCATGTATGGGGGCCGAAGAGACGGTCGCACACGTGCTCCTGGAATGCACAGGGGTCACCCAAATACGAGAAGCAACCCTTGGCGCACCGAAATCACTCGCAAATGTTCTGAGCGGACTGAGAGCCCTAATCTGCTTCTGGAAGGAGGTGGGCTGGCTGGAATGATGGCCGCCATGGCCCACGTACAATGGTCCACTTAAAGGACTAAGTGCGGAAACCACATCTCCTAACATAGAACATAGAATATCTTGTATCTCTTAAGAATCACGGCTCATCTTCCGTGCGGAAGATGTCCGGTCCTACGGGGGACATAGGTCCAAGGCGCAGAGGCCCCTTTGAGAACTTTAATCTAAAATGGGGTAGGGCACCAACCGGGGACTCCACGGCTGCACTATTGGAGTACAGTCATGGACCGCCCCAGGTGGGTGCAAGACTATTGTAAAATATGATAAAAAATATCTGGTCTATGGGAAGGAGTGTTAAGTGGACTGGATAACTTCTATTACCGGAAGAAAACGGAGTCTGTCTATCAAGTTTAAAATTGAAATGTTTTGGCAGACGGTGACTCGCCAGCTCACTAGCTGGGCTTCCGGAAAAGCCGCCAGTGTATAATATATTATTATGTACGCATTCAAATCACTCGTGAAGATACATAAACTGAAGCTCACACGAACACATTGTGCTAATAAATTGTATTTAGATAACTTAGAACGAGGGCCTTCGTAGCCATAAATGTTCAACAAAATATTGTATAAATCTATTTAGTGCTATCTTTTACGTTCTACAGAATGTATCCTTATGGCAATAAAGTCTATTCTATTCTATTCTACGTACTGGGGTGTAAATGTAGTTAGATTATCCCGTTAGAAAATTTAACAGACGGTTAGCGATCAACCGCTACGGTATTACTGCTTTTAAGTATTTTTATTTTTATTATAAAGCAGGATTTTATTCTTATAAAAGATTTTTAATCTGTTTCAGCACTTTGCTGTCATAAATACAATTAGGCCGTTTGTCCTCCGCCGCCGTCACCAAGAACGAGATGACGTTGCCGAAGTAGCGATACATACATTACTATGGCTGCGTGTCCACCGCACGTCCGTCATCCGAGCGCCGTCATCTCGGCCGCCGAGATTGTGAGTAGTTCGGCGCTACCGCTAGAACTCCGCCGAGATCGTGACGGACCGAAATGACGGCAATACAAAACACGTCTGCTCTTGTCCACAACATCCGAGATTGACGGCGCCGGTGCTCGGATTTTTGTCTTATGTTGGGAACCACCGAGATCGGTCGCGGTGGACACACGATCGCCGTCACGTCTCGTTCCGAAATAATCTCGTTTCTCGGTGACTGCGGCGTGGACAAACGCTCTAAGGATACTGCTGTCGAAAAAACGTAAGCGACATTATCAAACACAGTTAAATAGCTATATTAGCCATGTTTTGTTTTTAAGAACATTTGTCATTCTTTGTATGGATGTATTAATTTACGGTGAAAAGAAGTCGGATTAGCTATTCCAATCATGAGCGAATTGACAAACGTGGCAATATCTCTCAATATTATTTGACAACGGAAAATACTCAGAAAACACACATATTTAAACTACAGCAGAATACGTTAATGAGCTGAATGCCCTATTCAATTATTTGCGTACGTTTTACTGTTGTACACTCACACGCAGTCATATCTGCTTATCGACGATTTTAAAATCTCCACCACCTGCCACCTGACTATGGAAAGAACGGATAAAATGATGTGCCTATGTATAGAACGGATGTCTGTACAATCCTCACATAATTTTTCTCGTGGCTTGGGTTGGGTCAGATATCCAGTAATGGTGGTTTTTAAATCCGTGTTGATAGGCTTCTGACTGTACACGCATAATTGAAATAGACATAATTGTATTTGCAATTCATTGAATTCTATTATCGATGAATTCTCGAAATTAATTGCGTCGCATTAATCCTAGTTTTGGTTTCTATGAATACATATATTTACATTGGCTTGTTTTGATTAGTTTTACTCATGAACTACATATTATTAGTCTGCAAGTTCCGATGAACAGAACATAGTAGGCTACTCGAAACCCCAACAGATCAGCACAATAAGGCCCGGCGCAGACGACGGACAGGAATTGACGTGGTTGGTAGTCTTTGCCGGTCGCTAAATTTAACACGGACTCAACGCACACGACGGTAATTTTGTCTGTAGTTGTCATTAGGACTCTAGTGTCTGCGATAGCAACAACTACCAACTACTTTCATTCTTGTCCGTGGTAGTTAGGGTTGCCACCCGTACTCTATTATAGAGTTTATTTATTTTAATTTTATTTTAAGTTCACATTAGCAAATAAATTATAAAATAAGCACCACAAAACCGTAGTAATGGTTTGACTGTGGGATCTGGTGAGTCTTTATACACTTGTATAGTATTGTACTCTATTTCACGTAGGTGTACTTTATAATCTAAGACAGCTATAAAGTACGCTAAAATACTCTTTTTGCCTGACACCATTCTCATTTGATTCTCATCCTACTAGTTAGACTTTTCTGGCATAGTTTACTTACTCTACGTCCATGGCTGTAATTGAAACATTCGCACATTTTTGAAAGAATCGCAACATGTTTTCAAGAATCTAGAAGCGATGAAAAATATGTGTGTAAACATAAATAATAAAAGTACTCTTTTTTATCCATCGTACTTTATTTTTGCTATCCCAAAACACAAATGTACTTTTATTACTCCAAAAAATGGTGGCAACCCTAGCGATAGTCCGCCGGACGAAAAGTTCGTCGTCTGCGCCGGGCTTAAATCATGACTGAGGGGCATGAGGTACCGTCATCAGAACGCTTGAGACAGGGATCTAACAACAACAAACACCATTTGATTCTCTCATCGAGACACACATTTATCCGTGTTGAAACTACCAATTTACCACCAATCCTTAGCTCCTGACGTCACCCGGAAAAACAAGCCAATTAAATAGAACCACGCCCGAATACTTACCAACGTAATAATGCACCACTGACATTTTCCATCCCACTGCTTAGGGGGACAACATGTCACCCATTACGTCTTCATAAATATGTATAGATCTGGATCGCAGCACTAAATCATTCTCTCGCCATGAAACATTCATACTTCGGAAATCGGAAAACGGGTTTCGATCCTAGCATTCGGAATGTGGGGATCTATAGGTAATGGTAATATCTAGTAATAACAGAGTTTCCCCTCCTTAATTGTCCAAGTTACAGTGACAAAGGCAGGGCCAGGGTTGGCACTGACTGTGTTTTGATAAAAGTCCGGACGAAGCGTTTATTGTTGAAACTCGTCAGTGCATGTCCTGCCCGTTGCGAAGTTTTATTTATTTATTTATTCATATAACAATTCGCATTGTGTTTGAATGATCTCATACATTAATTATTACAGCTAAAAAAAAAAAATATTATAGGTATGTTTCAAACAGTAAAATTCACTAAAAATAATTAATAGGTAACACATGTCAACAGGTTTTAAAAATTTACAATATGTATAAATGATAAATATTATTATGTCAAATGATTGCAAATACTAATAGGTCAAATGATTTAAAATATTCTATGTCAAATGTTTGAAATACATATTACTATGTCAACTGGTTTAATCTATTCTGTAAAATTCAAAAAATCTAATAATATGTTGAATATATGTATATGTCATAAGTAAATGGTAGGTACAAAAAGGTAAATCACTAAACATAAAAACTATTTACCATCATTTGTCACCAATTCAGACAGAGAATATAAACATTTGTCCAACAGGAATGCTTTAAGTTTAGCTTTGAATAGAGTACCTTTGTAAATCAACGATCTTAAGTGAGTAGGCAACCTATTAAACAATTCCACTGATTGATATTTAGAGCAATGTTTAGTTATATTAAGTTTAGGTGCAATTTTATTTATTATAACGTTTCTTCTGGTCTTCTCTCTAAGTTCACGTTCTTCTTGTGTTTCATGCTCTTGTATGTATTTTGCAAAGTGGCTGAGTAGTACTAAAACATATAAACTTGGTACTGTTAATATCCCTAATTTTTTAAAATATTCTTTACATGACTCCCTTTGTGAGATTCTAACAATCGTTCTTAATGCACGTTTCTGTAGTATGAATGCTCTTCGGCAATTATACCCGTAACTGCTCCCCCAAAACATAATGCTGTATCTTAATCTAGATTCTACCAATGCATAATACACTGCTTTTAGTTGCTTTAAATCAATATCGTCCCTGAGGCTTTTTAGTGCGTAACAGGCTGAAGATATTGAGGAATCAATGGTGGTGAGCTCTTTTTTCCAATTTAATAGGGAATCTATATAAACTCCTAAAAATTTTACTTCATTTACTAGTCCAATATTATCCCTATTGAGCATGACATCTATGCTGTCTTTGTTACGTGACGTTGTTTTAAACAATATAACATTAGTTTTATTTGAGTTTATCATTAAGTTATTAGCTGTAAACCAAACTGAAAGATTCCCTAAGCACATATTTACATTTTCCGTCAATTCATTTAAGTTTGGCGATCCGAGTATGGCATTCGTATCATCTGCAAACATTACAAGTCCTGCGTCGGGTTGAGTTTTATTCATAAAATTTAATAAATCATTTGTAAAAATTAAATATAATATGGGTCCCAAGATTGAGCCTTGAGGCACACCGCGGCTTATTTTGGTCATTTTTGACTTGTATATTTCTTCACTCACACCCTTAACGTCGCAATTATTTGCATTAATGTCTTTTATTTCTACATACATTCTACGGTTTTTTAAATAAGATGTCAAAAGTTTCAACGCTTTACCTCTAATGCCATAATGCTCTAGTTTAGCCAGAAGTAGCTCGTGATCTACTGTGTCAAATGCAGAACTTAGATCAATAAATAAGCCAGCTACCTTCATCTTGTCATTTAATTTACTAATAATGTCATTAGTAAGATTATTTATCGCATCTGAAGTGCCTATCCCCTTTTGGTATCCAAATTGTCGAAAGTTAATTATCCTGTTTAAATTTAAGTGGGCCATTAACCTAGTCTTCATTATTTTTTCAAAAATTTTTGATAAAATTGGTAATAAGGATATTGGCCGGTAGTTTTTGGGATCCGTTCTTGTACCCTTTTTATGTAGCGGAACCACCTTTGCCAATTTAAGTTGTTCAGGAAAAACAGACTCTTCAATACATTTATTAATAAATTCAGACAGGGGATGCGCTAATATTTCTATGTTATCCTTGATCACCGATATCGGCACTTCATCATGTCCACAAGACTTTTTGTTTGTCATTTTACGTACAATTTTTGTTATTTCCTGTGGTGTCGTCATACTGAAAGTTATCTCACTTTCTACTCTCAATGTTGAGTTTCTTAGGAAGGACATAGCTCTTTCTTCTTCTGTTTTTAAAAGTGATGATTTATAAACAAATTTATCAACAAAAGTATCTGCTATTTCTTGTGGATCTGTAACCACCTTGTTGTTAATGTTTAGAACAAGTTTTCTTCTAACTTTGTTTTGCTTTCTCTTTGTCTGATCATTTACAATTTTCCATGTCTCCTTTACTATATTTTTGGCTTTGTTGAGATGACATGATATGGCTAACTTTCGTGCGTACTTTAAAACTCTTCTGTAGATTCTTATGTAATTATTTTTGTAGTTATGAACACTAGTATTATTAGTGGTGCCCGAACATAATATTCTTTTCATTTTGCTTGAAACCTTAATTCCCTTGGTAATCCACTTTATCTGATTATTTTTCATCAGTTTTACTTTACTAGTTTTTTTTGGAAAACACTCACGAAATTTTTTATTAAAATGATTAAGGAAAGTATTTATGCCTACGATATTATTATTCTTATTTTGAAAGCTCTTTTTAAATGCAGCATTATTTTTTGAGTTAAATATTCTTTTATTAATCAATAGGGTATGTTCAGAATCATTTGTCTTTTTATTAATCTTATCTAGAATTATATTACAAAGAAGGCCGCCATGGCCATCTGCTAAACCATTATGATCTACCAAACACTGCTCTATATCATCGTCGGAAAGATTAGTCAATACATTGTCAATGCAAGAGTATGATTTGTTTCGAATAAAAGTAGGAGTATTTATAAGGTGCCTAAAATTGTAAGACGTTAATATACTTATAAATTCAAAAGATTTTTTACTTTCCACAAGTATGTCAACATTAAAATCGCCACATATAACGCACTTCCTATCAATAAAATGTTCTAACAATTTTTCTAGGCTCCCTAAGAAACTATCAAAATTTTTGTCATTTGGACTTCTGTAACAGCAACAAATATTTAATCCAGTCTCAAGATCCTTTACACCACAAACCTCAAAACTTTCAGATCTGTATAACTTGTGTATTGCATCAATATTTTCACATTTTTTATTCATGTACGCTAAAATAAGACTACCGCCTCTTTTCTTGTTTGTCCTTGTGTTATATGATACTAAGTTATAATTGCTCAATTGAAATAAATTAATAGACTTATCATTCAAAAAATGTTCTGTAATACAGACATAGTCCAAGCCTTTACAAAAAGTTTCAATATATGATTCAAGTTCAAGTTTTTTATTACTTATACCACATACGTTTTGGTGAAATAATTTTAAACAGATCGTCTCTGATAGCAAGAGGTATGAAGGATTTTTGTGCAGCAAATAATAATTTCGTGATTCTACTTTATTTTCGAAAACAAACGATATCGCGATAACTAGGAGAATTATTAATCTGTGTAGAAGTAGCAGAATCTATTAATAATCGGGGTGTTTCATCGTCTAACTTCTCCTTGCCGTCAAAATTACAATCGGTTTGTGTGCATGCATCTCGTGATACCAAAAAATTCTTATTATTGAGCACATTTTCCCTGTAATTTGAGTAGGTAATTGAATATCTCACATGTAGTATCTCCCTATATATTAACTTGCATGCAATTTGTTTATTAAAAGTTCTACGGTAATTATTATAGTCATTGTCTAATAAAATATATTTTGAATTATTGCAATTACTACAGATAAATTTGAACATATTATTCAGTTTCAATACATTTATGTGATTGTTATGATAGACCTTACCGACTAAAATATTTGTGTTTGTCATATTCTGCAAAGTGTGATGTAGAGAGCTTAAAACTTTTAGGGGATTGTTGTCGTTGGAACCTGCTAGTAATAAAACAAAATCTGAGTCGGTAAAATCCTTACACATAGACAAACTTGAGCTTAATATATCATTAAGAGGCGCATTTGATTTAATGTATGACGTCACATGAAAAGAATCGCCCACCAAGTCCTGTAAATTTTCTCGTATTCCGTATCCAGTCTGATCGGCGAATATAGCGATTCTGTGTTTCGGTGTTGTAACGAAATCCGTTTGTACTTTATTTGAATTCATGTCGATTTGGTTTTGTGTGTTTTTATTCAAACTCAAGTTAGGTTTTGTGGTTGTTAAAGCACAACTGTTTGTCTTTGTTAATGCAACAGTGGAAATATTCAGGCAATCTTCAGTATTATGCATGTCGTCGTGCAGTCGGTGCAATTTGTCTTTTGAAGAATAACGTGGCATTACTTCAGTGCCCATTTTTGATAAATTAGTATTTGAATCAATATTTTGTGTCAAAGAAACGTCTAGCTTGTCATCTGTGTTGTGGCTATTAAAGCACTTTTGTATCGAGGAAACAGGTGTGCCACTGTTGCTAGAAAAATCTATTTGTCTCGGAACTGAACTACGTCTAGTATTCTTTTTAAATATTCTTTTGTTCGAAGAACATATCAACGTGAGGTTATTGATTTTATTTTGTTGCTCCTTAATTGTTTTTCGAAGAGACGTAGTTTCTGATAAAAGGTTTTGAATTTCGGCATCTGCACTGACCACACGAGCCTTTAATTCATTTATTGTATCCCTTAGTTCTGTTATTGCCTCCATGTCGATAATTTTAGGCAACTCTGGTAAACTCGTTAGACTATTGCTCAATGATAACGGGCTATCATTTGCTTCTGGTAACGAATTACATGACATGTTGACCAAGTTTTGCCTCCTTCGAATAGTAATATTGTCATCCTCCATATTAATTGGTTAGAATGTATATTTTGTAATCTGCCTAAGAAATGATTTCTTTTAGTTGTTTGGATGAGCCTTGTAACGCCCTCTTTTTGTCGTAGATAAGAAAAAACTGGTAGTGATTGTGCTGCACTCTTTTAGGTGCCGAGAGAATTAGCAAGTATCGATTGAGCTATCAAGCAATCGTGTTACCGCTATTGCACTATAGGTGTCACCAATGAAGTAGTTGGATCAATTGATTTCCTTAATTCTTCAATCAAGTCTGTTCCTTCCAGGTTTAGCTATTTACCGATAGGTGTCACTGCCAAACATCTTTAATGTCCCATACAAAGTGCTGCCATCTATCGGATAGCTTTGATTTATAACGTATTACTTAGACATTTAGCTATTCACCGGTAGGTGTCAGGAATGGTGATTATTGATTTTTGACAAAGAAAGTGCTGCCATCTACCATATGTTTCGGGAACAAATTCTTCGTAACGGTATGCAGTTCAAATCATTGATTCCACTATTGTCCACTAGGTTTTATTTTTGTTAATTAATAAATGTTTTCTTTAAAGCACTTTATTATAGATTTAAGTTATTACTCACGATACAATTTCTTGCTTGTTGATAATGACTCTTTAAAGAAAGATTAGAACATCATAAATGGTGTTTAAAAGTAGTTTATGTCAGTATGATCACAGCATGAATAAGTTTTGTCACAGGGCTATTTCGTCTTAGATAACGTTTCTACGCAAACTTTCCTTCACTATAATTGTTCTAATTGTTCACAAACCACTTTCACTGCACAGCGTTAATTTTTATTAATTTTTGAAAATATCTTTGACAGGAGCCAATGTTTACTTTATAAGCGCCCTCTCTTGATTTTTTTTTTTAGTTACGTTAAACTTACTTCTAATAAAGCATATTTAGCTTAGTTTGGTTGGTTAAAATGATCTTTGTTTTTACCTTCTTATTATGCGCTTAATATTGCTGGTTTAACTGTAACACTACAACTTTTTTAAATCTCCAATTTTATCCTCAGAGACAAATGCCGCGAAAGAAATTGAAAAAAAAAAACACAATTCTGTCAGTACTTTAACGATCCTACTTAAGTTATAATTCTCTGATAAACACATCGCCCGTCAGTCGTTGCCTATTGAATACCAAAAACTGTTTGTTTTCCCTCTTTCTCTAGAATCTTGCAAAACTGTTGCTAATTCTAAAGCTTTTTATATTACTTTCTCAGTCTAAATAACATATGTATGTTCCATGTCTTTGTTACGTGTCTCGGTTGTGTCAAATAAACATAAAAAAAAACAGTTTACCGACAACCCTAAATTCGCCTATTTGGATTTATGACAGCCATGAACCACTGCTTGTATTATTCAGATTGAATTCTGCTCTGAAGCGATTACTCTTTTACTATGTTAGTTGAAATCAAGACGTAGAATAGCTAAAAGACGTACAGTCGCGGACTTGAAATGTTTACCACATTACTTTTTTATAAGGTCGCTCGGTCGCTCGCAAATAATTGACAGGGCAAAGAAAATTGTTTTCTTAATTCACATAAAATAGTTAATATAAAGAGAATAACATACTAGGTAGCATAGAAAAAGACATCAACCTATTTAGTAAATTCAAGTCAATCAAGTTCGCTTTATACAACTTTTGATTCGACACACATACCTACCTAAGGGCTCTTACATACCACGTTTTTTTCAGACGCTGTCGACGCGCGTCTCACGCAACTATAATGCGCTGCAAACGCGATGTTATCGCAACCAATTTACCTATTCACACGTTCATAAAATTGTAGTATGTAGACGACGACTTTTTCGCGAGCTGTCGACGCGCTCGAAGCGCGGAGTTACATCGATACAGACGCGCTGGCACAGCGCGTCTCTTTAGCTGCAAACACATACATACAGCGCGTTTTAATCCAAGGAGAGTTACTCACGCGCGTCTGTAGCGCGATACACGCTCCTTCGCGCGCGTGCTACACGCGTTTTACTTTGCAAGGAGAGTTGCTCACGCGCGTCTGTAGCGCGTTTCTCGTGAGTTTGCAGCGATGCAATCGCAAGTAATCTGTCTATTTCAAGTTTAGCAGCGCCGGCAACGCTCGATAGCGAAACGTGCGTCGACGGCGCCTGAAAAAAACGTGGTGTGTTTGAGCTCTAAAAAGGAGTTTGTAACATCAAAAAAAGTGCTTAATAGCCTTTTTACTATAATCGACGCTTCACAATTTTAAAAACTAATACTTATATAAGTTGATATGACATCTTAAACCTTATTGCGCACAGTGTGAGAAGCAATCGAATTTGAAATCCGATGAACATTTCGAGTCCGCGGCTGTGCCTATCTTACTTACGAAACTTTTACAAATAAGATCGGTAAATAACAATTTGTGGCTCTCAATCATAAGATAAACACGCGGCGAGGTTGCGAGTTGAAGGCGCCGCGTGTTCATCTAATAATTAAGGGCTCCGTTCGGGTCCAAAACTAGTCGGGCAATCCCGAAAAATGCACGTGAGTAAACCGTAACTCATCATGAACGTGTCTCACGAAAGTTTTAATACAAAAATACACCATGTGGTATAAAATTGCCGGAGCTATAACTATGAGCATGCATGTTGCACGTCGGCGCTGCTAACGATGTTCCAGACTGTGTTTATGCAATTTGCGCCGAGTCCCCGGCGAAGGTAAATCTAATAACTATCCCCACCCCCACCACCCAGCTGCACTATTTCTGGATTTACATATCGTAAACACCGCTACGGGATTTTTGATATAAATATAGTGTGTCCCAGAGTACATAAATACTCCTTCAACCGGATTAATCAGAAGATAATATAGAAGTAATAAGAGGTTTTATGTGTGTATATTATGTTCCATATACTACTACTATACTACTCGAGGAGCTCGTGGCTAAATAATTACAGCCGCATAGACCGATCTTCCGGGTTAAGCTACGCTTGCCGAGGTTGGTCTGTGGATGGGTGACCATTTACCATAGCGAGTTTCCTCCGTGCCTCGGAAAGCACGTAAAGCCGTTGTTCCCGGCTGTCATTTGTAGATCTTTGACAGTCTTTACTGTTGGTCAGAAGCCAGAAAGTCTGACAACCAGTCTTACCAAGAGTATCGTATTACCCAGTTACTGGGTTGTGGAGGTCTGATAGGCAGTCGCTCCATGTAAAATACTGATATTCAGCTGCATCCGGTTCGACTGGAAGCCGACCCCAACATAGTTGGGAAAAGGCTAGGCAGATGATGATGATACTACTTACTATACTACTACTACTTTAGACCATTCGCCATGTGGAAGGCAGTAGTTATGTTGGAAGATTCCAACTAAAACCACCATGGTGTTCCTCCGAGGTACTATGGCCGGGATTTGCCAGTGCATTCACCGCAACTGTTGGGCAACTTTTTTTTTTTTTCGTCCCTTCTGCCTGTGATGGCGAAGGGGTATGCCGGACTCTTACCGGCTAAAAACCCACGGTGTTCCTTCTCCTGTCCCTTGGCCGGGGTCGCGGGATTCGCAGCTGCATGCACCGCAACCCCGGCAGGCCTCGGTCCGCCAGCTCCTGGCGGACCTCTCCTTCTGTGGGGCCCTGTCCCACGTCCTCCTGAGAGGCGCGCACGGAACACTGCGGGCCGCCTTCTTGGGCCTGTTACTGGTCGGGCGACGATTCCCTAACCCGCCGTCCGCAGGCCACACACTACGGCGCAGTTGACGTGTCCAAGCAGCTGCGTTGTAATACAGTCTATAGTATTTTATGAAAGAGGCTAAATTCATATTCAAACCGATATACGCGCCGCTCTATTAGATACACTGCTCATATACTGCCTTCCGATTTCTAAAAGACAGATGCGAACTTGATCGTCTTCATCCGAATACTAGGCGTTGCAACGGATTCTCTGTTGGAATATCGAAATATTATTAGCCGGTTCTTATCTGGCCGACCACCATTCGCCACTTTTCATTTCGCCGAATAGTTAAAACGCCGAATGATTAAAGTCTTTAATTATGTTTTGTAACTTTTTGTTACGCCGACTATTCTGCTGGCCACTGTTTCATTAGTCAACTGTATTATTGGCCACTTTACACTTGTTAGATGGCCCATTTTGTCATCATGCAAGCAAGAAAGCAAGCAAGCATTTGCATGCTGGGTTTGCTCCACCGGAAGACTCGCTTTGTCGCCCCTTCGCTTCGCTCGCACACTCGACCAGCGCTACTCTAGGGAGGTCGCCGACTCAAGATATAACACGCAACAAGCTACATCGCAATATCAAGATATAACACGCAGATAGTATATACAAGGTTAGTCAGAAAGGGGGTACTAATCCGAAAGGGTGTTAAAGTACACATAATAATGGATAACTTTTGTTCTACAACTTTTCTTAAAAGTCAATAGTTTAAGAGAAAACAGTTGTTCAAAAATCTCAAAAAAAACTCTGTAAAATCTATCTATCCCCAGTTATGATCAGCTGTGTTTACATTTTAGGTCATATTTGGGGTCATGAATTAGAAGCACAATTTTCTGAATTTGTAACTAAAGCAGGGATGTAGAATTTTTGAAAAAACTAAAATGAAAATCATTTTATTTGGAAAAAAATACATCGAATTTTGAAATTTTAACACTTGCTTTCAAACAGTCCTCAGCGATACTATAAGTGGGTTTCGGATTAGTACCCCCTTTCCGACTAACCTTGTATATACCAGGTGTAACATAAATAACGCACAACCTCTTAAGGGTTCACTGTACTCATCATTATGAACAACTTTTACTAAGGGATCAAACCTGAAATCGCGAAAGAAAAATCTGCTATTTCCTACATTTTGACGATGAGTAAACCTATTTTTGAGCTATGAGCAGAAACGTGTTGTAAAATTGGTTGTCCCTCGAAATTCTGAAGACTTACAGACGTTTTTGTTATACCAAATTATAAGATTACGTTTAACCGTTAGAGCTCTTACACACGAGCGGCATGCTCCCAAACGGCAGAGGTAATTGCAGCCGTCGACGCGTCGACGGCAGCAGTCGACCTATAGCGACACTTGCAGTTGTTGCCGCTGCCGCTGATCTTCGAAGTTGAAATGTCGACGGCTGCTGTCGACGCGTCAACGGAAGCCGTCGACGCGTCGACGGTTGCCGCCGACGCGCGTCGACGGCTGTAGTTGCCTCTGCCGTTGGGAACATGCCGCTCGTGTGTAAGCGCTCTTAGCGGCCCGACCGACGATCCAGATCGTCAGTGCCATTGTTTATCTTTTGTGTCTATAATTACAGTACTAGATAAGTAAAGCTCTCATTGTTAATTTTATAATGAGATGTAAGTAATTTTTTTTTTACATGCCTTTTATTCGGACAGCAGCGTAGGTCATAAGCATAGAAAGCATATCGCTTGTTATTTTAACGACGCTATGCGCAACACAATGCAACGCAGTTCGCTGCCCAACTAGGACATAACGTAAACAAACAGTAGTTTAGTAACTGTAAGTAATTATGGAAGCGCTATAATTAACCCGTAACCTCCGTGAGGGTCAGGTTTACAATAGTTTTACGATAGAGAAGCTTGAATCCGTAGCCGACAACCCTATTAGTTCCCGTCTCCAGATTTATGACCACTATCAACGTTATATTGTGATATTCAGCGTTCTGTTGGCCCGTCTCAATATTCATCTGTTTTATGGTAATGTATTCAGCCGTTACTTAAGGCTGGCGTTTGAATACAAGCTAATGTATTGGACTTCGCTTTTGTGTTCTGGATGTAAGGAATTACTGACAAAGTAAATTACCTACACATTATTAGATTGATTTCCTTCTTCGAGGATCAACAGGATTCAGGAAAGATAGCGTGGATTTGAGTAAAAGATAAAAATACTTTTGGTTCTTGTAATGTATACAGGGTGTAAACGAATTCGTGTAATTTCTTGATCTACAGGTTACACAGATTAACCCTAAAGGGGAATGTTAGATAATCAAATGAAAAAAAAAAACAATATTAAATCTTAGTTTTCTATTTCTGAGTCATTTTAGAGCTCCGAGTTAACTTACTGCAAAGAGCGATATCGCGTTAGTCGTGCCCACTAGCGGCGCGGCGGCGTCGCCGTGCTTTCATTCGTTTATGCGTGGCATCGAAATGTTCAATATCAAGAAATTATTATTTTGCAAAAAAAAATAATTCTTATTTTTTTACTGAATCCTCATTAGGTGGTTTAGATACGATCACTTTTTTTTTTTAAATCATTTCCCCACACTAATATTTCTCTTGTATCGTGAGTGCGTTTACAGACACAAATCTCACAAACAAACGCCCAGACCCGAAACAACCATAATTATGTAGGCCATACAAATTTTTGTTCCGTGTGGGAATCATACCACGACCCGTGGCGCAGAAGCCAATCGCTTAGCCACTGTTGAATCAACGAACTAGTTGAATCAACGTTGATGTCTCTTCAACGGAATTAACGTTGACCGTGTACAAATCAACTCGTTGAATTCGTCAACGAGTTACGAGACAACGACGTTTATGAATTCAACTCGTTTCATCGTTTGACGAATTCAACGAGTTGATTTGTACACGGTCAACGTTTTGTTATTTTCAACGTACGTAAATTGTATTTCTTTAAGAATAAAACTCCCGCTACGACGCGATGGTCATGACAAGAATTTGAACTCTAAATAACGAATACAAGATTTTATATTTATTTAGTAATTTGATCAATGTCATTATTTTTTAAAGAAAGTAAACGTAAAGTAAGAATTAATAATGTCATATTATTAATTCTTAAAATGATCATATTCGTGCGCGGAATGAAACGTTTCGTAAGTAGTAGGTAAAGTCATCATAAAATGTTATCCAATTTCTTAGGTAAACTGCATCAAATTGTTCGTAAATTAACATTACAACAGCATACGTTAATAAAAGCGTTTAGGCGTTTATCGTTAATGCAAGTTGACGTTCGTAACACGTTAACTCGTTGACGAAATTAACTAGTTGATCAACTAGTTGACAAACGCAATTCAACGTTAACGTTTCGTTGACGGAAAAACCTTCAACGACCCATCGCTACACTGCACCAAACGTGTCGTCAAATCACTTAACCATACCGCTGAGAAAAAAAGGTTTTTATTTTTTTATTTTTAATCAGGCTAATTCCCATGCGGGGCCCATCTACACCAGTAGTAGATCATGTGGTTTTAAGGAATTACAGTTACACGAATTCGTTTACGCCTGTATAATTGTATATTTTTTGTAATTTATGCTAAATAACTACTTACAAATGAAGCAGGTTCCATCTGACGCTGAATGAAGTAATGCCAGTTTAAAACTTCATGTTAACACATAAGCATAAGAATAACTGATACCCACTCATATTATATAACCTAACATCACGCCTGTATTCCCCAAAGGGTTGGTCAGAGATGTATAGTACACACTCGTTTCGCCGTTTTGTTTAAGTCCTATTTAATAGGGGGCGAGCCTATTGCCATCAACTGGGCGCAAATTCCGTGCTGCTACTGAGATTTTCCACTCAGAAAAACCCAATAACACTTTACCGACCTGGGAATGAACACAGGACGTCGTGTTCAGAAGTCGCGCTTGCGACCATTAGACCAACGAGGCATTTAAATAATTTGTTATTGTAAATATAAACACTGGCTTTTCAGTTATATTCTATTAACTTATCGAGTACTGTAATTATAGACACAATAGATAAACAATGGCACTGACGATCCGGATCGTCGGTCGGGCCGCTAGCGGTTAAGTGTAGTAGGTACCTAACCTACCATTATACAATGTATAAACGAATTCTTATGGTATAACGCAGCAATACAAACAATTTATTTATTTATTTATACTTCTATGCACTATGGTGGTACATAGGGCGGACTTAATGCTGTAAGGCATTCTCTACCAGTCAACCTTTGGGTTAAAAAGAATAGCATCGAAATAGGTATGTACAGCAAAAAATAAATAAAAATTAGTTGACAATTTCGTACTGAATATAGTACGAATTCATAAGATAAATATAAGTTACATAAAATTCAAATAATAAAATATACATAAACTCACGCCTGTATTCCCCGAAGGGTTGGCAGAGGTGTATACTACACCCACATTTCGCCGTTTATGTTTACGCCCCATGTAATAGGGGGCGAGCCTATTGCCATCGACCGGGCACAAATCCAGACTCCGGGCTGCTACTGAGAAATTCCACACGGAAAAACCCAATAACACTTTGCCCGACCTGGGGATCGAACCCGGGACCTCACGCTTAGCAGTCGCGCTTGCGACCACTAGACCAACGAGGCAGTCTATATTATAAAATATATTATAGACTATAGATGTAATAAATATATAGTTAATAAAATATATAGACATTATAATATATATCAAATACAAAATATTATGAAAATCTAAATGCAATTATGACGAAGACTAAATTAGATGATTAGGAGTGCTGCGACTTCAAGTAGTTTTCCTAAACTTTGCGTTTGAACGAGAATTTATTCGGAGCTTTTTTAATATAAATTAATCTTAATAAATTATAATGTGAAACCAATAATATGCTATCTAGACTGGCCCCTTGAAGAAGCGCCCCCGTTTATTAAAGTTATCCTGTCCCTAGTTGCTAGGCCTTGTGCACTCTGTTATATTCCTTGTTTGGACTAAGTGTAATTATGTGTTAAAATAATATCGGGTGTAAAAAGACCCTTAACGATAACGAAAACCACGTATTCTACCCATCATTGGGATCATTTTTTTCGAACAAACCATACCTGGGAAATCATTGGTTTTGGAGATATTGAAGGTCAAAGTACACTTTTTTTTTTTAGTTTTTTCCAAAAACGATTTCCAAGTCATAATACAAAACTTTCTTCCATACAAACATTATCAAAAATTTCAATTTTTCCTAACAAATTACGCATTTGAAGTTACAAAAACGCAATGAATATCAAACGCACACGACCGCCTTGGCTCAGCTATGTGGCCGCTGCACGCATGCAAACGCGCGGCATCGTCACAACCATAATATGCGCGCTACAAAAAAAAGCGTTTTTTTTCATGCCAAAAAATAAAAGTCGTTTCCCAGCAATTATTTTTGGTCAATGTAATTTAGTTTGATGTACAGAGTGCGTAGATTTCGGCTATGTGATGGCTCTTTTTACATCCTGTATATACATATTTATTCAGCTTTTATGAAAATGCCCCATACCCTCTAAGGATATTATAACAGCTATCCCTCGCAGAATGTAAATTACCGAGTGATTTTGACAAATGATCTATCTGTCCCATGATGTGTCTCTCCATTTGTCTTGACGACGCGCGTGTCAAAAGGCATGAAATTCGTTTTAGTGAGTACAACTAAGAAGCTTTTAATAAGTATTTTTCACTAAAGGCCAAACGCCAGACTCAATTTTCTTTTTTTAAGAAACTGTTCGTGCCGACCGTAGTAATCGCTCGAATAATTTCTTTGATTAAGAAATTCGTAGTATATGCATCGATATATTTTCTGCTAGCCTCGGGTTCCCCAAAAAATACCTACTTATATTTATATAAACATTATGAATTTTTACCTGACACCACTGTATCCCGTGAAAATATCCCGTCTACTCGTGTCACTTGTATGCTTCGATACATACAGGGGAAGTGAGGAAGCGGGGTGAAATTTGAATTTCTTACAGATTTATACCCCGTCTTAATAAAAGACACTTCTGAGAAACTGCGTAGATACGACCGATGCAATTAAAATTGTATCTACTTTTGATAGACAAAATGATCAATTTTCAAGTTAGTAAAATAAACTATTAATTCCCTCTTTGTTTAATAACAAAGGCAGGACGGACGAGCAAGAGAATCACCTTAGACCTCCAGCCTCCAGGTAATATGTAGGGACATTACTCATCGCTTTGCATAAATCAGCCGTTGCCGAGATTCGATTAAAATAGGGTCCTCCGGAGCGACCACGTTATATCCTCTTGATTTTAACAGCTTTCGTGAATTAGTTGGAAGATGAAATTAAAGGGTATGGGAGATTAAGATATATTTTGGGTAATATATTAGGATGATATTGGTTTCAAAGGCCGTTTCTACACGGCTGACGATACGACAAAATGTATGGATGTATTTAAAAGCACTTTAAAATTAATAAGCAAAAATGTTTAAGGTACTTCAAAAATAATGCTTTTAAACGAATTGTGGAAAGTGATCGGTGAAGCGAGTCGTTTCTGCCACTGGTCTCGGCGGCTGTCGCGGTAACGCTCGCTTCGATTGCTTGGCCTGTGTGTTGAGTCGTCACAGTTCTAACATAATCTAACCTACTTTTCAGCTATCTATTGGTCATTTAATTTCTTATTAATAATAATAATATTCACCATATTTTACAATAGTCCTGCACCCACCTGGGACGGTTCACGACTGTACTCCAATAGTGCAGCCGTGGATAGTCCCCGGTTGGTGCCCCACCCCATCCTAGATTAAAGTTCTCAAAGGGGCCTCTGCGCGTTGGACCTGTGTCCACGTGTATGCCTTCCAAAGGACCGGACATCTTCCGCACGGAAGATGAGCCGTGATTCCCAGAGAGATACAAAGATAATAATATAATAATAATTGTTTTTATTTGGAACCACATTGGAACCATTTTTGTTAGTACACACCTTAGATACTACAACTTATACACTAGGATTAGTAACAAAAGAATAAACAAATTAATACGTCATGTACTTACGAGGCATTTCATGCGGACAATGATTCGGCATGAAATGCCTCAGCACAGGCGCTCTCGGGTCCTCAGCCACGACTTTCAGGATGCTATTGCTACTCCCTCGAATCCTTCTCACAAGCGATGCCACCTTTTTCCTTACGATCGCATGGAAACCATCTGTGCGCGATTGGGCAAACATCCCCGAGGCACTACAGAAACGAGGGAGTTTCAACATCATCCTGAAAACATTGTTATATTGAACGCGCAAGGCATTTAGCGTCCCCCGTGAACAATTGAACCACAGACTTCCCGAGTACAGGCCTTGACAGTACGCTTTAAACAAGGTTATTTTGACCTGATCTGTACAACGAAAAAATCTGCGCGCCAACATGTTCCCGCGGACCGCCAACGCCCTGCGCTCCCTCTCCACGTCATCATCGTCTTTAAGGTCGTCGTTATTGCGGGGGACTTTAAAGTTAGAAGCATTAAAATTATAGTGCAAGTTATATTTAAAGCCTAGCCTTTTTAAAGTGTGAACTATTATTTTTAAAGTTATTTTTTTGTCATTTCTTAAGAAAGCGGTTCATAGATACCTACGGTGCTCGGAGTCATCACCACATTTTATCGTATCCTATCGTGTGTCGTGAAAAATCGACCTAAAGACCCACACATTAAATATGAACCACAAGGCAGGAATCGTTTGTGGTTTTACCTGACTGCGTGAAAGCAAAGGCAACGTTATGTTTTATGACAATAATTGGAGACAATTATAATAAATCGTGACAATAAAAAGGCGGAAGAAAAGCTTAATACAAAAAAGATAGAAACAAGATGAAACAGACAGAGATAAAGCAGTCGGAGGCATCAGATGTTTCTGTTCAACATGAGGCATTTCTACATATTGTTTATTTTTCCTATACATTCAGATTACGAATAAGATTAAATGTAAATTACAATACAGCTTATACTCGGGGTACAATTCTTTACAGCAAAGGTTTAGCTTCAGTGTTACTCCGTTTAAAAGTCGTAGTATATACAAAGTTATTTTTAGTATATACAAAAACCGAGACACCCCAACAAGATTTTCATCAGAACTGCCTGAATATGTGTTTTTTTAATAAATCTGCAAGTTACACCGTAGTTTATGTCGCGTTAAATTCCCTAGTAAAGTGAAATGCCTGAGATGTGCTATGCAGGGGTTGTCTAATACAAGGAAACTGACCGAGCGGACCATCTCAAGCCTCAAGGTGTCTATTCCCGTCAACTGTTATGGGTAGAAACCCACTGAAACAAAATTGAAAATTATGAAAAAAACAACATGGTGTAAAATCGATTCTCCTAGTAATTCTGAACAAACTAGTTTCAGGTTTAGTACAAACTAAAACTAAGCTTGTATATTTACCCTAAAGAAAATACGTAACAAATGATTTCAAAATTCAATATCTTCTTTTCTCAACCAACAACGAATAACAAGTATCACTCAATCGCCTCTTCACCGTTTCTTCGAAGTACAGAACCCTCTCGAAATAGAATCTTGTTATTAACATCGGCAAAGGTTAAAACTCTTTAACTTAAATGTTACGGCCAATTAACGAGTTGTTAATGTACTAGAAATATTAAATTTATTTGTTTTGCGGCTCTTTTAAAGGTTATAGTTTAAATTACTTCCAAGGTGGATGGATACTTCAATTTGCAAGTTACTCTTTATTAAAATCTACGGAACTCAATATTTATTTATTCATACTTTCATACAAAATTTGTACAAAGACGGACTTAATGCCTTAGGCATTTTCTACCAGTCGATCTTAGGGGGATGCAGAGAAAAACGTGGTAGGTGCACTGAAAAGAGGATATGGTATGATACGCTATTAAAAATTAACAAAGTTATTGGAAACATTTTTGGCAACAATATTACCTACATAATATTAAATACTATTCAAATAAAAAGACATTTACGTACATGTTAAATAAAATAATAAATATTTATATATCCATAAGCATACGTAAATATACAAGGTTAGTCGGAAAGGGGGTACTAATCCGAAGCCCACTTATAGTATCACTGATGACTGTTTGAAAGCAAGTGTTAAAATTTCAAAATTAGCTGTTTTTTTTTTCCAAATAAAATGATTTTTATTTTAGTTTTTTCAAAAATTCTTCATCCCTGCTTTAGTTACAAATTCAGAAAATGGTGCTTCTAATTCATGACCCCAAATATGACCTAAAATGTAAACACAGGTGATCATAACTGGGGATAGATAGATTTTAGAGATTTTTTTTTGAGATTTTTGAACAGTTGTTTCCCTTAAACTATTGAGTTTTGGGAAAAGTTGTAAAACAAAAGTTATTCATTATTATGTGTACTTTAACACCCTTTCGGATTAGTACCCCCTTTCTGACTAACCTTGTATATTAATTAATATACTATAGAATAGAATAGAATATACTTTATTGTACACCAAAATTGTAACATGCTCTTATACAATATCATTTAGTTATACTTGTACTATACAATACATACAAAAATATAAAAAAGGATAAATCAATAATCCTTTACACCAAACGGATGTATCTATTAAGCCTACTGCTGCCCACTGCTGAGTAATGGGTAGCAGTAGGTTTACTGGGCCTCTATTGTTTTTCGCCACTTTTGCTAGTCCTGAGCCTGTCTCACTTAGCCTAAGCGTATACGGGAGCAAAGTTTAGTCATAATTTAACAATCTATGCAGGGTGTCAACGAATTCGTGTAATTCCTTAAAACCACATGATCTAGACAGGCCCAGCACGGGATTTAGATTGATTAAAAATAAAAAAATAAAATTATTATTTTTCATGCGGCTTTGTTACCGATAGTATCTAAACGACCTAAGAAGGATTCAGTAAAAAAAAATTTTTTTTTTGCATGAAATATGTTTTATTTGTGTGAACATTTTGATGCCACGCATAAATTAATGAAAGCACGGCGACACGGCTGGCAGGCACGACTAACGCGATATCGCTCTTTGCAGTCAGATAACTCAAGGCTTTAAAATGACTCAGAAGTAGAAAATCAAGTTTTTTTTTATTTTTTTCTTTAGTTTATTTTCAAAAATTCCCATTTTTGGTTAATCTATGTCACCAGTAGATCACGTGGTTTGAAGGAATTACACGAATTCGTTAACACCCTGTATAGTTGGGCAACGCTTTTGATGTCGGGCGATATCACCATGACCATCGGTCTGCGTATACCTAAGGCCGTAGTCTGGGGGTCTACTCCCTAAGCACGAAGTCCGTGGTTTCGGCCTTAGTTACGAGCGTTTCCTATTCCGTATCACCTACGGACATACGATTATTTCGGGGCCCAAACTTCTTCTCTTCTTCTCTCGTGTCAGCACGAGCTATACGAAAATAGCTCATGCTGTGGTGAAAAGATTAGCCAGTCGGCAAGGTTGGTAACGGGGCTGACTGCCCAGGGTGCGCCAGACGTACTGAAGTATCGTCACTCGTGGAGGCTCTTTTCATGCACCCCATACTAAGAATGAATGACAACACGATTTGACAGTTGTCCCTACTACCGATATGTTTTTGCCCGTCCGAAAAGTTGAACTTGACACTTGTTTTGTTCACTCCTACGTTTCGGGTTACTTTCGGACGGGCGACTAGCTTCGTTGACGGACTTATAGAGTAGGCCATACTTATGATACGAACGCCGTAGCCCGCAGTAGTGGTCTCTCTCACACACCTGACGCGGCGTTTGAGAGAAACCACTATAGTGCATTTCCATAATTGGCATTCGTCTGCTGCGTACAGAGTCACGCCGGACGCAGCCTCAGGCATTTATACAGACCACGGCCTAAGTCCAAAAACCCTCCAAACCAATTAGGTACTTATGAAGAAAATGACGTGCTCAAAGCGCTTTTAACATTAGGTCGGGAAATTATATTGAAGGGCTTTATACGTCATTGACGAAATGTTGCACCTGCTTACCTTTGTGAGAAATGAAGGCCGTATGATTTACATAATCTTAATGTATGTGAAATGTGAATATATTTTTTAATATGCCTCTTATATTCCGTTTAATATTTTGTGTACTTTATATGTATTTATTTACCTACATACAAACTTACGTTTATCATTACAGGTAGTAGGTAAACCTATGAATTCATATCATACATATTACAATAACTTTTTCAATTTGATTACTAAACATATTTATTCTAACATTTATATTACACTAGTGATCCTTATATTGGTAAGTTATTGGTTTTTGATAGGTACTCCTACGATATGAAAACTCAAGGAAATCAAATTTTATTGGAATGTATGAAACTATTTACTTTGTTTAGTGACTTTTATTTTGATTTGGAATAAACAACACAACCATTAGGGCGCTTGTACATAGGCCACTTGCCACAAGGTGCATTTAGCAGGGACTCGCATCAGACGCATGGCCAGTATCGGCCGCGTATGGAAATAACCTGTGGCTGGCCACTTGCTTTAACCCTAGCTCACTAAACATATTTTCGAGTTACACAGTCAATTCAATTCAATTCAAATTTAATTTTATGGCTCCATCTTTATTCGATGATTCCGCCAACGTCAAGGTTGAAAAAGACACTGTGATAAGTACGTAATGTATTACACTAAACAAAGACTATTGACCGGTGTTTGTAGAGTTACACAGTCACTAAACATTACCCAGCCAGCACAAACCTTCTGAGTAAGTTTTGTTTAACAGCAGTTATAGAAACTAATTGCTGAATAAAACTACCGAAATTAGCTGATTTGGCGCTTACTCAGACGTTATTCAAGCAATTTGGGCACAAAATTATACTGCTAATAGCTGTGTAATAGCAACGTAACAGATGAATAAGTTTTGAATAATTGTACGACAAGCTGAGTATCTTCTGCATAAAAGCATTTTGTTCTATAATACAAGTATTACAGCTCTGTTAGCCAGATGATGAATGAATGATGAACGATATTATTTATCAAGAAATTAATCAAATTTAAATTGACAAATTCGAACAGCGTGAATGCGATCGACATTGAAATGTAATATGGCCGAACTATATTACCTATCGTAAATTTTACCCTTATTTATGCTTATCGAAAGAAATTGTAGGTGCGCATGCAATTTTACCGTGTATTTATATATACATTTCCTGTAAAATTTTCACGCGCTACCTGATAAGCCGAGTTTTGGAGAAATAAACAACATATCGTCTATTGGTATGTTTTTACATGTAAAACATTTTTTATGTTTTATGCCGTTTAAGGGTTCAAAAATAACCTTGTAATACTTTTATAAGAATATTATACCGATTTCGTTATTAAACATGAGTATTTGAGTATAAAATTCCACATCGTTATAATAGGTTATGTTATTCGATATGGCGACGCTCATTCTGAACAAAATCTGATTGCACAGCGGCTTATCATCTTATTTATGTCTGCATAACAGACCTTATGTGTCCACTTATTAAGTTTTGCTCTGGTTAAAAGTGGTCTGCACTCAACATTTTTCGAAATGTTCTATAATCTATACGACAGTTTTTATCTTTTCATACTCTCGCAAGCACTTTCTTCGTATGCCTCCCGTTCTTTTTCTATTTTTTCATGAATTGGAGTGTTTTTTAGCATTTTTTTTTGTAAGGAAGCATTTTCACACAACCACTACAAAACAAAGTGCAGTTAGCCGCTTAAATGCTGACTAACGTACCAGAACAGTTCTTCTAGCTTAAAAAATGTCTACTTTTCGTGAATACCCAGCAAACTTCTGCATAAGAATCTGTTACTATTGCTTTAAACACAGTTAGTTGCACATGACGGTAATTTCGTACTTAAAGCGGCATAAAGTAGTTATAACAGCTATCTTAATTTCTGTTAAGTTACTATATGCTTCTTAACAGAAACAACGCCTATTTTATACAGCAGCTGAATAACTGCCAAGATGTGGTGTGTAATACAACTAAAAGAGAACAGAATATAACTTATCCAGTATCGTGCTTAATAATGGAATTTTATACCAATGTTATACAAAAGGTTACACAAACTCTTGAGTAACAGGTATTTTTACGATGATTATTCAGTTTTAAGAAATAAAATCCGCAAATTACAAAACTAACTCGGCTAATAGCATTATTATAGCAAAAAAAAAAAACTTTAATACAGAACTTCGTCATACACACAGCTTCTATACATATATAATAAAGCTTAACCCTGCATAAGGTTAAATTGTTGGCCAGTTATCTGACTTGTGTGCTGCCTGGGTAGTCACTTTGACTAACAAAATGAAACGTCAATATTTTTCTTGAAATTACATTTATTAATTTAAAAAAAAGGAGTCAACATAGGAGGACATGTATTAAGACTTCTTAAAAACTAGTTAGTCTCCGTCCATGTTCTCCGACGCTTTAAAACCATACCTTACTGTTTCTCTTATTAAAATTCAGGATTTACATGGTCAACGATAAATCTAACAATGATCCTGACGTGAATTTTTACGATACGGTAACGTAAATTTGCACGTTATGTCAACGCACCGTGCCACGTCACCGCACCGTTCCACGTTGACGACGTCGTGACGTGGAGATGTGGTCAGGCCGTAGAGTCCATTTTGTATCACTTTAATATTCAACACTTTTTTTTATTTTGATGTTATATTCTTGAGTGCTGAAAACTATATGAGATCCTATGAGATATGATGATCCTATGAGATAGATATTGGGAGGATATTTAGATATTATAGGTATTGGGCGGAATATTATTTATCGGGCTGGCGCCCAACTTCTGTATTGTAACATGATATAACATCACGCCTATATTCTCTAAGGGTTGTGCAGAGGTGTTAGTACACCATGATTTCGCTGTTAAGCCCCATGTAATAGAGGGCGAGCCTACTGCCATCACTCGGAAAAATTCAATAACGCTTTGCCCGACCTGGAAATCAAACCCAGGACCTTATGATCAGCAGTCGCGCTTTCAAACACTAGACCAAGGAGGCACGTTTGTATTGTCTCCGACAAATACAATTTATTGATGATTCCAAAAAAAAATACTAACGGAAAATTTCCCATTTCTTTATCTCGCTTTTTCTCTGAATTGACACATAGTTACTACAACATACAAACAAAATTTTGTTGCCCCAGTCCCTATAAACGCGATGGGAATAACTGTGAGTGTATACTATTAGGAAAAGAGTCTCACGAGACGTTTCAATCTACCCTCTTCAAATATCTGACGTTTGGATTCTGCATAATATGATATGAAAATCTCATACGTAGCCTACATAATGTATGAAAATATACAAGTAATAAGTCAACTAGAAGGATTTATGTGAGATTTGTTTGAAAAGCAGAAAAAGCAGTAATAGCGTAGACGTTGAATGCTTGCCTTCAATGTCTGCGATCGACCCCAGTCCGCATCTCTGGCTTTAAAGCCGTGTGTACGCACGAACGAACACGAACATCGAAAACGAATCACTATGAAGGTGTTCATCGAACACACTGTTTGGTAATGTACACAGGGTGTAAACGAATTCGTGTAATTCCTTCAAACCGCGTGACTATTGGTGACACTGATTGACCCTGCATAGGTTTTTTTCAGAATCGACAAAAAAAGTTTAAAAAATGAGCCATGGTATTCTGTATCTAAATAATTTTAACGCCCCAAGTTAACTGACTGCGTGGAGCGATATCGCGCTAGTCGTGCCCATCAGCTGTGTCGCCGTGCCTTCATTCATTTGTGCACGGCATCGAAATTTAATATAACATAAAAAAAATGGAAAAAAGTTTTATTTTTAATCAATCTAAATCCCGTGCGGGATTAATTAATAGATCATGTGGTTTGAAGGAATTACACGAATTTGTTGTCGATATTCGTGTTCGATCGTACGTACACGGCTTCAGAATTTACGTGCGAATCAGAATTTGATTATCACTTGTATTAACGGTGAAGGAAAACATCGTAAGGCGTCGTCCTACTAGAACGCGAATGCGCGATCATCGCAAGTTCGCGCGAACTTAGTTCGTACGAACGCGCGATCAAACATATTGATGTTGAATAGGTGTCCTAATTGACGTTCGCGCAATGATCTCGTCGCGTCCACGGAGAGCTTGGTGAATGGCAGGGCAGGACACCCGCGCGTCTTGGCGGCCGGCCGCCATTTTAGGAGTGTGTTTTGTAGAGAACGCAGCGCACGCTACTGACGAAATAACAATGCCGCTCGCATTGTTTATTCGCGCGAAGATCGCGTATTCGCTTTCTATTAGGACAACCAACTTTTGGCATCGCGCATTCGCGTTCTCTTAAGACAACGCCTAAGGCAACCTGCACAGAGAAGGCTTTTTTAACTTTGCATTTTTAATTTTCCGCTAACACGCCCCAGGCCAGCATAGTGGATTGAGGTCTAAACCCTTCTGAGAAGAGGCCTGTGTTCGGCAGTGGGACTGCACCTAAAGCCGTGTACGAACGAACACGAACATCGCGAACACGAAACACTATGAATGTGTTCCCCGAATACACTGTTCGGTAGTGGTACGTAAGTGCAAATAATGTGTTCGATATTCGAGTTCGCGATGTTCGTGTTCGTTCGTGCGTATACGGCTTAATGGGTTGATTACGAACGCCACATGCGATGATCCTTACATATAAGTCGCGCGGAGAAGGTTTGCCGATAGCCTCATGACGTCACGCGTCGATGGTCGGTACGATTAGTAGGTAGGCCAGACGAGCGCGGGTAGCGATCGGTGAAGAGGGAGGGGCAGTCATCGGCAAACCTTCTGCGCGCGACTAGTACTTATTTTGCAAAAATTCATGGATACCATGCACGTCGGTTACGATGTTTTCCAATAGTGTTGTACCCCGTATTTTGTTATGCTATCCTTAAAAAGTAGTAAGAAGGCAGTGACGATGGTGCTCGTAGGTCAAAGAGAAGAGTTATTATGTTCGTTGGCGGGCGGCCAACACCTCACACTTTGTAGGTATGTACCGCTAGTGTAGCGCCCATCTTTGAACTTCACTTGCTTTTTATTATAAGGCCTCTTTTATGGAGATACGGAGCGTGATGGGAAGCGTATTATAGCGGGCAATTCAAACATATAACGATGTATTGACTACATGCGGGCGGAAGCGTGCAGCGGGGCGGTAGCGTTCAAATCTAAGGGCGTATACATAAACGAGCCAGGTAACCAGCGCCGACCTACCAGCGCTTATCGGTACTGGTCCGTGCAGGTGACCGCTACATAAAGAAAGCGGGTAGAAGCAGGGGCTGGCATTTTTTAACGAAAATACGCCTTATTCCCTTGCAAATACAGCAACAAATGACGGCCTACCAACGTTGATCGGAGCAGGTCGGAACTTGTCGGCGTAGTTCGAAGCTTGTCGGCGCTGGTTCGCCACGCAGTATAGAGACTACCTGCGCCGACTAACTGCGTGGACCAGCACCGACAAGCGATGACCCGCTTTCTACGTGTATAGGCACTAACATCAGCGTTTACCTACATTTATAAGAAAAACGCTTCTTTGTGTTGTTATACAGAGCGGAGCGGGTACGGTCTTGGGCCACCAAGACGCCTCGCTGCTTGACCCGCTACACGCTCCCAATGACACCTGGGCCAGATACTTAGAGCGTTTACGGAGACGCTTCAGCGGTTGTTTATTCGATTTGTCGTTTTAAGTATGACAGTACGCGGCGGAGTGCGTGGCTGATCCCCGTGTCCATAAACGAGGCCTTGTAGTTGTTATTTTAGACCTGAAACATAATACACCTACGATCCTATTTATATTTGTGTTTTATAAAAAAATAGAGGAAATGGTCTACGCCTGTATCCAAAAGTAGAGTTTTAGGCCAGCTCCACACGTTGGCCCCAACGTTAGTCCCAACAACAACAACAACCTAAAGTGTGGATCTAGAAAATAGAGTTGGCGTCAACGTTGGGACAAGCGTTGGGAGTTGGTCGAGGCGTGTCGGTTTTATCAAAGGAATCTGCGCCAACGTTCGCGATACGTACACATGTTGGCGCTTTGCTCAGTCCTGTTGCAACACGCATCAGAGCGCGCGACGAGAGAGAATGCAATACTCACCCTCAAAAACGCCACCCGCATAGACAAATTAAAAGTTATCGAATTTTTGGAAGTTTACCAGGCACAGCCAATAATATATATATTGTGTCGTCATCCACCATCTTCTTTGACGTGGCTCTTTCTTTTTTTTCAGTAACAAATATAAATTACATGAGGAGCTCGTGGCTAAATAATTACAGCCGCATAGACCGATCTTCCGGGTTAAGCCACGCTTGCCGAGGTTGGTCTGTGGATGGGTGACCATTTACCATAGCGAGTTTCCTCCGTGCCTCGGAAAGCACGTAAAGCCGTTGGTCCCGGCTGTCATTTGTAGATCTTTGACAGTCGTTACTGTTGGTCAGAAGCCAGAAAGTCTGACAACCAGTCTTACCAAGAGTATCGTATTACCCAGTTACTGGGTTGTGGAGGTCTGATAGGCAGTCGCTCCATGTAAAATACTGATATTCAGCTGCATCCGGTTCGACTAGAAGCCAACCCCAACCTAGTTGGGAAAAGGCTAGGCAGATGGATGGAAATATAAATTACATATAATTGGCACTCAGCAATGTAAAAGCGCTTAGAGCAATTTCGATTCGAAAGGACATCTTCACATTGGCTCTGACGGGACGGGACTGGTATAATAGCCAACGTGTGGACGCCTCACGAAATTAACCGACCAACGTTGGTACGAGCGTTAGCGGCAACGTGTGGCGCCGGTGTTATGCCTGATATTTGTGATTAATAAAACATGACTCATGATTTATAACTAATACAAATATTTGTTACTACGTCAGTCCGATTAAGAAAACTGAATCGCATAAATCAGAAAGCAATATTTGTAGCCACCAGCAATGTAAAAGTGAAGATGAATTAATCTGCAGCGTTCACAGAGAGCTGTGAGTTAAATAGACGGAAGTAAATGTTGATACTGGTTCGCCGCAACACTGCATACTGCACTGGTTTGCAGTGCGCTCCTTACTGTACTAACTGGACTGGACTAATGAATCGCTACGTTTAGTTTTACAACTCTATAGGCTGTGAACGAATTCGTGTAGTTCCTTCAAACCGTGTGATTTACTGGTGACACAGAAACCTACACCTAATTTATGCGTGGCATCGAAATGACATGATCACAAAAATTTTTGGTTTTGCTTATTTTTTTATTGGAACCTTACTAGGTGATTAAGATACGAAAACTGACCACCAAAGGAAGAAAAACAAAAAGTTTAATCAAGCTAATCAGTGCCTGTAGACAAATGGCAAACGATGATCGCCAGAGAATAGATACGCCAATTAAATGCATGTAAATGATATAACATATCGCTTGACCGGTCGAAAGCTTATGCCAATCCAGTACACTTTTCTATTTTCTAGCGATCAGCGCTTGCCATTTGTCTACAGGCACTGATCTTGTGGTTTTAAAGTATTACACAAATTCGTTTACACCTTGTAGATATATCATACAAAACATAATCAGAACATTACTGTCCCACTGCTGGGTATGAGTCTCTTCTCAAAATAAGAAGGGTTTAAACCTTAGTCCACCACGCTGACCTGGTGCGGGGTTGGCAGACTCACACTATCGAGAACTTTATGGAGTCGTCTCAGGAAGGCAACCGTTCAACCGCTAGCCTATCACTGCTCTATCAGTTTACAAAAAATAGAACTTCAGGGGGGTTACCATGATCTGTTAGAGCAGGGATGTTTTAATATTATTCCGAGAGTGGGAAAGTGACAGCGCTAGATAGCTCTCTAACGCCATCTCTTACCCACTCTCGTAATAATATTAAAACATTCCCCCCAGGTACCCCCCAGGTTAGATAGCGATTAAACGCAAACATCTTCTTCTCTCATGTCAGCACGAACTGTACGAAAATAGTTCATGCTGTGGTGTAAAGATTAGCCAGTCAGCAAGCTGTCAGCAGGGCTGACTGCCCAGACGTACGCCGGACGTACTTAAGTATTGTCATGCAACGCAACCATACCTAGTAGGTATTAAAATAAAGAATCTCGTTGTATCAAGAAGGTGACAGCAGCATCTTCTTCATACCACTAGACCACCACTTGTGTTAAGTGGAATGGCAATCACGATCATACTCTGTACAGTACGATGACGAAGAACTTATCGATTTACCTGATTGAATAACCAATAGCAGTCGCTAATTATCGCGCCACTCACACTTATTCAGCGTCAGCGTAGAGATATTTTTTTACCGCAGCACTAATAAACATTCGTGGTCTTGAAGTCGCAATCAGTTCGGAATTGATCGGTTTTACGAAGTTTGCCGATGCGATCAAATTCTTAGTTGTGTTATGTCGTATTATACCTGTCTTTTAGAAAATAGGGGCTCACTCCAAAAACCTTAACAAAAATTGAGAACATCATTACCATCATCCCAAAGTTAAAAATGTAGAAGTTTAAAACTCCAATTGTGATAATGCTAAATCAAACTATAACACTGCCGTCAAGCAACGAGACAAGAATAAATACAATCTAAAACTACTATAATGTTAACAATCCTGCCCCCCGATTCAGAACCTTTTCCGATAAGTAATAGTCGATCTATTCAAAACCTTTACCGACAAGCAATAGTCGATCGATTCAGAACCTTTTCCGATAAGCAATAGTTGATCGATTCAGAACCTTTTCCGACAAGCAATAGTCGATCGATTCAGAACCTTTTCCGATAAGCAATAGTCGATCGATTCAGAACCTTTTCCGATAAGCAATAGTTGATCGATTCGGAACCTTTTCCGATAAGCAATAGTCGATCGATTCGGTTTGTTATCTCGTTCTATCTACGATTATCATAACGAGAGAAAAAGGGATAGTTTATCGCATAGTTCGAGAACTGAATAAACGAATCGTTCGAATATTAGGGTTTTTCGAATATTCAACGGGCTATGTTCAGCATTGAATGTTTTCTAACACGAATCCACGTGTAAGTGACACGTGTGCAAATATCTATAGCCCGTATTCGCAGTAGCAAGTATTATTAATATAAGCACATTTCAATGACGTTGAGAACCTATTAATAGTCAAGCATTATCGCATTTCTGCGAACAGCGATTATCCTGGAGAACGTGCATGAATTTATAGCTATACCTATTTATTTGTATGTTGAAAATGAATACTATCACAGGATTGTGCCATTTCAACCCTTTTCATAGGAGCTGAGCTATGCGGTGTGACGCGAGATATGAATCCACGCAGGCATTGTGTATATCTGCGGAATGCTTTTGTGACGATATTGTGTTAACGCCTTTATCTCTTTACAAGGTACCGTCAACCTCTGTTGTTTTAGTTGGGTTTGTCAACATTATTATTGTGTGTATTTGAGGTTAAGCGGTGATAGTAGAAGTTTGGTTTGCGAGCTTAAATTATGTAAGGTTTTTTTAATAATCCACGATATTTTATACAATTCCTTAGTAAATGACAAAAAGCATCTACCGAAAAAAAAACTGATGTTATAAATATCTTATCTGTAAAAAAAAGTTTTGATGAATCAGTCAATTTACTGGTTCGTTTAGGTGTAATAACATCCGTGCACGCTACCTACGAGTATCAATGAGCGCGGGGCTATTTTCTTCCTCGATGCATGGATGTAATTACAACTTAGAGAACCAATAAGTAATGAAATAATTGATTTAAGAAAAATAATTGAAAAAAAAAAACGTTTTTGTCTTCAGCATTCACTAAGGCTTTCTACAAAGCTAGTAAAAGTAAGACCTTATATTTACGGTAGTCTTTGGATTGCAGGGTTTTCACTAGAATATTTCTTTGCCGTGGAATAACAGCGCTTCACACAGCAATAGCTGAGACTTTCTTGCTTCTCCCCGACCTTGTGTCAAACCCAGGGTCTGGAGACCGTGTACAGCAGCAATACTTAAAACCGGCCCAAACAAGCTAAGTTAAAATGAGATCAAAAGGAATCCGTTTCGATCCTAACATTAATTACGAAGCAAAAACATAAAAAAACACTCTAATTGTAAAACAAAAACAGTGAATAACAGAATCTATTGTACCGAGTCCTTTTGTGAGGTTTTCACGAAATTCATAGAGAAGTAAGTTAAAGGGATTGCGGGAGGTTGTCATGCCTACCACTCCTACCACGCTTACGTAAATAATGAATTCCTTCGCAGTACAATTTGTTTTGAGACTTGGAACCAAATATTATTCTTTTTAGATTGAAAAGAAACAAATATTTTTATTAGATACGGAAATAATTATTGTTTACTTGGTAAGACTCGTTCACTGTCCACGTGGAAGCTTAAAACGAAACTGAAGTATTTATCAACTTTGTTTGCAGAAAATTATGCACTTGTTTACTCGAGCTCAGTAACTAATACTTAGAGCTTGTCGCTAACAATAGTACTTAGCTAGCGTGTAAACATACAGAATGATTGCTTAGTATAAGTGTAACTGAAAGTGCGAGTGAATAGAATCCGATCCTAACTAAGCGACGTACTAAACGATTCAAGTACTAAACTCGTGTAAACTTTGCATAAGAGTGATTCCTAAGTAAAACTATGACAAGTTCGTAGTTTATAGCAAACTAGCTTTTACCCGCGGCTTCGCTCGCGTTGATTTATAATAAAAAAAAACTCAACACACTACTAAAGTTTCTTTATTAATATAATTCAATCATGATTCGTAAGACACGTGGCACCATCTATTATTATTATTTTCCTTGGGAACAGTACTTTTTTTTGGGATCAAAGGTACCGTATATGAAAAATTTGAGCGTGATCGGTTCAGTGGTTTAGGCGTGAAAAGGTAACAAACAAACAAACTTACTTTCGCATTAATAATATTAAGTTAGGATATTAGTTAAAGTTAGGATAGCAATCAGGGATGAGCGTAGCTTCCTATTGGTGAAAAAAAATTTGAAATCGGATGAGTAGTTTCGGAGATTACCTCCTAAGTACATACAAAGAAACAAACAAATTCTACCTCTTTATAATATTAGTATAGATTGAAAGCATTATCGTTTTTAACCATAGCGCACTAAGAGTAAAATAATTACCATGATATAAAATAAACAGTTTCAGAAGTCGCTGCAATTCTACACTGAAACAAATACAAGCCACCGACTACTGAAACTGTTCATTTTATATCATGGTAATTATTTTACTCTTTTTAGTTTTTTTTTTGAAGTCGGTTTTTACTTTTATTTAAAGTTATTTCATAAATACGTTTTAGTGTCATAAATTATACGGTTTAGGTAATTACAGTATTGTCTTCAGGAAATATGTAGATGAGAGACCATCATCCTAATGAAGCAAAACACTCGTAATTGCAGTGACTTTGATTTTGTCAAGTCAACAGTGTATACATATAATAAAATCGTGGTTTAGAAGTAACTATGAAATTTTTGTCTAGAACTTATAAATCGCGCGGTAACGAAACCATAGCGCGATCTAATTCGACGCCAACGCCATCTAGGGAAGTAAAGATTAAACATATGTTTGCATGTTTATGCAAGCATCACGTAAAAAGAGCTGACCCAATGCTGTTGACTTGTATAAACAAATATTGTGCTTATCTCCAAGTAACATATTTTTTTTGTTTCATCGCAATCGGTTCACGCAATCAAAAGATATGCAAATAATTAATATCTTCTATACATTTACAAATCTGTAGACTTTTGCGTATCTGTACATAGCAAATATTTTGAAAAAACCTGGTTGGGGTGTTAAACTATAACCAATAGAACCCATTTTTAACATTTTTGGATTTTTTGTCTGTTTGTCTGTTTATCTGTTTGTCTGTTTATCTGTTTGTTTGTTCAAGCATCACATAAAAACAACTGATCCAATGTTGTTGATTTTTATAAATAAATATTGTGCTTATCTCCAAGTAACATATGTTTTTTGTTTCATCGCAATCGGTTCACGCAATCAAAAGTTATGCGAATTTTAAGTTTTCTAGAAGAACTTAGCATGTATTAGTTTATTTTCAATAGATGGCGTTACGTGTATCAAATCATGTTGTGAGGAAATATTACTACGAATAAATCCACAAATTACCTAATATTCATTGTTGAATTGGTACCTATTCTCAGTCTACGAAAGGTCTAATGATCTCTATCCTTATGACAAAGGAACTAAGCTTTTACAAAAAAAAAACGAAGATATTGTTATTTAGAATTTATTAGGTCAATTTCTTATTGTTGTTCACAATAAAATGAATTCATGACTTCGTGCGGACTAATAGTAAGATTTTTGTTCATTGAATGTTCATACTTTTTGGGAATGCTGATGCCGAAAATAAGGTCCAAATTCAAATTGAAATCGGTGGCCATGATTATTTGCAAGGAAAGCGCTCACCCAGTGCTTTCGTTGAAATTTAGTATTTCGTAATCATTCTATCTACTCAATGCACTTTTTGGATTTTTTTTCTATATTTAATTTTATTTTGTTCATTATTGTCAGATTTATTCAAAGCCTGTCGCCGTCGTTTTAATAAGATTATTTAATTGAGTTTTTTTAAGCTTTAGGTAATGTTCCAAAGACATGGCCATGGAGGGAAAGTACTTTAAATATTAAAAATAGCAAATTTCACTCAAAGGAAACTTCATTTCACTTTTTTTAAAGTAAGAAATATTGCGTTTTACTGATTTTTTTGCCTGAACCGGGAATCGAACTGACAAAGCTTTATGTACCATCCGGTATTATATTATGGCACCTGTTGATAGATATTTATAAGGTCAATAATAAGGATCAAATCTCTCCAACAAACACACTGTCTTAAATTGAAGGAAGTGCAAGAAATAAGAAGTAACAACAAATAAGTGTTTGAATTGAAATGTACCTAAGTTAGGTAGGTACTTAATGTTAGTTTTTATGGTCTTCCATCAATTTCAGGCACTATGTTTATTGGAGCGATCATATCGATTGGTGAAATAAAAATATAGAAGATGTTTTTTCGCGTTTGTGTTGGTTCGATTTCCAGATCAGACTTTTTGAAAGCAGTACCTACCTATTTATAACTTATTAAAATTAAATGAAGTCTTCTATAAGTTTTTTTTTTAAATATTTAAAGTTCTTTTCTATACCTACCACACCTCGAATGAAATCATAATTTAGTTCGCAGATTGTAACAAGACGGCGTTGTAGCTATTTTTGTATCGCGATATGGTTTTGTTACATCTTCAATAATAGTATCAATATTCAATTATAATCCATTTTAGCAAGGAAATGTATAGAAATAAGCAACACGTTTTTAGTATTACGGTTTTATGAATCTTTACGGTCAATCAAGAGGAGCTGAAACTCTACATAAAGAAATGGTTCAAAAGATATAGGGGAAAGGGGGGCATAACGGGGTCGCGAGGCACAACGGGGTCACCAACAAAAACAAGTAACGATACACACTAGACGTTTGTTGTTGTAACTCATAGGCGACCATTTTATATGAGTCTTCAAACTGACAGTGACCGGCAACCAATCTGCACGTGTTTGTTTTTTACGACAAAAAACCTTTTTCGACGTGATTTCATGTAATTTTGAGTGATTACGGAAACACATACAAAAAGATGAGTGTTTACATTAATATTATTGTTTATTTATTGTTTTTTTGTACAGACATTAATTATTGATATATTTGAACAAAATCACTCCAACTGTCGATTTGTTTTTTTTGGTCGTTATTTTAAATAATGTTAAGTGTGGGGGCATAACGGGGACGCCGCTATGGGGCACGATAGGGTACCCCGAACAAGAGAAGAGAGATCTTGAATAACGAGAACACCTCAGACAGACGAAGAAGTGTTCTAATCCGAATAATCCTAGGTTGAAGAAAAACTCAGAAAAGCAGAAGACCTAAAAAGCTCACTCTGGTGTAGAAAACGTAGACGAGGAACCTTATGCCTACTGCCTTGACGAGAACCATACTTATTTGAAGACTTCGGAGGGTTGGGTGGCCTGCCAGTTATGTGGACGTTGAAGTCATACAGCCTGTGCTGGTGTTGACGACGAGAATCCAGATGAAATTCACCTGTGACTAAAATAACCATCAACCTCATACTACCCCGAGTTGGGTACCCCATGCTGCCCCTACCCTGGGGCACGATGAAGTTTTCATAAGGGTTTCGAAAAATTTAAATTAAAACTTTATTTCATTAGTTACTGCACCAAATTCTATGCCAAATGATAATTTAATAAGTAAACAAAGTGCTATTATTACTTTTGATGAATAAATATATTTTGTTTATACTTTTATTGTTGTTTTCCCTTAACGTCCCCGTTATGCCCCCCCTTCTCCTAAGTGTCTTAGTGGGACACCTTTGTCTATTATTATAATAAATGGATTATTTAGTTGCTGCGACACAATGTTGTTTTCCGACTTCCACGCGGACGGAGTCGCGGGCACAGCTAGTAGGGAATATGCATGTAACTTTTTTTTTCTCTTAATCAATAAAGAACATTAATATAAACCCAAGAAAATTATAAAAAGTCAAATGTTACTATTATTTCTTGCTCAAAACAATTATTAAACTTCAACAATTTTCTTCTACAGTTCAAACGTCCTTTATTGTCGCGGTCATAATGTGACGTCATAATCCAAAATACTGCTTTGTTTACATCTCTTTTTTAGCCACAAATCATATAATTACATTATTTCTTGTGCTTTATTCAAGCAGAAATCGCACTTACTAATTTAACCTCAGTGAGAAATAAAACAGTTTGCTTAGAAAAGATTATTTAAAGATTTATTCATCTGGATTTTGATGTCACTTCCGGCATTTTCGAAGACGACGCGTTTCGAGATTGCGTTCCGTTCCACGAAAAAAACGTAACATAAAACAATGAATTGTAAAATAAGTAATGAGTTAAAAAACGTAAAAAAAAAATACAATTTTTGTCTTGACTCATCTAAATAACGAAAGAGTTTTGAATTACATGCATATTCTCTATTTCCATAGCAACGTATGTATTATCAATCCCACTTCTCCACAAATAAGTAGGTACCAAATGAATATTGTTGTATTGTCAAAATGAAAGCTATTGAAATTACGAATGTGATACTCAATTCGGATGCAGCTTTACGGATCGACCTCGTTACTTGAACCCTGAACATGACTGATCATAATGGTCATGATGAACGAGCCGATTAGCAGGCTAGCTCAATCCAAGCACAGATCCAATATTGGGGTCGAGATTCTCAGTCATAAAACAACGATTAAGGATGAGGCGGAGCTTGGCACTCCAGGCAGGCCGGGGACGAAGGCAAACTCGATATTGGCCCCAATTCTATTGAGCACTGAATAAATATAACTAAAAATATGGCTATTCCTTATTTTCAGATATAAAAAATAAACTTTAAAAAAAAGTAAAAACCGACTTCAAAGAAATACTAAAAGGAGTAAAATAATTACCATAACATAAAATTAACAGTTTCAGAAGTCGGTGGCTTCTATTTGCTTCAGTGTAGAGTGGCACCGACTTCTGAAACTGTTAATTTTATATTATGGTAATTATTTTACTCCTTTTAGTATTTCTTTGAAGTCGGTTTTTACTTTTTTTTAAAGTTTATTTTTTATTAAATACTTTTTAGTGCCATAAATTTAACCCCCTCCTCTTCATAACCCTTCTTTTTGGCTGTGACGTAGTCGGGCATAAAAAGCCCTTTCAAATGATACCTTACACGATATACTGAAAACATTCTAAAGGGGGGGGGGGGGGGACACGCACCCCCTCCTCTTTTCCAGTAGTCAGTTCCCAACAACAAATATAAACAAAGCAATATTAGTAATTTGAGAATTTTGCTTTGATCCGATGAGGAGTTCCGTTCCATATCTCTGAAGTTCATGGTCTAATCATAACAAAATTTAAATGGGACCAATCGGGAAGTATACCCTTTTGAACATAAAAAGAATTTTTCAAATCGGTTCTTAAATGACGGAGATACTTATGAGGTAACAAACATAAAAAATAAAAAATAAATAAAAAAAATACAACCGAATTGAGAACCTCCTCCTTTTTGAAGTCGGTTAAAAAGAAAAAAGAGATGGAAGAATATTAGAACTGGGTTTGGGTTTAAAGAGTTTATTCTCAATAAAAAATACAAATTCACTTACTTGAGCTTGTTGCGTTACGCGTATGCATCGCGCTACATACAAATTCTCCTGTAGGACCTCACCGCGCTTAATATACGTCATTACGCCTAGCGTAATAGGGTCTAGAAGTTTCGCGCGCATCTTGAGTTCGATCTATGTTAAATTATATTCGGCGTATTTTCAGCGGCTACAGCTACACTTAACCGTATTTTGCGTATCGTAGCTTGCGTAGTATGCGGCGCAAGATACGCTTAGTGTGTTTTGGTTTAATGCTGCCTAAAAATATGCCGAAGAAAATTTGATCGACATCTCAAAAAAATCCGTCTATTTCTTTTTTTTGCCAGTAAATAAGAGATACTTAGCTATATTTTTAGTTCCATTTATTTGATGCTATATGAAATATTTATAGCTATTCTAGAAGCCATCATCAGCAAGCTGGACTGGAGCAAGCTGGGACTCTATATAAAAGGTATTTTCTTAAGCCATCTGAGATTCGCAGATGACATAGTGTTATTTTCTGAAACAAGCTCACAGCTGCAGCTCATGATCGATTCCTTACAGCAAGCTAGCGCAAAGGTAGGACTGGAAATGAATCTCACTAAGACTATGGCAATGACAAACAAGTTGTAAAATACCAATAATAGTAAATGGAAACCCACTGGAATACACAGAAAAATACATATATTTAGGAAAAACAATTAGTTTTGACAGAAAAAACAACGACATAGAAATAGAAAGAAGAGTACAGCAAACTTGGAACAAATACTAGAGTAAAAGAAATATTTAAAAGTAACATGCCAGTATGTATTAAAACCAGGATAATGAACTCTAGCCTCCTACCGGCTTTGACGTACGGTTGCCAGACGTGGAAATTTACGGCCAGAGCAAAACACAAAATCAACACCTGCCAGCGAGGACTAGAGCGTAGCATGCTCAAAATAAAAAAACTAGTTAAAATAAGACACACAAAAATTAGAACAATAACAAAAGCAACTAATGCCTTGACATATGCACAAAAACTGAAGTGGAAATGGGCAGGCCAAATAGCGAGGTGTACAGATGAGAGATGGACCGTAAAAGCAACCATGTGGAGAGGCCCACAAGGCAAAAGAGGCAGAGGGAGACCACTGACACGATGGGAAGACGAGATTAAAAAAACAGCCGGCCCACACTGGGGGCAAATAGCACAAGACAGAGACAAATGGGCATCTTTGGAGGAGGCCTTCACCCAATCTGGGGTTCTTGCATGAAAAGAATAAGTAAAAAAAAGAAACCTAAAAAAGAAGAAACAAAACATAACAAAAACAACAATTAATTTATTTTACTAACCAAATAACATACGTACTAGATATAAGATTAACCCTGTATTTATTGCAAGGAATAAAAGGCTTTTTATTTATTTATTATTATTTGATGCGCAACAGAATCAGCACGTTTTTATGTAATTTTGCAATGAAGATTCCTAAATATTTAAAGAATTTTCTTGCGCTAATATTCTGAGTACGGGCGAGGAAGAATGCCACTGTTATAAAAAACGCTAATATTATCCACCTTATTAAAATTTTACTAGAGTTATTCCTGGAAGGGGTGTTCTCGAACAAAATACAATATTATAACATTTAAGGTGCGGAGAGAAAGTCAGAGCTATGATGATGTTGGTTAATCACCCTTGATATTGTAACATTATTATGATTTTGACGACACGTTTGGTGCAGTGGCTAAGCGATTGGCTGCTGCGCTACGGGTCGTGGGTTCGATTCCCACACGGAACAAAAATTTGTATGGCCAACAAATGGTTGTTTCGGGTCTGGGCGTTTGTTTGTGAGATTTGTGTCTGTAAACGCACCCACGATACAAGAGAAATCTTAGTGTGGGGCAACGTTATTAAAAAATAAATAAAAAATAAATAAATAAATTTTAAACTTACTTAGTAAATACTAAGTAAACGCTAAGTTGTTTAACATAAACGTGGCGGAACATACGGACGTAGATTGCGATAAGCCGCGTGGATTTCGTAGAATTCGTAGGTAAACAAGATTTTCTTCACAATACAGCGCAGTTAAGACTACATTATACTATCTCTCTATATAGTAAAGCATATTACGTCACAAGCTTTAACTATATAGCATGGCGTTTACACTACAGGATGTAAACGAATTCGTGTAATTCCTTCAAACCGCGTGATCTACTGATGACTCTAATCGACCTGGCACATGTTTTTTTTCAGATTTAGCAAAAAATTGTTTTTTTCTTGATACATCGTAATTTTCTGTTTCTGATTCAATTTAGCGTCCCAAGTTAACTGACTGCACGGAGCGATATCGCTCTAGTCGTGCCCACCAGCTGTATTACCGTGCTTTCATTTATTTATGTAAAATAAAATATATTTTTTCAATATAAATTTTTATAGCTCTTTTTTTATTGAATATTCAGATACTATCACTTGCCCGAACCGCAAGAAAAAATATATTTCTTGTTTTTTTTTTATTTTTAATCAAGCTAAATCACATGCAGGGTTAATCTATACCAGTAATAGATCATGTGGTTTTCAGGAATTACACGAATTCGTTTACACCCTGTATACGCTATATCGCAAGACAATCTACTATGTATAGCAAGTTATTTGACGGCGATCCGCCGGGCGACGGACGGGGTAGAAGTGAGACAGGGTGAGGACCAGAGAATCGTATGCTATAGCTCTGAGAATCACTCAAGTTTATCGCGCACAGCAAGCCAATACTTCATAGCATAGCGTTGTGTGAACGTGTCCATATAAAATATATGCTGAGCGATATTGTTGTGCTATACAATATTTGCTATATGCTATATGTTATAGCGTAGTCTGAACTGCGCCTAAATACAAATAACTTTGTAGTTTAAATAATGTATAACTTAATAATATATACTTATCCACAATAAGACATTCCTTTGTACTCCCTAAAACCTACCGGAAAAGCCCCACCTAACTGACTTAGAAACGTCCTTTATTAAAATTCCCTAAATTTCCCGATATATCCACGCTGATAACTTCACGGAAGCCCTTTGTGTGGAATCAAAAACCTTCATTCCATTAGCCGTGTTTAATTCAATTACCGATCGCGGGAACGTATCTCGGAAGGGACTCGGTTCCTGATCGGAGTACAAAGTATTCTTGATACTTTTTTGTTTGATTTTCGAAGCGTAGCTCCTCCGACAATCAGTAGGAACTTACTTAGAAGTTACAAAGTGCGCCGGTAACTAAGAAAGTAAATAAAGCTGATTTTTTCTTGGTAAGTTGGCAAAAATAGAGAAATACTTTATTTCTGCGTTTATTAACTACCAGCGAAGATTTTAATGGAAATTTTTATGTCTTCTGCAACGTAGTATACTTCATCTTGTAGTCTTGTTTGTTAAATACTACAGTTACCACTCATTTATCTTTGACTGTGGCCTCATGGTCTCCATCATATCAAAGGCTAATTTATCGTAATAGGCATTAAAGCCAGTGCTCGCTCAAGATTATGTCAAATTACGTCTAAGCTAACACACAATGAAAAAACCCAATAAGTCTGCTGAATACGATTGCTCTTTTCAATCCTTCAAGTTTTAATTATTATAATACCTACTACTCTCGTAAATTAACTAAGTAAAGCGCAATTCATACTACGCTATACTATTTTGCTATATATTAAGACATATTGCGTCATAAGCTATAACTATAGCATGGCCTTCACACTGTAGGTACCTACGATATGTCGTATGCCGCACTCGCACAGCACCCGCAGCCGCACATTGTGTATAGTAGATAAGTTATTTGACGGCGATCCGTCGGGCGGGCAACGAACGGGGTAGAAGTGAGGTGGGGCGGGGATTGGATAATCGCACGATATAGCTCTGAAAATCGCTCATGTTTATCGCGTACAGCAAGGCAATACTTTATAGCATAGCGTTGTGTGGACGTGTCCAAATCAAATGTATGCTGAGCGATTTTGTTGCGCTGTACAATATTTGCTATAATGTTAGTGTAGCGGCATCTATCACGCCACATGCGAACCACGCAATACACCGGTGGTGTAGACGACTACAGCGACAATATCGACAACTCTCACATAGTTGACGCCACGACAGTTCCTACATCGCGATATCATGATTTAACACGCAGATAGTATACAACGTGTTACATAATTCCCCTTAAAAATAAAAATGTTAATCAAGTAGTCTTTTATGGTTGTTGTCATTTACCTCTCAGAGGAAATTAGGTAAGAATGTAAATAACTTTTTGGGTAGTCTACTCTTTACTTTTATGTTTTGAGGGTTGCGTTTCAGTGATGATTTTATTTTATGATTTGTCCAAATTTTTTTTGGGTCCTACTTTTTTTTTAATATTTCCAATGGACTCTTTACAAGGGACCTTTTAATCCCCTTTCGGCTTTAGGGATATTTTTGTAACACGTTGTATATACAACCGCCCAATATTAATCGTTGGGCAATAGCCCGCCAGGCATAAGACTCCGCCTGGTTGGAGGATCCTCCCTTTGGTTGGAGGAACATCACACCTCGTTCCTACACACTACAGGGTGTTAACGAATTCGTGTAATTCCTTAAAACCACATGATCTACTACTGATGTAGACAGGCCCCGCACGGGATTTAGCAGGATTAAAAATAAAAAAATATAATTACTATTTTTTCATGCGGCTTTGTTACCGATCGTATCTAAACCACCTAGTAAGGATTCAGTAAAAAAATAAGAATTTATTTTTTTGCAAAAATAATGTTTTATTTGTGTGAACATTTCGATGCCACGCACAATTTAATGAAAGCACGGCGACACGGCTGGCAGGCACGACTAACGCGATATCGCTCTTTGTAGTCAGATAACTCAAGGCTCTAAATTGACTCAGAAATAGAAAACCAAAATTTTTTCTTGAATTTTTTTTTTAGTTGATTTTCAAAATTTCCCATTTAGGGTTAATCTGTGTCACCAGTAGATCACGTGGTTTGAAGGAATTACACGAATTCGTTAACACCCTGTATATGATATTATAGCGTAATGTGAATTGCGCTTTATGCCTTAAAGTTTAATACGAGAATTTGGCTACTGCATTTAGAGACCCGAACTTTGTAAAGTAACAGTCAACTGTTGTTTTAGACCACTCGAGTCACTAAATTTCGATAACAGGGTGCATGTTTTGAGACATAAGTAACAATAATGAAACATCTCTATACCACTTGTTTTCATTTGTTCTACCTAGCCTTTTCTTAACTATGTTAGGGTCAGACTTCAGTCTAACCACATGTGGACGAATACCAGTACTTCACACGGAGCGACTACTATCAGACCTCCACAACCCAGTTATTGGGTAATGCCGATATCCTAAGGTTAGACCCATGAAGCAAATACTGTACATTTGCTTCGTGGTTAGACCGGTTGTAAGACTTTCGTACTTCTGACTACCCGTAACGACTCTCATAGGTATTCGTATAGAGAAGAAAAAAATAAAGAAAGAAAGAAAACATATTTATTCTGGACTCACACAGGCAGTTACAGAAATAAAAACAATATACCTACAAAAAAGGAAAAAAAAATAGATTACCTGCACGAGGCCAAAAAAGGCTCCTATCTCAGCATAATGCTGCGACATTAAAAAAAACAAAATGCCGCAACGCTGGTTTTCGGATAGGACCATTGTGATGTCACGGGCAATAAATAATAAGACGGACAAATAAATATATTACGTACAATATTAAAATTAAAATACTACTAAATAAAAGCAAAAACTAGTTTATTATTATGTGTTACCTACGTGTGTAGAATAATCAATAAACATCCACGTGACATCCACGACCGACGATTTAGCGTGCTCTCTGAGGCACGGAGGGGTTTCGATATGTAACGAATGGTCACCCATCTACGGACTTACCGCGGCAAGCGCAGCTTAACCTTGCAAATCATATGATCCGCGCGGTTTATAATTAGCCACGAGCCCCTCCCCACATGTTTGTAATTAAGAATGAATAAAAGATTAACGAATGACTCTCACTCCAACCGTAGTATAACTATAATAATATCGATGTCTCCCACGCAAGTTGTTGTAAGCCACAAATTGCATTTTTGTGTTCTTCACGTAAGTGTCTAATTTTATGTATATTATCTATTCCAAATATAAAAACAGCAAAAATATACGTAATATATAATATGTATATAGTTTTTTGGTATGTTTATATTTGGAACAGTTAATATTGAGAAATTATTGAACCATGACTCCACCAAAATCCGGAGACAAACAAAACTTAAACATCCCTACGTACTACGTACCTACAAGGCGTATACTAGATGAATAAGCGAGGCGGTATTATTATAAACCACTATATTCTCAATATTCAGTATAAAAAGTCGTTCCATTGCCGCAACCGGAGTATTCGTAACAAGGGGCGTCAGAAACAGCCTCGTTATCTCTTTCTATTGAAACCTACGTGTGCTGCCAAATGATTTATAATCCGGTATAAACTTTCTTTACTACCAGTTTTGAAAAGTTCTTCCATTGGGTTTTTATTCGAACTTGAGATTTTCTTTAATCGGATATGGGGGAAGAAATAGTGGCTCCACTGGTTATTTTAAAACGTACTTTTCTTTAATTCGCATAATTCTACTATTGTAAACAATATTATGTTTTTCTTCGTATGGACTCAAATAATTTATTTACCTGACAGACAGAACTGTGTTGCTGGGGAGTTTGTTGCGCCGTTTCTTCTTCACAGCATAAAAACTAGGAAGCGGTGAAGGGAGGGCTTTTTTGTGGGCTGTCTATTGTACAACATTGACGTTCGAAAAGAACTAAGTAATTCTAGTCTATTTTGAATAAATTAGTTTTAAGTTGGGGTTACGAAGAACAGTCATACCACCATTACTGAACCTAAAAAAACGTGTCTCATCTATGGGCGATGCATAGAATGTAACTTCCTTAATAGACACGTGTTTTTCTTGACCCAAAATATATGTTTTGTCCAGATTGGCTGACAGTGACGTGGGCGCAGGGCGGCATGCAGCTGCAAGCAGACGGCTCCGCAGACGACGACAACGACTCCGGCAAGGGACGGTCAGTACACCATTATCACCTTCACACGATTCTTATACATCTGCTGATATCCTAACAAACACGACACGATGAGCGCAGTGGCGATTGGCTTCTGTACTACGCACGAACGAGTGCATTAGTCACATCTCTGGCGACTCTTGTTAGACATCCATTTGACATCTATCATTTTAATCATGTTACAATGAAAATAATATAGATGTAGATATATTGGCTTTAGATACAGTCAACAGCAAAAGTCAATAAATATTTTGTTAGCTTGAAATTATTTATTGTAGATACTTATCAATATTCTGTAATAGTATTCGTCTTATTGTTATACATAATTTTCGTGAGACACATTAATATTTATGATTAATTACGGTTTACTCACGTGCATTTTTCGGGATTGCAAGACTAGTTTCGGATCCAAATGGAGCCCTTAATCATGAGCTGATCACGCGGCGAGGTCGCAAGTCGAAATAGCGCTGCACTGCGCCGCGTAGCGTTGCGCCCGCGACGAGACTGCACTCAGTATCTCAATAACACGGACACGACAAGTGATGAAGACGCATGAGCAATACCGACTCAGAGCGCGCCCCTCTCGTCGCGGGCGCAACGCTACGCGGCGCGGTGCAGCGCTAGTTCGACTCGCGACGTTGCCGCGTGATCAGCTCATGATTAAGGGCTCCGTTTGGGTCCGAAACTAGTCGAGCAATCCCGAAAAATGCACGTGAGTATTAGTCTTTGCCATTTTCCATTTATTCATCTTAAGTAGTTATTAAATTCATTTATATTTTTTTAAATAGCCCACCGTCTTTGTAACAGCGTCCTAGCTAACGGTGATTAGGGCTTCAGAGAAAGGAACCTCCTAACAATACGCGCCGTGTCCAGGAATTATTATTATCAAATTTTCATTCATTTCATTGTGGGGCTCGTGGTTAATTAACAACCGCGCGGATCATACGATTTGCAACGTTAAGCTGCGCCGGCCGTGATTATTCCATGGATGGGTGACCGGTTGATACACATCGACACCCTCTGATCCTCGGAGTGCACGCTAAGTCGTCGGTCCCGGGTTTCACACGAACATCTATGACAGTCGTTACGGGAAGTCAGAAGCCTGAGTCTGACAACCGGTATAACCTTAGGATATCAGCATAGCCCAGTAACAGGTTGCGGGGTTGCGGAGGTCTGATAGCAGACGCTCCGTGTAAAATACTGGTATTAAGCCGCATCTGGGGGTCTACTCCCTAAGCACGAAGTCCGTGGTTTCGGCCTTAGTTACGAGCGTTTCCTACTCCTTATCACCTACGGATATACGATCGGGGCCCGAAAGCTAAGAATGGATGACAACACAATTTGACAGTTGTTCCTACTACCGATGTGTTTTTGCCCGTCCGAAAAGTTGAACTTAACACTTGTTTTGTTCACTTCTACGTTTCGGGCTACTTTCGGGCGACTAACTTCGTTGACGGACTTAGGGAGTAGGCCCCCTGGTTAGGCTAGCAGAACATCAAATTTTCATTCAAAAGACTATTTTAAAACTTTAAATAATCATTACTTTTGATGTTGATTGTACATAGATATAAATAAAGTCTTTACTTCCTTATTAAAACTGCATCTGCGCAGCTAGTGATCCTCCAGCTTCACATCAAAACAACTCTAACAAGGTAATAAGTTTGCAAATTATCTTGTTGTTGATCTCTTAGCTAGTTTACTTTATCGCTGACAGTTACATAGACGTTAGTGAATGTGATTTGTGTAATTTGAGCTAGATGGTTAACAAAAAAAAGCGTGAAGTACAAGATAAGGAATAAAGTCTGAATGAGGTACTTCTATTTTATATTATTCACATCATAATTACTTCCAGTTTACCACTTTTTGAATTTTCCTTGACGCTTTGCTAGGATCCGGTGGATCTCATTTCCCTTGACGCTTTACTAAAATCCGGTTGATAGCCTTTCCCTTGACGCTTTACTGGGATCCGGTTGATATCCTTTCCCTTGACGTTACTAGGATTTGGTTGATAGCCTTTCCCTTGACGTTACTAGGAGTTGGTTGATAGCCTTTCCCTTGACGCTTTACTAGGATCTGATTGAGAGCCTTTCCCTTGACGTTACTAGGATTTGGTTGATAGCCTTTCCCTTGACGTTACTAGGAGTTGGTTGATAGCCTTTCCCTTGACGCTTTACTAGGATCTGATTGAGAGCCTTTCCCTTGACGTTACTAGGATTTGGTTGATAGCCTTTCCCTTGACGCTTTACTAGGATCCAGTTGATAGCCTTTCCCTTGACGCTTTACTAGAATCCGGTTGATAGTATTCATCAGTAAACTAATCTTCTGAGGTAATTCACAGAACTGTCTTTCTTTCTCGTCGATTGATCAACCAACTCAAAGTTCATAACATGTGTACGCGTACCAAATAAAAAAACCGTTGCCTAATAGTTTACACATGTTCCGATGTCCTTGCATTGTATCAGGTCATCTATTGTGGAGAAGTTAGGGCAGCATAGACAAAGTGGTAAAAGAAATACGCCGGTTTCGGGTCACAGCAGTCGCAAGAGTTTCAGAATCGCAGATCATGACCCAAAAAGCTGATCATTCTACAAAACTCTTTAACAAAACGGTTGTAACTCCACAATAATCAAGTTAGTGATCTCGTCGGGTTTACTTTGTAACTGACGGTTGGTTTACACGCCGCGGGACGCGCTTATTGAGAAAACTTTTGTCTTGTATTTTAATTAAACCGATTTGTTCTCAACTTGAGGTTTTATTGGTGTTGTTTTGAATTAATAATAATTCATTTTAAGAATACTGTTTAGAGATTTTGTATTAGAATGAGTTGAATAATTTAATATCTTATCAAAGTTGTTACCTCCTCTTTCTCCAGACTATTATTATTCATCATTACCAATCTGTTATCCAAGCATGACATCCTCATGATCTATTAAGAATTTAAGAAGCCTTAACAGCGGTCCTATATTCACGATCTGGTGATGGTGATATACGAATTGGTGATTAATTATTAAGTTTACACCAATTTAGCATGTTGTCTATCCTTAGGCAGGAAACATAAAAGGAAATCAATAAATCAATGACAAAAGACTTTTCTCATATAACTAATACAGTTACTGTGAACTATGAAGTCGATTTAAGCGGGTTACATCATCGTTTGCCGTGCAAACTAATATAGCAAGTCTTTGCCAAGTTTCCACAAGACTGGACTGTCGTCTGCAGACCCTCGCTCTGTAAGTATTGCTGAATGTTAGTTTTAATGTAAGACACTGATAAAAATAAGATCTTTTGGTTGTAATTGCCAAAAGAGATCGATAATGCGTATTTAAAATAAATTTTAATTGTAAACTGTTAATTTAGATTTTTATTGATTTCTCATAAAAGATAACAATTGCTTAAATGAGAAAATAACTTGAATACAATAAAATAATATATTACTAAGCGTAGTTGTAAAGTATTTTAGAGCACCATTTTTTTGAATTCGTAAAGGTATTTGTTGAGAATTATAATAGTGAATATGGGAACTGTTCTTCCATTAACTACGACTGTGGTCTAGTGGTTCGAGTGCCGGACTGCTGATCACAAAGTCGTGGGTTCGATTCCCACAGGACACAAATATTTATGTGATAAACGTAAGTGTTTGTGTTATTGTGGGTGTTTCTTAAGTATGTATTTACAAAAAAAAAAAGTATATAGGTAAGTATTATATCCATTGTCTAGTACCCATAGTACAAGCTCTGCTTAATTTGGGACTAGATGATGATGTGTAAAACATGTCCCAAATATTTATTTATATATTTATTTCAATTAAACGCATAGCCAAACTCTTGTTATATACCGAGGTTTGTTACCTTTAGGTTTAGCCTACATACATGTTATTATATATTACCGCGCCTGGAATCCCCGAAGGGCTAAGGATATATGATAGGGATAGGGATTCGCCTCTGTTATTAAGTATCATGTAAAGTGGCGAGTTATTGCTGTTTTCCGGACACAACTATGATGTCTTACGATTCGCTTGCCAAACGACAGAGGTTAATCCGTCACCTCACGGACATCCTAGCAGTTTTAGCCTAGACTAAGTAAATGAAACCATCGATTGATTAAATTCTTACCAAAGCCCATAAAGAATAGAGGAAAACCAAGTCTTCACAGTTCTGTAGCTTCAATCAGAGCTCCGGAATGCTTATTATTTCATTTTAAAATTAGATTTAACTCCAGCATCACTTGATTACTCTGAGTTTCTGGGTAAGGCAAGTCTCCGTCTGATATAGCGAGATGAAATATTATAATTATTTTATTGTCCGTCGGCTATTTTCTCTGAAGGAAACTTAATATGCCTTGGAATGTTGGGTTGATTAAATTCTATGTTAAACTTTGAAGAAATGGCATACCTCAAGTGAAAAAGCTCGATAATATTAAATAAATGAAATTTTAATAATAAGTATACATTTTTGCTACTGTATTGTAGATTATTTAACGATGGTAGCTAATCCCGTTATCTCTCAGCGTGCGAACGGAAACATTGTTGTCTGTTGTTCAAAAGAACATATTTAATCTACGCTGAATTGAAATCCACAAAATCCAAAATATAAACGCGGTAACAAAAAATAAATATTTTTGAAACGAAAAATAAATATTTTGTTACTCGACACAAATCTGCATTCGCCTCCCATTTATGATTAAAAGCAAACAAAACGTTATATTTGCGGTGATTTATCAAGAGCTGACGATCTGCACGTGAAAAGGTTCGCGTGTTTAATGTGCGGCGACCCTAATCGCCTAACGAGTTTGTTTACGTTCCTACAGGATAAATAAACAGTATTTTTATTGAATTCTTGGGAACGGGGGAGATGAGATTTAATATTGGCTGTATAACATGTTAACAATTTGACACACAATGATATTATATACAAAAAAGAGGGCTGCACATACATTTTGTTGCTAGCCACCAGTGCGGCTTTGCACACGCGCCATTTTTGTATATATGGGCGTTTTCATACAAAAAGTTAAGAAATCACACGGTGTGTGTGCCCACCGCATACGCATAACGCCGCGCAAACACACGGTGTGTGTTTTCTGTAGGTACAACTTTTACTCGTCATCATCCTATAATGATGAGTTAAGGTTGAAAGATGTTTGGCAATAACTCCTTCTGCACATGTGGCTTTCCTGGTACCTCATCGTCGTATGTGTATGTTTATTAACTAACCTCATTACGATTTGCTTTCTTTTTTATTACTAACGTTACTCTCAAGATATCTTTATCTTATTATACAGTGATTTTGTTTGTAATGTGTTTTGATGACAATTAACCATGTCAGTTTTACATAGTTTTACATAGTTTAGCGTCCTTTTATCTTTTGTAAACGTGAGAGCTTTGTATACTTGCTAGATGCCTGGATACCTAGTTAATTTGTGGCCATATTATTCATTTTGTTTTTTTGTGTGGTTCCTGCTCTTAAGTCTACTTTGCTCTCTCATAACTATTCTAAGTCGTAACTGGACCCACACAAATTGTTAAAGACATGGATTTTAAAAGAGTAACCATGGAGTTTTTTGCCGGCTCAGGCTCAGGCTCGGCTAAATTCGACTTTTCATAAGCGCCTGTAATGGTTTATGTGGAATAAAAACTTTTGATTTTGGTTCTCTATTTGTCTCATAATATTGCTATGAGATAAATAGAGAATTCGAGAAAAAAACTATTCTTCCATACATTTTTTTAAGCAACATTGGAACACATGGAATACCTGATTTTTTCTTCACAGATTAATCTTTTGATCGCTTGGTTTTGTATCAGTTTCCGTGCCTCTAGCTCTCAGCTCATAAATCGGCAAAATAATAACTACTATGAAAAGAGTATTTAAACACGTTATGTCAATAAATGAATACATTTTAAACACAGTTTTTTTTTTGTCGTATTTATCCGACATGGACGAAATGTACACATTTTTTTTGTCGGATATATCCGACTTGGGCGGTTAAAGGGGTAACAGTTTGTCCCATAGTAAAAGTTGTACAAAATTATAAGCAGAGTTCATGGTTTTGTCATGCTGTATAAAACAAGCAATGTAAAAATCTTCGTTAAGTAGGTTTAATAACCTACCAATTTTCATAAAAACTAAAGCTTTCGTTAAAGCTATCATGTCGAATTCTGTCAATAATTCAAATTCTTTATTGCGAACTAAGTGTACAGAATTTTTTAGGATGTTAACAAATAGGTATGTTCTTAGAACTTAGTTGCCTGTTAAGGCATTGCAAATTAAATAATATAATTAATTATGCATAATAGTATATGCATAATTATACATTTTATATTATATCATACTATTCTTATAATTTATATCACATTATATTAAGTAGGTATATATCACATTCATTTTAATATTAAATAATTATTTTTCTTCAAGGAATTCTTTTACCGAGTAATACGCCTTTTTAATCAGGAAGTCTTTTAGTTTCCTTTTAAAAATACTAATTGAATGTATGTTCTTAATGTCTATGGGTAACTTATTATATATTTATATGTCCATACAAAAAATACTATTGCTATATACTGCAGTGTGGGATAATAAAAACATACAACTCGTTTAGGTATTAAACCTAGCTGGTATCGTACCTTTTGCTTTAAGCTTAAAGTACTTACCTTGTACTTTGTATTTCTATCTACGTCTGAAATTCTGATTCGTTATCTGTTGCCAGGGCAACTCAATATATAAGTACAACTCCGCCTACGCTTCACTAGATAACGATTCTGACATTTATCACTAACAAAATAAACCTTTCAACACACAAAAGCGGGCCTATTCACAAACCATCCTCCGGAATTATTTCAATTAATGTCAAGTAAAAACTGATTAACACAATAGGCGGGACATTACCGTCCCATCTGTACCACCTGGCATCACAGATAATACGACAGAGAAATGAACAGCCGCCAGTTGCTGGCCGGCTAATAGCTTGTAATAACATTTAGGTTCAGTTGTCTTTTGATTACAATGCTTGCACGCGACCCGTTCGGCTGCCATGCGGTGCTTATGACATTATTCTTAAAATGTCCTTTTTTGTTACGGTCTAAAGTAGCTACTGTTGCTAAGTAAGAAACAGAAGAAGATAAAAAAAGAATGGTATCACTGCTAAGGCCGTGGTTTGTTACAAACGCCTGACGCCGCGTCAGGCGTGTGAGGGAGATTGGGACAAGGCCCTACAGATGGAGAGGTCCGCCACGGGCTGTCGGACTGAGGCCTATCGGGGTTGCGGTGCATGCAGGTGCAAATCTTGCGACCCCGGCGATAGGTCAGGAGAAGGAACACCATGGGTTATTACCCGGTAAGAGTCCGGCTTAACACTCCATCTTCCCCAGGCAGAGGGTATCCATGAGGATACTTTGTCTCGTAATCCGCATTTTGCATAATTTCACTATTGTAATTAATATTACCTTTTGCTTTGTATAGACTCAATTAATTTATTCACTTGACAGACAGATATGTGTTGCTGGGGAGTTTGTTGCGCCGTTTCTTCTTCACAGCAAAAACACTAGGAAGCGGTGAAGGGAGGGCGCTTTTTGGGGCTGTCTTTGATGTAACTAATTTTGACGTTCAAAAAGAACTAAGTAATTCTAGTCTATTTTGAAGTTTGGATTTTCCTAGGATAAAAAAAGGCGTGTGAGAGAGATCACTACAGTGCATTTCCATAATAAGCAATCGTCGGCCAAGTACTGCGTCACGCTGGACGCGGCCTACGGGGTTTGTAACATACCACGGCCTCACTGAGGATGGTCTGCGTCTTAGCGTCTGCTACGACGTAGCTGATGTCACCGCTACATCGGCTACGCTGCTGTACGTGCAGTCTTTGGACCAGTTTTACGCAGAGGACATACAGCGATCTGCGTGTCCAATACTATAACGCGTTCAGGGGCCTAATTCTCCTAAAATAAATTGTTGCCAAACGCAATCGAACCACAACCGCCAGTCAGTTTTTGTTTTCGAAAACTTTCAAAATGATTGTTTTTGTTTTTTGTGTCAAACAATTCGACAGCTTTTGAAATTGAGAACTGTCTGAATGCACGGTTCGGCCTTGGTTCGGTTGTGATTTATCAAGATTTGTTTTAGGAGAATTGGGCCCCTGGATACTACTGTTGGGGCTGTCGTGGCGTTGTAGTGCGTCCGGTATGTTTGCGGAGGCGCGCACAGATGATTTATACGCTATAATAAGAAAAAGGAACTCATCCATGTCCGGCCGGATGTGCACCGCCACTAATAGGCTCCTGAGCGTGTTCCGAGATCGGTGAGACTCCGCTCTGCTGCGCCACTGGATAAGGATCCACACCAGTTGAGGTCCCTTATTATTTGAATTACTAACACAAGTCTTTAATTGTTGTTTGTAATTTTGTTATACTAACTCTTGGGACTCATGTGTGAAATAAAGAATTTGAATTATATTCTGTTCACCCAAAGATGGGTCCTGACAGCTCGGTCATTTCGAAAATTGTAGCAGTAAGAAGATCGCTTTCGAAAAAACGTAAACGACATCATCAAATACAGTAAAATTGCTATCCATGTTTTATTTTTAAATAAAAATATTTGAAATTCTTTGTGTGGTAACGAAATGTCACTAATCAACTTACGGTGAAAAGGGTATAATAACACATTCTGAACAAGCTCTTAAAATGTAAACAAGTATTCTGACAGGACGTTATTACTCTATTAACTTTTGTTATGTTATATTGTCTGTCCTAACAGGGTGCATCTTTTGGGACTTATACACCGTGGTCCCAAAATACCCGAAAGATTTCAACCATCGATTTCGATGCCTAATTGGACAAGAAAAGCTAGGATATACATACATACATAAACTCACGCCTTTTTCCCATGGGGGTAGGCAGAAAATGTAGAACGCCACATGCTACGATCCTTACATACTTCTTTCGCTTCGTCCACAGCATACATCTTGTCATACACGCACGCCGGTTGAAAGTACTATGCACCTGTCCTTTTTAAAGACAATCACCATTATCATCAATGTATGTCCTTCTAGGGCGTCCTCTACTGGCGTTTCCACTGACATTCGCCTTATAAATTACTTTTGTTAATCGCCGTTCACTCAATCTTTCAACCCAGCTAGGATATACTTTGTTGAATAAAGCTTAATTTTCGAGATATTCTTTATTTACGGAAATTCACAAGTCGAAAAAATCTCTTGGGTAACAAGCCCTATGAACGCGACGGTGCGACTTTTGTCATACCTTGGTCATACTATACACCACTCGCGTAGGTCGTGTTTCGTCCGGGAGGTTCGTGAAGTGAGAAGTTTCTTATCCACTCACACGATAATTAACGTTGCCATTTCAACCTAAGGTATTGTTTACAAGGAAGTACTAAAGTTAATTGGTTAATTTATTTCCTAAAAACAAAATAGTTTAATTGGCTAAAGTGGACATATGTTGATAAAACATTATTGACTCGTAATACAACCAGAAAGGCGTGGTAAAAATCTTTCGGGTACCTCGGACCCACGGTGTATTTTGTAACATCTTTGTACTACATGTTTGCAATTAATAAAGACTAAATAATACTTATGATTGACTACGGTTTACTCACGTGCATTTTTCGGGATTGCCCGACTAGTTTCGGACCCAAACGGAGCCCTTAATCATGAGCTGATCACGCGGCGAGGTCGCGAATCGAACTGACGCTGCACCTATTTCGTGCCGCGAAAAGTAGGTGAAGCCATCGAAATCAGCCGTCATCCGAATTTTAATAGAGATGGTGGTTGGACACTGCCTCCTGCCTGGAAACCAGCTCTGAAGTCTACTTCATATAAAAGTGAGTTAAGTCTGGAGTGTGACACAGTTAGCGCGGCATGCACCGGCACCCTTTCCTCAAATAACTCGGACACGACAAGTGACGAAGACGCACGAGCAATACCGACACAGAGCGCGTCCCTCTCGTCGCGAGCGCAACGCTACGCGGCGCGGTGCAGCGTCAGTTCGACTCGCGACCTCGCCGCGTGATCAGCTCATGATTAAGGGCTCCGTTTGGGTCCGAAACTAGTCGGGCAATCCCGAAAAATGCACGTGAGTAAACCGTAATCAATCATAAACATGAATGTGTCTCACGAAAGTTATAATACTAAATAATACTACGGATAGCTTCTATGAAATAGTCCACTAGAAACACGACGCCGCGGCGCCGCAACAGCGCTGCGTTCGTAGAGAAGTCCGCGCCGTAGAGCTGACACAACGACGAGTTTCAACTATAGAATTACACTTCTGGATGGGGTAACTGTTGCTGGGCGGCTAATAGCTCGTCATAACTTTTTGGCACAAACAAAGCTGACTAGCTTTGTTTAAACTACTTCATTGTTACTTGTTCATTGGCCAGACGCGATACAGAAGTAAAACAGTGAATATTTAGTCTATGAAGTTGTATCTACGTTGCTGAATTAAACTCTGCAGCGCTGGTTGAAAAGTGAGTTTGACCAAAATGTGGCATCGCTTCAAATTAGCTTATAAATAATATTCTTCTGGCTTTATAAGAGGCGGTAATGGCAGTTCTGAGTAACGACAATTATTTAATGAGTGTCTTGATAATATAATCCTGGGATCAACATTTTAGTTTTAGAGACTGATCACATCAATAATCACTGCTGCCCACTGCCCCCTGCCCACTTCTGGACATTGGCCTCTTCTCAGAATGAGTAACGGCATGTCCTGAACGGTGAGGTGACGTGGCACGGTGCGTTGACGTCACGTGCAAAACGTTACCGTATCGTAAAATGCACGTCAGGATCATTGTTAAATTTATCGTTGACCATGTAGATCCTGAATTGTAATAAGAGAAACAGTAAAGTATGGTTTTAAAGCATCGGAGCACATAGACGACGACTAACTCGCGGGCGTGGAGAGCGCGGGCGGAGCGCATATATACGTGTGCGCGCTTGCGGCTAGAGGCGGAACGTGTTACGATACGGTAACGTAAATTTGCACGTTACGTCAACGCACCGTGCCGCGTTACCGCACCGTTCCACGTTGACGACGTCGTGACGTGGAGATGTGGACAGGCCCTAAGGGTTAAGGTTTTAAGTTCACCACGCTTGTCAGGTACAGGTTGGCGGACTACACACACCATCGAGAAATTTTCTTTTGCACCTCTGGTTCCCTTATCTACTTACATCAATTTGTAAAGAGGTAGATAGGCTTTACATTAATTTATCCACATCACGTATGAAATCGAGTGATTTTGGTTACGAAAGTATTGTTCAGCATGCGTAAGCGTGCTGACGGATGCAAAAGCTGAATATGTGCAAAAAGATAAACAAGCTCAAACTCGAAACTCGTTTATTCAAAATAGACTAGTATTACTTATTTCTTTTTGAACGTCAAAACATAAGACAACCTCCCAAAAGCGCACCCTTCACCGCTTCTTATGCTGTGTACAATGCGTACCTATGTTCATACAGGCGCTCTTTTTAGTACACGATGTATTTATGTGGAGTTTTTTTATTTATTTCAATATGCCCCTATCACACGGCTTTAGCAAGCAAAAATCAACAACATCACTTAAAGGAAATTAAAAAGTAGATATCCTACTCGTAGAAAACTTCAGGAAAACTCATAGAAGTTTGTTTTCCGAAGTTTTTTCCGAAGTCGAAGATTGATAATAAACTTTTTGATCTCGATTTGTTTGGAAACTTTAATTGAAAGTTGATAGGCACATCGATAGGCGTAATTCATGGTAGGATAAATGAGTTTTAATAGTTTAAAGGCCTTTTACTGATGAAGTTACCGATAATGACTTAGATAAAATGGAGGTCAGGGTTACGTTAGGTTGCTGGGGGAATTTGAAACGTTTTTTGTACACGACAAATATTTTTATCGAGGCTAAAGACAATGAGTCATTTAGTGGAAACATGTCTATTGGTCAAAACTCTTTGGTTATAGCTATTAATTTTATTTATTATTATTTATTATCAGCATATGCTGTCCCACTCCTTAGCAAAGGCCTCCCTCCATTTCCTTCACTTTTCCCGAACCCGCGCTACTTCTTTCCAGTTTTCAAGGAATGCATCATTTCGTCCCGCCATCTCCTTCGTGGCCTGCCTTACTGTCTTATGGCACCAGTTCAGTATTAAAACACCATTAGCTATTAAACCAATGTTTACTATATTCACATTTCACATCTTCATTACCTGCTTGTGCAATCAATATTTGCCGAATAAAAGCTTGAACACTCTTCACGTTATACAGCATATAAGGGTAAACGCCGTTATCACTCAAACCATGGGTAGTTGACGTGAACACAAAAAATAAGACCGAGTAAAAAAAAAATAGTATACACGCGCGAGAAATGAGCGGCGCAGCGGCGCTACGACGCGGCCTACTCGTTAGCGAGACAGCTGACTAACTGGGGTAGCGAACTGTGCGGGGCCGTGCGTCGGGCCACGCGGCGAGGTCCCCGCTCCCCCTCCCGTAGCTTGTTGCCCACGCGCGTAGGGTGAAATGCTGTCGTGAAAAAATTAAAATTTTATAAAAAAAAAAAGTTTGTTATTTTTCATTGATTTTACGTTCTATAGATGAAACCAAACCACTGTTTTCAAGGTTAACTGTGTTTACCCTAACAGCCTGTATAGAATATTCAGAATTACAGGTTAAAAGAATATTAACGAATACATCACTAAGGAATTCTTTATGAAAATATTGGAATATCATTGACTAGCGGGGGTGTGTCAGCAAGTACAGTTGGGGAAGGCGGGGGTATCGGCCCAGTTGGCACGTGCCGTGCCGTGTGCATCACCTCACCGCTTGCAATCTCGATTAGCTTTATGCGCGAAATAGTCCGTTGCAACTGATATACTTTATTGGAAAAATAGGACCATAATGTCCAATATTTTTTACATGTTTGGGTCGGGAATAGAATATTGAATAAATAAATAAATAAAATCATTTTATTTCAGGCATAATTACATAGTATGTAGGTACATTACATACACTTCACCCATAGTGACCACATGTCAAGAGTAATAATAATATATGAAGAGCCCTGACTGCCGGCAGCTTGGACCTTGTTCCCGATGCCGGTGGGATACTATTTTTTATATTTTTAAATGTTTTTATTTTTTAATTAGAATATTTAAAAATGTAACTAAATATGTAAAAAAAAATGAATAACGGAAATATAAGAATGTAGATGAATACAGGAGATAATAATATCGCAATTACTTATTGTGTAGAATTAAATTCAATTAATTACTTAATTATATAATCAATATATTGAAATACCTACCTACATATTTAATGTTATGCATACACATAAAATTACAAAATAAATTACATTTAATTAAATTGTCATTAACATTAATTTTAGTCATTATTGAGACTGAACAATTTGGTTCAGGTCACGAAAATTGTGCGGAATGCAGCCGTCGCAATACTATGTTTACAGTTAAGCAGTCGAGTGAGAATGAATATCTCTCCTTCAATACGTTCCTCGTTAAACCAGTCATAGGTACTGTATTCTTCCTTCAAGCCTGTTCTCAAGTATGTTGTACCCATCTAACCACGGGTGAATTTATTTATGTATTAATTTATTGTGGATGTATTTTACACAGAGCGATTGCCATCAGATCAGACCTCCGCAAGCCAGTTACTGGGCAATACCAATATCCTAAGGTTAGACCGGTTGTCAAACTTTCGGGTTTCTGACTACCAGTAACATCATCTGCCTAGCCTTTTCCCAACTATGTTGGGGTCGGCTTCCAGTCGAACCGGATGCAGCTGAATATCAGTATTTTACATGGAGCGACTGCCTATCAGACCTCCACAACCCAGTAACTGGGTAATACGATACTCTTGGTAAGACTGGTTGTCAGACTTTCTGGCTTCTGACCAACAGTAACGACTGTCAAAGATCTACAAATGACAGCCGGGACCAACGGCTTTACGTGCTTTCCGAGGCACGGAGGAAACTCGCTATGGTAAATGGTCACCCATCCACAGACCAACCTCGGCAAGCGTGGCTTAACCCGGAAGATCGGTCTATGCGGCTGTAATTATTTAGCCACGAGCTTTCTGACTACCATACAACGACTGTCATAATTATGTATTCGTATAATACCCGGGACGGACAGCTTAACGTGCTCTCCGAGACACAGAGGGGTCTTGATGTGTATGTACATTTTTGAAATATGCGTATTTGTTAAAACTAACCCTAATCTGTTTTTAAAAGCAAAAGATATTTACCCTAGGAATACTAGACGGGGAGAGCGGCTAGCTTTAGATGTTGCCCCAAGAACTACGCTGTTTCAACAGAACTGTTATGGAATGTGTATTACATTTTTTAATAAACTTACACCTGATGTACAGCATCTTCCCCTAAGAAAGTTCAAAAGGAAACTAAAGTTATTATTATTGGATAAAATAAATTCCGTTAAAGAATGGACACTATAATATATGTTTGTGAATGCTAATTGTGAATTGTACCTACTTTTCTTATTTTTTTTTCTTTTTTTGTGACATTGTTACGAATGATTTTTGGTTTAGACATTTTATTAATGATTACTATTTTTGGACATTTTGGTAATGATTACTAGTTTCACATGCCGTCAATAGGCTAAATAGATATGAGGACATTTGTAAAGACATTTAACACTATGTAAATTACTCTATTTAAGGTGAATAAATGAATTGAATTGAATTGTAACAAACGGTCACCCATCTACGGACTGACCGCGGCAAGCGCAGCTTAACCTCGCAAATCGCCACGAGCCCTTCTAGTCATAGTGTTAACAGGAATAATTATGATACGCTACATGAATTAATGCGAATTTTGTTCGTCATTTATTATCATAAAACTATCGTGCAATGCAAAAGTTTAACCATCCCATTTACAAGCCTCAAACAAAATTCCCGACAGGTATTAACAATTCTAACATAACCTCTAAACAGCGATTAATCACGAGTTGTTCGTAGCTTGTATGTGACAAATTTGTCACATTTAGTCACGTCGTTCAACTGCTTAGGCCTCACCGAGATCTCGGCCCGAAAGTGTTACCTAGGGCGTGCTCATCAATCAACGCTGGGATATATAGGAGTGTTGTTGTTTTCCTAGGTCCGGGACAATCAAGACGTATCCACGTCTGAGAATATAATCGATGGTGCTAGGTGTTAAGTTTTCTTATTAACTTGTCGGATTTATCTATTGTTATGATCGGTTTGTTGGTCTAGTATTACCTTCATATCTAGAGACCTCGACATTGGATTTGATTCTAATGTCGTGCAATTTATGACAATGTTTTTTTAAAATTTTATTTTTTGAAATATCATTCAAAAACTTGCTACTTATACCCTTTCAATGTGAGTCCTGACGTTTGTCTACAAAACCTTACTATTCAAAGAATATCAAGAATATTTTTTAGATATTTTCCGTTTATTCATTTAAAAAGACATACACAATTACATTTTTAAATATTTCATCTCTTTTCAGTCACGGCTCATCTTCCTTGCGGAAGATGTCCGGTCCTTTGGAAGGCATACACGGGGACACAGGTCCAACGCGCAGAGGCCCCTTTGAGAACTTTAATCTAAAATGGGGTGGGGCACCAACCGGGGGCTATCCACGGCTGCACTATTGGAGTACAGTCATGGACCGTCCCAGGTGGGTGCAAGACTATTGCAAAATGTGGTGAAAAATGTCTGGTCTATGGGAAGGGGTGTTAGGTGGACTGATAACCTCTATTGCCGGAAGAAAACGGCGTCTACCTTTCAACATTTAAAATTGAAATTTGTTGGCAGACGGTGACTCGCCAGCCCACTAGCTGGGCCCCCTGAAAAGCCGCCAGTACATAGGCGAAGAGGGCAACAAACGTGTGGGCGGCTAGGGGTGTAGAGAGGTGTGGCCCCGGTTTCGCCGTCGCGGGTCTAAAAGACCCGGAGTGGGTTTCCCCGCTATTACGCCTTTAGACACTTCCACCCCCGAGCATATAGCTCTGGCGGCCCCCCTCTGGACGGCCGATAAAGGCAAGCCAGAGTTGAGAGTCCTGCGGGCACTCTTGGGGTTCCACTCCAGCCAGCCAATAAAGGCAAACTGGAGACGAGGCCCTGACCGACTCTCTGAGGCAATAAGGTACGCAGTGTCGCCACTCACCAACAGCTCGCCACAAGCTGCCCTGCGGTCAAATATTTCATTATTATTAGACAGTTTTATTTTATTAATTTAAAGTAACTCTATGATTTGTATTTTTGAACTTTGAATTTTATTATTATTGTATTTGTACGCCTTTCTAGGCAAAACATGTTGAAACATTTTTTTTCTTTTAATCGTTCCAACTGATTTTAAACCAACACGTATTTATGACAAATAAATATATCTTGTCTTATCAAATATTAAAAAAAAACGTGGATAATATACCTAGCTATTTTACGGTTTTTGATGATGTCGTTTACGTTTTTTCGATAGCAATCTCCTTAGGGCTATAATTTACGAAGCGACCGCTATGTCAGGACTCATCATTCGTTGAACAGAGTATAATTGCTATATTTTAGATTGCTATCCCATAAAGTAAACAATAAGTGGACGGATCTACACGACGTTAATATAATTACTGAAGAAATTATTACAAAATTCAGGTAATCACAAACACATTTACAAACCGGGGTCTCAAAAATATTTCTAACTAGTTTACGTATGTGTGCCCATTACATTAGCGGGCAAGCAGTTGGAACAGCTCCAAGTCATTTACAAGAATATTTGTTGATATTAAATTAACATAAGCGGCAGTAGGTACTAGGAACGCAGTGATTTTATTAAATAAGGGAGAATTCACACGTACCACAATCGCACCACATCGCAGCGACAAAAAGTGGTCAAGCAGTGGTTACGTGTGAATAATGTCGCTGCAGCTTCTTGCAGTTGCGTTGTGGTAACTACAAAATGCTGATGTGGTTGCTTTGTCGTTAGTAGTTGCAATGTGGTTACGTTGTGGCTAGTGTTTGCAGCTCGACACAGGCTTTCCGCGTGCGCACGGTGCTGTTACGTCGACGCAACGTTGTGTTTGCGAAGTGGCCGGCCGCTAGTGTGCGGTGTTGCTGGTGTTTGTGTTGTGGTGTGGTTGTGGTTAATTAAACTATTCACTATTATTTATTTATTAAAAAAGGCGCACCAACGATATATTTACAAAGGTAATAACAATAGGTAACACAAGTCTTCGATTCTGTGTAAATACATCACTTACAGGCATGTACAACATTCTAATTAAAAGGTGATCAACTATTCGTAAAATTTTTAAATAGTGTAAATATTAGCAACAAAATAATTTGTTACATAATAAATAAAGATTAGATTAGAAAATAAAATAAATATAATACATTTCGTCAAATTGTACTAAAACAATACAACCATTCAAAATCACAATAAAATAATTGCACAGGGTAAAAAAACTGTGCATTTATATCATACAAATAAGTGCCCGCCCATGTGTTGTTTTTGTGGTGTGGTTGTGGTGTAGTTTTGGTACAGTTTTGGTACGTGAAACAAACCTTAGGTGAATAATACAGTTTTATTCTATGAAGTGTAGTGTGCTATTTATAATTCAACCCGTTTTATCCCATGGGGATGTACGAGTCGGACGTGTTTCAGTATATTCTTGTGTAAATTACCCCTAACGTCGTTTGTCTTCATTGTAAACTTGCCAAACGTAATGCAAGTGCGGGCGCGAATTGAAGCTATTCGAATTTCAGTCGTTTCACTCAGTCGACGTCGAACTTCGTTACTCTGTGTATAACTAGAATATTGCCTTGTTATGAGCGACGGACCAGCACTCACACAGTCGCAATCTCAATAGATCTCATTTTGACACTAACGATTTTCATTATGTGGTACATATTTGTCGAGAAGACGGATCGTTAAAACGTATGGCGCAATGGACACTGTTGAACTGTCAAAATTAAACCTATTGCAACTATCAGTAATTTTCACAATTATGGAGTACTGGTAGATCAGTGACTAGATTTTTTAATTGAACTGATCCCTTACCCAAGGAAAAATCAAGTGAAAAACGATGGAACAAAAAACAAATGCGGATCATTTTTGAACCAACCACAATACGACACCGCAGAACCAATAAAACGAATTCGATTCGATTCGAATTTCTGACGATTGTCATCGAATATTCGTTACAACGTCGACATGTCCTCCACAACATGTTTCGTTGGAAACACGATTAATCACACCAATTTGCGAGCCCGTTAAGTTTGCCAACTCCCCCTCCCCTCATCTCTTCGTATTGCGTTACCCGCAAATTTAATTTTCTAAATTGTTTCACTTGAAATGTTTTACCGAAACTTCGTAGTTTGGTAGTTTTTCTAATTGACGTGGAAAAATTGTGTTGAGTTTCATACTAAATGATAAGGTAGTGCAGAGGCGGATTACAGACCAAAATACAGGGTGTAAACGAATTCGTGTAATTCCTTTAAACTACATGATCTATTAATCTATACATATAAAAGGAGAAGCTGGCTGATTGACTGACTGATCTATCAACGCACAGCCTAAACCAAAAGGGTTAGAAACTTGAAATTTTGTTAGTAGGTTCCTTTTGTACCGTAGGCATCCACTAAGAAGGGATTTTTCGAAATTCAACCCATATGGGAGTTAAATAGGGGATGAAAGTTTGTATGGAAAATCGTCACTTAACGGGTTCAAAATTTCACGCAAGCGAAGCTGCGAGCGAAAGCTAGTGGTATATATTAACCCCGCACGGGATTTAGATTGATTAAACTTTTTTAAACGAAATGAAATTTTTATGTGATAGAAAATTTCGATGCCATGCATAAATGAATGAAGGCACGGCGACACATCTGACGGGCACGACTAGCGGAAATATCGCTCCACGCTGTAGTTAACTCGGGATGCTAAAATTACTGAGATACAGAATAAAGTGTTTCATTTTTTGAAGTCTTTTTTTTTTGTTTTTTCTGAAAAAAACTTATGCAGGGTCAATCAGTGTCACCAGTAGATCACGCGGTTTGAAGGAATTACACGAATTCGTTTAATATTTCATAGTAGTAGTAGAGCTCCTTGTAAAAGAATTAGTGGAATTAGGGAAGTACTATTAACAAACTTATTTCTCCGCCAAGCAGCACTGCTGTATTCCGTTTTGAATTGTTTAGGTGCTGGTGAAGTTACAGGCACATAAGACTTTCCAACTTTGTCTCTACGGTTGGCAACATATCAGCAGTCTTCTTGGTGTTGTAAGTGTATACAGGTGGCGGTAATTATTTATAATCAGGTGGGCAGTCGGCTTGTTTGCGAACGTACTACACAAAAGAAGTCATGATTTCATGTATGTTGTTTCTGACCTGTTATTAAGGTAGGTATGCCTATGCTATACGTAGGAACTGCTAACTCACTAGGTATTAGTGTGACATAAGTTTCCGGTTCACGCGGAGTGTGCAGTAGGTTTGTGTTACGATGTATCTTGATGCAATGTCGTTGAGGATGATGTTGTAGGAGGATACTTACAATACCTATTGTTATTTGTAGTCGCAGACTAGTTATATTCAGCTTTCGTGATAGAACAAATAAGAACTATGTCGATTCATTCTAGGCCGGTGACCACAGGCTATAAAACGAAAGTACCTACACAGTCGCAAATATAAGAAATATCCAACTTATTTCGCATTCATAATCCGAGCTCAGTTTATGTCATCGTTTCTTAGCAGCCTCGTCTGTGACGTCACATCCGGTGACGTTGTTTAGATTAATAAACCGTCAGACAGATGGGGAGGAAATTGGGGAGGGTTGTTAGGCAGAGGGCTAAGTTCAGGGCGGCTTGAGAAATTGATGTCATTCGCTGTAATATTGTTATATTCAGGCTTTATTGAGACGAGGTGAACAGGGCTGCAGGGGTCATAATTTTGGGTGCTTATCTATTCAGTATCAAGTACGGAAAGTGTCGACTGGCTCTAGAGTTACCGACTAAGCCCCAATTTCGCCATACAATGTTAGTTGTTAACGGTCTGTTAAGCTGTCAATGTCAATTTCAATGTACTGATAAACAGTCTGTTAAAATGTTTAACAGGACATTAATAACTAACAGAGTATGGTGAAATTGGGTCTTAAGCTACTAACGGGCGAAATTAATAACCGATCTCAATCCAAAATCTCTGGATTGACATTGGTTATTGGTGTCGGCTGTAAATAGTCGACGGGCAGGCATTCAAAGACAAAGACAAGATCGTTTAGTCACAGTTAAAACATATATATTGGGTTGAGAGTTGAACAAGTTTGCCATATTTAAATGTTATATTGCATACACTTTTATATTGTTCCTTATTTATTGCGTGTTTATTTATTTTCTTTCTTTACACACACTACACATACACACACATGTTGGTTTAAATGAACGGGCATGACCGCTGACTGACATCCGTGGAGCACAAAGGTTCCAGACGAAAACCAGCGTCAAGTACTTATAGTGTTTGACATTAAGCTGATCTGGACACCTTTTTGGTCCAGCCGTGAGACCCATACCCAAGACTTTTTTATTTATACCTACCACACTTTTTACCTGTTGTGTCTCTTTGTGCTGTGTCCAAAAAAATGATTCTTTATCTTTTGATTCTTTATCTTTAAGTTTCATTCTACTAGATAAAACCACGTAATCATCAGGTATTTACATAGTCTCTCCTAACCTCCATAGAAAAAAACGAATCATCATTTTGCTACTATTAAAATGCTGAAATATTGAGTTAGAAAACTATATAATAAATATTGAGTTAGTTAGGTACGTAATATTGAGTTAAAAAAATAACGTTTAACTATTTTAGAGAAACACCACATTTCTAAATTATTTTCTCCTACAATTTTTCATCAATTTACATAAAAAAAACAACAAAATCACTGTAAAACCAACAAAATTGATTGAATCAGTTCTGTCTGACAGTGGAATCAAAGCCGTCGGGCAGGCATTCGATTCATTACGACCATGTAATCAGCAGGACCATTAGCCGCACCATTTACTACCCTAATGGATGGAACAATCGAGAATTTTCACAGGGTTTTCTATCTACTGTGGTTTTTGTGTTTGTTATGGGGTTTCGGAGTCAACGAATAGATACATTTTAGTTAGATGTGTGTGTAAATAATTGTTCACGTACAGGGTTTGTATGTAAAGGTATATACAGTTGAATATGCTTTTAAATTATACGAAATGGGTTGCGGGAAGTACATAAAGTTGTAAAACTATTATATTTTACATCGAAGTTTGTAGTTTTGATAAATGTGTGCAGTTCTCCAATGAGCTAACTGCTACAATTTAATTTTGTTTGAGTTTTCGAGGCTGTTACTCGTACAGTTTAAAGCACACACTCATGACCACGGCCAGTGCAATTCGTTACACATAAGTTTAGTAGCGAGATAATTTGCCGATTTAGTGAACTTATTTGAGCAAGTCCAGAACTTAAATGACCAATAATAAACGTCCAAATGAAGTTTTTTCACTTAACTCGCGTAATCGGCAAGTTATTTTACCTACTTTACAAATGCATGTGTTAAAAGTATAATTATGTTAGCCGAAGGACGTCTACAACTGAACAAAGGCCTCCTCCACACATTTCCATAACTATCGGTTACATGGCGCCTGCATGTAACGATTCCCAGCGACCTTCACCAGGTCATCTGTCCATCTAGTTGGAGGCTGTCCTATGCTACGTTTTCCGGTGTGTGGTCTCCACTCGAGAACCTTTCTGCCCCAACGGCCATAATTTCTTTGAGCTATGTCAGACAAAACACAATCACAATAAACTGAATTTGTGAGTTGATCCCATAAGGTCTACAGCAGTGGTGTAGTTAAGTGGTTTATCATTACGACCGGAGAAGTTACACTATACCTCAGCTTAGCTACCGTTAAAGTGTCGAGAGTTTGTAAGTAGTGAAGCAGCAACTTGGCGCTTGTTAAGTGGCTTTAGATTTAACAAATTAACGATTTTGCCTGTAACGGGTAGCAAGTTGATTTATTTGCCTGTAAACTGTCGAGAAGTGTGCACTCTAGATAATTTAGCAGCAAAACCAATCCACCACTTTATCTGTCACGTAACGAATCCAATAAAAACGAGCAGCCATGTAGATATATTATATGCAAGTACGTATGACAAAATAAATACCTAAATAAAAACGGCTAACATACACAAATAGACGTGAACTAATTGCTTTTAGTGTATTTTAGTTCACAGCGTTCGACTACTATAGCAAAATGACAAAATGATTGCATTCGGTACTGAATTACTATTTCTGGTGAATATCATTAGGAACTGGCATTATCATGGAGGATATATCATCATCTCCCTGTCCTTATCCTACTCTAGGTGGGGTCGGCACAACATGTAGGTATTCCTCTTCCATTCTCCTCTATCAGCCGTCAACTCAGTACTCATTTCTTTCTTACATAAATAATGTTTCACACAACCCTTCCATCTTTTCTTTGGCCTATCTCTCCTTGTATTTCCATCCACATTCATATTATACACTCTTCTGGTAACATGACTTTCTTCCCTCCGCGTAACATTTCCATACCACGCAGAGAGTAATAAAATAAGAATCCAGGGTACCTAATACAACAGTCCTTATTATATGTTTCCACTATAATTCCACCTAAAGTAAAATCAACATTTAATTAATAAATTCCTTTCCCATGCGCTGACCGAAGCTCCCGTTCAATTTAAAATTAATATCTGAACGTATATATCTGAATAATCGTTGGTGGCACAATCAGACGTCGCAATCAACGGTGAAGCATGTTCATTAACGCATTCCGCAGCGCGACAAACATGTCCGGTCAGGCATGCAGCCCATTTAGTTGCCGGAACTGTGATCACCGGTTGACATCACTGGCTATTCCTGTTTACCTGCATGATGTATGTAGTCTGTACTGTATTAATATTATTATATTAATATGAATTTGATTTGAATTGCGTGTGTGGCGTCATTGATCATTGATTTCATGTCACAAAATTTTGCGTGTAAAATACGAGGTAGCGGTAAGTTACACTGGAGTTATTAAACCCCCCTGAGGGTATTTCACAAATTAAGAGATCTTTCTTGTTTTAAGAAAGCTATAATATTAAACTTTTATAGAAAATCACACAAACCGTTCTAGCTAAAGAAGTTAGGCTAGTTTCTGGTTTGAGGAGTAGGTACTTGCATCATGGCTATCGAATGACAGGTCAAGTTGGCGTCTACAAGTTGACGTGGTAGTGGTTTCCGAGTAGTCTGTCAGCAATTGGCACCAGGTCTACACGTGTTTTTCAATTTGTTGTTGTTTTTCAATTTTACCAAAATTTGACGTATACATATTTTTGAACTTCTCGATAAGTCTTTCTTTATTCATTTTGAAAGCAAAAACCATACGTCCGACATGTTAGAAAGAAGGGCTGGAAATTATGGGTGGGTGGGGAGCGGCGCATGGCTGACGCATTGTCCTCGCGTGAACATCTCGCGGGCCGCGTGCTGTCTTCTCGATGGCAGCGCGCGGTTCACTCAAGGCAAGCATGCGAGCAGCGAGTTGTCACCGAGTGGTCAACTCGTCGTCGGCGCGTGGACGGCATACGCCCGAGGCGATCCGGTGACGTTACGGAGTTGATGTATAATACGAACCGCACGAGGCGAGGCGATGCGGGTCGGGTGCCGGGTGGGTCTAATGAGCTGTAACCTTAATCCTTATTAACCTCATGAAGTCAGCCAACAACATCTTAAAGTACCTGAAACTAGTCTCAAATCCTTATGAATAGTGATACCTACGATTGTAGATTCAAACCCATTTAATACCAAACTTACAACTCAATAATTAATGCACACATAATTTATACGCTATTTCCAAGCAGGGCGGCTGGCTGGACGTAGAATTGCACTGGCCTAGATTCCATTCAGTGCCGGACGTTTAATCCCCGAGACGCGTGGCTGGAACCATTTGCTTCCGTGTTTGTGCACGTGTTTACACTGTGTTGACATAGGCAGGATTGAATGGATGACAATGGTACTTGACAAAGGTAGATGTCGGACTGTTCTGTCGGTGGTTTGATTAGAAATGCGGTACAAGTTCCCGCAGATCTTTGGTTAGTATCTACCATATAAATAAGTAGGTGTTGTCTCTGTGTACAGATTTCAAATTCGATACCGTGACACACTGTGCGCAATAAGGTTCAAGATGTTATATCAACAATACATAAGTATTTGTTTTTAAAATTGTGAAGCGTCGATTCTAGCAAAAAGACTATATAAGATAAGATATAACCACTTTTTGATGTTATGAACTCCTTTTTAGGTGTGTCGAGTCAAATGTTGTATGGAGCGAATTTGATTGAATTTACTAAATAGATTCTTTTTCTAATTTACATATTATGCATCCTCTTTAAATTAAACTTTTTTATGTCAATTAAGAAAAAAATATCTTTGCCCAGTCAATTCTTTGCGAGCGACCAAGCGACCTTATGAAAAAGTAATGTGCAAGCAATTATAGACCTTAGGTTGGTGAACATTTAAAGTCTGCGACTATACAGCCCAGCCATTTAAAAAACAAAAATAATCGAAGAATTTTAAGCTCATGATTGGTTCGCACGTTCGTTAACTGGTAGTTAGTAGATACCACAGAATCAATACGCCTTCAATACGCATCCGAATCAGCGTCGATCGTTAGACGGCTGACAACTGGACGATGAATTCTATTCAGTAACCGGAGCTGCAATCGCCGGCTATGAGCGCCTGTCGATAGTATCGGCACTTGCATTTCTGTGTCGGTTTTATAGCTGAGAGTTGAATTTTTTTATTGGTGGTAGACAAAGTTGTGCAGGAAATGTTGATAAACAATGACAAATACTTTTTAACCGACTTCAAAAAGGAGGAGGTTCTCAATTCGTCTGATTTTTTTTTTTGTTTTTTTTTTTTGTGTGTTTGTTACGCGATATCTCCGCCAATTATGAATGGATTTTGATGATTATTTTTTTTGTTTGGTAGTCCATACTTCAGAGGTGGTCCCATATAAATTTTATTGAAATTTTTTCAGCACTTTTTGAAAAAATCAACAAAAACAAAAAAAAATACACAAATCGTATATAGACGACGTTCTAGTTGTAGTGCTAGTCCGAGAATTTGTACACTATTGTAATTGTAATTTGTGGCACTAAAAATTTTAAAATAAAAAAACTTTAAAAAAGTAAAAACCAACTTCAAAAAAAACTAAACGGAGTAAAATAATTATCGTTTAATAAAACTACCAGTTTCAGAAGTCGGTGATCTACGCTGAAACAAATTGAATACACCGACTTCTGAAACTGGTAGTTTTATTAAACGATAATTATTTTACTCCATTTAGTTTTTTTTTGAAGTCGGTTTTTACTTTTTTAATTTGTAGTAAAACACAATATTATAAAATATTAAAATTTATTAGTACTTCAATATCCAAAAGATAATTGAATTTTGGACAGCTATCCCTTTACTGTTATCATATTTTACAAATTTTAAAACTGATTATCATCCGAGACAGCAAAAGGCACAATAGACATGTTTGTCGAACTGGTCTATCTCTCACTGAAAATGTTATTAAAGGAGGACCTTAAGTGGGTTTCTATAGGCTAATCTCCGTCTACAATTACTTACCTTTGTATCTTTCACAGGTGCGGCCGCGCCGGCAGCCTCGCAGCGACTCCAGGCGAAAAACTTTTAGAACTCCTAAGACCGAGCAACGGAACGCCCCGGCGACACTCCACAGCAGCGTGTGCGCCCGCGCAGCCCCAAAGACCTGCAGGCTTCGTGTACTGCCCATCTGACGCGCTGCCGTACTGTCCACCTTCCAGAATTGCGCCGCCAAGACCTATCATGAAGGTAGGACCTGATAGTATTCCCAGTTAAACTTTAGCCCAATAAATAATTATGCTAGACTTAAATGTCATCAATGATTATAACCATAAGTAATATGAATGCATCTGAACCTATTAAATGCTGATCTTTGTTTGTTTGCGGTAGCTCCAGCCACCGCCACAACAAATCCAGCCAGTCCAGCCACAGCCGCCGCCCGTGCCACAGCGTACAACTGCAACAGTCGCGCCCACGCCCCTGCCAGTTCCGCCACCTGCGCCGCCGCGTCGCTCCTCCCCGCAGCCGCCGCGCCGCGTCCCACCCCCGACGCCGCCTAGACCACCCACGACAACTCCTCAGACAGACCCCAATGGCAATCGACGAACCATTGCCCCAGTGCAACCGCAACCACGACTCGACTGCAACAGAAATCCACAGCCATTGTCGATCAGGAGAGCGCCTCCCCAAAGAATTCCTGATTCTACGCCTTTTACTCCTGCTCCGTTACCTCCTCAGAATACTGTGCAGCCAATGAAACGGTCTCCGAGCTCAGGGTCAAATATAAGCGTCCGTCAGGACTCCAACGTGTCTTCGGACTCGTTTAGTCAGACTTCTTCACCGTCTTATACGACGAAGACTATGGAGGCTCCTCTACTGCCTCACCAGCATGTGAACAAGAGCCTCAATGCTAAGATAGCTCGGGGTCTGCTGCTAAAAGAGCAGCAGGATAGGGACTCGGGAAATGGATCAATTACCAAGAGTATGTCAACGCCAGCGTCGCTACAAACCATCGTTAGATTCCAGAATGGAAGCAACATGTCTTTGCACCATCGGGTGAGTACAATATTTGACCGTACATACATACATAGATTTAAAACGCATTGGTTCTGCTTGAAATAGGTGTAAACTATTTCTTCACTCGCGTCGACACGGTCTATACGCAGATAGCTCATGTCGTGGTGAAAAGATTGATAGCTGATTGCCCGGGGTGTGTCGGACGTACTTGAGTATCACTCGTGGAGGCTTTTTTATTTTTACATATCAAAATTTGCCAGACAAGGAGGTCTCGTGACCCTGGTTCAACGTCAGGAAAGGACCCCGAACACAAGCGAGTAAAAAGAGCGTATTATATTCGACTTGAAATAAAAAGCTTGAAGTTAGTTAGTACCATAACATTTCGACAAAAAACTCTGTAACAGTTCGTACGCAGAGACAATTAATATCATCAGTCCGTTGAAATTTTCTGCTCAACATTCCGCACTTCACAACCCGAAAATGAAAACAAAAACGTCAACACAAACATTTTTATAGCTGCTGAATGCTGCAAAAAATCCGTGAGTTTAACAAAATGCTATAAAAGTAAGTAGCGTAAGTATTTTCTCGCACAAGTGTATGACACATATGGCCCCGGTCGTATTTAGTGTTGGGCGCAAGCGCTGCGTTGTAATTAAAATATTGTGCTGCATTAAGCGTTTGCTGTGTTTACGATAAAAGCTTTGGGTGGGTAGGTGAGGTCTAAAGCAAAGGAGGTAACGGAAATAAATTGTGGTATACTTATTTATTTTTACTTAAATTATGTCGAGCCAGCTGTTTAAGTGTTAGGGTTTTTACGGAACTGATTGATTGCAGAAGAGTTGAAATGTTAAATAGATTTCTAAATTACACTACAAAACACTGATAAAAAAACTATAGGAAGAGAAAAGAAATTATAAAATGTAAAAAAAACATTAATACCTACCAAAGTTTGCAAAGTTATTTTGTGGCAGCACCGAAACTTATGAGCATACTATGATTAAAATAAACATGCTAGTTATAATTACCATGCTATAAACGAGTGCTAAAATCGACGAAATGTACAGATCAATAAAAAACAGGCAAGATTTTATCGAAAAGATTAAATTCTGAATCCGATAAGTTGCGAAAGTCTCTCAAAATGCATCACTTCATCTGAGAACACAAATATTCAGATATTGCATCACAATCATTCACCGTCGAAATTCACCTCAACGCAAGTCAAAAGCTATAACTTGATATCAAAAATTCCTCGTCACACTGTGTTCAATATTCGCGAACGTTTCTCACTTGTTCTGTGCACTTTACAACGGAGAGCGGACTGCACTTCATTGAGTCGCGTCGAGATTACACGGCGAATTGTATCGAAAACTTTCGAGTTTAAGATTAAGCTTGCAACGTTATTGTGTATCGGAATAAAATAGGTGCAACTATTTTGTTTTTTTGTATTGTTGAATAGGTTAGTGAAGCTTGAACTTTACTTTTTAAGGAAATGAAAATTGGAATAAGTGTTGTAGAAAACTATTAATATTTTCGTGACCCTAATTATTGGCAAAGCTACCTTTAATGCCTGCTCTAATTTATCAAATCGTGCAAACGAAAGATGGCTTGCGACCAAATTATTTTATTCATCAGCATATTGCACATAGTTTTTTAAGAATATCAGTCAAATGATTAATATCGTTTCAGTACTATGCAGCCGCTTGAATCTTCACTAAAAGGCAGTAATTATTTGAAAATTACACAGTACGAAGAGATTGAAAATCGATTTCCAATCATTGGAACGCTTGAGAATCGTAATCGGATTATATCAAATAAATTAAGACAACTAATTGCGATATCTAGAGGGTTGAGCCACTCGACGTAGATCGATTGTGACAAATAAATCGCCTGTCTAGTTGAAAATTTACTCATAAAATAAAATAATAATTTGTTAAATTCAGCTAGTTTTAAAAAGAGATAAGTATTATTATGGAGGCCAAACTTCTGTAAAACAAGCCATTCGTGCTTAAAGAAACTGATCGTGAGCTTATTTAAGCGGATGACTAGTTCCTTTGTAAAGAAACGAACGGGAGCGCTGAAATGAAGAAAAAGAAAAGATTATGTTTGAGCACTTTTAAAAACAAAATAATAAATATACAGTTCGCTGCGACTTGATAAAATCTTGCAGAATTCTTATTATCAGTAGCGTGAAATTGGGTGCATTTCTCTTAATAAGCTACAATGTCAATTTTATAATCTTAGCAAATGCAAAATACCGTAATAGACATACAAAAGTTGCTAACCGTTCACCTCAAAGACGAACTCTTGATTAAGTAAGTCTTGCTAACATGCTTCTATACAAACACGTACAAACTTTCCTTTCACTCTTTAATAAAATCCTAAAGTCCGTCCTTTTAAGTTTCTCACACACAATCTCAGTCTCTCACCAGAGTTGGCCCCATACGTATCTGCGCGGAGGGGTATACACCCCCCTACGTAAAGTAGGAAGGAGTGTACGACTCGGGCCACATATTACTGTTTACATGAGTCAAGATTGCCTCCCGTCCTCCGTATAACTTGGCATAGTAATTCTGTATTGTATTGCGAAAAAGTTTTGTTTTGTTGGTTCATCTTATCTTATAGTAGCTGTCAGTGGTAGTGTACTTATATTTTAGAAACTCTATATAACACGGCCTGTAGCAGTAGGTAGTAGTAGTCAAGAAAAAATACATTATTATCTTATATTAGTAGCATATTTCACTAGTGTTTAGGTATCTATGTTACCTATCATAGTATCAGCAATAAACATGCATTATTTCATAGCAATATCTGAAAATAGAAAACGACCTATCAGAAGTCAATATAAAAACCTATTGCATGTTGGCAGTTACAAAACTGCTTTATTTAAGAGAAATGTTTTTAGCACGGGCCCTATTATATGGATATACATAGGTATAACAAAATTCCTGATATCATAAAAAACAACACTAACCAATTATTTAAAAAGAAACTTACAGCACTATTACTTGATATTATTCTTTTAATGATAAATTGACTTTTTTAATGATAAATTGTAGACTTTGACATTACTCTGTATTTGACATTTACCTATTTTCACAATATTAATAATTTATCATTAATTTAAATTTGATTTAATTTATATTCTCGCTAATGTTTGCATGCCTAAATTTAAGGTAGATTGTACAAGGATTAATATGTACCTACCTACATTCTATGCAAATAAACCAATATTCTATTATATTCTATTCATCAATACACAACATACTATGATTAACAATCCGTCTGCAAGCTCTTATGACCGTTTATTGGAGAGTCATTTTGAAGACCATGTCTACCAAATGATGTTCATTATCCCTACATACAGCCAGTTAGGTTCGATTCTATTTCCTTCCAGCATGAGGTAGGTATTCACCTTTAGCCCATTGTCAATGTCCATTCGGCTAAACTTGTCAATCGCATTCGATTCGAATGTCCTCGCAGTGAGATTGCGGGCTTTCAAATCGGCTTGCACAATATCCATCGCTTCTTGGTCTAATCCATACGGCTTGTCGTATGAAGAGCAGACTGCCAACCGTGATTATGGTACTAATATTCCGTCTTAAGTGTTCATTGAGGCCGATAGTACCTACTGAAGGATGATAGGAATGGCATCTATTCAGTACATTATTTACCAAATACTCTCAAGCCCAGTAGAAACTGATAAGTTTAATTTTAGCACAAATATTATATTCCTATTAAACCTATAGGGACGGAAATTAAAACGTTTGAGGAATAAAGGACAATCCCATCATTTAATTTAAAATTAAAAGTACCCTTATTTCATATCAGTCTCGAAATAACAGGGTTCCTAATGTGGGTTCCCTGAATAGAGATTAAGTAACAATAATATCTCTGTACAGTCCATAAAGCCAGAGGTATCGTATTGAATGTGAAACAATTGTGAGTACGCGCTGTCACCGGGAGCTTCATTCATAACGTTGCTGCAACTAGAGATAAACCTTTTTTTGGAAACTGGCTGCAAATTATGACAGCATTGTTACAACTTGTTGTGAAATTACTCATTGTGGAAGCGCTTGAAGATGAGGTCATCTACACGAATAAAATGGAGTATGGAACTCGGATTATATCCAGGGGTTCAAAGTCGCCTTGCACCTTGTCACTTGTGTTTCTTCATCCTTGAGCCCTGTGTTTTCTCTTAGTGACTCGTGACTAGATTTATGGGTTTCAGTTCGTCTACAGTCTATTGCTATCTGGGCTATCTCGTATTAGAATCCAGCTCTGTGTTATCTTTTTAATAGAATACAACACTTTGCATTACGGTTGTTTTTTTTACTATTATTAAGCTTGCTTTGTTACAAATCTTGCTGGCTGTCCCTAACTGGCAACTATTTTTCATATGCATGTAGTTCTGTTAACAATATAATAATACCTACATTTTTCAGTTTTATATCCATACAAACACAAGCATAAACAATAATTACTGCAGTGGTTTTTCCCAATTGTATCACATTCTGCATAAGATCTTTCTTTGTGCCAGTATGCACGCAAGCCCAATACTATTACATCGATCAGTTTCCCTCCTAAAATTCATGCTGACAAACGATAAAACGAGCGCTCGAAGTCTTTTGTTTGTAGGAATTTAGCCATAAGCGGCACCAGCTCTTTAAGCCGGTTAGCTGGCAGGACTTAGCCATGCATGCCTTCCTGAAATGGAAAAAGGCTTTAGTTAAGGAAGATTATATAAAATGTAGTCATAGAATAACGTAGGTAATTGATTAAAGAACATTTTTTAAATTGAAATGGAAAATGGAAATCAATAATTTTTGCTGTTCTGGTAATTCTAGGGTAGGCAAAAAACAAAAAAGGGGGTAGTTCTGGACCGATAATATAGTTTCAATTATATCAGTCTAAGGTAGTCCGCTGCTGCACTGCTTATAAAAAATATGCTTTAATGAAATATATTTTTTAAATTAATAGTGCGGAAGACAGTTTTGACCACTTTAGCACATCTCCAAATTCAGTGAATTGGCAATACAGAACTAAATAATCAAATGCCTGCCTTCGATTGAAAAAATTAGTTGTAATCGCAACAACTCGCTCTAAACCGGTTAATTAGCTCGCAGACTATACGAGCTGCCTGGCTTCCGAAAATTGAATAACGTAATTACCTGCCATTTAAGCGATTATTGCGCATGATACATAAAATACGACATATTTTTAAATTAACTACCTAAAAGCTATCCCGAAGGATAGCTAATAAAAGAACTGCATTTACTAATAGGATTAATAGCTTTTAGCTTTCTGGGGTGATTCTATCATTACAGTTATAGCTAATATCAATATGTAAGTATTGTGGGCAAGGTAAATGGAATAAATAAAACCAACATAGACTCTCCACCACTGAGAGTACTTTTAATTGGGTTAGTGTTAGTAACATGAACTAGATCACAACATAATACTTTACACAACCATTATTAAGATGATAAAATAAGAACAAGAATCTCTAGCCAAAACAAACAACTAGTATAACAATTGTGAACGTCCGTCCCATTCGACGGTCTGCCCGAGAATGCCTCCTCTATTCTGCCTCTGTCAACTTGTTCTTATTACAATCCGTTGTCAGTACTTCTTAATCATAAACAAGTTAAATAAATAAGAAATAATTATCCAAATATAATTCTTACAATTTTAGACTATTCCTACATTTATTAAACATATTTTGCTTCACTTTTAATTGTAGTCAAATAACATACTTTTAAATGTATTCTATTAAACGTTTTTAAATTAAACATAAATAAATTAATAATCCTAAGTGTATATAGTTCCGAATAGTAGCGGTGTAAAAGGTATGATTACCCATAATGCTAACATTCGGCCTTTCCTGACAATAAGTTTGTCCTCAAACTTAACAACAGGTAAATATACATATATAATTCTACGTAAATCTATTCTATTACATATTATCTCAAAATAATTAAATATCAAAAACACCCATGGATCTGTCAACATGGTCACTCAATATTTTCAACCTTCGCAATCAAAATGCTGATTGATCTATCAAAATCAAACATTTTAAATGCCATTATATTCACTTTAACAATATCACACAACATTCGTGTTTTTTTTTTTTTTTTTTTTTTTACATAGGTATTTAGCAACACATTCACATTTTGGACGGCAAGTTCATATGCCACTCATGCCCAACACACCACTTCGACTCACATTCGCGATAATGAGTTGTCTCATTTGGGCGACAAAATCATATTTTTGTTAATCTATCTTATTCTCATCATCTCATATTCATAATTATTGTACATCTGCTACCCACTGCATCGCAAGCTTCACTGGTCAAGCTCTCTCACATACCAGCCACTGTACGACTTCCAGTAAGTAACCTATGTATCCTGCATTTGCCACAAATTGCACCGCAAGCTTCACTGATCAAGCTCTCTCACTTTCCAGCCACTATACGACTTCCAATAAGTGACCTATGCCCGTGATGGTGAAACAATATTACATTTAATCACACTATTTTAATCCTATATTCATAATTATTGTACATCTGCTACCCACTACATCGCAAGCTTCACTGGTCAAGCTCTCTCACATACCAGCCACTGTACGACTTCCAGTAAGTAACCTATGTCTGTGATGGTGGGACAATAATACATTTAATCACACCATCTTAATCCTGTATTCATAATTTCATCATAACATCCTGCATTTGCCACAAATTGCACCGCAAGCTTCACTGATCAAGCTCTCTCACTTTCCAGCCACTATACGACTTCCAATAAGTGACCTATGCCCGTGATGGTGTAACAATAATACATTTAATCACACTATTTTAATCCTATATTCATAATTTCATCATAACATCCTGCATTTGCCACAAATTGCACCGCAAGCTTCACTGATCAAGCTCTCTCACTTTCCAGCCACTATACGACTTCCAATAAGTGACCTATGCCCGTGATGGTGAAACAATATTACATTTAATCACACTATCTTAATCCTGTATTCATAATTTCATCATAACATCCTACATTTGCCACAAATTGCACCGCAAGCTTCACTGAACAAGCTCTCTCACTTTCCAGCCACTATACGACTTCCAATAAGTGACCTATGCCCGTGATGGTGTAACAATAATACATTTAATCACACTATTTTAATCCTATATTCATAATTTCATCATAACATCCTGCATTTGCCACAAATTGCACCGCAAGCTTCACTGGTCAAGCTCTCTCACTTACCAGCCACTATACGACTTCCAATAAGTGACCCATGCCTTAGGAGATGCACCGTGAGACTTCACCGGCGGTCGACGACTCAACGTCTTCCAACCGTCCATAGGTTGCAACGTGAGCTTCGCCAACCCTAACGAGCCGACCACCCCACGACTTCCATCTCACCATATATTATCACATACATCATCATCTATTATCATATATATCTGGTAGGTAAGTATAACCATATTCCTATTCTCATTTTAACATAATCAAAATAATACAAACAATCTCTCTTTTTTTCCTGTTAATAACTTGATTTCTATAATTACCCAATCATAAAATTCATGAATGATACATAAAAGTGTCAGAAAGGTCATCTATGGTACTAAATAGCACCATAATAGCTTTTTCATATCTATTACAGTGCAACACTTTAAATATTCTTTTGTATGGTCCTGTAAGCGTTCTAAGAGCTAAATTATATAACTTAAATGCTCTGTTCTAAATCTCATTGTAACACACATAAATAAAATTCCTCAATGATGTTCATCAACAAAATTCACTATTACATTTACACCTCTGTGCAATGTAAACAAGGGAGTGTATGAACCACACTAGTTAAAAGGTTAGACAGAGCCCTCAGGTTGTCTTTAAACATAAAAATAATTCACAATTACATTCATACCTCTGTGCAATGTAAACAAGGGAGTGCATGAACCAAACTACTTATAAAGCTTAGACAGAGCCTTAAGGTTGTTACACATAAAAATCATCGTAAAAAAAACATGAACTCAAAATTTAATCTAGCAGTCTTTAGGTTACCAAAAATAGTAGGAGTACAGAGCTCTAAGAATAAACAAAATACCAAACCACATCCTCGTTATATTTTCTTCATTTCTTTGCTGCAGGCAGAAGCTCATCATAAATCGATAAGAGCCTGGAACGATGCTCGGCGTTGCACGGTGCCACGGGCTGTAGCTCGGTATCACCTCATGTACATAAGCACGGCTCATACTCGTGACTGGCAGCAACTAGACCAGGCGTGGTTTCTTAATTGTCAACATCCTCACCTGTATTACATAAAAGCACACATTTTTAGTAAAGCCACAGGTATCTTTTTAGCAACGCAACTTGCTAAAGAGAACTCGTAAGACCACGCAGGCTTACGTAAACAGCCAATGAAAAAGAAGCACTACATTAGCGTTTCTCATCATTAACGGGGAACAAGAGAAAGAAGCACGACGTTAGCGTTTCTCATCTTCAACAGAGAGGTGGCATAACGTTAGCTCCCCCTGTGATACCAAACCAGACCGATAAGAAGGTGGCACAACGTTAGCTCTACGGCACATATTACATCATTTGGTGAAACACACTTATTTTTGTTGTTGCACCTTCAATGTCTCACTCATACAATGTTAAATTGTACAAGGCCAACTTCACACGTTACCGTGTCTGCTGGACTAACGTCCAATACACATACACTATGTGTCTGCAGGACTTATGCCCAATACACAAACACTATACGCTTAAGTACACAAATACAAACAAGCAAAAATATATAAATTTGAGAGTTCTTATTTTATAACTCTCCAAATATTACCAGTTCAAAGACCATATAATGGTAACTCCAGGTGATGTAAACCAGCACAGTTAATTTAGCAGCTCAGACAGAAGGCGTCCCAAGTAAATATTCAATTTCTTTTGCAAGAAATAAAACTTCTCAAATAATTGCCTTTACGCGCCAAACACATATTGAATACACAGATCACGGAATAGAGGATATCTCGTCCGCATCCATCTAAATTACACTCATGATCTACCTCACTACAAGTTAAAATCATTAAAAGACGTATCAGAAGGATGAAATACAAATGGTTCAATCTTACCAGGCTTATGGCATTGATTGCAATCATAAGCTTGTCCGTTACCTCGCTCGCACTCCAGTACCTGACGGCGATACACATGGTGGCATGACGCAATCACACATCATGTCACACTGGGCAGCAGCACCGACAAGTCCATGCGAGGTTCGACGTGTTGCAACAGGTTGGCAGATCCTCTGTCCCGTGTTGAGAGTCCTAGAATCAACTTTCAACACATTTAAAATAACAATTACGATTAGACAGATTCGTAAAAAGGAGGAACGTTCAGATTTTTTTTTTTTTTCGTAGGTAGGTATTTATACGTTTTTTTTTTTCTTTAATTATCTTTCTGTCTTGTAATAACTTGTACTCTATATACAAATCTACACAGAAAATAAGATAGGCAATGGAGCCTATCCCACTTCTGATAAAAGCTATCCCGAAGGATAGCTAATAAAAGAACTGCATTTACTAATAGGATTAATAGCTTTTAGCTTTCTGGGGTGATTCTATCATTACAGTTATAGCTAATATCAATATGTAAGTATTGTGGGCAAGGTAAATGGAATAAATAAAACCAACATAGACTCTCCACCACTGAGAGTACTTGTAATTGGGTTAGTGTTAGTAACATGAACTAGATCACAACATAATACTTTACACAACCATTATTAAGATGATAAAATAAGAACAAGAATCTCTAGCCAAAACAAACAACTAGTATAACAATTGTGAACGTCCGTCCCATTCGACGGTCTGCCCGAGAATGCCTCCTCTATTCTGCCTCTGTCAACTTGTTCTTATTACAATCCGTTGTCAGTACTTCTTAATCATAAACAAGTTAAATAAATAAGAAATAATTATCCAAATATAATTCTTACAATTTTAGACTATTCCTACATTTATTAAACATATTTTGCTTCACTTTTAATTGTAGTCAAATAACATACTTTTAAATGTATTCTATTAAACGTTTTTAAATTAAACATAAATAAATTAATAATCCTAAGTGTATATAGTTCCGAATAGTAGCGGTGTAAAAGGTATGATTACCCATAATGCTAACATACCTAACCAAACAGAATGAGTGTGTTGTCTTTATTACAATTTAATTATGACTTCTCGGATTAGGTGTTAAAGAGTGTCGTAGGTACGGACATTTTGTTTTGGCTACATATTAATGAACGTTGAATCGAAACCCTATTACCAAAACGTAGTAGGGTAGTTTAGTTTTTTTTTTGTTGTTTTCTAATTCCTGTCCGATTCCATCAGATGCTCCGCGACATGAGGGGAGCAAGCACCGACGCCAACCCACACAAGTTTCGACTGATGCAGCTCGCACTCAACGCGGTCGCGCTGCTCGCCATCACAGGGGCGCTGTTCGCGTATTTCAGAGCCAATCCCGCTGTGCAGGTGAGCCATCAACACTTTGTCAATACACATTAGTTAGTAGCTAACAAATTCAGCCACGCTCAATCCATTGCTGGAAGACATAGGCGTTTCCAAAGTTACTATAATATACGATTTGCCTGCAATCTGCGGAACTGTCTTGAACTGACGACTGCAAACCATCATGGGAGCCAGCTAAGTCGATAGCCAGATGGCACTTGATGCGGAAGCTATATCTACATAACTTTTTAGGTACCTTCTCAGTGAAACGTTTTTAGGACTTTTAACTATGCTTAGACTATGCTAATCTGATTTAGTAAACGCAAGAATGTTTAAAAGGAAGGAGGAAAGTTCTAGACATAAACAAATATTGTATTATTTTAAATTGTTTCAATAACTTATTTTGTAATTTAATAAATTGTTTCTGTCAGCATAAAAGAGACTTCAATACAGTTGGTTGGTTGGTGGTTGAGATAGTAACCGATCTGATATCAATTTTATGAAGTAACTTGTGTAAAGATGAAGACATAAAAGAGAGCTGAAGGAGGCTTACTTATCGAATAAAAATAGATTCCTACAGAATTCATATTTCATATTCAGGAGCGATCTGAGATAAAGTACAGTAAAATATCAGAATACAGAGTAGAAAGCAGTATTTCGGGAATATTTGGATCAGAACTGAAATACAATCAATTAGGAAAATTAATCTAATATAGGCACTTAATTCATCTAATTTTATTAGGTTTAATTACCTCTTCTCATACAAAATCAAACGTTTTTATTTCACTTAAACCATTACAGGCGCTTATGAAAAGTCGAATTTAGGCGCACGGTTCCAATTAGTCGTTTCCTATGGAGAAGAGCAGGCAAGAAACACCATGGTTACTCTTTTAAATTCCATATCTTGTCCAAAGAGTGTCCAATTAGGAATAATGAAAATACATCACCAACAAAAAAAATATGTAGAAACTGGTCTTTTCATAGCAACAAGCTCTTTGTAGCAACACGAACCCCAACAATAGGTACAGTCTCGGAAATTTGGAAAACAGTGCGACTAAAAGTAACATTTTCTTTTATTTGAAATGGCTTCAACTTGCGCAAACAAACTTAGTTTGAGTTTCTCACTCTTTATCAAAAGCGCGCAATTTCTCACTGTGTAAAAATCAACAAAACGAAGCAACTCAATTACTGAACCACTTGCATACAGTTGAAAGCCATTCCGGCCACAAAAACGTTGGAAAGGCAAAGCTTTGCTAACAAAACAATTATTGTGCTCGTTGCTCAAAGTCGGGCTTCAGGCTTTGGGCAACAATTCCGTCTTACCTGGCCGTCTTTGCCTGTTTTGTGAGAGTAACAACAATAGACACATTGTGAAGGACGCGTTGTTGTGGATACATATTGTTTTTTGGGCTCCAGAAATTTTGTAAAGGATTTTCTAATAGTTTGCGCAAAGAAGCTGTTTCACGGGACATTTTATTTAAAGCTTTAACGTGTTCCATGTAACGTTATTTAAAAAGATGATAAATTGCTTTCTAACTATACATTAAACATCATATCTGGATTGAATTTTAGTCTATTGAAATCTTCAGAATTACTTCAATGTTTCATATATGAGTCTAAGTGTAGACAAAACTCTATAAATATTTTAACACAAAATTAGGCAGTACATAATGCAAAACTCTTTGTCCCCAGTACGTGTCGCAAGTAGTGAACCGGTCCACAGTAGTGACCTGGCCAGCGCCCACAGACCCGCCTGGTGCGAGAAACCCAGCGCCAGGAGTGTGTCTACCTGTCATCGTCAGCTTCTGCCAGCAACACAGGATACCATACAACTTTACTGTATTCCCCAATTACATCGGGCATTTTGGACAGAGAGACGCTCAGCAGGTAAGTTCTTACGTTTTAGTTTCATAACATGTCGATTTCTTAAACATCGTTTTTTTGTTGTTTTTAACACTGGTGTGTCTTAGGTGCCGTCACAAGGTATTTTTATAAGAGAAAGGGATAATAATTACTCGAATTATGGGCAAAAACTCAGTCTCTAAACATTTCAGATTTAATTTTAATCGACTCTGCGATGACTTTTTTGCCATGTTTTCCTTCACCGTATGTCATTGGTGAAGAGCACATGACTTTGGAAAAGTCACATTAGTTCTTGCCAGATTTTGAACCCGCAAACTAGTTCTCAAGTAGCTCCGGGCCACCACGTTTACCTAGTTCAAAGAAGCAGAAACGATACCATCAGAGTATCAATATATTTGGTCAGCAAATATACTAATAGTGGAGTTTCATTTAATCGGTTCTCCGAACAGGGACTATTTACTTAGTTTTAGAGATCCCCACAAATATATTGATACGAGTTCTCCTGTATATACTTGTTTTTAAGTCAAATACAACAAGTCAAATGCTCCGATACGTTAAGTTTCAAATTTGATGAGTTTCGTTTGCTAGTGATATTAGTATAATTGCCGTACGAACAAACAGAGCCTGGAAATTGAGTTTGCTAAGTGATAAGTGATTCTCGGTTTGTAAATATTCTGTTTTTAATTAAAATCGTTGGAGACAAGGTCTCTTTTCTGTAATTTTGTTAGTTTGTTTATTTCTTGCTATTTATTTATTTGCTGAATTTATGTGGATTACGAAATGAGTGAAATAGAAGTTTCATACAAAATGGGATAATCAAATTCCATTATACCCATAGATTATGTAATTCAATTTCAATCCAACACATTAGTATCAATGACAATCATTAATTAGCCTTCCTGATCAGTTCCGAGTCGTTGCAAACTCGCAGTGCACAACTAATTCAATTAATCAACAAACAATAAAGATTTCTGAGAACCAAACAATGCTTAATCTCAAGATCGCAATCCCAAAGACGTTGCAAGCCCATTGGTGGGCAATCGGTTTAATTGCCCGAATCCAAGGTGAATCGTTAAAATGCCATTAACAGGCTTAAACATACACTTGGCAGGTCCCGGCGGCTCGTTAATTAGCCGACCTGTAATGTTTTCAAGTGTTTTGGCGGGATTTAATTTACTTTGCTTTTTTTTGCGTTTTATGATAGATAGGTAACAGTTTTGATTTATTTTTGAAGTATCTTAGAAGTTAAAGAGTTACATTTGAGTGAGATGGATGTATCGGCTATGATGACTCCTTTGAAACCACACAGGAATTCTGCTTGTCGTGCTGTTTATTATTCAATAGCCGCCTCTTCTGTCCACGAGAAAATATGTTAGATTGATGTCTTTAAAGTCAATACCAATCAGCAAAGAAGCAAACACACTGAATAATATTTACTTCAAAATCAACTACAAAAATCCAAACATGCATCATTGTATCGTTATAATTTTCTTCCCGACCTTTACCCCAACAACAATAGATACTTAATGTAACAAACTTTCTCGAAAATCCTCTTAGTGAAAATTAATTGATCGAAAACCTACTAGGCAGATCAAAGAGCTTATAGGCCAATTAATTTGTGTACTCAACGCTCGCCGGCCGCACTAATCTCTGCTCGAAGTGTCAGGTCACGCCTTCCCTGGATGCTGTAATGTATATTTCATACGAATATCGGAAGAATTTTTAGGGAGCCTAAATTCAGAAGCATTTTGCGGTGATCAATATGATTTGTCGTTCTCCTAACACGTAATACATGCGAGTTAGTTGCCTCTCAAAGGTAAAGACAGAGCGTAGGTACGCTTGCGCTGGTGTACTCACTGTACGCTGATGGCTTTCAGCTTTCAGTCCCATGCGCAAAAAAAATAACCTATTTATGGAGAGAATTGAGCATCAAACAAACATTGACAATAAATAAACAATATTCTCATTTCGTTTAATTACCATTTATCGGATTTACATTACCGCAAGCAAAGAATGATACACGAACGTTTTCATTCACAGTATATTACCCACAGCCCGCCGACCGCGACCACAACAGCGAATGACGCGGCGACATCAATAACCATTAGCTGAACCCCTTCGCACGCAAATCAATCATTGTCGCGGAAACAATGCGCGCCCGACAAGTAAAATATCAGCGTCAGACTCTAAAGCCGGTTTTTAACGAGCAATGTTTATTAAAACGAGGCATTGCGTCGTCCTTGGGCTGAGCTATATCGTTTGCTTATTACGGGGGAATAAATAGGTCTTGTCTAATCTGGAACACTTGAAGTGGAGATGAATGGTGGCTGGGATTAGATATTTTTTCGCTATTAAGTGCTTTGATGGGTTATTTAAACACGCACGTATAACGTCGACACAAATATTCATAGGGTCAGACAATGAAACTGACTTTTCCTTTGGTATCATGTAGGGTGTACTACGCCATATCGAATGCCAAAACATCGAATATTAGACCCATGTTTTATATTTAATATTTTTATAACAATTCTCCTGTAAACATTTTAAGTTTATCTACAGGGTGTTAACGAATTCGTGTAATTCCTTCAAACCGCGTGACCTACTGGTGACACTTTTTGACCCTGTATAGGTTTTTTTCAGAATCAACAAAAAAAAGTTTTCAAAAAATGAACCATGGTATTCTGTATCTGAGTAATTTTAGCGTCTCAAGTTAACTGACTGTATGGAGCGATATCGCGCTAGTCGCGCCCGTCAGCTGTGTCGCCGTGCCTTTATTCATTTATGCATGGCATCGAAATTTACTATCACATAAAAAAAAAATTTGGGACAAAATAAACTTTTTTTATTTTTAATTTATCTAAATCCCGTGCGGGGTTAATCTATACCATTAATAGATCATGGGGTTTAAAGGAATTGCACGAATTCGTTAACACCCTGTATACATATAAAAGGAAAAGCTGACTGACTGAGTGATCTATCAACGCACAGCCTAAACCGCTGGTGTTAGAAAGTTGCAATTTTGACAGTAGGTTCCTTTTGTAACGTAGGCATCCACTAAGAAGGCATTTTTCGAAATTCAACCCCTAAGGGAGTTAAATAGGGGATGAAAGTTTGTATGGAAAATCGTCACTTAAAGGGTTCAAAATTTCACGCAAGCAAAGCTGCGGGCGAAAGCTAGTAGTTTATAATGAGTAAAGTATTGTACACAGATCAACTGCTAGTCTTCCCACGCAAGTTTGAGACAACTGCGAGGCGATATCCGTAGGCGGTATATCCTTACACTATTCCTAGAACGCGCACTATACATACCTACTTGCGCCTACATACATACAGATTATACATTCTAAATACATTATACCTTAAACTTTAATAGACAAAACTGTTTTCTAACAAAAGTCTGTCATTTGCAACCAAAACTAGAATTCAGCTGTTTAAAACAATTATTGTATGCAGAAGACTATTCAAGCCGCAGAATATTATTCTCATTTCTGTGTAATTCAAGCCTACACAATTTTTTACATGATGGAGCTTATAGTATTGCACTATCCTAAACTATTACCACGATTGTTCGTGATTTCAAATGTTTTCTCGTGACTCCTTTTGACCTAAGGGTAGGCCAGCAATAAGCTGAGGCCCAAAAAAAAAAGAAAAAAAATTGTGGACGGCCATTTGTTGCTGTGGCCTAGGATGTTATAGCTCTTTCAATATAGGTATATTCTCTTTTGCCAGGACTTGGAGGTATACGAAGCAGTAGTAGACGTCCGCTGTTACGATCTAACAGCATTGTTCCTGTGCTCACTCTTTGTGCCCAAATGTGGGCCCTTGGGGCATATGGTGAGGCCTTGCAGGAGTTTGTGTCACGGTAAGTTAAAATTTTAGAAAGCAGGCGTATTTCATAGATTTATTAAGCCCTAAGTATTACAAGTAGCATTGATGCTACAAAGTTGAAACTAACAGTACAAAATCAAGTGATCATGTTACCAACTTAGGTTAATACTTCGTATTGCAAAGAAAATACCACCCCTTCCCCGCGGCTGTCGTAAAACTAAGCCGGGCCGGGAAAATATCTGACGCGTGACTCTTCTCCTACATTTTGTCGCCTATACCGCGCACACTGTCAAAACTTGCCGGATCCGGCAACCTGCGGCTTTACTGCAAAATGTATGCGCAGAGCGCTGTTGCTCACGCGTCTGAAATCTAAGTCTCTTATAAAATGTGGCTGGGTAAAGGATACGTCTAGAGTATCGACGTCCGTATGCTAACAACAAGAAACCACGATCACTAATCCGTCTGCCAAGCATGAATGGCAACACCTCTTTGACCGTTCATTGTGGGCGTATACCTTTGTGTAAACATGTTATGTACATAAATAAAAAAAAATTAATCACTTTATTTCGTATCATTCTTTTAAAACAGAAACAATGCGCCGCTGCGGGTTCTTCCTAGAAGTATTTGGTCTGACGATGCCAGACTACCTTCAGTGCGACATATTCCCGGAGTCAACGGACACAGATGTGTGTCTTGGCAATCGCGAAGTCAGCGAAGCGCGCTTCAGAGACGCTATGCCAGGTAAGTTCATAATACTAAGCACTTAGGTAAAAGGTCGGTATTTGGTAAACTTGTTTACGTGACGACCTAGTTTTTTAATGTTATTCTTGGAAATTAAAATGAATGTGTGAGCAAATCATAAAAGCTGATAGGATTAAATGAGAGAAGCTTTGCAATGATTTCAACGCTCTGTTAGTCTGAAAATTGGTTCACAAAATTTTCCTCGGCCTCAAAATTTGTTGAATTATAATTTCACTAGCAAGACCATTCGAACACATGAATAAACACATCGAATAAATAAAATACTCTCTTAAGTACATAATATATTCATTTCTGGAAGACTTTTATAAGTCCGTGGGATGCTGACCTTTGATAAAAAGCCTTTGTCGTTGCTATCTAATTATTATTTCCACGGAGAGCCAAAAGTAAATTACACCCACATTAGGAACGTATCTCATTACAGATTAATTATTGCTGGGGAGGACTGCGTCATCGTAATGTCAGGCCCTTAAACGAATATTAGTAAAATTAAATATAACTTCTCAGACTTATCTCACAACTTTTGTCTGTTTTTTTTATTTCAAATATGTTTATTTTAATGATAAGTATTATAACTAAAATTATTACCTACCTCATTATGATCTCATCAAATAAGGGATGACGTTTAAAAAAATAGGTAAAAGCTAGGCAACAACATTTAAACCTCCTTTCATGTCCAGTGTGCCCCACTGGTTTCCAATGCGACATCCGGCGGTGCATCCCCCACGACTGGCGCTGCGACGGTCACGTGGACTGCGCGGACCGCTCCGACGAGCTCAACTGTCGCGTGTGCAAGCGCAGCGGGGAGGTGCACTGCGGGAACCAGCGGTGCATCTCGCAGGCGCATCTGTGCGATGGCAAGGTCGATTGTCCGTGGGGACAGGATGAGAGGAACTGCTGTAAGTCTCAACATTTTAACACACTATATTCTAATTTATGTCCACTGTTGGACTGTGGCTTTTTCCAAAAATCAACCCTTAAGGGTTTGAAATGGGATATTGAAATTGGTATGCAAAAATCAGATTCCCTGCCTTTAGCGACTTGAAACTTGGTATTTAAAATACTTTTTAAATCAAACAAAGTTTATTTCCGAAGTCCACGCAAACGAAATCGCAGACAAAAGCTAGCGTGTACATATAAATAAAGCTGTGTTGGCATAAGACACCGCAAACCATGACTTGGTCCACTGCCAAGGTCTTGTTCTTTTGTTAGATTTTGCCAAAAAAGGATTTGTTTGTAGGAGTAGGAAGCTGTCTACATTGACATAGGAAGTAAAAAGTTGTGCTAATGCAATTTTTTCGATTTTGTGTTAATTGTAAAGTTCTTTGCTATCAACCGACACTGCCAAATGCTACTGTGATGCAGATATAATTGTATAACATATTTTGTCATTTTCTTGAACGTAAAATAGTAGACGATCAACACACCTATAAGTAGAGATCAATTAACATATTCCACAGAAGAGAAATCATCATATTAAACATCCGCGCCACATTGTAGGTATGCGGAATGGACGCAGGCGATGTCTTCCACAACGTTTATTGTTTTATCAAAAAAGGTAAAAAAAAATACATCGTGTATGTAAAGTGGTCCCTTCGAGTTCTGCTATGTATAATATTTGATTAAAGAATTTTGTCCTCAATATCACATAGGTACCATGTTAACATTTCCAAAATGGCCGTCACAAAAGTATTGTTTCTTGTAGTACGACTAAGTCAAGCGAACGGCGACGTGGGTCGTGGAGAATTACAAGTATACCGCGCCGCCAACCACTCCTGGTTCCCCGCCTGTATCACCACCCTGGACGATGATACTGCCTTCAAACTGTGCTCCATACTAGGATATTCGTAAGTTATTTACTTCTTGTCGGTTTTCTTAATCATCGTAAGGCTTAGCTTTCGTAAAGAGTGCAATGGTTACATACCAAAATGTATCATTATATCAGTCCATGAATGACCACTAGACGTTCGCGTTACATTCTCTAGAGGATGGGCAGCGTTCTCGGAGTACTTTAACAACCACACTGCGATCGATCGATAAAAAATGACAAATAATTATAATAGGTATAAAAATATATTCGAATACATACATACATACATGACATCCATATACTCATGCTTATAATCTACGAACAGGTAAGCAGAGTTGTTGTAATAGGATACAGAAGTCTGTACACCTACGTTTTGTCTCTTGTATTTAGTTAGTCCCATGTAATAGGTGGCGAGCCTATTGCCATTTTTCGGGCATAGTTATGGTGCTGGGTTCATCGCCTCTTACAACTCGCTTGCCCGGCAACGGATATTTTATTCTTAAGTTCCCCAACGGAGGCGATACCAACTGAATAAAGTTTTCTAAGTAATGTACTTACAAGAAATATTACGAATCGCTCTCACCCAAAAGTTCAACAAACTCGTCGGGTCATCGACTGTCCATAAAAGTGTTGATCTACACGAATCAATTGTGTGCCGAGAAATAAAGAATGTTGCACACAACATCGCATTTGAACAGCGCAGCGAAAGCTCATTCACATTGCATTGCCGCCCGATGCAATGGCTTAAATTAAAAACACTTATTGCGCGTAGTGTGGCACGGACTTAACGTGTGGAATTTATTTCATTAGTTCAGTTAGTACACCCGTAACATTCACTGAATGTTTGTGGTTTGACTGCATAACATAAGGTTTGATTTAACTGTAAATGTTAAAAGCCGTAGTGAGTAATATTCCTATGTTAAATATGTTACCTAAAATGTGTATGAATAAAAAGCCTGTCGTCGCGTATCCATAATAGCAGATGATCTTAATAATTATTACTAAACGGGAATTAAAACGATTACATAGTGTTGCTTATATTCTTAAGTTATGATTATAAACATACAAAAAAGTCCCTGCAAACTTTCTTCAAGCATTTCTCATTATGTATCATCTTCTTAAAATTCTCGTCTCCGCACAGGTGGCTGAACAAAAGTCAAGCAGTGATCAACGAGACGAGACCAGCAGTAAGCAGCATTAAGGCGGCAGTCAACGTCAGCGCCACTCCTGGTCCACGGGCTAGCTTCATGCACGAACACGGAGCCGCACAAACATACCGCAATTTTCTAAGAAGTCAAGGAGGACTGTTGAAAGAGCTGAAGGAATGTAGACCAGATTCACCGAGAGTGCACCTCATCTGTAACAACTATGGTGAGTACTTTCAAGTAGTAAGCTTCAGATAAAAAGGTTAAGGATCTACGGGCAAGCTATATGCATGAGCACGTAGTTGCTCGGACGACGCACCTCCCTAAATTATAACGGAGGGTTTTCGAAAGAGCTGCAAGATTATTAGACCTAAATCAAAAGGAGCTAATTCGATTAAGGAACTTCAGGGTCTTGGATTAGCTGGATGCAAAGGATGGAGCTGCTCAGATGACGGTTTAATGTTGCCTGTTAGATACTGCAACCATAATAACATGCGGAAGCAAAGTTTGAACAAAGCACAAGCTCGGATCGTGTTCTGTTCTATTTACGAGACCTTTTGCACTTTATAAGCTAAAGCAGTACCTCAAATTACTATAATCGCCTGAATTGACACACTCAAACAGACACGCACTGTGTGTTGAGTATAATGCACTCTTTGTCATGTACTTTATATGACAGCCGTGACTGACTGCATTCCGATGATAACTTAGAAATCTTGTTGCAGTGCGTGTCTGTGTGAGTGTGGCAATTCGAACGATTGTAGGAAGTTGAAGCACTGTTTTAGCTTATATATACTGTGCCTCTTGTTTAATGAATAACTTTATATATCACGTAAGGAGGCTCCTTAGTAACTCATTTTGTTATCAGTTGGATACTCACTGTCCTGATGCGATGAAAACCGCAGATCTTTCTGTTTTTTCTATTGTCATTTGATTGGCTTAAGTTGTAATAGCTTTGAAAGTATTGCGCCTTCAAATTGCCTGCATAACATTTCATTCAAATTACATAAAAATTAAACCACTAAAACTCATCGATTCGTGTGAACAAATCAGCTGATGGTCGGCAATTTGGCTAATAGCCCCGGCTGAGCGTCGGCTAGCAATAGACTCAGTGTTGCATGTGATCGCGTTAGAGGCTTTAACGGTCTTATGATTACGAGAGAGCTTTTCGACGTACCTGTTGGGAAATACGATGTATTGTTTTAGGAATGTTTTCTTGTTATAAAATTAAATGTGAGTGATAATGATGATGAAATAACGTCAGTAGATAAATATATCAAATTACTATTCGTATACGATTGGAAAACGATAATGATATCGAACTAAGTTCTTTATAGTTTTCCGAGCAAATCATCCAGTCCGTTTGAACTCATCACCAATTATTGTCATCCAATCATCAAAATTGTAGTTTGGTGTAGAATAATTCTTAAGTATTTTTGTTTTATAGTAAGTTTAACCATTTTTATCTTCAGATAAAAATGTTTTCAACCGTAAAAATACTAACAAGGTCCTCAATATGACAGCCACTTGTATCTCCTGGATCTGTAAATCGGTGTTCCATTATATTTTCTATCACTGTTATTTCTACGTAAGTGGCGAGGCGTTTGAGATTCGTTAAGTGCAGACACGTAGTTACGTAGGCTCCGCGCGGATCCAATCTTGTCAGTTTAGAAGGGTGAATCAACTTTTGTTTTATAAGTGCTTTGTAAACTGTGCAGAAAGGTGCCGTTAGGCTTTTAAATGGTATGTGTATAGGTATAATTCATGCGCGTGTGCGTGTTGTAAAAGTAAGCGGTTTTTAGAGGGTTGATACGTCTAGTATCTGCAGGTAATGAATAAAATAGAAATCGAATGGTTCGATAGATCGATATCGAATAAAATAGAAATCGAACCGATGATTTAGAAGAATTTAAAAGAAGTGGTGCTATGAATATATATTCATAGCATATCTTCTGAAATCATTGGAAGCCGTATTCAACTTCAACAATACTGCAGTGAGGCAATCACTTCGTCCCTAAATCGATTTACGCATATTTTCTAACATACGCTCACATTATTATTTTCCCTCAATAAAGTACAGTTATTACACTACACACTCATAAATAGCTTTTATATTCCAATCGAAACATAATAACACGACGGAGCCATTACACAAACAGATAAGAGCGTCGCTCAGCCAACTAATGTTTCCTGACGACTGACGTGCCGCGGGCGATTCATTTTAAAAGCTACAGAGTGCAGCCTGGCTTTAAAAACATTATTAATATAGACAGAAGTTGGATGGGATAATCACTACGATGTTCTGTTTGAATTTCTTGATTTACGAAACAACTTTTGCTGAAACTAAACAACGTTGCAAGGAAGCACATTAGGTAATTCAGTTCCTATGCCATTGCGAGTATGTATCTGCAACTTACAAAATGCTATGGAAAGGAATGGAAATAAATCATCATCATTAGGCTAGCCTTTTTTAATCGATAATGGGGTCAATTCTCAGATATCGGTGGTGAATCCTCGTAAAGTGAAAAATGTGTTACCTACTAGTAATTTTCTAATGTACGTTAGAAAAACTATAAGGGTCGGTGCACATCTGACGGAAGATACGTCGCCGATCTTCTTCGAATTTTAATAACGCATCTTCGGTCAGATGTGTACGCTGTGAGATGTTTGTATGAAATTATGTGTATCGGTGGAAGTTCGGCGACGCATTTTCCGTCAGATATGTACCGACCCTTAGTGACCATATGGACTATAATCTAGAGCTTCTGTTGTACTATTGTAATGGTCTGCGATGATAAAGATTCCAATGTCAAGTTCACTGAAGGTCGTCTAGTCGGTAACATAACAAAATGAAATCTAACTTACCAAGACAAATGGCTTTTAATTATAAAATCTGTCATAGCAGAGGAGTGTAAAAATTTATTAAAGGTTTTGTTCGCAATTATGTAAAACGAATTACGAGAGAGCTACGAGAGCTAAGCCTACTCGACTTATTGATAAAGTTGATGAGATTCTTATCTTGTTCTGTATCAGAAAGATTTTCCTGTTGGCTTGCTTGTTCATAGGACCTCCTTTAATTGCGCTGTGTCAAGTGCAGTTCTCTGATCTGAAAGTTTTTTGCTAGCATTGATGGGATCATATTCTAGCAGTTTGGTTAAGTACAGTCCGAATTAGTTTGTTTTATAATGATAATGTTTTTACCAATATCAACGGCCTAGAGTATCTTACAATAATTTAATAATTTTGGCTCAAAATTCGGAGTCTCATACCACTAGCCCGTAACGTTGACCTGGCTAAATATTCACAAAGCGTAGCCGACGATACCGACGCTGGCACGAGAACTTTCAGCGGGTAGCTACGAATAATATAATTAGTAATTACTTTTCTATGTTATAAATTCGCAGCTTGTTCGTGAAATAAGTTGGTGTACCGCGTAAAGTGTTTCAAGGTAAAGTAGGACCGGGATGTGTCTAGACAATATTTTCTTTTCTTTGACAAATTAGAAAACTTAGGACGTAAAAGCAGGCAACCCACCCGCTTTACATTCTTTCACAAGCACGTTAAGGCGTAAAAAGTATTAATCGATTCAATGTACCTACCTACATATTAAAATTAAATATAGGTACCTATTACACGAGTCATCATCATCATCGATGGCATCATATTAAACAAATAAAGGCCAGAATCCCCCACTGATGAGTGATTCTTCAAAGGCTTCCTTTCGTTTTTGCCAGCCTCTAGTATCCTGTATGTCATCAACCCATCGCGCTTTCGAACGTATCCGAGTAGGTGTAATGAACTAATACCCCCGTATTACAAAAGATGGTCTAAGAAAAACCTAGGTTTTAAAATAGCCCCATCTCTTTTTGTTATATGACATAAGAAAGTGATGGGTATATTTTAAATCTGGGTTTACCTTAGTCTTGGTTTAAACCATTTTTTGTAATAAGGGTAGTAAGGTCTAGAACCAAACACGTGCTTGTTAATGACCACAAAACTACTTCTTTAGTTTCTTTTAGCGAAATGGGCTCTAAGAGTAGGCTGTGAAAAAGCCAGGATGAAAATAATGAATGAATGCAAATTTATTTTTGACAAGTAGAGATTTAAATAAATTATTAGAGATAAAAAAAAAACTATTTATGCCGGCACTACGGTATATCCTTAGTTAGATTACCAAGAAATAATATTCTGCCACGGATAAAAGATATTCGAATGGAATACTAAAGTTATAGTACCTACATACTTTGTTCAAAAGGCCCCGAGTCGGATCCATTAGAGTTTCGAATATTTTATGTAAATAAAATACGCTAAATATTGATAACTTTGTAACGACTTTATTTATATTCGTGAATGCCCAAAAGGAACTATTCATTTGTATCCTTGATTTAATTTGGATATTAATGAAAAAGTTTTAAGAACTCAAAGTATTTATTGTGTAGTATGTTTTAGATGATAAAAGTCAGAATTTTTAATATATGTATAAGACTTGGTTTTGAATAGCTTGCTTTATATTTACGATTGTTAGCGGTATACCTAGGTACCCAATCACGTGCATTTTTCGAGATTGTCTTGAGTTCAGTTCGACTCGCGACATCGCCGCGTGTTCAGCTCATGATTGAGGTGGTTCTCCCATGGTGACGCAGATCGGAGCGACACGCGTCAGAACGATTTTATCATTGCACTGAATTGTACGGAGCTTAGTCACACACAGCTGTCGCATAAACGCACGTCTTTGTAGTACGCACGTTGTTGTTGTCGCTCCAACTTGGTCACCGTGGGGGAACCGCGTAAAGGCTACGTTTAGGTATGAAACTAGACGAGCAATTCCAAAAAATGCCCGTGAGTACCTAAACCGTAAACTAAAATAAACATGAATGTGTCTCACGAAGACATAATACAGATTGTCTTATTTTTCCATTTACTTAGGTACTTCCTTGCCGAGTACCCATCTATGTACAAATTATTTTTATGCCTATGATCTATTTACTTAGTACTCGTACTTACACGGTCCAAAAGTAAAGTGTGGAGGTATTTGGGTGCTGTATGTTGTAATTTCGATGTTCTTAAAGTTCTTACATTCAGTTGATTTTCATTATAAAGAGTCATAGTAAACCGGCTCAGAGTAACGTGCCTGCAGTCCAGAGGAAAGAGCACGCAGACAAGGATGGCTTCGTAACAGTGGAGAAGAAGCGAAGGAAGCCGGCTTGCCGCAATCAATGTGGTACCGGACTGACAGGACCGAATATGCTGCTGCGTCCTGCAATACCGTCGACGCAGCTGTACGTTTCTCGTCTGCATTACTCCACGAAGGTTGAGGAGATCGTGGAGTATATCAGAATAAAGACGAAGTGGAACTTGAGAGTAGAAATGTTGGAGTCGCGTCATAACGTTAACTTCAAGTCGTTTGTGGTGCGGTTCCCAACTCAACACCAAGATATCTTCATGAAGGAAGACTTTTGGCCGAAAGGTGTCGTATACCGACGTTTTCGCGGAAGGTTACGTGACACCACGCAGCGCAACACGACGCCGTCATCACTTCGTGTATAATAGTTTTAGTAATATTTTAATATAGGTATATTAGTAGTAGTTTTTATTGTAAGTTTATGTAAGTTTATTTTATATTTGAATGTATGTATTCGTATGTATAAATTTGTAGTCTTCAAAGATAAAGATAAAGATCAATTTATTTGCATTAACATGAGTAGATTACAAACATGCAATGGTGTTAAAAATAATTAGGTGCTACATGTTATGCCATAGAAGGCGTACAAATATTGAGGTTATGAATTTAATTGAAATAAGTCATTACCTATTATGAAATGACTATATTAAATTATAATTTTAATGAAATGCTTAATAACTTAAACTAAGAGTTTATCATTTAAGAAGTCTGTTATGCTATAGTAACATTTCACAGTTAACATCTTTTTCAACCTTGTTTTAAATAAAGGTGTATTTAATTGTTTGATGTCCTTAGGAATTTTATTGTATATTTTTGGACCCATACATATTATACTTTTGTGCAACATTGCTGTCTTAGATGGATGAATGCAGAGATCATTGTTGCGTCGACTTCGAACGCATTTATCTGATAGCCGCGGGAATAAATGCAGATTATTTCTCACAAATAATGCTACTTCAAAAATATATAAAGACGGAAGTGTTAAAATTTTATGCTTAACAAATATTGGCTTACAGCTGTCAGTAGTTTGCATTCCGAACATAGCCCGTACACATCGCTTTTGTGTTTTAAAAGCAATGTCATTAAGAGTCGAATTCGATAGTAGTAATATTGTATTTGTATCTATTAATTTTGCTTAGCTTCCACGACACAGGGAATCCTAGTGTGGGAGCTAGTGCCAAATATAAAATTGTTATTATGTAAGTTTATTAAATTGAATAAAAGAATTGAGAATACGATTATATGAGTTTAGATTATGAGATACATATCTAGGAATAGTCAGCGAAGATTATAAACTACATGGTTCAAAAATGTATATTTTGCGAATTGACTTTTATAGCATGGTGAGTGAATTGAGTATTTTTACGTGTTCCAATAAAAACTCGCCAGGTGTTCCGGGTAAAATAACCGATTACGTTTCGCTTGGTAAATCGAGTTCCTTTTTTAGTTATTCCTGTAGAATTTCTGTGAAAATGTAAATAGAATGTGGTTTTTTAAAACGACCATTTTACGTTGTAAAAACTCTAATTACAAATAACCTCATTTTTCTTCAAAAATGTATGTCACTAAATTTCTAATCCAAGACTCAATTATGTCTTTGCTCATCAAAAAGGGAAAGTCTTACACAAAACCTAAGAGGTACTTATTTATTATTGAAAACCAAAAGTCGTTATACAAAGGCCCCTTTGAAGTTCATAAGAGGATTTTATGGAAAAATAAAATATAATCATCTCTGTCGTTTATTCAGCGTGGTTGTCTGAAGGACGTGTAGGCGACAAGGTCTTTATACTTTTATACATTTTTGGGAGAATTCATATCCATGGTAATTTGAAAATGAATGGTAATTTTTATAGGCCAGGTAAGCAGCTTGCCTTTCCTAAATATCTACACATACGCTTTATGCTTATTAGTCGTATATGCAAATGGAAATGATAATATTTTGTTGATAATAGTCCTTGCAGCTCATTAGGTAAGTACATACATCCACTAATCGGTTTGGAAATGAAACGACATTATGTAAAAGTAAACAATGTCGTCGTGGTCGTGGTCTGGAGGTTACGTACCCGCTTGTTAAGCACTAGGTTGTGGGTTCAAATCCAAGCATATACTTTTTCAATATGATATGTACTTTCTTATTTATTTAAGACACCACTGACATACGGTGAAGGAAAACATCGTGAGAAAAATCTAAATTCCTCAACCCGCAGTGAGCAAGCGTGGTGATTAATGTTCGATCCTTCTCTGTATGAGAAGAAGCCTTTGACCTGCAGTGTGATAATTACAGGCTGGTACCGTTCGCGAGGCCTAAGCTGAACTTTGCAATTGTGTGAGAATGAATGCAGACGCGGCCTTTGCTTAGTTTAAACCGGTTTATACTGCTTTTTGGCAATCGATTCTATGTGAACTCACACCAATGCAAAGCTCAGCTTACGCCTCGCCAGTTGTATATTATTATGAACAATTGTTTGGCATTTTAAAATACGTCTAAAGGTACCCGCGGATTGCGAAAAGATTAGGTACAAATGCACAAATAAAAACGCAAAAATCATAAAGATGATCTGGCTCAATTTGTTGTGTGTAAAAGAATTATCGATCGCCCGTAGTACTTACGCAATGGCGTGGCGGGCGACGACCGGGCTTTGCCCCAATGTTACTTGAAGGTTTGACCGCTTGTCTTGTGTCATACGTCCAACCACGGCTACGACTGTGGGATACTATTATGGCTTGGAATGGTTCCCAACAAATAATAATGTCACCTCTTTCCTACCTGTCGGTGTCGCAAAAGGCAACTAACAGCCGATTCCTATGATTTACCGATCCCTGTTTGTTAAATATAACTCTTATACAGGGTGTAAACGAAATCGTGTAATTCCTTAAAACGAGATTGCACCCGCACGGGAATTAGTTTGATTAAAAATAAAAATCTTTTTTTTTCATGCCGCAGGGTTAAGTGATCGTATCTAAACCACCTTATAAGGATTCAGTAAAAAACAAGTTTTTTTTTGCCAATTTAATATTTTATGGGAGTGAACATTTCGATTCCATGCATAAATGAATGAACACGGCGACGCGGCTGGCGGGCACGACTAACGCGATATCGCTCTTTGCAGTCAGTTAACCCGGGGCTTTAAAATGACTCGGGAATAGAAAACCAGAATTTGAATTTGAAATTTTTTTTACTTGATTTTCAAAAATACCCATTTAGTGTTAATCACCAGATAAATCACCAGTAGATAACGCAGTTTGAAGGCATTACACGAATTCGTTTACACCCTGTACATTTATCAGTAATGAAGCAAAGACTTTGCATAGTAGACCCTCTCGATCCTCTCATTTAGTAGCTTATCACAGGTAACATTAGCTTACGAGTCTATTTATATGCCAAGATTGATTGATTATTTCAATCATAATACTGCTATTCATGATCTTAACGTTAATCTGGCTTCTTGCCGAGAATATTAATTGATAATAGGCTTACTAATGAGCTTCCTTCATACAAAAACTCACGCCTGTATTCCCCGAAGGGTTACAGAGGTGTAGTACGTCCACATTTCGCCGTTATGTTTTACGTCCCATGTAATACGGGGCGAGCATATTGCCATCGACCGGGCACAAATCCAGACTCCGGGCTGCTACTGAGAAATTCCACACGGAAAAACCCAATAAAACTTTGCCCGACCTGGGGATCGAACCCAGGAACTCGTGCTCAGCAGTCGCGCTTGCGATCGCTAGACCAACGGCGACGCAGTCATACATGTAGCGAGATATTGGTTTAAAAAGGTCTTCGATGCACTAGTATGTTACATAAATACTATCGGGTGTAAAAAGACCCTTAACGATAACGAAAACCACATATTCTACCCATCATTGGAATCATTTTTTTCTACCAGACCATACCTGGGAAACCATTGGTTTTGGAGATATTGAAGGTCAAAGTATACATTTTTTTTTTTTAGTTTTTTCCTAAAACGTATTCTAAGTGATAATACTAAACTTTCTTCCAAACAACCTTATCAAAATTTTCAATTTTTCCTCACAAATTACGCATTTGGAGTTACAAAAACGCAATGAATATCAAACGCACACGACCGCCTTGGCTCAGCTGTGTGGCCGCTGCACGCATGCAAACGCGCGGCATCGCCACAACCACACATTGCGCGCTACAAAAAAAAACTTTTTTTTGGAAATGGCACACCTCAGTTTAAAGCCCTAATTAAAGAAATCCAACTGAAAGATATGAGGCATCTTTACCAGAGGAGCAAAATAGTAAAACAATAAAACATTCCTAAGTGCTCTATATAAATACATGCACACTAAAGCACAGCATGAATACAATATTTAAGTTTAAAACCTTTAGAATGAAATACAAAGCAATATTAAATACTCAATTCTTATTTATAGAGCTCGCCATTACTTCAAGTTGTACATAAATCGATACAATAGTTTGTTCGCTATCAGCTGTTTCCTTCAGGGCAGAGAAATGTTTCTGGGTCAATCCTTTTCAACGTCGTCAGTTATATTTAACTCAGTTGCCATGCGAAGAAATGTATATGGGGAAAATGCATCACTGTTTCTACGAAACTACTTAGAGACGAGAATTGATTGGATTAATACGTTAATAGTACTACTGGTAATGGTATTAAGCCAATCAATTGTCGTTAGACACTATTAGGATTTTAATACATTATTAACTTGTTACTGTTTATTATAATATGAAATTAAAGAGACCGGTGTTATTAAAATTCTGTAACCCTAGTGGGTTACAGAATTTTAATAACACCGGTCTCTTTAATTTCATATTATAATAAACGTGTTATAAAATCCATTTTTCGTAGCAGAATAAGAATAATAAGAATTAATTACTGCTTAATTGTTAGAGGGTCACATGAGGTTACCCTGAGAGGGTCACTTAAGGTAACTAAGTACTTTCGCAATGCTATCGAAATTGCTATTTAATTTACTAAGTGTATTTTATTCTGTCTGTAGGTACAGACTTATAAGAGATCTACAAAAATCTTAAGATACAATAAGCTATTAATATAAAATAGTAGAAGTAAACTATTTGGGCTCTTTTTCTCTGTACCCCGAAATCAAAGCACGTAGATTCTTTAGTGTACCTATTTACTATTTGCCCTCGTCTGTACCCTTCGATATAGACCTAAGATAGAGCAGAATTTTTTGAATATTAGCTTTATATATATTACACAGTACACTTTAATCTTTAGTGTAGGTAATATACGTACCCACAAAACCTAACATTGGTTAATCACTTAATCCTTTCTCGATATCAATTTTAGGCATTGGATTATTCAAGTTATGTTTCAAGTTCAATGATTTGTTTGGAATGAGTATCTATTGTATGGTTTAATTGTAACTATGCATAATCTTAAACGATACAAAATATTATTAAAAAAAACATTACTAGTAGAATACCAATTTTTATAAGGATGTATTTATAAGCACTATACTATAAGTATAGTATAAAACAAAGTCGCTTCCCGCTGTCTGTCTGTCCCTATGTATGCTTAGATCTTTGAAACTACGCAACGGAGTTTGATGCGTTTTTTTTAATAGATAGAGTGATTCAAGAGGAAAGATTTAAGCTATAAAGTGTACACTATTAAAGTTAAACTGTTATTAAGTGTATATTATTAAAGTGCAGACATTAATTTTAAAGCTAAGCCTTTTTAAAGTCGGAATTATTTTAAAGTTCATTTATAAATATCCCTTTTATTACAGTTAGCATTATTCTGGCCTTAATAGACGGGCTACGCTAAAAAAAAACAATTTATTAAAGCTTAAAAAAGTTGCATTAGATGGAAGTTCTACATCTCTATAACAAGCTGATAGTCTTATATAAAGTAAACGCTAAACAAACGTTTCTTTAACTTTATTGCAACGAAAACCTACACGCCTTATTAATTTTACCAATCCCATTTTTTGCATTGAACATTTAATTAAAATCCAAACTGATGAAATACTAAATAGCCTTACATTAGAGTTTTCGAGTACCCATTAATATAATTTACTTATAAACAAATGTGGATTTTAAACCATTGTGTTTAAGGTTCAAATTTCTTTGTGTGGTATTGCAGAGTGGTCTCATTACCTGTAACGACTGGTCATAAGTTTCGCCAATTTAATTCTATCGTCTCATCGCTCATACAGAACTTGTATTTTTACGATGATGAAATAAAAAATCCACGTTCGTGTTCTGTGTACTTCTGAACAAGGAAGTTTGAGATGTTATGTATTTGGATGTTACTCTGACGGTTTACAAATTTGAACAGATGTGATTTGTTAGGAAATTAGGTAGTATTGTAGCTATCGTTATTCTTTGTTATGATCTTTTATTTGACTTATTATATTGTTCACGTTCTTTTCTTTCACTGGAATACGTTAAGTCGTCTGATAATCTTTTCGACACTCCATCATGTTCGTGGAATAATCTATTATTCCTATTACTTATTTGCGTTAACGAAGTCCCGGGCTCATTATAAACAGCATAATCCATCTCTGTGTTTGTTTCAAATATTTATGTTTACAATAAAAGAGCCTCCACGAGTAACGATACTCATACATCTAGTGCACTTTGGGCAGTTGCCCAAAGGGGGGCTAACTAGCCCCGCTAGCCATTTTAGCCCCACTAGTCGTTTTCACTACGGTATGAGCTATTGTTGTGAAGCCTGCCCACGAGACAAATGTCTTGTCTAGCGACTCTCGCCGTATTTCTGAATCCTCTAAGGCTGTTTAAACAAACGTTTACTCGAAAAATGTTCTAGAATAAATAGGTAAATAAACGGGTGTTTAACCAGATTATTCATAGTGGTAAACACCAGCCTAGGAACAAATACGTATCCGAAGAAATAATACAAGAAGAATCGAAAAAAAAAATTAATTGAATTATTTAATCGACGATATCTTTCACGATCTAACAGTCCAAATAATAAAAATATTTCCTCGATGTCTACTAGTTATTCTTAGGCGTGAGGTAAACGAATTGTCTTAGTAATCATTTGTTGTCAGCTGTCTCATCTTATAAATGAAGGCGAGGTTAGCAGGTGGGCAATAACTTTAGGGAATTACTGTTGTCATTTACGTAGAAATTTTAAGTAAACATAATTTTGTGGTGATGAATATTTGCATTGGTTTAATAACAGAAAGATAAATAATACCCACTTTCTGCCCTCGGATTTAGGGGGCTATTACACTATCATCATATATCTATGATCTATGAGTCATAGAAATATGACAATGTAATATACACATATGAATCATTTTCTCGTACAAAAGTATAACTACGGAGGTCATAATTATATAGGATAAGAGATATGATCCTAGGTATATGATAGTGTAGTATCTCCCTTAAATAGTGATAGATGGAATCGTTTAATATTTATAACAGTGATTTATAAGATGTGCTTTCAAAACGCATGAACACGAGCGACGTACAGCAAACTTCACGAATAGTGGTTTGCTACGGCGTAGCTAGCTACGCTATCGTAGCAAACCACTACGCGTCGTACATCGTAGCGCAACATAAAGAGTTTTATTATCAGGAAACGAAATGGTATGATGAGGATCATGTTCTTAAAAATTACACCATAATATACATTAAAAACCATACGAGTGAAATTAATAACTAGCATATTCATGAAACTAACAAAAGCAAAATGTAAATAGAGCGTATAAGTACCTATAATTATATCACTACAATCACATACCAACGGAGCTTAGGTAATGATAAAGTTATATCTCTGGTTTTCAAAGTATAAAGGTAAATAAAAATAATGTATGTTTCCTTTGTAAAGGCAGGTGCTTCATGTATTTATTGTCTTCGTATGTGTAGATAAAACGTTTACTATCAATATTCAAAGGGTCTTCTACTGTTTATAAGGACATTGTATTAGCCCATAAAAATATGTAGGTATCTTATCTACTCATTACTGATACTGAGCGTTTTGATTTCTTTAGGAACTACGCAAGAGCAGCTGACAATTTCTTTTCCTATTAGAAAACCTTATCAACAGATTTTGTCTCTATCTATTTGCGATCCTAATATCAGTAAATATCTACAATAATAACTATCCAGTGAAGATGGTATTTTATTGAGCACAATAACAACTACTTTATCTGTTGCAATATTGCGTCCAACGAGAAAAATGAAACCTCTAAGCGGTTTGATACGAAAACCGTAGTTCATTGTTTATTTCGCCTTTCCTGCTGTTGCCAATAATCTGGAGTCTTACAGTCAGTAACTTCTCAGAAATTTAAACATTAGCTCTGCTTTTAGGTTTCATTGAGAGTTATATTTAAGCAGCAGCTATTTTGATCTTTGCCCGTGGGCGTTCTGAAGAGAGACAATATTTTTATCAGGCGATTAAGAAGTTACTTCTTACCCGCTCCAAGTAATAACAAAAATTAAATGGGAGCGTAGAACGTGCTATTGTCATCATGCATTATTTATTTATTTATAGATAGGAAAGCCAACAGCTATAGGTACAGAAGTGAATACAGAACAAGCATGAGCCAATTTTTCACGGAGTAAGAGAACAAATTTTTAAAGAATTGAACGATGACTAACACACAATAATGGTCACTAGAATTGACAAAAACATAACCCTGTCTTTGATGTCGCGCAGTCGGGTAAACACATATCCTATGTATTATTGGAAAAAGTTAAGGTTCAACCGATTGCGTACCGTAAAGCTTTTTTGTAGAAAAAAGGGTCAAATGAGAACTCTTGACATAATCTAGTATTAAACTGGTAGTGCGCTTGTTATAAAGGCATCAGGCGATAGGTACTGAGAGTAAGAAGTTACGACACGTTGTAACCATTATCTTGGGGTGCATGAAAAGAGACTCCACGAGTGACGATACTTCAGTACGTCCGGCGTACCCTAGGCAGTCAGCCTCGCTACCATCCTTGCTGACTGGCTAATCTTTTCACCACGGCATGAGCTATTCTTGTATAGCTCGTGCCGACACGACAGAAGAAGAAGACCATTATCTTGAAAAGTCAAGAAAGAATAAAAGGTCGAGATTCAAAACGCAATCTTCATCGTAAAACAATGACAAACATCTGACGGTAACGAAACGTCAGAAAAATTCATTAATTACAAAGGGACACGAACACGAACGTTGGTAATCTTGTGTTCATAATTGTGGGCGCGACACGATTGCCAAAACTTTAATTATGTTTTTGTCAGGACACCAGGTGAGGATGGTCCACGGTGTATAGTATAAACTTGTAGCGGGATCACTTCGAATTTTAAAGTACATTTTTTTAAAGAATATGTGGGAGTAAAGGTACAAGTACGAGACGGGCTGCAAACTGCAGACTGCATCCGCAGACCGCAACTCGTCGTCCGAATAACACTTTTAAGGTGCACCTTAAAGGTAGTATTCTAACGGCGATCGCAAACTGCAACCGCAGATGACAGCAGCAGACAAGCGACACTACTGGTTCATACAAACCAATGTGAATTGCGGTCTGCGGTTGCAGTCTGCAGTTTGCAGCCCGTCTCGGACTTTTACCTTAAACTGTAAAAAAGTACAGAACACGTCGATGACGTTAAGTCTTAAGGTAATAGGTAACGTTAAAAAAATTATAAGGTCGCTGTGAAAGTTGACCAAGGGTGTCAAGGGTTACGCGACATGGCCTTGCTCCTGTATGTCTATTGATTGACTCATTGCGACGAATGGAATTTGCGACTTTGACAAGTGCATGCAATATAAAAATAATCAACTACCTTCAATACTCTGTGCCCATCTGAGGTTAGTCGTAGCAACAACTATACTCGCTGAATCTTATAATTTGGACTGTTGAAAAAATTTGTTTATCAGTCTCGGGAAAAGGGTTTTTACTTAAATTTCAATTTAGAGAGCGCCGGATGTCAAGTGGGCTGAATAGAGAAGTTCAGCTTTACAAGTTTAATTTTTGCTTTCCCAGCGTTTGTGCGAACAAGCAGAAATTACAATAGAATTAATATTTACTTGCTTACTTTGTGTTGAGAACCGGCGGGGGTTGGATAAATATGCGCAGAGATATTATAGCGGGCAGTATGTTATTTAGCTCAAATACATCCGAGCTTGTGTGCGTTCGCGCAGCGGAATGTTGTTGAATTTAAAGATTTTAATTATGCAGATATTTAGTGTATGACGTCGTATAATTGTGTATGGTAAAAAAAAATTTGTGCACGCAGCCATTGTGGAGAAATTCACCAAAAACTGATTCCGCTGGGCGAACGTTGTCCTGGCGGAACTTTTTTTAATCCATAGACTTTAGAAGAAAGGAGATGTGTCCAAAAATTAGTGTGTATTTGTGTGTAATTGTGTATGTATGAATAAAATTAGTGCATGCATAAACTTCGGAGAAATTCAAGTTTCCGCTACGCGAACGTTTGGCCATTAGCTAGTTTTCATATAAAGCGCTTACACAGAGAGCTGTAGATTTTTACATACGTTGTTTTGAATTTGTTTATATTTGTTTAAAAAACAGATTTAGAAAAAATCGTAGGGCTTAAAAGATAAAAATATAAACGTAAAATACGCTTATTAGGTCTTAGTTCTTAAAGTATGCACTTTGGGGTCTAGATTTTCACGTTTATACAAACCTTGTAAGTGTCTGCAACATGTTGCCAAGTATCAATGATGTTCCGTTAGTAATTAAAGAGATAAAGGACAATTTACCATGAATAGATCACTGTTTACAAAGCAGTCAAATATCACGACGTTTTAAAGGAATTGCATGGTAAAATGTATGCCAATAATTAGTGTATTCATTCAACTGTTCACATGCAAAATTTCATGTCATTAAATTCAGTAATTAAAGAAAAACAATGATAATACTGACGAAGCATTGAAAACCTACATAACCCGACCAAGTTCGAATAGCTACAAAAAAGCGGCCGTGCAATATATTTAGGGAACATCCCAAAATTTACAGTATAATACCGGTATGGAATTGGTATAGGTGATAACACAATTGTTGTTTCGATATAATTTATAGGTCATTTATTTTTGTACACCTACTTTTTAAATGTATTTGACTATGACAGAAAGTAGGTACTATTTACGTAGGTACTTTATTTAAGTATGCGCTTGAGACTTGAGATATAATCTAGATATATTATTTAAGACAAATAAAATTCATACAGCTAATTTCTATTGAAGATTTCACGGATCAGGATTCTAACTATAGACCCCTTAGGGAAATTAAATAATTACCACAAGTTTTTAAATTTACCGTTTATTAAACCTATTTTAGTTAACTTTCGTGAGACACATTCATATTTATGATTATTTAACAGTTCGTCTCGCGACCTCGCCGCGTGTTCAGCTCATGATTAAGGGCTCCGTTTGGGTCCGAAACTAGTCGGGCAATCCCGAAAAATGCACGTGAGTAAACCGTAAATAATCATAAATATTTTAGTTAAAACACATTTAAGTCTATTGCTGTCGTTGCAAGCGTTTGCTAACGTTATTATAATTACATAATTAAGTATTATATGTAATTAAAAATATTTTTGTACACGGATATCTAAATAGAGAAGTACTTGTTAATTGAAGATTTATTTTTATCGTAGATAGTGGCGTTATTATTAAAAAAAAAAATTCATTCAAGAAATACAATTGTTTTATTTTTTCCTAACGCTTGTGTACGTAACTGTACCATATTAATAAATATTATATTGGAAGGTTAAGAACGTTACTTAGATATATGGCACGGCCGCTTTTTTGTAGCCATCCGAACTTGGTCGGGTTATGTAGGTTTTCGATGCTTCGTCAGTATTATCATTGTTTTTCTTTAATTACTGAATTTAATGACATGAAATTTTGCATGTGAACAGTTGAATGAATACACTAATTATTGGCATACATTTTACCATGCAATTCCTTTAGAACGTCGTGATATTTGACTGCTTTGTAAACAGTGATCTATTCATGGTAAATTGTCCTTTATCTCTTTAATTACTAACGGAACATCATTGATACTTGGCAACATGTTGCAGACACTTACAAGGTTTGTATAAACGTGAAAATCTAGACCCCAAAGTGCATACTTTAAGAACTAAGACCTAATAAGCGTATTTTACGTTTATATTTTTATCTTTTAAGCCCTACGATTTTTTCTAAATCTGTTTTTTAAACAAATATAAACAAATTCAAAACAACGTATGTAAAAATCTACAGCTCTCTGTGTAAGCGCTTTATATGAAAACTAGCTAATGGCCAAACGTTCGCGTAGCGGAAACTTGAATTTCTCCGAAGTTTATGCATGCACTAATTTTATTCATACATACACAATTACACACAAATACACACTAATTTTTGGACACATCTCCTTTCTTCTAAAGTCTATGGATTAAAAAAAGTTCCGCCAGGACAACGTTCGCCCAGCGGAATCAGTTTTTGGTGAATTTCTCCACAATGGCTGCGTGCACAAATTTTTTTTTACCATACACAATTATACGACGTCATACACTAAATATCTGCATAATTAAAATCTGTAAATTCAACAACATTCCGCTGCGCGAACGCACACCCGAGCTTTGTTTCAGACGAGTCGATGTTTTTACTTTAGGTGTCGTATTTTTAACTGTATACACCTGAGAGTCACATCTTCTTATCAGTATTTCTTCCCCAATCTTAATAAACATTTTCGCCCCCAGAATGCGGCAAGCGGCGCACGATAGGCGTAGCGACGAAGCGCATCGTTGGCGGTGTGGAGGCGTCTCCGGGCGATTGGCCGTTCCTAGCCGCAATCCTTGGCGGACCTGAAGAGGTGTTCTACTGCGCTGGTGTGCTGATAGCTGACCAGTGGGTGCTGACTGCCGCGCATTGCGTTGGAAAGTAAGTGTCTTCTTTTTTGTAGGTCTACATAGTATCCCTTTAAATTGTATTTGCAAATCTGTCAAGTTATTTGAATACCGCACTCAGAATGCAAATCTGCGACCGAAGTAAATTAGTAAGTATACCGGTTAGGTTAGGTCAAATCATTCTACTAACAGGTTTATTTTCTTACAGCCACACAGACGTCAACGGCTGGACAATACAGCTAGGCATCACGCGGCGTCGCGCGCATGCGTATTACGGGCAGAAGGTAAAGGTCAAGCGCGTCGCCCCGCACCCGCAGTACAATTCGGGCATCGCGCACGACAATGACATCGCTCTATTTCAGGTATGGATATTTAAGATAGTCAGCAGACATTAAGTAGAACATAATAATTTTTTCAAAAAGCTTAACTATTATTCCGATTTAATAAGCTTAATTAAGCTTAGCTTGCCTAATATAGAATGAGTAGCATCTTCATTGGGCATCAACTTTAGCTGTAAGAGCAATATTTGGTTTCCTGCTTGAACTATAAATGCAAAATAACGTATAGGTTCTCTTTTAAATTATCCGTGTATTGTATAGCTATCAGTTCGAGTGCGGTACCACGAGCAGGTGTCGCCAGTGTGTCTGCCACCCGCTAACCGCGTTCTTAAGCCGGGCACACTCTGCACCGTCATCGGATGGGGGAAGCGGGATGACAAAGAACGTAAGTCAATTTTGATCGCTCTCGCTTCGATAATATTATGATATACTTATTACATAAGTTAATTTTCATAAAGCATTTTTCTTATTTCGATATGGTAGTAAATTTTTTAAATCTTGTTTTTCCTTATCTTCTTTCAAACGTTTTCATTTACAAACTATCAATATTTCATACAACAACGATCCCAACTACCTTTAGTCTACCTTGGTGTATAAATGACGTTTTTTTTGACACAGTATCGGAATACGAGCCAGCGGTGAACGAAGTGGAAGTACCAGTACTGAACCGGGATCTGTGCAACCAGTGGCTGGAGCACCGCGACCTCAACGTGACGGAGGGCATGATCTGTGCCGGCTACCCTGAGGGCGGGAAGGATGCTTGTCAGGTATGTATGAATTACAATTAATTAATTAAAGAGCAAGATTTAACTATGTTTTTACTACTGGTAGCCAACACAATGGATTTAAAAATTCTGAATTAATTTAGAAATAACCTCTAGCTCCAATTCTTAAAATGATGTATCTTGCCTTCGTCTAATGAAAAAGAAGACTGAAGATAAGGTTTTGTTTGATTACGAAATCATGTAAACAGTACATATTAATTCTCTCGATACACTCTAATAGGTCTGTATTATGAATGCCACTTTAACTAATCAGGAATCCCCTAAGATCTACGAACATGTAGGTACCTACAATCCAGGAAGTACTCGCCATAAAATGTTGTTAGATCCGTCAATACAATAAAATATATTTATTTGATTGAGCATGATATTACATCACATTATTGTAAATCAAATACAATCAGATATTAGAGACGGACGAACAATTCTTCATATAGTATGTACTGATTATTATTAGATATTAGCTGACCCGACAAACATTTTCCTGTAAGTACAAATTTCAATAAATAAAACGTTCGGTATTTCCCGAATTTGCCAATTTTCCAGGCACAATTTTTGTTTGAATAAAACACAATTCAAAGGATTACGAGCATTTAAAAAAAAAAGCCACGTCGGTCCAGCCGTTCTCAAGTGATGAGCTTACCAACGAACAGCATTTAATTTTTGTTTATATAGACTAGAGACGGACGAACAATTCTTGATTTTTCAAGTTGTATTTTACCTAAGTACTTTTTAATATTAAACAGGTAAGACTAAGGGAACCGGATCTTGATAATAAGCAAAGATAACACTAGGAATAAGCCTTCACAAAAAATAAGGGTTAATGAATCTTAAACTTCATTTTATTGATCAAATAGCGTTTATCTACGTCAAAATTTAGTACCTATCGAAAGGATAAAGATTAAGGAAAAGTGTTATTTGCGACAAAGTAATCCTTTGATTACAATATTGACGACGAAAGTTTATCATTCAGCCGAAAGACTTCCACTGCTGGACATAGGCCTCCCCCAAGCATCGCCACATCGACCAGTGCGCTTCTCGCATCCAGCGGATTTCCGCGACCTTTACCAGATCATCGGTCCACCTTGTGGTCGCCTACCCACGCTGCATTTTCCGGTACGCGGTCGCCACTCCAGAACCTTTCGGCCCCATCGGCCATCCGTTCTGCGAGCAATGTGCCCCGCCCACTGCCACTTAAGTTTGGCAATTTTTCGAGCTATGTCGGTTACCTTAGTTCTCCTGCGGATCTCATCATTTCTGATCACGCAGGGTAACTTCGAGCATAGCCCTCTCTGTTGCCCTTTGGGTGACCTTTATCCTTCTTATGAGGCCCATTATAAGCGACCACGTTTCAGTGCCGTAAGTAATCACTGGCAACACGCACTGGACTTTCGTCTTAAGACACTGCGGTAGTTGGGACTAAAATATATTACGTAGCTTCCCGAACGCTATCCAGCCGAGTTGGATTCGACGATTGACCTCTTTCTCGAAGTTGGACCTATGTAACTGGACAGTTTGTCCTAGGTAAACATAATCGTCGACAACTTCGAGTGTCGAGTCTCCGATCTTCATGGGAGTGGGTGTTACATGGATATTTGACATAATCTTGGTCTTATCCATGTTCATTTTAAGACCCACTCTTTTGGAAGCTCTACTAAGGTCATCGAGCATTGTACTGAGGTCGTCCATGGTCTCAGCCATGATGACTATGTCGTCGGCAAACCGAAGGTGAGTGATGTACTCGCCGTTAATGATGATGCCTAGTTCTTTCCAGTCCAGAACCTCGAAGACATTCTCCAATGCAGCGGTGAACAGTTTCGGAGAGATGACGTCTCCCTGCCTCACACCTCGCTGCAGAAGGATAGGTTTCGAGGTCTGGTCCTGTAATCGGACTGACATAGTGGCGTTTTCATACAAACACTTCAGCACTTCGATGTACCGATAGTCAATCTGGCACCGTTGAAGAGACTGCAGTACAGCCCATGTCTCGATCGAATCGAAGGCTTTCTCGTAGTCCACGAATGCTAAGCAAAGAGTTAATACGACGAAAGTTAGTATTACATAAACAGCATCATTACTTTAGTACATCGAGTTTATGGAGAAAACAGTAAACTACGTTCTGGATGCGATAAATAATGCTTTTCAAAGTAAACTTGTGGCTTATTTACATTCATGTTAATTTGCCGTCTTATTATGAACTGAAATCGATGTAAAAAATATAATTTGCATAGCTATCATAGCTGCTACGATGTCACAAACAGACAGACAGACGGATAGACTTACAGACATACAGACATAGGTTTGAAACTTATAAAACATCCTTTTTTTGCGTCGTGGGTTAAAAATAATCTTCAAACATATAACAACTCCCTTTTTAAGTCGGGAATGAAAAAAAATGCTAAACATTTTATTTTTTGTCTACTATAAAGCGCAATATGTCGTAAACTATTAGGTATAGAAAAAAATACTTACGGCAGGAATTGTAGGGAATTTAATTTTCTACAAAATTGGTCTGATCTATTTTTATTGTGAAACCCATAGGTAAGGAGTTATTTAATAAAAACTCATTTTTGGAGTCTTCAATCCAAGATTGCGAACGCGCCGAGGTTACTCAAGGTCGAAAACTTGAATTTTTCATAAGAACACCTAAATATACCACAACTGGTACATATCCAAAATTCAGGACTGACGACCTTTTGCAAGATAACCCTTTTTTGCGACCTGGCGACTGGGCAATGAAGTTAACAAACGTAATTTTAAAAGCGATGTGATTGTTTGTAGTGAGTAACTAAGGTACGTTCGAAAAATCCGTTCCTCCAAAGTAAACGAACAGCTTTTGACACACTAATAAAGTCCTTATGAAAACATGCCAGTAAAGTAATAAAACTAAAAAATGTTCTAATACGGATCCCGAACAAATATTTATTCAGCCAATAGGTAAATCCAATAAATGAGTACGTTGGATGCCGACGACAATAAACATCTCATTGCTAGCAACCATCCAATAAGGAGCTTAGTATTTACTTCACTCGTTCGTCCAAATTCATTGGAGTTCCTTTATGAACGTTACACTTGAATGGTTCAGTGAAGCGTGCAAATCTTTGTGGAGATTTTATGTAGTTTTATAATGGTTTTCGGGGATGTAAACTTTGTGGTTAGTGAAATGTATGGAGGTCTAAGACAACTCTATTTATCGTAATCAAGCTAGACAAAAAGTCCCAAACATTTGTAGTAAAAAAGGCGAATATCGTAGGCAATACTCTTCAAAAGAAATTCTTACGTATGTTTCTAAAAATACGTTTGAAGAAAATATTGTAAATTGCTCTCAATAAAAACCTCCAAGAGGTATGAGCCATAAAATGAAAAGGGGCTATAAAGTTAATTTAAGTTCTTATATTTCGCAGATTCGGTCATAAAAACTTATTCAAAGTTTGTTATAAGTAATTATTTTCGTGGAGCAAATATTTTAGACCTACATATTAAGTTTGTGATCACACAGACCGTTATTTAACACACCGTAACGACCGGATCAAAATTTAATATAAACCAGTCGGCACTTTTAGTATTATAATGAACAAGGGTAAGGGATTCCGTCGTGTGGACATAGCCTAAGCATTAACAATAATGAAGTTTTATTGACACAAGAATACAAAGTACACAGTTCATTAGTTATTGCCTAAGCAATGCTGACGTAGTGAGACTATATGTATAGGGTGACTGGTAATTAGTGACCGATACTTTAACACATGATTGTACTCATGATAACAAACAACTTTCCCAAAGAAACATCACATGTGTAACAAAAAAAAAATTTTCATATTACGAGCCGCGTTCATTCCGTAACGGTTTATTAATAAATTTTAAATGAAAAAAATAAATAAAAATAATGTTTCTTTGGGAAAGTTGTTTGTTATCATGAGTACAATCATGTGTTAAAGTATCGGTCACTAATTACCAGTCACCCTATAGAGTGGCTAACAGGACCTTTTAAACATCAGGTTTATTTCACACACTAGAATAGGAATAAGGAATATCAAACAGCGGAAAAATTCAACGGATCTTTACTAATTTTAGGTTTGAAGGGTAGTTACTTTTAGGTGAGCTTACGTAAGACATCTTAAAACTGCACAAGTCGTCGACGTTTAGGATTGTCACGAGCACACACAATATTCCGTAGTATGTATGTACAAAAGCCACGATTTGACTAGTAGCTCTCTTAGAGTATCATACTGTAGGAGAGTGGAACACGGAAAACGTACGTATTAAGTGTATTTTAGTCAATCTTCGTGACCTTTCAAGGAAAACAAGTCAATTTCTCCAACGTGATCTTTTGTTTTGTGACAACAATTGTTTCCTTATTACGTTAATATTTCATGTAGGTAGGTACACACACTTTTGTTCAAAGCATATTATCAGAGCCTGTCTCGAATGCAGCTATCTTACTTTATAAAATAGTAGGTATATAAGGTTTTGAAATCTGAATAGTGTAAAGCTTTTATTGAATTAGGTTATGATGGGGCTGGCATGGTCGTGTTGTCTGAAATGGAATATTTTAACCTTATGTAGTGATTCAGATATCAGACTTAGAGGAATGACGTCATATTAAAAAATGTTTAGGTATTCATGTACTATCATAATATACCCATAATTTTATTTGGCCGGCTACTTAACTTTTTGGTCCATTTTGTCAGATGTCCTTTATAATAGTTAATAAAAAAAAATTAGGTACATGTGTTCCATCTATCCACTAGCAACATGTTTAACGACGTATTTTTTGTCGGTGGTAATATAATGCTCGTTTTAATGTTTTACTATTGGCTACAAGATATAAAATCTAGCCTGGCTGTGACAGAGATCAGTCAGGTGAAATCTATAAAAGAGAGAGAGAATAAAAGAAAGATAAACACGAAAGACATGGTCGAAGTGGCGATGCTTGGGGGAGGCCTATGTCCAGCAGTGGACGTCTTTCGGCTGAATGATGATGATGAAACACGAAAGAAAGTAAACCAATGTGTGATTTACTTTCTTTCTTGTTTATCTTTCTTATCATAACTATATCGAAAACTCATGAAATTGACTAACAATGTCTAAACTAAACGACGCCGCTACCTTCGGTACCTAATCTTTCAACGAAACGTAGACCTACTAAAATAAACCGTAGTTCTAATAAGTCTCTTGTCTTTGGATTCCAGGGTGATTCAGGCGGGCCCCTTCTATGCAAGGACCCTAATGACGCGATGCGCTGGTACGTCGGCGGCATCGTCTCTTGGGGCATCAAGTGTGCCCATCCCCGCTTACCTGGAGTCTACGCGTACGTGCCCAAGTTTATACCTTGGATACATCAGCAGATCGCGCAGTATAATGATGATAATGCCAAGTCCGAAGACATATAAGGAGGGGAAAAAAATCATAGGACATCACTTTGGAATACGTATACCACGGATAGCCGCATTTATATTTTCCGGAAAATTCCAAATTACGTTAACCACAATATACACATTTATATACTTTTTTTACATAATTGCTGACATTACAATGGAAAATAACTCTTTACACATCATGTTTCTGGGTTTAGGTCTAGGTATATTTAAGAAAATCAGACAAGAAGTTCATAATATAATTTATTATTCTGAAGTGGTGTCAAATTGAACTTGATATTATACGACTCTGCACGTTTTGCAGAGAACTAAGATTATGACAAATGATGACAATAAATATGTAATGAGGACAATAAATACTCAACGCTGACAATAATAAAATAATTATATACAATCGTAAAATATAGTAGGTAAGTCAATTTTTCAAGAAAATCGACATATTTATACAATAAATATATACAAGAGTGCTGACGCATATATTATTATGTGTCTTGGGGAGTTGACTTAAATATTAGTTTCGACTCTGACATATGGCTAAATATTTTCACATATCACTCGTATATCGCGTGATGTAAATTATTTGAAGCTGTGATAGTAAATCATTTATTATGAAGCGAAGAAGTCGATATTGTATTGAAGTTTACCCGTGACTTGAAAGTTGACTTTACATTTGACTGGACGCAACTTGCGTCCCTCGATACTTTTTCTCGGGGTACTCAGTCATATATCAGTGACATAGATATAACTAAAATTATATATTAAAACTGTTTTAAATAATGTGAATTTTATAATATGTAAGCTGCTTTTATAAGTAATGTAGTGTTCTCAAAGCTTTAGCAGACTTTTAGGAAGATTTTTTATATGGTACTATGATTTTTTGATTTCTATTCTGTGTTAGACACTAGTGTGGAGGAAAAACCTCATTTGTCATGCGTGATCATGAATTTATCCAATCTATTAGGCAAAAGGGTCATCTCTAAGTTTTGGACGAGTTAAGGTCACGAGTGACAAATCTAGACGTCCGTAATATTTAAGTGTATGTTTGTTTGATGTTTGATGTTAGTAGTTTTAGGGGAAAGTGCTTTTATAGAATAAAATTAAATCCCATTCAAATGGATGCAGGTTAAAAAAAATGACAATCATTGTTTCATAAAGAAATAGATGTTAATATTATGCTGTTCTAAAGTTCTTCCTCAATGACAATAAATTATAAATGTCGGGTGTATTTGCGATGAAATCGTAACAATGAAATAATATTTATAAATTAAATCCAATGATAATATACAATTTAATTGAAATCTTTGACTTAAAATGGTCTGTTTAATGTGTCATTAAGTCACCTGTGGTAATGCGTTTTGTCGATATAAGACCAAAAAGCTATTTGACAGAATAATATGACAATAATAATTTTTGAAAGTATATTTACTATCTGACGTAGTATAAGCTTTGTTATTATACAATTTAGATACTTCTGTTTCAGGATTATTTCTAAAAATAGGTAGTGTGTCATTTTTAAAACCTTGAAATTAATGGAACTTATAATAAATAAATTAGAGAAATAGCTTTAATAGATTTTAAGAAGTCATAATATTATTAGATATAGTAGATGTAGGTGTGGTATTTTTAAATTCAGGAAAATTTATACTTAGTTCCTTTTATACGGGTAATGTTTTGATTTATCGCGTGATCTCTTAGATGTTCTGCGATCCAAATTTGGGGTTTCTAAGAAAACGTCGTTATAGCACAAAGCTATGCTCAAAGTAAAAATAGTTATATTTATATAAGCATAGAATGAAGTAAAAATTATAGCGATGTGACCATGAATGATTTCAAACGTGTTGTTCATATCTCATGCTCTGAAAGAGTTTCGTTGTTTACCTCAAAAGCTGGGAGAAAGTGCGTCTTTTGTTTAAAATCGAACTAAGTTAGATTTTCTCTATAATCTCTCTACATATTCATGTTTTTTTAAATCCTTTGTTTCGTACTCGATGGCAATGGAACAACTGTATACAACTTTTTTTTTTTTAGGATTCCTAATATTACCTATTAATTGATTTAATCATTGTAACTAGGTGAATAACAAAATAAAACCATTTTTTCGTCGAAATAAATTAAATAAATGACGATAAAAATAAAACCGCAAACAAATAGAATAAAGACTCGTAACTTATTTTCGTTTAGTCGAGGTAAGGCTGTACCTATGGTTTTAGGATCTTTGCATGCCTACATCGGGTAATAATACTGCAACAACCATCCATCAGTCGACAATGATATTATAATCTATAGGTGCGTTGCTCGCGCCCTCGCTGCACTCGTGCGCCTTAATATCTCAAGTGAAATTGACAACTTTCATCCCTTGGCTAGCAATCTACTATTATTGGCTTATGAGGCGGTGGTGAAATTAATCAACTATGAAATACTCGTATAAAATACAAACTCGGCAGTTTTCATAGTATATACCTATCATTTGTTTGTTTCATTAATATACCTACTCGATACCTAATTCTGCAAATTAATACTCCATCTCTGCATTTTAGTACTCATCTTTGCAGAGAGGTCTATGGGCTACTCATGGCTCAACTTTCGTTCTAAACATGGCAAGTGGTGTCAGTCAATTGGAAAACTTAGTTCATGTTCACATCGCACTAAATATACTACATTTACATGGAAGTATGGTTGTTGACTACTTATGAGTCTCCTTCTCAACTCGAGCTTTCTACTAGTGTTATGAGAGGTAAAAATATATATATGAATACATAAATTATTCTATCAGATATTTAAACTATCAAATTTATTATCATAATAAAAGGAGTTAGGTTGAAATATTATTTGATAAAAATAATTATTAATATTATAACGATTGTTTTTATGTAAGAATCATCCTTTTCTATGTAGTGACTGAATTAAACTTACTTGAAAATGAGAACAGAATGAAAAAATGCAAACAAACTTTACGAATATCCAAACATATAAAGTTACAACCTAATGGAAATTATTTGATCTGTTCTTGTTTTCATAAAGCCTAGATGTAATAAATAGTAAGTTAGGTAGGTATAATAAAGTAAATTAGTATCTATTAGGGCCATGCTTTAGTGTTCTGTGACATCTTATGATACTTGTGATCTTTGCATTATGGAATCTGCATTATAGTACTCGGTACATTTGCTAAGTTTATTTTCTACTCGCCTTTATGATTGCGATTTTCTATTAATATAATTTAAATAATTGGCAAAATTACATATTCTGTCTTCTATTTAAATAAATATACGGGTAAATTGGGAGGATGGTATAGTAGAGTAGAAGTACAAAGGCTGATAAAGGAACAAAGTAAAATGATTCAAGGAACGAAGATCACTTATTGAACAACTTAGTACTAACAAAGTAGGCGAAGGTTTTTTGGTTTTACTAAAATTACAGAATTTAATATGAGGTATACTGTATTTCGATAGTCTTACTTTAAAAGTTGAGTTAGACGATAGAAAATCTTACACATTTTTTCATAACTTCAAGCATATTATAGTAACATCCTATTGATCTACAACCAGTAAATATTTATAATTGGAATGGAAGGAATGCATCTTCAATATTAATTTATGTTAGGCGAGCACTTTTCATTTCTATTAGTCTGTCCAAGTTACTTCTGTAGTAGCGAAGCTTATTTTATAGAGATGTGTCTCAAACGAAACTAAGTTCGTTAATGAATTATAAATAAACATAAAAATGCATTGGTATTTGGCTTTATATAGAACATGTGTGGAATATGCATGTTCAGCTCTTAATGTTTATATGAACGTAGTTTTACATGTTTAAATGTACATGTATCGCGTATATTGTATACTGTTGTAGATTATAATTGCTGTTGGAAAATAAAATATATGGTAGACTAAATTGTGTCGTGTTCAAAGCATATCTTCTCTGAGTCAGCAGGTTTGACTCCAACCCATAGTTATAGGTAATAAAATTATTAGATACATACGTATTTGTAAAGAAATAGTGACTATCGTAATTAGCGACAATAAATATTTTGATAATGAACAAAAATACTTATATATAATTCTAAATTTCTACTTGTGGTTACCTAGTGGTTAAGTTTTCATACAAATAATTACTGAAGACATAATCATAAATTAAAAATACCTATCAGTATAAGAAACAGTAAAAAACAAAGTTGGGATAAAGAGAGTTGGACATAATGAAGACCTAACCACTAAATATCCCTGAACAACTTTAGATCAAGCTTGGAACTTGAATTATATTGCTTTAGTCTATATCGTTTGTCAACCATTTCTTTGTCCTACATAATTTCATCGAAGCCATGCATTACAGGTTAAAATAACGGTTGTGTATTTAATGTTTAGTGGTGTTTACGTCACTAGTATGACGTCACTGTTTAGTGCTCGCATCGGTGTACACTGGCCCCTATTGAATGTTGATCGTTGTAGAAAAATATTTATTAGATATTAATGAGTGTTTCTTTTTTAACTAATATTATATTATACATCTACTAAATGGATATGAAAACTTTGCCTCATTATTTTATAGTAACAACAAATGTTAGTACACTGTCAATGAACGAACGAAAAGTATGAATATAATTTCTCTCTATGCTTAGAAAAATCTATGAAATTATAAAGTAGATATAATATTTCTTTCAGAATCTATCTGGGCTGGTCCTCAATTATAATAATTTTAAGATATAAGTATGAGAGCTTATTCCTTTGACAGTGTAGTTGCATAATTTTATTTGAGACTCATTTCGACTCTGTTGAAATCTTTAGATATTTTTATACCTATGTAAGTCTAACGAAAAATTTAGATATTGTCAATTTCTTGCCAACGAGTATTGTATGCGCAAAAATATCAATTAATCTCAATTACATTATACTACGTAACATATTTTGTTGATGTTAAAAGTATCTCTTATTAGAAACAAAATAAGATATGATCACTTGACGATAACAAACAAAATACAACGCTGTAATACAAACTCTTAACAAAAAGTTATCAATAATTTAATCATGGCAGAGTTCAAACAACCATGGAAATTAGAAAACGATATTAATAAAAAATAAATATGTTTTTGGTGAGAGATATTTTGAAGATGATGAAGACAATAAAAGTGATCGGACAATATTTAGACGGGAGTTAGTCCGTAGCCTAGTTTGTTGATTTATCCAACTTTTGTATTTTTCCAACATCTAGACTTATGAATCAACCTTCGTAGTTTAGATATTTGTCATTAAGAAGTTAGGTTGGAGTAATAATTGGGACTGTTTTTGACAGAAAATATAATATTGAACGTATTTCTTACAATGTAACTTTTTTTTCAAAATGGAAATACCTTATAGTCTAGCACGAAATATACTATTTTGATTTGTATACATAACCATAATCAGTATGTTACTGTCCCACTGAGCACAGTTCACCACGCTGCACGAAGGCAACCGTTCAACCGCTAGGCTATCACTGCTGGTATACATATACAATGTTAGTCGGAAAGGGGATACTAATCCGAAAGGGTGTTAAAGTACCTACACATAATAATAACTTTTGTTATACAACTTTCCCCAAAAGTCAATAGTTGATGAGAAATAGCTGTTCAAAGATTTCATTAAAAAAATTCTAAAATCTATCTATTCTTAGCTATGATCAGCTGTATAAATTAAATTTTAGGTCATATTTGAAGTCACGAATTAGAAGCTCCTTTTTCTGAATACGTAACTACAGTAGGGATGAAGATTTTTTGAAAAAACTTAAATAGAAATCATTTTTTTATGGAAATACAAGTGATTGAATTTCGAAATTTTAACACTTGCTTTAAAACAGTCATCAGTGATACTTTAAGTGGCCCGCGGATTAGTAGCCCCTTTCTGAGTAACCTTGTATGACTATAACACAAGTGATTTTGTTTGTTTTATACTCTAATGTTTAAATGTATGTTTCTCTATAAAATTAAACATAATTATATTTCGTAAAAAACCCATGCTCACACCCTCTTCACCATTTTATACATATAATAGTCAAACGGTACCTACTACTTACCGTAGTTGTCCCTTTATTACTTTAATCTAACAATTACATATAAATATGTAGAAACGTAATAGATACGCACAAATTACTCTGTACTATAAAGCCACTATTTTAGACGATTTCCGTTTATATACTTACAAGCTCATTACTGTGGAATATACTAGATACATGTTTATTATATCGATGTTATGTGTGCTAGGAAGATGTTGCTTTCAAAGCTGTTTGTAATTCCTGTTTTTATACGATTCTGCAAACATTTATGTGTGATATAATTGTGATTATAAATTATTATAGTTTTGAGTATTATATACCTACAGTTTGGTAAAGGTCTTGTATTGCAAAGAGATAGTATTGCAGACAACTCAAAAAAACATTGTTTACTAACGGTCGTTTTCAATAACCTATCTACTGGCGGTTTGCCATACTAGAGATAGAAATTTGACACTACTTCTATGGAGCTTATGTCAAATTTGACACTACTTCTATGGAGCTTATGTCAAATTTGACACTACTTCTATGGAGCTTATGTCAAATTTGACACTACTTCTATTTTAGGTGTCTAATTATATTAATTAAGTTGTGTGATTAATGTGAATGATGTTCGATTTACTATTACACATTATTTATTATCCCGAAACCCCACTTTGAGCATGTACTTTACTAACTACGGCTCGATGTACTTCGAGACGGCTTCCCAGGTAGAGACGGACCCCTTACCCCTTCTATGGAGCTTATGTCAAATTTGACACTACTTCTATGGAGCTTATGTCAAATTTGACACTATTTCTATGGAGCTTATGTCAAATTTGACACTATTTCTATGGAGCTTATGTCAAATTTGACACTACTTCTATGGAGTTTATGTCAAATTTGACACTACTTCTATGGAGCTTATGTCAAATTTGACACTACTTCTATGGAGTTTATGTCAAATTTGACACTACTTCTATGGAGTTTATGTCAAATTTGACACTACTTCTATGGAGTTTATGTCAAATTTGACACTACTTCTATGGAGCTTATGTCAAATTTGACACTATTTCTATGGAGCTTATGTCAAATTTGACACTATTTCTATGGAGCTTATGTCAAATTTGACACTACTTCTATGGAGTTTATGTCAAATTTGACACTACTTCTATGGAGTTTATGTCAAATTTGACACTACTTCTATGGAGTTTATGTCAAATTTGACACTACTTCTATGGAGCTTATGTCAAATTTGACACTATTTCTATGGAGCTTATGTCAAATTTGACACTATTTCTATGGAGCTTATGTCAAATTTGACACTACTTCTATGGAGTTTATGTCAAATTTGACACTACTTCTATGGAGCTTATGTCAAATTTGACACTACTTCTATGGAGCTTATGTCAAATTTGACACTACTTCTATGGAGTTTATGTCAAATTTGACACTACTTCTATGGAGCTTATGTCAAATTTGACACTACTTCTATGGAGTTTATGTCAAATTTGACACTACTTCTATGGAGTTTATGTCAAATTTGACACTACTTCTATGGAGTTTATGTCAAATTTGACACTACTTCTATGGAGCTTATGTCAAATTTGACACTACTTCTATGGAGCTTATGTCAAATTTCTATGTATGTAAGAAAAACCGCCGATGGATAGGTTAAAAGGGCCGTAAATTGTCATATTGCACTCGTTTTGTGAACACATTTCCTATAGTGCTATTTTAGTTCTAAGTTTGGTGTACTTAGTTGAAATATGTAAGTTTAATGAGATACTGGTGTTTCGTTCTACTTTTGATAAATTTATTTAAAATGCCTACAAATGTATAATGTCGTCATCGATGATTTGATAAGCTATTGATTTAGTAAATTTTATCAACAAAGTCTGCAGTAGCTTTGCATTACGATCAACTTTACGTAAAATTCCTTCGAACTGGTTTTTCGCACAAATTCGAGCCAGTTCTTATTATTATTATATTACATTAATATTATTACAACTCATATTTAAGTTTACATCATAGAACATTTAGTATTGCGTCGTTAGTTTGTCATTGTGGCGAGCCGGGAGCGTGTCGCTTGTAACCCCCTTGTGTAGCTTTACTTTGTTCCTCAAGCTTGGATTAAATATTACAATAAATAGCTGGTTTTATTTCGATACCAACAAACCTAACTTTTCACACATAACCTTGACAAGTTATTGAACGTATCAGGTCCAGAGATCTTGGCAGTACCTACTATGTTGCAAGCCCATTATCAATATAGTTGCCCTTCCACTCAAATGTGTGTATTTCACACCCGGAAACTTCAAAAAAATGTATGTCACCCCTCCCGTGCCGCTCCCATACCCCAGGCACCGCCTCAGTTAAGCGCTACACCTATAGTTACACGTTCACTCCGTAATTGTTAGGGCAAATAATTGTCCAGCGACAGAGTAGAACCACGAATTGCTGTAAGTCGATCTATGTAGCGATGTGATTTCACTAGTATCACTACTATCAGTGATAAAGTAATAGGACACCAGCGGCGTCTCAGGTGAGTACAGAGTCATGCATCTTGAAAAATTGAAACTACAGTAGTAATTGAATTAATATTTTACTAATGGATACAATATAGTTACATTAATCAACAATAGGTATAAATAACTAGGCGTCAGCCGCTACCTACTTAGACGTGGTACATTTCCATTAAATATTCGAGCATTTAATAAGGTAGATGACAGATATAAAAGGCGCCACAATCGAATGGGCACCCGAATTTTTTGTAAAAAAAAAACATGTTTGTTTTAAATATCATAAATTCGCTTATCTGTAATGAGTATGAATGAAATAGGGTTTTATACACGCATTTTGAGGTTGTTATTTGTAATTTTTGCCAATGACGATAATGGCGCCCTTATATCATCTAACTCGTAAAAAAATGCCAGCTAGTGTTGAGAAACATTCATACATTTGTATTATAAGTATTCTAGAGGGACTTCTAGAACTTTGATTTCTCAACACCAGCGACACGTCACTGCGGCCCATTTAGTAAAATCAGTGGGTCTGCGTTATTATCGAGATTTTTCAAACTCTACGCCGATATTACTTTTGGGCTAAAGTGTATTTACGCAACGGGACGTATAAGAACACTAAATTTTACTAACCCTTCTGAGTATACATATAAAAAAGAATAAGGTCACAAGGTTTGTAATAACGAAAAAATATACATCCAACACAGAATATGTATATTTATACATAGGTATATAGTTTCCTTATCCATAAGATTGCGTAAATAAACTATGCCCTTGATTTTACTCGAACTTATTAGACGTAACTTGTTAATACTGCTACAATCGAATATCCATAGCTAAACTAAATAATTCCTACATCGAGGACCGTTTTGAAGGCGCTAGTCTGAAGAGGATTTATTATTGTAGTTTACTATATTTATAGTTTTTAATATTGACTGATGCGCAATGCATTTCAATTGACTTTTGTGTACAGGAAGTAATATTAAACCCTTAGAATAAGTACTAAAGCATAGAAGCCGCCTCAGTACTTGAAAAACGTACAGGGGCATCTGTCAAATAAGAGCAATTTCGAGATTTTGAGCCAAAGCCTAGCTACCAAATTAAATTGCCCGCCACTAGTACCCCCTGTCAGACGGCAACGACATTTTAAATTTTGTCGTATAATACTTGTGTCAGTGGCGCGGTGATTTGAAAAAATATTTTAGTCTAGAATTTATATTTAATTAATTGTGTTTTGTATATGTGCACATTGTTCTTATAAATAAGAGTGTGCGCTACGTCCTGAATAGTAAAAAAATGTAAATCTCGCAAGGGATGTACAAAAAATCAAAGTGAAAATATCAGTTTCCACAAGTACGTAGTATTTTTATGTTTATTCATAGATTTTCCTTTAAATATATTTCATTATACATTAAATAAGTAAAAGTAAGACATTACCTTTTAGAAGAAGTAAAATAAATAAGTATAAACTATCTAAATCTTATCTATTTATCAATATGAATATTCGCCAAAGAAATTATTAAAGGGGTGCGAAAATTGTATCGATAAATCTATCGACAACGTGATTTTTGTGTTAGGTTTAATTAATTAGGTACCTATTTATACTTTTTTTTTTCATTTAAGTTTCCCTGTGACGAATATTTTCGAAATAAATTGATTGCCGTGGTAGCTCACGAAATTGGTTGGGTTCCAAGAAAGCACCACAGAATTTGCTCCAGCCATTTCACTTTATCTTCTTTTACTCGTTCTGGCAAATGGCGGAGACTGAAGGAGGACTCTATACCAACATTATACATTCAATCTAAATTTAAAAGCCTAAGTTCTTATTGAATTGCATGTCTACAGGAAATAAAAGAATTCGAGTAATTTCTTTAAAAAAAATTGGGACAGATTAACCCCGCACTGGATTTAGCTTGATTGAAAATAAAAAAATAAAAATCTTTTTTTTCTTGCAACATTACGTTCGACATCTTCTTTCGGCCATTCATACAATAGACTATTTCAGATAATATTTCATTGTCTTGTTTATCTTTCAAATAAATGCTGTTAATACAGTCGTAATCTTCAAGCCTGATAGATTAGGAGAACAGTGAATCTAAACAAAATTAACGTACCTAGGTATTAAATAAACGATGATTAACTTACTTCTCAATCAGTTTGCATTTGGTGCCACTAAATTTTACACCTCTTTACCGTAATTATCTTTAAAATCTTGTATTTTTAGGGATGCCGTTTTTTTATAGATAGAGTGATTCAAGAGGAAGGTTTTAAGCTATTAAACGTATACGTGCGAAGCCGGGGCGGGTCGCTAGTTATATATAAAACAATCATTATTTTGTTTAAAATTTCCAGCGCCTCGAAATAGACAACTTACCTGAGACCACGTGGCGCCGATCTAGTGACAGAAAAAAACGTGCATGTCCAAGTACATTACAAGGAATACTCAATAATAATGTATTTAACTTTTGTGAAGCTTTTAGTAATTGCAAATTAAATAATAGACATTTATACTTAAACGATGACTTTATTTATTGATAGCGATAATAACAGGACCAGTCGAAGTGATGATGCTCGGGAGAGGCCTACGTCCAGCAGTGGGCATCTTTCGGCTGAATAATAATGATATTATGACTTTACTTTTGTCATTATAACTTTCTAAGAAGTAAGTATTTAAATGTACTATGGCAATATCCGGCATAACTGTTATTTGGTTGACACAATCATAGTCACCTTCTTTCGGTCTTACAATACCACTTCAGATATTTCGTAATATACATTATACGATGACTTTATTTTATCGATAGCTATAGTCTAATAGTGTGAATACCCTCATCCCTAGTCTCTGTACAAAAGGTTACAAAATTAATTTTTACGGCCTGTCAAAAGTTTATCTTTTCCGCTCTGACAACAGCGAGTCCGCCATATGAGTAAATAGCATGGCTATATTTTGATTCGTTTATGCTAAGTAGCGCTCCTTCTATGCTTTAGTACTTATTCTAAGATTAAACCTAATTATTTAGGTAGGTATAGGGTTGCCATCCGTCCGGGTTTCCCCGGATTTGTCCTAGTTTAGTAGGGCGTCCGGGGAGGTTCTCAAAAAATATCCGGGTGAAACCCGGACGCCCGTGGCATTGGCAGTTTTGTTCGTTTTCTATTGCAGCAAGACATTATACAGACTTGTATTTTGGCTATATAAATTTTATAAGATTTTTTTTGCAATTTTTTCAAGGGCTTCCGGGGAATAATCTCGATTTCGACCAAATGTCCGGGGTTTTTGAAACCTTTGTCCGATGTCGATATTTAGGTGATGGCAACCCTAGGTATGTACCACGGGGTAAGTATCTACTCCATACAGTGACACGAGAATATGACTTAGCCAAGTTTTAAGGGCAGCTCGGAACAGTGTCTAAGAGTTTTAAGGCAGCTAGGGACATTACTCCCCTGCGTTGGAAGACTGTATGGAGTGGCTAGACTGTTTTAGTACAGTAATAAAGTGGGTAGCTAAAATCTGGTTTCAGAGGATAAAAGGAAGTCGCAGCAACAAACTAGAAATTACACTTTGTAGAGGATAATGGAATAGTTAAAGTGTGCGCTGATGCACGCACGTGAACTTTGTTTGAGTAAAGCGAACTAATATTATCCCCCGGTACGCTAGGCTAAAGAAGAATAGTCAATTAATAATTCAACTTTTATTACTTATTAGGTTATTTTTCATTTGAAAGAATAATTTCGTTGATAGGTATATCAGAAGATCAATCAGTGGTGTCTTACAAAACGGTCCCCCTATGAAGCATGAGTTTAAAATAAAATAGTCGCACAACATCCAAGTTCAGTCTTGAGTATTTTCTCTAAATTGACTAATCGATTGATCTGTTACAGTAATTACATTTACATACGAATTTGTAAGAGAAATTAATGAGCGTGTACTAAAACTGTAAAAATATTAAAATATGCTCATGCTTTATAATAGGTATACCTAAAGTTAATAAAAATAACTGTTTAAAACTTTAAATTGTGATGTTAAAAGTTTTTTTCCGTTTTTAGTTTCATGTCATCCAAAGCTATTCTGTGTATTCGATTATGAATTTTATTAATATACAAATAAATTCTAAACATCACATATACACTGTAATAACGTATAAAAAATATTGTTTAACTTATAAAATAACATTATGCTAAATTAAAGTTGACAAAGCCTCAGATTACGACAAAATAAAGTTAACATACAGTCTCAATAGAGGAGTATTATGACAAATCACGTAATGTATATTCAGTACATATAATATAATACACACAATATATATAACTGCGCACGCATGCATGCGCACGCGCACGCTCGCACGATGACGTAAGCGTAATCGCATTTAAAATATTAAATATTAGATTACCGAATTATTCAGCTACTTCGCATAATGTTCGACATTAATTGTATTTATTCACAAAACTAATACGTGAATAATGTTCTAATTATTATATTAATGAAGAAATAAAATCTAAAATAATGTAAATATTCGTCTGGAGTTTATTTATAATGTAATACTGTGTTTACATACATACAAATTGGTCCATATCTGTCACACATCTAGTAAACTATAAAAAACATCGTTAATACGAAGGATACTACGAAGGGTGGGCTCAACAAATCACTATTCTTTACGCTATCCCAGCACTTGGTTTAATTGTTAGCTTTGTAGGATTCAACTACTGCAAATTAACAGTCCAATCGTTACATTCTTGGGATAAAATACCGCATGGGCGACAATAGGAAAAGAAATACCAATTATTAAACAAACTGCAAGAACAGATGTTAAGAGCATGTGAGAGATATAGTCCTTATTCAACACCCGAGTCCTACCATAATAATTACAATCGACGTTATTACAAATTGACAGTACTCAAGGCTTTAATATACAATCAACTATACAGTATACAAATGAAACGACTAAATTCTTTATACCTATATCAACAATTACTTCTTAAGTATATTTTGAAATAAATGTGTTGAATAATTTTAATTATTTTTTACAAGAAATTGTCTGGCAGTTATTTATGGATACCTAAATTCTTTCTTCACGATATCTCTACCTGGTAAGGACACATTATAATAATTTTGCTCGACTTACTAAAAATTGTCGACTTATCGATACCGTGTATGCATGTTGACCAGATGCCTGTTAACTTTAGTTCCTCACAAATATCAGTCTAGTCAGTACTTATTATAAACGACTGAGAAGGATTAATTGATTCATTTCAAAACCTTGTTTATAAGTTAGGTAACCAATACTAGCTTTTTTGAGAGCATAGCGTCATCACTTTCTTGCACACATCATAGAAACATTTCAAAGTGTTATTGTTGAAGTTTGGGTTCAGTAATATTGAGAAAACTATTTAGAACTACGGTCCAGACGATTTCTTACACAAATTAATACAGTATAGTATCATATTTTTATAAAATAATATGATCATTTAAACATAATACATAAATCTACGTAAATACTATCTTATATGGAGCCTCAAGGCAGCTTTGCAGATAAAATATAAATTTATATCAACAAATTATATAGGGTCGAAATTATTCAGTGGCTGTAAAAGGTACTTTTTTAGAATATTTTTTTAGTTATTATCTAGCAAATAACCAACATCAGATTTGAATTAACAACTTTTTCTATTCTATTTAAGACTAAGGAAGTTTGACTTCAATATTCAATAATTCAAAAGCGTTTATATAATTTTGTGGATATAATGTAATAAAATGCATAATTAAAGCATATATAAAGACACTTCAACAGCCATTGAACAATACCCTGTATAGGAAAATCTATGATTTCAATAACATATCAGTGGCGACGATATAATTCATTTACTTAAATTTAATGATATGAAGCAAGCGCAAAAGTTTACTGATTCCAAACAATTTAAAATATTATTATAATTTTCATATAGGTACATACATAATTCTAATAATATAATATAATACCTCTACACGCTTAACATATAGTTCATATTAATGTTGATAGATGAGTTGTCAGGTGTCTGTGATCAATTGGATAACAAACAATGAGTTGATGGCGCTACTAGTGTATATAGCAAGGCAATTAAATCGCTAATTATGTTAATGAAATATTAATTACAAAAAATATTCATATTCATCTGAAATATTCATAATTTTGTGCGACGTTGCCGTTTGACGCCACATTATGGAACCGTATCAGAATGTTTGATACAAGTCACACACATACAACACATCTATCAGATTAATGTGAAGTCTATGCCACAAATTTTCGATACTTTTCAGTCGTTAAATAGCCTCTTTCGAGAAAATATCACGCACACAATGTCTACCGCTAACAATATGGAAACGATCAAACGTTTAAAAATCTTTGGTGTGTTGAGTACTATTAGTTACTAAAATGAGAATTTAGGTGAATATTATGTAATCATCCATACTATTATTTCGCTTCAAAGTCAATTTTCGCCTAGTTATAACATTTTGCTTTCGGATATTGCAAAACTTTTATACTATACTGAAAAAAGTGAGTGAACTTCAATGTTTTCTCGACTTTTAAACGATTTATGAATCAATACTTTTTTGCATGATGTTCAAATAACAACACTTACTTATGACAAAACCATGTCAATACGGGCAAAATGCTAGCTACTGATAGTTATATTACGTACTTCATAGTAACTAACTATATTTTTGTACAAAATGATTAGGATGTTACTTATTCAAGGGTACTCCTTATCACTCAAAATGAAAGATGTTGGATTATAAATAACGATAGGTGATCACAAATAAATAATCTAATGGCCTGGCATTCATGTATTACATTCGGGAGGCGATTGATTTGTTGTTGTAGCAATAGAATAACAATCACAATCAACTTATACCAGGCGCAGCTCTCAAGCCTGAAATAGCGTTTATTTTGCAAATACCCTAGTCCACAATAGAATCATTTATCATAAATGGAACCACGTAATTTCATAAATCATTTGTAATCGCCTATCGCTAATATTAATGTCGTATTAACAATTGTGTGTAGCACAGAATAACTAATCCTCCGTGGATATGGAATTATCTATGAATTATTAGCTATACTGTGGCATAAATTGCAGGGTTTCTGCCTACCGCTTACGAGGACATTTATGTTAATTATACATAGTTATTTGTCGATCGTCATTGTTAAGATAGAGATATTAAAATTTAACAAAGTGATTCTAGACATGCAGTTTATAAGGTATTTTGGATCGGAATGGACAACCTTAAATTAATAGACGCTTTGAGTTTAGACTTATAAAGAAATTGGTAAAGATTGATAAGGGAAGTGTGCAGTGACGTGGAAGACTGAACAATTTCGAGTCAATTTTACAAGTCGACTATATCAATCTAAAAATGGATAATAATAATGCATACCTCTACACACTTCCCATTATTGAACAATAGATCAGATAAATGCACACGTGAACAATTGTAGAACCTCAAAACGTGTTTGAACAATTTAAATTAATTAAATCGTTCTTCTAGAATAGAATGTTTCTGGAAAACTTCAAGCAAGAAATAGAAGATTCTCAAAGGTATGTACAGGGAAGACGAGGGTGTAATATTTGTAAAACTGTTCAGCATTTTTACAAATTTGACCCTTATAACGATAGAGGTAAGATTCAAAAATATATTTGTAAGAGACAACAGTGCTACGTTTAAATTTTTAGTCTTTTAACATTCGCTGTTTATGTTCGAAGTGTTTAGGCCTTTAACTTAAATATAATATTACTGTTTTATATCCAAATCATCGTCGAAATTATATTAATAAAATATTATTATAACATTGACCGAGGCATCAGATTTCATTCATTTCGGACTTCCTTATTAAATCGGGATCTTTATTATTGGAATCAATTGATAAAACTTAAACATTATATTTTAGCAACGTCCATTACGAACATTTTAAAACCACTTGTTGACTATTATTTTTCGTCCATCGTATAAACTTGAGTCCGTCCTACAAACACTACTACTGACATGTATTATCCTCTTACATAAAACAGTTAAGTAGCGCTAACGTAGCGCTTTAGCATTTTTTAAATTAACGTACATACAAGGCATGGTACAAAATTCTAATCACTACAGTCAAACTAAAATGAGGTATTTATTACATGGATTACTAATGGATGATTAAAATGGAAAATCTATTTTTTTATTACATAATTCCGTCATACATTTATTTTGATATTTCTTCATTCATTGATATCACCTGAAACTCCACTATCACTTCAAAATCTCCGTCATCGTCAAACAATAAAAACAAGTTCCAAATGAACAATCCATTAGTTGTACACGTAACCTCTTACCAATAACCTGTTAGTTCAACTAAATACTTGTAATCAATAATAGGCCTTATAATTACCGCGCTAAGGATCTAATTGGACTGCTGTATGGACGCGAGGAAGGCGGGGTCCACCGACGCCACCTTCGCCGTGAGGAACGCGTGCATGCAGAACAATAAGCTCTGCAGGATCTGGCATTCTAGCTCCTGAAATATTTATTGTTTGCTTCAGATATAATATACCTTCAGGTAACAGACAAACAAAATATATTAAATACAGTTCTCTTCCCTTAAGCCCACAAATAATGGAAAGCAGTAAAACTTACTTACTTTGCAAAAAACCAACTGCTTGATTGATTGAAAGCTCTAAAAAGCGAAATTATAATAATATGACCCTACATTAGATAAAATATTTTTTTATTTATTAAAAGGCTTTGCCGTTTAGCGACCATATCGCTCAATGAGAATACATGAGAAGCAACATCTAGTTCACCCACTATGTGGAAATTCGGTTTTGGTTAGGTCAGGAAGATGATCGAGGGGTACCTTAGAATATTACATTCAAAATTAATTACCTTAGTTTCAATAACTTTCGTCTCCGAATCTTGGAAATGGAGTTTTAGTTTAGATTTTCCATCATCGCTTGATCCTCGGAGCTGAGAAAACCTGAAATAAGAATCATAATTGAATGCCAGTCTGTAACTGTTCGACTGTGGATTGACGATTTCAAATCATTAAAGTCCAAGTATCCTCACGATGTTTTCCTTTACTTTATGATGTTTAAGATTAACTTAGAAGGTATATTTGTATGATATTGAAAAAGTCAAATTGATACATGCCTGGGTCTAAACCAGTTTGGTATATTGTATAGTTAGTACCTATATGCCCACACGGGCTTGGCCCCGGGGGTGCCCTCGCTGAGTGAGAACCCCGCCGCCCAGTCCAGCGTGAGGCCGGCCGCGCGCCCCATGTGTACTACCGTGAATGTCTTCTTCTGTAACAAAATAAAACTACGTTTACGTTGTGGTCTAGATTTCTTGAACTGTGCTTTGTATAGAGTCATTTTGTATGGAATTTCTATGAACTTTTTACAAGCCCATCTGACTGCATGTCATAAGTTGGTCGATTTTTGGCTATGAAAAGTTTTTTATTTCTTAAATATCGCTAAAGAATCTAATAAATTTATTTACTTTACTACACTATTTTATCTTATTATTCATACAATATTTACACAAATAATATTTACATAATTACAAATAAAGAAATATATATCCTAATAAAACTATAAACTAAAATAGGGCATCAAAATATTCCTCCGCATCGCTGTCGACTGGTAACGTGCCCAGAAGGCTGGCAGCATTGCCACGTTGTATGGCAATGCTTATCCTTTGACCAAAGTAGAGGCCAGCCATAGGGTCACGGGAAGCGTCGACCAGCCGCCTTGAAATATCTTTGTACAAGAGTTGGGCACTCGGACCCCACGGCCCGAGTGTTTCGACCCCAAACGGCTCGAAAATATAATTACTAATAAAGTTATTATATTTTCGCCGTTTGAGGGCCTCCGCGGCTGCAGCAGCAGCGCCAGCACAGCCTGCCGAGCTAGGAAGATGTGATGGCGCAAGGGTATCGACGCACGTTGCGTCCCATACCAGAGGCCTACCCATCTTCCATGGTACCAATGACATGCCATCTGGTCTCTTACCATCGTCACGTGCCAAGCCATTTGTTTCTAATACGGCTGGAACGCCGGCGGTGACAAGAGCACAACGGATAATATCATTTAAATTGGCGTGCCGTACTATACGGCCTGCACTGCTGCTGCAAGTTGATCGATTATCTATTACTCGTAAACTACCCTACTTAGCTGTGATAGTTTTCTTTTAACCCTTTGATCGCCACGTCAAAAAAGCAAAAACGTGTTCTCGGCGCCAAGCACATATTGCTTTGACATGTATACATGACCGTGGCGGTCTAAAGGTTGAAGTTTCGTAATACTACTATTGTGAATACTTTTCAGATAAGGTAGCCCAGGCAATTAACGCCCACCTAACTTAAAACCATTTTTTTTTTCTGTAAATAGGTACTATTTAAATGGAAAAAAATATTTGATTAAAAGATTAAACATGATTTTCATAATTTAAGGATGCTAGTTGTGTGGTGTAACTATTTATGATTTCCATGTAAATAACAACATTTTAAAAAACCTTGTCTTGGGCGTTTTTAAAAATATTATGTTTATTACCGCCCGTTTGCTTAATAATGTCCTGGACGCAAAAATACATTCATAGGGGTTATAAATCTAACAAAACATAATAGTCACATATAAATTTCTATAATAGAAATAAAAGGAATGTAACAAATCAACATTTAACATAAAAAAAACTATCTAACTTGTTAACACGCGTAATATAACATGACACTCTTGGATAATCATTTGTAACAAAAATTTAAGTACTGACATTAAAATTTATAAAAAATAAAAGTATTACGACTGTTTTATTTCAAAAAAGAAGATTATAATCTAAACCTACATTGGGCGTTATTAAACGATAGTGGGCAATGGCGCCCTTAACCTACCTTTGATGACAATGGCTATACTTGAGCAAGAATTACCTTTTAATAATATGATGTCATTTTCTAAGTAAGTGCGTTCCATCTTCGACCTCGTCGTCACTTACCATCAGGTGAGACTGTGGTCAAACGCAAGTCCATAGGCCAATAGCGCCCATGAATGGTAATAGCGCCCAATGATCATTTGAATGGGCGTTATTGTCCGAGTATTAGATATTGTTATTTCGAAAGTTTTTACACTAAATTACGTTTATTGCCTTAAAAATTTTAACGAAATATGAAGGGTAGTCACCTATATTATAACAGAAATATAAAAGTGTATGAAAAATACAACAGATCAACTAAAAACTAACAATTTTGTCAGAGCAATTTTTATATTAGCGGCGTCCGTGGTTGCGGTCCTTGAAGCAGGATGCATCACTGGCAAGATTGTGGCACGAGAGTTTTGCGTTCACGCTAGGTGTGTCCTTATTAGTGTATTATATGTCTGCGTGAGCTGTCAAGTAGCTTACGCGAATAAAAGTACTTTTTCTGTTTGTTGGGCGTTATTTAACAGATGGCGTTAATTGCCTTACCTACCTTATTCAGAAACAGCGGTTTCGCTTGTAGGTAATGCGGAAACATAACTCTTACAAAAATGACCACTTCAATTATATTAGATCTCTGTACCTAAAAAGGATATGGCATCCCGCAATATTTTTGAAAGACCTATTCAACGACACATTACGCGATGGAGTCAGCGACTAAAATATATTTAGTCCTACTTTACATAATAGGGGAGCTACCCCAAATGTGTTACAATTATGCATAGAAGTAATGTATTGCCATACTGGCAACTGAATTTGACTGCCAACGTCATGAGTTTCGTCATTCTGCCGTTTCACCGACAAGACTATGTCAGATTGACAATATCGGCAAAAATATCGGTGCACATCCAGATAAATACAGAATAACTTTGCATTACGATTGCTAAATTGCTCAACAGGAATGCATGGGGACGGTAAACATATTTGTACAATATGGCAGGTACCCAAATGTGCCGACGAGGCTCCAACTGCAAACTTTTTTCAAAAGCAGGTGCGAAATTATTTTGAAATATGTAATACCAAAGAATCTTTTAAAAAATATATCAAAATATTCACGTTTATTTCACGTGTAATCAATTAAGTCTGTTTGTGTCTTTCTCTGACAGTACAATGTGGGCCCTCGCGTATTTCTAGAATATACAAGGCCAGAACGCATCCATATGAAACTAGTCGCGTATATTTTAGAATGTTGTAAATTAAAGGCTCGGTTCTAAAATATACACAGATTTTGCGTACTGATCGCGTATACTTTAGAATGTTCAGGGTGAAAAAACGGATTCAAAACTATACAGTGTCAGTTACATTTAAGAAGTGGCTTAACTTTTCCAAACGGCTTTGTTAGGAAACAACACTTAAAATATGCCTTAACTTATGGGATGTATATAAATGACCTTTAAAATGATCAGTTCCCACTTTAAAAAGGCTTAGTTTTAAAATTATTAGTTTACTTTGATTTTAATAATTCTAACTTTAAAATTATACTTTCAACTTCAAAGTTCCCCGCGATAGAAAATAAAGTGACAAACAGATAGCTGAAAGATAGATAGATAGATAGATAGATATACTTTATTGTACACTAAAAGAAATAAAACAGTAGGAATACACGTAATTAAGAACAGTACAAATGGCGTTCTTATCGCTTAAAGCAATTTCTTCCAGACAACCATTGGATGGAAAGAATTGTTAAGAAAAATATACATATAGGGCAGTTTGCAGCGTACAAATATATAACTTAATAAAAATCAGGAATCAACTAGCGGTGCCGCGGCAGCGGCCGGCGAGTGCCAGAAACGATTCGCTTCGCTAATCACTATCCAGCATTCGTCTAATGCTACTTTAGAATAGAGCATGGTGGCGCAGGTATTCAAAATTATACGCGATTAGTACGCACTGCGTGCTGAATGGTACTACTGAAGTATATTTTAGAATCGAATGCTTGTAATTATCAATTCTAAAATATACACGATTATTGCGGAATACTGATGTATAGTTTAGAACGCTCGATCGTCAAATGTGTATTCTGAAGTATACGCGATTAGTTCGGGCGGCTGCGTACTGGCCTTGTATACTTTTGAAATACGCCTCGCGCCCGTAATCTAACTGCTTGCTTTGAATACTTAGGCTTAAAAGTTGCTGACCACGTCCCTACATGGTACTAACTCCACTGGATATCTATAGAAAAATAAAATGGAGCAACTGTCGCACAAATGCTTAGTTAAATGTAGTTGTAGACAAGTTGTTGTTGTCCAGCAGCGCTGCATGATCCGCGAGCTAATGCTTCCGTGTGCGTGGCACCACGGCACGGCGCTGTTCATCCGCAGCCTCAAGCGTCTGCGCCAGGAGCGCGACGGGCACACGCACTCCTTCATCTGGCACCCCTACAGCCCTATCAAGTACTACTGGGACTCTATACAGCTGTTCTTCGTGTTCGCTGTCTTTCTGTACATGCCTGTACAAGTATTTATTTCTTGTAAGTTGATTATATGTGCTATTGTATGAACAGTAACATCGTTTCCTAATAGCATTTATAGCCTAACCAAATTAAATATTATAACTTCTTCCAAAAAATAAGGAACGCCCGTACTTACCCAATGTGGCGCAGGCAATCGAATCGGTGACTGCAGGGCAGTTCATCTAGTACAGAGGACTTTGCTGCTCAATGGGCTATTTATGTCAGCAGGTTAGAATGTATATCCCGACGTAAGAGCCTCGTAAATCCGCGACGGAGCTCGCAGAAAACAAATATTCCTACATCAAAATAACATAAACTACCTACATTTTACTTCCAGGTCCCGATTACTACGACTGGTTCATTTTGTTCACGGACGCTCTCGCATTTCTTAACGTGTGCACTGGGTTCATCACTGGCTACGCCGAACACGAACACAAAATAATCATACTGGAACCCAAGATTATTGCGAAACACTACCTTACAACCTACTTCATTGCAGACTTTATTGGGTGTTTGCCTTTACAACTCATAGTACCTTTTGACAATTGCGAGTACCCGTCTCACACGGCCATGTTCATCTTCAAGCTGCTAAGAACTTCGTCTTTGGCACAACAGTGGAAGAACGTTATCGGTCAGTTTAAACTAACCTACATCAGTTACGTAGCTTTCAAAATGTCGGTGTTGTTGATAATGTTCTTCCACTGGATGACCTACATCCACTACCAAGTGCCTTTACTGTGCTATCACATATACGATATAAACGACGGCTTCATATCATGGCTCAAGCGGTTCACCATTATGAAAAATGAACAGAGCACTACTTCGTTATTTCAGAAGTATTGCACGAATTTTTATTTGGTGTGCGGTTTGTGTATCGGAGCTGGATACTATACGCCTTTAGATACACACTTTGTACCGGAGTTGTTGTTATCATCAGGCATGGGACTCATAGGCCTTCTCTTTCTATCATATATATTCGCAGCATTATTGCGCTTGGCAATATACAGGCAGTACGAAACATACTGCTTCAGTGGAAAATCCAAAGAGTTGGAGGAGTATATGCATCATATGCGATTACCGAAGTTTTTGCGGAGGCAGATAAAACTGTTCATAAACTACAAGTTTAACGGGCACTTTTTCCATGAAGAGGCTATAAAGAATACGATCAACGAGCAGATCAGGCAGGATATCAACATGAACTGCTGCAAACAACTGGTCATGAACGTGCCGATGTTCCAGGACATGCCTGTTTCTCTGGTTAATTCTATTATATTCAGTTTAAAGCAGGTCTTGTATATGCCTGGGCAGGTAAGAAAGGTTTACTAATCAAATTATTGTTTGACTTTATTAGTTACTAGCGACACGCCCCGGCTTCGCCCGGGTGCAATGTATTATACATATAAACCTTCCTCTTGAATCACTCTATCTATTAAAAAAACCGCATCAAAATCCGTTGCGTAGTTTTAAAGCTCTAAGGCTAAGCATACATAGGGAAGACAGCGGGAAGCGACTTTGTTTTATACTATGTAGTGATTTGTTTGACTCCGGCTAAGATTAGTGATAGTGTAAGAAGGATCTAAGGGATTCTCATTTAGCGTGTGGTGGATATTTTCTGCGGAAAATGGGGCATGTCATAAAAAGAAAAAAAGATCCTTGTCCAGAAGCAGTCGTGTAGAATATTTTTACACGGGCGTCCAGTAAAGGATGGATAATCCAACATGTCCTTGTGAAGAGACTCAAGGCCCGCCCAAACCACCCCCACGTATGTTCTACGATATTCTGTGGCGTAAAACATAATTGGCGGTGATGTGGATAGGCCTTGAGTCACTTCACAAGCACATGCTGGATTATCCATTATTTATGGGACAACCTGTATACACCACTTTGGGCAAACTGTTCGGGGAATGCAGAATGTTCTCTTGATATTATAAAACCTTAGTCGCTTTTTACAAGGCGGAGGACTATTTTTCCCGAATCAACACGAGGTCCTCAAGGACACAAATACTCTTTAAACCGTCTCTAAATGATAAAGGTAAAGGGTAATGATAAAAGCAATCAAACAATTTCCGTAGAAAATAATTGGCAGTATTCTCATAAAAATTGTTTTCAGAAAATAGTGGAGTTCGGCAAACCTGGCTATTCCATACATCTGATATCATCTGGAACTGTCGCCGTTATGGATGCCACGGGAAGAGAGGTTTCTGCTATGTTAATTTAATCTCCAACTATGTAAAAATTAGGCTTCTAGCACGAAATGCAACCTGTGTGAATATTTAGGCTGGATTCTACTCCCGTAACAAAATACCAGCTAGTTTTACCAACAACAATCTTTGGATGTTTAGATGTTTGTTGTTCTTAAAAAACGTTCCAAACTTTTGCATTTATAAAATTACATCTTTGAAAAATTCTTTAAGTGCAGATTTCCTACTAGCTTTCGCCCGCAGCTTCGCTTGCGTGAAATTTTGAACCCGTTAAGTGACGATTTTCCATACAAACTTTCATCCCCTATTTAACTCCCTTAGGGGTTGAATTTCGAAAAATCCCTTCTTAGTGGATGCCTACGTCGTTATAAAAGGAACCTAACCTACTGTCAAAATTTCAACTTTCTAACCCCAGCGGTTTAGGGTGTGCGTTGATAGATCAGTCAGTCAGTCAGCTTCTCCTTTTATATGTATATGTTGTGACGTATTGCGTTCAACGCGTATACCTATATGTAGTAATAGCTATGCATATGTCATGCAGATATATTTAATAGGCATTTCTTCAAAATTAACCAGTCGCTAAATATACTTGTAGTAGAACACACGTCCTTTTTATTAAATCCCATACAAAGTAAAGTGAACCTTATTACAACCAACATATGATCCATCGAGCCGACTCCGGAGCGCTGCGCACACCTGGCCGCTTGAACAAAAGAACTGCATTCCACAGCGATAAGGATTCATAGAAAAAACACCTCGCTCTAATGGATAGTTATGAGTACCTATGTTTGCAACTAAGTAATTAGCACTACTACGGAAGATTATTATCAAGTTATTGTTATCAAGTTTTTACGAACAATTAGAATAAACATTTAAAAGTGAAATATAGTGAAACATAATGAATACTACGAAAGAACAACAGCAATATATCGCTATATTGGAAGATGGTGCTAAATTACTGCAAAAAACGCAAACAAACTTGAAAAAGTGTCCAAAGGGAAGACTAACAAAAGGTTATGTAGAAGCACGTGTGAAAATTATTGATGATTATTGGAAGTCATTCAAGAACGCACATGACGGGTTAGTAAAGATAACACCCACAGAACAAAAAGGAATTTTGCCATACTTTTTGAACGAAGAATTCTTTGTTTATGAAGAATTATACAGCTCATTACAAGGTGATTTGAAAGATATGCTTACGTCGTTAGCGGAAGCGTTATCAATGGATTCGAGAAATTCAAGTATGAACGTAACATATGCATCGCCAAAAATAGTGCATTTACCAAAAATAGAATTACCTAAGTTCAATGGAAATTATGAAGGATGGCCGACTTTCAAAGATTTGTTTACTTCTTTGGTGCATGAAAATAATAACCTCAGTGATGTACAGAGATTACATTACTTGAAAACCACTATAAGTGGAGAAGCTGAGGCGTTATTGACCCATATACAAGTGACATCCAGTAATTACGCAACTGCATGGAATGTTTTGAATAAGAGGTATGGTAACAGGCGCATAATATTAAACTGCATCATGAAAAGATTATTTTCTCAAAGGAAAATGACTTCGCAATCAGCCGTTCAATTAAAAGGCTTGTTAGATACAACTACAGAATGCCTAAATAACATGGAAAATTTAAAAATAACTACGGGCTCTTGGGATCATATAATAATATTTCTTCTCGTTCAGAAGTTTGACCCAGAGACACATAAAGGCTGGGAAGAGTATGCCTATAAGGAAGACAGCGAAGCATTACCTACTTGGAATGATTTAAAGATCTACATGGAGTCCAAGTTTCGCACCTTGGAGTTAGTTACAGGCGTTATAGCTAACACTAATACGAAGGAGAAACAAGTCAAAGAACGTTCTTATCATGTTGCCACACCAAGTACAGAGAAGACATGCATCATGTGCAAAGAAAACCACACGTTGTGTCACTGCAAGAAATTTATTGATATGAAACTAGATGAGCGAACCGAATATGTCAAGAACAAGCATTTATGTTTTAACTGTCTAGCATTCGGACACTCTGTAAAGAGATGTAAACTACGAGTGTCCTGTCAGAAATGTCACCGACGTCATCATTCTTTACTACATGAGACTAAGTACACAGAACCAGCGGCTACACCGAGCACCTCACAACCGTTGGCTTCACAGCATGTAGTAGAAGAGAAGGAAGCAGTTCAAGTGAACACAGTGATCGCGTCGCATCATACAACTAGACATGGAATAGCACTGTTAGCAACTGCTGTAGTGAAAGCAACAAATACAGAGGGTCAAATCATTTCACTACGCGCGCTGATAGACCAGGGTTCTCAAGCTACATTCATAAGCGAGAAAGCGACTCAACTATTGAAACTAAAGCGACAACCATTCAAGGGAAGTGTTGTAGGAGTGGGATCTACGAGAACAGAGCTGAAACACGTGGTACAGCTTAATATAAGATCACAGTGGGACCATAATTATAGTTTACCGATCCAAGCCTACGTGATGTCGAAACCACTGACCACTAAGATACCCACCAACACAATTGTCAATCAAGCATGGCCTCACATCGACGGGCTTAACTTGGCTGATCCGAGTTACTTAACACCTGGTTCTATAGATCTGCTATTAGGAGTCAAGGAATACGCACAGATTATACAGCCAGAGTTAATAAAAGGTCCACCAGGTACTCCAACTGCACAAAAAACAAACCTGGGTTGGATTATTTTCGGAGATATCTATGAAAAACCACAAAATGATACCTACCTTGTGATGCATCACCAAGTCGACGTAGACGAAATGTTAAAATCGATATGGGAAATAGAGGTGGACAAGGATAGACATTTAACAAAAGAAGATATGATTTGTGAAGATATCTACAAGAAAACAACTACTAGAAATGAGGAAGGAAGGTACATAGTCAAATTACCTTTCAAAACTTACAGTCCACAACTAAATGAAACGAAAACGAGTACAAAGTTACAAACACCTGAAGGAAACACAAAGGAGATAGCCAAACAAAGATTCTTGCAACTTGAGCGGAAGTTTAAGAAGTCATCAGACTTGAAAAAAGAATACACAAAGGTCATAAATGATTACATAGAACAAGGACATATGGAAAGGATACCTGAAAGAGAAAAAGAAACAAAATCAGTATACTTACCTCACCACGCTGTAGTTTGTACTGACAAGGAGACCTCTCGAACACGCGTTGTCTTCGATGCTTCCTGCAAAGGCACAAACAACATTTCACTAAATGAAGAATTATTGGTAGGTCCGCAGCTGCAAGATGATTTGAGAAGCCTTCTTATGAAATGGAGAATGAAGCGTGTCTGCTTCATGGCCGATATCAAACAGATGTATCGCCAAATATTGGTGACTCGTGAAGACGCAGACTTCCAGAGAGTTATCTGGAGATCCGATGAGGGTGATGATTTCCACGAATACCGTTTGCTGCGAGTCACATTCGGTACAGCATCTGCACCGTATTTAGCTGTTAGAACACTCCACCAGACAGCTGATGATGAAGGAAGGGAGCAACCACTCGCTGTGCAATCCATCAAGGGTAATTTTTACATGGATGACTGGCTTGATGGAGCTGATGAAACCGAAACTGCTATTTCTCTAGCCAAAACTGTCACAAACATACTACAAAATGGCGGTTTTCAACTCACAAAATGGTCATCAAACGATATTAATTTTATGAAAGCTATAGATGAAGAAAAGAGATCAACCAACGCACATATAGATATGAATCTCGATGGAACAATAAAGGCATTGGGTATTGTGTGGAACCTGAAATCAGACACATTTCAGTACAATCTGACTTTACCAACATCTGAAAGTGCTTATGTAACAAAACGAAGTATTTTGTCTGACATGCAAAGGCTTTTCGATCCACTTGGTTGGATTGCACCGAGTACAGTAATGGCAAAAATACTGTTACAGAAACTATGGCTTGAAAAGTTGAATTGGGATCAGAACGTAAGTGAAACATTACGTGAAGAATGGAATAAGATAAGATCAGATTTTGCTAGTGTGAACGATGTACAAGTAAACAGATGGCTTGGTACAACAGAAACCAACAAGAAAAATATACAAATACATGGATTCAGTGACGCTTCGATACGAGCCTATGCTGCAGCAGTATACATAAGAACTGAAACAAATCACAAGGTTAAAATAAACCTCATTGCTGCTAAAACAAAAGTAGCACCCTTGAAAACAATATCCTTACCAAGATTAGAGTTGTGTGGTGCATTACTTCTCTCCAAGCTTATGAAACAAATTGGGCTAGCTATGAAAATTCCAACTTCAGATATGTATGCATGGACAGATTCCTCTATAGTTATAGCGTGGCTGTGTGGTGATCCCAATCGATGGAAGACGTTTGTTGCCAACCGCGTCGTCGAAATTGTCGAAAACGTAAATAACAAGCGCTGGTATCATGTACAGTCGAGTGATAATCCCGCAGACTTAGCCTCTCGAGGAATGTTGCTGTCCGAACTGAAGAAATGCAACTTGTGGTGGAGAGGCCCAGGTTGGTTATCTGAAAAAGAAATAAAGATTAGTAAACAAGAAGTAATAACAACGGATAAGGAAATTAAAACAAAGAAAGTTATTACTCACCTTAGCACAGAAGAACAAGAGAAATCTATAACTACACAATTTGAGAATTTCAGCAACTTACCAGAATTACTCAAGGTTGTTTGTTACTGCAAAAGATTCTTGAACTACAAAGTCAATGTGAACATAAATAAACAAATAACTACACAAGAATTAGAAGATGCACTGACAATTTGTATAAAAAGAGTTCAAGAAGAAGAATACGCGGAAGAAATAGAAAGATTAAAGATAAATAAACAAGTGAAAAGGAGAAGTCCGTTGCGATCCCTCAACCCTTATCTTGATGCTAAACATATCCTCAGGGTGGGCGGTCGCCTCAGACACGCAAACTTACCTGATGAAAGAAAACATCCAATTATTCTCGGAAATAAAAATGCATTGACGCCTCTGATTGTAGCCGACGCACACTTTAAGACGCTTCATGGAGGAATTCAACTGATGTTATGTTATCTACGTTCAAAATACTGGATTTTAAAGGCAAAATCAATATCTAAGAAATATGTTCACAAATGCCTTATTTGCGCAAGACTTAGTGCTACTACTAGAGCTCAGATTATGGGAGATTTACCCGATGTGAGAGTAACTCCCTGCAGACCATTCCTGAATAGTGGTGTAGACTTCGCGGGGCCCTTTCAGATTGTGTTATCTAAAGGTCGAGGAATCAGGACAACAAAAGCCTACGTTTCCATATTTATCTGTTTGTCCACCAAGGCAATTCATATTGAGCTTGTAAGTGATCTTACTTCAGAAGCGTTTATCGGCGCTTTTAGACGTTTTGTTGCCAGGAGAGGCAAATGTAATCATATGTGGAGTGATCAAGGGCGTAACTTCGTGGGAGCTGACAAAGAGCTCCGAGATGCCTGGAACGAAGCAAGCTTACAGTTTACTGGAGAAATTGCTGAAACACTAGCTACAGAAGGTACTCAATGGCATTTCATTCCCGCTTACAGTCCCTCTTTCGGTGGATTATGGGAGGCAGGTGTCAAATCTATAAAATATCACCTGAAAAGAATTATAACAACTCACCTGACATATGAAGAGATGACGACGATACTCTGCCAAGTGGAAGCCTGCTTGAATTCCCGTCCGTTATGTCCCATGAACGACACTGATCCAGACAATACGAACCCACTCACACCAGGACATTTTTTAATTGGAGAGGTACCTATTGTTGTCCCATCACCCGATATGAAAGACATAAGACTGTCCAGCTTGTCGCGCTGGCAACACACACAGAAACTTGTCCACGACTTCTGGCGGCGATGGCAGGATGAGTATTTATCCAGATTGCAACAGCGTCCTAAGTGGCATAAAAAAGAAGAAGAGTTTAAGATCGGCGATGTCGTCTTGATAAAAACTGATAACTTGCCACCTGGAAAATGGTCCTTAGGACGAATCCTCGATAAGCACCCTGGTCCAGACGGTCTAACGAGGGTGTATAGTGTCAAAAGTGGTAGTTCCATAACAAAAAGAACTGTAACAAAGTTATGTCCATTGCCTCTCAATGGAAACTAACTAATGTGTATTTAAAGTTTAAAATAATAATAGTATAAGCAACACTTTGTTGATTCACATTGTTTAAAATATGCTCGTTAGAAATGCAGTAATATTTTGTTGGTAATTGTATAATGCATGTTAGATATTAATATCACAGACTCCCACCTACAGATTTATATAACGTTGTGTAGTGGTAATTTCTCAAGTATGTAATATTTTTAAATCATTGTTTCTTAAAAGACCTACAGGCCTTTTGGTGGGCGGTATGTTGTGACGTATTGCGTTCAACGCGTATACCTATATGTAGTAATAGCTATGCATATGTCATGCAGATATATTTAATAGGCATTTCTTCAAAATTAACCAGTCGCTAAATATACTTGTAGTAGAACACACGTCCTTTTTATTAAATCCCATACAAAGTAAAGTGAACCTTATTACAACCAACAGTATAGATAATACTAACTACTACGAATAAGGTCGGAAAATATTGATAACCTTTGAACAAAATGTAGGTAGCACATCTACGGGACGGCGCGTACTACGGTGAGAATGCTCTGTTGTCGCCGGGCGTGCTGCGAACAGCCACCATTATCGCGCTCGAAATTACCGAAATTTACACGTGGGTATATGTTACATATCTATTTTAATCATGTGGTTCCAGACCAATTACATGCCATCCTTCATCATGTTGCGAGTGTCGTCAAAGGTGACACTTGTCCTACAAGTAATTGTAGGGAGGTTAGGTGGCGACATTCTCCTTTATGCTTTAACAACATACTGCTGTGCTATTAATTCTCATGTCACGCGTAGTGATTATACCAATTAATTGTTCAGAAGTGGATGCAAGCGTATGTTGACGTATAATACTTCCTTTTTGGACAGCGATATGTTAGTGGTGATTGAAGGTGACAATATTAATTGGAAATCATCCAATTTAGGACATCTAAAAAGTGGGGATTATGACATGAAATGATATCACGCACCACGTATTCTATGACGCGGTCTACGACTGTACAAAAACAACAATCAGATCTATTGATCAGCTCTTTAAAAAGTTTAGTCACACACATACATAATTTTACAGACAAGATTTCTACCCGAAGTTATACAAGGTTAGTCGGAAAGGGGGTACTAATCCGAAGCCCACTTATAGTATCGCTGATGACTGTTTGAAAGCAAGTGTTAAAATTTCAAAATTCGATATTATTTGTTTCCAAATAAAATGATTTTTATTTTAGTTTTTTCAAAAATTCTTCATCCCTGCTTTAGTTACAAATTCAGAAAATGGTGCTTCTAATTCATGACCCTAAATATGACCTAAAATGTAAACACAGCTGGTCATAACTGGCGATAGATACGATTTTAGAGATTTTTTTTTGAGATTTGTGAACAGCTGTTTCTCTTAAACTATTGAGTTTTGGGAAAAGTTGTAGAACAAAAGTTATTCATTATTATGTATACTTTAACACCCTTTCGGATTAGTACCCCCTTTCTGACTAACCTTGTATAAGTCTGTGACCTGTTCAAACCAAAATGATCTTTATGCGGGGAAATTATAAACTGTAAGATACTAGTCAACGTCCGCACGTACCTAACTCTTAAAACAACATCAATCGACGTTTAGTTAATAGCTATCGTGAAGGTTGTTGAGTAGGTACTAACTGGGTAGATGTGTTGTTACTGTTAAGGTTGGAGAGCTACGCGTTCCTGGCGTGTTTGCAGCCCTACCCGCACCTCAAGCGTCGCATAGAGGTCATCAACTACAAAAGGCGACCCTCGCTATAAGTGCGCCGCCGCAACAACTGAGCGTACGACCTACTAATATTTATGAGCTTATTATATACATATATGTGTAGTCTTAAGTAAATGTTGTAACACATTTTATGGGTTATTATTGTCGTTTAAGTAAATTAGTTTTAAAATGCGACCCGTGTACAGAGTGTTTGCATAAAGAACCAGGATTTCCGGTCCCGACGTATCGGCGCAGATCGGTACTGGGGCCTAATTCTTCTAAAATAAATTGTTGCCAAACGCAATCGAACCACAACCGTCAGTCAGTTTTTGTTTTCGAAAATTTTCAAAATGATTGATTTTGTTTTTTGTGTCAAACAATTCGACAGCAACTTGCGCACGCTGCAGGTGTGTCCTGTGTGGGCGACGCAGCGCCGCTAACTAGTCGCGGCGGTCGGTGGTGACCTCTCACTTCCGCAAGTGGTTCTGTCCTGTCTGCTACGACACTTAAGGTCCCTTTGCTACTGCTTGTTTCTCACCCGAGGAATCATTTTAGATTAACTATGCCTAGTGTTGTAGAGGTCACAGGAGAAACTCTACAACGATCTATTGAACTGGCGCAGGACAGAAGCAAATGGAGAAAAATTATACATGGTCACGATCCTCATTAGTGAGGGAACGACAAAGAAGAAGAAGATGCGTAGTTAAAAAATTCCACTGACCCCGAGCCGTATGACGGAGTTGACAATATTGGCGGTCCAGGCCGCTTCGACCCTGAGCAGGTCCTGTCGCGTCTCTGCGCTGAAGTATCGCGGTCCGGCCCCGCTGCCGCCCGCGGGCCCGGCCGCGCTGCTCTGTACGAGGAAGCAGTGCTGTCTCCAGTCCACTGTTTCACTTTCCTTTACGGTACGGAACATTGTCTGGTACACTTTTAGCGTTTCCGGACACTTGGCTAGCTCAGTTATGTTCATCTGGAAAGAAAAAATAACGATAAGTTTTTAAAGAAGTACCTACTGGATGCTTTTTGTTATATTTGTCTCAGTTCTGTTCTTAGTGTAACGACTCTTTGTAAGTATTTTTTTCTTAGCTTTTACCCCAAAGATAAGTTCCCATAGCGAGCAAATCGCAAATATGTACATGATAAGGTGAGTACTGACCGGCGGCACATCGAACAGCATGACGTCGGTCCCCTTGAGCAACAAGAACTTGGGTCGGTATGTCTGCCACGGCTGCTGCGCCTGCACCACTCCCTCGTGCACCCACCCCATGTACTCGATGCGCTCGCCCGGACCGAAGTGACGGTTGAACAGCTTCATCTGGTAACAATTACATTAAACGTTTCTTATGCTGATTTCACTATGAAGACGCATTATGATAAAATATATTACAGTTGGTCAACGTAAAACAATGTCGCAGAGCAACCATACGGGGATTGCGGAGGGAAGTGGGCGGAGCTTATGACCCAAGCTGTCATACTGCAACTTGGGTCATAAATTCCAGGGCTTCCACTTTTTGATTTCGAATTTCATTTATATCGTTCATAAGATAAGATAAGATAAGATAACTTTATTCGCTTAAACATGTGTGTACATACAAATTGCATGCAAGATTTCAACATAAAATATTTTTGTCCCGACATGTTTGCCATATGAAATAGCGTGCAAATATTTAGGTATTACGGTTACTAATTAAAGCACTAATAATTAAGCATTCCAAGTTACATAATTATCTCATAATTCATTCATAACAATTATCATAAATATTATTATTATTTAAATTCATTAAATTAATACAAAATCATTCTATAATAAATTCATTAAATTAATACAAAATTACTTTATAATAAATTCATTAAATTAATACAAAATTATTTTATAATAATTATAGGTACATTCATAGACATTAAGATATTTTTTTTATTATGTAAAGTACCTATTAGGAGAATTTTATGGTAAAATCCGTCCAAGAATACCCTTATACATTTTCAAATTATTGTTCGTGGGAATTCGTTTCCACGGTTTTCGAGGTCACTGATGCAGACAATGACGTCAAAATCCAAATCCAAAAAGCAGCCATGATAGTTAGTACTTAAATTAGTCGTCATGCATGAAAGTTAGTAAATTAACAGGCCTCAGCACCCAAGAAAACCATAGAAATAATACCCATGAATAATAAATAATATCTTGGTTGTACTTATACTGTACTACAATAACAAATTGTAATTAAACAGATAGGGTGTTTTAATTATGGTAGGTATTTAGCCGGAGGCAGCGCAGAATGCGTTTCCTTATGTGGTTGTTTGGGCGAGTGGGGCGAGAGGGGCGAGTGAGGCGAGTGGGGCGAGAGGGGCGAGTGAGGCGAGTGGGGCGAGAGGGGCGAGTGAGGCGAGTGGGGCGAGAGGGGCGAGTGAGGCGAGTGGGGCGAGAGGGGCGAGGGGCAAGTGACGCGTCCCACTGGCAGGGCGCGAACGAAATCCATTAAAAATACATGAATAAATGAAGAATGATGTGATGTGTAATGTTTAATGGATTTATAAGGGCAAAATGAAATGATTCACGATCAAAGCTTTCTTAACCTTTTATACAAAATTTGAATGAGCGTAGTGCGATGTCGTTATACCTGCAGGTTGGTGAGCCCCACGATGTTGTCGGAGATGTTCTTGAGCCAGTGCGAGAGCGCGGCGGGGTCAGCATGGGCTAAATGAGCGTAGTGTGATGTCGTTATACCTGCAGGTTGGTGAGCCCCACGATGTTGTCGGAGATGTTCTTGAGCCAGTGCGAGAGCGCGGCGGGGTCAGCATGGGCTAAATGAGCGTAGTGTGATGTCGTTATACCTGCAGGTTGGTGAGCCCCACGATGTTGTCGGAGATGTTCTTGAGCCAGTGCGAGAGCGCGGCGGGGTCAGCATGGGCTAAATGAGCGTAGTGTGATGTCGTTATACCTGCAGGTTGGTGAGCCCCACGATGTTGTCGGAGATGTTCTTGAGCCAGTGCGAGAGCGCGGCGGGGTCAGCATGGGCTAAATGAGCGTAGTGTGATGTCGTTATACCTGCAGGTTGGTGAGCCCCACGATGTTGTCGGAGATGTTCTTGAGCCAGTGCGAGAGCGCGGCGGGGTCAGCATGGGCTAAATGAGCGTAGTGTGATGTCGTTATACCTGCAGGTTGGTGAGCCCCACGATGTTGTCGGAGATGTTCTTGAGCCAGTGCGAGAGCGCGGCGGGGTCAGCATGGGCTAAATGAGCGTAGTGTGATGTCGTTATACCTGCAGGTTGGTGAGCCCCACGATGTTGTCGGAGATGTTCTTGAGCCAGTGCGAGAGCGCGGCGGGGTCAGCATGGGCTAAATGAGCGTAGTGTGATGTCGTTATACCTGCAGGTTGGTGAGCCCCACGATGTTGTCGGAGATGTTCTTGAGCCAGTGCGAGAGCGCGGCGGGGTCAGCATGGGCTAAATGAGCGTAGTGTGATGTCGTTATACCTGCAGGTTGGTGAGCCCCACGATGTTGTCGGAGATGTTCTTGAGCCAGTGCGAGAGCGCGGCGGGGTCAGCATGGGCTAAATGAGCGTAGTGTGATGTCGTTATACCTGCAGGTTGGTGAGCCCCACGATGTTGTCGGAGATGTTCTTGAGCCAGTGCGAGAGCGCGGCGGGGTCAGCATGGGCTAAATGAGCGTAGTGTGATGTCGTTATACCTGCAGGTTGGTGAGCCCCACGATGTTGTCGGAGATGTTCTTGAGCCAGTGCGAGAGCGCGGCGGGGTCAGCATGGGCTAAATGAGCGTAGTGTGATGTCGTTATACCTGCAGGTTGGTGAGCCCCACGATGTTGTCGGAGATGTTCTTGAGCCAGTGCGAGAGCGCGGCGGGGTCAGCATGGGCTAAATGAGCGTAGTGTGATGTCGTTATACCTGCAGGTTGGTGAGCCCCACGATGTTGTCGGAGATGTTCTTGAGCCAGTGCGAGAGCGCGGCGGGGTCAGCATGGGCTAAATGAGCGTAGTGTGATGTCGTTATACCTGCAGGTTGGTGAGCCCCACGATGTTGTCGGAGATGTTCTTGAGCCAGTGCGAGAGCGCGGCGGGGTCAGCATGGGCTAAATGAGCGTAGTGTGATGTCGTTATACCTGCAGGTTGGTGAGCCCCACGATGTTGTCGGAGATGTTCTTGAGCCAGTGCGAGAGCGCGGCGGGGTCAGCATGGGCTAAATGAGCGTAGTGTGATGTCGTTATACCTGCAGGTTGGTGAGCCCCACGATGTTGTCGGAGATGTTCTTGAGCCAGTGCGAGAGCGCGGCGGGGTCAGCATGGGCTAAATGAGCGTAGTGTGATGTCGTTATACCTGCAGGTTGGTGAGCCCCACGATGTTGTCGGAGATGTTCTTGAGCCAGTGCGAGAGCGCGGCGGGGTCAGCATGGGCTAAATGAGCGTAGTGTGATGTCGTTATACCTGCAGGTTGGTGAGCCCCACGATGTTGTCGGAGATGTTCTTGAGCCAGTGCGAGAGCGCGGCGGGGTCAGCATGGGCTAAATGAGCGTAGTGTGATGTCGTTATACCTGCAGGTTGGTGAGCCCCACGATGTTGTCGGAGATGTTCTTGAGCCAGTGCGAGAGCGCGGCGGGGTCAGCATGGGCTAAATGAGCGTAGTGTGATGTCGTTATACCTGCAGGTTGGTGAGCCCCACGATGTTGTCGGAGATGTTCTTGAGCCAGTGCGAGAGCGCGGCGGGGTCAGCATGGGCTAAATGAGCGTAGTGTGATGTCGTTATACCTGCAGGTTGGTGAGCCCCACGATGTTGTCGGAGATGTTCTTGAGCCAGTGCGAGAGCGCGGCGGGGTCAGCATGGGCTAAATGAGCGTAGTGTGATGTCGTTATACCTGCAGGTTGGTGAGCCCCACGATGTTGTCGGAGATGTTCTTGAGCCAGTGCGAGAGCGCGGCGGGGTCAGCATGGGCTAAATGAGCGTAGTGTGATGTCGTTATACCTGCAGGTTGGTGAGCCCCACGATGTTGTCGGAGATGTTCTTGAGCCAGTGCGAGAGCGCGGCGGGGTCAGCATGGGCTAAATGAGCGTAGTGTGATGTCGTTATACCTGCAGGTTGGTGAGCCCCACGATGTTGTCGGAGATGTTCTTGAGCCAGTGCGAGAGCGCGGCGGGGTCAGCATGGGCTAAATGAGCGTAGTGTGATGTCGTTATACCTGCAGGTTGGTGAGCCCCACGATGTTGTCGGAGATGTTCTTGAGCCAGTGCGAGAGCGCGGCGGGGTCAGCATGGGCTAAATGAGCGTAGTGTGATGTCGTTATACCTGCAGGTTGGTGAGCCCCACGATGTTGTCGGAGATGTTCTTGAGCCAGTGCGAGAGCGCGGCGGGGTCAGCATGGGCTAAATGAGCGTAGTGTGATGTCGTTATACCTGCAGGTTGGTGAGCCCCACGATGTTGTCGGAGATGTTCTTGAGCCAGTGCGAGAGCGCGGCGGGGTCAGCATGGGCTAAATGAGCGTAGTGTGATGTCGTTATACCTGCAGGTTGGTGAGCCCCACGATGTTGTCGGAGATGTTCTTGAGCCAGTGCGAGAGCGCGGCGGGGTCAGCATGGGCTAAATGAGCGTAGTGTGATGTCGTTATACCTGCAGGTTGGTGAGCCCCACGATGTTGTCGGAGATGTTCTTGAGCCAGTGCGAGAGCGCGGCGGGGTCAGCATGGGCTAAATGAGCGTAGTGTGATGTCGTTATACCTGCAGGTTGGTGAGCCCCACGATGTTGTCGGAGATGTTCTTGAGCCAGTGCGAGAGCGCGGCGGGGTCAGCATGGGCTAAATGAGCGTAGTGTGATGTCGTTATACCTGCAGGTTGGTGAGCCCCACGATGTTGTCGGAGATGTTCTTGAGCCAGTGCGAGAGCGCGGCGGGGTCAGCATGGGCTAAATGAGCGTAGTGTGATGTCGTTATACCTGCAGGTTGGTGAGCCCCACGATGTTGTCGGAGATGTTCTTGAGCCAGTGCGAGAGCGCGGCGGGGTCAGCATGGGCTAAATGAGCGTAGTGTGATGTCGTTATACCTGCAGGTTGGTGAGCCCCACGATGTTGTCGGAGATGTTCTTGAGCCAGTGCGAGAGCGCGGCGGGGTCAGCATGGGCTAAATGAGCGTAGTGTGATGTCGTTATACCTGCAGGTTGGTGAGCCCCACGATGTTGTCGGAGATGTTCTTGAGCCAGTGCGAGAGCGCGGCGGGGTCAGCATGGGCTAAATGAGCGTAGTGTGATGTCGTTATACCTGCAGGTTGGTGAGCCCCACGATGTTGTCGGAGATGTTCTTGAGCCAGTGCGAGAGCGCGGCGGGGTCAGCATGGGCTAAATGAGCGTAGTGTGATGTCGTTATACCTGCAGGTTGGTGAGCCCCACGATGTTGTCGGAGATGTTCTTGAGCCAGTGCGAGAGCGCGGCGGGGTCAGCATGGGCTAAATGAGCGTAGTGTGATGTCGTTATACCTGCAGGTTGGTGAGCCCCACGATGTTGTCGGAGATGTTCTTGAGCCAGTGCGAGAGCGCGGCGGGGTCAGCATGGGCTAAATGAGCGTAGTGTGATGTCGTTATACCTGCAGGTTGGTGAGCCCCACGATGTTGTCGGAGATGTTCTTGAGCCAGTGCGAGAGCGCGGCGGGGTCAGCATGGGCTAAATGAGCGTAGTGTGATGTCGTTATACCTGCAGGTTGGTGAGCCCCACGATGTTGTCGGAGATGTTCTTGAGCCAGTGCGAGAGCGCGGCGGGGTCAGCATGGGCTAAATGAGCGTAGTGTGATGTCGTTATACCTGCAGGTTGGTGAGCCCCACGATGTTGTCGGAGATGTTCTTGAGCCAGTGCGAGAGCGCGGCGGGGTCAGCATGGGCTAAATGAGCGTAGTGTGATGTCGTTATACCTGCAGGTTGGTGAGCCCCACGATGTTGTCGGAGATGTTCTTGAGCCAGTGCGAGAGCGCGGCGGGGTCAGCATGGGCTAAATGAGCGTAGTGTGATGTCGTTATACCTGCAGGTTGGTGAGCCCCACGATGTTGTCGGAGATGTTCTTGAGCCAGTGCGAGAGCGCGGCGGGGTCAGCATGGGCTAAATGAGCGTAGTGTGATGTCGTTATACCTGCAGGTTGGTGAGCCCCACGATGTTGTCGGAGATGTTCTTGAGCCAGTGCGAGAGCGCGGCGGGGTCAGCATGGGCTAAATGAGCGTAGTGTGATGTCGTTATACCTGCAGGTTGGTGAGCCCCACGATGTTGTCGGAGATGTTCTTGAGCCAGTGCGAGAGCGCGGCGGGGTCAGCATGGGCTAAATGAGCGTAGTGTGATGTCGTTATACCTGCAGGTTGGTGAGCCCCACGATGTTGTCGGAGATGTTCTTGAGCCAGTGCGAGAGCGCGGCGGGGTCAGCATGGGCTAAATGAGCGTAGTGTGATGTCGTTATACCTGCAGGTTGGTGAGCCCCACGATGTTGTCGGAGATGTTCTTGAGCCAGTGCGAGAGCGCGGCGGGGTCAGCATGGGCTAAATGAGCGTAGTGTGATGTCGTTATACCTGCAGGTTGGTGAGCCCCACGATGTTGTCGGAGATGTTCTTGAGCCAGTGCGAGAGCGCGGCGGGGTCAGCATGGGCTAAATGAGCGTAGTGTGATGTCGTTATACCTGCAGGTTGGTGAGCCCCACGATGTTGTCGGAGATGTTCTTGAGCCAGTGCGAGAGCGCGGCGGGGTCAGCATGGGCTAAATGAGCGTAGTGTGATGTCGTTATACCTGCAGGTTGGTGAGCCCCACGATGTTGTCGGAGATGTTCTTGAGCCAGTGCGAGAGCGCGGCGGGGTCAGCATGGGCTAAATGAGCGTAGTGTGATGTCGTTATACCTGCAGGTTGGTGAGCCCCACGATGTTGTCGGAGATGTTCTTGAGCCAGTGCGAGAGCGCGGCGGGGTCAGCATGGGCTAAATGAGCGTAGTGTGATGTCGTTATACCTGCAGGTTGGTGAGCCCCACGATGTTGTCGGAGATGTTCTTGAGCCAGTGCGAGAGCGCGGCGGGGTCAGCATGGGCTAAATGAGCGTAGTGTGATGTCGTTATACCTGCAGGTTGGTGAGCCCCACGATGTTGTCGGAGATGTTCTTGAGCCAGTGCGAGAGCGCGGCGGGGTCAGCATGGGCTAAATGAGCGTAGTGTGATGTCGTTATACCTGCAGGTTGGTGAGCCCCACGATGTTGTCGGAGATGTTCTTGAGCCAGTGCGAGAGCGCGGCGGGGTCAGCATGGGCTAAATGAGCGTAGTGTGATGTCGTTATACCTGCAGGTTGGTGAGCCCCACGATGTTGTCGGAGATGTTCTTGAGCCAGTGCGAGAGCGCGGCGGGGTCAGCATGGGCTAAATGAGCGTAGTGTGATGTCGTTATACCTGCAGGTTGGTGAGCCCCACGATGTTGTCGGAGATGTTCTTGAGCCAGTGCGAGAGCGCGGCGGGGTCGTCGGCGTGCACTACGCCTGTGGTCAGCATGGGCCGCGCGCCGCGCACCTCGAACGCTCCGGGACGCAACTTGTCCGTCCCTAACACGTATCTCGTCACGTAGCCCATCATCAATGGCACTGCAATTAAAACATGTTAAACTTCATTTAAACAATTCGACCTTCATCAAAATCCCGCCCTTCTTAAAATCTCTTGTCACAATCTTGGTAATTTATATGAACGCACCTGATACAACATCGACCCACTCCTTGCCGGTATCGGGCGGTTTGTCAGATGCCACAGAAGGCGGACGAGAGCCACGAACAGACCCAGTAGCACTGCCCGGACGACTATTTTCATCGCCATCTGTCCATGCGCTCTGCAATCGTAAAATATACTTCTAAGGATCTTAATATTACCACCGGTTACTATATTATGATAGTGAATAAACCGACTATTGCGGATTTGGATTACAGACGAAATGACGAAGGGTGGGCGCTTTTGGGGGCAGTCTTATGTAAATTTGACGTTCAAAAAGTAGTCTATTTTGAATAAACGAGTTTTGAGTTTGAGTTTGAAATGTGAAATCATAAACATTTAACCTCGCCATAGAAAGCTTAAGAAACGAGATAAAAGCTTGATCACATACAAATCGATGAACTCGCTTTCTCGCAGAAGTTAGGTAAACATAACAATGTGCGTGTAGTGTGATGGCCACTTTGTTAAAACTCTTTGAAAATATGCTTAGGATTTAGTGAACATTCCCAAACAATTGTGAAAGTTGGAATCAGATTTTGTGAAAGTCAAATAAGCGAGATATGGACTGTAAAGTTGGGCCCTCAGTTCTCACATAAAGCAATTCGACCATGAAATTAAAAACAAACACATCTTACCTGCCAGCCACCGTTGGTTTGTTCGGTGCTCTTTTCAGTATTGCAATTAGCGTCAACAGTCTTATTATGAAGTGAAGGGTGATCGTCGCCTGTACTGCTATCCGTATCTGACGCACCATCCGCTGAAACGAGAGTACCTACATTATGAGTTTTGTTTTTTTATTTGTTAGTATTTCCCATATTGCCTTGCGTATGGATGCTGCTATAATTGTGAACACATAATGCTCTCTCTAGGCCCAAAATGACGAAAGGCGTTGACAATACTGTCAAGACTTGACGTAGCAGAATCCAGTCCGTCACTATAAAGACTTATCTACGATCAGCAGTTTCCGTCAAAATCAGATACGACGGACTGGATGTCGTCGCTACTTGCTTTATTATTGGTATTTTTACTAAAGGTACTCACCTTGCTTCTGCAAGAAAGGTGTGGCGGCTCTATAGTGTTTGACAGTGAGCACCACGATGTCTCCCGCATTACGCAGTATGTTCACCGCGTCGTCGTGCTTACATGCAGTTATGTACTCTCCGTTCACTGCGATAAAGATCATTATCGAATGTTGTAATTTTCTACAAGACAACTTTTTATATTTTAACTACACCTAAAAAGGGGCTTAATGAGGGTTTAAAACTTCACGCAAGTGAAGCTGCGGGCAAATGCGAGTTAAGATAAAAATGGAGAGAAACACCGTTTACTTTTTTTGGAAGTTTTGGAACTCGAAAACGTAGCGATAGACATAATGCCATTTCCATACAAAAGCTAAGGGTTTCGGGTGAAACCTTTACAAGTTTCAAGTTTGTGTTCGACAAGAAACCATGAAGTATAAAAGAAATTTCATTTGCAATTGTGTCGAAAGACTCTTTTTCTGGACATTAGTTATGAATATTTACGTAGGTATCGAAATGAATCCAAATAAAGTTAATTCCATTTTATCAGTTCGCTATCCTACACAACGAAGAATACAATAAGTACCCATTATGTCTTACTATTACTCCATTTATTAATTGTAAAACACATTATTTTAAATATTTCTATGATAAATAAAACGTAGTAGTAGCCCACCGGCATCAGGAACAGGGTCCAAGCTGCCCACGGCTAGGGCTCTGTATATGTATGTAGGTACTATAATTATTACTGTTCCACATATGAGCGCGTTCGTATTTATAACTCGGCCTTTTGATCCCAGTAATTATATTAAACTCTTGCACAACCGCGTCGCTTCTGAGAAATCAACTTTGTCTTAGATCTAACGTTACGACTGATTTGTGAACGTTTTAGTGTTCTATAAATAGACGCTGCATAACTCACTAATCTGCTTGTCCAGAATGCAATAAGAATAGTAATCTGTTATTGTTGTACTTTACTAGCGTGTTCGTATTTATAGCCCGGCCGTTTGATCCCTGTAATTACATTTGCATAACTGTGACGCTTCTGTGAACTGAGCGAACAAAAAATGGAATTTCCGCATCAGGGGCATAAGAAACTCTTAATCTTACGCGCCTAATAAATAAATAATGACAAGAACCTTGTGAAAGGCGAGAAGGATAAAGAATTTAAATATCAAGACTTGGCATACGAGGTGTCGCCATTTAGGATGTTGATTCATACGAGTGCCTCGACTAACATCTGACGGGGCTGTTGTTGGGCGCCTGGATTAAAGGCATGATACAGAAAACAGGATGTCTGGACGTCTGGTGCATATTGTTAGGAAGTTCCTCTCTCTCTGAGGCTCTGACCACCGGTAGTTTGGACCTTGCTCTGGATGCCTGTAGGCTACTATTTTTAATTGTTTGTACAGTGTTTTATAGAGCTTGTCTGGTCAGTCCCTGTACATCCGAAAACCATAAACTCTACTCATCATTCTATAAAACTTTTACTACGGGATGAACTCTGAACTCATGAAAAAAATCTGCTCTTCCATACATATTGGTGAGGAGCATTCATTATTTTGTATGGAACATCTGATTTTTTACTTCAGAAATGTTAACTCTTTAAAGGGCTATGGCTATATAGGTATTTGCCACCATGTTGTTTAGGACATGTCTAGAAAGCCTTCTTGTATTTTTTTTTAAACCTAGCATTATTACATTTTTTTACTATTTTCTCTAATACAAACGATACTAAAATAATATTTTACTTCATTTTTTTTTTCATACGAAATTGACAAATTCTTTATTTACTTTTCCTAAAATCTACTGCCCTTTAAAGGGTTAAGTTGGTCCTATTGTAAAAGTTGTACAGAACGATGAGCAGAGATCATGGTTTTCGTATGTAAAGGGACTAACCAGTCATATTGTATACAAATATTTAAAATGCTAATATCATAATTATGTTGTTGTTCCAACTATGAATAAACGAAATAAATAATCTAAATTGTCAAAAAACAATGACTGATATTTCGTTGAAGTCAGTACAAAATGCTAAAATATAATCTGTTAAATTTTAACTCATAATTTTGAACCATGCAAAATTCAATAACACAATTTGTCCTTCAAGTTAGTACTAAAGTAAAATGCAAATTTAGTAAATCATGTGGCAAACTAATTTTAGCAGGCACTAGGTGACGAAGCCTGAATATTCAAACACCCACCCAAGATTGTCCAAGAAGCCTTATCTTATATCATCTCGCTATTAAAATCTCTGAACGATAAGCAGGCATGATCTATCCTACTTCACAAGATAACCACGAGATCACTATCAATCACGGTCAGCAAGATATTATTATCTTGTTGATTATGTTATCATAATCCACACTTTTATAAATGCATAAGTGGGTCTGTTTGGTTTTTTTCACAGTTACGCTACTGTGGTAGTTTGGTGGATTCGATGCATTTTGGCAGACAGCTTAGCGGTTAAGCGCTTGCCTTCTATGTAGGAGGGTTTCAGCTTGATCCGGGTCTGCACTTCTGACTTTTTTGCGGGTCACCGCACATGAATTTCAAAAAGTTTAGGAATTCAAAGGATTTGAAACAAAATAAAATTTGTTTACGTTGGTTTGGTTATGAACGCCCATATTACATTTAGATTATTATCACTAGGGATTGGATATCAGATGCACATTTACCTAAAGTAAATTTTTAGCTATGTACCTAAGTATGAAAGCGTCATCTTAAATACTTTTTTTTTTAAAAAAAAAAACCGCGTTGCCCGTAACACCGGGAATGCATAACTAGTCGGGTGTAAAGTATGGAAGCGACTTCTTAAAATGATTTATTAAAAAAAAAACCGGGATTCTTGGATTGCATAATTATTTCAATTTCACCCTGAGGGTCGTGCGGTGGGAATCTCGCCACAATGTGAATTTCAATTCATTTGTGATGAGAGTTCCGACTGAACATCTGTCGATCTTCATGAAGGAGGAATTTTGGCCGAGAGGTGTTGCGTTCCGACGATTTCGAGGCCAGCTACCAGACACCGCGCGACACACGACGCCGACTCCTCGTGTGAATTAGTGTTTATATTTTATTGTTTATGTAAAGTATTTTTGTGTTACTTAGTTGTAAGATTTATATTGAATTGTAAATGTAAATATGTGTGTATGTAGAGTGTAAGAAGAGGAGTGGTGTGTGTTAGATAAACCAAAAAAACATTCCATATTTGCCAACGTCTCAAGTTTAGGTGATCCTAAAGAAGCATCCGAATGGGTTAACTGTGAAGGAAAACATCGCCAGGAAAAAAATAATAACAAAGAGGGCTTTAAAAAAAAAAACGATTGTGCATGTGGACTTAGCCCTAAACCCTTCTGAATCTGAGAAGAGGCCAGTTTCCAGCAGTAGGTTAGAACCGGGCTAATTATGATGTCAAAGAGCTAACTCGGGATCAGAGGACGACAGGAGAAGGACAGAGCGTACTTTTCATCTCGGTATATTAAAACATTGCACATAGCAAGTATTACAAAAATCATCATCTCATCATCTGCCTAGCCTTTTCCCAACTATGTTGGGGTCGGCTTCCAGTCGAACCGGATCCAGCTGAATATCAGTATTTTACATGGAGCGACTGCCTATCAGACCTCCACAACCCAGTAACTGGGTAATACGATACTCTTGGTAAGACTGGTTGTCAGACTTTCTGGCTTCTGACCAACAGTAACGACTGTCAAAGATCTACAAATGACAGCCGGGACCAACGGCTTTACGTGCTTTCCGAGGCACGGAGGAAACTCGCTATGGTAAATGGTCACCCATCCACAGACCAACCTCGGCAAGCGTGACTTAACCCGGAAGATCGGTCTATGCGGCTGTAATTATTTAGCCACGAGCTCCTCCAATTGTACAATAAGGATTATTATTATATAAAGATTATTATTTAAAATTAATATTTAACCCCCGATGCAAATATGTATGTATGTAGAGTGTAAGAAGAGGAGTGGTGTGTGTTAGATAAACCAAAAAAAAACATTCCATATTTGCCAACATCTCAAGTTTAGGTGATCCTAAATAAGCATCCGAATATCCGATCTCTAATTATCACATAATATAAACAGTAATTAAAATCAAAATCTACGAAAATGACAACACAGTAAATTTAATTAAACCTAAGTTGGGTTAACTGTGAAGGAAAACATCGCCAGGAAAAAAATACTAACAAAGAGGGCTTTAAAAAAAAAAATCGATTGTGCATGTGGACTTAGCCCTAAACCCTTCTGAATCTGAGAATAGGGCAGTTTCCAGCAGTAAGTTAGAACCGGGCTAATTATGATGTCAAAGAGCTAACTCGGGACCTGGAGAAGGACAGAGCGTACTTTTCATCTTGGTAAATTAAAACATTACACATAGCAAGTATTACAAAAATAACAGTGGCAAATGCACTGGATAGCTAGTGAAATTGGATTACCACAGACAATCTGCCAATCCATCTTTCGTGCGCTACATCTACAAATTAATGATCCTACCATCTAAATTCCCCAGAGTCTTGATTGTCTTTAATTAGTGGCACAACAGACGAACAATTTGCATCCAGCAGCTTCTAATTGCAACCTGTTAAGCAATTAGATGGAACGGGCGCACTGCAACTAATTCAAAGAATTAACTGTAATCTACATTCGTGAGGACGCGGGATGTGTTGCGAACTTTGTGCATTTTTATTTAGCACGACCGAATAGAATGTGCTGAGGAACTGAAATGAGTTCATTGTGATGGATCTAAAGAGGAGTTTAATTAGAGGGTTTCAATTTAAAAAAAATATATTTGTCTGTTATGTAATTCCTAAAACCACATGATCTATTACTAATACATATAGACTCAGCATGAGATTTCGCTTTGTTAAAAATGAAAAAAAAAATTTTTTTCTTGCCGTAGTTTAGTGTTCGTATCTAAACCACCTAATAAAAGGATGACTTTTTTATAGAAGTTTTAATAACTTTATGTGACAATAGAACATTTCGATGCCACGCGGAACAGCTAGCGGACAAGATTATGTCATGATACCATGTTCTATGTTAGGAGATGTGGTTTCCGCACTTAGTCCTTTAAGTGGACCATTGTACGTGGGCCATGGCGGCCATCATTCCAGCCAGCCCACCTCCTTCCAGAAGCAGATTAGGGCTCTCAGTCCGCTCAGAACATTTGCGACTGATTTCGGTGCGCCAAGGGTTGTTTCTCGTACCTACTCGAACGGAACGTAACTCGTCATGATACCATGTTTTCATTTTCATTTTTTTCTGTTGAATCTCAAAAGTTTCCGTGCAGGATCAATCTGTGTCACCAGTAGATCACGCGGTTTTAAGGAATTTACACCTGTTTACACCCATTAATAACAGCACACAGAGTATTCCGCTTCTTATAAATGATTCCTAAAATATCTGCAGGATGTGGTACTGACAGCACACCTGTGTTTCTTCAGAGATTACCTGTCCATAATGTAGTCGGCGTGAATAAATCGTAACAGTATGTGCCTAGTTTAAGTTTCAAGCTTCAAGTCAAGGGATTATAGCGTGGAAACTCTAAAGAAAAGTTAATCCAATCATCCTTACCGGTACGCTACCTGTTGCTACTTGTACCTATTTGTGCTTATTCACGAATTCCATTTTAGTAACAACGTAACCTAATTAGCAATGACAAAAGGGCCCGAAAATATTTTATTATAGTAAGTATGTTTTCACAATAATTGTTTTAGTGAAAAAGGACAGTAGAACTTTGTTGAGTTTTGATTGCCCCAATGTCACTTCTCCAGGTTTTCGTACATTTTTATTTATTGCGTAGAGATTTACATATTACTAATTTGACGTATTAAAACAGAGCACCTATGCATTAAACAAACATTGATTCTTTCGTTAAGAAGAAGCTATAGAAATGAAAACTAATCAGTCAACTTGTATCGTACACACGTACGAGTAGTAGTACTAGGTATACTTATATTATTTATGTAACACCTATGTACCTATATCCTTCTTAGTATACAGGGTGTAAACGAATTCGTGTAATTCCTTCAAACCGCGTGATCTACTAGTGACACAGATTGACCTAGGAATGGTTTGTTTCAGAATCAATAAAAACATTTTTTTTTTCATTTACTGACTGCACGGGAGTGATATCGCGCTAGTCGTGCCCGCCAGCTATGTCACCGTACTTTCATTCATTTATGCGTGACATAAAAATTATGGAAAAAAAAAATTTTTTTTTTTGCTTATTTTTTTTAAACCGTATTAGGTACTTGGTTTAGATACGATCACTTACTACTGTTAGAGCTCCTTGGTAAACAACAAACAATAAAAAGTATTTTTGAAACGTCATAATGTGACATCTATAATTGTCTGTCCCTTCTTTGACTGCTGCTCTCCAAGATGTAACGTGCTAATACCTTTTAGCTAATAAATCTATTTTAATCTCCATGCTTCTTCTGTTTTTCGCCCATAACCCATCAGGTTATGGGCCCAGCACGCTTCCACTGCGCACTACTACCGCAAAAAAAAAGATTTATTTTATTTTTAATCATGTTAAATCCCTTGAAGGTTTTACACGAATTCGTTTACACCCTGTATTTCCTTCTTGAGTTTATAATAAATCAATACTTTGGGGTATCCAATTGCCGCGCGGGTCAACATCGGGTCATGCACAACTTTAGGATATCTTGCACCCTGTGAATACAGAATTCCTTAAGTCATGAAACAGCAGAGAATTACGTAAGTCAGCTGTCGACCAATTCGGTTAGTTATTTCGTTTTGTCTGCGATTCTCGTAAACAAGATAGCCGAATCATTCGACAACTGACTTATCGAAAGTTTCGGAATCAGGAGGTTGGTTATTAAACTAAACTAATGATATTGATACCTTTAATAACAGCGTCTCCAACAAAAAGCTGCCCCGTCTGGTCGGCAGCTTGGTCCTTGTATATCTTGGAGATGAGGATGGGGAGCTTGTGTTCAGCCCCGCCCTTTATGCTCAGCCCCAGCCCGCCGACCTTCTGCCGCGTGATTTGGACCATGCGCTCCTGGTAATAACACAGTCAGTAAGAAGAGGAAGGGAGTATCTTTACGGTCCTTTTGTAATAGGTTTTTTGTTGAAACCTTTGTTGATACAGATTTCTTGTAAGTACGTATTAATTGGATCAGGCCGATTTGCGTATTATTTTTAGTGTAAAAACTCTGTAGGCGTCAGTACCTAAATCAGTAAATTGCTATCGATCGAAAAATAATCTTCTAGGCACGATGGCGTGAATGATTGACACTACGACATTACGTATTTTTACTCGACTACGGCAGCGAGGAAGAGTTCTGAATCATACTGGCTATGTATGTAGGTATGTAAGTGTGTAGGTACAGCCGCACAGCATACACTACTAAACCTATTTCAACAAATGAGTTGTTTCGGATTGGTCTTGATCCAGAGGGTGTCCTAGGATACATGACGTTACAAGAAAACCATTATTTCGTATTTTGTACTACCAGTAGGTATCATCTCGTTGTTGGCATGTACAAAAAAATATTGATTGTTTCGTGATAGTTTGAAATGGTAAGGTAATAGAATTTGAGCAATAAACAGCCATTTAAAATAAGATACTATTACAATACAATACAATACTCTTTATTGTACACAAAACAAACAAGAAACATTACTATAAAAACAGAGATGTACAATGGGCGGTCTTATCACACTAGGCGATTTCTTCCAGACAACCTTTGGATGGACATGAAGTGCAAGAAACAAAAGAGAGGGGTAGTTCTCAGTGTAACAATAAATAAGGAGACATTAATTAAGTACTTTAAATAAACCTAAAAACACAAATAAATATTTCATACAATAAACATATTTTAAATGAAGTATATATATTTTGTGTAGGTAATGTGTATGTAATACATAACATAAACAGACAATAAATATATATAATTATATAAAGATGCAAACATAACTATAGCGATAGGTAGTGATCCTTGACGAGTCTCTTGAAAGTTGCCAAGGATTGCGCACGTCTAACTATAACTGGCAAAGCATTCCAAAGCCGAACAGCCTGGACTGTGAATGATTTACCAAAGAAGTTGGTAGAATGCATTGGCATTTTTAACGTCAGATTCTCTGATGACCTTAACGATCTCGAATGTGTGTCATGGAGGAACTCGAAACGTTCTTTAAGGTAGGAGGGAGTAGAAGGATTGTACAAGATATTGTATAGAAGGTGAAGAATATGTGAATTCCGGCGATAGCGTATTGGAAGCCACTTGAGCTTAGTACGAAACTCGGACACATGATCATACTTGCGTAGACCAAATATAAATCGTATACAGAAATTTTGAAGACGCTCAAGCTTATCAAGTTGGCCCTCGGTGAGATCAAGATAGCTGGTGTCGGCATAGTCAAGTATAGGAAGAAGAAGGGATTGTGCAAGCGCAGTTTTGTTGCCAACTGGCAGGAAGTTGCGTAGTCTCCTCAGAGACCCTGCAGAAGCGAACATCTTTCGACTGACTTCCTTTATTTGTGCTTCCCAAGATAGGGTCTTATCAATAAATATCCCCAGGTTCTTAACTTTGTCACTCACGGGGACCGTAGGGCCATCGAAAAGAACCGGTGGAAGTTGAATCCAGTCAACTCTTGAAATCATCCTGGGACTGCCGACCACAATGACCTGGGTCTTTGAAGGATTAACCTTCAGTCCATACGCGTTGCTCCATTCGCGTATTAGGTCCAGATCGTGATTAATAGTGTTAACCGCTTCCGACAACTTATCTGGTACAGCTATGGAATAGATTTGGAGATCATCTGCATAAAGATGGTAGGATGAAAGAAGTCTGTTAGAGATAGTATTGATAAATACGGCGAAAAGTAAAGGAGATAAAACGCCGCCCTGTGGCACGCCAGCAGATGTATTGCACCAGGAAGAAAAACTTTCTTCTATGCGAATACGCTGTCGGCGGCCAAACAGGTAACTACGAAACCAATCAATCGCTGTTGGAGATATGTTAAGAGAGCGCAGTATTCCAAGCAGGATGTCAAAATCTACGGTGTTAAAGGCGTTACTGAAATCAAGGAGCGAGAGGATCGTTAGATTTCCATCCTGCATAGCTGACCTGATATCATCCGTAATATTGATCAAGGCTGTAGTGGTGCTGTGACCAGGACGGAAGCCGGATTGTAAGGGATTGAGGAGATTGTTCTTACAGAGAAAGGAGCTAAGTTGCTGATACGTCAATCGTTCGAGTACCTTAGACAGGAATGGCAAAATGGAAATGGGACGATATTCAGAAAATGATGAAGGATTAGACTTTTTCGGAAGGGGGATAATCTGGGCTTCTTTCCAAGTGGTTGGAAAACAGCCCCTGGAAACAGAGGAATTGAGGATGTGACAGATAACTGGAAGATCATTATCTAGGATAGGAAGGATCATATTACGGCTGATACAGTCGCTACCAACAGCGTTGGAAGTGATAGCCAAAATACTCTTCTTAACATCACAAGCAGTGAATTGATTAAAGACAAACGCTGAATGGTTAGGGGTTGGGAGACATGAAAGATATTGTAAAGTATTTGCTTTTGTAGTCCTATCACAGCTGGATGAAGAAGAGAAGTGTTGGTTGAGTAAATCAATGTTTAAATCTTTGGAGATAGAATCTTGACGAGATTTCCCAACCCTGAATGTTCTTAGAAATTTCCAAACTTTAGCCGGATCTCCGTTTTCGACAGAGCTATGGATATGTCGGCGTTGTGCATTCCTACACACCTTATTGCAGTGATTCCGTATAGAAACATATTTTTCCAAATTAAAAGCAGAAGGACGACATTTGTACCTGCTTTTTGCTGCTGCTTTTTTTGACATAATGTCTTTTATGTCATTAGTTAACCAGGGTGCCGGAAGATGTTTTACTTTTATTTTGCGAATCGGAGCATGCACGTCATATAATCGGACAAGGCTCAAAGTAAAAATGTTGACTTGTTCGTCTATCGACTCCGAAGCCAACAATGGACCCCAATCAATGCTGTCGGCATCCCCACGAAGACTATCAAGGTATCAAGGTATTATTAATTAGTAATTCGTAGATTCATTAATCCTGGAACTTACTATCATAATAGGTAATTTATAATTGACACGAGTCATCAAAAAGTGTCAAATTAAAAAAAAGTTAATAAAACTAAAACGCGATTAGTCGGGTTCTAGTTTTTTAAACTTTTGTTTTTATTACGTCTATAATTCATAAAATCTCGTAAACTTGTATCTTTTTAACACGCTTATAATATTGTCTAGTATAACAAGCTATATAAACAAACCATTATTTAAACGAAGCCCGTAATTCACATAGGATCATTTAGTTTTGTTTTTACTTCCACGTTTGAAGCTCGTGAGTAATTATTGTCTAATTATAAATAATGGAAAAAATAAACATGCACTCAACTTTGAATCCACCACGTCACGCGGCTTAGCTTCAGTGAAATACCACAGGGCTACCTGCTCTAAATATTTCATTGTTCGTTTAATAATTCACAACTACCACCCATTAGCTTGCTCTCGGCTTCATGCAAAAATCATTATCTGCGTGGATTTATGTTTGAATTGTTATGACTACTGTCCACGGCTCCAGGAGTATTTCTGGCATGATATTTGTACGAGTTTTCCGGAATATTGTTCACTATAAAAAGATTGGCTTTCTTCATAGCATTTCATGTAAAACTGTTTGAGTAGCTACTTTATGCTTTTTGTTACCAACCATTGTTGAATAACTTGGCCGTCGTGAGATACTCATTCATCTACAGCCAAAAGTGAGCAATAAAAAATCAAACGAAAGATTCAAACTACTTTCATTAAACGCTGAAACATCTGAAAACTGCACTGAAATGAATAATCGAATCCGGTGTGTGGCTGATTTAGTTGAAATTGTGTTGAAACTGACCCCGTTACAGCATCTACTTATATTGTAAAGTGTCGACACGATTGAGAACTTTCCTATCCATTCAATATTCTGAGATAAGCCTGGCCAGGAAGAAGTAAAAATAAATCATATTTATTTAATGGGTGCCCGTGTTTTTGCCGAAGTATTTTATATCGAATTTCACTACTCCGACAACGCTTCGCCGACGTTATCTTTACCGAAGCAATTTTTACCCTAATTTGATTTCGCCGAATGATTATTAGCCACCATAATTATTTGACCAAAAAATCGTTCAGAAATTTTGTTATAGTCGAATACTTATTTGGCTATTGTTTAATTTGCCAAATAAGTTTTCGCACAACATTGTTTTTACACAACGGAATGTCATGTTAATCCGATTCAGCGCACCCCGACTACACGTGGTCACTCTGTCCTAGAGTGTTATTTAAAAGCGTGGAGCCAGAAGCTCGCGAAGGAGGTCCTGAGTGGAACGAGTGCACGAGGCCGAAGCGTAGCGAGTGGGGGCTAGTGAAGCGAATCGGCGATCTCCCGAGCGTAGCGCTGGTCGAGTGTACGAGCGAAGCGAAGGGGCGAAAAAGCGAGTCTTCTGGCGGAGCAAACCCAGAAACACTTGCATGCTTGTTTGCTTGCATGATGGGAAAATGAGCCCTCTAACAAGTGTAAAGTGGCCAATAATATTATAATACAGTTGACTAATGAATTAACAGTGGCCAACGAACTAGTCGGGGTAACAAAAAGTTACAAAACATAATTAGGGACTTAATCATTCGGCGTTTTAATTATTCGTCGAAATGAAAAGTGCCGTAAGGTTTTCGGCCCAATAGGAATCGGCTAATAATATTTCGATATTCCAACAGAGAACCTTATTTAGTGTCACCATTCATTAAAATACGTATTTACCTGCTTAGATAACATTTTTGAAAAAAAAAAAATTGTGACGCCCTAATCTACCTACTGGTTCACCCAGCATTTTTCGACATTAGCAAACATTATGCCACCACTACTAAAGGAATATATTTATGGACAAACGCGGCCGTGAACTTTATAACTCGTGTATAAAATAATTACTTATAATATTGTTTTTTATTTGTTTAAACAGCAAGGTCTTTAAATCGAGCTGTTAATGATAGATAAGAATGCCAAAGTGTTGGGTATGCTATCAAATATTTTACATACAAGGTTAATGAATAGGATTTCTACAAACTAAACGTGAAATACAGCTACGGAAAACTAGAAAATGTTCGTGTTTTAGAGCTATTATAATTTCTAATTCCCTCCTTCAGTACCTAAATATTTTTAAATGATTTTAGAGTAGAATCAGCTAGATCAGGATTGTCGTAATGTCGTGATGTTAAAACTGAATAATATCAGACTTCTATTAAGCGTCTTCAAAAAAATACTTTAAAATATTGTGTATATACAAAATATCAAAAAGCTTCGTGGGCTACACAGGTATGATTCGTGGGCCACATGTGGCCCGCAAGCCGTAGCTTGGAGACCCCAGTGATATAGACTGTCTTTAGCCAGTAGCTGTATTAAGTAATAATGCATGCCAAGCATGGTGATTACTACAATCCCCTAAAGTTTATAATTTAGTCTCCGTAGGAGATTCACATTCAACAGTTGTCTATTTTCTGCTTCTACTAACAACATCTTGCACAAAAAGACCTCAAAAACTAGGACTTAAAAGAATTTATGCCAGATTAAAAAGTTTCACACCTTAACAATGGTCTTGGCTATCTGCCTACAACATTCCTAACATAGATCTTCCATGTTAGGTACTCATAATTAAAACCTTCAAAGGTCACTCACCCTAGCATGTGGTACATTCTTGTCCTTCGTCGGCTGCACAGGCACGGGGGCCTCGCGCTGTACGGTCACCGCATCCATTGTGAGCACCAGCCGTGCTGGCCTCGGACGGGACTTGCCATCCGAGACCTGCACCATACCTGTGCGAATCTGAAAGTTGATGGACAATTAGCAATGATTTTCATATCACTATGAAAAAGTCCACTAGTGAAAAAAAAAGCATATTACTCGGTGGCAGAGTTTCTTGAAGATAGGATTTAAGTAGGTATTGGAATGACTGATAATTGTTGTGTTGATACTATTTCGTTTTTTTTTCTGTCTGTTCATTTGACATCTATTTATTAATCTGTTTAAATGTATGTATTTTTTTTTTAATTTTTGCATGGCGTAAGCCTGAATGTGGCGATCATTATAATTTGTTTATTGTAACACCATGTGTACCTACCCATATTACGCAAATAAAGAACATTGAATTGAATTGAATATGGTCCTCCAAACAGATGACAACAATTTAACACTGCCAAGGGAACATTGCTGTAGTTTGTGAGGATTTTATTTCACATTTAGAAGCGTTATTTGATCACTTATCCCCTGAGCCAAAAGTGGGTAGTTATAAAATTAAATCATCTACCTGTCTATGGCATCATTCCTTCACATGAAACCATGCTGTCATGGGTTTCAAATTATTATTATTATATTATCATCTAAATAAAGCTACACAAATTATTTTTAATTACTGGGGAAATATTTATGCACCTTATGGTTTCCCAAATAATATAAAATAAAAAAAAGCTGTAAGTATACGCAATGTTTTAGATACAAGTTGGCAGTAGTTTCTGAAACATCACATTTTTTCAGAGTCTTTCTCATCATAAAAGTGCCAGTGCTGAGTGTTTACCGCAACCTGTGCCTATCAATATTTCACAAACACTCAGATGGTACTTGTTTCTAACAATGTTTATAAACAAAATGTTAACAAATGAATAGATGTCTTTATTCTTATTTCATATAACTCCTGTACACATTCCTTACATCACATTTCATTCATCATTCCGTTTACAGATAAGGTATCCATTAAATTAATTAGTAATCAATTAATGAATATTTTGGTCAGGCAAACAGTGGTACTAGTAATTGAATATCTACACAAACAACAAGAATAGATGACACTGTTTATTATTATGGTAAACATAACAATTATGGTTAGACACCTCTCTTAGCTTGATTCAAAAGAAAGAAGTATAAAATGGGAGAATATAAAGGACATAATAAAATTTTAAGAATTCCTAGTTTTAAGTACTATGGAACTTTATAAAGTTATAAGTATAAGCCGGATTATAAAGAATGGTTATAATTGGTGGCTAACACATCTTTCCGTCTCACTCATATTGTATTTCAAGCTTTGGTTTCGTTCCATATGGACAAACACTGTTGAAAAAGTAATCATTTTGAATCTAAAATTAGAAGAAATATACATGTAAGCAAATTAAAACACAAAATTAATTGACACATTAATTTCACATTAAGTAACAATACATTTTAACACTATTAGCCACTAATAAGCAAAACTATTTGCTATTTAAGTAATTATTATTTCAACTTACACAAAACTGTGATGTGTTAAGTGTTTATTATTGTTTTGCTAACCACACCAGGCATTTTATGGGTGCAAGCAGCCATTCCTATATAAATTATTTAGTGGCACAGCTTAGAAGGATATGATAACCAAAAGGATAATTATATGGGCAACAAATACTTGTTTTATTATTAGACCAGCCCCCTGATACAAATTCCCATTTCCGTAAACATTAATGACTGCGGAACAATCAAACTGTGTGGAAATGACATTTGCTTGAGTGTAAGTAAATGTTTTTTTCCATACAGTTTAATCTTTTTGCGGACGTTTCACATTTAAGGAAAAGGGATTTTGTCTCAAGGCCCGGAATTACTTTGAATATGCCATGGGATGCTGTATTACAGAGTATAAATAATTATATGATGTGAAGTACTTATTAATTAATTAATTGAGGGTTCAAGCTACACTTTCCAAAAGTTTTGGTAACAGTATATGGAGTCACAATCAGAACCTAAAAAATAAGAGATTTTCTATAGTCCGGAGGAAGTGGTCAAAGTGCTACATACTTGTAATAGTATATGATACATGTAGTATCCTTAAGGTATTCGTATCCTAAGACGACCCTCTGACCAATAGGACAGGCAATATGGACAGTGTTAAAATCACAAATAAATTGTTTTTTACGAACTAGAGTATAAATAAATTTTAATTATATTAATTTAAAAAACTAATAAGTAATTTGGTGTTTACACACTGGCATTAAGTAAAATTCATTTTTTATATTTTTAACACAGTGTGTGGTACTCAATTAATTCCACATAAATTAAACAAATGAGTATTCTAAAGGGCTGCAATAAAAAGAGGATTAAGTAACCAGTAACAAGATTTCTGAACAAGTAGATCATAGGATCGTTTTAGATCTAAGCACTAGGAAATTCAATTGACTTAAGCGGTCACAGCTATTACTACTAAAGAACACTGCTTACCTTTTCATCTTTCTTCTCCTCAATAGGCGTCATCATTGTGAAACATACACACCATTACGATATAAAAACTTTTGGAACGTTCCAAATATAAAACTAAATAATTTAAACAAAAAAATTGCGGACCCCTGCTACTCTCACGAACTTCGACCTCATAACGCTTTCTGACAAAGAATCTGTTATCAAAAGTCCATTTCTAAGTAGCTCTACAGTTGCCTCTAATGATATTATTAATTATTTATGGGTTACACATTACAAATACTAAAAACGGGTCACTGGCATACGATAAATCAATATAGGTGAACGGCATCAAAACAATTGAAAAACAGTAGATTTACTACGATCTTTTAGGATTTGTTTGATTCTAATCAGTATTTGAAGACTAATTCTAGATATTTAGAATATTTTCATTGACAAAATTGCTGTTTAATTGTACAATAACAAATAATTTCTTGCAAAATTGACGACGGACGACAGAGACGACGACTTCTTAAGCGCGCTAAGTAGTTACTAGTGTTGTACTGCATGCTTTTACTCGGTCAGCAATCGTAGTCGATTCTCAAAACAAGACTTAAATCAAAAAACATGCACAATATTCTTGAATGAATTATTACAAAAAAAAAGAAGAAACTTATTTCAGCGAAGTCAATTGCCTTTTATTCAAAGTTCCTATTTTTGCACCGCGGTCCGAAAAGATGTAGACACGTGCAATGTGATCACAAACTAGATAGGGATACAATAGATGGCGTTGTCGTTCTCCTTCTACTATTCCTAGTTAAAAGGATTATTATTTCATGTAATGTTTACTTTTAAATATCACCCAAAACTGTACGTGTGTTCACGCGGCGAAAAATAAAATAACCTCTGTAACCGAGTCTGTGATACTTGACAACATAATTATCATCGTAGCGTTAAGGGAACGCGCTGAGTATCTAGCTTTCCGCGATGCGGAACCTGCCCAACTTTAATTTTGTTTTTTTCGATCCTGCCACTGATTGACAAAGCCCTAGGTATAGTTTGTGCTCCAAGAGCTCGAATTCAATTATTGTTGTATTGCCCAACGCCTAGCGATTGCTGACGTAAACCAGAGCGCGCAAAATCCTAAAATTTGTAAAAGCAGACGAAATTTCTTATAGCTATTTAGTTATTAAATTGGTATTATGTAATGGATAGATTCCAACTATATGTATAAAAAACATTTAATTTTGGTGCATTTTTACCGCTTGGTTACTAGCTAGACTCATTAAAATAATTTGATTGTACAAGTCTGACGAGTGAACTACCTCGACGCTAATCTTAAACTGAGTCGGGCAGCACTCAACCCAAAATGACCGGTACTATAGAGCCGGAACCTACTGCGATTGCCTACTTTCCCGGCATGATTAGATTTTTCGGAGCTTATTAATTGAGTGTAGTATGCTAAAATATAGGTAAAGCTTGCTGTAACTTTTTATTTGGATAGAGTCCAGTCGTTCAGCCAGTAGCTGATAAAAGCCAACAGTGAACGTTTTAGAGGTGATATAGCAAAATTTTTGCAGGTAAAAGTTCAATTTTCTTTTAGAAAATTCTCTGGTTAGCAACGTGTTGTCAGTTTGAAGGGTGGAAACTTTACGTGTCAACAGGGATTTATTTTGTTATTTTTATAGATATTGCAAAACTGTTAGCTGATGTTAAGACTACCTTGTGGAATCAAACGACATAAATATTTTTACGAAATTAATAAATCGCTTTAATGTACGAGATTTGCACCGGATATTTATTTAGTTTATCCACAATGTATAATCATTTTAAAGTCAAATTTATTTCATTGTTGGGAACTCCCGCAGGATTTAGAGCTTTGCGGATAAACTTGTAAATACCTGTTTATGTTTATGGCATTAAGTATAAATATTTACAAGTTTCAGCTGTCATTCTCACCTTCAAATTTAATTGTGTAATAGGTCAGCGACGAACCTTTACCGTCTAATAGGTAAATGCTTTTCAAGCGACCATACCTATATTGTAAAACAAGCTAGTGTTAATATGACGTAGCATGGTGATAATTCTTGAGCAACTTTTTTGATATATCTACGCATGGCCAGCTTCTAATAAATGTATCAACTGCATGTATAAAATAATTTCAACGTACTCTAATTTCATATTCAAACTCTTCACGAGACGATTGTTTGCCACCCACTTTCATTTTCACAATAAAAACAAATGAAAAACTTAAGGTGATGTTTGTAAGGTTGTTTGGGTTCCCAAAGCAGAGTCGACGAAGCCCCGCTGTGCAGGGCTCCTATTTCTATCAGCAGGGTTTAAAGTAACCCAACACGAAGGGGATGACGGGGCTTCGTTCGCTCGCTTTGCTCGCTCACTCTAGCCCCCGTCATCCCCTTCAAACCTACCCTATCCGTGTCGGGGTGCCCCAAATTACCTTGATTTTATTAGCAGACAGATGTTGAATATCTAATATGTATAAAATAGCCCACTTACAACATGAGTCGCTGAGTTATCAATTCAGAAGTAAACATATGTTTTTATCGGTAGCTCTGAGTCATATTAATTTACGTTCGTAAATTGACGCTGGTTTTTTGATGTTCTGTTGGAACAGTAAAGATTATGAATTAATATAATAGAAGCTGTTCTATTAACTCGTTGCCTACATACAAAAAAAGACGTTTGGTTGCAGGTGCTAAAGAAAACTTTTGTTGCTGCACTTACAATTTCCCAAAAAGATTATAGTGTAATTTTGTTCCTATTGTTGATATTAGTGAAACGTTTTGAAATACCTGTTATTTTGACGAAATAATCGCCTGTTGACACTTAACGTTTCCACCCTGTATACGCGGTGGTAAATAAAGAGAAAGGCCTAAAAAAAACAGGTTTGGCGTACATCTTACTTCTCAGCACATACGACAAATAAGTCTCTAAATAGCATGGAGTTCAATAATGCAATGAAAACAACTTCATACCACAACACACATCTTTATTTCTTTCCTCCGCACTAATATCAATAATTTTATTATTACACAACATGTATATAGAAAGATTTTTATACAATAGTGTATAATTAATACCTAATTAACTATATTAATCAACAATATAGTAAAAAGAATTACGAATTACTTAAATACTGGCAGTCTATTTTAATGATATGTATCTTTTGCAGTTTGGAACAGCCGTTAACAGTACTTAGTAGCTACGTAATTTATTAAATTAAGTACATTTTTTTATTTTATACTCTAAAAATATTTCATGTACATCTGTTTTAAACGCTATGCTTAGACATTTTTAATGATTGAGTGATTTTAAAAATCAGATGTACATATAACTTTTTTATATTTAAGTTTACTGTGAGATAATATCATTATAAGCACATTGATATAGTATGTACCAATTTGAGAGCTTAGCTTTTTTATGAATTAACAGCAAAATCTCCACATTTATTTGTTTAACTATAAATCTCACAGCAAACAAGTATTATATTAAACATCTGCTAATATTTACAATTCATTAGATGCCATTTTATAAATCTAAACTGTCACAGTTAACAGCGTTTAAATAAATCACATTATAAATAATTTATTTAACAATTTTAACATTAAGTAAATGGGGAGTCACTGTTTGTGACGTAATCACATGTATGAATTAAGCCCTTTTTATAAACAATTGACAGCAAATGGGCCGTTTACTTTTGTTCTAAAATTACAATTACTCGAAACTTTCTTCAAATTGCACAATTATAGAAAAAATGTCCTCATAATTAAATAGTAAGACGTTAAATTTCACAATGTGTGAATGGACTTGTTCGATTAGAAAATTGTTTAGAAACATTAAACGTTACACATGAATTGTACATTCTCGTCGTTCTTGTTCTTTTCTTTGTTGATACCTGTGAAGAAAAATAAGAGATTATTTTTTAATTAAACTTTTAAATGAAAAGCATGAGAAATGCAGATGCCACATAATTATGCAGACCCCGATTGAGAATATTTTGTACAGTCTTAACACTAGACTTAATGTTTTTTCAATGATCTGAATTTATAAGTAATTATCGAAATGTCTTACTTGTCAATTAAAGAAGATATATCAGCGGGGACTGGGGCGAAGCTCCCCGAGAGGCCGTCGCTCCCGTTCGGGCCTCCGCTGTTAAAGAAATTCTTAATTTTACCTTATGCTATCAGAAATAACTTAATGTATATTCATTATTCGATTTTATAGCGAAGCTGGTTCGTTATAAGCTTTATGTTGGGTATATTTGTAGCATAAAATAGCTTAAATAGATGCTTTTCTATAAAATGCATTACTGAAAATAAAGACAACTTTTTCGTTGTATGTGTAGATAAAAGTAATTTTAGTAATCATAGTATAGATCTACGCATAAAAATAAACTCATTATTTGATCTTTATAATATTTGCAAAACTAAACAATGAGAAGGAAATAGCTCATAATTTTGATTAAGATGCAGCATAAGGTAATCCAAATGTTATTGAAAACAAATTCATCATTATTAGTTTAGGTATAAACATGCCATCACAGCAACTAAAAAGAAATCTATTTAGTATTGACATAAACCTAAAAAAAATACATTAAGAACATAACTCAAAATAAAAGTTTGGTCGCACTAAGTCAGTATGACTATCAATAATGGTGGTGCATGGATTTGGGTGAGCGGTGAGCGGCGAGTGGTGAGGAGTGAGCGGGGGAGGTACCTGTGTTCTACCTGCTGGTCGTGCGGGCGCTACGCCGGCCGCTGCCGTACGCACTGTTGCAGGGGGACGTGCCTGAACCTGGTGGAAGGAAAGAATATTAATAAGTACCTGTTATGTACGGTACGATGACTAATAATGCCCATGACGGAAATTAAGCAGAACTTAAAAGGATTCTATTATCAAGATCAGTTCATAGTACAGTTGTTCCTGGCACACGTCCAGCTTCTGCAGATGATAATAATGTTGTATGTATTTTCACACATCCAGCGTTTTGAAAAATCAGCTGGTGGGATAGCCAGTCTTTTAGTTGGATGGCTGGATATATCCAGCAGTAGAATATGTTAGTTTAAACAGGAATGATCGAGACATGAGTAAGACCTTGGTACCTTTAGTAGTAGTATTAGCAGCACTATCGCTATTGTCATCGGAGTCCGTGTGCGTGTCCCTCCAATTGTTGGGGGCTGCGCCGCCCCCAGCGCTGGCACACGCAGCCCGCATGCGATGCCGCGCCTCCACTGTCGAGCATTTAGACAGGCTCGATTCATCTGTCGGTACAACAATCATCCGTCGGAACCCAGCGGGGGCTTGGTAGAAGTTAAAAAGTAGGTCTAATCTAGCATATCAATCTATAATCTACGAAAAATTATGTTACACTACTGTTAGTAAAGTATGTAATGTCACTTTATTGAAAATAAATAGAAATATTGTTTTAGGCGGTTTTTTCATTTAACTACCAAATCTTACTAATTACTGCAAATTCACATCACTATTGACAACAACGACAACAACTTTTACCGCCGAAAATAAAGTCAATTCAAATACGTTCTCTAGTTTAGCGTTCCTCTTTCGCGAAAATTCGCCATATTATTATTATTATTTTGTGTTTAGTGTGTGCGTGTCTGAGTGTGTTTGTGTTGTGGTCAACAAAGTGCAATTAAGACAAAGAAAACTGACCATATCTATAGTGATCGCAAGCGCGATGTCTTCGACGGTGCGGCGGTGCCGCGTCGTCTTCGCGCCTCGCGAGTGTACGGAACTGTAGTGAGTGCGCCGCTGACACGCCAAATGTCGCGTACGGACTTATCTCGTATAGCTCCGCTGGGGATGAACATTATTCAGGTAATTTTGAGGTATAGCTGATTACGAGCCTCGCACTCATCGTCCGTCCGTCAGTCAACAGTTTGATGACATGTATTTCGGCATAGAGTAACGTAGGTACTTAAATCTATTTTGTGCCTTTATTTCGTAGATAAGTAGGTACCTATGAGTTGATTCGGTAAGTACGACATAAGTACCTACTTAATTCCATTAGGTATCTACAGGATTAATTTATAGCTCATATTAAAATTAAACTCCATCAACATAGTAGACCAATGTCTTACCGGTGGCCTATTTGGCGGTTGGCTGCAGAAACCACCAACAGAAACTTTGTCGCTTGCGTCATGCATGACGTCAGCATCTCACAATAGTTTACTACGGTTTTTTATGGTCACTGGCAAAGTAGGTATTTGCAGCTGAAAATTTTGTAAGTTACGTATTGCATGTTACCTGAAGAGTCATCATTGGACTTCTCATTCCCGTTGATAGAGGACGACGAGTACAGCTTCTGTCCCTCTCTAAGTTTCTCCCTTTCAGCTTCATTGCTTTCACTTAGCTTCCTATCGTCCCTCATGTAGTGGTCACTTGAAATGCAGAAGAATCTAAAAAGTATGAATTCATTACGTCAAAGATTGAGGAGTTCTAATATTCATCCTTTTCTTTGAGGTAGGGTTTTCAAAAGGATTTTGATTTAAGTGGGGTTTTACCTACTCACTAGATACCTACTAGACTTTTACTTTTATATTAAGTACTGAAACAAGTTACTTCTTCTTCCCGTGCACGAGACACACTATAGCTGCTAGCGTGACCACGATGACCACGCCGCTGGCGACGCATGATACCAGCACGGTGCGCAGTGATGCGGGGCGGGACGCACCCGACAGTGGGGATGATGGCTTCATTGGGGGGATGCGACCTGAACAGTGACAATTATTAAAAACTTAAACTTTAGGTATGTACCGTTATGATAGCACGAAGTTCTCGTCTTCATTTGGCTTTCCATTAAATATTTCAGTTTTCCTGAGGATTTCTGCAATTCATGTAAGTACAAACCGACTAACTTCACCGAAACAACACAGTTGGAACTCATTCTTGTCGTTCCTTCATCACTTACCTCCGGCTAAGGTATGCGTGTCAGCAGTTAATGTGACACGCTCCAACCCTGCATCACTGTACGCTTCCACCGCCAGCTCGTACCAAGTTGCTGGCGACAACTCTCCCACCACGTGGCTTGCTGAACTCAGTCCGTCACCAACCTGGCAAAATTCAATAGCAATATGAAAAAAAAAACTTCATTTTTGACAGCTTTTTTCATTTTATATCCAACTCGACGGTATTTTGTTCAGGCCACGTCGGATGCATAGTCTTCATAATGTTCGTAAATTGTCAAATACACGGTGACCAATTACCTTTATCCAATGCTCAGATCCAGCTCTTCGGTAGGACACCCTAAAGCCGAGTATGGGGCACCCGCCGTCCCGCCAGGCGTAGAAGTTGATCTTTATTGCAGTTGAGTTCATGTGCACGTGGTCTTCGGGTTTAGGGGGCTTCGGACCTAAATTAGACACGTATTAATTAGGTAATTCAAATGACCTACATATGAACTATGTAGCTCTTTTGCTGATGAAAGCTGGTCGATTCATCTTGAAGGTCAAGCTACCAAATCTGACTTGAACAGGTTTTAGCCGGCAATGTATTAGTGCGAACGAAACAAGAGTTTTACCCATATTTAATACTTACGTCCCCCTCTCGTGGTTGCCGTAAGTACATCGCTGGGTGGTCCTATGGATATTTTGTTCCGTGCCTGTATCTTCGCGTTGTACGTAGAGCCACACTTGAGCATATCCATCGTGTAGGAATTCACTTCGGGAGACAGGTCTACTGTGTGCCATTCGCTCTCAGAAGCTTGCTTGTAGTGAAGGAGAAAGCCTGATTATGAAAAAAAAGGAGTTCTGATTTATGAAAATACCATAATGTACTTTAATACGAAACCAAGCACTCGAAACATTTAAGTGTTAGCCACAGACTAAGATGCGTATTAATTAACAGCTCTCATTTGAGATATCTTCCAAAAACAGCTACTACATTATAAAGCAGAATTCAATGCGTTTGACAACTTATTTAATACATACAGCCTACTACACTACGTAGGTACGTACTAAAAACTATGTAATTCATATTAAAAGGGAATTAATTTTTACAACTGTTATTTAAACAATACAGAAGTTATCATGATCAGTTGAAAAATTTAATGGGCAGTCATTTAATTTTTCGGCGGTGTGTAAATTAGTGCGTCAGTAAAACATAAGCAGTAGGTAAGTAATAAAAATATTGGTCTGTTATTTCATCATTCAATGTCAGTGCAAAAATTACTCAAGTAGTTTAATAAATTAATGAGCAGGAAAACGGTTGGAATGGGCAGTTCGACTAATTTCAAGAGCGAGCGAAGCGAGCTCGGGAATTTGGGACACCCCGACACGGATAGGTTAGGTTCGAAGGGGATGACAGGGGCTAAAGTGAGCGAGCGAAGCGAGCGAACGAAGCCCCCGTCATCCCCTGCGTGTTAGGTTACTTTAAACCCTGCACACGGAAATAGGAGCCCCGCCCAGCGGGGCTACGTCGACTCTTTCTGCGATATGAATTAATATGGATATGATGAAATTTACACAAGGAATACATTTTACCGCCTCATCGTTTATAGAACTGCTTAAAATAAAATGTATTACTAACCAATTACGATTTGTTAACTGTACGCGCCTAACCGCCCAGTTCAACTATTCCACGGCTCAGTATTTATTGAACTGCCCGTTTAAATTATTTTATGACTCATTTTAATTTGGTTTACTACTCAGTTTTTACTGCTAAACTAGTTTGCAAACATGCGTTTTTTATTTTTTTACCTATCATAACTCAAATATTGAACTGCCGCTTTAATTCTATGCCATATTAAAACTTATGAGGGACCTTCAAGCTGTTTGTTAATACGGGTCTTAGTGTCTTCCTTAACATACTTAATTCGATAAAACGTGAAAAAAATGTAATGTACATAGGTATCCTTAACATTCCGTACCTTTAAAATTAATAGCAAATATTGTTGCTTACCTAATATAGGTTCCGTAGTCTCCCCAGGCAGCTGCCAGTGCAGTTTGATGCTAGACGTGGTTGTATACTGTAGGGAAAGCGCAGGGGCTGCGGGAGGCATAATGGCTACCACTACGTAGACTATGGTGTCCTCTCCGATCGTATTGCTGGCAGTGCATGTGAAGTTGCCGGAAGACTGTTCGTTTACTTCTGTTGGTAACAATAGAGCGGAAGTAAAGTGACTGCGTTGTGGCTATAGGTTAAAAGCCATTCTATTTTACAGAACAATTAACTTTTTTGTTGCTTGAAAGATGTTACTGCTGAAACATTTACTTCAGTTGTTTTGAGTGACGAAAATAATAGTTAAAATAGTAAAACAACGAGTTTCAATTTGCACTCAGCCGTTCTAGGTCGTCTCAGAGTTTGCCTAACGTTCAAGCTTTAATGTCGTTCTTTCATCATACAAAACAAAAAAAAAATGTATCGAGACAGTCGCTGCTTTTTTATTGTCCGATAATGTCATACATAGTATCCAAACTAGATTGATTCCAGACTCTTATAGGGGCAGATAATACCTATCCCACCTGATCTACCTATTATTTATTCTGTGTTCATCTGTGTGTTCTAGCGGCTCTCGAACTTCAGAAAATCGATTGATAGTTACTTTTTCATCATCATCATACTACGTACCGCGTATATGTAAATGTCCTCGATGTGTTACTTGGTAGTATTGATGATGCGTCACAGGTATTCTTGCGTGTTGCCAGCGTGAGCGCGGTGTAGGCGCACCTACGCAGGTACACGCCAGTAACGCAGCGCGTCCGGCGCCTACAGACACCCAGCGACCAAATGATGCTATGCGGGCTGGAACTGGAAGAAAAGGCAAAACGTATATCGAAGTATTCCTTCCAACCAAAATGTCCTCAAACAAACTCAAACTCAATGAATCTGACTGCCGAAGGATTTATGCCTTAAACCGTGTTTTTCGGTCTTTGCCTTCGAAATATAAAGGCTTTTACTTACTTCTTGAGCTAGGTCCTTGTCCCACCACGAGCGTGGACTCCCCCTCCCCAGAGCCCGTGGTGGCCGATACCCAGAACTCGTACAGTTGATTCTCCATCAAGTTTCGCACTTGGAACATCAGCTCCGTGTCGGGTTTCTTGTCCGCCGGCACTGTAAAGCTCGAGTGCTTGCCAAGGCTGGAAAATGAAATATTAAGGTTCATCAGGTCTTATTCTTTTAGGAGACTGTTAACCCTAATAAAAAACAGCTAGTTAGGTAAGAATTGAGACTGTCTGATTACACGTAGACGGCTGCCATAATGTTGTCGGTGTGGCCTGATTGTGATAGTGGTGTGGATTGATTTTTGCCGTTTCTATGTATGCAGGTAGATTTTGTTTTCTTATGTTATTTCAATTTCGATAGTGAAATTTAAACGATAATTGTATACACTCTATGAACTTACCGTCCGGCTTCTCTATAGTAGACTGTATAGTGTGATATAACGCCGTTGGGATGCAGCGGTGCCAACCAGCTCACCAACACAGAGTCACTCGAGTAGGCTAACGCTTTGATCTTCTCGGGTGCTGAGGGAACTGATGGCAATCAAAATGTAAACGTTACATAGCAACTTAGGCAATTTAAGTATATTGCTGGTAAGTATTTAGTTTTCGTAGATGATAGTCATTTATTACAATAAAAAGAACTTACCATCTTCTTCCGTCATGCAGTAGACAGGCAGACTTCTTTTGCCGTCCCCAGCATTTGTAAAGGCCAGGACTTGTATGGAGTAGTTGGTATATTTGCGCAGAGTGTGCAGGTATGTGTCTGTTGTCGTCACTCTCTTAATCTCACCTATGTCCACTGCAAGGTGCAATTATGTTTAGTCTATTTCTTGTTAATAAGGAGCTAAAAAATTGTATTGGTTCGTACTGGCATAGTAGTGCAGGTACTTAATCATGATCATATTCTTAAATTGTGTCTTGTGTCGACACTGTCATTCAAATTTTATTTGATTAACTTTCTTCTTGCTTGGTATTTCCTATCATATTTTGAAATTCTAATTTAGTTGATAAATTGACGAAAACTGACCATGTTCTGTAGTTAGCGGTGAATAAATAACTTTGTATCCTTGTATGAGTCCGCCGTGCTGGCCGATGGGCGGTGGGTTCCATGACACCTTCATGCTGGACGATGAAAGGGCTGAGCAGGATACTCTTGTTGGTGGGGACTCTGGCACTGGAATTAAGTAACAAGACATTCATCATTATTATTTTGTGTCAAGTACTGATTTTTTACTTAGTAGGTTTTTTTGCTTTTTAAGTCATAATTAGTAGGTATTCATGTTGTGATTGATTTATTGAGGTAAATGGCATAGATTCGTCGGGTATCTAGTTATCAGTCAGTGTGTCTGTCCGCCTGAGTCGATCTTATTATTGTATCTATTGATATGCAATTTGGAGTGTAGACATTTCTAGATTGTTCCACCTTCAATAGGAAGTTCTTAATGAAAATAATAAATATTGTAACCTTGTATTTGTTCAAGAAATTGACTGTCTCCTTAAAAAAATACAATAAAATCCTACCTCCTTCTAGCGTGGTAGCTGACACAGGCGAGGACGCTGGACCTGCAGCGACGCCATTGAATGCTCTCACACGCACCTCGTACCTGGTGAACTTGCGTAGCGCTGATAAACTTAGCTCAGTAGCTGACCACCCGTTCACTGTTAGCGTTCTAAAAAGGACATAAAAGAAGAATTCTTGGAGTGCTACTAGTTTCTGCTGCAAAGTAGGTACTTGTTTTTTTTATATCTGCCCATTTAACTTAATTTACGACACCCCTTTGTGGAAGTGGGATAAAATGATCACATATAATATTTATATTTGAAGCTAATGAAATATTTGTATTATATCCAATCCAGAGTTTCTCTATAATTTATTTAACCATATTACCTGGTAGAATTCCGCATTGCCGGTGAAGCAGGACTTAGCTCAGTACAGGTAACAGAGTAGCCCAGAAGTTCTCCGTGCCACGCGTTTCTTGGCGGTGGTCGCCATGATACGTGCAGCTCCCCAGGCCCGCCAGGTGTTACGTGTACGTTGGTTGGAGCTTCTGATGGCGCTGGAAACAAGATTATGGCGAGATTAGTAGGTACGACATGAGTGAGGGGGAATAGAAGGGGGGTAAAGATAATAAAAGGCTTCGGACTGCAAATGTATATTATTTTCAGAGAACGAATGTAGGCTTAATAAAGGGGTTACAGAATTATTTTTTAATTTATTTATTGCAAGTACGTTCATGATTGTTTGCCTTACCTTCTTCCTGCGTTTTCACTACTACTGGTTCAGTGTAAGCACTTTTGTCAATTTGGTTGATGGCAGCTATTCGGATCATGTATGCAGTGTGAGGCTTTAGACTGCTGAGCAGAGCTTCGTAATGTATGTCGCCTTTCTTGGTTAGGCTGAAATTTTGTACAGCACAGTTCAATATGATGTCAAAATTTCGTAGTTTGACAAGACGATTATTTAAGTTGGGCAAACATTGTCTTTCATCATCTTGTCTTTAATGATCACTTACATATTTTGTGTTCGGTATGCTTATTAATTATAAAAACCGGCCGTCTGTGAACTAACTGTTTTTATTTGTTGTTCAACCATACATGTAATTGGGTCTTTGGGCACAGAAATCTAAAAAAAACAAGTTAAAACGTCCCAACTCACGTGATATGCGAGTGCGCGACTCCATGGACGGACACGTTGAGTGTTACAGCTGCATCCCATTGGTTGACGCGTATGGCTCCCTGTGCGGATAGTGCGCAGTACTGCAGCGTGTAGCCCACGAGGGGAGAGTTACCGTCGAAGCCTTGACTCCAGGATAACCGGACGGCGCGGCTCAGGATCTCCGTTACGGATAGAGAGTGGGGGGTGTCGGGTTTTTCTAGGAAATCAAAATAAAATGGTTACATTATGTATTTCAAGTAAAGGTTGTATTTTTGTTATCCTTAAGTTAGTCGCTATGTGTACCTCAACACAAATACATTCATTCGTTATTTGTGTTGAGTCGCGACGTATTTATTGACAGTATAATTTTAACACTGTTGTTGGTTTTATTGGTAATTTCGTACCGAATTTCTATATCTTAAAAAAAACCTCCATGAATCGTCAGACTGAAACTCACCTTGGACGGAAAGATAAATATAATGGTCGCTGTGACCGTACGCGTTGACGGCTTGACACTTGTATACGCCAGAGTCCTGCCGGTCCGCCCGGCTGATGTACAGCTGGGATCTTAAACCACTATCAGTCTTTGCTTCAGAGATGCTTAGCCTGAAATAATATAAAGTGTGAAGTTGTATATTAACTAACTCATTGTTCCTGAAGAACGATATCTTAAAATGATTTCACAAACTTTTGAGTGCTCACTATACCTTATTTTATGAAGGACAATACACGTTATTATTCAACGGCGAAGGACAAAGAATTCATTTTTAACACAGCTCTTATGTCTCCTTACCTATAAGTATTAAGATCTAAGTGGTTCATGTTGTGTGCCCATGTGACTCTGATAGGGCTATCCCCACGCACATCGCACACGAGAGTTGCGGGCGCGTCTCGACGCGCCGTCATATTATGTGAAGTCAACTCGAACCGCGCAGGCTCTAGAGGAAAAAAGTAATTATACACAAAAAAATATTTTAAAATTTAGCTGCTGCGAAAATACATTTCCAATAGGTTCTGCATTATATCCGTAATATGAGGTAAAACTTACCGTTGACGGAAACGAATATAGTTTTAGTAAGTGCAGATCCCACACCGTTCTCGGATTTGCACATGTAGTTCCCCTCATCATAGGGTAATGCTGACTCAATCCACAGTGTTCCGTTTGATAGGAACTGAAATCTTCCACCCAAGTTTACTAGAGGGACGTAGTCCGTTGACGAACCTGAACAAAATAAGTGAGCTCTAAAGGTCATGGCACTGTATACCGGCACCGGAACTGCACAGCTGCAGCAAGCTGGCGTCGCCTCGAATGCTACGGCTAGCCGCCAGCGCGCTAACTACGCATCGTCGGCGAGGTGTAAGCTCGCAGTCCGCGCGTCGGCCACGAGGTGCAAGCTTGCTGTCACCGCGAGCACAGTAGTTATATGGCATTTGTGATTGAACGCCTACTCTTACACACGCCTAGGACTTACATGTTTTCATAATGTCTTGGTTTACATTGCACGAACTAGCAATAATCGCTATTGCTCTCAACGAAGAACAGGAAAATATAAGGAGCGTGGGCGACGGCGACGACGCAACAACGTTGTTTCGCTGGCGACTCGGAGTCGGCACGCAGTAAGCACGCGGTCCGCTCGCTTGCAGAGCGCAGGCTGCGAGTCGAGTTGTATGGTAGCGGCAAGCGCGCTGACTACCCGCCGTTGGCTTTTTCATATTGACATTATGAAATAAGTATATTATACGACACACGATTTAATGCTCTAGTTTGAATGACAAGCTAATTGCTGGGTTGGAGCGGTGCCGTTGCGTTGCCGGTATAGTGTGTCATGACCTTAATTAGTTTACTTTATAAATGTTGCTGATCAAATCTAGTTACGCAGGAGACAAGGCGGGACAAAGGACAAAAAAAATTATGCCAATAAAATTTTGATACCTATTGATTTAAACATAGTTACTTGGGAGTATAAATGATGACCAATTAAAACGAAATACATTTTTGGCTGGAGACCCTTCAGGTCTCGCCAATAACTGCCCGGTTACGTAGAAACCGTTCCCTAGGACGACCTACAGCAGTCCAATAGGAAAATGAAAATACGAAATACATTGAAATTTTCTCAGAATACAGAAAGAAATTTTTATATAATATTGACATACCTCTTTGTTTTAACCAGGTAACTTGTGGGGCTGGTGAACCTGTGGTCTGACAATGCAAAGCCAGTTGTTCACCAGCCAGCACTGCTTCATCCTTAGGCTCCACCACCCATTTGGGGGAGACTGCAGCGTGCAAGTAAGTCAAGTTCCTTTTATTTCTGAATTTAATACAGAATTTTATTATTTTGATTACGATACATAAACTTAAAAGTGTTATACTGCTTTCGGCGACTTATTATGTAAAACAATGTTGCGTTAAAGAATTATTTGCATACATTATAATAATACTATTTTTACCTGTTTCGTCAGCAGCAAAACATTGTTATGAATGTAAAGAGCTACTTAAGTTATAAAATATACGGACTTTAACGTAGTACTACCGCCTCTGCGCATTATTTATGCTTCTTGGTTAATCTTTAAATAAGCATTATACTTTTCCGTATAACGTAAAGATGCAATTAATTACACATGAAAATATGTTTAACATTTAATTTGAAATTATTTATATATTTTAAAATTACAAAATATTTTACATTTCATTATTTAAATAAGGAACCAAATTAAAGGTAAGTTATAAGGTCCTAAAAATTTTTACTATTTTCTGAAAATCTCGTTATTGTTACTGCATCGCAAACGAATAATTAATTAAAAAGAATTCACGAAATGTTTAATTTGACGCTTGTTTGACGTTAAATAAAATATTCTCCTTATTGAGTACCTTTGTATTCATATTAATTGTATACAGTTTTTCTATTGTAAATATTGTTGTGTGTATATAAATTATAATAAGTAATAAATCTCAGGGATTGGAGATTTCCAAAACAAAATTCTTATAAATAAAATTTACCATTTCCGTAAGCCATCTGAAATCCAACGCTGTGCAAAACAAAAATGTTCAAGAATTTATACATTTATGTGATAAAATATTTGCTTTGGAAAATAAATGTGCGCTGTGAATAAAGTGCTTACAAAAGTGCATTTATTTCCAATGGCGTTTATTCAAATTGCGTGAAACAAAAAGCGAAGTTCTGATGATGACTCAAAACATTAATTTTCTTTGGAAAGATGAAGCTCTAGAACAAGCTCTATAGAAAGGAAGTTAAAAGCTTTGAACACAACGCAATAAAAATAACGCCATTCTTATTAACACTTCGTTAAAGAACAAGATAACTACACATTGTGGTATTTTTGTGATCCTGCAACGAAACCAGCATACAATTTAGACAAAATAATGACAACTCTGTGCTCTGTGCAAGCGTGATTAGCCTCTTTGATAATGGAAGCGCGGTTACGGGCGAAGTGTTTGTTCACTACGTCAACATAGCTTTGGGAATAGATGGCTCAGTTCGTGTTGCAGTGTTTGGGATTGAAGAGAATATGTCGTTCAGTAAATAGATCCTAACAGACAGTCTTGAACAAAATCAAGTTTAAATAACAGTAGAGTTGAAGCGTAGATTCAATCTGTATTTTCATTATAACAGTCGACGTGACTATCAAAGTAATTTGCTGTAATACCAAAATAAAAATAGTAGTTGTTATCGTCATTTTCAAAGATGTTGAAACTTTTGAAATGAAATTAGTTTTTTGGGTACAAACTGTGATCTACCTTGATCACAGTTATACGTGTAAAGAAATCCGGACATTCCAAAGTCTCTTTAATACACGTCAATTTACAGTTTACGGTCGGCCTCATCCCTGCCCGCGCTTCCATATCACTAGACAACGTGACAGTGCTCGGTGCTCTTGTGCATATTGACATGGCGGTTACCTTTCACCACCAGTTCGGCGGTATAGTTAACCTTGGCCGCGGTATTGGAAGCCACGCAAGTGTATAACCCGCTGTGGCGGGCAGACACCTCTTTGAATACGAGGTTGCTGAAAAAATCAGCGCCCCGTTCTTCCACCTATACAACCAGGCCGGGTTTTGAAGATATGCTTAGGTAAATAATTGAAGAGTTGGGTTTAGAGGTTTGATTCTCGAATAAGAATTGAGACCTTGTAGGTTCTCTTGACTTTAAACCGGAAGACTACTCACTGTTTATGTTATAAAGAGACCTTCCAGTTTGTAAAGACCACGTGAATTTAAATAATATTCAACAGCTGTTAATAATATTGTTATGAAGAAAAATGTGACTACTTATAGTTACGAAATACTAGGGACTTCAAGAATCAAACTCTTAACCTGATTCTACTATATCTTAAACCATTCATGATTATGAACCAACCTGTAAACTAGAAGGTATAGGCGCGTTGTCCTTAAGCCAAGTGAAATGGACAGGCATGTCTCCTGACGTCACGCTGCAGCTCACTTGAGCACGCTTCCCTTCTTGCAAGTTCGCAGAGAAGGAGAACGGTTCAATTTCTGGGGGATCTAGGAAAAAACATTTTTGAAAATTGAGCAAATGGGAGTTTTAGAATAGTGATTAACCTTCATAAAAAAAATCGATTCAATTTAATGTTCTTTATTTGCGTAATATGGGTAGGTACACATTGTGTCACAATAAATCGTATTCAGACTTACGCTACGCAAAATTTAAATTAATTACATACATTTAACAGATTAATATTAGATGCCAAAGTAATAGAAAAAAAAGTGAGAGTATACCCTTACTTTTTTTTTGTAATTTGCAACAATGACTAATCTTGATTCAAGTACGAGAATCCTTATCTCATAGTGTAGAATTATTTGTCATAGAAATACCAACATTAAGCTACAGCTACTCGAACGTTGACTGTTGTCTATATTATTATGCAAAAGCAACTCACTGCTAACAACAAGCTGCAGTTCCCTTCTGGCTATTTCCCCATGCGGGCCCATGACCGCACAAGTATAGGCGCCTGCGTACGAAGGCTCTACTCGAGACACTTTGAGGGCACCGTCAATACTGCTGTCCCATTCCACTGGGTTGCCATCACGCTCCCATTTTACTGAACTGAAAGTAGGTATATGATGATTAGAATATAGTATACTTTGAAGTTCATTTAGGATATTGGTGCTGGTGAATTACAGTAGGTACGTTTCTCACCTGATCGGGTAGCCAGAATAAGGACAATAGAGAACCAGCTCTCGTCCTGCTACTGCTCTTATTGGACCTATGGACCTCACGTAAGGTGGACCTGTGGCAAATAGTATAAACCGTTACTTTAAAAATACCAGGAAATTTACTACTCATGTATACATGCATAGATAAAAAAAAATAAGAAGACAATTACCATAAATATTGAGTCTGGATGTATGTGACACTTCTCCAAGTGAATTAGCTGCTCTGCAGGTGTATAGGCCTCCGTCTTCCGACCTCACTGCTGAGATGTTCAGGTAGCTTACCACGTCGTTGGTTTTGGTCGCAAACTGTTCTACGCTGTATCTGCCAGACAGATTTTTGTCACAAATGGATATATGATACAGCTAGTTCTGTTAATTTTTTTTTGGTCAATTACAATTTTTGAACGATATTTGGAGATTCGAAGAAACGAATCCTTCGAGATGTTTAAAGTTTTATTTATAATATTTACTGCAATCAATCGATCATTTATTTTTGTTAACATAGGTGTACAGACAGATGTTATCAACATAGTGTAGTTCGCTTAGTTTTGCTAATAGATGGCGTACAAAATTAGAGGAAACAGTACCTCAATTACATTTTAAGGTAGAAACAAACTGATCCCACGTATGCAACGTATGCGATGCATTATGACATCTGGGCAACTGACAATACAAACATTTTCTATGAAAGTAAAAGATTGAGAAACACTCTTGTCATATGCAGTGCAACTTGTAACAAGTATGTTTCTTAGTCATGAACTTTCATAGAAAATGTTTGCATTGTCGGTTACCTAGATGTCATAATCCATCGCATACGTTGCATAACGTGGAATTAGTTTGTCTCTGCCTTTAATCTATTTTCCATCAGTTTCCTGATAATCGTTATCGTACAACAAATGTACCGTGGAAAAGGAAACCAATTAAAATGTAATACAACGAATTCCGCTTCTCTGAGGAAAATTCAGGATGGTAAACAAGAAAGTTGAAGAAAGTTCACATTGTTTATAAAATAGAAATAAATTACAAACAATTGCTTCGTCGTGTAGCCCCAAGTTAAGAATATGCTCGCTAATCTTTTCTTTTCCCGAGGGTATCATTAGAAACGACCAAGGGATTTCATTAGGGAAATCCAGCTGTATATTAAAAGTAGTTGAAAACTATTTAGCGATAATCTTGTGATTAATCACTCGTCAGTGTACAATGAACAGTGAGGTCCATATTATGAAGTACGTGTTCACAGGCAGGTTTTGCCATTTCTACAAACCTATGTCCTCTAGCCATGGTGTTGAGCGGCTGTCCGTCGAGCATCCAGGTGAAGTGTGGCGGCGGTGACCCAGCGGCGGAACACTTAAGGGTCACCACCTGTCCTGGTCTTAGGACTTGTTCTATGAATGTGTACTGGAGCTCCGGTGCCGTGTCTAGGTGGAAAATAAAAGACGGGCTTTTAAATGTTTTATGACTGAAAAATGTTTTATCTAGGTAATCTTGAGCACTTCACAATCATTGAAATCCTAGGACTACCAGGATAATGCAATTGTGCGGATCAAGGCTCATAATTAATTGTCTTAACCCACCTCCTAGCCTCAGCTCTGCGCTAGCCTGAGTCGAGTCTCTCTCATTCCTGGCCATGCACTGGTACACGCCCTTATCCGCCCGATGCACTGAGGAGATGATTAGTTGTTCTCCGTTGTTTTGCACTCTGACCCTGCCTCCCGCCACGCCGGCTCCTAGGGGCACTCCGTTGTGCAGCCACTCCAGGCGAGGGGCAGGCCAGCCGCCCCATGTGCAGTTAATGATCGCTGTGCCCCCGCTATTTACCACCTGAGGGACAAGTTATGTGAAGTGAGGTTTTTATTATCGTATCTAAGTATTTGGTTTAAGATAAGCATCATCATAAATAAACTCCCACGGGTAGTCTATGCTTTGCCTAACCCCACTACCCTTTGTCTCTCAAATCTTCTTTCCTTCCCAGAATGTCATATCAAACAAATAAGAACCAAGCGCTCATAACGGAAGAGGAGGTTTATTTGCTAATAAACGACACTATTTGCTTTTACGACGGCACGTTTAATTAAACCGAATATATACGCGAACGAATATCAATAATTTTGTTACATACTGATGTACGTGTAAGGATGGCACGCAGCGTAAAACCAGTTATGCTATTTGAGTTTTTTGTATTGAGGCTTCATATGCCAACCATGCAGACATCAGCGACGAAATGGTCATCATATATTTTCCTGTGAGTATTGTCAATGTGAGGAGAAGTAGTAAGTCATCTGCAATATAGTAACTCTTTCCATATCACTTAATGGGCTTGCTGTGAGCTCTCAATCAGTACCTAAACAATTTTCAGAAAATAATCCAACTAAGTAAGTTAACCTAAATTAAACTTAAAGTAATGAGCGTCACTTCAATAGATTCTACGTTATAGTAGATTTATCACAACTTAAAATAAAACTCACGAATACTTTGTTTTTCTTATAATTCTTCAGTACAGTATTTTTTTTATATCAACATACTTAGAAGACCCAGAGCCAACAAAAAATATCCTACTCAATATGACAAAGATAAATTACCCTTTTACGTATATTTATGATATAACAAATCAAGGAGTCCCTCGGTATATTTTATACTTATGAAAATTAAGTACTGTAGGTATATATTTTTTGGTTTGCCTGTCGTATCTGCGGTCATATACTACAGTCAGTGGCGTGCCTTCCATACAATCCGAAAAGCGCGCATAATACAGCGAGCCTCCGTGTGGTGCTGCTACGTTGCCAGGTTTACACAAACAATATTTTTCGCGTCGCGCCTCGGCCGGCCTTCGTAACGTTGCCAAACCGCCTGCAAGATCTTGCATTTCAGTCGCACGCGCTGGCTTCTTACACGGCTTAAGGCGCCTATCACTTTTCCTTCAATTTCATTGAAAAATGGTGTGTAAATATTCGAGTACATATAGCTAATTTGTATGTAAAATTAAGCCAGGCTTCTGACTCTGTTAGTTTGACGAAATTGAACATTACCGTAGTGTGTTTACGAGTGCACATAGACGCCGCGATGTTTGTATTTCGATAGAAATGATACAATTTCAAATTAGTTCACATATTGTTTTGAGCGATACTGGACCATATTATTGACGCGATAAATATTTTTTCAGTTTCTGTGATTTAAAGTATTGTGTAACTTTTCTTAGTTTGTTTTAACGTTTGTGATTTGCCTTTCTTATAAGATGAATTCGGAAATATTGTTCCTTGTGATGGATTTGTCCCTTCGTGATTTTTCCCGTCGAACTCGAAGAGCGCAAAAAAGCGGTTGCACCTGTAATGCTCATAGATGGCTCTTAAATCAAGTTGTACGTGATTTTGCAAAATCACAAAATTGTATTATTTTCACCCTATTAGGGTGAAAATAATAATTAAGTGATTTCGCAAACTAACGAGTTTTGACAAATTACACAGGGTTTTTTTTTCCTATAAATCTATCGGGCTTGCCCTAACTTTGAACCCTTAGGCACGCCACTGACTACAGTCTACTTCCCGTACCCTGAATATTAGCAAACGCACACAAGCTCTTTATTCAAGCAGTCTTTGTTTATCTTCGAAATCTCTTGTCTTGTCTCAGCTTTACCTACCTACTAAATGTAACTAGCTGTGTATTTAGTTAAAAGCACCCGAATTCCTCCTCCTATGATAATAGCAAGATTCTGTTTTATCCGCAGCGACTCTCTTTCGACATCTGCAAGCTTTCACTATTCATGAGCTATCGGGAAATTTAAACGGTAACTATTATTATAATAGTACTCATTGTAGTTGGTAACAAAACGAACATGAATAGTAAATAAGTAGGATGACTACGCAAAAATTCTCTCCTTTACCAGACGCAAATGCTAGTAATCATATTTTTATCTCACACGAGTCAACCCTATCTATAATTGCGCGCGTAATGTTTGCGGGCCGGTATCGGGACGCATTTATTTTATTTTACGTCGCAAATATCCTGCTAGCAATAACTTCGTGCGCAGCTACAATGAAAATATGTTCAATATACCCGGTTTTTTCGAACAATCGCCAGTTAGTTGACGGAATACCACAATGACTTTCAAATTGATTGCGACACGTAAGTAATTATAAGTAAATTGCCGTGTGTATTTTGATTGGGCATTGAATTATTTGTAATTAATTGATTAATTATGTTAGTATTATGAACTAGAAACGAAAATTATTGTGTAGGCATCAGTCGTATTTGCCATCCGATGTAGTCTCTCGTGTGGAGGAGAGGAACTATGTCTCACGTTGATCAAAACTTTATTAACCGATTTCAAAAAGAATGAAGTTATCAATTCGATGCGCATCTATCGTCTTTTTTATGATGCAGCTCGGCTTTCCACGTGTACTTACGATGCTATGTAACGTACCATCTACCACGTACTAGAAAGCATATACGATTAATTAAAAAGAATGAGAATTATTAGCTTATGTTTTAATTAAACATAATTAAAACATAAAACTGTGTTCTTGTATGTTCCCCTGTTCCCCTCCATCTAAAACGAAAACATCGAAATACAAAAATAACGTTCGTAAACCATTAAATAACAGTCACAAAATTTTGTATTGCACAACATGAATCTAATAGCCAATAACATCCTATTAAAACTGAACTGTTAGTAAAATCAATAGGAATACAACTGCTCCCAATAATGATAGCTATTGAAATGATACGAGGTTGCAATCAGCAGCTATTTCGTACATTCATCCGATGATTTCGCAGAATTACGAGAATATTCACCGATTGTATGCCGATATTCCATTTTGATAGCTGTTTACGTGCCAAAGTGCAAGTTATCATTGTTACGATATGACGTGACCTGCATTAGCTGTAATTTTTTACTGATATTATTTTATAATTCATAACTTCATGAAGTTCTGGCTTTTCCGTCGTAAAAACGAATGAACACACAATAAATCGATGCCTCCCACGTAAGTTGTAAGCCACAAATTGCATTTTTGTGTTTTTCATATAAAAGTGTCTAATTTTATGTATTAATCTGTTTCAAATATAGAAATAGGAAACAATTATACAAGGTTAGTCGGAAAGGTACTAATCCGAAGCCCACTTATAGTATCGCTGTTGACTGTTTGAAAGCACGTGTTAAAATTTCAAAATTCGATATTTTTTTTTCCCAAATAAAATTATTTTTATTTTAGTTTTTTCAAAAATTCTTCATCCCTGCTTTAGTTACAAATTCAGAAAATGGTGCTTCTAATTCATGACCCCAAATATGACCTAAAATGTAAATACAGCTGATCATAACTGGTGATAGATAGATTTTAGAGATATTTTTTTGAGTTTTTTGAACAGCTGTTTCTCTTAAACTATTGACTTTTGGGAAATGTTGTAGAACAAAAGTTATTCATTATTATGTGTACTTTAACACCCTTTCGGATTAGTACCAACTTTCTGACTAACCTTGTATAGTTTCTCGGTATTTTTATATTTGGAACAGATAATATACATAAAATTAGACACTTTTACGTGAAAAAAACAAAAATGCAATTTGTGGCTTACAACTACTTACCTACGCGGGAGGCATCGAAATGTGGAATTTAGATTTGCTTTACTGAATAAGTTTTAAATGAAAGAGATAACTCTTTTACAACTCAAGAAGTATTTACCACCTTAAACTATTTCATAAAATATGTGCTGAAATTCTACATACAAAAACACGAAAATACACCAAAGAAGCGTTCGTTTTGACCTAAGATTTTATCTTGAACCAGGCATAAAGCCACCAACGACCGCTATGCGCTACATTTTAGCCAAAATACTCTGCATCTAAACAGAATTGTCGAGAAACCAGTTTATGACGCCAGCAACGAAAATGAGGACAAAAAAAAATCTCTAGATCATTCTGCAGATTTTGCTCCACAAACAGAGGTTCTACGGTGAGAATCTTGGGACAGTTGAAACTGATCTGATTTGCAATTCGAGGCCCTTAAAAGGGTCTGTGGTAACAAGTCTCGGGTCTCAGAACATTGGCCCCATCGTGCCCAATCTGAAACAATCAAGAAGGGTATCGTTTAAACCTCTGTTACAATTGCGTCGGACACCTTGTTAACGTAGTTTCGGTGGCATGGTACTCGGAGCTGCGGTGTTGTTCTATTTAAGCTAAGTGAAACCGAAAAAGAGAACTAGCGATGAGTGGGTGGTGTTCATTATCAACTAATTAATATGCTTTTAGTAAAACAGTGCTAACCACATTAATTCATTGAAAGATAACGCGGATTACTGAACGCCAGTGACGAAATGTTAGCCAGAATTTAAATGTCATTAATTAAGTAACTAGAATCAACGTTAATAACAAAATTTTGACCAAGTAAGTTACCTACTCGTCGCGACGACAATACTTTTTAAGGTTATAGGTAGGTAGGTATTCGTAACTTTTAAGCTGAGATTACTCAAGCATCGTAAATAAAGACACAATATATAAACAATCGCGGTGTCGTCCTGGGACGACACGCGGGTAAGGTTACCATCCGATGTCCGGACTTTCAGCCTTTCATCCGGACTTTGTCCGGCTTTTTAATTTGTCCGGATTTATGGCTTCGATGGAAAAAAAAAAAATGTTTGATTTTCGCATTAAATTACTTAAAAATAAAACGAGTATTAAATCAGTCTTCAATCTTTATTAAACTACATAGAACTAGTTAAGCAGTCTGATCTCAATTGAAAACAATCAATTATTTCATTTTGTGACTAAAATGTCTGGACTTTTTTTGAAATGTCCGAACTTTTTGGCAAATGTCCAGCTTTTTGTCGGGACTTTTAAAATTTCGAAATGGTAACCCTACACGCGGGACGCAACCGGTTAATTCTGGGCAGTAATCCTAAGAAAAATATTTAGTTCTCTTGTATCACCGTTTTTTATATAGGTACGTATCTAAAATCTTAAATATTTATCATAATAAATCTTTAATCGTGGGATGATGAGTGGTCATGTTAAGACACAAAACAATTTCTCCAAAAAAAATCTGACATTTTCTCTTACATCATTGGCCGGAATCAAATTCCAAAGCATTCCCAAATTAAAAACACGGCATCGGTGTTTCACAATTTCCGAATATTCATCAATATTCACATTTCACGCTCTCTTCAAACGGAATTTTCAGATTTCCCCGTTATTTTCTCATAACAACATTCCGTGATAAATAAAAAAAAACAGTCTCACGTTATTCGCTTCATGGATCACAGATGAACACAAAAAAATTACCATGTGCGAGTCGGACTAGCGCACCGAGGGTTCCGTAACTTGGAAGGAAATGTATAAAAAGTTACTTAGTTAAATTGCACACTTCAGACATAGTAATAAAATAGGGGGAGGGGGATTGTATTTTATAGATATTTTTCATTATAAGTCAAAAAATATGTAATACATGAAAATAAAAAATATTTTATAATGTGCAAGTGAAGTCCTTTCATAATATACCTACACTTGATATAGTATCTCCATTTTAAAATTTCAACCCCCTACTTCGGTCCTTACTGCAGTGAAAATAAAATATAGATGAACAAGCATCGTTTAAATTCAAGTAGATAGCGTTAGATGTTTCTGAAATAAGCAGCTGTGACAGACAAACAGACGGACGGACGGACGAAGTCTTACCATTTTGGTACGGCACCCTAGAAACAGCAAAGTCAAGTCAAGTTTTGCGGAACAAAAAACGAAATTCTCGGCTTTAAAAATCACATTTTCGTGTAGAAATAGCCTAAATATTTAATTGGATAAACGAGGTTAATCTTGGGAGGCAGTTTAGGTCCGCACTTCCAACTACAATATTTACAAAGGTCTGTAAATAGAGGAGCTGTTGAAGAAAAAAGTTCTTTTTATTGAATTAGATCTGAGCCCTAACGATGTTACAACGATTTGGGATTGGATAGCGGTGTTCAATTGGATTGTATCTAAGGCCATGGCAGAATCAGACAAGTTCTTTGAAATGGTCGGGTATACTCGTTTGTTTTATGTACTCGGCTAGGTTACTGACCACAGGCCAATCTATTTTTTAAAGAAATATATCTATATACAAGGTTAGTTGGAAAGGGGGTACTAATCCGAAAGGGTGTTAAGGAACCCATAATAATGAGAAACTTTTGTCCTACAACTTTCCCCAAAAGTTAATACTTTAAGATAAATAGTTGTTCAAAGATTGCATAAAAAAATCGCTAAAATCTATCTATCTTTAGCTTCGATCAGCTTTTTTTTTTATTTGTGGATGGGAAATCATCATAATTATGACTCCTTCCGCTCTGGGCGGAGCGGAAGGGAGTGTCAGACTCTTACTGACTAAAACCCATCCGTGTTCCTTCTAATGCCCTTTGCGTTCCAGGGCCGCGGTAACTCTTTCGAATAAATTCCGTAACCCTGGGACGCTAGGATCAGCTGTGTTTACATTTTAGGACATATTTGGGGTCACAGATTTGAAGCTTCATTTTCTGAATTAGTACCTAAGCAGGGACGAAGACTTTTTGAAAAAACTATAATAAAAGTCAATTTCAATGGAAATAAAAATTATAGAATTTTGAAATTTTAACACTTGCTTTAAAACAGTCATCAGTGATACTTTAAGTGGCCTGCGGATTAGTAATCCCTTTCCGACTAACCTTGTATATAAGATATCTTCTCATCCCACAATATTAGCACAATATCTGTGATAGTTTTTTGATCATTTTCCAGGATAGTGGAAATAAACATTCTTATAAAAAAACCAAGCTTGGTAATTAATGCTCGTTCCTTCTCTGTATCAGAAAAAGCCTTTACCCTGCAGTAAAATAATACAAGACTGGTACTGTAATAGATATTATTTATAAAATAAAAATAAAATAAAGAAAGAAATAGCATAGGTGTCTGTTTTGGCAGATGAATTTACTAGGCAATTTTGAGTCCACTTTAGGTAGCAGTAACGGCGCGCGTAAACGGTGCAAGCGACATTAGCATTAATCATGTAACATTTCAGTTGGTAAGGCACATAAGGTGTTCAAGTGTTGTACGTACTCACGTGCTGTCGCAGGGTGCACTTGAAGAGAGAACAAAGTGGATTGCATAATTTGACTCTTTGAGAACTTGGCCCTTTTTTGGTGAATTACGTTCACAGGAACTCTCATTAGTTACCAAATAAAAGTATATTATACCTACTAGAAGATAAATAAAGATTTCGTAATCTTTAAATACATAAGTACCTACTACCTAAATTTATTTTTTTAAGTTTAATTATGAATAATGTGTCTAATTTGACTTAGGTAGTTCCCAACTGTCACAGGTCCTCGGCTTAATGTCCGAGTTACTTATCTGCCAATTTATCTTCATTATAAAATTGCGTGGGCTTTCTACTAGGTTAGTCTTTTTATCACAAAATCTACGGGCATAGGTAAATACAGATGTTTTAGATATTCTATGTATAAAGGCTATACACTAGTCGGGTGAAATTTGTTCGGCAAATCCCATAGAATAACAAAACCCACCCGATGAAACTTAACGACCTGACTATGTGTATAGCAACCCTAACACCTCAATACAGCTTGACCCAGAGCAGTATCAATATGATTTAAGTGACAATATACCCCGTTATCTGCTACGCGCTAACCTCAAACGTATTATCCTCCAATGACGTCACAGCCGCCATTGCCTGCTGCCACGACCTATTAAACGTGGCCGCTGCATTAATGCACCTCTTTGTTGTTATACCTGTTTGTTTTAATTCATTATAAAGCTTTTACTATCCGCCTCTTTCCAATTTCGACGTCATTCCAATGAAAAATATTAGCTCTACGTATCGAGTTTATTGGTGATATTTCAGCTTCTCTACGGGGAATGGAAGTTCAAACGTTGAGTTGTGAGAAAATAAAACGCAGCCAGCTAGATTATTCGAAATAGAACTACGTCAAATAAGAATAAATATGTACCTAAATTTTCCTGCAAAAATCGAGTCATTTGAAAAAGAGTTGGCAAAATAATTTGTTAGTTTTTGGGTTCCGTGAAGGCTGTTTAAGTTTTGAATCGAAACAAATGTAGCCTGTTGATTTTATTGACTACAACTGCACTGCTGAACAAACAGGAGTTATTTCGCTCGTCGCGCTTATCGTCTACTACCAGTTATCTCCGCGCGCCAGTGATTGCCTTCGATTTATACATATACCTTAACACCATACATTTATACATTACCTGTGTATGCGGCTGTGCATGTGCTGTGAGATGCGCCCGCACAGCCAAATGTAGTCTCAACGTAAGGTGTCCATGAGCATTAGCTGCTCGGCAAGCCCACCGGCCACCATCAGCAATTTCCACGCGACGGATGCCGAGTGCGTCATGCGTTCGGCTGTAACGACCTCCGCCTTCACCATCCCGGATCTCGCGAAGAACACCCCCGCCAGTCTCGCGGTACCATCTGGAAAGAAGAATACAGTTGGAGAGAGTTGTTCCGCAATGCTTTAATAGGCTAGCGGTAAAATATTTCCCTTTAAACATTTGATCAGCTGAGTCCATTGCAGTTCTATGTTAGGTGAGAGATTACGCTTCTCCCAAAGAAAGAGATAACACCTGTCACCATGCTTGATGAGCGGATTGCTGTTCAGTTACCTTGTAGGTGCTAAGACGCTGCTGCGCATCACTGGCTTTAAGTTATACTTTATATTGTATTGCCATTATATAAGTCAGTTCTAAGAGCCTCGTTGGTCGTTGCCAGCTGTACCAGTTGCAGATGAAGCTGACTTTTACGGCAGATGGATGATGTGCGCTTTCTTATGTCTCAAACAGTAAAACTTATTTGATATTAAAATGACGCAGGGTCATAACAACATAAGTCAGAAGAATACCTATGATATTACCAGTAAAAGTTGTTTGTCAAACTTAAGTATGAGGCAGTCGTTTAGTGTCGACTAAAGCAAATAAAAAAATATGTTCCCGTTTCTTTTCAAAATAGTCACATTAGCACTTATTTTTGGAAAAGATCGTAGTAAGTATGCTCTTATCGGTATTTCTATAAAGTTCCTAATAATCACATTAAATTTCGGCCTACCCTCTCAATCAGAGCAAAGTGTCAAGCGCCTCCTTCGATCCCATCCACTCGGCACAAAGCGTCCCGGATGAATGGCCCACATCCTTCTTAACAGACTTTTTTATACGGAGTGCTCTCACATCACTTCCGGTAGCCGCAAGTCCTCATTAAATTTATGTAGCTAACGCTTGGTGACGCTAAAAAAAGTACTTTAATTCAGTGGACAATAATGTAATGGTGGCACCGAAATCACGTTTGAGTGTTTGATTACTAAAGCCAATTTTCTTTTTAGTTTTCCAACTAGTGAGTTTAAAGAGCGAGCAACTGTGAAACTTTCAAAAGTGATTAATAAGTGGGTATAGGTACTCTTTTCAACGAAATATGAGTCCTGAGTCCTGACATATCGGTCATTTGGTAAATTGAAGCCGTAAGGAGGCTGCTGTCGCAAAAACGTTAATGACAAAATCAAGAACCGTACAATAGCAATATGTTTTGTTTTTTGAAAATATTTCATAGTCTTTGCATAGTAACGTTTTGTAGAAAAACCCCAGGATTCAACTTACTTTGAAAAGGTTATAGTTTACTACATATCAGATAAATACCTATTTGCCCCACATTCCTTCATTTACGGTTTTTTAAACAAAACATTGATAAATTACGCTTCTAGAAAGCATTACAAAAACACGCTTCCTTTCCAATATTTATTTCTAACTCAACGCATCTTAAGACTGTACTTAGTCAAAAGAAATGCAACCTATGCCCACCAACCAGTGGACAACATTTTTTCTACATGCAGTGAAAAGTCCCTCGTTAATGCTATATTTTTCTCAGAAGTCGGTTGCTAAGCAACGGCACGCCTGCCGCGGTCATTACCACACAAAGCAGGAAGAACTGATTCGGAGAATGTTTTCCTTCAGCAAGGATTATGGTTGAGCTTTAGAAGTCTAGCGTTGTTGTTTTGGGAATCAGGTCTTTGTAGTTAAGTGGTAAAGAAAGTTGAGGAATGTAGGTTCTTAAGGCTTATAATATAAGATATTTAGAAAGTAGGCTGTTTGTCCTATACCTATTTATATTGTGTCCTATATCTTCTAAAATTTTGTATACATTCAACCTATTCTACTGTTAATGTTTACCTTGTCTGGTGGTTCCACACTAGAGTATACCTAATTGAGATCTGAAACACTTAAAACGTTAGTTACACTAGAGAGACCGGAGGATCCACATCAGTCATAAGTGCCTTACAAATAAAGAGTTTTCTTAAAATTCCATGTAAAAAACTACGAGAATCCTAGTTCCCAAAGACCTAGAACTATAAAAAATATATAGGTCGGAGCTGGGAAAAAAGTGTCCCGGACACTAACAAAGCAGGCGGTATTGCCAGTGTAAAATAAACGATCTAAACACTGAACTAAAGTTGTAAAGTTCACCCAGGATGCTTTGTAACACGACCGGGCTATTTTGTTACATCAGCCGTTCACTAGGTAGGCACTGTACACATCTAAACTTTGATCAAAGAAAATCCGTTCAAATTGATGTGAAAATAACAGTTTGTTTAGAAAGTTAGGGCAACGTGATTGAATAATATGATCTTAAAAGGGAATCTAAAGTTATTATTAAATGTTTTGGAATGTATTTATTTATTTGAGGATTACAAAAGAATGATACCCGAAGGATCCCGTAATACACAATTACAGGAATAATAAGACAATGAGAGAAGTTTGTTGAGGAAACATCGTTTTCTTCTCTCGTGTCAGCACGAGCTATACGAGAATAGTTCATGCCGTGATGAAAACATTGTCCAGTCAACAAGGTTGGTAGCAGGGTAAACTGACAAAGGTGCGTCATATGTATAATACGTCCGACGTATCTTGACGAGTCTGAAGTTAGCTGATTAGTTGCGTAGTAGACCATTTCGTTTCTAAAAGATTTATTGCGCAGCCAAACAACTAACTTCAGACTCGCCAAGATATGTCGACCGTATTGTACTTAAATATCGTCACAGTAGTTTCTACTAGGTAGCATCGTTGTTTTGCTAGTTAAGCTAGGACAAGTTTCCATGTCTAGTATGTGTTCGTGTTGATCAGCCTTTCAGAAACTGGGGGTATGATTTTTATCCTTATAGCTCTACTCAGTCTGTAGGTCACTATAACCTCTAAACAATACCACATATAACTATTTACACGCCCTCCAGTCACGTCCAGTCTAACTAACTTAATTGTAACCGATACTAGTATACTTGGAAACATCGTCGGCGGGTACGCCCACCGTTCCCCTGTGTCTGACATTCGATTAAATACATTGACATAATCTCACAGTAGATACGATGGTAGATGAAATAGATATAGAGCGAACAGATAGATATCCTAAAGGAAACGGATTAGGCAGGTGCTAGTACAGTAGGTTATTCACATTGCTATTTTTGTCTATATAACGTGGCTGTAGTCGTGTTATAAATGTTTCACATCACTGTGTTTGTTTTCAAATGTTAAATAAATATTGCTTATCAAAATCACAAATGGTTTTACAATTAAAATAGTTGACACAATTTTGTTGCCGTTTCTGTTAATTTGCCTTAGTATTTCATTAAAAATAAACTATACATATAAAAGTAATTAACCCTGCAACGTGAAAATATTATTACTTGAAAAATAAAAATAAAAATCTACTTTCATAAAAGCTACATTAAAAGCAAATTGAAAGAAACGTCGTCCTTAATGAGTAACTTCCAGAACATTTTCTGGGACCAAATAAATTTCTTATTAAGAATAACCCGACGCCTGCGACTTTCTTTTTTGTCGTCCGTCGCAATAGCTGGGGACCTGCGACCCACGTAATTAGGTTTGGGAGGTCAACGCGGCCGAGGTGACATGTTGACCATGCGTTAGTTAAAGGATGACAATGTTTTTGTTTTGTAATGATCAATCATACCCGCGTTCTTTTACGAAAAGGAATAAAAGATAAGGTAATACAACCTAACGCGTAGCAATCCATATCCATAGCCGGTAACGATATCCAATCCAGTACGTTGGATTTGTTGCTACATACTCGCTAGAGCACTCTTGCAATCCACTTACAGGTAGATAATTTCGGCTTCAGACAATGTTATGACTCAGCCACAATGAAATAATTGTCCATGTCAGTCCAATTATCCCGGTCGCGAATTGACTCGAACATGCTTTAAGTAAACAAGTCTAAGTACCAATTAAGATAATTACCTTTGAAAACCCTGCAGCCTTCAATTTCTTCTACCAGCTTTTACAATAAAATAAACTGAAATAACAATAGTGTTTGATTGTAAAGAAACAGTTCTTTAATTAACAGCGTGGGCATTTAATTACAGACTAATTCAGCGCCTACCGAAGCCACAGGAACCAATTTCCCTCATTTGCATAGATAACTAGATTACGTCGGCAACTTCGACCAATTCACTGTGCTTTTCTTTATCTATGGAAAATTAGAGGCTAAGAAACGTAGGTCAGTAGGGATTAGTGGTTTAGGCTAAGATGAAACTAGTCCATTTTATTTCTAGGATTTCGTAAGCATTGTCTATGAGTCACATCAAATGGTTGAGCATGTCTACACTGAGCACCTTTTATGTTAAAACCGGGTGTTCTAATGTTAGAAAAAATAAACAATATTTGGTCAACAAAAAACCGGAAGCTCGTGAAGACAGCAGGAAGCTTAACATTTCAATAAGAAATGTCCCAATTCTCACTAAGTTGCAGTAACCCTACTCGTCCACTATTCGTGTACCTGCGCTAACAGGGTTAATTCTGCTTACCCAGAAGGCTCAAAACATTTATTTGTATTTGAACTAGAAATGAACTCCTTTGTTACTTACACACAAACACAAATGTACAAACAACACACACAGGCTCTTTTCATTAAGGGTCTCATAGGGTAACAGTGGACTTGCTTTTAATTACTTGTTGGTTTAAATTAGTAAACACAGTGCATTGTATATTTGTAATTTAACGGAAGTTGCCGAATTAAGTTCTATTACTATTATAATTATTGCAAAGGCTTTGTCTTGATATTGGGGTTTTTTGTGGTAACGCGTGTTGATTCATTTTGCATTGATTTAGTCTTAGGTCTAATAAGGACCTAAGATGTTTTTGGGTTTGAATTTTTGCCGTCAAAAAAACCGCATCGTATAATTTTATTATTAAACATTGATAGGACATCAGATAAGATTGTGTGTCGATGTCTTATGAATAGATATTATTATTTAAGTATAACAAATACAGAATTCCACGGCAAACCCAGCTGGTACAAATCTCACAAACCGACCTAAATAACATACAAAATCACAAGCTCACTACACCCGCAGATATTTCCTCGTACCTACGTATTTACGTATGCAAAATCCTGCGATATCGCATCGTTTCTCAAATCAAACGCACGTGGTGTAGGGATGGGAATCAAAGCGGGATCGTCGACAAGGCGGTGGTCTCCCCGGAGGCAGCACTCAACGCGTGATAGATACAGCCTTGACTCGCCCCGGGATAACAGGGCTGGTGCAAAGGAAGAGAGTTAGCGATTATTATATTACGGTTGTATGGCATGGCATGGTGGATGAGAATTAAAATGGTGGATCGTTAGACAGTTTTATCGGATTCTATTGGTGAGTGTGATGAAATACTGCCATAACTCTGGACGAGAATTCTTATCATAATTAAATCGTATCTCTAATTAATCATAACTATAATATTCTATACCATATGATATTGTATTTATCAAAGACGAAAATCTTCAGCACAAGCCGATAGCTGACGCCCATCTCACAAATTGGATCTTAATTGCTATGCCCCGCAGTTACGCATTTATATGCAGTTCCTTAAATCGAACGCACGATGTGCATATATGGTTATCAAAGTTGTGAATTGAAAGACAGTTATCTAGGACGCAGCTTTGAAAGCCTCATAGATATAGCCCCGGGACTAAGAGGCCGGTGCAAGAGATAGGATGAAGCGAGCTGAATCTATGTTACGGTTAAAAGCCAAAGCGAGGTTTCACTTCAATTAATTTTGGCTAGATAGAACTAGGCGTCCCTAAAGGTATAATTAATCTCATTACATTGTCTGAGTTGCTAACAGAGTGTTGCCTTACGTTGGTTCCATGCCAACCATAACAAACGAAATTACTTCCTGAAATAAAAAACAGAAGCCACGCTTTGGCTTTCTTAGAAAATATCAATGATGTTACGGTAATACTATTATCAGGTGCTAATTATTTCAGTGAGAGTACTACAAATTAACTTAGATAGGCTTTAACTAACTTTGGCGGTTAATGTATATGCTTACCAAATAATAAACTTGGTGCAAGTTCTTAGTGTCGTAATAAAACTACTTAGACCTACAATCTAAAGCCGTAGGCCATGCATATTTTAAACCCGATGCAGAATTCAAATTCTCGACCCAGGCAAAGTAGAACTATTGGCCTACGGTGTTGTAGATTCTTGTTTGTCTTACTAAACAAACATTTGCTACAAGTGCATATTGATCACATCTAGTATCTAAGCATGACAAAAACTTGGTGCTGATCCTCTCCCACCGAGGTGGCATTCAGTGCGTGATGGATACAGCCTTGACTCGTTCCGGGATATTGGACATGGTGTAATCAAGGAGAGGGACGCGATTAAACATGATGAATGTGTCTTGGGGAATTAGCATTGTAATCTTTTGCAATGTTCTTACCCCACCTTAAAACACAAGTAAGTGAGTAAGTAAATGATACAAGTGCTGTTCCACATGTTAAAGGGTAAGCCCATTAAGAAATCAATTCTAATAATGGGACCTAAACAATTTCTCAAAGATAAATTACAATTTATCCAACCTAGAAATTTGTCGATTGAGTTTGTCGATTGGCAACCACTAGATCAATTCTTAGAATAAAAAAATATAAAAATATTTTCATAACAAGAAAAAGCTAGGATACACTGGTTACGAGATTATACGCAATATGCACACTGGTCATGATAAAATTCAAGATATCATCTAAAGTCCTTTCTTTTATCGCCTGTATCTTATGCCACATGGCCCCCACCGATATTATTTATATGATCACGGCAAAATTTTCGTTTTACTAACCCCAGGGGAGCGTGCGTCAGCGTGTGGTTTTGATCTTATGCCATAAATGGATGCAGAGTTTGAGCACGGATCTTATCTTATTAATCAAGGACTGGTTGTATTACAGTGTAGGTATTTAGCGTAACAAGCCAACATAGAGTTGTTCCGGATTCGGAGTCTTTGATGTAATTAATTGCGATGCAATCAATTCTACCTCATTTGAAAAACACAGGTGATTGACTTTATTTATCCTTTACGTTCTAAACGCATTCGCACAATGTGATTTCCGAACACTAGAGTAAGGTAGATGCTACAATGATCTGATAGCAATGAACACCAAAAAATAATAACACCAAGTGTGTTTGGCACTAGACATGATATTTTCTATAGTTCCAAATTATTTAAATAGCCCAAAAAAATTACAATTAAAGTAGAGCTGTAACAGTAGAGCATACACACATCAAAAAAAGTTTGCGATCATTTTGAAAAATGATGTAGCCTTTTTGAAGCCGAATTTTCTAATCGGGATTCAAAGCGATAATTATCATGATAAATATAGATTGATAGTTATCTAGATAAATATAAATCAGATTTCAGTTGGAATTTGAATTCGGAATCTTCACATACATAATTATGCTAGTGATCGCAAACTCTTTTTGATGTGTGTAGTATAGTTTGACATACATCATGTTTCATGCATCTTTACTAAGCGTCAAATCCTTCCTGCAACATTTGAATCAAATCGCTATAAGCTTTTCACTTGCCCTACCAATTTTATTTACATCGGCAATGTACGGCCGCGGTAAATTTCACGTTTTTATGACTGCGTTGATGTGTGACGTCAACAAGTCGTCAGAATCTTGAAGAAACGTTTTGTGCGAAATATATTATGTGAGTAACATAAGGAAGCGGAGAGTTTAGTAACGTATAATAAGGGATGTAGTACAAAGACTGGTACATAAGAGATATTTGACGTAGGCAAAGTATTTTTTTTGTTTGTTGTTATTGTTTGTATTGTACATCTTCTTGGTAATATTAAATATTGATATTGTGGACATATAAAACAATTCGAATTGGACCCTTTTTTCGGAATATTTGGGTAGATCGGAGTTCAATGTTGGTTTTCAGCATCACTTAAACTGATTTCTCAGAAAAGTTTTGGTGCATTAATAATTTTACACGTGTAAATATGACCAAACCTTAATACGATTCCCAAAATGAAAATTTGTATCCTGAACTGATGAATGAGAATTGATTAAATTGATGAACTGAAAAAATCGAATGTTCTGTCTGATAAGAGTTCGGTAAAATAATGATATTACGCCTATCATAAGCTTAAAGGGATATCCGTTTTATATTTTTCAAATAATTGTATGAATTGAAATTTAAAAATACATCCAAAAAAAAAGAAGTGAAGTGAAGAGTGGGCGCTTTGGGGGCAGTCTTATGTAAATATGACGTTCAAAAAGAACTAAGTAATACTAGTCTATTTTGAATAAACGAGTTTTGAGTTTGAAAGGATTTCTTTAGTACAGCTTTTACCCCCAAAAATTATGCGGTAACATTAAAATTCCAACACGTGGGCCGGTTCTTCTTAGAAACGTCTAATATGAATAACCGTTTCCCAGCAACACTAGGCAGCGGGGAACGGGCGTTTTTGGGGTCTGTCTTTATAGTTAATTCAGAAAGTACTTTAGCCTATTTTGAAGAAAAGCTATGTTGATTTTGAATTCAATGTAAGCTTAGCATCCTTATCTTCGAGTTTATTTACCCTTGGAGGGTGTCAAAAAGACGTCAAATTGAAGTGCTAAGGAGGGCAATCCAATTCATTGTAATTTCCACCTGTAATGATTTCCGATATGTAGGTTCCAAAAAGATATTACTGCGCAAAGCCACGGCTCATTACGAGTCATAGCTCCGCGCAGTACTTCTTATAGTAGGTAGTACTTTGGCTGAGCGCTTGACTACTGCGCGACGGGTCACAGGTTCGTTTCCCGCACGGACAAGCATTTGTATGATCTACATACCTACAGATAATTTCTCTGAGTCCGAGTGTTTGCGCCCGAGAGATTTGTGTCTGTAAACGCATCCAAGATACAAAAGTAGGTACCAAAAAGTGGTGTACGCTTAAAAAAAACGAATTTACAATTCACAAAAAATCGTTTTAATTAAACATGTTTATGTAAGCGTTATTTGGGCCCTATCGATCTCATGCCCTAGAACAACATTGCAAACTCACATGAACTGCTTTTCGACTTCACTTCCCAAAAGCCAAAAATATTCCCGGAAAGCTCTGTACGCAAATCTCCGTATAGAGCTATTGAACCGGTTACCAATATCCCACAAACTGGGCCCGCAGAGGCTCCACTTAGTTATCAGTGCCCCGTAATGGAAAACGCTTGTTCCACCCTCCAGGGAGTGACAGCAAAGATGCTTTCTGTATTTGTGTAAAGGATCGCGGAGGAAAGAATGCAAATATGATTTGAGAATATTTTTGCGTCTATGAATCGTAATGGTCTGCCTTCGTTGGTCTAGTGGTCGCAAATGACGGCTGAACGGGAGGTCCTGGGTTCGATCCCCAGGTTTTTCCGTGTGGAATTTCTCAGTAGCAGCCCGGAGTCTGGATTTGTGCCCGGTTGATGGCAATGGCCCCCTATTACGTGGGACTTAAACATAACGGTGAAATGAGGGTATACTATACATCTCTGCCCCGGGGAATACAGGCGTGATGTCATGTTATGTTACGTCATGAATGGTAATGGTGATAGAATCAGATCATGGTAATCGACAAATCGTTATGGAAAATTGTGAAAACATATCGGCAATTTTACGAGAATTGAGAATTAGGTTCCGATTTTTATTGAACATTACGTACTTTGGCGCAGATTTTCGTAATTTATTTATGACAAGCTGTGCCCGCGACTCCGTCCGCGTGGAAGTCGGAAAAAAACATTGTGTCGCAGCAACTAAATAATGTTGTATTCCATTTATAATAATAATAGACAAAGGTGTCCCACTAAGGCACTTATATCTTTCGAACCATTTCTTTATGTAGAGTTTCAGCTAAAAATACTTATAGAAGACTTCATTTAATTTTAATAAGTTATAAATAGGTAGGTACTGCTTTCAAAAAGTCTGATCTGGAAATCGAACCAACACAAACGCGAAAAAACATCATCTATATTTTTATTTCACCAATCGATATGATCGCTCCAATAAACATAATGCCTGAAATTGATGGAAGACCATAAAAACTAACATTAAGTACCTACCTAACTTAGGTACATTTCAATTCAAACACTTATTTGTTGTTACTTCTTATTTCTTGCACTTCCTTCAATTTAAGACTGTGTTTGTTGGAGAGATTTGATCCTTATTATTGACCTTATAGATATCTATCAACAGGTGCCATAATATAATACCGGATGGTACATAAAGCTTTGTCAGTTCGATTCCCGGTTCAGGCAAAAAAATCAGTAAAAGGTAATTACTTACTTTAAAAAAAAATGAAATGAAGTTTCCTTTGAAAGAAATTTGCTATTTTTAATATTCCCTCCATGGCCACGTCTTTGGAACATTACCTAAACCTTAAAAAAACTCAATTAAATAAACTTAATAAAACGACGGCGACAGGCTTTGAATAAATCTGACAATAATGAACAAAATAAAATAAAATATAGAAAAACATTCCAAAAAGTGCATTGAGTAGATAGAATGATTACGAAATACTAAATTTCAACGAAAGCACTGGGTGAGCGCTTTCCTTGCAAATAATCATGGCCACCGATTTCAATTTGATTTTGGACCTTATTTTCGGCATCAGCATTCCCAAAAAGTATGAACATTCAATGAACAAAAATCCTAACATTATTTGATACACGTAACGCCATCTATTGAAAATAAACTAATACATGCTAAGTTCTTCTAGAAAACTTAAAATTCGCATAACTTTTGATTGCGTGAACCGATTGCGATGAAAGAAAAACCATATGTTACTTGGAGATAAGCACAATATATGTTTATAAAAGTCAACAGCATTGGGTCAGTTGTTTTTACGTGATGCTTGAACAAACAAACAGATAAACAGATAAACAGACAAACAGACAAACCAACAAACAGAAGAAACAAAATACAAAAATGTTAAAAATGGGTTCTTTTGGTTATTTTTTAACACCCCAACCATGTTTTTTCAAAATATTTGCTATGTACAGATACGCAAAGTCTACAGATTTGATAAATGTATAGAAGATATTGATTATTTGCATATCTTTTGAATGCGTGAACCGATTGCGATGAAACAAAAAAAATATGTTACTTGGAGATAAGCACAATATATTTTTATAAAAGTCAACAGCATTGGGTCAGCTTTTTTTACGTGATGCTTGCATAAACATGCAAACTTAAGTTTAATCTTTACTTCCCTAGATGGCGTTGGCGTCGAATTAGATCGCGCTATGGTTTCGTTACCGCGCGATTTATAAGTTCTAGACAAAAATTTCTTAATTAGTTCTAAACCACGATTTTATTATATGTATAGATTACTGTATTAAATGCATAATCGAGTAAAGTTCGATCATCATCCAAATCAAAAACTCACAATTTTAGTTAAGTTTTTTTGGTTGAATTGTTCCTACCCTAAAACTAACCATTTCCTTGATTAGTAACATTCATCAGTTACAACAAAAGAAATAACATTTTACACACCACCACCGCCTACCGCGTCTATTATAGGAAAATCTGGCAATAATCTTTGAATGCTTGCGGAGGGCGCGAAGGTACATAAAAGCAATTCATTACCTTACAGAGACCCGGAAACGGTAGCGGTGACGGTGGCATGCCGGGAGAGGCAGCGGATACAGCGCCGAGCACTCGGATTTATTCGTTCCGGAGCGGTGAAGTCACGACCGTTTCGCGAGAAGAATGGAGCGCAAATAATAATGTTTTTTTGCGTTTAACATTTCAATTTTAGTGAATAACGTTGGTATTCATATTAAATGTCGTTTTTGGTCCTTCGTAGGTAGTTTCTTCATTTACAGCATCAACATTAAGTTTATTGTTTGACATTTTGTAGGATTTTCGGGGCCCAAAATTTAACTGAGTCTTCTCCGCTTTTCTCGGTCATGTAGTACCTATATCCACCTCGGCTTTGATTAACTCTTGTAATATCTACTTTTGTACATTTTGCTTCCATTTACTGGGGCTTTTATTGTAATGTTACTGGTTACCTTTTTCTTTAAAAAATAAAGGCAATAAAAATCGGAAAAAATGGATTGATGTAATGTGTAAATCAGCCAAGAAATAACGTAGGACTAACATACATCACAATAGAAAAAAGATGAGGCAAAAAAAAATTGCAAAGCACAAACGGATCTAATAAATTATCGTGACATACGCTACATTTACATATACGTCTAGACACCATGAGAACTCCATAAATCACTCACAAGTAAATCCCTTATTATTCCACGACTGCATGACCAAGGACCTATAAATTGTCGAGAAATATGCCGTATCTCATCCTATTCACTTGTGGGATACGTAAAGCTGTGTTCACTAGATAAAAAACCGGCCAAGTGCGAGTCGGAGTCGCGCACGAAGGATTCCGTACCATTATCTATAAAAACGGCAAAAAATCACGTTTGTTGTATGGGAGCCCCCTTAAATATTTATTTTATTCTGTTTTTTACTATTTGTTGTTAGAGCGGCAACAGAAATACATCATTTGTGAAAATTTCAACTGTCTAACTATCACGGTTCATGAGATACAGCCTGGTGACAGACGGACAGACAGACGGACAGCGGAGTCTTAGTAATAGGGTCCCGTTTTACCCTTTGGGTACGGAACCCTAAAAATGACTGACATATTGCCTGTGGCAGGGACAATCCTATCGTCGATAGTGCTTAACATCACAAGGGACATGGTGGTGCTACTATTTTCATTGTCAAGAAATCACTTTAGATTTGTCGCATCGAATAAGCCAGTTTGAGTTGCAACACAACATTGATACTTACAACTGGAAATCATACAAAATGTAGCTTCCGCAAATGTTAATTAACTTTACTAAGACCAACCGGGCCTCTGACGATAGTTCCCGGAATAATCAATATGCCATCCTGAATAAGCAGGCTGAGGAAGGAGAGAAACATCAATAGCAAGGTGAACTCTGCGGTCGAGTCGGCTTATCCAGAGTAAAGATTACGGACATAATTAAGTTTGGATGTGACCTTTCACAGGTTACTTGTACGTTGAAAAAAACGGCAATATGTTGCAGTCCACCAGTTATGCTCAACAGACGTCTAGTAAGTACACAGCTTCAGACGAGTTGCGATGTCATACAAAATAAATGGTGTGTGTGACGTATCGATACAGTGGACAGGCGGGCGAGTGCGGAGATGGATGGCTGTATCGCCGACAGGGGAAATAAACAAGTAGGTATCGACTATGGGATGGCACAGACGACTCTTTCTATTTTTTGTTTGTTTAATGTCTAAATATTATTTAGAAGAGAGTTTTCAGTAAACGAGTTAATCCTACTGATGTAAATGAAACGTTGCTAAAAATGCAATTATATTTTGTGACAACAAGAGTTTTCTTTGCCTACGTATTTCAAAAATAAATCTTTTCGGTTAATTAACCTTTCACAGAGATTAGCGACTGAGTTTCTCTCGTTTCAGATAAACGACGTCGAGATTAAAATCCCATTCCGAAGTCTATCTACAGTATTCTTGTTTTTCTTTTTCTCAACTGAAAACATCAAACACGAGACATCTATAAAAATTACTTCTTTATAAAAATACTGACTCGGGTTTAATCGGGTAGAATATTTTAAAGACACAATAAACTTTTTATCTCGACGTTTCGATTATTTTTATGATGTGAACAAATCGCAAAAGTTTAAAAACACTAACTACTTCTTCGTTCTCTACCAGCAAGGACTCGATATTTAACTTTATTCAACTCTTTTACAGCAAATAATTTATTCTAAATCCTTAAAACCCTTAAAATTCCATGAATAAATTTTCAACAGACTACATTTCACTTCTAAAATTTCACCTGTTCACCTACTTCTACTACCTAGGTATACCTAAGTTTCTTCACATAACTACAACTGCCTGCAAACTTTATCGGAACATTCACAACTGAAGTATATAACGATAAGCAAACGAAACGTGTTAAAGATTTGCCGCTGGCGTCCGCTATTTATCGATACAAGTTTTCAACTACGTACTTTTCAGTCCATACGATAGAAAGAGGCAAGGGATGAGCAGTAGCGGTGGCGGAAGCGGGCAAAAGATATGTCGTACAGACGCCAGCACATATAGCTACTACAATCTGTCAAATTCCTTTAATAGATTTTCATCTGTATCGCAAAAGTATTAGGTTCACGGTTGATTGGGAAAATTTGACAGTTTCGAGTAGCTTGATGTGCTGGCGTCTGTACAATAATTATGGCATATGTTTGTCAATATGTTTTTACATAAAGTGGAAGCATTATTTCAGGCCGTGTCTTTAAAACAAGATTGTTTTTTATCCAACAATAAATGAAAAAAAGAAAAGTCAAGCATTGTATAATACGTATAATTTAGTATTTTCTAGCCAAACATAGTCAACAAACCACGAAATCCTAACCTAAGTAATATTATAAATGCGAAAGTCAGTTTGTTTGTTACTTTTTCACGCATAAACCACTGAACCAATCACTCTGAAATTTTGCATGTACGTAGTCAGGTGTACAGAAAAGGAAATAGGGTACCTTTCATCCCAAAAAAAACTAATGTTCCCGAGGAAAACAACAATAACGTTCTCATGATAATATATGGCGCCATGTGTCTTTCGAATCATGAATTATTTTACTATAGAAACTTTAGTAGCGTGTTAAGAATTGATTGTCAAATTCTAAATTAAGGCGAGCGAAGCCGCGGGTAAAAGCTAGTGTTATTATAAAGGTGCAGGTTTTATATAAGAGCTGCGTATTCGAACGAACACAAACGGACATTACAGCAAAACGCTTTCGCTTCTACCTCACCTCACGCATAAGCATAAACATGCAATGACAATAACACAATCATGCCATACTTAAAAGTTTTTACTAACGACTGCAAGTTGCAGCCGTTCGATACTGAACTCTTGCCAACTGCATAATAGTCGACGTGCAGTTAAGCACTTGTACTTATTAGTAGAAGTATTATTGTGTGTCCTAGTTATTGTCCTCGTTCAATTTGTTTCAGGAGGGGTAGTTTAGCTTTCTCACTCACTCGCTCTGCATAAATTGTGCCAAAATGTACGGAATAATTTGAGTCGGTGTGGTGTCAAGTTATTGTTTTCACGAAATCTTGCCAACAGGGATTTCATAGATAAAGCAGAATGGTGACGAATTATCTAATTGGGTCAGTCTTATTCTTGTTTTCTCCAAAAGGAATTTATAAAAGCACTAGAATATTCTATTTTTAACACATTTGTTAACAGCCTCAAACCAACAGCCTCAAACCTCAGGTCAATTCAAACCTGTTATGGCTCTTTCCTCAAAATACCATTCCAGACGTTGCCCCACATTGTTACACTCACATAGTTTTATACTACGATGTCTGGACTTTAAAAGAGACCTTGACGTCTGAGTTTGTTTCGGCTTTTCTTCTCAGAGCTAGTCAGATAGGAAATGCCGGTGCCATCTAGTCTTAAAAAAAAACATTACATTGACTTGTAAAAGTGTCTGTAACAGATTTATTTACAGAAATAAATATCATGTCATTTCATTTCAATCGCTCACTGCTAATCAGCCTTCCAGTTAAATCAGTTTAAAAATATGGCAATTCAGGGCTCACCACCATCACCCCTTCGAAAAAGATGTCCTAGTCCATCAAGTACACTCAGCTAAATCTTTTATCAGCGATGTAGGGTGCTGACGTACACCCCGCGTCAAATAATAATGCACATCAAAATTGTAGGCGAAGCAGTTCTTGATATATTTCGTCGGAGATCCATTAGCGGTCAGACGCCGTGCTGCCTGACACATGACAAATGGTCGGGTTATTGCTGAGTTTTGAGTTGCGGTGCGATTGAGAGCGGGAGGCGGACATTTATTTGGATTATTTGATTTGTGAGTGTCATGAAAAGAGCTCATGCTAGTCTCGGATATAGTATGAAAATAGTTTGGCATGTACAAAATATACGCATGAGTCAAGTTATTAATTTGGTTCTCGTATTCTTTTGTGGGTGTCGTAAAATGGGACTGGACCCCAGAGAGTTTTATAATATCGATAGCACTATGCTAAGCCCTATTTCTATAATATTTTATAAAAAGGAAGCCATAGGATAATTGTCTGAAGGGTCTGCAGACAGCCACGAATCATAGTAGTTCAAGATAATGATAATGAGGAAAATATAATACACTCGCTTCTCGCTCTCAAACAGCCGTAGACCGTTCCCAAAACAGAACGGTGACGGGAATTGTGATGACAAAGTACTCAACTGTGCTCTCAGGCTAATGTGGACCGAATACTCTTTATGAAATATGCAAACAATCATACCTCAATGTTTTAAACATTAAGCAAACTAGAGAGTGTAGACCTAACTTTATAAAGAGCCCAAATGTTTTCGTCCTGTAAAAAATTCTTGTGAATTTCAAGTCTTTTAGACGTGATAAAAAGGGTTTTATAAAAAAAAAAAATGTGCTACAGAGTATTTATGACTACTTACGGTTTAGTCTCATGCATTTTTAGAGATTGTCTGTTTCAGACCCAAACGAAGCCCTAATTCATGAACTTGTGGCGGCATCTATCTCGCCACATGCGAACTAGCGAACTATCCTACATCGCGCAATCAAGATTTAACACGCAGATAGTATATATACAACCTCCCAACATCAACCGTTGGGCAGTAGCCCGCCAGGCACAAGACTCCGCCTGGTTGGAGGATCCTCCCTTTGGTTGGAGGAACACCGCACCATAGTTTCTCCACATTGGTGACCCCGACGTGATCGTCACAGACAGTGTTTCCACACTGGTGACGTCACACACAACCTTCGCAGCCTCGGCAGCCACATCTTCACACCCTCAGCAGCTCAGCATTCAATCGAGCAGCAAGCAGCGAGTCCCACAGCCAGCCAGCATCCTCGGCTTCAACGGGTGATGTGACCACTAGCCTGCAGCGAACGCGCAAGCCTGGTCACGACCCTCAGCCCACTCCAGCATCATGGCGCAACATACTGCACTTCGGCCGGTAAACTAGCAGAGGCACTTCTCTCCTGGTCGACGCAGTCCACAGCCACCACTCACAGTTTCGACTCAAAGGAACCCTTCACTGGCCCTGGCAAGTTCTCAAGACTCAACGACCGCTGACTCATCAAGACGATCGACCTCCGGTCTCAGGGGGGGAGTGATGTGGCGGCATCTATCTCGCCACATGCGAACTAGCGAACTATCCTACATCGCGCAATCAAGATTTAACACGCAGATAGTATATATACAACCTCCCAACATCAACCGTTGGGCAGTAGCCCGCCAGGCACAAGACTCCGCCTGGTTGGAGGATCCTCCCTTTGGTTGGAGGAACACCACACCAAGTTTCTCCACAAACTTGTATCATGAACGTGGCGAGGCACGAGTTGAACTAGCGCTACATCCCGTTTCGAAGTGTTGGACTCGCGACAAAGGAGGCGTGCTCTGTATCGGTATTGCTCATGCGTCTTCGTCACTCACCTTGTCCAGGTTGCTCAAAAAATGAGTGCTGGTGCATACCGCGCTTAAGAAGTTACACTCTAGACTCGGCTCACTCTTATATGGATTTCAGAGTTGGTTTCCAGGAAGGTGGCATTGTGCAACTGTGACGGTCTGTCACGTACTCCTAATTATTAACAAAATATTATATTTATTTTAGAACCATAATACAATATCGGGCCTCTTAGAAACACATTAAATGTATAGTTTATGGGAAACAGACTGGGGACAAGTGTTAGCCATCTGTTAAGATAACATGTTATACAAATTCTAAAGAAATTGGTAAAATGTGAAAACCCGAGTGCAACGCATAATACAAGGGCCACATTAAGAGCAACCCTCTTAGAAACAATTAAGGAACTGAGCAAAAAAGGGCAATACATCTGTTGCGCAAAAGCATGGGAATATGGTCTTAGCGACGTGAAATGGAATATCAAGGATTCAAGGAAGGGCAGTTGGTGTTAGACCTCTATAGGGAACGGACGTCAAAGTCAAAGATTAGGAGAGTTGGTTATAGACCACGGTTGGGCACGGTCACCAGAGCCATAGCATAGGCGAGTAGACTTAGGATTAACTAGGAGGGTTGATCAAACCCAGCTAGGAAGTCGTAAGGGCGAGAGGCTTTTATAACCAGTTTAAGTTATTATAGTTTAGCTTAACTGTATTGTAATACTAATTATAGTTAGAATTAATCGGTACTAACAAAGTGTGCAAGTGCGAATCTCCATGAGTGCGTGAGTGAACGAATGGGTGAGTGTTTTACTATAATTATTCCAGGCTGTATTATTGTTTATGTGCGTACAATAACTATAAGTAATTTATTATCATGTATCGTTTAGACATAAACGATACATCTGACTTCGCCGAGGTTTCTTACACCTACGTTTGGACAAAGAGAAGCGGAGAAGGCCTTCCATTAAATGGCACACATACCCAATCACACCCGACCATACAACCAATATATATATCTATCAATACTCAGATCATACACGCCGCCTATGGAAGGCTGAACCGTATAATATACTTTGAACTCGCTCAGATTAATCTAGGCTACAATGCCAACCCATAATAATTACCGGAATATAAATCAACCAAACGTTAGTGATAGCTACTTCCTATTGACAGACTGACCCCAGCATTATGTCTTACGGCGATGCACTTGTTTTACGTACACTTCCAGGGAGGGGGGTAGGCTTCACCAAGTAGTAGTAGTAAAGTACCCTAAAATGGATGGATAGTCTTCCTAAAGGACGCTAGGGAACGTGGCTCGTTATACGGTCCATTGTGGCCCCTCACTGAATCGTCATTAGCACTTAACGAGACACGGAGGACGGAAAGCGGCCTCACAACCCGCTAAGCCGTCCACGAACTTGGGTAGATTAAGGAAGTGTGAAGTGACGATAAATAATACCACTCGAACGTATCCCAGGTGCAAACGTGTAACATCATGCAACAGACTGACAATACGCTGCGCTTGCGCTATTTTAAATAACTAATTCAAGTAAAGGGACGGACATCACTCAGGGTCTAATCAATACTAGTCGTCCAGCATTGCTGGGAACATGTCTCGCTGAATGGCAGATGGACTTCGCAGGACTCTGTCTTAGGATTGAGTAAGACATGAGAGCTTAGGAACGCGGACCGTTAAACCACAGGCCTCGTGGCAGTTAGACTTTAGCGGTACCCGTAAGATGCGACAGCGCATCATAATATGGGGTTCAATTGTAATGAAATTAATATAACACAAATGTGTTTCAGAACGCAAGCGTTACGTATCCCCGTATATATATGTCCCTCGTTATTCCTCCCTTTGGTTTTATCTTATCATTACGATATATGTCACTTGCATCCCTTTCATTGTCCCTTTAGCTTTCTTAATAATGACATATATTACAATTAAAGTATTATTTGAAGTCCTCCTACAGAATTGTTTTATATAACTACTTCTTTTTATTACTTCTCCATAATTTGTATAATTCTATTATTGTAAATAATATTATGTTTTGCTTTGTATAGAGTCAATTAATTATTCACCTAACAGACAGAACTGTGTTGCTGGGGAGTTTGTTGCGCCGTTTCTTCTCCCCAGCATAAACACTAGGAAGCGGTGAAGGGAGGGCTGTTTGTGGGCTGTCTATAATTGTACATTTAAAGTCCAAAAGAGCTAAATAAATGAGTTATGAATTTTGACTTGAGTTTGTATTTAAATAATGGAAAAATGAAAATTTTATCAGCTTAGGGTTACCGACGTACAGTCACACAACCACCACGTCTGTTGAAATTCTGGTGACGCTAGTAAGGAGTCTTTATCGACATCGTATGCGTATATACGTATTTATGTACTTTATTACACAGCGCATTTTTGTATTTTATTATTTATCTGCATCGTGGTGATGTTACGACATCAGGTCCGATCGTGCATTTATTTTATGGATGTGGCTTCCTTCTCGTTTCACGTGAAGTTCTAACTCCGCAACTCAAAACTTTCTTAGAAAATCGTCAAAGTGTGTGTACATGTTGACGCAACTTACACTTGCAACTCTCAGAAAGCAACGGGGTATAGCCTAGTATAAGTCTGGCTGCACAGCACACTCCTTTCGAATGTGCTTTCAAATTAAACATAATTGTGAAAGGTATGGGTACCGATGACATTACGTTACAGTCACATGAGAATTATCAACTTTGTCTCTAGGGATGGCAACTCATCAGAAATCCTATTGGGGTTGTAGGTGTACTCGTATAAGGCGGCGGTAACTACTTATCATCAGGTGGGCCGTCGGCCCGTTTGCCAACCTATTTATTGCACACTATTTCAATTCCGAAAATGGCTCTCAGTTAAAAGAGTAGGTATATAAGTCAGATGGACATTTAAAAAGGGGAGTAGATATATTTAAAGTAGGTCACCTTTACGTCCAGGTCAACAGAGCTCGTCGTGTCGTCCCAAACGTAATAAGTATTGTTCAGGGATGCATGGACCCTCTCAGACAATGTTGTGTTGCCTTTATTTCACTGTATAAACAACTGAAACATGTGGGAATAATGTTGTCTTTATTTTACATTCGGAAATATGTTGAATATATTAGCTCATGTTTTAGGAGTGAACTTACAGTTATTGTAGTTTAGAAATTAAATTAGGGCTAAGACACTGAAATCGGATAAGATCCAAAGATAACGGATAGGTAAAGTAGGTAAGTTCAGATAATTTAGTAATCGGTTGGCGTTTTCATCAACACTTCACTATTTTTCAAGTTCCATGTTCTTATGGAATGGCCACGCGACAAATATTTTATCAAGCTTATTAATTTATTACGATAATATTATGTTATATTCTTGTTGGTGAATTGCAGTTTACTCGGAAATCATTGATACACATAAAGATTTCTCTAGCGTTTTGTGTAATAAAGCTTTAATACCCTACATTTATCAGAAAACAGAAAAGATAATATCGTAAAGATATTACGGAGGGCGTTTAATTATTTAATGCGGTTCCCATCTTTGTTCAGTAATTAAAATATAACCGAAGGGCTTTCCAATAAAATTATATTGCGCGCACGAGTGCGTAATTACTTGCAAAATAACTTTTCATGTGTGAAGTATGTGGAAACATAAGAAATTGTATCTGGGGCGGATGCATCACTGATAAAGGCGGCTAGAGAAAATACATGCATCGGAGGACGGTGGATTAATGCATGTATAGTCCGCGGATGCATTAATAGACTCGGTAATTTACATCAGATATTTTGAGAGATCCAACTTTGCTTTTAGTGGGTCGAATATACAAGGTTAGACGGAAAGGGGGCACTAATCCGAAAGGATGTTAAAGTACACATAATAATGAATAACTTTTGTTCTACAACTTTTCCCAAAAGTCAATAGTTCAAGAGAAACAGTTGTTCAAAAATCTCATAAAAATAATCTCTAAAATCTAACTATCCCCAGTAATCATCGGCTGTGTTTACATTTTAGGTCATATTTGGGGTCATAAATTGGGTCATGAATGGGGGCACCATTTTCTGAATTTGTGATTAAAGCAGGGATGAAGAATTTAAAAAAAAAAAAAAATAATAATCATTTTATACGGAAAAAAATATATCGAATTTTGAAATTTTAACACTTGCTTTCAAACAGTCATCAGCGATACTATAAGTAGGCTTCGGATTAGTACCCCCTTTCCGACTAACCTTGTATAAGGTCAACCGTCTGTCCTAAATTCAAATTTTGAAAATGTTGGTTCCTTAAGGGTTGCGTTAAGTTATCAGGATAATCAGATATAAATACCATAATTAATAAAGGATCTACCGGTATCCTAACGGAACAAGAAATAACAAAAAATAAAAATAAATGAAAAATGCGTTGCCGCCAAAATGTTAGTGTTAGGTAACTTACCGAAGAATATGGTACCACGTGTAAACTAATAACCCGTATATTTCAAACCCACGGGGTAAAACTTAGAAGCCTGTGGGTTAACGAGAGGCCCTCGTAAACGTGAACCTATACGTTAACTACACTCCTGACGTCGTTGCCTGTTTACCTACTGTAATTGGTTCAACTAAACTTGAAGACCATGCTATTTGAAGGGACGATAGTCCGACTGTGGTTTGTATGTTTCCTCGTTGATAAGTATACGAAACTGTTTCACATGCAATGTCTCACCATAAGTATGTACTACACTATGTTGTAATTTATGCAAGCTGGAATCTTAATAAAGCGTTTAATACACTACCCGATGTTAAGGGCCCAGTTGAAAGAGTCTCGACTGAAAACAGAAGAGACGAAAACCGACAAGAGAGAGAGTTAGGGAGACCCCAAAAATCGGATACCTAGTTTAATAAGCCCTTTAAATTAAACTGACTTATTGTCACACACACAAACACGCGGATACACAGGTAAATATTGTTTGTTTAAAAATGAATAAGAGAATAATTTGCAATATTACTAATTTAATACTATGTCATTTAAATTGACTAAACCTATACTACACTAGTATGTAGGTCTAATTGGCGTGGTCCGTTTGTTAAGTTCCTGTAATTGGCTTAACTAAACTTGAAGACGACCATGCTAATTGACGGGGCAGTCGTGATTGCAGTTGGTTTGTTTTGTCTACGAGATACAACGATAGCTGGGATTGTCTTTGATTTGCAGTATTCAGTTTAGAACACAGTCCGGCAATAAAATGTTGTACAAAAGTTAAACTTTTGATCGTGACACATTCTACTAAGAAGATTAGCTCATACGTTCTAATCCACATACCAATACAACCATAATTGAAACTTTCCCAAACAGACGATGAAGCGAATAGTTTCTGAGTGGGACAGATTTCAACGTACATACATACTAACAAGTTTTAAGTATATCAGGCTAAGTACATAGATAATCCTAAGCTAAACTAGTTGATCCTAGCGCTCCTTGGGCGGATGAACTACTCATAGTTTGGCCTAGGATTAAATAGTTCATCCAGAATTTAGGTTAAATCTAGGTTAGAGCTGGCTAGGTTGAAACTGGCGTGAAATCTTACATAGTCTTATAAGATTTTATTCAAAAGATTTACTTCTAGAAAATGCTACGATGTTCTTTATAACACTACAGTGAATTCATTTCTGCAGGAGTAAAGTAATATGTTTACAAGCATAGTGCGAAGGGTGGAGCTCAAATTCACAGTCTATCATTCGTCAGACCATCGCCTTAGCCGTTGGGTTATTCACTAAATTATTTACGCGGTTGCCGTATTTACACTATAGAGAATTAGAAAATGTAATAAGGGAACCATGAAGGGAACTTTTGGGGCTCATTAATTTAATTCTGCGTGTAAGCATTGTCTGCCGTGCTACGTAATCTTATCTTTTATTTACGATCTTATCGTTGCCATGGTAGATGGGTAATAAAAGGAAACCTGAATATACCGGGAACTTCGGCTTAACTCACGTATGAAGAGCCATTGAGGAAAAATCGGAGATTTAGTAAACGACGAGAATCGAATTTGACAGATGATCAATTCTATTTAGAAAACCATTATTTTTAGAAGTAATAATATAACAAGGAAGTATATTGTTTTATTCATTTTGACCAGGTGCTGAAATTATATTTATAATGGAAAATGATGACAAATCTTTAAGGACGTATTTACAAATCTGCTATGACTACCTACTGAAGCTGTTTTTCGGTATATTTTCCGACCAATCCGTGAAACTTAGCTAGATGAGCTACGGATAGACTACTCCTTTGTCTAAAAATGTTTTCAACAATTAATAATTCAATTGTATTCGTTTGCCGTAGTCTCCTCCCACGAAAATAGGGTGACTTTCGATATACATTTACCAACAACGCCAAAGTTTTAATAAATAATAAGATTAATTAAACTAACCATTAATGCAAACAAGACGATGATGTAGCGATCAAAATTGAAAGGAGTATGCTTAGGTTGTTTGGTCATGTTGAGAAAATGAAAGAACGGCGATTAACAAAAGGAATTTATAAGGCGGACGTCTGTGGAGACGCCGGTAGAGGGCGCCCTACATCAATGTTATTGGTGATGTTCTTCAAAACAGACAACGTGTAGTGCTCTCAACCGGGCGGCGAGCGTGTACTACAAGATATATATGAACGTGGACGAAGCGAAAGGAATATGTAATGATCGTAGCTTGTAGCGTTCTATAGTTTCTGCCAACTCCCATGGGAAAAGGCGTGAGTTTATGTATGTGTGTAATAAAAACAATACCATTAGTCAACAGATATATTTATCTTAAAAAGGTGGGCAAAATGGTGGTGATACTGGAATACGCACAGGATGAGAAAAAAAAGTTTTTTTTTAAATCTATTTCGCTAAACAGACGAACCTTAACAATGTGAAATTAAGATTGATTTTCCATGTATTGTTCCTGAAGTTTTTGATGTCGACTTTCATTGTGAGTAGATACGAGTCGCTTGGCAGCAACAATACGCGGTCAATTTAGCTCTCTCAACTGCCACAAAGTTTTGGATTGACTTTACTTGAAGATAAGTATGTGTTTTGTGTGTGTTGGACGTTCGCATTTAGTAATAAGACTTTTTACCTAATCATTCTGCAGTAAAATTATTTTAGTATTATAACTTTCGTGAGAGACATTCATATTGATGATTAGTTACAGTTTACACACGTGCAATTTCCGGGATTGCCCGACTGGTTTGGGACCATTTTTTTATGCCCTTCGCTCGGGTAAGGCAAAGGGGTATGCCATGACTCTTACTGGCTAAAAACCCACGGTGTTCTTTCTCGTGATCCTTGGCCGAGGTCGCGAGATTCGCAGCTGCATGCACCGCGACCCCGGCAGGCCTCGGTCCGCCAGCCCCTGGCGGACCTCTCCTTCTGTGGGGCCTACCCACCACGTCCTCCTGAGAGGCGCGTACGGGACACTGAGCGCTGCGTCTTTTCGGACCTGTTACTGATCGGGCGAACGGAGCCCTGGTATTAGCTGATCACGCGGCGAGGTCGCGAGTGGAACTAATCATAAATGTATTTAAAAAAAACTATGTTAGATTCGGGCCTTACTATAATCTCTTAAATATTGTTATGTTATGCAATACTTGTAACTATAATAGCTTAACAGCTATTATAGTTACAAGTATTGCATATCATAACGACTAATTCCATCTAACGATTGAATTAGTCCAACGAAGTCATAAAAAAACAATCTAAGTCGTACTGCGGTTGGGCATTCACATTTTCATTCAACCCGGAAACTGAGACAGCGCCCCGCTTTTCTTTCCTTTTTATCAGCAAATCGATGATAAATCACAGCAGAATGTAAAACACCTTACGTTTTCAAAGTTATGATTAATAGGCGCTTCCATTATGAGAAAGACAATAGCAAACAATGGTTTGTTATGAACAGCAAGGAGCGTCTGTTTTGATTTACATGAAAATCGTTATTTACTTCGCTATTGATTAGGAAACAACAAGAAATATGTAGTATTTTGTACGTATTTAGTAATTGATTGTGTCAAGTCTCGGATTATCGGTAAATCACAGTATAGTTGATTGGTGGTCCTAAGGCAGTGGCTCCGATCGAAGCGGACACAATAGAGCATCAGGTTTAAAGTATTAAAGCCAACGAATGATTCGTTTTTTCAGTTCAGACAGTTCAAATTTATGAACAAAATAGATTAGACGACACGTTTGGTGCAGTGGCTGAGCGATTGGCTTCTGCGCTACGGGTCGTGGGTTCGATTCCCACACGGAACAAAAATTTGTATGGCCTACAGATAGTTGTTTCGGGTCTGGGCGTTTGTATATGTGAGATTTGTGTTTGTAAACGCACCCACGACACAGGAGAAATCCTAGAGTGGAGAAATGTAGTTAAAAAAAAAAAACTTAGTTAAGTTAGTAGTTACACCTTTGATTTAAATGGACTAAATGTATCTACACTTAGTACACACTACCTAGTGTAAGTAGTCCGGGTCACCAACATACCTTAATATTTTGGAAACTAAGCTAAATTGAAATGAATGCTAGCTTATTCCAATAAAAAGTATTTATAGACCATTTAAAAAGCCTTACTTTTTACTTGAATAAGACACCATTCTCAGTTTCCGAGATTTGTGTTGGAGTCCTGGATTCATTGCTCACGAGTCTATGTGGGTGATTCTACGATAAGAGGTTTCAAGTCCATAGAGGATACGGCCAAGGAGTAAAATGGGATTTTTTTCATTAAATACTTATATTACGATTTTTGTCCCGTTTAAGTACCTTTTCATGTAAGGGCAAGTCAATTTATAAATATTTTGGTACTTTTTAGAAGGCCAGGGTAAATACATCGGGCAGGGGAGAGAATTTGATGCAATAAAATAATAATAAAGTAAATTAGATCAACTTTTATTAAACATTGTGCTTAACAGTTATAATTAGACTATCATTTTTATCAGACTTTCATATTAATTACACTACTTTACAACGGTTTTTGCCCATAGATGAAACCAATGTGTATCGGTAGAATAATTAACCCTAAGTTGGATACTGAAGTGGAAAAAAATTAGGACGTCAAGTTTTTAAAATATTTATTATATCTCTATTACACATTTTTGCAACTATCAATCCACAAAAAACATTTTAAAATATTTTTTTTGTGCTCTAGTTCATTTTCTCTACTAGAACTGCTGGGCAATGATGGGTAATCCAATGATGGGTGGTCCGTTAGAATACAACACAGGTTTTGTGACTGACACAATATCAGGGTATTGTATATGCTTCTTGTTTTTGTTGTTAAAATCTAAAGTTTTTGTGAGGCAAAAGTAACAGTCCGTAGCGTGATTTGACGGTTGTCTCCACAACATTGGGACTTCAAATTGCTAGTTTTTTTGCTTTCTGCAGCCCAGGTCGTTAATATACTTCCACAATCTTCAAATTTTTTCACGTTGATAGTTTTTAGCTACGTCTGAGTTAGTTTGCACAAATATATTATCTCCCCTGGTCAGTGAATCTCTCCCCTGGCAGTTTTTTTCCCAGGGGAAATACGACAGGGGAGAGATGTTTTCATGAAAAATTAAATTGTTTTAATTGACGTAAGTTTTTTCGAGCTTAATTATATATTACACTTTAACCGTTACAGTATTATTAAATTAGGGCAGTAAATGCAAATACATTCAATGAATGTTACAACTTTTATAACTGACCAGTGGAGAGATACAATGACCTTGCGAAAGCACTACTCCGCACTGTCATGTCGCAACAAATAACAAATGACGGCACTCTCACGGCTCGCGTGTTTTGTTTTGATAACTTCACGTCGATAGATGTCCTTGTGCGCAGTTCAGAATATGGCCGTCTTATATTTACGTTTATATTATCGGAACGAAATATGCCAGGGTAGATACACAAAAAAAGTGGGACAAAAATTAAGTTTAAAATTATTGAAAATAATCAACTTTTGCTGTCTTTTTATTTAATACTACTTAAGTATATTTATTTAATTTCGTGTTAAACATGCTTTGTTTAGCAACTGATACAAAGAACCTATGTATTGTCTGCAAGTTGAACTAAAACCGACAAGAGGACAGGCCAGGGTAGATACTTTTTTAAGCTTCAGCTTCAAATTTCAGAAATATGTGCTTTAATTGGGCATTTAATTGTGATGTTATTTATAAATTACATTAAGATGATATGATTCATTGCAAAAAACAACAACATTTAGAATAAAAAACCAATTTTAAACTGATTGCCGCACAAGTTACCTCTTATCGTAGAATCACCCATGTACTAGTAGTTCAATAAATCGGATGTGTGAAGGTGTAGCTATAAAACGCCGAACATACACCGTTACACAAGTGCCGTGTAGATTAAATAAAGAAGCTTCTGCCACCAATATGATATTTAATTAAATACCTGCTACGTATGATAATATTTGCAATATGACAGTTGTATTGGTCTCTTGGGTCAGGCCTTGTATAGCAATAGATGTTTGCGGGCGGATGGTGCTATAGACTAGGATAGACGTGCCTCCAGAACAAACATGACTAAATTATAGGTATACATTTGCGTATTACGAAAGCTAAACAAACGCACATCGAAAACACGGGCATTATTTAAAGTGAAAAAAAATATATGATGATCCAAAGGCCAATGCAAACTATTGGCATGATTTACTTTTTTCCTTTCGCCAGAAATGAAACCTAGGTTATATGTTAGAGGACAATACGAGAAATCAATAGCAAAAAGAACCAGGTCTATCAACCGTAACCGAACGAAGATAACCAGAGAAGTATTGCTAGTATCTTTTTGTCAGGCGTTACCCGCGTTACCTATTTTTCTTATATTATAATTAAATGAAAATACAATCATACGTGATATTTTGCGGTTTCCTCTGATAAAATAGATTAAGTTGATTGTTGCTGTTACATTTTTTTCGCACTGGCAGTTTTTTTATCACTAAAACTAGTAAAAAAACTGATAAACGTATCGAATCGAAACGCGTTAGTGGATATACGTAACAGTGAAGCCACACTGCTCCGTTGCGTTGCGTTGCGACGTCGCAGCGCTAGATTTGGACCAATGAGACGTCGCAGGGCAACATTTGGAATCTCTAGGTTGGTCCAAATCTAGTGCTGTGACGTCGCAACGCAACGCAACGGAGCAGTGTGGCTTCACGGTTAGGGCGAGGCCCCACTAGCGCGTTGCGCTGCGTTGCGACGTCGCAGCGCTAGATTTGGACCAATCTATAGATTCCAAATGTAGCGCTACGACGTCTCATTGGTCCAAATCTAGCGCTGCGACGTCGCAACGCAACGCAACGCACTAGTGGGGCCTCGCCCTTAGTGTTACGAAAGCAATTTTTAACGTTGCACGCAATAAGTAAGTATCGCTAACCCAATCACGGGCGTACAGTGATTGACAGGAGTCGATGATCGCTATTGCAACACTATTTAACGCGTATCCACTATAGGATAGGTCTTCTGGGTTACTTTTCTAAATTGTACTATGGAATATTCTTACAAAAAAGAAATTATACAACCATAAAAACCGAAACCAAAACTATTTATTAAATAATTAGTAGGTACTTCTGGTTTTACAAAAATCTTTGCCTTACCTTATCATAGAACAATTACATGCTACTAAATTCTTATAGATAAAGTTAATTAATCGTAATCAGTACTCGTCTCTCTTTACACATCATGTCTTATTATGAAATCCAGAAATTGAGCTGGAGGACCTTAGTTTTGTTGATGTCTACCCCACGCCATATACCACAATACAGACATGACGAGGCTACAACAACCATGTGTTCTCTTCCCAGAAATACAGGAACAGTAATGTCCTTTTATTGCTGCTACGCCATCATTAAGCCCTTCTATCAAGAAGATCTAGAAAGAATATTTAAGATAATAATGTGGAAGCGGGGGACGCGGAATGACTCATTAGAGTTGCCGAGTAGGTAGTATTTAACAATGGGAAACTTAAAATATCACACGAGGTATTTTTATTTAAGAAAAATAACGCCTGATAAAAAACAATAGCAATCTACTAAACACTCTCTAACTTGGTTTTGTTACGGTTAGTAGACCTAGTTCTTTTTGCTATTGATTTGTCATACAGTCCTCTAACATATGGCCTAGGTTTCAATTCTGGCGAAAAGAAAAAAAAAACATGCCAGCCATGTATGGCAAAAGTTGCATAGCCCTTTCGGACGAATACATAAATTGTATTTATCTGAACTATATTTTCGTTCAATTTTGATGTTAATTACGAAAAGTACTATTGCGTGTGAATAAAATCGTTCTGTAAGTACAGTACGTAATGAGTAGGTACATTACACACAAATTAAATAAGCACGTCGTGGAAAGATAAAATAAAGCCGGTGTAACCGCGGCTACTTAAAGTCGCGGCCGTGCACGGGTTAATGAGGGTGCCCGTTGACACCTGTGAGTGTTGTCGTGATTGTAGGGTTAGCTGGATTGTAATGGTTTACCACGGTGACAGAAATGACACAGTTCCAAGTAAATAATTTGCGCTTCATCATTTCGTCTGCCAATTAAGTCAATAATATTGTATTCTAGGGCCCATTCTTCTAGCGGTCATTATGAGGCCCATATTGAGCTGTGGACGTTCGTGTTGAAATGAAAATCAAATTAAGTATTGACGCTGTTGTCATACATTATATATCTGTATTTTTCATAGTACACAGCGTCGAGTCTCGCGAAAATTTGTTATTTTATTTTCATACATAAAATATTTTTAAATTGGGGTCGTTACTCTCTAATTTTCAAAGGAGCAAAGTACTTACCCTTTCAAATGAATAGAACAGAATTCTTGATAAAAAATAAATGCGTTGAGTGTGTAACAACGGGTCTTCAGTCACCATAATTGGATGCGACACGAAGGGTACACAGACAAGGGTTAAAATACTCAAAAAAATAAAATATAACACACCTAGCTGAGGGTACCGCGAGCTTCACACAAAAACCCTGCGCAACACGAACGTTCATCTGTCACACACACTTGATGCGAATAGGTACATGAGGCGCAAGAAATGTGCGCACTTGGTTATTTAGACGAAAGGGTTCAACGGCGGATGAACTTAGATAATTTAGTTTTGGAGATGTAGAAGAATGACAATGATTATTAATTGGGCGCTTAACTTACAGGCACTATACATTATTTTGTATGTTGACAATGGAACGTGGACGAAGAAAAAGGAGTATGTAAGGATCGTAGCATGTGACGTTCTATAGTTTCTGCCTGAAAAAGGCGTGAGTTTTTATGTATATGTCGTGGCCATATCGTAGAATTGATCACTTCATGATGTGGCCGGCCATTTCATGAAATGGTTGTATTTCATGAAATGGCCAACTAAAATTGGCCATATCGTTGAAACGTCAACGTTTAATGATATGGCCATCCACGTTTGGCCATATCATTAATGTAGGGTTTCCATGATATCAAAGGTTTAATAAAAAATCCAAATAAAGGAAGCACGTACCATGCAAGCAAAGGAGTAGACTACGGAATTTCAACCCACAAAATATCGATGCACGTTACCGCGAAAGTTTAATAGCTTGATTCACCAACAATTAAGGGGATCTGGCGCTCGGCGGCCGCTGCCGCGGCACGCTCGCTTCGCTCGCTCGCCTTCGCGCGTTATTGGTCACTGTTCTAACCTAACCTAACCCAAATGATTCAATATACTAAATAGTAAATGTTTGCAGTAACGTGCATCGATATTTTGTGCTGTAGTTTCACAGGTTAACCAGATAAATAATCGAACAAATAAAATTCTATGAAAAGTTCACCCGCAGTTACCATGAAGTCATATTTTGAAATCCAATAATAGTCCATTAATTTTCGTTGCGTGGTCACCCTACTTTACTTATTATTATTAGCTTTTTTGTCAGAATAATTGTCTGCCGCCATGATGCATCACAAAAACAAAACGATATCAGCGCCTCTAACGGTGAATAATGTAACTATTTTACGATATGATCACTAATGTTTGACCATATCATGAAGTGGCCGTGCGTTTAGCTGATCATATCGTTAAACGCTGATTATTCATTGATCTGGCCAGGCCATTTCATGATGTGGGCAGCGGGTATTGGCCATTTCATGAAATGCAACCATTTCATGAAATGGCTGGCCACATCATGAAGTGATCAATTCTATGATCTGGCCACAACATATATATAGTTTTTGTACACACTACATGAACCCACGCACAATTTCACTAAGTATACAAAAAATTGCTAACAAAGATTGAAAACATCACGGTAAGAGGATTTTGATAATTACTCTGCAAGATGGTAACTGTAATATAATACTATGATAAGAAGTCCAAAGAATATAGCAACCATAATTTTCTCATATAACGTCGACAAAAAGCTATGTAGTGCTCATAAATATAACAAAGAATCAAATAAGACGTGTTTAACACCAAAGTTTAGCTATTATTCCCATATTTTCGAGCAAGCTGGCTTGTTTTCGAATAGAAATGATTTATTGCTGACATCCTCGCAAGCCAAGCACGAATTTCCTGCCAATATTCCGATAAAAATGTTGATAGCCCGCAAGTAAAAGAGTAATGGAAATTGCCCCGTTAGCCGTAATTTACAAGATAATAATATTAATCAACTTCTATCTAAATGGGGAATAGATAAAACTTTGTGTGTACGAATGTTCGTGACTGTAAATTATTTTTATTTTTCGACCATCTAGCCGAGAAATAAAAGAATGATTTGTTACTGTGAACAAAAATATATTCGAGTGTGAGGAGTGGTGAAAAAATATTAAATCTTTTATCTCTTTTGGAATTGTAATTTTATTACTGTGCGATTTTATACAATTGTTGTTTCCATCCGTATTTTATATACAGATGAATCAAGCAAAAATATTCAAAAAATAAAACCTTTACCTATTTTGGTGTTAATGAGATGCGATACTAAATCATAATCATCTTTTAACATGACTATAGTGTGACATGGACTTGATTTTTTTACTAAACACATACAGCAAAAAAATCTCTCGCGTGTCGAGTAAACAAAGTGCAGTTATCTTTATACATTGGATGGTTTGACTAGATTTATTAAAAAAGCCCGGTGGGTCAAACAACACGTCCTGTCGTATATCTCGCTAACATGCAACTTGTTATTGTGTGTTAGTGTGCACTACTACTATCAAAAGTTCTGTTTTAAGTGACTTTTTAGTGTTCGCAAGAGCGGCTGCCGATTGTCAAGTTCTGGTTTCTACTACTTGGAAAAGTAGGTATAATAGGAGTTATACTTCTGACTTGGAATAGAAGCTTGGGTACCTAGGATTAGTATTATGCACGGAAAATGGTGATAGATTCGTCGCATAAGATCATAATTCCGAGTCTATGTCTCTGTATGGGGGCTATTACACTATCATATATCTAGGATCATAATTATATTGGATCAAATGTCTTATTTGACCTCTAGAGTCAAATCTTTGTATGGAGAAATGATTCATGTATCTATATTACATTGTCATATATCTATGACTCATAGATCTATGGTAGTGCAATATCCCTCTATGACCTATTAATTAAGGACTTGATTGTCCTTCACGTTTTACCACAAATAAGTAAATACTGCAATTTATTTTCTGTAACAAAAAAACATAAAGCAGAATTTGTGGAACAACACGGCCTGTTATATATTTCGCGAACAAAGCATACTCGTACCTATAGTCGTGAGCAAGTTAGGCCTATCACAAACAGCAAAAAAAAATATTTTACAATTATTTTTCAACGAATCTGTGACGATGTGGTCCAACAAACAACACGCACTGCGAATAAAAATGTGTCAATAATCCTATTAGAGAGCTGTCGAAATTTCGGTATTGATCAAATACATCGTAATACTTTTACAGTGAGGCTATCACACGTAGTGCTTAGGCTTACCCTATGAGCACTCTGATTCAATAATTCTAGTACGGAAGGAGTTTCTGGCTTTCTCAAAACGACTGGATCTGTCCTCACCCATCATTCCGCCTGTGTTCTTTGAAAGGTTAGAAGTAGAGATGTGCTATTTGTACACATTCATAAACCGATGACGGTTTGAAACTCCAATATTGGGACCAATATCACTATTTCGGACTGCTGCTGCGAGCTCTCTTACTGAAAGACTCAATTACGCTTTGCCGGAACCGGAGAATCTAAGCCAGTACCTCACGCTAGGAAGTCGCGCTTGCGGCCACTAGATCAATGAGGCAGTAAAAAATACAGCTACGAAAAAACAGGGTGGGTGAAACGCCACGTGCCGTCGTATATCTCACAAACAAAGCGCAGTTTGTTAGTGGGTAGTCGTGCGCACTTGCGAGCTCTGATTTAAGTGGCTTTAAGCACTAACTGCACCGCGGCGTTATTTTATATTTTTGTGAAATGTTCTCGACACTCGTGTTTAATTAATGTTTATTTTCGGAGTTCGTTAGTTGGTAGTTGGTACTCGTAATTTTTTAATGTAATTTTTGAAAAGTTGGGATTTAAATGGATGTGGTCCGTAACTAAAAATAAATTAAGGCTTTGCTTTGGGTGTGTCAAATTGTACATGACTTGTAGGTATCAGGTGTATGGACAGTAACATCTAAATGTTAGATTCTAACCCCAGAATTGCCTAACGTTATAGACCCTGGCTTCCGCAAGTGTCCATCTTCATACATAATTTCCTTCTTTCCTCTCAATATTCTGCAATGATCAGAAATCCAGCGAGATTATTTTAGCTGGAAATCAATTCAAGTAACGCTATAAGTAGGGCATCGAGAACCGGCCCTATTTTAGGAACCGCTTCTTTCGGTTCCAAACACAAGCCGGAAACGGGTACCCGGTTTTTTCGGTTCTTTTGGTTTTTTGATAAATTCTAGTTGATAAGCTATGCTATCGTTTATATAGATTTTCTGCTATCAAAATGAATAAAGGAGAATGGATCTTAATAAAACACACTTTATTGGAAATCACATTATTTGTTATTTTTATATTTAACTAGCTGTACCCGGTATGCGTTGCGATGCCACGTAAAGAAAAAAAGTGTTTAGTTTTAAAATCTGTTTATTTATTGAAGTGCTTTTGGATACACAATATTTTTGATTTGACACCCGAATTTACCGTACCGACGCGACGGGACGAACATCGAATGTTTGACAGGTAGGAACAGTTTGTAGGGGAAAATTAAATTGATGTTTTTATTATTTTCCTCGCGATTTTTCCATATTTTCTCACCACTTAAACCTTCCCTGAACTTCTACAAATATTTCAAAACCAAAATTAGCCAAATCAGTTCAGCCGTTCTCGAGTTTTAGCGAGACTAACGAACAGCAATTCATTTTTATTTAATAGAAGTTTGTACTCAAAATGACAAAATCGTTTTTAAGAATTATTTAGCAACAATCAGTTCTTTAAAATCACGGTATTTTCGTAGTTGTTTTATAATTCACTACAGAGATCAAAAAGCATCTATGAAATAATTGAAATTAACTCCAAATAAATTTAACAATTTCACAAGCTAGAAATAGGAACTTGCACAGTACAATATCACATAAACAATAACATAAAAGTTCACACAGTACAGTATCCATCAAATAATTAAACAAGTCAAATTAAAAACAACTCAAAATAAATCAACAAGCTTGGTAAGGTGACAAGAACTTGCATGCACTCTACAATTGTACACACAAAAGTAGTAAATAAAATATAAAATTTAAAAAAAAACGATAAAATGAAATTAATCATTATACATGTTGAGCATTATTGGGTCTTTTTTTTTCTTAATAAAAGGAACGTAAAAAATAAATACGTCTAAGGTTTTGTCCCTTAACGACGAACGGAGTCTATTGCAGACTATGCCGGCGGAAGAAAATATTCGTGCCGGCTCCACCTTAGTGGGTGGAATGGATTGTAAATGGTGGTAAGCCAGCGATAGGTGCCGTCCTCGCTGTCTATGACCTCCACTCTCGAACAGAGCCATTTCTACCCTCACTGCAGTATTCAGGTCATTTGATGTCGATTCAGGAGCAGAAGCAATAGCTTGACTTATTTCCTTATTAAGTTTGTCTTCATTTGTTAAAAATACTTGTAAGTCATCGTGTCTCTTGAAATCAGGCGTACCCACAAGAGGTACACTTTGTTTTGTTCGTTGAATGAGAACCGAAAGAACCGAAACGACCGGTTCTCCGATTTACAGAACCGGTTCTTTTAGGGTTCCTCAGAACCGGGAATTCCCGGTTCTTTTGGAACCGGGAAAAACCGGTTCCTATGCTCTAGCTATGAGTGACCAGTGTCCAGCAAATAATTTCTAAAGTTTAAATCCTGTGTTCTAATATCCGTTTCTAATGCTCACTACTTTTATGGTACTCAAACTTTTGTTTCAATCTTGATCCAAGCTCGCCTACTATTCTCACGTTCTCGTTCCCAAAATAAACTTCCCAAATAAAAATGTAAGTGCTAAGAAAATCTTAATTACACAAAATTCAAGTACATTAGAGCTGACACGTAGTACGGAGGTAATTATGTTTTAGTGGCCTCCAGTTTACGAGTCGTCGGAGACTTGTCGGGTAGTCGTCGCGCTGCCGTACGCACTCAGCGCTTACGACGTCTGGGCACGGCTTTATGTGTTCTTTGTGATACACAGTTTACCTTGCTGGGTTTGTTTTGTTTTTGGACTAAAGCTGAGAACGAAGTATGCGTTGGATGTTGGTTTTTGAGATACGATTTTATGTGGCTGTTATGTATGCTGCTTTGCGTTATGTGTATGGTGCTTTGTTTGAGTGCCTGTTGTTGGCTGCTGGATGAACTGAGTTGTAAAACAGAGTTACAGCCAGACTATGTAAAGTCTGCCTTCTGTATACCTCATCCAGATTGATATTTGTATGCACTTGCATATTATGTAGATAATGACGAAATATATGTAAAAACATGAGTGAGATTAATGTTGTGTAATTTGTTAAAACATTGGTACAAGTTCATGAATAAATAACTTATTTAAATTACACTTTGATTCAAAAATCCTTGCCCCAACAATTCTACACACTATCAAAACTAATGTACTTTGCAACTTTAAGCATAATCCAAACCGTATCAAGAATTAACCAAGCTATACTGTAAACCACTTCCAGTGATGCTATAGTTAATAAATAATCATCATCAGAGACACACTACATTTCATAGCTAATTAAGTTCACTAATGGGAGGAAGTAGCGAACATTATTGCAACTCTAACTAAAATAAATGTGTGGAGTGTATGCAGAGATTAAAATCATATGTAAATTCGTTATAAATTGTAAGCGCTGAGTATTCCTAAATCTCAAAAACCGCTTATAACGCATTTATAAATTGTTTGGGCTATTTTGGATGCGAATATTGCAGCGGAATTAAGCTGTTATACGAAAAGCTTAACGATTTTATTTCATTGTGTAACAGGAACAACACAGTTGCGGGGAAATTCCCCCGTGGACAATGATAGTAGTAGTTTACACATGATTTTAAGCTCACAAAGAAAACACTCAACATGTTTTTTGGAATAGCACAAATCGGTTTAAAAAATATTCGTTGTACAACTGAGGTTTTGAAATGGCTGAAATCCTTTTCAAAATTATTGAATTAACCGGTGATGTTTCTCGGTACCTGCATAGAACACACGTAACACATACAAATCGACGATGCCTACAGATAAACATCACACAAACCCAGAACCAGTCTTTCGCCAAACTATTGCGGCGGTATTACCTCATTATTTTTCTCACTTTTCCTCTAAGCTTGTAGTTACGACACCCCTGGGTACTATACCGTGCCTACATTAGCCTGTACCCTGGTCTGTTTGGACGGGGTAACGTAAATGAATTGGTAATACTGTCGGTATTACGGCTCAATGTGTTTGGTTGCCTAGGGATAGACGTTATAGTTTTCTTGATAGACTTCGTGGAGATGCGAGTTCGTAAAAGGTTTTTGTGGTACAAAACCTTTGTCTAGCTCTTGTTATATTTCATTGTGATGTTTTATGTGTAACCTTTAATATTATATTTTGTCATGTGGAGCTATTTTGAAACCAACGTGTAATATTCTCTGTAAAAATTAAAAGGTGGAACTTTACGACAGTTCCACCTTTTAATTTTTACAGAGAATATTACTCTTTTTATTGAAGCATAATATTTATTAGGTGACTCGACGGCAAGAGCTCTACTTGTAGTGCAAATAGCCATACTATCTGTACGGGCCTACAAAATCAGTCACGTAGGAAGCATAGTTAAAATAAATAAAATTGTAAAACCAAACAATTTTGTTTACGCACCACCGCTTTTACTGTTTAAATCATCCCGTTAATATTTTACTATGCTTCAATTTCAAAACAATATTATTATTGTATGATTGTGTACGCATTTATATAAAGTTCACATTACAGCAGTGGTCTTTATTTGTTTTATTACATAGATCATGACTACATATTATAAAACAAACAGCCACGCCGCAGCCGTCTGTGAGCGATTTCCTCTGTAACTATTAGCCCAGTCGCCAGGTCGCAAAAAAGGGGTTTCACTTGCAAAAGGTCCGTCAGTCCTGAATTTTGGATATGTAGTATGTTTAGGTGTACATAAGAAAATATCAAGTTTTCCACCTTGAGTGACCTTGGCGCGCTCCGCCATATTGGTTTAAAGACTCCAAAAATGCGTTTTTATTAAATAACCCTTATCTATGGGTTTTACGACAAAAATTAATCAGATCAATTTTGTAGATAATTAAATTGCCTACCGTTCCTGTCTTGAGTATTTTTTCTACAACTAATACTTTACGACGTATTGCGCTGTAAAGTTGGCAAAAACACAATTTTTAAGCATTTTTCATTTTCGACTCAAAAAGAGAGGCATTATACGTTTTAAGCCTACTTTTAGCCCACGACGCAAAAAAGGATGTTTTATAAGTTGAAAATAGGGTTTCTGCTCGAGAATTCTCGAGTCGAGAAATGTCGAGAAATCATGCCAACTTCGAGACGAGAAAAAATACCTCGAGAATTCGAGAACTCGAGAAATCTAAGATTTTCTTTTATTACTGTAAAATTGGCTTAAAAGTTACGTAATCTTTGCATTCTGGCTTCTGATCGTTCTCCTTACGAGGCACGAGTAAGCGAGGCAAGCGAAGAGACACATAATATACCTGCAACTCCAAGTACTCTTATTATAATGTGACATTAAAATGTCAAATAAAAATTAACTGTAAGATAAACTCCGTTTATCTATTGTTGGGTTTCTGAATACAAAATCGACGACTAGATAACTATCCAAACAATAAGTGAGTTTGTAAATTGATCACTAGATGGGGTCTCTTTTTAAAGCCCATCTAAATATACTTTTCTCGCCTTAAACTTTACATCTTTTTGCAATTAGGCCCCAAGTTTAAATGAAAATCTCCTCTGGTACCTATGTGCAATGATTTTAAAACGAATCATTACACACATGAAATATAAAATTTAAATCACAATATTTTCTCTTTGTTATTTTTAATCATAGCAACAGCACAATAAAACTATTAAAACAAAATAAGTAGGATTTTAAAGTTTTATTGTAATTTTATATTTTTATATTTTATTGGGCGGTAAAGTTTATTTATATCTGAAAAAAAAAACTAAGCTAACGTACCTATTTGTGGTGTAAATGAATGAGTTCTAGGGCAGGACTGGTTATTTCACAAAGGTAAATATCAAAGTGCCCTAGTTAAAGATATCTCATGTTAAACTTTTCATCCGTGAACATTTCGGGTGGATTTCTTTCGATGCCTTTTTATTGGTACTGATTTATTTGAAATAGCCTCCAGCACTTCCAAATCAGATTCCGATGAACTACTCGAGTCCATTTCGCTGGGAGTCCAAAACTCAATATCGATTAACGATTTACGCCCCAAATTGGTCAGTCAAGTTAACTGAAGTTTGAACTAACTAAGATCATCTTCTGACTGGGGTGTCCAGAAACGCAATGTGTCATTTTATCGAACCAATAGCGGTGGAATAGATAAACTACGGTTAGGAGTACCTGAGAAACTGAAAAAATAAGTTATCTGAAGTTTGAAATAGGATTATCTTCTGACTGGGGTGTCCAGAAACGCAGTGAGTCAGCTTATCGAAATAATAGCGCTATCGAACAGATAAACTACGTTCAAGAGTACACCAGAAAACGGGAGTATGCTGATTTTTTAAGGTTTTTAAAAATTTCTCGAATGACCCGAGAAACCCGAGAAATCGGGCTCGAGAATTCTCGAGACCCGAGAAAAAAAATATGTCGAGAAAACAGAAACCCTAGTTGAAAACCTATGCCTGTATGTCTGTAAGTCTGTCCGTCTGTTTGTATGGCTGTTGTTTGTCTGTATGTCTGCCTGTAAGTTTGTGGCATCGTAACTCCGAAACGGATGACTCGATTTCGTTAAGATTTTTTGCTCGAAAGCTGGTTTATTCACGATTATTATAAGAAATCGATTAAGCCGTTGCAAAGTTATCAGCTGTTGTTGCAAAGTTATTATCTACTGAACAGATTTTGTTCTGGTTTTTACGATTAAATAGCTTGATTCTAGGGAAGGTTTGTATTTATAATTTATAAACGTGTTGTTGATATGAGCTGAGCTATCACGATTTTTGTTAAGAAAGTCGAAAAAATCAATTGTTTGATGAAAAAACCTCGAGCAAGTTACTAAATAGTATCTACCCGTAACAAGTCGTGGTGGGTCGCTTGTTCGTTGTATATATTTTTTCTTTATGCAGTCAAACACTAACACTCGCAAAAGCGTTATATTAGATTGTTTTTGAAGAACTAATTTTCATTCATCAGAGTTCAGGTATGATTGACGCTTTTATTTATTTATTGAAATCCAAACTTAAGTCTATCATTACAGGTATTTAATTATAACAACAATTTAAACTAAGCCCTAATAAAGCTATTTCTATCGTGGCGTTAATTTTAAAAACTTTTTTGTAAGTATTTAAAGTCATTTTAAAGGCTCGAACTACACTTGTTTGTCAGTTACTTGGTAAAGTAGAGAGTCGCGGGATTGGATAGAATCGCCTATGAGCAAGTGCCCTCACAGCTAAATGTTTTGTATTTTTTTCATGACATGTTTTATTTTGAGCATTGACGTTTATCATCTAGTTTTTCAGTAGCTTAATAGTTCACCTTTAAAATTTGTTTGTAACTTTAAAAAAACTGATACACTATAATAAATTAATAATTAGGTATACCATTTTATTGTTGGATTTTGTACTAAACTTTAACATGAATATTGTATTCTCATATGCATATAATAATATTATGTTCAAGAAAACTTTATGGACTTGTTTGCCTTCGGACATAATAAACCAAACATCATAAAAAAATAAACTTTAAAAAAAAGTAAAAACCGACTTCAAAGAAAAACTGAAAGGAGTAAAATAATTACCATAATATAAAATTAACAGTTTCAGAAGTCGGTGACTTCTATTTGTTTCAGTGTAGAGTTGCACCGACTTCTGAAACTGTTAATTTTATATTATGGTAATTATTTTACTCCTTTCAGTTTTTCTTTGAAGTCGGTTTTTACTTTTTTTTAAAGTTTATTTTTTATTAAATACGTTTTAGTGGCATAAATTTAACCCCCTCCTCTTCATAACCCTTCTTTTTAGCTTTGACGTAGTCGGGCATAAAAAGCCCTTTCTAATGATACCTTACACGATATAATGAAAACATTCCAAAGGGGGGGGGGGGACACGCACCCCCTCCTCTTTTCCAGTAGTCAGTTCCCAACAACAAATATAAACAAAGCAATATTAGTAATTTGAGAATTTTGCTTTGATCCGATGAGGAGTTCCGTTCCATATCTCTGAAGTTCATGATCTAATCGTAACAAAATTTATATGGGACCAATCGGGAAGTATACCCTTTCGAACAAAGAAAGAATTTTTCAAATCGGTTTATAAATGACGGAGATATGAGGTAACACACATAAAAAATAAAAAAAATAAAAAAAAAAATACAACCGAATTGAGAACCTCCTCCTTTTTGAAGTCGGTTAAAAATATTCTTATACGTAATAGTTTATGCAGAGACTGAATACCTATGTTTTGTATCTTTTCATATCAGGACATATAAACTTGTATAGGTATTGTCTGATGTCTGGACTAGAATAAACTGGTCGATGTTAGGTTAACATATATTTTATATTTATTTTGCTCGCTTTAGGATGAAGGTTAACTTTACAGCTGTCTTATAGATTTCTGTATATGTTAATTTATTTGGATCGATAATGATATATAAAAGATTTAACGAGTTGTGCAAAATAGAAGAAACAAGTAAAGTATATTAATAAGACTTTAAAAATAAAACATCAGTCGAATTTAATTTATAATGTTCTATTCGTTCTTTTTTGTTCTATTCATACCAAAATTTCCATATTTATGATTGTTAACGGTTTACTCACACGTATTTTTCGGGGTTGTCTGACTAATTTCCCGAATACGTGTAGGCCTGAAAAATGCAGGGGAGTAAACTGGAAACAATCATAAATATGAGTGTGTCTCATGAAAGTTATAAAAAAAAACTTTAATATAAATATAACCCTATAAAAAACATTATTGATATAAGCCTAAAAAAAACAATAATAAAAACCTAAATTAAATTTAAAATAAAAAACCTAAATATCAATATAATCTTAAATTAATTAAAACTTAATTTAAATGCATTAATTCTGACGATGAATAAGACATTACTCATTTGTGAATATAGCCTACTCGCTTTTTACTTAAAATATTTAGTAGGTACTTAAAAATATAAATTCATACAATTGAATTTGCCAAAATTCTAGTTGTTGAGCGACACCGAATAATTAATAAAGCTTTTTTACTCTTTGAAACCTTTTGTTAGTCCAAATTGCTTTAATTAACAACTGAAATTGTAATAAGACATTTCTATAAATTAGTGCTCTGACACAGAAAAAATCTGCAAAATGGAAATTACGTTTTCGTTTGAATTCTTTGTGGTTTAATTTATATCTCGATTTGTTCTAACAATATTCTGAAGTAATTAAATAGTTGATATGTTAATTATTTCAGCTTAATTATTCTTTCTCCTCGTATTAAAATCTATGCCGGACTCTTACCGGCTAAAACAACCACGGTGTTCCGCTGAGGGTTGCGGGATTCACTAGTGCATTCATCGCAAACCTGGCAGACATATTGAATACCTAGTAGGTGGGTACATATATAATGATGAACGCTGAAACTTTAAATAAGGTACTCACGTGATGGTGGCGGGAGGGTTGGCGTGTACTAGACAGGGTAGTACTACGTCACCTCCTCTTCGAACTGCGGCCTCCCACTGACCGTGTGAGATGCCTCGCGGAGCTGACGCCACGCTCATTGCTAGAACAGACGTCATAGGTATATTTAGTCACCATATTTTTATGTAGATCTTAATTTTGGGAAGTAACTCATGAAAAAAAAAGTTCAATCCATAGATACACAATAATACATGTATTATTGTGTATCTATGCATGGAAAGTTTTTTATTAATAAAATAAAATTTGACACGTGTGTGGGCCTCAGTTGCCTGAAATACGTTGTAGTTCTGATCATGAACATAAAAATAAAAAGGCTGATCAGGATTTTGTCAAGGAAGATGCTACACACTGTATACTTAAGGATCGATCAAAATGAAGGAATAATAACCGAGCAATTTAAAAGAGTTGAAATTATAATAATTATAGTCGTATCGCCTAGCTTCAATAAAACTGAAACAATGCTTATTGAATATAATTGTAATTAGAGAAACTTCTGCAATGAAACCATTTTACATAGTAATATAATAAAGTGTGCCAGGATAATCGCAATACGCGGTTTTTTTTTCATTTTAAATAAAATCCAGATGTTTGAAGACTTTTCTTTTTCGCCGAAAGATATCTGTCTGTTCTTAGCAATTTTATAAATAAAAGAGTAACTTCATTTCTAAGAATGACTTAATACCTATCTACTAAAGAACACCCAAACTTCTCATCATGGCGGGAAGATACTTTAAGTAATAAAAATAGCAAATTTTACTTAAAGGAGACTTCATTTAATTTTTAACATGCATTTACAGTTTTTTTTTAAGTCGGATGTAAAATTGGCTACCTTTAATGTTTAATGTACTTTCCTTTCATGACTACGTGTATGCTAGATACACGTAGTCACAACGTGTATATTACACACGGTATAATAGATTTATTTTGACTCCTCGTAAATCCGAATTTCAATTAAGATTCTGTAAAATAAATCATTTTAGTATTATCAACTAGTAATACTTACCTAACACGAGATGTGGTAAGAGTGAAACTAAGTGACTAAATGGAATGAACTAGATTGTGGTGGCCATTGACGGTCAGATATCAATCCATTACGACTAGCCGCTTGTGGCGATTTTTAAATGGACATTTATACCTACACATGCCAGTTGTTGTTGCAATGGTGATGATTAAAGCCACGAATTGTTCAACGTAGCTTATTTTATAGTATTGTGCAACATACATAGGAATGTAGCTACTTAAAAAAAAAACTTTTCATATCTAATGAAGTAATTGGAAATAAACATTGATTTGAATGCCTCAGGTATCAAAATTACTTACGGGCAACATCAATATTGACTGGCGTACTCCTCCGCCTTTCACCAGTTAGAGAGTCAAGTACTGAACACGAGTACTGTGCCCTGGAGTCTTCTACACGGACTGATCGGACGATCAGCCGCCAGCCCTCGTCTGTTAGGAGTGTGGTACCAGCTGTGGAAAACAAAAGATTTAAGTTCTAAAAGTAAAACGTCCTGCTATAAAAACGGAATCAAACTCAGACGACTTTTTAATGTTTCCCAGGAGTCTAAAGTTTCGTTCAGTTGACGTAGACTTCGTTCTTTCAAGTTAAGTTTTCGGCAAGAATGGTTTATTGTTGGTTGTGGACAACGAGTTACTTGAATGTGTTCAAAGTTGAATGTGCTAAAATCACTGCTGAGAACACCAAACCGTAATTCTAGGTGTAGTTTTCTAGCAGCTGCAAAGTTAGTTTTTCTATTTTCCAAAGATCTGAACGATCAAGATTTATCACACTTGTTAAACTTGCTGCATAATGTACATATAAGTTTTGTACATAATTTAGGATCATTATCTATATACATTTTGTAAAAACAATCATTTTAAATCGGTTTCATCATTCAACCGTAAGACGTCCACTGCTGGACATAAGCCTCCCTCAAGCCATGGTGGGGGGTTTTGCCATAATCGCCACGCTTAGCAGGCGGGCTGGCGATCACAGTACGGTAATTGAAATACTCAGAGAACGCTGCTGCCCATCCTCTAGTGAATCCCGTAGTCGCCTTTTCCGACACCCATGGGAAGAGATGGGGTAGTGTTATTCTTTACGTCCGGCATCACACGGTACACCGGTTTAATGTGACATAAGTTGACAGTCACGATAGTATAGATCAATACCGGGCGTTAACGAATTCGTGTAATTCCTTCAAACCGCGAGATCTACTGGTGACACAGATTAAGCCTAAAAGGGAATTTTTGAATCTCAACTGAAAAAAAAATTAAAATAAAATCTTAGTTTTCTATTTATGAGTCATTTTAGAGCCCCGAGTTAACTTGCAAAGAGCGATATCGCGTTAGTCTTGCCCGCCAGCCACGTCGCCGTGCTTTCATTCATTTAAGCGTGGCATGAGATTATATTTTAGCAAAAAAAAAAAACTTATTTTTTTACTGAATCCATATAAGTTCAGATATGTTCACTTACCCCTACCGCATGAAAAAAAAAAAAAAATATTTTTTGATTTTTAATCAGTCTAATTCTCGTGCGGGGCCAATCTACACCAGTACTACTAGATCATGTGGTTTTAAGGAATTACACGAATTCGTTAACACCCTTTATAGTAATTTGAAGAACATCAGTGCTACATACACATATGATCAGCGGCCGGCAGTACAGAGTCGTCTCTGTACCAAGCTGCAACAGACGCGTGCTCTCTAAGGGCAGTTGGAGCCACGCACGTAAGGAGCGCAGGCCCTCCTGCCTCAGATGGGGTGGAGGTCACGTGGACCTGCCAATCCTGCCACACAACTGCGAACAAAGAGACAAAGTTAGCTGTGTAAACGATTTGTGATATGATTATGACAATCGATGAAGACTTTACTAAGCATTATGCTTTTACTGATTGTCGTAAAATTTAATAACCCGCCATGAATCAGATTAGACAATAGCTTTGTCTTGAGTAGTTTGAGAAGAATCAATTGTCATTACAGTGCCGGTCCTTTGAAATAGCTATAGTGCGTGGTGTCTACAGTCCATGTCGAATAAGACAAGTGGCTCTATTGTCAAGATCGTCTACTTGACTGAATTAACCTTTCTCCAATTACTGAATTTTAACTGCCAAGAACATAAAATAAACGCAATAAAGCGATAAAGCAAAGCCTCAAAATTATACCGAAGTATCAATTTCAAACCAATCAAAAGATCGTTTAAACAGAAATAACTGGAAAAAACAGTAGCTTTGATATCAACTAATTAACCGTAAAACTCTGTAACTCGAGCGAACCGCAGCGATGGGGTTTGGGGGGAATAAAAAGTATTTGCAAACGAATACAGCCGTGATTTGTGACGGTGAATAATTTCTGATTTTCTCATAATATATTCGACGCAAATTGCCGTCGTTTCTTTAAGACCTGGAATGTACAGAATTGGCTTTAGCTGGTTTCGGGGCGGACTCAATTGAGCTCATAATAATATCCGATCTTGTATCAGAACTGTTGCAGTTTTCTTGACTGTTATAGACTTACTGATTTGAAACATATTCAATGTACTGCTTATTAGTTAGAAATATTCTTATGTTATTTTTCTATTTAAGATGCATACAAATGGTTTGAAAACATTAATTATGTCAGATCAGCTACATACAATTTTATAGATTTTTAAGAAAACGACACGTTACGTGAGTCCGTGGGGGGACAGATTAAGAATATAATTCTCCTCCGTCGCCGAGCAAGCGTATGAGTGGTAAGAGGCGACGAACTTGGTACCATTATTGTGCTCGGAAAATGCCAATAGGCTCGCCACCTATTGAATCGGACTATCATACTGGGTGGACTTCCGTTATAGGAAAACACCTCTGCTTACCCTTTAGGGAATTACAGGCGTTACCATAGGAAAATGTCAATTGAAAAAAATAAAAATATTTTTGTAACCGAAATGCTCCACACCTAATACGGTCCTTTTTAAAGCGGGTGACAAAATAAAAACTCTCTGAATCAGCATTAGCCAGACGTTCCGAAACTTTTGCTAGCTTGTTATTTTTTTTCCACCAACTTTTTCTTGCATGCAGTGAAACTCTGTACCAGATGCTTTAAAACTTTTGTGTTTCGTCCCCTTTGCTAACTCGCTAACTTTTTTAAGCGCCGCTCTTGGGAAATCTTCATCTTATATTAAACGAAATAGTAGATACGTAAATAAGTCAATTTACGCATGGATTCCTGTGGGAATACGAACATTGGCTGGTGGTTGGCAGGCGGCAAATGACGCTAATTATTACCATTCCCAGGGTGAACCAACACAATGTGTGCAGTTTGTTGAAGAAATTGTATATTTTTCTCAATATTGTTTCTGTACTGTTGTGGTAGGTACTAGTTAGTTGAAGTTTCTGACTAAGAAAAGGTCTTCTACTCTTTGGGCGTAGATATTGTGAAGCACGAGTAAAAAAAATACATACTATCATCCACTACCATGGTAACAATCCAGGTCACCTATATTGCAGCACCACTGGCAACATTGCCCACTCAAAATCATTTGCCATAGTGTCAGTCACGTTCTACTTATAACTTCAGAATGCAAAGAGTCAACAGTGTACTTTCCGAAGTACTGTTTTCAATTAACTTTACAATGTCCAAGTCAGATTTGTGTACGATCGGCTCTTTTATTATCTATACATGCTTTTGTTGTATATTACGTGTGTGTACAAGTAATTTACAACAAAAGCAGCAGAGCTGTGTTTAAGCAGTTCCAAAGATGCAAGTTGCAAAGTGCTCAAATCTTTTGCAGACGTCTGGGTGACTCCGTCACTACGTCTACATGTTGCATTTTTAAACACGTCTTGTTAGTCGTGGCAAAAGGCGCACTATTTGCTTTCACAACTTTCCTTTCTTTTGAGGCGAGAAAAACTGTCTGGACATTTAAGATATTTTTTAAGAGAGTCGGAGTTGCAATTAACTAATTGCAGGTTCTTTGAATTAAGAAATGTGTCAATGTTTGTTTTAAACTTTTGACATCAAGCCAGTTGTTAATGAGATTCTGAAGAGATGTTTTTTCTGAAACTTCCAAGATATAGATATAAACATGTTCTCTTAATAATGTACATGTATCTTCTCTATGTCGTTATTGTTGACGAACATAAATATGCCCGGGTCATATATTAATTCCATATAAATCACCCGCTTTTACGTGTAATATTATTTGTTTTTGAAATTATTTATACCCTGTTTCGAATTAATCGGGCCACGCAATAAAATAAAGATTATGGGATTGTAGGGGTAGATCTAGATATTTGATGAATACGTATTTCCTTAATTAGTTAATTTGAAGAGTTTTTGTGTGAAAGTTTTCTTCTACTCCTTTCGTTTTAATTCTTCCGTTCAGTTTAAATATTTTTAGAGTAATTTGTAGCCATTTCAACAGCTCTCAGCATGACCAGGTGACTACAATGGCCTTTCAGTATTAAGTTTATAATCCGGTAAATAGCCGCAAACCGAAGTCCACCGAACCAAATCTCTTCTACTTTGCAATTACCTAAATCTCACACTTTAGAACCTTTCAGCCCCAAGTGCTCTTTTATTGTAACCGCTGCCTCATGGCGGAGTTCCTTTTTACATAATAACTTCAGATAATATAAATCTAATAGACTTCTTTCACATTCACGACACGACGGCGATACGAAAATTGTGTTGTTACCCCAAACGCGATCGATATTGATCATGATCAAATTTTCTAAGAAGATACAGAATTAAGTGCGTTTAACATAATTTGAAAAACGTTTAGGGAACGCAAAATTTCAAAGTATTAGAGATAGTACTGTTTGATTAGATCAGGCGGTGCTTACGTTTTCTCCCTATCTTTCGTATTTATCTACTGAGTATCGAAATACATTCAATCAAGTTCCTAGTCGATGGAACTTTATTAATAGTTAATGCAACTGTTGTATAATAGGGGCCTATTTATAAAACACAAGTGTGAGTTTAAAAACAGCCGAAGGCGAGGTTTTTATCTGAATGCGCGACAACAAAGACAGGGTTAGGTTTTTCACGCGTATCTATGTGTGTGGGATTCTTTATATCTTCGAAGTATCCCAACGGCTGGTTGGATTTTAATGCATGAGGAGTCTATCGACTCGTCTAAGCCGTGCGATGGTTAAAGGCTAGGTTTTGTTTTTATAAAATCAAAATGGCGGCCGTGGAATACCCAATAGCATGGCGGTAGAGATAAAAAATGTTGCGGATCATATTTTGAATAGGTATTTTTAACTCAACATGATGTTTCTTATAACGTTTTACAGCCATACGGTCCTTTTAAGAATTACACAACCCGAAAGTTGTGTATGATCTACATTGCCAACTAGAGCGAGTGATGACGTATTAAATGAGGTGGCCATAGATATACCGTAGGTATTTATAGATATTGTCAAAATAATACAAAAAGGAAGTAAAAAAAAAATGACAATTTAAAAAATGTAAAAACTTGACCCTAAAAAGCGAACTAAAAAAAAGACGAAAACGAGGGTCTAGTCCACTCTCGACCCCCAAGGGTCGAGAATACACTATAGTTAGGCGTCCAGTGGACACATTATTTATTGGGGGTCGAGGGGCCGAGAGTGGACTAAACCAAAACGAGATGATGTAGAAAATAATAAATAAGAACTGAAAAGATGTAGGCAATGTGTACTTCTAATCATAAAATACAACATTATCATAACCAGCCCATTACTGCCCCACTGATCGGCACAGGCTTCTTCTATGAATGAGAATGATTCAGGCCTTGGTTCATCACGCTGGCCTATTGCAGGTTGGCGGACAACACAGTATCAAGAACTTTTTGGAGCACGCTCTCAGGTGTGCAGGTTTCCGCACGATATTTTCCTTCACCATTAAAGCAAGTTATAGTCAAATCTTTAAAATGTATAGTAGGTATCTACTTTAATAGCAAAATTTATTTTGTGACATTATTTTTCATATTATCCTAATCCTAACTAATATTATAAATGCGAAAGTATGTTTGTTTGTTACCTTTTCACGCTTAAACCACTGAACCGATCATCCTGAAATTTTGCATATACGTTGTCAGGTGTACAGAAACGGATATAGCGTACCTTTCATCCCGAAAAAAAATACTATTCCCGACGAAAACAACAATAACGTTCATAGATGGTGCCACGTATCTTGCGAATCATGATTGAATTTTATTATTATAGAAATTTTAGTAGTGTGTTTAAGAGTTTATTGTCAAATTTTAAATTAACGCGAGCAAAGCCGTGGGCAAAAGCTAGTATTTTTATAAATTCAGAAACTTGCTACATCTTGGGTTAAGAAACCGCTCGTCCATTTCCGTAAGCGCACAGGAAGAGTAATCGGAACAATTGACCTAGAGAGGAAATGTCTCATAAAAATACCACAATTCTTTAAATGGCAAAAATAATATTATCTTTCTCACTCAGCATGCAAATAAAACGCCCAAGATAAAACCGAAACGGTCTTTGACAAACTTTTACTAACTTCAATAATAAAAGCATTCGTCTCACGAGCATAAAGTCGAGCACTGTAAAGCGATTGTACTCTCCAAGCGTAACTCAAGCACTTTAAAGTGATTGTTATGAGGACAGGTTTAATGCTCAGGGATATGAAACTTCTTTTTAACGTCCGAAACGACTTTTGTACTTAACTTCATTTTAAATTTTCTAATATCTTTATCCAAGACCGTCTTCAAAACCATTTTATTTGTGTTTTTGCAATATGTATGTAATGCTAGCTTACATTTCTTAGTCTCTTTTATTAGGATTTGGCACTGGGCCAACAAAAACTTACTACTTACAGTTTAATCTTAAGTTGTTGGACCATGACCGTAAATACTCTCATCTTTATGCACAACTTTTAATTTATCCATCATTTTTCATTTTCGTGATATCGGTTCTTGACATCGCTTTTGAATCAACCTCAACATTTTTTAAAATATTGTGGTATCCTTTCATCTCATCTCCATAACCGACGCAGTTTCGTACCATAAGTTTAGTTTTCGCGGTCTAAGAAGCGTAAGTTACGCGCGCAATTTACTCTAACCTAACCCTAGCCTAAGATTTATTAAGAGTAATGTGTGTACATAAAATGCGGTTTGTAGGAACGCCTCTGTTGAGGTCTGGAAATAGTCGTAAAAGTGTCAGTACCCGAGGACCATTTAGAATATTACAATGATTTACTAAAGGAAATTTTTAAAGAGATTCTGCTTTCGCTTTTGTTCTTGTCTTTACTGGGTCAAAGTATGAGCCTTGTGATATAACCTAGCAGTATTATGAGCTACATGACCTTGATATCTTCTTTTTACGACCAAATAATCCGTAAGCGTCTACAACATAATACATATTATTTTGAGAAGGCGATGTTATAATCAACAAGTGAGGCAAATTAGGGACGTGATAGTCGTCCATAATGTGTTTCTTTCAAACTCTAGGTATTCACTATTATAAATAGGAAGATAAGTTTCCTCTTTCCCGTATAACACACAATGTAGCGATATTTTATCAAGAAGGTTCTCGATCGAACCTCTTCAACATCTTTCAATTTGAATATAATTTAATTAGCTGTCTCCCTGCTATCCTTTGAGGCAGCATCGCCATGGCGTTTGGGGACACACGGAGGTCAACTCGGATGAAGTCAAACTTTCATAAACACTCACAGAATTTAATGAAACCTCGTTAAGTCGCCGACGACAGGTAGCTGAAATATACGGGCGCTTTTTTGTGACGGACACGAAAAAATGTTTATGTTTTAGGTAACTTGTGTTTTATTTCTAATCAAACAATGAAAAATAAATTATAGTAGGGTGTGCATTAGTAGTTGATTAGTTATTCTAAATAAATGAAAATATGATAATGTCCCCTTGTGCATTTACTTACGCAAGGATTGACTTGTCTTTACGCAAGTGTTGAATCTCGTTTTAGTTGCATGTTGTGCTAATAGGCTGTCTTGTAAGTTTTGTTAAAACTATTAGAATGTTTCCACCTCGATAAATAAACCAGCTGTTCCATGATAGTTTCTGACAATCCTTTCAAAATCATCGAATCTACTCCCCAAAAAAGCAGCCATACGTTTACAAAACAAAATTAATATCAAGTAAAATTTTGAATAACTGAAATGACCTCGGTCCCTGCGAATTTCATCTGCGCGAGCCGCGTCTTGCTCCTGTATACATATTTGATTCAATTAAACCGTCCGATCTGCCCCTGCTGAATATTTTAAGTGGGCCTCGATTAATACCGTCTATGAACTAATCACATTTACAACCTGATGAAGATCAGAGCCGGGTTTTCAGGTGGTTATTGGCTGCATTTTGTGAAGGTCAAGTAAGAGTGAATGCGTTGATGTATGTAATATAATCGATCCAAACATGAAGTAGATTATTGTAAAAGTATCAATGATCCGCTTATTCATCTACAGAAAAGTTCACTTTGTCTGGCGACGTAGGTTTCCCTAACATGGTAGACAAAATAAGCTAAAACCAAAATCTTTTAAGACTAACATAAATAGGTTAGCAGTTGCAACACAAACGACACGTCGCACTTGGGTATAGGGTATCGACGCAACGTGTGTCGATACCCTTGCACCATCCCACCTTCCTAGCTCGGCAGGCTGTGCTGGCGCTGCTGCTGCAGCTGCGGAGGCCCTCAAGCGGCGAAAATATAATAACTTCATCAGTAATTATATTTTCGAGCCGTTTGGGGTCGAAACACTCGGGTCGTGGGGTCCGAGTGCCCGACTTCTATATAGAGAGGTTGCAAGGCGGCTGGTCGACGCTTCTCGTGACCCGAAGGCTGGCCTCTACTTTGGCCAAAGGATTAGCATTGCCATACAACGTGGCAATGCTGCCAGCCTTCTAGGCACGTTACCAGTGGACAGCGATGCGGAGGAATATTTCGATGCCTTATTTTAGTTTATAGTTTTATTAGGATATATTTTTCGTTATTTGTATATTTTTGTTTGTAATTATGTAAATGTGTGTAAAAAAAAAAAAAAAAAAAAATTTTTGTTTTATTGTTTCACACTAATTAAGTTTTAATGAAGTCCTTTCATAACTTACGTGTCTTATTATGAATCTTTCTTCATAAATCCGATCCCAAATGCTTAAAGGCATCCTAGACGGTCTAAATCGTTCATTAGTGAATAAATTGGGAGCACTCTAAAGCAGCGCCAAGTTCATAGCAGCGAACCATCGAGCCGTCAATTATCTGAGCTGTCGTAATGATAAAATTAATGGCCGAACCCAGTGGGCTATATTTCAGAGATATCATTATTATACCTAACTGTATTGTTATCAACACGATGGAAGCATTTTATCTAGAGTTGAATTATGAATCTGTTTTAATATTAAATTATTACCTGTAGTTTTTTATAAGCTTGGGCTTTGACGTAAATGATTAAATGCCATTTTAATAAGCTAGCCTTTTAGATAAAATAAATACCAATATAAAATCTATACATATAATAAATCTGTAGACATGGCGTGTCTGTACATAGCAAATATTTTGAAAAAACCTGGTTGGGGTGTTAAACTATAACCAATAGAACCCATTTTTAACATTTTTGGATTTTTTGTCTGTTTGTCTGTTTGTCTGTTTATCTGTTTGTCTGTTTGTCTGTTTATCTGTTTATCTGTTTGTTTGTTCAAGCATCACATAAAAACAACTGATCCAATGTTGTTGACTTTTATAAATAAATATTGTGCTTATCACCAAGTAACATATGTTTTTTGTTTCATCGCAATCGGTTCACGCAATCAAAAGTTATGCGAATTTTAAGTTTTCTAAAAGAACTTAGCATGTATTTGTGTATACTTACCATTTCTTTTCAATAGATGGCGTTACGTGTATCAAATCACGTTGTGAGGAAATATAATCAACGAATATATTACTATTCTCAGTCTACGGAAGGTCTATTGAAATGCTATTCGAAGAAGGTACTAACTAAGCTTTTATAAAAAAACGAGGATAATGTTATTTAAAATTTATAAGGTACCTATCTATCTGAATGGCAGTGGAAGAGAAATACATTCAATTTCATAAGCAAGTGTAGGTATTCTAAATTTTTAATTGTGCAAGGCAATACGATAGATTAAATACGTATTTATAAATCTATTTACTATTAATAAAATTCAAAGTGCACTTTGTCTGTAACTAAATATTTTTCCAAAATTTCGATTCGGTGGTACTATACTATCGAAACCATAACATTTTTTTTTAGAATTATTGTGTCTGTTTGTCTTTCCGTCCGGACATCACGTAAAATCCCGCGAATGGATTTTGATGTGACTTTCGCTGATGTGTTGCGTAAAGAGCGACAATTTTGCTGCTACATATATCATCACGCTATTGTTCAGCAGCGGAACATTATTTCCACATACTGCGAAGTATAAGCTTAATATTCGGATCGTAAAATCGCGTGAATCGATTTTGATGGGCCTGCGCTTATGCTGGTATATAAACTATCACACTATTGCTCATAGATGCCGAGCAATGGAACATTATTTCCATACTGCGTAGTATAAGCTGTAGACTGAAGTAAGTGCTGCAGTGAACGGTCGCTGGCTCAGTGTCCTGCGTTAAAACCTCACTTTAAAAAATACACATTTGTAATTTTTTTGGAATGTTTTTATGTATTTTATTTTGTTCATTGTTGTCAGAACTATTCAAAGCCTGTCGTCGCCGTTTTATTAAGTTTATTTAAGCCTTAGGTAATGTCCCAAAACACATAACGATGAAGGGAAAGTACTTTAAATATTAAACATTGCAAATTTCACTCAAAGGTGACTTCATTTTATTTTTAAAAGTAAGAAATATTGCCTTTACTGATTTTTTTGCCTGAACCGGGAATCAAACTGACAAAGCTATACCATCTGCAAAGGCACCTGTTGAAAATATCTTTATGGTCAATAATCAGGATCATAACTCTCCAACAAACACACTGTCTTAAACTGAACGAAGTGGAAAAAATCAGAACTACTTAACAACAATTAATAAGTGCTAATTTAAATGTACATAAGTTAGTCAATTTTGGTTTTATGGTCTTCCATCAATTTCAGACACAATGTTTATTGGAGCGATTTGATCCGTATTATTGATCCTATCGATTGGTGAAATAAAAATACAGATGATATTTTTTCGCATTTGGGTTGGTTCGATTTCCAGATCAAACTTTTTGAAATCTTTGAAAGCAGTACCTATTTCTAACTTATAAAAATAAAATGAAGTCTTCTATACGTGAAATTTTTATATATTTAAAGTACTTTCCTATTCCACACCTCGAATGAAATCATTTTATAGACTGCACTGCGTAAAATATTTTGATTAAGTTCGCCGATTGTAATTAGATGGCGTTGTAGCCATTTTTGTATCGCGATAAGGTTTCGTTACATTATCACAATAAATATCAATATTCAATTACACTCCATTTTAGCAAGGAAATGTATGGAAATAAGCACCGCGTTTTTAGTATTATGGTTATATGAACCTTTACGGTCAATCAATAAGAGCTGAAACTCTACCTAAAGAAATGGTTTAAAAGATATAAGTGCCTTGGTGGGACACCTTTGTCTATTATTATAATAAATGGAATACATACATATACACTATTTAGTTGCTGCGACACAATGTTGTTTTCCGAGTTCCACGCGGACGGAGTCGCGGGCACAGCTAGTCTAAAAATAAAGTCCAACTAAGCCGATCAAATAAATTGCATTGTGCAATATTTACGTAGCAAATAGATTGCTATAAATATAAATCGTACTTATTGTTCAATCAGCCGTCACTACCTTAAACGTTAAAATAATTTCTCCAGTCCTTGAACGCCCACAGCTGAACAATGCTAAAACGAACGGTCATGGTTTAATATTTTCATAATCACTACGTGCTTGGCAAGCGGTTTTTTGATCCCAGTATGTAAGTGAGCGGATGCTGCTGGCCATTTTTTGGTCTTGCTGCTTAGTCAACTCTTACGTCACCCACGAGAAGAAACGAGTTGCCCTAAATCTTCATTCCCGAGAATCATACGGCGACACAATGTTAAGACTATTTATTCATTTAACCTTTGAATTATACCTTCTAAAACGATCAAGGCTTATTAATCTTTTTGCGTGTAGCTAAAGACATGTCTTAAAGGAATTAAGGCAGCTATTTTAATAAAAATAATAACAGAAGAAATGGCTTCATAAATTCATAAAGCCGCCACAAATTATTTACAGCAGGAAATCGGTGACCGTAATAACGTAATAAAAAAAGCAAATCTGAGTCTTAATTCAAACAGTATAAGGTACAAAATAGTTTGTGTTAAGTGAATTACATTAGGGATTATATGAAAAAGAATATTTAATAGGAATGTCTTGTGCGGCCAGTTCTGATTAGAAATCCTTTGCAGAGTTATGTGTAAGTAATTTGATTTAGATAAAAGCGTTGAACAACTTTTAAGTATGTATAAAATTGTGTGTGCAAAACTGAGCCAAGTCTTTGTGTTCTTGTTTGTTCGGTCAACTAGAAAAATTAAAATCTAAAGCGTTGCCAAGTTTCTGAGAGTAAGAAATTTTTATTTGAAAAACTTTTACGAAATTATTTTCTTGTCTACCATTTATTTGTTTTGTTACTGTCAGGCTTATAGTCGTATTATTGTTTTAGTTTGCAGTACATTTAGTCCATAATGTTTTTTATTTTAAATCTAGTTTTTGTTTCACAATTTCATAGTTGAAAGGATATGCACAATTGAATAATCCCTTTTTTTATTATAACGCAATTTAACCTATATTAAAATCTAAGGCGGTTCGTCCATGATGACGCACGCAGGAGCGACACGCGTCGGAACGATTTTAGCATCGCACTAAATTGTATGGAGTCGCACGGCGATGCGCCCACGGCTGACACATTGACGCATAGTACGCATACGGATTTTGTCGTTCCGTCATGCGCCACTGTGGGCGAATCTCGAGCAACACCTCAAGAGGCTCTCGTTAGGTGGCTGGATCAAAGGCCTGATACAGAAAGCAGTTCTCGTCGATCTTGGACCCTGTTATCGATGGCGGTGGTCTTAAAAAATAATGTATCTTTCTTTTTTATAAAATATGCATTTCAAAATATAATTTATAAGTTTTAAGAATAAAGGACACTCTAAACATAGGACGATTTTCAATTAAGCAATACTTCTTAATTAATACCGACAAATGCCAGTCATTATTCTGACGAAGTTATAAGAAATTCTTTCCACCTTTTCAATTTTATTCGTCTAGTTAATCTAACAACTCTAATTATGTTGTAATAAAAATTGGAGGGAGACTGGTGACCGTGTTGAATGGTCTTTATTACTGTCTGGCAAAGGAAACAATAAACTTTTTATCTTTCCTTTTCTTTTTCCTTTATTTGCCTTTCATTGCTGGTTAGTCATAAAAACTATTTTTATGTTTCTTTTCACTAAGCAAGCGTACTTCCGTGTTTTCATCAAGATATTGTTTCTCGTTTATCGCGTCATACATCCGAGGAGTTTGCAACAGAATGCTTTAAATAAATTCATGTGGCATCTCTACCACCTAAAATAATTCACGCATCAAATTACACCTACAGGGAGTGTTCTTAAATTAGGCAGAAAGCACACGGTAAAAAGGTCAGTCCAAAATTTACATACACCAAAACCTTTTTGCTTAATCACAAGCTACATTTGTATGCAGTCCGAACCGCCCCTTATCTCCAAACGGAACCTGTAATGCAGTTGTCAGACTTGAATTATTGGCGGGACGTCCTAATGGACTGTGCTCCGATATACTCAGATTTACTCGCTGTTTTGGGAACGATGGGACGGTCCACTCCGTTAGATTATTGAGGGCAATGAGTTGATTGGTTTTGGGTGGGAAGACTATTGCCTTAATGGTTTGAAATATTCAGGCTTGTGCAAAGGGAAGTAAGGAATACATTAAAAGAGTTGTTAACACGGACACGGGACACGGAACCGGTGATAAATAGGTATTTTGAAATGTTTGCGTCTCGTGTTATGCTCTGCACCCCGACCCGAATGGTGTGAGACGGAGAGTAACATTTTCTAAAGGTTAATTGCTTGAGTATTCCAGTGAAATTATTATTTAGGGAGCCCACGCTACTATCAAACTTAATCTTAACCAAATTCAGTCTTATTTTTTCAATCAAAATATAAACTTGGTAGGTCTTTGTAGTATTTTACATCAAACAGAAATTTAATATGAACTTGAGAGAAAGTTTACAAGAATACATCGATTATTAAAGTGCTATTAATTTAAAAACCTGTAAATCTCAATATTAATGCAACGTTTCTGAAGCCATCAAAATAGTTCAGGCTAAGCGGGATAAAAACGTTAGTGCATTTTGTAAGAAAATTTGGAGGAACCGTTTCACATTAAAATCAGCTTAAAGAAATAAGAAACGCTAGAAGATAACGAAATAAACTAAAAATAAAAACAGATTTAAAGCAAACCAGTTATCTAGTCAAAACAAAATCTAGATTCTTCTTATTTCGTGTTGATACGAGAATAGTTTATACCGTGGCGAAAAGATTAGCCAGTCAGCAAGGTTGATAGCGGGCTGACTGCCCAGGGTGCGTCGGACGTACTTAAGCATTGTCACTTGTGAAGTTTTTTTAATGCAGGGTGCATCTAATGTGCCGTCTAAATCCATACAGCCTCTAATAACTTATTTTCGTAGAGTATTTTAAGCCTAAACTCGGTAGTTTTACCCAGACATTCAAATAGCTACTTTAGCTGGAAATAAAGTTATGAAAGTATCTTTACGTCGATTCGTCGGCGCTGTTTCCGCCTATCTCCCATATAAATTTGGCCTGACTGTCTGCTTCCTTGAAATATAAAGCTCTATAGTACTTTTACATTTTCAGGCAGACATTCAGGTAATATTCAATTCATGGCTGGCAGTTCCCGGTTATAAATAGGACTGTTCTATCTTCCCCCGTGGGTGCCATGAGAGGCGTATGGATTATTCTTTAGGGAGGGCCAGCAGCATCCATTAGTGAAATAATAACATTAAAACACGATTGTGGTTACTCTGTTTGATAGTGATCGCGATATAAAATGAACCGCCATATTATTTTCCGATTTCCAGTTTTTAAATCCGCTGGTGTATAATGTGTCTGTTTTAATGATCAAATGTAATGGCGCAATGATGTGTCGGCGTTTTAAGTTTTAGATCCCGGTCTGACATTATAATTTATTCCAACATGAATTGGCAATCTACCCCTAATGGTGACCTAAGATTACACGCAGAATTAATTTTTAGTTTTATAATGTGTCTGATTCTTGGTAGCGTAATGTTTTTAAATGTTACAGCACGCAGAAGGGAATGAGTCTAAAAGTGTATGCATGTATGCACCGTGCAAGCGTTCTATAGATTTTCCTATTTCATGATATTTACCAGAATTTTATATTGAATATACTTAATGCATACCTTACCTACATAACATACTTTACCCGAGCAAGGTACACATAACATCCTGAAACCTATGAACCATAACATGTTTATAAAACGTATTATCGATTAGCTCACACCCTCCTCGATCAAGTAGCGAACATAAAAACACCATGGCTATAAAGCTTATGGGTATTAACATCAAAAATGCCTGATTTTTGCGTTCGTGACAGCAACGCGTGAACGCTTCCATTTCAGGATTGGCTCGTTAGCGCGGTGCGGTAGAGGCGGGCGGACGATCTTCTATCCGAAAGTAGGCGAATATCCGCGTAGAATTTTTGATTTAGTCGAAATTATGTTGTTGACGAATGATCGCGTCATAATTGAGTTGAATGTAGAGCTTAATGTTGGATTTTCAGTATTTGAAATTACTTATATCGGTAGAAGTTATTTTGGAAACCAGAAAGTCACAGTACATTTTATACTATAAGGTAACATGCACAGAAATTTAAATATTAAGACAACTAGCTTCTGCCCGCGACTTCGTACGCGGATCCTGTTGCTTATGCCAACGACAACGGAGTCATCAAAATCGAAGATCTTAAACGGCTGATGTCTCTAGAGACCTAGAAGAAGATGCGTAGATACGCTGAGAACTCAAGTGCAATTCTTTATCCGTGAACATCTCCGACTTGCGAGACAATGCGTGACGTTCACGATCAGCGGTCAGTCGCGTATCATGTTCCTCACTTGTCTCTAAAGACCTAGAAGTCGATGCGTAGATACGCTTGGAATTCAAGCGTAATTCTCTATCCGTGAACATCTCCGACTCGCGAGACAAAGCGTGACGTTCACGATCAGCGGACAGTCGCGCATCACGTTCCCCACTTGTCTCTAGAGACCTAGAAGTCGATGCGTAATACGCTTGGAACTCAAGCGCAATTCTCTATCCGTGAACGTCTCCGACTCGCGAGACAATGCGTGAAGTTCACGATCAGCGGTCAGTCGCGCATCATGTTCCCCACTTGTCTCTAGAGACCTAGAAGTCGATGCGTAGATATGCTTGGAACTCAAGCGCAACTCTCTATCCGTGAAAGTCTCCGACTCGCGAGACAATGCGTGACGTTCACGATCAGCGGCCAGTCGCGCATCACGTTCTCCACTTGTCTCTAGAGACCTAGAAGTCGATGCGTAGATACGCTTGGAATTCAAGCGTAATTCTCTATTCGTGAACGTCTCCGATTCGCGAGACAATGCATGACTTGCACAATCAGCGGTCAGTCGCGCATCGCATTCCCCACTTGTCTCTAGAGACCTAGAAGTCGATGCGTAGATACGCTTGGAACTCAAGCGCAACTCTCTATCCGTGAACGTCTGCGACTCGCAAGACAATGCGTGACGTTCACGATCAGCGGTCAGTCGCGCATCACGTTCCCCACGTGTCTCTAGAGACCTAGAAGTCGATGCGTAGATACCCTTGGAACTCAAACGTAATTCTCTATCCGTCAACGTCTCCGATTCGCGAGACAATGCATGACTTGCACGATCAGCGGTCAGTCGCGCATCACGTTCCACACTTGTCTCTAGAGACCTCGAAATCGATGTGTATATACGCTGAGAACTCAAACGTAATTCTCTATCCGTGAACATCTCCCACTCGCGAGACAATGCGTGATGTTCACGATCAGCGGTCAGTCGCGCACCATATTCTTCACTGGTCTCTAGAGACCTGGATGTAGATGCGTAAATACGCTGAGAACGCAGGCGTGCTTCGCGATCCGAAGAGGTTTCCACGGAGCGAGTTGCAGCCTGATGTTCTCGAACAGCATCAAGTCTCTCCGGACGCTCTTCGGTACATTCTTGGGAGCTTATGATCCTCAATCTTTTAGCTTTTTTGGAACATTGGGAAAGATTTGACCTCTTTCTAGGCATGGTTATAGTTTTATTGTGAAGATACCTGATCAATTAAAATCTAAGTGACTGCTCCCCTGCGTTACCGGGTAGGCTACCGTGTCACGAAGATAAATGGAAAAGGAAATTAAACACTCAAATAAAATAAGTCCGAAGACATATTTATTCGATAAAATAAAAAAATAAATGGGAGTTTTGGCCAGTAGAGTCAAATTTTCAATGATATACCATCGTCATCGAAAATGAGTCCTAAACTGTTACCGCTTTCACCGCGTGGATGTACTCCCAGCTTATGTTATTTTATAATTAAGTATACAGTGAAATTAGTGATAGCTTTGATTTCCACATCAGATGTTTCTGATCTTCGATTTTTATAAGTCAATAGGAAATGCCCATCAGACCGAACAACTTTTGCTAAAACGTCATTCCTATATGTGTTACGGTGTAGCTGGGCTCTTGGAGTTGCACAACAGGTGTTCCAGATCTTCGATTTTTATAAATCAACAGAGAGTGCTCATCAGATTGAACAACTTTTGCTAAAACGTCATTCCTATATAAGTTATAGTGTAGCTGGGCTTGTGGAGTTCCACATCAGGTGTTCCAAATCTTCAAATTTATTCTCTCAACAGACAATGCTCATCACGTGGAACAATTTTTGCTATGGTACCATTTTTGTATCTCTTATGGTTTAGCTGGTCTGTTGCGGTTCTGCATCAGGTGTTCAAGTTTCCAAGATAAATTATAGCCTATATGTTGACCAGACTTAAGAACTATGCAAGAAATAAAAATCATTCAATTCCGTCCAGTAGTTCCGAAGATTAGCGTGTACAAACAAACAGACACACAGACAAACAGACAGACTTTTTTTTTGGATTCGTGCTCTATTACTGTTTCTAAACCCCCCTAAATAGTTTTTTTTAATATATTTATTGCACTGACACAGTTTTTTTACTGTTTCATTATATGTACATTTGATATGTATAGAAGATATTGATTATTTGCATAGGTATCTTTTGATTGCGTGAACCGATTGCGATGAAACAAAAAAAATAATTTACATTGAGATAAGCACAATATTTGTTTATAAAAGTCAACAGCATTGGGTCAGCTCTTTTTACGTGATGCTTGCATAAACATGCAAACATATGTTTAATCTTTACTTCCCTAGATGGCGTTGGCGTCGAATTAGATCGCGCTATGGTTTCGTTACCGTGCGATTTATAAGTTCTAGACGAAATATTCTCAGTTACTCCTGAAACACGATTTTATTATATGTATAGATTTATAGATTTCTGGCTAACATGCATATTTTCGTCCATAGTAGACCTAAGTTTTATTTGTAATTGTAGGTATGCGAAATAAAAGATTTTTGTTAATAGTCATGAATAAACTAAAATGAAATTGAATACAATTCCTGTACCTATTGTTAGGATATGCATCCAATTTATTTATTGATACAGGAAATTGATACATTAATTAATTCTAACCCGTTCATTATCCGAATTAGCGGATATGATCTGCTCTGCAAAATCGAGTAACATCACTAATCTACCCGAAACGTCCGCTGTCCGGTCATCCGAAAGCACATTGAACCTCATTACGTGTATGTTCAACGAAAAGAGAATTTAGAAGCTATCAATTAAATAATATTGATTGGTGAAGTATTTTTTGTGACTTTGGAATTTTAGTTACGATTTTTAGCTTGTTTCCTAGCTAAAAATATAGCTACGCAATTTTTTTATGTCAAGATTATTAATTGGTATAAAAACATGTTTAATCCAGATGTTATAAAGGTCAAACAGCGGTTTAAAAATTGCGGACTCTTCCCACTCTTTTGTTTAGAAAAGCCTAAAACATTTTCTTATAACTTCAAACCTCATAAATCATTAAAAGCCTAGACGTTTGATTTCCGTACTAATCTGACAGCGGTAAGTAACCTGCATGGTAGGTAACCTATAAAGCGCTTACTATTTGCACTTCTGAGACCAGTCGTAAAAGTCATCCACTAGCATGCTGCCTTACGAGTACATACAGACTCGTACAGTAACTCGTTAACGTGATGCGTAACTTTAAGAGGTAGTTTAGAGTTTTACTAGCCCCGAGAGATACAACGGAAGGACATTACAGTAGGTCTTTAACTTACATCTTATTGACGACTGGATAGTTTTGACAGGGTGTTATGAAGGGGAGCATAAAAAAGCACGTTGACATCTTATTGGAAAGTGGTATAGGTATTATATCCATACCGCTTTGCTTCCGATGCATTCTAGCAGCGGTAACATTTTTCAAAACTATTATTGACGTTTAGACTTTCTTCGTTTACTGTTTAGACAGCCCTTACATTGAACGCCTAAAGCTATGTCTACACCAGTACGCTTTCATGTTCATCTCTGCGTCTTCGTCTGAAGCATGCGTGAAGCGCCATAGCGCATGCCCTAATACTAGTTCGACAAAAGCGCATGCCCCTAGCGCACGCTAATCCATTGCATCTATTGTATGTCGACTGACGACTGACCGAGGCGCACCGGCCGGTGTAGACGATAAGCCGCATGCGTCTTATGGCAATCAATATTGCATGCGCTTGACGCAAGAGGAATTGAAAGTTGAAAGCGCAAGATGAACATGAAAGCACACGGGTATAGACATACCATATAGGAGTATCTTTATGGAAGTGGATCGTCACAAAGATTCGTCGTTGCGGCAGCGCAGTGTTGGTAGACGAGTTCGCGCTGCAGCACTGCCACAGCGACGTGTTTCTACTAGAGAATCATACTGCTGAACGTTTTTGCAGGGAAGAGATGAATGAAGTTACTTTGCCTGAGTATAGTACAAAACGGATGACCGATGGATCGAGTACCGGAAGGCCCGGCGTGGATAAACTCCACACACGGTGGACCGATGCCCTGTTGAAAGGTCGCGGGATGCGAGAAGCGCAGGACCGGTCGATATGGCAATTCTTGGAAGAGGACTATGTCCAGCAGTGGACGTCTTTCGGCTGAATGATGATGATGATCTTGTTTTAAATATTGGTATCACAAAACTGCCCGTAAGTGTCTAAACACATTATGTACCGAAGATACGTGACCGAAGTTCGGCATGATTACGCCTGCACGACGCACCAGGCTGAAATTACGTTGCATTTTACCTATAAAAAACAAAGACGCCGAACTTCGGTCGCGTATCTTCGGCATAGTGTGTTTAGGCACTTAGGCATGTAAAAGATAATTACATTATATACCATGCTTACTAAAAAAAAACAGTCACATAAATAAATTATTCCAATGCAATTTCAATAAAGAATATCTATGTAATTATTCAAATATTGCAATGTCCAAAAAATAATAATGTATTATGAAATATCACATAAATTATCAGGAAGCCAAATGTCAGTAAACTAAGGATTGCAATTATTTATGTATTAATAATTCCATTACAGAATAAAAAATTTATCACGTAACAACACACATTTCCGTAGTTCTTTTTCGTAATATTTGTATTCTAATTATTTTACTCCATTTGATATTGCGGTATGATTATATCGTAACACACATAAAATAACAATTCCTCTAAAACATAGTTGTTTTGGTTCCCGCTGGCGAGACAAGTCTATTCGCGTATTCTTAGGGAACATTTCACATACTTTTTGTTTATGACAAACATTCCTGATTCGAAAACATACATACATGGAAGTGGTAAAATGTTGTTTTTTTTTAAATAACTGCTTGCACGATTCCCAGTATGCCACTAATGGCTCTTGCACATTTTTTTTGAGCAATGAATTCTCTATTACCTTCGGTGGAGTTTCCACATAAAATCAATCCATATCTCAAATTCAAAGTTTTTATTTCGAATAGGCACAGTAAATGCACTTAGGAAACGTCTCGACAATTTATTTGCACGGTTCCAAAAAGTAGGTACTACGGAGAAGAGCCGGCAAGAAACTCCATGGATGCTCTTTTAAAATAATTTCATGTGCAATCGGGTATTGTTACAATGACAGCTTACAATTAAAATTATGTGACATCAAAGCAGGTTAGAGTAAATAAAGGTAAGCCATAAGAGTGGTTTCTGGTTTTGCTGTTCTAGCATTTCGAGTTATTTTTTTTAAATGGCGTTATATAAGCAATGAGCGGTTTTAAAACTATGAAATTGATATTGGTGTGGTATCAATTAGTAATGCTATAATCGTTCCTATCAGATAAAATTCTGTCCAATGTCGCTCAAATAAAACACTCCACTAATGCTCAGTTAGACGTATTATTAATGTTAATAATAAATACTAACAGATTACTGTAATAATAAACCAAGCAACACTACACATACTAATTAATAGCCCTGTCATTACATCCACATAGTTAGTAATTAATCAAACAGCAGCAGTATTTATCACGACGCGATCAGTCACGCTTAACGGGAGGAAATCCAAACTGCGTCGCAGGCAGTAACTCACGGGCGTACGTAAATCAATTGTGCGATGTGATTCACTGCTGTGTACCAACTTCGGATCAACGGACCGGTATTATTGAGAGGTTAGGTACCTACAGTTACCATGATATTGCGGACCTACGTACTGTTAGGTTGCTAGTAATGTGTGTGCAGAATCGTTGTTATAAATGGGTGATATATAGCACACTTACCACAGATTCATAGATACCTGAGAATACAGATATCCTGCGATAAACACTAAATATAAACTTTATAATTAATTACGGTTTACTCACGTGCATTTTTCCGGATTGCCCGACAAGTTTCGGACCCAAACGGAGCCCTTAATCATGAGCTGATCACGCGGCGAGGTCGCGAGTCGAACTCTGAGTTCTACTCGCGGTTCGACGGGAAATCCCGAAAAATGTGTGTCTGACGAAAGTTATAACACAAAAATATAAGCTTGGAAAATTATTTTATATGTTTCTTGCTCGTATAAATAAAAGAATTGGAATATCGTTTATCCAAATTGGACTAGAAATCAATTTAAACAGTAAAAAATCAAACAATAAAAACACCTGCCGTCCACCGCTGCCTAGTGTTTATTTATGATGTGAAGAAGAAGCGATCAAACTCCTGTCTGTTACTTAAAATTCTTAATTAAAATTGTATTAATACAAACAAAAGAAGAAGAAACAATTAAATGCTGAAATAATATTAACATTGCCACATCTCGCTTCTCAACTCACTTATATCTACGCAAGATGTGGACTTGTTCTCGGATAAATTGAATCAAGTCATATCCGCAGCACATGTCCACCTCACATTCTACCATAACTATCTTGGCCGCTCATAGCACATAGTATTGTATTTCATTTCATTATGGTCATTAGTATTGTATCATGCAAGTTGTATTTAACCGACTTCAAAAAGGAGGAGGTTCTCAATTCGTCTGAATGTTTTTTTTAGTGTTATAAGTATATTAAGTAAATTATTGTAAACTTGTTTGTAGACGCTTTGGGTGTACCTGTTATGTCTACAAATTTTTGAATAAATAAATAAATAAATAAATTATAAATAAATAAATAAATCTCACCTAGCACACACTAACAAACCGTCAAAAATTGTTTCACTCAATCTATAAGGCAAAAATATTATACCGGTATCTTACACTTGTTGTGGTCAAATGGCAGGTGTTTCATTAATAATACTGAAATGTATCTGACTAGAAGCAGACTAAAATATACTTGGGAGCAAACAAATCGAGCCACTCTTTTTTCACGTGTTCTGGTCCTAGTTTTAGTTTATGAATCATATAATTCAAAATACAAAAAACTTCCCTCATTGTAAAGGTTATCAAATAACCTTTTAGGCGATATATGTTTAGAATTGATTTGTTCCATAATACCAAAAATAATAACAGTTATACCTACCTGAAAAATAGAAGTGGCTCGATTTATTTGCTCCCAAGTACCTACATATTCATAAGAAACTACACAAAACTTTTTTTTGAACTCTACATTTAAATGGCTGTGAAAGTGATTATCATCATATATAGCTGATAACGCCTTTAGACAAAAAAAAACGCATTAAAGTCGGTTCATCCATTTGAGAGCTACGGTGGCACAGACAGACTAAGTGTTGAAACTTATAACAATGACCAGCGACGCATAGAGATGATTCTTTACGTCATCGCGGGTTAAAAAGTCATGGAACGTACACACATCAAAAAAAGTTTGCGATCATTTTGAAAAATCGAAATCTTTTTTGTTACGGTAGATTATATTATGATTTCTTCTTCTTTTTAGATTCTTTAGACACGAGTTTTCTTTATCAAGAAAACACATAACAAAGATTTTTTCTTGATAAAGTTCAATTAAAAAAATTATATCAGCTTATGCTAGTGATCGCAAACTTTTTTTGATGTGTGTATGAAATTGTTTTCTTTTTAAGACAGGTTTCTAGTACATAATTGACTGGTAATAGACTTAAATTATAACGCTGTTAACCTTGGTAAGGTCCTAAATTAAACATGATGATATTATGTGAGTCTGTCTTTATCTTTTTACCAATGAAAAAAAAACCTGACAAGGCCTATATTTTTCTTTCATTCCGAATCTGTAGATTAGGAAAAATACTGAAATTTATATTATTATCTTTTTGGCTCTGCCAAGAACTGATTAATATCAAAATTTATTGGTAGCCCACGCAAGGAAATGTCAAAGATAAATAACTACTAATTATATGCGACCTTTAAGGGCCAACAGGTGGTTTTAAAAGGGTACGGTATGCCCCGACTACTACAGATATTTATTTATTTATAGATTACCAACAGTTGTTACAGCGAAACAAGAAAAATATTCATTACAATAGAGATCTTAGCACTACTGTACACCTATTTGCAGGTGAACACCGCATGCAACGTGTTTTACAAAAGGATCGTAAAGTCATTACTTAGTTGTGTAAGTTATTCTTGTGGAAAACAAACAATAAAAAAATATCATCGCAAATTGCACACATTAAACCGTCGAATATACAATAGAGCGCGGATAACTCATCAAAAGTTGAATAAAACAAGAAAAGAGTGTGGCTCTTGTCAGTGTAGCAATTAGGTTTAGTCCCCATTTTTCAATTTTTCATGTGTTTCCTGTCCAACCCAAAGGTTGTCTGAAATATATTATTATTAACGCTTGTACCACCATTGTACTTGTAACTAATATTGAAACTTTACTATTCTTTTCATATGCACTAAACTATATTATCTATCTATCAATTACCGCAATTATTTTCTGTTTTCAGCTGGTTCTTTCACTTCATATTCTCTCCACAAATTACCTTCATTAATTACGTGGAATGTCTGTACAATTTACATTAATTACTCTGTTTTCTTTTTATACAAAGGTCAAATTTCATTACAACAATTAAATTGTTTTTATTGTGGTCTTGTGAACACCACAATTAGAGAATTATATTTATTACTCTTAATTTTGTGGTTAACACAATTTAGCCAATAAAAGTAATTTTGAAGTAAGTTAATTGACGGACAGATTTTGAATTCACTTTGAACTTTATTATTGTTTGCGGCTTCTAATTTGAATATACAACTAAGGCACAATGGTGGTGTGGTTCTAAGGTTGGAATAGGCCACATCATAGTAGGTTTGTTGGGTACACTGGCGACAGAATCCACCGAAATAGATGGAGGAACACCGTGGAAATATAGTTCTTCTTGTGCTCGCAATGGTTGGATGATAAATGTGCAATGTAAAATGTTTTATAGCAGAAAGTTGTCCTAGCCTAAATAATTAATATAAATGGTGCATTCCACCATGGATACCGGAAATAATTGCATTCTTAGCGAGCGTCCTACCAGTTTTTTTTTAACATGCTCAATAGCTTGATTATGACAAAGAAAAAATAATGGAAGTGTATTATCGAGTAGGTAAAGTCTTTAGTAACATAACATCACGCTTGTATTCTCCGAAGGGTTGGGCAGAGGTGTAAAGTACACCCAAATTTCGCTGTTATGTTCAAGTCCCATGTAATAGGGGGCGAGCCTATTGCCATCAACCGGGTACAAATTCAGATTCCAGGCTGCTACCGCGAAATTCCTCACGGAAAAACCCAGTAACACTTCTCCGAACTGGGAATCGAACCAAGACCTCACGCTCAGCAGTCGCGCTTGCGACCACTAGACCACAAGGCAGTCTTTAGTATTATTTTACAGTGGAAAAAAAGTGGATTCCTTATTTTCCGTTATTGCATTATCCATCACATTATCGTGTGGTCTGATGTTATGGAAATAATAGTGGTGTCGATCTTGACTTTAGATAGGCTAATGTTCCCCTTCCCCTTCAATTTTATTTTATTTTTCGTAAACCCTTTAAAAACTAGACTTGTCGTCCGTTCTTGTTGCGCAGTCCCAATTTGTCGTTCTTGCCTTTGTGAAACTTGCCAAACCATGCATGAGGAAGATAGTCAGTGTACAGAGAAGAAACTAAAAATAAGCAAAAATTTGTTACCAGACTGTAAACAAATATAAATAACTAACGCATGTGTACCTTCATTTGGGCATTAAACTTATTAATCACATGAAACCGAACGCCAAATATTAATTAATCACCGTTCATTAAAAATATCAGTTGCATCTCGCAAATTATTTATTAAATCATCAAACAACAGTGAGCTTGTTAAATATTAATAATTTGGGCCTGTACACGGAGGGATCCTCCACCAATCACTATAATTCATAAAGCCTTTTTTAATTAATGTTTGACGCCAATGATTGATAATACACAGTGCATATTTGATTAACTGATTCTGAAAATAATGAAAAGGGAAGGTGTTTTACTTTGATTGCAGAATTGGTATGTTGGTATGCAACTTCTTATAGAGATGCATACAATATGTGGTTCCCAAACTCGAACAAAGCCACCCAGAAAATGTATTTTCAGTTAATGGCATAGCCATTCAACTTGCTATTCTGATAAAATTTCCTACTGGGCAGCAGTGTTGGACTTGCTTTGAACTCAACAAGAACATGGACCGAGGTAAATTGTTTTTATGAATCAAAAAAATCCTCTTGGATCTCATGTTATTTCAATTTGTCTACAACTATTCACATTACCCTTCTAACGTGCGTTGGCAGATAAACCAACACTCTCCTTGTTTTTCTTAACAGTTAAACTTACTCTAACTCTGAGCGCCAAACCACGTCCTTTCTATTTATACATAATATTCCAACGACATTCAAAATGGCCGAACCTACACGTTTTAATAATAAAATTGGAATAGGCACGTGTTTCTATCAAAGTTTCACGCTCTTTGCTGATAATAATAACATGGGGTTACCAATAGAAGTCATATTAACACTGATTATTATTTTTCTAGGGTGTAGTATTAGAGAGAGATTCGTAAAATCGTGAAGGTATTATTAACAACTAATGACCAACTTTGATTTAAGCCAGGGGTCTCCAAACTACGGCCCGCGGGCCTCGTCCGGCCCGCGAGCACCACCAATCTGGCCCGCGGCAGTGGACTGGATTGGTGGTGCTCATTAAAACTATAGTATGTTGAACTAGGTCTTGGCCCCATCGGATTTTGTGCAGGAGTCAGTGTGGCTCTTTGGCTAAAATGTTTGAAGACCCCTGATCTAAGCGATGCTTAGCCTTATCCCAATTATGTTGAGGTCGGCTTCCAACCCAGATGCGGCTGAATGTCAGAATTTTACATGAAGCAACTGAAACATTGACTGGCTGAACATTTAGGATTCTATCTTCCTTCCGGGCATTGAGGTCAAGGGATCTTAGTTGCCTTTTACGACACCCAAAAGAAAGACAAAGGGTGCCATATTATATGCCGGAAACCACGCGGTAAATCCAAAACCTTGTTTACCCCGACAAAGTAACGCCCAATCAGATCGTATCTCAGTCACAGTTTGATAGAGGCAGCATGATTTATCCGACACAAATGAAGATATGTTTCGATCGAGAGATATTACCGACCCCAATCCGAAGTACTATCCGATCTCTGATTGATAAGGGACGGTTTAAGCCATCATTGTAAATTATAAATCGTGCTTGTTTGTTGATAAGCAAAAACGGATAGAAGTGAGGGTGAATAGTTAATTCTGGGCATGTATTCCTTGAATTCTGGTCGTTAAAGCCTGTCAATATGGGACAAACAAAGCACGGGCGTTCAGTTTCTGGAACAGCCAATTTATAACGAACTGTTTTGGACGGATAGGCACATTAATAGTCATCATTCGTTGTATTGAGGTCAGTAACAAAGCTGTTCTTCATCATCAATGACAACTTTTAACTTTCTGAGAAGTCAAATCAAAAATCAAATCATTTTTTTTTTATTTCACATAAACCAATACACGCGCTTATGAAAAGTCGAATTTAGGTGCACGGGGATAATAGTAATTTACACAATTATATTAATAGACAGATCCACAAAGTTCTCACATTTACGAAAGATACAATGAAGATAAACTTTATAAAACAATTGACATAATTGAAAGTCATCCAAACTTCGAAAAAAAAAAATTTAAAGTGAGATAAAAATAAGATAAAAGATATCTTGAGAGTAATTATAGCAATAAAAAAAAACGTAATTGAGAACAGTTAATAGACATAGGTACACATACGTCGTTAATGAGGTTGCAGGGAAGCCACATGTGCAGGAACTAATGCCAAACATCCCTGTCATCAACGTAGTCCTTAGTGTTGTAGTATGCTTTTTCAAGTCCTTACGTTTTCGAGTGTGTTTAGTAGGTCACTCGCTAGGGGTCACACACGAGCGATGAATCAACTCAGTCTGACACAGTCCATTTCTAGACATAACGCGTATACACGCGTAACAGAATTTCTCAAAACTACTTTTAATGATAACGATGTTCTACTTATTTTGTGGTAGACAATTACAACTAAAATTAAACATGACCTTTATAACGAGTATCGGTAAATAATTAAATGAATTTTCACTTTCGGCCACAGTCTAACGACTTCCGGTAAGAGTCAAGTTTATAGAACGTCAGCTGAAGAGAGTTTGCTCGCTGATGACATGTGTCCGATCTTGGTCAAAAAGGTGTGATTGCAACGTGGACACGTCAATATAATGTAACTACATAATATGTTTAATTAAAACATGACCTTTAGTAATGGTAATTATGAATATTACCACAACGTCAATGTTATCACGCGTCACTGTTCCAGACAGCGGAATTACCACAGAATGTGATTGTTAACACGCTCTTTACAAAGGTCGCTTTTACGTTAGTATAACTGAAGTGTAAGGAAACATAAGTTCCAGCAGTCATTGGTAAAATGAGGGTAGTTATAGAACTAGTGACGACTACTTTGCGGTTATTCAATGAAATGCTACGCAGGTGCTACGGCGTAGCTGTCGGCTACGCTATGCCTACGCTGTAGCAGCAGATAATCGATTTATTTTGTTTCGCCTTGGAATGTCTGCACTTGAGCGATACTTTCTTTGAATGAAAATGGTAATTTTACTTTCTGAAAGAGTGTTTGTAATTAACTAAAGATCCAATCCTGTAACACTACAAGTGACTACAAAAACTTGTAATTTATAAGTTTAAAGTAGTTAAAATAATTTGGTAATAGGATTGATCGCAACTGCTTATTCTTCTACAAAGCAAAAATATGTGCCTAATTCATTTTAACAACACGTGGTGGGTGTTTTAATAAAAAATAAACTTAATCGTAAAATCTGAGTTCTACTGGCAGTGAATCTTTATTACGTACTGAAATATTTATTTTATAAAATATCTTACGCTTGGTTAAAATAGCATAGAACTTGGTTAAAGTAGCGTAAGAACAGAAAAAGGATTTGAAAAAAAAAACTTAATAAACGTCCAGGTTGTAACATAAAGGCTTATAATTATCACTCCCGCTTGTTTTGACGTCGGGTACCTAGACTTGTAACAGCTATGTGAACGGTGGCAGCTATTTATCTCGCGGACGAGGGTGCGACGGTTGTACCTTTGTCATTGTTTGTCACGTGTTATTTTTCTTTACAAACTGAACAAAGCTAAACAGTGTTTTATACAACGGTAATCATATTCGCCCAGTTGAGCAGAGACGTTTTACCCGTAGTCATATTTGTACTTAATGAGTGTCACCTTCTTATTGGCATATGTAAGAGGTCCTTTCAAACAAGCCTCATCAGTCTCTAATACTGTCTACACACCAAACCCGCCGACCCGACCTGACATGAGTCGTTGCCTTTTTTGTCGGCGACTTCACATCTCGTTCGAGTAGTAAAACTTTGTCGGCGGCACGAAATTAGTAACTATTTTGGTAGATAGTGACTGCCACGTGTAGGAAAGTGACGTGTGTTGTGTTTCTCGAATAATTCAGCCTACATTTACCCAAACATGGATAGCGATACTGATCTAATAAAAGCGGCACAAAATTGCAAAAAAAAACACTAACACGTCACTATAGCTCGAGTGACGGCGGGAAAATGAGCGCGTACGCAAGTCGCAGACGTGCCGCCGACATGTTGCCACAAGTCGCCGGGCGACACGCGCGGGTACAAGTAGCCGACATGATTCTTTTGAAATAAAGCTATCGACATCAAGCCGCCGCTGGCTGTGTCGGCGGGTCGGCGGCTTTGGTGTGTAGACTCCTTAAGAGATATCTAGAAGAGACAACAAAGGAGGAGGTTTTGCCCTTAGTTAGTTAGTACTTCATCTGTATACTTAATGTGGGTCGCTTTCTTATAAGGATAGGTATCATAGGTAGGTTGCAGGTGGGGTGCATGAAAGGAGCCTCTACAAGTGATGATACTCAAGTACGTCCGGCGCACCCTGGGCAACCAGCCTCACCACCAACCTTGCTGACTGGCTAAACTTTTCATGACGGCATGAGTTATTATTTTTTTAGCTCGTGCCGATACGAGAGAAGAAGAGTAGGTATATGCAAAAGTTCCTTTAACATAGGCCATATCAGTCTTTGAGAGATATCTAGAAGAGGCTACAAAGGGGGATGTTTTGTCCACAGTCATCTATTAGGTAGTTCGGAAAGAAGTTTCGGCTTAATTGAATTTTAAGTCGAGCCTCGCCTAAAATTAGGTGTTTCAAATGATCATGAATGGTCGAATTCGATAAGTTAAATCTCTCAGTGATCTCACGAGTTGTTATTCGCCGGTTTGCAGCAGTTAATGCCTTTAATGAGTCTTCATCAGCTTCAACTGGCCTAAAGAACGTGGTGCATCTTCAACATCAAAATTGCCGGACCGAAATTTTGCAAACCAGTTTAGGCACTGGTATTCTGTCAGTAGATCTTCTCCATATACATCGGATATTTTTTTTTCTTGCTTGCACAACGTTTTTACCTTTTTGATGGTAAAAAAATAAAATATGCCGAAAATGCTGCTTTTCACTTTCCATATTTGAAAGGGTACCAACCAAAAACTACTGCGTAGAATTAATCGAACTTTTTCCTAAGCAAGCCTTGCTATATCAGCTATCAAAACATTTAATAATGCGGCTTAGGTGTGAAATTGGCTGCGAAAAAATACAATTAAGTCATCTGTTGGGAAAAAACGAAATGATTTTCCGAACAACCTATTATTTACTGTGTGTCGCCTTCTTATAAGTATACATGTAAGAGTTTCTTTCATATGGGCTTCATAGGTATTTAAAATATATACAGAAGAGGCTACAAAGGGGCAAAAGGGAATTCATGCGTTTCACACCGTTATAATCGCCCTCAATTGCCGGCGATATTTTCATATTCATCTCCCTATTATATTCAGTAAAATGATAGGTGTTTTTAAGTGGTAAATGTAGGCAGCTAGTTATTCCTTTACTTATCCGCTGTAGACGAGGGTACGACATTTGACACGTACCTTCGTTATTCCACTATCGCCTTATGTAACATTTAGAAATATTTTAAGTTAAATTGCCTATTTTATTGTAGGGAATTATTTATAGGCGTCGATTTATTTAGAAGTGGATTGAAATATAAACTCACTAGCTTCCGACGCAACTTCGTCCGCATAAACTTTGAGCCTTCATTACATTCTTTTCTGGGGGCTTAGACAAAGTAATAATTTAAAAACGATAACGAAGTTCGAAAAGACTAAAATGTATGGGATTGACATAAGCCTCGTTAAGTCACGTGGTCAATCGTCATCGTTATCGCAAGTTGGTAGACAATGTTATACTTCGAAACGAAACGATAAAGAAACGATTTGTTTATCGTCATACAAATGCGTAGACAAGCAGCGCTTTTAGTGTTCGCCTTCGCTTCGATCGTGATCGCCAAAAAAGATAACGAAACGAATGTTAAAACGTTGTAGTTATTGATACTATATGGTCGGATTTCATTCAACAGCGGATTTTTGACACTGAGTGATTACATACTCTTAGGCCTTCCCCAGGCGAGGGTAACCACGAGGATTTTTCAACGAAAAAAAAAATGGTATTTATTCTGTGCTAGAGGCATTATTGCAGATCGAATAAATTATAACATGCATTCTTTACGTTCATTGTGGGCTGCACACAATGAGAACACCTGGGAGAGGCGCCAAAGGCCTTTTTTTTGTGTTGGAGTATTTTGGACTTCCAATCTGCCCCCACGTTTATTGAATAAAGATCAGTCATAGTCATAAGTATGTTATAAGTGTAAATGAGATTAAAACGCCAAAAATTTTGTAAGTACTTTTGAAATAAATTGAAAAATAAATAAACATTCGGGGCATCTTCTCATGTGGCCATCGGACCCCAAAGTATAGTACTATGGGTGTCAGATACTGATCATCATCATCATATCGAAAATCCCCAGTGTAGTAATAACAGAGAAGCGATTACAAGCCAACCTTCATAACCGCAAGGGTGTCTTTACTTGTCCAGACAAAACCAACACACATGAACAAACATTAATCAGACAGATGAATGATTATCTCAGCTGGGAATCAAACACAAAACCCTTGAAAACATAGCTAGGATTGCTAGCCTCTCTTCCATTATACCAGTCTTTCCAAAAATGTTCATTAAGTCCTTATTTTTTTCCACATGTCTGTAGTCTTGCTGACACCACCAATAACAGAATTCAAAATGTTGGTAAGTTCAGTCCATAGTCGGTCTAACCTTACCAGACCTTGTGATCCAGCAAGAGGCCTCGCCAGGTCACCATGGCTGTAACATAAACAAACAAACTCAGATTATAAAACAAAAGGCAGATAGACCGCCTGGAACATCGTGAGTGCGGCCAAAAAAGCAAATACAAATTCAAAAGCAATTACAATCTCGAGTCAGTATGACACGAAGCGCCGCATTGTTAGGACGTCATAGATCATTTTAATATTTTTGATAATAATGCCGTCTTGCGTTTTTAAACATTGCAAAAATTGTTCCCAAAAACAAAATAAAGAAGATGGAGTATCTTTTCATAGGTTTTATAGATTATTTATCTATTTGGATATTATTTTACGTGATTATTATTAGTGACATTTTGGAACACAAAACCTTAACAAAAATCATTCGGTGTTGCTTGTTTATATTGAAACATTTACCCCCTAAGTTAGGAAATAAGTAAAGAATACAGGAATAACGATTTACAAAAATATTTATTTCGATTATAGTGTTTTATTTATCGCGTTTTTTGGTTGGTATGTTTGTAGGTATGTGTGTCCGTTTGTATGTGTCTTCGTAACTAAAACTACTTAAGAGCGTGTACACCGTACGCCATTTCATACAAATTTTCAAGTCTTTGTTTTTCTTAATGACTGAACCGATTTTGATGAAACTTCACACACATAAGCACGATGCTTAGGTCTAAAAAGTTAGTAGAAAATATTTACGAAATGTCTTACTTAAAAAAAAAAAATTGGAAATTTCTGTTTGTATGGAAAATTTAAAATCGGTCTAATTTAACTGTAACACTATTTTTCGAAAATGTTTTCTACTAACTTTTTAGTCCTATGTATTCTGCTGATAGGTATGAAGTTTCATTAAAATCGTCTCAGTCATATCGAAAAATAAGGACTTGAAAATTTGTATGAAATGCCGAACGGCGTACACGCTCTTAAGGACGCGTTTGCAGAAAGCGTAGGTAAAAAGTATAATTACGATATGCGGACGACCAACACACACACAGCGTACCATTATCTTCAAGTTAGGTCAAATCAAATGTTTGTGACCGTCGAGGGATCTATTTGACCGCTTATTTCTGCTGTCAAGCGACTCGAGTCTACTCACAATGATGGCTGACAGTAAAATGACAGATGGAAAACCAACTTTATTTTCACACAGTTAAGGTTCATCGGCCTAGCAAAATATATGAAAAAAATTCAAAATGATTTTTTATTTTCCTGTGCATATTCCAAACATTTCTTATTTTATTTTATCTACCATTTTAACGTTAATATGTCTGTTAACTAATGGTATTGTATTTATTTATTAAAACCCTTGGATTCTTCAGGAAAATGTACCGAAACTCACCCCATTTTCAGTATTTTCGTGGGAGGAGGCTACGAAAAATATATATTATTTAATTATAAATTAACAAATTTAAAAATGTTTTATCTACCATTTTTAGACAAAAGCGTAGTCTATCCGTAACTTACCATAACATCTAGCTAAGTTTCACGGATTGATCGGAAAATGTACCGAAAAACAGCTAATTAATAGCAGTTTTGTAAATACCCCCTTAATGCATTGTCTGTCTGTAATAATAATCATGTACGTCAGTCGATTTGCCAACATAAAGTAAATATAGCTATCAAAAACATAATTACACCCATTCACGACTATACTAAATGACTGCCTTAAATCCACAAAATATTTCTATTTATCATCTTCTATTCTGTAATCTGAGACTAATACATTTCTAAAGTAGGTACTTGCATTAAAATACAATCTGACTCAATGGCAGAGATTCACTTTTTATACATGTATAACTCTTATCTGCATTTTTCGGAGACAGTAAATTGTTCATTTAATATAATGAAATATTATGGGAATTTTGTCATTATCATGGCAACCGTACACGCACAAAGAGGCAAGTGTTGTTATAGTGCTGTCATGCACACATGTCTACAGACGTGCCTCACATTATAGTTCAGTACAGTCTATCTGCCTTTTGTTTTATAATCTGAGCAAACAAAGATTCAAAAGTATTTCATTGATAAGATCGCGTCATTGTTTACATTACACACTCATGAATAAAACTTGGATTTACTTACGTTTCCATAAACTCAAGCAGCGTTGACAATTGTTCGGGACTTGCTCGCACTCTTGATTCCATGTTTTATCACAATTATAACTAAAACAACAACTTAAAAATTCGCGGGTTTGATCCGATTTGACACTTCTTGACTGATACTGACAGCAAAATTTTCGTTTCTTAACGAATTAGCAATTCGACACAACGATCGCGACAATAGAGACGATGACGAATGTAGATATCGTTTCGCTACGAAGCGATGTTACTTTGTCTAAGGACCCTGGTTTGAAATTCGAAAAATCCTTTCTTAGTGCACCTCTATGGAACACATATTTTATCTTCAACAGTTAAGGCTGTGCATTGTCTGTCAGTTAATCACGGAACTTTTTATGTATATTTTTTATAGATTTGTCCCACATTTCGTCCTCAAGGATTAAGCAGGGCCGTAATATATACGTACAAGGTGTAACATAAATAACGCACAACTTCTTAAGGGGTTACTGTATTCATCATTATGAACCAATTTTACTATGGGACCAAATATGGAATTGCAAAAAAAAACTGCTGTTCCCTACATTTTGACGAGTTATGCGAACATTAATGTAGGGAACAGCTGCTTTTTTTTCGCGATTTCCGGTTTGGTCCCAAAGTAAAAGTTGTTCATAATGATGAGTACAGTGACCCCTTATGAGGTTGTGAGTTATTTATGTTACACCTTGTATAATCTTATATATAAAGAGACTGGTACTGACTGACATTTGATTCATCAACGCAGAGCCTAAACCACTAAAGCTTGTAATGTAACAGATGGCCCTAGGATCTCCTGAGAGCACGTCTGCTACACCAGTTGTAGAGAATGTGTAGAGCATTCAATACCTAGTACGTTAATAACAAAAATAGAAATGGCTAGAGAATAAGAGGCAGGACTGCGTCACGTCCCTTGGAGTAGTCAGCGAGTTCCTTCTTGTAGTTACGGCGTTCGCCAATGGTCCACACAGCCATTTGATAGAAACCGGCGGCAGCAAACAGACCGGCTGTAGCATATTTATTTATTTAAACTTCTATGCACTATGGTGGTACATAAGGCGGACTTAATGCCATATGGCATTCTCTACCAGTCAACCTTTGGGTTAAAAAGAAAAGCATCGAAATAGGTACTTACAGCAAAAAAATAAATAAACAAGAGTTGACAATTTTGAACTGAATATGATACGAATTCCTAAGATAAATATAAATTACATAAAATACATATATAATATATAAATAATAAAATACATATATAGATATTATATCTAGTCATGCGGGTAGGTGACAGCCAGCCCGATCGCCGATCTCGTATGTGTAGCAGGAGACGAAGTGTAAGAGAAGGAAGAAGGGGTTACCCTCGGGCACCGGAATGCATCTCACTTTGGTACCATGGGAGCGCAGGTTCTTGGATAGGTGGTGGAGGCTTAGGTTGTCCAGCTCGCACAAGACCTCCGAGTCCAACGTAAAAACGGATGTTGCATGGAGCAGTGTTCAGGGTATGGTTGCTGTGGCATGCCACATAATTAAACAGTCACTCGGATTTAAATTTATAATATTTATATCAATATAAAATAAAACAGACATTCGTATCAAAAGCAATCACCATGGTCTCCCAAAACAAATCCAAAGTCCAAATTAGAATTCCATCTGTCATTATCAAAAAAAGTATAAAATATAAAAATGGCCAGTCGGTGAAGATGACGATCATGAAGGTGATACTACAAGCTGGAAATATGAAATTTGGACAGTAGGTTCCTTACGTGACGAAAACATCCACTAAGAAGGGATTTCTCGAAATTCAACCCCTAAGGGGGTGAAAAGGGTGATTAACGTTTGTATGCAAGTCCGTCATTTTTGAAGTAAGAAGCATGAAATTAAGTATTAAGGTTTCTGGTTAGGAGTAAATGTACACGTGTTTGAGCGTTTTTGGAAATTCAACCCCTAAGGGGGTGAAATAAGTGTTGTAAGTTTGTATGAGAAATCTGGTACTTTTGAAGTAAGAAGCATGAAATTTAATATTTAGGTTACTGGTCAGAAATAAACGTACACGTGTTTCAGGGTTTTTGGAAATTCAACCACTAAGGGGGTGAAATAAGTGTTGTAAGTTTGTATGATAAATCTGGTACTTTTGAAGTAGAAAGAAGAAGAAGCATGAAATTTCACGCAAGCGAAGCTGCGGGCAACAGCTAGTATACGATATATACGCCCAGATGGGGTTTAAATGTTAAAGGGTACCTAAACCAATTAACCAGAGTCAATTAAAAATGTTTGCTTCAAGTGCGAGTTTTGTTTTGTTGTCGATACCTAATCAACCAATTTTTCTCAGAAAAAGAATCGAAATAACTATCTCTAGGAAATACAGAATTTAATATTTTTCCATGCGGAGATTAGACCATAGATCCTCGCTTACCCATGACTTAAAAAACAAGGCACCGCACCGCTCTAATTTCTCAAAAACGTCTGCTTCAAGTTTTCGATTGGATCAAAAATCGTTCAGTCCATAAAATCCGATCGTATGTCGAAGCATTTATACCAATATTTCTGAGTTTCCTCAAAGTAAGTAACTTTTAAAGATCGGCTCAAAGCGTACAATACTCGGGAATTATAAAAGCGTGTAGTTTTCAATGTGCAGAGCTAAAAGCCCGGATGTAGCTAGCTAACTAATGTACAAGTTACGCCTCCCAATTAGGAATGGTCTCAATCTTAGTCTAGAAATACTTTGCAGAACACTGAGGAAATAGTGTCAATTAAAACACTAACCCCCTTATTACAAAAGATAGTCTAAGAAAAACCTAGGTATTAAAATAGCCCCGTCTCTTTTTGTTATATGACATAAGAAAGTGATGGGTATATTTTAAACCTGGGTTTACCTTAGTCTTGGTTTAAACCATCTTTTGTAATAAGGGGGTATGTGTTTTCATTAGGTTTCCTTAAGAAACGTTTTGTACATTATTAAGGCATTAAGAATCAAACTTGGATTTTAAATGAATTAACATGCTTAACTTTTTATAATACACAACATAAACATCACGCCTTATTCCCACAAGGGTTGGTAGAGGTTTATAGTACACCACATTCGTGCACAAATCCAGACTCCGGACTGCTAAGAGAAATTCCACACAGAAAAACCCAATAACACTTTGCGCGACCTGGGCATCGAACCCCGGACTTCACGCTCAGCAATCGCGCTTGCGACCGCTAGACCAACGAGGCAGCCTTTTATAATATAAGGATCGAATATGTGATATCAGCAGTCATAATTATTCCAAGTAAACATAATTATATTTTAATCTAAAATAATACTTATTTAAAGACATTATTTTGTACAACAATCATATTGTAAACTTAATCTCTAAACAAATAAAATAAAAATAAAACAGGAACGAACCGAAAGACATAACTAAAATTCCTTACCTGTATTGTCTTTGATATACACTGTATCACTCTACGTAATACAACACCCGCTCCTTATTACTTACGACAGCATAAACTTTACTACAACGTTTTCTTACAAATAAATTCTCAATTCATCACACGGAGAGAATATGTTTTCAATTAGGACGGATCGCTCTACGTTTTTAGGAGTCATGCGTACGATCTACTCAATTGTATAATATAAATCGAACCGTGTTGGCAATCGAACAATAGCTTAACTCTGGAAAAATGTATTCCTGCCTAGAATAGTACAAAGGCGTAACACTTCCTGTGGGAATGTTTCAACCTGTCATATATTATGTCGCTGTTGAACTTGCCCGATAAAGAACTGTGGTGAAATACATTTGCGCAATGTACAGTAAGCGGATTGTTATTACCATGAGAGAGCAAGAAACTACGAGTACTACCCATCCTCTTGAGTGGATGTAGTTTCGATTACTGCATTGCGAAACTATTGGTTTCCGTAATTAACAGCGTGATTAATGAGACTGATATTATATACTGCATTTCCATGAGTCTATGCTTTGACTAAATATAACTGTGGTTGTACGTCAAAAATATACACATACACAGTCCGTCTACAACACAACAAAATATGTTTCACGAAGTTGGCGAATAGTGGCTTCACTGGGAATCGCCTCCCGCGCGTTGGGAACAGTACGACATCCTGACGTAACGGCAACGAGACGGGGCCGAGACGCGGCCGGAGCGATACGAGTCCGGGACGAGTAATGAAACAAGGTTCAGTGTTGCGCTTGTATTATTCATTTTATCCTCCGTCACTCGGTTAGAGTAAAAATTTGATTAACTTCGCCGTCCTTTGTTTGTAGTAAGACGAAGGGGCTTAGGGGTTTTATCAGGAAACTTCTAAGCTTCTAAGAGGAGGTGTATGTATTAAATTTATAGGTATACGTACGTATACCTGTGCGTACACTATATTTTAGTTCAAATCTATGTTGATTTAAGGATGAAGGAAAAATCGTTAGTTTCCGATAATTTCGTTATAGTTTTGAGTCGATTTGTGGATTGGACACGGTGTGTTTTTATCAATACAGAAACTGCTCGTTTACCTTACTGAAACCCTTATTCAAAATAGATTGCCAATCTCTTCCAATGATTGCACCTCACTCATACAGATAAGGCTTGTAGATTTTACTATTATTCATTGGTACCAAAATATGATTACATTGACATTGTATTATAAACAATGGATAATATTTTCTTTTTCTAATAAATGTTTTAATTTTAGCGTTAAAAAAAAACATAGCAGAAGATAGTTCCATACCCTATTACTGTGAAAGAAAACAAGACTGTAACTCGATAATAAGCCGCGATTCGACGTAACGAGCTTCGTTGTACCAATACATACGCAAGTACAGAAGGTTTACTTCCTACAATCCTTGATATCAAGCCCAAGCATAATGGAGTACGCAGGAGAAAACAAAGCTTTGAAAACCGATAGTTAGTAGTATTAACACCCCTATGATCAATTAAATCAAGATAGGGGATTATTTAGCAGTGTCATTGTTGCAGGAAATCTCTCCGGGCACCGACTCTTTTGTACATTGTGGCGACTGCAGGAACGCGGAAATGGTCGCTACTTTTGAGAAACATGTACATCTAGTAGTAAACTTCAAATCTGGTTTAGAACAGACTTCGAAAAAAAAACGCTCAATTGCGTCTGCTTACCAATGCCACATTGGTTCCCAAACTGTTTTGTTTTCCATTTTGTATAATGTTCCAAATAACCAATTAGCAAGTTCCAATATCGCGTTGTTACAATTGGATCTTCTGTTTCTCATTGTGTAGTGGTTGTAGTGACGCAGTTCTTTACGCGTCCCCGGCCGGTCATAAATGTCATGTGTAACGATAACAGCGCCCAGTTAATAATAACGATGTTCAAATGTACAGTTTTATTTGATCCTTGTACTGCAAAGAGTCGGGAAGAAAATTGTTGTAACGAAGTTTATAGCTCGGGTATAATAAGGATCTTTATTACCATCTATCTCCATCTTCCATTCGCTAAACGAACGGGATACTGAAGGTGTTACTACTTCCGACATAAGCGGCAAGAAAGATCAGACTGTAGGCCATATCGTCCAGCGATGTCCCTTGTGTTTGTAGTCTGGAGCCCGATTAGACTTGCTCAATCTAACCTAACCCCTAAAGATCGTAGTAATTTGCAAACATTTGTTTATAAACACTGTAACAGAAACAAGAATCTACGTGTTTCTGAAACATTGATACATGTTGCGGTAAACACTAGTGACAGTTTTTGATGGCAGAAGCTCCGGAACATTGACGTGGTGTTTCAGAAACAACTGGCATCTTGTATCCGATATATTATTTACTGGTGAACATGACTTAAACAAACCTAGACCTTGATTTGTTTGGGGATGCATGGAAGACGATTCTGTCGGAATCTATGAAGTATTGTGTGAGGAATGTATGAATGTGTTACATGTTTGTAGTTTGCAATAGGTAGTTATCTTTAAGTAGTATAATTGGTTTCGGCCGTTATAGATATATGAAGTATAAAAAAAAACATACAAGATAAAATAAATATTCATTTTCCACTTCATCCTACATAATTAGAAACTCAAGCTTCTTATACTGGTCATTTCACAAACACTACATACAATACATCAAGAAGCCGGTTGGTTTGACGGAATCGGTTGATGTGAATCAATCAAACAAACGTCATCGTGAACCCACGACGTCACGAGCTAACGTCAAAATGTCAACAATTTAACGTATGACAACTTTTTACGAGTAACGAACGAGTGACTAGCTTTCATGTGATTCGAAAACAAGCAATCCAATAACTTCAAAAAAACATTTTAAAATGTTTTGCAATTGTATGTATTTTTATGCGGGATGCTTTAGGGCTTTACTGATCACAAAACCACAAACAAAATTCCGGGGCATTTGTAAATATTTGATTGGCATAACAATATTGTAATTCGGAGTCCGTATGAAACAATTCCTAGAGGTCGCGATATGGCTGGAAATTCGAGATAAAGGAGAACGACCAAAAATGTATGGAGCGTGTCCCCACCCAACAATAACGGCAAGACATATGTCGTTAGAAAGCTATCTTCATAAGTATCATTTATTACTCTAGCATTTAGTCCAAAACATTGTGTGAAAAAAAAAGTTACAGCTAAAAAAATACTTTTTCCATACAAAAATCGTTTATTCCAGAAATCAAAAAATCAGATCAGAGTAAAAGACAAATGAAAAAATCAATAAATAACATTGACCTTGTAATATGCTACTCTACGGCGGATGGGTTACTAGGACTTAGTGGGACTCTTAATAAAATACGTTGTATAGTACATAAATCATGGACTTAGGGATCACCAATAATGACATCAATCAAATACGCTGCTGAAGCAACGAAAGGGGCATGCCTTGCGTATCCTATGTACTATATTATCGAAGTTATTTAAGTATTTTTACATAAAATCATACAATTTTTTTTTAGCTGTAACTTTTTTCACACAGTGTTTTGAACTGAATGCCATAGTAATAAATGATAGTCATGAATAGAGCTTTCTAACGACATAAGTCTTGTCGTTATAGCTGGGTGGGGACATTATGATCGTCCTCCTTTTTAAATCAGTCTACTACAACTCTCTTTTGATATTTTCTTAGTAAACAAATGAACATCGTAAACATTAAAAATTGCTTTTCTTTCTTCTATATTTCTTAATATCCAAAATTAAGCATCTTAAAAAAACATATCTTGTTATGTAGAGTCTATACTATAAACAAATACAATAGAGTACCTAATAGTATAGTACTTAGTAGTCTAAAATTACTTATTCAAGTACTAGCTGTGCCCGCGACTCCGTCCGCGTGGAACTCGGAATACAACATTGTGTCGCAGCAACTAAATAGTGTACATGTATTCCATTTATAATAATAATAGACAAAGGTGTCCCCCCAAGGCACTTATATCTTTTAAACCATTTCTTTAGGTAGAGTTTCAGCTCTTCTTGATTGACCGTAAAGGTTTAATACTAAAAACGCGTTGCTTATTTCCATACATTTCCTTGCTAAAATGGATTATAATTGAATATTGATATTAAATTTGTTGTGATAATGTAACGAAACCTTATGGCGATACAATTATGGCTACAACAACGCCATCTAATCACAATCGGCGAACTAAATCAAAATATTTTACGCAGTGCAGTCTATAAAATGATTTCATTCGAGGTGTGGAATAGGAAAGTACTTTAAATATATAAAATTCGGCATAAATGTTATATTTTCATTTTCGCATGATCTCTAAAGTTGAACCAGAAAGTTCAAACTTGTCAAAAATTTGGAATGCAAAACGAATGATATGAATATAAGATCAAAATACGAGTAATTATCATTGGCGCCGAGTGTCGACCCATATAGCCTGTGGAACGAAACCATAGCGACTTCTAATTTGACGCCAACGCCATCTATCGAGCGAAGAGGTAAACTTTTTACTTCGACGACGTGATAGCGTACCTACCATTATTTATCTAACATAACATAACATCACGCCTGTATTCCTCGAAGGGATGGGCAGAAATGTATAGTACATCCCCATTTCGCCGTTATGTTTAAGTCCCATGTAATAGGGATGAGCCTATTGCCATCAACCGGGCACAAATACAGACTCCTGCTAATGAGAAATTTCAATTTCAACATTCACATATAGAAGACTTCATTTTATTTTTATAAGTTAGAAATAGGTACTGCTTTCAAAGATTTCAAAAAGTTTGATCTGGAAATCGAACCAACCCAAATGCGAAAAAATATCATCTGTATTTTTATTTCACCAATCGATAGGATCAATAATACGGATCAAATCGCTCCAATAAACATTGTGTCTAAAATTGATGGAAGACCATAAAACGAAAATTGACTAACTTATGTACATTTAAATTCAAGCACAATTATTGTTGTTAAGTAGTTCTTATTTTTTCCACTTCGTTCAATTTAAGACAGTGTGTTTGTTGGAAAGTTTTGATCCTGATTATTGACCATAAAGATATTATGAACAGGTTCCTTTGCAGATGGTATAGCTTTGTCAGTTTGATTCCCGGTTCAGGCAAAAAAATCAGTAAAGGCAATATTTCTTACTTTTAAAAATAAAATGAAGTCACCTTTGAGTGAAATTTGCAGTTTTTAATATTTAAAATACTTTCCCTTCATGGCTATGTGTTTTGGGACATTACCTAAGGCTTAAATAAACTTAATAAAACGGCGACGACAGGCTTTGAATAGTTCTGACAACAATGAACAAAATAAAATATATAAAAACATTCCAAAAAGTGTATTTTTTTAAAGTGAGGTTTTAACGCAAGACACTGAGCCAGCGACCGTTCACTGCAGCACTTACTTCAGTCTACAGCTTATACTACGCAGTATATGGAAATAATGTTCCGTTGCTCGGCATCTATGAGCAATAGCGTGATAGTTTATATACCAGCATAAGCGCAGGCCCATCAAAATCGGTTCACGCGATTTTACGATCCGAATATAAGCTTATACTTCGTAGTATGTGGAAATAATATTCCACTGCTCGTCTCCTATGAACAATAGCGTGATGATATATGTAGCAGCAAAATTGCCGCTCTTTACGCAACACATCAGCGAAAGTCCCATCAAAATCCATCCACGGGATTTTACGTGATGTCCGGACGGAAAGACAAACAGACACAATAATTCTAAAAAAAAATGTTATGGTTTCTGTATCAATAGTATAGTACCACCGAATCGAAATTTTGGAAAAATATTTAATTACAGACAAAGTGCACTTTGAATTTTATTAATAGTACCTAAATAGATTTATAAATACATATTTAAGTATTCATAATAAAATATATGAGTATTTCAAATTAATCTATCGTATTGCCTTGCACAATTAAAAATTTTAAATACCTACACTTGCTTATGAAATTGAATGTATTTCTCTTCCACTGCCATTCAGATAGATAGGTACCTAATAAATTTTAAATAACATTATCTTCGTTTTTTTATAAAAGCTTAGTTAGTACCTTCTTCGGATAGCATTTCAATAGACCTTTCGTAGACTGAGAATAGTAAATATTCGTTGATTATATTTCCTCACAACGTGATTTGATACACGTAACGCCATCTATTGAAAAGAAATGGTAAGTATACACAAATACATGCTAAGTTCTTCTAGAAAACTTAAAATTCGCATAACTTTTGATTGCGTGAACCGATTGCGATGAAACAAAAAACATATGTTACTTGGAGATAAGCACAATATTTATTTATAAAAGTCAACAACATTGGATCAGTTGTTTTTACGTGATGCTTGAACAAACAAACAGATAAACAGATAAACAGACAAACAGATAAACAGACAAAAATTCCAAAAATGTTAAAAATGGGTTCTATTGGTTATAGTTTTACATCCCAACCAGGTTTTTTCAAAATATTTGCTATGTACAGACACGCCATGTCTACAGATTTATTATATGTATAGATTTCGGTATACATACATAAATAACCTATTATCATTTTTTAACTATAATATATCTATCTCTACATAGAGTTCCCTCTTCATTAGATCTCTACATAGAACCGTGGCTCAGTCCGATACGGAAGCTGCACAACAATAGGTGTCGGGTTACGGGCATCCTATTGTTGTCAGTAGCTGTACACTCCGGGCCTCTCTCTCGCTCCTATGAATTTGCGTGCATCGCAAGATAAATGCTTTTACCCTGTTGTTATTGAGTGGTTTTTTACTGAATACAAAGAGAGGCTTCTCAGTATTATTTGAGTCATTTTGAAAGAAGGAAAAGTAGTGATGAGTAGTACAGGACTTGCCTGGAGTGTTCCGAATCCACTTCTTCTCTCGTGTCAGCACGAGTTATATGAAAATAACTCATGATGTGGTGAAAAGATTAGCCAGTCAGCAAAGTTCGTAGCGGGGCTGACTGCCCAGGGTGCGCTGGACGTACTTAAGTATCGCCACTCGTGGAGGCTCTTTTCATGCACCCCAAATCCACATACACCACGAACCCACTGTATGCACCTAAACCTAATTCCTCATTCAACATAATTACGGATCATTGGTCATTGTTAAGTTCGTTTTATAGTAATCAAGTGTTGCTTGTAATAAGAGCAAATATTTTTCTAAAATAGATAATTACCTACCCTCTTTATTTTTATAAATCCATATAAAAATTGAGTTTTTTCCTATAAAGCTTCGTAAACAAGGCCATTTAAAACGACGAGAAATGCTTTCAAATTTCTGAACAATTTACTCACCCACATACTAAACGCTGGCGCTAAAACTACAAAGCCAATTCAAACTAAAATTTACCTATAATTACCGCATTAGATCTATGCCGTCAGTTTTATCTCCAATTGTCTCCTAGTTACTAGGTACCGGGCTGTTTGATTAGAGCTCCCGCTGCCGCCTGGCGCACCGCTATCGCCTACAGACTGCTCTGGGTACTCGTAAAAACACGTTTTTGTTGTAGGTAACGATAATTACTAGGCCTTAGTGCGTGTAGTGTATGAGATAGTAGTAGGTCAATGTTAATTGTGTTACGATGTAGAATGTAGCGTGGTTTGTGTTAAATTTAAATTATTTTAAATTATGTATAACAAGTATAACATCTGTATTTACCTGAGACAAACAATAAATGAATTGAATTGTGTATGCGCGAGGGCTAAAATGTCACTTGGATTTGAGTTAATCGCATGTATGACAAACCCTAATGTAAGATGTTGTGCATCTTACATATTTCTACGATTATATTATAACAGCTCTGTCTATATAAAACATTTTAATAAACCAAAAACGATCCTTTGAAGTAAAATCCCTATGTTTATATTCAAAATACGCATACAAAATCTGTATAGGAAGCAGGGAGGACTGAGTATTGTGGCGCAATTTGGGACAGGTTTATGTCCAACGGTAGACTGCGATACGTTAAGTTTATAGAAAACAAAAAACCATACATGGATTAAGAATTATTTCTATTGACATTATTAACTTGACTCCTGTTCTTATCTATGTCGCAGTAACATGTTTACAGCCGTTATATGATCATATTCGTAGCGATATGATCATATATCGGAAGATGCTTGTAGAAAGCATTAATTTCATCAAATTTAAGGGGATGTTTAGAAAAATGAAAAACTTTTGTAAGGTTTTTTGGGTTTCCAAAGCAGAGTCGATGGAGCCCCGCCGAGCGGGGCTCCTATTTCTGTTTACAGGGTTTAATTAAAGTAACCTAACACGAAGGGCATGACGGGGGCTTCGTTCGCTCGCTCATTCTAGCCCCCGTCATCCCCTTCGAACCTAACCTACCCGTGTCGGGGTGCCCCTAACTACCGTGCCCACTTCGCTCGCTCTTGAAATTAGTCAGTTGGAAGACAAGGTATTTGGCTCAAAATCTAACTTTATATTCCTAGGAAGATGCTTATGAAACGCTTTCTTATAAGCATCTTCCGGTATGTGATCATATCGCTAGGAATATGATCATATAACGGCTATAACTATGTAACTGCGACATCTACAATGTATTTATAGAGCGCCTGTGTTTATCCAGCGGTGTAGGGTCAGTAATTACTGTATGACGTAAGCACCGCCATGGGGCAGACGGACGGCCACTCGAACTGTGACCCGCGTGGAATTGACAAATTATGAGCATATGAGACGGGTAATAACCGGCCTAATAGCTTAGTCCTCTACATATGCCTGTATCTGACTACTGTTGCATATACTCATGAACTACATGTATGTAGCATAAACATAATCAGCACATTACTGTCTCACACACTGCTGGGTACAAGTCTTTTTAGGATTCCGTAGTCTACAAGGAACCCTTATAGTTTCGCCATGTCCGTCCGTCTGTCCGTCCGTAGCTTGGCTCAGAGACTCTTAGTACTAGAAAGCTATAATTATTGGCATGGATATACATATTAATCACGCCGATAAAGTGGTAAAATAAAAGAAAGAAAAAAATATTTTTTACGGTTCCTTCTATACATTGAAAGTGGGACGTTTTTTTTTCTCTCGTCTATCCCATAGTGTAGGGTGTTGTTGGATAGGTGTTTCAAAAATATTGTGGGTTTGTAGAAACAACTTTTCGATTAAAGATTCCGTTTCTGAAATAATAAGCTTTAAAGTGCAAATTTTTGCTAGAGTCATCCTCCCCCCCTGCCAGCTAAACGGTTAGTTTTGGATATGTGACAAAATTCACTGTAGTAGTACATACAACATAATTAAAAGGAAAACTATCACAGCTAAGTAGGCTTTATACGAGTAATAGTCGAAAAACCTATAAAAGTAAAAATTTCGTACAAATTCCATTGCAAATTACTTATATACCGTTGTTAGTTATGTAAAACAGGTTAGTCCGCATTATTGTGCATCTACGGAACCCTATTACTGTGCGTGACCCGACACGCACTTGGCCGGTTTTTTAGGATAAGAAGGGTGATGCCATCACTGCTCCATGTCATCATCATCTGCCTAGCCTTTTCCCAACTATGTTGGGGTCGGCTTCCAGTCGGACCGGATGCAGCTGAATATCAGTATTTTACATGGAGCGACTGCCTATCAGACCTCCACAACCCAGTAACTGGGTAATACGATACTCTTGGTAAGACTGGTTGCCAGACTTTCTGGCTTCTGACCAACAGTAACGACTGTCAAAGATCTACAAATGACAGCCGGGACCAACGGCTTTACGTGCTTTCCGAGGCACGGAGGAAACTCGCTATGGTAAATGGTCACCCATCCACAGACCAACCTCGGCAAGCGTGGCTTAACCCGGAAGATCGGTCTATGCGGCTATAATTATTTTAGCCACGAGCTCCATGTATTTATTGATAAAGAAATCACTCATTTACGAATTCTAGATAATTTCAGTTTGAAGTAAACTCTTCAGTCACATACGTACTTCGGAATGAAACGGGTTTAGTTATAGCTACATAACTGTGTAGTTGCGAATGTTTTTCCAAATTCGTAGTAAGTACTAAAGTTGTTTGTTAACAGGTATTTGAAAGAAAAAAATAAATGTTATTCAGCTCAGGAAACAATAACAGCAGAACAAAAGAATATGCACGTTTTATATAAAAAAAAAATATCACTGAAATAGTACGCTGTACAGAGCATGCCCATGTTAAAAGGGACCAACTCAACATAATTATCAGTGATGATTTTCAGTTGACAACCTTGCAGTGAAACACGCCTGAAAATGTTCATTATTTCATTCACCCCTGATTTTTTTCCTAGCAACTAAAAGTCTACAGTCTATTTCGATACTAGCAATTACATAAACTAGATTTAAATCTAAATCTCGTTACAAAAATATATTTGAAGCTCTGCTTTCTAAAGCCTGTACACACTTAACTTCAACCTATCATTCGAACTCGATCACTACTAACGAAGCTATTGCCAGTCATAAGGAATAAGGAACGAGATATATCCAGGCTAGAATGTGCTCCGAACCACGTAATGTAATCAGATGTGCACTAAGCTTCATGTGTAGAAGTTTCTTCTTTGCTTTAGAAGTTAAGTTTTTAGAACTTGTTCGTACTAAACTTTAAGGCGGACTTTTGATGAAGAATTATCTACTTGCATTCAAGTACGTACTTTTGAAGCTTTCTTTGATTCATAGAACCTTCTTTATGTGCTCTGAATTTTCAGAATTCAATTAATGTAAGAGATTGGAAGAAGTCTTCATCATTGTTACTACATTTTAGTTATACCCTTTTTACCGCAAGTTGATTCCTGAATTTTCTCTGCAAAACGTTACCATACAAAAAATCCTAATCCTAACTAATATTATAAATGAGAAAGTAAGTTTGTTTGTTCGTTACCTTTTCACGCCTAAATCACTGAACCGACCATCCTGAAATTTTGCATATACGTTGTCAGGTGTACAGAAAGGGACATAGGGTACCTTTCATCCCGAAAAACATTACTGTTCCCGAGGAAAACAATAATTATGATAATAGATGGCGCCACGTGTCTTTCGAATCATTTTTTTTATAAAAACTTTGCCCCACACTATGATTTCTCTTGTATCGTGGGTGCCTTTACAGACACAAATCTCACATACACAAACACCCAGACCCGGAACAACCATCTGTAGGCCATACAAATTTTTGTTCCGTGCGGGAATCGAACCCGCGACACGCAGCGCAGCAGTCAATCGCTTAGCCACTGCACCTAACGTGTCGTACGTAGAATCATGATTGGATTATATTATTCTAGAAAGTTTAGTAGTGTGTTAAGAGTTTTTTAAAATTATAAATTAACGCGAGTGAAGCCGCGGGCATAGTATCTAATATTTAAAAAAAACAAAACGTTGGTAATATAGCTAGTTTACGGTTTTTAATGATGTCGTTCACGTTTTTTCGATAGTAGTCTTCTTACGGTTACAATTTACGAAAGACTGAGCTGTCAGCACTCATCTTTGGGTGAACAGAGTGTAATAATACAATGTTTTGTCATTTTTGATCTATTATGGGTAACAAGCTTTTCGCAGTTTGATATTATCCGTGTACCTATATCTGCATCGTAACGTCCATTCCCCATGCTACAGTTACTTTGATGTAGTTACTTGTAAGTAGGTACCTAATGTTTTTAATACTGAGAACAATTTACTGCTACTTCGTTCCTGTTGGTGCCTTAGCACTAGAAAGGGGTGAAGGGTAGGCATATTTGGGCTTTCTCTTGACGTTAAAAAGCTTTTTTGTCTATTTTGAATAAAAAAGTTTTTGATTTTCGATTTATATTCCCAAAAATTCAAATCATTCATTCACTGCAGAGATCTCAATTTTCCGCAAGCACATGAGTGGCACGGAGTCGCGAGACTCGGTAAATGTTTACAAATTATCTCATAACATTATTACGGGGAACGAGCGGAGAATTTGTGACGTCACGGACTGTAGCCAAGCCAGAAGTAGGGGGTGGTAATTTGATGTTTTTGCGTTTTTTTATTTGTTAGTCAACTTATGCTTTTGACGTAGTTAGTGTGTAGAAGGCTGAAAGCATTTAATGGTGCAATGTTTACTGTTGGACAAACTGAAACTTGCCTTACTAATTGACCACTTAGATACCCATTGACAATTATAATTCGTTTTAGTTATTCGTCTATTAGTAAGTAAGTATCAGCTTCCCAGTTTGGCTCAGTGTTCTCCAAGAAAATCTTAATCGTCTAGCTGGAAACATTGGTCATGTCATGTCTATTTAAAATAGCATCGAAGGAATAACTATTCCAAAACCTTTTTTTGCAATTCACCGCATCTGTAAACGTAAATCTCAACTCACAGTGTGGCTTAGCAATACTGATATAAATAAAGCGCCAACATTACTTTTCCTCAAACACCAGCAAAGAAAAGAAAATAATATCAGCTTTCATACATCATCTGTGAAGCGTATAAAGTTTGTGTACATGTGTGCGTGTTGACGTCATGAATGTAATTTCAACACAATCTTTGAAGTTAGAAAGCCGCAATGTAATCGTATATTGTACAACACTGAAGGTAGTATTTGTTTATTTTGTAGTGTACTTATAAGACATAATAAAAGTTCGCGGATTTTCATATAACAATTTACTGTTTATATGACAATACACAAATAAAGATTGTCTCAATACTTGAATTTAAGCATGTTCCATTGGAATATTACTTTGTTACAGCTTAAGTCTTTCTATTCCTTGTTCTTTACACCAAATTTTTCGAATAATCCTCCTTATATTATTTGTTACAGCCACAGATAACACAATTTAGACTACTTTGCAAGTCAATTCGTAGTAGCAACATAGAAGTAATATGTACTACGTCTTCATATAAAATACTTGAGTAGCAATAGAATAGAATAGAAAGGCCAATGCAAACTATTGGCATGTTTTACTTTTTTCCTTTCGCCAGAAATGAAACTTAGGTTATATGTTAGAGGACAATACGAGAAATCAATAGCAAAAAGAACCAGGTCTATCAACCGTAACCGAACGAAGATAACCAGAGAAGTATTGCTAGTATCTTTTTGTCAGGCGTTACCCGCGTTACCTATTTTTCTTATATTATAATTAAATGAAAATACAATCATACGTGATATTTTGAGGTTTCCTGTGATAAAATAGATTAAGTTGATTGTTGCTGTTACATTTTTTTCGCACTGGCAGTTTTTTTATCACTAAAACTAGTAAAAAAACTGATAAACGTATCGAATCGATACGCGTTAGTGGGTATACGTAACAGTGAAGCCACGCTGCTCCGTTGCGTTGCGTTGCGACGTCGCAGCGCTAGATTTGGACCAATGAGACGTCGGCGTCGCAGGGCAACATTTGGAATTTCTAGGTTGGTCCAAGTCTAGTGCTGCGACGTCGCAACGCAACGCAACGAAGCAGTGTGGCTTCACGGTTAGGGCGAGGCCCCACTAGCGCGTTGCGCTGCGTTGCGACGTCGCAGCGCTAGATTTGGACCAATCTATTTGGACCAATCTATAGATTCCAAATGTAGCGCTGCTACGTCTCATTGGTCCAAATCTAGCGCTGCGACGTCGCAACGCAACGCACTAGTGGAGCCTCGCCCTTAGTGTTACGATAGCAATTTTTAACGTTGCACGCAATAAGTAAGTATCGCTAACCCAATCACGGGCGTACAGTGGTTGACAGGAGTCGATGATCGCTATTGCAACACCATTTAACGCATATCCACTATAGGATAGGTCTTCTGGGTTACTTTTCTAAATTGTACTATGGAATATTCTTACAAAAAAGAAATTATACAACCATAAAAACCGAAACCAAAACTATTTATTAAATAATTAGTAGGTACTTCTGGTTTTACAAAAATCTTTGCCTTACCTTATCATAGAACAATTACATGCTACTAAATTCTTATAGATAAAGTTAATTAATCGTAATCAGTACTCGTCTCTCTTTCCACATCATGTCTTATTATGAAATCCAGAAATTGAGCTGGAGGACCTAAGTTTTGTTGATGTCTACCCCACGCCATATACCACAATACAGTCATGACGTGGCTACAACAACCATGTGTTCTCTTCCCAGAAATACAGGAACAGTAATGTCCTTTTATTGCTGCTACGCCATCATTAAGCCCTTCTATCAAGAAGATCTAGAAAGAATATTTAAGATAATAATGTGGAAGCGGGGGACGCGGATGACTCATTAGAGTTGCCGAGTAGGTAGTATTTAACAATGGGAAACTTAAAACATCACACGGAGTATTTTTATTTAAGAAAAATAACGCCTGATAAAAAACAATAGCAATCTACTAAACACTCTGTAACTTAGTTTTGTTACGGTTAGTAGACCTAGCTCTTTTTGCTATTGATTTGTCATACAGTCCTCTAACATATGGCCTAGGTTTCAATTCTGGCGAAAAGAAAAAAAAAACATGCCAGCTATGTATGGCAAAAGTTGCATAGCCCTTTATTTGCGAGAAACACGGTAGGTACATGGGTCTTAAAATAATGCAGGTACAGATCAACATGTTAAGCCGGCACAGCGGCATGCAAATTAATATAAAATAATTAAAATTTTGTTAATTACTTACCTTTATACTCGTAATAATTATAGACTAGGAAGTATAATATAAGAATAGTTGAAACACAGAACGTGACCAATTTCGTACATTTCACTCAATATCTGTGGTGATAGCAGTATAGTAAGAGGCTTATACACTGTTCAGAGGCTGATGATTCCTTCGTAAGCCTTTGAAACTCTATAACTTTGACTGAGAAATACTACATTCACACGAGTAGTTATTGGCATAGTGGATGACCTCATGTACACCCATGGCAGTGGACATTTGCTTACTCCTATCAATGGTTATGTGGAGTAGTTTGAATCAAAACGTAGACATTGAAAAACTAGCTTATTCACATAAGGCAAGAAAATAAGTAGAACACTTTACCTGCTGGTGCAGCATTAGCTTTACTAATTTTATTCTACGTTCGCAAGAACAACAAGGAAGTCTGCGGGATCAAAAAACTTGCACAAGATTATCTTGTGAACCGCTAAACTTCATGTTTTGCTTTCTGAGAACTCGTTGAAATAGGCCACGAGTGTTATTCCATGTTAGCTATTATCATATTATTAGAAAGTATGTCCGTACATACAATCTACATAATTATATGGAATAATAATTAAAGTGCGGAAGCCGACTTTAAAAGCTCATATAGATAATTGATGAAGTTAATAGAAGTAACTGATTCAACAGCAGCTAAGTTAAAACTGATATCCCATTAGGACTCGTCGGCCAAGTGCCAAGTGTGGTAGGTACTTCGTGCAATATTTTACCAAGATCGCTTATGGTAGCAATCATTTAGACACACCTATTTAGTTCGTTGTGACTTATCTACAGGCATCTACAAGTTGTTAAAAAGATCAAGTAGAATTAGTTTTGTGAACTGAAGAGACTTACAACAAGCAAGTTTCGTGAGACACATTCATATTTATGATTAATTACGGTTTACTCACGTGCATTTTTTACGGGAGTTCGACTCGCGACCTCGCCGCGTGATCAGCTCATGATTAAGGGCTCCGTTTGGGTCCGAAACTAGTCGGGCAATCCCGAAAAATGCACGTGAGTAAACCGTAATTAATCATAAATAAGTAAGGTAAGAATACAAAAGAATAAAAAATAACTGCAGAAGCTCAAAGTCTTTGATAAAGTTTATTGATGCAAACAGCCTACCAATCATTAACATATTTATCCCAAAAATAATGGTAGCAAACACCAAATAAAGTCACAACTAAAATCTAGTATACAAACATAAACATATTAAGTTAGTTACGCAAACATGCGTGAGGAAACTTCGCGTAACACATAAAGAAAATATTATTGGTATAGGGACCTCCCATGTGGAGCAATTTGAACAGAAACGGGCTCTAACGAGCCGTAAATTGCGTTCGCAATACGTGGTGACGTCATTTATTAGTGTACGATTATGTTATGTGGGAACTTATGTTAATAATGTTACGAGGTCAGTTTACAAATATTTATAGGGTGCTGCAGCTTTATAGTGGAAGTGGAACTGTTAACAAATAATGCATTAAAAGCTTAGCAAAGGTTCGAAATCGTGACTCCAACTCGATGGAATTCATAGACACTGGAGCCGTTATAACGGCATCGTGTAACCCCGATCGTTCAATTCTCTATTCATAAGGCCAGCTCTCCTTTTCCGCTTCTGACAATATTCTCCAGAAATTATTGTATCTACTCTGAGAATGATATAATATGATAATTGACGAATTCTATGTGCCATTATGATATCTATTTCGAAGCCTTGTAGTACAACCGCCTCAAAGTTTTTCATTATTTTGCCGCCACTATAACTTCATAGTCACTCTTCTCGAAAGAAAAATTGATCCGCAAAGTAATTAATGTCACTAACCAGCCTGCGTCCTCATATCTCTTGAAACGATGGCACCGTGTGCGTTGTGCGCTCGACAGCGGTACACTGTCGCGTGGATGTCTTGTCGGTACTGCACGGCGCTGAACGGAAGGAACAGCAGCGTGCCGTTGTCCAGGACTTGTCTGTGGAAGAAGGGGAAGTATTAAAACATTGCGTCGTTGATCTAGCTAAACTTTAAACAACATAATAGGTTGAACTGATGTCTGTTCATTTGGGCTGTAAACTTTGGAAATCTCGAGGATAATGTACGTCTCCACAGTTGTAGTCCGCAATTTTTAGCCTGTTGACTACAATCTATGGATAGTCGTAACAGCAGTGTGTGGTTATTTTAAAAACGTAATGCTTTTTCGTCCTGACGCATTTACCTGAAGTTGACTTTGAATTTTATCTTATATCAACCAATACAGGATAACGAAGACTTCAAAGTATTTTTTTGAGATCCTAATCATTTTGATGTCACCGGTACTATGTAATAGGATCTACAAAGAAAGTAACTAATCAAGTTTTCTCTTGAAAAGTGCCAATAATGTTGTATGAGCTGCATAATGTATTATGGATTAAGTTTTACGTACGCTTTCAGATAGCCTCGTATAAGGTAATAAAAGCTTGCTTGAAAATTTACTTTCGATTGTAGGTATTTTGTGTTATTGGAATGTTACGATTACGGGTAGAATAATTCTGTACCTATAAAATACGTCATCAATTTAGATTTGTGATTTATAAGTTAGGTATTTGGGTAAAGAGGTATTCGAAAAACCTTAACAAAAATTAAGAACGTCATTAACATCATCTCAAAATGAAGAATTCTGACATTTAAAACTTCAATTATGATAATGAAAACTCAAACTATACCAATGCTGTCAAGCAATAAGACGAGAATAAAAACAAATTAAGTAACGTAATTCGAATACATATTCACCCAATTACTTTCACACCATTTTCATGGTGTAAGACAGTTCTATGGTTTTGTAGCGTGGACTGTAGGGAAAGCCTTCGAAACATAAAGGACGTCCTTTATTACAATTTCAAAAAAACACTGGACCTTTAAAAACAATACAAGGCTTACCCCAAATTCTTAAGTACAACTCAACACCCTTTTCCGGCAACTCGTAAAAAGTACTCGAACTACCTCAAGCCGAAACAAACACGAAACGGCCAATATCTTAAAAATTTAAACTTCAACCCATAAACCGCGCACGATTCCTTGAATTATTCCTGGCTTTAATTTCCTCAATAAAAAAAAGATAAGACCGAATTAAGGACGAATTGCACTGCCTTTTAAAAAAGGAGCGGCGGTTCGTAATTGGTGTCGGGGATCGGGCGGGAATTTTTCAGAGAATATTTTAAAGGTACGGCCATATTTGAAGTGAGCAATTGGAATGAAATATCTGTTCGTCGATATGAATGTCCTTTGGAAAATAGTCGTGTTAACTAGAATGTACTATAAGTGAGTGCTATTTGACTGCCAATAGGTAGGATACGAAAACAAATTGCTTCATGAATTGTAATTTTTGATAGACTCACCGCTATTCTGCCATTTGGTTCGTGATTTTAGTAATTGCATACATATAGATTGTGGACACTATGTTATATTATTTTTAACATACTATATTTATGCCAAACACATAATATACGAATATTACTTCAAACATAATATCGTATAAGGAAAATAACACAGGAACCTTTCACACGCAAAAACTCACATCAAATCAAATACTCAACATGAATACAAAACAACCAGCTCGACACATGGCGTGACGTCACAATATTCTTGTTCTGCCACTCTCTTTGTTATGTCACAGAATGAGAAGGTCCACGTGTAGTTTCTAGCAAAGACTGCCACCTGCTTTCTTCTAGTTGCTATTGTCTACACAGGATTGGGCAGCAATAACAAACTGCGATAATCATTTGTTTGCCAAGCTTGGGGATTATGGCAACATGTCGTGAAGACTGTTTATTGTAGTAGATGATTTGGAGAATGGTAGGCGTATACATGTCGCAGTATGATAGATAAAGCCGTAAGTTACATCCCTAGGGATATAATTATATACCGTAACATAGTTATACGAAAGCGATTCATTACTATCTTACGGTCGCAATCTAGTAATATGTTTATCTGACTAAACTAATCTAGTTAAATAGTTATAAATATCGGAAGATGCTTATAGAAAGGTTAAGGTTGTTTGGGTTTCCAAAGCAGAGTCGACGGAGCCTGTTTCTATCTGCAGGCTTTAAAGTAACCTAACATGAAGGGGATGATGATCCCCTTCGAACCTAACCTATCCGTATCGGGGTGCTACAAATTATCGCAAGGAATATGATCATAAAACGGCTAGGGGTTCACAAACATAACGAAGCCCCCGCCGCCGCCCCCCGCACTACACTCCCACAATTATTTCACTAAACTTAATCAAGCAATATAATTATATCACTAAACTTGAACCGTATTATAATTATATTCCTAGTAAGATAGTAATGAATCGCTTTCTATGTTACGGCTTTATCTATCATACTGCGACGTACACACTGATTAATTATGATGTATATAAGTCAAACCGCTAAATCAAATCGTCCGCGAGTGACGATTCTTAAGTACATCCAGCGCACCTTGGGCCGTCAGCAAGGTGGATAGCGAGGCTATCGCTATCGACCTTGCTGACTGGTTGACTTTTTTACCACGACATGAGTTATTCTCAAGAAGAATCAAAGCAATCTGGAAGCACTGCAATGCTTGCGTTGTAGCAACTGTTTCTATTTTCCGTCTATTTGTTTGCGTACATTGTTTTGAGTGATACTTCTTCTGCTATTTTTCGTTAATATTCACCTGTTACGTGGCCGCTAAGGTTCCCATTTTAATTCACCTTTCAAACAAATTACTGCGTTCACTTCTCCTTACAAATTCTGTTTTATTATAAGAATGGTATTAAAGCATGTTTTGAGGGTCTTGCTGTGGAAGTTCTGGTGTTAAAACAGAAGATGCGACTCGTATTTTAAATGGTAAATTGTGACATTTTTAGGTTAGAGTTTTTAAGTAGATTACTTGAATATAACTGGATAACTGGGTAACAATGTTTTCTTTGGATGTGTATGTAGTTTTGTAGGTAAATTGTATTTAACGACATCGCGGTATTCTTGCTGTGGGAACTGGGATAACTGGGTAACAATGTATTCTTTGGATGCGGATGTAGGTTTGTAGGTACATTATATTTAACGGCATCGCGGTATTCTTGGTGTAGTAATTAAATTCTAGACATCCTTTTATTTTCGCCAATCTCGTTGAAATTTCGACTGTGTTATTAAGAACGAATAAATAACTATAAACAGCATTGATTCCATACATGACAGGTTAAATTACATGTATGTCCTAGTGAGCTAGATCAAAGTCCGATAGATTAATAATAATAGTGTGTTGCTAAAATTGTACCAAAACAACGTGAAAAATATGTCAACGTATGTATAAACGCCGCAGCGTGTGACGGTTGGTCTTTGTTGTAAAAACGTTATAGTTTTATGTGCCTATGTGTGAGTGGAGGTTTTTACACTAACTGGGTTGCTCTCCGACTTTTGAATAAAGTGCATGTGACCGTTGCCAAACGCAAACCCCCTTATTACAAACAATGGTCTAAAATAGCCCCGTCTCTTTTTGTTATATGACATAAGAAAGTGACGGGTATATTTTAAATCTGGGTTTACCTTACCTAGTCTTGGTTTAAACCATCTTTTGCAATAAGGGGTAATGTCTTTAAAAATCTCGGAAACTTACAAATCATAAATTATCAAATAACTGATTATACGTTTGGTGCATATTAGTAGCAGAAAGTGGACCTTGATGCGAAAAAAGAATAAGAAAATCCATTGTTTTTGTTTACCCAACTCTGTATGTATCTCAGATCTCCCGCAAGGGACAAAGACAACATATTGATACGACACTGTCACCAACTTTCTCACCGTAACACAATTCGCTAACCCGAAACGGTAACTCATTCATCTTCATTCAGCCAAAACAAAAAAAAAACCCAAAGACTTTGAAAGTCATAGCTAAACAAGGCATATCATCTGTCATGATGGAGCTAAGTTCTGAAGATATCGTGTTGAGGGAGAAAAAAAAATCTCCGAAATGTAGGGATTCCCTAGGCGCGTGACTAACTGGTTGGAAATGATTTCGCACGTTCCATTTAAACGTGCTTGGTTATATTTGTGTCCCCAGGCAGTGTTATAATTAGGGTCACCCTTCTTCAGTGGTCGTAAAATGTGGCTTAAGGTAAAAAAAGGAGACTAGGGACTACACTGATAATCTTCGCCATAAACTTATGTATTTTTGTCCAGACGGTGGTAGGTAAAGATAGATCACCTCACCCCTTAATTTGTGCATTAAACTACTTTTCGTAGATAAATCGTCTTGGACACACTCCGTCCACAGGAAAGGCGGATGATAGGCATGATTATGCTGCTATGGACTATCAGCTAAAACCTTACAGTGTTCCTTCGAATACTTATGGCCGGGGTCGCGGCATTAGTTACAGTATTCTCCACAACCCCAACAATGCAACATCCTATCTAAATTGTTTTTTACCAGTCCTATGGGGGAGGTTCAAACAACCTATTTATATCAATCCCAAGTTCATTTAACTTAATGCAGTTAACATTTTTCTACGGTCACCAACACGCCCTTTACAGTAGGTATAAATAACTATTTTATGAACATTTTGTTGCCAATCAGAAAATTTATTTTGCAGGGCTATCTTTTTTTAATTACTATTTTTATTGTGTTATTTTTTTTTATTTCGTCTTCTTTCTTGTATCTGTGCGTCAATAAATAATTTTCTTTTCTTTCTTTTTAATATACCTAGGTCATTCATCATCATTGTCTAACCCGTTAACATACACTGCTGAACATGGGCTTTCTAGCAGACCACTAGGTATCTACTATTACAATGAACGAGATTGAAGGACGTTTTTTTTGGGAGAAGCCTCATTACATAGTAGTGGACTGCTAATATTATATTACTAATATTATATTACTTCACTAATATTATAAATGCGAAAGTAAGTTTTTTTGTTTGTTTCCTTTTCAAGCCTAAAACACTGAACCGATCATCCTGAAGTTTTGCGTATACGTTGTCAGGTGTACAGAAACGGACATAGGGTACCTTTCAATTTAACCTGTACCTTAAAAATACTGTTCCCGAGGAAAACAGCAATAACGATAATAGATGGCCCCACGTGTCTTTCGAATCACGATTGAATTATTTATTTATTTATTTTTAAACTCTTTATTGTACACCAGGTTAACAAAACAAGGAAAAACAATTTAAACACAAAAAATGTACAATGGGCGGTCTTATCGCGCAAGGCGATCTCTTCCAGACAACCTTTGGATGGACTGGAAGAATGGAAAGAGAAAAACGGGTAGTCTAGGTGTACTTGTACATTACGTACATATTATTACTTAGATTTAATAGTATAAAATACATAACAATATATTTACATAAATATGAAAAAAAAACATAAATACAGGGTGTTAACGAATTCGTGTAATTCCTTCAATCCGAGTGATCTACTGGTGACACTGATTGACCCTGCACAAGTTTTTTTCAGATTCAACAAAAAAAGTTTTCAAAAAATTAACCATTGCATTTTGTATCTGAGTAATTTTAGCGTTCCTAGTTAACTGACTGCATAGAGCGATATTGCGCTAGTTGTGCCCGTCAGCTGTGTCGCCGTGCCTTCATTAATTTATGCATGGCATCGAAATTTTCAATAAAATATTGTTATTTTTTGGAAAAAAAAAGTTTTTATTTATTTTTAATCAATCTAAATCCCGTTCGGGGTTAATCTATACCATTAATAGATCATGTGGTTTGAAGGAATTACACGAATTCATTAACACCCTGTATAATAATAATAAACTAATAAATATTATTAAACATAAGAACGGCAGAGAGAAATGAAAGAAATAGCAGACTATAGCGACAAGTAATGCTCCTTCACTGACTTTTTAAAAACTGGCAGCGATTGTGCACGCCTCACATTAAGCGGTAAAGCATTCCACAGGCGAGCAGCTTGAATTGTGAAGGACTTATCATAAAAAGAGGTGGAGTGCTGTTGTATTTTTAATTTAAGATTTTCCGATGATCGCAAGAACCTAGAATGAGAGTCACCGAGGAACTCGAAGCGTTCTTTAAGGTAAAACGGGGTGGAAGGATTAAAGAGCACATTATAGAGTAGAGAAAGAATATGGGCATTCCGGCGAAGGCGAATAGGTAGCCATTTGAGCTTAGTACGAAATTCTGAAACATGATCATATTTGCGCAAGCCAAATATGAATCTGATACAAAGATTCTGAAGTCGCTCAAGCTTTTCAAATTGATCCTCAGTTAGATCGAGATAGCTGACATCAGCATAGTCGAGGATTGGGAGAAGAAGAGATTGTGCTAGCGCTATTTTAGTGACAATTGGAAGGAAGTTTCTAAGGCGTCTCAAGGAGCCAGCTGAAGCGAACATCTTACGACTGACTTCCTGCAGTTGTGCGGTCCAAGAAAGTGTACTGTCGATGTAAATCCCCAAGTTCTTTACTTTGTCGGTTATAGGAATTGTAACGTTATTAAAAGAAACTTGAGGAAGCATCGACCAGTCAATTCTAGAGACCAACCGAGAACTGCCAACAACAGTCACCTGGGTTTTTGTGGGATTGATCTTCAGACCAAACTTCATGCTCCAGTCACCTATTCGAGCTAAATCTAAATTAATGGTGTCAATGGCTACTGACAAATTTCCGAGCGGCGCTTGGCTATAAATTTGAAGATCATCTGCATAAAGGTGGTAGGAAGAAGAAAGCCGGTGAGAGATAGAATTTATAAAAAGTGCGAAAAGTAGAGGGGATAGAACGCCACCCTGAGGTACACCGGCAGAAGTATTGCACCAAGAAGACAAGGTATCTTCAATACAAATACGTTGTCGGCGACCAAACAGGTAACTACGAAACCGATCAATCACCGAAGGAGATATGTTTAAAGAGCATAATACGCCAAGCAAAATATCGAAATCTACAGTATTAAAAGCATTACTAAAATCAAGCAGTGCAAGTACCGTCAAGTTTCCGATTTCCATGCCTGACCTGATATCATCCGTAATATTCACTAGGGCTGAGGTAGTGCCGTGTCCACGACGAAAACCAGATTGAAGGGGATTTAGGAGATTATGTTTGGAAAGAAACGAGCTAAACTGATGATGGATAAGGTTTTCAAGTACTTTGGATAGAAATGGTAAAATGGAGATTGGACGATAATCAGAAAAAGAAGCTGGTTTAGATTTTTTGGGTAAAGGAATAATCTGAGCATCTTTCCATGCATGTGGGAATACGCTACTAGACACGGAGAAGTTGAGAATATAAAGGATTACAGGAAGAATTTCATCAAGGATAGGAATGATCATGTTACGGCTGATACAGTCACATCCAACCGCTTTGGATGTAATCGATACTATGCTCTTTTTAACATCACAAGCAGAAAATTGATTTATGACAAATGGAGAATAATCGGGTGTCGGAAGATTTGAAAGATAATTCAAAGTAGTAGCTTTGATAGTCCTATCAAAAACAGACGAAGTTGTGAAGTGATTATTAAGCAAATTGATATCTAAATCTTTAGGAATTATGTCGTGATGCGATTTTCCAACTCCCATTGATTTAAGAAATTTCCAGACTTTAGCTGGATCTCCGTTTTGAACTGATTTATGAATATGTTGGCGTTGTGCATTCCTACACACCTTATTGCAGTGATTTCTGATGGAAACGTATTTTTCCCAGTTTATATCGTGAGGCCGAATTTTGTATCTCAACTTCGCCGCTGCTTTCTTAGACATTGACAACTTTATTTCATCAGTAAGCCATGGTGATGGAAGATGCCTCATTTTTACAGCCCGAATAGGCGCATGCTGGTCATACAGTTGGATAAGAGCTGAAGTAAACATGTCAACTTGTTCGTCAACAGACGTAGATGAAACAAGAGAAGTCCAGTCAATGTTCTCAGCATCTTCCCGAAGGCGATCGACATCCATGCCCCCAAAATTGCGAAGCAGAAGAATTTTAGACTTTGCCTTTGGAGGGCGAATTTTGTATGAAACGAAAATCAAGTCGTGATAGGAAAAGGCGTCAGCTGAGCATTGGCCATGCTTAGCGACATGGTGGATAGAAGAGACGATAATAAGGTCAAGAAGTGAAGGAACACAATTTGGGAAATGGTGCGTAGCACCAAGATCAAGAATGGAAAGATTACTAGATTCTGTAATATGACAAAGAGCAGAAGAGCGGGAATCCTTTTTAAGGAGACAGGTGTTAAACTCACCCATGATGATAGTGTGACTGTAAGAGGGGATTAGAGTTTCTAAGATACGTTCAAACGAAGAGAAGAAATTAATACGTAGAGAAGGACAGTAATAGACCCCAAGGAGGACTTTAGTATGATGCAGTTCAACTTCCAAGAAAAGATGTTCACCGGCATGCGACGGAGGCGGCTGTGTGGACATATTCACAATAGAGAAGGGAATATGAGTACGGAGATATATGGCCACACCGCCACCACCACCAACCGCACGATCATTCCTTATAAGTTGAAAGCCAGGTAAAGAATAAGAAGATGAGGAAAGACAAGGTTTTAACCATGACTCAGAAACAAGAATTGCATGAATATTCTTACAGTCAAAACTTGCCAGCATATCAGGGAAATGAGCCGGAATACTCTGGGCATTTATGTGGACAACATTAAAATTCTTGTGAACATCAGAAAACTGTGAAACAAGAGTGTCAGCTAATGAAGGAACACTTACGAAGCTCTCATCGTCGCTACTTAAGGAGAAAAAAATATCAGTATCACTGCTACAGTCAGAACTGCACATTGATACTTAAATAAAATAAAATATAGATGTATAAAATAAATAAACAATAATATATTCTAGATAAATATACCTAAGAATATAAATATTATTTAAATATAGGCAAAAAATTACCAATCCACCTGCCAGTTGTGCTAGAGTAGTAATTTTACATAATTATAAAATAACAAAATAAGAATGTGACTGTGATAAGTAGTCCAGAATTATATTATTATAGAAACTATTAGTAGTGTGTTAAGAGTTGATTGTCAAATTCTAAATTAACATGAGCAAAGCCGCGGGCAAAAGCTAGTCAATTATAAAGGTCTTTATGGAAGACCTATATTTAAATGCCGTCTATGAGCTGTAATATATGTATGTTCGCAATCCCACATTTGTAACCCTAGCCCGGTTCACATTTGTGAAATAATTGAGGTAAAAGTCGTTTCACGTTTTAATTAACGAGCGTTTTATTTTTGCGAAGTTGCGGCCGAAAAAATACCAGTTTATAATGTAGTTGAGTATTTTTTATACCGCTGAGCAATTATTTATGCGAAATGTAAAATGTAAATAACACATATTTTTGTTGGATATGTTTCATTAAATGTTAAAAAAATGTTTACGTCCAATTTATAGTTTTATTTCAGCTTTTTGGTAGATATATTTTTTGGGGCGATATCCGTTATAATTGACATTCGATTCAATGTTGAATTTAATATGGATTTTATTTGGGATTCGCGAGTTTTTATGTGAAATGTGTTTTCTATTTAAACTCGAAAATACTTTATTTACGTAAAGGAGATTATAGAAAATATATGGGTCTGCATACCAGAATATACAGTGATGAAATCTATGTAATTTAAAAGTAACGATCTTCTATATAAAGAATAACAACGGTACATGTAGCTCCGTAGACTTGGACAAAACTTATGAAGGTTTAAAAGAGTGGATTTTGTCACTCACTTTTTAATATGATTGTTTTGTAGCATATTAGAGACTAAAAATGAAACAAAGTGCATTATTTTATGCATTTAACATTTAATGTGATTAATACATTAACTAGGATTGAAGCTGGGAGAACAATACTTTTTGGTATATGTCGCTCGTCCTAAGTATCACAGAATTGTTATTATGTACGCACAACATCTATCATTCTGGTTTCCAGTTACATAATTACACCAATAACTTATGATTGCTTCTCTAGGTCCGGAATAGTCATATCAGTATATAATAATGATATCAAATGCCGCCTGATGCATTCTCTAATAACCATACCACAGTAAATACAAGCTTGTAAAAGGCTCATTTAACTTATTTATTTACTCTGTTTATAATAAGAGGAGCATTCGCATCGAGCTACGACTCTATAAAATAAAGGTAAAATAAACTAATAACACAAAGAAGAAGTGAAAGAAAACCGAGAAACGACGCAGAGTCAAGTATAAACCCCGAAACACATAAGTCGCGACTTTCTCACGACCGGCAGTTGTGAACAGTGTGCACGGTCGGACGCCCTGCAATATGAACCGTATACTAAGAGCAATAGGGTCTAAAACTTTTACACTGTTCCCGTAAGTGCACTTGAATATTGTGATATATCAATTAATGAATAGAAGGCCTTTTCTATAGACATTTTATCTATAAAAGTGAACTACTTATGTATAAAAGTATTATTAATATATTTTAAGTTACCGATTTCACATGTTAGTTGCTGCTGAGCGTTTAGTTATTATTTTCTCCGTTAATATTATATGGCAATATTAAAGGTAGTTTAGAACTTCTTAGAATGAATTGAATAAGGGGAAATCATTCAACGAAATACTTGGACTTTTCTCAAAATCTGCTACGAAATATAAATAGTTATTCAAATATATATTTTTTATTTTGTGTAATTAACTGCTATGTTTTTATTTCTGTACAACTTGGGTCACAGTTTGAATATCTCCTGTCAGGGATGAAAGGTATGCGTTAAATCAAACAAAATATCCTCTGTAGGTATATTCATTTCATTTAAAGGTATGAGAAAAAAACGAGTTTAATTTTTAATAAGTCGTCTCCATAATCGTGTTCACCAACATTAAATCTTTGATTAAACCGTTAAGGTTAACATTCGAGTACATTTTTCGAGTGAACGATTGTTTAACCAGAGAATTGATGTTTGCCAACACCAGCCTTAGATTAACCGCTGAATCAACTATGTTAAACTAATTACTGAGGGCACAGTTATATGTTATTACGACAAAAATAACAAAAAAAATATTTACAGATAAGGTATAAAGTGACTCAATTTTTTCATAAATATTTAGGGAAAGAAACTCCGTGTAATATACTTTTTTCCGTATATTTACCGATATTTCCCACACTCGATCACGACGACTAGAAGTAAATTTTACATACATGTCATCATTGAACGGGAGGTTCATTTCTCAGGGGAAATCTACGGATAACTCCGAGGTAACAATATTATAAGAGTTTTGCCTAAATTATAGCAGCAATTTCTTTGTGGTGCGTTGCGCGGCCATATTGGGAGTTCTCTATCTGATTGGAATTGGAAAACTTGGTGTAGTTTGTCATATTGCGAAAGTTTTAATATAGATTATTATCCAATATCCAATCAGAATGTGTGGCCTTCTCTAGGTGACTGAACCTTCCGATACACGAGTATGAAGTTGAGTTTCAACTTATCTACAGATGTCTATAGTCGCAGAGGCCCTTCCAGATGATTGCAACAGATTTGGTGTGAGATTAAAATGCCTTGAGGCACACCTATATGCATAGATATCCATATTTTTTCAGGTAGTGTAGCTACGCAGGAACGATGCGATGACCCGGTTTGGTATATCATTGAAATCTTGATTCGATACCTTATCCAATTCGCCTTCCGTTTTGGGCGTAAAACTAGTTCCTTCACATACACCTCGAAATAGATAGACACCATCCAAAATTGAAGTGCTGGGCGCTTGTCGATGTAGCAATCTCCATCTTTCTCTATCCAGAGCCAGTTCCTTCAATTCTCTGCATGTTATCACTTCTGTCACACAAAACAAATAATATATTTCACGAATAAAAACATCAGTAATGCAAACACATAATAATTATAATCTATTCGATCAAATGCCTATGTAATATGTAAATATTATCATAACGTAAACATATCAAGCCGTCCGTCGTCGTCAATGTAAACATTGTTGAACCAGTGTTACGCATTGTAACATACAAGAGACAGATACTATATTATATTTATGATGATAGTTAAGTGAAAACCAGTGTACTATTTACTTATTATGCTGAAAATTTAAAAAATACAGACAATTTTGAATTCTTTTCACTAAGTCAGGTGGACATATATGTAGCTGACAATATTTGCTGCCCGTCGGGACTATCATACATTTTTCACATTTCAACTGCGACCAACGGCCAAATCTCCAATCTCCTCCAGCCAGCTACGCCTCACTTTGTGATCATAGTTGACATTATTACTACGAAAGCTGCCCATCCTTCTAACTTAATCTCTATAACGTTTACAACAAGAGCCATGTATCAATTAGTGATCAATAATGCTTCGATTCAATCACGGTGACTAGCACGAACTAATCATGTCTGATTTGATTACACTGCTCGCTTGTTATGCATCCCTGGTACTGCGTGCAATAATATTGTACTGGTAACATGATACCCACATATTGCATCTAACGATCATAGTAACAATTTCGGCTTATATCCTAAAACCGATTACGGGTTGGTTGGTATATTCCATAGATAAATGCAACCCAATACGAGGGATAGTTCATATTATCTAACAGTGTTTTGGGAAGAGCTAACCAGTTCAAAACTATGTATGTTGAGACATGCTCAGTAACAACGAAGATGACGTTATAAACAGGAAGTCTATAACGCTGCTTGTGTGTTACTAGCAGGCGAAATTTCTGAATAAATATAAGATCTAATTATTTACGTCGACAGTAATATTGAAGTTAAAGAAAACACGGTATTTTTGTTGTGCTTATTGTCCCATCAAAGTCAAAGAAGGTTACCGGCTTAACCTTCGGCCAACGAATTCGCATTGCCATTCAACGTGGCAATGCTGCCAGTCTTCTAAGCACGCTCCCAGGTGATATTGATGTGAAGTTGTGAAGGAATACTACGACGCTTAAGTCTCCTTTTCAAGTTTTTTTTTACTTTTATACTAGTTTAGATTTGTATTGTAAATATTACGATAAAATGTATATAACAAACGTATTATTTGTTGTATGTGCATAGTAATAGAGTACATAACCAAATAATCAACTGTACATGATATTACAAACGTTACTACATCGTGCAATTTGTAATACGTGGTTTCTTAATTCTAATTCAATCTCAGCTTAATTACCCCATCTGTGATTAATGTTTTGTAGACACACATGTTAATGTAAATGAACATAGTAGATAGCTAGTGACGAGCAACCCATTACAGAGTCTATTCATATTATTTACCTAGTCAATAACCAATATCCCATATTCAAACGGATATTAATAGCCAATTATTTGTAGGGTGGACTTCCTTGTTATTGTGGGACATAAGGATAACAACTACCCACTCTCGGCTTATTTTTATTTCTTTCTTCGTAAAGATGTATTTTATCGTCACATTATCAATTAATTAATGTTCAATTATATTTTTTTCGGAAAAGTAACGATTCTCCTCAATTTTTCCACTATCCAATGCTGAACACTGACTTCCGGGCTCCCATGAACACCGCGTTTACGACAGGTAAGGTTTTAAAATAACAATGTTATAATTTTGTTAAATTTTTGACAGAGCTATCCAGTCTTCTTCTTTTGTTTCGGCATGAGCTATTCTCGTAGTGCCGACACGACAGAAAACTATGGTGGTGATAAGATTAGCCAGTCAGCAAGGTTAGCAGCGGTGCTGACTGCCCAGGGTGCGTTGGACGTACTTACGTATCGTCAGGAGTGGAGGCGACTTTAATGCTAAAGTCAATCGTATGTCAAGTGTCTATTCTCTCTATCTAATGGAGCCAAGTGGATATTTTTCGGACTTGGCAATCACGCAGCGTAAGGATATACTAGACTATTCGTTTACCATGGTACAGATTTGTTTAAAAAAATAACAAGATACCTTGCATCAAAGTAATCCTCATGCGCTGCATGATTGTCAAGTCTTCTTCCATTCTTGGAACATCCAGGAAACAGGTAAACAATATTATAGAATCAATAAACACTAATTCATATGCAAACAGACTGTTCTAGTTATCATTACTCAATTACCGGTAGAGCGAATTGCTTATTATCCGGTCCCAATGGAACATTGGTGTATTTACACTTAATCTTATTCCTGTTTATGATTTGAAACTAACTAACCAACAAATAAAGCGAATGTATTGACAAGCTTAGTAAGAAACCAAAAAAAAAACATGACCCGAGGAAACCCGGCTGCAAATCTACGAATTCGGATCAGATTCAATGCACAACTGTTCATACAAATAGTACTGCAGCTAATTCGGATTAACGCTGTGCATAACTGCCCTTAGTGTCCGTAGTTTATTAGTCAGACACAAATAAACACCCTCGCTACATACATCTAAATAAAATTAGTCGTGAACAACCTTGCATGAATATAAATATTTAATAGCTAATAACTAAAACTGTAAATTTTTTTACCAAATGTTCATTGAGCGCTATTCCCGCCGACAAACTGTCACATAGTTTGGTGGGTTTAATTTTTTTGTAAAATGTGTGCAAATCAATAAAAGCTTTTAAATTTAAATTTTTTTTTTTTTTTTGACTATGGATTCAATTGCGTTGATTTGCAAGTTTACCGAAACATTTATTATTAAAGTTCTTGTGATGTTCATAGAAGGTCTACCTATTATCGTCATCATTACATCATCCCCTAATGTCAACTGCCAAACATAGGTCATCCTATACCTACTATCAATTCACCCGCTAATCCATCCATTCGCCCATTTCCCATTTTAATACCCAATTACCGGTAGGGTGAACCGCGTCATTATCGTCCTTCCAAACAAAAGTTATTGGTGTTAACTTTTCACATAAATTTTTGTCGTCCCCATTAAAGTACGTAATGTAATTTCGTGAGGATGAAGGGGACTTTCGGATATCGCTCTTTGTTTATATTTGTGTCCTACTTAATGTAGGGGATAAATAATAAATATAACTTAAATATACTAATAACAGTTTGTTTCCGAGTAGATGCAGCTAACTTATTAAATAAGTGTTTTAATCTTCCTAAAACACTTATTTGATGCAATAGAATAGCAATAGAAGCATTAAATGAAAAAGACGACACGTTTGGTGGTGTATAAGTGATTGGCTTCTGCGCTACGGGTCGTGGGTTCGATTCCCACACGGAACAAAAATGTGTATGGCCTACAGATGGTTGTTTCGGGTCTGGGCGTTTGTTTGTGAGATTTGTGTCTGTAAACGCACCCACGATACAAGAGAAATCTTAGTGTAGGGCAACGTTTTTAAAAAAAAAAAAAAAAAGTGGTTAATCAAAAGTAAAATTCGCCAAAATCATAGGAATCTAGTTTACTTAACGAAACGTAAGGTGAGTTCTAACGTTTGTCTATAAAACGTTACTATAAAAAGTATATCAAATTTTTTTTTTTTTTAGTTTTTGATGATGTTGTTTACGTTTTTTTGATAGTAGTCTCCTTAACCCTTAAATTCGCACTGTTGTTTAAAAGCAACATACTAGAAAACCGTTTGGAAATCTAAGGCTACAATTTATGAAATGACCGCTATGTCAGGATTCATGTTTTGTTGAACAGAATAAAGTCACTCCATGTGGAACTAAACACGCCGTATTTTGAATGAAGGAAACGGTCGTACCTTTGTCCTTGATCACTTTTAGTAAAGCGTGACATCTCTAATCTTTGCAGATGATATACATCGCGACTATGCGAAAAAATCCTTGCAGCATTTTCTAGTTTTAATGACAATGTAAAATGTACATTAAGTTACATACCTACCTACTTGTTATAAAAAAGCATTTAAATGGAGAATGAGTGGATATGTATGTTAAAAAATAATTGTCTCTAAAAGATATCCTTCGTTACCCACATCTCGTAGTGTTTCAAGTTTGTTGCAAGTTAGCTGAGGTAGCGAGTAAAAATATATTTTTTTAAACATTGTTCCTCATTCGGATTTCTTCTGTATCGTGGGTAAATTTACAAGCACATATCACAAATGCGCAAAGAATCGGAAAATGACCTGTAGGCCAAACATACACTATACATGCGCGAATTTCAACGTGCCGACACAGCCCTGCCCGTTTTTTGAGGATCTGATGTAAAGACACCGATGCCTTCTTACAGCATGGTCTGTAGAAGGAGAAGAATGCAAAGACACTCGCTCATAGCTTAACGTTTGCACCGTTCGGCTCTCTTCGTAAATTTTCGCGGGCCAGTGCTCAAAGGGTGTCCGTGTTCGTTAGCAGCCGCGCGCCGTCACGCGCCGTCTTTGAAAAATAAACTGCCTAGCTCTCTAAATATGTGCTCTTTTTTATAGAGCTGAGACTTATGTTCAGTATGTTCAGGATTTTCGCTTGAACAATTAGGAGATTCACTAAGATTTTCAGTAGCATGTATGAAGGCTTTACAAACTATTAATATGGCCTAATTTCAAGTGTATAGAACTTTATACTCTTTCTGTCCCTATCTATTTAATTTAAATAAAAAAAATCTAATATTTCAAAACATGGGTACTGCCAGGCATTCTGATTTGCAAGGACGCTACCAGTGGATCACAAATTGAATATGTTTAGTGATTAATGGTCATGTTGATGTGGTATTACCGTGGATTATGTGGAATTATGCCCTATGAAACTCTAAGAGCAATATTTCATGGTATCCTGAACATGTTAGAGCCATTTCGCACTGTCGACTGGTCGCCGGAGACTTGGTCTCTCGGTGACCAAAACATAAGCATAGTCGCCCGGGCGACCGGCGACCAAGTGCATAAACGCCTATTTAAACTATTGAAAGTCACAGTCGCCATCGACCAAGTCTCCAGCGACTAGTCGACAGTGCGTAATGGCTCTTATAGTTTTGTTAACTTGTGCCTACAGTTTTCGTGACGTTTTCTTCTATTGTTTGAAGCTTGTATTCTTAGAACTTTACGTATATTTTATCCCACTATATTCTGGTATTTGCTTTGTTAACGTGTATCTTTATAATATCTGAAAACTTTTAAAACAACACACACACAATTTATGGACGACAACTGTATAAAATAACATTTTTGCAATTATATAAAACTGTGTGTGTGTGTGTGTTTATCTAGGTATGTAATTTAAATATCAATTTAATTGTTAGGTCCTGAATTCATATATGAATTCAGGACTTAACAAATAGAAATATATATATTTGCACGCCGCATGTGGCAGAATATGTCGGAATCGATAACCTTGTAAGACCATTGTACGTACCATGTTCTAGCAAATAAAGTATTTGAATTGAATTTAACAAATAGTTTTGTGCCTACCTACTTCTATTTTATAAACGCTTACCTACACCTACCTAAAAATAACATTCAGGTAGTTGTATTTTCAAAATCTATAAAAGTTGGAAATCAAACCCAAACTAGATGCTTGTCGACCGATAACCTCACTCAAACCACAAAGCTGCCACAATGTTTGCTGGAACAGTCTAGAACATTTTCTTTTTTTCTTTTCTTTATCGTAATTTTCTAAATTTTCTCAATTTTGGGAGTTTGCTTGAAAGTTCAATTTTCTTATCTGATGCTGCGACTTGGATAAGTTTTGCAAAAGTAATACAGACCTAAAATTGTGTTCTTTTAAATCAGTCTAATCAAAACTCATTTGTATAATTTTATACTTTGAAAGAAAAACTTTTTTTCTAGATTTTTTTCTCGCAATTTCGGTTGGGACACTTGGGACATAGAACATTTTAATCATGAAGCTTTTATTACGCGTGAAATATACAACGGCAGTATAAACAAAACTGAGATATGTTGAACCCTCTTGTAGTCAAAGCAATTGTACCTATTACTAGCTTAATAACAATAGTAAAGGTCACCTCAAGAGTAATACCCAAACTCGCAAATTATTAAAGTTCCAACCCTCGTATAAATATTTCAATCGGAATAGTTTTCATTCAAATTTCTTATTGCATATTCCGCATTTTTCAGATAAAGCTTGAATATAGGACAGACATAAAACATAAATAAGAATCGATTGTCAAAGACTCGCGTTGAATATCCTACAATAGAACGAGGCGTAAAATGCGCATATTTTGTTTGCAGACTTTGTAAAAAAAGAGTCGATGCAAATGAACAGAAGAATTATACCTACAGTTTACGATGCGGAATTCTCTTCTGTGAGTGTAGTTAAAATTTTCTAAGCAGTATTCCGCGGTATCCTCTTTATTACTCCCTTATCACCTATACACAGGGTGGTAATTTGAGATGGGGCATGAAGGGCAGCTACCTTAACCATTGTGGCTACAGGAAAACGTTCTTAGAAGACCACCCCTAACTTTTGGAATAATTTCAATCGGCATTCACAGATTTTGAAAAACAAGTACAGTCAGCGAGAAAAAGGGCTGTTTTCAAAAAACTTTTTTATGATGCCAATCGATCCTGTCTCTCATAAAGATCAAAAGACTCTTCCTGACCAACTGAGGTTGGAGTACTAGAAAAGTCAGAAATCGCAAAAAACTTAGATATTTGAGATGAGGTAGCAATAAGGGCAGCTACCTTAATCGTTGTGGCTAGAGGAAAATGTTCTTAAGAGATTTTCCATAATTTTTGAAAATATTTCGAACTGCGTTTACAGTTTTTGAAAATAAATTAATTTTTTTTTCGGCGTAATCGTGACTTTAGACCAAAATTTTGTTTTTCGTGATTTCTAACGTTTCTAGTACCCTAACGTCAGTAGGTCTAGAAGAGTATTTTAATCCTTATGGGAAATAGAATCGCTTGGCATCATAAAAAAGTTTTGTGAGAAGTGACCATTTTTTTGCCGACTGTACCATTTTTTTCAATATTTTTTGATGCAGTTCGAAATAGTGTCAAAAATTATGGCCAGTCTCCTATCAACATTTTCCTGTAGCGACAACGATTAAGGTAGCTGCCCTTATAACTAACCCATCTCAAAGAGTTTTTCGTTATTTCTGACGTTTCTAGTACTCAAACCACAGTTGGTCAGGAAGAGTCTTTTGATCCTTATTGGAAATAAGATCGATTGGCATCATAAAAAAGTTTTGTAAAAACAGCCCATTTTCTCGCTGACTGTACTTTTTTTTCGAAATCTGTTAATGCCAATTGAAATTACCTCAAAAGTTAGGGGTGGTCTTCTAAGAACGTTTTCCTGTAGCTACAATGGTTAAGGTAGCTGCCCTTCATGCCTCATCTCAAATTACCACTCTGTATATCCAGGCTATCATATACCTTACACACTTATACACACAACCATATGTACCCACATTCAACATAAAGAGCCTTAATAAAAAAAAACCTCGGAATCTTCATTTCAACTACCCACAAACGAGCGAAAAAGTCTAAACGGTTTGAAAAGAAAATACACGCTCAAAAGAACAAAGTACATAATAGAAAGACAATTTTGTTAAGATCCGATTAACTCCGGACTTCTTTTCTTTGTTTCTTTGAAGATGAAAAAGTAAAACATTAATTTAGCTATCAAGCGGATGAGCCGACTAATAGGCGCGGAGCTATGGTGCTGGTGAATAATCGAATGAGAGAAATTACTTCAAGTATTGACAAATGAAGTTGTAGAGAAAAATAGGTAACAATTGATTTAGTAATTAGATTGTTAGGAAATTGTATTGAAAACAATGTTAGGCCGGGACTATACGAATGCAAGTTCGGCCCCGGTCCCTAACAGTTTTAAGCCGTAGTAGGTACTTACGCTCCATATGCTAGGACGTTTTCCGCTTATTGGACAGAAGATTGAAGATTTTTAAAATACTTATTTTGTAGGAGTGTGCACTAAACCCAAGACTTTAAGGTTCGCTCTAGTGTTTGTTGTCACTAAACCAGTAAGACTATGTGTTAATCTTCGCCACGGGTCTCATAAAAGAGCAGAGAGAACAAGAACCGCTATAACCATTTTATTTACTTTTATAGCTTGCAAGCGAGCTCTGCAAGCACGGTGATTTACGAGACCAGCAGCTTGTAACTTTTGAAATCATAAAATAAGACTTTCTATTCATATAGCTATACATAAGCAAAGAATAGGTGGGGTGTCCGTGTTTTTGCCGAAATACTTAAATATCGAATTTCATTACGCCGACAACGATTCGCCGACGTAAGGTTTGCCGAAGCAATGTTTTCCCTAACTTGATTTCGCCGAATGATAATTATAAGCCACCATAATTGTTTGGCCTTTGGTTTTAAAATCATTCAGTTTTGTTTTAGTCGAATACTTATTTGGCTGTGGAGAAACCAGGTGTGGTGTTCCTCCAACCAAAGGGAGGATCCACAGCCCAGGCGGAGTATTGTGCCTGGCGGGCTACTGCCCAACGGTTGTTTTTTTTTTTTTTTTTTCTCTATTGGACTGCAGTAGGTCGTCCTAGGGGACGGTTTCTACGTAACCGGGCAGTTATTGGCGAGACCTGAAGGGTCTCCAGCCAATGGGGGGGAAGTAAAATACTTAACCTAAGCTAACTACTTGTACTACACTAACATCATGACTACCTGCAACAACAGCACTAAGGGCGACCCCTAGTAGGACTCGGACCTCGGCTTAGGGCGTTGCTGGCGTGGACATAGGGGGGGGGAGACAGCTTGATGAGGGCTGAATTATCGGGGTGAATCCAACGGTTGATGTTGGGAGGTTGTATATATACTATCTGCGTGTTAAATCTTGATTGCGCGATGTAGGATAGTTCGCATGTGGCGAGATAGATGCCGCAACATGGCTATTGTTTAATTTGCCAAATAAGTATTCGCACAACATTGCACAACATCGCACGACAGAATGTAATGTTAATCCGACTCAGCGCACCCCGACTACACGTAGTCAGACTCTGTCCTACCCTTAGAGTGTTATTTAAAAGCGTAGAGCCAGAAGCTCGCGAAGGAGGTCCTGAGTGGAACGAGGGCACGAGGCCGAAGCGCTGCCGTAGCGCTGGTAGAGTGTGCGAGCGAAGGGGCGACAAAGCAAGTCTTCTGACGGAGCAAACCCAGAAACACTTGCATGCTTGCTTTTTTTCTTGCTTGCATGATGGTAAAATGAGCCATCTAACACGTATAAAGTGGCCAATAGTACAGTTGACTCATGAAACAGTGGCCAGCAGACAAGTCGGCGTAACAAAAAGTTACAAAACATAATTCGGGACTTTAATCATTCGGCGTTTTAATTATTCGGCGAAATTAAAAATGGCGAAAGGTTTTCGGCGAGATAAGAATCGGCTAATAATATTTCGATATTCCAACAGAAAGCCGAATAGGTGACTATGCGACTATATACGTTGAGAGGATGGGCAGCAGCGCGATAGTAATAACATGCAGCAATCACCAAACCACCTGTCATGTGCGGTAGTAATGGCCTCATCCCTCATAATGGAATTAAATGCTGTGGAGTAGTGGTCGAGGTCTACAGACTGCTATGTACCTTTTCACCATGTTTTTAAGGACATTCAACTAAAATTAACTCGCAGAACAGGATTTACGCTACTGAGGGTAAATAACGATTTTCTAATATTTCCTGTCATCCTATTTATATTCGTCGAGTTAAAAGTATTGCATTTAATTAGATGAGTTTGTTTTGAACTTCGGGAAATAGAAGTGTGTTCCCAAAGAAAGTATTTGAAGATAGGGATTTTCACTTGAGTAAAACCGGTAAATATGATGGAAAATAATGAGGTCTTGAATTGGAGGTCTTCGAGTCAACGTCTGTGAGATTTAACGCATGGTTGTACTAACGACCTGGATTATCTCGACAGTTGATATGAAGATGAATTTACTGGCGTATTCACAGTTATCTATTAGTTATTATTAATAATCTTGCCTTAACAAGTAAATGTAGATGTGACTCCCGAGTTGAATTACGTAAGGGAAGCTATTTCTATTTAAATGACGCTCGCTAGTGAAACTTTTTATTTTTAGTAATTCAATCCCTCCCAAACATGCGGGCTGTTTTTTAGGATTTCGTAGTCAACAAGAAACCATTAGGCCTCTTGTTCACATCACGGTTTCTTATCCGAACGGCGTATTAGCCGTGCTGTAGAAAAATCGCGTGAGCTTGTACACGACACAACAAACCACCAGCCGAAACTAATTTATATCCATTTTGTAACACAAAATCAGCGTTGGAAAACTGTCATGAAATAATTGCTTGTCACGAAAACGTCCGGTGCCGTTAACAAACTCTCATAGACTGTCATACAACACTAATGTAAATCAAACCGTGCGCAAAAGAGGAGCAGCCACGGTGCATACGGCGGCGCAGGCGTGCCGTTGGGCCGCCGTGTTCGTCAACAAACTTCTATAGTAGTCCATACAACACTGATGTCCGTGCCTACACACGGCTAATTAACCGTAGGTTTTTACGGCGAAAAAACGTGTGTGAACAAGAAGCCTTATAGTTTCGCCATGTCCGTCCATCTGTCCGTCCGCCCGCAGCTTAGCTCAGAGACTCTTAATACTAGAAAGCTATAATTTGGCATGGATATTAATCACGCCGACAAAGTGTTAAAATAAAATCACGAAATTTTTTTTTTAGGTTTCCTTTTGTTCTCTTATAGTGGTGATGTTTTTTTTTTTCTCTTTTTGCTCATGGTGTCGGGACTTGTTGGATAGGTCTCTCAAAAATATTGCGGGTTTGTGATGACAATTTTTAGATTAAGGGATCCGTTTCTGAAATATTAAAGTGCTAATTTTGGTTAGAGTAAACTGTCCCCCGCTCCCTGCCAGCTAAACGGTTAGTTTTGCATATGTGAAACAATTCACGGTAGTAGTATATACAACGAATTTAATAGGAAAACTATCATCGCTAAGTAGGCTTTAAAAGTTAACGACTAATAGTCGACCAACTTATAAAAAAACTTGGAAAAGTAAAAATTTCGTACAAATTCCATTGAACAACAAAAAGCCCTCTTCTTAGTCCACATTATTGTGCAACTACGGAACTCAATTACTGCGCGTGGCCCGACACGCACTTGACCGGTTTTTTTTCCTAACACTTTACTGCGAGTTAAAATACCCAATATCTAAACGCTTTATTATGTATAACCGGTCCTTGTCATTTTCATGTTAATGAGACAATTGCGAAACAAAGCATTAAACCATTTCAGTTTTAAGACGTTTATGAATAACAGGGTTAACTTTAGTATCATGTAGTTTTCTTTAGGTACTTTCTTCTAAAATAACCTCGAAAATGGGTAGCTGTGACCACTTTTCTCCACACACATCATCCTGGTATGACGGTAAACCTGCAGTTAGCACAAAAAATCCTGCATACCCACTTAAAACGTTTAATTACATTTTTCTTTCATTCGGAATACGTACACATGATGTATAAATAAAAGCCCCTAGCTGCACGTCTAACTTTGCGACTGACCCTCGAAATACATTCAACTGGGCGCTTTGAAAGCATTTTGAAAGACTACAAATTATGTAAATTAAAGAAAACTTTTAGTCAGACTATTATGAAAATTAGAAATTCATTGAGAGGGACGGCGACGTTTTCAGGACGGACTGTTTACTGAAGCGTTTTATATAAACTGGAATTTCGATAAGATTCAAAAGGTTTACATTTTAGTTTAGTTAATGTACATTTTGTTTAGTCGCTTCATTGGACTAGTGGCAGTAAACATAGCTAGAGCTTGTGATCTCCGAAAAAAATCTATAGCCACGCAAAAAGCGTCTAATGGATTAATCTCTTAGTATTGAGCCTAATAATCGTAAATTACTATTATAAAGTTTATTGAAAACTTAGTCTAAATAACTCTAATAACTGAACATCTCTTTTTCTAAGTAAGTCTTCTCTCATCTAAGTTAACTTCACTTATAATCAATAGTAACTAAGTTCCATCTAGTTTCAATATACAGATCGTATGTACCAAACCGATAACCTAAGCGTACTGTAATCCCGTTATGCCGGTAATTATACACATTTGAGAACTAAGCGAGTTGTACATATTAAACGTAATATTATTTGCATTAACATTTCATTTTGACTCTACAGGGAAAACCGCATGATAATTAAAATGGACGAAATGTTATTGTGAATAGGGTTTACCTATGAACGGATAAAATATTATTATTATCTATACATATAAAAGGAGAAGCTGACTGACTGACTGATCCATCAACGCACAGCCTAAACCGCTGGGGTTAGAAAGTTGAAATTTTGACAGTAGGTTCCTTTTGTAACGTAGGCACCCTCTAAGAAGATATTTTTCGAAATTCAACCCCTAAGGGAGTTCAAAGTCAAGTCAAAGTCAAAGTTTTTTATTTCAAATAGACCAGATTACAGGCACTTTTAAAACGTCAAAACTAGGTGCACGTTAAATAGGGGATGAAAGTTTGTATGGAAAATCGTAACTTATCGGGTTCAACATTTCACGCAAGCGAAGCTGCGGGCGAAAGCTAGTGTAGAGATAAATTAATAATAATAGTTTAGTGATTCTCAGTATTTTAGTAGAGTATTATGTTAAGGGTACGATTTTATTGATCACCAATCAAATAGGTTTCGAATTCTGTAATTAATATGGTTTGTAGGTACTTAAAATGATAGATTTGTCACCAAAATAAAATCACATGACAATTACCTATGTCATCAAAAACTATATGCCTGCCATGCCTTAAAAACTATATGATCAAATTACTTGGAAACAATTATTAAAAAATATGATTTTTTATTTAATAAATGGTGGAATGTGATTGGAGAATTGTTTCTGCCACTCGCCGGGCGCTGCCGCGGCATCGTTCGCTTCGCTGGCTCGGCTCACGCGCCGTGTGGTCTAACCTAACCTACCCCTTTTAGCTGTCTTTTTGTAATTTTATTTCTAATAGCATGCTTGGCATGCATTGCATGGGGAGCTTAACCCCTCGATTCTCCCTTACAAGGGCTCCGCCCCCGCAGATCTGTATATTATTATTTGATAAATGTAAAAACTTAACCGAATTTCATATTCTGGTAACGAAATTCGGAAAAAAAAGAAAATGCTTTATAGTTCGGTACCTAATTTGGTGACATATACAGGGCTACTGGTAATTCGACGTATTCCTTGCACCACGTTATAGGGGGGCTAATATGCAACAAATTTAACCCCACATATGTTCTACGAAATTCAATGGATTTCGAGATATTGCAATGTTTATATTATTTTTAATACTACCCAGAATTCCTCCTTAAACATTATTTATTAATAAAATATCAAATTGATCGGCTTTGATTATGATATTAGCTTGTAGCTGATACTTTTACGAAGCTTTCTGCGTATTTAACTGTTCTTAATGACCATCCAATTGAAAGTAATCATTAAAAGTCAAATAAGTGGATTAGAAAATCATCGAGGTACACGATAAAGAATGATGTTTATGTCAAAAAATTACTATGACGCTAAGTGTACAAAATGCAAGACAAACATCCTTATTTAATCAGCTATCCAACGAGGTGCAGACGTTCAAAAAATATTTAGAAACTAATGTAAAAATGTCATAAAATACTGACAAAGGCGATTTCTGAAAAATCTCTACAAGCACGCAGGTGGCCCGTTAAGTGCAATTCATTGCATAATCCTCGCGTAGAGATTAAACAGCAGTCTGTCGGGCACCAACTGTCCTCTAAATGTCAGGATTAGATTAGGTCAGGTCGTTAGGTTATGTTTGGTCAGGGTTAGGTAGGTTAGGTTAGGACCTAAGTGTGCGAGGGAACACCGGGGTGGTTTAAGTCAGTAAGAGTCTGACAGACCCCTCTGCCCACCCCCAGGACGGAGGACATCCATGAGGATATCAAGAAGGCAAAAAAACAATGGTCAGGCTAGGTCGTTAGGTTAGGTCACGGTTAGGTTTAGGTTTGGTCACAACTTCGATGCCCTGGGATCTGGAGGCGAGGGCCCTCGCGCTGAGATATCGCCAAAGCGAGGAGGCGCTTGAGCGGAGTGGTCTCCGCCAGATCCTAGTGGCTGTGGAGGGAACGACTTGCGCAACCCAACGCAGGGCACGCCGCATTAGTGGCGGTAAGATCCGTAATGGAGGAGTGGCTGGAGAGGCGGCATGGCAACCTCAGCTTCCAAATGACGCAGGTGCAGATATCTCAGCGCGGGGGCCCTCGCCTCCAGATCCCAGGGCATCGAAGTTGTGACCTAACCTAAGCCTAACCGTGACCTAACCTAACGACCTAGCCTGACCATTGTTTTTTTGCTTTCTTGATATCCTCATGGATGTCCTCTGTCCTGGGGGTGGGCAGGGGTCTGTCAGACTCTTACTGACTAAAACCACCCCGGTGTTCCCTCGCACACTTAGGTCCTTACCTAACCTACCTAACCCCGACCAAACATAACCTAACGACCTGACCTATTCTAATCCTGACATTTAGAGGACAGTTGGTGCCCGACAGACTGCTATTTAATCTCTACGCGAGTGTTATGCAATGAATTGCACTTAACGGGCCACCTGCGTGCTTGTAGAGATTTTTCAGAAATCGCCTTTGTCAGTATTTTATGACATTTCTACATTAGTTTCTAAATATTTTTTAAACGTCTATACCTCGTTGGATAGCTGATTAAATAAGGATGTTTGTCTTGCATTTTGTACACTTAGTATCATAGTAATTTTTTGAGATAAACATCATTCTTTATCGTGTACCTCGATGATTTTCTAATACACTTATTTAACTTTTAATGATTACTTTCAATTGGATGGTCATTAAGAACAGTTAAATACGCAGAAAGCTTCGTAAAAGTATCAGCTACAAGCTAATATCATAATCAAAGCCGATCAATTTGATATTTTAGAGATAAATAGTGTTTAAGAAGGAATTCTGGGTATTATTAAAAATAATATAAAAATTGCAATATCTCGAAATCCATTGAATTTCGTAGAACATATGTGGGGTTAAATTTGTTGCATATTAGTCCCCCTATAACGTGGTGCAAGGAATACGTCGAATTACCAGTAGCCCTGTATATGTAGACTTATGAGAATGAAGTTATTATTGAGGCACCTGGTGTATTATTTCGAGAACGAAGATTTTACTCTAGGTATACATTATGGTGATCTTATTTTATATACGAATTTGAGCATTTCTTCTTGGCAACACTTTTATTCTGACAGTAAAAATATTTCGTAGAATCGATTTATGAAACAAATAACACATCATCTGTCCGGTCATGGACTAGCGATATTCTAGGTACTTATGTATCAACTATTCTAGTACACAAATACACTACATTCTAGGGTCCAATCCACTTCCCCGCTATTTGGCAGCCATTTTGCTTTTTTATTGACATATCCTCTATCATAAAGTTATGAAAATGTGAACTCATTGTATCGTAATATAAATGATAGACAATATTGTTGCCCTCTGAATAAGCCTATTTTTATCTCAGTAGAATTAGAGAGATATGACTTTTTTTGTACACATGTACAGAATATCTCAACAAAAAAGTGGAAGTGGATTGGACCCTAGTGTATAGTGAATTTGAGTACAAGAATAATTGTTATATAAGTACCTTAAATATCGCTAGTCCATAACCGGACACATTGTATACTTTGGTAACAAAAAATATTGTTAACCTCACCCAATATACCTCCTGTTAATACGTTAACCATTTAAAATAATTGAGTTAAAAATCGATAATATTAAAATTGGTACACAATAAACCGTTACAGTCCAGTGAATCTTTTTAAGGAATATTATGATATATTCATTTTGTACATTCACTGCAGTTTCGAGCATTCTTCGATACCAACGTGGTCCGGGTGGATAAATACATGGAATGTCAGGGAATATAAAACGATGTAACATTTTCATTCAGTATTCAATATTATACATATTACTGAACGGAGCATATTTGTATTTCATTGCTTAGTGAACCGAGATTATTTGCTGCACACAACTGGTAGAAGAATATAAAATATGTGCATTTTTTTAATGTTAGCCTTTACTACCTACCCCAATCCTGGGCACAGGCCTTCCGTTTTTCCACTTCTCACGATCCCGCGCTACTTCCTTCCAGTTTTCAACGAACGCATTTCATTCCACCATCTCCTGCGGGGCCTGCCGCGACCCCGTCCTACTGTCTCTATTTTTTCCCAATGTAAAAACATTTATTAGTGAAACATTGCACACTCACAGTTTCAAGAAGGTATATTTTTCTTAGCACGGAATTTTAGCGTGCGTGCAAAAATAGATTTACTATCTTGCTGACTCGTACAAAGCATTTTCTTTTACAAGAAAAATTCCAAGCATTAACCATTTTACTCTCGCCAATTCCCAAACTCAACACAATGCTGAAGCTAAATTCTCAGTAGAATCCCATAGCTGTCCAGTTCGTCTGTACCCGCCCCGGATAAATCAAACGTCACGCCGAAGATTTACGACAAGACACGAACATTCACGAAAATACCCTGCTGACTTAGCACCAGCTTAGACGGTAATAAACTCGATGGACGATGTTATAACTGAGTTGTTACATAATTTGGAAGACAAACAGCAAAATCCTATTCAAATTTTGGTGTAGAAGTCTGTTTTGTCGAGTTACGATTCAGAAACGTTTTGCGAATGAGATTTAAAATAAATTGTGGAGCTGTGTTTAAAATTAACTAGCGAATGTCAGTCGCTTTGTGTAGCGACAGTAAATGATTTAATCGCTTTTGAAGTTTGAAATAGTTTGTCTATACGATTAGAGGACTATTTTGGAAACAAATTTAGAATAGTGAAGACTATTATTGGGAAAATAAAATTGTAAAAAAAAGTATAGTAATGTGATTTCAATCTGAATCAGACAAAATGGATTAAAAAATCTTTTCAAGAAGTATGAACACACAAAGAAAGTTATTCCCTTTGAAAGATTAAATATACTCATTTAGTATTAATTTCGACGGGTTGATTAATGGCACCGTCCGATTTAATTCAATCCGATTTATTTTAATGTTACTGAGTCGGTGACCTGGCTATAAATTAATATATTTTGGTGCATTTTATTTTGAGATTATTAGGATATCAGACGTGTCATACAAATCGGTGTACAAATCTGAAATCAACTTTTGTACTCAGCTGCCACTTTTTTATTATTTGACTTGATCGCGTTTGACCCTAGAACGAAACTGATGGAAAGCGTAGACAAGATCTGAATTAGAGCACACGAGTCCAAGCAACAGAGATATAGAGGGATTCCCTTATACCCCTCTGACTCTCACATACACACTACGGATCACAGTAAACTGCTTGGCGGACTTTAATGTGACAGTTGTAGCTACAACCGTCACACTAAAGTCCGGCTGGCTAGCTAGCCAGGCGGACCGTATAGATCCTACCGCCAAACGTGCTGCGTTATTCCCAGCCTGCGGGGAGGAAGTTTTATATTCTAGCCCGTCCCCACACGGGATAACAATACTATTGTGACGGTACCAGGAAATTATTATCATATACAAATAATAGGCGTTGATTTATCAATAGAGATATACGGGGAATGATGTTGCTGATGTATGTAGCAAGCTAATAGCAAAATTATATGGCACCTGATGATTGTTTGTTGGTATTGAGCCTGGTGGGTATTCAACGCATTCCTATATTAATGCACGTAAATGTAATATATGTAAACAATGTATGTAAATATGTCGCAATGCGATAAATCTGTGATTTAGTAAACCGTAACTTACCGTCCTTTGTTTAGCTTAATCCTGAGGGATTAACTTAATACGCGTCGCAATATATCTACGAGTACAGTTGCTTCCCTAGGCTGTAACTAAGAAGACACTGCCAATTAGAACAAAGAGATTGAGAAACCAACGATACCAAAGAACTCGGAATGTCAACAGGCAATCAACTGTCTGTGAGCGAGTGCACCAGCTTCATAGACAGCTTGTGACAACCTCATAGCACAAAAAGATAAAGGGAAATTGAAATAACTACGACAAAGGTGTCGACTTTCAATATAAGAAAACAAAAACCAAACATAAAATAAATTCTACAACAACAACAATACGATTCAATTTTGCCAGAGATACTTCTTCGTAAACAATACTAGAACAGTTTCGCTAATTATCTCCACGGAAACCCGTAATTTCGCGGGCCTTTGCTTGGTATGTTTCTAGAAAATATCTTAATGTCGTTTGTATACTTTATGAGGTTGTAATAAAGATTACATTTGATTGTGATCTATTTACAGAGATGGGACTCTGTAATAAAATAATAATGAGATATTTTTCAAATTGTTTTATTGGAAAAGAACAAAGACTTCGCGGTGAAAAAAGTTGCAGTGCGGATACTAGCTGAATTATTAAACAAGAAAAGAATTCGAGACAAACAATTCCAAGTGTTCATTAAGAGTAACTATGCAGTGCAGTACTTACCTACATTATATAACAGGAAAACAAAAACATTAAGAAACTATCTTATATTCATTTGCATAACACAAAAAACCAGGGTTAAGATGTTGTAGTATTCAGTTATGATTTTTTTTGATAAGGCACTGTATTTGGAAAATTGCATCAATAGCAATGCAAACTTTTAATTGACAACTTTAACTTTGATAGATCGAACAAGAGTTTGGAGAAGGCAATCAAGACTTAGATACCCTTTGTTTAACTATTTACTTAACATTTATTTCTAAGAAAAGGAAGTCTTCAACTTTATTGTTTGAACGTCTTTAAAGAAAGAGTTCTAATTTTCGTTTTCTTACCATTGATACAAGCTATGCTTCTATGTGTTCTAATTCTCTCGTGCTAAGCTACATAGCTTATTCCGCGGTCAAAAAATTAGCCAATCAGCAAGGTTGGGACTGCGGCTGACTACGTAGAGTGCGCCGGAAGTACTTAAACATCATCACTCGTGGAGGCTCTGCACCCCTTTATGTGTTGATGTGGTTGTTTATCAAAATTCACTCTCAGTAGTCCAACAAAACCAAACTATCCTCCCAAAACATGAAAGCATTATTCCTTCCTAAAATATAGTCTCGCGTTAATTCGTTCGACAACGCCGGGGGCTTGGATAAACCACATGAATATGCATGAAGAGGAGCAAAACAAGACATTATGTGGAACAATGCCACCCCACACCTGGGCATGTGGGGACACCGGACGGGATCGCACGCCGATGTTAAACCTCGGACAAATATGACTGATTTATTGTTCCGACAAATTGGCTGCTGCATTTTGGCGGAAGGTTTTTGCGTCCGAAATGCAACCGGAGAGTGGTGAAATGTTCCAGCAATATTTTTTTAGTGTTGTGAAAATAGAAATCAGTTTGTTGTTTTTGTTGAGGGTCGCTGTTGTGGTGTGTTAAACTATCGGTGATATAGTTTAAATTTGTTACAAAAAAATCCTAACATTTTGACTGAGAACGAAACATTTTACAAGATTTTACTTTATTGGTTAAATAACTTAGTAAGTAAATACATTACCCTGATATTGAATACATTGTGTCGTACAAATGTTGAATTCCCTGAATAGTTACCGCACTATTCCCGAAATACACAGGTCCATTCTCAAATATTATCACATCACACTAATAATAATATAAATGTGAAAACGGATTAATGTTTGTTACTCAATCACGTATAAACGGCTGAAAGGATTTAAGGGAAACTGGATACACAGATAGACGTTGTTCTGAATTAACACATAAAGCTTTGCTATGTATACTTTTATCCGGGTACATGAATTAGTTCCCCTAGGATGCCAGTGAAACAGCGGGCAATAGCTAGTAAAATATAAAACAAACTATCCCACTATTCTTCTAACTCCACCAATTCTGTACACCTACTTGCAAAATGCTAGTACACACATACTCACAATTCAGTACGGTCCATTACGGAGAATTGTCATAATTCTCAGCACGGAGCATGGACCGAGTCCTAGTTTACGTCCGCGGACCAAACAAATTAGTTTCTGCTATGAAATAATGTCAAATGAGATTTTCTTTACGTCCGACACTGCGGTTTTAAGTTTCGGGGCACGAGCAATGACAAATTAATTTGCTGTGGTTCGTGGTTTTAGGTTGTATTTTGTTTCATATAATATGTATATGGTTTTAAACTTCTATTTACTTACAATTGTCTGAAGTTCGGTTACCAGGATAACAATATCTGTACGTCCACTGCTGAGCATTTGTGTCCTTATACACATATCTAGCTATCATGCTATAGCTATCATGAATGATTTTGAGAAAACATTGCCGCATCACTACTCATGGCAAACACGTTGGTGATAGCGGTATTGTTGTTATTAGTGCAGAGGAATGCTGCCCATTGCCTATTCTCTTGACATTATTACTAAGTCACCTTTTCGTTCCCTACGGGAAGACGCCCGCCTATCTCAGTTCGTTAATCCCATAGACTAATGCTCGGTTCCCATAGCCAAAAACAAATCGTTTTGCTAACCTATGCATAGTAACATTTTTTTGCCAAGCGGCATTAAATATACTTGTAAACTTACTTGACCTGTGATAGTTACTAACGTGTAGGGGGTTCCACTATGCAAAGTATGGGGTCTTTGCTCCAATATTGATAAAGAATCAAAAGTGTTAATTTTAACCAACAACGCTTGGTAAATCATAGGTATCAGGTATTAGGCAATTATTTGATAGGAACCAAAGAGTCATAGTGAAAATGGTTCTACTAGCATCGAATACCTGAAACATAAGATAGTCTCCTTGCATTGGATTCGCATTGAAAAGGCGGTTCAAAGCTTTATGTCAATATCATAATATTGAAACTGTTTCAGATATATCATCTGCATTCTACAACCCTTTGCTTTCAACAACATTTCCTGGGATTTACCTTTCAGATCTAACGCCCAGTCCCCACTATTTTCTTGGTACTGATTTACTTTAAAATGTTATTTTAATATTTACATGAATTTCTCAGAAATCCCTGTACTGTGGAACGGAAATAAAGAGAAAGAAGGATTAGTAGTAGTTAATACACACAGCAATTTAAATATTTTTTTTACTACAATATTCAGACTTGATTTTCAGCCATTACAGTGTTAATATGCTAAAATCATCTAACAGAAAGCATAAGGACCTAATGATGATAATTAGTATTCCTTTCATTAATCTTTTTTCTCCCTCACTGTGAATAGACTTCCCAAATGTCCCACAAGTCGTCAAACTGTTAAAACTAACGAGGTCATTACCCCAGCGATACATCCGCACACACAAGTCCGCACAAGCAAGTAAAAAGTGGAAACAATATCCAAACTCTCGTGGTAAAGTCTTTCCACGAGTACAAGGATAAAAGATTTTGACTTAAAATAATTATATTTCTGGAAATTTCTTGTCATCCAGAGAAAAAACTGTCTGGCTCGTTTACACATCCGTTGTCTAGGGACGAAATCTTTTTAGGGAGAGACTATTGAGCACCAGTGGTATCAAATAATCAAAATACTTTTTAAAAAGTGTGTTTTATTTACCTAATTATCCATTTGTTTCCTAACAGACTGCAGAAAATCCCACAGTCCTCCCAAATATCCCAAAAACCGTGAAACTATCAGCACTAACGAGGTCATCACCCTGACTATGCATCTGGCGCACACTTAGCCAGCCTCATTACCGTTAATGCGACTACGGTGTTATTACACCATTAGCTAGCCGGTTTATAGGCTTTTGTGCCAGTAACTTGCTTATCTCTTTGGCTTCGACGTGCCAATGGTCCAATAGTTAGAACTCGAACTACGTGTGGAGTTAAAACGTGTTCTTGTTGAGAAAATTGTTGCCTTCGGCAGTGCGTTCATTGGTAAGCGTAATATGAGTAATTCCTCCTTTATAATATTGAGAAGTGTTAGTTTTACTAGCTTCAAAAAACATAGATAATCTAGTCAAGTGAGTCAACTTAAGGTTATGATGCTATCATGATGATTACTAGATTACATTTACAATATTATTTCCAATTTGTAAGACCGTGTTCCACATTGGTTACCGACACGCTGTTACTAATTTGTTACATTTTCCATTTACCACACATTCCATAACTTTGAAAAATGTTTTGATATTTTCATTTAAAGATAACTGCAGTGGTGGTTAGTCGGTGACCTAATTTCTACGAGTGGTATTGTATTGTTTTTTTTAAGTGTTATGTTACCTTTTGTGCAAGAATAAAAACTAGAATTTTCTTTCGCATAATTATTTTCAGGTTAAAATAAAGATTATTTATTCCATTGGGTTTTCCTGTTATTTATACTCAGTGATAGGATAGGTTATTCAATAGTTGCTTCGTAATTAATAGTCTACAGTTTCACATTGTACTTGGTATATGTTAATTATGCTCAACTATTATTGGGTACTAAATACATTGGTGTTACAACAATAGGTACAGCTACACCTAACCCTTCGTTCAGGTGTGATGTTATAATTAAATTGTCAGGTAAAACGGTTACTTTACCAACTGTAGCTCAACTTTACATTTGGTTGGTTTCATAACAGCAATTCATAGTTACGTAATTAATGTTTACAGGAGCTTCACTCTCGTTGTAGTCTATACTACCGTACAAAGGATAAATTCAGCAACTGTTTTTTTTTTTATAATGTTTGGTGTGTGATAATGATAAGTTTAACTAATAAGGTTTAATTTCCTATATTCTAAAAATGCACTTATGATACTCTTTATTACTATTACAGTATAGTTTAGCTGACTCTATTTCGATGTTCTGGCTACTTATTGCAAAAGCAGTAACAATAAAGGTTGAAGTTTGACGAAACGTTTGGTGCAGTGGCTAAGCGATTGGCTTCTGCGCTACGGGTCGTGGGTTCGATTCCCACACGGAACAAAAATTTGTATGGCCTACAGATGGTTGTTTTGGTTCTGGGCATTTGTTTGTGAGATTTGTGTCTGTAAACGCACCCACGATACAAGTGAAATCTTAGTGTGATGCAACGTTTTTTTATAAAAAGAAGAAAAGTCAAAACTAGGTCACTTTACAAATATCGTCACTTGCTTTCATTCCCACAAAAACAAAAATCAAAACTCCAATGTTTTCATATAAAGACCTACACACAGAGTGTAGGTTTAGTTTTACAAAACCTTCTATTTTCACATTTTGGTGAACACATCGGTTAAAAGACAGTGCTTACCTACACAATTAGGTAAATCAAACTATTCACTGCGTTTACGAAAAATATCTATTTGTACCTATTTGGCTATTGTAAGCATAGCAAACCCTGACAATACGCTTAAAAATATACGTGCTCAGTGAATTATGGTGCCGCAAAAGCTGCTATTAATAATAGCTTCTTCTTCTCTCCTATCGGTACGTGCTACATGAAGATAGCAATATAGCGTGGTAAAAATTTTGCCAGTCAGCGAGCTTGGTAGCAGGGCTGACTGCCCAAGGTGCTTAAAAAGTTCGATAAATATTTGTCAATTTGCAACCTATAACTAACTTCGGCCTCCAATCAGTTTTCAATTACGATCACTACAAGTTCCTCAATCAGTGGCGCTAGTATTGACCGCTCCAATTGCACTGGGAAATGGGAATATTTGCACAAATCACTTTATTTACCGAAATACGATCGGATATTTACTGTTACATTATAATTTACCTCTAATATATTATTTACCTTTAATATACCGTGATGCGAGCTCTATTTTGAGGTAAAATATTTATTAATTGCATGTGAATATTCGAATATGAAATGCGCCAATTATAAAGGAATGTTCGGTGAAAATTTTATTTGTGATTATAGGCTTCGTTAAACAGGCTGTAAACGAATTAGTGTAATTCCTTCAAACCACATGATCTATTAATGGTATAGATTAACTCCGCACAGGATTTAGATTGATTAAAAGTAAAAATAACACTTTTTTCCCATTTTTTTATATGATAGAAAGTTTCGATGCCATGCATAAATGAATGAAGGCACGGTGACACAGCTGACGGGCACAACTAGCGCGATATCGTTCCACGCAGTCAGTTAACTTGGGACGCTAAAAGTGAATACCATGGTTCATTTTTTGAAAACTTTTGTTTGTTGATACTGAAAAAAACCTATGCAGGATTAATAAGTGTCACCAGTAGATCACGCGATTTGAAGGAATTACACGAATTCGTTTACATCCTGTATATACAAGGTTAGTCAGAAAGGGGGTACTAATCCGAAAGGGTGTTAAAGTACCCATAATAATGAGTAACTTTTGTTCTACAACTTTTCCCAAAAGTCAATAGTTTAGGAGAAACAGTTGTTCAAAAATCTAAAAAAAAAATCTCTAAAATCTATCCATCCCCAGTTATGATCAGCTGTGTTTACATTTTAGGTCATATTTGGGGTCATGAATTAGAAGCATCATTTTCTGAATTGGTAACTAAAGCAGGGACGAAGAATTTTTGAAAAAACTAAAATAAAAATCATTTTAATTGGAAAAAAATATATATCGAATTTTAAAATTTTAACACTTGCTTTCAAACATTCACCAGCGATACTATAAGTGGGCTTCGGATTAGTACCTCCTTTCCGACTAACCTTGTATATTTCCTGGTATTAATCGTGTGTACGTTTCAAAGTCTGCACTTCGAATATAAAATTTCAGCAACCTACGCGGCTGAATAAAATTGTAATTAAATTCATGAATAAAATGTGGAACCAAGCAACCCAAACTTTTATTTTTTCAACTGGTAACTTAACCTTATGCAATGTAGACACGGTCAATAGCAGAAGGCTCACCCCCTTTTTGGTTGAAATCTGATACCCTAACTGAAATGTAGGTATTTACGGTTAGGATTAGTGTGCTTGTGATGGTACAATAATTATTGGTTTCGATATTAGGTCTCTTATTAACAAGAAAAACGAAAACATTATAATAGGTTGTTCGGAAAGTCATTTCGTTTTTTCCCAACAGACTTAACTATATTTTTTCACAGCCATGTTCATACTTAAGCGGCATAATCATTATACATACTTTGAGCTGATATACCACGGCTTGCTTGTGAAAAAGTTCGATTGATTGTACGCAGTAGTTTTTGGTTGGTACCCTTTCAAACATGGAAAGTGAAAAGCAGCATTTTCGGCGTATTTTACTTTTTTACCAACGAAAAGGTAAAAATAAGCAGTTCAAGCAAGAAAAAATATATCCATGTATATAGAAAAAAATGTATAAACAAAATGCCAGTGTCAAAACTGGTTTGCGTAATTTCAATCTGGCAATTTTGATGTTAAAGATGCAACACGTTCTGGAAGACCAGTTGAAGTTGATGAAGACACAATAAAGGCATTAATTGATGCAAACCAGCAAAAAACAACTCGTGAAATCGCTGACAGATTAAATTTCTCGAATTCGACCGTTCAAGATCATTGGAAACGCCTAAGTTTAGGCAAAGCTCGACATAAAATTCAATTAAAACGAAATAACTTTCAGAACGACCAGTTACTTAACTTAGAATTAAGTTTTGACCTAATGATCTACAATTATTTCAGTTAAATTTCTCTACATTAAAGGTATGAGTTGGTAGCCGACTGCATGCAGCAGCAGCATACGACGTGTCGCTACGACACTACTGGTTTCTATGTATTTCTATGAAATACCTTCCGCAGCTAGCGACGCGTCACTCGACTACACGTCGTACGACCGCAGACGACGTGTCGTCCGACCGCAGATCAGTAGTGCCACCGACGCTGGAACGGCGACACGTTGAATCTTTCTCAAAAAATGAGTTTTTCCAATTCCGAGGATGACAAACTGATAAACCAGGTGGCCGAATATCCTGCACTGTACGATGCATTTCACAAAAACAAAAGATACGAAAGTAAATCGCGATCACTAATCCCAAACACGTCACACATCTTGTCTCACGGAACATTCAGAACTAGCGGCAGAATACGATGTGTCGTCTGCTGCAGCCATCTGCTGTTGGGTTCGAAATCATGACCGCAGTGACATGACGCTGCGACGTGTTGCTGCGACGTGCCGTAACGACACGACACGACAGTCGGCTACGAACTTGTACCTTAATGCATGCTTTTTCTCTTATTCCGACATAATTATGAAACCCATATGCATGCCTTATGGCATTAAGTCCGCCTTATGTGGTACGTAAGGTGGACTTAATGCTTTGAAGTAGTTCAATTGTGCGTTGAAGTATCAAATAAATAAATAAATAATAAACCCTACTATTAAGTCTATACTCGTACAAAAGTAACTGCCCTCTTAACTCTTAACGTTTTTAGTAAAAACACTCTAAAAACTTTGCTCCCTTATTTCGAAAGTCTCCAAAAGTATACAACGAGTTTTTATTCTTTATGTTAGAATTGCAACCCGCTGTAGTGTTGTTAAGGTGCTTATAAACTGGCACTGTAATTTTTGAACGGTGAAAAAGTCAACGTTTTGTGACAATTTCATATTGTAATCATGACCTACATATTTTCAGTAGGAAATGTATTGTCACGTTTAATGAAATAAGAAAAAAAATACGAATAAAACATTGACATTCTAAACCAATCTCTTATAGTCGTAAGAATGTTAAATTCATTCGCCGTTTCACTGTACTTAAACGATCTAATTTCGTCGATTGGGTCAAAACATTCGAAGAAGTAGAAGCAGGTAATTCGCATAAAACTCGGAACTCAATAATAATCAGGTGCTCATTCATAAAACAAGAATACGTAACGATAATAAAATCAGTACCTACATTGCAGGGCAAAGGCTTCCAAATGAAGGCATTGCCCGCAGCGGCTAAGCAAACTGCAAACTAGTTGGTGCTCACTGGTAAAAAATCATGCACCGGCCACTCGAATTATGTCCGTCTGTTCAGTGTACAGGGCACCTTACTTCACAAGTAGTTGTACAACTTTAGATTTACTGCGGCTCTTAATGTTTCGCCCGGCTCCGACGCTTTGTCGCCATCGCTGCAGTTTTGCATTCTACCCTCCAACGAGAAATTTTAAATTGCGTAATGCTCTATGATTGTTCTTCTTCGATGTTTTAATATTAAATGTTTGAATGTTTTTAATGGGGAAAAGTTATATTTGTGATTATTGTTTGCAGATATTTGTAGTTAAAATTAAGGAAAATGTTTGAGTTACGTGAGAGTACAGGAGTACGTTCTTGTCTTGCTGCCCGAAAGTCAATTCAACATCCTTGTTAAATTACCTTTAAGGGTTTTATCTGCGGATAATTCGAAGACTGTTGTTGCTAAAAGCTTGATCAAGTATTCATACTTTCAGTTGAAACTACAGTAAACGGAAACGAGTCGTTTCAATGGCCAGTATAATAGTCAACTTAAAAGATAATGCGTTATGTAAGCTGCATTTATTTATTTGTTGTAATAAATTCATGCAAAAGCGGATAACATTTAATACTGTTTGAACTCAAGCAAGTCAAGCATGACTAATTAAATTTTTGCCGCCATTACAAAAATCTTGCCGGATACCCCTACGTTCAATGTACCCCCAGGGGTACATGTATTCCGGTTTGAGAAACCCTGTTTTACGTACATAATTAGACAAGTAAATAGGGTAATACATTATTTGTATGTTTATAAGTTATTCTTACTTTAAAATTTGTACTTGGGAGGTTTCTTGCGGAATACTTGGTTTAAAACCACTTCACACACATTTTAGTTAAGTTTGCTCGGTTAAATTAATGCGGGTTGGCATTTTCCGTGCCTGTCGTGCTAGCGGCCCGGAAGTGTAAGTAAATGAATAATTAATTAATTAATGTAAGAAGTATAGGTTGTTGAACATAAATTATGTAATAAAAGCACGAAATAAGGATCACGGTATTTTATTTGGTATAAAATCCAAACGATAAGTTATACGTCCAGTAGGTCTGACAATCGATATAATTAGCTAAAAATAATGACAATACCCATTTATTGGATTTTGAACGTCAAATGATTGCCGCATGTAATAGTACGCGAGCAAAACTCAATATAATGGCAAATAGGACTGTGCTGATGACAATGAATAATAAAAAAACATCTTAGAATTATTAATTGGTAAATGTTACAGTGATTGGTTGCTGCATTAGGGGTCGTGGATTTGACGGATGACGAATCCAAATTCGTTCGCAGGAACAAATATTTATATGGCCTACAAATAGTGATTTCGGGTCTGGGTGTTTGTGCATGTGAGATTTAGTTAGTACCCGCACCCACGATACAGGAAAACATCAAATAGTGGGGAAACGTTAAATAATGTCATATTTAATTTGTCCTTGTGGAATTGATCTATAATATTTTTCTGTATCTACTAACAAAATACACATCTATCGTTACGAGGTTTGGGAGCTAGGTGCTACGAGTCTACGATATTCGCTACGCTTGCTACGATATCTCTAAAATGTGTCGTAGTGATGTTCTAATGGTGACGGAGTGTTGAGACAAACAAAAGCTTCACTTACGGATTTCTTGCTTTTATTTTACTAAAAGAAAATACATCTCTTCATAAGAGTCACATCTGTTGTATATACCGACGTATGGCTTTGGATTTTCAATGGCAGAAAAAATATATTTTCAAAATATTGCATGGTAACAAAATGCGATGCACATAGTAACGATTATATTCTTCATCGTTTTACCAAGAAAATAAACCTTGCAGGAAATCATTAATAGATTTTAAATATTGTATTGATAATTTATTTGTCCTCGATAACTGTTTCATTAAGTACCATTAACACTAGTTTATAAAACCTCCGAAAATAATAAAGACTTTAAAAAAAAGGTACAAAGTCGGTTGAGGAACGTATTAACATGAACATCCCGCTGGGTACATGACTTTTTTCCTGTTATTAATTGGTACATAAATAACTGGAACAAAAGAGTCTTTCTGTATGCTATTTTTTGTGTTCTGTTAACGTATGTACTGTCATTCTAGGTTTTACGAGGTAAGCTAATGTCTGAGTGAAACAGAGATTGATTTGTACGCTTACCTAGCTTTTGAGGTATACTAGCCTACATTGGATGTTGACTAAGGATAATACGGAGACGATGAACAGTAGTAGACATGTGTTATAATTTATCATCGTCGTTATTAACCCTTAAAAGTAGTGATAGCCTAGTTGTTGAAGGTTGTCTTCCACGTTTCAAGTTCGACGTAGCCCGCACCTCTGACTCTTTGAATTCATGTGCTGTTCAGTATTTCGTTAACGGTGAAGGGAAACATAGTGAGGAAACCTGCATAACTGAGAGGGCTTCAACAAATAAATGTTGTCGATGGTGTTTGTAATCTGCTCACCCGCACCAGACCATTGCTGCGAACTTAGGCCTACGCCTTCTCATTCTGAGAAGAGGCCCGTGCTCAGCAGTGAGACATCAATAGACTGTTTATGTTTATATCAATCTTTAAACAACATCTGAATATACCTCTTTGAATTAACCTACAGTGAACGGTGAAGGAGTATTGCCGTAATTATAATCATGTTGTTATCAGTACTTACGAGGACATTGTTGCTCTTACCCGCAGTAGATTTACTTCCTCTGTCATCTTTTACGACTCCCACAAGTGGGGAAATGATGTCTTATTCTGTGCCAGTAACCACACGGCCCAACCCTTTCTTATCTGCTCACACCATCAAGATATATGAGCGTGTACATATGATTACAAAATTCCTAATCCGAGCCATCATCCAAGTTATTTGACGTAACAACATACAAACAAGCTTACATTACTGCTAACAAAGGGATCTTTGTGCGGGACTCTTTTGTTCCAGCTATTTATAACGCCGGTAATTGCAAGCGACGCCACGGATTATGAATAGCTTGCATGCTAATCTGAAAGGAATACCGTATGAGTTGTTAACAAATACGGGGCAAGCTATGTTTGAATTGATTTTCTGTGTTTGCGTTGGGGATAAAGAAAACTAGAGCATAATGTTAGCGCGCAATATTCAAGTTTCACAAATGTCAACCTCTAATGCATATGTTGTGTATCGTCGCAGTCAGCACTGCATAATGAAACTCTATCTATTTTGTCAATACAACTAACTTGGCTATCGACGGGTTACAGCGTCACAAGTGGATAAAAGTTGGCTAGTCAACGCTCTAAAATAGATCTAGTTTGTTAATTCCTTCTTAGGATATTTTTTCTTTAACCCAGAAGGATCCATTACAAAACTAATGTCATACAAATAATTAAGTGAAATGAAATGACATTATTTATTCTGCAAATTGGATATTTAAAAATCACTTTTAAATGTCGGTTTGTTTTATTAAAGCTAGATATCGTCGGTGTTTCCTATTTGATTTCTTCTGAGAAGAAATGCCGAAACAAACTCAGGGGTCAAAATTTCTTCTATTTATGTTCGAGACGTATCAATTAATTGTTTTCTTATAGCTGTCGTGTGGTGTGAACCATTTTTATTAATGGGAATCAAACAAATAACATTAAATCTCTGTCAGAATACGTGTTTTACACATATAGTGACCAAACACGACATTGGCGTAAATAATAAGATTATTGTGTTGTATCGATACTTAAAAAGATACTTATACAGACCTAACAAGACGGACAAAAAACACCTGTGTGTAAGATATATTTAAGTTTTCTATTTTTGTCATCAAACCTTAGACTACCTGAACGCTTTTAAATACAAGGGAGGAGAAAAAGTACAAAGATATTTATAACCTTTGTTGAGCTTAGTGTATGTTTGGATGATACGATGTGAGCAAGATTTTATCAGCAATAATAGAACGTAGTACAATAGTGGTATTGTTTAAGTATACTTTTGTTTGTTGTTTTATTTATAGAATGTTGTCTTATGTTATGTTCGTTACATTTAAAGCAACAAAAATTTAATAAACATTTGGAAATTAAGCTCTTATTTATCTTCAAAGACGACAAACAACACAAAGGATGTTAGAAAATTAATTAATATCATCTGATTACAAAGAAACATCTCCAGAGGTAGCTTTCACAAACAATTGTCTGAAGGTAATCGAACTATCGGCATACTGAAGTCTATTATGTTGTGGTATAATTACGTTCATCTGATAAAGAGGTAATTGTGGCTTATCTCTGGAGGGAAAATGTGGGTGAGTGTTACTCAAGTCGATGTTGTAAGACACATTCAAGAACAGGTTAGAGGTTATTACACAGATTGCTTTTAGTTGGAAGATTAGAAGCATTTATATAGAGAACAAATTTTGTAAAATAAATCTGATTTTGCGTAAATAATGGTAGTCATTACATGCGCTGCTAAAAGAAGGCCGCTCATAAAACTTAGCCAAAACATTTGCAGCACGACAAGTGAAATAAGAAGTACGTTAAGTATGGAAGAAAAATACATGCTACCAGACCCCAAATAAGTTGGGATAAAGGTAGAAGGATGATGATTTCATACACTGCTAAAAAGCAACTCTCTCACTCCTGAATATGGTATTGAAAATTATCGATAGACTAAGTGTTACTAACATCTCCCTCATTGCAATGTAGAACCGTCCGCCATCACTTTTGTAATATAAACACCTAAACTAATTAGCGTCAGCTATTAAAGAATCACCTTCACACTTATCAACGGCTCGCGTGTCTTCGTGATCGTGACTGGTGATCACTGACGCTGTCTCGGCGATAAGTAAGAAATACGATGTGATGTGTATCACCGCCAGATAAGACAGCTATCCGTCTTTTTGACGGCGATAGATACACAAAAGGCCAGCACGCTATTATTTTTATTCGTTTAGATAAAATAGTTTATTTACCCTAAAACAACTACACGAGTGTTCGTATTAAGTAAAAAAAAAGGGTTTAAAACAGACTTTTTAAATCAACTGCTTCATGTGGCTGAGCGGAAGGTTCCTTTCCAAATCGTACGACATTTGGAATAGTGTTCAATACAGATGGCAATAAGATCGCCCCCTATTAAAAAGGAATGAATACCATGCATGTTAGACGAAATGTTAGTCAGCAATACCATGCATGTTGGACGAAATGTTAGTCAGCAATACGAATCTGCCTATCCCTTCGAGAATACAGACGTGACGTGTATTGTATTGTTAATCGTTTTATTATTATAGAGCGAACGATAAAATTCAAAAACTTAGGCACAATATAGCCGTTGGGTCCAGTAAGCTTATACTTTGGCTTTGGATGGCTTACTGCGGTCCTCCCCGGGGAATATTACGTTTGAAATATCACTTCTATTGTACAGAAAATAGAGGTTATTTATTACGACACATGGGCTCGTTGTATAGCGTAAAATAAAATTTATCTACAAACTAGTGTCACCTCATAGCGCTGCTTGTTCTTTGAAATATGGTCGTAAATATTTGATACCTATCTTGGGTAAGAATTGGTACCTAGCTAAAGTTGACGAAGGGTTAATGGCAGGCACTGCCTCAACTGCCCCGAGGACACGACACTGCACACGCTGCAGGCGTGCCCTGCGGGGGCGACGCAGCGCCGCGAACTAGTTGCGGCAGTCGGTGGTAACCTCTCGCTTCCGGCTGTGGTTTTGTCCATGATCGGGAGCGAGAGTGCGTGGGAAGCCGTCGCTTCCTTTTGCGAGAAGGTGATGGCGACCAAGGAGGGAGCAGAGAGGGAGAGAGAGACCACTGCCACTCTCCCTTCCCGTGCTAGGCAGCGATCTTCGGCCACCGTAGTATGTGACCTGCAGGCGGCGGGTTAGGGGAGCCGTCGCCCGGCTAGTAACAGGTCCGAGAAGGCGGCGCGCAATGTTCCTCGCGTGCCTTTCTGGAGGATGTGGGTAGCCCCTCAGTAGAAGATGTCCGCCAAGGGCTGGCGGACCGAGGCATGCCGGGGCGCGGCGGGGGGCGGTGTGCGAATCCCGCCACCCCGGCCAAGGGTCAGAAGAAGAAACACCGTGGGTTTGTAGCCAGTAAGAGTCTGGAAAAACCCTTCGCCTTCCCCTGGCGAAGAGCATTCAAGAGGATATTCGCAAGATAAAAAATAAAATAAAAAACCGGCCAAGTGCGAGTCGGACTCGCGCACGAAGGGTTCCGTACTGCAACTGTCTGTTGTATGGGAGCCCCCCTTAAATATTTGTTTTATTTTAATTTAATTAATTATTTTTAAAGTGAATATATAACTAGATATTCTGTGAATATTTCAAACGTCTACCTGTTGCCATTATCAATATCGAGCAAAAACGAGCAAAAAATCACGCTTGTTGTATGGGAGCCCCCTTAAATATTTATTCTATTCTGTTTTTTAGTATTTGTTCTTATAGCTGCAACAGAAATACATCATCTGTGAAAATTTCAACTGTCTAACTATCACGGTTCATGACATACAGCCTGGTGACAGACGGGCAGATAGACGGACAGACAGACAGACGGCCAGACGGACAGCGGAGCCTTAGTAATAGGGTCCCGTTTTACCCTTTGGGTACGGAACCCTAAAAAGGGTTAATGGGAGGCAGGGAATAAAAAAATAACTAAGAAGTTACAGTAGCTGTTTAAAATGCAAAATGTATGAAAAGAGCCTCCACGAGTGACGATACTCAAGTACGTCCGACGCACCCTGAGTACCCTGAGACCACTCACTATCAATTTTGCTGACTGGCTAACCATCACGGCAAGAGCTATTCTCGTATAGCTATATACGACACGCGAGAAGAAGAAAAATAAAATAAAATGTTAGCTTGTAACTGTCCCACTGCAGGGAAAAGGCCTCTTCTCATAAAGAGAAGGAACGAGCATTGATCAAAATTGATCAAAAAAGACAAATACAAAAGGAAAAAATCTTAGTATTATGATTGTGTAGGTAAGCTGAAATTTTGTTGTTGTCTTGAAAAACGATAGACACCTATTTAAAGACTCATAGCAAGCATTTTGCAAATGTACTCTACGAAAATACGTAGGCAATGTTACAATTATGCGTTTACTTATGTCGTGGTATCGGGTAATGATAAGTAATAGATTTAGTTATTAAAAAAACAGCAATATTTGTATAAAAACCTACATAATTTAAAAATATCAATCATGGTAGCCCACTGGCATCGGGAACAGGGTCCAAGCTAACGGTGGTCAGCGCGTCAGAGAAAGGAATCCTAACAATACGCACCATGTCCAGGAATACCGCTTTCTGTATCTAGCCTTTCATCCAGTCGCCTAACAAGAGCCACTTTAGATGTTGGTTGAGGCTTTTGGCTATAATACAATTGGCCCTAACGACTATTGACACAATAAATTCTGAATCAACATCCCACATGTCGATAGCGTCGTGTACCAAATTAAGATATTGAACTGTGTGTTGAGTTGCTTTACTCATTAAAACATGAAAAGAAGGATGGTTTGGAAGCATGCGCCTACTATACTACAAAAGAAAAGAAGGATGGTTTGGAAGCATGCGCCTACTAGGCTACAAACAAATTTTTACAATACGGTTTTCCCTTAAACCATATTTTATTCTAGGACTTGAAATGTAGTCCAATAGTTAGAAGTCCCGGTTTCCAAAAATAGAGTAAACTATTGATCGAGTGGGATCGGGAAGCGAGGCCAGGCTACATTTAGATATAAGCGACCAATATTGTGCTTATTGTATAGTGATGTGGCAAAAAGGGTTATTGCTTCTTGAGAAATATTGCAATAAATATGATTGAAGAACGGTTTGGTCCTAATGTATGGAGGTAAATAAAGTTGATAAATGTAAGCGTTATTTTGTGTGATTTGTGTCATCAACCAAGTCGTAAGGGACATTTGAGAGTTATTGTCCTTTCTCAGCATTGGCAAAGGTCCGTTTCGCTTAAAGTATGCGTTTGACAGTTCCTTTACGTATTCATGAGTTCACCCTTGTAGAAAAATAAGGTCAAAAAAAATGATTTGTTTGTGTGGTCACTTAAACACTGTTTTTACCACTAAACAAATATTATATTTTCTTTTGAAAACACATGCCTTTATCTTTTCTCTTCAAGCGGATGCTTATTGACTCAATCTCACTGTAAAATATCTAAAAAGAGATAATAATATTGTAGTCAACGATAACCACAAAAAAAGTAAAGGTCATGTCATGTTTTATATAAAACGCCCTTTTCAAATCATTGACTTATTATTTTCACCAGAAATGAATTATTTTAGCTGAGGGTCCAAAGTACCCTTGTTCCTTTAATCTGGCTTACTATCCTTTAATGTTTCCTCGGTGATGCGATAAAAATAACAGAGTTCAGGAAAATTACTTGAAAGCTTCCCCGAGAGTCTAATTCAAAACGGTTGATATGAACACACATACCGATGTTATGTTTATGTATAGTTACAACATTCTCGCCGAAGCAAATGTTATTACATCGAAGACCTAATCTTACTCAATATCAGGTTTTGTAGTGAATATATGTTTCAAATCTTTACCTCACAACAGACGGTTAGGTTACAAATTGTCGCGGAGGGATATTGTAATTTTAACCTTATATGCATTCTAGGATTTCTCCTGTATCGTGGCTGCGTTTACAGACACATATCTCACTTGCATAAATGCCCAGACCTAGAACAACTACCTGTAGGGGTTCCCTATCCATTTGCATAAAATTTTAAGACCTAATATAACTTAGCATAATTTTGTTTGGCATAATTATATTTTCGCATAATATAATTACGCATAACAGCTTACGCATAATTTTTTTAAGCATAATTTCTCTAACCATAATAATGATTAAGCACAAAGTTCTAAAGCATAACTTTTTTAAGCATAATATCCTAAAGCATAAATTTATTTACGCATCATGATATTAAAACATATTTTTATAGGTACCTATACGGTAGACGATTATTCGTCACCTACTTTCATTTTCACAATAAAAACTTAAGGGGATGTTTGTAAGGTTGAGGCTCCAAAGCAGAGTCGACGGAGCCCCGCTGCGCGGGGCTCCTATTTCTGTCTGCAGGGTTTAAAGTAACCTAACACGAAGGGGATGACGGGGGCTTCGTTCGCTCGCTTCGCTCGCTCACTCTAGCCCCCATCATCCCCTTCGAACCTAACCTATCCGTGTCGATGTGCGCCTGCGACTAGATTATTAGACAATGGTAAAAACATTTCTGATTATCATAACTAACGTTATGCTAATAGTCATTAGGCCTACTAACGTTATGCGAATCAAATTTATGCCAAAACAAATTAGTCTTTAAGATGATTATGCCAACATAAAATGTGTGCCTAAAAAAATTATGCCAAAATCGTTATGCCGAAGTATATTAGGACAAAGAACAATATGCGAAAAGAAGTGATCCCATCTGTAGGCCATACAAATATTTGTTCCGTACGGGAATAAGATCGAATTCTCAACCCATAGCGCAGAACCCAATAGATCAATCACCCACTGCACCAACCGTGCCGTCCATACTGAACGTAGTCTGCAGAGATAATAATTGATGATATCATTATACTGTTGCTAGTAAACACTGCTGCTTCTTGTTTATACAAGCTTAGTTTTAGTATATACTAAACCTGAAACTAGTTTGTTCAGAATCACTAGGAGAATCGATTGACATATTTTTTACAACACATTCATTTTTTTTTTCATAGATTTCAATTTTGTTTCAGTAGTTTTCTACCCATAACAGTTGACGGGAATAGACTCCTTGAGGCTTGAGACGGTCCTCTCGGTCAGTTTCCGTGTATTAAACAACCCCTGCATAGCACATCTCAGGAATTTCACACTTTTTTAGGGAACTTAACGCGACATAAACTAAGGTGTAACTTGGAGATTTACTAAAAATAAACACATATTCAGGCAGTTCTGATGAAAATCTTGTTGGGGTGTCTCGGTTTTCGTATAAAGTAAAAATAAGGTTGTATAATAGGCATATAATGGCATCCATAGGGAAATGTGAAATGTATGAGAATTACATTGTTATAAAGGAATTACTAATGTTTACCCGTATACCAAAGAAAAGGTGACCAAATTAATAACATACGAGTACAACCTGTTTAAAAGTGTTTAATTATTTATTTAAAAAACAAAAACTTCTATCATTACAGAATACCCATAATAATGCGATAGGGTGGTTCTTAATTTATGTTTTATAACTGGTTACCTACATAATACATTTAAAGTTATTCTTGCGAATTCATTCCTTTCTTTGTTCATGTTTGCTCGTTTCTTTATTTGAACAAAAAAAGCTTATTTTATAACCTACATGACATGCAAAAAAGTGTAACATAGCCTATAAATTATAATCCAACATGACGTTTCTTTTATTTTCCGATAACCGTGACTAGATATGTCAAAACCATGACTTGTACTGTTCCGGCATACCGCATGCAATTCGCATGTGACTGAAATGTTGTGAGTTATGAGTACTTACGAGTTGTTTCAACGGAACGTCACAAAAATGCAAAGTTTCATACAAACGGGAGAGGATTCAAAATAACTGGCTGATCAATAGTGTAGATGTTAAGGTTACACTAGGATTTCACATTTTTTACATACACAGCACATAATAAGGGTATAAGTCCTTTTAAAGGGTATGAGAGGACTTGTACCCTTTTTCACTAGCGGCACAGATATGATCCTTCTTTTTTCTCGTGTCGGCACGAGCTATACAAGAAATTAGATTATATTTTCAATAATTGACTTCTATGGATACTTCTATGGAGGAGCTCGTGGTTATATAATTACAGCCGCATAGACCGATCTTCCGGGTTAAGCCACGCTTGCCGAGGTTGGTCTGTGGATGGGTGACCATTTACCATAGCGAGTTTCCTCCGTGCCTCGGAAAGCACGTAAAGCCGTTGGCCCGGCTGTCATTTGTAGATCTTTGACAGTCGTTACTGTTGGTCAGAAGCCAGAAAGTCTGACAACCAGTCTTACCAAGAGTATCGTATTACCCAGTTACTGGGTTGTGGAGGTCTGATAGGCAGTCGCTCCATGTAAAATACTGATATTCAGCTGCATCCGGTTCGACTGGAAGCCGACCCCAACATAGTTGGGAAAAGGCTAGGCAGATGATGATGACTTCTATGGATACACTTTGATGTAAAAAATATGAGCATTTCATACACCCATACACATTTATACGTATAAATTAAATACATACAGAGTATGTACTCAACACATAAATCTACTGATGCGTTACATTATTTGGTCTTCACACTCGATTAGACCCAAGAGTTAGGACAAACACAAGAGAATTTTATCAGCTTGCTACTTCCAAACTTTGTTATGAGAGCCGGGGGTTTAAATAGACCCCACCCGTCGGCTTAGGTCATATTATAATATTGAATGTTAGTTTAGGCAGCCAACTGTGATGGGGGTAAAATAAATAGTCATGGGTAATTTTGAATAAAGGGCATTGAAGGAGACATAATGTGAATACTGATAACGTTAAGTGGTATCGTGTTATTATATTTTAATGTTTTGTTTACTGTGATAATTAAACTCCGCCTCGTTGGTTTAGTGGTCGCAAGTATGACCGCTAAGCGTGAGGTCTTGGGTTCGATCCCAGGTCGGACAAAGTGTTACCTATTGGGTTTTTCTGTGTGGAATTTCGCAGTAGTAGCCCGGAGTCTGGATTTTTGCCCGGACTTAAACATAACGGCGAAATGGATGTATTATACACCTTTGCCCAACCCTTCGGGGAATACAGGCGTGATGTTATGTGTATTATTAAAGTAATTTCTGAAGGTTGAATGTCTGGTGGTGAATAAAGTGAAAATATTTACAACACTGGCAAGTGTAAATACAGACGATACGAGACAACACCGGTTTTTATTGTACGTGCTAAGCATTATACTTAACGTAGGTATAGGGCCTGTCTTTGTATAATGGCCTGCTAGATCATCTCGTCTGAAGCAATAAACGCATTAGTCAGCTACGCAGTCAGCCGAGTCAATCAATCCCATGTGTATTTGTCACGGTAGTTCAATTATCGCACCCTGCGGCATCTCAATGTTATGTTTGATAAGATAGGTACTTATTATCGCTTGTCTTAAAATCAGTACTCGTAGCCATTAGTTTCAACATTCTTCTCAATTTAATTCATTAAAAAAATATAATTAAATAGACTGCTCAACTGTCTTAAACCATTTTCCAAATCAAATACAACAAAATTCACAAAGGAACCTCAAACGAACATTCAAAAATTCACAAAGGATATCAGTACACCGTACAGACGAAATAAAAGAAAAAGAATACACACACTAGCGTCCTGCGCCCGGTGCACCCCCGACTCGCCGCGAACTATTCAGAATGTCTGATACATATTTCATGCCGTTCAGCCGAATCTACGCTCCGACACTTGGATTATTTTAAAGATATACCGTTTGCACCGCAAACTGTATCATTGAAATTCTGAAGGTTTAACGCGGTGAGTATTTGCTAATTTTGCGTTTTGCGCCGTTGGAATTCCGTTTAAGATGGTCTTGATTTAGTCTCACTGTTGTATAATAATTCGGAATTTAAAGCTGAAGCCTCCATAGCGAGAAATCAATGTTCTTACTTTCACACATTTCTTTATTCAAAACACTTGACGAAAAACGCCAAATACCCACATAAAGAGACACCCAAGCGACATATTCTACTATTCCTACAGGGTGTTAACGAATTCGTGTAATATAAGTTTTTAAACTGACATGGTCACTAACACAATCTTTAGAGGTTAAAACGGGATATTTACCATGTTTATTATTTGATGTGAGTTTCCGATATTTCGGCACCGTTACAAGCGCCATGGTCACGGATGAACTGAAGTAATTGCGGGTGGGTGGATGTTTATGAGCAGACGAAACGGTCTACCCTCTTTCTTGTTCGTTTTTTGCGTTCGACGCCACTACCACTGTCACTTATGTCACTCACAACTCGATTCTGTTCCCGACACACAAAACTCACTGTATCCGCTCGCGAACTTTTTTCAGTAGTTTTACGGTTTTTACACAATTGAACCACTGGGTTCCAGGTCCTCGACAGTTGAAACCCATCCTCCCGGTTGAAGTTCTTATATTTGGTAATCTCTATCGCTTCTCTTACCAGTCTAGGTAGATAGTGGCGTTCTGTCGAGATGACCTGAGGGCTATGTAACTCAATCCAATGGTTCGGTCCCGATTCTAAAAGGTGTTGAGCTATAGCCGATTTTTGGACGTCATTGTTTTTCACTGCCCTTATATGTTCCGAAATTCTACAAGCTACAGTACGTTTTGTCTGACCGATATACGACTTTCCACAGCTACAGTCTACTTTATAAACACCGGGTTTCTCCAACGGAAAGTTGTCCTTTGGTGAACGCAGCATCTGAGACACTTTCCTGAACGGAGTGAAGATAGTCTTTACTGCATATTTCCGTAGAATGTTTGCAACCTTATCTGTCACTCCCCTTACGTACGGCAAAAATGCTGGTTGCCTCTCAACGTCGTACTTCCGGTGTTTATGTGAACTTTTTTGTCTACGCTGTGCGATCCTTGCTGTATATCCATTCCTCTGTAGGACCTTCTGTACATGCGTTAGCTCACCTTGTAAGTGTTCCTCGTCACATAGATCATACGCGCGGTTGGTGAGTGAAGTCACTACAGAGTTTAGCTGTCTGGGATGGTGGTGTGAATCAGCGTGTAGATATCGATCCGTATGAGTCGATTTTCGGTAGACTGAGTGGCCTAGGGAACCGTCAGTACGTACCTGTATCTTCACGTCCAAGAATGGAAGTGTCCTCTCGTTTTCCATTTCGTAGGTAAATTTTATTTTGCTGTGTATGCTATTTAGGTGTGCTAAGCATACTTTTACCATTTTTCCATTCTTGGACGTGAAGATACAGGTACGTACTGACGGTTCCCTAGGCCACTCAGTTTACCGGAAATCGACTCACACGGATCGATATCTACACGCTGATTCACACCACCATCCCAGACAGCTAAACTCTGTAGTGACTTCACTCACCAACCGCGCGTATGATCTATGTGACGAGGAACACTTACAAGGTGAGCTAACGCATGTACAGAAGGTCCTACAGAGGAATGGATATACAGCAAGGATCGCACAGCGTAGACAAAAAAGTTCACATAAACACCGGAAGTACGACGTTGAGAGGCAACCAGCATTTTTGCCGTACGTAAGGGGAGTGACAGATAAGGTTGCAAACATTCTACGGAAATATGCAGTAAAGACTATCTTCACTCCGTTCAGGAAAGTGTCTCAGATGCTGCGTTCACCAAAGGACAACTTTCCGTTGGAGAAACCCGGTGTTTATAAAGTAGACTGTAGCTGTGGAAAGTCGTATATCGGTCAGACAAAACGTACTGTAGCTTGTAGAATTTCGGAACATATAAGGGCAGTGAAAAACAATGACGTCCAAAAATCGGCTATAGCTCAACACCTTTTAGAATCGGGACCGAACCATTGGATTGAGTTACATAGCCCTCAGGTCATCTCGACAGAACGCCACTATCTACCTAGACTGGTAAGAGAAGCGATAGAGATTACCAAATATAAGAACTTCAACCGGGAGGATGGGTTTCAACTGTCGAGGACCTGGAACCCAGTGGTTCAATTGTGTAAAAACCGTAAAACTACTGAAAAAAGTTCGCGAGCGGATACAGTGAGTTTTGTGTGTCGGGAACAGAATCGAGTTGTGAGTGACATAAGTGACAGTGGTAGTGGCGTCGAACGCAAAAAACGAACAAGAAAGAGGGTAGACCGTTTCGTCTGCTCATAAACATCCACCCACCCGCAATTACTTCAGTTCATCCGTGACCATGGCGCTTGTAACGGTGCCGAAATATCGGAAACTCACATCAAATAATAAACATGGTAAATATCCCGTTTTAACCTCTAAAGATTGAATTCGTGTAATTCCTTAAAACCACATGATCTACTACTGGTGAAGACAGGCCCCGCACGGGATTTAGCTTGATTAAAAATACAAATTAAAAAATCTTTTTTTTTCATGCAGCTTTGTTACCGATCGTATCTAAACCACCTAATAAGGATTCAGTAAAAAAAAAACTTTTTTTGCAAAAAAATAATTTTATTTTTGTGAACGTTTCGATGCCACGCATAGGTAAATGAATGAAAGTACGGCGACACGGCTGGCAGGAACGACTAACGCGATATCGCTCTTTGCAGTCAGATAACTCAAGGCTATAAAAAGACTCAGAAATAGAAAACGAAAAAAAAAATTTGAATTTTTTTTTGGTTGGCTTTCAAAAATTCTCATTTAGGGTTAATCTGTGTCACCAGTAGATCACGCGGTTTGAAGGAATTACACGATTTCGTTAACACCCTGTATAATTACTTTTAATTCTGCAGGCCAACTTTATTGCAATTCTTGTGATCGGGTATTGTAAACCAAGTTCGATCTAGCGAGTCACGTTAAAGCTCATGCTAGAAAGTATTTTTTAAAGCTCGCCACTATCGAAATCGATAAAGGCGACCCTATAAAATGATGTCTATATTTGTGAAAGATTGTAATGTATGAGCCATTGTTTGTTTACTGTCTACATTGAATCGAAACAAGCTGAGCCATCCAAAAGTACACTGCACGCTTCTTTACTCAAGCGCACTCTGTTAGCAATATTTACTTGTAGCTGAGGTAAGAGAGCTCTTCTCGAGTGTCCGCTTCGAGCTATATCTGACCGCAGACTTCATGTAATAATTCTGTTGTTCCTCTATTGTAAAATATATGTCTTTGCGTGATGAAAACAGTCTGTAATGCTTTTGAAAAATGTTCGTGTTTTCCTGCATTCACGATGTTTTTCACTTTAAGCGGAAGTTTAAACTCGGCCGATATCTGTGTAAGTGCATCAACTTTTGTCTAAGATACGATAATATTTTCATATTCATTTTATTATTTTATAGAGCATACAAAGATTTTTTGTTATGAAATATGCTGTTCTAGGCACACAATTTGTCGTTTGGAACTGGAATCGTATGGTTTCTGTTCAATAGTACAGGAGCCGGAACTGAACCGCAATCGTTTAGCTCGGGCCTAGCTCATCCGTTTGATACAGAGGTAATTTAGTTAGGTAACTCAGGCTGGTGTTCACCAACATTAATTCTCTGGTTAAACAAACGTTTACCTAAAATTCTAGTACATTTTTCGTGTAAATGTTTGTTTAACCAGATAATTAACCTTGGCAAACACCAGCCTGCCACTTCTTACGACTTTTTTCGGAGAGATAATTGTCGATTAATCGCAAAAAGTGTAAGGTTATTTTGGTACAAGTACATAATCCGTTTCTCCAAAACGAATTTACACATTCCATGGGAGACCATAATAATAATAAATCATTTTACCCCTCTGGGAAAGGCGTTACCTCATCATGAGATTAACGTAAAACCGGAGGGAACATTAGACTAGCTTTCTACAACCCCATCATATAATAAAAAATGTATCATGAGGTCTACTGAAAAGCTTACAAACCGCAGGGCAGTTTGTGGCGAGCTGTTGGTGAGTGGCGACACTGCGTACCTTATTGCCTCAGAGAGTCGGTCAGGGCCTCGTCTCCAGTTTGCCTTTATTGGCTGGCTGGAGTGGAACCCCAAGAGTGCCCGCAGGATTCTCAACTCTGTCTTGCCTTTATCGGCCGGCCAGAGGGGGGCCGCCAGAGCTATATGCTCGGGGGTGGAAGTGTCTAAAGGCGTAATAGCGGGGAAACCCACTCCGGGTCTCTTAGACCCGCGACGGCGAAACCGGGGCCACACCTCTCTACACCTCTAGCCGCTCACACGTCTGTTGCCCCCTTCGCCTATGTACTGGCGGCTTTTCAGGGGGCCCAGCTAGTGAGCTGGCGAGTCACCGTCTGCCAACACTTCAATTTTAAATGTTGAAAGGCAGACGCCGTTTTCTTCCGGCAATAGAAGTTATCAGTCCACCTAACACCCCTTCCCATAGACCAGATATTTTTCACCACATTTTACAATAGTTTTGCACCCACCTGGGACGGTCCATGACTGTACTCCAATAGTGCAGCCGTGAATAGTCCCGGGTTGGTGCCCCACCCCATTTTAGATTAAAGCTCTCAAAGGGGCCTCTGCGCGTTGGACCTGTGTCCCCGTGTATGCCTTCCAAAGGACCGGACATCTTCCGCACGGAAGATGAGCCGTGATGTCCAAAGAGATACAAATAATAAATCATTTATTTATTATGTTATCCGCATTTCTCACACAGCTCAATTAAAGTTAAAAAATGTTTGTATAAAATTCCACTAAATGATTTAACAAACTATTTAAGCATTTTTCTGTCATACTCTTGTAACTCTGATAAAACATGTATTGAAATAACTAACTATCAGTTATCCCGTATCTGTAACACAAATTATATTGCTTGTATATTTAAGTTTACCAAATTCACACCAACAACATTACACATCTTCACACTGTACACGGAAAATTGCCATCGTTATAATAAATACACAGATATATGCTCCTCGTACAAAAAATTTGCGGTCAATAGGCCTAAACGTAATATTATACAACACTTTTGCTGTTTCCCTCGCATGTCAGATTCCCCGGAAATAGTTCATTTTTTTGCGCGACGCTTAAAATCTCCTAATGTTTGACTTTAATACAGTTACAAACGAGATTGATTCTTTTAGTAAAACTGAAGCCTACATCTGCAGGCCTGAAACGTGCAAAAATTTCCTTGTCGATACAACTACATCCATTAAAATACTACAATTAAATATTCGTAGCGTTGTTTGCAATTTTGATAGCCTTAGAGTGTTTCTAAGCAGCATTACTATTGCATGCGATATTGTTATTTTATCGGAGTGCTGGTTAAGTGCGTCAGTGAATATTCCGCCACTAGAGGGCTACACTGAATACCACTCAAGCGCGCCCAAAAACCAAAATGACGGCGTCATTGTATATGTAAAAACATATTTGCCCCACTCAGTTACCGAACCCCAGTTTCCTGAGGCTAGTTGTTTATTGTGTTACTTGAAAAATATGGATTTGTGTGTAATTGCTATTTATCGTTCACCCTCTGTGCGGAATATCGACAATTTCCTTAATGGTTTAAACACTGTGCTTACCGCTACGTCAACTCATAAAAATGTTGTTGTAATGGGCGACATCAATATTAATATAATCCCGACTAATCTAAATCATCAAGCAAATGAATATTTAAATCTAGCCGCCAGTCATGGACTCCTCTCCTCGCATCAATTTCCTACTCGTGACACCAGTTGTTTGGATCATGTGATGATCAGGACTGATTTAAGTGCTACTACGCTAGTCTTTGATACATACATAACCGACCATAAGCCAACCCTTCTCAATATTAAATCTGCAAAGATACCCTCTAGACCTAAAATAAATCGGGTTGTGGTTGATTATACGGCTGTAATTTCTGATATCAATGATATGGATTTTCACCCGGTCCTTGAAATCAAGGATGCGAATATAGCTGCTGACCTTTTGATATCTGGAATTCGCTCACTTTTAGAGAAACACTCAAAATCGATTCATGTACCCTCCAAGTGCAGAATTATCAAACCATGGATAACCAAAGGCCTACTTCGTTGTATTCGAAATAGGGATCAAATGATGAGGAACCTGTTGTCAAATCCTGCAAACCTAACTCTTAAACTTACTTTTACGAGATATCGCAACTTCTGCAACAAGCTACTTAAGAACTTAAAAATTGCATACGAAAAATCAGAATTCCAAAAAGCAGGAAAAGATCCCAAAGCTACCTGGAAAGTCATCAAAAACATTACTCATAAGCACCAAACGGTAAGCCCCCCTAATGAATTACTTGCTATGTCTCCTGATATCAATTCGCCTATTGAGTATGTTAACGACTTCTTCGCAACGATTGGCAAAAATCTAGCTGAAAAATTTACCTCCCGCTCTCCTTTCATAACACAAATGACCGACTCTCCTACCAACTCTTTCGTTCTTTTACAAACTGATGAAGCTGAGGTCGAAGGAACTATCAAAGGTTTGCGTTCAGATGCAGCAACGGGTTGGGATGGAATACCAGCACTCCTTATAAAATCTTGCTCACAAAAGCTAGTCCCAGTCATAACTCATATCATCAACTGTGCCATCAACTCAGGGTGCTTTCCTAAAGCTTTTAAAAAAGCCCTTGTGCATCCAATTTTCAAGAGTGGGGACAGACACAGTGTAAATAATTATAGACCTATATCTGTTTTACCCGCCTTATCAAAAGTTTTTGAAAAAATATTGAACAATAGATTGATTATATTTTTGGAAACATACCATCTCTTAGCTAACAACCAATACGGCTTCAGAAAATTCAAATCTACCGAAGACGCCGTTAGCTCTTTTATTGATAGTACGGTAGCTAAGCTAGACAACATAAAAAAGTGCTTAGGTATTTTTCTAGACCTCTCTAAAGCATTTGACACTGTGTCTGTCCCGCACCTAATTGTAAAATTGGAAGCAATTGGTATTCGGGGTGATACCCTCAAAATCTTTCAGGATTATTTGACTGATCGGACGCAGTGTGTAAAGATACATGGAATGGTAAGCAACAATAAGAATGTAAGCTTCGGTGTGCCTCAGGGCTCAATTCTGGGCCCGACACTTTTCCTAGTGTATATCAACCAGCTATGCAAGATGTCCCTAAAAAACTGCTCAATTTTCGCATATGCTGATGACACCGCATTGCTGATATATGGTGACAGCTGGTCTGAGACTAAAATCTATGCTGAAAATGCCCTTGCGTCAGTAATGAATTGGCTATACGATAACCTCCTTACCGTTAACCTGTCTAAAACAGTTTTCCTACCTTTTGCTCTGCAAGCTGCCACGTTACCCGCTCCAGACTCCATTACATTAACAGCTCACTCCTGCTCTCTAACTACACCCGACGCACAATGCTCCTGCCCGCTATTAGCAAGATCGGGTACTATTAAATATCTGGGGATCCAGTTTGATAGTTTACTAAGCTGGAAATCCCATATAGATAGTCTTACTATACGCGTCAGAAAACTCATATATATATTTAAGAAACTAAGACATTCAGCTGATCGCACTGTATTAAGGACAGTTTATTACGCTCTGTGCCAGTCAATACTTATGTACTGTGTGACTGTATGGGGGGGAGCTGCTAAAGTTCACATTCTTCAAGTTGAGCGTGCGCAAAGGGCTGTCCTGAAGGTCATGTCCTTCAAACCCTTCAGATATCCTACATCAAGCCTATATGACGAATGCCAAGTTTTGTCCGTTAGGCGGCTTTTTGTGCTCAACACTGTGTTACGTAAGCATTCGTCCCTACAATATAATCCTAGTTCCCAAGACAAACGTCAACGTCAAAGGGTATGCCCTACTCAACGCTGTAGAACGGCACTCGCTCAACGACATTTCTATGGGATAGGAAGTCTGCTATACAATAAAATCAATAAAAGATGCCAAATATATTCTACTACTTTGCGAGAATGTAAAAGAAAAGTTTTTTGTTGGCTTCAAACGCAGAATTACGAGGACACTGAAAGTCTGTTAAAAATATAATTCCCCATGCTTCATAATACAAACACTCTTCGCTACATGCCACTTCACACTCACGAACACATACAAACACACACATACACTACACACACACACACTACACACACACACACTACACACACACATACACAAGCAACGCACACAAACACACACGCACGCGCATGCACCTACAAGCACTTGTAAACACACAGTACAGTAATGTCACAATGTTTGAATTTATTTTATTAGAGAATGCTGGTACCCATAACACAAGTTAAATCTTTACCTTGGGTACCAGAGTTCATACAAATATTTGCATTAATGACGTTACTCTTAGCTCAATGTTAAGTTGTATTGTGCATAATTGTAGTTCTTTGTTTGTAAATGTTTGCTTGTAAATGCCTTTTAAGCCCAAATAAACTTATTATTATTATTATTATATATTATATTATTATTATTTATTTCAGGCTCTTGCACCTATAAAATGTGTTGCTTACGATTTTCACTAACCTTATTTCCGCATTACACTAATCACTACTAACTAGGTATTGCAAATAGTAACAGAAAAAAAAATGTTTACATTCAGTGGAAGCGACTATCCCTATTCTGTCAATTATCACCTGTTCATGTGCAGGTGTGTCCAGTGCGCTAGCAGCGGAGAATCCCATCGGTCCGCCCAAACGCTCAGGATACAGTTGGGCCTGCCACGCAAACAACCCAGTAATGTTGCACAGCATTTTCTAATGATATCATGAACGCCGTCGACACGCGCATCCGCTAGCAAGCCTGATGTACTGTAATAGCGAGGCAACCCCATCAGCGCCCTGATCGCGTTATTTTAATTGCGCGCGTAGAGCGCTGTATGTCCTCTGCGTGTAGCTAACCCACTGGCCGCAAGTGTATTATGTCTGGCAAAATGCTCTAAATAGTGCAATTTTGACTTACTCGGTAAAACGAGCAGACCTGCGGGCCAGCATATCACAGCGGACCGACAGCGATCTATGATTCCTCTCTATATCAGTACTATCTGTTAGGTCCTCAGTGACCTAGTGGCCCAGATATTACTCTGCTAATTAAGCACTCTACTATAGTGTTTACTTAATTATTACAGCATAAATATTTCATGCTCGTTTTAAATTAAATTAAGTTTTTAATCAAAGCAAAATTATTAAGCTTCATTCAGTCGATTTATAATTTACCTACTCGATTTGAATACTAAGCAACTATTTAGATTTATCAATATTTATTCCTTATCGCGTTGTTTATCACCCAATGAATTTGGATTCATTATTTGTAGACGACAGCCTATAAGCCCTAAGCTAGTATTTTTGCTTAGGATTAAAATGTAATAGTTGTAAATAATGTTATACCATTGTCTCGTATACGTAAATGACTATTCGCACTTCGTTTTTGCAAATGGGAATTACGATCTAAGTCGAAGTAGTTTGATTCTGTCACACCCGCTTCTCGTCTCACGCCCTGTGGTTACAGATTTATATAAATTGAGTAGTATTTTATAAGTTTGCTAAAGCTTGGATGAAAAAGAAGATCAAACGGACTCATACTTTCGTACGGATTTTCAAACTAAGCAAAAATTCAACCGTAACATCGCATCACCGAGCTCTAACATTATTTTATTCTCAAACCAATCTCATCATATCACACAAACATATAGAACATCCCTTATTTTAGAATATACTCGGCAAACCACTCCTTATTGTAATTCTTGGCACTTTCTGCTGGAAAACAGAATTCTTTCCTTTTGAAAATTCAGAGGCACCAGGTGGCGGTGTGATCCCTCTTATATTATACAAGACTTTCCGATACGTACTTGTACGTGTTTATTTACTCGAACAACAGCGTCTAAGTCCATTGGTCGTAAGTAGCGTCAAACGTGCGCTCTTCATCAGGGTGCGGCTTCCGTTCTAACCACAAAATTATTTAGATTTCTGTGGATGTACCCAAATGCTGTTGAAAATCAGAATTTTACACTAAGCCACTGTAGGGCAGGGCAGTATATGTAGTTTGGGTAAAGTGTTGTTGTGTTTTTTCTGTCACATAGAAATATGTCACGCTCGGTTTAATACTACTGCTCTGTAATTAGCAATGGCCTCTCATGGATGTGGGATCTATTACTGTCTTCGATGAAATGCAGAAGTAAAGCAATAGAACAGCTCTGCCCACCCGTTCGGGAAATACATTGTTACATTACAGTTTTATGAAAATTCCGAGGCATCAGGTGCGGAAGTGATCTCACTTCTATTATACAATGTTCCCCAATACGTAGACGTACGTGTTTATAAACCGAGGGTGAACTTCGACGGTGAATGTTGAGTCACTATGTATAAGGAAATATTATTTGCATATTATTTCCAGTCAAAGGTTTGGTTCTTGCTTGTGTAAGTCAATTTTGAATAGTGCAGAGCGTATCTTGATACTTATATAGTCTTCTATTTATTTTAATATAAAATTAAGAGTTTTTTCTTTATGAAGAGTTCTTGTAATAAAAAGAAAACTTGAATGTTTAGGACGCAATAATTTTAACAGTTGGCCTTCAGAATGAAAAATATTTAGAAAGAAAATTGTATGAAAACTTTAGATAGAACATTCATCTTAGTCATAACTTGGCAAGTAAATAAAATTTTGTTTCCATGTCGCTTTTAGAAAAATAATTTTATCTTATAAGCTAAAAATATTTCAAACGAAATAAACTGAATCTTAACTATTGAATAATTATTGAGTCTTCAAGGTAGCCCTAATATTAGGTTGTTCGGAGAGTAGTTTTGTTTTAATTGAATTTTAAGTCGAGCCTTGTCTAAACTTAGGCGTGTTAAAGGACCATGAACAGTAGAATTCGATAAATTTAATCTCTTAACGATCTCATGAGTTCGCCGGCTTGCATCAATTAATGCCTTTATTGTGTCTTTATCAGGCATTCAACTGGCCTAAAGAACGTGGTGCATCTTCAACATCAAAATTGCCGACTCGAAATTTTGAAAACCAAGAGGACTACGTCTTCTCATACACATCGGATATATTTTTTCTTGCTCGAACAGCATTTTTACCTCTCCGATGGTAAAAAAGTAAAATATGCCGAAAATGCTGCTTCTCACTCTCCATGTCCAAAAACTATTGCGTAGAATTAATCGAACTTTTTTCCAACCAAGCTTTGCTATATCAGCTATCAAAATAATAATGATTATGCGGCTTAAGTGCCAAGTTAGCTGTGAAAAAATACGATTAAGTCATCTGTTGGTAAAAACGAAATGAGTTTCCAAAAAACATATTAGACACTCTGTTGTCTCAATTCAACGTTAAAGCAGTGCAGTGCAGTATTCATTTTGTTACATAATAATATAACTTGCTCCAACACTTGATGCTTCTCAAAGTTCACTTTACAACGAACAAAGAGCTTGATATTAAAACCAAAGCATTATTTTGTTGAGTCGTTTAGGAAAAGATTGTCCATCGCTTCTTTAATGGTTGTTTTAGTTGGTAAACAAATCACTCGCCCAACGTTCTTATTACTAAATTAATTGACACGAGATTAATTAGTTATGATGCGTGGCGAGTGTGAAGAGTGGCTTATGTTGTTCAGGTAACATACATCCACTTAGTACGAAGAAACTAGAAACCAATGTCATAATCCTCCAGTTCAAACTTTTGCAATAACATACTTACAACCGTCTAAAATGATCCATGACTTGGGTGTTTATCCCCACTTACCTCAAACCCGGCACATCATCAAGCTGGGCGCCATCAGGCTGCTGCCAGGCTATCTGTGGCGAAGGGAACCCGTGGGCCGCGCACGAGGCCCTGGCGCCCGTTGTGTTGGAGAACACCAGCCGAGGCGGCGGCTCCATCAGGAACACGGGCCCATGCTCCTGGCCTTCACCACCTGGGGGGAAAGGAAATACGGTCAAAAGAAAGCTGGATAAGAAAACGTATTATCAGGGTCTTTAAATAGTATTGTTTCCTGAAACTGAATGGTTGATACATAGACATTATGTTCTGTATTTTCTGTGCCGTATCTTGAATCGAATAAAATATCCAATGATAAATGATTTTTATTTCTGTAAATTAAATCTGTTTTTGTCACTTTTATAAGTCAATTTTATATGGTTTTTAGGGTTCCGTAGTCAACAAGGAGCTCTTATAGTTTCGCCGTGAACGTCCGTCCGTCCGTCCATCCGCAGCTTAACTCAGAGAATCTTAGTACTAGAAAGCTATAATTTGGCATGGATATACATATTAATCATGCCGACATAGAGGTAAAATAAAATCATGAAAAAAATAGGGTTCCTCCTGTACTCTTAAAGTAAGGATGTTTTTTTTTTCTCTTCTACCCCGTGGTGGGTGTTGTTGGATGGGTCTTTCAAAAATATTGCGGGTTTGTGATGTCAATTTTTCGATTAAGGGATCCGTTTCTGAAATATTAAGCCAAAGTGCAAATTTTTGCTAGAGTCAAGTGTCCTCCCCCCTGCCAGCTAAACGGTTAGTTTTGGATATGTGAAAAAATTCACGGTAGTAGTATAGCTATACAACTAAGTTAAAAGAAAAACTATCACAGCTAAGTAGGCTTTACAAGTTTACGAGTAAAGTCGACCAACTTATAAAATGTACTTGGAAAAGTAAAAATTTCGTACAAATCCCATTGAAAAATTATAAAACGTTGTTAGATGTGTAAAACAGGTAGTAAATATAAGTTTATGAACCATGTAAGAATATACAAAAATAAAATCGTATTTAACATCTATACATATAATAAATCTGTAGACATGGCGTGTCTGTACATAGCAAATATTTTGAAAAAACCTGGTTGGGGTGTTAAACTATAACCAATAAAACCCATTTTTAACATTTTTGGAATTTTTGTCTGTTTGTCTGTTTATCTGTTTGTCTGTTTATCTGTTTATCTGTTTGTTTGTTCAAGCATCACGTAAAAACAACCGATCCAATATTGTTGACTTTTATAAATAAATATTGTGCTTATCTCCAAGTAACATATGTTTTTTGTTTCATCGCAATCGGTTCACGCAATCAAAAGTTATGCGAATTTTAAGTTTTCTAGAAGAACTTAGCATCTATTTGTGTATACCATTTCTTTTCAATAGATGGCGTTACGTGTATCAAATCACGTTGTGAGGAAATATAATCAACGAATATATTACTATTCTCAGTCTACGGAAGGTCTATTGAAATGCTATCCGAAGAAGGTAATAACTAAGCTTTTATAAAACAAACGTAGCATTAGCATCTATTTGTGTATACCATTTCTTTTCAATAGATGGCGTTACGTGTATCAAATCACGTTGTGAGGAAAATAATATAATCAACGAATATATTACTATTCTCAGTCTATGGAAGGTCTATTGAAATGCTATCCGAACAAGGTAATAACTAAGCTTTTATAAAAAAAAACAAGATAATGTTATTTAAAATTTATTAGGTACCTATCTATCTGAATGGCAGTGGAAGAGAAATACATTCAATTTCATAAGCGAGTGTAGGTATTCTAAATTTTTAATTGTGCAAGACAATACGATAGATTAATTTGAAATACTCATATATTTTATTACGAATACTTAAATACGTATTTATAAATCTATTTACTATTAATAAAATTCAAAGTGCACTTTGTCTGTAATTAAATAATTTTCCAAAATTTCGATTCGGTGGTACTATACTATCGATACAGAAACCATAACATTTTTTTTTAGAATTATTGTGTCTGTTTGTCTTTCCGTCCGGACATCACGTAAAATCCCGTGGATGGACTTTGATGGGACTTTCGCTGATGTGTTGCGTAAAGAGTGTCAATTTTGCTGGTACATATATCATCACGCTATTGTTCATAGGAGCCGAGCAGCGGAACATTATTTCCACATACTGCGAAGTATAAGCTTAATATTCGGATCGTAAAATCGCGTGAATCGATTTTGATGGGCCTGCGCTTATGCTGGTATATAAACTATCACGCTATTACTCATAGATGCCGAGCAACGGAACATTATTTCTATACACTGCGTAGTATAAGCTGTAGACAGAAGTAAGTGCTGCAGTGAACGGTTACTGGCTCAGTGTTCTACGTTAAAACCTCACTTTAAAAAAATACACTTTTTGTAATTTTATGGAACGTTTTTATATATTTTATTTTGTTCATTGTTGTCAGAACTACTCAAAGCCTGTCATCGCCGTTTTATTAAGTTTATTTAAGCCTTAGGTATAGTCACAAAAATTTTAAAAATTGCAAATTTCACTCAAAGGTGACTTCATTTTATTTTTAAAAGTAAGAAATATTGCCTTTACTGACTTTTTTGCCTGCACCGGGAATCAAACTGACAAAGCTATACCATCTGGTGGCACCTGTTGATAATATCTTTATCTATACTATTAATAAAACTCTCTGTCTGTACATTAAATATTACGGCAAAATTTCGATTGGGGGGTACTATACTATCGATAGAGAAACCAAAACAATTTGTTTTGGAATTATTGTCTGTCTGTCTGTCTGTCTTTCCGTCCAGGCATCATGTAAAATCCCGTGGACGGATTTTGATGGGACTTTCGCTAACGTGTTGCGTAAGGAGCGAGGATTTTGCTGATAGATATACCATCACGCTATTGTTCATAGGAGCCGTGCAGCGGTACAATATTTAAAACCCCGTGGATAGATTTTGATGAGACTTACGCTACAATGTTGCATAAAAAGCTGTTCTTATGCTGGTACATATACCATCTCGCTATTTAATTGTTCATAGGAGCCGAGCAGCAGAACATTATTTCCACATACTGCGATATATAAGCTTAATATGTCGGATAGGTACTTATCTACAGATAAGTTTAATACGTGAGATATGTATTATCGCGCTACTTACAATAGGTAGGTACTGAGTAGATGTTTCCTAAGAAATGATATAAATTTCAGAGATTTTTTCAGAAGTCAGCATAGTAAATTATTATTATAATAAATTGCGTACATAATATACTTAAAGTTGTTGCGACACAATGTTGTTTTCCGACTTCCACGCGGACGGAGTCGCGGGCACAGCTAGTCCTTAATAATAATGATTTCTAGACGTTGCGAGCCGCCGAAACCGTTTAAATGTTCATGAAACAACAAAAAGCCCTCTTCTTAGTCCGCATTATTGTGCAACTACGGAACCGTATTACAGCGCGTGGCCCGACACGCACTTGACTGTTTTTTTTTAAGACTAGACGGAACCAGCATTTCCTATCTGACTATCTCATCATCTGCCTCATCATCTGCCTAGCCTTTTCCCAACTATGTTGGGGTCGGCTTCCAGTCGAACCGGATGCAGCTGAATATCAGTATTTTACATGGAGCGACTGCCTATTAGACCTCCACAACCCAGGAACTGGGTAATACGATACTCTTGGTAAGACTGGTTGTCAGACTTTCTGGCTTCTGACCAACTGTAACGACTGTCAAAGATCTACAAATGACAGCCGGGACCAACGGCTTTACGTGCTTTCTGAGGCACGGAGGAAACTCGCTATGGTAAATGGTCACCCATCCACAAACCAACCTCGGCAAGCGTGGCTTAACCCGGAAGATCGGTCTATGCGGCTGTAATTATTTAGCCACGAGCTCCTCCTATCTCCTATCTGACTATCTATGAGAAGAAATGCCGAAACAAACTCAGAGGTCAAGGTCTCTTTTAAAGTCCAGACATTGTTGTTTAAAAATTATATATTAGAGTATAAGAATGTAAGGCAACGTCTGAAATGGCCTTTTGAGTAAAGAGCTATAGCAGGTTTGAGTTGACCTGTCCCAATCGACTGTACACATGTATGAACTATCGTGTAGCTCAACCTTACTTTAGGGTAACAATAGTTTCCCTCATGTGGGATTAGTACAATATGTAAAAAAGTAGCTTATACTACAGCGGATATTTAATTATTTTTGAACTTTCTCCGCTGTAGGTACTAGTCGTAGACGTAATATTTGCATATACAAGGTGTAACTTAAATAAGCACAACTTCTTAAGGGGTCATTGTACTTATCATTAAGAACAACCTTTAATAAGTGACCAAACAAGAAATCGATCTATATTTTGACGAGTTATGCGAACATAAATGTAGGGAACGGCTGTTTTTTTTCGCGATTTTTATTTTGGTCCCATAATAAAAGTTGTTCATAATGATGAGTACAGTGACCCCTTAAGAGGTTGTGCGTCATATAAGTTACACCTTGTATAGATTGTCCTTTCATCACATGAATATAAAATGTTTCGTATACGTTTGGTCCAATGAAGTTAACTTAGAACAAAGTATTACGGTGAAACCTTGCTAGATGACATAATAATAGAACATACGTGTATTAGAACTAACAACCTTTTCAAAATGGTACTCACATTACCTGGATATTACATTGTTACCTATTTTCTCTAAGATTTATAAATATAACTTCAATAAATAGAATTTTCTCAGAAAACTTGCTGTTTCCGCGAAACTGTTCGGGTTACAATAACTTACTTACATTTCAGCAATTCTAACAAGTTGGAAGGAACGAGTATTGTATTTTTATCGGAGGGAATCCTATTATTTTGCTTCGATGGACCTTCCAGAAACTTGTTAATCATAATTGGGCACTTGGAACAATTTTCGGTAGCGCCAAAATATAAAGATTGCTATAAAATTTTACAAACGGTTCCCTAAGGGACTGAACATTTTTAAACAGTCATTAAGGTCTGTAATTAACGCCATGTAGTCTACTAGCTACAGGGTTTAACAACGATTAGATCCTAACTTACCTCCCTAATGATGCTTCCATCCAGATAAAATAAGTTATAAAAACTACGTAAGTTTAGAAATGAACACTTAATTTTTGGGCTGGTCCGTAGACAATGTTAAGTTGGCCATTTAGAACTTTCCTGCACTATAATGACTACTTTTAGAGTCTTAATAAGCTACTTATTAAATAATACAACATGTTTAATCCCTTTCCACACATCAATTTCCATCCAAAATTTTAGTGCTGGGCACTTGTCGGTGTAGCAATCTCCATCTTCCTCTATCCAGAGCCAATCCCTTAATTTCTCTGTATGTTATCACTTCTGTCTTTTCCTTCAATTGGAGATCAATTTACGTACTTATAATTTATTCTTGCTTTACACTAATATTTTATAACTTTATTACTATTATCAACATCATCAGCTTGATGTTCCCCCTCTGTTCTACCCCACCTCACTTATTGTTCACGTTTCAATTGACGTAATTTCTAGCTTCTAACGAAATCAAGATTTATTAAATTACGATGTAGAAACTAGACGCCAAGCCAGTCAAGCAAGGCGGTCACAATCAAATATACATAAATGTATTTCCAGCAATGGAGTCCGTATTTTCTCAATGTATGCACAAAGATATCTGTGCGAACAATGAAGCAACTTGCACAGATTGTGACCATTGACGCATTGGCATTGTAGCGGCTTTGTAGGAGACAGAGCAGGAAACATATACTTACAGGGTGAAACAAAGTGATTGCTTATATCGCTTTTGTGATTCACGGCTGGCCGTCGTGAGGTAAGCAGAAACCTGATTAAGTTTATAGATTATGTTTAGACTTTAGAGTTTTAGAGGGACATGACTGAAATGTCGTTCAGTATGATTGAAAACAAATATAATTATGTATAACTAGCTGTACCCGGCATGCGTTGCAATGCATTTTTTCCTACTTACTACCTACCACTTACCTACTACCTACCTTCGGAAACAAAATCACAATAGTAACAAAAAGTTAAAACCATTTTCATGCATGCGGTAAACAAATGAAGAATATGGACATTCAAATTTTCTTTCATAAGAACCTTCTCCTGACAATCAAGAAAACTTTCGTGAGACACATTCATATTTATGATTAGTTACGGTTTACTCACGTGCATTTTTCGGAATTGCCCGACTAGTTTCGGACCCAAACGGAGCCCTTAATCATGAGCTAATCACGCGGCGAGGTCGCGAGTCGAACGTTTTCGAGTTCGAAAAATGCACGTGAGTTAACCGAAACTAATCATAAATAATCAAGAAACCAACAAAAAAAAATTTTGCGAAATCGGTCCAGCCGCTCACGCGTGATGCCGTGACCAACGGAAATAGGGATTCATTTTTATATATATGTTACGGCTAATAGCCGAAGTGCGGCTACACCTAGTTTTAGCCAGGTACAACTAGGTGCAGCCGGCCACATGCGGTTAAACTTAAATCTATCCTACTTATCTTCGGTAAGAACTAGGTTTAGCCTTCATCATAGCGGCTAGAACTAGGTGCAGCCGCACACCGATGGTTAAGGGTAACCCGGACACGGATAGGTTAAATTCGAAGGGGATGACGGGGGCTAGAGTGAGCGAGCGAAGCGAGCGAACGAACCCCCCGTCATCCCCTTCGTGTTAGGTTACTTTAAACCCTGCAGACAGAAATAGGAGCCCCGCACAGCGGGGCTCCGTCGACTAAAGCTCCACCTAGTTCTAACCAACTGCTACTGGTTGCACCTAGTTGTACCCGGCTGAACCTAGGTGTAACCGCCATTCGGCTTTTAACCGTAACATATACATTTATTTATAAGATAGATATGTGCTTTAGTTCGTTCACAAACTTAGTTCTAACTTTTATCATAGTAGCGCTAGGCTTTAGATCATCAACAGTCGGTAACATGACACAATTTCATTTCCAACAGCCGTAACCGCTAAAACAAAAATATTTTCACTGAATCCAAGGTTTGTTATCGTTCGTTCCGTAGATTCCGGGTTAAACCGAGATTTGTCAAATTAGACATCGGGTTAACTGCCTTAACGTGGTTACCGCCGACAGACAGACGGCTGCCTTGATATGTATAATACGCCATTTGAATTTCAAACGCCATTCCCCCGTAAACTGGATTCAACTAGCGTTTGCCACAATGTTATGTTGAAATTAACATAATAATGTGTTATATAACTAAGTTTGGATTATGGGGACTCAGATTGGATTATTGTTGGTTCGAACTGGATTTGGATCAACGTGGTTTTGATAGAACTTTACCCGGACTCAATATTTAATCTACGAATAATCATTTACGTTTAAAGGTACAAAGTAGTATCGCTTGAAGTGCGATCTGCGGCTGCTGTCTGCGGTTGCAGTTTTGCAGTCGCTGTCGGAATAGCACCTTTAAAGTGCACATCTTAAAGGCGCTATTCCGATGGCGACTTGCAGTCTGTGGTTGCAGTCTGCAGTTTTCAGCCCGTTTCGGAATTGTACCTTAAAGCTTGTCTTAAAAACACACGAACGAGAAATGAAGTCCAATATCTTATGGTATCTAATCTATGGATTGCTAGTTGATTAATTCCGTACTAAAATTATCATTCTCGACTTTCACTATAATGTCTATTAAAATCTTAACTCATGACAGTACCAACCCTTTTTTTTTTTTTTTTTTTTTTTTTCTCGTGGGAAAATCCTCATGGATACCCTCCGCCCGGGGAAGGCGAAGGGTTATGCCGGACTCTTACCGGCTAAAAACCCACGGTGTTCCTTCTCCTGACCTGTGGCCAAGGTCACGGGATTCGCAGCTGCATGCACCGCGACCCCGGCAGATGACAGTACCAACCCTACCTCAGCCGCCAGTCATGTAAATATAGAAAGACGAATAATCCCAGTTAAGTTCACACCTTCCTAGTACCGTCAGCAAAAATACGTGCACAGACGGGCTTCTATTTGCCTGCGCATAAATATGCAGTTTTGAAGGCAGCTCGTGACGTCATTCACTATCGCTACCGTTTCGCAGCTCCCTGTAGCTGAATGATCTAATTTTGCTATCTGTACAGCATACGACGTGCAGGAATGTATGAAAAGCTCTTTACATAGTTTTAGTGTTTGGTATGTCGGGTCACCCTCCAGTTTCCAAGGCTTTGTCTTTTTATTGGGTCCATCTCATCTTTCACCTACACTTTCACTCACAAACGCATAAAGCACGGACACAACTTTTGCATAATAGTAACACATTACATCATTGGCCACTATGTAATTCCTTACATCATAATTTTATTTTTTTGGTGCATTTTCGGTGCACAAATATCAAAGAGGACGCTTCGGAATGTTGCCACTACATAAACCGTAAAATGTTTATTGAAGAAGATATTCTCATAGCATGTACGGATGTCTATTTCCTTTTCTTCTTTTTTGTATTCCTGTTTAGTATATTTTGTAACTTGTAACTTAAATCATATTATTTATTTTTAATAATAATTGTTTGCTGCGCCGAACGACGTCATTACGTCGGCGCCGGCTGTCGCTAAAAACCAGCGCTGGGGCTCTGTCTTGCATAGGGTCGCAGCATAATGCTGAGGGACAGGCGTTTTGCGTGGATGTGACGCATGTTTCCCTCAATCTTCTTATTTTTTTGTTTTTGTGTTTGATTTTCTTTTTTGCGTCATGTTTACCGCAAATAAACGTATTTTATTTCTTGATTTATTTTCTTACTAAAAATTTTTTTTTTCTCTTTATTTACTACATACATAGTGAATTAAAGGTCACTTTTTATATCGATTGTAATTTAAATACTAGCAGGTGATGAAATCTCCCATAGTATTCCACAACACCGGATTTTCTTAAAGCATTTGACACATTGTGACACAACCTTGGAGAACTATCTCCATCAGAGGATTGTATTACGCTGAGTCTATTCAGTTGGTTGATCTCCTTCGAAGGGTTTATAGGGTTATAACTATTTTCTCCTAAGACAAAATCTTCAGCTTGATCTGGGACATCATTCACGGCACGTTAAATAGTAACACAACCGCGTTTTCATCCGAATATGTAACCGGAATAAAACCGATTTTAAAAAACGAATAAAATATTACCATAACATAAAACTAACAGTTTCAGAAGTCTGTGCCTTCAATTTGGTCCAGTGTGGTAATCCACACTGTCGGTGCTAATGCACCGACTACTGAAACTGTTAGTTTTATGATAGGGTAATTATTTTTTTTCGTTTTTTTGAAGTCGATTTTCTTTTTTCTTACAATGTTTATCGCTTTTTTTTCTTTTTAATGGCCTTATGTAAAACATGGTTAGACCTATTAAAGACACTGTTCGTAACCCAATCACATGTGTATTGTTCGTCATTGAGGAGTTCCAGTGTCTATCCCTAAAGGTCTTCATCCAATTTTAACCATATGGGACCACCTAGAGAAAACATTCTTTCTAACAAAAAAATAATCATCTAAATCATTATATAACTGTAAGAGCTATGCCCGACAACACCTTTAAATGAAAAAAAAAAAACAGACGAATTTAGAACCTCCTCCTCTTTGAAGAAGTCAGTTTAAAAATAGTGTATAATCTTTTAAATACTGCATTTGACATGTTATTGTCAAATGGCCTTTGAAGGAAGCCCTCCATGAACTGCAATTAATTGTAATGCGGTCCGGTTGTACATTATATCATAAAATATGTCGCAGAGAATGAGGGCTTCGGCAGCATAACAGCTTGTGTAACGTTTTACATATTTTCTTTTACAAATGCAATAACAGTTACTCTGTATCGTAGATTTTTAATTAGCGTTCCTCAACAATTTTTAATATTAGTGAAATAACGTACAAGGCTAAATAAAAGGCCGCTCTAGAACAATTCTGTGCCGCTTGCATCCAACGCTCCCCCTCGCTCTTACGAGGTCGTCGCCTTACTAATTCTAAGAGCTACGTGCTACGTCAGCAACTTTCTCTCTTCTACAGAATTTTTCTGTTATTTTTTGGTGGAGAAACTTTGAACATATCCAATAATGATCTCTTATGTCCTGTTCTTATATAATATTAGGTATTTTACTTTAATGAAGCTTCAGTAGCATCCTCAGGCATGTTTGGCTTATGTTTATAAGCAGTTTGCAGAGCGGATATAGAAAACGAGGTTACAACTGTTTTACCTTGATTCTTAAATTCACTGATAAAAAAATCTACAAACAAAACAACACATACCAACTCTACTTTGTACAGTCGGCAAAAAATCCTTCAAACTTGGAGCGCTTAATACTTTTATCTTGTCCGTGTCTCTTTTGTTCAATTTTGCTGGTCCTGGACAATGACGTCACTCTTTGTGTACGTTTGGCTCAAAGAACCTTTCGCGCCAATTGTCTCGATGCTGCTATGAAATGTAGGACAAAATTAAGGTGTTTGCTTTTGTTACAAATTAGATGGATTTTAAATGAATGAGTTTTTTGACTATACTTACTATGTTTTTATGTATTGCTCATTACGCTTATTATAATTAATTATAGTGATGTGGTGTTTCTTTGTATGGGTTGATGCATTTTACAATTAAGTAGAAAAAAATAATCTTTAACCTCTTGCTAAAATTACCGTGCGTTTTTTTTTTATTACTAGGTCCTAATGAGTTAGCTTAGTTTTAGTATGTATAAGTAGGTACTAAACCTGAAACTAGTTTGTTCAAAATCACTAGGAGAATGTATAAAGAATGATAATCGTAGAACAAGTTTCTACATACCGGTGTCTTTGCCTGCCCATCTCTAGCTTGGATAAATCAGGCTAGCAAATTAGATGATTATTCTGCTACTTATCACCCAACTAGTAATTCAATCCCCTGAATAATATCAAACAAGTAGTGTATGAAAAGAGCTTCCTCGAGTGACGATTGTTAACCGCGGCATGATCTATTCTTATACAGCTTCTGCCGATACGAGAGAAGAATATCAAACATGAACCAATCCTTTGAATCTTCAACACAATAAACAAAGCAACATCACAAAATTAAAACAGAAAGAAACCTGGAATGGTTTTAGCACGAGTTAAGAGAATGTCGTTAAGTTATTCAAGTGTCGCTGCTCCCCCCCCCCCCTCCTCTAGAGTGCAAGCTCGTTTATGATATTATTGCCAAGTTTGACAACCTACTAAAGTTTCTAAAAATAAAAGTCGTGAGTGTGGAGTATACGAGTGTGAAGTGAGAGCGGACCCGCGCGGCTTGTGGTAACGTGTTGTTACGTTTTGAAGAATGAAATACGAAAACGCATATGGATATGAATGTGTCTAAATAATCATAAACAAGCACTGCATGATTTATTTCTACATATTATGGACATACATTTTCCTTGTTTTGTTAACTTGATGTATGTACGATTAAGAGTATATAAGTAAATAAATATAAGTGAACTGCTTGTATTCTTGATGAGAATAATTTTTAATTCTTTAAAGCAAAAGCGAACCGAACCCTACCTTTGCTGTGGCGCAGTTGGGTAAAAAAGACTCTGAACGTAAGTATAATATACATATAACAAACTCTTCTTCTCTCGTGTCAGCAAGAGCTATACGAAAACAGCTCAGGCTGTGGTGAAAAGATTAGCCAGTCAGCAAGGTTGGTAGCGGGGCTGACTGTCCAGGGTGCGCCGGACGTACTTAAGTATCGTCACTCGTGGAGGCTCTTTTCATGTACCCCCATATAACAAATAACAAAAGTTTACCAAAAAAAAACTAAAGCAGTTGGCCCTGGCGGTAACTTTGCTTTAACTATCAGTACACTACACGTGATGTTATTAACCTGTATGTATGTCCGTCATACCACCTGGTATGTGAGTCTTGTATGTTAATTATGACAACATTTAGTTTGTAAATGTATAACATAATTTTGAAATGGCTGCACTGCAATGTTAAATTCCGCGGCAAACGATTTCAGGCCTCATTAAACAATGCTATTTACATTGTATATGAGTGTCCACGACAATATAATAACATGTATTCTACGAGTGTGAACACTAAATTTACGCAATACACGGTACGATAAACACTCAATGTGTCTTTATTCATATATTTTATTATGATAATAAAATTCATCCCACCACAACCGTGACGCAGTAAAATTTTATATTCTATGGAATTAAATTTCGTTTATGTAAAGATTTATGATATTTTATAGACTTATGTATAGGTACAGTTTTAAATCATACTTTATCGATTCGTAGATATTTACGTGAAACACATTAGATATAATCATAATTGTGTATTAGCGTACTCGCTCATAGTAGTCATCCGTATGTTTCCACTTAATGTTTTACGCGCCGGACGTGACGTTGTCGTTATGGCGCTGTTTGTTGAATAACACACAAACTGGACAAATAAAGTGTTTGTTGTACTGTAAATCATTTACACCTCGTCCTTTGTTTAACTCTATACTTGCCTCGTAACGCTCTACTTAGCTCCTTCACTTTCATGCTGATGATAGCGTAGTGAACTTAAACTAGGGTTGTAATTGTGTCTGGTATGCGATGCTTTGGTCCATATTAATATACAACTCTAAATATTGGCAAAGTAGTTTCTAAGAGGCGATGCCATCGACTAGAATTTCATACGTTTAACAACTTATTTTTTATTTGCATCACAAGTCGTAATATTAGAACGAAACTTAGAAAAGAGATCTCAAATGAGACTCGATTATTAATACAGCCCAATCTCTCTATCAAGTAGGACCAAAATTAACGAAAGGTGTGAATGCATAATGTATATCAGTGTAGGTACCTCTGCATACATACTTATACGGAGAACTAAAGTACGGCTTACGTTAACAATGTTACTTGTCTGCTTTTTTCATAGCTTTTTTTCATTTTCAGTTATATAACGGTAACGAGATAAAAAAAGGAGCAGAAAACCCGATAATGCTTTATAAGGATTAACACTCTTACTTCCTAGTTTCTAAGTTTTGTTTAACCTAGTTATGTTTATACAAGGTTAGTGAGAAAGGAGATCCACGGACCACTTAAAGTATAACTGATGACTGTTTTAAAGCAAGTGTTAAACAAAATGCGATAATTTTGATTTCCATTCAAAATTATTTTTAAGTTAGTTTTACCCAAAAAAAATGAACACCTTCTTTAGTTACGAATTCAGAAAATGGAGCTTCTAATCCGATAACCTAAAATGTAAAAAAAGCTGATCATAGCTGAGAATAGATAAATTTTTGCGCATTTTTTATGAAATCTTTTAACAGCCATATCTTTCAAACTATTTACTTTTCGGAAAAGTTGCAGGCCAAAAGTCATTCATTATTATGGATACTTTAACCACAGTCTACCTATATCTTATTCCTTACAGTCGGTCAACGTAGAACATTGTCACAGAGCAATCGTGCGGGGGGTTGCGGGGTGAAGGAGCGGAGGTTATGTCCCGAGTAGCCATACTGCATACTCGGGACATAACCTCCGCCCCTACATAATTTTGACATTTCATACGACCTGTCAAATGTATGGGCGTTGACCCACTGTATGTAGTAAGTAGGTACACTGTGCTTTAACACCCTTTCGGATTAGTACCCCCTCTCCGACTTACCTTGTATACACAGTCGCAATAAAGAAAACTTTAACAAATCGAAAGTTTTAAAGTGGACTTGGTTGGATTCTACCTACTTGTTTGTAGGTATTGATGATCCAATTGTTGTAAGACTTGATTGATGCTAATATAGTATGGATACCTTGAGCTTGCACTCTGTTACAAAGTTTAGCTTAGCTCAGCTCTGATACAAAACTTACAAGTACATAAAATATTTTAAATTTTACAAATCTACTATAAATTCTCAAGTAATTTCAGTTCAACAAAAAATTGTTTAAACTTGAATTTAGTACAGAATTTAATATAAAATGTGAAGAACCTTTTCGTTTTTTTTTGTTTTTGACGAGACATTTGTGAATGATAACCATGTAAATACATACGTGTAACGTGTTCATTATTTTTAAAGAAAACTTTGCCCCTCACTACGATTTCTTCAGTATCGTGGGTGCGTTTACAGACACAAATCTCACATACACAAACGCCCAGAACCGAAGCTACTATCTGTAGGCCATACAAATTTTTGTTCCGTGTGGGAATCGAACCCACGACCCGTAGCGCAGAAGCCTATCGCTCAGCCACTGCACCAAACGTGTCGTCGATGATGGGACGGCCGATCGCAAGTTTAAAGTCGCTCGCTCTGCTAAGCCCGAATAAAAGAATAAGTGTAAAAATAAAATTAAAAACACAAGCTTCAAGTCGACCAAAACAAAACATTACCGTTACCCACATTCTACATTATTTTCCTCCTCATACATTATTTGTTTTTCATTTGGCCTACTTTTTAGCATTGTCAACAAAATGTTTCAACTAACTCACTGTTTACGTTCAAATTGAAACGAACAGCGCAACAACAACAATAGAAGCAGCAATTCAGCTCGTCATAACTCTATGCTCTTTTGTTTTTGATTTTTTTAAAACCTCTGCGAACAATGGGGAACGCAAACATATATTTTACCCAAATAAAAGTTTAGGAGGTTGAAAAATGGGCAAGTACGATGTAAAATGTTGCCCGAGGCGCCCGGCGCCCTGGGTGAGCGTCAGTCACAATTTATTTAGAATTGGACTGCAAGTTCTTTTGCCTCTATTTTTTTGAGATAGTGTATGCTCAAAGACACGTCAGGGGTAATTTTGGATACCGCATGCTAGGTTGGAGTAATAAGGTCGTAATGGTCTGATGTAAGAGCAAAGTTGGTTTCTATTTTAAGTAATGTAATACCTCCAATCTTTTTAAAAATGCTTATACTTGGGATTTTATTACGTGATTTTTTGTTACTTGTTCTTTCCAGCAGTATTGTAAAAAACCGATATATCCGTAATAAATTAAGCTGACTGTGAACACAATGCGATGGAATATAAAAGAGAGAATAAATCCATGCACGTGGATAAAATGCGCTATATATTCCGTAGATTTTCTGTAGTTAAGATTTAAATTCCCATATATTTTGAAACGCAAATTTTTTTGGAATTTTTTTAAATCATCATCATTTTACCCGTGGGACGACAAATACACATAAGCTTCTTCTTTAGACAATCGATCAACAAGAATTCAATCAAAACCATTCGTTATCACAGTCTGTCATTAAACTTCAATAAAGTAAATTCGAATTAGTTAAACAGTAAATATACATATTTTGGGCCCTCAAACTAAAGTCAAAAGCCCTTTCGGGTCACCAATAAGGCAAACTTGATAGAATATAACGGGCAAGAAATCATCCAATAACCAAGAAGCCTCACTAAGGACCCTATTGTCGTGATAACCCTAAGTTTCACCGCTGCAGGTAAGCATCCTCCACTATCCAGAGGTTACGAAGCAATCTAAAGTCCCAGCAGAAACTAATTTCAACAAAGTGTTCTGTGTTTTTATAGAACAAAGGCTCAAACCTTACGAACTTGTTAAAAGAATTTTCACGAAACCATCTTTAGGTTTAAGAAGATTTAGTAAACAACAACAGTATCTTCTAAGTCTTCAATATTTGGTAAGCAGAGCTTTAAGCAGTCTCGATACTTATCGTTTTGGCCAAAAGCCGATATAACATGCATCAAGAAACCAGAAAAAGGTAGCCTTAACTTTGTTTCCGAGTGTTCTTCTGGTTTTACTTAAAAGTGCTAGTAGTGAATTGATAAACAAGTGAACCACTGCCTAGTCCTCCATTCATAACACATCGATTTTGATTTTACACATAGTGAAAGCTGCTTAACCTTCTAAATCTCTAAGATATTAAGATTTTTTTAATGCCCCTCCGTGTCGTTTAATCCCGCAGTTATATACATATAATCTCTTAATACACCCACGGGATGAGATAAGATGGACTTTTCTTGCGAAATCCGTCGCGCGGTCTTTATTTTTGTACTACTCAAATTTTATGCGACCTAAAATATTCCACGGCTTCTAGAATATTCGGTAAACAAAAGTGGCGCTTTGTAGACGGTCGTTTGTCACTTGGAGACGGAAAATTATGATTATGTTAGAGCTAAAATTGTTTATTTTAATCAAGAGGTTCGTTTTAAGTTATTTTGGTAAGTTTGTAATCTGACTTGATTTAATTTACGTTGCTTACTATTGTGAGTATGAATGAGTAAAACGAGAAGTTATACCCTTTCTATAGATAGGGTTGTTTAACTATACAATTAAATTTGAAGATTTGTGAATTATTATATTAAATTTAACGAAGTGGTTTCTGGCAAATTCTGGTTTGGAGATAGGCAGGAAAAGGTTCTTTTATCCAAACAAATTGGCTCATCGTCAATAGACAGTAAACTAGAGACTACTTTTACCCATGCCACCTAGTTCAATACTGGGGAAATGTACGATGTAACTTTGTAACATTATTTTAAGTCTATACGACGATTTCAACCTAGCGATAATTTAACTGAAACGTCGTGAGTCACTCGCGTATAAGTAACGCTTACAGTTTTCTAAAGTAAACTTCTACTAGCTCGCTTCTTCTCTGATGTCGTTACTATATTGTTTTTTCATCGCTGCATGCTTTCATTTCATATCCGGTTTATCCGATTTAAAGTGCATTTGCTGTATTTCTTCAGAACAATGCACCTTCCTCTGTGTTACTTGTCATTGTTAGTTAGAAATACGACTCTTACATATTTGACGAATAATTAATTATTAAGCGTTGTTTTTTATAACTCTTCTAACAGTTTGTATCCATTGATAACTATATAATTTCTTTACAATTAGCTATGCGGTCAGGCCATATAGGTACTACCATGACCGACCGTTAGTGTGTTTCCACAATGATCTAGTAGAAGATCTTCTTCTTCGATCGTGTCAGCACGAGCTATACAAGAATAGGGCATGCCTATAGTAGAAGATAAAAGTAGCAGAATAGTAATTGTAGTACACAGACAGGCAATCAGTGGCCATCTTTGCTCATGCCTCTTTTCAGCGGTGAGCCCAGCCGCCAACTTCCAAGAAATAGGCTTAATATTTTCTAACGGTTACCCCAAGCGAGTCGCAGTGGAATCTAATAAGCGAGTTGAACCGACGCAATCCGATTGTCCCGACAGACGGACGGAGGTTAACGCAATTTGACGCAGAGGCCGAATTGACGCCCGACACGTATGACTGACGAGTTTGTTGCTAGCAGTTTTACAGTTCAAGAGGTTGGAGTGTGGAGGTAAAAGCCGCGTATGTATGCGTGAGGACGGCGTGTGACGTCAGTTGAAATAAAGGTGTGAAGTGTGGGCGTGAGAAATATTTTGAGCTGATGTGTGGTAAAATGGAAAGGTGATGCCTTTGGGGTATAAGAGGCTTTACCTTTGCTTTACCGTACAATTTTATTACTGTTGTTCTTCTTTTGTAAGCTTATGTATTTCCCAGATCAGATAGGATTAAGCAAAAAAATATTCACATTCCCAGTAACGATATAGCGAATGGTTTTCAGTTTTATGTGGAAATATTTGATCTCTTCCCTTTTGATCTTCACGAGTCTTCGGGTAACTAAATGTTCAAGTTAATACAATAGTTAAAAAGTCCACACTGTCACACCAGATATTAACCCTTAACTGCCGTTCACCATCCACCACACACTTGTTTTAAAGCACCCTGTCATACCAAAGCCACTTTTAAAGAACATTTACCCGCAAGAAACCCCACAATGGCACTTTATAACAAAGAAAAACAAAAAAAAGTAATATACCAAATCCTTCTAATTCTCTCAGTCGTTCATCGTCCCTCATTTCGCTCTTCTCGCCATTCGAGAATAAACTTTAAGATGCAGAAGTAGGACCTAAAATTGCATAGCTAGTTAGATCGTTAGGGGTGCACGCAAACGCATTAGCATATATACAAGTAGACAACAAGTTTGGTGTCTTCCGTCCAAAAGTAAATGAAAATGTTTTGCGAGCTCATTACATTTTAATAAAGCGGTGAAGGCGGGAATTTGATACATGTATGCGATAACTATAGCACTTTATATGCTGATCTGAGAACTATAGCTTTGCATGGATGGAAACCATAAGCGATCTTCAGACTGGTTTCCACACCGTATTGCCTCGGCTTACGAGAACTTCGCTAAAGAAATTGAGTGCAATCATTCGCAAGTGTTTGAATCTGCGATTAGTTTTTGCCCCTTATACAGAGTCACGTTGACATTGATCGGGCAACTTTTTGGTACCATAATACGCTTACTAAATCCCATAACAGATTATTTTAAGCCAATCGTAATTTATGCTGCCTATTTATTTATCTATGTACCTTTGTGGCTAAATGGGAAGAGTAGCTCCTTTCAAGCTGAACCTAACATTGATTCAGCTTTTAATTCATCTAAGATAGCAATTTTGAGCCGTGTACATTATTACGACTTTTAAACCCGTTTAGCAGTGCTCAAAGCGAAGCTAAAATGACTATAGAAATATGATGTAATTTATAATTGAATTGCTCCCCTGCGTAATAAGTTTCACGAAGCAGTACGGCGCGAATAACAATGTTCAGTAACTGTTTTAAATATCAGTACACGCGATTTTCTCGAATAGTGAAATAATACACTATTTGTCCTAACTGACGATGGGGTTCCTCGTGCTTTAAAAACTTCGTTGCGTTGTCTATACAGCTACCGACACCACAATAGATATATGTATAAGCTAAAGCAGTACCTCAACTACCTACAATCATCTAAATTGACACACTCACACATACACGCACTGTGTACTGAGTATAATATACTCTTTGTAATGTACTTTATGACAGCCATGATTGACTGCATTGTGAAGCTAACTTAGAGGTCTTGTTGTAGATCGTGTCTGAGTGTGTCAATTCAGGCGAATATGTGTAGTTGAAGTACTGCTTCAGCTTATACATATATCTACTATGCCGATACGCCCAGGATTTGGTCATGTGCTTTATTGTATAGGATCAGTATTTTTGTGAACAAAGACTCTTAGCAAATATTTTGAAAATCTTTTAAGCTGCATTTAGACACAAACATTATCAAGCGGATGCGGGTTTTGCTGCCGCAAAGAGTTTTAATGCACGTTTATATTCTCGCTTTTGGTTTGTCTGGTCTAAACGCACCTTAATATAAATAAGTACTTAGCAACAATTACCTATTAATGTATTCGTCCAGATTAACGTTTTTGGCAAAGATCAGAATTTATAAACGTTGCCTAAAATAATATAAATGCAAATAATGTAAATTGGTGAAATTATTCTAAATCATTCACACGAGTGAATCTCGTTGAAACCGTTCAACCTTTTATGGTAATTATTTTACTTTGATTTAAAGTTTTGATTAGTTCGCTGTAAAACAAACGTAGAAACTATTACAGAACTAAATTGATATCATACACGTTAATTAATAGGTATCTAATTACTTGAATAAGATAAGATAGTATGCTATTCGCAATACAATCCTTTGCAAACAGACAGCCTTCAAGTCTTCGCCTTTCGTGTGTTTGGTGTTTTATGCCGGTTTTTGTAAAATAAAAGTCATGCACGCTGCTAAGATGCCACCGCAACGGTCGTTTTTAAATGTTTTCTCTTAAGATCGAGACCATTTATTATTATGTATATCTTCCCGTACAAACATACATATACTCTCGCATATTATCCCCAAAGGGTAAGTAGAGGTGGTCTCCTATTATTGTCTGTACAACCCCGTTTCGCCTTTGGTATAAAGTCCCATGTAATCGGTGGCAAGCCAGGATTCATCGCCGGCAAACCCGGCGACGGAGGGTAATTAAATTCTTAATCCGTTCCTCCACGTACAAAACTAGACTGTTAGAAACTTTTTGGCCGTTTGCTGATGAATTAAAACCATGTCTTGCAGACAACGCAAGCTTTGAATGAAGGGGCCATAAGATGTCAACAAATCCTACAAAGCTGTATCACCAAGCTTGGCAAACGGTTTGGTAATCACAGTACGCTATTATGTGTGCACAAGACGATGCTGCTGCACATCTCCTTGCCATAATCTCTAATTCCACACGGAGCAAACTCACACATACATTATGTAAACGACACACAGTATGTATCAATGTGTGAGTATGTTTACTACTTTAATAATGTCGTCGGTACGCTGTTAAGGTACCAATTGAGAACGCAGAATGGCTATGAAACGTTCCGTGTTCATGTTTATAGTTATTATTGAAATAGTAAAGTTATTTTATAGCCTCGTTAGTCTCTATGGTAACTAGCTCAGCTTGAAACTGTTAACGCATTTAAGCTCCTGGAGCTTGAAGCTGAATCACATTAAAATTTGTACAATTCTGTAACTTGAATCTTCAGCCAATGTCTTGTCACAGTAATAAGCAAAATTAGTTTAAACATTTTAGGTAATTGTTAACTAAAATTTTATGGAGTTTATTTTCATCTGAAAGTTGATAATTTGACTTCTTTTGTTCTTTTGTAAGGCTATTTTTATTTTCGTCCTTAACACATTCGAGTCCACCACGCTTTTCATAGAGCTCATAAGCCATCCCGCCAAACATATTGCTAGTGGACCTTCCAGGAGGATCCTCGGCATTACGTTTGCACTAAGAGTGAACCCTCGAGGAGGGTTCCTGGCATTAGGTTAAAAACCTTGAAAAATACGCTACTACGTCGTAAAATAGGGGTTTGCTTGTTTCGTGACGGTGAATTTTCCAAAAAAAACCTGCATTTAAAATGAGCCCTCCACGAGGGCACACGGCACTGAACGTGTTAAAAGCACGACAGTAGAAGTAGCGAAGAGCTCCTTGTGAAAAAGCTCGTCCGGGGAAGTATGTACTACCACCATATATATTTCTGCCGCCAAGCACCATTGCTGTGTTCCGGTTTGAAAGATATAAGTACCGGTAGAATTACAGGCACATGAGATTTTCCAACTTTCAACTCTAACGATGGAAACGCATCAGCAATCCTTTTGGCATTGTAAGTGTATCAAGTCGGCTGTAATCACATTACAAAAGGTGGGCCATCGGCTTGACCGCCAAAAAATCAATGCTACATATTATAATAGGAGGCCCTTCCTTTTATCCGAGCCTATGGTCCATCCATATGCATTTCATCACATTAAAATAAAAATAATATAAGAATTTCCGTAACTAGCTAAGTTGGAAAAAGCTGAGTAATATCACAAACACCAATCCTTTACTCAGCATTATTATCGTTCTATGAAAACAATAATAATATTGAATTGTGCCTTGTAACAACAACTAGAGGGTTAAACAGTGAAATATGACTCTATAAATTAATGTTCTGTCGACGCCGAACTGTAATTGAGTTTTTCTGTTAGAAATATTCTCATTTATAACCCGAGATTGGAATTGTGTTCAATAAATTACTTTTTCCGACCTTATCGATGTGTTTACTCTGACCACATCACTCCTAGCTATTTCATTGGTGCAGTGATTGTTAGATAAGGTATTGAATCTTAAGATTTAAGATTTGGTGCCACGAGTAGGCAATATTTATTAAATATTTCTGATACAAATTGCATAATGAACCAAATGAGGGAGGGAACCTAGGTATCTACATGTTTATTTTGTAATGGCAGATTTGCATTACTTTACGATTTTTGGGTACTCGATAAGACCACATCTCTGCAAACCCTTTACCTTAGGTTACGTTATCTTATATCACGTTTTCGGATCGTAACACCCGGTGTCGTGTCGTACTCGTGGCGTCACTGTTCGCAATGAAAAGCTTTTGCTTATTGTTTTGTATTATTCTTTTATTGTCACTCGTAAAATATAGAGTTTAATAAAGTTTAATTCCGCTTATCGGGTTATAAAAGCCAAATGAAGTCAAATATTTGCAGGTTATAAATTTTAACAACGCGAACGTAAAATTATTGTGTCGGGAATTTTTTTTTATAAACTCATCTACTAACGAAGGGATTGACAACAAATCCATTAAACATCATCCTCCAAGAAAAAGCAAAGCTTGCAACACTACCTCTTTAAAATGAACCCTCCTATCGTACGTCCAAAGGGTGTCATGTATCGTGATTTTTCATCGGACGGACGTCAATTAACATGTAAATTGGACTCGCTCGCTGATGAGTCCCCTGCGCATAGGGCTGACCTCTTTCAAGTGCTCCAGCCGATCCAGGATATGAAACTGTGATTGTTTATTCGCGCAGAGGGGTATTTATGCTGAATGCGCTTTAGAATACCGGTGATCGGTGAACGTTGTAAGCCGAGAGCCGAGAGAGAGAACTGTGTGAGCACGGTACGGTGTAGGTCCGTAAAATACCGGGCAAAGAAGATAAAAACAAAGTTTTATCACTCAATTACGTGTATGTATGTATTGAATTTTAAAGAAGAAACAACCCTAATTTGGCACAAAATATGCTAATTATATCAAAGAGTTTTGTCGTCTTTCGGACAAACATTTTATATTTTTATAAACAACACAGGACCGCTGCCCGGGGGCATAACATCCGGGAAGTATAATTAACAATTTCTTCTAAAAGAATGACACGACAACCCTACGGACGCTTGCACGTATACAGGATGTATTGTACGAGTATTATATACATTTCGGTATACACATTTTAAGCGCCAAAGAGGATTTGCTTAATAAAACATCGGATTTGTTTAATTCTGCGACCGGCGGGTGTTCACTGTACATACATACAAGTTTTAATTAAGTTGAGGATTACATATTTTTGGAATATCGGTCGGTCAAGGTTTGTTTTGATTTATGTATTAATGGCTATATGGGAAATTACTGTCAAAGTTAAATAAGAAAGAATCTAAGTTTATTAGTTTTATGTTTTAGTTTACTTTTACATACGAAGAAAGAGAGTATGTTCTGAGAAACCTTGTTTTTCCTTCGTTGAATGCAATGGAAATAAATTGATTCCTCTGTTGTGGGAGTCTGTGCCGATAGAATTGTATAGCGCTTCTCTGATATCGACATATTAGAAGGTACCTATGACGCTTTTGTAGTCAGAATAAGTGAACTAATGTTCGTAAAACCAATTGAATAAAAAAAAAAGGTTTTTCTTTTTGAAGTGCAACCTGAAGATCCAGATACATGTTGGATCTATTTGGGAATAGATGGCAAAGTTATTGTAACTTTCGTGAGACACATTTATATTTATGATTAATTACGGTTTACTCACGTGCATTTTCCGGGATTGCCCAACTAGATTTGGACCCAAACGGAGCCTTTAATCATGAGCTAATCACGAGTTCGAAAAATGCACGTGAGTAAACCGTAACTAATCATATATATGGTAATGTTATGTCTGCAATTCACAAATGAATGGCTGAATCGTTTTATTTTTTGCGATAAGATGACATCACATTGAAATGTTAAGGTTCATAAAGATTATGATATACGTAATTCGTTACTAATAAAAAAGAGTAAAAACGTTTTCACTTCAGTGTACACAATTTTTAGACCCGAAATCCCACGCTATTTTAGAAAGGCAGACGAGAAAAGCATGTAAATGCGACTCATATGATAAGACGGATAAGATTGTCTGTATCATTTATGATCTTAGCATTAAAAATTAATAGAATTATATTATTTCTATCTGTGTCTAAATAAAACATTTGGTTTATATTCCCCACATGATTACCGACGTCTGAAGAAAACATGGTAGTGATGTCATTAGTTCACAGGTGAAAGATATTGCCTCCCTGCAGGAAAAAGGCTGCAGCACCATAATCCATTAGGCGCTTACAACACCCATGGGAACCATCCGAGCTGCTTTATATCTTAGCTGAAGACGGAAAACGGAACCATAATTGCAAAAACGTCTTAAAATGATAATATAATTTTTTCTTTAACTGTTTTTAGAGACAAAGGAGTAATAAAGATAAAGGGAAGGCAGATCCGCGACATGAAAGATAATAGTGCAGAAGGTCAACTGACACTTCAAGGTCACGCACGTACCAAATAAACGTGCAAAATCTCTTACATGTTTTTTTTTCTGTGGTATTCGATTGCTTTTGACCTAAGGAATCGTGGTAGCTATCATTATATGTTTTGAGATGATAACGAAATAAAGATTCGTTGTGCCTTATTCGATTTTTCTGCAGGTTTAAATGTTTTTTAACTTTAAACTTGACTTTATACTGTTGTACGTTTATTCAGCGAGGCCATCGACGTAGGGTGTCATCAAAACAAAAATATCACTACAGCGCTTTCAATCATGACAACAGTGGTTTGTTGATATTCGAGATTGTCGGTGCGCGACTTTTATGTCGTGCATCCCGTGCATTGTCTGACTTGGTTCTTCTGTAACTATCTTTGTAGTGTCCATGATGACTGAGATAAGTTCAAGTGAAATGTCACGTGGCAAATTGAATGGGAGTTGGGTCGGCTTTTTGTTTAAGCTTTGTCTTGGTTACTCTTTGTTAGGCAGGCTCTAAGGCCGAGGTGAAAGATCTTCATTATGGGAACGATTCCCCTTTGAATATAACGGGAAGTCAGGGGAGAGTAAAGGGATATAAATCTCTGATGATATTATAAGTTACCACGAAAATATTACTTCTACTAATAAAATAATGAACCCTCAAAAGTTGCGGGTTATCTGTTATCAGATAAAACCTTCATAACTTTTGGGTTCCATTTATAATCCTAAATATGTATATGTAAACAGTAGTTTTATTCTTTAATAGAATCCTTCATTTACTCACGCAAATTGATTATGATTAACACGTAACAAATTCCTAAACCCGTAACAACAAGACCCGACTCTGAGCGCCGTAATGAGCATTAACGAAGAAAATAAATGATGAATGATATTTATTTCTGTAAATAAATCTGTTACAGACACTTTTACAAGTCAATTTTATATGTTTTTTTTAAGACTAGATGGAGCCGGCACTTCCTGTCTGACTAGCTCTGAGAAGAAAAACCGAAACAAACTCAGAGGTCAACGTCTCTTTTAAAGTCCAGACATTGTAGTATAAAACTATGTGAGTGTAACAATCTAGGGCAATAAAAAAGGCAAAAGCAATAGTAACAGTGAACTCTTACTAATAACAATCAGTGCACTTGTTCTTACTGCAAGCACTATCCCTTGTGGGCTAAACATTTATACTTTATTTCTTGTAGTTTGCGCAAGTACTACTACTATGTACCTAATTTCATCATGAACCCTTTTTACTTAGTGCTTTGGTCCTTGCGCAAGCGCGACCCTTAAGGTCATGGCACATTATACCGGCACCGCAACTGCACAGCTACAGCACGGCGTCGCGTCGTCTCGAATTTAGGCTAAGGCTAGCCGCCAGCACGCTAACTACGCGTCGTCCGCGAGGTGCAAGCTCGCAGTGCAAGTAAACGACGTTGTTTCGCTGGCGACTCGGAGTGGCGCGCAGTAAACACGCGGTTTGCTCGCTTGCAGCGCCCAGGCTGCGAGTCGAGTTGTTTGGTAGCGGCAAGCGCGCTGACTGCCCGCCCTTGGGTTTTTCATATTTTCATTATGAAGTATATCATACGACACACGATTTAATGCTCTAATTTGAATGACAAGTTAATTGCTGGGTTGGAGCGGTGCCGTTGCAGTGCCGGTATAATGTGCCATGACCTTTGTGCCCCTCACTATATTTTCTACACCAGCGCTATTCGTATTCTCGCCCACTGCGTATCATTCGAACATTGCGCGCTCGGTATTGATACCAGTTTTCCATGGCTGTCTGGTCTATTATAAACTGACAACACAAAACATTTTCCCAGTGACGTTTGAACGTTGATGTAAGTACTCATGATTGGTACTTCCACAGGTTACGGCGTAACGGCATAAGGCTGAACAACTATGGATGCACAATAGTACAATGACATTGATGAAAATTCGTCATTGTATTGCCTTCTTCGACTCGAATAATTCACTTATTATCCTAAAGTTCGACCGTTCATTACATTTTTGGGGCTTTTGACTTCCCGTGCCAACTGTCATGGTGTTTTCATGACAGCCAGAATAAACGTGCTCAAAAGTGGTCTTGATGTGTAAAGAACAACGATCCAATAAATGACCTTGGTAATTTCTTACTTAACCGCGTTTCGCTGTAAACTCACATGAAGTTTGGTACATAATTTTAATAACTATAAATAACCTCTAAAGTAACTTGTGAGACTAATCCTCAGCGGCGTCTAGTTATTAAACTTAACAAAAACTTTACCTCATGTTCATCTTGTAGTAACCTATGAACTTCTAGATTAAAACATTTATATTGATTTTCTTGTACATGGAGTTTTGTAGATGCAAGTTAGTGCTTTTCTATTATGGGATTAGTTCTCGTCGTAGCTAACTTAAGAAATTCTTAGTATAAGATATGGAAAAATAAGAACGGAATAAAATATATAAAAGCAACAGTTGCCGAACGACTAAATCATAGGACTGGCGATCGAGAAACTGTAAGTTCGAATCCTACCCTTCGTAATGTGTTTAGTGGTGAATCACTCTTGGGTAAAGCCTGACCCAAATTGCTCTCTAACTCTATCTTGCATCTTTTATACCCAGTATAAAAATACAATTTACTATCGTAATAAAATACTGTAGAGTATAAACCTATTGTCCCTAAATTAGCATCAAAATATCGATGTTGATATCTCACTTAATCGGTAAATAAAGCTAAGTGACACTAGATAGGTAAGCCGCTAAATCCGTCTAAGTGTCTTCAATGAGTAACACAACAATGCTTATCAACTGGTTTGAATGAGACTCTCTATCTTCTGCAATGTTTCGTTAGGATGATTACCTATTAATAAAATTTAAGTTACTTGCTTGAGGATTTTTCCATCAGTTTTCATAAACATTAATATTTTTATTTATTTTACAAAAATCGTGTCAGTTCAACCACTGAAAAAAGTTTATAAATTATACACCTTCACCGACAGTCAATTTATCTATTCTTAAAAACTGAACAAAATGGTTATGGAGAAAATCGCATACAGACAGACGTGGCCTGACCTGGACTTTGTTTTATAATACTTTTAGTCCTGGTTTTGATCGCCAAAGATTCTAAATTCCACTTTTAGAAAGTTCTAGAAAAAAAACAGATAAGTTAGCAAAATACCCTTTGCAATCTTATACCGTCATGAAACGTTTTACAATGCCCCTTGAAACTACACCTATATCGTATCGGAAAATATAGTGTCATAATGAAACTTACCCATGGCAAACAGGATGATGAGGGCTGACACCACCCAGGAGCACATCGTGACGTTACTTCCGGCTCCGGTTACATTGTCAATTAGGCCTTCCTACTTTCACATTGAGTCCTGTAACAAGCAGAGGTCAGAATTATGTAATTGATTTATGTTTTGATATTGATATGCACCATCTAACAGCCTCGATCGGTTTGGTAGAATAGCTTGGTGCATAGTTCAACAAGACGCTGCATAATACTTTACATGCTGATGAGATGGCAATTAACATTGTCTTGCATACAAAAAGTACAAAAGAAGCGAAAATTGTCGGTAAATAAAGAGTGTTAGAGATCATAAAATTATAATGTCTGCAAATTTAGATGCGCAGAGGTATTTCAAACGGACGAAAAAGGTCGTGTTTACCCAATGCCGGCAGGATACGCATTCAGCCGAGGAAATGAGTGAAACATTCACAAAGGAAAACTTATGCGGACTTAACAAAAAGTAACTCAAGTTGCAGAAAAGTTTTGCAAATACTTTTCTGTCCGTTGGCACTTTATAAGTTCTCGTAAAACAAGAATACTTTGAAAAAGTAAATAGAATTATTATTTAGTCTCGTCTCGGCTGAAAATTATCACTAGTTGATAATGATAATATTTCTTCACGACCTTCTCTTTACATTTACGTGACGCTTAGCAGGCAGTTTTGCTATCAGAGTCTAATGCTTCGATAAGAGAAGGAAGGTTTCTTAATATTTGTCGTAAACTACACCGCGAATGCAAATAAATTCTCGTTTATCGTCGTGTAAATGTAAATACATCAAATGTTTCACTCTAATACAATTAACAATTACCATAAAACGTATAATTTTTAATGATAAAATATATGTTCATTACAACACCTACACTACAAACCGATTAAATGTGAACGGATAGTCGAGCTTATTAATTAAATTAATTACAATTTCTCGCGCTTATAATTAATTTATTACACTTCTTGTAACCATGTACAAATAATATTACATGTTTGCCTACAAAATTGGATATAATTAGGTTCATTTCGGCCGTGACTTTGCGTGCGTGAAGGAGATTTCCGTCGACTTATGGGGATTAAGTCCCCTTGATCATTAGGGACATTAGGGAAAGTGAAATTGCGGATACATCCATTAAGTTTCGTAACAAGGTTTTTAGAATTTCCCATGTGTTGCTTCACAGTGAAAAATGTAATAACAGAATGTACTAGTTTCATTCGCATGGTGCTTACGTATAATAAACTGGTGTTTAGGTAATCCTGTGGATAACTTAACGCTAGAAATAATTAAAACCCTGTACACCTCGACTTAATCCATACGGTCGTCAGTCAGCAAAGATCTTGAATAAAATTCAAAACGTTTTATAGACCCTCACAGTTGACGAACGAGGGCTGCCTAATAGACGTAAAAAAATACAAAATTCAGTATGTTTTGACTTGCGGCGACGGCGACGTAATTTAAAGCGTTTATTTGAGGTACTGTTTCATAATTCAATCAGAATAAAATGTTCCTATTTCAGAAGTAATCCGAGTACTCAACATTCCTGCACCCTCTCAACTTCAGAAAGACCTCATACTACACTCTATTTTCTTCTGAACTACTCCGAAAAGTATAATTATAAGTCATAACACATTTTTACGGAGCTCTGGGTCATAAATCTCGGTGACAAGTTAGTAAAGTGAAGCGTAGCGTTGATAAATGAGTCCGCCTTCGCTCCCGCGCGTCTGAGCGACGAGTCTTAATTCTACTTCTCGCTCTTTTACGAGTTGGCAATTATGGGGAGGTTGGGATGTACAGAGAGGGATTTCGCCTATGGAGATTATCAACCAAGAATCGCATTATTTTTCGGTAAGTAGACATTTTGTAGTTGTTTTAATTAATCAGTCTAGTAAGCTTATCAAAGTCCATATCTAGATGTAAATCCATATCTAAGCTTTCCTTATTTAGGTAAATATCTGCAGTATTCACGCTGGGCAATTGGGTCAGTGATAGTAACATAATAACAATTGCATTTTATAAGCAACAAATAATTTAAAACTTCTAAAACGATTTTTGTTTTGATTAAACAATAACCTAAACTTGTTCATTAACATTCTGAAATAACCCCGAAAAATAAAATAACACGAACAAACACTATATTTAACATTAATTGTAAAATATACGAGTAAATATTAATTATACAGTTGTAGTAAAAGTTCAGCGCAAAGTTTTAAGTACAGCGACAAATAAAAAGTCGTTGACCCTGCTGTCAGCTGGCGAAATTAAATAATTTAAAATTGTTTAAAGTTTAACACAATCCAATGCAAAATTGTTCCGAAAAAAGTTTGTCGGTCATTTTAAAAATTAAAACTCGCTAAATTTAAATGCAGTTTACGTCACGGTCGTAAATACCGATACTAGTTAAGTTGAGAAACATTCTAAAAACGATTTATAGTTACACTAGCTTTCGCCCGCAGCTTCGCTTGCGTGAAATTTTGAACCCGTTAAGTGACGATTTTCCATACAAACTTTCATCTCCTATTTAACTCCCTTAGGGGTTGAATTTCGAAAAATCCCTTCTTAGTGGATGCCTGCGTTACAAAAGGAACCTACAGTCAAAATTTCAACTTTCTAACCCCAGCGGTTTAGGCTGTGCGTTGATAGATCAGTCAGTCAGTCAGCTTCTCCTTTTATATGTATAGATAATAATCATATCACGAGTATCGCGTATCAACGTGATTATTGTATTGTGGTATTATTCGACAAGGCCCTTCACTGTAGCAATTTATACAGTTCAACTTGTCTACGGGATTCTGCGTTTTTTTTTGTAATGTGTTTGCAAACATGCCATCAGTCATCCTGATGGAAAGTGGTTTCCGCCGCCTATATACACCTACAACACCGAGAGGATTGCTGATGCGATGTCAACCTTAGAGTTACAGTGCCTTTCCACCATAGATGCAAAGATGTGCTATGCAACGTTGCTATGGATGCGTTTGACATCCACCAATCATATTCATCGGTCTACATAGCATAGCACTGGTGGAAACTGATTCAACTAAGCTACGTTTTTTATATGGAAGGATGCGTGATGTGGATGTGTGCTATGGATGCGAGCTATAGATGCGTGCTATGGATGTTCGCGAGTGGTGTAACTATGTACAGAGCACCGTGCTGCCGCTCCCCGTACCTTCCCTACTGTCGATACGTCGCCTAGCTTGAGCTGCGCATCTTCCTCGCACAGCTACATAACTTAGCATCAGTGGAAACGGTCACATAGTTTCGTAGCTTAGCTGATAGCATTCTCGCAGCATAGCTGCATAGCACATCTCTGGTGGAAAGGCACCCTTAAAGTTGTAAAGTCTCATGTGCGGCATCTATACCCTTCAAACGGGAACACAGCAATGCTGCTTCGCTGTAGAAATAGGTATTTAAACCATTTTTTTTTTGCCACACACAAGATATTATATAAAACAATAATGAAACACATTTAAAACATATAATCGGTGTGTGGCAAAGAATCCAGCTCAGTATTCGCTGTGCGTACAGCACAGCACTTGTTTTTCAGCTGGTCCCTGCCATTTTTGTATCAACATAAGAAATTATATGCGCACTTCATGTAATACGCAAATAAGCAAACAAACGAAAAATAACAAAAAAAAATAGAGTAACAATCACAACGGGACAAAGAAAATGTGAATTGACCCACAGTATAGGGCACTATGGCCAGACTCAACACAAAAAACTGCACATAAAATGGCTTACAGATACATAAGACCGCTATTGTAATTTTTGAACGCACAAGAGTTCTCTCGAAGTATGTTTTTTCAAATTCATTTGAGATGACGATTATGGTATGATACTAGTACTTCCCCGGACGAGCTGTTTCACAAGGAGCTATACTAATACTATTGTGTTTAATAACAATATCCATTTCTGTATGGCAAAGTGGGGTAGAACCGGGACGCTAAGGCAAAAATCCAATAAAACACAAGTTTGAAGAAAATTAAACCAATTTTAATAGGCTATATTTAGTTTAGTTTATAAATCACATACACTTGAGATCACTTTATTCTTAATTCTGAATAACAAAAAATAATCAAATCAAATCAAATCAAAAATTTTTATTTCACATAAACCAATACAGGCGCTTATGAAAAGTCGAATTTAGGTGCACGGTTCCAATTAGTCGTTTCCTATGGAGAAGAACCGGCAAGAAACTCCATGGTTACTCTTTTAAAAAAAAGACAATCAATCAATCAATCAATACATAAAAGTTATGTTTTTACGGTTTTGCTCCACCCCTTGTCCAAAACCGGGTATACCCAAATCTTGTACCCGATTTTGGCCCATAACAGTGGCAGAAATCAAGATCTTCGGGTTTCCAACCCATACCGCCTTCATGGGCCCAGTTCTTACATTTAAGACATTGCACCATGCACCACTCTTTCGCGAGTATAAAGATACACTTCTTAATTCCAAAGAATATTAGATCAATTGACCATAAAAGCGTTTTTCTTATTTATTGTTGTCGAGCACGCACTGACCCCATTGAAAGTTTTTTTACAAACTAATCACGGTAGCCAAAAGCAGCTAGCGAACGCGCGCCTAAATTTGAAACGTGTAAGGGCTATACTGCCTTGTCCCGGTTTTACCCCCATACCCGGTTTTGGACTAATCTCCCCTATCTACTAACACTAATCCGTTTGACAAGCTTAGTATTTATGGCAATATTCATCTAGCAGTCCATTTACCTTATTCGGCACTGGACGTCTATGTCAGAAATCTCGTGAATTCGCTCTTAAAACATGCTCTCAGTGTGTCCACTCCACTTTTATCTAACTCATCAAGTTTATGAACTTAAGTAATTAGGATGTAGTACGATTTTAGTAGATAGAAAAGATAATTTTATGGCTGATGGACCAGAGAAAAGATAAAAGAATAAACTTTGTTTTATATTTCACCATGATATTTTGTCTACCTATATACTTAGTCTTATGGTAAAAGTTTCATGTAAGTCGGATAAGTTGTTTTTGTATGACGAAGTAAAAAACTTCCTCACATCTCATTTGCTTTTAGATTCATATCAACATATAAACCTTCATAACTAAATAAGACTTCCAACTAAAAATGTTATTTGGGAAGAATTCTCTTTATATTTTTTGGCAGGTTGAATAAATGATAGCAGATGCTTCACCATCGCACAGATAATGCACATTACACAGTATAATCTTTAAACCAAGAGTATTGGCATCGGCCCATCCTCTACTTATAATCCCCAAGTGAAGATCCAAGCCAAGATCTACACGAAACCACTTATAACTTTGCGAAAAACAAAACCGCTGATGCACTCTAGCCTTCCTTTACTCCGAAAACATCGTAAAAACTAAAAAACAAACGAAAGGCAACCCTTTTTATGATATTACTCCGTTCTCAACCAAACTGAAGTTTTCAGAACTTTTCTGAATGCAGATAAAATTTAAAGCGAGCTCTTGTACTCTTTGGTCTTGATTACGTCACCGCTTCGACGACGACAGTTTTAATTCCTATAATAATATTTAGATGGAATGGCCGAACGTTTGTGGTTATACCTATAAATCGTTGATAACATCGGTTTGATGGACTTAAGAGTCTGGAACGAGTTTTATCATAGCTTTTTGTTTTTATGGCTGCGTTTCCTTGCCAGTCTGTGGGACGAACACAATTTGGGAAAAATGGAAATAGGATTATGATGGTTCTTGTTCAGGAGCAACTTAATTTATTATTGACAACTGTCCTTCTTGCCGCCTTTGAAACAGTCTAATAGTAATATTACTTGCTAATAACGATTAAAATTGTTATTCCATATTACGAAGTAAACTATTATATATTTGCTTACTTTCCCTTACTACTGTAGTTATCAAGTGTAGGTAGTCAATCTGATCTTACTGAAATTTATATTTCCCAAAGTACCTATAATTCGTAAACTTCCAACCGTCTTAGAAGTTCCTGTAACAGGAAATGGCACTACAAACAAACTAGTAACGCACAAACTAAACTTAAACCGATGAAAGAAATACCACAGAACAAGTTCGTCACCACAACTCTTTACTAATCAGTTTAGTGGCATCAGTAGTTCCACAGTTCAACCCTTAAGAAAACTTGCTAACTACCTGATTGTTGTTGTGTTGTGAGCACGACTAGCGAGCGTAAAGCCTCTTTAGTATTGAGGTCTTATGGTATTGAGTTTCGTGTTATGAAATTCTGATATACAAAGGTACGTCCACATTTGTAGCATTTTGGCGTATCGTATCTCCGTCGCGTGGCACTGACGTGTATCATGATCGCTGGGTAAGGTACGTCCACATTTGTATGTGTGTTTGTCTTAACCAGCGCTCATGATACACGTCGGTGCCACGCGACGGAGATACCTACGATTCGCTAAAATGCTACAAATGTGGACGTAGCTCAAGGTGTAACATAACGCACATCCTCTTAATGGGCCACTGTACTCATCATTATGAACAACTTTTATGATACACTTTGTATTCTTTGCTTTACTTTTGCTTACCAAATATTGTCATACGCAAACCTGAGGATGTACGATTGGCCACTTTTTCTCTTCGTATCATGTAGGCATAAAAATTCCGATGTATATTGGCTAAACTAATTAGATTGCCATTTTGAATTCTTACTTAGAAGATCGCTGATACATTCACAATTAATTCGAAGGAATTCAAATTGGGTTAGGGTTAGCGGCAGCCAAGAGACCCGTCATTTAGATTCCAGATTGGTTCGATATGTTTTAGTTTAATTCCTTAAGTTTTCTCGACTATTTAAACAAGGTCAACCAATGGTAGTACCTGTATTTTAATTCATGTTGATACTCTTAGAAATAATCCCTTGGTCGCCTGATATGTATATGCGATGCCCATTCTAAGAGATGAATTTAAATCTTTTGAAGCTGTTTCCTAGAAAGATCGTCCCTAACAGTTTTAAAACAAGAAGCGTGACTAGATAAATAAGTTATACGTCAAGTTTTCAGTACCGTCAATTACAATTTTATTGTATTACAGAAAATACTCATCATGATGTCATAAAAGTGCTGTCGTGACCCTGTTTTCTTATTATTTATTTATCGTAAAATATCGACGAAACCTAACGATACCAAGACAATTATAAAAGTGTTCCTCCCGTGTCTGGTTTAAGAGGTATATTCTGTTCCACAATAACAAACAGTTACTGAACTAAACAAACACTGCGCTGAATTGTTTGTTCATCAAGAAGCAGCGTATAGTGTGGTATAGTCTTTTGATTCAATCCCACAGTACCATTATGAGGGTCACGTTTGTAGTTGTTTTGGTTTAAGAACTTGGATTTTAATTGTTTGCATCATTTGACGATTCGACTGCTTAAAATGTTTTCTATTAAATTATGCTTAAGTAATTTTACCTTTAAAAAAATCGTTAGCTTTAAAATAATACGTTATTCAAGGGGGTAAGGTCACATATATATTCCATAGATAATATGACCATTTCTGAGATATATTATACTATCATATATCTGGGATCATACATAGGATCATATCTCTTATATGACCTCTAGAGTCATATCTGTGTATGGAGAAATGATTCATATGTCTGTATTACATTATCATATATTTATGATTTATAGTGTAATAGGCCCCTTTCACGCATCTATACTTGGGAGCAAATAAATTGAGCCACTTCTATTTTTCACGTATAATTGTTATTTTTAGTATTATGTAACAGATCAATTCTAAACATCTATCGCCTGAAAGGTTATTTGATAACCTTTACAATGAGGGTAGTTTTTTGTCAACTTAGAATTATATAATTCATGAAACCAAAACTAATAACTAGGACACGTGAAAAAAGGAGTGGCTCGATTTCTTTGCTCCCAAGTGTATATAATGCAGCTGCGAGAATTTTTATCTTGACCGATAACGAGAACCGCGTCTGTCATCCAAGATACAGAGGTCAAAGTTGTCTTTTGAATTTAAAACTTACTTTACGAATTGTCCGTTCGCATGTTTTTATTTTTATTCATATTATAAAGGGAAACCTATTATCAGCTATACAGTACTGTACTATCCATATTCTATAATATATTTCATGTATAGCCTGTAGGTTTTCTAAATAAAATGAAATAGAATAGAAGAGGAATAGCATGGGTAATTTTAAATGATTGTTGCCTTGTTTTGGTAGTGTGGGCTTAAAATCTCATTTCACCAGTTAATTTGAAGTAAACCTAAATATGTGTATAACCGTTTATACAAACAAAGTCCGAATAGCAATTTGTAGTTAGCATACAGTTGAAATGCAATCCGCCTGTGTAAACTCTTAGTTATCATACCCCGCGAAGTCATTACACATGGTGAAATGACGTTTTGGCATAGTAATGTACTCTACCACCGCAAACTACAAGTATTTACCCAGTCCTACTCATGTAAATTATGCATGTTTTTAGGGTTCCGTAGTCAATAAGGAAAGTTTCGCCGTGTCCGTCCGTCTGACCGTCTGTCCGCCCGTCCGCAGCTTAGCTCAGAAACTCTTAGTACTAAGAAACCTACAATTTGGCATGGATATACATATTAATAGGGCGAAAAAAGTGGTAAAATAAAATCACGAAAAATATATTTTTTACGGTATTTTATGTAAACGTAAATTGGGGATGTTTTTTTTTGTCGTTTACCCCTTTGTGTGGGGTATTTTAGGTTTTTGTCTTTCAAAAATATTGCGAGTTTGTTAAAATATTTTTTCGATTAAGGATTCGTTTCTGAAATATTATCCTTTAAAGTGCTACTTTTTGTTAGAGTCAAGTGTCCCCCCCCCCCCCCTGCCAGCTAAACGGTTAGTTTTGGATATGTGAAAAAAACACGGTAGTAGTATATCAACGAAATTAAAAGGAAAACTATCACAGCCAAGTAGGCTTTACAAGTTTACGAGTAATAGTCGACCGACTTATAAAATGTACTTGGAAAAGTAAAAAATTCGTACAAATTCCATTGAAAAATTACTAAGCCCTCTTCTTAGTCCGCATTATTGTGCAACTACGGAACCCTGTTACTGCGCGTGGCCCGGCACGCACTTGACCGGTTTTTCTATACTATTTATAATATAATATCTACTTAAGAAAACTCTAACACAGCCAGTGTGACTGATAGACAACGCACAGCTTAAACCGGTGGGTCTAGAAGCATGAAATTTTGCACAAGAGTTCCTCATATAATGTAGGTGGGACAAAGAATGGATTTTTGAAAATTCATCCCCTAAAGGGGTTAAATACGGCATGAAAGTTTGTATGGAAATTGGTCATATTTTTAGCAAGAAATACGGAAATTGGTGTTTAGGCTTCTGTTTATTAATAAAATTCAGTTGTATCAGCGTTTTTAGATCTAATACATATCAAACTTCAAACGTGGTATTCAGGCTGCTAAAGATCATAATAAAAAAAAGTTTTGACTGATTTAAGGTTTGATTTATTAAAAGGTAAATGTCACGAATCGACCTGAAAATAAGAGTACGAAACACGCATAAAAACTGAAAGAGATTCAGAGACATTTATGTTGAAACATATTGCATACATGTGCAGTAAAGTATTGAAGCATAACTTTTAAATAAATATTCATATTCCAAAATTAAACATTTGCAGTGTTACATGGATAGTTTGTTACTATCTTTGTTTTTTTTACTAATACTTCGCCAAGACTAAAGGGTTAAAAAGAGAAAAGTCTGATGGTTCCTGAGATGTTGCCGATAGGAAATCCCACCGGGCACACGCCTATGTGTAAATAAATATGTATTAATTAGAGTAAACTTTCAAATGATATTTTTTATGAAAGACAACTTCCTAACTTTTATTTAAAAACGTTAACCGATTTTCATGTTGTAAAAAATCTTTACTACAAAAAAAAGTTTCTGTCAAACAAAAAATACAAAGCAAAGTAATGCCTAACGAGAATCTCATACGCAAACAACCCCAATTGGCTCACTCTAATGCACTCTCACATGAAGTGTAAATTCTAACTTCAATGGACGCTTCACATACACACAGACACAAATGCAAACAAACACCCGCAGACAGTCTCAAACATTTTTTTTTCCTTTTCCTCTTCAATCTGCTTTTGCGATGTCTCCTATTTGTCAAGGCTGCGGACACAAACACAACATTGCATCTCACCTCGATCTTGCCAACTACTAATAAAGGTCAAATTGGCTTGATCTGATAGTAGATGGAAGTATATAGACAGGCAAGCCACTCGTGAGCCTGAGGGATCAATTATGCATGCTATGACAAGAGATGGGGGTTTTAATAATAAAGGGGATCTATTCAAAGTGACGGCAGATTTGATACGACTAATTATTTAAGTCTGCGATTTGAGATCGGTTTTAGTACGGTACTTAGCAGTAATATAATATTGATACATTGAGTGATAACTATGTAGGTTTAAAAAGAGACGTGATACAACACAGATACAGGGTATATTGATTAGCAACACAGTTAAAAAGTCAAACATTTCACGCAAGTATGCCAGTCTGTATGCTAATTCTGCGTATAAAATGATTGTAGGGATGATATATTAATTCAATAATGTCAAAAATTCAACTACGATCAAATTTTGACCCTACTCAATTCAATACTTCATTAGTAACGTCTTCATAGTGTAACGTCTTGGTATTATATTATGTGAAGTATCTTCATTTATTTTCCAGGAAAGATAGAAATCAAGACATCCCGTAGCTTCACTATAAATAAAGTTAAAATAAAATTACTTGTTAAGACGCCATAGCGAAGCCGAGGAAATTGCTACGGCTATCCCATGGGGACTATCCATTCAATGGGGTGAAAAGTAGCGTATTTTCCCTTTTTCGCGTCTCTATGGATAAAAAAACATCCCTTGTCCTTTGCCCCGTTGAGACTAAATTGAAACGGACTGGTTGGTTTCACATTCATGGTAGTATGTTGGTTGAAGTCGTACACATTGTACTTGTAAATGGAATGGTAAACTTTAATCTTGTTTGTAGACGCGGACCCCAGATTTACATAGGAACATATAAGTTTGTGTAATGATACAATACATATTTATTAATAACATAGTACAATATTTATGATAGAGGTTAAAAGCAATTTGCAAACCACAAACATTGCCATGTTTTTTCTTGGGGATTATATAATTCAAGTGAGTAACAGCTTTCGCCTATCTGCTGATGATTTATTACAATTGACGATACTTCCCCAGGGTGCTTCGTTCGAAGGAGGGCCAATAATGGGTTGTTGAACAAACAGTATTATCACACGCTATTTTTCTTTAACATTTTTGTCTGTAACTACACACAAGAGGTTTTTTTACACAAGGTTCAACTTTATTAGTTCCATATTATATTCTCTGTAAAAAAGAAGAAAAATCACTTTATATTTTTGGTTAGCTAATCTTAATTAAATAGGCTGGCGGTGATTCAATCAATGTAAAAAGCTGCATATCTGTCATAAGCCAGAAAAAAAACAAACAGTCAAGTGCGTGTTGGACTCGCATGTTGAGGGTTCCGTGTCTTTAAAAGTTCAATTTTCTTTTGTTTATAGAACTGCTCCGCTAAGTTTATTTGTTAAGGATTTTTGCTGATTTCTAAAAAAATATGTTAGTTACAGGTAACGTATTATTTTTCTATCAATTCAATTTATTCCGGATTGTTGGTTTTGCAATCTTCGGAGATTACTGGGGCTTTTTTACCATTTTTGGTATGGAATCCTAAAAACAAAAATAAATGACAAAAATAAAAAACTATGCATGTTTTGCATAACACATTCACCTCTTGAAAGGACCGTGACTAATAAAGTTCAACCTTATAACGTGAACCACACATACGCATAAATTGACAAAGTCCACCAAGTATTAGGAGTACATAAACACAAAGTTGTATAAAGGTGCGTACATATTATATAACATAACATGTTATAAAACGTTGTTATATAACATATTTCAGTAATGTGGAGACTGAATGTTATAAAAAGTGTTATAATAACAAACGTGTTATTTAACATGTTATTAATATTTACAAAAATGACAATAAACTAGGACGAACCCAGCATCTACGTTTTTTTCTTTTGTTATTTAAAAGTACAACAGTCGCTGCAGCGGCTAGCAAAACGTCCTCTCGTGTCGACATTGTGAACAGCACTGCAGAACGACAATGTTATATAACATGGTTATATTGCATTATTATTCTAATGTGTACAGTATTGTTATAAGTTGCAATGTTGAAAAACAATGTTACATATTGTGGACGTGTTATAAAACACAACATGTTACTTAATCTGTACGCACCTTTAGATATTAGCCGGCAAGGTCGCACATATGCCTAGACGTCGACGCTAAATTATTAATATGTCATGTCCCTTGACAAAAAGGTATTACGTGAGATGGAGATATTGATCTTAACTAAAGATACAGGTTATTATGATACTTGTTCATCATATTCGTATTAACAGTTCCGGTTGGATGCAAAAGATAAGGTTTTATCGTTTTATATTTATATGGCAAGATTTATATTTGTGTCATGAAATACACGTTTATTATTTGATAGTCATTTTTTTTTCGTATGACTTGCGATTCCTGAATTGATGTCTGTATGAAACTCAAGGTTGTCGAGTTTGGTGTAATCAGATCACGGCTTAACTATTGTATGATCTGTTTAGACTTTTTCCCATCTATGTTGGAGTCATCTTCCAGCCTAACGAGATGCGGCTGAATACCAGTATTTTACTCGGAGCGACTGTCATCAGACCTCCTCAACCCAGTTACTGGGCAATGCCGATATCCTAAGGTTAGACCGGTTGCCAGAATTTTTGAGCTTCTGAGTACCCTTAACGACTGTCATAGGTATTAAAGTCAAAGTCAAAGTCAAAGTTTTTTATTTCAAATAGACCAGATTACAGGCACTTTTAAAACGTCAAAACTAGGTGCACGGTTCCAAAAGGTAGGTTCTATGGAGAAGAGCCGGCAAGAAACTCCATGAATACTCTTTTTAAAATAGTAGATCATGACTATTCATGACAATTCCATTACAGTTGCGTGCGACATAGAATGAGAATAATGCAGGTTAATGTAACAAATAAATTCACATAAGAGTAGAAAATAGGAAAAGAAAATATGCCTTCTAGAATTGCCCTAGTAGTTATGGGCTGACCAGTCCCGACAGACAGCACCCGTTCACGAGCATGACGTGCACATCCGCATCGCTTAGCTCAACCATATTATAGGGAACCCAACGACCGGATATACAACGCCACCATCAGCAGGACATTTAAGTGAGCATGACAGACTCATACTACCAGACAATGGGCAGTAATATGATATGATTAAAGGTGTATCATTAATTGCTGCATGATGCTCAAACTTTACAGTTTAGAAAATGATATTATCGAAATTATACATGTAAAACAATATCAGACTATTAAGGCAGAGTATTATACAAATAAAATTGTAGTGGGATATAAAAATTTCAATATTTGAATGTAAAAAATAATAATATGAAAATTGATAAAATAATGTACAGGTTATTTTAAGTCAATAAAAAAAGAAGAATAATAAAAGTGGGTAAACATTAAAAATAATGTTAGGTCATACAACCAACCAGTTAGACAGGGCCAGAGGGTCGCAATGTGCAGGACGGAGTTGTATGCCAGGCATCTTTATCTTCGATATACTGATTTATGCTATAATAAGCTTTAGATATCAAAATGCTCTTAATAAATGATTTAAACTTTATATCCGGTAAATCAGTAATACTAGATGGTATTTTATTGTAGAACCTAACACTGTTCCCCATAAACGACTTGCTGGTTTTTCTTAGTCTAAAACCAGGTACTGTTAGCTTGTGTTTATTGCGAGTATTTATGTTGTGGACGTCACTTTTCTTGTTATACTGGGCAATGTTCTTTCGAATGTACATAATGTTACTAAGTATATACAGAGATGGTAGGGTTAGTATATTTATTTTCTTAAATAATTCACGAAGCGATTCACGGCAGCCTAGATTATAAATAGCTCGGACTGCTCTTTTCTGTAATATGAAAATAGTACCTACATCAGCAGCCGAACCCCACAGTAATATGCCATAAGACATAATACTGTGAAAGTATGCAAAGTACACCAACCTAGCCGTAGCTACATCAGTCAACTGCCTAATTTTCCTAACGGCAAATGCAGCAGAACTCAGTTTGCCTGCAAGTGCCTCTATATGAGGTCCCCATTGCAATTTAGAGTCTACTGTGATGCCCAGGAAGACAGTCGAGGGAACCGGATCTAACGCTTTCCCGTCAAGTTTCACATTTGAACTAATGTGGGGTACATTTGGGGTGGAGAATTTAATACATTTGGTTTTTCCTGCGTTTAGGAGAAGATTATTAGCAGAAAACCAATTTGAGATAACATTAAGTGTATTATTAGGTTCTACAAGATCCCTGTCCTTCCTATCTACTTTAAATATAAGTGACGTATCGTCAGCAAATAGGACTATGTTAGACATTGTATCCTTTATTATGTTTGGAAGGTCATTGATATATACAAGGAACAGAAAGGGGCCTAAAATTGATCCTTGAGGAACTCCCATTTTTACTAATGAGCCTACAGAAGTAACGTTACCAACAGCCACCCTTTGTTCCCGATCCGACAAATATGAATTTACAAGATCTATAGATTTACCTCGGATTCCGTAGTATTTTAATTTTAGAATGAGCGTGCGGTGATCCACACAGTCAAACGCCTTGGAAAGATCACAGAACACTTCCACCGCATCCCGTGCCTCTTCCCAAGCCCCTAATACTGATTTGATTAAGGTGGATCCAGCATCCTCCGTTGATCGTCCCTTCGTGAATCCAAATTGACTCTCGTGAAGAATCCCATTGTTGTTAAAATAAACTAACATTTGATTTAAAATGATTTTTTCAAAAATTTTACTTAGTGCTGGTAACACAGATATTGGCCTATAATTGGATGCGTTGTTTAGGCAACCTGTTTTAAAAATGGGCACAATTTTACTACATTTCATAAGATCGGGAAAAATGCCATCCATGATGCAAGTATTAAAGATCGCCGCCAAAATAGGCGCGATGTTAACTATTATTGACTCGACAGCTTTAACTGACAATCCCCACAAGTCCTCGGTTTTCTTAACTGCTATTGTTTTAAATGTTTTTAATATGTCTGAGTGTGAAATAATACTAAATTCGAAATTTGCAGTATTAGGTACATGCAAATTTGTATTTTCCTTTAGGAGTGTCTCAGCTGCTAGAGGGGACGATGGAAGATATTTAGTAGTCTCAATGGGAATATTTGTAAAAAATTGCTCGAAAAAATTTGCAACTACAGATTTATCTGAAACCAGTTTGTCATCTATATTTATGTTTAATACACTATCCGTAAGCCTACGATTACCAGTCTCAGTATTTATTATTTTCCATGTCGTTTTTATTTTATTATTAGATTTTTTTATTTGATTACTAATATAAGCAGCTTTTGCTTGCATGCAAACCTTTTTAAAGATTTTTGAATATTGTCTAACGTAAATATGAAACTCATTATTAGATGTATATGACTTTTTGTCATAAAGATCGTACAAGACATCCCTACTGCGTCTTATACCTTCAGTGGCCCAGGCACTGAACAAGATTTTACGTTTTATAATTACTTTTTTTACTTTGCAAGCCTGTTGAAACTCTTCACATATAGCAATAAACAGTGTACGATACATTTCATTGGGGTTGTCAATTTGTGGCTTTAATGTAAACAATTGTGATTCTAGATTTTTACTAAATTTTTCTAGACTCTTTTTTGTCAACGTCCTACATTGTATTATTTTGGGACCTTCGACTGCTTTATACAATAACTTAACAATCTGACATTTATGGTCGGAACGAATGCCGCTAATAAGACGCTTATCTATTAATTTAAAATTGGTCATAATATTATCTATGCATGTGGCTGAGGTGGGTGTCACTCTAGTTGGCTCAAAGAACATATGTTTCAAGTTGAATGATTTAAAAAAAGATAAAAGGTTTTGTTTATCTGTGGTATTTACTAGAATGTCAATATTGAAATCTCCACATACTAATAACTTTTTGTTGATTTTTATTTTTCTAAGGGCATCCTCCATTGTTAAAAGAAAATGAGAGGTATTAGAGGAGGGAGGCCTATAAACACACAAAATGACATACTCCTCCGTTTCTGCACACGCGAGCTCGCATACTCGTTCAACAGAGAGATTGCGAACATCTAGTCGCTCTTTGCATTTCAGGTGATCTTTAATCATGATTAAGGTTCCTCCACCTTCTGCTGACACTCTCTGGAACGAACTGGCTATTTTAAAATTATCTATATTAAATGACATTTTATCTGGCTTCAGCCAAGTTTCTGTGAGGCATAGAATGTCTACGTTATATTTCTCAACAAATAATTCTACATCTAAGATTTTGCCAGAGAAGCGATTTATATTTTGATGTGACAATATTAAACAGTGACTGTGCTTCTCTGTTGTCGAACTGGCTAGTTTAAATTATGTTGGCTAACCACCTTATTATTAGTACTATGACTAAAAGTTGTGGTAGTGAAAGAAGACTGCGTCATACTACTTATGACTGAGTTAATATTAAAAGCTAACAATGTTGTTAATTGACGTTTATATTTAATGGGTAGGTACACAGTATCCCTGGTTAATTTTAGTTTACCAACAAAACTGTTGGTGTCGAAAAACATAAACTTGTCACTATAGTGACTTACCAAGAAGTGTATGTGCATATTCAGCTTATGTATATACTCATTTTGTGTATCTGACAAGTGGTCGAGATAGGGAAAAGCACACAATATTATTTTGTGGCAGTTTAGTTTTAACATTTGGGCAACAAAGTCTGTAATGTCTTTTTTCCTAACATTAGAACTATTACCTATTAATACAGTTAAATTAGTCTGCAAACAAAATTTATTTTCTAATAATGAACTAGTTATTTGTTTATATGTTGACCCAGGCATACAATTATTGAGAAACGAATGACTCAGGCTGTTGCCTAGTAGGTCACCAAAACCTTTACCTAGGTTATCAGAATACATTATGGAGCGGTAACATAACTGATCATTGGAGATGTCACTGGTAAGCATATCCATAACAATAGATGAATCCTGAACCAATAAACTAGGTTCCTCTGAGTGAGGCTTACAGTCATATGATGTCTGAACGTGGGACGGGCCCTCCGTAACCTGTGGTGGGAAATCAATACTATTGCAATTTTTCATGCAAGTACACGGAGTGTTGTTATATAAAGTTGAGTCCACTCTGTCTGCATTATAATTACACATGTCAACTAATTTATTAGCAGCTAGGATGTGCTCCTCAATTTGCTTCTGAGAGGTCACATATTTAATGTAAAGGGAATTTAGTGAGTCCTCTAATATCTTAATGTCAGTCTGTAAGCGCTGAGTATCTATTTCATAAATATTTTTGGAGTCTTCTAATTTAATTTGATAGTTGTCAAGTTTATTCAATAATTCTATACGTTCTTTCCTTAATTTAATATTTTTAGAAAAGTGATTTTGTTGTTTCCTAAACTTTTTGCACTTTTTAATTATTCTATTAAGCTTGAGGTATTTTTTAATTTTATTCTTACTTAATTTATGACAACAATTATGAGTTACTAGGGATTCTTGTTTTATAAGGTCAATGGTAACTAATGGATTCCCTGAGATGGTGTCAGAGTTAATATTAATTAATTCATCAAACAAACTTTGATCTGCAACAGCCTGGGAGCATTCTATTTCCTTCTTTAAGCCTAATATTTCTAAATTTGCGCTCATTAAGTCCTCTTCTAATTCCCTAACTTTCCGTAAGGCGCATTCGTACACATAACTACATTGACTGAAACCATCCGTTGTTGCCTGGAGTTTGTCCCGTTCACCAACAACATCCAGGAATTGCGCATGAAGGTCTACAAGCTCCCGTTTCAAGGTTGTATTCTTGTCAACAATTCTCTTGACTTCTTCCTCGCTTTCCTCTCTTTCCTGCAGTAGTTGTTGACACTGGTCATTGGAGGCTTTAAGTTCCTTTAGGGCCAAACTTAGCTTATGCTGCATTTCCTGGGATGTGGCCTTACGGGTCAGCATTGGCATGGTGTCAAGAGTCAGTGCACTGGAAATGGAAATAAAGAAGTGATCAGTGGAGTTTAAGTAGAAAAGAGGTTATGGAACAAGAGATAGGGATAGAGTGACAATATATAAAAGCTCTAGTAGATATTACAACAGGGTGTGGATGTTGGAAATTTAAATGAAGAGTTAATCTTGAATTTATTTTTATGTGGGTATATTTTTATAAGTAGGTAATAGATTAAAAATTTTCAATTAATTATATTGAGATTTCAGCGTTGTACATATTATTTATTAATATTAGACACTATAATAAATAGTAATAACGAGTGTGTACAACACCGCCAATAGCCAGTGTTTTTAGAATTCGACTGTTTACTAGCTAGAAGTTCTTTAATATGACTTGAGAAGCTAATAAGCTAATAGGGTCGCGTTAGGGCTATACCTAGTTTGTGTTAGTTATAAATAGTGAAAGTAAACAATACTCCCCCGTTAATAAAACGATGAATTCGAACTTCAGCGGTTGACAGGTCACCGGCATCGATGGGCTACCAAATACTATGGTAGTACTGTAAATTTTTTCCGGAAAACAATAATCCTGGATATTTATCGTGGCTTGATTAATTTAAATACACAAAAACACTTATATTACATGAAAATACAAAGATATTAATTTCTAAAATACGCTAAGGAAATTTGACATGTCACTCAAGCAGTGTTGCCAGGTCAAAAAAAACATATTCATAGACTGGACTTAGCCGTCTTCAGTCGATTCATTGATTTGCATGTGAGAGGTGTGAGTTAGTGAATCGACACTAATATTAGTTTCTGTGTTTATTATTTTCTTTTTCTTGTAGCTCACTAACATAGATTGTAAGTTGTTTTGTTCCTAATACTATGGACTCAATTGTCTGAAATAAATGATTTTTTTCGTTTTCACCCGGAACTGACGGTTTAACGTGCTCTCCGAGGTACGGAGGGGTGATGATGTGTAACTAACGGTCACCCATCCACGGACTGACCGTGGCAAGTGAAGCTTAACCTTGCAAATCGTATGATCCGCGCGGACGTTAATTAGTCACGAGTCCCTGCTTAGCTATTCAGTCTTCTTCTTCCTGCCCTTATCCCATGTTACTTGGGGTCGACGCAACACGTTTTCTTCTTCCATTCCGTCCTGTCACCCGTCATGATATCACTGACACCCTTCTCTTTCATATCATTCTTCACACCATCCATCCATCTTTTCTTTGGCCTCCCTCTTCCTCTCCATCCATTCACATTTATATTCATAACTCTTTTCGTCACATGCGTTTCATCTCTCCTCTTCACATGCCCATACCAAGACAAACGGTTCCCTTTCAACTTTTCTGTCACTGGCGCTACTTTCAAACTTCCTCTAATATACTCATTCCTGACCTTATCCATTCTGGTCGCTCCTTAGCTACTGTACATAATAATTTAGTTACTTATTTTCGTAATACTACATACATCTAAACTTTCCATCGTAATCCCATAGTAATAAAATATGAATATTGCTGATATTATCTTATTGACACGCTTGGCAGTATCAACTCACAAGGGCACTATTGTATAACCGAGTGTAACATAATTTTTAAGTGTATTAACAACAGCCCAATTTTTATCACTTCAAATGACCTTCAAACAATAAAAAATAAAGTTATGAGTATTCTTTCCATTCTCTTTATTCTCTGAAGGGCTTTAAAACGAACACTAGTAAAGTATTTTCCAACAATATACATATTTTATTACAAAGTTATCCAAATCTACGCTGGGCTCATGACGAATTCCCTAATTACTCATTTGAACTCGTAGACGAGCTACGGCGTAGCAGCTCTACGAGTGTCGTAGACCTTTGTGACGGTAGAAATTTTAGATGGGAAATTAAACTTAATTATTATATAGCTTAATGTTGTATGGACTCGTATATATACTAGGAATGTAACTTTATATTTTGCAAAATACTTTCATCATTATTTTATACTTACACGTGTATATGAATAATAAATTATGTAGAAAACATTTACCCATGTAGACAAAATATAACGCGTGTTATTTAACTCGGGGTATTTTATATAGGGCTTTATCAAAAGGCAATAAGTGGCAAAACAATATTACGTACCATATTATTTAACATACCTATAACAGGTCAGCCGTTTGTTTTACAAGCAATGTTGTTACATATCAATTTATAATACAGCTCAGCGCAAGTGTAACAAAATAACTAAGTAAATCATTATTTCTACTCAAGTTATAGTACGAACCTCAGTTCTACAGCCCATTACACCTCTCACCCTTAAACAAACAGACAGTACAAATGAACTTGCCCTAAACAACGAACGGGTCTGTTGACCTGGTTACCTTCAGTTCACTTCCAAGTCGCGTTACGTTGGATTCATGTCTTGCATCAGTAACGCTATCGCATCAGGTGATAGTGGCCGAGTGGACACAACCTGACGTTGGATAATACTACAAGAAGCTTTTGCAAAAAATGTTGGTACCTCCTCTACTTTTTAAATACTTTCAGCGTGTATAAAGTAGAAAAGGTAATGTCAACAATTGTCTGCCCAATTAAGGTGGACAAAAAGACAATCAATTTACATTGGGTTTTGGAATAGCAACGTGCCGATGATCAGGATGACAAACTATCTTCAACAGTAGGCCGCTTCAGAGTGGCGTCACATTAAACCATTATAATGTTGTAACATAGTCAACCCATATATGTCCGAAGGATGGGCACGGTCCTCTTCTTAAAATGAGAAGACTTTTAAGCCTTAGTCCACCACGCTGGTCTGGTGCTGGACTACACACCACACCATCGAGAACATTTTTGTGTCTCTTTTAGTTGTGCAAATTTCCTTCACCGTAAACGCAATTGATAATCAAATACCAGATCTGCAAATGAGTTCGAAAAGTCAGAGTTGCGGATAAACCCAATAAGATAAGATAATTTTGTTTGCTGAAACATGTGTGTATATACAGTTGCATGTAAGATGTTACTTAATACGTTGTTGTTCGACATGTTTGTGCAAATGTTACGAGTATATATTCGTAGGATTTTTGTTTTCAACATTATTTTCTTAACACTCATTGCAGTTTATCCAATCTATCCTGCTATGTGAAAGTATTATTATTTTTAGGTTTAATCAACAGCTACGCTTATCATAAGTCCCGTCTTTTCTTAATAAAATTATGTTGTAATTAGCTTCTAAACGAAACAGATAACGAACGCGTGGTAACGAATTCACAATAAAAACCATTAGTGTAGTTCCGAAACAAAACCAGTAAGGTTGTTCATAAAAGTCAATAAGAGCTCGACCCAGGAGAATGACACAAGTAATATAATATTCCAACACTATAATCGAAATACATTTCAGAAAGCTGGAAGCAACTATTTCGGTCTTCACATCCCAATTGTCAGTGGCGTCCGTTGACCTGATTACCTTCAGTACTAAGTTACTAGTCGCATCACGTAACATCCTCACGATAGTATTACTGAACACTAAGACGCCTTGACAGACCGACTGATGGATAAAACAACGTCAACTAACTTTGAGGATATTACTGACAAGAAGAGAAGCAGAGGCCGTTCTGTCTTGTGTTACAATAATAGAAAACATTAAACGAGTAAGCCTACATGATAGGTTTAAGTGCCTCAAGGTTGTTATCTTGAGGCACTTATAAACTTATCATGTAAAATGCTTCATAAACACGATTTTTAGGTGTTCTTAGTTTCATGATTTAGTAAACAATCACGTATAGGCTTGCTCAGGCTTAAAATTGTTACATCTAAAAACCTCAAAGCTAAATAAATAAAACAATAACATTAAACAATTCTCAATCCATTTCGGAATTGAGAATTTGGAATTTGAATTCAATTCGATCCTCCTCGCTTAAAGGCAAACGAATATTTATTATTCCAATTAAATTAACTGTTTGTTATTCCAATAACCCTATTAATAACAAATCATATTAACGATATTTACGGATACCAGTATTACTCGTAAGCTTATCCAAACCATTATATTATATCCATTTCTCTTTGGTGACTACCACAGTCAGCGTGGGAGGGTTGCCATCTGCTGTTTTTCTTGCCACATCTGTTGTTTTTCTTGCCACCTTACACACATTATTCAAATTACGTAAAAGTAAAATTACATGTAACACTTAGCTCGTATAAATATTATGTGAACAAAGTCGAAAGTTATTCCAAACTCGTATTAAGTACTCTACGAAAGAAAACACGAAAGTCGGAATGTATAGAAACGAAATGAGCATTTACGGGTTCCGTTCCAAATATACAGTGGTGGACATATAATTAGAAACACCAAGTGTGACTTTTATTTTTAGTACAATTTAACTTGATAATTAATGTTTTACGTATCATAGAGGGCTTATACCTATTTATCTATAATGTATCCACATCACGAAGTATTATTATGTCAGTTTTGGAAATATCATACAACCGTTTATGTAAAAACTGGTATACTTTATAAAATAAAATGAAGCAGCACAACTTACTAAGGTGGACAACTAATTAGAAACAGAAAAAAAACATTAGCATAAAATATGAACAAAGGTAACGAAACAATAAATAATCAAGTTAAATGGTACAAACGTTTTATAATAAACAATTAATGTTTGGTTGGGAAGCCTCTGCTGTCGATTACAGCTCTACAACGACGTGGCATTGATTCTATCAATGTTTCATACATTTCCAGGGAAATTTTCTCCAAGCTTGTACAAATGCGTCTTAAAGTTGTTGTATGATACTAGTAGTAGTACGATATTAGTGATATGTTTATTGGACAATGTTTTCTTTACAATGTACCACAAATTTAGATTTGATTCAAATCCGGACTATTTGCAGACCACTTTAACACCGACACTAATTAGTCTCTTAGAAATGCTTCAACGCTGAATGGATTATTGTAGTGTCAGTGTTAGAGTGGTCTGTAAATAGTCCGGATTTAAATCAAATCTAAATTTGTGGTACATTGTAAAGAAAACATTGTCCAATTAACATATCACCAATATCGTATTACTATTAGTATCATATACAACAACTTTAAGACGCATTTGTAGAAGCTTGTAGAAAAATTCCCTGGAAATGTATGAAACATTGATAGAATCAATGCCACGTCGTTGTAGAGCTGTAATCGACAGCAGAGGCTTCCCAACCAAACATTAATTGTTTATTATAAAACGTTTGTACCATTTAACTTGATTATTTATTGTTTCGTTACCTTTGTTCATATTTATGCTAATGTTTTTTTTCTGTTTCTAATTAGTTGTCCACCTTAGTAAGTTGTGCTGCTTCATTTTATTTTATAAAGTATACCAGTTTTTACATAAACGGTTGTATGATATTTCCGAAACTGACATAATAATACTTCGTGATGTGGATACATTATAGATAAATAGGTAAAAGTCCTCTATGATACGTAAAACATTAATTATCAAGTTAAATTGTACTAAAAATAAAAGTCATACTTGGTGTTTCTAATTATATGTCCACCACTGTATATCCTTTGGTTCAATAATATCTTTACCAACGCTTCAACAAATATTTTATATCTTGAGAAGTGTTTTGATTTAACTCGAACTATTCTCGTTTTCGGATGTGAGTAGATTCTCATGTAGCTTTAAAATAAGTCGTATGATCCTTGGCTATGAATAGCTGTCTAGACATCTTAGTTAATCTCGTGGGTGCAAAAGCAACACACCTGGACCTATTACTTATTCGGCTGGAAAATGATATGGTAAACGCCTGCCTATCCACGTGGTAAAACATCTAGCTGTATCCTTTTCTTTATAGAAATCTAAGAATAGATAAGTTGGTTTAATCTACGCGGTGCATATGCACTATACACTACATAGTTTAATTTCGCCTACTGCATGCCAACGCTGGACAAACATTTCTCTAAAAAAAAGCAATTACATACACACTGGCCACATAAAGTTATACAAAGTAAGTTTACATAATAATGTTGTAAATAGAAATATTGCATCTAATATTTCCTTATTGTTTCGGGAAAGAAATAAAAACAAAAGACGTATCAGCTACTTATCGTTCCACAGGTTGTAAAAGTCGAGTCGAGGAAATGTGTTTCCTAATGGTGAGAAGGCATGGGCTACTCCTGTAAGATTAGAATCTATGGTACTAACAACTGCAAGTTATTTGAGTGTGGTGCTCAATTGACAAGGGTTTCGGTGTCATTTTGTACAGTTTTTATGGGGAAAATAGTTTTTTTGGCGAGTTTCTTTAGGTATTGATATTGGATTTTTTGTTTATTTTTTTATTGCTTATTTATAACTTTAAACTGGTTTTACTTTCATATTCTTTATCCGGACTAATCCGTGTAATTTTGTTAGTCTGTAAATATTAACTTAATGGCTTGTTACGACTGACGCGTTCAGTAGCATTGCAATTAGTGTCAAAGCATTACTTAAAACCGCGTACTTCATATGAAAAGTTAATTAAATTGAATTTTACAGAAAAGGTGGCTATTTAGTAATATTACCAGCAATAAGCATTTCCTTTTTATAATTTATGAAATACTTACAAATATTCTAAATCTGGCAATTTAAATATTTGCAGGTATTTCGTAAATTATTCTAACAATTCTGAATCAAATGGCATCTAAATCAAGCGAATACAGCTCGTATTTCACTCAATGTTTGTCTGCAACGTGCAATGTTTAGAAAGTCAGTCAAACCCTGTGCTCTGTTTAAACTGGGGTTACAAATTACATACCATTAGCCAGCAGCGCTGTTCCTAGTCATTAATGACGACACATATACTGCTCTAGCTGTGATGCTGTACGTTTGACACAGTTCCAGACTAGGTACACCTGGGCAAAGGGGTGTTTAATACAAAATTGGGATAAATCCATTGTTTATATTATGGAAGTATAATAACGAAATATTATGATGAATACCTGCGTCATTACTTATCAGACTGACACAAATAATGCCAAAATAATGGACTACTCTCGAGACAAATCGAAAATAGTTACTGTCAGCTGACAAAACGTACAAAACATTAAAAATAACCTCACATTTTCACGTACAATCTTGAATACATTTCCTTGTACATAAACTCAATATCAAAATATTAATTACGGGTGCACTCATAAAGCCTTTAACCCTGCATTCCGCCGGTCACACTTAATTACTACGTACCTATTTTAACGCGATTTTTTCGTGCCTTTCTTTCGCACAAACGGTGGTATCGGTTTGCAGGAGAGGGATGGACACAGTGGATGGTAAAAGAGCGCGTTTGCCGAACACCCGCCGGCGGTGGCGGCGCGAGGCTGACTAAATCTGTGTCCCTCTCAAGCCAGGTCAGGTCAGACGTAGAGCCGCGTCCAGAGGGCGAAAATTTCCTGAATAAATTGTGTAAATATTTTAACATGGGCCTAGTGTTTTCAGCGGCAATTTGACGGGACGCGGTGCGTTTGAACAAAATTGTAGCTGTCGGTACGAATTTTATTGTGTCCGATTTATTTGGCCGCGCGTGTAAACATGTAGGGATCAAACACGTTCGTCTAATTTTGTTTGATGTTACAATTTATATCCAATTAAATGGTCAGATTACACTTTTAAAAGATTTAGAATTTAAAAAGTAAAGAGTCGTTGGGCTGTTAACGAGTGTGTTAGTTAAATGGCTTACAGTGATTCTTGATGTGTAGTGATTCTTGTTGTACTTTTGAAATGATGGGATTTTATTTGAAGGATGTTAACCAGTATAACTTTACATGTGTTAATCTTACTAAAGTACCTATTAACTAAGTTCTTCGATAAATTGAATGACAACATGTCTTCTTTAAAAACAAATATGTATATTTTTATAGTGTAAAAATATTCAGTTTATTTATAAAGAAATCACAGTCAAACATTGAACAGAAAACTGTAACAACAAACAATAATTTGAAACACACGTCCATTTTTACAACTTCCACTATATTTATGTACCATGAATACACTCAGGAGACGTGTCAGGAATAATCGAAAGTATTCCCAATCTTGGTATAAGCACTCGGCCGGCGTTTGTAAACTCCACATAATCCGCAAGGTCCCGAGTCCCGAGCAAACAATCGTACGAACTCAATCAGCCGACGTCCATATGAATGCGGCTTTATTCAGCATCCCACGCACACATGCACACCAATCAGCACACATACAACATCCGTATCCTTCGGAGAATTTGATACATTTTTGGGTGTGTGCGTGACAAGTGTCTGAGTGTATACAGAAGCTTGCATAGTGTTGGTTTCCCTGAAAATGGCCGCCGCGGAAAGCGCGCATGCGTTTGACAACAAATTATGAATGCAGTTCGAGTTTTGAATGTTATTTGAATTAAGACTCTATATTCTTGTAGTTAAAATAGTTAGGTTGGTGTTTGGGAGATAAATAGTAAGTTGGTAGTAAACACGGCGGGTTTTTGAAGTTCGGACTTGAGTAAGGTAAAGGACACTTCTTGACGTTGGTGGCGTATAGAGAATTAAAATGAGTGCTCCTACATCTACAAACTTAAGCACGGTTAGCGATAGACGCGATCTACGACGAGCCATATAAGTTTGGATCCTTACTGCTTTGCCGTTCACAGGGCCATTGGTCTCTGTAATATACTTTAAAACTTGATGTCACTTATTGTAACGTAAAATGTAAATATTTTGACTAATTACTTTAATTTATTTTAATAAACGTTATTTTAGTACTTACTGTCTTTCTTCCCGTCGGCGCTGTAAGAAGCAATTACGCTACGCTATTAATTTTGATTAACAGAGTGACAGCATCCACATGTTATGCCCAAAACATAATACTGCAAAATAGTATACATATAAGGCTAAACAGAGGTCAACAAAACTTGCTACTACTAGTTAAGATATAAAAGATTACTTAGTTCAATTAAAATGTTATTCTTCTCATTTCATTAATGAGAAAAACGCAAATACAAATAAAAATGGAAGTGGACCACATAAATGCAGACATCAAACGAATCGGGGCGGAGATTGTAAAATTTTACGTTTGATCCCCTTCAACGAGTTGAGAAGAAATCGCTGGTGAGCCACTACTACTGCAACTGTTTATATTGGCGAAGTGAGTTTGAATCGACAGTTGCTCAGATACTGCAGTAACCAACCTATTTGTTATGTATGGTATGTCGTGTGATTATTGGTCAATGTTGGAGCAGCAATAACCCAGTGGCTGCGTTGGACTGGCTATCGATAGGTCATTATTAGAACTTCCCTCATTGCACTATTAACATGAACCTAACCCAAGGGTATTCTTATTTGAAGGGATTAAAATGAATATAAGTAAAACACAGAACTTTGCTAGTACCTTATAACAAAAACAGTTTATAACATTCGCGACACACATTCATATTTAGGATTAGTTACGGTTTACCCACTCATGCGCATTAGTCGACTCACGACCTTGCCGCGTGTTCAGCTCATGATTAAGAGCTCTGTTCGGGTCCGAAATTAATCGTCAATCCCGAAAAATACAACTGCGTAAACCGTCAGTATTCATAAATAAATACGGATTGATTCATGACTGATTGCAAATAATCTTTTTGGCAATTATAACTCACCAAATGTGAACTAGAAACGAAATCACGTCTGAACTCAGTAACTGATGGTAATTCTCACAAATTGAGATAACCACTTCCCCCAGCGGTTCGCTCGTCACTCTGTATGTTCCACGGAATTGCTGCAGAGATGCTCAGCGTCTTAACATTCATGTCGGACTCTGCACTCCTGGATACGTGAGAATTGATCCAATCGAATATATGAGATTACGAAATTAAATGGCAAATTAAGTAAGACTCTCTTAGGATTATGATACCCATAAGGGTGATTAGATCAAAAGTCGATATTGCCCAGTAAGTGGGTTGTGAGGGTTTGATGGCAGTCGCTCCGTGTGTACCTAATACCTACTTCTTCTCTCGTATAAGCACGAACTATACGAAAATAGCTCCTATTGTGGTGTGAAAAGATTAGCCAGTCAGCAAGGTTGGTAGCGGAGCTGACTGCCCAGGATGCGCCGGACGTACTTAAGTATCGTCACTCGTAATACCTACTGATATATTCGTATAATTGTATTATTTTCTATAAGCTTTTATTAATATAATGGGGTCTGAGTTTATCTCGAAGCTTATTATTAGTTTGGGGTTTCATTCTTAAATCGAACAATTGGTTTTGATCATGAAATTCTTTGTGTGGGAAGCAATATTGACATCTAATTTTGTTCGGCGTAAATAGCTTACACCCACATAGGGCTGATATAATGATGATAATAAAATAATAATACGCGACAAATAACTATACGTAGGAACGTTCCAGGGGCCCAATTCTCCTAAAATAAATTGTTGCCAAACGCAATCGAACCACAACCGTCAGTCAGTTTTTGTTTTCAAAAACTTTCAAAATGATTGATTTTGTTTTTTTGTGTCAAACAATTCGACAGCTTTTGAAATTGAGAACTGTCTGAATGAACGGTTCGGCCTTGGTTCGGTTGTGATTTATCAAGATTTATTTTAGGAGAACCTTGCCGGGGTTGCGGTGCATGCAGCTGCGAATCCCGTGACCCCGGCCAAGGGTCAGGAGTAGGAACACCGTGGGTTTTTAGCCGGTAAGAGTCCGGCATAACCCTTCGCCTTCCCCAGGCGAAGGGTATCCATGAGGATTATCCCACGAAAAAAAAAAAAAAAAAAAAAAAAAAGGCCCCAGGAACCTCCGTTTCTGTATAATTTTAAAGCTTTTTGTTCTACATAATCAGCACCTATCAGTCATAATCACTTTGCTTCCAAATAATAAATCGCACAGTTTTCGGGTATTCGGCACAGTAATAATAGCCACGGGATAAATAGAACTGGAAGCAGATTGCACAATAGTTTTGTTCGTTTCGGTGTCTATAAATTGCGCTGTGTATAGAGTCGACCTACTGTATCTGTTTTTGTTTGTTGTATCTGTAGGTACCATTGAGTTAGCCCTGTGGTAGCATATGGCAGGAGCAATTTATCACGCGACCGCTGTTCTGCGGTCAACCAATTAGTGCATACACACTTGTACAAGTAGAGTATAGGGGTAAAGATAGATCATCGGGTATGCTCGTTACACTGTTAGTAAAGATAATTGTTGGAAATCAGTCATAAGAATGAAATGTTTAATAGCTTGGATATATTCCGGGCTAAATTAATTAAGTAAAACTGTATCATTAACACGATAAGAAGCAGAATGAAATCTAAGATTGATACAATTTATTATTCACTCGTCAATAATTCTTAATTCAAACGTATTAACGTAGTTTAAGGCTGGACTCACACATTCTGAACATGTCAGATTCTTCATAGCAGTCCATTGCTTACTTAGTTCGTAAAATTTGTAGAAGTCGACTAGCTGCGGCTGTGCCCACAGGTTGAAAGTGAACTAAACAAGCAATGAACTCCAACTAAGATTATGAATTCAGAGAGATATACAGACTGTATGAGGCCGGCCTTAGGCAGTGTTTTAAGATATTAATTGAAATAAAATTAAGCTAGTCTTTCATTCTCTATCCCCATGACTAATTTGTAGGCTATCTAAATGACAGAATCAACCCACAGTAATGAAATTTTAACAACAAACTTCAAGCATCATTAAATAATTGTTTCCTTACAAAGTTGATTTAGTACAGCAACAGTAAAGTTCAATAATTTCACCTTGTTATTCAATAATAGACGAAGGCTTTCAGATTCAGGGTACAAAACTAAATGAACAATGTTTACCGTCTCGTTAGTTCACAATTATCTTGATATTACTACTCTGTTGTTCTCTACCCACACTGTTATTAGATAGTCGTAGCCCCGTAGCGTCGTAGTAATTCAACTCTACGCCTCACTACGTCGTAGCCAGTTGATTATTATCAGCAATTCAGCGGAATTAAATGAGTTACCTCGACGTTTTATTTTACGTCGCTTTAATTATTATTTGCAAAGGTGAAATAGTTACGCTTATTCTTTTTCAAAGAGATAGGCAGTGTAGTTTCTTTTACCAAGTAGTGCTAAAAGTAGATAAATGAATGTCTTCTGCTAATAAGTATGGTTACATAGTTCCAATTTTGGATTAATCATAAACGGAAATTAAAACATGTGGTGGACCTAAGGACCAAATTTAAGACCTTAGAACTTTGGCCTAAAGGCCACGTAACGTTTCATCGGGTGTCATTACTAGCAGATTATGAACCTCAAGAGACAAAATAAGGCGGCAAATGCAACATTTAATTTTATACCAATAAAATTTAACAGCCATGTTCCCAATCCATTGTATAGAGAATGATCGCCGACCATAGTGTAGATAATAATCTGGCAATGGCCGCTTGCCAGATAGTGAATTGAAACAGCTTGGAGTCCGGAGCCGCATTTAAATGCCAAGTTGCCAGCAAAAATGGCAATGCCAAGAAAGCTATTGATGGAAGACGGGGCATTAAGTTGCTAGTTAATGCTGTTATGGGATACGATAGCTGTGTTGTTGCCTTAGTAAATCGTCCTAAAACTATTTATTGCACTGTTTATCTTTTGGAGTTATTGTAATCCTTTTGGTCTTTGGGGAACAGTGTTAGGTTCCACAATAAAATACCATCTAGTATTACTGATTTACCGGATATAAAGTTTAAATCATTTATTAAGAGCATTTTGATATTTATAGCTTAACAGCATAAATCAGCATATCGAAGATAAAGATGCCTGGCGTACAACTCCGTCCTGCACATTGCGACCCTCTGGACCTGTCTAACTGGTTGGTTGTATGACCTAACATTATTTTTCATGTTAACTTCTAGTATTCTTCTTTTTTATTGACTTAAAATAACCTGTACATTATTTCATCATTTTTTTTTTAATTCTAATACTGAAATTTTTATATTCCCATTATAATTTTACTATTTATCGTTTAATACTCTGCCTAAATAGTCTGATATTGTTTTGTAATTATAATTTTCATAATATCATTTTCCAATCTGTAAAGTTCATGCAGCAATTAATGATAGGTACACCTATAATCATATTGTATTACTGCCTATTGTCTGGTAGTATGAGTCTGTCATGCTCACTTAAATGTCCTGCTGATGGTGGCGTTGTTTATCCGGTCGTTGGGTTCCCTGCAATATGGTTGAGCTAAGCGATGCGGATATGCACGTCATGCTCGTGAACGGGTGCTGTCTGTCGGGACTGGTCAGCCCTTAACTGCTATGGCAATGCTAGAAGGCATATTTTTCTATTTTGTTACTCTTATGTGAGTTTATTCCTTACATTAACCTGCATTATTCTTATTCTATTTCTCACACTACTGTAATGGAATTGTCATGAACTGCTATTTTGAAAAGAGTATTCATGGAGTTTCTTGCCGGCTCTTCTCCATAGAACCTACCCTTTGGAATCGTGCACCTAGTTTTGATGTTTTAAAAGTGTCTGTAATCTGGTGTATTTGAAATAAAAAACTCTTTGATTAATTATACCATATATTCCTTTTTGCTAAAGCGATTATAGAAATTCAGCTGAGGAATATATCAGTGGAGAAAGTAGAAGCTTTTAGCACATTCACCCCCGTCTACACCGTACTGTGATTACTAATCTCCCTGCCATGCACGATTATGCTAGTAATCACCTAAGACCCTTCATAATAAAAACTTGTTGGGAGACGTGTTTCTTGGCAAAAGACTTCATATTGCCTGATAATTATTTCTTGACAATTAAATACTGTAGTGGAAGTTTTCCTGTAACTAAGTAGGTGAATACACGGATGAAACATCAAAACGCAGTTTACGAATCAAACGATTTTATTTTTCGTTTCCTTTAAAATATTTACATTAGCAAACACGTAGGCAGTGATAGTTAACATAAGATTTGAGTAGATCGGTTTATTGCTAATATTAAGCTACAGTTAAATTATTACAAGAGTATAAAACAAGTTATAATATTTACCTATAAATGTTCAACTATATGGCTCGCTGCTGCAATTAATTATAATGAATTGTAGTTAAAGTGTGCTCAATATAAAAACCTGTTTTTAAAATTGATAATTTGGCGCATATTTAGTAAGCCTTTCGTTTAAGGCAGTTTTTGTGGATAATGAGTCAGTGTGTTGCTTGTATAAGCAACATCGTTATTTTTATATTCTCATACATAAGGTCTGTAATAGCGTTGATACGAATAAAAGCCTATGTGGATCGGGCTTTTTTATTTGTATAAACTGATGTCAATTTACTTGACATCTATTGGCTTAATGCATCATTGCAGTTTGAGGCATACCACTCATTTAATTCGGTTGTTCTAATATTTATAGATATAGGCGAAAAAATCTCATAGGCAGACACTTGAATCGCCCACGATCATATCAATAAAAAATATATTACAAAACCATCACTGGGCAAAATGTAGATAAAATTGATACATCTATACAAATTTTAAATAATTAGTCGTATTCTTGAGCATCTTAAAAATAATACAAAACACTTTGAACACATTAAATCATTAGATAATTTAAAACAACATCATCTAACGAGCTTCTTCGTCATCGGGAAAATCGTATTTTCTCATTATTTATACTAACAATAAAATCTTCTTGTACTTATTTTTATTGACGTCTTATTATTAATCTATTTTCTACTTTTTACATTCCGTCAGATATGATTCAGGGTTTATTTAGTTTTGAATAACTATTGTTAAAGTGTATGAGTAAATTTAACCGACTATGGATTTACTACAAAAGTGGAAGTTCAGAAGAAACGTTTCGTTTCAGTTGTAGGTAGGTATTAAAAATTATCATTTTAGTGACATCGAATAGGCCGCATTGATTTTGTCAAATCCAACACAGTACAAAACATCCTAAAATATTTACATTTTTATTTTTCGTGTTAAAATCTCTTAAAGCTAAAACGGTAAATTAGCTAGGTAACAATTAAATAGTATTTCGCTTGTAGCAGTCTTTATTGTCGTCGTATTTATACGTGTATCGTAAAATCTCTTCTCTCTTGCTCCTGCCGCTGTTGGTATCTGAAAAAATAAAATAGCGCCATCTAGTAAACCATTCTAACATCAGTAAATGAAGTTGGAAACAACGCCATCTTGTAGCGTATGAGGTACGTATCGTGAGTATCTACGTATCGTACACGAGGAGTATCGAAACAGTTGCCCGTTTTGAAAAAGTTCTTTCGTTGTTCGACAGATGTCTTAAGATTTTGGTCCTTAGAGAATACGCGCTACAGAATGAGTAGAAGTTTGTTGTAGTGCTCATTGATTAGACAATGTTAGGCGACAATGTTGAACGCATACATAATTGTTATAACAAATTAATCTGATCATACTTAAAACAATTCAAGGTCTAAAAATAAATAATAAGATAGATAATACAATTCCTATACCTACTCAGAAATTCGTTTACCTAATGTTTAGTTTACCTAGACGATGTGGGCGTGTGGTGTCGCCGCGGTCTGCGACGCGACTTGTCATGCGGTCGTTGCGACACCGAGCGCGCGTCCGCCGCTGACTCCGCACTTGAATCCGTCACCGCGCGAAACACCTCGTCTGGAAGGATAACTTAACTTTTATTTTACTAGGTTACTGTTGGATTTTGATCAGGACTGGCTTAATATAGATGCAATGGCGAAATTATTAAATAAGCTTTCTCTAAGCCTCCTGCTCGAGTGCAATGCGTTATAGTAAATTAACAAAATTAAAGTAGTAGATTAAATACTCGAAGGTGGGTTACTAAACTCAATGTTTTATTTTTTGGTATTCTAAACAAATATTTCAGAAAAATAAAATTTATTTTCAAAAATTTTAAAACTTTTCCAACTGAAAATTACCTTTAACCATTAGACCTGATTCTGTCAGTGAATTCACACGATCCATTACATACCTTTCCCGGGCGTAACGGGCATTCTGTACGAGACGCTGGAGTTGCACTCGGCACACGGCGAGCCGCTTGAGTCCGAGTCCGACTCGGAGCGACGCACCATCAGTGTCATCGCGCGGGACAGCGTGTACTCGTCTGTTGAATGAAAATACGATGAAAACCCTGGGAAATTGTGATTGTTGTATGGAGAACCCTTTGACTTTATTATAGACGCAACGTGCAAAGCTGCAAAATGAATTTATGGGCGATTTACGTAGATTCGAAAGTAGCCAGCTTGATGGTCTTCAGCAGGATCAGACATTGGGATATATTTCGCGGTTTGAACCATTTAAGAAGAACTTCTCCAAAAAATATTTGATGTCTAAATAAATTCCGGCCACACAAGTTGGTTGGAGTGTGTTATTAAGCTGTTGCCATACCCGCGTTTTCATGATGCAAGTGATGATGCACATGTGCCCGCGGCGGTGCGGCCTGCAGCGGCGCGGGCTCGGCGCGCCCGAACGTGCGCAGCGTGCCGCCCACCGCGCCCGCGCTCTCTTCAGCCCCCGCGCCTGTCGCGCCACCGGACATGCTGAAAGTCGCGTATGGACTTATCTCGTACATTTCTGAGGACAAAATAATATGAAGAGGTTAAAGACTGGACTTGAAGGAAGGGCTGGGTGAAAAATATATTCATCTAATTAGAGCCTGTTAAATATTCTTCACTTTATCCAGCCTAAGCCTGATTAAAGACCCTGAAAAAACCTAGTAGCACGCACCTTGTTGATCCTTCTTTCCAATAGGATGCTTGATAGGTGATGAAGTGTAAACCTGCTGACAATTTCGGCGGTTGTCTCTTTTCTCCACTGACTTATCCTCCTCTTCCGAGATGTCTCCCTGCTCGTAACCTTTTCTGAAGCATGTTGTTGATGGACTGGAAGTGTAACATTAAGTTTATTTATAGCTTTACATCAAGCTTGCCTATACGAAGAATCAATAAAAAAAGAGACCTGGTTTCTCCGATACCTTCGGATATGAAATGGGTGGTGTTCTACAAAAACAAAGAACTCGCCATATTTTGAAACAAGAATAACCAACCAGCTCCATTAATAAAGTCAACCGTTCCGGTACCACAAGAAAATACTATGAAGATAAAGTCACCTCCGTTTATATGCGAGTGCAGCCAATAACAACAATGCAGCAAGCAGGCCACATGCAGCCGCAGCCAACACTGCAGTAGCACGCTCTTCTCCCTCTTCGCCTCCGGGAGGAAAGTGAGCTGGTGCTGGTATGCGGTCTGAAAGATAATGGTATAATGCTGTTGAGTATCAGGTACGGTTCATAGTCGAATGCACCACAGCTTACACCATATTTATGGAACTGTTAAAATAATTATTGAAATAATCAGTAAGCTACAAAAAGAATCGTACCTCCGCCTTCAGTTAAAGTAGAAAAGTAATAATTTCCTAGAGTAGTCCCCGCAGCACTAGTAGCTACCACCTTCAAATGGTACCACGTAGCGACCGTCAACCCGCACAGAACGGTCGGCTGGGCCGCCGGTGATACTGTCTGTGTGGTCCACGAGGATTCCTCGAAACTCCTCACAGATACCGTGAACTGGGTCAGTGGGCATCCATTGCTGTCCCAGGTGAGAAGATTTAGGCGAACGCATGAGCTATTGGTCGTGATCAGATCTTTTTCTGGTGAAGCTTTTGATGCTGAAATTGAGAAGCGTTTTATTAAATAAGTATTCTGTGATTTCAAGTTGGATGAGTCGCTTTTGAGATTGGAGATATCATCAAATAAACTCACGTCCTCCTTTAGTAGACACAACCAGCTCATCACTGGGTGGTGACGAACCGACCGCGTTATACGCAGTAAGTCTCACTTTGTACAGAGTCCCGCAAGCCAGTCGCTCCAGGGTGTGCGTCCGTGTGTCGGCTGGCAATCGTGTCGTTTGCCATTTGACTTCATCAGATCGAGAGTGCTCAATCAGGTAGCCTGAAATTATGAGTTAAGATATGAAATTCTAGATGGTTATCCTAAGTTTTCTAGTTTTTCAAACTCATTGGCAAGGGAAGATCGATATTACCTATCTATTTTTGATCAAACATCTACATGTGAATATGAATGCAGACGGTTTAGATCATCGGACGTGCAGTTTATCTTACACTAACGTAGCTTAACACAGCTAGTCTCTACGATTAAATGTTATGAAGGTATGCGTGCTCGCAATGCAACCGAACAGAACAGAAGGGTCGTGTATTTCGAGACATGAGACAAGACACTTCGAGAGTCAAGAAAAAAGTATTAATATGGGAATTTAATCATACCATGTAGACTAGATCCTCCAGTATGTGGCTTCTCCCACACCAGGTGTAATCTCGCAGGTGCAGCAGCAGCTAGTCTTAGCTGCGGTCGCGCCGGTACTCCTAGCACACGCAGTTCCCAGCTAGCACGCTCCTCGCCCCATGGGTTCCGAACTGTGCACGTGTAGTTATCCGCTGAACCGCGATCTACGTCTGGAAGTCGATGAATTTTTGTTTCAGTGTGTGTAAAAGGCGAACTTGTATCTTGAATTGAATAAAACATGCAAGTGCGTGAATTGAAATATTTACGTGTTATCATCTAAATACTAGAACCAGTAAATAGTGGTTGGTTATTGGTGAGATGTAGATACATCTCCATTGAAATTTTCATACTGATAGCTTGACACGCTTTCTTGTTTAACGTGTTAATAAGGCAATTTTCGGTATACCTATAGTTATTTGGGAAGAGTAACCACATTCGAAATTAAAAATCGACAAGATTATTAATTTCTCACGAAATGCTAGCTGCGATCAAAATTAGGTCCAAAGATATTTTAGTTTATAGTTTTATTAGGATATATTTTTCTTTATTTGTATATACTTTTATTTGTAAATATTGTTTGTGTAAATATTGTTAGATTAATAGTTCTGTGTAATGGTCCAAAGTTAATATTATAGTCATAACAATATACCGAACTATTACTAACTTAGTATTACAAGGTAGGATCCTTCAATGATGTAGTTTCCATCATGCGCCAGAGGCGGCGCTGGTCGTCGTCGTGACCAGGCTCGGTGTGGTGGCGGCGCACCCGCGGCCCCGCACCAAACGCGTGCACGACTGCCTGCTTTCGCTTCGAGCCGACGACCGAATGATGTAATTTTTGCCGGGGCTATAAATAAAGAGGTTTAAGTTACTACAACAGGTTACTACACTTTGGAATCTAGAGTATGGCCGTCTTTATAAATATCGTAACTCTCAAAATATTATAAGGTAGGTAATCATACCAATTAGATGAACCAAAAAACATGAATTCCAGTCTACACTTCTGCTAAGAGCAAAGAGCAAATTAAGCACCAAATCTCACCCCTAGCATTAGGCTTCCTGGCGACAATAGCGCTCATCTCCCCTTCCCCAGAAGCAGTGGCTGCTGTCACCCAGAACTCATAAACCTGATGCTCCTGTAGACCGCGAACTTCTACCTGATACTCTTCTTCCTCATCTTTGTGGAGGACCATCATCTGCGAGTGTTGGCCTGTCCTGCCGAATAACAATTATTAACAGATTGGTCAGTCTCCGTGTTTTAGTGTCAGAATCAAGGACTGAAGATAAATTCAAAACTAGGCGATCAAAACGCTAAAAAACAAGAAAGTCGTTATTTTTTATATCTATCAAGTGTTTCATGCAGATTGGAATGAGAATAATGAGAATTTCTTAAATTAAACATTATGTTTTGACCAATTTTTTACATCACTAAACATTCTACTTAAATATTCTTGATATACGAGTTATCGTTAGTAAAATTATTGATTGTCATTGGATATTTTATGAGAATACAAACCTCTGCGGTCTGTTGTAGACGGTATAGTGTTTAATCTTGCCGTTCTTCTGAAGTGGCGCCAACCAGCTTACGATCACCGTATCTTCAGAGTTTGCCACCGCTTTGATATCCATTGGGGCTCCCGGTACTAAAACATTATTGCAGAATATTGGTTTAAAAGGTGAATTAGAACACGAAAGCTAGCACAATTTCGGTAACTGCGGTTTCCTAAGACCGACAGCTAAATCATTAAAATTAATTTTGTAGGAACAAGTAGATTATGGAAGGTCCCGAGAGTCAGTTTCGATTAAAGCCATTCATTCACTAAACACTATTTCAGAAACAAGAATGTAAGTATTTCTGAACTGCTGTGATACGTGTTGCGGTATACACTAACGTTAACGGCAACGGCAAAAGCTTCGGAACATGGTTTTTTGAAATATTTACTTGGTGTTTCAGAATTTGCTGTCATCTTGTATCCGAAACATGTTTGTGAATAATACTTACTGTCCTCATGCGTGACACAATAAACAGGTTCAGAACTGGGACCCGTCCCAGCAGCAGTTCTGGCGCGCACAGCTATGCTGTAGTTGGCAGCTCTTTGTAACGCCTGTAGAACAGTCTCCATACCACCTGAACGACGAGTTTCCACTTGACTTTCTAGTTCATCGACAGTCTGTGAAGTGTGGAAACCGATTGTTCATCAATTTGTAAACTACTCAGATTGTATCCATTCCAGGGCAAAGTTATTTCACGTATTGGTCTTTACTTTGTAGGGGTTTAAACCAGTAAGCCTAATATCCAAATTATAACTTTGCCTAAATCTTGTCAATATTTTACTATAAACGTACCTCATAAAGCACTTCGTACCCGAGCAGCACCCCTCCTCTGAGCACTGGTGGCGGTGGCTCCCACCACACGCGCACCGATTGAGCTGATAATGGCTCGCAGCGGACTCGTTCTGGTGGTGCTTCAGGAGCTAAACAAGTAATATTGAAAACTTAGTAACATAGAAGACCAACAGTTGTGTATGGAACCTATATCTACTCTGCGTAAGGCTGTTAGACTATAAGATTAGAAATCCTATGAGATTAAGGAAGATATAAAGCCAGATTATACACGTTAGTAAATATTGCAGAGTTCAAATTAGCTTACTGGAATCGAGGTAAGATGACAGCCTTATGAAGATACATTAGCTAGGAGGCCTTAAGTTTTAATTCATGAATATTATTTCTATGATACCTCCTTCCAAAGTTGTAGCTGTCAACGGTGCACATGGCGGCCCAGCCCCCACTGCATTAAACGCACGCACTTTGACTTCATACTGCGCATGAGTCCGCAGAGCTACCAGTACAGCATGTGATGCGCCCCACCCTGCGGCGGTAAGGGCTGAAGTCTTGTTGTCTGCGGGAGAGGCTGCTTCATGCCAGGTGACAACGTAGCCTAGGAGTTCACCGTTCCAGGATTCTTGGGGTGGGGCCTGTCAAAACAAAAAGTAAATTAATTAATATACTTTATGAGTAGGTATGTACGGCTGCTGCCAACTTTTACTGCGATGCATGTCTTCGATGTTTATGTGTAGGATTCGTTAGTATGCGTAAGCGTTTATTTGTTATTACCTGCCATTTGACTAGTAATTCTCCAGGTGCGGTAGGTTGCACTTGCACGTTATGAGGCGGCTCAGATGGAGCTGCAAAAATACATCAAAAGTTTTTTATCATGTTGTTATGAACCAAGGAATGAACCATTTTATGCGTGTGCCTTACTATACTTCTTACCTTCTTCTAATGTCTGCACAATGACGGGATCAGAGTAGTCGCTGTCACCTATAGCATTAACCGCTGCAAGCCTCAACGCGTACGCCGTGGCAGGACGCAAGCCTTCTACTCGATATTCCAGGTTTACGTCCGAGCCGGAGTCAGGGTCCTGTCTGTTATAGATATTTGTTAGCTATCTGAGGTAGACATTTTCAGTCGGCTAAGAAAAAGTCACAATACTTTTTACTATTTCATCATCATCATTCAGCCCAAAGACGTCCACTGCTGGACATTGGCTTCCCCCAAGCCATTTTTTTACTATTTAGATATACAGAGGTGTACACCTGTAATATTATTACTGGTTTGACCAATCGGCCGTCGATGATTATGTCAGTCCTGCATATTATAACTAATCGGGTCAAATGTGAGCTAAGCTTAAAGACATCGGGATGGATTGATTTGTTCTAAGTTGATAAAAGTAATAGTTATTTGTTACCTCTCAACCACCCTATCAGCTGGTACATCTCTGGTCGGCGCCTCAGCCCAGTCCCCTGCGTCGGGCCTCCTGGCGTCCCCCACGACTCTGTACTGCAGACGGTACAGCAGCACGCGCGCGTTGCCGTCGTACCCGCGCCGCCACGAGATGCTGGCGCCGCGCCCGGAGCGCCGGGACACGTGCAGGCCGAGGGGGGCTTCAGGAAACTCTGAAGATCATTGTTGAAAATGATTAATGGCAAGCTGCTTGATCTCACGCCGCTTATTAGGCGGAGTCTGCTTGCTTTATAATAGATTTATTCTTTTTTAAATTTAGAAAGGAAGTAAGAAAAGAATGAAGTAGAAAATTTATCTTGCTTTCTGGTCTTATGTGAAACGTGCAGCTGGCCTTAAGATATAATTGGTTTTGTTTCGTCAGTTCTTACATATTTTACCTGACAAATTAAAAGAGACTAGCAAAAGCTTACCTTGCACAGCGAGGTAAATCAGCAGTTCATCTCTCCCATAAGCGTTTTCAGCACGGCACCGATAAACACCTGAATCATGACGCTCAGCGTGCGCTATACTCAGTTGTGAGCTCACTCCGCTTTCAGACCGCTTTTCCGAAACTGATACTCTGAAAATATAATTATAAATAAACATAAGTATACTAGCTTTTGCCCGCGGCTTCGCTCGTGTTAATTTATAATTAAAAATAAACTCATAGCACATTACTAAAGCTTCGATAATAATAATTCAATCATGATTCGAAAGACACATGGCGCCATCTATTATCGTAATTGTTGTTTTCCTCGGGTACAGTACTTTTTTTCGGGATGAAAAGTACCCTATGTCCGTTTCTGTACATCTGACAACGTAATGCTTGCAAAAATCTAATGAGCAATATATGAGCGTGCGTGTTGGTACCACCCCACTCCCACACTTACCCTTACATCATATTACACATTCACTTCCACACCATCTACAGTCACATAACACACATATCCTAGCGCGTTTATAATAAAAATTTTTTTTTATTTATTCAGACAACCATTGATCCATTTAATTACATTAAAATTGTTAGTAAGTACTTAAAAACTATGTTAGTACCTAATAACTAAGAGAGACTTAGTCCTCTGGGTGAGGCTCCACACCAGTGGACTGTCTAACTTATTGCCTATTACATTCAGGATGCTGTTACTGCTCCCACGCAATCTGCTTAGCAGTGAGGCTGTCTTTTTGCGCCAGGTGGCATCAAAGCTGTCTGTGCGTGACTCAGCGAACATTGTTGACGCACTGCAGAAGCGCGGCAGACGTAACAGCGCCCTGTAGGCATTGTTAAACTGGATGCGCAGAGAATTGTAAGCCCTTTGGGTATATCTGAACCACAGGCTCGCTGAGTACAGAGACGTGCAATACGCTTTGAATAAAGTTACTTTCACCGCGTCCGTACATCGAGCGAACCTGCGGGCCAGCATGTTCGCCCGGACTGACAATGCCCTGCGCTCCCTCTCCATGTCTGCATCATCTCCAAGAGTTTCGGTAACCACATGCCCAAGATACTTGAATTGGTATACTCGATTAAGAGGAATGTCATTGAGTAACACTGGTGGAACAACAGTTGGACACTTGGTACCCGCCTTGAAGACCATGCACTGTGATTTTTTAACATTATAACTCAGACCGTGTGTGGCCGCATACTTTTCACATACGGCAAGTAACTTTCGCAATGCACAAATCGATATACCTTCTCATAAAAAAAAAACTATTTTATTTTATTTTTAGTTGTTTAATTTATATTTCTTGAACAGTCTATAAAACTAAAATAACACATTCATGTAAACTGGGGAAGGGCGGAGCATCCTAACACAAGCAAACTACTTGCTTAAAAGAATGCTCTCCATTGTAACTAGAATAAGTTATTTAAGTTGATGCAATAAACATTTTTTTTTATGCAAAATTTCAGGATGATCGGTTCAATGGTTTAGGCGTGAAAAGGTAACAAACAAACAAACTTACTTTCGCATTTATAATATTAAAGGAAAGGATACAACGTGTTACATAATTCCCCTTAAAAAAGAAAATTTTAATCAAGTAGTTTATGGTTGTTGTCATTTACCTCTCAGAGGAAATTAGGTAAGAATGTAAATAACTTTCTGGGTAATTTACTCTCTACTTTTATGTTTTCAGGGTTGCGTTTCAATGATGATTTTATTTTATGAATTGTCAATTTTTTTTTGTTCCTTCTTTTATTTTAAATTATTGCCAATAGACTCTTGACAAGGGACTTTTTAATTCCCTTTTGGCTTTAGAGGTAAACACGTTGTATAAATATTTTATAACTTTGTAATAACATCTTGTTTTTTTGTTGTCTATTTGTCTTGTGGTTCCGAGCACGAACTTGGATCCTAGTTGCACAATTTTGACCAGTCACTTATATGTCATAATCACTTGTATGGTAAGGATGTGACGGAAATAGAATCATCATCATGATTTTTTCTTCGTGGAATTAAATAAGAATAGTTAATAGTATCTCATAGTTTCTAGTTATTTTTGTAATTCATTTTACGTTTTTCGTTTTTGTCGGTAAATATTGGCAATCTTCTAATCTAGTAGTTTGATATTCACCTGTATGTTGTAAGATCCACTCTCTTCATGTTATGGGTCCACTGCAGTTGTATGGGTGGGTCCCCCCGTGCGTCGCACTGGAGCGTTGCCTGTGCAGTTCTTTTGACAGTCATATTGCGCGATGAGAATTCGAAGTGGGCAGGCTCTAAAGTGAAAAAAATGAGCTCAAAGATCAGCCAAAAGACAGTACATAAATTTCAAAAGAAGTTTTTCTTACAGGCAACGGCAAAATAAAAAATTCTAAAGCTTATTACCTACCATTGACAGAAACCGCTATTATCTTAGATAGTCCTCTCCCGATCCCGTTCTCGGCACGACACATGTACTGACCCTCGTGGTGATGAGCTGCTGGAGATATACTCAACGACCCGTTGGGGAGCATAGAGAACTGAAGATCTAAATTCGATACCGGTCGGAAATCACTTACGCCTGACCCTGCAAGTTAAGATATTAGAAATGTAAAGTGATTTAAAAACGAAGCATGAAAGCCACTTGAAATCCCTAATTTTTATTGCATTATCAGAATGAAAATGCTATGAACACAAAAACTCACCATGACCTTTAAGCCAAGAGACTCTCGGCTCAGGATATCCTTTGGTAGCGCAGTGCACCAGAATTTGAGTCCCTAAAAGAGCTGATACGTCTTGAGGTTCGTAAACCCACGATGGCGCAACTGGAATCAAATAGAATATTCATCACGGCAAGATAAAAATCCAAAAATTATTCTTCGAAGTTGGCTATTTTATCAGCGGAAAGATGTGAACACACCTGATATTAATTGCCTCATTAGGCACAAACAAGAAGGCTGATAGGTATTTTTAGACACACACTACACGGGATAATTGGTTTCCTTTATTGGGACAAATGGAGCAGGTATGTACGTTAATTATGTAATGGATACCACCCACCACCTTACCTTTCACAGCTAACCGAGCAGTATGGTTCACTTCTGCCGCTGAGTTGCTAGCAACACATGTGTAATCACCGCTATGTTTAGAAGTCACATGAGAAAATATTAGGAAGCTGAACTCATCCAGCGACTTCTCTTGAACCTAGAACAAAATCTAATGTTAGATTATGCAATTTTTAGTTTCATACGAAGGTAAAATTTCTAAAATCAAAAAAGAAAATTTTGTAACTTGTAAGGTGGAATATGATAAATATACCTGTAAACTAGATGGTATGTGCTGGCCATCTTTAAGCCACGAAAAGTAGACGGGTTTGTCTCCAGAAGTAATGCCGCATAGTACTTGTATTGAACTACCTTCTACTAAGTCCGCTGGGAACGTAAATCCAGCAATTTTTGGTGGATCTGAAATGAATCGATTTAACATTAAAACCTTTGAACAAAGAAATTTGTAAAATTCGATTTATAGTTCAGTCTTATTTTCTACACATTGTTGAATATAAGTTTGTCAATTGAAGTAAACCTTTAGGCGAGAAACGAACTTACTCCTGACAAAAATCTGGACATCCTTCTGTGCATACTGTCCCGACGGTGACGTAACTCTGCAAGAGTAAACTCCTGCATCAGCAGGTTCAGCTGGCCATAGCAGCAGTTCACCTCCAACTCCTGACAACGCACGGCCTCCTGTAGAACTCACGTCCATCCCGCCGCGTTGCCAGCGGATCTCACTGGAATGTAGAGAACATTTTTATGGTTAGTGATGTAAGGTCGGCAGGCTGATAAAATATTATGTTTCTACATATATTTGATTCATTGCTACGATCACGTACTTGAAAAGGACATTTTTTATAAAAGGTGTGATGTTTTGTACCACTGTAGCACTTATCAAAAAAATAAACTTTAAAAAAAAGTAAAAACCGACTTCAAAGAAATACTAAAAGGAGTAAAATAATTACCATAATATAAAATTAACAGTTTCAGAAGTCGGTGGCTTCTATTTGCTTCAGTGTAGAGTTGCACCGACTTCTGAAACTGTTAATTTTATATTATGGTAATTATTTTACTCCTTTTAGTATTTCTTTGAAGTCGGTTTTTACTTTTTTTTAAAGTTTATTTTTTATTAAATACGTTTTAGTGTCATAATTTTAACCCCCTCCTTCATAACCCTTCTTTTTGGCTTTGACGTAGTCGGGCATAAAAAGTCCTTTCAAATAATACCTTACACGATATAATGAAAACATTCCAAAGGGGGGGAGGGGGGGACACGCACCCCCTCCTCTTTTCCAGTAGTCAGTTCCCAACAACAAATATAAACAAAGCAATATTAGTAATTTGAGAATTTTGCTTTGATCCGATGAGGAGTTCCGTTCCATATCTCTGAAGTTCATGGTCTAATCATAACAAAATTTATATGGGACCAATCGGGAAGTATACCCTTTCGAACAAAAAAAGAATTTATCAAATCGGTTCATAAATGACGGAGATATGAGGTAACAAACATAAAAAAAAAAATAAAAAAAAAAAAATACAACCGAATTGAGAACCTCCTCCTTTTTGAAGTCGGTTAAAAACGCACATAAAGGAACAGCTCGTAGTGCTAATAATTACCCGGCTAGTCCCTTTGAGGAGTAATAGGTCAAGAAAATGCTAGGATGAAGAAGAATAAACATAATACACAACAATTTACAAGGATTTGGGCGAAGGGCAAAGTCAAGGTCATCTAACACTGAACTACGAAAACAAAACCAAAATGAAACTTATAATTTTACTAAGCAAATGCACCTCCATCAACCTGATTGGAAATCCGGAGAACGGACAGAAGATGGTGGTGTTCACGCCAGCCACCACCCGGACCGGACCGATGCTGCGTATTGACGGTGGACCTAAGACGAGTAAAATTATTGTTTTAGTAAAAGACCGCACAAGGAAGGTATAAAAATGAGCACTTTATTGTTATTTAATCCCAATGACCTTGTAAAAATTTACTTAAAAATATAAGCATTGCATATGGATGCAAATTACATTAAACTTGTTTTGAAATTAATTCCAAAATATGGGCCTAAGCTAGCGTTCTAACGCTAGCTTAGGCCCATATTTTTTTATAATTGATTGATTTGACAGAAAAGATTGTTCAATCTACTGAACAATCTTTTCTGTTAAGCAGCAAATCCACAAAACTTGACCTTATTTATAGAATGCAAAATATGGTACTAACCATAAACATTAAGCCTAGTAGAATGTTCTACAGCTCCCCTAGAGTTGTGCGCCCTGCAGGTGTAGCGGCCGCCATCTTCAGGTCGAACTGAGGTCAGGTTCAAGTAGCTCACTACATCTCCGTTGGAGTTCATAAACTGGGATATACTTCTGTGAATATACAAGTGTCAATTAGTTACGTTGATGTTTTGAAGAAACAATAATCTTCGGTGTAGAAAATTGTTGACGTAATTTTATACACTCATTCATTCAAGCTTGGATGGGATTACGGCAAGAGAAGTCAGGTTCCTGCAATTGTGTACAAACTTAGGTACTCATTTGACGCATTATAAGTACGTACTTACTACTTTGAAACAGTAAAGTTAAAGACTCTTGGGAATCGCGCTGTGAAAATTGGAACGACGCGATATACGATCCCGTTCCCAAATTATTCCTCTATCCTACGGCGTATTAACTTTGTCACTCCTGTGTGCTATTTTTTCCGTGCAGATCCCGATTGCTTTTAGGTGACTGTTTTTTAATGCTATTAAAGATAAACAGAATTTGGTGCCTCAAACGCCAAGCTCGGTAAAAAGCGTAGTGACGCAGTTACAAAAACCAGTCTCTGTGGTCTTAAGACCGCTTGCCTAGCATTGTCTCCTTGCCGTGAGAAGTCTGGCACTGCTATGTTAAGCTGACACTGTAAATGTACCTTTGTGGGGTATTGTGTTCTTCTACAGCCTGTCCGTCTAGTAACCAGGTAAACCGCGGTGGCGGGCTGCCGGATGCAGCACAGTGTAGCGCCAATGCAGGTCCAGGATGTAACGCTTGTTCAATAAAGGTGTAGTGCAGCTCGGGAGCCGTATCTGGAAAGAAACATCGTCCAAATATTTTTGGGACTCAAAGATAATTTCTTCAGGGTTGCTTAAAAGCCTGCTTTAAGCGCTGTAGTGAACTGTCAACGAACGTTACCACTACGTTTGGTAAGCTGGTTCATTATTTCAGTTATTACGTAGCTGAGTTCATACTTATTTTGTCTCTTACGACATCCACTGAACGATAGAGGTTACCTTTCCAGCAGCTAAGAATCCTACAGACGAATCTAATCGCAAAGCTGCAATTAAGAAGAATAGATTAGATCATAGTGATTATATACACTGATTACAAATGGCCGCACGATTCACTAAGTAGCCAACAAATAATCTTCTGCCAAACAAACAGTCTTACATCACAACAGAATCCAATCAGCGTTGTACACCCAAATGTATGGCGGCCGTTTATCACGAATCATAACGGGGTATCTGCCATTAGCGGCGGATTTATCGCACTCGTGATGCCGACACATCATTGTTTATGTTATATGTTAGATACGGAACGGTCCGAGTGAGGCAGCGGATGGAATGGAAGGGTTATTGCAAAAATATGTTTTGTTTACGAAACGTTATATGGGCTAATTAATTAATATGACTGATGCCCAAAAGCTAACTGCTGAATATTAAATGGATATAACCATAACATGCTTATCAGGCGAATGAGGTCGAGTACCTCATTCGCCTGACAAGCATGTTATGTGCTATGATACCTTTATCTGGTTAATAGTGGATACCACAGCCTAACTTTAAAGACGATTTTTTGGTGTGCTTAAACAGGGTGAAATTGTAAACTGTCGACAAACCGAAATGGGAGATTGTACTCATCACTATGAACAACTTTTACTATGAGAACAACCTGAAATCGCGAAAAAAAATCTGCTGTTCCCTACTTTGTAACGATGCGAACATAAATGTAGGGAACAGCTGTTTTTATTCGCGATTTCAGGTTTGGTCCCATAGTAAAAGTTGTTCATAGTGATGAGTACTATCTCCCATTTCGCTTTGACGATTGTTTATAATTTCACCCTGTATAAACATGAATAGTCACGACATTGATATCCCAAAAATATTTACATACCTATGTATGAATACAAATAAAAAAATATTAATATTGGGGCAGTTGCTATATAGTGCAAGCCACTCAGCATATTTAATAATGTTTCTTGCTTTTATAATTTCATACGATTTACTATAGTCATAACAACAAGACTATTAAGCTTAAGCGTGCACTTAATGCATTGCATTAAACGTTGTGCATTACTAATATCCCTCTGGCTAGTTAGCTTTCTAGCCACGAAGAAGCTGTAACGTTTGTTGGTCGGTTCATAACCGTAGGTATATGTGATTCCTGTTTTACTTCACGTTACTGCAAGATACGTTTTTGTAATTATTTATATTTTAATCTTAAACTAATTATTTATTATGAGAATAAACATAGACGTGTGAGCATAAAACTATATATTCCCATCGGCGTTTCCAAAACGACACATTTTATAGATTAGGTCAAATGTTCTGATTATTTCACTTCTACATATGAGTACGATGCCCCAAACATTTTATGAAATAGCGACATCTAACGGGTGTTTGTACCTTAAGCCTTAACGTCCTAAAAGTTCTATTTACTTGCTCGTGACTCGGTTGCCATTGCATACCACCTTAATCTCTTTGTATTCAACATCCAAAACATTCCGACTAAACCTAGCAGTCGCATTCAGTCATAAATCTTGGCAAATAAATTCAATTAGCCGCAACACTAACATAATAACGAATGAATACAATGGCCGCCGGAATTATGAGGGTCTAAATTGTGAGCGGCTAGCGTTTCTGAGAGCTTTATTACAGGCCGTACCGGACGCCGTGACAGACAATATGTCAGCGTGTGGTGCAAGTTGAGTAGGTGACGCGGTATGATACTCATGTGGATACTAGTAAATATGTCTGATAGGTTGTAGAACGCAAAATTTATGAAAATAGCTGCATTACCCACTCTTTGATACTGTGCCGTATGTAATGCTTATTTGGCAAATAAAATACAACGTCCGTGAGATAAATGGAAGTAAAACAAAGCTTTAAAACTCAAATTATGTTCGTTTAAAGAAAAATATTATGCAAAGTTTCAGTGATGTTTGGCAATCCTTAGCATGCCACGCGCAAAGGACAGATGCAACGACCTGCATAAAATGGCTTGAGTAAGCACTCTGTTAAAAATAAAAACCGCCTAACTATGATAGATTGGCAAAGTTAGAAAAAAAATACGGACACCATAACCGCTGTCACTCATCACTCAGTCCCCATCCCAGTTGGCACGGCGCCCGCTCACAACGTTAGCTCTTGTAAACGTTGCATCGTTTTACGCGAATTTATATCAGATGCCCGCTGATAGTCGGCTAATTGTATAATTGTGGACGATGCGCTTATCTGCCGGCCGCCGGACGAAGTGACGCCTTATATATTATTATTTGAAACGGGATAAGTTATTGTGTTGTATATCGTAAAAGGTATTTTTTCATGGATGAAATAAATGCAGAGAGAAATGAACGAAATGCAAGTGCTTGTCGTGAAATGTTTGAGTACGTTTCACAAATTGCTAACAGATAACAGTTTTTAGTTAGAATAATTTAAAATAAAATTTTAGGCCGAATACTGGAATGTAAATCAAATCAAACGTCAGTTAGATCACATTAATTTTGAGCGCCCTTCTATTTTAAATGGAATTTACAAACACCACTCAAGTATTTCATGACCAAGATTAACTGAGCGGCCTTCACACTATTCTGGCAACATTTACACAGTGAAGTTAGTTTTCTTAATTTTTTTATTATTTTTTCAGATTACGCAGCATTTCTTAAATAAAAGTGATGTTTCATTACGGAACTAATATAAAAAGGTTCGTACCTAGAAATGACCGGTTTGGTAGCAGATTGTCATTTAATTTTGTCAATAATTTTTCTGTTGAATTGTTTTATTGTTGTTTAATAATTCATCTATCAGTTTCTGTAAAAACGGAAAATTTTTCTGTTGAATTGTTTCATTGTTGTTTAATAATTCATCTATCAGTTTCTGTAAAAACGGAAATTTTTTCTGTTGAATTGTTTTATTGTTGTTTAATAATTCATCTATCAGTTTCTGTAAAAACGGAAAATTTTTCTGTTGAATTGTTTTATTGTTGTTTAATAATTCATCTATCAGTTTCTGTAAAAACGGAAAATTTTTCTGTTGAATTGTTTTATTGTTGTTTAATAATTCATCTATCAGTTTCTGTAAAAACGGAAAATGAAAAATAAACTTCTAATTATACACCAGTTAGAAGGGCAACAATCCTAGAATTAGTAAATGAGTAAGTACAGTTAGTTAATATACGAAAAACTTAGCAAATTAATGTTTTCATTCGCTACCTAAATATTTTAAAATTGTTTTTTAATACATACCTATTTGTTTTAGATACAAACACATTTTAGAAAATCAAACGCCCTAAATATACTAAAGAAAAGTGAGACGTGGGATGTGGTGGCAAGTCAACACAACACCATACATTCAGGTAGCACCAGGAAGTGGCTACAAATCCGCCACCTTTATGAAAATATTCAGCAGCGTTCTAAAATAATATTGCTAGAGTAATTGATTGTTAATTAGGATTTAAAATAAAACAATTGTTAATAATTTGAAAATTGGCATTTAAATCTATGTTGTACTTTAATTTTGCTATGTATTCTACGTCAATGATTTCCGTGGTCATTCTGTACACGATTCGGTGGACAATTGGCTGCTCTACATTTAACAGATCTATTATGTTTTGGTAACTGCCAGTAGCGTAGTACCGCAGAGTTATCAATATTTGGTCAATCGGCTGTATTGCTCGACTTTCTTTCGAGAGGGGCATTACATTCTAGCTGAATACTCCAAATACAACACCATTTCTTTTGAAAGACGGCGTAGCGAGACGAGATTTCGTCGTATTCCTTGAAGGCTTTAAGCTTTTCCTTATTCCTGCGACTGTGGAGAGTATTTTCTTCGACGGAAAGTCTAGATAGTGATGATAGCGACATTTGTACACTTCTTCATTAAGATTGTCGGTCGTGGAGGGCGTGACCACTTTCAAGTTTGAGGGCTGCTCAACTCATGACAGCTGTCACTCGTTAAGTAAAGTTCAAGAATAGCATTTTTTCATTGAGTAGCTTGTGAGTTTATTTTGAAGACTCTTTATTTGACGTTTGAAAATGTGAAACTGTTATTTAACGATGTCTTAAATAGTTAAGTTGGTCTTAAACATTTGAGAGACGTTTTAGTATTTGGCCGTTACTACCTGTTAGTCCTGTCTTTTGTAAATCTACTACGTCAAAATCCAAAATTCAATACAGATGACATTAGTTACATAAAGTACATTTAGAAAAATCTAAAGTAAAAAATTAAAGCACCTCTTCAAAAATTATGAGTAATGCAATTTATTTATTCAACATACACAAGACAGAAATAGAGAGCTAGCTTCTTGCAATGGTAAAGGCTATCTTAAAGAATCCCTACTAAATTCTATACCCGAAGCCTTAGAAAAGGCGGGAGTCTGGTTCACTGCTCAGATTGAAAATGATATTTCAAATATTATATCTTTAGCTTGCACCTGCTTGTACTTCCCTAGAAATGTTGAATGTCATTCTCAGGATGTCATACACAACTCATGGCTTCCCTTATAAGACCCTAAAGAAAAGACACTGAAACATAGTAAGAGTAATTAAAAATACTACTACTTAGGTGACGTTAGTTGCTAAAAGATTTAAACCACCTACAAAATGTCGGTGCAGCGAAAGTTTTTCGACTAAAATCCAGATTAGTTATTATCACAGAAATGAACGATCATATCTTTTGAAACTATTTTAATTCAAAGAAGTTTTAACAAGAATTAAACTGTTGCCAAACTCAAGCTGTAGCCGCGAATGAAAATATTTAAAACAGGCCATCGCATCACGAAGTTTGCAGGCGCAAGAAACTACTCGCCTGGAATGTTGATCTTAGTCTGAAGAATTAACGGGAGCTTAGCTGCTTGCTCAGTCCTTTTGGATTTTATAATTTTATTTTTGTTTACACACTGTTTCAAGGAAGTATTTTCCTGGGTCATTGCCAAGCCGCTCGGTTTGTGGGGAATTATAGTGCTTTATTAAGAAAACGGTCTCATAAGTGCTATTATTGGGAACATGTTTGTTTCGGAAAGTCGTAGATAATTGTGCTCGATAGTGAGAGGATCTCTCCTCTCGTATAGGACATTAACGCTGTCATCTGTGAATTCTGAGTATGCGTTAGTGCATTGCTTAACGTAACAAATCACTCATCAGTCATGGAAATAGTCGCCGCAGATATTAAATGTAAGTATAATTAATGTTATTTAAGATTCACAATTGACACAAGTGAACTAAAGTTACTTTGGATTCACAATTGACAGAGATATTTAGAATAATCACTACATAGTATAAAACGAAGTCGCTTCCCGTTGTCTGTCCCTATGTACGCTTAGATCTTTAAAACTACGCAACGGATTTTGATGCGGTTTTTTTTAATAGATAGTGATTCAAAAAGAAGGTTTTAAGCTATAAAACGTACACGTGCGAAGCCGGGGCGGGTCGCTAGTTTAATATAATTAACGTCGTTTGTCCCATTTAATGGTGGGTAGGTACATTTTATATACCTACTTTCAATCTGGGTGCTGCCTTATGCCTGTCGCATTGCTACCTAGATTTAACATCTGTTGTAGCTACTATGTATTGCTGGTAGTAATGATTACGGAAAAAAATATAACATATTTTACAACACAAACAGTAGTAAAAAATAATAAAAGCCATAGCTCTGGTATGCAGTAATCCTGCCTGTACGTAAAATATATGACGTCATAGATCGTCTCTATTATTCCATTAGAGCTATCCGGATTATCCCGCAGTTTGACTTACGGTCTGTCCGCGACATTATTGCGGGAGTTATGGCCACCATAACCGCAGTGGGAGGTAATACTTAAAGGTACCTAAGTTATACAATGTTATTGGTCATGCTTGATGATGCTTCCAAGATGAGGAAAGATTAACTACGAATTGGTAGTAATCCAGAGAGGATTACTAAAAGTTTTCAAGTCATGTGTTGTATAACGTAGACTGGACTGGATGAAATGGCCATAACTATAGTCCAGCTAATTTATAAATATCTGGACTTTATGACAGTACCCAATGATTGAGTAGTCTTTCTTTTATAACTGGATATCGACATGCTCAAAACTGTAACAGTCTTTTTAATCCAAGTTTCAGGATTTATCATGAACGCCAGACGACAACCAGCTGATTATTATAAACTATCGGAGAAATGAGGTTAATCAATTATCTTGTCGATAGATGTTTCTTAGCTGGATATCACATATCACTATCTTTTAATTTCAAAATATTTGCCACGTTTCTCGGTAATTTTACGTGCAAAGCATTTCTTATTCTTTTGCACAGGAACGACAAAATTCCAACTAAATAGGATAGTGTTTGCACACGGTTTATTTTTCAGTACATTTCATTAAAATACACAGTAGCTACATTGTGGAGTGGCAAGTATGCGGTGCAGAGAGAAGGTTTTACTTAACTAAAGGCTTAGAGCGTCTTAAGTTGTGCACTCTTTTCCATTATGAGCAAAACTGAGCAAAGTATGTACTTATGTACCTGCGAAAGATGCTGTTTAGAACTATGTGAAGCTAGTTAGAAAGCTTTTATGTCTAAGTAAAGGTAAAGGCATTAAAGGTTGCGGTTTCAGAAATAATTCATCGTCCACGACGTAATAATTATGCAATCAATTGTTTTAACGAACAGGCTAAATTACCAAAAATTACATGAGAGTTACATATACCTATGTAAGTACCAGTGAGAATCGTATTTCATTTTTTGCCTCTATATGTATAATGTTTACGAGGTAATATTCATAAATAGCGAAGTCGCAAAGTTTTTGAAGCAAGGCTTGAATAGGATTATAGGCTCCCGTCGCGCGTATATTTCTTACTTTGTGGTATTAGCGCTGTCGGACTGCATATTTATGATATCGGTTATTTTGTTTCTTCTGCCGAACGTCCATACGATGGTTATACCAGCTCGTAAAGGCATACTATACATATAGGCAACAATACACCACCCTTTTTCTATCCGTGGGTTTACTTGCCAAAAGGCCACTAAGTGCTTAAATCAAGAGGAGAGGCAGCAGCATCTTACTTTACTAATTCAAATACCTAATAGAATTCAGTCCCATTCAAAAAAGATAAGTACCTATTGTGCTATCAATACAGTTCCGTCGAAGACAAGTAGTAACACTTAGGAATTTAACCGATTAATAGAAAACAATATCGTAAATAGTTTGCCAAGTTTAGTACAATGAGGCTACAATGCTGACATCAAGGCCAGTCTGCCCTTAATCCGTCCGTGGTGGAACGTCTTAATGTACGGCTACCACGAATGTGCTGGTTGATCGCAACATATAAGTGTGTAGCCACACTGCTCCGTTGCTTTGCGTTGCGACGTTGCAGCGCTAGATTTGGACCAATGAGATGTCGCAGCGCTAAATTTGGTATCTATAGACTGGTCCAAATCTAGCGCTGCGACGTCGCAACGCAACGGAGTAGTGTGGCTTCACGCGAAAAGTGGAGTGCTTATATTGTACGTCAAATTTGTGTCAAATTATAAGTTTTTGCAGTACTTTCCATAAAATCCTACCTTTATCTATTCACCAGATCAAAATAGACCTCTCCAAAAAGAAAGAGTCACCTTCCTCTTCTTGCTGGACAAGCGCGTTGGTGCAAAGTCAGTATGCACCAGTTACTCTGTACCATGCGCTTTAGAAGCTTTTTTTACCAAGCAAACTGTTAGTAGGTACATAGTTTTACGTGACCTACTTTGGCTACAGCATCCTCCTATGCATGTGCACAGTAGCAGGTTTAGGTGTGTCACTGTGTTTGACTATGTCTTTGTGCCGGGTCGGGTCCAGTGTTTGACGCTCGCAACAGATCGCACCGTAAAGGTAAATGCACTGGTGTCAAGATATAAGCAGCAGCGAGCATTTACAGACGACAAAAAATTGTCGCTCCATAAATGTATGAGAATTTCTAGTTATTGAGTGACTGTTTAGTGCATACAACTCGTGCTTGCTCTATAAAACGGACGAGATCGAGAATTATTTAGTTCTGCTTTTCGAAAGGTTATGCAAAATTACTGAGATCGATAAGCTAGTTATGCCTCATAACAGTAAAATACATTTTTGTTTTTTACTATATTCTTTTATATTTTCATTTTTAAATCTCTACCATAGAACCAAAAATGCCTAAACATCGCTACCACTCATGACTTGGGTCTACGGTCACGGCAGCGGGTGACGCATGGCCGGCCCAGTCATTACTGCTCCCGTTAATCAATAACCCGACGACATACGAAATCGCACCGCACTGCACTCCGCAAAATTACACCATTTGTAATTACACGCTGAAGTGCTCGCCGATTGGCCAATCGGCTCTCAAAGGACGTTAATCGACCAATCAGGAAGCAATTTGCGTTGCGAGAAACGAAATTTTCCAGTCCCTCCTATGGTATTTTTTTTACTTTTTCGTTATTTATCTTCTGTATTCTGGCTTAGATTTTTAAATAGAGTAAAAACTTTAGCGTACGTACATAGCGAACAACCCATACCGATACATTTGCAGCAGAATCTTAAAATCAAACATTACTTAGAATCAATGGTATGCAGATAAGAACAAATTGGTTATAATTGTGACCGCTGAAAGTCAGTAATTCAAGCACTGAAGAGAAAAGTATTAAATTGGAATGAAAACTAGTTTAGACTAAACTCATACTCCTTAACGGAGATGGTTTATAATAACCAAACCTAAACCAATGAGCATTAGTAAATAAAATGAATACCTACTATATTTCAGAGCTTTCACAGGCCTCAGGATATATTTTAAAAAGGAAACATATGAATTTAAAAATATCCACCTATAACATCATAAGAACAAAATAAAAGGTAGGAATGAAAGTGATATTGTAGTAATCCCAAAAACACAATTGGGAACTGGTAAGTCCTAAACAAATACGCGAGAATGGCCTTGAACCGTCCATTAATTCCAAATGGACCCTCGGCATGGGACTAAACATTTGTTGAAGGGAATTAATTCCGTAAGGACTATCGACTTTTTCTGGACCGAAGATAAAATAAATAGAGCTGTTACTAGTAGCAACACACATGAGAATTCTCACAGACAGGAACTCAAGGACTGGGAAATTTCCAAAAATATATTGAGATTTATTAATGTCAGTGTATGTATAACATTGTTATTTTTCGAAATAGGGTTTTTAAAAAGGGGGTTTTTAAATAAATAGAATTTTAAAAACAATTTCTATTTTTGGGCCTTGTTTCAAAGAATATCCAAAAGCAATGGTTATAAATAATTCAATTAGGCTTTTTTTGACAATTCATTCACAATGCGTTAAATTTTCATGCCAAGATATAATTAAGATCTCAGCCCTTATTCCAAAGGAAGATGCTTCAAAGACAATTTCAAAGTGTAAAGATAAAATAAACACAAACGAACATTTCTGACGATTCAAGAGTGCTTGTAGAGGTCCGTTTGCACAAAAACATTTCAAGTACAATTAACACTTTTTGAGTAGGTCTAACAATGAATGATGGAACTGGGGCAAATCTGATTAGGGTTCAGGTTCTAAATGTTACTAGCTGAATTTTAAAATGTTTGTCGCTAAATTCAGTACAGAATTATGGATTTGAAATGCATAAGTGATGACCGAACGCCATAACATTTGGGAGGAGTATTATGGCGACCCGTCAACACATTGACCTTCCAAATTAAGCTGTTAGAACATCACCAAAAATAGATCCGTCATAAAATTATTTGTGTTGTGTTTAAAAATCGCAAGTTTTATACGTCATACCTCAAGTCTAGTTAGTTAATCTCTATAATTAAGTTAAGTACATATTATTCTGTTTCCAGATTATTATTCAAAAGTTTAGGAAACTATAATTTTTGGTTTAGGTGTACCGTAATTTTTTTTTTATAGTAACCTAGGTGTTACCGTAAATTATATTATCAATGACGTACATAATGCCACCTAACAACATCAAATCACTCATGATTGCTGTAATCGCATACGTCTAAATAGAATAAGACAAAAAAAATGCAACTTCAAAGGAAACTTGAAAAGAGTAACATAATTACCATATTATAAAATTTAACGGTTTCAAAAGATGGTACCTTCAATTTTGTCCAGCGTAAATTAGCACAGACTTCTGAAATTGTAAATTTTATAATTTGGTAATTATTACTTTAATGGATTCTTACGCGTTCTTTCAGTTTATTACTACTTAAACATGAGCGTAATTTTGACGACACGTTTGGTGCAGTGGTTGAGCGATTGGCTTCTCAGCTACGGGTCATGGTTTCGATTCCCGTACGGAACAAATATTTGTATAGCCTACAGATAAGTAGTTGTTCCAGGCGTAGGCGTTTATGCATATGTAAAGATTTGTGTCTGTAAGCACACCCACGTTACAGGAAAAATCCTACATATCAGCAGTATTAATAAATAAAAAAAAGTAGTAGAAGTATTTATATCTTCTTACCTCCCAGTCTCAGTTCAGCAGCAGCCTGCGCGCTATCCAAGTCCCTTTCTGCAAAGCACTGGTACATGCCCCTGTGAGCCCTGACGACTCCGTGCACTCTGAGTACTCTCTCCCCTCCACCCACTGGGACGCCGTCGTGCAACCATCTAACACGAGCGTCCCCGCCTTCCACCGAGCAATTGAAGTTCACTGAGCTGCCTGAGTTGGCTACCTGTGAAGGAATTTAAAGTGGTACAACTTTTGTGATAATTAGACAAAAACTCGACCGACTAAGCGTTAGTGGCATTCAAGTACGAAGCTCAGAAAATAAAGCCCGTACTTTTAAGTCTCGGTTTTTGTGAAAACTTCAGAACTTAAATTAAGTATCCTCTTTCCAACATTCACAACTAACTTATTTAAGTCGACCTAGTGCTTGATTAAGATTTACCCCGAACAAACTCGAGTCATTGTGTATTTTGTTCTGAACCAAAATAATTGAAATATACACCTTGCATTAAGGTCCAATAGTTCCCGCCTAACGTGACAGGTGACAGAAAAGAAAAAAAGAAACAAATTAACCCAATTACCCCAACTGTCGGAACTCAATAAACAAGCGACAAATACGAGCGAGTCGCCTTAAGACGAACCTTCGAGTTTTGCCTCATGAATTATTCAGAAGGACATCACCTAGTGACTACGTCACGCCGCGTGTCGGCTCAAGCTGGATTATTAGGGCTGGTCGCAAATAGTAGGGTCGCCTCTAACAGCCTGATCCAATGTGTTAGGTTTTCAATTACGTTTAGTATTGGTGTGAAATTACTTCTGAGAATTGGAGTTCAAGTGTATTTATTTGCTCGAAAAGCACTGTCATTTAGTTAGGCTGTTAGAGACATTTAAGTTAGACGTCGGGATAAAAGGTATTTTGTGCCTCTTAAAGTTTGTTACGCGAGAAGACCTGATTCAATATTTTTATAATTTAAGTTAGAGTAAAGTAAATAAAGGTTATATACCTTTTTAATAGGTTTCTAACGTCCAAAATGTTGTTATGGGCATGGTTGACATAGTAACATCAGCACCCAAATGCATTACTGAACACGGACCTCCTCCTACTCCCAATATAAGTTTCAATATAGTAATTAAAAGTTATTTCTAGATAGCTTTAAATACCAATTCATTTGACAAGAATACATAATGTCTTCTCGTTGACAGATTGGTAATAGCAATAATGTTGTTATTAGGGCACAGAATGATGCTGCTGCCCATCCTCTATTCCCTTTTGTGACACCAAAGGGAACAAAAGGGGTTAGTCTATAGTCTTTTGGGAACCAAACGTCAATAAGGATGTGATGGAACAATCTCGCTGCTTAAATTCAAAGGGGCCATAAGTCTAAAAGTCATTTTTTTACAGGAGAGCTCATCAAAGTTTTGGGCGTGGTATTTGTTGTTTTATTAAAAAAAAAAATATTCTATACCTATGTGTTATATATCATCGGATGTATATTTTAAGCCTCTATTGCTCAATAATTTCATTTTTGCTATAAATTTTACCCAGTTAAGTAAAATATCACATAAGTCCCTTTTGCTTATAAAAAATGACCATAATGTTTATTGAATGTAATTAATAAAAAGCCACAAATCATAGTAAAAACAAGTTTTATTAGATGTTTTTCATCATTGTTTAGTGCAATGTGTTAAGAATACGCAATTATAACTAAATGATAGCAATACCTTGCAAAAACATTCTATAAAATCAACATTTAAACAATTTAAAAAAAAAAAACAAAGAATTAATATAGCTATTTCACGGTTTTTGATGCTGTTGTTGTCATTTTTTCGATAGCGGTCTTACGGCTATCGTTTATGAAATAACCGAGCTGTCAGGACTGATGTTTCGTTGAACAGAGTAAAAGTCATCACAATAATCTCTCTTAAGCAAAACTTTTAACGTTAACTAACACTTTAAATTATTCCTCTAGACTATCAGTCTGTATCAATCAGTCTTAAAAATACCGTGGTTTAAATAAGTATACTTACTTAATTATCATTTAAAACTATGATCACAATTAAGATTAGCATAAAAAGTTTCGTAATGCTTTGGGATCACATTCTTTTCAATCAGGTTTAAAATGCCTTGTTTTTTCGCTTCAGCAACTTGTAACTTATTGGCATAGAGTTTTTTTATAGTTCGCGGACCAGTTTCAGGTGCATTTTGCCTTCTTTTTAATGTAGTTACTTGGGCATACTCTGCGTCTTCGTATGAAGTCGTATATATAAACATGTTCTTATGCTCTTGATCAGTTTTAATGACTTTAAGATCTGCCCATTTCACCTTGTCTCCATCTTCATTGGTGGTGTAGTTGCCAACAGCCAGAGATTTCAAATTCATAAAATTCTCATGTGTGAGTTCCTTTACAGTAAAAGGTGTTCTTTTCTTCTTTGTGGTTTAATCAAAGTTATGTACTGGTCAGGTACATAAATTGGCGAAGATTTTAATGTTCTTGTGATATTCCTCTGAATGACGGAGTGAACAGCATCCCCCTCATTATGGGTGTGCCCCTTAATTAAAAATTTATGAGTTATGCTCCTAAAATTCTGAAACTCATTTATGGCGTGCTGATACATTGCCAACATAAATTTATTTTTCTGTTGACCACAGCAATTGTCGCTATAAAAAACAACGTCAAAATCTTCACTTGTTTTATCGTGCAAACTCTTTAAGTACATAAGTACGCATGAATCTATTTCGTTAGCGCCGCGGCCTCCTTCTCCTTCGTGCCACACAAAACATGTAGTGTTTTTAGTACCAAGCTCAGTAATAGTAAAATTCAAAAGATTCAGCCTTGGGACGTAATAGAAGCTTGATATTTCACCTTGTGGACAGGGTATTACCGCTTTTAAATCATAGACTGCGACTTGTAGTTTTTGCCTTAGAATAATAATTTTGCCTACACTTTCCTTGTCTTTCTCTTTTTCTAATCTTACCAGACATTTTTCTTTAAGGTGCTCATCTATAAATTAAGAAACAATGTTGTTAGCAGAATATTTGACGGACAAAATACATGCTTATAACAACGTGATTACGCGGCAATACAATTATCGAAAACTTAGAAACTAATTTTAGCAAGTTTGGTCCAATATTCGGTTTATTCGGCCAGGTGCCTTGTCAAATATTTAGTATTAAGCATGAAGCATATGTTAATAATTTGATTGAAACTCTAATTATTATAATTTTTGATTTAATTTTGAAACATAAAAATAACCTAAACAAATAATGCATATTTGTTTCAATAAAAACTATCATATTCACCTTAATCTTATGTGCAAAACAGAAGCATTCCAAATACTGCACTTTTTTTTAGTAAAATAATAATAAAACTCATTTCATTTAAATTCAAAACGAACGCATTGCAAAACACGGCACTTTTGCTGATAAAATAATTTTACACTTACATGTATTTTAAATTCAATACGGTCGTATTCCAAAATGTGGCACTTTTTGATATTAATATAAATTTTATTTAATAAAAAATTTAAATGAAACTGAGATATTTTTGGAAATGTGGCCCTTTTTTACAAAGAATACGTGTGGTCAGGCAGAATGCCGGGTCGCAACTGACAAAATGGCCGCTTTGACCTGAAATTAGCCACCAAAGTGTAAAAATGCAAAGAGGGCAGTAGTGTGATTGGACTATTATTAATGCGAAAATACTGGGTGTCTTTTTCGCATATAAAAATATAAACAGAACTCAAACGATTTTTGCAATAAAAAGGATTTTTAGTTATTTTGATTTGTGGCCCTTTTGAATTTAAGCAGCGATCTATTCATAGCTCAGAATTCTCAGCACTTATCGGCTTATATCAATGTTATGTCCGGCGCAGTGACAACCCTGTGACAAGGGATATTGGCTAGGAACTCTATTCAACATAGAATGTGAATAATTTATTGTTATGGTTAACGATATATACGTAAAATATTATAATGGTGTATGTAAATAATAAAATACAAAACTGCAAAGAAATTTCTTCTTCTTCATATTTTAAAACATCTGTCCCGTACTGAATAAGGTTAGAAATAAGTAAAAGATTAATCTGTAGACAGCCAGCAGCATTCAACCGTAAACTGACAAAGGTCAAGCTGGGATTACTAATCTGTTTGTATGATTCCTTCTTCAGCCTTGTTGTATGTTTGTATTAAATTAACCATACTGTAGAACTAATAAGTTTATATAAGGTGTTAAAAAATAAACTCTATGAATTTTATGGGATTACTCGGTATCGCAAATTGAACAACTTTTGTTCTACAACTTTTCGAAGTTCGCTAATTTTTTTTATGCCTGTCCATACAAATCAATTAAAATTTTTTTTTGATTTGTATGGAAAGTTATACAAATCAATTAAAATATTTTTTAATTTGTATGGAAGTTATAAAAAAATACGCGAATTTCGAAAACTTGTAGAACAAAAGTTGTTCAATTTCCGATAAGTAACCCCAAAAAATTCTTAGAGTTGATTTTTTAACACCTTGTGTAAGTGTGTAGAGCTTGAAGAGACGGTCTTTCAAATTCTTCAGTCAATTGTCGTACAAAAAGAAGCTTAATGCGTTCGCGTATAAAAATCAAACTTTAAGATCCACTTCTGCAGCAGTCAGTCCTTGGTCTGATGAATTTTACCATAGAGAGACACCTCCATCGTTAGGACGTTAAGCACTCGATCCCATTTGACAACCCAGCATGACAACTGGCCTAGCTTCAGAATATCGGTATTCCTCGATAATTGAATGGCTGAGGACAGTTAACAGTCGTCCCATGTAAAAAACTGATATGCAGTCGCATCTGGGGGTTTACTCCCTAAGCACGAAGTCCGTGGTTTCGGCCTTAGTTACGAGCGTTTCCTACTCCCTATCACCTACGGACATACGATTATTTCGGGGCTCGAACTAAGAATTAATGACAACACGATTTGACAGCTGTCCCTACTACCGATGTGTTTTTGCCTGTCCGAAAAGTTGAACTTGACACTTGTTTTGTTCACTTCTACGTTTCGGGTGGGCGACTAACTTCGTTGACGGACTTAGGAAGTAGGCCCCCTTAGTTAGTCTGAAAGCCAACCGTAACATAATTAGGAAAAGGCTAGGCCGATTAATGAATAGACTTGTGTAAAGAGCTATTACCAGACCTTTGATCTCGAGATAAACTAATGAAAACACTTTTGTTGAGCCCTCAATCAAGTTATGTACAGGCAATATTTACTTTTGAATTAAATTACAGCGAATCAAGCTTGCTTTATTAAATTGGTTGGGCTCGGTCGCAGAATTAATTAAAAACTGAATAAACGTTATAAGTAAAATAATAGCCGTCTGTCTGTTTGCACGGTCATTTGTATAAGTGATGATTTGATTTTTATATGTGCGAAATGTAGGAGTCGCAATATTTTCTTTTGTTACTAATTTGTAGAATAGGTTCTCTATGGGAGTGATGACTGTGTGTACTTTGGTGCTTAGTGAGTTCTTACTGATTAACAGTCAGAGGACTGTGTTATAGTTTTTTACAATAATTTTGGGAAATAATATCTCATTAATGAGCATAAAAGCAATGATGGAGCACTTTAAAAAATAAGTAGTGTTAAAATACGAAAATCTCTTTAATAAAGCTACATACCAGGCGCAATGAACTAGCTACTTTCTTTTGCTTTTAAATATCCTATTGAATAAAGCGGACGGGCAAAACTTATCATTTAACGTCCTAGACAGAATAGTTGAGTAGCATTTTTCGAAATTTACGAGTTTTGATCATAATTCGATGGCCCCACCGAATAAACGTGTAGGAGAAAAATGACAACTTTTCAGGAAAAAATAAAAACGTTTAAACTTCAATAACGCTCATTTCATTGCAAATAGGTATAAATAATGTATTATCGAATTATAGGTAAAAAAATAAACTATAGACTTATATATTTACTTTTTTTAAACATCAACGAGTTTCAGGAAATTCATGAAAAACTATTTAATGTTTTTACTCTTGTGAAATTTGCATGACTAAGTCACAGTAATATGTCATTACACGTTTATTCGTGTAATAATACACAACGAATAAAACGTACTGTAATGTTACACTATTATTCTCCGTAAATCAAGTTTATTTTTGAACCCAGCTATAACTATTTACACGCTTGTTTACAGTACATTGTTCTGCTATTATATGATTGGAAAGATCGTATGCATTTATATTAGTGTTAATAAGATCAGTTTTCTTTTATGTAATACATCTTTGAACGCGTGGTATAATAATATAAATAATTTTGTAAAACCAAATGTATTAAATTCTCCACCTCAAATGTACCCCACATTAGTTTAAATTTGAAACTTGACGGGAAAGCGTTAGACCCAGTTCCCTCAACTGTCTTCCTGGGCATCACAGTGGACTCTAAATTGCAATGGGGACCTCATATAGAGGCACTTGCAGGCAAACTGAGTTCTGCTGCATTTGCCGTTAGAAACATTAGGCAGTTGACTGATGTAGCTACGGCTAGGTTGGTGTACTTTGCAGTGGCGAAGGGTGAATTTTCTTAAAAGGGCAGCCGGACCAAATTATTTGTTTAAATGATAATTGAAAATAATAGATACTAGTATTTGCCATATTTCGAAAGGGAAGCCGATAGGAATCGAGTTGTATGGAGCCTTCGCCACTGGTACTTTGCATACTTTCACAGTATAATGTCTTATGGCATATTACTGTGGAGTTCGGCTGCTGATGTAGGTACTATTTTCATATTACAAAAAAGAGCAGTCCGAGCTATTTATAATCTAGGCTGCCGTGAATCGCTTCGTGAATTATTTAAGGAAATAAATAAACTTACCCTACCATCTTTGTATTACTTAGTAACAATGTACATTCGAAAGAATATTGCCCAGTATAACAAGAAAAGTGACGTCCACAACGTAAATACTCGCAATAAACACAAGCTAACAGTACCTGGTTTTAGACTAAGAAAAACCAGCAAGTCGTTTATGGGGAACAGTGTTAGGTTAAATCATTTAGGAGCATTTTGATATCTAAAGCTTATTATACAGCATAATATTATTTTCCAATCTGTAAAGTTTGACCAACATGCAGCAATTAATGATACACCTATAATCATATCACATTACTGCCTATTGTCTGGTAGTATGAGTCAGTCATGCTCACTTAAATGTCCTGCTGATGGTGGCGTAGTATATCCGGTCGTTAGGTTCCTTGCAATATGGTTGAGCTAAGCGATGCGGATGTGCACGTCATGCTCGTGAACGGGTGCTGTCTGTCAGGATTGGTCAGCCCTTAACTGCTATGGCAATCCTAGAAGGCATATTTTTCTATTTCTTACTCTTATGTGAGTTTATTTCTTACATTAACCTGCATTATTCTCATTTTATTTCTCACACTACTGTAACGGAATTGTCACATTTTAAAAGTGCCTGTAATCTGGTACATTTGAAATAAAAAACATTGACTTTGAAAGGGTGAAATAAAATACAGATATTATATAGAAAAAAATATATAATTATGTATTTATCCACGTGAACACAAAGTACTAGACGTCTTGATGAAATATAAAAATAACGAATTGCAATATTAGAAACACTAATCCTCCTCTTCACTGTCATTGGAGACCGAGATGGAGTTTTCCAATGGCAGTAGATTTATAATATTTATAATCAAATGTAATTGCGCGAAACAAAATTATGTAATAGCGCGCATAGAATCATAACAAGACTGACCTTCTTTTTTTAAAAATTAATTATTTCCCTAGAATAAAGAAATTCACTATTATAATAGGCGTGTTTTGAGTCTAAAATTCATAAAAAAAATTAAGTAGGTGCTGGATAGGCAAAAGAAACGAAAAATGAAAAAAAAAATTTTTCGTGTAAGAACTCTTGCACGTTTATTCGGTGGGGCCATCGAATTAAGTATCTACCTAAAATAGCAATGACCCTGCGATTTCAAAGAGGTAGAGGAAGTAAGTAGAGGTCACAACAGCTATGTTTAGTAGAGGTGTATTATCGCCACAATTTGAAACTATTGAGTCCCTTGTGAGGAAGGTTGTTATTAATGTTCTACAACAACAACAAAAACTTGCCTGACTACGGGATCAAACTTAAAATTAGTGCTTGTTACAAACGATCGTATCAAACGATGTGAAATATTGTATGCCTAATTCTTTATATTTTATCCATCCATAGCTTATTATTACATTCACAACAAATAGAGACGTTATAGTGTCGAACAAAGAAAATTCTATTATTTCACGATCACTAAATAAACAATCCAAATAAGTTGGCACGTGGTGCGATTGTAAGCGATCAAATTTATGTCATTTACTAGAATCACTGCTAATGAACTCGAGAGAATTCCATTATTTAGCATGAGATTAACTCTTTTTCCTCTGCGCTTTTATATCGCTGAAAAAAATGTTTAAACAACGTCACACTTTGTTGCTATTTATAAAGCCAGTATACCGTAATCGGGCGTCAAACATCATTGGTAAAGATTAGCGAATTATTTTAAAACTCCGACAATCTAACGTCAACTGTCCCGCTAACACATACACCTCGCCCATCTTGTCTATATTCGATGAGCGAAACGCTGGGATCACATCGCGCGATGTGTCTCCTCTCTGTGATCTGAATACTTATTTTTCAATTTTTGCAACGTCACCCGCCGCTGACGGGAATTTAGCTGCTCTGCAAAATACAGATGTTGGGACGTTGGGACAATTGTGTTTTCTGTTAGCTGTCCTTATGTAATAAAAGGAAATGTTCGTAGGTTATTCTGGGCCTGAAACGTACGCTGTTTATTCTCTGAAATAATGCGATCAAGTTGTGCGTATTGGTCACGTTCTTTTTTTGTCCGAAGAAAATGTTTGAAGTTCAATTAGATATGGAGGAGGTCGTGAGTTTAACAACAGTGCGGATAGTACGATTTGCGAGGTTAAGTTGCGATCGGTTACGGTCAGTCTATGAATGGGTTACCGTTCGTAAAACATCGAGACCCTCGTTTGTCTCAGAGATATGAATATCTATGTCAGTCGTTATGGGCAGTCAGAAATCCGAAAGTCTGGCAACCGGTCTAACCTTAGCATATCCGCATTGCCCAGTAACTGTACTGCGGAGGTCTGATAGCAATCACTCCGTATAAGATACTGGTATTCAGCTGCATCTTGTTAGACTGGAAGCCGACCCAAACATAGTTGGGAAAAGCCAGAGCGAACGACAGTTTTTGAAGTAGACACTGAAATATTCACATATGGATTTCACACATATGGTGAATTCGGATTGTCTGCATATGTTTGAAAAATAGGATGAAAAACAAGACAAAGTCTGAGAGTGTTATTTTACTTTTTCTGTACGTAGATGTAGGTAGATCCGAATTTTCGGCGTAAAGGAGCAGGTGTTAAACCATTAGTCAAAAACGAAGAAACTTTCTTACCTGCAATTGCGGATGGACACTAACGACCAGTCTCGATCTAACTCTCAGCCTGGCATCCCTTCTCTGTTCTCCAAACTGGTTGTGAGCCCTGCACGTCCAGACGCCTCCGTCAGACAGCTGCGCGCGACGAATAATCAGTACTTGTTCTGACACTGATATTCTGATGCTGTTGGAGACAGGGCTTAGACGACCGTTGGAGTGGCGGAACCAGCTGGAATAAATGTAATTATATATTGGATACCTGAATGTAAGCTAAAATCAAATTAAAATTTTACGGGAATAACATAATTAAGATATCTCAATTCGCGTGCTAAGCGTGATGGTTTTGGCGCCTGATGTTTGGGAAATCTATCAAGAGACTTATTAGTAGAAACTGGTCCTAAAGATTATTAAGCCGGAGCACAAAATTACTTGTACGTTAGCTACCAACAAGTTATTAATTTTGATGTTGAGAAGACCCTCGCTCATATTTGACTCGCTAAATGCTGAAGCTGATTGCTGTAGTAATACCATTAGCTAGTGGCGGAACTAAAGATAGATAAAAAGATACTGCTTCTCCTTTGTCAAATTAACAGTTCACCTTTGAATAGAGGTTTTATTTAAAACTAAAGACTAAATATCAGAAAAAACCAGCATAATTGATTCGGGAGCTCCTAAAACACCTGAACTGGATTTTTTCACCTCCGCAGCTCCGTCGAAATATTTGGACTTTAGAAATATATTTCATTGTAGCCGTTTGGATGGCCTAAACAGCTGGCCCGGTATAATGGGAACAAAGCCAAGTGTGCTTTCCCACTGCAACCTTCCTTTTTAAAAGTATTTGGGTAATCCTATAAATATATGAAGATAAAACTTTCCCCGTTACAAATTTATATTTCAACATGTGTTAGTTTGTACCTGTAAGTAGGTGGTGGGCTTCCAATAGCACAGCATACCAGTCGTATGTCACCACCTTGAGGAACCATCTCGTCTTCTGATACCGTCAGCATTCTTGGTGCCATGCTGGATGTTGCGTCTGTAATAAAAGTACCATCATGTCATTCTCATTCAACTTGGCGCTTCTTTTGTGTCAGCATAAACAACATTTTGTTTAGACCAGAAACCAGCCTGTTAAACTGCTTCCCAGGTTACTCCGTTTTCAATCCCAAATGTGAATAGCAAAAAATCAAATAAGCAGTTTGCGGATGTTTGATCTTTCGTACAAATCAAATCCTTACAGTTTACATTCCGAAATCCAATATTGTATTTGTTTAGTCATACTAACGTGAAACAGTGACCATAGCTGCAGGACTCCTTCTCTTCTCTCCAGTCAACGCATGTTGCGCCTCACAGGAATACGAGCTCGCATCATCAGGGCGAGCGTCGCGGACCACCAGGATATCACTGCGGCTGCCTCCAACTATGTATCGACCACCTGGAACAAGTGGACTTTATTAGAAGGTTGGCTAGTTTTAGTTCTGGGAGACCCCGTATCCACATCAAAAACGAAAAATGATGGCGTATGTTGATTGTAAACGTTTTTCCGTATTTCCAGAATGCATCGATGTTAGAGATAATTTTTCATTCAACGAGTTGTCTAAAGCCGTAGACTTTAGCAGTATTCATGCATCGTTCGAGATTCCCCTCTTTGTTCACAGAAAACGAGTAGTTAAGTGACTGAAAGGTAACTATAGTCTAGAGTTACAATGTAGTAAAGTTAGTCTGAAATAAAATACGCTTTTTTAAATGGAAAATGCTCCGCTGTGGTTTTTTATGTTTTGTTAGAAAACATGGGTCATCTCTAGTAGTCAAATTCGAGTAGCGCATTTTTAGTAAAACTAGTATTTTGTAATATCGAAAAGCGGTTGCAGTTCAATGATATTTAAAAAACCTAATTAGTTTGCCAATCTTGGTGATTCTTGTCGATGGGCACGTTTTCGAGCTAAATGATAATGATGATTAATGATTCCTTTCCTTAGTATTCCAAAATCTTTTATTTACCTGAACAAACAATCTTACCAAAAGGCTAGCGATACGTTTACAAATATGTATATCAGGACTTAACATAGGTACTTCTATTGTATCGGTAACAACGTTCATACTGCAGCTCAAAGCACGGGCGGGCACAAACAAGCTTTCTATTTGATTAAACTGCAACGTTCCCTTTCAATACATCGATCAACATCCGCCAACATCCTTCTAGGAAGCTGAAGTGACAAAGGATAGACGAGGAGACGGGAAGGGTGGTGCAACTAATAAGAAGGTCTACAGAAGGCCTACTACATACGATAAGTGGGTCAGACATACATAGGTTGACAGGTCGGTAAAGGCAAAACGGTCTTAAACACTACTACAGTTAAAGATTGCATATTCTTAAAGCTTTAAAACCTTTCGAAAATCATGTTGGCAAAACTATGTTTAGCTGTTTTATTGTCGTTCGGTTATTCTTACAATGTATGCGAGATTATGGTGTCACCCGTTTTATATGGTTGAGCTTCTGAAACTATTTTATTTGGGGAGGTATTGAAACGCTCATGACTTTGAAATTAGGAGACAACTTCGATCGAGTGCACTTACCCATTTATAGCGCGGGGGTGACACCATTTGACCGACGGCGACGTACTCTTTGTGTTGGACATTCGGGGAGAAAAGTTACAGAATAAAAATTGTATGAGAGTTTCGCGTTAAAGTACACAGACCAAACTGTTTTCAAGAGCTTAAATATGTAAAGGTTTTATAAAGCCCGATTTACACACGTGATAGTTAATTCGGCGAGTTAACTTGCCATAGGCTAGTTAAGTAAAAAAGCTCATTTGAATGTATGTTGGTGATTTGGGTTCAGGACTTACTGAACTATGAGTAAGTTCACTAAATCGGCAAGTTAGCTCAGCATCACGTTGAAACCTAACAGTTGCGATCGGTGACTGTAGACGGAGCTTATAAAATCCTTTCAAAAGACTGCCGACTAGTAATGTCTATAAATTAAAAATTTAAAAAACCTCCAACTCAAATAACAAAACAGTTGATGACCCTGAAACGGCTGAACCGATTTTGATGAAACATGTCTAAGAACCTCCGCTAGAAAACCAGCTTTTAAATAAAAAAACCGCACCTAAATCGGTTCACCCGTTTAAGAGATATGGTGCCACAGACAGACACACAGACAGACAGACACACATAGCGGTCAAACTTATAACACCCCTCTTTTTGTGTCGGGGGTTAAAAATAACTTCCCGTTATCATTTCCTGACCCAATACGTTTAGCAGTAAACTCCAAAACACCTACCACATTATCTTTAAAACCAATTCAAAACACTTGTGTGTCTCGTGGTACCGGCACCGTCTCGCCGGTCGTCACCGTTTACGATCAGATAACTTTCAGGCGGGAGTTTTTCAATGAATTCTAAATGCGCGACTACCTCGACGGTCCCCTCGCGCTTGAGCGCTTTGTTTCAGGATTGTCGACTGTTAACTGATCGAGTCGATACTATTGTTAAGTTTGTTTGGTTTTAAACGTTTTCTTTTCTTGATAAACATACACCCCGATTTAAATTTAAGTATAGGTACAATTTTATACACTTTGTTTGGTTAATTTCGAAATAAGACTCCTTTAAGGTTTTTTTTTTGGCATGGAAAGTGGAATGCAGACCCGACTGAAGAACTCGAACAGAAAAAGTAAGACATCATCACATTCCACACAACTCAAAATGTAATGGCTTAGATTTTTATTGTTTTAATCCTCGTAATTATTTCAAGACGCACAATCTTAAGCTCTTCAGTGGGATTATTACTATAGGTGTAGCGCTTAACTGTGGCAGTGCCTGAGGTATGGGAGCGGCATGGGAGGGGTGACATATGACGTGAACCGAACGAGTCTGAACTATCTCGCTATACACGTGATAAATATAATGAAGATATTTGCTGCTCCCATACCTCAGGCACTGCCTATAGGGAAAAACAAAATATACATTATTTACATAATAGTGACACTTCATTGAGCCAGAAAAACAGAAAAATAATTGCATCGTACACCTTTATGAATCGCAACATACAAAATTGAGTTCTGTCTGCTTTCCCTGTGACGTCACAATACATGTCGTGACGCCTTGTCCGACGGCGCGGAACAGTATAACGAAGTTTTAATTAACATGCCCTTTTGAGCCCTTTGTTCGAAATTGTCGATTGTCAACCAAACAAAATAAACTCGTGAATAGACTATAAGTGGTGAATTAAGTGTTTGTGTGGCTGTGGGAATATTAATTATATTATATTTTCAATAATATTCTACTGTCTAGGTTTTTCCGAATGGTATTTATTACACAGTACTGGAATAATGACAAAAAAAAACTAATATTTGTATGACCAATGGCGATGTAGGTAATATTTGTTACTATATAAAAATGAAACCCACTATTTGAGAAAGAAACTCAACTGGTGGTAAAAAAAAGGAAGTTAAGTTTATGTATCAAAGTTTGGAAAAATAATGGTGGATTAAAGAAATGTTGGAAATTGACAACAAGAATGGTAAAACAGGAATAAAATCAGAAGCAACATTGCATTGTCACTACTGTTCAACTTCCATAGTATGTATTATAGTCCTTAAAATCTTTTAACGAATAAAATGTAATCTTTAACAAATTATAATTATTTTAGGTACTAAAAATGCCGGAGAGAAAATAAGTAGCGTGGAAACGTTATCCATGGTATCTGACACCTGCTGAAATTACTTTCTTTAATACTAAAAGAGAATCATGAATATCAATTTATTATTTAAATTAGTTTCTTTTGAAGAAATTTAATTTAGCAGAGACAGTAAAGTGGAGCATGAACAACAAGAAAACTCACTCTTGAATAAAATAAGAAAGCTCTGATTTACTTTTAATTTCGTTTTGAAAGTTGTTAAATTACTTTTAAGAGAATAATTTATGGTAAATTTTGTTAGATATCTGTCTCAGTAGACGTTGTCATCAAAGTAGGACTTATCTGTTCTTTTATCTAGCACAGCTGTTGTTTAGTTAGGCGTATTGGACTTTTTTACCCAAATTAATATTTTTATACAAAGTGCTAATATGGTGCATCGATATTGTATCGCTATGTATCTTGTACGATATCAATACGCCCAGTTTTGATATCGCCTTGAAATGTGTTTACTTCTAAAAGGAAAAACAAACATCTCTATTCACCCCGTAACGAGCAAGCAGCGCAACCAACCATATCAATGCTAATCGGGCTATCAAAGAACATTTTCGTTAAGAACCCGAAAAAATATCTAAAAGGATCCTTAAAGAGAAGAACGTCGTCCAGAAATTAACTGATCCTTTATCGCAGCCTTAACTTGTTTTATGTCGACTTTATGAACGGTACGTCATTCAAATAACCATAAAAGTGAATGTCGAAGCTGTTAAATGAATGTATATAGTTGGGGAGTTAAGGCGCGACGCGATGGGTGACACGAGATAAGCTGGTAAAACGTCTGTCCTAGGTCGATAAGCCAGTAAAAATCCACACTTAAATGGAAGATGTTGTCTTTTTAATTTGAGTAATGTAAAGTGAGCATTTTATTATGTTGGATAAGGAAATTAGGCAACTTTAGGTTTTTTTATTACAAATACATAGGTTTGGTGATAAAAATATAATGAGAAATGATTAAATATAATAATAAATGTTATACAACCCCTCTGGGACAGGCGTAACCTCATCATGAGATTAACGTAAAACCGGAGGGAACATTAGACTACCTTGCTACAACCTCATCATATACTAAAAAATGTAGATGAGGTCTACTGAAAAGCTTACAAACCGCAGGGCAGCTTGTGGCGAGCTGTTAGTGAGTGCCGACACTGCATACCTTATTGCCACAGGGACTCGGTCAGGGCCTCGTCTCCAGTTTGCCTTTATTGGATGGCTGGAGTGGAACCCCAAGAGTGCCCGCAGGACTCTCAACTCTGGCTTGCCTTTATCGGCCGGCCAGAGGGGGGCCGCCAGAGCTATATGCTCGGGGGTGGAAGTGTCTAATGGCGTAATAACGGGGAAACCCAATCCGGGTCCTTTAAACCCGCGACGGTGAAACCGGGACAACACCTCTCTACCGCCATATAGGCGATCTCTATCGCCGCTCACACGTTTGTTGCCCCCTTCGCCTATGTACTGGCGGCTTTCAGGGAGCCAAGCTAGTAAGCTGGCGAGTCACCGTCTGCCAACGCATTTCAAATTTAAACTTGAAAAGCAGACGCCGTTTGCTTCCGGCAATAGAGGTTAACCGATCCACTAAACACCCCTTCCCATAGACCAGATATTTTTTACCATAGTTTACAATAGTTTTGCACCCACCTGAGACGGTCCATGACTGTACTTCAATAGTGCAGCCGTGGATAGTTCCCGGTTGGTGCCCCACCCCATTTTAGATTAAAGTTCTCAAAGGGGCCTCTGCGCGTTGGACCTGTGTCCTCCGTATGCCTTCTAAAGGACCGGACATCTTCCGCATGGAAGATGAGCCGTGATAAAAAAGAGTTTTATACAAATAATTAAAAGCTTTTATAATCCTAAACCTAAAAGTATTCCTTCAATAACGTTCTAAGTTTATATTTTACTTTAATAACAGTTGTACAGTAAGTAAAGAGAAAATAATTCTCTTGCATACTTTAATTTACCGGAAGTTAATACAATATTCAGAACCACAACTGACAAACAGTAAATAAATGTAAAGAATGCCGTGAAGCAGAAACTGTAACAGTGAGTTCCTCAAACTGGCGGGCGGATATTAAATCAAGCGCGCGGGTAATCTGCATAAACGCCGGCGAAACTGCCAACTCCCGACGCGAACTAAACTGCATCTGGTGCGGCTCACTAGATGGTGCAAATTAGCTATTTTTTGTTCTATTTTTAAAAGTTTGCGATTGTTTAAAACAAAGTCATAAGAAATTTTGAAAGGGCTTGCGTTGATTACTTTCTTTAGGGAAAAGAAAAAAAGAGTACCTAATACTAAAAAAATCCACTACGTAAAGCAACAATTATAGAAAAGCTTAGCACTTTCTCGCTTGCTTACAGTTAGTAAACGTGTTTTGAGAACTTATTCCTATAATTTCCAACGAACCAAGTAAGACGATACCTTCCCTTCATCACCCAAAGAAACATTGCCTAATGAATCGTTAACGAAGTCAGTTCCAGCAGCAACTTTACAATTTATCTGTTTAAGCAAAGAGTGGTAATTCGTCGCAACTGCATCAAAGGCGGACATTAAACTTGCATTAGCGACGCTTAACTTTTACGTAAAGTTTCAATCTTATTGCCGCTGCGCACCGACAATGAGAGAAGTTCCCTATTCAATTTGTACTGTTCTTCTTTATTAAAGGACTGCAAAGAATTCAGAGGAATCGTTGAATGGTAATGTTGCAGTTAATGCAGTCTTAGGAATGAACTTCTTTGGTTTAACTGTGAGATTGGCTACGCAAATCTGCAACGTGCTAAACTCTACATGCAGCATGCGTTCTGAAATTTTATAGAAATAAAACGTAATAATGTTACCTACCTATTTCACGTTTATAGGTATTCGTTTTGTTTACGTTGTTTAGATTACAGTAGTCAATACTACGAAACAATAACTATTATCCCAATGTTCATCCATCCTACGCGAAAAGTACTTTCAATTAGTATTATAACCTGTGTTCGGACGAATTCGCAAAAATAAACAAACAACGCTTAATAAAACACTCAGAGCCTATTACGGAAAAATTGCTGAATTCTTTCTTCGCACAAGTTCTCGGAAGATAAGGTTAACTTATTCGCACTCTCTGGAGACGGATTAGCAACTCGTCAGTATTTGCCATTGCGGGCAAGTTAGTTATTGGTGTGACCTTTGTTTCGACATCTCACTTAATGATACTTACGATAAATTCGTTCTGCTTAGCCTTTTTCCGTACTATGTTGGGTTTTACTTGGACCATACTTACAATACGAAAGAAAAGAAAGAAGAAAGAAAGAAAATTATTTATTCTGGACTCACACAGACAGTTACAGAAACAAAAACAGTATACAAAAATTTAAACTACCTTAAGGCTGGGCTCCTATCTCAGAAAAACGCTGCGACATTAAAAAAAATACGTATGAATACTAACTAACCTAGTTCCTGAGATTATTTTAAGGTAAATAAATAACGCTTGTTGTGAATCTTGTTTATTTATTCGCTGCATACAAGCTTTCAATCACTACATATTATAGTATAAAACAAAGTCGCTTCCCGCTGTTTGTCTGTCCCTGTATATGCTTAGATCTTTAAAACTACGCAACGGATTTTGATGCGGTTTTTTTTAATAGATAAAGTGATTCAAGAGGAAGGTTTATATGTATAATACAGTGTACCCGAGCGAAGCTGGGGCGGGTCGCTAGTTCAAAATAAAACTTGTTTTACCAATAAAACCGTAACAATCATAAATCATAATTCTGTAAGGCAAAGAACTAAAAATTATATGGCCTATGTTGTTGCCTCTCTAAAATTTCATAGTTTGAAAATATCACCATAAAATATTGGTTTTAAAATCTGTTCCTGAAATTTCCATAAAAATGAACTCCCAAACATTAATCCGCAATGGATTCAGCCATTTTCTGATTGCCTTATCACTTAGAAGTGCTTTCACATGCAGGATTAATTCGCCTTGAAGGACTCCATCTAATTCAATAGGCGCTGATAGCACACGTCTGAACGCGGAAATGTTATCTTGCGGACGATTATTAATTCAACAGTCAACACAATGCTCCCATTGTTGGCCTAAGCCTATAATACCTACTGGGTACGATGTTAGGGATGCGTAAAATGCTGCTGATACTGCTGGTTTTGGGTACCAGTTACTAAGACTGAGAAGTCCACTATTTATGTGTATCTAGTCGTCCTCGTAAATGTCTGTCTGAACAAGTAAAGTGAAAAAGCTTCTTACGATATGCACTCATTATACAGACTCCAATAAATTAAAAGAGAGCTACTTGCGTACAATTTAGCCTCAAACCCCCTTAATACAAAATATGGTCTAAGAAAAACCTAGGTTTTAAAATAGCCCCGTCTCTTTTTGTCATATGGTGGTTTACCATAGTCTTGATTTAAACCATCTTTTGTAATAAGGCCCAAACAGTTTAGGTATAATTCATATAAATATATCGGTATAATAGAAGCCTTATTAATTTATTGTAGTGGTCTTGAAAGTTTTCTCCTTGTACGCTGTACACGTGAGGGCGATTCACCTTATCTATATATAGATTGGCAGACAGTGTCATGGTAAATAGGTACTGCTCTATGACATATCGTTTATTAGTTCCACAACCTCCCATTATTAGAAACTACACAAATAGTAAATACAATTTAGTCTAGATATACTAATTTGAAGCAGTGATAGCCTAGTGGTTGAAAGCTTGCCTTCTATGCAAGAGGCACTTAGTTCGATCCCGGCCCGTACCTCTCACTTTTCAAGTACATGTGCGGATCATAATTTGATAACCACTTGCGTTAACGGTGAAGGCAAAAATAGTGGCGAAACTTGCACACCTGAGAGGGCTCCACAGAATTCTGGATGGCGTATGTAGTCCGCCAACACGCACCCAGCCAGCGTGGAAGATTAAGGCCTAAATCTTTCTTATTCTAAGAGGCCCGTGCTCAGCAGTGGAACAGTAATGGGCTGATGATGATGATGATACTAATTTGATACATTTCGCAATCAAGTAAATGAATTTCATTTTAGCGCTGCGCATTGCAAGTAGACAATCCTAAAAGGCTTTGTATTCATTAAGACATTTGAAGCAGAGCGGATCCCAGTCGATAATTGTTTTACGCACCACTCATTCGACGGTGACGCTCCCTTATCTCAACATTTCAGCTTCAATGGGCATTTTAGTGGCCTCTTTGTGAATCTGTTTGTATTTTGTTGCTCAATCAAGATAAAATTGAGTTGCCGTCTGTTTAGATTTAAACATTGCTTACGCTTCATTATTATCTTGCGGAAGTTGTAACAGTTAACGGAAGGAAACCGTTTTCATTTATAACAGTGCACTTAGCGATAAGCTAGGAGAGTTAAAAATCACTAAGCATTTCTTTTGACCCAATTACATGCCAGCCAAAGTTTAATCCTGCTTAGTTTTACTGTATAATTCACATCTTCAGTGGATTTTTAAATACAAGGTTTTAAAAAATCAACTCTAAGATTTTTGTGGGGTTACTCTGTATCAGAAATTGGTAAAATTTTCGAAATTCGCATATCTTTTTTATAAATTTCCATACAAATCAAAAAAATAATAATTGATTTGTATGGTTAGGCATAAAAAAAAATTGGCGAATTCCGAAAAGTTGTCGAACAAAGGTTGTTCAATTTCCGATACCAAGGAACCCCACTAAATTCTTAGAGTTGATTATTTAACACCTTATGAACTCTTAAAAATGAACAAAAATCCAGAAACGCCGAAACCACTGAAAATTTACAAAAGTTCCTCAAACAAATATAACTTGAGCTTAAAAAACAATCTCTTGGAAAAATGTCCAAGAAGTTGAATGAGTCATTACGTCGAGGAGGAATCGAAAAAGAGCGGAAGCGTCCGTAAATGAAAACATTAATCGAATTTTCTGGTTCTAATCGAGAACTCGGAACTCATAAAGCAAGTTCAGCTCCCTTGTTCCTGTCGACGACAGCCGTTTCCTTCACTTAGATTAACGAAAAATTCTTAATTTTCTCCTTTCGAAAGCAATAATCGGCCGTTTGGCTCCTTCGCGAAAATTAATTTCGATTTTATAAGGTCCAGTGTCGGTATTGTTGGAAACTTTCCAGACGACTGTATCTATTGGGAGTAAATGAGGGTTACGTTTGAAAAACATGTTTGACGGGAATTCATTGTTGAGACCGATAAAAAGATTCGCGAACAGTAATGTACATAGAAACTTTATTGAAAGCTGATTACTTAACTTACTTATTATTTTCGGATCAAAATAAAAAGTTCTATTGTGTCCTGAAATCATATCTGTGTGCCTCAAAGTTTTTTGTAGATCAATTGGTATTTCAGTATTCAAATACTTTCAGTAAGTACTAAAGTTGGGAATCTGTCATGGGTTTTTTATGTTGACAGACCAAAGTTTCTTAATGAAAAGTCAAAAGAAAATCTAATATTTTCGATCAATAAGAGATACCGGTCTATCGGTATAGCGATAGATAGAAGAATGATTGCAAAAGGTCTGCCTCATAGAAGATCGGCAGGGCAATTGCGTAACGTAACCAACATCTATCATGACAGTTGATGTGTCAAAAACAATATTCATTGCGTAGTACATAATTGTAGAGAAGTCGGATAGTTAATGCAAACGTTGCTATGGAAATTGTTGACCTGTCGAAATTAAAGCCATAGCGATTACGAGTGTTTTGAAGCTGCATTAGCAACGTATGTATTAATAATCTGACTTCGAATATTGAATTTTCAAAATGAACTCTATTGAAATTACGACTGTGATACGCAATTCGGATGGATGCAGCTTGGTAAGAACCCATCAAATATACTGTGCGAAAAAAAAAAACTTAGGCAGGATACTTTCTATATCTGGTAAAGCAGCTCCACTTACCAGCCTCAGCAGCCAATGGCGCCAGTACATTTCCATCCTTGAACCACTTAGTGACGGTGACGTGGTTCCTCACGATAGATGGCACAGTGCAGGTCAGCAGAGCAGCCCCACCTGCTACGCCGTGGGAAGATTGTACCCTCACCTCCCAAGGCACGTCCATCACTGTAACAGAAAGATATTTTATAATCAATTGTTAAAGGCAATGCAGAATATTTTAAATAAGGTCAGGACAAGAAATCCTGACGGTTATGTAAAATGTTTTCCTAACCATCTTAATTGCCTTAAATGTGAACTTCATTGTACAAGTTAATCATAACAGAGTTAATCTGCTCAGCTTAATCAATCAATTATTTCGGAAATCCTCCAACCAGTTCATTAGCGTTACAAGTACTCCTTACGTAATAACCGCAAACCCATAATGTATTTACGTAACATGTAGAAGCTTTCAGTAAATTATTTTACAAGCCAGGTAGACTTTCAATCGTACATGTAAAGTTCTGATACGCAACCGCATTACGTCACTGTGACAATCATACACAAACTCTATCAGTATAATCCTTCGCTCGATAACCCGCTCTCATAGATCAGTGTCACTCATTACTGACCCCCCCCGCTCCCCACACGTCTCCCCCACCCCCCGTAATGATGACATGACATCGAGTGACGTCATTAATTAAACGGGGCCCACGTCCAGTGGAATTGGGTTAGCGGTTACTGCATGCATCAATTATGTGTAGTTTGGAAGCCCATTGTACTATAGGCTTTGGAGTTTGGATTAGAAGCGTGGTTGTTTAGTTATTGTTTAATAGTGGATTCTGGGGTTTTATGGCCGTTGGGTTTTAGAATACTTATTGGTTAAAGAACACATTTCTTAAAATTAAAACTAAACTTAGGTATATCGATATTTTGCAAAGGTATTAGAATAACAAGGATACCACGAAATATGTAAAAAGCTATACATTTATATACGTAGTTGCTTGTTGACTTGGGCCCTAAGATAGTCGAGTTGAGTTTGATAAAATGGTTCTCGTAAGACCCTGACAATAGATTTATCTGTGTTGAGAACGGGAGTATTAGTCACGAATCAAACGTCTACAGTTTTTCAGGTTGTTTTAGGTATAAATAAGACGTAGCATTTATCTATTGTTTATACCAAACCTTTCTTATTTTGCAGATTATTTTTATTTATAAGTTTATTTTTCTGTTTGGCTGAAAATTGGTTATGCATTTTTTCAATACGTGAGTAGTTCAAACGGAGGTACAGTCATCCACAGTATGAAAATATCAATGCAAGAAAAATGGCCTGATAAATATGACCCTTAAATTGCCTCTTATGAAATGTAGGAGTGGTAAAACAGACAAATCACTTTTAAAAAAATGATTTTAATAAATGTCCAAATTCTCTTCTGTTGTAATAGGTGCCAAAAAAAAAAGATTCATTTGAAACGAGTTAAAAAATCTGTTACTGGTGTAATCCGATTTTTCCACTGTTTCAATTTTAATCCAATTATTAAGTTTGGGCCCTCGGGCGTTTGACGCAAATTTCATTTTGGTATTATTATGTCTTGTTCACTCGTACTTTTGGATATCAGAATTAAACTCTTGAATTGTTTTTGTGATAACAACGTGCATACGCCAAAAAAAAACCCCACTGCCTCAACTCTTGCCGTAGAAAAGCAGTATGTTCGAAGATCTGACGAACCTCGTTTTGCGATTAAATGATTAGCGTACGTTTAGTTCCATTTGTTTAAGCAACAAAAACCATTTGTTTATTATTCTTCTTCTATAAGCTTTAGGATATTTCAAACCCTCACTGTCTTATCTCTCTTTGCCACACCTTATACAAAACCATACTCAGCTTACCCCAATCCTTCTACTCCAGCCAAACGTAGCGAAAACCATAAAATTAATTAAAACTCCAAATTGAAACAGAAGCCTGTAATATGTTGGTGAAGTGACAGCAATCAGGTAGCACATTAGTGGGAGGGTTTAATAGGAATTACCCCTACTCAGTGGAGGAGGTTACACGAGGTCTGACAGCGAATTGTACATTAAAATGTGTCATCTATGCGATGCGTTTGCTCGAGTTGTATATTTGGTTGCAAGGATATTGCGTACTTAGCTACATTATATTTGTTTATTTATCACACGATACAATTTAAATAAATAAAAATGAGTAACAATGAAATAGTTGCACACATTTAATGTTTTTTATTCAATCACCGAACTACACCACGACTTTTACTACCAGCTCTATTAAACCCAATAAACAAAACAGTCCGTCAAAAATAATAAGATGTCCCCCTCCTCTCGCGGGGGATCCGCCAGTAATGAAATCCGCGGCGAGTCCGCCTTGAATAATAAACATCCACCGGACTCTGATTTCCCTCGCCGCCGATGGTTCCAAACAAAATGTTGGTTAGCTGAAGCATTAGTCTGTCAAGCAAATGAGTATGATACGGTATTGCGGAGCCAATTATCGCTGCGGTAGAACTTTGAGCTGTTTCGTTTTATGAGGTGGATCTCTGGGCGGTCATTGTGAGGTGTACCTACATAGGTAAAATGCTTGAAGATCCAATTTAAAGTCTCGGTTCTATATTCAAGTGTCTGTGTTACGGGATTGTAACGGCGCTTACACATTTGACACTAAACATGGACATAGACATTGACCGACAGATATTCTTGGGAGAAATTATCGCCAAGTAGATTTGCGATCGCAGTGTAGTTTCCTAAGCACACAGGTGTAGACTTTGCTCGTGCACCATTTTATTGATCATCACTTACGACACTCACGGGAATAGAAAGGTCGACCAATTCTAAACTAGTGACGAAACGGAGAATCGATTCGATTAAAATAAAAACTGTCAGTTTCACGATTTTTTCGCAAGTCGCTATCCCAAGTGCGAATATACATACATCATGTATGCTGCAATAAGTTAACTTAATAACAAGCTGTTCCCGCGGTCGACGTTTACGACGCCGGAGACGAATAGCTTTGTCGTCTGAGCACCTGACACACTCTTTGTTTTGTGTTCAAAATAGGGCTCATCTTTTAATCTGGAGTGTAATATGACAAACTTTGTTACCACTTGAGGTAATAACGTTTTAGAGTTAAATAGGTATGTAAGTTGCAGCAGTAAAGTAAAAAAAAAGTAAGTAAAGTAAAAAGTAAGTAAGCAGTGATGGTTTCCCGCTAATATTGCTTGTTTAGTAATTCATTAAGAGGCCACATGTCTCTGGAATTGTTAGAGGGGATTGATACTAATTCCTATTAACAAGTTTACACGGAACTCATTTCACGTACAACTAGTTACTGACTATAAATCTTGGATAGATAAACAAGCTAGCCGCTTGCTTGCTAATGAGCGCTAACCAGTTCCATGCAAACAGAACCAAAGAAACTTTTTAAAGACGAGTACCGTAGTAAAACAATTCCCACGGCAACAAAACCTTGCTTCCATAAAATGGCGAGTAACTGTCTCTCAGAACAATTTAATTCGTAAATCAGTGAAGAAAATATTTATTATAAATAACCAAATACCAAATAAATTGATTGGATTACAAATTCTGAAAACGAAGTGTTAATCTTTTGCTAACCAAGTTTGAATAAACATATTAAACATTGGACGGCCGCCAGAAAAAAGAAGAAGGAACAGATTTCCAATAGGAATTTTCTCTAATCGGCTCTTCGCGATTTATTCTTACCGGATAAAAATTCAATACTTCATTTCCTGAATGGAGGCTGTGAAATCGATTTCTTTAATTAATTTCTTTTTGTGCGACACCAAAGCTGCCTAGTTGTTTGTAAATTAAAAACGTGTTTTCTGCCGCACTCGGAGGATTCCCTCCATAAACAGACTCGATTAATTTTTGTATAAGAAATAAATAGATTTTGTAAGAACAGTTTTCTTCCCGCAAAAGAACAGCGGTTTATTTAATTATTCGTAATATTTATTGGGTCTTGTTTCGGTAAAACAATCGGGAGGAAGGAAATTAAATTTCGTGTGGGCGTGAAATCTTGGTACTGAGGTTTAGAAACTTTCACTTGATAGGTACATGTTTTATTTCAAGATGTAATGATAGGCAACATTATGAGAGGTTCAGTAGAACTTATTACAGCTATTAGCGAAAGTGTGTATTGTTATAATAATGCTCGTAATAATAATTTCTTATATAAGGTACAGTTGTTTTGTTATGTTCTTTTACAAAGTAGATAGCTAGACGTATCTCATGGCTTCGCTTCCATAATCTTACGGGTTTGAAAACGTTTATAGCAGAGTCCCCCCCGCACTTAACGCAGGTACTCCATTACGATACGGGGGCATTATGGTTTGTAACGATAAAAGTTCTATTAGAAAACGCTTAGCCATTTCAGATAATACGCAAACAAATAAGTAGGTATATAAGATTACAGGAGAAAACTTTGAAACGGTTTGTTAAAAGTTTAAGGAACTCGTATTTAGGTAGCTGTTATTATCAAATATTTAAATTATAAGTTTTCTTAACTTAACGTTGAATGTTAAATAGAAAAGCTATACCTGCCTGCACAGTATCTATATATATAAAAATGAATCGCTATTTCCCTTGGTCATCGCATCACGCGTGAACGGCTGGACCGATTTCGCTAATTTTTTTTTTGTTTTGTTCGTAATTGTCAGGAGAAGGTTCTTATGAAAGAAAATTTTGATATTTAAAAAAAAAAAAAAAAATATCAGGTAGGTAGTAGGTAGGTAGTAGGTAGGTAGTAGGTAGGTAGTAGGTAGGTAGTAGGTAGGTAGTAGGTAGGTAGTAGGTAGGTAGTAGGTAGGTAGTAGGTAGGTAGTAGGTAGGTAGTAGGTAGGTAGTAGGTAGGTAGTAGGTAGGTAGTAGGTAGGTAGTAGGTAGGTAGTAGGTAGGTAGTAGGTAGGTAGTAGGTAGGTAGTAGGTAGGTAGTAGGTAGGTAGTAGGTAGGTAGTAGGTAGGTAGTAGGTAGGTAGTAGGTAGGTAGTAGGTAGGTAGTAGGTAGGTAGTAGGTAGGTAGTAGGTAGGTAGTAGGTAGGTAGTAGGTAGGTAGTAGGTAGGTAGTAGGTAGGTAGTAGGTAGGTAGTAGGTAGGTAGTAGGTAGGTAGTAGGTAGGTAGTAGGTAGGTAGTAGGTAGGTAGTAGGTAGGTAGTAGGTAGGTAGTAGGTAGGTAGTAGGTAGGTAGTAGGTAGGTAGTAGGTAGGTAGTAGGTAGGTAGTAGGTAGGTAGTAGGTAGGTAGTAGGTAGGTAGTAGGTAGGTAGTAGGTAGGTAGTAGGTAGGTAGTAGGTAGGTAGTAGGTAGGTAGTAGGTAGGTAGTAGGTAGGTAGTAGGTAGGTAGTAGGTAGGTAGTAGGTAGGTAGTAGGTAGGTAGTAGGTAGGTAGTAGGTAGGTAGTAGGTAGGTAGTAGGTAGGTAGTAGGTAGGTAGTAGGTAGGTAGTAGGTAGGTAGTAGGTAGGTAGTAGGTAGGTAGTAGGTAGGTAGTAGGTAGGTAGTAGGTAGGTAGTAGGTAGGTAGTAGGTAGGTAGTAGGTAGGTAGTAGGTAGGTAGTAGGTAGGTAGTAGGTAGGTAGTAGGTAGGTAGTAGGTAGGTAGTAGGTAGGTAGTAGGTAGGTAGTAGGTAGGTAGTAGGTAGGTAGTAGGTAGGTAGTAGGTAGGTAGTAGGTAGGTAGTAGGTAGGTAGTAGGTAGGTAGTAGGTAGGTAGTAGGTAGGTAGTAGGTAGGTAGTAGGTAGGTAGTAGGTAGGTAGTAAGTTAAGTATCTTATTGATGTCTTATGTTTTTGTGAGACATGGTTGAAACCAGACAAAATGCAATTCAATGTGAATAATTTTACGGTTGCCAGTGCGTTCAATAGATTGTCAGCTGAGGGCGGTGGTACTCTGATTCTATGTAAAAATAGTCTTAAATTTAAAGAAAGGAAAGATATCACCTCATGTTCTGTTGATCGCTTATGCGAGGTAGCATGTGCAGAAATAGAAAATCGTATTATAATAAGTGTGTACAGACCGCCGGGGTCAAACTTTTCTTCTTTTTTAATTACTATGGAAGATATTTTAGGAAAAGCTTTTAGGAACAATAAATTGATTTTTGTTTGTGGTGATTTTAATATTGATATTTTAGTGGACTCACCCGACAAGAGTAAACTCTTAGCATTATTTAATTCTTTTAATTTAAAACATATTATAAATCAACCCACTAGAATTACTGCCTCTACCAGGACATGTATAGATAACATTTTTACAAATAGTGTAGTAATCAACACATGCGTAATTAGTGGCGTTAGATCTGACCACATGGGTCAAATTGTAAACTTTAAAATAAATAAACAGTTATTAACAACTAAAAATATTAAAATTAGATTAATGACTAAAAATAAATTGCAATCATTGCAGGATAATATTGAAACTCAATTGTGTCTTACTCGTTTTACATCAGATGACCCTGACCAAAATTATAATAAGTTATTTCATATAATATGCCAAGAATTCAATAAATCGTGCCCTTTAAAGAATATTAAATTTAACAATAAATGTAGCTTCAATGAATGGGCCACAAAAGGTATAAGAAAAAGTAGAGATGTCCTTTATGATTTATACTATGAAAAGTCTTTTAGTTCTGATAAATCTTTTCATGATTATGTCAGAAACTATTCAAAATTATTTAAGAAGGTATGTACTTTTGCTAAATCAAAATTAATCAGTAGTAAAATAAGTAAATCTAAAAATAAAATAAAAGCGGTATGGAAAGTTATAAACACTGAAACTGGTCAAGTGAATCCTAGGGATCCTGAAATATCTTTGAAAATTGAAAATAAAACTTTATCGGAAAAGGTAGAAGTTGCTAATGCATTTGAATTATTTTTTTCAAATATCCCAATTGAAGTCACGAAGTCACTTGACTCGTCACCATCAGCAGCAGAATCGTTGTTGAAACAATTCTTTTCTAAAGATATTCCAAAGGGGAACGCCCATAAAATGCTTGAAATGAACGGAAACTACTAATAGTCCTAAATTCTAATTAGAATTAAATATGCATAATGAATAATTCTCAAGTTTGTAAACGTAGGAGGAAAATATAACGATCTTTAAAATATTTCGCTTGATATCCGTCTAATTCATTCTTATTTTTTAATGGACAACTGTGTTTAATCTGACATGTGTAATCGACATTCAGCCAAACAAGAATTTTCAAATAATTTATCGAAGTATTTTATAGAATTATTGCACAGTTATCGTTCATTTAGAATAATTCGACCTAATTATAACGTTTATCTAATGAAAGTAATATTATATGCATGTCAATATTAATTAAAATAAAATTATTTTCAAATAAGAAAAAGTATCGTAGGCTGCATGGATAACATGTCCTTTGCCTTACTGACAGTTTGATATTGATTACTGCATTTCATTTTTCCGTTGAATTGTGGTTTTGAATTGATCGATTCACATTTTGCGTTTGCGACTTGAGTATAACTTAATAGGATATAATAACGACGACTTTGGCCATTTTTAAGGATTTTGATTTTACTTCTGCACACGTTACCCCTTTTCGAACTCGACTTAGATTGAACCCGCCTTGACGACGACTCGGCTTTTTGACGACGGACCTGGACCTGCTTTTTATACGACTCTGCTATTGTTTTGGACTCTTACACCGTGTACATTTAAAAATGGATGGAAACGTACACTGTGTTAATTGCTATCTCGATCTTACAGCGATGAGACGTAATGTCGTATCAGAGCAAAATGATGAAGTACGTCGTTTAATACAGGCATGGATAACACCATTAGCTGTAAGTATATTCATTCCATAGTTTTTGTGAATAATTATATTGAACTGAACGCACTGACATTGAACAATTAGTACATTGTTTTTTGTTCTTTCTCACAGGTTGAACCAGGTAGTGTTGTTTGTGATGCATGTCTTAGATTAGCGGTTCACACTATCACCGAGACACCTGGAACCAGCCGGCCAGGTAGACAAGTAGGCCACCAACATGTGTGCGTTTGCTGTGGACAGTCTGTTCTACGACAACGATCACATGTTGTAAGAAATAGCAGTGATCGTGAGAGGCACATAATGAATGTAGTAGCACACAGAATCCAACCACGCCAGGTAAGTTCATTCCTCTGCCCTAATTCTGTGTAATTCCCTCTTATCCCGTGCAAATAACGTCACTATCATGTCTTTTAAAAACTTATCACAGAGTACTTTTTTATGCATAGGTTTTCGTTCATCGAGCTTGAAGTAAAACAAAACCAACTTTTACTTTTCATTTTGCTTGCAGCTACGTTCTTCGGATTTGATCTGCCACCCATGTTGGCAACGATGCAGCCGGGCTACCTCACCCCCTACTACTCCTTCACCAAGCCCGAGTCCGGTACCCAGTCAGGCAGGTAGTTTGAATATACCTCTACATGAAGAACCTCCTCAAATAAGATCCAGCGTACTGTTACCTAATTACGGAAGAGCAGTTGATACTCAAAGTCATTGTTTCTATCCAGGATGTAATATGATTGATAGACATGTGGTACCACTTTCATTAAGGGTGTGGCTCTTCAAGGACTACAAGTTTTATATACCAAAGAATTCAAAAATATGTAGTCATCATTTGAATAGTGACTTTTGGCATGAACTCCCTGCTTTGGAAGATATGAATCATGAATTCACTGTGGACCACATTGAAGACTTTGCATCATTTGTGAATTATGAATGTCGTGCTTTGGACTTCGAAAATATACACTTAATGGAAGAACATATGGTGTGGTACTTTTTAGGAATGAGTAGAAATAGTTTTGGTACTCTAATGGGAGAGGTGCCCCGATTGGCGCAAATGCATAGAGGTTCTACTGCCCTTGGAGCTTACCTGATGAAATTGAGAACTGGAGATTCTGATGAAAGATTATCATCTCTTCTACAAATACCGAGAAGTACTCTGGAACGTCTAATGGCTAAAGCAAGGGAAAAACTGCATCAAGATTTTGTTCCTATGAACCTTGGAATTGGACATATAACAAGAGAACAAATAGCAGCAAGAAACCTTGTTCTACCAAATGGGCTGTTTGGCGAAGTCGACGGAATAAGGAAGCCTGTCGTAATTATTGATGGAACATATATCTATGTACAAAAAAGCTCCAACTATTTGTACCAAAAAGAGACATATTCTCTTCACAAATATCGAAACCTTGTGAAGCCATTTTTGCTTGTTTGCTCCGATGGCTATATAATCGATGTGTTAGGCCCTTATCCAGCAACAACTTCCGATGCTCAGATAATGATTAGTGAATTTGATGAACCCAGTAAGCCATTGAGACAATATTTTCAGGATGGTGACGTATTCATTCTTGATAGAGGGTTCAGGGATTCCATTCCACTTTTGCAATCTTGCAATTATAGTGTTCACATGCCATCAACACTGCAAGTAAATGAAATTCAATTATCCACTCTGGAAGCTAATAAAAGCCGAAGAGTTACTATTTGCCGCTGGGTTGTGGAAGCCGTAAATGGAATATTCAAGCAGCAATTCAAATTATTTCGCCAAGATTTTTTTAATAGAGCTTCGAGACATTTAATGGTAGATTTCTCTATAGCAGCAGCATTAATTAATAGGTTTTATACTAGAATAGTTGACAGGCCAGATGCTGTTGATATTTTGCAAATAATACATCAGAATATGTATACAGAAAATATACTAGCTGATTATGTGATCACAAATAATTTGAATCGTCGCAGAGCGCAATTCCAAAGCATTAATATAAATCCTAACAATGTTGCTGATTTCCCACAACTGACATACAGCGAAATGGTTTTGTTGGCATGTGGTACGTACCAAATAAAACAGGCTCGCTCATACTATGGCGAGCACACACGAGCGAATGGTATTTATAAGATTGAAATATGTAGGGAACTGGATAACGAATTAGTTGAGCATTTATCTCTTCCGGGTAATTGCTTTTTACTTCGAGGAAAAATACAAAGCAGACATATTTCTCAAAAAATATATTTTGTTTATATAATAATTAACAATTCCTTATCAGGGATAAGGGCTTTACAGCATCGCTATTGTAACTGCCTCGTGGGACGGCGAACAGTTGGTACCTGTGCCCATACTATGTCAATAATATGGTACTTAGCATGGGCCCGGTACCAACCCAATATCAATCCTCCTGCACAGTTTCTTGATGATGTGTTAGTGGTTTTTAATGATGATTAAAACATTTAAATGCAGTTTTGTTTATTAATTATTGCGTAATAATCTTAAACCTTGACTTAACCTATATTTTAGAAAAAGATGTTTGGAACAAGTTTTGCCGAGTTTTTTTGTAATTATTGAAAATGATATGGGTTCCCTACGACTTATAGTGCAATTTGGCGTATATTTCATTGTTGTTTATTTCAGGCATTTTTATGTGTGGCATCTGGGCATTTCCCTTTCGAGTTTAAACATGTTACACCATTTGCAGTTGTAAAAACGTTTAAAAGCTTAAATATTAAAAACACTGAAGACCTATGGGGTATTTCTATTAAAGTACTTGAATCCATTATTGCTTGTATAGCCCCGACTCTTGCAAAAATATTTAATCTTAGTATAGATAGCGGTAATTTCCCTGATCTGATGAAACACAGCAAAGTTATCCCAATTTTTAAATCAGGCTGTAAGCATAATCCCTCTAATTATAGACCTGTTTCAGTTCTTCCATCAATAAGTAAGATTTTTGAAAAAATTATGCTTGAACAGATGTTGTCACATTTTAATAAAAATAGGATTTTACACGATCGACAGTTTGGCTTCACGAAGGGTAGATCGACTACAGACGCAGGTGCGAAGTTAGTCACTCATATCTTGGAGGCTTGGGAAGGGTCACAGGATGCTGTTGGCATCTTCTGTGATCTTTCCAAGGCTTTTGATTGCGTGGATCATAAAACGCTCATTTGTAAGTTGAATCACTACGGTATTCGTGGACGTCCGCTGGAACTGGTGTTATCCTATCTTTCCAAAAGACAACAAAAAGTAGGCATATCTGGCATAACATCTTCAGGGTCTCTAGTAAAAATGGGTGTGCCACAGGGCTCAATTCTGGGCCCCTTTCTGTTTCTGGCTTATATTAATGATCTCCCTTACATGATGTCAGCACTATCTGATATAATTTTGTTTGCTGACGACACTTCCCTTATTTTTAAAATCAATAGGAAAGACATAGATCTTTTAAATGTAAATAGTAGTTTATCCGCTCTTTCTAAATGGTTTGCTGCAAATAATCTTTTATTGAATGCCACTAAAACGAAATGTTTAAAGTTCTCGTTGCCAAACGTTCCTCATGTAGGAGTAAACATAACGCTTGACGGCAGTAAACTGGACATAGTAGATGAAACGGTATTTCTAGGCATAACAATAGATTCCAAATTACAGTGGGGAGCTCATATAACTGCCCTTTCTAGTAGGTTAAGTTCTGCTGCTTTTGCAGTCAGAAGAATTAGACAGCTAACTGACATACCTACTGCCCGACTTGTTTATTTTGCGTACTTCCACAGCATTATGTCATATGGTATTCTGCTGTGGGGGGCAGCGGCCGATCGCGACTCGATATTTATATTACAGAAGAGGGCAGTCCGCGCGATCTATAATATGGGTCCTCGGGAGTCGCTTAGAGATTTCTTTAAAGAGATTAATATTCTGACGATGCCTTCCCTTTACATTTTTGAAAATATTATGTTTGTACGTAAAAATCTGCCAATGTATAATGTTAAAAGCGACGTTCATAATATAAATACTAGGAACAAACATAAATTAGTAGTCCCTAAATTTAGATTATCCAAAACGAATAAGTCATTCCTAGGAAATTGTGTTAGATTTTATAACAAGCTTCCCAAAACAATTACGGATCTCACCGATGGCAAATTTAAATCATTCGTTAAATCAGTTCTTATTAAAAAGGCATACTATAAGATAAACGACTATGTTGACGATAGGGACGTGTGGCGCTAATTCTTTTCTGCACATGTGGCTTCCCTGGAAACCATTAGTTTTTATGTGTTTGTTTAGATAAGTATCTATATTATTTAGATACGATTTTGATTTATCTCAATTCATACAGAATTGATTTATATACCTACTTATGTACTATTTTCATTTTTACTTTTCCTTTATGTGCATAATTTTATTATTGTAAAAAATATTATGATTTTCTTTGTATAGAGTCAATTAATTTATTCACTTGACAGACATATCTGTGTTGCTGGGGAGTTTGTTGCGCCGTTTCTTCTTCACAGCAAAAACACTAGGAAGCGGTGAAGGGAGGGCTTTTTGGGGGATGTCTATATTGTAAAATCGACGTTCAAAAAGAACTAAGTCATTCTAGTCTATTTTGAATAAATGAGTTTTTGAGTTTGAGTTTGAGTAGTAGGTAGGTAGTAGGTAGGTAGTAGGTAGGTAGTAGGTAGGTAGTAGGTAGGTAGTAGGTAGGTAGTAGGTAGGTAGTAGGTAGGTAGTAGGTAGGTAGTAGGTAGGTAGTAGGTAGGTAGGTAGTAGGTAGGTAGGTAGTAGGTAGGTAGTAGGTAGGTAGTAGGTAGGTAGTAGGTAGGTAGTAGGTAGGTAGTAGGTAGGTAGTAGGTAGGTAGTAGGTAGGTAGTAGGTAGGTAGTAGGTAGGTAGTAGGTAGGTAGTAGGTAGGTAGTAGGTAGGTAGTAGGTAGGTAGTAGGTAGGTAGTAGGTAGGTAGTAGGTAGGTAGTAGGTAGGTAGTAGGTAGGTAGTAGGTAGGTAGTAGGTAGGTAGTAGGTAGGTAGTAGGTAGGTAGTAGGTAGGTAGTAGGTAGGTAGTAGGTAGGTAGTAGGTAGGTAGTAGGTAGGTAGTAGGTAGGTAGTAGGTAGGTAGTAGGTAGGTAGTAGGTAGGTAGTAGGTAGGTAGGTAGTAGGTAGGTAGCAGGTAGGTAGTAGGTAGGAAAAAGAGCATTGCAACGCATGCTGGGTACAGCTAGTTATCTATATTTTTCAGCACTATAGAACTTAAAGTCCGGAATGATTCCACCATTCCTTTTCGACATATCATTGCAAAGGATGCATACCTACAAATATTTTCACGAAGACTGTAAAAGCCAAAATAAGGTGATATACATACAATGCTACATTTTACCTCAAAAACTTGGTCAGCCAAACATCGTTATGTATGTAAAGCGAACAGCAATAAGGAACATCTGGCGGGGCATTACAGCGGACCGTCGACTTTCCGACTAATTAACTTTCCTGGAGGAAATGTTGCAAAAACTCCACTTAACATTCTAATCACATTTTTTTTTCACTCAGGAATAAATTTTGTTAAAGTTCAATAAGAAGTTGGAATGTGCGGTCAGTGAATTAGGAGTGTTTTACAGATTCTTTTTTTTATTTATTTTAACAATGACTATAATGGCAGTTTTAAAAATGTTTGTTACCCACTTTATTCTTGTTTGTAAAGTATGGGCAACGACAACATCCGTTACACTCAACATACTGCAATCACTACCTTTGTGTTTATGTCAATGGTGCACTCAACCATTCATTAAAACGGTTCTTAAGTAGGCACCAGTTAACCAATCGACGTTTAGGGCCGATACGATGCAAATGCTCGGGCTCGGCAATCTGTCTCTCGTGTGGTGATTTCAGCAAGATCGTTTATATGAACGCCTATGTTTGTTTGCCAAGTTCAACACTGAACATTTATGGGCTGATATGATGTAGGTATCATATTTTAATGTTTAAGCTGTTTCCTTTGAGGATATTGTTTGGAATTCTTCCAGTACAATTCGAGGTGCATAGTAACATGCTGTATTTATTGATCGCAATCGTGCATAAAATAGTCACAAGTTTGTAAAACACCGGCTAAAGTTACCCGTTTTGTTCAAACATTGAGAACTTCTGCATTGTAAATAAGCATGATTTAAATTTTAATTTTGGGTCATATTAAGGCTTTATTAAAATTCAGAAATAAAGGATATTTTCCATCACCTGTATGGGCTGCAGCATCTACATGTATATTGCTTTCACAGGCAAAAGTAGGCCAGTCTCATTAAATCCTTACTCTCATACAATCACGAAATGACTTTTCATTCCCTTCCCCGTAGTTTATACATACATATATACTACGTATCCATATCAGTCCTAAGCCCTTACGTGACAGTTGCTTAGTGCGCACCACCCTTCAGCCCAGCTTGGAACAAAAGCCCTTTTTACTCAACAGCTCGAGGGCCATTAATTCCTCTCCCGGCAGAAGGACTTTTGGAAAACGCTCAACTTCATTTGTTTAGTCCCGGTTGTAAAGCGGGATTATGTTTTGTGTAATTTCAATAAACTCCCAAGGTTAAGGCACTTTGATTTACTCCAGTGAAATTTTTGGATATAATTTTAGTAGTGTCAATATAATTGCTCTGAATTTGATTTAGCGATTCTTCATCGCGTTCAGCTAAGACTCTAATTAAGTCTATTTAAGTATAACATTTTATTTACAAGGTTTTCATTGGCCATTTTCGTCGATACTTTAGGTCTTTTAATAGAAATACTTAGGTTTTTAAATGGCTCTGCCTTTTGCGCAATTTAAGATAATAGAACCCAAAGTGGGTAAATAACAGATTGTTAAGGGATCTGCTACTTACTCACTGACTTACTCAACTCCAACTCACAGAACATCCAATCTAATTCCAGTAGAAAACCCCACTTGTACCGCACACACGACAAAACACTGCGTTGAATCTCCGATACCGGCTGTAAAGCGGAGCTTACACCGTATCGCCATTGTGAGCCGCCATTGTTCGGCTGCGCGCAAAAAGAGCCGTCAAGTGGCCGTCGAGATACCGTGAGTGGCAAATCGGCTGATACAAGAGCGGCCGATAAGTGTTGCGAGAAAGCTGACGTTGTAGATTGTGCCACCGTTTTTTTGAGAAAAGATGCTGTTATGGGTGTACCGGGATTTTTAGAGAGTTAAGAAAAATATAGATCCGTAATCATTTTGAAGTCCTTTACATAGTCCATTTTTTGAAACTATCAAAGTGTGCAAAGTTTTCTGTACCGACACAATATTACTTTTGACAACGGAGTTATAAAAAGACCCCATGCGTATTGCAGTGCATAATTATTATTCATTTTTAGGCTAGACTGAGACAATTCAAACATTTACACCAAATAGCTTGAGTCTCATATATGCAACTTCATGAGACTCTGTTTAAATATTTTGTCGTAAAATCAACCAATTTCTTCTTGCCTTCGTGTACACTGAGATTTCGATAAGACCATCCACCAGCATAAGCCATTATCTCCATCCCATCAACAAAAAACCGACCACCGAACCCAAATCCCGACCCCGCCTAATTCCTACACCTTAACATCAAAAAAATCCCAGCGAAAATTGGACGTTCGAGCACCGTCCGTATTTCGCGGGCCTTATTCCATTAACCGACCTTTTTCGCGCCTTGCACAAAGCGGGGATATTGAGGGGCACAGACCTCAATCTCGGAGGTTTACGGCGGCCCTCCAGACCTCTTCCATAAAGAATTGTATTTGCATTCCGAAGGCTGAGAGATTGATCCCGACTTTAGCATGTCAATACTGGAGGTCAAGGGCCGCAGTGAACGGGGGAATTAAAACCGTATTAAGTTGTTGATAAGGCCGGTATTTGATTGGGAAGTGATATAGGGCAGAGTTGAAGGAGTGTTTGTAGGCATCGGTTCTTAGGTCAGAGGTTCGATGTTAGGAGTGCTTGACGTTATTTGTGGGGCAGTGGAAATAATGCGCTGGGATCGTGAGTGAAATTATTTTGAACATTATCGCAAAAATGTCTTCTTGTACAAAAAATACTACATTACACAATAGATACTACGCTGTATGAAGTTCTCGCTTCTTGCCAAATGGTAATCATGCCTCAAACTATCTGGTAACAACATACGCAAGTCATACTGAAATACCCAAAAGTTTACTCCCCACCCAGCAAGTTCTTTAACTAAACTTGCATGAAAACCACCAGCTTTACCTAACACCATCTAAACAAACTTGCACTTCATAGCAACAAACCACAGAACTTTCCTTCGACAAAGTTCCAATGACTGCAGAAATCGCTTCGCTCTCTAGAGACGGTTCACACAAGTCAGTTTTCATTTTTCCCCAGCGACTACGTTTCAAATTCCTGTCACACTCGGTCCCTTCAGACGTTAGATTGAATATAAGCATACAGGTCACGTTTCTACGTGTTTTTCTACACGACAAAGAAAGGTCCTAACCGTTTAGTGCACGTAATCAAATATATAAATTGAAGGGTGCTGATTCGATAATACTTTGGGAATTGTATCAAGTTTTTATGGAAGATCTCATGGGACGTTTAAGTGTGCCATGGTCGTTCATAATAGCAATAGGGTTGGTGTAATGGGTGATAGCTTTTAACGTGTTTTCTTAACTAAAGAGTGCTGGGCCCTTATTTTATACGACATTTTTAAGAAAAAAAACGCGGCCCCTTTTCTTTTATGTTTGCAGTTCATGGTGGCGCTGTTTGCAAAGGCCATTTGGTAATAATTTGTCAAATCCAATATAATTTAAATTGATATTCTATTTTTCGGATTGTAGGTATGTTCCGGCCGTGTTATTTAAGTGTTACATTTCGATGTGTCATAAGTCCCTTGAGCTATTGTGTTTTCTGTTAGTAATATACACAAACCTGTTTTTCCGAAGTCCTTTCTTACTCCCGTGTTCATAAATACATATGTACCTTTATGTATTTACGCAGATAAATCTGAATCAACTGAGATTTTTTTTAACAGAAAACCACATACCTTCTTACTTCTATTAGGATCGCTACCGTGCTTTTTAAATCAATGAAGCGTAGCTAGGCAGATTATACCTCGCACATACGCACTTGTGTGTGTGACTTTCCAAGATATTATTCATCTTGTAAACGTGAAAATATTTTAGATATTTTTTATGTTATAAGTATTTTCACACCGCTTACCTAAAGAGATTTACAAAAAATATATAAGAAAACGCGTGTTAAATACTGAATTTCATTTCACACTCCATTGCTATTCTTCTATCGGCAGCTATTATCGTTTGAACTGGAAGCCGGCAATGCAATGTTAAACAAAACAACAAAGTTCGATAGCGCTTTGAGCAACACGTCCTGAATACATTAGGAATTCTTGTGTTCCGTTCTGTGATCAGAAATACTGAAGATATTATTATAACCAGAGTCCAATGGATATTCACGCAGTTTCTGCTACTTTGGAGGGAATGTTGGTTCAATTTAAAAATGTTAGTAATAAAATTATGTTCAATAATGTTACAAGTAAAAGAAAATCCCCGTTTCTTATCCCGTTCAACACGCCAGATGTAGTGGTAGATAATCAAAGGTGATTTAGCAAGTAGCAACACATAATTGAGGGTTCATAGTAAAGGCATCAAAGTTACTGGAATTGCAATTGCACGATAAAAACAGTATTATGCTGATAGTACTAGCGTCTACTTGGTCTATCTAATCGTGTACCTAGTCATCGTGATTATACTACGTACTGTACGTAACGGGAAGTTTTTTTTTTAATTTTCAATTTAGAAGTATCAGAAAATTTTCGACTTCTCGCCCATTCTCAGCCTTAGCTTGATAAATGAAATTAAACAATGAACTTTTTTGGAGGAAAAACACAATTTAGCGGCGATGAGCCTCTTAAACTTGCTTAAGTGCTTATTGGGAGAAAAACGTCGCTAATGGAATAGAGTGTGACGTCACTTTGGCATGGGGACAGAGAATAGGCAGGTGGTAGATAGTATAGGACTTTTATTTATGAGTCCTCTGTCCAGATAGTGTCACCTATGAGTTGAGATGCCGTTTCATGTTGAGATTAAATTAGGTTATAGCATTAGCCTTGTAGTTCGAAATAACCTCCTGCGAGTATTAAATAATTATATTAGAAGCCAGCCAAATACGATGATCAATATGCCTGCCAAACATAATATCCCAGAGGTGCCAGAGGTATTAATTATTGTTATAATTTATGTCGAAGGATCATGTTTTGCTGCAGATACTTCATTAATTATTGATGGCAACGATCTGAACTGACAGTGTACTATACATAAGACAGTTACACTAATATGTGTCGCATCTGTCAAATAATCTGTGTGCGATGAGATTGTGCGAAGTATTCTGCGAGCGGTCGGCGTCGGATTACAAGTATTTCGGCGTGACGGGCTCGACGCGTGAGGCGGAAGCGGTGAGGTCAGATTAACTTCACAGAATCTCCTCAAGTATTTCCCATTAACTAGACCCCACAAATTTTTGATGTTGTGTGTTATTTTCCAATATTTGAGGAGATCTTGTAGGAGGAAGAATGGTATTGGTGTGTTTGTAAAATAGTCGGAATGAAATTGTGATACATTAAACCGTTCTGTTATGATACTTCAAGTTCAATACCAGTTTATCTATTTAAATAACATGTTGAGTCTTATATAGCTTATAGGTACTTAAAGGTTTAACAACAGAATTTTTGTTAACTTATCGCATCATGTTAGATTAATAAACAAAATAATGATAAATGATATTTATTTCTGTAAAAAAATCTGTAATGTTTTTTTTAAGACTAGATTGCGCCTGCCTTTCCTGTCTGACTAGCTCTGAGAAGAAAACAACATTCAGATGAATTGAGAACCTCCTTCTTTTTGAAGTCGGTTATAAAGCTGAAACAAACTTAGAGGTCAAAGTTTCTTTTAAAGTAATTACCATTGTGGTATAAAACTATGCAAGTGTAACAATGTCTGGGATGGTCTTTTGAGGAAAGAGCCATAGCAGGTTTGAGTTCAAACGTCAGTTCCCAATTGACGGAACGCATGTACCAGCCATCGTGTAGCTTAACCTTGTTTAGACGCTTCGCCGTACGCATCGCGCGAATTTTCACTGCAGCGAATGTCCCGTGGCTAGGCTGTTAGGGAGCTCAACGACCCGATGCGACGCACGACGCCACCAATCAGCCGGACATTTGCGTAGGTCACAAAAAATACTCCAACCGCCAAAAAGTTTCACGAAATTCGTGTATTAAGATCCAAATCTATATCTGCAAAAACAATGTTTTTTCAAACATGTTTTTCCACATACTGCTGTAACGAATAATCAACCTTTGAACAAGAACTTACGGCATCCTCGCGTCCCTTTTACCACCCAAGTAAATTTAAGACCATTTTGTATCCAAACCCAAACACTAAAACAATGGAAGTAACACAGAGTCATTGACCATTGAATAAAACAGAATTAATCACGTCGCGTCCGTGTGGTGTACCGCAGCCACCGCATCGCGCGACCTACATGCTGTGTCTAAATGCTGGCCCCGAATCATTTGGTATAATGTTCGAAATGTTTCGTGTAGGTACAGACTTACCTATTTACAAAGTTTTGTTAATAATGCATAGGCTATAACAAGCATGTAAGTAGTACCTATGTTAAGCGCAGTTCAGACTAAGCTATAGTCTTTCGCTATATGTACATTAAAACAGATTGCGTCATAAGCTATATCATATGGCATGACTTTCTCACTATACGGTATATCGTAAGCCGATCGACTATACAGGGTGTTAACGAATTCGTGTAATTCCTTCAAACTGCGTGACCTATTGGTGACACTGATTGACCCTGCATAGGTTTTTTTCATAATCAACAAAAAAAAGTTTTAAAAAAATGAACCATGATATTCAGTATCTGAGTAATTTTAGCGTCCCAAGTTAACGGACTGTGTGGAGCGATATCGGAATAGTCGTGCCCGTCAGCTGTGTCGCCGTGCCTTCATTTATTTATGCATGGCATCGAAATTCTCTATCACATAATAAAAATATTTGGGAAAAAAATAAAAGTTTTTTTTATTTTTAATCAATCTAAATCCCGTGCAGGGTTAATCTATACCATTAATAAATCATGTGGTTTGAAGGAATTACACGAATTCGTTAACACCTTGTATATAGCAAGTTATTTGACGGCAATCAGTTGGGCGACAAACGGGGTAAAAGTGAGGCGGGGACCGAAGAATCGTACGATATAGCTCTGAAAATTGCTAAGTTTATCGCGTACAGCAAGCTAATACTTTATAGCATAGCGTTGTGTGAACGTGTCCGTATAAAATGTATTCTGAGCGATATCGTTCTTCTATTCAATATTTGCGACACGCTATATACCTATTATAGCACAGTCTGAACTGCGCTTAAAGAATCTAAGTTTAATATCTAGATTTATATTCTGTCTGTTGATATAGTTTTATATCAGCCGCATGGTGAATGCGCAGCTCGCTGCCTACTGTCTACCTTCTAGGTATCTGTAGCAATTCCACGCATGATGGATATTTATTTGTGCGACTAAATCTGGATGGACTATAACGCATTGCAGTTGTGCGCACCGCAGCGCTACGCGTGTTCCTAAACCCTAGACAGAATTTATGATTTACTATGTCAACATGTTTTAAGTTTTATGTTGTGTACATGTAATAAACTAGAGCTTTGCTTTATTGTTGACATACACGTTAATTGGTAAATGGCGTCGATATTAACTTGAACACTATAAACTTCACGTATCGCGCCCTATTTTACTAACCCGCCTCAAAAGTTGCCGAAATATTAAGATGCCATAGACAGAATGTATTCTTTCTCATATCTTCTGGTTATGAAAAACAAATATGCACCTAATTATAACAAAGTGATTATTATTAAATGACTAATGATTGTAACTTTTTATTAACGATTATTAATTATAAATAATTTAAATTCTTATTTCCAGTATTTTGCAATGTGTATGTGTTTGTTACGATGCTAGACATCATTGCGGAAAGTTGTGCGTCTGCAGTCGCTGCGATAAATGTAAACGGGTTGATTGAATTCGACATTTCTATTTACATTTTACGATATCATGAAGACATAGTGTTAATTATTTTATTTGTTACTTGTTATTATTAAATCCAACGTTCTTCTGTGTCATACGCACTAACGCTCCCCCGTGTGTCTGTGGCGAGACCACAACGTCGCACTACGTCGCGCGTCTGCGGTAGCCACGATGTTTGTTAACGCTACTAATTTGGTAGTTGGTTCTATTATATTTTACCGATGACGCTAGTACAGTACCTACATAATCATTAGAACTTAAAACGGGATAATAATAATAAATTTTTATTGCAGTAAGATGTTACAAAACTTTACACATTGGCCCCAAACTAGGCAAGCCTGTATCTTGGGTACCAATATAGAGCGTTTACCATTAAACATGAAATATTATGTTCGTATGTTTTTGTGATGTTTACATAAAATTACAAAAAATATTTTAAAAAAGATCAAAATTAAACCTAGTCATGAAAAGTAATAATAACAAAATAAAATAGACGCTATACTGCAGGATAATAATATGACTGTGTATGGGTAAGGGAGTGTTGATTGTGTGAGTGTGAGGTGTAGGTAGGTATGAATTTGATGGTGTTTGAGTGCGAGTATGTGTAAGACAGAGACATGCGTGCGGCAAATGAATGCAAAAATTTATTTCATCACTTGTATTATTTTTTCTGCTTGGTCGTATGATAGGTTTAGTAGCCAGGATGTTAGTGTACTTTTTATTTGTTTCCGAGTGAAGTTTCTTATATTGCACTGTTTGATCACAGCATTATAGGTGTGAAGATGCAGAAAAAGTGGGAGTCTTTGTGCGTAAGCGGATTTAACTGTCACCATGTTTATTATTTGATGTGAGTTTCCGATATTTCGGCACCGTTACAACCTTACGTACCTACATAGGTTATATAGACATTTTTATACATCGTAAAATAAGTTGTAAATTATAACTAACGCAACCAGTTGCTTTAAAATAACATCAAAGGCGTTTTTTCAACAAATTGTGGTCAATATTTCATTTACTTGATATTTTTAACCATTAGGTTATGTATCAGTAAACTGTGGTTTATAATTAGATGAATTATACAAAAGTAAGCTTATGTCGTCACTGACCCGCTTCAAGCCGCATGTCTCGCGACAGTATCGTTCCCGCGGTGCTGGCGGCCCGGCAGCGGTACACCGCCGCGTGCACGTCGCTGCGGTACTGAGCCGCGGAGAACGCGCCCAGCCACAGCGTGCCGTTCGGTAGCGCGCTCCTGCGGACAATGTGAACATGCCGTGAGAATGTAAGGAAATTGCACTAGAAGAATATTTCGCGAAGAAAATCTCAAGCATTTTTATTTTCACCAGAGGGAAGGGACAGAATAACAAGAACGATTAACTAGAAGCAAAATGAACGATGAAACTTAAACCTGAAAATTAAATACATTGTACATGGTATCTATTTGTGGACCATTTTTCGTTCTAGTGAGAGAATCTATAACAGGACCCGCCTATCTATAGTCCGGTTAAATTAGAGATTTCAAAGTGCAAAAATTCGCATAGAGCTGAAAATTGGTACAAATGTTCGGGACACCATTATAAATGAAATGTAAAAAGTCCCAATCGATCCCACACTTGCAAAAAAAAATATTCGAGGTCAAAGTTCGCAAATATGAGTTTTTTGCGTTTTTCAGCCAAACGGTAAGTTTGATGATAAAAATAGGTCAGACAAAAATTGAAGATTATGCAATTATCTATAGAAATTGTCTACAGTTTTTCTCCTAAACGTCACCGTTTCTGAGATATAGTGGTTGAAAAAGTTGTATTCTTCATAATATTCGTTTCCACGCCACCTGGAAGGTAGTGTACTTGACGCGTTTTTTTAACTTGGTTTCCCCAAAAGGCCTATCCCACAATCTATTGTGATCCTGTTTAATTCAATACTATTTCAAAATATGTAGGTAAAAACTGGTACTATTGAAAATGATAAAAACCGTGTGAATTCTAAAAAATTAGGTCAAATTATCCGTCTCATTCATGATAATTCTGCTTCCTCTTCTTCTTGTTCGTCTTCTTGTACTTCTTCCTCTGCTTGTTCTTCTTCTTCCTGCTGGGTGTAAGTAAATTGTTCTAACAGCGATGCATCAGATGTCTCCTCACTGATATTGTACGAATCCTCTTCTGATGGTGATTCAACATTGGAGTACGACTGACCTTGAGAGCTAATAACGAAGCAGCACAGCACAGCACGGCACAGCTAGTAAGTTCCTAAGATCTACATTTTTTCGTACCTATATCATTTTAATTTATCAATCCGTTTCCACGTGATATCGTTTTCATTTTCAAGTATAAATAAAGAAGTGCCCGTGTGCTTCTTGGAGATTTATTAAAAAGCAGCATAAGGTTACCTGTTGCAGGAAGCTAGATTTCTTTAACTAAATTAAAAGTTGCGCGGACAGGGAACTAAGCGACTGCTTCAGTCGTTTTATCTGTTCCATGTCTTGCTCGTTACAAGTAGCTACAAAAGACCCGTCACCAATCTCCGTCAATACATTTGTTTGCTATATTAAACAAAATTACTTTGAATAAAGATTGTCCAAGGGATATAAGGGCAGTTTGCGATGTGTAATCTTATCTGCAAAATATTTCTACACCTACATCGCTATTTTATTTACAAGTCTTGTGTATGTGTAGAGCCATTCATTTTACTCCGTAAATATCAGTACAACATACGTTGGCGCCACAGAAATCTGAATAATAAGACAAGTTGGCGCGCATTGTAGTCAAATTCTAGCCGGGCAAGTACCCATAAAGTGGAGCAGTCGTCGTAGCAATATGTTATATTCTACCTTGAATATTATATTCTGTGAAACATAATACATTGAATATTAGTGCTGTAGAATCGGTAAAAACTTAATGTTCAGCAATCGTGTACTTATCTATTAATATACTCGTATATATGATTATAATGATTAAATTGACTGACTACAGTCGCCGCAACGTAATAGGATCGGATTAGAAGTTCAATAAAACAACAAACTAAATAAGTATAGAATTGTAGTTGCACTACTCTGATCTTAAAGAGGGGCTAGTGGCTAAACTGCGCTTGCCGCGGTCAGTCCGTGGATGGGTGAGCATTCGTTATACGTCGAGACCCCTCCGTGCTCGGAGAGCACGTTAAACTGTCGGTCCCGGGTGTCAAATCTATGGAGTCATTACGGGTAGTCAGAAGTCCGAAAGTCTTACAACCGGTCTAACTTTAGGATATCGGCATTCCCCAGTAATTGGGTTGCGGAGATCTGATGGCAGTCGCTCCTTGTAAAATACTGATATTCAGTCGCATCTGGTTAGACTGGGAAATGACTCCAAAGTATTTGGAAAAAGGCTAGGCAGGCAGATTAATATTAATTATACGAGTATAAGCCGCAGGCAAGTTAGTGCGATATAAATTGATGTGAACAACACCAATTAACTGAGCTGAATTGAATATGTTGTTAAATATTTGATACCAACATGCTTGTTGATAATGATCCTCCAATTAATCGTAATTTAATTGCATGTTGGTAGGTATATTGTAGTATGTGGACACGAATATAACGCTGTAACGGTAATTGTTACCAATTACCTTCTTTTTATTATTTTACATGACAAAAAGCAGAGTGATATATTATATTATAGGTAAACCAAAGCAAAATCATTCATAATGTATTCTTTGAATTTCGTTTATTCATTTAAATACACATAAAAAATGGGGTGCATGAAAAGAGCCTCCACGAGTGACGTTACTTCAGTGCGTCCGGTGCACCCTGGGCAGTCAGCCTCGCTACCATCCTTGCTGACTGGCTAATCTTTTCACCACGGCATGAGTTATTCTCGTATAGCTCGTGCCGACACGATAGAAGAAGAAGAAGACATATCATATTACATTTTTAAATATTTCTATAAAACAAAAAAACATTTAAAAATATAAGAAAATTAATTAATTATTATTTAAATATTCCTGAATTGAACTGATTTTGACAACAATAATAATTAATTTTCAACAGAAAATACAACAGAAATCAGTTAATTTTCTTCAAAACTGAATTATTTCAATGGGCATTAGCTTAATTAAATCCAGTAGGTATACCAAATCTCGCGTGACTTCCACCCATAAGCGTAGATACTAACAAGCTAAGTGTTAACGCCTCGTCAACTTTACAGCTCGTTTTTATGATGAAAATCTACATTTTCCATTCACTTTTTAAAAGGCTTGATTCTATTAACGATGGACGTCCTTGCTTTACGAACCGTCGCCCATTATAAGACGAAAAGGGAAAAAATAGTTTCAAAATATTTTAAAGGAAGTTTGTTCAAGATGTTACAAAAACTTAAAGATTTTCCTTAGAAGTTACTTTGTTCGAGTATTGCAGCTTCAGGGAACAATTGTGTTGACTAACTAACCGTAGTTGTACCTGCTGTTAGTTTGCCTTGACTTTGTTTGATTAATATAGAGACATTGTTTAATGTTTTAGTGTACGGTGACTGAAAGATAAAGCAAATTACCACGACTTCCATTCTCTTGTGTCGGCACGAACTTGATGAGAATAGCTCATGCTACGGTGAAAAGATTAATCAGTCAGCAAGGTTGGTCGCGGGACTGACTGCCCAGGGGGCGCTGGACGTCTTACATATCATCATCACTCGTGGAGATTCTTTTCATGCACCCCGATCCACGACTTAAAATACGTCACCTCATGAAGTTTACAGCTAAAGAACTACACAAACTACACTACACTACACTATTCCTAATAGTGAAAACAATAAGAATGTAAATGGCGTAAAACCAAAACTTTTCCATATCGTCGATGTTCTTGCAGGCTGTGTGTTTGCTAGCGAGCACAGGATAACATCTTGATCTACTTTACAGCCTTGCAGAGCATCCTTAAACCATTTCGAAAAACTATTCTTTGAGTATTTACTTTCCTCTCTGAAGTAAGCTGAAAAAACGTTCTAAAGCCTGGCATCCAAAATTTACGATAGATAAAAAGGTTGTTACGTGAGCGGGTCAGGGAGCAGGTTCCTCAATCATGGATTTAACGGCTCTCATCGTCGACTTTTGAGGTCCAAAGAAGAGTTACGATAGACCTTATTTTAGGTAATAACTTGCGATCTGTTGGATCCTTTGCTGTATTAAGTCGGTAAGTTACGTTGCACTCATAAAAGCGGTGTCATCAATTTTTACGCGCTTCCAGTTAAGCTGGGACTTTATTGAGTTTCAGTTATCATGGTGTATCATTACTTGATATTACATCTTATTTTAGCACCCCATATTTTCCCATGAGTGTCAGAGGGTGGTAGAATTTATATTAGATGAATCTACTGACGTCATCTCTTCATTAAAACATAACATCATTGTTGACATTTTGGAGGGAGATAGAAATCGAAGCAAATAATAATACATACGTTACGAATAAAGAAACTGGGCGTGTGTTTGTACCAGTGCCAGTGAAATGTCTTCAGGTATCCCCTTCCCTTTCGGAAGAGGCCTCCGGTTTTATTTTCAATCAGTTTTCGGAAAGTATTAGAAGAAGGGTTGTGCTGCCTGCATTCATTTTGAAACGTTTAGGCAAAGTGAGAACAAAGTAAGTATTACTACTTCACGAAGCTCTACTTTTGTAACTGACACAGGCAATACTTTTATAGTGTTACATATTATAGGTTGTATCACCCTTAATCAAAACCTTTTGTGGACCTGTATACGCTGGTTGTAATAAACCACGTATCTGCTAACCCCACAACTATACTTTAATAAATAGTTTTTATGGTAACTAAAGAAGTGCATCAAATGCCTTATTTGCATCACAGTCTCAGCAACGGTCAGTGAGCCGTGTCAAATATATAAATCTATGACTAGATGCGCTATATTCAGTATCATGCAAACTAAATATAATATCTGTTAGATTCATAGATCTGTGCATCGCAAGTCTTACAAAGCGAATACCAGATGAGATTTATATTTTGTGATGTATTAAATGTTGGGAAACATTGATATTTTCTTGAAAGATTAGATTTTGCAAAGTTACTTTAAACAAAATCGGGATTTTGCGCCACAATTTATCACCTTCAAATTCTTTAAGAAACCGTTTTAAAATAACGAAAGTCAGTTCCCAAGCCACAGTAATTAAAACAACGACTCCTCAAGTCTTAAATTATTCAAATTCAAAACGATTTTTCTTAGCGGCCGTCTCAAACACCGTCCTATTCATAGTCCAAAGTTTTCATTGAATAATCTCTTTGAATACAAAATGATAACTTGAAACAAAACACTCACTTTTGTGACTGTCCTCGTAATTAATCACCCAGATACTGTTCCTTTCCATTTCGATTCAATTCCTTGGCGTTTTTGAATAAGAAAATCTTTTTAATAGAATCCGCGGGTTTGTGAATAAGATAAATGAGCCACGATTTTTGGTTTGGATAAAAAATGTCGGTGAATGTAAGAAAAATAACGTTTGAATGGAAGTCGGGTCGGACTGTGGTTCGCGCCATTTATAACAGTCGCGTTTAAAACGATAGTGTACGTTATACTTGCTGTGCTATAGATCTAGCAGCGGATTTATTGCAGCTCTTAAATGTTGACCTTATAAAATTATTTCTGGTAGAAGTTACTTCGGTTTGTACAGTAGAAAAAGGCAAGATTTGCGTTTTTGCACAACAGATAGTTTCAAACGTCATCGTCTCTTGCACACAACGCACAGATACTCCATGAGGCTCCAGCAATAGACTGGAAGAAGATGGGATTTTTTTCCAACATTTCAGTACATTGTCAAGCACCCCAGCAAATAGGACTGGCTCTGCATAAGTCGTCGAAGGCATAAAATCTCCGTTTGTTAAGCGATATGACTACGAGCATTGATTCCTTCAATAAATCGTTTCTAAATACTGTATTCCTTATAGTTTAATGATCACCTCTTCATAAATAAAACTTTATACAAGGTTAGTTGGAAAGGGGGTTCTAATCCGAAGCCCACTTATAGTATCGCTGATGAGTCTGATGACTGTTTGAAAGCAAGTGTTAAAATTTCAAAACTCGATATTTTTTCTTGTAAATAAAATGATTTTTATTTTAGTTTTTTCAAAAAAAATTCATCCCTGCTTTAGTTACAAATTCAGAAAATGGTGCTTCTAATTCATGACCCCAAAAATGACCTAAAATGTAAACACAGCTGATCATTACTGGGGATAGATAGACTTCAGAGATATTTTTTTGAGATTTTTGAACAATTGTTTCTCTTAAACTATTGACTTATGGGAAAAGTTGTAGAACAAAAGTTACTCATTATTATGTGTACTTTAACACCCTTTCGGATTAGTACCCCCTTTGTGACTAACCTTGTATAATAAATACCACGAAGCAAATACAAAGAGGAGATGGTGTAATTCGATTTTCCTATCATACGACGCGTGATACTTTGCGGGGTGAAGGGAACGTTACACCCCGCCTACTTACGCCTACTTTCACGTTTTCCATCTAGTAGTGAATAGGAAAAACTAAACGCTTCGGGTACATCGGTAACTAATACGTGTTTCAGCTATTTCACGCTAGATGTCCTCGTAGTTGTAGTAGTATGTTACGACAGGGACGTACTTAGAATTTTTGTAACAGCCTACGGCAGAGCTGGTTTAAAAATTACAAAAATATTGTGAACAAAAATGTATTAAATAAGAAAAATCTTCACACAGTAGGTAATAAGTAACCAAGTATTACGAAACAATGTTGAAAAATTAAGACATAGTATTTTTTATTTCACATACATTACATACACATGGTCTATTAATTTTTTGTATCCATTTCTGTTTGAGATTATTTTCGGGTGGAAATCTGAAATACGAGTATAATCTAAATTTAATTAAATATCAAGGAACTATGCAGGCCTCGTTCACCATTATTGAATAAAAATTAAAACGTCATGTATCACCACACATCGTAATTAAATAATAGAATTCTAAGTACGGACCTGTCTATTCATATTGTTTACACTATTCCACGATAGATGGCGACCGAAATATCACGGTTTAAAATAGTGATAAAAAACAATAATACGATATTCTTGTCAACAAAAAGGCTTTAAAAATATCTTAAATCTGTTTTAATTCATTACAATTATAAAGATAATGAATATTTCTTACGTAGTTGTTAGTTATTCATGTTATAATAGGGTGCGCCATCTTTTGTCGAGCAGTAAAACTATTGTACGAGACGTGATAACAATAGATTTTTCTAGAACGAATCTAATAAATATCGCAAAAAAATAGTTACGAGTGAAATGTGATGCCATCCATGGTACCAAAACGTTTATCTGAGTAGTTTTTACAAGATAACACACAACACTTCATCTTTTTCTTTTAAATGACAACGAAAATAATAAATAATGATAAAATGGAATGGGAGCGGGAACGTAATGTTTACAAGACGAGTGCCGACAGACTGATAGGCCACGCCCACCGTGAGGACGGAATGGTTCTACATTGGTATCACGGTTCACAGTTGCTTATGCCATCTCCTCTTTGTATTTGCTTCGTGATAAATACTCAAAATCGATGTCGTTCTTGTACCAATTTCCTACTCTCAGGTACAAAGTAAATTCATTAAGTTTAATCACTGGCTCACTGTGTCAAGCTACAATTATAAATAAAATATTTCCCAATATTAATTATGAACTTAAAGAAAATCTGTCTTCGTAACTAATTTATTTCATAAAGGTCGTACACAATAGCGGGCCCAATCCCAAGTTTTATTATAGAAATTTCGGGCCCAAAAGAAATGAACAATCTTGCTTTATTCCCAATTTGCCTCAATTGTTACCGTTTTATACCGATTTCTGTTAGATATTGATAAAATCGTTCAAAGTGACAACTCGAACGATGTTGAATTTTATTTCAAAATTGATTTTACAGAAGCGGTAATAATTTAGAGCACTCTAGAAAAAATCAGGATACTATTTAATTATCGTTACTGAATAGTTTAATTAACTTTATTTGACGTACTACCGTTATTAACGTAAACATATCCTATAGCTGTACGGCAATTTGTTTCCTCGTTAAAAATAAATTAAATGAATTGTTGATAAAATTATTTTGCAATACGAGCCGCACTTGATTCCCGATCTGATGTAATTTCATACCATAAATACAGCGCAAGATAAATAATAATTATAAACAAATAATAGATGTAGAAATCGTATCATAGCTATTCGATTCGTGTTAAAACGAGTAAATTTATGTTAAATAGCGTGTTGTTCATACAGGATTTGCAGCGCTACAGAGAGATTGTCTAGATAACTCCGATCTTCTTATACCTAATTAGAGTCGTGGAGCAAATGTCTTGATTGACTAGAACTAGATTGTTTCAAGATTTACCATTCGTCATTTTACTACCTTCACTATTTACTAATACTTAAAAAGCTGATCGAGCGACGGCCGGTTTGAAAATGATTAACTTACAGAAATCTAAATAATAAGACAAACTGTGTTCTAACTGCACTATATAACAAGCAATGGTTCATTAAACGATTAAACACTCTCATAAAAAAAACTCATCAAGCTTGTTTCTAGAAGAGCTTGTTGAATGACATAATTTCACCCTTTCACCTAAAAAAAATTCAAATCATAGATTTATATAAATTCTATCACACAGATAGAATAATCCGACGCCTGATTCAACTAGGAGCCATAATTATTATCCTGTCCGCATCCATTTCCCAGTCCTGGACTCGTGTATCTACCAATAAGAGTATAAGGTCACAATAAAATAATCATGGCAGTGTTTACGTGACTCGTACCACATGAATATTGCATGGAGACTGGATTATGTCCCGAGCATAGATGTGGGAAATAAGGTAGATGCGACAAAGCAGCGATTCAAACGCGTTCCATCATTGAATGAGAATGTATATCCAAAACGTTTACTAAGTTTTCCCACACGTATGTATTATCTTACATTTATGGGATTTATAATTATTTATTTATTAATAATGCACATCAACAACTTATTCACAAATTAATATACAGATATTATGTGACATTATAATAAGAGTCCTGTGCGAATAAGTCACTTACAAGGCATGCACAACTTTCACAGTTGAACGAGTAGTACATTTAAATAACAATATGATAATCTTATTGAAATTAATTTTATTAGGGATAAGGAAAAGCGAATAAGAACTAGCTCCCTTAATATTAAGTTTAGCTTTAACAATGAAAAACAAAACTATACTGGGTGTTAACGAATTCGTGTAATTCCTTCAAACCGTGTGATCTACTGGTGAAATAGATTAACCCTAAATAGGTATTTCGGAAATCCAAATGATTTAAAAAAAAAAACTTTGTTTTCTATTTCTGATTCATTTTAGAGCCTCTAGTTATCTGACTGTAAAGAGCGATATCGCGTTAGTCGTACTCGCCAGCCGTGTCGCCGTGCTTTCATTAATTTATGCGTGGCCTCGAAATTTTCACTCAAATAAAAAAACATTTTTTGCAAAAAAAAATTTTTTCCTTTACTGATTCCATGTTAGGTTGTTTAGATATGACCAATTACCACTACCGCTTTAAAAAAAGATTTTTATTTTTAATCAGTCTAAATCCCGTGCGGGGCCATTCTACACTAGTAGTAGATCATGCGAAGCCCCCGTCATTCCCTTCGTGTTAGGTTACTTTAAACTCTGCAGACAGAAATAGGAGCCCCGCGCAGCGGGGCTCCGTCGACTTAAGCTACACCTAGTTCTAACCAACTGCTACTGGTTGCACCTAGTTGTACCCGGCTAAAACTAGGTGTAGCCGCACTTCGGCTATTAGCCGTAACATATACATACATTGAAATGTAAATTTTACAGCACACTAACTATAGTATGCTTTAGAATGCAGCATACCAATGTTGCGTCAAATTACTGTAACAGACACTTCAAAGTATGCGGAAGCGTCATTGTCCTAAACCGTAATTTGGGCCTGTCTTATATTCAACGAATATTCCGATATGAATAATTGATGCTTGGAAACCACCTGCATTTGCACAACTATTTTCTTTTTGGGGTGACACGTGTCGTATTTAGCGTATCCGCCTTCTTTCCGTGATGAAGGTCCCGTGTAGTAACGATGACGATGCCACTTTTTATGTGGCACGTAATGTTCGTGTGTGTGACGAAATGTATGCGGTTTTTATAACTTTGTCAGCAGTGTGTACGTCTAGGGTCGATTAGTGATTTTATTGGGAATAGTATTACGAGAATGTTTTGTGGAATGTATTTCGATGCACATAATAACCCGCTTACATAGTCAGAGTCAAAATTATTTATTCAAATTTGACTAGAAATTAGTTTGTTTTAAACGAACTAGAACCAGACCGAATTAATACAGGTTTGTAATCTTAATAGTTATTATTGTTGTGACTAATTTCTTGGATTTGATCTGAAATAAATAACTTTAATTTGTAATCTGACTGCGTAGTGCTTCATCAGTCTATAACATTTCTTGTTTGATTTTTAAAGGTTAATTGATGACGCTATTGTTAAGAAACACATTTTATAGGCTGAATGCTAAGTTCTGTGGCTATAAAATTAGATAGATCTCTCTCCAGCGCACTATTGACACTGTTGGAAAGTTATTTTTTTTATAGTATCGTTATTACAATATGCAATATTTATTAAACATGTTGATTGTTAAGGTAAAGCTATACCTTACGTTAGAGGGGATGACGTTATGGCGGCATCTGTCACGCCACATGAGAAATATGCAGGATGTGGCGACATCTATCACGTCAGATGCGAACTATCCTACACAGCGAGATCAAGATTTAACACGCAGATAGTATATATACAAACGCCCAACATCAACCGTTGTTTTGCCGTCCCAGGCACACACTTTTAGAACCCGATGACGAAATAACCGTCTTCCAGGAGGTGAGTAAATCGACCAGCACAATACACAATGTCCGCCGCCGTCCGGCATACCGTCCTGGCCGACGAGGCCCGTCGCGACGTCCCACCGCCGCCGGTCACGATCCATCGAGCTCTCCCGTCGTAAAGCCAGTCGACTCTTCAGACAGACACACCGATAATTCAGCCCTCATCAAGCTGTCTCCCCCCCTATGTCCACGCCAGCAACGCCCTAAGCCGAGGTTTGAGTCCCACTAGGGGTCGCCCTTAGTGCTGTTGTTGCAGGTAGTCATGATGTTAGTGTAATACAAGTAGTTAGCTTAGGTTAAGTATTTTACTTCCCCCCCCATTGGCTGGAGACCCTTCAGGTCTCGCCAATAACTGCCCGGTTACGTAGGAAGGGTCCCCTAGGACAACCTACAGCAGTCCCATAGAAAAAAAAAAACTTTTGTTTTGACTGGAGACCCTTCAGGTCTCGAAAATTACTGCCCGGTTACGTAGAAGGGGTCCTCAAGGACCCCCTTCAAATCTCGCCAGTAACTGACCGGTTACGTAGAAAGGGTCCGTAAGGAAGATCGAAAGCAGTACAAAAAAACAACTCTTGAGCAATAGCCCGCCAGGCATAAGATCCGCCTGGCTGGAGGATCCTCCCTTTTCGTTGAAGGAAGACTATACCTCGTTTCTTCACAACGTCATTCAGGTATTGACTGCTGCATGATCGCCCACAACATGTGACTTCAGTGGAGCTGTCCGCAGCTGTTTTAATTCGGCACTTATAAAGGCGTAGTGCACATGTACATTAAATTGATTATGCTAAACATGTTTACGTCAGTCGATAGCGATTAAGGATGGTTAATATTTCTTGACTACTTTAAACCTACTCAAGTATATTCTTTCCAAATATCCTGTATAAATAATTTACGCATTTTCAGCTCATCTGCATCTGAGTCGGCTTCTAGTACAAGCAAATTTATGCGCTTGAATGTAAATTTTACTCGCAGTAATTCGGATCTTCTAGAAATATTAGTTTCAGCTAATAAAAAAAACGCCGAGTTCTTAAAAGAGATTCAGCCAGCAGCACAAAGCGCAGTACTGCTATGTTATATTAGGTAAATCCCAATTAGCGCGGGTCAAAGTAGCTGTGGGTTACTATCACTAACGTTCCAAAGGCTGTGATAAGCACACTGACTTGCAACCTCGAGCCGTAAGCTTTGCATTTATTCACATACAACATTTAGCTGAAAATAATTAATGTGGCTGAAATTGTTCGTACATTTTTTTGTGAAAAAATTCTGATGCGTCAGATCTGTGTATTGACGATTCAGTCGCTCTGAATTTTAATTCGTATCACACATTCAAAAGTTGCCCTTTATACGCTACGTGAAATGCTACGTCGTAGCCAACTACGCGTATTCGTAGTACGTCGTAATTTGCTACGGAATGCACGCTATGCTGAGTTGTTGTTACGATTTATCTTGTGGATTCTGGATCTTCGGAAATTATACATATGTGTATGACAGAACGCGAAGCTTAATGGGGAAAGCATTGCTGAAAACTGCGTTTGACGTAATCAATTTTGTCACCATTCAATCTTCCGAGTTAGCGTGGTCGGTGCGAGAATAACGGCGTACACGAACGCTCTTTTTTTTTCCTCTTGCCCGTGGAAGACGAGGGTTTTGGGGTTATGCCGGTATTTTACCGGGTAAAAACCCACGGTGTTCCTTCTCTTGACCCTTGGCCGGGGTCGTGGCATTCGCAGCTGCATACACCGTGACCCCGGCAGACCTCGGTCCACCAGCCCCTGGCGGACCTCTCCTACTGTGGGATCTAGCCCCACGTACTCCTGAGAGGCGCGCGTGGAACACTGCGCGCCGCCTTCTTGGGCCTGTTACTGGTCGGGCGACGCGACAGTTCCCCCAACCTGCCGCCCGCACATGAACCCTCTTGCTACGACGTATTTTGACTATGACCATTTATTCCTATTCTTGAGACCCTACAAAGAAAGTATCAAATAAAAGACGACACCAACTCAGCCCATTAATTCTACTTATTAGCAATTTATCAGGAGCCCATAACCCCATAACAATGATCATGTTTACCATGTCCTATAATCCTAATATATTTGCAAGTGTAATCCCGCCTACAGAAGAAAAATAAAATGTGACGTACAACCTAATCGTATGTCGGTAATACATGAATTATTCAGAGCGGAATATTGAATAACATTGGAGTACGACTGCGCGAAGTTTGGGTTACAACGGAATTAAGGGATTGGACAATCGGTATTAGGTTCGTGAAGTAGATTCTTAAAACTGGGCTGATGAATAACTTAAGTGTTAGTAATTTTTACTTTACGACTATTATTAGTTGTAAAAACTAAGGGTGGTTTTCACCAAAATTAATTCTGGTTAAACAAGAGTTTGCCTAAAATTCTAGTACATTGTTCCAGTAAACGGTTGTTCAATCAGAGAATTAATGTTGGTGAACACCGGCCTAAGTAAATCAATCAGTCCCTCAACGTCGACTGGTCAACGGCCTTAATAAGTTAAACATTTCTATGCGTAATGTTGTAATGTACATTTTTAAACCATACACAGACATTGTTGCACGAATAATAGATTCACAACAAAACAACACACTTTCTCTGATGGCGACCTACTAACACAATGGAAAAGTGTAATGCGTAGGATTCCAACTCCTTTCTAGTCATAATCAATACCTGTGAGGCCCACAGATTTTATTCAGTATTTGAATGTATATGCCGTACACTGCAATCTGAAAGCACCTTTACACACATGAAATCTTATGTTGGTGTTCAAACGTTTAATATCTACAAGATGTTAAGCTTTAATCAACTACTGACTAGGTTTGAATACCTTCATCTGTGATGCACATCTATTACAGAAATTCTTAGCTTCGTCAATATTAAGTCATCATTTTGACAACCCACATAATCTCGACTGCGTAGCTGCGGTGGGCACGTCAGTTCGTCGTGATATTCGCTTTCATTACAATACATGAATATTAATCTAATGCTCCTTGAGGCGTACGTGTACGAGTATGTGTGAATGCCTACGTGTTGAGTTCGAGATTTTTCTAGAGTTTGGTAAAGAGTGGTCTCGCTTATATGCAATTTAATTAAGTGCTTCAAGTTCTTAAAGAATCTGTAAAACATGATTTGTGAATTATTTCCATTCTTTTCGAAAGTAGAAGTAAAACTTAGAATGCGTTTTTTCTTATTTTTCTTAAGCTTAGAGGTTTAAAGGGGTACGGTTCATAAGGACTTAATTTCATTATGTCTTCTTATCATTTTGCCTAAATATAAATTTGCCTTAGTCCCAGAATGCCTGAAATTCGAAATGACTGAATTTCCCAATGTCTGAAAAAACAAAAAGCGAGTGATGTACAGTTAAATATCTATTGAATAATTATATTACTCTACTTATTTTTCGAAACTGAAAACGGGCGTCAGGGTGCACAGCCGTTGGTTGAACGTGAAACGGTCTAGTATAGAGCAAAAAGAAAAGAAAACAAATCGCCCTTCATTATTCACTTCCCTGTTAGATGCACTAGTTACGTTGTGGCTTACCCCAACTATAGATGGCATACGGCTTGTTATTTTCGCGACACTATGCTCGACGCTAAGCAACGTAGCGGGATGCTCAGCTAGGACGAAGGGTAAATATCCCGTCTGCATCATTACACGAAGGTTAAGGAGATCGTGGATTATATCAGAGTCAAGACCAAATGGACGAACAATACCATAATATTACTATGCCAAACTTCATGTTTCTATGTAAACCGAAAGTAGTCATAGTAACTCTCAACTCAACTGTACTCATTTCTGAGGCATTTGTCTTTTCAGACATTGGGAAATTCAGTCATTTCGAACTTCAGGAATTCTGGGACTAAGCAAATTGAGATTTAGGCAAAATGATAAGAAGACATAAACTTCAAACTTCAAAACTCATTTATTCAAAATAGACTAGAATTACTTAGTTCTTTTTGAACGTCAAAATTATATACATCAAAGACAGCCCAAAAAAGCGCCCTCCCTTCACCGCTTCCTAGTATTTTTGCTGTGAAGAAGAAACGGCGCAACAAACTCCCCAGCAACACATATCTGTCTGTCAAGTGAATAAATTAATTGAGTCTATACAAAGCAAAAGGTAATATTAATTACAATAGTGAAATATGCAAAATGCGGATTATAGAAAAAGTTTAAGTAATACAATTCTGGTTGAATTGTAAACAAAATTACCTAAAGTTATCTAAACAACATAGATAATTCAACATAATATAGGTACACATAATTGTATATCTACACTCAATATATTTAATTCAATACATTATACATACAATACATTACAATACATATTACAATAATGTGAGATTAATGTAGGTATTTGTCAGAAGTACATGAATAATAATGAGAAAGTGCCTAACAGCTGCCATAGTAAGTATGAGCCGACCAGTCCCGACAGACAGCACCCGTTCACGAGCATGACGAGTGCACCAGCGTCGCTTAACTCAACCATATTGTAGGGAACTTGACGACCCGATACACAACGCCACCGTCAGCAGGACATTTTAGTGAGCATGACAGACTCAAGCCACCAGGCAACGGGCAGGTTTATGTAGGAGTAAGTACCTACAGTAAAACGTAGTAAACAATAATGGCCACATGATACTCACATTTTACATTTGATAATAATGAAACTAAGTCCTTATGAACCGCACCCGTTTAAAGACGGGCGAAGATAAATTTTGTTTAAAATACACTTTTACATTTCAATACTTTTAGGTTTTTGTCGTTCTAGATAGCGTTATGGTCAGGAAACCTGTCCCCATACTCAATATAACGTTATTAGGTATATATTATAGTCATTTAAATGTCAAATGTATAGAAAAGAAAAACCAAACTATTGTTAATATTAACCGGAAACATTTATAATACACAGCAATAAAAACTTTCCAAAACTATAAACTATAACTTTCCTACAAAGTCAAACAACGGGCTATACCTATTCAAATCGTCCCAAAAGTTAGTAATGCGGCGCGACGACTATGCCCGCACAAATTCATCAAGGGTATCAATCGGTATAACGAGGGCAAGGCTGGGCAAGGTCCGGGCAATTCAAACTAGCCCGCAGAGCACGCGCAAATATTTGGCGAAACTTGGGCAAAGCGTGTTTGTTATAGGATGTGGGAGATTGATGAGTACGTATTGGTTACGGGTTGGTCTTGGTGCGGGATTATCTGTTATTGTATGTAAATGAACGTTTTTTTATTAAAAGGACAGAAATGTATTTGTAGACAATACTTGCAAGAATATTCTATTAGGGAGCTTTTATCTACAGTCGGACATGGATCTAAATGAGCCTGGTGAAATAAAGAACTAACATGAAATGCACTGAATTTGACAGGCTTTTGACATCTTCCTTCATAAGCACACATCCACGTTCATTTAGAGACATTTTGGACTGTAGTCGAAGATATTTACATAGAAATAAACTCTTTAAAGATTAATAATATTTGTAATTATTACCAGCGGCAAAATTAATTTCTCGGCTTTTTATTCGGAAAAGTAATTTTATTTATACCTATCAAATTGTTACGCTTTTCACTTGCGCCAACCCTTAACAGTTTCGATACTCATAATGTAGTTCGTAGGGCACACTGTGGAGGCCGGTTTTACGAGCGAACCCAAAGGGCCGATTGTTTGCTCCAAACGCGCACGAAACAATTCTATGTAAAGTTAACATTATTAATATTAGCCCGAGTTTATCGAGTATAGACCCGGCTTAGAACGCCAGTGTGTTGACGATAATCCAAGGATTATTATAGGCTTTCAAGGTTCTTGAATGTTATGTTAATACGTCAAGTTGATCCTAGTTTGTATTCATGACTATAATATTATACATTTCAAGGCAAAGACAAAGTGGTACTTTCAATCATTCGCGAAATAAATAAACTTTAAAAAAAGTAAAAACCGACTTCAAGAATCTGAAAAGCATAAAATAATGGACCATATAATAAAATTAACATTTTCTGAAGTCGTTGCTAAGCTGCGCTGTAACGAATAATTAAAACCTGGGTGAAATTAAAGGCACCGCTCACATGGTAAGTAATTATTTTAAACTTCACCGTTTTTTTTATCTTTTCAAATAAAAAGAAACATGCAAATCCGTTTCAAACTGTCAGAGGTATTGCGTAACATACATTTAAAAAAGATATTCGAATTAAGAGTATCCTTTTTTGAAGTCGGATGATAATGCAACCTATGTAAATTGGGTCGTTAGATTCGAATTTGGAAAGGTGTACTCATGATTCAAATATTTCTATAAATTGTAAGCCTCGGTAAGCCAACTCCAAAATTAAATTGCACAAAAATATTATATCGTCATTTGCGTATTTTTCCGTAAGCTAAAAAAACTTTGGTATTCAAATTGGAATCGAGTAATCATTAAAATGAAAAAAAAAGAGTAACAATACATTTCAGATCCGAACAATTTGGCAGCGGACAAAAGAATTCCGATGTTGAAACGAGGGGCTCATACCGCAAGACATTATTTTTAACAAACCTAAATCTGGCCCGAGTACGGACCTTCCACTTCATAGCAATCAACCAACGCACACAATCGCAATTTAGAACACCTTTCCATAGTGACCTAACACACACACAGCATTATATGTTCAGTAAGATGCTACGTATTTCTTATGCAAATGTATAGCGTTTTACGTTACTGTCTTGCAATAGTAGATCAATGTGTGCGTCGACCTGAGGATTTAACGTCACATAAAACACGCAAAACTCTTCAATGTGTGCGTACCGAAACTGTCACCGTCGAAAAATGGTGTTCATGTGTGAGTGAAATTGTTGGCCTCACAAGTACCGAGTGAGACACGTACAGCTTATCCTTCGATACCTTTTGTCCGCGCAATTTTCCAGCAGAATCCCTGGGGTACACCGACCATTACGTACCAGGATAACGACTGAGAACACTTTGAATGTATTTAAGACGCAGCCTTATAATGAAAAGCAACAGTCTTTCATACAAAAGATTAGATTGAACGAGCTAATTTTAATGGAGAAATATCTTTTGTTGGCTCAACAATGTTTCTAGATTAGGCGACAATGTTCACGGCGAAGTGGCGAGATAAGAAAAAAAAAGAATTTTAAGTAAGGTTTGGCAGAGGAAAATATTGTGATTATTTTGCTTGTGTTCCTTTATTACGAGTAGAACGATCTTGAGATATGCAATTTAAATGAGAAGAAAAACCTGGGGAGCAGAAAACTGATACAAATGTACAACATTTTTGATAACTATCTTTGATACAAAAGGACAATATTATAAGCATAATTTTTCAGAATAAGAAAACAACACCAGTTCAATTTTAACACAAAAGAAAACAGTCTTCAATTTAAAAAAAAACTTTTTTACTTATAATCTGATATAGATTCCTTGACAAAAGGCGTTTTAAACAAGAAATTATACAACAAAACAGTTTTCAAGTATTGTAATAAATATGAACCATTCTACCACAATAGATAATAAAATTATGATACTACAATTTCCAAACAAAATGTAACAATTTGCTCTTCTTCAAGTAACACATAAAGTAACAAAACATAAAATTGCTGCGCAGAATAAACCGTAACGCTTATTTTATGAAAAATCAAACTTTAAATCTTTTTATTACATCATCGTAGAAGTTCTCCACTTTTACAGCTTTTAACTGGCCATTTTCAATTACTGTCTGGATTATGTAAGACTGCAGTGTAAATTGCGTTTACATAGTTATCGAAATATATTGAGTTGTATGAAGTATCGTTACTAATATGTTAACAGTGATAAGATGTAGGATTTTGACAATTGTCAACGAATATCGGTAAATGAACAATTTTATGTTAACTGTGATTAGTATGAAAATACAAATCACCAATTACACATCACTTGACATGAGATTTGACAGCTGATTAGTTATTGTTTACAATTATCAGCTTACAAAAATGCAAATAGAATATGTAGTTTAAATTCTGCTGAACAAGATCGCTAGTTTGGATGCAGTATGCAGCACCACCCTCCCGCCCACAAGTATATGCACATGCAGAAAGAGTGAAAAAATAATGCAACATGCAACCAAACCAATACACGACACGTGTCTCGCCCCTGCACGGGGCATCCTCAGGATATGTTGACTCCTCGACCGCTAGGACGCGAATAGCGGAATTAAAGCTAGATATTCTATTTGCATTTTTGTATGTCATAGATTTCCGCAAAGTAACGCCTGATTCCATCATTTAATTATCAGCTTTTCAGATGTCAGAGGTTACTGTCTCGTTTTTAGGGTTCCGTACCCAAAGGGTAAAACGTGACACTATTACTAAGACTCCGCTGTCCGTCCGTCTGTCCGTCTGTCACCAGGCTGTATTTCATGATCCGTCATAGTTGACAGTTGAAATTTTCACAGATGATGTATTTCTGTTACTGCTATAACAACAAATACAAAAAAAAACAGAATAAAATAAATATTTCAGGGGGCTCCCATACAACAAACGTGATTTTTTTTGCCGTTTTTATAGATAATGGTACGGAATCCTTCGTGCACGAGTCCGACTCGCACTTGGCCGGTTTTTTATTTATATTATCCCGATTCTCAAGATACTAAAATACCCATATCCTCAACGTCAAAGACCATTTCGCATGAAGAAACTTCTCGCTATGAACTCGCCAATCTTCACGAACCCAGGTTTTAGAAATATTCTTATGCAGCCATCACATAGCTAAAACTTTTATAAAACTTCTTTTGTGTTTCAAAAATCCGACATCACAGTACTTTCAATGTAAGCAAATAACAAACGAAGCCCGCATGAATTACACGCAGGAACAAATTTCACAACTGAAATTAAGGCCAGAGAGAATAAAAGTTAAATTAAAGGTCCAAACAATCGCTGTCTATATTGTGTGACTGCTCTATGTTTGGACTCACTCTGGAATTCATTTTTTTATTTTTTCCTCGTGTCTCATTATTTTGTGTAAAGAGATTTAGTTGGGAAATGTGGCGAAGCACCATAAATGAATGCAACCACTTCTTTGTTTGAAATACCTGATTACTTTTTACTCATTAACTTCTTGTTTGTTATATATTTTTAAGCAAAGAACATGCTCCAATAATTGTACAGTTGCTTCGAAGGCCCTACGAGAAGTAGGTCCTTAAAACCAAAGCACCAAATAGATCTTCTGTAGTCCTAAAACCAAATCCTCAGTGTTCAATTCACCAAACTTCGGCGCGGAACATTAAAAAGTTTTGTAAAACACAGCTTAAACGTTAACGCTTAAACGATAACACAAATTGATCTCCCACTTCCAAGGATTACGTCGAACACGGAGCAAAGTTTCCCCGTAATTTTACATAGGTATTATAAATAGCCTAAGGATTAACGCCGAACTAAGTCCCTAACGCGGCGCAGCGTGGCGCTGGTGCGGCGTTGGCGCGGCGCTGGCAAAGCTCGCTTTCATAAATGGTTATATAGTGAGTAATATTTACTCACTTCGGAAACTAATCAGAGTGGTCTCAACTTTTCTAATAAACGTTCACATGTGTGTGGAAAATTCACAGCTAATGAAGATTGTGAGAAATCAGAAAAATGTGCTAAGAAATAAAATAGAACAGGTACTTCGGTCGAACCGGTCTAACGTTAGGATATCGGCATTGCCCAACCAGGTTGCGGAGATCTGATGGCAGTGGCTACTATGTGAAATACTGGTATTCACTAGCATCTGGTTAGACTGGAAGCTGACCCCAACATAGTTGGGAAAAGGCTAGGTAGAACGAACTTCGATTTCAGCTGAACGTTCGTTTAAATCTCAAATGATTTTAATATTGAATGCTGTAGGTAGAATATCCAGATATTGTCAGGGTTTTATTATAGGTACTCACATGTTTGAAGAAGCGAGATATTATTTTAAGGCCAAATACACAAGGAAATTTTGAGCATCCAAATCTTAAACATTAATAATTATAATCTCCCATTTACAAACAAACAGATACAACATCCAGTGTACATAAGCCTATAATATACGTAGAATGTGACGATAAACATTACGAGGAAAAAAAAGCGTAGTCTTTGGACTACGCTTATTTTGTATTGCTAGTCTGTATAAATATCATCGAAAAAACTAACAAAGATGCAATATCCGTTATGCATGAGCGTGCAGAGCCCAGCTCGAGTTTTTTCGAAATCGTGTAGTGAACGTATTCGTTACGTTATCGACAAATTGTGTATGGGAATTTAATTAGCGCCACGTGCCATTTGGTAGTAAAAATAAACCATTTTGTCGATAACGCTACGAATACATTAACTACACGATTTCGCAAAAACTCGAGCTATAGGGGCTCAGATCAAACTGCGTCCCTCACTAACGAGCGGACTGACGAGATCGATGCACGACACATAATGGCTTTTGTCAACCACGGAAATGATGCAAGTGAAGTGGACTAAAGTGGCGATAGACTTGATGCAGCCGAAGGTGTCTACGGTAAGAGGGGACTAGTCAGAAGTCATTTCGTTTATATTTAATGCTTAGTAATTGCTTCCGTATTTGAGCTAGCTGCAAACATTTTCAGTTGTACGTTTTAATTGGAATTAAGTCACGATATAACCTAATAGCATTATTTGAGAACTATGCCTACATTCATAGGATATATTTGTAGTTCTTTTTAAGCCGTTATTTACCCAATATTAAATGTACTATCTACAGTAACTTTATAATTATGTGCAACAGTGTCGAATATTTTCACAACAAAACATAACATAGTCAAATAATGTGCGCAACAAGGCTCACTAACGAAAATTTCCAAAGCCGACATTCGTAATATTCCATAGTAGAAACTTTGTTTTGCGTTTTATAAACATTAACTCAACATACGTGAAAACTTTTAACTATATTTGCGAAATGTACGCAAACTTCACAAGCAAGGTTGTGCAGAAAGGTCATGTTCAACCATCGGGGAAGATACTTTGACTACAGAGGAATATTTTGTAACTCTACGCCGAAATGGCAAATTTAGTAATTGTAAACTAACAGGGTCAACATTGTTGTTGTGTGTTTTTATTCGACACAAATATAAAGTAAAAGCAACAGTGCATAAAATCAAAACGAGCATACAAGGTTAGTCAGAAAGGGGGTACTAATCCGAAAGGGTGTTAAAGTACTCATAATAATGAGTAACTTTTGTTCTACCACTTTCCTCAAAATTCAATAGTTTAAGAGCTGTTCAAAAATTACATAAAAATATGCTAATATCGATCTATCCTCAGCTATAATCAGCTGTGTTTACATTTTAGGTCATATTTGGGGTCACGAATTAGAAGCTCCATTTTTGGAATTCGTAACTAAAGAAGGGACGAAGAATTTTTGAAAAAACTAAAATAAAAATTATTTTACAACGTAATAACGAATTTTGAAATTTTAATACTTGCTTTATAACCGTCAGCAGTGATACTTTAAGCGGTCTGCGGATTAGTACCCCCTTTCCGAATAACCTTTTAAAGTAACTCACACAGAATTGTATTTCTTATAAAGTGCTTGATTTCTTTTAACTAGTTCCATTAACTACCTAGGTAGATAAATAGAGCATGTTCTATGAAAACATTGTAACATCCAGGTTTCTGCAAGGTAGCCGGGATCGACACCTAATAGCTTTTGTCAACCCTCGTGAAATAGTGTCGGCAGTCGCGCCGTGAATGTTGATAGCAAAGTGAAGGGGGTGACAGTGACTTGGCTTGTCTGACTTGCATACCTGTTTTCCGTAAATGAGTTACTCTGAAGTAACTCTCTTGATTTTTGTAAAACTGTTTATCAAAATGAACCCTCAGTTAAAAGACGATTAAAAATGAAGAAAGTAGGTACACCAAGATAAATTATAGAGCACAACGCAGTGACAAAATTGTCCATAGATGTATCCGAAAGTACAGTAACTGGCGAATGCTAAAAACAGGGGTCACATAATTGGAGCAGAAAATAAATGTGTTGGGACGGAGGAGTGATGGTGGTCGTAAGCACTTTGACAACTCATTGGCTGGAGACCTAGAGACTAAGAAGCGGTGAAGGGCGGGCGTTTTTGGGGGCTGTCTTTTGTAATAATGATGTCCAAAAAGACCTAAATAATTCTAGTCTATTTTGAAGAAATGAGTTTTGAAGTTCAAGTTTGTATGTTTTATACTTGGCTTATTAGTGGAATTAATTATACTTAGAATAAAATATTTCAAATAGAACTCAATGCCTCCTTCCAAGTAAGCCTACTGTACTTGGCATAAATGGTAATGATTCTATAAATCAAATACAGTTTCTTTCTTTAAATTACTACAGATTTTTGTATCATCAAAAGTTTCCACAATGAAAAATATATTTTTAACTCTACTTCTAGAAACTCCTGACAATGTCCATGTATATGGATGACCTTATAATCTCCTGCAATACAAACCGCTTCAAATGAAACCAGCGAACAGCAATCGGTTACCAGTTCCCAGTGCCGGTCTGACAGAGATGTATGGGGTCAATGACGTCACGGGACACACTCGTGTTATATTAATGACGTCAGAAGTTATACGCTACAGTTGCGATGATTGATCGTCTCGGACGAACTGACGCTTGGTTAAAATTTGGCTATAGTATAGACTGATAAAAGGCTAGAGTATATTCTGATAGTTCGTAGTTTTGTACCTTTATTACAAAATCATAAATAATTCGCTGCTTTGGATGAATAGTAGGTAACACAATTCAAAAAAGCAAATTTTATAGGAGAATCATTTAAAAATTAAACAAAATGTTTTTACAACTTTTTATTATATAAAGATTAAATTATCCTATTGATTTTATATATTATGTGAATATATCTTTATTTAATAAAAAGTTGTAGACACGTAAAATAAATCATGTAAAATTTGCTTTTTGAATTGTGTTACTAGTCATCCAAAGCAGGGAATTGTTACTTGAAATTGCTTGTGCTGGCTTCTTGTTAAAAAATGAACCTTTAAAACAAAAGTGTCACATGAAAACCTTCCCAACCATAACTTTTATTTTAGCATTTTTTTAATTGAAAATATATTACATTTTAACAATTTTATATTCAAAACCTTTTTCTTATCAACTATCTGTGGCGCGTTTCTCAAATGAAAGTAACTCTTATAGTAAATATTACCCACCAACAAAGCAAAATAAACGTCAATATCGGTAGCGGAGATAGGACAGCTGACGAAGAGGTTCCGGCATGCACCGATATTATATAACTAACCGCAACGTTTGAGCGAGAAGAAACTGTTGTGGACACGTTTACGAAAATGTTTTTAAAATATTATGAATCCGAATTAAGAACGTGTTGTTTTATGTTTTGAGAACTAACTTCCGGTTTCTGAGTTAAGAATACTAGGATAAGCAGTACTCAAGTAACATTTGAGTCAAAAAAAATGATGGATTATAAATATAAAGCATTTTTTTGACAACTACGTACTCATTTTTGCTGGGGAGTTTGTTGCGCCGTTTCTTCTTCACAGCATAAACACTAGGAAGCGGTGAAGGGAGGGATTTTTTGGGGGCCTGTCTATTGTTATGACGTTCAAAAAGAACTAAGTAATTCTAGTCTGTTTTGAATAAATGAGTTTTGAGTTTGAGTTAGAATTTTTTTTTCCTGTTCTTTTTATGTTTAAACTGAAGTGCAAAATTTTGTTTATATAGTAATAAGTATTTAATTTTAAGATATATTGTATTTAGTATGCGTGTGCGTCTTGGGCGAAAAAAAAGTACTTTTTCTTTCTTTCAAATGCTACTTAAGTACTGCTTATCCTAGAATTCTTAATTCAGAAACCGGAGGTAAGTATGCTAAGTTCGCTGATATCATTTTGATGATCGTGAGAGAATCGAAAATAATAGCCCACATACGATTTATCCAAAATTCGTGAACAAAGATAAACTGACTAACTGCGTTCCACTTTTCACATCAGCATCAGCCTTAGAATCAAATAATTCAGAATGGCGTTCCGAAAAAGAGTAGAACAAAAATTTCGTGTGACAGCACAGCACGGCGTCCGTTGTCCGGCTTGCGACCGGCATCCGGCGTCATCCGGCACCGATAATTGTGCACACGCGTCAGCGGACGCCAATTTTCATGTAAATTGTAAAAATTCATCCGACGATCGAACGCGTTCCAACTTACCGTCTACAAAAGCGGTATAGCAGTAGTGGTAGTTGTGTAATTGTATGCTCATATCGTGAATATATTGATCACTGTTGCGATAGTACATACGGGTCGACGGATGGATAGTTTTTTCGGTTGAATGATGAATGTGCATTCTTTTGTTTCGTTAAGTTTGAATAGGTCATATCGTGGAAATATTGACAAATAGTAGTTTATGAAACTGTTACATAATAGGAGTTATTAAAACACAAGTCTGAGTTTAATAACCAAGCTGTAGGCGAGATTTTTAATAGTATCACACAAGTGTTTTAATACCTAGTTATGTGTAGTTTCATACACTACTTTTAAATCTAAACTCATGCAATTTAAATAGAAAACCAAAGTTAAAACAAAAATTATATTATGGCGCCCAAACCCAGTAATTAAAAGTAAGCTCTGTGGTAGAGTCAAGAAAGTCGAAGTATAACTTTTACCGCTCGTACATGAGTACATGCACCATTTTTTGACAATGAAACCTTAAAATTTCATTGATCCCTCTAACTAAACTAAGCCCGTATGTTGTGATTGCAAAAGATTTACCCAAAGCTACAATAATCGATCCTCTTCAAGCAAACTAGGCCAATCTTTGCGAGGTATTCCTGTAAGCCGTTGTTATGGTAATATAACCTACTGACGATCTACATAATTCTTTGATTTTGAATTACAGGTAATCAAAATATGTAAATACATAATCTATCAACAATTTGATTTAACGATCCGGTCAAACGAAAATAACAGATTGGATTCTTCAATTTTGAAATAAAAAACACTGTTATCATATTGCATTTCATGGAAAATTCATTTGAATGAAATAACATGTTTATTTAGTTGCAAAGCAGATGTGTTTCGTCTCGAGATACATTTCATTTTGCTCGGGCTGGCGATCTTGTTAAGATTGAGGGTAGTCGAGACGTGACGTTTATGTATCACTAGCTTAGATCATAACGCTTCCTGCACGATGTAGGTATGTGTTACTGCTGAAATAACATCCGTATTACATTTTGGTAGTCAAAAGAAAATAAAGGAGAAAATTTGAATAGAATAGAATAGAAATAATTTATTTGCATTGAATGTAGGTAAATACGTGAGTTGTTACATTAATAGTTATTTGTTCCTGGTACATTCTACCATTTGGCATGCAAAAATTTATACTTTTAAACAATTTCAATTTAAAAACTTTCACAAAGAATGTATAACAAATAAAAAAATCAAATCTGAATTAAGAATCATAATAATAACATAGCTATTTACAAACCGCAGGGCAGCTTGTGGCGAGCTGTTGGTGAGTGGCGACACTGCGTACCTTATTGCCTCAGAGAGTCGGTCATCCAGTTTGCCTTTATTGGCTGGCTGGAGTGGAACCCCAAGAGTGCCCGCAGGACTCTCAACTCTGGCTTGCCCTTATCGGCCAGCCAGAGGGGGGCCGCCAGAGCTACATGCTCGGGGGTGGAAGTGTCTAATGGCGTAATAGCGGGGAACCCCACTCCGGGTCTTTTAGACCCGCGACGGCGAAACCGGGGCTACACCTCTCTTCACCCCTAGCCGCTCACAAGTTTGTTGTCCCCTTCGCCTATGTACTGGCGGCTTTCAGGGGCCCAGCTAGTGAGCTGGCGAGTCACCGTCTGCCAACGCATTTCAAATTTAAACTTTAAAGGCAGACGCCGTTTTCTTCCGGCAATAGAGGTTAACCGATCCACAAAACACCCCTTCCCATAGACCAGATATTTTTCACCATATTTTACAATAGTCATACCCACTTGGGACGGTCCATGACTGTACTCCAATAGTGCAGCCGTGAATAGTCCCCGGTTGGTGCCCCACCCCATTTTAGATTAAAGTTCTCAAAGGGGCCTCTACGCGTTGGACCTGTGTCCCCGTGTATGCCTTCCAAAAGACCGGACATCTTCCGCACGAAAGATGAACCGTGATTTAAAGAGACATAGCTTATATTTTATCTATTAGAAAATCTGATATAGAATAATAACATTTTTGTATTAAAAAAGAAGAAGGCTGTTTTTAAAAAATTCTCAAAGGTTGCTCCTTGATACTATTTGGAACCTTATTATAAACTAGCTGTGCCCGCGACTCCGTCCGCGTGGAACTCGGAAAACAACATTGTGTCGCAACAACTAAATAATGTATATGTATTCCATTTATTATAATAATAGACAAAGGTGTCCCACCAAGGCACTTATATCTTTTAAACCATTTCTTTAGGTAGAGTTTCAGCTCTTCATGATTGACCGTAAAGGTTCATATAACCATAATACTAAAAACGCGTTGCTTATTTCCGTACATTTCCTTGCTAAAATGGATTATAATTGAATATTGATATTTATTGTGATAATGTATGAAGGGTTTAGGGTTTAAAAGAAACGATTGTTCAGGAATTACTGAGATATAATGCGATTACAGTGGAGCTAAATAATACGTGTCCACACAGAGCAGCCATCACAGCAAGAGAGAGTGACAGCCAGAGACATACGTCATTTTTAAAATAACGAATACATGACATAGACATATTGCGTTTACTTATAAATCCAACAACACTGGCCCTTAAACCAATATAGTCTAGCAATTATACAGTTAAAGCAAAAAAAACGAACTCATTATCTACCTGCTTCTTACACAAAAACTAACTCATTATATACCTACTTCTTACATTATAAAAGTAGACATGAACATCATAAAGACTTATGAAACAATAACATAGCTTTAACTATAAACAAGTAACAACACCAAAGTTAATCAATTTAACCATCTTTATGTTTTAACATTAGTTGCACTACAAACTTATTGTGCATTTCTTTTGTCAACGGCTTAGTTAGTAAATCTGCTAACATTTCTTTTGTACATAAATACTTAACATCCATAGAATCATTACTAATATGTTCTCTAATAAAATGGTGACGAATGTCAATGTGTTTAGTTCTAGCATGGAAAATAGTATTCTTACATAACTTCTGAGCAGACTGATTATCATTAAAAATTGTAATTTTATACAAAGTACCCAATACTTCATGCAAAAAATTACGAAGAAATAGACCCTCCTTACAAGCATCTGAAAGATACATGTACTCAGCCTCTGTGCTAGATAAGGCTACGGTTCTCTGCTTTCTGCTCTCCCAGGAAACTATAGACCTACCAACCTGAAACACATAACCGGTATAGGATTTTCTATCTGCGTCATTCCTTCCCCAATCAGCGTCTGCATATCCTGTAATACCTAATTCACCTTTTTCAAAATTTAAACATAAATCTTTTGAACCTCTGAGATAGCGAAGTATTCTTTTTGCTGCTTTCCAATGTGTATCATTGCAGCAACTATTAAACTGGCTCAGATAGCTGACTGCATGAGTTATATCAGGTCTTGATCCCACCGCAATGTACATCAATGATCCTATTAAACTCCTATAATCTAATTTGGAACTATTGTTATTAATAGATTTTTCAAATTGCATACCCGTCTCCATTGGAGTCCCGACAGGCTTGCAATCTTCCATCTTAAATCTTCTTAATACTTTTTCAATATAACTTGTTTGATCCAAAGTTATTTTGTCCTTGTACTTACATATCCTCATTCCTAAGATATACTTTGCTGGCCCTAAATCTGAGATTTCAAACTCACTTTTGAGTTTATTTTTGATAACATTTATCTCCTCATGTGTGTTAGGTGTTGACATTAACAAAATATCATCGACATATAGTGCTATTACTATGAGTTTATCTTTACTGTTTTTATAATAAACACAAGCTTCTAATGATGACTTTGTAAAATGTAATTTGTCACACAAAACCTTATTGATTTTCTCATACCAAGCTTTAGCTGCTTGCTTTAGGCCATAAATTGCCTTATTAAGTTTGTATACTTTGTTCTCGCTACCCTTTATTATGAAACTTTCAGGTTGCTCCATAAATACTAATTCTTGAAGGTCGCCATTGAGAAAGGCTGTTTTAACATCTAGATGCTGAATATCCATATTATATTCAGCAGCAATAGCTAAGAGTGTTCTAATACTTGAATATCTCACAACAGGAGAAAAAGTCTCATTATAATCTATTCCATATCGCTGCGTAAAGCCCTTAGCCACAAGTCTAGCTTTATATCTAAGAAGTTCACCATTGACACCTGTATTCTTTTTGAAAACCCATTTACATTTTACAGGGGTGTGACCGTCAACTCGGTCAGTGAGTGTCCAGCATTTATTGACAATAAATGAATTATACTCATCTTGCATGGCCTGTTTCCAGCTATTTGCTTCTGGACCACTCAGCGCCTCCTGTACTGTTTGCGGTTCATCGGTGTTGCTGGTAGGGCATATTCCTTTGACGAGATGAGCTTCCATGGAGTCTGTATCCGTACTTGAAGACGACTCTTCTGCTTCAAAATCTGGAATATAAGTTTCATCCGCAGCATCGTTGGAATAATAGCTTTCCCCGCTATCAGAATCATTCACTGTTACCACACTATATCTCGGTTCAATCTGATGTGTAGTTGTGTCATCAGAATGGACCTCATTTGAGATACTTTCCTCGGCAGATGATTCTGTACGAGGTTCAGAGTTATTGTTCACTTTCAAAATTACTTCTTGTGTGAACAACTCTTTGCAATGACTATCATCATTTGACACATTATTTGAGATATATTTATCTTCTAAAAATGTTACATCCCGGGCCTTTATACAATCCTTAGGGTTCGCAGGGTCTAACAATCTATAGCCCTTAGTATTTTCGCAATATCCTACGAAGATGTATTTCTTGGCCTTGGGTTCCAGTTTAGTACGACTATGTACATGTGCATAGGCAATGCACCCAAAAACACGCAAATGTGAAATAGATACCTTAGTACTCGTCCATTTTTCCTCAGGAGTGCATCCTCTGACTGCTATAGTAGGAGAACGGTTCTTGAGATAGACAGCTGTGTTCACAGCTTCAGCCCAATATTTATGACCAAGGCCCGCTTCTTGAAGCATACAGCGGGTCTTCTCCATTATGCTCCTATTGGCACGTTCAGCAACTCCATTTTGTTGCGGAGAGTATGGTACGGTTGTCTGATGTAGACTTCCACATTCCTTTAAGAAATTCTGAAATTTTAAATTGCAATATTCAGTTCCATTATCACTACGTATAATCTTTAACTTCTTATTTGTCTGTTTTTCAACTAGATTTTTCCAGGCTTTAAATGTATCAAAAACTTCATCTTTCCTTTTCAAAAAATAAACAAAAGTTTTTCTAGAGAAATCATCAATAAATGTGATGAAATATCTTGCACCACTAAATGATGTAGTGGGCAACGGCCCGCACAAGTCGGTGTGAACCAATTCTAAAACTTCTTTAGCTCTGTTAAAAGAGTTCTTAGGAAACGATGTACGAGTCTGCTTTCCCTCGATACATGATACACATTTCTGAAAAGCACTGTTATTATAAGAAATGCCTGAAACCATACCTCGCTTTAACAAGTCCATGCTTCTATGGTTGAGATGTGCGAGACGACGATGCCATACCTGCTGAGAAGTGCTCTCTTCCTCAGTGACAACAGGCAATGCAACCAATTGTGAACCTTTGTTTTCACACACAGCTGGCTCAGCTACAGTAGGTATTTTCCCTACACAACTAGTACCTGGGGAGGTATTAATAGTAAAATTACAATTCAAATTAGTTGACTTCAATGTGTCTAGTTGATATACACCATCACACAGTGTGGCTGTAGCTACTACAGTCCTATTATCGTAAATCTGACACATGCTAGAACTAAATATCACTTTGAATCCCTTTCTAACCATGGCACTTACAGATAACAAGTTTGCTGTTAAGTTAGGTACATAATAAACATTACTTATCATTTTTACATTACCATTTTTCATATGTACACTAACAGAACCTCTTCCAGCAGTGTATAACTTGTCACCATTAGCTATATTCACTTCTATTGACTTATCATCACTCACAAAATCACTCATGATGTCTTTGTCCCCGCACATGTGCCCCATAGCACCACTATCTACGTACCACGAACCATGCTTGATGTTTGCTGACAGCGCAATTAGTAGGGCCTTCGATGTATCCATGCTGGTCTTCTTCTCAGTCTTCTTATGCCCAGACTTAGGACAATATTTTATAAAGTGTCCTACTTTCTTGCATCTGTAGCATCTTGGTTGTTTCCGAACAAGCAAGGCGGAGGTAGACTCACTCTTGTCACTACTACGGATATTCTCTTGCAACAACTTGCTTTTCACATTCTCGCTGGATAGTTTTACATTTGAATTCTCCATAGCCATTATGAGCGGATCATAGTCAGGTGACAACCCGCTTAACATAATAACTGCAATGAAATCGTCCTCCAACGGAGAACCAATTTCACTAAGTTGTTGTGACATCTCGGTAATTTTGTTGATATAGCTTTCCATGTTTTCGCTCTCTTGTAATTTAGCTGCAAATAATGACCTGAGGAGCCCCAGCCTGCGACATAATCCTTTATCTTCATAGGCTTTTGTTAGATTAGTCCAAGCCTCGTGTGCTGTTTTTGCATTTCGTATGTGTGGAATTACTGATGGCTGAACCGACAATGAGATTCTCGCCAAAGCCTTCTGTACTTTCTTGCCATCTTTAATTTCTTGTTCCACACATTCCCATAATTCTTCCTGAATCAAAATCATCTTCATCATAAATTTCCACGAACTGTAATTGTCAATCCCTTTCAGTTTCTCGATGGAAATAAAATTTGAAGAAGATGCAGAGGCCGCCATTATAATAAAACGACACCACCGTCAGCCACCGTATTTTCGTAGGAGGTTCGAATTTCGCCGGTTTCGTTTTTCGCGTAAAATATATTAAAATTTATACTTCCGCGACGTCCTGGGCCCATAACCTGAAGGGTTTAGGGTTTAAAAGAAACGATTGTTCAGGAATTACTGAGATATAATGCGATTACAGTGGAGCTAAATAATACGTGTCCACACAGAGCAGCCATCACAGCAAGAGAGAGTGACAGCCAGAGACATACGTCATTTTTAAAATAACGAATACATGACATAGACATATTGCGTTTACTTATAAATCCAACAACAATGTAACGAAACCTTATGGCGATACAAAAATGGCTTCAACGCCATCTAGTCACAATCGGCGAACTAAATCAAAATATTTTACACAGTGCAGTCTATAAAATGATTTCATTCGAGGTGTGGAACAGGAAAGTACTTTAAATATATACAAATTTCACCTATAGAAGACTTCATTTTATTTTTATAAGTTAGAAATAGGTACTGCTTTCAAAGATTCCAAAAAGTTTGATCTGGAAATCTAACCAACCCAAATGCGAAAAAATATCATCTGTATTATTATTTCACCAATCGATAGGATCAATAATACGGATCAAATCGCTCCAATAAACATTGTGTCTGAAATTGATGGAAGACCATAAAACGAAAATTGACTAACTAACTTGAACATTTAAATTCAAGCAAGTGCTTGAATTTAAATGTTCAAGTAAAAAATTCAAAAAATAAGAACTACATCAACAATTACTAAGTAGTAATTGTTGATATAGTTCTTATTTTTTCCACTTCGTTCAATTTAAGACAGTGTGTTTGTTGGAGAGATTTGATCCTGATTATTGACAATAAAGATATTAGCAACAGGTGCCACCAGATGGTATAACTTTGTCAGTTTGATTCCCGGTTCAGGCAAAAAAATCAGTAAAGGCCTTACTTTTAAAAATAAAATGAAGTCACCTTTGAGTGAAATTTGCAATTTTTAATATTTAAAGTACTTTCCCTTCACGGCTTTGTGTTTCGGGACATTACCTAAGGCTTAAATAAACTTAATAAAACGGCGACGACAGGCTTTGAATAGTTCTGACAACAATGAACAAAATAAAATATATAAAAACATTCCAAAAAAATTACAAATAGTGTATTTTTTTAAAGTGAAGTTTTAACGCAGGACACTGAGCCAGCGACCGTTCACTGCAGCACTTACTTCTGTCTACAGCTTATACTTCGCAGTATGTGGAAATAATGTTCCGCTGCTCGGCTCCTATGAACAATAGCGTGATGATATATGTACCAGCAAAATTGTCGCTCTTTACGCAACACATCAACGAAAGTCCCATCAAAATCCATCCACGGGATTTTACGTGATGTCCAGACGGAAAGACAAACAGACACCTAATTCTAAAAAAAGAAATGTTATGGTTTCTGTATCGATAGTATAGTACCACCGAATCGAAATTTTGGAAAAATATTTAGTTACAGACAAAGTGCACTTTGAATTTTATTAATAGTAAATAGATTTATAAATACGTATTTAAGTATACATAATAAAATAAATGAGTAGGTATTTCAAATTAATCTATCGTATTGCCTTGCACAATTAAAAATTTAGAATAAGATATGAAATTGAATGTATTTCTCTTCCACTGCCATTCAGATAGATAGGTACCTACCTAATAAATTTTAAATAACATTATCTTCGTTTTCTATAAAAGCTTAGTTAGTACCTTCTTCGGATAGCATTTCAATAGACCTTCTGTAGACTGAGAATAGTAATATATTCGTTGATTATATTTCCTCACAACGTGATTTGATACACGTAACGCCATCTATTGAAAATAAATGGTACTTATACACAAATACATGCTAAGTTCTTCTAGAAAACTTAAAATTCGCGTAACTTTTGATTGCGTGAACTGATTGTGATGAAACAAAAAACATATGTTACTTGGAGATAAGCACAATATTTATTTATAAAAGTCAACAACATTGGATCAGTTGTTTTTACGTGATGCTTGAACAAACAAACAGATAAACAGACAAACAGATAAACAGACAAACAGATAAACAGACAAAAATTCCAAAAATGTTAAAAATGGGTTCTATTGGTTTTAGTTTAACATCCCAACCAGGTTTTTTCAAAATATTTGCTATGTACAGACACGCCATGTCTACAGATTTATTATATGTATAGATTACAGGTGCCATACCTAAAACACTTTTTTTAATAAATATGTTTTGTGAGCACCGGTACATAACATATATTTATACTGAGACGTGATTGTTGCACTTCGGCTTGTTGCGTCTTTCAAAGTAGGGAATAGTTACTATCACTTTTGACGAAAATGGAAACACCAGATTTATAAATTGCCCACAGTATTTTTTGATTTTCCAAAGATTTTCAAAGCAAAATATTGATCGAATAACAGCAACAGTAAAAATAGTGCGGAGACAGAAAACAGGTAACAGAAAATGTATTATTTCAAGTTTCAGTTACATCACAGAAAAGAAAGATCCTCAACTATCAAACAACTGGTGTTTGTTTTAGAAAAATGTTTTTGAGGTGTGAATTTTAGACTATATTTTCGTGACCTTTGTGTTTGCTAAACTTGCATATGCCAACAGAGAATGGGCGAAATATATAATCGAAACCCACATCCAACAGAAACGATTCATATTGGTATTAGCCACACTTAATATTCTGAACAATCCTGCATATCTTTTTTTCCCTAGGCTCCGGGAGAACACGGTAAAATGAAGTCAAAGTTTGAAAGATATTCGTGTAGTACAGAAACAAACAAATATTTATGGCAATCACTGTTTCGTCCTGCACTGCTGGGTGGCATGTCCCATAAATTGTCACCACACCAGGTGCTTACTCGGAAAATGGATTGAAACATTATCAAAGTTTTAAAGGTGCAATTAAAATTGATTATATGTACATAGGTACTTATTTCTAATTACTCCATAAAATGATAATATTCATAGTCAGGGAACACTGGATGCTTGGCCAGAGGACTGCCAGTGACTGCCGAGTCAATTGTCTACCTTTATGATGCTATATTGCCCGTGACAAAAAAAAAAACCTACAAAAAAAAAGAAAAAAAAGAAACGTTTCGGTACAATCATACAATTAATTTAACATACATCTTGTCATACATTTTATTATCCATATGAATGATTTACGCAAATATGGTAATTCGCGTCGCTTCTTCCAAAAGTCGTAAAATGTTTTATTGAATAGATGCGCCATCTATAGCCATGTCGCCATCGGATGACACATAACCGTGTTTTATGAGTTCTGCTCAACTTTCGGTATTGGCCACAAAGGAGGTGTAGTTTACTTACTCATCTAAGTCACCCTGAGGCTTTTACTTTGCTTCACTCTTGTAACTAGTAAGTTAGAAGTTCTGCCTAACTTGATACTTGAATAACGTGATGACATTATCCGCGATTAATATAATACATTATAATATACTTAGGAGCAAAAAAATCGAGCCACTTCTATTTTTCACGTATAAGTAATTGTTATTATTTTTGGTATTATGGAACAGATCAATTGTAAACATTTATCGCCTAAAAGGTTATTTGATAAACTTTACAGTGAGGGTCGTTTATTGTCAACTTAGAATTATATAATTCATGAAAACTAATAACCAGGACACGTGAAAAAAGGAGTGGCTCGATTTCTTTGCTCCCAAGTGTAGATTAGTAAAGTTTTTTTTAGGAACTGAAATATCTATAATTATCCGGTTTCTTCTAACATTTGGAGTATTCAATAGAAAACCAGAACATCATAATTCATTGATTTTAATTTTTTAAACTATTGGACTGCTGTAGGTCGTCCTAGGGGACGGTTTCTACGTAACCGGGCAGTTATTGGCGAGACCTGAAGGGTCTCCAGCCAATGGGGGGGAAGTAAAATACTTAACCTAAGCTAACTACTTGTACTACACTAACATCATGACTACCTGCAACAACAGCACTAAGGGCGACCCCTAGTGGGACTCGGACCTCGGCTTAGGGCGTTGCTGACGTGGACATAGGGGGGGAGACAGCTTGATGAGGGCTGAATTATCGGTGTGACTGCGGAGTCTGAAGAGACGACCGGCTCTACGACGGGAGAGCTCGGTGGATCGTGACCGGCGGCGGTGGGACGTCGCGACGGGCCTCGTCGGCGAGGACGGTATGCCGGACGGCGGCGGACGTTGTGTAGTGTGCTGGTCGATTTGCTCGCCTCCTGGAGGAGGGTTATTTCGTCGTCGGGTTCTAAAAGTGTGTGCCTGGGACGGCGAACTTTACTTATGAGAGAGGGACTGTAGTCGGCCGCTGCGGCGACTAGGGGGTTCGGATGGCGGGGGGCATTGTCGAAGTAACGCTTGGAAATGCGTTTGAGGTATTGCCTGATGGTTGGCATTTTTAGATCGAGATGGAGTTGGACGTTACGCATGAACCACGGGGCAGCCGCGGCTCTGCGCAACACTCGATTCTGGAGGGTTTGGAAGGATTTGAAGCGACAAGGCTTAACGTGTGCGAACACGACGCTAGCGTAAGTCAAGATGGGGCGGATGCACGTCACGTAGATTCTCAGCTTATTTCTAAGTGACAATTTACTGCGTGCTCTAAGGATGGGGTGGAGGCGACCGACAGCGAAAGCGGCGCGAGCGCGCACCGCTTTGATGTGGTCTCGGAAACTCAGATGGTGGTCTAGGATAACCCCCAGGTATTTGGCTTTCATCTCCCAAGGGATCTGTTTGCCGAACATGAGGACGGGACGGATGTGGGTGTGGGAATCACCGTGTCTCTCGAAAAGAACGGCTGCGCTCTTTTCGGGATTTACCTCTATTCTCCATTTCCGGAACCAGACCCCAAGGGCGTTGGCTGCGGTTTGAAGGGTTCGAGAGATGCTATCGAGACTCCTACCGGAATAGTAGATAGCCGTGTCGTCGGCGAAGAGAGCCAACTTGGCCAAGCCACGTTTGGGAATGTCGCTGGTGTACAGCGTGAACAGAAGGGGCGATAGCACGGAGCCCTGAGGGACTCCGGCGCGGATGGGGTGAGGGGACGAGAGGGTGCCTTCTAGGCGATAGCGGAAGGAGCGATCCGACAGAAAGTCTCGAATGATGAGCACGAGACGGTCCGGCACGTTGAATTGGTACAGTTTGTATAATAAACCGTTGTGCCAGACCTTGTCGAAGGCTTTCGCTACGTCGAAGAAGAGCATGCCCGTTTTGTACGAGCGCATAAAACGTGAGCTAATGTGTTCGACTATGCGGTGCAATTGTCGAATGCAACAGTGCTGGGTTCGAAAACCGAACTGTTCGTCGGGGATGAGTTTACGAGAGTCAGCGAAATCCTTTAAACGGATATAAATGAGACGCTCATAGATTTTCCCAAATACATTGAGAAGACTGATGGGGCGGTAACTAGTGGGCTCACTCTTGGGTTTGCCGGGTTTGGGGATACCGATAACGGTGGCTTGTTTCCAAGCTTGCGGAAAGATGTTATTACTCAGAGCGCCATTGAAGATGGCGGTCATGAGGACTATGAGCGGGGCGGAAAAGTGTTTGATCACCTTATTGGTGATACCGTCTGAGCCGGGGGCTTTCCTAGGTTTGAGTTTCCTCACTATCGTGTGGACCTCGTCTACGGTGATGGGGGGTAAGGGGTCGTCGGGGTCTTCATCGGGTGGGAGGGTGGCCCTACGTTCGACCTCGCGATCCACCTTGGAAAGATGGACCGGGTCTGCGGGTTGGGTGCTGGGAGTACATTGGGCTTCTAGACTGTCGGCTAGACATTCGGACTTTTCGTCGTCTTCAAAGGCCGGCCTTTGGTTCGGACGATTGAGAGGGGGAGTTGAAGCTACACAATCGGATTTCAGATTACGTTGCAATTGCCAGAAGGCCAGATGGGATGGCTCTAAGTCGCTCAATATCTTGTCCCAGCGGGCTTCCCGAACCTCCCGTACACGTTTCTTTACAGCACGCTGTAGAGAACGCATATGGACGCGGTTAGCTTCGCAGGGAAAAGAGTCATAGGCACGGATGGACGCGTTCTTCTCCGTCAGCAGTTCGCGCACATCGTCCGGCAGCTTCCAGCGGTGTTCGTCCACCGCTGGAACCTGCCGTGAACACTCGTTCACCACGGACTGTACGTGACTGGTAAGGGAGTCGATCGCGCCCAGCGTGTCGGCAATCGTAACGATATCGTCAGGGATGGAATCTAAGTGAACGGACGAGGAAGACTTGAGGCGCTCCTCTAGTTTTCCCCAGTCCGTGACAGTTTTGGTCGGGGCGGGTTGACCAGGATCCGGGGGACCACCCCGGGGACCTAGGTGAAGGACTACGGGGCGGTGATCGGAGTCTAGCTCTTCATGCGTCTCTATAGAGCGTAGACCGAGGTTTACGTTCTCTAGAAGCGCTATTTCGAGGACATCGGGCTGATGGTCAGGGTTATGGGGGTAGTGAGTGGGACACATCGGGGCGATAACGTCGAATTCGAGCTCCGGGCTCAACTCTTCGAGGTTACGACCCGCGTGATTGTTGGAGTTGCAACACCACGAGAGATGTTTGGCGTTGAGGTCGCCCGCTATGATAACGGAACCTCCACCGAGGTCAAAGAGGGCTTTAAGATCGCTCCGGAGTTGGATCTTATTACTGGAGGGAGGATTATACACCGAGACGATTGTGATCGGCTGGTGTCCTGTCATGCCTAGTCTGCATATGGAAGTTTCCAGGAATTGGAGACCAGGAGGAGGGTCTAAGGGAGTGCAGTACAGGGAACGTTTGTAGTAGATGAGAGTACCACCGCCCCTACTACGGGTCCTGTCGTTGCGAACTAATTTATAGTTAGCAATTCCAGGGTTCCTGTTGTGGGGCTTGAGAAACGTTTCCTGCACTAAGAAGATGTCAATTTGATGATCACGCAAAAAGATTGCGATCTCATCTCGTTGACCGTTAACGCTGTTAGCGTTGAAGAAGCCTATTTTAAGGGATCGGGGCTTAATTCTACAGCTTTCTGTATCCATTGGAATTTATTGGATGAGGAAAATGACTATGTCATCTAGTTCGCAGAGGACATTGATGCGAGCGATTGGATCGCCTTGAGAGGCGTTCCAAGCGGAGACTATGTTTTTCGCCCACTGCGTATTGCAGGAGGAGAGGGTTTGGATAAGGCTCCTAAGGATCGTGTCCCTAAGGAGCACTTTAGTGGACGAGAGGGAAGTGGAGGGAGCAACCGCTGTCGGCGCTGGCCTGGGGGCGAGTGCGGGGGCGGGTGCGTGGGCAGTCTGTGATGTTGGGGGACTACGTGCAGCCTGTGAAGCAGCTAGCACTATAGTGGGAGCGGGGATAGTGGAGCTCATCAGGGCGGGGATAGCCGGGATTGGGGGTCTTGTGGTTGGTTGCTGTTGCTGGGGCAACTGGGTAGTGGGCCTTAAGGCGGGGAACGCCTGCTGATGGTTCAGCGCGTTCCATGGGGACGGCCTTTGGGGACTGAGGCGGGCGGGGAGTTGGGAAGAAAGAGGGGGAGCCGTGGAGGGACTCTCTCTTTGGTGACGGTCGGCTGAGCGTTTAGCCAGCTTAGGGTTGCGCTGTTTTGGCGCTTTGGCACACCCGCGATAATTCGCCGGGTGACCAGACTCGCCGCATAAAACGCAACTAGGGGGCTCAAGGCATAGGGACCTATCTTTTGGGCGTTCGCAGTCGCTAGTGCCGTGGTCGCCCAGGCACTTGACGCACCTGGGTTTCGCATAGCAGTTACGCTGCGAGTGGCCATAAAGCTGGCAACGGTGACATTGACCAGGGGGACCGGACTTGTTGGGGCGCTCGACGCTTATGCCAGACAGGTGGCATAAGGTCTTAATATTATAGACGGCCTTAGACTCGTCTGAAGGCTCGCATACTGCGAGGACCATGTCGTAGGGGGTGCCACCGCGGCCGCGGTGCATGCGGTGGACTTCCAAGGCGGGGATGTTTTGCGACTTAAGGTCGCTGAGGATGGCGTCGGAGTCAATCTCCTTGGGGATGCCGCGGATAACGACTCTGATAAGTCGTTCATCAGGAAGGGCAAAAGTGTGGAACGACACACTTTTTTCTCTGAGCATACGCGTAAGATCGCGGAAGTCTTTGGAGGTGGGTACTAAGACTTTAATGCCCTGTTGGGTGGTGCGGGCGCTAAGATAGTTGATCTTGCGATCAACACACATCTTGGACACATCTGTCCACTTCGCCTTGTCCTGAATGTACAGAGGCGGAGGAGAGGGCTCTTTCCTCGGAGCCGAGGTTTTCGAGCCGGTGACGGGACGGGGAGAAGAGGGACGACTGGCCTGCGGGGAGGTAGTCGGGACGGGACTATGGGAGGCAGCCGACGCGGGGGTCGCAACGGTTGTCTTGGGGGTTTTGGCCGGGACTTGGCTGGAGGAGGCCGCTTTGGATTTGCGGGCACGCTTTTTCCCCTTTCCGGCTACGGTAGTATAGCCTTCGGAGGAAGAAGCAGACGAGTAAGATTCTGATTCGATGTCAGATTCAGGGGAGTGGGGCTCTGACGTATCCATGGATGACATCATCTCAAGAACATGGCGGAGGGACGGGGCAGGGGTATTTTGGTTCTCAGAACCCGCAGCTGCAGAGTGCAGGTGCGGAATTTCTATTGTCTGCGGAGACAATGGACCGGGAGAGAATGGCGGAAGCGATAAAAGGCTCGGAATGCCATTGTTCTCGTCGAACAATGGCTCTCCTTCGCCGAAATAATCATTGTCGTTATCGCAGGTGGGCGACAAGGGATTAGTAGTGTCCCTTATGGGCCCACTACTAGGAATTCGAGCGCCGTATTTGGCAATAAATTCGGGGTCCTTTAAAAGTTCCCGGAAGAACGCTAATAACACAGCGTCAGACATCTCGGAAAAGATGCCTGAGCCGTGTGTAAAAATGGAGGATAAGCTTAATAAAAACGCGGCGCGCACATGTACGCGACTATTTTTAGTAACGGCCTATTGATCCTAACTATTTAATTTAAAAACGCGGCCCCGGGTTGGATGGGCCCGGGGTGTGTGAAAACCCTCCCTGTCGGGTATAGACAGGGAGGTTGAGTGCCTATTGGTGAGCCCTAAGCTTGTAATCCCGTCGCCAGTCTTATTGTGCGAACGGGTTCCTAAGTCTCTAGTGAGGTGCAATACTAGAGAGTGCTAGATGGGAGAGAACGGGGTTAGAGCTAGCGTCGACTAGGAGACCCCCCAAGGCCGGTGGTACTAGCTCCTTCCAATTTTCGCCTTGCCCTGAAGGGGCGCAGCTGGTGTATTGGGTCAACACCCGCTCGGTTTCGTTAACACTGCAAAGTATCAGCCGAGGACCACGAAACTGTGGATTTTCCCTGAAGGGGCACACGCGTTTGACAAAGAAATAGGCGTTCAGCCACCGCCTTGAAAAAGGCAGCTTTTGAACTTATAGTCGTGAAGTGGAGAACACTACGGCGGGGCGTAGCGATATTCGTGAACGAGCACGTCGAGAAAGTACGCAGCGCGAGTTGCGGCACGTCCGTCCTCAGCGAGCGTCGGAGCGCGAATGATAATTCATTGAATAAGTATGGACAGTTTTGGTTTGAATTTAGCTTCTCACGCTACAGACAGTACCAACACCGCTTACGTTTACCACCACATTACTCAAGTAAACTTTAAAAAATGACTGTTATAAACAGCTTACATTTTTGCTGTATGTTACTATAATGGTGGAAACAATAAAGAATGTTGTATAATAATAATTAAGTATAACATATGCTTAGGTTGAAGAGAAAATCTTGAGGTAAAAGCGTTTAAGGAATACCGCAACATTTTGTTCCCAAAAGTGTCGTAAGCTCAGTAGTGAGACGCCGACCTTATCGCGGTTCACGCCTCAATAGACGGCCACCCACTGAAATATGACGGTGTTCGCACCTCGTTACCCACACATGCCCTGACAAAGAAAAATGAACCCTATTACCGTAACATAAGGAGTTAACGTATGCATACATAAAGTTGTTCAGTTCGTGACTTTGAAAGTTTGTTTTGTGAATACGATTTAATTTTGTAGGCACTTGTAAATCAAGTTAAAATTATTGATAAGTGAATTGTTTGTTTTGACTTTTGTTACCATAGGCTAATGTTTATTGGTAAACGTGAAATTTTTACAATGCAATAACAGCATTAGATCCTTTCTTGTTCTAATAAACTTTGGTTTTGGACACAAAAGAAAATCTTAGCTTCAGTTTGGAAGCCACTAGCCGTTCGAACATCAGTCTTCGTGGTAGTTTTGGATACCGGAGTCGAGTTTCGAAAGTATGTTTTTTTGTACCTGAACAATGGCTGTGTACCTTTTTAATCTGTTGTTAAGATTTTCTGACGTGAAAATAAACTAAAAGATTTCTTCATTTAATTTGAATAAGTAATTCTACTATCATTTTTAGAAAAGGCTGTCTATTTACACCTGGAACTAATTCTAAGAACTGCTCACAAGTGCTCCAGCACTTACCATTTGAATAACTGTCGATTTTTTAAGTTCTCAAAAGCTCTTCTATTCAAAGCTATTTTCTTCACCGCTTTAACGGGATAATAAATATCATTTAGCAAAACTGATGTAAAAAAATACCCCGAAAAGCTAAAGCTTTAACAAACGTTATGGCAGACCCAATAACACTTCACAAACCCAAATTGCAAAAATTATATGAAAAACGCAAATGAAAAACATTACCAACATCACCGAGGACCATTCCCGACTCAATTTAACTGGATACGTTTGTTAGTGAATATATTACCACACTAACGATACCATTGCTGCAGCGAATAATATACCTTATTCCGTAGCCCTAGAGCATGTAGCAAATTAAGGAGTGTGGTGGTAAGTAGGTAAATATACATCATCCACAATTATTGGCGCACACCACATTATTAGAGGAACGAAGATAAACGACGCTCCTACGTGGACTGGCCCCAGGCTTAGTTCTAATATTTCGTAGGAAGCAGTTTTTGTACGCCAACCTCGTGCGAGGTATTAAGACGGGTAATTTTCTGGTGATGAAGAAAAAATATAAACGGTTAATGGGTACTACAGTGCTTTGGCAATGAAAGCGATCATATTACCTATTCTAAGAAAAGACCCTATTATGTACGGGCCTATCCATCTGCTTCATAGGAGTCGATAGAGGGTCTCAGGCATCTAAATACGCCGGACCAAAAACTGCCTGGTAGCAAAAACACTATGCAAAATTTTGATTCGGATCGTGAATTTCAGAAGATAGGTAGTCGCTCTGGTTCGTTTATAGACCAAGGAAAGTAGGCTAAGTCAACAAAATCAAAACTGATATATTCAGTAGAACCGGAATATTCTTTATCCATGACGAGTTTCTTGATTCAGTCAGAGCAACTTTAGACTAGCCTCCAGACTGTTTGTTACTTTATTTATCAGAATAAACTGAATTGCTTTCTTTCTAAGTACTTGCCACAGTAAATGATGATGCGCCGAATACCTAATTATCGAAGTGCTGTAATATTTTCCTTGCGACAGCTAATAATACTAAATATCCTGTATAAGCTCGTGACATCAGCTGACGCAGCTGTATTCTGAAGACGCCGTCACGAGGTTATTACGTCAGAAGGTTATTACGTTAACGAAGACAAACGGTCGGCATGACGCGAATATGAACTGCATGCCATGTGGGAAGAAGTCTTGAGAGGCAGCGGAAAAATAAGTTTTGTGAATAGGTTTGATAACCGTGAAGGCAATTCATAAAGTCAAAAGCACTACAATTAAAACACGACTTTTAGTAAAAGCAGATGTGAGAGAGAAAATAAGCAAGAAACCTAGGTGGAGGTGGAGCAAAAGTGAAATCTGGGCCGTACACAAACATTTAATGACGTAGACTTAACTCTGCTCAGATAGTTGATAAAGAGTCGTCTGCTGAAAAGAAAAAACGAAGAATAAGACAGATAAGGATAGCACACAGTTTGCTAATTCACGTAATTTTATGACGCGTTGATCAAGTAGCAGTGACGCTGCAGTTAACTGCGTGTACTCGCGAGCTTATTGTATTTGACAGCTCAGCGATCGCCTTTAAAGAGACTTTGGAAAGCGTTGTTTTGATCGAAACTTAATTGCAACTACACTACAACTGAACTTCTTTAATCAGGTGAATCAGGCCCTAGGTCCTAAATAAGACCAACATTAAGATATAGCATAGGAACTTAATATTAAAATTATAATTATTATCTATACGGCAATTGAGGAACTTCTAAATGATGTGCCATTTATTTTACCCTCCGTATAACTAATTAAAATCTTTCGACTACGCAAAACAAGTAATTGCTTTTCAAATTATAATAAGTCAGTCAAATGGAATATTTTAACGAAACACGTGTACAATATAAATAACTCAAAGGGAATTTGAAAAGATACGTCATCCTAACATTTATCCGTAGTCGTCGTCCTAGTCGACTTCAGTTTTGAACATAAGCCTCTTCTATTGTTCTCCATTGCTAGAGGTGGCGTTTTGTCTTCTTTAGGATTGATTTTGATTTCATTTATTCGTATTATTATTTTTATACATATACATATTAATTTACTTTTTAGATATTTGTGTAAAAATTAAATATATAAAAATATAAAAAATTGTAACGGGATCGGGAACTAGGCTATTGGTGGTCAGGACCTCAGAGAGAGGAGCTTCTTAACAATATCAGCGCTTTCTGTATCAGGCCCAGGCCCTCGATCGAGCCGAACAACGAGAGCCTTATCAGAAGTTGGTCGAGATTCCTGTATAAACCATTGATCATAACTGCTATCGGCACAATAACTGCTGAATCAACCTCCCACATGGCGACAACCTCGTGTGCCAAGTTTTGATATTTAATTTCTTTATCTTTCTCGGCTTTAACAAGGTTCTAGTCCTGTGGAACTGTGATGTCAGCAATCATTGCGAGACGCTCTGATTGATCTATCACCACTATGTCAGGCTTAATGGCAACAATAGTCTTGTCGGTGACATCGATCCCAGTACAATGTGACATGACCATTTTCGAGAACTGGATCGGGCACATCCGCTATTTAAGAACACGTTGCTGGTGAATAATCCTATCCACTAGGTTGTGCTACTAGTGGACATATCGAGTTTGGGTTCGTTTGATCTGTTTTGATGAGTTCTTTTTAAAACGTATGGTGACAAAGGTCTTACGATGGAGCTGAAAGGTGGGTACAGGAATCTCATGGCTACGAGTACACATATAGAGTTTGAGCTCGATTGATTTGATTAGATGAGATCTTTCTATTGGATACGACTGCGGTACCTTATTGAAATAATCACTTTCTCCGTCTCAAACGTAAGATTTTGATGTGATGACTTAAAAGTAAAAATTAAATTATAATTTCAAAAACTAAAAAAACACGGTTCTGTTTTTGTACCTACTAAAATGTTAAAGATAATATTAATGATCACCTTCTTTAATATTGTTTCGTGGCTGGTTCTAAAATCTTTTTACAAGGTGGAAGTTAACGAAAATAGGACGTTTTAAATTTATAATTTTATACCAGAATACGCCACACTCTTTTACTTTTTTAAACTAAGGTGAGCAGAATAGATTCTAATGTCAGATCAAATTTTTACAGGCAACTACTTATTATTTTTAACTTTTTAGTACTAAACAGTAGCGTCTTTTTTAGTTTTGGAAACAATCATTTTAAATCCTCTACTTTGGCTGTCCTGGTTGATATCTGAAGAGTTTCTAATACAAAACGTCAATTTATCATCATATCATAATGTTTTATACAAGGTTAGTCAGAAAGGGAGTACTAATCCGAAAGGGTGTTAAAGTACCCAATGAGTTACTTTTGTTCTACCACTTTCCCCAAAAGTCAGTAGTTTAAGAGAAATAGCTGTTCAAAAGTTACATAAAAAATATTTTAAAATTTATCTATCCTCAGCTTTGATCAGCTGTGTTTTAGGCAGCCATTTTAGGTCACATTTGGCGTCACGAACGGAGACGAAGAATATTTGAAAAAAACTAAAATAAAAAATATTTTACATGGAAATGGAATGGAAATTTTGAAATTTTAACACTTACTTTAAAACCGTCATCAATAATACTTTAAGTGGCCCGCAGATTAGTACCCCCTTTCCGACTAACCTTGCATATTGTCTTTTCTTTGTTTTGAACGTCTTTTGTAGTGAGATATTGAACCCCTTTAACCGGTTTGCTGCCAACTCCGCATAAAACAATTAAAAATCTATTGTTTTATGAGTGGCAGTCAAAGCGTTAACCCGTTTTCTTTCCTTTCTCTGTCTTTCCAATATTTAAGCATTTTCTACTGTATATCTCCAAGATGCCGTATACCGCTGTTTGCTCGCTTCTTACACCTACAGCTTTCCATCCACCGTTCATATACATAATTTATCAATCATTTATCACGCAGCGACCGCGCAGCGTAAAGCTACAGCTCGTTTCGCCAAATTGGCCGGACGCTAATGAAAATTGAAAATTGGTTCAGAACACCGATCAGTTTTCTCTCTGATGATGACGTGATGTGGAAATGATGTGTCAACTTTTTCCTGTGTCCATTAAATTTTTTAGCTGGGTCATTATATTACACTAGCTTTTGCCCACAGCTTCGCTTGCGTGAAATTTACAAACTTTCAACACTTATTTCACCCCCTTAAACGCTGAAACACCTGTACATTTATTTTTAACCAGAAAGCTTAGTATTTAATTTCATGCTTCTTACTTAAAAAATGACGGTCTTACATCCAAACTTAAATACCCTATTTCAATCCCCTTAAGGGTTGAATTTCGGAAAATCCCTTCTGAGTGGATGCCTACGTTACAAAAGGTACCTACTGTCAAAATTTCAAGTTTCTAACCTCAGCGGTGTAGGCTGTGCGTTGATAGATCAGTCAGTCAGTCAGTCAGCTTCTCCTTTTATATATATATAGATTTTGCATATAGGATACATGAACTCTGCTACGGTAAGAACAGCTGCTTCTAGTTTTGCAGGTACCAATAATATCGTAACAAGAAAATATATCCGCATATATTATGACCGTTTATAAAAAAGCCAAAACATCAACCACCTAAGTCAGTAAAGTTACAAAAGCATAATAATAAGTAGGGAGGTACGCGTCTTCCCTCATATAATAGGTTTGTAATAGGTTATGAATCCACAACTCCACGTTACCGATATTGAGAGGTTTTATGTACTTAAAATGTGTTCAGGGCTCAGTGGAGTGGAGCTTATAAGTGACGCAGTGAACAGACCATTGAACACAGGTTGAGCAGGAATCGCTGATATGTTAGTGCCGAGAGGAGTTGTTTAGTAAACATAAACATAACATCATGCCTTATTCCTCAAAGGGTTGGCAGAGGTGCATAGTACACCCTCATTTCGCCGTTATGTTTAATCCCATGTAATAGGGGGCGAGCCTATTACCAGCAACCGGCACAAATCCGGGCTGCTACTGAGAAATTCCTCACGGAAAAACCCTATAACACTTTCCCCGACCTGGGAATTGGCCGGACCTCACGCTCAGCAGTTGCGCTTGCTACTGCTAGACCAACGAGGCAGTCGTGAGATGTTTAATATACCTGTAAACAGGCTTACTTTTAGTTGAAAGTGTATGCCACGGAACCATAATATGAGACCTGTAATTTTCTGCTACAGTTGACCTGCTCTATTCTTCAGAGAAAGTATCATACAAAAGATAAGTAATTTTTAAACGTCAATAGCAAAATAGACCACCTGTGCTGGATAGAAGAAGCAACGGAACAAACCTCTATTCGTCATAAAATAGTATTTTTATGTTAAACTACGTTTAAAAAAAACGTTGTTATTGTATTATAACTTTCGTGAGACACATTCATATTTATGATTAGTTGCGGTTTACTCACGTGCATTTCTCGGAATTGCCCGACTAGTTTCGGATCCAAACAGAGCCTTTCATCATGAGCTGATCACGCGGCGAGATCGCGAGTCGAACTGCACTGAAACTAGTCGGGCAATACCGAAAAATGCACGTGAGTAAACCGTAACTAATCATAGATAAAAACGTTGTTCACAAAAATGTTTAAAACTAAACGAACAGAATCCCTTATCTCAAAAATTAATAGACTTGAGTTAGTCCCAGTTAAAAGCCCATCAGTCACCAACGGACGGCAAAGCGCCGATGCGATGTAAGTATTAATCTGGCCCGCAGGATTTCAGCCTGAGTCTGAACGCTAAACGACTAGCACACAGAATGTGATATGACGTCAGAAGCTGATATCTGAGCGCTCTTTGTGTCGTCATCGCTTTAAATTCACATTTCGAATGGGTCTCGTTTGTTCCTTTTGATTATTTTGTGCTCTGTGTGGGTTGAACATTAATAAATATTTAAATCTTTTTTTAGATTAATAAAGTACAACTTTTTAGGAATATTAGCCATGAGTTGTGCTCCTTTATGAGCTACCTGTTACCTTAAGTTAAGCATATTTAGAGTGCCTATCCCTTCAATAATTGTAAATATTTAGACTACATAATGATCATTAATTGTTAATCGCCAGTAAACGCCTTATTAATTCGGCTATTGTGGCTTATATAAAAAATATATTTTTGTCATTTTCCATTAATACCTCCCCCAAAACCCTAAATAACCTATCCGATGACAACGCTAATGTATCAATAGAACCTCTAGGAGTTTATCGTGGTGAATAAATGAGGCGGCGTTGAACCATCCGTCACGCAATATTCACGGGCTGATGCCTCCGTACGGAGTCGTTTCGTCGTCGGACAAGCATCACGCTAATCCCCTGGGCGAGGGCAGGCATTAATTCATTCAGAACCAATGACGCGTAAGGGTCAGACAAGATTAACGAGCTATAAATTTGGGGTTTAAACCGTTTGTATAGAGATGTCCGGTCGGCTTAGTGCGGTGCAGTGGAGTTCGGCGTGAGAACTAGACTTTACGGTGAAGGTATTTTTGAATGGTCTATTCCACTATGATTACCTGGGAGATATTACATTCGTGATTACAGCCTTATATCCTATCCCATCCCATCATGATCATTCATCTTTTACATCCTTGTTCTACACACTGCCGAGAGTATTCACATCGGGGACAGGATCACAGGGTAATATGCTATGGAGTTCTTCTTCTCTGGTGTCGGACAAGCCATACGAGATTAGAAAATGCCGTTTTGAAAAAATTTGGCGAGACTGACTGGCCAGCGTGCTCCGGAAGTACTTGAGTATCGTCACTTGCGGAAGCTCGTTTAATGGAGTACATAATAATTAGAGCTTCTAATCAACAGAAAAAAAAACCAATCTCGAAGACCGTTGTCAGAAGAAGAAGACGATCACCGATTACCATTTTGTGACCGCCACTTCAATAAAAACAACAGCCACAAATAACTGCTTTAACCAGTTGAAGATTGCAGCTTTGATCAGTTACAGAAGAAGGTTACCTACCTCAGTCCAGGAACATCAGATACCGGAGCTCCATCCTCTGAGAGCCAGGATATGATTGGGGCCGGTGTACCATGCGCTGCACACGAGACTCTGGCACCAGTGCTGTTAGAGAATGACAGCCGTGGCGGAGGCTCCATCAGAAAAAGTAGCTGGCATGATGACGGTGACACTGTGGGAGAAAAGAAAGTATTAATAAAACTGGTAAAAGTTAAAGAAGACACAAACATATACAACGTGTTACAAAAATACTCCTAAAGCCGAAAAGGGATTAAAAGGTCCCTTGTAAAAAGTCTATTGGCAATATTTTAAAATAAAATTAAGACCTAAAAAACTAATTTGGTCAAATCATAAAATAAAATCATCACTGAAACGCAACCCTGAAAACATAAAAGACAAAAGTAGATTACTCAAAAAGTTATTTACATTCTTACCTAATTTCCTCTGAGAAGTAAATGACAACAACCATAAAAGACTACTTGATTAACATTTTATTTTTAAGGGTTATTATGTAACACGTTGTATATGTTGGTTGTAATGGCTAAAAGGATTTCAAATGAATGTTCAATACAAGCAGACCCAGTAGGTGCTTTTATAATAAAATACCATACGATAACGACGCTATAAAAAGGACGATAGCTCAGTACGCGAGTATTTTTAACCGACTTCAAAAAGGAGGAGGTTCTCAATTCGGTTGTATTTTTTTTTTTTTATTTTTTTTTTTATGTTTGTTACCTCATATCTCCGTCATTTATGAACCGATTTGAAAAATTCTTTCTTTGTTCGAAAGGGTATACTTTCCGATTGGTCCCATATAAATTTTGTTATGATTAGACCATGAACTTCAGAGATATGGAACGGAACTCCTCATCGGATCAAAGCAAAATTCTCAAATTACTAATATTGCTTTGTATATAATTGTTGTTGGGAACTGACTACTGGAAAAGAGGAGGGGGTGCATGTCCCCCCCTCCCCCCCTTTTGAATGTTTTCATTAAATCGTGTAAGGTATCATTTGAAAGGACTTTTTATGCCCGACTACGTCAAAGCCAAAAAGAAGGGTTATGAAGAAGGGGGTTAAAATTATGACACTAAAAGGTATTTAATAAAAAATAAACTTTAAAAAAAAAGTAAAAACCGACTTCAAAGAAATACTAAAAGGAGTAAAATAATTACCATAATATAAAATTAACAGTTTCAGAAGTCGGTGCAACTCTACACTGAAGCAAAAAGAAGCCACCGACTTCTGAAACAGTTAATTTTATATTATGGTAATTATTTTACTCCTTTTAGTATTTCTTTGAAGTCGGTTTTTACTTTTTTTTTAAAGTTTATTTTTTTAATATAAGATTTCACGAAGACTCATGTCGTGGTCGTCCATAATATGACTGTGTCATCGAAAATGAAAACCATCTTCATACAACGAAACGTTTTCTTATCGTGATGGATAATAAAAACGTCCATTGTATCAGATAAATACATTAAAGGATAAATTTTATTTTTCATAGGTCATTTCCGTTTTATCGAAAATTAATTTGAGCAATTTTTAAGCTTGCTGCACGTAGGTTATGACAAATAGATACAGCCAAAAAAAAACCTATTACTTATCTGCACCATAATACAGGAACAGATAAAATATAAATAGAGTTTACTGCCCAAACACCAGTTAAGATACAATAGTTTGCTTTTATTACATCAAACTTTAGATCGTAACAAATATATGTCATCTTACTAATATGTACACCGACACCTAAAGAACACCAAAGTTTACCTAGCAGACATAAATAAGTTCTTCAAAGAAAAGTTTCTCTGTGTATTCACCTAATTCTTCTGAACAGCTCGCTAATGGCCACGATCACGCGATTTACTCGCAGTAGGAAACATTCAGTAACATAAAACGTAACAACCACTTCCCTTTTAGGACCTCATAAACTACCATTCGTAATACGTCTTCATCCTAATTTCGGTGATTGAAACGAGCGTGTAACAGCTACAGCAACACAATTACCCTTACAAGGTTGCCAATAATTGGCCTCGTCTTAATTATTTGTCAGAAAATTATTAACTCCTACATCGTAAGCGTTTCATTTGATAAAATAAAAGGCAGTTTCAAACAGTAACTCAATTAATGTGAGCCGAACGGCGTAAACAATTAGACGTGCGGAGACGCGAGGCGGCGCGGTGTGGTGTGGTGCGATCCTGAATATTAGCATGTGTCAGTTGACGACGAGTGTACGTAATTAGCAGCTGCCGACGAACTCGTATGAGTTATTGGATGTGCCTTTTGATTACGAGTCAAAGGGAGTCGTGGTGTATATTCGCGCATACTGCGGTTCATTAGGATGGCAGTCTGAAATACCGTTTTGTTTAAAAGTAAGCGTGTACACAAATCACAGCTCTGATGAACAGCAGTCACAATACGTGCCAAAGCAAGTATGAAGTGCGTTTGGCATAATATTGTGGTTTACTAGTTGCCAGTCCGTTGCCTTTCACTGTAAAAGCTTTTGACGACTTGCACGGGATGGTATAGAAAAAGATTATCCGAATTCACTAGATTTGATTAATCATAATTTTGTTAGAAAACATTCTTTCAGAAAGATTAATTATAGAACAAGACTTGCTTAGACAAAATGTCAAGCTAAGAATAGAAAACGTGACAGATTCTCTCAAATATTTATTTCGAACATAATTAAACAAAAACAAATTGTACCAAAGCACCTGGCCTAAACATTTCGGCTTCCAGATTTATGAGTGTCGCGTGCAGAGAACCGCACCTTAATCTTACGATACAGCTATACACAATGCGCTGGCATCTGGTATTCTAGCAATTCGTTACTCCATGTTCACGTAGCTTTATTAAAATTCCAGTGCTGCGTCACTTTGTCGTGCGACCGCGCTAATTGTCGCAAGTCGCGCAACAATTCGCGACGGAATCCTCTTTGACGAGACTCCTTTGATGTACACTTATTATTTATTATAAGACGTTGTGTAAATTAGTTAGAGTTGCTATTTCTTCGCAAACCGCGGCTTCGTGTTTATTTAGATGAAGTTTGTTGATTTTTGCATAGCTTGTTTTAGGTAATGGGAAACCATTTTAATTTAATTTTATAAATTGGTATTTGTTGACTTATTTGTTGAAATTTAAATCCTAACTAATATTATAAATGCGAAAGTAAGTCTGTTTGTTACCTTTTCAACCCTAAACCACTGAACCGATCATCCTGAAATTTTGCATGTACGTTGTTAAGTGTACAGAAACGGACATAGGGTATCTTTCATCCCGAAAAAAAGTACTGTTCTCGAGGAAAACAATAATAACGTTCATAGATGGCGCCACGTGTCTTTCGAATCACAATTGAATTATATTATTATAGAAACTTTAGTAGTGTGTTAAGAGTTTTTTTTGAGCTAATTTAACGCGAGTGAACTGGTGAGCTCTCATTACACATCGAGACCCCTCTTTGTCTCAGAGAGGACGTTAAACCGTTGGTCCCGGGTGTCATACGAATACCGAAGATAGTCTTTACGGGTAGTCAGAAGCCTGAAAGTCTGAAAACAGGTCTAACCTTAAGGCCTCTACACCCGGCGGGTTATTGCAGCCAGCAAACAAGACGCAAAATAAGCCCGGCGGCGTAACCCGCCGGGTAAAGCCGCCGGCGCCGGCGGCTTTGATGTGTAGAGGCCTTTTGGATGTCGGCATTGCGCAGTAACTGGGTTGCGGTGGTCTGATGGCAGTCGCTCCACAATGCAGCCGCATCTGGTTAGAGTGGAAGCTAACCCCAACATAGTTGGAGAAAGGCTAGGCAGAACAATATAACTTATGACTACATAAACAATTTTACGTTCAACGCTCGTCTTAGCTGCTGTGCAAAAAAAAACTTAAAAAAAGTAAAAACCGACTTTAAAAAAAACTAAACGGAGTAAAATAATTATCATTTAATAAAACTATCAGTTTCAGAAGTCGGTGCATTCAATTTGTTTCAGCGAAGAACACCGACTTCTGAAACTGGTAGTTTTATTAAATGATAATTATTTTACTCCGTTTAGTTTTTTTGAAGTCGGTTTTAACTCTTTTAAAGATATTTTATTTTATACTTTTTAGTGCCACAAATTACAATTACAATAGTGTACAAATTCTCGAACCAGCACTACAACTAGAACGTCGTCTACATACGATTTGTGTTTTTTTTTGTTTTTGTTGATTTTTTCAAAAAGTGCTGAATCAAATTCATTAAAATTTATATGGGACCACCTCTGAAGTATGGCCTACCAAAACAAAAAAAAAACATCAAAATCCATTCATAATTGGCGGAGATATCGAGTAACAAACACACAAAAAAAAAAAACAAAAAAAACATTCAGACGAATTGAGAACCTCCTCCTTTTTGAAGTCGGTTAAAAAGGGACGCACACATGAATAATACTACCTTGCATAGATATTTGCTGGTTTCCTCCATGACTAACTAATTTGTCGCGGTCATGTGTACGTTCTACGTTATAAAATATTTTCTTTTAAGTCATTAATAAAACTTAATAAATCTCGATTCCCACGTACGTACCGTGGCAAATAAAATAAATTACGCTACAATAACTAACATCTACATGAAGAGCTGACTTTAATATAGTGTGGGGAAGGAACTAAATAAAACGAAATTACACGTACTGCGGCTTACAGCGGCTTAGGCCAGCCACCACTCAAATTTACTGGCCGTCTCCGCGACTATAAAAAGAGCATTTGAGCGTGTTACGCGAACGTAAAATATACGAGCTCCTGGGCTAACGCCTCTGATAGTGTTGTGAAAACTTACGCGCATAATAATATCGATCATCACTACGATGTTCGATATTATTTATAAGTTTTTATGACGAAATGATGAGCAGTTATAGATGGATTTTTGTATATTTATAGAGGGAAAGTAAGCAGACATGGAATAATATACCTAATATGAAATAACAATCAATTTTAATTGTTATGTTATGTATAATATAATCCACCAAACAAGACGTCCGTGACCGATGGATATGATAACTGATCTCCTCATCATCACATGCCTTTACGTCTTTTACACACGAATTCAACAGCTGATTTATCTCAATATAGACGTTTTAGTATTAACACAGAAGCTGCTAGTCAACCACCTAATTGACACCTTTATTTGTTTGGCATAGAAAAACAAGCATTTTTTTTAGGCAGTACAATGCTACCATTGTTATTGAATAAACACGTCCATATAGGCTCGTCTAAAGTCACAGCATAAAGCTGAGCAACGACCCAAATTCTTATGTGCCATGCGACGCGCAAATTCAAGTATTCAATTATTTTGATGTATTTTTATTGATAAGATGTCTACTTAGAATAAGTACTAAAGCATAGAAGCCGCCTCAGTACTTGAAAAACGTACAGGGGCATCTGTCAAATAAGAGCTATTTCGAGATTTTGAGCCAAAGCCAAGCTACCAAATTAAATAGCCCGCCACTAGTACCGCCTGTCAGACGGCAACGACATTTTAAATTTTGTCGTATAATACTTGTGTCAGTGGCGCGGTGATTTGAAAAAATATTTTAGTCTAGAATTTATATTTAATTAATTGTGTTTTGTATATGTGCACATTGTTCTTATATATAAGAGTGTGCGCTACGTCCTGAATAGTAAAAAAATGTAAATCTCGCAAGGGATGTACAAAAAATCAAAGTGAAAATATCAGTTTCCACAAGTACGTAGTATTTTTATGTTTATTCATGGATTTTCCTTTAAATATATTTGATTATACATTAAATAAGTAAAAGTAAGACATTACCTTTTAGAAGAAGTAAATAAATAAGTATAAACTATCTAAATCTTATCTATTTATCAATATGAATATTCGCCAAAGAAATTATTAAAGGGGTGCGAAAATTGTATCGATAAATCTATCGACAACGTGATTTTTGTGTTAGGTTTAATTAATTAGGTATTTATACTTTTTTTTTCATTTAGGTTTCCCTGTGACGAATATTTTCGAAATAAATTGATTGCCGTGGTAGCTCACGAAATTGGTTGGGTTCCAAGAAAGCACCACAGAATTTGCTCCAGCCATTTCACTTTATCTTCTTTTACTCGTTCTGGCAAATGGCGGAGACTGAAGGAGGACTCTATACCAACATTATACCTTCAATCTAAATTTAAAAGCCTAAGTTCTTATTGAATTGCATGTCTACAGGAAATAAAAGAATTCGAGTAATTTCTTTAAAAAAAATTGGGACAGATTAACCCCGCACTGGATTTAGCTTGACTGAAAATAAAAAAATAAAAATCTTTTTTTTCTTGCAACATTACGTTCGACATCTTCTTTCGGCCATTCATACAATAGACTATTTCAGATAATATTTCATTGTCTTGTTTATCTTTCAAATAAATGCTGTTAATACAGTCGTAATCTTCAAGCCTGATAGATTAGGAGAACAGTGAATCTAAACAAAATTAACGTATTAAATAAACGATGATTAACTTACTTCTCAATTAGTTTGCATTTGGTGCCACTAAATTTTACACCTCTTTACCGTAATTATCTTTAAAATCTTGTATTTTTAGGGATGCAGTTTTTTTTATAGATAGAGTGATTCAAGAGGAAGGTTTTAAGCTATTAAACGTACACGTGCGAAGCCGGGGCGGGTCGCTAGTTATATATAAAACAATCATTATTTTGTTTAAAATTTCCAGCGCCTCGAAATTGACAACTTACCTGAGACCACGTGGCGCCGTTCTAGTGACAGAAAAAAACGTGCATGTCCAAGTACATTAGAGTGCGCGCAAGATAAGTCTGCGCGCGGCTGAAATTGGAACTAATCATGGTCCACCAAAGTGTGTGCCGTTTTATTAATTTTGATAGTAGAACTACATGACTGTAGGAATTTTTAACGGGAAAAATATGTTTAGCGATAAAAAAGATTAACTTAAAAAGCGGTAATTTGAACTTCTGCGATGATTGCAACGTTGAGGACGCCCTCAGTCGCGCGCAGAGTTATCTTGCGCGCACTCTACAAGGAATACTCAATAATAATGTATTTGACTTTTGTGAAGCTTTTAGTAATTGCAAATTAAATAATAGACATTTATAGTTAAACGATGACTTTATTTATTGATAGCGATAATAACAGGACCAGTCGAAGTGATGATGCTCGGGAGAGGCCTATGTCCAGCAGTGGGCATCTTTCGGCTGAATAATAATGATATTATAACTTTACTTTTGTCATTATAACTTTCTAAGAAGTAAGTATTTATATGTACTATGGCAATATCCGGCATGGCTGTTATTTGGTTAACACAATCATAGTCACCTTCTTTCGGCCTTGCAATACCACTTCAGATATTTCGTAATATACATTATAGGTACGATGACTTTATTTTATCGATAGCTATAGTCTAATAGTGTGAATACCCTCATCCCTAGTCTCTGTACAAAAGGTTACAAAATTATTTTTTACGGCCTGTCAAAAGTTTATCTTTCTCGCTCTGACAACAGCGAGTCCGCCATATGAGTAAATAGCATGGCTATATTTTGATTCGTTTATGCTAAGTAGCGCTCCTTCTATGCTTTAGTACTTATTCTAAGGATGTCTAGGTAACCACAGACTAAATATGCAAACGTGATTTGTGCATAGATTACAAATTAAGTCACTGTTTTATTTTTTATTGTTTTGTGTTTGGGTTGCCAGGCAATTATATGTTTAAATTAAGAAATTGTTAGTTTTAAGAATAATTATGTTTTTAATTTTAAGTATGCTTGATGCTTGTGCGTCTGTTTGGACGTAGGAATAAATACTTTTTCTTTCTTTTTCTTTCATATAAAACATCACTGCTTATTCATCGAATCGTTCCAAAAAATCGATATCAATTCGCCCCATCACCAACACAATACCAGGTGTTCCGATATTGTTTTATGGGAGTTCCAGTTTGAGGCAAATTGCATAACTTGGGCTACCTATGTGTTGATCGATTTTATGCCTAACAGATAAAAACTAAGGGAAATCAAGGTCGTAAACGAAACTGCTCGAGTTTGTATTTACGCACTCGATGGAGTAACGATCAAATGAGCCTTTCGGTTTTATATCTCATTTTGTCTTATGAGATGACATAACTTTAAACAGTACAGGGTGTAAACGAATTCATGTAGTTCCTTCTAACCGTGTGATCTACTGGTGACACAGATTTACCCAGCACTGGTTTTTACAGTTTATTTTTTATAAACAACCTTTTCTCTTTCTGAATCAATTTAGCGCCCCAAGTTAGTCGTACCCGACAGCTGTGTCGCCGTGCTTTCATTTATGCGTAGCATCGAAATGTTCTATGATATAAAACAAATAATATAAAAAAAAAACTTCTTTTGTTATTGAAACCTTATTACGTGGTTTAGACACGATCACTTACCAATACCGTTAAGACCTCTACACACCAAAGCCGCTGGCCCGGTTTCACCCGGCGGGTTATTGCAGCCAGCGAACATGATGCAAAACAAGCCCGGCGGCGTAGAACATGACCCAAAACAAGCCCGGCAGCGTGACCCGTGTAATGTAACAGACGGCCCTAGGATCTCCTGAGAGCACGTCTGCTACACCAGTTGTAAAGAATGTGTAGAGCATTCAATACCTAATACATAACATCAATAATAAAGTGCTTATACGAGTAAGAGTCAGCATTACGTCCTTTGCAGTAGTCAGCGAGGTCCTTCTTGTATTCCCAGCGTTCGTCGATGGCCCACACAGCCATCTGATGGAAACCGGCGGCAGCAAACAGACCGGCTGTAGCATTTAGTCATAGTCATGGTAGTAGACGTAGACGACAGCAGGTCCGATCGCCGATCTCTCAAGTGTAGGTAGGGCAGGAGACGAAGTGAAAAGAAGGGAGAAGGGGTTACCGACGGGCACAGCTTCTTTGTCTGGCTTTCCAGTTGGATCATGCCACAGCTGTTAATAATACCAAGGGAAACACGGAGAAATTCCACAAATGCTTTTTATTAAACTTGATAAGCTTCTTATTTCAGTTTATAACATTTATCAATTGTACGTCCATGTGTAAAATAAATAGAAAATATATCGTATCAAAAACATCACCATGGTGTAAAACAATCCAAAGTCTCAATTCGAATTCCATCTGTCATTATCAAAAAAAGTATAAAATATAAAAATGGCCAGTCGGTGAAGATGACGATCATGAAGGTGATACTACACCCGCCGGGTAAAGCCCGCGGCGCCGGCGGCTTTGGTGTTTATAAGCCATAAGAAAAAAAACGATTTTATTTTTACTTTTAATCAAGCTAAATTCCCTGCGGGTTTAATGTATACCATTTATATATCATGTGGTTTTAAAGTATTACATAAATTCGTTTACACCCTGTAAGGGAAACTTCAGTATCACTCATACTCAATCAGAGTATATTGTGTCAATCAGCTCTTTAGAAACGATCCTATGCTATCTTACCACCATATCATCATTTACCCCGTAAACGTCCACCGCTGGACGTGGGCTTCCTACTGACCGCTGCAATAAACAGACAAAAGTCTTTTTTGTTATAAGCAGTTAAGGGGCGAAAGTCTCTGGAGTGGCGACCGCGTACCGGAAGGCGCAGCGTGGGTAGGCCTCCCACAAGGTGGACCGATGACCTGGTGAAGGTCGCCGAAATCCGCTGGATGCGAGAAGCATAGGAACGGTGGATGTGGCGATGCTTGGGGGAGGCTTATATCCAGCAGTGGATGTCTTTCAGCTGAATGATGGTGATGAAGCAACTAAGAGGATACTGCTGCATCTATTTGATTAATGCGTTACTCACCTTTTACGATACGCCTTTTACTTTTTGTCCCCGCCGGTGGGAAATGATGGCTTATTTCTTGTCGGAATGCACGTGGACAATGGTACGCGTCATAACAAGCGTCGAAAGAATAGGAATAGCCCTCACTTGTTTATGCGATACTAGCAATATGCATCCGAATTGCGTATTAGGCCCGGTATCCACCAAAGCGGAGAGGAGAGGAGACGAGAGGAGATGCGCTGCGAAGCTGGCAGGTTATTTCAACCAAAGCGGAGAGGAGATGCGTAGCGGAGAGATGTGAGCTGTGCGTAGCGGAGATGTGAGCTGTGAGAGCTCGAAATTACTCAGTTTGGGTGTGCGAGGCGCGGGGAGAAGGCAGAGGGGTGCGGGGCGCGCGAGCGGTGACTCCGCCCGGCCGCCCGACTACACACATCTTCGCCTTGCCACGCCGCTTGCTCGCGAGCGGCACAACATTCTATTGAAAAATGAGACATCTCCTCTCCGCTTGATCCATTTCCACCGAAGCTAAGCGAAGAGGATTTGTGGAAATAACGAAATTTGATTGGTTATTCAAAACACATCTCCTCTCGTCTTCTCTCCTCTCCGCATTGGTGGAAACCGGGCCTTACATTCGTAATTTTAATGGCTTTTGTTTTGACAATAGAATAGTATTCATTGCGTGGTACATAGTCGTGGAGAATTCGGATCGTTAATACATACGTTGCTATGGAAATTGTTGACCTGCCAAAATCAAAGCCATAGCAATTACGAGTGTTTTGCGCAATTAGGATGCTGTATTGTCCAATCAATAACATCGTTTGGATGTTTTACAACAAAGGCAAACATTGACTACGCATTTTAACTTAAAATTAGTTGATACAGAAAATGTGCATCTATATATCGCTTTTCCTCATTTCAGGAACATACAGAGCTTAAGGGGTTTCCAGGCAAGATTTATTGATAGCAATTCACGCTAAGTACAGCTATAATGTACTGAATGTATGGTCATTGTCATATAGAAACACCATTGTTAGAAAACCATGGTTGATACTGAGATATTAAAGGAGAACTCTACGATTTATTATAGGAAGTGTCTTTTTTATTTGTTACAGTTGAAACCATTCACTAGGTGGGCGAAAGATTATAATAATATAGTCAGGGGCCATACCGCACACGTACCAATAGCAACCACATTAATTACCATTTTGTCTATCAAGTTCATAACGCTAATCTAATTGAAAGTTTTCAAGAGCAAGTCTACGGGATTATCAGAAGATATGCATTTTTTTTTAAATTTTGGTATTATTAAATATTCTAAAATGCCGTTCATTCACACAGTTGGCAAATTATTTCTGTTTCAAACAATTAGTCACAAGATTCACACAGAAGTCTTCTTTTATTTGTGTCGTTTAAAAAAAATCCTACTAAAGTCTTTCCTTTACATAAAATAGAGCCACAAATTCGCTAGGACTTTTCTTTTTCGTTAATAAAACTGGCGGAAACAATGAAGTTCGTCTTTGTTAGTGTCCTTAATAAAAGTAGACAAAAGACAGGATGCTATACTATTGTGAGCCAGTGTCCTTTAGTTACAGTAAAAACTTTTAAGTGCCAGTTTGGTCACTGAGAATGTTTATTTTTACATTACTTCTTCATACAATCCTATTTATCGCCTCTGTTATTTGTACCTATCTGCTTAAGTTCTTTATAAAGTTTTATACATAGGATTGTTAGGTAGAATAATGTTGTGTGGTATCACGAAGAATAAGCCAAGATAGCCATAATCAAAGCAAGTCTTTGATTATGGTGGAATAAGAGGATGGGCATTCTTTAGGCTAGTAATAACATACGGCAATCACCAATACGTTTGCCAACTGTAATGATTAAGGCAATGTTCCCCCTCACAACTGATTGTGACGGTTCATTAGGAGGCCTGTGTTCAGCAATGGACTTCTAACGGCTGAAATGTGTTATATTTTATGACTATAAACACCTTATAATTAGAACTTCGTTCAAAGTTCAGAAATTATTTTAATATATCGTCTGAAATTGTACTAATTGCTTTTAAAATGTAGTTAAAATTCCTACCTTTGATAATTTTATATAGAAATAGAAATGGTCCGGCTGAAAACATTTTAACTCTTTAGGAATCCGCGTGTTTATTTAACCATTAAGTATGTTCCTGCCAACTTAATTAACACAGGGTTAATCCCACAGTAAAAGAGTGTCGGTCCAACACAGAAGCAGAGGTCATTGTAATATCCATTTAGTTAAATTTAATCCTTGGTACCTCATTAATAACTACGTAATCCATTCGGGCGTCGTTTAACCCTTTCGGGCCCTAAACAAGGCTGTAACTTCAAACCGTGTAGGCTGTTTGTGTGGTGCAAGTGAAGAGATTTAGAGAGCGTTTAGTTTTTTTGTAGTTTTGTATGAAACCAATGTTGGGGACATAATGGGTCAAACATTAATCTGAAATTTCAGCTGTGTAAGGTTTCAATTAGCTTTACTGCTTTGTTTAGTTGATATTTTTATAAAGCACTTAGGCCGCTAAATTGACTTAGCGTTTCTTCACAGTAACTTCGTTTAGAAGCTTTTAATTTCTTTTCAGGAGAAACAAATGCTGGTCGAGGTTATCACTATGTATATCACTCACTCGGTCACTATTTGTCTCTGTTTGGGCACTTTTTTTTGGATTTACCAAAACTTCTAGAGTCCTTGTTGGGAACGCTGGCTTGACGCTAACTAAATACAGTATACATTCGTTGTTTCGGTAAACGAAATGACTTCCGACTAGTCCCCTCTTACCGTAGACACCTTCGGCTGCATCAAGTCTATCGCCACTTCAGTTCACTTCACTTGCATCATTTCCGTGGTTGACAAAAGCTATTAAGTGTCGTGCATCGATCTCGTCAGTCCGCTCGTTAGTGAGTGACGCAGTTTGATCTGAGCCCCTATAGCTCGAGTTTTTGCGAAATCGTGTAGTTAATGTATTCCTGACATCCTTGAACGTTTTCATGCTTTTGGTTTTCAGAACGACTGCCAATGGTACCTACTTTTTACTACTTACTAGTATATTAATTTAATTTAAGAACTGTATTTTATTACTTACCTATAAACGAAATTAATTGTATGAACAACAATAGCTACAAATCGCTTGCGCACATAACGGGGGCCTTACCCAAAAAGGTCTTTGATATGCCAATATGCATGCACGACAGACTCCTCGAGGCAAATTGAAATTTGCCAAGACCCCACCTTCAGTGGGTCACCGGCCTGCTGAGCTTGGCGCGAAACGGTTATTGTTCGGACGATCGCTTTCATTGCGCACCATGAATGGAACACGCCGAAATGTATAATACTGTTACGGCGGAATAGCGTCTTTTGGAGAATTGTTTTTATTTTCTTGTAATATCCTCAAACGGATCTGACTTTCAAACCATTGTTTGCATCGTAAATGGTTTATATTAGCATGATACAACTAAATTGTTTTTAAAAACATCTACCGTAGAACGGGGTTACTTTGATCAATTTTTTGAGCTTCATGTGTTTGTATCTTATTTATTTTCGCTTTTAGCTGCTACATCAAAAATATTTTATGTAGACTCAATTAACTGAGATATATAAAATCACATAGACTAGATAAAAAAAACTATAGAGCACAGTTTTCGATAGCAAAAAGGAGAAATGTTCCTTATCAAACTTGGACCGTAGAGCTTCTACTTTGATGATCTCTGTTCTATCATTGAATTTCAAAGTAGCCCCAATCGAAAAATCTAAAACTCGTTTTTTTTACATATTCAGGGGTGTCATTTAATATTTTTTATCATCGCCATCTAACATCGCAGACACCTCTATACTGAATGGTAAAATAGGAAAACTGTCAACGTTCCCTACAATATTAAATTAAAATGCACAAGTTCCATTTTCACACAGATATTTAACCAAATCCAAAATGTTTAGTAACTATCAATGTCGCCCCTGTATTTGAAAGTAACCCCGGTTTACCCGTAGAACGGGGATACTTTGATTAATTTTTGAGCTTCATGTGTTTATATCTTATTTATTTTTGATTTTAGATGCCACAACAAAAATCTTTTATATAAACTGAATTAACAGATATATAAATCTCTGTTCTATCATTGAATTTCAAAGTAGCCCCAATCGAAAAATCTAAAACTCGTTTTTTTTACATATTCAGGGGTGTCATTTAATATTTTTTATCATCGCCATCTAACATCGCAGACACCTCTATACTGAATGGTAAAATAGGAAAACTGTCAACGTTCCCTACAATATTAAATTAAAATGCACAAGTTCCATTTTCACACAGATATTTAACCAAATGCAAAATGTTTAGTAACTATCAATGTCGCCCCTGTATTTGAAAGTAACCCCGGTTTACCGGTACTCGTGTTTTCCAAGAGCATGTTGCTTTATGAGTTAGTTTGTTTCAGCCCGTAAGCGTTCAGACCGGAACATGGGCGCCCAGATGACATATAGCTCTCGAGTTATTAAACGCAAAAGATCTTTTTTAGACTTATTGTAACTTCCTTTCAACTAAAAGTCAAACACACAACTTAATGCTTTTACGTTTCTCAATCAAAAAAATAAGCAGTACAAAAATTCTCGAAAGTTTGGAACTAGAACTATGTATAGCTACAAAACAAGAACTCCTCTGTCCGGTCTCATAACTAGGTCAGCTGAGCTTCATACAAGTCACGCTAAAGCCTTTGAAAGCGCTCCCATCCAAATTAATAAAGGACTTTAAAATTTGATATAGTACTTCATAATGTAGAACAATTTCTGTTTGATTTTATTAGTTGTTCAATTTGGGGTGCATCCAAAGATCCGAGATTGACGATCCACACTGTCCATGGCACCTGGGCAATCAGTCCGGCTGCCAACCTTACTGTCTAGCTAATCTTTGAACCACTGCATAATTAAATTTATTCTCAAACAGTTTGTGCCGACACGAGGGATAAAGACTTATTCATTTTCCCATTTTCTTAATCAAAGCTTTGTTCAGCTGTGTATATAACGTGTCTTTTTTTCTCATATCGATGGTGTAAGGGGAGTAAATTGAATACAATGTGCATAGAATAAAGACTTGTACATTTAATTAGCTCTTCTCTAAAGCGTAAAGGTAATAAAAGTATTAAATATCATGCAGAAGCCGCATTCTTTCTAATTTGTAATATATAAGCTTTATTCCATATTAAGTATGCACATGTCTTCATTAACTATTTGGAAACATAACATACGACTTACAACGAATGCTTAATAAATTGCTGCTTTACTATTATTATTCATCCGTGCTAATACTAAATGGTAACACCCAAATCCGTTTACCGCTGTAGGTGGGTAGATAAAGGGTGAACTCGAATTCGACGTATTCCTTTTAAGGTGTGATAGTGTCCTATATGCAACTGTAACACCTCATGTACTTTAGGCGAAAGTCAGTTGATTTAGTTTTTTTTTTTAATTGCTCAATATTTAGGGCTTGTTCCGGGCGCAGAGGTACAAAGTAACAGTAAAATGTCAGACATTATCAACAGAAAAGTATTAGTAGGTAAATCTGTGTTTAATTTAATTTTTCCTGATATTTTGTCAATTCCTAACAATTTTCATACTCCTTCGTCAGTATTTTGAAATATTTTACAAGAATTTCAAAATATATTTTTGACGTTCTTAGCTGCTTGGATAGCTGATGAAATGAGAATGTTTTTTTCGTATTTTTACGCTTAGTGTCATAGCATATTTTAAGATAATCTTCATTCTTTAAGGTTTACGTGGGTGATGCCATAAAACATTTAGTACTGTTTTAATGATAACTTTGTACTGGTTGGTATTTTTAAACATTCTTACACATAGAAAGCTTTGTTAAAGTGTCAGCTACAAGTTAATATGGGAATCAAAGCCATTCAATTTGATACTTTAAAGATAAATACTTATTTAATAATGAATTCTAGGTACTTTCCAAAAAAAAACTTTGAAAAAAGAATTTTCTCTAAATCTACTTATTTTCGCCTAGGCTACATGGGGTGTTAATTTGTTGCATATAGAACACACTATCACGCCTGACAAGGAATTTGCCGAATAAGAGTTCACTCTGTATAATAGTTTTTGTCTCCCCTCAACTTATAGATAGTGAAGAATTTTCTCTGATAAATTATTTTATTCTCCTTGCAATGCAGCAAAAATGAAGTTCCAATGTCCATTAAATCTTCTTTAATATTTGCTTCAGGCGATTTTAAAGTCGTACTGGTGACTAAGTGCTTGCAAGATGGCTGTCTAGTCTAATGACTGAAGCTAGTTAACTTGAGTTTAAGCTTAAACTTAGTTGATCAACAAACTTGCGCTGTATTTCTTGCGTTAGTTTGTTGCTATTTTGAGCTTTTTCGGTAAGCAATTTGGGGGTTGAAGTGAAGGAAGTTCAGGTTAAGATATCGCATAAGTGCAAGTGAATAGTAAGCGTAACGACGTTAACGGTAATTGAAGAAGATAAATGCTAAGAAAAGCATTTTGCCATTGCATTTTAATATTGTAATTATCAATCTGCTAGCTATGTATAGAAATTATGACAATATTTCGCTGCAAGCATTTTCGTATCTACAACGAAACTAAGTTCAGCAGTGATGTAAATGTTTACGAACTATTGTGAAGTGGTTGATAACGATAACAATCGTATCTCTTAAACCGCCATGTCATCATCTCCCTCGCGTTTTGGGAACTTGCTCAAGCTCCCAAAACGCCCATTATTTCAATAACAACACTTATAAAAACTGTCAGGGTGTATTACTGGCGCAGTCTGCCCATAAAATGCTACGTAACAGCTACAGGGCCATAAAACGCCCATACGTTTAAACGCTGAGCAGTAAAGAGGGTGTTCGAGCTCGTCGATACGACGGACATTAAATTAGTTTATGCGCCCTTATATTGGATAAATACTGCCTAAAATGGGTGACATGCTTTGATGGGCTTTAAAATTTGAAGCGTTGTGTAGGCCGTACCTACGAAGTAATCGTCAAATGTAATGTTGATACTGACATTAGATGTTACGAATTACTTTTCATGACGAGTAACAGAGGATCACAACCAGTCACTACTTGATAAAATCTTAATGTATGGCTAACAGTCCAAGTCTTTCTAAATAATTATTTATCTGTGCGGTTGTGGCTAACCAGTCGATGTCCAAAAAGGCACGGCTAGCCAGCCGCTGGACATTATGGACGGCTGGACAGCCGTCCATAATGGTGTAGTGGTACCAACACTTATGTATGGAATTGAATGTTGGTCTTTCAAGAAGAGTCATGAAAGTAGAACAAATGCCGTGGAAATGCGTTCCTTGCGAAGTATGTGCGGTGTAACTTTGAATGATAGATTGAGGAATGATGTGATAAGACAAAGTTGCGGTTTAAAAGATGATGTAGTGACAAAAATTGAAAGGAGTATGCTTCGGTGGTTTGAGCGTGTTGAAAGATTGAGTGAACGGCGATTAACAAAAGGAATTTATAAGGCGAATGTCAGTGAAAACGCCAGTAGAGGACGCCCAAGAAGGACATACTATTGACGTTATTGTTATTGGTGATGTTCTTCAAAAAGGACAGGTGCGTAGTACTTTCAACCGGCGTGCGTGTATGACAAGATGTATGACCGTGGACGAAGCGAAAGGAGTATGTAAGGATCGTAGCATGTGACGTTCTACAGTTTCTGCCTACCCCCATGGGAAAAAGGGGTGAGTTTATGTATGTATGTATGTATTTCTCTGTTTTCAAATTTCTAATCTGATTTCTGATTTTTTGACTAGTATTATGTATCTTTGTCATCTTCACCCTTTTACATTTTGTTGTTGACGGTAATATCATTTCAACCACATAGCAGAGCTTTTAACCTTTTGACTAGTAGCTATATCTGCAACTGCTACACCAATGACGCTTTCAAATTGCTACTATATTTCGGTATTTACGTCTTCTATAATCTTGGTTTTTATTTTCTGTTCACCCTCATATAAAGTAATTGTTAAATTCTTCAGTATCGGTTCGTTATCTCTTACGACTCGTGTCCGCTCGTACGGGTTCACATCGTTTTTATGATCAGTTTTATTAGTCACAAGTCATGATAGAAGGCGTTAACTACCCTCGAGAGATCCAGACAGAGACGAGTCGAAATTGCTTCAAATTATAAGAAAATTCTCGGGAGAATTAAAGCCGTTCTAGTATTCTGAAGTAGACTATCTTATATAGACTGTGAGTGTGACGCATGGAACTAAATAAAACGTTGGACGTTCATAGAAACAGTAAAAAAATATGTTGAAAAGGAGTTTACATATTAAAAAAAACTGGTCAAGTGTGTGTCAGGCCACGCGCACTGTAGGTAGTTGCACAACACGAAATTTTTACTTAATTTCCAAGTACATTTTATAAGTTGCTCAACTATTACTCGTAAACCTGTAAAGCCTATTTGGCTGTGATGGTTTTCCTTTTAACTTCGTTGTACATTATACTAATACCGTGAATTTTCACATATTCCAAAAGTAACCGTTTAGCTGAGGAAGGGGGGCCCGGGGGGGGGGATACTTGACTCTAACAAAAATTTGCACTATTTAAAGCTTTAATATATCAGAAACGGAAAATTGAAATAACAAACCCGCAATATTTTTGAAAGACCTATCCAACAACACCTCACACCATGAGGTAGACGACACAAAAAAATATCTCCACTTTCTCTCTATCTGCACAGGAGGTAGCCTAAATAATGTTTTTTCATGATTTTATTTTACCGCTTTGTCGGTGTGATTGATATGTTTATCCATGCATGCCAAATTATAGCTTTCTAGTACTAAGCGTCTTTGAGCTAAGCTGCGGATGGACGGATAGACGGACGGATATGGCGACACTATAAGGGTTCTCTGTTGACTACGGAACCCTAAAAAACGGAATAAAAAATAATTAACTTTGTCAAAGTATCACAACAACAATACCTACCGGCTTAGTTTCTCAAACAATACTTTCAAAATCTGGATTATCTGTGTCTCAAGAGCAACACTATAACTTGAGGCTGTATGTATATGTGTTTGTATAGGACATCGTTTATCTTACGGCCAAGCGAGCGAGTTCGGCTGAGCTAACACTCCGGGATGTCTTAAGCCTAGACGTTCAACTTGTACTAACTATTCTCCTTTAACATAGATAGAACTACTTCGATCCCAGTATCCCACAAAACTGTACCATGACCAGTTCAAAGCCTTAAAAAAGGAAGCTTATAAAAGCATGTTTAAAATATTTCAGTTTATATCATACTAGAGCTCGCCAGCGGTTTCGCCCGTTTATCGCGTACTCCGTATTTTTCGGGATAAAAGTAGCCTATATCCTTCTCCAGATTCCAGACTATCTCTGTACCAAGTTTCATCTAAATCGGTTCAGTAGTTTAGTCGTGATGAGATAACAGACAGACAGACAGAGTTACTTTCGCATTTATAATATTAGTAAGCATTAATCAATCAACAACGCAGATATTTCCAGGTGTTTTTTTCAATTTGCACACAAACATCTGATTAAATATTTCCAGACGGGGCTCTGAATTCAAACGCAGGCTTTATTTACTGATGCATTTCTTTTAATAGCACAAATCGATCGCACTTAGGATATCAGCAGAGCGCCTGTATTACCGTAACCGCACGACGCCGACGTAACTTATGGCCGGCGCTATCCGTTGTCGATATAATACCGGTCATAATTAACGGTAATTAACTCAATGCCCGGTATTGATTTGTAGGGGTCCATTCTGTGTTCAGTCTTGTACACAAAAAATAATATACCAAATTTTTATAGAACAGTTCCCAATTTCTGTTTATTTAAACACATTGTTCCAATAATCCATACAATTATATGAATGTGTAATAAATATTGGAGGTGGTTGAGTTAACGCTCAGCTGAATTTAAACCCAGGGAACTGGATAATCAAACAAATGAACATTACAAGGTGTAACATAAATAACGCAAAACTGTACTCATAATTATGTACAACTTTTACTATGGGACCAAACTGAAATAGCAAAAAAAAAATCTGCTGTTCCCTACATTTATGTTCGCATAACTCGTCAAAATGTAGGGAACAGCTGTTTTTTTTTTTGCGTTTTTTTTCGCTGTACTAAAAGTTGTACATAATGATGAGTACAGGGGGTCACTGTTAAGAGGTTGTGCGTTATTTATGTTACACCTTGTATATACTGAATTATTATTTTACTTCATTTATAGACAAACAATAATTAAGCTGTGTCTACCTTCTACCACTACATAAATGAGACTCCCGAAGATGGAGAGTATCTACTACTAACATTTTATTTCAGTCCTAACAACCAACAAGAGACTATTTAGAAACGTAAAACATTGGGAAGATTTCCCGCGAGGTCGCCGACCCCTTGGCCCGATAATTACGGGCGCAATTACACTTGCATTTAATTACGCGCCGCCAGAGGTCGCCGGCCGCACCGCGTCACTTCCGGAGTCGCGCCGGAAGCTGCGCACACTGCCGCTTTGTTCCCAACTCACATTGTGTTGCTACGTATATTATGTGTGTTTGTGTATAATTATTTGCGACATTTTGTTTTCGTGTGTTATTGTTAAATATATTTTTTTTGCAATAACATTCTAATGTAGTAATTATCGTTAAATCAATTATACTGCAGAACCTTTTTTTTTTGTGAAAACTGTACGTACTAAAATCGACTGAGTAGTTTTTGAGATAAATTGGATTTGAAACTTGTAAATTATAAAATTGGACCATATAAGGGGATGTGTTACATTGGTAACTCCAAATTACCAATGTTTCTAAAAGCTACGAAAAAATAACTACGTAGCCCGTAGCCGCGTAGTCACGTAGCTCTTAGCTCCTCATACGATTTTTACTCTCCCGATTTTTGCTTATGTTTCACCCGCTAAACATAATTCTGTTTACCTTTCATTTCCGAGTCAACGTCAAAGTTCATACAATAACATTTGTAATAAAAAATAACAATTGAACAAAATTAAACAATAAAAATAAAAATCTCAAACTTTTCCCACAAAACAACTGGTCATAAATGTGTGTTTTTAATTAACAAAATACTGTAGTTGGACAAAAGCAGCGGTGAATCTGGATGGGTCCTATTGTACTTTGTTCACATACCGTTGTAGGTATGCAGTAGGTACGTCAGGCGGCATGCGGCATGCTAACGTATGTATGCGTTGACAAAAATCCGCCGGCTCTTTGAAACGAATAAGTATTCAAAATAAAAATGTTTTTCGTGCACACTTTACAGCCACTTTAGCGGGCGGAGCCTACTGGTTCGGAATGTTGATTACTGAGAATAAACAGTGGTTAAAGAACAACGGCAAACTCCCAAACAAACTATTGTTAAAATAATCTTTTGCGTCTGCTATTGAAACATATGTCAAATTATAGAGCTTGAATTCCTGAACAGATTTGTCTTCAGGCTTACTATTAAAGAGACTCTCGAATTCAAGATATTCTAGTTTGAAGTTTTGCTTAACTAGAAATAGAAAGAACAATGGCGAACTTTGATACATCACTTTATCTGTATAAATAAATTGTCACGTCTTCGTGTCATCGTAGGCTTTGTGTATTCGCAATTATTTTTTTAATTCTTAATGAACTGAGCCATTTCTGATGAAATGAGCGATTCACCACTTATCGCTAGGATTTGAGAATTATAGGTATATTTAGTGTTTTTAAACTTTCGCGATTTGTACACATTATAAAAATATTGCATCGGGTCTTCTCGCGTAACAAACTTTAAGAGGCACAAAATACCTTTTATCCCGACGTTTCGGACGAATTTCACCGGCCGTGGTCACGGGTAGACTGAAGTGGCGGAGCAGTTGTCATCTTCGTGAAGCAAGGGCATTTTCATCTACCCTCACTTGATCTTGATTTTTTATAAAGTTATCGTCGGTACTTCGACACACCACACTAACGACGTCTTTACACTCGCCCAAACCGTCCCGTTGACGATAACACTTGCTGATGACCGGATTCCATGATGTTGATAGTTTGTATCCATCTTCCCGATTGAAATTCTTGTATTTCTTAATTTCAATCGCTTTACGTACAATTCTGGGATAATAGTGACGATCGGTGGAGAGGATTTTAGGTATATTTAGGTTAGAATATTTGTGATTATACGAAACAATTTACATTTTTTATTAAATAGGTAATTTCATTCTATCTTTCATCAGTGCAGCAGATCTCTCTATTAAAAATCCCATGAATATCACTTTGATAGTCTAGCCGCCTAGCATTATGCCTGATGCCCTAACCAAAAAACATCATTCTAAAAAATGTTGTGAATTCAATGAAATCCATATAAATACCCGAGTCTATGCAATCATTTGTGAGCACATCCCTCGGTTATAGTTTTGTATGAACATAGGTATACGAGTTCAGTATAAATTCAAGAATCTACTTTGTAAGATGTAGGGTATAAACATGGGTAGGTATAAATAAAAGATTTCATGTTATTATATTTATTTGTCTTTTGCTCTTCTTAATGAGTAACACAAAAATTCTACTGGTGCTGCTTTATTTCTTTGATGCCTTGGTTCCTTTGTAACTTGTAACACACCAATGTCATGACAATGAACATTTTAGTAAGTTACTTCCTCCATGATGACACGTACCATGATTTTATTCTCCCTCTTACTAAAGAAGTATTTCCACTCCCTCTGAGACTATACCTACTCAGAGAAATTCACTTGGTCAATCACTACACAGAAAAATCCACAAAATCCATGCGCCACTTTCCACTTCTCAACTCCAAATCGAGGAGTGAAATCGTAGTCCATTAATGAATGAGTAGTACAACGTAACGTTAACGCAACGTACAAGTTTTAAATATTTGTCAGAAGCCGTAGCACTATCACCGAATATAATATAATTATAATTATTATGTCCAACGACAAAGCGTAGCGCGTAGCTGTGTAGGCAGTAAAGTTAGGCTCCTTGCTGACAACACTGTTTTTAGGACCGTAGCTACCGGCAACGCACAGTTTCAAAGTGTAGTAAGTCTGGATGTCGGATATGTATGGGACAGTATGGAGCTATTTTAACAACACCGTTGCTAACGATGGCCCAGCTTGCCGCCGTGATCGGTCACGACGTGGCTACCCTGTGCTCAGACTGGTACGGTGCCCTATGTGCACTCCTTGCGGAGGCCTGTTGTACGCACGGCGCATCCCATATACGTGGTACTTAACCCGGCTAGCTAGCGTGTACAAACCATATCGTCGACGAGTTTGGCCGGGGTTCACCCGGCGCCTCGATCTCGTCTATTAGGGGCTTAATAATCTACTGATATTTGACAACTCTAGGATTGACAGTGACAGTTTTTGAAAGAAAGCATTGTCATGTCTGTGTTGCTATACTTTTTTTTCATATACTTCTATTAGGTAAGCAGGATTATAGAAAATCAATTTCTATCCTAATATACGCCAAGATTTGCTGTCTTTATTATGGTATTTGTATCATGAATTATTGAATAATAATTCATCAATTAAAATAAAACATCTTATAAAATAATTAAGCATTAAATATTTTAACATAGCTGGTAAAAAATCTTCGAAATTAATTATAAGGGCAACACCCAAAGTGTTGCAAAATTAAAGAAGCATGAACGACAAATAAAAATTATTCGAATTAACGGGAATATCAGTAAAACTTTGAAATGTAATATAATTTTTTCAGAGAGTTCGTTTACAAATGTTAAAGATATTATAATATCTAGAAAAAAATTGGGCTTTTTTTAATATACCTCTTACCATTAGACGCTTATTTTAAATCTCAGCAATGATTTTGCCATTGTTCTTTTAGTATTAAACGGGCTTGTGTAAAATATGACCGGATTAATACGCGCTTTGGTTATTTTTTGAGCATGTTCAATATGAAAAATAATGGTGTTTATGCCTCTACCAAAAAAATCTTCATGGTTGCACATTTTTGTGCTGAATCCAAATCAAATATTCATTATATAAGTTTTTAAACTGACATGGTCACTAACACAATCACTAGAACTTGAAACGGGATATTTACCATGTTTGTTATTTGTTGTGAGTATCGGAAACTCACAACAAATAATAAACATGGTAAATATCCCGTTTCAAGTTCTAGCAAATATTCATTATTAGAAACATGTTTAATAGAGTTATACCGACTGTTCTACCCACAGTTCAATGTCGGTATTAAGACTACATCTTAGTACCTTTAATTTACAGAACACAAGACCCACCTCGGGTTATACCTGAGATTTCACTAACTAAATAACCCAATCAAACTTTCCCAGACCTACACATTTCAGCTAGCTACCATTAAACAATAAATTGTCCGTTTCAAAGTTAAAGTAAATTGTCAAACAATGTCTAACTCGGTGAGACTATGCATAAAGAAATGAGGCGAGGCGTCAAGGCGAATTTAAACGAAAAATCCCGACCTAGTGTTTTCGCAATTTACGCTGCAAGACAAGTAGCTCCACAATATTTTCATTACATTTCCAGTACAGCCGAAATTGAGCAGCATGCAGCTTGACAGCGAGGCTAAACAAGCTCTGTGAGGCTACAACTAGTTTTAGTTTGGTTCAGTCCCGGGCGACGCATACAAACGATGCTATCAACAGTCCGTCCATCCGTCTGTTGTTCCAATGTTGTGATGTACGGTGAAGGATAATGAGGTTCAACGTTATTGTAATTTAAATTGGGAGATCGACGATGAGTTTTGATACTCCCTTTCTCTGAAAGATCAATGTTCAGGAGAAACCTGCGATTGGTTATATGGAAAGGACATTATTATTTTTTGGTACATATTATATATGCCACTGCCTCGTTGGTCTAGCGGTCACAAGAGCGACTGTTGAGCGTGAGTTCCTGGGCTCGATCCCCTGGTCGGACAAAGAGTTATTGGGTTTTTCCGTGTGGAATTTCTCAGTAGCAGCCCGGAGTCTGGATTTCGATGGCAATAGGCTCACCTCCTGTTACATGGGACGTAAAACATAACGCCGGAATGTGGGTGTACTATACACCTCTGCCAACCCTTCGGGGAATACAGGCGTCAATCTATACATATAATAAAATCGTGGTTTAGAAGTAACTATGAAATTTTTGTCTAGAACTTATAAATCGCGCGGTAACGAAACCATAGCGCGATCTAATTCGACGCCAACGCCATCTAGGGAAGTAAAGACTAAACATATGTTTGCATGTTTATGCAAGCATCACGTAAAAAGAGCTGACTCAATGCTGTTGACTTGTATAAACATATATTGTGCTTATCTCCAAGAAATATATTTTTTTGTTTCATAGCAATCGGTTCACGCATTCAAAAGATATGCAAATAATTAATATCTTCTATACATTTACAAATCTGTAGACTTTTGCGTATCTGTACATAGCAAATATTTTGAAAAAACCTGGTTGGGGTGTTAAACTATAACCAATAGAACCCATTTTTAACATTTTTGGATTTTTTGTCTGTTTGTCTGTTTATCTGTTTGTCTGTTTATCTGTTTGTTTGTTCAAGCATCACATAAAAACAACTGATCCAATGTTGTTGACTTTTATAAATAAATATTGTGCTTATCTCCAAGTAACATATGTTTTTTGTTTCATCGCAATCGGTTCACGCAATCAAAAGTTATGCGAATTTTAAGTTTTCTAGAAGAACTTAGCATGTATTAGTTTATTTTCAATAGATGGCGTTACGTGTATCAAATCATGTTGTGAGGAAATATAATTACTACCAATAAATCCACAAATTACCTAATATTCATTGTTGAATTGGTACCTATTCTCAGTCTACGAAAGGTCTAATGATCTCTATCCTTATGAAAAAGGAACTAAGCTTTTACAAAAAAAACGAAGATATTGTTATTTAGAATTTATCAGGTCAATTTCTTATTGTTGTTCACAATAAAATGAATTCATGACTTCATGTGGACTAATAGTAAGATTTTTGTTCATTGAATGTTCATACTTTTTGGGAATGCTGATGCCGAAAATAAGGTCCAAATTCAAATTGAAATCGGTGGCCATGATTATTTGCAAGGAAAGCACTCACTCAGTGCTTTCGTTGAAATTTAGTATTTCGTAATCATTCTATCTACTCAATGCACTTTTTGGATTTTTTTTCTATATTTAATTTTATTTTGTTCATTATTGTCAGATTTATTCAAAGCCTGTCGCCGTCATTTTAATAAGTTTATTTAATTGAGTTTTTTTAAGCTTTAGGTAATGTTCCAAAGACATGGCCATGGAGGGAAAGTACTTTAAATATTAAAAATAGCAAATTTCACTCAAAGGAAACTTCATTTCACTTTTTTTTAAAGTAAGAAATATTGCGTTTTACTGATTTTTTTGCCTGAACCGGGAATCGAACTGACAAAGCTTTATGTACCATCCGGTATTATATTATGGCACCTGTTGATAGATATTTATAAGGTCAATAATAAGGATCAAATCTCTCCAACAAACACACTGTCTTAAATTGAAGGAAGTGCAAGAAATAAGAAGTAACAACAAATAAGTGTTTGAATTGAAATGTACCTAAGTTAGGTAGGTACTTAATGTTAGTTTTTATGGTCTTCCATCAATTTCAGGCACTATGTTTATTGGAGCGATCATATCGATTGGTGAAATAAAAATATAGAAGATGTTTTTCGCGTTTGTGTTGGTTCGATTTCCAGATCAGACTTTTTGAAAGCAGTACCTACCTATTTATAACTTATTAAAATTAAATGAAGTCTTCTATAAGTTTTTTTTTTAAATATTTAAAGTTCTTTTCTATACCTACCACACCTCGAATGGAATCATAATTTAGTTCGCAGATTGTAACAAGACGGCGTTGTAGCTATTTTTGTATCGCGATATGGTTTTGTTACATCTTCAATAATAGTATCAATATTCAATTATAATCCATTTTAGCAAGGAAATGAATAGAAATAAGCAACACGTTTTTAGTATTACGGTTTTATGAATCTTTACGGTCAATCAAGAGGAGTTGAAACTCTACATAAAGAAATGGTTCAAAAGATATAAGTGTCTTAGTGGGACACTTTTGTCTATTATTATAATAAATGGATTATTTAGTTGCTGCGACACAATGTTGTTTTCCGACTTCCACGCGGACGGAGTCGCGGGCACAGCTAGTCTATACTAATATTATAAAGAGGTAGAATTTGTTTGTTTGTTTGTATGTAGGAGGTAATCTCCGAAATTACTCATCCGATTTCAAAAATTCTTTCACCAATAGGAAGCTACGTTATCCCTGAGTGCTATAGGCTATATTTTGGGATCAAAAAATTAGGGATCCGTAAATTAACGGGAGCGAAGCCGCGAGCAAAAGCTAGTTTATTATATGTTTGCAATTCGATACGTATGTTTTTTTTTTCTTATTTATACGGATCACTGCGATGTCAGACCAATTCAAAGCATTTAAATTGTATTGTGTCAGGATTGGCCCCTATTTATACCAATATATTTTATTATTTAAATCTTGTTGATAATAATTAAGACATTATTATACACATAGAGGTGTTCTCCAACATTAGTTTAAAGTGTAAACTAATTTACACAACTTTGAAACTCATGCCATCGCTGCAAGCAGTGCTAATATAACTTTAACATGTTACCTCGCAGCTAATAATATTTGTATTTTATATGCTAAACATGTACAGCGAGCACAAACACATTGAATATATTAACGATCAAATAGTGAGTGTAATTCTGATATGAAATTAATTGATATCAAAAGGGGAATACCAAGATCCGGCCAGTACAAAGTAGTATGAACAGACATGCCGTCATATTGATAATTCGCGTTTATTTTTTGTAAGATTTATGCAATATAAATAAAGTCTGGGGAAGTACACCGTCGGATAGTCATTTTAAAGAGTATTTTAATGTTTTGGATAATTAAGTTTCGACGTTTTTTTTATCTACAGCTACAAATAGAAATGTTGCACGGTATAAAAATAAAATTATATCGATACTAAAATTACAATTATAAATCGATTACAACTATGAAATAATATGTAATTGTAAATAGTTATACCACAATAATATCGTGTTAAACAAGTATTCATTTTTTATTCATGTTTTCTTTTTTGAGAAATGTGCTATGTGAATTGTGCTCTTCCATTAATAGCTAAGTACAAATTATAGTACTTACTAAGCTTTATTAGTAATAAGCTGTTACGAATAATCCTAGTTACCACTATAACACAATAGGTTTGTCACTATTCTTGTGATTTACCTTAAACGGGCTACTTTTCTTGTATGAAATAAAATAAATAACATATTAGGTATTTTATTAAGCTGATTAAGTGCAGGTACCAAAGACATTCAAGTGTTAGTTAACATATTTAATTAATCTCTTTGATTTCAACTAATTTAAAATTAATATTTTGTAATATTATGAAATAATTTACAAACATGCTATTACTACTATCAACTATTTATTTTGCGACATAAATATATTTATTTTTTTATTTTATATGTATTCCATTCGGTTATATGTATGCATATTTGATAATCGATTACGTTTAAAATCGAATATTGTTATGATTTTATTTTAATAGCGACAACATCTTTGTCACAATTAAAATGACTTCCACTTGTTTCTTACAATGAAATGCTACAAATTATGTATCTGTAGGTATGGAAGTAAGTAACCATATTATATGTATAATATTCCTATCGTGAATACAATAGGATTCTGGTTGGGCAAGATTTTTGTTAAATAAAATACTTTGTTTAGTAAAACTAATTTTAATATACATATTATCATCGTTGCCATGGCAACGTCAATAAAAGACAAATTCAAAATATTATAAGATTTATTTTGCTTTGGTTCGGTTATTTAGGTATTATTCTGACCAAAAATGGTTTAATTTTGTTATTCACATAAATAAATGCTTTAATCAAACAATAATATTAAGATTTTTACAAAAATATTGAAGGTCTATCAATACGACAAGGACTAAAAAAATATCTTCATGAAAATGTAGACGGAGTATAAAGAAAACGTTAGTTCGATTTTCGAATTACTTTTCATCCCTAGGTTAAAAATCTACTATTATGGTCAACTTTATCGACCTATAACTTTTCTTGGTGTACTTCCAACGGAAATGTTGTTATTGTAATACATTCTACAATATTTGCCCTTTATAATAAGATATGTTTCATCTTTGTCGCTTCTGGCCGAGTCGTAAAAGAAATCTTGTCATTCCCCTTTACACTACAATTGAAATTCATTACTGAGGTTGAGTACACCATACTTAATAACTCTAACGGATCAACTATACAAGGTGTAACATAAATAAGTGTACAACCTCTTAAGGGGTCACTGTACTCATCATCATGAACAACTTTTACTATGGGACCAAATATGAAATCGCAAAAAAAATCTGCTGTTCCCTACATTTTGACGAGTTAAGCGAACATGAATGTAGGGAACAGCTGATTTTTCTTTCGCGATTTCAGTTTTGGTCCCATAGTAAAAGTTGTTCATAATTATGAGTACAGTGAACCCTTAAGAGGTTGTACACTTATTTATGTTACAGCTTATACAGGTTGTTAACGAATTCGTGTAATTCCTTAAAACCACATGATCTACTACTGGTGCCGACAGGCCCCGCACGGGATTTAGCTTGATTAAAAATTAAAAATACTTTTTTTTTTTCATGCGTGTTTGTTACCGATCGTATCTAAACCACCTAATAAGGATTCAGAAAAAAATAAGTTTTTTTTTTCCAGAAAAATAATTTTATTTGTGTGAACATTTCGATGCCACGCACAAATTATTGAAAGTACGGTGACACGGTTGGCAGGCACGACTAATGCGATATTGCTCTTTGCAGTCAGATAATTCAAGGCTCTAAAATGACTCAGAAATAGAAAAACAAAAAAAAACTTATTTTTGTGTTTTTTTTTTAAATTCCCATTTAGTGTTAATCTGTGTCGCCAGTAGATCACGTGGTTTGAAGGAATTACACGAATTCGTTAACACCCCGTACATACTATAATTATCACTATTTGCCATTCAGCTATCGTTTATTTTCGTAAATGTATTTAAACTTGTTCTGCTTCTGTCAGGAGGGTGGGCAGCAACATATCATGAGCCAAAAAAATAATGATAGGTATTGTAATCATGGATCCGTGTGCAAGACGTAGCGATAATGACAATATTCTCGAACTACTCTCATTTTTAAAGTCTATAAGGTCCATGTATGGGTACTGGACGACTATGAGTCTAGATTGTGATAAATGTTATTATGTAAAACATATGTTGGATGCTTGAATGCACATCTACTTATTAAATCTATGGCTACGGATAGAAATAATTGCAAAGGATAGCTTGGTTCAATTTTCTCCAATTACTAACATGACACATAATCTCAAATACATTAAAAGGGGTAGTCCTGAACGTAGGGGTGCAGAGTCGCGTAGTTCCGGAGAGGGCGGAAACGCGCTAGCGACCGTTATTAACGACGCCCGGACGACGGTAATTAATAACTTGCGAGATTTATACGCGTTTAACTTTAACCGTAAATATATTGTAATGGCTAGCCAAGGGAATATTGCGATAACTGGCAATAGTAATGCAAAGTCTACAATATAAGGTGATTTGAGATTCTTACAAAAACTATATCATTTTAAACGGAATTAGCATTAATTTAAATTTCTAACTGTATTAGTGACGATACTTAAGTACGTCCGGCGCACCTTGGACAGTCAGCCCCGCTACCAACCTTGCTGACTGGCTAATCTTTTTACCACAGCATCAGCTATTCCCGCATACCTCGTGTCGACACGATAGAAAAATAACTTATTTTTTTGGTTACCAACAATAGGTTTGTTTTCGCATTTCCTCATATCATCTAAAAGATAATAGATTAGCAGTTGACAGTTAAGCGCATGCCACGCGCGTCAGCATCCGCGTCTAACTCGCTTTGTTTGTTGTATATAATTTGAGTCTTAAGACACATCAATAGATCTCAAATTACATTTGCTATCCTAGCCGGTGGAGGCGGCGCGGGCGCTGCGCGATTGCGACGCGTGTACTACGCAATAGCTGTTCGGGCGCTGAGCGTGCGCGTATACTTTACATCGATAAAAAATGTACTTACGTTAAGACAAGGGACTAACTATTAAATTTGGAATTTAACAGTTAGTTTCTGAGGAGAGAGCGATACGTAAGCGAAGCGCGCGCGCTTTCGCGCCGAAAAAAATCGCGCAAATGTGAACGCAACCTAAGTGCTTGTTCACGTACAACTCGCGGGTGCGAGCGCGGTGGCGGGTGCGTTGGACTTGGCGAGTTCGTGTTCACATTGCCCGCCAGGCGTTTGCGCGACTGTGACGTGTTATCAGAGGTTGTAAACATGGACGACGATCTTGTATTTTTAATCGAAAATTCATTCCTAAAATGGGATTTCATGCCTTCTACTGTAGTTACAAAAGTAATGCAGTTTAAAATACCTGTACCCCAAGTGTGAGTTGTGTAGTTTTCTACACGTTTTCGTAACTATTCCGTCAATCGAGGTTACTATAAACTATCTTTCGAATCGTAACGTGCGAGTGCGAGTCTCATTACTATTACAGTTTACTGTGTAGTTTCCTCACTGCCTTTACTGTGCCTTTTCTACAGCCTCGATAGTTAAGGACATCACTAGGCCTGTTTTCGTAAGTTTATACTACGACCTATTTAAACAGACAACTTTGGTAAAGTATATTAAACATAAAAGAATGCTACTTAATTTAGCCACACTATAGTTCATCATTCAAATTGTCTCTTCCCACGAAAGACCATGGAGTTTATAGTTTATCCTTTCGTTAAGTGTGTGACCATGCATAAAGTGAAATTCCGTATAGCAATTCCAAGAATTATGTAACTTATTAATTCGCAACTTAGATACCCAAATAATATACTACACGTTATTAATAATAATTGTGCAGTGTACAGTTTTCGTTACAAATGAGAAGTAACGGCTATCAATACATAATAGAATAATAATTATGAACAGGGTGGAAACGTTAAGTGACACCAGGCGATTATTTAAGTATTGAAAAATGTAAGGCTAATATCAAATCTAAGTTGCCAAAGGAACAAAATGACACTACAATTTTTTTTTAATTTAATCGCTTTATGACCAAAATTTTATTTTTACATCGCCAATACATTATGCGCAAAATACGGTTTTTATGGGATTATTCGGCCAAAGTAAAGTTATTTAAAAAAAAAAAAAACTCGTATCGAAACTTAGTTGCTTACTGCATAAAGCGACATTAATATTTTTTCAAAATAAAACCTTACACCAAATAAATGTTATTTTTTCGCACTCCCACATTTTTTAGTATTTTATTTTCTTTTGTTTTAAAAAGGCATTGGTGATGTTTCATTCATTTGGTTGCCAAGTTCCAATATCAGTTCAAAGTTTAATGATGTTACGTATAATTATGGAATAATCGTTCAAACAGATTGCTTTTCGTACTTAAGGCATGGGCGCAGTGTAAATAAAATCCCTCCATCCGAACCCCCTAGTCGCCGCAGCGGCCGACCACAGTCCCTCTCTCATAAGTAAAGTTCGCCGTCCCAGGCACACACTTTTAGAACCCGATGACGAAATGACCCTCCTCCAGGAGGCGAGTAAATCGACCAGCACAATACACAACGTCCGCCGCCGTCCGGCATACCGTCCTCGCCGACGAGGCCCGTCGCGACGTCCCACGCCGCCAGTCACAATCCACCGTGCTCTCCCGTCGTAGAGCTGGTCGTCTCTTCAGAATCCGCAGTCACACCGATAATTCAGCCCTCATCAAGCTGTCTCCCCCCCCCCCCTAAGCCCCCGCCAGCAACGCCCTAAGCCGAGGTCCGAGTCAAACTAGGGGTCGCCCTTAGTGCTGTTGTTGCAGGTAGTCATGATGTTAGTGTGTTAGTGTAGTACAAGTAGTTAGCTTAGGTTAAGTATTTTACTTCCTCCCCCCATTGGCTGGAGACCCTTCAGGTCTCGCCAATAACTGCCCGGTTACGTAGGAAGGGTCCCCTAGGACCACCTACAGCAGTCCAATAGAAAAAAAAAAGGGAAAAGTAAATTAAATTTTGAACATAATAGCGATTTCATTTCGTTAAGATATTTAGGGGAAGGTTGCGATCATTGGACTAGCTCTTTCATTGGACCACCAAGGTATTTCCAAAACTGTGCAAACTAGCAACACCCAAACTAGTTGAATCGAGTCCGTGGAGACTCAATAGCACCCCCCTCTTACCTCAGTGACGTTGCGGCACGTGGCCAGGAGAGACACGTGTGGTTGAGTTTGCGGCGATCAAAATCTAATAATTTCACTCAGTACAATTTGACGTAAGTATCATTGTATTCATATTTGTCTGCGTGCACTATTATGAAATATTGGACAGTTTGTTTGAGATTCCATGAGTGTTATTCAATTTTGTCTAATCATGACCATTTATATTTTAGTTTAGTTTTTCTCAACCAGTACCTTGTTGCCATCAGTGGACCTCAAGAGAGTTCCACCGTTGGACCGGTCCAATCATAGCAACTTATTATTGTATTTTTTTAGCCATAATAATGGGAATAAGTCCTGAGTATTTCACTAATTATGTATTAAGTATTTCACTTATTATATTTCATTAAAACCATAGAAAACTCGTTCATCACGATTATTCAGCCGAAAGACGTCCACTGCTGGACATAGGCCTCCCCCAAGCATCGCCACATCGACCGGTCCTGTGCCTGTCGCATCCAACGGATTCCTGCGACCTTTACCAGAAAAATCATTATAAAGGAGATCGGACGGGTGTGGCCCAAGTGGCGTCGGAGCATGGCGTATATTTTATTTGAAAGTTCATTACCTAAGCTTACTTTTTTTGTATGGGTACAAAAAAATCTATCCAGGGAGAAAAAAGTTATAGTATATATTAAAATACTCATCTATCGAGCTATTTTCAACTATTTAATCGATTAAATCTATTTCTTTTAACTTAATATGGGATGTTTGCTGTTGTCTAACATCTATGATGACTCGGGTGCGTGGTACTTTTTGCGCCAACATTAGAAAGAGACAAAAATGATACAAAGGCAAAGAAAACGCAACGCGGGCGCAGCGGTAGTGCGTTTCCCTTCCCTCCGCTCCATGATCAGGATGACGGGATCAGCTCAAGTCACTGGCAGTCACTCTCTCCGCTCGCTGCTGTTCGATGTGATTGTTTCAACTGCGTTACCTATTCTGTTATTCGTCCACTGTTTACCGGCTGTGTTTGATTACTTTCTGACGAACTTGGATTTCATCTGGATTGTCCATTTTTTTAATTTAATGATTTGAAATCATCAAATGACTTCTTCCGCTCTGGGCGGAGCGGAAGGGAGTGTCAGACTCTTACTGACTAAAACCCATCCGTGTAAGGGCATTAGGAGGACCTAAAGCCCTTTGCGTTCCAGGGCTGCGGCAACTCTTTCGAACATTTTCCGCAACCCTGGCAGGCACTGGCCTTAGCGGGCTTCATCTACTTTGCTGACATCTTTTTATGGTGCGCATGGAACACAACGCTTGTCGACCCGGGCCTAGTTCTGATTGGACGGCTAGCCAGCCAACGCTCGCCGTCCACAGGTCTGCGCCTACACCGGCCGGGACGAGCCCTGCGACTCCCGATGCCCAGGGCGTCTTCTTCTGTTGCGGCAGCTGGGGCGTGAGATTTGCCTCTCCCTCACGCGGCCCGCCTCCTCCTTCGTTAGCATTATTGCTTCGCAGTAGGAGGTGACTGCTTCCCATGCCCTCTTGCTCCAGACCATGGATCGAACCAGGGCCGGAGGCGAGAGGTCGGCGCCGCCGATCGCCTCTACGAGGACACGGCGGTGCTCCGGCCAAGCAGGGCAGATCTCCACCGTACGCTCCACCGTGTCCTCCGGGCGATACTCACAGTGATAACACCCGGGCGTGTCCTCCCGCCGACTCCGAAACAGGTAGCTCTCGAAACAACCGTGTCAGGAGAGTGCCTGCAGCAGGCGCAAGGTGAGGACGCCGTGGCGCCTCTCTAGCCACTCCCCAAAGAGGGGATTAATCGCCGTAATTGTGACGTGCCCAGCGCTGGGTTGCGACAGTCGCCATCTCCATACCGCCATGAGATCCTGCCGGAGCTCCGTCCGCCGTGCTGCGATTTGCCGCGGTAACGGAGTTACGCCCCGGCGTAGCGCCTCCACGCGCCACGCGTATACGTGCACGAGGGCTCTCGCCTTCAGATCCCATGGCGGCAATCTTCAAAAGGCGGTCTCGGTAAGTCTCTCTCTTCTTAGAACAGAACGATTACAAAGTAGGCACGTCACACCAGCACTCGGTCGTATCATGTTACAAAAGTAACAAATCCAAAACAGGTAAGAAGAATCGGTCCATTTAAACACGCCAGGATAATCGAAAAGAAATCGGATAGTTCAAATAAACACGCGAATGTCGTCAGAAAGCAATCAAACACAGCCGGTAAACAGTGGACGAATAACAGAATAGGTAACGCAGTTGAAACAATCACATCGAACAGCAGCGAGCGGAGAGAGTGACTGCCAGTGACTTGAGCTGATCCCGTCATCCTGATCATGGAGCGGAGGGAAGGGAAACGCACTACCGCTGCGCCCGCGTTGCGTTTTCTTTGCCTTTGTATAATTTTTGTCTCTTTCTAATGTTGGCGCAAAAAGTACCACGCACCTGAATCATCATAGATGTTAGACAACAGCACACATACCATATTAAGTTAAAAGAAATAGATTTAATTGATTAAATAGTTGAAAATAGCTCGATAGATGAGTATTTTAATATGCACTATAACTTTTTTCTCCCTGGATAGATTTTTTTGTACCCATACAAAAAAAGTAAGCTTAGGTAATGCACTTTCAAATAAAATATACGCCATGCTCCGACGCCACTTGGGCCAGAGCCCAAACAAAAATGTCCGATCTCCTTTAAAATTCCAGAATGTCGCTGAAAAAAGACAGGTTTTTGTCATAATTTAGTAATATAGATAATTAATTATAATTAGTTGCCTCGATTGGACCTCTAGAACCAATTTCTCGAAGTCCATTGATGGCAACTTGGTGGTTCAATGAAGGTGCCCATGGTCCAAAGAAGGCAACAGCCCAAAATTTAGTTTTCTTCGTTTATTTCATAAAGTGTTAGCCCGAATTGTTTGTGCGTTTGATTATTATAAATAAAGCTCCTACGAAATAAAAATAATAAACTGCTTTCATCTTAACACTTATACTTTTTGAGGTCGTAAAGTTATGTGGTCCATTCATAGCAACCTTCCCCTATGTCATTTTATTTCGTAGGCAAGCTAGTTTTAATATTAGCTGACAGTATGGCAATATCTGTATAAAAATAACAAATTAATTGCCTGTTGACACTTAACGTTTCCAGCCTGTAACATGTTTCTATGCTAAATTAAAGATGTTCAAAACATTATTGGCTTCATTATAATAGCTTGAAGTATGGCGTCTTCCTTCATCATCATTTATAATTTTCTAACTTATAAATATAGAAATCAAGAGTCAAACTAATCTGCCTGTGACAAACCACGAAATCTAACGTTTTTCTATATTTTACTACTGAACCCTAAAAATCTCAACCAAAAATATTCTAGATGACTGTCAAACAAATACGTCATTCGCTGTCACAGAATGCTATTAATTATGAAATCTTATAGGTAAATAATAAGAAATTTTCTTTTGGAGCTTATCATTAATACTTGAGGTATATTTTAACGGTGAATGTTTAGAAGAAGGCTGATTTACAATTTTGGTGTTCTTCCGCAAAAGCGCGTAAAATCAAACTGATATACCTATCAGGATGAATGGAAGATGGATCCATATGCATTTAAATGTGGGCGAGGAGGGCTGGAAACATGCAATCTCCTTGTCCCTAGTAAAGATGTAACAAAGTCGAGCGCAGTGATGTAGTGCAGAATTAGGTGTAGTGGTGTAACTTAAGAAGCCTGTTAGATCCAGCAGTGGACTTCAATAGTCTATAAGTTACATTTGAAGCCTGCCTAGAAATGCTTTTATTTTATATTGTTGTTCGTACCTATCTTTCCTATAGCATTTCGATGTAACTATAGGAATAAAACTAGAATAATTTGGGAATAAGAATTTACTTGATTGTATCATAAAGACATGTTTTTTTAAATCTGATATTGAAGAAATTACAAAAAAATATCGCCGCTATGTTTTTATTGATAGACACCTCGGTAGAATCTTTCTCGATTTGAAATGATTAAGTCTCTGCAACCAAGAAGATCTTCTAGTTCTTATCATAGGTAGTGTCGACTGCTATTCACATTCACCGTGATCTAAAAGTAAAAGTAAAAACATGTAGGTACGTTAATAAGATTTTTTCTTTTTAACTATACCTAAGTATATTAAAACCAAAATAATTAACTAATATGACTGTTATAGTGGTAGGTATAGGTAGGAGCTTGCTCTTAGGGTTATAATTCAAAAAGATGGGTCACAGCCGCACAGCATACCTACTCCTGAGCGCTGGTTATAATTGCAATCACTAATTCGTTTGTCGGGAGTAATGATTTTGGCAGCCTTATCAATACCGCTATTTGAAGCGGTTGAAAAGCAGGTACCATGATATCGTGTATTTATATACTATCATGAATAGCCTGAATGATATGAACACATTGTGTAGGCTTGTATTGCACTTTTACTACATGTAGGTACCTATGTGCATTTGATACTGTACATAATAAACATGTAAAAACTTACTTGTAACGGCTTGTCTAGTAGCGTTTGAAGAAATCATGAGCGTGATCCGTCTTTACTTGTTAAATCTACTCAGACTACTCTATAGTACGTTTTCAAGACACTCCACGAAAACTCCAATATAATTGTTCGAATCCGAACACTTTGTTCTTTTGCCTGGTAGGCTACGAACATGCTCCAAGCAGGAAAAAATACCCATTGGCATAATTTATGACACTAACTATGAATAAATAACGAAAATTGCAAAACTATTATAGTAAACAAGCCTTTCACCTTGGAAATCAAAGTGACTGACAAACTACAGTATTTATAGTATCGTTGACAGCTGTAACTATACCAAACGTCAAATTTGCAGCTCACACTCGCAAAATTTTGGTAAACTGTAAGTAAACTACAGCAAAACTACAGGACGGATAGTAATCTACACCCACTGTAGTTTCGAGGTTTACGAATAGATTACTATAGTAAGTGTCAAACAACTCGCACTCACGTTTTTTAGTCTCGCTATTCGCCGCTAGAGGTGCTGCCTAAACTTTCATACATTTTTGTCGTGACGCAACTACTGTAGTTAACGAAAAAAACTCACACTTGGGGTACTGTAAATATGAATACCTACTTTTTATTTACCCTCCATATCAGGAAATAATTCAGCATTTTCTTTCCATAACTTATTAAGAACGTTTCTGTTCAATGGTAACGATGTTTGCTTTGCCAAATTGGAGTTCTTGCCTGAATAGCACTGATAAATTCTTCTGTACTAAAGGACATGATGAAAAACGTGCTGTCGTTTCCAGCGATAAGTTCAAACGGGTTGATCTTACCTGACGACGCGAGTGAATCGCGCGATCCGCCGCTAGTTCGACGTGAACACTCGCAAACAACCTCACACGTTTGATATTATCACGAGCGCGCCGCACGCCCCCGTCGCGAGTTCGCCCGCTACATAGTCCGCACCTGCGTTTTGTGCGTGAACACTTGCATATTGTGCCATATGTTTGATATTTCGCGACCGCGCCCGCCACCGCGCCCGCGAGTTAACGTGAACAAGTACTTAGTGTCTAAACACACTATGCCGAAGATACGCGACCGAAGTTCGGCATGATTACGCCTGCAATGCTTTTTAAATTACCCGCGACACACCAGGCTGAAATTACGTCGCGTTTTACCCATATAAAAAACATAGACGCCGAACTTCGGTCACGTATCTTCGGCATAGTATGTTTAGACACTAATGCGTAAAGGTTACATCTGATTCCAAAAAGTTCCGGAAAACGATTGTACAATTTAAAAACAGCAATAAAACATTCTACATATTATAAAATTCTCTGGAACGATGAAAAAAGGTCGTGGTCGATTAAATGATAACCTAAAACTCACTTTAATCCTTTACTACGACCTACATCAGATAAAGTGATTCAATCATGCCCCGACATAAACAGCTTAGAACTTCACTTAGCAAAAAATATAAAAGTCTAGAGTAAAAGTCTGCATGCAAAGTATGATACTTAGTACATTAGCTTGCAGTTTCTCTTTGTTAAGTAGCTCGGAAAGTTGACATTACATGCTCGGAATTGTTTTGTAAGTACGTACTTACATACGTGGCTGCGGTGCTCGCATGCTTCTATCTGAATTACTGCTGTAAATTTATTAAATGCTTGTACCACAAGTTAATATTATGAAATTGACTTCTAGTGGTAATTAGACTAATTGCTTTGGCTTGTTGTTTATGATTTCATAATATTTTATAAGCCTGGTATGTTAAAGCATTGTATTTTGGACGACAAGAGTTATATTTAATTTCTCTCATTTTCAAAATACCAAATAAATATTTTAGTTTAAATAAACGCGACCTTGCCGCGTGATCAGCTCATGATTAAGGGCTTCGTTTGGGTCCGAAACTAGTCGGACAATCCCGAAAAATGCACGTGAAGAAACCGTTACTGATCATAAAAATGTTTAAATCACACATATCTAAATAATATGACATGTTTCAACAATAATCATCACTTCTTCATCAATTACGATATTAATATCAATGACTAGAAGACAAAACTCGAACTTTAGAACATGAACCTCAAAACTTCACGATCCAACCGATCTTGCACCAGTAAACAAAACAGAAATAGTCTGCAACTCAGTTATCTTCGTAGCTGGGCCTCAAAGAGCTAGTTACTCCATCCTAGTACCAAACAATATAAGATGCAAAGCGAGTTAGTGGGGAGCGCATCAAGCCTGTATTAGCATTGCAAACGCCGAACATTGAGCCGTCCCGAGCCTCACGTAATGTGAACCAACATCATACTGGACTGTGTTTGGACACTGGAACAACTAGTTTGAAGGATCCATTTACTGATGATGAAGTCCGGAGTCGTAAAATAAGTAGGTACTTCTCTGTCAGATTGAAAGATAATTAATTAAACGTATTATTATGTATGTATTAGTATGATAGGTATATTACTTGCAGTAGATATGCAAAAGATCTGATTTCTACATGTTACAAAACGGCGAACATTGTTATAATGTTTGTGGACTTCAATAGGAAGTTAAAGTGGTACTTATCAGTGCTTTTATCTGCGTAAAAATCATCGAAGTCTTGCAACGTATCTTGACAGACCATATTCACACGTTTTACTCTTAGAACCACCAAAAATTGTCAATCAATCAATGAATCTACTGTAACAAGTCCTTTATACTCTGACACCAATCCAAAAAACATTTGTCAAATTGCAACAAAATACTGCGCAAAAAAATCTTAATTCCCTTCTAGAAAATGATATTTGAGTGAACGTGAGCGGTCTGAATCGGCTACAAGCGGTCACAAAGCGAAGTTGAACAGCGGCGATACAATACAACGGTTCTTTATGTCGTTGACTGCGTATTTCATGTGTCAAACACAAGGCAACCGCTTCATCGAGGCATCGTACGTAACGTTACGTGCCAAAACAGAGGGCTTGGAAATCAGAAAAAATAAATAAAAAGACCGTCTTTATTAGTTACCAAAGTAACTGTGTATCTTGTTTAACCATTAACTGAAGCTAAATATACATGTAGATAATTATCGGATAGTTAGTTTATGCAGTTAATTAAATTCCCTCTTAATGCACTGGCTGCATCGTTTCCTGTATTTTTATCTAGATATTATAGTTAACGAGGGATGTACAAGCAACCCTCCTCTCTGACTCCACTCCTTAGTACGAGAAAAAATAGTTAAATAAAGGATAATTGTAATAATACTATTTATAAGACAAGTTAATCTCTTATTTTATAACTGTAATACCTACATGGTAGATGCCAACATACTGGAACGACCTTGACACCTAAAAAAGACTAACGTATAGTTTCAATAGAGAAAGAATAAAAAATTAAAGAAAAAGTGTTATTTGTACACAAAACAGCAGCGCAAATCTACTTTGTTTCTTCAATTAGAGGTAGTATGCGTAATAGCTATCGTATTCATTCTCAACAAAGCTAAACAACTTTAGTCGAAATTCGAAACCCAACCGCTTAAACCAAAACTATGATCGCTAGCCGTAATTCAATCTCCAGCTAATCAAGCTCAGGAACAACGAGAGGAGCACTTCTGCATAGTGTAGTACTCTGCAAAGTAGACTGCAGAGTAGACTCCAAAGGGCTCCAACTTGGTATCCACGGCTTAAGTGCAAAGTTATGATTGCTAAGCTCGCAGTGGCCGCGTTACAGTTATTTAACTTAGTTATTAGCTCGGCATTGATATAGTGTTCCGCTTTGTGACCTAAGTTGCTACTGGAAAATGTTGGGATTTTGTTGAGAAGAAATTTATAGCTTAGGACTTTTATTTAATCTAAAATGTAAATTGTCTCAATACCTAATATATTTTGCGTTGACTCAATTCATTTCTTTTACATGACATGAGATAACAGTGAAGCCTGTGACGCTTTAGGGCCAGGACACTACCCGTCGCCCGACTAGTAACAGGCCCGAGAAGGCGGCGCGCAGTGTTCTGCGCGCGCCTCTCAGGAGGACATGGGGCTGGGCCCCACAGTAGGTGAGGTTCGCCAGGGGCTGGTGGACCGAAGCCTGCTGGGGTCGCAGTGCATGCAGCTGCGTATCCCGCGACCCCAACCATGGGTCAGGAGAAGGAACACGTGGGTTTTTAGGCGGTAAGAGTCCGGTATAACCCTTCGCCTTTGCAGGGCGAAGGGTATCTAAGAGGATATTGAAACGATAAAAAAGGGCAGTGGCACTACACCGCTCAACAAAAACGAGCGCAATATCGATGCTCCTTGCTTTGAAATCTCGAATCGATAACGCACGATACTGTAATCGTAAAAAATTGTAAAGTGCGCATGTAGCATTTATAATATGTAAACTAATCCAAGATGTAGAAGGAATTCTTAAATTTCATTCTTGGATATTACAAAAATCCCGGACCAAAATTCATTTCTCCAACGTCTAATCCAAACGCAAATCAGTATAAACCAACAACAATCAATCTAAAAACTATCCAGCAACATCTCGGCGGTACACAGCAGCTGAGCTCCAAATTAATCCGTTCTCAGGTACAATGGTCGCGCCGCATTGTTCCCGTACAATTGTTTTCCCCACATATTGCGTCCCCGGCCTTAATAACGCTCGGTTTATGAAAAACTCTCCTTTTTTAATGTTCGCGGCGGCAAGCTTCCTGTTGTGCCACCGCTTGGGGGTTCCGCCATCAAAAATAACGTTATTGCTGGGTATTTCTTGGTTTGATTGCTCGATTTTCTTTTTGAGTTTTGTTTTACGCTGGAACACTATGGGTAGTTTGCTTCACTCGTTGTTGTTTAGGAAAATTAGAACATAAAGTTATTAACGCGCCAAAAGATTTTGCTACGTAGAATCCCCTCTTCGTTAGTTGTGGAATTATATCAAGATCCAGGCTAGAAGCACGCACTTGAAAAATAATTAGGTACAATAAACTACGATAATTAATCTGATTGCGTCGCGAAGGTAGTCACTCTGACAAATGGATATTCCCCCAGCGACGCTATGGTGAGAAGATTACTTGTTAACCGAAGACAGGTAATAACCAATATAATGATAACACGATCTCAATTACTGTCTAAAGTTAAAATTCTAAGAAACACCATTAAAATAGTAAAACCTATGTAACAATAATTGGGAGTGCCTCCTCTGCCGGCGCCGGTTGCCATTACGAGTGCCGGCGCCGGTTACCAAACTGGCTGCCGGCGCCGCGCCGACTACATACGCTGTTTTTTTACACCTTCAAAGACCCTTCAAACTCTTCATGAGACGATTATTCGTCACCCACGTTCATTTGAACAAAAAAAAACAATGAAAAACTTAAGGGAATGTTTGTAAGGTTGTTTGGGTTTCCAAAGCAGAGTCGACGGAGCGCCGCTGCGTGGTGCTCCTGTTGGCGGTATTTTTGGGTGCCGGCGCCGGCAGCGGAGGCACTATGTTCTATGTTAGGAGATGTGGTTTCCGCACTTAGTCCTTTAAGTGGACCATTGTACGTGGGCCATGGCGGCCATCATTACAACCAGCTCACCTCCTTCCAGAAGCAGATTAGGGCTCTCAGTCCGCTCAGAACATTTGCGAGTGATTTCGGTGCGCCAAGGGTTGTTTCTCGTATTTGGGTGACCCCTGTGCATTCCAGGAGCACGTGTGCGACCGTCTCTTCGGCCCCCATACATGCTCTGCACAGAGGGCTGTCCGTTATGCCTATCGTGTGGAAGTGTTTGTTTAGTGAGCAGTGTCCGATTATCGTTCCAGTCACCATTCGCAGGCTGCTCCTGTTCAGGCGTAGCAGGCGCCCTGTCAGTCTGCTATCCATGAGTGGCATGGACTCCTTGGATTGCGTGCAGCCTGGGGCTGAAGTCCACCAGCTCTGTGCCTGTGTGTGAGTAAACTCCTGGAGCCACCTGCGTAGTTGGTTGAAGGGGACGGGTACTATAGGTTCAGGGCCATAGGCCACCGTGCCAGATCCCCGGCAGCGAAGGCATTCTCAATTATTATTATAATATGCTCTTTTCCAAAACACGCATAACTTTAATGTGTACGTACAACATAATAGGTACGTATCCTTAACGTTATCCATAAATAAAAACCGTTTAATCATCCAAGCTACTAAATAACAATTATACCAATGTAAAACATTGTTCATTTAACTTCAATAAAATCGACCACTTAGTAAATACAAGAGCAAATTAATGTTAGCTATCTCAAATCCAAGTCGTTTCCTTAATGAGTGGAGAATTGCCACTAAGCGGTACCACTAAGTGCTAACTAAGGATGCCACCAACGGAAAATGTACATCCTCGATAAAGTACTGAATGTCAAGAATTTGTGTCAGTGGTTTAGATACACTGGAGTAACAATGTGTGACAATGAGCCCATTTGTCCAAATTGGTGAAAGGACAACGGGTACCTTTTCTTCATGAGAGGTAATAAGCTGCTAAATATTGCAATAAACTGGTGACAAAGATCAAAATGACGGTAATGACACTGGATTTGTATCTGAATTTGAGAAGCGGATTCTTGTTGTTGTAAAATTATACACATATTTTACAGAGGGACCCTAAGTAAAACACAATGCTTGTTTGTGATAGTTGTACACTTTTTTCTGAGTAATAGTACTTTTGTAGACTACACTTTAACATGCAATATATTAATATTAATAAAAGAAACGGCGAGAAACTGTTTGTTGATGTTCGGTGCGTACTTTTACACGCAACAAAATATAATGTATCAACAGTGTTGTAAGTCAAAACCAAAGTACTAAGATAATCAAAGCAACTTTATTTGTCAACCCTGGTAAGTATAGTAGATACCCACTTCTTAACAACAAAACTTTTAGACGCTAGTTCTAGCAAAAACTCAGTTCAATGCATTTAAACTGTTTTCATCTCAATTAATCAAGCAAAGTTAAATTTTCAATTTTGAACTATTTCGCGCGTCGGGTGGAGTCATTACTTTCATTGTAAGGCGGCAAGTTAATTAAAAGTTTATAGTTTGTTAACTGAAACTCCTTCTCGCGTTCACCGTTATTGTTGCGTTAATTCAAGTGGCGAAATTAAAAAATATTATTTACACTGTGAAGTTCCAGGAAAGTGACTAAGAGGAATTATCGATACGAGAAGTATGGAATTTAATATTGTGACGATAGAATCTTCTAGCTGTAGTAACAATCTAACAAATATCTATATTTATAACATCTCTGTTTCTTTATTGATCTTTATTTATTAATAAGTCACAATCTAAATCCTTCAAGTACGTTCGGAGGTCTTTCTTTTCTTATCTCACAGCGCGATAATGTGCTATATGATAAATAAATATAATGATAAGTAATATTAAATATTTCAATGGTAAACTAGTCTTAAGTTAAATAATTCTAATAAGTACCTACTACATTCATGCAAAGAACATAAATAAAAGTAAACGACACGGTTAAGTCAGTATTCGAGTGTATCAAACTCAGAACAAGCTTGCACAAAGCCGATTCAAATTTCAAAGCTCTAGAGTTTTGCTTTTTATTCTGTTCCATTAGAATAGTCCCCTTGTTGACTGCAAAACAAAAAGACAACGGCGCATTAGCGACTTATTTGCCCACAATGGACACAAAGATAGGGTCACTAAGTTTGTTTGCTTTCGATAGATAGATAAGATATTTATTTGGTACATAAAAGAAAACACAACACACAAAAGTACGATGACATAAAACATAATACAAGAAAATACAATTATTAAAATAAAAACACAATAAAAGTAAAAAACAGAATAGGGTATTTGACTAACATCAAAAATGTACAACATATTGTATTATTTTAAAGAAAGTATAGAAAGAACATGGTAGGTACGTGAAAAAATAATAAAAACGATGAAAAAAGAGGAGGTACACGCTTTCGAAGTTTGTGTTTTTGTTATTCGATGGAATAATTATAATACATAATCAGACCATTACTGTCCCACTGTTGGGCACGAACCTCTTTTCAGAATCAGAAGGGTTTTGAGGCCTTAGTTCATCACGCTGGCTTGGTGCAGATTGGCGGACTACAAACATCGAGAACTTTATGAAGCCCTGTTAAGTGTGCAGATTTCCTCACGATGTTTTTCTTTACCGTTAACGCAAGTGATAATCAAATTCTAATCCGCACATGAATTCGAAAAGTCAGAGGTGCAGGCTGGATTCGAACTCGGACCCTCCTGCATGGAATGCATCCGTTCAACCGCTAGGCTATTACTGCATTGATAATTATAATACCGATATTAAATACTTATAAATTTTTTGTTAAGAGAGTGGGCTTTAGCATCTAAAGGTGGATCCAGACATTGCGAGGCATGCGCCGCGAACGGCGCACAACGCATGCGTATCCCTACCGACACACGCTGGCTCGCCTCGCACATGCTCAGCCTGTGTGCATGCCTTGCCACAAACATGAAGATAGACAAACGAAGCATTTGCTTCGCACGCGATGGCTCGACCCGAGCATACGTTGGTATATTTTTTCGACAAGCACGCCTCACTCCGAGGCATTCGTTGCGCGCTGTTCGTGGCGCATGCCTCGCAAAGTCTGGATCCACCTTTACAATGTACTGAGATCTCCAAACCGAGTATCTAATACTATTAATAGGAGCAGTTATTATAGGACCCACATTTAATCATGGAATTTACGGGATATGTTGTCGCATAGATATTTTACCTCTTATATCAAAAGCAAAAATATTAAGGTACTTTGAAGCGCTGCTCATATCCCAGGACAGAACACATTCCACATTGTACAAACGAGTATGTATGTACATAATACATAAGTTCACATCAGACGGAAAATATCCCACTAAACGTGAGCTTTCCCGAGAGACTGCTAAGAGAACCAGTCATAGAGAAAAACAAAAAAAATTGCTGAAACATTATGCTGGAGAGGTGGACTGATGATCACTACCTGATAATTAATAACAAGAGTAGGTGCGTGTTTTTGACGACACGTTTGGTGCAGTGGCTAAGCGATTGGCTTCTGCGGAACAAAAATTTGTATGGCCTACAGATAGTTGTTTCGGGTCTGGGCGTTTGTGCATGTAAGATTTGTGTCGGTAAATGCACCCACGATACAGGAGAAATTGCAGAGAGGCTAAGTTTAAAAAAAAAATAAGATAGTGGAAGCCGTTGACAATTTCTTTGCTATAGAGTCCTAATGATTGTCATAAATAGCAATGCAATGTACTATACTACTACTCAGTCTGTCAGTGGTTCGGTCATGTGGAGAAGATGGATGGCGATTGACAAAAGAGATTTATAGCACGAAACTAGTAGAAATTCCGAGACCAAGAAAAATGTAGGTACATTGACCCTGGTGATATTTTTTTTTTGATGACGGGTGTATGATATGAGCAAATAGCGCCTATGAAAATATTCATTAATGTGGAAATATGTAAGGATTGCAGTATGTAGATTTAGTCTACTATTTTCTCATGAGAAGAATTTAGAGTTAAGACTACGCTAAAATATACAAGGTTAGGCTGGTATTACAATTATCAAATATCTTTGTCCAATATCGATGTCCAATGTTTGATCAAATTTCTTTGAGAGATGCCCATTCCACTTGTCCAATAACTTTGTCCAAGAGTTTGCGTAGTCTGAGAGAACGGAGGAACGTAGAGCGACTATATGTGCTGCTGTTATCGTTAGATTATTGTTAAAAAAGAAAAAAAAAGAAAAAAGCTTTGGGTGAAGCCATGGATCGAAAGGCAAAGAGAAAAAAAATCGTCATTGAAACTGTCCACGAAATCTTAGTTGCAGCCATTTTGATTTAAATGTCATTAATCTTTGGTAATAACGGTGTTGCTAGTACATTTGATGAAATCATCCAATTTATTTGATCAAATGTACATTGGACAAAGATATTTTATAAGTGGAATACCAGCCTAAGTCGGAAAGGGGGTATTCTTCCGCGGGCCACTTAAAGTATCACTGGTGACGGTTTTAATGCAAGTGTTAAAATTTGAAAATTCGATAATTTTTATTTCCATCTAAAATTATTTTAGTTTTTTCAAAAATTCTTCGTCCCTTCTTTAGTTACGAATTCAGAAAATGGAGCTTCTAATTCGTGACCCCAAATATGACCTAAAATGTAAACAAAGCTGATCATAGCTAAGGATAGATTGATTTTAGCATATTTTTACCCGACAGTAAAGACAGGGTTATGTTTTTCACGCGTATCTAAGTATCTATGTATATGGCATTATTTATACCCTCGAAGAAGCCAAGCGGCTGGATGGATTATAATAGATGAGGTGTCTATCTATTCCTCTAAGCCGTGCGATGGTTATGGGCGAAATTTTGTTTTTATAAAATTATACTGGCGGCCGCAAAATACGAAATGAAGGCAGAAATAAAAAAAAATGTCGCGTATCATATTATGTGGGATATCCCTGAATAGGTCTTTTAAAATCGAAATGATGTTTCCTTGACCATTTTACTGCCATAAGCCCCGTTTAAGAAATACACAACCTGAAAGTTGTGTAGAATGTAGGTACATTACGGACTAGATCGAGTGATGGTATATTTAATGAGGTGTCTATTGATACATATGTTTAGGTCTCATTAAAATGGTAGGTACTTGTAAATAGGTACGATAAATCGATTAATTAATACTATGAAGACGTAAAAAAAAAGTTTAATAACAAAAATGAAAACACCCGACTGCTTAGTAAGCAAACTAAAAAATAAGAACTGAAAAGATGTAAACAAGACGTACTTACTTCTAGTCATTACATACCTACATAACGTTTTTACGTAGGTTTTCAAGAAATTATGCTATCAAATCATAATATGCAGTCGGAGGCTACCTACAAATTACGTAATTCGTAAACTGACTTAAAAGATACCTACGTAGCTTTCGACTGCGTGTTGTGGCTTATGTAATTTTTGAGCAGCTATTTCTCTTAAACTATTAATTTTTGGGGAAAGTGGTAGAACAAAAGTTACTCGTTATTATAGGTACTTTAGCAACCTTTCGGATTAGTACCCCCTTTCTGACTAACCTTGTATAGCATATAGCAAATATTGTATAGGACAACGATATCGCTCAGCATAAATTTTATATGGATACGCTCACACAACGCTATGTCATAAATTATTGGCTTGCTATACGCGATAGACTTGAGCGATTTTCAGAGGTATTTTGCGATCCCCGCCCCGCCTGACTTCTTCCCCGTCCTTCGCCCGACGGATTGCTGTCAAATAACTTGCTATACATAGTAGACCGGCTTGCGATATAGCGTAGTCTGAACTGCCCTTTATCGTATGTATATCCGTTAGTGAAATATGAGCAAACACATTATACCTGTTTCCACACACGAAGTGACAATATTCAAGCAATTAGTATTAGTTCGAGCCGCAGTTGGAAGGAGTCAAGTTCCAGTTAAACTGTTCAACTACTGTTGTTCTCGTGACATAAGCGCGTTTTGATCAATTAGTGGTGGTTTAGCGGTCATTAGTAACTTGAACACACACGTCCGTTGATGGATTAGTAGGTAGATTTAGATTGTTTAGTATACGAACGGAGCGTTGAATGTAACAGTGCGAATACTCATAAAGGCATGTATTTAAGGAAGCAACGGTCCATCGCAGCGAAGTGGTAAGATCCAAGGTATCGGTGGTTAAGGATCCAGATTGAGAAATCTCCTCCTCCTCTGCGTGAGAAAGGATTATTTGTAAGGAGCTTAAAAATACAGAGAATCTTAAAACGTCATAATTATCACTTCTTAAGCAGTAAGGATCCTTTGCACTTCACACTTACTATCTCACAACAGAGTTATCCTACTAGAATCATCATTACCGGCCATTTTTTACCCGCAGCCGATGGCCTCCTTGCCTTTGTGCCATACTTTCGTGGTCTGTTTTAATCACATCCAAGCATTTCCAGCAGACCTTTGTTTAATTAAAATTTATTATAATTTCTCGCATTCAATACCACGAAAGTTCAAATAAAAGTAACGATTTTGTTCACAAACTTCTAACAAACACATACGAAGCGACAATAGCCGAACTATTGAATTTGCTAAAGTTGTAAGTAGAGTTAGACCATCGAACTGTTGTGGTGAGCCACCGCTAGCACAAGCACGTTTAGCTTAATTGGTGTTAGTAACTGGAACATTAGTGTATGTAGGTATTGCATAGAAGATATTATATTAAAACATAGTTTTTAGGGTTCTGTACCCTAAGGGTAAAATAGGACCCTAATAACAAAGACTCCGCTGTCCGTCCGTTCGTCTGTCACCAGGCTGTATCTCAAGAACTGCGATAGTTAGTTTGCGATTGTTGAGATAGTTTGACGACACGTTTGAGCAGTGGCTAAGCGATTGGCTTCTGCGCTACGGGTCGTGGGTTCGATTCCCACACGGAACAAAAATGTGTATGGCCTACAGATGGTTGTTTCGGGTCTGGGCGTTTGTTTGTGAGATTTGTGTCTGTAAACGCACCCACGATACAAGAGAAATCTTAGTGTGGGGCAACGTTTTTTGTTTTTAAAAAAAAAAAAAATTAGACAGTTGAAATTTTCACAGATGATGTATTTCTGTTGCCGCTATAACAAAAAATACTAAAAAAGAGAATAAAATAAATATTTAAGGGGGCTCCCATACAACAAACGTGATTTTTTGCCATTTTTATAGATAATAAATAGTACGGAACCCTTTGTGCGCGAGTCCGATACGCACTTGGCCAGTTTTTATGTGTTTAGGATTTTTCTTGTACTTATAGTGATTCGTTTTCAGACACAAATTTTATGTGTCCAAATATCTGGAATTGAAATAATTGTCTGTAGGTTATCATTTTATTTAATTCGTAGTTATTGAGGTGATTGTAGTAATTGACGTCCCGTAGCTCCGAGGCTAAGCGCTCAGCCGCCATTAGGGCCGTCATTTAAAATTGTCATCTATATTTATAAAAGGAGAAGCTGACTGACTGACTGACTGATCTATCAACGCACAGCCTAAACCGCTGGGGTTAGAAACTTGAAATTTTGGCAGTAGGTTCCTTTTGTAACGTAGGCATCCACTAAGAAGGGATTTTTCGAAATTCAACCCCTAAGGGAGTTAAATAGGGAATGAAAGTTTGTATGGAAAATCGTCACTTAACGGGTTCAAAATTTCACGCAAGCGAAGCTGCGGTCGAAAGCTAGTGTGTGATAATACAGATTATCCACAGCATGGTTAGCATGATTGCTGTAATCCAGGGATGTCTGAGAATCAATTTAAAGATGCATAAGGGTCTGAGTTCGATCACGGCCGCACCTCTGACTTTTCGAGTTCATGTAAGAATCAGAATTTGATTATCGCTTGTGAAAACATCGTGAGGAACCGGTGCACCTAAAGGGATACAAAGAATTGTCGATGATTTGTGTAGTCCGTCCACCCCGCTCCAAACTAGCGCGACGGACTAATATTCTGAGAATAGGTCCATGCAAAGCACTGGGCAGTAATGGACATTACGTCATGCCATGTTTAGCGGTGAATAGCTCCAGCCTTTAATGATTTATCATTATTTCTTATTGGGCCTTAAACTTGCATTGCAGAAGATAGGCAACTTAATAGACCACAGCAACTAACGATTGAGGAGTTATCAGAATCAAAGATAGGCAAAGAGATTTGTGACAGCAATTCAATCGCTCAGTCACACCGATAATTCAGCCCTCATCAAGCTGCCTCCCCCCAGCCCCCCGCCAGCAACGCCCTAAACTGAGGTCCGAATCCCACTAGGGGTTGCCTTTAGTGCTGTTGTTGCAGGTAGTCATGATGTTAGTGTAGTATAAGTAGTTACCCAAGTAACAAAATTTGATACTATAAAAGTCCTGAGAACGTTTTGGAACGTGCTAATTAGTGTTTAAGATTAGTACTATAATGGTGTTGTAAACGTTTACAGAACCCCAAATAGGCCCTAGTTTTATCACTGATTTATTCTATAAACATTACATACAGGCTCTCACGGTGATAAATCAGCTCTATAGTTGAAAAGTAAAAGTGTCGAGAAACGCTTTTTAGTACTAAAATAGTGTTTCTGCATCGTTTATGTCACAAATTTGCACTATAAAAGTAACCCAAACATCTTTATAGTGCTATTTTGCACCGTAAACGATTCCAGTGATCTTTTTTATCACACATTTTGTTCGTGTTGTGAAAATATATCGGTAATTGTTGCTTAACGTAACATGTAATAAAAAGGACAACTTCAAAACATTCATGGATCGTAATTCTGCCATAACTTGCACTTGCGAAAATAATTGTATCGATAAAATAATTATACTGATTTCAAATTTGACAATGCGCCCTCATAATTTTCGTGTTTTAATTAATAAAATAAGGACTTGTCCCAACTATGGCTGCTATAGTACACATTGGCTCCAGCCGTGCTGCTAATGTGCTATCATGGCAGAAAACAGCAGCCATTATTTCACCGAAAACGAATTAGTCCATTAATTATTAATTTTAGTGCTTTTATGTCGCGATTTAGTACCGTAGCAGTAACACAAACTCACTTATAGAGCTATTTAGAATTTACGTTATTTAGCAATTGCATTAGGAGTCACTATGGTACTATTTAGTACTATAGAAGAGTTTTCGTGACTTTTACAGAATTAGCGCCATAGCGATGTTGAGGGAGCTTTTAAGGAGCTAAAAGGTTACGTAATGGTTCTGCTAGGTACTTTTATAGTGCAGATTGATACTGTAATAATGTTTTCGATACTTCTACAATACTAGTACTGTAAAAGTTATTTTTACGCATTATTAGTGCAAAATAGATACATAAAAGTGTCGGAAAGGTCGTCTATAGTACTAAATAGTACCATAATCGCTTTTTTCATATCTATTACAGTGCAACACTTTAAAGATTCTTTTGTATGGTCCTGTAAACGTTCTAAGAGCTAAATTATAGAACTTAAATGCTCTTTAATCTTATAGAACCAAAACGCTCTTTTAGAAACCTTTATAGTACAAACAGGCACAATGGTTACCACTATAGGCCTACTATATCACTATTTGGTGTTATAACACCCTGGTTATAGAAGCTTTTGTTACTTGGGTAGCTTAGGTTAAGTATTTTACTTCCCCATCATTGGTTGGACCCTTCAGGTCTCGCCAATAACTGCCCGGTTACGTAGAAACGGTCCAACAAACAATCCAACCAGTTCAACATCAAACAAAAAAAGTAGAATAGCACATAGTCCACAGATGCTTGTGTCCATCCTGCTATGCATATCTTGTAGTGAATATTCCATTTTGGTCTAAAATTTTTATGATATATTCATTTTCGTTGAGTGATTTCAGTTTTGCGTTAGTTCGCAGTTTGTTTAACTTTTTTTACATTTCCCGACGTTTCGAGTGCTGCGCATCCATAGTCGCTGAGGGACCATGAACGTTGCAAACTACTCAAAACATATTAAATAAAGTACTTTCCTTCCTACAAGGTAAATACACTCTATATTTTAATTTTATGTAGTTAAATTGTTATGTAAAGCCGAGTTTCAGTTACTTCCAAAACCACACAGGATTAATAAATGATTATTTATTTACAGTAGTCTAAATACTCATAGGAAATATGCTTAGCATAAAATATAGACTTATATTTAAATTGCATTTGACTATTAATAGTTGCAGTGGCCACTAACGTTTTTCTGTTAATAACAAACATTTAAAACTTTAACACTCATTGACATATCTTATCTACATCCCAATCTTTTGATTGCCCGTTATCTATACATAATAATTTTGTATAACTTTCGTATACGAATTTTGGAGATGGATATGTAATCTGTTCTTATGTTGCCCTTGAATGTTTTCAAAAGTTCATACCAAACACTAAGCGATTAGTTTTCGTGCAAGGCATTTGAATGTTCGATGTAAAAAAGCCAGTTGTCTTCGATAAGCGTAGATAATTAAGTTTTCTGAATACGAATATTTACAATTTGACATAATTCGAAATCCTTTTCAGCATAACATTACGTAGTATTTTACACACAAAATAAACATAAGATTTGCCAAATTCGAGGGTTTTCAACGAAAACCTTCCCAGCAGCCAGCCAGTTGAGATGGACGCAGTTGCCCAAAAAATTGGCAAATATTAAAGGATACGCCACCGCCCGGAGCCAGGGGTGTCGCGCACACAACTCAATTTGCAATGTTTACACACCGAATTTGTTTGTGTCGCCTATATTTATTAAGTATACATGCGCTGAATATTGTTCGGAACAGTCAGCGACGAAAGTCGGTTAACTTTTCTGTTTTTCAAACTGTAACTGAACACAATAGTATTAATAAAAAAAACTAAACGAATCAGAATAGATGTAACATTAAAACAACACAAAATCTCGACTGTTACGTGGGCCATACTGAAAGTTTCTGGACTCGGCCACTTACGTTAACGATATAAAAAAGCAATTCTGATTTTTTTAAATATAACTTTTTGACTGTAGAATACCTTTTTATACCTACGTCTGTCATTTGTTTTTTTTTTGTGGCGCCAATTTGAAAATTGAGATTTGACCCAAGGATGGATTTAAGGCGACAAAATTTTCGATGTATGATTTTTACGATATTCGCTGTGGCACAAGTCAATATAAAAAGTTGCCAAAGCAATTAAATTATCGTTTGGTGCCGAAGTTCCATCTCGTAGCTCTGTGTACTTCTGCTATAATTAATTCAAACGTAGACGTATTCATCTCCAAGATGATTCTTGTGAAGGCCAGTCGGTGACAGCGGTAACAGAATCTAACATTGATGCTGCACAACAACTAAGTAATTCAATCAGATAAAAAAATACATGTCATGTCAGCAATTTCGTACATCATTGAAAATTGGTATGAGCTAAGTGCAAAATATTTTGCACGTACACCTGTCCGTTCGAAAGCTTTCTTCGAGATGTATAACTCATAATTTAACGGAAGTTCAAAAATAACAGTGAGTAGAGTGATGTGATAAAATTTTCTCAATGGTTTCAAAGAATGAAAAAGTGCGTAAATTGTCTGGGAAAATACTTTAAAAACGGAATACAATATAAACATTATAAATGTTTTACATTGTCAGAATCCAGAAAGTATCGGTATGGCCTGAGTAGGTACATAAAATGGTGAAAAATAATGTATCGAACAATTTTGTATTAATTTAGACGTAATGTAAAACTAGATATCAGTGTCAACCGACTTTCGTCGCTGACTAATATTTTTTGTTCTACTTTAGTGAATCAGTTTCGAACGTGCGTATTTATTATATTATCTATATGCAGTGGAAATCGGGCCCATAAATGCTCCCTAAACACAGGTTTTCTTCATAGATCCCCTAAAGGATCATCCTAAGGAGGCGCCATAAACACATTGCTTTCGGCAGGGGAATTGATGATGGCAGATGGATGTTGCGTATGTTATAATAGTAGCTACTTACGACACCTAAGGGCTGTGGTGGGTCGGTGTATTTGTAGCCGACACCCCTGGGATAGCAATGGGTACAATGCTCATAAATGACGTACATATCTCTGCCATTTGTTTGCTTCCTTGTTGTAATTAATTCGTGCATGTAAATCTTTACAAAGAACCAAGCAATGCATTGCTTGGTTCTTTGTAAATAATTAACCTTTTGACCAGCCCTGTAAATTAAAGAACAAAAGCAGCGGTATAAATATATTCTTTACAAAGTTGGGCTTCCCTGTCTCATTGACGCTGAATTTACAAACAAGCATCAATTTAAACTTTAATGAAACTTTCTACACAGAAGATTTTAACTGACAATTTAAATTTTACTATGAAACCTACTGTCAAACAGGGTTGCACAAACTTAATAAGGTGAACGAACAATTAACGACTTTCGAACACAAGCCACAGTTCGTTTTACATTGTTGGTGTAACGGCATAATATTCACGTTAGGGTAATAGCCAGCGAGTATTATTACTGCAACACTGTCGGATTTATCGCTCGCGGCAACATTGAAGTTAATTGGAGGGTAGGTAAAGAATTACAAAGGAGTATGAATTGTAATATGGAGCTCTGCGTTGTAAAAATCTTGGCAGTTACCCAGGAGGACGTAAGAAGCGGAATTATGCTGTTTAGTCTACATTATGAGCTTGCTTTAGAAATCTTTAGGATTCCAGGTGAAGAAAAATATTTTGCAAAGCAAGTGTATGAGTAGGTACTGTGTAACTGAACGCTTAAAAGTTGAGAGGGAAAGGAATACGAACCTTCACAACGCCCGAGCTATCGAGAGCTCTTCAGAATACTACTCCGTCCACTCACCTTTCATTGTTTTGAACCCACTTACAATTTTAACATAATATTATTTTTTGGTTAAACTCGGAGATATTAGAAGGATGTTAATCTAGGAAAAGAATTGAAACACATTAAATAGCCAATGAAAACAGTAGGTCGAGAATGGTTGTCTTCATTCACTGTTAACCGTCATAAAAACTTCAGTACCTATTAGACCAAAAACAAATCAAGTGCGCCCCTACTATTAGTACGACATGGCGACAAAACTTACAAACACATCAGACCGCCCTCACCTACGCTACACCATAATTACCAGCCCTGAGGGGTGAGCGTGCATTTAACACGTAACTAACAATCAGCCCCCTATCGCGGTGCAAGCGACCGGCGACCACTTCACAGATCATTACACCTATTAAAACTTAGTAGGGTTACAAGTTACACAACTTTTGGGGTTGTCACGGTGATTAAAAAAATATCATTGTCAAGTAACTCGCTTTGTAAGTTAATTTGATTTTGGTTACAAGAATACAATACCATGCAACAGACTGTAATCTCAATTACAAGATAACAGATTTTTTTTTTAGAATTTATTTTAAATTGTCAAATGTGTTTTTATACAAGGTTAGTCAGAAAAGGGTACTAATCCGAAAGGGTGTTAAATAACCCATAATAATGAATAACTTTTGTTCCACCACTTTCCCCAAATGTCTATAGTTTAAGAGAAATAGCTGTTCAAAAATACCTACATAAAAAATACACTAAAATCTATCTATCGTCATCTATGATACGCTGTGTTTACATTTTAGGTCATATTTGGGGTCACGAATTAGAAGCACCATTTTCTGAATTCGTAACAAAAGAAGGGATGAAGAATTTTTGAAAATTTAAATTTTAACACTTGCTTTAATACCGTCATCAGTAATATAATAAGTGGTAAGTGGCCTGCGGATTAGGTCCCCATTTCCGACTAACCTTGTATAAAAAATGACTTAGTGTTATAATAGGTACCTTATCTATTTCTACCACTAAATCGTCTTTTTAGGGTTCCGTACCCAAAGGGTAAAACGGGACCCTATTACTAAGGCTCCGCTGTCCGTCTGGACGTCTGTCCGTCTGTCCGTCTGTCCGTCTGTCCGTCTGTCAGTCTGTCTGTCCGTCTGTCACCAGGTTGTATCTCATGAACCGTGATAGTTAGACAGTTGACATTTTCACAGATGATGTATTTCTATAAAAATAGTGAATCGGGTCTTCTCGCGTAACAAACTTTAAGAGGCACAAATTACCTTTTATCCCGACGTTTCGGCCGAATTTCACCGGCCGTGGTCACGGGTAGACTGAAGTGGCGGAGCAGTTGTCATCTTCGTGAAGCAAGGGCATTTTCATCTACCCTCACTTGATCTTGATTTTTTATAAAATTATTGTCGGTACTTCGACACACCACACTAACGACGTCTTTACACTCGCCTAAACTGTCCCGTTGACGATAACACTTGCTGATGACCGGATTCCATGATGTTGATAGTTTGTATCCATCTTCCCGATTGAAATTCTTGTATTTCTTAATTTCAATCGCTTCACGTACAATTCTGGGATAATAGTGACGATCGGTGGAGAGGATTTTTGGACTATGTAATTCTATCCAGTGATTGGAACCGGACTCCAGAAGATGCTCGGCTATTGCGGACTTATTTATCTGGCGGTTTTTGACTGCGGCGATATGATATAAAAACCGCCAGATAAATAAGTCCGCAATAGCCGAGCATCTTCTGGAGTCCGGTTCCAATCACTGGATAGAATTACATAGTCCAAAAATCCTCTCCACCGATCGTCACTATTATCCCAGAATTGTACGTGAAGCGATTGAAATTAAGAAATACAAGAATTTCAATCGGGAAGATGGATACAAACTATCAACATCATGGAATCCGGTCATCAGCAAGTGTTATCGTCAACGGGACAGTTTAGGCGAGTGTAAAGACGTCGTTAGTGTGGTGTGTCGAAGTACCGACAATAATTTTATAAAAAATCAAGATCAAGTGAGGGTAGATGAAAATGCCCTTGCTTCACGAAGATGACAACTGCTCCGCCACTTCAGTCTACCCGTGACCACGGCCGGTGAAATTCGGCCGAAACGTCGGGATAAAAGGTAATTTGTGCCTCTTAAAGTTTGTTACGCGAGAAGACCCGATTCACTATTTTTATAATGTGTACAAATCGCGAAAGTTTAAAAACATTTGATGTATTTCTGTTGCCGCTATAACAACAAATACTAAAAAACAGAATAAAATAAATATTTAAGGCGGCTCCCATACAACAAACGTGATTTTTTTTGTTCGTTTTTGCTCAATATTGATAACGGCAACAGGTAGACGCTTGAAATATTCACAGAATATTTAGTTATATATTCACTTTAAAAATAAATAGTTAAATTAAAATTAAACAAATATTTAAGGGGGGCTCCCATACAACAGAAATGATTTTTTTGCCGTTTTTATGGACTATGGTACGGAACCCTTCGTGCGCGAGTCCGACTCGCACTTGGCCGGTTTTTTTTATTAATTCTGTCCATAAAATACTGGTAGAACTAATAAGAATAGACTATTTTCAGAAAAGAAAACGCGCTGAAAGAGCTACGCTTATTCAAATTTGATATCCTGATTAATCGAATACTGGAAGACTTGCTAGGTTACTTTAATTTATTCAACGTGTTCCGTTAAATAATTTTATTCAACCCATAAATCTTACATTTTTACTTATAAAAAAGCGATTAACATGCAATTATTCATATCCCAAACATTCCCGCGCCACCGAAGTGGAAACTACAAAGAAACTATGATCAAAGTGGCACATTTCACGAGCCGGGGGACACGCATCCCCTGCGAGGGACGTAGTGGCAGAGGTGCGGGGGGAGGGCGGGTGACAAGTACGCGAGTTTTACTCAGTTACTTTTAATTTATCCAGTGTGCTGATCCGTTTAGTAAAGTCTGTAGGGACCGATGTTAGTAGATATAGGTAGTATGCTAATGTAATAATACCGTGTGGTGCACGAATGAGAATTCGCACTCCAGCTGTTCTCGCAGGTGATTTGAATTGAGAGTATTCTAGGCAGATAAGTAGAAGCATTTGCCTTTGTTATGATTATTAACAAACAAAAACTCCTGGTTGTTATCTTTTCAGTTATGCACTTCCATCTAGGTAGAAATACTATTGTATATGAAATTACCTACTACAAATAATCATATTGCTATTTTTGAGACTCGCAAAATAAATTCAAAAAAACTTTTCACAATTATGTCACTTGTTACCGTTAATCTCTATATTGAGAATCGGTCGGCCGCGCATGAGGTCAGTAGCCGAAAACGAGGGAGAATGCTCCGTCGACATTACATTATATAAATCAACAACATTAAAATCATAAAACATATTCAACAAACATTCAAACAAACATTTTCATAAAGTGGGTTGTTGTAAACCCAATCCTTAAGATTAACAGTTGCAATACATACAAGGTGTTTAAAAATATTTCTTTAAAGTATTAAATTAAGTAGGTACTGAGAGCAGTCTGAGTTCTTTGAGCGGATCATAATTTATCATAATAATTTAAATAATACATAATTGATAGATGAAAAGTAATATCGAAGATTACGATAAAATTCATAACTGCTAGAGCACAAGGAAGTAATAAGAAAAAAAAAGCGACGTAAAAAGGAAGACCGTTAAAAAGTTAATCAACCAGTTGTTACCATTGACATAAAACTTTAACTATCGGACAGACTACGTGCCAAAACGATCAATTATCATGAACTGAAAACGTTAGTGACATTCCTGTGCCTGTAGACAAATGGCAAACGATGATCGCTAGAGAATAGAAACGACAATTAAATGTATGTAAATGACATAACAGATCGCTTGACCGGTCGAAAGCTTATGTCAATCCAGTACATCTTTCTATTCTCTAGCGATCATCGATTGCCATTTGTCTACAGGCACTGTAATATCAGAATGTTAAGCAAAAACGTTTACTATTCCAAACATCTATTTAGAAATAATAGTAATTGAATTGGACTATCTCATTGGTCCAGTGGTCACAAGCGCGAATAGCTCAGCTTGAGGTCCTGGGTTTGATCCCCAGGTCGGGCAAAGTGTTATTGGGTTTTTCCGTGGATTTTCTCAGTAGCAGCCCGGAGTCTGGATTTGTGCCCGGATGATGGCAATAGGGTCGCCCTCTATAACATGGGACTTAAACATAACAACAAAATGAGAGTGAACTATACACCTCTGCCCGACCCTTCTGGGAATCCAGGCGTGATGTTGTGTTGAGTAATTGAATACCAAATAAAACAATACACAGTACAAACAACTAAAAGCAATTTGATAATAGTTTAAGAGAAATAGAAACACTAAGTATCCTCTATTATTGCTATCCAAGTATGCTGAAACTATTGATAAACAAGAGCAAGTATTGGAAATACTTGTGAACTAAATATTTCATTTATCTAACCTGAAATTCGACGCCGAAGTTCAAGCGCTGTGAGGATCGACCCGCTTTAGTGTACTCTGAATTTGAAAGAAAAATATATAGGCCGACCGTAGTACTACTACGACATAAGTGGTAATTTAACGTTTGGCATTGACAGCCAAATTGAATGTTAAGGCTAACGTAATGGTTAAAACTTTAGAGGCGGTTATCAAAAGAAAAAGATTGTAACCGACCTTTTGTTGTACGAGTACGCTCGACAATTTTATGCTGACGTCAGAGATCACACATATACGTTATATAATAATTGCACATTACTTATTATAATTGAAAGCTGCTCAGTGTATACAGACATCGGTGTTTTCTTCCACATCACACATAAGAATTCCCGATACACAGACACCACAGCAGCTACAGAACCCTACATCTGTTGATTCTTTCAATAATGAGTGCCAATAATATCTATTGACACCTACTGTGGACAGAGTGGAATGGAGTAGATACATTGGATTACCAAGTAAAGTTTAGTTAACGTGATGTCATGTTTTCTGTATTATCATTAAAACTTGCAGATCTACCCCAAACTAATAGCTCAAATACAAAATTGATACATTTGGAGTAGAAAAGGTTCTGTTTGTTTAAAAAAAATTACCCACCTACCAATAAACACACACAACATTATTTTAATGGAAATACTGTTAAAAGCGAAAAGAAATATAAATCGCAACTTATCTTATTAATGTTTTTAAATAAAGAACGACATAGTTCTATTTATGTTAAGTTTATTAAATCTTTCATCTATCCGCAATCAGAAGAAGGCAACGGCAATTGGCATACTTTTCTATGCTATATATTATGATAAATATTTTTTCTTCAGCTGTATAAAATATGAAACATCCTTTCCTACCGAAAAATATCATAACATCCTTAAAATTTCAAATTAATCACGCTGCAAGCAGTACGTTAATTATAATAGTAGCATATACCGCTCTACACATCGGGAGTTCATTAGCGAGCCACCTCGTAGAGACACTCATTAGGAGGATGCGACGTCGTGCAACACACTTCTTTAATTTAGGTTAGTTACTCCATATGCTGAATACATTTTTGAAACAGTAACTGCAAATACATATATGGTACACGTAGTTTGTATACATTTATTTAAATGAGTGAAATGAAATAGCATTTTCATTGAAACTTTAAATTAAAAAAGACGTGTTGAAGTGTGTAAGTTAAAGTTTTACATTATATAGCGCCTTACGGTTTTAAAGACATTACTTATGCATTAAGGCTATTGAATATTTATAGAGCTTGCGTAGTCGTATTATCAAGTTTCGTTAAAACAAGAATTTATTTTGTTAAACAAAATAAGTACTTTCAGAGTCTTTTGTCGATTACCGTTTCTCCTATAATATTTGATTGGAAATTTTGTTCGTTTACTGCCAATTTATTCAAAAACTATGTAAAACTAGTACTTCTTATTTTTATGACGATTTTCCTACCTGAGAGTACTTAATCTCAAGTTTTTGTTTGGTCTGTTACTTTTTCTTTGTTTACTTCACCGTCATACTTGGTGAATTAATTCACGAAATATTTCGTATCCCGACCTGTGCACCGCAAATATGGCGACACTAATTTGGGGTCACCGTAGTTAGAGTGAACCAATAGTGCGTGAGGCAAACGACGACGGTCGCACGAACTAGCGGAATATTGTTGCAACTGAGAAATATAAGCGAGATCAGTGATTTGCGGGAACTAATGATGCAGTTTTGCGAGCAAACAGAACATAGTAAGCTCCTTATAAAATATTTCCACAAAAATATAACAAGGGTTTTATAAAAAATAAGGTGAAGCAGAAATAGTTCATAGCCTTTATATAGGTATTACGAGTTTATGATTATGAGTAAGACCTAGAATGGTTTACCACCTACAATTTTGTATTTACTCGTCTTATTTAGCTAAGCAACACAAAACTTGGTAGGTACACCGAACAAAGTCAATAGAACAGAAACTTAGATACAACTAAGTTAGTCAAAATTAAGATAAATGTCTTTAATAAACTTCACGCCACTAATATATTCAGAGGTCGCTTCCATATAATTACAAGTATAAATTTAGTCGAGGCGTTAGGTTAACTTGGTTATAAATAAATATATTAAACCACAGCTTAACATCAACTTTAATAAAGGGAGCTTAAATCTTTATTAAAAGGAACAAATTTAAAGATCGTTAGGACTGTACAAAATATTTGAGAAGAATTTGTTAATTAACTCGTCATATTTTGGGGATTGTTGAGTTTAATAAAGTTCTTTCCTTCTGCTGTTCTTTAGTAAGTACATGTTTAAATCTGCAAAGATAATAAACTTGCATTCCTTTGTTTCTCTAAGAATAGATTGATTTTTATAGCATCATGTTGTTGTTTATATTATGTGGTTTAAGATTAAGATTTTAAAGTAAGTAACCAGCTCCATATCGGAACAAAGTCTGTTCAAAGACATAGAACCTGAGATCTGATGCCACCAGCATATTGTCAGCAATATATACCTTCCCAATCCTTTATAGACTAACTTTTAGTTTCAAGTATTCAGCATCATAATCATACAGCCGAATAACGTCCACTGCTGGACATAGGCCTCCCCCAAACAATGTTTGAGGGGTTTACCATAATCGCCACGCTTGGCAGGCGGGTTGACGATCGCAGTATCGTTGTTAAAGTACTCAGAGAACGCTGCTGCCCATCCTCTAGTGAATCCCGTAGTCGCCTTTTACGACACCCACGGGAAGAGATGGGGTAGTGCTATTCTTTACGTCGGACTTAAACTATTATACAATTCAACTATTAGAACAAATTATATTATTTTAACATTTACTAAATATTATCAAATTCTTTTATATTACGTTCCTAATTCAAACACAACTTGATAAACATAAACTTGACACAACTTTGCTACAAGTCACATTACTATCCGTTGTAAGTCGGTATCTGCTCGGTGCGATGGGCGGCAGGAGTTCATTTGATTTGACAGCTGATCTCAGCGCGGTCCGACGCTACGTTACGGAGCGCGCGAAAATTGGACAAGTAACGTTTTTGTAGGGAACGAATTAGATTCATTTACTGAGAGGAATTCTTATTCTGATTACTTATTTGAATTCTTTGCTTTAGTTTTGTACGTTAGCTTCTGCTTTTTGTACAGTCGTTGTTTAGGTAGGTACCTAATATTTCTGTGTAATTAATGTTAGTGCTTGTGGAGTAAACATAGTTATAAGAAGTGCTCAAAATGTTAGCCAGTATTCATACATTTGCTGGGACCACACTAGCGTTTGTTTAGTCTACTGCAATAACAAGCATACGAGTATTACTTAGCTTAGTTGAAGAGGTTGTTATCATTAATTCCATTACAGAGAAATTTCTACGTAATTGGAATTTGGTTTGTATGAATCTCCGAGAAGCAGCTTAATTTTTACGGTCTAAAATCAGCACTGAATTTAACATAAATATTGTATCTAACAGCAATGATTTATTCATAGTATCTTGCTCAACTAAAACACTTAGGTAAACATAAACTCAGTCCATAAATCTACCGCGAGTCACATTAAGCGACCTCCACCACGAAGTTGTTCCCGGCGGGAGTTCACTTGATTTGACAGCTGATCTCAGCCGGCCAGCTCCTCCGTCAGGGTACTTTGCATCATTACTGTAATACTGTCTGGATAATTGGACAAGTAAAGTCTTTGGATGTGCGAGATTTAATTATTTGTAAACAGATAATCGCTGATTCCTTTACTTTTAAAAGTAAGCACGGTATAAAACATTTTAGGTCCTCATCATTCATATTATATCATTAGTTAACTATGTAAGCAGGATTTGATTTTTGTTAAGTTTTGTTCCTCGTAAGTTTTAGGTTTTAGAATAATAGGCGAAGTTATGTACACGTATTCTGTTCCGTTTTGTTTACTTGATCATTATAATTTGCTGCTAAACCAGTTTTACTATCTATTTTAGCCGAAAACAAGGTTTAATATAGATTATGTTATAACGACACTATAAAATCAAAATTCACACACTAACAGAAATGCAAATACAAAATGAAATTTCAAACTCATTAATCTATCCTGCGCCGCAGATACCATAGCACAACACAATATACCCTGTTATGACGCTATTGAGCCTTCAGTGCGGCAGGGAGCGTCGGAACAGCTCCCAAGATATCTGATGCTACTGACAGACGCGAGGCGCGGTGCGGTGCTGCTAAGACATTGCAGTTATCTTGAAAGATGGAAATGAATAAGATGAGATGCTGAAATTAATGAAAATCAACGTGGTTATGATTTTATTACTTTTTATTTATGTTTTATTTTATCTTAAGAGTGAAAAATAAGAAATATGGAGAAAAGATTTGATCAAGACGGACGGAAGAAGATCTGGCGGGACAACATAAACTTTTATAATCCTTATGGTTGGTTCTTATAATGGTTCTTTTGTAGTTATTGCCGCTGGCCGCACCATTTTAACTATAAAGAAAAGTTACTGCTATGATTAAATGTAATTAATTAAATTAATAACTAAATTGAAATTAATCCAAAAATCAAAACAAAACGTAATTTTAAACCAGTATTAATATCCCTAAAAGTGTCTACCGCACGCTCTTTTTGATCTTTTAACAGGCTGTTGAGGGCGGCCTCTCCCAAACACTGCTGAATATATCCCCATAAGTGGCCGATAAATCCTTTGTTAAAACAAAACACGGGTTCCATTGTTCGTCCCCAGTGGTTCTTGGTACTTCCGGCTGTGGGAAGTATCTGAGACGATTATCTTTAATAAGATCTGCTGTTACTTCGTTGAGTTTGTTGCGAAGTCTGATTAAGTTGGCTACTTTTGAATCGAATCTAGTGTTGTTGCAAGGTGCATTAGCGTTGTGAATTATCATCGACACTTTTACATTTTATTTTAATTATAACGGTATTATTACGTCAATTACAATAATTACAGACATTATATTAAAAATGTATAATTAACAACATAATAAAGAATTTACTCACTGCCTCGTTTGTCTAGTGGTCGCAAGCGCGACTGCTGAGCGTGAGGTCTTGGATTCGATCCCCAGGTCGGGCCGTGTTAGGGCGTTTGTGCACTACAAGGAATTTTACTGTCCGGCAGTCCGATTTTTACGGTCCGATGTGGCATGAAAAAAACGAATGATTAGCTTGTGCACCTGTCCGTCTTTACTCGGATCGGTGCGGCGCAGTTTAGGGTAGCTCTCTTTGAAAGCGTCGTGGGCGCAGGTCGCCGAGGAGGTGAAGGAAGGGTTAACGCCGCGTCCTGTGCGTGCGACACACGCGCCCCTCTCTTTCATGAATACTGATCGCGGACGCAGTGCACTAGCATAAACACGTTTTTCATTACTGTCATCTCGGACCGGAAAAAACAGCCCGGAATGGGGAAAAGTAAATTATCGGACCGTAATATTACGTATAGTGCACAAACTAGTAGTAAAAAATCGGATTGCAGGACAGTAAATTCCTTGTAGTGCACAAACGCCCTATTGGGTTTTTCCGTGAGGAATTTCTCAGTAGCAGCCTGGAGTCTGGATTTGTGCCCGGTTGATGGCAATAGGCTCGCCCCCTATTATATTGGACTTAAGCATAACGGCGAAATGTGAGTCTACTATACACCTCTGCCCAACCCTTCGGGGAATACAAGGCGTGATGTTATATCGTGTTAATAAAGAATTTACACTAATTTAATTTAATTTATTTAATTTATTTAAGAAACATGGAAGACTTACAGCTAAATAAACCTAGAATAACACAAATTTAGTCACCAGAGAGCCAATGACAAGTCTTCGCTTATAGAGACAGTATAAATTTTGAATTTACTATGAGCATACTGAGTACGCACGTGTTTAATAAAAGATATAACAGATTAATAAACTATAACTAATTATAAACTAATACAAAGTAAAAAAAAACTAAACAAATAAAAACTACCTATTTAAAGAAGTCAAGGCTTAAGCACCTTCTTGCCGATGACACACTGGTTACAAAGGGATCAATGCCGTGCTGCTTACACAGATTATTGAAACTTCTGCTTGCCCGCACAATATAACTATTCTGCCAATGAACACACAATCATATCCTTCTCACAGATACCTAAACACTCTAACAATTATCCGGCCATATTATCCGGCTATATTAAATGTTTTTGGAGGTTTCTAATAAAATCAGTATCCTTTTTTCAAATGGACCTGGTTCACTGAGATACATAATGTAAATTCGTTCAGATAAGGATTCCCGCCGAAATACTTGTTGTGTTTTGTATTAAATGGCAACTATTTAAACAACAGCGTTATATTTTCTGTCGTCAAAATTAAAATAAATGAAACATATACCAATTTCAAACGAAAATTAAGTTTCGATGAATTTGCAATTATAAATGGAAGAGTTAAGTTATGAATTTATCAATTATGATCTCATATTTCTGGTATTCATCATAGCATATTGGATTATTTTGATTTAATTATCAATGTCAGCAGTTTATACAATATAGGTATTTTTTAATTGGGTATTTTAGTATGTTTCTCGCAACTATATTATGGCTAAAATATTGACAAGACAATTATTATGGAAATCTATTTTTCTCATTTCAAAGGCGAAAAACTCTCAGTTAATGAAATATAGACAGGTTAAGCAATGTCATGTCATGGACAAAATGAAGTTCCTATGATTTCATCACAATGTTCTACCGTGTGTTTGTTTATACTTTGGCAATAATATGTAGTATTAAGGTCCATGTGTTGACTCCAACTGTTGGACGATAACACAATGTCCCAAATTAAAACGAATGATCAACTTGTCTGGTCTTCATCTGCAACCAGGAGCTTACTAACAAACAAAAATAACAAAATTGCATCTTACAAGTACATATTACATAGGTACATATGACCAACATTTTGCACCCACTCATACGTTCACAAATGCAGAGGTCACCGTACAAACGCTATCAAAATTTCACATCACAAATAGCGCGCGCAGCCAGCATTGAACAGATTAAATTCAAATGAGATGTCAAATACCAACAGTTGCTTTGAAATGTTAACAATGGCTTCCAAATAGAAATTCTGTTCCTATCGCTTGTTCAAATTTCGTTCCGATAAAGTATTAACGTGAGAACTTTTGAAATTGTTCCTGTTAGCACACTCAATTTAATATTTAACTGTTCAATGTTTTTCTGTAGGTTCAGGTTCAACGTTCAATTTCGTTATGGTAAAGTCATGATCACAATGCATGGCAAGTGGATTCGTGTTTGCTATAAATGATGCAGCACATCCCTCATACATCATGATAGATGCTGCTTTCAATTGAATGTTGCCCATTTGCATTACATTATCTCGTAACGGGTACTTTAGTTTGATTTAAGAACCACCTTTTAAATTCTCAGTTAGAGGCCATTTATACACATTTTCGAAATGAAACAGTCTCTGATAAACCCTACATGTCAAGTTTCAACAAGCACATCCTACGAGTCAAAACTCAACAGCGCTTTTGAAAACTTGAAGCACAATACAGATCTTAATTGAGGCGTTGTTTAATGACATCGTGTCACAAGAGCTCTCATGTCTGTCTGGTGCAAATGTGAGTCAAGTCGCGGTTCAACTAATATTGGAGTCTTCGAGAATTCAGCGTCGTTTGTTGCATTCACTAATGAAGGCGCCGAAGTTTTGTACTGAACTGGCGAAATCACAGCACTGAACTTTGAGGAAGGTGAGTTGGCACGGTGTTGTGGTTTGAGATACGTTATACTCGTAGTTTGTACCAGGTATGAGTATTTATAATATATACTTCAGAGAACTGAATGTTGGAGTTATAAAGGTTTAGAATTAAACAATGACTATAATGAGGATAATTTTAGTCCTTTCCGTAGTTGTAAATATCTATTAGCTGTGGTTATTAGAAACCTTAAAATCTTTATTACCAAATCATAAAAACTTAAACGGGGAAGAAGGTTACAATATTTTGATCATGGATCAACCTTTTCTAGTGTGTGCGCTTTTGTTGACGAGTCCACGAGCAGATCTAGGCACCCTGATTAATGCACGTAAAGAAAATTTGTGCATAGGTTGATGTATAATAAAAATAACCTAAGAAACTACAATTCAAATTTAAACCCATAATGTATTAGACGAAGTTTATCTCGTTAATTTCCAACATCACACACGTGCCGTCCTATGACACGGGCACATCAGGAGGCGTGCACGTCACGACAATATGGCACACGCGCTGTGCGGGGGCGACGCACGTACATACGCTAACTGTGACAAATACTCGCTCACTTGTTTACTACACAAACTGTCGCGGAACTAAAATACGTGTATGTGCAAGAGACCGGGCCCGATATAAATCGGGTGGGGCCCACGTTTCTTAAAACTGGAATTGACCACTTTGTCACGGGAATTGAAATAGATGGAATCTACAGCCTACATTTTTGCAAAGACAACATATGGGAAGACTCTTAACTTATAATGAACTAGCTTTTGCCCGCAGCTCCGCTTGCGTGAAATTTTGAGCCCTCGTTAAGCCCCTTGTTAGGTGCAGTTATGAAATCAAAAAAATCTTTCATCCCCTATTTCACCACTTACGGGTAGAATTTCCAAAAACCCTCAAACACGTGTATATGTATTTCTCACCAAGAGCCTACATTTTTAATTCCATGCTTCTTACTTCAAAAGTAAAAGATTTCTCATACAAACTTTCAGAACTTATTTCACCCCCTTAGGGGTTGAATTTTCAAAAACGCTGAAATACGTGTAGCTTTATTTCTAACCAGAAACCTTAATATTTAATTTCATGCGTCTTACTTCAAAAATGACGAACTTACATACAAACTTTAATCCCCTATTTCACCCCGTTAGGGGTTGAATTTCGAAAAATCCCTTCTTCGTGGATGCCTACGTTACAAAAGGAACCTACTGTCAAAATTTCAAGTTTCTAACCCCAGCGGTTTAGGCTGTGCGTTGATAGATCAGTCAGTCAGTCAGCTTCTCCTTTTATGTATATAGATTATGCCGGTACTAGAATTAACGAAATTATTACCCCTATGATTTAGCACGGTATACTGTGATATGTGGGCCGATATAAGTACCCAAAGTTACCAGTAACTGGATGTGATAAAGGCTTTGGATAATTCTTAGATCATTTCCTTCTTTTATAAGCACGAGCTGTAACATCTCACCTAATAAAGTTCCCTCCATAAAGAGCTTAACATCTCCAACAACGAAAGTCTCAGCCTCATCTCGCGATCGCAAGATATCTCGGAAACTTACAGAGTTAGTTTAATGACATGTCTCGCATCCATTACTTGGATTCTAGGCGAGCGTTTAAAGCTCGGCTGTGCAGCGCGCAGTGGAGTGTGTCTGCGGATGGCGGCACGATTAGCAATTCCGATGCGCCAGTGTTTACTGCACTTCAGTCGTACTCAGACATGGCTTGGCGTACTTCGTCTACTTCTGTCGGGTGGCATCAAATTACAGCGTTGCATTCCTTGAGATATGCAACTACAACATATATCGATACTAGATGCAAAATAACAAACAAAGTGTTGCACTACCTTTTGGTATTGGAGTTGAAACTCATGATTTCTTCAATCTTCTTGAAATAGTTATAATACCCTGGCTGCTTTAAAATTTTATGTCCAAAAAATTGTTTGCAAAAAAACGACAATACGTTAATTTACATATTTTAAGTCTTGCTATCTGCTCATACTTAAAGGTGAGAGTCTCGTTTTCCGGAACGATGCCTAGACGCGTTTCTAATTAGTCTTGTAATTATAACGCATGTGTCAGTTCGGTCCTTTTGCAGAATAATTGGAGTTCAAAATCTTTTGAAAACTTCCGAGATGAGATGCTTCAGAACTGAATAAAGTACGGCAGTGATGTGGTGGGATTCATTGTTGAATGGTTGTATAGTTATATTCATTAAATGTAGTGTGAACTTATTTTTCTCCGTCATCTCTCCGTGAAGGTAAGCTTTTAATTAAACTTATAAAATGTATACGCTAGACAGAACATTAACTGTGGATATGGGTTACAATATTTATCTCAGTATATTAATCTGTTTTTGTAGTAATTATACATACCTATACGTAATTCGTCACTTGACATCATGTTTTGTGTAAACGCGTTGGTTAATAGGAAATATAAATATACAAGGTTAGTCGGAAAGGGGGTACTAATCCGCAGGCCACTTAAAGTATAACTGATAACTGGCAAGTGTAAAAATTTAGAAATTTGGTAATTTTTATTTCCATGCAAAATGATTTTATTTTAGTTTTTTCAAAAATTCTTCATCCCTACTTTAATTACAAATTCAGAAAATGTAAACAACTGATCATAAATGAGGATAGATAGATTTTAGCGTTTTTTTTTTGTTTTTAAATGTTCAGCAATTTCTCTTAAACTATAGACTTTTAGGGAAAGTTGTAGAATAAAAGTTATTCATTATTATGGGCAATTTAACATCCTTCTGGATTAGTAGGTACTCCCTTTCCGACTAACCTTATAAAGATATTAAATAGGTCGTGAAAGGTGCCCAGAATAAAGCAGTTGGACAAATGGAATATAATTTGATATTAACTACAAGCCCGTTAATATTAGCCCGTATTCTTAATTAACAGTCTCCATAGATTCCGGGAGGATAGTATTTTATTATTATGCTAATCCTATAAACATACTATGTACCTCGAACTACTTTTTATCCAAATCCATGTTTCTGTTACAATATTGGTCCAACAAATATAATCGTACTTCGACGCTTTCACAGTGAAAAAGTGATATGAATAGATTTCTTAAATATTCACATTTTTTCTGTAATTCCTGAACTATGATGGAAGCAAAACCACATAACATTCGGCAGATAGCAGCTGTACATATTAGATCCTACCTACTCATGCATGAAATTCGGTTTGATTTGCGGCCGCTACTTCGATTGATTGATTCATTAGTATCTGCATAGAGAGGATACTAATCAGAGCACGGCTCGCACTAAAGTAGCGATGAACTCGGTATGACGCAAAATTAGGTATTTCCAATCTATTCTTAATAGGAACTTGCATTTTAATGCATATTATATCCGTCATAATATTGTGTAATTTTTATTGTTTATTTTTCTTGCGTACAATAATTATAAAGAACATTTCCATTCAATTTCTTCATATTCAGACCATGTCGGATGAACTTTAAAATGTTTTTTTTTTTTATAACGACTACTTTCTCTTAAAGCCTTTAGTGACTTCAAAAGCCACCAATTATCTCTAAATATGAAGAAAGGACAGCATCCATCTTACAACATAAACTACGAAACATATCATCCCACACAAACCAGTGAAAATAACAAACATTTTTTATTGCCGGCCGTCCAATGAGCAGCTGGTAAGCGTTCTACCTATTGTTGTACGAGCCTGGGGCGCAATGTATCGTGTAGTAGTCGGTTCTATTGCAAAATTGATGCGACCTCAGACCGAGGGCTGGCGCGTGCAAGTTTGATGTCGATGACAAATGAATTATGCATCGCCTCGAATGAGATGTTTTTCGAGGATGTTCTAGTGACCGAGTGGTTTACCAACCCTATTGGATAAGTAATTGCACGCAAACTAGTGAACCACTGAATTAATGTAATTGTAGATATATGCTATGGACTGAGTGGTGGGCGGTAATAGGTATTAATCTAATGATAATGATAGTGTGTAAGTACAAAGTTAATTTACATAATTGTAGTACACACAAATATAATAATTGCAGCTGATCAATCACACAAATAATAAAATTAAATTCACGTTGTTTTCTGGAAACATTTTAATTATTGACTAGTGATTTTCTATTACTATTCTATAAAGACGATTAGAGTTGGCAGGTATATTAATATTTCCGTTCATGATTCTTAATAACATTAATACATATAATTTACAAAAAAAAACGACTTTCTACCGTTTAACGTAGATTTTAGCCTGAAATTTAAAAGCATATTTGCTCACCTCGCATGCAAAATTACTTAATTACTCGCTAAACCACACATTTTCGTGCGATGATGTCGACAAACAAGCGAAGTAATAAAGTATAGCAATATGCAGGATTTTGTGCAGCCTGCACCGGGCCAGACCGTGCACGCGCCCGGAAAGCAATTAGAACAACTGAGACGTGTAATGAGTGACGCGACGCCGGCGCCGCCGCCACGCTGCGTCAGCGCTGCGTTGCCGCTGCATTACGCTGCGACGGGTAGTGCGCCCGGAAAGAGTACCTTCCTTACTATACTTAGGTATTGTTAGAAAAATGTGTGATTAAGCTTTAAGTTAAATGGAAGTTGACAATTGACGACTTTTTAGAAGAAAAGTTTACTTTTCTTCTTGATAAATTACTCATAAATAAGTTCACTGATTTGTGTGGAATCATATCAAACGTCTAAACAGATGTGAATATTTATAACACAAAAATAATTCTCATTGGTGAACTAAATGATTTATTTACCAGATCCACCAAAGGGTAGTTATAGCCCTAGGGAGATTACAAGCGTGTCGGTTATGTAATCAATTTCGCCGAAAGAAGTGAAGCGGTAAGAGGTCAAGTATGGAGACTACCGACCCGAACTCGAAATCTGACCCCATTTAACTATGAGATGGTATAATCCACTCTAGTACCAGCATGGGGGTTAAGATTAATATTTGCTCTAGCCAAATACTTGCTGTTAAAAGCCGACTTAGGTTTGAACTGACAAACTACATAGTTGGACTAAATTAATATAATATTGTACAACACTTACATGGAATGAATATTATTCTATTTTTAGCATCTACAGCTTCAAAATTGAATATAGGCCAAGCAAATTAGCTACACCTGGACATAATTCGATAACTCGTTGTTTTTATTATTTTATGGGATATTGATATTAAGTATCAAATATTAATTAGATATATGATGTAAAAAACCCGCGGTGGTAACCGTTTATTTAAAAAAAAAGAGATTTCGTACACTACTTAGCTTTTTTCTAAAAGCAAAATAGGTAACCAAATACCTTGTTAGTATAATTTTGAGGGGCATTCAAATGCTATCACCTAATAGCAAAATTAAACTGAAACCAAATTCGTATGCATGTTTTTCTTCAAAGTATTCATCTGTTCTCAATATCTAGATAAGCAAAAATGGTAACTATGGTGGTTGTATCTGATTAAGCTTTAGTGCGTCTTTTTAGACATTTAAGACAAAAATTAAACATTTATTTCTTACGTTTTAATAATAATGTTTTTCTCAGTAGTTAAAAATCGAAACTGTGAAATTTTTGTTTAATAATAGGTTTTTGTGTATTACAATCATGTTTTCATCAAAATTAAACATGTTAATGTTACGCTTTTAAAATTGAAAATATTATTGATGATACGCGCGAAAAAGTATTGGAGCGGGATGCATGCGGTGGGTGCGGGGCGGGGCGCGGCGTCAAGGGCAAGATGTCTTATCGAGTTAGTGAGGCCGCACACCAGAGATTCATTTGTATTACAATAATTGTAGCGCCACATTTGAACCGCGACACATTTTATCGCCCCCGTATTTTGTATGTAAACCCGCACATCAAGGACACAGTTGTAGTAGGTGCAGTTTGTGGTGAGACGTTTGCCGCGCTTTACAAAAATGAAAGACAACATTGAATTTTACGTTGAGTTTATTGCAGAGGTTGAAAAACCCTATTTTATATAATCACACGCTCACTGTGTATAGCAAGTTGCTATGGGAAATTAGCAACAGATGGATTACAGAAATGATATGGACTAAGATCGGCGAAAAATCTAATGAAAGGAAGTACCTACCTATACCTAACCTATACAATTTTGATTAAACGGATGAACCCAATAACGTCTATTTTTTCTCATTAATCGCCACATCAAAAAATCGTCGTCGTCAGACGATGATGTCGACATTCTGTTGCTAGTGCCACGTTACAACTGTGTTTCCGATGTGCGCATACACGATACATTTGTCGCCGCGTAAATTTTATCGCAATAATTGTGGCGCCCTAAATGTATGTTGCGTACGTGTAGCGTGTGATGCCGGTGTGCGGCCTCACTTAGGGATGCAGGAAGTCCCAAAAAGTATCGATATAAATCAAATTAATATTTAAAAAAATATATTAATTTCAAACTCGATACATCGAAAAGAACAATCGATACATCGCTGAAATTTTCAAAAAAATATGTGGTTATGAAATTCTATTGTGTTTGTTTTTACGAGTCTAGTTCAATAAATATTTCACTATTACTATTCGTATAAATACCTAACTAGGAAACTTGCTATTGAAAATAAATCGTATTTGATACATTTTCGATTCTTGATATTTTATACAACGTGGCTGTTTTCTCAGTTAAGTTAAGTAGCAAATTTACTTCCATGATCTTACAATAGCTGCAACGCCGTACAATGCACACCTACATAACCTAACTGAGAAAACAGCTGATAATTACGCAACGGCTGAACCGATTTCCATCAAACTTATAATGATGCTGATTAAAACCAGCTTGCTGAGCTGCTATAACTGAGTATAGATAGACTTTAGCGTATTTTTTAAGAAATCTTTGAAGAGCTATTCCTCTTAAACTATTGACTTTTGGGGAAAGTTGTAGAACAAAAGTTATTCATTATTATTGGTACTTTAATATTTTAGTGCCTACCCCCTTTACGACTAACCTTGTATAATGAGTTTTATTTGCTGTTATACATATACCGTACCATACTGCGATCGCCAACCCGCCTGCCAAGCGTGGCGATTATGGCAAACCCCCCCAACATGGATAGCACAAAGAAGAAACGTCCCCTAGTCCCCGGCGGCACTGCTAGCCCTGGTCAAGGTAGCGGCCTAGGTAACGGCAGGGCGTAGGGTGCTAAGAATCCCCGGTAGAGATCCGGTTACCACAAACAACGACGACTGGACCTGGCAACGTACAACACGCGTACACTACGGACCGACGAGAAGATTACCGAACTCGAGGAAGAATTGAGCAGGTTACGCTGGGATATTATAGGGTTATCTGAAATCCGAAGAGAATCCCGGACTCGATAATCCTCAAATCCGGTAACTTGCTCTATTTCCGGGAGGGCGATAGACAGTCCCAGGGTGGTGTCGGGTTTATCGTCCACAAGTCCCTTGTCAACAACGTGGTGAAGATCGAGAGTGTGTCGACCAGAGTGGCGTACCTTATACTCAGAATATCCAAAGGGTATTCGTTGAAGGTCGTACAGGTATACGCCCCGACCTCGGCACACTCCGACGATGAGGTGGAGACCATGTATGAGGATATCTCCAGAGCCATGCATGGCTCTAAAACTCACTTCACTTTTGTCACCAGCTTTGTGGAAAAGGAGGGGCTCTTTATGATGAACTCCTTCTTCAGAAAGCGTGAGCATAGGAAATGGACCTGGCTGAACCCTGATGGTGCAACTAAAAATGAGATTGACTTCATTATGTCGACGAGGAAGCAAATATTCAAAGATGTCTCTGTGATCAACGCGGTGAAAACCGGAAGCGATCACCGCATGGTAAGAGGCACATTGAGTCTAAATATCAAGCTGGAAAGATCTCGACTGATGAAGTCTACGCTCCGTCCTGCACCGATCCAGGTCCATAACCCCGAGAGCTTTCAGATAGAACTTCAGAATCGTTTCGAATGCCTAGGGAGCTCCGTGGACGATTACAACGAAGGGTTTGTGGAAACTATCCATACTGTCGGGTCTAAGATCTTCAAGACCCGTCGTAGAAATAGAACCGAAAAGCTCTCTGACCCTACTCTTAAGCTCATGGACGCAAGCCACGAGATGATTCTGCAGTCTCCAGATGACGCGCTTATGTACCGGCAGCTCAATAGACGGATCTCTAAGTCCTTGAAGTGCGATCTACGCCGATTTAATACAGAGCGTTTTAAGGAGTCGATTGAGCGGAACAAGGGCTCCAAAGTTTTTGCAAGAGATTTGTCTATTGGGCAGAGTCAGCTTATGAAACTGAAGACCGATGACAGAATCGTATCCGCCAAACTAGAGCTTTTGAGAGAGGTCGAGAAGTTCTATGGACAGTTGTACACTTCAACAAGCGAACCCGTTGCGAATCTGGCAAACGACCCAAGAGCTAGATTGATCCGACACTATACCGAAGACATCCCGGACGTCAGCCTGTACGAGATTAGGATGGCTCTGAAGTACCTTAAAAAGAACAAGGCGCCGGCGATGACGGAATTACGGCCGAACTTCTGAAGGCGGGTGGAAAACCGGTCCATAAGGCCCTTCAGAAGCTGTTTAATTCCATCATACTCGAGGGGAAAACGCCACAGGCATGGAACAGAGGTGTGGTGATACTTTTCTTCAAAAAGGGTGATAATACCCTATTGAAGAACTACAGGCCCATCTCACTTCTGAGTCATGTCTACAAGCTGTTTTCAAGAGTCATCCCGAACCGTTTTGACGACTTCCAGCCTCCCGAACAAGCCGGATTCCGAAAAGGCTTTAGCACCGTAGATCACATACATACGCTGCGGCAGGTTATACAGAAGACCGAAGAATATAACCTGCCTCTTTGCTTAGCGTTTGTGGACTACGAGAAAGCTTTCGATTCGATCGAGACCTGGGCTTGTACTGCAGTCTCTTCAACGGTGCCAGATTGGCTATCGGTACATCGAAGTGCTGAAGTGTTTGTATGAAAACGCCACTTTGTCAGTCCGATTACAGGATCAGACCTTGAAACCTATCCTTCTGCAGCGAGGTGTGAGGCAGGGAGACGTCATCTCTCCGAAACTGTTCGCCGCTGCACTGGAGGATGTCTTCAAGGTTCTGGATTGGAAAGGGCTAGGCATCAACATTAACGGCGAGTACATCACTCATCTTCGGTTTGCCGACGACATAGTCATCATGTCTGAAACCATGGAGGACCTCAGTACAATGCTTGATGACCTTAGTAGAGCTTCCGAAAGAGTGGGTCTTAAAGTGAACATGGATAAGACAAAGATCATGTCAAATATGCATGTAACACCCACTCCCATGAAGATCGGAGACTCTACACTCGAAGTTGTCGACGATTATGTTTACCTAGGGCAAACTGTCCAGTTAGGTAGGTCCAACTTCGAGAAAGAGGTTAATCGTCGAATCCGACTCGGCTGGGCAGCGTTCGGGAAGCTGTGTAGAATCTTTTCGTCCCAACTACCGCGGAGTCTCAAGACGAAAGTCTTTGACCAGTGCGTGTTGCCAGTGATTACATACGGTACTGAAACGTGGTCGCTCACAATGGGCCTCATAAGAAGGCTCAAGGTCACCCAAAGGGCAATGAAGAGGGCTATGCTCGGAGTTACCCTGCGTGATCATATCAGAAATGATGAGATTCGCAGGAGAACCAAGGTAACCGACATAGCTCGAAGAATTGCCAAACTTAAGTGGCAGTGGGCGGGGCACATTGCTCGCAGAACGGATGGCCGATGGGGCCGAAAGATTCTGGAGTGGCGACCGCGTACCGGAAGACGCAGCGTGGTTAGGCCTCCCACAAGGTGGACCGATGATCTGGTGAAGGTCGCGGGAAACCGCTGGATGCGAGAAACACAGGACCGGTCGATGTGGCGATGCTTGGGGGAGGCCTATGTCCAGCAGTGGACGTCTTTCGGCTGAATGATGATGATACATATACCTGGTCTACCAAAATTTACAAAAAAATTGGAAAACGGTACCTATCACAAAACAGTAAAATCATCATAATACCTCATCCTGAAAAATTTAGTTATTATCGATCTAATGAACACAATATTTCAATAAAGAAGAAGGGTCACGGCCCATAGGAAATTTACCCAGGCCCGACACAAAAGGAACTTATCTCAGTTATTTTGTTATATTAAATATAACAGAAATAAATTAACACTGTTCTGAATACCAGTGGCTAACACCTATATATTGCCATTTGATTTTGTTCAGACAAAATGTTTAAAAAAATTAACGAGTAGCAATAACAGTTTATTTTTGTTTCACAAACGGCACTGAAATAGAGTTAATATTGATAAGCTCAAACTCGGTGTGTTTAGTACTTAGCTACCAAAATATTCCACTATCTAGCCAGCTTCTTAATGATACCGTAATCCCTAATCTGCAAAGAGTCACCGATTAAGACGATTTTAATGAACCCTAACTCGATTGGTTATACTAGCTAGGAGTTTAAAAATTACATAATCCAGCTCCATCACCAAGTCACCTGGATAATTCCATAATTATTGTATCGTCATTATGTTTTTGTAGGTAAATAGGTATTAAAAAAATATATATCGCCTGAACAAAAACATAAGGCAATATTTTGGTGTTAGCCATTGATTTCGAATAAAAAAAATATATATTTTATAGGAGGTGTGTGTGCAAGGAAACTACGGTTTCAGCGGATAAAACTATAATTGTGAAAACACAAACACGGATACAAATAATACAACTAGAACAGTAAAACAGACAGTAACGGTTGTAAGACGATCAACGTTCGGCGCGCGCCGCGCGCGCGCATGCTCGCGATACGGTGACTCATGCGGGACTGGGAGTGTTCGGGCGCGCGGGAGCAGCGCGGGCGCGGAGGCGAGCCGAACGCTCCCAGTCCCGCATGAGTCACCGTATCGCGAGCATGCGCGCGCGTGGCGCGCGCCGAACGTTGATCGTCTTACAACCGTTACTGTCTGTTTTACTGTTCTAGTTGTATTATTTGTATCCGTGTTTGTGTTTTCACAATTATAGTTTTATCCGCTGAAACCGTAGTTTCCTTGCACACACACCTCCTATAACTGGCGCCCAACGTGGGGCCGAACATTGTGCAAGCGCGAATTTCGTAGAATTCAGTAACGGTTTTCGTGTCGTGTGCCGGTCGAAGTACATAATAATACATACGTATTTACCGCATTAGGTCCCGTATGAGTCACCGTATCGCGAGCATGCGCGCGCGTGGCGCGCGCCGAACGTTTATCGTCGTCCGATAGTTCTAGTACCTAATAATAGTTAATGTGTTCGTATCTGTGTTTTCTCTACGATTATAGTTTTATCCGCAAAAACCGTAGTTTCCTTGCACACACACCTCCTATAATTTCAGCTATGCATAAAATAAAATAAAAATTGAGATATGTCTCTTTCGTGTCGGGTCTGGGTCACAACTCACCAGTGACCGTTCTTCTTTCGGCCCTAGTCGATCCGCGGTGCCACGTGTTCATAAAAGTTTGACAATCATTGACTATATAGCCTATCGAATTCTTACTAGGTATATAATATTATAAAGAGGTAAAGTTTGTTTGTATATTGGAGGTAATCTCCGAAACTACTCATCCAATTTCAAAAATTCTTTCACCAATAGGCTAGCTAAGCTACGTTATCCGTGAATGCCATAGGCTATATCTTATTATCAAAAAATTAGGGATCCGTAAGAAAATTACAATAATGTAACCCAAGGTATCAAAAATTTGCTTAAAAAAATATTATTTGGCGTACGCTGCGAAAACTAATGACGATACATAAAAATATTGTACTACATGTTTATAGCACTCTTCATTATCCACAAAAAAGTCCATGAGGGTATATGTCTAATTATTATAGTTAAGTCACATCAACCGTTTTTTTGTTCAAATGAGTCGATCAAAACACGAGTAAAATCGAAAGATGAAGACATTCCAATCATGATATTAATCCTTATCCAAGTAAATAGCTTCATAATCAAGGTTGATTATGTACATGTAAAATGCTCTTTAAATTATTCGAATCCACGAAGCAAATACGCTTCGTGTTCGAATCGGACCTTTCGTTTAGAAGTGCTAAAAATAAGAAAAATGCCGCGGTGTGAGCGAACTGCCCAACGTTTAGTCTATTAGTTAACTACACATTTTATTTTTTGTAAAGTGGAAACAATTGAATAGTAGTTTATAATCTATACAGGTTGTCCCTGGAAGTATGGATCAAATCAAATAGAGGCGTGGGCAAGGTCATTTCAAAACTTGTAGTAGTAAAACTTGAGTAAAATTGCCAGACCAAAAAAGCCTTTGCAGTAAATGTTTTTTCTTATTTAACACATGTTTTCTAGCTGCGTAAAAGTACTACAACAAGAAAGGCATACTGTTCGCCAAAGTCCTAAAAAAAATGATAGCTCTGATGGTTTTTTTTATGATTTTTTCTATGCAAGTGATTGAAAAACAAAAAACAATTATTGGTCATAACTTCTGAATCGTAAAAAATTGCACCGACATTCTCAGGGTTACAAAATTTGGAAATGACATTGCCCACGCCCCTATTCGATTTGATCCATACTTCCAGGGACACCCTTTATATAATTAAGAAGAAGATAGCTCGACCCCTAGGGAAGGACAAAGGCAAATTTTTAATTCGTGACTTCGTCAGCATCCGTGATAATAACCGACATTCACGCGGTCGAAGTAGCGGGCAAAAACTAGTAATAAATAGTGAGATACAAAAATCGCTCGTTACTCGCGATAGCACGGTCGGGAAATGGGACACAAAGAAATTACGACCTTAAGCTACAAGGAATAACGTTTATATTGAAATGTAACAAAGAAAAAATATCATAATCGTGAACATTTATTGTTTAATTTGTTTACTAAGGTACTAAACATATTTTGAAGGCATGAATTAAACACTTTTGAAGTAGTTATGTATTTTGGCATTCCAAAAATTACAAATATTTGTGACTTTATATTTCCGCAAAGAGAATCTGTTTAATTTTTAATAATTTATTAACACACATGTTAAACTATGCAGAATAAACTGTTGAATTATAGTTATCTATAATTTCTGGTAAGATAATCCACAAAATCTGTAACTTACTGAACCTTCTTCATTAATGATAGTCCCGAAAGATTAATTAGTTTAATTTAGACGTTTTTTACTGGAATACAAGCGTCATATCATAATAAAGGTACTTTTACAAAGTTATTTATTATGCTGTACTTACGAAATCAAAATGTGTTGATAATTTAGTTTTTAATTTTTTTTACACTGACGCGGAGCTTTAAAATTTTTAATTCTATTTATTTTAACTATAATTAACAATACTTTATGTCATAGAAAAAGAAAATTACAGTTATCGAATTATGTCCAGGTTTAGCTAATTTGCTTGGCCTAATATACAATAACATACAAGGAGCTTTGATAATATAAATTTTATATAAAACAACATAATGTTTGGTATAATTCTTGTTTTACTAATGATTACAAGTTTCACATGCCGTCAATAGGGTAAATAGATATATGGACTTTTAATATGAGGACATTTAACACGATGTAATTTATACTTTAATTACTTTGAATAAAATGAATTGAATTCACTTAAATACCGACCAGTGCCGAAAAATGAATTCATTATTGACGATTGATTGTGATCCCGCTACAATTTAAATTACATAAAATATCAAGCCAAAACCGCATCAGAGAGCTAATAACAAAGGCCCAAATTGCTGCATAAACTATTTGAGTGTGGTCGTCCAAACTTTGTAAAACTACGAATAATTTAGCATAATATAATACAAGACTTTCATCGAAATATCGCGTTCATTATAACGCTCCACAATTAACATACCGTAATGATACATTTCTGAAGTTGATCCGCTTTTGGAAAGTAAAAATGTTATTCTAGCATTGAGATTTTACATTTGCAACGCCGCGCCGGTACGAGACATAAATTAACATGTAAACTGGAAATATTTTTGATGAATCTCCTGGATAAAAGTAAAAATAAAATACGATGTGAATGACATAAAAATAACGAAGAAGAGAATATAATTTCAAAGTGGACCCTAACGCAAAGAATAAAAACTTAGTGATGTATTACAGACTCAAAACCAGTAGCGGTTACTAACTTTCTTGCAAACTACTAAAAAGTAAAAAAAAAAAAAAAAATTAAAAAAAAAACATGTTTCTAAAGAAGATCTCTCGTATCAAGCCCCATAATGGAATGATATTGAAATAAGCAAAAACGTAGCATGCGCAACAAAGCAGAAAGCTGGGTACTTGTGAACTAGCCGAGTTTACCACCCCACACTCAATAGTGTGGTCTAAGTTGGCTTCTGAAGCGATTAAATAAAGATGAAAATGATTAATGAGGATGGCCCCATCCGTCTTTACTGTTATGACTCGATTGCGTTTCTATAATCAAATTAAAGACTACAAAAGCTACTTTTGTACCAGTCATGAGCGTAATTTAATTCGTACACGTTAGTCCACTCTTAACGCCACATCGGCGATCATTTTAACCGTGACCAAGAATACAATTTGCTTTTAGTAAGCTGCAGTTGTTAAAATGTAATGAAAATGTAAAGTCATTTTTACATTTACTAAACAAAAACTATTATAACAAAAAGAATCTTCCACTTCTTATCTGATATTATGGCACAAATTGCCCACTTCGCACGAACCATTACATTGTTGAGTGGCTTTAATTGCTTCCGAAGAGTGCTAGTGACGTAATTACAACACAATTGTGCGAGTAGCACTGAACTGTAGTGTAATAATAACCAATGAAAAAATAGATCGTGGCATTTTTTGTAAAACAAAGTTGTCAACAAACAAGTACTGTTGTAAAAAAAATTATATTTTCACAAAGCAAATGTGCATTATAGAGTTTTAATATATGTTATAGCTCATGAGTGTTAACAGTGTGAGAGTATTAAATAGATGCTACTTAGCAACAACTTGCTGTTTATTTGTTTTGAGCCCTTTTTTGTGCGATGAAAGTAGTCACGAGATCATTCCTCAATATGAAAATTACTAAGCAATACAATTATTCGCAAGATAATATTTACAAGGCAAACTTTAAGCACATATACTAGAAAACTAAAAAAAAACTATCTATTAATACCAACAAAACTATCCTGAACAACAAAGTAAAAGTTGTACTCATAACTCTCCTGTGGTACAATTCTTATGCTGTAGCGGTTTCCGTTACGCCCAGCGTTGTGGCCATTATACGTTTGAGTGGCTCTAATTGCTTTCCAAGAGGCTCTGAGGCTAGGCTTGCGTTAGTTGCACGTTCAGTCGCTAGATACTGGCGAAATTACTCATTTAGAAATTGCTGTTGATGTATCGTTTCTGTAGATAGTCGGTGTAATTATGAGGGTGTCAAATCAGGTGTTTCTAAGTCAATAATTATTTTACTACATTTGGATACGTTTCTCCCAGTTAATTTGTATGCTTATTATTGTTTTTGACATAGAATAAGCATTTAGGTCAATTGTGTGCCTCTGCTTTCTTAACATGCTATTGTTTAGTGATTAACGAGTTTTGCAGGATATTAAGGTAGCGGTTACAGTTTGTGACTTGTCCTTGCTTATCTCTATCAGATCTTCTAAGGTTATAATAGAAATATCTGAGAGTTTTGACACGTCGAAACACAATATCAGATCGAATAATAGTCTAGTAACATGATAGGTACCTATTAACATACTAACAACAAGACACAAACACGATGAACATGTCAGCACAATTATATCAAGCGGTAGCATTCGAGATGATTTATAATGAAAGTTAAGTTACCGCCATTTGCATAATTTTCGTACACATATAATGTATGCATGGACCCGAAAAGGTTACCTATAATAATTTCGTTGTTTTCAGTAAAATGGCGATGGACACAAATTTTTTAACGAAAAAGTTAAAATGCAACGTTTTATTTATTGTGACTTCAGAAAACTGCTTTTTGTGTGTAAAACACGCACTTTGGGTTCTAAGTTAATAGTATTACGAAGTAAATTTACAATGAATTAATGGCCCAATCGGCCTTGGATACCGATTTATTTTAGTTAATAAGTTTAATCGGCTATTAGTTAGTGTTGGTATTATTTTACAGATTTTTTAATTTAAATTTAAAAGTCTGAAGTTGTAAATTAATCATAAAGATGTAAGAAAAACAGACAGATCGATGCACATGACGAAACAATAAGGGTTCAGTTTTTTGCCATTCGGATACACTGTCCTTACAACGAAGAATGAAGTAATCGACATATCTGTCCATTACTGCATATACTGTCATAACAAGGGCGGTACTCTTGGTATAATACTCTTAACATTAATACCTTCTTTATTTTACCTTGGCAATGTACGGTAGGATGGCATTTACCTATTATGCTATGAAATAATAAATGCCATCCTACGGTATATTGCCAGAGCCCAGTATTTCCAAACATAACGGCTACAGGAGACCTGTTAGCAACGTTGCACTTTAAAGGCAGCAATAGTGCGTAAGTAATAGCTATTTGCTAGGCCATCGCCCACTCATGTGACCTAGTTCCTAAATTGAGTTTTATATTGTACACTAAGGCACTGATAAAATTACCAGTGTCAAGCTTTGCAGCATCAAGTAGTCGTAGACTGGAAAAGGGTAAACATACGATATTATGTCAAAGAGAAAGGAAAATAATGAAATGCAATATCATTTTTCACTCTTAGATGAGAAGATACGATAAAACCTCGAGCACGGTATTTATTGCCACAATAGATAAGACAATTAAGTGTCGTCCTGGGACGACGGGCGGTACGCAACCGGTTAAAACAGTTCACAAATTGCATTATCAAAATCTCCAGTAACAGTTAAAACACCAGATTCCTACTTCGGAGACCACTACAACAATATGCTCCGCCTAAGTAGCAGCCTTAAGCCTCAGTGTTCAAAGAAAGTCCCCATAAGCGCCGCTAACGCTGTAATAACACTAAACACGCTGTAACAGGCCGTTCGGACCAATAACAGAACGTCTGCCGCACTAATAAAGGTATAACGTCCGATAGAATCAGAGGCGGAGCGAGTAATGAGCAATAGCGGACATTGGATGACAAAATTTGTATTTTAATATAATACATTTTCACTCCATGAGGTTAGTCAGAAAGGGGGGTACTACAGTATCATTGATGACTGTTTTGCAGCAAATAAAAACGAAGTTACTAATCCATATCCCTAAAATATGACCTCAAATGTAAACGAGCTAGCAAGCTGATAGTGCCTTTGATGAAGATGCCTTTGCGTATTTTTATGAAATCTTTGAAAAATTTACTTTAAGATATTGACTTTTGGGGAAAATTGTAGAACAGAAGGTACTCATTATAATGAGCCCTTTCAGATTAGTACCCCCTTTCCGACTAACGTTGTACATTGAATTATATTCTACTATGTCTGTGTTGAGTAAGCATAACAAAAATACCATAAATAATATTTAAAAAGTTGGTCAACTGACGCAGTGGCATAATATTATTATGCCACTGCGTCAGTTGACCAACTTTTATTATCTTAGTACAAAAGATCAGTATAGTGACTGATTTTAAATAGTAGATAATATTGGTTGTACGTAAAAATAAAAAGCGACTTTCGACACCGCCTTTCGTTAATACCTAAAGAACAGTAAAGACGTTATTGGGTTCTAAAAAGTTTTAGCACGAACTTCAACTATTAAAACTGTAATTTGTATAATTGGCATCATCTATCGCTTTTGCCTACCCCTTGTCCCAGCCCTAAATCCCTTTATACAGCCCGTAGTGATAGAAATTGAGTAATGTTGCGTAATTGGCGCTTGCTGTAATTACAGCCGTTGGCTACAGCTAAATATTACGCGTTGCCCCGTAATACGCATTATTGTTACTCCTACTGCTAAGCCTTAAATGAGCCCTGTGTTAACACCAAACTGTAGGTAAGAGTACCTACGCGGGCGCTGGTAAAAATAATAATAGCCGATTTATCGATCAGATGGGCAAGCGTTTAAGAACTTTTGTGTGGCCGATATTGCTTTTTAGATTTATTCAATGGTGGGTTATATCTGCCATCCGCTGGTCTTTGATGTTCTGGCAAAGCGGGACTTGGATAAAACTATCGAAAATAAAATTTATATATTCTTTGAAGCTTTTCTAAATCCTTCTGGAAACTTTACGTGGGCTACTCGACATTATAAAGACAACATAAAGTTCTAACTCAGATAGATAGTTCAAGAAACTTATTTTTCCGTCGACTTTATAGGACTTTGATGTCGAGGTAAGACTTGTTATACAGAGTATACAGAATCGCAATTTTCACCCTTACAAGTCGCTACAATACATTTTCCAGGAACAACACGCAACAGCAACAACAATATAGCAAAGCAGAAATATAGGACATACTCCTCACTTCGGCATAAATTAAATAGCTTCCTTTGACCTTTGCGAGAAACGGGTAAGCACATTGTTGTGAGTCATAATCTCTTTGCGACGTCTTCTGGGTCACCTCCGGTTTCCCTGAATCATACAATAAAGAAGAGAGCTCAATAAAGAGCCACATCAAAAATCCAATTATTTCCTAATAATTCTATAAAGATTTAAGAGTTTTACGTGTTTTATTATTTATGAACGTTCATCATTTCCAATAATTGTTGTCAACTTCGGGATGAGAGATCGAGACTAAATTAAATTCCAGTAAAAGGCAGGGAAGCGTTCAGATTATTCAAAAACGAATTCTAAACAAATAATGAGGTTTATGTTTTAAGTTAATAAGGCAACAAAAACTTTAGATATCTCTTAAAAGCCAACGGTAGTTAATAATAATTGCATTTAATAACAATTACCTACATTATATTATGTATTAGATTTGCCGTAAGGTTTCCGGCAAAAAGAAAAGGTCATCTTATTTAACCTGTGTAGTACTGTAATTATAGACACCATAGATAAACAATGGCGGCTGTACCGTTTTCGGTACACTTGGGCGAGTGTTATTAAGGTGACCAAGGATAATATTAAGAAGTGCAGCACTATCCTCCTATGTACTCCACATTATTATACGACCACTAATTTGTTTTCCAAGCGTGGGAATCGTGGCAATATTCCCTCACCACTGCTTATTTTGGCGGTTTATATTAAAAGGCTGACGCCAAGCGCATTGGAAGTCTACCGTACAAGTATAACAAGAAGCAACTTTTCTTTGAAATTAATGACAAGAAACAAATGTTTCCTTCAAATCACAGTAACTAATGACGTACTTAAATGTGAAAAAGCCTTAAGGACAAAAACAGTGGGCGTTGCAATTGACAATATAGGTAAAATAGAAAACAAAACAGCTTACTTTAGAAATGAATGAAATAATACAATGTGAAAGAATATATAGTATGAGAACTCTCATCAATTCCACGTCACTTCGGAAATATTTCATTGTAAAAGGAGCTCTGCGGAAGCGGTACGGCGACGACACGACAGTGGTCGTTAATTGTAAACGTCAGCCGCGACGGAAATCCTTAATTTATTTTGTCGACAATCCGGCCAGACGCGACCTTTGTTGCTCTACACTCACAGATTTGTAATTGAACCTTCAATGTTTGTAAATATCTATTTTTAGATAGAATATTCCTGAGAAAAGGATAAGGAAGAATTTGAGACATCACTGAAAAATAACGACGATTTTCACGTTAGAGATTATTCCAAGAATAACTTTGTTTGCTTTATCCCGAGTTTCCTTTTTAGGGTTCCGTACCCAAAGGGTAAAACGGGACCCTATTACTAAGACTCCGCTGTCCGTCCGTCTGTCCGTCTATCACCAGGCTGTATCTCTTGAACCGTGATAGTTAGACAGTTGTATTTTTCACACATGATGTATTTTTGTTGCCGCTATAACAACAAATACTAAAACAGAATAAAATAAATATTTAAGTGGGGCTCCCATACAACAGACATGCATTTTTTTGCCGTTTTTATAGATAACTAGCTTTCGCCCGCAGCTTCGCTTGCGTGAAATTTTGAACCCCTTAAGTGACGTTTTTCCATACAAACTTTCATCCCCTATTTAACTCCCTTAGGGGTTAAATGTCGAAAAATCCCTTCTTAGTGGATACCTACGTTACAAAAGGAACCTATTGTCAAAATTTCAAGTTTCTAACCCCAGCGGTTTAGGCTGTGCGTTGATAGATCATTCAGTCAGTCAGTCAGCTTCACCTTTTATATGTATAGATAGATGGTAGGAAACCCTTCGTGCGCGAGTCCGACTCGCACTTGGCCGGTTTTTGTTATTATTTAACTTGGTCACATTAGATCCTAGTCGCACCTGATGGTAAGCCCAGACAGGGTCTAAGATGGAGCACACGAATCCAAGTAACAGAGATATAGAGGAATTCCCCTATACCCCTCTGGCTCTAAAGCCGAATTTACATTACGAAACAAGTTTCATGCATGATGAAATTAATTTCATGGCACTACTTTCAGTACCTGTGAAACTAGTTTCATTAAAAATAATAGTGTCGTGAAATCCACAGTATGTCTGTGTTCATGGCTCCGCCAACATCAAAGCTTTATTGTCTTTATTCGCTGGTATTCATTGATAAACTTTATATTTTTATTAGCTGTCCAAAGTTGGATTGAAATTAAAAAAGAAAAACGACTAATACCGCCCTTACCACGACTACCGACTAAAAAACACACATCCTATCAGCGCAGGCGCTTTCGTGACACTAGTTTCGCGTCGCGTTTATACGATGACATTAGTTGCATGACACTAGTTTTATCCAAAAATCGCGCGCGACACGAAACTGTTTCAGTGTCGTGAAATCGATGCATGCATTGTAAAACTTGACGTTTACACGTGATATTGTTGATGAAATTAATCAAAATCAAAATCAAAATCAAAAATTTTTATTTCACATAAACCAATACAGGCGCTTATGAAAAGTCGAATTTAGGTGCACGGTTCCAATTAGTCGTTTCCTATGGAGAAGAGCCGGCAAGAAACTCCATGGTTACTCTTTTAAAAAAAGGGATATCTTTTACAATTTCAGTGAATACAGTAGGTACTATGAGAGAGAACAATGTAGTCTTGACCACCTTGGAGTATAGTACCAAGTCTTGAGTACAAAAATTAACCAAAAAGGGGAAAAAAAATAGAAAAAAAAGAAATACAATATGAATAATAGTAATATACACAATTATATGTATAGGCAAGTCCACAAAGTTCTCACACTTACAAAAAATAAAATGAAGCTAAATTATATAAAACAATTGACATACTTAAATGTCATCAAAACTTAGACAAAAAATCATTATAGAGTAAGATAAAAGATATCTTGAGAGTAATGATAGCAATAAAAATAAAAATAAATAATCATAATTGAGGATAGTTAATAGACATACACATACGTCGTTAATGAGGTACCAGGGAAGCCACATGTGCAGGAACTAGAGCCAAACATCCCTGTCCTCGACATAGTCCTTAATCTTGTAGTATGCTTTTTGAGTGAGGACACGTTTAATATGGGTTTTGAATTTTCCCTCGGTAAGATCTGTTACAGATTTCGGCAGTTTGTTATAAAAACGTACGCCATTGCCCAAAAATGACTTACTAGTTTTGCTTAGTCTAAATTTAGGTATCACAATTTTATGTTTATCCCGTGTATTTTTATCATGAAAATCACTCCTAACATTAAACAAATGCAAATTTTTGCGTACATATAAAATATTTTCTAAGATATAGAGTGACGGCAAAGTGAGTATTTTAATATCATTAAACACGTTTCTAAGGGACTCGCGGGAACCCAGGTTGTAAATGGCACGGATTGCTCTCTTTTGTAAAATAAAAACCGAATCGACGTCAGCTGCTGAGCCCCACAACAGAATGCCGTAGGACATAATGCTGTGGAAATAAGCGAAGTATACTAGCCTAGCTGTAGCCACATCAGTCAGCTGCCTAATTTTCCTAACTGCATATGCAGCAGAACTTAACCTCGCCGACAGGGCAGTAATGTGAGCACCCCACTGCAATTTTGAGTCAATGGTTATACCTAGGAATACGGTTTCATTAATTGTATCAAGTTTGTTGCCATCAAGCATTAAATTTAAACCTACTTGGGGTACATTTGGTAGAGAAAATCTAAGGCATTTTGTTTTATTTGCATTAAGTAATAGATTATTAGCTGTAAACCATTTGGAAAGAACAGTTAGGCTCTCATTGACATGTAAAACGTCCCTATCTTTCCTATCTATTTTAAAAATTAGGGAAGTATCATCAGCAAATAAAATTATATCAGATAAATTGGACATCATAAAAGGGAGATCATTTATATAAACTAGAAATAGAAAAGGCCCAAGAATTGAGCCCTGAGGCACGCCCATCTTAACCAGAGTCCCCGACGATATAGCACCATTGACACCCACCTTTTGCTGTCTATTTGATAGATAAGAAAAAACGAGGTCAGCAGCTCGTCCACGAATTCCGTAATGGTGTAATTTACAAATAAGTGTGTTGTGGTCAACGCAGTCGAAAGCCTTGGAGAGATCACAGAAGATGCCAACAGCATCCTGAGAGCTCTCCCAGGATTCCAAAATTTGAGTGACTAGTTTCACTCCTGCGTCTGTGGTCGACCTACCTTTCGTGAAACCATACTGGCGACTGTGCAATATCCCGTTTAGGTTGAAATGAAACATCATCTGATCAAGCATAATCTTTTCAAAAATTTTACTTAGTGCTGGAAGCACAGAAATGGGTCTATAATTAGAGGGGTTATTCTTGCAGCCCGATTTGAAGATTGGTATTATCTTACTATGTTTCATCAAATCGGGAAATGTACCGCTATCTAAACATTGGTTGAATATGCCTGCAAGTATATGGCCAATGGTGTCAATTATAACTCCAAGAACCCTTACAGAAATGCCCCATAAGTCTTCAGTATTTTTTATGTTAAGACTTTTAAATGCTTTTTTAATCGAAGCAGTAGAAATATGCTCAAATTCAAAGACAGGTATATCTTTACAGAAATTTTGTTTAAGCAGTGATTCAGCTAGTATAGAGGACGAAGCAAGGGATTTCGTAACCTCTACCGGGATGTTCGTGAAAAAGTTTTCGAGTGTCTGAGCGACTTCAAATTTATCTGTAATAGACTTGTTATTATATTTTAAAGCTAGTTCGTTATCCCGTTGTTTTGTGTTTCCGGTTTCTTTGTTTATTACCTGCCACACAGCCTTTATCTTGTTTTTAGAGGCATCTATTTTTTTTACTAATTAATCTAGATTTAGCTTGAATACAAACACTCTTAAATATCTTTGAATAATTTCTAACATAACTATGAAAAGCTTGATCAGAGGTCAATGATTTTTCGTGATATAGATGATATAAAGTTTCTCTACTGTTTCTTATGCCTAAGGTGGCCCATTCACTAAATTTTGATTTACTACTAATTTTACATTTCTTAACTGGACACGTGTTTTTAAATTCTCGGCAGACTGTAGAAAACAATGTACAATAATTTATGTTGGGGTCCCTTGAACTGAAGTGGGATGCTGAAAGGTGACTTAAAACATTATTATTAAATTTGTGCAAGTTACTTTTAGTAAGCGATCTTATTTCAATGATTGTATCTAATTGTATCTTATTATTTAACTCAAAGTATACTTGTTGGCCTGTATGATCAGACCTAACGCCACTAATTAAAGAAGAATTTTGAATTCTACAGTTTGTAAAAATATTGTCTATGCATGAAGCTGATGTTGCAGTTATTCTAGTCGCTTCATTAAATATATATTTTAAATTAAAAGACTTGAATAATGAAACAAGTTTACATTTATCTACTGAATCAATTAAAAGGTCAATATTCAGGTCGCCACAAACAAAAATTAAATTATTATTTCTAAAAAGTTTGCTCAATATGTCTTCTAAAGTAACTAAAAATGATGATAAATTTGATGCCGGTGGTCTATAAACACATAGGATAGTATGGCCTTCTATCTCTGCACATGCTACCTCACATAAGCGGTCAACAGAACAAGCAGTGATGTCTTTTCTTTCCTTATGTCTGAAAGAATCATTACATAGAATCAAAGTACCACCACCTACTGAAGATCTGTTGTACGCACTGGCAACTGCAAAATTATTAATATTAAACAGCATCTTATCTGGTTTCAACCAAGTCTCACAAAAACATAATATATCCATATGGTATTTATCTATTAACATTTCCACATCTAGGATTTTGCCAGAGAAGCGATTTATATTTTGGTGATAAAGTAAAATAGAATCACCCTGCTTCTCTTTTGTCGGCACTAAAAGTTTAAACAATCTATGACAGTATTATTTGAATAACAAGATAATACTGATTCATCACTTAATCTAGTCTCAGTTAAATTATCAATAACTGCGTGTAAATTATAAGCTATCAATGTAGCTAATAAGTGTCGATATTTCTTCGACAAGAACATATGTTCCGGAGTTAATACAAAATCTCTAACAAAATTGTTAGTATCAAAAAACAGTAAAGAGTCACTATGACGACATGTCAACATGTGCATTAAATTATTTAGATTATAAATATGGTAGTTCTCTTGCTCAGACAAAGAGTTCGAGTATGGCAAGGCACACAATATTATTTTACCTATCTTTAATTTTAGTAGGGCACTGATACCATTAACTATGTCCCTTTTTCTAATGTCTAGGCTGCTACCTATAAGCAGAACCACATTGGTTTGCTCATCCATTTGAGTGTGTACAATTTTTCCTATAATCTCACGATAATGTAAATTATGGTAACAATGGTTTATAACATTATGGTTCAGACAGTTATTTAATAAAGATCCAAAACCTGATCCTAGTTTGTCTGAAAATACTAATGACCTACTTTTCTTGTCGTCGATAATTTCCATTCGGTGAGTCACTGTGGGTGGAGCTGAAGGTGGAACATACTGGGGCTTGGGAGGTGGTAGGGAGCGAGCACAGCTACAGGAGAGATTATTAGTCAGGGACTCGTATCTCTCCGCACTGAGCCTCACTAAATCCACCAGCTCACTGGCCTGCTGTAAACGCTCACTTAACAGTTGTTGGCTAGTTTCATACCTGCTAAAGATTTCCTTTAGAGTGTTTTCCCTGCACAGTAACTCATCCTGAAGGTTCCGAGTGTCGACATTATACAATTTCCTACTTATATCTAACTTATTTTTACAATCACTTAACTCACTAATCAAGTTAAAACGTTCCTTTCTTAGGTTAATATTACTTTTATAAAGATTTTGCTTTTTCAAAACTTTCTGATATTTTTTAATGATTTTTGAAATCTTAACATATTTCTTAACTTTGTTGTGACTACGTAGGAAAGGGCGTCTAGTTAAGGTATCATCCCCGGTTAAATCTACAGTTACAGTTGGCTTCTCACACACCAGACCGGATACACCTCCGACCAACTCATTGAACAGGCTATTGGTGATGGCAGCCTGCTCGCTAACTTTGAGTGAGTTAATGTCAGATAAAGCCTTGTGGGCCTTGCACAATTCAACTTCAAGTTGAGAGATGCGTCTCAACGCCAAGTCGTGGGTGTCTCTGCACTGTTGAAAGTCTGACACTACTTGACGGAGATCCTGATGTTGTTCAAGTATATCCAAGTGTTGGATGTGTAATTCTGCCAACTGGTTCTTGAGCTCAGTGTTTTTGTCGACTATTGACTTGACGTCAACCTCACTGTCATCCCGTTCCTGTAGCAGCTGATTGCATAAGTTCTTAGATGACTCAAGCTCTTTAAGTGTAGCTCTTAGTTTGTCCTCCATCTCACGAGACGCAGCTCTGCGGGTCATCATTTTCACAAATTTAACCACACAGGCACCTGGAAAGTGACAAGGGATAGCTAAGAATATGAAAAGGAAATAGTTGAGCAACAGATAGTTAGCAAAAGGGGAGAACAAAAGATAAAAAGTTACTGAGAAGTTATGATAATGATAATTATTAAGGAATGAAGGTAAGATTGAAACAATTATTTAAGTATTATTAGATTGATTTTACACTTTTATAGTAGTTAATCCAGGTATTTAAACAATGACTGATATCCTAATTAGGACTGAGGTAACTACTGCTACTAAAATGTTATTAAATAAAATAAAATAAGAGGCGTTTAAGTCTCAAAGTTTAAACAAAGTTCAGCTATTTGTTTTTACATTCAGTATCTATGGAGTTTTACAATTGTGTTATGGTACATAAATAGTAGTTATGTGAAGTAAGATTGTAGTGTTTTATGGCTGGGGCGAGTGTTTTCGTCATCGATCCTGCTTCCACAAGTTGTAAAGCAAGAGGAGACATAAACCGTGCCAGTGTATAATGGACGTAGCTCATATGAATGAGCAGTATTTGGTGTGTTGTATGGAGTATAGGTATCCCTACAATCATAAAAATAAAACAAAATACTCCCCAGGATTGACGATTTCAAATCCGTAGTCCGTTCGTTGACAGCTGGTACAAGTTTTCGTTAATTTATTATGATATTCCGACAATAACACCGCAATAACACTGGATATATCACTTTTCAATTAGTTTTGATAAAGTTACACATTAATTACACTATTTAACCAATTAAATCTATTTTTATAAATTAAATATTCTATGCAGTCGTTTTTTGACGACTGGTTGACAGTGTTGCCAGGGTCAAAAAAAAGAATGTAATGTCACGGAACTACTTTCATGCCACTAGTTTCGTAATGTAAATTCGGCTTAACATATACACGATGGAACACAGTAAACTGCTTGGCACCGGACTTTAATGTGAAGGTGGTAGCTAGCAAAGCGTACCTTATAAATCCTACCACCAAGCGTGCTGGTTTTGCGTTCCTTCCTGAGATTAAAATCGTTAAATGAATGCGTTTTTTGATTGCAAAAAGTATGTATATGAGATGATTCGCGTTGATTAAATAATAGATCTACTATGATTTTCAAACTACATTATAGTCAGAAACCATATCCAGTGAAACGGTTGCGGTCTTGTGAATTAAATGCATGCTTATTAATCAGTCCGTTGATAATTTATTATAACACTAGGCAATTTAAAATTACCATGACCGTATTTCTCTCATAATAAATTGCTATTCAGATTAGTCGCTTGCTCTCAAATCATATCTTACACTTCAAACTAATCAGCTAATACTTAAGGCCTGAATTACACAGAAACGGCATAAGGGGCAGGCACGGCGCAGGCGCGTCACTTTCATACGTTTTGTAGTGCCGCTTCAAATTTTTTTCGCACAAAATGTATGAAAGCGACGCGCCTGCGCTGTGCCTGCGCCTTATGCCGTTTCTGTGTAATTCACGCTTAATACCTCTTCATAAATATAAATAACTAAATAACCAAACAATTTTATCACATAATTAACAGTAACTTGTCCAAGTCAAACATTGAATCAAGATAGACGGTGTTAAGATGACGTCACAAGTTGCGAGCCACGAAGCCTCGGCGAGTTACCAAACTAATTAAAATTATAAACACGGCCGTGTAATCTCGCCGCCAGTGATTTGATTACGTCATAATTTCGCCTAAGAAAGGCCTGGATGAATTTAGTAAGTACAGTTCAAGTTTGGACGGAGAAATGGAGTTCGTATCAAAGCTGTGTTACGTGTTGAGGAGGCCGTCAACGAGCGGTAAAGGACTATTAAGCCGGATACCTTTTTCAGTCTGTTCTTTTGGTGTGTAGTTCTTAGTAAGTAAGTATTCAGTGAGTAGCTGGAAAGCTGTCAACACGATAAAACTATTCATAAATCTATTCATGTTTATCATTTATACACAACTCCTTACGACATTACAGTAGTTTGTTTTGTTTTGGTTTGGTGGTTTTTTTCCCGTGCGGAGACCGGCTGGAATATAAGGCCCGGACTCCACCAAAGCGGAGATGTGCGGAGATGTCTCGTAAACAACCAATAGGAATTCGTTTTGAGTTGAAGCTAAGCGGAGAGATTTGAAAATAACGCAATCCTATTGATTGATCGAGACATCTCCGCACATCTCCGCTTTGGTGGAGTCTGGGCCTTATACTTCCTCTCCGCACGCTCGGAATAGATTCGTGTAGTAAGATTATACAAAACCCAGCACGTTTGGTGGTAGAATATATACGGTCCGCCTGGCCACCTACACATAAAAGTCCGGCGCCAAGCAGTTTACTGTGTTCCGTTCTGTGTATGTGAGAGCCAAAGGGGTATAGGGGAATTCCTCTATATCTCTGTTACTGGATTTGTGTGCTCTATCTTAGACCCTGTCTGCGCTTACCTTTAGGTGCGACTAGAGTCAAACGCGAACAAGTCAAAAAAAAAAACTTGCCCTAAAAGTAAATTTTCAAATGTTTTACATTTTACAGCAAAAATATCTGTTGGGAGAATATGTGTTCTACAACTTAAATTAAGTATCATTTTACAAAAATTGCAATTTATATCTTTTTCAAATTTAATTCAATTCGCGAAAATGTACAATATTTTTTGAAATTTCCAAATTAATTTCTATGAAAATAGAGTAAAAACTGCCAGAGCAATTAGTTTTAGTGTCCATTATTCTCTCTCCCGTACAGCAGGGAATGTTTCCGAAATGCTTAGTACGGCCCGAATGCGCCGACACGTCAGTTTGCTTTAAATATTTGTTTTAATAACTAAACTATTTTTTGACGGAATTGTTCGCATTGTTCGTTCAAATACGAAAATTTTGAAAGAGATGGACGTACCTATGATTTTTAATTCTTGGACAGATACACAAAAAGTCTTTATTAAATCGGAGAAATTTATAAAAGCAACGTATTTATCTAATGTGTACGATGACGTCCATTACATTTTTTCCTCATAATATTATGTCCACTAGTGGCCAAATACAACATTTTAGGTTTACGTAAAAGCTCATAGATACACCGGTACCTATATTTTATGACATTCTTGAACGAAACGAACATAACCATTGTGTCATAATCTTTTGACCAAAACCGTTCACTATATCGGACAGTATATTATACGCTCAACATGCCATAACAAATTATAGAAGAAAATTCCCTAGCTTGCGGTCATCGATACTGCGCTGGGCCCTTCACTAGTTGTCATTGTCAACGGGCAACCATTACTCTTCGTCGCGTACGATGGACTGACGCAGGACACCGGACCCCTTGTAAATCCTTATTATAATTTGGATTTCGTCGTGACGTTATAAATGGAAGTTTATAAGTCGTACGAAATTCCTTTCGTAACATATAATAAGGTTGTAAGTACATGTATTTTTGGTATAATGAGATGAAAATTAGAATTTATGAACTTCATTCGTGCATATTGAAAAAGTTTGAGAGAGAAAATATGGATGATGATCGAAGACTAACAGATCCATAGACTACAATTTGGATAGATTGTTACTGCATGAGGATGTGGGTACGATCTGGATACTCCTTACGTGATCACGAGATTGTTTTTGTTTTGTATTCCGTACATACAGTATTATGTAAATAATAGAAGGGTCGCAAGTCGCAATATCCTAACTAATATTATAAATGCTAAGTTTGTTACCTTTTCACGGCTAAACCACTGAACCGATCATACTGAAATTTTGCATTACGTTGTCAGATGCACAGAAACGGACATAGGGTACCTTTCTTCCCGAAGAAAACAACAATAACGTTCTTATTATAACAGATAGCGCCACGTGTCTTTCGAATCATGATTGAATTATATTAGTGTACCTAATACAACCCGAATAAATTGTCAAATTCTAAATTAACGCGAGCAAACCAAAAGCTGGTTATTGTATATTTAGACAATTTTATAATTCTCAGAACAACATTTATATTAGTCTGCAAACGTGAAATTGGTCACGACCGATGTAATACAATTCAAAACTACGTTGTAAAGGGTAAAGTAATTAATGGAAACTAACTCGTGGAATTTAATTAAATTGAAATAATTTAATGTTGACAGAGGCCTTCCATTGATATAGGTCGCGGGCCGAACAAAACACAGCTGAAATAATTGGTCGGAATTAATTGAACGTAGGGGGTACCTCATTAACGTCTCTTACTTTACCTACTAGTAAATACATGTATGAGTTTTTCGCTTAACCTGTGGATCGATCCTTAGTTTTTTTACAGAGCATGTTGTTTATAAAACATTCTATAAAATAAAAAGCAATTTACGAAATTTCGTTTCTATGGCCTCACTATTTTCCTGTGTTCTCACATGGAACGTAGCACATTTCGTCATTATTGTTGCATAAATATCGGGTGTAAAAAGACCCTTAACGATAACGAAAACCACATATTCCACCCATCATTGGGATCATTTTTTTCTACCAGACCATACCTGGGAAACCATTGGTTTTAGAGATATTGAAGGTCAAAGTATACATATTTTTTTTAGTTTAGTTTTCAAAAACGTATTCTAAGTGATAATACTAAACATTCTTCCAAACAACCTTATCAAAATTTTCAATTTTTCCTCACAAATTACGCATTTGAAGTTACAAAAACGCAACGAATATCAAACGCACACGACCGCCTTGGCTCAGCTGTGTGGCCGCGCTGCATGCATGCAAACGCGCGGCATCGTCACAACCACACATTGCGCGCTACAACAAAAAGCGTTTTTTTTATGCCAAAAAATAAAAGTCGTTTCCCAGCAATCAATCAATGTAATTTAGTTTGATGTACAGAGTGCGTAGATTTCGTCTATGTGATGGGTCTTTTTACACCCTGTATGTATTAGCGATAATGAACTTTTGATATACATTATAATTATGTATTGTGTAACTGTATATCGTGTATTGCGTCCGTGTGGTGCCGGACGTAAAGAATAGCACTACCCCATCACTTCCCGTGGGTGTCGTAAAAGGCGACTAAGGGATTCACTAGAGGATGGGCAGCAGCGTTCTCTGAGTATTTTAACAACCATACTGCGATCGCCAACCCGCCTGCCAAGCATGGCGATTATGGCAAACCCCCCCAACATGCTTGGGGGAGGCCTATGTCCAGCAGTGGACGTCATTCGGCTGAATGATGATGAACTGTATATCTAAATTAGAAATGGTACCTTAAAAACCGCTAATATCTTGCATCATATACAAACGCCAGCACATAAATCTACTACAATCTGTCAAATTTCTTTAATAGATTTTCATCTCTATCTCAAAAGCATTAGGTTCAAGGTTGATTAGTAAAATTTTACAGTTTCGGGTAGCTTGATGTGCTGACGTCTGTACAATCGCATCCAATGAAAACTCCCAAACTTTGATCTCGAAATGCTTGTTAAAATAAATAAATATTGCTTGAAGGCGTACACCCTTTTGTATAAAAAACATTGGCATTCAGATTCATAGTGTTTATTATTGAAACGAAAAATGCCCCTTCCAAACTCAGTGAAATCTAGCATATTAAGGATTTACCATGAAATTTCGCGCATACTTGGTCTGCCCAATACCCGACCGCTTTTACCGTCTAGACCTATCATTCCATTCCGTCCGAAATTCCACTTAAAATCCTAATATATCGCACAATGGCCGTCTAGAATTCCACGAAAACAATTTAAAGTTAAACAGAGCCAGTAATATTATATTATGAGGCTGGGGCCCTGTGACGGCGGGGACTCTTTTCAACACTTAATTTTAATTTAGAAGAAGGTAATAACTTAAAACATTTTTTGTTAATTATAATTATAAGAAAATTACTTGTTTGTAAAGTATCATAAAAGCTTAATTGAGAATAATCATTTTTTATAATATAATTTTTGTTGTTCATAATACAATTTCTGGCATTCTTGTATCTACATATTTTACATTATTGTCTGAAAACCTGTGTCTTTACTTTTATGAAATAATTACTACCCACGAACCCAACTACATTAACTTGATAGGATGATATTACCAGTCAGTCCAGGCAAGTACTACTTATTTTCATTGTTAATACGTTATTGTGTAATTTCATTTGAAGCAGAATCTGATATCCAGCCTCCTAACTATACGAAGCGCTTGTTATAGAATCTCAATGTAAAAATATAGACGACAAAAATGCAATCCGACAGTTCAACGCAAAACATCGAGCAATCTGCGGTTACACCGCTGCAGGCGATTAATCGTGCTGAAAGATTGGCGCAGCTTACGGATATACAAAACAATGTTTGCCAAATAGATTGTTAGAAAAAAAACAACATTTTATGCTCACACTGACGCCTATGTATCGAAGGTAGGTAGTTGCTAGCCAGGGATGCAGTTTGCCAGCATTTCACCAACGTTGGGGCAATCTGTGGGTGCTACGCGCGAGATTAATGACGCCAAACAATTTGTGTACATACTTCTGTGTTCTGAATTCAGCACGACAAAATGTTCGCAAGGTAGACTGCGAGACACAAAACAATTACAAATTGCAAATACAAAGAACTACCCTTAAAAAAATTCAGACGACGAAAACTATTTTAATATTTAAGTCTAAAATGTTTCAAAAGTTTTGAGAGGAGGAAAGTGGTTTCATCCAGTCGATAGTAGGAATAGTTTGAGTTAATTCACAGATAGCCACAATTTCACAGCAAATATTTTGTGTTTGAACTTTAGCCAAAAAGCACCATGTGCACACATCTATTCCGTTGAATGGCAAATCAGTAGCGTAATGGTCGTACACCGATAGATATTAACTGAAATAAAGTATCCTCAGTTTGTTGTTCGAAGCGAAGTTTATCACTATCGGGGTAGCTTTATATAATATGTATTGTATCTTGTACAAAAGTCATACGTCTTCACGACAATTTCGGTTAGTTTTCAATCGAAATGCCATCAATTCAATTTTTGCTATTTGACGTAAGCATCTTTCTAATGCAGTGAGTAGTTCATGTCATTATTCGACTCAGATAGCGGGTTTCGCCGTACACTACGCCCGTTATGGTTGACACCGGTCTAAGTATTATTAGTCAATAGTATGATTCGCCGTCGGCGCATCACTCAGACCTTCCATCGTTGCATCTCTCTTCGTTCAGGCTGCTCTACGAGAGAGTACATTAATTATATTACACGTATCTTACATTTAAATAGTTGCATTAAAGTACGAGTTTGTAGCCGACTGCAGACAGCAGCAGCAGACGATATGTCGTTGCGACACTTCGCAGCATCATGTCGCTGCAGTCATGATTCCGAACCCAACTGCAGATGGCTGCAGTAGACAGCAGCGTCGTATTCCAGTTAGTTCTGAATGTTCTGTGAGACAAGTTGTCTGACCTGTTTGGGATTAGCGATCGCGATTTACTTTTGTATCTTTCGTTTTTGTTAGATGTATCGTACAGTGCAGGGTATTGAGTCACCTGGTTTATCAGTTTTTGTTCCTCGGAATTGGAAAAACTACTTTTTTGAGAAAGATTCAACGTGTTGTCGCTCCAGCGTCGTCTGCTGCTGCTGTATGCAGTCGACTACGAACTCGTACCTTTATTGACGCTCCATCAGTTAGCAAAATGCCAATCACAGAAGTCTGAATGTTTCCTGATTTCTGTTTTAAGATTGTTTCTTAAGAGTAACCATAAAAAAAAACATTTAATAAAACCGCTTTCAGTGCATCGCTCAGGCTATAGTCGACCAATATCAGTCTAATCTTCCGCCGTCAGTGCATCGCTCAGACCTTCCATTGCGTCACTCAGGCGGGTATGCCAGCGAGCCGAGCACAATGCCACTCACGTGAGACGCGGAGTGATGCACGCCGCGCGTGACGGACGCGGACGCGATATTGTGCTGCAATGTTGCCGGATTTATCCAAATGGTTTCTTTCGGTCGGCTGGTTTACTTATTTAAATTATTTTGGATAAATTAAATGCCAGTTTCGCGTAGGTGTGTGTTATCTCGTGTTCTTGATTTAAATGCTTACGAAAATGTGAGGTACGAAGAAGAGCTATCTATGCTTTATTTTAATGAACCATTAAGAATATCTATATTAAATCATAGTACAGGTACTATGCTGTACGCCACTGATCAAGCTTCACGTAAATCGGTGCTACATAGTGGAATGGCGTGCCAAGTTGGATCATACGTCTATTTTATACGTGTTTATAATTTGTCTGTCTGTAGAATAAACATTTTGTATGTGCTGCTGCAGATGCAGATGAAACATATTTATTTTCAGATGGGCATTATTATTTTCCGTAATTCTCTAAAGGCCTATTATTTCCAATCTATGACAGAACACCTGAAGAAGTAATAAAACAACCAATCATCTCACACAAAACGCACATAAACAATAGCAAGCAAAAACGCTTTCCAAAACAAAATTTGTAACAGGCATGCTCCACGTCGACAATGCTACAATGGCTTGTAATCTGGCACCCAGTTACACAGTGTCGTATTGTGTTTGCACTTCGGAACGGTTCGCCGTTCGCAGTGAATTTAATAAAGGAGTAAATCCGACAGACATCGTTAATGTCGGAATGGGAGTCTTGAAAGAGGATTAGAGGTCCATTCACTGCTCTAATTTGACTCCTTGTTATAGACGATTGAAGTGGGACCTGAGATTGGCTCGACGGCTAAAATTATCAGAATTCGTGAAGTGTTTTATTTCTGCGTCGATTAAGTTTTTTGTTTTTGAAACTCTTCTCTCGTATTTAAATTTTATATTAATGTAATACGCACTATTCTGAATTTTGCAATTTTGAAATTTTGCAATGTTATTATATAACATGCAAAATTCAACTTTAAAATCTCCATAAATTATTTCCGGATGTGGTTTCAGCTAACTGACCCGTTAGATCGTGCAATCTGAAATTATTGTTAAATTCATCTAAATCGCGACCACAAATTGTCAAGTGAACAATATTTTAGATACTCACGATTGTTACAAATAGAGTTTGCACTTCACAAGAATACTTTGTTAACGGAATAAAATCCCGAAAAAAATATTTTTGTATTTTCGGGTTTTTTCCCTCTTTTGATATAACGCCTCTTGACCTATTTCTGTGCACAAGGTAAACGAAATCAATTTTACTTCAAGGTGTACACTCGTAAAGCTCTCTGAATTTCCTTATTATTACGTTTTCGACTCACGTGTGTATACAAGAGGTTTGTGACGTCACCGTTGGGCCCGAGGAGACGATTATTGAAATCCTCGGGAGTATTCGGAAGCGGTCGGGCAGGATCGGCTTCCGTTACATTTTTAATTTGAAATCCTTTTAGGCTATGCGCTGAGCAGAGCACGTCTGTTGCTTAAAATTATTTTGTGAACTTATTTGGTGCTCCAGGATTTTTTATTTGAGCCATAAAAAAAGTGATTTGCTATGATTCTTTGCCGATAATTACTCACAAAACGTAACTAAAAGGTTAAATAATGACAACTGTAACATTTTTTTAAATGGCAATTCCAAATTTGTAAAAAAACAATCTCCTATTTCACATAAGACGGCTGAGTAAGCATCGATATTTCAATGAAAAAAAGAAAACATCCTACATACAACAACTTGTTCATATTCATAGGTGTTTTCACCCTTCTTCTTCTATCGTATCGGCACGAGCTATACGAGAATAGCTCATGCCGTGGTGAAAAGATTAGCCAATCAGCAAGGTTGGTAGCGGGGCTGACTGCCCAAGGTGCGCCGGACACACTTATGTAACGTCACTCGTGGAGGAGGGATAGGTGTTTTCACCCCATTAATGTATTTTTTTTTTCTGTTACCACCTTATTAGTTCTTATTTCTCATTCAGAGTCTTTAAAACGGAAATATTATTTGTCACAGAACTTGCCAACTCGGGCATTATAAACCTTATATAAATGATTTTTCGGTACCAAAAAGATTAATCACATAACTCATGATTACATTTCATCTAAGAACCTTTCCTTAACCATTTTCAGGTTCTTCTCTCACTGAAAGCGTTGTGTCCCTACCAATGTGGTATTAATGAAGCCGTACTAGCTATCTTCGGGTAATAAAGTAAGATTACAGTCATTGTAAAGCCGCTTTGCTCGGATCTGTAGTCAGTTAATATCGAGCCTCAAGTGCCTACATGAGCATCGAAAATCGATATAATGTGTTAGAAAGTATTATTATGTTCATTAACTTTTATGGTTTTTGTGATCTTTGAAGGTCTTTGGAGACATGAAAATATTTACAGGAAGTTTAATTATCAAATCAAAAAACGTTAAAAATAGCAATACGGTTAATGTTTTTAAACTTTCGCGATTTTTACACATTATAAAAGTATAGAATCGGCCGAAACGTCGGGATAAAAGGTATTTTGTGCCGCTTAGTTTTTTACGCGAGTAGACCCGATTCTATATTTTTTTAATTTTACTTTTTATTTTTTAATTTTACGATTGTTTTTCCTCGAGTGATTTTGCAGAAGTATTATAATATACAGGATGTTAACGAATTCGTCTAATTCCTTCAAATTACATGATCTATTAATGGTATAGATTAACCCCGTACAGGATTTACATTGATTAAAAATAAAAATAAACTTTTTATTCAATTAAATATTTTGTGATAGAAAACGATGCCATGCTTAAATTAATGAAGGCATGGTGACACATCTGACGGGCACGACTAGCGCAATATCGCTCCACGCAGTCAGTTAACTTGGGACGCTTAAATTACTCAGACAGAATACCATGGTTCATTTTTTGAAAACTTTTTTTTGTTGATTCTGAAAAAAACCTATGCAGGGTCAATCAGTGTCACCAGTAGATCACGCGGTTTGAAGGAATTACACGAATTCGTTTACACCCTGTATAATGAATCAAAATTTACATTCCTGAAGTCACAAGATTGTGTCACACTGCTCTGGTAAACAATTGACCCCAGAAATTTAAACAGTGCAAAGTATTATTTTATTGCTGGATTGGTAGGTAGCAAGGGTGTTATTTACCAATGGAGCGATGAGGCATGAATTCCATTTTAATACAAATATTTATATGTTATTTTCAGTTTTACTGAAATGAAACGCCAATATCATCGCAATCTTAAAACATTTATGGAAAAAACGTTTCCATGTAGCGAAACGCAGTAAATGTAAAGTGTGAAATATTTAATAAAATTCGGCGTATCATGTTGGATATTCGAAACGAATGAAAAATACCGGCCATTTTTTTCCGGTGAATACGCCGACGTGTGACAAGGACGGCGTATTGCCACTAAATAGAGATACACAGAAGTCCTAATTCACTTGATGTTGACTCAACACCGGCATCGTTGCGAAAATGTATACTTGATATTCTTATCACTTGATATAAGGAGCATTATTATCATTAACAGTCTAACGCTATACTAATTCACTGGCTTCGCCTAAAGAGGAGATATTGCTCGAAGTCAGCGAGCTGGCAAATAGAATAAACTCTTGTGCACCGGCGGCTCTGGTGCCCGACACTGGCTCCATCCGGTGGCATCGGTCGGTCGGTTTGCAGCTTGTTTCACCGCCTGCGGGTGGGTTTGTCCTTTAAAGAAACTGAATCTTAAGTTTATGTGATACGTACCCCGTACGTACATACTTGGCCACAATATCGAGTATTTATATGTGAATTTCTAATCACACAAATTCAGCAGGGCCTTCTGTTCCATATCGTATGGTGGTGCTTTGGTAGTGTCGTACCGTTCGCTGTTGGCCGCTGGCTTGGTGCCAAATAGCGCATTGGCCCATATAGGCCATTACCTACGTACCATTGTCACTAATTGCCTTTATAGCTCGTTGTGACATCCAGTATACACATAGCTTAAAATTTTCGAGCGAATAATTATTTTTATTAGTAATATTAAATGTTATTCGATAATTATTCTTAATTGTCCACCAAAATGAAAGCATAATTATTATACCTGTAACCCAATTTTTAAAGCATAACTGTTTGTACTTGACCTCCTTGGATTAAATTTTGTATAGCAAATTGCTACCGCATTATATTAAAGTAGTCGCTACGCTCAACAGTTTCCATTTGTCGTAGCCTGAATGCTTACAACACGACAATACGATTAATGTTTACCAACAAGCACAATTGGCGTAATACACATTACGAACCTCCACTCATCTACGAATGCGCACATACGGCTTGCTATTTGGTTTCCATGTAAGATACGTGCACATTCGTCGCGTATTATGAAAGTGTATGTGCACACACACCCTTAAAAAATCTGCAACGGACGCGCATGTTACATGCCCAGCATTTAGCATGCACTCTGGCGTCATGTTAAAAAGCGAGTGAGTTATTGGCATGCATTCATAAAACGAACGCTTCCAACACACATTCATTTATTTATTTTGGAATACTAAATCATGTTTACTTATAACACTGAAATCGATAAAATTTTAAAAATGAAATTCCAAAAGTTGCCAATACTACTTTCAAACAGGTGCTTCTTATGCCGCAAGTTGTGAGAGTCAGCTGAAGGCTGTGAGCTGGTGTCTAGTGGCTTGGGAACGTGCCAACAGTTTAGTACTAGTACCCAAACCAGCAGACTTGCACGAAAAGAACTACCTAAGTGAAGAGAGCATGGATGTGTGATCGATGTATAGATTGTGTGCGCGGCATTTTCAATTGACGCTTTTAAGTTTCATAAGGCAGCTGTTCTGCATTTTATATTGTCTGTATAAAGTAAGACTGTAAATAAGCAGCATATTCCTACTTGCATTTTCCGACATAAATAAAAGTGAAGTCACGTAGTGTTGCTAATGCTTTGAAACTAGCCAGGTTGGCGGCCACGGCGGCGTTTCTCACGCAGTATTTCCGCAGGCGTCGGAGGCTCGGCCGCACCATAACACAACGATTATTTTACTGATTCATGTACAAATATATTTTGTTTACTTAACATGATATTGCAAAACGCGTTATCATTCCACCTAAGCAAATAAAAACCAGTTTTGTGCCCAACACACAATTAAACCTATTGACAATTAGGATCGCTCGTGCACAAAAACAAATTAATTTCCTTTATTTACACAATCAATTCGGGGCGTGTTTCAAATAAGTTAAATCAACATTTTGGGGTGTCCCCGTACCCCACCCTTTTAAACCCCGCAAAGGCGTGCGTACGAAGCATCCCAATGAACTGACACGTCCCAGCTTTCATTAACTGGGAACTGGTGTTTTTTCATACGACACGCCTGGGATTTATTGCTGGAACAAATTAAAACTTCCAATATTTCGATTGATGCCTTCCTGTACAGAACACTGTTAAATCGAGTTTTCGCAAACGAATTACTCGTACTGTCGTAAATTGTGCAAAACGGTAATTAAGCGAGAGATTACGATAATTACAGCTGCCTACATATGAATGGCTACGATAATATATCCACATACAACGCATCATTACGTTACATACATTTATTCATTACATATTTGTACAGCAATCACATTAAAAAAATAAGCACAAACTAGGGCAAACGTTTATAAAAAACGGACGAAAATGGGTTAACCGAATCACCGGACAATACGCGAATACGCAAAGCCTCGAGTGCAGTGAAGTGCGGTCGTAAAGCGGAATGGTACGACACTACGACACTGTCACTATAAACTAAACACAGAAGGTCCACTGTTCAGCAAGTTAATGAAGATACATGACACGATGAAGTTGGCCGAAACCGGAAAAGATGGTCTAAGGTGAAAATCTCAATAGTGGGATGGTATGGACTGAGTTTTATAAAATGTAGAGGGAAAAAACTAAATAAAAAAAAGTTGTTACCGAAATGTCTCGAACCTACTCAGTCTATCGTGGTAGACAGTTTGAAATGGAACTTTTGAAAAAAAAACACCCTTGGGCAAGCGGTTTTATAATTGCAGCGCCAGTGGCCAGTATAATACTACTAACTACTAATACTAGCCTGTAACTGTCCTACTGCAGGGAAAAGGCCCCGTCTTAGGTTGGCGATTTCAGATCATTCAGTTCAGGTTTCCACACGATGTTTTCTTTCACTGTATGTCAGTGGTGTAGCAGATTAACTAAGATATGAAGTATAATATGACATATAATATGATGGTTTGAACCAGCAGCCCGGTGCGTCACAAGCGGGTCCGTAGCCTCCGGACCACCACGACCATTATTTGGTACTGTCATATCAGGCGAGGTTGACATTTGAAGAAGCTAGGTGCATATTGCGCTTGCCTTCCCCTTTTTACCCCCACGGTTGAGAAAACGTGTGTGCGATATTTTTTTCGTTTGGCATCTCAAGCGTGTTTTATCGAGAATTTTGCAAATTGCACTTCTGCATCCGTCTATTCTGCATTATGACAACGTCCGGTCGCATCAAAGGGTTTATACGCGGTCCGGTCGGACGGCGTTATTGCCCACTGGACGGTTTATGACGTCACAACAGTACGAAACGTTTGCTCGTTTATCTTTGATACTTGAGACTCCTCATAAAGCGTGACGTCATTATTAGCGGTGCACTGGACTGTGAATGATATAAACACTTGAGTGAATGAGTCAGGTTGGAAGCTCAGTTGACAAGTAAATTGTACTTATTTCGTGCAGCCACTGTGAAAATGTTGATATTATGCTTGTTACGTAATTCATACAATTGTATTATTATTTTGGATGCTGTCCTATTTCAACACTCTGATTGCTCCTGTATCGTGGGTGTGTTAACAGTCATAAATCTCACATGCACAAACACTAGACCCGGAACAGCTTTCTATAAGCCATCCAAATATTTATTCTATGCAGGAATCAACCCCGTGACCCGTAGCGCCAAGGCCGCTTGCTCAGCCACTTTGCCAATAGATTTCATCACGATTGATAATTGATTCGTCGTATAGCTGTACATCAATTGAATTTGGGTTCACTAGAGGATGGGCAGTAGCGTTCTCTGAGTACTTTAAAAACTATACTGTGATCGCCAACCCGCCTGCCAAGCGTGATGATTATGGCAAACCCTCCAACATAAATAGCACAAAGAATAAACGGCCTCTAGTCCCCGGCGGCTCTGCTAGCCCTAGTCAAGGACCGAGGATCTGGTAAAGGTCGTGGGAATCTGCTGGATGCAAGAAACACAGGAACGGTCGTTGTGGCGATGCTTGGGGGAGGCCTGTGTCCAGCATTCAGCTGAATGATGACGATTATGATGATGTATTGAATTTGTAGCGTTTTGGAACTACAATGCTAAAGCCATGGAGGTGGATACTTATTTTACTATAAAGGGAATGTCATATGTACATGTGGATGTAGAAATTTCTTATTGAGCAATTACACACGGTTAGACGTTCCCTTTAACAATATTGTAATTTACGAAAGAGATCACTTGCTCCTCAAGGTCAATTGAAATCGTAAAATGAGCTCAGAATACTCACAAGCGAAAATAATTATTATATTTATTCGAGTACTTATTTTTACAACTCATCGCTTCGTTGATCGCAAGCTCGGCTGCTGATTGGGAGGAGAATTTGATATACAGGTCGGGTAAAGTGTTCCTCTGTGAGAAAACTCCGAGTATGTGGAGTAATTTTCTTAAATTGGTGTAAAACGACATAACAATATCAGTGAACTGTAGACGCAGATACAATACATACACCTATATCTAACCATCCAAGTATCTCAGACGGTTCCACCTTTCTTCCACAAAAACAGGACGTACAAATCGTTTTTCTTTTATATTACTTTTACGATTCACCACGTGCAACGATTGCATCGTCTAGTAAACGATTTGTAAACAATCTGGTACGGCGCGACGTGGTCGCCGTCGCTGGGAGGTGAGAATGTCTCGATAGATAACAACCGTCCGGCCGAGAGACGTCTTTATTCCCGTTTCTCTCTGCTTCTGTTGGTTTTAATAGCAATGTGCTTTTGCTTTGATTTACTACTTCATATTTAAAAAAAAACATTTAACATCATACATTCTACTACCTTGATTTTATTTAGAAGTTCGCATTTATAAATAGGACCCAGTTGTGCAAATACGTTCCAACCCAAACATTTTGAGATATTTAAGTTCAAACATAAGTACCTAAGTTTCCTATTTAAACATTCTGATTTTGTTACACATGTATCAATATTTAGAATATTGAAAAGGGTTTATAATAGTAGGTATGCTTTACAATTTCCAGCCACTGCTAGTTTTTCAGATATTGATGAAAAATATCTTCTGGATCATTTCTGTACCTTAATTTTATTTAGAAGTTCGAATATGTAAATTGACTCAAGGATAAAGGAATGTATTATATGTAGAGTCTGTTTAATGTAGTTTTACTTTAAATGTAAAGGGGGGCGCAGGGTATTAAGAAGAAAATTGCGGGGCGTGACTGGTAAAACGCTGGGAACCCCAAAGACGTAGACCAAAGATGAAACCTTAGCTGTAATGTAATAGGGCCCTAATTCTGGCTTCGCTATCTTGTTGGTGGCTTAATCTAGGTAATTAATCATGCTTTATAAGCCATGTCACAATGAATTAGTTAGTGCTGTAAAGTTTTGTATTTGGCATCTTAATATCTGTCAATCATACAAAGACATACTTATAGTATATTACCATACCTAACGTAGACGAAGGGCGGTGCAATGCTTTACTCAACTTCTTCAGATCCATGGACACTCATTGATCAAGGAGTCACAATCTTCAGAAATGAAGAAGATTCAACGCCAACGTTTTCCTCTCTTTTACCGCTAACATTGGCACGTTTAGCTTGAGCAGATTGCATCGTCCAAACAATTTGTAAATAATCTTCGTCGCCGCAGAGGTGCAACAATATCGATAAGTAACAACCTAGGAACGTGTTGATCTCGGCTTCGGGCTGCCTCTATCAGTTTCATTGGTTGGACTAAGGTATTTAGCCCGAAGCGAACGTTTGGAAAGACATCATTTAACAATAGCAAACTAATTTATATGAACATCAACTTCTATTTTTTGTACTCGTAATTGACAACATTTCATATTTTTAACCTGCATGTATTATTACGTTATATAAAAGTAAATCCAAATCCAGAGCACCCGTATTTTTCCGTTTTTCGAAATTATGTACTTTTCATTCATAATTTCAATTTTGAAATTCGGCGTATTCTAAAAAGACGTATGCGCCAAATGACGTCATACATACGGTGGAATGGCGATCTAACCTTTGCTTCACTGTGAGCCGTCAACAAAACTGTTAGTTAGATGTCACTGTCATATAACACTTGTCTTGTTTAACTTCATAAGTGACATTGACATGTCTTGTTTGACATTAAATGTTTTCATCTAAAGCATTGGAACGCATAGGCAAAGGTAATTCCTCATTCCACCGTTTATGTGACGTCATTACATGTTTTTTGATTTTAATTTTTTTTTCTCAGAAATGAGGAAATGAAAAATTTAAAAAAATATATATTTGAACTCAGGACACGAAAATAAAGAAACGGTATTTTTGTTTTAAGGTCGTGTCAGTTTTGAAATGTTGTCAATTGCTAAGTTTTTGATTCTAATACTACTTTAGACCGTCTTCGGCAGACTATCATGTGGGATTACGATATGAATGCTTAAAACTTTTTCACAAAATCGCATTACCATTTCTTTGGGAATCACGGCTCATCTTCCGTGCGGAAGATGTCCGGTCCTTTGGAATGCATACGGGGGATACAGGTCCAACGCGCAGGGGCCTAATTCTCCTAAAATAAATCTTGATAAATCACTACCGAACCAAGGCCGAACCGTTCATTCAGACAGTTCTCAATTTCAAAAGCTATCAAATTGTTTGACACAAAAAACAAAATCAATCATTTTGAAAGTTTTCGAAAACAAAAACTGACTGACGGTTGTGACAATTTATTTCAGGAGAATTGGGCCCCTGAGGCCCCTTTGAGAACTTTAATCTAAAATGGGATGGAGCACCAACCGGTGACTAGATCCACGGCTGCACTATTGGAGTACAGTCATGGACTGTCTCAGGTGGGTGCAAAATTATTGTACTATTATGATTATTAAACAGATAATTATTTTACTTTTTTAAATCTCTTTTTTAAACGTACAACTCTTACTATATTTTCTTCTGTAACACAAGCTATTGCATCGCCTAACAATTTGTAAACAATCTTCTTGGCGGAGCGCGCTGTCGACTAGAGGTGCGACCGTGTCGATAGGTAATAACGTCTTGATCCGCTTCGCCGCGTAATGCCCGTCTTTGTTGAGGCTTGCATTATCGCCTGACGCCTGCAAGGGACGTAACAGGAAAATACCTAGTTTTCAGCCAAATTATGGTTTATTTAAAGTGATTTTCGTCAGATTTTTGCGATATGATTTTCTTCGTGGTGTCTGCTCACAAATTTCTGCTAATAAAATAAAGAATGATAAAGGGTGTCGCTACTAATTCGGTCTGTCTAGCCTCTTTCTCAAATGTGTTGGGGTCAGCTTCCAGTTTAATCAGATGCGGCTGAATACCATTATTTTACACGGAGCGACTGCCATCAGACCTTCTTAACCCAATTACTGCGCAATGAAAACGTTTCTAGTATATAGACGACATTCCTTAGGCCAGTATTAATGATGAGCTTCCTCTTAAGTTTCATTTTATATCTCTTCAGAGGCAGATTAGATTTATAAAAAAAAGTTGTCAAATGTATGAAACTAAGATGACATTTAAATTATGACAGCTCTTCTTGGGATTTCGCCTTGTTAAGAAGAATTTATCGGCACCTCTCTTTCGCATCTGTGGTAAGATTCTTAAGAAAAATACAGTGTAGTGCATCTCATCTAATGCTCGTTTACATTTCGTATCTATTTGGTATGCTTATTAGTTCAGTAACTAATATTCAGCGGCATCTGGTTTGGGAGATAATATGCTCAGGAACAAGCTAAGCTCGTAACAGCTTCTGTTAATGGCTATGCAATTAATTTAATCCCAGCAGTGGGATTATATCTATGCGGAATATTGGGTGAATAAAAATTTACTTGATCAGCCATCCAGTTGATAATAAGGTCGACGTAGTGCTTAGTGAGGCCTGTAGAATCATTACTGGCTGCCACCACAACCTACACCCCTCAACATAATCTATCTCTTAGTGGGAATAACCCCACCTGCAGTATAGAGAGACGTCGCATGCACCTGAAGCAAGAATTAGACATCTGACACCGACTATATGATGCTGAGACTCAAAAGTCGCAAAAGTTTTCTGAGACCCACAGCTGCAGCAGACTCCATGGAAGAACCTAACGAAACCCGATTAGAACTATGGAAAGCATAACACGCCCCGGCACCCAATTGACAACATTTCATTTTTACTAAGAAAGCAAATTATGAAAACCATTTGGAGATAGCGTTAGGAGTAAAATATATTTTTTTCAGAATTTTTCGATTTGTATTAAGTAAAATAATTAAAATTATCTGAAAAGTGAGTCAAAAATAAATACATAGGAACAACAATTTTGTGTCTTTGCCTAAGTTTTGTTAAAAAATTACAATAATAACAATGTCAATGTCATTAAGACATTGAAATTTGTTTGAGTTTGAGGTTATATTGAATAACAGTGAAAGTGAAGTTAATTTAGAGTGTTTTTCTTTGAATTTATTAATTTAGATTGCCCTTGATCAACAACAAATAAATTATAATCAAATATTATGAAGGTTACCGAAGGATATTCTATGGCTGATAGCCGAAACTTACCTAAGGTGGACTATCTGTAGATATTAATGGATCTTGTCTGTATTTTTTGTGGCTGCTACTCTCCATTTCGTCGTCCGTAACAAAAGAATACTGCCAATGAATCGAACCCCACAATAACAACTAAACAAAATCAACAAACGCAAAACTACAAAACCTAACCTCAAATTGACAATTGACATTGACATGACTGATTGATATTTTTTTGTAATTATAGGCTTAGGCAAAGGTTTATTCCCCATTATGCCTGAGAATGCACTTACGCCCTTTTGAAATAAGCTACTTTTGATTAATATTTTTAGTGCCTTTATCATTTTTTTTAAATTTTAACAAAAAATACGTATACTCTATTTTTGTGTCTATTTTTGAAATAAAATAAAATTAAGAGGGATTCTGAAAATGAAATGTTGCCAATTATATTGCACCTGCTGAAGAACTAGCCCCTGGTAATGAATTTTATTTTATTTAATTAACCTGAGAGGGCAAGTCCATTAATAGACTGCGGACTTCGATGAGCCGAAGTAGGTGCAACCCAACGAAATGGGGAACGATCAGAGATTATGAAACACTCTGTGGTGATCCGGAACAGACCATAACACATTGATGCACGGACAACGCAATATGTGTTGCAAACTGTTGGTCGGGGGCTGTTTAATTTAGTGTACACACAAAACTTAATTTTTTCGGTCAATCGGCACGAAAGAAGAAGAAGTACTTAATACGTAAAAATCAATTTAATAATACCTTAGAGCAACGCGATCGACATGGTCGGAAGTGGCCATAGCGTTCTCTTTCAATACAAAAAAGTCTGGTTTTTTTTGCAGGGGGGGGGGGGGGTCCACACATATGCATTCTACACTGTAGCTACGACATTCACACATTTAAAATAAAGCAAAATTAGGCCCCATTTGACACAAACTGTCAATAGGGGCCTAAGCGAGTTGACATACGATGAGATCCAAAAACTAGAAAAAAATGCATTGCAATAACTAACCTTTTTCTATTATCCTAATGTGATTTGACGGTGACCTCCAGTAAATCTTTGTAGGAACTGTAACCCTGTCAGCGTCGGGTGGGGGGTCTGAATGACATTAAACGCCGAGGCGGACAGGTAATAATGGTCGACTTGAGCCCGGTCTTGCGATCTGCACGTTGACATCGCAGGGTTGACTGTATTACTTTTATTTTAACGTTGTTCCTAGTGATTGATTGTGTAGCACTATTTTGTTAAAGTTTAGAATTATAACTTTCGTGAGACACATTCATATTTATGATTATTTACGGTTTACTCACGTGCATTTTTTCGGGATTGCCCGACTAGTTTCGGACCCAAACGGAGCCCTTAATCCCGAAAAAATGCACGTGAGTAAACCATAAATAATCATAAAAGTTTAGAATATAAAAATTAATTAGATTTTTCTTATTTATAGTTCTGGCGATTTTTTGTAGGTGAGCCATCGAATTGTTAAATTTAAGTACTCCTCGGAGGAAATCTGCCCTCACAGGAATATAATAACAACTTTTAGCCGGTGTTTTGGTATTTTATATAAACCTGCATTTATTATCGGCTTAGGTTAATAAATTAACGCTTAGATTAGTTTAAATCACAAATCAAACACGACCCTATTAGAAGGCAAATACAGGATCTTTACGAGGTTAGGTAACCGGGTAGTAAAGTCGTCTAGAAAGGGCGTTCAAAAAGGTTCATTAAGCTTCTGGGATGTATTTGACACGACCTTTGTTAAAGGCAGCGTCATTATCTGACAGCATACAGTGTCTCAAGACTCTTAGATATTTTACAGATGAAAGATAGTCCCCTTTAAGCACTTATTTTATGTAATTAAAGACTGAAAGAAGCTGTTTTAAAATTAATACTTCTTCCTCAGTCAGTATAAAATCAATGAGACCACCTGAACCCCAATTTAAAAACAAAATAAGCGCTCTTCCAGCTTTCATCTAAAATACAAAGCATTTACCAATGCATTTCTAATTAAATGGGAAAAGTCTAATCGATCTTCTAGATGCTCTTTATACTGAATCTATCTCGTCTGATTGATCGCAATCCGGTTTTATTCGGCGCCTCACCTCGTTGCCGCCCGATCCGGAACAAACAATTGCTAAAATCCAATCAACAGACAAAGGGATACTTTTTCTCGGGGCACAATTGTATCCGGCGGCATCCCTAGGGTTGCTAAGAGTTCAATTTTACAGTTTAGTCAAAACTAGAGAGTTTAAAAGGTAATTCCTTTAGTATTTAGCCGTTTTTATTTATTTGTATAAGCAACCAATTCATAAATATTGAAATAGATAGAGAAGTAGGTATCTGAAAACCGGATGGGAAATCTAAAACTACTAATAATACTGATAGCAAGGCGATCTGTTAAATTTTCTTTTGTTTCTTTACTTTCTTACTGTTCTTTGTAACAACCCTACAACGACACAGATATTACCTTTGCATCTAAACTTGCTAACCCTATGAACTCGATCGTGGCAGCGTTGCTTGGTGGCAACTCGTCAAAGGACGGCGGAGCGCCGCGTCAGCGCTGCGAGGCCATTTGAATTGCAACAGTCGGTGAACACCGGCCTCAAGATATTGATACACTTGACTCGTTGCCACTGTGAGCTCCTGTGGGTATATTTAGATTTAAAAATGTGGTGGGAATTAGGCTACATAAATCGTCTTGCTCTTAAACGAATATAGGACGTGCAGTAAGCCTTATTTTGCTTATATGATTGTAAATTTGTGAATAAGGTTCAAAGAACTGCATTAAATAGATAGGTTACGCTTAATCTATACATATAATAAAACAGTAAAAAAACTGTGTCTGTACATTGAATATATTAAAAAAACAATAGTTGAGGGGGGTTTAGAAACAGTAAGAGAGCACGAATCCAAAAAAAATTCTGTCTGTTTGTTTGTACACGCTAATCTTCGGAACTACTGGACGGATTTGAATGATTTTTCTTTTGTTGTATAGGTATTAAGTCTGGGCAACATATAGGCTATAATTTAACTTGGAAACTTGAACACCTGATGCAGAACCGTAACAGACCAGATAAACTATAAGAGATACAAAGATGGTACCATAGCCAAAATTGTTCCAAGTGATGAGCATTTTTTGCTGAGAGAATAAACTTGAAGATCTGGAACACCTGATGTGGAACTCCAAGAGCCCAGGTACACTATAACATATATAGGAATGACGTCTTAGCAAGAGTTGTTCAGCCTGATGAGCACTCTCTGTTGACGTATAAAAATTGAAGATCTGGAACACCTGTTGTGGAATTCCAAGCGCCCAGCTACACTATAACATATATAGGAATGACGTTTTAGCAAAAGTTGTTTGGTCTGATGGGCATTTCCTGTTGTCTTATAAAAATCGAAGATCAGAAACATCTGATGTGGAAATCAAAGCTATCACTAATTTCACTGTATAATTATAAAATAGCATAAGCTGGGAGTACCTCCACGCGGTGAAGGCGGTAACAATTTAGGACTGATTTTCGATGACGATGGTATATCATTGAAAATTTGACTCTACTGGCCAAAACTCCCATTTTTTTTTTATTTTATCGAATAAATATGCCTTCGGGCTTATGTTATTTGAGTGTTTCATTTCCTTTTCCATTTATCTTCGTGACACGGTAGGCTACCCGGTAACGTAGGGGAGCAGTCACTTAGATTTTAATTGATTAGGTATCTTCACCATAAAACTATAACCAACTATAACTCTAGAAAGAGTTCAAATCTTTCCCAATATTCCAAAGGAGCTAAAAGATTGAGGATCATAAGATCCCAAGAATCTACCGAAGAGTGTCAGGAGAGACTTGATGCTGTTCGAGAACTCTATAATGATTTTTTGTCTAAGTTATGATGACATTTAAGTATGTCAATTGTTTTATATAATTTAGCTTCATTTTATTTTTTGTAAATGTGAGAACTTTGTGGACTTGCCTATACATATAACTGTGAAAATTACTATTATTCATATTGTATTTTTTTTCTTCTTCTATTTTTTTTCCCTTTTTGGTTAAATTTTGTACTCAAGACTTGGTACTATACTCCAAGGTCTGTGGTCAAGACTACATTGTTCTCTCTCATAGTACCTACTGTATTCACTGAAATTGTAAAAGATATCCCTTTTTTTTAAAAGAGTAACCATGGAGTTTCTTGCCGGCTCTTCTCCATAGGAAACGACTAATTGGAACCGTGCACCTAAATTCGACTTATCTTAAGCTCCTGTATTGGTTTATGTGAAATATTTTTTTTTGATTTGATTTGATTGAACTGCAACTCGCTCCGTGGAAACCTCTCCGGATCGCGAAGCACGCCTGCATTCTTAGCGTATTTACGCATCTACATCCAGGTCTCTAGAGACCAGTGAAGAATATGATGCGCGTCTGACCGCTGATCGTGAACGTCATGCATTATCTCGCGAGTCGGAGACGTTCACGGAAAGAGAATTACGCATTAGTTCTCAGCGTATACACATCTACTTCGAGGTCTCTAGAGACAAGTGCGGAACGTGATGCGCGACTGACCGCTGATCGTGCAAGTCATGCATTGTCTCGCGAATCGGAGACGTTCACGGATAGAGAATTACGCTTGAGTTCCAAGCGTATCTACGCGTCGACTTCTAGGTCTCTAGAGGCAAGTGGGAAACGTGATGCGCGACTGACCGCTGATCGTGAACGTCACGCATTGTCTCGCGAATCGGAGACGTTCACGGATAGAGAATTGCGCTTGAGTTCTCAGCGTATCTACGCATTGACTTCTAGGTCTCTAGACACACGTGCGGAACGTGATGCGCGACTGTCTGCTGATCGTGAACGACATGCATTGTCTCGCGAATCGGAAACGTTTACCGATACAGAATCACGCTTGAGTTTTCAGCGTATTCATACATCTACTAACAGGTCTTTTGAAACGAGTGATGAACGTGATGCGCGACTAACTGCTGATCGAGATTATCAAACATTGTCCCAAACACGCACACAACAAAATATTCATAATCGGTTAGAAAGTGAGAGAGAAAGAATTGCTGGAGTACGGCATGAAGAGACAGAAAAAGAGCGCAACGAACGTTTGAATTCTGATCGACTTCGACATTCTCGGAACAGAATGTCGATATCATCTGAAGAATCGGATGTGGACCAGCTAAAGTATAAGAGATATAAAACTGGTGCCATAGCAAAAATTATTCCACGTGAAGAGCATTTTCTGCTGTGAGAATAAATTTGAAGACCTGGAACACCTGTTGTGGAACTCCCAAGCCCAGCGACACTATCTATTGTTGTTTTCCCGTCCCCGGGCTCTTAGAATTCAACATCAGACGTTTCAGATCTTCGATTTTGACAACCCCGTTGTCGCTGACATAAGCAACAGGATCCGCGTACGAAGTCGCGGGCAGAAGCTAGTCTATACTAATATTATAAAGAGGTAGAATTTGTTTGTTTGTTTGTTTGTATGTAGGAGGTAATCTCCGAAACTACTCATCCGATTTCAAAAATTCTTTCACCAATAGGAAGCTACGGTATCCCTGAGTGCTATAGGCTATATTTTAGTGTTAAAAAATATACATTTTTATTATAAATTAACGCGAGCGAAGCCGCAGGCAAAAGCTAGTACAAAATAAAATTGAAACAAATATTTTGTTTCTGTACTCTATTTGGCTTGTTTCAGACGTACGACAACTACACCACAAAAACAACACGTGGGCGGGCACTAATTTGTATGAAAATAAATAGTTTAATTCACATGACCACATTTTGTCGACACTATTCACACGTAACCACTGCTTGACCACTTTTTGTCGCTGCGATGTGGTGCGGTTGTGGTACGTGTGAACTCTCTCTAAATAGATGGGTTAGGCTTAATGCAAAAAGAGAACTGAAAAATATATTTTTATGTTTCTGTATTGTGTTAATATAACAAAAGCCGAATAAGACCATTTTAGCAGGGAAATGTATAGAAATACGCAACATGTTTGCTTCCAGCAGGGATTCAACACAGCATTGTTATCCTACTAATGCTATAAATGTGAGAGTTTGTGAACATGGATGGATGGATGTTATTCAATATCGCATAAACGACTGAGCGATGCTCTAGAATTCTAGATTAACATATAGGATACTTTTTCTTTTTGTAGTTCTAGGATGCGAGTGAAACCGTTGGCAACAGCTAGTACCTACTGTTATAAACCTGGTCAATCAAGTTAAGCTAAAACTCTACTGGAAGAAATGGTTTAAAAGATATACGTCCCTTGTAGGGCTACTTTTGACTATTGCTATATTAAATGGAGTATACAAAAACCAAATAAGAAGAATTTGCAATAAAAACTGAACAACTTAAAATTAAGTAATATCTGTAGAGTACAGTGTAAGTTATCTCTGAAACCTCGACCATTATATTAAATACTCCACAATCTATTGTACTCAACTTTGCGACCAAACAATTTGCAAGCTAGCAGAACTCGATACAAATGCTCAACACGTAGAAGGACCAGCGCCCGTGGTCCTATAAGTCGCATTTGAATGTGACGTCTCAATGCGCTCGCAGTATCTATTGTATGGCTTCAATGTGCAGTCAAATTGCGGACGTCCTGACTGGGCGGTGCTTGTTGCTGCTTTGTGAACATTTAATTCGTTTAGGTATGAAGTCTTGAAAATATGTGAAACGGATTTAAATGTATAAATGTGTATGAATAAATATTAGTTAGTAATAACACCTGTGAAACTTCCTTTTTTGTACCTACCTATAAGTAGTCGCAAGCTCGGCTGCCACATAGTAGGAGTTCGACTCCCAAATAGGACAGTGTGCTTTCAGGTTGTTGTTCTATTCGACAATTCTGAATAGCAATCCAATATATAGAAATACGCCCGATAAATGCCAATAGACTGCTTCAATTGCACATCACTATTAATCCTTTCAGAGAAAATGGGCGTAACGTGTGCTGAATAACTGTGTTTAATCTGTGGGCGTGTCTATTACCAAAGCTTTACATAGATTGAACAGCTTAAGATTTATTTATGAACACACTATTTCACCAACCACTGATTAAAATCGCTCTGTACTTCAAAGAAGCTGCTGTTTACATTTTCCGAATCCTGAATTCAGCTTGTATTCGTATCTTGTATCACTTGTACAATCCCATTTGCACATCGATCCGTTCATTACATAGCTTCGTAATACAGATATCGCTGCTTAAATTCAAAAGGGCCACAAGTCAAAATAACTAAAAATCCTTTTTATTGCAAAAATCGTTTCAATTCTGTTTATATTTTTATATGCGAAAAAGACACCCAGTATTTTCGCATTAATAATAGTCCAATCACACTACTGCCCTCTTTGCATTTTTACACTTTGGTGGCTAATTTCAGGTCAAAGCGGCCATTTTGTCAGTTGTGACCCGGCATTCTGCCTGACCACACGTATTCTTTGTAAAAAAGGGCCACGTTTCCAAAAATATCTCAGTTTCATTTAAATTTTTTATTAAATAAAATTTATATTAATATTAAAAAGTGCCACATTTTGGAATACGACCGTATTGAATTTAAAATACATGTAAGTGTAACATTATTTTATCAGCAAAAGTGCCGTGTTTTGTAATGCGTTCGTTTTGAATTTAAATGAAATGAGTTTTATTATTATTTTACGAAAAAAAAAGTGCAGTATTTGGAATGCTTCTGTTTTGCACATAAGATTAAGGTGAATATGATAGTTTTTATTGAAACAAAAATGCATTATTTGTTTAGGTTGTTTTTATGTTTCAAAATTAAATCAAAAATTATAATAATTAGAGTTTCAATCAAATTATTAACATATGCTTCAAGCTTAATACTAAATATTTGACAAGGCACCTGGCCAAATAAACCGAATATTCGACCAAACTTGCTAAAATTAGTTTCTAAGTTTTCGATAATTGTGTTGCCGCGTAATCACGTTGTTATAAGCATGTATTTTGTCCGTCAAATATTCTGCTTACAACATTGTTTCTTAATTTATAGATGAGCACCTTAAAGAAAAATGTCTGGTAAGATTAGAAAAAGAGAAAGACAAGGAAAGTGTTGGCAAAATTATTATTCTAAGGCAAAAACTACAAGTCGCAGTCTATGATTTAAAAGCGGTAATACCCTGTCCACAAGGTGAAGTATCAAGCTTCTATTACGTCCCAAAGCTGAATCTTTTGAATTTTACTATTACTGAGCTTGGTACTAAAAACACTACATGTTTTGTGTGGCACGAAGGAGAAGGAGGCCGCGGCGCTAACGAAATAGATTCATGCGTACTTATGTACTTAAAGAGTTTGCACGATAAAACAAGTGAAGATTTTGACGTTGTTTTTTATATCGACAATTGCTGTGGTCAACAGAAAAATAAATTTATGTTGGCAATGTATCAGCACGCCATAAATGAGTTTCAGAAACTTAGGAGCATAACTCATAAATTTTTAATTAAGGGGCACACCCATAATGAGGGGGATGCTGTTCACTCCGTCATTCAGAGGAATATCACAAGAGCATTAAAATCTTCGCCAATTTATGTACCTGACCAGTACATAACTTTGATTAAACCGCAAAGAAGAAAAGAACACCTTTTACTGTAAAGGAACTCACACATGAGAATTTTATGAATTTGAAATCTCTGGCTGTTGGCAACTACACCACCAATGAAGATGGAGACAAGGTGAAATGGGCAGATCTTAAAGTCATTAAAACTGATCAAGAGCATAAAAACATGTTTTTATTAAGACTTCATACGAAGACGCAGAGTATGCCCAAGTAACTACATTAAAAAGAAGGCAAAATGCACCTGAAACTGGTCCGCGAACTATAAAAAAACTCTATGCCAATAAGTTACAAGTTGCTGAAGCGAAAAAACAAGGCATTTTAAACCTGATTGAAAAGAATGTGATCCCAAAGTATTACGAAACTTTTTATGCTAATCTTAATTATGATCATAGTTTTAAATCATAATGTAAGTATACTTATTTAAACCAGGGTATTTTTAAGACTGATTGATACAGACTGATTTTAGTAGAGGAATAATTTAAAGTGTTAGTTAACGTTAAAAGTTTTGCTTAAGAGAGATTATTGTGATGACTTTTACTCTGTTCAACGAAACATGAGTCCTGACAGCTCGGTTATTTCATAAACGATAGCCGTAAGACCGCTATCGAAAAAATGACAACAACAGCATCAAAAACCGTGAAATAGCTATATTAATTGCTTTGTTTTTTTTTTTAATTGTTTAAATGTTGATTTTATAGAATGTTATTGCAAGGTATTGCTATCATTTAGTCATAATTGCGTATTCTTAACACATTGCACTAAAAATGATGAAACACATCTAATAAAACTTGTTTTTACTATGATTTGTGGCTTTTTATTAATTACATTCATAAACATTATGGTCATTTTTTATAAGCAAAAGGGACTTATGTGATATTTTACTTAACTGGGTAAAATTTATAGCAAAAATGAAATTATAGAGCAATAGAGGCTTAAAATATACATCCGATGATATATAACACATAGGTATAGAATATATATTTTTTTAATAAAAAAACAAATACCACGCCCAAAACTTTGATGAGCTCTCCTGTAAAAAAATGACTTTTAGACTTATGGCCCCTTTGAATTTAAGCAGCGATATATCACGTATGGTCAGTCCAGTATAATTCCATATACGAGTGCGGGCATCGCATTAAACACAGCACTCGTCCGAGTTCGAGTGGGCTTATTGATTTTAGATTAATTACCGCGCTCTCACAGCCACCGAGGTTTGAGCCTCCCGCGATCATTTTAATTTGTGCGCAGCATAACGAACCACCGATATGTTGATTAATTCTAACCTCCGTTACGTAATTGTAGAGGATTTTCGTGTTTGTATGTAAGGCATGTGTTTCGTCGGCTGTCAGGTGCGGCAAATGCTTGGCATTCCGTGTGTCGTAGCAATGCAGCGTGAGTAGTGTTTACAATTACAATCCTTGTCTTTTGGGGTATTACTGCTCTGTAAACTTCACTTGACATTTACAATGGCATAGTTTGCTGGCTTATTTTGGCATGACAAGATGAGAAGAGTAAGATGAATGATTTTAACCATTAACTGGTAAGGAGGTAAAAATTATAATTAAAAGAATTATATGCCATAATTGCGTTTAATCCTACTCGTAATTTCCAAGCCGATCACGGAGATAAATTATTACATTTCGTAATTTCTGCTAATGAACACAGAAGTATACTGCCCGAAGCATATTTTATAAACAACATAATTAATGGCGATAACGTTATGCTAGAAAACAAAACATTGAGAAACTCAAGACCCAAGTTAATTACAAAGAGTGAATTGCAAACATATTGCTATACATAGTTATTAAATAGACGTACAGTAATTTTCCGCAAACGTAATTCCAAGCTGATACCTCGTTTAATTTCGTTATGAAATAATTTATATTCGGTCCGCCGCAAACCATTTAGATATGTTTACGTACGAATTTATTTGTATCACAGAATTGTTAAGTCGGTCATAGTATAATAATAATATTTGATATACATATCTATTTAAAATGAAAATTTATTAAAGCTTATTTGAGAGAGCTTATGAAAACATACAATTGGCTGAGACCAATAAAAGTAAAGAAAATAATGTACCTATAGTATGTGATTTCGTTAAATGTTGTGCTTTATTGTGTCCTATAAGCTGAGCAATGTTTCTGCATTTCTTACGTACCTACATCCTTGCTTTCAACCGTACGTGAAAGAAACTGGATTTAAAGCAGATACAAGAAAAACAATGCAATGTTATTTCAATGAACGCGTAAATGCCTTAAATAAATACTGCGTAATGATCTTTACGCATATTTATTTTATTCAGAATATTTGAACACCATGTTAACATTATAATGTGAACGCTTCTTATGCTTTTACACAAAATGCAGGGGTAAGCAGATTGAACACTAAACGAGACGGCTATAAGGCCAGGGGGATATACAATGTCGTGTGGTGTGTCATCGGACGACACACGCGGCAAAAGCCTGCTTATTTGAGCAGCGATGCACTTACCGTCGCCACTCGTCAGCGCAAGCACTGAAGTTGATGTCATCGGCCTTATTATGCACCGTATTAAGCTTTACTGTCTCAGAGAAATTAATTCCTACTTTTTATTTACTGAACCTCGCATTTAATGCATGCAGATAGATGCAGAAAGGAGGATTCATTCTTGGTAAAATGCTGGTAAATATTATTATTTAATTTAATATGCTTTTTGTTTAATTTATTTAAACTGTTTGGTATTATCTTATGGCTTGCCACTTGAAACTACTTAAGTGTGTTCCAAAGCAAAAATGTTAGTGAAACATAAGTTGTGTAAATACATTTTTGTGCATTGTATATGAATGTATACAGCTTTAAAGTTAAAAATTATTCATCAGAGCAGATTTTAGGATCTGCTCTCTGATCTGATCCGTGCCTCGGAAAGCACGTAAAGCCGTTGGTCCCGGCGGTCATTTGTAGATCTTTGACAGTCGTTACTGTTGGTCAGAAGCCAGAAAGTCTGACAACCAGTCTTACCAAGAGTATCGTATTACCCAGTTTCTGGGTTGTGGAGGTCTGATAGGCAGTCGCTCCATGTAAAATACTGATATTCAGCTGCATCCGGTTCGACTGGAAGCCGACCCCAACATAGTTGGGAAAAGGCTAGACAGATGATGATGAGAGCAGATTTTAGGATAAAAATTAAAAGAAGTATTTAATAATAATGTATTATTATTTAAAAGAAAACTCAGTAACAGCATGATCTAATTCGTTTCGAAAGGACAATATGTCCCAAATATCTGTTTGCAGCAATCAATTCAAAGTTTTGAACTGGAAATAAGACCAAAATGCCCGGCTTTATTCGTAGTACGATTACGATGGTGCATTTTGGACGTGATGCGGCGAACAGCAAGAGCGAAACAATGCTGCGCTGAGGTCAATGCGACGACATTCCCTCGCTCGACCGAGTGACTAGCGAAGTAGCAATGCTAGATTGCGTTTTGCTGCGAATTGCGTTTTTTTAAATAGTTAGTTAAGAGACAATTATATGATATACCTACATCGTGTCCCAGAAAGTAGTTTCAAGCGGAAGTCCAGAGGTAGAGCACCCTTAGAGGTACCCGAATCACCTCCTGTAGTGTGTGACGCACCTCCACCTTATATATAAAGTAAAAGTCAAAGTTTTTTATTTCAAATAGACCAGATAACAGGCACTTTTAAAACGTCAAAACTAGGTGCACGGTTCCAAAAGGTAGGTTCTATGGAGAAGAGCCGGCAAGAAACTCCATACTAAGTATAGTTAACTTAGCACGTAAGGGGAGAACATTATAGACAGTCGTCCCATACACTCGTCTTTTATATGTTCCGCGATTTTTTGTAGTTTTCGAGTTATGATTTCTTTTCATGTTTTAACCAAACTCTGACTTTAATGACATTTTTGATCATAGTGAATAGTAATTAAATTAGATGAACAGAACACGCATTTGTTTCAACTATTCATGACACTGTGATCAAAAATGTCATTAAAGTCAGATTAAACATACAATACAATTGAATGAAGAAAATAGAACATAAAAGAAATATAACAATTAGAGACACCACTTTCATAAATCCCACCACAATGCTTCTGACATTGTGGCATTAACCCTTTAAAATGTTGTTTAACCTACCAAACACACATTTACGTACTTATGTAACAAACTGGAAATGGTACCCCAGCTAGTATCAGCCCGTACATTTTGGCTAGTGCATTGTATACACCAGCGTCTGTTCGCTACGAACTGTCATTGTTGCCGCGAACCATTGTCCTTGCCAGCATGGTTATTTCGGGCAAGGTCTGCACTCTGCCTGTCTGGCTAAAAAGTATAAAATGCATGGTCCTGTATGGCACAGTCAAAGATTTTTGAATGGTTTTCGTTGATATACTTTTTTTCTTTTATGTTTACGGAAAATAATTATGTGTGGTTGTGTATGTTACTAAATCCGCGATACAGAGAATAGTACTGTGACTATAGAGTAGGGCTCTGAGTATCATTGATTCATTTTTTTCAGATCGTCACCAATATGATTCCAATCTATAATATATATAAAATTCAAAGTCCTGACTGACTGACTTAGTCATCAACGCACAGCCTAAACCACTAACGCTGGGAATATGAAATTTGGACATTAGGTTCCTTACGTGACGAAACCATCCACTAAGAAGGGATTTCTCGAAATTCAACCCCTAAGGGGGTGAAAATGGTGATTAACGTTTGTATGCAAGTCCGTCATTTTTGAAGTAAGAAGCATGAAATTAAGTATTAAGGTTTCTGGTTAGGAGTAAATGTACACGGGTTTAAGCGTTTTTGGAAATTCAATCCCTAAGGGGGTGAAATAAGTGTAGTAAGTTTGTATGAAAAATCTGGTACTTTTGAAGTAAGAAGCATGGAATTCAATATATAGGTTACTGGTCAGAAATAAACGTACACATGTTTCAGGGTTTTTGGAAATTCAACCCCTAAGGAGGTGAAATAAGTGTTGTAAATTTGTATGAGAAATCTGGTACTTTTGAAGTAAGAAGCATGGAATTCAATATTTAGGTCACTGATCAGAAATAAACATACACGTGTTTCAGGGTTTTTGGAAATTCTACCCCTAAAGGGGTGAAATAAGTGTTGAAAGTTCGTATGAGAAATCTGATAGTTTTGAAGTAAGAAGCATTGAATTAAACATTTAGACTTTTGAAGAGAAATAAATATACACGTGTTTGAGGATTTTTGGAAATTCTACCACTGAGGGGTGAAATACGGGATGAAAGATTTTCTAAAGTTAAAAAGAGCATGAAATCAAATGACAGGGTTTCTGGTTAGAAATAAATGGATACATGTTTGACCGTTTTTGTAAATGGAACACATACGGGGGTGAAATAATAAGGGTTGGAAGTTTGTATGAGAAATAAATAAATCTGGTACTTTATAGTCCGAAGCAATACACATGTTTAGAGGTTTTTGGAAAGACTACCCCTAAGGGGTGAAATAGGGATGTAAGGTTTTCTGAAGTAAAAGGCATGCAACCAACTAATAGAGTTTCTGCTGGGAAATAAACATAAGTACACGTGTTTGGTGTTTTTTGGAAATACTACTTCTAAGAGGGTGAAATAATAAGGGTTGAAAGTTTGTTTGAGAAATGTGCTACTTTTGAAGTAAGAAGCATGGAATTAAATATTTAGGCTTCTGGTTAGAAGTAAACGTACACGTTTGAGGGTTTACGGACATTCTTCCCCTAAAGGATAAAATAAGGGATGAAAGTTTTTTCATAGTTGAAAGTATGATATCAAATAATTTGGTCTCTGATTAGAAATAAATGTACACATAAACATAATAAGCTTGAGCATTTTTAACCTTTAAGGAGGAGAAATTGCAAGTTTTATGAAAAATCTGGTACTTTTGAAGTAACAAGGGGAGAAACTGACTGAATGGCTGACGGATCTATCAACGCAAAGCCTAAACCGCTGGGGTTAGAAACTTGAAATGTTCAAAGTAGGTACCTCAAATAACGTTGGCATCCACTAAGGAAAGGTTTTTGGAAATTTCACCCCTTAAGTGGTGAAATGAGTGGTTAACGTTTGTATGAAAACCCTTATTCCATGGGGTTATTAACTTAAAATTTGGCACTAACACTGTTCAAAGTAAATAATAAAACATGGACTTTTTGGATTTCACTAAAAAGGGGCTTAATCAAGGTTCAAAATTTCACGCAAGCGAAGCTGCGGGCAGAAGCTAGTCTTATTGTAACAACAATACTGCGGTAAATAATGGCTTGACAACAATAACAAGATTGGGCTGGCCCTTTTATCCGCCAGACATCTGAATACGATAACATCTATTCAAATATCTTAGACATAAATTCTAGTAACAAAAATCTATTTAGAAGTGCCGTAGTGCAGCAGTCACAATGCAACTTTGGTTGAACAAGAGTGAGTACTTTTGTCAGCACCGGTCTAATCCTGGTTTGATTGCGGCGCGATCGTCTCGTACGCCTCATTAATATCGGTGGGGCAGCGTTTTTTATTGCATGGGGTGGTACTCCGTCAATACGGTGTTCACGATGGAGGATGGTAGGTTATATCCAATGGGTTATAGTTTCGTTTTAATCTCAAATAATGGAAATGATTCCCGGAGTTATAAAGTAAACAACGTATAGTGCACTAAAACCTCGACAAAAAATAGAATGAAAAAAAAACCTGCTCGACTGAGGCACATGAACAAGAACATCTGAGGATTAACGTTGAAGATGTCTAAAGTTAGGGTGGGTTTGCAAGACAAACGTTAAGAAAGAGCTGTTCTCTTCCAATAAAACAGGCATAGTTACCTGTTACTACGAGTATCTATACTTTTACCGCGGATTTATAATAACACAACAAATAAGAGCAATTATCGTTCGAGAATGCGATACGCTACACTAAAACAGCAATATTAATAGAGGCAGAATGTAACCAGCTGTACAACAACACGTAGCATAAACACCTCTTGTTAGTACTGTGTAGGCTCCTGTTTACCTACGAAACAATTACCCAACAACACAATTTACATACACATACCCACACAAATAACTCGTTTACTCTAAAATACCAGATAAATATAAACACACTTTATAGAGAACATAGCTAGTAGTAAACTGTGACAGGTTTAGTTCTACTTGTTCTCTCATATTAATATCGTAAGAGCTATACAAGCTACTCTCCTCTCTCGTCATGCCGCAGCGAAAATATTTGCCATTCAGCAAGCTTGGTAGCGTGGCTGATTGCCCAGGGTGCAGTTAAGTACCGTCCCTAGTGTAAGTCCAGTTGATTGATTGACACAACCGATACAATATTACTTTATTTCTGACTTAATTAATACCAGTTGTTACCAGAATTTTCTATACGGCTCAATAGTGTGTGATCACTTTGAGAACGTAAAACTGCAAGAAAATAGATCTTAGCAGGTTGCAGTGATCAATAGGAATATATATAGAATCCTAACATTGTCCTCACTAAACCCAATCCATCATGATGTCGGGCGTCTTTGAAGTAGGTACCACAAGGTTCTCATTTTAATCACTATTACCAAAATCACCACTGTTATACCTACTTATCTGTCCAATGTCTACTTATATGTTCGAACGACTGAACAGTTTCAAACTCACAATCTATCTGCATAACATCCTGCTCAATGATTACCCAACTCTCAATTACTAACATTACCGCAACTTGTACCCTAACGCGCTATCTTACCCATAACCCGTAACTGCCGCAACTTTACACGGCCACATTCCCAATAAGACAACCATCTTAGATCGAAGAGGTACTAATGCGCGGATCGCTCGGCACGGCACTCCCGAGACCAGATATTGTAAAGTTCCCATCAAACTGTTCTTGGTATCAGCAAGTCAAATATTACAGAGAGGCCTCAGTGGCCCAAAAAGCGGACCACTTTACGTAGAGGATGTTGGGCTGTAAATGTGTACAGTAGTTGCTAGAATGTATTATTGGGTTGGGCTATATGTGATACTAGCTTTCGCCCGCAGCTTCGCTTACGTGAAATTTTGAACCCGTTAAGTGACGATTTTCCATACAAACTTTCATCTCCTATTTAACTCCCTTAGGGGTTGAATTTCGAAAAATCCCTTCTTAGTGGTTGCCTACGTTACAAAAGGAACCTACTGTCAAAATTTCAACTTTCTAACCCCAGCGGTTTAGGCTGTGCGTTGATAGATCAGTCAGTCAGTCAGTCAGCTTCTCCTTTTGTATTTTGCATTGTTGCTTGTATTTCAGTTCAGATGTTACGAAGAAGAGCGTTAAGTTTCAGTATGATAAAGTACTAAACACCCCCTATAGCTGTTAATATTTTAGCATGGCTACATTTAAGGAGTAAATTCAAAGGCCGAAATCATGAACAAGATTTCCAAGGAAGCCTTCATCTCACTACTAAACTCCAATCAAATCATACCACCTAGCTAATCGCTATACGCCCCGCTTCCGCTTCCGCCTCTTAACAATCCCTGAGTGTTATCGTCTTCAGGGACGCATCATCGTTACACTTGCCGGAATAATTTCCATTGTAAAAGCAAACAGAGAGCGCCGGGAATACGCCGGCTTCGGCCGCCGCTTAGCCGAGAATACCTAATGTGAGTGCGAGTAGGACTGGTGATTTACTTTGTTTGGTGAGATATATTACACTTAGGACAAGGCATTTATTCATCATCAAAGAATAAAATGTGTTCCAAGGCAATCCGACAAAAGCTTGAAGGCGCTCACAAATGCTGAGGCGTGATTCAAGTAATTTACGTACGTCTTCTAGTTGACCTTTAAGGAAGCCAAAATTTTGCTCTCAAAATAATTCCGTAGCAACCTGAAGCCCGCTCCAACATAATCGGAAAAGGACCAGGGTAAGGGTAATAATCCTTTTGTCACCTTACGACGTCACCCACGCAAAGTAATAGAGTCACCCATTCTTAGGACCAAGGAGACCTCCAACTTCGCGACACCCAATCAAAATTAATAACATTAGCAAACAGTGGTCCAAGTACGTCGCAGTCAACATGATAATCCGGGGGTGGTCTCAGAGGCCCGGGGGTCTAAGTCGCAGCGCCGGCTGCCGGGCCAAAGCCGGTTGTTCGTAGTCCAGTCACGTGGCAAGCTGAATTCTAATTAATCCACTGATACTAAGGATTTTGCTTATTTATCGCTTACAATTGTGTACAAAATTCGTGATAATTTTGTATAGCTTCATGAAAAAAAATTCGTTAGCTTAGCTAGCTTGCGGCCCCCCGGTATTGGTTAGTTAGTTTCTATAGGGATTAGTTCTATAGTCAATTAATTTAGTAGATATCTAGATATTAAACAATATTATTATTTCACGTAATTCTAATACATAATAATACCCAAATTAATAAAATATGGTATGCAGATGCGGAGATTGAACTTGCGATCCAAGCGCAAAAGGCTGACGCTACATATACAGCGCTACTGGGATCGTCAAGTAAAATTTACTCGTAACTTACGTTAGAAATGTATTCCAAAATCTTTGATTATTTACTATCTAAATAATCAAACTTCAAAACAATTCATTATTGTTCTCTGGTAATGTTGAAACCATGTTTAATTATAAATCATAACTTATGTGTTACGTATGGTGATGTAACAACATAACGTCCATCGCATCGATCACTGAAGTGTAAACAAAAGGCTCGCGGCAATGTTACGGTATCGGACGACTCGTCACTTGCCTGGCTATTCATCATTACTTGGGTAACTTTTACAATTTCTGGCATATGTAACTGAATCTTATGTCCAAATAGTGACGTAATATGTACATCCCATCAATCATTGAAGCCATCAGCGGGACAATGTCGCCGTATCACTTGTCTGGCTATTCATCAGTACTTATATAAGTTTTACTAATATTACTAATCTCATGTCCGAATGGTGACGTTACAGCATAATAGATCTCATCAATCAACGTAGCCATCAGCGGGACAAAACGTTACGGTATCTGATAGAGTGATTATATTATGTGCCTTATACTCAAATTCCAAGATGCTATAGTAATTATCTTCTACAGAAAGCATGTGTTATGGTATGGCCGTAAAAATAAGTTTCGTATCTTCGGTAAAATGGATGCTGTTTACAAGAAGGGCTACATAGAAGATAGTGCAACAAAATAGTTAGCAATAACATCGACGTCATTACGTGGCAGCAACCGAATCGAATCTTGTGATATGTAATGTCGTTGCGCGGATGAGGTTCACAGAAAATGGCGTCAGAGAATCAGTTCGTTAAGTTCGTCACGGCAGACACGCTATGTGCTGGTATCGGGACAATGCTTGATGTAATATCTAACGTCCGATTGGGGAAAAGTCTAGAAGCAGTCTTGGTAGTTATAAAGTAACCTTAATAAATATAATATATAAACTTATAACTTCAGACAATCGCAATCTCAATCGCAATGTCTTCATTCACTTTTGGACATTAACGCTTTGACTGCCATCACTCATAAAACAATAGATTTTTAATTGTTTTATGCGGAGTTGACAGCGAAGCGAACTTTGTACAAAAATGGATAATTATAATGCCCAGAAACACTGCACGTGGCAAATGAGTGTGATCAATTAGATCATAAAAATACACATGGTTTTAGAAACCGTTAACCACATTTTTTATGGCTTAAACTGTTATTTTAACTAGGTCTTTTTTAATAGTCGCCTATCGTGAGCTCTTCTTTAGAAGTAAATTTAAAAGTTAAGATAAATTTAAACATATTAAAACTTAGAACGTAGTGAATATGTTATAACACGACATCAATCACGCTATGCCAGTATACACTGTCGTGACTCGTCAGGTTTGTCACGCCGTTGACCCTTTGCTAATATTTGTTCAGTTTTAAAAATAACCAGCCAGCGCGGCAGTGCCGGGATTTTATTAGGCGATGCGAATCTTGTGAGAAAATATTGTGTATAAGATTTTTTCGCCATGGAATCATTTTGTTATTTATTTGATACAATACAATACAATACAATACTCTTTATTGTACACAAAAACAAACAAGAAACAATACTATAAAAATAGAGATGTACAATGGGCGGTCTTATCGCACAGCGGGACTTTAGTTTTAACTGGTATTTTAAATCGTAATTGCAACAGTGCTGTTATAACTTCATGCTGGGACAGTGTCACAATTCACGGTACTGATTCATCAAGGCGCTGCTGATCCTTTGAACATTTACTTAAATTAATCAAATATAACAAGCTACTCCATTTTATTGGAAATATGAAGCTCGAAAACTACGCAGTACTGCGTTGTAACAGCAATGAAATGAGTGTGCATAATTAATCTTTTAATATATACGACGTGCCAGTGCAATGAAGCGGGTAACCCCGTAAAATCCCTGAAACAGACATGAATAAGGAAAGGGGAATAATAGAGAAGCTTAAAAAATCATATACAAGGTTAGTTTTAGTATAATTACTAAACCTGAAACTAGTTTGTTCAGAATCACTAGGAGAATCGATTGACATATTTTTACACCACTTTTTTTTTTGTTTTTTTTTTTTTTTTCATAATTTTCAATTTGGTTTCAGTAGGTTTCTACCCATAACAGTTGACGGAAATAGACACCTTGATGCTTGAAATGGTCCGCTCGGTCAGTTTACGTGTATTAGACAACCCCTGCATAGCACATCTCAGGCATTTCACACTTTTTTAGCGAACTTAACGCGACATAAACTAAGGTGTAACTTGGATATTTACTAAAAAAAAACACATATTCAGGCAGTTCTGATGAAAATCTTGTTGGGGTGTCTCGGTTTTCGTATAAAGTAAAAATAACGTTGTATAGCATGGAACGGAATTCATGTAATTCCTTAAAACCACATGATCTACTACTGCTGTACGGGCTTTAGATTGATTAAAAATAAAAATAAACTTTTTTTTCTTGCGGTATGTGATCTAATCTAAACCACCTAATAAGGATACGATAAAAAATAAGCAAAAAACTAAAAGCATTCTTTTTTTAATGTGATTATTTATTTCGGTCTCACTCATGAATGAATGAAAGCACGGCGACACAGCTGGCGGGTACAACTAGCGCGATATCGCTCTTTGCAATCAGTTAACTCGGGGCTCTAAAATGACTCCGAAATAGAAAATCAAGAATAGTTTAATTTTCTTTTTTAACTGTTTACGTTAAATCTGTGTCACCAGTGGATCACGCAGTTTGAAGAAATTACACGAATTCGTTTACACCCTGTAGTTTACTTGTGTTTTGATTGTCAATTAGTATATAGATGAGTTTCTTAGAATATGTATATTATCATATTATAAGCACTATCGGATTAGCAGATACTCGACATCGATCAGTCGACGCCAGCAGCGTGACGCGTCACTGTCGCAGCTCAGTGCTCGCTGATCTATCACGCTGACCCGGACTAATATTTGTGCACAGTGATTGAATATGACTGGCCTCGGGATTATATTAGACAATCTTGTAGGAAACAGTGCGGGTATTGGCTGAACTACGCAAAAGATGCCTTGAGAACTACGTTTACAGATCAAACTTTTTGGAAATCTTTAAAAGCAGCATCTATTTCTAACTTATAAAAATAAAATGAAGTCTTCTATAGGTAAAATTTTAAATATTGAAGGTACTATCCTATTCCACACCTCCAATGAAACTTTCCTATTCCACACCTCGAATGAAATCGTGTGTGAAATGTTTTGATTTAGTTCACCGATTGTAACTAGATGGCGTTGTAGCCATTTTTGTATCGTTATAAGGTTTCGTTACATTTTCACAATAAATATCAATATTCAATTATAATCCATTTTAGCAAGGAAATGTATGGAAATAAGCAACACGTTTTTAGTATTACGGTTTTATGAACCTTTACGGTCAATCAAGAAGAGCTGAAACTCTTCTCAAAGAAATGGTTTAAAAGATATGAGTGCCTTGGTGGGACACCTTTGTCTATTATTATAATAAATGGAATACATATACATTATTTAGTTGCTGCGACACACTGTTGTTTTCCGAGTTCCACGCGGACGGAGTCGCGGGCACAGCTAGTTTATAAATATAAATGTGAAATTTTGGATGTTTGTTAATCAATCACGCCATAACGGCTGAATGGATTTAGATAAAAAAACTATCCAATACATGAAGTAATTCCCCTAAGATACGAATAAAACCGCGGGCAACAGCTAGTAATCTATAAAATGGCAAGGGACAAAAAGTCCGAACAACAGATAGTATGTATATTCACGAAAACACACCAGGGTTACTAGAAATAAATACAAAACAAATTGCCTTTTAAGAATGTTTGTAATTTACTAAAATGTGAGTACGAATAGGTGTTTTTACAATATAAGTGCAGCACTTTTACTTTTTGCATGGAGGCTCCTCCATGCAAAAAGTAAAAGTGCTGCACGTGGCTAAATAATTACAGCCGCATAGACCGATCATCCGGGTTACCGGGTTAAGCCATGCTTGCCGAGGTTGGTCTGTGGATGGGTGACCATTTACCATAGCGAGTTTCCGCCGTGCCTCGGAAAGCACGTAAAGCCGTTGGTCCCGGCTGTCATTTGTAGATCTTTAACAGTCGTTACTGTTTGTCAGAAGCCAGAAAGTCTGACAACCAGTCTTACCAAGAGTATCGTATTACCCAGTTACTGGGTTGTGGAGGTCTGATAGGCAGTCGCTCCATGTAAAATACTGATATTCAGCTGCATCCGGTTCGAATGGAAGCCGACTCCAACATAGTTGGGAAAAGGCTAGGCAGATGATGACTTTTACTTTTTGCATGGCATGCAAATATATTTTAGGTATGTTTTTTTTTTTAAATCCATTTTCTATCATTTGACAATATAATGTCACTCGCATTAGTAATCAAATACCTTTACCATAAAATTATAGAAAAAAAACAGTGAATGGTCAAAATTAGTGATAAATTAATAAAGAATAAGTACAAATGTCACATTAAATAACCACTAACAACCAGATCAATTTTACGTCAGTACCTATCAATAATGTCAGAGGAAAAAGTTACTCAATTAATTATAACATTTTACAATATAAGTTTGACGACATGTTTGGTGCAGTGGCTGAGCGATTGGCTTCTGCGTTACAGGTCGTAGGTTCGATTCCCGCACGCAACAAAAATTTGTATGGCCTACAGATAGTTGTTTCGGGTCTGGGCGTTTGTGTATGTGAGTTTTGTGTCTGTAAACGCACCCACGATACAGGAGAAATCCTAGCGTGGGGCAACGTTTAACAAAAAAAAGAAGGTTTTCTGGTACAGAATAGAATAATTTTTCGTTAAACCACCAGACTAACTGTTTTTTGAATTCTTTTATTGTTTGTTTGTTTTTACTTCATAAATACCATTAGAACGTCTGAACGGGTTCAACGTAACTAAGACTGACCGCACATGCTCGAGATACAGTTGATCGCTATTGTTTGCAGCTGCAGTTACCGTTTGGTGTATGGCCTGCAGCTAACAAATGGCGATCAACTGTGGCTCGAGAAACTTACTGGCCCATGTGCGTTAAGCCTTACAGAGTTTAATAGCTATATTATTATATAGCCTAACTTAAAATGTGAATTAATATATGTTTCCATCTCTAGCCATTCAGAAAAACTGCAGATACATGATTAGTTGTACCGAAATTAGGTATGTTGTTTTACCGAAGTAAGGTCGATTAAAAGCTAATCAGTTAAAAGTAAATAGTTTAGCTCAATTTACAGAAATGCAAATAAAATATCTAGCTTGAATTCCGCTGAACAAGATCGCTAGTTTGGATGCAGTATGTAGCACCACCCTCCCGCCCACAAGTTTATGCACATGCAGAAAGAGTGGAAAAATAATACAACATGCAACCAAACCAATACACGACACGTGTTTCGCCCCTGCACGGGGCATCCTCAGGATATGTTGACTCCTCGACCGCTAGGACGCGAATCAATTTCGGCGGAATTAAAGCTAGATATGTTATTTGCATTTCGGTAAGTCATGGATTTCCACAAAGTAACGCCTGATTCCATCATTTAGCTCAAATTATATAGTTCCACTTTCATCGTAAACACAATTTTATCGTTAAGTTTCAAAATCTTACCTACTCTAGCGTAGTTGAAATAGGTGGAATTCCCAAACACGACGTTAGGGAATTTCAGCAATTTAGTTTATTTATTCCAGTTTGTCAGTTATTTATTTTACTGCGCGAGTATTAGGAGTGGAAATTATAACCATCCTTTTTGCTTAGTCGCGTGAAAAGGGTCACGTTGTGGCGATATCTGAACGTGTTAACAAAAGCGTGCTAACGTTGTGTATCCTTGATCCTTTCCTACCAAATGATGCTACTTAATCACGAAGTGAAAACAGCGGTAAGTTAAAGATATCTAGTAATTTTTATGTTATGTTGACTGCCTCGTTGCTAAATAATTACAGCCGCATAGACCGATCTTCCGGGTTAAGCCACGCTTGCCGAGGTTGGTCTGTGGATGGGTGACCATTTACCATAGCGAGTTTCCTCCGTGCCTCGGAAAGCACGTAAAGCCGTGGGTCCCGGCTGTCATTTGTAGATCTTTGACAGTCGTTACTGTTGGTCAGAAGCCAGAAAGTCTGACAACCAGTCTTACCAAGAGTATCGTATTACCCAGTTACTGGGTTGTGGAGGTCTGATAGGCAGTCGCTCCATGTAAAATACTGATATTCAGCTGCATCCGGTTCGACTGGAAGCCGACCACAACATAGTTGGGAAAAAGGCTAGGCAGATGATGATGGCTGCCTCGTTGGTGATGTCCTGGGTTCGATCCCCGAGTCGGGTAAAGTGTTATTGGATTTTTTTGTGTGAAATTTCTTAGTAGTAACCCGGAGTCTAGATTCGTGCCCGGTTGATGCCAAAAGGCTAGCCGTCTATTACATGGGACTTTAAACATAACGGCGAAATGAGGGTTGTATTATACACCCCTGCCCAACCCTTTGGGGAACAGAGGCGAGATGTTATGTTATGTTACGGGGTAAAAGCTTGATAGACTGCAATAGAATACCAGATAGCAGAGATAAATATTGAAAAAAAAAACTTATTTTCTAATTTGTAAACTAAAACAAACGACGCCTGTTGGCAAGTTTATTACAAAGTGAGATGATATAGAAACAAAGTCATAAGTTTCTTCAATCAACAACTAACCAATGCACTTTATATTACAATCAATATTTCAATTTCAAACCTCATTCCATTCTATTTGTATAATATTCCAATATGGCGCCTAGATATTTGGCGCGAACGGAGCGGCCATGACAGGCGTCCATGCGAGCGGTTAATTTGAACTGACAGCGAAGGGACGAGTGCAATTACGGCATCGTATCACCTGGGGTACGACGTGTGATTGTGTGATTATATCAAGGTCAAAGGGTTAAGGTGTTACGTTGTATTATTTGAGAGCGTATAATACGATTAAATAACCCATTAATTTAAATGCGCAAGGTTGGATGTATGTTTCATCAAGCACAACGTAACTTCTAAAAGGATTTGTTTTTTTTACTAAGTATAGTGTTGGTGTTTATCCTGAATTAGCAATAAAGGTTCCTTTTTATTTTGAAAAACTGTCATGAAAAACTTTCGACGGGGGCGCAATCGGGGATTCAGCTAGTTATTTAAATATAATATGTATAGGTCTTATTTTAATCTTTCGAATCCCAGGGACCCAATTCTTCTAAAAGAAATCTTAATAAATCGTAACCACAACAAAAGCTGTCAAATTGTTTGACACAAAAAACAAAACCATCCAATTTGACAGTTTCCGTAAAACTGACTGACGGTTGTGGTTCGTTTACGTTTGGCAACAATTTTGTTAGTCGAATTGGCCCCCAATATTACGAACAAAAATCTGCAGATGACAGAATACGCATCAAAATATTTATGTTATTATAGAAATACATTTTAAATGTTTCCAAACGAAACAAATGAACACAATGTTTAAAGCATAAAACCTCGAAATCCTTTTTAAAATTGCACTCGGGCGGTATGATGCATGTAATTAAAAAGTGGGGCAATGTTACATGTATGGACCAGTGTTAACGGAACTTACGCTGTGCATGTGTAGGACGAGTGGCGGGGTCTAATTATACTGGTACTGTGGCAGTGGAAGTAGGGGCATATAGGGTGGTGGGGTTTCCGTCGATGTAACCGCGAAGCTTTGATATTCGCGCCGGCTGCCTGTGATAGATATGTTGGTGCACGGACGGAATGTCAGAATTAAAATTTATATTTAAAAAAATCTCGTGTGTTTTTCGATGAGAAAAATCATTAGTGGTTCGCATTTTAATATATCGTCTGACCGTAGTACGTATACTCGGCGAAAATTATTAGTAATACTACTTTGATTCCACTGGACCATGTGTTACTGAATTCAGTGACGCATGATTGCATTTCGGATTTTTGAGAGGTGCTAACGAAGATTTTTAATTTAACGGAGTATCGAGTATCCTTGTGTCCATGAGGATTAGTAACCTGGGAATATAAGCAAGTGGTAGTGCATGCAGTAGTCACGATTCAGGCTAAGCGTATGCTGAGACGCAGGTGACGCAGGTGCACGCAGCGCAGAGCAGAGCAGATTTTGTAATGCATGAACGTACTAAGAACTGCGTACGCTGCGACGCAGACGCGTGCGACGCAGACATGCGTCTGTCCTGCCCTGCGCCTCGTTGTAGTGCCGACACAGATTTCTGCGCGACGCGTGCATGTCGACACGTGTTTTTTACCGCTAATTCTAATTTTATTGCAATTACAGAACATTTAATTGAATCAGTGCGTTTTGAACTTTGTTTGTATGATATTAATCATCCAGAAAACAATAAAAGAGTTATTATGGTTAAGTTAGTATTAAAATTTGAATGTGTCTTCGAGCTGCGTCGCAGCATGCGGTCGTGGCCTATGTCTGCCTCACCTGACCTGCCTTGCAAAATCTGTACTGTGCTGTGCTGCATCCTAGCATACGTTTAGCCTTATTCATCTCTTCTCGCAAACGTCACTCGTGCACATGTTCGACATAGTATTCTGTCTCTTAGAGCATTAAGAAACAGATTTCGAGTATATTACAAAGCTGTTTTTTTTGTGATTATCTTGATCGCGCGTAGGGATCTACTGTCAAACATAGGTGTTGAGGGATTATAGAAAGGTTTCAGAGGATAGTGTTATGTGGATGTAAAGCACGCGGTAGAAGAAACCAGTCTGAAGGCAACTGCTACCTAACCGTGTAATGAAATCCGTTCATTATTAAAGACTCGCACAGAAAAAGAGAGGAAACTCTAATCCGAGGCAAACATTAAACTTGCAGACTTAACTACTCCAACCCTTTCATTAAATAAGTTTAGTTCGTTATTTTCTTTAACACTTACGTCGAGGTTAATTAATAAAACTGTTGTCAGTACATGTACGCTCCCATTTTTAGGGTTCCATAGTCAACAAGGAATCCTTATAGTTTCGCCATTTCCGTCCGTCTGTCCGTCCGTCCGCAGCTTAGCTGGGAGACTCTTAGTACTAGAAAGCTATAATTTGGCATGGATACACATATTAATCTCGACGACAAAGTGTACAAAATACTGTACCTCCTACACATGTAAAGTGGGGATGTTTTTTTTTTCTCGTCTACCCCCTGGTGTGGGGTGTAGTTGGATAGGTCTTTTAAAAATATTGGGGGCTTGTTACGACAATTTTTTGATTAAGGGATCCGTTTGTGAAATATTAAGCTTTAAATTGCTAATTTTTTTTAGAGTCAAGTGTCCCCCCCTCCCATAGCTAAACGGTTAATTTTAGATATGTGAAAAAATTCACGGTAGTAGTATACAGGGTGTAAACGAATTCGTGTAATTCCTTCAAACCGTGTACTGGCGACACTGATTGACCTTGCATAGCTTTTTTTTAAATCAACAAAATAAAGTTTAAAAAAAAATTAAACATGGTATTCTTCTGTATCTGAGTAATTTTAGCGTCCCGAGTTAACTGACTGCGTGGAGCGATATCGCGCTAGTTGTGACCGTCAGCTGTGTCGCCGCGCCTTCATTCATTTATGCATGGCACCTACATTTCCTATCAGATAAAAACTTTATTTGGAAAAAAATAAAGTTTTTTTATTTTCGAACAATCTAAATTCCGTGCGGGGTTAATCTATACCATTAATAGATCATGTGGTTTGAAAGAATTACACGAATTCATTTACACCCTGTATACAACGAAATTAATAGAAAAACTATCACAGCTTAATAGGTTTTACAAGTTTACGAGTAATAAATAGTTGACCAACTAATAAAAGTAAAAATTTCGTACAAATTCCATTGAAAAATTACTTTTTACATAATAACGTTGTTAGTTGTGTAGAACAGGTTAGTCCTCATTATCTCCTGTCCTCTTTGTCATTGGAGTTACAGACAGCCCACTGTGCAGAGCATGCATGGAGGAGGACGACACGGCAGCCCACGTGCTACTAAACTGCCCTGAGGTCGCCACATACAGGACCAAGTACTTCGGATACCCAGGTACTCTCCGAGAGATCACCAGCAACATCAAGGGTGTGCTGGCCTTTTTCGAGGAGTTAGGGTGGATCGAGTAATTATACTCACCACCCATTACGCAAAATACGCGCTTAGACGTGGAGTTGCGGATACCAGCCCGTTATACCTTACCTTACCTTACCTTAGTCCTCATTATTGTGCAACTACAGAACCCTATCGTTGTGCGTGGCCCGACACGCACTTGGCCGGTTTTAAATGATTTACATTACAATCTCACCCGCCAGCTCATATTAACAATATTTCTTGGAAGTCAATTCTGGGTCAGAGATATTGCTTTGTATTATCGTTGTTATTCGGGATTCTGATCACTTTGTACAATTAGATGAGTACGGAGAACAGTTTGTTGTATCAAGTATAGTTAGTACCTACTGTATTTCTCTCTGTTTTGCTTGACAATTATTTCAACAGGTACGACAGAATTATATTAGCTGGAAATAGCTGTTGGATTGCTGGATTAGGCGTCTGAGCATTTGTTGTAGTTTGGGAGATATTAGAAGAATGAACAGCAGTATGTGTTTGTTTAAAGAAACTTTATCACCATTCACCAAGCGTTGTTATTGACTTGCAATAGTGTTCGTTGTAGAATATGGAGGAGGTGGATGTTCAAATAATGGTTGTCCTATGACAGTCCCCCAGCATTGCTTTAGCCTTTAGCAATAGGACTTTAAGGGTGCTTTTCCACCAGAGATGTGCTATGCAACGTCGCTATGAATGCGTTTGATATCCACCAATCACATTCATTGGTCCACATAGCTCAGCACTGGTGGAAACTGATTCAACTAAGCTACGTTTTTTATATGGAAGGATGCGTGCTGAGGATGCGTGCTATGGATGCGAGCTATGGATGCTTGTTATGGATGGTCGCGAGTGGTGTAGCTATGTGCAGAGCAGTGTATTTACAGAAGGCGCGCGTTTCATAGCACATCCTACTCGCTCCACTACATAGCTTAGCATCAGTTGAAACGGTCACATAGTTTCGTAGCTTAGCTTTTACATTCTCGCAGCATAGCTGCATAGCACATTTCTGGTGGAAAGGCACCCTAAGACGAGTGCTACATACTCAATATTTATCGTTGGAATGCGATTGATCAATACGTTCGTCTACACGCTCAATAAATATCACGATCCAGGATCGCAAATCAAATATCGTAATTAATATTGAGCGTGTAGCATACGCCTAAAAGTTGCCACATTTTTTGTAATGATCGCTAGAGCATTGCTTACGCTTCTTAAGCTGATTGTTTCTCTCGGAGGATCTTCTATTATTTTTAGTTGCAGACGTTAAGTGTGCAAGAAACAAAAGGTTATATAACTTGAACTGCGAGGTAAGTAAAAAAACTTTTCCAAGTTTTAATTGACGTGAAGAAAAGAAGGACTGAAAATCAAAAGACCTGATGTTTAATTCAAGACAAAAGAGAAACGTGACTTATACCATTATAATAGCGATTTAATTTCACTTGAAAGCTATTATAATACTTTGACAAAATCCATTATTTGTGCTCCCGACTTCAAACGGAACGGCGCATCACGCTAGCTTTGAGTTACAAGCGTGCATAACACGCTTAATTCAACAAACGGTTTAAATTTCAAACAACCATGTATTCAATTTCACGATAAAATGAGAAAAGAAGGCTCACTCGTACAGAAACAAAAATCAAAGCACGATAAGGAACTCATACATACTTAAAACGCATTTCAGACTACGTTACACTATTTCGCTTTATGTATAGTAAAGCATATTGCATCATAAGCTATAGCTATATCTCAAGCCGGTCTAATATGTATGGCAAGTTATTTGACAGCGATTCGTCTGGCGACGGACGAGGTAGAAGTGAGGCGGAGCGGAGACTGGAGAATCGTACGATATCGCTCTAAGAATCGCTCAAGTTTATCGCGTACAGTAAGCCAATACTTTCTAGCATAGCGTTGTGTGAACGTGTCCATAAAAATGTATGCTGAGCGATATCGGTTTGCTATACGATATTTGATAAATGCTACATGTTATAGCGTAGTCTGAACTGCGTTTTAATGGTACATACTGGTTTGTTAAATGTAACAATTTAGAACTTCAGTTACTAACGTAATGGGCGCAGCAGCTAAGCAAACCTTTTGAGCTAAGGGTGACCCTTCGATAAGAGCGGATTAAATCCACGCACAAAACAAATATTTGTGAGGGCCTACAGATTATATTTGTTCTGAGTCTGGGTGTTTTTGTTATATATTTATGTAAGCACATCTACGGGTATCATAACATGGGGTTTTGAGAGTCTAAGAACTGTTTGTTTTTTTAAAACGGCCATGTGTGTAACAGCTTTGCGCGCATTGTCGGCTGGCCTTTTGCATTTAACTCTATATTAAGTGCATGTAGAGCATTCAGTTCAACGCAGAACAATCCGAGTGCTTCCGAGGCGGATATAAGCCTTTAATATTAAAACCAATCTCTCTCGCGACACGTTCAAACTACACGATTGTGACATGGGTTTAGAAGAATTCCGGGAAGGTATAAGCGGTTAGCGGCTACCGCGTAAATAAATTACAAAGCAACTGGATGCCTAGGGAAAGTACCGTAAATAGATGACACTATTAATGATACTAGTGTTCATGACCGCTGATGGACCTAGAATTTCTCCTGTATCGTGGGTGCGTTTACAGACACAAATCTCACATAGACAAACATCCAGACCCGAAACAACTATCTGTAGGCCATACAAATTTGTGTTTTGTGTGGGAATCCAACCCACGACCCGTAGCGCAGAAGCCAATCGCTTAGCCACTGCACCAAACGTGTCGTCCTTACTGAACTGATGATAAGATAACCATTAACGTTTACAAAATTAGCCAGCTCACTACATACCCTATGATAAAAAAGTGCTGTTGAAAGGCCAATAATTGAGTCACACGTTGCTTTAATAGACACTCGCCCTCTGTTATCTAGCACCACATAAGACCAATCCCACCCGCTCCCTCTGGCGCGTATGTCTTGTCCCACTCTCAGGCTATCACGCACGCGACATGAGTCTTGCACGCCGACACCTACTTTATATACTAATGCACATGCAGATTGTCCCCACGCCTTGTAATGCCAATATTTATTACGGCCACATCTTTTATTCAAGTGTCCACGATGCTGTGCTGATGTACATGGAATTATGTATGACATCGTGTGTCGATTTGTTTCATGACTTTCGAATCGAAGCTTTTGAATAGGAACTTATGTGAAGCCTATTTCGAAGGCGTGCGTTTTTATAACAAGCTGCCGAAATCTGTAACAGATGTCAGCGAGGAAAAATTCGAAATCTATATTAAACGTATCCTCATTCTCGTGGCTCACACATATGCATTCTACCCTGTAGCTACAACAGTCACACATTAAAAATGAAACGTAATTAGGCCCAATTTGACACGAGCTGTCAAATGGGGCCTAAGCGAGTTGACAGAAGGGAAATGTTCCGAATGGCCACTCCCGACTATGTCGACCGCGTCGCTCTAAGTATTCTCTAAGTAGTATCTATTCACTGAAATTGTTAAAGGTATTATTGTTAAAAGAGTAACCATGGAGTTTCTTGCCGGCTCTTCTACATAGAAAATGACTTTTCATAAGCGCCTGTATTGGCTGACGAGAAATAAAAAAAAATGATTTGGTTTAAGGTTTTAGCTTTTATACTACGCTTACTGTGTGTATTGCTGATTGGAACTGATAGGCATTAAAAGGCATTACATGTGTAATTGAAACATCGTCAATTATACTTAATGTGTGTAAAATACAAAACATTACAGACTATCATAGTTTCGTAAATTACACAATATGAATATCGAGAGCTTTTTATTAGTTGACTAGAGGTCGCCAGCGGCTTCGCCCGCGTGGATGTTGTTTATCGCGTATTTCGCGTTTTTCTCTACTATAATATGCATGTATTATACATATAAAACCTTCCTCTTGAATCACTCTATCTATTAAAGAAAACCGCATCAAAATTCGTTGCGTAGTTTTAAAGATCTAACCATACATAGGGACAGACAGCGGGAAGCGACTTTGTTTTATACTATGTAGTGATTCTTAACACTTATGAGTATTATCGCAAATAAATTTTTACTTGCCCAAATAATAATGATAGGCTATGGCGGGTTTTGAGAAGAGAGGAATGAGAGAGATAAAGAAAAGAGATTTGAGTTGGCTAAGATCTTTAATCAACAAAAGATAATTTTATATACGCATGGAGTACCTATCATGGTTATTACCGAACTTTGAGTCCTGAAAATAATTTCACGGTAGTTACATCTTGAAGTAGGTACTACTTAATTTATCTACAAATCACACTAAAACGAGCTGAAAGCAGTCAAACTTCCATAACTACTATAATGTAAATTGGATGACCAGCTCATTGTTATAGCGATTACAAAAGATTATGTAAATCGCTTCAGCGACGATATTCCGCCTAACACCGCGACCATTACTAACTGAATTATCAAAAACAATTCCAAGTTATTACAATATGAATACGCTGCTTTAATGGCCACAATTTCATCCTATCACCGTAAATTGCACCTTATCTTTATTTTTGCAAAGTTCTTATTTTCTTGTCGTTATTTCCGAACGTTTTTCATGCCGCCGCATTAGTTTTTATTGCTTTGTGTTAAGGTTGATTACAGCTTGTGTTACTTTTGTAGAAATTCGTTTTGTAAACCGTATCCAACTATAAATCAGGATTGATGAATGAATTCGTTGGATGCAGCGGAAATGTGATGTGGTTATGTGTTTGTGTCCGCTTCAGAAGAATGAAAGCTTAGAGGTTGATAGTGAACACAACAGAGCTCCGTATTAAATACATATAATCTTTATAAAATTCTCTTTATTGCTTATTTTTTGGCGTTAAAGGCTAGGTTTGCCTTTCTATTCTTCACTATGATGGCTTAAAACGCCTATGTGGAGCTAAATTAAAAGGAATGATTTATATTACTTTAATTTTCTCATGTTTAGGCTTTCTTTATTCTTAATTTAAAACAAAATATTTTATACTTGTAGCATGTTACGCTGAGGTAAACTTTGCTAATATCTAGGTATATAATTTAGCTATAGAACGCGACAAAATACCTAAGCTATCAACAGGCTTTGTTGCACAGAATATTCACTTCATACTTAATCACCATATCCCGATGAACTCATCAATTAAACTCAAAAGACCACTCGAAGCTCTTGACTGTGCTCAGTGCCCACACGGCGTACCTTCACCCCATTTAAGTAATTATGTGGTGAGTAGCCATCGAGGCCTTGTGTCAAACATGTCCGTTGTTAACGAGCCCACTTGGACGAAAGGACCAAATGAAGGGCTGAGGGGGCCATGTTCACAGTTTGCGGAATTATGTCTTATAAGTTAGAAAAGTTTTTAATTGTTGAGGATGCAGCATACTTGTTGCTGAAGATGTGAAAATTAACACTGTGAAATAATAATCAAATAAATACCTGAAATGAAACAATTATATGACGTAGTGACTTACCGGCCACGACGATCAGAAGCAAAGCGGGCAGCTTGCTGGCAAACATGTTGGGTGAACGTCTAGCCAACCTGCGAACAAATAATATTAACTACGTTAAACTAGAGTACTTTAATGACACAGTGCATTATGTAGCTTTTGATTTTGACGATGCTTGTTGAAATGCAATATCATTACATCACAATAATAAAATACCCAATCCAATTAAACAATTTCCCACTACTCTATTTAAGCTTCATCTTAAAAAATATCTTATAGCCAAATGTTATTACAGCTTATCAGAATTTTTTAATGATCATAACTAAAGTTTACGCTAAATGTTAAATAAATACAAATTATTATGACATTTCTTTATCGCAATATTAACAATTATATTATTTAAGTTGCATTTTGATAATTAATTATATCATTGTATTGACATTAATTAGCATTTAAATTCAATTACTATTGTTTGTTTTCTTGTTATAAATGCGATGTTATATTTTGTTATTTTTATAAATTTTTGATGAAAATGTTATGATGCTTAACACGTACTTACATACAAATTTTGTACGCCATAAATGGCAAAACATGTAGCTCCCCTCAAAAACACCATACACATAATTATATTATTTACTCATGTTTTTACAAAATAAATATCTTATCTTATTTATATCTTATCTTACAATAATATGTATATTGCGCATCAAGACCAATTAAAAACGATACGTTTCCATGTGATGCATTTCAGGGGCCCAATTCTCCTAAAATAAATCTTGATAAATCACAACCGAACCAAGGCCGAACCGTTCATTCAGACAGTTCTCAATTTCAAAAGCTGTCGAATTGTTTGTCACAAAAAACAAACTCAATTACTTATTTTGAAAGTTTTCGAAAACAAAAACTGACTGACGGTTGTGGTTCGATTGCGTTTGGCAACAATTTATTTTATGAGAATTAGGCCCCAGCATTTGAATTTAGAATTACTGGTTTAAATTCGATAACTGTTGATAACGTGTATACGTTATAAGTGTGGGAACACCTTTAATTTAGTTAGTCTTAGTAGTAATAGTTACATTGAGTATGTAAGAGAGACTAACTAAATTAATGGTGTTATACCTAACGCAGGATTTAGTTCTATTATCCGATGCTTGCAGTGGAATCCATTTAAACTTGTTTCCACAGTCTTTTTACGTCATTTATCAAAAACATACAAGGCATTATAGCTTGGTTGTGTCTATAACTCTATATCGATAAAGACATGTCTCAGTAACTTGAGATAAAAATAGTTGAGAAGAATCAGTGAGATTCATTGTGCATAGTTGCACAATTTTTTGTACAAAATGCTGTCAGTATATAAGGAACCCTTTTTTTAGCCTGCTCAGATGATCAACTTTCGTTAAGTAGTTTAGAAGAGTTTATAGCACTTGTAGGTTATTCTCATCCAATGATAACAATTTAAATGCAAATCCAAAATTAATGAACACCTTCTAACCCTTGATTATCACGAAATAGAAGCCCTGGGGCCGAATTCTCCTAAAATAAATCTTGATAAATCGCAACCTAACCAAGGCCGAACCGTTCATTTAGACAATTTTCAATTTCAAAAGCTGTCAAATTGTTTGACACAAAAAACGAAACCAATCATTTTGACAGTTCTCGTAAAAAAAACTGACTGACGACTCTGGCTCGTTAGCGTTTGGCAACAATTTTGTTAGTTGACTTGGCCCTCATATTAAATCACAAATAACATAAAAATTATGAAAGAAAATATGAAAATACCATTATAACTGTTATTATTCATATCTTATACATATCATGCTTAAGCCCATTTAAAGTATCTAATTTACGTACTTTAGGGCCAACTAAACTTATTATTCCGTTTATTCATTCAACATAACTTACTAGATATATTTTTAAATGTTTCCATAAAAACAAAAAATATTTCAACATACAAAAAATAGTTACCGGTGATCAGAACCTCCGAGACAGGAACTTCCTGACTATACACGACGTGTCCAGGAGTACCGCCTTGCATCAATCCCTTTATCCAGCCGCCTAACGAGAGCCTCATAAGATGTTGGTCGAAGCTCTTCGCAATTAAGCCATTGGCTGTAACGACTACCGGCACAACGACTGCTGAGTTAACCTCCCACATGTCGATAACCTCGTGTACCAAGTCAAGGTATTTAATTTCTCTATCCTTCTCGGCTATCACGAGATTCTCGTCATGCGGAACAGCGAAATCAACAATCTTTAAGCGGCGCTCTGATCGATCTATCACTACTATGTCAGGCTTATTGGCAACAATAGTCCTGTCAATAATAATAGATCGATCCCAGTACAATGTGACATGACCATTATCGAGAACTGGGTCGGGTACATACTTTTAGTATGGTAGTTCTGCGTCCACAAGGTGTACTTCAGAGCAAGCTGTTGGTGGATAATCCACTTGGTTGTGTCTGTGCAAATACTCGCCGTTAGCAAGACGAGAAAAATCGGAAATAATATGCCTTAGGGACTGGCCTGGACAGTGGCATGCCCGACATATCTGTCAAACTTATCATTATTATCATGCATGACTATTCTTCTTCTCTTCTTCCTGTATGATATTTACACTGTCTATTGAAGCTTAAGTGGTGCTTATAGGCATTGCTTTATTTCTGGAAGAGATTTATTTATGCAGTAGACTACGATAGACTGTTTCAGCTCTGACTGTCATGAAATGTGAATTTTCCGTAAACGTCCACTGTTAAAATTACCCGTCACAAAGGACGTATTTAGAATATACAAACTCGTAATTAAGTTTAACGTCTCGTTGTTATGATGCAAATCTAAGTCTTCAGTCTGACAAGTCATACTCATAGCCAAGTGTTTAATTACGTTTGATACGACATGTGTCACGTTCATAACATGAGATGGTTTGTTTTTATTTTCTATCGTTTTGTTACAATACGTTGATTGATACGTGTGTATTTCGGCTTTCGGAAAATATAGTGCGTGAAATTGCAATAGTTTGTTGTTCACCTGAACACTATTGGTACACGATATGTCACGCACATCCATAAAAAAAATCTGTTAAATAAAAAAAAAGTTACTGTTTTATTTTGTACTATGTATAAATAATGAATTTTAATGTGTTTGTGAACTTTTAATAGGTTATTGGGACTTGATTAACAAAAGGAATTTATAAGGCGAATGTCAGTGGAAACGCCAGTAGAGGACGCCCTAGAAGGACATACATTGATGTTATTGGTGATGTTCTTCAAAAAGGACAGGTGCGTAGTACTTTCAACCGGCGTGCGTGTATGACAAGATGTATGACCGTGGACGAAGCGAAAGGAGTATGTAAGGATCGTAGCATGTGGCGTTCTACAGTTTCTGCCTACCCCCATGGGAAAAAGGCGTGAGTTTATGTATGTATGTATGTATTGGGACTTGGTACTTTAAAAATAAATAACTACCAGCTTATGAAGCTCGGCTAGATCAAGGGCCTTATACACCGTGGGCCCGAGGTAACCGAAATATTTTGACCACGCCGTTCTGATGGTATTATGAATCAAAGGTTATATCAACAAAAGTCCAAGTCAGTTTTTTTTCTGACCATAATAAGTCAGTTAAGTTTTGTACTTCCTTGTAAACAATACTTTGGGTTGAAATGGCAACATTTATAAATTATCGTGTGAGTGGATAAGAAACTTCTCACTTCACAACCCTCCCCGACAAATAAGACATACGGCGAGAGGTGAATGTTATCACAAAGTTGCAACGCTGCATTCATAGGACTTATTACCATAGAAAATTTTCGAGTTGTCAATTTCCGTAAATAACGAATATTTCGAAAATTAAGCTTTATTCAACAAACTATATCCTAGCTTTTCTTCTCCAGTTAGGCATCGGAATCGATGGTTAAAATCTTTCGGTTACCTCGGGCCCACGGCCACGGTGTATTATATAGAAATCGGTACTCTTTGACACGGCACGCATATTGAGGAGGCTCCATTCTCTGGAGCCCTGACCATCGGCAGCTTGGATCTTGTTCCCGATGCCGGTGGGCTGCCACGTTTTATTTTTAAATGTTTATTTTTTTAGATGATATGAATTACAAAATGTACTTTGTAAGTGTAAAAAAATAAAAAAGAAGAACCGAAATAAAAAAAAATAACTTTAAATAAAAGTAAAAACCGACTTCAAAACAAAAACTAAAAAGAGTAAAATAATTACCAAAATATAAAATTAACAGTTTCAGAAGTCGGTGGCTTTTATTTGTTTCAGTGTAGAATTGCACCGACTTCTGAAACTGTTAATTGTATATTTTGGTAATTATTTTACTCTTTTTAGTTTTTGATTTGAAGTCGGTTTTTACTTTTATTTAAAGTTATTTATTATATACGTTTTAGTGCCATAAATTACACGGTTTAAGACTACAAATTTAAATAAATGACACGATTGCGTAATCTTTCCTACAATTAAGTAGTTTTCTTTAAGAATTAATGTATAATTATCATGACGGCTCCTTAAAAACACATAAAAACTTCTTTGTTCTTGGCTAATGTTTCTGTGATCACAGTTAAAACAGAGATTGAAAGTCCTTATCAAAACTTTTGCATAAGGGAACCACAAACGAAAACGTCATCTAAGTTTTTTTTTTTTTGTTTTTGTTGATTATTTCAAAAATCGCTTAATTTATTTCAATAAAATTTATATGGGACCACCTCTGAAGTATGATCTACCAAACAAAAAAAGAATCATCAAAATCCATTCATAATTGGAGGAGATATCGCGTAACAAAGATACAAAAAAAAAAAAAAAAAAACATTCAGACGAATTGAGAACCTCCTCCTTTTTGAAGTCGGTTAAAAAAACATTAGTGCTTACCTAGTACTAAATCACTTATTTTTACACTAAACCTTTAAAAGATTTTGATGCTACCTAAAGTTATATTTAAAATAGTAAGTAAAGTATTAAGAAGTACATAGGAAGTTATGATAAGTCAAATACATTTATCACAATCAGGCCATGGCTGTCCCACTGTTGAGCACGGACCTCTTCTCAAATTGAGCAAGGTTTTGGCCTTGGACCGCACTGGCCTGGTGCGGCTTGACGGACTACACACACCGTCGAGATCTTTGTGGTCAGGTGTGTAGGTTTACTCTCGATGTTTTCCTTCACCGCTAACGCAAGTGAAAATCAAATTATGATTTACATTCGAAAAGTCAAACGTTTGACCCGTAATTAATTGTTGTTGATTGTGTAACGCACATCACTAACTGTTATATTAAAATACTACAATACACATCACTACCTAATTTAAACATATTCATAATAACTATATCGATTATTAGACATTCAAACTTTCGAGTCATTTATCGATATCTGATGGAGATCCGAGAGACGTCAATAAGACGTCACGGGAAAATATCAGTCAGTCGAGCATCCATCGTTAAGCGAGCAACCACGTAAGTAATTGATTTTGATTATTGTGAATTTGTGATATCTAGCCGTAATAAACTACTTGTAAAAGTGTTTCCTGTTTGATTTTTGCCCTTTTCCCTTCTGAGTGTCACAATTGATTGTTTGAAACTTCATGTGAAAGCTGTACAACCTTAGTAGACGTGTGTCAGACATTTAAAGCGTCTCAACAACTTTGAGAAAACAAAGTCTAGAAATGTAGGTGTGCTATTTAAAGATTTCATTTCGTAAGCACTAAGACACATTTTTATTCAATACTAGCTTTTGCTCGCGGCTTCGCTCCCGTTAATTTACGGATCCCTAATTTTTTGATCCCAAAATATAGCCTATAGCACTCAGGGATAACGTAGCTTCCTATTGGTGAAAGATTTTTTGAAATCGGATGAGTAATTTCGGAGATTACCTCCTACATACAAACAAACAAACAAACAAACAAATTCTACCTCTTTATAATATTAGTATAGATTCTAAAAATGGATTTTAATAACGTGTCGTCTAGGTGCTATTTATAGAATATCGGCTTTTTTACATATTACTTTTAACTTTATGTCAGTTGATATGAAAGATACTAACTACAATACATATCAGTAAGATAAACTTTATCCATAACTCTAATTGATTTCCATAAGACTTAACTTTCGAAACTTTAACACGAGGTTAGCTAAGAGAGCTGTCAGTTATCTCGATGTAATAATTATGATCGTACAACCAAAAAGTATCGCAGAACAATTTTGTGTGTCTTCACCGATGACTGAAGTTAAAATCAAAGACTCATCTACATGGAAGAAGCCTAAGGACCAGCATTAAACTATGATAGCATAGTCCACTACTGGCCACGAGCCTCTCCCAAAAGGAGATTTTGGCCAATCTCTACAATTAAACAAAGCCGACAATAAAGCGCGGCAAGTGACCGCATTAACATTGTTTTTTATGTTGTCTTTTGTTGCGCGGCGACTCGGAAGTTGACGCGTGAACTCTTTGCGACTTAAATACTAAAGTAAGTACTTTGTCAACTGGGCTTTGTATTAAATGTTTGGGTTTTAATTGTTGCTTATAGTTCTTGTTTTAGTCGTTAAATTAGGACTGTTTTGTTTAAAGTTTTGGTACTTTACTACATAAACAAATACGAGATATGAATCCCTTGTGAAATTAAAACTACTAAACAAAACAACAAAGGCTGGCTGTACAAAATAAATAAATAACAAAACAAATATTTTTTTGCAAATAAAAAAACAAAAATGCAAATAGAATATCTAGCTTTAATTCCGCTGAACAACTGGTCAGCGGAATTAAAGCTAGCTAATCTATTTGCATTTTTGTATGTCATGGATTTCCGCAAAGTAACGCCTGATTCCATCATTTATTTTAAATATTTTTTGTCTTGCTTTTAACAAGAAGTAAAGTTTATAAAAAGCTGAAGAAAGTTTTGAGGTTCTGTTGCTGCTTTTTTATTGCAATAATGTTTCTGTTATCGCCATCACCACATAGTCAGCAGTCACACAGACCCCAACAATGTAATGTATGTTTTTCTTTGTGCATTACTTAGTAAAGAGAACAGGACAGTAACCAGACCTACATCAATACAAAACATAACAATACACTTACAAATATTGTATCAATATCGGCAGTGCTAACTCAATGTTCAAGTTCCTTCAGCAAACATCCCGTAGCACTCAGTCATAATAAACTATTCAACACCAACGGTCACCCGCGAAATACTTTCCGATGCCGTAGCCGTAGCTGCAGCTCTACGCCGTAGCGGAGGACCGCGCGCCTACACACCGAACTCGCGAATGGCGGGAGACGCCATACACCGCTCCGCTACGCGACGCAGACTAAAATATTTACTCCATAGATGTTCCAATAAACCAGTGGGCCAATTGATTCTCTGCTGCTCAATGTTCGGATTAAACTTATATAGGTGCATTCGTATAGGGCCTCGTTTCGAATTCGCTTGTTTCGGACATAATTGAATATGAGACCGTGTTTTGCACAGATTAACGTGGCTTTGTTTCATTCCTATTGTGTGAATTTCAATTAATAATTAAATTAGGCAGCTGGGTTGTAGGTGCTTATAAATGTTTGAAATTAGTTTTCGGTCGTTTCAGGAATATCGTTGCTGAAGACTTTTGATTGGCAGTTTACAGGATTTTGAGCTGTATTGCGTTATGATAAAGATTATTATTAAATTCAGAAACAAAACTACCGTGATAATGAGAGCGGCTAGTGTTTTAATAGTGGTATTTCTATTAAAACAGTTTATATTTTTACGATGTTTGAAAATTAAATTCCTTGTATTTTATCTCATAAACTTGTTTTGTACTGTTTGTTCATCGTGCTAATTGGAAACTGAATAAAAAGACAATTGAATATTTACATGAGAATTTAATTATAAAGAATATTTTTAACTATTTATGCTCTTTTAATGGTATTATACCTCTTTGTAATGTTTAACTTACATTGTTTCTTACACATCATGTTTTATTAAACACTAGCTTTCGCCCGCAGCTTCGCTAGCGTGAAATTTTGAACCCGTTTTAAGTGACGATTTTTCATACAAACTTCAATCGCCTATTTCACCCCCTTAGGGGTAGAATTTTCAAAAATCCTTTCTTAGTGGATGCCTACGTTACAAAAGGAACCTACTGTAAAAATTTCAAGTCTCTAACCCCAGCGGTTTAGGCTATGCGTTGATAGATCAGTCAGTCAGTCAGCTTCTCCTTTTATATATATAGATTAATGTAATCAATGTACCTATACCGCTAAAAATGAGGCTCCTCGTAGACCTCTGTAATCATTGACCATTCTAGACATGGGTCATAATTATTGCCATAAATAATACATTAAAAGAGGTGCATTAAAGTGCATTTAGGCAAGTCCGGCGCACCCTGGACAGAGAGGCCCGCTACCAACCGCTATCAACCTAGCTGACTGTTTGGCCACCCATTTCACCACGACATGCGCTATTCACATTTAGCTCGAAACGAGAGCTGAAGACAGATTGCCACGCTGGTCAGACGTGAACGCTACTTTTTTGTTACTAGCACACAAGGCAATGCTACTTACTGAAGTGTCCATACTTTCTATATAATCCTTTAGTTACCTATTTTATGATACCCGTGGTAGTGTACTACGTTATAAGTTACGCGCCTCGTCAATCTTCGTGTTTCCGAATTTATACGAATTAATCGACCCGGTTAATCTTTCTTTGTATATCTATACAAGGTTAGTTGGAAGGAGGGTACTAATTCGAATAGGTGTTGAAGTATTCATAATAATAAATAACTTTTGTTCTACAACTTTCCTCAAAAGTGAATAGTTTAAGAGTAATAGTTGTTGAAAGATTTCATGAAAAATACGCTAAAATCTACCTACCCTCAGCTATGATCATCAGCTGTGTTTACATTTTAGGTCATATTAAGGGTCACGGAATAGAATCTCCGTTTCCTCATTTTATAACTACAGCATTAATGAAGAATTTTTGAAAATCCTAATATAAAAATAATTTTGCATGGAAATAAAAATTATAGGATTTTGACATTTTAACACTTGCTTTTAAATAGTGATCTTAGTTTTAGTGACCTGCAGATTAGTACCCCTTTTCCGACTAACCTTGTATAATGTAATATAACTCTGACTTCGTCATCTTTGGATCAATTCCGGATAGGACATATAATTCGTAAAAATCGGAAACACGAAGAATGCCAAAGCGCATAACTTATGTCGTAGAGGTATGAGCTGACCTGTTTTTTACAAGAACAACCTGCGTTTTTCTTATATCACATAATATCTCACGAAATAACTATTTCAAATACCTCAGTATCGGTTGAAACTCAATTTGAAACACAAAATGCGTCAGAATCTTAACTGTCGCCCCGGCGCGGCGTGAGCGTCGATAACTTATAATCCAATAGAATCATAATCGTTCGTAACTGGATCAAACAAAGTTGAATTCGGATGAAAGCTCTATAAAGGAATGAGTTTGAATTTCCACGAATTTCGTTCACTATAAATCGTCCATAACTTTGTGTAAAAAAAAATTCTAAAATCCAAAGACTTCAATAGTATTGGTTTTACATCCATCAAAAGCACATCAATTTTTATGAATCATGTCTTTTTTAAATGATTTCTTATTCGCTAAAGCACTCAGACACACACGCACACAAGTACTTTCGCAAAAAGGGACAAACATGAAAACAGTTAGACTTTAGTATCCTATAAACTAACTTACATGTAACTGTCACACGGAAACGTAATTTAAAGTCATTTTACAAACACAATAAAACTTTTTATTCAAGCGATAGTTGGTAACTTGTTATACGAAGTTATATAACGCAATAAAATGATAATAGTCGATCGACAGCGACATCTGACTGCCGCTCGCGGAAACACCCCGGGTTTCCCGCGGGAACCACCGAGAATTCACGTATGTACTACCCACAGAGTTAGATACAACATTTTCCACACAGATGTGTCAGATGTTTCTGTAACTTTCTTCAGTTACTTATTTGTCCTGTGTAGTATTTTAGATGGTCTGTTTTATTCGGGAATTGGACATTTTTTTGTTGTAAATATTAATATTACATGAACAGTACGTTATGGCAAAGCCTGAATGGATGTAATCCTCTTATTGGCTTATAAAGGTTCGTTTAATATTTTATTAATATACAGAATGTTTTTTTATTAACATCGATTTTTTTTCCAGGCATTACGTATTATTAAAAAGACACCATTTAAAAAAAGGTAGGCCAAATTTATGCAATAAAATATTTTTTTCCGAAAGAATTATAAATTCAGCGTGGTAACTAAGTCAAACGTTAAATACTACGCTTGTCGCGCGTCCACTGAATAAGAGAAAGTGACTCTCTTACCATTTAAACCGCTTTGGGACTGCGGTTGAACAAACTAAGCATCCCGATTTGCTCCCGTTCGCCCTATGGTAGGGCCGGCCCTGCATCAAAGTGAGTGAACCTACCCCTTTTTTCAACAATGGTGTCTTCGAATAATTGCTGAATTGAGGAGCTCGTGGCTAAATAATTACAGCCGCATAGACCGATCTTCCGGGTTAAGCCACGCTTGCCGAGGTTGGTCTGTGGATGGGTGACCATTTACCATAGCGAGTTTCCTCCGTGCCTCGTAAAGCCGTTGGTCCCGGCTGTCATTTGTAGATCATTGACAGTCGTTACTGTTGGTCAGAAGCCAGAAAGTCTGACAACCAGTCTTACCAAGAGTATCGTATTACCCAGTTACTGGGTTGTGGAGGTCTGATAGGCAGTCGCTCCATGTAAAATACTGATATTCAGCTGCATCCGGTTCGACTGGAAGCCGACCCCAACATAGTTGGGAAAAGGCTAGGCAGATGATGGTGTCTTCGAATAATTCTTAATTGGAATGTGATTTAAAATCATTCTGTAGATCTTATTTATTCAATCGCTGACTGGCTATTTTGCGAATATTGGTAACTAATTTGTCTACTTGCTTGCATTATGTATTAAGTTTACTAACAAAAGGACCGATGCAATGGTCTGAGAATCAAGAAAGCGTCTAGAAATAAAACCTATCTACCTGCGACTGTATTAGACAATCTTAATTTTATTCCCTAATCTTTTTTTTGCGGTGCATGCAGCTGCGAATCCCGTGACCCCGTCAGGGGTAGGAACACCGAGGGTTTTTAGCCGGTAAGAGTCCGGCATAACCCTTCGCGTTCCCCGGGCGAAGGGCATCCATGAGGATTTTCCCAAGATAAAAAAAAGGCGTGTAATCTAAAGTAAGTAGTAAGAACAATTAAAACATCTAGTTTATTTATTTATTTAAGGATCACGAACAAAGGACACACACAATTTGTCAAAATATTAAATAAGGAAACAGTCAAGTCAGTATACTCCTTCACTTACAGGAGACCACAACATGCTTTAAAGAAATAACTAAACACAAGTACTACATTTTTAACAATAACAATCTAAATGGATCACTACTGAAGACATAAAGTTACAAAGAAGAGTTAAAATATGTTGAGCGTGAAAGTATTGCAATAGACAAAAATTAGTTAATACATATAGTTAAAATTATACAGACTTACTAATTAATTAACATGAGAGAGCTTCTTTCACGTTTTTCTCGTATCTATTCAAAGTATTGCTGATATCTGTCACATCAGCTTTAGAGAGCTTGTGGTACTGCCTACAAAGCCTTTAGTGATTTAATATACCTAATAATAATTTAGTGATTTAATATAATAGTTTCCTTTCTAGTGATTTAATATAATAATAATTACAAATTTGGCATTATAAACTTGTAAAGTCAGTAACTACTCACAGCCGCACAGATGCACGAACACTAAATCCACTAAACTCAATCCAAGCTTAACTTGCTTCGTCTACTCGTTGAGTAGTGAGTCTCAGAGTTTTAACATCAAATATACAACAACAGAAGACTCACTCCACACAACACGCTACGACAACCTCACACACTAAATAACGCCAAACTAACTTTAATTACCTGGATACCGCATGTTGTTTGCTACTGGCTCGAGAATGTTCTGGTTTGTCTGTATGTAGTGCAGCGTCTATGGAAGTGCACGTATCTAAGTGCGCCTTGTTTGATTGAGTCTTCTGTGTTGTGTTGTATTGTGGTTTTTATCAGTGGCTGACAGTGCCTGCCGGCCGCAGATACCGCGCTAACCGAGCGGATTCAAAGATATTTCAACTTTCAACACTTATTTTATACACTGAAGGATTTGAGCGCTCATTCTAACTGACGACCTGGTAAGGCTATTAACTGCATACATTATGAGGATTTTTTTATGAGGAAGTTGCGAATTTCTATATAATGTAGGTTGTAGCGGTTTTTGTAAAATGTAAGACCGTAATTTAAATGCTTCGTTGAAGTACTTTATGTTATTATAACATCTGCTTTGTAACATTGCTATAAAACGAAATATCATTGAATAATTTGGTTGAATTACGACATAAAATCAATTACACCTACTACGGTACATGCATTGTGCTGTTAATGTTAAGTAAGAAGTTAATTTTATTAAACTGTTATTATCTTTAAATACATTTTTGTATTCTTCTCAACTATAGTTTAATATACCTATATATAAAATGTTAAGTTTGTCAGCAGTACCTACCTATCCAATGGGTAAATGCAGACAATAATCCCTTTGACTGACATAGGTTGAAATAGCCCTTACCTATCATTGCTATATTTTTAAATCTCGGCAAATAATCGTTGTTACATCGGTGGTCCAGATCACGGCGCGGCATTCGGCGACTTAGCGCGAATTATGTTCAATTTAAAGTTTCGCGCGATTCAGCTGCTCCTTCCCCGCCACCTCACTACCCTTGCCGTCGGCATACCGGCGCTAATGCAGCTAATCGTATTTTTGTTACGAAACCCAGTAATTATGAACAATACGAAGTTTATTTTTTTGTATTTTTTCCCTAATCGCACCTAATTGCATCGATTATAAGCGCAGGGTCTAAGATGGAGCACACTAATCCAACTAACGGAGATATAGAGGGATTCCCCTATACCACCTCTGGCTCTCACATAAACATGACGGAACATAGTAAACTGCTTGGCGCCGGACTTTAATGTGAGGGTGGTAGCTAGCCAGGCGGACCCAAACGTGCTAGGTTTTGTTGAATCTTACAACGTTTACTCCCAGCGTGCGGTAAGGAAGTTTTATGTTCTAGCCCGTCCCCATACGGGGTAATAGGTTAGGCTTAAACGAATAAGATCGGAGTACTTTGTACTATAACATATACAAGATTAGTCGGAAAGAGTGTACTAATTCGCGGGCCACTAAAGTATCATTGATTACTGTTTTAAAGCAAAGGTTCAAATTTCAAAATTCGATTATTTTCATTTCCATGAAAAATTATTTTTTATTTTAGTTTTTTCAAAAATTCTTCGTCCCTGCTTTAATTACGAATTCAAAAAATGGAGCTTCTAATTCGTGACCTCAAATATGACCTAAAATGTAAACAGCTAATAATAGCTACAGATAGATCTTAGCATATTATTTTTTATGTAATTTTTGAACAGCTATTTGTCTTAAATTACTGACTTTTGGGGAAAGTGGTAGAACAAAAGTTATTCATTATTATGGGTACTTTAACACCCTTTTGGATTAGTACCCCCTTTCTGACTAAACTTGTATATTTGTGTTATAACATATAAATAAACACTAATGAATAGGTATGTATGTACACTTTGTTTTTTTTGACACAAATATTATTATATGTATAAGTACCTACTAATAAAATTATTACTTATCTACCTACACACAATTTCTACACAAATTAAATCACATCACCGATGTGCGGTGAAGACGTGAATAAAATGCTGTAAGCTAAAGGCCTAAGCCGGCAATCAGCAAAGTGCCTACATTCAAATTTACTTATACGTCGGGCGCTCCAAGTAAGGTTGCGCACACATTGTACATCTTACAATCATGACATGACAAAGAGATCATTTATAAAAAGCGACCGTGAGACGTTTGACTGTCTTTTTAGTAATTTACTGTTATTGAACGTTATCCTATCCTGTCATCTCGGAAACATTAAATTTAAGTGCTACCATTTAAAAATCGACGTGTACAATTAATTGTAATAATGCATATCTACGTTTACTGCTTGATGTTGAACATGAACCTTTCGTACTCGAAATATAGAATAGAAAAAAAAATTATATTCATCATCATGTTTGATCATAATCCCACAATAATTTACAGTGACAAAGGTTCAACCGTGATAATTTCCACAATGAACAAAGCTTAACAACTACAACGGATTAAGACTTCAGCTTTCTTTTAAAGATCTCATCATGGCACTGATCGTGTGTACAAGGTTAGTCGGAAAGGGGGTACTAATCCAAAAGGCTGTTAAAGTACACATAATAATGAATAACTTTTGTTCTACAACTTTCTCCAAAAGTCTATAGATTAAGAGAAAAAGCTGTTAAAAAATTTCATAAAAAGTACGGTAAAATGTATCTATCTTCATCTATGAGCAGCTGTGTACACATTTTAGGTCATATTTGAAGTTACGAAATAGACGTTCCATTTTCTTTCTGTTTTCGTAACTTAGAGCAGGGAGGAAGAATTTTTGAAAAAACTAAAAGAATATCTAATTTTGTATAGAAATAAAAATGATCGAATTTTGAAATTTTAACTCTTGCCTTAAAGCAGTCATTAGTGATACTTTAAGTAGCCCGCGGATTAGTACCCCCTTTCCGACTAACCTTGTATAAAGAGGGGATGTACATTAAAAGTCGTCGAAACTAGAATACGCGCAGCGCCTACTTCCTAGTTCCCCGCCTGGGTCGGTACGTACGGACGACTCGTATTTGTCTAATGTTATTGTGAGTCGCGTATTGTTGGAACCAGAAGCAAACACACAACGTCGCGCCGCTCTGAGTGAATGTTGAATATTCATGTTTTGTGGCTACGCCTGAAGACGACGTTGCAGTGACAGCGGCAATCACAATAAGTCGATGATTACTGAACCTAGAAGACTTTATGACAAACTTGGTAATGATGGTTCAAGTGTAATATGAAGTGAGGATCACCACAGTAAATTAATAGTGATACGTATACCAGCAATATATGTATTGTAAAGTTTGCTAATCCCCGCAATTAAACAACACAACTAGAACGAAATATAACGCCACTGACCATAAGTCATCGATAGCACTTAAATGTTAAGAGAATATAACTGAATATAAACATCAGAATTCAAAATACATTTCAGAATTGATGGCTTTAATCCAATATTATACGTCCGCTGTAACTGACGCTACACACACTTTGGTAGGAGTTTGAATAATAGACCGCGCGGTTGTAATCCGCGGCGATTCGTGTCGCGGGATTCAATCTAACCGATATTCGATCCGATCTGACCTGATCCCGCAGTGATTGGACCAGTGGACAACAGTGCTAATCACTGTTGTGGCACTGTTGGGGATCAAAATATAGTGGAAGCTTTTTAGAAACAAATAGAAGCGGTTGAAACTGTGACCACTTTGCGGACGATTACTACGATGGACTTTTCATCACTATATCGGGTGTATAAAGACCCTTAACGATAACGAAAACCACGTATTCTACCCATCATTGGGATCATTTTTTTCGAACAAACCATACCTGGGAAATCATTGGCTTTGGAGATATTGAAGGTCAAAGTACACATTTTTTTTTAGTTTTTTCCATAAACGATTTCCAAGTCATAATACTAAACTTTCTTCCATTCAAACATTATCAAAAATTTCAATTTTTCCTAACAAATTACGCATTTGAAGTTACAAAAACGCAATGAATATCAAACGCACACGACCGCCTTGGCTCGGCTGTGTGGCCGCTGCACGCATCGCCACAACCATAATTTGCGCGCTACAAAAAAAAAAGGCGTTTCCCAGCAATTATTTTTGGTCAATGTAATTTAGTTTGATGTACAGAGTGCGTAGATTTCGGCTATGTGATGGGTCTTTTTACACCCTGTATTGTAATGGTTTAGCGATAAAAATATTTTATAATGTTACTTTGAAGAACCAATTGGTGCAAGGGCAAAACTTGGGTTTGTGCATCAAGAATTACGAATACCATTTAGTGCGGAACAATGTACGTACACTCGGTTCCATATTCCAGCCATCAGTGGCAACAATGTTTGGGTCCAGTTTGAAAGCTTGTGTAGGTAACGTCACCCACAAGCGACGTGTGTAGTAAGTAAAGCGGGCTTGTACAGTTAAAATTTTGTTCGGCCCTGACGTCATACATAACGTAAATAAAGCCTTTCAATATTATAAACCTATCCTCTACGAATAGGCCGAATTACAACATAGCTTATTGTATAATATTAAAACGACAATAATAGCGAGTTCAATCAGTAACACTGCACAATACTGCTGATCATCAAAGATACTAGCTACAATGTACAGTGTTCACTCACTTGCCATCACGCAGCCTGCAACGCTCTGCGTATTGTTTAAAACGAGAACATTTAACAATCATTGCGATTGTGAAACTGCAGGGTTACCACGTAAGGGTAACAATTACTTATCGATTATTATCAAGAGCACAAAGGGGGTCTTACCGATCACAATTATCTAAAGTTATCGAACTTTCAACAGTTGATGTACGTTTTATGAGTGTCAAAAACTTTAAAATTTTTGGCATAGCATCATTGACATTTAATTTAAAATAGAGTTATTACGCGAAACCGTCAATTTACTTTGTGTCTGAACCAGATGGACCGGTGATCAAAAAAAGGATCCGGATGGAGTCGTTGCGATAAAAGGATGGAGCGTGTGCGCCAAATAAGAGTTAAGTCCAGTAGTTATTTGCGATAGGCTAAGGGGGTATTTGACCAACTTATTACTGTTCATTAAGCTAATTTGGTCTCTAAACTTTTCAATAGGTTACATTTGCATTTCACCACATGTCAATAGTGATAATGACAAGATTATTGAACACATAAATGTCATAATTATTTGTAGATCACATTTCGCTTATCTGGTCAACAGTTACAGACTACGGATATGTTGGTAAAATAGGTACCCCATAAGTCCGTTTTTAACCGACTTCAAAAAGGAGGAGGTTTTCAAATCAGTTGTTTTTTTTTTATGATTGTTACCTCATATATAGCAGCTGTCGGGCGCCTAAGTGAGCGGACGTGCGCATCTACCGCTAATTATTTACGTTAAAATTCTACTGCGATAAATTGTGATTGGTCTAAACGCAATATTCAAATTCTCGTTTCTTCCTAAAGTGTTTTTACGAGTTAGCCACTCCCTGCGAAAGTGACAACAATATTCCGGTCGTTGACCTTAATAAACGAAGTGGTGAAGGCCGCCGCGATTGGAAGTTTGCGTCGGGTTTGAACCGCCCACCTCCCGCACGGGAGTCGGTAACGTACATCGCCACGCCAAGCTGCGCTGACGCATCACCGCGAAATATCGGATCCCTACCACCTGTGCTACGCAAAACCTACAACCGGGCAACGTGCAGAGCGGCTACGAGTGCTACACGGCTACGAGCGCTACGTGACACTGACCTCGCATCAAATCACTGTGCTACGTGTCTAGCGACTACGACGCGTTCACTTGTTATTTTTATAAACACAGCTGGAGCTACTTAATTACTATGCCTAAAACATTACGTTCACCGCCAAAGGAATTTCAACATTCGGCTTCCAACCCTGATATTACTGATACCTCTCAAGACATGGAATTTTTAAATATCACCTCTCGTGCAAAAAAACCACGCGTTAAGCTACCTTCCAGCGAGCTGCAAGATTTTAAGGATGAAGTTATGGAAATGTTATCATCATGGAAAAAAGATCAAGAACAAATTTTGCATAAACTTAGCTCGGATGTAGCTGAAGTGAAGTTGCAAAATGATAAAATTCACAGTTGCTATTTGGAAATGGAAAAAAGTATCATATTTACTAATGCAAAGTACGAGGAAATTAAGTCCAGTGTCGAGGATCTTGGTAAGGAACGCATAATTCTACTAAATCATATCGATGATCTAGAGCGTAAAGTTATGGATATGCAGTTTGGCTCCCGTAGCTCAACTATTGAAATAAGAAACCTGTTACCAGCTGAGAAAAATTCACCACCATTGCCTTCTCTTATAGCTGATACATGCAAGGCTCTGGATATAGATATTATTCCATCCGACGTACGTGACGTATATAGCATCCCCAATAAGGAAGGCGACAAGAGGTCTATCATTGCTGAATTTCAGACCGTCACTCTCAAAAATAATGTCCTCGCTGCAGTCAGAAAATTTAATAAGAACCGAGTAAACTCCGAAAAATTGAATACTGAGCATATAGGTCTCTCTGGAACTCGAACACCGATTTACATTTCGGATCGATTGTCTGGCACCACAAGAAAACTCTTTTTTGAATCCCGCGCGTTTGCTAATGCAAATGGCTTCAAGTTCTGCTGGACGGCTAATGGTAAAGTCCTGCTACGCAAGGAAGAGGGCCAGAAATCCATCACCATAAAATCCAAGCACTGCTTAGAAAAACTTTGTGTTCAAAACTGACTATCCAGTAGAAATCATCCTTTAGTAATAAGTAAGCGTTCACTTTCATATTCCTATAATCCATATTTTACCGTTTTCATTGCTTTTCTTTTAAATAAGTTAGCTCATTTTGTAATTCAGGCACTTAAAATTTACACACACTCCCATACACTCCGCACACTCAAAAACATCCCGTACACAACTCACACTACAACAATAAATACAGTTTCACACTTACAATTCACACGAGATCATTATCATTACACATTTCATGCAAAAGCAGGCAAAAAAACTTCCAGCTTCCTTGCACTCAAATTGCAATCACCTTTTCAAATATTACGCAATCAAGTCACGTCTTTGGATCTTATGTTGTTTTTTAAATGGCATTAATAAATAATATTAACTCTGAACTAGACTCAATAGGCGTGGGCAATTCACTGACTTGTAACCCAGAAGACTGCCTTAAGTTTGTTAAGAATTCTGATGACACTATGAAAATCCTACACTTAAATATACGAAGTATAAACAAAAACTTTGAACAATTGCGGATACTTTTGCACTTAACAAAGATTAGCTTCGATATCATCGTTCTGACCGAATGCTGGCTAAGTAAGGCAATTAACTTGCCTATATTACAGGACTTCCAATCATATCGTACGGACATAAACTCGAACCAGAACGATGGAATCGTTATATATGCGAAGCAGAGTCTGCAAGTCTCAGTGTGGGAGCCTACGTTTATGGGTGGAAACTGCCTTGTCTGCCAAATCGATGACAAAAAAATTGCTCTAGTGGCAGTCTATCGATCCCCATCGCTAAGCTCTAGGGAAAGTTTTGATATGTTCCTAGATAGTTTAAATAATATTTACGCTAAACTTTCCACATGGCAGAACATTGCTCTAATTGGTGATTTGAATATTGATATTGGCATGAGCAGTAGAAATGATAGAAGTCTGGATTACCTCATACTTAATTCATCGCACGGGCTGCTACCATCCCACCTTTTACCTACTAGGCTTGAAAATTGTCTTGACCACGCGTTCATAAAATCTAGTTTACCTACCACCACGCTAGTTCTTGAATCACACATCACCGACCATAGACCTCTTGTCCTTACTATCGCCAACGCAAGTCCCAGTCGCAAAACATGTCACTATTCTACTTCTGTAAATTATGGGGCCATTAAGCTAGAGTTAGAAAACCTCAATTTTACGGCTATTTATCAAATTGACGACCCAAACACAATGATGGACACTTTTATAACTTTGTTAACATCGGTGATTGCTAAATACACCAAGTATTTCAAGATACCAAGTAAAAAAAGGACCATCAAACCCTGGATAACCCCAGGCCTATTGAAGTGTATCCAAAATCGAGACAAAATGCATATTCGATCAAATAAAGAACCTAATAATTTAATTCTTAAAAAAACTTACACACGCTACCGCAATTTTTGCAATGACCTGCTTAGAAAATTAAAAATTGCCCACGAAAGGAATGAATTTGAGAAAGCAAAAAATAACCCCAAAGCCCTTTGGAACACTATTAAAACTGTTACAAACACAGCTAAAATAAAAACAAGTCCTGTGGAACTACTGAAAATATGTGACAGTCATAAAGCATCCATAAATGAAGTTGGTAATTTTTTTAGTAATGTAGGAAAAAACTTAGCGGATAAAATTCTATCACAGGGTCAGTGTCCCGCAAATGTGAACAGTCAGGTTCTGAATATCGGTGATAACACCCCACTATCTCCCGCTAACTCCCTCGTGCTGCTAGATACAGACGAATCTGAAGTGGAGTCTCTAGTTTCGCAGCCACGTAATGACTGTGCGTTGGGTTGGGATGGTATATCGCCTACAGTGCTAAAAATGAACCGTCAGACTCTAATAAAACCTTTGACGTACATCTTTAACAGCTGTCTCCGGGCGGGTGTTTTTCCGGACGCACTTAAAAAAGCAATTGTGCACCCAATCCACAAGGGTGGGAGCAGAAGCTGTGTCAACAACTATAGACCCATTTCGGTTTTGACTGCTCTTTCCAAGGTTCTGGAAAGGATTCTTAGTAACCGGCTTAAAAACTTCTTGGATAGATACAAGATCATAGCAGATAATCAGTATGGTTTCCGTTCCGGTGTCTCGACTGAAGATGCAGTACTTGATTTGACGCAGTTGGTTGCTGGGAATCTCGACAGGAAAACCAAATGTCTAGGAATATTTCTAGATCTTTCAAAGGCATTCGACACAGTTTCTGTTCCCATACTTATTTCCAAATTAGAGCTACTTGGTGTTAGAGGTGTAGCACTACAAATCTTCAAAGATTATCTAAACAACCGTACCCAAAGAACCAAAATTGATAATCACTTCAGTGATGAAAAAACCTTGTCCTACGGAGTGCCCCAAGGTAGCATTTTGGGTCCTATTTTATTTCAAATATATGTAAATGACTTATGCAGAATGTCCCTCCCCAACTCGACGATCTTTGTATATGCCGATGACACTGTGGTTATAGTTGACGGGTCAACATGGGATAGAGTTAAAAGTAGCGCGGAATTGGCTCTACGTGAAATAATAAAATGGCTCAACCTAAACCTGCTTACCCTCAACTGTAACAAGACATCATATATTCCATTCGCCATCCGTCAGAATACCGCACCGGACCACACCTTTTCGATAACAGCGCACACTTGCCCACAACTGTCATCTTCATGCCAATGTCCAACACTCACGCGTACCGATTACGTCAAATACCTTGGTGTTCAAATAGATGCCGGGTTACGCTGGAATAAACACGTTGATGCTCTAACCTCGAGAACGCTGAGACTGATACATATTTTCAAGTCACTTAGAGTCTCAGCAAACCTTGATACTCTAAAAATGGTGTTCTATGCTCTGTGTCAGTCCGTTCTTGGGTACTGCATCAATGTATGGGGCGGTGCAGCTAAAACTACTTTTCTTAGAGTGGAGAGAGCCCAGAGAGCAATACTGAAAGTGATGCTACGAAAACCTTATCGCTATCCAACAACTCAACTCTACTCAGATAGTAAGGTATTAACAGTTCGTCAGCTCTTCGTGTTGCAAACCGTTCTCAGAAGACACTCCAGTGTCCCACCATCTGATCCCAACAAAAGAACTAATATTCCCCCAGGTACACGACATAGAACCGCTTTTGCCAAACACCAATACTTCACACTAAGTACACTAATTTACAAGAAAATTCATAAAAATCTAAATATACTCGATTGCAATAAGTTTATGTTAAAAGCTAAGGTGACGGAATGGCTACTTCAACAGGACTATACACAAATTGAATCACTACTAACATTCATTGCCTAATATTGCTTTATTGCTTCACATACAACACCTCACACTCACTACTCTCACACTCACTACTCTCACACTCACTACTCTTACACAAAAACTTACCACACATACATACATCATAAACACATCCTCACACACATTCACCCATTCGTATTACATAGGTATTAAATTGTTATTTTGTACTATTTTTCCTTTTCTCTTTTTTAAAATATATTACGTTTAAAAGTAATTTGACTGTTAACATGAACAACAAGTTGGCACAGTCCGCAGTTGTATAAACCCTATTTTTAAGTAACCTCACAGCTGAACACTGTCTCTTAAGATACAGGTTATCCTAGTTTGAGAGGCAGGGCTCACAATATCTGTATACAGACTTCTGCAGCGTAGTTAGTATTCTTGTTAATCAGTGTATACTAATGTATGTATCTTTGTGACAATAAAAACTTTTATTTTATTTTTATTATTATTATATCTCCGTCATTTATGAACCGATTTGAAATTTTTTTGTTCGAAAGGGTATACTTCCCGATTGGTCACATATAAATTTTGTTATGATTAGACCATGAAATTCAGAGATATGGAAGGGAACTCCTCATCGGATCAAAGCAAAATTCTCAAATTACTAATATTGCTTTGTTTATATTTGTTGTTGGGAACTGACTACTGGAAAAGAGGAGGGGTTTTTTTACTCATGCTGCTTTTGACAGCCCTGTTGCAGCGTGCAAGGCGTCAATAATTCACGCGTGCTGTAACTCCACTGAATATTGAACCGCAGTCACTGTCTGCGTGCATGCAGATATGTATAATATCGTTGTTTCATTGATTTCATACGACTGCGGCATAGCTCTGATAGGCACGTGCCTACGAGAGAACTATTAGATACTCTTGCTTTTATAATAGCACCAATCGCAACTCACAATTAGTGGTTATGGTATCTTTTTACCCGACTGCGCGACAGCAAAGAGAGGGTTATGTTTTTCACGCGTATCTATGTATGTGGAATTCTTTATACCCTCGAAGCATCACGGCTGGATTGATTTTAATGAATGAGATGTCTATTGATTTGCCTAAGCCGTGCGATGGTTATAGGTTAGGTTTTGTTTTTATAAAATGTGGCTAAATAATTACAGCCGCATAGACCGATCTTCCGGGTTAAGCCACGCTTGCCGAGGTTGGTCTGTGGATGGGTGACCATTTACGATGGGCGAGTTTCCTCCGTGCCTTGGAAACAGTGGTCTCGAACGTCATAGAGCGAGATCGGTAGAGTTGCCAGCTAAAATCGGTATATTTGTACCCAAAATCGGTATTTGACAAAAAAATCGTTTATTTAGTGAAAAAAAAACTTACAGACTAATTTATAACAATCACACTTAGTATAATTATTTTTTACACCAATATTCTTTGGCCATAGCCGCGGTCATCTTCGAATTAATTTCAAAATCATAACAATTAGATATAATAAAGAGTCGTTTTGCATGTAATAGACCAGTGATTGATTCAGTAGACAGCCTATTTCCTAGTTGTAGCACAAGAGTATTCCCCAAAATATATGGAATTGAGGGCTTCCCCGTAACATTAACATAAATGAAAAGGGTTGCCAACTTAAAAGTGTAAAATCGGTAAATAATCGGAAGAATCTCCTATTCTCAAAAATCGTGAGAAATTGTTTACATTTCGGTATTTCGGTAGAAGCGATCCCATATCGGTAGAAATACCGAAAAATCGGTAGGTTCGAGACCACTGCTCGGAAAGCACGTAAAGCCGTTGGTCCCGGCTGTCATTTGTAGATCATTGACAGTCGTTACTGTTGGTCAGAAGCCAGAAAGTCTGACAACCAGTCTTACCAAGAGTATCGTATTACCCAGTTACTGGGTTGTGGAGGTCTGATAGGCAGTCGCTCCATATAAAATACTGATATTCAGCTGCATCCGGTTCGACTGGAAGCCGACCCCAACATAGTTGGGAAAAGGCTAGGCAGATAATGGCGGATTTGAAATACGAAATGGAGGACAAAACAAAATAAAATGTCGCCTACCATAAATTGTGTGAGGTATTTTCGTAAAGGTCTTTTAAAATCAATATGATGTTTCCTTGACCATTTTACAGCCATAAGCTCTGTTTAAGAATTACACAACCTGAAAGTTGTGCAGGATCTACATTGCGGACTAGAGCGAGTGATGGTATATTAAATGAGGTGTCTATAGATAGATTTGTTTAGGCCTCTAGGTAATTATAAATAGGTACGATACATTGATAAAGTAATACGAAAAAGGACGTATGCCACATTGGGCACCCGCTTTAAAGGCACCTAAGGTAATGGCACCTGAGGTATTCCACATACGGCACCTATCAATATTTTTCGCAGGTGCCATAAGTGGAATAGTCTATTATTTAAAAAATTTATTCCACTTATGGCACCTACGGATCAGTAGGTACTAGTGTTGGGACGTTTATTCTTTATAGGACGTCAAAATTAGGACTTGCTGACGACTCGGACACAAGATATTCGGACACAATGTCCGAATTGACACATTTCAATTTTAATATTTTTTGCACCGATGATTCGGACACCAATAAAAAAACTGTTTTGTACAGTCAGATAAAAACTTTCAACGATACCTTAATAATTATGGGATTCAGTCCTCCGCCCAGTCTATAATTGTAAAAAAAAACACTGTTTTAACCGGATTATAACGAAAGCAGCTGTTTTTAATAAATAATATTACAAACCCACATACATAGATAGATACGAGCCTTGGCAGTCGGGTAAATAAGGATGGGTTATTCCTCGAAGCGCAACCACTTTGAACCGCACCAAAAGTATTCCTCGAAACGCACCAACGACGAAACATAGAGAAAAGCATGAAGGATTCGTAATAAATTATATCGATAAACGTTTTAAATCAGTAGGTACTTAGACCTACTGATCCGTAGGTGCCATAAGTGGAATAAAATTTTAAATAATAAACTATTCCACTTATGGCACCTGCGAAAAATATTGATAGGTGCCGTATATGGAATACCTCAGGTGCCATTACCTTAGGTGTCGTTAAACCGGGTGCCCAATGTGGCATACGTCCGAAAAATATGACATTAAAATAAAATAAATTAAAAAAATCTAAAAACTCGCCTGCATAAAAATCAACTAAAAAAATAAAAGATATGAACAAGACGTACTTCTATTTACGTACGTTTTCAAAAAATCATGCTATCATATACCTATTATCATAACACACAGTCGCAGGCTACGTATGTTTTTAGTCAGTCAGTTTGCTAATTATATACTACTCAAAACAAAATAAGAGCCACTATGTATTTAAGGTATATCATGAAAAATATAAAATTAACACATTGTTCAATTTACGTAAACTTAAAACAATGTTATTGTTTACCGTTTAGGCTAGTAACTGTTGAAATTAGTGACTAATAAACATGTTTATTTAACTTTTGATAAAAAATTACAATTTAGGATAAAAAACACAAATAACAAAAAGTCACTAAAAACTAAAAAAACTTCACTTTTTATTTCTTTTTCTCTTTTTTAATAACGGGTATGCCTTCCTCTTTTAGCTATGCACTTCTGTAGCCTGAAATGCATGCTCTCTATCAAATGCCTGACGTTTTCAGCTGGGATCTCTTCCCAGGCACTTTTCAAAGCGTCAATCAGTTGCTGCTGGTTGTAGACCTCTTGCGCACTCTCTCTAACCCTTCGTTTTAATTGGTCCCACATGTGCTCGACCGGATTTCAGTCCGGACTGTTTGCTGGCCACGGCAACACTTGAATGTGAGAGCCTTCCAGTACAGACTGGGCCGCATGAGCTGTGTGTGCACGGGCATTGTCTTGCATCAGGACGAACCCAGGACCCATTCGCTGTGCAAATGGAATCACATGAGGCCTGATGACTTCCTCAATGTAACGCTGAGCAGTTACGGAACCTTCATTTAAAATAACGAGTTCAGTTTTGCCATGTAAGCTTATTCCACTCCAAATCATTACATTGGGTCCACCAAAATGGTCAATGTCGTGAATGCAGGCTTCGGAAAATCGCTCGCCACGTCGCCTCCATACTCTAATGCGCCGATCGTCATTAAAGAATTTTACTTTACACTCGTTGGTAAAAAGCACCATGCCCCACTCGTTTATGGCTCAGTCTAAATATTGACGGGAGAAACTTGAACGATTTGCACGTTGAGCCCTGGACAAAGGAATTCGAACAACTCAACGTTTTGAAGTTTGCTGGTCTTCGTGCAATCGGTTACGGATCGTTTGGTCACTGACGCGAGTACCCGTTGTCAACCGTAGGCGATTTTGTAACTTACGAGTCGTCACTGTGCGTTCTCGGCGGGCACTTAACCGGATGTACCGATCCTCGTGAACAGTTGTAATGCGAACTCTACCCGAACCAGGTCTTCTTGCAACACTACCAGTCTCTTGGAAGCAATTTCAAGCATTGTGGATAGCTTTCCGAGAAAAACCCAGATGCAAAGCCACAGACCGCTGCGAATTTCCTTCTTGGATCATTGTAACGGCTCCGGTTGCAGTAATTGCGTCCATATGTCTTCGTACTTGTGGCATATTAACATAAGATGTTACTTAAAAAAAAAAACTAAACAAAGTTAAACGATTATTTCAGATTACCATAAACATAATCGAAAAGAAACTTAAAGAAAAATCGAAACAAAATAACAAGAAATTTTCAATTTCATTTTTTTTTTAAATGGTGGCCAGCGTTTTGGTCTCATGTACATAATGAAAGTGGTTAAATATCGAAGAGTTTGTAACATCAATATTTTGTAACTTATTAATTACTTAACGTTCATTAAATTACACTGAAATGTGAAAATAACGAGTGGCTCTTATTTTGTTTTGAGTAGTATATATAAGTCGTAGGTAGCCTCCGACAGGCGGGATTTATGATTTTTCTTAATTTACTTTATTTTTAATTTAATACCTAGTACCAATAAATAATCTTACTGATCGTTTTCCGATACCGGAGTAGGGGCTGTAACTGAGAGATGCTTTAATTTAGGCTTTGAGGTCTAGCAGGTGCATACCGTGGCCGCAGGTAATACCCGTCACCTCCCGCCATTTCGTACCTACAATAAAGATTCAAGATACCTTAAGGCTTGGCTTTCCTATAAAACCTATTCATTTACATATCTTCCGTATTTTTTAGTAATCAGATTTAGAAACAAGTATAGTATGAGAATCGCTTGTACCCTTTACTGCTGAATACATAATAAATAATAATAAATTATTTATTGTTCCAAAATCATTACATAAGTGTATTATGAGACAGCCCCATTAAGTTATTAATAATACTTGTGTTGGGGCCGACTCGCTACATATACAACTCTACATAAACGTATTCATGATTAGTTACGGTTTACTCACGTGCATTTTTCGGGATTGTCCGGTAACGCATCCACATAAACTGTTACAGAAAAAGGTTGTGGAGGGAACATAGCGATAATAGCCAGGCTTGCCAAACGCATTGGTAATCACAGTATAATATTGTTATTAGCGCACAGGAAGTTGTTAAAAACCTTCTTGTCACACTCCCATAAGCGTGAATTACATACGGCGTAAGGTGCAGGCACGGCGCAGGCGCGTCGCTTTCATACGTTTTGTAGTGCCGCTTCAAATCTTTTTCGTACAAAATGTATGAAAGCGACGCGCCTGCGCCGTGCCTGCACCTTACGCCGCTTCTATGTAATTCACACCTTATGCGCCTCTAATAACTTCCACGACAAGAGACGGAGTTGCATATTCTCTGTAGATGTAAGTACATACTGTACACTTTGTTATTTAGATTTCTCTGGTATACAATGTTGCCGATTCTCATGTGCACAAACTAAACTTAATTTAGGCTATTGCCATCTTTTTCACTCTGATATAATAAGAAAGAGACGGACGTAAATAAGACCAGTCAAATTTAGTTGAACTAAAATCTCCATAAATATTTAGACGACACGTCAGAACGTGTCGACTAAAAACACGGTGAAGTTCAAGGCGTAAAGTAATTTCACATCTCTAACTTAGTTCTTATTGAAGGAACAGGTCTGATTTACTTGAATTAAATGCAGATTACGTAGTAATAATTAGATTTATTCCGTTCAGTTCGATAGTTGAACACCAAGTGAGAAATCATTTCGTAAAAAATATAGCTGTCATATTAATGTCAGTGACATCAATATGACAGCTACGATTCATTCGGATACAAATTATTAACTGTCATCGATATGAGATAACTCGACTAAATATTACGTAGGCTTACAATATTACATAAGCCTACAGCTCGGCCATCCTAATATGAGTGAGTCCTCTCACTTGATCTACAAACAAATCAATACATTTACAATAATAAACTGAAGTTATATAAACCAAATAAATAAAAATAAACGAATAAACTTAAAATTATCATTATACTATTTTTCACTTCACTTCATTATCATCATCAATTTGCATGGTCTGCTATGATCTGCGGTCATCTGTGCGATATCGATTACCGATACCATTCACTATCTGCACTGACCGCTCATAGCCCATGTTATACGTCATCTAGTTGCATAGTCTGCTATGATCTACGACCATCTGTGCGATAATGATTTCTCATTACCTTTCGCATTCTGCACTGGACGCTCATAGCCTATGCCTAGATCTTAAGTCATGCATAGTCAGCTATGATCTGCAACCATCTGTGCAATATCGGTCTCCGATACCATTTACTTTCTGCACTGATTGCTCATAGCCTATGCATTGTGTCGTCATGTTTCCTGTCAAGTCAATTCAAGTCAACAATTTAGTCAAATTAAATCGTCCTTTATTGATCATTTTCATCTCAAAATCATATCATAATTCATCATTAAAAATATCATCATTCGAATCTGATTTATCATAGATCACGTCATACCAAACTTTGATCACGATTAGCCTTATAATTTTAATCATCACCACTACTGTCGCTTTCGCTTCTCTCACTAGAAATATTTTTAAAGTTCAACCATGAGTGTATTTTATCCACTGCCACTATATTTTCGTACTTTTTATTTCCTCTCCCAGTCAGAGGAGTGTCTTCAATCAAAAACCTATCATTTTCCAAAATTTTGGTAATCCTATAAGGACCATGAAACTTGGATATAAGTTTCTTGGATTTGCCTACATGCTCTTTATCCATTATCGTTCTTTCGACTCTAACAAGGTCACCGATGTTATAAGACGTCACCCGTTTCCTATGCTTATCAAACTCTTTCTTTGATTTATTTTGTTGTTTCTCGATCCTAGTCTTAGTTTCTGCCCTCATTTCGGTTAAATCATGATCACTAACGCGACATATAACTTCGTTTAATACTTCATTTATTATATTTTCCGATGAATTTAAAACTTTAAAACCGAACAGAAGTTCTGATGGGCTTTTTCCCGTGGCCTTATTCATTGTGGTGTTCATACCTAGCTGAATGTCACCGACGTATTCATCCCATGTATGGTCACCCTTACCGTGGCATTTCGTACTCAACGCATCCAATATAGTTCTATTATAACGTTCTATTTGTCCATTTGCTCTCGGAGTAGCAACTGCATTAAGTACATCTATACTAATATTATAAAGAGGTAGAATTTGTTTGTATGTTTGTTTGTTTGTTTGTATGTAGGAGGTAATCTCCGAAATTACTCATCCGATTTCAAAAATTCTTTCACCAATAGGAAGCTACGTTATCCCTGAGTGCTATAGGCTATATTTTGGGATCAAAAAATTAGGGATCCGTAAATTAACGGGAGCGAAGCCGCGAGCAAAAGCTAGTGCTTAATATTTGTGCACTCCATAAATGATTTAAACTTTGAACTTGTAAAACAAGTACCCCGATCAGTTATAAGACGTGATGGAGTACCAAATATACTAAAATGTTCTTTGAAAATTCTAATGGCTGTTGTGCTTTTTGTATCTCTTACAGCTCTAATGCTTATAAATTTAGTAAAAGAATCAATTATCGCAAGAATATAAGTGTTACCTTTCCTAGAACGAACGAATGGGCCTAAATGATCTGCGTGCAGCGTATGGAAGAGAATATCTGCTTTCGGTATAGGGTGAAGCATACCCTCCTTGCGACCACCCGGAGCTTTATGGTGCGCACATTGGAGACACGCTGAAACGTACTTTTTGGTAAAGCGTCGCATCTTGGAGAACCAAAATGTTTCACGTAATCGACTTAGAGTTTTCTCATAACTAAAATGGCCCACCTCGTCGTGGTTCATTCTTAGAACCTGCCACCTAACAGCTCTTGGAACTACCCATCTTATTTTATCACCTACTATTCTGTATACATGGTTTCCTTTTAACTGATAATTTTTATACACGTCTGCTATATTATTCGTATTTTTGTCACGTAAAATTTCCCTAATTCTCCCTATTTCCTCATCGTTACTTTGTACTGTAGAAATCCAATTATTTATATCAATATTTAAAACATCGAGTATGTGTGTCTCATCATCACCCGTTATCGGCTCAGTTACAGGAGCACGACTGAGAGCATCTACGTGTGCCATGCGAGTTCCAGCTCGATATTCAATTTCGCAGTCGTACTCCTGGAACTGCACCCACCACCGAGATATTCTCGGTATGAGATCACGTTTTGTTAATGTCGTACGCAGCGCATTACAGTCGGTTATAATTTTAAATTTTAAACCTAACAAGTAAACACGAAAACGTTTTAATGAGGCTATCACCGCTAAAGTTTCTAATTCAAACGAATGTAAATTTTGTTCATCTTTCGTTGTTTTCCTACTGTAATACGCCACGGGCCTAAGCAATCCATCACTATATCTCTGCATTAAAATACCAGCGATTCCTAACTTCGAAGCATCAGTGTGCAATTCAGTCTCTAGTTTTGCATCGTATAAGGCTAAAATAGGCCGTTCGACAAGTTTTTGTTTTAAAGTTTCAAAAGCCCTTACGTGTTCGTCACTCCATTTCCATACAAAATTAGACTTGAGAAGATCGGTAAGGGGACGTGCAATAATCGCAAAATCTTTTACAAACCGCCTGAAGAAACTAGAGAGCCCTAGGAACCGTCTCACGTCGTGTACGTTTTTGGGTACTGGAAAACTAGAAACAGCTAGAGTTTTACGTGACCCCGGTCTAATGCCCTGACCACTTACTTGAAATCCTAAGAAGTCTATTTCTTTGTAGAAAAAGTTACATTTATTAAGTTTTAAGGTCAGTCCCGCTTCAAGGAATAATTTAAGTACCATCTCTAATCGTTCAAGACCTTCTTCAAATGACGTGGCTGGAATAAGTACGTCATCCATGAAAATAATAGCAAAATCAACCTTTGATTTTGCCAAGATCTTATTCATAACCCTCTGAAAAACAGACGGGGCATTAGCCAATCCAAACGGCATTCGTTTAAATTGGTATTGACCATCAGGCGTGACGAATGCCGTTTTGTCCTGAGAACCTTCTGCAATAGGTAATTGATAGTACCCTGATGCGCAATCAAGCGTAATAAACAGGGAATTTCCAGCTAACATGTCCAGCTGATCATCGATCAATGGTAGAGGATAATGTTCTTTCTTCGTTTTATTATTGAGAGCACGATAATCCACGCATAATCTTTTTTCACCAGTCTTCTTCTTTACGAGCAAAATGGGACTGGCGTACTCAGAAGTAGACTCGCAAACTATATCCGCTTCGATCATTTCCTGTACCATTGATCGTACTAGCTTACGCTCTGGATATGAAAGTCTATACGGGCGATACACGACCGGCTTAGTATCAGTTAACTCGATCTCCATCTGCGCTACATTAGTAAATCCCAAATCTTTTAAATTATTTGAGAAACATTCCCTATATCTATCCAATAGGCTTTTTAATTGTTCTATTTGGTTGCTAGTCAAATTCGGATCATAATTAAATTTCGAGTCAAAATCATTATCGTTAACATTTAAAACATTTATATTCGCACAACTATCAGTTCTAAAGGCACGAGTTATCAACGAATCTCGTTTTAATGTAACCATGTTTTCAGATATATTTTGAATCAACAAACAACCATGACCTTTATTAATTTCGTACTCTCCCGGTAGCAGGTAAAACTCGTAATCAGGTCTTCCGCGAAGAGACCCTCTTACATACACAGTTCCTGAATAATTGAGTAAACAATTCACTTGAATTAAACACATTTCCTTAGAGCGTATGGAAATGTCTGATACTAATTTAAGATACAATTTGTTTCCGACTTCTCGTGTAAAAATCAAGGAATCGTAAGTTTTTGTTATTATAATACCCGGTTTTTCGGTGAAACTATGTCCGACTAATACAGGGTATTTTATAACACTGTCTTCGACCACGAACACATCTACATTTTCTACAATATTTTGTATTTGTATGGTAACAACAGCGAGCCCAACGGGTAACACAATGTTATTACCAATACCTCTCATTGTAGGGAGATCAGAGTTATTTAACCACGTAATTCCAAGTTTTCTAGCGTCACTACAGCGAATCAAAGTGCATTGACTGCCCAGATCCACATATCCTACTATCAATTGTCCATTAAGCATCAACTGCATGATGTATTTATCATTGTTACTGGCAGAGTTCTCGGAATCTATGCGTAGTATTTCCTTTTGGCCTGTCTTATCACTATTACTACTATTAGTATCTGAGGGTAGTTTCGTACAATTTACTGTAGTATGTCCTAGTCTATTACAAATATTGCACTTCAGTATTTTTTTCGTACATTTAAAGCTAAAATGACCCGGTTCATGGCAATTGTAACAGACAACAGAACTACTACTACTTTTAACCTTCGTGTCGTTGCTAGTCAATTTTGTGTTGGAGAAAATATTAGACCTTCTATCATTATAAGACCGTGACTTATCTGATTCACGTGGTTGTTGCTTAATAGACTGAAAGTATTCTAATACTTGTTCAGGCTCTTGACACTTCAAAGCCTTGGCGCCCAATCTTAATGAACGATCATCAATTCCGTACAATAAACAATCAACTGCCCGCTTACCCTTAATATCACAGCGGTTCAGTAAATTAATTTTTTCAAAATAATATAATTCTAATGAATCATTATATTTCACTCGCTTGGACAACATTTCCGTTAATAACTCAGCGTAATCATCACTACTGGGAAACGATTCTAATAATTTATTTTTCTTTCAACTACGCAGTAATGTTATCATTAATCGCTACAAAACCGATCACAAAATACGTATTTTCTGCTTAGAAGCAAAACAGTGCAGAAATGTTGTATGAAATCTCATTACTGCACTGCAAACAGTGCAGAAATGTTGTATGAAATTTCATTACTGCACTGTTTTTCATTAGTGCAGTTTTTTATTTTTTATTTAGATATAAATTTACCACAGAGGTTTAATGTCTCCCGTTAAGTTTAATGTTAAATGTATACATTCTTATGCATTAGATCAAAAAGATACTGGCTGAAAATAAAAATCGGCTGAATAAAACCGAATTGGTGAAAAAAAAACAACAAATGGCGCGCATTTTGTACCATTGTAAAACTTTGATACTTCATATTAGCAAGAAAAGTTTTAAAAATTGGAAATAGATAAAGTGGCCGCCAGTTAAAGCTGCAATAAAAGTCATTGATCCGACTTCTACCAAAAACTCCCGAAACGTAAATTATTATCGCTGAGTGTGACGTCAGAGCGAGTCAGGGGCGCATTACCTATCCGTTATTTTGTAACAATGTGTTGCGCTTTTGTCCTTCGGCTCGTTTGTCATTCCGAATCTGGTTTGCGCTTGGGATTGACTTAACGTAACTCATACTCTGAAAGTTATCACGCATTTGTTGTTATTAATTTTGTTGTTGTTAATTGTTTTAGTGTTACGTTTGTTTTGTTAGTTTGTTACTGTTTTGTTTTGTAAAAAAAAACACATTGTATATATTATAGAGAGTTCATAACCTCGCACTATTTATTAGAATCTTACGGTGTTCGCACTAATCTACATTTACATCACATTTAGGTGACATTTAGAATTTCCAACAAGTTTTTTGGTCTTTCCAATAGTAGGTACATTCGACCCCATATCAGAGGTAATTCATGAATTACGAAAGTCGTCATTACTGTTACGATATAAAAGCGCTGTCAATGTCATATTGTGACCATTGAAATGAGGTCTACTGTACAAGTCATTCGGTAATCAACTTAATTTACAAAAGGGTTACGTTTATATTCGTTTAATTGAAAGGAATGTAGAATAATTTTAAATAATTGTCAAATAAAGGCTACAATTTGATACACGAGTTTCATTATATTAGTAGTTACCTACCAAAATAAATACTACTGAACATGGTTTTGACCAAAAGGTTTGCAATCCATGCTCAGTGACCGTGTGGCTAGTTCGCATGTGGCGAGATAGATGCCGCCACAACTGCGTCAAGGACGCCCCTTACCACGATAACGTTTGTTTTGATCGTGTATCGCACGCTGATACATTTTTTTCAATACGTTTTGAAATATTGGAATACATTGGTAGACGGGCGTCAACGACTTTTATTGCAGCGTTATCTGGCGGCTACTATAGCGATATGAATTCAAGTCCAGAAAGTATAAAAACAGCTGCAAATGATATTGTTAATAACCTTTTGCCGCAAAAGTCGCAGGATAACCTTGTTTTTAGTAACTTGAGTTTTTATTTTGAGTAGGTATATTTTATCACGGTAGGTAAATTGGTAGTTGAAAGAAAAGTAGATTACGCACCTTGCTGAAGTGAGTGATTAATGCACTCGTGCTAATTTAGTGCCCTCGCTTGCGCTCGGGCACCAACATAACACTCGTGCATTAATGACTCACTTTGCGCTCGGTGCAACAATCTACTATTTCCATTCGGGCCACGAAAACGACATAGTGGGTAATGCTTGATACCATGTTTTAGCAACACCCACCAATTTAGGTAAAGCATAGTGTATAATTTGGTCATCACCCCATTTGTACAACTTTGCGCATTCGTCAACTTTGTTAAGCCTTATCTGCATAGTTTGGCCCTTTACCATCGGATCAAAATCAGGTATGACATTTCCTAACATGGGGAATTTATTACCCTCAGGACGGGTATTTACTAAAGTTTTCACTAATTTGGTCAACAGTAAATGTGTCGCATTGTCAGTACTATCATTGGAACGTCTTACCGGGTAACTTGAGTGCTGGCGCGGCGATCTGGACCCGCTGATACCGCGTACACTTGTCCGGCTAGACCGCCTGCGCTCACGGCGACTGCTTCCGCTCTTACGATGCCGCTTACGATGCTCGCGGTGACTGCTTCGGCTGCTGCCGCTTCTGCGATGTCGACGACGGTACTCGCGACGATCCCGAGTGCGACTTCTTCGCGTTGATACATCCGTGTCCGTGTCTTCACTGCTCGAACTGTGCTTGCGCCGTTTTCTTTTGTCCTTACGATAATGTAGTTTTCTTTTTTCTGAATGTGAATAATAACGGCTGCTTGTCTCGTTCGGTGTTTCATTTCCATCTTCCATTTTTATTTGTTACAATAATATAATGCACGTGTAACGAAAACTTAGAAATGTGAGCGTTTGTGCTAGAAATATATTGCTAGCCTGTAGTATCCCACTTCTGAACTGAAGGAACAGGTCTGATTTACTTGAATTAAATGCAGATTACGTAGTAATAATTAGATTTATTCCGTTCAGTTCGATAGTTGAACACCAAGTGAGTAATCATTTCGTAAAAAATATAGCTGTCATATTAATGTCAGTGACATCAATATGACAGCTACGATTCATTCGGATACAAATTATTAACTGTCATCGATATGAGATAACTCGACTAAATATTACGTAGGCTTACAATATTACATAAGCCTACATTATCTATCACCGTCCTTTTCTCGCGCTGTCTGTTAGTAAAAGATAGCAACTCTCTAATTTTCGTTTAGTTAGTGAATCGGCACCAATATTATAAACATAAAACTAAAAATCTTGTTTTAATACAAAGAGATTATGTACTACATTTGAATGTCTTTGTTTTACATAATTTAGTTTGATGGTTTAGGTTCGGTTCAGTGTTTATATAATAATATGTTCATGAGCAGCACGGACCTAATTAACATAAAGGATATTGAATAAATTATTTTACTAACTTTATTGTACTGTTATTATTTCACTGCCTTTGTATTTCAGTGTATTTGGACTTTTATGAAATGTACCCACATTGTTTTCGAATATTTTGCATTCGCATGACCACGGTGTGTGTGACCACAGTAATTGTCCCCAGTTTGTGGAAAAACTACAGTTTTCTGAAATGTTTAATGACACAACATTTTCACGCGGCTTTGGCAGGTGATTCATGTAGCTATCGTCTTATAGAATTAGTTATATTGAGGTCTTTGGCTTAACTTACTCTAGCTTAGCCAATTAGGAGGCAATCGCTACTTAAAATATTTCCTCTTCCAAGTAAAACAACACCTAGTAAGTTCATTTAAATTCTGTTTATTCTATCTCCAAAACAACTTAAACTTCTAACAATCTTCGGGTATAATCGACCAACTTCGCAAATACAACGAGAGTTTTTAACCAAAACCCGCGCAATACCTGTTTAAGGTGTGACGTAATAGAATTGCGAAAAGAGCCGGAGTGTGCCTAGCAAACCGCGCCTTCATGAGATGAACATCAGGCCAAACAATTGCTAGACTTGTCCTGATTAATGTTGGGCGTTATAACATATAACAGCTAATATAATTCATTATACATTTCTAATATTCTAACCATTATTTATTTGCAACAAAGACTGTTATAATATATATTGTTGTCATAGGTAGTAGTCGCCCGCCACTCGCGTCGAGTCGTTAAGTCGGCCGAAAGCGTCACACAATTATGAACTTTAACCCACAAATAACAAGAGCAAATTTTTACCACCGTTAAAATAACATAAATATTTATATAATATTAGTGTGAACTTGTTTCATATTACGGGCAAAAAAATATTGTCGTACTTTACATCGTATTAAAGCGTCACACAATTATGAACTTTAACTCACAAGTAACAAGAGCAAATTTTTATTACCGTTAAAATAATTTTATATTATACATATTAGTGTAAACTTAGTTTCATATTACTGCAAGTCTTCTGCTCTATTGATAATTAGTGTTCCTTCAATACAATACAATATAATATATATTACAACAGTTAAAAACAACAGTTTGAAAATTATAATATAATGTATAATGCATTAGGAAAATATATCAGTTACGCCCAACATTAGTCCTGATATCATATTAGCGTCCTTTATAAGGCGTGTCTTAGCTGAGCAGCGCATCGAGATTGTATAAAACATAAGTATCTCTCGAAGGGAAAACTAACTCTCAACTAGTACTTTAGGCAAATTAACTAAAAATCACCACGCACCGGTGACCAGGATAATTGAGCTGGTAAGTTAATGACTATCCCGCCATCGCTTTATCGGGCGACAGAACCATTTTCATCATAGGCGGGGTATATTATTACACGTGCATGTACCTATTAACGTTGAAGTTTGCGGAAGCTTCAACGCGCTATTCTGAAATGTTTCGCTAAGCGATGCGACGCGCTGCCCGGCTAAGACACAGGACTGTCGCTGCTGCACATTCCGCCGCGAGGACCCGAATTAAGATGTTCTGAATAGCGGAATGTAATTGAAGTTATTTTTGTACATAGAATTTTTCGAACGTGGCTTCCATTTTTCTAAGGCTTTTTGTTGAGAGTTAAAAATAACTTGCTTTTGTTTTCATCTACTGTCTAAGACGTGGGTGAATTTTTTGAAGAATCCAGAACTAACTTTGTGGTCTTCTTCTCTCGTATCGGCACAAGCTATATATGAGAATAGCTCATGTGATGGTAAAAAGGCCCGATGACGAAATTACCCTCCTCCAGGAGGCATCGACACGCACAATACACAGCGTCCGCCGCCGTCCGGCTAACCGTCCTCGCGGACGAGGCCCGTCGCGACGTCCCACCGCCGCCGGTCGCCCTTAGTGGTGTTGTTGCAGGTAGTCATGATGTTAGTGTAGTATAAGTAGTTAGCTTACATTTAGTATTTTACTTCCCTACCATTGGCTGAAGACCCTTCAGATCTCGCCAATAACTGCCCGGTTACGTAGAAATGGTCCCGAAGGACCACCTACAGCAGCCAAAAAGAAAAAAAAAATATGGTGAAAAGATTAGCCAGCCAGCAAGGTTGGTCGTGAGGCTAGTCGGCCCCAGGGTGTACCGGACTTACTTAGGTACTCGTGGAGGCTCTTTTCATGCACACATAACTACCAGTTTCAGTTATTTTTGGTATGCTATTCATAGGTATTTCATATTAGATATCAACACTATTTAGTACGTGGATCGCAATACATTATACTAAATGAACGGGCATTGAATGCGCATTAAAACCTCGATTGAACTCGTATAGGGCTGTGTGGAACGTGTTTTTTAATTCCTTTGTCTGTTGGTTGGAATACGCAATAATATGTAGGTACGTAAAATAGCGATGTGCTATAATTAGGCAAATTTCAGCAGTTCAATGATCCTCTTATGACTAATTAAATGATAAGCTTCTTGTATGGTTTATAATGTTAGTTGGTTGTTTAGACAGAATTTCTATACAAAAGCTGTCATGACGACAGAATTATTTGGTTAAAGGAGGAATGTTTGGAAGTTGGTCTACCCCTCCTCTAGCAATGAGTGACATATCAATAGAAAAGTTATTTCACGTAGAACATTTTTTTTATATTACAACTGCTGTCTATTATTAGTATTTTTGTTTGACGTTGGTGAAAACGGAACTAAATCGTATGATGAAGGTGTAAAACAAGACTTTGAACACAAGTAAAACGAGCCTTAGTAAGGTTGTTCAAAAGAAAAACACTACTTATTGTAGCTATTTAGTGTATAGTGTAATGCAAGAGCAAGTACATTAGATGAATGTGATGATTTTTAAGTTATTTAAGCACAAAAATTCAAAGGACCTAGATATTGAATCTAAGAATCCAATCAGGCTATCAACCATTGCCTATTAAGAACTGCTAATAGCCTTGTAAGTAATTAATTAATTTTGAAACAAACATAGAATTAGACCTACTGTAACATACGTATTATGTATGTTACACGTAGAACAGTAGCTAGCAGGATGATCCGGCGACCAATCTGCGCCGTTTGCGTTTAATCCCTTCTGTCTGTGCGCGCCCGTAATGCGGGATTACCGCGCTAAATAAACGAGTGCCTAATGAGAATTAACGCAATGCGAAGAGTTGACGTGTTCAGAAATAGTTACTAGAAAGTGTAACTTTACGTGGAGTATTAGAACCTTTTGGATCATTATAGACTGGTACTAAACCTTTTCTATAGAAAAAAATATACCATACTAAAGCTAAGCTAGAATGAAGTATGTTAATATCAGCTAGGTGAATGTTTCAACGCTAATTTTCTAAGACCATCTCTTAATTGCTTCTTAGGGAGAATTCACACGAACCACAACCACACTTCATCGCAGCGACAAGAAGTGGTCAACCAGTGGTAACATGTGAATAGAGTCGCTGCAGTTTCTTGCAGTTGCGTTGTGATAACTACAAAATATCGATGTGGTTGCGATGTGGTTACGTAGTGGCTGACAGGCAGATCGATTCCGGCTTTGTTGGATTTGGCGGCAAATTGTGGTCCGTGTGAATTAAATTATTCACTGACATACAAATAAGTGCCCGCCCACTTTTGTTGTCGTGGTTGGGTTGTGGTGTAGTTGTGGTCGTGTGAAAAATGCTTTACAGGACTCGCGGAGAATAGTGTGTAGGTCTATTATTTTCCTCAGATATTAAGTCGAAGGACTGAAAGCAGAAGTAAAAGTCTACTGAAATTAGCAGTGCGTTATTGCAGACATCATAGTGAACCCCGTTACACATTACAATGTTTGCAGTTACGATCGGTTTCCCTAACGCGTTACTGCCCCTTTAGGATCGACTAGCACGAACGTATTTACATAATGTTTGCACCATTGCAATCCGTAGCTAGCAACATTTACGATACAGAAAGCAGCAGCACTGTACAATAATCCCCAATGTGTTAATAACCATAACGATAACCGATGTTAAATTATTTGATCACATATTATGAAGTTTTGTTTTGTTTTCAAACCTCGAGTATGATGTCTTCTGATTTGTAATTTATGGTGATCCCGGTGATCCGTCAGAGTTCTAAACGCAAGTACGTAGTTAAATTCTAATAATCTTACTATATATATAAATATTACTATATATATATATAATCTTAATCGTGAGGAGCTCGTGGCTAAATAATTACAGCCGCATAGACCGATCTTCCGGGTTAAGCCACGCTTGCCGAGGTTGGTCTGTGAATGGGTGACCATTTACCATAGCGAGTTTCCTCCGTGCCTCGGAAAGCACGTAAAGCCGTTGGTCCCGGCTGTCATTTGTAGATCTTTGACAGTCGTTACTGTTGGTCAGAAGCCAAGAAAGTCTGACAACCAGTCTTACCAAGAGTATCGTATTACCCAGTTACTGGGTTGTGGAGGTCTGATAGGCAGTCGCTCCATGTAAAATACTGATATTCAGCTGCATCCGGTTCGACTGGAAGCCGACCCCAACATAGTTGGGAAAAGGCTAGGCAGATGATGATATATATAATCTTAATATTGTTGGCAAATGTGACTTTGATGAATGTTTTCATATTAATTAAGTACCAAGCTCAACTCTTGTGGACGGATTTTATGTATATTTTAAACTAATTCTTTAAAATATATTCCATTTGTTCGGATTTAGACCGTGACTCCTAAATTCACAACACACCTAAAATCCTTCCACAAAGTAATTCAGTGACGCAACACACATCTCTTCAAACAAACCTTGTCTTATTAACAAACTTGTTAATTCCAAGCCAACTGCCACTCGATGAGTAAACAATACCATCCTCCATCTTCCTTCTCCCTCGCACGTATGTTAATTTAACCTAGTTTCGTAAATTAGACCACTTTGGAGCTCCGTAGAACGTTCTAAGCGTTCTTGCGATAGTATTTTCTGTGAAAACAGACAGACAGTGGCAGCGGCAGTCTTAGTGAGGCTGATACGAGAGATCTTTGTTCATTTGTTTGGAGTGAGAACAAGTCTGATCGTTTTATGCTAATGGCTTTAATGAGGAATTGAAGATCGTTATGAGACATTTCTGCATACTGATGAGCGTTTAATTGAAGAAAAGTTTACTTTAGGACTTGTTCTGTATAATATGTAGAATTGAAGTGGAGTATTATGAAGAGTTTCTTCAAGAATTTACCTACTTCAGACATTAACAACGAAAATTATTCACTAAGAAGCCAACATTTATCGATGTTCACGTATTAGGTACTTGCAATACTTGTCATCCTCATAACATAGCCTGTACACGCGGTATAAACTACAGTATCAGCGCTAAATGGCCATTATCATAGTTTTTCACCTGGACAAATGCACAGTGGTGTCATCTAGCACTTGAGTACAGAAGGTTCATCCCATACAGTGTGCGCTAGGAGTTCAGTGACACATCGACGTAGAATGAAACAAAATGTTGTTAATATTCAGTTTTACAGCTTCAAGTGCGAGCATATCACAGATTTATGGAATAAGAACTAAAGCTTATCCTAGCGGCCCAAATGTCAAACTCAATGACTGACCGTACTAGTACGAGGAGGCTCTGATGGCTGGTACAAAAATAGGAAAGCAGCCGAGAGCATCTAAAAAGAATGGCTGGCTCTGTAGTCACAAATCTTGGTTGGATACTGCGGTTTGTGCAATGTGCATCATTCTCTTATCGGAAGTCGCCTGTGCCCTATGGATTGCAATTATGTAGCCACTAGTGTATGTGTGTTCTTATCGTGTGTTGTTAAAAGCGGGCCTTCTGCAATTTCTAAGTTTCGCCTAATTAGTAGCACCTCAATAAAAGAGTGTGAACACACAAGTGGGTCACCAGGTGAGAATGAACTGGGGTAGGTGCCAAATATTTGTGTTGCGACTGTATGCGCTACTTTAATTCGCTCCAATTCTCCCAATGTGAGGATGAGGATCCCGATTCCCTGAGATACTTCCAAGCGTTTTGGCGGAGATGTTTAGATTAGCTAGACCGGGATACGAAGCGAGTAATTGTATGTAGTTACTATTTCATTTTACCTGAGTAGTGCATCGTAGAACAACGATGGGATCTGTTTATAGGGAAGTTTGGCTAATCTTTTCATACATTTTGATTCTCTTAAAATAAATTTGGGTGGTCGTTGACGAAACTCATATTAATGAGTCTTCAAGTTCATGCTATTTTGAATTCTATTGACATTTTTTTTAAATGCGTAGTCATTTTTCAAGTTACTTAGAGCCCCCAAGAGATCATGTAGTTTCGGACTCATAAATAGTAAAGTTTATTAAGACGACACCTAACATCCTGGTCCAGCCTCCACATAATCTAAGCTTCAGAGTAAACCTCTTTGAATAACACAACTGGTCCGCGAGCACTCGGCCACCTGCTCTGCAGGAAGCGGGGCATGAGGGGAGTGGGCGAGGGGTGTCCCCAAATGTGTCAACTTACACATCTGTGCAATTGCATTATTTGAGCGTCTCGTCTTACTTCCATGTTGTGACATATCACAAAAAGATAGAACTGTAGTTATTGAAAACATCAACTAATTTGGCTTGGCGTTAGCTAACTGTTGTTGTCACAATAAAAATATAATTCTGTCTTGATTTCATTCTCTCCAAGGCTATTATATTCGTATACGGTATTCAGTGTTTATAGGTACCTAGTATAATTTGGTTTTTGAATGTAATTATTTTTATATGTATAATTATTAAAAATTTATAGTAGGAGATACATACGAGGCTTCCATGGTCGCGTAAAGCGTATAGCCTCGACAAAAAAATGTATTTTTGCCAGGTAATTGTTCTTCCGCAACTTAAGGAATCCAGATTATCATAGTAAAGTGGTTTATACTTGTTATTATTGAGCACACTTATTGCTGTTAATGACTGGTAATCTACTCCGGCTCTTTTTATAACACCCAGGTGAAAATATTGCATCGTGGGGGCGCCCATGCCTTATGGTATGGTGCAAACTTCGTCCGTGGGCCCCACCACTGACCCAGAGTCTCCGACCTCAGCTTCTGGAGGGAGTGGTGATCGCTCTGTTTCCTTCGAGGGCAGAGCATACGCCACTGCTAATGGTTCCGCCTTACCCGTGGGCGTGCATGGGTCCTGGTTCTTTAGGTTCTCGGGCCCCGACTGGTGGGGCTCTTGAGCGCATGTTGCGAGCGGGGCCATTTTCCGCTCCGGTGGAAAACCGACAAGCTGGTCCTGCTCAAAAAGGAGGGGCGCCCCGCAGACTCGTCGTCTGCGTACCGCCCCATCATGTTGCTGGACGAGGTGGGCAAGCTCTTCGAGAGAGTATTTGCAGACCGCCTCATCACGCACATGACCGGGTTGGAGCCGGATCTGGCGGAGAATCAGTTCGGCTTCCGCCAGGGGCGCTCCACCGTGGACGCAGTCATGCGCGTGAGGGCTCAGGCGGAGGAAGCAGTTACCCGGGGCGAGGTCGTCTTGGCGGTGTCTCTAGACATCGCCAACGCCTTCAACACCTTGCCCTGGAGTTGCATAAGAGCGGCACTGGAATACCATCGGGTGCCGACCTACCTCCACCGCATTGTCGGGGCCTACCTGACGCAGAGAGCCGTCATCTACCCGGGGCGGGGAGGATGGGGTCGGCGAGAGATATCGTGCGGTGTTTCACAGGGATCGGTCCTGGGGCCGCTCCTGTGGAACATAGAATACGACAGGGTGCTTCGCGGTGCGTTCCTCTGCGGCGTCGGCGTGACTTGCTACGCCGACGACACGCTGGTCACGGCGCGGTGGAGGACGCACCGCGAGGCAGCCCTACTGGCTACAGCTGTATACACGACAAAAAAAGGTGAAAATATTGGATAGCTAATTCACAAGGTATCAAAACTCAGAAGCTTTTAAATAATTAAATTATAATTTGTAGCAAACTAAATACCTGTACACCTTGTACGTATGAATATGAATATATACCACATGACCACACTGCACTGTAACGGCTGGTCCGCTTAATCTTACGTAAATTGGTTCGTGAGCGGCGAGCTCCTCCGCGGATCTAAAACGTCTCACTCGACCAGGATCCTGTAGAATATACAGTGTGATCGAAAACAGTGGCAAAATTTAAATAAAATATCTAAACAATATAATGTTATTTACATTTACGGGCAAATAGGAATTAAGTAAACCTAACCTTAACTTTCTAAAAAAAATGTGTTTATTAATTTCAATAGTCAGTATATGAACTTGTCCTTTAAATGATAGCCCTTTCAGAAGGAGCTCTACTACTATTAACTAATGCTAATTAATTCACTAAAAGTTTATCATTACTTGTATCTTTGACACTAACGGTTACTCTGCATTTCGGAGACATTTAGCTAAATTAAATATTTGACAGTAAACATTCCAGATTGTAGTCCATGTACATACAAAAGGTAGTCTATTCCAGTTTAAATATCAACGTAATCCGTTAAGGTATGGAACGGTAACTTAGGTTTTTTCTTTACCTCTTAAAACTGTTGTTTTATGGTATTTTTTTTAATTATTGTTGTAGCGTTTTCCTACAGAACGTATACAAACAAAAAGACTTCCATCATTCAAGACAGACTAGTTCTCGTAAAAATATCGAGTACTTATTACATTTTGAGATTATAAAGTGTTTCTGTCTACATTCAAGCTTGTGGGTGTAATACGATTGCTTCAACATAATCGGGTTAGTGTCGCACGCTCATGATACAGGCGCAATCAGTGAGGCATCCCCTGTGATTAAAACATTACAAGAATATTATGTTGACTTGATACGAATAAATGCATCATAAAAACACAAGTTTATTTTTGTTAGTAAAACTCAACAAAATTGAACAGTGACAATTGTTCTTGTAATGCAGCTTACAACTGGCGAGGCGTAAGCGGAGCTTTGCATTTATGTGAGTGCACATAGAATCGATTGACAAAAAGCAGTATAAATCGGTTTAAACCAAGCAAAGGAAGCGTCTGCATTTATTCTCATACAAATGCAAAGCTCAGCATAGGCCTCGCGGACGGTACACGCCTAGCAGAGGAAGGCCAAGGAACGTTTGTCATTTGTTTAATTAATTACCTAGACCAAACTTTGTTTAGTATGAATCCGTTTTCATTCGGTATTTATCGGTATTTTGAGTCCCGTTCTTTGACGTTCGTTGGTTAGGTATGTACGCTGTATTAAAGACTACTTCAAGATCCTAAAATTAATATCAAGACTACTGGACTAGACTGGTCTTGATATCACTTTTAGGATCTCTTTTAGGGTTTCAAATACCACAGACCACTCACTATGACTGATGAATATTGTGATCTTGACATGTATTATTTTATAACTTGGGTGCTACCTATAAATAGTCTTATCAACGTAATATAGGCAGTTAGTTTCAAATTCTGAGGTCATATTCGTCCATAGCCATCAAATTCACGTATAATCTTTTATAGCGTTCAAAACACAAGATCCTTCATCCTATCTCCAGTGTCGTATCCTCCATATTATGGTGGTGTAATCTTAACAAGGTTTGTATCGTCCGGTGAGCCGGTCTCGTAAGCCCGCTTCTGCGGCATCGCGTCGTCGTCGCTGCCAGTAAACCAATTTGGCCATTTTAATACGGTTTGCTGCAGGCGAGCCTTTGAACGAATACACCTTCGATTATTGTGTTACTAAAGATCTTACAGTTTTCTAAGAGTTGCTTGTTTTGCTTGTTTATAGGCTTAGTAGAAGCCTACAGTTGAGTTAAGGTACGTTATTACTGTTATAATTCGAACAATGTTTAAAACGCTGGTGTTTCCTTAATTTGCTCTACAGATTTATTGAGATGCGAGAGGTTTCGGTATGGACGATAGGTAATATTGCTGTACAGAGTAGTATGTTGACCATCACACATCACTCACAAAAAACACAAAACTAGTAATAAGAAAATAGACACCTCACGATCGCATGCATTTTAATTGAAAAAACAAAATCTACTTTAGCAAACACACCGAATGATTTCAATCGCCACTGTTGATTCGAACATTGAAAATTGCCCGTTAAAAACACATACAGGTATATTAATTTAGCCTAAACAAATAAATAAACATTCGCTTGAAAGCCGCTGGTATCGGAACGACATTAATTCCGTACAACGATATTTGCATTGGTCTGATAATAAGCGCCTGCGTTAATATTAATGTATCGAATGATAACGTGGCTCACGATATGGGGACGTATGTGTGAAAGGTATTCAGCAAGAGCATGAAAGAAAAGTTATGTCAAGATAAATAAAATAGCCATTGTGATGGTTGTGGGATGACTGATAGAAACAATAGTACGTGAGTCATCTGCATTTATACGAGTGTTTGCAAGTCAGTGAGTGATAAGTGGTATATCGGTACTGGTAGGTATTCTGTGCGTACTACACTGCCTGTGGAAGCACAGGCCGAGAGAGATATCGACAGGGTCGGATATATCTGTGTGTTCCTGTGTTCACTAAATTGCTTGTCAAGTGTGTGCCAATACGAATGTCTTCAGACGATCGTTTGTCGTATTCGTTTATGTTGAAACGCACGTTAGCGCAGGTCATGGCCCTTTTACCCGTGTCTTGTATTTGTTGCGATCAAAATGTATACAATAACAACAATAAATTGTAAAACTAAGTATCCTCAACATTTGTGCCGGGTATGCATATAGTGTAAATCCCGCGGCGAACAAACACGCCGATGCTGGATAAATAATTATAAATCGTGAAATAATAATAATTTCACATTTCTGTTATTACTATTGCGTCCAGCTTTTACCTGAATGTATTGTGTTCAACAATAATGTGGGAACATTGCTATTCTGTGGCCTAAGCCTTATTAAAATTACATTAATACCTATTGGAGTGACTGCCTCGTTGATCTAGCGACCAGCAAGCGCGACTACTGAACGTGAGGTCCTGGGTTCGATCCCCAGGTCGGGCAATGTGTTATTGGGTTTTTCCGTCTGGAATTTCTTAGTGGCAGCCCGAAGTCTGGATTTGTGCCCGGTTGATGGTAATAGGCTCGCCCCCTATTACATGGAACTTGAAACATAACCTCGGAATGTGGGTGTACTATACACCTCTGCCCAACCCTTCAACGAATACAGGCGTGATGTTATGTTATGTAATATTGAAGTCATCTTTCAGTCAGTCTAAAAGTGAGTTTACAAACTCTACATATTTAACACAGAAAAATTGTCACCTCACCTTCACACACCGAGGAATGGAGGATAGCGTAGACCAGTTACAGACTTTGAGATAGTAATGATGACCTGTCATAGATATTAGTTGAACAACTTAACAGATCTTCTGAAGTATGAAGGTTCGTTCAGATTACGCTATAGCAAATATTGTATAGCACATTGATATCGTTCAGCATACATTTTATATGGACACGTTCACAAAAGGCTATACTATAAAGAATGGGCTTGCTGTACGTGGTTAACTTGAGCGATTCTCAGAACTATATCATATGATTCTCCGGTCACCGCCTCACTTCTACCCCGTCCATCGCCCGACGGATCGCCGTCAAATAACTTGCTGTACATAGTAAACCGGCTTTCGATATAGCGTATAGTGTGAACGTCATGCTATAAAACTATAGCTTATAACGCAATATGCTTTCCTATACATATAGCGAAATACAACACATACTATACAGCACAACTTCTATTCGTTAGGCTGATCACAGATGGCATACTAAATTGCTCCAGACAGTTGATCGCTATTTGTTTTTAGCTGCAGCAATCGTTTGGTGTAGGTATGCAGCTACCGTCTTGATCGCTCGAGCGACCGTCCTGTGGCTTGGTACACCGCGCACACTCTTGATTGCTTTGACCACCGCTTTTCTGACTCACTAAATCGTGTTTCCAGATATAAAATGGCCTGTGTACGGGCAGCTTTATAGACATTCACCCATACAATACTTGATTTCAGTAACATACGATCAGCACGGAAGCCACAAAGCTACGAGGCCTCTATATATTGATACATTGTATAGTGTGAATAGACTGAATGGCTTATCTACTGGAACAAGGAGTAATTAACTACGGAATTAGATTAATTCTGTGTTTGTATGCAAACACCTCGTGACGTAATGAGTACATGTACCTGCTAGAAGTGTGTTAGCGTTGATAGAATAGTTAACAGACACTATTTATGCTTTTAAAAAACTCTTGGCCTTCTCTCAATACAAAGTTTTTCGAACTATTTATCACTCTGATAGCATTTTCCGTTCCCGCTAAATGCAATTACGGAAATAAATTGCAATAGCTGCAGAATCGGAATACAAAGTATTTTAGGTGTTTTGAACCCTGATTTGGTCGAGTCATCATATATCATCATATATAATAATAAATCAATTTCAAATAATGTCAATTTAACATTATCTAAAATTAATTCACCTCTATAAAGCAATGTGGGAGGATTACAGTGCACTAACAGTAATGTGATATCAGGAAACCACAAAACGTTCGATGTCGAGAGGAAAATCCTCGAACAATGGATATTGTGCCATCATTTATGTTATAGCATTTGAAATTATTTCAAATGCAAAGCATTGTTTATCCACTAGATAGTGGATAATCTCCTCATAAAAAACTACAAATTGGAACGGTGGATTGAAATTCGACTTTTCGTTAATTCCTGTTCATAATTTTGACGACACGTTTGGTGTAGTAGCTTAGCGATTGGCTTCTGCGCTACGGGTCGTGGGCTCGATTCCCACACGGAACAAAAATTTGTATGGCCTACAGATGGTTGTTTCGGGTCTGGGCGTTTGTGTATGTGAGATTTGTGTTTCTAAACGTAAATATAATATTTATTATACGTAAATATTTTTTTAAGGTAATGCCCAACACGCTGTTTGAGCGGGTTGGTGACTTGCAGATTGAAAGGTAGTTCGGTGACGGACCATTTTCTTGTAATGTTAGGCAAGTTTTATTTATTTATTTTGAACTTTATTCATTCAATCTAACTTATTTAATACATTTTGAAATATTTCTATAAAAAACAAAAAACACTTAAAAATATAAAAATAGTAGCCCACCGGCATCGGGAACAGGGTCCAAGCTGCTGGTGGTCAGGGCCACAGAAAGAGGAACCTTGTAACAATACGCGCCGTGTCCAGGAGTACCGCTTTCTGTATGAAGCCTTTGATCCAGCTGCCTAACGAGAGCCTCATTAGATGTTGGTCGAGGCTCTTGGCTATTAAGCCGATGGCTGTAACGACTATCGGTACAACAACTACTGTATCAATCTCCCACATATTTATTATGACTCTCCTACGACTTATTCACTAATACACATACTAATCAATTATGAGGATTTTGATGATGGTGAACTCGTAACTTACAGGAGTGCACAGCACTTTAGTAAGTTAAGTTAGTTGGATAGTCATCCATCAGTTAGGTATTAGAGCTTCGTTGGTTACTGAATGCACCCCGTATGGTCAAGGCATTGATTAGTTGATCGTTCTTTATTTATTTTGGGAAGTATCTAATGTTTAAGTTTACGATGCAGTGATCATACCTATTCAAACATGATAAACAAACGTATTACCTGTACTCATTTAACCTGCACTAAAACAAGAACATAAACATGAAGTAAAAGTTAATTAACTTGGTTGCTTTAACGAATATATAAAACAAACGTATGCGCCATTATCTCCGCGAGATGGCGCCCGCATCGACTCTGTATGTCGCTGACATGCGACGCGTAATCATCAACCTATTGTTTTTTAAACCTCTACGCAAAAAGAGTGGTGTTTTAAGTTTGAAGCTAATGTCTGTTTGTCTGTGTGTCTGTCTGTCTGTGGCATTGTAGTTCCGAAACGAACAAATTAATTTCAATGCGTTTTTTTGTTTGAACGCTACTTTAATCGGATAGTTATAGGCTATAGTTGATGGAAATCGGATCAGCCGTTGCAAGATAATCAGCTCTTTTCATAGTCGATGTAGAGATCTCTGCCATATAATGTATAATAATAATAAAATAAAAATCTTTATTGATACAAAAACCTTTGACATTGCTTAGGACTAGGATACATAAATTGATAAAGTAAAGGTCATACGGATAAGGTAAACCCTAACTCCTAAACTAGGTGATCCTGTGACTTAGGAGTTAGTGTATGTATATTTATTTCACGTTTGATTTGAAATTTCTAATATACTTATATGCAAATTTAATGCTAGTATACCATTAGGGTACCATTGAGCTGATTTGATTGATGGTTTAGATTAAATGTTTGTTAACACTACTCACTCCAAGAATAACTGATGGGGTAGACCCATCGATTTTGCTTCATGACTTGTTTTGAAAAGGACTTAGAAGATGGCTCAGGATGGCGATAAGAATTCCGCAACGACTAGTTGTAGAACCATTGTGTTTGAGCTCGTATGAATCGTTTTGGAAAGCACTTTTTCACCGCATTGGTAAGAATCGCTAACGAGGATCGACAGCCACATAACAAAGAAGGGGGTATTTTTTTTTAAATTTATTAGTCAGAATACATAATGTATTCGTTGATCTAAACGCTCAGTAAATATCACGAACCAAGATCGCGATTCTAATATATCATGATTATATTTTTTCTGTCTGATACGTCATCCCAGCAATTGCTAACAAAAATGTTCAATTACACATTCATCAGTTACTATTTTCTTCAAATTATTCTTCTCTAGTTTCGGTACGAGCTATACGAGAATAGGTCATGCCGTGACAAAGACAAAAGATTATCCAGTCAGTAAGGTTGGTAGCGGGGCTGACTGCTCATGGTGGGCCGGACATACCACTGGACTGGACTGTCAATCGCGGAGGGTCTTTTAATGCACTCTATTTTTTCCCTCATTATCGTCAAACTATTATCATGTTGTAGTAGAAAATATTCTTTGACATACATTACATATTTATCATACGTAGCAATGATAACGTTTTTCGGCCAATTTTCACGTCCAATATGTGAAGCGACAAAAACTATCTTATTACCGTACACAACGTCGTTACAATATTAAGGCACACCAGACCACAAAATAAGAGAAGGTCCAATCTATACAAGGTGCGTTTAAAAACTCACGCACGAGTTGACGTCAAACGAATCAAAAGTATTATTGCAATCTGCGACTGAAGTGCTTCAAGGCTAACCCATCCCATTTCTAATATCTAATCACATTAATCAGCGTCAATTCACAAAACGCTGAATGTTTTTAGACACACTTATCCACATAACCTATGAAATCATGTGCTTTTAGCTGCGAAAGCATTTTACAACATGCGTAAGCGTGCTAATGCATGCGAAAGTTGTGATGTGTGCCCGTTTTTATGAGTGAAATGCGAATTGATTCTGATAAGTGTGTTTAGTCCTTTAAACCGTTTGATTCCCGAAGAAGAAAAGGCCACCGCCTCTTAACCGTGTTCAAACCGTCTGTAAATCGAAAAACTTCGCTAAACCGATCTCTTCCGAACTGAGTGCTTAATCAAGACCACGAATTTTTATTAGTAATGCAGTAAAAAATATCTTTAAGCTGACGCAATAAGTGTGAGTGCCGTGAAAATGTCCGACTGCCATTGGTTTTTTGATCAAGTACATCGATAACTAATTACTTAGTTTGTGTTTTACTGTAATTGTAGAAATATTACCCCTATGTTTTTTCGTTTTAGTGGTCAATGACAGGCATGACATATACAATGACATATACAGCCGTGGACATTCACGGGATGATGTATGCTTCTTTTTACCCATCCCGCATTAAAAAAGGGTTATTTTTAGGTAGACAATATCCAAAAGTCATTCCCAAGGTTGAGTTTTCTGTGCATTCCTAGTTAATACATACATCGTCAATGTTGTAAATGCGTTTGTGTGTGTGCGTGTGCGAGAGGCTCGCGTCATGTCGGCGTCATCGATCCACTCACATCCAATTATTCATGTATGTACATAGTTATGTGCAATGAAGGTGCCATGCGATTGCTCTTCATGAGACTGGATAAAGTCTCTGAGAGTTTTGGCTTTATCCGACTTTGTTGGAGCTTTTGCCAGTATGTTCCTGGACTTATAGTCGATCATCTCTTCTCATTTTCTGAAAGAAACATTTATTTGATCACCACATTCATTAGGTGTTTTGAAGGACATCACACAATATGATAAAAATGCTGCGATCCGTATGCTGTCTTTTTACTTACTTGGCGGTCAGAAATCATCATCTTGTCTAAGGGGATTATTGAAATTTAATAAGTAAACACACTATGGATATCCTAGTTCTGTTTTAGAGTGGGGTTCAACATATCCTCAGTCATCTGTTGCAGTTAATTTAATGTTTCTCCATTCTTACAGTACCCCACACGCATGGTCACCGTACATGCAGTTTGGGCGCACCATACCAACATAATGCGCTGCACACGTACGCGCAAACAACGTGTCGTGTCCGCACGTATCTTCAAGCTTAGTCGGAAGGAGCTGGCGTCTTGTGGACTGGTGACGGATTTATACGGGATTCAGTTACGTGGGTCAGTAGGCACACTGAAACTATATTCTAAGACTTGCTAAGAAATATTTTATATTGTTGCCGCGAATGTTATTTTAGACTTCTTGTTGCCCGCGGCGTAACTCGCATAACTAAGGGAACTTCTGCATGTGGCGAAATAAAAAGTATGTTAAGTGTTAATCCAGGACATGATATCATTAAAAATTATTTAGCTGTCTATTCGTGTTTGAGTAACAAACATCCAAACATTTTCAAAAACTGTCATTTTTATAATATTAGTATGATAATTTGAACACCAATGCTTGGAAAGGCAGTGGTTGGAAATAAGTTACCATGATGATGACAATGAAGCAGAGTGATGTCTTGATAGTGAAGCTTTGATATCAGCAGCTGCTATTTAATACGTGATTGTATAATAAAATCAACTGTCTAATAATATTTTTGTATGAAGTAAAACCTACCGTAGGTACCAAAAAGTGTTTCGATAAGTAGAAAACTTTTAATAATAGTCATGAAAAAAACTATGGTTCATATGTGATAGGTTGGCAAGCAGGCCTTCGGCCTATCTGATAGGAAGTGGTTACTGCCACCTATTCACCTACAACGCAACAACAATTTTATCGGATGGTTGACGTGTTGTCAACCTTAGAGGCAAAGTTGGAAGTCTTGTGTGTGTGGTATCTGTGTAATAATTATAAGTAGCGGGTAGGCCGCAAATAAACAGTTGGTTCGTTGACTTGTTGTTTCCCTAGTGAGCTCCCGAAATTATCCTTTAAATACTACTGGCGACGAGGAAAACTGTGCAAAAATATCACTAATAGTTTGTGTATCAATAACCCTGATTGTCAAGTGATAATAAAATGCCGATCGGAAAGATTGAACAATTCGATTTATCGAACAAAAAATGGTTGGCATACATTCGACGCGTGGAACAATTTATAATGCTCAATGAAATCAAACCAGGATTACAAGTGGCCACATTAGTGACGTTAGTGGGCGAAGCCACTTATGATCTGATGTGTGATTTTTGTGCGCCGGACAATCCGGAGACCAAAAGTTTTCAGGAGCTAGTGGACATAGTTGGCGACCATCTCGAACCAAAGCGCTCTGAGATAGCTGAGCGGCATGTGTTTAGAATGAGACGTCAAAATAGCGGTGAAAGTCTGAGCGATTATTTGCAAGTCCTCAAACATCTGGCCAGTACGTGCAACTTTAAAAGTGGTCTCGAGGAAAACCTCCGAGACCAATTTGTGTCTGGTCTTGTGAGCGATGACATGAGATCGCGGCTGTTTGCCGAGCCGACACTGACGTACAAGAGGGCGGTGGAGTTGGCCTTCGCACTCGAAGCGGCTGACCGGCACGCTCAAGCGAGCGGTACGTGCAGCGGAGCAACGCCTGCGGCATCGACGAGTTGCGGAGCGACCGAGCCGATGCACCGGCTCGCGATGGGACGTGGAACGGCGCGCGCTGCAACCGGCAGCAGCGGCAGCAGCATCGAACGAACGCGCTCCTCCGCAGCGCCCGTGAACGTGACACAGCGCGCTCCGCAACAGTCTTGTTGGCGGTGCGGAAAGGGTCATCGAGCAATCGTGTGTCGTTTTAAAAATTACTCATGTGACGTTTGCGGGCAGAAAGGTCATCTCAAAGCGATGTGCAAACGAAATCCCCGTCAGGGCGAAGTGCGATCGTCGGGGGGAGGTCAAAATTATATTGATAATAGTGACAGTGATTCGGATTTAGATTTGTATAATCTAAATGTGTGTAATAATAGTGATAGGCCATACAATGTGTGCGTGAAAGTTAACGGTAAGGCGATAACGTTCGAGTTGGACACTGGCAGTAAGTTGTCTGCAATTAGTACTTGTTCATATGATGCACATTTTAAGGCATTACCGCTTATCTCTAAGGATGTTTGTTTACATTCTTATAACGGCACTCGGATTGAAGTGGTCGGTTATATATTTTAGTTAATGTGGAGATCGGGACACACTCGGCGAGAAATTTAAAACTATTTGTTATTAAAAATGGTGGACCTCCTATAATGGGAAGGTATTGGTTGAGTAAATTAAATATTGACAACATTAAAATTACCGAAATGATGATGAGTTTATCAGACGACAAATTAGTCGATAGCTTGAAAAAGGAATTTCCCACCGTGTTTGCCCCGGGTCTTGGAACATGTACCAAGCAACTTTCATTAAGACTAGGCGACATGACTCCCGTTTTTATCAAAGCGAGATCATTACCGCTAGCATTACGTAAACCGGTTGAATTAGAGTTACAACGACTCGAGGCAGAGGGTACTATTCGTAAGGTGGAGTACTCAGATTACGGGACACCAATTGTACCAGTAATTAAGAAATCGGGTGAAATTCGTATCTGTGGCGATTATAAAGTGACAATTAATCCAAAGCTAATTCGCGACCCGTACCCTATGCCACGAATTGAAGAGTTGTTTGCCGCCTTAAGTGGCGGCGAACTGTATTCAAAAATCTTACACACGCGTACCAACAACTATTTTTAGATGACAATTCACAGGCTTGCAGTGCGATAACGACACATATAGGCACCTTTGTTTACCTGCGTACTCCGTTCGGTTTGACGTGCATTCCAGAAAAATTCCAAAAATTTATGGAAGAGACACTAAGGGGATTGAAGGGCACTGCAGTGTTTTTGGTGGCGGTCACAGGTGCCACCAAGTCCGAACACGTTGCTAATCTAAGGGCTGTATTATCTCGGCTGCGTGAAGTCGGTTTGCGAATTAAACTTAAGAAGTGTAGTTTTATGAAAGCAAGCATTACATATTTAGGCTTTATTATTGATAGACAGGGTTTGCATCCAGACCAAAACAAAATTAAAGAAATTGTGGATGCACCCCCACCAGAAGATTTGACTCAGCTGCGATCATTTCTTGGTATGATAAATTATTATGCCAAGTTCATACCGCAGCTGAGTACTATATTACATCCGTTGCATAGTTTATTGCGTAAACAAAGTGTTTGGGTCTGGTCAGCAGATTGTGCAAAGGCTTTCCAAGAAATAAAAGCAGCTATTCTAAGTAGGAAGGTTTTGGTGCACTATAATCCTAAACTACCTTTAGTGTTAGCCGTTGATAGCAGTTCATATGGTATCGGCAGCGTGCTATCACATCGTTTTCCAAACGGCGACGAGCGCCCTATTTGTTTTGCGTCACGTACGTTAAATGCGGCTGAACGATCTTATAGTCAGCTAGATAAAGAGGCGCTCGCGATTATTGCTGGTGTGATCAAACACCACCAGTATATTTATGGTCGCCATTTTATAATAAAAACCGACCATAAGCCATTAACTTTTATTTTTGGCCCAAAATTTGGATTGCCGCAAACGGCAGCAAGTAGGCTGCAAAGATATGCCACCAGGTTGGCATCCTATGACTTTGAGATTGAGTTCGTCAAATCGAGCGAAAACTGCAATGTCGATGCACTGTCGCGACTGCCGCTGCCCTATGAACGTAAATATTGTGATGATCTGGGTTCGGTATCATATCTTAATTATGTCGAGGAATCGATTCCAATCAGTGCAAAAGAAGTGATTTCATGGACACAAAAAGACAGCGTTTTAAATAAAATTAAAAATTATCTTATCACAGGCTGGCCTTCAAAAATAACATCAGAGTTTGAAAAGCCCTATTTCAACCGAAAAGATAGTTTAGTTTTGGATCGTGGTTGTATTCTGTATAATCACCGAGTAATTGTGCCGGAATCTTTGAGAAAACCAATTCTTGCCGAACTACATCAAGGACATTTAGGGGTAGTTAAGATGAAAAATATAGCAAGGAGTTACGTTTACTGGCCTACATTGGATGTCGAAATTGAAACTCCCGCGAAAGACTGTAGTGCATGTCGCCAGCAGCGTGATGCACCCCCACGTTCCTTACTACATCCGTGGGAGTTCCCAGCACGCCCCTGGCAAAGAGTGCATGTCGATTTCGGTGAATTTCAGGGTAAACATTATCTCGTTACTGTGGACGCTCACAGTAAGTGGATCGAGGTGCAGAAAATGTCGGGCACAAACGCCACGGCGACTATAGGTAAACTCAGGGAATTATTCGCTCGTTTTGGTCTTCCCTCACAGGTAGTGAGCGACGGTGGTCCGCCTTTTAGTTCGGCAGAGATAGCATTTTTTTTTAAAAAAAAACTTCATCACTCACACGATTACTAGTCTCTATAGACCGGCGGGTAACGGAGCGGCTGAGAACGCGGTGAAGTTAGTGAAGCGCGCCATGAAGAAGGCTGCGCACGAGAGGGTTGACGTTGATATGGCAGTCACAATTTTTTTATTCCAATATCGGAATTGTGAACACGGGACTACAGGCGTTGCGCCGGCTGAGGCAATGCTCGGCAGGCGGCTCCGTGGTAGGTTGGACGTGCTGCGTCCGAGTTCCGAGCACGCCAGCGAGGAAGCGGCGGCCCGCGCCGCATGCCATAGGCCGGGCACCGAACGTCACGCCGCGCTCGGCGACCAGGTGCTAGCGCGAGATTACCGTGCACGCGCGGACAAGTGGGCGCCGGCCGTGGTCACCGCGAGAGAGGCACCGCTCACATATCGAGTGCGTTGTGAAGACGGTAAAGAGTGGAAAAGACACATTGATCAATTGCTACCGGTTGGGAAGTCTCGTTCCACTTTACGGCATTCCGTGTTCACACCCGATGACTCAGATCACGTTAATATAGACGATAAATTTGAGGACGCGATCGGGGACAATAATACCGATAGCCAGGATAGGAAAACGGAATTTACGAAGTCTCCAAAAATTATTTTTAATGCACCACAAGTCCCAAATCAAGAAGTTCAAATACCGAAACCAGGTCAGTTTTCTGATAGCAATGAGACTCCTGAGAAGTCAAGTATGCGCTCAAAGCGCGCGTGTACTTTAATTAAAAAGAAGTATAAGTACTAATAGCTATTTATATCTACTTGTTAAACTACTATAAGTACAGATTGTTTTGCTAACTATGAATGGATACAATGTGTGTTTTTAGTTCATTTATATGTTTATCTTTGTCTTGTATACACTACTACATATTATGTATAGACTAGTCGGTATTTGGCCCTAGTTTTGTTTTATATGTTTCACTCAGGTATATTGTTTTTTTTTGTATTGATTTATTAGTAACTTAAACCTGTAAAATGCACAAGTAGTCACGAAAACTATTACCCTTGTAACTATTTATTATTCCTACAAAACTATAAGCAGTTAATTTGCTGTGAGTATTGTATTCTTGCATAATTTACATAACAGTTGTTTTCACAACGATTAAAGTGAATAGAATAATTAGATCTATAGGTACTACGTATTGTAATTCCAAATTCGTTTTTTAGGAGGGGACGTGTGGTATCTGTGTAATAATTATAAGTAGCGGGTAGGCCGCAAATAAACAGTTGGTTCGTTGACTTGTTGTTTCCCTAGTGAGCTCCCGAAATTATCCTTTAAATACTACTGTGTGCTTGTAGTTTCACCGGCACCCATACCCTTCAAATCGGACCACAGCAACACTGCTTTACAGCAGGAATAGGTACGATCATAGTACTTCTCCGGGCGAACTCTTTCACAAGGTCATCTCTACTATAGCCCGTATCATTTATATCAGGCTCTACTACTACTAATACTACAACTTCGAAGATAATTAAGCATATAAGATATAACCAGATACGATCGAGACGCTTCTTCACTATCAAGAGCAGTGCAGCGTTTTAGTGGCGGTAGATATTTCATATTCATACACTTTCATCTAGATTTGTCCACCTGTGCAGCGGTGTAGTTTGGTGATGATGGGTGGTGATGAGGTGCTGGTACGTGGGTGCCGGGGAAGTTTGAATAAAACGGCAGAGAATTAATTTTCGTGTGTATTGGAGCACTGTCACAGTTGGAAGGGAAGTGTTGCCACAGTTATATACAGATTTACATTTTTAATGTTGGTGTTGCAATTATATAATTTAAATATCCAACACCACCCCAATAACCATGTTCATGTCGTAGGCTAACCAATCCAATCACCTATCGATCTTGTCCGACGCCGTTTGTTAGGAACATTGCAAATTACTTAAGACCATCCATCTATCCTTTGTCTACAGGCACAGTTATGCTACGAGGAAGGCTTACGTAATAGGAAGGGCACCATTCCCTATTATTTTAGATATAAGAACATAGGTACTATAGTGTATAATAAAGATCTTAGCGTTGAAATTCTCATTCTCAGTTTAGTTTTACATACTCGATGTGGTTAGTTTCTAATTATTCCTTGCACGACCATTTTCTCTCTGTGTACACGACTACATAATTACCAGCTTACACTGCGAAGATTGATGTTGTCTGCACCCTGCTGCGGCTACTGCTTACTGTTTAGTGGTTTACTTAGTTGCTTGATAAAGACTCCACTGTGAGGGCGACACTGGCCATGTTTTATGCGTACCGACCAGCTGGGCCAGTGTCACGAACTGATGACTACAGATTCTTCCAAAATCTAGATTACCTTTCTTCGTCAAAGGACTGAAGTACGCTGTGAATCCTCTTCAAAGTTAAAATTACACCTCCTCCGACCTTTTGGTTTCACAATTATTTAGTTAAAATTAAACCGTTTATGGAATTCGATTTACATACAAGCATCACATATACATTATATAGTTGAATGCTCCATATAATGTACGTAGCTATATTTATTAGTGTGTAATTACATCGCGGCGGCTTTGACAAGCGAGCCGCGTAATTGTGTGCCGTTCAGCGAATCATTCCGGATCATGTCCCGCAAATATTACCGACCACTCGTTTGTGTTCGATATCTATGAAACTACTCGAATAATTTCGATGTTATTTCCTGTATGGAAGTGGAAAAAAAATCTTATCATAGTATACTTATATCAGCCAGGCAATAAAAATCAATCATTACTTTTATTTGTATGTGGTTAAAAGATTTTCTTTGTGATTCACGGCAAAAATTGGCCACCAGTCGTAAAAGGAGACTAAGGGATTATGTCAAGATGATGGGCAGGAACGTCCACGTATGTCTGTTGATAAGTGCTAATAACAACAAACTGCACTCACCAATCCGTGTACCAAACGTGGTGATTACCCCAATTCCCCCTTGGATCGTTCTTTGTAGCGATAACTTTGAGCTCCAAGTTCAGCTGCGGACGTTTACGTGCCAATATATCAAAAGAATTGGCAGGGTTTTTGTACATACCTGGATCTAACATATCGGTATTATCTTCGCTCCAATTCAGGCGACCTTTGGGTTCGTAAAGCGAAAAATTGAAATCATGACGAGGCCGTTTTGTTCCTACATTTGGTTTCACGCTCCTGTGATATAATAGTGCCACACGTTTCCGCAACCATTGGGAAACTTCGTTACACTTGAGAGTTATGACGGTTCCTCTGCATAAAACAAAACGCAAAATAAGCTGTGTTACCTCCCTATGCAGACACAGTCATATTAATCGTACGTAAGCTTCGGTATTGGCAATTATAGTTTCCAATATTAAACAACTGAAATAAGCAATTTCCACTGTTTTATTTTAACGAATGACAAACGATGCTGATGAAAACACACTCTTTGTGTGTTTAAGTACTTAATGCTCATTTGCAAAAGTTAAAATTGCTGTCATCAGACCTCCGCAACCCAGTTAGTAGGCAATGCGAAGCTGCGGCTGTACTTCACATCGAACAGTTGCTTCAATAGGGTATTTGACTGAAAAAATCTAATTAGTCCGTCAGTTCCTCGTGCTCTTCGTGGCCCGGGGGGTCTCCACGTGTAACGAATGGTCGCCTATTCACGGACGTATGATCTGTTTGGTTGATATAATTAGCCAGGGTCAAATAAAAATGGTTAAAATATTACTACTACACTTCGGTCAGTCAACTCTTGTAGACCTTGTCATAACTTTAAGTTATGCTTTGCAAGTTAAATAACTAGTAACCCACTGTCAAACAAACACACATAGCAACTCGTTACCGATTTACGTAACCCGAAAAGTAAATCAAAACCAATTTTATACACAAATTCCGTTGGCATCCGTATTGAAATTACGTATTACGTTGTTTAATACAATTCAATAAGCGCGAAGTTAATATCATTCGTGTATGAAAGATACATGCAGAAGTACAACTACATAAAACGCGTGATATCAAGCACTTCCACATGTAGGCGTCGAGTGCAACAGTTTTTTTGCGCAAGGTTTTAGGTGGACGGAAAATAGACAACATGCTTTCTCAATTACGTAAATCTTAAATTTGTAGGGATGCACGACAAACAGGTTACAGTGTCGACAGCGCAAAGAATCAGGCACATACTCACCAACTCGCAAGCATATTACACGGGAATCGTCTTCCTTTTGGGAGGGGCCTGTGTCCGTCAGACCGTAGACTACGACTGACTGCAATAGTTGTAGCAATCTGCGACTGCAGTAACTGTAAATTGTTTCGTATTACATAGTATAACATCACGCCTGTATTCCCCAAAGGGTTGGGCAGAGGTGTATAGTACACCCACATTTTGTCGTTATGTTTAAAGTCCCATGTAATAGGGGGCGAGCCTATTGCCATCAACCGGGCACAAATCCAGACTCCGGGCTACTACTAAGAAATTCCACACAGAAAAACCCAATAACACTTTGTCCGAACTGGGGATCGAATCTAAGACCTTACGCTCAGCAGTCGGGCTTGCGACCACTGGACCAACGAAGTAGTCGTTTCGTATTACCTATATCGTAACGACAAGTGCAAGTTCCATTATCATGTGTTGCTAGGAGTGAGCCTTCTGTATTTTCCTAATGTAGCCCTCGTATCCCGCGTGTTGGTAATCTCCAAACGCACATAATGTACCAAAATATTTCTTTTTGATTACGTGAGACGTTCGCGCACTGAATACTAATCTGTTACCCCTCTGCTGATAGCTTTGACTGACGGAGCGAGGTGTACGCTGCCGAGTTTATCCCTGTGGCAATAAGTATGCGAGGCTTAAAAATACTTATAAATTAAGTAAAGTTGGATATACACTAATAAACGTGTTAGCAGTTGTAACAAAATTCGTTTTTGTGTTAAAGTTATCTAACCTAACTTATCTCTACGGAGTTTAAACGAATTCGTGTAATTCTTTAATCCACTTGATCCATTACTGGTATAGATTAAACGCTGTACGGGAGATTGCTTGATTTAAATAAATAATAAAAAATAGTCTTGCTGTAGTGGTTAGAGGTCGTAAAGAAAACAAATGAAAGGGAATAAAAAAAAAATGTTCGAACATTTCGATTTCATGAATTAATGGAAGCACGGTGACACACCGGCGGGCACGAATAGCGCAGTATCGCTCCGCACAGTCAGTTAACTTCGGGCACGAAAATAACTGAGGTTAAGAACACCATATTTCAATTTGTTCTTTTTTTGTTGAATCTGATTGAATCTCCTGCAGGGCCAATTTGTGTCAGCAATTGATGACGAAGTTTGAAGGAATTACACGAATTCTGTAAAACCCTGTATACAATACAATACAATACAATAACTCATAGTAAGTTGCCTACTTAAAGACTAAACCATGATTATTTTAATGATGCGTTCTACGTTCGGCAAAGCTTTAAAAATCTAGACTTCAGAAACGTTCGAACATATAATATCGTATTATAAGTATAATATAAAGTGCATTGCCTTGTCTAGCTACTAGGCCAAAGCCAAGAATATTCTATAACAATCATAAAAACGATAATATACCTATTATTAAGCTCGCCAACCCGTTCAAGTTGTGAGAGTACTTATCGTGCAGACAGTAGTACTAAAGTACTAGTAAACTACTAAAGCCCTTGAACTCCACACGTTATTGTACCGCATAACTTCAACAGTAACTACCGGAAGGTATTGTGTACGATCCAGTTTTGGTCTTATAGATAATTAACTTACAAGCTGATACAGTATGATGAAAGTTCTGCTCACAATAAGGACTCGTGATATTTTGAACTGTTCCTTACCTTGAAAGGAAAAACAGAATTTTCATAAGGTCACTTTTTGTAAGTCCGTCTGTCATAGAGGTTTATCTCAAAATCTATGCAACGTAAGAATTTAAAGGGATGAAAATGTGAGGTCTTGCTAACGTGCAAATAGATGAATAGAAATAGATTAGAAAATAAAAAGATTTATTTCGGTGATTATGTCGAACCAATTTTTTTTTTAAGTACATTATTTGTATAAGATATCATTTGAAAGAACTTCTTATAACTTCATTTGGATTTGAAAAATATATTTTAATAATTTTTGGTCTAGAGGTCTTAATGATTATAGCTCAAACTTTGCTAAAAATGTCCGTTCCCTATTTATCTCCTAGGTTTCTAAAGCTATAATTTAGATTTTAATAGAGTTAGTAGATCAAAGGAGTAGAGTTAGTAGGTCAAAGATTATAGGAAGACTATAGGTAAAGAAAAGCTTAATTTGATTTATTGACTGCTCACTGTGTTGTGGTACGGAACCCTAGTTGTGCGAGACCGACTCGCTCTTAGCCGCTTTATTTTATTCAGTTGTAATTTTATACAATATTGTCACGGGGTTGAAGTTGCAATGTCCAAGAATATGTGTTTTATCTTATAGGTACTATACAAATTTCATAATCATAATATTATGTTTACTGTTGTAGGTACCTACTTGGGTTTCCCCAGATTATGTCATAATCTGATTATGACTATTACCGATTCACTGCACCCCATACAGAATTACTTGGCATAACTAATAGCAAAAACTTAAAAATAAGCTGTCATGTACCTGATATTACTTCTCCGCCACTTTTCACGACACGGACGATGAAATAAGAAATACTAAAGGTGGATTTCGTTTATCGCGTAGATATTTCGCAATTTTCGGGATAAAATTAGCCCATGAGCCTAGTTTAGGCACCATTCTCCCACAATATAATGCCCCTCCTATATGTCACCGTAGAAAAAAGGTAACAGTTAAGAGTAATATTGTGGAGAAAATAAACTATTTTTAACCGACTTCAAAAAGGAGGAGGTTCTCAATTCGGTTGTATTTTTTTTATGTTTGTTACCTCATATCTCCGTCATTTATGAACCGATTTGAATAATTCTTTTTTTGTTCGAAAGGGTCGATTCCCGATTGGTCCCATATAAATTTTATTATGATTAGATCATGAACTTCAGAGATATGGAACGGAACTCCTCATCGGATTAAAGCAAAATTCTCAAATTACTAATATTGCTTCGTTTATATTTTTTGTTGGGAACTAACTACTGGAAAAGAGGAGGGGGTGCGTGTCCCCTCCTCCCCCCCCTTGGAATGTTTTCATTATATCGTGTAAGGTATCATTTGAAAGGACTTTTTATGCCCGACTACGTCAAAGCCAAAAAGAAGGGTTATGAAGGAGGGGGTTAAAATTATGACACTAAAACGTATTTAATAAAAAATAAACTTTAAAAAAAGTTAAAACCGACTTCAAAGAAATACTAAAAGGAGTAAAATAATTACCATAATATAAAATTAACAGTTTCAGGAGTCGGTGCAACTCTACACTGAAGCAAATAGAAGCCACCGACTTCTGAAACTGTTAATTTTATATTATGGTAATTATTTTACTCCTTTTAGTATTTCTTTGAAGTCGGTTTTTACTTTTTTTTAAAGTTTATTTTTTATTATTATTATGTCCTTCTTCGTGTTCCAGACTATCTCCGTACCAAGTTTCGTCAAAATCGGTTAAGAGGTTTAGGCGTAAAAGCGTAACAGACAGACAGACAGTTACGTTCTCATTTATAATATTAGTAGGGATGATGTTCGCAATCCATTCCTGTCAAATTGAAGTAAAACATGAATATTCAAATTGAAGTAAAACCTGTATTCCTAATGAATCCCATTCGCAAATTGTATCAAATCGTAATCAGTTCGCATTCCGCTGCTAATTATATGAGCGGTGGCGCACACCCGCATCAAATTGTTAATTAGTTCCCGATCTATTTAATACTCGTTGATGGAACTAATCATACAACTAACATGCTGTATAAGCTGGGGAATTTGAACAAAATCACCGTTGAAAGGGAAAAGGGAACGTGTAATTTTTCCAGGCTATTGACGGAATTTGAAGGAAAACTTGTTAATATGCAACAAAGCACTGATACCCTTGCAGTAGACTGATTGCCATCCTTCCTTGACTGACTCCTTCCATGAAGGAGTGTATGCATTCAATCCCGACCCGCATCCAGAGTTTTGGAATTCACGTGATCAGAATTTGATTTTCACTTGCTATAACGATATAGGGGAATATCGTGAGGAAACCTGCACACTTGAGACGGGTTTAACGTTTTCGATGATGAATGTAGTCCACCAACCCGCAGTAGGCCAGCAAGGTGGACCTAAAACCCATCTTAATCTCTGAAGAGGCCCGTGCACAGCAGTGAGACAGTAGTGGGCTGATTAAGCTTATAGCATAACATAACATCACTCCTTTATTCCCCGAAGGATTGGGCAGAAGCGTTACACCCTCATTTTGCCAACCTTACACAAATCCAGACTCCAGGCTGCTACTGAGAAATTCCACACGGAAAACCCAATAACACTGCTCCGCCTAGGGATCGAACCCAGGACCTCACGCTCAGCAGTCGCGCTTGTGACCGCTAGACCAACGAGGCAGTCATGCCATGATTATGCTTATACCACAGTGTACCTACTTACTACATACAGTGGGTCAACGCCCATACATTTGACAGGTCCTATGAAATGTCAAAATTATGTAGGGGCGGAGGTTATGTCCCAAGTATGCAGTATGGCTACTCGGGACATAACCTCCGCCTCTTCACCCCGCAACCCCCCGCACGATTGTTCTGCGACAATATTCTACGTTGACCGACTGTAAGGAGTAAGATATAAGTAGACTGTGCTTATATTATAATACCATGTCTCGTGTAGTGCCGGACTTAAAGAATGGCGCAACCCCATCACTTCCCGAGGGTGTCGTCAAAGGGGATTCTCTAGTTAGAGGATGGGCAGCAGCGTTCCCTGAGTACTCTAACAACTAGGGCTTTCAATACCGGTATTCCGGGATCCCGTAATACCGTGATCACGGATATATATTGGTCTTTTTTAATCACGGTATTGACGAGACAATACCGTGATTACGGTATTACAAATAATAATATATATTATTGCGGTTTGTTGTAATAAGTAGTAGGAAATTGTATTATGTGATATAATTTACGGTGTGATGTTACTCTCATACTTGTTTTCGCCATTTTTTTCTGTTTGACTGTTGTGTATTGCCCTTGGACCCCTTTTACGTAACCGGGCAGTTATTGACGAGTCCTGAAGGGTCTCCAGCCAATGGTGGGGAAGTAAAATACTTAACCTAAGTTAACTACTTATACTACACTAACATCATGACTACCTGCAACAACAGCACTAAAAGCGACACCTAGTGGGACTCGGACCTCGGCTTAGGGCGTTGCAGGCGGGGGAGACAGCTTGATGAGTGCTGAATTATCAGTGTGACTGCGGAATCTGAAGAGACGACCGGCTCTACGACGGGAGAGCTCGGTGGATCGTGACCGGCGGCGGTGGGACGTCGCAACGGGCCTCACCGGTGAGGACGGTAAGCCGGACGACGGCGGACGTTGTGTAATGTGCTGGTCGATTTACTCGCCTCCTGAAGGAGGGTAATTTACTGATGAGAGAGGGACTGTAGTCAGCCGCTGCGGCGACTTGGGGGTTCGGATGGCGCGGGGCAGTGTCGAAGTAACGCTTGGAAATGCGTTTGAGGTGTTGCCTGATGGTCGGCATTTTTAGATCGAGATAGAGTGGACCGTTACGCATGAACCACGGGGCAGCCGCGGCTTTGCGCAACACTTGATTCTGGAGGCTTTGGAAGGATTTGAAGCGGGAAGGCACAACGTGTGCGAACACGACGCTAGATTACCTAAGTCAAGATAGGGCGGACGCACGTCACGTAGATTCTCAGCTTATTTCTAAGTGACAATTGACTGCGTGCTCTAAGGATGGGGACCGACAGCAAAAGTGGCGCGAACGCGCACCGTTTTGATGTGGTCTATGAATTTCAGACGGTGGTCGAGGATAACCCCCAGGTATTTGGCTTTCATCTCCCAAGGGATCTGTTTGCCGAACATGAGGACGGGATGGATGCGGGTGTGGGAGTCACCGTGTCTCTCGAAAACAACGGCTGCGCTCTTTTCTAGATTCACCTCTAATCTTCATTTCCGGAACCAGACCCTGAGGGTGTCGGCCGCAGTTTGGATGGTTCGAGTGATACTATCGAGACTCCCACCGGAATAGTAGACCAAGTCTACTATTCCGGTGGGAGTACTAGTCTAGTCGAAATGCCTACGTGCAAAATGACTAGATTTAGTTTAAGTTTTGATTACGTTCCTAATTCCTAGTCCTATAATCAATCAATACCAAATTGTTATACTAATAAGAGAGTTTTGTATTATCATTTTCAGAAAGTAACCATAATAAAGACTGTTTTGAAAATATAAGCACGTATTTTAAAGGTTTTATTAATGTCCTAATTGAACTTGTGTTCAATACCGTGATCACGTGATCACGGTATTGATCACAATAATACCGGTATTGATACCGGTATTGAAAAAATCCGGTATTTGAAAGCCCTACTAACAACCATACTGCGATCGCCAACCCGCCTGCCAAGCGTGGCGTTTACGGCAACCCTTCCCCCCCTTTTGGGGGAGGCCTATGTTCTGCAGTGGACGTCTTTCGGCTGAATGATGATTATGATGATAATACTATACTACATAATAATATAATAACATGAGAAACCCTTTCTTTCCTTTCTGAGTCTTTGTCGTCACCAAAAAGATGTAGTGTAGCTTATTCGTAAGATAATATACCGCAAATTGTGTCGATAGTGTTGTACTACGAAAATAATCGATACCTACATAAATTACATTGCAAACAGCTAGGTTCGTAAAGAACGCGCATAACTCGGTTGAAGCCACGCAGCAATTACCGGTAGAAAATGAATCAATCCAGTGAAGCGATTACTTTGTTGATTAAATTATGTTGTTTTTCACACTTTTTGTTTTTAAATAGGCACCTTTTGCATTTTAATTGAATCTGATGACTCTGGTATAGGTATGTTTTCCAATTTTAAATCCAATATGCAGAGCTTACCTGGTTAGATCCCTGCAAGTGGGGATAACGACTTATTTCATCTAATCAGAAGGTTGGGTCCGATCCGTTACCCTATTAGGCAGCTTGTAGATTAACCGTGAAATCGGGACATCTATATTAGGTAGCGTTGCATACATATATGACCTCCCACATAATCTAACTTTACTAACATTTGAAATTTTAGTTGCATATAGTCTGCGGTGATATACCCATGGAGTGCGCATAATTGCTCGACCATCTATCGCGTGATTATCAATGTTTTTGTGAAAGTCTACAAACTAACCCACACTAAGCCTTCACAAAAAGCCATATAACAAGATCAGATTTTTTTAGAAAAAAGTTATGATCTCCCGGGATCTAAAGGCCTCTACACACCAAAGCCGCCGGCCCGGCGGCTTCACCCGGCAGGTTATTGCCAGCGGGTTATTGCGTCCAACTAAGCGAGCGAACATGACGCAAAACAATTAGTGAGGTCCGCCAGGCTTATTTTGCATCATGTTCGCTCGCTTAGTTGGACGCAATAACCCGCTGGCAATAACCTGCCGGGTGAAGCCGCCGGGCCGGCGGCTTTGGTGTGTAGAGGCCTTAATAATAGACAAAAGTTACGATAATATTCCTGAAACTCGGAAAATATAAGAACGAGGTATTAATAAAGGGCGTTCACCCAAGACCCGCAGTACTAAGCCGACCTTAATCTAAGAACAGTACTTTGGCGATTAATCGTGAGGGGAAAAATGATTAAGAGGCTGTGAAGTTAGACCAACAGCCGTCCAGAGCTAAGAGTTCTTTAGATGAGTTTATGTAGGATAGTGCTTTAATTTTTTAGTAATAAATTTTAATTTATAGGAGCTTTGGGTTTTACTAGTTATTGATTTATTTTATTTATTTATAAGATGTACATTGTGATGATGATGATGATGTACTTGGAACCGAGCCCCTAGTGTTGACCTTTTGAAAGCACCAGGATCTGGTCTACTTGAAATAAAACTATTACACTAACAGTATAATATATATTATAGAATGATAAAGTTTAGAGGTACAGAAACTGATGTGTATGTCAATTGCACGACCATATAATTGACTACAGCAAAAACTCCGACGTTTTTCGTTGAAATTGAATTTACAAATTTGTTTTTCAGGACTATTAAGTTGGAAATGTTAAACAGGCAAACGACGCATGACCATCAAGATCCTACACCCTGAAATATTATTAGATGGATACTATGGTTCACCCATCTTTCCCCGATGATAATCCCAACTATGTCTATTTATCAGGCACAATCCAAACTTCGAACTGACGCTATGAATTTCCTGGCAGGAAAATAGTGGAATTTCTCAGTAGCAGCCCGGAATCTTGAACGGAATTGATGGCAATAGGCTCGCCCCCTATTACATGGGTCTCAAACATAACAGTGAAATGTGGTTCTACTATACAACTCTACCCAAGCCTTAAGGGAATAAATACTGAACAAAGGTGATTCTTTCACACAGATAATTCAGCCCTCATCAGGCTGTCCCCTCCCCGCTCCCAAAGCCCCCGCCAGCAACGCCCTAAGCCGAGGTGCTCGTCCCTCTAGAGGTCGCCCTTAGTGGTGTTGTTGCAGGTAGTCATGATGTTAGTGTAGTATAAGTAGTTAGCTTAGGTTAAGTATTTTACTTCCCTACCATTGGCTGGACACCCTTCAGGTTTCGCCAATAACTGCTCGTTTTTTTTTTTTTTTTTTTTTTTTTTTTTTATTTATTACTAGGCCTGCGTTTGGCCGCCATCTCGCCTGATGTTAAGCGATGATGCGGTCTACGATTGAGCACGCTTGCCCAGAAGAAACCGATTCACTCGTGACTTGAAGACACCCAAATTGTAGCTGTCGGGGAACACCCACTCGGGCAGCGCATTCCACTGTTTGGCGGTTTTCACAATGAAAGTGGAATCAAAGCGCTTCGTTCGGGTTTTTGGTATATCAACCATGAACCGATGACGCTTTTTCGTGCTTCTGGCCGTCCGATAGAAAAAAGGGCAGGGGGGTATTAGATCATGCAGATCTGAAGCACACTCTCCGAAATGTGTCCGATAAAAAACCGACAGACTGGCAACTTTGCGCCGATGCTCAAGACTTTGGAGCTTGGTCTGAACAAGGGAGTCGTTGCCGATGAGCTTCTTGGCACGCCTCTCAATGGACTCCAACGCCTCAAGCTGGTATTTGGCTGAGCCATCCCAAAGGTGCGAGCAGTACTCCATGCACGAACGAACCTGTGCTTTATACAGTTGAAGCAACTGTTCTGATGTGAAGTACCGCCGCACCTTCGAGAGGACACCCAGCTTTTTAGCAGCCAATTGAGCTTTGGACTCAATATAGGAGCCAAAGTTGAGGGTTGACGTCAGAGTAACGCCCAAGAGCTCAAGATGGTCAGTTATCGGTATAGACACATCTCGAAAAGTAGGAGCCAGCTGGAATGGCCTCCTTTTGGCAGAGAACAGACACGCCTGGGTCTTTGATGCATTGAACTTGACCAGGTTGGCATCGCCCCAATCGGAGACTGCCTTAAGGGACAAATTCAAGCGCTCGACCATGGCCTCTCTCAAAGACTGGATTTGTGGTCCACTGGTCCGTGCATTGGCTACATAGCTCTCTACCACAGTGCTGTCGTCTGCATACCCAAAGGTTCCGGGCTTTAGCAGGTCGTTGATATGCAGCAGGAAAAGCGTCGCAGAGAGCACTGACCCCTGGGGGACACCGGCATTAATAGCCATTCGATCTGATGAGCAGCCATCAATGACCACTCGAATCGAACGATCCCTCAGGAAGTCCGATATCCACGCAACGAAACCGGTAGACAAGCCGAATGAAGAAAGCTTACCAATAAGGCCGTCATGCCTAACCCTGTCGAAAGCCTTCGAGATGTCCAGGGAAACGGCGAGCGTTTCCCCATGTTTCTCGATGGCCTCACTCCATACGTAAGTAGCGTACGCTAGAAGGTCTCCAGTAGACCGGTTTCGGCGGAATCCGTATTGCCGATCACTGAGGAGGTCATTAGCTTCTAGGTACGTTAGGAGTCGGTTACGTAGAAGGGGTCCGCAAGGACCATGTACTGCAGTACAATAGAAAACAAAAAGGTGATTGTTATAGTATCACATTGTAGATCGATACTTAGTTCAACGTTAACGCCAACATTCAAGTTAGCATTCTTGTCCCTTGGGTAGCATAAAGTCTACCAGTTACACTGTATGAGTTACTTGGAATTGCGAAGTACATGCTGATGGCTGTTCGGCCCGGATATGAACTAGACGAACTTTGTGAACCACCTGAGCAAACATACCATAGCTTACTTAGTCCACAAACTACTTCACAATGCTGCTTCACTAGTTACTTGTTTGGAATTGTCTTAAAGTTAATATAATTTAACTGCGGCTAAGGGTTTATTTGAGTGGTCAATCATAGCAACAGTTTATGTGAAAAGACTTTGGCTGAGTATGAAGACAGCATCTTTCCATAAATTATGAAGATATAGAAAACAATATTGTTGACTCCGCTATTTTTTGCTCTTTGATAGATTGAAAACAAAAAAATAAAATTTCAGTTTTTCTAAATCCCTCTTGAAAACATGCGAGCTATATCAATGTACCTATTCATAAATACAATCGACCAAATTAAAAAGCCAAGTAGTTCGGTCCTTACCACAGGTCGGTACGACCCTATTTTATGTTCACGTCCAAACATCTGGTTTATAGTGGACGTTCGGACAGGTCTCTGAACGCGGCTCGACCGCGGCCGGACTGTCACTGACAGGCTCCGGTGAAGCTGGCCGTGCGTGATAATGTGCCTCTAATGTGGACGTAAGGATTTAATCATGGGTTTCGTTCACAAAAGACAAAGAAAGGTTTTTATAAAAAAACGTCGGTTTGAACTTATACTTACCTATGTTGAATTTTCTGGTTTGTACTCTATGTTTTAGTGAAAAATAATCAAAGTTATCTTTTTTTCGATCCCGTAAAAATGTCGTATCTTAGTAGCCCAATAATTAAGGAATAGGGCTTTACAATATTAAAAATAATCTATAATTTCCTTTAAAAAGCTTAAGTGCGCCTTACTGAGGAGGGACTTCTACTATAAATCTCAAATTCTAGCAATTTTCTTAGCCTATCTCGTGACCTAAATAACGGAGTTGTTTAAAAATAAGCAGCTCAAACAGCACCACGTACTTGTACAGCTAAAGTGACGAAAACAGAAGGTCTGAATTCAGGACGAACTGGGAATGCTGGGGAGTGAATTCTAAGGCTAGAAACAAAAGCACCACTTGCGTTTGTGAGGAGAATGCAAAACGACGACGGAATGAAATTTGACGTTGAAAGGGAGAAACTGAATACGAAAACAAAAATCATTTTTGTTTTGTGTCTAACTTTGCTTTTCAAACTCAGTTTTTATCTAAATAATCTGCTTGATGTTGGGCTGCACTCAATGATACTATACAATAAGAAGTAGATATGCCATTGATGCGCCAAAACCGACGAAAAAAGAAGACAATTAGCATGTTTTGCAGTAGCTATCTCATTCACTTTCGTACTTCTTCGTCGTCTTACTCATTTGAGATACTAGTGAAAATAATGCAAAATCGAAGTTTAAATGCCATGTTCTATGAACGTAACATAGCATATAATATTTGTCTGTACCCTTTACCACTATGCGAGGTATGGTCATGAGGACATGGATTAGAGCAAGAATGTTTTCTAGAGAGGGCCTGTTGTGCCTGTTAAGTTCAGCTGGCTTATAACTACACTCGCTGCATGTATGATGAAAAGATTTTGAACTATTTATACGTGTTACCTACTGACTCTATAAAGTAGGGATGACATAATGAAATTAAATCATAATGACGTATTTTAAGCTGTGTTCTAGAACACAAAAAATCTGTTAATTTATAGCATGTTTTCTTATGCATGATGATTCCTCTACATGAAGAGACATCAAAGCGGTCTAAGTGGAAACATGTGTCAGCTATATCTGTCCTACACGTGTAATTTGTAAATAAAGATCATTTTGGTTTGAACAGGCCACCGACTTACATTACTTCGCGTGGATCTCCATATTATGTGTAAAATTATTAAATCGTAAGAATATTCCTATGACTAAAATAATGAATGTACTTCATAGATTTTTTGTGTACGGTCATAAAACGCGTCATAGATTACATTGTATCATTTAATATTAAAATGAAACAAAAGAATTTAACCATCGTACACAGTAGTATTTAAGCATCCTCTGTTGTCTTCTCTTTATACACGTAGTTAAAAACTTTATATTTGGTCTTCGTCACAACAAAATGGAGGATTCAATTGCATTCAGCCACAAGCAGGCAGCAAGCCGCGAGCCTCGTTTGTCACCGTCGGCGAAGCTGTCAAACCGGACGCGCTTTAATTAAAATTTATTCATTCCACACGAACATTTAACTTTACTTTCATATGACGCTTCGGAAGGCTCTATGTGACGTCACAGTGATAAACTAGTGGAATTATAGGATCGTATGTACCACACGTTTGAGTTATCTGAATTATAGACCTACCGGGTGAAGTGGTCACTGGTGCTGGTTGTTAGTGGATAGTTCACGTTTTAACCCCTTAGGTAGAATTAATTAATGTTTTGAAGTGTAAATTCGAGAGTATTTTTGTCTTAAATTTCATTCTTGGATGTAAATTCAGTGTAATACACTTCTTTAATTTCGCAGTATAGATAAAATCAAAGTCGCAAAAGTACTGCAGCGTTTAGAATTTACCTGGAAACTAACTGATTGATTCGTAGAGAGGTCAATGTAACTTGAAATTCAGACAAATACATCAGCGGCACAATGTAATCAGACCACCTACGTCATTCACAGATATCGATGGAGCGATACATTTCTAACGAAGTTACAATTTAGTAGTAATTCTCTGAAATTCTACAAATACTTGTGTGATGCATGTCCGGCTCTCGCTACGGAGTGTGACTGACACCGCCCCGGGCTAGCCCGCGCGATTCAATTATTCTACCCGAACCTGAACATAGATCGCATAGGTAAAATACAGACACTTGAGCGCCGACATCCATCGCAAAAGCACGCACACTTACGCAACGTGCGTTCACACGGAACTAAACGAGGAAGTAAAGGGATTTGCGCGTTATCCACTTAAAAAAACTTATAGTTTCTTGCCGGCTCTTCTCCAAAGGACTTACTACTTGGAACCGAGCACCTAGTGTTGACCTTTTGAAAGCACCAGTAATCTGGTCTACTTGAATTAAAAAATATTTGACTTTGACTAGTTCCATATAATATAAGCTTGCTCCAACTGACGGGTGTAGGAATTCCAGTATATTCTGTGAAGCATGTGGTGAGCCAAATTGTACAGCGGTTGATATGTACCTACACAAAGGTTCCAGTTACGGACCAATAGACTATTCAATTTAAATGCCTCGGCTTCGTTACGTCCTAGCCCCTGTTTCATAAGTCAGTTGTCGAACTATTCGGTTTGGCCACTTATCGAAACGTTCTGAATCCAGCGGGTAGGTTTGAGGAGACTTTTGAAAACCCAATGTACGAATTGTACGTTGTAGATGGATTTCAAAGTTATTTTTGCAGGGAATCGATCAATTTGCAAGTCTGTCCCAACGAGCACTGGACTACCGAAGCGCGTGTCATTCTAATATACATACCATAGATAAAATACATACATATATAAAATTGGATCGCATAATCTTATTGTACAGATGCCAGCACATCAAGCTACCCGAAACTGTCAAATTTTCCCAATCAACCATAGACCTAATGCTTTTTTTATTTATTTATTTGATAAGCATGGAAGACTTACAGCTAAAATAAACAGAATAAAAACAGTGTGTGGGACTGACAGCCAATTAAAAGTCTTCACTTATAGAAACAGATTGGAAAAATTAGTGAGAACAACACTAAACAATACAGCTACCAAGAGGCTGGATAACAGCAAACCTTAACTTAATTTACATTCTAAACACAATTCTAGAATAAAAGCTAGTACAGACAAAAACTTAATTAAAAAAGTCAAGGCTCATGCACTTTCTGACCGAGGACACACTTGTTAGGAAAGGATCAAAATCATGCTGCTTACACATGTTATTAAAATGAGTACTTGCACGCACTATAAATGAGTTTTGCCTATAATTAGTAGAGGAAAATGGAACACGCAGTGGTGCGTTCCATCGTTTCGACCTTCTGGGAACGTTAAAATAAAATTTTGACAGAATATCAGAATCGTTAATAGAATTATTGAAGATTTTAAATAGTGAAATGCAGTCGGAGATTGATCTCCGATTAATAAGGGGTAATATATGAAATTTCTTTTGCTTTTGCTTTTTCTTTTGCAATAAAGATGAAAATCTACTAAAGAAATTAGACGGATTGTTGTAGCTTTATGCTGGCGTCTGTACTTCACAAAAATGAGCGCCAAAAATAAGCCCGTTGAAATCGTTGACATAATCGTTAGGTTACATACTTTATTGTTTTGGGTTCACAATCAATAGTTTTGAGTATACATTTTTTCAAATCATTATACCTACCGTCTGCGTATTTTCTTAACGCTTTATTTAAGCGCCATCTTACGGTTGATAGTAAACTTATTGTAGGGGTGAGTCACCTTATTGTTTAACTTAGTTAAATACAACGCCCTCTGTTGAAGGGTAGTTACAACTTATCTTGCTCCGTAGACTTTTGTTATATCGCGGTCCCAGTAACAACCCGCAGATGTCGCTTTACTTAATTAACTGAAAATGCTTTGGTGTATTCAACTTGCGGCCCCGTAGTACAACCCTTATCAAAAAGTTTACGTGGATTTTCGATAGGTGGTGAGTTACGTGTCTTAATTGTAGAGAGAAATGATATGGTATTTTGATGCTGTAATCTCTTGTCTCACTCATGAACTAGGCAAGTAGACTTCTTCTTAGGACAGTACATATACAAGGTTAGTCGGAAAGGGTGTTAAAGTACCCATAATAATGAATAACTTTTGTTCTAGTACTTTCTCCAAAAGTCAACCGTTAAAGAGAAATAAATGTTCAAAGATTTCATAAAAAATACGCTAAAATCTATCTATCCTCGACTATGATCAGCTGTCTTTACATTTTAAGGTCATAATTAGGGTCACGGATTAGAAGCTCCATTTTCTGAATTCGTAACTAAAGCAGAAATGAAGATTTTTTGGAAAAACAAAAATAATAACTGTTTTTCATGGAAATTAAATTATCAAATTTTGAAATTTTAACACTCGCTTTAAATCAGTTATCAGTGGTACTTGACTTGCGGATTAGTACCCCCTTTCCGACTAACCGTATATATTCTAAATACCTTTTTGTTATTTCAGACAAAATATTTCAGTTTATCAAACCTCACACACTGTTACAACAAAAGTGAAGTGAGTACTTAGACTTACGGACAAACATTCTATAACTATGGGTAACAAATTAAGTACTACATGTCAGCGCCGTTGCTGACAAAATATTATCCAATGAACCAGTTTCTTTCAACACCGTTCATCAAGCAATTTTCGTGAAAATAGAAACACCCAAGGGCAATTATGTATACTATAGAGCATAGCAACTCGTAAATATTAATATGCTTTTAGGAACTGTTCTTATGCACAACCTGAAGTACTACAAGTACACACGCTGCGCTGGTGTATACGTCAATTTTACTCGGAACCCGTTAGGCAAAGTGTAATATTGTGTTCCACTACTGTAGTAACAACTTCAATTTGGAAGCCTTCGAATAAAATTGTATATTTCTCGCGACTTTCGCTATACAAACTGACACATCACTCGAGATTACGGCTGAGCCGCATTTGCGTCCGGTGATGCAGAACAAGGCAAAGGCTTTCTACGATGGTAAACAGAAAATAAAAACACATCTGAAAACCCAATTTTACATTAATAAAATATTTTATAGTTGAATTTTTATATCTGTATTCCTAGATGAAGCCAGTGATCAGACTCATCAGATTACCTGTGATAACTATCAAAGTTATTCAAGGCAGGGGACTGGGACCGATGGTTATAATTGTGTGTTTTCTTAGGTTCTTACTATATTAATTCTAAGCAATAGCATAATAAATGATTGTGAAAGTCGTGGCTAATTAATAACTGCATAATATGATTTTTAAGGTTAAGGTGCACTTGCGGCGGTCAGTCCGTAGATGGTTGACCATTCGTTACTGTGGAGGAACGAGGTATGGTGTTCCTCCAACAAAAGGGAGGAACCTCCAACCAGGCGGAGTCTTATGCCTGGCGGGCTACTGCCCAACGGTTTATGTGGGGCGGTTTTATAAATACTATCTGCGTGCTAAATCTTGATATCGCCATTTAGAATAGTTCGCATGTGGCGAGATAGATGTCGCCAAAAGCTGCGTATTTCGCATGTGGCGTTATAGGTCAAAATCAAAATCAATAGTTTTTATTTCACATAAACCATTACAGGCGCTTATGAAAAGTCGAATTTAGGTGCACGGTTCCAATTAATCGTTTCCTATGGAGAAGAGCCGGCAAGAAACTCCATGGTTACTCTTTTAAAATCCATATCTTTAAAAATTTGAGTGGGTACAGTTATGATTTAGAATAGTTATGAGTGAGCAAAGTAGACTTAAGAGTAGGAACCAAACAAAAAAAACATAAAAACCGACTTCAAAAAAATCTAAACGGAGTAAAATAATTATCATTTAATAAAACTATCAGTTTCAGAAGTCGGTGCATTCAATTTGTTTCAGCGTAGAACACCGACTTCTGAAACTGATAGTTTTATTAAATGATAATTATTTTACTCCGTTTAGTTTTTTTTGAAGTCGGTTTTTACTTTTTTAAAGTTTTTTTTATTTTATACTTTTTAGTGCCACAAATTACAATTACAATAGTGTACAAATTCTCGGACCAGCACTACAACTAGAACGTCGTCTACATACGATTTGTGTATTTTTTTGTTTTTGTTGATTTTTCCAAAAAGTTCTGAATTAATTGCAATAAAATTTATATGGGACCACCTCTGAAGTATGGCCTACCAACCAAAAAAAAATCATCAAAATCCATTTATAACTGGCGGAGATATTGCGCAACAAATACTTATATAAAAAAAAAAAACATTCAGACGAATTGAGAACCTCCTCCTTTTTGAAGTCGGTTAAAAATGAAAAATATGGTCACAAATTAAATAGGTATCCAGGCATCTAGCAAGTCTAAGGTGCCGCCACATTACATATTGAGACCACTCCGTGCCTCGGAGAGCAGGTTAAACCGTCGGTCTTGGGTACCATACGAATACCTATGACAATCGTTACGGGTAGTCAGAAAACCGAAACTCTAACAGCCGGTCTAACTTCAGGATATCGGTATTGTTCAGTAACTGGGTTGCTGGGGAGGTCTGATGGCAGTCGCTCCGTGTAAAATACTGGTATTCAGCCACATCTGGTTAGTATATAGCATAGTTGGGAAAAGGCTAGGCGGAACAATTGCATAATTATCCAAATTAAATGTCCTCTAAAATGACAAGTTCCTCTATAAGACCATGCAGTAAAATTTTGTTTTTGTTGCTTTATTTCATAATCACACTATCTACAATGTACTTGTTCGTTGTTATTTTTTTTTTTTAACTGACACAATTTCTCTTATTTTATTAAGTAACTACTAGCTTTTGCTCGCAGCTTCGCTTGCGTGAAATTTTGAACTCGTTAAGTGACGATTTTCCATACAAACTTTCATCCCCTATTTAACTCCCTTAGGTGTTGAATTTCGAAAAATCCTTCCTTACTCTTTGTCTATATTATAAAGGGAACCTCTGTGCAAAATTTCAGCTTTCTAGGTCCAAGGGTTTGGGATGGGCGTTGATGAGTCAGTCAATCAGTCAGTCAGTCAGTCAGTACTTCTCTTTTTAACCGACTTCAAAAAGGAGGAGGTTCTCAATTCGGTTGTATTTTTTTTTTATTTTATTTTTTATGTTTGTTACCTCATATCTCCGTCATTTATGAACCGATTTGAAAAATTCTTTTTTTGTTCGAAAGGGTATACTTCCCGATTGGTTCCATATAAATTTTGTTATGATTAGACCATGAACTTCAGAGATATGGAACGGAACTCCTCATCGGATCAAAGCAAACTTCTCAAATTACTAATATTGCTTTGTTTATATTTGTTGTTGTGAACTGACTACTGGAAAAGAGGAGGGGGTGCGTGTCCCCCCCCCCCCCCCCCCCCCCCCCCCTTTGGAATGTTTTCATTATATCGTGTAAGGTATCATTTGAAAGGACTTTTTATGCCCGACTACGTCAAAGCCAAAAAGAAAGGTTATGAAGGAGGGGGTTAAAATTATGACACTAAAACGTATTTAGTAAAAAATAAAGTTTAAAAAAAAGTAGAAACCGACTTCAAAGAAGTACTAAAAGGAGTAAAATTATTACCATAATATAAAATTAACAGTTTCAGAAGTCGGTGCAACTCTACACTGAAGCAAATAGAAGCCACCGACTTCTGAAATTTTTTGGGCTGGGCGTTGATGAGTCAGTCAGTCAGTCAGGACTTCTCTTTTTATTTATATATATAAATGCATACACACGTTGCAGGATAAAACTGACTTAAATCCATCAACTCACACTTCATGTCCAATTGAAAACCAGCGTCAGGCACTAGTTGTCAGGTATTTTTTGCTGAACTGGGCCTTTTTGGCGCATCTGTGAGGCACTTTCCTGCTAATTTCTTTTTTTGTTTTTTTTTCTGCTTTATTTTATATTGTGTGCCTTTTAGTCAGTGCTAAATAAATATATTTTCTTTCTACTGAACTTACTACTGTAAAGACAGCTATTGTGAATCATGTTTATTTATATTAGTTTAGTGCGAGCAATGTCTCGGTGCAGGAGTCTCGGCACAAACTTAGTTAGATAATGAGAGCCGACACCGACAGTGCGCCGTTCTGGAGCAATTACTACACTTTGTACCCGCGTGGTGTAACACTTAATCTTAGTTATTGTCAGGTTTCTAAACTTCAGAACTAAAGCTTCGGCTTGTCTTATGTAGGAGTTTGAATCTCGGCATGAGTAAGCTTAAATATTATTTTTCCGTGATTTGTTTTATTCGCCCTCGCAATTAAACTCCCTTCTTGAACAAAGAAAAACTGGCGGGATTTTATGAAATTAATTAAATGAGTTGTTAGTTAAGCTATTTATAAACTAAGTTTCAGACAAATCTTGGCTTCGTCCTAGACACTGGAAAGGTTATCGTGACATAATAAAACAGCCAAATCCCACAATAAAATCCACCTTTTTGTCCATTAAGTGGAAGAATACCTGTCGGGTACAAAATGCCTTCATAGTAAGTGATACGCAACGATCAATACCAGACTGGACATGTTGCCCAAGATGAAATTGATACCATGAAATATTTATTACCTTCAGGGGATACCGCTATTTGAGACAAAAGTACCTCACTTTATTATTTTGCTTTACTTCATTTCTGTATTCATATCTGTAGTGTCTTCAAGTTATCATCTTATAGCATGCTGCTGATAATCTATTGTATAACATCGTAACTTTATAATCTTGTATCAAGTTACGATGACTTCTTGACATCGTAATCTTGATAACTGCCAAGAAAAGAAGGTGTAGGTATAGTCTATGGTGGCTACTGGAGGACTATATGCGAAATATATTTATAGGAAAGCAACAGAACATAATTAGTGACAGGAAACAGATAGGTATTGTGTCTCACAGACGTATAACAACGTTGTATGTGCTCATTCCCCGCAGCGATTCTGCACTAGCGGACAATATGTCGTACTCACTGTGTTATATGATATATTATCGATTAGCGTACCTTCAGAACATAATTACTAAGAGAATAATAGTACATGCAGGTACCTATAGGTAATATCGATGAAACGTGTCCTCAAAGCGATGTATCGGCTTTGCCCGAGGCACTTCTACCTGACCGAGCAGTATTTGGGACTTTGAGTCAAGACAGGGTTTGACGTTTCTAAGTTACTGTCGGCTACTGTTGTTTACAATACTGGAAGTTTATAAAACTGTAAACAATAATAATGGCTTTCAAAACTTTCAGCAGTCTAAACTCTATGAGGGTTGCCTAAGCCAAGTTCGAAAAAGAGAAAAACGACGCATCAGCCATATGTGTTATATTAAACAAACTATTTTGAGCATACAGTACAATATCCGTTTCGTATTCATAAATAATTTATGTTTTTGTCAATATGATAACACCATAACGTAATATAACGTAACTCGTCGACGTATCGATTTAATCCTTGCGGCATTTATCAACAAGCAAATTATGGGTTTAACTTACGCTATGGAGTACCTTCAGAGCATACATAACATTATATAGTAGAGGCAGTATGTATATACAGGGTGGTAATTTGAGATGGGGCATGAAGGGCAACTACTTTAACCATTATAACTACAGGAAAACGTGCTTAGAAGACTACCCCTAACTTTTGGAATAATTACAATGGGCATTCATAGATTTTGAAAAAAAAGTACAGTCAGCAAGAAAAAGGGCTGTTTTCACAAATCTTTTTTATGATGCCAATCGATCCCATTTCCCATAAGGATCAAAAGAGTCTTCCGGACCAACTGAGGTTGGAGTACTAGAAAAGTCAGAAATCGCAAAAAACTTATTTGAGATGGGGTAGTAATAAGGGCAGCTACCTTAATCGTTATGGCTACAGGAAAATGTTGTTAAGAAACTGTCCATAAGTATTGAAAATATTTCGAACTGCATTCACGGATTTTGAAAATAAAAAAATACATTTTTTTCTGCGTGAACGTAACTTTTCACGAAATGTTGTTTTTCGTGATTTCTGATGTTTCTAGTACTCTAACCTCAGTAGGTCCAGAAGAGTATTTTGATCCTTATGGGAAATAGGATCGATTGGCATCATAAAAAAAGTTTTGTGAGAACCGACCATTTTTTTGCTGACGGTACCAAATTTTTTTTTCTCTTTTTTTTGTGCATTTCGAAATAATTTCAAAAATTATGGCCAGTCTCCTATCAATATTTTCTTGTAGCGACAACTATTAAGGTAGCTGCCCTTATAACTAACCCATCTCAAATAGTTTTTTGTTATTTATGACGTTTCTAGTACTCAAACCTCAGTTGGTCCGCAAGAGTCTTTTGATCCTTATGAGAAATGGGATCGATTGGCATCATAAAAAAGTTTTGTGAAAACATCCCTTTTTCTTGCTGACTGTACTTTTTTTTCAAAATCTGTGAATGCCGATTGAAATTATTCCAAAAGTTAGGGGAGGTCCTCTAAGAACGTTTTCCTGTAGCTACAATGGTTAAGGTAGCTGCCTTTCATGCCCTATTTCAAATTACCACCCTGTATACAAACATGTCCTCACAACGACATGTCAACCCCTGCGGCAATCCGTCCCATATACTCATCCACAATAGTACAGTTAACTTCGGGACATTGAGACAAGACATGGTCTAAAGTTTCCCTCCCACTGTCGGCTACTGTTTACAAAGTACTGCAACTTAGCAACTTTTTAACTGTAACAGTAGTTATGTCTTTCATAAGTTTTAGCAGTCTGTACCAGTGAACATGTACTTTTATGACAGTAGATATCAAGTCTTGGTAAATACAAAAGCTGTACAATAGATAGTGGTGTTAATATTGTATGTTAGTAATTTAGCCGCGTGATTGTTATGCATATATTCAGGATGCGCAGATGATTCATGCTCTAATATTCAAATAGCGCTGTATAATACTATGTGTGTATATTATATATTTATTTGTGTTTTTATACAATAGCGGCTTCAGAACCTACTAATTACGTATTTTTTCATGTCACTGGAGACGAAAATTACAATTTACATCACACATAAACGATACCAATCTATTTAATGTAGGTACCTAAGTTTATATTTATAAAAACATTCAAGCGTTACATAATCACTGTATATATTTTTGGTAGCATAAACTTTTTTCAGAATGAAGCAGTAAAATAAAATATATTGCTAAAAAATCTGTCCGTAAGAGTACACTCAACAAGCCCTACGTCCACGTCAAAGGAGCGTCTAGTCCGGACATCAAACGGAAATCACTGGCAGCCATCGAGCCTCTGTACCCCCTGCGTCATCCGGCATCCCCTCCCTTAGCACACTACGTCTTATCAAGAGACAATATAAGAATAATTTGCCAAGTACATGTTGAACGGTTCCGTACTCATATCTATTGTTTGAAGAGCGAATTGTTGAATTCACAGTATTTCTAAAGCGTCTATTAAACCCACCAATTATAGAAAAACGTCTGTACAATTAATTTTAATTGAAATTTCTAGAGCGCAGTTTAGACTACGCTAAAATATATAGCATTTAGCAAATATTGTATAGCATAACGATATCGCTCAGCATACATTTCATATGGACACGTTCACACAACGCTCTGCTATAAAGTATTAGATTGCTTTACGCCATAAACTTGAGCGACTCTCAGAGCTATATCGTAACAATCTCCAGTCCCCGCCCCACCTCACGTTTATACCGTCCTTCGCCCGACAGACCGACGTCAAATAATTTGCTATACATAGTAGGCCGGCTTGCGATATAGCGTATAGTATGAACGTCATGCTAATAGTTATAGCTTATGACGCAACATGCTTTACTATATAGCAAAATAGTATAGCGTAGTCTGAACTGCACTTAATAGAATGCTCGTACTTGAATTTTAGGTTATTTGTTTCTAAAATTAGAGATGTGACATATTGCTGTGACGAACGGACGGACATAACACAATTATAACGGTCTCTATTAAGTAAGGGATCCCAAAAATGTATATTAAGACATTAGGATCTGTCATTAAGAGTCCTCTCCAAGCTATTGGTTACAACATTTACATCCAATGTAACGCAATCCCTAATATTAGTTTGGCAAACAGGCGTCAAATCAGGATTTCCTGTGGGAAATTTTCAGCAAACATGTGAAACGGAAGGAGGTCTAACTAAATTAATTTGTTCACTCTAAAGCAATATTTGCTAAATGTATTCATGGAACAGGTATTATTCGAGGTTGGTTGGTTCGAATGAGCGGTTCTCCTCAAATATTAAGGATTTTATGTGATAAAACTATCCTCATATTGTGAGGCGTTCGAGCAAAATATAATTAATATTCCGGTAGCATATTTTTTATTTTTTCTTTCTTCCCGTATTCGGCTATTAATATAGCTCCTTTCGATTGACGAAGTCAATGCTCCTTTCTCTCAATATCTCAAAAGGCAACTGACAGCTGAATAGTCTATAGTTTATTATCCTCAATTATTTCCTTTTTTTGAGAAAATCAATGTTTAACAGTTGGCTTCAATTTGTAACCTGTTATGATGCTAAAAGATGCTATTTTTACTAGACGTCTAACTGCTCTGTTGCAATCCTATTATGAACTGTACTTCCAAGTTTATGTGTAGGCAAGATAGATAATGCATTTACGGGAAGTAGGCTAAACGCATTTGGTGAAGACATTACGTACATGTCACTTGACGGGCGCGGCGATGCAGCCTCCCGAGTCCCGCGCCCGCGCTTCTGCTAAGGGCTATCGATACACGTGATACTTATCAGTTACAGACGGCGATTTGACAACGAGTTTCTACGTTTAGAATTTAAACACTCAACACCGCATAATTTCACTAGCACACAAATAATATGAAGTTTCGTTGCTTAACACATTTAAATAAATTTCTCGCTAGCAGAGAAATGCATTATATATTTGCATTATCGACGCAGTTGCTAAAACACACGATTTTGAAAGTGCTATCGTACCCTGCAAAAATCATAATACAGTCAAGTCAAATTCATCAAATCGCAAAATCGCAGATATTGGAAGTATGACGTGTGCAAATGCCCTAATGGTACCCAAGCGGGATGCCGCCGACGGAATCCAATTATATTGTTCTCCAGCGCGATATTAGCGTCCGTGCCGCACCGATGTCGTGCCGATGCCGTGCCAATGTCGCTTCGATCCCGTGCCGCTGTTTATTGCGGAACTCGTTGAATGATTCGCGTTGACAATGAGCCGAGATTGAAAATGAAATGTTTTGTGCTTCTTGCTGCTGGAGCTTGGATCTCGTTGTAATGAGAGGGGTGTTGCGCTATTGGGAGTTCGTTGTTGTTATAGATTTATTGCGATTGGTAACAATAGAAGGTAGGTGATACTGTTGTGTAATTGAATACTTACGTTTTTACTACTTGCGTAGAGATTGTTGACAGTCTCTACTCGTGTGGATCCGTTTCATTTGCATTTAAGTGTATAAACAGCGGTATCGTCTTTTTCGCTTATAACAATACCCTAGACTCTAGATAGGACATATTCAGGAGTGTTCTTTATTTTTCATATAGATACATTTTCAGAACATCAAAAAGAAATAAATCATTTACTTATATTTAAGTGAAAATTAATTCGTTTATTTTATTCAGTAAATCTATCTTTCTCTGAGTAAATTCACCGCATGTCTTTTGAAAGCATTTATTTTTGTTCTACTATGCACGTACATAAGAGAAATTCATCAGAAAATTTATTTATTTCCACCCTCACAGAGACACACTCGCATTCACGTCTTATTCGTCTATTCGACGTACAATACAATGGTTTGATGGCCGGGCGGTTGTAAAGTTCACTTTACTGCGCTCAATTTTATTTACTGCAGATGCTCTGTCTCGTAAAATAACACGCTTTTACGTTTTTCCTAGCATTATTGTTTGTAACTAAAATCTTGACTCATAAAATTCATGAGATACATTGGCTGGTACACTGCAGAGAAAGAACAAGTGAACTTTTTATAGTCTAGATCGATCAATGCAATTTCGAAATGCTTTAAGGGATGTTTTATACAAAACAGCATTTGTGTTTTAAAGATGTAACCAGCGCTTCATAATTATCCAGGAAGAAGACGCGAAACAGCTTTTAATCCAATATAAAAGTAATTGCCAAGAGTCAGAATAAAACAAAAGGTTACAATGTATCTCCCAATTTGTATGAAGCTCATGCTCAGCAGGAGACTGTAAGCTTAGATGATGATGATGATGATGATGGTGGTGGTGAGTTGATGATAAACTTTTAGGCCGATGTCGGCCACAGCAACGGATTCTTGTAGGACTTAGGTTGATTGGAGCACGACGGCTTGAAAGTGTGCTAGTGATGATCATGATGATGTACCAAAGTTGTTGCAAGGTAAAGTCGCGTTACAGAACAGTGCGATTTGAAATTTATCAATGAATCTCATCGCATTCTATAAAGCTGGTGCCCATAACATTACAATGGCGCAATCAGAAGATGCTGGCATTACAGCGCAGTATCATCCGGCTATTATCGTAAGCGCAGCGCAAGCACATAGCCAGTATAGACACAGAAGTTCAAGTGCAAACAGTGCCCGATAGCATTAACTATTGGAATTGCCCAACGAAATAATATCCACTGCAAGACATCTCTCCTAAGATGCACCCAATACCTAAAAAAAAATTATCACTGTTTCAAATTCGTCTATCTGTCCCATTACGAAATGTCAAAGCATTTATTTCAATTAGACCATTTACACCCACTATTGAAATGTCGAGAGAAAAAAAAAATACTTCCGCGTTCCAAAGTGTAGATTTCTTTCAGAAAGTTTAACCTGCTTATGGAACATAAAAAAGCATTAGAAGCCCCTCCCCCTCCCTCCCCAAAAAGCGCGTGCATTTTAACTTTAATGGTTAGAGGATGTTACCTTTACCCATACTGTAGCGAATGTTTAGAGTTATTACTAGTGGGTCTTTTGTATTCTACTTGATTGCTGCAAGACGTCGCATCGCAATACATGCTCCAGGATGAAAGAGGGGAGGTGAGGTGTGGGGGGCCCTCGGTAGAGAGTGCCCCGCGTCGCATCCCGCTTTAATTGAATTCGTTGCAACTCCAAAATGTGGGACGTGGTGCAGAGAACAAGATACAGCAGTTTGCTAAGGGGATGTAATTTTGTACTAGATGAGGTTGACCCGATCATCGTTCTAAATTTTGGCGGGATGAGGTAAAATGAGGGCGATCTTAAAAAAAATACTGCTATATTTTATTTAAAATGGATTCCTTCGATCCAAAATGGAACAAGTACTATCTACTCAACTACTCAAGTACTATCTACTTCAAGAACTGTAACTACAGTAACGGCTTGCTTTGTTTTGCTTCAAGACCTCATGCGGCCATCTTTTCTCATATAATATTCAAAGTCCCTACTACTACATTGTTACGAAATTGTCATTCAATTATTAACTTTCCTTCTAAAACTACGAACCCTAAAGAAACCTTAACTTTCCGCTCTTCTCTTGTACAAGCACCATCCAGATCCAGAGAGCAGGCGCCACTAATACCTTTGTACAGTTTGTGTGCAGTTATTTAGTGTGCTGCGGACGCACGATCAACCCCGAACCACTTCACACACGACACAGCCTCATAATTAAAGGAATTTAGCAGCAGAACAAAGGTTCCACAGAACACTTGAGACAAAGGTCGTCAGACGTGTAAGAGTAATAAAAGCGTAGTGTGCAATTGCTTGCTTACTAGGTTACGGTGTTAGTATAACTCCCAGGGAAGGTTTGAATATGTATTTGCTTTGTGATTTCTTTACAGCATTCTCCTGCGTTATTAACAACATACTAAGATCACTATTGACTTGCCACTATGGACTGCCTCGTTAGTCTAGTGGTCCCAAGCGCGATTGCTGAGCGTGAGATCCTGGGTTCGATCCCCAGGTCGGGCAAAGTATTATTGGATTTTTCTGTGTGGAATTTCTCAGTGGCAACCCGGAATCTGGATTTTTGCCCGGTTGATAGCAATAGGCTTGCCCCCTATTACATGCGACTTAAATATAACGGCGAAATGTGGGTGTAGTATACACCTCCGCCAACTCTTCCTGGAATACAGGCGTAATGTTATGTTATATTACGATCACTAATCTTTTGGCCGAGCGTCGTGAATATAGCAATATTTCCTCACAACCGTTCGTTGTACTCGTAGCGGTCTCGCAAGAGGCCTACCTACGTTGCAGAACACCATCAACTATTTGTTATAGAAAGTGCAAAATTTATTAATTGTACTGCATATAAATGATCTTCTCGACACTTTGCGAAACTCACTGTATTCTAAGAACGTATTTACAATTTGCAGAATAATTATAAAATAACAACACTCGCCTAGCCCGACAACTGCTACGGTTGGGAATACCGTCTCCGTCAAATGGTTTGCAGCGTACACGACTAATTTAATATTATGCGTCTAGGAAGCAGTCCTAGACGCATAATATTTCCTTTTACTCATCGTCAATAAAATTTCCAAAGCACACAACAAACATTGTAATTGTACGTTGATTCAATTATCAATGATTTCAATATGAATATACACGCTGTCTTAAATAATTCTGTTTAATATCCCGCCATGTTGACAGCCGTTGTTGACAGTGGAACGTCGACGCGCCGATTATCCCATCATTTTTATCTGTCGATATTTCGCGGATGAATAATACAAGGCTTATTGCTGCCGGCGTGATGATTTAAACCAGGGATTTCGTTGGAAATGTTTCATATTGCAGCATAGTGTATTTTGTTGTTTGTGTTATAGTAATCTTCCTACTGAAAATGCAGTACAATACGACTCTACATTAACTAAACTTGTATGTACACCTCTATAACCGCATTGTGTACTATAAATATACCTATTTATGAAATAAATGTTTTATGAACTATAAATGAATTAAACTATGTTTTATGAAAGTTTCTTTTCATTTTGCCTGAAAAAGAGAACTTATCGATAACGAAATTGTATATTCAATGAAATTAGAATATTTAGGTACTGTATATTTTTTGCTACAAATACACTACCAGGGATGAATAAGCTTATGTATTTTATCAAATCACCATAAAACGTTAATGAGCGTATGAATATTAATGTCCAATGTTAATTATCCTACTTGTAGCTATAATATCAAAGCGAACTCCAAACTTCTTCCACCAACCGTTAATAATTCTCTCCAAACTGGTTAAAAATTTATATTAAAAACTCGTGATTAAATCTCACAAGGTCGGGGATCTATGACGTCACAAGTACCGTCTCCAGCACAATACAGACACTTGTAACAGAGTATATAGTTACAGAAGGACCAGTCCTTACAATTCGATAACATTATGAAGCGCAGAGCTCCCAGCGTTCTATCGTCGCCTGCTAAAGAAGCAGCAGGCAGCCCTGCAGTCCGACTCTGGAAGCATTTTTATTTCTAAGCGATATGTTTTCTGCCAAAAAGAGGATAACTATGTGGGTCTTCTGACTAGTTGAAAAGAGCTCAGATCTTAGACAAAATCATATACTACTGTAGATTCGATGGCATGTACTTCAGCGTAGGTACGTATTTTTTCTGCGTCGACACGTGTGCTCGTGACATCGTTTGTCATTGCGTGGAGTAAACCTTCTATATGTCTTTTGTGTTTCTATTATCCTGTAACTTTGTGGGGCTGAAAGTCGCAAGTTAATAAACAAATTAAATAAGTTAGCAAAGGTCTTTGATAAGGGCTTTTGTGTCATTAACGGTTTACAGATATATTTTAAACAACGAGACGATGTTTTGTGTCGATATAACATTTATTAAAGTTGTAGAGTGAGGCGAGGTAGTTAGTTAGGCTTTTATTTTAACGTGGCGGAATCTTTATGTGTATTGTCCACCCTGGGGAAGGCGGGAGATTATGTCGGAAGCTTACCGACTAAAGCCACCACGGTGCTCCTCCGAGGACCTAGGGCCGGGTCGCGGGATTCGCGATTGCATTCACCGTAACTCCAGCAGGTCTTGGTCCGCCAACCCCTGGTGGACTCCTCCTTTTATGGGGCTTTGCCCCACGTCCTACGGATCTTAGCCACCAATAGTAGATACTTACTTAGCAATGACGAAACACTTTTTATCTCTTCAATCTGGTTATGTCTATTTTCCACTTCTGAAAATGGATTCCACAATGGATTTCCACAAACAATGTTCGTAAACCTTTAGTTTATCATTTCTATGATTTAAATACGTATTGGTGAACATGGTATGTTGTTACATGCATCTAACACATCATCATCATGATATCAGTTAACGACTGCTACTGAACATGGACTTTCTCATAAACCAGAGCAATATAATCACCACGCTGCAGCGCTGCCTGGGCTAACGGATCGGTGATTAATAAATACTATTGACATACCAATATTCGCCGAAAAACACTGAATGAATACTATTACAACGTTATGATATTATCTTTTAAGCTAGTAAGTATAGTAGGTAAATCATATCAGTGTACTTAGCGCGGGCCGATTATCCTGCTTCGGTGAACTAATCGCATCGCGTCCGCATCGATGGACGCACGAACAAACTCGTACGGGGCTTACACGGAATTTAGTTATTTTTGGCGTGTTTTTATAACATGATGAAAATGGTTAGGATATTAGTGAAGCCTGCAGGTATTTGCAGCGTTGGATTATATAGGATTACTTCCAATTAGCTGGCGAATCTTTACAGGGTTACTAGGTACCATTAATATTATAGAACATATTTAAATAAGGAATAAAGACCTACTACGTGCGTGCCCTTCACTACTGTGTTAGTTAGATATCTTGTTAATTCGATGTAACTTTATATTTACGGGCCTGCTATTTCGGTCAATATTGGCCTCTCTTGGGTATGATATAGTGCCCAACTAAGATATGGCTACATTTATTCTTTTTTGTGTTTTAGTTACAGAAGGGTATGTTAAGCAAATGGGCAATGAGGTGTTAATTTATAACACAATACTACGATTTGGCTTGTGTATGTGGAAAACTAACCTCCGGTTTGTGAATTGAGAATTGCCTATCCGGAGGTAATACTTAAGTAGTATTTGAGTACGGAGCTGTCAAAAAAATGCTTTGAAATCCGTCATTTTTTTATAACTCTGTACTCAAATGTTACTTAAGTACTGCTTATCCTAGAATTCTCAATTCAGAAACAGGAGGTATGTGTAATTCAGATGACATAGTCAGGCATAGCCTCAGAGTCAGTTAACGTAGTTTTTCTCAGTACAAAAACATTAAGAATGTCCGTGGTCACGTGGATTCAAAAGCTCCTTGTGATTTCCATGATCTTAACTATCGACTAAAAGTGTATCACGAATCATGACAGGATTTATTTTCCATCCTCGAATAGTTATAATATTTTCTGACGATCGGATCGTCAGAAAATCGACATAACATATCAAATTGTTAAAACTTCGCAAATTAATAACTTTTAATGATAACAATGTACCAACATTCAACAATATAACTTTGATATGAAACTCTCTACATAATATTAATATTAGTAAAGTAAATATTTTTATTTATGAAGAGGCTAATAATATTCCTTTTGAATTCCTATTTCCAAACATTCAAGTGTGCTCTCGTTCGATATTATAATAACGAGTTTCTAAACTCGGCATCGTTATAAATCTAAAAGAGGTTTATTCACCTCATGTTTGCATGTATGGAGTACCAGGTATTCATAATAGTGCACGGCTTTTGCAGAGCAGAGTGGTAATTTTTAGTTGTTAGTTATACATTGCGCAGTTTATATCTCTGGACCTTGGAGAGTACATTATACTATAATGGCTTTGGATTATGAGATACGGTTTTGTCATTTCGAGCGTCCTGAAAACTCATCACCATAATCCGTTTTCTCGTTCAATTAACTCTGGAGCAGAATATTCTGTTTCTTTGTATTCTGACAAAATATAAGCCAAGTCTTCTTCCAGCGCATGTCTCCGTGCGAGGATACGACATAATAAACATTAGCCGTCATTATTCGTCGCGAACAATGCCTCTCCGGGCTCATAATTTTTCCTTTGTGATACAACAACAGGTGCGTCATTCATTCCGTCCTGTTATCCGGCGTGGGACGTACTTTATTAAACACGTCGTAAATATAAACCGCAGATGATATTGTATATTAAATCTGTGTTATACCAGTGGATATTGCGTTCCATTATGATGGTTAGATTATTACAGTAATTACTTCAAAGTATCTCCCAGTGATAAAAGGTATTATAATTGTAGTCGTAGAAAATAGCTACATTTTGAATGCGACAGATAGAGAAGTGGGGATGACGTCATGACATTACATTATAGGTACCACGTATTTCATGATGCGTTCTACGACCGTACAATAGAAATCAATCAAATAGTTCCATTCAATAATTCAGGAATTTTCTTACAATTTAATAATTTAACACATATCAAGATCTCCATGTGAATTTATTTAAGTTTGTGATCTGTTCAAACCAAAATGATATTTATTTAGGTAATGGGTAAAAGAGATTAGCTGAAATAAGTTTCCACTTCGACGTGCTTCACCTAGAGGAATGAGTATGGAATTTAAACTGATGCAAAAAACTGTTTTTTTTGTGTCCGGTATTAGAATGCATGGTATTATTTTTAACTAGCTTTTGGCCGAGCTTCGCTCGCTCGAATTTAAAATTTTAGGTACAATAACATAATTCAATCATGATTCGAAAGACACGTGGCGTCATCTACTATCATAAGAACGTTATTGTTGTTTTCCTCGGGAACAGTACCTACTTTTTTGCGGGATGAAAGGTACCATATGTCCGTTTCTGTGTGCCTGAAAACATACATGCAAAATTTCAGGATGATCGGTTCTGTGGTTTAGGCGTGAAAAGTTAACAAACAAACAAACTTACTTTCGCATTTATAATATTAGGATATCATGATTTCATTCTCATTTTGTATAAAATACAGAATATTTATAATGCTTATCTACCAGTATCGTTTGTAGTCTCCTATGGCATCCAAGATGAGCACCGTGGGAACACTTGCTTTCATTAGGCATGTGCTCTACGATCCACACGGCATCATTTGTATCTTCCAACGTACTTAAGCATTTATTTATAAACTTCTTTCAAACTGAAACCATCAGGGCACACGATAATTTCGCATAATATTTGTATTTCTACGGTACATATTATTATGGTGGCCATTAATACGCGATGCACAATAAAGTCGTAGTATCAAACTGATCGCGTCACAGATAGAGTGGTAAACAGCAACGTAATAGCTATTGCACTATTTGTACTGCGAGTCTTTGTTCGCACGCATCTGAACGACACTTTAAATGAATTGCCTCGTGAACTGTGTAAGAACTTGCTTGTTCCTTTGAATAAGGCATCACGTCTTTCAATTATTATTGTAATGATTAGTCCATATACCTTTAACTTACTTCGTAGACTATGATTAGATGTGTTTTCTGCCGCGCTAACGAAAAAAACAATAACTCGATTTTGGACGATTTTGAATTATATACCTAATATACCATATATTAGGTATATAATTCAAAATCGTCCAAAATCGAGTTATTGTATTCTTCGTTAGCGCGGCAGTTTTATGAAGCATTGTCGGGACTCTTTACCTAAAAGATCCAAAAGGAAATTGTAAGTTGAACGTTTATCTGTTAATATACTTCTAATACTGGAACAAAATTTATATTTCATTTCATCAAATCAGTCCACCTGTGCAGATTAAAGAGTGTGAATTGGTGTTTACTAGCTGCAAACACACTAAAGGCTTCATCACAGGCACTAAAAACTCCAGGTGAAATTATCAAACCATACATATAACAGGTACATTATGTCCATAATTTCCTCTCAAAATGTTTTAAATAACGTGAGATAGAAGGGCCTCACGCGAGACATTTAGTAGGAATGTGTAGAGCACGACGCTCCACTGTTACCTAGACATTTTGCTGCACGATGTAATACCTCGGCTGAGCTGTGCGGTATTATCTTATGCGGTAGGAGGCATACCATTAAGTTGATTATGTTTCGCTCTCGCCGCTGCCGTGCTGCTCTTACGAACGTTAAGTAGAAAATTCTTATGTATCTAAGTAATATTTACACATAATTACGCTACATTCCAGGGGGCCTATTCTCGTTTCCTTCGAGATAATCTCGAAATAGAGATTGCGGTTGGAGCCCTTTTTTCTACTATAAAATCTGAAAAGTGAAAATCATTTTCTCGAATCTTGTATTCTCAGCACAAATTGAAATAAACTTAGAGAAGTAAAATTTTGTCATTATTAACATTTTTAAGACATATGTGAAAATATACTTCGAACACATAAAACTATTTTTGAAATAGTCCTTCGAAATTAATCAAAATTATATAAGTATGACGACAATTTAAGTTTTCATAGCCGCCATCTTTTACTTTGGTTTCGACCTCATTTTCAGCACCAGCACGTCCAGCACTCCTAAAAACTTTGGATTTGGCACTAATTTGTGAATGTTCATGGCCGCCGTTTAACTCGAACGATTTCGACCAGTCAAAGCAACTCGAGGGTCTTTCCTTCGAGAATGTCGGGCTCAACATTTCCAAAATAGCCTGTAATTTTGCTCGAAAAATGTTCGAATTCGAACTTTTTCTCGAATTCCCAATTGAGTCGAATGCACAAGAATCGCATAATTTGTAGCTTTGCATTGTGCTGAATTATGTCGATTCTAAAGAGATTATTATCAGAATTTATCTTTTTTCTGTCTTCTTAATAACTTAATTTCTCTAGAAAGAAACACAACACAATATTATTGTTTTCATACAATGTTTTCTGTGTTTACATGTTCAGTAAATCGTACAAGCATAATAACAGTCGCTGGTGCAAGAGCGACGGGCGTGCCAATCTTGTGCTCGTTACCAACACAAATATCATTTGCGTCGGTGTGATTGCGAACATTAATTTTTATTGCATGTTACTCGGACAGCGGGCCCTGCTTGATAGTTTGTTATAGTATTATGTATCTAACTTATTCTCAGTGGGAAATTTCAGTTGAGGTTGAGTTATGATGGTATGCAATGAAACAAAGGGAATGTTAAGCATGAATGTAAACTGTTGTATGGCTGGGATAACTCTATTATATATAATATAGTAGATAACTATATAGTTTACCAACTACTTGTCTATCTAAAATGTAGCTAACAAGATTCCCGATTGATATCACTTAATATAATCTTTATAGTTATAATATTATCTCATTACATGCTTAAGGAATAGAATAGTAGGTACATAAATACTTATTATATTACGGATTAAAGTTGTTCTTGTAATTTTGAAGCAGACAGCGGAAGTGTACTCAAAAGATCGGGTTACAAGCACCAGAAATACACGCGTGTAAGGAGCTGCTTACGTATTTACGAAAAGGAAACAAGGAAATATTGATGATAAACGATGTTTTTTGCAGCTTTGGACTCAAAATTGTGTTGATTTAGATTAAAAGTTGATAAAAACGTGAATGCATTTCATATAATTCATCGTTGTAAATCATAGCATCTTTTTTCTCAAAATCACACACTCTCACCAGAATCTAGCACAAAAAGAAGAAGACGCCACAGAAACATTATAACACTTATGCGAAGAAAATTGTGCTCTAAATTTTAAAGATTGCTTTTATAGTTTTACTTGAAAGCTGAACAAACAAACTGAGAAAATTGTCCGCATAATTCTGCAACACACACTTGCAAGACATGCAAACTTTGCAGGGATGACCGCCTCGCTTCCAGACAGTTTCTGGTTCCAAGTATCTTTTGAATTATTTCACGATTATTTGTTTTGTTCTTCTTTGTTCGAGTTGAAAAGAACGTTAACATTCGAGGTTTTGTCCATTGGAAACACAATTATTGGAATTCAATTTTCGGTGTCGTGGGGATCGCTGAGTTTTCCTGTAATAAGCTGAACGTAGTAACGCTAAAGTGGAACAAAACAAAATGTATATGATGTTCATTTTCTCACGCAAGTACTATTGCCCGGAAAAGTTGGAAGCAATAACACTTTTTGCAATCCTACACAATATTGCTCGTTGCCCCGAACGCGCGGAGTAAACACTCCTTAAATTGGTATTAGAGTCTTTCTTTTATGAGATAAGTTTTAAAGTACAGAAGACTTAAGATAGGAACATAACAGTAACGTAAGTTGGTATACTACCTGGATTTTCCGGTTAACATTTGTTACGAATCTTCTTCGGTTACGAGAGAGGCTATTTAGGGATCAGTGTGATCAGGAGGATTGTTGGCAGCATCTATTTTGTAAATGAACCGTCACTAAATAAAAGTCTACTGCTGATCACATTAATAGTTCTCGTCTAAAAACAATTTTTGAAACATTCGCGTCACTAGTGAGCTGAAGAGAATTTCTTGTTGCGGTCTGCGGGATTAGGAATAGGTTAATGTTCTATATGTTTATTATTTAATGGTTTATATTACCTAAAGCGTGTTGTTGTTTGGTTTTTAGCAAACAATAAGCTACTCCCTCTCTGGTTGTATCGGGAGTGTTTCCTAATTAAGGTACTGCGTCTAAAGATTACCAATTGATTTTATTAAGGTGTGAAAATTATGACAATATTTCCTCATAAACTTTTTTAAAGTTCATGAGGCAATACTGACCGCTACAGTTATATGTAGCAGAACATAAGGAGACCCTAGATAAGTAAAGAAAATTAACGGGCAACTATGAAAATCATAGCGCAATGCAAAATTAACAAACCAATTTCACTGTACCCAAACGAGTACCTTCAATATTCATAGGCGAGGCCCTCAATGACTATGCAAGTAAATGATATGTACAGCCCCTTAAAATTTAACGGTATTTGTGTAGGTACAAACGGACGGGTATTGTTTCCTGCTCGGCATGTAAACAGCGCATTGTGCAGTAGGCACACGTGCTGGTGCCTACACCTTGTAACCAAATGCCGGGCAGTGTGACGCGCGGGCGAAGTGACGCTGCAGAATATAACTATGTAGTAAATAATTAAGTTTAAAAAAAAGAAAGAACCGATTTCAATCTTTCAACAAATATAAATTCGTACATGTGTATTTTGCATACGTAGACGACATCATCAGGCTCGTTAAAATTTATTTCCTTCAGGATTTCAAGGCAAGTACATATTCAATGGATTTAAAAAAAGGATCTTCTCGGGACCCAACGACAATTGGGCTGTATGGTCATTGTTGGGACCAAACTAGACACAATAGAGTTTTAATCATTTTAATTGGGGAAGGCGTTTTTTTTCTGTTTGCCTGCTGTAGATGATCCTTACGGACCCCTTCTACGTAACCGGGCAGTTATTGGCGAGACCTGAAGGGTCTCCAGCCAATGGTGGGGGGAAGTAAAGTACTTAACCTAAGCTAAATATTTGTACTACACTAACATCATGACTACTTGCAACAACAGCACTAAGGGTGACCCCTAGTGGGACTCGTACCTCGGCTTAGGGCGTTGCTAGCGGGGGAGAAGGCATTGTGCAACGCGTGCAGATGAGGTTGGCGATTGAAGAAACTGAATTGAGAGAGATTTCCTCTTACACATCTGAAAAAAAAACACAATTTATAATAATTGACTAAGTTCTCATAACATAACATACAATCAGCCAATTATTGTAGGTACTCCTGGTGGGCCTTAGTCTACCCGCTCAGCTGATGTGGTTGGACTAAACACTTATGTTTGTTATTATTTAATTAGGTTATCATAGCATATTTGCGTTGTACTTGTTCAACATTAGTAAGGGCACGACTTGTTGTGGCGTAAGTACCTAATTTAAATTATGTAGTTGGCACACGTAGGTAAGGACCACAATATGTTACCTACACCTTGTAACCAAAAACCGGCACCGCGACGCGAGCTCAAAGTGACTGAGTGGACTTAGCTGAAATATGATCCGTAAAATGAGTAAAAATTTTGTTTGTTGTACTTACATTTTTTTTTTATTTTTGTTACGCTATTTAATAGTATAAAAACGCAAAGGCAAATATGTAAGTCTTTCCTATTTAAGTTGTGCTTGTTGGATTGTGTTTTTATTAAATAAATGTATCAAAGAAAATACGTTACGAATCGATATCTAGAGTCACGAAGGTGTAATTCACATTAAATCTGCAAGAATTTAAGGGTTCAAAAATTCAATGTATTGTCACATTCACATGGAGTTGATGTATCTCGCTTAGTTTGCAATCACTATACAATACAAGATGGTCCTTGTAAAATGGGTGCAAACAAGGTGCTAAATTCAAACGAAACTTCTATCGTGTGTCGCGTTACACACGGCTCTAGTATTTACCCGTATTTTCAACAAGTGTACTTTGTTAAAAGGCTCTTTGTAAAATATTTTGCTTTTGTAAGTCGCTGCCGTACGCAACGCTGGGCGACAGTTGACAGGGGTCCACCCCCCACCCTTAATTATAGTGAGCGAAATTTGTTCCTAAAACATTTATCTTTTGTGAAATTTTCTATTCAACTAATCAACAAGCGAGCGATACCTTGTTGCTAATATTATTACAGGAACAGGGTGTTTGTCTTAACGGAGATCGATTTTTCATTGTGCAGGTACACGTGTTAATTTTGTTTCGTTTCTTTCAGGGAATAAACGTATCTACCTGTGTTCAATAATAACACATTTGCCATCATTATGTGGTTAGAGGCTAGTCTTTAGAAATGCGATGCAAAAATATTATATGTAATGCAAAATATTATACCGACTTATTTTCCGTATCTAGTTCAAGATCGATAAAGTATGGTTGTCAACCCAAACAAAGTTTATGAACACCTTATTTTTCTCTAGGGTTACGAAATTATACCATGCCGCGATGAAAAGATTAGCCAGTCAGCAAGGTTGGTAGCGGGGCTAACAGTCCACGGAGCGCCAGACGTACTTCAGTAACGATACTGACGACGCACACGATTGACGACAATCGTGTAAAACGCTACGATGGTACAATTACTGACAAAAATGATGAAGATTTTCGTCTCTTCTTAATTCACCGTCGGCAAAAAAACACTGAGGCGAAACTTGGAGCAAAGTCATCCGTCTCAAGTCTATTGTTAATTACTATCACCGATCTTAAAAGAAAGGTGTTCCCTGCGGCGGTGGGGGGTGAGGGGGGCGCTATTGTTTCATCCAAACGTGCGGAAGGTAATTTCGGTGAGAATTGCCTTCAGGTGTTTACCGGTCGCCTAATGGGTTTCTTTTGTGCCACCTCCGCAAACGGAATGAGGATAAATTACTTATTTTGATACATACACCAGCTAATGGCACACGCAGAACAACGTCACGAAAAAAAATGTAATGCACGGCAAGAGCATTGTTCACTGTTCTTCTCAGTTGGAGAGCCAGTACTCTGATTTCATTCCTTTTTTTTTGTCAGGATGGACTTCGTTCAAATGCATCCGGCGAGACTGTGGTTTACCACAGCCTTGACAGTTCGCAAGAGAAAACGTTGCTACATTTATTAACAGCATTCCATAGCACTTCAAAGAAAAATGAAATACTACAAAGTGATCTAAATAAAGCATTGCTTAAAGATACTTAATCGCTTTTGCTGTTAAGACTACAGATAGGTATTATGTTTTAAAGCGCTTTCAAACTGCAGACGTTACGAATTCCGTTCCGTTACAGTCTTCATAATAAATGAAGCGACTGACACTGCTACAATAAGATGTCTTTCATTTTTTATTTCTCTTTTGGAAGTAAGCTAAAGCGAGGTCATTACAAAGCGTGTTCTTGACGGTAAGTGTGCTGGAAACGTATGTGGGTCAAAGATTAACATAATCTGTAAGATGTATCGCGTTCCAACTTTGCTGCCAACGAGGGCCATAATCACCGAGCACACACGTTTAACTCTATACGATAATAGTGTTTAATCTCTTGGAACTTAATAAAAAAAACTTGAAATTATTGGACGATAACTTGTAAGCAAGTACTGATAATATGCATAGTAGTAATAATTTATATTATTTATTTGACAATTCCATCTTTTAGCTGCTTATACCTACATACCTATTAGTTACATAAGTATTTTAAAAATAGAGATGCGCCGAATATTCGTTTGGTATTCGGTATTCGGTGTATTCGGCATATTTTTCACTATTTGTTTTCGGCCGAATTATTCGGTTTTGGTGCCGAATATATTCGGTTCGAGTATTTCTATTTTCTTGGCTACATGACACGGTATAGAACTAAAAGTCAAAACTTCTTATGTAAGATTCATGTTATAATATAAGTCAAAGAAATACTATGAAAGATGAGTTAAATAAAGCTAATAAATTTCAAATCAACATTTATTTTGAAACTAATACAAACCTTTTTTTAAACATTTTAAAGCAATTTAACATAAAATTAACTTCTTTTTAAACCTCAATCAAATCCACATTTCTTTGTATACCTTAAATCAACATTTATTATTAAACCAACATCGATTTTTAAACCTTTGATCAACATACATGTTTAAACTTCAAATCAACATTTATTTTTAAACATCAAATCAACATTTTAAAGCAACTGAAATCTCAATCCAATCCACATTAATTTTTAAACCTTAGATCAACATTTATGTTTAAACCTTTTATAAAAAAATATACTTTTGTAATAATAAGCTCCTCTGTTTTTATTTGTAACCTAATCGTGCGATGTTTTGAAGCAAAGTGACAGCGCGGTGTGCGCGGGTGGCGGGCGGTGAGGTACGGCTCGCTCCAGCAGCAACACGTAGCGTTCATAATATATGAACCTGTTTACGCGGCAAAACAATCAAATGGTAAACCGAATAATTCGGCCGAATATCCGGTTCGGTAAAGGTTAAACCGAATAGTATTCGGTATTCGGTTATTCGGTGAAACCACTATTCGGCGCATCTCTTTTTTTATACATCCAAAAAAAAATACCTTCGTATATTTATTTTTCATTTCGCAACCAACAGGCTGTCCAAAATTTCGCAGTATTCATCCAGCTTCCAAATTTAATGAAAGCACACATCAGCCTTCATTTAATCCGTTCACATAAATTCCTTTCAAACAGCACGACACGCCGAAATACTGAAAAATGCTCGTTACGGCCGAGTAAATGCCCCAACACACTCGCCAGTTAAGCCGGTTGCGCCGGTAGCTGGGGTGCATCACGCTAAATAAGTAGCCTTTTGTAGTGGCGAGTGGATTGAGACGCGCGGTGAAAGCGCAGCTACAGATTAACTTTGTTTACTCGTCGCGCAGACACGTGTGTTGTGGCATTCATGCATTCCATTTAAGCCTTTAATAAGATTGCTTTGTACGAAGATTGAAAACAAAGTTTTAATCTCTGCAACAGAGTCTTAATTTACAGTTTGATCGATAGTTCGATGCACTCCAAAAGGAGTAGACTATAAGTTATCAGTGTCTCAGTACAGTTGGCATGGCGCTTGAAGAGGTGCTCGGCGTCGTCTTCGATCTGCGCTGAGTATTTAAGGGCCAAAACACACGCGATACTTTTTAAAACGACGCGACTGGCGTCCTTTCGACATTCTGCAGCATTACAATAATTATTTCACGTTGTAACATGATGCTCTCTACAGTACTGTATTGATACTGTACTAACGTGTATGAACGTCCATTTTTTAAATTATGTGTTTGCTTACCTATTTGTTCCTCAAAATTCGAGGTTGAGCGTACTCTAAGTAGTAAGTCTCTACGTGGCTAAGTCATCTATTACGTTGTTCCAAAGTATTTCGTTTGCTTCAGTCCTAAGCCGGCTAGACGGCTACACAGCTTGTGATCCTACAAAGCCAATAAATTTCAGATTCCCGCTTAAAGAGCTCTCTCTAGGTAATTGCAAGTAAAGTATTTATTAGTACCAATTAAATAGCGAATTGAATATTTAGCTGTACAGGAGAGAAGGAATGTTGTTTGTGCCAATGCTCTGCTGAAAACCACAAAAGTTTGAGCAGATATAAAGCAGTGAGACGTTGATTATAAAAGTTCTAGAAGTATCGGGATGCTAGCTCATGGCTCATTTAAATGTTGAGCCCACACTGGTCGGACTATCAGGACCTCACAGTATATCTCGATGTAAAAAGGCGACAAATTCAATTTCTTTATAACTCTTTTTCTTATTTAACTTCCAAATACAGCGTGAAATTTAGCGCTGACGGAATTAGATAAAGATAAAGAATCATTTATTTGGACACAGCACAAAGAGACACAACAGGTAAAAAAATGTGATGCAAATAAAAAAGTCTTGGGTATGTGTCTCACGCGAATTCAAGCCAAACTGTATCGTTCTGACTGCCGTTAGCCCCAATAGGTATTTGGATTCAAACGATACCGAAAAATTGGATGACTTGACTGGCGTTACAGTTTGAAATAGTTAGGTTCTGTTTACACGTGAGAAAAAGAAATTCCAGTAATTCCTATAGGTACTGAATATCGATTAATTGAGATGATCTTCAAAATCAGCGTATTTAGTTGACCTATCTGGTGCATTTTACATACTAATATTAATTGTGTTCCGATTTTGATTACGAAAATTGATCCCCTAAGTAAGCCTATTTTTATATTGGCCTCGTTTTTACCAAGCATATTTGGAAATTTATAGAGACTAGAGCGATAAATTTTTACTGTGTGAGATTGAGCCCTTTTTTTATTTTTCTACTTCAGTAAATTAATGATTTTATTTGGAAAGAAAAAAATAGATGGAATGATGATTATCTCAAACCAAAGTATAATTGTTATGTGAAACTTTATTTAATATCGACAAATTGCGATTATGCCCATAATCTAGAAACATAGTGTATCCCTTTACATGTCTTTGTAAAACACAAGCTAAATATATTTTTGTAGTTTAAGATATAAAAATATACTCATAACTGCACTACCGACGAAAAATCTAGTTTCAAAAGTGGAATGCTAGGTTAAACCCGGTGCTATCTGTTTCTCGGTCGAGTGGTCCGGGATCGAATGCTGGCTTGCCCTCCGTCCGCCGCGAGATTGGACACCCCCCCGGGCAAGTATCTATGTTTGTGACCCGAGTTATTTACAGTTTACTATAGAAGGGATATGGATTTTTTTTACAAGTATAGGTTTGTTTACAAAAGTATATCTCTGAGGCACGCTTTGTAATAAGACTATTGTACAGTGAAAATATTTGCAACTCTGATAATTCAATAAAACACACAAATAAAAAACGACCTTATTTTCTCCCTAATGGCACACCTACACGTAATCAACTATTATTAACCGCATTATTAGATGATATGACAGCGAACCATTCCTTTATTAAGGACATAAATAATGCCCTCAGCGTAAGACGATAAGTCAATAAGATTTAGCGTATTAATAACATAAGGCCGCAAACGTCGGTGTGGACATGACACGGGTAATTAATTATGCCACAGCCATCTGTAGTTATAGCATTAAATGACTACGTGGTCAGTATAAGAGTATTTCGTCAATGGCCAGTCTTATTTACAGCTTCAACGATCTTTTTGTGAAGTAGGTATACTGACTTATCACAAATCGTATAAATACAACATGTATTAGTGAGGTATCTATAATAGAAATGTGGTCGGGTCATTACACAACATAATATTACGCTTGCGGTCGAGTGGAGCCCGACGAGGGCAGACCTCAATACATAACAAGTAACGGTAGAAGACCCACTCACAACAACACTAGCAAGTTTTATTGTGCAAAATGACTTGTGCAACAGTCTTTCAAACTAGGGACACTCCCGCAACAAGTCGATTTCTGCAAATTTTACAAACTAAACGAGCACTGGCTGCAATAACTTGCACAGTAAAACTTGCTAGTGGATTTGGTGCTTCTAGAAAGTTGCAAATTCAGGATTCTAGACGATGTGGATGTTCTTAATGTTAATCATTTGACATCCCCATGTAGGGATGGGCTAGAATATAAAACTTCCTGACCGCACGCTGGTAATATACACATGTTAGCTTGTCTCTGGTAATACCATATTAGATTGTCTCTGGTAACTGTCATATTACTTACATTCACTCAATCGATCATTCATTCGTTCATGATTAAAAACTTATTGGTAGTCATTCGGCAGTCTTGTCAGAGACGTCGAGGTGTGAAGATCAAGTGATACTTACTGTGTAATTTTGGATTAAATGGTAACACTTCAGATACAAGTGTAAGTACAGATTAAATCATTATGTATTGAATAATTGGAATTGTACCGAGTATATTTGTGGTTTATGTTGAAGGAAGTAATAAATATCTATGTTTATACTGAAATGTCTGGTTTTCTATTATGAATCCTTTATTCTGAACCGGTGGCCAACAGTTCAGAAGCGGGATAATAAGGGAATTCTCATAATTCCCTTTTTCACGTCCACATTTTAACAGATATTTGATGTCATTTGTTATCAGGTGTAATTTATTTTTCCCACTCTGTAAATATATTTTTCTGACTATTTAAGTTAAATAAATATCAAATATTTTATTTTTCTTTTCCATCTGTCATACGATATTTATTTCCTCACTCTTTACCGTACTATTATTAAAGAACCGTAATTAATAAATATCACATCATCCATATTTAGAAAACGAAGTATTAATTTCGACTATGAATGGAAGTTTCTACTGTGGTAGATTTATAATTATTCAATTTGATAAGCGACCAATCGATATTGGTAGTCTGTGTTCTGTTACATACTTAAATATTTTAAAATTAATAGGATATATAAATAAAGATTTTAGTTTATTCAAAGTAGAATTGGTACGGTTATTTTATTCGTGTAATTATTATTATGATATGATGACGCAGCAAATTAATTTAAATTAACTTTTTGTGTTTTTGCATAGTATGGCTTACAAGGATAGAGATGGAAAAGAAAACTGCTTTATTTCTGCCTTAATAGCTTCTTTAAAATAATGCAATTATAAATGGAACAATGTTGGATCAATATTATGATAATAAAACAGTGACTTTGACTTTTATTATAATCTTAAATATTGTTTCGTGTTTATGAACAAACACTAAGCTTTACAGCTGTAAGTTTCAGATACATTTACAATGGACAAGGAAAGACACAGTCGAGGGGAAGGACTGATGTTCATGGATGGTTATAGATGACGATGGATCGCCCAGGTTAAAGGGCCAGGAAATGTTCAGGATTAGAGCATTTAGCATTTTGGCTAGGACAGACGGCCAGGGAGTTCTCAGGTTAGAGAGCAGGGAGTTCTCAGGTTAGAGAGCAGGGAGTTCTCAGGTTAGAGAGCAGGGAGTTCTCAGGTTAGAGAGCAGGGAAAGTTAAGTCGTTGGATAGCGGAATGAATACTACTGGATGGACGAGACATTTGAAAAGGCGAAATGTTATCATAAATGAACAGTTCAATGAACGAACAAAATTACAAGAAACGAAAAGCAGTCCAGGAATACAGGAGAAAGATCAATGCGAAGGAGATATCGCAACGATAGCTCTAGTCCGGGTGAGTCTTTACCAATTAGTATTATGTTGACTATGACAGTGTTAAATAAAGCCTGGAGTTCAGATAAACATAAGTTAAAATTTAACGCAAACATCATATCGGATTTGAAGCCTATGAGTAAAGAACAGACTCTGTTAGTACGGATCACTAAAGTTGAAGAATGCGCGGAAATATGTGGATTATATGAAAAGCAACATACATTAATGTCCTTCCTAATCTTACTGGGGTTACGAAAACGTGGTATCAAAGATGACCTTCTCTTTTGCATAATTAGGGAGCATTGGAAAAAAAAAATTGTTATCTATTCCCTTGCCGTGAGAACTATGCTGAACTCCTCACTGAAATGCTAATTAACCGCTAACGTCCCGACCGACGAACCGGCTCGTCAGTGCCATTGTTTATCTATTGTGTCTATAATTACAGTACTTGAGATTTTAAACGTGTCGTGTATGGTTAATCATTGGAGCAATAAATTATTATTGCATAAAACTTAATTAACTGAATAGGTGTAAAATTCATGAGAAACAGGCGGTGGATTGAATTTTAAATAGAGTAGATAATCAGGCCACAAAAGTGGGAGTTCAAGTAGCTTAATTTATTGAGTCAGTATTTTAGAATAGTCAAAGTAGGGCAAACTAGAGAAGTTACAACATACAAGCAAAATAAATGGGTATGATCACAGGTCTCTTATTAACGCAACACATCGACAACTTTAAATCCTGAACGATTAATTCAATTCAATTGCTTTTATTGTAATTAATCTGGCCATCCCAGTTTTAGAGTATACGTATTCAAAGAGCATAATTCTACTCATAACGAATCGGCTGAAGTTATGCTTTACTGAAGGTTACAGTGACAAAAGTTATGCGTTACTGATGGTTACAGTGACAAAAGTTATGCGTTACTGATGGTTACAGTGACAAAAGTTATGCGTTACTGATGGTTACAGTGACAAAAGTTATGCGTTACTGATGGTTACAGTGACAAAAGTTATGCGTTACTGATGGTTACAGTGACAAATACGTTTTTCGATATTGGTATCAGTGGCTGGGCTGTATCCAGTCATTAGATTTGAGAAGTCAGTCTTCTCAAGTTATGCGTCACTGATGGTTACAGTGACGGATACGTTTTTCGATATTGGTATCAGTGGCTGGGCTGTATCCAGTCATTAGATTTGAGAAGTCAGTCTTCTCAAGGTATGCGTCACTGATGGTTACAGTGACGGATACGGTTTTCGATATTGGGATCCGTGGCTGGGCTGTATTATTCAGTCATTAGATTTGAGAAGTCAGTCTTCTCAAGTTATGCGTTACTGGTGGTTACAGTGACGGATACGTTTTTCGATATTGGGATCAGTGGCTGGGCTGTATTCAGTCATTAGATTTGAGAAGTCAGTCTTCTCAAGTTATGCGTTGCTGATGGTTACAGTGACGGATACGTTTTTCGATATTGGGATCCAGTGACTGGGCTGTATCAAGTCTATAGATTTTAGAAGTCTGTGTTCCCAAGTTATGCGCAGCTGATAGTTGCAGTGGCTAATACGTATAAGTTTTTCGATATTAGGATCAGTGGTTGGGCTGTATCAAGATTGTGATTTGAGAAGTCGGTGTTCTCAAATTATGCGCAACTGACGGTTACAGTGACAAATACATTTTTCGATATTAGGATCAGTAGTGGGGCTGTATCAAGTCATTAGATTTGAGAAGTCGGTGTTCCCAAGTTATGCGCGACTAATAGTTGCAGTGACAAATACGTTTTGATAATAGGATCAGTGGTGAGGCTGTATCATGTCATAAGGTTTGAGAAGTCTGTGTTCATTTATTACAGTTAGTAGAGCTAGGGAATTTGGTCTCCATGTAAAGGCTTCTTCTAATATTCTACTGCTTGGAGGTATGGGTGTGAATTTTATTGTTGTATGTATACTAACAGCCAGTGTTGAGGTACAAGGTGTCAAGAAGGTTATAGATGTTTAAGTGGTTCACGATTGCGTTATGGATTGTCCCGCGCTCCTAGGACGTTCTTATACTGAGGTGCCTAGTATAATAACCATTCAAATTCCATTAAGGGTGATTTTTTGGAAAAAAAAAGGGTGTAGCCTGTATACTTATTGTCTAGTGGTGACATTGTTGTTTCGAGTCCATCGGATCTAATCTAGTATTTGATGGGAGCATTTACGTACGTGGTTCGCTTCGAGGTGAAGAAGTCAAAGAATGTTATCTTTTATCTGGTAGATACTGTATCGAAGACGGTCATGGTTCCCTGCTTGCATATAATACGTCGTAAGGACGATGTAGCAATTTCTGGGAATTCTTTGCTAACGCGGTCTATCAACACTAAACATTTGCATTTACTACAAGTTTAAAAAAAAATGTGTTCAGATGACTTTTGAGTCGTATAGCTCTGATGATTTGATAAATCGTGGCGAGGAATTTGTTGGCATTGGCTGAATGGGCTAGTAGCCATTGCTCAACATAATTGCAAAAAGAAAAACACCATTTTGGGTCTGGCACTTTCATACGAGACCGGGGAAGCCATGACGTCAGATTACACTTTGTTATAGTTATAAATAGGAAATAAAGCTTATTTACGAAACAAAAGCAGTTTTAAAACAGAATTAAAAGACAAGTAGCGTGTCTGTTTTTAAACATAACTTAATAAACATCAGGATTGTTTTTGATGATCTGAAGGATTTACGGGCGCTAACGGAATGGTTACGGAGTTTGATTTGTTGGGTTTTGAAGTGGACTCATGTATACGGTCACGTAGTGGGAAAGCAGATGTTGTCTCGAAAGTTCCCGGCACTTAGAAGCAGCGTGACATTGGTAAATTTTTGGGGTTGTCTAAGAATTTATATTAATTGATTGATATTTAATGTTTTGTTTATTAATAGGTATTTGACATTACCATTGACTGATCTTTTGAAAGGAGGTGGCATGGATATGGAGTGGTATTCAGGACTGATACTTTACTTACGTGGCGTCTATTGTTAGCTTTGTGTGATTTTAAAGCAACAACACAAGTTACACACCGATGCGTGCAAAGATGGACGGACTGACGGGTGTGCTTTTGCAAGACGATTTCGTAGGAGTGTTTCGATCTGTCTCATGTTTTGGGCTGTAGAACCTCTCCCTGACGAATATGAGATTCGCTCCTAGGAATCTTCTACCTTGGCGGTGCTAGCGTCTTTGAGTGGACTTACAGTGTGCTTGCTATCACAATTTGTACTGACTGGTGGATTCACATTTGCTAAGCGCAATCTGATTTCGTGAGTTGCACACTGGTGGGTCCAGCTACTGGTGTTTGATTGTGTTATCGAGTCTCGACTTGGCTATCGAGTGGTGCATGCTAACGCGTGGAATCGCGGCCTGGTTTCGGTCCCCGTACATGGGGACTTTTATTTTCGACATTCATGAGTTGAGTACTCTTTGCCATTGCGCAGAATGGTGGATGAGGAAGTGCAGATGTTTGAAAATATACTCTGCAAAAGGGGTGCACGGTCATGAATAACGCAGGATACATAATATTTAGCTGGTTTCTAAGGAGGTCTGAAGGCAGATGTACGGAGAAAACCACGACAAAGTTGCAGATTTGATGAGGCTCTTTGTTGTTTTGAGAAAGGTGTTTTTAATCTTGTTTGGAATGGGCTCTGTGCAAGGTGCCTGCTGGTGAGTGAGAGGGTAACTCTCATCTAAACGAAGGAATCAGCGTTACCTCCATACGGTGGATGCGGACTGCCTAGGTCTTTTCATTAAGAGCGAGGGGGGTGGCTGTTATTTGCAAGTATTGTTTTATGGTTTTATTGTATATGTTGGTATAACTGCTGTCAAAAATACTAAATCATAGATGAGTATACGAGTGTTTCGGCTAATTTGCCTTCTCGTCTGACAGCCGACTAGAAAAGAAGCTTTACCAGTAAAAGATTTAGAGAGTTTGTTTCTTTATGTGGAATGAAGAATATTGGCAATACCGTCGCCTAAAGCGAGTGGGCGAGTCGAACGTTTTGGTGGACTTATTTTGGACGCTCTGTCAACTTCTCCGTAGCCAAGATGAAGAAACCTGGGATGATTGTATTTATGAAGTCCAGATAGGCAACGGTGCCACGATCCATAACATAACCTGGAAAGGGTCACTGAATTGTCATTTAGTTTTGGCATTGCTAGCGGAATGGAAGGAATTCTTTACTCTACTGTGTCTAATGCCGCCGATGTAGCTGATCTGGAGGAGTTAGATAGGCTGGGGGTAGAGCGAGCGAAGGTATTGGGGAACAACGGCTAGAGAACATAGGGGTTTGATAGGTGTGGGAAATCAGAAAGTGTGGAATGGAGATTAGGTTTGCGTTGAGAGATGGGTGTACCACGATAGTGCGTGTCGGATACTAGTGGTTAAGTTTCAAGGACCATGATCGCGTGGTAAGGGTGCTTCCCAATGAGAGGTATCTGACTGAAGATACCTCCATGTCCCGCAAACGTGGCCGTTATCGACAGGATGTAGTTTTGGCGTTTTGTAGAGATTTGGAGAGTAATGAAGAGGTTAGTCGTAGTAGCAATAGTGAAAACAAGGTAGAGATAACAAACTTTTAGTTATTACAGGATTAAATGTGCTTTATATTATTAATATTAATTGGTTGAGTTATATTAATGAGTTCACAGAAAAGTGAAGGTGTTTTATTGAGATCGCGGCCTTCAGCGTTAAGGAGAAAAAGAAAGAAAGAAGGAAAAAGTATTTATTCGGGACGAGCACAGGAAATAACAACCGAGAGCAACTAAAGGAATAGGTAGATTGTAATTGTTATTTCATAAAACAATGTTTTAGAAAGTATAGATACTGTTGTGTTATATTCTTTATAACTATAATTTGTTGCTATTCATATTATTATTATTTTTTTTTATTATTTGATCATTGCCAATGTTATACAACTGCTTGATTACTGGAAAAATAATTCCTAATTAAGACTATGATTGTTTTGTAGTTTACATATCGTTGGTGTTTAAATAGTGAAACTCGTTATTATAGTGTGTATAAAACTGTACGCGTGAGGACACGCTTTGAACAGGATGGCCGAACTGTTAGCTTGTCTCTGGTAATACCATATTAGATTGTCTCTGGTAACTGTCATATTACTTACATTCACTCAATCGATCATTCATTCGTTCATGATTAAAAACTTATTGGTAGTCATTCGGCAGTCTTGTCAGAGACGTCGAGGTGTGAAGATCAAGTGATACTTACTGTGTAATTTTGGATTAAATGGTAACACTTCAGATACAAGTGTAAGTACAGATTAAATCATTATGTATTGAATAATTGGAATTGTACCGAGTATATTTGTGGTTTATGTTGAAGGAAGTAATAAATATCTATGTTTATACTGAAATGTCTGGTTTTCTATTATGAATCCTTTATTCTGAACCGGTGGCCAACACACATGTAAGATTTAAAAAAAGCAGCACGCGATTTGGTAGGTTCTATAAGGACCGCCTGGGTAGCTAACACCCTCACCTTCAAGGGCGGCGTCAATCTGTGTCTTAACATGCGTGCCTATCTTTTCATGACGTGCAACTTCTGTATTTTCCTGTATTATTGATTATGTGGGGAGGAGCCTCTCCTGCAAGATTGCGTTGCGGTCACTCAAGCGAGCCACCTGACGGACCTCATTATTATTGATACCATCTCTTTACGAACGTTTACCAACTAAGAAGTGTGTGAGGTTATCGAAACATTCATAATAATATATGCTAATAATTAAAACAACTTAAGATAAAGCTTGTGAAAGCCGAGAAAAATAAAGAAATTAAATATCAACTCTTGTCACACTAGGTTGTCGCCATGTGGGGTGTTGATTCAGCAATTATTGTGCCGATAGTTGTTACGGCCAATGGTTTAATAGCCAAGAGCCTCGACCAACATCTAAAAAGGCTCTCGTTGGGCAGCTGGATCAAGGGCCTGATACAGAAAGTGGTACTTCTCGACACGGCACGTATTGTTAGGAAGTTCCTCTATCTGAGGCCCTGACCACCGGTAGCTTGGACCCTGCTCCAGATGCCGGTGGGCTATTATATTTTATATTTTTAAATGTATTTTTTTTTTATACGTATTTAAAAATGTTATTTATAAATTTCTTAAATGAATAAACAAAACTAAACAGAATTATCCAAATGATATGCAAAAATATGTTTAATAATAAGCAATCGGATTTCCAACTAATATAAAGCTACGTGACCTTTTGCCAAAGTTATAACGGGTGAGGCAACGAAGAAATCTTTAATTAGTTAAATAGCAAACTTGCTTTAAAATAAAAACATTATACTCCGTGTCCCAGAAAGTAGTGAAGCGGACGGCCAGAGGTAGAGCACCCTTAGAGGTACCCGAAACACCCCCATGTATGTTTCGCCAATCAAAAATGTCACTGAAGTCAGAGTTTGGTTAAAACATGGAAACAAATCTTAACTCGAAAACTGCAAAAAATTGCAGAACATACATGGGGCTGATTTGGGTACCTCTAAGGATGCTCTACCTTTGGACTTCCGCTTGACACTACTTTCTGGGACAACCTGTATAATCACAAAATTATTCCCCTTAGATAGTAATCACCAAGAGCAAACACAGACTATCTAGCCATATGACAATGATCCTAAGAACCCTACTACACTAAGAGCAACACTAAGAACTGTGCAGCTTCATAAAGGAAAACGGGCATAACACAGTCGAAGTTACACGTTCCCGCAGCGTCCGTTTACAGCTTCATTCAGTGAGATTCCAGCACATATGCGCTCGTGTATGATAACGATCGCCTAATACGAGACAATTAACCAGCTGAGCCAGCTAATAGTTAATCACAAGTAAATGTACTGACTATTATCTTATGAAGCGTGAGTGGTCTTAAGAGCAGTTCAGGTTACGTTATAATATATAGCATAAAGCAAATACTGTATAGCTCGACGCTCAGCATATGGACACGTATATGAACACGTTCACACAACTTTAGGTGTGCTATAAAGCATTAGCTTGCTGTACGCGATAAAAGTGAGCGATTCTCAGAGCCATATCGTTAGATTCTGCGGTCACCGCCCCGCCTCACTTCTACCCCGTCCGTCGCCCGACGGATCACCGTCAAATAACTTACTATACATAGTAGACCGGCTTGCGATATAGTATATTGTGTGAACGTTATGCTACACATATAGTTATAGCTTATGACGCAATATAGCGATTTAGTATAGCGTAGTCTGAACTGCGCTTTAAGGCACGGGGATATTGTTGTGACTCGTATGATCAAAGAAGACCAGGAGCACATGAAGTTTTAGTAGTATATCATTATTAAATAATTGACATATTCACCAAATTAGTTGATTATTCCAGGTTACTCTTAGGTAATAATTATGTAATGTGAATCTGTGATTCTGTTAACGTTCTGAACTGACACATTTAATAAAATTGATATTCTCGTCCTTAAATAAACGTCAATCTGAGATTGAAATGAGTTTGAATGGATTTAAAACTGAAACCGGACTGAACTTAATTGAGACCGGCAGAATACCAATTTTTTGATAATTCTTAATTTAATCTCAGTTCGGTCATCGTAGTCATTGTTTCAAATTAATTATGAACTCGTACAGTAAAGCAATGACGCGCTGAAATCAATACGCGCCTTTGTACCAGGGTTTTTAATTTCGTAACATTCAACATCAAAATAGTTTCCTGCAAAACGAAACTCAACATTACAAAAAAGCGAATGAAACACAAATATTAAAATGCATTTTTTTATATTTTGTTTAATATACGCTCTCAATATTTACAAACTCGCTCGCAAATGAAAAACACTCAACCGCTCTGTTAAATTAGATACGAAATACGCAATAACAATTATGAACGTATACAAAAGCATTTGTTACGTGTCACTGAGCAAGCCAATCCAGAGTAACTCGCGAGCCAATATGTTAAGCGAGCAAACATTTGTAGAGCTTTGAAAACGTACCAACAATCCAATAAGTACGCTTGTAATACTTTTTATATTTGAATGGTTCCCTGCGCTACACTCCGCCAATTTAATATCAATATGTCGTTGTGAAATAGACGTAACTACGTAATAGTCGTTTTACATACATGAAATAAGATATACATAGGAAATTACAGAAGTTTCACGGCATTTATCAAATGGGAACTAAAGATATGTCGCAGAATCAACATAGAGGCGCAACTATTAGAATGACTATTGATTATTGTTAATGTAGTAAGACGCCATCTATTATCATTTGTCGGAAACGTCAAGCAGTGTGCTTGGGTGAGGTCGGTGCGGGGCGTGGCATATCTTGTTTGACGGTTGTCAGCAAGCTGTCAGCTGTCGCCTGTCAGCTGTCATCCTTTTTGACATTGGATGCATTTGATTTGAGAGAAGTTACTTTGGAGTGAGACACGAAGGCGAGAGGTCGTTTTGCCAGCCTGCACCGAACTTACCGCGTTTCCGTACTTTAATCAGTTTCCATCGGTTTGATCATTTGAGATTTTATTATTTTGCTACCGACACCATGTCGAACTTTGACTCTGATGACGAGGTACCCCCAATGGGTGAACTACCCTCGTTAGATATAAACTTTAACAAAGGTCAACTTTAAGGCATGCGGTATGTTCTGTGATTGTATATTGATGAGGTTTTAAATGTAGCTTGTTGAGACTATATTTTTTGAAGAGGACACTCTTTAGCAGTGCATTAGTAGGAATAGCCTAAGTTTGAATTCAACCAAAAACAGTTGCATAGAAAGGAGGTACTAATCCGCGGGTCACTTAAAGTGTCACTGATAACTGTTTTAACGCAAGTGTTAAAATTTCAAAATTCGATAATTTTTAATTCCATACAAAATGATTTTAATTTTAGTTTTTTTCAAAAATTCTGCAACCCTACTTTAGATGCGAATTCAGGAAATGGAGATACTAATTCGTGACCTATAAAATATGACCTAAAATGTTACCACAGCTAATAATAACTAAGGATAGATAGATTTTAGCGTATTTTTTTTGAGATTTTTGAACAGCTATTTCTCTTTAACTATTGACTTTTGGGGAAAGTTGTAGACCAACCGTTATTCATTATTATGGGTACTTAAACACCCTTCCGGATTTGTACAACCTTTCCGACTAACATTGTATAGTATTAACAGTCGCGCTTCATTAGCCATTCGCTTTGATTTTTTGATGTGAGGCCCTGCCTTAGTTTGAAGCGCATTGTTAGAAGTAGATCTACTGTTGTATCTTGTGCTTGATAACACAAGTCTACGACAGTACACCTCCCGCCACCTCATGAATACAGAAGCAGGCTACAATAAGAAACAACGACCGTTTTATTTTTACAACGCTTATTTACAAACAACCTTAAGGATATTGTAATAGAACGGCTCCGTAAAATAAACTACCTTAATAAAGCAAAAGTATTTATATTACCATCTGAAAATGTAAGAAAAATATTCGTATCAACTGTTTATTTTTGTATGATAATACAGAAAGAGTAGAAACCGAATATCGAATCGAAGGCTCTATTGAATATAATAGCCGCCTTAAATATTTTCTTTAAAGAAATTGGCTATGTGTACCTTATGAGCAAGCAATACCAATACTATTACTACTTTGCTATTAAGCTCGCTATCCGAAGTTTTTCTTATTGATGACCTCAATTCAACCAGTCAATACCATCACCATACTGGGCTAGCGGGCTACAATGATATATACTAAACTATAATGATATAAAATATACCTACATAGTTCAACGAGATAAGAATTGAGTTCACAACTTTTCAATTTCAAGACAATACCCATCGGGGCATTGTTATCCGAAATGGCATTTCATAGATATCTTTCAGTGCCCTAATTACTTCAGGACTCTCCTGTTGAAAGAGAAGACAAAGCGTCATACAATAAAGAACCCTCCTAATGATAAAAGTTGTTTTAATAAAGTATAACCACATAATAGTCGCAGAAGGTCCACTACCAACACCAACACGAAAATAAACTTACAATAACAGATGCCATTCACAAGGAAGTTCAGTCAAAACTAAACCAATCACGACTGTAGGTATACTTCGTCATCATGAACAGCTTATCATAGTCAGGATCATTGTACAGAAAATATTAACAACATCATCACCATCATTCCAAAGTTAAGAATGCAGACTTAAAACTGGCACCCAGCATTGCGACAAGAATGATAATAATCTGGAGCCCCACTCTCCTAAAATAAATCTTGATAAATAGGGAATATACATGTCATTTTTTTCTGTTATTCAATAAAGCACATTAATATAAACCCAAGAAAAGTATTAAAAGTAAATGTTACTATTGTTTGTTGCTCAAAACAATTATTAAACTTCAACAATTTTCTTCTACAGTTCCAACATCCTTTATTGTCGCGACCATAGTGTGACGTAATAATCCACGATACTGCTTTGTTTACATCTATTTTTAGCCAGAAATCACATAAATTAAATTATTTCTTGTGCTTTATTCAAGCAGAAGTCGCACTTACTAATTTACCTCACTGAGAAATCAAACAGGATGCTAAAAAAGATTATTTAAAAATTTATTCACATGGATTTTGATGTCACTTACGGCATTTTCGAAGACGACGCGTTTCGAGATTGCGTTCCGTTCCACAAAAAAAAACGTAACATAAAATAATGAATTTTAAAATAAGTTATTAATGCGTTAAAATGTAAATTAAATAATGAAAGAGTTTTTAATTACATGCATATTCCCTGTTACAATCAAACCAAGGCCGAACCATTAGATCAGACAGTTTTCGTCTTAAAAAGCTGTCAAATTGTTTGACACAAAAAAAAATAAACTTTAAAAAAAAGTAAAAACCGACTTCAAACTCAAACTCAAACTCAAAACTCGTTTATTCAAAGTAGACTAGTATTACTTAGTTCTTTTTGAACGTCAAATTTAGGTAGTTACATGTGACTGCACCCCCAAATGCTCCCACCCTTCACCGCTTCCTAGTGTTTATGCTGTGAAGAAGAAACGGCGCAACAAACTCCCCAGCAACACAGTTCAGTCTGTCAAGTGAATAATTAAATGAGTCTATACACAAAAAAGTAAAATATTAATTACATTGATTAAATTATGCAAGTTGATGATGGTAAACAAAATATTTACCTAGAACAATTCTGGATGAATTGAAAACAAAAGTAAAACTATCTAAATATAGATAATTCAACATAATATAAACATACAATTATATACCTACACTCAATATATATAGACTCTATATATTCCAATACATTATTATTACTACAGTTAATGTGAGAATAATGTAGGTCAATGTCAGTAGTACAAGAATAACAATGAGAAATTGCCTTAATGTTGTCATAGCATGTAAGAGCTGACCAGTCCCGACAGACAGCACCCGTTCACGAGCATGACGAGCGCATCAGCATCGCTTAACTCAACCATATTGTAGGGAACTTAACAACCCAATACACAACGCCACCGTCAGCAGGACATTTTAGTGAGCATGACAGCCTCAACTGCCAGACAACAGTCAGGTTAATGTAGGAATACACAAAAAAAAAAAAAACATACTAAGCATGACAATAATGGCTACATGATACTCACATTTTACATTTTGTAATTATTACAATTGTAAATAGCTTGATGCCATGGGCATTACTAAAAAGAAAACTGATACTACCTATATCAGAATCAAAGAATAAAATATATATAAAATTATAATACAATATATAATGAGTAGGTAAAAAAAAAAAGATACCTACAGTTAAATGTTAAAAATTTAAAATTTCAGGAGTGCCAGTGGGTCGCAGTGTGCAGTTAGGAATCGTATTCCAGACATTTTTATCTTCAATGTACTGGTTTATATTGTAATATGCTCTTGACATTAAGACACGCTTTACCAAAGACTTGAATTTCATGTAAGGCAATTCAGTAATACAAGATGGAATTTTATTATAGAACCTAATACTATTCCCCAAAAAAGACTTACTAGTCTTGCAAAGTCTAAAACCAGGAACCACAAGTTTATGCTTATTTCGAGTATTCAAGCTGTGTGTATCACTTTTCTTACTGTAACTCGCTATGTTTTTACGGACGTACAAGATATTTTGGTAAATGTACAAAGATGGTAAAGTAAGTATATTGATCTCCTTAAATCGTTCACGAAGAGACTCTCGAGAGCTTAAGTTATAAATAGCTCGGACTGCTCTTTTTTGCAAAATGAAAAGTGTCTCGACATCAGCAGCTGACCCCCACAGTAAAATGCCGTAAGACATAATACTGTGAAAGTACGCAAAATACACCATCCTAGCCGTAGTCACATCAGTAAGCTGTCTTATTCTCCTAACAGCAAAAGCGGCAGAACTGAGTTTACCCGCAGTTGCCTCTATATGAGGCCCCCATTGTAGTTTAGGGTCTATTGTAATCCCTAAAAAGACTGTTGAGGGAACAAGATCTAACCTTTTCCCGCCCAGACTTACATTTGCGTTAATAGGAGCTACATTTGGTAATGAAAATTTAATGCATTTGGTTTTCTTAGCATTCAAAAGAAGATTGTTGGCAGAAAACCAATTCGAGATTGAATTTAGTGTGTTATTAGGTTCTATAAGATCCCTGTCCTTTCTATTTACTTTAAATATTAATGATGTATCATCAGCGAAAAGAACTATATTTGACATATTATTGTCTTTCATCATAAATGGAAGGTCATTAATATATACTAGAAACAAGAATGGGCCAAGAATTGATCCTTGAGGTACTCCAATTCTGACTCGCGAGCCTGTAGAGATGACATTATCAACAGCCACCCTTTGTTCCCGATTTGACAAATAGGAAGTCACAAGATCGATGGATCTACCTCGGATTCCGTAGTACTTCAGTTTCAGGGTAAGTGTGCGGTGATCCACACAGTCAAATGCCTTAGAAAGGTCACAGAACACACCCAGAGCATCCTGTTCCCCCTCCCAGGCCCCTAATATGGTTTTAATTAGAGTGGATCCAGCATCCTCTGTAGATCGTCCTCTTGTGAAGCCAAACTGTTTGTCGTGTAATATTCTATGTGTGTTAAAATGTGTAAGCATTTGATTTAAAATTAGTTTTTCAAAAATTTTGCTTAAGGCTGGTAGTATGGATATCGGTCTATAGTTAGACGCGTTATTTGAGCAACCTGCTTTAAAAATGGGTATGATTTTACTGGTTTTCATGAGATCGGGAAATATGCCGTCAATAATACAAGAGTTAAAGATCTCTGCCAGCATTGGAGCGATCTTAGTAATTATTGCCGCCACGGCTTTCGTTGACAAACCCCAAAGGTCTTCTGTTTTTTTTATTGTAATAGTTTTAAAAGTTTTTAATATGTCAGTGTGGGTTACAAATTGGAACTTGAAGTTAGGTACTTGTAAATCTACATTTTCTTTTAAAAAATGTTCTGCTGCTACTGGTGACGATGCAAGATATTTTGTAGTCTCTAAAGGAATATTAATAAAGAAATTATCTAAGAAATTAGCGACTACATTCCTGTCTGAAACTAGTTCGTCATTAATTTTTAAACTAATAGTGTTGTCACTAAACCCACGATTGCCAGTTTCAGTATTTATTATTTTCCACGTGGCTTTTATTTTATTATCCGATTTCTTTATTTGATCACTAATGTAAGTAGCTTTTGCCTGTATACAAACTTTTTTGAAAAGTTTAGAGTAATTCCTAACATAATTATGAAAGTCTACATTGTGTGTATACGATTTTTTATCATATAATTCGTATAAGACGTTCCTACTTCGTCTTATACCCTTAGTTGCCCAGGTACTAAATCTAATTTTATTTGTTATAGTAACATTTTTTATTTTACACGCCTTTTGAAATTCATTACTTATGGCGTTAAATAATGTGACATACATTTCATTGGGGTTGTCCGGATATGATTTGATTGTATTTAATTCATATTCTAAATTTTTACTAAACTCTTCTAGACATTTAATTGTTAGAGGCCTACATTTAATTATTTTTTTATTTTTGATTGCATGGCCATTCAATTTCACTAACTGACATTTATGGTCAGAACGGATTCCACTAATGAGGCACTTGTCTAGTATTTTAAAGTTTGTTACAACATTATCAATACAGGTGGCTGAAGTAGGTGTCACTCTAGTCGGCTCAGCGAACATACACTTCAAGTTAAATGATTTAAATAAGGATAAGAAGTTATGTTTATCAGTCGTGTCTAGCAGAATGTCGACATTAAAATCTCCACATACTAATAATTTCTTGTTTATTTTTATTTTACGAAGAGCATCTTCCATTGTTAGTAAAAATTGGGAGGTACTTGACGATGGAGGCCTATAAACACATAAAATAACATATTCTTCCGTTTCTGCACACGCAAGCTCACATACTCGTTCAACAGAGAGATTACAGATATCTAAACGCTGTTTATACTTTAAGTGATTTCTTATTAAAATTAAAGTCCCCCCACCCACAGCTGATACTCTATTGAACGAACTGGCCACCTTAAAATTTGCTACACTAAACGACATTGTATTAGCTTTCAGCCATGTCTCTGTAAAGCATAAAATATCTACATTATAATTTTCAGCAAATAACTCAACATCTAAAATTTTGCCGGAGAAGCGGTTTATGTTCTGATGTGTCAATATTAAATAATGACTATCGCTCTCTGTTGTCGGACAACTTAGTTTAAATTATTATGCTGAGTGACCACATCATCGTTAGTACTAATACTAACTATACTGGACATAGAGGCAAACTTCGTCATACTATTTATGACTGTGTTAAAATTAAATACCAACAACATAGCAATATGTTGCCTAAGTTTCCTTGGGAGATAAACAGAATCCCTGTTCAGTTTAAGTTTACCAACAAAAGCATTGGTGTCAAAAAACATAAACTTGTCACTATGGTGACTTACTAAAAAGTGCATATGCATATTTAGCGCGTGAACGTAATTATTTTGTCTGTCTGACAAATGCTCAAGATATGGAAATGCACAAAGTATTATTTTGTTACATTGTAAATTTAACATTAAGGCAACACTATCGGTGATGTCTTTCTTTTTTACATTTAAACTACTTCCTATAAGTAAAGCTACATTTGTATCAGAGTTGAATGTATTTGACGAGAGTGATGTTATTATTTGCCTGTAAGATGACCCAGGCATACAATTATTTTGAGAGGAATGCTCCAGGCTGTTGCTTAGCAATTCCCCAAAGCCTTTGCCTATGCTATCTGAGTACATAATAGAATTGTGATTCTGACAGATATTAGTCCTACTTATGCTATAATTGATGTCAACTGTCTGGGATAAATTCAAAGTTTCATTGCCACAGATATTCCCAGCCTGAGGTGGGTCCTCCAACATCACAGGTGGGGATCTATCACATTGTGGCTTGCTCATACACTTACATAGGTTACTTTTATTCAATGAATCTGTTCTGTCTGCATTATGTGTACACATGTCAACTAATTTGTTTGCAGCAAGGATATGTTCCCCAATTTGCTTTTGTGAGGACACATACTTATTGTAGACAGAGCTAAGCGACTCTTCTAAGGTATTAATGTCAGATTGTAAACGCTGAGTGTCTATTTTGTATATATTTTTACAGTCCTCTATTTTAACTTGATAGTTTTTTAGTTTATTTATTAATGTTATACGTTCTTTTCTTAACTCAACATTTTTACAGAAGTGCTTTTGTTTCTTTTTTAAGTTACAGCATTTCTTTATAATTTTATTAATTTTAATATATTTTAATATATTGTAAGAAATACTAAAAGGAGTAAAATAATTACCATAATATAAAATTAACAGTTTCAGAAGTCGGTGCAACTCTACACTGAGGCAAATAGAAGCCACCGACTTCTGAAACTGTTAATTTTATATTATGGTAATTATTTTACTCCTTTTAGTATTTCTTTGAAGTCGGTTTTTACTTTTTTTTTAAAGTTAATTTTTTACTAAATACCTTTTAGTGTCATAATTTTAACCCCCTTCTTCATAACCCTTCTTTTTGGCTTTGACGTAGTCGGGCATAAAAAGTCCTTTCAAATGATACCTTACACGATATAATGAAAACATTCCAAAGGGGGGGAGGGGGAGGGACACGCACCCCCTCCTCTTTTCCAGTAGTCAGTTCCCAACAACAAATTATAAATAAACAAAGCAATATTAGTAATTTGAGAATTTTGCTTTGATCCGATGAGGAGTTCCGTTCCATATCTCTGAAGTTTATGGTTTAATCATAACAAAATTTATGTGGGACCAATCGGGAAGTATACCCTTTCGAACAAAAAAAGAATTTTTCAAATCGGTTCATAAATGACGGAGCTATGAGGTAACAAACATAAAAAAAAAAAAAAAAAAAATACAACCGAATTGAGAACCTCCTCCTTTTTGAAGTCGGTTAAAAAAACAATCATTTTGACAGTTTTCGTAAACAAAAACTGACTAACGGTTGTTGTTCGTTTGCGTTTGGGAACAATTTTGGTTGAATTGGCCCTCTGAAACTACTATAATGTTAAGAACCCAAAACGATAATGATTTATTTATTAAAAAAAAACCTTTTCCAACATCGCAGTATCGTCTCGCTTGGTTCTTCCTTATGTTGGATGTTGTTATCGTGCGTTGTAAACTTGGTTCTTCTGCAGCTTATTTCGTTTTGTAAGTGTTATCGTCGGAGGGAGTCTATTAGCTGGAATTAACTTAACTATCCGGCAACAAATTCAATTTGCTTGACGTTGAGGAATTATAACATCGTCGGAACCTTCCTTCCTTCTCTATCGCCTGAACAGAACTACAACCCGGCTGAAAACTAAATCGCACTTTTGTCTTAGCTGTTTAAAAAGCTTTGGATTATCTTAACACATTATCAGTCAGACTGTACGTTTATTATTATAATCAACTTTACCAAATGCAATCCGATGCTGGACAAACACCTCCGCTTGAAGTTAAAATGCTTGAATTCTAGAACTACAATAAATTTTTCATATTCTACTTTGATAAATAAATATTAAGTGCCATATTTTAGCGTAAAACTTTTATTTCATATATTGTGAAACAGTACAATAGATAAAGGAAAGTTGTAACAACAGTTTCACTGCAGCAGGTGAAAGAATGCTGGGAACGCTTTGCAGGCTGCCTGGGAAAGGCTATAGATACGAGTAGAATGGTACTTTTTTATCTACAGTAACACAAACGAACAGAACTTCTTTTTTTGTCATTTCTCTACTTTGTTCAAAGCTTTTGCCCTCATCCTTTATTACGGAGACTGTAAATGAATGAAATTCTAGGACTACGGGAGGTGATGGCAAAGTATCACTACTAGGACCATGAAGCCTTCATTATGGCTCGTTCTCTACATAGAATATAATTAAATCTAATTTCGCTCGTATTTTGAAAACACTATAATCCTACCAAAACATGTAAACCAGTAAATGTCTTTTCGGCAAGTATGTTGTGTACGTATTTCTGGCAGGCAAGCCTATCTTCATCATAAAAATAAGTTTCGAAATAAATAGATTCTAGAATTCTATATAAAGTTGGGTAATAAAATAAACTAGTAGCTAGTAAAGCAGCGCAGTTTGTCTCGGGGGGTTAGCAACTGCACTGATATTAAGTTGGCAAGTTATTGCGACTCAAGAACTTGCAGCAATAACCGTGTTCCAGGAACCCTATACATTTAATTTTGACGGTAATCGTATCGCCGATATAGGGGAGGTACTTTGAGACCAGTATACTTTATTGAAGTGTAGTTTGTGAGGCTCAAATACACGGCAATACACATATGTATAAGGAATTTATGAAATTGTACGTAGTTACTTCAAAATATTCAAGTAATAACCTAGATTTTATTTTATTGATCTGGTAGTGACAAGCAATTCGTCGGAAGATTTTGCTACTGGAAATATATGCAACTTACGGCACGCATGTGACTTCTCACGAACATACATTGTAGCAATTCATAAGGAAATACACGAACAATATTGGATGTTGGACGTAATGGATGTCCAGCATTACCCGCTTCGCTGAGTTGAAGGTGAAAGATAGAACACCTCCGTGCATCGTGCGAGAGGAGTGCATTTATTATAATAATGATTTTGGCGTATATCTTATCTACCCATCTCGCCAGGAAACTTTACTGAAAGTTTAAGAGTCAAGTAGCTAACAAGACAAACTGGATGACCATCCATCCAATTGGGCTAATTGTCACAGAACTCAACTGACCGTCTTGAGTCAGACCCTCGCAATTAAGTTTGAGTTCACAATTGAGTTACCATCTCGGTGTTAATTAAGTTTGTTGACGACAACCAATTACTGCGAACTTGATGCTTGAGCTCCTTTACATTTAAAGCTGGCTTCCCACGTGTGCGCGGTATCATCTGTAAAATCACGCACCGTGGGAAGCCACATTATGAGGGAGTGTGATGTGGATACGGTGCACCGCTCCACACGCGTCCGTGTCACCACGGACGAGTCTCTTCCCATGGTGCGTCGGTGCGAGCTCGTGTGTTGCGGTGCGCTCTATCACGCACCGTGGGAAGCCGGTATAACATTGTAGATTAATTTTCACAAACTCATTGCTTACAAAAATACATAATATGACTACGGAAAAATATGCCATAGTAACTCCAATAAAGACAGCCTGAATGATTTCCCAAAACTGGTTAGTGCTTACGCGAGCACTAAAAAAAAAACCGATACATCTTCTATTCATCTGCATCGGAAGCTTTAAGTTCTATCGTTACAGAATTTCCAATTAGGTGTTCCAGTAGCCGAGCGGCGGGAGCGGACGGAGCGGAGGGCGCGGCGGGAGCTGTTTGCACGACTGACCCGGCTCGAGCCTTTCAATATCCTCGCCAACGCCTGGCGCCTCATCTTTAACATACTGAGAGGATTTTTAAACGTATTGAATGACTTTATTAGCTTCGGAAAAGCTGGGTTTCATTATGAAAGAAAAATGAACTTTGCCATGAAAGAAAGTTATCAGAAATGTTTAGTATTATCAGTGCATAGTAAATAAGTGGTTACCTGATCGATAACTGGAAATATAGACACAATAGATAAACAATGGAAGCCGCCACAGATGCGGGGCTCTGCGACATTATCGGTCAATAATAAAAATAGGTAAAGATCGTGTAAACTATTTAATATAACGACACGCCCCTCCACCACATTTGTGTGTAATTTCACTGTACATAAAAGCTCCCTACCTATCTTAAACAAAACAAATAAAATTTTTCAGTATAAATTAAATATAAAATACCCAGTGAATTTATATGGCTCGTATATAAATAAGAAAAGAAAGATAGAGCACGTTAAAAATTGTATTACCTACATCACCCAAATCGTATTCACCACTTTCAGCTGACGACAGCAAAACAGCTCCCCCCCCCCCCACACCACCACCGCGCTACTCGACTCGACGAAATTCAATTAACCGTTTAGGCCTTGGATTGTAAAATTAAGGAGCGTGAAAAACCTTTTCCTGTCGAGTAAAAATGAGACACTTGACAAAACAGGCCCTTTATTAAGGATATAAAATAAATTTAATCAAGAGCTGTGACCTTTCAAGTGGGAGTTATAAAGGCGAGGCGGTCCGGTGAACGGGACTGGTCGTGGCGCGGTGTTTGTGCTAGCCACAATTCCTACAAATATGGTGCGGTCGTGTGTCGCATTCCACCCACGTATCGGTCGCTCTAATTACTCACGTGATTGCTGCCCGCCAAAGGTGCGTGGTGGAAGGCATGTGCGGTCGGCGAACACAATGATTTAAAATCAGTTTTTTTTTTCTCTTCGAAAGTTGTTTACGTTTAGTTCATGGGACTTAAATGACGGCTGTTCAAATCAAACTGTTATTTCTTTGTACAAAAGTCGTGTGCTAGAACAGGATCTTTTTAAAATCTTTTACAGTAAAACTCTACATTTAGAAAGTGTATTCTGATAATTGTGGTAAGCAATTAGCTACCTATACATGTATAATGTGACATGATTATATTAATTATAAGCTTAGATAACTTATTATTTAACCAATTTTCAATAGTGCAGGTGTGCTTCTTCTACTTCTTTCGTGTCAGCACGAGTTATACGAAAATAGCTGATGCTGTGGTAAAAAGATTAGCCAGTCAGCAAGGTTGATAGCGGGGCTGACTGACCAGGGTGCGCCGGACGTACCTAAGTATCGTTACTCGTGGAGGCTCTTTTCATGCAACCCTTTTCTTTCTTTTCATGCAGGTGTGGTACAAGAACGTGAGGGAAATTACAACAAAATCATCCGCTATTTTCTATTTCCTACTGTCCACCAACAGTGCTATCAAAGGTGGACTAAAGTTTCCCATGATTTATGCTTCTCGTTTTAATTTTAGACCAAACGCTACACAATCGTGTTTCACACAAAATCCTTCTTTACCGTAAACCGATAAGGTGTTAATTCCCTTGTAGATAAAGAGGGATAGTTTTAAAGGCTACCAGTGCCAAGCCTTTGTCGTGGACTGGCTTCCTGATGGATGAAACTAATCTATTATTCTGTCTGGCTCATAAGTCCGGATCCGTCTGCCATTAATACAGTTGTCTCGGTATCGTTCAACATCGGATGACATCGGGCCGCATCGTGCGGTGTCTGTCGTACGACTTGCCTGATTGATCATCAAATCGTGCGGATATTTTAAAATTAATTGCCTGCGTGTCTGGCCGGATTAAGGAGATGTATGCAGCATCTGTGCAGTTTAGTGAACTACTCAATTTGTTACTTGTCTTGTGAGGATGCATCTGGGGTAAAGGAATTAATTTGCTTAGACGAACGCTTGGAATACGATCTCAGTTGGGTAGCAAATGATCTCCTTAATAAAGCTAAGCTTTTAGAAGTTGCGATTTAAAATTGCTATATTCTTATTCAAGATTGAAGTCAATGTTTCTTTAAAATTCTTAGTATCCATAATGAATAATAAATTACTGCAGAATATATAGAATCCGTGTCGAACTAGATTATAGAAAGTGCCCGCGTTCAAAATTTCTAATAAAAAAATACATCCGACGGAAGGGCGCTTCCCACAACTCCGGGAAATTATTATGAAATTACGGTGAAATTACTTTCGCTACAAGTGAATGTACCGTACCCAATGATAATGAATGAAAGCACTCATGTCAATTTAATTATCCAAACGAATGTGTCGCACAAACGCGGCGGTCTCCGGTGACCGGCTGTATAATCAGCGTTACCGCGGCTGTCGCTGTTAATCCCGCTCGTTGACTAATATAAAATGTTTAGCCCGCTGATTGGCTGATTGCGCGAGCCACAGCGCTCGACCGCACTGAATGAATGCGCTAGTTAGGACATACACTACGCGAGCTTTTGTCAGATGCACCTGATGATATCAAACCAAATGATTTCGTTTTCACCTATCGCTTACCGATGAGAGTTTCGACATCCGACCTACATCATAATGTCTAATAACAATTTAAATACCTAATTTTATAGAGTAGGTACTCCACGCTAACTCCAGTCTCATCTGAGGTCACCAACCAGTATCTATGATCAATATTTACTATTTTGTTATAGCAGTGAACGGCGATAGGCTGAATAAGCAAATGAGCATTTTGTGTCGAGCCATACTGGAGCGGAAATAAAATTGTAGCTGCACCGGACTGCGACCCGACACAAATGTATGGCTTTAGACAACCTTATGCACGACTGAACATGCATTTTTTATCAATATCGTTCATTTTTAAAATGTGTGTTAGCAGCTATCTGAGCTGCATGCACATATGACTAAAAACAGGCGCCAGACGTTCCCACGGTACATCCGCTGATGTATCTCAAGATGTGTGACACAGTCCGCGGCCACACGCTGGCACTCATTCGTGTCGCCTCGTATTGCACCGGATCAGTTGCGGTGCAATCATTTGACGCTCGATCCGCACCGATATTGTTTTGCAATTGAATTAGCTATTCACAAAGACTACTCACATGGCCAATTGGCCGTTAAGATAAATGCTTTGAAATACTTTATTAACCGACTTCAAAAAGGAGGAGGTTCTCAATTCGGTTGTATTTTTTTTTATTTATTTTTTATGTTTGTTACCTCATATCTCCGTCATTTATGAACCGATTTGAAAAATTCTTTTTTTGTTCGAAAGGGTATACTTCCCGATTGGTTCCATATAAATTTTGTTATGATTAAACCATGAACTTCAGAGATATGGAACGGAACTCCTCATCGGATCAAAGCAAAATTCTCAAATTACTAATATTGCTTTGTTTATATTTGTTGTTGGGACCTGCGACTACTGGAAAAGAGGAGCGGGTGCGTGTCCCCCCCCCCCCCCCTTTGGAATGTTTTCATTATATCGTGTAAGGTATCATTTGAAAGGACTTTTTATGCCCGACTACGTCAAAGCCAAAAAGAAGGGTTATGAAGGAGGGGGTTTAAAATTATGACACTAAAACGCATTTAATAAAAAAATTAACTTTAAAAAAAGTAAAAACCGACTTCAAAGAAATACTAAAAGGAGTAAAATAATTACCATAATATAAAATTAGCAGTTTCAGAAGTCGGTGCAACTCTACACTGAAGCAAATAGAAGCCACCGACTTCTGAAACTGCTAATTTTATATTGTGGTAATTATTTTACTCCTTTTAGTATTTCTTTGAAGTCGGTTTTTACTTTTTTTTAAAGTTTATTTTTTATTTAATTTGATGTTAGTTAGGTTGAAAATACAGTTTATAACGTATAATAGTAATATAACTATACGAATAGATTAATTTATATCGATTGGCTCGTGGAGGTTTGATGGCAGTCTCAGTTCCGTTTAAAATCCAAACAGTCAGCCGCATCTGGTCAGATTAGAAGCCCACATCTGCCAGCCCACGCTTGAGGAGAGACTACAATGATAATAAGCTTTTCTTTCATTTTCTTTGGGTCGAGCTATTTACGTAAGTTTGAGTTAATTAAGTTTAAACGTGAAATGGAAAGAAAATATAAAGCAATTTATTAAATCGCACAAACTGCAGGAATTCTCTGATAGTGGTCTGTTACCCGTGTTCGAGACTGTCACTGTGAACTTTAAGTGTTATAAAATTCCTCTCGCCTTTGTTATACCGGGTGTTCCAGAACACATGGTCTTTGAGGGAAAGTACTATTAATATTAAAAATTATACAGGGTGTAAACGAATTCGTGTAATTCATTCAAACTGCGTGATGTACTGGTGACACAGATTGACCTAGCACCAGTTTTTTTTATAATTCAGCAATTTTTTTTCAAAAATGTATCTTTGTTGCTATTTTTGAGTCATTTTAGCGCCCCGAGTTAACTGACTGCACGGAACGATACCGCCCTAGTCGTGTCCGCTAGCTGTATCGCCGTGCTTTCGTTTATTTATGCATGGCATCAAAATGTAAAATAAAAAAAGGTTTTTTTTTCAAAAAAAAGATCTTTTTTTTATTGAAACCTTATTATTTGGTTTAGATACGATCACTCACCTCAACCGCAAGAAAAAAAAGTTTTTATTTTTAATCAAGCTACATCCCGTGCAGGGTTAATAAACCAGTAATAGATCACGTGGTTTTAAAGAATTACACAAAGTTTACACCTGTATAAATAATATAATAAAAGATAATTCATTATATCAAAAAAAAAAAAGTAATTTGCTTTTTTAAACATTTTAAAGTACTTTTTCGCCATGTCCATGTCTTTTGTGACACCCGGTATACCGTAGTCTTCATACCATCTGCTCCATTAAGTGATAATATCAAGGAGTGCTTGAAAGAGCCTCCACGTATCTCGTAACCACAAACCGCGTCAGTAGAACAATAACGCGTCTCAACTCATAACACACACGTTACGACATTACGCGCGGCTCCGTGCGGTTCCGCACGCAACCGCACGTCACCACACGAGTCGCGTGCGTTGTGCTGCGGTCGCGCATAATTGCCGCTTAATACACCCCGCATCGACACAAATATGAGCGTCGTTTGGATGTGGATTACGGTTTTAATTAACGTTTTGTCTCTATTGAAAGTTTAATAACGGAGCAGACTGAGGGAGGAACAAACTGCCGCTGTTACAGCATGAAGCTTTGTGAATTGAACGCTCACGAGTCACGACCCACTTAATAGTAAATGTTAATGAATAGATTTTATGAGGGGCGTTTCGTTTAATTTGATTGCACGAATTTAATTAACCCTCCGTTTTCCTAAAAAGCATTTTAGAAGACTCGTAGATATAGTAACTGTTCCTTAAGTTTTTTTCAACAAAAGCGATGTAAGTATAATCCGACTTACAAATTAAAAATCGGCCAGCTTCGGCTAATCTCTCAAAGCCAGTTCGTTTCAAACGTTATTTTCAGCATGACTGGCGCGGCGGATTGTTCCAAAAATGCGGCGGTGGAGGGGTGCGCATTCGAAGCTCGGGTCGCGAGCGTTGGACCCGGGCCAGGAAGTTTAATGCCATTATTATATCGCCGGCCACGATGTCCGATGGATATCGCGCTACGTGACACCTAACTCTGATGGCCGACGTCCATCTTCTGATAATTTCTGAATGAACTCCATAAAAGGCACGAATACGGTATTGATTCTGATAGAATATTTTTCTTCGTAACATGATTGACGGTAAATATGTTTAGTATCGTACGTATTGCCAAGAATCAGATTTAATAATGGGTGGACTAATGGAGACAACTTACCGGAAATAATAGAGAGATGCTATTTGTAAACTAACCTTACGATAAGCAGGAAAATTAACAAAGAATAAACATTTTTTTTTCTTTCTTCTGAAATAGTATTCCTTGTAAACAAAAACTATAAATTATTTTTGGATGAATACTTCCTGTTTGGAAGAGTTCAATATATAAGTATACACGATTTTTGTGAAAATTACACGCACCGAATCTGCCTTGAAACATCCATTTCCTTACTGCGTCTAAAGAAAATTTCTTGAAAGAAGTGTGTCCGAAGGGCACAACGTTCAACTTCCCAGACGTCAGCTTTAGCTTCATGCCGTGCGCTCTGCTGCTAAGCGACACCTGATGAGGCTCTGACAGCCGACAGATGACGGGACGAGCATCCAACTCGTCTGCCTAGATACAGACCAGTAACAGACAGCAGTGTCACGTCACCGACCATCAATTGTCTTGGTCAATATGGTAATTTCACGGGCATTACACGTTGGGGCTTAAACCCAAACAGTAAGCTGCTTCGTGTTTTAGTTCAAAGCAACTACTACTAAATCTAGGTAAATATTACAGAAATCCACAACCCCACTGAGCTGAGATTTCATTAATATTTATATTCTTAATTAATTGCTAGGTAATATTAAATGAAATACCTACTTCCTATTAAACGTATTATAATGGACCAATTCCGTCCGCATGACGAATTGGAACACGCCACACGAGCAGGTAATTCCGGCCGTATTTGCTAGCCGCAATTATAATGGGAATCAACCGGCCCGTGTAATATGACGATTTATTTGCGTGAAGCCGTCCGGCGATACATCCGGCCATCCGAGCCGTTCGTCCGGCTTCACACGGTAGGCCTGTACTGAATCAATGATGTGAAGAAATGCCTCTCGTACTCTCGTGTAAATTCATGTACGTATCGTTCACATTAGATATGTATAGGTTTCGCTCCACTGTTAGAATTACATATTAGTCTAAGGTTATTTTCCTTATTTCGTATTCTTGAACGATGTTCGTTATTCTGTATAAGTTACCTTTCATGTGTTTACGCTTGTTTTACGTTGTAATAAACTGTGTATTGATGATCACGTCGATCGGTTGCTAGTGAGCGTATTACCTCTTAAATTGCCCATTTCTTTCAGTGGTTTCCTCCGATTTATCTGTCGTTATTTATCACCGTCGTTTCCTTACTTGCGTGATTAACATATGAAGTGGAAAGTGCTGGTGTATCAAAAAGTATATTATTGAAATGGACCGTAGTGCCGGAGCCGGTGCGGCGCCGAAATTGATGCGGTCCGTCCGGATATTAATATCCACACCGACGGATGTGCGCGGATATTACCTACACCATCAAAAAAATAAGAACAGAAGGTCGATCTTAAACATGGGAGATTTTTTCATTTTATACCGGTACCTTGCAAACCCGGCAAAGTGTAGGTCACCTTTCCGTGGTTCGTCGTTTTGTAAGAGGGTACCAGGGAATTAAATCAAGAAGATAAGCAGTACTGCAATGCCCGTGTCAACAAGAATAATATGCAGATGTCAATTTTATTTAGTTGATATTATTATTCGTTATAGCGATCTTTTCAAAGGCTCACATATAGCAGTGGCACTGGTGCTTTGTAGCGCGTTTAAATATGTGAGCCTTCTGTACTCACTTTAATGCATGTTGGCCGTAACCGATTGCCAGAGCATAGTCTCAAACCCGAAGAAACATAAATACGAGCCGTTTGTGTTGACCGTACTCGCGTGAATTGATAGCCGCATGAATATTGAACCACATGGCCGACTCTACGCAGATAATATTCTCTCGTACAAGTAAAAATCTCACGCTTGCATTACAATATTATGTAGTTTTGTAGAACAATTTAGAAAGGAGACGGAGTTCTGCTTTCACTTGCAAATTGTGAGGGTCAGGATTCCGAGCCGCCTGTTGGCGAGGTCTCACTCGTGCGATATTACACTCTTTATAGTCGATTCTTTGTTTGCAAAGCTTCAGCCTATTGAACAAGGTTCAAGTTATTACTGCTTGTGGTTTCATATTCTGTAAACAAGTTTACGATATATAAATGTACATAAATATTATGTGTAATGTAACACGTCGGTATACCTATATTTTTAGCTTGAGTTCATAAAGCATATGACTAAACTACACATGAGGTGAAGTAATAAACGGAAAACTAATTTTGCGAGATGAGAGAATGCTTGAACAAGGTGGAATATAATAAAATAAGATTTACTTGATCTTAAGTAGGCGGTAAACACAAGCCCCCTTATTACAAAAGATGGTCTAAGAAAAACCTAGGTTTTCAACTAGCCCCGTCTCTTTTTGTTATATGACATAAGAAAGTGATGGGTATATTTTAAACCCCGGTTTACCTTAGTCTTGGTTTAAACGATCTTTTGTAATAAGGGGGGACGGGTTAAAATTGTTCTATAGATTTACGTGTGATGATTGTTGATGATTTTGGTTTTGTTTAAACAAAATACAGATAGATTTAAGTATATCTGTACATGGGAACTATCTTAGCATTCAAGTATATACGCAGCATTCAAGTGTATACTTAGTAACGTGCTATACAAACAGGGTCTGATTGCGCTGACCGCGGCCTCGCCCCACACACAACCAGTCTACAGCCCAGTGATTGTCATCTACCGTGATTGCTTGGTCGTGGCATTTGCATAGCTACCACTCAATAGCAAGTTAAGCCTTTTGCTAGGATGGGTATTCTGGGTATTTGATGGACATATAAGAATGTTCTAACTGAAATTCAGGCAACAATATTTTCTCATTTAGGAATTAAAGGTTGGAGTCATTAGAAGCAGTTCTTATAATGTTCTTTGTATAGATAACATGAAAAACCGATAATCCATAGCATTTCTTTCATTTCAATTCCTTCACGTACGAACATTATGTTCAATTGCGTAACAATATTGTGCTCAATCGTGTTACGACAAGACAAGCACAAAATATAAAACATTACCGTTTTTTTTGTCATATTTCGTTACTTGTTTCTATTCCATGCGGCAGCATTTGTATCTCTTCGTAGTTTATCTTTTTATCGCTTGATTGAATTGTTGTCTCTCAGATTTATCTTCATATTGTCTGCGTAGCATTTCTACGAAATTGATAAAGTCAACTGAGGAAAAGCAAATATCACGTAATCGCCTAAAGATTCTTCACACTTTAGAGGGTCGGTTCCCACGAGGTTAATGAAAAGTAAAATTCAGGATACTTAAAATTTATTGCAAATAATCATTATAAAATAATACAGACAACTAACGACGATGGAATTCATAAGCTTGCACAATTCACAAGATGCTATTATGCGTCATCAATGAACTGTAGGCATTTCAAAGCATGTCTTTGCCCGTTCACGAGATTACGGGTGATTAAGTGCGTAATCGATGAATTCCTAGCCTGTAGTCATACTTACTCTATTGAAAATAGACGTAATGCACGTCTAACTGATAACACGAATGCTTACAACATACCTCCCAAAGTTACTGCAAAAGACAAAACCAGCATTCTCATATAAAACACTAGAAATAACTCTGCAGCCTGCAGAGTCCGACTGTACCCGACAAGCAAGGAATGTGCACTCATTTCACAACTGAATTCAATTTGCTTCAGAACAAAAGGTACCAGTCAGATAATATTCATAAAGTCTTTTGAAATCGCATTCTCTTCAGTATAGCTTGAACTATATTATGAACGTTTTGTTGGAAAAAGGAGAGGTCCTTATACCAATTGTGAGGGATACTTAATTGAGTTTCCGTCAGAGGATGTACTCGTTCTATTCACTTTCACTTCAGGCCAGAAGATTGGGGCCGATGCCTATCTAAGTTAAGTGATCAATTAACATTTAAAGCATGTCTACGTTTATACGAGGAAAGATCTAGTTTTCTTCTGAGACTCTTACCCAACTTCGAACGTTACATTCTATAAAATATGTTAAGTAATAATTGGCTTTATGTAACACATCAGGGAGCAATCCTGAAGTGAGTAAGTAATATTACCTTTTTTGTGTATAGATTTAACTTATTTATTCACTCGACAGACAGATCTGTGTCGCTCGGGAGTTTGTTGCGCCGTTTCTTCTCACAGCATAAAAACTAGGATGCGGTGAATGGCGGGCGTTTTTCAGAGCTGTCTTTTGTAACATTTGACGTTCAAAAATAAATTAAGTAATTTTTTACTCGAGTAGACTAGGGTCTTAAATTTGTTTTCGCGATTTGTACACATTATAAAAATACAGATTCGGATATTGTATTTTATAATGTGTACAAATCGCGAAAGTTTAAAAACATTTAAGTAATTCTAGTCTATTTTGAATACTTAAATTTTCAAGTTTAAGTTAACGTTCACAGGTCGACATCGTACGCATCGGACGGATCGCATCAAACGAACTTCCAAATTATTTGTATGGTTAGTCCTACAAGTGCGTTCACTAATCGGCAACGGACAGATCGCGCGCATTGGATCGTCTTCAATCCTGCGCTTGCCGATGACGTAATTCGGATTGCCGAATGACAATTTCAAAAATCCGATTGCTCATAAAGTCACTTCTGCATTCCGAATGCTGCGAACAAAGTGGACGAACTACACTTTACGAATCCGTTTGATACGATCCGTCGTTGCGTACGATGTGGAACTGTGAACGCATAAGACGCTCATGTCTAAATTCACTTCTATACTTATCATAATCGGCTCTTCTCACGTTGGTGTCGTTGTCGATTAATGTTTAATTTCAAGAGGATGAGGTTGGGGAGTGAAATCCTTCTGTGCGCTAATAATAACACACTGCTAGTCTGCGATCACTAATCCGTTTGCCAAGCGTATTTCCATTTTAGTAATAACCCATCACGTGTACCGTTCGTAAAAGCGGTCTGTTTCGAAGCGTATATTCATCATTGATGATGCTATATGTTATTATCCAATACAATTAATACATGAAATATTTATAATAGACAGCTAATGGGTATCATTAGCCACACACTACAGTGTATAAACTAATTAGTGTAATTAATTAATAATTCGTCGTATTATATCTAATTTATAATATTTTGCATGCCGATTATCTGGTGAGAGATGATGTACTCGTACCTGCCAAAAACCATTAACATCTTTGTAGCAACCATGTTTCTTGCACATAAAATTATTTATTCTTTAATTCCTTAATACCACATGATCTATATTACTGGTATAGATTAATCAAGTTAGAGATTAAGCTCGATTAAAAATAAAATAATTTTTTTGTCTTGCTTAACATGCTTGTCTTCAAACCTAAAGCCCCTGAAATGGAAAAATAAAAAATAAGCGAAAAAATATTTTTCATTAATAAATCCATTCATAAGAGATATTCAGCGGGCAAGACAAGCGTGGTATCGCTCCGCAGTCAGTTAACTCAGGGCCATAAGATGCCTCACATTAAGAATGGTTCTCTGTTGGAATATCGAAATATGTTTAGCCGATTCTTAGCTGGCCGAAAATCTTTCGCCATTTTTCATTTCGCCGAATAATGAAAACGCCGAACGATTAAAGTCCTTAATTATGTTTTGTAACTTTTTGTTACACTGACTAGTCTGCTGGCCACTGTTTCATTAGTCAACTGCATTATTGGCCACTTTACATTTGTTAGTTGGCCTATTTTCTCATCATGCAAGCAAGAAAGCAAGCATCCGAGTGTATCTGGGTTTGGTCCGCCAGAAGACTCGCTTTGTTGCCCCTTCGCTTCGCTCGCACACTCGACGAGCGCTACGCTCAAGAGGTCGCCAACCACCAGCTCACCACCCACCACTCATTACTTCCTTTGCGAGCTTCTGGCTCCACGCTTTTAAATAACACTCTAGGGCAGCGATTCCCAAAAAGGTGGTCCGCGGAACCCTGGGGTTCCGTCAAATAGTCACAGGGGTTCCGCGGTCTGTCCGGAATTTAAATAAAACGTTCGTGGAAAAGATTCATAACCGCGCCGCACCGTCGGCTTTCCCGGTCCAAAATGCAGGCGGTGCGGTGCGTACAAAAATTCCAGTCAGAAGATTCTAATTTGAATGATTTTGTTGGATTGGACTTAAAGAGAATTAATTGCAATAATTGAGAAAGCTATCCTGGTTCTGCTTCCGTTTGTGACGACTTATCGACGTGAGACTTGTTTTTCAGCTTATGCTTACACCAAAAACAAGTACAGAAACAGACTGGATGCAGCTCCAGATCTCAGCGTTCAATTGTCAGACATAAAGCCTAATTTTAGTGCTAATATAAGAAAATATGTGAAAAAAATAGCGAACGAGCCCTGTCATTCTGCTTATTTTTAATTAAACTATCAATTACTTGTTTCGAATAACCATTTGTAACCGCGATCTGATAAAGTATTTTAAGTTCTTTGACGTAATTATCCGTGGACAGTGGGAGTGACATTAAGCGATGAACATAGCTGCGGAAGGCAGCCAGCTTATGTTGTAAAGGGTGACAAGATGAGGCGGGAATAGTGGTGTCAGAAAGAAAGGCGAAACACGTGTCGTGTATTGGTTTGGTTGCATGTTGCATTATTTTTTCACTCTTTCTGCATGTGTATAAACTTGTGGGCGGGAGGGTGGTGCTGCGTACTGCATCCAAACTAGCGATCTTGTTCAGCGGAATTAAAGCTAGATATTATATTTGCATTTCTGTATGTCATGGATTTCCGCAAAGTAACGCCTGATTCCATCATTTACTTTTCATTTATTATTTATTCTTTCTTTAAGTCTAACATGAATATATCAAACTTAAAGGTAAACACTTTAGTTATCAAAATAGCCAGCTAGGGTTCCGCCAAAAAAAGTATGATCAGTTAGGGTTCTATGTCCAAATAAAATTGGGAATCTCTGCTCTAGAGTTAGGACAGAGTCTGACCACGTGTATTCGGGATGCGCCGAGTCGGATTAACATTACATTCCGTTGTGTGACCATATTAAACATTTGTGTGAATGATTTTTTGGCCAACCAATAATTGTGGCTAATAATCATTTGGCGAAATCAAATTAGGGAAACCATTGCTTCGGTAAACATTACGTCGGCGAATCGTCGTCGGCGGAATGAAATTTGATATAAAATACTTAGGCCAAAACATGGGCACCCATTAAGAACGCACGAAGTTTTTTTTTTTATTAAATCCAAATAATTGAACATAATCCCATACTAGGTTCAATCGTGTGAACGAATTCGTGTAATTCCTTCAAAACTACTGTTTACTGATGACATAGATTGACCCTGCATGGGATTTTTTCAGTTTCAACAAAACATTTTTTTTTTTAAATAATAATTTTATTTTTATTTTCGGGAACTTCGTGGAGTGGGCGCCATCTGTTGTCCGCCACCTAACTAACCGTGACGTCAACATCGGACCACCACTGCCCGTTGGAGGGAGGAGACCGGCTCGCTTGGTGCGCCCGGGGGATTGCTTCTTGGACCGTACGACGGAACACTCGTCTAGAGTATTCTGTGTAGATTAGCTGAAGAAGTCTGACCTTTTATATCTGACTAGCTTGTCCTTATTTTATGATCTTGTAATAATTATCTAAAGTATTATATTGTGATCTAGTTCATGTTACTAACACTAACCCAAATACAAGTACTCTCAGTGGTGGAGAGTCTATGTTGGTTTTATTTACTACATTTACCTTGCTCACAATCCTGACATACCAATATTAGCGATAACTGTAATGATAGAATCACTCCTTAACAATTAAATTGTAGTGTCGCTAACATCAGAAGTGGAACAAGAAAAAACCAGTCCACATTATGATTGTATACCCACATGTAAATATTTTACTTAATATACTCCCCTGTAGACGGACTGACGAAAACTTGATTATACGAGTGAGATTACAATGGTGAGACCAAGAAAAGGTGATAAATCCGGTGAGTCGCAACCATTTTATTATACCTACTTATGTGTGAAGGGAGTTTGATGAAGGAAATATAATATCAAAGGCTATTTATTCGAGTAAAATAAATATTAAATGATATGTGTTTATTCGTGTAAAATAACAAAATATGGTATCTATATTTGCTTCTGTAAATAAATGCGTTGCAGTCGCATTAGAGTTTGTCGTGAGATGCAACCAGGGTTGACCTGAGGTACCACCCGGTATGGCAAACCGGGGTTGGAACATGACGAAGCAATTGTTATAGGGCTGGAACCCAGGCGGGTGATGCCGTGATATGGCTATATCCAAGGCGGGTGATGCCATGTTGAGAAAGCAGGATCCCAGGCGGGTGATGCCAAATAAGTTGGCTAAATCCAAGGCGGGTGATGCTATTAATTAATAAATGAAATGCAGTAAAAAAATTCATGTTTTGAAAATATTGATACCTATACGTTTTTATTGGTTTTGCTATAATTCTTGTTACAGAATGGTGCAAAATAGTTTATTGAAATTAAAAAGTAAATTGTTATTACTTATGGTTTAAAATGTATTTATGTTGATAAAGCCCAGGCGGATGATGCCAAATAAGTTGGCTAAATCCAAGGCGGGTGATGCTATAAATTAATAAATGAAGATACAGTAAAAATTAATGTTTTGAAAATATTGAAATCTATTTGTTTTTATTGGTTTTGCTATAATTCTTGTTACAGAATGGTACACACGGCTACACTTCAAGCTATGCAAAACCAGTATAAGCTGACCGTTACTTGTGCGAAAAGATTATACAAAGCGACGCCAAGATAAACTGGTTTTGTATAGCTTGATGTGTAGCCGTGTGTACAAAATAGCTTATTGAAATTAAAAGTAGATTGTTATTACTTATGGTTTAAATGTATTTATGTTGATAAAGCCCAGGCGGATGATGCCAAATAAGTTGGCTAAATCCAAGGCGGGTGATGCTATAAATTAATAAATGTAAATGCAGTAAAAATGAATGCTTGAAAATATTGATACCTAAGTATTTGTTTTAATTGGTTTTGCTATAATTCTTGTTGCAGAATAGTGCAAAATAGTTTATTGAAATTAAAAAGTAGGTAGTTTTGATAGTAAAAAAAAAAAAAAGTTTAAAATGTATTTTTGTAGATGAAAACGGAAATAGTAAGTATTTTTTATTGGTGATAATTGTTATAGGTCTGGAACCCAGGCGGGTGATGCCATGATATGGCTAGATCCAAGGCGGGTGATGCTATAAATTGATAAATGAAATAAATATTAAAGTTAAAGCTAGAAATAGAAGTACGTGTTTGAGCGTTTTTGTAAATTAAACCCATGAGGGGGTGAAATTATAAGAGTTGAAAGTTTGTATGAAAATCATTATTCCATGGGGTTATAAACTTGAAATTTGGCACAAAGACTCTTCAAAGTAAATAATTAATAAATACAGTGCTTTATACTGTTATTGTAAATAAAATGAAGTGGCCACACAGCCTCACATATAGTATTGCTTATATTTTACTTGCGAAACTAAATAAAACATTTCTATCATAATCTACGTCATGATTGAAACACCAGCAAATGTGAATAAAGCTTGGAAAACAACTTGGTACGTTTAAGTGCAGCGAAAGCTCTTTAAATGCAAGTGATTCCAAGTGGTAAGCTCTAGGAAAACCAGGACTTAAGTGTGGCATAGTCCCTTTGAGTGCGGTTGACCTAGCAGTAATAGAGGCATTTGCTGATGGTTCAAATGCGTATTCATCTCTCGTGTCAGCACGAGCTATACGAAAATAGCTCATGCTGTGGTGAAAAGATTAGCCAGTCAGCAAGGTTGGTAGCGGGGCTGACTGCCCAGGGTGCGCCGGACGTACTTAAGTATAGTCACTCGTGGAAGCTCTTTTCATGCACCCCAAATGCGTATTATGGCTTTGTGAATCATTGAGATATTTAACCAAGAAATATTTTAAGTGTTTATGCATAATAATCATTTATTGAATAACTATAATTTGATGTTTAACCAAAGCAGAACTTTCTTATATGCATCTGCGATAGTATTTTATTGTGAAATGCTTCTTAGGAAGTGAAAATGTTGAAATCTAATGTTTGTTATGAAAAGTTATGAAGGAATATACAACCAGGTTGATACGGAAATAAATATCAACTAGTTCAACCTAGGGTTGATGAGCTTGTTGGCTGACGATGAGATATCAGGCTCTATTCGATTCAAACATTCTTTTAAGCTTTTCATGTTGCTTTGGTCATGGACATGCACATGAGTAACATGATGAGTCAAAGATTAGTGATCAGGTGTAACGCAGATGTGTACTGTATTATTTGATTCTGTTTAAGGTCCGGAGGTGTCACTGAAGTTAGGCCTTGATGTACCACAATCCTCCCTAGGATAGAAACACCAGCAAATGTGAATAAAGCTTGGAAAACAACTTGGTACATTTAAGTGCAGCGAAAAGCTCTTTAAATGCAAGTGATTCCAAGTGGTAAGCTCTAGGAAAACCAGGGCTCTTAAGTGTGACATAGCCCCTTTAAGTACAATTGACCTAACTGTAATAGAGTGGGCATTTGCTGATGTTTCAAAAGTGTATTACTGCTTACGGTTCATACTTGCAGACTAGTTCTGATGCTGGTTTTGTTTCAGTGTTTTACCTAGACTCGTGGGGCGCCTGGGGCATGCGCCTTGCAGGATGGCCGTGTCGGGAACTTCGTGGAGTGGGCGCCATCTGTTGTCCGCCACCTAACTAACCGTGACGTCAACATCGGACCACCACTGCCCGTTGGAGGGAGGAGACCGGCTCGCTTGGTGCGCCCGGGGGATTGCTTCTTGGACCGTACGACGGAACACTCGTCTAGAGTATTCTGTGTAGATTAGCTGAAGAAGTCTGACCTTTTATATCTGACTAGCTTGTCCTTATTTTATGATCTTGTAATAATTATCTAAAGTATTATATTGTGATCTAGTTCATGTTACTAACACTAACCCAAATACAAGTACTCTCAGTGGTGGAGAGTCTATGTTGGTTTTATTTACTACATTTACCTTGCTCACAATCCTGACATACCAATATTAGCGATAACTGTAATGATAGAATCACTCCTTAACAATTAAATTGTAGTGTCGCTAACATTATCGAGATTCAGTTTAGCCTCAAGTTAACTGACTGCGCACAGCGATATCGAGCTAGTCGTGCCTTCCAGCTGTATCGCCGGGCTTCCATTCATTTATACGTAGCATTGAAATGTTCTATCACATAATTATTTTTTGAATTTTATTTTTATCATGCAAAATCTCGTTCTTTGTTAATCTGTACCAGTAATAGATCATGTGGTTTTAAGGAATTATACGAATTCATTTACACCCTATAAACTACCTACAATTCTTCTTCTCTCGTGTCAGCTCCAACTATATGAAATATACGACAGTGAAAATGTAGAAGACAAAATGTGTGTACATCTATACATATAATAAAATAGTGTTTCAGGAGTAACTGAGAATATTTCGTCTGGAACTTATAAATCGCACGGTAACGAAACCATAGCGCGATCTAATTCGACGCCAACGCCATCTAGGGAAGTAAAGATTAAACATATGTTTGCATGTTTATGCAAGCATCACGTAAAAAGAGCTGACCCAATGCTGTTGACTTTTATAAACAAATATTGTGCTTATCTCAAAGTAAATTATTTTTTTTGTTTCATCGCAATCGGTTCACGCAATCAAAAGATATGCAAATAATCAATATCTTCTATACTTATCATAATGAAACAGTAAAAAAACTGTGTCTGTACATTAAATATATTAAAAAAAAAGTTGAGGGGGGTTTAGAAACAGTAATAGAGCACGAATCCAAAAAAAAAACTGTCTGTTTGTCTGTGTGTCTGTTTGTTTGTACACGCTAATCTTCGGAACTACTGGACGGAATTGAATTATTTTTTTTTTGTTGCATAGTTCTTAAGTCTGGGCAACATATAGGCTATAATTTATCTTGGAAACTTGAACACCTGATGCAGAACCGCAACAGACCAGCTAAACTATAAGAGATACAAAAATGGTACCATAGCAAAAATTGTTCCACGTGATGAGCATTTTCTGTTGAGAGAATAAATTTGAAGATTTGGAACACCTGATGTGGAACTCCACGAGCCCAGCTACACTATAACATATATAGGAATGACGTCTTGGCAAGAGTTGTTCAGCCTGATGAGCACTCTCTGTTGACGTATAAAAATTGAAGATCTGGAACACCTGTTATGGAATTCCAAGCGCCCAGCTACATCGTAACACATATAGGAATGACGTTTTAGCAAAAGTTGTTTAATCTGATGAGCACTCTCTGTTGATTTATAAAAATTAAAGATCTGGTACACCTGTTGTGCAACTCCAAGAGCCCAGCTACATATAGCACAATAAACATATCACACATATAGGAATGACGTTTTAGCAAAAGTTGTTCGGTCTGATGGGCATTTCCTACTGACTTATAAAAATCGAAGATCAGAAACATCTGATGTGGAAATCAAAGCTATCACTAATTTCACTGTATAATTATAAAATAACATAAGCTGGGAGTAACTCCACGCGGTGAAGGCGGTAACAGTTTAGGACTGATTTTCGATGACGATGGTATATCATTGAAAATTTGACTGTACTGGCCAAAACTCCCATTTATTTTTTTATTTTATCGAATAAATATGTCTTCGGGCTTATTTTATTTGAGTGTTTAATTTCCTTTTCCATTTATCTTCGTGACACGGTAGCCTACCCGGTAACGCAGGGGAGCAGTCACTTAGATTTTAACTGATCAGGTATCTTCACAATAAAACTATAACCATGCCTAGAAAGAGGTCAAATCTTTCCTAATGTTCCAAAGGAGCTAAAAGATTGAGGATCATAAGCTCCCAAGAATGTACCGAAGAGCGTCCGGAGAGACTTGATGCTGTTCGAGAACATCAGGCTGCAACTCGCTCCGTGAAAACCTCTTCGGATCGCGAAGTACGCCTGCGTTCTCAGCGTATTTACGCATCTACATCCAGGTCTCTAGAGACCAGTGAAGAATATGATGCGCGACTGACCGCTGATCGTGAACGTCACGCATTGTCTCGCGAGTGGGAGATGTTCACGGATGGAGAATTACGTTTGAGTTCTCAGCGTATATACACATCGATTTCGAGGTCTCTAGAGACAAGTGTGGAACGTGATGCGCGACTGACCGCTGATCGTGCAAGTCATGCATTGTCTCGCGAATCGGAGACGTTCACGGATAGAGAAATACGCTTGAGTTCCAAGCGTATCTACGCATCAACTTCTAGGTCTCTAGAGACAAGTGGGGAACGTGATTCGCGACTGACCGCTGATCGTGAACGTCACGCATTGTCTCGCGAGTCGGAGACGCTCACGGATAGAGAGTTGCGCTTGAGTTCCAAGCATATCTATGCATCGACTTCTAGGTCTCTAAAGACAAGTGGGGAACGTGATGCGCGACTGACCGCTGATTGTGCAAGTCATGCATTGTCTTGCGAATCGGAGACGTTCACGAATAGAGAAATACGCTTGAGTTCCAAGCGTATCTACGCATCGACTTCTAGGTCTCTAGAGACAAGTGGGGAACGTGATGCGCGACTGACCGCTGATCGTGCACGTCACGCATTGTCTCGCGAGTCGGAGACGTTCACGGATAGAGAATTGCGCTTGAGTTCCAAGCATATCTACGCATCGACTTCTAGGTCTCTAGAGACAAGTGGGGAACATGATGCGCGACTGACCGCTGATCGTGAACTTCACGCATTGTCTCGCGAGTCGGAGACGTTCACGGATAGACAAATACGCTTGAGTTCCAAGCGTACCTACGCATCGACTTCTAGGTTTCTAGAGACAAGTGGGGAACGTGATGCGCGACTGACCGCTGATCGTGAACGTCACGCATTGCCTCGCGAGTCGAAGACGTTCATGGATAGAGAATTGCGCTTGAGTTCCAAGCGTATCTACGCATCGACTTCTAGGTCTCTAGAGACAAGTAGGGAACGTGATGCATGACTGACCGCTGATCGTGAACGTCACACATTGTCTCGCGAGTCGGAGACGTTCACGGATAGAGAATTGCGCTTGAGTTCCAAGCGTATCTACGCATCGACTTCTAGGTCTCTAGAGACAAGTGGGGAACGTGATGCGCGACTTACCGCTGATCGTGAACGTCACGCATTGTCTTGCGAGTCGGAGATGTTCACGGATAGAGAATTACGCTTGAGTTCCAAGCGTATCTACGCATCGACTTCTAGGTCCCTAGAGACAAGTGGGGAACGAGATGCGCGACTGACCGCTGATCGTGAACGTCACGTATTGTCTCGCGAGTCGGAGATGTTCACGGATAAAGAATTGCACTTGAGTTCTCAGCGTATCTACGCATCTGCTTCTAGGTCTCTAGAGACATCAGACGTTTCCGATCTTCGATTTTGATGACCCCGTTGTCGTTGGCATAAGCAACAGGATCCGCGTACGAAGTCGCGGGCAGAAGCTAGTTGAAAATATATCCACGAAAACTGGCCCGAGGTAACACACGGCTACACATCAAGCTATACAAATCCAGTTTACACTGACCTCTCATTGTAAGGAAATCTTATACAATGCGAGATCAGCTTATACTGGATGTGTATAGCTTGATCTGTAGCCGTGTGTACTAGGTACTAGAATAAATACATAAGCAATAGAACACAAATATAATATTACTAGCTGTACCCGGCATGCGTTACAATGCACTTTTTCCTACTTACTACCTACCTACTACTTACCTACTACCTACCTTCAGAAACAAAATCAAAATACATAGTAACAAAAAGTTAAAACCATTTTCATGCATGCGGTAAACAAATGAAGAGTATGGACATACAGAGATAATTTCGTTTTTTTTTTTTAAATATAATTATTTTCTTTCATAAGATCCTGCTCCTATCAATAATGAACACAACAAAAAAAATTGCGAAATCGGTCCAGCCGCTTACGCGTGATGCCGTGACCAAGGGAAATAGGAATTCATTTTTATACACATAGATTATAATGAAGTATGTCTGACTATTTACTACCTTATCACGTGTGTAGGTATGGCCATTTTCTGAGTTTGATAAAAGTGATGGGCTATTTGGCTACAGGTAACTGGTAAAAAGTCAGTGATTGGTGATAGGTGGTGGTGGTGGTGGTGGTGATTTATGACTACTGATAGATTACGGTTGGTGGTGATCGGTAATGTGTGGTGGTTACAGTTTATTGGTAACTGAAGACTGGTTATAGGGATAATAGCGTATATGAAAGGAAGCATGAATATGGAAGATGCAAAAATAAATGTAAGGATTAAGGATCGTAGAATGCAGCATACTATAGTTTGTGCCTACCCTCAAATCTATTAGTAAATAATATTATTCACGTTTCAATACAACTTGAGCTTACCTGGCATTAATCGCAAATCTGGATCGTTTTGTCGTGTATTAGTATTTGAGTTCAAACAGTGCTGTTTGACAGCGCGTAATTATTGCATTGGCTGCCGTTTGATTTGCGGTCGCTGATTAGCACGGACCGTTGTCCTCTGTGCTATGAGCTCCTGGTACAGGTATGCAGATTGTTGATGTATTAGTATAATAGTTAATGCGATGCCAATACACGGGGTTGCATAGGTAAGTTTAATACTAATTAAAGTTTAAACAACAAATAATAATCTATTTTCAGATCCAGATAATATAGAATTTCACAGATTTTTATTGTTATGCTACTAAAGTGTTTAATATCTTTATTATAATATTACCACTCGAAAAAGAAAACTCTAAAATAATCGAGTTTCAAACAAAACGGTACATTAAATGCTCGTTATTTGAGTGTAACAAACAGTAAGATTTAATGATACATCTGAAACAACATTATTGGTATAATAATATCAGTAGCATCAGTTTCTTTTGATCACTAAATAACGTATAACGTATTCTGAATATAACGTTCACTCTCACAACACAGACTTGCGTCTCCATTCAAAATGCTCATGTTTTTGAGATCATGAATTCATAACGCGCGCGTCACATTTTGTGCGAAAGCGCGAGTAGGTATTATGTTCTGCATTTATTCACTTGCACGTTGCCACTGTGAGCGACAAATGATAGACATATTGTTAACAAGAAGAATACATTTCCTTAAAATTACTATGTTATCCTTTATGAAATAGGTCAACGAAAAATACTAAACTGTTAATAATGATGTACTACTAATTTCCCGACGATCACGTCAAACATTCGTATCTCAGTAAGTCGCTTTTATCTAAAAGAACTATCATAAGTATACTGTTACGGCAAGCTGATAGTGTTAATTAATACGGGTCTAAGTCTCAAAAGCTCAAGAGGCGAGCCTATCAACCACACAATTCTAATCCCGAACTATAACTGTTAAAGACAATCCAAAGTCCAAGACAAAGTCCTAACTTCATAATATACCCTGAGAATATTATAGAGGTCTCAACTAAATTCAGATTCCGGAGCAAGCCGATCCAATTCTCGGGCAGCGGAGCATGAAGTAACTAATCTAATGAGTTAATCGTGTGAGAGACTCTCGCGACCGCTGCGCGCCTGGTAGCCGGGTCCGCGGCGCGCTGAGTTATGGGCCGGTTTATCATTCGCAGCGCTGCACAAACCAGTTATTGAACAAGAGAGTTTACTACTGATTCTCTGACCTCGCTGCGTTTGCTTGAATTTGAATTCAGTTTGCTATGATAAGTAAAAATATTAAAAGGTTAGAACGCATAGCGCAGAAAGCAAAGCAGTTGTGAGTTAAATCAGTTTGGTCGAAAGATTTGGTAGCAGATAGAAAAGCAAATATTTCCACTGCTCTAGAATCTAAGCTACTCAAACTATTCAACAAAACAATAATTTAGTCGCTATGAGGCATGCAAAGTCCTCAAGGCTCTCGACTCTCGACACCAGGGGGCGCAGAAATCATAGAATATTCAATATAGAATCTACGTTATTGTGTCCCGAACAATGCGGCCACAGACAGAAAATAATAATTGAAAGCGGCTCCTTGGAGCATCGGATGGCACTTGTATCGATACATTGTTCCGCTGCAACGGAATTGAATAAATTGGTCCAGAGTACTCTACTCTGTGGATCCGCTTACAACAATGCAGTACAACTGTGTATGTTATTTGTTGTGTACAGTACAGTGAATTGAAAATACTGTAAATTGTTCCCGATTTAATTTGAAAATGTAGCGTTTTGGATAGTTAAACCAAAATTAAAAGCTATTTATAGATTCACGAGTATACAGGGTGTAAAAAGACCCATCACATAGCCGAAATCTACGCACTCTGTACATCAAACTAAACTACACTTACCAAAAATAATTGCTGGGAAACGACTTTTATTTTTTGGCTTAAAAAAAACGCTTTTTTTTGTAGCCCGCAATGTGTGGTTGTGGCGATGCCGCGCGTTTGCATGCGTGCGGTGGCCACACAGCTGAGCCAAGGAGATCGTGTGCGTTTGATATTCTTTGCGTTTTAGTAACTTCAAATGCGTAATTTGTGAGGAAATATTGAAAATTTTGATAAGGTTGTTTGGAAGAAAGTTTAGTATTATCACTTAGAATACAACTTTGGAAAAAACTAAAAAAAAATGTATACTTTGACCTTCAATATTTCCAAAACCAATGATTTCCCAGGTGTGGTCTAGTAGAAAAAAATGATCCCAATGATGAGTAGAATATGTGGTTTTCGTTATCGTTAAGGGTCTTTTTACACCCGATATATGGTATTCATTGGTGAAGATCTTAGCAGAGTAGGCTAAACGGTTAGTAGCCTAGATTTATTTATAATGTTAAGTTTTGTTTTTTGTAGGTTGCAATAACAATCCAGCTTGATCCCTTAAATGGACTAGCGGTGAATTCCCACGCTTTTGAATCTTTGATTCAATTTTCAAGCCGAATCAAAAGATTAATTGGACTTCTTTAATGGAAAAATTCTCGGTTCTAGCTCGATATCGGAATTAAAACCAATAGACAAGGACGGAACCACTTCTCATTCCATTGTCAGTGCATTGATAATGGCAGGCACAGTCCGTGGGCAACAAGATATACACAAATTAATAGGCTTTGTAACAATCTATTAATGAAAACGTTACTTACATAGACTTGTAACAACAGTATTCTCTAACGTTACTATGATGTGTCACAGTTTACTCAAACGCACTGCATTGAATACTACGGCTCTGTGATTGGTTGCCTTTATTCTTGCAATATAAAGACAACCAATCACAAAGCCGTATTCAAAGCAGTGTTCGCATAGTATAGAGTCGATTGTTTGTGGATATGAGCCTAAGAACTAGTGAAAACTTTACCTAACCATACCCCTACCATTTCACTGCAGTGACCTTTAACGGAGCACAGTCACCTAACAGGCACTTTATCAAATGCACGTAAAAAATTAAAAACGCGCTACAAATTGAGATCAGTGTCTTCCTGTCCCAGCCTTTTCTCTGCGATTGTACTCACACATCCCTGTTCATTGTTGTTGCTGGCTGTACTAATATAGTTCGATGGTGGCAGCAATAAAAGAAAACAGTTTACCAGTCTATCTTTGAACGTCATTCAACGATAGTCACTTTTTTTGCTTTGCATTTTACTACTGTTACCACAATGTTGTCAACCCTGAAAACAGGTAATTATTTTGATTTCAAGGGTTGTCCTACATATGTAGGTAATCAAAATATTTCATCGAAAATGTCTAGCGAACTGTACTAAATTGTACGTACCTATGAATGTGACTGTACTGCAGTTGGCTTTGACTCAAATGCGATGTGGACTACACGGAGTATGAAGCTTGGAGCCGAATTTCGTGAATAGTTTTTGAAAGCGAAATGGACTGGAAAAAATCTGGATCCAATCCTAAACGGTGAGGCAGTATTTGTAATAGCGGTTTTCAAAATCTACCATAAAAGACGTGTACATACAACAGGAAAATATTTGAGAGTTTTAAAATTCTGGGTAGGTCGTTGATCTTAAATGATTATTAATTTTATGCAACCTGAAATTCTAATGCGTTGTATAATGTAGCCACCACAAATCGTAGACTGACCACGGTACTAACATGTGGATACTGAATACAATTCTGTGACAGGAGATTGTCTATTACCCATCAAAGTACATACCTACCTTCACAGGAAATTGTTTATTACTTACGTCTGTTTGTCAGTAAATATGAGCATGCGTAGGTAATAAACTATTTCCTCACAATTAAGATCCTATTATACAGTCCACGCGAATTGAAAGAGTTATTCATTATTATTATTAAGTAATAACTGACTGCCTCGTTGGTCTAGTGGTCGCAAGCGCGACTGCTGAGCGTGAGGTCTTGGGTTCGATCCCCAGGTCAGGCAAAGTGTTATTGGGTTTTTCCGTGTGGAATTTCTCAGTAGCAGCTCGGAGTATGGATTTGTGCCCGGTTGATGGCAATAGGCTAGCCCCCTATTACATTTGGGACTTAAACATAACGGCGAAACGTGGGTATACAGGGTGGAAAAAATCAATGGGCCCTGAAGGGAAACCACCTTAAATCCTTCAGATAGATTATTTTTCTTAAAGGAAACATTCCTTTATTTTTAAAAAGAAACAAAACTGCATTCACAGATTTCTCGATAAGCTTACCTTAACCGGGAATCGAACCAGGTAAAAATAAAAAAAATAAAACCCTCGCTATTTTATTCTACTAATCGATAGGATTATTGTCAAACAGAACGTTCTATTTTTAAACTTTTCGTCAGAACGCCCCGTCTAAGAAAGAAAATGTGCATAGAATTATTATTACCAATTAAATGATTTTCTTATCTAAGTCTTCAACGAGGTACTTGTAATAAAAAAAAATGAAATAAACTTAGAGATAAATTAGCAAGCTTATATTTCATAGAATATCTTTGGATGTTAGAGTTTTATAAAAATTATAACGTGTCTTTTACTTGTTAAAAGTGAACAGTTCTAGTCTAGGTAATGTTGATTAAAGCCCTTGTGTACTACCTAAATATTAGATTTCATGGATATCTTGTACGACAGACGAGTGTAAGACCTAATGTTTATTGGAGAAATTTTATCTCTAACATTGACTGTATCGAGTAGTGAAATAAAATAGCGAGTGTTTATTTTTTTACTTTTTTTAACTGGTTCGATTCCCGGTTTAGGTAAGCATGTCGAGAAATCTGTGAATGCAGTTTTGTTTCTTTTTAAAATTAAAGGAATGTTTCCTTTAAGAAAAATAATCTATCTTAAGGATTTAAAGTGGTTTCCCTTCAGGGCCCATTGATTTTTTCCACCCTGTATACTATACACATCTGCCAACCCTTCGGGGAATAAGGCGTGAAGTTTTATGTATTAAGTAATAATTGAGTAATTTAGTATTTGGTAATTTAGACCACATGTGTGCTATACTTACATCGTCAACAGATAATTACGGCCCACCGCTGGGGAAAAGCTTCTCACAAAATGAAAATCTCCTCTCTCCTACTACCTCTGCTGTGCCCGACAGGGTCCATAGTGATTCTGCTATATTTTTATTTATAAGACCTAATGTTACACTATGGAACGCAATAAAGTATTGAGTATTGAGCAAAAAAAAAAAAATATGAAAATCTCTTCCGAACTCACCTGACAAATCAATCACTGTACAAGAAAACAATGGAAGAATAAAAATAATTTGACAACTGAAACTAAAGATAGTATACTGTTCCCAAATAGCAGTGGAACGACAATACAGCCCACGAGGAGATGGCGGGATGAGATAGACTTCTACCTAAAGTGTTGGCTTTAGACGATAGTGGAAAGAGAAAAGGGAGGCTTTGTCATTCAGTGAAACACTGTAAGCTTAAAAATGCTTTGAGAACATTGCAATATCAGTATTGGTTTCAAATAGTTTGCTTGTGTGTATACAGCAACAGTTTCCAGTCACGTACAAGCTATTAGCCTCACTCAACTAATTACAAGTGGCGCGCTGTCACAGGATGCTTATATTACTTGTGCTTGTGTGCACCGCACGGCATTTTTCTTGTGTTTGTGAACAGCCTTATTGATCTACCTAGTGTTATCTAGTGCCACTGCCGATGGTTGGTCATGAGATTGCTTTTCAGGTTATTATTTTAAAGGGATTCTTAGTAAAATAAATTAAGGCTGAGCGCTTTACACAAATAAGATACCAATCTTTATTGGATGACAGCTTAGCCTAACCCTGAGAGAAGAAGAAGGAAAAAGTTTTCCTTGAAAAACCCGAATCAGAAACCTAGAACGATACTAAAACTATTTAATTATTCATATTCATTGCTTTTTTACCCTCGTTAAGCGCGGTATAAAAAGACCTTAGAATTTAAAATTACCCACGTCTTTGTAATGTAGCTGTCGATCCTTTTGTATTTTAATTGCGATTATTATTATTGCGGTGAGAAAGTGCTTTCCATAACGAGTCATACGACCTCAAACACGATGGGTCTACAACCAGTCATTGCGGAAGACCGATCTCCGCCCTGCCCGCCCTGCCACCTTTGAAGTCCTTCTTGCCAAAATAAATCATCAGGCAAAATCTATGGGTCTGTCTGATTATTAGCAATGTTGAAGTAAGTAGTGTTAACAACCTTCCGATGAAAACCCTCAATAAAATCAGCTCAATGCTACCCTAATATTGTCACTGGGTTAATATGGAATATAGGTATATGTTAGAAATTTCAAGTCAATCGGACAAGCGGAAGAGAGAAATACCCATAGTTTGGCTGAAATCCCAACACCAACTGTGAAAAGAGCTAATCATTTTGAAACTGAACCGATTTCCATTAAACAGCCTAAAAAGCTCTCAACTTAACCAGCTTTCAAACAAAAAAAACCGTACTGAAATCGTTTCATCCATTTGAGCACTACAATGCCACCACAGACAGACAGACAACTTATGACCCTCTTTTTCCGTCGATGGTTAAAATAGCACACAGTAGCGAGAGTCTAATAAAATTAAACTTTTTAAAATTTGCATCCGATCGCCTTATCTCGCCGTCTCTCCGACATAATGAAACAGTTTAATTATCCTCCTTCAGCGACCACTCTCCCCCGGGGAGGAGACCGGGAAGCGGGGAGGTAGGGCGGGCCGGGGGAGGGTGCAAGCGGGCGCGCTGACCCGGAAACGATGCGGCTCCCGCCCGGATATTAATTTCTCCACTCGAACGCACTTCGCGCAGGTGACGAACACCGGAACGCTTTTCAGCTAATTTTCATTTATACGCGCTTTGTTTCAGGGTCTAATGCGTGTCATTTGTTACCGCGCCGCGCGCCGCGCGCTCCAACCACCACTATTTCATATACGACCAAAGTTTTGGGTTCAATCCGCATTTAAAGTAGCGGAACGGTGCGCGGTCATTACTCGGTTTCATTAATTCCATTTCCTGATAAATTGAACGCAAGAGCTGGTTACATTAACATTGCAGGGAATAGTACGCACACTCAGCGATTATACTAATGCAAGGCAAACACACAGTGGAATTACAACAGATGATTGTTAGGCTAAGTACACACGAGGCACGTCATTAGCGCGCGGCTACAGAGCGGAGCGAGCGGTCCGAGCTCTCGTAATTAAAATTAAACTAGACGACGCTCGCGTGATGCATCACTTACGTAATTGTACGCTCTCGCTGTTTCGTACTCTTGTTTCGAAAGACACGCGTTTAATTAATAAATGCTTTTTCAAATACTGGAGTTTTACCGAACTAAGCGATTAGCGACATATTTTATAACACGTGCTACCTCGTTAATTTTATTTAGGTGATATTCATATAAGTACGTAGACTTTGAGCCGAGAGTTAATAATAATCTGTTGACATAGCGATCTAATCGCTGGAGGCTTAAGGCGAGCTTAGCGTTAATCTCTAATTCAATTGGCGTGCCCCAGAAAATAATTAATCAATGGCTGCTACTTTATAACTCGATTTGCATGTTAGAAACATGATTTTGTACGGCTTGCGATGCTCTTAGGTAACTTTAACTGGCGATACAGTTTTACAATAACGGGATCAAAGAATAATTAATTGTTCTTAGAATAAGTTAAAGGTTTTTCTGCAGAATGGAACTCGTTATTGAGTTTTAAAAAGTTCGAAACCGTATTTCTATCTTTTACATACACCTCAATTAGGTAAGTAAATTGGTTTCTTGAGAAAAAAATGTTATTCGTTTATTTTTCATCTATTACTTATGATTTTGTTTTCTTGTGTCATGTTACACCCACGTTACATTATGGATAGGATATATACTCGTAATTACGTATAAATAAAACTCGTTTATCGCATTATATTCTTAACACAAACATTTCTCGCTCCCAAATACACTAAACAATCCTTCATCCTTGTTCAGTAATATACTCGGAGAAACAATCACAGCAATAGAACAGTTTCCTTCATCAAGATAAACCATCACGTAATAAATAAAGCGAGTCAACGTCTATACGTAGGGCGAGATATATAAGGTGGCGGGCTGCGGTCAGCAATCCTGTGGCAAATACAACTTAGATGGTTTGTAAGTCCGTGCCGCCTTGCCGCTGCGGGCAGCCGCGCGTGCCGACGGATAAGCGATGCGAGCGCAAACTTATCTGTGTGCACTCGCCTTTACCGCCTCAGTATTTTCATTGCTCTATAGAATATTAAATAGAAGGAAGCATTATTAGACGCCTCGTAATGTTCCGATTTATTCACTGTATTGAATGCAAATTTAATAAATGTATTTGTAATACATTTTGGTTGATAATAATAAAAAAAAACTTTATTATTATGTAATTATAATACAATTTTACGTATGGTGTTCGATGGTAATGTGAAAATAATATTATGTAACATTTTCAGGGTATAACTCATGAAGGGTCCGACGGAACGGAATCTGTTGTTATGATTATTACCGTCCGTCTGTCAAGTGGTGTAAATATTGTAAATGCGAGGTGTTGGCGGGTTGTACTTACAGCTCACGTCGCGATGACGTCTACGCTTATATTATTACAATATTAAATTATTATAAGGAAGTCAAGCAATAAAACTGCTTATAAAATAAGAAAACATACGTTTTATTGCGTTGGTAAAAGGCTATCGAAAGTAATGTGGAAATAATCGTATAAAACTTTGTAAATACGTGGCATAGGTAAGTACTTAAGTGATTAAATAAAGAAAAAGAAAATTTACGTATTTGTAAATGATCACTCGACACAAATCGGTTGATAACATGTCTCCTCTGTGCAACTTTGATGTTTTATTTCTATTTAAACATCAGGACACGGCGACGTGCCACTTCTTGAGCTCCAGTAGTGAGCTGTAATGCCAAGTACCTCTAGACTTAGATCAAGGCATACCCGTTCAATTCCCCGGGTATTCATGGAACAGAACATCGTGGTACTATTCCAAACGACATTTCTGCAGCAAACCTCTTCAAACTATTGTTTAAAACAAAAGAACTCTATCCGATTCTCAGGATAGCATTTAGGCGTATATTTTGTTGAAAAATTCAATGAAAGAATTATGCTGAACATACAAAAATCTTGTTCAAGCTTGACTTTTTATACAAACACAGTAAGTACATATTCTTTTCTCATGTAAATAGCAAGACTTAACTGAAGTGAATGATGTACCTACTTACACTACCTACTAGGTTTTATAGTTAGCTAGTAGACGATTTGTCTTACGGGTAAAAACTCAACCCTTTTTGCACATGAGTACCACTAGAATAAATTACTGCGCATTAGTTTTACTCCAATGTTTCTTAGAAAATCTAAGTAAAACATGCACTTAAACTAATATTATAAAGTTATTTTGCCTGTCAGTACCACAGAAATCTACAAGGTTAGTCGAAAAGGGGGTACCTAGTAATCCGCGAGCCACTTAAAGTACCACTGATGACTGTTTTAAAGCAAGTGTTAAAATTTCAAAATTCGATAATTTTATTTCCAAACAAAATCATTTTCATTTTGTTTTTTCAAAAATTCTTCATCCCTGCTGTAGTTACGAATTCAGAAAATGGAGCTTCTAATCAAAACACAGCTGATCATAACTGAGGATAAATAGATTTTTGTGTATTTTGTATAAAATCTTTGAACAGCTATTTCTCATAAACCTTTCTCATAAACTTTTGAGAAAAGTCAATGAACAAAAGTTATTCATTATTACATTAGTACTTTGACACCCTTTCGGAGTAGTACCACATTTCCGACTAACTTTGTATATTATTTTGATTTTTGTGATCAGTACAATCAATTTTTAACCGACTTCAAAAAGGAGGAGGTTCTCAATTCGTCTGAATGTTTTTTTTTTTTTTGTATGTTTGTTACGCGATATCTCCGCCAATTATGAATGGATTTTGATGATTCTTTTTTTGTTTGGTAGTCCTTACTTCAGAGGTGAAATTTTATTGAAATTGGTTCAGCACTTTTTGAAAAAATCAACAAAAACAAAAAAAATACACAAATCGTATGTAGACGACGTTCTAGTTGTAGTGCTGGTCCGAGAATTTGTACACTGTTGTAATTGTAATTTGTGTCACTAAAAATTATAAAATAAAAAAACTTTAAAAAAGTAAAAACCGACTTCAAAAAAAACTAAACGGAGTAAAATAATTATCATTTAATAAAACTACCAGTTTCAGAAGTCGGTGTTCTACGCTGAAACAAATTGAATGCACCGACTTCTGAAACTGGTAGTTTTATTAAATGATAATTATTTTACTCCGTTTAGTTTTTTTTGAAGTCGGTTTTTACTTTTTTAAAGTTTTTTTATTATGTTTTCAGAATGTTGGGAATCATTCGATTTAGGCAAAATTCTCAATTTCATCATTGATGTCTGTGTTTCCAAAATGATAGCAGTAGGAACTCTAAATGTCTATGGATTTCTAAATTTAAATAGTTATTTAAATTAATAACAGCCTGAGATAATATTTTTATAAGTAGTATGTATCTTGTAATGTAGCAGACGGCCCTACCATCAATCCAGGTTCTCCTGAGCTAGGAACACGTCTGCTACACCAGTTATAAAGAAGGTCGCAGACTATGGGGTCCTACCTGCCCCTAGTCGGACAAACAAGGAAACACTTTTCAGGACAACTTCTATAATATTATTAAAAAAACACTTATAGTCTCTACTGGCATTACTGAGTGCATAATTCTTATGCCATACGGTGTCGCCTATAATAATGTAGGATCACTTTTTCAGTATCATCCTCATACGTCACTTCACCTTCTTTTTATGTGTATATTAAACCTTTTATTATCACAGGCCACATCGTTTTTAAATATATTCGAAATTGAAAAAGCACTCGACCAATAAAAAAAGAAGAAAAAGGGATTCTTGACGGAGTCCAGAAGCTCAGCAGTGCAGCGACTCCTTCAAGTCTTGACAGAGCGATGAAAGTCATTTCGAGAGGGAGCCATGAAAGTGAGCGCACTCCACTTTACTTGTAGGAATCACTGCACTGCTGAGCTTCTGGACTCCGCTTGACTTGAAGGAGTCGCCGCACTGCTGAGCTTCTGTACTCCGCTTGACTTGAAGGAGTCGCCGCACTGCTGAGCTTCTGTACTCCGCTTGACTTGAAGGAGTCGCCGCACTGCTGAGCTTCTGTACTCCGCTTGACTTGAAGGAGTCGCCGCACTGCTGAGCTTCTGTACTCCGCTTGACTTGAAGGAGTCGCCGCACTGCTGAGCTTCTGGACTCCGCTTGACTTGAAGGAGTCGCCGCACTGCTGAGCTTCTGTACTCCACTTGACTTGAAGGAGTCGCCGCACTGCTGAGCTTCTGGACTTCGTCAAGAATCCGTATTTCTTTTGGTCTTTTGGTCGTAATGCTTTTTCAATTTCAAATATATTCAAAAACGATGTGGCTTGTGATAAAAATAAGAAACCGGCCAAATGCGAGTTGGACTCGCGCACGAGGGGTTTCGTACCATTATCTATCATCATCTGCCTAGCCTTTTCCCAACTATGTTGGGGTCGGCTTCCAGTCGAACCGGATGCAGCTGAATATCAGTATTTTACATGGAGCGACTGCCTATCAGACCTCCACAACCCAGTAACTGGGTAATACGATACTCTTGGTAAGACTGGTTGTCAGACTTTCTGGCTTCTGACCAACAGTAACGACTGTCAAAGATCTACAAATGACAGCCGGGACCAACGGCTTTACGTGCTTTCCGAGGCATGGAGGAAACTCGCTATAGTAAATGGTCACCCATCCACAGACCAACCTCGGCAAGCGTGGCTTAACCCGGAAGATCGGTCTATGCGGCTGTAATTATTTAGCCACGAGCTCCTCATACCATTATCTATAAAAACGGCAAATAAAACACGTTTGTTGTATGGGAGCCCCCTTAAATATTTATTTTATTCTGTTTTTTAGTATTTTTTGTTATAGCGGCAACAGAAATACATCATCTGTAAAAATTTCAACAGTCTAACTATCACGGTTCATGAGATACAGCCTGGTGACAGACGGAGAGACGGACAGCGGAGTCTTAGTAATAGGGTCCCGTTTTACCCTTTGGGTACGGAACCTTAAGGCTTGTATACACGCCAACGACCTTGAGCATTTGGTACCGTACTAACTTACGTCGAGTCGACGAGAGAGAGAGGGACGAGTGCGAGTGTGACATAGACGCAATCTGTAATTTTGACGCATTTTTAATTTAATATAATGAAACTAATACATATTTAAAAAAAGTAACAAGTCCAAGTTATTGCCCTTTGTATTGCAAAGCAAATGTAGCTATAACTTTTGATAAAAAATGTAGGAGTAAAATGGTTTCATCTCAAAGATTTGGAGGTGATTTGGTGGTTTTTTTCTTATTATGTGATGCCGATAGAAAAAATCTGGCAGGTCCAAGTTACGTATCCTGTAGATTACTACCTATTTTTTCAGATATATTTTCTTTGCCGACGAAAAGTTGCTTCATCTGCACGCTTTTTTTCCAAGAGGACCCTTAAAAAGTTTTAAGATACATAAAAAGAAGGTGAAATGACGTATGACGATGATGATGAAAAAGTGATCCTACAATCTTTGAAATACAAACCTACCACTGAATCCGCGGGAAAAAGCTAGTTGTTTATAAGATAAGGCTGTTGACCCGCGTAACTGCAGGCAAGTGCAACTGGAGTCCATTTCATTATGTTGGTAATAGATTGTTTGCTGCGGTTGGCTGCCCGTTAATATGAACATCGCTGTACATTATGTACGGCGCTAATTAAGTCTTCTCTGATTTAGAAGTGTAATATCCACAACAATGCTCATTTATTACGAGTGATTGTATTTTTCTTCTAGCCTTTTGTTTTGCAGGACCGTAGCCAATATCCGTTCTGCTTACTGAACTAATATAATAGTAGCTAATACACTGTTTGGTTAAGAACTGTATTTGTCCATCTAGCGCTTAACGTAGTCTTTGAAACTAGTTAAAACTTTGTTGTAACTTTGTTTTTCAATGTTGGAGTTCGAGGTTAAACGTTATAAAAGTTTCCGCAGTGCTTTCAAGGTGTTGCACAAAATGTAAAGTAACGGCCATCCTGGGCACCATCGTTCCAAAATTATTTTTGTAGACAGCCGTGCCCGTATTAATATTTTTTTAAAGTAACTTTTTTCCTCGTCTGATCCAACAATAGATTGGTCTAGTATGAAACAGAAAAGAATATTCTAAAGCCTGAAGCTAGTTAGTCCATTTGACATATTAAAAAGGCAGTAAAACAAGTTGTAGCGTCAGCATTAATGTTCGACAAACGTAACAAAAATACATTTTATTTTTTTCAACAAAAAATATTTCACCATTTCCTAACCGATCGTTTGCATGGAGCCCAGTCAGTTACAGGCGGCTGTATTTTAATTAATTTCCCTTATTTACTGTTCCGTTGCCTAATAAAATTACATCGTTCCTTCCTTTTACAAAATATCTTGAATTTATTGGTCTCAATTAGAGCTCGTCAATGGCGCGATCGTCGCGTTTTATTGGGCTAAGTTTTGTTGGGTCAACTTTTATTTAGCCAAGGGTAAGCGCTTTTTTGTGTTGCAAACAGCGACTTAATAAAATCTTGATTTAATTATGAGCTCGAGCCAAGCTTTAACGTCGAGTGGTACTGGTGCTGTCTCTCGGACGCGCCTGATAGCTGACGGCAAATAATTTATTTTGTGTTACATTACTTAAAATTATAAAGCGAAGTTTAAAAAATTCCCAAGTGAATTCATATCCTTTTGATGCACATTGACTATTGTTTATTAATCATTCTAATTTTAATCTAATTTCTTTGCTGAAATACGAGAACATTTCTGCCGGTAATGTTTTAAAAACCGAAATATTTATCATGTTTACCGAACTACTTAAGCGTAGACACATTACCTACACAGCTTCTAGGTGTCGATCATATTTTTATGCATTTATCATTTTAAGTACGCAATATATTAATAGTACGCAATGGACACACTTTAAATAATAATATATTGTTATTTGAACTACACGTGCTACCGTAAAGACGGGTCCGCTGCGGCGCACAGTGGTTCGAAAATCGAGTTTCATACAAATAGGACTTTTGAAAAATCAAGTTCGATTTTCCTTCGATTTATATATCCTATGTTGTTCAGTGATGTAAATCATTAGAAAATAGGTATGTACGATACACACAGTAATCCAAACCAACGAGAAAAAAAATATTCTTTTTATTTTTGTATGGGAGTAAATCTTCTAAGTGTCATATTTCAGAACTGTATGGAGCTGTAGAGCTGTTATTGATATGATGTGTTGTCCTATCCAAGGTGTTCACCATGCGCTACGCAACTTTTGCCGAGACTTGCCGCTTCACCTGCTACAGGGCAAAGAATATCTAAAAAATCTTTGGGTTGATATAGGGGCTATTTTGACTCACAGGAAGGTGTACACATTTATTTATTTATTTATTTACACACACACAATTATAACACCTTAACAGTAAAAAACCAAAGCGGTGCTATATGTAACATATTAGAATTACATTATAAAATATTATAACAAACAAAAAGATTTTTAAAAACAATATTATATATTATATGTACTTATATAAAATAAATAACACTTAAAATACTATAATAGCCTCTCTAAAATTAGTTGCACAGCTTGGAATAATTTCGGCAGGTTTTCTCCAAAAATATCCTCCGACATACCTACATTATTTATAAGACGTGCGGCGCGTGACAAAGGGGTAAACTTGAGCAGGTTAGTCCTAGCCACTGGCACATCCAACAGAGCAGGGCGGCGACGTGCACCTACGTACCCATCCGGAACACGCTACCGTAGTGCTTCCAGCACCTCTGGGTGATGCAGCAACCCTCGCAGTACGCTCACCACGTACTTAAAAAGCGCGACGTCCCTCCTCACTGCCAGCCTGGTGTACCCAACCATGCCCATGACGAACAGACTCGGATACATCAGGGGATAAAATGGGTAAACCCCGTACTGTTTGAAGTACAAAAATCTGTTAAATTTATTTTGTATTTTTTCCAGCATGAGGCTGTATTTTTCCTCATGTGGATTCCATATCATTGCACTTGTCTCGAGGTGGCTCCTAACAAGTGCATTATATAAAACCTTAACTGCTGCCGTATCGCTAAAATCCTTACATTGTCTCAAAACGAAACCAAGATTTCTAAAAGCCCTGCCGCACACCTCAACTATGTGTTTACGGAACGTCAACTCCGATACCATCTGCACACCCAGGTCTCGCACCTGTGTGACCCGCGGCATTAGCTCGGTATCCATGTCGTACTGGTGCCGTATAGGTGAACGCGCACGACTGTAGCTCATCACACAACACTTGCTAACATTAAACTGCAACTTGTTGCTTTTACTCCACTTAATTATTTCATTAATGTCAGCTTGGAGCCGGTGACAGTCTCCTGCATCTTTTATTGACAAAAATAACTTCAAATCATCTGCAAACAGTAGACACTTCGCCTCTTTAACTACAGTTGGCAGATCGTTAATCATCAAGATAAATTCTAATGGCCCGATATTACTACCCTGACTAACCCCTGAGAACGTATAATATGGTCTAGATTCATGTCCAGCATACTCCACGTACTGTCGGCGCTCCCCAAGGTAGCTAGCAAAAAATTTTAATAAGTGCAATGTGAATCCCATCGCAGAGAGCTTGCATAAAAGTACATCATTATCTACGGTATCGAAAGCTTTCCGGAAGTCGAAATAAGCGGCGTCCACCTGCCCCCCGGCGTCAATAACCGGCGACAGGTAGTTCACAAATGAAAGCAAGTTACCTCCCGTACTGTGACCCGGCCGAAATCCATGTTGAACATCTGTTAATTGCGAGCTCACTTGGGAATGAATACTTTTATGCAAGACTGATTCAAACAACTTAGCGAACGCCGACAGTACCGCTATCGGTCGGTATCCACTTACGTCAGTGCCTGCCCCTCCTTTAGGGACCGGGATAACTCGAGTAATCTTCCACTCATCCGGGTAGTGACCCTCCTGCAAACACAAGTTGAAGATGTGCAACAAAGGCTCCTCAAAGCTCATTCGACAATCTTTGACAATGTAAGGTGGTATGCCGTCAGGGCCTACTGAGCGCTTGGGCTTGAGGCGCAGGAGCGCCGTGCGTATTTCACGCGCATTGAGACGGTCAACATGCACGCGAGCCGCACCCGCTGACCCGCCGCCCGCACGCTCCGCAGCTACCGGATCAAGCGCCGGCCGCACGTCGCTGTACACTGAGTGGAAATATGTGGCAAAATTCTCCGCGCACTCCTCTTCCTTTAACAATAAGCCGCCCTTCGTGACTTTAGGTGGATTGCGCCTAGCTTGTTTAGCCCTAATAAAGTTCCAGAACGATTTCGGATCCACTTTAAGGTTTTTCTGAAGTCTGTTTTGGTAGGCTTCATTGACTGACGCAAGCTTAAGTTTGACTTGAGTTCTATAGCGAGAAAACATTTCATAATCACTCTGAGAATTAGTTCTTTTAAATAATTTGTGATATCGCCATTTATGTTTAATATCACTTATCAAGTCAGATGTGTACCATTCTGGATAATTAAATCTAGACTCACGCTTATTCCCTTTAACATTTTTCCTTGGAACACACTCGTCAATAACTTCATTCACTACGCTATAAAAGTAATTTAAAGCCGCCTCTGAGTTCTGAATGCCATACAATAACTCCCAATCTAATGACTTAAAAGAATTATATAACGTTGGAAAATCGGCTTTATTAAAATTCCACCTGTGTCTAATATTAAACGACGGATCGGCACTATCATTCCGAAAAATCCCCCGTTTACGTTCCGGGTCCCGATGAGAAACCTTGGCGCTGATAACCAACGGCGGATGTTGTGTATCGATATTAACTATAGGTTCCTCAGAAAGTTGTACCCCTAAGTCACTCAACGCAAACGTTGACAATACCAAATCTAACGTGCGATTATTAATATTAACTACATTATTTACCTGCCGAAATCCACAGTAAGCAATAACATATTCCAAATAACTTTGAATTTCCACAGTCGTAGATGGCATATTAAAGTCACCAAGCACTAAAACTTTGTCATACTTAACACAAACATTCTCTAATATATGAAATAAATGCATATATTCATTAGCATCGCATTTTGGCGGAATGTAAACAACACAGCAAAAAAACAAAAAATGGTGTCGTCGATAAACTGTCGCGCACACAATCTCAAATAAGGCTTTGTCCACATTGTCAACCGCCACTTGATTTAAGCGTAAACGCGGAGAAGCCGCCAAAAATACTCCTCCTTGTTTTCGCCCGTCTGCGCGATCACATCGTAATATGGTGAACTCCGATGGAATTAGTTCTCCGTCATGTATTCCTTTATGGAGACCTGACTCCGTAATCGCAAAAAGGTCATAAGTCAATGCCAATACATTATTAAGGAATGTTTTTGTTTTCGTTCGTAGTCCCCGGACATTCTGATAATATACTTCTATGGCGCAGTCATTGCTTTCCGTTACTATTAAAACTTGCTGATTTATTGTAGTTCCGAAACCACACCCATTCATTGAATTGGGTGTTTAATGGCCAACTCTCACCCTTGTTCACTTTTTCAAATTGCGATTCTGGAACTCCCACCATGAACGAGGAGTAGTCTCGTTTAGTTTTAGGGATAATCTTCTCGACTTTTATATCGCTGCTTCCACAGATATTTGACACATGCTGGAGTATAGCATCTTCAGTGGTATCAGGATGTAGTGACCAAATATGTAAAAATTTCTTCTTTTCGATCGCTTGGAACGCAGAAATTTGTACGTTACCCCCTTTGTGGATCACTTTTACTTGCGTCTTTTTATTGGTCTTTCGGCTACCAACAACCTTCCATTCCGTAGATACATCTCCCACTATGTTATTATCTTCACTATCCTTCACTAAAATAATATTATTAGCTTCATCTAAATGCTCCGGTTTCTGCAATGTGGACTCGCCCTTATTCTTAGAACGGCCGGTCGCCCGGCGCGCACGTGCGGTCATCTTGCATTGCGGTAAAGTAGCAACTTCCGTATCTATATGCGTCTCACTCGCACTCTGGGTAATAGGTGCAACGATAGGTTCTTCTGTCCCGCTCTTTACTGTACTCGCTTTCGTTGACGCTAATAGTAGATCCTCAATTTTAATAGATAATACGTCGATCACCTTCTTTTGTTCAAAAATGGCGGTGGAATAGTTTTCAATGGCCTTTTGTTGTTCCGTAATTTTCTTAGTTTGGGCTTCAATTAGTGTAGATTGAGTAGAGATTTTCAATGTCAATGCTGCCACTTTCTTCGATAACTCACTAAAAGCGGTTTCTACGTTAAATTTGGACATTTTTCCCAATAAATGCAATTAATTTCGCGGAGACTAAGTTCGCGTGTCGCAGTGTTACCCGCGAAGCACATAATGACTTAATAGTTATAATTATGTAGGTTCACATTAAGTAATTATGGAGTTCATGCTACAGGCAATTTAAATATAAAATTTAAACTAATTCTTCGATATTCTTTGCCCTATAACGGGTGAAGCGGCAAGTCCCGGCAAAAGTTACCTAGCGCATGGTGAACACCTTAGATAGGACAACACACCGTACCAATAACAGCTCTACAGCTCCATACAGTTCTGAAATATGACACTTAGAAGATTCGCCCCCATACAAAAATAAAAAGATAATTTTTTTTCTCGTTGGTTTGGATTACTATGTGTATCTTACGTACCTATTTTTTAATCATTTACATTACTGAACAATATAAATTGAAGTTTTCTTATAATTTACATCACTGAACAATTTAAGATATAATAAATCGAATGAAAAACGAACTTGATTTTTCAAAAGTCTTATTTGTATGAAACTCATTTTCTGTATTATTCAGTGATGTAAATCATTAGAAAATAGGTATGTACGATACACATAGTACTCCAAACCAAGGAGAAAAAAAATATTCTTTTTATTTTTGTATGGGAACAAATGCTCTAAGTGTCATATTTCAGAACTGTATGGAGCTGTAGAGCTGTTATTGATACGGTGTGTTATCCTATCCAAGGTCATCATGCGCTACGTAACTTTTGCCGAGACTTGCCGCATCACCCGCTACAGGGCAAAGAATATCTAAAAAATCTTTGGGTTGATATAGGGGCTATTTTAAGTTATAGGAAGGTCTATACATAATTATTTAATAGTTATAATTATGTAGGTTCACATTAAGTAGTTATGGAGTTCATGCTACAGGCAATTTATATATAAAAATTAAACAATTATATAAGTACATATAATATATAATATTGTTTTTAAAAATCTTTTTGTTTGTTATAATATTTTATAATGTAATTCTAATATGTTACATATAGCACCGCTTTGGTTTTTTACTGTTAAGGTGTTATAATTGTGTGTGTGTAAATAAATAAATAAATAAATGTGTACACCTTCCTGTGAGTCAAAATAGCCCCTATATCAACCCAAAGATTTTTTAGATATTCTTTGCCCTGTAGCAGGTGAAGCGGCAAGTCTCTGCAAAAGTTGCGTAGTCCATGGTGAACACCTTGGATAGGACAACACACCATATCAATAACAGCTCTACAGCTTTATACAGTTCTGAAATATGACACTTAGAAGATTTACTCCCATACAAAAATGAAAGAATATTTTTTTCTCGTTGGTTTGGATTACTGTGTGTATCGTTCATACCTATTTTCTAATGATTTACATCACTGAACAACATAGGATATATAAATCGAAGGAAAATCGAACTTGATTTTTCAAAAGTCCTATTTGTATGAAACTCGATTTTCGAACCACTGTGCGGCGTGTTTTCGTGTTTGCAAACAGGATAACATTGTTTGCTAACCGAACATGGACGTGATCTAACAGTTTTGTTAGCAAAATTGGCGCTGCGGACCCGGCTTAACATTGTTTGCTAACCGAATAGGAGCGTGGCCTAACAGTTTTGTTCGCAAAAACACAATAACATCAAATGTTAGAAAATTGGCGCTGCGGACCCGGCTTAACATTGTTCGCTAACCGAATAGGAGCGTGGCCTAACAGTTTTGTTCGCAAAAACACAATAACATGTTAGAAAATTGGCACTGCGGACCCGGCTTAAGCAACACGCTAGTTATGGAATCAACTGAATCGATACATAGAACTTTATTACTAGACAAAGATAATACTCAAGGTGTTTTATGAGAAGAATAGATTACTTATTATTATTTTATACAGGGTGTATACGAATTCGTGTAGTTACTTCAAACCTCGTGATCTACCTGCGATATAGATAGATTGATTCTGAATAGGATTTTTACTACGACAACTTTTTTTATTATTCCAAATAAATCCTGGCTTTCTTAACGTTTTAATCAAGCAAAATTCCGTGTAAGATTAATCAATATCAGTAATAGATCATGTCGTTTTAAGGAATTACACAAATTCGATTACACTCTGTATTGTCACTAGACAATAACCTTCGTTAGTCAATTAGTGTGGATAATAATATAATAAATTAAAGTCGCGTGAAAACCCTTAAATTGTTTAAAAGCCAATTACTCTGTTGTTCATTATCGGCTTACGAAAATCAGTTTCAACAACGAGCTGAGTAATTGATAAAAAATAAAACAATAAAATATGAATTAAACTCGTTCCGAACATTCCGGATCAACCCAGCTCCGTTCACCTCTAGCCGTGAATTAATTGAAAAATGTCCGAACGAGATACATTTTAGATGAAAGTATTTTATTGTTATTTTTCAATTGTTCAGAGAAGACTTTGTGCCGTCTTGTCTTTTGTGAAACGATATCCAATATTACCATATTAATTGAAGCTAAATGTTAATTTAAAATAACTTTTAATTCCAACCTTTGAAAATCTTCGTCTTGACAATCATTCCGCTCGGTTAGATCTAAGTGTGTCTCTATTAGAATTCCTTGTAGCTACGTGCTGTATACAACTAGATTGGATCAGAAGTGTCACTCCTAACAACATGGGATAGGCTGATAGTGATGGCAAGTGAAGACGAAACGTGTGTCTACTATTGTTTTAGGGAATATACGTGTGTTGTAAGATTCAACAAAACCCAGCACGCTTGGTGGTAGGATCTATACGGTCCGCCTGGCTAGCTACCACCTGAACATTGAAGTCCGGCGCCAAGCAGTTTACTGTGTTCCGTCGTGTGTATGTGAGTGCCAGAGGTGTATAGGGGAATCTTTCTGTATCTCTGTTACTTGGATTCGTGTGTTCCATCCATAAAATGGACAGATGACACCACCATGGACACCACTTGTTTTATTGCCAGGGTTTAGACCCTGCCTACGCTTATCATCAGGTGCGACTAGGGTCAAGAGAGACATAGACATAAAATAAAAATGGTGAATTATGAAGCGGGTAACGAGCATGGCAAGAGAGGCGCCATGGGTCAGCGATGTATAGAAGATTCATACTGCGGCTGATAGCAGGCACTGTTATGTTTCATGTCTAATGGATTTTACTACCTAATTTATATCTATTTATACATACAAAAAATCTGTAGACTTGGCGAGTCTGTACAATAGAAATATTAGTAAAAAGATGCGGGGCGGTTAAAAAATAACCAATAGATGCCATTTCGATCATTTTTGGTTTTTTTTCTGTTTATCTGTTTGTTTGTGCACATATTACGTCAAAAGTTATGACTCAATACAGTTGACTTAAAGACGAATATTGTGCGCATTTCGGAGTAGCAGTTTTTGTTTCATTGTAATCGGTTCACTCAATCAAAATATATAACAATTTGAAGATATCAAGAAAAAAATTGCATTGTTCAATAGATGGCGTTACTTAATAAATAATTATTATCTCTATGTTGGTAGTTTACTTATAATGTTTATAATTTCTCCTTCACCTATGCAATTAGCGATGGTTTATTACTACTACTAATATTGAAAGATTTAATTCGGAATTCGAGACCTAATAGTCCATGGGGGAACGGATTAAGAAATCAGTTTTCCTCCATCGCCGGGCAAACGAGTCGTAAAAGGCAATGCACCTGGCACCATAATTGTGCCCAAAAATGGTAATAGGCTCGCCACCTATTAGGTACATGTGACTATGTACAAGAGGCGAAACATGGAGAACACCTCTGCTTATTATTGGCGTGAGTGTGTATAATATTATTATGTAATTTAAGACCTCGAATGAAAACATTAGAGACTGCACCGCGTGTAATGTATTGATTTCGTTGGCCTATTGTAACTAGATGGCGTTACAGCCATTTTTGAATCGCGATATGGTTTTGTTACACCTACATTGTTTAGTTTTTGCCACACAATATTGGTTTCCGACTTCCACGCGGACGGAATCGCGGGCTCAGCTAGTATACTAACTGCGTTAAGTTCATCGAGCATTGTAAATAATGCACCTTCTGTACCTACTTACTTATCTGGTGGCAGTGAGCTACGGAGTGTAATTAAGGTAACGTTGATCCGAACACTCGTGGAATTAAAACCGGTGTAATGTAATTGAATGAAAACTATTTGCTTTAACTTTACTTCATCACTTAAAACGGTTTCTGTTGTGTACTTTGATTATGTATGTTACATATGCTTTGAAGCTGTGGTTTAACTTTGGTGTCGATTTAATTAAGTCGCTTGCCCAGCGCCAGCGCCAGCGTGGTGACTAGAGACAACAATAATTATCATGGGAGCTTATTTTTAGCGACAGGCTATTGATCATAATTGAAAGGCCACATGGACACTATGCGAGCAAACTACAATGAATAATAATGCCATAACTACCAAGTCGAAAATTATGTGTACATAACTACAGCTGTCCTGAAACTGTTGTCCGAAAAGAGAACATAATATTTTTTTTCTGTCTTCCTTACTTTGTCTATCGAGCCAACAGTCCACCCTTATAGAAAGTGGTTATACAGCGTGTCCCAGAAAGTAGTGTCAAGCGGAAGTCCAGAGGTAGAACATCCTTTGAGGTACCCAAATCACCCCCATGTATGTTCTGCGATTTTTTGTAGTTTTCGAGTTATGAATGTTTTTAATGTTTTTTAATCAAATTCTGACTATATCGACATTTTTGATCATAGTGACGTGAATAGTTGAGATACATGAGTATTTTTTTTTTCTAAGTTAGCTGATTAGTGACCCTTTCGAATGCATAAACATTTGTAACCATAGATGTAACGAATGCGTTACAAAAAAATATTGAATTCTCATAAAGTTAAAATCCTGCATGTTTCCTAAATCTTTGTGGGTGATTTAAAAATAAATCTCCCTAAACTTTTTTCGTCAGATGTATTTTAGAAACTTATCCATTTTATCAGCTATTAATCCTGTAAATTTCATCGAGCTATCTCTACGACATCACAATAAAAATTTCATTCAAAGCATACAATATCGAAAATTCCAGATGTAAAAGGGTGAATGAAAAATTGATTAAAACTAACTAATAACTTCTTTTTTAGTAACCCTCGACGTAAAAAGAGGGGTGTTATAAGTTTAACGTGTGTGTCTGTGTGTCTGTCTGTGGCATCGTAGCTCCTAAACGGATTTTGATTTAGTTTTTTCTTTTGTTTGAAAGGTGACTTTATTGAGAGTGTTCTTAGACTCAAGAAAATTTGTTGAGCCGTTTAAAGATCATCAGCTCTTTTCTGGTTGTTGAAAGGATATGAGCAAATTCTACTGGTCTGATCGATTCGAAATTTACTATCCTGTGACTTCAATGATATTACAATAACATGGTAACCTTGACCTGATACTCAAGCATCATCTGAAACAGCATGATACCCAACTTACAGTAGAGGTATTGTGTGCATATTGATTCTTTAAGTTTATTATAAGTTGTAATGACCTCCTTCTTGTCACATGTCGTTAATATCATTGAAGTCACAGGATAGTAAATTTCGAAACGATCAGACCAGTCGAAGTTGCTCATATCTCTTCTACAACCAGAAAAGAGCTGATGATCTTCAAACGGCTGAACAAATTTTCTTGAATCATAGCTAAGAACACTCTCGATAAAGTCACCTTTCAAACAAAAGAAAAAAACTACATCAAAATCCGTTTAGGAGCTAAGATGCCACAGACAGACACACAGACACACACGTTAAACTTATAACACCCCTCTTTTTACGTCGAGGGTTACTAAAAAGAAATTATTAGTTAGTTTTAATCAATTTTTCATTCACCCTTTTACAACTGGAATTTTCGATAATGTATGCTTTGAATGAAATTTTTGTTGTGATGTCGTAGAGATAGCTCGATGAAATTTACAGGGTAAATAGCTGATAAAATGGATAAGTTTTTAAAATACATCTGACGAAAAAAGTTTAGGGAGATTTATTTTTAAATCACCCACAAAGATGTAGGAAACATGCAGGATTTTAACTTTATGAGAATTCAATATTTTTTTGTAACGCATCCGTTACATCTATGGTTACAAATGTTTATGCATTCGAAAGGGTCACTAATCAGCTAACTTAGAAAAAAAAATTACTCATGTATCTCAACTATTCACGTCACTATGATCAAAAATGTCGTTATAGTCAGAGTTTGATTAAAAAACATGAAAAACATTCATAACTCGAAAACTACAAAAAATCGCGGAACATACATGGGGGTGATTTGGGTACCTCAAAAGATGTTCTACCTCTGGACTTCCGCTTGACACTACTTTCTGGGACACGCTGTATACACCTACAACACCAAGAAAATTACTGATACGTTGCCTACCTTACAGACAAAGTTAGAAAATTTCATGAGCCTATCTTTACTAAGATACTACTATTACTATAAAAAATACTACTAAGGCTTCTACTGGGTACTACGAGTACTAAGATACTACTAGGCTTATAATATAAACAGACATGCGAATAAACCACAAAGTAGAATTTCTAGAATTAAAGGGTAATATTATATTGATATCAAAAGCTGTTCTAAAACTTATCGTTCGCTACGTATTAACTTGATAACTGAACAAGCAATACAAGTTACAAGACAAACTGTAAGCGTAACTTATTAGCCGACGTAAGTGAATAACTCGCACTAGAGGAGATAAGCGGCAGATGATAGCATCACTACCAAACTTGTGTGGATTCAATCAACTCGACTCGCACCACTTAACTAAATCGCTGAACATAAGGAACTTACGGGGTTATACGCCGCTTTAATGAAAGTTTCCGATAATGTAAACAAAGCTAATTATTATTTGTGTTTACCAACTGTGAGACTTATTTGTCGCGATCCACTACAGTTTGTTAGAATTGTATTTTGAATTAATTGTAAATTGGATTATGAATGATTTGATATGTTACAATAAACCAAATAAAAAACATTGCATTGCATATACAAACAAAGAAAAATATGTCCTAATAAAACTATAAACTAAAACAGGACATCAAAATATTCCTCCGCATCGCTGTCGACTGGTAACGTGCCTAGAAGGCTGGCAGCATTGCCACGTTGTATGGCAATGCTTATCCTTTGACCAAAGTAGGGACCAGCCTTCAGGTCACGGGAAGTGTCGACCAGCTGCCTTGCAACATTTCTGTACATAAGTTGGTTGGGCACTCGGACCCAAGTGTTTCGACCCCAAACGGCTCCAAAATATAATTACTAATAAAGTTATTATATTGTCGTCGCTTGAGGGCCTCCGCAGCTGCAGCAGCAGCACCAGCACATTGCAGTGTTTAAATTATTTAAAAGTACAACTAAAATCATCTATGACTATGTTTCTATGTAGCGATTGTATATTAAAACTCGTAGCAACTGTTAAAACGTCCGTTTATCGCAGCTGCAACCATACAACAATTACTGCGGTTAGGCAAGTTGCACACAGTGCGGACGTGCCGCTCCCGCCAGCAAAGCCGCGGTAATCGCGTCACGTGCCGCACTCCTTATTTAATTTCTAATGCTGGGAACTTGAGGGAAGACGTGCCGAAGAGAAAACGTAGCAACTGTACAAGTTCGACCGTACTGGTTGGAAGTGAAGCGGAAGTTAGTGCTTGCACAAAAGAAATAACATAACATTTATTTTAACAAAACAGAAAGACCAGTAATAAATAACTAACCATCGACCGAAATACTATTGGTTGGGGCAGCTGCAAGGTAACTGGCAAGAAAACTTTGCACTGCCTCGTAGTTAGCAAAACTAATAAAATAATGAACAACTAATTAGAGGGAATCTATACATATAATAAAATCGTAACGAACTAAAATCTGTACATTGAATATTTTCTAGAAAAAATAAGTGCAAATGGTTGGAAAAACGCTACAGATGTCATAAAGAGAGTTTTTTGTCTGTCTGTTTGTATGCTTGAACTTCACGCCGAAACTACTGGACAGATTTTGTTGATATTTGGAAAACATATTTGTTGCAGGTCGGGTCAGGTTATAGGGTATACATTATCACGCTATTTATTATGAGAGACGAACAACATTGCATTTTGTACGCATTTTCCCTACAATTTGCCGCGGGCTATACGGAAATCGAAAAAAACTATACAGTATCTTATTTTAGCAAGAGAGGTAACTGTAGGTTTCTAAATTCTAATATGAATTTAAAGTGTCTTGCATCGAAATTAAGAAGAGTTTGAAAAGTTTATTTGTCTACTATCTATGAAAAAGGAAAATAATTTTGTAGAATAAAAATGTTAATAAGTAAACTTTAAAAACTTATCGGTATATAAGAATCTATACATATTTTTAAATGGTAACGAAGCAAAAACTGTAAATAGAATAGGTATACAGGGTGTACGCGAATTCGTGTAATTCCTAATCTTATTGGAAATAAATGTGATTAGATAAAAAAAATGGTGAACACATCATTGTTTAGTAGTTTCGACACAGTGTTGTTTTTCGACTTCTACGCGGACGAAGTCGCGGGCACAGCTAGTAATAAATAATTAATTGGTATTTCATATTAGGGGTCCTATTTCATATTTGATTACTTTCCTACTTTATAAAGACTGAATATAACATAGTATCCAAATGAAGGATTGGGCACAAAATCACAACAAGCGATGATAGTTTTGTGAATACTGTATGAATAGAACTAAAGTCCCGTTTTAACATTATGACTAAAAATACTAAGACTTACAAAGACGTCTTTCAGTCTGCGAATGAATTTGAGCTTCGATTTTCTCAAGAATTGAAGATAAAATAGAATAGATTTACTTTAGGTTTATACAGTACTTACTGTAGTCCGGCGGGACCTGGCTTATTGTTGTATTTTGTAAAAGTCGTTTGAGAACAAACTTCGTTGCGTTTGTTTTATTCTCATCTCTTTCAATATTTACTGTCTTCATCCTACCAATAAAACTCAATCTTTAAAAGTTATGTTGTACATTTTTACTGCTAGAAAGTCAGCAGATGTCACCTCACTGCCACTATTATACCTAGTTCTCAATTAAGGGTGGATAGATGGCCTCTTGTAAATTGCAGCATAACATTAAGTTCCCCGACGTCGAGTCGAGTCTATCTATCTCAGCTACCTCCATCGCAGGTCATCGGTCCATCTATCAGCTGTCATGTACCAAGTTTTATCTCGTAATCCACCAAAATTGCTGGTTGTAGTGGTATATGTGGGCCATGTTCATCACTGTTACATAGCATAGGTTATTTACGTACGAATTCAGAACATACAACACACATAAAAGGTTAAAATTAAATGTAACCGTAAGTTTAACAAATTAATGTCAGCCGAACAGGAAAACAATTCGCAATCAAAGCGTATTGTCTAGTATATGCAGCATCTCTGTCTCCACGAAGCACCATAAAACCGCCGAGCCCTATATACCTACAATGTTATAACACTACAGGTTATATACTATACAGATATTTCTCTTCCTTAATACGTATCTCACACACGCACACATCCGCAACACGGGTTTACACGAAATTCATCGGGGAAGTAGGAGGTCCTCAAGCGCCAAATTCACGAGCAAGTTTTTTGACTTCTGCAACCCAGTTTTAAGCTGTGAACACTCCCACAGCAAGTCGACTTCTGCAAGTTTTACAAAGTAAGCGAGTACTTGCGTGCAATTACTTGCGCAATAAAATTTGCTAGTGGATTTGGCGCTTAACAAAATCCATGTAATGGAGCTTTATATTTGTGTGTGTGCACCCGTTGACGATGTTATCTGTGGCCTCCGCACAACCGCAGCGTCGCCTCTCGACGTAACAGTCGACACTATTATATTCTTTCTCCTTTCATCTGAACTGAGTCGCGCTCTCCGAGTGTAATTAATTGCACTCCAACTTAACGCGAGAGGGGAAGGATCACTCCGTGTAATGAGGAGAATTCTTACACAAGCTCGTATTTACATTTGGAGATTACGTTTTGTGAGCTTATATTCTTGCGGGATATATTATATTCAAATGTGACAGTAAAGTGATGAACTAAGAAAGAAAATGATATACTCAGCAGTGTAATCATAATGTGTAATTTTTCAAAGTACCTATTTGATATAAAAATCTATTCACAGATAGGTCTTTGTGAATGTAGAGCACTAGATAAAATGAAAAAAGAATAAGCCGTTAAGCGGATCTCAGCAAAATCCGGAATTAATAACGTAGAAAAAAGTCGATAATGAAAAGTATTACAAAGTTTTCCATAATGGATATTTTTTTTTATCTTTGCCCGAACTAAAGAGTATTTTCTGTATTTAAAGATAAATCTAATTGGTCTTGGCACTAGAAATCCTACATCTTTCTCCATTATTTGATTATTAGATATCATTCAATACATTGCACGGATTGTTCCGACTTGGATGTCTTTGTATCTAAATACCCGACCACCTTCGTAAATGTGTGAGTGAGAATGTCACCTTTCGAATGTAATGACATACGTCTGTTTGATGCGACCTGACTGTCATCTGTCTACGCAATAACTCCGGAATGATGATAACGCGGCGACGGGCGAACACGCGGCGAATACCGCGCGTAATGAAAGCGAGGTAGCACTTAAACTTTACAGCCTATTACCAAAGGTATCCCTCGAAAGGTACTCCTAATGTAATACACCCTGTAGATAGAATAAAAAACTTCCGACCCAACATAGAGTAAGAAATATAGAAGGTGAACTAGCAACGCGAGATGAGAAACTGACACAAATAATTGAGTCTCGATCTACTGCCCACACTGCAGCTTACACGGAATGTTTTCGTTTCATTTAGTACCCATTTATGTTCGTAAGTTCGTTGTAGGGCATTGTTCGAAGTGAACTCTCTGAAGCTATGTATGTGTTGTGTACAGGATAAAATATAAAGTTTATTAGGAGCGCCAGTTAATCCAGTCGGATGTGTCCCGGAACTTGTTTAGTTTGCAGTTAGGGACGTTACTGAGTTGCGAAAGGGAACAAATACGTTTGTACGGAGCGTCCAGCGAGTGGACGCGATGTCATATTTTACAACAACCAAGGTAATATCGAGATAGCGAAATTGGAAACATCTGCTTAATTACCTAAACTTTCGTGCAACTTCTAACAACGCTATAGGTAAAACATAGTTCAACTTAACTTATTACTGTTATTGTGGGACATAGGCTTCTCCTAAAAAAAGTGAAGTATTTAATCACAACGCTAAGAAATTCCTTTGGTAACTGCAGATCCTGCAGATAGTAGCTTGCCGGTGATAATGCTGGCGGTCTAAGGGCTGGACCACTTGAGTTAGCCAGTTAATTGAATGGCTTCGCAGAATAGTAGCAGGCTTCGCTACCTGTAACGTATGCAGAAGGTTGCTTTTGTGCTATGTAGTCTTGCAAAATCTTCAGAAACTCGTCGTCCATTCCATTGCGTTTCAGCGTCCCGTGAGAATGTATTTAGTCTGTTAGGAACGGTTCCCTAGTTATATAGTTAGGAGTTAGAGACGGTTCTTTCCGATACGTGGCACGCTTGTTTATCTTTTAGTTGAACACCGGGTCAGGAAACTATTAGGCAACTTGTTACCAGGTGACTGGGTATGTTTATTCATGGCGAGAGTAAAACACGTGTACAGTAATTCAACTTATAATCCCTGATATTAAATTAGTTTTGATGAAGAGGCTGAAAAGGGTTAAGCTTATATTAAATACTAGAGGTGGCTCGCGGCTTCGCCCGCGTTCATGTCGTTTATCGCGAATTCTGTATTTTCGGAATAAAAGTAGTCTGTCCTTCTTCAGGTTCCAGACTATGTCTGTACCAAGTTTCATCAAAATCTGTTCAGCGGTTTAGGCGTAAAAGCGTAACAGACAGTGAGTGTTACTTTCGCATTTATAATCTTAGTAGGGATTTTTACACGTTAGTAAAGTGATGCTCTGGTTGTCTGTTCTGTATATTATGTAGGTACCGAAATTATTAATAAGCCAGAGAACGAATAGCTACAACATTGTTACTACGCTTTTCACACCAAAAGATCTTTGCATCTCCCGTCTTTGGAACAACGTCAATTCCCATCAGCTCTAACATTACATGACATAAACCAGCGCAGCGCAGTATTACTACCGGTACTACCGACTCTTACCTACATTCCGAATCTTTTCTTAAACAAACCAGACTTGTGACATAAGCGAACATTATTCAACTTTGTAATTATAGAGTAACTAGCTGTACCCGGCATGCGTTGCAATGAGTGGCATTGCAACAGCAATTCATTTATATATATATATAGATGAACTAAAAGTACGCTAAGGAATACAGTAGTGAACGTCAAACTGTCCCTTATGTTACTGCAGTCGTCAGCTGCCCTGCCGTCTATAGAAACATAAGGGACAGTTTAGAGTAATTCATTTGCACAATTAGCCCATTATTGTCCCACTTTCTCAGAATGAGAAAAGATTATCCCCTAGTCCACCACGCTAGTCTGGTGCGGGTTGTTGGGCTACACGAGACCATCGAGAACTTTTTGGAGACCTCACAGGTGTTAGAGACATGTTTCCGCCTTAAATCGGAAGATATTGTTATCAACATCACTGTGCCTTGTGACGTGGTCATCAGACGTTTCGTTCATCCCACGCCTATCTCAAATTGGGAAAGTTTGATTCTGGGAAGCATTCATAGTATGCGTATGATTACTCTAATATGTTTTATACTCTTAATTCAGAGATAGAGTACTCATTCTCTAAAACAGTAATACATTTCGACGGCGGCACTCACTGTCCCTACTATCTCTACTAATATTATAAAATAAATGCGAAAGTAATTCTGTCTGTCCGTTATGCTTTCGAAGTTTGGTACAGAGATAGATATTAAACCTTGGAGAAGGACATAGGCTACTTTTATCCCGAAAAACGCGGAATACGCGACACCGTAGAACGGGGTTACTTTGATAAATTTTTTGAGCTTCATGTGTTTGTATCTTATTTCTTTTCGCTTTTAGCTGCTACATCAAAAATATTTTATATAGACTGAATTAACTGAGATATATAAAATCACATAGACTAGATAAAAAAAAAACTACCAAGCATAGTTTTCAATAAAAAAAGGAGAAATGTTCCTTATCAAAGTCGGACCGGAGGCTTTTACTTTGATAATCCCCGTTTTATAATTCAGTGTCAAAGTAGCCCGAATTAGGTCTCGAATTTTATACATAATCAGGGGTATGATTTAGTATTTTTTATCTTCGCCATCTTACTTCGCAGACACCTCCATACCGTATGGTAAAATAGGAAAACTGTCAATGTTGCCTATACAGTTAAGTTAAAATCCATAAGTTCCATTTTTACAGAGATATATGACCAAATGCAATATTTTTAGTAACTATCAATATCGCCCATTGATTTCAAAGTAACCCCAATCCCTAGTAAACGACATCCACGACCTCTAGTGTATAAATATTTTACTGTCACATTAAGTAACATGTAATAATAATCTCAGAGTCAAAGAAAAACAGGATGTATCAAATATTATATATTAAGACAAAGGACAGGCTTATAGTAACATGGCGCAACATAGCGAAGTTCCATCAATGTATTAGTTACCTTGTTAAAGCCGATGTAGTTTCCACACGAGCTAATTACCTCTATAGAGATAATATCGCACTATTGCATAATGTATACTATATTCTAATCTGCGTAGTTATAGTATAAGTAGTCGTTGCAGGCACTTGGCAATAGTACGCGTTAGCTAGCGTTACTTAGCATGCGTTGCCCGCTCGTGTTTTATTGTACACAGGCCATTACGCGAACGTTTGCCTACTTACACGCCATGCTTAATGCCCGACACGGCCCCATTTCCCGCTTCATATGCTTTTAAATTTGTTTATTGGCCAGTAGAATCGTACTCGAGATTGAGAGAGATTTTTATTTTTTGACGCTCCTACTCTTGTTCATTTTTAATGTTCGTGTATAAATACGAATTTATGAACGGCATGTGTTCAAAGCTTGCTGCAGTAATATTTATGTGTATCTAGTTGACAGCTACGTTATACAACTAGGTAGATTAACAATGACATCGTCGAACGCTATACATACAAAACTTTAAAAAAAAGTTAAAAGCTTGACAAAATTTGTGTTGATAACAATGTCTGTCTTATAAAATCTGATATCGCGACCGACCGAGGTCTCACACATCTACACTTGCCCAAAAGATTATCATTTTAAGTAATGGAACAAGAAAGTAAGGGGCAGAGCCCTTATATTTCGTATTTGCAGATTTGCGAAAAAAAAGGCGAGAGTAACCAGACAATAGAGTTGTCTGGTTACCGTCGACTTTTTTTACGAAAAACATTCGATGTAACATTTTCATTTCAAAATTGTGCAAACAAAAGCAATGAACCAATATGTTTGTTATTCGCATTTTAATATCGCAATGGAAATGAATATCTGACATAAAAACAATAAAATCTTCCGGAGAAATAAAATGCAAAGAAAAAAAATGAAACTAATAGAGCTGCCGTGTGTAACACACAGGCTTGTTGGGAGGCATCGTACGAGGAGTGGCCAAACAAAGAGTATGGCCGGCGGCGGCCATTACCGGATACACGGTACATATGAGGTATTAATTAATAGAGAACAAACTGGTATTGATTTTGTGTTTATTTTCCGTTTTCTTGTTCCGGAACACACTTATAATACAGATTTAGAGCATTGTTGTCATTGTTGCTAGCTCTCATTATAATTGTTTTTTTTTTATATATGGATTTTATATCTATGGACTATGCGGGGGGGTAATTTGAAGTGGGGCAGTAAGGGGAGCTACCTTAACCGTTGTAGCTACAGGAAAACGTTTTTAGGAGACAGGCCTTATTTTTTTAAATTATTTTTCTACAAATATAGATTTTGAATAAAAAACTGTCGGCGAGAAAAAGGGGAGTCTTTGATCATAATGACGTGAATAGTTTTTTTTTTCTAGATTAGCTGAATATTGATCCTAATTTTAAAAAAGAAATCACGCTGGTTTCTCAACTATTCATGACACTAGTCATGTCGTGTGTCTATTTTGATCATGATCAAAAATGTCATTAAACTCAGAGTTTTGTTCAAATATATGAAAAAAAAATATAACTTGAAGACTACAAAAAATCGTGAAACAAATGGGGGTGATCCGGATACCTCTAAGGATGCTCTACCTCTAGATTTCCGTTTGACACTATTTTTTGGGAGACCTTGTATAAAGGCGGTGATTACGGATTCTCATTCATTATCTCTTTTCTTGGCTGGCATACGGATTAGTAGTGATTCTCGGTGTTGTTTAATCAATCAATCAAGTTTATAATTGCTAAAAACATTGTACATCATAAGGTCTGATATTAGATCGGAACTATCAGTTCGCCATGTTCGAGAGAATCTTTACAATAAAGAATGACAAGATTGGTTATAAGATCTCGATAGCGACAAGTTGCATTGTGAGCCACTTGTGTGGGTTGTGTGCCGTGTGGCTCTCCTGCGACGTGCGTGGGAAGCTTCGCAGCTGCAATATGTTTTCCCTTTGAATTCCCGACGTCACGGAGATGTATTTATTTTTAAAAATGGTATTGCGTTCTGGTTTATTGTTATATCTCTCTACTGGGTAACAGATATGAAACTTTCTTTGTTCACAATAATAAGTATAAAAACTAATCTATATTGTGAATTTATTGGGAAGGATAGACCACTTTTCAGAGATTGTATCGACATCATCTGTAAAAGACCATGTCAGTCAACGGATGGCACAATTTCAATCTCAGTCAATGTCTAAATATTTTCTTGCCAGGGCCTTGAGACAAAATATTTTTCCTGCAACGTTAACGTCTGTGGAAACATAAAATTGTATGGAAATGACATTTGCTTATGCTCGAGCAAATGTCATTTCCTTTCAATGTTATCTTTCCGCGGGTGTTAAAGTTTAAGGAAAAAAGTTTCTGTCTAAGAGGGTAGAAAACTTAATTACACCATAACTGTAATTAAATTAAAATCAGTTACAATAATGTATGTTCGTTAAAAACGTTTAAGTACAATTGAAACTTATTTACATCCACTTATAGCTCACAGCGAATGAAGTGTGTTAACAGAAACATTTACCATTCATTTCTCATCACTATCACTATTAACAACACGATAACAATTATGTCTAAAACTAATTATAACGTAGTGGCGTTTATTAAAACAATTAGCGCAGAGCTGAGCTAATTAGACGCCTCTCTCTGTACTCATTAGGTTAATGGCTCTAGATTAATTACACTAAAACACGCCTTTAGGAAACTTACCATCACATCATACGTGAGATATAATAATTTATTAGTCTGCCTCACTGATCAGTTGTGAGATGATATGTTTGTTGTCTAGGTCGGACTGCATTATTATTAAAGTTCAGATTTTTTTTTGTATTAGGCCTCTGGAAATGTGCCGCCCGCTAAATCGCAATAATATGGGATGTTAAGTAATCGAGAAACTGTGGGAGTGCAATACAGGAGCGATGTCATACAGTAAAACAGTTAATTCTAAAAAAAACACTGTGTCACTCGCCGTGGTTTTCCGGTAGAACGGAGTACCGTGTAACAGTCCCTTATTTCGACACATCATCTGGGGTCGGCTTCCAGTCGAACCGGATGCAGCTGAATATCAGTATTTTACATGGAGCGACTGCCTATCAGACCTCCACAACCCAGTAACTGGGTAATACGATACTCTTGGTAAGACTGGTTGTCAGACTTTCTGGCTTCTGACCAACAGTAACGACTGTCAAAGATCTACAAATGACAGCCGGGACCAACGGCTTTACGTGCTTTCCGAGGCACGGAGGAAACTCGCTATGGTAAATGGTCACCCATCCACAGACCAACCTCGGCAAGCGTGGCTTAACCCGGAAGATCGGTCTATGCGGCTGTAATTATTTAGCCACAAGCTCCTCCTATTTCGACACTATGTGTACTCGACATCGTATCGGTCGGCAATCCGCTCGCCAAGCATGGTAATTACGACGATATCCTCCTAATTGTTCACCGTAGCGTCCATCCGTGGGGAGATCCGAGTTCTATTGTTATGGCTTCACTCGCATGCTAGTAAGTATGTCTACCCACTGTTGATGATCCACCACCACCCATAACCAGTTGTATATAGTAATGAAACTAAATTGAATTGAAGTAGGTATGTCAATGCGTAAAATAAACTGAATAGATCTAACACAATCATAATTTATCATAGCTTACAGGACACGAATAAAATAGCTCCACAAAAACCATTTATTGCTCAATGATATACAACACCCCAAAAAAGTGTCCAATATTCCACTCTGTTCAATATCGTGATGACACTCTATCATTGACATCTTGTAACAGAATACAAAAATTCCGGCAAAAAATTCAGTAGCTTTAAAATTTAACACAAAATTATACCATTTGATTGTATAAACCTTTTGTCTGTTGAATTTATTTAATTACCTTGTTTATACCTGGTTCGTTTAATTTTACTAATTGAAGTTGTATATTGTGTGTATTATTATAAAAGCGTCCCGATGTGAGCAGATATCGGTGCGGTGTTAGGTGTTAACAATTCACTCGCTAGAGGGCGCTGCTCAAAAGGTGACATTTTCCGAGCAATTAGCTAATGGCAGGTGCTACGTGCGTCTCACAAACAGCGAGAAGCGACGAGTACAGCGGAGCGAGTTAAAAAGATTTGATTTTCTATTGCTGCACTGATAAAGATTTTCTACCCACCGTTTAACTTAAAATGTATAAAGCACGACATTGAGACAGACTACTCTTCTCAATGCCCTACTTTATACATTTTGTATCAATTACACTGAGAAAACCTCAAATCTAATATCATGAGTCACGGTCAATCTTGTTACCACTGTCTTTAGTGATTGTTTTCTCTATAATAAAGTTTTACGACGTCCGCGATAAAATATCTAGTTAATATGGCTATTTTATCTGATATTTGTAGACTAAAGTACTAGATAAAAGAGTTATTACATTTGGCTGAATTAAGACGTCTTAATTCAGAAGGGCAAATTAGAAGCTTCTGATCACACTGTCCTAAATTTAGTCAGTGTGACCATTTGTGGCAGATTTCTGCCATTTTGGCAGATTTCGCTCCAAAATTTTATCTGTGGCAGATCCTGCTGACGATTCACAAAAGTGGCAGATTTCGGCAGATTTAAATGATTTCATGACAATTCACATTACATAATTTGAATTATCTTTTTTAAAAGTATACAGTACATCAGGTTTTATATTGTATAATGAGATTACAAATGATTTTTTCGAACTGGCAACTTCTGTTTCATGGCCAAATTATACGGGGATTTCCCGCTTATTTAAACAAGTGCTTCAGATGATTATGTACTGTAATCAAACTGGAATACTTCTTTATTGATTTGGTTTCCAAGAGACTTGTTAGAATCAGGTGGAAGTAGCGCCACCAGCACAATTTTGAGTGTAGACAAATTTTGGGGAGCGATTGGAAAAATCCTGGACGCGAATGGGGCTACAAAATATCCAAATCCAAATATTACAAATTTCGCGAAAGCATTATTATGTTTGCCGATGTCCAACGCTTTGTGCGAAAGAATCTTCTGTCTGGTGAATTTAAACAAAACAAAAATAAAGAATAGGTTCCTAAATCAACATGTGTCAGCTTTAATTACAACAAAAGACACGGCGACTGTGTCTCCTACATAACCAACTAAAAACATGATCAAAAAGATGTCGTCAAAATCTATGTATACCGAAAATTTGAAGGCAAATGCGGATACGTAGAGTAAGTAGTGTTTAAGTATAATAACGCATAAGAAAACTTAAATATTGTAAAACACACAAAAATATAATCGTTCAGGGGTGATTCTATCATTACAGTTTTAGCTAATATCGGTATGTCAGGATTGCGAGCAAGGTAAACACAGTAAATAAAACCAACATAGACTCTCCACCACTGAGAGTACTTGTATTTTGGTTAATATTAGTAACATTAACTAGATCACAGTATATTACTTTACACAATTATTACAAGATCATAAAATAAGGACAAGCTAATCAGATATAAAAGGTCAGACTTCTTCAGCTGTTCAACACGGAATGCTCCCGCTTCGTCGAATGACCGCCGCCTTTATAACCTCGGGTGGGCCGATCCATATCGACGACTACCTTCTCTTGTCAACATTGCCCAGTGTTACCCACTAGCGATAACAATATTTTTATTGATTAAAGAAATTTCATTGAATTCATTGTGTATTTTTTTCAGTTTCCTTAAAGGCATATTTTTGGCATTTTTGGCGCAAAGTGTGGCAGATTTTGGCAGATTTTTTGCCACACTTTAGTTACTGAATCAGTTGCCAGTTAAAGCGCGACGGAGTCGGGCGTGTCGTGTGCGAGGATGGCTCCAGTATTATCCAGACCAAAAAATTGGCCTTTGCCCAGCCCTGGCCTTTATTGTAGCCGATTCGTCTATATTTTATATAAACTCAGTAGCACTTGGAAGCCCTCATTTCGTACATTTTTGTTCAAGAAATTTTTGTCATTTTTGTCCCAAAGATAGGGCATATCTTTATACAGCTCTAAAATATTGAGCATAACTTCTATTTCTTTCGTCATTTCGTAGGTACCCACGCTGCGCACCGCACTCGCACTACACTTTTTTATTTGGGAATACAAAATAAAACTATACGTCCTCACGCATCGACAGAAACTCAAAGGGGGGGGGGGGGGTGACGTACTTGACGTAGCCCTTCCTCTGTCAGCCGTCAAAAGTGACTCCCATGGTGAAATGACACCCATGGTGGTTAAATTGAAATTTTAAAAGCCGCCATCTTGGAAATGGATTTTGACCTCATTTTCAACATCAGTACCCCCGAAAACCATGGAAATGACACCCATGACGACTAATTTGACATTTTTACTGCCACTATCTTGGATTTCGATTTTGACTTCATTTTCGGCATCCGCACCCCAGGAAACAATGGATTTGACACCCATGACCACTAATTTACTAATTTTCATGGCTGCCATCTTGGATTTGGATTTTGACGTTATTTTGGCATCAGTGACCGCGAAAACCATGAAATTAACACCCATGATGATTAGATGAAAATTGTTATGGCCGCCATCTTGGATTTGGATTTTGACGTTATTTTCGGCATCAGTGACCCCGAAAACCGTGGAAATGACTTCCCACGAACAATCATTTGAAAATGTATGTATGCCGCCATCTTGGATTAGTAAACAGACTTTATAATAAAATTATCGTAATAGGTACAACATACATACAATTAATATAATTTCTATGAACGATGTCAATCAAATTCGAAATCAAAAAGTGCGAGCCCTGGAATTTATGTCCCGAGTAGGTATGCAGTATGGCTACTCGGGACATAACCTTCGCTCCTTCACCCTGCAACCCACCGCACGATTGCTCTGCGACAATGTTCTACGTTGACCGACTGTAAGGAGTTAGATTTAAGTAGACTGTGTTAATACCATGCAACAATCTACAAAGAATCTCGCGAGAGGGCTCTCTATTCCCATATATTACTATACTCTTTGGTCAAAATAAAACTATACAACCTCACGCATCGACGGAAGTTAGTAACTAAATGCGTTTACACCTTCCTAAATGCGTTTCTAAATAAGCTTCTAAATGATTTAGTCAGTCAGAAACCATCCTTGCTACTGAATTTAGGATCCTAGGTTGCTAATTGCGATTACACTTGACTTAATTCAGTAACGACTGAATTAAGACGTCTTAATTCAGCCAAATGTAATAAGGGTATATGCTATAAAAGTAAATTAGCCTACAATCTCCCTCGTTGTTGACCACAGAGCCGTGCCAATTTGATTACTGTTTGTGTCTGTCCGAGGACCATCGACAATATTGTGAACGTATTCGGACACAAGTGTATTTCATGACTAGTGCTTACTACTTTATTACTGCAGTGGTGTATTGTTTATGACTCGCCTAGATTTATTGTTTCATAGTAACTAATTCGGGATAGGTTTTCTTTATACAAGGGGGTACTAATCCGCAGGCCACTTGAAGTATCACTGATGACGGTTTTAAAGCAAGTGTTAAAATTTCAAATTTCGATAATTTTTATTTCCATATTTAGTTTAGTTTTTTTAAAAAAAAACGTCCCTTTCTTTAGTTACGAATTCAGAAAATGGAGCTTCTAATTCGTGACCCCAAATATGACCTAAAATGTAAACAAAGCTGATCTTAGTTGAGGATAGACAGATTTTAGCATATTTTTTATGTAATTTTTGAACAGCTATTTCTCTTAAACTATCGACTTTTGGGGAAAGTGATAGAACAAAAGTTACTAATTATAATGGGTTTAACACCCTTTTGGATTAGTTCCTCCTTTCTGCCTAACCATGTTTTTTTTTTTTTTATAAATTGACGTTCTAGCTTACGGTAAGTGGTTACCCCCATCTATATACACCCGCAGCACCAAGGGGCTTACAGATGCGCTGACAAAGTTTAAAGGTCTCATGTACCTGTAATTTTATCGGCACCCATACTCTTCGAATCGAGTAACAGCAATGCTGCTTGGAGGCATAAATAAGTGTGTAGTAAATAGATAGGTGAGAGCAATAGTTGTAGTATCACCTTCTTCATAGTCATTCACCTACCTACTGGCCATTTTTATATTTTATACTTTTTTTCAATAATGACAGATAGGGATTGGAAATTAGACTGGACTTTGATTTGTTTTACACCATGGTGATTTTTGATACTATGATTTACTGTTTATTATATTATATTGATATAAATATTATAAATTTAAATCCGTGTGAGTGACCGTTTAATTATATGTGGTATGCCATCACATCAACCATTCCCTATACACTGCTCTAAGCAACACCTGCCTTTACATGGGACTCCGGGGGGCTGGACGGCCTGAGCCTCCACCACCTATCCGGGAACCTGCGCTCCCGTGGTACCGGGGTGAGATGCGTTCCGGTGCCCGAGGGTGACCCCTTCTTTTCACTTCGTCTCCTGCTACACATACGAGATCGGCGATCGGACCGGCTGTCGTCTACGTCTACTAATGACTATGACTAAATGCTACAGCCGGTCTGTTTGCTGCCGCCGGTTTCTATCAGATGGCTGTGTGGGCCATCGACGGACGCCGTAACGACAAGAAGGAACTCGCTGACTACTCCAAGGGACGTGACGCAGTCCTGCCTCTTATTCTATAAGCATCTTATTATTGTTAAGTACACTACTAGGTATTGAATGCCCTACACATTCTTTACAACGGGTTCCCTACGTGACATCGAAACTCAATACATCGAATGTCGCAACATCGAAAACGGTACATCGAAGGGTCATATAATCGATGGTACGCCACATCGAATGTCGTGAAATCGAATGGTTACAGTATCGAATGGTCACATAATCGATGGTACGCTACATCGAATGTCGTGAAATCGAATGTTTACAGTATTGAATTGTGCAACAACATGGACTGGTTGCAACATTGACTGGTTGCAAAATCGATGGGTTATTGCATCTAAAGATTGTTGTATCCATTAGTTACTGCACCGAATAAAAATAAATTAAACACACAAGAAAACAATACTTATTAGTGTGACGGTGGCAGTGGTGGCGACTAGCGGCGTGATCCCATAAAAGGGCCGGCTTAAAAAAAAACATTTTTAACTGTTATGCAATTCGCTGCGATGAGAAATCGATACTGTAACCATTCGATTTAACGACATTCGATGTAGCGTACCATCGATATCGTAACCTTTCGATGTCGAGACTTTCGATGTGGCGTACATTCGATGTAGCGTACCATCGATTATATGACCCTTCGATGTACCGTTTTCGATGTTGCGACATTCGATGTATTGAGTTTCGATGTCACGTAGGGAACCCCTTTACAACTGGTGTAGCAGACGTGCTCTCAGGAGATCCTAGGGCCGTCTGTTACATTACAGTTTGGCGCCCAACTTTGTCTGAACCCCTCCCTTGTCCTCTAAATTCAAAAATAATTCAGCTACGAATTGTATAGTTTGGATATTCATTCGGCCTCTATTATCTCTATTTGTACTCTATTTATACTCTTTTCCCTCTTTCCTAACCCTCTGTTAATATTTATTTATCTTTTCAGAGATGTTGTGTTGCATTCTGGTGAGCCTCCGTACCCTACGTTCTACGTTTCATCTTGCTATCCTGTAAGGTGACTTAATATTTTTGCTGTAGATGATTATGCTTTCTACCTTGTTGGTTGGTTGTAGTAAACCCAAGTTGTAGCTTAGCTAGTCTACTTAGATTGCGTCTACCGCAATATTCGAAGAAAAATAAATTCTTCTATCCCTGCTGTTACTCACTATTAGGAATAAAATTTGTGTGGTTTTATTTCTGTGGGGAACTGTTATCTTACCTACGTATTTCGTTCATACTTACGATTCGTACGTTTAATTTAGAGTTTTACGGAAATGAAATACTGAATTATTTTCCTATAAAAATAATTCAACATTATTTATTTTAGAATATTGACATATAATATGTCAACGTGAATATGTCATATTATATTGACGTATTTATTTTTCTTTTGAGTTTGACAACTTTATGGTTAATTGCGAACTCTTTTGATCTTTTAAGTTGGAATTAAACCTTCTTAAAGATTTTTTTTTTAATTCTAAAAACTTACTTGCACGTACGAATATTTTTCGAACTATTTTTCGAATCGCCTTGTACTTACAATATACTTCAAACATTACTCGAACGTAGTACACTCTTCATACTCTTACAACATTAAACTACTACTACTACTCCTACTGGTAATTACTAACTACTCTACTACTACTAGTAATTACTAACTACACTACTCCTACTGGTAATTACTAACTACTCTACTATTACTAGTAATTACTAACTACTCTACTACTACTAGTAATTACTAACTACACTACTAGTAATTACTAACTACACTACACTACTACACTCCTACTAATACTAACATTGAATAGTACTACATTCATCACTTCACGATGAAACGAGTTAGAAGAAGTTATTTTTAAACTTGGGTTTGCATACTTTTTACTGTTTACTTACAATTTTTTTTTGATAACTTTCTATTCACCTTACTTGCTCACAAACAGGAATGCAGCACCATAATCTTTGTACTTCCTATCTGTCATTTGTATTTTTTTTATTAATTAGATATGTTTTTAAATTGTATGTTCTTTTTTTTATATTACTGTACCTATCTCATCTCATCTCATTTCATTATTGGGAACTATTTGGCTTTTTTTTACATCACGTGACTATCATCCCCATTCTTTTTTTTTTCTCTTTACTATCTTTCCTTCCCTATCTACCTTTCTTTTTTACTTTAATCTTAAGGGTGCTGCTACACACCCTTGGGATCTTCTTTTTCTAACTTGGTTATTGCTTTAATCTTAAGGGTGCTACACACCCTTGGGATATTAGGATCTACCCAGGCTAGGAGACCTACCTAACTCCCCTGAGGTGTCCTATATTCTCTTCTAAGCGGTGCGGGTAATGACACCCTAAAAATAAGCCTTCATTATCTCTTCTCTATTCTCTTCTATGCGGTGCGGGTAATGACACCCCAAAAATAAGCCTTCATTATCTATTATCTTTCTTTGGGTTTTCTAAGTGGTGCGGGTTATGACACCCTAAAAATAAGCCTTCATTATCTCAAATATATCCTTGTGGAGTATGTGCCATTGATCTCAAAGTAGTCGTGAGCCATATCCCCTCCCTCTGTTAGTGTGAGTGCTTGATTGTTTGATAGAATGATGAATGCATGTGTCAAGGTAATATATTCCTAACCTCAAAATATATAGATTAAAAAAAAATTGTTTTTCTAAGTAAAAAATTTTTTTTTTCCGGGTTTTTGGGGTAATGTAGTATCACCTTCTTCATAGTCATTCACCTACCTACTGGCCATTTTTATATTTTATACTTTTTTTCAATAATGACAGATAGGGATTGGAAATTAGACTGGACTTTGATTTGTTTTACACCATGGTGATTTTTGATACTATGATTTACTGTTTATTATATTATATTGATATAAATATTATAAATTTAAATCCGTGTGAGTGACCGTTTAATTATATGTGGTATGCCATCACATCAACCATTCCCTATACACTGCTCTAAGCAACACCTGCCTTTACATGGGACTCCGGGGGGCTGGACGGCCTGAGCCTCCACCACCTATCCGGGAACCTGCGCTCCCGTGGTACCGGGGTGAGATGCGTTCCGGTGCCCGAGGGTGACCCCTTCTTTTCACTTCGTCTCCTGCTACACATACGAGATCGGCGATCGGACCGGCTGTCGTCTACGTCTACTAATGACTATGACTAAATGCTACAGCCGGTCTGTTTGCTGCCGCCGGTTTCTATCAGATGGCTGTGTGGGCCATCGACGGACGCCGTAACGACAAGAAGGAACTCGCTGACTACTCCAAGGGACGTGACGCAGTCCTGCCTCTTATTCTATAAGCATCTTATTATTGTTAAGTACACTACTAGGTATTGAATGCCCTACACATTCTTTACAACTGGTGTAGCAGACGTGCTCTCAGGAGATCCTAGGGCCGTCTGTTACATTACATAGTAAAAAAAAAGTGTATAATAATATCAAGTCACATTATCTGTAAAATCTATACAAGGTTAGTCGGAAAGGGGGTACTAATCCGAAGCCCACTTATAGTATCGCTGATGACTGTTTGAGAGCAAGTGTTAAAATTTCAAAATTCGACATTTTTTTTTCCAAATAATTTGATTTTAATTTTAGTTTTTTCAAAAATTCTTCATCCCTGATTTAGTTACAAATTCAGAAAATGGTGCTTCTAATTCATGACCCCAAATATGACCTAAAATGTAAACACAGCTGATCATAACTGGGGATAGATAGATTTTAGAGATTTTTTTTTGAGATTTTTGAACAACTGTTTCTCTTAAACTATTGACTTTTGGGGAAAGTGGTAGAACAAAACTTACTCATTATTATGGGTACTTTAACACCCTTTCGGATTAGTACCCCCTTTCTGACTAACCTTGTACATATGTTACGGCTAAAAGCCGAATGGCGGTTACACCTAGGTTTAACCGGATACAACTAGGTCCAACCAGTAGCAGTTGGTTAGAACTAGGTGTAGCTTAAGTCGACGGAGCCCCGCTGCGCGGGGCTCCTATTTCTGTCTGCAGAGTTTAAAGTAACCTAACACGATTCCTCTTAATCACCGGTGTGCGGCTGCACCTAGTTCTATCCGCTATGATGAAGGCTTAACCTAGTTGTAACCGAGGATAAATAGGATACATCTAAGTTTAACCGCATGAGGCCGGCTGTACCTAGTTGTACCCGGCTAAAACTAGGTGTAGCCGTACTTCGGCTATTAGCCGTAACATTTATAAAAGGAGAAGCTGACTGACTGATCTATCAACGCACAGCCTAAACCGCTGGGGTTAGAAAGTTGAAATGACAGTAGGTTGCTTTTGTAACGTAGGCATCCACTAAGAAGGGATTTTTCGAAATTCAACCCCTAAGGGAGTTAAATAGGGGATGAAAGTTTGTATGGAAAATCGTCATTTAACTAACGGGTTCAAAATTTCACGCAAGCGAAGCTGCGGGCGAAAGCTAGTTTTTCATATTCAGAAATCTATCAACAATAAATTAATAAGTTCTAGAATCAGCAAATTAATTATAACTATAGATGTTCATCTGTTTTAAACGAGCCTGCAAACAACATTGTTATAGTTATAAGCCAATATTTTAAACCCACATTCTCATTCTATCTGTACGGTCCAACCGTGCATTTCCTAAGTCAGCAATTTTACTCGAAACATGCATTTTCATTTTAATATTCAGTTCGTTCGCGTTAAGCTATCAAGAAAGCCGTGCGTTCTCAAATTCATGTAAAGGCAACAAGGCCGCGTGTGTTCGATATCATTTTAACTCACATCAGTTCATTAAGCTCATTTTATCAGTTAAGTTTTGGACAATATATATTTCAATCTGAACTATCGAATTTCATTTCTAACACAAAAGACTGTGTGGTCTAGCAAGGGACCACACAACACCTTAACGTATAATACTCGTATCTTTTATTAAATCCATCTCATTCTCCTGCCCTCATCCCGACTTATCTCTTATTAAATAATCAACAAAATACAAGTCCCCGGGTACAGCTATACTCGTATATCCGTACCCGGGACGCTATGACGTACATCCCGCTGTCAGTGCGACGTGTCCTGACGCGTGCAAGCCATTATAATTGAGAGCGGGTAGTCGCTCAGAAGTCGCTCAGCGCTTCATTCTTTAATCTTAATAATGCACCAGAGTTACACGCTTGACGCCGCTCCGCCCGCTCCGGGCGTCTGTCTGTCACGTCGCACTTTACGACTGAGAGAATATCACTTTTGTGTTGTGTACACGATCGTACTGACAACATTGTTTAGGTTCCTGAATGTCAAGTACTTTAATTTCTCACTGTAATTACTTTACGCGCCGTAACACACCATTTTGGAATTGTGAGTTGTTGTTGATCTAAATTGAAATCGCAACTATAATAACCGATCTTAATTTATATTACTTGTATTAAATGTCTGTTAAAAATCTACATCAATCCAGTGATTTTAGATTGAGATCGATTTTATTAATATTGGCTGTTAATAAATGGCGATAGGATCGTCTCTTCGTCCATATTACCTATTCAGTAGTTTGACGTAAACTGTGTTAACACTGTCATCGCTAAGCCATAGTAGCTCTAGGCTTGACAGTTATGGCATGTAATTTATGTTGTTTACGATCAAATATCATTACATACTGCAACATAATCCGGTTGCATAATTTGCAATCAGTTTTGCAGTATAAATCAACTAACATTAATATGTCTATTATGTGGCTTGTATGCGATTATGAACCATAAATCACTGTATCATTATACATGTCTGGCTTTTAGAACGTATTCAGTATATAGATGCGATATAAACCAGCAATGTATTGCAAGAGACACTGCATTCAATCTTGACACTCACTATGGTATATCGACAGGCGATTACTAGATTATACCGCGGCACAAGTCATAATACAAACTGCAGTATTGGTTTTCTACACTGGTTGGTAATATTTAGAGTTCCGTAGTCGAACGTTAAAAACATAATCCTTACCTGTATGTAGTATTGTTACGTCTATGTTTTTATCCGTCTGTTTATTACAGTTTTAACCTTTTGTATGCCGATGCCGGAACGTGAATCCACGCGAGCCACAATGGAATTTCTATTGTGTCTATGATTGCGGCATACGAGTGGTTAAGTCCCTTTCGACAAATTTTACAAAAAAATAAAACTAGGGAACTTCAAATTGGTCCTTATTAAGAACTCTCAAATAAAAGTGTTCAAGTTTAGTTAACCCATATGTATCATACCAATGAATTATGAATGAATGCATACTCTGGATTCATGTTTTACTGTTTTTTGTTACAGCTATGTGTTACCCTAGCTGCAGGCCCGACATACACTTAACTGAACTTTTTTAACATTTTACTCTTTGTGTGAGTTTCGTATGAGTTGACTGTAGATTAATATCAAAACATTAAAATTTGGGGAGCATTAAAAGAGTCTCCACGAGTGACGATACTTTACTACGTGTGAAGCACCCTGGACAGTCAGCCCCACTACCAAAATTACTGAGTGGCTAATGTTTTAAGCACGACACTAGCTGTTCTCATATAGCTCACTGACACCAGAGAAGAATATAAAACATTTTGCATATATGCGTATACGCCACGATCGTAGCGATGAAAACATTATTACATTTAAAATCGGATTTATTTAGAGTAGGTAGTAATGTATAATTTTTAGGAACATTACATTCCAGAAACAATATTATCATAACCGTCAAAATATACGATTAAAATCATTGTTGCGCATTACCTAATATAAACAAATAGTAACTTCCTTTTAACCCTATTTAAAACACAAAGCTTTTGTGTGTTCATAGTTAAACATGTTTTGAATATAAATCATATAACAATTCCCGCGATCGCTCGTGACGTAAGTCATACCACCACGAGATAGAGGCCAGCCCGCAGAGTTGCCAAACACGATAAGTAATTTTGAAACTGCTCCGTAAACATATTGCATAATACCATCCACCCAGCCATCCTCACAACAGCGCACATACTCAGGCTGGCGATATTAAACCACACATGCGAGGCTTTCAATAGTCTCAATGATTTCATCAACGCTTACGTGAATAGTGAATAGAGCCTCTAATATATGTGAAAACCTTTGAGATTCCACATTTGAAATGTCTTAGAGGGGTGTATTTTAATAAGGAAACTAGACGTGCATGAAATGATGGAAGCTCATGTTCAACTGTGGGGCGGGATCTGCAGATTTAATTAGATAATTAACCGTATGTATCCTATTCAGCTTTGAAATGCCTGAATTAGTTCAATGATGCTACGGGGCTACACGATAAATGCTACGAGCATTTGCTACGTAACTATGTGCTACGTGCTACACAGTTACGACCACTACTCCAACTTGTTTATGAAATAAAGCTCGTTCAAACTACACTTTAACTACTGTACTACGTACACTGAAAATCCATTTTCTTCTTCATTATAATATTCTTCTGAAGCCTACAATGCAAGTTTTCATATCGATCAAAGCTCCATAAAGTCTACAGACTAAGAGATTAGTTTTATTTTATGGTCGCACCGTGGATTTAACTCAATTCTTGATAACTACCTGCAATTGCTTACTTGCAATACACGACTACTGGCAATTTAATAACTGTGTCTCTGGAGGAGCGATGCGATACCGATCACGGCCAATTAACGCATTGTCATCCGCTGGGATTGTAGCACGATAGCTGTGTGTGCGGACGTGTGCTCGACGCTCAAATACAAACATCAATGTATAGTGCAAACAGCGAATAAACCGATCACCCTCCGACCGAGCGACCCGGCCGGCCGTGTGGCCCGGACGGAGCGATACCGCGCGTCTCGGGGGAACCCTACCAATGATTGTACGAGATGTGAGAGGGATGTATTTTCGTCGCTGAATTGTTTCGGCGACGTAAATTGGAAATAAAAATAGTTTGCTGTGCAGCGGATATGAGTTTCTGGGAAGATTTCGAGTGTTGGTGTGGGTTTAAAATGGTTTTATTTTTTTTGTCTTTGTTATATTCTTCAACTTCTTCTTATCTCATGTAATAATATTTGACTACATAATCCTTGTGAAGCAAATTGATTGGTTAATCTAAAATCGCCATAATTAAGTAGGTACCTATTCCTCTAAAAGACTCAAATGGAGAGTGCAACTTGTCTTCATTTTATTACGATGAAATTACAACATTATACAGTGGTCGCCAGGTGTCGCCATATTGACTATACGGAGCAACTGTAGTACGACTAAAAACGACGCCGCCGAGTATGACCTTCGTACTATTTTACTTTGATGGTTACAAGCGTGGCTGTGGAATATTGGGCTATAGGTTTGATCTCCGCGCAGCAAACTGGCTATTATTGTAGTTTCTTGACAATAAACTCGGGTTTCCTTATTATGAGACGATATTAGTATCTCCATCAGTGTACGAAACCAAAACTTTCGAAAAATAAAAGGGTTGGTTGGTTTTATTTACCCACACTGGTGTTAAGTACGGTACGTCCAACGTCTGTGCGCTCCTGAGCGGCAACGCTCTGCCGTCACGGCACGGCGACACAAAGGAGCGCGCCGCCCGCGGCCCGGTCCGGCACGACACACGCCGTCGACAAGAGAAATGATAATAACAGAAAATGTTCTGTGTTAAACCCTTTCTAGTTTTAGATTAAAACAATGTTTATTTATTCCTTTGTGAAGACGGCGGGGTTAACTGGAGCAAGGTGCACCAACAGCTTGCCTAAACTGCCTTGTCTAGAGAGCCTGAACCCGAAACAGACATATTTATGCTTAAGGCAACATGGAATATACCTCGACTAGCTAACTCAACCCTTTTTAAACCTTTCCAACATTTAATAGAGTGCGTCTTTAGTTCCTTAATTTTGAGACTCAATCGTTGATCGTTGTAAGTAAGTAAGTACTACCCTACAAAAAACTGGTAACGTCTGAATGCTCCTTATTACAAACATGATATTGTGTACACAATATTAAACTCGAGTACCCGTATTTTGTTTCTTTTGTTTAATTAAAATAGTTTGTGTATCGATGCTGGTCCGATACGGAGGCGAGGCCGCGCGGCGCCTCGCTACAGACTCACCGAAGCGCTCAAGTTCTTCTGTAAACACGGCACAAAGATGCGGGTGCCTGGTGGTCGAGTGGTCTTGCTACACAAATATATATATGAAACATACAAACATATCTATTTATACAAGCATTTTATTTGTTGTATCCGTCTTGGATCTCGTGGATAAAGCAGTGTATTTTATTGTATATAAGTACAGGAAAGTAAGCAAATATGGAATAGGTATAACAACAGAAAAAAACGACTTGTTTACTAATAGATTTTGCAGATATAATAAGTACGATCTAAAATAATACTTAAACCAAATTGCATAATTGTCCACATTGTCCACATCGCCAACGTATTGCCTTTTATTATTTCCCATAGCTACCTCTGACTCATTGTTTATTCTTAAAACTTTATGCAGGGTTTACACAACCCATAATAAGTAGTAATTAAACATTATACCGACACTATGTCAAACAAACCGCGCAGTAAATCGTCCCTAGTTGAGTTTTATGAGTGCGCGGGATGCTAGGCAGGTGACACATTCCATTTTATTTCACTCCCTGCGTGCTGCTTTTTGTTAAATTAGGTTAAAAGTTTGTAAAGGTGTGTTTAATTTTCTTAATGTCTCCTCCAGTCTATAGGCGTCGGCTGCTGAACGTGGACCTCCTTCGGGGTACTCATGTCTATTCAACTTATTAAATTGCACTGCTGCGCAAAGACTCCCACCTCTCATTATAATGATACCTTCAGGGAGATTAGGAAAGGTGACTTATTTATTATCGATCAAATTGTACCTACCTGAAATGTAATAAGTATAATAAACCTTAATTAAATCCAACGCCAGTAGAAGACACCCTAGAAGGGCATACATCGATGTTATTGGTGATGTTCTTCAAAAAGGACAGGTGCGTAGTACGTATGACAAACTGTATGACCGTGGACGAAGCGAAAGGAGTATGTAAGCATCGTATCATGTGTCGTTCTACAGTTTCTGTCTACCCCCGTGGGAAAAAGGCATGAGTTTATTAAATCCAACATTTCAATTAAATTAAATAACTCATTTGCTTTACTTTTTAAACACTTTTCACACAATTGACGTGATTTTGCGCTAATTTTCCACATTTCTGGTAACAAATGGTTCAGTTCATTAAATACAAGTCCCGTTAATACGGTATACAGGGCTACTGGTAATTCGACGTATTTCTTGCACCACGTTATAGGGGGGCTAATATGCAACAAATTTAACCCCACATATGTTCTACGAAATTCAATGGATTTCGAGATATTGCCATTTTTATATTATTTTTAATAATACCCAGAATTCCTTCTTAAACACTATTTATCTCTAAAATATCAAATTGATCGGCTTTGATTATAATATTAGCTTGTAGCTGATACTTTTACGAAGCTTTCCGCGTATTTAACTGTTCTTAATGACCATCCAATTGAAAGTAATCATTAAAAGTTAAATAAGTGTATTAGAAAATCGTCGAGATATCGCCAAAGCGAGGAGGCGCTTGAGTGGAGTGATCTCCGCCAGATCCTAGTGGATGTGGAGGGAACGACTTGCGCAACCCAGCGCAGGGCACGCTGCAATAGTGGCGGTAAGACCCGTAATAGAGGAGTGGCTGGAGAGGCGGCATGGCAACCTCAGCTTCCAGATGACGCAGGTGCAGATATCTCAGCGCGGGGGCCCTTGCCTCTAGATGCCAGGGCATCGAAGTTGTGACCTAACCTAAACCTAACCGTGACCTAACCTAACGACCTAACCTGACCATATTTTTTTTACCTACTGGATATCCTCATGGATGTCCTCCGTCCTGGGGGTGGGCAGAGGGGTCTGTCAGACTCTTACTGACTAAAACCACCCCGGTGTTCCCTCGCACACTTAGGTCCTAACCTAACCTACCTAACCCTGACCAAACATAACCTAACGACCTGACCTAATCCAATCCTGACATTTAGAGGACAGTTGGTGCCCGACAGACTGCTGTTTAATCTCTACGCGAGGATTATGCAATGAATTGCACATAACGGGCCACCTGCGTGCTTGTAGAGATTTTTCAAAAATCGCCTTTGTCAGTATTATAAGACATTTTTACATTAGTTTCTAAATATTTTTTTAACGTCTATACCTCGTTGGATAGCTGATTAAATAAGGATGTTTGTATTGCATTTTGTACGCTTAGTGGCATAGTAAATTTTTGAGATAAACATCATTCTTTATCGTGTACCTCGACGATTTTCTAATACACTTATTTAACTTTTAATGATTACTTTCAATTGGATGGTCATTAAGAACAGTTAAATACGCGGAAAGCTTCGTAAAAGTATCAGCTACAAGCTAATATTATAATCAAAGCCGATCAATTTGATATTTTAGAGATAAATAGTGTTTAAGAAGGAATTCTGGGTATTATTAAAAATAATATAAAAATGGCAATATCTCGAAATCCATTGAATTTCGTAGAACATATGTGGGGTTAAATTTGTTGCATATTAGCCCCCCTATAACGTGGTGCAAGAAATACGTCGAATTACCAGTAGCCCTGTATAGTTGATACATTATCAGTTGACTCTCATTCGCGTCAACACGGTCGATTGCTCCGCGCCTATATAATTGATGTTCAATAACGCGCATATTATGCGTACTCGTAGTTACCTGTTACCGATCGCTCGCATTCCGGCACACGACGTAATTGCAGCTGTGTTGTGATTGCCAAGCGATTATTACTGACCTACATCCAGAGGTATGGGCTCTATCAATACTTGGTAGTATCAATAATGTAATTATTTTGTTGTACCTATAATTAGTTAAATTATATCACACAAGTAGCTTCTCCACTCTCTCTCACATTTCCGTCTCTTCTGTAACGATTCTCGTGGATGAAGGTTGAGACGACTACATGCCAATAACAAGTAACTAAGACACTCCACACACGAAACATGGCGCGGTGCGGCACCAGCGGCTGCCTGCCGAGCTAATTTATTCTGACGATTTCAATAGGAGTAGAAGAATACATATTTTGAAATGGAAAAAGAAATCGATTCTGAAGAATTTATAGTCGAGATGGAGAATAAGCTAGCAATAAAAACTGAACTTTAAAAACAGAAGCCGCTGCCGTCCTTCGCCGCGCTACTTTTTGTGATAGATAGATACTTAATATTTTTAGCCTATGATACAAGGTACTTCTTCTAATAAATCTCTCGGAGGGTCGTTTATCTTAACTATCCACGCGGTTTGCTAATGTTATGTATAAGTACAGGTTCACTGATAACTATTGCATACATACCTAAGCATACATACCTACTACATGCATTTATCTGCCGTAGCGGGAAGATTTTAATGTACCTACTACCAAAAATAACGTGTGTTATTTTGTTTTGAAATCTTACATAAAACGATACACGTAACCATTTTTAAATATTCTCGCAGCTTTATATTGCGTTGAATCGTCGTCATTATTTATAATCGCACTAACGATGACGGATGCGATCGCGTAGTGTCGTCGCGTGCCGCAATGAATCGCACACAGTCGCGTAAATTGTGCTACCTGTGTAATATTGTGCGAATGCGTAATGAAGAATTACAGACAACATGAAAATTATACACCAAAGTGAGTCACAGTAGCAGAACAATATTTATTTTCATTGTTATCGGGTCACTGGTATACATGTTAAAAAGCTCTGCTGCCGATTGATGATCCTCTATTTAATTTCTAGGTCCGGCCGCGTGCAATTGAAGTTATTTAATGAATACATTTTCAATGACCGTGTCTAAAATTGTAACCCAAAAAATAACGATTCACGACAGGATCCTCGTCGCTTTATGACGACTTCAACTATGGTGGATGGACTGTATACAGTTATACATGCTTGTCTTTCCAAGCAAACAGCTTTAATTTCTTTTTTCCAGCATGAATGTAGCGAAGCGGTAAACTCAGTGTCTCTGTGTCCCACAAAAAAGTTCGCAAGCCTGCAATTAATTCAAGCGGCCTTTAACCCGTACATTCCACTAAAACAAGTTTTAATCGCAATCTAAATGGTCGCCTCTCGCCGTGAGATAACAGTTTAGGGTATGATACTGAGTAAATTAGCCTTGTTTATTTACAGTAGGTGCTTAATATGAGCTTACAACGTCGCTAAAGTGCTTTATGTGTACATAGTAAAGTAACTTCTACATTTAGGTATATGGAAAAAGGAGGCGTACTGGTACTGTGTCATATACACACCTACACTTTGCTAATAACTGTATTTTGTTTCTAATAAAAAGAACGAGCCTTTCGTTTATCGGATTCGATTTTAAACTCAGACTATTGCAGATAATAAATTTTCTATCAGGAAAATCAAATTAAACTTTGTTGGCCTGAGGGGAAGAACTTCCGCTGGCGCTTAACACCAATGAAATGGTTGATATTAGACGAGTTTATTTGTATCTGTCACATATTAACTTTAGAAACATGAACAAAATTGTTTTCAATTTGAAACAAACAAGACTAAACGTCCCTCATAAAATGCTAAGACTGAAAAGTTTCGTCCAAAGGGTCGTCAAACATGCTGGTATTTATTAGGTGCCGGTCCCGAGCGATCCTTATTCCCCTCCCTCTACACACGCGGTCAGCCGTGAAGGGCCTCAAAGGATCAGCGGCCCTACATACAGATCACACAGTACTGCAGAGATGACACACCCACACGTGAACACGTAGGAATTTATCACGGAACGCCACTCACACAAAGAAAACATGCGTGGGAAAATTGTGGACTCCGCTAATTCAGGTTTACCCTATCACTCAGCGAAGCAAAAATACAATTTGTGTGGGAAATTTCCGATGTACTCTAATCTTGCAGACGATCCTATGACGTCATAGAGGTAGAAAAGGAATTGAAAAGACAACGCACACATGGATGCGATGAAGTGCAGTACAAACACACCGATAGAATGCGGAGTCAAGTCAGCAGATAATTGATCGCGTGATGTCATCGCAGCGCAAAAGCGTTGGATGAGAAGGCGTGACAGAACACTCTGTAGACGACACTGAGTGGATATGGGTTGATTAGGTTTTACGTAACTACGAGCATCTGTGTGTGCTATTACGAGAGCAACTTAGAACGTTTGTATGTGTGTGTGCGGACACTGTTTACCGACTGTGTGGCTCTCAATTGGATCTGTCAAAGGATGCGGCGACCCAATCAGATACGTGTAGCGGCGCTGATCCGACATAATTTATTTACAGCCGGACCCTAAATAATACTTTACAGTCAGTTATAACCTGTTTATAGTCTATTTAATTTGTTCTAAGATAACTCCGGAGAATCTAATTACCCATTACAACTGTCTCATATTTATGTCAGATGATATTTAACTGTAAAATATAAGGTTTTGTGTGTGGAGAGAGTTTATTGTTTTTGGTGTCGTTTATTCCGCACTTTAAGTGGGGTACATTAAAAGAGCTTCTACGAGTGGATGACAATAAAATAAAACTACTATGTGACATGATGAGAATGACAGGTGAAAAGTGTAGTTACTGACACTGAAGTAAATTCAGTAATTACTCTACGATTATGTGTATAAATCCGTTGAATTATTGATCTATAGAAAGGTCCATCTTCGATAAATTTATCTTATATGTTAATTTTCGTTGTTTTTCTTGTTCTATCATATTAATTAATTCAACAATATGCATTTTTTTATACTTTGTTACCTTATCTAGTTTACTTCATATAGGACACCAAGTACAGTAGAACGCTCTTATTATAAGTTCTGTGAGTAGAACCAATATTCACTCGGACAATAACCGTTATTAACTATATTAAGTTATCATTCCAATCACTTATTTTTTGAGTCCCTAGCACGAGTTTATGAGAAATCGTACGAACGTAACGTATTCGTTTCGTTATCGACATACTTTGTATTGGATGTTTTTGAAAAGATTAAGTTATCTATGCAATTTCGCAAAAACTAACTAGACGCTCAGTACACTTGGACAATGGGCGCGATTTATCAAAACATCCACTTCCCGTGATAATGATACTCGGATCACGTCACTACGTGTTAGTACTATTATTGTACCTGAGCCGACTTCCTGCATGTAATAATAGAATGCCTGTTGTGTGTAATACGAGGCATTAAACCGTGCGACACTAAGGGTTTATACAATCGAGTTATGTACTGTGTACATACTGTGTAGAACATTGGTGTTACTACAGGTTGTAGTAGTTAAAAAGCTTTAGGCCGACTTGCGCAACATCGTCAGTCCAAGTCACAGCCATACTAACTTTGCTAGGCTATCGTTTTAGTCCTGGGCTAAACGAAGTTAAACAAGTGGGTCTTATGTTTATAGAACTATTTAAAATTCTGGAACCTCTACTTCATAAATCATCCGTAGAACGTCAAAGTGTAAGTCCGCCCTTTCCGTTTAACTTTATAATCAGTCTAATAAAAAGCTCGGAAGCTACAAAAGTACGAAACGATTACTTTCCACTCTAAAAGTCTTGAATCGTATTGACATTATTTTATATTAATGAATTGAAAGGAAAATATTAAAACTGATGATTTGCGCGAATTCGAAAGAGAAGCCTTTTTGGTCCGTTTAATTAAATTATACTATTTGGAATCAAGTTAACAGGCAATAATAGCTTCTGGTAAAACTGGGAAGTTTACTGAGGCAATTATATTCGATTGGAGAGCCGACCGATTTGGATATTCGATACGTTGGGCAAGGCTCGCCTGCCAATAATCGATTGAGACGTACAGTAGTCAGAAACAGGACACCGACTAATATAATATAGCAACGAGCTACCTCAGAGGCTTCGCTATAACATCCGACAGTAAACCGTTCTAGGTATCGATATTGTATCGCTCAAAATGTACGCTTGCATACGTAATTGTGTATGTGTGAATGTTTACTATACCACAGATTTATTAGTGGTGTTCTCTACCTATTGAATAGTCTGCCGGAGGTCATAAGGTATGAAAGTAAGTAACGCATCCTAAAGAGAAAGCTAAAAAATATTACCTAGATAAGTGTTAGATATGAATATAAGACATATCTCTACATAGCTGCATAGTATTTATAAAACAAAGTCGCTTCCCGCCTTCTGTACGCTTAGATCTTTTAAACTACGCAACGGATTTTGATGCGGTTTTCATCAATAGACAGAATGATTCAAGAGGAAGGTTTATATGTATAATACATGCATATTATAGTAGAGAAAAATGCGGAATACGCGATAAACGACATCCATGCGGGCGAAGCCGCTGGCGACCTCTAGTTTATGTATAATTAATAGTTCGACTACTGTACAGGGACTCAATCCTACAGTCAAATAGACAACACTGTTTTGTGGGGCAAAGCTATATTTGTATGTGTTATTAATGTATTAACTTATCGAGTACTGTAATTATAGACACAATAGATCAACAATGGCACTGACGATCCGGATCGTCAGTCGGGCCGCTAGCGGTTAATAAATAAATATATAAATGTAGTTCTCAAAGAGACGATATCATTAACGTACCAAATTCCATTAGTCGAATTAGTGTTTTATTACGATTATCACTCGCAAAGCATAAAATCTAAATATTAGCGGAAGCAACCAAATATAAAATTATGGTAACACACATTGTTATGCACACAGTTATGTCATTGTCATTGTAATGCACACAGTCACATGGGATATCCAAACACACCGTCCAAGGTTTACTGAAACCTTTCCTTTTATCTTCGATACTGTTGAATTAAAAGGTCTTTTAATATTTCACTATTCGTTTTCGAACTTATCATTTCAAACCTGAAATAAACCTACCGTTTTATTGTGTTATTTGACATAGACTACAAATTGCAAAGCTTCCTTGTCGTGACGTCACAAGGGAACTTGTTGGCATCTCATTAAGTGCAAGCGTAACAGCATCGATATCTAGTCGTCTGTGACACGGATACCTCCGGCACGGCGGCGGCCGGCCCTCATACAGGCAAGTTTGTCGCACACTCGACTCGGGTCCGATCGCTAGGGGTCGGGAGTTAATCACTGCGCTGCTAATTTGTGGCCTGATTGCACACGGTCAAACGCTGAATCAAGCAAACCCAATCATTCATCAAATACGATACGGGCATGTTCTTCATCAGCGCTTAGTAAGTAATGGAAGCAATTATAGGGAAGATTAAAACGTTACCCCCCTCTTGCCCATGCAAGAAGTAAATGGCGACTGACGCGGTGTACTGTATTCTAGACGATAGATTACATTGCTTCATAATTCCTAAGACTTTTTATGAACTACATATGAATCCACAGTGGGGCAAATCCGACGTGGTTTAAGCTTCTCGGAACTAATTGATATCTTGTTTTCCATGAGCTCCACTTGCATAGATAGAAGCTTGACATTCGCGTCTGAAGCTACATTAAATAAGAAGATAACTTTTAGATTTGCAGGCCGAATATCTTCAAAAACTTGTTGTGAGCTTATTTTCTCCAAGTCGTATCATGTAGCAATAACATTGAGATTTAAAGTAGTAAACAGGTGCGCCGGCCGTGCCACTCGCGCCGCCTGGGAACACAAACTCGTTTCCTGAGATGCTCTCACAACTCTCGTGAATTCTACGAGGTAAAATCATACATAGTTTTCGGTAGATCACAGTTTTTGTAGGTCCGATAATCGGTTACCAATTCTGGCCGTAGGTAATTGAATTTTATTGCAAAAATTATGTAGGTTCCATTTGACATTTCCCGTCACTGAAAATTGGTTAGTCAGTCGAAATATCAAGTATCGGTATTAGTAGTGTCTTTGCATCAACCACAAAATAAAACCCACAAAATCCATGCGATGCACATGCAGAAATCTAAATAATAAGACCAAACAATTCGAATAGGCGCGAGATCTTGTCGCCACGTTGGAGTCTTGTAGGACACCAGTAGTGCTCGCGGAGCGTTCACAGTGCTATTCCAGACGCGGAGACAACGTTGTGTTGCAGTACGCCTACTTCTGTAAGTGCGAGTGACCAAAATCATAATATGGTCTGCTTTAAGGCTCATTTACACGGAGATAGTTTCTCGAAGTCTCATGCTATCTCTGTTTTCATCGTAGAAAAAGACATCGACAGAACGAGTCTCGAATCGAGAAACTATCCTCGTGTAAATCGGCCTTTATTCACCCGTTCCATGGCTACGCTTTCAGCGATATTTTTCGTTTAGGATAAAATGTTACGTTTTAACACAACTATTAAGTTCAATTAATATTGTATTGGATATGTGTAGGCGTAATTGCGTTATTATTTTTGTAAGTGTATTGGTAGTTGCGAAACAGCGACATTCTTCCCCGTATTAAAGTCAGTAGATAGCATTACTATTGTCTTATTATTTAGATTTCTGTGTTGTAATGTAATGTAATAATGTATAGTGTAGTAGACCAATCTTCACTGTCAAATATCGGCCTCTGATTGTGCAGTTCGTCTGAGCTCTACCTTATTATTACATACATACATTACATTCATTGATATTTTCCTTTACATTTCTACTGCCAGCTCATAAAAATACATTCCACTAACAGGTTGCGAATGGTATTTCAAAACGCTGTTTTTTCTCTACATCAAAGAATTTCAGGCTCCAGATATTTGTCGTTCGCTTGTATAACCTTTACGTAAGCGTCGCTTTGTAGGCAATTCTTTATTTTTATTAATATTATGGTTGGCTTATAGGAGAATAATGCCGTCCTAAAGGTTATTTTGTGCGTGAGCTTATTTATTGTTAGTACGCAGTCCTGCTCGCCTGTAATATAACCTGTAATAATTTTCAGTTACAGCATTCACGGCCATTGTGAAAGCAGGTAATTATAATTCTTCTAAAGTATTTTTTAGTATTTCAGGAGGTATATTGCACTTTTTTTTTTTTTAACTCTTACTAAACTTAAGGCAGAGATGGGATCAACACTTTCGTTTTTTAAATAATATATCTTTCGATCTGTAAATATGTATCTGGCTACAACAGGTTTCTGTTGTGATTTCAGTCCATGTTTGATTTTGAATGTGATCTAAAAGCATTTTCCTACAAGAGAAAATCGTTTCCCAGGAAAATTCACAAGGTATATCGACGGAGAGACGATTTTCCGTTATAACGGTCGAAAAGATTTGGATTAGATATGAGGTATACAAATATAGTATCTAGTGACTACGTTATAATCAAAATGTAAGTCTCGATATCTGGACACCTGGCATATTATATCGTTAATCATTATCAAGACTACCCCCATTTTCCATGAGTCACGTATTTCTTGTACAGCCCAAACATTGTCTGGAAGATGTCGGTATTAGCGATAAGACCGCCATTGTCCCCATAATGACGTCACTATATTATTGTAACTACTACTCCTATGGTGTACAATAACGGCCGCTGAGCGGTACCTACTGCTGGACATAACTATTACCTGTAGATTTCAATAAATTTCGGACCTTTTTGCCACAACGAATACACAATAACTTTAAATATTTTGCTGATGATAACTTTTTAAGAAGCTAAATTGACTAAATTTAAAATGTCACTTACGGGATATCTTCCGTGATTATTTATTTGTTTGAGTAAGTGACATTTTAAATTTAGAGACAAACCGTGAAAGCTTAAAACAGTGTCTAAATTGACTAGTTTAGTTTGCTTTGTTTTCAGTACTTAGTTGTATGTAAATACTTAAATTTAAAAAAATACATAATAAATACATTTTCGTATTGCTGCAGATTATAAAAATCATATCAATGCGAGCTAAGTCATCACCTATCGGAACCGTTATTAGAGGAAAGTCGCAAATTACAAGAGTTACGGTAAGTACTAACATTTTACGGTGTAGTATAAAATATAAAGGTCAGCACGGTCCGAATAGGCTGTAACCGAGGCCGAATAGCCCGGCTGTAACCAGGCCGAATAGCCCGAATGAAGCCGAAGGTATCGCGACTCCAATAAAACCAAGTGTATTGACGTTGCATAATAACTCATAACAGAACGACATAAACACACTTCATAAACAACTCAGAAATCCCACGGGAAAAAACGCTCGGTGTTTTTATATTTTTTTAATCGAGTCTTTCGTGCTCTTTACGTGACTATGGAAGCGTCATGGGTACCTCCTATTGGATAACTTAAATGTAACAATATATAAAAATAATTAAATATTTAAACCAAATTATACTACCAACAACCATTCAATATCGCAGCCCTTCTTAAAAACGCATATTATACAAAGGATGATGGGCGTTTTGGTACTCATGTCCAATCAAAATGAATTTACCATCGTTGGATAGCTCTTTTCAAGAGTACAAAAAACTACTATGGCAACAAACCCGTATAAATTGTCCGTTTTGAAATATAGTCTTCAGAAGATACTGGATATTCGATTCGAAATAGAATTTTAAAAAATCATATCGCCGGTTTCGCTTGACCGATTTTGATGATATTTGCACAGATTTTGAGCTAAATAAAATTCAGTTAACGGATGAAAATCACAACAAAATCGGTTTAGTATTTTTTCAGTTAAGGGTGATCTATCTATTCAAAAAATCGGACGCGTTTTTTTTTGCCTAAAAATAAAAGTCGTTTCCCAGCAATAATTTTTGGTCAATGTTATTTAGTTTGTTGTTCAGAGTGCGTAGATTTCGGCTATGCGGGTCTTTTTAACCGACTTCAAAAAGGAGGAGGTTCTCAATTCGGTTGTATTTTTTTTTTTTTTTTTTATGTGTGTTACCTCATATCTCCGTCATTTATGAACCGATTTGAAAAATTCTTTTTTTGTTCGAAAGGGTATACTTTCCGATTGGTCCCATTTAAATTTTGTTATGATTAGACCATGAACTTCAGAGATATGGAACGGAACTCCTCATCGGATCAAAGCAAAATTCTCAAATTACTAATATTGCTTTGTTTATATTTGTTGTTGGGAACTGACTACTGGAAAAGAGGAGGGGGTGCGTGTCCCCCCTTCCCCCCTTTTGAATGTTTTCATTATATCGTGTAAGGTATCATTTGAAAGGACTTTTTATGCCCGACTACGTCAAAGCCAAAAAGAAGGATTATGAAGGAGGGGGTTAAAATTATGACACTAAAACGTATTTAATAAAAAATAAACTTTAAAAAAAAGTAAAAACCGACTTCAAAGAAATACTAAAAGGAGTAAAATAATTACCTAATATAAAATTAACAGTTTCAGAAGTCGGTGCAACTCTACACTGAAGCAAATAGAAGCCACCGACTTCTGAAACTGTTAATTTTATATTAGGTAATTATTTTACTCCTTTTAGTATTTCTTTGAAGTCGGTTTTTACTTTTTTTTAAAGTTTATTTTTTATACACACTCGTCTACACACTGTATACTTACATACAATAAACGATGAAACTTACTTCGAACTTGTTTTATTTACCTAGGTAGATAATGAAAAATATTAATAATAATTATTATAATAATTATAATAATTATTATTATAATACTATGACAAAATGGAGAAAAATGACAATACAAGTATGTGTACTCAATAGGATGTAACAAAAATAATTAACTTTCAAGCAGGATTACTTCGATCGGACAGCGAATCGGGACTAGCGCCATGGTTATTCTTAATCTACACAAAAATACCTTTCCAACGGTGTATCAATCATTCCGATTGGAGCCAGTACCAGACTCCATACATTTGTGCCCATCATCCTTTATAAACAGCTATTGCTTCCTTCGAAAGAGGTTGACTAAGAACAACAATAATTCCTCCATTAAGAAATCCGTAGCAATTAAATTATAACAATTTAACATTGTATAACAATTTAACATTGTATAACAATTCCCTAACATCATATATGTACGTGCTGCATTGGACCAATAGGTGATATAAATTTCGACTTTGTTATGGCATGTATAACAGAAAGGTGATTGATTCATGCTCAGATCTTATTTTAAACGCTAAAACTACTATTATAAATATAGGAGAAATTCACGGAACCCGCTTCCACGCAGTGCAACCTGCAACTGCTTGACGAGGACCGACTGTTACGGATAACAGCATAACGGTACGACTTGCCAGCAATAGGAATTGGACAATGCTATTTTATCATAATTGCTATAAATTAACTGAATTATAATTTAATCATAGTCGAATTGTATTCTTATTGAAAATTTGCACACCAGTTAAACTAGTGACTGTAAAAAACTCATCTAGATTTTAAGAATGTTATTGTACCTACTTTCTGCAAATAAATAAATGATGTGAGAGGATTGGTTCCGCTTCAGCAATTATTATTTTGTTTACCGTCCATGTGTGACTGAGCTTGCTATCATCGTGTATTGAATAGAATGTACCTTCTGTAGCTACGTAGTTTGTGATATAACGCTACCCCTTACGTAACGCTGCTGCAGATCTCACGCCGGCGCATCCTGGCCGCCTGCCAATGTCGACCCTATGACTTATGATGTAGAGGTGATATCGCTCTGAATGATTGGGGCTAGGTTCACCATCCTATGCACATAGTTCCGAATTTCAAAGACGGCACATTTGCAATGAAGATATCTTTGTTTCTATACGGTATACACAGAGTTTAATATCTGTGTTCAAGCTTTATACAAAAGGAGCTAAGCGTGGAGCGGAAAACTGAAATAATCCTTTAGCCGTTTCTCATGAACACCTGGCGCTGGGTGGTGGGTAATTAAACTTAAGCTAGAAATACGCGTTACACCACGTTACATCAAACCATCATCAACGTATAATATGACGACACGTTTGGTGCAGTGGCTAAGCGATTGGCTTCTGCGCTACGGGTCGTGGGTTCGATTCCCACACGGAACAAAAATTTGTATGGCCTACGGATGGTTGTTTCGGGTCTGGGCGTTTGTTTGTGAGATTTGTGTCTGTAAACGCACCCACGATACAAGAGAAATGTACTAACATTTCTCTTGTACCGTGGGGCAAAGTTTAAAAAAAAAAAAAACCCATACGAACATCTTATATTACGAGCTGCACTTTGTTTCAAGCAACCACATCATCAGCTGCCTGGTTCACTTTAAATAATTCGTCCCATATACAGTGGGTACAGAGGACTGTCTCGCAGATTCTCTTATGCAGCGCATTATATTATGTACCTACCTATCTATCTGTTGAATTCCTTTCAGGCATTATAGCCATGACGACTACACTATAACCACATTCTGCATGTTAATCGCACGTTACTAATACAATTGCATAGAGCAGTCCCTCCTGATCGACGGCTAGCGTGGACTCCCTACGCGGGTCCGGTGTCCAGTGAAGCGTGTGAGCGGATACGGCGCGCGCTCAATACCGCCAATGTGCCGGCGCGCGTTCAATACCGTGTATGTGACCGGCGCCCGTGACTCCGCGAGTGTGCCGCACCGTGACTCCGACTCACGAAATATTGCCCCTACCCGCGATTTATGACTATGTCAGACGTGCCGATGCATCGAACATGCTTTTGATACACGGGCGTTGGTAGGAATTACGATTTTCATGATTTTGAAACTTGGGACCTGTTATCTGGTTGGAGAGCTTAGATTTTATGATGTTCTGACATGCTGCTAAGTTGTATTCGAGATATACATTGACTAAACTAATCTTGGTAACTTTGTCCTAATAACAATTAGGTTTGTCTACACCAAATATTTTGGCTAACATCACAAAGCAATAACATTATTGTGTGACATAAAATAAGACTTGTTAAGTATCATTAGTGCGAATAATTATTGAAAATACATGGCATATTATTATATGTGGCGTATTACACGAAGCAAATAGTCTTTGTGCCAATTAATGTACATACTTACTATAAATCATAGAGTACTCATAACTGATCTCTTATCAAAACACAACAGCCCTCTCAAACCAGAATTGTAAGAGACAGCTCATTAGCTGTTCTGTAAACTCTATTGGGAGAGTAGATCTATATTATATTTAACAGTGTACATTAATTCTCAAGAATCCAAGCCGCGAACTTAATCAAAGGATCAATTAGGAGGCTCCGTCAGACTAGCTGGCAGGCAGGAACTAAGTTATGAATGAAGAGCTTATTGCGCTCGATACGTGAGCAGAGCACAACAACGCGCTCAGACAATAATTTACCGAGAATACAGGAGAGTTACTGGATTCATTGAGTGGCAATAAATTCAGCTTTCCGGTTCTTAGGTCCAAGATTCTTATTGAAAGGTTTAACCAGAATTATGTTTGAGAAAGTAGATCGGAATTGTGCCCGATATAATGGCGATAGAATTGTCCCCAGTAATATTGGAATCTAATATCGAACTGTCAGAGAACAATAGCACATCTAGTAACTCCTTCGGGTATTTCAATAGAGAGGATAATGTACTCCGTTGTCTTTGGCTTCGACCTTGAGAGAAATTGGCTTCACGCCATGCTAAGTTTTACGGCACGCCATGTTGATTAGGCTCCTAATTTCACGGGCGGCGCTCACTGGCACCCAACGTGGGCCCACCGCATACCGTAGTCTCAGAGTTACGAACTGAACTGTTTTTGATAATTGGAAGTGCGACCGTAGAATTACAACAGTACAGAGATACGGGAACTATATAGTTGAGGATCACTTCAATGAAAATTCAACTTGGGTTCCAGACTATTTTCTTTATGCGAGTATTTTTGAGAAGCTCTTATATACGGATTGTTGTACAATATTTTTGAATATACATTCAGCTAGTATAGATTTCACAATATATAAAACTTTCTAGAAGAAGGCAGCACAATCAAACTGATGTAAATGTGAAAAAATTACACGTGTTGTAGGTACAGATGACTTAAACGTAATAAAAGAAAATGTATGTCATCAACTGACAATCGCTACTTAATTCTTGTCAACGAGTACAAAAATCAGTGAAAATTGTAATAACTTAGCACAAGATATTATGCTATCCAGTAAGTAATACCACGCCGTGATATTAATACGTGCAGACAAGCTTATCCGTTGTCCGGCGTGAGACGTAAGCCGATCCGGCAACACTATCTTATCACATGATGTTGTGTGCGCCTTATATGAGAAGGTATAAGGTGGGCTATGCACTGTTGGTCACAGATCGACACCGACACAGAAATGCTCTCTTATAAAGATTAATTTCCGTATTCAATTAATTAAAAGTTTTCATGTAAGAGATCTCCCAAGGGAAACTACAAAAAATAAAAATTCCAAACATTGACACCTTTTTTTTAATTCTCCTAAAATCATGACAAAACGAAACTAAGAGGGGTCTTCCAAATGAGAGCTTTTAAAAATCCCCTGCATACTTACCCCACAGAGAAAAGAGTTTCCACCCTATTATTTGCCGGAAACCACACAATACTGTTATACGTGGATGTAATCATACGTTTGACTGTCAGGCATGCCCATCATGTACACATACAATTTTATTACACTCGTATTGGTTCACCCTAGAATCAAAAGAGCAACTTATAGTTTGACTATCTATGTGAACAACATTATGGGTTCGAAAGCTATATCCTATGAACTAAGAGTTCTGTTGAATATAATAAAGCCAGCTTCAGATTGCCAGCAATGAATTTTAGTGTCGTAAAAGTGAAACCAGACTGTACTCGTGTACGTACAGAGCTGTATACTCGTACTCAGATAACATAGATATAAAATTTAGGTTTATATTCAAATATACATAACTAAGATGAATGTTTGAGATTTACTTAACAACATTACGTAAATAAAAATAAATAAATATTTTTGGAACATTTTCTACACAGCACCATCTGGTTCCAAACTAAGCAGAGCTTGTACTATAGGTACTAGACAATGGATATAATACTTACATACTTTTTTTTTATAAATACATACTTATAATACATAAGAAACATCCAGACCAACACAAACACTTATGTTCTTCACATAAATATTTGTGTTGTGTGGGAATTGAACCCACGACCTCGTGATCAGCAGTCTGACACTCGAACCACTAGAGCACAGACGTCGACAAATACGTATCAATAAAATCGTGAATCAATACCAAAGCATAATCATAATTTGAAAATCATTAATTTGTTATTCATTAAAATGATGATATTATATGAGAATATTATTTTGCTCTCAACGCTATTTCAGTTTACCACGATCATATTTTGAGATGCCTCCGAAATCACACCGCACGTACCGCCTGCTTCATAGAGCGTCGCTTCGCTCTCCCCCGCCTCATGAGCTAATCCGATTACTCAGTAAACAGTCAATGCTTTTATTGGTACTTACCTCACAAATAACGCGGGCACACTGGCGTTCTTCGATGTCAATTTACATCGCGCTCGGGGACGCCATTAAATAATGCCGGCTTTTCGCCTATTTTCCTGTTAAAGCTTGATACTTTCCATTTCATTACGCCGACAGTAAGCCGTACAATCCCTGAAATAAAATGCAGATCTCTGCGAAACAGATGAATATAAAACAAAGGAATGATTACCTACTGCATACACCGAGGAATTTTATTTTAACCACTGGGTGTATCCGTAACACTAATAAGTATAACTTTTTGCTATCAAAATTGGTTATATTTTTTTTCGTATATCGTAAACCTCAGATCCCCAGACAAAGCGACTTACATAAGCATTTAGACTCTTCTTAATACCTGCGACAACATAGTTGAGTGAAAAGGCAGCACCTAACTATGTATAAGTTGAGTATACTGGCTCTAACTATAATATAAAATTATGTATAAGAAGTGTATAACGCTAGGCCTTCCGCACATTAGGTGTCGACAGGTAAGGCATCGTTCGCGCCGCTCCGATCCGATGAGATTACTGTAAGCCGCTGATTCCACTCCGCCACCCCGCGCGTTTACACGACTTATGACAATAGTACCGCACATTATACCGATGTAACTTCAAATACTACGTAGGTATGTAAGAAGCGACGGATTTCAAAGTTTCGACAAAGGACGTCTGCTATACCACAGACTCACGGCGAGACAGAAACTATTCCACAGAGATACGTTTTGTGAACAAAAATTTACTACCCGGCTCAGTCTGGTTTTAATGATGGTACCTACTATAGTTTATTAATATCGGTAGGTACCTAACGTTTCCGCTATCTATAGATATGTCTGCCATTACGAAAAGTCAGAATAGTATATTTTGAAGCTAGTTGATGAAACTGGAAACTTTTTGTCTGCCAAATTTTCAGTTTATCTATCAGTTTCATTTTATAAATCCCCCGCCAACTTCGAGCAAGCACGGCCGGACACCAGGAGGCACTGCCGTGCCGTACACCTTTTTCTCGAAGCAACTCAAGGCTTTTTTAAGCCCCCTATATCTTTGTAACAGATGAAAGCGAAAGCTTGAAAATTATGTTACAGAGAGTACTAAATTTACCTCACTGAATTGCCAAATTACAACTACCTAACTAAAACAGCTTAAAAATATCTGCCATCAAAGTTTCGCTATTTCGTCACACACTCACTCACTGATCAACAAAATTCTAAGGTACTGCAGACTGTAGAATATAAGCAGACCTATAAAGTTGATATTTTCATACAGTTTGTAAACACTAACTATATGAAAATATGAACTTAAACTTAGGATGGAAAAATTATAAAATCTTGAAATATTTACTCGGTTGCATAATTATTAGTTGTTGTGCTTATGTAGTGTATGTGGATGATGTTGCTATTTTCTGACTATGTATCACTGGCACTTGACCGCTTTTTAGGATTAATGGCTGTTAGTAATGTCTATGTGTTTCAATTACTTTTACTAAAACGCAACTAGACAACAACTTTCGCAGCAGTTCACTATGGACTATCCCCTCTATCTTATTCATTGTTTTCCTGTTCATCCAAAGGTTGTCTGGTAGATATCGCTATCAGCGATAAGACCGCCATTGTACCCTTCAATATATGATATTGTATAAGAGCTGTGTTACAATTTTGGTGTACAATAAAGTAGATTCTATTCTAGATGGCGTTAGTAGAAAAAATAGAAGTCTCTTCGGTGTTGTTACACGGAAGAGGAGAAAAGAGAGAGCTTTGTGGAAATCGGTAGCCATTCTGCAAGAAATGGACCCACATACAAAAAGAAATGAGATCCCATTAAAAACTGTCATATAAAAAACCCACGACATGCGATTTTTTTGTCGTGAAAAGATCTGAGATCTAATGTAAAGCCAGGTCGGGTATTTTATTTAAGTATAAGGATATTTTTCAGACTTGGCAATAACGCAGCATGAGGATTACTGTGATGCAATATATCTTGTTAATTTCATAAACAAATCTGTACCACGGTAAACAAGAAGTCTAGTATATCCTTTTAATGCTTGATTGATGACGACACGTTTGGTGCAGTGGCTAAGCGATTGGCTTCTGCGCCACGGGTCGTGGGTTCGATTCCCACACGGAACAAAAATTTGTATGGCCTACAGATGGTTGTTTCGGGTCTGGGCGTTTATTTGTGAGATTTGTGTCTGTAAACGCACCCACGATACAAAAGAAATCTTAGTGTGGGGCAACGTTTTTTTAAAAAGTTGTGTGAAATGTTTCATTTCATTTCAACCTAAACGGGATATTGCACAGTCGCCAGTATGGTTTCACGAAAGGTAGGTCGACCACAGACGCAGGAGTGAAACTAGTCACTCAAATTTTGGAATCCTGGGAGAGCTCTCAGGATGCTGTTGGCATCTTCTGTGATCTCTCCAAGGCTTTCGACTGCGTTGACCACAACACACTTATTTGTAAATTACACCATTACGGAATTCGTGGACGAGCTGCTGACCTCGTTTTTTCTTATCTATCAAATAGACAGCAAAAGGTGGGTGTCAATGGTGCTATATCGTCGAGGTCTCTGGTTAAGATGGGCGTGCCTCAGGGCTCAATTCTTGGGCCTTTTCTATTTCTAGTTTATATAAATGATCTCCCTTTTATGATGTCCAATTTATCTGATATAATTTTATTTGCTGATGATACTTCCCTAATTTTTAAAATAGATAGGAAAGATAGGGACGTTTTACATGTCAATGAGAGCCTAACTGTTCTTTCCAAATGGTTTACAGCTAATAATCTATTACTTAATGCAAATAAAACAAAATGCCTTAGATTTTCTCTACCAAATGTACCCCAAGTAGGTTTAAATTTAATGCTTGATGGCAACAAACTTGATACAATTAATGAAACCGTATTCCTAGGTATAACCATTGACTCAAAATTGCAGTGGGGTGCTCACATTACTGCCCTGTCGGCGAGGTTAAGTTCTGCTGCGTATGCAGTTAGGAAAATTAGGCAGCTGACTGATGTGGCTACAGCTAGGCTAGTATACTTCGCTTATTTCCACAGCATTATGTCCTACGGCATTCTGTTGTGGGGCTCAGCAGCCGACGTCGATTCGGTTTTTATTTTACAAAAGAGAGCAATCCGTGCCATTTACAACCTGGGTTCCCGCGAGTCCCTTAGAAACGTGTTTAATGATATTAAAATACTCACTTTGCCGTCACTCTATATCTTAGAAAATATTTTATATGTACGCAAAAATTTGCATTTGTTTAATGTTAGGAGTGATTTTCATGATAAAAATACACGGGATAAACATAAAATTGTGATACCTAAATTTAGACTAAGCAAAACTAGTAAGTCATTTTTGGGCAATGGCGTACGTTTTTATAACAAACTGCCGAAATCTGTAACTGATATTACCGAGGGAAAATTCAAAACCCATATTAAACGTGTCCTCACTCAAAAAGCATACTACAAGATTAAGGACTACGTCGAGGACAGGGATGTTTGGCTCTAGTTCCTGCACATGTGGCTTCCCTGGTACCTCATTAACGACGTATGTGTATGTCTATTAACTATCCTCAATTATGATTATTTATTTTTATTTTTATCATTACTTTCAAGATATCTTTTATCTTACTCTATAATGATTTTTTGTCTAAGTTTTGATGACATTTAAGTATGTCAATTGTTTTATATAATTTAGCTTCATTTTATTTTTTGTAAGTGTGAGAACTTTGTGGACCTTCCTATACATATAATTGTGTAAATTACTATTATTCATATTGTATTTCTTTTTTTTTTTTTTTTTTTTTTTTTTCCCCTTTTTATTAATTTTTGTACTCAAGACTTGGTACTATACTCCAAGGTGGTCAAGACTACATTGTTCTCTCTCATAGTACCTACTGTATTCACTGAAATTGTAAAAGATATCCCTTTTTTTAAAAGAGTAACCATGGAGTTTCTTGCCGGCTCTTCTCCATAGGAAACGACTAATTGGAACCGTGCACCTAAATTCGACTTTTCATAAGCGCCTGTATTGGTTTATGTGAAATAAAAATTTTTGATTTTGATTTGATTTTGATTTTGAAAAGAAAGAAAAAAAAAAAGAAAAAGATTGATATGTACGAAAAATATATTTATAAATGAAATGCCCGACTTGGCTTTACATTAGATCTCAGTTTTTTTTTTTTTTATTTATTACTAGGCCTGCGTTTGGCCGCCATCTCGCCTGATGTTAAGCGATGATGCGGTCTACGATGGAGCACGCTTGCCCAGAAGAAACCGATTCACTCGTGACTTGAAGACACCCAAATTGTAGCTGTCGGGGAACACCCACTCGGGCAGCGCATTCCACTGTTTGGCGGTTTTCACAATGAAAGTGGAATCAAAGCGCTTCGTTCGGGTTTTTGGTTTTACGGCAAAAGAGTCGCGAGACGTGACTTTTTTACATTCAATGAATGTTTTTGATGGGATTAGCTTTTACAGTGGTCAGAAATATTACAACTGCACTTTTGAAACTTCTCTATTGTACGTATTTTTACACTATCTACTATTAGTTTACGCTAAAAGCGTCTACCAAGTAGCATACTACAGAACTCCACTTGGTGTTGAGGATTGTCAATAAAAGTAATAAAAGTGTTGTCACGGAACTGTGAACGGAATATTACCGTGTGTCGCGGGAGTCGTAGCAATATGTAGTACTGCATTCATTTCAATATTTGCAGCTGATCGAAACGCCCGGGCGCCGTCGTAAAGAGCAAAAAGCGAAATAAGATTATACAGAAGGATAAAATGCTAATGGCGGATGCATACGTTCTGTGTCGGAGCGGTCGCGGTCGTCGTGTTGAGCGAACGAGGACGGTGCGAGTCTTGTTGGTTTACACGCTGAACAAATACCGCAGTATTGCCTTCCAATATAAGCACACCGAGTCTTTGTAAATATGGTGTTATTACAGTTGTGTAAATAATACAATACTGCCGATTATGTAAGCTAACTTCATAGCATTCATGCCAAAAAAGAAAAGGCTATTTTGTGAATTGTACAAGAAAATAGCGTATTCACATAATATAAACAAAGAGATAATAAAAGAAAATATTGAAAAAGTTGTGATAGCCGAAACATCGAAGCCTTAACGATCGTCGGGTGAAATTCAAAATGGGCTCAAAGGTCGTTCAATAAATAAATGTGAGGTGCACGAGCACCTTGGAAGGGCCAACTTTTCTCATTTCCCGCGCGTGGCGGGAGGGGTGGGGACTGGCGAGGGGGGATGACACAGGATGTCGTTAGTGTAAGATCGGCCATTGCTTTGTCCCGTCCTACGCAGGGGTAATCGTCACTGATTCCCGCTTACGCACACATTGGAGGTAATTTGTTGATGACGTTGCACAAACGATCCATCGCAGTTCAGTGATTGACATAGGCTTCTTTAAAAAGCTGGTCGCTGCCGGCAGAGATAATCCTCTCGCACCGGAGACGTTGGTGCTCGTCACTGGCCTGGGGTATTTAGGCTATCTAGTTGGATAGGTTATCTCTAAATCTGGCGGTCATGAAAGCCTCGTGCAAACATTAAGAGTAATTTTTTGATGACGTCACAGTTGCATGCTACATAAACTTCATAGCCGCTTCATTCCACAAAGTTATACTCTTAACTGTGAAGCCACAAAATACATGACAGAAATCGTCGTACTGCAGGAAGTAAGCGGCTGTGGTGCGCTCAGATGAACGACTGACCGATTATGTGTGACCCTTGACGTCCTTTGTGAACACCCCGGTCACGACCGATGTCACTCGCTACTGTACACACAAAAGCATTTAGACGCTATGAAAACTGATACCACAATGTTGAATGTATTATACACATGTTATGTACACACAATACACGCTACGTTGTTCTAACGACAATAATTACGGCTTCGAACAGTTTATGGTTTTGAGATACCGACTATATTACCAAGCATCCCATCGTTGATTTATGAGTCAGGTCAAAATAAAAGAGAAGGTATATAAATCAGACGACTTTATTTGGAAATTGATACAAATATTATGATAAAACATAAAATAAGTTTTAATTTTACGTACCTACTTAAACATACACAATATTCCGAAGCGTTCGCCACACCAAGCGCGTGGCATGGCGCGAGCAGGTCGAGCCGCCGCGCCGGTGGGTCCGCGTGAGTTGTATTTAAAGTACCTACCTATTACTGTAAAATGAAGTATGACACACCAAATGCGAGTAAGTGTCGCGAGGTGGTCGGGTCGACGGTCAATCAATCAATCAAAGAATCAACTCAGCCTATTGCAGTCCACGTTTGGACATATGCCTCTTCCGAATTGAGCCTGTCAACGGTCAGTTTATGTTATTATTTTGTCATAATTCACTATTAACTTCGTCCATGGTGCTGATATCTTGTGTTATTTATTATTCACTCTATCCATGATTAGTGTTAACTTTGACATTGACACGAGTATAACTTTTTATTGCTGCTGTTTACGACTGCCGCATTCGGTTTTCGTTAAGTAGGTACAGTAACCAAAAAAGGTGGTCTACCACCCTAACATTGAAATTCATTTGCACGCCACAAAACAATTATGTCTATTGTCACTTGCAAAAAATATCTGACAATAACATACAAATGCTGTGTTTATAATTTATTATAGTGACGTCATACTTTCCTAGTTTAAATTGACGTGACGGAACTGATTATTTATATTGAAGAAATATTGATCAATCATAGAAATATGAAATATGTGGAGAGTCCATAAATCACGTAATCAGTTTAGCAGGATCTGCAGATGGAACTAGCGGTTGATAACAAATAGACATACAAATTACTTTCTCATTTAAAATATTACATGATACGAATAGGAATATCATAATTTTCTTCAGATTGGATCAGATCCATATTAGTTAGTCCAGATATTAACGTAAAAGTCACCTAACTCTAAACCTTTGAACCAGCAATGGACATGTAACATGCGACGCCTTTGAATGCCATTTTGCATTATAGACATTATGTAAAGAAAATACATAACCATAACTGACACTCAAAAACTTTCCCGGCTGTATTTCACCAGAGAACACTTTGATTTCAAATGAAATAACACCGTATTCTGTGATAGGAAAACATTTAAATCTATCAGCGTGGATGTTTACATCGTTACAATTCGACTTGTTACATAGCAGACCACGTTACATAATACCCAACAAAATCTGGTCGAATATCAGTTTTTTTTTTGTTTTTTTTTTTTTAAATCATTTCCCCACACTAGGATTTCTCCTGTATCGTGGGTGCGTTTACAGACACACATCTCACATCCACAAACGCCCAGACCCGAAACAACTATCTGTAGGCCATACAATTTTTTTTCCGTGTGGTAATCGAACCCACGACGCGTAGCACAAAAGCCAATTGCTGAGCCACTGCACCAAACGTGTCGTCATATTTATAATGAATTTAATAACAAAGGTCAAAATAAAGTTATATCTTCAACTATGACATTAGATCTAAGATAACAGACAATTGCTTCATCAATGTATAGAGGTCATAATTGTGCATCTTTTTTAGTATTATAATCCAATTCGAAGAGTCAACTGTAGCGATATTTTCATTTGCTAGGAACTGTTGTCAAAACTGATAGACGACTTTCTTGGCCGATCATACATTAAATCACTATGACGACTTAAACTTAATTATTTCACTAGTATACAAGCTGACGTATGTATAAACGATGCAAATTCATTGTTTGGCAGTGTATTATGTTAGTAGATACCGGCGCTACGACGGACGAAAATAGCGGCTTAGCCTGGAATCAGCTCGAGGCCGCGCGTCGCCTGCTGGGAGGCGAGTGTTTAATGCTAACTATGAATTTACGACAGATTATTCGAGAGCTCTTAAAAAATTAACGAATAATCGTACTCTTGCGTTGTTTGTTCTATAGAAGAAATTTTGTATGTGGAACAAGAACGTATCCCGTCAAAACTATATTCTGAAGTATGAAAACATGATAGGATTATTTTGTGACACTCACAGATCTATCAATCTCTATATTAAATTTATCTAGTACACAGGAAATATTTTCATTTTCTGCAAACATTTAATGTCAGACTTCATTCTCTCATCTAGTATAACTTCATTAAATTATATAAAAAACTCCCGGCACAAAGAACTTACACAGAACAAAATATGGGTACTTAGGTACCTAGTAAATTTAATATGCAGTCCCTGACGCTATTGTGGGTCAAAATCCCTTGAAAGTTAATAAACAGGTATATTTCAGACATTTTATAAGATAGGATAAAGGGCCAAAGTTTAAAAAAAAATAGGTTTTGGAAAAAAACATTCAGAATAATAATCGTATATTAATATACTTCAAAATGATATCCTAAACTAATAGTAAGTAAATTCTTAAGTGTTGTTGGTCAATATTCCTAGACTGAAGCTATCACTAGAGCTGATGAACTAAAATGGCTGGAGTGATTTTCATCAAATATCCATCCCGATAAAACCAGCTTTCAAACAAAACACCCGCATTGCAATCGGTTCATCCGTTTGTAAGCTACGTTGACAGAGACAGACAAAGGCTTCAAACTTATAACAACCCTCTTTTTGCGTCGGGGGTCAATGAGAGGCTATACGACGAACAATAAAGAAACACCAACGCTCGACATTATGTTACAGCAATAAAATATCCAAGTTATTGTACAGTAACAGCCTACACGACGTCAATGTTCACGAACACTTTTATGTCAGCATAAACCAATTTACCGGGACCGGGATTTTAGGAGGTGTAAGTAAATGTATGAGCCTATTAATCTCGGCAGCGGGTCCCGTACAAAAAGTCAGGTGCCGCATGAAAACTCATAAAAGGTAAATAGTAAGGCGGCGCCGCGGGACCCCGAGTAGGGTCGCTACGTGCAACACTACAATTGAAGCGAATGGATTTTATAGATGCGGGTATTCGTGGAACGAGACAGTAAGCTCATAAAATATTTTCGTTTCATATTTACTAAATTCAGGAGAGGATTTCTACGAACACGCTATCCAAGTAATACTGATGGGGATTTTAAAGATAGTAGGTAAGCACTCTCCTTACAAAACCTAATGGAACGGTGCAAAAATATAACCATCACGACATTGAATTTTGCAAACTAATTAGAGTCCGTTGCTAACCATGATATTCGCTTCAAATATATTTTAACTTCCTGTCCAAGATTACGACTGGGTCTAATATACCGGTGACATATAAGATTTTATTGGAGTAGGTACTATAATGTAGGTACCAACCCTATCGGTATCTCAGCATTATAAATTACGTTTATAGGTGTTCATTGTTCTCGATCGAACGACGGCCGCGCCCGCTCCGCTGCGTCTAACTCTCCTGCTCACGAATAAGGTCAAGGAGCTGTTTAATCTGATTCAGCGAATTATTGCCTCCATTGTCTGCCTCTCGTCGCGTGCTCTCGAGTCCAAGTTGTGTCGCTGCGACACCAACAGCTTTCACTACTGGCACAGTTGAAAAGGCATGCGATTTTCACTTTCGTTTTTTTTTCGAACGTGAAAACTGGCCTAGTCTAATGTGCGAGTTTGCGAATATACCTGTTACGAAATATTCCGGAAAGAGTGTACAGATTCCATTACAAATAGTTATACAGGTTGTTAACGAATTCGTGTAATTCCTTAAACCACTTGATCTACTACTGATGTAGACAGGCCCTGAACGGGATTTAGCTTGACTAAAAATAAAAAAAAAGATCATTATTTTTTCATGCGGCTTTGTTACCGATCGTATCTAAACCACCTAATAAGGATTCAGTAAAAAAATAAGAATTTATTTTTTTGCAAAAAAATGTTTTATTTGTGTGAACATTTCGATGCCACGCTTATATTAATGAAAGCACGGCGACACGGCTGGCAGGCATGACTAACGCGATATCGTTCTTTGCAGTTATCTAACTCAAGGCTCTAAACTGACTCAGAAATAGAAAACCAAGTTTTTTTTTTTGATTTTTTTTTTATTTGTTTTTCAAAAATTCTCATTTAGAGTTAATCTGTGTCACCAGTAGATCACGTGGTTTGCAGGAATTACACGAATTCGTTAACAACCGTTATTTTTCGTTCTTCGTGAGTACATACGCAGGTATAGTTTCATTTTGCTTCATAATATTTTCAGAGGGTGTATTACCTAGGCAATAGAAGCAATACAGTTGTATTACACGAACAAGAATGGGCCACAAGAGAGATTATTATAAATATTATAGATGTGAATGTGTGCAAGTACGTAGGATGTGTCAGTAGTATGTACGTCAGGGGCGCGGGTCGTGTGTGACAGGACAATGGCGAGGGGAGCGAGTCTCGCGGGCGCTGCATGCACTGCGCTCAATGTACTGAACGTACTCGCTGTCTTTATCTGACAAACATCCAACGTGCTTAATGCTCTGTATCTTGTATTGGAGAGGACTGTATTCTATTTAGGTAATGTTATTTTAAAAGTAAGTTAGTTACACTTCAAGACTATGTCTGCTGACTGTAATCATTATTCCTTTAATATTGGACTTGATCAGATTTATAAGTTTACTGATTTAAGAAATGAAAGAGCTTATAAACTCTTTATGAATTGCTATAAATCAGTAAGACAAAATAGTGCGGGGACATAAGAGTTATGTTTACGTAAATACTGAAATTATAACGCGATTAATAATTTTCGGTAAAACGTTATTGTAGTTAATAAAGCTGTCAGAAACATTTCATTTCAAAGAGTAATATCTCTTTGTGTAAAGTAGAGGTTTGTTTCAGTGCAACCAGCCTTCCACCTCAGACACACAGTTATTATTTGATTCATTTTTCATGTCATTTACACAGTAGAACATTATTACTAAATTAAATAATAATTAGAGTACAGGTTTCTCTTTACAGTCATTATGTATACAGACTGCCTCGTTGGTCTAGCGGTCGCAAGCGCGACTGCTGAGCGTGAGGTCCTGGGTTCAATCCCCAGGTCGGGCAAAGTGTAATTGGGTTTTTCCGTGTGGAATTTCTCAGTAGCAGCCCGGAGTCTGGATTTGTGCTCGGTCGATGTCAATAGGCTCGATCCCTATTACATAGGACGTAAAACATAACGGCGAAACGTGGGTGTACTATATACCTCTGCCAACCCTTCGGGGTATATAGGCGTGAGTTTATGTATACAGACTGATAATAATCATGGTTTGATATTTTGTTTTTTTTTTTAAGAAAACATTGCCCCACACTACGATTTCTCTTGTATCGTGGGTGCGTTTACAGACACAAATCTCACAAACAAACGCCCAAAATATACAGGTTGTAGAAAGACCCATCACATAGCCGAAATCTACGCACTCTGTACATCAAACTAAATTACATTGACCAAAAATAATTGCTGGGAAACGACTTTTATTTTTTGGCGTGAAAAAAAACGCTTTTTTTGTAGCGCGCAATGTGTGGTTGTGGGCGATGCCGCGCGTTTACATGCGTGCAGCGGCCACACAGCCGAGCCAAGGCGGTCGTGTGCGTTTGATATTTTCATTGCGTTTTTGTTACTTCAAATGCGAATTTGTTAGGAAAAATTGAATTTTTTGATAATGTTTGTATGGAAGAAAGTTTAGTATTATGACTTGGCAATCGTTTTTGGAAAAAACTAAAAAAAAAATGTGTACTTTGACCTTCAATATCTCCAAAACCAATGATTTCCCAGGTATGGTTTGTTCGAAAAAAATGTTCCCAATGATGGGTAGAATACGTGGTTTTCGTTATCGTTATGGGTCTTTTTACACCCGATATAGTTGCTTCACAAGTATCGTTGCGATATGTTCGTTCTAAGTAAAATACTCGTGCGAATGAAAACGTTGTAACTGGCGAACAATCGTGTGACCATGAGCTACGCAAAAATCCGTAAAATTCTACGGATTTGTGGTCTAGTCAACGGATCTACAGTTTCTTTTTTTCATGAGTACGTTTACAGACATGAATCTCATATGCACGAACGCACAAACCCGCGGAACATCTATCTGTAGGCCATACAAATGTAATATGTTCCGTTTGGGAATCGAACCCGCGACCCGTAGCGCAGAAGCTAATCACTAAACCAACCGTGCCATAGAATTTACGTAAGTATTTAATAAACGAGTTTGTTATAAATGTAGCTCCTCATCTTAATATTCGTGCAGCGGGAATGTGCTCATCTCTAACAGCTAACAGCTGTGTGAACGCTCAGCTGCGTCCTGTAGCGAGGCGCGCTTTGTTTATAAATGCATTACATAATATGAACACACGTACACACATAAATATATACAACACCATTTAGTCGTAACTTCACGTATTATTACTGTTTCATCTATAGAATGAAAATCTGTAATTTTCGCCTTACTCCAGAGACAAAATTGCAAGAACTTTGTCTTTTGAGTGCATACTTCCCGAAACATATAGGGCGTCTCTTACCGTGGATGTCATTAAAGTTCACTAATAAATGATATCAAGGGGATTAACACTGACGTCACTATGTCACCAATCTGTTTGCCAAGCGTGGTGATAAGTGAACGTTACGTAACATTACTTTAATATTATATTTTGAAATATTTTACATGCCCTAAGAGACTTATCGTATGTTTAAATTAGTGGAAAATGTGAAAATAAAGCAGAGTACTCATACTTGCAGCACGTCTCTCGCTTGGCGCGCTCGGAGCCGATTGTGTTCCCGCCAAGCGTGAAATGTTCCTCCGCGCACTTTACCGCGGTACATTATTATGGATTATTGCGAGCGACCATTTAATTCCCGCTCCCGATCGCTTTGTAATGCGTGCTCACGTGCTCATGCGCCCAGTCACGCGCGAAACTCAATTGTAAAGTTATTTATTTAATTTTTCGATATAAATTTGCGAATTAATATGGCAGCAACTACCGGTAAACGAATCTTTATAAATTTTTATATATTAAATAGTGTATATTGTCTACTGTTGTGGTACTTATACATAATAAAGTTTGTAGTGAATAAGGCCACGACTCCATACCTAGGAGTTCCTTGTATTCACAAAAATATTTGTCACAACTGGATTCAAACACACTACGCTGCGCACAAATCGAACGTGAATAATGTGTTTTAAGTAAGTTTGGTGTGAAATCAAATCACAAGAGCCAGTTGACAATGATTTTATTATCTGTTCTTCAAATACTTGCTCTGAGTTAAAGATTCAGGGTCACAGCGCACAAATCGCCATCCTGTATCTTCTTGTGCATATATGTATAAGGTAGTCGTACACTCGCTTATGTAGACGCAATCTCCGCTGTGAGACGTTTGTGATCGCGCGGTTATTGGTTCCCTGACAGATGTATCTTATGGAGATCACCTGCACTCGCAGATCTATCGCTTATTTATTGAAACGATGTTATATTTACAAAGTGAGCTCACGCAACACTATTTCTGCTAAATAAATAATTTGTATTAAACATGGATGTCATAAAATGCGACTCAAATAACAACTTGGAACAAACAACGATCACTAATTCGTTTTCTAAAGGTGGTTATTCCTCAATCGCAGCCCTAACGTACCACCATACTGAAAATAGTTCATTTATTCGCAACTGTTTTATTACGATATTTTAGCAGGCCCGTTTCCAGCAGTAGACATAATATATAGACTGATCTAACTACCTGAAACATATTTGTTCAATGAAACATACTAGCAAAAGGTAAACTTTGATCGTAAAACTTTAATTATTGTTTAAGAACCTATGAAACACATTATTTTGAAAACCTTAAGATATATTTGTTTTTAAGTAGGTATTTTAGAGGAATTTTATGGCAAAATGATGTTTCACGATCAAAGGTTTGTCTACCTTTAATTCAAAATGTATACGTTTTAAAGCTGCGATATCACTCAATGACTCGCTTTGAAAATTAAACGAACGAGGTATTTATTCGCTGATAACCTCGTACTTCACTTATTTACTAATAAACTTTGATCAAACATTCCCGAGCGCTTTAATATATCCGGAATGGTGTGACGTCACCGAGCACTACATTCCGAGTGCACATTACATAATGACCGCGACAGGCTAGCGCAAACACCGTGATATTACCTCCCTTTGTTCCGCTAATGTACTTATTTACCTCTTATTTACCGTGCCCAAGCTACTAACGACACATTTGCCCGAAAGAGGGTAGGAAACGATATGGACTGACAAGAATATCACAGATTAGTACAGAAAATTGTTGTTATTAGGCGAATAACAGCTTCGTCTATTATTCATATTATTTACGCTATCACTGATAAGTACATCCACAAAAATTCGTCTACGAGCAATGTATACAGATACATTCTCGACATCGTTTTTGCAATTCAAAACCAACATAACTCGTAACAATGTGTATTTGACTCCGACGTTCTCAACTCAGTATAGTTGTCGTTTAACATATCTATTAGCTCGCACGATAAACATACAGCGGTCTCAGTGAACTCTCATGCATACAGAATACAAGTTACGTTACAAACTATATTACAGAAAGTTAACTTCATACTATGCGCGGAACGAACACACAAACCCACACACACGTTCCTTGGAAAACGACGAGCACGAAAATATTTGTGGCCATTGTGGATCCTGATTTACAGGAGGCTCAGCGATGGAATTGGGCAGTTGGATAAGTTCCAATCACTATAATCTAAGCACACATAGACGCCGAATGACAAAAATATACTGCTGAGAGCGTAAAATCTGTGACAGTTCCATTTAAGGTGTTCCGCGGCAAGATTTATTCTTTATCAGGCGTATTCAGGCAAACGCCTTCTGCACTTTCTTATTCTTTGTCCTCGCTTTCACACTCACTGCTACAAATTGGCAGTATGTCAGCCGCTGACTGCCGGCCTATTGCGCTACTGCCTACTGCATCAAAGATCTTTGAAAAGGCAATGTGCGACCGCGTGTACTCATTTTGTGAAAAATATAAAATACTAGACGACAGTCAATACGGATTCCGCAAAAATAGGTCTACAACTTTGGCTGTCTATAGATATATTCAGGAAGCCCTAAACATAATAAATAATAAAGACTATGCGGTTGGAATTTTGTTAGACATGACAAAAGCCTATGACAAGGTGCAATTTAAAATTCTATTAGATAAATTATATGGTATAGGCATTCGGGGAAATGCTCACAAATGGTTCGCCTCATATTTGAACAACAGAAAACAAATAGTAGAGATAGAACACTTCAATAATCACACAAAAGAAATAACAAAAATAAGATCAGACATAAAAACCGTAAATGCATCAATTCCCCAGGGTAGTGTACTGGGATGTTTGCTATTTTTAATCTACATAAACGACCTTCCAAAGGCTATAAACGAGACATGCGTTCTATTCGCAGATGACATATCCCTACTCACTTCATGCAAAGATAATACAGGTATCAACGAAAAGCTAAACTCCCTTCTTTCCCCAACTATCAACTGGATGAACAACCATAATTTGGAAATAAACTTTACTAAGACTAAAATTATGACTTTCCACCCCCATCAAAAAGCCCCCCTTAATCTCAACTATAGCTTTAACAATATTCAGTTGCAGCAGGTTAACGCATTCACCCTCCTTGGACTATCCATAGACACACACATTAATTGGAAATCTCACATACAAAACATAAGAGCGAAGTTATCAAAATTCTCATATGCTCTACGAGAAATTAAAAAAACCACCAACTTTAAAACTGCACTCGTAACCTACTATGCATACGCCCAAGCATGGCTCACCTATGGCATTATTTTGTGGGGGAATAGCACTGAGTCAGCCACAATATTTACCCTACAAAAAAAGCTAATTCGGATAATGACAAACATTGAACAGACTGACAGTTGTAAACCACACTTCCAAGAACACAATATACTCACCCTAACTTGCTTATACATTTTCGAAATGTGCAAATTTGCACGAAAACATCCAGACTACTATACCACTCGCCAGGATATCCAAACAAGATTCACTTTAAGATACAAAAATAGATTAAATTTACCTACATCTCGACTAAAAATGCACTCAACTGGCCCCCTCGCTATGTCAGTAAAAATATACAACAAGTTACCTAAAATCTTAACAAACGAAATTAAAACCAATGTGTTTTTACACAAATTAAGACGCTTTCTGGCAACTAAATGTTATTACACAATAAAGGAATTCTTTGACGATAAACTAACTTAACAAAAAACTAACAAAATAAGATAGTACATGACAAAACTATATACACCATTCAAATCTATCTCAAACGAAATATGTAATAATATAATTATTAAGTACCGACACAAAAACTAATAATATAAAAATAATACATAAATAAATATAAAAATAAAATATAATATAACAGAGTTAATAATAATATGTAAATCAATAATATATAAAATAATAATTTATAATAATATATAAAATACTACAATACAATAAAATATAATTAAAAAATATATACAATACTTATATTATATAATTATACAAACATTTCTTTTTCGGGAACCTAAATGTTATTACACAATAAAAGATTTCTTAACTTATCTAAACACTAACAAAATAAGACAGTACATGACAAAACTAAATACACTCATTAAAATCTATCTCAAACGAAATATGTATATAATATAATTATTGAGTACCGAGACAATAATTAATAATATAAAAATAATACATATTTTATAAATAAATATAAAAATAAAATATAATATAACAGAGTTAATAATAATATATAAATTAATAACATATAAAGTAATAATATAAAATAATAAAATAATAGTTTATAATAATATATAAAATATTAGCAGTACAATAAAATATAATATAAAAATATATACAATACTTATATTATACAATTATAATTATACAAAAATACTTGATTATAGACCATTTACCGAAATTGTATACCAAGCCCTCTTCCTCTCTCCTACTACCTCTGCTGTGCCCGACAGGGTCCATAGTGATTCTGCTATATTTTTATTTATAAGACCTAATGTTACACTATGGAACGCAATAAAGTATTGAGTATTGAGTATTGAGTATTGGGTACACTGAGTATGTTTCCTCTTTTATTGAGCGAGAGACATCCAACTGCGGACACTGCATATTACATGGAAAATTGCCATGTAAATTGCAATTGTTCCATTGGAGATATTTTTCTGAGTGCTGAGAATGAAACGGAATTATGCTTCACTTACGATCGGGTTAATGAACTCAACTTTGATAAGTAACTAAGTAGACTAAAAGTTATCCTATTGGATCCGACTACGCCATATTCAAAGGCGTTGCAAAATCAAAGTATCGATTGTTGGCAGTCTCTGATTATAGTTGAATCAGTGACATAATATCAATACCACCGATGCGCTCGGAGCAAAACGTCCGAAGCCGGCGACCAGGCACAAGCGCCACTCACACAATATCGAAACAAGATTTAACAGATCACTTCGCTCCGGAAATGCTCTTAGGAAATAGAATCGTATTGACTTGTCCGATTAAAGTCTTCTTTAAAAGAAGTGCTCATAATATATATTTGCTTACTTACTAGAACGTATGTAACACTTTTAAAAAAACCTGATATTGTACTAAGGCTGTCGTTCCTTGTTAGCAATTACTAATTTGAGTAGAAAGTGCTTTTTTTGACGAGTTATACGAGCTCCAACACGATGAACCTACAGCTGTCATTGCGAGGTGCCGATCGCCACCCTGAGCCAGCTTCATCAGACGTTCAATGGGTCTGCCTGACTATTAGTACTAGCTATTTTAAAGTAGTGTTAACAACCTTCTGATCCAAACCCTCAATTAGATCAGCTCACTGGTGTACCATAATATTGATTGTCACTAGGATTGCATATATAAGACGAGCGGAAGTGAAATAAACAATAATTTAATACAAATAAATAATAAAAATCAACCCGCTAACTGGCTGAAATCCCTACACTAACTGTAAAAAGCGCTAATCATTTTGAAACGGCTAAACCGATTTGCACCAAACATAGCCTATAGCGGCCTCAATTAAACCAGCATTCAAACAATAAAAAAGTGTTGAAATCGTTTCATCCGTTTGAGCGCTACGATGCAGCAGACAAACACACAGAAACACAGACAGACAGCAGACAGACCGACAGACAAACAGATTATAACAACCCCCTTTTTTCGTCTGGGATTAAAAATAGTTCACGTTCTCAGCCCCCTGATTTGCTATCTGTTTTCCTCTCGTTACGAGAATCGTTGGTGAAACGAGATAACTAACTGAATCGTACACCAACTGCTTATCGAAAAGGATCTGAATCAGGAGGCTGATTTAATTTTGGCAAATGTATTCAAAGCGTAGCAGTACCAAGTCGTAGCAGTACACGTCAAGTCGTAGCTGCCCCATAATCTGCTACGGCGGCGTAGCTGTTGTAGCTATTTCGTAGCGGTTGCATAGCACTTATATTTTCTAAGATTTGTTTGGATAACCGGCACCTTACAGTGCACATACACACATAAAAAAAAGTTTGCGATCACTTTGAAAAATCGAAATCTTTTTTGTTAGCCTGGATTATATTATGATTTCTTTTTCTTTTTAGATTCTTAAAACGGGTTCCCTACGTGACATCGAAACTCAATACATCGAATGTCGCAGCATCGAAAACGGTACATCGAAGGGTCACATAATCGATGGTACTCTACATCGATGGTACGCCACATCGAAAGTCTCGACATCAAAAGGTTACGATATCGATGGTACGCTACATCGAATGTCGTTAAATCGAATGGTTACAGTATCGACTTCTCATCATAGCGAATTGCGTATCAGTTAAAAATCCTTTTTTTTTAATAAAAAAATTTTCTTGTATTTAATTTATTTTTACTCGTTGCAGTAGCTGCTGGATACAACAATCTTTAGATGCAATAACCCAACGATTTTGCAACCAATCAATGTTGCAACCAGTCCATGTTGTAACTAACCATACAATACTGTAAACATTCGATTTCACGACATTCGATGTAGCGTACCATCGATTATGTGACCATTCGATGCTGTAACCATTCGATTTCACGACATTCGATGTGGCGTACCATCGATTATGTGACCCTTCGATGCACCGTTTTCGATGCTGCGACATTCGATGTATTGAGTTTCGATGTCACGTAGGGAACCCGTGTGGGTATTTCTATTTAAAGAAAACACACAACAAAGAATTTTTATAGATAAAGTTCAATTTAAAAAATTATATCAGCTTATGCTAGTGATCGCAAACTTTTTTGATGTGTGTATGTACCTACATTATGCTTTATTGTACACCAATTGAATAAAACAAAAGATAACAATACAAACTGTTTTTGCAGGCATTATGTACAAAGCTTGTCGGTATAATTAAGTGCCGTTTACAGCAACTCGAGCATATTTTTTCCTAAACATTAGCATGGAGTGCAGTTAGCCGCGGGCCGCACATAAAGCGGCCCCGTGCACTTGTTGTACTAGTGCGTTTATCTTGCTCGCGCCGGGACGACACGCGCGGGGCTAGCGGACGACGTGTCTACCGTAAGAGGTAGCGAATACCATGTTCATTTTTGCAAGACGGGACATTACAACGTACAAAGCTGTATTTTTAGTTTGGCACAGAAGTATAGTTTTTGTACCGACATTGACGCTATTACCTAATAGAAGGAAAACCATCATACAAACTAAGGCCTCTCCATCGAGTATAGCAGTAAATACGTCAATAGCACACTTAAAAAGAGACTAAGTAAGTAATGTCTAATAATTGGCTCCGAGTTCTTACTGCTTAAATACCTACTCTGATTAAAACTTAAAATCAAGTTGCCTAATACAGCAACTTATATATTGAGCAACACAAATAGTATAGTTCCCATGTATTGGACTACACAACAAATAGTTTTAGAAACAATATCGAGTCACCTGCATCTGCAGCACTTCCATATTAATGTCGCGCCGGCAGTGCTGCCTCACCTCCCGCACTCTACACCCTGTAGTGTGCCCTGCAACAGACTACAACATACTATGCAAGTTCTTTTTACATACGTGCCCCTATACACGCACACATACATAACATTTCATGCGGAAGTAGAATCGTTACATGTGAAAATTAGTATCGGAAAAAGCATCGTACACATATTGGCAATATATAGACCGCCAAACAAAAATAAATTAGAATTTGTTCAATATATAGATGGGACATTAGAGAGAATACCAGGACAAGAAAATGTTGTCATCACCGGGGATATGAACCTGAACTTGATGTGCGACGATTACAACCAAACAGTAAACAAATATAAAAACACCTTGTGTGGACACGGCTTGCAAAATGTGATTCCTAGAACGGCGATAACGCGCGAAGCAATAGTGGATGGACAAATACAGAAGTCATGCCTTGATCATGTGTGGGTGCGTGCGGCTGCGGGCGGCTCGATCAGCTGCGTCGCTACACACACATTTGCATGTTTGCTATCGGACCATCATATGACAGGCGTTAGGCTTAGATATGAATCATGCAATAGAATAACTTGTAATAAAAACACAACACGGAAAGTGTTAAACAATAGTGTAGTTAAAGAAAGGTTTAAAAGCATTGAGTGGGAGGATTTATTAGTGATTACGTGTCCATTACAATTGTATAGTGAGTTGTGTATTGTTTTTCGCAGTATTTACACAGATTCTTTGGTACAGAAAACGTTTAATAGTAATAAACGACTAACGCAACCGTGGGTTAGTAAAAAGTTGATAGATATGATGACAAAAAAGAATGAGTTATTTAGGTTATGGAAATCTGATGTATCTAGCATGATTAAAAGATTAGAGTATACAAAATTTAGAAATAAAGTTAATAAAATGGTGAATACTGCGAGAAACAAATACAGAAAAGATGAAATAACAAAATGTAAAGGGGATTTCAGAAAGATTTGGTCTAATATAAATCAATGGATGGGTAGGAAAAAGGTCACTATTGATGAAACAGTAAATAAATACCTAGGGAAGACAGATAATATGTATAATATTTGTACAAAATTTGCTAATACATTCACACAAGAAATTATAAAAATTAAACATCAGTGTAACCACAAGTTTTTAGACAGAAACACATATGTAAATAAAAGCTTAGTGTCATTTAGGTTCAAAAAAGTGTATCCTAATAATATTGAAAAAATTATAACGAAGTTAGACAATGAAAAATCCCCAGGTAGCGACCACCAAGTAAGAGTATATAATAGAAAAAGAAAAAGAGTATAATAACCAATTAAGAGTACAGGACCTCAAAATTGTTAAAAAAGAGATTAGCTCGATACTTGCTACATTCATAAATAAGTGTGTCACTACTGGTGTATACCCAGACGAATTAAAAAAAGCTATTATTAGACCTATATATAAACAAGGGTGTCATCTAGATTATTCTAATTATAGACCAGTGGCCATATTATCTGTAATTAATAAAATAGTTGAGAAGGTTATTGTCTCACAAATCAGTGATTTCTTAGAGAACCATAGCATTTTGTCTGATTGTCAGCATGGGTTTAGGAAGGGAAGGAGCACTAATACTATATTAACACAGTTTGCAGACTTTATTAATGAGGAACTTAATGACAGGAATCAAATTATAGCACTATTCATTGATTTCAAGAAAGCATTTGATACTCTTGATCATCATCAGTTACTTCAAGCCATGGACGAATGTGGTATTAGTGGTCCCACAAATAATTTCCTGGGTTGCTACTTGAGAGACCGTAAACTTTGCACTGTGGTAGACGGGACGCGCGGAGCTGACGCGGCCATTACATTGGGTGTACCGACCGGATCGGTATATGGTCCGGTAGGTTACATAATGCATGTGAACAGCATGATAAACGTGGTGAGCCATTCTAGGGTGTATATGTATGCTGACGATACTTGCTTACTAGTCGCCGGGAGGAACTTAAAAGAGTTAGAAGTTCAGATGCAATCTGACTTTGATAAAGTTACCAAATGGGCACATGACAACGGCATTATACTCAACACCGTCAAAACTAAGTGTATGCATATACATTCACCCTATAATAAAGTAGGCAGACAAAACCATAACATTAAAATTGTTGGGCACACGTACGAATGCTTACATAATAATCAGCAAACTTGTAAATGTAATCAATTGGAAGTAGTAGAATCTGTCAAGTATCTGGGTTTAATCATTGATAACAGATTTAATTGGAAGCCACAAGTTAATGCAGTGTGTAATAAACTACGAACAGTTCTTAGTAAATTCTATAACCTTAAGAAATTATTAGACAGGCGAACATTGTTTATTGTGTATCACGCGCTAGCAGAGTCATTGGTTAGTTATGGGTTAAGCTGCTATGGCTTAACATTCAAAACATATTTAGAAGAAGTTAAAATAATACAAATAAGATTGTTAAAAGTAATAGTGGACAAGAAAACCAAAGATGCATGTAAAGACGACTACAATCAGTTATTTAAAGTATGTAGCATGATTCCTGTTGATAAAAAAGTAAATTATTTAATAGCGTTAGAAACATACGACATAGATAAATATAAAATTAATAAAACTTACAAGTACAGTGTTAGATCTGTTAAAAAGGGAAGACTAGTACAAAATAAAGTTATTAACTATTATGGTGAGAGAACACGTAAATATTTAGTACCAAGGTTGTGTAATAAATACCCGTTGTTAAGAGATGGTGAGAGAATTAAATGTAAAATGAAGCTGAAAAGAGTTATTAAGGAATTAATGACCTCTTAATTACTTTTTTTAGGTTATAAAAAGAATATAGAATATAGATGTATTTATGATGATGCGTAAAAATAAGATTAAGTATGTGTTTATTAGGTAGTACTTATAAGTTTAAAAAAATGTAAAAGAGCAGAACGCCTACAAACTGCTTAGCAGTTTGGCGAAGAAAAGTTGTGTATACCATGTATTACTTAAATAAGATAAAATAAAAAAAATAAAAAATAAAATAAAAATACGCAACAATCTTTTACACAGAATTCAAATGGGAAATAAGGGGACTTATATGACATCCAACTAGAATTATATTTAACCGAGCGTTGCATATGTGTACCATACGCTGGGCATCAAGTGTGTATGAAGTTCTGTACGTGAATATAATTTGCCGCCCCACTACCGCACGCACCCCGTAATAAATATGCGAGCTAAACTATCGTTAGCATTTATTGCATACGTATTAGCATAACACCAGTTCTTGCATTATTTTGGCATATTTATGTAGTATTTTGTATTAAATAAACATTGCCACAGATCATAACTTTCGTTCAGAAATCATGACCCATGGTTGTCTGTTCGTTTAGAAATGCTTTTAAAAGTAAAAAGAAACAAGAAACACAATAAACGGAACATAATATTTATAAAAAGCTTTAATTATTACAATTCTACATACCCTGACACACGCATCACGTTAAAAAATGCAGTTGACTTTTATAAATCAATATTATGCGTATCTCGGAGTAACATTTAGTTTTTGTTTCATCGTAATCGGTTCACTCAATCAAAAGATATTAGAATTTAAAATTATCAAGAAGAAGTTTGTTTAGTTATTGCGACACAATACCTATTGGTTTCCGACTTTCACTTGGAAGTCGGAAACTAATATTGGACAGAGTCGCGGGCACAGTTCTACATAATACCTAAATACTAAATTAATAGCAATTAATTTTCGAAGTGAATTGTTCCTGGTATTACCTATATAAATGGTAGGAATCTCAATCGTGTCAAGCCACACATTTTTTTTGCAACAAGAATTGTTACGCAACTGTTCTTGTCCATACAAGTACCCATCATATTAGCTCATAGTCGTATGAGAGTTAAAGAGATAAAGTAGCTAAGTATTACAATGTGGCTCAACAAGCGCCGGGGAGCGGTGAGGAGCGACGGGAGCGGTGAGGAGCGGTGCGGAGCGCCGAAATTGAAGCGAAAACTTTGCCGGCGGATAATTGGGTAATCCGTGGGTCCGGGACAATAGGGACGGACGAGATGCGTACTCGGATGTGATCTCTATGACGATTGTGATCGATTAGCGTTTTATAATTGCTTGTGTAAGCTCTTCAGCGAAGAATCTGTACGTGTACTGTGTAATGTGTATGTTTAAAACATGCGTCAAGACGAGCAGGATGATAAGTTTATGAGGAAAATTATTCAAATTAACAAAGTGATTTAAAAACCTACATAGATGATCACGATCTTTAACAGTAAGTTAATTGATAACCACACTAAGGACATTTGATTTTCAAATTAAAGTAATTGCAATGCGTATTTTGATAATTTTTAACATTCAATTGTGTTTGAAGCTAAAGAAACATCACCCATTAACAATGATTTCATGCAGTTCAACACGAAGCAATATGCGTCAGTCAAAATACTAAGAGAGTTCCTTTTTTTGTAGAATATGCATTCAAAATAGTGACAGACATCGCTTTTGAAACGAGACACTCAATAAAAGAGAGATTTCCTCTCAGTGGAGCGTGAAAGCCCGGCGCGTCACTAGTCGGTGATCCCCTCGCCGCGACTTTGACACTATCTAAGCGACTTCAAAAGTCTTACTTAAACGGAGTTACCACTACTGTCTTATCACGGGATCTTTGTGAATAAATACCGCTTAGCGGATCATCTTACTGAACAACGGCCTTTGTGCCTCCAACGATGTTATCTCATCGTAACTCCAGGTTTAACTTTAGAGCTATTAATAATTTACGTCATTAAAGTAAATACCAAGACGTAAACCATACAACTGAACACAACATGTTTTCATTAAATTCAACCACGTATAAAGTTTCCACAAGTAATGTTGTTCATAAAACTTGTTAGTCTCTTATTTCTAAGAAAACATCGCGTATGAAAAGAACTTTACAAATAATATGTCGCATAAGCTAAAGTGTACCCATATTATATTATTTACATGTAATTGAAAAAATAAATAAAAAGTGAAACATAACAAAATGAGTCATAAAAGGAGGTAGGTATTGCAGCAACACTGCACACTGGTGTAAGGAGATTTTATTCAAAGAGCTTAAGGCTGCACTCACACTAACACACATGTTGCACGTAATACGTAATCTCTCACAACATTCATACACACACAGACACGTTGCACGGAGCGGGTGTCTGTCTGTCAGTTGTATGTTAGAAATATTTTGAATATTCTTTTTATTTTTATGAACATTTTAATGCAGGGTTAAGTTTGTTCACTGCTCATAATTATCATCATTCTGAATAAGGCGTATGGGTTTAGTGCGTCTTACGTTCAATGTAAACGTTTTCGTAGTATTGAGCATTTTCTTCTGTTTTATCATCATTATAATATTATGACCAGTTTTTATGACAAACTTAGAGTGTGATTTGGCAAAATCTCTTATTTTAATGCAGATACAAGCATTTTTTTTTTTTTTTTTTTATATTGTCTATTTTCGATTTCCGATGTCCTAGGGATATACATGTTGTCAGACACCCGGACCTCTGAGAGTCCGCAACAACTATCATAAGACGTCATAGACGTGCACGGTTGTCATTGACGGCACAAGACATGAGCCACTTACTTGAACTTTTGTTAAAATCATCTAGGTATGAGAAAAGTCCATAAATGTGTATAATATTTGAAAATGGAATGCTGGCGGTACTGTCATGTTTATAACTATAATAGTTAGTGAATTCGGACACAAGTCATATATTTGTACAGCCTGGAGTTTTGTAAACAGACGATGTTTCATACAACACACAGCATGTTAGTTTTACTTTGTTGTGTGATGTGTAGTGGGACTGAAATAGTCTTGTTTCTATTGAGCGCTCCCTACCTCACACACGTTGTTAGTTTAGGATCGTTTACCAATAAGAGCCTGAGGCTACCCGTTGTTTTTATCCCACGGTATATACCAGCAGAAGAGCTCTTTGTACATGTACATTTAAATGTGTCTGCCAAATGATTAATTTTATCAAAAAATATTCGACTGCTTATAAGAAACCTATAGGTAGTTTGTTTAAAAACGGAGAAAAGTAGATAATTTGAAATTGTAATAAGTAGTATATTTATAATATTATGTATAGTATGTATTGTTGTATGCCATTGACTGACCTATATATTTTCCAGTTTCACTATATTCCATCCTAAAGTTGTCTGGAAGAAATCGCCGGGTACGATAAGGCCGCCTTCCATCATACCTTTTTTTAAGACAATTGTAGTTGCATTTTTACTTTGGTGTAAAATAAAGAGTATAATAAATAAATACATCACTGACAGGGCTATTGTAGCCAATACGCCTGATATAGTGGTGATAGATCGATCAGAGCGCCGCGCAATGATTGTTGATAACACTGTCCCGCATGACGAGAATCCCGTGAAAGCAGAAAATGATTAAAAAAAAACAAATATCCTGTTTTGGCACACGAGGTTTTTGACATGTGGGATGTCGACGCAGCAGTCATTGTACCAATAGTCGTTACAGTCCGTGGCTCAATAGCCAAGAGCCTCGATCAACATCTGATGAGGCTCTCGTTAGGCAACTGGATCAAGGATTTGACACAGAAAACGGTACTCCTGGACACGGCGCGTATTGTTAGGAAGTTTCTTTCTCTGGAACCCTGACCGTTGCTAGCTTGGACCCTATTCCCGATGCCGGTGGGCTACTATTTTTATATTTTTAAATGAATATTGTTTTTTTTATGATATGTATTTAAAACTATAATTTATAAGTATTTACAATGAATAAAGAAATTAAATCATATAAATCACAAGATAGAATTGTAAGCGAGCGTCGCCACGTACAGTGCTAGTTTCATTTAATACCGCGAGGACGTCCGTTTGAACCTGATGCACTCGACAGCTCGCTCGTATTTTTTGCTATCGTTTCATCCATTAGCAAACACAAAGAGCGGACTTAAAACATCACATACACAACAAATAGCAGGTACACGAGGATTGAATATCGGCCGCTGGCACCGCACTGAATGACGCTAAATACAATTACGAAAACCGCGCCCGCTCTGCTCGCGCTGCCGCCGCGGCCCCTGTCCGCTCCCAGCCCACTGCTTGGCTGCTGCCGAACCGAGCTGAATGTGTTTCATTAAGAATACGGACACCAATTTATATACGTTCCTAAATAGAATTAGTAAGTGTACGGGAGTGGTGCTCTCGGACCGAATTGGTAATTTCTTTTGGTCGCAAATGGCTCCTTTTACTTAACGACGGCGACGCAACGTGGCGAGAGTGTCGTCCGGAATATATTATGTGACTTGAATGTGGGTGGCGATAGTTTCCAGTTTCATTGTGAGCGGATTGATACGCATTTTACTGGACAGATCAAAAGATCACGTGACTTATAGAGCATGCAGAGTGACATCCACTACGCAAATTAGGTGAACAGTCACCAGGAATAGCGCATGATTCAGTGACTTATGCAAAAACAAAGATGTTTGCGTTAAGTTTTCATATTCTATTAAAATCGTTTTTCACATAGTTATATGGACAAGATTGGCATTCAACAGGGAAGAATGGCAAAATGCAGGAAGTTTATGCAGTGGTTAACAAAAGCTGTGAGTGATGATGACACAATTATACCCTACTTTACATAAAAAGAGGCCCATATTAAAATCTAGTTGTAGGTGAACGAAGATCGATTAATGAGATCGGATTTTATTCACCGAAACCAATTTAATGTAATCGGCATGCATCAAACCTTAGTTTGAGTTCTACTCCATCATTCAATTCGAGACTAAAAACCCTTTAAAATGCGAACGACCCGTGTCTCTGCACTAATTGCTGAATATTTTAATATAATATGTCTTTTTTTGCGCCTCTAGAGAACTCGTTTAGTTCTTTTCACGCTGCAGTCGCGAAAAAAACGTCGTGAATATTTGGTGAATGCAGCGTTGTTGAACGCTCGGCTGGCGAACACTCGGCTCATTACTTATCTTGTTAATAAAACAGCGGACACGTCTGCACTCGCACGCCCCGCCCCGCGCCGCCGCCGCCCTCCTCCGCTCGCTACCAACTGACTGAAAAATCTTCCTCGTCGTGGAATATTTATGCACGTGACTGTACCGCGATACAATTAAGTTTGTCGTAGAATATACATTGCTTTAATTTCGAGTACAGAAGAAAAGCGTCACAATACGCGCAAATCTTTTCCAAACCTGCACTATTTCCGACTGTATCTCCGTCCACGTCACAGATACAGCAATGTTTAGCACGCAACGAACCTCATGTTGATTACTTTCCTTTTGTGTTGGAAGAAATGAACTTTGGGCTGTATTATATTGTATTGTCGCTCCGCTGAGCCGCGCGGAGACAACGTCACATCGACCGAATACAGCCCGACAAATCACGAACATAAAAAACCAAGAATCGGCAATTTAATTAAATTTTAAAGCCTTTCATTCTTTATTTAATTAATGTTACAAGCATACATCAATGTTCCATTGCGCTAAAACCTGTAGAATGCGCCTTATTTGCTTAATTGTGGATATACCGAATAGACAACAATTTCCAAGATTGATGAAAATAATCTTTCCGGATAATGCCGATTACGTAAATAGCTGCCAAGCAAAGTTCATACGGGTTAATAATTCTGTGAACGATTGCCGGTAATTAGAACTCTATCGACATTGTTCTACCATCATTGGTCTGCAAACTTTATACAACTTTAAAGGGCATTTGCGAGATCGCGTGGACAAAGTTTAACTTTAGAAAGCGTCGGTCAAAGCATTCAAGATTCACAGAGCTTGAGAGAGTCAGGCGGAGAAAACTGAAAGCGAACGTTTGCGATTCGCTTTATTGTAAAGCTAGTTTCAGGGACTTGAGATAACATTTGTAGGGTATAAACTGGACATGGCGAGTAGTTATTGTCTGTATAATATGTTGTCTAGTAAATGTTGGTAAACTCGCGAGGTACTCTATCGGATTCACGGCAGATAACGAAGTTGTCGCAACATTTTCTATAGAGCCGCCGCCGCCCGCCGTAGTGTTTTCATGGCGGTTGCACACCATTCAGGCTGCAGGGGCGTCTAGTTAAAATTATAAAATAAAAAGACTCCATAGAGCCTTTATGCAAAATAAAAACTTTAAAAAAGAATAGTTAGTGCCGTCGACGTCAGACCGTGCACTGTCTGCGCTATATCATCTCGGTTTCATTTTCTTTTCATCAAGGTATCTTCACGCTCGAGGGACGACGTCTCCGCGTGAAAACCATCCCGTCCCCCGGCCCCTGGTATCCCCCGCCCCGCCAGGCGCACGCCCCCCTCCGTCGTCTGCGTCTCCCTTCTCATTTTGATACCATTTTATATTTTTTTAAGTTTGTTAGTGCTACAGTGAAATGAGAGAACACTTGAAGGCATCGCCGGCTGCCTGGTGCGCCGCTATACGACCGCCTTTTGCCCGAAGTCACAGAACGTCTTCAAATTTGAATATTTATAGCGCTTATTTACGAGCTTCATTTTATTAGAATTTATAATTGAAGACATCACGAACGGAGAGTAATTCAAAGATGGTGTGACTAATTAAATACCTTACGTTAATTAAATACGTATTCTGTATAATTATGAGAACATTGTTTATAATTAATTAGAGCTGGATACAAAAATAACACGCTTTAAATATCAGGGAAGTTTGGCGAGATATCTAAGTTGAGATGTTCCTTTGCGGTGACTAGTTCCGTGTTAGTGATGCAAGATTGTGATCTTGAACTTCACACGTGACTGGCGTATGATCGCGAACTGGGGTTTGGGACGCTGGCGCTGCACCTGCTATTTATAACCTACATTTCGATTATGCTATTTATTTTTAACATTCGTTTATCACCTTTGGTATAAAACGCTTACGGAATTAATTTATTTTGAGGACTAGTGACATTATACTGCAGGATTCTTGACTTGTTTAATGGTTGCGAAAGTAAAAAAACGGCACCTATTTTGTTTATCAGCCTAGTTGACCAAGCGCGAAGCGAAGCTGCTCAATATAGACAAAGTTAATAAACTCTGTGTCAGTTCATTAGCTACATGCCTGTTACCAAACCTTTCTACTGCTTTTTTTTTCATTTATGCTTTAAAGAAAACCTTAAACCAAACATACTACATCATACAAGGACATTTTAACTATTCGCTAAACCTAAAACTAGTTTATTCGGAATCACCAAAAAACAGGCAGTTCTAATGAGAATCTTTTTGACGTGTCTCGTATATTATTTTATTAAATAAAATAGAAAAATCAAGAAACGATAACGACATAATGGACAAAGTAGTTGAAGCAATACGAGTAAGCTGATATTACCGCCTCATTGAAGCGACTCGCACTATCGCCGCCAAGTTTGTCGAGCGCGAGCGGCGACCGTCGCACAACCGTAGAGTCAATTGCAAAACTATCACGACGTACAAATTTAATATTGTCGCAACACGTAGTACCAACAACTTCATGGCTATTATACACCAATAATAAATATTGAGCGAGAGGAGCTCGTGGCTAAATAATTACAGCCGCATAGACCGATCTTCCGGGTTAAGCCACGCTTGCCGAGGTTGGTCTGTGGATGGGTGACCTTTACCATAGCGAGTTTCCTCCGTGCCTCGGAAAGCACGTAAAGCCGTTGGTCCCGGCTGTCATTTGTAGATCTTTGACAGTCGTTACTGTTGGTCAGAAGCCAGAAAGTCTGACAACCAGTCTTACCAAGAGTATCGTATTACCCAGTTACTGGGTTGTGGAGGTCTGATAGACAGTCGCTCCATGTAAAATACTGATATTCAGCTGCATCCGGTTCGACTGGAAGCCGACCCCAACATAGTTGGGAAAAGGCTAGGCAGATGATGAATAAATATTGAGCGTCTACTCAACAACAAGCAAAAAAAGGTCTCATAATTTTTCTTGGGTATCGTAAAACACGAATAAGATATAATTTGAAGAGGGCGGCACCAGCTCCTTCCAGCACCATCCTCCTGCGTTGACGATTGTAGTATGTTGTTATAGTAACTTTAACAACAGACATACTGTAATCACCAATCCTTCAGTCAAACGTGGTGGTTAAGGTGAAACAATTATCACAATAACCTTTTACGATTTAATGCCGACATGATTTAATTAACAATACGTCATAAGTATTGTATTCCGATTGTCGTAACTGACTGATTGCCTTTCAAGCTTACAAGCTTTTTGTTCGTCCCCACGGGAGTCTCATGTAAGTATAACATTTTATCTCATCGCTATAAATAAAAGCCCTCGCACACCTCTTAAATCACTCAAGTCACACATCTATTGCAACTCCATCAAACGTGCATCAAATAAACAATATTTCGGACTATCGATCCGCGATTGTGGTCATGATAGTTTTCCTACGATCCATTGCATAATAGCTCGCAAGCTCATTGGCGAGCTCTACAGGATTATATCGGACGAGAACGAGCAGCGTCCGCCTGGGAACTAGTAACATTGCACTGCAATTGACAAGCTTGGATTATGACATTACCCCTTGGGAACGTTCATTTTGGCGCGAGTCTTTTACACCAAGTAACAGACTTTACAAATATCTTTCAAACTAAGTCTCGACTCCGACAAGTCAATCGCTGCGCTACATGCACTCGATCAAATCAACTAAATTTAACTTTTGTCTACAAGTGAATGTACTGAATTGAGACAAACGAGTAAGTATTCCAATTCAAACGAAAAGGCGAATACATCAGTATTCGCCTAGTAGCTAACACAAATATCCCAAAAAAATTATAGTTGCCATTAATTATCATACTATTGTTATCAATGTTTTGTTTGATCTCGTATTGTTAAACAACAAAGAAACTGAGACGTCGAGATCACGTAGCAGCGTAGCGTGGCGGCGTAGCGCTTGTGCAGCGTTCTTTGTTTGATGGGTATCTGCGGGCGGTGATTACAGGTTAATTAAATCATTTAACAGCCAACATCGTGATACAATTGGTAGGTAATTACCCGCGCAAGACAGGGCGGACCGCGCGGTCCGCCGGCCGGCATGGGGCGCAGTGCGCGGTGTCCGCTCGGCTCTCGGCGCTCGGCATTCGGCACTCGGCCCTCGAAAGCGCGTGTCGTGACGTGGCTCGACGCCGACACATCGCGCCGTAAGTTTCCCGCGACGTCGCGCACGTACTGTTGCTCTGCAACATCGAGATCTGACTAAGTTTGTTGTGTCCTAGTGTTGGTTTGGTTGCTTGTCGTGTCTAATTTGTGCGTGTCATGTTATAGATTGCTCGTTGTATTGGATTGTTTTCGTGGTAAGTTTAGTTCTTTTTGCAGTTTTAGAAATAAGTTATAAATGTTTTAAATTTGTTGCTGTTATAATTAAATATTTTTCTTATAGGATAGGTTTATGAGAAATAATTTGTTTTTAAGATTTCATACAGAAATATCCTAAAAAAATGTAAACATTCTGTTATCTATTTTGAATTTTATTACATACTAGCTTTCGCCCGCAGCTTCGCTTGCGTGAAATTTTGAACCCGGTAAGTGACGATTTTCCATACAAACTTTCATCCCCTATTTAACTCCCTCAGGGTTTGAATTTCGAGAAATCCCTTCTTAGTGGATGCCTACGTTACAAAACGAACCTACTGTCAAAATTTCAAGTTTCTAACCCCAGCGGTTTAGACTGTGCGATGATAGATCAGTCAGTCAGTCAGTCAGCTTCTCCTTTTATATGTATCGATTTTTATTACATATTAAGTAGTCTGAAACTAATTATGGCTCATTAATGTATAGTACTTATTCCCTTATGGTTTTGTTTGGTTAATAAACCTAAACCTAAAGTATAGAAAAGATTGCCAACTGCATAAGTTGTATCGCGTGCTTCCCTTGACCGTGCGTAGTATGTACGAGCGTGCCGTAGGTCACAGCATGGTCGGCGAGTGCCAAACAATCAGTGTCGTCATCAAAGGCATAGATCGCAACTTGTACCAACAACGGACCCCCGCATACGCTGCACTGTTGGACATCTAACACTTTTATAAGGCTAACACATAATACGCGCACTTAGATAATCATTACTTTAACTATTACTATTTACTCCTTAATAGTTTAAAAAATCTAATAGCGTCCATATTTTGACTACGTTTCGGTCACCTCTTCGGAGAAATCGAAGGTTTTGTATGTACAATTTTGGACGAAATTATAATGACAAACAACTACAGAAAATATATTGTGAAGGATGGCATGGATGACATCTGTAGGGCATGCTCCTGTCCGGGAGAATCTATCCGACATTTATCTCTGGTTCTTCTCGTCTTACTAACGATGAATACTTGCATAGATAGACACAACCTGGTGGCCAGGATTATTCATCAGCAACTTGCTTTAAAATACAACCTTGTGGAATCAGAAGTGCAGTACTATAAGTATGATGTGCCCGACGCAGTTCTTGAGTATGGTCATGCCTAATTGTACTGGGACCGACCTATTATCACTGACAAGACTATTGTCGCCAATAAGCCTGATATAGTGGTAATAGATCGTTCATAGCGATGTACAATAATTTGTGATATGAATGTCCCTCATAACGAGAACTTCATCAAAGTTTAAAAAGATAAAAAAACTTGATTTAGCACACTAGGTTGTCGGGTGAGAGATGTGGACTCAGAAATCATTTTTCGATAGTCGTTACGGCGAACGGCCTAATAGCCAAGAACCTCGATCAACATCTTATAAGGTTCTCGTTAGGCGGCTGAATCAAAAGCTTGATACAGCAAGCGGTACTCCTTGACACGGCACGCATGGTGAGAAGGTTCCTTTCTCTGGAGCCCTGACTACCAGCAGCTTGGACCCTGGTCTCGATGCCGATGGAATACTATTTGTTTTTATTTTTAAATGCCTTTTCTTTGTTTATGAAATGTATTTAAAAATACAATTTACATGTTTGTAAAATTAATAATCGGATTACAAAAGTTCTTTATTAACAGTGTTTGCTAAAATGAATTAAAAACCCCTAAGTTTATTAAAACAAAAAAAGGTTTAATGGTAGTATGTATTACACTACTAAAGAATATCACAAATTTAATTTTGCGGGTTCTTTCATGTATGCGCTGTATGAAGGAAACCTCCCAATTAAGTTTGTCATACCACAAAGAATTAAGATTATATATACAGGGCTACTGGTAATTCGACGTATTCCTTGCACCACGTTATAGGGGGGCTAATATGCAACAAATTTAACCCCACATATGTTCTACGAAATTCAATGGATTTGGAGATATTGCAATTTTTATATTATTTTTAATATTACCCAGAATTCCTTCTTAAACACTATTTATCTCTAAAATGTCAAATTAATCGGCTTTGATTATGATATTAGCTTGTAGCTGATACTTTTACGAAGCTTTCTGCGTATTTAACTGTTCCTAATGACCATCCAATTGAAAGTAATCACTAAAAGTTAAATAAGTGTATTAGAAAATCATCAAGGTACACGATAAAGAATGATGTTTATCTCAAAAATTTACTATGACACTAAGTGTACAAAATGCAAGACAAACATCCTTATTTAGACAGCTATCCAACGAGGTATAAACGTTCAAAAAATATTTAGAAACGAATGTAAAAATGTCTTATAATACTGACAAAGGCGATTTCTGAAAAATCTCTACAAGCACGCAGGTGGCCCATTAAGTGCAACTCATTGCATAATCCTCGCGTAGAGATTAAACAGCAGTCTGTCGGGCACCAACTGTTCTCTAAATGTCAGGATTAGATTAGGTCAGGTCGTTAGGTTATGTTTGGTCAAGGTTAGGTAGGTTAGGTTAGGACCTAAGTGTGCGAGGGAACACCGGGGTGGTTTTAGTCAGTAAGAGTCTGACAGACCCCTCTGCCATCTAAGATGGAGGACATCTATGAGGATATCCAGTAGGCAAAAAAAAATATGGTCAGGTTAGGTCGTTAGGATAGGTCACGGTTAGGTTTAGGTTAGGTCACAACTTCAATGCCCTGGGATCTGGAGGCAAGGGCCCCCGCGCTGAGATATCTGCACCTGCGTCATCTGGAAGCTGAGGTTGCCATGCCGCTTCTCTAGCCACTCCTCCATTACGGGTTTTACCGCCACTATTGCGGCGTGCCCTGCGCTGGGTTGCGCAAGTCGTTCCCTCCACAGCCACTAGAATCTGGCGGAGACCACTCCGCTCAAGCGCCTCCTCGCTTTGGCGATATCTCAGCGCGAGGGCCCTTGCCTCCAGAACCCAGGGTATCGAAGTTGTGACCTAACCTAAACCTAACCATAACTTTGCATCCCGGTGACGCATTTTGAAGCGGTTTTCAGCTAATTTAAGCTTGATTAGGCTCTCTCTGACGTCTACACCTAATTTGACTGACCTAGACGCGTGGAAAATAATTTTCCATACAAATTTTATTTTATTCAAAATTTTCATATAAAAAATTCGACTTACTCGACTTTTTCCCTCCGAAGCAGTTTATATTAGTATTCCATAAATTACTTACCTGCCGTACCTGCACTCTGCACCGCTTTTCGCGAACCAGAGTGCCGCAGCGTAGTACAAAATTTTCAAATTTAACCAAATTTTTCCTTAAAAATCATCCTTTTCGGCTATATTTTCAAATTTTTGTTCGGCACCTACCTTCGTTTTCCCCATATTTCGACAGCTCGCGCCGAGACGCGTGTTTTGACACCTCGCACGCGCGGATAGCTGCTGTAGAAATTCAAAAAATTGCCCGCCCACCCGCCCTTTACTCGCGTGGGTAGGTAAACTTTTCGGAGTGGTGAAAATTTTTAATCGCTTCTTTTATTATTATATATTTATTTTGACAATCCCATCGATCCCCCCTTTACAGGGACCCAATTTTATCTTTATATTTAAATTGACACGGTTTTTATTGAACCATTTTATCATAATAATTTTGATTTAATTATTTAATTAGTTTTATTTCTGCCCCTAACATCATGTTCCTCGCAAGAACTCCTGCTAAGAAGACCCCCACAGATCCCCATGTCTCTCCATCGAATGGAGATAGGGAAGCCTCCCCTCCCAGTGCTTCAATTCAGGCCTCGAGTGTGAGGCGAAGCATTGGGGAGTGGGAGAGCGGAAAGGAGATCTCGAAGGTGGCGGAAGCCCAGCTCCCTTCTACAGTGCCCGCCCCTTTACCCAAGAAGGCTGCTCAGGTCGCGGTGACCCTCCCAAAGCCCACGCGGAGAGTGGCGCCTCCATTGGAAGCTAAGATTGCTGCGCGGAGAACATCTGCGGAAGTGGCGGGAGGATCGCCGGGAGCGAGCCAACAACACCAGCCTCTTAAACCCACCGACCGGGTGACCGAGGCCCGAAACTGCCTCCTGCGCGCGAAGTCGCATTTAAACGACTCGCGCAATCTGAGGTCAGACCTGAAGGCCGGGATCACCCAGTCGGTGGAACGGTTATACCAACTGGTAAAGGAAGAGGCGGCGGCTAAAACTCAAGTCAAGGGGGCTGAGTTAGTGGCGACGGAGGTCATCGAGGCCACAGCTCCGCCGGAGAGAATGGAGTCCTCCCAGGAAATAAATTCGTTGCTCGCTTCACTAGCGGAGCATAGCGCGCTGGTGAAGGAGAGCAGCGAAAGGATGGAGAGGCTCCAGTCAGCGATGGAGAGACAAGGGGAACTGCTGGAAAAGACGGCCACCTATGCGAGTGTAGCAGCGGGTCCACCGAAAAGGCAGACCCCAGGAAGGACCGCACTGCATTCCATAGTGGTGACGTCGAAAAACGAAGGGGACACAGGTGAAGAGGTCCTGACGAAAATAAGGGAAGCGGTAAATGCTAAAGATGGTGGATTTGAAATAGAGAGCGTGAGGAAGGCCAAAGACAGTAAGATCATAATGGGCTGTCGGTCAGCAGAAGAGAGGAATAGGGTTCGGGAAAAACTAGAGAAGGCAGGAGATCACCTCGTTGTCGAGGAGATGAAGAACAAAGACCCGATGCTGGTTTTCCGGGGCGTCCTCCGCATCCACTCTGACGAGGAAGTGCTTAGGGCGCTACGGAATCAGAACCGGGACGTTTTTCATGGCCTCGACAAAGGGGAGGATCGACTCGCGGTAAAGTATAGGAGGAACGCGAGGAACCCTCAGACCAGCAACGTGGTGGTCAGCACGTCCCCAAAAATCTGGAGCAGGATGCTCGATAAGGGCAGAGCGCGTATCGACCTTCAGACCGTCTTCGTCGACGACCAGTCGCCACTGGTGCAATGTACGAGGTGTTTGGGGTATGGGCATGGCCGGCGGCTCTGTAAAGAGCCTGCCGACCTATGCAGTCATTGCGGGGGCCCACACCTCCGAACAGAATGTGCCCAGTGGCTTAAGGCAGAAACACCCAAATGCCACAACTGCGTCAAGGCGAAGATGGAGAAGTCCGACCACAACGCGTTCAGCCCCGAGTGTCCTGTTCGGGTCAAGTGGGACAGGCTGGCACGCGCGTCCGTTGCCTACTGCTAAGGTGGTCCCTATGAGCAAAATGCCGCACAAGATACTCCAAGCGAATCTCCAAAGGAAGAAGCTGGCGACCCATGAGCTTATGATCGAGGCCGAGAAGCGCAAGGCAACTGTAGCGTTGATCCAGGAGCCCTACGTGGGCAACGCAAAAAGGATGAGCGGGACCAGAGGCGTGAGAATCTTTCAGAGCACCAGGCAAGGAGAAGGGACTGTCAAAGCGGCAATCGCCGTCTTTGACCCAAACCTCACTGTAAGGCAGTACCCAGAACTCACCACGGATAACATCGTCGTGGTGGGGATCCAAACCGGTGCCTGGAAGCTCACGCTGGTCTCGTTCTACTTTGAGCCAGACCAGCCCTTGGGGCCATACCTGGACACGCTCAGGAAGATCGAAAGCGAGACCGGCCCGCATAAGCTCATAATGGGAGGAGACGCCAACGCCTGGAGTATCTGGTGGGGCAGCAGCGAGACTAACAGCAGAGGCGACGAGATGCTGGCGGCTCTCGACCAGCTCGGACTGCAAGTACTCAATACAGGGGAAACTCCAACCTTCGACGTAGTTAGGGGTGACAGACGTTACACTAGCTGCGTCGACGTCACAGCCTGCACATCGGATATGCTGACGGTGATAGATGGCTGGCGAGTCGTCGACGATTTGACAGGGTCGGATCACAACGGCATAGAGTTCAACATAAGCCTCGTGAAGTCTTCGGGCATCATGGTGAGCCGGACTACCAGAGTCTACAACACAAGGAAAGTTAATTGGGGCCAGTTTCGTAAGAAACTGGCCAAAATTAAGACGGAAAGTAACATCACGTCCGAGCTGATCGATAGCATCGACAGCTCGGAACGTATAGACCTGGTGGTCGAAAGGCTCACACAAACTGTGCAACAGACGTGTGCACACATGATGCCCAAAAAGAAGCAAGTAGAGAAGGTAACCGTGCCGTGGTGGTCCGATGAACTCGCCGGCCTGAAGAGACAGGTCGTCACCCATAAGCGGAGGATCCGATGTGCAGCCCCAGTTCGGAGGCAAAAGGTTGTTGAGGAGTACCTGAAAAAGAAAGAGGAGTATGAGTTGGCAGTGGTCAAAGCTCAGGTCGAGAGCTGGAAGGGTTTCTGCGAGAAGCAGGACAGGGAAGGTGTCTGGGAAGGCATCTACAGGGTGATCCGCAGGACGGAGAAGAGGCAGGAGGACTTGCCGATGGTGAGGGACGCAAAGACGCTGGACCCAGAGGCCTCAGCGAGGTTTCTAGCGGAGACGTTCTACCCGGAAGACCGTACGGAGGGGGAAAACGAGGAGCATAAAAGGATGCGGCAACGAGCGGAAGAGGTGAATGGGGGGAACCAAGTTGAGCCTTTGGACCCCCCCTTCATTCTCGACGAGCTGAAGCGAGCGGCTTCCTCGTTCAACCCCAAAAAAGCCCCCGGTTCCGACGGTCTAACGGCGGACATATGGGGCCACACGATCCACCACGACCCAGACCTGGTTCTGCGCTTGTTCAACAAGTGCCTGGCGCATGGATACTTTCCGCGGTCCTGGAAGGAAGCAACGGTCGTTGTGCTCCGCAAGCCCGCAAAGGAGGACTACACCACTCCGAAATCATACAGGCCGATTGGTCTTTTGCCTGTGCTCGGCAAGATGTTTGAGAAGATGTTGGTGGCCCGACTTAAGTTTTACCTATTGCCCAGGATGAGTACTCGCCAGTACGGCTTCATGCCCCAGAGGAGCACCGAAGACTCCCTCTACGCCCTGATGGGGTACATCCGTGGCAGACTCTCTGAGAAGAGGCTTGTCACGGTTGTGTCCCTGGACATTGAGGGAGCCTTCGACAGCGCATGGTGGCCGGCTATTAGAGTGCGTCTGGCTGAGGAAAAGTGTCCTGTAAACTTGAGACGGGTCATCGACAGTTACTTGTCCGAGAGAGTGGTGAGAGTCCGATATGCGGGAGCGGAGCACGAGACCAGGACCGAGAAAGGATGCGTCCAGGGGTCCATCGGTGGTCCCATACTGTGGAACCTCCTGCTGGATCCTCTGCTCAAAGGGCTGGAGAGCAGGGGGGTCCAGTGTCAGGCGTTTGCGGACGACGTCGTCCTTGTGTTCGATGGGGGGACTGCACTTGAGGTCCAGGGGGATGCCAATGCCGCCCTCGAGTATGTCCGGGCGTGGGGTGTCGTGAACAAGCTCAAATTTGCACCGCACAAAACTAAAGCTATGCTTATAACGCGGAAGCTGAAGCACGACACCCCATGTCTTAGGATGGGCGGAGTCGACATTGGCATGTCAGAGGAGATCAAGCTGCTCGGTCTCACCATCGACCACAAGTTGACCTTCAACACCCACGTCGCAAACGTCTGCTCCCGAGCCGTTGGCATTTATAAACAGCTGTCGAGGGCTGCAAGGGTCAGTTGGGGTCTCCATCCGGACGTAATCCGCTGCATTTACACAGCTGCAGTGGAGCCCATCGTCCTGTACGCTGCGAGTGCGTGGTCGCCGGCCGCGAGTAAAGTCGGGGTGCAGAAGAAGTTGAACGCCGTCCAGAGGAGCTTCGCCCAGAAGCTGTGCCGTGCCTATCGCACGGTCTCCCTGAACGCAGCGCTGGTGCTGTCTGGGATACTCCCTCTTGATCTCCGAATCCGAGAGGCGGCCTCGTTATACGAGGCCAAGAAGGGGGTTGTGTCCCATCCCGCGCTGGCGGGCAGGGAGATCGAGCGAATGGCTTCGGCGCTAGAGGCACCACATCCGGCGGAGCAGAGGGACATGGAGCTGCGACGCCTGGTAGACGAGGAACAATACAACAACCACCGCGACTACGCGGTGCGCATTTTCACGGACGGCAGCAAGATCGAGGGTAAAGTCGGAGCCGCGCTATCAGTATGGACTGGCGCGGCTGAGACGAAGACCCGAAAGCTTGTTCTGCCGTCCTATAGTACCGTCTACCAGGCTGAGCTCCTCGCCCTCTGCGAAGCCACTAAGGAAGTCCTCCGAAGAACAGAGACGGCGTTCGCTATCTACAGCGACTCCATGGCAGCCCTCCAAACAGTCGTGAACCCCGAAGCCCTCCACCCCCTGGCAGTGGAAACAAGAGACGCCATCCGCCGCAGCAACATCCAGAACAAGAGCGTCTCCTTGTTCTGGATCAAAGCTCACGTGGGGCTGGAGGGTAACGAGAGAGCCGACTTTCTCGCGAAGGAGGCTGCCCTGAAGTCGAAGCGTGCACCCGACTACGACAGATGCCCGGTTTCATTCGCAAAGCGAATGATCCGATTGGAGACGCTAGGCGAATGGAACCGGAGATATTGTACGGGAGAAACGGCGGCCACCACTAAGCTGTTTTTCCCTTGCGCGATCGCGGCGTACAGGACGGTGAGGAAGATGGAGATGACCAAGGAACTGACCCAAGCCCTAACAGGGCACGGTGGGTTCTCCGAATATTTGACCCGCTTCAAGTGCAAGGAGAACCCAGCGTGCGCCTGCGACCCCGACACGCAAGAGACGGTCCTCCACCTGCTGACGGAGTGCCCTGTATATGGCTCCCACAGGCACAACGTTGAAATGGTTATAGGAGACCATATAAGAAAAGAGAAGCTGAGTGTGCATATTGTGGACAAGAAAAATAGACGGAAATTTTTAGAATATATGATTCAAATAGTGAAATTAGTAAATATTAAAAACAAATAGTAACTTTAGACTTAAATTAAATAGTAAATGTAAATAAATAGATATAAAAATAGACCTAAAAACACGGTAGTAAAATTCAAAAATGTAGCTTTAATAATATAGAAATACCCATATACAGCACAAAAACAGAGAGTCAAACGCAAAGATACAGCCCATTATAAAATCCCTGCGTAACTTGTACGGCAGGGGCTCACGCCGGGGCAGGAGTGTGGTTTTAGTCGGTAAGAGTCCGACACTACCCAAGACATCTCATCCGTGAGGTGGCTTGGGTGTCCATGAGGATTTCCCACTCCTGCCAAAACAAAAAAAAAAAAAAAAAAAAAAAAAAACCTAAACCTAACCGTAACTTAACCTAACGACCTAACCTGACCATTTTTTTTTTTGCCTTCTGTATGTCCTCATGGATGTCCTCCGTCCTGGGGGTGGGCAGAGGGGTCTGTCAGACTCTTACTGACTAAAACCACCCCGGTGTTCCCTCGCACACTTAGGTCCTAACCGAACCTACCTAACCCTGACCAAACATAACCTAACGACCTGACCTAATCTAATCCTGACATTTAGAGGACAGTTGGTGCCCGACAGACTGCTGTTTACTCTCTACGCGAGGATTATGCAATGACTTGCACTTAACGGGCCACCTGCGTGCTTGTAGAGATTTTTCAGAAATCGCCTTTGTCAGTATTATGAGACATTTTTACATTAGTTTCTAAATATTTTTTGAACGTCTTTACCTCGTTGGATAGCTGATTAAATAAGGATGTTTGTCTTGCATTTTGTACACTTAGTGTCATAGTAAATTTTTGAGATAAACATCATTCTTTTTCGTACCGTGGAATGGGGTTTCATTGATCAATTTCGAAATTCAAATGGCCATATTTTCTAAAATATAAACGAAAAAAAAACGAAAAAAAAATTAGAATATCGGTTTTTACTGTACAATCGATACAATGAATTAGATTTATTTTTTAATGACTAATATGTCGAAGAAAAATATGAATGTGAGTGATCAATGTTAAACCGTAAGTGGGGTTACTTTGATACCCTCTATTTTTTTCACGGAAACTAAAAGTAACCCTTTTAAGCGACACTTTTTCTAAAGAACGAAAAAAATCGGTCAAGTGCAAAAAAAGTTATTACATTTTTAAGAGTTTGGGGGTGACATTGATCAAGGCAATAAAAATAACTTTTCAAAAAAAAAACAATTTTATTATAAATTCTTTATTATACTCCATGGTACTTATTGAAAACCATAAGATCTTCTGCAACAGCTGTTACAGCTCGCTCCAACATCTCATCATTAAAATTTCGATAGGCGCGAGCGTCTGGACGCTTTGTATAGGTACTTGGCAGAGCGCTGAAAGTAAAAAAAAGTATATAAAGCAGTCATCATTGAAAACATATTGATAGTTTATGTTAAAAATGGCAGAAACAGCAAAATTGCTAGGTTTGGGTGAGATTGAACAATGATCAAAGAAACCCCATGCCTATGATCAATGACACCCCGCAAAAAAGAAAAACCGTCAGTGAACGAAATTTTTGAGGTTAGAATACAAAGCATGACGTCTTTCTCAAGCTAAGTAAACACTTATCAACATAAACTAAACAAATTTCTAGCACCTTTCATATCCAATCCGGTACCCGTAAAGTTATTTAAGCCTTTGAAATAGTTGAAATGCAATACTCACAGTTTTTTATGAAAATCTCCAATATCGATCCGTTTGTACGTGCAGCGCTTGGGCATTGACAAACAGTGACATTCAGTGATGCACACCCAAGAATTAAAATCGTACGCTTGCGTTTAGAAAAGGAGAAATTTCGGTTTTAAAAAATTATTAAGTTTTTATCAAAGTCACCCCGTGAATCAAAGTAACCCCATTCCACGGTATACCTCGACGATTTTCTAATACACTTATTTAACTTTTAATGATTACTTTCAATTGGATGGTCTTTAAGAACAGTTAAATACGCAGAAAGCTTCGTAAAAGTATCAGCTACAAGCTAATATCATATTCAAAGCCGATCAATTTGATATTTTATAGATAAATAATGTTTAAGGAGGAATTCTGGGTATTATTAAAAATAATATAAAAATTGCAATATCTCGAAATGCATTGAATTTCGTAGAACATATGTGGGGTTAAATTTGTTGCATATTAGCCCCCCTATAACGTGGTGCAAGGAATACGTCGAATTACCAGTAGCCCTGTATAATAACTAAGATTATATTTAAGAATTAAGATTATATATATGATTCTTGGATTTTGGAGATCTTCGGTCGTGCTAAATATCAAAGTAAAAAAAAAGTACTTCACGTAAACCATTACAGGCGCTTATGAAAAGTCGAACTTAGGTGCACGGCTGCAATTAATCGTTTCCTATGGAGCAGAGCCGGCAAGAAAATCCTGGGTTACTCAATATCTTTAACAATTTGAGTAAATAAAGTTATGATTAAGCATAATAACGTGAGAGCAATGTAGACTTGAGTGCAGAGAAAAATAATAGGTCACTTTATACCCGAAAGATTTTAACCTTCGATTCCGATGCCTAATTGGAGAAGAAAAGCTAGGATATAGTTTGTTGAATAAAGCTTAATTTTCGATATATTCATTATTTACGGAAATTCACAAATCGAAAAACATCTATGGTAACAAATCTTATAAACGCGGCGTTGCGACTTTTGTCACACCATACCCCTCTCGCCGTATGTCTTATATGTCAGGGAGGGTTGTGAAGTGAGAAGTTTCTTATCCACTTACACGATAATTTGTAAATGTTTCCAGTTCAAACTAAGGTATTGTTTACAAGGAAGTACTAAAGATAATTGATTCATGATCGAAAAAAAAAAGTGTCTGAATTGTACTTTCGTTGATATAACATTTGACTCATAATAACATCAGAAAGGCGTGGTTAAAATCCACGGAGTAGAGAAAGAAGTTAAAATCTTTCGGGTAGCTCGGGCCCACGGTGTATAAGTAACCAAACATCTTGCAAGTCTACGAAGTTCTCACATTTAGAAAAGTTAAAAGGAAGCTTAAGTATATCAAACGACTGACATATTTAATTCTCATCGAAACAAATTCCAAAAAAAAACACTATAAAAAGATAAAGATACTTATCCCATTATGGTCAAAATGAGACATCATCTGATCAAGCATGATTTTTCAAAGATTTTACTTAATGCTGGAAGCATCGAAATAATATGTCTGTAATTTGAGGGGTTATTCTTGCAACCTGAATTGAAATATTAGTAGTACCATACTATGCTTCACCAAATGAGGAAATGTATTAATCGACACATTGGTTAAACATGTCTGTAAGTAACGGGGCAATGGTGTTAATGATAACACCAAGAACACTTACTGTAATGCCCCATAAGTCTTCAGTATTTTTATAATAAATCTTTTAAATGTATTTTATTCAAAGTAGCACAAATATGCCTAGATTCAGGACGTGGGATTATGATAGGTATAGCTTTACAGAAATTCTGTTTAAGTAGCGATTCAGATAGTATAGACGACGAGGTAAGGTATTTTGTTACCTCTATCGGGATATTCGTGAAAAAGTTTTCAATTATCTGAGCGACATCAAACTTATCTGTAATAAATGTATTATTAGATTTTAAAGATAGTTAGATAGTCGGATGGCCAGTATTAATGTTAGGAGGCAGTCATACTGACCGTCGCGTGGCCAGTATTAATGTTAGGAGGCAGTCATACTGACCGTCGCGTGGCCAGTATTAATGTTAGGAGGCAGTCATACTGACCGTCGCGTGGCCAGTATTAATGTTAGGAGGCAGTCATACTGACCGTCGCGTGGCCAGTATTAATGTTAGGAGGCAGTCATACTGACCGTCGGCTGACCAGTATTAATGTTAGGAGGCAGTCACACAGACCGTCGGCTGACCAGTATTAATGTTAGGAGACAGTCACACTGACCGTCGGCTGACCAGTATTAATGTTAGGAGGCAGTCACACTGACCGTCGGCTGACCAGTATTAATGTTAGGAGGCAGTCACACTGACCGACGGCTGACCAGTATTAATGTTAGGAGACAGTCACACTGACCGTCGGCTGACCAGTATTAATGTTAGGAGACAGTCACACTGACCGTCGGCTGACCAGTATTAATGTTAGGAGGCAGTCATACCGACCGTCGGGTGGCCAGTATTAATGTTAGGAGGCAGTCATACTGACCGTCGGGTGGCCAGTATTAATGTTAGGAGGCAGTCATACTGACCGTCGGGTGGCCAGTATTAATGTTAGGAGGCAGTCACACTGACCGTCGGCTGACCAGTATTAATGTTAGGAGGCAGTCATACCGACCGTCGGGTGGCCAGTATTAATGTTAGGAGGCATTCATACTGACCGTCGGGTGGCCAGTATTAATGTTAGGAGGCATTCATACTGACCGTCGGGTGACCAGTATTAATGTTAGGAGGCAGTCATACTGACCGTCGGCTGACCAGTATTAATGTTAGGAGACAGTCACACTGACCGTCGGCTGACCAGTATTAATGTTAGGAGACAGTCACACTGACCGTCGGCTGACCAGTATTAATGTTAGGAGGCAGTCATACCGACCGTCGGGTGGCCAGTATTAATGTTAGGAGGCAGTCATACTGACCGTCGGCTGACCAGTATTAATGTTAGGAGACAGTCACACTGACCGTCGGCTGACCAGTATTAATGTTAGGAGGCAGTCATACCGACCGTCGGGTGGCCAGTATTAATGTTAGGAGGCAGTCATACCGACCGTCGGGTGGCCAGTATTAATGTTAGGAGGCAGTCATACTGACCGTCGGGTGGCCAGTATTAATGTTAGGAGGCATTCATACTGACCGTCGGGTGACCAGTATTAATGTTAGGAGGCAGTCATACTGACCGTCGGGTGACCAGTATTAATGTTAGGAAGCAGTCATACTGACCGTCGGGTGGCCAGTATTAATGTTAGGAGGCATTCATACTGACCGTCGGGTGACCAGTATTAATGTTAGGAAGCAGTCATACTGACCGTCGGGTGGCCAGTATTAATGTTAGGAGGCATTCATACTGACCGTCGGGTGACCAGTATTAATGTTAGGATTCAGTCATACTGACCGTCGGGTGACCAGTATTAATGTTAGGAAGCAGTCATACTGACCGTCGGCTGACCAGTATTAATGTTAGGAGGCATTCATACTGACCGTCGGGTGACCAGTATTAATGTTAGGAGGCGTTCATACTGACCGTCGGGTGACCAGTATTAATGTTAGGAGGCAGTCATACTGACCGTCGGGTGACCAGTATTAATGTTAGGAAGCAGTCATACTGACCGTCGGGTGGCCAGTATTAATGTTAGGAGGCATTCATACTGACCGTCGGGTGACCAGTATTAATGTTAGGAGGCAGTCATACTGACCGTCGGGTGACCAGTATTAATGTTAGGAGGCAGTCATACTGACCGTCGGGTGACCAGTATTAATGTTAGGAGGCAGTCATACTGACCGTCGGGTGACCAGTATTAATGTTAGGAGGCAGTCATACTGACCGTCGGGTGACCAGTATTAATGTTAGGAGGCAGTCATACTGACCGTCGGGTGACCAGTATTAATGTTAGGAGGCAGTCATACTGACCGTCGGGTGACCAGTATTAATGTTAGGAGGCAGTCATACTGACCGTCGGGTGACCAGTATTAATGTTAGGAGGCAGTCATACTGACCGTCGGGTGACCAGTATTAATGTTAGGAGGCAGTCATACTGACCGTCGGGTGACCAGTCAGTTGCAGACCATAACTGCACTAAGTTAAAATATTAAGATGTAAAGTGAGTGATGTTTTTTACCTATTTTTAGTTTAAATGTGTGTCGCAATAATAATAATTGGTAATCCGCTTACCGTATTAACAATTGTTGATACGGTAAGCGGATACAAAACAAATGTTATCACACGCCTGACCTCTGTGTCAATCACTCAATCGAAAAAGATAACGTCTATTAACTCTCCTGAAATGAAACAGCTAAAGTCAACGGGCACTCAAATTACGTGCAAAATCTTAGAAGTGCCCATTATAATATTACAATATCTACTCAGACTGTAGCCCCCCCTCCCCCGCGCCGCCCCCTACCGCCTCCATCGCGGCCGCACGTCGCAATTGCTGGAACATTATTAACAAGTTTGTTGAAAGTTCCACTTGTCTGATAACATTATTAGGGATAACTTCATATTTGGATCGCACCGCGCGGTGCCGCTCCAAACTTCCCCCTTACTTAATATTACATTCTACTTAAAACATTGCAGTATCTTGCTACTTTTTGTTTAATTCTCAATGATCGCTAAGTAACTACTTTAAGCAAATGCTTCCTATATGAATATAATTTACTTGAAATTCTAATAATCTTGAGTGCTAATTTATTTATTTACTTTAATAATACCGGTAGTAGAGGTCGCTCGCAGCTTCGCCCGCGTTCATGTCGTTTATCGCGTATTTCGCGTTTTTCGGGACAAAAGTAGCTTATGTCCTTCTCTGGGTTCCAGACTATTTCTGCATCAAATTTCATCTAAATCTGTTCAGCAGTTTAGGCGTGAAAGCGTAACAGACAGACAGAGTTACTTTCGCATTTATAATATTATATTAGTACAGCAATTACAATAGTTAAAGACATTATAATAATTTACAATTAACAACAACAACGAATTAACACAGAATCATACATCTTTCTCGCAGAAACGCAAACACTCAAAATAAATCTTACCATCCATCCGCAAACAAATCACATTCAGGATTGTGGTACAGGAGAGTGTTGAGTGCGGAGAGGGTCCGTGGTATGAACGGCGAACAACTTATGCCTTCTGTTATGACGACAGTTGTTAGGAGCAAGAAATCGACACAGCTCATCATACTGATCAAGGGCATCAATCTTGCCGTCGAGGATTTTGCACATGATTATAAGTTTGTGCTTTTTCCGTCTGACTTTCAGGGAATTATACTGTAGACAACCTAAAAGAGATTTTGTGGGACAGGTACAATATGTATAGTATCCGTTGACACTTGTATAGGCACCAGTTGAAGGCTTTTTGTGCCTTTTCAAGCAGAAGAGCGTATGTGCTTTCGTGTTTATTCTACACACACATACAGCACTTTCAAGCTTACTATTATTACTAAGGGGTTCAGTGCGAAGGGCTCGTTGCTTATGCTGCGCAAAAACACTTAATCGGATTTGGCTATTATACAAATGTCTATAAGTCGTCTCGGGGAATCAAAAGGTGTAGTTTTAATTGATTAAAGCCGCATTTAGTTATTATAAGCCAACCCTTTTTTTTTCGTGGGAAAATCCTCATGGATACCCTTCGCCTGGGAAAGGCGAAGGGTTATGCCGGACTCTTACCGGCTAAAAACCCACGGTGTTCCTTCTCCTGACCCTTGGCCAGGGTCACGGGATTCGCAGCTGCATGCGCCGCAACCCCGGCAGGCCTCGGTCCGCCAGCCCCTGGCGGACCTCTCCTTCTGTGGGGCCTTGCCCCACGTCCTCCTGAGAGGCGCGCACGGAACACATGCGCGCCACCTTCTCGGGCCTGTTACTGATTGGGCGACGGGTCCCCTAACCCGTCGCCCGCAAGCCACACACTAGGGTGGCCGGAGATGGTCGCGCGCCCTTCGGCGGCGCCCGGTGCGTCTGGAAGCCAACCCTAACAAAACTAGCGTGAGGAGTAGTTTTTCTATTTCACAAGTTCTTGTTAAACAAACGAAATGAGCAACAGTGATTTTCTTACCATTTTCGCATACATCAGTAAGAGGCATGCTGAGTGGTAAGTTGGCGGTACCCATGTAGGTGCTGATGATGTACTGCGATCACTGATAAGTTTGCTAAATGTTGGAATTACCCAAGTCCTCTAGTAATAATTTGCTAGCCCTTTTCGTTATTCCAAATGTTTACAGTGCTAGAGCTACGAACGTTACGCTAGTCTTGTTTTCGTATTATGTATTTGTATACTATACAAACAATCTTACATCTGCAAGAGTCTTCATTACTACATAGATAATGCACCTTTCGCCTACGTTGCACCGTAGCACTTAATTCACAACGTCGGGTTTAATCTCTTAACGACACCATTTTGTAAATCACATTGTATTACATTCGCTACGGTGTGCTACGAGCATCTACGGCGCTACGTCTCGCGTCGTAGTAGTTCGTAGCGTACGTACGTGGCGCGGCCGGAAGCTCGCTCGCTGAACAACTTCCCAACTGCTATATTACACACTCAAGTATCAGCGTCATAATGCTACGCTTGCCTTATTATATGTACCATGCAGTTTTCAGCTTCTTACGGTGTTACTTTAGATTTCAGTTTTATGAGTCTCGCGCTACGATATAGTGCCGGTACGATTTAACGTATTAAATATAAATTACAATGAAATCAAATTAATAGTCCGTTTATTCTGTCCGATCAAGCGTGCAGAGCAATTTACCACAATGAAATAACCGCAGCTAATTGCGCGACCCACTATAATTAGTAATCGGAAATTCGTTTATTTTTCAGTTGCATTTTTTTTGTACTGTCTTATGTTTAAAAAAGAAAACATTATCACTACCATAGATTATACATAATTCAATTCATTTTGTGTGTAATAAACATGTTCTTTACAATTCATCTACTAAGTTCAGTTCAACTCGCGATGTCGCCGCGTTTTTTTTTTTTTTTTTCTGTTTGACTGCTGTAGGTCGTCCTTGGGGACGGTTTCTACGTAACCGGGCAGTTATTGGCGTGACCTGAAGGGTCTCCAGCCAATGGGGGGGAAGTAAAATACTTAACCTAAGCTAACTACTTGTACTACACTAACATCATGACTACCTGCAACAACAGCACTAAGGGCGACCCCTAGTGGGACTCGGACCTCGGCTTAGGGCGTTGCTGGCGTGGACATAGGGGGGGGGAGACAGCTTGATTCTTCTCTCGTGTCAGCAAGAGCTATGCGAAAACAGCTCATACTGTGGTGATAAGATTAGCCAGTCAGCAAGGTTGGTAGCGGGGCTGACTGCCCAGGGTGCGCCGGACGTACTTAAGTATCGTCACTCGTGGAGGCTCTTTTCATGCACCCCAACAGCTTGATGAGGGCTGAGTTATCGGTGTGACTGCGGAGTCTGAAGAGACGACCGGCTCTACGACGGGAGAGCTCGGTGGATCGTGACCGGCGACGGTGGGACGTCGCGACGGGCCTCGTCGGCGAGGACGATATGCCGGACGGCGGCGGACGTTGTGTATAGTGCTGGTCGATTTACTCGTCTCCTGGAGGAGGGTTATTTCGTCATCGGGTTCTAAAAGTGTGTGCCTGGGACGGCGAACTTTACTTATGAGAGAGGGACTGTAGTCGGCCGCTGCGGCAACTAGGGAGTTCGGATGGAGGGGGGCAGTGTCGAAGTAACGCTTGGAAATGCGTTTGAGGTATTGCCTGATGGTTGGCATTTTTAGATCGAGATGGAGTTGGACGTTACGCATGAACCACGGGGCAGCCGCGGCTCTGCGCAACACTCGATTCTGGAGGGTTTGAAAGGATTTGAAACGACAAGGCTTAACGTGTGCGAACACGACGCTAGCGTAAGTCCAAATGGGGCGGATGCACGTCACGTAGATTCTCAGCTTATTTCTAAGTGACAATTTACTGCGTGCTCTAAGGATGGGGTGGAGGCGACCGACAGCGAAAGCGGCGCGAGCGCGCACCGCTTTGATGTGGTCTCGGAAACTCAGATGGTGGTCTAGGATAACCCCCAGGTATTTGGCTTTCATCTCCCAAGGGATCTGTTTGCCGAACATGAGGACGGGACGGATGTGGGTGTGGGAATCACCGTGTCTCTCGAAAAGAACGGCTGCGCTCTTTTCGGGATTTACCTCTATTCTCCATTTCCGGAACCAGACCCCAAGGGCGTCGGCTGCGGTTTGAAGGGTTCGAGAGATGCTATCGAGACTCCTACCGGAATAGTAGATAGCCGTGTCGTCGGCAAAGAGAGCCAACTTGGCCAAGCCACGTTTGGGAATGTCGCTGGTGTACAGCGTGAACAGAAGGGGCGATAGCACGGAGCCTTGAGGTACTCCGGCGCGGATGGGGTGAGGGGACGAGAGGGTGCCTTCTAGGCGATAGCGGAAGGAGCGATCCGACAGAAAGTCTCGAATGATGAACACAAGACGGTCCGGCACGTTGAATTGGTACAGTTTGTATAATAAACCGTTGTGCCAGACCTTGTCGAAGGCTTTCGCTACGTCGAAGAAGAGCATGCCCGTTTTGTACGAGCGCATAAAACGGGAGCTAATGTGTTCGACAATGCGGTGCAATTGTCGAATGCAACAGTGCTGGGTTCGAAAACCGAACTGTTCGTCGGGGATGAGTTTACGGGAGTCAGCGAAATCCTTTAAACGGATATAAATGAGACGCTCATAGATTTTCCCAAATACATTGAGAAGACTGATGGGGCGGTAACTAGTGGGCTCACTCTTGGGTTTGCCGGGTTTGGGGATACCGATAACGGTGGCTTGTTTCCAAGCTTGCGGAAAGATGTTATTACTCAGAGCGCCATTGAAGATGGCGGTCATGAGGACTATGAGCGGGGCGGAAAAGTGTTTGATCACCTTATTGGTGATACCGTCTGAGCCGGGGGCTTTCCTAGGTTTGAGTTTCCTCACTATCGTGTGGACCTCGTCTACGGTGATGGGGGGTAAGGGGTCGTCGGGGTCTTCGTCGGGAGGGAGGGTAGCCCTACGTTCGACCTCGCGATCCACCTTGGAAAGATGGACCGGGTCTGCGGGTTGGGTGCTGGGAGTACTTGGGCTTCTAGACTGTCGGCTAGACATTCGGACTTTTCGTCGTCTTCAAAGGCCGGCCTTTGGTTCGGACGATTGAGAGGGGGAGTTGAAGCTACACAATCGGATTTCAGATTACGTTGCAATTGCCAGAAGGCCAGATGGGATGGCTCTAAGTCGCTCAACATCTTGTCCCAGCGGGCTTCCCGAACCTCCCGTACACGTTTCTTTACAGCACGCTGTAGAGAACGCATATGGACGCGGTTAGCTTCGCAGGGAAAAGAGTCATAGGCACGGATGGACGCGTTCTTCTCCGTCAGCAGTTCGCGCACATCGTCCGGCAGCTTCCAGCGGTGTTCGTCCACCGCTGGAACCTGCCGTGAACACTCGTTTACCACGGACTGTACGTGACTGGTGAGGGAGTCGATCGCGCCCAACGTGTCGGCGATCGTAATGATATCGTCGGGGATGGAATCTAAGTGAACGGACGAGGAAGACTTGAGGCGCTCCTCTAGTTTTCCTCAGTCCGTGACAGTTTTGGTCGGGGCGGGTTGACCAGGATCCGGGGGACCACCCCGGGGACCTAGGTGAAGGACTACGGGGCGGTGATCGGAGTCTAGCTCTTCATGCGTCTCTATAGAGCGTAGACCGAGGTTTACGTTCTTTAGAAGCGCTATGTCGAGGACATCGGGCTGATGGACGTCGCCGCGTGTTCAGTTCATGATTAAGGACTCCGTTTGGGTCCGAAACTAGTCAGGCAATGCCGAAAAATGCACGTGAGTAAACCGTAACTAATCATAAATATCATCCACTAAGTATAAATAAGTATTCATTCATTATAACTGTGTTCAGGAAGACTCCTGTGCATTCTGTCACGATCCTCGTTATAGCACTGCCGAGAGTAAGAGATCGGACACGAATAGGTAACGCTTTTTTGCTTTAACGTACGGCAGTATTGCGTTAAACGTGTTTAATAAGAGCACATACTGCGAACTGTCATCTTAGTTTGTCCGTTCAATGTACCAGCCTAATGTAAACAATAGATTATAAAAAGTATTGTATTATTATAATATACGTAAGGAACGGTGAAGTGTTATTAACTCTTCACTCCCACGTACGGGCACCGGCCTGTCAGGGTGAGGGTCCTGCCCGGCAGTATCGGTTACCCATCGCTTGTGGGAGAATAATACATGTAATCTACAAGCATGGCTGGGGGCGAGCGAGGGGGTGGGCCAGCTAGCCGGAGGAAGGGGAGGGGCAACTTTTCAAATGCAGTAATAGTGGGTGCAATTGATACGAGCGCGCCCAGGGACGACGCCTCATTATAATGTGTACGGGATACAGGTTTCAACAATATATTCAGACTACAATGTTATCCATCTCACATTTGAGTAATTTTCTTGATTTTTACTAATTTTTATTCAACTTGCAATGTTCGTTTACATGTACAGCTTTCCTTTCCAAAATTGGTACTTGCATTTTGACCCACTTTCTATGATTCAATCTATCTGACATTTTGTATTCATTAGTTTTACAATGTGGTACCGAAAAAAATGTCATTTATTTTTACGCTTTCTTTATTTTAAAACAATCTCCGAACCTATCCACTACACAGTTATGTTTATTATGACTTGGTAAAACACTATATTAGGATCGTCTTTAACCGCTTTTAGTATTTATGTAGGTAGGTACTAAAAAGTTTTCAGTCTTATGTCATGCATTAGTCAACCTATAGCTTAAGCCTGCTACACACCATTCAGTTTTAACTGTACGATTTAACTGTACAGTCGGACTGTACAGATTAATTGTTAGATGTGTAAAACAAAAAGTTTGTACTCACCTTCTACACACCTAACGATTTATCTGTACAGTCCGACTGTTCAGTTAAATCGCACAGTTTTAACTGAAAATGTGAAGCGCGCTTTAGAAGAGCAAGTAATAAGAGTTAAGAACTAATGAATTACAAAGAGGGATTTGCATCGAAATAACTTTATATCTTCTGTATATTAAAACAGTCCCGTGACTGACTGACAGACAACGCATAATCTAAACCGCTCCAGGTAGAAATTTGAAAGATATATTGCTTAAGATTGTTGTTAGAGCGTTTAGAGGTGCATTAAAGAAGGTTTAAAAATCAACAACTAAATGCATTAAATGCAGTGTTAACGTTTGTATGGAAAATCGTATTCCCTGCGTGGATCAACTTGAAACTAGGTATAGTTTTCAAAACCACCCCTACAAGGGCTACAAGTCAACCAAAGTTTATATCTGAAATACAAGCGGTCAAAGTCGCGTCTAAAATCTAAAAAGTAAAAAAAGTAAAAGTATCTGTTTTTATATTAGATACTATTAGCTTTTGTGAGTCAAAGCATTTGTAACATCCCTGTGAGTAAGGCCAAACGTATTATATATTACGATGTTGCTTAAAAACTGAATTGTATTATAAAAAAAGAAATGTATTTTGTAAATATTCTTTACGTACAAACATTTCCCGGTAGTTGAAGTTTTTAATAAAACAAAAAAAAAATACCTTTTAATAATGTTTAGCAGATGGAGGAAAAATATAAATATTTCATTACCATTTCCCCGCTGTACGCAGAGGCAGCCCTGACGCATTATTTAGATGCTGCTCAAGTACACGCTTGAACTCAATTAGAAGCCAATCACGTGCTCATATCAATCTCGCGGAGTGTTCAGTAAACATGCGCCGCACTACGTTACCTTACCGTGAGCCGCGTGAGAGCCTGCCTCTGATAATATGCACTACCCGCTATAAAATGTGAATTCCCGCTTTATTAAAAGCACTGCTAAGGGTTAATAAGAATATCAATGGTTTATTACCCACAAATATGTGCTGCCGGCCATTTATACCAGTATTACGTCTCTATTAATATTCATCCGTTAATTAAAGCAAATCGTAAAGTGCTATTCGTAAGAGATAAGTTGAAATATACTCTCTTAAGAGTTAATTTCTTTTAATTTGAATACTCTATACACACAACGATATTGCTTGAATTAGTTATAAACGTCACCAATGAGCCCTAACACCACATTGCCTTAAAGAAAAGAAAGTCAAGTGACTACATCCAAATATTTGAGTATTTATTGTTGAAATAAAAGGTGTTCTGCTTCAATGTTCGCTCCGACCGCCTCTCGACGTACACACACTGTTGTTACGATAGTTCAGACCTCGCACACCAAAATTCGGAATTTTGGTGTGCGAGGTCTGAACTATCGTAACAACAGTGTGTGTACGTCGAGAGGCGGTCGGAGCGAACATTGAAGCAGAACAGTGTCGTAACTTTTTCAAACGCCTGCATACCTTCCCAATACGGAGACATGTCATAAAATACTACTAGTACCCAACTGTCTTTCACGAGATTGATTTTGGCTATTGGTTCAAAGTAGAAAGATTGGTTGTTGTTGAATGACGTTATGTTGTAGCTGCAATTTGCAACGCTGCAGACTGGCATAAAGAAGGTTAATGCCATGGCGACATACGATAACTTGAATGATGTTGTCGTTTTAGACTTATTGAAAAAGCAGTATGCGAATTTTAAAGCATTTGTGCGTACAACAGCAAACATAGATGTGGACTCTATCTCAGATAAGTGGGAATTTTTATACCAGAGATGGATCAATTAAATTTCATAATCAACAGTACAATGCCTTCTAAAAACCTACAAGACGCATCAGACTCAGGCGAGATGAAGTCCGCCTTACAAAATCTACACAAACGCATCGACGACATGAAAAACAGTCAAGTGGAAGTAGGAGAAACATTATCCACTCATGACATCCATCAGTATGCAGTCAGCTACATCCTGTAGCCTTATTGTCTAAGTCAACTGGTAATGGACATCGGCTTCATTTTTGACATTTGAAACCTAGCCTGGATTTCGATTGTCACTTTCGTATTGTGTAAATAGCTTATGATTATTTACGGTTTACTCACGTGTATTTTTCGGGATTGCCCGACTAGTTTCGGACCCAATCGGAGTCCTTAATCATGAGCTGATCACGCGGCGAGGTCGCGAGTCGAACTAGCGCTGCACCGCGACGCGTAGCGTTGCGCCCGCGACGAGAGGGGCGCGCTCTGTGTCGGTATTGCTCGTGCATCTTCGTCACTTGTCGTGTCCGTGTTGTTGTTATACTGAGTGCCGGTACATACCGCGCTTACTGTGTCGCCCTCCAGACTTAACTCACTTTTATATGACGTAGACTTCAGAGCTGGTCTCCAGGCAGGTGGCAGTGTCCAACCGCCGTCTCTATTGAAATTCGGATGACGGCTGATTTCGATAGCTTCACGTACTTTTCGCGGCACGAAATATTTCTCCTTCGCTAGTACGGAAGCCTTATCAAAACGCATGAAGTGAGCCGTACCCGAGTTACAGACGTGTTCAGCCACCGCCGACCTAGTGCTGTCCATACTCTTCATACTCCGTATGTGTTCATTAAGTCTGGTTGCGATATTGCGGCGAGTTTCCCCTATATAACTCAGGCCACAGTCGCACGGTATCTTGTATACGCCAGGAACGCCTAGCGGATCCTTGTCCTTCGGTGAGCGCAATAACTGCCGCAGTTGTCCAGGCGGGCGATAGATCGTCCTGATGCTATATCTTCGGCGTAACAGGTGACCTATCTTGTCGGTAACTCCTCGCACAAAAGGTAAAAACGCAGGAGTGCGTTCCGCTCCCGCCGGTCGTCTACGAGCCGTGTCCACCGTACTCAGACTACGAGTGCATCGCCGCCACTGGTAACCGTTGCGCTCTAGTACGTTCTGTAAATGACGTAATTCCGCGTCCACGTACTGAGGATCACACAAACTGAGCGCCCGGTTGATCAGCGTTCTTGGTACAGAAGATAGGTGTGAAGGGTGATGATGGGAGTCTGCGCGTAGGTAACGATCTGTGTGCGTCGGTTTCCTGTACACAGTGTGTGATAACTGGCCGCTGGGCTCACGTATAACAAGAACGTCTAAAAACGGCAGAACTCCTTTGTTTTCTTCTTCTGTTGTGACCTTTATCTTTCTGTGTATACTATTTAGATGCCTCGTAAAATCCACTAGCGCACCTCGGTCGATAATGGCGAAAATATCATCTACATAACGCCACCAGTATCTTGGTTTCATATCCGCGGACTCTAAGGCCTGGTGTTCAAACCACTCCATGAAAATGTTAGCTACCACCGGCGCTAGTGGTGAACCCATCGACACTCCGTCTACTTGCAGGTAGAACTCACTCTTCCACAGGAAATAGCCACTTTTAAGACAATAATTTATGCACTCAATATATTCAGTGGGTAACATAGCACCATTTAGTTGGGTTGCAATAATATTAATGACCTCTTCCACTGGTATATTGGTAAAAAGTGAGGTGATATCAAAACTAACCATTATCTCTGTATCCTGTAGCTGCACATCCGCTAATAAGGTGACGAAGTGCCTTGAGTCCTTAACATAGCTACTCGATTTTCCGGTGTAGGGTAGCAAGATAGTAGCCAAGTGACGCGACAATTTATAAGTAGGTGCGTCAATTTGGCTAACTATGGGTCGTAACGGCCAATCCGGCTTGTGGATTTTTGGTAATCCGTAAATCTTGGGTGGTGTAGGGTTGTGTGGTCGTAAGATTGTCACCAGCTCCTTGTTGTTTAGACCTTGTAACAACTTGATGACTTTATTGGTCACCCTGGCTGTCGGGTTGTAGGTAACTTTTTTGTAAACATCTGTGTCGCTCACCAGTTGCGTGATTTTATTATTATACGCTTCGGTATCGACGACAACAGTTGCGTTACCTTTGTCTGCTGGCAACACTAACAGGTCCGGATCATTACGTAAATCACGCAAGGCCACGATATCCTGGCGGCACATATTGCTTTTTGGTGGCGATGATTTACGTAACAACGATGACACATCCTGTCGAAGACACTCGGCATCCCCGTGCGGTATTCTGTTACGCACGATCGTGTTCTCGATATTGGTGATGATGTCCTCGATCGGTATTTTACGAGGAGCCGGTGCGAAATTGAGTCCACGGGATAGGACTGATATCGTTTCCTCAGGCACTTGTTTTGAGGATAGATTGACGACCGTTGAGGCATTATGATTGTCATTTAAATTTGCCTTATCATAGTTATGTGGGTAGCTTTTTCTATTGTCTATCAAGTTCGCCAATTTATTCTGTTGCCTACTTATCGTGTTCAATCCAATGGTCTCCGTTCGACTATGCGTCATCGCATCCAGTACATTCCACAAATCCGCATCCAAAAACCCCGATAACTGAAGATGTAACTCGTATACGCACTTATTTGCACACATTAACTTACGACGGTAGTCCGATATAGCCCGGCACAATAACTTCCTACTCGCGACACTAAAGAAAACATCGTAATCCCGAATGCACTTTATGGGTTTTATTTGGGCGAACTTTGGCACTACACCATGGTCCCGACACTGTATTAGAAAAAGTAACCCGCACTCGAGTTTCTTACGTTTTATTCTTAGGCGCGTAAAATCCTTCACTTTATTTAGCACTACCGCACCGTAACGGTTTACTATATTATTATTATAACTTTCGTGAGACACATTCATATTTATGATTATTTACGGTTTACTCACGTGTATTTTTCGGGATTGCCCGACTAGTTTCGGACCCAATCGGAGTCCTTAATCATGAGCTGATCACGCGGCGAGGTCGCGAGTCGAACTAGCGCTGCACCGCGACGCGTAGCGTTGCGCCCGCGACGAGAGGGGCGCGCTCTGTGTCGGTATTGCTCGTGCCAAATCACCGCCGCGAAATTCAAACCCAGTGAATGAATGGAACTTCGTATTATGGCTGATTTTGGTATTGTGTAACGCCGAAATGAATTTCAGTGGCAAATTCAAGCCCATGTGAAACGTCAGATGAAGCAGGGAGCTCATTCGAATCTTGTTTGAAGTGTTTTATGTGTTGTGTAAGTTTTTTTAAGTATTTTTTTTTTATCAAAATAAGAAAATTGTGGTGAACTTTGTGTTTGAAGCGTTGGAATAATCTCAGAAGTAAGTATTAATCATCTGAACACCCATACTTGAGTAGATAGGTACCTACATTCATTTCGGCAAAGAAAATACAAAGCATTCTCTCAATCAAATTTCTCCTTCCCAATTGGGAAAGAGTCATGCCTCAAAATATTTCACCTAAGTAGGTACTACATGTGTGTATATTGAGAGCACAATACACTAGTTCTGTTACACATAATTGTTTGATTTCAGGCGTTATGGCGCGAGCCATTTTGATGGCAGCCGCGGAAGAAGAGCGGCTAAAAAAGCTTCTGCGTTTAGACCGCAGAGTCTTGCGGCAGGCCAGCAAGCCGCTAATGTTGCCGGATAAAGAATTCGTGGCACATTTTCGTCTGCACAAATCCCAGTTCGAGATGCTCTGTGCAGATGTTATACCGCTCCTGCCGGCATCACAGCGCTCTAGCGCTGTGCGGTCTGAAATAAAGGTAGTAATTTATGTAGGTATATTAAATGTTTTTTATATAAAATAGATACTTTTGTGCGTGCTTGCAGTCATTTTATGCTATACTGCTTTGCAGGTATTAGCTGCCTTGGCATTTTATGGTAATGGCTGCTATCAGAAGAACGTGGGGGCGTACTACCACCTCGGTCTGTCCCAAACGGTGGTCTCAGACAGTTTGAGAGATGTTACTGAAGCTCTCAACAACCCCACTCTTCTGAGGAAGTACATTCACTTTCCTGTTACAAGGGCAGAGCGTGAGGCTGTGGCTAGAGGGTAAGAATTTCTTGCTAAATAGCAGCACGCAAAATTACCTAACAATAAAAAATCTCATGTTTATTTTGGTTGCAGATTCATGCAGAAATTTGGTTTTCCTGGAGTAGTGGGGTGCATAGACGGCACACATGTGGCTATCATTCGGCCACATGATAATGAAGAAATTTATTTCAATAGAAAGCAGTACCACTCGCTAAATGTATTACTCGTAAGTTATGATCTACCAAATCCACATGCTGTGTTTGCTTATTAATTATCAAGGTAGGTACATAATTATGCTAAAGGTGAACGAAAGTGAATGATTGTTTGATTCTTTAGATATGTGATGCAGACCTACGCATCCTGCATGTCGATGCATCGTTTGGGGGTCAAAGTCATGATTCCCACATATGGAATAACTGTCCTGTTAAGGGCCTCATGCAGGACATACACAATGAAGAGGAAGTGTGTTGGCTTTTGGGTAGGTAAAACAATGTTTCGCAACAAAATAGGTATACCTAGCAATATCGTAATATAAGTCAGTAGTCTGTCAATGCATACCTATAGAGTATAAAGATAAATAAAGAGTTACTTACACCATTTAACCGTTTAAATTACAGGTGATTCGGGGTACGCACAGAGGCCGTGGATGATGACGCCCATCCTAAATGCTACCCCAAACTCGCCAGAAGAACATTACACAAACACACATGTTCGCACCCGAAATGTGATAGAGCGGTGTAATGGCGTTCTAAAAACTCGCTGGCGCTGCCTCTTAGCCCACAGGTGAGCAAATTGATCAATATGGAGACGGAACAAGCAAGCAGAGCACCGGAGTACAATTCGTTATTTTCTTTTAACAGGGTGATGCACTATACAACCATCAAAGCGGGCAAAATAACAAATGCGTGTGTAGTACTGCACAATCTTGTAAACGACGCGCGCATCTCCGTCGATGAGGAGGAGATGACACGAGACCGTGCGCACCAACCCCCAACACTGCATCATCCCTCTGAAGGTGTACAGCGGGAAGTTGATGGAGGAAGGCAAGCCGTTGTCGATAGATTATGGAGGAGTCGAAGATAAAAAAAATTACAATGTAATGTGCAAAATAAAAAAAAGAAATAAAAAAAATAAGACTGATGAAAATGTGAATTCAATTAAATAAATTTTTACACGTTACTAATTAATGATCAGCATTACATCACATGTCATTCAATTCTGGGAACAGCGTGACACGTGATGGATGGTGATATAAAATTAAAGTTGGGGGTATATGTAATGTTAAATTATTAAATTTAAAAAAGTAACAAGAGGTTGCCGAATAGAGCAGTCTTTCGCAAAGTGGGCGATAACCCTTTAGGGTATTTATGTTCTGTGGCGATAACGCCCCCCCGCGGGCGCTAGAGGCCTACAGGGGGGCGTTAAAGGGCAGTAAAAGTAATGATTGCGATTATGATTTTTAAGATTAAGATGAAGGTTAAGATTTAAGATGTCGTAATGTTAAAAAATTTAGGGGGCGCTAGAAAATAAATGATTCTCAAAGTGGGATCGAACCTCTGGACCAAGGACCTCTTGGTAGTTATACTGTGGGTGCTGATGTGGAATTAAAATACAGAAATCAATAACACATGTATAATTTACAATATAAAATTTGTCACATAATCGCGAACGTGACGGTAATACGGCCGCGGTATGTACTGCTGGTCCCCCAGCATACCAAGTAGCTTGGCGGCGGCGTCGTCGTCGAGCGCCTGCGCAGCCGGCACGTGGTGGCAGCCCTGACGGCGCACAGGCACCGGATGATGCGGCATGCGGCACGCGCACCCAGCGAGGTGGCGGCGGCGTCGTCAGCTGCGCCGACAACTGGCCAGCGGTGGCGTCACCGGCGGTCGCCCACGCAACTGCCGACCCCGGGTGTCCTTGGCATCGTCCCGCGCAATGATCCACGGGACACACCGCTACGGCGTCCTACGGTCCCGGGGGGCGAGCGGCGAATCGAAGAAGTGGAACCCACGAGTACAGCGAGGCAAGATGTTTATACCACGTGTATAGTATATGTATACATATAGTAAAAATGGTTACTTATCTACTATATTAAATATAATAATTATATTTATACCACGTCAAAGGCGCTATTGTTTATCACAAGACAAGTCAGTTCCAAAATACAGAAAAGTACATTGTTAACGCATAATCATTAAATATTTAATGTTATCGATTGCAAATCAATCGATACTTTCTGCAATACTTAGTTCTTATTGAAGTACTAAACAATTTAATAAGTTGATTAATATTGAAAACAAATGCAATAGATCGAAAGAACTATTTTTGCTGATTCCATTAATACTAATATCCCGGTATCTCGTACTGTATTAGCAGAGATACAAGCGCGAATACGTTTCACAACAATGAATGCCGTTGATGTTTCATTGTATCAAAAATAATGATATTTACTAACTTGTAATGCATGAATGATGCTGACACTATGGTCTTAAATCATAGGATTATGTGTAATTCACATAATTAATAATAATTAGTGGAATACAGATAACCTATATTAAGTAGTTTGAAAAAAACAAGAAAATGAGTAGTATACACTACATTTCTTGTTATGCACTGATATTTTTGGCTTTACTGGTTATGTGCAGTAACCAGCAGCTCCTCAATTCGCGCCACGGAGCGCTGTATCTCTGCTAAGGTGGCAACCATTGCCTCTAGCGCTCGCCCCATCTTCTCTTCATTTGCCAGGTGGCGCTCCTCAATCTGTATTGCCCACTGAGGCACATCCGCAGCATGTGATGTATCTGTAACAATTTACAAAAATACAGCTTTGGAGGAGGTTCTGTCCAGCAGTGGACACTAATTGGCTGTTGATGTGATGTGACATTAATAGTGGTACGGGACCCTAAAATCAAAAGTAAATTAGCCATGAATAAATTTTTACATGATCGCCTGCGAGTTGGGGCCATATGCGGTGGTGGCGTCGCTAACGGAACGGTGGCGGCCGATGTTGACTCTGAAAAGGAATATTTATACTGTTCAATACGAAAGATAAGATTTTATCATCCCAGTAGATGAGATCATATGAGAATGTAATGTATAAAATTTTAAGTAGGTAGTAGACAATTCATTTTATGTAACAATAGGCATTCCGACGACAGAGGCAGTAGACATTAGACAGGCAGCCAGTTATAAGACACCAATCTTTCCAAAGAGGAAATACATGCTGTGCCGTTCCTATACAGTATTGGATAAGATCAAGGACATGATAAAACACCAGAGAGGGAAAAGTCCTGCTCCATGGAGAGGGCAGGCTCAGGTCCAGGCGCAGGTACAGGCTCAGGCACAGGCTCAGGCACAGGGGCAGAGGCAGGCGTGGAGGCAACGGCGGTGTCAGGCTGTGTGCGCTGTAAAGTACATTGTAATACTAAGTAAAAGTTTGAGTTAAATATTCTACTTTGATGTTATGTTGGTTCTAGACATAAGCCTCCTTTAAAAAGTGCCATGACAAACAGTCTTTAGAAATGCTACCAACTTTTTGCTACTGTTTAACATATTGGTCCTTTGAATGACATGGCCCTCCAACACTACATCACATATTCATGATCATCCTTTGAAAGAACCTTTATTCAATTTCAATTCTTTATTGCAATCCATAATGTACACAGTCATACAGATGGTAAGCATTAAATATGGAAACAATTATGGACCCTGTCGGGCACAGCAAAAGTTTAAATAAGTAGGAGAGAGGAAGAGCGCTTTAATAATTTTTCTTATTACTAAATATTTAAATTATTTCTGATACATTTAATTATTATAAATATTTTTTTCACTTATACTTTCACTTATTCTCTGAATACATATAATATGTGTAAGTTTATCTATTTATTTATTTGCTATATTAAATTAGGTATATATCATTGTTTAGTTATTGTTCGCTTAAACATTTAGTATTGCAATTTGTAGGTATATGTAATAAAATGATGTATTACAATTAATACGTTTTAATATTTATTTTATTTATTATTTAGATTATAAATTATTATGTTCATATTTTAGGTAACTCATTTACTTTTGTTATTTTACTTATCAGTTAAAGTTATATTTATTTATTATTGAATTTATCCGATAGATATTCATCTATTGTGTAATAGCTTTTGTTATTTTCTCAATAGTTCTCAGTTCTCTGAGCTAAAGGGCCTGCCGGTCATCAACTGAACTTGGTAATCCATTGTTGCTACATATGTCAATTCTTGTGATTTTCAATGATTATTGAATGTAAATTCTTTTCAGATAGAATAATGTCAAACAAAAAAATACAAAACTAACATGCAGAGTGACTTGCACCGATGTATTGCCAATGACTGATGCGCTCCCCAAGACTGCGAAAATTCGCTCCTCCATGGGGGTCAGGTTCCATTTTTTGCTGGGCCCTCCGCCAGTTCCTCTCCCATGCTCCCTAAGCTCCGTCACCTTCCTCCGCACCCCATATTTTTTTTCATTCCAATACTTACTAGCATAAAAAGAGTGCGTGCAAAAGCTTTAAAATTAGATGGTTACTTAGCATTAGTGACAAACATTCAAATTTACAGTTAAAAAGTACTTACATCTCTCCACTTGGCACTCGTGCGAGTGGCGCCAGCCCCAACAGCATTGAGAGTAGCTGCCAGCTCCTTCCAATGCTGTTCGGCTTGTTGTTTCGCCAGTGGGCCGCTATTGGCAAGGCGGCCCACTGCGAAACCCCTGTTTTCTTCCATGTAGGAAACTAGTAGTTCCATCTGCCTGTCTGACACTACTTTTCTTGCTGGCATCCTGAAATAGCCATATTATCATATTATCGCACTGTTGTGTAACAACATACTTGATAAATTACCTTTTTAAATAAACTTACTTTGAAATAAATCTTCAGCAAAAATTTTCAAACAGAACACCAAATATTTGATACAAATTATCCCGCGAACTTTTGACAACTCCAACAGTGAGTGACATGAGTGAGTTTGACAGTTTGTAGAAAGAACACTTGCGTTTCGTTACTACTTTTTTATTAAACTTACGGACAAAATAAGTGATTAAATTGCAAATAATGACAAAAATAATGCACAAGCTGTGTTTTGACAGCATAATAAATATAATTACCGTTTTTGCAACTATTAAAAACTACTACTATTAAAAAGTACCAGTGGTACTATTGGTAGTCCGACTTGCATTAACAAAACGCATGAAAGACCGAAAATTTGGAAATTGGATTCACATGAATCATTCATTCCGAAACCGAAGCCCAGTTGAATACCTTAGACAATACCGATAACATTCTGACTGGGTCGACCACTGGTAATCGACTTCAAGTTCACTGGTAATGGATTTCAAGTTAGACAATAAGGCTGCTGGTCGGCGCGGGGGCGCTGGCGGCGGGAGCGCTGCTGTACAGATGGCAGCGGCGGCGTGCGCGCGGCGCCCACATCACGGCAGACATGGAGCTTCAACCCACCAGAAGTGTTAGTGATGTGAACGTCAATAATTGTGTTAGTGTTAGTGCGCGGCCAAACATTAGTGAACGTCAATTTAGTGCGTCACGTAGTTATGACGAATTAAACAATCCAATGGTGAATAGGGCGTGTCCTCGCGTGCCTAGGAATCCTTTAGGAGCAACAAACTCTTAAGTTAATTTAAAATAATTTTTACTTTCTTTTACTAACATTTTAATCTTAGGTTGATGGTGTGATTCTATGGTGGTAATAGGCTGGCTACAAGGCGATTCAGCACGTTGGAAACCTTTTGTGGCTAACAGAGTTAACGCTATAAAACAGATAATGCCAGCAAACTGCTGGCGATATGTGAAATCGGGTGACAACCCGGCCGATTGCGCTAGCCGAGGTATAACAGCGCCCCAACTACTGCAACATCCGTTATGGTGGAAGGGACCAGCATGGCTAGCGTCCTATGACGTGGAAAAGGAACAAAAACAGCCCTTATACCCAACAGAGGAAGAGATGAAAACGATAAAACTAGTTAACATTGTTCAAGACCTTAACAGTAATAGTATTATAGATAATTTATTATTACAACATAATTCGTTTATAAAAATAACTCGTATCTTAGCATGGATACTGAGGGCATTGACGCCAAATTCGCAACGTAAACATTTACCGAAGTACCTACCAACAGCGGAGAATCCAAGTAATAAATTTCCTTATTTTTAGTCAGTAAGGACTTTCAACATCCTACTACAATCCTATAACAATGTCGAAATTCATTGAAACCAAATTCATGTCAATGGAATCAAGTACGAACACGAATCGCTCACGAAACATTAACAATCAACATCAACACATTCAACCGAAAACAGTGCATAATGCAATGTACAGTAAGCCTAAAACGACAACATCATTCAAGTTATCGTATGTCGCCATGGCATTAACCTTCTTTATGCCAGTCTGCAGCGTTGCAAATTGCAGCTACAACATAACGTCATTCAACAACAACCAATCTTTCTACTTTGAACCAATAGCCAAAATCAATCTCGTGAAAGACAGTTGGGTACTAGTAGTATTTTATGACATGTCTCCGTATTGGGAAGGTATGCAGGCGTTTGAAAAAGTTACGACACTGTTCTGCTTCAATGTTCGCTCCGACCGCCTCTCGACGTACACACACTGTTGTTACGATAGTTCAGACCTCGCACACCAAAATTCCGAATTTTCGAAATTACGCGACGCGTGATCCGGCTCGAAGGACCAAAATATTTCGGGGTACGAAACGAGGTGTCGGGTGTTATCGAGAAGAAACGAATGTTAATGTTGAACACTATTTATTATTATCGTCTCACACTCAAAATGTTCTTAATGTTAAATGTTATATGAAATGATGATGTTACATAAATGTTCTTAACGCGGCTACTAAACTGTTAGTTGAATACACCCGGCTAACGCGGTAGACAAAGGTGCACTGAACTTAATATAAAATACTAAGTGATAAAATTAGGTTCCCGCGTCACGCCGATATTGCAAACTAAGGTGTTCGGTGAAAACACCGAACAAAAGGCCTTGCTCCACATTAGGATTTCTCCTGCATCGTAGGTTCGTTTACAGAGCCGAATCGAACATGCACGAACACCCAGACCCGGAATATCTAATGGGAGGCCATACGAATATTCTTCAATCAAACCCGGGAACCGTATCGCAGTAGCCAATTGAGCCGTCATTTATTGAAGAAGCGTGAGAACTGTAAGCTTGTTTCTCTTGCCTTTTTAGCCTCCATCACACATTATTTCACAAATTAAACACGTCTCCCCTCGCCGGAGAAGCATCGCGTGCGAAGCGGTCTAATGCTATCGGAAACTGTTGAGGGCACTGAGGCACTCGGAACAAACGATTACGAAACAAAACGTGTTGAAATGAAACATTCTGCAGAATATAGTAGTGATCTCTGAAAGCGTTAACAATATGTACGCAAGTATACAAAAGCCTATTGCTTTATAAACTTGGTCCCCGAGCTGATACTTTGTAGCCAACTTAAGATTATTCTCCTCTCTAGACGACGCAAAAACTAGGTCGACTTGAAAGCCTCCGTCGAAACGGTTCGAGTTTTAACGCGAAAAAGTGGACTTTGTTTAACACAAACTGATTATTTTCTCTTCCTATATATTTTTGTTTGTATAGAGAGTCGTTATGTATTTTGGGCATTACTTTGTTTGCATGGTGCCCTTTATGAACATTAGGTATTGTATGTACTTTTTGGCCTTAGAGCATATACCTATTTTTGGCAGACAGAGTAGAAGAAGAAGACGTCACGTGACGCGTCATACACACAAAGGATTGCTATGCACCGCGGTTACTATAGCTTTCATCTCACGACATTTATAGTTTCATAGAAGCTATCAAATTTTGTCGGTGCTCTCAATAAATAGACAGCTACAGTTAGTAAAGAACTCGATACCGCTCTCAAGCTGCGAGTCGCGTGCTGCGCCGGGAGGAGGAGAAGTTACCAACAATGTCTTAGTACCGGAAGCGTCCTGTATTATACCGCCGCGACGTCTTTAATTACCAAAGAGGAAGAAGTGCACTTTATTTTACTAGCGTATTGTACCTAATTGTTTATAAAATGTATCATATTTACTATCTTGAGATTTGCGACGCTAAGATACGTAAGATTGAAAATTTTGGTCGTATGTCTAGCTGAATATTATCAATATTTCGAGTGTTCCGGTGTTATGTGGCGGCAGAAGATACGCCCATTTTGCATAGATATCGTAACGACCATTAATTACTGTTTAACTTTTCAATAGTATTTATGATAATGATGGATTTGGTGTTCAGTGAGATCCACGTATCTATACTTTATGTATGTATACGGCGATGGTCAGAATCGGTCCGTCAAGTTAAATTGGTTGGCAGGACCATTTTAAATAATTCCAAGTGACGCGTTGACGAAGGTCGGTTGTGTCAGCTCACATCCAGTGATCCACTCGTCATTCACCACTAATTGTTACTGAATATCGTGCTTGTGTGCGGCCACGGAATATTAAGGATCAGAGGAGACACTCCTAGCGGCTGCTGAGGCACAAAGGCCGTCAATTACTGCTACACAACACACAACTTCAAATCGTATTATGACTTTTAGGTTTAAGTTGATGTAGATTGTAATTACCTACCGTCAAAATCGAGTAAATCTGAATTCACTATAATCTTGTCATTATGTATTCTGCGATGTGGGTTGTCCTACGCGTATTTATTGAGTTTTTATTTATGTATGCAGGCGGAGCGGAGTGGTGTGGAGCGGTGCGGAGCGGAGCGGTCGCCAGCGACATGCCCCCGCCGCCGCTGCCGCTGCTGCTGTCACTCCTCGTTATAACACGTAAGTACACACAGCGGAACAACGCCACGTTGATGTTGCTTTCAGACTAGTGCATGTTTATGTGAAACGCAACATCATATATTATATTCTAAAATGGTATGTTTATTTGTCTTTATCAGGTTGTAACTTCTCACTGATATGCGTCAATGTACTTTTTTGTAATTTACTAGTAGACACACAAAAAATAGATGCGAAGCGCATTGCGAAGCGAGCAACAATGACGGCGACGTACTCACTCAAGTATCAATCACTGTTGAACGGGAAATGCTTGAACGTGGAAGTGACTGCGCGCTTCTTTATTAAAAACGTGACTGATGACGTTACTTATTGCTGGTTTTAACACAAAATTACTGATTTTTGGTGTCCACACTATATTTCCCTAATTCAGAAAAAGACAAACCGTTAATTGTTAACAAAGAAACATTTACAGCGGCTTGTTTACAAGACCTGTCAAAATGTGTGGTATGCGAGTTGCCGTATCGTACAGAACACAAACACAATGTCTCTTGTCTCTGCGATATTTCATCGTACAGTATATTTAATTACATTAATCTTCATTGTATAATGGGGAGTGTGTTAAATCGTCATGCGAGAGTGAACTGTTAGTGACTGGCGAAGTGTGTCCCCGTCAGCCGTCACTACTCGTACTGTGAGCACGTATGTACTGCGCTCGGTGTGTCCCCGTCGTGACGCGTGACGTCACACGGCTGCCGACAATCCCGCACCTTTTCATGTTTCAATTCCGACTCCCAGCCCAGGATCCCTTTACGAGATATTTCCCTTTCCGGGTGAGAGCTCGTTTCGCCGGGATTTTCATATTTTCTCTCTTGTCCCAGATTGGTTTTGTGACAATGCGAGCGCTGAATATCGTAAATATATAAAATTACGCTTAATTTGGCACGCTTGTCACTTTGATACCATTGAAAGCGACGTTAATTGTCACACAATGATTTTTATTTGTATTTGTTGCCATTTCACGTGCAAACTGAAAACAAAGGATCGACATTAATGAATAATGACAAGGAAAGTCGCGCGTCGCTGTCGGACGCGTTTAATTAAAGTGAGCTCGACTACTCGATAACTTTTTTCTTTCCAGGGCGGCCGCCGGAGCTAATTGTAAAAGTAAAACAGAAACTAATTCTAACAAACACGTGGCAACAAAGTTAACTGAATTACACATTTGAGGAGGATTCTGTAAGCCGGCGGCGGCAGCGGCGCAACTTTTACAAAGTAGTGTCGGTCGCCGCTCGTCGCAGCCGATCGCTCCGGTCCGCCGCGGAACACCCACTCTTTTTTAGGTCAAACGGTTTTAAAACTGAAGTTGCGCTGTTAGACTTTAAGTGGCTTAAAGTTAGTCTTTGTTTGTGCGCGGAATCCCGCCGCTTCCCATTCGGACTCGTATCTTGGGATACATTTGTGATTGTTGCCAGAACTTAAATAAAAAGAAAAAAATACTTTTATTGCTTTACTTCGTTTCAAGTTTATATTTACGCAAACGCTTTCATTTCATTACCATAACTTTATACAAAGAGATATTATTTTACGTAGGTATCTACTGAACATAACTGAATCTAAATTTGGACCGGGGCCTACCCGCGACCAGTTCGCACGTGTCAGACTGATAGGTGATCACAGTATGTTATTATTAGCAGATAGGAGAACACTACTGCCAATCCCCAATCCATTAGCCACATTTTACGGCACCCATTGTTGGAAAGGGGTAGGTAGGCTTATTCTTTGTCGAGAACCATGCGGTCGTCTGATTAGATTTTATTTCTTCTTTCCTCTAAAAATAAGAAAAGACCTATGAATGACTCTGGCGATTTCTAACGTTGGATGATAATAATTTACTACGCGAAAATTGCTTAGTAGTAACAACGAGTTCCTTTAAACTCTCTCAAATGTTTTTTGCTAAAGAAACATACTAAACGGATATTACGTAATTGACCCCTAACAATTGTTTTCACTACGAACGTAAATACAAACGTCATAAAATAAACAAGTTGCCTTGTGTGCGTTTAGTGGCGAGCAGTGAACTGTCCATGCTGGGGCCGTCGTTTGTGGTGGAGCCTCCCTCGCTGGTGCAGTACGCGGCGGGCGCGGGCGTGCGCGTGCGCTGTGCCGCGCGCGCTGACCCGCTGCCTCAGCTCAGCTGGGTCGCCGACGACGGCACTACGCTGCACGACCAGACCGGCGTCAGGTAACTTTCTTATTAACACGTAAAAGTTCTCTGCCGTCTGCACCCGTCTACCTTACCATTATCACTACGCACTACGCAAATATTGGCCATCACAGTGATATGCCGCCGAGGAGATCGGCGGTCTGGTTTTGCTGGAAACGAGATGTACATACATCGGACATCGTATCTATATTTCAGTGGCGAAGGGTGAATTTTCTTAAAAGGGAAGCCTGGCCAAAAAATGCTTACCTTGCTCAAGTGTGATGCGTGAATTCCGGTAACTACTCGTACTCGTTTCGAAAGGGAAGCAGATAGGAATCGAGTTGTATGGAGCCTTCGCCACTGCTATATTTACTGCGTGTGTGACAATGATCTTTAATTTTCCGGTCTCGAAAATATGACTTTTTGTAATCGATAACTTTGTATACTTGTCCACACAAAGTTCCTTTTATATGGGAAAGTGTTATTGATTTTGTATTATAAATTTTTCATCCCTCATGCACTGAAAGTGTCATTGTTTACCTCAAAAGCGGCGAAAAGTGCGTCTTTTTTTTTCCCTAGGACAGAAAAGTAATTTTAAAATCTTACTAAGATTTTCTTTATACTCTGCCTACTGAGTTTTCTTCGGTGGCAATATAATTACTGTATACAAGTACAACCTTATTGTTTTTTTTTTAAATTCCTACCAACCATTACAAACCATTTTCGGTCGGGATATTAAATAACCATTAAAGAAAACCGAAAATTAAACGAATAAAACTCGAAACTGAATTTTGTTTAATCAGTATTGATGCCTGAGCTTGGGGATGCTTGTTTGAATGATACAAAGATTGTGGTAACTCAGAGTCTGTATTTCACTTTCTACAAATTGTTCTTAACTGTTAAAATGTTATCCTAGATGAATGTTGAATGTTAATGAGTGCACCCGGTAACGGCGAAATATACACTAATGTTACTTATTACTAATATGATAAAAATGCAATACGGCGGCGGTCAATGATCTAATTACCGCATCGCGCATGTTAGGAATTGCTTACATAGATAATATAAGTGTTCGTACCGAACAATCAGAGTACAAGGCTGTATGAATTTAGGACCTTCGCCTGCCAACGTTGGCTAGATAACAATATCACGACAACGACCGATTCGTCGGAGTATTTTTTGGTATGATTGCATATTACATGTGGTTAACAATTTACTTGTTATCTCATGATGGGATTTTTATCCATCACCACATTGGATACATAAAATAAAAATGCAGGCAGCACGCACTACAGTGTCACATGTGTTGTCACTTTAGTGCGTGCTACTGCTACAGCACACAGCACCAATCTAACTACCTTCCTAGACGAAATGCAGCCGCAGGTATAATAGAATACAAGCATGTGAATAACAAATATTTAACATTTGAAAGGTATGCTTATTCTGTGCACGATCTAGTTGGATGTGTCCGTGGGGAGCGCGGCGCGGCGCGAGCGTACAGCGTGCGTCTACTCGTATGCAACTGTGCGACCAGGGACCACGCGACATTTTCTACCATTTATGCAATACTACCTTACCTATATTATACTTATGTATTAAATAAAAATGAGCATAGAACATAATCCGCAATAAAGTCTAACGTAAACAAGTGTTTTAGAATAGAATATACTTTATTGTGAACCAAAATTGTAACACAGCTCTTATACAACATCATATATGTATTGAAGGGTATAATGGCGGTCTTATCGCTGACAGCGATATCTACCAGACAACCTTTGGATGAACAGGAAGACAATGAATAAGATAGAGGGGGTAGTTCGTGGTGTAGGTACTCCTGCAAAATATATACTACACACAATACAAACGTGTTGAGAGAAGAAATATAAATGTGTTGAGAGAAGAAATGATCTTTGACTAATTTATACGTTTTCATGGGCAACATTACTGAAACATAAGTTGTAAATCATTTTGTAAATTGGTTCCAATTAGGCCCCACCTAATTACTAATTGAAACTCGAGATGGTTAATATTGTTGAGGGTTTTTTCTCTCAGGGCGATAATTACGTGAAATGACAGCGATTATAATATTCGTCGGTTGCGAAGTCTCCACGACAAAACGGTCTCATTACGAGGCTCAGGCAAGGCGGTCGCGGCAGCCTCTTCTTGTCTTTGTGCTGCGAGTCTGTGATGCTCCTCGCGGAATCTTTTAATTGTTTCATTATTACTCCGCTTTTCAAATTTGTTCTCGTTATTTTTGTCATCTGTATTGTCCCGTTCTCCACTTTATGACTCTGTATTTCAGCCCAGAAATGTACTGTTCCAATCGAGAAACTTCATTCATATTATTTATAATTATTTGTGTTTCATATAGACGAATATACAGTAACGGAACGCTAGAGATGTTGCCGTCGGGCGCATACGAGGCGGCAGCGACGACAGTGCGGTGCCGCGCCGCTAACGCACACGGCGTGGCGCTGTCACGGGATGTCACCCTTCAACCAGGTCAGTATATAAAATTTTGTCGTGGTTCCTGATTTGTTTTGATAGTGTTCGATATGAAGGTGTCGTGTGCGTGTAGTGTCTGACGCGGGGTGGGAGGCGGTAGCGAGCGCGGGCGCGGCGGCTGCGGGCGGCGTGGCTGCCGTCACGTGCGGCGCCACGCGCGACGCCGCGCTCGTCACACCCGCGCTCTGGTACCGCGGCGACACCGTGCTGCACATCGACCCCCCCTCACCAGGTAACAACCACACTACCTCTACAATGCTTTAGTGCTTTACAATTAAAGGTCTGCGAGGTCCATTCGTGCTTTCTACATTTATTGGTATGTGAGACTGAGCTGAACATGAAAAATCAAATTATACCTACCGATAAGCGAGATGAACCTAAATATAAACTAAACAGGATATGATAAACTCGAAATCATATTGGGAAACAGAAATCACAAAATCATCTGATATGGAATACTAATAATTGATAAAACTACTAAATTATAACATACCATCATTATCCACGATAAAACCAATACAACAGCGTTTACCTAATCTTAATATTGTTCTGTGTCGATAAAGTTTTGTTCAAATCGTTGACATCGTCTCCGTACTCCTCTCAGCCACCGGTGTTGTACCAGAGCCCCTCAGACGAAGCCTACACATCTCACACATGCATACATATCGTCAGTGGAAAGGTAAAAAGACTAAAGCGCCAATATACCTACTTTACAGGAGAGCGTTTTAAAGTATTTTTTTGGCGAAAAAAAATCATTACAATGTTTCTGTATGAGGTATCTTAATGAAACTTACATACCAATGTTATGTGATTTTTTGCTATTTTTTGGTTTTTGAATGAAGCTTCTATCTCTACTGGTTCGTGAGAAAAATGTCGCTTTAGTCAATATCAACTAATCATTTCGAAAAACTCGGTAAGGTCAAAATACTAATCCACCCTAGATGATTTTGTACCCACAGTCAAAATTACTAACAAGCCATCAAGTACTAAAATATAACCAAGTAAATATACTTATGGTTCTATGTGTTGCATAAAATGGAAAGCATAAATCACTAACAAGAATATTTACCTTTAATCTTGTCCAAGTAAAATTACTTACTACTAATTAAATACCATTCCGATTTACAGACACAGGAGAGTAAAATTACTAAAGCCCAAAAAGTTTCATGTTAGTGGTACCATTCCTACTACTGAAAATTATGTTTTTTTTAATTTGAATGTTATTTAAATACTAGCATGTAATTTTACTTAGACATAAAAAATTTTTTGCGACGTTTCGAGATGTGAAAAACCTTTAAATACCAATGCAGACATATTGTTAAAACCCAAACAACGGATTTAATGATTTTATGCAATACAGCCACGTCGGCTGCCCCATGCAGAAATCCAACCATTCAAATTTTTTATTGAGGATGTCGGCAGATTTAGTGTAGTGGAGAACCGATCAGGATCGAGTATGATATATTCTACGGCTAATGTTCCTTGTGGTTTTGATTGACCTTAAGTCCTCTAAGTACATTGCTGAAGAAATCACTGCTGGGCTACCAGGTGAGGAGAAAAGGTCAAGTAATATCCCAACTCCTTTACATGGTTGACCCAAAACTGTTTGCCCCCACCGATTTGCGTCTGATGGAGTTACTGAAGGTAACTGAACTCTTCAGTAATTATTTCAGTATGGAATTTGATGTGGACAAATATGCAGTTATGCATGAAACGTGAGGGAAGATTGTGGGATCCTAGGGACTTAAAGTAACTTAGATCCCACTCCCCAAAACCTACACAGACTTGGGTATATCTAGGTGATAGGCATTAGGGAGACCGACATGAAGCAATCGTTGTGGGAGAGCTTCAGGCCGCCTGAATATGTTCAGAAAAATCTTTTATTGGGCGGAAGCAAGGTCTGTAACGGTTGGGTCATGCCCGGTCTTGATGAATCCTTTGGCATAGTCAAGTGGACTTCAACGGTTCTTGAAGCCTTGGATAAAACATCCGTGCACTGCTGATTGTCTATCGAATGCATCACTTGCGCTTATCGGTGATGTGGCTGTATATTCCTCGGAAGTGATATATGTATAGGGATCGAGAGTTTTTAAACGCAAATACCCCACACAACCGCGAAATGTACAGTTTCAGCGAGATGTGATCACCGTGAACAAGGAACTGACCCCGCTCTCCTGGGCTTAAGAGACTGGCGCAAACCTACAATACATAGCACCAATGAATGACCGGAAAAAATTATGGCAAAGCAAGCGTTCGTATCTAGCTATTTTTGCTAGACGACGTCGATGGTCTTGTATGTGCAATTGTGAACGAAGTTATGATGACGAACATGTACTGGAAATATATTGTGAAGGATAGAACGGTTGACATTGTCGAGCATGCCACCGTCTGGGAAAACGGCGAGTATTTGCACAGACATAACCTGGAGGCCAAAATTATTCACCAGCAACATGCTCTGAAATACAATCTTGTTCCTACATCGTGTACCACACTTTAAGTATGTCCGACTCAGTTCTTGAATCGATCTATCATCAACCACCCACAGGACTGTTGTTCTCAAAAAGCCTGATTAGTGATCGGCCGGAGTGTCGCACAATGATTGTGATTGTTGTTGTTGTGTCTCTCATGACGAAAATTTCGTGAAACTTGAAAAAGCACGAAGCACACGAGGTTGTCAACATTTAGGACGTAGATTCAGCAGTCTGTGCCGATAGTCGTTACGGCTAATGGCATTAGGCCATTAGTCAAGAGCCTCGATCAACACCGCAAAAGGCTCTCCGTAGGTGGCTAAATCAGGCTTGATACAGTATGCGGTAGTCCCTGATACAGCACGCATTGTGCAAAGGTTTCTTTTTCTGAAGCCATGACCACAAGTTGCACTCGCGCGCACGAGCCGTACGGTTTTTTTTTTGAAGGCTGGTTTAATCAGGATGGTTATAGGCTGTTTAATGGAAATCAGTTCAGCCGTTTCAAAATTATCAGCTCTGCAGTTCACAGTTGGAGTAGAGATTTCAACCAAACAATAGATATCCATTTGACTTACATTGCAAACCTAGTGACAATAATAGTAGGGTACAATTTTTAGGGGAATTTGGGTTTGGAAGGTTGTTAACACTTCTAACTTCGAAATAGCTAATAATCAGGCAGACTCAGTGATTTTAACAACAAGGATTTTGAAGGTGGCTGGATTATCCGCCCTCCGCAATGACTAGTTGTAGACCAATCGTATTTGAGCTCGCATGACTCGTTATGGAAGGCAGCTTCTCACCGCAATAATAATTAATAATCGGTTACAAGGATCGACAGCCACATTACAAAGACGGGGGTATTTTTAAATTTTAAATATTGATTTAGTGGTGATAGATCGATCAGAGCGTCTCACAATGATTGTTGATATCACTGTTTCGCATGATGAGAACCTCGTGAAAACTGAGAAAGATAAAGAAATGAAATATCAAGACTTGGCACACGAGGTTGTCGACATGTGATATGTTGATTCAGCAGTAATTGTGCCAATAATAGTTACGGGGAATGGCTTAAAAGACAAGAGCCTCGACCAACACCTAAAGAGGCTCTCGTTGGGTGGCTGGATCAACGGTCTGATATAGAAAGCGGTACTTCTCGAAATGGCGCGTATTGTTAGGAGGTTCCTCTCTCTGAAGCCCTGACCACCGGTAGCTTGGACCCTGTTTCCGATGCCGGTGGGATACATTTTTTATATTCATGAATTTTTTTTTAGAGATATATTTAGTAATGAAAATTGTAAGTTAAATTTAAGTATCATTTTTATGTTAAATGAGACGTGCCTTTCGCACTATTTAAATAAAATCTCATACTGGCTACTAAATAGACTTCCTTATTGAATTTAGGGATATATTTTTTTACTTAACCGCCATTCATTACAAATATTTGTAAAACGATTTTTACTAAAACGCCAACAATACTACGACACAATAATGCAGATTTACTAACTAACCACTGAAATGGATTTAGTCTGAAGGATTAATTACTAATAAACATTATTTAGCTTATATGAGAAATCGAATAATACTGATAAGGCATCGTTTCTCTTAAGTAATTAGACAAAAAGTATTTAAGCGACGTCAACCTTTAAAACATCGAAAAAAAGTCGCTTTAGTCACTCATCAATGTACTTACAGGCAAAATTTTGGAATGCTAAAGCGCCAAAAAAGTGCTCAGATCACCACGAGACCTAGACCAATCGACGCAGAAAAAAAATTGCAGTCGAACTGTATATATAACTCATTTTGACCAAAAGTGGCGCTTTAGTCTTTTTACCTTTCCACTGACGATATACACTTCACATGCTACAAAAAGCCTCCATTCTCAAGACCTGCCGTATCACCCGGAATTTTCTGACATATACACTAGACACCTATTTTTTTTATACTTCCTGACTAAATAATACAATGATAGTAATCTGTAACTTTACCACTACAGGGCAAAGGTGTTTTCTCATACGGAGAAGTTTTTTCTTTGTCGGAAGTGGTGTTATCTAAGAATGTGCATATGAGCTTGGAAAAGTCACATTGGATCATGTCAGTTTTTGAACCCACCACCTTGTACATTACCTCCTCCTACCAACACAAGAAGTAGGTATTATTGTTAAAGAGAAATATGGAATCACTGATTGAAAAGGAAAACTGGATCCGCATGACCGGTTATAATTCTAAGTTCCGATTACAGAAAAATGAATGTAGCAATCTAGCTGAACGGGTGCTGGTGGAACATTTTCCTTTTAATAAAGGCGGGGAATTATCGACGCACATAAATCGTGGCGAGCGCTCTTGAAACGGAAAAACGTCGCGGCGGAGAGCGGCGAGCCGACGCAAATAAATCTATCATCGCGCCGCCCGCGCACCTCGCCGCCCCCTCCCCGCCACCCGCGTGCTCCAGCTTATTTAACATCTCTTTATTAATTAATGCCGACTTCCTGCGATGGTTCGCGTTACTAAAGGGAATAAGATTTTCGCTCAACATTGTTACTTTCCGCGTACTTTACATTCGGCGCAGTGTTTAATTAGCCTTATAGGTATAATTTTCTGCGGATTACTTTAATTTATTGTATTAATTAAAACCCTAGATAAGGAAAAAGTCAAGAGCTTCGAAAAAGTGGCGAAAATGGCGCCGTGCTCTTAAGGAGCGGTACTTGGTCCCATATTTATATCTTGGGCGGAGTACCTAATGTTAATTAAAGCAATATCTTATTTGCGAGAAGGCGAGCGGCCACTAGAGCGGGTACCCACCCGGGCGGAGGGGGGTGTATCTCACGAGTGACGCTGACGGATGGCGGGCAATGCGAGCTGTTATAATGGAGCCGCTAAGACACTTGTGCACCGCGTCGCTTCGTCGATGATAATTACCAGGGACCGAAAATACCTAATAATTGCGGTACCGGTATAGCATAATAAGAGGGTACCTTAACAGTATAACGGTTATTTTTACTTTGGTAACCGATCCAAAATATGAGAGTTACCTTCAATTTTGGTAACCAATGAATTTGTTACCGTTTCGTATTTCCGGTACTTTTATCTGGAGTCTATAAATTAAATGGCTACCGGTAAAATTTCCGTTACCGATTTGTAATCTATAAAAACGCGACTGACGGCGCCGGCGCAGGGACCATGCTTCTCGTGGTTTTGTGCACGACTGATATGTAGGCAGGTAGACAATGGTGCCGCATCCTGTACATACGAACGTACACGTACGTTTATTACGGTTACCGGTATAATACCGGTATCAAGGTTTTTTTTTAATGTTACCGTTATGGTTACAGGTAAATTAAAGAGGGGTTGTAACCAAAAAATATCTGTATTTTTCATAACGATTTCGGTCTCTAGTACACACCTACACACACCGTTCGTCTTCGCTAACTAAACGCTGTGGTGAACTTGAGTCCTTTGTTGGATTACCTGATCTTATCATTTGGTTAATGCACATCTGATTGTGAGAAGTAGCCAATATATTTTATCAAGTTTAACTGTTTTCATGAGGTATTGTTTTATGTAAGTAAATCTTTGTCAGCAGTTAAATTACTCCAGATCTCACTCATGACAGCGTGTTTTCAAAATATTGTTTCGTAGATTGGCAAAGTCTTTTTCTTTTTCTTGTGTCGGCACGAGCTATATGAAACGACTCATGACGTGGTGAAAACATTAGCCAGTCAGCGAGGTCGGTCGCGAAGCTAACTGTCCAGTGTGCGCCAGACGTACCCACTTAAGTATCATTACATATGGAGGCTCTTTTCATGCACCCCAATCAACAGAAGACAAAAGTTAATAACACTATAACAATTAAATCATAAATCATGTCATAAAAATGACTATGTACTTGTAGTACATGTACATTGATGGATAGTGACGCTGCCAGCTACGTTATTTTAAAACATGTAAGTATTTTTGATAAGGTTTAATGGGTCTTTCAAATAATAATGAATTCAGTCACTCATGATCAAAACATAGCGTCGTACGTTGAAATCTAGTTTACATTTTGAACTCGGCGGCAACAAACAAAGAGCTTTTGTGTTTATGTGGTTGAAGCCAGCAGCTCAAAGATATTTGAATGTTTAGTTATTATCAACACGAAGTACACGTTGCGGTTGAAATGTGCGCCTGCATCCACAGAACTTACTGTCCGCGGTATTCACTGAAACACTTGACGTCCCCTACTTTATGTAGGTACACAAACACACAACCAACTGCACGTGTGTGTTGGGTTCATACCCATACACTCATTTTTATGCCTGTTATTAATACAACTTAGATAGTCATAACCGTCTGTGTGTTCATAGGTAAGAATAGAAATATTATTATTTTCCATTCTATCTAGGTAACTTGTAAATATAAAAGTAGAAATAATCATTGACTCAGTTTTGGCAAATATACCTACATACTGTATTGTTAACCAACAACAATAACGGATAATGTGATTGTATAGCTGATACTGCACCTAAAACAGTAAAAATGTTGTGTCAATACAACTTCTTACCTTTGTCCTGATTTGACAACATTTTTGCGGTTGTTGTGTGGGAGCGGGCAAAGTCATTGAAAGTTTAATAATGTAAATTCCTTAATAAAGATCGACTTTTCATTTTTATGTTACTATTTAATCATCTTTTCAATATGGAATATGTCAAAAATACAGCCTGTATGTAGGAATACAAAAATGTTAAGTACCTAAGTAAATAGTTATGTTCTGGTAGTTTGTGACGCATGGTCGGTGTGGGTTGTGACAGAGTCGCGGTACATAGTGGCGGGCAACACGCTGCTGATCCGCGAGGTGAGCGCCAGCGACGCGGGCGCGTACAGCTGCCTCGCGCGGCACGCACTCACCGCCACCACCAAGCGCGCGCGCCCCGCACACCTCACCGTCACCCGTGAGTCACGCACCCTGTGTTCTTTTCAGTTTACATTACTAAATGAATGACGTAACACTATAGCTGAACCCCGTTTAACTTGGTGATGCAAACGCGCATGTTTTTTTTTTGTGTGCAGCGGTGTCGTCGTCGTCAGCGCCGCGGCTGGTGGCAGCAGGCGGCGAGCTGAGCGTCCCTGCCGGCCACCTGGTGTGCCTGCCCTGCGTCGCCTCCGAGCATCCCGCGCCGCACTATACGTCAGTTACACAACACTAAGATTTTTCTGCATCATCGGCGTAGCTACAGAAACAAACAGACTGAAAACGAATTATTGCAAACCATCATACATCATACGAATATTTGTAATTATAAATCGAGCAAGCTAAAATGTCTGTAAAGTTTAATTGTTCAGACTGAAAGTTTTGATGGAACTGCCACTTAGTTGCAATAATTCAAACTATAAGGTACTAACTGCAGTGTGCTCTATAATACAACAATATACCTATTTTGATGCTCTAAAATCTCTCTCAACAGTTACCTTTCCGCAATAGTAGATAAGATCAAGTTAGCATTAAATTGTCTGGAAACAGTAAGTACGTTATAGATCTCTTTTTTGGTGCCTCATGGTCTTCGGCATTTTGCGGTGCATTCGAGGTGTATATTATAATGCAAAGTTTGAAGCAGGTAATGTTGTGGTAGATGGTACCGCGAGCGCGAGGGTCGCCTGCAGCCGGTGGAGCCGTCCCCCGACAGCTGGGCGTGGGGCGGCGGCGCGGCGCAGTGCGTGCGGCGCGCCGGCTCGACCGCCGCCGGCCTGTGGATCTGCAAGGCATACAACGTGTACGGCGACGCCACCGCGCACACCACGCTGCACGTGCACGACACGCTCAGCGTCACCGTCACACCCACAGTCGTCGTGAGTACCTCTCTGCTATATTAACTGCGGGACCATTCAGAATTAATCCTTCAAAACATAACCTACCATAAACATAAACCAAATTCTTCTCGACACTCAGCTGATAAAGCTGATTTTCGACAATACGCCATACTAACCTAACTCGGTTTTACATCAATGACTCACTGTGTATAGTGCGTCCACTATAATCGTTGTCGTGTTACCGGCGAGGTTAGTTACACGACGTACAACTTGTTGGGACTGAGCTTGGTGGGATGGGATGTTACGCATTGTTATGAGGTAGTTGCGTGTGCAGGTGGCGGACACGGGCAGCTCTGTGCGGTTCAACTGCAGCGCGTCGGACGGTCGCGCGGCGCTGTCGTGGCTGCACGACGGCGCGGCGGCGGGCGCGGGCGCGTCGCTCACGGTGCGCGGCGTGACGCGCGCGCACCGCGGCGTGTACCAGTGCGTAGCGCGCCGCGCGAGAGACGCCGCGCAAGCCGCCGCTGAACTGCGCCTCGGGGGTGAGCGCATTCACACACTCATCATTTGCTTCACTTATTTGACATTATGTAATTATATTATCTTGACCACTTGCAAAAGTTTATCTATGCCAAGTAACCGGCACGATTCATACTAAACTTATCCAGCCGGTAACCGGTCATAAGTTACACAATTGTTTTATATGTGCTACTAATACATATAGATAGAACCTGTCATGGCAGGCATTAGAAATCAGTTTCGAAGCTACCTTTTTAGTAACTGTCGATTAAGTTTCAAATAAAAAACTTTGTTGCAAGTTTGTGGTCAGAGCAGTCCCGTAGTGAAGTGGCTATTAATACGTCATAAGTAATCAACTAGCTAGCGGTCGTCGTCGCGTCGCTCGTGAATCAAGTGCCGCCGCCGCCGCTCCGCCCGCCGACACGTTTGTCACAAAGTGCGACTTTTACCTACAACTGCTGCACTTTCAGATTCCCACTCTACCCAACTAATAACTAAGAAGAATTTATTTAAACTTATGAGAAACATGTAGTTGATATTCAGACTGAAGTCTATGTAGGTACTAGTATTAGTCAGATGTAGTGTTCTCTTAGCGGTCTGTGTACTTTTGTAAAATCTTGCACAAACAACTTATTAAACTGATCAGTTTGTATACATTATATTACAATCAAAGCTTTAACTTCCAAAAAATCTAGAGGTTAAATTGTAATATGCTTAAAAAAAATGATTGACACCATTATCTGATCCGTACTGAAACCTTTCAACACTTATTTTGTCACGACTTTGAGGAACTAACGAAAATATCGATATCGGTTTATTAAATAAAAGCGTGGAAAAAGTGATTTTACGATCGAGTGACGTGGGGGATGTTGGAGACACATGGGGGCACTGCGGGGAGGAGGAGGGGGAGAATAGGAACACAATCAATCTCAATGTAGTGTCGTCTGAACTGGAGTCGGAATCAATCAGCGATCGACATTTGTTGAAACGTCCTCGCAGCCATTGTGCGCGCCCGGGGACCCACACAATGAGACGCGGCCACACCGGGCCACAGGGGCAGACAGGCAGGGGCTCGGGGGGGGGCGGTAGTCCTCCAGCCACCGATATTATAGCATCGCTATTCAATGGCATGTCTGAAGAAAATCACAATAATTAAAGTCAACACACAATGTGTTTACTTCAGAAAATAAAAATACACCGACGACGAAAACTCTCCCACAGAGTACTTTGGAATGTTTCTTTTGTATATTATTAAAGTTAAAAGAAATTGGGTAACTGTACTGAAAAAATACGATATTTATAAAATTACAATAGATGTTTTCAAAAATGACTGATAAATATACCTCGTAAGCTTCGGTATACGGGTTGTCAGCATCAAAATTTGATATCAATTACGGATATTTGCGGCTTAGTCGCAGCTGAAGCAATCGAGCGACTGACACATAGCGGGCGCCTCAAAGGACCTGCCTCGTACCGTCGGTCACCGGCGCCCGGCGCCCGCCGCGAGCCGCACTCGAGCGCACAAAGGACGCCCGATCACCACGTCGCATACACCGCATACAATGTACACAGTACCGCCATATTATTATGTTACTCACACCATATCGAATTATTCAATCAGTGTCTAGAGCGGTATTGTAAAATACCTATATTTCAGCGTAACATTGTATCCGCCGGACAAAACTGCTCATAATGTTTAGCAGTATTTGCTAGTTAAACTAATTGTTGTTTACGTTGAGTTGTTTTATTATATAGCGCTTACGATATCATGCTGTTGATGATAATAATTGTTTATTATGGTTCACTTTCAAGTGTGAAACATGAAACATCGTTAATGTAATCATCGTAACCAGTTACCAGTATAATCTGCTGATACTACAAAACCATTACAATCTGCGAGATGAATAGAATACAACAAAGGTATGGTTTAGATTTCAATCCAATTTGCTCGGAGTGATCTGCCATGCGTAATGAAATTGCCGCTCACCCGCACATCAACACTACAATACAGTGTCGGCTAGTGGTAATTTCAACTTTGTTCTTGAGAATGCCTCAGAAAAGGTCAACAAAGTCAATTTCGTAAAGAATCATGAATAATTATAATCTTTATGATACTATTTTTTACTGACATGCTTTAAATTGAAACTATAATTCGAAATTATGCATGCAATCATGTTAGTCCTTTATCTAATAATCTTTGTCCTGTTATACATTAATATGTACCTAATATTTGCACGCCACACGCGGCAGAATGTGATGAGACCATTTGTTTAAATTTAAGACCACGTAATGTACCAGATTCTGACAAACTAATGATTATGATTATGGAGGCAAATCTGTATCGGTGCTTAAACGAGCGATGAGCGGCTACAACCGCGTAGCTAGCTGTAGCTGCGTGTCGTAGCAACAGCGCGCGGTGTTGCTGTTTTCTATGACGTTAGTTATGATTGTTTCATATTACACGCCTTCCTCCTGTCGTATCTGATGCTAACACATGTTTTTATTGTGAATTCATAACTGTAAATTGTATCGCTTTCAATCAGTGATCTGATCACAGTATTACGTGCTGTAAGGCAGCACACTTTGCTCTCGTAACACTCATGTCAACAACACAATGTTCCATCTCCGCTTCAGGGCGCTCGCTCTTTGAGGCATTACCGCATTAGTTAGGATTGCTATATCAACTGTGTGCACGTACTGCGATTGCCGGGTAGAAGCTTTGCATCGATACCTCAAGACGACCGCGTCGAACGTTGCATTATAAGAGCAACTCGGTGTTGAAGTAAACACAGCTCGTGTTTAGACACGCGCCCCGTATTTTCGTGTAACAATCATCCTACTATGCTAAACAAATTGTATCTGTAACAGTAGCTTTATTTAATATTGAGCCAGTTGTAGGAACATGTATGAACGTTTCTGTAGGTAATTCCAAAAGTGATTAGTCAGCGTTCGGGCAGTGTGTTCGAGAGCACAGTGGCGGTACAGGGCGGCGCGGCGGCGTGATGGATGTGGGGCAGGGCGGGCTCCGCCGCATACATGTCAGTGTCAGGCGGCCGCACGCGCCGCTCTATCTCGTGATCACGGGAGCACACTCGGCTGCCGCTGGTGTTACGTTTCGCACATTTTTCACGGTGTATCTGCACAGACGATCTTTATGTGACTCCAACCGACCGCCGCTCGTTAATTATTATGAGGTTTTATTTTACCGACCTTCCTCTTTGTTTTAAAGCAACGTGAAACTGGTCGTTATCTCCGTTGCCTTTTTAAAATTACTGCTTGAACGACCTGTAATTTATAATCAAATTACCTGAGGGGATATTTTATTATTCACTAGCATCTGCCCGCGACTTCGTACGCGGATCCTGTTGCTTATGCCAGCGACAACGGGGTCGTCAAAATCGAAGATCTGAAACGTCTGATGTCGAATTCTAAGAGCCTGGGGACGGGTAAACAACGGGATGCGCGAGACGATTCGAGACGTTCCAGATCTTTCATTTTTGTTAACAGGAAATGCCCATCAGACTAAACAACTTTTGCTAAGACGTCATTCCTATAAATGTTATAGTGTCGATGGGCTTTGGAGTTCCACAACAGGTGTTCCAGATCTTCAAATTTATTCTCACAGCAGAAAATGCTCTTCACGTGGAATAATTTTTGCTATGACACCATTTTTATTTAGCTGGTTTGTTGCGGTTCTGCATCAGGTTTTCCATTTTCCAAAATAAATTATAGCCTATATGTTGCCCAGACTTAATACCTACACCTACAACAAAAAAAACTTCTTCCTGTAATTCCGCAGCGGCTCCCAAGGGTACACTGAATTAACAATAATATCTATATCTTTATCTATACTTCTTCTATACTAATATTATAAAGAGGTAGAATTTGTTTGTTTGTTTGTTTGTTTGTTTGTATGTAGGAGGTAATCTCCGGAACTACACATCCGATTTCAAAAATTCTTTCACCAATAGAAAGCTACGTTATCCCTGAGTGCTATAGGCTATATTTTGGGATCAAAAAATTATAAATTAACGCGAGCGAAGCCGCGAGCAAAAGCTAGTTGCAAATAACTTTAAAAAAAATTCTTTATAAACTATATATTTGGGGTTTTTCCTTCAGAAGCTAATATATAAAGACCGGAAGCGTTGCTGACTCTTGAAAAAGCAACATAAAGTTGGCCATGAGAAAAACAGCTGGTTGTCAGGTCAACACCAGCGGCTTTAAGCGTCTGCCCTTCTGACTTGTTTATTGTCATGGCAAAGCGTGTAGTCACAGGGAACTGTGTGCGCTTAAATTGAAAGGGGAAATTGTTGGGGATGAGTGGTATGCGCGGTATGAACACAGCCTCACCGGCACCACACCCAGTGAGGATTGTAGCAACAATTATATTACGTTGTAAAGCGTTGATAATAAGACGGGTTCCGTTGCACAGTTTTGGCGGAGTTAAATTTCGCATCAGCATTATGGGAACACCGACTTTTAGTCTTATTTTATGAGCAGGGAGACCACTCGCTGTAAGTGAATTGAAAAACTAAACTGGGTAATTAGTGGCGTCGTCCTGATCGACAACACTGTCAAAAGAAGTGAAAACCACTTCATCCCCTACAATATCCGCCAACATTTTTTGATTAATTTTTGCAGCTTGATCATTTTTTGGGGTCAATATGGCGCGTTCGCATAACCATGAATTTTCTTATAATCTAAGTGACTGCTCCCCTGCGTTACCGGGTAGGCTACCGTGTCCCAAAGATAAATGGAAAAGGAAATTAAACACTCAAATAACATAAGCTCGAAGGCATGTTTATACGATAAAATAAAAAAAAATGGGAGTTTTGGCCAGTAGAGTTATATTTTCAATGATTTAGCATCGTCATCGAAAAACAGTCCTAAACTGTTACCGCCTTCACCGCGTGGAGGTACTCCAAGCTTATGTTATTTCATAATTATACAGTGAAATTAGTGATAACTTTGATTTCCACATCAGATGTTTCTGATCTTCGATTTTATAAGTCAACAGGAAATGCCCATCAGACCGAACAACTTTTGCTAAGACGTCACTCCTATATGTGTTATGGTGTAGCTGGGCGCTTGGAATTCCACAACAGGTGTTCCAGATCTTCATTTTTTATACGACAACAGAGAGTGCTCATCAGGCCAAACAACTCTTGCTAAGACGTCATTCCGATATATGTTACAGTGTAGCTGGGCTCTTGGGGTTTCACATCAGGTGTTCCAGATCTTCAAATTTATTCTCTCATCAGAAAATGCTCATCACGTGAAATAATTTTTGCTATGGTACTATTTTTGTTTCTCTTATAGTTTAGCTGGTCTGTTAGGGTTCTGCATCAGGTGTTCAAGTTTCCAAAATAAATTATAGCCTATATGTTGCCCAGACTTAATACCTATACAACAAAAGAAAAATCATTCAAATCCGTCCAGTAGTTCCGAAGATTAGCGTGTACAAACAAACAGACAAACAGACACACAGACAAACAGACAAACAGACAGACTTTTTTTTTTGGATTCGTTTTCTATTACTGTTTCTAAACCCCCCTCAACTATTGTTTTTTTAATATATTCAATGTACAGACACCGTTTTTTTACTGTTTTATTATATGTATAGACAAATTTATTCTCTCATCAGAAAATGCTCATCACGTGAAATAATTTTTGCTATGGTACTATTTTTGTTTCTCTTATAGTTTAGCTGGTCTGTTAGGGTTCTGCATCAGGTGTTCAAGTTTCCAAAATAAATTATAGCCTATATGTTGCCCAGACTTAATACCTATACAACAAAAGAAAAATCATTCAAATCCGTCCAGTAGTTCCGAAGATTAGCGTGTACAAACAAACAGACAAACAGACACACAGACAAACAGACAAACAGACAGACTTTTTTTTTTGGATTCGTTTTCTATTACTGTTTCTAAACCCCCCTCAACTATTGTTTTTTTAATATATTCAATGTACAGACACCGTTTTTTTACTGTTTTATTATATGTATAGATTTTAAAACATTTATTAATTATAACCTGACTAGACTTGTTCCGAAATCCTTGATAAAAACTAGAACTGTATTTGTTTATGCATATCATGGAATAAAACTTGTAAAGTTACGGAGGCATGGTGGAAAAACGATGTGTAGTGTTCCACTGTAGTGTTAATTTGACTCGTAAAAGAGTTTGTGATAGATTTATTTACAGATATAAAAATCATTTATTACTTATCTGATGCAAAGGGTCTCCAAATATGTTTCGAATAATAGATTCAATTTAGACGTGTTAGTCCGGTCAAGTTAGCCCAAAAAATAAGGGTAGGTTAACAGAAATTCGCATAGAGCTGAAAATAGGTACGAATGTTTGGAACACTATTATAAATGAAATGTAAAAAGTCCCCATCGATACCACACTTGCAAAAAAAATATTTCAAGGTCAAAGTTCGCTAATATGGGTTTTTTGCGTTTTTTACCCAAACGGTAAGTTTTATGATAAAAATAGGTCAGATAAAAATTGTAGATTATGCAATTATCTATAAAAAATGTCTACAATTTTTCTCCTAAACGTCACCGTTTCTGAGATATAATGGTTGAAAAAGTTGTATCCTTCAGAATATGCGTTTCCACGCCACCTGGAAGGTAGTGTACTTGGCGCGTTTTTTTTAACGTGGTTTCCCCGATAGGCCTATCCCACAATCTATTGTGATCCTGTTTAATTCAATACTATTTCAAAATATGTAAAAACTGGTACTATTGGAAATGATGAAAGCCGTGTGAATTGTAAAAAAAATAGGTAAAATTATCCGTCTCATTCATAATCATCTGATAATTCTGCTTCCTCTTCTTCTTGTTCGTCTTCTTGTAGTTCTTCTTCTGCTTGTTCTTTCTTCTTTCTGCTGGGTGTAAGTAAATTGTTCTAACTGTTGTGAATGATACGCAGATTTGACCAAGACTAATTATTTATTTCGGGTAGTACAATATTACATATTTATTCATGTACCGACATATACACAATATCTTCCCTCAAATATTTTTAACAAGTTATACACTATATCTTCCCTCAAATATTTTTAACAAGTTTTATACATCATGCATTGACCAAGCCACTTACATACTACACAGATATTACATTTATAAAAACTATAACTATCTATTACACAGGTATAACTTAAAGAGATACGTAACACATCATTTATTTATTTAATAAAGAAATATGTAACTAATATTAACATAATGCCTACTGATTTATACAACTTAGAACAATTGAATAGGTAAAGCGTTTTTTTTTTTTTTTTTGTAACTTTTTTTTTTTTTTTTTTTTAATCTGCTTTTAATTTTGAAATAATTTTCCTAATTTTTTGCGTGCTATGACAGCCGCCGGTCTATGAGTACGCGTCTGTGCATGCTCACTTGGTTCCCCTGACAAATTATCAGTCTTTGTTGACTCGACATTTTTAAACTTCCCTGCCATAGAAATGTCTGAACCTTCATGTTCACTTTCCGCACTGGACCACTGTTCATCATCATTGGTAAGCTCATTGTGCTGTTCTATTTTAATTAAATGACGCCTATTCCGCCTGTAGCGCCTACCCGTATCATCTGAGACAAAATATGACCTTGGTTGCGCTGCTTGTGATTGCACCCTTGCTCTTTTACGTTTATTATCACCATTGAGCATAATTACCGTGTCTCCGGTTTTTAATGACGGTAAAGTTCGCGAATGCCTGTCATAATACTGTTTGCTCAGCTCCTGCTTAACAACTATATTCTGATAATCAGCGCTGTTGTCACGACTAGGTGCTAGTTTTTTGACGTGAGAAGGTAGCCTACTATTAAGTCTACGTCCCATTAATAATTGCGCAGGTGAACTGATATCATCACGTGGTGTGTTCCTAAAATTTAACAACCCTAAGTAAAAGTCAGACCCTGATTTGATTGATTTAATTAAAATATTTTTTATTTTATTTTTATTTTTTTATTTTTATTTATTCGGGAAAACAAACAATTACACATTAAGAATTACAAAAAAAATAGGATACAGAAATGATACAAATGTGAAATCAACCACGTTCTCCACAGATACACAATGAGACAATTTGGTAAATTTTAAGACTAGCGTTGTAAACAATAAAAAAGAAAAATGTTAATAGTAAAGTATCAACAAAAAATAAAGCTGTTAGTAGTGCCGCATAAGTGGAACAACAGTGTCACATTAATTTTTTAATATATTAAGTAACATGACTCTAAACTTTCTATGCGGTAAAGCAAACAGATCCAAACTGCAGAAATTCTTATTAAAGTTGCTCGCAAGGCGACGAAGAGGTGCACGCAAGCCGGCATTTGTACGACTGGAAGTAGTGGCGAATACAGGTCGTGCGCGCACCTCGCGTCCCTGGCATGTTCTGGGAACTATATAACACAACTTGTTACTAATGTCTAAACAATCATACGAGTTATTGCATAAGTCATACAAAAATGTAGTTTCAAGAAAAGTACGCCTTGAACTCAAAGAAAGAAGATTATATTTTTCAAGTAACTCATCATAAGAGAGATAACAACTTTTTAAGCAGCGATAATGCATAGACTTCAAAAATTTACGTTGTACGCTTTCTATACACTCAATATATTTATTGTAATAGGGGTTCCACACCTGTACTGCATATTCTAATTGAGACCTAACTAGTGATCGATAGAGGTTTAAATATGTACTAGGATGCTTAAATTCTGCGGCTGATCTCATTACAAAGCCGTACATGCGATAAGCATTATTAACAATTTTATTAACATGTGCGTCTAAGTGCAGTTTACTGTCAAGTAATATTCCCAGGTCGCGGATCAAATTCTCCCTTGCCAGAGTTTCACTATGTATTTCATAAGGATATTTAACTATATTTTTATTTTTAGTGAAGCTAATACAACAACATTTAGAGATACTGAGCTGGAGTTTGTTTTTATTGCAATAATCTGCAAGACGATTCAGGTCTTGTTGAAGCAGTTGACAGTCAAGCATAGTTTTAATGGGTCTAAAGACTTTAAGGTCATCTGCATAAAGTAAGAATTTAGAGTTAAGAAAGCACATGTCAATATCATTGATAAATATAATAAATAACAAAGGGCCCAGTATCGAGCCTTGAGGCACCCCTGATGAGACAGCTATGGATTTAGAATGGAAACCATTAACTACCACTTTTTGCGTTCTATTTGTAATATAGGAAGTAAACCATCGGAACAAATCCCCACGAATGCCGTTAAATGCTATTTTGCCCAAAAGTAATTTATGATCGACCTTGTCAAAGGCTTTACGGAAATCAGTATAAATAGAGTCCACCTGTACACGAGTGTCTAAATTATTGAATAAATAATCCGTATATTCAATCAAATTAGTAGTTGTAGATCTTTTCTTGACGAACCCATGCTGTTGCTTAATAATCTGATCATGAATAATCGGATATAGCTGATTGTGGACAAGCCTCTCGAAAAGCTTCGACAAGATTGACAGAATGGAAATAGGACGGTAGTTCTCAATTTCATATTTTGGACCAGATTTATGGACAGGGGTGATATTAGCTCGTTTCCACACTTCTGGGAAAGTTCCTTGGCTCAAACATCTATTATAAATAATATATAGTGGGAGACTTAAAGTGTCAGCCGTATTTTTAAGGAAGAGTGGCGGAATACCATCAGGTCCCGGGCCTTTAGAACAATCTACGGATTTCAAAGCACTGTGTACTTGTTCAATACTGATCACAAGATTGCTAACGAGACGACTATTCTTAGCATCGTCGAAGGTCTGCTGCTGCACATTGTTGAGAGTGGAAGGCTCATAAACAGAATAGAAGAAGTTTAAAAAGAAGTTACAGATTTCATCTGGATTGTTGGACGACTGTCCCTCGTAATGCATAGTTGAAGGAATGGAAGCTATGGATTTACGGTTCGATATAAAAGTCCAGAAATATTTAGCGTTAACTTTTATGCTATCCTCAACCGACTTTATGTATAGGCAATAACAAGTCCTAGATTCAGTATGAAATCTCGACCTATAAAGTGAAAATTGTTCGTAATCTGATAAATTTTGATACGCCTTCCATTTATACCACGCTTTAGTTTTATTTTTAAATATATGTATCAATGAAGGTGAAAACCAGACCGGATACATAGAAGACTTGACCGATGTTAAGGGAACTCGAGATTTAATGACTCCAAAAATAACTTCATAAAATAAATTTACTGCATCTTCTGCAGACTGCCCCTGTAATAATTCGTCCCAGTTAACCTTTTCCAAATCACCATTAATTTCTTCGTAATTCGCCTTATAATAATTGTACCTCTGTGTAGATTTACGTGTCATGGCTCGGCTAACTAAATTGAAAGAAGCCAATATACATAAGGGTGGGTGATAAGGGTCTGAGATTAATAGTGTGTCAGTGGGTGTTATCACTGAACACTCATTATTACTGATCACCAAATCCAAAATCTTTCCGGTCGAATTTTTTATATTATTGTACTGGTAGGCATTAAAAATGGACATAAAGTTACTTATGTGTCTACAAATTGGAGAGTTGCTGCTACTTATATCTTGTATGGCAGAACATGAACCTCCAGTAGCTAACCAATCAATGTCGGGGAGATTGTAATCACCAAACAGATAGAAACTTTCAACACTTCCACTCTCAACAACCGCTTGCAAAAGTTCCAAATATGCAACGTAAACACTTTCGGGTGTTTTTGGTGGAATGTATGCTGAACATATGATGTCGAATTTCCCTCTCGTCGCGCTCGGTATACGCAAAATGACATGCTCAATGTATTGGTTTAATAAGATAGTGGAGTCAATTGTGACAGATCCCAGTCCCTTCAGTATCGCTATAAGAGTGCCACCACCATCCTTCTTTTGAGTAGCCTTGCGATCCAGATGTATTGTTTGTACAGTTCTCTCACTGCGACCATTAGATTGCGGATAGTGAGGAGAGGTAGTAATATGATCAAATCCCCATTTATTTTTGAAATCTGCAAATTCTTTAGAAGCGTACGCTGGTCCGTTATCGCTTACCAGCTCGCTCGGAATACCATGTCTTGAAAATTGATCCTTCATTGCAGCAATTACCGCTTTACTACCAATATTTGTTAGTGGATTAACTTCTACAAAATTCGAAAAGTAATCCACCAAAATGAGAAAATACGTCTTACCATACTGGAATATGTCGGATCCTACTTTAACCCATGGCATGCTTGGTATATGATGAGGACGCATAGGTTCGCGGGTGGGTCGCGGTTTGCGCTCCACACATGACGCACACCGTTTTACTACATTTTCAATGTCACGTGACATTCCTGGCCAAAACATCACCTCACGACCATTACGCTTAAACCTATCAATACCCATGTGCCCGTCATGTAAACGATTTAACATATCTGCTCGCAAAATGCGTGGAATATATACTAAGTTATCTTTAAATAAAATACCATCTATATGTTCAAAACTTTGACTGTACGTCCACTGTGCCCGTACACATTCCTCAGCCTCGTATTTATTTCTGGGCCATCCATTTTGTATATAGTTTATTATTAATTGACACTCACTATCTTTAGCAGTTTCTTCTCTTATTAAACGCATTTTAGTATCACTAAATCTCACATTCTCTAATAAAAAACACGATTGCTCCGCGATTTCCTCTGAAATACTTTCCTTAACCGAATCCGTCAATGCAGCCCGTGACAATGCATCAGCAACGTACATATATTTACCTGGTTTATATATAACCTGAAAATCATAACCCTGTGTGCGCAGCATCATGCGCTGCAGACGAGCAGGAACAGAATCAAGGGACTTTTTAAACAAAGCTTCTAGGGGCTTATGGTCTGTTTCTACAGTTACATTCTGCCTTCCAAAAACATATTGGTGAAAACGTTCTACAGCAAAAACAATAGCTAAGAGCTCCTTTTCAATTTGTGCGTAACGACACTGTGTATCCGTGAGGGTCGCCGAGGCGAACTCAACTGGCCGGCCGGCTTGCAACAACACGGCGCCTAGTGCACGCGAACTCGCATCAACAGATAAGAGAACCGGTTGGCGCACCGAATAAAGTGCTAATACAGGCGCATCGCACACTAAATCTTTTAACTGCCTTACAGTTGACTCGTGTACATCATCCCACAACCACTCAGTATCCTTTTTTAACAGAGACCTCAGTGGTGATGCCACTTCAGAATAACTTGGTATAAATTTAGATAAGTAATTCACCATGCCTAAGAAACGCTCTAAAGATTGTCTATCACAAGGACTTGGCATGTCCTGAATGGCTTTTAATTTATTTTTATCTATACACATCCCGTCAGCGCTAAACGTATGTCCTAAGTAGCTTACTTCTTCTACACCAAATTCACATTTATCTTTATTAAAACGGATACCTACTTCTCGAGCTCGGTCGAGTAATTTCTTCAATCGTACGTCATGCTGTGATCTATCCGAACCCCAAACAATAATATCGTCTACGAAGGAGTCCACACCCTCCAGATCCTCCAGAATTTGCCGAATTTTAGAATGAAAAACCTCTGATGCACAATTAATACCATAAGGTAAACGGAGGAATTGATATCTACCAAATGGTGTTCCGAATGTACACAGATTCGCGCTGTCATCATCAATCTGCACCATCCAAAATCCTGACCTAGCATCCAATTTGCTAAAAAATTTTGCTCCCTGAAGCTTAGTAGCTATTTCTGTAAGCGTCGGCAGCGGGTAATGAGCACGCTGTACGGCGCGGTTTAGCGGCCGCGGATCAAGACACACACGAATATTGCCGTCCTTCTTTGCTACCACTACTATTGCGTTTACCCACGGCGTTGGGTGTGACACTTTTCTAACTACACCCATTCGTTCCATACGATTTAATTCGACCAACAATTTGTCACGAACACCCATAGGTATCTTACGAACAGGACAGACCGACGGTTGAACATCACGATATGTTACAATCTTATATTTGCCTGGCAATTTTCCTAAGCCATGGAATAGATCATCATATCGCTGAATATTTAAGGAAAATATCCGTTTTATTATGCCTAAATCTTCACAAGCATTTTTGCCAAGCAAACTATAACAATCTTGTTCAGAAATAACAAAACTTAGATTATAATTATGTCCTTTATACATCCAAACAATATTACAAGAACCAATGATTGGTATATAATTGCCACAAAACGATTGAGCTCTAATGTTATTACAATTTAGATAATTTATTTGTAACCCAAGCCTTTTATAGGTATTTAAAGACAGGACATTTAAATCAGACCCTGTATCTAGTTTAAATGTCTCCTTCTTACCGTTTGAAAGTAACAATGTTTCAAACCACTTAGCATTCTTAGTATCCTTTAAACCGTCAATAGTAGCAATATAATACATTTCCTCATCATAATCGTCATCATCCTCCTCTAATTGGTAAACCCGTTTCTTTAACATTGGACATACATTTTTGAAATGACCACTCTGATTGCAAGCAAAACACAAAACATTTGTAGCCGGACATCTATAACCATCACAAGTCGTACGTCCACACGACGCACACGGATACCTCGCTAGTCTCGGACGATGCTCCGTCAGTGCCGCCGCGCCAGCGCCGCGCTCGGCGACCCCTGCCACCAGCGCCGCCGCGCGTGCCGTACACCGCGTCCACGACCACCGCCTCACTCGCGTTGCTACATCCCGCCTTGGTCCCTTCAATCTGTCGCTTTTCCTCATGGGACATCTCATTCGCTTGGCATAATTTAACTGCTTTAGCCAAGGTGAGATCATCTGACCTGAGTAAACGGTCGCGTAGCCTACTGTCGACAACACCACAGACTATCCTATCCCTTATTAGTCCCTCTTCAAGGTGCTCAAATTCACAATATTGAGTAAGAAGCTTAAGAACCGTCACGTATTCGTCTATGGCTTCACCCGGCTCCTGATTCCTCATGAAAAACTTAAAGCGAGCCATCGTAGTATTTTGTTTAGTCTCAAAATGCTCGTTAAACTTTTTTATAAGCGTGTCGAGATTTTCTTTGTTCTCGTCCTTTGTAAACTTGAATGTCGTATACACGTCATAGCCTTCGGAACCTATCAAGTTTATCAGCAAACTGGCTTGCGTATCGGATGCTTCTTTGTGAACACCAGAAGCCTTTAAAAATACTTTAAATTGCTGGAACCATTTACGCCATGCTTCTGCTCGAGTTGCCGGTCCACCTTCCAGACATAATTCCAATGGCGGGCGCGCATGATCCATTTTTATATGCACCATACACTTATAAACACCTCTCAACTTGATAGCAAAGCAACTATTAAATATTTACTGTAAACTCGTTTGCAAATTAATTATTTTCCTAGCACCGCTGTCACCATGTTGTGAATGATACGCAGATTTGACCAAGACTAATTATTTATTTCGGGTAGTACAATATTACATATTTATTCATGTACCGACATATACACAATACTAACAGCGATGCATCAGATGTCTCCTCACTGATATTGTACGAATCCTCTTCTGATGGTGATTCAACATTGGAGCACGACTGACCTTGACAACTGGTACATGTTAATGTACTTTATCTATGGAACTCCAAACAAAATTACCTGCTTAGATAAATTCCGATACCTACGTGTGTTTTGTAAAAAATACTCGTAACAAAAATTGAGTGTCATTAGCTTGTCTTCCTCCAACCTCTGCTTCTGCTCATCAACATCTATTTCGGGTATATTATCAAGTACAAGTGTGGCTTGGGAATCAATTGGACTTAAAAGACTGGGGTTGGAATTTAATCAACAATACATTGGAACCAATTCAGACTTTACTTTCACCTGCACCGGAAAAACTCATCAACACAATTTTTTGCAATTGTAAAAAAGTTTATAGGTCTAAATGCGGCTGCAAAAAAGTTGAAATTGTTTTTCATGAGAACTGATACCTACATGGTTTCAGTTCTCAAGGTCAGTCGTACTCCACTGTTGAATCGCCATCAGAAGAGGATTCGTATGATATCAGTGAGTACACATCTGATGCATCGCCTTTTAGAACAATTTACTTACACCCAGCAGGAAGAAGAAGAACAAGCAGAGGAAGAAGTACAAGAAGACGAACAAGAAGAAGAGGAAGCAGAATTATCAGATGATTATGAATGAGACGGATAATTTTACCTATTTTTTTACAATTCACACAGCTTTCATCATTTCCAATAGAACCAGTTTTTACATATTTTGAAATAGTATTGAATTAAACAGGATCACAATAGATTGTAGGATAGGCCTATCGGGGAAACCACGTTAAAAAAACGCGCCAAGTACACTACCTTCCAGGTGGCGTGGAAACGTATATTCTGAAGAATAAAACTTTTTCAACCATATCTCAGAAACGGTGACGTTTAGGAGAAAAATTGTAGACAATTTTTATAGATAATTGCATAATCTACAATTTTTGTCTGACCTATTTTTATCATAAAACTTACCGTTTGGGTAAAAAACGCAAAAAACCCATATTAGCGAACTTTGACCTTGAATATATTTTTTTGCAAGTGTGGGATCGATGGGGACTTTTTACATTTTATTTATAACTAGCTTCTGCCCGCGACTTCGTACGCGGATCCTGTTGCTTATGCCAGCGACAACGGGGTCGTCAAAATCGAAGATCTGAAACGTCTGATGTCGAATTCTAAGAGCCTGGTGACGGGTAAACAACGGGATGCGCGAGACGATTCGAGACGTTCCAGATCTTTCATTTTTGTAAGTTAACAGGAAATGCCCATCAGACTAAACAACTTTTGCTAAGACGTCATTCCGATACATGTTATAGTGTCGATGGGCTTTGGAGTTCCACAACAGGTGTTCCAGATCTTCAAATTTATTCTCACAGCAGAAAATGCTCTTCACGTGGAATAATTTTTGCTATGGCACCATTTTTATATCTCTTATACTTTAGCTGGTCTGTTGTGGTTCTGCATCAGGTGTTCCATTTTCCAAAATAAATTATAGCCTGTTGCCCAGACTTAATACCTATAGGTACCTAAAACAAAAAAAACTTTTCTTCCCGTAATTCCACAGCGGATCCCAAGGGTACACTGAAGTAACAATAATATTGGAAATAACTTTAAAAAAAAATCTTTATGAACTATATTTGGGGTTTTTCCTTCAGGAGCTAATATATAAAGACCGGAAGCGTTGCTGACCCTTGAAAAAGCAACATAAAGTTGGCCATGAGAAAAACAGCTGGTTGTCAGGTCAACATCAGCGGCTTTAAGCGTCTGCCCTTCTGACTTGTTTATTGTCATGGCAAAGCATGTAGTCACAGGGAACTGTGTGCGCTTAATTTGAAAGGGGAAATTGTTGGGGATGACTGGTATGCGCGGTATGAACACAGCCTCACCGGCACCACACCCAGTGAGGATTGTAGCAACAATTATATTACGTTGTAAAGCGTTGACAATAAGACGGATTCCGTTGCACAGTTTTGGCGAAATAAAATTTCGCATCAGCATTATGGGAACACCGACTTTAAGTCTTATTTTATGAGCAGGGAGACCACTCGCTGTAAGTGAATTGAGAAACAAAACTGGGTAATTAGTGGCGTCGTTCTGATCGACAACACTGTCGAAAGAAGTGAAAACCACTTCATCCTCTACAATATCCGCAAAAATTTTTGATTAATTTTTGCAGCTTGATCATTTTTGGGGTCAATATGGCGCGTTCGCATAACCATGAATTTTCTAATAATCTAAGTGACTGCTCCTCTGCGTTACCGGGTAGGTTACCGTGTCACGAAGATAAATGGAAAAGGAAATTAAACACTCAAATAACATAAGCTCGAAGGCATATTTATTCGATGAAATGAAAAAATGGGAGTTTTGGCCAGTAGAGTCAAAATTTCAATGATATACCATCGTCATCGAAAATCAGTCCTAAACTGTTACCGCCTTCACCGCGTGGAGGTACTCCAAGCTTATGTTATTTTATAATTATACAGTGAAATTAGTGATAGCTTTGATTTCCACATCAGATGTTTCTGATATTCGATTTTTATAAGTCAACAGGAAATGCCCATCAGACCGAACAACTTTTGCTAAGACGTCATTCCTATATGTGTTATGGTGTAGCTGGGCGCTTGGAATTCCACAACAGGTGCTCCAGATCTTAATTTTTTATACGTCAACACAGAGTGCTCATCAGGCTGAACAACTCTTGCTAAGACGTCATTCCGATACATGTTATAGTATAGCTGGGCTCTTGGGGTTTCACATCAGGTGTTCCAGATCTTCAAATTTATTCTCTTATCAGAAAATGCTCATCACGTGAAATAATTTTTGCTATGATACCATTTTTGTATCTCTTAAAGTTTAGCTGGTCTGTTGCGGTTCTGCATTAGGTGTTCAAGTTTCCAAAATAAATTATAGCCTAAATGTTGCCCAGACTTAATACCTATACAACAAAAGAAAAATCATTCAAATCCATCTGGTAGTTCCGAAGATTAGCGTGTACAAACAAACAGACAAACAGACACACAGACAAACAGACAGACTCTTTTTTTTGGATTCGTGCTCTATTACTGTTTCTAAACCCCCCTCAACTATTGTTTTTTTAATATATTCAATGTACAGGCACAGTTTTTTTACTGTTTTATTATATGTATACATTGACTTAGAATAAGTATGGACCTCGGGTCATCGCTCAAAAATGTCCGAACCGAAAGACTGTTAAAACACGATGAATTTGAAAAGAGCTACAATTGCGCGCGTCATTCTTCATTTGGGCGAACAAGCAGCTACACCTCAATGTCACATGTCAACAATGCCGTTCTGTGTAGTGAGATCGTGTAAAAACTACTCAAAAAAGTGAAAAAAGTTGATGGTGTATTATATTTTCAGTGGGTATATTATTGTTTTACAATTTTAAAGTATTATTTTGTTAAGGAACATTGTATTTTACTTAAAATTGAATTAATTACAAGAGCAAAACACACAATAATCCAACTAAACAAAAAGTATCTTATTTTCCTTCCTTTGTTTGACCAATTATGTCAACTTCATTTGGTTGGATTACCATAAGAAACTTGACATATTTGTCAGAATTTAGAACAAAGATTCCAAGGAGTCGTTATTTTTACGCGATGTTTTTTGTATTGCGATTTTGAACCAATTGCAATTTGTTTTGTTCTATTCATTTTAACAAGTTATTTTTAAACTTGCATTGTATGCAAACATATTATGTACGAAAATATGTATGTTGTCCTTCCGTTTCAAAATTGTATTGGTTTTTCGGTCACTACCAAGTTTCTGATCGAGCTGAAATTTTGCAGGTAGGTATGTGCATCTTAGATCATTAAAATGTCATTGAACTAATTTGATGATGGAGCCGAAGATTAGGCAGGCATAGGAACAAATGGTAGGCTCGTCGAATTTCAGCTCATGTATTTTGTCATTATAAGCACTTTTCATTACATAAATAATGACGTAGGTCCGATGGTAGAGCCGGAAAACGGGCTCTGGAACTTCCTAATGGCAAATAGTGGATACGTGACGTTTGGGCTCGTTTGTTTAGTTATCATAAATTCTTTTAAATACACATGACAAAAGATTGTTTCTTTAAAAAAAAATATGCCTCTGTTTTAATTTCAGTTTTCCTCGAGATCAATTAGATGAAGATGATGATGATGCTGATGGTGATACTTCAGCAAAGGAAGCGAAATCGCGTTTTTGAAAACGACATTGTTGTAATTTTGCAAAAAATGTTCTATGCTCTTTCAGTTGGATTAAATATTTAGCGATCGCAATAAAATAATATAACTAATAACAAAATCTTTTAAAAATTAAGGTTGCTCTATTACTCCTATGTTCTCCAAATTTTCGTATGAAGTTTCGAAATTTGAAAAATTGAGCAGTGCTGTCATGTTTTCGTATGGTAAAAATTGTTGCAAGCAAAATTAGGCATTATGATAACGACATAAGATTTCGTCCATCGTAAATGAGCTTGTTGGTATTTCTAAGTTTATAGTATGTCAACTCTGTACAATATCGGTACAAGATACCCGGGAGCCTGTGATACTCAAATAAAACGCAGTACCTCAGAGCAAGACAATTTAATTATGTTAAACGTAAACCCTAATACTTTGCCGTGTAACGAAACCATACCGCGATTCAATTCGATCCCAACGCCATCTATCGAGCTAGCAGGTAGTTTTTAGACTAAATATTGATTATGATTATGGGATAACGTTGGGATCGATCACACATTTATTGTTATTATTTTTGCATTTATTATTATTATTTTTACATTGAACATTCCGCCCACCAAAAGGAGAATGTTCCTTTTAGTACCGCCCACCATGAACAAACTAAGCAACTACAAGAACAATGGACTGTATGATAATTTACTACAAATACTAAATAGTGAACGGCTTCATTACATCTGATTGCAATATAGTTGACAGATATGGTTCCGATCAAACATGACAAATACTTACAACAAATTTTTATCTACTGGGTAAGATAACTAGAATAACAACATACAAGTTTAACATTTTCAAGCATTATTGAGTTCGTTTGAACTTCATCCGAACACAAGTAATAAGTTTATGATACACAAAACATAACACAGTATTTAAAACAATAGTGCAACATAAGAAAAACAAAACTCTTCATAAATTCAAATAAAAATCTTAGCACAAAATAAATGCATACAATTTCAACAACACGATTGTAAGTGAATTATTCAGCAACAGGAAGGAAACACAATTTTGAAATTGGACGTTTAATCGTAGTGCCCTTACAACGCATAGTGACAACGCGCGTCAAGCTATCTTTACCCGGATGCAGCTGTATAATTCTACCATATAACCATTTACCTGGAGGTAAGTTATCTTCCTTTATTAATACTACATCACCTATTTTACAATCAGGGTTACGAACATTCCATTTATGTCTTTGGAAGAAATGTGTTAAATATTCCTGTTGCCATCTACGCCAGAAGTGCTGCACCATACGTTGTACCAATTGCCATCTGCGTAAAGTACTAACTGTGGCATACTCATAATTGTAATCGGGTGCTACTACCAATGGATGACCCACTAAAAAATGGCCAGGAGTTAAAGGTACCGGATCCTCTACATCGCTACTACCCTGAGACAAGGGCCTAGAATTTAGGCATGCCTCAATTTGAGAAAGAACTGTGGACAGCTCTTCGAACGTCAAAGTGGAATCTCCTACGACGCGCTTCAGATGATGCTTTACACTTTTTACTCCTGCTTCCCACAATCCACCAAAATTTGGAGCGTGGGGAGGAATAAAGTGCCATTCGGTTTGAGAGGTTGCAAGAGCAGCTGCAATGTCTTTAAACATTGAAGTGTCTTGATTGAAAAGTATCTTTAACTCCTTGGCAGCGCCCACAAAATTGGTGCCATTGTCGCTCCAGATATGATGACAATGACCGCGCCTGGAAACGAACCGTTTGAACGCTGCCAGGAAACCCTCAGTTGTTAAGTCTGAAACAGCCTCAATGTGCACTGCGCGCGTGGCCATACATACAAATAAGCAGATGTATCCTTTATACGACCGCTGTCCACGACCCTTAGAGACTCTCATATTAATGGGGCCCGCATAATCGACACCAGAGTTAAGAAACGGTTTACTCGGAGTCACTCTGCAAGCTGGAAGCTCTCCCATAAACTGTTGTTTTTCGGTCGCAGCATATCGAATACAGGGAACACAACGACGTATATGAGCTCGTACAATATTTTTTACTCGACTGATCCAGTACTTGGTGCGTATAAAATTGAGTACCAGTTGCTGTCCTCCATGAAAAGTCTTTTCATGAGCGTCGGCTACAATTAACTGGGCCAAACTCGAATCATGAGGAATAACAACTGGATGCTTTGTATCATCAAGTAGTTGAGAATAACGCAGTCTTCCCCCAACGCGCAATATCTCACATTTATCAACAAACACATTCAATTTATATAATGAACTCGTTTTTTCTAATGGAACCTTATTTTTCAGGGCTATAAATTCTGCATGAAACCAGTGCTGTTGGCTTTGCCTGATACACACATCCAAGGCTTCACAAATTTCTGATGCTGACAGGTATGCTGTAACCTTAATGTTCGCTTTACGAGCTCTTGTTGACTGCAAGAACCTTTTACAGTACGCAACAACCCTCACTAAACGTGTAAGTGACGAATACCTAGATCCCCATAAGGCTTCAAACTCAGATACAAGGTTGGCAGTGTGAACCTTAACAGATTTCTTCTCCTCCTTAGTGCGTATTGCGCTAGGTCTTGTATATTCTATATGATCATTTCTTAACCAACCTGGTCCTCGTTTCCATAGATCATCATTCAGAAGAACAGCTGAAGCGACTCCACGAGAAGCGATATCCGCTGGATTGTCTTTAGATTTGACATAAGCCCATTGTGTATTGTCAAGCAAACTAAGGATCTCTGAAGTGCGGTTGGCCACGTAAGTTTTCCAACGGCTTGGATGATCATTTAACCAGGCCAAAACAACAGATGAGTCTGTCCAAGCATGGATATTAGCCTTTGGAATGTTCATTACTTCAGCTACTTCGCTCAATAGTTTTGCTACTAAAACAGAACCACACAATTCCAGCCGTGGAATGGATATCTGCTTAATAGGAGCTACCTTTGTTTTTGCGGTTATAAGGTGTGAGTGTATTTGCGTAGTAGCATCGATAATGCGACAATACACCACAGCCGCGTATGCTATATTTGACGCATCGCTAAATCCATGTAGCTCTCGAGCAATGTCCTCTTCCCTTTTGCCTATCCATCTGGGAATGTGAAAATCCACCAGTTTCTCTAATTCTGATCTGTAATATCTCCACTCTTGTGAGAGATCTGGTGGCAGTTCATCATCCCAGCCTATACCGCTAATCCATAGCTTTTGTATGAAGACCTTCGAGGTTATAATGCACGGTGTTATCCACCCTAGCGGATCATAAAGCCGTGATATTTCTGATATGACCGTTCTTTTTGTTTCAGTTACAGCAGGAGGTGACATCTTTACAGAATAATCAAACTCGTCAGTGTTCCGGTTCCAGGTAAGTCCCAAAATCTTAGTTACCCCATCAGTTTTAATTTCCAAATCTCTACCAGAATTTTCCTTTAAGGTTTCCAATAAGCACATCCTATTGCTTGTCCATTTTTGTAATTGAAACCCTCCTTTCTCTAATAAACTGTTCATTTCACTATAAATTCTTTCTACTTCTGTTTCAGATTGGCAGCCTGTCATCAGATCATCCATGTAGAAGTCTGACTTCACCCTTTCAGCAGCCAATGGATATATATTACCTTCATCACATGCAACTTGATGCAATGATTTGACAGCCAAGTAAGGGGCGCATGACGTGCCAAAGGTGACAGTCAAAAGTCGGAAGTCCTCTATCTCTTTGTTAGGATCCTCTCTCCAGACAATTCTTTGGAAATCCGCATCCGACCGCGCTACTTTGATTTGGCGATACATTTTTACTATATCCGCTGCCAGACAGATCGGATGCTGTCGCCATCTCATGACAATATGTCTCAAATCTGCCTGAAGAGTGGGTCCTACCATTAAGGTGTCATTTAAGGAAACCCCGTTTGTTCCCTTACATGACGCGTCATAAACCACTCTTACCTTGGTGGTTAGTTTATCTTGTCTAACCACTGCGTGATGGGGCAAATAAACCGCATCACTTTTATTTATTTCAGACTCGTCGATGATTTTCTCCAAATGGCCCAGCAATAAATACTCGTTTACCACATCAGTATACTGTTGTTTTAATTCATGATCCCTAATCAACTTCCTTTCTAAACCTAGCAATCTTTTTACAGCTATATTTTTAGAATGACCGTCTTTACAAGGTGGATCTTCTGAACGAAAAGGTAATTTTACGACATAACGGCCATTTTCATCTCTTTTCGTCGTATTTGCGTAAAACTCCTCGCAAGCCTGTTCTTCAGGCGTAAGAAGCTTTTTCGTTAAAGTAGGCTCAGAATCTAGTTCCCATAAACGTTTCAACATTTCGTTCTCTTCAATTTGAGTGTACATCGCGATCACAGTATTATGGGAATCCAGAGGCCTATCTGACTTACTAACATGACCTGACACAATCCAACCTAAATACGTGTCTTGTGCGACCGGAGAGCCCGCGGGGCTCTTGATCAGACCTTCCTTTAAAATACGGCAATAAGTTTCCGCTCCTAACAAAATGTTGATTTTATTAGGGCAATTGAACTTTGGGTCGGCTAGACGTATACTGTGAATTTCTGGCCAATTCTCGAGTTCAAAGTTTGTATCTGGCATAACTGAGGTCAGTGAGCTTAATACATGCGCAGTTACCTTTAGAGTAAAAGAGGGATCATGCAACGATTGTATACGAATATTAACCACATGTCTAGAGACGATATCGCAATGACCACCTCCTATACCTGTAATAGTAGTCTTCGAGACTACTCTCTTTAAACGAAGCAATTGCGCTGCTGCCTCAGTTATAAAAGATGCTTGAGATCCTTGATCCAAAAGAGCTCTCAAGATTTGAGAGGACCCATTTTGTGATTCGGCCTTGATTAGAGCCGTGGCTAACAAGACTTGACCCTGTGCTTGTCCATTCACAAAATGAGTTGCTATATTTGCACTGACATCATGTACTGGCTCTGAAGTACGTTCATGTGGGGTTGCAGGCACCATTGGCGTAGTAGCCCCACTGGCTCCACTAAGGTTCTTAGGATGCAACAACGTATGATGCTTCCGCTGACATATACGGCATTTTGAAAGAACACGACAAAATTTGGAAGTGTGGTGACTGCCCAAACAATTAAAACAGACCCCCAAAGATTTTGAAATGGCACGACGTTCTTCAATATCTAATTGACAAAACTTCTTACAATTGGAGAGCTTGTGACTCTCAGAACAATGTGGACATGAAACATCAATAGCACCATGCATTACTTTAGCGTGAGATTTAGAATTAATATCGACTTTTGGTTTATGTTTAGGTTCAACGCATTCTAGAGCTCGAAAACGCGTCTCTAAAAACTCGCAAAACTGTTTAAAGGAGGGCAGATCTTCGGATGATTTACTAACATGCAGTTCCCACTGCTTCCTAGATTCTACGTCCAATTTCAAGCTTACGACATAAACAACAATAACGTCCCACGAACTAACATCAATCCCAATATTGGCAAGTTCGTGCAAACAATCGCTTGTAACATCAAGCAAATCTTTAAGTGCTTTAGATGATTCCATTCCAATATTACGTTGGCTAAATAGTCGGTTTAATATACACGTTGACATAAATTTCTTATTATTGAACCTGTGTTGCAACATTTCCCAACATTTTATATAGTTAACATCAGTTATAGGAACATGTCTTATAAGCTGCTCTGCTTCACCTGACAGCTGAGTTTTTAAATAATGGAGACGTTGTACGTCATCGAGTTTTTTATTATTGTGGACTAATGATACGAACAAATCTCGAAACGACGACCACTCTGTATATTTTCCACTAAAAGTAGGTAAAACTATTTTTGGCAATCTTACCACACTGTCAGATGAACCATCACAAACTTCTTGATTGGAACTATTAACTTTCAATTGAGACAGAGCATTTTTTAATTCAACCTTATACATTAAATATGTTTCATAAACCTTTTCATATATATCTTCCTGAAAGTATTCATATAATTCTTCACCCTCACATTCGCCTACTATTCCTTCGTATTTTGCAGTAAAATTCCTGAATTGGGTCTCCAACATCTCTAGGCGTGTATCTACATAATTGTAATTTATCCGATCTTTCGGAGATTTTTTAAAGTTTATCAATCCCTTCTCAATCTGTCCTTTGACATCCTTCAACTTTCTCAATTCCTTTTCCATGTTGTATTTCAACCGGTTTTTCTAAGTGCTAACAACTGTGAATTTTATAAGTCCAGTGAAGTGATTTTTTCTATGTGTCAACAAGTGTGAATTTGTAAGTCCCAAAAAGAGCGAACTTTTCTAAGTCCGGTGAAGAGTAATTTTTCTAAGTGTTTGACACTTGTAAAATCGCTTCAAAATTGGGCATAGATTCGTCGTCTGGTCGTTTTTATGGAAACTATTCTAAGTCCCTGACCGCACACTATTTTAATTAACACCTAAATGTACTCACAGTTTTTGTCCATTTATTTATGCACTTCACTACTCACGTGATCCAGTTAGTTTCAAACTATAATTATCTTCAGCACAATAATCCGCAACATGTAAATTTATTCACCGACAACTAGCGCCACCTAGTGTCAAGTAGCGTAACTAATTTTTGCTTGTAATTTCTTCCAAAAACACCCTTCGGCTCGAATGGACCATGTACAATATCGGTACAAGATACCCGGGAGCCTGTGATACTCAAATAAAACGCAGTACCTCAGAGCAAGACAATTTAATTATGTTAAACGTAAACCCTAATACTTTGCCGTGTAACGAAACCATACCGCGATTCAATTCGATCCCAACGCCATCTATCGAGCTAGCAGGTAGTTTTTAGACTAAATATTGATTATGATTATGGGATAACGTTGGGATCGATCACACATTTATTGTTATTATTTTTGCATTTATTATTATTATTTTTACATTGAACAACTCAGGACACTTTTATCGTGAATTTTGTACTGCACTCGTTGTCCATACTTATTCTAAGTCAATGTATGTATAGATTAATATATTCAATGTACAGACACAGTTTTTTTACTGTTTTATTATATGTATAGATGGTGTTCCGAACATTCGTACCAATTTTCAGCTCTATGCGAATTTTTGCACTTTGAAATGTCTAATTTGACCGGACTATGTCAATAATATAACTTCAACAGTTATGTTCACTAAAGTTATGCTAAACAAAATTAGAGCAAGTAATAATTATGATGATGACACTAATATTCTCATAGACAACTATGGCAATAAACAATTATGCGAAAAAACGTTATGTCGAACATTTTATGACTTTCAATTTCTTATTTATATCCATTAAAAAAAAAAAAAATACACAAACGATATTTACATAATTACAAATAAAAGTATATACAAATAACGAAAAACATATCCTAATAAAACTATAAACTAAAATAGGGCATCAAAATATTCCTCCGCATCGCTGTCCACTGGTAACGTGCCCAGAAGCTTTCAATATTAGGACTAAAAATGTTATCCCAACCAGTGTACACATGGCTGTCATACTATGTAGCCACTGGTCTATACCGCTTCGTAGTTATTATGTGGCGACGTAGATATTGTGCTGTTTTTGGCTTATTTTACCAGTCAAAAGACGTCCACTGCTGAACAAAGGCCTCCTCCATAGATGTACATAACTGCCGATTACATGCCGCCTGCATCTAACGACTCCCAGCGACCTTCACCACGTCGCTTATCCATTTGTTGGAGGCCGTCTTACGGTGCGTGGTCTCCACTCAAGAACCTTTCTGCCCGCCGACATCAGTTCTACGAGCTGTGAGCCCCACCCACTGCAACTTCAGCTTACTTATCCTTTCAGCAACGTCGACTCTTCATTTCCCGTAAAGAAATATTGGGTGCTATGTAGTATAAGGTAGTAATGTATTGCCAGACTCTGCACCCGAGCTGCACTACACGTTCATCGAGCAGGTGTTGCGCGCGGGCGGCGGCGTGTCGCTGCGCTGCGCTGCATCGGGCGCGCCTCCCCCGCGCTTCGCCTGGCTGCTCGACGACCAGCCGCTCGACCACTATCGAGCACAGCACAGGTTCATATCACTACTACAGTCCACTAACTCCATACAGTTGTTCAACGACAACTTTTCCATAGTGCAATCGTGCAGGGCTTCATTCCGGTTGAGATTAACGTTCGGGGACCGATTTGATGATGTGCACATAGTTACACAACTCAAAACTAAATAACTATTACCCTTGATATACCATTGTACAGATACTTCATAAGCGAGGAGACGTCGGTGAACGGCGACGTAGTGTCGATTCTGAACATCAGCGCGGTTTCGGCGACGGACGGCGGACGCTACACGTGCCGCGCGCACAACGACCTCGGGCACGCGCAGCACTCCGCACGGCTCAACATATACGGTAGATACTCCTTCACGTCGGTGTGTTGTTGCTGTGAGACTACCGATCCACCTAGGTACTCCAAAGTTTGTAAGAGTGTGGGTGGCGCTTATTCTGAAGCTTGTTTGTATTGTGTGCAGGTCCGCCGTCGATCCGCGCGCTGGGCCCGGTGCGCGTGGTGGCCGGCGCCAACGCCACCATCTACTGCCCCTACGCCGGATATCCGATCAGGTCCATAGAGGTGCATTTTGTTAGGATGATTCCTCTAATACAATAGCGATAATAGCGAGCGAGGCTTTCAACACATTTCAATATTTTTAGCTAGCCCTTAAAGATCATGACATGAGGAAGTCTCTTGAATAAATTCACATTTGACTTATTATTATAACTATTTTATTTAACTCCAGTATTACTCATGAACGCTGGGACACCTAATAATAGGTGACCAAACATTGCAGATGTCGTTATATAAGCCAGCACACAGTTTTTGAGGACGTTTATGAATTAGTGTAATGGAATACCTAGGTATTATTGCCTGCCTGTTCAAAATGGTATAATTTAGAGATAAATATTTTGAGAGTGTTGCTGCAGTGGCACACGAGTATTGTTAGGTCGCTGATAAAACCAATTCGCAGTATGGTTTGAGCCTGTCGTATATTTAGTGGTACGTTAACAGTTCGATATCGTGGTGGCGGCGCGGCGCGAGCGTGGCGGTGGGGGGCGCGGGGCGGGTGAGCGCGCGGGGGGCGGAGCTGCGCCTGTGGCCGGCGCTGGCGCCCGACGCGGGACACTACGCCTGCGCAGTGGCCGCGCCCGCCGGGCCCGCCGCCAGGAGAGACATCGACATACAAGTCCGCAGTCAGTACACATCACAATCAGCTTTATAGCCAGTATAACCACTCGAAGGTAGCTTAACTGTGCTTGCTTGGCTAGGCTTCAGTGGCCTTGCTGTAACAGATTTTTTAGCTCTGAGGCCTTAACGGCACCTAGTAAAAATATAGTTGGTAAGTAAACAAATTATTCCAATTGAAAAATTATAAATGTACATTTTCTGTGTAGATCCACCAAAAATTTCACCATTTATGTTCTCGTCGGAACTAACGGAGGGCAGCTCAGTGCAGGTGCTGTGCGGCGTGTCGTCCGGGGACAAGCCGATGTACTTTTCGTGGCTGAAAGATGGCGCACCGCTGCCTCCTAACCTGCAGGTAGTACTACTTCAACTACATGTTATTGTAGTCCGCCGCTGGACATCGGAATCCCATGTAAAGTAATTTCCATGGTCACTGGCAATCGGGATAATGGACTAGTGACCACGGGAACTGCTCCTACGCAATTCGTTTTTATGCTGTTGTGCTTCCTAAGCTTCGTTTTTGGGGCTGACTTATTAGATGATTATCTGCCAGAATTGACAACATTTCATATTTTTAACCTGCATGTATTATTACGTTATATAAAAGTAAATACAAATCCAGAGTACCCGTATTTTTCCGTTTTTCGAAATTATGTACTTTTCATTCATAAAATCAATTTTGAAATTCGGCGTATTCTAAAAAGACGTATGCGCCAAATGACGTCATACATACGGTGGAATGGTGATCTAACCTTTGCTTCACTGTGAGCCGTCAAAAATACTGTTAGTTAGATGTCACTGTCATATAACACTTGTCTTGTTTAACTTCATAAGTGACATTGACATGTCTTGTTTGACATTAAATGTTTTCATCTAAAACATTGGAACGCATAGGCAAAGGTAATTCCTCATTCCACCGTTTATGTGACGTCATCACATGTTTTTTGATTTCCATTTTTTTTCTCAGAAATGAGGAAAAGAAAAAATAAAAAAAATACATATTTGAACTCAGGACACGAAAATAAAGAAACGGTATTTTTGTTTCAAGGTCGTGTCAGTTTTGAAATGTTGTCAATTCTTCTACCACATATACTACCAGTTGTAGGTGTAGGTAGCAGAATCCAAATCTCAATGTATATCTGAGAAAGTGTAAATGAGGTGTAAAGTTATGTGATTGTTAGATAGAAGAGAAGAGCCTCAACGAGTTCTCCCTGCTGATGTTCTCTGACCTAACGGCGCGACACAGCGGCGAGTACACGTGCCGCGTGTCCAACCACGCCGCCGCCGTCAACTACACCGCCACGCTCAGCGTCAAGGGTGAGTGACGTCACACGAGGCCACAGCCAGCGACAGTAACCGCTCCCCACCTCGACAAGTACAACTGTACAATGGTGTAACAGTGCGATGACTACAACAGCTGCAGGCTACCATAACTTTATTGATCAATTTTGACACAACAGTTGCGCCCGCGTGGGCGACGGAGCCTCTAGACGCGGCCGTGTTGCTCGGCGCGCCCCTCCTGCTGGAGTGCGCCGCGAAGGGATACCCTGCGCCCTCTGTCACGTGGTATAGACGTATCGGTCAGTAGCATCACTGTATGGACTGCACGTTCTGAACATATTTTGTGGTACAACTTGCGTGACATTCATTTGTGTCGTAGGAGAGGGAGCTTCATTAGGCAGTGAGAATGGAGAGCAGTGGGAGCAGGTGGGAGCCGGGGAGTGGGGTGCATCAGACGGAGTGCGCGCTCGCAACGGGTCCCTTGTGGCCACTGCCGCCGCACGTGCGCATCAGGGCGTCTATCGCTGCGTGGCCGACAACGGAGTGGGGCCGCCGCTTCTCAAACACGTCAACGTGACCGTGCACGGTAAGTATCCAATCGATGGTTCGCTTCGGTCTGTAATGTTATTTTGCACGGACTGGACAAGTTAAGATTTAATTGTATCCATGTGATAAGAACGATTGCAATTCGATCAGAGCCCGCTCACTTCGAGGGGACCGGCGGCAACATGTCGTGCGTGCGCGGGCAGGAGGCGGCGCTGGCGTGCCACGCGCTGGGCGACGCGCCGCTGCAGCTGCACTGGACGCACCGCGGCGTGCGCCTCGACCTCGCCTCGTACCGCTGGGCCGTCACCGAGGTGCGCACGCCCGCCGGCATGCGCTCCACGCTCACGCTGCGCGCGGCAGAGCGCGCCGACGCCGGCGAGTACCGCTGCCACGCGCACAACCAGTACGGCCGCAGCGAACAGCTCATGTATCTACACGTCGAAGGTCAACGACACTTGGATTAGCTCCCAGTTCCTTTTGAGCGTAAAGACATCGTAATGGAACTTGCAATGCTGTTTGTATAACAGAGCCCCCCGCGGCGCCCCGTCGGCTGCGCCTGGGCGGGGTGGGCGCCCGCTGGGTGCGGCTAGTGTGGGGCGCGCCGGCGCTGCGCCTGTCCTACAGCGCGCTGTACACGGCGCTGCACGCGCTGCCGGGCGCCGGGGCCAGGACCAACGTCGTCAACCTCACGCTGCACACCGAAGACGACAGGTGAACATTTACATCTTACTACCAGCCCGCCACCGGGTGATCAGCGTCTACAACATTCATCCATGTAATACATATCAAAGTGTTGGCTACGTTCTGTAGGTTTGTGATGTTTCTATAGGATAGACGCGGACGGGCTGCACACGTTGTCCGCGAAGCTGGAGGGGCTCCGACCAGCCGCCGCGTACTCGCTCCGTCTGACGGCGGCCAACCACGTGGGACTATCGCCCCACTCGGAACCCTTGATGTTCACCACGCTCGAAGAAGGTAACTTACTTATTTATTTGTTCAGTTTGACTACTAACATTATTTTGTGACCGTTCGTATTTTCCACCAGCTCCGACTGCGTCTCCACAAAATGTCAGAGTTAGAGCGGCCAACCCCGGCGAACTGCACGTCTCATGGTCGGTGAGTATACTCGGACATAGAGAATCTCGAACACAAAATGTAAAGATAAACTAAATGTCCTTAAAAAGACAGTTCGTACACGTAGCACTAAACTAGGCTCCACACACAAGCAGGCCCCGCCTCAGGACAGCTGGAACGGAGAACTGTTGGGCTACGTGGCCACGTGGCGCTCGCTGGGACGCTTCGACGACGACGACGACGCTGAGTCGGAGCGCGCCGGCAGCGCCAGCGTGGCGGGCTGGTCCAGCGCTGACCTCACGCTGGTCGGCCTGCGCTCCTTCGCTCGCTACGCGCTCAGTGTGCGCGCCTACAACCGCGCCGGCGCGGGACCGCACTCACCCACCGTATACGCCACCACCGCTGATGGAGGTCATTACACATATTTTAAACCACACGTTTTTTGTTACCGCTACGTCATTATTAAACCGAGATTTACGTTAGACTTGTAATAAACACTGTGATACAGTGCCGGAGGAGGCTCCCGGCTCGGTGACGTGCGAAGCGACGTCAGCGCGCTCGGTGCGCGTGCGCTGGGCACCGCTGTCTGCTGCACACGCGCATGCGCTACGCGGATACGACCTGCACTACGCGCCGCTTCACTTCTCCTCGTGTAAGTACCAAAAATGTGGCACTTTTATCACGCTATACCAAAAAAAGTACTTATGTAAAGATAGTTTTATTTGGTAGTCATCGATCGGCTAAGCAGTTAGAATGTGTTCGGTAGCGTGGAGCGGGTCGGGCGCGGCGCAGACGGCGCGCGCGGGGCTGGGCGGCTCGGCCACGCTGCAGGGGCTGCGCGCCGCCACCAACTACTCCGTGTGGGTGCGCGCGCGCGCAGACACCGGCCTGGGCCCGCCCGCGCCGCCCGTCTACTGCGTCACCGGGGACGACGGTGAGTGCTCGCGTGCTGTGACTGTGCTGCCTGTGCCCCACTGTAACGTGTGTGTCGTGCGCAGTGCCGGAGGCGGTGGAGCAGGTGCGCGCGCAGGCGGCGGGCGCGGACGCCGTGCGCGTCACGTGGCTGTCCCCCGCCGGCGCCGGCCTCCTCACGCATTACACGCTGTTCACCAGGGAGCTCGGCAAGTACGACCTCACTTTATATACTTTGTCCCGAGGTCAGCTCAGACAGGTTGTCTGAAGTGTCAACCTTCATTCTAAAACAGTTGTACGAGTACCTATGTGAACTACAAGTTGAATTACAAGTTACAGTTATTATTGATCTCGCTAAAATCGATAGCTCAACTGTTACTCCAATATGCGCTATCGGCACTGACTGTGTCTCTTTCTGCTGAAGAGTGGGCGGCGAGTGGGCGCAGCGCGTGGAGGCGGAGGCGGCGGAGGGCGGAGCGCGGGGGGGGCAGGAGGAGGTGTGGCGCGAGGTGCGCGGGCTGCGCGAGCGCACGGTGTACGAGTACTGGCTGCGCGCCGCCACCGCCGCCGGCGCCGGCCCGCCCAGCAGACCCGTCACCGCCGCGCCGGCCCCCGCACGTACGTCTATATTATCTATAGTCGGCTCATGACGACCACATGCAATGTAAAAATATGTACAGCTGCAGCTTTTGGCTCGCGTTTGTGTGGCCCTATTGCGTTCGAAGCAAGCTAAGGAGGCTTTAGAGAGTGACGTTAACTATTCCATTAAACCGACAGTATCGGCCAGGATCTCATCGTTCAGTCGAGTGGTGTTCGCGGCGTGGGGCTCGCGGGTGCGCCTGCGCTGCTCGGCCGTGGGCGCTCCGCCGCTGCGCTGGCGCTGGGCGCCGCTGCCCAACGCGCACACTGTCACTGATGATGGCGATCTCATCATAAACAGTAACAATATAAATACATATCAAACTACTGCCAAACATACAGGTTCGACCAAAAGTCCGTTCACATTGCTCTCGCACTTAGTAACGCGTAGCGGTCGATTCAAATTGCAGCCATTAGTTATTTAGTATCCAGACCGTGCCCAGACACTGCAGTATGCTAGACGAAATGTTTGACAGGTTCAGAAGCTTCAATAATCCTAATTTGTCACCAATGGACTTATTCCTTTAGGATATTGTATATTTTCTTTTAATTCCTTAATAGATGATGGATTGCTGTCAAAAACTTTACTTTTAAGTTTCCATTGAAAAAAGTTTATTGGTGGCACATCAGGGCTCCCCACAGAACAGATAAAGAGGGGCTCCCTATACCTCTAAGCATTTCGTTAGCATACTGTAATCTCTGGACATGGTATGTAAGCCTTAATTTCTGGCACTGATAATGGCTGTTCTCGCGCTTAGTTACCCCTCTGCTCGATATTCCCGTTCGCACGGACGCAGCGGTCCATGCAAACGTTAAGGACTTTTGGTCCATCCCGTACTTCTTAGTTGAATCACATACAAGTAATTTTATGGCGGTACGCACATTGGTAGTTGTTTTGTTTCCCACTTCGTCAGTAGAGACGAGCGTGATTGGTGTGGTTTGTGTTCAGAAGTGGATGTATCTTCGGCGGGCAACTACACGTGCGCGGTGCGTAACGCGCTCGGCTCCGACGTACTGAGCGTGACGCTCACTGTGCGCGCGCCTCCCGCCCCGCCCGCGCCGCGCCTGCGCAGTGCGGCCGCGCACGCGCTGCACCTCGCCTGGGACAAGCCGCACGACGGCGGCGCACACATACTCGGTAACTAACTCACGAGACTAGACGCGTAGTAGCGATATACAGGTTTCGTTATATAATCCGGACCGTTATGTACACTAGCAATATGATGCAGGATACACGGTATGGTGGTCTCGCGGTGACGACGCGGTGGGTGTGGGGGGTGCGGGGGGAGCGCGAGCGCGGCGCGTGCCGGCCGCGGACACGTCGCTGTGGCTGGCGCGCCTGTCGTGCGGCGCGCTGTACCGCATCACGCTGCAGGCGCACAACGCGGTGGGCGCCTCGCAGCACTCGCCGCCGCTCGTCGCGCGCACCAGGGGTGACAGTGAGTCATCACACTCATTAAATCACCAGCTCAGCTGTTGCGTTCGGTTGCTGAACAGATTTCTTCTACTGCTGTTGAGTGATTCTGCGTAACTTTTGTATGAGAGCATATACTGTGCGTAGAGGCTAAGCCGCCGCCGGGCAAGGAGTTCGTGTGGGCGAACAGCACGACGTTGCGCCTGAACCTCCTGGCGTGGGGGGGGCGCTGCCCCGTGGCCGCTTGGACGCTGGCCGTGCGGCCCGCGACCGGCGGCGCCTGGCAGGACCTGCTCACCAACGGAGAAGCCGCCGAGGTATTTGATTATGTACTTGACGTGCATGTAATGTGATAGGCAGTTTGAGCTCAGCTGCATTGTTTTCAATTTGTATCAGGCCAACAACCTGCGGCCGGGCTCGTGGTACGAGGTGCGAGTGATGGCGCGCTCGCCCGCCGGCGACACCACCGCGCTCTACAGGGCCGCCACGCACACGCTTAACGGAGGTCCGACATTAATATATTGAATGCATTGTGTCTATACAATACGCTCCAGCGCTAGGAGGTGGTTAAAACAATGTTGATCTGTAACCGTGCCATATTTATAGAACAAATTTAAAAAAATGTGCTTGATCACCTAAAAATACATATCCAATTCTACGTTTATTTATCACTTAGAAACATTAGCGAGGTTTGAGAATAAATCCCGAAGTGCCCCGAACAACTACAAGAATAAGTCACCTGCGCGGTGGCGCGGCGAAATATATTGAAGGTAGTTTAGCTAAGCTAAAACTATTTTTTTACGCAACTGTAACACAATCGTGATTTCGTCCGTGTACACTAATTGTATCACCCCATAAATAAAAGTCTAATGGAGTTCAACTCCTGGGACCGCGATGCGTATTTCCCGTTCCGTGTCCAACTGGCGACACCGGTCTCGCGAAATTCTACACAATTCAACCAACCCGTGCTCAGCTCGCGTCAACTGAACACGTTTTTGCGATCAAGCAACATTAAAAGAGGTTTTACAAAACCGTGTGCAATTGAATTGAAGACGGTTTTTTAATTGGTCTGTTCAAAACAAATCCGTGCTGATTTAGCGAGATCGTTCGGAATAAATCGTGCGGGTTGAAGCAGGCGGGAGCCGCCGCGGGGGCGCCCGTGGGTGGACATAATAGAAGAGTTTAAAAGGATTCTCAGTGAAATTACCAAAGATTTTCAAATGAAAGAGTCGACGTGGCTCCTATTTCTGTCTGCAGGGTTTAAAGTAACCTAACACGAAGAGGATGACGGGGGCTTCGCTCGCTCACTTTAGCCCCCGTCATCCCCTTCGGAGCTAACCATCAGTGTCGGGGTGCCCAAAATTCCCGAGCTCGCTTCGCCCGCTCTTCAAATTAGTCAGTTGGAAAACGAGTATCAGCAATGAAAGCAGTACCTCAAATAATACCGTCGCTGATTCAACTTTTGAAGACTCATACAGTCAAGAATCAAGTCAAAAAAGGTGTTCAGTTCAACTACACACTATTTTGTAAAATCTCCGCCAGCGCCACTTGATCACAAAGGCGTGTCCAGTTGACGCGAATTGCACACGGGTTAGTAGAATTCCGTAGTAATACAAAAGCGTGCGGATTTCGCGAGACCGGTGTCGCCAGTTAGACACGGAAAGGGAAATACGCGACCGCAATGGCCACGGCACTACCGCACCGCATCAAATGCACTGGCTACCAAACACTCCAATTAAATCCTCGCGCACTTGACATCCATAATGAGGAAGAACATCAACTTGCTGGTACGAATTGCGTATAAACTTACCATTTCTACCAATTCATTATGAGTGGAATATTCCGTCATTGTTGGTACTAGTATTATGGTAACAATTGGAAAGTGACACGTCATGCTTGTTTCCCACGGTGCGTGATATCGCGCACCGCGACGCACGAGCTCGCACCGACGCACCATGGGATGAGACTCGTCCGTGGTAACGCGGACGCGTGCGGAGCGGTGCGCCGTATCCGCCGCGAGTCGGTAACTTTTAAGGTGCAGTGCGAGTTCTCTTTCACTTGGTATTTTAATAGGCAAACATAGCTTCGAATCACGCACCTACATAATGTGGCTTCCCACAGTGCGTTATTTAACGGATGATACCACGCACAGCCGGTGTGCGCTACCACGCACCGTGGGAAGCCAGCTTCACGCGAACGCCCTGTGTTTGTCAAAAGGCGGTAAATTCGGCGTATTTTATTTTTAGTGATTTTGCTCGCGACATTTTTGTGTCACAGGAATTTATTTTTTACAAATGTTTAAAATTAAAACGTTTTTTTATTTGGTATTGATTTTTAAATTGATTCGTGTTTAGTATCAGTGTTATACTTAGTCATCTCCTTAATTATAGCACGGATACAAATCAGCATCTTTTTTAAGGCTCTCTCTGTTTGTTTAACTTAAATAAACTCAACTTGTGCATTTTAGTGGAAAGTGTTTCTCTATACTAACTCAACTGGAAAAAACCTTCACGACAAATCCGTGTACGGAGTTAACTACAGTAAACCGTACACCAACAGATAATTATTGTTGTTTTGATCTTATACCAAATTACAGCACTGTTGCGTACATACAACGTCTTAAAATTACGTAGATTTCAAAAACTGGTGATATTTACTAACAAGTTGATGTGTGTGCAGAGCGTGTGGGCGAGGCGATGGAGGTGCCGGCGGAGTCACGTGGAGTGACGTCAGAAGGCACAGTGGGGGCGGCGGGGGCGGGGGGCGCGGGGGCGGGCGCGGTGTTGTGGCGCGCCGGCCTCGCGCCCGCGCTGCTCGGCGGGGGACTCGCCGTGCTGCTCGCCGCACTCGCCGGTAACTATAACTCAGCACCAGAAACTCGTGCACGATACGTTCACACAGCGTCGGCCGAATATACTAAACTTTGTGTAGGATTGGTGCTAGCTCGGCGGCGGCAGGCGGCGTCGTGTCTGCGCCGCGAGTGCTCGCTGCACCAGGTGTGCCAGCCGCACCCGCAGCTCTACACCACGGAGCCGAGCAAACGAAACGGAAAGACGCTCACCCCGCCCGATGGTGAGACTTTATTGACATTGCACTCTCTCCCTCATCTGGCAACTTTTAAGTATTTTCCGCATAAAATTCGTACGATCGGTCGCTGTCGCTTTCTGAACTAACCTGTTATGTGTAGTTGAGAAGGTTATGTGTGTCGTATATAAAGGCTCGGTCGGTGTGTACTAGCAGGAGACCTGCATGAGATAAGTCCGTACGCGACATTCAGCATGTCGGGCGGCGCGGGCGGGGCGGCGGGCGCGGGCGGGTGCGGTGCGGGCGCGGCGTGCGAGGGGGGCGGCGCGGGCGGCTGCGCGCTACACTTGCGCACGTTCGGTCGCGCGGAGGCGCTGGACCTGGCCGCGCCGCCTCCTCGCCCCAACTTGCTCGCACACACAACAGGTACGTTTACATAGCATAGCGTACTTCGCGTATGGTGTATAATAATTACGTGTCTCATGGAAGTACGCTGTATTGTTGTATTACTACGACATGACCGTGTTCAACAATGGACTTAAGTGGCTGAATGTTTTTTTTTTAACCCTCGACGCCGAACGACGTATGTTATAAGTTTGACCGCTATGTGTGTCTGTCTGTGGCACCGTAGCTCTTAAACGGGTGAACCGATTTGGATGCTGTACGGCTCAGAGCTAGTTAGAGTTTGGTGAGTTGACGGTAAACCACGGTTTAGCACTAGAAACAGTTTATTTCTTAAAGTTACAAAATAGGTATAAGTTGGATGCCAATCCGTGCCAATCGCGATGATTGCAATTTGTCAACTAAAGACTAAAAAGTCTAGGTAATGTTGTGTGAATATTATTAAATAAATCGAGGTCGCATCGTCAGCAACCAAATCATTGTACGTAAACCGTACATGCTCCCAAGGGAAAAGTAAGATGGCCAATACACGAAAGGCGAGATGGGCAACCAGTACATAGTCAAAAAATAAGTATAAAAATGTAAAACAAACAAGTTAAAAAAAATAGTAAGTAAAGTAAAATAGTAAATAAGACAGTGTAAATAATTATTAATTTGACGATATATCATCAAAGCAAAATCCCTTTCCAAGGTCCTGTGTCGTCGAGCTACGGATCTCTCGCATCTCTATGTTTACTTCCTCTTTGTCTGCTCCTTTCTGTTGTTCCAGTTTAGTGCTTGTCGTAGAATTCTGATTCTTCATTATCTTTCTTTTCTTAATAATAATGTAGACGCCAATTATAGCAAATCCTCCCAACAACAAAGAAGTCGCGGAATAAAAATATACATCGTGCGGTGAAATATTTGAAGACGCAGGTAGCACTTCATGTTCTTTTTGGTAGGACAGTTGACGCTCAATTTTTGACAAATCTGCTCCATTGTTCAATTCAGTGATGTTCAGCTGTGCGTTCCTCCAACCGAGATCAAAAATGTTATTTATCGTCGAATTTATGATCGGTACTTCGATATCCGATCCCGTGTTTACTTTACTTCCTAGGTGATTGTACGTAAATATAGTAGCGTCTTTTTTCTGTAATAAGCACTTTGGTTTCAAGGCAATGACTCCTGTCCCGTCAATGAACGCTGGTGTTACCTGATCGCTACATTTTACGCGCATCAGCTGTTTGTCGCACAGCGTAAACAACCAAACGTTGGGTTTATGTAATTTTATCCAAGTTTCCTTGCAAGTTATGTCATTAATGACACACGACAGTGATGTTTGTTGGCTAAACACCTTGGTCTCACACGGCGCATCTTTGCGCATCTGCGTAGACTGTATACGGGTTGGCGCGAGATGCACGCGTATTCATCTTCTCCGTACGAGGTGCAATGGTGCATGTCCTGCTCTTCCAAAGTTATATACGAATTTTTAATGAAGTTGATAGCGAGGAAGGCCGAAAAAGGTTTAACTAGTTTTAAGTTTCCTTGTCTCATGAATGGAATCGGAATTACCCGATATATTTTATAGTCTTCGTCACTCAATAGCGGAATGTGTAATTCGAATAATAAAGTTACGTGTAATTCTAGCTTTCACGTAAATCATCGTTCATAGATGGTTTGAAAATCCCTTTGTATATCTTTAATCGGCAACGAAAGTCCTTGCGGTAGTTTTCCCGATATGATATTTAGTTGCTCAGTCAGTTGAGATGTTGAAAAAAGGTGTGTGTCTAAATGGCCTCTGTAGATGTTGGCTAGGGCATTCATCAGCATTTCTTGAATTCTATGTAAATCACTTAGAATTAAAGTTGAAGTGACAGCGGCAGAGTTAATATCATTTATAGTATATAATATTTGCGCTCGGTTTTCTATTCTAGTGATTTCTCTGCAAGTCTGATTCATGTAGGTCTGTACTGTTTCAAATTGTTTATTCATAAATTCCGTACTTCGTTTAATCCGTAGTTTGCAAGTTATGGCGTAGCGGTAACGGCGACAGTTTCAAGATTGGCCGTTTTAGTTGTCCTTTTTTAGTTTTTAGGGTGACGACTCGGACCTTTCCGTCAGTCCCCGGATGAAGTTCCACCACCCTTCCGAGAGCCCACCTTCCCGGAGGTAAATTTTCTTCTTTCACTAACACCAACTCCCCAACTGCTAGATTATCTTTTGGTTGTTGCCATTTACTGCGTACTTGTAATTGCTGCAGATATTCGTTTGACCAGCGTTTCCAGATGTGTAAGTTCGTTTGTTCAACCAGCCTCCATCTGTTTCTCAAGTCATACTGGTTGAAGTCTTCTTCCTCTTTTGACAGAGATAATAAGGGACCGCCCACAAGAAAGTGACCTGGTGTCAAGTATTCTAGATCCTCAACATCTTCAGATAGTGGGCAAAGCGGGCGTGAATTCAAGCATGCTTCTATCTGAGTTAATAGTGTGGTGAACTGTTCGTAGGTGAGCTTTTGTTCCCCCAGAACTCACTTCAAATGATACTTCATGGATTTAACGGCGGCCTCCCAAAGTCCACCAGCTGATGGCCAGAGAGGGGCGTTAAAATGCCACTGTATTTTCAAGTTATTTATTTCGTCGTAAAACTCAGAAGTTTGAAAAGTTTTATTTCGTTGAAAGTCTTCTTGGAGTAGTCTTGCGGCACCGACAAAATTAGTCCCGTTATCTGAGAACATATGCTTTGGAGTACCTCTGCGTGCACACATTCGTTTAAAAGCGGCAAGAAAAGTTTGAGTTGTCAGGTCCGATACCAGCTCGAGATGCACGGCCTTTGTAACCATACAAATGAAGATGGCTATATAAGCTTTGCAAGTTTTTACGCCTCTCCCCTTGTTGATCTTAATATCCACATGTCCGGTAAAGTCCACACCGGTATTTGTAAACGGCCTCGATGGAGTAACTCGTTCTTTTGGCAAGTCAGCCATTAGTTGCATGTTCCGTTGAGTCTTAAAACGGTGACATCGTATGCACTGCCTAAGTTCCTTCTTCACTGTTCTGTTTCCGCCAATGATCCAATACTTAAGACGCAAGTAAGCTAGCGTGAGTCGTGCTCCACCATGGAGAGTTTCACGATGAGCCTCTTGAATGATCATCTGTGTTAATCTTCCAGTAGCAGGGAGTATAATTGGATGTTTCGATTCTGGAGGTAGCATTGAGTTGACAAGTCGCCCCTTGACTCGCAATAACCCAATCTTATCAAGAAATGGGGTTAACTTCAGAAGGTTGCTTTTAGTTGGCATTGGATTGTTCTTCTTCAAACATTCAATTTCGTCCCCGAAGTACAGTTTTTGCACGCTTTTGAGCACCCTTTCCGTTGCTTCAGTAATTTCTCCAGAAGATAACGACATTACCCTCTTATTTTTATCACCACCGGTTATGATATTCTTTCGTACGCGAGTATTTATTAATCGTATAATCCACGCAAGTACTCTGATTACACGTTTAAAACTGCTATGTTTATTCAACAGGTTGATAATTATTTCGCTATTTTTATAAGTTGCAACGCAGCATTAATTGTTTGCTGTTAGTGTTTCACATAGTTCATTGTCTTGTAAGTAGGGTATATCATTTGGTTGGCTGTTTTTAATATCATAAGTTTTCAGCCAAGATGGGCCCTCCCACCAGAGTTTAAAAGTTAGAAGCTGAGAGGGAGAGAGTCCTCGAGTAGCACAGTCAGCAGAGTTTTCTGCAGACTTCACGTAATTCCATTGTTTTGCCGGAATTCTGCTGTTTATTTGTGAGACTCTGTTGGCGACATACTTCTCCCATCGGTTTATGTCGCCTTGTAGCCATGCCAAGACGAATTTTGAGTCACTCCATCATTGTATTTGCAGATGTTTAGGAGAAAGTGTACTCTTAATTTTCTCTACAAGTTTAGCGAGTAACAAAGCTCCACAGAGTTCCATCCTAGGCAGAGAAATCTTTTTACTTAGCGGCGCAAACTTTGTTTTGGCAGTTATTAGTGTAGTTATGTAATTTCCGATATTGTTTTTCACTCGACTATAAATGACGCACGCGTATGCCTTTTCGCTTGCGTCGCAAAACCCGTGAATTTCAATGTACTCATCTGTACACTGTAGCCATCGAGGAATCGAAATTTTGTTGATTGAGGGGAAATCCTTTCTCAATTTTTCCCACTCAGCAGTTATGTCAACTGGCAGGCAATCATCCCAGTTTATTTTGCTGATCCAGACCCTTTGAAAAAGTAGTTTCGCTGTTATTGTTGCAGGCGATAGAAAACCAAGAGGATCGTATAATTTACTTATTTCGCTTAGCAATACTCGTTTCGTCAGAGTTTTCTTTTCAGGCAGTCTCCATTGATAAGTAAATGTGTCCTGTTTTTGATTCCAGCTCATCCCCAACATTTTTGTGTTTGATGTTTCAGGGCTGAATTCTATGTTCGCTTTAGTGCTCTTTTGGTCATCTCGCAAGTTCCCTAATATAGCCGCTTCGTTACTTGTCCACTTTCTTAAGTTGAAACCTCCTGCACTCAATAGTTCAATGAGTTCTGATACTAATTTCTTCGAAGCTTCAATGCTGTTGTGTCCATAGACTAAATCATCCATGTAAAAATAATTTAGTAGAGCGGTGACGCTCTCAGGATAGTTATCCTTTTCATCTTGTGCAAGTTGATGTAATGTGCGCATTGCGAGATAGGGCGCGCTTTTCATACCGTACGTCACAGTGCATAGTTGCCATTCCAGTAAAGGCTTGTTAGTAGAGGATCTCCACACAATGGTTTGTAAGTGCTGTTGTTGCTCGTTTAGCCATATATGCCGATACATCTTCTCAATGTCTGCCGTAAAAACGTATCTGTACGTTCGCCAGTTAATAAGCAGCGTAAACATATCCTTTTGTAAGTTGGGGCCGGAGTACATAAGGTCATTGAGACTGTTGTTATTATTTGCCTTGTAAGATGCATTAAAGACAACTCTCAGTTTCGTCGTTGTCGACTCAGCTCTCAATACCCCATGATGTGGCAGATATACTTGGTTTTTACTCCGAGTTTCAGCAGTTACGGGCTTCATGTGGCCCAGGGAAATGTACTCCTCCATAAAACGTTTGTATTCCCTATTTAGGTCGTTGTTCCTCAGCATTTGCCTCTCAAGTTGTAGGAACTGAGCTTGTGCTTGAGACTTTGTGACTCCTAAGTGAGAGTTGTAGTTTGTTTTCATGGGCATCTGCACCACATATTTTCCGTCCGCTAATCTCTTAGTAGTTGAGTTAAAAAAGTTCTCACAATGCTGGTCTTCGTTAGGTAACGTTGTACTGTCTGAGACTTCTTCAGTTTCCCAGAATCGTGACATGTTTTCTAGGTCATTGAGTACTACAAAGCAATTAAATGTCTTGACATTCCCGCATAGTATCCAGCCCACTCTTGTTTGTTGGACTACGGGGAAATTGTCACTTTTTATGACTCCATTCAATATTAGTTCTGAATAAATTTCGGCGCCCAGAAGAAAGTCGATCGGGCCCGACTTATTAAAATGGGGATCTGCTAGTTTCAAGTTATCTATGTAATCCCAGTTTTGTATGGAGAAGGATGCTGTTGGTAAGTTATTTATCAGCTTCTTCATCACCAAAGTTTCCAATTTGAATTCATAATCTGAATGTATAGATTTGCATTCCAAGTTTATTAACCCCTTACAATTGCCGGACAGTGAACCGACACCTGACACAACAGCGCTGACTTTGCGTCGCGGTAATCTGAGTCGCTGCGCGGCGTCTTCTGTTATGAGACTTACTTGCGAACCTTGGTCAAGCAAACCTCTCAAGTTAATATAATCTCCATTAATAGTCTTTACTTTCAAAAGGACAGTCGTCAATAGAATTTCTTTTGCCTCGTTAGTTAGGTTATTCACGGCATGTGATGTAGATGGCGTACTGCTACTTATTGCCGCGGGACGGTTGTTGTGCTCATTTCCATCTTCATGCAAAAGCGTATGGTGTGACTTGTTACATAGTTTACAAGTTTTTCTCGAAACGCATTTTTGTTCTCCATGACTGTACAAACAATTTGAGCAAATACGCAAATTGCGAACTGTGTCTTTACGTTCCTTCGCATTCATAGCCAAGAATTTGCAACATTTCATTAAAACATGTTCAGTTTTGCAAATCGGGCAATTCCTCGTTGTAGTGACGAAGGCTTGCGACGAGTTTTGCAGTCTGTTAAAGTTTGATGACCTCTGGCTATTATATTTATAATTATTGTTTCGAGCGAATGTTATGTTGTTAGGCTGTTTATCTGGCGTCAGATTTTTATTGGACGAGATTGATCTTTGATGAGCATTTTTTTGTAAGGCTTCCAACGCCATGAATTTGTTCTCCAAAAATTTGGTGAATTCATCCAAGTCAGGGAATTCTCTCGGTTCTTTGAGGTCTTTGATATACTCATTGTAAGTCACTTTGTCCAGTTTCTGAACCAAAAGATGAACAATTATCGGATCCCAGTTCGTTATTTCGAGTCCAATATTACTGAGTCCGTTCAGACACTCTAGTGTGATGTCATGCAATTTTCTTATACTCGCGGCGCTCGCTTCCTGTATGAGAGGTTGATTTAGCAGCGTGTTCATGTAAGACGTAAACAAGAGACGCTTGTTATCATATCGGTGCGTGAGTATTTCCCAGCAGGAAGTATAGTTTTCCGCACTAATACCGAGATGCTGTACGATTTTTTCGGCTTCGCCCTTGAGTTTGGTTTTAAGGTGTTGCATTTTTTGCGCTTTCGACAGTAATGGGTTGCTGTGAACACTCTCCATGTATAGATCTTTAAAAGTTAGCCATTGGTTGTAGTTTCCATAGAAGTCCGGGATCACAATCTTTGGTGTTGACTTCTCATAGTGGGCGTTGTTCCAAATATGGTGTTGTAGCTTCTTTCGCAAGTTGTCATACACGTTTTCTATCGCATCATATTTTTGTTTGTACGTTGAATCCTCGTCTTGTGAAATATAGTCAAGTTCCCAGTTAGTTTTCTCAATGTGTTCCCATTTGCCTTTCAAGATATTAAGGTTATCCTCTAGTTCCCATTTTTCAATTGACGAGTCGAAGTTTATCTTCTCCACAGTACGTTCAAAAGCTCTAAAATTGCAGTATTGCTGCCGTAAAAGTTCCTGTTGTTTTTCGTTTGTCTTGTCAGTTTCGCGAGGAGGCACATGAAAGTTGATATCATCGAAGCTAAAGATTGGTTTTGTTTTACCTTGTTTAGGCGTCGAAGGTGGTAATTCCGCTTTACTCGTGGAAGCAGATGGTAACTCAGCTTTACGTTTCAGTATGTCCTGCAGAACGTTCTCGTAAATCTTCTTAGTGTAGTTGAAAACGTCGTCGACGAAGTATTGGGCGTCAGTTATTCCAGATTTCTCCAGTTGTTGATGATTGAACACAAACTTCTCCCAGTTCGTATTCAGCCGAGAAAGTCGCTCCTCCAGGTACTCCAAGGTTTTTCTGCTAGGACTGTCTTTCTTGTAGTTGATGCTGATTTGTTTCAAATTGTTGAAGATTTCTTCTTGGCGACTGATAAGTTCTTGGATGTTCTGAGCCATCTTTGATTGTTGTAGAAGTTTAGTTGCACAGTAGTTATGTACAGTTTAAGTTTAGTTGTTCGATAGTACCGCAGGGTTGTGTCGCCGCAGGCACTAGTTCATTCAAGTTGCGAAGTTTTCGCACTTATTTTTTGTAGATACTAAGCGTATTCTTTCTCTACTAGAGATACCTATATGCGCTTTCTCAAACCTACTGGGGCGACCCGCTTCTGGGAGACCAGCAAGCCCGATTCGCTATCGCTAATAGAGACACTTCACACACTTAGTATCCGGCTCGAAGGACCACTTTTTATGTACGGCTCAGAGCTAGTTAGAGTTTGGTGAGTTGACGGTAAACCACGGTTTAGCACTAGAAACAGTTTATTTCTTAAAGTTACAAAATAGGTATAAGTTGGATGCCAATCCGTGCCAATCGCGATGATTGCAATTTGTCAACTAAAGACTAAAAAGTCTAGGTAATGTTGTGTGAATATTATTAAATAAATCGAGGTCGCATCGTCAGCAACCAAATCATTGTACGTAAACCGTACAGATGCGGTTGTTTTTTATTTAAAAACAAGTATTCTAGTGGTGGTTCTTAGACATGTTTTATCAAAATCGCTTCAGCCGTTTCAAGGTCATCAGCTGTTTTGTTAGCTGCGGTATGGTTCTTAGACGCATAATGTGTATTTACTCTACTTTCAAACATACGTGTGACCTATAATTTGAAACATCCATGTATGCTATATGTATAACTATGCAAGATTATGGAATTCTTGGTCTGATGCTGCAGCCAGGACATCCAGCACACTAGTACACTCTTGAAAACATAATAGCAGATATGTCGTGTTTGGATTCGTTTTAATCAGTATTTGATTCTACATACAATGCAATAGCGGCAACACGATGAGCTGATGCTGCAGCCAGGATATCCAGAACACTAGTACAATATTGAAAAAATAATATAGGTATACAATTAAAAACACTATGCACCGAAACACTAGTGGCTGCTCCCCTGCGTTACCAGGTAGGCTACCGTGTTAAACAATTAACTATAATAACATAAGCCCGCAGGCATATTAAACACATAAATGGACGCCTAAATAATTTGGCATCACTTACATGATTTCCAGTCATTTTGGTTTAAAAACCAAACTAAACACGTATACATAAACATACACAGTGGTTGCATAGTTTAAACTTTGCCCTACTAGGATTTCTCTTGTATTGTTATAGTGCACTTTTAGACACTAAATATATCGAATGTTCAAACACCCAGCACCATTAATTGTATATAGGCCATTCAAATATTATGTACGGTGTGGAACGCGAACCTGTAACCCAAATCTATTGAATATTTTTTAACGAACCAAACAGTCACCGTGCAGTTTCAGTGAAATCGATTCAGTCTAACAATACAAGTACACGTATTTAAATATACCCACAAGGCAAATGTCATTACGAAGACATCGAAACATCAATTGATGCTATTGATGCATAAAGTGAAGTTAGTGAAGACAGACGTGAGCCGGACATGCTATAGACCCGCGTCAGACGTCACAATGCCGACAGTCACACGAATACCCCCGTCGCCATCTCATCTCCGGCTCGGATGGCAATTTCCTTCGGCGCCTTCAACTTATAATTTGCGAGTTCAATTTAAAGGGTTCGCGCCTGACTCTGACTCCAACTACCCCTAGCACTAACAACTAACAGAATTAGCACGTAACACGTAATAGCACGCCGTGAAGGTGGCTGCCTCCTAAACGGAATTAAGATAATACACGCTGGCTAAACTCACAGGCTGAAACAGGACCAAGTTTAGGGGCTTTAGTCAGCTTAGACCTAATTTAGTTTTTTTTAGATATGAAAATAATGCCACCTGTTCTGACTAAAAGTTCACAATCAAAGGTACTTTTTTTTTAAATTCTTCAACGGCCTACACTTCTTTGTTGCCCTAGGGCCCTCCAAACCCTTAAATCCGGCCCTCTGCATTGAAGGGTGGGTGAATATGTGTGCTGTCTTTTGTAATTGACGTTCAAAAAGTGCTATTATTTTCAGCCCACTTTGAATAAGTAAATCTTTCTCACTTTTCACAAAAATTTAAAGTTGTGTAATACCCAATATTCATAAAAAAACATTACGTTAATGTTTCGTCAAGGACTTTTCTTGCGTCTATATTAAAGTATTCGGAACTTGAAAAAATGCTCCAAGACCTGAGCACAGCGAGTCTTGAGGTTGGACTTTCAATGAATAGATCGAAGACCCAAGTCATGACCAACAGCACGAAACGTAGGGTCGAGGTAGACGGGCAGGTATTACAATATGTCGATGAGTACACGTACTTGGGCCAGATAGTCTCTTTTAAAAACCGGCAAGAGAAAGAAGTCGAAAGACGGATTGAAAACGCCTGGAAGAGCTTCTGGTCCCTTAAAGAACACATGAAGGGAAACCTTCCGGTAACCCTGAAGCGTAAACTCATCGATATGTGCATCCTGCCCGTTCTAACCTACGGTGCTCAAACTTGGTCACTGACTGAAGAACAAAAGTCCAAACTCAAGATTTGCCAACGAGCAATGGAGCGTAGTATACTGGGTTTTAAACTAACCGATCGTGTCAGAAACACCACCCTGCGCTCCATAACCCAAGTAACAGATGTTGGAGAAAAAACAGCCAAGCTAAAGTGGGAGTGGGCCGGTCATGTCGCTCGAATGCACCCGGACAGGTGGGCAAAGACCGTTACTTACTGGACGCCTGAAGGAGGACATCGCCGCCGAGGTCGACCTCGGGTAGGTGGCGTGACGATCTAGACGTGTTTGCGGGGCTAGCATGGTCAGAAACGGCACAAAATAGAGATGTTTGGAAGACAAAAGGGGAGGCCTTTGCTCAGTAGTGGGACAGTCAATAGGCTAGTAAAAAAAAAAAAAATTAAAGTATTATTCTAACAACATTCTTGACGACGTCTGTGGTCTAGTAGTTCGAGTGTCGAACTGCTGATCACGAGGTCGTGGGTTCGATTCCCACAGGACACAAATATTTATGTGATGAACATAAGTGTTTGTGTTGGTCTGGGTGTTTCTTATGTATTATAAGTATGTATTTACAAAAAAAAGTATATAAGTATTATATCCATTGTCTAGTACCCATAGTATAAGCTCTGCTTAGTTTGGGACTAGATGGTGCTGTGTAGAAAAATGTCCCAAAATATTTATTTATATTTATTTATTCTCTAGATACCTACTGTTCTTGCCTCACTGTACGTGTTATCTTTAACGGCTTATGGATTGCATCCATAAGCAATTTAAAACATTGTTATTAAAGCCTCTCGCCTTAATAATATTAAATTAGACCGGCTTATAAGACTACACCGGAGCGGACAAGGAGGATATTAAAAAGGCTACATAAAATAATAATAGTTCATTTGAAAGGCATTATCTCTGGTTCCATTGAGCGAGTTTGCAATTTCCGTTGTATGCTCTGTATTGTACGCCCATCCCCCCGCTCCCCCCCCCCCCTCCCCCCATCCGACTAGGGCGCTCGGACAACGTCCGGCGGAAGGACGACACACTCGCCTCACTGATTGTTTCACTGCGACAGCGCGCTTCTTGGACTAGCGCCGCTAATTTATGAGCGCCAACAGCGATAAATATAATAATCCCTATGACCTAACATTTAAAATTAAGAGGATAACTGTCAGACATCCGCCGTTAGCTGCTAAGATCTTAAAAATAAAAGTAATTCACAAATTCGAACCTATCATTATTCACGTTCAAGTTGTCAACCGAAGTACCCCAAGTAAAGTATGTTGTGACAAGAATGCTATTGTGTGAGAGTGATACATTCACAAGTGCATCCATTCAGCGCTGCTCGCTGCACCCAACTAGGTTCCTTCAAACATTGTGAATATTTATTGGAACTCAGCCATTCTGCCACGACAGTTGAAGAAACTATTTTAAAACATAAATTGCGGCAGACATTGCTTTTCAAATTACTTAATATATTTTTCGCTAATAAAGAGTCACCGGTGTGAAATGAGTCTAGTATATTACGTCTATTTCAAAACTCACCTCACCACGCTGGGTAAGCTGGGTGGTGACGAGTTTTTCTTGCACTGTTATGTGAACGCTGCGGGGTGACATTGACCTGGGCTATTTGAGGTAGATGCATGGATTTGTTTTGATTGAATTCTGAGTTTTGTCATTTAGCGTCTGTTTTCACTTCGTACGTATATGTAATGGACGTTTGAGGAAGCTGTAATTTAAGAACTTTGAGCATGTTATAATAAGTATTGTGTGTTAGAGTACGGCCGGTCGCACGACAGCGACTCTGAGTCGAGTGGGTCGCCGTGCGCCGCGTGCGCCGCCGAGCTGTACCGCCTGCCCGCCGCGCATCTCTCCGGTAACTACATGAGCTTGCACACTGCATACGATATATACGACGCCCAGTGCACGCACACATACGCACGTTTACATGCGAAGCTTTGACAACGGGACTGACCGGCGAGCATTACGTATGAGTGCCTGCACTGAGTGACGAGCTTACCAAGAACCTGTATACTATAATGTGTGTCTGACACGAGAGGTTTGTTGGTGTGTGTGTTAGACACTCTGCCGGCGGTGGAGTCGAGTGCCGAGGACACGGTGTATGGGTCGCAAGGAAGCCGGGCGGCGCGCGGCAGAAACGCGGCGCGCGCGCGGCGGCGCCGGGACCACGCGCGGCACGCCACGCAGCCCACCGTCAGGTAACAACAACTAAATATCTTACACCTCTTATGTGTATAGCTGAAGTTAAGCAGGACCTACCACAAACTCCTACCGTCTGATCACAAAATCGTGTTTAACAGTAGTTTAGACTAAACAGGTCTTAAACCCCTTTATTTATGGAGTTTGACGGTATACACGGTTATAACAAGTGTCTAAAATGTGTAAGACCCCGATGTTTTAGTTTTAACAAGTGATTATATTATTCATATATATATTCAAACATTTGTTATCTTTGTTAGCCTCTAGACATGTTAAATAGCACATATATATATATACCGTACGAATACTTAATCAGGATAGTAAACTAGAATTTTCTCTTTCCGATAAAGCCACCGTTTCTAAGAAGAAGACGATATAGAGGACCGTTAGACTCGGTAATATACTCAGTAGAGCGGCCTCGACTAGAGACCCGACTCCTGACACCCAGCATGGCTTGCGCGCTTCTAATAACTAACTACACTAGGTACTTGCGATACAGTACGAGAGTGCATGCTGACTAACTGCATGAGCGCGGACACCCGCGCCTCGTCTCCCGAGCCCGACCGTATGTCTTAGTGCAGCGCGTAGATACCAGTACGACATTAGAGGCACAGATTGAATACATTACTCGTACGGATACTTACCTTCCTGCATCGGTCGCCCGGTACGCACACATACGTAACATTCGTTTACACATTAAACACATTTGTACAACATAAAGACTACTTACGTTAATGAAAGTTACGTATGGCGACGACTGTAGGATGTCGAGTTAATATGCGTATAGTACGCGGTCTGTGCAGGTAACTCGCCAATATAACTTAGTCCCAGTCCAATAGATACGAGTATGACATTAGTGGTCCCCGCTGAGTCCGCATGCGTGCCGCCGCTAGTAGCTCGCTCCGCATCGCGCCGCCTCGTTCGTTCACTAGCGCGTGTGTTGCAGGTACTTCGCGACGCGCGCGCGCACCGACCCGCTGTGAGCTCCGCCGGCGCTGACGACTGTACATAGTATTTGTTAACTGTAAGCGTTCCCGTTGTCGCACGACTGACCTGATAATGTTTATTAAACAAATTGAGTTTTATCACATTGTTTCATTTCACTAACATTGCTCGCTGTTCCCGCGCGGACGAGTCATCCGTGAAAATACCGTCGTAAGTTTAATTTCACAGAAAGTATTCATGTTCTCTATATTATGCATGAATTTGCGCGAGCCCACCGCAAACGGCGCCGACTAGGGTTACGCGTCAATTCTATGTCGCTCTCTGAGGTTTACCTACGGTATCCATTGATAGATGTTAAACTGTAAGGACATCATAATTTATACTGGAACATAACCTAGAATGTGTAATACTTGGTCTCTCCGTGTGTGGACCACGCCGGCGCGGCGGCGCCTCCACCTGTGCGGGGCTGCTGCCACGGACAGCGCGCTTCTGCGTCACATCAGAATTCTTTCCATTATTTTAAATCAAACATTTGGATTGAATTATTTTCTGAATACTTATTAAATGTACCTACGTATTTTATCATAAATAATGTTAAAAAACTATACACAGTATTATAAGTCGCAATGTTGTCCATTAATTCCTCTCCGCACACAACAGTGCCGGCACAGTGCCGACACGTGCCAATCAGTAACGTATCGATCAGTGCTGCGCCGACATTCGCCGGAACGTCACTGTCACTGACGAGTACGGATAGCGTCATACAAAATGTATGGTTGTAACCTCCACCCGTTTTATCGTCATTAGGACGGTGTTTAAATAAATAAAAAAAACGAGTGAGTCCAATAATAAAAAAAAAACGTATAATAAAAATAAGATTGACTATGCGGAGGCACACAAATTTGTAAGGTCGTGGGTTTACGGCCGTCTGTTGTCACACCTGCAGTGAAAGGGACTTCCCTGCAGAAATTCGGCAGCAGTCCTCCCAGGCCGGAGATGATGGGTGGCCGATGATGCACGATGGCGCGGCGAGATTGGCGGGAAGGTGCAGCTGGGCGACTTGCTCAGCGCGCCACGGATGATGTATCTTCGCCGTATGCCGTAATCTTCTACGATGAAGGTTAATTGGGCAGTATTAACCTGGCCGTAGTTCCCAGAATCGGGAATTTAAAACTTTCACTTTTAATTAAGTACTACTTAATATGTACTAATTTAACTTATTACGTCCGTCTCGGCTAGGGCGCTTCAACGGGACGCGATTTAGTGATAATTGAGACGTGCACTCAGGTTCAGCTTAGTAGCGACTGCCCGAGCTGCGCAACGTATGACCTTATAAGGCTATGAAAAAACTCCCCACACGACTAGATGCGCCGCGCGTTCGGAAATGCATAAACCCAAAGAACGAACATTAATTTATTGTAAATGTGTTCCTTTATTTTTAAATATTGGTTTAGTTAAAACATTTATTATTTAGATTTAGTTTTAAGGATAGATTTTAATTAATTAATTTAGTTTTAAGGTTTTTGAACTACATCAATTAATAAAACATGATTAGTCATGTAACGTTTCGTTACATTACCCGCCGGTCCCTCATAAGGATTTTATTTCTAAGAATAAAATCCGCAACCTAATTTGTTACAATAATCTTTCACTCATTCTTCCACTTCATTCATACCTCATCACTCAAAAATCTAACGTACAATACGTCACATAATAATGAAAAATATGCGACGCGTCCTAATAAAAACTGAGAGTCAAATGACTAATATACGTCAATGACTCATGTAACAGGTCTTAAAATCGTTTATAGTATTTGGGGAAATATAACGAAAGTCAAAAATTTATTAAGAAGTAATTTTCAAGTCTTTTATGTGCCAAGATCCTAACTTTTTACCTGACATATCTTCTAAGACATACACAAGTGGTGATAGCTTTTGAATGACCCGGCACTTAATGTATTTAGGTGCTAATTTTTTGCTAAAGTGCTTATCCTTATCGCTCAGGACATAAGCACGTTTATACACAATATCACCAACATTAAACTCAAAAGCCTTACGTCTTAAGTTATAATATGATGTGTTCTTTACATGGGCGTGATACAAAGACTTTTGAACCTGGTCAAAGATGGAACATAAACAACCAAGGTTTTCCGCATAAATATCGCGTGGGAGAAATAGAACCTCGTCTCCTAAGTCCGTATCAGCATAGTGGGATCCACATAATACCATTTCTCGCCCAAACACTAGAAAAGAAGGAGTAAATCCGGTAGCTTCGTTAACTGAATTATTAATTGCAAATTGAACTTTTGAAATAAATATATCCCATGATCGATGATCACCATCTACGAAAGTAGAAATGCAAGTAATAATGGTTTTATTGTACCGCTCCACAGTGTTTACCTGAGGTGTATACTTGGGTGAATAGAATATATTAGGTATTTTATATTTTTTAAATAGATCATTAGTATGACCACTAACAAATTGACTACCGTTGTCCAAAAAAATACTTTGTGGAACACCGTGAACTAAGAAAATTTGTTCTTCTAAAATTTTAACAATTATCTGGGAAGTTGCTTTTTTAATTGGAAAAATATGACAAAACTTGGAAAAACAACAGGTAACCACTAAAATAAAACTATTTTGTTTCCGTGTTACAGGAAGAGGTCCCATTAGGTAAGTCGATGGATATCATCTGATAAGGGCGAGAGCATTGTTTTGGACGGCCCATTTCACCAAGAGTAGCATGATTTTGAGATTTGTATTGTAAACAAGTACAACAAGATCCAACATATTTTGCTACATCTCGATACATGCCCGGCCAATAATAGCTGAGCGCAACACGTCTATATGTTTTGAAAATTCCCAAATGACCAGCAGTTGGTTCATTATGGTTTTCCGCAATGACTTTTTCCCTAAGCTCAGATGGAACAACCTCTTTCCAAGAAAATTCATCGGTTAACCTACATTTGTTTTTACTTAGGCGGAAAAGAGTTCCAGTTTTAATTTGGTAATTGGGAAAACTTTCAGGCTTTATAACACAGTTACTATAAATATTCTTATACCAATCATCACTAGAAGTCGCGAATGAATCGGAAGTGACCATAGCAGCAACAGGAACAGCTCTAGACAACGCATCGGGAATAACGTTGTCGACTCCCCGACGGTGCTTAATGTCAAAATTAAATGAAGACAACCGCACACCCCAACGTGCGAGCCTTCCCGTAGGGTTATTCAATGAAAGAAACCATTTTAATGCACTATGATCTGTGTAAACTGTGAAAGTTTTCCCATTTTCCACATAGCATCTCCAATGTTCTAATGCTACAAGAACTGCCAGCGTCTCCCGCTCCGTAATACTATAATTCTTTTCTGCCGCCGTTAATGATTTACTCATGTAAGCTATGGGGTGCTCTTTACCGTTTATAGACTGAGTGAGCATAGCACCTATCCCATAGTTACTTGCGTCCGTATGCACCTCGAATGGTGAATTGTAATCGGGGCAAGAAAGAACAGGCGCGGAAACTAGACATTCCTTTAGCTTTTTGAAAGCAGCGTCTGCTTCATCAGTCCACTTGAAAGGTGGAGTGTTCTTTTTATTGGAAGTCAACTTATTGAGTGGACCTGCAATTGTACTAAAGTTGGCAACGAACCTACGATACCATGTAGCCGTGCCTAAAAATCGCTTTAACTCCTTGCGATTAGTAGGAGTTGCGTAGTTGAGGATGGCTTCGACTTTTTCGGGATCAGTTCGCAAACCATTCACATCAACCACATACCCTAAATACTTAAGCTGACTTCGAAAGAATTCACACTTTTCCAAGTTGATGGTTAGGCCTGCGTTACGTAATCTGTCCAAAACCCGAAGTAATAGGGACACATGTTCTTCAAAATTACTGCTTATGATAATAATATCATCTAAATAAGCGAATATTCGGTGATCTATGTTGCCTAACAACTTATCTACTAGACGCTGTTGCGTAGCAGGGGCATTTGTCAAACCAAAAGGTGTAGTCTTGAATCTAAGTGTTCCTCGACCTGGGACGTAGAAAGCAGTCTTATCTCTGTCCTCCTCGGCTATAGGTACTTGCCAGAAAGCTTTGGACAAATCTAGACTAGTAAGAAAACGAGCGTCGCGCAGGTTATCCAAGATTTCCGAAATATATGGTAAGTTGTAAGCATCTCGTTTTGTGACAGAATTTAACTTTCTGCTGTCAAGGCAAAATCGAGGCTGTCCATTCTTTTTGGTAACGAGGAGTACAGGACACTGCCAGGCACTTTCGCAATGCTCCACCACATCTAGGTTCAACATCTCATCCACCTGTTCGACAAGGATTTTCTGTTTCTCAGGAGACAGTCTGTAATATCTTTGTCTAATAGGAGGAGAATCACCAGTATCGATGCGATGGGTTACAACGTGTGTACGACCTAAGCCTTTGCGCTCAAAAGAAATATCCCTAAATTGCTCAACAACGTTATCAGCTATAGCTCGTTGAGACTCATCTAAACTATCATAAGAATGAATAAACGTCTGATGATTCTTTATATTTAAATCAATTAATGGATTAGCCGTCAACTGAACAGATCCCAAATATTTCGGACATAATTGAAAGGCGCGCCAGAAGTCAATACCTAGAATAAGGGATGATTGTACTTCTGGAACTACATAAAATTTAACTATATGAAATTGTTCCTCAAAATGTACCGGAACATTAATATAGCCACTACTCTTTAGTGTATGACCACCAGCAGCTATTATAGAAGGTGTCTCATCAGTACATAGCTGAAGGCCACGACTAAGTAACGTTTCATGTGCATAGTTACCCAATATTGTAACAGCTGCACCAGAATCCAGAAGGCCAGATGCTGTGATATCGTTGATCCTAATATTTAAATATGGTCGCGAATCACCTAAAGGTTTAGTTTGCAGGATTGAACAAATTTTATAACTGTTAAAAAATACTCGAATAGTTTTCAACCAATCGTTCCAATCTTCTTTATTAAAGCGACCCTCTGAAGAAGATGGGTTGACACAATCCTGCAAATCTAGTTTTTTGGATTCTGATTGCTGTTACACCTTGGACAATCTGGTGTCTTGACACCCCTATAACCACACTTAAAACATATGGTTTCTTTATTTTGACAATCCCTCAGGATATGAGAATTGTTACGACATTTAGGACAATAAGGAAGAATTACCTCCGCAACTGATTCATTTTTCTTTAACGTATGTAAATATCTTCCATTAACATTATTATTACTAGAAGTTTGTTTATTATTATTAAAGTTGTTTTTATTGTTTTCATTTCCAAATTTGAAATATTGATTTTGTTTATTAACTATGTTCGTTCTCTGTTTGTACGCAAACTCTGGTGCTAGTGTTTCAGAAGTAGCAGCTGAAGGCTCTTGGAACTGAACCATCCGTGACTGCACGATTTCGAAATTCCTACAAAGAAGTCTCAACTGTTCAATAGACTTAATTTCAGTTGCAGACGCCAGAGTGCTCGCATAGCATGGTCTTATATTGTGCAGTATTACTTCGAGCTTGTCTTCTTCCACTAAAGACCTCGACAATCGCGAAAACATACCTGAAAGAATCGATAGGTACACGGTTATATTTTCTGTTGCACCCTGAGTTCTAGAACGAATCTCAGCTAGAAGACGGTAGTCATAATCTACTTTGTCGAAATCTTGCTGCAGAAGAGCGACAAGTTCATGCCAAGATGATACCTGATCCTTAACACTCCTAAACCAATGCAGTGCATCGTCTACGAAAATTTCGGATGCGAAAGCTAGCAATTTAATATCTGAAATGTTACGAGCTATACTAAATTCGTTGACTCGTTGAATAAAAGAACGCACGCAAGTTTTACCATCATATTTTAATTTGGCCAATTCAGAAAACTTAGCATTACCCTCGCAAGTCACTGAAACATTAAGTCTTTCGGAAGTAACTTTTGGATCGGAAGTCGGAACGACAGTAATAAGAGGATCAATACACTTACTTTTCAGTGACATATAAACGTCATAATAATCTTTAAAAAGTTTAGTACATTCTGAATGTACCTCCAAAATTTTTTCATCCATATTAATTCTATTGAGCCTGTGATATAGATGGTGAAAGAGATTTTCGATACGCCCTAAAATATTTTTATCTTTAGTACCCGCATCAAGACTAACCTTGATTTTATTTAAAACTTCTAAAGAACCGTTTAAATCCTCAAGAGGATCAAGATGAGAACACAAAATATCCTCTGATGGAAAAGCCTGACTAGCTTTACAAATCTGTCGCCTAATATCAGCAACAGTACTAGCAGGTGTTTCGCCTCTTACAGCAACCTCATATTCTAGCTCGGATTTTTGCAAAGACAAAAATATGTAATAGGGTAGGCTATTACAAAAATATTCAAAACTTCTAAAGAATCGTTTAAATTATCAAGAGAACCAAGTTGAGAGCACAAAACATAATGCCTGACTAGCTTACATCTCTGTCACCTAATGCAGCAACAGTACTAGCAGGTGTTTCGCCTCTTAAAGCAACCTCATAATATTCAAACTCGAATTTTTGCAACGATAAATATTTGGTAGGGTAAGCCATTTCGAAAAACAGATAAAAAATTACATTTAAACAATGGAAGTTGTAAATAGCACACTAAATAATCACACACAAAAATCACAGGAAAAAAAAATCAAAAAAAAAAAAAAAAAAAAAACTTGAAAAAAAAATTTTTTTTTTCAAAGTAAAAAAAATTTTTCCTCAAAAAAAATTACTTGTTCGTGCTTGGCCCTAACCGCACCAGATGGTAAGCGCAGACAGGGTCTAAGATGGAACACACGAATACAAGTAACAGAGATATAGAGAGATTCCTCTATACCCCTCTGGCTCTCACGTACACGCGACGGTACACAGTAAACTGCTTGGCGTCGGACTTTATTGTGAGTGTGGTAGCTAGCCAGGACCGTAAAGATCTACCACTGTACTGGGTTTTGTTGAGTCTTACAACACGCGTTTATGCCCAGCGTGCGGTGAGGAAGTATTATATTCTAGCCCGTCCCCACACGGGATAATTAAAGAAGAAAGTACTCCGTTCTGTTACAATCAACTTAACAGAACGCTGAGTTTATAATTATGAAGGACAAAAGAAAGAAAAGAAGAAAAAAAAATTTAACACAAAAAAATTAACGTAACTGGTGTGAAGGTAGTTTGACAAAAAAATCTGTACTCAGTACAAGACCAACTAACAGTACAAGGTCCACAAACGAAAAAAAAAAATTTTTTTTTTTCACTATGTATGCGACACTAATCTTCACCCCAGTTACTGCAACCAAAAATAAAAAAAACAAAGCGTTTTACACAAAACAAAAAACCACTCACCGTACAAAAACTAACTACTTACTTACAGAAGCGACAACAGACATAACCACGTAATTGGGCGCCAGTGTAACCTCCACCCGTTTTATCGTCATTAGGACGGTGTTTAAATAAATAAAAAAAACGAGTGAGTCCAATAATAAAAAAAAAACGTATAATAAAAATAAGATTGACTATGCGGAGGCACACAAATTTGTAAGGTCGTGGGTTTACGGCCGTCTGTTGTCACACCTGCAGTGAAAGGGACTTCCCTGCAGAAATTCGGCAGCAGTCCTCCCAGGCCGGAGATGATGGGTGGCCGATGATGCACGATGGCGCGGCGAGATTGGCGGGAAGGTGCAGCTGGGCGACTTGCTCAGCGCGCCACGGATGATGTATCTTCGCCGTATGCCGTAATCTTCTACGATGAAGGTTAATTGGGCAGTATTAACCTGGCCGTAGTTCCCAGAATCGGGAATTTAAAACTTTCACTTTTAATTAAGTACTACTTAATATGTACTAATTTAACTTATTACGTCCGTCTCGGCTAGGGCGCTTCAACGGGACGCGATTTAGTGATAATTGAGACGTGCACTCAGGTTCAGCTTAGTAGCGACTGCCCGAGCTGCGCAACGTATGACCTTATAAGGCTATGAAAAAACTCCCCACACGACTAGATGCGCCGCGCGTTCGGAAATGCATAAACCCAAAGAACGAACATTAATTTATTGTAAATGTGTTCCTTTATTTTTAAATATTGGTTTAGTTAAAACATTTATTATTTAGATTTAGTTTTAAGGATAGATTTTAATTAATTAATTTAGTTTTAAGGTTTTTGAACTACATCAATTAATAAAACATGATTAGTCATGTAACGTTTCGTTACATGGTACAATATCATATTTCACTGACACTGATCGATACGTTACTGATCGGCACGTGTCGGCACTGTGCAGGCACTGTTGTGTGCGGATAGGCCTTTATTCCGTCGTTTATTTATTCTCAAGATAAAGTTATGTTACTCCGCATACTTACTATACTGGGTGAACGGTAGAACGCTTTTTATTCTCTTTTTCTGAAATTCGTATATCTATAGATACCTACTATATAAACTCAAATCATACGCAAGTGTGTATGATTTGAGTGAATTTAGATATTATTTAATCGATTTATTAATTTCAAAATTCCTGTTTTTATTGATTTAGTATAAAAATTAATTCAAATTAGTAGGATTTATTGAAAGATAAATTCCATGACAGGCAATTAAAAAAAAACTATGTCCGTTTTTTTCCAGACGGTAAAAAGTCACCCGTTATTTATACAGGGTGGTTTGAGATGGGGTAGCAAGGGCTAGCTTAACCATTTCAGCTACAGGAAAACGTTCTTAGGAGTATGTACATATTTTTTGAAAATATTTTTCAATCTGCTGATCTAAAATCTGTAGATTTTGAAAAAAAAAAGTACAGTCAGCGAAAACAAAAGGTAGTATTCACTACACTGTCTTTACACGCTGACATTTAATTGTTGTTTTACTAGAACAAACGTTGTTCAGACCATGGTCTACTATCAGTCGACACCGCCAAATAGAATAGTTGAAAAAAAATACTGGGCTTTCTTAAAAAGTAGAGATGTGCCGACTATGACTTTGGCCGACTAGCCGATTAGTCGGTTGTAAAGAGGCCGAAAACCAGTCGGCCGATTAGTCGGCAAAGCCGATCACGGTTTCGGGGAGCACCGAAGTGCCCCCGCCAACGTCAAAGTGCACCGCCGTATTCCCTAATCTCGAAGCAACTCAAGGCACTTTTAAGGCCCCAATACCTTCGTAACAGATAAGAACGAAAATCTGAAAATTATGTTACAGAAAGAAGTTAATGTATCTGAATTGACAAATTATAAGTTTATAACTAAAACATCTTACAAAATATCTGCTATCAAAGTTTATTTATATCATCACACACTCACTCAATGACTCACCGATCATCAAAATTCTAAGACACTTAGCAAACCTATAATGATGTTTGGCATACAGTTAGTGTTTAGGAAGCACAGGAAGAAAAAATATTAAATCATTAAATATTTTATCGGTTGCTAAATAATTAAAAGAGAATTAGGTACTTATGAGGTACGGTTAAGTACCTAGTAGATTGCCAAGTCCGAAAAATATATTTATAAATGGAATGCCAGACTCGGCTCTACATTCGATCTCAGGACTTTTTAAGACAAAAGAGTCTTGGCTTTTTTATAATAAAGGTTTTAGCGGAGTTAGGTTTAACATAAAAAAAGGCCTTTAAGGAATATACATAATACAATCTTAAAATTGAACTTAAAATTTTGTGAAAAATAGCCAAGTTACATATTTAAGGAGGATAACAGCATGGAACATTTTTTTTGTTATATCATTTTATGTACGTTTTTCGTTCCTGTATCTATGATTTAAGAAACTTCTACAGAACTTGGTAATTTGATCTCAATTATTTTAAAGGCAAAGATGGCAATCCCGCACGTCTTTTGTAGCGCACTTGGCCCTTTTTTCACATTTAGTTATGTTTTTAATGGGATTAACGTTATGCTACCTGTTGGAACACCGCACACCGTGGGTCCCTGCAACAATTATTAACTGAACATCAACAATCTCTGCTCCCAGTTTATTCGCAAGGAATATGTCTGAGCTCCGACGACACTCAGTATGCTCAATATGCGGTGAGCTGATATTACGCGCCGCTTCCCACCACACCTCACCGATCCTCACTGCTCCTCACGTAACTACTGTACTGAGACTAGCACACTGCACAGCTTAGACCTGAAACCAAACTGTTTTTTTCGGCAGAGGCTCCTTAAACGAATCGCTTACTGCTTGCTGAACATTATTACCTTTCACAATATTGTAATTAAACTCACCATTCACAATCTTATGAGTAGGTAAGCTATGCATAACGTGGCAAGTCATTACAAGGAAATTAAAATTCTACAGATTAGCAACTGTTATAACTTACATACTAGGTACACATCTGCAATAATAGAGTGCGAATCTTCTAACTAAAGCATTAACAAAGTGTTAACAGTATTGTTACTACATACGCTTTTGCAGCCGATAATAATTGATTTCGTTGCACGTTGAGTCATTATTCAGTAAGTAGGTACGTACTCCATATTCAATCGTGTATTGCATTCCATAGTGTATTGTAATAAATTTAAATCATATTGATATGTCCTGGTCGTCCGTGGTTCTTTAGGTTACAAGATACGGGATTCTGAAACGATTTATTTGAAAATATGTGTCACGTTACGTTATGAAAAAATGTCGAAGCTAGGAAGGCTTCGCATCCTCTAACAATAGATAGTTGTTTATATCACTGATCATGACCTATACTACAGTTAATGACAGAGGTACATTTTATAAGGGGCCGTAATTAGTTTAATTCAATAATATATTTTCGGGACACTAGCCCGCTCAACGTATATAATTTAGGGCCATTCCCTAAAAAAACAAAGGTCTGCTATTTCTGTTATTATGTTTACGTATACCTACTGGATACACATGCCATAAATATTATTCACGCAGCTGTATTGAACAATTAGGCTTTATTACGGGACCATTTGGTCCGTCACAAAATACGAATCCTCGTCAACCTTTCACGTATTTTGAAAAGTTCAATTTTTTTTTTAAATTAATTATGCGCTGGGTTTCGAGTGCCATACATTTTTAAATTGATAAAAGCGGATGAGCGCGCTCTCCACCGCGACCCTTTGAAGTGTCCCTCACAGCGACGCGTGACGTCACACCCTATCCGAGCGCTCCTACCGTCTACACGCTTATACTTTGGTTATTATCCTGCCACCTATCAAGTTAATACTCAGATGAAGATCCTTAGATTACCATCACTTGAAGAATTTATCATCAGCGGATAAACATGGTAATTAATGTAGGTATATATGGTTAAATACGATGTGTAACACAAACAGATTTTCTAGTAATAGAAGATTTGTGTCGGGCGCGTGGCACAACGCGATCAACGACACGCTGAATGTCGAAAGCTTGTACAATTGTCTCATTTAATTACCTGTCACCTAAGGCTGTATCAGGTTTATAACTGATTCTATATACATACAATACAAGTACTTACATAATGTAACTGTGTGCCTACATGCACGCAGCGTCGAACTATATTCCTTAACAACACAATACATACGAGCCTCGCGCACCGGCCGCAATGCCAACTATACAACTAGGAAATATCCATCCACGTATGTTAATGTAGTGAATACTCTGGCCCCCACAACGATAACCAACACTAACAAAACTCTCTAGCCATAGCCATTCGTAACTACCCGTAGCCAAAGCGAAGCTAGTTCGTAGCCGGCTCACAGCATCCGCTAAATCACTCCTCGCCCTTGGTTTGCTATGATTATAACACACAAATAACACGGCCGCATCCGAATGTGCAATCTGAAAAATAAGGTATGTAATTTAAGTATTTAGCTTGATTTATGTTTCACAAAGCCTATTGGCACCTCTGAAATAAATTCGTTAAATGAAGTAATAAAATCGATCAGTTAGGCCGAAGGCTCCAACTTTAAACACTGTAAAGTCACACCCCCGTCACCCTACGATGGGCAACGGTCTGTGGTCCTGCCACAGCCTATATACTATTATGATTGGAAGTCTTACACTTTCATCTGATTTTAGGCCATTCGATAATAACTATAATACCTACTGATACAACTGTTCGTGTCTATACTGTGGTAGGCCCCTCCTACCGCACCACCCACAAATTTCTTCAATTATAATTTTTTGTCCTTGTTCCTTTAATGTAGACCTTTGTCGTGTATCAACAGTACACATTTTGATATATTCATTCATTCATACTCAGTGCCGCTGAGTCATTGGAGGTTTTATTATAGAAGCAAATCCGTTCATTGATCCGGATTCAAGTAATTCGCCGTGTTTTCTTGAGTACAAGTAAACCACTCTAGCTGTCAGTTCCGGCGGGGGTCTTTAATAAAAGATTAAACTGTGGGAAGGATAACATAATTCACTTATTTACTTATCGTCATCGGTCGGCACAGCATCCATGTATTCATTAATTTGAGCATCACATTGCGACCACTGATCCGTGCGTCAAACAAACACAATAGTTTTCGTAAAGCGGCGTCAAGTTACCATGTAATACACAGTAGAGTAGGAATGCTCATAGTAATCAGCATCCAATATGAAATAGACTTCACTACAGTTAGTCGTCGTCGACCTCAATGTAATTATCCCCTTCTGACTCATTGAGGTTGGTTCATATTTATCATAGCCTTAACATTTTCCCAAGTATGTTGGGGTTAGCCGTGAGTGCCCATATATTAATATGTCCCAGCCCATTATTTATTCAGCTCTGTATGTAGGTATAAAGTATTGCCACAAGGATCAGGTATACTTTAATTGTTTTTTTTGGGATCGACCACATACATACATACACACGGGAACCCATCTCGCCTAGCTCGGTACGTGTACATAAATAATGTCAAATAGTGATGTGTGGCTTTAATCAATGAAACGCGCGCTCACGTGACACGCGCGGCGCTTGATTTGTGACCGCCGCGCCGCACGGCCGCTGCGGCGTCCGCGTCCTATCCACCCTAGAGACCCTGTATGCTCAGTTGTAACGCTATAGTGACATAATTCATCAAATCTCTCAGTCCTTACTGATTGTTCCAGTCAAAGTCATCACTCACGTTCCGGCTGACGCTGATACTTTGGGTAAAAAATGGTAGCAATACTAAACTAAAGTCAGTGGCTGAGGGAAACTTATAAGTGGATCAGATTACAATAGACATTGTTAACCAATCAGATTTCACACTGGGTGAATGAGTTATGATGATTTCTAGCATGATAGACTAATATTAGTCTACGTACATATCTGTCTAGATAGATAGTAAATATGCTTTATTACAACATCTTGAGAGTAGTTTAAACAAACAACGTGTTTCTTTAAACTGCTTTAGTACGGTACTAGTTATTTATTTAAAATGAATGGTACAAGAGCGGATATGGTGTTATCGCTAACACCGATATAAACCAGGTAACCTTTCTGACGTACCTGGGAACGCAGGCTCCACGCAAAGTTTACGTGACGCAGCTGATATACAATTATAATATCAAGTGTTACAACAGAGGTAGAGATCGTCTATAAACTTAAACATATAATATAATAAAACCAGAAGTGCGACTCGTGCGTACTCGCGCACCGAGCGCACCGAAAAATATAAAAAATGATTTAGTTCAATTCATCAACCGCCTCAAAAACAATAAGACCTAGAACAACTACGTTGGTTGTAAAGAACTTTTACTGATTTATAAAAACTGTACAGTTACAGACATCGTTTTATTTTTCTTATAATATTATTGAATATTAATATTGAATAAATCTCTATCAGTTCGATTTGTTCCAGATTTTTTGCTTTGCTAACTTTCATTGATTCATTGATCATCATCATTATCAGATTTAAGAAGCGACGATAGTATTTTTACATACATTTTTCATCACAAGTCAAAAACTATGGGGCATGAATTAAAAACATATTTTATAATGTGCAAATAAAGCCCTTTCATATGATACCATATTAGACCTAGTTAATTACCAAATTTTAAAATTTCAACCCCTACTTCGGTCCCTATTGCAACGAAATAAAAAAAAACAATTATTTTACTTGTAATATAGATAGACAAAGATCATTTAAAACTACTTCCAAGCATTAGTAGTTCCTGAAATAAAGAGCTGTGACAGACGGACGGACGGAAGGATGAAATCGCACCGTAAGGGTTCCTTTTTACCATTTTGGTAGAACCCTAATATTTTTTTTATAGAAAGAACCGTCTTCTTTATAATCATAGGAAACTTTGAATGTCAATATCGATCGACACACTCTACAGTGTGTTGGTCGACTTTGGCTATTCAAAGTTAACTCCACAGTTATTGATATTCAAACTTGTCCCTACAGATGTGGTATCTCATTGAAGTGATCATACTCGAGGAAACACCATTGTTTCGAACATTTAACGGCGCTTATAAATGAACTTAAAAAAAACTTGAGATCAAGCGTAACCAATAAGTAATCTGTGACCAAGCCAATACAGTTCATTAATCAATTCAAGCCTCTAATAAAAGTCGTAAGTTGAGAAATAATTAAATAATTTCAATCGGTTAAAGCAACTCCAAGTAGTCAGTGTAAATACACAAAGAAAAAAAATGAAATACGCGCCTAATTGAAAACTTCTCCTTCTTTGTTTTTTTTTCGAATTCGGTTAAAAAGAGCCGTCCCTCCTCATTTTCGCTTAAATACCTACAACGTAAAAACACGCATTAATGCGGTGCAGGGGCCACCCCTGCATATTGCTAAATAGAAAAATACAAAAACTTTGTACCTAGAAAACTGCGAAAAGTGAACTCGCAGCGTCCGCTCGGTGCAGACAACGCATTGTGCGCGCGGCGCGGTAGATAAGCGTCTGTGTGGACACGACAAACTTGCGTCGCAGCTAACATATTAAATATTTGTTTTGTATCAACTGTTCAACTGGTTGCTCAACTCACAACTATTTATCGTACTCCGCACACGACGGACTATGTACTGCTCGACTTTACTACCCGCACAAACACTCTGGCGTTTTTACATAGTCTTACATCATATTTAATTATAGAGTTTCATAAAATATAGACAACGTGCGCACACATTGCACGCTTTATAAAGCGCTCTGCATGCAGTGCTCCACAGAGTACAGTAATAAAGAGAGAGCTTTCACTCTTCAGACTTCAAAGAAGTAACACTAATAACGCAAATATTTATAAAAGAAATTATGAAGAATGAAAAATTAAGTCTATGAAAATGATGAAGTTCACTGAAGAGTCTGAAGAAAATCATAAAATAATTGTAGTTAAGAAAATAATGTATTCTCTTCCGGTGACAGCTAATGACGTCACAGTACGCTAAAGTAGTGCTCGGCTTGACACTAAAATTCAATGTAGGAAAGGACGGTATTGGACTAACTGCATGCAGACGGAAACCGCATCCGCATCCGATAAGACGCTCTTACGGAGGGCGCGGTCGTGGCTCTGTTTATTAACATTACGAAGTCCAACTCGCATTTGGCCGATTTTTCTGAAACTTAACCTGTTTTCCTGCTCTTTTCAAACACCACAAATTGTAAGGCTCTACCTTAGTAGCTAGGTACATTTAACGAGTTCAGTGTAAAAGCGTTGTTGTGGGCTGCCATACTGTGAACTTGCGGTTCACCCCGGAATGGGGAGCTGCGGCGCTGGTAGCGTTCACCCGCGGCCAGTCGCGACCACTAACCGACAACCACAACCACTCTTGTAATAACAGATGATACAAAGATTGAATCGCGGCATACACAAGTAATAATAACCTAAATAGTACGTCATGGTACGTCGGTGAACGAATCCAACGGATCCATGTTCGATGTAAAGCTTGGCATAAGATCGGCGCACTCCACGCAAGCACCATCCAATTAGCGATCGAGAGCGCGCCTTTGTGACCGCAGCCTAATAAGATACACTCGGCCCACGATACACACGAGTGCTTCTGAATCTGTTTATTTTCTTCCGACATCGATCGGGCGACCGAGCCTCCGCGGCGGGCGCGTACCGATACGATTCATTATTATAGTATTTAGCTCGTACCCGAACCCACGCGAGATGAGCCCGTCTATTGCTGGCACTCCAGTGGACCTCGACAACATCCCTTTTCCTTGACGTTAACGACTGCGGAAGAATAAAATTATATGGAAATGACATTTACTCGAGCATAAGCAAATGTTATTTCAACGTTCGTTAACGTCTTCATTAACGTTTAAAGAAAAGGGATTTTGTGTAGGCCCCCCGAAGTACCCGCAATACACGAGCAGGTGTGCATCAATGATTATTATAGAGTGCACCCGGGTGACCTGGACATGCGTATGCATATACCAGTGTATACCACAATGAGAAAGTGTCTACTCTATAATATGTACTTGTCATCATTATTGTTGACATTATTTCAATTTATATTATGATATTTATTAGTAGTTAGAGTAGTCGTCGAATCATAAATATCCAAGCTGTGTTATCTCAACAGTTCATAGTTTGTAGACAGTTTACGTCCGCGATGTTCTCTGAGGACTGAATAAATAAGGAAAAATTAATTTCCTTTACGAGTAGCGTCGCGCGGAGAGTCCTAGACTCTGACGAGATGCAAATGAATGAAAATGATATTCATAATGAATTCAAATGAAGACGGCGCGTTTTAAACTTAATATATTTGTAAGTAGGTGTAGCATTAGCATCAGACGCGCCGCAGCCGGTGCTCAGCTCAGCTACACGGATACAGACCGCGTCTCGTTATTTCACCACCTTATTTTGATGACACAAATTGTCCACATGAGTCAGTCCAAAATGATTTCTACGTTCGAACGCGCTCTCTCTCTCTCTCCCTCTCTCGCATACCGAGTATTTATATTATGTTTGACATAAATATGTCATCTTGTATATGCGTAGCCCGCCATCTCTCGGTCAGCACAGCCATGTAGCGGCAGAGTGAACTACGTGCAAAGGAAATCAACATGTATTTTAGTCTTCCCTGTTACACCCGGCAAGGAGGAGCCTTCCCAAATATTAACCTCAGGAAGACGGTAAAACACTTAAGATTATTAATATTCTAGTTTATACATGCGATTCCACCAATGGCCGCCTTCTGTTTCTTTATTACTTTTTGTAATGTTTTGCTACGAGGAGTATACATAGAACTTCTCAAATCTCTTCCAGTACCTTGGCCAAGCAAACTCGTCAAATTGTTTTTTGTATGATTTTCAACGCTCTACGATTATAAAACCAAATTGAAAATAATTTCTAAGTAAACTCCTTATTAAAAAAAAAGATTATGTGGTTCAAATGAAACGAATTAACATTTTGTTCTATTTATTTATTAAGGTCAGATGAAAGGCACCCTGGTGTCATTGTGGTGCACATCACAGATGTAAGTCAAGTAAGCAACTAAACTACAACAAATTAACATTAAAATTAAAAAGCCACAAGTTGATTGGTTAACCTTCAGGTAAAGCCAACAGGAAATATTTGTTAAAAGTAAGCAAAGTGCAACCGACCTTCTAGTTATGTAAACATAGTGCATTCAATGGAAAGATTTATTTTCTTTCTTTAACATTGATTCCTTTGAAGTCTACTTTGTCTGGCGAAGCACCGCGTAGAAAGTGTATGATGACTTTATTATCTGGAACATGCAAAAAGTGTTGTTATAGTAAAAAAGTGTTTCTTTATAATTATGAGATCTTTCGAGCCAGTTGTTATGTAGTACGGCACCTTCACGAAGGTGTCCAGTGAGAGCGGTATGACGAGGCCAGCGGCGGGACGCAGCGGGCGCTTGGCGCGCTCCATCACCAGCACCAGCGAGCGCCGGAACGACAGCCCCGCGCGGCGCCACTCCATCGAGTAGATCGACTCCGACACGCGGTTGCTCTGACAAAAACACGCATCACAAACTGCATTCAACGAAACAATCACAGATTATAGCTTAACTATTTAGCATACCTAATCTGTTGCTAGACTTAAAGCCTGTTCCGAAAGTGAGTAGGTAATAATCATAGCCACGTTTAGTTAGGTATCAAAGTTTTCTGCAGCCTAATTTTTTAGTTGTTAGGTATGAAATTGAAATAAGATACATTTAAAAAAAAGTTTTCCGTGATTCTATTGCGTCTAGACTTACCCAAGGTTTAATTTGGTAATTAATTGAAAAAATATGCTATTATTAAAATACAAATAGTCATTTTCGAAATTTTCCTTTAATCACATAAAAATAAAATAATTGTATTAAAATGTTACCTCATCGGTGACTTCGTTCCCGTAGTAGCAGTATAAGAACAATTCCGTCAAGATGCAGCTGATGAACAGAGTCATTGACGCGAACTCTATGCTCAGTACATTCAACTGAATACAAATAACAATAATTTTAATAACCCCTCTGGGAAAAACGTTATCTCACCATGAGAGTAACATAAAACCGGAGGGAACATTAGACTAGCTTTCTACAACCCTATCATATAATAAAAAATATGATAAAAAAGGTCTACTGAAAAGCTTACAAACCGCAGGGCAGCTTGTGGCGAGCTGTTGGTGAGTGGCGACACTGCGTACCTTATTGCCTCAGAGAGTCGGTCAGGGCCTCGTCTCCAGTTTGCCTTTATTGGCTGGCTGGAGTGGAACCCCAAGAGTGCACGCAGGACTCTCAACTCTGGCTTGCCTTTATCGGCCGGCCGAGGGGGGCCACCGGAGCTATATGCTCGGGGGTGGAAGTGTCTAATGGCGTAATAGCGGGGAAATCCACTCCGGGTCTTTTAGACCCGCGACGGTGAAACCGGGCCACACCCCTTCGCCTATGTACTAGCGCCTTTTCAGGGGGCCCAACTAGTGAGCTGGCGAGTCACCGTCTGCCAACACAGTTCAATTTTAAATTTGAAAGACATTCGTCGTTTTCTTCCGGCAATTGAAGTTAACCAGTCCACTTAACACCCCTTACCATAGACCAGTTTTTTTTTACCATATTTTACAATAGTCTTGCACCCACCTGGGACGGTCCATGGCTGTACTCCAATAGTGCAGCCGTGGATAGTCCCCGGTTGGTGCCCCACCCCATTTTAGATTAAAGTTCTCAAAAGAGCCTCTGCGCGTTGGACCTGTGTCCCCTGCATGCCTTCAAAAGGACCGAACATCTTCCGCACGGAAGATGAGCCGTGAATAGAAAGAGATACAAATAATTTTAATAACTTTTACAGATTTATTTTATGATAAACTAACGTGTAATTCAAAGTTATGTGAAAGACCAGTACTTACGCTTACAATTTTGTAGGCGGCCATGCACAGGATCCACCCACCGATGCCAAACTGAATCAAAATCGCCGTGCCGAATATATCTTGTAAGATCTTAGTAGTCCTGAACAAGATATTAGTGAACGTTTACTGATAGATAGAATGCTCCTCTCGTAAGAGTGCATCATAAATAATATAAAATCGTACCTACTTAGTAATTTTCTCGTAATGCATCAAACATTCCCGGAAGAGATGCATGAGTACTGCGTCGTAAGACTGATCCGAATTCATCTTAATAACATCCGCCGCTCGTTGTGGTAGAGATTCAAAATTCATTCTGTAACAAACAATTATTTGCGATTATGTATTATCAAGATTAAGAGAGATATGAACAATTCATTTTATGAACAATTTCTTGACAGTAAGGCCTGTATCCAACTGATCCAGATCGACCTGTGACTCGGTCTTTTACAAATACGACGACGTGAAGCAAACTCACCGCAGTATTCTAAGCTGCGTCTTGCACTGGTTGAGCACGGTAGCCATGAACGCGTCCATCGTCGTGTTGGCGATGCCCACCAGCGTCGTCACGTAGTACGAGTACGCTAGCACCAACATGAACCTGAAACCATCTTAACCATGTTAACAACACAGCAGAATTAATATTCGACAGTTATTTATTATGTAATGTTCTAACATTCTTGATCGATTGTAGTCGACATTGATCCAAAAAGGGAACTCGACGGGTTGGCCCTGCAGGCGGTACATTACGGGGAAAGTTATCCACAGCGTGCAGGTAACGACGGCGCAGCCGGCGTACGCGCGCACAAATCGCGCCGCACGCGCCGCCGTCAGGCGCAGCAGCTTCCGATGCGCCTCCACGCCTTGGTTGTACAGCGGATCTGCGACAAACCAGACACTTGGACTCGTAATTTATACAGAGCACGTCGCCCTTGGTCTTACACTTACCGTCCAGTCCGTTGAGTAGCTCGTCGATGCGCTCCGCTTTGATGTGGAACACAAGCTGCTTCGCGATGGACGTGATATGGCACAGCAGCAAGAACATCACTCGCGCCAACTTGTCCATGTCCAGTTGCACCTGACGACATCAGTAATGGGCATTAATGCCTAGACTTATCTTACTAAACGAACGACGGAACGATTTTCAATACAATTTTTAGTGGGGTTTTCAAGCTGGAACCCCTATAACAGCTTACATCGTACGGCATTGTTTACATAGAAAGGCACCTGGTACGCATAGATACACTCCTGCAGCAGGTAGAGCGTGGTGAGTGCGAGTGTGAGAACGCGGTAGAGGTCGTGCAGCGGGCCGAGGCGCGAGCTGCGTGCGCCGCCCGCCAGCCGGCAGTAGCCGCACCAGCGCAGCAACCGCAGGTGCGTGGACACGCTGCCCGACGACAGAGACCTGCACATCTTAATATCTCATTTCTATCTCTCTGCCGCTTCTTTTACTGACCATCGAAGCTCTGGTGATCGACACATGGCGGAACACAATCATTAAACCAGCCAGCGTTAGCACCAGTACCAGTGCGAAGTGACTAGTTCTGCAGACACCAACCCGCTTGTCTTACGTGTTACCGCGAACGTGCCTAGTAAAGGACTACGATTAGCTTAGATTACTGAGATGTTAGTTTCGAGCAAATTCTTATTAAAATGGAATATTGAACCTAAGCAACATCCTAATAATTGTGCAACACACTCTTCATTGCTATGGCTTTGATTTTGACAGTAAAACAATAGGTATTCATTGCGTAGAAATGGTATCAAGGTGGTAATAAGGGTGGAGAAGTTGGATTGTTAATACATACGTTGCTATGGAAATTGTTGACCTGTCAAAATCAAAGCCATACATTACACACTACTTGTGTTGCGCAATTAGAATGCAGTTTCTGAAACACGGCTGAACAACACGAATAAAGTAGGATAATACCTAATATATCATAGGAATTAATCGAAAAGAGAACTTGAACCATCAGTTACGTGTGAGGTGGATATGATCATCACTGAGGTTCGACGAGTATCTTCACTGGGGATGGATTTGGTTTTTAACGAGATCTAACTAGCACTTTAAAAAACTGCAAGAAGTTGGAAATTCATTACTCCCAGAGAAGAGGCCCTTCAGGGAAGCGACTAGAACTCGCGCCCACTGTAACAGAGTTACCATGCGATTCAGCATTAGATAAGACAATGTGATTGGGAAACACTGACAAATTATTATAAAAATAAAATCATAAAAAATAATAATTATTATGGCTGTAATAAAGTATGCAAACATTTTGGAGTCAGTTTCAAGGCGGTGTGGCGCTGAGAGTCCGATCACAAATCTGACGACGTTCTGTTATAATAATGAGGTAATTATGGCGGGCCCTGTAATTATAACGTCGCTCACGTTAACAGATTAATAACAGGGTAGCTGAGGACGGCGGCGAGCGGTGCCGCCCCCTCGCGTGCGCCGTCACTCACTCACCACTGATTCATTCCATACCTTATAACACATGTCATTTATTACTACGTTATTGTGAGATTCAATATAGGTACATGCAATTTAGCTTTCATCATTCATTTACGACAATTCCAATTATCATACGGTTATATCGGTTCACAGGCTTTTTGACGGCGTATTCTATTTATATAATACTAGCTTCTGCCCGCGACTTCGTACGCGGATCCTGTTGCTTATGCCAGCGACAACGGGGTCATCAAAATCGAATATCTGAAACGTCTGATGTCTCTGGAGACCTAGAAGCAGATGCGTAGATACGCTGAGAACTCAAGTGCAATTCTTTATCCGTGAACGTCTCCGACTCGCGAGACAAAACATGACGTTCACGATCAGCGGTCAGTCGCGCATCACGTTCCCCACTTGTCTCTAGAGACCTAGAAGTGGATGCGTAGATACGCTTGGAACTCAAGCGTAATTCTCTATCCGTGAACGTCTCCGATTCGCGAGACAATGCGTGACGTTCACGATCAGCGGTCAGTCGCGCATCACGTTCCCCACTTGTGTCTAGAGACCTAGAAGTCGATGCGTAGATACGGTTGAAACTCAAGCGCAATTCTCTATCCGTGAACGTCTCCGACTCGCGAGACAATGCGTGACGTTCAACGTCAGCGGTCAGTCGCGCATCACGTTCCCCACTTGTCTCTAGAGACCTAGAAGTCGATGCGTAGATACGTTTGGAACCTATGCGCAACTCTTTATCCGTGAATGTCTCCGACTCGCGAGACAATGCGTGACGTTCACGATCAGCGGTCAGTCGCGCATCATATTCTTCACTGGTCTCTAGAGACCTGGATGTAGATGCGTAAATACGCTGAGAACGCAGGCGTGCTTCGCGATCCGAAGAGGTTCCCACGGAGCGAGTTGCAGCCTGATGTTCTCGAACAGCATCAAGTCTCTCCGGACGCTCTTCAATCTTTTAGCTCCTTTGGAACATTGGGAAAGATTTGACCTCTTTCTAGGCATGGTTATAGTTTTATTGTGAAGATACCTGATCAATTAAAATCTAAGTGACTACTCCCCTGCGTTATCGGGTAGGCTACCGTGTCACAAAGATAAATGGAAAAGGAAATTAAACACTGAAATAAAATAAGTCCGAAGACATATTTATTCTATAAAATACAAAAATAAATGGGAGTTTTGGCCAGTAGAGTCAAATTTTCAATGATATACCATCGTCATCGTAAATCAGTCCTAAACTGTTACCGCCTTCATCGCGTGGAGGTACTCCCAGCTTATGTTATTTTATAATTATACAGTGAAATTAGTGATAGCTTTGATTTCCACATCAGATGTTTCTGACCTTCGATTTTTATAAGTCAACAGGAAATGCCCATCAGACCGAACAACTTTTGCTAAGACGTCATTCCTGTATTGTGTTATGGTGTAGCTGAGCTCTTGGAATTCCACAACAGGTGTTCCAGATCTTCAATTTTTATACATCAACAGAGAGTGCTCATCAGGCTGAACCACTCTTGCTAAGACGTCATTCCTATATAATGTTACAGTGTAGCTGGGCGCTTGGAATTCCACAACAGGTGTTCCAGATCTTCAAGTTTTATACATCAACAGAGAGTGTTCATCAGGCTGAACAACTCTTGCTAATACGTCATTCCTATATATGTTATAGTGTAGCTGGGCGCTTGGAATTCCACAACAGGTGTTCCAGATCTTCAATTTTTATACATCAACAGAGAGTGCTCATCAGTTTGAACAACTCCTGCTAAGACGTCATTCCTATATATGTTATATTGTAGCTGGGCTCTTGGAGTTCCACAACAGGTGTTCCAGATCTTAAAATTTATTCTCTCAACAGAAAATGCTCATCACGTGGAACAATTTTTGCTATGGTACCATTTTTGTATCTCTTATAGTTTAGCTGGTCTGTTGCGGTTTTGCATCAGGTGTTCAAGTTTCCTAGATAAATTATAGCCTATATGTTGCCCAGACTTAATACCTATACAACAAAAAAAAATCATTCATATCCGTCCATTAGTTCCGAAGATTAGCGTGTACAAACAAACAGACACACAGACAAACAGACAAACAGACAGAATTTTTTTTTTGGATTCGTGCTCTTCTACTGTGTCTAAACCCCCCTCAATATTTTTTTTTTTAATATATTCAATGTACAGACACAGTTTTTTTACTGTTTTATTATATGTATAGATAATTATTATATTACTTACTAAAGCTTGCGGTGAGTTGCGACACTGAGTACCTGAATACCCCAGCTAGAGTCAGGGTCTCGTCTCTGGCTGGCTTCGATTAGGTATATGGCCGCAGGACTCTGAAGTCTGGCATACTTTATATGCCTGATTGGAGGAGATGAGACCACCAGAGCTGGAAATTCCTATTGCGTAATAATTGGGCAACCTGCTCTGACTTTTTAGGATGCGCGATGGTGCAACCGAGAGAGCATCTGTCGATACTAGTGCCTAGACACTCCCAACTATTTGGAGGGCCCAGTTGGTAAATCACCGACTGCGAAACACAAGTTCGTTAGATATGCGTATAATGAGCTTGTTTACACACTGTATAATCTATACATATAATAAAATCGTGGTTTAGAACTAACTAAGAAATTTTTGTCTAGAACTTATAAATCGCGCGGTAACGAAACCATAGCGCGATCTAATTCGACGCCAACGCCATCTAGGGAAGTAAAGATTAAACATATGTTTGCATGTTTATGCAAGCATCACGTAAAAAGAGCTGACCCAATGCTGTTGACTTTTATAAACATATATATTGTGCTTATCTCCAAGTAACATTTTTTTTTTGTTTCATCGCAATCGGTTCACGCATTCAAAAGATATGCAAATAATCAATATCTTCTATACATTTATCAAATCTGTAGACTTTGCGTATCTGTACATAGCAAATATTTTGAAAAAACATGGTTGGGATGTTAAAAAATAACCAAAAGAACCCATTTTTAACATTTTTGTATTTTGTTTCTTCTGTTTGTTGGTTTGTCTGTTTGTCTGTTTATCTGTTTGTTTGTTCAAGCATCACGTAAAAACAACTGACCCAATGCTGTTGACTTTTATAAACATATATTGTGCTTATCTCCAAGTAACATATGGTTTTTGTTTTATCGCAATCGGTTCACGCAATCAAAAGTTATGCAAATTTTAAGTTTTCTAGAAGAACTTAGCATGTATTAGTTTATTTTCAATAGATGGCGTTACGTGTATCAAATAATGTTGCGAGGAAATATTTTACTACGAATAAATCCACAAATTACCTAATATTCATTGTTGAATTGGTACCTATTCTCAGTCTACGAAAGGTTTAATGAAATGCTATCCTTATGAAGAAGGAACTAAGCTTTTACAAAAAAAAAACGAAGATATTGTTATTTAGAATTTATTAGGTCAATTTCTTATTGTTGTTCACAATAAAATTAATTCATGATCTGGACTAATAGTAGGATTTTTGTTCATTGAATGTTCATACTTTTTGGGAATGCTGATGCCGAAAATAAGGTCCAAATTCAAATTGAAATCGGTGGTGAAATTATTTGCAAGGAAAGCGCTCACCCAGTGCTTTCGTTGAAATTTAGTATTTCGTAATCATTCTATCTACTCAATGCACTTTTTGGAATGTTTTTCTAAATTTATTTTATTTTGTTCATTATTGTCAGATTTATTCAAAGCCTGTCGCCGTCGTTTTATTAATTTTATTTAATTGAGTTTTTTTAAGCTTTAGGTAATGTTCCAAAGACGTGGCCATGGCGGGAAAGTGCTTTAAATATTAAAAATAGCAAATTTCACTCAAAGGAAACTTCATTTCTCTTTTTTTTAAAGTAAGTAATTACCTTTTACTGATTTTTTTGCCTGAACCGGGAATCGAACTGACAAAGCTTTATGTACCATCCGGTATTATATTATGGCACCTGTTGATAGATATCTATAAGGTCAATAATAAGGATCAAATCTCTCCAACAAACACACTGCCTTAAATTGAAGGAAGTCCAAGAAATAAGAAGTAACAACAAATAAGTGTTTGAATTGAAATGTACCTAAGTTAGGTAGGTACTTAACGTTAGTTTTTATGGTCTTCCATCAATTTCAGGCACTATGTTTATTGGAGCGTTCATATCGATTGGTGAAATAAAAATATAGATGATGTTTTTTCGCGTTTGTGTTGGTTCGATTTCCAGATCAGACTTTTTGAAAGCAGTACCTACCTATTTATAACTTATTAAAATTAAATGAAGTCTTCTATACGTTTTTTTTAAAATATTTAAAGTTCTTTTCTATACCTACCACACCTCGAATGAAATCATAATTTAGTTCGCAGATTGTAACAAGACGGCGTTGTAGCTATTTTTGTATCGCGATATGGTTTTGTTACATCTTCAATAAAAGTATCAATATTCAATTATAATCCATTTTAGCAAGGAAATGTATAGAAATAAGCAACACGTTTTTAGTATTACGGTTTTATGAATCTTTACGGTCAATCAAGAGGAGCTGAAACTCTACATAAAGAAATGGTTCAAAAGATATAAGTGTCTTAGTGGGACACCTTTGTCTATTATTATAATAAATGGATTATTTAGTTGCTGCGACACAATGTTGTTTTCCGACTTCCACGCGGACGGAGTCGCGGGCACAGCTAGTCTTAAATAAGAGCTATATTTCTAACACTCTCGATCCATTAGTCATGTTATTTAGTGTAAGTATGATGCCAACCTTATCACAGATATAAATTAGGAGAAGAAGGATTTAAAAAAATATACAGATAATTTGGTTCAGTTTATTAAATAGGTAATTGTCACTAAAACGATGTAGGGGTGTGTATGTTCTACATGTACATGTACAGTGATGTCTCCTACACTATTATAATCATCATAAGATTATACTATAACTGCAATGCTTTACAATACATCTGTACATTTGTTTCCGTTTTCATCTACTTAGTTTGTCGCAGGACTGCATAGAAACTGTACGATGACTTCAAAATCTGAAAACCATGAAAAGAGCTGATGAGTTCGATTTCGTTTAATGACAGTAGAATGTGCACAGGTAAGTGAACAGTTAGCTTATGACAACCGTGACGTATGTTTCAAGTGAGAGCGGTATAACGCGGCCGGCGGCGGGGCGCAGCGGCCGCTTGGCGCGCACCATCACCAGCACCAGCGAGCGCCGGAACGAAAGCCCCGCGCGGCGCCACTCCATCGAGTAGATCGACTCCGACACGCAGTCACTCTGCAACAGACGAAACATTTCGTTCTCATGCTGTCACAACATGCGATCAATTTAATGAGTCATACATACCTCAACAGTGACTTCGTTACCGTAATAGCAAAACAGGAACAGCTCAATCAGAATGCAGATGATGAACAGTGTGGTGGATGCAAACTCGATGCTCAGCACGTTCAGCTGCGAGCAACAGAGCTGTGTGAAACATGTGACGTCAACACTCGCCGGGCACGAGTCGGAAGGTGGGCACAAACTCACGCTGACTATCTTGTAGGCGGCCATGCACAAGATCCAGCCGCCCACGCCGAACTGCACCAGCAGCGGCAAGCCGAACACGTCGTGCAGCACCGCACACATCCTGTCAGAACACACAGTCATAATCACCGCCTACATCATCAGTCAATGCAAACATATTTTAACCTCGGACGCAAAGCGCCTCGTACTCACTCAGTGATCTTGTTATAATGCACCAAACAATCAACGAACAGCTTGTGCAGTGCAGTATCGTAGTCCTCTCCGGTTTCAATGTTCACGGCACTCGCTCTCTCAGGCAACGTCTCGAAATTCATTCTGTAATACGAACCAACTGTTCAACTTCTCGTGTTATAAATAGAAACAGTGTCAATCTGGTCTAATTAATGTTATGAGACATATTTATAAATTGGGTCCGCTTTTCGACATTAATTGATGCAAGTCAGCAAACTATAATATACATATATACCTATGTCCTGTAACCTGTTGGACTTTTTCAAGCTTCTGGCTTACCAAGACCATTGAGGTTATAATCTTGCAACTGAAAAGTATTGTAAAAAAACATCGACCATTAATAACAGAATTCAAACAGACCGCAAAATTCTCAGTTGGGTTTTGCACTGATCCAGGATTGTAGCTATAAATGCATCCATCGAGGTGTTACCAATCGCCACCAGGTTGGTGGTGTAGAATGAATACAGCAGCACCACGCCAAATCTGTCCAACACAATACATTATAAGTTTGTCACACACGATCTAAACGATCTTCCAACCATTACAATCCAGCAGTCAGTGCAGTCTTACGCAGCATTGTGGTCGTAATTGAAACCAATCCAAAAAGGAAATTCGAATGGTATTCCTTGAATTCTGTAGAGCACGGGAAACACGATCCACAGCACGCAGGTGGCCACCGCGCAGCCGGAGTATGTGCGCAGAAGACGTGCTGCGCCGCGCGCTGTACCGTGCAGCAAGGTGCCGCGTGCGCCCGCGCACTGGTTCAGCAGCGGCTCTGCAACACGCATGTGATGTGACCGTACTGCACGTGCGCGTGCTACCTCATAGCTACGTCGCGCACACTCACCGTCCAGACCGGCGATCAACTCATCAATTTTGTCCGCGTCCAGGTGGAACGCGACTTGTTTTGCGACACACGTTACGTGACACAACATCACGAACATCACCTGTGATAACTTATCCATGTCGCTCCTCTCCTGCACAACATTCGAAACGTGTTTTATTAAAAAAAGAAATATAAATCAAAACTGGCCAAGTGCGAGTCGGACTCGCGTACGACGGGTTCCATACTATTATCTATTCTGTTTTTTAGTATTTGTTGTTATAGCTGCAACAGAAATACATCATCTGTGAAAATTTCAACTGTCTAACTATCACGGTTCATGAGATACAGCCTGGTGACAGACGGACAGACAGCGGAGTCTTAGTAATAGGGTCCCGTTTTACCCTTTTGTGTAGGGAACCCTAAAAATGATTGATTATCCGTGTGGTGCCGGACGTAAAGAACAGCACTACCCCATCTCTTCCCGTGGGTGTCGTAAAATGCGACTAAGGGATTCATTAGAGGATGGGCAGAAGCGTTCTCTGAGTACGTAAACAACCATACTGCGATCGCCAACCCGCCTACCAAGCGTGGCGATTATGGCAAACCCTTCCAACATGCAATGCTTGAGGAAGGCCTTTGTCCAGCAGTGGACCACTTTCGGCTAAATGATGAAGTCGTCTGTCTATTCGGAACCGAACACAAATAGCCACAATTATTACGTTACAACTACATACCACATTTTGTCACATTTTGATTGAATGTGAACGCATCTCATCGAAAACAGTTTGTGGCATCGAATGATGTTGATATGGCATTTTATCATCTCTATCTCCACTATCGGATGAAGCCAGAATATTAAATGGTAAGGTGTAAGAAATCATCCTTGAGTTAAATGCAAGAATTGTGTCTAGTATCATATTATGTTACTCATAATAATCTTAGTACTGTCCCAGAACCAGAACTGTTGGCGATTTTATGACAAAATGCTTGAGTTGATTTTAGAAACGAGTTACCTCTGTTGGAAGATTTGAGGGTACTGGGGGGATTGAAAAGGGTTTACTGGATTCCCTGGTGTAAAAAATAACTGCCAGAAACGCATATTTAGCGGGGCTCGGGCGGCGAAGGCCCCCGCTATACAAATAGGTGAAAGGGAAGTTAGGTTAGTGCTGTGACTACACAGCGCACGAGCTGAGCGAGCAAAGCGAGCGGTGCCAAGGCATCAGCTGGTGAATGGCAGAAACGAAGCGCCGATCACTTACAACCGTTTTTTAAATGAAATAAAAAGATAGTGGGCTACAGGATGTGACGGTCTGTCACGTACTCCTAATTAATAATAAAATATTCTATTTATTTTAAAACCATAATACGATATCGGGCCTCTTAGGAACACATTAAATGTATAGTTTATGGCAAACAGACTAGGGACAAGTGTCAGCCCTCTGTTAAGATAAAACATTATACAAATTGTAAAGAAATTGGTGAAATGTATAAACCCGAGTGCAATGCATAATACTAGGGCCACATTAAGAGCGACCCTCTTAGAAACAATTACGGAACTGAGCAAAAAAAGGGCAATACATCTGTTGCGCAAAAGCATGGGAAGACGGTCATAGCGACGTGAAATGGAATATCAAGGATTCAAGGAAGGGCAGTTGATTTGAAACCGCAGTAGGGTACGGTCGTCAGAATTAAGAGCCAGAGGCCAGTGAAGTAAGGATAACCTAGGCAGTTGGTTTTAGACCGCTATAGGGAACGGACGTCAAAGGAAAGACTAGGAGAGTTGGTTTAGCACCACGATAGGGTACGGACGTCAGAGTCAAAGGCTAGGAGAGTCGCTTTAGGCCATTTTAGGAAACGGTCACCAGAGCCATAGGCGAGTAGACTTAGGATTAACTGGGAGAGTTGACCAAACCCAGCTAGGAAGTCGTAAGGGCGAGAGGCTATTATAACTAGTTTAAGTTATTATAGTTAACTTAAGTGTATTGTAATCCTAGTTATAGTTAGAATTAATCAGTACTAACAAAGTGTGCAAGTGCGAATATCCGTGAGTGCGTGAGTGAACGAATGGGTGAGTGTTATACTATAATTATCCGAGGATGTGTTATTGTTTATTCTGTACAATAACTATAATCTACTATAATATCATGTACCGTTTATATCTATATCTGACTTCGCCGAGGTTTCTTACACCCGCGTTTGGTTATAGGGAAGCGGAGAAGCCGTCTATGGAAGGCTGAACCGTATAACATACCTTGCAGTCACTCGGATATATCTAGGCTACAATGCCAACCCATAATAATTACCGGAATGTAAATCAACCAAACGTTAGTGATAGCAACTTCCTATTGACTGACTTCGGCATTATGCCTTACGGGCACTTGTTTTACGTACACTTCCAGGGAGGGGGGTAGGCTTCACCAAGTATCCTAAAATGGATGAATAGTCGTCCTAAAGGACGCTAGGAATCGTGTCTCGTTATACCTCCGGCCTACGCAGGCCTATCACATATTTCGTCATAATTAGCACTTATCGAGAAACGAATAGGACGGAGAGCGGCCTCACAACCCGTTAGCCGTCCACAACCTGGGTAGATTAAGGAAGTGTGAAGTGACGACAAATTATACCACTCAAACGTAACTCAGGTGTGATTGTGAGATATCATGCAACCGACCGACAATACGCTGCGCTTGCGCTAGTTTAAATAACTAATTCTAGTAAGGGAGCTGTCTTCACTCAGGGTTTATTTAATACTAGTCGCCTAGTATTGTTGGAAACATGTCTTGCTGAATGGCAGATGGACTTAGTAGGACTCTGTCTTAGGATTGAGCAGGACATTAGAGTTTAGGGAACGTGGCCCGCTATTGCAGGCGTTAGACTTTAGCGGTACACGTACGACACGACAGCCGCTGCAAAGCCGCTCCGCGTCACGACATGGGGTTCGATTATAAAGTATTAATAATTATAACACAGAGGTGTTTCAGAACGCAAGCGTGACGTATCCCCGTATATATGTCCCTTGTTTACTTCCTTTGGTTTTATCTTATCATTACGATATATGTCACTTGTATCCCTTTCATTGTCTATTTAGCTTTCTTAATAATGACATTTATATGACAATTTAAATATAATTTGAAGTCCTCCAACAGAAATGTTTAAAATACTTATTTTATTACTTTTCCTTAATTTGCATAATTCTATTGTTGTAAAATTATATTATGTTTTGCCCTGTATAGACTCAATTAACTTATTCACCTGACAGACAGAACTGTGTTGCTGGGGAGTTTGTTGCGCCGTTTCTTCTTCCCAGCATAAACACTAGGAAGCGGTGAAGGGAGGGCTGTTTGTGGGCTGTCTGTAATTGTACATTTAAAGTCCAAAAGAGCTAAATAAATGAGTTATGAACTTTGACTTGAGTTTGTATTTAAATATTGGAAAAACGAAAATTTTATCAGCTTAGGGTGAGCAACGAACAGTCACAAGGAGTATCCCCTACTTCCTCCCGCCCCTATCAAGATAACTTATTTCTAAAGTCTAACTAAATTCTCAATTACAACCTAAGATTTACAACATATTATATTGACCTAGCTTGCACCCTGACAAAATGTTGTCTTTTGTCAGGACAATGTTTTGCATATAGGTAAATTATTATGAAATAATATGAAGCTCGCCTGATAAGCGTATATGAACTGTTGCAAAACGTATGTTGAAGTGGCGGCGAGTGCAAACATGTGATAAATGCGGTGGGCGACGCTGAGAACGCGGCCCGCCGCCGCCGCCGCACGCGCGCTCAGCCGGCAGAAGCCCACCAGGCGCAGGCAGTGCAGGTGCGGCGCCACGCTCTGCGCACACAGAGACCTGCGCACACAAACGCGACTTTATACATACACACTTTGCTTGACCATTACGTGCACTATAATATACTTTGGTGCTATTATTATAACAAACGCACATTTCTCACGGCTCGTGTTTATTAAAACTGATGAAAACTACTGTACAAATTGTATTGATACAATGATTCTCGCAAAAGAATTTCTCACCTTAAATATCCAATTTCTTCTGCCTACTAAAGCATTCATATTGCTCCTAAGTAATTGGCTCTTGGACGGCAATTATTTTGCAACCGTGACAGTTGCAAAGCATAAAATTATACAGTCTCTTGCCGTTTTCCGAAGCTATGGACGAATAGATTAAAAATGCAATACTGCAGTATTGTTTTGCTAGTCAACAGTCAACTGTGACATGACTTAATTGCGTACAACGATTGCTGTAATTATATACGTAACGTTTGTTTTACCATGGAATAATAACAGAGCTTTGACAAATGTTTATTTTAATAGACAGTTACTAAACAAATGCGCTGATATGTTAGTACCAATCCTAAAACACTTAATAAATCTTTCTTTTTACAAGGTACTTTTCCTACAAGCTTAAAGAAATCGGTGGTCAAGCCATTGTTTAAAAAAAGGGGATAAATTGGAAATGAGTAATTATAATATGTAGACTTATAACATTAATCTCCATTGCATGAAAAGAGCCTCCACGAGTGACGATACTTCAGTACGTCCGGCGCACCCTGGGCAGTCAGCCTCGCTACCAACCTTGCTGACTGGCTAATCTTTTGACCACGGCATGACCTATTCTCGTATAGCTCGTGCCAACACGATAAAGTATAACGGGCTGGTGTCCGCAATTCCACGTCTGAGCGCGTGTTTTGCGTGACGTAAGTGTAATCACTCGATCCACCCTAACTCTTCGAAAAAGGCCAGCACACCCTTGATGTTGCTGACGATCTCTCGGAGAGTACCTGGGTTTCCGAAGTACTTGGCTCTGTTTGTGGCGACCTCAAGGCAGTTTAGCACGTGGGCTGCATTCTCGTCTACCTCACACCACAGTGTGTCACCCACAGTGGGCTGTCTGTAACTCCAATGACAAAGAGGTGTTTGTTAAAGGAACCATGGTCAGTGATAGCTGCTGTGATTGTACGTAGTTGTTGCTTTGATAGTCGAAGGGCTCGCTTAGTGAGACGAGTCGTTAGAGAGTCAATGATGGGAAGCGCCTCCTTGGCCTGCCTGCACTCGTCATGGTTTATCCATGATTCGTTGTTGTGACGGTCTGTTACGTACTCCTAATTATTAACAAAATGTACTATTTATTTTAAAACCCTAATACGATATCGGGCCTCTTAGAAACACATTAAATGTATAGTTTATGGGAAACAGACTAGGGACAAGTGTTAGCCATCTGTTAAGATAAAATATTCTACAAATTGTAAAGAAACTGATGAAATGTGACACCCCGAGTGCAACGCATAATACAAGGGCCACATTAAGAGCGACTCTTAGAAGCAATTAAGGAACTGAGCAAAAAAAGGGCAATAGTCCTATGGCGCGAAAGCGTGGGAATATGGTCTTAGCGACGTGAAATGGAATATCAAGTACCTATTCAAGGAAGGGCAGTTGGGCCAGTTGGTTTAGCACCACGATAGGGTTCGGACGTCTGAGTCAAAGGCTAGGAGAGTCGGTTTTAGACCACTATTATAGGAGTCGGTCACCAGAGCCATAAGAGAGTAGGCTTAGAATTAACTAGGAGAGTTGATCAAACCCAGCTAGGAAGTCGTAAAGGCGAGAGGCTATTATAACCAGTTTAAGTTATTATAGTTTAGCTTAAGTGTATTGTAATACTAGTTATACTTAGAATTAATCAGTACTAAAAAAGTGTGCAAGTGCGAATCTCCATGAGTGCGTGAGTGAACGAATGGGTGAGTGTTTTACTATAATTATTCCAGGCTGTAAGTATTATTGTTTATGTGGGTACAATAACTATAAAGTAATTTAATATCATGTATCGTTTAGACATAAACGGTACATCTGACTTCGCCGAGGTGTCTTACACCTGCGTTTTGATAAAGGGAAACGGAGAAGGCCTTCCATTAAATGGCACACATACCCAATCACACCCGACCATACAACCAATATATATCTCTATCAATACTCGGATCGTACACGCCGCCTATGGAAGGCTGAACCGTATAATATACTTTGGACTCGCTCGGATTAATCTAGGCTACAATGCCAACCCTTAATAATCACCGGAATATAAATCAACCAAACGTTAGTGATGGCTACCTTCTATTGACAGACTGACCCCAGCATTATGTCTTACGGCGATGCACTTGTTTTACGTACACTTCCAGGGAGGGGGTGTAGGCTTCACCAAGTACCCTAAAATGGATGGATAGTCGTCCTAAAGGACGCTAGAGAGCGTGTCTCGTTATACCCCGGCCCAAACGAAGCCAATCACAGAATCGACATTAGCACTTAACGAGACACGAGTAGGACGGAAAGCGGCCTCACAACCCGTTAAGCCGTCCACGAACTTGGGTAGATTAAGGAAGTGTGAAGTGACGATAAATAATACCACTCGAACGTATCCCAGGTGCAAACGTGTGATATCATGCAACCGACTGACAATACGCTGCGCTTGCGCTATTTTAAATAACTAATTCAAGTAAAGGGACGGGCATCACTCGGGTCTAATCAATACTAGTCGTCCAGCATTGCTGGGAACATGTCTCGCTGAATGGCAGATGGACTTCGCAGGACTCTGTCTTAGGATTGAGTAAGACATGAGAGCTTAGGAACGCGGACCGTTAAACCACAGGCCTCGTGGCAGTTAGACTTTAGCGGTACCCGTAAGATGCGACAGCGCATCATAATATGGGGTTCAATTGTAATGAAATTAATATAACACAAATGTGTTTCAGAACGCAAGCGTTACGTATCCCCGTATATATAATATTATGTCCCTTGTTTCCTCCCTTTGGTTTTATATTATATCATGTCGATATATGTCCCTTGCATCCCTTTCATTGTCTCTTTAGCTTTCTTAATAATGACATATATGACAATTTAAATGTTATTTGAAGTCCTCCTACAGAATTGTTTTATATAGGTAACTACGTCTTTTTATTACTTCTCCTTAATTTGTATAATTCTGTGGCGGCATCTATCTCGCCACATGCAAACTATCCTACATCGCGCAATCAAGATTTAACAAGCAGATAGTAGGTATATATACATACAACCTCCTGTGACTGTACGTCGCTAACCCTAAGCTGATAAAATTTTCATTTTTCCAGAATTTAAATACAAACTCAAGTCAAAATTCATAACTCATTTATTTAGCTCTTTTGGACTTTAAATGTACAATTATAGACAGCCCACAAACAGCCCTCCCTTCACCGCTTCCTAGTGTTTATGCTGGGGAGAAGAAACGGCGCAACAAACTCCCCAGCAACACAGTTGTCTGTTAGGTGAATAATTAATTGACTCTATACAAAGCAAAACATAAGATTATTTACAATAATAGAATTATACAAATTATGGAGAAGTAATAAAAAGAAGTAGTTATATAAAACAATTCTGTAGGAGGACTTCAGATAATATTTAAATTGTAATATATGTCATTATTAAGAAAGCTGAAGGGACAATGAAATGAAATGAAATGATATTTATTTCTGTAAATAAATCTGTTACAGACACTTTTACAAGTCAATGTAATGTTTTTTTTTTTTAAGACTAGATGGCACCGGCATTTCCTATCCTGACTAGCTCTGAGAAGAAAAACCGAAACAAACTCAGAGGTCAACGTCTCTTTTAAAGTCCAGACATTGTAGTATAAAACTATGTGAGTGTAACAATGTAGGGCAACGTCTGGAATGGCCTTTTGAGGAAAGAGCCATAGCAGGTTTGAGTTGACCTGTCCTAACTGACGGCACGCATGCATCAGCCATCGTGTAGCTCAACCTCATTATCGGGAGCTCAACGACCCGACGCACGACGCTACCAATCAGCCGGACATTTGCGTAGGTCACAAAAAATACTCAAAACTGGCCAAACAATTTTATAAAATTCGTGTATAAAACTAGCCAACATGGTACTCACATTCACAATTTAATGAAATAATAAATAAAACAAAAAAAAACAAGCGACATATTAATAATAATAGTCGACAAAATGTCAAACAAAAATATAAAAATAATTCAATAATAAATTATCAATAAATAATTATAAAGAATGTCAAAAAATAAAATAGTAATTTCAATGATATCAATGATGTATGTGATAAGAGCGAGCGGCTCAATTCCAAGCATTTTTGTCGTCCATATAATCTTTAACTTTATAGAAACCCTTAGAACAAAGTTTCTTCTTTACCAAGGACTTAAATTTATTGAGACTTAAGTCTTGAATATTGCTTGGAATCTTGTTGTAAAAACGTATACTTTGGCACCTAAATGAATTACTAATTTTTTGGAGCCTAGTCATTGGTAGTATAAGTTTATTTTTATTTCTAGTATTGACGCTATGAATGTCGCTGTTCTTAGAGAACAAACTAATATTTTTCTTAACATACATCAAATTTTCATAAATATATTGAGATGCGACTGTCATTATACTAATTTCTTTAAATTTGTCCCTCAGTGAATGCCTAAAGCTAAGGTTATAAATTGCTCGAATAGCTCTCTTCTGCAAAACAAAGATAGTTTGAATGTCGGCGGCATTTCCCCACAACAAAATGCCGTACGACATAACACTATGAAAATAACTAAAATATACCAATCTGGCTGTCTCTACATCAGTTAGCTGGCGTATCTTATAGACCGCGTAAGCTGCAGAACTGAGTCTACTCGATAATTTATTTATATGTGGGCCCCACTGCAGTTTTGAATCTAAAGTTATACCCAAGAACGTAGTGGTGTCCACAAGATCCAATTCGGCTCCATTTATTACTACACTGGTTTTCACCTGCTTGACATTAGGTGTCAAAAATCTAATACATTTAGTCTTCTTCTCGTTCAAAAGTAAGTTATTAACATTAAACCAGTGCACTACTTCAGCGAGAGCGTTATTTACATCGTTGGTAACCGGCTGTTGCCGTTTGAGTTTGAATAATAGTGATGTATCATCTGCAAATAACACAATCTCCTGATTATCTTTTATGAGATAAGGTAAGTCATTAATATAAACGAGAAACAGGAACGGGCCAAGAATTGAGCCCTGCGGAACACCCATTGTCACCACAGACCCTGGAGATCTCTTCCCATTAACGTCCACTCTCTGGATCCTATTACCCAAATACGAAATAAGAAGATCCAGTGCGGTATTCCTAACTCCATAATGATGTAGTTTCCTGACCAATGTCTCGTGAAAAACGCAATCAAATGCCTTGGACAAGTCACAAAAGATGCCTAAGGCATCATGTGAATCCTCCCAGGCATTGAAGATGTTACCTAAAAGCTCAACACCAGCATCAGTTGTAGAGCGACCTCTTGTGAAACCAAATTGTTTCCTGTGTAACAAGTTATTTTTATTAAAGTGGGTTTGCAGCTGATCAAGGATTAATTTTTCAAATATTTTACTAAAGGTGGGTAGCACAGAAATTGGTCTAAAGTTTGTGGGGTCAGATGTGCTACCTGATTTAAATAGGGGGATAATCTTACTACTTTTCATTAAGTCAGGAAATACACCACTGTCTATACATTTATTGTAAATTACAGCTAAGTTAGGTGCTACTATGTTGATAACAGATTTCGTAACCTCAACGGAGTTACCCCAAAGATCGGCGGTCTTCTTGACATTGAGGGTCTTGAACGTTTTTACGATATCTTTACCACTTACATATTTGAAATTGAATTCATCATTACACATATTAACATTTTCTTTCAATAGGGATTCTGCAACAGTGGGGGATGACTTCAAGGATTTTGTGGTTAAGACTGGAATGTCAGTGAAGAAGTGTTCAAATGCAGTGGCAACTTCTAAGTCTGATTTAACTGTTTTATCATCAATTGTAAGGCTGTAGTCACTACTTCGATTCTTGACTCTTCCAGTCTCATTGTTGATTATATCCCAAGTCATTTTAATTTTATTAGTACTATTCTTAATTTTTGAACTTAAGTAACGAATTTTGGCTAGAAGACAAATTCTTTTAAATAATCTCTAACATACTGAACAAAATCTTCACTATTATTATAGTTTTTCTCTTCATACAGTCTGTTCCTACTTTTGTGTATACCTATAGTAGCCCATTCACTGAAGGTTGCAGTACCTTTAACCGAGATCTTCTTGGGGATAAAAGTGGATGAACAATGAAAGGGATGCAAGTGACATATCGTCGGGGATAGTGCAAATCTGCGGAACTAACATTGGATAATTCCGCGTATCTGCCAAATTTAGCCAATCTTTAATTTCGCGGGCAATGCACGCAAGATCCTAATTTGCTAATTGGTTCAGGACCTCCTCTCCAGTTACATCTTCATTCGTTGATGTAATTACAACTGAGTGTAATGCTGTTGGTCCTGTGGGTGTCTTTTGGACACTTCTTGCTGCTACGCTCGCGTAGGTCTGACTGGAGAGGAGCTCCCCGTGGTCTTCAATCGACATTTTGAGTTTCCTCATTTCCTCTTGATGATCCTCGATTTTCCTACCATATTCCTCTAGTTTTTTGGCAAGCCCGGTCTCCTCGTCAAGTCTTTTGCACTCCTTTGCCTCTCTGACTACCTTGGCTTCCTGAGCTGGAGCTGGAGCTGGCTCACCGTCGTACCGCCTGCCCTTGCTACCTTCTGCCTCCTTAACCAGCTGGTATAACCTTTCTATAGCCTGCGTGACCTCCGTCTTGATGTCGGTCCGGAGATTACATGAGTTGCCAAGGTGAAGTTTGGTCTTCATCAGGCACGCTTTGGCTTCAGCTGTTCTGTTGGATGGCTTTTGCGCAGGTCTTTCGGTATTCGGTGAGCCTCCTGCTGCCTCGGTAGACGCCTTGCTAGATGTTGGTTTGACGGTTACCTTCTGGCTTGGGTTTGGAGGATGCGCCGTAATCGTTGTCTTCGGGGAGGTCGGAGTGGTAGCTCTATGCTCCTCCTCACTTGTGACGCTTTTGGAGTGACCTCCTTCACCCGCTCACTGGAGGTTGGTCCTGCCATCTTCTCCCTTTGTCCTTGTTTAGGGGGGCTTATTTTAGGGGCTGGTTTCCGGCTGCCGGCCGCCTTCGTCGGGGTTCTATATCCGAACATGTTGGTTGGTATGCGTCAAAAGATTTGTTTTACGTCAATAGGGACGTGAATAAAAATGGTCAATATAAAAATATCACACGAAACAAAAGCGTCCAAATAAAACCTTAAAACTATACTATAGTTACAACAAAAGTTGTAATTATGTCTCTACCTAGAGTTTCGAGAGTCCAGGTAACTGTCAAGAACTCTTGAAGCTTTTAGAAATTGTTTCTAACTGTCAAA